>OX453298.1:18334132-28334132 GCA_949710035.1 Crambus lathoniellus
GCTTTTTTGCAGTTAATGCAATTTTTATTTTTGAAAAATGGAAAACGAAGTATTTAGAAAAAAATCGACCCGTCTCACAACTAGACTGATTCACTTTTCTCTATGTTTGTTTTAAAATGTGCTGACGTATTGGCCTTGCCTCTTTCCTTAATATTTAATAGATTAAAGATTCGATCTGAATTTTCCCTTCACTTTGGAAGGAGGCACGTATTGTTTGTTCCAGTTCACAAATCTGGAGACAAGTCAAACATTGAAAATTTCCGTCCCATTTCTATTCTCCCTATTTTTGGTAAGTTGTTTGAGACTTTGGTTTACCCTTTAATATTCTGGCATGTTAAACGCTTAATCATTCCACAACAGCATGGCTTCATGAAGGCCCGATCCACAACAACCAATTTGGTCAGCTTTGTGTCTAAGTACAGTATAGTAGACGCTGTAGATTCCCGAGACTCTGCTGACGTCATATATACGGATTTTAGCAAAGCTTTTGACCTAGTTAACATTAACATTCTTACTAAGAAATTAACTACTTTTGGCATATCAGGTGACTTGTTACTGTGTGGTGTAAATCATACCTATCCAATCGTAGTTCCAAGGTAGTTATAAATGGGTACGAATCTAGCGTATATATGACGTCATCAGGAGTTCCTCAGGGGTCACATTTAGGACCCCTATTTTTCATTTTATTTGTCAATGACATCCCGAGTTGCTTCTATCATTCCCAATGCTACTTATACGCAGACGATCTTAAAATTGTAAAGCATATCAAAAGTTATACGGACGTGCAGCTGCTACAACAAGATCTTGATAGATTTGTTACTTGGTGTAGTGATAATCATTTGAAATTGAACGCTGACAAATGTTTCTTTATTTATTTTTCCAAAAAAATCAAACCGCATTTTTCTTCCTACTCCATTAATAATCAAAAGCTAAGGGAGGTCGATACAATCCGTGACCTGGGTGTTGTTATTGACAATAAGTTAATGTTTAATACCCATATAGGAAATATTGTCTCAAGGAGTTTTAGAGTACATGGGTTTGTATTGCGCAATTGTAGGGAGTTTAGGAACGTTCAAACAAAAATTTGTGTGTATAACTGTCTCGTCAGATCGATAGTTGAATACTGCAGTTGTGTTTGGTCACCCCTTTACGAAATTCATAAAAAAAGGATCGAGTCCATAAATAAAAGATTTCTTTGGCATTTAGCTTTTCAATGTCGTATGGCTAAAGAGCTTGTTTCCTACAGTCAACGTTTAGACTATTTCAAAATTCAGAACATGGGAAATCGAAGAAAAGCTACCGATTTAAAGTTTTTGTATAAGCTTGTAAACGGGCAGTTTGATTGCCCTGATTTATTATCTAATGTAAGATTCTATACTCCCTACAAACTGCCACGCCTTCGAAATATAAGTTATTTAAGCCGAAAACATTTAAAAGTAATTTGGGTCATTTCTCATCACTTAATCCCATGCAATCTTACTATAATAAATTACCGAACAATTCTAATATCAACATATTTAGTCAAAGTCAAAGTCAAAGTCAATAAATTTTTATTCATATAGATTAAATAAAATTAATGCTTATGAATCGTCCAACATTTTTTTACCTACCACCTGTTATGGACATCTTTTAACTGACAAGAAAAACAGGCGAAAAAAACTCATCAGCTTTAACAGAAGCAACGCATTTACAAAATAATTATGTCGTTGCTAGACAAAATGGTACATTACAAAATAATTATGTCGTTGCTAGACAAAATGGTACAATAATAAAATTTATACAAAAAGCTAATGCTGAAGGAAAGTTTTCGCATACTTAAGTATAGGAATATTTTCCTTTTATACATTGTTAGTGTTACTTACTATAATTATGACAACCATGCGTTATGATCATTTAAATAATCTTCTACTTTGTAATAGCCTTTGCTTAAGAGCGTCTTTATAACATGTTTTTTAAATTTATTCAAAGGCAGCTCGATTACTTCTTGTGGAACTTTATTAAAGAATGCTATGCCTTTTCCCAAAAAAGAGCCTCTACTTTTCTATAAATCTTTTTATTTTAGTTTAAAGATAAATTTGTAATTAGTTTGCATTTTCTGCTCAGTCCGTAAGTTGAATGCAATTTACACATGCCGTGGCAGCCTATAAATAAGACATCACTTAGATTTGTATAATAATGTTTAGTTTTAAGTGAATGAACTTGTTGGTTGTCCATAAATAAATAAATAAATAAATAATGGCCATTTTAATCATTCTAGCGGCATTTTGGGTAAAATTTGGCCAAATGTGTTTTTTACATTACAGTGTTACAGTGCCATATAATCAGCTTCAGGGCAGCCACTGATGTTTGTCGTTTTGTATTCCAGCATATAGTACAATTTTCAAATAATACGAATAGATAACCAGTTGTACTTTTCCTGCCATTTTGATCATTACCTCCCCAATCAGGGACTGTACTCTGAAACGCTAATCCGAAACTTCGGTTAGCCCCGCCCCTTTCACTCGATTCTGTCCCGACTAGAGCGTGAGAGGGACGGGTATACCGAAGTTTCGGGTTTTGCGTTTCAGAGTAGGCCCTCAGAGTCGGCATTAGCCGCTTCAATAACGTTCATATGACATAATAAACGTTTGTCATAACAACACTTCAACTAATTTCATTTTACATAATGTTTATTTCATATAATCATCATTTTATATAATATCATTTAAACATATCGCTCATTTTATATAAAAATATTTTATATAAAACTCATTTGCTATAACGGTCATTTGATATAATTTTGTTTTATATAATCATCAATTTAGTCAATTAAATGTATAGTGTAGGCAAAGGAGCAGGGGGCACGGGGGGTACAGTGCGCTCGAAAGGAGGGCTCGTCGTTCACTTCGATTCTTTATGTCAAAATTCATAATAAACAAGTGAAAGTCAAGCGAAAAAGAACGTCGAGTTTGTTGATTGAATCTTAGAGAATCGCACATCTGGACACCTGTCGTTTATGAGTAAACTTTGCAAAATGACATTCGTGATTTGTAACATTTTGACATTTCATTTAGCGCGCGGTTTGTGCTAGTGTGCCTCACGCACACATACACAGAGCGTATAAAATACCTAAAATCTATTAGCGTCAAAACCTCGGTGCCCCCTTAAAATCGTACAAATGACAGCCCTGGTTCTGTGGGCCTACCTAACTTGTGTTCTATGAAACAAAATTTCTATGATTGTTTCAGGTCCTCCTGGAGCGATCCCGAGCACTTCGTCCAGCGGCAGTCTTGCCTGAACACGTTCGCGACGGCGTGGGGCTACATGCCGCTGCTGCGGTCTGTCCTCCGCTTAGACCCTATTCTGTTCAAAGATCCCGTATCTACGTTAAGGAAGAAATATAGAAAGATGGAATTAGTGACATCTTAGCTAACTACATAGAAACATATCACGATTACATATATTTTGTTAACTGCCTTTAGTTAGCCGAGCCAAGCAACAATCAACAGCTTACGAACAAAATGATGGAATAAATAAATAAATAAGGTGTTAGGCCATCGTAACACATCCTAGTTGTCGAGTGAATTCGACTGCGGCGATGAGAAGGATGGTATGAAAATATGTACTTATATTTTAAAATTGTTTCTTCTGATAGCTTGAATGCTATGATCAAATGTAATTGGATAAAAAATATTATTAATGTAAAACATCAGTGCGTAAGCCGCATACAGGTACACCCTGACGTCTGCGTGACGCAGAGCATCATAAAGCTCTATGTAAGTACTTCCATGTTGTTAATTTATACATTGAACCAGTGTGTTTCAAAGAAAATGTAATTTTTAATAATAGGTCTTTACATATGAAATTGCCGTTTTTTTCTTTTGTACATATAACTTAACAACTTTTATTATATTAGAAATATATAATTTCTTTAATATTGCGTTACATTAAGACCGTATCGATCAACTTTTGATAATTTAATAACCACGATATTTGATTATTTACATAGAAAAAACTTATTCCGAAAGTTACGACTATTTTTGTTTCCAGAATTTCGTACTTTATTAGTTGTAAATTAGTGAAAAAAAATTTTTTTCTCTTAACGAATGTGTCATTTAGTAGTTAAAATGTCCATTAATACGTGTGTAAAATTTTGTAAATTTACATAATATTAGTCGTTAAATAATAACAAAAACGTTAGTATGGAAAAAAAATAATTACAGAAATCTCCATACAAAACGGCAATTTCATAGGTAAAGACCTATTATATACCTATATTACCATTTGAGAGTTATATATTATACAGCACCTACTCTTAATGGTATTGTTTGTTGTTCCAATACAATACAACATACTTGCATTTATATTAAAGTTTTACATAAGAAGTTGTACTTATACCAAATATTAGCTCTTAAGTTCTATCATAATAGGTAAGTATCTAATAACCAATAACTTTTATATTCATTCATTAACCTGAAGACCTAGTTTACTTCACTAGCTTTAGCGCTATTAGGACAAATAAAACATACTTAAATTAAAATTAAATTACTTAAAAATACATATCTCTTTAAAAATTATAAACCATGACTAGATATAAAAAGAACACTTTATTAGTTCTTACTGGTAATAAATCAATTAAATCAGGAATATGTTATAATTTGTTAAAATAAAATAGAATTAATTCACAAAAATGTTTCTTTTCTTATATAGGTATAGTCGCGGAATTTAAATGTTTAGCATGTAGAGACACTTTAAACGGAGAAATAGATTACGAATGTTACGATCTTACGTTATAGGTAAATAGGTTTTTAGTAAAAATTTCATTTTAATGACAAGCTTTTTTGCTGACTGTACTTTAATATTGTATTGTCATCTGAACCAAACCTGTATACAAAATTTCAGCTCCATCGGACACTGGGAAGTGGGTCAAATTAAGGTGGTTCGATCAGCTCAGTAGCGCTACCAATGGATATTAATCAATTACGTTTTATTAAAGGCTTAGATTAAAAGTTTTGGTTATTTTGCGCAAATAAAAGAGTAAAATGCATTTTATAAATATACTTTTACGAACTCAAACTTAAGCAATAAGTCGTTAATATTAATAGTGCCAAAAGTGGCCACATTTAGCAATATCGAGATCCATAACTTAATGCTCATATTTGAGGCCATGAAAAATACTTAACTATTTGCGCAAAATAACCGAAAGTTTTATTCTAAACCCTTGATAAATCGTGAATGATTTATTTATATTGGTGGCACTACTGAGCTGATCGAACCACCTTAAGCTTGCAAGATTTGTCCCCCACTAACTAACATACTAACTAACTAATATGGCAAGTTAATAACAAGTTTTTAGTAAAAAAAATCATTTTTATGACAAGCTTTTTTGCTCGCTGTACTTTTATATTGTATTGTCATCTAAACCAAACCTGTATACAAAATTTCAGCTCCATCGGACACTGGGAAGTGGGTCAAATTAAGCTTGCAAGATTTGTCCCCCACTAACTAACAAACTAACTAACTAACATGGCAAGTTAATAAAAAGCTTGTAAAAAGCTTGTAATGACAGGAAGCGTTTTCGACACTTTTCTTTACCGCTCAGAACAAAGTATTATGCAGTCGCACTTTGTAATATTTCTTGTTTATCTATTTGAAGGAATTAAATTACAAAATATACACTTCCTGTATTTAAAAATCATGTGCACTGATCATCTAGCAATAATCATCACTCACCTTTGTTACAGTTTGAAAAACTCACTATTTCGGTAAAAACAATAAAAATGGGTCTTGTTTTGTCACTACATCACCTCAAACGGCGTCTTGAACTCTTGAGCAAAAAATGGGTGTCGATAATGCTGCGGCTACATTAGCGGACGATAATTGTCTACTATCTCTTTCCATACGCCACTACCGGTTAGCTAGAAAGAGAATGATATAAAGATACTTCGCCGTAGCCCGCTAATGTAGTCGCAGCATAGTTTAAAAGCTAGCGCTGCCATCTATATATTTTAACATAAACATTAGTCATTTATTTATAAACTCATAGATGTCACGAGAAAGCGAAACGCCGTATATTAGCCCAGCTCGACCTTAATCATTGCACAGATGCAAATAGTTTCCTACCTATGAGACGCTAAAGTGAGCATGTTATGTTTGTATGAAAAAAGTCCAGTGATTGCATTTTATTGTCCACGAGTGTATTTTTGAAATGGCCTTAATTTGATACCCATATTGCTATAGTTGCGACGGCGACGGGACCCCGTCGTCGTCGGCCAGCGGTACACTAGCCGGAGCGTCGGAAGTTACCGCACAGTAGTTAGATGTAAGTAAGTAGATGTAGATAAATAGAAGGTCGTTTCATCACTTGAGACCTTGTTTATTTTCAAGGTATTAGAAATATGAAATAGCAACTGAAACAAAATAATAATAATGAATATAAAAAGTCCTAGGTATAAAATTCTAAAGTAATAAGTAGGTAGGTATAGGTCTTTTGGCGTATCTTGGTTTTTACAGAAGTGTGAGTGACCGCGTAAAGTAGAGACCGGCAAAAAATTTGAGCAAATCGTCAACTCGTCCCACATGTCTACGGCCCATTTAGTACGAGTTGAAGAAATTCAAATGGAATAAAATTTCGATTCAGCAACTCGTCCCACGATTTCTTGTTTGGAATTTTAAGCGTTAAGTACTACAAACGTTTGTATTGGTAATGTTAGTAAGACAAGTATTTTATTTTTTATATTTTTATTTTTGTGAACTGACGAAATTGATACCATAGGCATAAATGAATAGAGCAATATTAATTTTATTTTATTCAGTCCGACATTCCACCGTCTTAAAACACAATAAAAAAGGAGAAACTTAATTCAGCGTGCTGTGCATAATCTGTAAATTGTTAACAAAAGTCTACCTATATAATAAATTTGTTAATTTGTGGAACAAAAGTGCAACAAAACAATCAAATCACAGGTCTTGTATATAAATTGTGCAAAAAATTATGACAAAACAATGAGACAAATCACACAAAAACACTTACAAATACAGACAAATTGTAATCATGATTAACATGAACAGATTTACTAAATTTAAAATAGACATCGCAAAATTCAAGAACAAGCGAGGTGCAAGAAACAAAAGTCAACCCCGATGCACCCCCATAACTGTTGATTATTATCTTTATGACTATTGCTTTGCATATTATTTATAATTTTAATATTAAACCTACATCTATGTATGTTCTATTTATCTTTGTGATATATTTTTTCTGATGTTCTGTATTATAATGATCATGATCAAATATTTATTTAATCAAACGAATCAGACTTTTTAATATTTTCACACTAACACTTTTGCTGCAGATTGTACCATTTCTCATTAAGATAATGAAGGTGGACGAGTTGCAGACTGAATTTTTTTATATTTTATGGGCTTGCTCTTGGCTTCACACTGAACCATAGGGTTGAGTAGAAGCCTAAGATGGAGCGAGCTTATTCAGAAGCACCCTTTTCACTCTAGCTTTAAAAATTATAAGGTTGTAATCATTCGGGAAAACAGACGCAGGCAGGGTATTCCATTCCTTGGCGGTGCACATCACAAAGGAAGAAGAATATCGCTTGGTACGCATCAGCGGGATGTTAACTAAGTAAGGATGATAGCCTGCTGTGCGTCTAGATTCTCAGTGGTAGTATGGCGGAATGAGCTCATGCATCTTAGAAGCACACTCTCCGAAGTACAGCCTGTAAAATACCGACAAGCAAAGCCACTTTAGTCAGTTAGACTATGGAGCTTGATTTTTATCAGCTCATCGTCTCGGATTAGTTTTCTGGCTCTACGTTCCTTCCACTGAGTCAAGTGCAGCTAACTGGTATTTAGCCGAACCATCCCAGAGGTGAGAGCAATACTCTATGCATGATCGGAATAATTAATTTAGATTTCCTTCAACTCGTACTAAATGGGCCGTAGGCATGTGAGACGAGTTGGTGAATCACTCAAAATTTCAATAAAGCAATTTTAAAAACAATACGTAAGTAGGTACTTACTTTAAGATTATTTAAACTAAAAATAACAAAAACTAAAATATTCGTAGTTAAATAATAAAAAAAAAATACGTTTCATGCTGCTGCTAACGGTATCCGTCGCGTAGCGCGGCAGGGTTGCATCGCGCCGAATAATCTGTATGAAGGGATGCGGCGCGCCTCAGCCCTATAGTTCAGTCAGTCTACACCAAGAAACTTGTATGTTGTTGTGGTCTACACTAACCACCGGTTGCACCAAGTTTTTTTTTACATTATACTTTTACTTTTACAGGGTTTATGGTTTAAAAATGTATGGGATTTGACAGTTTCGACAGATTAGACAGCAAAATTCAGTTACTTTTTACGAATTCGTAAAATGAATATTTTGGTGCAACCGGCTGAAAGTGTGAACGCACACTAACGTAAAATCCATCTTAAACCAAAAGAGCTATACATAAATAAATAAATGGGTAGGATATGCTTACCCCTTCGATCATATAAACCCTAGATACAGCGTAAACGCACAGAAAGTGAAGCCGCCAACGAATGCTCCATTCGAAAGGGAGCATTAGATCGATCGCTCTCAATAGTCATTTGACCGCCCGGCGAAACGATGCCTCAATGTGCTGAGAAGATGCGCAAAAACAATTCGAAAAAAGGAAAAAAAGAGATGTAATATCATATTTTCAGTCAGTTTTGAACTTGAGTATAATTGCACAGTTAATTTAAAGTCAAACATGTAGTGAAACTATCATGATTTCATTATTTATACTAAAATATTGCAATATTCTTTGTCGCGCAACCGTTTCTTCTATTTGCGTTAGTAAGACAGAGATGCAGACATGACGAAATACGATTCGCTGTTCTAGCGTCGGCCGACCATCTGAGCTTTCCATGTAATAAGATCGTAAGTACTACCATGCCGACCGAATTTAAATCCAATTACTGTTGCATAGGGTCGAATATCAAAAGTGGTGACGGCAGTATTCGGAATTTAAATAACTATAACTACTAATGACAGCGCTGTTGGAATCATTTCAAGCGCATTTATAGCCGCTACACACGTTCCGATCCGACCGCCGATTTGGTCTGCTCCAGACCAAATCTGGACGTGTGTAGCGTAGTCGTCCGACCATATTCGTGTTTGACGCGGTCGGCCGGATTTGGTTCGCACGAACTTCACTTCCTACCAAATCGGAACGTGTGTAGGCTTCCGACTGGACCAACTTGGCAGTGTTGACAATTTTGGAGGTTTTCCCCTAGATTTAGGGAGAAAATATGTAAAAGCGGAAATATTTAAAGCAGGTAAATTACGTTTAAGGGATTTTCAGAGGATTCAATTTAATGCTCGTTCATGAGTTTTACGTAGGACTGAACGAACGAAAGGTTTAAATATGGCCATTTATGAAAAGATTATATTTATCTAATTGTTTTTTTAGAATATTTTGTTTAAAAACTAGCAATTTGTCGTAAAACTAAATATATATAAAAAGGGCATAACACCTCATCAATAAGTGCTGCTTTTAGTAAATATTTAGCATGTTTAGTGTTTTAATGAAAATAACAGAAAATTAAAAAATAATGAAATTATTTTTTTTGTAGTAATAAGACATTAAAAACCGATAATATTTTTCTTTTTAATTTATTTATTGCAAGCAAATTGATGTTTTCAGTATTTAAAATTAAATAATAATAATATTGGGAGATTAGCAGTGGCTGGCAACACTGCAACAACGGCTAGAGGTCGGCCAGACCAAATCGGAACGTGTGTAGCGCCGACCGATTTGGTCTGGCAGATTTGGTTTGAACGTGTGTAGGCGCGGATCAGATCTGCAGTGAAGTTCGCCCGCACCAAATCGGTGGTCGGATAGGAGCGTGTGTAGCGGCTATTAGAATGGAATTGTGAATCTAGGGTTTATATGATCGAAGCACAAAGTAACTACGCGGGCGGTTGCCCGGCTTACCCCGATAGACGGGTTCCTGTTACATTTTACTGTTACGTATTTGAATTTAACATAAAACAGAACTGGTAATTCTTCGCGAGCTATGTACAGCTTGATGACTGAATCAAAACGAGCTGACCAGGGATCGTGGAACGATGATTTTTAATTTTGAAAGAACAGGTCCAGAATTCAATTTATGGCAAAAATTTATAAAATACTTCATTTTCCATTTTTCAATAATAAATTGCATTGTGAATGCGGAAAATAAAAATTTAAATAACGAAAAAAGACATTTAATTTTTGAAATGGTGTCACACGTCCGCCATATTGAATAAGTATAATAGGTCTTTACCTATGAAATTGTCGTTTTCTATGGGGATATTGTAGGAAGTTGGAATTAGCATACAAAGATATTTGGGGGTTTCTTGGACATGTGAACTCCGAATTCAACGAAACTATCGAGATATGATCAGACAAAATTAATCTAACTATTGCCTATAATCTCATTTAATAAACTGTCTAAAAAAATCTGTTTAAAGCTGTCAAATTGACGACAACCAAAGAGCGGTACTTTGAAGCAGTTATAACAATTTTAGACGCGTGTTTAATTAAACTGACTGTTAATTACCCGTCTGCGGCGAAGCCAAAAAAGGGTTATGTATTTGACCTGTATGTATGTGTGTCCGTTTCTATGTTCCCTCGTAACTTCTAAACGGATGAACCGATTTTAATAAATGATACGTCGTCAGATTCAGGGGGGGTCGACTTTGGGAGGCTAGTGGCGAATACCTACCTGCACCTACCTGGGCAAAAATTGACCAATCACAGACACAAGCGCATTGACACTTGACACGTGATCACACGTGACGTTGACGGAAAAATAAATATGGCGCCTGTCTGTGTTTACCCTTGCTCCATTGCAACCGGCGTTTTTCACATCACAGTTTTTCTTGGATTTTCTTCTCTTGTATACGCGTGCGACGTTGAGTTGAGGTTCCTGCTCCTCCGTCTATCTGCTGTGCAAGTGCATTTCGAGATAGTGACTCTTTTTGTGTCCGAGATAGTGACTCTCTTGTGTTGTAAAGATGACTGAAAATTATCGTAAATGTTTCAAGTGTGGCAGATCTCCTGCAAAGGAAAACGTTAAATTGTTTCGATTTCCGAAGCCTGGAGTTAAAAATCTGTTACGGTACGTATTATTATTCCTATCCTACCTCCATATCATTTTATAACCTAAATCATCGAAATATCGAAATAAACAAATAGTAGAAAGTTTTATGAATAGTTTCAGTTATCGACCAAGCATTCAATAAAAAATACACAAACCTAGAGAAAAGTTTAAAAGAGACCAAGAGAACTGAACATTATCCAAACAGCACGCCCTCATTAAATATAGTGGCAAACTCAGTTCTCTTTGCATACCTAAATCAAGTGTTTATTGATTTCAATGTATAATTTTAAAATTAAATGTTTTATTGCTTTCAGCTGCAAGTTGTGGGCTAGTTATATGATTCCAGAAACGTTGTCGGAGTCCATAGAGTTTGCCAAAAAATTATATAAAGAGCACAGAATGCTGTCAACACCATTTTGACACTGAAGATTTCACTGATTCCACCATGCAGAAATTAACAAGAAATTCATTCCCACGTGATGTAAGTGATAATAAAATAATATTATTACCATTTATTTTCAAAATTGTTTCAGTGCCCTAATATTTTTTAAACATTTGTTAATATATGGTAGTTTTGAGCAGAAACACTGGCAGTGATCCTTCTTTTTAAACTACACTAAGAGCTGGGTGCACCAGAATATTTATTTTATGAATTAGTTAAAAAGGAAACTAAATGTATGTATTGTAAAACATTGTTGTCAAAACCACACTTCTGTGTAGCACAACAATGTACATAATAGAACAGTACAGAATACTATAATGTTAAACGTAACATTGTGTGACACATATGTATGTTCCCAAAACTATTCAATTAAATATTTTATTGCAGACCTATTGACCACCTCTAGTATATTCACAACTTAGTTCCAAACTTAATGTTTAGATTTTGTAACTTTTTCTTTCATTTCAGAAAACAACTTCATATATAGGCCCAAACATAGCTGAAAAGAGTGTGATACCAGGACCATCCCTTGCTCCTTTAGAGCCTCAACCTGGTCCTTCAAGGGTTCTTTTAGGAGATATAAGCAATATTCTGCAGCCAAGTTTTGTGATGCTTGAACCATCTTCAGCTCCTTTAGAGCCTCAACCTGGCCCTTCAAGCGTTCCAGCGAGAGATATATGTAATACTCTGCAGCCAAGTTTTGTGATGCTTGAACCATCTTCAGCTCCTTTAGAGCCTCAACCCGGCCCTTCAAGTGTTCCAGCGAGAGATATATGTAATACTCTGCATACAAGAACTACTCAGCGTTTTGAAAAGTTTAAATCAAATAGAGAGAAAGTACTTTATACTAAATGTACCAGGTACATGAAAAGAGTGTGTAAGTTACGAAACTCAATAAAAAAATTAAAGAAGAAAGCAGTGCTGAACATTCTTTCTGAAGACAGCTCTTTTAAAATGTTGTCAAAGAAAATTACACCAACATTTGCACTTTTACTGCAAGCCCAAATAAGAAATTTCAAAAAAAAGGGTTGTGGCCACAGATGGACAAAAGCTGAAAAGGTTGTTGCACTGAGACTCTACAAGAGGTCCCCTACATGTTATAGGCTGATGCGGAGACTATTCAGTTTACCATCTCCAGGCACCCTAAAATTAGTACTGAATAGGGTACCATTTAATACTGGAGTCAGCCAAGCTGTGTTAAATGTATTACAAGCTTATATAAAAACTCTGCAACCATCAGACAATGAATTTATACTAATGTTTGATGAAATGTCCTTAAAAAAACACTTGGAGTATAATCAAAAACTCGATTCGATTGATGGATTTCAAGACCATGGAAACCAAGGGAGATCCTCCAATGTGGCCTCATATGCTTTAGTTTTCATGTTGGCAGGCATTAGAAAAACTGTAAAACAACCAATCGCTCACTACTTTTCTAGTGGGTTTTCCACAGCTGATAGGCTTGCTGTGCTGATTAAAGAGGTGAATATTATTTGTTCATGTTATGATGATTAAGCTAGACTAGAGTCTAATTACAAAATAATATCATCTAGACTATAATCTAGCAGCTAGACAATCTCTTTATTGATTGTGTGCACATGATATAATTTTTTATTATTATGTTCATACACAATTGTCGTTGGTTGTCATGTGGTCATTCACATAATAAATTACATAAAATCACATTCTGTATGTATCCTTTAATTTTAACATTTAAAAACCCAAACATTTCAATAGTTTTATATATATGGATATTTGTTTTTTATTTATTTAACATTTTTCATTGATTTCAGGTGTTACACAATTGCTCCCAAGCTGGAATTAATGTAAGGGCAACTGTCTGTGACATGGACGGTGTAAATAGAAAAGCCTTTTCCATATTGGGTGCAACATCGAAAAAACCAAGTTTTAAATTTGAAAACAAAGAGATTTTGACTATTTTTGATGTGCCACACCTACTGAAGTGCTTCAGAAATAATTTTATGAAGTATAATATTAATTGTGTCGCAGAAATAACATCTGAAAATAAATCAGGGAGAGGTATGATTTTTTATTATAAAAATATTTAATGCAAGACAACTGAAAGTCAAAGATCAGTTGCTTACGTCTGACTGAAATCAATAAGTTCCTGAATTACCTTTTTTTTTTCGCATTATACTCACTGATATGGATATAAATCTGTCTGTTTATTCAGTTTGTGTACCTATAAAATGATAATTCAAGTTGTCTTACCAATCATAACGAAATGCAATTTATTTAAACATCTGAATTTGCAGGTATTGCTAAATGGTGTTATATTAAAGAATTTCACCAGCTGGACAACTGCAACCCAAATTTTGTTTTTGCTCCGGGCTTAACAAACGATCATCTCCAACCAAACACTCATCAAAAGATGAAAGTTAAGCTTGCTGCGCAAGTGTTAAGCCATACCGTCGCAGCAGGGATGTTTGCCAAAATAGCAGATAGTAAGTACAGTATGTGACTATGTGTATCAATGGAATATTTATTTATATGTAAGTCTTATATCAAACAATAAATTATGCTGGAATTTCATAATGTCCAATACTTTTAAATGCATTACAAATACAAAATGCACCATCCTTTAAAATCAATAGTTTGTGAAATCTGGTAAACCATAGTAAGTAAAAAAAAATATTCTCATGTTACCACCAGGCTGCCACTGGCCAACATAACAATATCCCTGAAGTCTGATGTCTTGTTTGTCAAACTAATATAACTTCAAAAGAATCATATAGGTCCAGGTACCTATAAATATTAAATGTAAAAAATTTAAAGATAGAAAAAAATATACTTGTTCAAATCAAACTCTCATTATTGAAATAGCTCAATAGATCCTTATTTCGTAACATTTCGAACAATTAAAGAGTAGTTGGTTTGCAAAATAAGACAAATAAATTGATAACCTTATGTTAATTTTATTTTATTAATAAAGTATATTCCCTAATGCTTAATCAATTTCTTAATTTTTTAATTGACTTTCTTCTTATTTCTATTTCCAGACGCACTGTCAACAGATGCTGTTGTAACAGCAAATGTGATCAATAAAATGGACAAGTTGTTTGATTGTCTTAACAGTGACACAGCTGATTTGCGGCGCGGCAAATGCTGCGCTACAAATATGACTAAAAAGACACCTCATCTACAGGTTTTCGCTGAAATGCGGAGGTTTTTCGAAGAAATAAAATTTATTGGAGCTGCCAGAAACCCCCCTTCGCAAGAGGGCTGGATATGGACGATAAACGCAGTTGATAAATTATTTCAAAATCTTATGCTTGATCACAAAGATGTGAAAAGTCTGGCCACAAGGCGACTACAGCAGGACCCATTAGAAAACTTGTTTGGTTGCATACGAGGCAATTGTGGGTCAAACACAAATCCCACTTGTGGACAGTTTTTGGCTGGACTAAAAACAGCAATATTGACAAGTATGGCCCATGTGGGGACCATAGGAAACTGCGAGCATGATAACAATGTTGTTATAAATAATTTTAATACGTTATTATCATTTTCGAAACCCACAGATATATCCATTAACCCTGATCATATTGGTAAAAATGAGTTACAAGTAGATGTTGACAATATTTTCACAATTAACGAAGATGGTCCTGAAATTCAAGCTTGTGCTTATGTCTGTGGGTTTTTATTGAAAAAGAAAAAGCTCGATTGCGACAGTTGTAAAATAATTTTTGTTGCAGAAAATATAGAAAAACAACATCTTTTTGTAGAATGTCGGGAGTATGAAGAGTATAAAAAAAGACTAAAGTATGCATCCAAAAATATAATTAATTGTGTAGAGTGTTGTGCTACAGTGGCAAACAAATATTTGGAAGAAAAAGGACACACGCTACATTTAAAAGAAAATTTGGTAGACTATCTAAAAAAGGTAGTCAATTTTGATTTAATGGATATGTGTCCACCTCACAAAGTGGAGAATATAAAATATATTATCGACAGTGTTTTTGCAATTTGCATAAAAAGATTCTGTATACTTAAGAATCGGCAGTTCAAAGATCAAGCTTCGGCAGCCGCATTAAGACGCAAAGTTAACATTTTGGCTCACAGATAATTCTTCATTCTTCTAACCGTCTACTTAGCTGTCCCTCTCATCACTCCGATACCATACATTCTCTTTTTTTCGTATATCCTATTGTACTGTGGAATGCGCTCCCTGTAGACATCAGTCAGAATGGCTACCAGTCGGTACGCGTTTAAGATTAAGTTGCGCAAATTCCTCATAGAGCAAGCAGATCGTTTTTAAACATTGATATTCGTTGATAACTTTTATATAATATCATAAATATAATAATGCCTATCCCCGTGGGAAATAGGCGTAAGTATATGTATGTATGTATGTATGTGACATAATTATAATTATTTATATATAATATCTAAATATGTATATATTTATATTTATGTCAGTATGTATGTATGCTACAATATGTTTTATTTAAAGTAAGTAATTGTAGAGTACTAGGTAGTTATATCATATTATTTCTTATTTTTCGTATTTACCCTGGTTGTGCACCCTACCACATAAAAGTCTCCACAACTAAGGTTAACTGTTAGAGAATGCCTAAGGCATTAAGTCCGCCATTGTACAATTGTGCATTAAGAATTAAATAAATAAAATAAATAAATACCAGATGGTTTCGGCAGGGTTTCTGGCAAAAATAATAAATACTAGTACCTATTGAGATTTTAAATTATTTTTATGCATAGACAATGCAATTTTGTAAGTAAGTATAGGAAAAATGTGATAGTAAAAAACCACGAGCCCTATAAGTAGCTTTCAGGCGGGATACTAGTACCTATAGAAATAATCATTTTGTACAGAGTTCGAACCTTTTTTATGCAAATTGTAGAAAAACATTGGTTTTTTTATTCTTTGCTGTCGTGGACACATTCATTACTTACTTTAAAATTTACTTTCTCTTTTACCTAATATCATTTTTTCTTTTGATCATTGCAGGATGTTCTTTATCTTTTAATTTATGTAGTCATTGTTCTCCACACATTTGGGGCCTGTTTCACAATGTCTGATTAGGAGATACTTTCTAGTTTACTTGGCAGTTAAGTATGGCCTATCTGTCATATGCCCGAATACTCGTACGCTACTTATCTTTGGGAGCGTCTCAAACATCGCCCTGTCACTTTAAATGTCAAACGTATGAAAGAGATGCCACGATGTTTGAGACGCTCCCAAAGATAAGTAGCGTACGAGTATTCGGGCATTAATGTCTTAGTAAATTCTGATTAGTTGTTACTCAGCTAATCAGAATTTACTAAGACATTGTGAAACAGGCCCTTAGACTAATGAATGAGGTAAAGACTGTTTATACTCTTCCTTATTTGGTAAACAATCTTCACCCGACACAATTGACATAATCATTATATAAAATACAACAAATTGTTTTCCACACATATAAAGTACTTCAAAATTGTTATGTATTAATAAATTAATAATTTGACTTCCTGTCAGTCTTTAGTGTTATTTGTCAAAGTAAATCGTAACTTTTTTGTTTTCTTTGTTTGTAAATAATACAATAAATAAATGATGTAATTATTATGTGTGCCCGCCCGCTGTTAGAAGGTTACCTACTTTATTGAATTTTGATAAAGTGTCAAATATGATTATTAAATTGGCCCTATTTTAATAATAACTGTGTCCACTTCACAAAGCTAAGCAATTAAGCATGCATAAAATGTTCTTGAATATTTCAAAATTAGCATGAAAAATACTGTATACTATTTGTGATTGTTACATAATATGCCAAAACTTGTTTTTATTAATATTTATGATTTTAGCACTATGAGATCATTCGAGGCAATGCAAATAGCTTCCAGTACATGGCTTGTATAACACTTTTTCAAATAGAATGATAACATTTCAGCGCATGAGTGAGAAAAATAATTACCTACTGTTGTTCAGGTACAATATGGATTACTTAGGTATTCGCTATGTGGCTATGCCATAGCATTACACACTTTGTGTCTGTGTATTTTTCTGAATACCTAGCAAGGTAAACTCAAATTAAATACCTAATGGCCTAAATAATGTTAATTAAAACTTAATTGGTAAAAATACAGTAAAGCTCTGCAATGTATGCTATTTACCGCAGTAAATTACAAATTGTAATGTTTATAAAATAGCTATCTGCAGGTTCTAGCCCCCTTACCTATCTCATGATAAAGATGTAAATTTTTTGTAATGTTTTATAATCAATAAATGGTATTCTTTGTCAATACAATGGTTTTATTTATTTTCAGATTTTCAGACACTTGATAATGGGTCCAGAATTGAAAGCATATTGCTGGCAATTTTAATTTTGCGTGCCAGTGATATGCTTTCAATTCTGGAACCCGCTTAATTAATTTTCAGTGCCTAGAACCTATAAACCTCATTCAAATTTCCCGCTTCGCCTGTAACCCTACATTCAAATTTTCCCGCCCGTGGTGAGTTGCTATGGGTTAGATACCAGGTGGCGCTGTTTGTTTGATCGCCCCCTTTTTTGTTTGGAGTCTTCGTTCTTCTCGCCAGAGTAAATGTGTTCTGTGGTCAGATTCGTCTTAACGGGCCGAGTGACAATGGGACATCAAAATTAACAAAAAAACAAAATGGCGGCTTTTAGGCATAGATATAGTATATTAAAAGGGGAGGCGATATATTCTGTGCATTGTAAAAAAAAATATTTTTTAATCCCATCGAGTGGGGTATCAAAATGAGGAGGTTACAAAGACGATGACGAAAATATAAATAAGTGATATGTTTTGAACTAATTTCGACTAATAAGTGCTAATTGTTTTTATGGGAAAAATAAAAAGTGTTGTTTTACTATTTTTCACGCAGTTTCTTCATAAAAAACCTTCCCGCGTGCTTTATAGAACATATGAAAAAAAAAATAGCCGAATTGGCCTAACCGTTCTCGAGTATTGCGCTTAATATCAACATTTATTTTTGAATTTTATATAGATATTGTTTTCTTTGGTCACGGCTAGATGGCGCTGATAGTCGATTAAAACGCGCTAACGTTTGGCAAAAATAAAATACTGAAAGTTAGATACATTTCCCATTGTCTAATAAATATACAGATTTTTTACCCGTCGTTTGACCTCTGGGTACTACAGTACCCAAATAAGTTGGTTTGAAAGTCATCCTTGGGACTGTAGTCCCATTTTTTAAAGTGAGTGTATTTAAAAATTGAAATAACTTTAATTGTTGAGGTACAATAATGATAGCGAATTGCGATGTTAAAGTAAAATATCTGTTTTAGGTAGAATAATATGACGTGATTTTTAATTAATTTTAAAAAAATTGTTCGTCGAATTTTAACGAAATCGTTTTCTTTCATTGATTTGATAGTTAAGTTAGTCAAGAAGTTTTATTTTCTTTCTTTGGTTTATTATAATATAATAGTAATAGTAATATTATTATAATAGGATAGGAGTTGTTTAGTTAGATTTTTGCTTTAGAAGTTTTATTTTCTTTGGTTTATTTGTTAGGAGACGATAATAATAGGAGTTGTTTAGAATTTTGGTTTTTCGTGAAGTTAACGACCAAAACTCCCTACAAGAATTGACACGTCTGCGAGGTCTTGCTCATGTACATAGAACATTTAACTAAAAAGCTTATAATAAAAAAAAACGAATTAAAAAACTAAAAAAACCCGTCTGCGGTGCAATTTACTAAAAAGAAAAAAAACAAGCAAAAAAAGATCGATTGTGGATTGAATATGTTCTTAGTTCTTACTAGTAAATTGTATGCAGCGTTATATATATTAGGTACTTAATACAAATTTTAAGTAAGAGAATTCTTGGAAGCAGGCGGGATCCATGATATTTTTATAGATTTTATACGCAAATGGATCCCGCTTGCTTCCGAGAATTCTCTTACTTAAAATTTGTATTAAGTACCTAATATATATAACGCTGCATACAATTTACTAGTAAAAACTAAGAACATATTCAATCCACAATCGATCTTTTTTTGCTTGTTTTTTTCTTTTTAGTTTATTTTTGATATATTAATATTAATTAAAAAATTAGAGATCAATAAACATGTGAGAAAAAGACGGCAATTTCATATGTAAAGACCTATTATAAAAAATAGCCCGTGTTTCTTGGGGTAACGTTTCTTATAATGATACCTCATAAGCATTCAAAAGTTATGGTGGAATTATCTGAGCGACTCGATATGAATTATGTGAAAAGTTTATCAAAGCTCCTGTTAAATAGCTCGCTTCATATAAAAGACATCAACGAGTGCGACTTTACAAATGGAACGTACACGGTAAAGGTGTGCGTTATATTCGATAACGCATATAGCATAACGTTATAAAAATATAACTATCGCACCTAATATAAAAATATAACTTATTCTGCTATTGCTATATTAAATTATATCAAGCAGGGCGCCCGCCGCACGCCATCTAGTGTATTCGAAATGAACAAATGAAATGACAGGACTGAACGAATGAACTGTGTTCTTCTCTATCCAGCCGTTATTCCAGCCGCACGCGATGCAAGTATTGCTCTCTCTTTTCTTGGTAATCAAATCTATCAAAATTCAACTCTATCAAATAGAAATAGAGTTGAACTTTGAAAGTTGGAAAACCAAATAACGCGTTATATTTAAAACAGTTGAGACAGACTCTAATGTCTTATCAATAAGGACTAATATCATAAATCACGTACGACATGCGATTTGAACGAACATGTTATTTTTCTGCTATAACATTTAATACTGTTATTAGAATATTTAACTAATGCTGTCCTGTGGAATTCTTGATCGCGAACTCACGCTCGCTCGGGGCTTCTGTTTTTAATAGCGTAATATGAATTTATTCGTGTTGATATTTGTAAAATAGTGCAAAAATGAATAAAGAATAGTACATTATAACTCAATGTAAAGAATTGGTTTATTAATAGTAAGTAATTGATCATTAAGTAGTGTAAAAAACATTAATAACTACTTTTAGTTTAACATAGGTTATAATAGGTGATTTATTATATTACTTAGGTACTTAATACTAATATATTATAGCATTAAAAATAACCTAATATTTTAATGTAGCATAACGATATGCTATAATATACGAATATAACATAATAGCACACCTTTAGTACACGGCTATTATCTACTTCGGGCTTGATAAAAGTTATCGGTGTAGCATGATCGAAGTGTGTAGCGGTCTTGTTATCTTATACAAGAAGTAACTTAAGTTTTGTTACATATACTTATACCTACCTTCTTAATACCTTCTGAGACATTTACTATTACAGTGCTATGATAACATAAATAAATAACACCCGACAATCAATCAATCAATCAATTTATTTCAGCCAGAGCCCATAAAATTTGGTAGTAACAATAACCTTAAAATAGGGTTAGTAAAGTACAACTACTTACACAGAAATAAACTTAAAAATCACGATAATCAGGTTGTGTGTTTCTGCACCCAACCCTGTAGAAGAGGTAATTCCCATCTATCAATGAATACAATACAAGCAAAGGTTTTGTTTTAGCGTAGGTAAATGTTTCATCGTAGTCGTAGATCATAAATAATACCTAGTTCAAGTTTAATAAGAACTCACCATAATGTTCTAAGATTAATTTAGCTAAGGTCTTAACTCAAAATTAAAAGTTATGTAGGTAATGACTAATACCACAACTAATACTACCTACCCAATTACCTAATGAGGATTCCACGATTATCAAATATTAATGAACCCGTAGACCGGTTCGTTCAACTGCATTAAATTGGTAGCATTGCATAAGTAGAACGCAAGCTGACATAACTAAGACTTCGCAACCGACTCCAGCTGCGGCCTTGGCCCCGATGGTGCTGGCGCATGGCGGGCGCTCCTGTGGACACCTCGCGCACCAGGCGCAGTGCTGTCGATAACTCCGCGCTCAGCCGCCGGTGCGTCTATGCGCTTTGCGCCTCCTCTCAACACTCGTGCGTGCTTGGACGCACGTAAGTAATAGATTCTCATTAAATACCCGTTATTAGGGAACAATACAACGGATAAGAAATAATGACATAAGTATAATACATTTAAAAATAAAATTCCTATAGTTCCCTAATTACTACTAATTAAAGTTTATTATACGAATATTTAAATTCAGTTAATTTATTCTAATGTGTTCTGTGTGATTTATGTGTGCGTGATGTGTTTCTAATTTATTGTTTTTTGTTTGTTTGATGTGTAGTGTTCGTGCAATTTTACAAAAGTAATGGAATCGTGAACCAGCTAGGTAAATATACTTATTAGGTATGTATCTATAAGTATAAGCTTTAACTAAGCTCTCAGCTATCACTATTTCAAGATTTAAATAAGTTAATTAATACGCATACCTCTCTTCTAGTCACAAAACCTGATGAAAAATGAATTCGAGTAATTTATTAAAATATCTAAGTATAAGTATATTTTCAATACTTTGCTTAAAACAACAAAGCATCCATTTTATATAGATTCGATCCAGGTTTCACGGATGTTTGTAAACAAACAAATTGCTCCTTCCGAGACTCGAATGCCAGACCGCGGGTGCTGCACTGCAGTCAATCATCATCATCACTGACCGTGAAACCAGTTTCAACATCAGAGCGTAAATAATATCAGTATATTGTTATGTAATTTAGAAGTTGCGATACTAACAAAGCATGGGTAAGATAGTTGATTTTAACCTCAGCATGATTTGCATACCTACTATACAACTGCTAAGTAGTTTGAAGGTTTTTATGAACTCATGTAGTAAGTAGCTGTAATGTACAGTGGGTGGGTTGGGACTACTAATTCTTGTAAATGTGGTAAGGTTTGATGTTGAAATCGCTCCATTCTTGACATTTGACTTGTGCTCTACCTGCTAGGTATGTCATATTTTGCCCGATTTAGTAATGTCACCCGTTCTCCGCGGTTCTCCCCTTTTTAAGCAATATATATAACAACAGCAAATAAATTATTTGTCGTTATAAACCAAAATATAAGCCGTAGTTATAAATTGTATTGTTTTTCGATTCTATAGACAGTTAATAATTTAATTGATTGGCCCAATGGCACTAAACTCACCTTCGAAGAGGTTGCAACCTCTTCGAAGGTGAGTTTATTATTATTTAATATTTGAAATGGTTGAGGATTCAAACCCACATGTGGGTTTGAATCCTCAACCATTTCAAACATTCAACCATTTCAAATATATCTAGGTAAGTATATAGGTTTTAAATATAGGTATGATTGTCTCGTGTCCGGGTGATATAAGTATTTTATTGCGTATTAATTTATATTTTTTAATACCTACCTCCTAGATTTCAAGAATCTGTCGATGGTTTTATTAGGTAAGCACAGCACTTGTCTTGTTGTAGGTATCGTCCCGTGCCGGCGAAACACACCCTACTCATGAACCTATCATAAATACACTAGTTTAAAAAAGGTTAAAACTATTAATGCGTAAACTAACTGCGTAACTATTAAAATCGCTGTCATATGTAGATAATACTTGTACCTATACGGTATACCTATGTAAGAGTGTTAAAAGTGGCTGAGTAAAGGTAGTTCTTGTTTCAAAAATAAAAAATGCTACTATAGTTTTTCCTATAAGCTAATACCTACTTATTTATAAAATTCGTTATTAAATAGTTACTTTATAACCTTGAACAGAAGACAAGTTGTAGCAAGAATTTTGAAAGGGAATTGGTGTCCTCGGTTAGTGGTAAACATAGTTATAGAGGAAATTAAGTTTTACCTTACAGTGTTAATCGCCAATGACTTTATTCACTTCGTACTGGAGGGACATAATGTGATAGTTCTGCAGTCTGCACAATCAAAATGTTCCTATTTGCACTACGTATGTATCTTTGTAGATGCTGGCCTCATGTCGTTGTTGCGCATTGTGACATCATTTTGAGATTTTCCTAGTATATTACAGATTACGGAAGCACTACAATCTTTAAACAAGTTTTCACACGATTCCCACATCATAACTACTACAGTATAGTAAGATCATGTAAGACAATACTTTCTTCCCTATTGTATTAAACAGCACAGCAATATATACCGTTTGCAAATTTGCATCATCTATCTATACTTCTACTCTATAAGTACTTACTTAATATTATAAAGAGGAAAAGATTTGATTGTTTGTTTGTTTGTTTGCATCGAATAGACTCCGAAACTACTGGACCGATTTCGAAAATTCTTTCACCATTACAAAGCTACATTCTTCCCGAGTGACATAGGCTATATTTTATCCCGATATTCCCACGGTAACGGGTACCACGCGGGTGAAACCACGAGGATCCGCTTGTTAGTTATGAAATCTATACTTAACAGATACTTACTTTTTGGTTTAATAGCTACCTATAGGTATTTATAATTTTTAAACTCCCCTGTTCAGTACACCCCTGCCTCTACCGCGGAATCGGCTAGCGCAGTGGAAGCTGGTATTACTAATATAGACTCCGGACAAAAAACTAGGTTTCAGCGGGGATGTAAACTGAACAATTGGACTGCGATACACAGCGGAGAGAATGTTAAGTAAGGTGAGGTTACATACGGGTCTGTGTGTCGAACGTCTCCAAGGCAGAAGTGGTGTAAGGGAGCGCGCGCGCCCCTGGGGTCCTTTCTTCTGCAGACCTTACCAATTAGTCACCTTACTCACAACACAAATAACAGCGTTCCCAAGGCACTGGGCGCTTCAGCACTACACGATAACACACGCGGGGCTTGCTTATCAAGATATATATTGCCCCTGCAACAACGCGTGGTAGAACCGTATTCGCGACCGGCCACTCGTCAAGGTGGCGTCAAATCTTGATCGTACAAACCGGGATCACATAGATAATTTAAGATTTTATTCAAACTCGATATGCCAGGCACATTCAACGCGAGCGATTTTTTAACAAATTCAGCAAAATTAATCCGACATCTTCTACAAGAATTTCAATCAAGTGTCACTGTCAACTTCAAGTGACAGCTAATGTCAATTTGACGTGACATTAGGGATGCGTTCAGAAACGTCGATCTTTTCCGAACATCCCCTGTCGACATTTTCTATAAATTGTACGCTTCACTTTCAATAAAGTAAGATATTTAGATAATGATAATCATTTAATTATGTCTAATAAGGATTCATGTAAACTAATGAATGTGAATATGTCTTTGAAGGTTTCCACAAAGCACTAAGCATACAAGATGGCGCAAGGAGCGAGAAGAGCACTGCTGGCTGCGGTCATGGTCACCACTCTCATTGCACCTCACTTCACTGCAAAACCGGTAAGCGTCGCGTTGTGCTGGCTATATTATGTGCTGTGCGGTGCAAACACCGTGTAGGTACTGTCACATCACAACTCACGAGCAATAATAATGTAAACAACATAGAACTTTGTCACATGGAAGCGATCTGAAACAAAACTATCTGTGCCACAAGTCTTTCAATTTTGTAATATGACATGATTCTCTTGCACTCTACATTTGCAAGGAGCAAGAATTTAATATGCAATTAATTTCACACTCATGCTAAAATAAAAAGCTTAAACTTTTTAAGTTTTGGAAACCTTTTTGACAATAACTACCTATATCCTGGCTATTTACATCTACCGCGGAATTATTGCTCTGGTCCTCTGAGTTTTAACGACAGCTAAGCCCTTTTCTTCTCATTTCCAGCCTACAGCGGACAAGTCGATTGATAAGGATCGCGCAAACAGGCAAACCGCAGCCAAGGCAGGCCGGCATGTAGCCGCCACTCCGAAGTGGGGATTCTTCGGGACCATATTCCATTTAATCTTACAGGTACGTATATACAGACCAAATAAATCCTTGACAGCTTCATACTGTTAACATAAAGATCTTCTTGATCATTAAATTTTATACTTATCACTATCCTATCCGTATCACTCCGAAAAGATTTTTAGTGACTAATTTAGATTGTGTATTTCTTTTCAGCAAATTAATGACACCAAGAGTGCATACAATCAAATATCGGATCAAATAGGCAATCAATTCACCGACAATGTAAGTTACCGATATTAACTTTGATTAAAACCTTAAATCCAGTTTCATACTTAGTTAATATTTTATTGAAAGACAAGTACATACCTAAATGCGGATTTTCTTATTTAATCGGTAGTAGGTAAACATAAGAGGTTTGCGGGCGACACGTCAGTCTCTCATACAAACGTATAACCAAAATAAACTAAAATTTGAGCATGATTGACTGTTTTTGTGATGTTATTTTTATTAAACTCCAAATCCGTCATTAACTATCTCAGGGATCATACACATACCATAGGTGGCCAAATTATTAGGGACAGTACTGAGATTTTTTATTTTTACAGTTCAGTTGAATTTCTGTAACAAATGATTGGTTGTAGGTCTCTTATGTATTTTTTAAATGATTTTGTATTCTAGTGAGATCATAAAAACTAATAATAAATATACAAAACTGTTATAGTTTCTTTGTATAAGTATATATTATACTGATAGACGTAACTAAAGTAAGTTTTAATATGTATTTTGTAATGCCGCCTTTTGCTGCAATGCTCTTAATGCACGCTTTTGCATTTTCCTGTAGTGTGGGGTTGTTTTTTCATTCTCGGATGATAGTTTCTATCAACTGCCGCTTGGTGTAAATTAGTTCTTTCGCCATCACCAGTCTGGTGAGTTCCCACATAGAGAACTATGGGGTTTATTTCTGGCGATTTCCCAGACCGTGGCAAAACAGAGAAATTTCTATTATCCAAGAATGCAGTCACACTTCTGGCTTTATGGCAAGAAGAAGAGTCATGCATAAAGATGTAGTAGTTATCAGGTAACCATTAAAAAACCTACGGCAGTAGGTGAGTTTCTATGAGTTGCTTGTACTGGTCCAAGACCAGTAAGTACAAGCAACTCATTGTCCTTTCATGGTCCTTTTAACAATGTATAGGCGCCCCATGCCTTAGGCTGAGATGCCAGACTACACCATGACACTAACGGAGTGTTTAACCCTCTCCACTCTCCACTAGGCAATCTGCGTGGATTTTTTTCCCAGGGCGTCGTCGTCTCACAAAAGAACTTTCGTCAACCAAAACCTGAAATGTTGACTCGTCGGAAAAACACACCTGTAAAATTACAGAATTTATAGAAGAAAATCGTTAAAGACCTATTAAACTACTCAAAAAAGTTTTAATTATTCGACTCCAACCTGCAACAGTTATATTTTGATGTTGTCTAGCCCAGTGCAGTATTTTCTTTTTCATAGGATGGGTTAGGTCTTAGGCGTGGATTTTTGGTAGGTCGCCCCGACCCATCAGATTCTGTTCGACCAACCGCCTCCGTATTGTCCTTTCCGAAATATTTACACCATCGTCGTTCATCATCATGGTCAATCGAACAACGCTCTTTTTATAATTTTTGAGGCAGATGTCTCTGATTTTTCTATCAGTATGAAGAGTGGTGATCCTTTTCCTGACACATTTGCCATCGCGATTTGCTTCTAGAGGTTTTCTGTTGTATATTTTAGTTTTTATTATATTAACGGCAGACTTTGAAACCCCAGCAATAGCTGCTATGTCTCTTTGGGAATGTGTAGAATGCTGTGACAACGTTTGCATCTCTCTACATTTTCTTGGAGACAATCCAGCCTTAACTTTTCAAAAAAACTAGAAAATTAAAGTTATCGCGTCGAGTAGACATTAATACAATGTAAATTCATAAACAAAACAGCAAGAATGTTGTTTTATGAACAATTAGTTACCTTATATGGTTATTTAGGACAAGAAAGTCGGTTAAAACTAATAAAAAATATAACAAACAAAAACACTACAAAACCGCGCTTTTTTGAAAAAATATCTATATGGGGAGAAATGTCACATTATCGACAGATGAATCGCATATCCTGTGTAGCCACTTGCCAAAAACAATAATAAAGATACCAGTAGCAATATCAAACAAAATAAACTTTAAAAAACAACATAATTTACAGAAACTAATATTACAAACTATAAATTACATAAATATGAGCACTGTCCCTAATAATTTGGCCACCCACTGTATCTAGACTACATAACTAGTGATTAGAAACGTTAAGAACTTATTAAAGTTTACAAATTTAATAATAGAATGTTTAGTATGTAGGTCGTGCGATGTTAGCTGAAATGACGTAATAGGTACGTGACAAGACAAGACCTTGACCTTTCACTGCAATTCTCTGCTGGGTGGGTAAGTGTGAGTGTTGAGTTGAGTGATGGTGGGGTGTGCTCGAGAGCTACCGCAGTGACATAGTTTTGTTGCTATTCTAACTCTAGAGATTAAAAATTATCAAATACTAACTAAATCCACTTATTTTAGTAAGTACTGCAATTCTATTAATAATAGAAATAAATATGAAGAATTTGTTTATTTGGAAACGCATTTGAATTTTGGATAAAGCGATGAATATGGCACTCAAACATGAAAAGTAAACAAAAAATCTCTATATATAAATAAATAAATTCCTTACAATCACACCAATTATCTAGCTCATAAATAGTTATCATTAAGAAACTGTGTTACGGAAACTAGACAACGGATAAATAATATACTTATATACTTATTTTGGTAAATACATAAGTACTTAATATACCTACATACATAACACCCAGACCAAGACAAATAGACATGTTCATGCACACAAATATTTGTCTTGTTCGGGAATCGAACCCGAGACCTCCGGTGCAGTAGGCAGGTATCCTATCCTACCCATGCGCCAAATCGGTCGTCAAATATCTATAGTTAATAGATTTGTTTCCTTTGAGTTATTTTTAGGGTTCCGAACCAAACTGGTAAAAAGGACCCTTAAGGTGCGACTAAGTCCGTCTGTCTGTCATAGCTGGATATCTCGAGAAAGACTAATGCTATCAACTTGAAATTTGGAATAGTTTCAGACGACGTTTGCACAACTATTTTGCAAATAAGAGAGAAATAAAAATATAAATAGGTATTTTTATTTGCAATAGGGGCTGAAAGTAGGTCTTAAAAATTTGAAGTGGGGCTACTAGGGCTTATGGGGTATCATATAAAAGAGCACTGCTTGCAAACTGTCAATCAATTTTATTTTTTGTTTTAGGCCGCATAGTTTTCGACTTATGATGAAAAATGTAAAAAAAAATACCGTCCATGAATGTCCAAATAGAAAATGCTGCTGGCGGGCGACTTTTAAGGGGTCCCTAGACGATCAAGCATGCTTGACAAGCACGTGAATTTTGAATGCACATCAAGCAATTTTGACCGTCTAGAACGAAGCTTGATGCGCTTGCTGCGGAAGCTTGATGCGGAAGCTTGAGAACCATGCTTGATGTACCGTCAAGCGTCATCAAGCATGCTTGTCAAGCATGTAGGTAGGTAAATGCTTGTCAAGCATGCTTGATCGTCTAGGGAGCCCAATTAGTCTTTGACAAATTACGATAACGAGAAAAGTGAAAATTTACTTATTAATATTACCTATATTTATTTTATTAAAAGTGAAGCTTAGATTTTTTTGTTTCTTCAACAACTCAGTAACGCGATATGTAGACAGCTCAGTTCAGTGACACAGCTTACAAAAAGTTTGCATATTTAGGTATAGGTATATCGATGGCCCTGGGACCGTACTCCGATCCGAAACGCAAAATCCTACAATTCATTAGCCCCGAATTCAGCCATGCATGACTGGAGAGTAAGAGGGACAGGTACAACAAAGTTTCGGATTTTGCGTTTCGGTATAGACCCCTGACTGAATAGCACGTAGGGTACTTTTAATCTCGATATCTTACCTAAGATAGTATTATTCTGTGCTAAGGGATCGGGAATTGGTGATATGAAAAAAAAAATATTTTTTTTCAATTTTTTTTTTTTAAACTTTATTAACAACAATTTATTAACAAATTAAATTTAACAAAACGTACGTTCACAGTATACATAGATATTTAAAAAAACATAAAATCATGCAGTTAGAACTGATGCTATATCCCGCTTGAAAGATTTTATTATTTTATTAACATTTAATGGAAAAACTTAAAAAAAACTTTTTTTCAATTAATTATAAGCAATAAAAAATTGATGAAGTTTGAAAAAAGATCACCCGACTATAAACGCTCCACGATTAGCTGTGACATCACAATGTTTAAACTATTTTCCAACAGTACCACCAGTTTTTTATATATTATGGGCTTGCTCTTGGCTTCATACTGAACCTTAGGGTTAAGAAGTCGCCTAAGATGGGGCGAGCTTACCACAGAGTTTAAGCACTTTTTTTTTAATCCTACTAATATTATAAATGTGAAAGTTTAGATGTTTGGATGTTTGTTACTCAATCACGCGAAAACGGCTGAACGGATTTGGCTGAAATTTGGAACATAGATACTTTGTAGCCTGGAGAGGAACATAGGCTACTTTTTATCCCGGAAAAATATCACATTCCCGCGGGATAACGTCGTGTAGTTCACGCGGGCGAAGCCGCGGGCGGAAAGCTAGTAGGTTTATATTTAGGCTTTAGCTTCTTTTATTAAATATTAGTCAGCATCACATACATTGTTAAAATACCAAATTAAAGTAGCTCGAGCACTTAATAGTGTTATGGAAAAGGAAATATTGAAAAGTTCGTTTTCAATATTTACCCGACCGAGGATCGAACCCGGGACCTCTAGAGATAGCGGCACCTTGAAAACCGGTGCGTATACCACTCGGCCACGGAGGTCGTCAAATGTCGTCAATGTTTTTTTTTTTATTTTTATTTTTTTTTTCTTTTTATTTATTTCGAAACTCAACCGCTTATTTACAATTTACATTACACAGAGTATCTTAGTTAAATAATCTTAAGCTATTACAGAGTTTCCCAACGTGATCAATTGAAACTTAAAAGACAAAACAGATTATACGCTGTCTTAAACTTATGTGGCATCAATACAATAAGAAATAAATATGTAGTTTAAAAAACTATAAAAACACACTTTTATAGGAACAGACTAAAAGTACAAAATAACCGTCTATTCAGTAACTGAAATTAAAAAGCGTGGTGCGCGTTGTCAATATTAAGTACTTGAATCTTCGATCAACAATAACAAAGACTTGAATGCATGCTTTGCAAAGGGCGCACCACGCTTTTTAATTTCAATTACTGAATAGACGGTTATTTTGTACTTTTAGTCTGTTCCTATAAAAGTGTGTTTTTATAGTTTTTTAAACTACATATTTATTTTTTACTTTTTAGTTTAACATTAGCAAGCTATGGATAGGGATGGTAATCGATTTCACAGTCCATTCATGTGTCTGCCCAACCCGTAAACATTATAACTCAAAGGCGTGATTGTATGTATTTAGTTTTACAAATTCACGTGGAGTCTATTAGTTACCAGATGCGCGAGCCGAACCCTTACTTCCTCCCTGCTCCATCATCGACCCTCACCACCAAGTGTAGCGAATAGGTCTCATCAGAACGAAACAAATGAGCCCATCTCGAGGGGTTTCCTAGTGGTCATTAAGGAGTGCCACTGGCTTCCTCCCTGCTCCATCATCAGACCCACACCACCAAGTGTAGCGAATAGGTCTCATCAGAACGAAACAAATGAGCCCAAACTCGAGGGGTTTCATAGTGGTTATTAAGGAGTGCCACTGGCTTCCTCCCAACTCCATCATCCAACCCTCACCACCAAGTGAAGCGAATAGGTCTCATCAGAACGAAACAAATGAGCCCGAACTCGAGGGGTTTCCTAGTGGTAATTAAGGAGTGCCACTGACTTCCTCCCAGCTCCATCATCCGACCCTCACCACCAAGTGTAGCGAATAGGTCTCATCAGAACGAAACAAATGAGCTCATCTCGAGGGGTTTCCTAGTGGTCATTAAGGAGTGCCACTGACCTCCTCCTTGCTCCATCATCAGACCCACACCACCAAGTGTAGCGAATAGGCCACACCAGAACGAAACAAATGAGCCAGAACTCGAAGGGTTTCCCATTGGCCATTAAGGAGTGCCACTGGCTTTCTCTCAGCTTCATCATCAGACCCTCGCCATCAAGTGTAGCGAATAGGTCTCGTCTGAACGAAACAAATGAGCCCAATCTCGAGGAGTTTTCTTGACGTCATTAAGGAGTTTCACTGGGTCCTCCCAGCTCCATCATCAGACCCTCACCACCAAGTGTAGCGAATAGGTCGCATCAGAACGAAACAAATGAGCCAGAACTCGAAGTCTTTCCTACTGGTCATTAAGGAGTGCCACTGGCTTCCTCCCTGCTCCATCATCAGACCCTCACCGTTAAGTGTAGCGAATAGGTCTCATCAGAACAAAACAAATGAGCCTAAACTCGAGGGGTTTCCTAGCAGCCATTGAAGAGTTCTATTGCCCACCTCTTGACTTCATCATCAGATCAGCTCGATGGTAGCAAATTATTGTATTGTCATTGGATTCATATAGACTTGCAAAGTTTCAAATCAATACGACAATTAGAAGTAGGTTAAAATTGAATTCCAAGATTTTCTTACATTGTGACTTAGTTACAAGTGAAGCTAATAAAAGTGTGGTAAAAAGGAAAGGAACACGGCAAACTTCAACGCGTGTGAATACAAAAACAAAACAAATTAAATTTAACAAAACGTACGTTCACAGTATACATAGATATTTAAAAAAACATAAAATCATGCAGTTAGAACTGATGCTATATCCCGCTTGAAAGATTTTTTATTAGCATTAAATATGTCAATATCATCAAATTTTGTATTGTATAACCTGGGTAGTCGCGACATAGTGGTGTTGTATGCATAGTTAGTCCGGTGCCAAGGTATACTAAATAACGGTGCCTGTCTTGTGCGATATTTAGGTGTGAAAAAACTTATACTAGAGAGAAGATCAGGCGCGTCTAGATTATTGTGTAATATGTCATGAAGTAGGCTCATATCAAGTAGCTCGCGCCTAGATTCCAGGGGCAGAAGACCATAGTGACTGCAGTCCTCCTCGTACCCTTTGCTTCGTCTGAAAGTCTTAAAGTTCAGATGTTTAACGAAACGTTTCTGTATACGCTCAATTTTATTAATATATTTTGCATATTGTGGGGACCAGACGGGGCTACAATACTCCAGTACACTGCGACAATATGCAAAATAGACTGCTTTTATGCTTTTGATACTTTTAAACAGCTGGCAAGTTCTCATAGCAAAGCCCAGGTTGCGGTAAGCTTTATTGGCAATGTAGTCTATATGTTCCGAGAGTAGCATCTTAGAGTCAAGTATCACCCCCAAGTCTCTGACACTATACGTTCTTTCTATGATATTACCATCAAAGTTATAAGGAAAATCAATTGGGCGTTTTTTACGACTGAAACTTATTATTTGACACTTACTTGTATTTACAGTAATGTTATTTTTTGTATAATATTCATACAGGCGGTTAAGATCACTTTGAATCAGTTCACAATCAGAAGGCGAAGTAACTTTCATGAATACTTTTTTGTCATCTGCGTAAAGAAGATGGTTTGAATACTGAAAACATTGATTTATGTCATAAATATAAGCACAATACAACAGAGGACCAAGATGAGATCCCTGCGGAACACCAGAGGGGATCTGATGAAGTCGGATTTGTAACCCCCTAGAACTACGGCTTGCGAACGGTTCGATAGGTAGGATGCTATCCATCTCAATAGGTCACCCCGAATCCCCAGCGCAAAAAGTTTGTTCAACAAGATGACATGGTCTACACGATCGAAAGCCTTTTCGAAATCTGTGTAGATCACGTCAACCTGCCCACCGTTCTCCATCCCTCGTAACACATAGTCTGAAAATTGTGTCAAATTCGAATTTGTAGATTTGCGCTTTAGAAAACCGTGTTGATTTTGTGGTAAACCATTTGTTATAACTGAGATAATTCCATTATATACAATTTTTTCAAGCAGTTTACTTAAAATGTTTAATTTAGATATTGGTCTATAATTACATATATCCATCTTGGAACCTTTTTTATGCACCGGAACAATGTAAGCTTTCTTCCATAGAGTCGGGCAAACACCTTGTTGTAATGATAAATTAAATAACAAGGCGATGGGAAGGGATAGTGAAACTGCACATCTACGCAGAAACACAGGCGGCAGAGCATCGCATCCGGGTCCCTTAGCAATATCAATACTTTTTAGCATTCTCTCCACCTCACTCTTCGATACGGTTACATTTGTTACAATGTCAGTGGCACTATCAGCATTATCATAATTCGAAGTTGATAATACGTTACCTGTGCCTGTGGTGTTGCCATTACGGAACATGCTTTGGAAAAACTCATTGAACCCAGTGCACACATCACGCCCATCTACCAATGTAACCCCTTGATTAGTAAATTGTTTAGGGTATTGAGAACAACCTCGCTTAGATCTAACGTATGCCCAAAATGGCTTGAGACACTTACAAACACCATGTTCAACGCGCCGAATGTAATTGTCATGACATTGTTTCTGGAGGATACGCTCACGGGTGCGCAATAACGCAAATGTATCGTAGTCGCGAGGATTACCATACTTTTTCCATTTTTTATGTTCTTTTTCTTTTTCGCGAATCAAATTGATTAAGACACGGCTATACCAGATGGGATATTTTCTTTTACTACTTTTTGATTTTACCAAAGGAGCAAACTGGTTAAGACACTCATCCACTTTACTATAAAATCTTTCCAATGCTACATCAACAGACACATTCACTAACAACGCTTCCCAATCGATTGTAGACAAAAAGTTATTAATGAGGCTGTAGTCACACGTGTGAAAATTTCGTCGCAAAATGTCTTGTTCTTTCAGTGGCGTGATAAATAAATCTGGGATGTCTATTAATAAAGAGGGATGATGCTTATCTTCATTAGAGAGAGGTGAAGTTGCTTTTACGACCACGCAATGTAAGTTACAGAAAACTAGATCTAACATTCGTCCATTGTTGTTAGGTATATAATTATATTGATTTAGGCCTAAATAAGTAACATCATCCATAAATGTAGAAGCTGCGTCCTGCATATTTAAATCAACATTACTCAGCAAAATATAACGGTTATCCTGCCATTGAAAGCACGGTAGGTTAAAATCTCCAATAAGAAAATATGTGTCATCTGGTTTATGCTCGCGTAAGATCGTTAAAAATGTTTTAATTTCTATAAGTTGCGCAGCTGTAACGTTAGACTTAGGGGGGATGTAAACTAAAATAATATGCAGGCTTTTCCTATTACCACAAGTAATTGTGGGCATCGTGACATATAGTAGTTCAGTATTATATTTTGATGAAAATCTACAATCCTGATGTGCACTGTAAGAACTTTTAATGCATGCCATAAGTCCACCACCCGTTTTTTTATTTGTTGAAATCAAGTTGCGATCTACCCGAAAAACGTCATACCTACAGTCACAAACCTCTGAACTGAGTACATCATCTTGAAGCCAGGTTTCTGTGAACAGAATAATATCAAAATCGTTGCAAAGGATTTCACTATAAAGTTTTGACGTTTTCGTTTTAATACCAAATACGTTATATATGCATATTATTTATGTTATCGTTATCAATATTATCATGCATTTATTATAATAATAAGTATATTTATGACACATTGCTGGTAGGTAGGTAATAAGGTAAATAATAAAATAAAAAGTAAATGTACATATATAAATAGGTAAGTACCTATCAATTTCATTGGCGTTAATCGCAATAATAAAATTATATAAATTATGTTTACACGAAAATGAAGTAAGTGTTTCGTGCAACCTTGCAAGGACGATTTAGACACAACAAAATGGAAACAGAAAAATAAAACAATGTTAGTAAGTTTCAATTTTGATATATTAAATAAATGTTCAGTATAATCGAGCACCAGCACCATAAAACAACAAATATTTTGCATCTCACACAATACAATAGAAGTAGTACATGCATTCATTTTAATATTTTTTTTAAATATGATTAAATAACAACCTGTCCTTTCCTTCCATATACATTCAAATGGTTTATGAATATACAATATACTAACAAAAACTAACAACATTATATCACAAGAAATAATTTTCAAGTGAGCCACCTTTAAACATAAGAAAATCATTTTTGTTTGAAATAATGGATTCAAAATTAGTGTTACTGCAATAATAATTAGGATACTAGCAATATAGCAATGTACAGGTAATGTTAATAAACTAATAAATATTTTTGTACTCCTAATATACCATAATCTCAGGTTTTTTAGGTAGAAAGTTTTTAACACAGTTTGGAGTAATAGCTTACAATGACTACAAGTAGAGGAGCATATCAGCTCGGATCGTTTAGCCAGGAAGAGAAACACATAATAATTTAAATCTACGATACATTACTCATCGAGTTTATTGGAGCTTATTTAGCTCAGACAGGTTCTTAATTAGAATAGCTGGACTTGATTCGTCACGTCTCATGTAAATACGACCTGCTCGTATCCAAATAAATTTGTACTTCAGTTCCTTTCCTCGCTGGCGGGCTGAAGCATGAAGTTGTTTATTTTCAAGGGATAGGTTTTCAATGACAAAAACAGGTGATTTCTTCTCCTTTTCAAATCCGAGGTCGTGAGTATTCAGCTTGTCTTCCTTGCGCTCCTTATTATAACGTGTAACAGCTGACAGTACCGAGTCTCGTAAGCGCGGTGAACTAAGTTTAACAACAATTGTCCGCGGTCTCGTGTTGTTCGGGTTTAGCTTTGCCACACGAGAACAATACATAATGTCGCTGTCGTTTATATTACAATTGATAACACGCCCCAGATGCTTCACAATTTGAACTACGTTTTCTGTTTTCTTGTCCGGAACGCATTGGATTTCCAATGTTGAGGCACGCGAAAGTTGATCCAGCTGATTCAATTTGAGGTTCAAGGAATCAACTTCAGAACGCAAATTAGAGTTTTCTTTTTTCAACATAATTATTTCACGCTGTTGTTGTTGAAAACTTTCTGATATTTTGTCGAATTTATCACTCATGAAATTGAGGGAACCACTAAAATCGCTCAATTGCCTACATCATTAAAATTCGACTTGAGATCGTTATTAAAAGATTTCATCCAACATTGCATTTCCTCTCGCAAAATATCACGTAATTCCGTGCGACGAATATAATCACTGGTATTGGTATTCATCGAAAACATCTCCGATTGTGTTACATTTGTATTAGGAGCTTTACGGCGAGTTACATTAAATGAAATCTCAGCAAGCGAAGTCGGCGTCGACGGGCGCGCTAACAATTCGGAGTTATCACCCCTGGGCTGCTTACTCATACATTGCGGGCATAGCCAGTTAGCGAACGCATTACGGTCGAAATGCTCCGCAGGCTTATTACCAAAACAAGCAACCAGTTGCTAATTGTACAATTGGAACGCGACTGCTACTAGTTGCGGTTGGTTTGCAATCGGTACAGTACGGTACGGTACCTTTCATGCTATTTTAGTTTACAAATCGCTCGCTTGTGGCGCTAATCGTAGCGATCTACGTTCCGTAATACGAATATGTGTTTTGGGAGCGATTAATTGTTAATTGTCGCGATTGCGACTGTCACTTTAAGATCGGTAATAAGCCTGCCGGTTGTAAGTTTAGGCATAACAAATGGAATATCCCATCACATCTAGTGCATTCCAAATAGTCATCTTTAGTTTCGTGGGTACACGCAGAGCAAATCTTCATGTTGATTGTTTCCAACTTCAACTCAATGTTAAAATAAAAATCCAAGATGGCGGCCAATTTTGTGGGCCAATTTTGATGAAACTTGATTTTTAGTACTATTTTGACAAGAAAACTGTAACGCAATGTTAAAAAAAAACCAAGATGGCGGCCAACTTTTTTGTTTGTGGGCTGATTCTGATTTCGATGAATCTCGGTTTTTGGTACTATTTCGTCAAGAAAAGAGTAACGCAATGTTAAAAAAATTTAAATCCAAGATGGCGGCCAACTTTTTTGTTTGTGGGCCGATTTTGATGAAACTCGATTTCTAGTACTATTTTGACAAGAAAACAACAACGCACTGTTAAAAATATTAAATAATCCAAGATGGTGGCCAACTTTTTTGTTTCTAGGCCGATTTTGATGAAACTCGATTTCTAGTACTATTTTGACAAGAAAACAACAACGCACTGTTAAAAATATTAAATAATCCAAGATGGTGGCCAACTTTTTTGTTTCTAGGCCGATTTTGATGAAACTCGATTTCTAGTACTATTTTGACAAGAAAACAACAACGCACTGTTAAAAATATTAAAAAATCCAAGATGGCGGCCAACTTTTTTGTTTGTGGGCTGATTTTGATGAAACTCGGTTTTTGGTACTATTATGACAGGAAAAGAGTAACGCAATGTTAAAATAATTAAAAATCCAAGATGGCGGCCAACTTTTTTGTTTGTGGGCCGATTTTGATGAAACTCGATTTCTAGTACTATTTTGACAAGAAAACAACAACGCAATGTTAAAAATATTAAAAAATCCAAGATGGCGGCCAACTTTTTTGTTTCTGGGCCGATTTTGATGAAACTCGATTCCTAGTACTATTTTGACAAGAAAACAACAACGCACTGTTAAAAATATAAAAAAATCCTAGATGGCGGCCAACTTTTTTGTTTGTGGGCTGATTTTGATGAAACTCTGTTATTGCTACTATTTTGACAGGAAAATAGCAACGCAATGTCAAAAATGATAAAAAATCCAAGATGGCGGCCAAATTTTTGTTTGTTGGCCGATCCAAAATTTTAAGCTCGTCTCAGAATCGGTAAGTGAACAACTTTCTTCCAGAAACATGGGTCGAAATACGACAAAAATTTTTGGACTTCCCATACTAAATCGATCGTGTAATCAGTCTGTAAGCCTAGCATGACCACCCAAAACTCGATATGTATCGCATGATGATAAAGCGATTTATTGACATTCAAACGTCAAAACCCATAGTCTTTTGACAGTTAAACCGGATAACTTATCAAATCATATCGCGTTTTGGTTGGTCATGCTAGGGGGGCTGATTTGTATGAAAAGTCAAAAAATTATGTCATATTTCGACCCATGTTTCTAGGAGAAAGTTGTTCACTTACAGATTCTGAGACTGTAAGCCTAGCATGACCACCCAAAACTCGATATGTATCGCATGATGATAAAGCGATTTATTGACATTCAAACGTCAAAACCCATAGTCTTTTGACAGTTAAACCGGATAACTTATCAAATCATATCGCGTTTTGGTTGGTCATGCTAGGGGGGCTGATTTGTATGAAAAGTCAAAAAATTATGTCATATTTCGACCCATGTTTCTAGGAGAAAGTTGTTCACTTACAGATTCTGAGACGATCTTAAAAATTTGGATGGTGTTAAAAATTAACCCTGTATACGGACGGATCAAACTGAGAACCTCCTTTTTTGAAGTCGATTTATATACTAAAACCTTCTCCTAAATGTAACAAATACTTTCCTGAAAACCGCATCAAAATCGCGGACAAACATACATACATACCTACATACAATACAGATCAAATTGAGAACCTACTTTTTTTGAAGTCGGTTAAAAACCACTACCTAAACTTGAATTTTTTTATTCTAGTAAGGCTGCATATAATGGATATTATGCTTTTGTGCATAAAGTAACTCCTTTTAAGACTACAGAATACACCTTCATTTACGTGATATTATTTTTATGAAATTTAGGTTATATCTTAATTTAATTACGACATATGAATTACTATCTAAATACATAATAAGGATTAATGCAGGGCGTACATTTACTTAAAAAAATAAAACGCAAACATTTTAAATAACTTGACATTACGGCTCAGACCATTAGTCGAACGTCACATAGTGGAAAATAAAAAAAAAGGGTGGCGGGAAGCTAATTAGTTAGTCAAACAAAACTAGAAATTAATAAGTAGCTAAATTTGTTTAGTTGCGGTAGAAAATTCAATAAGTTATATGAAAGTTATTAAACAATGTCTTCGAGTAGTAATAGTGACGAACAAATAATTATTTCGAAGCAGTGCGAAAAATGAATTTGAACAGATATTGCCGTCTAAGTTGAAGAAAATCTATCTCAGCACATAACTACTATGCGATTATTATAAGAATAGGATAGGGACACCGCCATGTTGTGACGTCAAGCTGTCAAAATACTGTCAAACTAACTTCACTCCACTTTAGTATGGTGTGCAAAAAAATAAATTTATCGTGAATCAGGGGCTGATCATGTCATAGCTTACGATAAATAATGATGTTCGTGCAAACCAAAACATATGAATAATTTGCAGATAAATACTTAATTTTTTTCGGAAAGTATAGGACTCATGAAAGTATGCTTTTACGAAAATTATCAGGTAATTTGAATCTCAATCAAATTAAAATTTTGTGATATTTAACTGAAACCATTTTTTCATACATTGTTCTGCGGGGTACTTTAATACTATGCTTCAATAACACAGAATAAATTGAATTTTGATTCTTTTTACTGATTTAAGTATTTAAATAAAACAGGAATTCAAGTTATGAAAATAATTTAATAATCAACTTTACAAATAAAATTGGTAAATTGGGGGTCTAGTGAAAAATTTGTATTGGTCTATCATGGTAAAAGGATTGGCCAGCTAGATTCTGCACGTTGATTGAAGTTAGATTCGGCAGAATCTAGGTGTTACCAGGGTGCGCCGGGTATTAGTATCACGGGGAACGATTCAATAAAGCCACTCGGGGAGGCGCTAGGCGCCTTTCGTGAATCCGCCAATTGTAAATCAAAACACATTTTGCTTGCTTGTGCTATTCAACCTCTTCTATTCCACTCATTTGAGAAACATCGTCCCGCTGGTCTGAGCTGCTACTGCAGCTGCTACTGCTACAAAGACATTGAAGACTTTTCCTTCTGACATTGCAAAGTACTGTAGAAATATGTTCTAGTATTTTATCAAAGCTTTGAACAAATACTCAAATACCCGTGCTACACATGTGTCCAAACATTTGTTCAAATGTTTGTGCTATGTCTGGCGCCGGCATAACGAAGGGTATGCGTAGTAAAATTGTGTACGAAGAAAAAGTTTGGTGGATATAAAAAATAAAAAACTCCGTTTTGAAAGTGTCAATACCCAAACCACCTTCTGCCAAAATAAAAAAAAAACTATTTTCATTTTGTTTTGCACTTTCATGCGAACTGTACTTTTTCAGAGTGCAGTTTGTCAACAACCCGTCCTATTCTTATAATAATCGCATGTACGAAAGTTTTATGATTTGGAAGAACCAAAAAAAACGTAAACACGTTTGCGGAGTGTGTTTTGTTAAGCTATTTTGACGAATTGTTGAAATTAAAATTAATTAAAGTTTCTTGTATATGCTTAATCCTTGTTTTATTTCCTTGCAATCGAAGTGAAAAGCAGAGTGTATTTATTTTGGAGTCCAGATTAAAAAATATTGACTGAACTCTACTTATTTGATTATACACTAGGATAAATAATAATTACTTAGGTACCTAATAAAAATGGTGTTATGAAATACTTACATCGAAATGATCTTCACAACAAAAAAATCGATTTTGTTTTGGGGTTATGACGGTTCACTGCTTGGAACCATTTGTTCCGACGTTCATGGTCTTGCGGAACATTTAAAAAAATTTTTGTCTAGTTCTTTTTGTAGTATTTGTACACATGGGTACGAAACAAGAACGATAACTTTTTAATATGTATGTATTTGAGTATATAGAACAACTAACACTGTAGTTATGTCAAACATCATTGACTTATGTCAGTTTAAACTGCAATGAGTGAAAGTTAACATTATGACATCACACGCGCTCGTGTTTGTTCGGGAGCTGTTTTAGAGTGTCTTCGGTTCTGGATTCAAAAACTAATTTTTATTTTGAAATAACTTTGGAATTATTGCAAAAAAAAAAAAAATACTTTGTTACAAAACTTATTTAAGATCTTTCGATTTATCGCAAGAAAAAAAATTATTCACATCGGGTAAAACCACCTTGTATCGGCCACGTCAACAATATTTCACATTGATTTGCTTCCTATTCTCACATTTATTAGCCTAGCCTTCTAGGAGGTATTTTTTAATAAACAGTTATTATTTGACTTTCCTATGAACTAATAAAATATTTGAAATTTGGATAACATTTTTTTATATTGATGTTTTTCTTTGTACACACCCAATTTCCCTAATATTGGCCACTTGCGCCCAAAAATCGCCCACCTGTTTGCCTTGTATCGGCCTACGCTAACATTATGAGCAATACAAATATACTTCGAATTAATAAAGAAAGATAAAGATATACAAAGATATACATAGAGATATATAAAAACATACATATACCGTGATTTTTTTTAACGATCCAAACTTAAGGGGTAGGCAATTTAACGTGTTTAAAATAAATTTCTAAAAAAAATTTTTTTTTGTTTTTTCTTGCATAAAGATATTCTTACCCAATAGTAACAAATAAATTTTGAAGTCAGATTTTTTTTAGAGATTTTAGATTATTTTACAACTGTAATATTTCTTAAAGGAAAGTCTATAAATCAAATATAAACAAGTTATTATAAATTTAATATGATAGTTTGCACATCAACAATGATACTTCTACATCAAAGTAATTTAACAAAAAATCTTTTTTTTTTTAAACATTTCACTAGAAACGTAGGTGACACTGTCAATTAATTATCGCACACAATAGTCTTATAATTACCTAAATTAAGTGTAAGTACCTACATTTGTATCGTCCATGACTTAATGTTTAGTGGCCGATATCAGGATTTTGACTCGCCTTGTATCGGCCATCACCATTTTTAACGGCCGATATCAGGCTTTTTATGAAATAATCAACCCTAATTCCGGCCATTCGATTTTTTATTAAAATTATTAAAAAAACACAAAAATATTAATCAATAATGTTGCATTATAATCTCTTTAACCTTCACAAGCAAGAATCAACGATTTAAACCTCCTAGATAAGTTGCAAACCCTTTCCCCCGTAACCTCGAACTCGTCAATTTTGACTAGAAAATGGCGTGAATTTCGACACGACTGCGCAGTTTACAAGATCCAATGCTACTGAACTGTCAAATGTACTTTGATCGCCGCTTTATTTAATTCATTTAAAGACAACAATATAATCTTCATTATAAAGCAGAATTTGTGCAAGTGGATCGAATATTTAATAGTTTTTGATCAAATTCGTAGGAAGTGGCCGATACCAGGACGTGGCCGATACAAGGCGGTTTTACCCTCCCTAATTGTAGACGAGAGAACCACGGGCGGGCTACTTAAGGGCAGGATCTTCCAAAAACTCTGTCTTTGTCTTTTTCTTTATGTGTGAAGAGTAATGAAAATAACCTCACTTATTCATTGTTTCCATGTTTTTATTGTTATTTATGCATAAATTCGCTTTTTGAAAAAGTAGCCTGAGAATAATCTACTATATGTCATTACTTACCTATTTTTCTAATTATTCGTGAATTAGAGATTAATAATCTAAGTATAAAACCAAAAAAATATAAAAATAAGGAAAATTTTCTGTTTTTAATTTTTTTAAAGTCGAGATAAGATACGAATATCGTTTTTCTAGCCACAAAATAATCAAGATCGTTTATGAAACTTCAAAATATATTTTTATCTGCTCAAAATAAAGAATAGGTATTTGATTGTTTACTTTTCAATCAAAAATTTGTTGTTTTTGATCATTTGGAAGATCGTGCCCTTAATCAATATTGTTTTGACAATACCTAGTTGGTAACTCTTACTTAAAGTTGAAGAATATTTTTGTCAGTGTCCCTTTCCTGCTTACTATTTTTTTCTTATAATTTACACAGCCTACAACAAAAGCCCCAGACCCGGCTAACAACGGGTCCACTGAAGCACCGAAGATTTCAAGAACCGAGTTCTTGAAAGTATTGGACAGGAACCTGAAGGGGCTCGCCCGTCTCCGAGATCTTGAATGGCGCGAAGCCAAAAAGGTAAACACCAAAAAACTTATAATAGGGCAGGAGCCCCGGTTTTGGCCACTGTACCGGTTTTGGCCACTTTTTGCTCTAAAAGTTTTCTAAACAACTTTTCGCCATTTTTGCTAAAGGCAATTAAAATAAGGCATTTTAAGGTAGGTAATAATAACAATCGTTAGAATTCCATAAGTCATACGATTTTTTTTCAATAAATTCCATTTTTTGTTTTAAAAATAATTTTGTATGAAAATTTTAGGAAATTTGTTTTGGATTAAATACTTAATAAACCTTTGTTTTTTTACATTTATATTGTTGTTTTGCAATTGATTAGTTTCTAGCGCATTAGAATATATTGATTTAGCCTGGGTTAGGTTTTGATTTTTCGCTAAGTACCTATACTTACATAAGTTTAACTATCAATAAGTGGCCAAAACCGGTACATTTGGCACCTCTCACACATGTTGTGATATATACAATAAACTATTTTACTTTTCTAAATTTGAAAAATGTACTTACCTTTAAAGGTAGATAAATGATCTATAATTTAAGATATAATTTGTGTCTTAAATACCTAAGACCATTTAGTACTAAGTGCATAAAAGTCAAAAAATCCTTAAAGTGGCCACAAAGGGTACCTCTGCCCTACTTATTAAGGTCATACTAAGGTAGTTTTTAACCGACTTCTAAATCAAAAAGGAGGAGGTTCTCTATTCGTCTGTATGTATGTTTTTTTTTTGTGTATGTCCACCGATTACTCGAAGACGGCTGAACCGATTGAAATGGTTCAAACGTTATTACATCAGGTTAGTTTCCAAGTTGGTCCCATTTTTTGAAATTTTGAAATCGGTTCAGTAGTTTTCAGGAAATCTTGAAAATACTGTCGTTTTCGTTACCACTTTATGTGAATTTAATACGTATCTTTAGGCATAACTCCTTTGTTTATAAACCGATTTAGATGATTCTTGTTTTGTTGGAAAGGGGATACCTCAAGGTATTTTAACCGACTTCGAAAAAGGAGGTTTTGAGTTTGATCACATACCTATTTACCAGAAAACACGTAAATTGCCTGCACGATGCACTAAAAAGAGTGAAATAAAAATTATTTTTATAAAAAAATAAAACCGCCTTCTAAAAAACCACATCAAAAAAGTAAGAAATAATTCCTCACCAAATAAATAACGTAAGTACTTTGAAGTCGGGCGGGTTTTAACAAAAACAACAAAACATTGTACCTACATGTTTCACGCCCGACTTCAAAGTACTTACGTTATTTATTTGGTGAGGAATTATTTCTTACTTTTTTGATGTGGTTTTTTAGAAGGCGGTTTTATTTTTTTATAAAAATAATTTTTATTTCACTCACAAAATTTGTTTCAGTTTTACATTTTATTTGAATAAAAAGTTTGGTACTGGATGTATTGGACTTTGGAATCGTTTTATTATGATACCCTTTTTCTGTAAATATTACAAAGTTCGTGTATGTAAGTAGTTTATTTTAGTTCAAAACCTATATACTTAGGTACCTACTTACCTAATTGAATGCAGTCATTCAGTGATGGCCAATAAAAGATACAAAATATGCGTAGGACTTATCCAAAACTTTTTTTCTTTGTTACAGGATACACTGACCAATTTGGGAGGATATAAGGACGAAATATTTAAAGGAAAAAAGACTGCTAATAGATAAAGATAATTTTGAGGACTTGTTCTACGTTTAAGAATTAAAAGTTGGTTAAATTAATAAAAGACTGGGTTTAAGTTAATTGTACTTATTTTATTTAATGCGTGTAGGGTAAATGATGGTATTTTAAATCTACTTAAATATTATTAAAAAAGGACATTATTAATATTGGTATATTATTCCTACCATCATTAACCACGGGTATTTAAATGTAAATAGAAAGAGCATATTTATGAATAATAATAATATGAATTATTTTATTTATCCCTTCAAATTTTTAGATGGATTAAAGAGTTTTTCAATATCACCAAGGCTTAGAATAATAACGCCTAGAAACCGAGTAGGCCTAAGAAAATGAAGCAATTCAAAATGAGCCAAATTGGCTCAGTCGACCCGACTTCGCACGAACGTCCCGTCAGTTGTCAAGGTTACGCGTCAGAGTCAACATCTCCGATAATTTAAATAAATTATGACTGTTTGTGTGGTCAATGGCTGTCACAATGCTTCGGACAAGGAGAAAAAAGCCTCGAACATAACATTTCGTACGTTAGTTTCACTCTATTATTTGTATTCTGCTAAATATTCACTAAGTTTGAAAATAAAATTAAAAGCCGTCATACTTTTGAAAGTGTTACCAGTAATAAGAAATTAAGTTCCCGATTTCTATTGATATTATATATACCTACCTACTGATTATATAAATAATTCTATCGAAAATGTTTTTGTGACCAATTATTTTGAGTTGTCAGTTGTAAGATACCTACCTAATACCTTTCCCTATTTTTTAAGTGTAATGGTTTATGCTATGATGCATTGATAATTCGCTAATCGCTTTTAGCGCGTGACGTCTTTCCGCCCGACCGCTCCCGTATACCACACCTGCGGGTCATATTTACCTGCTCGCACAGCTGCACTTGTTCAGAGCAGACGTTGAATTGAAGTCTTGTTGTATAGTTGATTTTTATTACTTACTAGCGGATCCTCGCGGTTTTACCGGCGTGGCGGATCGTAAAATTGTGGGGCCCTGGGCTAACACTCAAAGATATTATAATATAACAAGATTGCACACTCATGAGTTACAGCCGAGCCGAGCGAGATAGGCCTATTATGGTGTGCGTCCCTCTCTAATGAGAGAGACGTGAGTGACTACACGATTTGGCTTTTTCGAGGACAATTTATAGTTAACCAGACTTGGCTCACGTAGTATTCGAACATCACGCTTCCTAGCCTAGGGAGCTCTTGTAGCTAAAAGAAACATACATTTAAACATCCGAACTCACTTTCTATTTATAATATTAGTTAAGATGAGGACTCCGCGAGGCAAAGCATTTGCACCACTTATGAGGCAATAATGTGACAATCGACACATACACATATGCTTTATAATAAGCATAAGTACTTACTTTTGAACCGACTTCAAAAAAGGAGGTTATCAGTTTGACCTGTATGTACTTATATGAAATGTATGTCTGTATTTCTGATAGGCGTATTTTGCTAATATGGATAGAAATAAAAAGTCCACGTACAGTAATAAAAATCTGTTTATTAGTTAGACTATACACTGCTAAACAAAATTGTCTTGCGGATCTTTTGACGCATGGAGGCTTTGTGTCCAATTAATTTTAAAGATTCGTTTTTTGCGTACCTACTTTTTTAACCTTAAATTAAAATACAGATTTAATAATACATTTAATAAGTTCTGTTTCATGCCTATTTTCTGATAAAGTTCTTCTTCTTTTCCTTCTTCTGCTGAGTATTGTGTAATTTTTTCAGGTATGACGTTAAGCCAACCTTTTTTAATTTCTTCATCTTTAGGAAATCTGAAACAATGAAAATTAATGTTTGGGTTAAGTTAGAAAGTAAATTCCAGTCTATAGATTACAAACGAAATGGACACCCTACTATACGCAAGAATAAAACTTTGGCTAAATACTTACCTATGAAAAGATACACCGCTACGTTTATATGATGCGCTTTTGCATCCTTTCACACATCAAGTGAGAACCATTTTTATTGATTTAAACGTAATTTAAACTAAACGGCTAGCTAGCCTAGTGTCTTAAGCTCATCGCTTTTGTTTAAGCTATGCTGTTGTATATTGGTGTGGATCTGTAATTGGTTTACTGTAGAAAAATGGAAAATGAAGTATTTAGAAAAAAGACCAGCGAAAGGTCGTGGGTTCGAGTCCCATCGGAGCTAGTTGTGAGACGGGTCGATTTTTTCTAAATACTTCATTTTCCATTTTTCTGTAATAAAAATTGCATTGTGAATGCAAAAAACTAAAAATTAAAATAACTTGGTTTACTGTAGTTATTTATAATTTCACATTTTGTATTTGTAACTGTTGATCCACCGAATAAATAAAAATAAATAAATAATTAAGATCCACACACTAACTTTACACACATAAATTAATTTGCCGTCGCCATATTGATGATGTTTTTATTTTTATTAAAATTGTCCAGACGCAAAGTGTTGCAAAATTTATTATAATTAAAACTACCATAACACCGACTCTTACATTAAACAAGTAGTTTTTCAAGGTTTTAAATAATACAAATGATATGGACTTTATTATTATCAGCTTAACATTCCTTTTAATTAATTAATATTTTGAAAATTCTCGAGAACAGGAAATATGAATTTGAAATAAGTTCTACTAAAACCAAAAATATTTCATGGTGGCAGCCCAGTAGACAGGGATGCAATCCTATTTAGGAGCCTCTTGCTCGGCTCGTTTTTCCATTTATCGTAATGTCATACGAAAATAAACCTTATTGTAACTGCATAGAATCGAATTGACATTGCTTTTATTTTCATAGTGCACAATCTTGTTATCTATACATATAATAAAACAGAAACGGACAAAAAGTCTGTACATGAAATATAAAATAAAAAAAATTACTGCTATGTGATGTGTACAGGATATAGACCCCAAAACGATAGATATTAAAATTTTTGTCTGTTTGTCTGTTTGTATGTTCGCTTTTCACGCAAAAACGACTGGACGGATTTTTACCAAATTTTGTGTAGTAATAGCTTATAACCCGGGTCAACATATAGGGTACCTTTTATTGCGGGATTGCCTTTATTCCTACGGGAAAATACAAAAACAGATTCTTACTAAAATAGATGGCGCCACATGATTATGAAAATACGTTATATTTAATCGCTGTCTCAATTAATAATGAATCATGTTATTTTTTTTACCTGCTTCAAAACATAATATAAATTAAAACCCATCCAGGCTCACATAAAATCATAAAAATAATTTCATGTTATTTACGTCATTATATCTACTAAGCAATAGATGGCGCAAGAAGTCAGTAAGATTACGATATACCTCTCACAAAAGAACATTCGAATGATTATATTAATTAGGGTGAAAGCCCCCTCTGTTGCCACTTTAAGATGCTTTTCACTTCTTTCGCATCATAACTACTAAACAATAGATGGCGCGGGAAGTCAGTAAGATTACGATATACCTTTCACAAAAGTACATGCGAATGATTATCTATATTAAGTAGGGTGAAAGCCCCCGCTGTTGCCACTTTAATTTTTTTTTCACTTCTTTCGCCAATGGTCTTAAGTAGGTATCTAAAATTGTCAAGAATGTATCTTATACTTTTCTTTAAATTTTTAAATTTACAATACAAAAAAACTACTTAAAAAATTTAACCGACTCCAAAAAGTATTTGTCAACTGAAAAGGAAAAATATAATATATATTATGTTTCACGGCTTCATTCTCTGCGATTTTGTTAACAAATGTAGTTGCGCCCCCAAGCGACAGCCTTGCACGGTAGTTTAAAGTTTTTTTTTTTTTTGTATTGGCAACACTGATTTCCCGCCAATTTATACATTCCTCTACTCTGTGGTCCCTAACTTACCTGTTTGGTTACCTGTCACATTCGAATCATTCAGCGTTTCCGTGCTCAAGCCTTCGCACGTCTACTCTACTCGCTGCGAGATACTTTGAACATTGGGGAAGAAAAGGAAACACCATGAAGACAGTGAAGAAGAAAACGTCGTTGTGCTGTACCAGTGCATTACTGAAGTGATCCCAGCTATGGAATTGCGTAAAGTCAATCGTATTCATTTGACAGTTCATATCGTATCATAATAAATGTCATTCCATACAAATTGCAGCCGATTGAATACGATATGAACTGTCAAATTAATACGATTACCTTACGCAATTGCCCCCCAGGTCAGATACTATTATGTTATTGGGCTACTAAGCCACTGAAATTTGCTTGAGGAGCAAGAAAGATACTCGTTCTAAAAAGAACCAACTACTTATGTATTTCCGGATGGTTGCAATTATTGGTCACTAAGTGATGCGTTACTGTCATACCCAGGACAGATAGGTACTGTCACGTCATTGAGCTACTTAGCCACTTAATTTGCTCACCGAGCAAGAAAATTACTAAAGAACTATGTGTTCCCGGGTTGCTGCAATTGCTAAGTGATGCGTTACTGTCATACCCAGGACAGATACCGTCACGTTATTGGGCTACTTAGCCACTGTATTTGCTTGACGAGCAAGCAAAGTACTCGTTCTTAAAAGAACTATGTTGTCCCGGATGGCTGCAATTACTAAGTGATGCGTTACTGTCATACCCAGGACAGATACCGTCACGTTATTGGGCTACTTAGTCACTGTTTGCAACCCAGTTCAGTTGCTATATATTCGTATTCGAGAAGTCGAATCGGCGTCGCAGCTCTCGGGATTGTCACCGGTAAAACCTGGCCATAGCCATGGAATCTATATTTATCTTTATTCTATTTGCCTTCGTGGTCAAGTGGGGTATGCATCAGTTTTCAGGGTGCCACTATGCGTGAAGTACCGGGTTCGATTCCCGGTCGGATAAAGGTCGAAAACTTAATTTCGATAGTGTTGGTTTCCCAATATTTATACTAAATGACGAAACATCCAAAAATAAAAGCCTATTAGGCTATACATATATTGTAAATTGATGTATGTAGCATTTTCTGTGATAGTAATTTCATAAAAACTAAAACGCTATGAAATTTGAGATTAATTTAAAGAATAAATCTAGACCTAAAATACACCTAAATAGATATGATTAGAATCAATCAGGTTTTTGGTGAAAATGTCTCCAAAAACCGAATCCAGTTTTGAGAAATAGGTAGGTACTCCAAAACTGAAATCCTTCATGGAAAGGACACTGTCAACAAGAATCCTTAACAGTTTAAGCCACAGCATTGGAAACCAGCCTATAGGGCGAATACCATCTCCGATGCTGCAAGAGGTCACCCAGCGCCTGACGCACCCGCCAGTCACATCAAGACGTCGACATCACGCGCCGCTATCCAGCATCCAGAACTTACCGGTAGTAGACCACGAGGTAATACGTAAGTCGCCTGCATTATTTTACTAATGCTTGGTTGGACATTAGTACATTACCGATGACCCTTTAATATCATTGTAGATAAAAAAGGCAGAAAAATACTATGCAAATTTATTGCTCAATGCAGTTATAGTTCCAGTGTTTAACCTATGAACTAACTTAACCTTGTATACGAAAATTATGTTCAATCTAGATAAATAAATATAAGTAAAAAAGGAAAACAATATCATTTTAAAATGTCACTTTGGGTTACTTAGTACAGAAACCAAAGTGATAATCGCTTTATACTTAATCTCGGGCAACTAGGACTACCGCGTGACATACTCTAAGTAATTACTAAAAACTGTAACATGACGTCTAGATATAGACCTCAAAGACGCTTACATGTTTATTCCAATACATAACTCGCATTGAATAAGTACCTTTAACTTCGTTAAAAATACAATTCTTTATGAATTTCAAATTCTTCATGAATTCAATCACCTAGTTCCTTTAGTCACTATACAGTTCCGTTTGTCTATACTTAAATAATAAAATAAATTATATAATTTTTGAGATTTCGTGAACTACCACCAGTAATATATTAAAACGACATAAGTATACCTAATTAATCCTTTTGACACTGGTTGCCTTCATGACACGTTTAGTTCACCAAGGATATACTAACTTCTCACTAACTTTTCTACTAAACAAATAGACAAAAGTGGTTTAGTATAACATAGAAAAAAGAAAATGTAAATTTCTTGCGATTTATTTTAAAAAGTATTAGGTTTTTTGGGATTATTTTACGTTTATTTTTGGGAAGTTCAATAAATGTAAATTGCAAGACTTCACAAAGTTCCTCGGGCTTATAGCGTTTACTCTTGGCCTGCCTGCCACCTATTATTCCTGGCTTGAATATTTTAAATGTTTGTGTATTATTAATTATCCTAATTATGAACAAAACATACTTATCCCAAAGGTCGTAGCCGATAAACGTTCCCGTCTTAGACTCTACCGCTCCTCATAGAAGCAACCCCAGCCAGTTAGTCTGGCTAGGATTCATTTTGCAATAACCAGAGTCTTGTCAGAGCCATTTGAAAGAAAATAAAGCTTCATTGCACATTAATTCACTCACGTTAATAACCAAAGTTACGATTGCTATAAGCATTATATTACGCATACCTATGTGTAAAACAAAACAGCTAAGTATAAATATTTTATAATAATATTTTTTGGAAATATAATTGTTCGCATCTTACAAACACAAAAGATGAAAGTGAAGCTGTCTTACTTATGAGCGAAAAGTTCGGCAATAGAGAATAACTACTAAATGACAACTTGGACATTTCTGAATAATAAGATTGCAAGCCATTGTAACCAAAATTTTCTACTTAAATAACTTAAACCGGTCCAGAAGCACAGGCAGTCGACGCTTACATAATATCCTGTAAAAATACTAGTTCCATTCTCATGCTCGCGTCATGAATTATAACAATTGAATTTTATTGTTTGCATTACAAATGTGTGCATGTTTCAGAGTTTAAATGTATATTATATAAACATATTGATATTATATACTTAAATGTAATAAATAAAAATAAAAATAATCCTATTTTAAGCATTAGTGCCATTTTCTTGAAATTATTATATTATTAGACATTTTCAAATCTTGGAAGACATTGTGATTGTCTCATGTTGGACGCCACTGCCGTGGTGCCATTGGTTAGAAAATTATACATTTGATAATATACGTATTTTGAACGAAATATTTACTTATTAGAATCTGTTTTCACATGAACACACATCTTACAAGTTATCAGACAAGCATTACTAAAATAAAAAAAAAAAAATAAAAAAAAAAAAACTCCAAGAACTATAGATATTATTTAAGCCACTTTGTCACGAAACATGTATAAACAATACGATAGACGTATCAAAGCCTGGTTAGCCTATGACATCAAATATAGTAAATATATGGTCAGAACTAACAAAATATTTATTTTGAACACACAATTTTGTCAATCAATTCAAATATGGTACAATAATTTTAAATCTAATCTATTATTATTATACTCAATTTTAATATTAAATAATACTTATGATGATCAGATCACTGAATCGAGCTATTTATGAAAGGAATATTCAGATAGACCCACAAGGCCTAAGTACCTACAACTTAACTGAGATACTAAATACATTACTTAACTATTTGGCACAAAAGGTTCCAAATGAAGATCTAGATCTTGGAAGTCAAAAAATATAATATTAAACTTTCTGTCAATAAAGGTCGTTAACTCTGATGGCTTTGTTTACTGCTCATTACAAGCAATAATTTCTTTGTGAAAGAATAAATAATCTATACCATAGCACAAACAGAAATTGTAATACAAATCCAGACCTAATTCATTCCAACCATGATAAAAAGACCTTTTTATAACACACTCTGATTTCTGTCAAGCAAAGTGCATTGAGGAATATTTAAATAAAACACCAGTTACACTATTTTTATTCGTTACAAACAATGTTGGAAACGTCCTCATTTATAGGAAAATTCACAAGCAAACAATAGTACCTACCTGACTAAAAAATATTCTTCGTTGTAATAGTCTTCCTGTATTTACTGCACATCTGCACTGCACATAGCAAACGCCATGCGGCGACTTCCACTACCAGCAGGGCTGGTGTTAATATTAATTTAAGTGATAGGAATGCCGCTCCATGCTGGATGGAGCGAACCTTCATCCGCTTTTTCGCCTATGTTTACAATAGAGTAATTATCTAAAGCACTGATCAATTTGGTAGATCAGTATTGTTTTTATTTGATTTGTGAATTATTCTGTAAGAAAAATACAATAATTTAAGATAATAATGTAGTACCCACGTTGATGATTAAAAACCAAAGATCATAAGAAACTTGATGTTATGACAATATTTTCTTAAAACAATGTCATTACATACTTATCTTTTTACAAATTTTTATCACTTTCTCTAAACATCCTACATTTGTTAACAAAATCGCAGAGAATGAAGCCGTGAAACATAATTGAATATCAAACGAACTTACCAAGTAAAGTTCGATCACAATTATGTGAACGGCTTCATTCGACGCGATTTATATACACCCTCCCTATTCTATAATTAATAATATCAAGTATTTATTACTTACCCTTCGCTCTATTTGATAAAAATCTATAAAAAGTGCTTTAAACAGGAGGAGAGAGTAGAGGAATGTATAAATTGGCTGGAAATCAGTGTTGCCAATAATAAAAAAAAAAAAACTTTAAACTACCGTGCAAGGCTGTCGCTTGGGGGCGCAACTACATTTGTTAACAAAATCGCGTCGAATGAAGCCGTTCACATAATTGTGATCGAACTTCACTTGGTAAGTTCGTTTGATATTCAATTATAATTAAGGTATCTTTTTGAGGTCGGTGCCAGTCAGTTTATTTTTTTAAATTACTATTTATTTCCTAAGTTTTAGTGTATATTGTACAATAACATACCCACGAAAACTACTAAACCGATTTTGATGAATCTTAGTCTGTTCCCAAAGTTAGAATACACCTAATTTAAATCAAATAGAATCATCTCGATATGCCTTTAGATTTCGAGAAATTCATGGACATACATAGTAAAAACATATCTAAGTATTCATATACTTACGAAATTTTGTTTTATTTTAGTCATTTAAAAACCTATTTTTTAAACTTAAAATGTGCGAAGGGTGCCGATTGATGTGTTTTTTGTCAATCAAATTTTAAAAGATACATCGCGAAATCAATACTTAACTAACTTAGATAAAATAAAAGAAACATCTAATTTGATGTAAACTGAAAAGCGTTTATTAAATAATATTCCTATGTCATAAAGAATTATTACTATTGTTATTATGACTTAAAAGTCATAGATCAAGCAAAAGTTATTAACGAAATGTTTTAAGCTAAGTAAGCACTCGGGGCAGTGGCCAAAACTGAAGTTCTCACCCTATTGATGTAAAATTTATAATTCGCATTTCCACTCGACGCTAGATGTCGCTACAGTAAGTATAGTGCCACAAATATATCTGAACCGGTGACAGTAGTCCTGGAGGAGCCACTAGCAATACAAAATTAACTGTCAAAATGGACTGCCGGCAGTCAACAGTATATTTAGTACCAAAAAATAACCACTGTGTGAAATAAGTTTGTCGCAATGTAGACAAAATGTCACCAATGTAGTTTTGAAAAATTTGCTCAGTGGCCAGTACGTAGTTACCTACAGCCACAAGCTTTTCTGTTCCGGTGACAGTCGTGACAGAGGAGCCACTTTGAATACGAAATTAGCTGTCAAAATGGACTGTCGTATGAAAACTGTTTTAGTTCCTAAGATAATCACCGGAACAGAAAAGATTGGCGCACTATACCTACCATTTTTATATCATCTAACCGGCTCTGGCTACTTAGGCCTTCAGCCGTAGGTACCATCCAATAAAATAAAGGAATATTAAAAATAGTTTTCTATCTAACTTATTTATTCATTTATTTACTAGGAAAGCTTACATAAGTGATGATTGATTAAAATTAAATAATTAAATGGTATATCATTACATTTTATACCTGTTACTTAAAGAAGAAATGTCTCCATATCAAAATACTAGCCTTCCGCCCGCGACTTCGCCCGCTCGGACTAAACGACGACGTTATCCCACGGGAATGTGATATTTTTCAGGGATAAAAAGTAGCCAAAGGCAGCCATTACATCCAGATCGCGATCACTGATCGTGATCTTGATCGCGATCGAGATTTACTTTGTAGATATTTTGCGATCAAGATCGCGAGCCGTCAATCACCTTCGTACACAGTCAATCTGCATCGCGATCATTGATCATTGATCATTGATCCAGATTGACTGTCTAATGGCTGCCTAAGTATGTCACTTTTCAGCTGCCAAACTATTCCCATTCCAAAAGTCACGTCGATCCGTTGCACCAATTTTGACGTGAAAGACGGACAAACAAACAAACCCACTTTCACATTTATAATATTAGTATGGATACACACAATCTCTTTTTCATTTTAAAGTAAAAATATGATTGGCCTGATATTATGCATTACTAAGTAAGAACTTCTGTTTGAATCGTGAAAGCGCGCATATGCGCAAAACGATAATACGCGCTTGATAGAATATCAAGTTTTGACATTGATTCAACTTAGTATTTATTACACCTAAATCCATTAAATTAATTTTGGGGATAACATCGTACCTTATTTATCGTATTTTCATTAAATAGTAGTTTGATTTGTGTCGATGCCATCCGACAACAAAGCGATATGATATGGAATTTTGTTATTAATCTCAAATAGTTATTCTTACATCTAAATTCATTATATTAATTATGGAGATAGCATTTTACTACAATGTATCCTGTTTCTAATAAAAAGTATTTTGATTCGTGGCGGGGCCAACCGTCAACAAAGCATGATCAAGCAATTGTACTTTAATTTGCCTATAAGTACTGAATAATGTGTATAAAATCATGTTATTACTTTTAATATTCATATCTATTAATTTATTACTAAAATGTAATGTAATATAGAGTATCTAAGTGGCGTGTACTTTTACGTTAGTAAGTACACGTTACTTCCGGTTGAAAAGAAAACAAATATAGATAATTATTGTAATTATTGCAATTATAAATAATGTTATGTAAAACCATTATTTGATTTTAGAATACTTTTTCATAATTGTTATATTTGTATTATGGTGATTTCTGTAATTTTCTATAACAATAATTATCTGTTGAATTGGCGGTAGACGCTAACATTTATAAGGTGAGGCAGCCATTTTATTTGGTTAGTCTGGTTCGAGCCGTGAGCGGTGTACAAGTTAAGTAACTATTCCGTTGTTTCATATTTCTCATTCCTTGTTATTTCTTGCTGTTTAATGCTGATGTATTGTCTAGTAAATATTGCTGAAGATTTGCCCTTGTTCGAAGGATATTCGGTAACTTGTTAAATGTAAATGCTTATTTGTTGATAATATTAAATTAAAGTTGTCCTTATCGGTTTCGAATAAATTATGTGAGTACTGAAATAATATAAAGTAACAGATTATAGAAAATGCTTGATGATATTCGTAAATGTTGTTTAATCTTTTATCATGAAAAGTAATGTTGTTGTAAATGTTGTTAAATGTGTTGTATGTTCAATAACGACATGATAATTTGTAAATGTCGTTGTTTCTGTTAAAGCTGGTGAGTTTTTTTCGCCCGTTTTTCTTGTCAGCTAAAAGATGTCCTTAACGGGTGGTAGGTAAAAAAATAAAAGGACGATTCAAAAGAATAAAATAGTTTATTAGAGATTTGAGATTTTTATTAATCCTGACCTTATTGAAATAGAAGCTTTATAGTTTTGTTTATAGTTATTTGAATAGTTTAATGCTTTTATCAGAATAGTTATATTTAGATTTGAGATTTTTATTAATCCTGACCTTATTGAAATAGAAGCTTAATAGGTTTGTTTATAGTTAATTGAACAGTTTAATGATTTTATCAGAATAGTTCTATTTCTATATTATCCGCCCCAAATCTATCATCAGAAGTGGGATGGTCTTGCTCCCATTATTAATACAATGTTTTATTTTTCATGTTGCTGCGGTTTCCGCTTATCTGCTACATTCAGCGACGCTGCCGTTTCAAACTATGGTCATCCATCGTGGCAAGGTAGCGCTGCCGTTCTTCTATCCAACCAGGCAATGGAGCTGATTCCTGGCAATGGAGCTGATTCCTGGTGATGTACAGATACCTCGCCAATGGAGATGAAACCGCATCTCCACGGTCGCTAAATCTGGTATAGCCTTTCGGGGCTTCTGTATTTTATTTTAGTTTTATTTTTTCGTACCTTCGAATAGATTACTTAGCTAATAAGCTTATGTTGTTTAATCAATAGCATTGAAAATTACCTACCTACTGGATGATCATACCAAAGATTTCTTTTTGTGTAAACTTACAGTAATCATTGTTGTGATAATATGACTCGCTACAGATATTTATTTTATAATGCTAGAAACAGATAAACCTATTATGCAACACTAGGGTTCATTTCTGAAAATCTTGCCGGGTAGTATAATTATAAAATAGGTAATAGTGCGGTGGCTTTCCAGTGTTTCTTGATTAACATTAGTCATTTGCAACTAAAAATAAATAAGAGGCGGTCTTTGGAGCAAAGTGAAAAATTTGTGATATAATTTAACTTAACCCTAGGTTTAGAAAGGTTTAAGTTCGTGAAAGTCAGTGTTATTCTAACAATTAAGTCGTAAAATATAGTGGAATGTAGTCGGGTAGGTACATAAAATTATCATTTTCTTGTCGTCCTATTTTGCTAATTCAAACCGTGATTATACCTCCTTTAGTGGTTTGTAAAATAAAGGGTTTCTGGTGGTGCAACTTGGTATTTTGAACCGCGTAGTAATTTAATCATTATTGAATCAAAATAATGTAAGATTAATTAGATTTTGCTAATAACAAAGACATTTTACATTTTAGTATTCAAATCTTTGCTTTATGTTATACAACAAATATGGGCAATTGAAAAGTATTGTTGCCATATTTATTTTATAAGGCTCTAATTTCTTTTTCAGCATAGCATTACTTAGATTTTCAATTAATAGCCTATTGCAAGAAATTTTATCAAATCTAGGTAGGTACTAAAGTAATAAAGTTTTTTTATACCTACTACGAATTCCCCATTGGTTTACTATCTTACAAAACTTTGATTTTGAAGTGGCTTCTAGAAAGTGATAGTTAAATATAAGTTATAACAGTGTTAATAGGTTTTAACACTGTACGACAAAGTATACCTCTTGTTAAAAAGCTTACTCATTTAAGTTTAAATAGATTGCTATGGTTCTTTCGTATTACCTAGTTGCCACCACAACCATCTTTAGACTTGTTCCTTGATAGACGGAGTACAGTGAGATTAGATTTATTTTTATCCTTTTTTTCTTTATTTAACTTTAATCATTTGGAACGATTTGCTCCACTATAATATTATTGATGTTTAATAGCTTTCTTATGATAAAACGGCCACGTAAGAACGGTACACAAATTTGAAAAACAACTTCTGTCTTTTGTCTAACCGTATGTTATTACAGTTTTTTATCAATGTTGATTTTGTTTTTCCTGATGAAAAAAAAAAACAAGGTTTTGGTTTGTTGGTTTTAATCAAAAAATGTCGGTCCATAAGTACATTTTCCATACGTTTTTCATGGATTTTCCATAGGTTTTCCATAAGTTTCCCATACGTTTTCCATACGTTCTCCATGGGTTTTCTTTGGGTTTTCCATACGTTTTCCAAACGTTTATCATAGGTTTTCCATGAGTTGTTCCATACGTTTTCCATGGGCTTTTCATACGTTTTCAATGGGCTTTCTTATACGTTTTCAAATAGCTTTCCATAGGTTATCCATGGGTTTTCCATGCGTTTTCCATGGGGTTTCCCATACGTTTTTCATTGGTTTTCCGAACGTTTTTCATGGGTTTTCCAAACGTTTATATGGGTTTTCCATAGGATTTCCATGGGTTTTCATAGTTTTCCATAGTTTGCGATAGTTTTCGATGGTTTTCGATTGTTTTTCGATGGTTTTCGGTGGCTTTCGATGGCTGTCGATGGTTTTCGATGGTTGTCGATGGTTTTCGATGGTTGTCGATGGTTTTCGATGGTTGTCGATGGTTTTCGATGGTTTTCGTTGGTTTTCGATGGTTTTCGACGGTTTTCGATGGTTTTCGATGGTTTCCGATGGTTTCCGATGGTTTCCGATGGTTTCCGATGGGTTTCGATGGTTTTCTATGGTATTCGATGTTTTTCGATGGTTTTCGATGATTTTCGATGGTTTTCGATGGTTTCCGATGGTTTCCGATGGTTTCCGATGGTTTCCGATGGTTTTCGATGGTTTTCTATAGTTTTCGATGGTTTTCGATGATTTTTGATGGTTTTCGATGGTTTTCGATGGTTTTCGATGGTTTTCGATGGTTTTCGATGGTTTTTGATGGTTTTCGATGGTTTTCGATGGTTTTTTATGGTTTTCGATGGTTTTCGATGGTTTTCGATGGTTTTCGTTAGTTTTCGATGGTTTTCGATGGTTTTTGATGGTTTTCGATGATTTTCGATAGTTTTCGATAGTTTTCGATAGTTTTCGATAGTTTTCGATAGTTTTCGATAGTTTTCGATAGGTTTCGATAGTTTTCGATAGTTTTCGATAGTTTTCGATAGTTTTCGATAGTTTTCGATAGTTTTCGATAGTTTTCGATAGTTTTCGATAGTTTTCGATAGTTTTCGATAGTTTTCGATAGTTTTCGATAGTTTTCGATAGTTTTTGATAGTTTTCGATAGTTTTCGACAGTTTTCTACAGTTTTCGATAGTCCTCTACAGTTCTCGATAATTCTCGATAGGGCTCGACAGTTCTCGATAGTTTTCGATAATGTCAGATAGTTTTTGATACTTTTCGATAGCTTTTGATAGCTCTCGATAGTCCTCGACAGTTCTCGATAGTCCTGTACAGTTCTCGATAGTTCTCGACAGTTCTCGACAGTTCTCGATAGTTTTTGACAGTTTTCGACAGTTCTCGATAGTCCTCTACAGTTTTCGATAATTCTCGATAGTGCTCGACAGTTCTCGATAGTTCTCGATAGTTTTCGATAATGTCAGATAGATTTTGATACTTTTCGATAGCTTTTGATAGTTCTCGATAGTCCTGTACAGTTCTCGACAGTTCTCGACAGTTCTCGATAGTCCTGTACAGTTCTCGATAGTTCTCGACAGTTCTCGATAGTTCTCGACAGTTCTCGATAGTTCTCGACAGTTCTCGACAGTTCTCGATGGTTCACGATGGTTCTCGATGGCTCTCGAAGGTTTTCAGTAGTTCTTGATGGTTTTCGGTAGTTCTCGATGGTTTCCGGTAGTTTTTGATGGTTTTCTCTAGTTTTCGATGGTTTTCAGTAGTTCTCGATATTCCTCGATAACTTTTCATATAAATTTCCATACGTTTCCATAGAAGTTTCCATACGTTTTCATAAGTTTTCATAAGATCTGTTATATAAGTCCTGTCCTTTTTACGATCATTGTTAGTTGCTAGGGCCGATATAAATTTCTATCTTTAAACTTTCTTTGGCAATTTATAAAAAGTATAAGTGTTACTTACTGGGGCGCTAATTTTGGTTTTCATGAGATTTGGTAATTGTACGTTTGAACCGGTTATTATCATGAGCCACTAAACAATTAGATTATAGCGGTAAACTATAATACTCGGTGTCAATGTCGGTCGACAAGTTAGTATTTTCGGCACACCTTGTAGGAATAATGGTTAAAGTAAGGAGATAATGTTGCGACAGTGAATAGATGGATACAATACATGTATTAAATATTATCAGATTGGCCGAGCGGTTTAAAAAGAAAATTGGTAAACACTGTCATACAAAAGTTTACTTGATTATTTTATCGATAGGCCTTAAGATGTTAGGCCTTAAGATATCTTTGGTATATATATTTGATTCGAAATGTTCATTACGATAGCGATTATTTCAACATGCCGAATGGGGTGTTTTCACTGTTGTTGAAATGTAGATATTTAATGATTAGGTTTAAGAAAAGATAACTTTAAGAATACCAAATGTGAAAATTATAATTTGAATCTGTTTTATAACAGCCAAATTATACTGTAGCCTATTATTATTATTACGTCTTATAAATAATAGTCCAGGCAATATGATAAAAGTGAAAGTTAAGTTTGTATAAACAGATTTGGATGAAATATTAATTTCATTTTGATTGATGGTTTTTGTCTAGATGTTGTGTAAACCATGCCGGTGCAGATTAGTTTGCAGTAAATGTTTGTAAAGGTGTATTAAAGGAAAATTAAAATTCTAATTAAATGACCGTTTCATTCTAAGGTGTGTTTATCTTGAGAATTTAATAGTAGCGAAAAGAAATATTGGATATCGTTCTAATGATTTAGTATAAGTCATGAAAAAATTGTACAATTAATGCAGATCTGTTAATGAAATTTTATAGTTCAATGTCGATTGTGTCACGGATAACCGTGATAGAATATTATTTACAACTAAAAATGACTGAATATCGTGTCCTTATCCCATTTTGTTTGGGATCAGCGCAGCATTACTGTGACTAACTACTGACTGACAAACCCCCCTGCTGCTGTGGGCTTGGTGTCTTCTTGGTCTTCACCGACAGGGGGTGATGCCGTTGACATGTCGAGGTTCACATTAGGTAAACAAGCTGGTCGATAGTGTGTTTGGTGTCGGTTTGGTCTTCACGGGCAGCGGTGATGGAGCCGTACATGTCGAGGCATACTATTCATACTGACTGACTGACTATATCTACTACTGCTGTGAGTTTGGTGTCTTCTTGGTCTGTGCCCATAGAGGGTAAAGTAGCTGACATGGCGAGGCTCACAGTAAGATCGAAAAATCTACGTTAGATGTGACACATGAGATTAATTAAGTACTTATGCTGATCTAGTACTTCGAGAACGAAGTACTTGTCAGTATGGCCGTGATAGAATATCAAGTTTTGACATTGATTCAACTTAGTATTTATTACACCTAAATCCATTAAATTAATTTTGGGGATAACATCGTACCTTATTTATCGTATTTTCATTAAATAGTAGTTTGATTTGTGTCGATGCCATCCGACAACAAAGCGATATGATATGGAATTTTGTTATTAATCTCATATAGTTATTCTTACATCTAAATTCATTATATTAATTATGGAGATAGCATTTTACTACATGTATCCTGTTTCTAATAAAAAGTATTTTGATTCGTGGCGGGGCCAACCGTCAACAAAGCATGATCAAGCAATTGTACTTTAATTTGCCTATAAGTACTGAATAATGTGTATAAAATCATGTTATTACTTTTAATATTCATATCTATTAATTTATTACTAAAATGTAATGTAATATAGAGTATCTAAGTGGCGTGTACTTTTACGTTAGTAAGTACACGTTACTTCCGGTTGAAAAGAAAACAAATGTAGATAATTATTGTAATTATTGCAATTATAAATAATGTTATGTAAAACCATTATTTGATTTTAGAATACCTTTTCATAATTGTTATATTTGTATTATGGTGTTTTCTGTAATTTTCTATAACAATAATTATCTGTTGAATTGGCGGTAGACGCTAACATTTATAAGGTGAGGCAGCCATTTTATTTGGTTAGTCTGGTTCGAGCCGTGAGCGGTGTACAAGTTAAGTAACTATTCCGTTGTTTCATATTTCTCATTCCTTGTTATTTCTTGCTGTTTAATGCTGATGTATTGTCTAGTAAATATTGCTGAAGATTTGCCCTTGTTCGAAGGATATTCGGTAACTTGTTAAATGTAAATGCTTATTTGTTGATAATATTAAATTAAAGTTGTCCTTATCGGTTTCGAATAAATTATGTGAGTACTGAAATAATATAAAGTAACAGATTATAGAAAATGCTTGATGATATTCGTAAATGTTGTTTAATCTTTTATCATGAAAAGTAATGTTGTTGTAAATGTTGTTAAATGTGTTGTATGTTCAATAACGACATGATAATTTGTAAATGTCGTTGTTTCTGTTAAAGCTGGTGAGTTTTTTTCGCCCGTTATTCTTGTCAGCTAAAAGATGTCCTTAACGGGTGGTAGGTAAAAAAATAAAAGGACGATTTAAAAGATTAAAATAGTTTATTAGAGATTTGAGATTTTTATTAATCCTGACCTTATTGAAATAGAAGCTTTATAGTTTTGTTTATAGTTATTTGAATAGTTTAATGCTTTTATCAGAATAGTTATATTTAGATTTGAGATTTTTATTAATCCTGACCTTATTGAAATAGAAGCTTAATAGGTTTGTTTATAGTTAATTGAACAGTTTAATGATTTTATCAGAATAGTTCTATTTCTATATTATCCGCCCCAAATCTATCACGCTCTAATCGCGCGCGGCAAGAGTGCGCTTCACCACTGGAGCTCCATAGTAGTGGTCGGAGTGGACGTGCCTCGTGCGATCCAAGAGCACCAAGAGAACAAATTAGATCCATGATCCCCAATCTTAGATCGTGGTTGGCCAATCCAAGATGGATCGTTTGGTGTGGTTCAGTCTTATGAACCTCGCGTAGAATAGATCCATTGCCCGCTAGCAAGCAACGTCGAAGAACATAGAACGGCTGTTCAAAATAATCGTTATCATTATACACTGTTATGTGTGATACATGCATTTTTGCGTATAAAAACCATATGAAAATATAGATAAGTTATCACAACTTACTGTAAATCGAGATTTGACAGCCTAAACCGACCTAGATAGCGGTTTAAATTTAAATCGGGATCGGTAACAACAAGAAGCTTAATGGGATTTAAAAGAAAATCGAGATCCAAGTGGCCCTTTTGAGTTATGAAGAAGAGAAGAGAAGTTTGTTTTTTTTGTCGCCTCTAAGGGATTGCAGACTTCAGTATTTAATTTGACATACATTTTATCATTATCATTATCATTTATTTATTGCATCTTGTTGTTTACAATGGTGTTACATAAATTGTTTAGTCACAAACAAGAGCCCTGTAAGGGCATGGCAAAACACTTAATTTTTATTATTATATACTTAACATTATGCATACTTATACAAAAAACTACATTTTAATTAATAATTAACCATTATTTACTTAATACATTTAAATTAATAATTACATTACAAAATAATTAATAAATAATACCTTAGTATATAATTATATAATATTTATAATTATATATAAATAATTTAAATTTTTATAAATTTTAATAATTTTAAATTGAAATTTTAATCATTTTGATTAATAAATAACTAGGCAATATGTCAAAAAACTTATTTACTCATTCAAATTTATCATTAAAAAAATCTTCCAAACAATAATAACATTTTTTAATTAAAAGTGACCTTAGTTTTGTGCAGAACAGTTTAGTATCTTTAATTTCAGTTATGGACGTGGGTAATTTATTATATACTTGGATGGATTTATAATAAGGGCTATTTTTAAATAATTCTAGTTTTGGTTCTGGTGCTATAAGTTTATTTTTCCTACGTACATTTTTGACGTGCTGGTAAAGTGTTTTATTTTTATGGACAAAGGTTGCTATTTCTAATATATATATCGATGTAAGGGTAAGGATGTTGTACTTGATGAAAAAAGACCTACAACTCACTCTTTGTCGAATATTTGCAATGATGCGGAGACATTTTTTCTGCATGATGAAAAGGTCTTTTGTTTCAGAGCAATGCCCCCACAGTGACACGCCGTATTTTAGCCATGCATAGGCATAGGCATAATATGCGGATAGAGCACATTTAGTGTTTGTGTTTGATTTTAGAACGCTTAAACCGTAGATTAATTGAGACAGTTTGGATTTTATTTTGGCTGCATGATTTTTCCAATTTAGGTTTGAGTCAATTGTCAGTCCAAGCAAATTAAATTCAGCTATTTCGTTTATATTTAGTGTTTTTGTAATTTCATTGAGATTAAGCGGACTTCGTTGGTACGGTCTAAATTGTATCAATTTGGTTTTATTGCGGTTTAATTCAAGATTATTTTCAGTTAGCCAGGAGTTTATAATTTTGAATGTTTCAACAATTTGTTGCGAATCTGGTTTGTTGTAGGGACATTCGAATAATACGGACACATCATCGGCAAAAAGTACGCACAGCTTATCACATATTTTAGGCAGGTCATTTATGAAAACCAGGAAAAGAATGCAGCCGATCACGCTGCCTTGGGGAATAGACCAGTTAATTGTTGTTATATTAGAATCTATGTTTCGCAATTCGCCGCTCTCTTCGTCATGATGTTCAATTTGTACCAGCTGTTGCCTGTTGGTTAGGTAAGATTTTAACCATTCATAAGCTTTTCCGCGGATGCCTAATCGAGAAAGCTTTGTGAGTAGTATAGAATGGGACACCCTATCATAAGCCTTTGACATGTCCAGGAGAAGGCCAACCGCGTAACTTTGGTTTTTTATATAGTTGAATGCCTCTTGCATGTACTTATAAACTGCGTGTGTTGTTGATCGACGTTTGCGGAAACCGTATTGGTTATCATCCAGTAAGTGGAATTTATTAAAATAGTTATTTAATCTAAATACCATAGCCTTTTCAAATATTTTAGATATCACTACATAGTATAAAACAAAGTCGCTTTCTCTTTCCCTATGTCCCTTTGTATGCTTAAATCTTTGAAACTACGCAACGGATTTTGATGCGTTTTTTTTTAATAGATAGAGTGATTCAAGAGGAAGGTTTATATGTACTTTTTATCCCGATATTCCCACGGGAACGGGAACCACGCGGGTGAAACCGCGGGCGGCCGCTAGTTGTGGATAAAAGGGCGATGGGTCGGTAGTTATTTGGGTCTTCAGGTTTGTTACCCTTTTTTAAAAGTGGTTTTATTTTCGCTATTTTTAGTATTTCAGGAAAGGTCGCCTCTGAAAAAGATTGGTTAATGAGAAAAGTCAATATTGGAGATAATTCTTTACTACATAATTTTATCAATGCCGGTGGAATTTCATCTATTCCACAGCTATACTTATTTGGAAGAGCTCGGATAATTTTTGAAACTTCGCTTTCAGTTACGGGACTCAAAAACATGGTGTTAAGAGCGGTATTTAGAGGGGGTTGTTGTAGGGGATTTGTATTTATATTTTGTTTCGTAGTTCCAACGGAAGAAAAATGCATATTGAAGTGGTTTGCTACGTCACACGGTGATTTTACGCATATGTTATTAATTTTTAAATTTGTTTGGCTTTGTTTTTTAGTACTGTTATATTTAGTTATTCTATTTATTATATTCCACATGGTCTTAGTTTTATTTGTAGATTTAGTAATTTGTTGAGAATAATAAAGTTTTTTTGAAATTTTTACACTGGCTTTAAGGTGTTTTGTGTATTTTTTATAATAGTTTTTTAAAACAAGATTTTTTGATTGGTTTACTAATATTTTAAGAAGACGTTTGTGTGTGCTTGATATTTTTAAGCCTTTAGTTAGCCATGCAGATGATCGGTTTTGTCTAAGTTTTACTTTTTGTTTAGGTATTGTACTATCAAGAATTTCTTTAATTTTTTTATCAAATATTATATAGTTATCATTGATATCGTTTTTGCTCGACATTAATTGGCTCCAATCTGTCTGTTGCAGTTGTAATTTAAATGATGAAATATTATTTTCGTTTTTATAATTTCGTAATGTTTTCGTAGTTATTTTATTAATTTTATTGTATGTTTTAAGTTGATCATATGAATAAATTACAGCTCTATGGTCTGAGAAACCCATATCTTCAACAGTAAAATGGGCTTTCTTGTTATTCGTAAATACCAAATCTATACCTGAGGTGCTTGTTGGAGTTATTCTTGTAGGTTTATCGACTATTTGATGTAAATTATATTCTAGCATTAGATTTGTTAATCTTTGATATTGGGGAGTGTTTCCCATGTGGTTTGTATTAAAGTCACCTACTATACATACATGTTTGTTACTAGATTTTAATTTAGGTAATAGCGCATTTAAAAAATCATAGAACTGTTCGATTTCACGGTCTTTTCTGTACAAAGAGACTAGTACAAAGAGCTTTTAGCTTGATACCTCCCACGCATACTTGAGAAAAAGTTTCTTGACAGACGGACAGATCTTTGAATGAGGGCTCAACTATGTTCATGCAGCATATGATAACAACATACCATGTTCATACCCTAGCCTGCATATTCGATATTCTTTAGACCCTTTTAGTAGAGAATAGGACTTCAAGAAGAGCGTTATGAAATCTGAGCAACAAACACACATAAACTAAACTAACACAAAAGTCACTACACCGCGCGTACGAAGTCGCGGGCAACAGCTAGTATTATAATATCTTTGCTAACACTACACAGGGGCCTATTAATATAGTCATTTTAAAGAAACTTTTTTCTATAGTGATGTGGGTGGGTTGGGTAGGTATACGACTAGTATAGTATTAATATTATCTGTGGTATACGTTAAAAGAAAAAATTGACAATTAAAATATATATTTTAAGATGAGTTCGTTTATTTGAGTTTGTACAGTACAGACAGTAGCTACCTTCGAGCAACACGGTTTTTCCGTCCCGGAAGGGAGTAGCCATAGGGCGTTTGTGCACTACCACTGAATTTTACCGATCCGGAAAAAATCGGATGCTTCTATTTTAATAATTAATCATTTATATTAGTAATTAATTAAATACAAGCATCCGTTTTTTTCCGGATCGGTAAAATTCAGTGGTAGTGCACAAACGCCCTTAGCGAGTTTTCTCTAGTCAAATAGTTCTGGCGTTTTTTGGGGGGGGGGAAATGTGCACACAAGTGCAATTCTGTAAACTTACATACAAAAACAATACTGTAAAGACGACACTAACACATAATAGTATATTATGATACAAGTGAGCTTAGGTTGCTCATTATACACGAGGCTGTGGGTTGCAGCCCGAGCCGCAGGCGAGGGCGTAAATCAGCCGAGTGTCTAGTGAGTAAGTTGCTCACGAGTTTCATACGCACTTTTTCAACACACTTGCGAGGAAAAACAAACATTTATTGCATACATATTGTATTAACCTAATATTAACTAAGGGAAAAAGCGCGCAAGTTTTTTTTTTTGCACGCGCCAAATGTGAGGTGATTGATAACATACAGCCATACAGCCTACTTCAAAATAATTAAGTAGAAATAATAGTGATAAAATGCAAATGTTTTATAACAAATTATTGTGAATTATAAATAATTTGATAATAATATACTTAATTATGTTTTTTGTCTTAATTAGGGACACATTTATTTATTCTAAAAACGTAAATGGATTTTTAATACAGTTGCTCAAAAAGTGGCGTATTGCAGGGACGTATAGCGTTCGGGATGTGGGCTATTACACACTCGAACTTTTTCTTTACCTTTCCCGAACTCGTGCGTTTTCTTTCCCAACTGTCAAAATATTGTCTATTAAAAAGAAAAAACCAACCACGAAGTTTTTACTAAAAAAAAATCTTACCAGTTTTTATGATTCATGCAATTTCTAAAAAGAAGCTACTAATTTGTTTCAATATCAGATTTAAAAGTAATTTTAATTATACATTAAATTAATATTAGTATCGGCCAAATTAAATTTATGAATATAAAAAATACATAAAATTGGCTGTATGACCACAGATACTAAATATGGTATGACGTGCACTATTTACCATATTAACTGCTTATAGGAGTTTGAGTGAAAAGAAAATGAGGGACCTATTTCTTAATTTTCTAAATTAGTTTTTTCTGGTTTTTATTGTGGTAGGTACTTAGTATGGTGGAATTAGTGCAATAATGTGGCTTTAATGGAAAACGATGTGGTAAAAGAGAGAAATAAGGAAAGGCGCTCCTGTAGGATTCGGATTGCTTTTGTTAGGTTTCATTTCATTTCATCTCATTTAATTTAATTTTTATTTCATATCAATAAAAAAATTCTACTGAAGCCTTGGCTGTATGATCATAGTTTCCTTTGCCAACCCAGAACGGGTGAAGAAAACAAAAAAAAGTTTTTATAATCTTTTACGATTAGTTAGTTTTTTTCATCCCATCGATTCGAAAAGCGATGATTTTTTATCTAATAACAGGGTCCAAAACGTTTCATTTTTTACCTGTTATGACAAGAGGGAATAAATGAGATTTGAATTTTGAACAGCTTCATAACAGGGTCCAAAACGATGAGATTTGAATTTAGAACATAATTGAAGAAGCATTGGTTGGAGTGTAGCAAAAAGTGTGCAGTACTTTAAAAAAAAATCAACTGATTTTGTATGGGGCCGGGACTTTTTACGGGACCGAGAAATTTTAAAAAACGGAATTTTTATAATATTGGGAATATCTCGTAAACGGTGAGTCGTAGCTAAAATCTAACAAAATTTTCACCCCCCCTACGGCATCCCCGGAGATACTTATAAGGAATCTGATGGACATAATATTTTTTTTATTTTACAACTCAATTTTTTTTTCTTGCCCGACTAGCGCTATGATGTATCCGAACGTCGAAGAAAGGTAGGTAGTTTGAGTTGTCTTTACTGCTTTTCTTATAGAGGGGGATGAAAAGCAGAGTGTATTACTCGGCCGCAAAATTATTTTCACCTCGGGCAGCGTATATTGAATCCCTCGCTGCGTTCAGGATTCTACTTTAGAATCCCTCGCTGCGCTCGAGATTCTACTCTAGAATCCTTCACTGCGCTCTGGATTCAAAATAGCGCCCTCGCCGTAAATATATTATTTTGCTCCCTTGTAATACAATCTACTAATTAAATTGCTTAATTTTTTCGCAACTGTATTAAAAATAGTTGTTCAGTACACGTGCGGAACCGTCATTGCAACTTGTTCCGACTGTCAACCCTCACCTTCGGCTGCGCCTCGGCTCGGGTAGACATTTGTCGGAACTCTTTGCAATGACAGGCTTTCCGCACTTGTAATGAAATCTACTATTTCAGCCGTATAAAACCTCTTTGTTGTTACAAAAAAAGAACTGTATCTATAACCCGCTGAAATTGAAAATGCTCTGTTGACTCGCATATAACTTGCAGTTAGGTACTAACTTAACTTTGTAGGGATACTGTATTACCCGGTTAAATTGAAAAGTCTCTGTTTACTCGCATATAATTTGCAGTTAGGTACTTACTTAACTTTGTAGGGATAATTCTATTACGCAACTAGTACTGTAATATTATTATGCACGCGTGGGTTATAGTTTGGTTTATGGCCCTAAGATCGATGTAATAAGGCTCACTTTATGAGCAAGTGTGTTGAAAAAAATGAAACAATACAGCGACAATTTCGTGTACGGATGAGTCAAAACTCACTCACACATTGCCTCGTTTTGAACGTAAATAGGGCTGGCCTCAACTGTCGATGCAGCAATATCGATAAATTTCAATTTCGAAAAAAGGACTAAAGGTAATAAACTGAAACATTTTACATAATTATTAAATATTATGTTTATTTATCGGTTAAACAATTATTACTTAACTAGTGGATCTTCGTGGTTTTACCCGCGTGGTACCCGTTTCCGTCGGAGTGTCGGGATAAAATATAGTCTATAGCCGTCCTCTCTAAATTGACTATCCAACACGAATATATTTTTTCAATTGGGTTCGGTAGTTCCTGAGATTAGCGCGTTCAAGCAAACAAACAAACTCTTCTGCTTTATAATAGAGGTATAGATTTCTAATAATTATTATTTGGTATTTATGTAGGATATTACTAACAGCTTTTGATATTCTAATATATAAAAATCTCGTGTCACGGTGTTTGTGGTTGCGCTTCTCTAAAACGGCTCGACCGATGTTGATGTTTTTTTTTTCTTAGTTATGGTAGGTACGAGAATAGGAATAAAACTAAATTTTATACCGCTATCGCTACTGATGAGCTGTTTTGTAAGAGTGTGACCACATAAGCCGTGACACGATATTTTAAAATATTAAAATTCAAAATTGCTATTTAAGTTGAGATAACAACACTTGTGAACGTCAAAGAAGCTACGTCATCGGTTCGCAAATCCTACGGCGGGAGACCTTGCGAGAAGAACCGGCAAGAAAACCTTTAAGAGAAATCTTTTTCTCCCTATACAGAGTCGTCTAATTGAAAAATGTCCTTCACACATTAGTAAGGTCACTTTCCATCACTATAAAATACTTACTTAATTTAAGTAGTTACATTTGCTCTTATATATTGTATAATGTAACAGTAAACAAATTTTCAACTAAACAAGAAATCTAATATATGTCAACATGTTAGGCGTAGCTGAACTTGTAGATCCAGCAGTGTTGTATGTAATGTAAGATGGTTCAATGGGTAATGAATGGTAATGAATTTCCATAAATTTCTTAATTTGGATTTGTAGGGAAGCTGTAAACACAAAAAGTGTGATAAATAAACAATGAATTCAAAATGTTTCATCAGATTTAATTAAAATAAAATAGGCCGCTGTGGTCGTAATCGATTGGATGGGCCTATTATTTTTATAACGTACTAGCAGATCCTCGCGGTTTTACCCGCGTGGTACCCGTTCCCGTGGGAATATCGCGATAAAATATAGCCTATGTCACTCGGGAAGAATGTAGCTTTCTAATGGTAAAAGAATTTTTGAAATCGGTCCAGTAGTTTGGTAGCCTATTCGATGCACACAAACAAACAATCAAATCTTTCCTCTTTATGATATTAGTATAGACAATCTACATCGCAGTGTATTTATACATGATGGTACGGAACCCTCAGTGCGCGAGTCTGACTTGCTCTTGATCGGTTTAGTTTTATTCTAATTAAATGCTAGGTATTACTCATTAATAATAACGTACTACTTATAGTTCATATAAAACCATAATAACAATCATTTGAACATGTGAATAAATAACGTCTCGTCCCGTCGTCGCCAGCCGCCACTCAAATTTATCGACAAACATTTTGACAAGTAACGGTTACATCACAGTGTTGTCCATCGTCGGCGAGAAGTCGGATTTATCGCGCGACCGATCTGAACTTTGTATAAACCGGTCGAACTTACATGACACCTGCAGGTTATACCCGTCCCTCTCACTCTCCGGGCATGCGGCATCGATTGAAAGAGACGGGTATAACCTGCAGGTTACATGTTGGCTTGACCGAGTTATACGGGCGAGCGGATCTGTTGTTGCTGAACAAATCCAACAACTACAGCAAAGAATACTATAATATAATATTACTAACGTAAAGAAGCGACACTCACCTCCCCCCGCCAATTCATTTCCCCCGCATTGAGAAAGTAAACCGAGGAGTAAACGTCACACGTTTGTCGGTTGTCTTGTCAGTCACTCAGTCAACAGAATGTAACCAAGTCAACGATGTCATTATATTTCGTAAGCAAACTTCGATTTGAGGATCGTGCGATATAACCTTGCAGTGGCGTTCGTATATGCAGTTGAATCGTAGATGATGGATATCAATATTAACAGAAAACAAATATTCCAATACGAATTGTTTGACCAAATAATAAATGTTATGATACCATTAAATTCTATGAAATTAGAGGATCTTTTATTGATTTCATTTAACTTTCATTAGGTAAAGTATTGGATTAAAGAAATTGGTCGAATGGACTTAAGGCGCTACTCGGAAAAAGTATGGACTTTTTGATTTAAAACTATAGGATGGTTACAGTTGTTACAAATCTGGTAATAAGATATATATTTCTTCATACCTTTATCTAGATTCGTATAGAAAAATGGAAAATGAAGTATTTAGAAAAAATCTACCGACGACACGACCTTTCGCTTTCCGGGCGACTGCTCTAACCACTGAGCTACGGAGTCGTTACGAGAAGCGTCGAATTTATCCAATACTTCTTACTCGCTGTATAGTCAGCGTTAATTTCATCAATGTGGAGATATTACTACCCTCACACGCGAAAGAAATACCTTTCCAGGTATTTGGCAATCGCTAAAGATGAAATTACTATTGCAAGTTATTTTAATTTTTTAGTTTTTTGCATTCACAATGCAATTTTTATAATAGAAAAATGGAAAATGAAGTATTTAGAAAAAATCGACCCGTCTCACAACTAGCTCCGATGGGACTCGAACCCACGACCTTTCGCTTTCCGGGCGACTGCTCTAACCACTGAGCTACGGAGTCGTTACGAGAAGCGTCGAATTTATCCAATACTTCTTACTCGCTGTATAGTCAGCGTTAATTTCATCAATGTGGAGATATTACTACCCTCACACGCGAAAGAAATACCTTTCCAGGTATTTGGCAATCGCTAAAGATGAAATTACTATTGCAAGTTATTTTAATTTTTAGTTTTTTGCATTCACAATGCAATTTTTACAATAGAAAAATAGAAAATGAAGTATTTAGAAAAAATCGACCCGTCTCACAACTAGCTCCGATGGGACTCGAACCCACGACCTTTCGCTTTCCGGGCGACTGCTCTAACCACTGAGCTACGGAGTCGTTACGAGAAGCGTCGAATTTATCCAATACTTCTTACTCGCTGTATAGTCAGCGTTAATTTCATCAATGTAGAGATATTACTACCCTCACACGCGAAAGAAATACCTTTCCAGGTATTTGGCAATCGCTAAAGATGAAATTACTATTGCAAGTTATTTTAATTTTTAGTTTTTTGCATTCACAATGCAATTTTTACAATAGAAAAATGGAATATGAAGTATTTAGAAAAAATCGACCCGTCTCACAACTAGCTCCGATGGGACTCGAAACCCACGACCTTTCGCTTTCCGGGCGACTGCTCTAACCACTGAGCTACGGAGTCGTTACGAGAAGCGTCGAATTTATCCAATACTTCTTACTCGCTGTATAGTCAGCGTTAATTTCATCAATGTGGAGAAATTACTACCCTCACACGCGAAAGAAATACCTTTCCAGGTATTTGGCAATCGCTAAAGATGAAATTACTATTGCAAGTTATTTTAATTTTTAGTTTTTTGCATTCACAATGCAATTTTTATAATAGAAAAATGGAAAATGAAGTATTTAGAAAAAATCGACCCGTCTCAAGTTTAAAAATCGACGAACAAGTTTAAAAAGGTTCTTTCAAAAGTGTCAATGTACGATGTATTGGTCATGGTCGCCGACCATGATCGGCCATCGTGTACTGGGGGCATAACGTGTCCAAAACTATCGATAGTATCGATAGTTTATTAATATTCAAAAGCAATACTACCGATACTATCGATAGTTTATTCGCCGTCAGGGATTGATACTATCGATACTATCGATACTATCGATAGTATTGCTGCTTACCGATAGTATTGCACTAAAAGAGAGATCGATACTATCGATACTATCGATACTATCGAAAACTATCGATACTATTGTTTTTGCTTAAACTATCGATAGACTATCGAAATGCTTTCGATATCGATAGTGGACTATCGATCGGCAACACTACTAGTCTATATAATTTGTGGGCAAGCAACACTAGTTGACTATGGACTAGTGATGGACTAGTACTTATGTGACATACCGAACATCATGAATGTTGGTCTATACAACCCCCATGGTGTGGTTGCTTAAGCTTTTGTGCCTCCTCATCCATTCGCCTGTTCATGTATGCCTTTCTTAAATCAATTTTACTGAATACAGTTTTAATATTTTGATCATCTTTATTTAATTTTGCAAAAATGTCTTCAATGACAGGGATTGGATGATTTCGTACCTCCAAAAATGGATTTATTGTTACCTTGTAATCCCCGCAAATTCTTATATTATGCGGTCCTTTAATAGGGACACGGTATCGAATAGAAAGTATCGATACGGTACTCATGAGTAGTATCGAAAAAAAAGTATCGTACTCGTAAAAGTATCGATACCTTGAAGTATCGATACTTTTTAGTACTCATTTAAAAGACCAAAAAAAGGGCTCAATTTCAGAATGATAGAAAGTAAAAATAAATAATTCAAACAAGTTCATTGAGAAATCAATCAGCCTTTATTATTATTTCAATACTTTTTGCAACTACCATCATTAACTATATAAAAACTATACTTACATAAAATTAGAACATCATATCTTCCTTTTTAACATACCATACTTATTTCCAGTATATACTTTTCTGTAATCAAGGGTTAAGGTTCAATAAAACAAAAGTGTGTAATAATGAAGCCTAGCTTCAAATTAAGAATTATAGGAACCTATTACAATACTTCAAACAAGTGAACTGACAAATTCAAATCAACATTAATTAAGTATTAACTTTTTTCTTTACTGACAAAATTACAACCAAAATAGGTACTTTGCACAATCTGAAAGTAAGTTGATGCCCAACCACCGCCGGCGCCCGCTAGAAACCGATGAATCAGCTCCATCCCCCAGCATCACCACCAAACCAACACCTACACCAGAGCCAGAAAGATGTGGGCACTACCCCGCAATATTGTGCCGCCGCCACTTCCCCAACCCAACTAACCCAATCCTCACATCCCTTCCAACACCTCCACCTAAAATTATAGCCCGTACCCCGTTTGCGCGCCCGCTCGCAGGCGCTAGCTGGGCCTCTCCCAATGGGGTCTCACTCGACTGGCTGACCGCGCCGAGAGCCGCAAAGATCCGACGGGGCACACCACACGTCCGAGAACGGCCGCGCAAAGTAGCACCAAACACCGTGGGGCAGTAGCCTCGCGAGATGAAGCCCGGGGAAAGAGCAGAAGCTCGAACTCGAACCCGCCTTCATCGGTGGAAGAAATCCTTGATGATTATTTAAGTATGAATTATTTGATACGATACTTGCCAAAAAGTACTCATTAGTAAAAGTATCAAAACAAAAAGTATCGAGTACAAAAGTACTCGGTATCGAACTAAAAGTACTCGATACCAAAAATATCAAAAAAAAAAATCGTGTCCCTACTTATAAAAAGTACTCTGTGCTAGTGCGACATTACTTATAGGGCGTTTGTTCACTACACTGAATTTTACCGATCCGGCGGTCCGTGTTTTTACGGACCGGCCGGCGTGGCATGAAAAACACGGATGGTTAGCTTGTGCACTTGTCCGGTTTTTTACTGGCCGGGGCAGCGCAGTGATCTCTTTGAAACTACACTCTACGGACGCGTTTTAAACGAGAGGAATAATGAGTTCCTTGGAACGTCGGCAATTACTTGCTTTATTGCTTTATGTACGAAGACGTAGAAGACAGAAAGAATTTTGGGTTCATCCTCTTATCAGTGAAAGGTACCTGCGGGGTCATTTTACCGAAATCACAATAAATTGAGGCAGGATGAAAAATTATTTTTTAACTACTATCGAATGTCTACAGCTAGCTATATAACAAAAAAAGTTTCATCAAAATCCGCTTAGTAGTTTTTGCGTGAAACACGGACAACAGACAGACAGACAGACAAACAAAAATTTCAAAAAACAATTTTTTGGTGCTAGATATATTACGTGTTATTGGTGAGAAAGGCGCCTAAATTCATTTTGGCGTGCGTTAAATTATTTGCGATAACTCCTAAGATATTCATTTAAATTATATGGTGTAAAAGAGTAAAATAATGTGCATAAAATGCTTAAAGCAACTAACGTATTTAGATTGATAAGGGTTAATACTGTATCCGTTTAAATAGCTTTCCAAATTACCGCATTGTTCGTAACCATTTTTTAAGAGATAATATGGCTATAATATGCTATCCTTAAAAGATAGACTTATGCTATCGCGGACTTTTTTGTAGATCTATAGAAGAGGAATATCCCAATATGCAATATTTTTTTAAACCTCGAAAGGATTAGGCAGCGTTTTTGCTGAAAGCTCCCGGGCGGCTTGCCGTTTGCCCGCACTTTCGACAATTATCGTTATATTTCTACCAATTTACACAAAACTTTCATAAATTATATATTAAAACCTTCCTGAAGAACCACGCTACCTATTAAAGAAAACCGCATGAAAATCTGTTTCGTAGTTTTAAAGATTTAAGCATATATAGGGACAGACAGACGGGAAGCGACTTTGTTTTATACTATGTAGTGATTTATGATTAAAATACAACCATCCGTTTTTTTCCGGACGGTAAAATTCAGTGTAGTGCACAAGCGTACATATGTTTTTCATTTCCGTCATCACGGAACGGAAAAAAACGGGCCGGAATGGGGAAAAGTAAAATGACGGACGGTAAAATTCAGTGTGGTGCACAAGCGCCCATATGTTTTTCATTGCTGCCATATCGGTCCGGAAAAAACCGGATCGCCGGATCGGTAAAATTCAGTGTAGTGCACAAACGCCCGTAGTCTATATATTTTGTGATTCGGCGACAGGCGACAAGGCGAAGAACCAGTGTTGCCACTTTAGCCATTTTTTAGCTAGATCTAGCCAAATTTACGAAATAGTTAGCTAAAAAAATAAAAATTTAGTTGCCAAATTTTTTTGCCACACTTTATAGCTACTTTCATAAGTAGTAACACTGTTACTACATAAGTAAGTTACCACTGTCTCAATCAATTTCAATTTGTATTGTTAAAGGAACTTAGGCGCATTCTGAATGCAACGAACGTTCTGCCGGCCTAGCATAAGCGGCTTTTATCGCGCGATATGATATGGTACGGCAAGTTGTCTTGCTTACCCCAGACCCCACTAAGGTGTAAGCAAGGCGGCATGCCGTACCATTTCATATCGCGTGATAAAAGCCGCTCACGCTAGGCCGGCTGGTAAGCTTTTGAGTGATGAGGTGGTAGCCCCAAATATGTCTACTATGGTCTAGGTAATCTTGTCGGATAGGTACTTTGATTTCATTTTCGCCTGGGAATCCCCTTTGAATTAAAATGTTACTAAGTAAGCCATTAGTAAGTATTCGGAGACGTATGCTACCTACGTGATTCCTGAGAAAATCCAAAGAAATAGGAAAAACAAAAAAAAAACAGAAAAAAAATGATGAAGCCGGAACTTCAACATCACAAGATTCACAAGATGACATCGATTTCGAAGACATTTTTCAGTATATAATAAAAATTAAAGACATATATCCCATGTTGCCTTTTTGTTTAGTTAGCCACTTTTAGCAACTTTTACCAGAGTATTTTATTTATTTTCGAAACTAGCCACTTTGTACCGTATGTTTAGCAACTTTTTCTTTGGGCAAGGTGGCAACACTGAAGAACTCGAAGAAGGCGACAGGACAGGGCGACAGACAGTTTCGTTTTTCCATACCGGTGAAGGAAGTTATTTGGATATATTGTGATTGTGTATTGTGATTTGTGTGGTGTTGATTGATTGAGAATTGATAACGGTAAAACTTTAACTATTGGTAAAATCACTTGCAAGAGCCATTGCCATGTTTGCATGCGACGCGAGGCCTATGTGACATTACGCGTCACGTCACGCACGCACGCTAATATCGCCCTCCATTTTGTGAGCCGGTCCAGCCGTGGTCCAGCCCCATTGCGTTGTCGTATATTTGTTTTACCTTGTACCTACCATTCTAAACCAAACCAGTTATTATCTAGCTTATTTATTTTAGTTAAAGTGAGGTTACCGTAAGGATATTATCATTGATAGCAAATATTCGTAGTTCCAATCGTAACCTAATTTACACTCATCCTAAAAGAATTAAAAAACCAACAGATGTCTTCGCGAGGGCGAGGTTACGGCGGTTACAATAATAGAGGTAGCTACAATGGCCGCGGAAGCAGCTACCGAGGCTCCTACCGTGGAAGCAACCACCGCGGTTCCTATGAGAGTCGTGGCGGGCGCGGAGGCGGCTACTCTTCGTACAATAATGATTCTCGGTACAATAATAGCAGTGGAAACCGATACATCGGGTCTCGAGACAGAATAGAAGACACTTACGTCAAGAAGAATTATCGATCTGTAAGTTCACAAAGTCGTTTCTCAATTAACAAGTAGTGGTTTTATCTATTTCCTGGCCACGACTATCTTTGACCCATAGTTGCTTTTTAAATTCATTTAAGTACTTTGTGTCTTTTAGGAGAGTTCAGCTAGTTACTCAAACCGTGACTATGGTGGTCGATCAGGTTCACCAGATCGTAAGAGAATGAGAATTGAGGTAAGTGTGTTTAATATTAAAATTATGAATTAGTGTTTATTAGACAGACCCATTTCAATCGCTAAAGTGATGGCCTTAGGGTAAAGTGAACTCATTATCAACATGAGCAATTGAACTTGACACTATATCCTATCTACAAAAATGAATGAAGAAACGAGCATATGAAATTGATGATTACTGAATGCATGAAACCAGATGCTTAGAATTATCAGCCTAGTACAATGATGCTCTTTGTCCTTCGATATAGTCTACAAAAAGAATCCTACTTACTTGTTCACTTACATGTGTTTCTACAGTCATTTTACATAGGCTGCCTCTGAAAGGCTCGAGAAAATGCAACATAAGGAGGATTATTGTAATGGAGGAGCTATTATAAATAAACTAGCATTAGCCCATACAAAAAAGCTTTGTCATAGATGAACATCAGTTGTACAAAAAATAAATTTATCTATGTAGAACAATATATAAAAAATGTGGGAGGAATTTAAACTCACCAATTGAAATTGAGTTTTTCATATTTGTCAATACAAAACAAGTACATAAATTTATGTGTGGTAAAGTTGGAGAAGGTTTATACTTTCTATTGGACACTCAGAAATATTACATGTCAATGATCAGAAATAAATCACTGATATTTACTTTGCTAACTTATGGTACACACTTCTTCTGAACCAGATTTTTTAATTAGAAGGTGAATAATGTAGTTGATTAAACACAGTACAACCATATAGTATCATCAAATATTCAGTAGAGAATGTACTCGGAGGTAATAATGTTATTAAATGATGATTTGACCAATAAAGGTCCCCAAAGCAAAGAAATGTTTTAATTGTTATTGTGCTATTTGATTAAGAATATTTGCCAGAAGAACCATAAAGAGTTATGTACAGGGGTCCTCGAGCGATAGACGTAGCCATGATGGCGGCGGACATTACGGCGGATCCTACAGCGGTAGACAAGAGAGTTACAACAGCGATCGGCGGTCATTCGGTGGTGAAGATAGAAGACGTTCACCGAACCGCGAAACATACCGCAAGCCTAGTGGCATGGGTCCGCCGCGAGAACCGCTTCGCTCGTCAGTGCGCCCCCGCGCCACGCGGCGGTCGTTCCGCGGCCGAACCATGCGCTCGCGAGCCTCCTTCCGCGGCGCCCCGCGCTCGCGCGCCACCTTTACCGCCAGGAGATTCAATGACCGATCGCTCGGCTATACCCGTGCGTTCAAAACTATTAAAGGGAGAAGGTAATTAACAATGTCTATTGAATGTATTTACATTAGTTTCTAATTGATGATTACAGCATGACCATCATGAGCCAGAAGTCCAGAGCCGATGGCAATTTTCATATTTTATATTCTAATCAGAGAAAGATGGTGTGTCTTATGTTGAGAAACAATAAACAAAACAAGAGGTACAACAGACAGTGTGAAAATATGGTATGTATTCTTATGGAGAATGATGACAGACATTCATGTATAAATAGTAATGTATGGATTTGGAGACCGAGTCATAACTTAGTAATATTTCAATGGCGAAGGGGAGTTATCTCGTTTGGCGAAATGTTATGTGACATAATACATGAAACATAAGATACATTGCCTTTATTCAGGATGCATAACAAATTAAAAATGTATAAACAAAGATCTGTACAACAATCTCTGCCAATCCAAATACACTGAGAAGGTATGAGTGAAAGCAATGCTCATTAGAAAGCCAAGTCATTGATTTGACGAGTTACATGGTTGAATGAATTTGTCACTGAATGTGGTCTTTTTGTCCAGGCAATTATGAGCGGGTTCGATTCCCGAAATAATCCATATAAATAAGGATACAACTAATGAGGTAAAACATTTTTACAAGTGTTTAAAGGTGGTATTCCACTTATCAAACGTTTGATCAAAGAAATTGGACGAGGACAAATTCATGAATGGTTTCATTGGTAAATTCTTTGATCAAATGCATATTGGACAAAGATCTTTGATAAGTGGAATACCACCCTAAGTAACATTTAGGGATGAAAGCTGGATATATAATTATGTGTTTTCCAGCAGTGGTAAAGAAGTTTTGTACACCTCAGTATTCTGAGTCAAGAAATTCACAATGTCTAAATAAGTTACTATCACAGGAAAAAACATTATTACTACTTTCATATAATTGCTGCAGCAGTCTGGAAATACATTTATCCAGAAGAGATAGCTCACTTTTAAGCCAATATTTGCAAGTAATAATGCTAATAATTAAATAATTCTATCTACTTTAGGTTCAAATCCTAGTAAAGTAAATAGGTATGTACAGTCAGCGTCAAATTGATATAAGCGTCTAGAGTAGTCAAAAAGATCTAAAAAACATAAACGCAATTTGATCTAAGCGGTTCGAATCATCATATTGTTGTAATCGCGCAAGGTGTTCAAAATATCTAGGCAGTAGGCACTTATTGTTTCATATTTATATAAGCAGTCAGAGTGTTCAAATTTATCTAAGCAAACAAAGCTATCAAAACATCTGTGCATAATGTACAACGCCATATTGCACAGATATTTTGAGAGCTTTGTTTGCTTAGATGATTTTGAACACTGACTGCTCATATAAATATGAAACAATGAGTGCCTAGATATTTTGAACACCTTGCACGCTTACAACAATATGATGATTCGAACTGCCTAGATCAAATTGGTTTTATGTTTTTCAGATCTTTTTGACTACTCTAGACGCTTATATCAATTTGACGCTCACTGTACAATGCGATTATTCTAAGAATAGGATGGGTTGTTGGCAAACTTCACTCTATTATAGTACAGTTTGCAAAAAGTGCAAAAAAATAATAAATATAAACATCTAGAAATTGGATACTCTTATCTACTTTCTTAGCCTTGTGAGAAATACTGAAATAGTTAAGTTTGATGTTGAAGAAACCCCTGACTGTAATAATTTTATTATTATTGTTATCAGTAGGTTAGCTATTGACCCTAGTGTAGCCCGAGAGCAGGGACAGGACCAAATTAAAATTTATTTTGTTTTATTGAGGCATAGTATTTATCCCTTTTGTAAATTTTTTTTGCACACCATAATGAAGTGAAGTTAGTTGACAGCACTTTGACAGATTGAGGTCACAACATGGTGGTGTCCCTATCCTATTCTTAAAATAATCGCATAGTATATCTACTTCTTTTTATACAGCTCCATTAAATCGAAAGAAGATGCTTCTTCAACTGAGGAAGATTGGGATGCCGATGAAAAGGAAGAGATTGCTGAAGAAAAGAAGGAGCCAAAGATTAAATCTCCAAAGGTTAGTTACAAATAATTTTAATTTGAATATGCTCACTTCTTGTCTACCTGGAGTAGACATTAAAAGGCAATTCTAGCATAGTAATATTGTGTACAGATAATAACAAAATTAACTATAAGTCTCGCCTTTGTTATTGATGGTCTAACACTCTTAACTCAATCAATCAATCAATCAATCAAATTTTTATTTGCGTTAAATAGGGTACATTACAGTGATTTTAACAAATAATAAGTTAGTGCTTAAGACCTATTTAGACATGTCTAATAGCATGCAAATTTAACCTTAAGGATACAATTCAAATAATATTACATTATGAACAATTTTGACAAATTACAATATTGCAACTAACAACATTTTAATTATAACTAGCGGCCGCCCGCGGTTTCACCCGCGTGGTTCCCGTTCCCGTGGGAATATCGGGATAAAAAGTACATATAAACCTTCCTCTTGAATCACTCTATCTATTAAAAAAAAACGCATCAAAATCCGTTGCGTAGTTTCAAAGATTTAAGCATACAAAGGGACATAGGGACAGAGAAAGCGACTTTGTTTTATACTATGTAGCGATAATAATAATGCATGCCTAACTTATAGTGTATATGCCTAATAAAAAGAAAAATCAAATGTCAAAATTAATATTCAATTATTATAATGTCTTTCAAATTAATAACATTTAAATATATCTTAAATTGCATGTCATGAAAATTAAAATGTCAAGATTAACAGAGTATTCAATGTACCTAAATGACAAAATAATATTTTATTAAAATCTAGTTCATCATAAAAATTAATGTCATGATTAAAAATTGATGCATCTCAATCATTTATACTACGTCTTTTTATACTCTTGAAGTCACCACAATAATTTTACTGGAACTGACTAGCGTTTCTGCGATAAATTCGATTCTGTATCGCGTTTTAGCGAATCTATACCTAATTGGGTGTTTGACTGTTGTTTAAATGTAAATATTTAATTAAGACATGCGGAAGTATAACACTATTGAATAACAAATATGAAAAAAGAAATTCAATATGTATTATAACAAGCGAATTATGAGCTTCTTAATTGTGACTCTAGCTATCTCTTTCTAAAACGAAATTTTCTATGGCGAGAGTATGGCGCTATGGAAATGTGACGTCACGTTTCTATAGCGCTCTCCTTGTCTATTTAGTAAGTTTGATGCTCTATATCGCTGAAAATATGCAAGATATTTGAAATACCTATGTTGCGTTGCTATTAATTAAATGAACATTTTAAGTCAATAAATTTTTTTTTGTCAAATACTCAATTGTGTATCGGCAAGTGCCGGGGGCCGTACCGCAGGCTTTGTGTGCGGCCGGTGGCCGAGTAACAGTGTGACTGGTTGGTTTTTTTTTTTTCAAAGTTGTCCCGACGAGTCACAAGTTTGACTGGTTGGAATTGCTTTTCTTTCAAACTTGTCCCAACGAGTAACAGTGTTACTGGGTGGGAATGTTTTGTCCCAACGAGTCCAGTGTTACCCATTTGGTGTGACTGGATGGGAACAAAGGAACATAATCGCTTTAAAATCAGTAATGTAGGTACGCTTACCTACACTTGTAGTGTTTAACATTCCTCACGTTCAAAACTTCTGCCGTCGCGCTGAAAATTGGGTAAAACCACAAACAACCTTTCACTACTGAGTTGTCCCAAAATCAACCCCAAAATAGTCAAATATGATGTTAAATTGCGTACGGATTAGAGGCAGCTCGCAGTCGCGCAGCCTCGCCACGCGCGGATCAACCGCGAGGCTGCTCAACCGCTAGCAAACGGCTCGAGGGCGAGGCAACGCGCTCGCGGGCGATCCGCCCGTCGCCATCTGTGACAACAGCTGTTTGCCATTTTTACATCTGTAATCCAATTCAAACCACGACGTAAGTTTACAACACAAATAAAACAAATTCACGTTTCCGCCAAGAAAAACTAACCTTAAATTAAACAAATCATATACTTACATATTTTTTGACTTTTTGTTCTGGCTCGACACCGAGGCAAACGACGCGGCTCGCTGCTCGGTTCACGTCAAAAATATGCGAGCCTCGCACGTCGAGGCGGCTTTGAGCACAGTCAAAAAACCGACAGCCGATTGCTCGTGCCGCGCAGCCTCGGGCTGAGGCATGGCTCCGGCTGAGGCACGTACACATTTGCGAGCACAGGCGAGCAGTGCGTGCCTTAACCGCAAGCTGCCGCTAATCCGTACGCACCTTAAATGTCGAAATGTCAAACCCAAGCAACAAAAAAAAGACTCAATTTGATTTTACTGGCTTATTTTGTGCCAGAGTCTACTATTGATTGACCACACTCAACTTTTTTGAAGGATATGCTTTTCTTTTAAAGACTAACTCCAGTGGTAAAAACTACTTATCGACTGTGACCCATATTCATATCAGTGACGGATTTCACTTAACTGTGGTATCTCTAGGAAGAAGAGGTGGGAGCGTCGGACGGCGAGCCCGGCGACGCGGGCGACGACACGGATAAGGAGCCGGACACGGCGTCGGACGCCGCGCCGCCGCGCGCGCGCCCCTACGTGCACCTCTCCTGCGTGCACTGCAAGGACAAATGTGCTACGTTTGGAGTGAGTCATATTTTGCTCGTTTGAGAGACACGGCACTTCTATCTGCCAGGCATAACTGTCCAGCCTGCCTTGCATGACCATCATTATATCACGCTGTCCAGCCTGCACAGCATGACCATCATTATATCACGCTGTCCAGCCTGCACAGCATGACCATCATTATATCACGCTGTCCAGCCTGCACAGCATGACCATCATTATATCACGCGATATGATATAGCATGTCATGCTGTCTTGCTTACATCTTAGTGGGGTAAGCAAGACAGCGTGATGTGCTATATCATATCGCGTGATAAAAGCCGCTCATGCTAGCCCGCAGACGCGGATACAAGAGGGGGTGGCAATGGGGGTGATTATCCCCCCTGACACACAATTTAACCTACAAAATGTTTGCATTCATAATTTTGTCACCTGAAATAGGTAAGCTAAGTTTGCCCCCCTGTAACATTCCCCCCCCCCCCCCTGAACCTTTGCCTCCCCTCAACCAAATCCTGAATCCGTGCCTGTAACAGCCAACTAGATGATACATGATGTACAATTGTCTCAAACTATATTTCAGTCTGGGCAATATTATATTTGTTTCTAATTCCACCAATAGCACAGATCACTAAATAGTTACTATACTACGTAACAGATACTGCACTCCGCTAAGCCATTTAAATAAATAGCAACTAACTATAACGCAATGAAAGTGGAATTCAGCTTGTACCACTCGTTTCATCTCTTTCTATCGCGCTCGGGCGGGCGGCCCGCTGTAAATCGTATCGAATCGGTATCCCGTGATATACCTGAAGCGGTAGGCACTTATCTCGGGTTCTCGAGCGCGTGACGGACGCCTGCCAGTGCCAATAGTCTGTAAGGAACCGTCGATAACCAGCACGGTGTGTGCAGGGCTACGCCAAGCACCTGGTGTCGAGCAAGCACCGCGCGGCGATGAGCGGCGTGGCGCGGCGGCACAAGGCGCAGCTGCTGCGCATGCGCGTGGCGCAGCGCGGCGCCCAGCGCGAGCTGGAGGCGGCCGCGGGCGCCGACCTCGCGCCGCGCACCACCTTCTGCCTGGTGTGCCGCCTCAACCACCGCACCACGCGCCACGCGCACAACCTCACCGACACACACCGCGCCATGAAGCGCTTCCTGATGCCCTTCTGCCGCATTTGCCGCATCACCTTCCGCTCGCCCATGATTTACGAGCACCATATCTGCTCGCTCGACCACTTGAAGGTGAGCCGTCGACTTATAGCCAGCGCGCACTTGTTATTTTTAATCGGGCGATAGTTTGATCGTTTCGGATTCAGTATAGAGTTAAATGGCAATGCGTGCACTGACGATTAAAAATCGACCGATCAAACTATCGATCGATAGTTGTACGATCAAACTATCGGCCGGTCGGTAATGTGCATGAAGGGCTATGTGAGCGCGCGCACTGCATTCAACTAAACTATCGCCCAACTATCGGCCTATAGTTTAATCACGATCGTCTTACGATTCCGACTAAACTATCGGTCGACTAAAAATCACAAGTGCGCGTTAGCTCTTAAATTCCTTTACCTTTATTATTTACTGTCGAATCCCTAGAATCCGAATTTAAATCCCAGTAAATAAAATCATTGGATTATTAGTGTATGTAGCTGAAATACGCACTAATAAAACTTTTTCACATTCACACAGAGAAAGGCTAGTCAGGCGGTACGTCGAGCGAGCCCAAAAGCAGAGGGCAGCGGTGACGAGGGCATGGATGTGGATTTGGACAACTTCATGACTCTCGACTCGGTCGGTGACGTTGATGGTAAGCATGGGTTAATTTTGGTATTAACATTTAACATGGTATATCTGCTGATGTCGTTAATTACTCGTAGTTTTTTCTTCGAAAAATGCATTAATGCTCTTTCTTTGCTATAGAAGTGGAAGATGAAGACTCTGGAACGGAAAAGAAGGAGGAAACTACGCCTAAGAAAGCGAAGGTGGAGATCAACATTGGAAGCGAACATATTAAGAAAATGGAGGTAAGCTACGACATCGACAACGACAAACTTAGTTTTTGTCAGGTTTCTTATTCACATAACATTGTAGTAAACACAGCAGTTTGTTTGGTTATCATTATCATACTTAATTTTTTGTTATTCTTTCGATTTCATGTTTATTTATCAAAAAGTTATCTATTTTGGTGGGGGTTTATTAATGTTAGCTCGAGTGTAATAAGCGTACAACATCGCACAGGTGTGGTGGTGCGAGCTGTGCCGCGTGTACCTGCCGCGCGCGGAGGCGGGCGGCGCGGAGGAGGCGGAGGCGCTGCGGCGCCACTGCCGCCTGCGCATCCACCTGGGCCGCTACGTGCAGCACCGCGACACGCGCACGCTGCGCAAGCACGCCGAGCGCATCCACCGCCAGCTGCACCAGCAGAAGGGTGCGTATTGTAAAGGAGGCGGGCGGCGCGGAGGAGGCGGAGGCGCTGCGGCGCCACTGCCGCCTGCGCATCCACCTGGGCCGCTACGTGCAGCACCGCGACACGCGCACGCTGCGCAAGCACGCCGAGCGCATCCACCGCCAGCTGCACCAGCAGAAGGGTGCGTATTGTAAAGGAGGCGGGCGGCGCGGAGGAGGCGGAGGCGCTGCGGCGCCACTGCCGCCTGCGCATCCACCTGGGCCGCTACGTGCAGCACCGCGACACGCGCACGCTGCGCAAGCACGCCGAGCGCATCCACCGCCAGCTGCACCAGCAGAAGGGTGCGTATTGTAAAGGAGGCGGGCGGCGCGGAGGAGGCGGAGGCGCTGCGGCGCCACTGCCGCCTGCGCATCCACCTGGGCCGCTACGTGCAGCACCGCGACACGCGCACGCTGCGCAAGCACGCCGAGCGCATCCACCGCCAGCTGCACCAGCAGAAGGGTGCGTATTGTAAAGGAGGCGGGCGGCGCGGAGGAGGCGGAGGCGCTGCGGCGCCACTGCCGCCTGCGCATCCACCTGGGCCGCTACGTGCAGCACCGCGACACGCGCACGCTGCGCAAGCACGCCGAGCGCATCCACCGCCAGCTGCACCAGCAGAAGGGTGCGTATTGTAAAGGAGGCGGGCGGCGCGGAGGAGGCGGAGGCGCTGCGGCGCCACTGCCGCCTGCGCATCCACCTGGGCCGCTACGTGCAGCACCGCGACACGCGCACGCTGCGCAAGCACGCCGAGCGCATCCACCGCCAGCTGCACCAGCAGAAGGGTGCGTATTGTAAAGGAGGCGGGCGGCGCGGAGGAGGCGGAGGCGCTGCGGCGCCACTGCCGCCTGCGCATCCACCTGGGCCGCTACGTGCAGCACCGCGACACGCGCACGCTGCGCAAGCACGCCGAGCGCATCCACCGCCAGCTGCACCAGCAGAAGGGTGCGTATTGTAAAGGAGGCGGGCGGCGCGGAGGAGGCGGAGGCGCTGCGGCGCCACTGCCGCCTGCGCATCCACCTGGGCCGCTACGTGCAGCACCGCGACACGCGCACGCTGCGCAAGCACGCCGAGCGCATCCACCGCCAGCTGCACCAGCAGAAGGGTGCGTATTGTAAAATTAACTTGAGAAGGGTTTATCAGATAAAGTCAAAAGTAAAAAATCTTTATTCAAATTAGGCTGATATAACACTCATTAACGTCAATTAGTGTGTATAGATTGTAAAATAAAATTAATCTAGCGAGTGCGCCGCTTGCGTGCTATTGGCAAGCTGCGCGCCTTATGCTCGTGTCACGGATGGCGTATGCGCGCGTGCGCTTTGCTGCACATTCCCGGCGAATTCTCCAGATCTGTACGCACCGTTAGAAGTTAGGCCATCTGGGTGCCAACCATCAACTTTAAGACAGCTATTCAAAAATAGCGCGATGCAGAATAGGTTCCTAAAATGAATTGCTTTCTTTCGTACTCTGACCTTTTAAAAACTGGATCGCAAATGAATCGCTAAATGTGAATGACCGAACGATTTGTGTCCTTATTTCTTCTACCCGTCTCTTTCACTCGATTCTGTCATGCCCGGAGAGTGAAAGGGACGGGTATAACCTGCAGGTGTCATGTTAACTTGGCCGAGTTATAAGTCAAATAAGAGTTGATGTTCGGAAAAGATCGACGTTTCTGAACGCATCTCTAATGTCACGTCAAATTGACATTTCGCTGTCACTTGAAGTTGACAGTTCCCCTGGATTGGAATTCTTGTAAGAAAAATGTCGGATTAAATTTTGCTGAATTGTTAAAAACCGCTCGCGTTGAATATGCCTGGCATATCGAGTTTGAATTGAATCCTGAATTATCCTGTCGATCCCGTGTTGTACGACCAAGATTTTGACGCCATCCTGATGAGTGGCCGGTCGCGATGCTTTGAAGGATAACCATCCACACGCGTTGTTGTCGGGACTGTAAATCGTAATAAAAAAAGCTCCCCGTGTGTGTTAGTGTATATTGTATTGTCGCCCAGTGTCTTGGGACCGCTGTGTTGTGTATGGGTTTTGTGAGTAAGGTGACGAACTGGTAAGGTCTGCAGAAGAACACGGAGCATATACCAAGGGGGCCCCCTTACACCACTTCTGCCCTGGAGACCTTCGACACCACAGAACCGTATGTAAAGTTCACCTTAATTTAAGTTAAGTCGCTGTGTATCGCAGTCATATTGTTCAGTTACATCCCGGCTGAAACCAAGTTTTGTCCGGAGTCTATATTAGTGAAACGCTTCCACTGCGCTATGCCATTCCGCGGGTCTAGGCAGGGGTGTACTGAACATTTCTTGGTAGCAGAGCGTAGTTTGAAGGCCTGACAGGCCCACGCCAAAACTTTGTCGATTAATCAGTGCCGTTTTGATGACCATCTGGTCCGGACTAGATTAATTTGTACTTGTAAATGGTAATTAACTTGCATTTGAAAAGTAAAGGGCATTCCTTTTGTTATTGGTTCCATGTCTTGTAAGTAATTGTCATGTATTGAAGTTCCAAAATGTAAACAGATGCCTTTGTATGGGTCATGAGGAGTTGTAGTTGGATAGTAGAGAAAGTTGAAGATAGCACTAGTTAAAACACTGTAGTTTAGAAGTAGTTAGAGTTTATTATAGCTCTTGAGTTGACAAAGTTAAAAACACAACTAAATAATTACATAAATACGGACGGCTAATGACCGCGCGCAAAGTAGGTTGCGTAGTCAGCGCTTAATATTAACAATAATTGTACGAAACCGTACATGCTCCCGAGGGAAACAAAAGTAAAGAACATTTTTTGTATTTAAACAATAAAAAGTAGAAGTAAAAGTAAAAGTATAAAGTGTAAAACAATGTAAAACTAAAAATAAACAGTATATAAAATAGTATGCAAAATATTATGTCAATTTAAGTCGAAGTTAAAAGTCTTGTTCGCTTCCTGAGGTTGTCGTGAAGCAGTATTGCCTAATTGCTGGAGCTCTATGTCTTCATAGTGACGAGTCTCTCGTCGCTGCGCTGCAGGTCGGGCGACTCGGGCGTATGCGTCGGTTACTTGGCTGGTGACATGTTGTTGAGCGGAAGCGTTTTCGGTAACTTTCTTGAATAATTTTCTTCGAATGATAAAAACAATAATAGCAGCCCCGGCTCCTCCCGCGACGACACAAGCAAAGGCGTAGTGAAAGATATCATGTTGTGACAAGTCTGTTGCCGATGGAAGAGACTCATTTTCTTTCAGCTTTTGGTCAGCTAAACTCTGTTTGATTTTAGAATAAGATTCTGTGTTATTCAGCTTCTTAAAATCGATGTTTAGTTTAGTATTGTGCCAAGTCACGTTCATCATTTTGTTGATAGCAGAGTCCAGTGTAGGAACTTCCACGCTTGTCTTCAAGTTAAACTCGCTCCCAAAATGGTTATAAGAGTAGATAGTAGCGTCTTCCTTTTGTATGACGCAGCCCTCTTGAAGTGCGATAAGTCCAGTTCCTGTTATCGCGGCCGACGTAACCTGATCGCCACATATGATTCGTAACAGGTGTGTGTCGCAGCACGTGAATAACCATATGTTACTTTTATGCAACTTGACCCATTTGTTTTTGCACGTGATTTCATTGATTGTACAAGACAATGACCTTTGTTGGTTAAATATTTTTATCTCGCACGGTGCATTTTCGTTGTGCAGTTTATAGATCGGTTGACGTAGGCTGCATACATAGTTATCGATGTTATAGGACGTGCATAAACTCATTTCATTTTCTTGTATGTTTAGGTATGAGTTCGTAGCGAAGTTTATGGCGATGTAAGTAGTAGATGTTTCTATAACAAGCCAGCGATCGTTTTTCTTGAACGGTATGGGAATCACACTATAGATTGTATATTCTCCGTCACTTATTAGTGGAATATGTAGTTCAAGTAAAAAGTATTTTCTTGTTCATCATGTCAGCCGAACAACTTTTGAATTTTCTTGTTATTCGAGCCTTAATAGATATCAATTTATAAAGTTCAGCCATATTTTGATGGATATCTGTGACTGGCAGTGATAATCCAGTAGGTAATTTACTCGCAATGATACTCAATTGTTGGATAAGTTGTTCTGACGAAAATAAATGCATGTCGAGATGCCCATTATAAATGTCCACTAATGCGTCCAGCATCATCTCTTGCGTTCGATGTAGGTTGGAAAGTATCAAACTGGCTGTAAGTGACATTGCGTTGGCGTCATTCATAATAAAAAGCTTCGCGACTCTGGTTTCAAGTTGTTGAATATCATATCTCGTTTCATTAATAAAATTGTGTATTATTTGAAATTGATCGTTAATGAATTTCTCGTTTCTTTGTACTATATTATTTTCGGCTTCGATTATTAATGTTTGGTTTTTCATAAGTTGTTTTAAATAGTTGTCGTTCGTTTTTAAGCTTTCTATATCCTTTTCATATTTTATTGCGAATTCTTCGTCCAATGTTCCAAATAATGTTCTAGATAGACTTCCGACGCCGTTAAAGTATCCTCTCTTACGTCGCAGCCTTGGTGACGTAATGAGTAAGTTGTTACGTTCCATTAAGTAGCGCCGCTCGTGATCCAGCTGATTTGCCATTGCGTCACAGGGCGCATTCTTGACAGTGTTGCAAAGGAGATGTCCGCTTTTTGTATGGAGGTTGGATTTTTATTCTGAAGGTTAACTAACCACCGTAAAATCAGACTTATGTAATAGTAACAAAAATTAAAAACCCAAAATCGCTAATATAAAAATTATAAAGCCCTCCGTTTTTTTTTAAATTAAATAATTTGTTTTTTTTTATGGTAGAAATATTTACATATGCTTGGCAGCACTGAACAACCTTAACTGTCAAACAAATATGACATTGTCATTGTCAATGTCAGGTCATGTCAAATTCAAAAGTTGTTGGCTGACCATAGTGGGTAGTGGGCCATCGTGTACAGGGCCCAGTCCCTGTTGTACCGGCTAAAAAAATGGATATGAATATGGGCTTCATTTTACATTTACAGCCCATAATATGCCCATATAAGGGCAAAATAGGGGCTACAAATGTCAAATGAAGCCCATTTCCATATCCATATTTTTAACCGGTAGCCCCCCTGGCCATGTACACGATGGCCCATCATGGTCGGCCAACATCATCAGCCATCCTGTACTAAGGGCTTAAGGCTTGCGTCCACTAGGCGCACCAAGCAGCACGGGTAGCATGATGAACTCGAGAAAGGTTTTGTCCCTAATGGAACCTTAAAAATGACATTTTATTGTAGACAAATCTATTGTTCGGCTGTCAATTATAGACTTTCGAGGTAGTCAAAACACTTCTCGAGTTTGTCATGCTACTCGTACTACCGGCTCAAAAATATGGATATGGACAGGGCTTCATATGACATTTGAAGCTTATATTTTGCCCTTATATGTACATATGGGCTTCAAGTGTCAAATGAAGCCCATGTCCATGGCCATATTTTTTAGCCGGTAGACCCCCAGAGTCGAATCGAATCGCAGAAATTCGCCTGAAATATCTATATTTCTATGAAGCTGCGTCCACTAGAGTCGATCAATTCGGTACTTTTCTTCATTTTGACAGCAAAATGCTTACTTCTGTTCTGTGATTCCCACACTGCACTGCACACCACTCCAGTGCGGTAGTGCGCTTCTTAACTTTGGCTGTAGAATCTTGATTTGCATACATAACCCGCAGTGTATAACACACATACACCGCATCTCCGTCCGGTGTGGTGCGGAAACCGGAGGCAGTGTGATAACCACCTAAACCTTAAGTCCTTTTCTTTTTCTTCCAATATCATTTACGGCTGTGGATTTTTCTTTTTAAGCCAAATGGCGGGCATTTAAGAGCTTTTTCATGAAAACCTAAAATTAATTTTCTCGGAATCGGAGGGCTTTAAAAATTTACAAATTACTTCAATAGCTTTGTTTTTGGACTAAGTATCTATATAAATTTATATTACTGTGGTTAGTTAATATGATTTTTAAAAATCCATTTTAGGACATCTCCTTTCACGTATATGATCGATGCATATATTTATTTGCTCTGTTGCGCTCCAATATGTTGTTAAATTGTAGTAAATCAGTAGTTTCCAGTCGTCGTGAATAAGTTTTATCTTGCCAATATTATCAAAGTATATTGGTTGATTTTCTATGGGGACGACTTCGTGGTTGACCTCGGGCTGATGACTTGATGTAACAGGTGTCATGAAGAAAAACAGCAGCGTCATCATGATAGCAAGACAGCCCTTACTAGTTTTCACAGATGTTTTGGCAATGTTTTTCTGTTGTTTTGTTTCAGAAGTTTCCGCTGAAGTATTTTGGTTATGTATCGGCAGTCTTGATAGCTTCGTTATTGGCCGTTTCAAGCAACCATTCTGAGTTTTTAGCGTAGCAACGCGGACGTAGCCATCAGCTCCGGGATGCAGTTCTATTACCCTTCCCAGCGCCCACTTGCCAGGGGGTAAGTTATTTTCCTTAAGCAGGACAATGTCTCCAGTTTCCAAGTTTGGTGTCGGTTTCTGCCACTTGCTCCGTACTTGCAATTGGTGCAAATACTCTTGCGACCAACGTTTCCAGATGTGCAAATTCATGCGGTCGACCAGCTTCCAACGGTTACGTAAGTCTAAGTTATCATCTTCCAGATCTTGACCGTATGGCATGGATAAGATCGGTCCACCAGTTAGAAAGTGACCCGGGGTCAGATATTCCAAATCTTCTTTATCTTCCGTGAGCGCGCACAAAGGCCTTGAATTCATGCACGCCTCAACTTGAGCCAGTAAAGTTGAGAATTGCTCGTAGGTTAGTTTCTGTTCTCCAATGACTCTGCGCAGATGGTGCTTCATGGACCGGATTGCGCTCTCCCACAACCCTCCTCCAGTCGGCCACAGCGGCGCGTTAAAATGCCACAGGATGTTAAGTTCATTAACGGTGTCGAAGAATTCAGGAGATGAGAAAGTTTGATGATGTTTAAAATCTTGTTTCAGTATTTTTGCTGCGCCCACAAAGTTTGTACCATTGTCGGAATAGATGTTTTTTGGTCGGCCTCGTCTCGCGCACATACGTTTCAATGCGGCTAAAAAGGTCTCCGTGCTGAGGTCGGAAACTAATTCAAGGTGAACTGCTTTAGTCCCCATGCATATAAAGACAGCGATACAGCCCTTAGAAGTTCGAACACCTTTGCCTTTGTTGATTTTTAGTTCGACGTGACCTGTGTAGTCCACTCCTGTGTTCGCGAATGGTCTTGAGGGGGTGACTCTCACCTCCGGCAGCTCGCCCATTTTTTGTTGATAGGAGTGCGGTTTGAAGCGATCACATTTAACACAAAGTCGAAGTTGTTTCTTGACTGTTTTTTGTCCACCCAGTATCCAATATTTTTCTCTTATTTGAGCTAATGTTAGGCGAGCTCCACCATGAAGAGTTAGTTTATGGGTATAGTTTATTATGAGCTCAGTTAGCTTGCAGGGCGGCAAAATAATCGGATGTTTAGTTTCGTACGGAAGTATTGAGTTTTGTAGACGTCCGCCCACTCTTAGCAATTCCTTTTCGTCTAGTATTGGACTCAATTTCAGCAGGGATCCCTTGGAAACAGTTCCCGTTTTCTTCAATTGTGTTATTTCGCCTTGAAAATATTTATGTTGTATGTGCTTCACAAGCAATTCCAAAGCTGCAGCCAATTCCACTTTCGATAAATAAGTTTTGTAATTAGATATTTTATTGTGACTCGCTTGTATAAATCGTCGAATCCAGCTGACGACTCTAATTACACGGGTCAAAGTACTGCACTTGTTAAGTAATTCATTTAATAATGAGTTATCGTTATTTGTTTCGTTCGTTGCAAAACAATTTGTTATTAGCCCCGTTTCCGTGTAAAAAGTTTGTTTTGTAGTTTTAGAGTCTGAGTCTTCATATGTGATTAGCCACTGGGGTCCGTTCCACCATAGTTTGAATGATAATAATTTGGATGGCTGGAGGCCTCTCGTCGCGCAATCAGCTGAGTTTTCTTCACTTTTTACGTAGCTCCATTGCGACACCGGAATAATGGCGCGTATTTGTTTAACTCGATTAGCGATATATCTTTCTGACTTCGTGATGTCACGCTGTAGCCACGCTAGTACTACTTTAGAATCTGTCCAACAGTAGCAAGTTATGCGCCTCTCTTTAAGTGTATTTATAAGTTTTTCGCAAAGTTTGGCTAATAATAAGGCGCCACATAATTCCATTTGTGGTAATGTGATCTTTGTTTTCAGCGGCGCGACTTTAGTTTTTGCGGCTAGGAGTGTTATCTTCACGTCATTGTTTTGATCTCGGGCGCGACAGTAAACAACAGCCGCGTAAGCCTTTTCACTAGCGTCGCAGAATCCGTGAAGCTCGATCTCTTCCCCACTAGTGAATATCCATCTTCTCAGTTGCAGTTTTTTAATATTTTCCAGGTCTATTTTTATTTTCTCCCATGCATTATGTATTTGTTCGGGCACAACCTCATCCCAAGAATAGTTTTCTAGCCACAACTTTTGGAAAAGTAATTTAGTTTTAATTATGATCGGAGACAGCCATCCCAATGGGTCGTACAGGCAGCTTATTTCGGACAGGAGAGTGCGCTTAGTTGGTTTCTGAGATGGCGGCAGATGAAACTCAAAAAAGAAACAGTCTTCTTTCAGATTCCAGTTAATACCAAGGGTTTTCGTGCTTTCAGAGTTGTCTTGTTTGAAGTTCATAATAGTTTTCTTGGATTTTTGTTCTTCAATTAGATTATCTAAGATGCTTGATTCATTACTCGCCCATTTTCTTAAATTAAAACCTCCTCTTTTTGTGAGAGCTATTAGGTCTTGAATCAGCTTTTTTGCAGTTTCGCAGTCGCTGCTACTGGAAACCAGATCATCCATGTAAAAATGACTTTGTAGCACTTTTGCAGCTTCCGGGTACATATGACCATCATCTTTTGCGAGTTGCTGTAATGTTCGCATGGCTAGGTATGGCGCGCTCTTAGTACCATACGTTAAGGAGCATAATTGCATCTCACGTAGCGGTTCATTGGGAGTGTTTCGCCATATGATCTTTTGAAGTTGTTGTTGGTTTTCATGAATCAAAATGTTCCGGTACATCTTCTCCACGTCAGCTGTAAAAGCGTAGCGATGCAATCTCCACAGTGTAATTAGAGATAATATATCTTTTTGTAGATTGGGCCCAGTGTACATGAGATCGTTCAAACTGTAGTTGCTGTTAGTTTTCTGTGACCCGTTGAAAACTACACGCAGCTTAGTAGTTGTAGATTCATCTCGTATCACCCCGTGATGAGGAAGATAAGCTTGAGGGCAGGTTGTAGCGGCGGAGGTCACAGGTTTCATATGGCCCATATCTAAATATTCTTGCATAAAAAGTCTGTACTGTAACGCAAAATGTTGCTGTCTCTGCATTCTTCGTTCAAGTTGAAAAAATTGTGAAATAGCTTGTGGTTTGGAGTTACCTAAGTTCTTTTCAAAATCTGGTTTCATCGGCATTTTTAGTACGTATTTCCCATCGCTTCGTCGTTCAGTTGTTGTTAAATAGAAATTCTCACAATATTCTTCTTCGCTGAGTTCAGTCTTGTTATTCTGAGTTATCTCTTCCGTTTCCCAGAACTTAGTTATACTTTCAATGTCGTTAAGTGTAATAAAGCAGTTAAATGTTTGAACGTTCCCGCATAGAATCCATCCCAACTTAGTTTGTTGCGCAATAGGGAGATTCCTATCACTCCTCATAACGCCATCCATGATTAGTTCTGAATAGACTTCAGCTCCAAGTAGCATGTCGATCGGCGCCGAAATGTTGAATTCGGGATCGGCGAGTTTGATGTTGTCAATATAGTTCCAGTTGTCAATAGAAAACGATGATGCGGGAAGTTTTGTCGTTAGTTTGCTCATAATAAGACTTTCAATTTTAAATGTATAATCGGAATGTATAGATTTGCATTCCAAGTGCAACAATCCTTTGCTGTTTCCGCTGATGCTGCCCACCCCGGATACAACTGCGCTTATCTTACGTTTCGGAAGTTGTAGTAGTTGAGCCGAACTTTCCGTTATCAGACTCACTTGAGAACCCTGATCTAAGAGCGCTCGTAAAGTGACGTAATCGCCATGTAGATTTTTTACTTTTAGTTTTACTGTAGTTAGCAAAATCTCTTTGTTGTCATCAGTTATGTTATTCACTGCCCGTGGTTTAGGATGAAATGTCGAGTTTTCCAAATTATTATCATGTAACAAAGTATGGTGAGCTCCGTTGCATACTTTACATCGCTTTTCCGAATTGCATGGTCTTGAGTTGTGACTGAATAAACAATTCTTGCATATGTGGAGCCTCGCAACAGTGCTGTTACGTGCATTATTATTCATGTTTATAAATTTGTCACACTGCATTAGCACGTGTCCGTTACTTTTGCAGAGCGGGCAACTTTTCAGTGCAAAAGTATTATATGCTTTATGTAATTTATCAGATTTGTTAGAAAATGTAGGCCTCTTATAATTTTCATATTTTCGGAACTGCAGATTTTGACTTCCTGATGGTGATGATAGTTTTGGATTTTGTCCGTTTTGCAACGTTTCTAATGCCATAAATTTGGATTCCAAAAAGTTAAGCATTTCTTCTAAATTAGGCAGCTCTCTCGGGTCCTTAAGTCCCTTTATGTACTCAGCGTAGATCTCGCTATCTAATTTCTTCGATAGTAAATGCGCGAGAATCGAATGCGTTGCCGTTACATCCACTCCAATATTCGTAAGGCCGTTTAAGCACTCCACTGACGTGTCGTGTAGTCTCTTGATAGAATGGGCATTCGTATGCTGTATAATAGGCTGGTTTAGTAATGTGTTCATGTAGGATGTAAACAATAGTCTTTGGTTGTCATACCGATGAGTTAAAATATCCCAACAGGCGTCATAGTTTTCCGCGCTGACGGGCAGATGCTGTACCAGCTTTTCAGCTTCACCTTTCAATTTCGATTTAAGATGCTGCATCTTCTGAGTTTTCGCCAGTAAGGGGTTAGAGTGGATGCTTTCGGTAAAAAGATCTTTGAATGATGACCACTGAGTATAATTACCGTAAAATTCAGGGATTTCGATTCTCGGGGTAGCCTTTTCATAATGAACATTATTCCATATTTTTTGGTTAAGCTGTTTTTTCATATGATCGTAGGTTTTCTCCAATTCGTTGTATTCCTGTTCGTAAAAATAATCAGTTTCTGATGACAAATAATCTAACTCAAAATGGGTTTTTTCGATGGTGTTCCATTTTGACTTTATGCTACTTAAGGCATCTTCCAATTCCCATCTTTCGGTAATAGTTACACCGTCGTACTTAGATAAAGTGCGCCGCAGCATCTTGAAATTACATTGCTGCTGACGTAGCAGTTCAAAACGCTTCGTTTTAGTAGCGGAAGCGTTTTCATCTCCCTGACCAGCATTGGAAGTGGAAGGGTTTGTAGCAGGGGTTGCAGCTTTTTCCGACGTAAGTTCCCTTTTCAGTTGGATTATTTCTAGTTCCGTTTCCTCACACAAAGTTTTGGTTCGTTCGTAGATGTTATCAATGAAGTATTCGATGTTTTTGTCTTCCAGTTGAAGTAGTATTTGATGATTCATCTCGAACTCCTGCCATTGAGTTTTCAAGTCTATTAGTCTTTTTTCTAGATATTCTGCAGATTTTCTTGATGCACTGTCTTTATGGAAGTTTGTACAGATTTGCTTGATCTTCTGGAAGCTGTTGTGTTGACGAGCAATAAGTTCTTGGGTGTCCGGTGACATGGTAAGTTTTTTATAAGTTGTAGTAGTTAGGTACGTAGTAGAAAAGTATTTCCAATAGTTATTGGTTCTTTACGGCCACGTAGTGCGTAGTCGTAAACAATAGGTACTTAATAAAGTTCCTTCCGCACGATATATGCGCCTTCTCAATTAATCTGGTGAGACCCGCTTGTGGGAGGCCAGACAACCGATTCGCTACCGCACAAAATTCACTAAATAAGTACCTGTTAAATCTCGAAGGACCACGAAGATGTATGGGTCATGAGGAGTTGTAGTTGGATAGTAGAGAAAGTTGAAGATAGCACTAGTTAAAACACTGTAGTTTAGAAGTAGTTAGAGTTTATTATAGCTCTTGAGTTGACAAAGTTAAAAACACAACTAAATAATTACATAAATACGGACGGCTAATGACCGCGCGCAAAGTAGGTTGCGTAGTCAGCGCTTAATATTAACAATAATTGTACGAAACCGTACAGCCTTTCTTTGTTCATAATAATTATTATTTAGTTTTGTTAGCAAACTTGAGTTGTGAATATTGACAAGTTGTTGCTAAATAATAGCTAATAAAAGGTTAGCTAATAAGTTTGCACTCAATACTTAGTGAAACTTAAATGATTTAAGACATTGTTTACACATTGAAACTTATTGAAACTTGTGCTTTGAAATAATTAAATTAACTTGTTGTATGTTGATATCCAAGTGAATTTCAATAGTCAGTGATTTTGAGTGAATTTCAATGAAGTGAATTTCAATAGTCAGTGAGTTTTGTTGTTTTCTGATAACCTCCAAATATTTAAGAGTTTGTGTCATTATAAATACTTTGTTGTTGTAATATTGGAATTTTGTGGTTATTAATAACCTCCAAATATTGGAGATTTTGTGTTATAGTGAATATTTTGAATTTGTTGTTTTTGTTGATAAATTTGTGACGTTACAATGACGGCCTCCTCTGCTAAAGCCAAAATACGTTCTGAGTTACGGTGGTTAGCTTCTGCGGTTGCATTGTTGGATCGACCGGATAGGACGGAGGCCTTGTTGAACAGATACGTAGATCTGCCCATACGTTTGGCTGTTGTTGATGAACAGTATGCCTTATTTTTGGAAAAGACTGTTGAGGCCGATGTGGAAATACGACAAGAAGTCGGTTTGGATGTGGACCAGTGTTATGATTTTGCGGACAGAATTACCCAGGTGGCTCGACCTTTGCAAGTGGCAAGAGAGAATGAACCGAGCCCGTCCCCGGTCACATCTAAGAGTATGCCCCCTCTATTTGCTAGATTGGCCCCCTTAGATTTAAGGCGTTTTGCTGGTCGTCTAGAGGACTGGGAGGGCTTTATTAATATTTTTGATAGTCTCGTACATGCCCGGGATGATTTGACCCAGGGCCAGAAGTTAGCTTACTTGTTATCCGTGTTGGAAGGGGAGGCCCTTGAATCGGTTCAACATTTGGCCCCCTCGGATGAAAACTACCCTATTGCTAGGGATTTGATTGCCCGTCGGTACCAGAACGTACGACGTCTGGCGGACAACCATGTTGCCGCCATTTTGAATTTACCCCGCGTTGCCAGCGTGATGCACTTGAGAGTGGCTTTGTTGAATCCGCTGTTGGTTGCCTACAACGCATTAAAAAACTTAAAACTCCCAGTGGAGCAGTGGTCGTTTTTGGTACTGCACATTGTCCTGGGAAAGTTGCCGGACTCTGTTAAGGTCCGTTTTGAGCAGCAGTATGGTGGGGATAGTGCGACTTATCTGCCACCCTTCTCGGACCTCTTGACGTTCCTGGAAGGAGAGAGTAGACTGGCAGATAATTCCTCTCTGGCCGGTCCTATGGGACCCGAACGACCTGTGCCACAGAGTAGATCCCCCACCGGACCCCCCCGTAGGGGGCGTATGGCCCCTCGCGCGCCCGGCCGCTATGCCGCCGTCCAGGAGACCGCCCGCTGCTTGTACTGTCGGGAACCGGGTCACAGCACGACCCGTTGTGATAAGTTCCTCGACCAGCGTGTCCAAGGCCGTCGAGCGATCGCGCGACAACGGACATGGTGCTACTCGTGCTTGGGCCTGCACATGCAGCGCGAATGTACCCAAGCGCACCCATGCCGCTTTTGTAAGGGCAACCACCATCCCCTCCTCTGCATGAACAGCCCAGAGGGCGGCGGAGCGCCGCAGCGCGTCGCTGCAGGATCACCTCGTATGGGTGGGGGTCTCGGACCCCCCGCGGTGTTTGCATCCCGCAGCAGTTCTAGTGGCCACCAGAGTGGCCCCAGACGCTCTCCGCCACGTTTGGAGCCTCAAACGGGCGGGGGTCCCAGGGACCCCCCCATGGGAAACCGATCCCCTAGGATGGGGATGAGTTATGCGAGCGTTGCCGGAGGTCGTAGAGGCCCCCCGCGACGTTTTGAGCCTCGCACGGGCGGGGGTCCCACGGACCCCCCCATGGGAAATCGGTCCCCAACTAGGGGGTTCGATTTTGCGAGCGATGCGGGAGGTCGTAGAAGCCCCCCGCAACGTGTTGAGCCTCGCACAGCCGGGGGTCCCCGGGACCCCCCTTCTGAAAATCGGTCGCCGTGCCCCCGCGACTATGGGGCGACGTACACGGTGGGTGCTAGGCACCGATTCTCGCCGCCGCTCGCCGAATACCCGCGTTTGGAGCGGCGCCCGCCCCGTCTTCAAGGGGCCGGGAGATATAACCCGCCTGATACCGGGCGAATTGGACGTAGGCAGTATGTGGGAGAATGGGACCCACTGGATCGCTATGAGCGACCCCCTTACCATGGGGGGACGTCTGGGGACCCCACATACTAGCAATCAACGTGTTTACGGTCGATTGTAGCCACCCCTCCAGAGACCGTTTTGTTGCCCACGGCCTCTGTGCTTGTCAGGGGATTGAATGGCGACCTTGTGGAAGTTCGCGCCTTGTTGGATTCCGGTGCTCAGGGGTGTGTTGTGTCATCTTGGTTAGTTAGGCGGTTGGGCCTCAAGGTGCACCCCCACACGGAAGGCGTGAGAGGTGTTGGCGATGTGAAAGTCCCCGGGTTGTTAGGGCATGTTGACTTCACATTTACATCACGTAATAAGTCCACGCCAGGCATTAAGACCTCGGCGATTGTGTTGGACACAGTTGTTGGCCGTCAACCTTCAGTTGACTTGGGACCGAGTATGTTGTCTTTGGTGTCTGATTCCCCACTCGCCGATCCAAATTTCTTCCGCCCAGGCCCGATTGATGCTCTCCTTGGAGCCGATGTCCTGGGGCGAGTTTTGTTGACGGGGAAGCGAGTTTTGCAGCCAGATGGCTTGGTAGCTCTGCAGACGACACTCGGTACAGTTGTGATGGGCCCTGCTCGCCGCGTTTTGGATTCCCTTGATGAGGATCGCGGTCTTGTTTTTAATGTGTCTCTCTCCGAAGTGGTGCAGAAGTTTTGGGAGGTTGAGGAACCTCCACCAGCCCCGCGGGTCGACCCAGTCGCGGATGAATGCGAGTTGTATTACCAGAATAACACTGGTCGCCTCCGCTCTGGAGGCTTATTCGCTAAATTTGTCTGGTCAGAGTGGACAACCAGTCTCGGTTGTCCACCGACCTCAGTGACCAACCGAGCATGTCATTAATTTGGTATTACGTATGACGTTTTGATCACGTGACAGTTCGGTGGCCAACCGTGGTTAACGAACAGTCCGGAGTGTACATCGACTGTTGTGATTCCCCGCACTAGTTTAATACGACTGATTTTAGTGTGCTTGGTTACGTGGGTTCGTTATAACGGAAATATGACGTACTTAAAACTGCCAGATTCTATGGATAGCCACTTGAGTTGTCAATAACAAGAGGCGCATTTTTTGAGTTCATATGTTTACGAAAAAGTGCTTATCAAGTTCTTAGCAACCACTTGAAACTAAAATGACCTTTTTCTACGGTGAATAATGTGTGAAACTATAATTTTTACTGCTAAGTGCTTACAAACCGCTAGAAGACGTTGTGAACGCCAGTCACACTTTGTGTTCTTACAAATAATATCAAGTTCGATTTCGAGGTAAGATTTCATTATTTTACTGAGATATTATTGATTACTAGATTATTTTAAAGTGATAGTTCTCTCATTATGCTACCTTTTTTAGAATGCCTGCAAGCCGTAAAGTGTCCCCAAGGCAAATGGATGTTCTAATAACATTTTGCGAACAGAACAAAGATATTGCCTTGGGGCGCTGTTCTCGAGGTCCACTGGGTCACCAAATGGCCACAGCAGCGTGGAACAAGCTCGCTGCAAAATTAAATGCGGTAGCTGATGGAGTCACAAAGTCAGAGGATCAGTGGCGCAGGGTAAGTTGTTGATTTTCTAAGACCATGATAATTAGGTACCTAAGTACCTATCATTCGTATTTAGTTCCAGTGTCTGTTGTACATCTTATACTTGCTATATTTCAATTTCACTCTCCAAGTAAAAGCTTTCATCAATAAAACTCTATTTGTAGAATAAATATGATCATTTTGTTCTAATACATATTAAACTAAAAAGTTATTTTTCTTATAGTGATTGTTTGAAACAATAAGATAGCTTGGAAATCTTGTTTATAATACCTTTATTCATATGAATGAAATTAATTTTTGAAACAATAAGATAGCTTGGAAATCTTGTTTATAATACCTTTATTCATATGAATGAAATTAATTATATCATCAATTTTAAAATAACTTGCAAGATTCTATCAGTCCTCTGAACTAGTGTAAAATTGTCATTCAGTTTTTTATCATTATACTCATTTATTTTTCTTTTTTTGTAGTACTGGATCGAGCTGAAGGCAAAAACCAAATCGAAGGGTGCAGACAGCCGCCGTAGTGCTACAAGGACTGGTGGTGGACCTAGTAAACTCAACCCCCTCACCCCATTTGAACTACGGATTCTTCAAAATGTAGTGGGGCAGGTTGCAGTTGAAGGGTTGCCAGGAGTGCAGATTCCTTTTGATGTAAGACTTAATTTTCTTTAATCTATACTAACATTATAAAGAGGAAAGATCTGATTGTTTGATTATTTGCATTGAAAATGCTCCAAAACTATGGACTGATTTAGAAAATTCTTTCACTAGTAGAAAGCTACATTCTTCCCAAGTAACATAGACTATATTTTATCCCGATATTCCCACGGGAACGGGAACCACCCAGGAGAAATTTTGAATAAAAGATTACTTTTACCTTAATGTACCTTACTTTAATGCACAATCAAATAGCAGAGTAAGTTTATTATATAAATACCTCAAATGGGTCTGATATTAACTTAGACCATTCACCTTATCATCCAAAAAATATGAAGATTCATAAACACATAACTTAATAGTATGTACTAAAACAGTTTTTTATTATGACGATTTTGATAGATATTGTCATTGAATAGTGTACTAAGTATTAAAAATAATACATTTGCAGGATCCTGGTGCATCATCTTCAGCAGATCCCACTCCCGAACCTCCACAACCGCTGTCCACTCCTCTCATGACCCAACCACAACCCAGCACCTCAACCCAACAGCATCACAGTCCCAATCCCAACATAATGGCCACTGTGGCAGAAGCGCCTTGTATGGATGAGGAATGGCTTGAAGATGAATACAGCATTCCTCAACCATCCAACGAGCTTCTGTCTAACCCACCTGACCCTAGCCCTGCTGCACAGACTCCACCACCAGCAGCTGCACCATCTTTAGACTTGCCTCCGGCTCCACACCAATCCAGTTAACCTGAACCATCGGCGCCACACAGGGAACGAAGGCGACGTCGTGATACAAGTATGTACAAATAAAATATTATTTTCATGATTTATTTTATTTTAGACCATAGGCCATAATCTATCTCTGTGCCAAATTTCAACCGATCCGTTCAGCCGTGATCAAACATCAAAACTATCGCATTTATAATCTATACTAATAGAAAAGATTTGTATGTTTGTAATGAATGAACTCAAAAACTACTGGACTTACACTCTTATGCCCGCGTCTAATGCCATTAATTAGCGCGCTATTTGATATAATACACAGGTGTAGCCGGGTTTTAGCGCACTAATTTGATACAAAGAGCGCGCTAAGACGCGCATGCCGTTATTAACGCCGTTAGGCGTCACGCAGGTGAAGCCCCAGCATCAGAATGCTACATTATCCCTTATTAACATAGGCTATATTTTATCCCGATATTCCCAAGGGAACGGCTACCACGCGGGTAAAACCGCGAGGATCTGCTAGTACTAGATAAAATAATAATCTATTGTCCTTTTTTCCTTTAGATATGAGAGACCTTCCGGATTGGGCAAGGCGTGCGGAAGAACGGCGGCAAGAACACGAGGAAAGAATGGAAAATTTGAAAGCACAGGAAGTGGCCATCTTTAATCGTATCGACCAAAAGCTAGCTGTGCTAGAAAGAATCGACGAAAAGATGGCCATTCTAGAAAGATTAAACGAAAATATTACAACACTCAATTTAAATCTTTCTAGAAGGTAAGTGTTTTAAGCCATCAATGTATTGAATATTGTGATCCACTTTTTAACAAAAAGTATAAAAATAGTAAAAAAATGTTGGATGATTCATAAGCATTAATTTTATTTAATCTACTTATATGAATAAAAATTTATGACTATGACTAACATTAAAAAGAATCGTTCTACTTACTTTAAAATATCCTTCTAGTAATATAAATGCGAAAGTTTGTTACACTTTCACGCAAAAACTACTAAACGAATCTGGATGAAATTTGCATCTATTTGCAGATAGATTATAGGCTGGAGGAACGCATAGGATACTTTTTATCCCGATATTCCCAAGGGAACGGTAACCACGCGGGTGAAAGCGCGGGCGGTAGTAATAAAATAAGTAAGTCTTGTATAAGTAATATAAAATGCTCTAACATTCGTTTATTTTTTTTCAGGTAAATGGCAAATTCTCCATTCTTTCCTCATATAGTTTAAGTATAAATGTATTTTTTTTTTTTATATTTATTGTTACAATACATTAGTTAAGTTTTTTTTATAAGTAATGTAGTATGTAGGTACCTAATTGATAGTGTAGCTAAGTAATTAAAATATTTTTAGTTTAACAAGGAGTTTTATTTGCTGTTTGTTCCACCGCGACTTTGACTTTGAGGAACATTGATCGGGATAAAATGGCCTAAAATGCTATTACAGATTTAAATGAATCTTTGTATGTATTTCAGTTCATTATTTGTACAGCTGTTCGGGTGATCTAGTAAACACTAATATTCATACTTTGGCATAGAGATAATATTGGATATGCTGCTATTCAAAATAAATAAGAATTCCACATAATGATTATATACTTATTTTATTATGATTATCGCTCAGTTCACAAACTTGGAAGGCCCATCTGAGAAAGAACTGGCAAGAAAACTCAGAGGTTACATAGGTACTTCAATCAAAATTATATACACAAAATATTTCAGTTTCAGAAATTCGCCGTTGTATTTCCTGTCACTCACGCTGCGGGTTCTCTGAAACAAAGATTTCCCTACAGTAGCTAAGAAAGTAACGCCCGAATTCTCTAACGCAAATCATCTTTGGGAGCGTCTCAAACATCATGGCATCTCTTTCATACGTTTGACATTTAAGTGACAGGGTGATGTGTAAGATGCTCGCAAAGATAAGTAGCGTACGAGTATTCGGGCATAAGAGTCATAAAATGAGTTGTCGCTTGCTGCAGTAGCTGCAGTAGCTGTTGCGTAGCTGCAGCGCACTTGCCGGCTACACCTCCCCGATTGTTTTCGCGGCGGAGGTGTAACAGGCAAGTGCGTTACAGCTACGCGCGCCCTGCAAGCGACAACTCGGTCCAGACGCTAGGCGGCGACGCTACTAGTTTCGCGGCAGCGGTGTACTAACGGCATAAAGGGCCCCACAGATTAACAGTCCGCCAGGCCAGCAGTCAACGGCCTGTCAGTTGGCCGCAATCGGTCATGGAATTCGGTTTTTGTATGTAAAACTGTATGTGGCTGATTGCGGCCAACTGACAGGCCGTTGCCTGCTGGCGGATTGATTGATTTATTTATTTATTTACTTATTTAGTACACACACACATAAAAGTAAAATAGAAAAGAAATAAAAAAAGTATTGTACAGGGGCACGGCTTATTTCAAATTAAATTTTCTGCCAGCCGACCCGTTAAAGGAAAGAACATAGAAAGGGGCAGTCTGTGTGTCTCCCTCCATATACAAATACCATACATCTAAAATAAGAAACATTAAAATAATTAGTTATGTCTAGCCAACCAGAGTCTATTGACTAATACATTCCTCACCAAATCAGGAACCTGCACATTGTTACTATTATCTTCCACATCTTCATCTGCAACATGTTCTTGTGCAACATGTTCTGCAACATCTTCATATACAGCTGATAATTCAGGTGCTGCAATGCTGTATGTATTGGCAATATTATGTAGTACAATGCAAGCATTCACTATTTTAGCACTTGTTACAGGATCATAGTGAAGGACTCTATGAGCTAATAAACATCGCCATCGTGCTTTTAGCAGTCCAATACATCGTTCCACTGTGTTTCTAACGCGGCAATGCAGGTTGGTGTAATATTCCTCTGGCGATTCAGAAGCGGCCCCAAGAATTGGAGTCATCATCCATGGACGTTGGGCATATCCAGAATCACCTAGAATAAAATTGGTAGATGACAATGAGTCAAGTCAAACAATCATATTTGTTTCTGGATTTAATTCATAAGCATTGTTAATGTATGTCCTTCTTGTCAGTTAAAAAAGTCTTGAATGGGTGGTAGGAAAATATTGACGATTCATAAGTACATGCTTATTATGTCTATGTGAATAAATAAATATTTGATTGATTGATATAAGCAAAAAAAATTCAATTAAAGGTGACCAACCTAAAAGCCAACATCGTTCCCCATTAGCAGCAAGCCTTTCCATGAGGTCTTTCACTGAAGACTGGTTCCAAACAAAAGAATCATGTGCCGCACCACCAAATGCTGCATTAACATGTAATATGTTTAGGTCTGCATCACAAATCTAAAAAAGATATAAGTTATGTTAGTTTACATGTAGGTATAATCTATACTTCTATACTAATATTATAAGGGGAAAGATTTGATTGTTTATTTGTTTGTTTGCATCAAATAGGCTCCGAAACTACTGGACCGATTTAGAAAATTCTTTCACCATTAGAAAGCTACATTCTTCCTGAGTGACATAGGCTATATTTTATCCCGATATTCCCACGGGTACCACGCGGGTGAAACCGCAAGGAACCGCTAGTTAATTATATTTTAAATTATTTTTATTTTTGTTTTTATTACTTATATAGGTACTTACAATTAAAACATTCAAGGAGTGGTAATTTTTTCTGTTAAAATATGTCTCTTCATGATCCCTTGGGCGTATCAATGCTACATGCGTCCCATCGATACAACCAATTATTCCAGGAAATGAAAATTTATCCATAAACCTGAAATAATTTAGATTGTAAGTAAATACAGACTCAATCATATTTTATTTTTCTTACACTTACTTATTGCTAATACACTGATATTAATACTTTAAACAGCGAGCCCTGTAGTTATTGCGGGTGTAGTTTTTACGGTTGTGTGGTGGTACAAATATTTTGATGGGGCGTGAGGAGTATGCACGCAGTCGCAATGTGTTGATACTATGAATTTACAATTCTTACATGAAACTTTCTATCAATGTTATTATTTATTGTATGTTTTACTACTTACTTTTCCATTATTCTTTGCCTTTCATCAGTTGAAGTAGGGAATTTTATGTGGGCTCGCAATATTTGTTGGTTATTTAGTGCATCAGTGACCTCATGCAAACACTTGCTAAATGTTGGCTGTGACATATTCAGCAAGTATGATGATGCAACATTTTTTTGATATGATCCTTGTGCATAAAAGTATAATGCAGCCAACACCTGTAACCCAAAAGATGTTAATATTAACACACTTGAAAAGCACTTTTCATTGAAAATAAAAGAGACAACGAACCTGACAAATAAAAAGGATAATATTGCTATGTAAGTACTTATTTATGATAGGATGCTTTTATGTTATAAAAATTTACCTTAAGTTCATGAGGCACAGCTGTTTTTCGACGTTGAGAATGCATTAATGGTCTTAGTTCTTCAACCAATTGCTTGAAAGAGTCCTTTTTTAAGCGAAAATGTGCCACAAATTCCTGCTCAGGGAGATTCATAGGTGCACTTAGAGCTCTTCTTAGTATGCGCTCGCGCCGTAATGCGTTCATTTTTCTTTGTTCTTCAATATACGCCATGAGAATACCGCGAGACATCTTAAATACATTATTAAAAATAAGCTCTTTGAACGTAAGTTTAGTAATAACGCATAAAAATAAACGATAATACTTACGACAGCGAACGTTTAAAAACACAGTCAACGTTATTAAAACTCGCACAATGAAATTATTTCATCAAAATATTATTTACAGAAAGTGAAGATCACTCTACCTCGGTAAAACACTGCTCCTTAGTAGTTGCTATCAACAAGAAGAGTGACTATCATTTATCTCCACCAAAAACGTCAAATTGATGTCCACCGACGCTACGCAATACCAAATTTACCGCTATCGACGCTATCGACCACAAAAAACGGCTAGGGTGGCTATGGGCACGTCACAAAGTGATAATCACTCAGCTGACTATTTCGTCGTTGATCACCGAAGTTAGGGAATACGAAAAAGCGATTTTGACAGCTGCCAGTTGGCAACCGAGCAGCGTGATGATCATTTTGACCTGTCAAATGAGTTAGCGAATAAGCCTGCTGGTCGTTTGATCACCCGTCTCCCCTTTCGTGCCGGCCGACCTCCTCTGGGCGAATCCCGACCGCTAGCGGAACGTAGGCTAGTGGCGATGGAGCGTCGCATGAGCAAGGATCCGGTCTTCCGCCAGAAGTATGTTGAATTCATGCGGGAGTATGAGGAGTTAGGGCACATGTCCGTGAGCGATTTGGATTGGCGCTCCGTTGAGCACTTCTTTCTGCCGCACCACGCCGTTTTGAAATCCGGAAAGATTCGGGTGGTCTTTGACGGTTCGGCTCCCACCTCTACTGGAGCGTCCTTGAACCAGTGTCTGCATGTAGGTCCCAAGCTGCACACGGAGATCTCAGACATTTTGACCAACTTCCGGCGGCACCAAATTGTATTTATGACTGACATCCGGATGATGTTCAGACAAACGGTCATCCATCCAGAGGATAGGAGGTACCAATTGATTTTGTGGAGAGAGAGTCCTAGGGACCCCTTGTTGATTTATGAATTGAATACGAATACGTACGGTTTGGCTTCGAGCCCGTTTGTTGCGATTCGTTCTTTGTTGGAGTTGGCCGAGAAGGAGCGCTTGAGATACCCTCGCGCCTCCGCCATTTTGGCCAGTGACGTCTATGTGGATGACATTTGCACGGGCGCCTCATCTGTCTCAGAGGCGATTGTCCTGAGAGACGAACTCACCGCCCTTTTGAAGTCGGGAGGTTACGAGTTGAGGAAATGGATATCCAACTCGCCTGATGTACTGGTAGGTTTGCCCGAAGAGCACCAGCAGGACCCCCACCTATTCGAAAATGTGGATAATCCCCATGTGGTGACCGTCCTTGGCGTACAGTACAAACCGGTCTCTGACACGTTCACTTATTGTGTGGATTTACGACCACCGAAAGTCTGGACCAAGCGTTTAGTATTGTCTACTGTCGCACGTACCTTTGACCCCAATGGGTGGATTTGCCCCGTGCTGTTTATGGCCAAGTGTTTCTTGCAACGGTTATGGGCTTCGGGTGTGTCGTGGGATGAACCCCTCTCGGACGAGTTACTCCGAGATTGGTCGAGCTTCGTTTCATCCCTCCCCGAGATTAATGAAGTGCATTTGCCGAGGCTATTCCTCCCTTCTGAAAATTGTAAAGTTACTCTTCACGGCTTTTCCGATGCCTCCGAACGTGGATTTGCTGCGGCCGTGTACCTCCGCACCGTTACTGTTGACGGAGTTGTTGCTGTGCATCTGGTGATAGCGAAAAGCAAAGTCGCTCCCCTTCGGACTCGTCATACGATCCCGAGGTTGGAATTGTGTGGAGCTGCCCTCCTAATGCGTTTGTTGAACCACGTATGGCTCACATTAGGTCGATCTATTAAGATACAAGAGGTTTATGCTTGGACGGACAGTCAGGTCGTCCTTTGTTGGTTGAAGGCTCCGGCGCACACCTTGGACGTGTTTGTGGCCAATCGAGTGTCGCAGATTTGTAATTCCGACATCGAGTTGATTTGGAGACACGTGCCGGGAACCATGAATCCCGCGGATTGTGCGTCTCGGGGTTGTGTAGCCCCAACCCTAATTAACCACCCCCTCTGGTGGGGCCCACAGTGGTTGATGCGGCCTGAGTCGGAGTGGCCGCCCTCTCCAGCGTTGTCGAACGTAGCCGTTCCTGATATGCGGGCATGCGTCCTGGAGACTAACCCCGCCGGGGAAAAGGATTTGTTGTTGGATCGGTACAGCTCCTTACAGAAGCTGCTTGGTGTTACCGCTTGGATCAGACGTTTTGCGTACAATTGCAGAAACCCACGCGCTAGGCGTGATTCGTCGGTTCTCAATCCGGACGAGCGTAGGGACGCGCTCTTGTTTTGGGTCCGGAGAGTACAAGCTGATAGTTTTGAGTCCGAGATTGAAATTTTGCGTTTAGGCCGTCGCAAGTTGAAGGGCGCGGTATCGCGATTGAATCCCTTCCTGGACGAGAGTGGGCTTTTGCGAGTCGGCGGAAGACTTCGAAATGCGAACCTGCCGTATGGAGCTCGTCACCCCCTTTTGTTACCTAAAGCCGGACATTTGACTCAACTGATAATAACAGATCGCCATGTGAATGCACAACATGCTGGCTGTAATGCTTTGTTGGCCATTTTGCAGCGTGAATTTTGGATTTTGTCTGCTCGTCGAGCCATTCGCACTGTGGTTTTCCGTTGCCTGCCTTGTTATCGATTGAAGGCCGCGACCATGCAGCCCCAGATGGGTGATTTGCCTGCTGATCGCGTCACGGAATGTAGAGCTTTTGCCGGAGTCGCCACCGACTTCGCCGGTCCCTTTACTGTAAAGGCTTCGAGACTGCGTAATGCTAAAACCTATAAGGCGTACTTGTGCGTGTTTGTGTGTTTGTCCACCAAGGCTGTCCATTTGGAAATTGTCTCGGAATTGTCTACCGAAGCCTTTGTCGCCGCCTTGAGCAGATTTGTTTCCCGTAGAGGACTGCCGACATTGATACGTTCCGATTGTGGTACTAATTATAAGGGAACGTGTAATTATCTTAAGGAAGTAGTTAAGTTTTTTGTTGATAATAAAATAGACATTGGAACCACCCTCTCCCGGCGTGGGATAATCTGGAAGTTTAGCCCTCCAGCTTGTCCGACCTGGGGAGGGATTTTTGAAGCTTGTGTAAAGGCTGCCAAGACACACTTGCGTCGCGTGATTGGAGAAACTATTCTCACGTTTGAGGAACTTGATACGGTATTTTGTAAAATTGAGGCCGTCCTCAACTCGCGACCCTTGTGCCCGTTGTCTTCGGACCCGAATGACCTGGAAGCGTTGACCCCAGGTCATTTCTTGATCGGACAGCCCCTTTTGGCTTTGCCTGAATATCCGATTCAGGATGTAGGATCCCATCGTTTGTCGCGATACCAACTTTTGAAACAGATGTCCCAAAACTTCTGGGCACGTTGGTCGATGGAGTATTTGCATATCCTACAACAGCGCGTGAAGTGGACAGATAAAACCACCCCACCCCAGACTGGCGACCTCGTGTTGATTAAGGATGCTAACCTGCCGCCCCTATGTTGGCGAAGGGGGCGCATTGTTAAACTCTACCCCGGAACTGACGCAGTTCCTCGTTTTGCTGAGGTTTTGGTTCGAGATTCGGTTTTGAAGAGAGCAGTTAGTGGGCTCTCCCGATTACCCGTAGATTGACGTACCGTTCTTAACGGTCCGGGGCGGGGGGATGTTCGGAAAAGATCTACGTTTCTGAACGCATCTCTAATGTCACGTCAAATTGACATTTCGCTGTCACTTGAAGTTGACAGTTCCCCTGGATTGGAATTCTTGTAAGAAAAATGTCGGATTAAATTTTGCTGAATTGTTAAAAACCGCTCGCGTTGAATATGCCTGGCATATCGAGTTTGAATTGAATCCTGAATTATCCTGTCGATCCCGTGTTGTACGAACAAGATTTTGACGCCATCCTGATGAGTGGCCGGTCGCGATGCTTTGAAGGATAACCATCCACACGCGTTGTTGTCGGGACTGTAAATCGTAATAAAAAAAGCTCCCCGTGTGTGTTGGTGTATATTGTATTGTCGCCCAGTGTCTTGGGACCGCTGTGTTGTGTATGGGTTTTGTGAGTAAGGTGACGAACTGGTAAGGTCTGCAGAAGAACACGGAGCACATACCAAGGGGGCCCCCTTACACCACTTCTGCCCTGGAGACCTTCGACACCACAGAACCGTATGTAAAGTTCAATCAATCAATCAATCAATCAATCAATCATTTATTTGCATGAAAACATCAAAATATACAATGATCTTAAATATATAAGTTGGATGTAGTCAGCCTGCGTGCAAGCGTGCAAAATCTTATTTTTGTCCTTAAGCCTAAGCATATTGCATTCCACTATTAAATTAGACAGTTCAAGATTAACTTAAAATTATATGCAAAATGAAAATGAGATGTAGATACTGACAAAATTCAAATGATAACTACTTAATTAAATCTAATCATATTAAGTTCTATTTCATATTAAACATGTCAAAAATTATTGAATTAAAACTACATTAAAATGAAATAAAGATAATGTCAAATTTCAAATAATTATACTAATAATATAAATGTATCATGTCAAAATTTATAATTCTAAAGTCAATTTTTCTACGGCACTAGTGTTCGAAATCCATGTACTCTTTCACGCTGTAAAGGCACCTTTCAAGTAGCCACATAGTCAATTTGCTTTTAAATTGGTTTATAGCTGGTATTGATTTAATGCTGTCTGGAAGAGTGTTATATAGTTGTATACACATATTATGTATATTTTTACTGTATATATATTTACGGCAGGGAGGCTGATGAAGCAAGTTTTGGTACTGTGCTCTTACAGGCCTGGCAGTAGCTTCAGAATACATTTTAAAATGTTGTGGGTATTGCTTTACAAAATAACATGCTTCACGGACATACATGCAAGGTAATGGGAGTATGTTTAATCGTTTAAATAGTGGTTTGCAGCTGTCAAGGTATCCGGCATTACAAACAGCTCTTATGCATTTCTTTTGTAGTCTGAAAGCTCTGTCAAACTCTGTAGAATTTCCCCACAGTATTAAGCCGTAATTGAGCACAGAAGAGACGTATCCGTGGTAGGCCGCAAGCGCCGCCCCGAATGAGACAGTTTGCGTTAGGCGCCTTAGCGCATGAACAAATCGATCTAATTTACAACAAATTTCGTTTATATGTTTCTTCCAATTTAAATTCTTATCAATTACAATGCCCAAAAATTTCATGTCGTCAACTTCTTGCAAGGTAATGTTATCAAAATGAATATTTAAATTAATTGGAATAGTATTATATGAATTAAATGTCATGAATTTTGTCTTAACTAAGTTTATTTGGAGGTCATTTGTCTTGAGATAGTCTATTACTTCTTTTAAGGATCTATTTATATCATCTTGAAAAGAATCGTTATTGTTACGCTTTATTAATATTGTTGTGTCATCCGCAAACTGTACGGCTTTACAAGATAGGGCATTTGAAAGGTCGTTAATATAAATTAAAAAAAGCAATGGTGCAACAACTCCACCTTGTGGAACACCATTGTTAGTTATTCTATATTGAGATCTAGAGCTAACTTTCACCATTTGCTTGTTATCTGCCATCAACTTCGTAATTTCAGTACATTGTTTTCTGTCTGTCAAATAGCTTTGTAACCACTCATAAGCTTTTCCTCGAATGCCATATGATTCAAGCTTTCTGAGTAGCTTTTGATGATTTACGAAATTAAAAGCTTTCGTCATATCAAGGAATATACCGGTTACTGGTTTTCCTTCATTAATACTGTCTGTGATAAATTTAATGAGTTCAAAACAAGCTAAAGTTGTACTACTCCCTTTTCGAAAACCAAATTGATTCTGGTGTAAAATATTACAATGAGACAGAAAATCATTCAACCTTTTACACATAGCTTTTTCGTATATCTTAGAGATTATCGACGGCATAGTTATGGGCCTGAAGTTGTTAATATCGAGTCTGTCTCCCTTTTTATGTAAAGGTTTGATCACCGCAATCTTTAACTTCTCTGGAAAATGTCCCTGAACAAAGGATAGGTTTATAATATGCATTAATGGACGGCATATAAAATTTGCACATTTTTTAATTACTTTTGTCACGATTTCATCATATCCACCAGATTTACTATTTTTTAATGCCATAATAATTTTATAAATTTCAGATTCGTCTGTTGGTCTCAGATATATTGTTTTAGGATTAATTTCTCTTTGAAAGTTACAGCTAGTGGATTCCTTCAGTCCAGTTTGAGTCATTTGTATAAAAAAGTCATTAAAAATTTCACAAATCTTTTTAGGGTCATTAAATGTCATGTTATTAGAATTAATTGAATTAATGTCACTATTATGATTATTGTTTGAAGTTGAAGCAGATATCCGGTTCCAAATAGCACTAGGATTATTCCCATTTACAGCAAAGAATTTTTTGTTGCTTAATTTTTGGGCTGTTTTTACGCATTTTTTAAAGGCTTTATTATAGGTTTTAAATTTGTTTTTATTGTTTTCCCTATTTACTTTAGAATAAATATATTTTAAGTGTAATTTTCGTTTAACTAAACATGACTTTTTTAGACCTTTAGTGAGCCAATTTAGTTTAGTTGGTCGGTTATTCTTTTTTACTTTGATTATAGGGAAACATAAATCATAATACAGCCGAAAGTCAACGTAAAAAAGATCAAAAGCTTCAGAGCTACTGTCACAGTTTAATACATCTGCAAACGATAGAGAGGCCATACAGTCTGTAAATTTTTTAATGTTCTCTTTACAGTAGTCTCTCTTGAATTCATACCAAGTTGAGAACGCTTTAACTTTTTTTATACTCAAAGTAATCATTTGAGCCTTATCATGATCAGATAGGGCAAGAGAATGCAGCTCCGCTTTTACATTTGACTGATTGCTAGCCATTTGGTCAAGACAAGCATTTAGTCTTGTAGGAGATTTAATATGTACGTCAAATTTGTATTGGTTTAGGGAGCTGAGTAGTTCATTAGTGACAGAATTATTCAGTAAAATATCAATATTCCAATCTCCGCAGATTACAATTTTTTTCCTTTTATATTTTTCTGTAAGCTCATGCACTAAATTTAAGTTAAGTCGCTGTGTATCGCAGTCATATTGTTCAGTTACATCCCGGCTGAAACCAAGTTTTGTCCGGAGTCTATATTAGTGAAACGCTTCCACTGCGCTATGCCATTCCGCGGGTCTAGGCAGGGGTGTACTGAACAGTTGATGACAGCTCAGCGGCTGTGAAATGTCATTGAATGATCACTGAATCGCTGTCATTGATATTAAGCTGTCGTGGTACGAATAAGCGAAGCAGATCAGTTTAGGTTCCTAAACAAAACCGCAATAAGAGTTGATGGTAGGCACCCTGTTCACAAAACCAAACACTGTTTCGACGAGAAACCTTTTTAACTTACTCTAACATTTTGTTATAATTATAAGTATTCTTAAAATGTATGTTTACTGTGTATTTTATTTTGTAGAAGAAGAGAAAGAAGCGGCGGCCGCTGACGAAAGCGCGGAAAAAATTAAAACGGAGAAAACTGAGGATGGCGAGGAAGTAAAAAAACTTGAAAATGGTTCCGATGCTGTTAACGTTTCAGGTTAGCGAAAATTCATTTAAGACGATAGACTAGGCCAAAGTGGCTCCGTGGTGAATTTTATTTTATATTGTAAATTCTAATACACAATTTTAATACTAATTTTTATGGCCCATAATCTAGTGTTTTTAAACAGTATCATTACATTCCCTTGTAGTCACTGCTAGAAGTAGATAGCAAAACTGCTAAAAGTGACAGTTTTTGACACATTTTCTATCTACTTCTACGAATGACTATGAGGGAATGTAGCGATACCTTCTAAACATACTAGACTGGGCCCTAAAAATCCATGTAAAGTTTTATTAAAATCTTTTTCTATTAGCAACTTATTAAATAAAAACCTCTTGAGGGCGCCACTTTCGGATAGCCTATGGCCTTAACGAAAAAAATTTAAATGGTTTTCAACAAATTGGTGTATCATTTCTATTATAATTAACAAAATATATAATATTTTAGGGAGCGAAGATAAACTGTGGGCAGATGTAGATAAAGACATCGGAGAACTTTTGCGTGAAGTAGATCCCCAAGATAACGAGGGCAGTGATGATGACGATGATCTGGACAGGTAATTCAAATGTCAGATTTATTAAATTATTTCTACTTTCCACAGCAAATGCGTGTACGATGTTGCTGTTTAGATTTCGTTAAGATTTAGTGCGAATGCTGCATCAGGCAGGCGGGGATCACGACGATTCAGCAAATTACAAGAGCACCGCTAGCTAGCGCGCGGTGCTCTCGTATTTTGCTGAATTTACTACGTGTCGTGATCCCGCCTAACGCAGCGTACTCCCTTATGTATGGTTTTAAATATTCAATTCTAAATAATTGTTTAAATCTGCAGGTATGAAAAGTATCGGAAGAGTGACAAAAAAACCAAAAATGATGGTACTGAAGAAAATGATGCCAGCGTGGCTGAAAATCCCAACGAAAATACCGCTCAGGAAGTTAAAGTCCCTGCTTAAGTAATTTCTAAATAAAGTAGATAAGGATCAGTAGCTGAAACATTCTGTTATCTACATTATTTTATATTATAAGCAATATAGTTTAGGTTACACATTTAACTTAGTATATTTACTAATTACATTTTCAAATTATTATGTAAACAGATAATTGTGACCATTGAAATAAAATGCAGTATGCAAGTTTTTTGTTTTACTTATTTTGGCAAATACTATGATCAGCGTCAGAAAAACAATATTAATATATCTGAGCAGTTGCTTGTTAATAATTTCTGTAAACACAACTAACTAAAAATATCTGCACAAGTACACACTCTCAATGTCAAAAAAGAAGCCTACTTTAAAAGTATTATTTTTTCTTTTTCAGTTGACTGACAGGTACTTTTTGAAGTCGGTTTAATTTTTTTAATTCCTTTTTTATTTCTTAATTTTTGTGTAGATTGTACCCGTATCTCTAAAACTACTGAACCGATTTCGATGAAACTTGTACTGTTCCCTAAGTTGGAATACACATTGTTTTAAATCAAAAAGAATCATCTCGATATGGCTTTTAGTTTTCGAGAAATTCGTGGACAAACATAACCTACATATACATACACTTACGTAATTTAGTACTTATACGTGCTTGTACGCATATCCAATTCCAACAATATCACATACATAATAGGTCAAACTGAAAACCTCCTTTTTTAACTCTGTTAAAAACAAGAAAACCATAAATTACTCAGGTTTGGTATGCATTAAAATAAAATGTGAAATAGTTGGAAATAGTACTATTTTACTTTTAAAAACTGGAAAAACTATACTGATAAGTTGATAACTGATGAAGATCTCGTGATTTAGATACCACAGTTTAATAATTAAGGGCTAATTTGATACTTTCAAAATAATTTGAACTACTAATGCCTCTAGAAAAAAAAGCCGCGTAGATACACTTGGCATTGCAAGTGTTCAGATGTTTTTGGTTAGTTGTGTTTACAGAAATTATTGACAAGCATTTGGTCAGATATTAATGAAGAAATGAATGTTCAGATATTATTGGTAACTTTTAGTGTATCGAACATAATGACCTTTTAAATTGTTCAGAAGTATTTGGTCGCCTTGTCTGCTACGATATATCTGATGGCGACTGTACATTATGAAACAGGCCCTTAACCCTTAGGCCGGGGGGGGGGGGTTTGAAGGTCTCATTTTTGGTTTTTGAATTATATCTCAGAAACTATGCGTCCCAGCGACATATTTAGTATGGGCAAAATGATAGCTAATTAAATTTGCTACAAGTTCTATACAGTCAGGTTTTTCGATATCTTGTATAGTTTTCGAGATGTCCGCTCTTGAAAGTCTGTAATTATGGAAAAAATATTTTTGCTCCACATTTCACCTTTTGACCGGATAACTTTCCAACGATGCACCGAAAAACTAAATGCTAGCCATAGAATCGTAGAGCATTAAATTTTCTTCAATAATATATTACTCTACTACTAGCTCTGTCAGTCAGAAAAGCAAAAGTTTGAGGTAACTTTGAAGCCTTGGTTCTCCGCCAGAGATTGACCTAGCTGTGATCAGATGATTGCACTCTAGGGAGTGATTGGAGGAGATTCAGATCGCTATACACACCTGTTCTGGGGGCCAAGTCTGCTAACGTTAAGTCACAATGGTGTCTCAATCGTGTTGCAATTGTAGTTCAGTTGTAGTGCTTTTAATTACAATAATTATGACAGTATGATGTGATGTGATTGTAGTGTGTGGTGTGACCATCAATAGTATTGTGAAAAAAGTACCTACTTACATATTTCTTGTAACTTGTGGGTAAAAAAGTACAACAACTGAACTACAATTTAAACACGATTGAGACGCGATTGTGACTTAACGTTAGCAGAATTGGCCCCCTGATCAGCATTCTAAAAGATTTGTACGGAACCGTACCATTTAATGTTAGACTTTACTTAATTACGAAATAATGCAGTTCATTGACGTATGCTTACGTCGCGATTTTATGTAGGCGTTGCGCCACGAATGTTCATATTTATCGAAATAAAAATCAGTGCAACTACGGCATTCTATACGGGCAGTTTAATTTATCATCCCCGAATTATCAATATCATTTTACTATCATCTTAAAGTAATATTGTATGAACCATACAAAGTTTTTTTTTATTTTTTTTAGACATGGATAGATCCTATTAGATATGGATATGTTTAAAAAATTTGCATAAAATTGTAATGTCGTTGACTGGACTACAAACAAAATGTTCGTATACGAATTACCACACTGAAAAAATCGAATGCGTGAGAATCGGGCCCCGGGGGCGGTCAGTGAAAACTGGGCCAGTGAAAACCAGGCTTAAGGGTCTTTTTCACAATGTCTAAGTAAGTTCTCATGGAAGGAGATATTTCCCAGTTTAATTGACAGTTTTGTATGGACTATCTTTCAAGTAACAGCTCTGTTACTTGTACAGTCGCCATCAGATATATTGTAGCGTTTTGAATACTCAAAGATTGTAGCAGACAGGTGACCAAATACTTCTGAACAATTTAAAATATCAATAAGTTTGTCAATCAATCAATAATACACTACAAGTTACCATTAATATCTGAACATTCATTACAGACGGGGACTTTTGATATGTTTACCTCCTAACTAGCCCAAACAAAGTTACTAAGTAAAAAATTGTGTTCCAATCATTTCCCTCTATCTCTTTTAGTCCTAGTGGTACGCCAAAAAATGCTGCAAATGGTGTTAAAGGCATGGAAATCGGAACAAATGATCTTTAGGCCATAAGAATCAATTTGACCCGTAGCACGAAAAAGGAGAGGAGTTATGACGTCATCTTTTATTTGTATGGAAAAAAAATATTTTTGTTCTGAAACCTATCATGTAAGGTATCTAATGAAAGGGCTTACTAAGCCGATACTAAAAAAATATCAAATCATTATATTTCATTTACATGTTTTAAATAAAAATAACAATCATTTTCAAAACATAGCAAGTTTGGGCTCCTCCAGATATGATACGGTTGAATCATTATTTGTAAACTATACCTTAAATGATTGGTAATAGCCTCATATCCAACCACAAAGTATTTTTTATAATTTCTAAAAGTTACAAATGTGATAATATCACAATTAGTTGAAACATGTATGAAAAGTCTAATTTTAGACACTGAGGATGATAAATACTTATGCGAGAGCAGTTTTCAATCATTTTATCACTGAGGAGACGCTCGCTGACATTCGTCTCCACGAGGAGAACGAGAAGTTTAAGATAGAACCTGTCAAGACTGCCACTCCTAATATCAAGGATACTTTGAAAGGTAGGTGGATGATAAAATGATTGAAAACTCCTCTCGCATTAGTATTTATCATCCTCAGTGTCTAAAATTGAACTTTTATACATGTTTCAACTAATTGTGATTTTAACAAATTTAGTTATTTTTAAAAATTATAAAAAAAATACTACCTACATGTAAATATTTTCAAAATTGATTTCTTGGGATTGGATATTATGAGGCTATTAACTATCATTAAAGGTATATTTTACAAATAACGATTCAATCGTATTCGTATCATATCTGGAGGAGCTCAAACTTGGTATGTTTTGAAAATGATTTTTACTTTAATTTAAAGCAAGTGACTGAAATATAATAGGTACATTTTTTGAATCGGCTTAGTAAGCCCTTTCATTAGATACCATACACACGATAGGTTTCAGAACAAAAACAATTTTTTCCCATACAAATAAAAGATGACGTCAAAACTCCTCTCCTTTTTCGTTTTTTTTCGTGCTACGGGTCAAATTGATTCTTATGGCCTAAAGATCAATCGTTCCGATTTGCATGCCTTTAACACCATTTGCAGCATTTTACTGAATTTCGGGGTGTACCGCTAGGACTATTTGTTGACTGGGCTATGCCACTTTTCCATAAAATGTATTGTTTTGTTAGAGTAAGTGGCATATTATTATTATTTTATTATTATATTTTAAAACCGCGAGCATAAATTAATAAAATATTCATCATCATCATTTCAGCCGTACGATATTATATTTTCCACTTTTCATGCTCGTAAAGTTCGTGTTTATGTTGGGTATAGGCGGCATAAAATCGCTTTTAATGCTCTAGTGCATAAAGTAAAATCTTCGTCTAAGTCTCAGACTCTTAGCTACAAATATTATTCTGTGCTCTAAGGCTGCGTCACAGCTGCGTCCAGACTTGTGTCATGACATCGGACCGGACTCCGTGTCATCGTACAAGACTTGTTACGCTCAATGTGGGCGGTCTAGGTTGTGCTGACACGGTCACAAACCATGTACGATGAAATGTTCAGAACACCGTGTCTTTATCATGCATCGCTAGTTTTGTTGGGCATGCGCTGTGGTAATACTGTATCAAAGAGACAATCCTTACTTATATTATAAATGCGTCCCTGTCTGTCTGTGTTACACAATCACACCTAAACTACTGAACCGATTTGAGTGAATTTTGGTACAGAGATAGTCTAGAGCCTGAGAAAGGACATAGGCTACTTTTTATTCCTGAAAAATATCACCTTCCCGCGGGATAACGTCGTGGTAGTACACGCGGGCGAAGCCGCGGGCGGAAGGCTAATGACTAATAAGTTTTTATTAAAAATTTCATCCTTATACTTATATATTTATATATTTTATATATTATATTATAAATGCGTCTCTGTCTGTCTGTGTGTTACACAATCACACCTAAACTACTGAACCGATTTGAATGAATTTTGGTAAAGAGATAGTCTAGAGCCTGAGAAAGGACATAGGCTACTTTTTATTCCTGAAAAATATCACCTTCCCGCGGGATAACGTCGTGGTAGTACCCGCGGGATAACGTCGTGGTAATACACGCGGGCGAAGCCGCGGGCGGAAGGCTAGTGTATTATAAAGACACGGTGTTCAGACACGCCAAAATGTTCAAGTGTAGACGCATGGTGTCAATCGAACAAGACTGCGTGGCAAGGCACCGAACTGCTGAGTTCAAAGATGGAATAAAAAATAAAGATTATAAGTATTTAATACCTACTAGCTGTGCCCCCGACTTCGTCCGCGTGGAATTGTGACTTTCAGCAGCATTTTAAATTTTTAAGGCTAATTCTTTTGCATATACTTTTGACGACCGATTTGGCGCAGGGGTAGGCTACTCACCTTCTGCACCAGTGGTCTCGGGTTCGATTCCCGAACAAGACAAATATTTGTGTGCATGAACATGCCTATTTGTCTTGGTCTGGGTGTTTACTATGTAAATTAAGTATGTATTTACAAACAAAAAGTATTTAAGTATATATTTATCCGTTATCAAGTAATACTGTAATTTAAAGCTTTAATAAGCAACATCATATATTATTATAACTTAGCATGTAAAATGATACATCATAATTCTAATATCGTGAAAATAGCCTCTTTTAAATTTGGCGCGAGTTCGCGATATGACAGCGACGGGCCATTTGCACCAATCAGTGATCGTCATTCGGTTCATGAATCGACGAGTTGTTACCAACCTGACCAGCTCAGCTAAAGCCCCCAGTACAGGTTGGCCGACCATGACCAATACATCGTACATTGACACTTTTGAACGAACAAGTTTAAAAAGATTCTTTCAAAAGTGTCAATGTACGATGTATTGGTCATGGTCGCCGACCATGGTCGGCCATCCTGTACTGGGGGCTTAAAACTCAATCCAGTGATTAGGCCCCGAGTGGATAAGGTGTTCCGCAATAGCAGATTTTTGCGATTTTTTGCGTTGGGAGCCAACCAAATCGGCTGTCGGATCGGAACGTGTGTAGAGACTATTATTGTCATCGTGGTAATTTTCATTCTGCACCGAAGGGGGCACTATGGGGTTGGGTGGGACTTAGAAACCGTAGACCGTGTGTCACGTGATAGGTGCGAGGAGCGTAGCGACGAGCGTGTTAGGTTGACATGAACCCTACTTCAACACATATGTCTTACAATACCTATATTTATTATTAAAATGTAGTAGTACCACGGGTAAAAAAATATTTCCCGTGTTACTACTGGATCGCTTGGTAGTACGACGGGTTTTTTTTTACCCGTGTTACTACTGGTAGTAATACTGGTAGTACCACGGGCAATAAACGTTAAGAAACTGTTATGTGAACTTGATAATATTAGTAGGATCTACATTTTAACAAGTCACCATGGTTTGGCACTCAAGGGGCCTGTTTCGCAATGTCTAACTAAGTTCCGATTAGCTGCTAATGGAAAGCATCTGCTAATCGGACATTGTAAAACAGGCACTAAAACAGGGTATTTGGCTTTATTTTACATTTTACTTGACATAAATTTATCCCTCGACTATAAAAAGAAAACTCGTTAGATATGTACCATTCTTTTATTAAGATGTGCAATCATACATCGATTATTCACTGAGATAACTTATTGAGTCAATAATAATCAGCAAAGCCTATTACTAATGTTACAAGTTATGGTGACTTTAATAATATGGAATAACTTCATAGAATTTGAGACCACAAATATCAGTATTTACTGAAGATACTAGGTAATCAACTCTAAACGTGGGACCCCATCCAAAGTGGGACAGCTAGTAGCTGCAGTGACAACCTTAGTTTCGGAGCGTTTGCCCTTGCGCGCAATCCGCCCGCTTATTGTATTGCTCATTAACACTGGACACGGCCTCACGCCTTTGGCGCAATTACACTTGCTCATTCGCCAGAATTTGATTGCCTTATGCTGCGTACACACCGGACCAACGAAGGCCAACGAACGCCAGCCAAGGGGTTCTGTTTTCCTCTCTGTCTCAATCAGATGATCTGAAAATCCGAATGTGAACTGGAATCGCTCCCAGTGATCCTTTACCTAGCTCTAGATTGATCTTCGAAAGCCAGAAACTTGCAGCGGGCAACGCCTGAAGTCATTCGTTGGCGATCGTTGGGCCAGTCTGTACGCAGTCTCAGACTTCGTTGACGAGTTCAGTGCTTGTAGTGTGATGGTTATGTTTGAGTTACATTTTGACTGATAGATCGTTATAGTAAAGAAATAAGGTCTAGAATAAAATTCTTAAGGCAAACGCGATAGTAACGTTTGCACATTAACAAACTTACACTAGGGGCACATGCAGCTAATGCCAGTTTTCCTTTCACTTTGTTCTTTTGTCATTTGTCAGAACGAATAGCGAATTTTTTTTTTTTACTTTTTTACTTTACTTCGTTATACCCGCCCCTCTTACTCATAACAATCGAGTGAAAGGTGCGGAACTAACGAAGTCGTCCATCTGTTCGTACCAGAGAGCCTACTCTGAAACGCAAATCCGAAACTTCGGTTAGCCCCGACCCGCTCACTCTCGAGTCATGAAGGAATCGAGTGATAGGGGCGGAGCTAACCGAAGTTTCGGATTTGCGTTTCAGAGTAGGCCCTTAGTACCGAATTTCAGCAGACATTCTGGCATTCGAAAACGAGTTAACGACCAAGTGTATTTGCGCCCGTATGTAAATACTAATACTTAACAGAGACACTATTTAAGATAAAGTTATACTTATTTTACACATGTACTCGTTATAACTACGGGTATAACATACAGTGTTATAATTTATCAAATATTCTCAGATGAACATCTGACCAATAATTTTTTAAAAAAACTAGTAGTAGCATATTGTTTCATGCATGCTTACAAGTAGAAAACAATTTTGACATAAAGTTTTTCTTAAAAAATGACTAAACAGGTATGAGTAACAAAATACAATTAAAACAATCGCTACAAAGAATGGAACGGAATCGTAAAACAAAATTCCTATCACAAGGAATTACGTCAATATAAAAAATAACAGTTATGTAACACATTTTGTGTTAACATAAAAACGAAGAATTTAATACTTTTTTTTTGTTTTTATTTTTTGTGGTTATAACAACAAAAAGCTGAGTATAATATGTACAACTTAAAACTTAAGTGGTAGAAGCAGAAGCGAGTCGTGCCCTAGATTCGGCAACTAATTGCTTATTCAAATAAATATCCTCGTCTGTGGACGTATCGATTAGGTCGAGGGTCAAAAGGGGCTCGCTGGGGTTCAGCGGGTCCTTGCCGACGTCCTTGCAGAGGCCGACGAACTGCTGCTCTACACATAATTCTTGAAACCTAATACAGTCTTCAACGGTCCAGTCCTGATGAAGCGGCCACACATCTATGTAACAAAAAGTATAGCTAAGGATTTGAAGCATCAGGGGAATACATTCTATCATGCATCGTTTGGTTATTTTCTTACCGTAAAGACGAGCTTTAATCGCTTGTGGAGGTAAAGTGCGGGCTAGCGGCGCTCCAGGCGGCACCGGGCGCAGCTCATTAGTAGGGAATAATGCCAAGTCTCCATAATCGCAGAAATACACCGACACCATCTCTGCAGACACCACCCCGGCGACCGTCACTCTGTTCAGATAACAAACTCATATACTAGACTGCTCCTATTGCTCGTAATGGCAAAACAGCGTAAGTGGCATAAGTGAATTATCAACATCAGGTATCATCAGTTTTTATATGCATGAATGAGTCACACCAACACATCAAAATATGACTATAAAAATTACTGCATTTAATGCGCGAACTCGTGCAAGTACTAATAGTTTTTGTTTCATCGAAATCTGGCCAGGATTTCTAAAGATACAGCGTTGTAAAGTTTCACCAGCTTTTGAAAATTTTCTTTCCTTGCGCGCTATTGCGATGACGTCATGTCGCACTGACATCTCCGTTTGCGGCTGTTGCGGGTGATTTCCGTCTAATTGTACCTACATAGAGTCCGTCTGTGCGCAATCTTCGCGCAACTCTAAAACTGTCACCTACTGTCGATACCGAAAGACATTTTTCCCACAAACTTATCTGACCCAGTGGTGGAGGCGCCACTAGCAGTATAATATTATCGAAATAGCTGTTCAATTTTAGGGTGCATATTTAACTACCAAGTCAGTTAAGGTTGTAAGTACATTTTGTTTTGACGGTTGCTATATGTATTGACAGAATCCCGCCCGCCATTACGAAAGTTGATTTAATTTATTATTCACGAAAATAAAACATTATTTGAAGGTGTTTTTTCACATGGGCTCAATACAAAATAACTTAAACATTTCATTGATCGACTATAAGAAAAATAAATAAGTTTATTACGAAACCGTGAGAGCGCAACTATATAGCCAAAGGATTCTATGTAGGTATACGGAAGTGCGACGTGACGTCACACGTTAATGCCATTGGTTCACCCAAATTTTCCTCGGAGGCCGTACTTTAACATTTAATATCTCAGTCATTTTTGAAGATAGGAAAAAAATAAAAACAGATTCTTTTTTCTCGAGTTACATATTTTTTAGATATGCTGATAACAAAAATCATTGGTGTGATCATTGTACAGTCACGCACGAGCAATAATATGTACATAGAACTTTGTCACATTGAAGTGTTCCGAAACAAAACTATCTGTGCTACAAAAGTCATTCAATATCGTAATATAACATAGTCCTACGTTGTTAACATTATAAATTGCTCGTGACTGTACATGTTATACTTGGCTGCTATAGAAGATCTGTGTCAAAAATGTATAAGATACCATGTAAACGAAACAGTAAGAATGCAAGCAATGTAAACGAATCTTTTCTATATTTTTTTTGCTTTAAATTGACAGTACAGCTTGTATGTAAAAGAGTATTGTTGGATCTGGGAAGCTATCGTCTGAACGTACCTGTACCATGAAGAGTCTTTATTGTAAAACACGGTGTACAATTCACCACTGGCCGGGCTGGTCGGGGCGTCTGCTTCACTCAGCTTGGGGCACTCGGCTTGCAAAGTGGACATCATAGTTGTGAGTGCTGGCCGAGTGCTATTGGGTTGTACCTGAAATTAAATATTGTAATTAGACCATGCAAACCGAGAGAGACCGTAAAAACACATACATAACCAACTAGTAAATATTGGCCATCGAAATATTTTTTGATAGGATAATTGACTTAGAAGAACTGACTGTGTGTAACCTATTAATTTTGACTGGTATGTTTGAAACTTTGAAGATTCAAAGCTTCGATTGTTTTGCAATTTGCAAGGCACTACAATGTTCTACGGCCATGTGGCGATGTAGACGTCGAAGGAATATGCATGATGAGTGATGACTGATTTTGAAAAAGTACTCCAAAATGTTTGTACACGTCTATTTTTTACGAAATAACACATATTTATGTTTAAATTAAAGGTTTTGAAGTAAAAATTGACAATAATAAAGTACAATTTAAATTTCCCACAAAAACGCTAAAAGTGTCATGCATGGCGATTGGCGTCTGCCTGTGACGTCACCATTTCGTAAATAAATAGGTAGGTAAATATTTATAGTGACTTTTGTACTAAGATAGATTTTTTTGCTTTGTTGATTTTACAATATTTTGTGCATTGGCAGCACTGGCAATATTTATATTGTTTCGCGACTTTGATACTTAACGCACTTACCACAAAGTTCCACGGGTTGGCGGCCATGACGATGTAGACGTCGAAGCACTTGCCGCGTTGGCGTCTCAGTATTGCCGCATGACGACAACATGCGGAATATGCGCTCCTCAGATTGTTTCACGACTTTGATACTTAACGCACTTACCAGAAAGTTCCACGGGATGGCAGCCATGGCGATGTAGACGTCGAGCACTTTCCGCGTTGGCGTCTCAGTATTGCCGCATGACGACAACATGCGGAATATGCGCTCCTCAGATTGTTTCACGACTTTGATACTTAACTCACTTACCACAAAGTTCCACGGGTTGGCGGCCATGGCGATGTAGACGTCGAAGCACTTCCCGACGGCGGGCAGCGTGGGCGGCGGCAGCGCGGCCGGCGCGGGCGTCTCGGTGGGGCCACCAGAAGACAACGTACGGAATATGCGCTCCTTCTTCTTGTGAAGCTCTTCTACGTGGTTCGTTACGTCCTTCTCCTCTTCTTTCGTTTTGTCCCTGCACGAAATGATTTCATAAAGTTACCTAGTGCAATTGAAAACAAAAACGAGGGTATAAATGTTTTTACGATGATGCAACTGCAAACTGCCCAAGTAACACAAACGTGCTGAATGAAGGTTGAGTAATAGCAATCATTAGAATATAAGCTTTTATTCAAACAAAATAGGCCCCAAATTAAAATGCTTTAAGTTTAATAACGTCTGAGTAACATTTGAGTAGGAGCTTAGTAATGGTACAATAATCTTAATAACTTCTGAATAACAGCTGATATTGCTTTTATTAAGCTCTTATTCCTCAAATATTCAGTTATGTCGAATTGGTTATTGTATTCAGAATTTACTCAACATTAATTTCTTGTTAACAATAATACAGATTTTTTTCATACAAATCGTGGAATTAGATTGACAATCAGTTACTTAGACATTTTTAATGTCGTGAGTGATAGATAATTGACAAAATGGTGAATTTATTAAAATGGTAAGCAAAAGTTTCATTAATTAAGTTAGAGGTTTGCTACATGTTAATTCTTAGTGCGCAAATTATTTTGTCGTAAATAGTTTATGATTTTTTCGGTTCTTTTTGACGCGCTTCGTGAATAATCAAGATAAGTGATTGTAAATATTATTTTCGTACATGCATGCTCGATCTGACTAAAATATTTATGGCGAAATTTCTAATTCTAGCCATTCCAGTTAAACATACGATAAATCGAATTGAAAATGTTGTAGTTGTGAGATTAAACATTCAGGTAATCTTGGTCAATTCTTTGTAATTATAATTATTCACAAAGACTTCAAATGGCGATCGCTTGTTTTGCTTTCATTGCTGAATAAAAGTGCACAAGAGTCTAGTTACTAAGATTTCACTTGAATAGAGTCATTTCACTACACTAACTTCTGAATAACATTTGAATAGTTGACCACATTTCTACATTACTTCGAATTTTTAGGGTTCTATAATCGAATATTTTTTTTTTCTAATGTGGAATAGGGTTGGCCGATACAAATCGTATATAGATATTGAAACTTATATTAGATCAATATTGTAATACCCGATAACGATGCGTGTAAAAACTACTTATATATTTTTTGAAACACGATATTGCTGCATTTTTGCGATACGCTCGATTCGATATCGATATATGACGATTATAATATAATAAAAATTATATTTGCTTGTCACATGGTTATTTATAGTCCGTTCGGTTAGATAGTGTCGGTACACCCGCACGGCATTGTGGCAGAGCGACACTATCTAAGCGAATGGACTATACACGTGTTATTACAATTTTTGGTACATTGCACACATGAGTCTTACACTCGCGAGTTGATGAATAAATTAATTTTACTCAAAAATATTTTTATTTCTATTTTAGGTCGCAATCAAACTAAAATATCATCTAAGCATGGAAGACGAGACTCAATTATTGTTTATTTGTAACGTTGGAGATCAGAAATCACCCGATATACCTATTATGCGCTTTGCTATGTCAGAAACCAACATTTTTGGAACAGGGAACACAAACACGTGAAACCGATATCGTGTTTACAAAAGTAATAAGAGACGACGTTGGAAATAAAAAGAAAAAAGAGATTACATATTCAACTCGCTATTTGCCATATGCAAATGAAATTCTATAACCATAATATCAATGATCCAAGAAATAACGATTTTGCAAGAATAATAGCATATGAATTGGAACGACTACCCGAAAATAAAACGCACCAGCGCAAATATCAAAATGTTTGAGGTCATACAAGATATACATCAAGAGGATCAGAACTCATCCAATGATATGCAGGCAATGGAACAAATGCAAACAACTTCACAGGCATCAACCGAGAGAACATAGAAATAAATCGTTTTCGGAAATTAACTCATTAAACGAATTAAAATTTCGGCAGGGCCCGGCACAGCACGCGCGCGCCCAGCAGCAAGTGTGCAACTGTGCGTGTACGTATACTCACAGCTGTAGGTACTCGTACTCCATGAGCACGGCGTTGTTGACAGAGGCGAGGATGTTCTGCGGGCCGGTGCGCACGAACAGCTCCACCTGCGGCGGCGGGGCGGAGGCGGGCGGCAGGGCCCGGCACAGCACGCGCGCGCCCAGCAGCAAGTGTGCAACTGTGGGTGTACGTATACTCACAGCTGTAGGTACTCGTACTCCATGAGCACGGCGTTGTTGACAGAGGCGAGGATGTTCTGCGGGCCGGTGCGCACGAACAGCTCCACCTGCGGCGGCGGGGCGGAGGCGGGCGGCAGGGCCCGGCACAGCACGCGCGCGCCCAGCAGCAAGTGTGCAACTGTGCGTGTACGTATACTCACAGCTGTAGGTACTCGTACTCCATGAGCACGGCGTTGTTGACAGAGGCGAGGATGTTCTGCGGGCCGGTGCGCACGAACAGCTCCACCTGCGGCGGCGGGGCGGAGGCGGGCGGCAGGGCCCGGCACAGCACGCGCGCGCCCAGCAGCAAGTGTGCAACTGTGGGTGTACGTATACTCACAGCTGTAGGTACTCGTACTCCATGAGCACAGCGTTGTTGACAGAGGCGAGGATGTTCTGCGGGCCGGTGCGCACGAACAGCTCCACCTGCGGCGGCGGGGCGGAGGCGGGCGGCAGGGCCCGGCACAGCACGCGCGCGCCCAGCATCAAGTGTGCAACTGTGCGTGTACGTATACTCACAGCTGTAGGTACTCGTACTCCATGAGCACGGCGTTGTTGACAGAGGCGAGGATGTTCTGCGGGCCGGTGCGCACGAACAGCTCCACCTGCGGCGGCGGGGCGGAGGCGGGCGGCAGGGCCCGGCACAGCACGCGCGCGCCCAGCAGCAAGTGTGCAACTGTGGGTGTACGTATACTCACAGCTGTAGGTACTCGTACTCCATGAGCACGGCGTTGTTGACAGAGGCGAGGATGTTCTGCGGGCCGGTGCGCACGAACAGCTCCACCTGCGGCGGCGGGGCGGAGGCGGGCGGCAGGGCCCGGCACAGCACGCGCGCGCCCAGCAGCAAGTGTGCAACTGTGGGTGTACGTATACTCACAGCTGTAGGTACTCGTACTCCATGAGCACGGCGTTGTTGACAGAGGCGAGGATGTTCTGCGGGCCGGTGCGCACGAACAGCTCCACCTGCGGCGGCGGGGCGGAGGCGGGCGGCAGGGCCCGGCACAGCACGCGCGCGCCCAGCAGCAAGTCGCGCAGGCGGCCCACCATGCTGCTCGCCGCGCGCTCCGCGGACCCTAGCCGCACTTGCATGGCCTGGGTCAAAAACAATTTTGGGTTAACACTTTTGAGCATAAGCACATCTGAGAATTCTGCGCGAACTGTTCATATTTTTAACGGATACTATCACGCTTTATAAAACTCATTTAGTTAGGTATTGGTTGTTTAACTTGTTTATAAAGGATTTTTTTTCCGACGTTTCGGCATCTTTCCAGGGGCCGTGGTTACGGAAACTGTTAAGTACTTCATATACTTCATTCATACGTACTTCATATTATTATTATTATTATTTATTTTTCTGAAGAACAACAGCAATATTACAAGAGTAGGTTAAATACATCTTTACTGTTCCAGTGACAGCGGCGCTATGTACGTTTTTCTTTTTTTGTAGCAATTTAACCGGCCTTGACTTCTAAGACCTTCAGCTGCCAGCAGCGCTATGGTTGGACATCAACTTGACAGCAGAATGATATTAAAAAAAATAAGTTAGTTTCACATTTTGGCCACCGGAACAGAAAAAATTGTGACACTGTACTCCTGTGCTGTAGCCAAACTACCTTGCTAAGGGCATCGGCCACTGTAAAGAGGTTTTCTCCTGAACTGATTTTATAGGAACACCCTTCTCCTCGACGTTACCTCGCAAGCATTGATCCTTTAATGCATTTTATTTCTTTAATCTGATCGTTAATTTGATCAGCAGCCGTAGCAAGGGAAGATTGCAAATTATTTATCTCAGCCATTCTGCTCTCCAATTTCGTAATTCTCAAAGCCTGCTCATCCAGCATCCAGCTTCGGGCTATTAAAATCACACACACTGGCCGCTTTTAAGTCAGCTAACTAGCTCTTAATACAATTGACGTCCTCGACAAAGGCGGGTAGGGCGGCAAGTTGTTGCTTCATCTCTCGCAGCTTTCGATCAACAAAACCACCTACGTCTAGACTCTACATACATAGTTGGAGTGACAAACACTGCTGAGAAAATATGCGCCCACTGAGCCACTTGAGCATATATTTACAAGTAGTTCCTGTCATTTATGACATAAAATCGTAAGTAATTAACCTTTTTTCACAGCCATAAAAAGTTTTGATTTAGTTCGTGAGCTTTCATCTAGTACTATAGTATAGCTAGCTCTACTCTAGCTCATCAAATATAACATCAGGTGTGATGAAGGCTAACTGCCGCACTCAGAGACGTCAATGAAATTGGCATTAAATTATCTTTCCTACTTTATTCAATACTGGACATAAAAAAGAGACAGATGTAGATTTAATTAGGGATGTGATTTTTTTCTTGTGATAAATCAAAAGATCATATATAAGTTTTCTAACAAACTATTTTTATTTTTATTTTTTTTGCAATAGATCAAAAGTTATATCAAAATAAAATTTAGGTTTTGAATCCAGAATCGAAGACACGCTAAAACAGCTCCCGAACAAACACATAATGTTAACTTTCACTCATTGCAGTACCTGTGAAGCATCGGCGGGGGCCTCGAGGCACCCGACGTGCCAACTAAATGCTGCCTTATTTCTATAAAAATAAGGTCTCTATTTTCCACTGCCAATCGGCACCCGCTATATTTCAGAGGCGCGGACAACTGAGAGACACGCAGACAAAAACTCCCAAGTTTTAGCTTACTTCGCCATCACCACTTGGAGGTAGCTTTTACGAATTTTTATTTTGTAGGCCGATTTTGATAAAACACGGTTTTTGACAAGAAAAAAACAACGCACTTTTAAAAATATAAAAAATCCAAGCTGGCGGCCAATATTTTTTTTGTGGGCTGACTTCGATGAAACTCAGTTTTTGGTACTATTTCGTCAAGAAAAGAGTAACGCAATGTTAAAAATATTAAAAATCCAAGATGGCGGCCAACTTTTTTGTTTGTGGATTGATTTTGATGGAACTCGATTTCTTGTACTATTTTGACAAGAAAACAACAACGCACTTTTAAAAAATATGAAAAAATCCAAGATCATGAATTTCTTTTTATTTTTATTTTTTTATTTATATAAGTATATTTATCGTTTTATCCTGTTTATACAGCAAGGATAAGAATTTCAAAAATAGGGTAACAGGCCAGTTTTATTTATTAACCCGAGCCACATAATATTAAAGCTTTTATTCACATGTGCCGGAATTACCACTGACATAGTCAACGATATACAAGATATTCAATACAAGGAAGGGTAGGTTTTGTTAATTACGCATATTCCTTAAAATTTCATAAACATAAATATTTCCAGAATGACAGCAAAATGGCATGCCGTTTTAATCCGAGTTTCATTTAAAGGACTTTACTACAGGAATAATAAGAACAACTTTCTTTCATGTTAATAATCAATAAATCATCTTCTCCACTTAATAATTTATTTAAGTTTTAAGGAGTTAATTAAGAGCTTCTTAACCGTATGCAAAAGGGCTTTCTATTTTTCTTTTTATATAATTGTCTCATCAATGAAAATAAGAATAGAGAAAGAACACCACAGTTCTAAATATTTACATAACCTTATTTATTTATCATTCATTTTAAATTTTATAGCTGCTTATATAACTTAGCCAGTCAGTATATAATAATAATAATAATAATAAATATAATAAATATTTCATGTGTCACAGAGCGCATCGACTTCCTGAAGCAGAAAATTTGTGCATGGGCTAATCGTATTCGAAGGTATAGGGTGCGAGTCGATCGCTTTACTCAGAACCGCATGTTCGAGAGAGATCAACGACGTGTTTATGCATCCTGGGAGCGATCGGATCAGAGTGATACTGATATGCATCGGCCGGATGATGATGCCATGATTTCTTTTTGGCACAACATCTGGTCCGTGCCTGTCACTCACTCTGAAGGCGCGTGGATGGAGGATGTTGAGCGTTCGTGTGAGCTTATACCTGATATGAATGAAGTAACCATTGACTACCAAGACGTAGTTTGTGCAGTTCGTTCCTTACCCAACTGGAAATCTCCAGGCCCGGATGGACTGCACAATTTCTGGTATAAATGGTTACCTAGCTCGCACGTTTGCTTAGCATCTCAATTTCAATGTGCTTTATTATCTCAGTCGCTTCCAGAATTCATGACAACAGGCATAACCCATCTGCTCCATAAATCTGGTAGTACTGCGGACCCCAAAAACTATAGACCTATCACCTGTCTGCCAACAATTTATAAAATTCTTACGTCCATTTTGAGGTCGAAGATTAATAAACACATTAATCGAAATTCTATTATGGTCGCCTCTCAGAATGGATGTAGGAATGGGGCCCGTGGTACTAAGGAGCTACTCCTCATTGACATGGCTATTAACCAACAGGTTCGTCGAAACCGAAAGAACCTGTCGACTTCCTGGATAGATTATAAGAAGGCCTATGATTCCGTGCCGCATTCGTGGCTCATGAGGGTGCTGGAGTTGTATAAAATAAATACAACTCTACGCACTTTCTTGATATCGTGCATGCGAAAATGGAGAACGGTCCTTTTCTATCCAGGATCTCGACGGATTCTAGGTCAGGGCGATCCTATAAAAATAGAGCGAGGTATCTTCCAGGGTGACGGTTTGAGTCCATTATGGTTCTGTCTGGCCTTGAACCCACTGAGTACACTTCTCGAGAGTTCAGGGTTAGGCTATCGTTTACGGAGAAATGGTCAAGTAATATCACACCTGCTGTACATGGATGACCTGAAACTATTTGCCCATAGCAGTTCTCATTTGACAACGTTACTGAAGGTTACTGAAGCTTTCAGTAATGCCATTAAAATGGAATTTGGTGTGGACAAATGTGCAGTCATGCATGTAAAGCGTGGTCAGATAATGGAATCTACGGGTATACAACTCTCGGATTCTATTCATCTTAGATCTCTCTCCGTAAACGAAACCTATAAATATTTAGGTATGTCACAGGCATTAGGCATCAACGATGCTGACATGAAACAGTCGTTGCGTGAGCGTTTCTTGGGGCGCCTATCAAAAGTCCTTAAAAGTCTTTTGTCTGGCGGAAACAAGGTTCGCGCATACAATGGGTGGGTCATGCCGGTACTGATGTATTCCTTCGGCATACTTAAATGGACTCAAACTGAACTGGATGCCCTGGATAGAAAAGTTCGTACATTGCTAACAGCACACCGCATACATCACCCACGTTCATCGACCATGAGATTGTATATCCCGCGGAAGTGCGGTGGTCGTGGCTTCTTAAATGCTAAGACATTGCATAACCGCGAGATATGCAATCTTAGGGAGTATTTTCTCCAAGTCGATATGGGGTCTCATAGAGATGTAGTTGCTGTTGACAATGGACTGACTCCTCTATTTTTAGCAAAAGAAAACTGGCGCAAACCTGTAGTACTTAGTACGTCCGACCGCAGCACTGTGTGGCAAAGCAAGGAGTTACATGGCAGATTCTACCGGGCTCTCCATGGGCCCGACGTAGATTTACTAGCCTCAGTATCCTGGCTCCGTTTCGGTGACCTTTTTGGTGAAACCGAAGGTTTTGTCTGTGCAATTATGGATGAGGTTGTGATGACGAATAACTACCGAAAGTATATCCTAAGGGATGGCACAGTGGATATTTGCCGAGCGTGTCATCGTCCGGGTGAATCCCTTAGGCATATAATCTCCGGTTGTTCTCGTCTCGCAAACGGCGAGTATTTGCATAGACATAACCAAGTGGCCAGGATAATACACCAACAACTTGCTCTGAAACATAGTCTTGTGGCATCCGAGGTGCCGTACTACAGGTATGCACCAGAACAGGTCCTTGAAAATAGCCATGCCACATTGTATTGGGATCGATCTATCATTACAGACAGAACTATTGTTGCTAATAAGCCTGATATTGTATTGATAGATCGACACGAACGCCGCGCGATAATTGTTGATGTCACTGTTCCCCATGACGACAACCTTGTGAAAGCTGAAAAAGATAAAGAAAACAAATATCTTGATTTAGCTCACGAGATTGTTGACATGTGGGACATTGATTTAGCAATTGTTGTTCCGATAGTCATATCTGCCCATGGTCTGATAGCCAAGAGCCTCGATAAACACCTTAAGAGGCTCGCGTTAGGTGGATGGATCGGGAGTCAGATGCAGAAGGCAGTACTTCTGGACACGGCCCGTATAGTGAGAAGGTTCCTGTCTCTGGATCCTTAACCATCGGTAGCCGGGACCTTGATCTTGCTGCCGTTGGGGAACTGCATTTTTGTATTTTTAAATGTTATATTTTTTTGTGTTATACATTGTAAAAATTTAATGTTTGGAAATATAATTTTGTAAGTATTTAAAATGTAATAAAGGGAATAATAATAAAACCATTTATTCATTTACAAATTTTTGCATACATAATTAATTAATTAGGTCAGTCTCTTCTTAAATACTATGTTAGTAAACATAAACAAACAACGCATACGTGTATTAGTAATCTACTAGGTAGGCACAATTTAAAACATTAAGAGAAAAAATAGAGTAAGGAATATAAATTTATTCTTATACCTGAACTAGGTGGCCCTGTGTTTCAGGCTAAATAAAGTCTAAAAATATACAAATCGGTAAATAAAACCTTAGATTTAAAAACAATTCTTATGTAAGTATTTTTAGTATATATATTTGATATTTAAGCTGCACTCTTATAGTAATAATAAAACAATATTAATTATAATTATATACAATCTACTTATATTATAATGTTACTTTAGCACAACAAGTAACTCCTCTGTATCGTCATACGTCATCTTTTGCAGAGTGTCTTTTATTACTTTTTTGCAGTTTTGCAGGCATAATGAATAGATGTTTACTTGGGCATTTAATCTATTGTAAAGTAACGGTCCGAGATATAAGTAAAATTTGGTCGAAAAGGTAAATTTAATTCCACTCTGTAGTGTAGCAACTTTATCTTTCCGCCTCTTGTTTATTATTTCAGTGCTGTATGGAAGGGATGCGTGTTGTTTTAGTATAGTGCTCAATATGAATAGTTGTCTAACTGTTAAAACCTTACAATTTTTATAGAGAAGCGTTGTGGAAAATAGGAATGGCCGGAATGTGGACACTTTAAGTATCGCTCTTTGAGCTCTCTCAGTGGTCAATAATAAAGTTTTACCAGCTCCACCCCACGTGGTAATACAGTAAGTTAGCAGGGACTCGCAAAGTGCAAAGTAGACCTGTCTGATTAAAGACTCGTCAGCAATATGGCGAATTTTTTTAAATATAAATATCATCTTACGGATTCGATTATTTAGAGTTTCTATGTGGTGTTTAAACGAAAGTGTGTCATCTAGTATTACTCCTAGATATTTTATTTTATCGGTAAAATGAATCTGAGGGCACACACATATATTATCACATGGGGTGTTACAGAAATGAGCACGTAGTTTTGTATGGTTTGATGTAAGGGTGGATTTGCGAATGGAAAACTTTAAGCACTTGGTCTTTTCGGCATTAAGTGTTAGTAAATTAGCTTGAAGCCATTTGTTAACCACATTGAAGCCATGTTGTGCCCGCTTGATTACTTCGTTTTCGGAATCCGCCGAAAAGAGAAGAGCTGTGTCATCAGCATATGTTATGATGGTGCCATGATCTAAATTTAAATTGCATAGGTCATTAATGTAGATCAAAAATAAGGTAGATCCTAATATGCTCCCTTGAGGCACTCCAAAACAAGTATTTTCCTGCTCCTTGCTGATCACATTACCCACCCTTACACATTGGGTTCGATTTTCTAGGTAGCTTGTAAATAATTTTAGCTGGGTACCTCTTATTCCTATGTTTTCAAGCTTGCGCAACAAGATCGGTATGGAAACTGAGTCAAAAGCCTTTGCAAGGTCAAGGAAAATACCTATCGTGTGCTTGCGTTTGTCTAGATTTTTAACGACAAAATTTGTTAATTTATGTACAGCATCAGCTGTTGATAACTTGGGCCGAAAACCAAATTGAGCATTCGATAGAAGCGATTTTTTTTCAAAAAAGTTGATGAGTCTAGTATTTATAATTTTTTCCAGTATTTTTGATAGCACTGGTAACAAAGATATAGGCCTGTAATTTGTAGCTTCTTTTTTATCACCTGATTTGTAAATAGGAACAATAATAGCTTTTTTTAGGCAGTTAGGGAAAGTACCCGCTGCCAGACATTTTTGGAACATGCATGTCAGAGGAGGTATTAAAATATGTCTAAATTGTTTTATTATTTTGGTCGGGATACTATCCCAACCAACAGCACAGTCATCTCTTAAACTCATTATTATAGTTTCAATTTTAGTTTCGTCAGTGTCTAACAATGCAAAAGATGGCATGTTATTATTACGGATAATAGGGGTTTGATGGTGTGAAATAGGGTTACCCTGTACTTTTTCTGCCAGACACTTGCCAACGTTTACAAAAAAGCTATTCACGTAATTAGCAGATTCCATCTGTGAGCCATGCGATTGTAACAAACTCGAAGATGACTCATGGTTTTTGGATGAGAACGTTATATTTTTAATTTGCTTCCAGACTTTTTTGGTGTTTGTTCCTGCTTCCTCTAGTAACTCTTTCTCGTATTTTATTTTAACTTTTTTAACAAGACTATTGCAAAAGTTCCTGTATCGCTTATATGTTATCTGTAACACAAAATTATTTGGATTGGCTTTCGCTTTCATATGCAATTTATCTCTATTTTTCATACAGCGTATTAAACCTGGCGTAATCCACGGTTTAATATTATACTTTTTATTATTCAAACGAATTATTTGTTTACTATTATGAATCACCTGTGAGATATGGTCTATTAAATATGACATGCAAAAATGCACGTCAGCAGAACTATAAACTGGGGCAAAGTCGATATTGCATAAGTCCGCTTCGAGTTTGTTTATATTTAACTTCGTTATTATGCGTGCATTTTGTGATTTGTTTAGCTTACAATTAAGAGTTAGTAAGGCAGCGCTGTGATCGGTTATCGATGAATTCATGACTAAAGCTAGTGCGGGATAGTATGACTTAAGCATTATGTGATCCAAACACGACCCACTTTGATGTGTTGGTAGCAAGTGAGCAGGAAGTAAGCCATGGAACGAGCATAGGTTTAAATATTCTTGCATGGATGCATCAGTATTTTCCTGGTTCGGAATAATATTGATGTTAATGTCGCCAATTAATATAATGTTTTTAAATGATGATAGGTTCTGTAAAATATTAGATAAAGAATGAACAAAATTCGTTATATCTTTAAAAGAGGGCGATCTGTAAATTGCCAGTATTGCATAATCTGTTCCTATTTTAATCAGCAGCTTACTACAATCATGAATATTTGGTTCCTCCACCGTGATATCTAACTGTGATTTGGTATACACTATCACACCGTCGTTTTGATTGTGTACTGTTCTACTCTTATACATATTGTAACCCACCATTTGGGGAAAATCATGTTGTTTGTCAATCCAGCATTCTGTGAGGGCTATTATATCACAATTTATATCTAGTCTATGCTGAAAAATGCTGAAACTATCGATATTTTTCCAAATGCTACGGATGTTTTGTGTTAGTACAGTCAAAGGGTTAGTGAAAGCGGAAAGATATTGTTTGCACTTTTCAACTTCGCAAACAGCCGATTCTGATACAGAAAAGTTATCTATGTCATAAATTACTTCATTAATCATATTTTATTGCACAATTAACAAATATAAAAAGTTTTATAAAAATATATACTATGAGATAAGGACAGTCAATCTAATATTAGAGGCGCTCTTAGGCGCCGCCATAGTCAATCGAATTAATGTACCTTTTTTCCGCCATTATTTTTGCTGGACACTCTGTGGAGCCAGTGTTGTGGTCGCTCGGCTTTTTGTAGCGTAAACAGGTTGCGCATTTGGGAAGGTTGTCCTTTTTGGGACACTCTTTGATAGAGTGTCCTTGTTCGCCACAGTGTCCGCAAGTATGGGTCGACTCCCGACAGGTCTTAGCTGCATGGCCATATTGCTGGCACTTGAAACACCTTGTCACCAAGGTAAAATCTCTGACAGGGCAAGATGACCAGTTAACAAAAACTCTTTGATTGCTTATCAGGGCCTTGCGTATTATTGCTGTCACTTCTATCACGTAATTGCAAGTCTCAGCATCTTTCTTGCCAGACTTATGGCTCAATTTAATAGTGCTGAGAAATGAGTCAAGGTCAGAACTAGGTAACTTATCTGCTAAGTTTTGACGGTAGATACAAGTGAAAACCTCTTGCTCTTTCATGATGCAAGATGGTGGCCAACTTTTTTGTTTGTGGGTCGATTTTGATGAAACTCGGTTTTTGGTATACTATTTTGACAAGAAAACAGCAACGCAATGTTAAAAAAATAAAAAATCCAAGATGGCGGCAAACTTTTTTTTTGTGGGCTGATGTTGATGAAACTTGGTTTTGGTACTATTTTTTCAAGAAAAGAGCAATTTGGTTTTTGGTAAAAGAGTTGAGAGAGAGAAAACAAAGTTGGCCACCATCTTGACCTTTTTTAATAATGTGTGTACCAAAAACCGAGTTTCATCGAAAGCGCCTAGCAAACAAAAAAGTTGTCCGCCATCTTGTATTTTTAATTTTTTTAACATTGCGTTACTCTTTTCTTGACGAAATAGTACCAAAAACAGAGTTTCATCGAAATCAGCCCACAAACAAAATAGTTGGCCGCCATCTTGGTTTTTATTATTTTTTAACATTGCGTTACAGTTTTCTTGTCAAAATAGTACTAAAAATCTAGTTTCATCAAAATCGGCCCACAAACAAAAAGTTGGCCGCCATTTTGGATTTTTATTTTTTTTAACATTGACGACATTTGACGAAGTTTGACGACTTCCGTGGCCGAGTGGTGTACGCACCGGTTTTCAAGGTGCCGCTATCTCTAGAGGTCCCGGGTTCGATCCTCGGTCGGGTAAATATTGAAAACGAACTTTTCAATATTTCCTCGGGTCTGGGTGTAAGTGGTAATACCCGTCGTGGTTTTTAGTAAACCTATTACTAGAATATAGCCCTAAAAAGAACCATGGCTTTAATTTAAGTCTAAAAGCCTATAGTCTTCGGGAACACTAGTAAAAGCCGTAGTACTGTAAAGATGACTGTACTGTTGTCTTCGGGAACACTAGTAAAAGCCGTAGTACTGTAAAGATGACTGTACTGTTGGAAAATAGCTTAAATATTATGACGTTACAACTATCGCGACCAATCGTGGAGGGATTACACGCTGTATGTCACAAACGCGATTCGACACTTACGCAGTTCGACATAATACGCGATTTGACACTATCGCTATACGTCATGAACGTAGTTCGCCACAAACGCCGTTTGTCATACACGCGGTTTGACACACACGCAATGAGTCACACCAACACATCAAAATATGACTATAAAAATTACTGCATTTAATGCGTGCAAGTACTAATAGTTTTTGTTTCATCGAAATCTGGCCAGGATTTCCAAAGTTACAGCGTTGTAAAGTTTCACCGGATTTTGTAAATTTGCTTTCCTTGCGCGCTATTGCAATGACGTCATGTCGCACTGACATCTCCGATTGCGGCTGTTGCGGGTGATTTCCGTCTAACTGTACCTACATAGAGTCCGTCTGTGCGCAATCTGCGCGCAACTCGTTCGTTTTTGACGCTAGTTACAGTTACTATTATGGTAAATGATTAGTAATCGATTTCGACCGCGCGCAGGCGCACTCTAAAACTGTCACCTACTGTCGATACCGAAAGACATTTATCCCACAAACTTATCTGACCCAGTGGTGGAGGCGCCACTAGCAGTATAAAATGGCTGTCACTTTTTAGGGTGCATATTTAACCACCAAGTCAGTTAAGGTTGTAAGTACATTTTGTTTTGACGGTTGCTATATGTATTGACAGAATACCGCCCGCCATTACGAAAGTTGATTTAATTTTATTATTCACGAAAATAAAATTATTATTTGAACGTGTTTTTAACCGACTTCTAATCAAAAAGGAGGAGGTTCTCTATTCGTCTGTATGTATTTTTTTTTTTTTTTTTTATGTATGTCCACCGATTACTCGAAGACGGCTGAACCGATTGAAATGGTTCAAACGTTATTACATCAGGTTGGTTTCCAAGTTGGTCCCATTTTGAAATTTTGAAATCGGTTCAGTAGTTTTCAGGAAATCTTGAAAATACTGTCGTTTTCGTTACCACTTTATGTGAATTTAATACGTATATTTAGGCATAACTCCTTTGTTTATGATCCGATTTAGATGATTCTTGTTTTGTTAAAAAGGGGATACCTCAAGGTATTTTAACCGACTTCGAAAAAGGTGGTTTTGAGTTTGATCACATACCTATTTACTAGAAAACACGCAAATTGCCTGCACGATGCACTAAAAAGAGTGAAATAAAAATTATTTTTATAAAAAAATAAAACCGCCTTCTAAAAAACCACATCAAAAAAGTAAGAAATAATTCCTCACCAAATAAATAACGTAAGTACTTTGAAGTCGGGCGGGTTTTAACAAAAACAACAAAAAAAATTACATGTTTCACGCCCGACTTCAAAGTACTTACGTTATTTATTTGGTGAGGAATTATTTCTTACTTTTTTGATGTGGTTTTTTAGAAGGCGGTTTTATTTTTTTATAAAAATAATTTTTTTTCACATGGGCTCAATACAAAATTTCTTAACCATTTCATTGATCGACTATAAGAAAAATAAATAAATTTATTACGAAACCATGAGAGCGCAACTATATAGCCAAAGTATTCTATGTAGGTATACGGAAGTGCGACGTGACGTCACACGTTAATGCCATTGGTTCACCCGAATTTTCCACGGAGGCCGTACTTTAACGTTTAATATCTCAGTCATTTTTGAAGATAGGAAAAAAATAAAAACAGAATCTTTTTTCTCGAGTTACATATTTTTTAGATATGCTGATAACAAAAATCGTTGGTGTGACTCATTTGTCACACACGCATTTTGTCACAAACGAAGTTCGTCACATAAGCAGTTTGTCACTCGATTTCTTCAAACTTTATATCATTGGAATGACTATGAATGTATTTGTATTTGTACTTTTCCGAAAAAATCTGCTAAGTGCGTGTAAGTAGTGTAAAATATATCTATATAAAATTTTATCTCTTCAATTTCCCTTGTTAGGTAATGAAATGTACACACGGCGGCACATCAGACTATACATGTTGACCTTGAGACCGCCTTTATGCCTCACGTAATAAAAGCTGTTATCGCAGTTCAACTGTTTAACCTGATGTACTGTCGAGTGTACAACATATTTAGGATCGCTGTCACCAATATATGTATTATTTAAATACATAAAAAATTATATTGTGGACAACAGGACCCTAAATATGTTGTAGGTACATAATTCATATACCTACTTAGCTTAGAAGTTGACTAGTAATACTTGACCAAATTATATAATACTAGCGGATCCTCGCGGTTTTACCCGCGTGGTACTCGTTCCTGTTGGAATATCGGGATAAAATATAGGTACCCGTTCCCGTTTGAATATCGGGATAAAATATAGCCATGTCACTCGGGAAGAATGTAGCTTTCTAATGGTCAAAGAATTTTCGAAATCCGTTCAGTAGTTTCTGAGCCTATTCAATTCAAACAAACAAACAATCAAATCTTTAGTCATTTAAATGTTTACTTTTTTGCATTCACAATGCAATTTTTATTATTGAAAAATTGAAAATGAAGTATTTAGAAATAATCGACCCGTCTCACAACCAGCTTGTGGGTTCGAGTCCCATAGGAGCTGGTTGTGAGATCGATTATTTCTAAATACTTCATTACAAAAAAAAACTCAATTTATGGCATGATTTTGGAATATTGCTAGCCGACAACCGTGGTCGTTCTTGGTAAGGTTTATTGCAATGATGACAAATCGCGTTTATGACGAATTGCGATTATGACAAAAGGCGTTTAAGACGAACTGCGTTGATGACGAATCGCGTTCATGACAAATCGCGTAGGTATATGACAAACTGAGTAAATCAGAACGTTGATGTCGAACTGCGTATGTGACGAAATGCGTTTGTGACATACGGCGTGTAATTCTCGTGGAGCGTTTATAGTCAGGTGATCTTTCTTCAAATTTTATCAATTTTTTATTGCTTATAATTAATTGAAAAAAAACTTTTTTTAAGTTTTTCCATTAAATATCAATATTATTGTTCGGAAAAGATCGACGTTTCTGAACGCAACTCTAATGTCACGTCAAATTGACATTGGCTGTCACTTGAAGTTGACAGTGACACTTGATTGGAATTCTTCTTGGAAAAATGTCGGAATAATTTTGCTGAATTTGTTAAAAATCGCTCGCGTTGAATGTGCCTGGCATATCGAGTTTGAATACATCTTAAATTATCTATGTGATCCCGTTTTGTACGACCAAGGTTTTGATGCCATCTCTGGAGTGGCCGGTCGCGGATGCTTTGAAAGATAACCTTTTCTACCACACGCGCTTGTTGTCGGGACAATATATCGTAATAAAAAAGGCTCCCACGTGTGTGTCTTTGTGTATCTATTGTTGAAACGCCCAGTGTGTTGTGAACGCTGTTATTTGTGTTATGAGTGAGGTGACTAATTGGTAAGGTCTGCAGAAGAAGAAGATTTACCAGGGGGCGCGCGCGCTCCCCTCTCCCCACGCTGCCCAGGGACTTTCTACAGCACAGACCGTATGTAAAATCACCTTACTTCACAAATTCTATCCGCTGTGTATCGCAGTCCAATTGTTCAGTTACATCCCAGCTGAAACCAAGTTTTTGTCCGGAGTCTATATTAGTGAAACCGCTTCCACTGCGCTAGCTGATTCCGCGGTATAGGCAGGGGTGTACTGAACATTCTTTGGTAGCCAAGAGCGTAGCTTGAAGGCCTGAGAGGCCCACGCCAAAACTTTGTATTAATCAGTGCCGTGTTGATGACCCAGTCTGGTCCGGACTAGATTAATTTGTACTTGTAAATGGTAATTAACTTGCATTTGAAAAGTAAAGGGCATTCCTTCTGTTATTGGTTCCATGTCTTGTAATTAATTGTCATGTATTGAAGTTCCAAAATGTAAACAGATACCTTTCTTTGTTCATAATAATTATTATTTAGTTTTGTCAGCAAATTTGAGTTGTGAATATTGACAAGTTTGTTGCTAAAATAATAGCTAATAAAAGGTTAGCTAATAAGTTTGCACTCAATACTTAGTGAAACTTAAATGATTTGGGACATTGTTTACACATTGAAACTCATTGAAACTTGTGCTTTGAAATAATTAAAATTAACTTGTTGTTGTGTAACAGTATGTTGTGTTGATATCCAAGTGAATTTCAATAGTCAGTGATTTTGAGTGAATTTCAATAGTCAGTGAGTTTTGTTGTTTTCTGATAACCTCCAGATATTTAAGAGTTTGTGTCATTATAAATACTTTGTTGTTGTAATATTGGAATTTTGTGGTTATTAGTAACCTCCAAATATTGGAGATTTTTGTGTTATAGTGAATATTTTGAATTTGTTGTTTTTGTTGATAAATTTGTGACGTTACAATGACGGCCTCCTCTGCTAAAGCCAAAATACGTTCTGAGTTACGGTGGTTAGCTTCTGCGGTCGCGTTGTTGGATCGACCGGATAGAACGGAGGCCTTGTTGAACAGATACGTAGATCTGCCCATACGTTTGGCTGTTGTTGATGAGCAGTATGCCTTATTTTTGGAAAGGACTGTTGAGGCCGAGGTGGAAATGCGACAAGAAGTCGATTTGGATGTGGACCAGTGTTATGATTTTGCGGACAGAATTACCCAGGTGGCTCGACCTTTGCAAGTGGCAAGAGAGAATGAACCGAGCCCGTCCCCGGTCACATCTAAAAGTATGCCCCCTCTCTTTGCTAGATTGGCCCCCTTAGACTTAAGGCGTTTTGCTGGTCGTCTAGAGGACTGGGAGGGCTTTATTAATATTTTTGATAGTCTGGTACATGCCCGGGATGATTTGACCCAGGGCCAGAAGTTAGCTTATTTATTATCCGTGTTGGAAGGGGAGGCCCTTGAATCGGTTCAACATTTGGCCCCCTCGGATGAAAACTACCCTATTGCTAGGGATTTGATTGCCCGTCGGTACCAGAACGTACGACGTCTGGCGGACAACCATGTTGCCGCCATTTTGAATTTACCCCGCGTTGCCAGCGTGATGCACTTGAGAGTGGCTTTGTTGAATCCGCTGTTGGTTGCCTACAACGCATTAAAAAACTTAAAACTCCCAGTGGAGCAGTGGTCGTTTTTGTTACTGCACATTGTCCTGGGAAAGTTGCCGGACTCTGTTAAGGTCCGTTTTGAGCAGCAGTATGGTGGGGATAGTGCGACTTATCTGCCACCCTTCTCGGACCTCTTGACGTTCCTGGAAGGAGAAAGTAGACTGGCAGATAATTCCTCTCTGGCCGGTCCTATGGGACCCGAACGACCTGTGCCACAGAGTAGATCCCCCACCGGACCCCCCCGTAGGGGGCGTATGGCCCCTCGCGCGCCCGGCCGCTATGCCGCCGTCCAGGAGACCGCCCGCTGCTTGTACTGTCGGGAACCGGGTCACAGCACGACCCGTTGTGATAAGTTCCTCGACCAGCGCGTCCAAGGCCGTCGAGCGATCGCGCGACAACGGACATGGTGCTACTCGTGCTTGGGCCTGCACATGCAGCGCGAATGTACCCAAGCGCACCCATGCCGATTTTGTAAGGGCAACCACCATCCCCTCCTCTGCATGAACAGCCCAGAGGGCGGCGGAGCGCCGCAGCGCGTCGCTGCAGGATCACCGCGTATGGGTGGGGGTCTCGGACCCCCCGCGGTGTTTGCATCCCGCAGCAGTTCTAGTGGCCACCAGAGTGGCCCCAGACGCTCTCCGCCACGTTTGGACCCTCAAACGGGCGGGGGTCCCAGGGACCCCCCCATGGGAAACCGATCCCCAAGGATGGGGATGAGTTACGCGAGCGTTGCCGGAGGTCGTAGAGGCCCCCCGCGACGTTTTGAGCCTCGCACGGGCGGGGGTCCCACGGACCCCCCCATGGGAAATCGGTCCCCAACTAGGGGGTTCGATTTTGCGAGCGTTGCGGGAGGTCGTAGAAGCCCCCCGCAACGTGTTGAGCCTCGCACAGCCGGGGGTCCCCGGGACCCCCCCTCTGAAAATCGGTCACCGTGCCCCCGCGACTATGGGGCGACGTACACGGTGGATGATAGGCACCGATTCTCGCCGCCGCTCGCCGAATACCCGCGTTTGGAGCGGCGCCCGCCCCGTTTTCAAGGGGCCGGGAGATATAACCCGCCTGATACCGGGCGATTTGGACGTAGGCAGTATGTGGGAGACTGGGACCCACTGGATCGCTATGAGCGACCCCCTTACCATGGGGGGACGTCTGGGGACCCCACATACTAGCAATCAACGTGTTTACGGTCGATTGTAGCCACCCCTCCAGAGACCGTTTTGTTGCCCACGGCCTCTGTGCTTGTCAGGGGATTGAATGGCGACCTTGTGGAAGTTCGCGCCTTGTTGGATTCCGGTGCTCAGGGGTGTGTTGTGTCATCTTGGTTAGTTAGGCGGTTGGGCCTCAAGGTGCACCCCCACACGGAAGGCGTGAGAGGTGTTGGCGATGTGAAAGTCCCCGGGTTGTTAGGGCATGTTGACTTCACATTTACATCACGTAATAAGTCCACGCCAGGCATTAAGACCTCGGCGATTGTGTTGGACACAGTTGTTGGCCGTCAACCTTCAGTTGACTTGGGACCGAGTATGTTGTCTTTGGTGTCTGATTCCCCACTCGCCGATCCAAATTTCTTCCGCCCAGGCCCGATTGATGCTCTCCTTGGAGCCGATGTCCTGGGGCGAGTTTTGTTGACGGGGAAGCGAGTTTTGCAGCCAGATGGCTTGGTAGCTCTGCAGACGACACTCGGTACAGTTGTGATGGGCCCTGCTCGCCGCGTTTTGGATTCCCTTGATGAGGATCGCGGTCTTGTTTTTAATGTGTCTCTCTCCGAAGTGGTGCAGAAGTTTTGGGAGGTTGAGGAACCTCCACCAGCCCCGCGGGTTGACCCAGTAGCGGATGAATGCGAGTTGTATTACCAGAATAACACTGGTCGCCTCCGCTCTGGTCGTTTGATCACCCGTCTCCCCTTTCGTGCCGGCCGACCTCCTCTGGGCGAATCCCGACCGCTAGCGGAACGTAGGCTAGTGGCGATGGAGCGTCGCATGAGCAAGGATCCGGTCTTCCGCCAGAAGTATGTTGAATTCATGCGGGAGTATGAGGAGTTAGGGCACATGTCCGTGAGCGATTTGGATTGGCGCTCCGTTGAGCACTTCTTTTTGCCGCACCACGCCGTTTTGAAATCCGGAAAGATTCGGGTGGTCTTTGACGGTTCGGCTCCCACCTCTACTGGAGCGTCCTTGAACCAGTGTCTGCATGTAGGTCCCAAGCTGCACACGGAGATCTCAGACATTTTGACCAACTTCCGGCGGCACCAAATTGTATTTATGACTGACATCCGGATGATGTTCAGACAAACGGTCATCCATCCCGAGGATAGGAGGTACCAATTGATTTTGTGGAGAGAGAGTCCTAGGGACCCCTTGTTGATTTATGAATTGAATACGAATACGTACGGTTTGGCTTCGAGCCCGTTTGTTGCGATTCGTTCTTTGTTGGAGTTGGCCGAGAAGGAGCGCTTGAGATACCCTCGCGCCTCCGCCATTTTGGCCAGTGACGTCTATGTGGATGACATTTGCACGGGCGCCTCATCTGTCTCAGAGGCGATTGTCCTGAGAGACGAACTCACCGCCCTTTTGAAGTCGGGAGGTTACGAGTTGAGGAAATGGATATCCAACTCGCCTGATGTACTGGTAGGTTTGCCCGAAGAGCACCAGCAGGACCCCCACCTATTCGAAAATGTTGATAATCCCCATGTGGTGACCGTCCTTGGCGTACAGTACAAACCGGTCTCTGACACGTTCACTTATTGTGTGGATTTACGACCACCGAAAGTCTGGACCAAGCGTTTAGTATTGTCTACTGTCGCACGTACCTTTGACCCCAATGGGTGGATTTGCCCCGTGCTGTTTATGGCCAAGTGTTTCTTGCAACGGTTATGGGCTTCGGGTGTGTCGTGGGATGAACCCCTCTCGGACGAGTTACTCCGAGATTGGTCGAGCTTCGTTTCATCCCTCCCCGAGATTAATGAAGTGCATTTGCCGAGGCTATTCCTCCCTTCTGAAAATTGTAAAGTTACTCTTCACGGCTTTTCCGATGCCTCCGAACGTGGATTTGCTGCGGCCGTGTACCTCCGCACCGTTACTGTTGACGGAGTTGTTGCTGTGCATCTGGTGATAGCGAAAAGCAAAGTCGCTCCCCTTCGGACTCGTCATACGATCCCGAGGTTGGAATTGTGTGGAGCTGCCCTCCTAATGCGTTTGTTGAACCACGTATGGCTCACATTAGGTCGATCTATTGCAATACAAGAGGTTTATGCTTGGACGGACAGTCAGGTCGTCCTTTGTTGGTTGAAGGCTCCGGCGCACACCTTGGACGTGTTTGTGGCCAATCGAGTGTCGCAGATTTGTAATTCCGACATCGAGTTGATTTGGAGACACGTGCCGGGAACCATGAATCCCGCGGATTGTGCGTCTCGGGGTTGTGTAGCCCCAACCCTAATTAACCACCCCCTCTGGTGGGGCCCACAGTGGTTGATGCGGCCTGAGTCGGAGTGGCCGCCCTCTCCAGCGTTGTCGAACGTAGCCGTTCCTGATATGCGGGCATGCGTCCTGGAGACTAACCCCGCCGGGGAAAAGGATTTGTTGTTGGATCGGTACAGCTCCTTACAGAAGCTGCTTGGTGTTACCGCTTGGATCAGACGTTTTGCGTACAATTGCAGAAACCCACGCGCGAGGCGTGATTCGTCGGTTCTCACTCCGGACGAGCGTAGGGACGCGCTCTTGTTTTGGGTCCGGAGAGTACAAGCTGATAGTTTTGAGTCCGAGATTGAAATTTTGCGTTTAGGCCGTCGCAAGTTGAAGGGCGCGGTATCGCGATTGAATCCCTTCCTGGACGAGAGTGGGCTTTTGCGAGTCGGCGGAAGACTTCGAAATGCGAACCTGCCGTATGGAGCTCGTCACCCCCTTTTGTTACCTAAAGCCGGACATTTGACTCAACTGATAATAACAGATCGCCATGTGAATGCACAACATGCTGGCTGTAATGCTTTGTTGGCCATTTTGCAGCGTGAATTTTGGATTTTGTCTGCTCGTCGAGCCATTCGCACTGTGGTTTTCCGTTGCCTGCCTTGTTATCGATTGAAGGCCGCGACCATGCAGCCCCAGATGGGTGATTTGCCTGCTGATCGCGTCACGGAATGTAGAGCTTTTGCCGGAGTCGCCACCGACTTCGCCGGTCCCTTTACTGTAAAGGCTTCGAGACTGCGTAATGCTAAAACCTATAAGGCGTACTTGTGCGTGTTTGTGTGTTTGTCCACCAAGGCTGTCCATTTGGAAATTGTCTCGGAATTGTCTACCGAAGCCTTTGTCGCCGCCTTGAGCAGATTTGTTTCCCGTAGAGGACTGCCGTCATTGATACGTTCCGATTGTGGTACTAATTATAAGGGAACGTGTAATTATCTTAAGGAAGTAGTTAAGTTTTTTGTTGATAATAAAATAGACATTGGAACCACCCTCTCCCGGCGTGGGATAATCTGGAAGTTTAGCCCTCCGGCTTGTCCGACCTGGGGAGGAATTTTTGAAGCTTGTGTAAAGGCTGCCAAGACACACTTGCGTCGCGTGATTGGAGAAACTATTCTCACGTTTGAGGAACTTGATACGGTATTTTGTAAAATTGAGGCCGTCCTCAACTCGCGACCCTTGTGCCCGTTGTCTTCGGACCCGAATGACCTGGAAGCGTTGACCCCAGGTCATTTCTTGATCGGACAGCCCCTTTTGGCGTTGCCTGAATATCCGATTCAGGATGTAGGATCCCATCGTTTGTCGCGATACCAACTTTTGAAACAGATGTCCCAAAACTTCTGGGCACGTTGGTCGATGGAGTATTTGCATATCCTACAACAGCGCGTGAAGTGGACAGATAAAACCACCCCACCCCAGACTGGCGACCTCGTGTTGATTAAGGATGCTAACCTGCCGCCCCTATGTTGGCGAAGGGGGCACATTGTTAAACTCTACCCCGGAACTGACGGAGTTCCTCGTTTTGCTGAGGTTTTGGTTCGAGATTCGGTTTTGAAGAGAGCCGTTAGTGGGCTCTCCCGATTACCCGTAGATTGACGTACCGTTCTTAACGGTCCGGGGCGGGGGGATGTTCGGAAAAGATCGACGTTTCTGAACGCAACTCTAATGTCACGTCAAATTGACATTGGCTGTCACTTGAAGTTGACAGTGACACTTGATTGGAATTCTTCTTGGAAAAATGTCGGAATAATTTTGCTGAATTTGTTAAAAATCGCTCGCGTTGAATGTGCCTGGCATATCGAGTTTGAATACATCTTAAATTATCTATGTGATCCCGTTTTGTACGACCAAGGTTTTGATGCCATCTCTGGAGTGGCCGGTCGCGGATGCTTTGAAAGATAACCTTTTCTACCACACGCGCTTGTTGTCGGGACAATATATCGTAATAAAAAAGGCTCCCACGTGTGTGTCTTTGTGTATCTATTGTTGAAACGCCCAGTGTCTTGTGAACGCTGTTATTTGTGTTATGAGTGAGGTGACTAATTGGTAAGGTCTGCAGAAGAAGAAGATTTACCAGGGGGCGCGCGCGCTCCCCTCTCCCCACGCTGCCCAGGGACTTTCTACAGCACAGACCGTATGTAAAATCACCTTACTTCACAAATTCTATCCGCTGTGTATCGCAGTCCAATTGTTCAGTTACATCCCAGCTGAAACCAAGTTTTTGTCCGGAGTCTATATTAGTGAAACCGCTTCCACTGCGCTAGCTGATTCCGCGGTATAGGCAGGGGTGTACTGAACAATTATTGTTAATAAATTTTTAAAATAAATAAAAAATTTTTTTTTTCACACCACCAATTTATCAATTAAAGTTAATTGGCGTCTCTGAGTGCGGCAGTAAGTGTTACACGTAGTGAATAAAATAAAAAATACTCCAAAACAGAATTACCTCCCGGAGAAGGCGATGATCTTGAAAGCTTGGACTGGGGACACCTCCAGGGCCTCCAGGTTTGTCTACATTCAGAACCCAGTTTCCTATAACCCGCCTCAGATATAATATTAGCGCAGCCAAAATCCAGATGTTTTTACAAGCTTTACACCGCACTCCATCGATAAATGACGCATTACAAACAGCGCACTTCATATTAACTAATATTTTAATACCAAAGCACTGCAGCGAAACAAATAAGATGAACGACCGAAAACTTTCGACAGCTGGTGCGCGTGTTACCTAAGCGAGTGCTCACGCACGTCACGACAGACTGATTATATTATACTTACTTCAAACTGACTGCCACTCATTTTCATGTGAAGTGTCAGTAGAGGAACATTTTAATGCAACAATTTAAAACAATAAAAACTTGTATATAGGACGTAATTTACTAGTTTTCTGTCAGCCACAAATTGCTTTTACCTGTATAACTTAAATTTCTAAAACTCATTTACTAACCTGCCAAGGGAATTCATTAAGGGCTGGAGAGAAGTTTTGCAATGGCACTAGGGACGACAAAGGTGCACGCAGAATCAGTCCGCTGTCTACCAGCTGCGTCCTCACCGTGCCCTCGCCATCCAATCCGCTGATTATTGTACAGCGTACCCTGAGAAAATTATAAATTCTATAAGATGTTGAATTTAATAAATTCTTGAAGAACATCTCAAATTCTCAACTACTCTGGCGACCAAAGTTCTGGCAAATTATCCAGACAACTACTCTTGTACAGGCCTAAATACCTATACTCAAATATACAATCCGATATTTGAGGGTTTCCCTGCCTAACACACATTGGTCGTTTCATAATGTTTTAGCAAAATACAAGAGATTAGTTCGCGAGGTGTTATTAACAAAGAAAGTTAAAAATAAGATATAAGTTATATTAATTTTTACAAACTTATTATGTAGCCCAATTTGTGTTTAACGTTATTGTAGTGGCTTCGTAATAATTGTCTATTTAGCTGTTTTTTATGAACTCATTTATATAAATGTTATTATTAGATATTTTATCGTACTTTAGGGCTATTTGATAACTCTATCCTTGTTAATTATTTTTTGTTATTAACGGTTTGTTACCATAAAAAAAACGGGAGGGTTTTTGTACGTCAGATGGCAATCGGTAGCCGGTACTAAAGAATAAACCCGACACTAAAGGTTACAAAATGTATTGAGGATAACGGATAGGGCGTTGTCGGTCGCCGCGAAACGACGCGCCGACACATAGCCCTAAATCTGCGAATAGTGTGCTAGGGCTACCGAGGCAAGGACGAACTTGGCTAAGGAAGTTAGTATCAATTTGTAACCGTAAGATCCGCTTCGCTACTTTGAGTTTTAGAATATTAACAGGGAAGACTAAGGAGCTTGCCTCCCTCGTTACTCGTAGGAAGGTAGATTTTGTGTGTCTACAGGAAACCCAATGGACTGGATCAAAAACCCATAATAGCGGAAAGGGCTACAAACTGATGCAGGTACATAGGTGCGAAACATGGTAGAAATGGTGTAGCAATCGCTGTAAAAGAAGAACACCTCGACATCTTAGGGATCAACCGTGAAAACGATAGCCTAATATCTCTTGAAGTGCTAGAAGAAGGAGAAGTTCTTAATGTGATTGCAGCCTATGCTCCGCTATAATTTAAAAAAATTATAGCGGAGCAGAGTCGTCGAAAATTACACATTTTGGACGACTCTGGAAAATCATCTCCAAAGAGTAGGTACCCACAAAAGAGCCAGTTATTTTGGGTGGGGACCTTAAACGGCACATATGTAGGTGAGAAGAACGACGCCTTTTAAAGAGTACACGGTGGATGGATACGCATTGGACACGATAAATGATCGAGGGAAAATTTATGCTTTCAACTGCTGCAGCCACAGAACATGGAAAGTAATAGAAGTCGCATGTGGGCGTAGCAGCGGAATCAAGCTTTTGCGTAAACACTCTGATACGATTTGATTTGACGTCTCTCAGTCAGTCGCGGACTTTCAAGCAGAAATTTTGTAAGAAATTGTATAAAAAAGGGCTGGTTGTGAGGAGGTCAGCTTTGAATGGACGATGCGCCGATCATCGACAGAAAGCATATTTACAAGACCAGTAGGGCTAGCACAACTTGAGCGCGACTCGAGTGAGAAAGAGTCGCGGGCACTTTCAACCAATCAGATCGCTCGAAGATAGCGGGCGTGACATAAGGCGACGTGCTGATTGGTTGAAAGGAGCGCGACAAAGAGTCGCACTAAGTTGTGCTAGACCTGCTGTAGACCTTCCTATGAGACGGGGATCTACTTAGAGTGGACGAAAAGCTACTTGGTTCTAAATTCAAAAATATTTCGAAATGTCATTAAATATATACATTGCTTGCTTACTTAATACGTCACCAATTGAAGTTACACTGTGTATAAACAGTGATGTATATCGTTTTGGGGAAATTTTGCCATAGTAGTGCTGTACTTCGGTTATATTACAAGGTGTCGATACCGCGATAGTTCCTGGATTAAAAATAACATCGTAACGTCATAGATGGTGAAATTTACAATAATTAAACTATTTACGTTAAAGTAGAAATAGGTTGGAACAAGGGAACGAACCGATTAGGTTCCCAAGACAAAAAAGCGAAGTGCAAGGACAGTGTCTACCTTTTCTCGAGGCACTACATCAAAATCAAAATCAAAAATCATTTATTCATTTTAGGCTGATACAGCACTTGTGAACGTCAATGAAGCTACGCTATCGGTTCGCAAATCCTACGGCGGGAGGCCTTGTAACGAGAAGAACCGGCAACTACGCCGCTAAAACAGTAACAGCACAGTATTAACAGACACTAGAGGTCTGAATATTGACAAAGAGAATCCTTGTGATAAATAATAAAAAAACATAAGAACAATAAATCTTTAAATCAGGGAATGGAAGTTTGTATGGGTTTTCCCATATAACCTTCTGTTGTGTACGCCAATGACAGCATTCATAAAAACCTTGTTTGGCAACAAACATTAAATTACATTGAACACATTAATATACATTGTAGAGATCCGAAAATTATACAAGTACACAGAATCTTTATTACAAGTTAAACTAAACTAATAAAAAGCCGGACAAGTTGGACTCGCCCACCGAGGGTTCCGTACAAATTTGTATGTAGATTATTATAAATAGTTCGGGAATTGAGTATCGCAAATTCTTTCCGAGCTTTTTCTGCAATTCAGATTCCAAAACCTAATAATCTTACTAATAGTACAAACGCGAAAGTTTGTATGGTAAAGATTAGTTACTAGTTCACTACACATCTCATTTCTCCTTCTTTTGCACCTACACATCTCATTTCTCCTTCTTTTGCACCTATTTTACCACGCGCTTCAAGTAATCCAAAGGTACAATGACTATGTATAAACAATGACTTGATAATTTCTGAAAACTATACTTGATAGAAACATCCCACTACTTTTCCTGTAAAATTTACATAAATATGTGTTAACTGTTATTACTTCAGATTTTTTCTTCACAGACTTCGTAGTTGAGAAGGCGGGAACGGTATTTTTTGATATTTCTCATGATAAGAAACAAATTGTGCGTCGTACAAAATAAATAATCCTACTAATATTATAAATGTGAAAGTTTAGATGTTTGGATGTTTGGATGTTTGTTACTCAATCACGCCGAAACGGCTGAACGGATTTGGCTGAAATTTGGGACATATATACTTTGCAGCATGGAGAGGAACATAGGCTACTTTTTATCCCGGAAAAATATCACATTCCCGCGGGATAGCGTCGTGTAGTCCACGTGGGCGAAGCCGCGGGCGGAAAGCTAGTAAATAAAATATGTTTAGAAATGTGCACATCAAGTCCTTTTATTTTATAAACGCCTCTTGAACTATGTTGTAGCTTCAATTTGAAATTTTGATCCCCTGAAATACTAAATCTTTTTATGAGTTAATTACAAATGTACTCCTAAAGTTTTCAGATTTCACTTAAATTTATAGTAGTTATAAAACAATGTAACTTGCCTAATTCCATAGTTCTAGATCAACGGGATTTCCCGTTGATCTTAGGGTAATTCATAGGGTAATTACCCTATGAATTTTGATTCCCTCGAAAGTGCCGAAATATGATTTGTTACGCTTAAACGGCCGTGTTCTTCTTATTTACGTTCATTTAGAAGTTTTATGTTTTCAAGCTTCAAGGGACTGTAGAACAGAGTAAAGTATAAGAGTATAGTTTGAATTTTAACTCGATTTCTCAACGCGATTTCCCAAAATAAAGAGTCACGACAGACAGACGGGCAACAAACTGATCTTATAAGGGTTCCGGATTTGAGGTACGGAGTATGGAGCCTAAAAATCAGCGAAATAAAAAATATTGTCATTAGCAACTTACAAAAGAATACCACAAGAAGCCACGTAGATATTTTGACTAAAGTGTAGAGTGTGTGAAGTTATGGCGTATTAGAAGAATTAGAGCATGTAGGTAGAGTTAGAAGCTTGGCTCGCTTGAGATCAATTTTTTTTTGACGGTGTGAGCCATTATATCATATTATGGCCAAGACGAGACCATATTATTAATATGGTCTCGTCTTGGCAACATTATACATGAAAATGTTTTTGGTGGAATATAATTTACTTGAACGAGCTCATTACGAGGCTTGCTTGAAAATTCTTGAAAAGATTCAGACCCCTCTTGCGTTCTAGCGCAATTCGAACTTCTTGGTAAATGGATCAAATAGCGAATTTTCACAAGCAAATATTTTTTTGGGTCTTGATAGACGATGTGTCTTATCGTTTTCCGAGCGTACTGACTGACGTTGAATTGATTATAATAAGAAACTAATGAAACGATACAGTTGCTGTTGTTATTTAGTTATCAAAATATAATGAGGGAGTTTTTTTTGACGTTTCATCGTTCAGTTCAAAAATTTGTACTAGATGGCGCTACCTCACTATAGCGACCTAACTTTTTCTGAAGAAGTAAACAAAAAAGTATTTACCTAATAGAAAATAGTAAAGAAAATAGTCTATGAGTAATATACGAAAAGTCATTGTGTTTAAATTTATCTTACTCTATGCATTGTGTTGGCTTATGAAAGCTTTGGAGTGTGTCTGTGCAGATGGGTTTTGTTGTTATTTTTTTATGCTTGGTGAAATCGATTAGTCCATTTATTACAACCAAAATATGTTTGCACTGAACATGGATGGGGGCCCATCCCTGCCGCACACTCACATTGTGCTTCTAATATTATGTGATTGACAACTTTTCCAATGACATTATAATTCATGTTTTTTCGCATTTCTGGTGCACATTATACCAGCCACAAAATAAACACCTTGAGTATTATCATAGGTTAATCGGCTAGAAATTAAAAACCCCTCTCGATACATATTGGCAGAAGTGTCAACATTTTCTCTTTCAGTCAATACAGAATACCTCATTAGATCTTCTTCAGTAATCGATGGCGCTATTGTATCACACTCGTGATATCAAAAAAGCTTCTTTGATCCGGGACGCGTGTCTTTATACGATGTGTCTGGGTTACCTATTAACTAGTTGATACTCCAGGGGGGCTACCGGCTAAAAAATATGGGCATGGGTAATGGCCTTCAACTGTCATTTGAATTCCTTATTTTGATTGATTTTTGTTGTTTTGTTCTGTTGAACGTTGCTAGCTAGCTATCGTTATACCCGATATCACAAAACAAGGAACTGATTGAGGCTATATTTTTTATAAAATTGACTTGAAGTTCCAAAAAACGTATGAAGTTCATATCCATAAAGTTACGCGGTAGCCCCCCAGCCCCTATACCGGCTAAAAAATCTGGGTATGGACATGGGCTTCATTTGACATTTGAAGCCCACATTATGCCCATACGAGGACAAAATATGGGCTTCAAATGTCAAATAAAGCCCATGTCCATATCCATATTTTTAGCCGGTACAGGGGCTGATCAAGACGACACGATCCATAGTCTTTATTTCGATATGATTGAAGTTCGTTCACCAGTGCGGTGATTAGGCAAGTCCAAAACGTTAAGCAATATCGGTGTCAAGTATTCAGTGCCAGGCCAAAATGTAAGCTATCCAATCGGGGTCCAGTATTCAGTACCAGTCCAAGCCAGGTTTCAATCAAATTATCAAGAAAAACGAATACGCTCACGAAACACCACGAACACCAACGCATGGATGGAAGCAAAGCAATCCGCAGACCTCACAGAAGAAAAACTTTACCACAGACAGATTAATTTGACAGTTCCCTACAACCGACCGACACTCAAGTCTCTTTTAGGCTGAATGAAATAATCCTTTACCATAATTTGCTGAAAAAATTAGGTTGTGTTAGGGTTACAGCGCCATCTAGTGCATCAAAAAATTACTGCAGGAAACTCTCCCATTAGTTAACAGCAATTAAATATGCACGTATTAAATTTTATCGACATTATGGATGATATGACCCCGTCCCTAGGTTTGTACAATCATACCCACGAAAAATATATTTACCCGTATACAAATTATCTTAAAAAGTTAATTTACTTGAAAATTAAAATAAATATTACAATAGACATTGATTTCAAATGGAATCATAAAATATAAAATATTTTAAGTAATAAAATACTTAGAATGAATGAATAGCAGCGATGCTAACATATTGATTTTAATGTATTTTTCTTAAAAAAATCAAAATCAAATTTCATTTAAGTACTTATGATAACATCCCATTTGCAAAATTTATGATTTAAAATAATTTTTAAGTTCTAGTCATTTAAAAATGTCCCAATAAAAATGTGCAATTTTGTTTCTGGTAGCCCTGAGATAAAAAGAGACGGATTGACTTGCTTGTGTAAAGTAAATCAATGCTTAACTACTTGAAATAGAGTCGATTTTTTTTCCGTAGACCATTGATAGTGCCGGGTCTTATGTAGTGACAATAATGACTCGTGTTTATTTGTGTGCGAGAGGCTACACCGGTTCTAGTACTAAAGTCGTAACATGCTCCTTCTATCTACAAGAGAAAAAACTCTTTCCGTGTTCTGTGGTTGCAGCATTCGACCTTTCTATTGTCAATTCGTACTTTTCGAAAAAACCGAAACAAAGAATAACTTATAAAAGCGGCCAAACATCGTTGCAGATTAACTACATAATAAATCGAGTTCATCTGAACCGGGTAACTATATGCAAGGTAATCCCGGAAGAAAAGAGTCGTTTCTCAGCACCGGCACTGCATTGTTGTGATGAATATATTTAAAAAAAAGCCAAGAAGAAACCTCAAACAGCAGAGGTTACGAAATGGTGGAATAAAGAGAGGGAAAAGATGTAATAGGGAAACATGGTGGTGGACTGAAGATACAAAGTGCAATACAACGTAAAAAAGATGCCTTCAAGTCCTGGCAGATCCACTAAATCAGATAAAGATAGAGATAAGTACAAAGACGTGAAGAAGGAGACCAAGACAGTTACAGCAATTGAACGGGGCAACTCACAAAACGAAACATGTATCCATAAGCTCGCAAAGCAACGCAATCAGAACACCACGGACCCCACTAGGTGTAAAATCGTCAAAAGCCCAAACGGTGACCTGTTATACAAAGATAGGGATATCATTACGGCTTAGCATCAATACTACCAGCAGCTACTGAACCCTAACCCAGCTACCACACAATTCCCAGAAATGGCTAAAAATGTTGGTCTTATTCCTTCCGATACAACCAAATGTGGTAAATAAAGCTTTACAAAAGATGTCCAACAAGAAAGCTGTAGGTCCAGACGATATCCCTGTGGCCTGTGGAAGCTTGGAAATTAGGCGAGGAAGGAATAGTGGTGCTAACCAATTTCTTCAACTGTATGCCGCTCTCCTTGAAAATGCCAGACGTTTGAAGCTTGAGCACTATTCGTTTTCTTTCTTTCAGAACTATAGTTCTGAAAGAAAGAAAACGAATGTAACAACTATCGCGGGATTTAAGCCCAACAAGCTGTATGAGAGAATGATCGACTGTCGACTTAGATCAGAGTGCTCACCAGACTCAAGCGACAACAGTTCTATTTTTATCGATTAACAACTAGTCACCATGAGCTGAGCGATGAATACAAGTATCTGGGTAGTATAATGCACAGCTCTGGAAACTTGGAGAATAACATTCAACCGAATAGCCGCAGCATGGCTCGAGTGGCGAGAAGTTACTGGTGTCACATGTAACATAAGAATGGCGGTAAATAAAACTTAGAGGTTTAATATATAAAACCCTCAACAGACCATTCCTTATGTATGGCAGCGAAACGTGGGCTAGTGACTCAGAAGAACGTCTATACCATTTAAGTCGCTGGAATGAAGATGCTGAGATGGATGTGTGGCGTAACCAGGCTCGATAAAATTCATAACGAGTACGAGTGAGGAAGCCTTGGCGTGCGCGACATAGCCGACAAGATGCAGGAGTAGGCCGAGATGGAATGGTCACGTAAAGAGGAGACCACCTGACTACGTTGCCAACCTAGCACTGTAGCTGCAGCTTTCACCCCCCGGTCGAAAATCAAGAGTTAGACCCAAAACAATGTGGAACGCATCGTCTTCAAAAATCAAAAATCGTCGTCAAAAATCGTCTTTTTATAAAACAATTATGTGTTTACCTTTAATTTAAATGCATATACGATATAATTAATAAGTCTGATGTATTTTGTAATTGTTATTTATGTATTTAGTTGGTAAGCCTTGTTCAATAAATAAAAAAATAAAAATAAAACGCTGTAGTGTCCAAAGATACAAGATTCAAGATAGAATTAGGTTTCCGACTCTGATATCGAAGATCGTTGCGAAGTGGAGACGTGAGACCTGGAAAGTTGACCCCAACACCATGTGGAATATATTGCTAAGAAAGAGTTGAGGAACATCTCAAAAGTGACAACTACACATTAAAGGTGTGCTATTATGTTATATTCGTATATTATAGCATATCGTTATGCTACATTAAAATATTAGGTTATTTTTAATGCTATAATATATTAGTATTAAGTACCTAATATAATAAATAACCTATTATAACCTACGTTAAACTAAAAGTAGTTATTAATGTTTTTTACACTACTTAATGATCATTTACTATTATTAACCAATTAATTATTCTTTTTTCCACTATTTTAGAAATAACAACACGAATAAATTCATATTACGCTATTAAAAACAGAATTCTTAAGTACTTTTTAAGCCCCGAGCGAGCGTGAGTTCGCGATCAAGAATTCCACAGGACAGCATTAGTTAAATATTCTAATAACAGTAATAATATTATAGCAGAAAAATAACGTGTTCGTTCAAATCGCATGTCGTACGTGATTTATGATATTAGTCCTTATTGATAAGACATTAGAGCCTGTCTCAACTGTTTCAAATATAACGCGTTATTTGGTTTTCCAACTTTCAAAATTCAACTTTATTTCTATTTGATAGAGTTGAATTTTGATAGATTTGATTACCAAGAAAAGAGAGAGCAATACTTGCATCGCGTGCGGCTGGATCAAGAAGCTAAAATAACGGCTGGATAGAGAAGGAGAACACAGTTCATTCGTTCAGTTCTGTCATTTCATTTGTTCATTTCGAATACACTAGATGGCGTGCGGTGCCTTGCTTGATATAATTTAATATAGCAATAGCAGAATAAGTTATATTTTTATATTAGGTGCGATAGTTATATTTTTATAACGTTATGCTATATGCGTTATCGAATATAACGCACACCTTTACTACACATCATAAAGATGTGGTGGATGGGAGCTTACATGCGGATCTGAAAAATTGTTTAGGATGACGAAGTTGAGGGAGTTTGCTAGGGATTTGGGAGTCAAAATATGTCAACTCTCCACCACATGAGAATGGGGCCCTTGCAGTAGTGATACACGATAGCACACGATGTAAAGCGTCTGCGCGTTGGGCGCGGGCGCATGAGGCGCGGCGGGCAGCGGGCGGCGGTACGGGCCCGCCGTCAGCAGCGCCAGCGCGGCCGCAATACACCACGCCCACACAGGGATACGTACCAGTCGCCGGCGAGCGTGCGCACGATGTAGAGCGTTTGAGCGTTGGGCGAGGGCGCGTGCGGCGCGGCGGGCAGCGGGCGGCGGTACGGGCCCGCCGTCAGCAGCGCCAGCGCGTCGCGGACCACTGCCGCGCCGCCCGCTCGCGACACCCACACGCGGCCCTCGTCGCTCACGCATCCTACCTCCACTTCGCAAGGTTTCTACAAACACATATTCATTTTTGTAACATTATATTTCACAACATCAAGGGAAGTCTAGCTTTGATTCAAAAGTATTTCTATTTGTGAATTTATTTGAAAAAAATAAAGAGATTTGACTTTTGGTTTTGGATTCTAGGGCCAATTCAAACCAAAAGCAACAGCCGCTGGCGGCCTCCCGAACACACGCGTCGTGTCTCTGTTTGTCCAGTTTAGTTCGGCCAGGCCTGGTGCACTCCGCATTTTAGGTACGACACCACGTACGACGCTGCAAGTACTTGCCGCGCCAAGGTCGCGTCCCATCATTGGGTATATTTAGGTTGCCGCGTGCCGCTCGGTTCATACGTGCTTCACTCGCCACGCGCAACGCTTTCATTGGGCAGGCGTCTGTCACTCGATGTACTTGCGCGCTACTCTCGCCCGCAACGCGCCGGCGGGCGGTGCGAAATACATAGAAGTTAGATTCGCAAAAGAGCTAGGATATATGCGACAGAAAGAGATGCAAGGTCTGGCCGTTCGTAATTAGCGCCGTACAAGCTTAATTCCACTTTATTGCACTGTAATTAGAGTTGCTATTTATTTTAATAGTTTAGCGGAGTGAAGCTTCTGTACTTGTGTACTATTATTTATTCGGTGCTTTGGGTTAATATGGATATAGGTAATACCTATCTCACCTACCAGCCGATCCCATCATAACTCGTAAGTTTTATCCTTAAATCGTGCGAGCGAGGGAGTTGTTTGAGACTTTCAGAGCAATAGAAACTCTCGCGCGCAGCCATTGGGTACGTACATTTTTGCTTGCATGCGCGAACTTTAGGTTTCTTATAACAGTAGGTAAGCGATGACAAGGCGACCGGAATTAGACTTTTTAATACAGTTGCTCAAAAAGTGGCGTATTGCAGGGACGTATAGCGTTCGGGATGTGGGCTATTACACACTCGAACTTTTTCTTTACCTTTCCCGAACTCGTGCGTTTTCTTTCCCAACTGTCAAAATATTGTCTATGTTCGGAAAAGATCGACGTTTCTGAACGCGTCTCTAATGTCACGTCAAATTGACATTTGGCTGTCACTTGAAGTTGACAGTGACACTTGATTGAAATTCTTGTAACAAGATGTCGGATTAATTTTGCTGAATTTGTTAAAAATCGCTCGCGTTGAATGTGCCTGGCATATCGAGTTTGAATAAAATCTTAAATTATCTATGTGATCCCGTTTTGTACGACCAAGGTTTTGACGCCATCCATCGGGCTGGTCGCGGAGTTTTGAAAGAAAGATAATTGTCCACCACGCGCTTTTTGTCGGGACTGTAAATCGTAATAAAAGAGGCTCCCCCGTGTGTGTCATTGTGTATCTATTGCTGAAGCGCCCAGTGCCTTGGGAACGCTGTTATTTGTGTTGTGAGTAAGGTGACTAATTGGTAAGGTCTGCAGAAGAAGACGAAGAAAGGACCCCAGGGGCGCGCGCGCTCCCTTACACCACTTCTGCCTTGGAGACGTTCGACACACAGACCCGTATGTAACCTCACCTTACTTAACATCCTCTCCGCTGTGTATCGCAGTCCAATTGTTCAGTTTACATCCCCGCTGAAACCTAGTTTTTTGTCCGGAGTCTATATTAGTAATACCAGCTTCCACTGCGCTAGCTGATTCCGCGGTATAGGCAGGGGTGTACTGAACATTTCTTGGTAGCAGTAGCGTGGTTTGAAGGCCTGAGAGGCCCACGCCAAAACTTTGTCCATTAATCAGTGCCGTTTTGATGACCAGCTGGTCCGGACTAGATTAATTTGTACTTGTAAATGGTAATTAACTTGCATTTGAAAAGTATAGGGCATTCCTTTGTTATTGGTTCCATGTCTTGTAATTAATTGTCATGTATTGAAGTTCCAAAAATGTAAACAGATGCCTTTCTTTGCTCATAATAATTATTATTTAGTTTGTTAGCAAATTTGAGTTGTGAATATTGACAAGTTTGTTGCTAAAATAATAGCTAATAAAAGGTTAGCTAATAAGTTTGCACTCAATACTTAGTGAAACTTAAATGATTTGGGACATTGTTTACACATTGAAACTCATTGAAACTTGTGCTTTGAAATAATTAAAATTAACTTGTTGTGTTGATATCCAAGTGAATTTCAATAGTCAGTGATTCTGAGTGAATTTCAATAGTCAGTGAGTTTTGTTGCTTTCTGATAACCTCCAAATATTTAAGAGTTTGTGTCATTATAAATACTTTGTTGTTGTAATATTGGAATTTTGTGGTTAGTAATAACCTCCAAATATTGGAGATTTTGTGTTATAGTGAATATTTTGAATTTGTTGTTTTTGTTGATAAATTTGGGACGTTACAATGACGGCCTCCTCGGCTAAAGCCAAAATACGTTCTGAGTTACGGTGGTTAGCTTCTGCGGTTGCATTATTGGATCGACCGGATAGGACGGAGGCCTTGTTGAACAGATACGTAGATCTGCCCGTACGTTTGGCTGTTGTTGATGAACAGTATGCCTTATTTTTGGAAAGGACTGTTGAGGCCGATGTGGAAATGCGACAAGAAGTCGATTTGGATGTGGACCAGTGTTATGATTTTGCGGACAGAATTACCCAGGTGGCTCGACCTTTGCAAGTGGCAAGAGAGAATGAACCGAGCCCGTCCCCGGTCACATCTAAGAGTATGCCCCCTCTATTTGCTAGATTGGCCCCCTTAGATCTAAGGCGTTTTGCTGGTCGTCTAGAGGACTGGGAGGGCTTTATTAATATTTTTGATAGTCTGGTACATGCCCGGGATGATTTGACCCAGGGCCAGAAGTTAGCGTACTTGTTATCCGTGTTGGAAGGGGAGGCCCTTGAATCGGTTCAACATTTGGCCCCCTCGGATGAAAACTACCCTATTGCTAGGGATTTGATTGCCCGTCGGTACCAGAACGTACGACGTCTGGCGGACAACCATGTTGCCGCCGTTTTGAATTTACCCCGCGTTGCCAGCGTGATGCACTTGAGAGTGGCTTTGTTGAATCCGCTGTTGGTTGCCTACAACGCATTAAAAAACTTAAAACTCCCAGTGGAGCAGTGATCGTTTTTGTTACTGCACATTGTCCTGGGAAAGTTGCCGGACTCTGTTAAGGTCCGTTTTGAGCAGCAGTATGGTGGGGATAGTGCGACTTATCTGCCACCCTTCTCGGACCTCTTGACGTTCCTGGAAGGAGAAAGTAGACTGGCAGATAATTCCTCTCTGGCCGGTCCTATGGGACCCGAACGACCTGTGCCACAGAGTAGATCCCCCACCGGACCCCCCCGTAGGGGGCGTATGGCCCCTCGCGCGCCCGGCCGCTATGCCGCCGTCCAGGAGACCGCCCGCTGCTTGTACTGTCGGGAACCGGGTCACAGCACGACCCGTTGTGATAAGTTCCTCGACCAGCGCGTCCAAGGCCGTCGAGCGATCGCGCGACAACGGACATGGTGCTACTCGTGCTTGGGCCTGCACATGCAGCGCGAATGTACCCAAGCGCACCCATGCCGCTTTTGTAAGGGCAACCACCATCCCCTCCTCTGCATGAACAGCCCAGAGGGCGGCGGAGCGCCGCAGCGCGTCGCTGCAGGATCACCGCGTATGGGTGGGGGTCTCGGACCCCCCGCGGTGTTTGCATCCCGCAGCAGTTCTAGTGGCCACCAGAGTGGCCCCAGACGCTCTCCGCCACGTTTGGACCCTCAAACGGGCGGGGGTCCCAGGGACCCCCCCATGGGAAACCGATCCCCAAGGATGGGGATGAGTTATGCGGGCGTTGCCGGAGGTCGTAGAGGCCCCCCGCGACGTTTTGAGCCTCGCACGGGCGGGGGTCCCACGGACCCCCCCATGGGAAATCGGTCCCCAACTAGGGGGTTCGATTTTGCGAGCGTTGCGGGAGGTCGTAGAAGCCCCCCGCAACGTGTTGAGCCTCGCACAGCCGGGGGTCCCCGGGACCCCCCCTCTGAAAATCGGTCACCGTGCCCCCGCGACTATGGGGCGACGTACACGGTGGATGATAGGCACCGATTCTCGCCGCCGCTCGCCGAATACCCGCGTTTGGAGCGGCGCCCGCCCCGTCTTCAAGGGGCCGGGAGATATAACCCGCCTGATACCGGGCGATTTGGACGTAGGCAGTATGTGGGAGACTGGGACCCACTGGATCGCTATGAGCGACCCCCTTACCATGGGGGGACGTCTGGGGACCCCACATACTAGCAATCAGCGTGTTTACGGTCGATTGTAGCCACCCCTCCAGAGACCGTTTTGTTGCCCACGGCCTCTGTGCTTGTCAGGGGATTGAATGGCGACCTTGTGGAAGTTCGCGCCTTGTTGGATTCCGGTGCTCAGGGGTGTGTTGTGTCATCTTGGTTAGTTAGGCGGTTGGGCCTCAAGGTGCACCCCCACACGGAAGGCGTGAGAGGTGTTGGCGATGTGAAAGTCCCCGGGTTGTTAGGGCATGTTGACTTCACATTTACATCACGTAATAAGTCCACGCCAGGCATTAAGACCTCGGCGATTGTGTTGGACACAGTTGTTGGCCGTCAACCTTCAGTTGACTTGGGACCGAGTATGTTGTCTTTGGTGTCTGATTCCCCACTCGCCGATCCAAATTTCTTCCGCCCAGGCCCGATTGATGCTCTCCTTGGAGCCGATGTCCTGGGGCGAGTTTTGTTGACGGGGAAGCGAGTTCTGCAGCCAGATGGCTTGGTAGCTCTGCAGACGACACTCGGTACAGTTGTGATGGGCCCTGCTCGCCGCGTTTTGGATTCCCTTGATGAGGATCGCGGTCTTGTTTTTAATGTGTCTCTCTCCGAAGTGGTGCAGAAGTTTTGGGAGGTTGAGGAACCTCCACCAGCCCCGCGGGTTGACCCAGTAGCGGATGAATGCGAGTTGTATTACCAGAATAACACTGGTCGCCTCCGCTCTGGTCGTTTGATCACCCGTCTCCCCTTTCGTGCCGGCCGACCTCCTCTGGGCGAATCCCGACCGCTAGCGGAACGTAGGCTAGTGGCGATGGAGCGTCGCATGAGCAAGGATCCGGTCTTCCGCCAGAAGTATGTTGAATTCATGCGGGAGTATGAGGAGTTAGGGCACATGTCCGTGAGCGATTTGGATTGGCGCTCCGTTGAGCACTTCTTTTTGCCGCACCACGCCGTTTTGAAATCCGGAAAGATTCGGGTGGTCTTTGACGGTTCGGCTCCCACCTCTACTGGAGCGTCCTTGAACCAGTGTCTGCATGTAGGTCCCAAGCTGCACACGGAGATCTCAGACATTTTGACCAACTTCCGGCGGCACCAAATTGTATTTATGACTGACATCCGGATGATGTTCAGACAAACGGTCATCCATCCAGAGGATAGGAGGTACCAATTGATTTTGTGGAGAGAGAGTCCTAGGGACCCCTTGTTGATTTATGAATTGAATACGAATACGTACGGTTTGGCTTCGAGCCCGTTTGTTGCGATTCGTTCTTTGTTGGAGTTGGCCGAGAAGGAGCGCTTGAGATACCCTCGCGCCTCCGCCATTTTGGCCAGTGACGTCTATGTGGATGACATTTGCACGGGCGCCTCATCTGTCTCAGAGGCGATTGTCCTGAGAGACGAACTCACCGCCCTTTTGAAGTCGGGAGGTTACGAGTTGAGGAAATGGATATCCAACTCGCCTGATGTACTGGTAGGATTGCCCGAAGAGCACCAGCAGGACCCCCACCTATTCGAAAATGTTGATAATCCCCATGTGGTGACCGTCCTTGGCGTACAGTACAAACCGGTCTCTGACACTTTCACGTATTGTGTGGATTTACGACCACCGAAAGTCTGGACCAAGCGTTCAGTATTGTCTACTGTCGCACGTACCTTTGACCCCAATGGGTGGATTTGCCCCGTGCTGTTTATGGCCAAGTGTTTCTTGCAACGGTTATGGGCTTCGGGTGTGTCGTGGGATGAACCCCTCTCGGACGAGTTACTCCGAGATTGGTCGAGCTTCGTTTCATCCCTCCCCGAGATTAATGAAGTGCATTTGCCGAGGCTATTCCTCCCTTCTGAAAATTGTAAAGTTACTCTTCACGGCTTTTCCGATGCCTCCGAACGTGGATTTGCTGCGGCCGTGTACCTCCGCACCGTTACTGTTGACGGAGTTGTTGCTGTGCATCTGGTGATAGCGAAAAGCAAAGTCGCTCCCCTTCGGACTCGTCATACGATCCCGAGGTTGGAATTGTGTGGAGCTGCCCTCCTAATGCGTTTGTTGAACCACGTATGGCTCACATTAGGTCGATCTATTGCGATACAAGAGGTTTATGCTTGGACGGACAGTCAGGTCGTCCTTTGTTGGTTGAAGGCTCCGGCGCACACCTTGGACGTGCTTGTGGCCAATCGAGTGTCGCAGATTTGTAATTCCGACATCGAGTTGATTTGGAGACACGTGCCGGGAACCATGAATCCCGCGGATTGTGCGTCTCGGGGTTGTGTAGCCCCAACCCTAATTAACCACCCCCTCTGGTGGGGCCCACAGTGGTTGATGCGGCCTGAGTCGGAGTGGCCGCCCTCTCCAGCGTTGTCGAACGTAGCCGTTCCTGATATGCGGGCATGCGTCCTGGAGACTAACCCCGCCGGGGAAAAGGATTTGTTGTTGGATCGGTACAGCTCCTTACAGAAGCTGCTTGGTGTTACCGCTTGGATCAGACGTTTTGTGTACAATTGCAGAAACCCACGCGCGAGGCGTGATTCGTCGGTTCTCACTCCGGACGAGCGTAGGGACGCGCTTGATAGATTTAGGGCGGATAATATAGAAATAGAACTATTCTGATAAATTAAACTGTTCAATTAACTATAAACAAAACTATAAAGCTTCTATTTCAATAAGGTCAGGATTAATAAAAATCTCAAATCTAAATATAACTATTCTGATAAAAGCATCTAACTATTCAAATAACTATAAACAAAACTATAAAGCTTCTGTTTCAATAAGGTCAGGATTAATAAAAATCTCAAATCTCTAATAAACTATTTTATTCTTTGAAATCGTCCATTTATTTTTTTACCTACCACCCGTTAAGGACATCTTTTAGCTGACAAGAAAAACGGGCGAAAAAAACTCACCAGCTTTAACAGAAACAACGACATTTATAAATAATCATGTCGTTGTTGAACATACAACACATTTAACAACATTTACAACAACATTACTTTTCATGATAAAAGATTTAACAACATTTACGAATATCATCAAGCATTTTTTATAAACTGTTACTTTATATTATTTCAGTACTCTCATAATTTATTCGAAACCGATAAGGACCGATAAGGACAACTTTAATTTAATATTATCAACAAATAAGCATTTACATTTAACAAGTTACCGAATATCCTTCGAACAAGGGCAAAACTTCAGCAATATTTACTAGACAATACATCAGCATTAAACAGCAAGAAAAAACAAGAAATGAGAAATATGAAACAACGGAATAGTTACTTAACTTGTACACCGCTCACGGCCCAAACCAGACTGACTAAATAAAATGGCTGCCTCGCCTTATAAATGTTAGCGTCTACCGCCAATTCTACTGACAATTTCCGTTTACGGAAATTACAGAAAATACCACAATACAAACATAACAATTATGAAAAAGTATTCCAAAATCAAAGAATGATTTTACTTAACATTATTTATAAATACAATAATTATATATTTGTTTTCTTTTCAACCGAAAGTAACGTGTACAAACGTAAAAGTACACGTTACTTAGATACTTTATATTACATTACCTTTTAGTAATAAACTAATTGATATGAATATTAAAAGTAATAACATGATTTTATACACATTATTCAGTACTTATAGGCAAATTAAAGTACAATTGCTTGATCATGCTTTGTTGACGGTTGGTCCCGCCACAAATCAAAATACTTTTTATTAGAAACAGGATACATGTTGTAAAATGTTATCTCCATAATTAATATAATGAATTTAGATGTAAAAATAACTATTTGACATTAATAACAAAACTCCATATCATATCGCTTTGTTGTCGGATGGCACCGACACAAATCAAACTTCTATTTAATGAAAACACGATAAATAAGGTACAATGTTATCCCCAAAATTAATTTAGATGTAATAAATACTAAATTGAATCAATAACAAAACTTGATATTCTATCACGGCCATACTGACAAGTACTTCGTTCTCGAAGTACTAGATCAGCTTAAGTACTTAATTAATCTCATGTGTCACATCTAACGTAGATTTATCGAACCTTCTGTGAGCCTCGCCATGTCCACTACTTTACCCTCTATCGGTGAAGACCAAGAAGACACCAAACTCACAGCAGTAGTGTATTTAGTCAGTCAGTCAGTATGAATAGTGTGCCTCGACATGTACGGCTCCATCACCGCTGCCCGTGAAGACCAAACCGACATCAAGCACACTATCGACCAGCTTCATTACCTACTGTGAACCTCGACATGTCAACGGCATCACCCCCTGTCGGTGAAGACCAAGAAGACACCAAGCCCACAGCAGCAGGGGTCAAACACACTATCAACGAGCTTCTTTACCTACTGTGAACCTCGACATGTCAACGGCATCACCCCCTGTCGGTGAAGACCAAGAAGACACCAAGCCCACAGCAGCAGGGGTCAAACACACTATCAACGAGCTTCTTTACCTACTGTGAACCTCGACATGTCAACGGCATCACCCCCTGTCGGTGAAGACCAAGAAGACACCAAGCCCACAGCAGCAGGGGTCGTTGTCAGTCAGTAGTTAGTCACAGTAATGCTGCGCCGATCCCAAACAAAATGGGATAAGGGCAGGAGAGTGATGAGTCATCGTCATTGTCTGTAACTTTTAGTTTTATTTAATATTCTATCATGGTTATCCGTGTCATAATCGACATTGAACTATAAAATTTCATCAACAGACGATCTGCATTAATTGTACATCTACATTAATTGTACAATTCTTTTCATGATTTATACTAAATCATCAGAACAATATCCAATATTTATCGACATTGAACTATAAAATTTCATCAACAGATCTGCATTAATTGTACATCTACATTAATTGTACAATTCTTTTGATGATTTATACTAACTCATTAGAACAATATCCAATATTTCTTATCGCCACTATTACATTCCCAAGATAAACACTACATCTTAGAATGAAACGGTCATTTGGAAACAAAGTCGTTATTCCTCAGACTATTTTAGTTGGAATTTTCTTTTATTACGCCTATACAAACGTACTGCAAACTAAACTGCACCGGCATGGTATACGTTCCCGTGGGAACGTATAGACAATAACCATCAATCAAACTGAAATTAATATTTCATCCAAATCTGTTTACACAAACTTAAAACTTTCACTGCTGGACTGCCTGGACCATTATTTATATTACGTTATAATTATAATAGGCTACAGTAAAATTTGGCTGTTATAAAACAGATTCAAGTTATAATTTTCACATAAAATGTGGTACTCTTAAAGTTATATTTTCTCAAATTTCATCATTAAATATCTACATTTTCACAACAGTGAAAACACCCCATTAGGCATCTTGAAATATTCGCTATCGTAATGAACATTTCGAATCAAATATAATATATCAAAGATATCTTAAGGCCTATATCCTAAGGCCTATAGATAAAATAATCAATATGACATTGTTTACCAATTTTCTTTTTAAACCGCTCGGCCAATCTGATAATATTTAATACATAATATATTGTATCCATCTATTTACTGTCGCAACATTATCTCCTTACCTTAACCATGATTACTACAAGGTGTCCCGAAAATACTAACTTGTCGACCGACATTGACACCGAGTATTATAGTTTTGCCACTATAAACTAATTGTTAAGTGGATCATGATAATAACTGGTTCAACCTTACAATTACCAAATCTCACGAGAACCAAAATTAGCGCCCCAGTAAGTAACACTTATACTTTTATAAATATGCCAAGAAAGTTTAAAGATCGAAACTCACATCGGCCCTAGCAACTTACAATGATCGTCAAAAGGACAGGACTTAATTTAACAGATCTTATGAAACTTATGGTAACGTATGGAAACTTCTATGTAAACGTATGGAAATTTCTATAGAAAGCTATCGAGGAATATCGAGAACTACCGAAAACCATCGAAAACTACAGAAAACCATCAAAAACTACCGAAAACCATCGAGAACTGTCGAGAACTGTCGATAACTGTCGAGAACTGTCGAAAACTGTCGAGAGCTGTCGAGAGCTGTCGAGAGCTGTCGAGAACTGTCGAGAACTATCAAGAACTATCGAGAACTATCGAGAACTGTCGAGGACTATCGAGAGCTATCAAAAGCTATCGAAAAGTATCAAAAACTATCTGACATTATTGAAAACTATCGACAACTATCGAGAACTATCGAGAACTGTGAAGAACTATCGAGAGTTATCGAGAACTGTAGAGGACTATCGAGAACTGTCGAAAACTATCGAAAGCTATCGAAAACTATCGAAAAACTATCGAAAACTATCGAAAACCATCGGAAACCATCGGAAACCATCGGAAACCATCGGAAACTATCGGAAACCATCGGAAGCCATCGGGAACCATCGGAAACCATCGGAAACCGTCGGAAACCAACGGAAACCAACGGAAACCATCGGAAACCATCGGAAACCATCGGAAGCCATCGAATACCATCGGAAGCCATCGGAAGCCATCGGGAACCATCGGAAACCATCGGAAACCATCGGAAACCGTCGAAAACCAACGGAAACCATCGGAAACTATCGGAAGCCATCGGAAACCATCGGAAGCCATCGGAAACCATCGGAAACCATCGGAAACCATCTGAAACCATCGGAAACCATCGGAAACCACTGGAATCCATCGAAAACCGTCGAAAACCATCGAAAACCGTCGAAAACCATCGACAACCATCGAAACCCATTGACAACCATCGACAACCATCGAAAACTATCGACAGCCATCGAAAGCCATCGAAAACCATCGAAAACCATCGCAAACCATCGAAAGCCATCGAAAACTATCGCAAACTATGGAAAACTATGAAAACTCATGGAAATCCTATGGATAACAGAAAACCCGTGGAAAACATATGGAAAACCCATATAAACGTTTGGAAAACTCATGAAAAACGTTTGGAAAACCAATGAAAAACGTATGGAAAACCCCATGGAAAACTCATAGAAAACCCATGGATAACCTATGGAAAGCTATTTGAAAACGTATAAAAAAGCCTATTGAAAACGTATGAAAAGCCCATGGAAAACGTATGGAACAACCCATGGAAACCTATGAAAAACGTTTGGAAAACGTATGGGAAACTTATGGAAAACCTATGGTAAACCCATGAAAAACGTATGGAAAATATACTTATGGACAGATATCAGTTCCTAGTCTACTAGGTAGTACATTTTTTTGATTAAAACCAACAAACCGAAACCTTGTTTTTTTTTCATCAGGAAAAACAAAATCAACATTGATAACAAACTGTAATAACATATCGTTAGACAAAAGACAGAAGTTGTTTTTCAAATTTGTGTACCGTTCTTACGTGGCCGTTTTATCATAAGAAAGCTATTTAACATCAATAATATTATAGTGGAGCAAATCGTTCCAAATGATTAAAGTTAAATAAAAAAAGGATAAAAATAAATCTAATCTCACTGTACTCCGTCTATCAAGGAACAAGTCTAAAGATGGTTGTGGTGGCAACTAGGTAATACGAAAGAACCATAGCAATCTATTTAAACTTAATTAATGGGTAAGCTTTTTAACAAGAGGTATACTTTGTCGTACAGTGTTAAAACCTATTAACACATGTTATAACTTATATAATTAACTATCACTTTCTAGAAGCCACTTCAAAATCAAAGTTTTGTAAAATAGTATACCAATGGGGAATTCGTAGTAGGTATAAAAAAACTTTATAACTTTGGTACCTACCTAGATTTGATTAAATTTCTTGCATTAAGTTATTATTTGTAAATCTAAGTAATGCTATGCTAAAAAAGAAATTAGAGCCTTATAAAATAAATATGGCAACAATACTTTTCAATTGCCCATATTGTTGTATAACATAAAGCAAAGATTTGAATACTAAAATGTAAAATGTCATTGTTATTAGCAAAATCTAGTTAATCTTACATTATTTTGATTCAATAATGATTAAATTACTACGCGGTTCAAAATACCAAGTTGCACAACCAGAAACCCTTTATTTTACAAACCACTAAAGGAGGAATAATCACGATTTGAACTAGCAAAATAGGACGACAAGAAAATGATAATTTTATGTACCTACCCGACTCCATTCCACTATATTTTACGACTTAATTGTTAGAATAACACTGACTTTCACGAACTTAAACCTTTCTAAACCTAAGGTTAAGTAAAATTATATCACTAATTTTTCATTTTGCTCCAAAGACCGCCTCTTGTTTATTTTTAGTTGCAAATGACTAATGTTAATCAAGGAACACTGGAAAGCCACCGCACTATTAACTATTGTATAATTATACTACCCGGCAAGATTTTCAGAAATGAATCCTAGTGTTGCATAATAGGTTTATCTGTTTCTAGCATTTTAAAATAAATATATCTGTAGCGAGTCATATTATCACAACAATGATTACTGTAAGTTTACACAAAAAAAATCTTTGGTATGATAATCTAGTAGGTAATTTTCAATGTTATTGAATAAACAACATAAGCTAATTAGTGTAGGAAATGAAGCTAGTTGACCCCCACAGTAATTCATCAGCCAGAAAAAACTTTACAACGTGATAAAGTATCAATAAATTAAAAGTATTGTATAAAATTCCAAAGAGTAATAATAATAGAAGTTAGGTTTTTTTAATGAAAGTCATATTTCATAGATATCTTTTTGAGGAAAAATGCTCCGTTGAAACTTTCTCCACCATACATATTCATGTAACGTATTAAAATGATTTATGAAACATCCAAAAAAATATCCCAGCAGAAACACTAAATTTTACTAAAATATGTGTTTTTGGTGTGACTCGAACCGTAAAATTTCTCCGTCGAACTTTTTTACGGAAATGCTATTTTATTGAAGTTTTATAACCACAAAATGAAAATCTAAAAAATAAACCATGTAATTAAACAATTTTAAAAATTGCCGTTTTACTCGCAGTGGAAAATTTCTCTATCTGTTTTATTTATTGATTTAAGTACACAGTTCACTTTATTTTCAACTACAACAATATCCAAAAAAAAAACCAAAACCTAAAAGCATTTTACATAGAAAAACTTAATTCAGCAATCGGGAGCTGTGAGTACGAAGCGAGGCGTAGGAGCGGGGCGCGGGAGCCGTACAGAACGGGTTCCCCGCCGCCCCGCCACCGCGCCGCCGCGCCGCCGCCGTCCGCTCGCGCGAAATATTCTATTTTCACGTATCAATCGTCGAGGCAAAATAATTATGTTGACATTGTCTTTACCAAATAGTTGTATAAATGGTACCGAGAGGCGACCGTCGGTAATTCTACCTACTATAGAGTACCACAAAGACATACTCATTGTTAGAAGGCAAAAAGTTACGTTAAAAAAGTTGAGTTGTTGGTGCTGGTTAGGTTGGCGGCTAGGCAAGCCGCAACCTGGCCCTCTTAGTATATTCATGAAAAAAGTGCGGCTAAAATGATGAGAAAATATGTCATCAGGTACCAGCATGATACGCTGTTCATACGATCAGGCTTGATAGATAGACTAGAAAAATGTGGTCTGCCACGCGCCGTCATGGCCACTTTGTCAGTTCGAGCGATTTTAGCGGCGGCTTGCGGGGTGGTTTTCATGTCATGGGGTACCAGTATCAAACTTACGTCTTACTGTAACTTAGGCCAACCTACTACAAAAAATACTGGTCTGCCGACCCGCAGCCTGGCCGTCTTTTGTGCCCGAGCAATTTTATGTTTGTATTGTTACTTACATCAATAATATGAATGTACAGGGTAACAGGGAAATTCGACCTTAATATTAAACGACAGCACTATTTAGGTTATTAATAATGTACTATATCCAAAAGTTAACCATTTCAGAAATATTTACCTTCTAGTTTTTTTATCGAAACACTACATTACCTTTTGAGTTTTGCTATTATTTAATTTATTTTTATTTCTTTTTCGCTCCGTTAAGTTACAGTTTTTGCTATTTTTTGAGGAGGGGTGTACCACCATTTCAGTACCCCGAGTGTAAGTTTTTATGTCAAGCAAACGCAAACTATTTCGAATGCGTATTAATGTCAATTTGTATGAAAACTATATAAGCGCGCTACTCGCCGCTAGAGGCGCTAATACAGTTTTCATACAAATTGACATTAATACGCATTCGAAATAGTTTGCGTTTTTTGACATAAAAACTTACACTACGGGCACTGAAATATTTAACTTTTAGTTTTTTTATCGAAACACTACACTACCTTTTGAGTTTTGCTCTTATTTAATTTATTTTTATTTCTTTTTAGCTCCGTTAAGTTACAGTTTTTGCTATTTTTTGAGGAGGGGTGTACCAGTTAACAAAAATAAATTATGAAACTCGAAATAAGTGCTATCATACAATAACTATTTAAATTATGGTTTTTTACATAGCAATCGCAACTTAAAAAAAATCTTAGAAAGTTAATCTGCAGATTAATGAAAACACTTCAACATCTTTTTGGCAATACCGCCTTTTTTAACCGCCTCTGTGGTCTAGTGGTTCATACCACGGATTTCAGACCCAGAGGTCCCGGGTTCGATTCCCAGTGGGGATACATATTGTATTCGGTTTGGTTGGTGGTAGGACTTGTTCTTAGTCCGCCTGGCTAGCTACCACCATCTTATCTAAGTCTGACGCCATAACAATGATGTTTTCAGAATTATTGTGTTCCGGCAGTTAAAGATAAGATAGCCAGTTCCTCAGTGATTAAGGATTCCGGGAGTAGTGCGCTTCCACCTTCAGCCTTATCACCACTTATCATCAGGTGTGATGAAGGCTAAGTGCTACCCCGTTGTGGATAAAAAAATACAAATAGGTATAACACTCTAGGTAAAGTAGCTAAACTAAAGACGTATGGACAGAGAAAGCAGTGACATATAGAAAGTATAAATATGTAACGAAATAAGTTTGTAAAAAGAAGAGGATAAATTGTGTAAGACTGTTATTAAAACAAAGTTAAAAGATTACCCTTTTAGAGAAATTAGCCTCAGAATGTTAAATTTGCTTTTAATTGTTTTTATTGTATTAATGTATTATTATGTCAGGTTATGTATATGTTATAATAAGTATTGTGATTCTTTTGTTGCTTCTACAATAATAAAATTGTTATACGCATAATGTAGACGTACGTGTAGCAAACACAATAATAATGGATATTTGTGCTTTTCTTCGCCAACAAACTGCCATGCAGTTTGGCGATTGAAATTGAAATTTTATTAAACTTCATTGATTTTTTTCATTGATTTCATAGTTTTCAGTTTTACTGTGTAAAATCTGAAGTTCAAATAAAATGAAAAAATATTGTTTGATGTAAAGGAAAAAGATTATACATTACATTCAAAGAATAATAAAAATTACATTCATTCATTCATGATCATGATCATTAAATGGCTTAATTTTCGAAGCATGATAGAGGCCCAAAATAAATAGGTTCAGAAGACAATCTACATACAAAGTTCGCTCGAGCAACGCACTCATAGATACCGCTCACGGACATGATATCTCGGTCTGTCTCGGTCGTGTACGAGCGCGAGTGCTGTCCGCTTGAGACACGTGTCTGTGAAATTGTGCAAAAATGGAACAACAAAAAATAAGTTATAATAACTGTTCAGTGGACGGTTGTTTTAATTAAACATTGAACAGTGAATTCTCCCTGATCCATGAGTCAGAGCGTGTGGCCGGAGAGTTTCTTTGATTTGTTACGGCGAGTTTTATAATAACTGGACATTTCCGTGCGGGCAGTATCCACCACCATGTTGTATATAGATTGTCCACATCGATGCTTGGATGGAAGGGCTTAGAAGCGGTTTTGAATCTCGAGCGGAAAGCACTCGCGTTTTTTAATTTGAGCTGGTTTTGGTCGGAGCGTAGAATTTTCTAGTCGAGATCTTTCCAGCTTGACGTTGTTACTCAACTCAATGTGCTCTAACTGTGCGGTGATCGCTTCCTGTCTTTACGAGGTTGAATACAATGACATCATTAAATATTTGCTTCCTCGTCGACATATAAAATCTATCTTGTTTTTAACTTTAGCCTCCGGCTTAATCCAGGTCCATTTGCGGCTTACGGGCTTTTTAAAGGAGTTCATCAGTAGGAAGAGGTTTTCCCCCGCTCCATAAAGTCTGCCAGCATCAGGCCTCTTTCGTTTCGTTGCCAAAATCCAAATTGCCCCACTCTCAACTCATCACCGTAACGATGCCCCAATTTTGCATTGAAATCCCCTGTCACAAACGTGTAGTGGGTTTTGTATAGCTTTGAATGGCTTTAGAGATCTCCTCATACATAGCCTCCACTTCAACATCGTTGTGTTTCGAGGTCGGAGCGAAGACCTGTATGATATGCACCATATTATACCGTTTCTATATTTTGAGTAGGAGGGTAGCGTATCTAACTACCTTGCTCGACACACTCCCTATGGTGACGACGTTGTTAATGAGGGATTTATGGACGATGAACGCAACACCACCAATGGACTGCTGGTTACCCACCCGGTGGTATAGCAAGGTATAAGCTGAATAGTAGGATAATCAAGTCCTCTTCCTCTCTTCGGACCTCAGTTATGTCAATGACATCCCATTGTAACTTGCTAATCGCCTCTTCCAACTTGAAAACTTCGCGTCGGCCCTTAATGTGCGCGTGCTTTAGGTTACCAGGTGAGCAATTTAACAGGATAGCTTATAAACTGAAAACAATTTATTTTTTTCGAGTTATTTTTTCATTATCTTGCCATAATCCCTATCCGCTAAAGCGCCCGGATGCACTCAGTTATTGTTCGCTTGATTCGATATCATCAGGGTATTTCGACTTTTTAATTCCAGGTATTATACATCTTTTGGACTTCACTTTTCTTCAATGTGGGTGATAATGCAGATGAAATTAGGTAAAGGTTATTCTAACTAGGCCTACTATCGAGTACTACAAATTAAAAGGATGTAATTTCTGTTAGTTGTACTACGTCAATTCGCCATATAAAAAGGCCAATTATCCTTTGTGTTAGTTATAGGCTTATAGGTAGGGGTGAGCACGTAAAACATGTGTTGTGTTGTGATTGATAAAAATACTGCAACATGTCATTTTTAACTGTGTTTAACGTAATGCTTATTTTTTCCTTTCATCAAACAATATTTTTTTTACTACTCGTCACCGCTCTCTGACCTTAAGTGACCTTAATTTTTATAAAATAAATAATAAAAAATATCTGTATTCAACTTGACTTAATAAATAAGCTCTTTTGAATCGTCTATATTTTTCTACCACCCGTTCAAAACTTTTTTAACTGATAAGAAGAACAGGCGAAATAAACTTATCAGCTTTAATCATTTGGAGTAACTATATTTACAAAGATTTATATCGTTAACTTTTACAACTTTTTAATAAAAATATAACACTAGTTCAGCTTAGGTTATGTGTTACATCAAATCCATGCATTACGGTCTTTCAAATAGTCGTCTACTTTATAATATGCTTCGCCCATGAGCGATTTTTTGACATGACTTTTGAATTTGTTCAAAGGCAGCTCTCCTAAATTCTGTGGAACTTTATTAAATATAGCTACACTTTTCCCCAAAAACGAACTTCTTTCTTATACCTTTTTGGATTGCCAAAAAGATGTTGAAGTGTTTGCATTTCATCTGCAGATTAACTTTCTACGATTTTATCCAACCAACGTGCTTGAAAGTTGCGGTTACTATGTAAAAACTGAGAGCAGTTATTTCGAGTTTCATTATTTATTTTTGTTAACTGATACACCCCTTCTCAAAAATAGCAAATACTCAATAGTGCGAAAAAGAAATAAAAATAAATTAACTAAGAGCAGTAAAGGTTTCGGTTTGATTTCGCAAAAAACAAATTTAAAGTGAAATATTTCTGAAATGGTTAATTACTATTAATATAAAATATTAGTCTCCTTTAATATTAATTATTTAATATAAATTTAATATATTTTGAATAGTTCTATGAATTATTTCATGCTCATGTAATGTAATTGTTTGTGATGAGAAAAATAAATACTTTTTATTATTATTTTATTTATTTATATTATGGTCGAATTTCCCTGCAACCCTCTACATTAATATATGTGGTCGTCCAAATCAAAAGGGACCTTATTGCGGCCGGCACATACGTCTTTATTTTTGTTGTTTTGTATTCGAACAACAGCAATAAAGGCGTAAGTGCCGAGAGCCACAAGGTCCCTTTTGATTTGGACGACCACATATAATAGATGTCAGTAACATTACAAACATAAAATTGCTCGGACACAAAAGACAGCCAGGCTGCGGGTCGGCAGACCAGTATTTTTGGCAGTAAGTTGGCCTAAGTTACAGTAAGACGTTAGTTTGATACTGGTACCCCATGACATGAAAACCACCCCGCAAGCCGCCGCTAAAATCGCTCGAACTGACAAAGTGGCCAAGACGGAGCGTGGCAGACCACATTTTTCTAGTCTATCTATCAAGCCTGATCGTATGAACAGCGTTTCATGCTGGTACCTGATGATATATTTTCTCATCATTTTAGCCGCACTTTTTTCATGACTGTACTAAGAGGGCCAGGTTGCGACTAGACAACCTAGTCTATTTTTTAACGTAACTTTTTGTCTTACTACTAACAATGAGCATGTCATGATTGATGATGACGACCGATTTGGCGCAGGGGTAGGCTACCCACCTTCTGCGCCAATGGTCTCGGGTTCGATTCCCGAACAAGACAAATATTTGTGTGCATGAACATGTCTATTTGTCTTGGTCTGGGTGTTAACTATGTATATTGAGTATGTATTTACAAACAAAAAATTATTTAAGTATATATTTATCCGTTATCAAGTTTTCCATAATACAGTTCCTTAATGAAATTAACATGGGCTTAGATAATTGGTGTGAATGTAAGAAGTTATTTATTATTTTATTTATTATTAAGCAGGTAGGGTTACCGACGGTCGCCTCCCGGTCGATGGTTTTTTTGCGTTTATAATACACGTTACGGTTGTTGTTGCTCGCTATGGAACGTTGTATTTTTGTGTGCACGTACAACCAGTAAAACTTGGTATGAGTTTGGCAAACTGTATTCGTAATCGAAAACTATCGCTCTATCCCATTCATGTCGTCTAACTACTTTACCGACATGAGCAGTTCATCCAATACTTGTCGTAAACGTAGACAGTTAAAATCAACTCGCCCAACTCTTCCTAATCGCTTATGTATTGTTCTAGGTATCCTAGTTTAATAAATAACCAAATAGTAAAAAAAAATATTTAATAAAAAGGGAAAAGCGCTTTAAAAAAATGCCACAATACAATTAGAAATAATACTTCTAACAACTGTATTCACTCCAAATAATGTAAGTACGAGTATTTTGAAGTCGGGTGTGAAACATGTACATACCTACATGTTTTGGTGTTTTTGTTTAATCCCGCCCGACTTCAAAGTACTTACGTTATTTGGTGTGAATACAGTACCTATTAGGGCTATTATTTCTTACTTTTTCGTGGCATTATTTTAAATAGCTATGTTAGTAGGATGTACACATAAACCGCATCAATCAAAAATACTTGCCTGTTGAAAAAAGCATCAAAAACGATTCAGAAAACATGACATAATCGCGGAAAAACATACATACAAACAGATCAAACTGAAACCTTTTTTTTTAGTCGGTTATAATTTATAATACCAAAACCTTCTAAATGTAATAAATACTTTTCTGAAAACTGCACCTCAAAGTCAAACATACATACATGCGGGTTAAACTGAGCACCTCCATTTTTGAAGTCGGTTAAAATGCCTAAACATTCTAAATGTAACAAATACTTTTCTGGAAACCGCATCTCAAAGTCAAACATACATACATACGGGTCAAACTGAGTACCTCCTTTTTTGAAGTCGGTTAAAATGCCAAAACCTTCTAAATGTAAGAAATACTTTTCTGGAAACCGCATCTCAAAGACAAACATACGGGTCAAACTGAGAACCTCTTTTTTCGAAGTCGGCTAAAATTCAAAAATCTTCTCCTAAATGTAACAAATACTTTTCTGAAAACCGCATCTCAAAGTCAAACATACATACATACGAGTCAAACAGAGCACCTCCTTATTTGAAGTCGGTTAAAGTGCAAAACCTTCTAAATGTAACAAATAGTTTTCTGAAAACCACATCTCGGAGACAAACATACAAACATACGAGTCAAACTGAGAACCTTCTTCTTCGAAGGCGGTTAAAACTCCGAAACTTTCTCCTAAATGTAACAAATACTTTTCTGAAAACCGCATCTCAAAGTCAAACATACATACATACGGGTCAAACTGAGCACCTCCTTTTTTGAAGTCGGTTAAAATTCCAAAATATTTTCCTAAATGTAACAAATACTTATCTGAAAACCGCATCTCAAAACCAAACATACATACATACGGGTCAAACTGAGTACCTCCTTTTTTGAAGTCGGTTAAAATGCAAAAACCTTCTAAATGTAACAAATACTTTTCTGGAAACCGCATCTCAAAGACAAACATACTGGTCAAACTGAGAACCTCTTTTTTTGAAGTCGGCTAAAATTCGAAAATTTTCTCCTAAATGTAACAAATAGTTTTCTGAAAACCGCATCTCAAAGTCAAACAATATACATACATACGGGTCAAACTGAACACCTCCTTTTTTGAAGTCGGTTAAAATGCCAAAACCTTCTAAGTGTAACAAATAGTTTTCTGAAAACCACATCTCGGAGACAAACATACAAACATACGAGTCAAACTGAGAACCTTCTTCTTCGAAGGCGGTTAAAACTCCGAAACTTTCTCCTAAATGTAACAAATACTTTTCTGAAAACCGCATCTCAGAGACAAACATACAAACATATGAGTCAAACTGAGAACCTTCTTCTTCGAAGGCGGTTAAAATACCAAAACTTTCTCCTAAATGTAATTTTTTTAAGTCACACTATCTACACAAAAATAAGCAGGAAGTGGTTCACCGAATTTGTCCCTGAATGTACAAACAAAACAAAAAAGAAAGAATCACACAGCTACCGAGACTACACGAACGCGGCCCCCCAGTTGTGCCCCCAGTCACAGGGTCACGCGTTCAAGGTCGTACTATTAGCACGAGGACGCTAATCTGCACCCAACTGGTAACGAAAGACGGTACATTATTGCGTAACAGGGGATAGATTTATCTTCGCTTTCAAAATGTTGGTGTTCCGGATGATATTTCTTTTGGATATTTTAGATTTGTGTGTATATGTGCCTTTTTAACATAATTTTAAAGATAAATAATGCTGAGCAATTTTCCATATTGAATTATTCATAGTTTAAAATAAATCAATATTGGTAATATTTTTTTTTTGGATGTTCTTACTCGTAATGTCAAATTACATTCTAAGGTCATATAAGTAAAAAAAAACGACGGAGCAATTTTTCAATGAAAATGAGAGTCAAAAAAGGAATTATCATTCAAAAGCAGTACTCATGTTTGAAAAAAGTTTTGGATTTTTATCAAGTATCACATACTAGTATAAATAACTCATTTGGTAAAATAAATTTGGGTTGAGAAATTACTCGGTTCAATATATAAACATATTTGTATATTTAGGTATAAATACCTAACTTCCGTTTGAGTTTTTTTTTGGATAAGCATTTAAAAGTTTATGGCTCATGCTATTTTATAACCCAGCAAAGTTTCATCGACTGAGGAATTAATGTATGGGTCTCCATACAAAGAATCTGTTCATTGCCTACACTAAATAGCTAAGTAATCTATTCGAAGGTACGAAAAAATAAAACCAAAATGAAATACAGAAGCCCCGAAAGGCTATACCAGATTTAGCGACCGTGGAGATGCGGTTTCATCTCCATTGGGGAGGTATCTGTACATCATCACCAGGAATCAGCTCTATTGCCAGGTTGGATAGAAGCACGGCAGCGCCACCTTGCCACGATGGATGACCATAGTTTGAAACGGCAGCGTCGCTGAATGTAGCAGATAAACCGAAACCGCAGCAACATGAAAAATAAAACATATATGTATTAGTAATGGGAGCAAGACCATCCCACTTCTGATGATAGATTTAGGGCGGATAATATAGAAATAGAACTATTCTGATAAATTAAACTGTTCAATTAACTATAAACAAAACTATAAAGCTTCTATTTCAATAAGGTCAGGATTAATAAAAATCTCAAATCTAAATATAACTATTCTGATAAAAGCATCTAACTATTCAAATAACTATAAACAAAACTATAAAGCTTCTGTTTCAATAAGGTCAGGATTAATAAAAATCTCAAATCTCTAATAAACTATTTTATTCTTTGAAATCGTCCATTTATTTTTTTACCTACCACCCGTTAAGGACATCTTTTAGCTGACAAGAAAAACGGGCGAAAAAAAACTCACCAGCTTTAACAGAAACAACGACATTTATAAATAATCATGTCGTTGTTGAACATACAACACATTTAACAACATTTACAACAACATTACTTTTCATGATAAAAGATTTAACAACATTTACGAATATCATCAAGCATTTTTTATAAACTGTTACTTTATATTATTTCAGTACTCTCATAATTTATTCGAAACCGATAAGGACCGATAAGGACAACTTTAATTTAATATTATCAACAAATAAGCATTTACATTTAACAAGTTACCGAATATCCTTCGAACAAGGGCAAAACTTCAGCAATATTTACTAGACAATACATCAGCATTAAACAGCAAGAAAAAACAAGAAATGAGAAATATGAAACAACGGAATAGTTACTTAACTTGTACACCGCTCACGGCCCAAACCAGACTGACTAAATAAAATGGCTGCCTCGCCTTATAAATGTTAGCGTCTACCGCCAATTCTACTGACAATTTCCGTTTACGGAAATTACAGAAAATACCACAATACAAACATAACAATTATGAAAAAGTATTCCAAAATCAAAGAATGATTTTACTTAACATTATTTATAAATACAATAATTATATATTTGTTTTCTTTTCAACCGAAAGTAACGTGTACAAACGTAAAAGTACACGTTACTTAGATACTTTATATTACATTACCTTTTAGTAATAAACTAATTGATATGAATATTAAAAGTAATAACATGATTTTATACACATTATTCAGTACTTATAGGCAAATTAAAGTACAATTGCTTGATCATGCTTTGTTGACGGTTGGTCCCGCCACAAATCAAAATACTTTTTATTAGAAACAGGATACATGTTGTAAAATGTTATCTCCATAATTAATATAATGAATTTAGATGTAAAAATAACTATTTGACATTAATAACAAAACTCCATATCATATCGCTTTGTTGTCGGATGGCACCGACACAAATCAAACTTCTATTTAATGAAAACACGATAAATAAGGTACAATGTTATCCCCAAAATTAATTTAGATGTAATAAATACTAAATTGAATCAATAACAAAACTTGATATTCTATCACGCTCTTGTTTTGGGTCCGGAGAGTACAAGCTGATAGTTTTGAGTCCGAGATTGAAATTTTGCGTTTAGGCCGTCGCAAGTTGAAGGGCGCGGTATCGCGATTGAATCCCTTCCTGGACGAGAGTGGGCTTTTGCGAGTCGGCGGAAGACTTCGAAATGCGAACCTGCCGTATGGAGCTCGTCACCCCCTTTTGTTACCTAAAGCCGGACATTTGACTCAACTGATAATAACAGATCGCCATGTGAATGCACAACATGCTGGCTGTAATGCTTTGTTGGCCATTTTGCAGCGTGAATTTTGGATTTTGTCTGCTCGTCGAGCCATTCGCACTGTGGTTTTCCGTTGCCTGCCTTGTTATCGATTGAAGGCCGCGACCATGCAGCCCCAGATGGGTGATTTGCCTGCTGATCGCGTCACGGAATGTAGAGCTTTTGCCGGAGTCGCCACCGACTTCGCCGGTCCCTTTACTGTAAAGGCTTCGAGACTGCGTAATGCTAAAACCTATAAGGCGTACTTGTGCGTGTTTGTGTGTCTGTCCACCAAGGCTGTCCATTTGGAAATTGTCTCGGAATTGTCTACCGAAGCCTTTGTCGCCGCCTTGAGCAGATTTGTTTCCCGTAGAGGACTGCCGACATTGATACGTTCCGATTGTGGTACTAATTATAAGGGAACGTGTAATTATCTTAAGGAAGTAGTTAAGTTTTTTGTTGATAATAAAATAGACATTGGAACCACCCTCTCCCGGCGTGGGATAATCTGGAAGTTTAGCCCTCCAGCTTGTCCGACCTGGGGAGGAATTTTTGAAGCTTGTGTAAAGGCTGCCAAGACACACTTGCGTCGCGTGATTGGAGAAACTATTCTCACGTTTGAGGAACTTGATACGGTATTTTGTAAAATTGAGGCCGTCCTCAACTCGCGACCCTTGTGCCCGTTGTCTTCGGACCCGAATGACCTGGAAGCGTTGACCCCAGGTCATTTCTTGATCGGACAGCCCCTTTTGGCGTTGCCTGAATATCCGATTCAGGATGTAGGATCCCATCGTTTGTCGCGATACCAACTTTTGAAACAGATGTCCCAAAACTTCTGGGCACGTTGGTCGATGGAGTATTTGCATATCCTACAACAGCGCGTGAAGTGGACAGATAAAACCACCCCACCCCAGACTGGCGACCTCGTGTTGATTAAGGATGCTAACCTGCCGCCCCTATGTTGGCGAAGGGGGCGCATTGTTAAACTCTACCCCGGAACTGACGGAGTTCCTCGTTTTGCTGAGGTTTTGGTTCGAGATTCGGTTTTGAAGAGAGCAGTTAGTGGGCTCTCCCGATTACCCGTAGATTGACGTACCGTTCTTAACGGTCCGGGGCGGGGGGATGTTCGGAAAAGATCGACGTTTCTGAACGCGTCTCTAATGTCACGTCAAATTGACATTTGGCTGTCACTTGAAGTTGACAGTGACACTTGATTGAAATTCTTGTAACAAGATGTCGGATTAATTTTGCTGAATTTGTTAAAAATCGCTCGCGTTGAATGTGCCTGGCATATCGAGTTTGAATAAAATCTTAAATTATCTATGTGATCCCGTTTTGTACGACCAAGGTTTTGACGCCATCCATCGGGCTGGTCGCGGAGTTTTGAAAGAAAGATAATTGTCCACCACGCGCTTTTTGTCGGGACTGTAAATCGTAATAAAAGAGGCTCCCCCGTGTGTGTCATTGTGTATCTATTGCTGAAGCGCCCAGTGCCTTGGGAACGCTGTTATTTGTGTTGTGAGTAAGGTGACTAATTGGTAAGGTCTGCAGAAGAAGACGAAGAAAGGACCCCAGGGGCGCGCGCGCTCCCTTACACCACTTCTGCCTTGGAGACGTTCGACACACAGACCCGTATGTAACCTCACCTTACTTAACATCCTCTCCGCTGTGTATCGCAGTCCAATTGTTCAGTTTACATCCCCGCTGAAACCTAGTTTTTTGTCCGGAGTCTATATTAGTAATACCAGCTTCCACTGCGCTAGCTGATTCCGCGGTATAGGCAGGGGTGTACTGAACAGTCTATTAAAAAGAAAAAACCAACCACGAAGTTTTTACTAAAAAAAAATCATAGAAGTTTTTATGATTCATGCAAATATTTCTAAAAAGAAGCTACCAATTTGTTTCAATATCAGATTTAAAAGTAATTTTAATTATACATTAAATTAATATTAGTATCGGTCAAATTAAATTTATGAATATAAAAAATACATAAAATTGGCTGTATGACCACAGATTACTAAATATGGTATGACGTGCACTATTTACCATAGTATCTGCTTATAGGAGTTTGCGCAAGTAAGTGAAAAGAAAATGAGGGACCTTATTTCTTAATTTTCTAAATTAGTTTTTTCTGGTTTTTATTGTGGTAGTACTTAGTATGGTGGAATTAGTGCTTTAATGGAAAACGATGTGGTAAAAGAGAGAAATAAGGAAAGGCGCTCCTGTAGGATTCGGATTGCTTTTGTTAGGTTTCATTTCATTTCATCTCATTTAATTTAATTTTCATTTCATATCAATAAAAAAACTCTACTGAAGCCTTGGCTGTATGATCATAGTTTCCTTTGCCAACCCAGAATGGGTGAAGAAAACAAAAAAAAAGTCTCTGCTTATATTCTTTTACGATTAGTTAGTTGAGTTTATTGTGTTTTATTATTTTATTAAATTGCTTAATTTTTTCGCAACTGTATTAAAAATAGTTGTTCAGTACACGTGCGGAACCGTCATTGCAACTTGTTCCGACTGTCAACCCTCACCTTCGGCTGCGCCTCGGCTCGGGTAGACATTTGTCGGAACTCTTTGCAATGACAGGCTTTCCGCACTTGTAATGAAATCTACTATTTTAATACAGTTGCTCAAAAAGTGGCGTATTGCAGGGACGTATAGCGTTCGGGATGTGGACTAGAGCTTTTTCTTTACCTTTCCCGAACTCGTGCGTTTTCTTTCCCAACTGTCAAAATAATGTCTATTAAAAAGAAAAAACCAATCACGAAGTTTTTACTAAAAAAAAATCAGAGAAGTTTTTATGATTCATGCAAATATTTCTAAAAAGAAGCTACTAATTTGTTACAATATCAGATATAAAAGTAATTTTAATTAAAATTTAAACATTAAATTAATATTAGTATCGGCCAAATTAAATTTATAAATATATTAGGGGTTAAAGTATCAAATTGCCGTTTTGTATGGAGATTTTTGTAAGTTTTGTTTTTTCCATACTAACGTTTTTGTAATTTATTCAACGACTAATATTATGTAACTTTACAAAATTTTACACACGTATTTATGGACATTTTAACTACTAAATGACACATTCGTTAAGAGAAAATAAAATATTTTTACTAAGTTACAACTAATAAAGTATGAAATTCTGGAAACAAAAATAGTCGTAACTTTCGGGATAAGTTTTCTCTATGTAAAGAATCAAATATCGTGGTTAGTAAATTATCAAAAGTTGCTCGATACGGTCTTAATGTAACGCAATATTAAAGAAATTATATATTTGTAATATCATAAAAGTTGTTAAGTTATATGTACAAAAGAAATAAACGGCAATTTCATTCTTTAACCCCTATTATAAAAGTTGGCTGTATGACGTGCACTGCCAGTCTCTGCTTAAAGGAGTTTGCGCGGGTAAGTGAAAAGAAAATGACGGACCTTATTTCTTAATTTTCTAAATTCGTTTTTCCTAGTTTTTATTGTGGTACTTAGTTTGGTGATTAGTACAATAATGTGCCTTTAATGGAAAACGATGTAGTAAAAGTGAGAAATAAGGAAAGGCGCTCGTGTAGGATTCGGATTGCTTTTGTAAGGTTAGGTTTCATTTCATTACATCTCATTTAATTTCATTTTCATTTCATATCAATAAAAAAATTCTAGTGAAGACTGTATGGGCATAGTTTCCTTTGCCTACCCAGAATGGGTGAAGAAAACAAAAAAAATCTTAAATATTCTTTTACGATTAGTTAGTTGATTTTATTGTGTTTTTATTATTTTATTAAATCGCTTCATTCAATTTTTCAATAGTTGTTCAGTACACGTGCGGAACCGTCATTGCAACTTGTTCCGACTGTCAACCCTCACCTTCGGCTGCGCCTCGGCTCGGTTAGACATTTGTCGGAACTCTTTGCAATGACAGGCTTTCCGCACTCGTAATGAAATATACTATTATTAAAGATAAAGATAAGATAAAAATATTCTTTATTCACTTAGACATAATAAATATGTACTTGAATGATCAATATTTCTACCTATGTATTTTGACAATGTATTTTATTTTGAAATGATCAGAAATATTGAAATAACTATTGTATATTAAGTAAACTTTTCTATGCCGTTTTGACGGTCGAATATGAGCTCAACTATCACAAATTGACATCAACAAACTTTTGTACCATGTTCTATGAAATAAATCATTATCTTATCTTATCTTATCTACCACCCATTCAAGACTTGTTTAACTGACAAGAAGAATGGGCGCAAGAAACTTGCCAGCGTTTCTTAGTTAGGTAACGACATTTACAAAAAAAAAATATTATATTCTCCTGCGGAAAGATTTATTTTTATTTGAATGAGTTTGCAGAGTGCGTCTTCTGTACATTAGTACTATTATAGAGGTCAGTGACTAATATTCTGTGATCCCGCGCGCGCGGCTGCCAGCGACGACGTCGAGAGCGGCCGCTTGTGGCTGCTCGAATACTCGGTCGTGTGACTTTTTTAAACTTTTCGAGCGATATCGTTATTTTAAGTATGTAGATAAAGTTTAAAATTATTATTTCACACTGAAAGCGCACACCGTGCCGCTACCGACCGCTGTCATTTCGGTTTGAATTGGCTCTTAGAGATATGGAGTCTTCTGTATTACAATAATGTTACCTGCGTCAGATTGAAGGCAGCCGCCATGCAGAAGTCGTGCACGATCTCCTTGTTGAGGTTGAGGTCGCGCTGCGTGGAGGTGTCGTAGAGCACGAGCGCCACGGAGGGGTCGGCGGGGTCGGTGCGCGGGCCGGGCGCCGCCACCAGCACCTCGCCCGGCAGCCGCCGCCGCACCAGCGCCGCGCTCGCCGCGCTGCTGGCCAGCTCCTCCGCCCCGTCCAGCCGGCAGAGCACGGCCTACAAACGCAACACCTATCATGTATAGTCCGTTCCAAAACTATTCTGGCTGCGCGTACTTTATCAACTTATCGAAGACTAGCTGATCCTCGCGGTTTCACTCCCGTGGTACCCGTTCCCGTGAGAATATCGAGATAAAATATAGCCTATGCCACTCGGGAAGAACGTAGCTTTCTAATGGTCAAAGAATTTTCGAAATCGGTCCAGTAGTTTCGGGAGCCTATTCGATGCAAACAAATAATCAAATCTTTCCTCTTTATAATATTACTAGTTTTCCGTCCGCGGCTTCGCCCGCGTGGACTACACGACGTTATCCCGCAGGAATGTGACATTTTTCCGGGATAAAAAGTAGCCTATGTTCCTCTCCAGGCTACAAAGTATCTGTGTTCCAAATGTCAGCCAAATCCGTTCAGCCGTTTTGGCGTGATTGAGTAACAAACATCCAAACATCCAAACATCCAAACATCCAAACTTTCACATTTATAATATTAGTAGGATAATACTTATAGGCTATCGACTGTTTAGAGATGTGAAAATAGGGTATTTTACTGTTGTTGAAATGAAGATATTTAATGATGACGTTAAAAAATATTGCAATTAAGAATACCAAATGTGAAAAAATAATTTGAATCTGTTTTATAATAAAAGAATTAAAGTCTGTTTGATTTTGACTGTAGCTGTCTCTTTCTAAAACGAAATCTTCTATGGCGTGACTATGACGCTACTAACTCACTGACGTCACTAAGATAGCGTCCTGTCCTTGTCTAATTATAAAGTTTGAAGTCCTATATCTTTGAAAATATTCAAGATAATTCAAAATGAAAACTTGTTTTGTGTAGCTAATATTTCGAAAAACATTTTAAAGAAATAAAAAAAAAACAGTAAAATACCGTATTCTAATTCGTGCTCGATGTATTTGGTGACGTGAGTTGATTTGACGATTCATTTTTCTGAATGCAATCCGTAATCGAAGTCACGAAACGAAGAAGTTTCACATAAGTAATCATATATTTTGTCTTTAATAGTATCAACTCCCCCCCCCCCCCCCTCCCCCTAGATCCATGGGCTGGCGACACCCTTGCTAATCAGTTTCTATAGTTTTGGGAAGCTGACGAACTTCATATTTAATCACCTCCAGTCATAATCACAATCGGTTTGGACATAGTACTAAGTATATACACCTTTTGTTATGGCGATGTTTCAGCTATGAACACGGCTGGCGAGTGATCAGCCATTAAATCACTGAATACAACGTTTTACACAATTGTTGCAAACAATAGTTAATGTTTGAAATCAGATTGTGAAAATCTTATAACAAAAACATTATGTACTGTAACACCTTTTTTTTTTCTCAGGCCACACTGTGTTGGCAAAGAATAATCTGTGGGTCTCAGCCGACGGGCCGATGGCCGCTCTGACGTATAGTCGTTTGGTCTGATACCTACGTTCCGTTTTGGGATGCGCAAGCAGCGCAGGTGACGGTGTTGTGATAATTGAATTGAATGTATTTATGTTTGTTGGTTTTAGAGAGGCATTGACTATTTATAAAGTAAATAGCCGTAAATTGAATTGATTACAGGTGATGGACCGGATGGTAATCAGTGTGAACTGGCTGCGTCGGAGCGTTTTTTGAATGTAATTGCATGCCCGCTTAGGTAAGTTTGCGATAAGAATGTTTCACATGTTCGCGTCGACTGTCCCACTACAAAATGGCGGCTGGTCATAACAAAGTGTTTTGATTGTTCTAGGGCCCCTTACCCTGCCTGCTATACGGAGGCTATAGACCGTGAGCCAGATAGTATATTTTGTCAGTCATTTCCTCTCAAGCAAAAACTCGTGAAATGCTTGAGAGAGTTGTATTATGAAGCATGGTGAACGTCGGCTGCCGCTCCGTGGGTGGGTGGTGCAGCGGCAGCCACTCAATCACGTAAAAAAAAATTATTTTCAGTCATTTCCTCCCGACTGAAAATTTGTTAAATGATAGTTAATGCAATTATTAGAAGATAAAAAAAAGTCAGCTGGCCGTACCGTGGTGGATTATACGTCAGCTGGCCATACGAAAAAAAAAATTTCGTTCGGTGATTTCCTCTCACTTGAAAATGTGTCAGTAGTCCACTCAAGAAAGCAGTTGTAGAGTGCGTGAGCTGGAACCTAAGCTTTAAGCAATTTCTTCAGAAATTTGTTCAGGATGCTTAGAGACTAAACATACTAAAAATCCCCGCCTCTAGGAGGGGCGCCGGAGTGGGGGGAGGGGGTAAAAGTTCCCACTTTTGAGTTTTTCGTTAATATCTTTAAAACGGTGCGTCGCACAGTGCGTAATTCTGATAATCTATAGAGACAAAAGTCCAATTCTACACTAGTCTATTCTGGTAAAATAGTTATTTATATTCAAAGAAGACGAACCAAATTACGTGTTCTTAAGGTTTATTTTCCAATAACTCGCTCCACACAATATAAAAAGGGTCAGAATATCTGACTACCCGCATTGCTTCGACCAAGCGCTCAAAGCGATCGCGTCATTCGGCTGAGTTTACTCGTTGAATAAACTGTGTATATGTGCGCTACTAGTTGTCGTGTGTTTTTATTGTTTTCTTTGGAGTTTTAAGGTAAGTTTCCATATGCATTTGTTTTAATGTGTCTTAAAATTTAATCACAAGCGTCATTTGAATAGACATTGATTATTGTTAGTCGAAATATTACGAAGTTAATTTGTTGTTGACTTTTAGTGCATTATATCGAAGTATACAGATTCCTTATTATATTTATTCGAAAGAGCAATTTGTTAGCTGCAAGAAAAATATTCATTTGTTTGCGAATATTTGCGACACTCATATAACTTTTTTTATTTTCAGAATGACTTAATAAATCGGTTACTTATAACTTTAGACCCCTACATTGCGAGCTTACGTGCTGCTCCCATAATCAGACGTAGCAAAATGACTCCTGAACTCTGTTAGCTTTTAAAAATGAGAACTCCTGATTTTGAACACGAAGGAATTCAGTCTGAACATTCAGATTCTGATACCCATAGCGAGTTTGAAGAATCTCATTATTCTGACTGAATGCCTTCGTGTTCAGGGTTTTTGTGATTATTCGATCGATAATAAGCAATATTTATATCCCATTTTGATTCTGATTTGATTTCATTTTGATTTTTTTGTCTAATAATTACATGGTTTTTTCGATGTGTATTGTCATTTTTAATGTTGCAATAAATGCCTAAAGCCGTCACAATGTCTTTAAATTTCATTTAATACATTTTATCGCGTAGTAAATATGTTCAGTTTGGGTCCAAGACTTTTGTCCCTCCAGATTATCAAAATTACGCACTGTGCGTCGTAGGGAAAAAGTGTCTAGTAATGAAAGCTTATAAAATTTCCTACAACTTTTATTCTATACACTTTTTCGGAATCCTCATCAGTTTTCGAGCATCACGCTCCGAAATAGTAAAAATGAATGTTTTTTAGCGTGCATCTGCAACTGCAACTTTCAGAAGAAGCAAAGTGGGTCTCTCAAAACTGTACTTGAAGTCAGATATCATCAAAGAAGCAGCAGCGATCTTATACAACCCCGCCTCCACGCACAGTGAAGTTGATGACGCTGGGAAGATGTGCTTTCTCAAATGGTATGGGGCGCCAACAAGACTGACTTCCCTCAACCAGTACCGCTTTCAGTTGTTCATGAGATCAGTGGCAAAGATTAAGCCTGACTTCAGCTCCCTGACACCAACTGAGAACGCAGCTAAACAGCATTCACGGCGCACCTACCACCAAGTGTAGCTGTGGCTTGGGAATGAGCTGCCTCCCCAAGAGTGGGGTTGGAAATATGTAGGAGACAGCCTGATGCCAATAACAACTGAAGATTCGCCCGCACCGGAGGTCTTACTGAAACAATATTTTGCCGCTGCGCTAAGGATTGTGGTAGTGGCAAATGTGAATGTCGGAAAGCAATGCTCAAATGTTCTGCGGCATGCCTCCACTGACAAGGGTAATGTCTCAAAGGCGTGTCTCTTGACGAAGACGATGTTGAAGATGACGTAGAGCCCCTCCAGCAAGAACCATCCACTGAAGATGAGGGTGCTTTGGAAGAAGAACCGTTGTCAGGACCTTCACGGCCTAAGCGGATCTTCTTCTTCTTCCTACTAGACCTGGTCCCATTTACTTGGGGTCGGCCTTCCTTGTCCGCATTTTCCATTTAGACCGGTTTTGTGCTGCGTCCTTATCTAAATGAGCATCTTTTAGATCTTTTTCGATCGTTGTCAACCATGTGGCGGGTAGTCTTCCACGCGAACGTTTCGTCGTTGGTATGTCTAAGGCAAGCTTCACCATGTGGTCTCTGTCTCGTCTTTGAACGTGTCCATACCATCTCAGGCGTTTCTCCTTAACCGTTTCTACGATAGGTGCGATTTTGAAACTTCCTCTGATGTACTCATTTCGGATTTTGTCTAATAGTGTGACGCCCGCTAACCAGCGCAGCATACGCATTTCTGATGTGTGCAGTTTATTTAGGTGGTTTTTGTTAGTAGCCCAGCATTCGGCACCCGTATAGCATAGCTGGTCTAATAGCTGTCTTATATAGCTGCCCTTTGATTTTAAGAGGCATTTTTCTGTCACACATGACGCCTTTAAGCTGTCAACACTTTATCCATCCAGTTGTAGTTCTGTGAGTAACATCATTATCGATTTGGCCATCGCTGCAAAGTATAGATCCCAGATACTTAAATTGGGTCACGGGTGGTATAAATGTGTTTTCTATTGAGATCTTGCATTTACTTGATTCGGTGACACCATCAAAAATGCATGACATTGATTCTGTTTTCTTCCTACTGATCCTTAGGCCATCTGTTTCTAGTGCCTCAATCCAGGAATTAAAATTTAGCTGGAGGTCTTCTATGATGTCAGAAATCAGGTTGCATGGTGGTAATACTGAATCTGATCCTTGGACACTATTTACTAACAGACTACTCGTCAAAATGACCTAAACGAGCCCAAACTCGATGGGGTTGCATGGTTAGAAGCATTAATTTTATTTAATCTATATGAATAAAAATTTATTGACTTTGACTTTGGTTGCAATACTAAGTACCTGTGGCCTTCTTCCGGCTCCATCATCAGACCCTGGGACACTATTTCCCCACAGACTACTCGTCAAGACGATTCAAACGAGCCAAACCTCGATGGGGTTGCATGGTTGCAATACTGAGCCCCTGTAGGCTTCTTTCGGCTTCATCATCAGACCCTGGAAAGTTTTTTCCAACAGAGTACTCGTCAAGATGATTCAAACGAGCCCAAGCTCGATGGGGTTGCATGGTAGTATTACAGAGTTCCTGTGGCCTTCTTCCGGCTTCATCATCAGACCCTTGGACACTATTTCTCAACAGACTACTCGTCAAGACGATTCAAACGAGCCTAAATTCGATGGGGTTCTATGGTTTCAATATTGATCGCCTATGGCATGGCCTTCCGGCTTCATCATCAGACCCTGAACCTCGTCTCCCGTCAGAGTATTTGTCAAGACAGTTCTTACGAGCCCAAACATGATGAGGTAGCATGCTTGTATTATAGAGCTTCTGTGGCCTTTTTCTGGCTTCATCATCAGACCTTTGTACACTATTTCTCAACAGACTACTCGTCGAAATATTCAAACGAGCCCACACTCGATGTTGCAATACTGAGTTCCTTTAGCCTTCTTCCGGCTTCATCGTCAGATCCTTGGACACTATTTCCCAACAGACTACTCGTCAAGACGATCCAAACGAGCCCAAACTCGATGGGGTTGCATGGTTGTATAGCATAATTCCTGTGGCCTTCTTCCGGCTCTATCATCAGACCCTTGCACACTTTTTCCCAACAGACTACTCGTCAAGGTGATTCAAACGAGCCCAAACTCGATGGGGTTGCATGGTTTCAATATTGAGTGCCTATGGCATGGTCTTCCGGCTTCATCATCAGACCTTGAACCTCGTCTTCCGTCAGAGTATTTGTCAAGACAATTCTAACGAGCCAAAACACGATGGGGTAGCATGTTTTCGTCATAGAGTTCCTGTGGCCTTCTTCCGGCTCCATCATTAGACCCTTGGACACTACTTTCCAACAGACTACTCGTCAAGATGATCCAAACGAGCCCAAACTCGATGGCGTTGCATGTTTGCAATACCTACTGACTTCCTGTGGCCTTCTTCCGGCTCCATCATCAGTTCCTTGGACACTACTTTCCAACAGATCACTCGTCAAGACGAACCAAATGAGCCCAAACTCGATGGGGTTGCATGTCTGCAATACCTACTGAGTTCCTGTGGCCTTCTTCCGGCTCAATCATCAGACCCTTGGATACTATTTCCTAACAGACTACTTGTCAAGACGATTCAAACGAGCCTTAACTCGATGGGGTTCCATGGTTTTAATATTGAGTGTCTATGGCATGGCCTTGCGGCTTCATCATCAGACCCTGAACCTCGTTTCCCGTCAGAGTATTTGTCAAGACAATTCTAACGAGCTCAAACACGATAGGGTAGCATGGTTTCATCATAGAGTTCCCGTGGCGTTCTTCCGGCTCCATCATCAGATCAGCTCAATGACACCATTATATTGCATTATCCCTTAGTTCTGTTCTGACCTATGTTCCAAGCTTCAAGTTTCTAACTCATACGGGAAACTAGTATAAAATCGTTTCCAAAATTTGTGCCAAACGAGAAAGCAACCTAATAAAAACGTGGTAAAATAGATGAGTGACTGATAGCTGGATGCTCCGGAGAAATATTACTTAAGTTAACGAATTTCTCTAGCAGTAGTAGATTAAAAACAATAAATCACGTGACCGAGGCGCGTGCATCGAGAGAGTGCGCTCGGCCGGCCGGTCTTATCCTACATTGGTTTATTCAAGGTCAATGGGGCGGGGCTAGCGAGCGTGATAGAATATCAAATTTTGTTATTGATTCAATTTAGTATTTATTACACCTAAATCCATTAAATTAATTTTGGGGATAACATCGTACCTTATTTATCGTGTTTTCATTAAATAGTAGTTTGATTTATGTCGGTGCCATCCGACAACAAAGCGATATGATATGGAGTTTTGTTATTAATCTCATATAGTTATTCTTACATCTAAATTCATTATATTAATTATGGAGATAGCATTTTACTACATGTATCCTGTTTCTTATAAAAAGTATTTTGATTCGTGGCGGGGCCAACCGTCAACAAAGCATGATCAAGCAATTGTACTTTAATTTACCTATAAGTACTGAATAATGTGTATAAAATCATGTTATTACTTTTAATATTCATATCAATTAATTTATTACTGAAATGTAATGTAATATAAAGTATCTAAGTAGCGTGGACTTTTACGTTAGTAAGTACACGTTACTTCCGGTTGAAAAGAAAACAAATAGATAATTATTGTAATTATTGTATTTATAAATAATGTTATGTAAAATCATTATTTGATTTTAGAATACTGTTTCATAATTGTTATGTTTAAATTATGGTGTTTTCTGTAATTTTCTAAAACAATAATTATCTGTTGAATTGGCGGTAGACGCTAACATTTATAAGGTGAGGCAGCCATTTTATTTGGTTAGTCTGGTTTGGGCCGTGAGCGGTGTACAAGTTAAGTAACTATTCCGTTGTTTCATATTTCTCATTTCTTGTTTTTTCTTGCTGTTTAATGCTGATGGATTGTCTAGTAAATATTGCTGAAGTTTTGCCCTTGTTCGAAGGATATTCGGTAACTTGTTAAATGTAAATGCTTATTTGTTGATAATATTAAATTAAAGTTGTCCTTATCGGTCCTTATCGGTTTCGAATAAATTATGAGAGTACTGAAATAATATAAAGTAACAGTTTATAGAAAATGCTTGATGATATTCGTAAATGTTGTTAAATCTTTTATCATGAAAAGTAATGTTGTTAAATGTGTTGTATGTTCAACAACGACATGATTATTTATAAATGTCGTTGTTTTTGTTAAAGCTGGTGAGTTTTTTTCGCCCGTTTTTCTTGTCAGCTAAAAGATGTCCTTAACGGGTGGTAGGTAAAAAAATAAATGAACGATTTAAAAGAACAAAATAGTTTATTAGAGATTTGAGATTTTTATCAATCCTGACCTTATTGAAACAGAAGCTTTATAATTTTGTTTATAGTTATTTGAATAGTTAGATGCTTTTATCAGAATAGTTATATTTAGATTTGAGATTTTTATTAATCCTGACCTTATTGAAATAGAAGCTTTATAGTTTGGTTTTTAGTTAATTGAACAGTTTAATTTATCAGAATAGTTCTATTTCTATATTATCCGCCCTAAATCTATCATCAGAAGTGGGATTCGTCTTGCTCCCATTACTAATACATATATGTTTTATTTTTCATGTTGCTGCGGTTTCGGTTTATCTGCTACATTCAGCGACGCTGCCGTTTCAAACTATGGTCATCCATCGTGGCAAGGGGGCGCTGCCGTTCTTCTATCCAACCTGGCAATGGAGCTGATTCCTGGTGATGTACAGTTACCTCCCCAATGGAGATGAAACCACATCTCCACGGTCGCTAAATCTGGTATAGCCTTTCGGGGCTTCTGTATTTCATTTTGGTTTTATTTTTTCGTACCTTCGAATAGATTACTTAGCTATTAGCTTTTGTTTATTCAATAACATTGAAAATTACCTACTAGATTATCATACCAAAGATTATTTTTGTGTAAACTTACAGTAATCATTGTTGTGATAATATGACTCGCTACAGATATTTATTTTAAAATGCTAGAAACAGATAAACCTATTATGCAACACTAGGGTTCATTTCTGAAAATCTTGCCGGGTAGTATAATTATACAATAGTTAATAGTGCGGTGGCTTTCCAGTGTTTCTTGATTAACATTAGTCATTTGCAACTAAAAATAAACAAGAGGCGGTCTTTGGAGCAAAGTGAAAAATTAGTGATATAATTTTACTTAACCTTAGGTTTAGAAAGGTTTAAGTTTGTGAAAGTCAGTGTTATTCTAACAATTAAGTCGTAAAATATAGTGGAATGGAGTCGGGTAGGTACATAAAATTATTATTTTCTTGTCGTCCTATTTTGCCAGTTTAAATTTGCGTGATTATACCTCCTTTAGTGGTTTGTAAAATAAAGGGTTTCTGGTGGTGCAACTTGGTATTTTGAACCGCGTAGTAATTTAATCATTATTGAATCAAAATAATGTAAGATTAACTAGATTTTGCTAATAACAATGACATTTTACATTTTAGTATTCAAATCTTTGCTTTATGTTATACAACAATATGGGCAATTGAAAAGTATTGTTGCCATATTTATTTTATAAGGCTCTAATTTCTTTTTTGGCATAGCATTACTTAGATTTTCGATTAATAACTTAATGCAAGAAATTTAATCAAATCTAGGTAGGTACTAAAGTTATAAAGTTTTTTTATACCTACTACGAATTCCCCATTGGTATACTATCTTACAAAACTTTGATTTTGAAGTGGCTTCTAGAAAGTGATAGTTAATTATATAAGTTATAACATGTGTTAATAGGTTTTAACACTGTACGACAAAGTATACCTCTTGTTAAAAAGCTTACCCATTAATTAAGTTTAAATAGATTGCTATGGTTCTTTCGTATTACCTAGTTGCCACCACAACCATCTTTAGACTTGTTCCTTGATAGACTGAGTACAGTGAGATTAGATTTATTTTTATCCTTTTTTTATTTAACTTTAATCATTTGGAACGATTTGCTCCACTATAATATTATTGATGTTAAATAGCTTTCTTATGATAAAACGGCCACGTAAGAACGGTACACAAATTTGAAAAACAACTTCTGTCTTTTGTCTAACGGTATGTTATTACAGTTTGTTATCAATGTTGATTTTGTTTTTCCTGATGAAAAAAAAAACAAGGTTCCGGTTTGTTGGTTTTAATCAAAAAAATGTACTACCTAGTAGACTAGGAACTGATATCTGTCCATAAGTACATTTTCCATACGTTTTTCATGGGTTTTCCATAGGTTTTCCATAAGTTTCCCATACGTTCTCCAAACGTTTTTCATAGGTTTCCATGGGTTGTTCCATACGTTTTCCATGGGCTTTTCATACGTTTTCAATAGGCTTTCTTATACGTTTTCAAATAGCTTTCCATAGGTTATCCATGGGTTTTCTATGAGTTTTCCATGGGGTTTTCCATACGTTTTTCATTGGTTTTCCGAACGTTTTTCATGAGTTTTCCAAACGTTTATATGGGTTTTCCATATGTTTTCCACGGGTTTTCTGTTATCCATAGGATTTCCATGGGTTTTCATAGTTTTCCATAGTTTGCGATAGTTTTCGATGGCTTTCCATGGTTTTAGATGGTTTTAGATGGTTTTCGATGGTTTTCGATGGTTTTCGATGGTTTTCGATGGTTTTCGATGGTTTTCGATGGTTTTCGATGGCTTTCGATGGCTGTCGATGGTTTTCGATGGTTGTCGATGGTTGTCGATGGTTTTCGATGGTTTTCGATGGTTTTTGATGGGTTTCGATGGTTTTCGATGGTTTTCGATGGTTTTTGATGGGTTTCGATGGTTTTCGATGGTTTCCGATGGTTTCCGATGGTTTCCGATGGTTCCCGATGGCTTCCGATGGTTTCCGATGGTTTCCGATGGTTTCCGTTGGTTTCCGATGGTTTCCGATGGTTTCCGATGGTTTTCGATAGTTTTCGATAGTTTTTCGATAGTTTTCGATAGCTTTCGATAGTTTTCGACAGTTCTCGATAGTCCTCTACAGTTCTCGATAATTCTCGATAGTTCTTCACAGTTCTCGATAGTTCTCGATAGTTGTCGATAGTTTTCAATAATGTCAGATAGTTTTTGATACTTTTCGATAGCTTTTGATAGCTCTCGATAGTCCTCGACAGTTCTCGATAGTTCTCGACAGTTCTCGACAGTTCTCGATAGTTCTCGATAGTTCTCGACAGTTCTCGACAGCTCTCGACAGCTCTCGACAGTTCTCGACAGTTCTCGACAGTTCTCGACAGTTCTCGACAGTTCTCGACAGTTCTCGACAGTTATCGATGGTTTTCGGTAGTTTTTGATGATTTTCTGTAGTTTTCGATGGTTTTCGGTAGTTCTCGATATTCCTCGATAGCTTTCCATAGAAATTTCCATACGTCTCCATAGAAGTTTCCATACGTTACCATAAGTTTCATAAGATCTGTTAAATTAAGTCCTGTCCTTTTGACGATCATTGTAAGTTGCTAGGGCCGATGTGAGTTTCGATCTTTAAACTTTCTTGGGATATTTATAAAAGTATAAGTGTTACTTACTGGGGCGCTAATTTTGGTTCTCGTGAGATTTGGTAATTGTAAGGTTGAACCAGTTATTATCATGATCCACTTAACAATTAGTTTATAGTGGCAAAACTATAATACTCGGTGTCAATGTCGGTCGACAAGTTAGTATTTTCGGGACACCTTGTAGTAATCATGGTTGAGGTAAGGAGATAATGTTGCGACAGTAAATAGATGGATACAATATATTATGTATTAAATATTATCAGATTGGCCGAGCGGTTTAAAAAGAAAATTGGTAAACAATGTCATATTGATTATTTTATCGATAGGCCTTAAGATATAGGCCTTAAGATATCTTTGATATATTATATTTGATTCGAAATGTTCATAACGATAGCGAATATTTCAAGATGCCTAATGGGGTGTTTTCACTGTTGTGAAAATGTAGATATTTAATGATGAAGTTTGAGAAAATATAACTTTAAGAATACCAAATTTTATGTGAAAATTATAACTTGAATCTGTTTTATAACAGCCAAATTTTACTGTAGCCTATTATAATTATAACGTTATATAAATAATGGTCCAGGCAGTTTTAAGTTTGTGTAAACAGATTTGGATGAAATATTAATTTCAGTTTGATTGATGGTTATTGTCTATACGTTCCCACGGGAACGTATACCATGCCGGTGCAGTTTAGTTTGCAGTACGTTTGTATAGGCGTAATAAAAGAAAATTCCAACTAAAATAGTCTGAGGAATAACGAGTTTGTTTCCAAATGACCGTTTCATTCTAAGATGTAGTGTTTATCTTGGGAATGTAATAGTGGCGATAAGAAATATTGGATATTGTTCTAATGAGTTAGTATAAATCATCAAAAGAATTATACAATTAATGTAGATGTACAATTAATGCAGATCTGTTGATGAAATTTTATAGTTCAATGTCGATAAATATTGGATATTGTTCTGATGATTTAGTATAAATCATGAAAAGAATTGTACAATTAATGTAGATGTACAATTAATGCAGATCGTCTGTTGATGAAATTTCAATGTCGATTATGACACGGATAACCATGATAGAATATTAAATAAAACTAAAAGTTACAGACTATGACGATGACTCATCACTCTCCTGCCCTTATCCCATTTTGTTTGGGATCGGCGCAGCATTACTGTGACTAACTACTGACTGACAAAGACCCCTGCTGCTGTGGGCTTGGTGTCTTCTTGGTCTTCACCGACAGGGGGTGATGCCGTTGACATGTCGAGGTTCACAGTAGGTAAAGAAGCTAGTTGATAGTATGTTTGACCCCTGCTGCTGTGGGCTTGGTGTCTTCTTGGTCTTCACCGACAGGGGGTGATGCCGTTGACATGTCGAGGTTCACAGTAGGTAAAGAAGCTCGTTGATAGTGTGTTTGACCCCTGCTGCTGTGGGCTTGGTGTCTTCTTGGTCTTCACCGACAGGGGGTGATGCCGTTGACATGTCGAGGTTCACAGTAGGTAATAAAGCTGGTCGATAGTGTGCTTGATGTCGGTTTGGTCTTCACGGGCAGCGGTGATGGAGCCGTACATGTCGAGGCACACTATTCATACTGACTGACTGACTAAATCCACTACTGCTGTGAGTTTGGTGTCTTCTTGGTCTTCACCGATAGAGGGTAAAGTAGTGGACATGGCGAGGCTCACAGAAGGTTCGATAAATCTACGTTAGATGTGACACATGAGATTAATTAAGTACTTATGCTGATCTAGTACTTCGAGAACGAAGTACTTGTCAGTATGGCCGTGATAGAATATCAAATTTTGTTATTGATTCAATTTAGTATTTATTACACCTAAATCCATTAAATTAATTTTGGGGATAACATCGTACCTTATTTATCGTGTTTTCATTAAATAGTAGTTTGATTTATGTCGGTGCCATCCGACAACAAAGCGATATGATATGGAGTTTTGTTATTAATCTCATATAGTTATTCTTACATCTAAATTCATTATATTAATTATGGAGATAGCATTTTACTACATGTATCCTGTTTCTTATAAAAAGTATTTTGATTCGTGGCGGGGCCAACCGTCAACAAAGCATGATCAAGCAATTGTACTTTAATTTACCTATAAGTACTGAATAATGTGTATAAAATCATGTTATTACTTTTAATATTCATATCAATTAATTTATTACTGAAATGTAATGTAATATAAAGTATCTAAGTAGCGTGTACTTTTACGTTAGTAAGTACACGTTACTTCCGGTTGAAAAGAAAACAAATAAATAATTATTGTAATTATTGTATTTATAAATAATGTTATGTAAAATCATTATTTGATTTTAGAATACTGTTTCATAATTGTTATGTTTAAATTATGGTGTTTTCTGTAATTTTCTAAAACAATAATTATCTGTTGAATTGGCGGTAGACGCTAACATTTATAAGGTGAGGCAGCCATTTTATTTGGTTAGTCTGGTTTGGGCCGTGAGCGGTGTACAAGTTAAGTAACTATTCCGTTGTTTCATATTTCTCATTTCTTGTTTTTTCTTGCTGTTTAATGCTGATGGATTGTCTAGTAAATATTGCTGAAGTTTTGCCCTTGTTCGAAGGATATTCGGTAACTTGTTAAATGTAAATGCTTATTTGTTGATAATATTAAATTAAAGTTGTCCTTATCGGTCCTTATCGGTTTCGAATAAATTATGAGAGTACTGAAATAATATAAAGTAACAGTTTATAGAAAATGCTTGATGATATTCGTAAATGTTGTTAAATCTTTTATCATGAAAAGTAATGTTGTTGTAAATGTTATTAAATGTGTTGTATGTTCAACAACGACATGATTATTTATAAATGTCGTTGTTTTTGTTAAAGCTGGTGAGTTTTTTTCGCCCGTTTTTCTTGTCAGCTAAAAGATGTCCTTAACGGGTGGTAGGTAAAAAAATAAATGGACGATTTAAAAGAATAAAATAGTTTATTAGAGATTTGAGATTTTTATCAATCCTGACCTTATTGAAAGAGAAGCTTTATAATTTTGTTTATAGTTATTTGAATAGTTAGATGCTTTTATCAGAATAGTTATATTTAGATTTGAGATTTTTATTAATCCTGACCTTATTGAAATAGAAGCTTTATAGTTTGGTTTTTAGTTAATTGAACAGTTTAATTTATCAGAATAGTTCTATTTCTATATTATCCGCCCTAAATCTATCAAGCGCATCTATGTTTTGAGTGCGAGCAAAAATGAACTTAGTGGTCGTAAGGCAGAAGTTTCCGCGATAGTACCTACCTATTGTATCGTTTTTTGATACATAAAGATATATAATATTTTCATATTTTGCACTATAATTTTCATTTAGGTATTATAAAAAATTACATCAAATAACAGAAGTAATACAATACTATTTACCTGTGCAGGAAGCCTCCTGAACTGTGGTTCTAGAATTTTGACCTTATAAATGCTGACCACATCGTCGTCTCCGTGATCACCAAGGAACACGGTCACGGTGTCTTCTTCGATCTCCATTATCTTAGCGCGTTGCCACCCCCCGTCGTCTAGATTAACAGCATACCTATCATTCAAAATAAGATGCCATTTAAAAAAGGCTTTTTTTTCACTTACATTAAAATACTTATCATTATTATCATAAATCGTGTTACTTACCAAGCATTTTTAATTATCATAGATTTGTCAACGGATGTACCAGAATGTTCATAATAAGTGGCCATATCCGCTAGAAGTGTTTCAAAGGCGTCCTAAAATAATACGTCAGTCAGTATAAATGTAGATAAATTAATGTTGCTTATAAACCTAGTATCCTTATCTCTTACGTCCTGTTTTACGAATTTTCACACACAATGACATAAATGGCCATTAAAATTATTACTTACACTATACTGCGGTCCTATAATTCTAAGCCAAATTTCTAGAGTTGAATTCGCAACCGTAACAAAAACATTCCAAAAATCTTCTTCTGGGAATTTCAAGGGTGGCAACTCGCTGTCGATCGTGTCATCTACAATAGTAGTGTCGGCGTGCGAAGGTGGAGGTACAATTTCCTGAAAATATTATGTTTGATGAGAAATACTCCTACATACATACTCACATACATACAGGGTATTTTTTTTATCAGTGCACAAACTTTTAGGATCGACTCAGAATCGGTAAGTGAACAACTTTCTCCTAGAAACATAGGTCGAAATATGACAAAATTTTTTTGACTCTTCATACAAATCGGACTGATCACGTGATCGATTTAGTATGGGAAGTCCAAAAATTTTTGTCGTTTTTCGACCCATGTTTCTAGGAGAAAGTTGTTCCTTTACCGATTCTGAGTCGATCCTAAAAATTTGTGCACTGATAAAAAAATTATCCTGTATAATAGTATCTTTACTGTTCTATCTATCTATCTATCTTAGGAATATCTTTTTATTCCCTAACACACGCAATTACTAACGACAAACAACCTGACCATGAGTTGCAATAAGACATCGTCGGCCCGGCACTCAAAATTCAAACGTACAACCTATTAGAACAATAGGTTTTACATAAGGTTTATGTCTTGTCCGCCAACATATATCCTAAATATTGAGCCTAAATCTAGATATACTCGTAACTCTATGAGCCAACGCGCACTTGTGATTTTTAATCGGGCGATAGTTTGATTGTTCTCGGATTCAGTATAGAGTTATAAGGCAGTGCGCACACTGACGATTAAACTATCGACCGATCAAACTATCGAAAATGTCTGGCCGATAGTTGTACGATCAAACTATCGCACAACTATCGGCCGGGCGGTAATGTGCATGAAGGACTATGTGAGCGCGCGCACTGCACTACATTCAACTAAACTATCGCCCAACTATCGGTAGACTGCGCATTCAGTATCGAACTATCGAAAATGACTGGCCAATAGTTGTACAACTATCGCACAACTATCGGACAACTATCGCACAACTATCGGCCTGTCCACGAAGGACTATGTGAGCACGCGCCCGGATTCAACTAAACTATCGACCAACTATCGGTCGATTAAAAACCACAAGTGCGCGCAGGCTCTCAAAACCAAACTATCGGCCGACGACAGTTTGATCACGACTCTGAGTGTACTCAGAGGATCACGATCGTCTTACGATTCCGACTAAACTATCGCCCGATTAAAAATCACAAGGGCGCGTTCACTCTTTATGAACGCAATCTGACCGATGCGATGCCTGCGACGCAAGCGGGGTGGGGTCACGGGGATTCCCCAACAGCCCGACTTTAAGGAACGAGTAGAGACCGCATTAAGAGAATCGACGCGCTCCTAGGGGTTAATACTCTATATCATGAGTATGTTCTTATTTTAAAAGGATGCTAACGACTGCGATGTCACCCTGTATAAAACTAGAGAACATTTATTTCGGTCAAAATTAACAAAAATAAATATAAATAAGTTGAAACAATAAGATTCGTGAAAAAAGAAGCGCTTCATAGGTTTCGCACACAGGCGCTGTGGGGGGTCAGAGCGGCCCTGTCTAGATTGACCCCTGACTTGTGCGATCACTTTGTTCGTCGCTCTGTTTTTCAAAAGCCTGCTTCTCAGGAATTTTAATTTCGTGACGTAGGCAATCTTTTTGAGGTATAATATAAATGGCGACCAAAAATACGTGCTACGTTATTATTTTTAATCGCCACTTTGTTGTCTTAAGCAAAAGTCTCACATCGCACGCAGACATTTGCCGACAGCTCAACATTCAAAGGGATGCAAACTGTAACGATTCTGAAAAGGCCGCTGTACACATTGGGCCAAGCTTTGGGCCAAGCATTGGGCCAATATATTGAACCAACGTGTAGAGGACTACTTGGCCGTATGTTGGTCGTCGTCCAACGACCAAGTAGCTCTCTACACATTGGCCCAATATACTGGCCGAATGCTTGGCCCAATGTGTACAGCGGGCTTAAGAATAGCGCAACAGCAACACATAAAGGCAAAATTGTAAACGTTAGTAAAAGTCAAAACGAAAAGTTAGTGACAAAGCTATGTGGCAATACTTTGCCACTCTTTGTAATCTTTTATTAGGTATATGGGGCGGCTGATGACACAGAATGTATAGTAGTCGCATTGTCTCGCTGCACGCGGGGCAATAAAATGTGCGAGCGCAGCGAAGCATATTGCTCGCCCACTCGCACTTATTGGTCTTATGGTAACGCGTAGTGAAGCATAACGCATACGTATCAATATGCTATAGACAAATGTTTATAAAACTGATGAAAATGTTAATGAAACTCACGCCACAAATTTTGTCCAGTAATTTCTCGTGACTGATTAAAATTAAGTTCTTGCAATTTACGTAGATCTTCTTTAATTTCGTTAAAAATGTCAATACATTATTCACATCAACAGATTTAATATTGTTATTGAAAAAGTTTCAATAATGTTGAATAATCAAACTTCAAAGAACGAATGAAAGGGAATAAATAATAAGTCGATATTTAAAGGCTGTCCACAGTATTTTAATTAACTAATTCGCTATTTACGATCTTAGTTGTTAATGAGGGTAATCTTGAAACTCTTGAAAGATACCCACTGTTTTAAAATTACCCTCACTAACAAATGAGTAATAAAAGTGATTGTAAATGATCGTTTTCTAATTGTTTTGAGGCACATACTTTATTTACTATTTTTTAGTTCTATCCTCAGACCAAATAAAAAAGTAAGACGGAACGCCCCGAACTAAAAAGTGAAGCCACTTTTTTATGTACGTGTGCGTGTGTCGCTTTTATCTGTGTATGTACGCGGTTGTGTGTAGTTTTGTTGGCGTCACTTTTTAGTTCTGGACGTTTCGTCTTACTTTTTATTTGGTCTGAGGTTCTATCGATAGCACGTGCTCGACGCACGCGAAACACGCGTTTTCCAACTCCGCGTGCAACGAGACTTCGCGACTAGTAAAGTATGATATGAATTGCATATTTACGCAAAGGTAAATGCATAAACAATCTTCTGATCTTACATTCTGGCTTACATCTGCAGCGTACACATACTGAAATCAGATTATGAAATTTATATTTATTTGTATAAATTAGTATTAATTTCTCTTCTATACGTTGGCATGTGCCGTGATCCACGTGACTAACGATCAATCTGAATTTTTAAGATATGTGTGAGGCAAAGTTTAAGGAATTCAGATTAAATTCAGAGAGACATTACGGCTGCATGAGACCAGCCCCAACTCTAAAAGCCGGCCAGCGAGATAGGAAAAACACGTTTGAAATGGTATGTTGCATGCTACCGCCTCTGTGGTCTAGTGGTTCACACCACCGATTTAGACCCGGGGGTCCCGGGTTCGATTCCCAGTGGGGATACATATTGTATTCGTTTTTGTTGGTGGTAGAACTTGTTCTTAGACTGCCTGTTAAGCTACCACCATCTTGTCTAAGTCTGACGCCATAACAATGATGTTTCCTGCATTATTGTGTTCCGGCAGTTCGAGATAAGATAGCCAGTTCCTTAGTGATTGAGGAATCCGGGAGTAGTGCGCTTCCACCTTCAGCCTTATCACCACTTAATGTCAGATGTAATGAAGGCTAAGTGCTACACCGTTGTGGATAAAAAAAATACGCAAGCCCGCCTGGCGGCAATTTATCGGCAGACACATCGGATTGTTTATACATCTACATTAAAGGCGTTGTGATAGATTAAAAATAGGTAGACCATTGTCAATACCGTTTAAGATACTACCTACTTTACATACCTCAGTATTAGGAAGAAGCACTAAAAGTCCATTTACAACTCTGTCGGTTTTAATTTGTGGACAATTTTCCACCAGCTCTTGCCAGTTACTAGGCAAATTCTCTCCATTCTTTTCTCTAAAACAAAATACGATATACACAATATTCTTTCATCAAGTTGAATTTAAATTTGTTTTCACAAAAGTCTTCCTATTTTTGTATATCAATCAATATATTATAAGAAGCAAGTTAAATAAATAGAATAACATGAACTGCAGTGTTGATATGATATTAGGACCTACCGTCAACCCACACGACCCACAAATGTCGCCACTTGAAGCTAGAATAAGAAACAAGTGACGACTATGTATGAAAAATACAGGAATGTGGTCGGTGGCGGCGTTTTTTAGTGGCCCGTGTGCGGCGACGCTTATTGAAATTAAGGCGATACTCGGAAAAATTATGCTAAAGCGAGATAGCAATGAGAAAACGACGCGCGCGGGAGCGAGACCGATTTTGCCGATTACGCAAAAAAAACACAAAATCACTTCGTATTCAAAAACTATAGCGATTTTTAAAAAATGCTTCTATACGATCCTAAATATTATTGGTGTCCACTAATTAAACCAATTTTCAATAGTATATGTATCCCCATTTAAGAATAATCTTGATATTTCTTATTTTTTAGAGGTATTTTCGAAAATAAAAAGTGACGAGCCAAAATCATAAAATCGTGTTTCTGAAACTATACGATTCTAGATAAAGGTATGAAGAAATATATATCTTATTACCAGATTTATAACAACTCTAACCGACCTATAGTTTTATATCAAAGAGTCCATACTTTTTCCGAGTAGCGCCTTAAATTGACGCCAAAGTGCATCTCTACTGTAATCAGAAGTATATTGTAAGTGCATAAAATCCGATGTCTAATGATCACTTAAGAAAACTAAGCAAAGTATAATTTTCAAATTGAAATGTGAAACGGCTCTTAACGGCGTTTGGCTGTTTGGCAGCTACCACGTTTATGCGCTTCCGCGCCATCGTACTCTTGCGTGACCCGCGAAACCTTGAAATTAGCTACTAGCACACATCGCTCGGCAGTAATATTTATCTCGTGTCAACCATGGATATTTGATGATGGATTTTTGTCAAATTAGGCGCAGGCGCAAGACAATGAGCAATACATAAATATATGTCTGGAGTAAAAGGAGTTTACGCCTCTCGAGTTTACCTTCACAGTCACCATAAAATATGAGCCGTATACAATACAGGCTAGAATTACTTCATGATACCTCAAGGGAAAGTACTCGTAATAATTGAGATAGCAAATTTCACTCAAAGAAAACATTATATTATTTTTGAAATGAAATACACAAATACAAATACAAAAATACATTCAGATTTTTTTAAATAATTTTGTCACAGCCAGGAATAGAATTGGCTTAAATTAGAAAAAAACAACAGCCTGTACTTATCGATAGGGAACTCATAAGGAAATCGCTGAAAGGAAAACAATGAAAGACATCATGGATTCGATGTCGAGTCAAGTAGATTTGTACTTTTGTACTTTTGTGTTTAAAAATGTGTGTCTGCAGTTTTACTTGTTGTCAAAAATAAAGCAATGGTTTCTTCTTGCTTTCTCAATTATTTCGAGTAGGTACTGTCCCTCCATGTATCATGAAATAATTCCGGGTTTTCTACGCCATATCGAATTCCAATATATCGAATGTCATTTGATCGGTGACAATTAAACGAAAACCCAATATATCGACATGCCATTTGATCGATGTTTCAATAAATCGATTTTCAATAGATCGCTGTTACATTAAATCGAAATTTCAATAAATCGATTTTCAATTGATCGCAGTGTCATTAGATCGAAACTACAATAAATCAATTTGCAACATTTTGTCCTTGGTTACCATTCTAATCTATTGGGAATTAATTAAATTGTTATAAGTACTACCTATTATTCCTCGCTAAAAATAAGCTATTTAAATAAAATTAAATCCTATGATGAAAACTGTCTATTGTTTATGTCTGTATGTTCTTGTTTACACATCGATCATCTAAGCATTTGATTATTTGCAATTCGATCTTATAAAACATCGATCTAATGAGGGATTTTCTGACAGATGATTAAAAAAGAAAAAACTCAACAGATGGCGTTCATCAGACATGGGTTTGCTTTTTTTAAATTTGCTGGCAAGGGCCCTGTTTAACCATTTTTACAAGTCTACAGTTATGTAAGAAAGCTAGTGAAGTACTTGTATTTTTACTCTAGTAGAACATCAGAATCACAAGTTGGCAGCCATTTTAGAAGAAATCATTCACTATAATTACGAGTGTAATGTCAGTGACATTGACATTAAGATAATAGTAGATTGTATTACAAGGGATCAAAATAGCATATTTACGTCGAGGGCGCTATTTTTAATCCTGAACGCAGCGAGGGATTCAATATACGTCGCCCGAGGTGAAAATAATTTTGCGGCCGAGTAATACACTCTACTTTCATTTCGAATTTATGGAAAGTAAATACACTTTGCTTTTCATCCCCCTATATAAGAAAAGCAACAAAAACAACTAAAACTACCTAGAAAAATAAAAGAATGGTGGCGGGGGGGCATCGCCTTCTCTATTATTTCTATTATATTTAAAAAAATTGAAGTTCAATTAAACAAAAAAAAAACAATTATATGTCCATCGGATGCCTCCTATGTATCTCCGGGGTAACATAAAATCCGGGGGTTTGAAAATTTTGTTAGATTTTAGCTTCGACGCACCGTTTTTGAGATATTCTAATTTTTATAAAATTCATTTTTGAAACAGTTCCGGCCCCCCCACCCCATACAACATCAGTAGAAAACGTTTTCATTGCCGATGAGATAACTCTATGGTTGACTGTAACCAAATTCAGTTCTATTTTTAAAAATACTTTTACACCCTAGGGTGCAACGCAGAGTTTTGAACCCGCTGCTCAGTTTAAAGGCCTGATCAGACGAGGGACTGTCCGCCGAGTACTTTTTTGTCCATCGATATAGATCTCTTATAAATTGTATCGAATAACGCACACAAGGAACTAAAAGTACCGCGGACAAAAAGTCCCCGAAAGTACGGCGGACACCGAGAGACTGGACTGGACAAAAGTTCGCGGTAGTCCCCGAAAAAAATAGAACAAACGTAAATAGGCGTAACAACGCACACAACGAACTTTAGTCTGCATTGAGCGCCCGATAGTGAAGTACGTCTTCGGGCAACAAATGACCGCACACTATATGCGTTGAGTCCGCGACAAGTACCCGGAGGAAATATTTTGGACGTACAGGGACTTTTTGTCCCTGTACGTCCTTAAATATACATCACTTTTCGAATATGAGAGATGAAAAATATTTATCAGCCAATGCATTTATATGTCATTAGGTATTCCAATGACACTCTTTTTTGTTACCGTAAAAAACACTTGTTATTTACTTAGTGAAACAGAATTTACAAGTCCATGTTACATTTCGAAGCTTGTGAACTTGTAAACTTGTATCTTTCGAGAAATAGGCCCATCTCTGTGTGGTAATAAACAATAGAGGTGAGTGGATTCATGTCAGGTCAGCGCCATCTATCGAGCTAATAAATAAACTTTTTTTTTTAAATTGCTGGAAGAAAATCTCTGTTTAGCTTTTTATCTATTGGCATAACGAGCTATTGGTCTATCGATTATTTGTCATTCGATCAAATGGCATGTCGATATATTGGGTTTTCGTTTGATTGTCACCGATCAACTGGCATTCGATATATTGGAATTCGATATGGCGTAGCAAACCCAATAATTCCACCCTGTATATTTTGAAATGATACATATTATTTTCATATTCTATGTTAATGAAAGTATGATATTACATAGACTTTAAATTAATGAACCAAGCTAACTGAGCAAAAAGCATGCAATGACCAAAATAATAATAAGTCACCTGTACAAGTGCGGCACGGTGCTGGCCCACAGGCCGGCCTCGTGCTCGGCCACGAGCCGCGTGAGGCCAGCCACGGCGCTGCCCGCGGACGACGTGGGCATCCCGCCCGCTTCCGAGCTCTCTATGGCGCTCAGCAGCTTCACAGAAGCTACTTCTTTAGCCAACTCCTCCGAAGGCGATGAGTTCGGGTAAGATGTAGCGGAATACGTCGTGCCAACCTAATTAAAAATATACAAGTAAATTTTGTCCACTTTCAAGTTAATAAAATGTTAGGAAGAACAGAGCATACAGTCGCCATCGGATACATCGAAGCGGGCGAGGTACGGTACTCAAAAAAATATCAGAAAGCAAATATAGCCAAAGGTATCGACGCAGTCAGAGTGATCACAAATCTAATCATTTTTGGAAAATATACCTTGTCTGTAACACTAGTGTAACACACAGTTGAAATTCGTTACATACTATTTTCACATTTAAGTTGTCAAAAACGATTTTGACAACTATCTTGGATAGACAGAACAGCTGCGCGCCAGATAAGTCTGCACGTTTTCGAAATCGAATGCTAATCTTTTCCATAACCAAAGAACAACATGTACTGTAACTAGCGCCAAAAACGCCCCAGTTGCGCGCAGAGATATGTGGCACTGACTCTAAAACCTCGGTCACACGAAGCTATTCTTAGCTTGATCCGCCGCTATAATATAATTCTTTCAAAGACATCAAAGTCCTCAGACCGGTCAACTTTTTTTTCTATGGTTACCTTTCGGTTTATATATATTACTAATAAATATCACGAAAAGCGGGATTTTTTACAATGTTTTGATTTAATTGTTTAACAAAAAATAAAAAAATGGTAAAAATCCCGCTTTTCGTAATATTTACAGTGATAATGACCATGACAGTTTAAAAAGTATTACTACTTAATTGCAATTTTTTCGAAAAAGGCGCTAAGCATTGGGAAAAAATTGTTTTTTTTTTGTTTGGGAGAATACCTAATTTTTTTTCGAAACCAAGTGAGCTGTCAACATAAGGGTGGTTATAGGGAACATGATTCTCGACATTTGGTCCAAAGACAGCTACTCGATATCACTGCCGCCTTCGGAACAATAGACGTTTGAAAATCCCCATATTAAACCATAACCACCCTCATGTTGACAACTCACTTGGTTTCGAAAATAAAAATAAAAATAGGTTTTCTCCCATACAAAAAAATTAAACATTTTTTTTCCCAATGTTTAGAGCCTTTTTCGAAAAAAATGCAATTAGTAGCACTAATTAGGAACCAAAAGGTAACAATAGAAAAAAAAAACAGACCGATCTGAGGACTTTGACGTCTACTTCCAAAATTTTAAAGAATTTAACCAGTGTGCGCCGGTGAAAATTAGCTTCGTGTGACCGTGCATGAGCTAGAAATCGCCGACCGAAAAATAGCCGCTATAAAATAGTGTAGGCAATGAACAGATTCTTTGTATGGAGACCCATACATTAATTTCTCAGTCGATGAAACTTTGCTGGGTTATAAAAAAGCATGAGACATGAACTTTTAAATGATTATCCAAAAAAAAAACTTACACGGATGTTAGGTATTTATACCTAAATATACAAATCTGTTTATATATTGAACCGAGTAATTTCTCAGTCCAAATTTATTTTACCACATGAGTTATTTATAAGTACTAGTATGTGATACTTACTTGATAAAAATCCAAAACTTTTTTCAAACATGAGTACGCTTGGCAAAATGGTATAATTCCGTTCAAAAGTTCGACAAAGACATTGTTCAGTCCAAGTCACCCCAATTATTTTATTAAAATTTGGTGTTTCTGCTGGGATTTTTTTTTGGATATTTCATATTATTGTTTATAAACGTTACATGAATATGTCCGATGAAGAAAGTTTAGACGGAGCATTTTTTTTTTAAAATATATCAATGAAATAAGACTTTCATTAAAAAAGTTTTTTCTGACTGAGGAATTACTGTGGAGGGGTCAACTGGCTTCATTGACTACACTAAAATGGGTTTGGGAAAGGTTATATTTATTTCTTTTTGAAATATATACATTTTAACTTAAAATTTCTCTCGCTAGTCTCATACAATATTGTTTTATTCGGGAAAAATATCAACTTGTCTTTACAAAGTACGGTAAGTATATAAATACTGTATTGTATGTGCCTCTGTGTACGAATACTTCGATCAAAACAACACCAAATAAAATCTTTATTCGTAAAACACAAAAAATTTGGTGCAATGCGATGAAAAGGGACTCCAGGAACTTCAGAACTAGTGGTAATAAAAATCAACTATAAAACAAGACTTCAATTCAATGTCTGCTCTGAACCAGTGCAGCTGTGCGAGTACAGTGGGTGGCCAAATTATTAGGGACAGTGCTCATATTTATGTAATTTATAGTTTGTAATATTAGTTTCTGTAAATTATGTTGTTTTTTAAAGTTTATTTTGTTTGATATTGCTACTGGTATCTTTATTATTGTTTTTGGCAAGTGGCTACACAGGATATGCGATTCATCTGTCGATAATGTGACATTTCTCCCCATATTGATATTTTTTCAAAAAAGCGCGGTTTTGTAGTGTTTTTGTTTGTTATATTTTTTATTAGTTTTAACCGACTTTCTTGTCCTAAATAACCATATACTTAAGGTAACTAATTGTTCATAAAACAACATTCTTGCTGTTTTGTCTATGAATTTACATTGTATTAATGTCTTCTCGACGCGATAACTTTAATTTTCTAGTTTTTTTGAAAAGCTAAGGCTGGATTGTCTCCAAGAAAATGTAGAGAGATACTAAACGTTGTCACAGCATTCTATTTATTTATTTATTTTATTTATATAACTTTATTGCACAAAATACATCTGTAAAGTACAATAGGCGGACTTAACGCTTAAAGCATTCTCTGCCAGTCAACCTTTAGGAAAAAGAAATCAGCGAATGCGGTACAAACAAAGAAGAAAAAAAAAACTAATGAAATAAAATAATAATTTGTCTAAAAATAGGTAAATACATACACATAAATATAATAATACACAATATACCTACATACAAATAAATATTTTGAATATATACATATACTTATATAAAAATATATAAATAATAACAATGAACACAGATAGTGATGATAAACCATAATGATATTCCACGTCAAACACGAGATCCTTCAAGAAGGAAAGCATGAGCATTCCTTTTAAACGAGAGCTTGGATTGAGATCTCCTTACGGTCTCTGGGAGACTATTCCAAAGGCGGATGGCTTGCATTGTAAAAGAATCGGCCATATAGCCAGAATTGTAGAGAGGAGTAGATAGTGCTAATGAATCGGATGATCGAAGATTACGGCCATGAGAATCGCAGATGTATGTAAACTTGGAATTCAGGTATTCTGGTGAAAGAGGGTTATTTAATATGGAGTAGAGAGTACACAGCAACCTTAGCTGTCTACGCTGACGAATGGGAAGCCATTTAAGCTGCGACCGGTAAGAAGAGACGTGATCGAACTTGCGAAGACAGAAAATAAAACGGATAGCATAATTTATGAGCCGGTCTAGCTTGTTGAGAAGATCCTCATTTAGGTTAGAGTAACAGACATCAGCATAATCAATGAGAGGAAAAATAAGAGATGTGACAAGAAGAAATTTAAGAAGAAATTATTTATTTAGCAACACACAACAAAACCAAAACAAAACCAAAGTTATCTTAGTTAACAAGAGTTATCTTAATTTTAATGGGAAGGAAATTTTTGAAGCGGCTTAAGAAGCGCAGAGAATATGTAACCGCACGACTCACCTCGGCAACTTGCGTTGTCCATCTGAGCAAAGGGTCTATGTGAAGGCCGAGATTTTTAACACTGGAGCAAAAAGGTATAACTTTGTTGTCCAGCAAAACAGGCTGGATTAAATCGGCGTCAATTTTGATCAGCTGTTTAGAGCCGCCGACAACTATCGCTTGGCATTTCGCCGGGTTCACCGCGATGCCGAACTCCGTGGACCAGGTGCTAATAGTTTTTAAGACGTCATTTAAGTGAGAGATAACGGAGTCGACATCATCAGCTGGTGCTTGCACATAAATTTGTAGGTCGTCAGCGTAAAAATGGTAAGAGCAGCCAAGAAGTGAGGAAAGGGAGTTGATAAAAAGGGAAAATAGAAGAGGGGAGAGAATGCCCCCTTGAGGTACACCGGCAGAGAGACTGGTCCAGCGAGATACGTTGGAGCCCACACGGACCACCTGCTGGCGACCACAAAGATAATTGGAGAACCACTCCAGCGACAATGAGGAGAAATTCGAAGATTTGAGAATGGCTAGCAAGATGTCATGATCGACCATGTTGAAGGCGTTTAAAAAGTCAATGAGAAATAAGATTCTACACATTTCCAAAGAGACATAGCAGCTATTGCTGGGGTTTCAAAGTCTGCCGTTAATATAATAAAAACTAAAATTTACAACAGAAAACCTCTAGAAGCAAATCGCGATGGCAAATGTGTCAGGAAGAGGATCACCACTCTTCATACTGATAGAAAAATCAGAGATATCTGCCTCAAAAATCATAAAAAGAGCGTTGCTCGTTTGACCATGATGATGAACGACGATGGTGTAAATATTTCGGAAAGGACAATACGGAGGCGGTTGGTCGAACAGAATCTGATGGGTCGGGGCGACCTACCAAAAAACCACGCCTAAGTCCTAACCGATCCTATGAAAAAGAAAATACTGCACTGGGCTAGACAACATCAAAATATAACTGTTGCAGGTTGGAGTCGAATAATTAAAACTTTTTTGAGTAGTTTAAATAGGTCTTTAACGATTTTCTTCTATAAATTCTGTAATTTTACAGGTGTGTTTTTCCGACGAGTCAACATTTCAAGTTTTGGTTGACAAAAGTTCTTTTGTGAGATGACGACGCCCTGGGAAAAAAATCCAGGCAGATTGCCTAGTGGAGAGTGGAGAGGGTTAAACACCCGGTTAGTGTCATGGTGTAGTCTGGCATCTCAGCCAAAGGCATGGGGCGCCTATACATTGTTAAAAGGACCATGAACCAAGACCAGTACAAGCAACTCATAGAAACTCGCCTACTGCCGTAGGTTTTTTAATGGTTACCTGATAACTACTACATCTTTATGCATGACTCTACATCTTGCCATAAAGCCAGAAGTGTGACTGCATTCTTGGATAATAGAAATTTCTCTGTTTTGCCACGGCCTGGGAAATCGCCAGAAATAAACCCCATAGTTCTCTATGTGGGAACTCACCAGACTGGTGATGGCGAAAGAACTAATTTACACCAAGCGGCAGTTGATAGAAACTATCATCCGAGAATGAAAAAACAACCCCACACTACAGGAAAATGCAAAAGCGTGCATTAAGAGCATTGCAGCAAAAGGCGGCATTACAAAATACATATTGAAACTTACTTTAGTTACGTCTATCAGTATAATATATACTTATACAAAGAAACTATAACATTTTTGTATATTTATTTTTAGTTTTTATGATCTCAATAGAATACAAAATCATTTAAAAAATACATAAGAGACCTACAACCAATCATTTGTTACAGAAATTCAACTGAACTGTAAAAATAAAAAATCTCAGTACTGTCCCTAATAATTTGGCCACCTATGGTAGGTAAGTATGACCGGCCGCGCCGCCGCTGGTCAGACTGAATGACGTCACACGGTAAAAGCCGATTGCCAGCGAAGAACCGAGGCAATAGACTTCAATAGAGTCATTTAAGCAAATAAATTTTTATTTATTTATTTTATTTACATATTTAGTACACACACATAAGAGTAAAACAGAAAAGAAAGAAATAGAAAAGTATTGTACAGGGGCACGGCTTATTTCAAATTGAAAATATTGAAATTTCTACCAGCCGGCCCGTAAAGGAAAGAACATAGAAAGGGGCAGTCTTTTACAATAACTTTGTAAATACTTATCGTATCGAAGTGAAATAAAAACTAATGGTTTTGGAATAACAGCTTCTATACTGGTATAGGATAAAAATGATCATTTTTTTATTTTTCTCATGTCCATTGAACAAGTTAAATTTTATAGCGGCTATTTTTTGGTCAGCGATTTTTAAACCTCGGTCACACGAAGCTATTTTAGCTGCTACTAGCTTTCCGCCCGCGGCTTCGCCCGCGTGTACTACACAGCATTATCCTGATGGAATGTTATATTTTCCGGGATAAACTATGTCATTCTCCAGCTCCCAATCTGCCCCCGTACCAAAAATCACATTGATCCGTTACTCCGTTTGGACGTGAAAGACGGACAAACAAATAATACTTACTTATTGATTTTCCCGTGGGAATATGGTATTATAATCCTTGCCAGGGTCTCAAATTATTTACTTAAATACCAATTTCTGCCCCCAAATTTGCCCGCGCTTAAAGTGATTTTTCCTTACAATGAGATTTCCCGCGGTAAAAAGTAAAATATGTCCTTTCCAGGGCCTTAAACTGTCTCTATTCTAAACATCATCCTTCCGATGAACTCAAACTATCGCCTTAAATACCAATTCCAATCTACAGCTTTGCCCGAGCTAAAACTTATTTTACCATGGGAATGAGCCTTATTCCCGCGGTTACAATTTGCCTATGTCCTTCCTAGCATCAGGACATGGGTGTCCCGGTGCTCCTATCAGTAGGAGTAATTAGTAGGAGCACCCGGAAGCACTGTCTCAAACTATCTCTATTCCAAATATCATCAAAATTGGTTCAGCCGTTTTGACGTGAGCATATACAATTTCGCATTTATAATAATAGTAGGGATAGTAGAAATAGGAATATGAATGGCCGGCGGCCGCGACTACGTCCGCGAGTAGGTACTACATCGCAAAATTTTGTGTCAAAAAGTAGGTAGATATGCATTCTCTAAGGTCTCATCAGTACCATCATCAATCTATTTTAATGTCCCCGCTGCTGGGGCACAGGCCTTCATATAGATGAATAAGGAGAATGGGCCATGACCTTCCACACGGGCCCATTGAAGTTATGGTGTACTAACCAATCCAAGTGCAGCCAGAAACATCGGCTTATCGTGTCTTCCAAAGCACGATATATTTTTTAACAGCAATCCCATGATAGAACATTGCAAAAGTAACATAACCTCATCGATCGCAGGCCGAGCACGCTACCCGTAGTTTAGGCATAAGAAGGTAACGATACCTAGACAAACAGGAGCTACTATCGTATGAATAATATTCGGACATTCTCCTACTCTTGAACTACCAAAATGCAAAAAATTAAGTCAATACTTTGCTAAAAAATGTGTAATACTGATTTTCTTGAGTTTTATTCTAATGCATAAAGAATTGTTTGCTTTGCACGAAAATGAGCTGTCATGGGACCCATGCTTCATTGAATAAAGTGAACATAAAAAAACTGTATCCCAAGGGAACTGTACTTTTTTCGAGTTAAAAAAACCGTATGAAATTTTCCCGGTCAGAGTTCAATTATCCCCTTTCTACCCTATTAGGTGTTTTTTTTTATTTTGCCTGCGCAGATCATTTTTAATGATGACCTAGTATTCTTTATACCAATTTCCATACTCCTAACTCCAGAAATGAGGAAGTTTTCATATAAGCCTTAATCCCCCCTTTCTACCCTATTATGGGTTTTTTATAACTTCGCATACGCAGATCATTTTCAATCGTGACCAGTATCCAACATACCAACTTTCATACTTCTAAGTTTAGAAATGAGGAAGTTCCATATAAGCTTAATCCGCCCGTTTTACTCCATTATCGGGGAGTTTTTAAACTTCGCTTACGCAGATAATTTTCAATCGTGATCAGTATTTAACATACCAATTTTCATACTTCTAAGTTCAGAAATGAAGAAGTTCCATATAAACTTTATCTCCCCATTTTACCCTATTAAGGGGGAGATTTTTTTACTTTGCTTACTTAGATCATTTTCAGTCATAACCAGTATCCAACGTACTAATTTTCATGCTTCTAAATCCATTAATGAAGAAGTTTCATATAACCTTAACCCCCCCATTTTACCCCTTTAGGGGGGGAGTTTCCGAAAATCCGTTCTTAGCGGACGTCTCCTAGGCATAATCTACCTTCCTGCCAAATTACATCTTTGTTGGTCCAGTAGTTTTCGAGATTTCGTGATGAGTGAGTTATGTCCACTCAATTTTATATATATAGATAATCTGCCGGCGAAAATTAGCTTCGTGTGACCGTGCATGAGCTAAAAATCGCCGACCGAAAAATAGCCGCTGTAAATTGAACAAGTTCAATTTTATAGCGGCTATTTTCGGTCGGCGATTTTTAGCTACGTCTGACAGGACAACGCTAAAATTAGCGCGAGTAGCCATTCCTTCAGATTTTTTTGCGCGGGACGGGATGCGGGAAGAAAAGGACGGGCTTCATTCTTTAATTTTCTAAATTAGTTTTTTGTGGCTTTTATTGTGTACAAGCTTTCCGCCCGTAGCTTCGCCCACGTGAAGTACAAACTTTATCCCGCGAGAATGTGATATTTTTCCAGGATAAAAAGTAGCCTTTGTCCTTTCTCAGGCTCAATACTATCTCTGTACTAAATTTCATTAAAATCGGTTCAGTAGTTTTTTAACATAGGCTTTGCTAAACCAATACAGCACAAGCGAATCATTCGTCTTACAGCGCGACGAGTTACATACGACAAACGACATTTTGACTACACGGCACCAATCGAACGACATGAATGAGGTTTTTAGCTGCTAAAAACCGAGCGGTAGCGTCACACGGTCACACGGTAGCGCCGATTTATAACTGCTAGTAATCGCTGGCGGATTATAGGGACTACGCTGTATGTCACAAACGCAATTCGTCACATACGCAGTTCGACATCAACGTTCTGATTTACTCAGTTTGTCACATACGCCGTCATGAACGCGATTAGTCATTAATGCAGTACGTCTTAAACGCCTTTTGTCATAATCTCAATTCGTCTTAAACGCGATTCGTCATCATTGCAATTCACCTTACCAAGAACGACCATAGAATTTGTACGATATTGTTTAATTTTCTAACTATCTATACTAATATTATAAAGAAGAAAGATTTGATTGTTTGTTTGTTTGCATCGAATAGGCTCCGAAACTACTGGACCGATTTGGAAAATTCTTTGACCATTAGAAAGCTACATTCTTCCCGAGTGACATAGGCTATATTTTATCCCGATATTACCAGGGGAACGGGTACCACGCGGGTAAAACCACGAGGATCTGCTAGTATTATATAATTAAGTCGAGTATTACTCGTCAACTTCTAAGCTTTTAATTAATACTTACATAATATATTTTTGACAAAAGGACCCTAAAAATGTTGTACATAATTCATATAGAATAGAATAGAATAGAATATCGTTTATTGCCAATACTGTGTACATAGATATTGCTGATGATATTGCACAAAACAAAGTCACAACATACTTACTTAACTAAGAGAAAATAAAAAAAAAAAAATTATATAGTTAAGTAGATATATTTTACACTACTTACTCGCACTTAGCAGTTTTTTTCGGATAAGTAGGTTTTTTTTCGGTAGTCATTCCAATGATATAAAGTTTGAAGAAATCGAGTGACAAACTGAGTTTGAGACAAAATGCGTGTATGATTAATTGCGTGTGTGTCAACCGCGTGTATGACAAACGGCGTTTGTGGCGAACTACGTTCGTGACATATATAGTGTCCAATCGCGTATTATGTCGAACTGCGTATGTGACGAATCGCGTTTGTGACATACAGCGTGTAATTCGATTATAGCAGCTAGAAATACCTTCGTGTGACCGAGGCTTAACTAGCGGATCCGGCGAACTTCCTAGAATAGCAAAAACATCTAATAAAGATAGACAGATAAAAATAAATATTCGCGTAACGCATCTAAATTCACCAAAGAAATTTTACACACTGCCTGCCACATATGTCACTCATTAAAGTAGGTAATCCAAAGCGACTAAAATGTCAGTGATTACATACTCTTTGTAAGCGGCCATGGAAGAAATGACAGTTTTCGAACACGAATTTTAATTTATAATTTTCCGGGATAAAAAGTAGCCTAAGTCACTCTCCAGCTCTCAAACTAACCCCATACCAAAATCACGTCGATCCATTGCTCCGTTTTGACGTGAAAGACGGACAAAAACAAACAAAGACACTTAAACATTTATAATATTAGCACAGTCTACTTACTACATACAGTCAGTCATCGCGTTTGACATAGGCGAAAATGCCGCCGATGTCCAGACAGTTTTAAAACTGTAAGGGTTGTCACGCGTATAGTTGTAAGACTCCGCCGAAAAAAAGGAGTTACATTTTATACATCTTGACTAACTTACTAAAAAGGTATATAGATATGGCGAAGTTCACAGGTTTATATTGTGACTAGCCTTTCGCCCGCGGTTTCGACCGCGTGGACTGCACGAGAACGAGACGTTATCTTATGGGAATAATATGATGGCGGTCAACTTTTTTGTTTGTGGGCCGATTTTGATGAAACTTGGTTTTTAGTACTATTTTGACAAGAAAACAGCAACGCAATGTTATAATAATTAAAAAATCCAACATGGCGGCCAACTTTTTTGTTTGTGGGCCGATTTTGATGAAACTCGTTTTTTGGTACTATTTTGACAAAAAACAGCAATTTTTGACAAAAACAAATTCTCACGCAATCGAGAAAAGTTCACATTTATAAGCTCGAAATTCAAATATAACACAGTTTTTGTATTGTCAGAATTTCACAATCGAAAAAGTTCGATCGTAAACCAGTCGAACGCTACGAGTGGAACAAACCAATAGATGTTCGTATACGAACTTAGCTGTCAAAACTTTGTCAAAATGAATTTGTTGACATGTGGGACAGATTAGTTTGTTTGAAACGTTCTAACTTTTCAATAGAAACCACAAACAAAATGTTCGACATACGAATTACCACACTGAAAATCTTCGAATGCCTAAGAATCGGGCCCCTAATATTAAAAATCCAAGATTTTGTTTGTCGGCCGATTTTGATGAAACTCAGTTTTTGGTACTATTTTGACAAGAAAATAGCAACACAATGTTAAAATAATTAAAAATCCAAGATAGCGGCCAACTTTTTTGTTTCTTGGCCGATTTCGATGAAACTCTGTTTCGGGTACTATTTTGACAAGAAACCAGCAACGCAATGATAAAAATATTAGAAATCCAAGATAGCGGCCAACTTTTTTGTTTGTTGGCCGATTTTGATGAAACTCAGTTTTTGGTACTATTTTGACAAGAAAACTGCAACGCAATGATAAAATTTTTTAAAAATCCAAGATGGCGGCCAACTTTTTTGTTTGTGGGCTAATTCTGATGAAACTCGGTTTCTGGTACTATTTTGTCAAGAGAACAGCAACGCAATGTTAAAAATATTAAGTTTTTGGGCCAATTTTGATGAAACTCGGTTTCTGGTACTATTTTAACAAGAAAACAGCAACGCAATGTAAAACATATTAAAAATCCAAGATGGCGGCCAACTTTTTTGTTTGTAAGTCGATTTTGATGAAACTCGGTTTTTGGTACTATTTTGACAAGAAAATATCAACGCAATGTCAAAAATGTAAAAAAATTAAAGATGGCGCCCAAATTTTTGCTTGTTGACTGATTTTGATGAAACTCGGTTTTTGGTACTATTTTGACAAGAAAACAGCAAAGCAATGTAAAACATATTAAAAATCCAAGATGGCGGCCAACTTTTGTGTTTGTAAGCCGATTTTGATGAAACTCGGTTTTTGGTACTATTTTGACAAGAAAATAGCAACGCAATGTCAAAAATGTAAAAAAATTAAAGATGGCGCCCAAATTTTTGCTTGTTGACTGATTTTGATGAATCTCGGTTTCTGGTACTATTTTGACAAGAAAACAGCAAAGCAATTTTAAAAATTTAATAAATCCAAGATGGCAGCCAAATTTTTTAGTTTTTGGGCCGATATTGAAGAAACTCGGGTTTTGGTACAATTTTGACCAGAAAACAGCAACGCAATGTTAAAAATATAAAAAATCCAAGATGGCGGCCAACTTTTTTGTTTGTGGGCCGATTTTGATGAATCTCGGTTTTTGGTACTATTTTGACAAGAAATAAGTAACGCAATGTTAAAATTGACGATCTAAAACTAAATAAAAGCATGTAAAATAATAAATTTTGAGACTTCCTGCGCCTAATAATTTTTTTTGTTTCACAATACCTTCGGGGTCCTAAAACATCCACCTTCACATTTTAAGACAACCCTTCCGTACTTTCGTTAATACCTATACAGGTGTCGGTATCGCTTAACTTCAAGGGCCTACTGTATGGAAAAGTTGCTGTTTTCTTGTCAAAATACTACCAAATACAGAGTTTCATCAAAATCGTGCATATTTATTTATTTAATCTTTATTGCAAAATATATAACAAATGGCGGACTCAATGCTTATATGCATTCTCTTCCAGTCAACTGGAAAGGGTGTCAGGAAGAAAATGAACAGCAGCAATAAAAAAAGTGACAGTTAAAAGAAAACAGAAGGAACTAATTAAATGCAAGAAAAAAATACTAAAACTAAATAACAAATGAAAATTTGTAAATGCTTATAAATATATGAGTATTAAAAAGTATACATACTAAAGTAACAATAACATGATATATAATTTATACATATGTCGGAGCGTAAACGCAATGCTGCCCTCATAGACAGAAAGATCGATTACTTCAATTTAAATTATAACGACATCTATCGAGTTATTTTGTAACTATCGACTTCAATTATTAGCGCCATCTATTTTGTTGTTCTGTAACTATTAGTTGAGTCGAGTTAAACGTTGCGAAAGCACTTGAGTGAGTTGGATACAGAGAGATGGCAGCTTTGGACCAAGTGAGTTAAATTGGTCGATCCTCTACACATTTTGGTGCAGGGGCAAGATAAAGACAGTCTAAACAGGGACCTACAAGGGGTTGGACGTTGAGGCGGTAGTGGGGCCCGCAAGGGCCACTTTTCTGTATCGAATTTGCTGCGTTTAAAGATTCATCCGTGTACATCACTTGAATCGTTGTTTTATTTGTGCCATATCGATTGTGATTGAAGAATAAGACGTTTGTTATTGAAGAAGAGACTATTATTTTGAGGATCCCTCGTCCCAACCATCCTGACAACGAGACCAGACCAGGCAAACCGACCCCAGTGACGTCATCAGAAGTGCGATGCAGCCCGTGCCACAGATGAAAAGGGGACTGAAAACGAAATACCCGTATTTCTGTTATTCGACATTCTGTTACTGAACGTGTGATGAAAAAGGCGCCCTGCCGTTTCACTAGCGGCATTTCATTTGCAAGAAGAGAATTGTGAAAATCATCTTTTCCTGGTGATGAGCGGTACCTACGCTGAAAGGAAGTTCATCGGCAAGACTGGACAAGTCTGGACCTGGACCAGATTTCATGTGCTGGCGTAACCTGGCTCGAGCGCGCTGCATGGTGGTGCCTATGGTGAGCCGTTCGTCGGCGCGACATCGGCGTCGGTCGGTGCGGTGGTGCAATGGTGCGATTCTGCGGCGATGGCAGTGCGGCGGCGCGGTGGCGTAGTGGCGCAACGCAACGCCGGCGCTGGCGGCGATAGTGTAGAGAGAGATCTACTGGCATCGCATATCATATGACCGCAATTTGGTGAGCAGTTTTCATTTTGTCATTATTTGTGCAAACAGCACCGAAATGCACTTTTCCGTTCAATGAACATTCTTTTGTACAGATTTGGCACTTTACTAGTTCAAACCTAGGATTACAATGATTGTTAATGTGGAATTTGATTTAAATTGGATTAGTAACGATAAGAGTTCGTATTGGATTGACAGATGGGAACATGATTGTGATTTGGTACAGAGGACTAAATATTTAGTTGGTGTTTTACCACATTATTAGTAACGAAGTGCTGAAGATGTGTTTGTTTTATTGCGTGGCTGAATGAGTCGGCACGTTGTTGGTGGTACCATGAGGTAAAAAGGGTACAGCGGAAGCACTTGTAGTATGTACAAAGAAAGATTATGTTTTGTTGTTGTTCCAAGCTGTCAGTCTATAACGCGTTGTGACTATGTTCAGTAATAAAGAAGTAGTTGAGAGCTTTATTTTTCAAAAACGCTTTAAGTAATAACATTATTTACAAGCAGTTATCAGCTGCTACGTGACAGATTTATTTGAGTATTGAGCTTTGTTGGACTTATATCAAAAGCACTGAGTTTTGTGATCGCTGGTTATGTTGTGGAGTGCTAGTAAAGCACAAAATTTTACGATCACTGGATAAGTCATTGAAAGTTACTTTAAACTGTAGAGTTCTGACAGATACGTTATGGTGAATTTAGTACAAACTCCGCCAAGATAAAGTGGAAATGGATTTTCATGAGTAAACTAATGAGGAGAGTTAATTTGTGTAAAATGATATTTTTTAACGTTTGCCCTAAAATAGTTTTGGAGTTGTTAAAACTAAGTTTTGAAAGATTAACGAATAGCTCAGAAAGATGCCTCAAAGTGATGTATCCTCAGAATTAAATGTTTGTGATGTTGAATCGGGTGTGGACAGTGCCGGTGAAGGCCTGTCTTACTATGTGCAAACACTTACTGACATGGCTACTTATTTGGTAATCCGCACGCTTCAGTCGTAGTCGTAACTGCGACTCAATAGGGTTGTACAGGGCGCGGTGCGGCTGAGGCTGTGGCAATCTAGCGTCTCATGGGAGACTATGTCATTATGATATGACCATGTACATTGAGTGTACCGATTCCAATGTGGGAATCCGTCTCATGGGAGACTATGTCATTACGATGACCATGTACATTGAGTGTACCGATTCCAATGTGGGGATCCGTCTCATGGGAGACTATGTCATTATGAGATGACCATGTATGTTGAGCATACCGATTCCAATGTGGGAATCCGTCTCATGGGAGACTATGTCATTACGATGACCATGTACATTGAGTGTACCGATTCCAATGTGGGGATCCGTCTCATGGGAGACTATTTCATTATGAGATGACCATGTATGTTGAGCATACCGATTCCAATGTGGGAATCCGTCTCATGGGAGACTATGTCATTACGATGACCATGTACATTGAGTGTACCGATTCCATGTGGGAATCCTTGCCACCTAATGTGTAGCTACTGTTAGTGATGTGTGTTGCTTATATGACTTTGATTATAATATTGTGATTACTGTAACTTACTATGGGGCATACTTTCTTCCTTACCTATAGTGTACCTACTAACCTTTTAGTCAGGTTAAGCCGAGCGAGAGATAGCTCCATTGAAGTAGTTTTGTTCCAGATACACATGAGGACATGTGACACGTCAGAATGGCCGTGTCGGAGCGTAAACGCAATGCTGCCCTCATAGACAGAAAGATCGATTACTTCAATTTAAATTATAACGACATCTATCGAGTTATTTTGTAACTATCGACTTCAATTATTAGCGCCATCTATTTTGTTGTTCTGTAACTATTAGTTGAGTCGAGTTAAACGTTGCGAAAGCACTTGAGTGAGTTGGATACAGAGAGATGGCAGCTTTGGACCAAGTGAGTTAAATTGGTCGATCCTCTACACATTTTGGTGCAGGGGCAAGATAAAGACAGTCTAAACAGGGACCTACAAGGGGTTGGACGTTGAGGCGGTAGTGGGGCCCGCAAGGGCCACTTTTCTGTATCGAATTTGCTGCGTTTAAAGATTCATCCGTGTACATCACTTGAATCGTTGTTTTATTTGTGCCATATCGATTGTGATTGAAGAATAAGACGTTTGTTATTGAAGAAGAGACTATTATTTTGAGGATCCCTCGTCGCAACCATCCTGACAACGAGACCAGACCAGGCAACCCGGACTCAGCGACGTCACATACACATATTATAGGTACATACAACTATAAATAAATAACACATAAAGTCAGAACAGATCTATCATGATTACAGTTGCAAAACCTCTGAAAGATTCGGAATAATTACGGAATACTTCTCAGAAAGTTTCTTTCCATCAGAATTTTTCAAAATACCTAGATTTGATTAAAAATATTGACAATTCTTTTTATCTTAGGTCAATCTTGCTAGAAAATATCGTATGCCCGAGTCCCGCCCGTCCGACCCGACCGACCGAGGCGAACGGACGAACGAACGAACAACTCGTGCGCGCCGCGGCCACAAGCCGCGGCGGGCGCTACAGACAGATGAGTGAGCCAGACTAAATTCTAGTCTAGTGTAGTGGCGCTCGGCGCGGCGGGCGGGGCGTGCAGCGGGGCGGGGAGTGGCGGACGGGCCCCCCGGAGAAGTTTTCGCCCGCGCCCCGTCCCCGCCGAGAAAGATTCATAATGTTTCGGAATAATTCGCAATATTTCGATTTACGATTAAAATTTATAAAGTAAACGATGTTTCTTTAAAAACGAAGTACTTATTTGCTCAGTGCAGTGATGGATTGATGTTGAATTGGTTGTTATTTAGCGTAAGTAAAATTTGAATGTTTATTTTATTCCTTAGCTATGTAAGGCGAAATTAACAACAAAAGTAGGTAAGTACTGTTAGCATTGCACTAAAACTAATTTTTATTCTTGTTGTTACTTTATTAGGTACTAACGACCCGGCCCGGCTTCGTTTGAACAATTTGTTGGTGTTTCGACTGTTACAGTAATTTTAAATGTGATAACTTCTAAAGATTGATTTACCTACATTAAATGGCCAAGGTAACTTATTTGGATAAGGATTAATACCGATTATAGGAGAAATTAGCTTTGCAAATAAAGTAATATTTTTAAATTACTTAAAGATAAAAAAAACCTTAGGAGATAGACATATGACGCTGTTGCGGACTTTTTTGTTGGCCTTTTAATGATATACAATTCCCTAGTAAATTATTTTGATGCATCTTCATCATGCAAGGTTCAGCGTTCGCAATGTAAGCGCTCGAAAAATCTACTTTTTACGGCTTCACCAAAAAACATGTAATTTTCTCTATAAAGTACATAAATACGTAAGTAATAAGAATGTTTTGTATGTATTTATATACCGCTGGAATTAAATTTTCTAAATGACAGTGAAAGCTGCATCAAAATCCGTTGCGTGGTTTAAAAGAAGAAAGCTTAGAAACAGTCAGACAGATGCATAGAGCGACTTTATTTTATACTATGTACCTACAGACCTACCTAGTGATAGTAAAGTGATAGTGAAGTGATGTTAAGCCTTGGCATTTGCTACTCTAATAGAAGACGGCTTCTCGGTGCCGAGGTTTGTACCTACCTAGCAGTGGCGTAGCGAAGGGTACATAGGTACAAGCCGATTCTCATCGGCTTACCTTAATATCATAGATTAAAAATATGTTTTCATCAGTTTCAAGCAATTCAAGAACATTAAAAATTTGCTAAAATAATACGTACCTACCTACCGTACGTAGGGAGGTACCTACTTTCTTCAACACTTAAAACATCTACAGAAATTTTATTTAAGAGGTACTTACCTACCTAGATAGTAAGATATCTATCCATCCATACTTACTTTTACTATGATTGACTTTTTTCTAGCTAGGAAGGTGTTTCAAAATAAGTGTCAACTGCTTTCTACTGATTTTTACCGATTGCTGCCTTTTTATCGTTACCTACTCCCGTATTTTTCGACGATCGAAATATTCCGAATGTTTCGTAATACTTCGGAATATTTCGTAAGTATTCCACGGGAAAGATTCGGAATTATTCCCGACTGCAACTGTAATCATGATAAGTGTAAGCAGCTCGAGTAATGTTCGCGGACCATTTTCTTGAAGACGCACTTACTTGGGGCACTGCGGATATTTTAAGGGCAAATCGTTCCAAAGTTGTACAGGCGAAAAAGAGAATGATTGGGAGACGAAGACGAAGAAGAGTGGGATGGTATTTTCAGGAGAAATTTTTCACTAGAGCGAAGGCTACGTTCATTAGAGTCGCCCAGAAACTGAAATCTGGATTTCAAGTAATCTGGGGTAAGTGGATCTAATAGAATATTGAAGAGCATGCAGACAACTCTAACGTTATTACGCTCGCGAAAAGGGAGCCAATTGAGCTGCTCACGGTGTTGAAAGATATCGTATTTACGTAATCGATATATGAAGCGAATACAGTTTTTAAGGAAGCGATCCAACTTACTGAGAAGGTTTTTTTTCTTTTGAGGTTGGTACTATAGACATCAGCGTAGACAATTATAGGTAAGACAACCGTCTGTATTGGAGCAATCTTGATACTGGTAGGCAGAAAGAACTTAAACCTATAGAGAGATCCAAGTGGCTCTGAGACATGCTTGTTCGATATGATCTTTCCAAGAGAGGCAGGCATCGATAGTCAAACCCAAGTCCTTCACTTGTTGTGAGTAGGATATTATCACGCCGTTTAATACCAAATTGTAGATACTATTCCAGTTTACGCATCACAGCTGTCGAGAACTACCCTACCAGCAATTAAAGATTGACATTTAGTCGACCACACAGAAATCTTCATCAAATCACAGTTGATTAGCGCGACAACATTATTTAAACTGTGGATATTATGTTGCGCATAAAGTTGTAGATCGTCGGCATAGAGATGGAAATAAGAGGAGAAATGAGAGGTCAGAGAGTTGATAAACAAGGAAAAGAGAAGAGGGGAGAGTACACCGCCTTGTGGAACGCCAGCCTCCAAGTCGAGCCAGTCAGACAGCGTCCGATCTACTCGCACGGCTTGCTGGCAATCGCCAAGATAGGAAGAGAACCAAGTAGGTGCCATAGAAGAAATACCTAACCGACCAAGCATAGGTAGGAGAATTTCGTGATTAACGGCATTAAATGCGCTGGAAAAATCTATTAAAACTAGGACAGTTAATAATTACTTAGCACACCTAAAAACCCAATACATGACACCAATATCACAAAATAGAAAAAAGTGCGGCTGCCATCTTGGATTCGAAAACTCACATCAAAATCGAGCTTAGCACCCCTAAAAACCCCTTACATGACACCAATATAACAAAACTGAAAAAAAAGCGCGGCCGCCATCTTGGATTCCAAAACATACATCAAAATCGAGCTTAGCATCCCTAAAAACCCTTTATATGACACCAATATCACAAAACTGAAAAAAAGCGCGGCCGCCATCTTGGATTCCAAAACTCACATCAAATTCGAGCTTAGCACCCCTAAAAACCCTTTATATGACACCAATATCACAAAACTGAAAAAAAGTGCGGCTGCCATCTTGTATTCCAAAACTCACATCAAAATCGAGCTTAGAACCCCTTAAAACCCCTTACATGACACCAATATCACAAAACTGTAAAAAGTGCGGCCGCCATCTTGGATTCCAAAACTCACATCAAAATCGAGCTTAGCATCCCTAAAAACCCCTTACATAACACCAATATCACAAAATTGAAAAAATAACGCGGCCGCCATCTTGAATTCCAAAAATCGTAATAAACACACTTAAAAACCCCCTACATAAAACCAATATAAAAGAAACTAATTATTATTTTTCCAATTCAATATTTGAAATCAAATGCGAAAGCCCTGTCGCAAAGCTCCCATCTAGCTAACAAAATTTTGTATCGTAGATGGGAAGGACCCTCTCCCCTCCTGCCCCGCGTACCCCGCACGATTGCTCTGTCTAGACGCCTCCGATGAACGACTGTATGTAGTAAGTAGACTGTGATATTAGTATGGATTTGTTGTAATTTAAATTGTATGGAAAATATATATATACTTTGAGGAAAATATACCTTTCCTCAAAGTTTAGTTCTTTATGATCACCCTGTCTGCGTCGAAACTATGATTTATTGAAACTCGCTGCCTTTTTATTTATGTCAAATTGTATGTTCTGATGTTATTGACTTTATTTAGTGTAACAAATTTTGGGAAATATAATGAAGCTCTAAAATATTATTACCTCGCCCGCTCCTATATATCTGATGGCGACCTGTATAACTTACTTTTACTGTACAATCGTAGCAGACAGGGCCGCGTTTAGGTCTAATATCGAACACCTTAAACACCGGTTGCGGTAGTCCCAATTTTCGACATGTCCATTCTAATTTTATTACAGATGAGGTGGAGTCGGGAGGAGGTTCTAGTTTATGGGCCGGAGTGACCTGCGTTACTGGACCGCTGCTTTCCTGCAAATCCTGCAATTGGTATGAAAACAGTTTTATTACATGTTGTGTGTCTGCACTCAAATCAATAAAATAGTAATAATAGTAATAGTTTAAAAATTTTCTACAAACAATGCATTCATTCTTGGCCGCTGGTAATTGCAAGGGTATAAGGTCAACAGTGTTCAGGCGATCTCTGAGATTCGAAAGTCGCTGGGAAGCTGACACTTTTCCATTTGTCTTCGTATTCGTTTCAGTCTCATTTTCAGTACGTACGGAATGTTTGAACTGAAAAATAAAAAAAAGTTTAATATTAAACCTACATGGCTATCTTCACTATAATTAGGTAAGTATTGTGAAAAACGGGATATTAACATGTTTTGATTTGTTGTAAACGCTGGGAAACTAATAAAAAATTACCCGAAATACTGTAGGTCTTGTATGTCGTAACTCGTAAATAAGTTCGAGTTGAATGTGTACGTAAGTAAACAGGGGTATGGGTGTCATCAAGACCCTTTCGTCTCCACCAAACATCCATTCACCCGCATTAACTTCAGTTACTCTGTGATAAATGCGCATGCAACTACGCCAAATTATTGGGCACTCGTCTGTAAATTTATTTTGCCGTTTTTCATAATAGTGATATCCTACTAATATTATTAATGCGAAATTTTGCGAGTATGGATGGATGTATGGATGTTTTTCGTTTAGTCGACGAATGTCAGATTCTAGAAATGTCAGACGAGTTTAAAACGCCAGTTTCTATGAATGCCATATTCTATAAACGGCAGATTCTACAAATGAAAGATTCTAAAAACGCCAGATTCTGATAATGCCAAATTCTATAAATGCCAGATTCTATAAATGTCAGATTTTATATCAATTGTAAAATCATTAATTGGTTTAAGTGTGCATTCAATTTAAGACCATTTAGGGGTAGGGGTAGGGTAGGGTAGGGGTAGGTTATAAAAACCAAATCTTATTATTTAGTGCAAAATGCAATAGTTTAATTATTTTATTTTAAATAAGTATCTACTCAAATAAAAAGGTAATTGTTAAATTTATTTGGAAATAATTTTGAATTTTAAATCTTTATATTGATTAACCTTTGATTTTCACAGCCGCTATTGCAAAATTTGCACTGTAGAGTGCATGGTAGGCAATGGTAGGCCGATGCGTCGACAGCTACAGCGCATACTATTGCAGGAAGTTCTGCTCCCGCAATGGTCGAGAAGGTTTTACTCTGACTCGCACAGCTGCACTGGTTCAGAGCCGACATTGAATTGAAGTCTTGTTTTATAGTTGATTTTTTTTCTACTACATAGTTCTGGAGTTTCTGGAGTCACTTTTCATCGATTTTTAGATTTTTTACGAAAGAAGATTTTATTTGGTGTTTTGATCGAAGTATTCGTACACAGAGGCACAATACAATATTTATATACCGTGCTTTGTGAAGACATGTTGATAATTTTCCCGAATAATACAATATTGGATGAGACCAGCGAGAGAATCGAGCTGTACGACGACACACCCGCGGCTTCCGGGCGCATTGTGGCTGTCACGAAAACAATAGCACGTGGTCGTTTTTACGAATCTTTAAAAATTTATTGTGAAGTATTTTGAAGGGCTACGGAAAATATTTCAATGACATATTTTAAGTAAGAATGTATATATTTAAAAAATAAATAAATAAAAGGGCGTTTTTCAAAAAAAATTACCGTTACGGAACCGGTTTTTTTTTCAAATAAATGCTATACAAACACGTTACTCACCTGACGTTACGAACGAAAGTATATTTTATGACTTCACATCACAATATTTTATATAAAATACACTAAAACTTATGATTCTAATAAACTTTAGTTATTTTTAGATACTTGGTGCAAAACTTTAAACAACTTTCGTGTTAAAACAAAAATATGTCTCTTTATCTTTATATGACACTTCAAAGTTTTTTTTTTATATAGTATGGGCTTGCTCTTGGCTGGTTGGAAGGTATGCATGGGACATCGCGAAATTGGGGTACATGTAGTCATTTTTATTTTTTATTAGGATTTTATTTTAATTACTTTTTCTATTTTAATTTATTTTTGTTTAAATTTGCTATCGATTGCCATTTTAAACCTGATGTTTACACTAATAATTATTAAATAAGCGAATTTATATTTGAAAAATGCCCAAAAATACCTTTCCCAAACCCATTATCAAAGATATCGACAAGCAGTTTTTTTTTTATAAAATACTTTATTTAATTTTCAACAATATTAGTTGATAAAAAACGTTTTTGAAAAAAAATGTAACCGCCTTCAAAACGGATCTTCAAACAAAAATTAACAAACACTAAAAAACGAAAAAAATTATAAGATTTTTTAATTCAAAGGACGATGATACGTGACTTTTTCTAATTTATTTTGGTACTTACTGAACTGTGTGAAGTCGGTGCCGTCTTATACGTATTGAGGTAAATACGTCCTACACCTCACGCTTGGGACTGGGTTTTTTTAATAAGTTTGTTATTTCACTCAGTATATTTCGTTCTTGTTCTTTTTGGCTTGGCACCGACTTCAAACAGTTCAGTAAGTACCAAGATAAATTAGAAAAAGTTACGTTCATCGTCCTTTGAATTAAAAAATCTTATTATTTTTTTCGTTTTTTAGTGTTTGTTAATTAGAGATTAAACGAACTTACCTGAAGTGAAGTTCTATCTTAATTATACGAAGGCTTCGTCCGAAGAGATTAGCTTGATTTAACACTTGTAGTACGCCCTAGTAATCGCCAATTTCACACTATATTGAGAATATACCTACTTATAAATTAAAAAAGTAATAAAAGAAAATTATTATTTTTTAAATTTCAAAAGTGGGTAGTCAACACCGATCTGGCTCAAGCGCCCATCATAGCTGTCATTTAGTTTAGAGTATTATATTTTTCGAATCATATAGGGGTGTAGTTAATAACTTTTGGGAGGGAGGGAAGCTAATCTCTTCGGACGAAGCCTTCGTATAATTAAGATAGAACTTCACTTCAGGTAAGTTCGTTTAATCTCTAATTATACTTCATGCTTCGTCCTCAAGATTAGCTTGATTTAACACTTGTAGACGTTTAGAGCAATAAAACAAAAAGCAATAAAAAAGTATTATTTGTTACATAAAAAATCAACATCGCTTATGAAATAAACGAAAAATATTTTGATTAAGCACTCAAAACAGTGGTGCCAAATTTTTTATCATAATTGCTGTTTACTGGCCTGTTATAAAATTTGGCAAACGTATGTGATTCTGAAAACCAACCTGCAGTTTTATAATCTGGTCTATGCTAAAACCTAAATTTTGCGCAGCTGACGTAGCAGCATACCGGGTATTATGCGCAGTGAACGTAGAAATATCAATTCCACTTAAATGTAACGTATTTTTTATCCATTTGAATAAGGTTTGTGACGTAACAGGCTTATATGGCTTTCGGTAACTAATAAATAAATTGTCGGAATCAGGACAGAGAAACATTTTCATTTCAAGGTAAGTAATCAAAAGTCTTGCAGGACAAATACTTGGCTTTTCGTTATAGAATGGTATAACGAGCAATGTGTTTTTTTTTAAATTTTTTTTTTTTTATATATATATACTTATATATATATTTTCCAGATTCTAACTTTCGTTAGCAAACCACTTTTCAAGACAATTTAAAATCTGTGCTATATTCCAGACTTCATTAAATTTAGGGGATGGAGGTCTTGTACGAAAAACTCCTTTAATAAATCTTTTTATTTCTTGATTTAGTGATATATCAATTTTAGTTATTAAAGCCAAAGCAGAATGATAACAGTTAATTGTGCCATACTGAGCGCCACTGTTTAAAGCAGATGCAAAAAATTTTGTATATCGGGAATTGATACTTTCGTATAAGTTTAGTTTATTTTGTTGACAATAAATAAACCACTTTTAATAGCAAACTTCGTATTGTTTATACGAGTTATCCAAAAAAGAGGTTAAGCATGACGTCCAGAGAAAATTATTTGACGCCTCTTCGTATCATCACCATCACCAGGGCAATGGAGTTGCGCATTTGTTTGCGGCTGGAATTTGTAGACAAAATTAGGTTTGAATCTGCTTTGAAAACGAATTGTTTACCTACTTATTAAAAGACTCTTAAATAGTGGATACCATGTTTATGTGGACCAAAATGGAACAACTATTATATCTGTGGCATTGTCAGAGATAATCTTTCTTAAACATTTAGGCATCATTGTGAAAGGAGGAAAAACATTAAAATTTAATTTCGACCACGACACTGAAAAAAAAAAACATTTACGGCGTATGCATCCGGATTCTTATGCCATGGATATATATCTTGGACATTTATTATTTTTAACGACTAGCGTATCAATGAAAATATCTATGAAACTTTTCAACAATTTGTTGAAAGGCATAATCAGCTAGCTGCCATTCTTGGTCTGCCTGCATAGTATTATCTGAAGATCGAATATGAGATGCAAAAACGTAAAGATTTTTACATTTACGCCATTGCCAGAGGTCTTTTGCGATCTCTGTCAGGTGTGGGGAGTGTATATCACCCATACGGTTTACGTAGGAAATTACCGTGGTATTGTCAGTTCGTAGAAGTACTTGACAGTTAGTATCTTAACCAATAAACGCAGCAAGAATTCCTAAATAATTTATTGTCTGCTACTTTCTTTTACACTCCATAAACCACTATCTCTGTACCTGCACCTGAAAAAACTTCCAGGTCATACTTGTCTATTTTTATTTTGGTGCGGCTCCACCAATAGAAATCCTGTTCCAAGTAACAAGGTATATCCATGTACTAATTATACATATTTCAAATAATTTTGTATACAACCAGCTGCATTTCACGGCGGGACAGGCGGATATTAACAGTCCAATAAAACTAACAAATTCTCTAATTTTACACCTTTTTAAGTTAGAAAACTTTTGTATTGTAAATTTAATTTTGGCAAAGTGACCTAGAATTTCTTTTAGTTTAAACTATATTCTAAGAACTTACAAGACTGAGAAGGTATAAAATTACTTTTATCGGTATTTATAATGAAACCTAAGCTTGTAAGCAACTTTACGGTATCTTGTAAGTTTTAAGACCCTTATATTAGACAGAGGTCATCCAAATACATTGTTAACAGGTAACCATATAATCATGAGTATTTCATGACCGGTTTCATGATGACTTTAGTGAAAAAAGGAGCTGTGTTTAAACCAAATAATAAGACATTAAATTCATATGCTTTTTGATCAAATTGGTATCTTAGATATTTTCGGTCTTCCTTGTGAATTTTTAACAAAAAGTATGTCTTTCAGGTCTACTGTGCACGGTTACAATCTCTCGGTATCAATTTTATTACTGTTCTTAAATCCTTGAGTTTAAAATGTCTTGAGTCAATAAATTTATTTAGTGATAAGTTTAAGATGAAGCGCATTTTCCCATTTGGCTTGGGTACTAAAAAATAGTTGATAGATATTGATCAGATTCAGAGATCTCTGAAATTGCAGAGACAGCAAATTTTTTATTTCGTGTATGAAAAGAGCCTTTTCCTTTTCACTACATTTTTGGGTTGACGGTGATACAGGTTGCATCGGCTTTTGATTGAAGGGAATCTTATATCCTTTTTATGAAAAAGAACCAGTGGGTCCTTGGTAATCATTAAAAATTCTTTATAGCATAATGGTAAACGACCTGCATGCGTTAACGTATTTAGCGTCGGCTGTTGTTCTGTCTCTGCCACGGATACTGCGACTGCTTCGATAAGTTGATGAGCCGTCTACGCGTCGAAGTCGTTGCAGGCTCCTTCGTCCTGGGAGGGCCCGTCGGCCTGCGACTAGGACCCGGACCCTTCCAGTTTAAATTTCGCGAAGAACTGTATAACTTACTTATTAGGAAACTTTTGTGTCGTTGATTGCTTTGGGTCTGTGCTAGACTTGTTAATAGCTTTAGCTGATTTTTTGTTTTCCCTTAAGTTTTCGCCGAATAATTGTTTATCAATTTTGATTTTTTGAAGAGAATCCCTTAGATCCATCTTCACGGCATTCAGAAAAAAATTTGTAAATTGAATTAGAATGTTGACAATCACACATAATTTTTGCCAAATCCATAAGTGTTTTAGCAAGGCTGTATTTTTCTCATTTGCAGACAATATCTATATATATAAAAATGAATCCCTATTTCCCTTGGTCACGACATCACGCGTGAACGGCTGGACCGATTTGGCTAATTTTGGTCTTGAAATGTTCGTGGAAGTCCAAGGAAGGTTCTTACGGTGAGAAAATAGGGGAGGAGGGGGTAAGTGGGGGTAGAGTAGAAGTAGGGTATGGTAAAGGTAGGGTAGGGTATAGGTAGGGTAGGGTAGGGGTAGGGTAGAGTAGGGTAGGGTAGGGGTAGGGGTAGGGGTAGGGGTAGGGGTAGGGGTAGGGGTAGGGGTAGGGGTAGGGGTCGGGGTAGGGTAGGGATAGGGGTAGGGTAGAGGTAGGGGTAGGGTAGGGTAGGGGTAGGGGTAGGGTAGGGGTAGAGTACGGGTAGGGTAGGGTGGAGTAGGGGGTAGGGCCACGGGAACGAAGTCGCGCTGGGTCAGCTAGTAATAGTATAGATTTTACCAGACAAGTGTTTCCAGCAGTCGATTCCTTCTGTTTCAGTTGAATGGCCTTATTGTGTTTAGCAATAATATCTGAAACAGCTGCTTTAATCTTAGGATCAAGCTCAGGTGGGTCAATCAATTTGCAATTTTCTGGGGTCATGTACTTACGAGTTCTTTACGCAATTCTTTGTTAATACCTGTTGTGACCCAGTGCTGGAAAACTCCAGCACTCCTGACTGAAGTAGGGTCAGTACCTAATATTTCTAATACTTCACTATCTAAGTGTATGTTTTCTGTTTCAAGAGCAGACGTTTGATCTGAAGGTAGATCACGCTTGGGAGCCTAAGTCGACGAATGACCATCCTGTATATTTGTAATGTTTTCAGACTGGGATGTACTGGGGATTGGTTCCAAGTACTTGTTCTAATTGTCCTTCAGGTTAACCCTTAGAACATGGTGCGTCGAGGTCAACTATGACCTCTTGGTCGTATGTAAGGGACAGAGTAAGCCTCAAGTTCATACAATTTTAGCATGTCAGTATAATATTGTAAGAGACAGTCCCCAGTTATAACAACACGTACTGTCCGCAAACTACACTTAGTAGTACCTTATAACAGTCCCGTTGTACTGTTTGTAGGACCCAGTGACTGCAGTGTATATAATGATGATTATGTTATCATTATTTGAGATTATGTATTGCTTAACCTTAGGTATGCAATTAAATTTCGTAAGAGACAGTCCCAGTTCGAAAAAAAAGTACTGTCCGCAAACTATTGAAAATCGACAGATCATAATAAGCATAATACTTTAGAGTACATAGCTGTTTTTTAGCTTAGTCACTTATGTAAATTATTTTCAGTAAGAAGCAGTCCCAGTTCAAAGAAAGTACTGCCCGCAAACTGTTTAACAGTACCAGTTCAAAAGAAAAGTACTGTCCGCAAACTATTGAAAATCGACACATCATAATAAGCATAATACTTTAGAGTACAAAGCTCTTTTTTAGCTTAGTCACTTATGTGAATTATTTTCAGTAAGAAGCAGTCCCAGTTCATAGAAAGTACTGCCCGCAAACTGTTTGAAATCTACTTATACGAGAACTTGTAAAAGTCTGTGACGAACTAATGCATTTATGTTCAATTATAACTTTAAAATTAATTAATAATTTTGTTACACTTTATTGAAAGTATTTATTTTACAAACTTAGTAATAAGTAGGTAGTTAAATAGTCAAACCGTTTTATCGTTGAACGTAATTATCGTTTGCATTTTTTGCGAAACGTTAGAAAACCAGGTCACTGAACTTCAATAATGCAATATAATATGTCAAGGCCAGTGACTTATAAATGTATAAAAATACATAACGTACCTGAAGATAAGGACGACGAGCGATAGAATTGTTCCGATAACTCAGAACAAGATAAGTCTCACCGGTGGTGGTGCTTCTTTTTTCGCTCCAACTTTCTCTCCAATCTTATAATTTTTCGTTTAATGTGTTCACAGTTATCTTTTTTGCGTTTGGGCATCCTAAATAATCACTTTTAACAACAACTAACAACTTTTTTAACACAATTTAAAAACTAGATGTGAATCGGCGACGCACTAGAAAGCGAAATGACAGCTATGATGGGCGCTTGAGCCAGATCGGTGTTGACTACCCACTTTTGAAATTTAAAAAATAATAATTTTCTTTTATTACTTTTTTAATTTATAAGTAGGTATATTCTCAATATAGTGTGAAATTGGCGATTACTAGGGCGTACTACAAGTGTTTAATCAAGCTAATCTTGAGGACGAAGCATGAAGTATAATTTTTGTTTGAAGATCCGTTTTGAAGGCGGTTACATTTTTTTTCAAAAACGTTTTATTTTTCGATTTTTAGTGAAGTAGCTTAAGAAACTACATGGTGATTATGATAAATTGTTGTAAATATCCTATCCGTTACGGAATTCAGCTTTCCATCTTTAGCTACTTAGATAACTTGAAGAATTACAACTGAAGGTGCATTCGGTGCATATTTTAAAACATCATATAACTCCTAACTGTTGAGGAGTTTCACCTCTCATCAGCAGCTCACCCTAATAACCTGAAAGAATATTACCATTGGCCCATACGTACGATTAATACTTAAAGAAATATTCTCCAGCTCCTAACCGCTAAGGAGTTGTAGCTTCCATCACCAGCTCATCACTATGAGATGATGACTACCAGATGCAAATACTTGACTAACTTCAAAAATAAATGGAACGCATAAGGCTTGCCTATATTTGAGAATTTCTCTCAATTTTCCTGGGATTTGATCCCCTGGTCCTGACTTGGTGAAAATAAGATCAGGTCAGAAGTACTAACTTTCGAAAAAAAATTTTTTTTTAAATGATCCCCAATTTGATGAAACTATGAAATCGTCCATATACCCAAATAAAGTCTAAATACACATTATTCAGGATAACTCCTGAACTTCTTGCCAGTTCTTGATAAAATTTAAATGGGACCACACGAGAAGCGTCACCTTTTAAATAAAAAAAGAATTATCCAAATCGGTTCATTAAATAAAAAGTTCTGAGGTAACACACATAAAAAATAAAAAAATAAAAATACAGTCGAATTGATAACCACCTCCTTTTTTGAAGTCGGTTAAAAAGATACCCCACGGAACCATTTTTTTTTATTAAATAAAAACCGTCAATTTTCTCAATATTTTCCAAACAAAGCTAGTATTTGGGCATTTATAAATGTATGATTTTACAATAGTTTTTTTCATTTTATTTTTTATTATTTTATTTATTAAGAAAATCAACAGCGCTATAAAGACTATTATATCTTAGATGTAGGTACTTATAATAATACGTAAGGCCAGGCCAATAACAGATTTCCCTTTTAAATATACTTTCTTACAATCATAACCTGTTTTTAAAATGTTTTATAATAGGTGCCTGTTTCACAATCCATGATGAGACATTAACTTCTGGTTTAATCTATAAATGGAACAGAATTTATATGAAATTATATTACTTAATTTAATTTAAACTTAATCGGATTTGTGAGACGGACCCTTAGTTTTCCCAAGTACTAATTAAGAAGTTATAGGTATGTTAGTTTACATGATTTAGTTATAAATAAATTACACACAAGAAAAATTGATTTGATATTGATTATATAATTATCTTTCATTTGACACCTAACTTATCAAAATCGGTGCGGTGGTTTGGCTTGTAGAATTTTACAATTATTTTTTTAAAGAAGTGGCGCCATCTCTGTTCCTAAGGGATTAAACTTTTGTTGCTGCATGTGTAATCGCTTATTTCGGTCCCTAGTAGCACTGTGCAAGCGGCTTACCTTTATCACAAAGTGCAGCTTCCGACGAAATATCGCCATAAGACCTAGTACTACTAGTTAATTTGGGTGATTGTCTAGCCTATTCTTGTATTTGTCAAATATCCTCGAGATTTCATCCATGACAGTGTTGATATGGAGTTGTTGGTGAACTTCCTGAGTTGCGAATAAACCAAGGAGCATTTAAGATCTGTTTCAGGATATAAATCTGTTCTTTTTGAATTTTGTTGACATTGGAATCACAAGCCGAATCCCACAATTGAAGTCCATAGGCCCATATGGGTTTAAAGATGGCATTATACAGGAGTAACTTATTGTCCACAGACAACTTTGAGTTTCTTCCGAGCAACCAGTACATTCCTCGGTAGTTGAGGTTTATTTCGTCTCTTTTTGTATAAATGTGCTTGGCCTAGGTAAGACGAAGTGAATACCCAAGTATTTGACTGATTCACTGGTTGGTAGAGGGTTGGATGGAACCCAGTCTCACTTCAGGACAGTTATCTTTTCGAAGAGTGAATGTTATGTGGATCGACTTTTATGGGCTTGCCCTGATTATCCATTTTCTTAGCCATTTGTCGGCATTGTCAAGACTTTTGTAAAAGCTTAGAGGCTTCCTCACTAGTTGTGCTGGTTGCTAAGATGGCAGTATCATCTTAAATCATCTGCAAATGTAGACACAATTGTTCTCAGGAGTTTCAGATAGGTCTGATGTGAAAATAGTGTATAAAATTGGTCAAAGTACCGAACCATGTGATAATACCTACACATTTTTTTCTTATTGTTATGTCTATCTGCAATCAGTTTCTACACTATAAGCAGTTTTGAGAGGTGATACATGTTTTGTAAGGCAGTACACCCATTGGAATACTCTTCTTATAGTTAAGTCACTAGGTTTTATTCCCTCTGTTTCAGTTCATCAATAGCATAACGCTTCAGTCTCTTCATATCATGTGATGTGTCGGTCAGAGCGAGCGCCAGTGTGTTAGTATGGGACACAAGGCGTTTCTTGTATCGCTTTGAAGACAAGTTTGTTTCTTCCCTTACAGAGTTCATTTCCAAATATTCGTGTAATTCAGAGGTTTTTATAAACCACGGAGCGTTGAGGATAATGCGAAATACATACATTGTTTTGAAAGCGCTGCAGTATCTCCAGGTTGGAGTTGCTAGCTGTTCCCCACAGTTCTATGCCGTAAGTCCATACCGGCTTAAGTACACTTTTATATATTAAGATTTTGTTGGAGCCTGGCGACCAAGGAACCAAAGCAAAGCCCGTATCGTGCGTTTAGTTCATCACGTTTCTTTTTTATATGTATCTGCAATGTATGCCTTCTATCCAGGTGTATGCCCAAGTATCGCACCAAATCATTGTGTGGTAATAATTCATTGCCCAGCTTAACAGGCGTGCAGTTGCCAGTCTTCAGAGTAAAAGTGACCTGAACTGATTTGGAAGCACTTGCTTTGATCTTCCATTTCTGCATCCAATTGTGTATTTCATTTAGATGGTTCTGGAGTTGATACGATGCTCTGTCCGGCTCTGGATCACTACTCCGAACTGCTGTATCATCAGCGAATGTAGCACAAAGAGTATTGGGGTTATTTGGTAAGTCTGCCGTGAACAGCAGTGAGCAGTGAGCACCGGACCAAGGACGGATCCTTGTAGGACACCAGCTCTGATGTCGTAGAACTTAGATCGATCATCGTTCACAATAACTTGAAACATTCTGTCCTGCAAGTATGATTTCAACAATCCATAGTATGTGTATTGTGTGTGGCAGGTTCTTTTTGATTTTAAAGTAGCTGACCCAGCGCGACTTCGTTCCCGTGGCCCTACCCCCTACTCCATCCTACCCTACCCCTACCCCTACGCTACCCCTACCCTACCCTACCCTACCCCTACCCTACCCCTAAATCCTTCCTTAGACTTCCACGAACATTTCAAGACCAAAATTAGCCAAATCGGTCAAGCCGATTTCATGTTATGTCGTGACAACGGAAAAGGGGTTTCATTTTTATATATATAGATAACAAGCCCTTGTTGTGCCAAAACTTGTCAAAGGCCTGCTGGACGTCCAGAAATGCCGCAGAACAATATTGTTTACGCTCAATAGTCAGCCGTAACTTATTGACAAATCTATGCACCTGCTCTATTGTAGAGTGTCGTTCTCTAAACCCAAATTGATGGTCGGACAGAAGCGAATGTTCTAGCAAATAATACACAAATAATTCACAAATGTTTGACAATCGATTAAGATGAAAATTAAATAGCCCATAAATCGAGATTTTAAATTATTTTTCATGTCTCATATTCTGAAAGTAACTCATAACTTGCGGGTTGAAAGTGGTATGGTGCGGCCCTAGGGCCGTAATGAAATTTAAAAAAGGAATAGGAGGGGTCATGTCAAAATCTGTAAGTTTGTATCTCTTTGGACATTTATTTACCAAAGGTATGCAGGTAAAGGCTGTTTTGCTATTATATAAAATAATTAATATCGGAGAATTATTATTTTAATATCTAAAACATTGTTTTTTTAAGAATGCGTTTTAAGAAACACATTAAACCAAATAAGTTATTTGTAACATAAAAAATCAGGCTATTAATTCCATGGAATTGCATAGAGTACGGGTCAAATACCAAACAAGGCTGTATGGACTTAGTTTCCCTTGCCTTACCTAAAATAGAGAAAATGAACAAAAAAGTTATAGTCTTTCGAAAATTCCGAGGCCATAGGAAAATATTTTAGACTAGCTGACCCAGCGCGACTTCGTTCCCGTGGCCCTACCCCCTACTCCACCTTACCCTACCCTACCCGTACTCTACCCCTACCCCTACCCTACCCTTCCCCTACCCTACCCCTGCCATACCCTACCCTACCCCTACCCGTACCCTACCCTACCCTACCCTACCCTACCCCTATCCCTACCCTACCCTACCATATCTTTACCCTACCTTTACCCTACCCTACTTCTACTCTACCCCCACTTACCCTCTCTTCCCCTATTTTCTCACCGTTAGAACCTTCCTTGGACTTCCACGAACATTTCAAGACCAAAATTAGCCAAATCGGTCCAGCCGTTCACGCGTGATGTCGTGACCAAGGGAAATAGGGATTAATTTTTATATATTATATAGATTATTTCTGTTTATTTTTACTTTCCTCGTATTCAAAATGAAATGTAGAGTGTTTACTTCGGGTGTATGGACCCATAACAGTCTCGAACTATCGGCGTTTCACAATTAGTGATGTACGCCTGGGAATATTGCCACTGCCGGCAATTTTCCACTCCCAATGTGCCCGGAAATTTCCCGGGCACATTGGGAATATTGCCCAAAGTTCCCAGTAAATTTTTTGTTGTTTTGTTAAATAATATAAATAAATCTTGTATTTTTCTTTTGTGTCTTACAATTTTATAATTTGTTGATAATTATGGCAAGATTATTTTGTTTTATTTTCTTAGTTTGTTGAATAAAAAAATAAACCATCTTATTTATAACTGTTTTTCATTTCATATGTGCTTACCTCTGATGTTGGTGGCTATTTATTACGTAATTCAATATAATCAAACAGTTTTAAAGTCTTATTTTAAATTGTCTTGCATGGTAAAAATATTCATCTAAAAATGGTGCTTGGGAATATTGCTGGGAACTTTGGGACACTGCCGGCAACGCTGCCGGCAAAATTTCCAGTCCTTGGGAACGTGCCCGGGCACGGTACATCACTATTCACAATGCAGCATAAATATAGGAAAAATGTGGTACTTGCAGGGCTCGTGGTTTTTTGCTATCACATTTTTCCTATATAAGCCAATCAATATCAACACAAAAAAGGACAAACATCGCAAACGCGCATGTAACTACGATCTTTTTATATGTTGTTAGGTCCCTTGAGAGTAGTTAACACCCAAGTTTGCAACCCTGAAAACCCTGTGCTACCCCCATGGTGCTCGAAAAACTGCGAAATTTTGCCCATTGTTTCAGTTTTTTCGAAAAAACTACCCTAAGGAAGCGTTTTTCAAGTATCTTTGCTCAGCACTTTAATAAAGATAACTAAAGGACATAGTTTTTTGGGCCTTTTCTGAAAGTGCCGGCCAACAAAAAAAAATGATACGTATTGTTAGAACTAGCCATTTGGAGCAATAGTTAATATTAACGGATAAATATATACTTAAATACTTTTTGTTTGTAAATACATACATAATATACATAGTTAACACCCAGACCAAGACAAATAGACATGTTCATGCACACAAATATTTGTCTTGTTCGGGAATTGAACCCGAGACCACTGGCGCAGAAGGTGGGTAGCCTACCCCTGCGCCAAATCGGTCGTCGCAAATATGGCACAAAAGTTGTAGGATCGCTCTGACTGAACCAATTTATACAAGTTCGATGATTCATCATTTTCATTCATTTATTGATTTTTAAAGTGTTGGGAAACATAAAATAATGATACATTTTGCTAGGAGCTAATGATCCGAAGCAATTGTCCGAAGAAGTTGATATGATTGACGTAAGGTACTGATCGACAATCTTTTCTGTTCCGGTGACAGCGGCGTTATGTATTGTTTTCTTCTTTTTGTAGCAATTTAACCAGCCCTGACTTCTAAGACCTTCAGCCGGCAGCAGCGCTATGGTTGGACAACAATTTGTCAGCATTTAAAAAAACACTTTAGTTCCAGTTTTGAAACATAAGTACCAAATCTTTTAGCAGAACTTGACATTTTATTTATTTTATTTTATTTTTATTTATTTTATCTTTATTCGGAAACAAACAGCGTTCTTTACACATTTCAATTAACAAATAATAGAATCTTACATTTGCCAATGAAGTTTCCACTTAAATATAATACAATAGGGTTGAGTAAACATTAACTACCCGACCGAACTAAACTCGAGCGGACGCGTTAAGAGGAGTTATCAAGGAAAAATATATTTTTTAATAGTAATTACGGCTGGTAATATTTGGATTACACGATGGAGACAAAGTGTAGTGGTTGTAATTCAGTGATTTTTGACATTTCTTTAATGGAATGTTCAAGTGAAAAATGTAAAAAGTTGTATCACTTGAAGTGTCTTAGTATTACAATGGAAGCATTTGAATCGTATACGGAGAAAAATAAGAGCAAATGGGTATGTCCAGAATGTGTGCGCACTAAGCCGAAGACTAATAATGCAAATACGCCTGTTAAAAGCATAATAATGAATGAAACATTCACCCCAAGCAACTTCATAAACACAGAACGGGGCAGCCGTATCAAGTCAGCTGACATAAGTGATAACGAGAGCAAGCTTTTACGGGAGTTACGCGAGTTTCGTGCTGAAATGAACTATCGATTAGATGAGCAAATTAAAGCATACAAAATGTTAGAAGAACGTTTTCATAGAACAGAAGATGAATTGCTGCAAGTGAAAAAAATTCTGACGGTAGAACAAGAAAAAACTTTAAAAGTTAATCAGTTGAGCTTTGGAAATAAGCAAGAATTAAAAAAGTCTGGAACCAGCCTTAATTATGCAAAGAATAATGAATATGGTAAATCAGTTGCATCTCCGAGCCAAAATCCCGAACAATTATTATCATTTGCAACAATTCGGACTAAACTCGATGAGTTTCACACAGCTGTAGCTTCTTCAAACGCGGATTTATTCGGAGTACCTAACGGAAACGGGTTGCAATATATCCATACATGATGCAGAGTTGGTACCTCCAGGATATAAAATAGTACGATGTGACCGGGCGGACGGACGAAAGCAGGGCGGCGCACTTTTAGTGGCCACACCGCGGTTTGAGCTGCGTAAAACACCGATACCGGGTGACGTTAACATCGACAATCATTTGTTCGAGTGCATCTGTGCGAAAGTTTATCTACGGGATAGATATTTGTTTTGTGTTGTGTTTTTTATATACCGCCGCGTACTAATGAAAATGAGTACCTATATGTTGTTATTCAAAATATTAGAAGAACTTTGTGTTATATATAACAGAATAATCGTGATAGGTGATTTGAACTTGTATTCATGCTCAGATAGTGTTCGTAATTATTATGAATATTTTTGTTCGTATTGTGGATTTACACAGAGAAATGAAGTAGGTAACTGCCTGGACCGTCAACTGGACTTAGTATTGACCACCTTTAGTGAGGAGGATGTAAGCGTGTGCGCCGCGAGTGAGGCCTTGGTGTCGGTGGATGGTTACCACCCGCCGCTTCAGGTAGTGGTTTCGGTGACCGGCTCTCCTGCACCAAATGAGGTAAGTACGGATACACGATGTAAACAACCGACATGGAACTTCAACAAGGCTAACTTTCCGTTGCTATATTCTTTATTGGCTTCTATTGATTGGTCTCCATTATATCAAACAAACAACATAAATCATAGTTTACAATTTTTTTATTAAAATATTAATGAGGCTATCAATGAATGCGTCCCTAAGACAAAGGGTAGACGGTGTAATACAAGATATATATATCCAGAGTGGTATACTGCTGAATTAATTAGAGAAATTAAGTCTAAAGCTGTTCTTCATAAACGATACAAAGCTAGTAAATCACAAGTAGATTACGAATTGTTTGCTTCGTGTAGGGCAAGGGTGAAGAAAATGATAAGCCTTAGTCATGAGCGTCATAGGGATTCAGTTCAAAATCACTTAGAAGAAGACCCTAAGGCATTTTGGAACTATATTAAATCCAAAAGAGGCCATAGGAATCCCCAAACGATCTTAAAAGACGGGGTCATTTTATCGGCGGAACAGTGTGCCAAGGAATTCGCTAATTATTTCCACTCAGTGTACAGCGTAGACCAAGCAGAGCTTAATGTAGGTAAGGCGATAGTGGAGGCGGGAAGTGCGAACGGAGCAGCCAGAATACATATTGAGAAACTACATCTGAAAGAAGTATCCCAATCACTAGCGAATCTGAAGCCGAAAAGATCCGCTGGTCCGGACGGTATACCAGCCTTCATTTTTAGGGACTGTAGATCGGTGCTAGCGGAGCCGTTGCTATTTATTTATAATAGGTGCTTGGAGCAAGGCCATTTTCCAGAGATCTGGAAAACTACTCGCGTAGTTCCAGTACCAAAAAGTAATTCATGTTCAACGGTTGATGGATTCAAACCGGTTGCAGTGGTATCTACACCTGCTAAAGTACTTGAAGCTGCATTGCAAAAAAATATGCTTGGGCAGGTCAGTGCACAGCTCTCAGACGCACAGCATGGCTTTCGCCCAGGTCGGAGCACAGCAAGCAATCTTCTCAATTATGTAGCAGAAATTATACCTACAGTAGACAGTAGTAAAGGTCAAGTAGACGCTGCCTATTTTGACTTTCGGAAAGCGTTTGATGTAGTAAATAACGACATCCTGCTTCGAAAATTGGCAGGCATCGGTTGCACTCCCCATTTGCTAAATTTTTTAGCTAGTTACATGAGGAACCGACAGCAGTACGTAGAATACGCTGGTTGCCGGTCTCATTCATATCCCGTGAGATCTGGGGTAAGTCAAGGGAGTAACTTGGGACCCCTCCAATTTATTATCATGATAAATGACTTGCCGAAAGTTGTTAGGTCGTCAAGCTGCCTGCTGTTTGCAGACGATCTAAAACTGTTTCGAAGTGTTGGTAAAGTGGAAGATTGTGATCAATTGCAAAGTGACATAAACGAAGTAGTGGCATGGGCTAAAGACAACCAGCTTGAATTTAACATATCAAAGTGCGTCACATATCTTTCTCGAGAGCTCATGATCCCATCAAATACGATTTTAGTGTAGACGAGGTACCCATGAAAAGAGTAACGGAGGTAAAAGACTTAGGAGTTTGGTTCACAAATAATTTAAGTTTTCGGAATCACATCTGTACTAGCTGTAAAAAGGCATATAGGAACTTGGGACTTATACTTCGCAGAGTTCATGGTTTTACCAACATCAAAGCTATAATCACTTTATATAATGCCCTTGTAAGAAGTCATCTTGAATGCAATGCGGTGGTTTGGGCCCCATATCAAGCACAATATAGTCTCATGTTGGAGCGCATTCAAAATAAATTTATAAGGTACTTATATTACAGACTGTATGGGGTGTACCCCTTCTATCCTTTAATGTACCCTAATTTGTTTATATTAGGTATGGTTGGATATAATGAATTGAGAGTGCGTAGGAGTTTAGCGTTGGCGATATATTTGTGAAAAATAATTTTTCACAATGGTTAGGGACTTCCGCCAAGTGACGCCTGATTCAATCAAATACAGGCGATATATTTGTTTAAAGTTATTAGGGGTAAGATATCCAATGCAGAAATATTGGGGCGGGTAGGTCTTCGCGTTCCTAACAAGTACGTGGAGAGACGCTGCAGGCCAAAGCTGTTGGCGGTTCCGCGCGGGCGGACCCACCTGCATGATAAGTCACCGTTGACGCTCACACTGCACACACTCAACAAAATAGCCGATGGAATCGACCTGTTTCATTGTTCTCTGAGTGAATTTACAAGAGTAGCTCTGTACGTTTTATGTTATTGTTTGTAGATTAATTATACCTAGCTTTATGTGTCTGTGTTATGTTTCATATTTGCTTGTCTGTTGCATTGGGCTAAGCCTGTAATAATAGATTTAAGCTTGTAATTAAATAAATAAATATATGTAGGTAAATTAAACTTGTGCACAATAAGTATACATTACAAAGTTCCTAATTTTAGTAAGTATTTAATTTAAAAACACATGACTGAAATTTTTATCTTAGACAATTTATAATTTGGATTTTACCTTTAATAACAATTTAAATTTTGATAGTTTAAGACTAAATATATCGATGTGGTTATAATTAACGTTATATTCTTTCATGGCTCTACGGATAAAACAATTTTTCGCATAGTTTGTCCTGCTGGCAGGAACATGAAAAGTATCGCGAGGGCGCAAACTCAGTCTTGGGCATTTGAATAAAATTTTGCTTAGTAAATAAGGCGAATCAATAGTACCGTTAATCATTTTATAAAGTTGAATTACATCTCTGTGCCCCCTTCGTAGTTGTAAGGAAAACACACTTTGGTTGTTAAAATTTTTGAATTTGTATTTTAAGCGTTTTAAGAATTTATTCTGAATTCTTTCAATCGCGACATTACAAATAATAACAACAGGAGGAGAGCTCATTTCGAGCATAGAGGAGCCGACATGCCTCAATTCAATGAGTTTCCTAGACTGATAGAAGAATTGACGTAGGCTTTTGCTTTTTCAATGAGTTTCCTAGACTGACAGAAGAAGAATTGACGTAGGCTTTTGCTTTAAGCCATCAATTGAAGCAAGCCCGTTGTTACTATGTTGAACACGTAAATCCAGATGGGGCATTCACCATAGAACTCGCTGGAGATATCCCTGTGAACGAAGAAGTTCGCGAGGTGGCTGGACGAGATCTCTTGATGATACGAGGCCGTCTAGGCATATTGCGTCAAAAACGTATTATGTGTATATTGCAGCTGAACCAACACTTCGTGGAAGACAAGCTATTCCGCATTATTATTGCTCAACTTACTTATTATTGACTTGTTTTTGTATTAAATGAAAATGACAGGTTTTTAACTTGTATAACATAACAATGATGGATGGCCCCACAACTTTCGCGTTATAATGACTTCAGATAATTAGTTCTAGCAAAATCAATCATTATTTTATGTTTTCCAGCACTTTCAGAAATTATTAAATGTATGAAAATGTTGAATAATCGAAATTGTATAACTTGGTTCAGAGCAACCATACAACTTTTGTACCGTATTAACTATTGCTCCAAATGGCTTAGTTCTAACATTACGTACCATTTTTTTGTTGGCCGGCACTTTCAGAAAAGGCCCAAAAATGTACGGAGCCTGAATGATCTCCTTTCCTACTATTTGAGTGAAACCAGAGCACGCTATGTCAATTGGTTATTCTTATGCTTCCACCTTCAGCCTTATCACCACTTATCATCAGGTGTGATGAAGGCTAAGTGCTACCCCGTTGTGGATAAATAAATAAATAAATAAATCAAAGCTGAGCAATTCTCCCGCAGTGCTCGGAAAACTGTGAAATTCTGTCACTTGTTTCAGTTTAAAAAGACAGGGTCTTTTAATGGTGGCTTCCAAATGCAAAATAACAATTGCATTTGTAAACTACTGGGTGGGTGTAAACCACTCTCAAGGGACCTAACAAAATATAAAAAATCGTAGATAATGCGCGTTTGCGATGTTCGATGTCGATTTTGACTGGCCTTGTTTCAAGATTATTATTTTGCCAATACAAATATCGTCTCAGATACAAACCTCTTCAGATAGTATATTTACTTCTCGTACTCCAGAAGTCGAATTAAAGCTTTTAGCTATGTTGGATGCAGTCTTATCGGAATGATCGCTCACTGACCTCGTCAGCGGTTTCACTGGTTGTGGAACATTCTTCGATTCATTGGGTTTATAAGTTTGGATTTTATTGTAATTATACTAGAATAAAAAAAAGGAATAATTATTAAGACCTTGCCGGCCGCGAGCCGGGCCGTGCACGAGGTGATGTAGTATGAAAGAACTACTTCATACAAATGTTTGTAACGTTTCAAATCTGTGGCCCGTCCTTTGCTCGTGCACGGCCTGGCCTGTGCCCAGTATGTTCAAAAATAAAGCCTGACCAGAAAAATAAAAAACCTGGCTTGAGGCGCCACTTTCGCCTCTTCTAATTCTGTAGAAAAATTTAGTTCGTCACATTTCCGCAACATGGCGAAGTTTTTTTTTTTGCTGGTCAGGCTTTAAAGCATCATGAATCTTTAATAGATTCAATATAAAAATCAATATATCTATAAATGGATCGCCGAAATCATGTCAGCGCATCACAACAGAACGACTGCACCAACATGGATAATTCTTTTTTCTTGTGTTTATTATTGTCAGGAGAACAATTTGTGTATGAAAGAAAAATATAACAAAGTTACGTGGAAAATTATTAAATTAAAGAAAACTTCCCGTCCTTTAAGCGCTATCTTATTGTTTGTTTTTTTTTTACTAGCTGACCCGGCAAACGTTGTTTTGCCATATAAATTTTATTTGTCACGAACTTCGTTTAACCTGCCTGACACAATGTCACTTATTAAAAAAAAGTAATCCTAAGCGGCAAAAATGTCAGTGATTACATACTCTTTGACATACCCACTCTTTGGAAGCGGTTAAGAAATGACAGTTGTGTGAATTATGACAGTTTAACGGTTTTCTATACAAAATTACCATTTTTATTTTATAATTTTCCTGGATATAAGTAGCCTATGTTACTCTCCAGCTCTCAAATTATCCCCATACCGAAAATCTCGTCGATCCGTTGCTCTGTTTTGACGTGAAAGACGGACAAACAAACAAACAAACAAACAAACAAATAAACAAACAAACACACTTTCACATTTATAATATTAGTATGGATACCACTTCGATTCGATTCAATTCATAGATAAGACATAATGTTTGTCCGTCGGGGTCAGCTAGTAATATAATAAAATAAAATTCGACACCTATATTTAAGGCCTTCAGCACACGAAACGCGGGTCAGAGGCAGAGCAGGCCCTTGATTCACGAACCGTCGGAAACGCTTCTGACAGCGGAATGTATGTACTGTCTCTGTCACTAATAGACAAAGACAAAGTACAGAAATCGAATCCGATTCCGTATCCGACGGTTTGTGAATCAGGGGGCAGGTCAGTAGCAGCGCGGGAGTCGGCACACTGAACGCAGCAGCAGTTTCAACGCTGGACGCGTCGCAATTGTACAATACGGTATTTTACTGATTTTTTTTTATTTCTTTAAAATGTTTTTCGAAATATTAGCTACACAAAACAAGTTTTCATTTTGAATTATCTTGAATATTTTCAAAGATATAGGACTTCAAACTTTATAATTAGACAAGGACAGGACGCTATCTTAGTGACGTCAGTGGGTTAGTAGCGTCATAGTCACGCCATAGAAGATTTCGTTTTAGAAAGAGACTGCTATAGTCAAAATCAAACAGACTATAATTCTTTTATTATAAAACAGATTCAAATTATTTTTTCACATTTGGTATTCTTAATTGCAATATTTTTTAACGTCATCATTAAATATCTACATTTCAACAACAGTAAAATACCCTATTAGCAACTGGTTGCTTGTTTTGGTAATAAGCCTGCGGTTTGTCGTCCGGCAGTTGCAGAGCGGCGCTGGCGGCACGGGGCGCCCCGGCCGGCGCGCGGCGAAAAGCAGTCGAGTGCGGGCGTTCGAATTTATAGCCCGAGAGCCAAACTAATTCGCTCTATGGAAACTCAACAATAATTCTATATCAGTAATTTCTTAACATTGAAAATTAGATTATCTAGTTTAATAAATAATTCATTAGTAATCCACCAATATTTATGACAGCGACATAAAAAAAAACAAATAAAAAGCTTTAAAAAATCTATAAAAAAAATAGGCAAAAATGGTATAAGTTTTATTCACTTTACATTTGAATACATTTATTATTATCTTTCGTAAAAGTATATAATCCCCCTATATTTGTAAATGAAAAACAAATAAACTTTAAAAAAAACTCTCTACGTAAACTCAAATTGGCATTACACCTATGTTAAAAATGCTATCAGAAACAACGGACTTCTTCCTTAAGTATTAGTTTCCCGTTTTATATCTTTATGGATTTCGACTTTGGTGCTTAGATATGGTGAACATAAACACATGTTAACGATAAAATTGGTGATAGCATATGTGCTGAAAGAATCGCACCATTTTTGGGGTATAACTTTTTTTTATACCTTCCAATGCGATATTATGTTGGATTCCAAAATATAGTCTCTTAAAATTATATTTAAGGGCCGTTTACAAAAATTTGGCCTGTTATTGAATTTTTACAAAAATATCGGATAGTTCTTAGGGTATTTAGTGTAGTAGCGTAGTTCATAGAGTTTAAGTAGTGGGCTCCTGTACACGGGTAGAGTAGAGCGGTAGAGTAGCTTGCCCGCGGTGCTAGCTACTCTACTCTACCAAATTTCAGTACCTACTCTACTCTACCAATGATGTCTACATTAGTATAGTTAGTACTCTACCACTCTACTCTACCGTTTACTCTACCCGTGTACAGCAGCATTTAGTGTATTACAACTTGCGAGGGCCCGCATTCAAACAGCGCTGCTTCTGACCCGCGTTTGGTGTGCTGAAGCCTTTAAGCCGTTATTATGGAAATTTTAGAATTCTTTTTATGAAACATCGCACACTTGACCGCGTCAAATCGTTTGAATCGCTTCATAGGATTTTATATAAAGAATTCTTGTTCAGAGTCCTTTAGGCGCATTTGGCCCAATTCGCAATTGGTCCAATGTTCAAAAAAATGTCCAATTCGCACTTGGTCCAATTCGCAGTTAGTCCAATTCGCAATTGGTCAAATTCTCAGTTTGTCCCATTCGCAGTTTGTCCAATTCGGAGTTCGTCCAATTCGCAGTTTGTCCAATTCGCAGTTCGACCAATTCGCGGTTAGGCCAAGATGGATAATGTTTCCCAAGTTATAGAACGGAATCTATAACGTGGCTAAGGTCCCGCCCGGTAGGTAAAAAGTGTATATTTATATAATATATTATAATTATCTATCATACATTTGATCAAATATGCAGGGTTATATTTCTTTCTACCTTATCACAATACACTTTATATTGGACCAATCGCGAATTGGACCAACCGCGAATTGGACCAATCGCGAATTGGACCAACCGCGAATTGGACCAAACGCGAATTGGATCAACAGCGAATTGGCCCAACTGCAAATTGGACCAAGTGCGAATTAGGCCAACTGCGAATTGGACCAACTGAGAATTGGACCAACCGCGAATAATGTGAATTGGACCAATCGCGAATTGGGCCAAATGCGCCTAAAGGGGAAAAACAAATATATTGAGACGGACGGGAGGGGCCACACAGCTGGCGCGTCAAGCGGTTGCCGCGACCGGCCGGCGGCGGAGGGAATAGTACGTGTTCGCGCGTCCTGCGGATCCGCAGGTCACCTCCGCGCCCCGCGGTCGCTCCAGTGTGGCCCACGACTTAGAGTATCCCCAACCTCAACTCATCCACTCGCATACATCAAAATTGTGTACTGCACATTGTTTGAGATACACCAAAAAGTTTGAAACAGACTGTACTTACCTTATTGTTATAATTATTGTTTTGAAATGGTGGACCACTTTTTACTCTGTAATATTGGTTTGAGTATTGGCTATTATAATTAGGTGTATAATTGGTAGCTGGTTTGCGCCATGAACCCTGCTTCTTCGGAAATCGATTCTAAAAAGAACAGAGGACAATTTTGATCTCAAATAATATTAAACCGTTCTTGAATTTCAAATCATATTAAGGAAATGAATAGCTTGTGTGAATCACCCAAGTCTATATTAACATTGCCACATTAATATTGTCTTCCCTGAGATTGCGGAAGAGCAGTCCAGGGTTTTCTTCACTTACGCAACTGGTAATTGATACGAGTTGTATAAAAGAAGAAAACTAACTTTTACATATTTTCTCCTGTATGTGGGTGGTGGGTGATAACCTCATTGTTTCCTATTACACAAGTGATTAAGCAAATAGCTTAATTTGGAATTAGGTAATCTATGTGATTATGTTCATTATTTATTACTATATCATGTCAGCCGAACGACGCCCACTGCTGGGCATAGGCCCCCCCAAGGATCTACACAACAAGATTACCTAATTCCAAATTAAGCTATTTGCAAGCACTTGTGTAATAGGAAACAATGAGGTATCCCATGACCCATGACCCACCATTGGAGGGTCATGGGTCATCAAAGAATTTTGCTTATAATTGAGCCTTTCGATAGGTATACTTAACAAAATTTAAAAAATAAAAATATTCACATTCAGCGGGTTCGATTCCCAGTTCAGACATGCGATTATTTAAAATTCTTTGAATGCAGTTTGTTTTCTTTTTAAAATAAAAATGAAGTTTCCTTTCAGTATAATTTTATATCTTCAGTATATCAGGTACTTTCCCTCCATGTGGCATGGTTTTGGGACGCCCTGTATATATTTTTGATAATTTACGGTTCAAGAGGGCGTTAATATGGACTTGACAGCAATGTCATGTCTGGACTGGGTGCTGTTTTCTTAACTCACCGGATAGCTTAATTTCAAATTGGTTTTTTTACTTGATTTTTGTCGAGATACCATTGCAGCAATATGTTGAGTTTCTTGACTAGCTATGGCATCAACATACCATTCTCCGTTTACTTGATTAACTTTAAAACCAGGGACATCAAGAAATAATTTATCCAGGGTTGGATATCCTAACTTCTTGAATGGTATCCATTCTCCTTGAAGTTCCCTATAATCTCCTGAGTAGGATAATTTTTAAAATATTAATAAGTAGCTAAAATTTAAATAATAATATTATAAGAAATTTTTTAGCCCAGCCAACAAATGCTCCAAAAACAGTGTAGAGGGAAATGCTTGAAACACAACTTTTAACTTCGTCGTGTTTGTACTAGTTAGGAGGTAAACATATCAAAAATCCCCGCCCGTAGCCCTTGAGCCGGGGGGTGTTTTTAGGTCTCATTTTTAGGTCATTTTAGGGTTCCGTACCAAAATCTTAAAAACGAACCCTTATGGTGCGACTCAGTCTGTCTGTCACAGCTGGATATCTCGAGAAATAACAAGTGCTATCAACTTGAAATTTGGAACAGTTTAAGAAGACGTTTGCCCAACTATTTTTCAAATAAGGGAGAAATAAAAATATTTATATTTTTTGCAACAGGGACTGAAAGGGGGTCTTAAAAATTCGAAGTGGGGCTACTAGGGCATATGGGGTATCATGAAAGAGCGCACATTCTCAAACATTTTTTCTTTTCTTTTCACCCCATAGTTTTCGACTTTTGATCAAAAATTTAAAAAGAATATCGTGTGTCCCCCTTCTTGAATGTTGAATGTGAAAAGTCTGAAATTATTTTATGTGATAGAAGTTTAACCCAGTTATTACTAGCGTTCCTTTAAAGGACCATGACAAATAAAAAATGTTATTTCTACGGAGGGTAGTTATTTTTTTATTTTGCTACGTCTAGTATGTTGCGGCTATATGTCGTTAACAGTTTAAAAAGTAATTTATTATTTTATGTGATTTTCTGCTGATTTATTGGACTTGAATTAATTCAGTATTTTCATCATGAGTGAACGCAGGTATTTTCCTTTTTATTTTATAAATTATTTCCACTTTTTTACTTCCATTTTAAAAGGTATAATCTAAACCTATTTATATGTAGTGTTTTTAGTTGTAAAAATACCATGATCTATATGTCATTTTACATTTTATACCAGTGTTCCTTATAAGGACCAATAGTAATATGCACTACTATGATATATCCAATTACAATATGTCATCGATTTTGTTTTAGAGCTAAACAAATACTTGAATTTGAATGAAATATTGAAGGTGATGGAATATAATGAGGATGATCCCATCCCAGATTAGAATTCAATTTTACCGCCTGAAATTTCTACTGCTATCGTTATAGGTAAGGACCTATGACAATAGCAGTAGAAAGGACGGTACGGACGGACGCAGTAGGTAAGGACGATCATCCTCATGGGATTCTGGTGACGAAAATCACGTATCATTGTCGAATTTACCTGGCACTTGTCTTCGTGTAGAAGCTGATGTTAATCAAAGTGATACTGAGTCTTCAGATCAAGATGAAGATCACACATATTTATCACCCAGTTAGCCAAATGAAGACGAGGTACTGGAGACTAAGATGATATCATGTGTATGCCCAGTACGTCTACTGATCTACACACTCGTCAGCATCATCTTCAGGCCAAATCTCTTCAAAGCCGCTTGTTTCTAAGAACAAGACTTACAAATTGACTAAAAGATATAGTTATATAGCCTACGCATGATGCATGGATTGAAAAGTAAGGTGCAGTATTGCAACAGGATTATTAGAAACCAACAAAAAGCAGGTACACGAAAGGGTGGCAGAGTTTCAAAAGCATTTCATGAAGAGTCACGATATGATAACAAAGGTCACATTATCAGGTACAAGACAGATAGGCTTAGGTGCAATGCCATGTCTGTTACAAAAAATTAACTTACCTATTTTTATAAAATGTTATGTCAACCTGCATCCTAATATATATTCCTAAAATATGTTTTGAAAAATATCATACAACGGAAAGATGAGGGCATTATGAAATTTTTCTAGTTTTATTATTACATAAAATGTACCGAAATAAAATAAAAAGTATGAAACATACAATATACAAGAACATATTTATTATTTCCCAATTTCGTTGCAATGAAATCTGTATTCAAGTCTTTACTACAAATAAGACCCCATAGTAGCGTATATTACTAGTGGGTCTTATAAGGAACACCCATTTCCCGCTTTTCCGAGTAAAAAATATGTTTTACCTATTTTTCTTATCATATTTGAAGTAATTCAAACACCATACCAAAAGTTCATATTGATAGCATTAAATTTTTTTTCTCGTAACATCTGGGTTAAGTAAAAATTACAGGAAAAATAAAATGATGTCTCTAAATAGTAAACTTTTTCAGAACTCATCAATAAAAGTTATTTTAATTTTTAGGTCGATTTTTTGTAACTTAAAGTTACATTAGTTCCGCTATCGGTCAACAGATGACGCTGGCCTTAAACTGCAATGTTCTATACCGCAAATTCTCTGACGAATATAGCCTCGCCGATAAAAACAGTTTCACTTTTTATTTATTTATATTTTATGACGGTACGGAAACCTCGGAGCGCGAGTCCAACTGGCTCTTGGACGGTTTTTAGTTTGGCGCCAAGTAGTTTCGGCTGTGCGACGTCTGTCAGTCAGTCAGTAACGCAAGAGTTTGAAGTTGAGCGTGAAATCAGAAGTTTTGTGACAACAGTCGACTAATTAATCTTTCAATTTCTCACCATTCCCGGTCAACGTATTGGCACAGAATAACTTTTTCGTTGTTAAGAAAATAAGTGACAGCAATAGATTTGATGAAGCATTAACTTTAATGGAGCTTTCTGCAATTGGGTGTTAGTTAAGAGTTTTCACGCTACAATAGTAGCTAACCATTAGTTTTAGACTTTATAATTTTAGGAAGTGTCAAAGCAGCAAAAAAAAGTCGGGCTTGACTTAAACAAACACAATAATCATAAACAAGTCCTAACTGTTATGTTATTAAAAAAGCACGAACAAAGTACTGTTAAAAAAAAAATTATTTACTACTGTTAATGACTGGCAATATCATCCATCCATAATAGGCATGTTGACTATTTTTTTTATTTTATGTAATATTAATGACCTCTCAAAAATAGAAACATTGGTAAAAGAATTATTTCACTAGCATGAGAACTTTCTGAGATATATCACAGTTTGAATTGCATACCAATTGGATCCGCCCAAAACGCTCCATACTAACGGCTACCACACGTCTCGTGAAGTGACGTCGCGCAGTGCTAGTTTGTATGCAATGTGTAAGAATTTTGTTCGGCAACTATTTTAAATGTTGTTTCAAAATGGTTTCAAAGTCAAATTGTCTATAAGTACATTAAAATTAAATGAACTATTCAAAGGTATTACAATACTTTTTAAATGGACTCGCCCACTCAACTTAAAACGGCCATAAAACTAATAAAACGCAATTATTATACCAAAAGGTCTACAAGTGAGTTTAAACGCTTAGTATGTTCACGTTTTAAATTAGTAGGTATTTCGTTATTTTATTCCTCAGTCAACATCCTAATTTATGAGTCCTTGATTATCGCTATGATTCCAATACACTCGATGCTAATGCTATCGATAGTTTTGGAATAATTAAGAGCCATTTCGCAATTACAGCCATTTGGCAGTTGTCTCGCTCGCACAATGCAACATTTTCATAGATTGTGGAAAACACATTGTGATTTTTAGAAAAGTGTTTCATTATGTCCCTACAACACAATGCTACGGATATTTTGTATAAGTTATTTTATTTATTCAATTGAGTATTGGTTAGAATTAGGAAGTCAATTTTCGAAAACTTTAAGCTCGTAGATCTAGTATTATTGCAGTATTGACATATATTTAATAATGTATAACTAATTCTTTGTAGGGACCTATTGAAACACTTTTCTAAAAAACACAATGTGTTTTAAACAATCTTTAAAAATGTTTATTGTGCGAGCGAGACAATTGCAAAGTGCGAAATTGCTCTTAAGCAAGTGTGAACTGCCCAAATGAAATACAATTAACTACAAGTACTTACTTATTAATAACTACGTACGTACCTACGAGTATTAGCAGTAACAATAATATCAGAAGCGCAGTAATTATTATTCCATATTATTTCACGTCATAAATAGTTAATACAATATTGTGTTATCATAAGTTTACCGATTAATCGCTTATCGATTCTATCACTAGTGCGGCGCATCAGAAACACCCGCCAGAGCGTCGCAAAGGCTAATTCGCGAGATCAGAGACAGAGACACATGAATTAATATTACACCAGAATCCAAGCTGCCTTAATGTCATAGCCCACTCATACCGCACCGCTCCAACACCGCTCTAAAAGAAGTCAACAGCTAGCAGGCACGCAGCAGTCCACGCGGCGACAGCTAGCAGACTCCCAGCTGTCCACGCGTCGACTGCTATTCCCTCTATAGGTGCGCGGCGGCGACGACGGACGGCGCGGCGGCGGCGAGGCGACCGCTAGCAGTCAGCGCGCGGACCGTGCGGCAGCGAGGCGTCAACTACCGAGCAGTCTGACGGCGGTAAGCTCGCGAACCGCGCGCTGTACGCTATTTTATATTGTTACTGTAAAATGCACAACAACCACCCAACCAAAGTATGAGAAGTCAAATATGGACTTAATGTCGTGCTCTGTAGATGCACTTTAGCTTTCGGCAGGCTCGCTTACCGCGCGCTGTCTGCTATTGTATATTGTTACTGTAAAGTGCATCTACAGTGAAAGATATTAAGCCCATATTTGGCTGCTCATATTTTGGTTCGGTCGGAGCGGTGGTGGTGCGGTATAAGTGGGCTATGACCTTAAGTGGGCTATGACCTTTATGCGGCCCGCTGTCGGTACACTCACACATAGCGCGGCAACGTGCGCGTGACCTCTCACCGACGGGTTCACCGACGCGCCGCCGTGGTAAGAACTGGTTTGCGCCGGCTCAGTTGCGGTATAACTGACAGGGCCGCACCGCACGTCGCGCGCATTAGACGAGCGAGATTGAGGAAGTTAATAGAGTGATTTTGTTGACGAATTGGGGTTTTACCATTAATTAGGGGAAATTAGTGTATAATCGAAATACCTAAGTATATAAAACAAAGTTGGGTTTGTTATACAATGCCCAACTCTTACACCGTGTGTATGAACAATTCAGGAAAAATAAGGATATTTCTTTTTTTCGTGCCCAAGAAATCATGAGCACTGACGAATACGATAAAGTAGGTTACACAGCTCAGTCAAACAAAAATTGGGATTGAAAATTATTTATTACCCTGTAACACTTTGAACGAAAACTAGGCGGCATCTTTTTGGGTTTTACAACTTGGCTTCAGTTTTTTTGGTGTGTGTGTGTGTGTGTTGTTTTTTTTTGTATTGACATGCTTGCAATTGCTTTGCTTGCTCACACAACTTACTAGTAAAAATCTTCTTTTTCAACCCCAAATTGTTGTCGGGACATGGATTCTGTTTTGAATATGTACCTACCTACCCACCGATTATAATTTTTTGTTTTCATGAGGACTTTTACACGACTGCATTCTAGTGGGGTTATGTTATTCGAATGTATGTACCTTTGTTTATTTCTTCGTCACACTCTACAGCCTACGACTTGATGAATGAAGTGTCGTCAGTTTCGTCTTGGTTGTAGGAGTGACATAGGTTATGATGATATTTTTTTGCGCTCACAATGCAATTTTTATTACTTATTGATAATATTGAAAATGAAGTATTAGAAAAAGTCGACCCGTCTCACAACTAGCTCCGATGGAACTCGAACCCACGACCTTCACTGTCCGGGCTTAATGCTCTAACCAGCTACGGAGTCACTGGGAGAAGCGTCGAATTACACAAAACCTTATTGTATACAGACCTACCTTTTTATACCTTTTGAAATACACTTTTTATTATGTAAGTACTTATCTTATTTTATTTTACCTCCCTAATTTCTGAACGTGCAACAGGTGTCAGCCCTGGCAGAATTTCGCTAAATTACGTAAGCATTGGACTCTGTAGGGATATTTACGTTGTGACAGGTGACAGAGATGCCGTCCGGCACGTGTATGGCTTGCAATAGGTAGTTATTGGGTCAGTTCCGCGAAATCATTACTACCGAGTGGTTGTTCCGTAATAGGTACGCGAAATGGGTTATTCAAATGCAAACTATTTTACTTAATTGATTTTTATTTGTGGGGTGATGTTAAACAGTTAGTGTTTAAAAACATTTGTGAGAGTGAAGCCGAAATGCGTTTGGGAATAAAAACAGCATCTTCGCAGCAGATCACATATTGGGGTTCTAGCAGAATAAGTCTTTTCAGAGCTGCATAAAATCATAGTTTCTGGAAATTGTCATTACTCTGTGTTCTGGCGTTCTTGACCCCATGACATCAATACTTGTCATTCCACTGTCTGTGTTGCAATGTGTGTTCCCCATTTTTTATTTATTTTATTTTAACCAGGGATTTTTTTCCATCAAAGAGGATTGCTTAAATAGAAGCGAAGCTAGATACCTAATAACCTCGTCACGGATCGGACAGGGTTTTTGTTACACCCTGTATATTATTGGTTTTCGAAAAAAAATGAATATTTCCCTATGGTAGACATGCCCTTCGCAACTTTTGTATATTTTTAAGTTACTTTTATGTTTTACGAGTCCAATTTGACGGCCTTACCCTTAAATCAGTTTTTGCTCATAAACCCCAAAAATTTTATAGCGACGGGATAATGGTTCTGCCAAAATAATGGCGAAAGATTGTCGAATTAAATGGACATTACTTCATTAAATAAACATTTCATGTACCTAACTAAAATAAAAAATCTTAGTAGAAATCTTTTTTATTACTTATCCAAAAAAAATGTATCAGAATTCTAACCAATATTGAGCAAACAGTCATGCAGACCTCATTAAACATCAAATTCTCACACTCACTTCCATATACCTTTTTGAATCATGTAAGTTTATTAGAAAGAAAAGTTCTTGTTCACATTCTTACCGACTTCTATTTTAAAAAGAAACGACCGAAATAAAAATAAAATTGTATTACCATTATCCAAACTACAAATAGTTACTTCAAGCCCTCATTACATGGTAATAAAAATATATAATCACTTGCCGAACTACATATGAAATATAGGAGATTCGTCTTGCTTTAACAATGAATTAAAAAATTCTTGATTACCGAGTGCTTTTATAGTTTAAGGCCCGATTTCACCAATGATATTTAAACGCGATTAACGCTAAACGTGTTTAAAACGTATTTCTGTCTCTGTCGCATTCAAACAGATGTCAGAGACAGAACTATGTTTTAAACACGTTTATAGCGTTAATCACGTTTAAATATCAGTGGTGAAAGTCACCCTAAGTGAATATTTTAACAATAATTTTTAGTGAGCACTTTTTAACAATAATATATGTAATAAAATATATCATCATCATCATCATTTCAGCCGTACGACGCCTACTGCTGGGCATAGGCCTCCCTCAAGGATGTCCACAACGATCAGTCCTGCGCTGCCCGCATCCAGCGGCTTCCCGCGATCTTGACCAGATCGTCGGTCCACCTTGTAGGGGGCCTGCCCACGGAACGTCGTCCGGTTCGCGGTCGCCATTCGAGAACCTTTCCGCCCCAACGGCCATCTCCGCGCTATGTGTCCCGCCCACTGCCACTTCAACTGAGCAATCCTTCGAGCGATGTTGGTCGTTTTAGTTCTCCTGCGGATCTCATCATTCGAATCAGAGATTCGATCGAGCAGGGAAATACCAAGCATCGCTCTCTCCATTGCTCGCTGGGTAACCTTGAGCCTTCTTATGAGACCCATAGTAAAAGACCACGTCTCGCTTCCATAAGTCATAACTGGCAACACACACTGGTCAAAGACCTTAGTCTTGAGACATTGAGGAATTTTGGACGCGAATATATCCCAAACGCTGCCCATCCGAGCTGGATTCGACGAAAGATCCCTTTCTCGAAGTTGGGTTACCTAATTGGATTGTCTGTCCTAGGTAGACATAGTGGTCAACAACTTCCGAGTGTAATGTTCCCAACATTAACTGGAGCGGATGCAACATGGGCATTGGACATGATTTTCGTCTTATCCATGTTCATCTTCAGACCCACTCTTTGGGAAGCATTGCTGAGATCTTCGAGCATTGTGTTCAGGTCTTCCAAGGTCTCAGTCATGAGAACTACAACATCGGCAAACCGCAGATGTGTTAGGTACTCGCCATTGATGTTGATGCCGAATCCTTTCAAGTCCAGTAGCTTAAAAATATCCTCCAACGCAGCTGTGAACAGTTTCGGAGAAATGACGTCTCCCTGTCTCACACCCCGCTGTAGTTGAATATGATTAGAGCTCTGGTTCTGTAATCGGACCGACATGGTGGCGTTGTGGTATAAGTACCTCAGCACCTCGATGTACCTGTAGTCTATTTGCCACCTCTGGAGAGACTGCAGCACGGCCCAGGTCTCGATCGAATCAAAGGCTTTCTCATAGTCCACGAACGCCAAGCAAAGTGGCAAGTTATATTCTTCGGTCTTCTGTATAACTTGCCGCAGCGTATGTATGTGGTCTATGGTACTATAGCCTTTTCGGAACCCGGCTTGTTCGGGAGGTTGGAAGTCGTCAAACCTGCGAGCAAGACGATTCGTAATGACTCTCGAAAACAGCTTGTAGATATGGCTCAGAAGCGAGATGGGTCGGTAGTACTTTAAGAGAGTCTTATCACCCTTCTTGAAGAACAGCATCACATCGCTTCTGCCCCATGCCTTTGGCGTTTTGCCCTCGAGGATGACAGAGTTGAAGAGCTTCTGGAGGACCTTAAGTATCGGCTTACCGCCCGCTCACAGAAGTTCTGTTGTGATTCCGTCATCACCCGCCGCCTTGTCGTTTTCGAGCTGCTTGAGAGCCATTCTAATCTCGTACAGGCTGACGTCCGGGATATCTTCGGTATAGTGTCGGGTAAGCTTGGCTTTAGGTTCTGTAGCCTTACTTTCAACAGGTCAGGTCCCATCAACGTGTGAAAATCGAAGACCCACACAAAAATAAAACAGTTGTTCAATGTCAACGATGCCAACAGTACGGTCACAGTAAAAATAACTGAATGAGGCCTTACAGATGTGTTAAGTGTGGAGAGGGTCATAAAACCTCCGACTGTAGCAAAAAGGATAGGAATACGCCTGCGAGATGTGCTCTTTGCTCCGGCGATCATCCTGCAAATTACAAGGGGTGTCAAGTCTATAAAGAAATTCTTGCTCGTAAATCTAATTCCAGGATGACATTATCCAACACAACCAGCAATGCACCCGACACAGTTCCGACAAGTATGAAACATAGCTTCCAGAACCCCATAACTGTGTGTCCTATCTCACACAACAGAAATCAGGATTCATACTCCGACGTCACATCAGGTCAATCTCGAAAACGTTTCAACAACAATCAAATCCGACAAGATCCAAACAACGACCAAAGCAATTATCTAGAACAACTACTCTTAAAGCAAAACGAGAAAATTGAACAACTCCTTCAACAAATCAGTACATTGATAGGATTACTGTCAACAGTCGCAATAAGCAAGTTGCCGCCATAACAGGGTTCTCATTGCGAATTGCAACTTGGAACATAAATGGTCTAGCACCAAATATACAGGAATTAGAACTTATTATTGAATCCAACAATCTGGACGTAGTTTTAATATCAGAGGCACATGCTACCATAAGAAGTTCATTTCAAATTCGTGGCTTTATAACATATTTCACTCCTCACCCAGACGGCGGGGCTCACGCTGGTACAGCTGTAGTTATTAAATCAAACCTCAAACACACGTAACTGGAACCATATTCTACAGTGCATCTTCAGGCTACTACAGTACAACTCCAAACACGACGGGGCACTATTTTCACACTGTCCTCGGTTTACTGTCCTCCGAAACACAAAATTTCGAAAGAAATGTTTGGAGCTTACTTCCAAACCTTGGGTCCCAGGTTTATAGCAGGTGGCGATGGGAACGCAAAGCACCAATTTTGGGGTTCCCGGATAGCAACTACACGAGGACGTGAGCTGAAGCGCTGTACAGAGAACCTACACCTTAAGGCGCCGATTCCCCAAAATAGGGTATTTTAGATTATGGATTACTCGCAAATCACACGTACTTAAAACTCGGAAAAAATATATGTTATTTTACAGTTATTTTTGCTTCCGGCCGTTTTTTTTCGATTGGTGATATTTTACTGTGTCAAATAAAATCCCAAACATCCGTCTAATAATAATTCAAATATCATTTTACTTGCAGTATACTTGGTTTTAGTTAATGAAAAACATATAAAAATAATTGTCTTTGAATAGCCGAGGGATTCCGGCCGTCATAAATTTAATTTATTTAATATTTTATTTTTTAATTGAATTTTAAGTGATTTTCGATTCGCGGGGCGCTCGCGAGCTCACAGTTCACTGCCGGCTGCCGCTGGGTCCGCGCGAAGTGTATAGAGCGCGGCCGAGCAAGCGTTAGCGTGCCTGTTTCGGTCGGGATTCCTCGCCTTAAGACGCTCTCAACCGGTGAACCCACTTACTGGCCCAGTGATCCGCGGAAGCTACCGGATCTTTTAGACTTCTTCGTGACCAATAGAATATCCAACATGAATACTGCTGCGGAATCTTGCTTGGACGGATCCTCAGACCACACACCAAATACCCTTACAGTACAGTGTCAACCAATGTGATCTATCGGGAAAATCCAGAGTTCCTGACTAATAATAAAACAGACTGGGAAGGTTTTACAAGCTACGTAGATGATAATATTGATTTGAAAACGTCTCTGAAAACCGCTGATGAGGTAGAAAATGTTTGTAAATACTTGACCAATCTCATCCAGGTGGCTGCATGGCACAATACTCTACAGCAAAGTCATACCATAAAAGCCTCAGAGTATCCATTGGGTATAAAGCAAATGATATTGGAAAAGCGCCGACTCAAAAGGAATTGGCATTTATCTCGCCAACTCTCAGATAAATCAATATTTAATAAAGCTGTGAAGAAAATCAAACAATCTCTAAGAAGCGCCGTAAATTAATCGATCTCAGATAATATCAGAAGGCTGTCGCCCACGGAACGTAATGAGTACTCTCTTTGGAAAGCTACTAAAAACGTAGAGAGGCCTCAAGATCCAAACCCTCCATTAAGATCAGGAGCGAGGACATGGGCAAGAACAGACTCGGAAAAATCGGAAGTGTTCGCGCGACACTTATCTATAGTTTTCATTCCAAACGAACAGTTATCCGACGAATCAGATATAGACGAAATTTTAAATAGAGATTTGCAATTGTGTCTTCCTATTAAGCCATTCTCAGCCAGAGAAATTGCATGCGAAATCAGGACCCTCGACCGTAAAAAGGCTCCTGGGTTTGACCTGATCACTCCAACAATTTTAAAACATTTGCCCAGGAAGGCTATCACTTTTCTTACCTGTCTGTGCAATGCCATTAAAAAAGGTTGTCCTATTTTCCTACGCTCTGGAAAATATCACAAGTGGTTATGATACTTAAACCGGGAAAATCCGAACATGACGCCTCATCATACCGACCTATTAGTTTGATTCCAGTGCTATCAAAACTTTGGGAAAGAATATTCCTTACCAGGTTACTAGCGGCTATGAGCGAGTGCAGTATTACGCCCGATCACCAATTCTGTTTCCGAAAGGCACACTCGACTATTGAACAAGTTCACCGAGTTTATCACACAGTACGTCAGTGCTTCGAAAACAAGCAATACTGTTCTGCTGCTTTCCTTGATGTACAGCAAGCTTTTGATCGAGTCTGGCACAATGGGCTGTTAGCCAAAGTTAAAGCTAATTTGCCACACACATTGTTCCTCCTTATTAAGTCATATCTCACTGGTCGCTCCTTTCAGATTAAGCAAGGTGAAGCCCGATCTAGTTTTTACAATATAGAAGCTGGAGTTCCTCAAGGTTCTGTTCTGGGTCCAGTATTGTATTCTGTTTTCACCCACGACCTACCCGTAATGGACAACATCAATGTCGCCACTTATGCTGATGATACGGCCTTCTTAGCAACAGATTTAGCCCAAGATATAGCAAGCAGTAAACTACAGAAACAGCTCGATGAAACTCACAAATGGCTCTGCAAATGGCGTATTCGTGCAAGTGCCTCAAAATCTCAACATATCACCTTCTCGCTGAAGAAAGGTTATTGCAACCCAGTGAAACTTGGCAACGAGGTCCTTCCACACACTGACAATGTCAAATATCTTGGATTTCACCTTGACCGACGTCTCACGTGGCAGATGCACATTAAGAAAAAACGAGACAGATCAACATAAAATATCGGAATTATTATTATCGGAAGAAACTTAGTTCTGTCTGTTGACAATAAGCTTCTGATATACAAGTCAGTTCTGAAACGGATTATGGCATCCAGTTATGGGGTATTGAGAATATGGGATATTGCAAGCAAATCAAATATTCTCTGCAACGTGTACAAAATAGCATTCTGAGAGCAATAATTAATGCTCCATGGTTTACACAGAATGATGAGATCCATAAATACCTAGAGGTACATTTTGTAATTTTTTAAAATTATAAAAAAATACTAAATGTAAATATTTTTAAAATTTTTAGAAGCGGCTTAGTAAGCCCTTTCATTAGATACCTTATACCTACCATACCTTACACGATAGGTTTCAGAACAAAAAAAAATTTTCCCATACAAATAAAAAATGACGTCATAACTCCCCTCCTTTTTCGTTTTTTTTTCGTGCTACGGGTCATATTGATTATTATGGCCTAAAGATCAATCGTTCCGATTTTCATGCATTCAACACCATTTGCAGCATTTTCTGGCGTATCACTACTAGGACTATTATGGTCTGGCGACCGATCGCAAATTAAAAAGAAAAATAAAAAACTTTCAACAGGTGTTTGCGTGGAGTACAACTGTCCATATTAATACGCTCGCCTCGGTATTAAATTGTCGAAGGTCGCTTGTCAAGGACTTGGAGATCTGCCTATTTAGCTGTCGATAACGAAGGGCATCCGATGAGATCTGTAGTTTTATTTAGTCTTTAATTTAGGATGGTGGGTTTTATAGTGCTTGGACCTTACCGTGCGGACAGTATCCACCACCATGGTGTATAGATCGTCCACATCAATGCTGTTCTCAAGGGCTTCGAAGCGGTTTTGGAGCTCGAGCTGAAAGCACTCGGGGTTTCGAATTTGAGCCGGTATTGGTCGGAGCGTAGATTTTATTAGTCGAGATCTTTCCAGCTTGACGTTGATATTTAATGTGCCTCTAAGCATGCGGTGACTGCTTCCTGTCTTTACGGCGTTGATCACAATGACATCATTGAATATTTCGTCGTTGACATACTATCTCGTTTTTTACTTTACCGTCCGGACTAATCCAGGTCCATTTGCGGCTCACGGGCTTCTTAAAGAAAGAGTTCATCATGTAGAGGTTCTCCCTCTCCATGAAGTCTGCCAGCATCTGGCCCCTTTCGTTCCGTTGCCCAAATCCAAATTGCCCCACTCTCAACTCATCACCGCAACGTTGCCCCAACTTAGCACTAAAATCCCCCATCACAACCGTGTAGTAGGTTTTAAAGCTATGCATGGCTTTAGAGATCTCCTCATACATACCCTCCACTTCGACATCGTCGTGTTTCGAGGTCGGAGCGTAAACCTGAATGACATTCAGCGAATATCGTTCCGATATTCTGTTTTACGCTACCCTGCTCGAGACACTTCCGATGGTGATCACGTTGTTGACAAGGGATTTATGGACGATGAACCCGACACCACCTTGGGACTGTTGGTCGCGCTCTTGGTGGTATAGTAAGTTACCGGATTGAAGGGTAATCGAGTCCTCGACTTCGAGTAAAATATTAGTTTAATGTAAATTTATAATATAATATTGACATATACATACAGCATATCACGGATATGTGTCGTCGGTTTTGCGCTATGGTCTCATTATTTGGGGGAACTCGGTAGACGTTGATAGGGCATTTAAAACACAAAAAAAGTGTGTTAGGGCAATCTGCGGAGCTGACTTTCTTGACCATTGCAAACCACTATTCAAACAGTTAAGGATTCTACCGCTACCCTGTCTTTATATATTAGAAATCTGCATGTTTGTAAAAAATAATTTACACCTCTTTCCCCTACATGACACGGTATATAAAAAAACTAACACGAGACATAAGTATAAGCATAAATTGCAGATCCCATCTCAGAAATTGAAAATGTTCGCAAATAGTACGTTTTGCAATGCGATTAGGATCTATAATATGTTGCCAGTTGAAATAAAAGAATTGCCTACTAACAAATTCAAATGTAAATTGTTTAACATACTTTTGGATAAATGTTATTATTCAGTTGGCGAATCCCTAGGGCATAAACTGTAATTTTTACATTTATAATTTTTTATTGAATTGACATTGTACTGGTAGGCAATTATTGTGACATTTAAGATTTGACATTCTATTCTATTTTATTTGACATTCCTAAAGTTTGACATTATATAGCATTATATATAACATTAAATATTGAATTAAAGTTTCTTAAATTAATGACTTTGGATAAATACTTACTTGTGATATGGTCAATGAAGGAATGGTTAGGTTAATTAATGTTTAGAAAATTTACTTTATTTTAATGTTTAAAATTTTATAATTTCCACGCCGAACGAAGGCAGAATATGCCGATCCTATATTATTTGTCATCTTAATCTACTACCATATTCTTGGAAATAAAGATATTCTATTCTATTCTATTCTGATGCAATCTATTGTATAAATTAATTGTATGAAATGCAAATGTATAGTTTAATTATTGAAGTACTTATTAAGTGTTATCTGTATTATTGTTGTGCCCTTACGGGGCGTCACATGTACTTTTTATAAGATTTTATATTATTTTTATGCATTCACAATGCAATTTTTGTAAGTATAGGAAAAATGTGATAGTAAAAAACCACGAGCCCTATAAGTAGCTTTCATAGGTAGCTACTTATAGGGCTCGTGGTTTTTTACTATCACATTTTTCCTATGTACTTTTTATGTTCTAATACACCTAAGACAAATACAAAACACTGTGACATGCAATAAAGAAATCAGAAATCTAGGTAGGTACCTACTATTAATAAAGCGAGTTCCAATTCGCCTCCCCCTGACTTTTGAGGATACTGACTTTTATAGATTTTACTTGCTGTGTCATCGAATTTTGACCAATCAAAGCAAAGCCGTCAAAAGAAGTCCATATGAACACCATAAAATGGAAATTGTCCAAAAAATACCAGAAACGGAAGAAGAAATAGGCAGATTTTTATTAGTGGCTAAATAAAAAAAAATTTTGATAAACCCGTTAAAAATCGGCTAGATCGATAACGGCAACACTAACCGCAATGCGTAAATGCGTGTGCCCACGTGCATGAGTGTGCGGCGCGGGGTGACGTTACCGCACGCCCCGATCGGAACATCGGGCAGTGCGGGTCGACGCGAATTTACGAAGGCTAATACCATTTCAGTCACGAGACAAACTCTAAAGGCTTGAGCACACCAAACGCGGGTCAGGAGCAGAGCAGGTCAGTAGCAGCGCGGGAGTCGGCGGGAGTCGGTACACTGAACGCAGCAACAGTTTCTAAGCAGTTGCAACGCGGGCCCGCGTTCAAACCGCGCCGCGTTCAGTGTGACGGGTTGGCAGGCAGTAGGCATAATACAACTCTCGTCAACTGCTTTCCATGCTCTGCGCTGCACTGCGAACGCCCTGCCTTGGTGTGTCATGCTAACATGGCCGCCATAGTTATACAACAGCGCGGGCCCGCGCTCAAACTGCTCTGCGCCGCGCCTGCGCTGCTTCTGCCCCACTCCCGCGCCGTTTGTAGTCCGGCAGTAGCAGTGCGGCTCGGCGCGGCGCGCAAAGCAGTTTGAGCGCGGGCCAGCGTTCAAATTTAGTGTGACGTAGTTCATAGAGTTTCTTGTATTACAACTTGCGCGGGCCCGCATTCAAACAGCGCTGCTTCTGACCTGCGTTTGGTGTGCCCTAGCCTTAATAGAGCCTTAGTTTTGGCCGTGCAAATCGTTGACAATAGCTAATCTATTTCAGTAACAATTTAGACTGTAATAGTATAGGTAGGCTTTGATAACTAATTTTATTTATTTATCCATTTATTTCAGGCAAATACAATATTATTATTATTAATAACACTTAAATAAACTATTTAAGTGAATTTAAGTGTAATTTGAAAGCAGCATTGCTGCTGTTGTAAATGCTAGTCTGATTCGGACACAATAAAGATTCGATAATATCTCAACGAATCGTAAACAACATTTCAGAGAGCGAGTTTGACTCGGACGGAAGTCCTGTAGAACACGTGATAGTGAGATTTTTTTTGAGATCCCACCTGAAAGTTACTTAAGGGCAGGATCTTCCAGAAACTCTGTCTTTGTCTTTTTCCTTACGTGTGAAGAGTAATGAAAATAACCTCACTTTTTCATTTTTTCAATGTCTTTGTTGTTATTTTGAGCATAAATTCACTTCTTGAAAAAGTAGCCTGAGAATAGTCTACAATATGTCATTACTTACCTATTTTTCTATATATTATTCGTGAATTAGAGATTAATAATCTAAGTATAAAACCAAAAAAATAAAAATAATTAAAATTTTACGTGATAACGCAACCTTGCACATCTAGCTGTTAATGTCGAGGAGTATGACATAATAATGTTTATTACTGCAAATGTGTTATAATAATATTAAGTAAAAAAAAAATTGTATTATCATCAAACGATAAACACAACCTATGACGATTAAAATATGCTATTGTCTAAATTGAGGCCTCTTTTCTTTACGGATCCCTATACCTGCACCAATACTTACTTAATCTTTCTATTTCCTTGAGACCATAGTTACTGTACAACTTTCTCAAACTACTTTAGTGAACTAGCACGTGCGTTAGTACCATAAACTTATTTATACTAGGGGTAATAGACGGACAATGGTGCGAGTGACAAACCAGTCCTTACGGCAGAAGCTATGTGCGAGAAAGAGTTGGAAGAAAATGACAGCAGAACCCGATTTGACTTATTTAGCGTCTTTTATCATCTTGATGAAAAACGTCCACTCGATTATTTTGTGATTTTTATTGCGATCGCGTCGATTTGGCTCTTATAACTATATAAATCAATAATGGTGTAGTGTTCTGTGTTGAGTTGTAATGTTACTTACGACAATAAACCAAATAAACACTAATTTCACAGGTAAATAGGATTGTACAATTACCATTTTCATAGTTCATATTTTAGTTGAATATATTCCCAAATACACTAAGTGACACATTAATATCATACTATTTACCGTCTATTTTCTAAATAAAGGCTGATTTTTAAACTTTATGTGTTAGATAAAAAGATATTATATCCGTGAACTTGAGAAAATATGACGTAGAGGTTGATCAAAAATTATCGATATTATTATCGATACTCATGTCGATGGTTTCCAATATAACTTTGTTTGTCTTTGTGAACACTGATAGTTTTATTTAAAGCTGATTTTAACCGACATTTTTTAAATAGTAAATTATACCTACTTCAGTACCAATATAACAATATTTTCAGGTTTCCTGTAAATCCAGTGATTAAGTTAAACTGGATAAAATTAATAAATAGAATAGACTGGGAGCTTCGCTAAAACTCTGTGGTGTGCAGCAAATATTTCAAGCAAAACTGCAAAGAAACCTTGTGAAATTATTTAAATAAAATTGTTCTCTTCAGAGGACAATAATTAATGTGTACCTAAATGTTCAATGGGTTTGGGAAAGGTATTTTTATTTATTTATTTTTGAAATATATACATTTTAACTTAAAATATGTCATAATTTTTTTTCCGTAGCCCTTCAAAATACTTCACAATGAATGTTTAAAAGATTCGTAAAAATGGCCACCAAGTAATTTAAATTTTTAAATTTTTGCATGCACAATGCAGTTTTTTTATTGAAAAATTGAAAATGAAGTATTTAGAAAAAATCGACGCGTCTCACAACCAGCTCCGATGGGACTCGAACCCACTACCTTTCGCTATCCGGGCGACTGCTCTAACCACAGAGCTACGGAGTCGTTGATCGTTGTATTCGTCGTCGTCGCCGTCGTTAACGACTCCGTAGCTCAGTCGTTAGAGCAGCCGCCCGGATAGCGTAAGGTCGTGGGTTCGAGTCCTATCGGAGCTGGTTGTGTGGGACGGGTGGATTTTTTCTCAATACTTCTGGGCGGTCAAAAAAGGAGATTTTAGGGGGCTAACCTGGTTCGACGTTGCTCTCGCGTGCTGGTTGTAGAGGACGCGCGTCTCTCTTCTTATTTGACTTTCCACACCAAAAGTTCGTGATCACAATAGTCAATTCAGTTAAACTCGCGGCGATCACTTGGAAGATGTTACTACTTGACCGATATGATGAGGAACAGGAGAGCTGGACTCAAACACTCTGTCGCGTGGGCAGGCTGGATCGGAAGTGGCGAATATGGCCGACACGACACGGCGAGATGTTGGTTTACCCCCATAGGATCAAAGAATAAAAATGATGTGAGGGTAGAAGTTGGGTTAGGGATGTAGCATCGGTACAAGTCTAACTCGATTGATAGTGAAGTGAAAATTATTGAATATGACATGATGAGTTTAAATCTACCAACTTCATTTTCAATTTTTCAAAATAATACAATATTGTATAGTCTTATACAATATTGTATAATTCAAGAAAATTATCAACATGTCTTCACGAAGTACAAGGTATTTAAATACTGCATTGTGCCTCTATGTACGAATACTTCAATCAAAACGCAGAATAAAAATAATTATTCGTAAAAAATCTAAAAATTTGGTGCAATGCGATGAAAAGGGGACTCCAAAAACTCCACAACTAGTTTTATTAAAAAACAAGATTTCAACCAGTGCAGCTGTGCGACTAGGTAAGTATGACCGGCCGGTGCGGTATACGGGCGGTCGGGAGTGATGACGTCGAACGTGGTAAAAGCCGATTGCTAGCGAACAACCGAGGCAATAGTGTTTTAAGCAAATTAATTTTAACAATAACTTTGTAAATACTTATCGTATTGAAGTGAAATGACCATTATTATTGAAAAATGGAAAATTAAGTATTTAGAAAATAAAATCTATTTTCCATTTTTCAATAATAAAATTGCATTGTGAATGCAAAAAAGTAAAAATTTAAATAACATGAACTTTATTTTTATTTTCCCATGTCCATTGAAGTATACTTCATATCATATGAATTATTAAATCTTGTTTGTGTTTTATTTACATTATTGTTATCGACAACCTAAAATGGGCTTGAGGGCAGCTCTAAAACTCACACACACGTTTACAAATTACACACACTAGCTCATGTCATTTTCGGTCTCACAACCAAGCGAACTCTGTCCGTCTATTACTAGAGTATAATAAGTTTATGGTTAGTACCTACATAATATATTATATATCGTTGACTAACACCCTGTAAAAGATTTGCTTGCTTATCTTTAGAAACCTACCTCTACGAAATATAAAGTAGGTAGTTTATGAGGGTTAATTGTTGTTCAATGTTCGCAAGTTCGGCGCTGTAAGTTGTCAAAGGTGAACAAAAGTTCGTAAGACTGTTAATGGGGTCTTGTTTTGTAGGTTAATACATCAAGATTGATTAGTGCATACATCACTTTGTTCCAAATTCAGCGGATTCCCTATAAAATGGCGAAAATATAGTTAAAATTTAAAAAAATTAAAAACCTTGAAATTTGCGTAGGTGTTACTCAAAAACTATAAGATCTATTAAAATAAAATTAATATCACGTGGTAGCTGTAATTTAATGTTGATTAATTTTGTCATTGACAGTTTTCTTCTAGATCTAACAGTTTTTGTACGAAACGGAGAAAACCACGGCAAGGGACATATTTTCAATGAAAGGGGGGGGGAAATTGCTCTGCCACCGGGCAAAATCGAGCTCAGAAGAGCCGAATTAATCTAAAAAAACCCGGTGTCAAACTGTTGCATGAAATGCCGTTCAAAGTCGTAAATTTCAAAAATTCTTCTAGACTATAAGGGGCTCGTGGTTTTTTACTATCACATATTTCTTATACTAACACGTGATAGGTTAGAAATTTAAGGCGATAGCGAAGCGATCGCCTTAAATTTCGTGGTTATTCTTTTATGAAAGAAAACTTATGAATGTTTTCAAAAATTAAAATAAAGAACGAAGCGATAGCCTTAAATTTCTAACCTATCACGTGTTCAACAGTACTTAAAGGCAAATCTATAAAACTTCCGAGGCAAACTTTTTTTCTCATAAATGCCGCGTGATTAAAATATGCAAAGCCTATAAGATTTTTACTGAATTAGATTAGACATTGTCAACGAATTTGCACGGACAAAGTTTCATCTAGGTATTAGCACAGTCTACTTACTACATACAGTCGTTCATCGGAGGCGTCTAGACAGAGCAATCGTGCGGGGTACGCGGGGCAGGCGGGGAGAGGGTCCTTCCCACCTACCATACAAAATTTTGTTAGCTAGATGGGAGCTTTGCGACAGGGCTTTCGAATTTGATTTTAAATATTGAATTGGAAAAATAATATTTAGTTTTATGATATTGGTGTCATGTAAAGGGTTCATCAATATCGGCCCAAAAACTAAAAAAATTGGCTGCATCTTGGATTTAGTATATATTTAACATTGCGTTGCTGTTTTCTTGTCAAAATAGTACCAGAAACCGAGTTTCATCAAAATCGGCCCACAAACAAAAAAGTTGGCCGCCATCTTGGATTTCTAATATTTTTATCATTACGTTGCTGTTTTCTTGTCAAAATAGTACCAGAAACCGAGTTTCATCGAAATCGGCCAAGAAACAAAAAAAGTTGGCCGCCATCTTGGATTTTTAATATTAGGTTGCTGTTTTTTGTCAAAATAGTACCAAAAACCGAGTTTCATCAAAATCGGCAAACAAACAAAAAAGTTGGCCGCCATGTTGGATTTTTTAATTATTTTAAAATTGCGTTGCTGTTTTCTTGTCAAAATAGTACTCAAAACAAAGTTTCATCAAAATCGGCCTACAAACAAAAAAGTTGGCCGCCATCATATTATTCCCATAGGATAACGTCTCGTTCTCGTGCAGTCCACGCGGTCGAAACCGCGGGCGGAAGGCTAGTCACAATATAAACCTGTGAACTTCGCCATATCTATATGCCGTTTTTGTAAGTTAGTCAAGATGTATAAAATGTAACTCCTTTTTTTCGGCGGAGTCTTACAACTATACGCGTGACAGACAACCCTTACAGTTTTAAAACTGTCTGGACATCGGCGGCATTTTCGCCAATGTCAAACGCGATGACTGACTGTATGTAGTAAGTAGACTGTGGTATTAGAGTGCAAAGCCTATGTACTATTACAGTATAGATTTTTACTGAATTAGATTAGATATTGTCAACGATTTTGCACGGACAAAGGTTCATCTATTAGAGTTTGTCTCGTGACTGAAATGGTATAGGCTTCGTAAATTCGCGGGCGGGACTCTCTTACAAACAAACCTCTCTTACGAACCAATTTGCGCGGGGCGGCTTTGCGACACGGGCGGCGGGCAAGCTTAGTATAACCGCGGCTATATACGTTTTAAAAATTGCTCTTGAATTACTGTCTATTAAAGAAAAGCACATTTAAAATATTCAAATACGTTGCGTACTTTAAAAGATCCAAGTGTATAGATAGATAGATAAACGGCGGGAAGCGACTTTTCACACGTCTACCTAAAAAAAGTAGTGTATTGTGTTTAGGGTTAATGTTTGTATTTGAGTTTCTTATCCCACCATAACTTTTGAATGATTTAACGGATTTTTTAATACTGTGCAGAGGCCACTCTGTCCGTCTAGCTGTTATCTTTCACCTACACCACTAAACCGATTTTTATGAAATTTGGCATAGTGATAGATTAGACCCTGAATAAGGACTTGCGCTATTTTATAATAATGTTCATGTCTGTAACTATGGAATGTTGCAATAAGTGGAGGGGGACAAAAATGACCCGCGCGCGGCGCGGCGGCGGTTTAAGGGGGGTCGTAATATTCGAGAATTTAGTATTTCTTTATGTTGTTAATATTTAGATTGGAGGAATGATACATCTTTCGGGAAATACAAAAATATTAAAAATTTATGAATACCCCTCAGCTGTAATTGCAATATTCAAGAAAGTTTTTTAGCATTATCTGGGTTATTATAGAATATTCACTTTGTTTGTTTACTTACGATTACATTGTTTGATGGTTAAAGCACCCTTCACAGATATAAGGGTGGCTCGGAGAGCTTGTATCACTTGGTCTTTATCAGCCATGTTTAATCTAAAAAACAACAAAGTTTCATTAAAAATAAAGTTCTTATGTTAACTTTATTAAGATATTATTTGGGGGGCAAAGTTGTTCGCGCCCGTAGGAGCTACCTAACCACAACCCTACACGTGTCCCCCGGGTGGTGCTAAAGAACAACAGACGCCGAGTCGTAGGCGGCGTTCAACTAACCTACTTGGCAGGCTTAGCGGCTTAGCTCCTGTAGATGTAAGAAATGACTTCGAAAAACCGTAAACTTGCGGTCATGTCTCGTGAGAACGGTGGCCTTGGCTTAATCGCCTTGGCCAAGAGGAAGACAACCTCCATAAAAAATAACCACAATTCTAAGGTGTGGACCGTGAGGAAGGGATGAATGGCTGGGGGGTATCCCCTAGCGTCAACCACGATGGACATGGCAAACATCGTGAGTATCGCCTTCAGGTGAGAATGGGCGTAACCTCACCTGCGACCTTATAAATCGACCCTTCTCGTGGGAATAATAATATGAGTGAACCACCAAATGAAATATCAAAAAAATCTTCAACTTCCTCGGAAGAACAGTCCACTGGAGTGGGAAACCAAGCTCCCGTGGTAGAGAATTCTACTGGCCGAAAAATTCTTGTACAACAAGCATTCCATCCTGGCTTATTCTTACAAAGACCTAGATCTGCGTCAATTGAAAGTTGTCCAACACAACCGTCTACAGAAGAAACGAAATCTAAAGAATATGTGCCCTTAACACCTACAGACTCACCACGTCCTCCCCGGTGGCAGAAAGTGCCCTGCAATAGGAATAAAAAAAAGAAAGATATCTGCCAGCCCTCCTGTAGATACGACCACTGTAACATCAAATCGCTATGATGGACTACCTACTGATATAACTGATGAAACGGATAAACCAACGAAGCAATTTAAACCACCACCAATCATACTCTATGGAATTGAAGACCTAAAAGAATTAACAAATCTCCTAGAAACAGCAGTCAACAAAGATCAATTTACATATAAAATTGTCACCAAACGCAACTTAGGATTAGTACTGCAGAAATAGATGTATATAAAAAACTTATATCCCTGGTCAGAGAAAAAGGCCTGGTAGGGCACACTTTTAACCGGAAAGATAATAGATGCTTCCGAATTGTATTAAAAAACCTACATCCATCTACACCAGTGAACATTATTAAGGAGGAAACACAGGCAACAGGAAACATAGTAACTGGAGAGATAATAAATGCAAGATATGGACCAAACAAGAATGCGACTTCTACCTTCTTTGTTAGCCTGATTAGTGGTACCAACAATGAAGTTATTAAAGACATGAAATATATATACCACCAAAGTGTCACCATAGAAGAACCAAGAAAAAAGAGATCAGTGCCAGAGATGCCAACAGTATGGTCATACCAAGAATTATTGTATGAGACCATACAGGTGTGTAAAATGTGGGCAATCACACAAGACATCCGAATGTCAAAACGTGATCGGAGCACTCCAGCACTGTGTGCCTTATGTAATGGACCACATCCAGCTAATTACAAGGGATGCACAGTCTACAAAGAAATCCAAACTAGAAAACAAAAAACCAATATCCCTCCAATACGAAGCAAAACGACATCTAAAACACCTATGATGACCGAACTGAATACTAGTACAGTGCCAAAGAATCGCGAACAGATATTGTCCTACGCAGAAGCCGTAAAACCTTCCCAAATAAACACCACCTCCCAGAACACTTTCGATAATACTCACACCCCAGGCCAAATAAACGCGACCCTAGAACAAATAATTATAAAACAGACTGAAAAGTTTGACATCATCCTTCAACAAATGAGCACTCTTATGAGTCTCATAGCTAAACTAGTCGACAAACTGATAAAATGACCTCACTACGGATTGCGGCCTGGAACATCAATGGTCTTGCCTCTAATAACCATGAAGTTAAACTGCTAATGTCTGAACATAAACTAGACATTCTTCTTATCTCTGAGGCCCACTGTAAGGCTAATTACATAATAAGGTTTCCTGACTACTATTGCTATATTACAAACCACCCAGACGGTACAAGCCATGCGGGATCAGCCATCATTATAAAAAAGACCATCAAACATCATCAAATGCCTAACTATGAAACTGAGCACATCCAAGCTACCACGATTACTGTCCATGACAAAACAGGAGACATCAATATATCAGCAGTGTACTGTTTACCTAAACACAATACGTCTGAGTCATTGTACTCCGATTTCTTCGACACTCTGTGACACCGCTACATTGTAGGCGGAGATTGGAATGCCAAACATACTTCCTGCGGCTCCAGATTAACGACTACCAGAGGCAAACAGCTAAAACTGAGCGTAGATAAAACAATTTAATCGCCATATCCACAGGAGAACCTACTCATTGGCCGACACCAAGAAGGTGCCAGATCTAATAGACTTCTTCATTTCCAAAGGTCTATCGAAGATATATATGAAACCCGAGTCCTGTTATGACGGCTCCTCTAACCACACTCCGGTGTTATAAGTACCAAGCTGATAGAGGTATCAAAATCAATAAGGCTGTGTAACAAACTTACAGACTGGAACACATTCCAGGAGCACATTGAGGAATCAAGTAACATGAAAATGGCCCTCAAAACACCTGAAGATATAGATGAAGCCGCTAAATATATAACGACGCTGATACAAAAAGCATGCTGGATAAGTACTCCTGAAATCCAAACCCGCAACAGTAGTGGAGTAAATAACTATCCTCTAGAAATAAAAAAGGCTGTTCTAGAAAAAGAAGACTTCGAAGAGTATGGCATCTAAGTAGGCTTACTGAAGATAAAACCAATTTTAACAGAGCTACAGAAAATCTGAAGTCGCTATTGCAAAACTGGCATGATAATTCATTTCAAGAAAAGCTGGAAAACCTAACTGCTACAGAGTCAACAAACTATTCGCTCTGGAAAATAACCAAGGGGTTTGATAGACCGCAAGCTGCTTAACCACCATTGAAGTGCGCTAAAGGATGGATAAGAAAACCACAGCAAAAAGCAGACCTATTTGCTGAACATCTAGCAAAAGTGTTACGCCCAAATGATTCCGTGGACAAAGAGTTTGATGGCCAAGTGGATGCAACTCTAAAGGAAGACTTCCAAATGGACCTACCACCAACACCTGTGTCAGTATAGGAAGTATGGAGAGTAATAAAGGAGCTAAAGGATAAAAAAGCGCCGGGCTTTTGACCTAATAACCAAAGAAATCATTAAGCAACTGCCTCGAAAAGCTATAACTTACATCACTACAATATACAGGGCGTCCCAGAACTATGTCAAATGGAGGGAAAGTACCTTAAATACTGAAGATATAAAATTTTACTGAAAGGAGACTTCATTTTTATTACCACACTTTTATTAGCTTCACCTGTAACTAAGTCACAATGTAAGAAAATCTTGGAATTAAATTTTAACCTACTTCTAATTGTCGTATTGATTTGAAACTTTGCAAGTCTATATTAATCCGATGACAATACAATAATTTGCTACCATCGAGCTGATCTGATGATGGAGTCAAGAGGTGGGCAATAGAACTCTTCAATGGCTGCTAGGAAGCCCCTCGAGTTTAGGCTCATTTGTTTTGTTCTGATGAGACCCATTAGCTACACTTGGTGGTGAGGGTCTGATGATGGAGCAGGGAGAAAGCCAGTGACACTCCTTAATGACCACTAAGAAACCCCTCGAGTTTTGGCTCATTTGTTTCATTCAGATGAGATCTATTCGCTACAATTGGTGGTGAGGGTCTAATGATGGAGCAGGGAGAAAGCCAGTGGCACTCCTTAATGATCACTAGGAATCCCTTCGAGTTTGGGCTCATTTGTTTCATTCAGATGAGACCTATTCGCTACACTTGGTGATGAGGGTCTGATGATGGAGCAGGGAGGAAGTAAAGGTTCGGCTCGCGCATCCGGTAACTAATAGACTTCACTTGAATTTGTAAAACTAAATACAAAAATCACGCCTTTGAGTTATAATGTTTACGGGGTCGGCAGACACATGAATGGACTGTGAAATCCATTACCATAGATGCTATCCATGGCTTGCCATTTATTAAACTAAAAAGTAAAAAATAAATAAGTAGTTTAAAAAACTAAAAAAACTCACTTTTACAGGAACAGACAATTGTAAAAAATAACCGTCTATTCAGTAACTGAAATTAAAAAGCGTGGTGCGGCCTTTGCAAAGCATGCATTTCAAGTAGGTAGTAATATGGACAACGCGCACCACGCTTTTAAATTTCAGTTACTGAATAGACGGTTATTTTTTACAATCGTCTGTTCCTGTAAAAGTGTGTTTTTTTTAGTTTTTTAATTAAACTACTTATTTTTAGCTTCACATGTAACTAAGTCACAATGTAAGAAAATCTTGGAATTCAATTTTAACCTACTTCTAATTGTCGTATTGATTTGAAACTTTGCAAGTCTATATGAATCCGATGACAATACAATAATTTGCTAACATCGAGCTGATCTGATGATGGAGTCAAGAGGTTGGCAATAGAACTCTTTAATGTCTGCTAGGAAACCCCTCGAGCTTAGGCTCATTTGTTTTGTTCTGATTAGAGAGCTTCACTTGATGGTGAGGGTTGAAGCGCTGATGTTGGAATAGACCGCACCAAATTATTCAAACCTTTTTAAAGCAAACGAGGTGGTGTTACTTATCACATTATAAGTTTATCAACTTTATCATCTTCACTCATTAATAAAACATAGAAATGTTAAAGTTTTGAGCACAACAGTCACAGAAAAGGCTATCCATAACACTGCACAAACTTGTTATTCAACATTAAATGTTAAATTTCGTAGTTGTCCTTTAATTTAAGATGCTATGTTACTTAAAAGAAATGCTTAGGTATAATCGAGCCTTTCGATCGGCACAATAAAATTAGAGAAATATTTTTTTTTACATTCAGCTGGTTCGATTCCCAGTTTAGATAGGCGATTATTTAAAATTATTTGAATGCAGTTCGTTTTCTTTTTTAAAATAATAATGAAGTCTCCTTTCAGTAAAACTTTATATCTTCAGTACCTATTTAAGGTACTTTCCCTCCATGTGACATAGTTTTGGGACGCCCTGTATAATGGGATATTAAGAGTTCAAAATTTTCCTGCAATATGGAAAGTATCCCAAATAACTATGATCTATAAAGATGGAAAACCACCCAGTGACGTCAAATCCTATAGACCGATAAGTCTGCTACCAATTTTATCAAAAGTCTTCGAAAAACTCCTTCTCCGGCGAGTTATTCCTATACTAAGAGATAATGACATCATACCTAACCACCAATTTAGCTTTAGACAGCAACACTCCACTGTGGAACAGGTTCATAAAGTCTGCGACAAGATAAGAAAGACACTGGAAGAAAAAGAATACTGCTCTGCAGTCTTCTTGGATGCACAACAGGCTTTCGATAGAGTCTGGCACAAGGGCCTGCTATGCAAAATTAAAAGACCTTCCTCACAGCTATTTCTTAATATTTATTTCTTACCTATCAGGATGTCTGTTTCAAGTCAAAGAAGGTGAAACCACGTCGAATTTTTTTGAAATACAAGCGGGTGTTCCTCAGGGGTCAGTGTTGGGCCCTGTACTCTACACTATTTTCACAGCTGACCTCCCTTGCTCGGATACCATAACTACAGCTACATTCGCCGATGATACCGCAATCCTGGCTAGTCACAAGGACCCAATAATAGCCTCAAAAATCCTACAGGAAGGCCTAGATGAGACTACCAAATGGCTTCGAAATTGGAGGATTAAAGCTAGTACGTCAAAAGCAGTGCATGTTACCTACACCCTGCATAAAGGCAATTGTCCCTCGGTGAAACTAGAAAACGCCACCCTTCCTCACCAGAACTCTGTCAGATACCTCGGTCTTCATCTTGATAGGCGTATGACATGGAATGAGCACATCAAGAAGAAACGAGATGAACTAAATCTATATATATAAAATTCAAAGTCCTGACTGACTGACTGACTGACTGACTGACTGACTGACTGACTGACTGACTGACTGAGATATCAACGCACAGCCCAAACCGCTGAACCTAGAGACTTCAAATTTTGCACATAGATACGTTATACAGTGTAGGCATTCACTAAGAAAGGATTTTTGGAAATTCCACCCCTAAGGGGGTGAAATAGAGGATGACAGTTTGTATGAAAGTCCGTCAGTTTTGAAGTTAGGATCTTTAAACAATGTATTTAGGCTGGCAATTAAAAAATTAAGATTTACCTGTGTCAGTGTTTTTGACAATTCCACCCCAGAAGGGGTGAAAAGGGGGATGAAATGTTGTATCTGGAAAGTCCTTCATTAAATTTATTATTTAGGCTTATGGTCGGAAAGTAAAATAAATAAGCAAAAACATGTTTCGTATTTTTTCGAAAATCAACCCCTTAGAGGTTAAATGAGATAAATAAACCTAAAAATCGATATGGATGTCGTTATTGAGGTTTTATGAGATGACGATTGCAAAAATGGCATTCATTTTGATGTTTAACACGCTGAACATAATTCAACCCCTAAAAGGTTGCAATAGGGGTGAAATTTTGAATGAAAAATCAGGGGTAAAATAGACATTTCAACTTGAAACTTTGTAGGCTTACTTCTTAAAACAAATAGGCAACACATTTCGTAATTTTCACAAAATCAAACCAAGGGGGTAAAATAGGGGATGAATATGTGTATAAAAGTCAGTCGCTTTTGAAGTAAGGATCTTCAAATTTTGTATTTAGACTGGCAATTGAAAATTAATATTTTTCTGTGTCAGCGTTTTTGACAATTCCACCCCCGAAGGGGTGAAGAGGGGGATGAAATGTTGTATCTGGAAAGTCCTTCATTAAATTTATTATTTAGGCTTATGGTCGGAAAGTAAAACAAATAAGCAAACACATATTTCGTATATTTTCGAAAATCAACCCCTTAGAGGTTAAATGGGATAAATATACCTAAAAATCGATATGGATGTCGTTATTGGGGTTTTATGGGATGACGATTGCAAAAATGGCATTTATTTTGATGTTTAACACGCTGAACATGATTCAACCCCTAAAAGGTTGAAATAGGGGTGAACTATTGAATGAAAAATCAGGGGGTAAAATAGACATTCCAACTTGAAACTTTGTAGGCTTACTTCTTAAAACAAATAGGCAACCCATTTCGTAGTTTTCCGAAAATCAAACCCAGGGGGTAAATAGGGTATAGAAACCTAAATCATCTTAAGTACCCTAAAAGTTCGTGGTACCTTAGCTACTCAGAACTAACTTTTTGGTTGTGAAACAGACACTTATTATTTACTAGCTTCCGCCCGCGACTTCGTCCGCGTGGACATTCGAGACAATACTTAGGGAAATAACCAGGATAAAAAGTATTATATGTTTTAATTTCATAAAAATCCGATTAGCCGTTTTTAAGTTATTAGGCGGGTCCTCCCTCACCAAGTGAGCAGCCTCGTGCGAGGCCCGCCGCACGTGGCAAACGTTCTGCCCCGCGCGAGGCTGCTCGCTTTGTGAGGGAGGACCCGCCTAATAACTTAAAAACGAAAAATGGAAAATGAAGTATTTAGAAAAAATCGACCCGTCTCACAACTAGCTCCGATGGGACTCGAACCCACGACCTTTCGCTTTCCGGGCGACTGCTCTAACCACTGAGCTACGGAGTCGTTACGAAAAGCGTCGAATTTATCTAATACTTCTTACACGCTGTATAGTCAGCGTTAATTTCATCAATGTGGAGATATTACTACCCTCACACGCGAAAGAAATACCTTTCCAGGTATTTGGCAATCGCTAAAGATGAAATTACTATTGCAACTTATTTAAATTTTTAGTTTTTTGCATTCACAATGCAATTTTTATTACTGAAAAATGGAAAATGAAGTATTTAGAAAAAATCGACCCGTCTCACAACTAGCTCCGATGGGACTCGAACCCACGACCTTTCGCTTTCCGGGCGACTGCTCTAACCGCTTTTCGTAACGACTCCGTAGCTCAGTGGTTAGAGCAGTCGCCCGGAAAGCGAAAGGTCGTGGGTTCGAGTCCCATCGGAGCTAGTTGTGAGACGGGTCGATTTTTTCTAAATACTTCATTTTCCATTTTTCAGTAATAAAAATTGCATTGTGAATGCAAAAAACTAAAAATTTAAATAAGTTGCAATAGTAATTTCATCTTTAGCGATTGCCAAATACCTGGAAAGGTATTTCTTTCGCGTGTGAGGGTAGTAATATCTCCACATTGATGAAATTAACGCTGACTATACAGCGTGTAAGAAGTATTAGATAAATTCGACGCTTTTCGTAACGACTCCGTAGCTCAGTGGTTAGAGCAGTCGCCCGGAAAGCGAAAGGTCGTGGGTTCGAGTCCCATCGGAGCTAGTTGTGAGACGGGTCGATTTTTTCTAAATACTTCTTTTTCCATTTTTCAGTAATAAAAATTGCATTGTGAATGCAAAAAACTAAAAATTTAAATAAGTTGCAATAGTAATTTCATCTTTAGCGATTGCCAAATACCTGGAAAGGTATTTCTTTCGCGTGTGAGGGTAGTAATATCTCCACATTGATGAAATTAACGCTGACTATACAGCGTGTAAGAAGTATTAGATAAATTCGACGCTTTTCGTAACGACTCCGTAGCTCAGTGGTTAGAGCAGTCGCCCGGAAAGCGAAAGGTCGTGGGTTCGAGTCCCATCGGAGCTAGTTGTGAGACGGGTCGATTTTTTCTAAATACTTCATTTTCCATTTTTCAGTAATAAAAATTGCATTGTGAATGCAAAAAACTAAAAATTTAAATAACTTAAAAACGGCTAATCGGATTTTTATGAAATTAAAACATATAATACTTTTTATCCTGGTTATTTCCCTAAGTATTGTCTCGAATGTCCACGCGGACGAAGTCGCGGGCGGAAGCTAGTATTAGATACAAAAGCTTCCTGTGGTTGCTAGGCCGACTGAAACGGCTAGAAGCTCACCCCAGTACCCTTGCAAGACAGCTCACAATATCCAGCTATGTTAAACGCCTGAAAAGAAAAGACATCACATAATGTAAAAAATTATGAGTAGGTGTTTTCGCTGGAGGACACACTCTAAATGAGAAAAGCATGCAACAGATCTGCTAAAAGTGAATGCACTGATTGCAGATAAACCAGGAAAAAAATATATTATATTATTAATTTAAAACAACCATTTAAAATACCTACCGAAAATACAACATAAATCAAATAATATTTTATAGCACAGCGTGACCTAAGCCCGCACTTAGGTAACGGTTAGCCGTGACCTAAGTAGCCCTTTTATTTATGAATCATAAATACACTGTATTTATGAATTCACTTAGATCACAAATCCGGAATATCCTATAATAAAGACTAAAATAACACTCAAAATAATAGAATAGGATATCCTTTTTGTCTTTGTCTTTTTGTCTTTGCATTTTTGTCTTTGTCTTTTGGTCTTTGTCTTTTGGTCTGTGTCTTTTGGTCTTTGTCTTTTGGATTTGTCTTTGTCTTTTGGTCTTTGTCTATTTGTCTATTTGTCTGTTTGTCTGTTTGTCTGTTTGTCTGTTTGTCTGTTTGTCTGTTTGTCTGTTTGTCTGTTTGTCTGTTTGTCTGTTTGTCTGTTTGTCTGTTTGTCTGTTTGTCTGTTTGTCTGTTTGTCTGTTTGTCTGTTTGTCTGTTTGTCTGTTTGTCTGTTTGTCTGTTTGTCTGTTTGTCTGTTTGTCTGTTTGTCTGTTTGTCTGTTTGTCTGTTTGTCTGTTTGTCTGTTTGTCTGTTTGTCTGTTTGTCTGTTTGTCTGTTTGTCTGTTTGTCTGTTTGTCTGTTTGTCTGTTTGTCTGTTTGTCTGTTTGTCTGTTTGTCTGTTTGTCTGTTTGTCTGTTTGTCTGTTTGTCTGTTTGTCTGTTTGTCTGTTTGTCTGTTTGTCTGTTTGTCTGTTTGTCTGTTTGTCTGTTTGTCTGTTTGTCTGTTTGTCTGTTTGTCTGTTTGTCTGTTTGTCTGTTTGTCTGTTTGTCTGTTTGTCTGTTTGTCTGTTTGTCTGTTTGTCTGTTTGTCTGTTTGTCTGTTTGTCTGTTTGTCTGTTTGTCTGTTTGTCTGTTTGTCTGTTTGTCTGTTTGTCTGTTTGTCTGTTTGTCTTTTTGTCTTTTTGTCTTTTTGTCTTTTTGTCTTTTTGTCTTTTTGTCTTTTTGTCTTTTTGTCTTTTTGTCTTTTTGTCTTTTTGTCTTTTTGTCTTTTTGTCTTTTTGTCTTTTTGTCTTTTTGTCTTTTTGTCTTTTTGTCTTTTTGTCTTTTTGTCTTTTTGTCTTTTTGTCTTTTTGTCTTTTTGTCTTTTTGTCTTTTTGTCTTTTTGTCTTTTTGTCTTTTTGTCTTTTTGTCTTTTTGTCTTTTTGTCTTTTTGTCTTTTTGTCTTTTTGTCTTTTTGTCTTTTTGTCTTTTTGTCTTTTTGTCTTTTTGTCTTTTTGTCTTTTTGTCTTTTTGTCTTTTTGTCTTTTTGTCTTTTTGTCTTTTTGTCTTTTTGTCTTTTTGTCTATTTGTCTATTTGTCTTTTTGTCTTTTTGTCTTTTTGTCTTTTTGTCTTTTTGTCTTTTTGTCTTTTTGTCTTTTTGTCTTTTTGTCTTTTTGTCTTTTTGTCTTTTTGTCTTTTTGTCTTTGTCTTTTTGTCTTTTTGTCTTTTTGTCTTTTTGTCTTTTTGTCTTTTTGTCTTTTTGTCTTTTTGTCTTTTTGTCTTTTTGTCTTTTTGTCTTTTTGTCTTTTTGTCTTTTTGTCTTTTTGTCTTTTTGTCTTTTTGTCTTTTTGTCTTTTTGTCTTTTTGTCTTTTTGTCTTTTTGTCTTTTTGTCTTTTTGTCTTTTTGGCAGCGGTCTTATGTCACTCGTGCTACAAAAAAGTATACGATACGCGTGATCTAAGTGGAATATAATTGCACGGCGCGACATTATCACCCTCGCTCCGCTCGGGCGCTAACTACTCGCCGTGCAATTATGTGCCACTTAGGTCACTGGTATCGTAATGTACTATAATTAAGCAATCAATGAGTATATTTCAATTCAACTTTGCAAATAATGGACATTGTCGACGATGTATAGACGTTTGGCTTAACAAGGACAAGTTATTAAAATTTTTACTTTTTTGCATTCTCAATGCAATTTTATTTATTGAAAAATGGAAAATGAAGTATTTTGGGAAAATCTACCTATCTCACAGCCAGCTCTTATGAGACACGAACCGACCTTTCGCTATCTGGGGGACTGCTCTACCACTGAGCTACGGAGTCATTACGGAGAAGCGTCGAATTTATCAAATACTTCTTACGCGCTGTATAGCCAGCCATAAGTTGACGGAGTCACAAAAAAAAATAACCACGAATTTTAAGACAATTGCTTTGCTGCGCTTCGTGATCACCTTAAATTTCTAACCTATCACATGTTCTACAGGACTTCCGAGGGACACACATGCTGCCATACTTAACCATCCGCCGGATTCAACCATTCGCCTGCGACATATACACATTGTTTCCTTTGGAATAATACTCTATTTTTAGCATATTGTTAAAAGTATGAATAAAATAATTAAAAAGCTGTTGTCAAATACCCAATTATATATGTTAAATTTGCACAAATTTTAAGTATCTTATATGCATATCTTATTTATTTGTAAAATCATCTGTATTCTTTCTTCTTTTTGAATTCTCTTTTATTTATAAAGTAATCAAATTATTTTGTTGAATTTTTCCCCGGTTTTGCGAATAATCATTTGCACATTTGTCACTCAACATGTAATTACATGTATTTAGTAATAGTGGAAACTGTTCTGCTAATGTGTAACTAAATTTATATTCTGTTTTATTAGTGTAATAAAAAAAGCTTCTCTGATCACTGGTGATGAGCTAAACCACGGATTAAAATCCCTGGCTTGGCTTATGCGTAGAGGCTTGCAACTGATATAAGAAAGGTAATTGCCTCTCAGCCAAACTAGGCAACGAGATCCTTCCACATACTGACAATGTCAAATACACTGGATTTCATCTTGACGGACGCCTCAGATGGCAGATGGCATATAAAAAAACGAGACAAGATCAACATGAAATATCAGAGCTAATACTAGCTTTTAGGAAGAAACTCAGTTCTGTCTGTTGACAATAAGCTTCTGAAATACAAGTCAGTTCTGAAACCGATTAGGACATAATGGCATCCAGTTATGGGGTATTGCAAGCATAAAAAATATTCTCTGTCTGCAATGTGTACAAAATAGCGTCCTGAGAGCAATAATTAATGCTACACGGTTTACAAATAATGATCCATGAATATCCTAGAGGTAGCTGGTAGACATCTAGCAGCATCAGAAGTGACACCAAAATCGCCTTCTGAATCACTAGAACTGAATAAGTCCATGAGTATCTAAGTATTCCAACAGTCAGATAGCAAATAGCCAATATCATAAGTTTGTATAAAGATCGAATCAACAATCATACAAACAAACTGGCCCAGAATCTTATTGAACCTGTAGACAAGACATCTGAAGAGATTGTATACTTGGGTCAACATACAATAAATAACCATACCAGTAAGCAAAACATTATAGCTGCTTGACACTGGAAAAGCATGCCTTGACGCCTGCATTAAGAAAAAAACAACTGCTTATGGTCTAAAGACCGATTGCATGTTTGCAAACAAAATTAAATATTAAAAAAATACGATATACAGGGGGGCTACAAGATAAAAAATATGATCAAATTACTAATTTATTTGAGTATCGTTCTAGAGTAGGGTTACCAGATGAAAAAAACAAAAGTCCGGAGAATAGGCCTGATTTCCATGGAAAAATGAGTTTAATAGCGGGGGGGTGGGGGGGGTGGACTTACTTGAAAAGGTATGATAAAAATGATTAAGTAGGTATCTACTTAGATAAATAAAAAAAAAATTAAAAAAAAAAATAAGAAGGAAGAATATGTTTAGTTTGTTCTAAAAGATCTATAAAGATCTTTTAATCTAAGCTGTATTTTATTGGAAACTAGCTTCCCGCCCGCAGCTTCACCCGCGTGGACTACACAACGTTATCCCGCGGGAGTGTGATATTTATCCAGGATAAATATCATATATCATATAATAATATAATAGCCTATGTTCCTCTCCAGACTACAGAGTATCTATGTCCCAAATTTCAGCCAAATCCGTTCAACCGTTTTGGCGTGATTGAGTAACAAACATACAAACATCCAAACATCTAAACATCCAAACATCTAAACTTTCAGATTTATAATATTAATAATAAATAATATAATATTAATTATAAATTATATTGGAAATTCTAAAAATCCTGAGATTTCATGAGTTTTGCAAAATCCGGCCGCAATCCTGAGATCTCAGGCCAAATCCTGAGATATGGTAACCCTATTCTAGAGTGCCATTTTAAGATGCATTCTTACTGCATCACTACAAAAACGTAATTAAATATAGAGCAGTAATACATGAGATAATAAACATTTGAATTCAAATAGGAGTAGGTAGTTTTGTCGGTACGTACCTAACGAAGCCGCAGACCTTATGAACATCAAAGAATCTTCGCAACTACGTTTCGTTCGGAAAAAAAATTCGTAGTAGATACATATCTATCAATACTGGTAAGGATAATAGACCTGAAATTAAGTAATGACGTGTAAGTTAGTGAAATCTGAGTTACAACACGAAACAGTAAATAGGTATCAAGTGGTATACTTTCACTGAGAACTACATGTCAACATCGGAAAAATTAAGTTAACTGCAATTATGTTACAGTCAATACTCACCCAAAAATAGTAAGAAAAGTAATGAAGCAATTATTCCGTTTTATATAAAAATACCAATCGTATTGCAATTTCCAGTAGCTGTAGGCAGTTTCACCCGTGTTTCGCCAATTCGTGGCCAATTCGCCAATTTGACGGATTTGACGCGTTTGTCTGATTGATGTTTGGTTTGAGACCACAAATTATGGCCGTGTTCCGTTTTGAGTCAATAGTACTGTTGGCGCTGTGAGCGCTAAAAGCTGTTCCGATTTGATTATCGCGCTGACAGCACTGTTGACGCGATTTCAATTCGGAACGGCTATTTGCACGCATCGCGAGCGAGCGTTGTTTTGATTTGAATTTGTAAGTAAATAATCACCGGTTTAGTATGGATATTCGTCAATTAGTAAACGTTTTATTGGACAGCGATGATGATAGTGATCCGTGCTTAAATTTAGAGTAATGTCTCTACCCGTCGTCTCATCTTTAATAAGCACTATCATTTTTCTGGCTTTCTGCTTCGGGATAAACAAATAAAATACCTAAATAAAAGTTAAAACGCAGAGATTACTCAAACAAAACCACAACAAACAATGACGTTTGACAACAAAACGTCAAATATGACAGCCCGCTCACAGTGCTAACGCTTGAGAACGATATCACCGTGATCGCAAAATGGCGGCGGTAGTGACGTCATCCGTGACGTAATTACTGCTTTCGTTGTCGCGCTCACAACAAATCGGAACGATGTGTGAGCGCGATATCAGTAATATTATCGCTGTTGGCGCAAAACGGAACGTAGCCTATATAGTACAGATAGGAATCAAGCCATATATTGTGGCTACGTTCCGTTTTTTAGGTATTTTATTTGTTTATCCCGAAGCAGAAAGCCAGAAAAATGATAGTGCTGATTAAAGATGAGACGACGGGTAGAGACATTACTCTAAATTTAAGCACGGATCACTATCATCATCGCTGTCCAATAAAACGTTTACTAATTGACGAATATCCATACTAAACCGGTGATTATTTACTTACAAATTCAAATCAAAACAACGCTCGCTCGCGATGCTTGCAAATAGCCGTTCCGAATTGAAATCGCGTCAACAGTGCTGTCAGCGCGATAATCAAATCGGAACAGCTTTTAGCGCTCACAGCGCCAACAGTACTATTGACTCAAAACGGAACACGGCCTGTATTGTAAAAAAGTTCGTCCTTTTTGGACAGGCGAAGACATCAAGCCATACTGCCAATTCTTGAGTATTATGTATGTTATTATAGTTTCTTATGTTTTCATTAGAATGTAGGTGTGTTACATTCTAATGCTTCTTGGAGTATTTGGCGTCAAGTATGTCGAGTCGGTCTTCTCGGTAATTCTTGCTGAGGTAGTCACCACTACAATAAAACACTCGGCATCACGTTACCGAGATAGCGCATATTTTAATCATTCCACACATCGTCCAGTTGCGTAAACACTTGGGGCACAAAACCACACCTATCTTGAGTCACAAAGTCCACTATGAAACAAATTGCGATTAATTAAAATATCCACTTAACCTAACCCGCTAAGATGGCGCTAAAAACTCTCAAGCCATATAGCGGCCGTTTGTTAGTGAATGACGCGCCCCCATTAGAAATTGACAGCATAGTGCTGTCAAAACTATCGACGCCCTTGATACGTTATCGATAATGGTATCGATATTTAATTACATACATCCCTAGTGATAGATTTTTTAGAATTCTGACAATATAAAAAACCTCATTTATTTGATAAAACAGGCATTTATTACATTATAATTTTATATTAAATACAAAGTACTGAAGTGTAAGTTAAGATTTATACAAGGCAAAGAATGAGAGTAATTAAATTATTACTTACTAAATTGACTTTATGAATAAACCAAGAAATATAAACACTTTAACAACCAATAAAAGAAAAATTAAAATGCTTGCAAATAGTTTTTACGCACAAACGCTATTGCTAATTTTCCTAGTAGTTTTAATCAGTATAGCTGCCATTTCATTATTTACTTACTGTTAATAGGTATCACTTTCAATGCAAAACACAATAACTAACTCCTAAAGCCCCCAGTACAGGATGACCGATCATGTTGACCGACCATGATGGGCCATCGTGTACAGAGCCAGTTTGCATATGATTGCCGTCTGCGAGCAACGCAAACCGCCCCTGTACACGATAGCCCATCATGGTCGGCCAACATGATCGGCCATCCTGTACTGGGGGCTTAATAGTTAAACATTGAATACAGTATGTAATAAATATAACTACTAACAGCAGTAATTTAAACTATAAGTCTGTTTTGATAATTTATAACCGCAAGAATAGGCAGGCACAGGCATCTTCGCAGCACTCCATTGATGTTGTTGACACTCAACTTATCTGAAAAGATTAGATTTGGTTAGTATAGATTCTACATATTGTTACTATAATCTGCCATAACATTTTATAAACAAATAAGTGATAGCTGATCAGTTTGTAAATCAAGAAAGAGTACTGGTGTGGCTAAAGCACATTGTTTATTGTGCCGGTATGTACCTACACACGGCAGCACATCTGACTATACATGTTGACCTTGAGACCGCCTGTATGCCTTCACTATCACTATCACTACATAGTATAAAACAAAGTTGCTTTCTCTTTCCCTATGTCCCTTTGTATGCTTAAATCTTTGAAACTACGCAACGGATTTTGATGCGTTTTTTTTTAATAGATAGAGTGATTCAAGAGGAAGGTTTATATGTACTTTTTATCCCGATATTCCCACGGGAACGGGAACCACGCGGGTGAAACCGCGGGCGGAAAATAAACTTTGTATCAAGTCAAATCCAACAAATTTATTACATTAAACAATTTATATGTTTTAAAAGCTTGTCGCGAGATTTTATTGTTACTGGGCTTGCACTAAACACAAATGCTTTAACTTATATTTGACATATGAAATTTAAGTATTTTTAGTTATTATTGGACCTGTTTCTAAGTTGCTTCATTTCATTTAATGCATAATTATTGCATGGTCGTTTGCCAGTTAATTTATTACAGTCTAGCTCTTCAACTGCTGTCGCGAAGGGTTCGCGAGTATCAAAATTAACCCAACAATAATTGTATATAGCAACACTCAATACAAACCATAGAGCTAATTTCCGATCGGTAAGTGTCAACATTTTTCGCTCCAACGTCGACTCGCTTTCAAGTTTTCAAAGTGTAAATCGTGGCATGTGTGATCTTCGCCTGCTGCTCGCCGCCAGCCTCAAATACCACCTAAGTTAAGTACTCAGCATTATACAAACCTTATTTAGAATTGAATGCATAATGTTCCTGTTAAGGATCGCGTTGATAAAGGACGATGGAATGGTACGCCCACGAAACTCGCTGAGCTGATGGGATGTGGTACAGTTTCATCGTACAGAGAGGTAATGTCCTTACAAATCACTGTTGTTTTATGTCATAAGGCGTGTGCAATTCTGTCCCTTGTCAGGGAACTAAGATTGGATGAGTATCCATAAAAGAATGAGCCCTTGAAGAGCTCGCCCGCACGGCCGCCTGCCTGATAGGATGGCGGCCTGCATGTTAAGTTTGCGCAATCTTATCACGAGGTATAAAGGTTGGTCTGAAAAGACCGTAGTTGAGACTAGGGCGTGTGCCGACCGTAGGGTCTGCACTAGTACACCTATTGAGACACGATAAGACCTGCCGATGCTTTCGGAAGGTAAACAAGCTATAAAGAGGACTGAGGTCCTTCACAAAGTATGTGAGATTGCACTCCTAATGACATAACAAACTCAAGTTGATATGCTAAATTTCATGTTGATTACATGTGTTACTTTAATGAGAATATATGTGCTGAGTGCTTAATGATTGTACATGACTGTATGATCATAAGAATTGTCTAACCGCAGGTGTGTCAACCTGACCAAGATGGCGAGGGGGCTAGAGTCTGGCTGAGGGACAAATCATCATCATCCAGGTGAGACAACTGACAGACCTACTTTGCATCATTACCTACCTTAACTGCATGAATACTCTTGGCCTCCTGTATCAGATTTCTATATAATAATATATTAAGATAAAGCGAAGCAGATAATTTATAACTAATAAAATCCATTAACTTTTAATAAGTACATAGGTACTTTATGAAAGAACTCTGGCAACAACCTGTATGATAGTTTGATTTGTGTAGGCTGTCATACAGATTACAGATGTAATTAAGTAATGAATGTAAGGTCACATATGATACCTACTATGTATACACAAATTTGGTGCAGATGTGCTGGGATTGAAATTTGATATAGATAAGTTGGAATTTATCTGGGGAAAATAAGGGGATAAAGAATTGGATATAGTTATACCTACTTACTGAAAAATAATTTAAGTAGTATAAATTCAAACAAAACAATGTTTAGTACAGATCTCAAACAAAGCTTATCTGATATATGGCCGAGGAGAGTTTAATGAGAATTCATTTGATGCAATAGGATGCATTTGTCAGCTGTCTCATCGAATGATAACAATACCTATAAAAAGATAAACAGATAAATACTCATGAAAAACAATGAACAAAGTGCAACAATTTACTTTATTAGTAAAAGTCATGCGGTCACACCTACACACTTACTTACTATAAGTTATTATTTCTGATGGTATGAGTGAAATTCAGTTTTACTAAGGTTGTGGACATTGATCTAACAAGTTACTACTGTTGAGTCAGTGTTAGCAACTTAACATCAAAGCAATCAAAATTCCCGCCAAATGTTAAGTTTAGGATCAGCGCCACGGAAGTGTCAGTGAATACACGCAGCGCTAGTGTGTTAAGATGTTGCAATTTTTCTCCGCAGGTCGCTACTATACTTACACGAAAGGGTCATTGTAATTGTCAACAAACAAATTGAATGTCATTCGAAACATTTTCAATAGTTTAAAGTGAAACAAAGAAAGTACGAATTAGATTTCAACAGGTAAGACAACAAAGCATCACAAGCATTGTTTGAAACTATAATTTCAAGTTTAAACCATATCTTTAAGTCAGAACAACCAATTGTCAGGAAAAATTTTGCGGCAACCTATAAGTCACATAATTATGTTGAAAACAATCTTCAAAGTTTTTTTAGACAAAGAAAATGTGCTTAATGATGAAATAAAATATCAGTAAAAGGTGTTTCAATGAGGACTCTAGCTGTGTGAATCTTTATTTAAACCTAACTTTTTATCATTCTAATAGGGACACCGATACTCAGTACCTACAAACAATACATATAAAAGTGTACTATTACAAGAAGACATTGAGTAATAAATTGAAGTCAAGGTTCAGGTATGTAAAACTGTGATCACACACCATATTATTTCAAGCACATACAGGACTAGTCACTTGATAAAACTTCCAACATTAAAGTAGAAGCTGACTAGCAAAGATTGTTTCAGATAGCATGTCAAATTATCATAGAACATTGTCGTTGTAATTCTTATACCAAATCAAAACTAATCATAACCCAATGTTTACATACTTATGGTTTACATGACATTTTCACCAAGCGCACTTAAGTTTTCACATAGTGTCACATACCTACCAAGTTGAATATTGTCATTGCTTCAATTAAATACAACTCAAAACATTGACAACAAAGATAATATGAGCGTCTCATACTAACTTTTATTATTTGAGTGCTGACAGGTGTTATAATTATCACAACAAAATACTACTTAAGTTAGCTCACTAAGATTCTTAAAATTATAAGAACAGAGTAGCATCAAACTAGACAAATTCTGATCAAACTCAATAGCCTAACGGTAAATAGTTGGTTAATGCTGTGAAAAAATGATACACAAACAAATACATAAATAATGACCTACTTACCTATCTATTACAAACTACATGCATACATATTTGATGTTCAGATGTTACATACACTGTGAGAATGTAGTATCTGTGCTTATGGATACATAGTGAAGTGCTGTTACAATCAGTGTTCATGTTCAGTGTTTACACACTGTGCTATAGTTTGATAACCTATAGTCAAAAGTGAAAAATTATTGGTGGTCAATATGGTATATTGAGTGTACAAAAAGCAATAAAATGATTGTGATTTCATGCGTTTGATAAAGTTAGTGCTAAAATACAATCTAAACACTGTGTGACCAATAAGAAGTGTGGCCTAGTGAACTTTCTTGTGTTCCCATATAACTGAGTCAAAGAGGCACTGTAGTGTCATAGCCAAGTAACTAAGGCAAACGGTCACTGTAGTGCCATAGCCAAGTAACTAAGTCAAAGGGGCACTGTAGTGTCATAGCCAAGTAACTAAGTCAAAGGGGCACTGTAGTGTCATGGTCAAGTAGCTAGGTCAAGGGGGCACTGTAGCGCCAGAGCCAAGTCTAGATAAGATCAAATGTTTTAAAGGTAACAACAACTAGCTCAACTAGTGCTATGATTATAGACTAGGTTGAGTAGTATAACTTACTAGAGATGTTTCACAAAATTGACTATGGGATCAAGAAGTCACTAAATAATTAAAACTTAATACTTGATTAATTATTTCAAACAAGTTATGAAAGCACTATTATAGATGAATATTATGATTGTTACTGTAAGGTAATAAGAGTGCTAATCTACAAACACACTTTTCACACACAGTAAACGCATAACAAAGTTAAAAATAAACAAGGCTAACTATAATGAGTCTGACTAAAATCAATTATTACTGTGTCATGCATGAATGAGTTATAAATGGTATACAGTATTTATGATGATTTAGAACAAGCAAGGATCGTGTCATCAAAATTACAAGCAGTAATTCACCGATTTAATAGCGAATTGTATCAATATTTTAACACTTCAACAAATCCGGATGCGGATGAGATATCCAGTATGACGACAGAACAATTAAGAGGAGAGGAAGCATTAGCTGAACTAAATGTAAAAATACAAGTCAAAAAGGACAAGGCTGATTCTTCTTCCAGTTCTAGTCAGTCCATCAGCAGAGGAAAGCTACCTGAATTGAACTTGCCCACATTCTCCGGAGATGTTCTACAATGGACACAATTTTGGGATCAATTCTCTTCCAGTATTGATCAAAGAGCATTAAGAGACGTCGATAAGTTATTGTACCTAAAGGCTTCCGTGAAGGGTGAGGCTAAGACAATTTTGGATGGTCTTGAGACTACAAACGAAAATTATAAAATTGCTGTAGCAACTTTAACAGACAGATATGGAAAGAAAACCCAAATAATCGATGCTCATTATTCAACACTTTACAAACTTAAGAGAGCAGACAAACAAGAAGACTGTAGAAGAATATTAGATGAGATTGAAAGACACCTTCGTGTATTGAGCTCACTGGGCGAAAATACAGAACACAACCATCTGAGATTCTTAATCCTGGAAAAGTTTCCTGAGGATATAGTATACGAGTTGAAATTGAAACTAAGTAACGACACTATCGAAGAAATGAGAAAACAACTCCATATTGTACTCTCAGCGAGAGAGGATGCTAAAAGAACATCTGAAAAATTCAATTTAGAAGATACCAGTTATACAACAGAAACGCTTCATATACTAGAACCTAGAAATGAGAAGGGATCAAAAGTCCGAAAACCAAATAATATAAGGAAGACCGATAAAGGAATTAAACGTAGTGTAACTGCTTTCAACAAAACCTTTAACACTAAGAGGAAATTTCAATTCAATGAAGAGAAGTATGGGCATGGATCTAATCAGAAAAGAAGGAAGCTCTACTGCATATTTTGTAAAGGAGATCATTTTAATGATGAGTGTACAGAAAGTAAAACTCTACAACAAAGAAGATTTAAATTAAGAAACCGTTGCTTTATTTGTTTCCGTGAAGGCCATCAAACAGGCTCCTGTAAGTCTAAGCACATAACCTGCAGACACTGCGGTAAGAAAGGCCTCCATAATAGAGCACTTTGTCCGAACAGAGAGTTCCCAAGGAAGGTGACAACAAAGAATGAGGTACCAAGGAAGGAATCTACCAGTACAATGCACATCTATGAAAAGGGAGCCACAATACTACAAACTGCTATTGTTAATGTCAAAGGACCTGAGAATACCTCAAAGAAGTGTCGTGTACTGTTAGATTCAGGCAGTATGAGAAGCTATGTTACGCAAGATGTCGCGCAGGACCTTAATTTAGAAACCGAAGAAGACAACCACCTCACAGTATTCACCTTTGGTTCGAACAAACCTCAAGAACTAGATAGCCCGTTGGTAAAACTTCATATTCAATCAAGAACTCATATGCGAAGGACAGTATATGCGAATGTCGTACCATCTATTACACGCAGTATCTCATCTTATGGCAAAGAATTGACCAAATGGAACCATCAAAAGGATTACTTATTGGCGGATGATGGATCTCTGTCAGATAAGGTAGATATTCTGATTGGAAATGATTATTATCATTCACTTATGTCAACCGAAAAGGTGAAATTACAAGAGAACTTGTACTTGGTGAATTCCGACTTAGGATGGATATTGTCAGGCAAAATAACGCATAAACATGAGGATGAGTTATCAATGCTCACATACTTCCAAGCACCCTATGAAACTAGATTAAACGAGCCTGATCTGCCATTAGATAACACATCAATGAAAACTTTGTGGGACTTAGAATCTCTTGGAATTACTGATTCTCCAAATGCTAACCGTGAAGAAGAAGCTATTAAGCATTTCAATGAAAACACCGAATTCATAGAAGGAAGATATCACGTTAGCTGGCCTTGGAAGGAATACCCACCTGAATTACCAACTAACTACGGTCTGGCATACGGACGCCTGATAGGACTAATGAAACGCCTAGACACAGAAACTTTGTCAGCCTACGACCAAACACTAAGTGATCAACTGCAAATGGGTATCATTGAACTAGTACCTAGAAAAGATACAAGTGATCATCCCATCCACTACCTTCCTCACCATGGAATATTAGCACCAGGTAAGGCTCTGAGAATAGTCTATGATGCTTCAGCTAAAACAAAGGATACAAAGAGTCTGAATGAATGTCTATACTGCGGTCCGATGATGTTGGAGGATTTGACTGGACTACTGTTGAAATTCCGAAGTCACGCCGTAGGCATGACGGCAGACGTAGAAAAAGCATTTTTACAGATTGGTCTAAAAGAAGAGGACAGAGACGTCACTAGGTTCTTATGGTTGAAAGACATCAATAAACCCGCTACTGAAGACAATCTACTACACTACAGATTTACCCGTGTTCCCTTTGGGATCATATCCAGTCCATTCCTTTTAAACGGTACGGTTAGACACCATCTTCAAAGGTCGAATGGAGACTACGCAAAACAGTTAGCTAAAGACATATATGTTGACAACATAGTCACTGGGGTAGAAACAGCAACAGATGCTTTAAACCTTTATAAAGAAAGCAAGAACATGTTTTTAGAAATCTCAATGAATCTTCGCGAATGGAGCTCCAACTCCAAAGATTTTATCGAACAAATACCTGATGCTGCCACACAAACAACTGTAAAATTACTGGGTCTAAACTGGGACTTGAAAGAGGACGTACTTTATCTTAGAGCTAGAGTCAACGAGAACAATGAAACCACAAAAAGAGGAGTCTTAAGAACTATTGCAGCTATTTATGACCCCTGTGGATTCTCTGTACCAGTCATGTTACCAGCTAAGTTACTACTTCAACAATTATGGAAGAAACAGATTAAATGGGACACACCATTACCAAATGATCTACTTCACAAGTGGACGAACATCTTGAAAGAAATGAAACAAGTAGAAAACATATGCCTACAGAGAAATATTACTGTACCCAACGAAAGAGAGGCACAAATACACTGTTTTACTGACTCATCTACAGTAGCTTACGCAGCAGTAATATACATAGTACAGAAAGGCACAGTCAACTTCATAATAGGTAAATCACGCTTAGTTCCTATTAAAGACCAAGAGAACTTAAAGATTCCACGCTTAGAGTTATTAGGCGTTCTAATTGGAAGTAGACTTATAAAATTCGTACTCAAATTCTTACCATTGAACATAACCCAGTTAACACTGTGGACAGATAGTCAAATAGTGATTGATTGGTATCACTCTGAAAAGTTACTTGAACCTTTTGTATCTAAAAGACTAGAAGAAATAAAGCGCAACAAAAATCTGATAGTAAGATACGTACCGTCTGGACTTAACCCGGCAGACGTAGCGACACGTCCAACCGCCTCACAAGAGGAAAGGAACAAGTGGTTATCTGGACCCGAATTTTTAAAACAAAACCCTAGACACTGGCCTAGTGGTCCGATAAGGGATACTTCTCTTCTGATGGGGGAGGGTCTGTTGAACACAGAAAAACAACCAAAAATAACACCGTCAGAGAGAGAAGCAATATCAAACGAAATTTTAGATTCACAACTGCAAGAGATAAAAGAACTACAGAAAAGTACATTTCCAGAAGAGTATGGAGGAAAGAAAACAAACCTATCTAAGAACTTAGGATTATTTATTGATACTAATGGAATTCTAAGATGTGATGGAAGACTCACACATTCAGATTTATCCTACGATGCAAAACATCCCATACTACTACCAAAGAACAGTGAACTTACCGAAAGAATAATTAAGGAAACTCATGAGAAAAACCTTCATGTTGGAGTACCACATACATTAAGCCTTATAAGACAAAAATTTTGGATACCTCAAGGAAGAGCAAAAATTCAAAAAACGCTAAGCAAATGTACAAGGTGCGTAAAGCATGGAGGAGGTCCATATGAACTACCTAAAACTCCAGCGTTACCGGCTGAAAGAGTAACGTTTAATACACCATTTACATACGTCGGTGTAGACTACTTTGGGCCGATGGTCATAAGGTCAGAAAATGGTATAAAAAAGAGATGGATTTGTCTTTTCACATGCCTTGTGATACGAGCAATACATTTAGAGGTTGTCAAAGATCTAACCACAGACGAATGTCTTATGGCATTCAGACGCTTCATTGCTACTAGAGGAACTCCTTCACTTATATTAACTGATAACGCACCTCAGTTCAGACTGCTAGCTGAGGTAATATCAGAAAGAGAATCGACAGAAAAGATAAAATGGAAATTCATTCCTCAACTAGCACCCTGGCATGGGGGCGCGTACGAAAGACTGGTAGCGGTGGTAAAGCATTGCCTAAAACGAACTCTTCAAAAACATATGCTCGGAGAAAATCAACTCTCGACGATCATCAAAGAAGTTGAAGCCGTAGTCAATACCAGACCACTTACGTACGTGGGAACCGATATGGACCACATTCTGAAACCAGCTGATTTCCTAACACCAGGAAAATGTTTGAACATTCAATTACTCATGGATTGTTTGCCACTCTCTGGTTCAACCATTAAACAACAACTCATCGAAGGATGGAAACGTGGAAACACGATAATGAATGAGTACAAAGAAATGTTCATCAGCCGATACCTTCTGAGCCTCAGAGAAAGGTACGGAAATTCTCCCAAACAAGCAAGAGTGAGGACTCGTGAAATTCCTCAAATCGGAGATGTGGTACAAATTAAAGGTGAAACGAGAAACCGCGAAAGTTGGAAAATAGGAAAAATAGTAGAAATATTAAAAGGAAAGGACGGTTTATGCCGTGTTGCTAGAATAAAAGTCGATAACAATGTGTTCACACGATCAATTGCTCATTTATATCCTCTTGAAGTGGAAGAGGAAGAGACACCACAAATTTCCATTGACAAAGCACTAAATCAAGTGGATCTCGAGAACATAAGCGTTGATGATAGAGAACGTTAGTACGTTAAATGACACTGAGCTTGCACAAGACTATAATGAACGTGATCTAGAAAACGAAACAATAGATAACCATGAATGTAATAACCAAACAAGCGATGAGAGATCGCGTCGAGCCGCTGCAGTCCAAGCAATGGAGAAGATCCATAAATGGACTCGCGACTTGATGACTACTATAGTGTAAAACTCGCGAGGCGGGTGTGTCGCGAAGGGTTCGCGAGTATCAAAATTAACCCAACAATAATTGTATATAGCAACACTCAATACAAACCATAGAGCTAATTTCCGATCGGTAAGTGTCAACATTTTTCGCTCCAACGTCGACTCGCTTTCAAGTTTTCAAAGTGTAAATCGTGGCATGTGTGATCTTCGCCTGCTGCTCGCCGCCAGCCTCAAATACCACCTAAGTTAAGTACTCAGCATTATACAAACCTTATTTAGAATTGAATGCATAATGTTCCTGTTAAGGATCGCGTTGATAAAGGACGATGGAATGGTACGCCCACGAAACTCGCTGAGCTGATGGGATGTGGTACAGTTTCATCGTACAGAGAGGTAATGTCCTTACAAATCACTGTTGTTTTATGTCATAAGGCGTGTGCAATTCTGTCCCTTGTCAGGGAACTAAGATTGGATGAGTATCCATAAAAGAATGAGCCCTTGAAGAGCTCGCCCGCACGGCCGCCTGCCTGATAGGATGGCGGCCTGCATGTTAAGTTTGCGCAATCTTATCACGAGGTATAAAGGTTGGTCTGAAAAGACCGTAGTTGAGACTAGGGCGTGTGCCGACCGTAGGGTCTGCACTAGTACACCTATTGAGACACGATAAGACCTGCCGATGCTTTCGGAAGGTAAACAAGCTATAAAGAGGACTGAGGTCCTTCACAAAGTATGTGAGATTGCACTCCTAATGACATAACAAACTCAAGTTGATATGCTAAATTTCATGTTGATTACATGTGTTACTTTAATGAGAATATATGTGCTGAGTGCTTAATGATTGTACATGACTGTATGATCATAAGAATTGTCTAACCGCAGGTGTGTCAACCTGACCAAGATGGCGAGGGGGCTAGAGTCTGGCTGAGGGACAAATCATCATCATCCAGGTGAGACAACTGACAGACCTACTTTGCATCATTACCTACCTTAACTGCATGAATACTCTTGGCCTCCTGTATCAGATTTCTATATAATAATATATTAAGATAAAGCGAAGCAGATAATTTATAACTAATAAAATCCATTAACTTTTAATAAGTACATAGGTACTTTATGAAAGAACTCTGGCAACAACCTGTATGATAGTTTGATTTGTGTAGGCTGTCATACAGATTACAGATGTAATTAAGTAATGAATGTAAGGTCACATATGATACCTACTATGTATACACAACTGCATCAAGTCTGCAAACACACAAATATATTTTACCACCAAATAGAGATTGTAGATTCTTACTACAGACACACATATTCATTAAATACAAGGCATATTCACATAGGTATAAAAGAAGGAAGCACTGTATTACGAACAAGAATAGAAAACACAAATTAGACCCAATAAGACAAAAAGTTCAAAATAAAAATGTGTGTGTGCCGTGCCGCAGCAGTACTCAATGGTCGCAGCTCAGCGTCATATTACTTGTCTTGCAACGCAAGCAAACGCTGATTTTCAGTTGTAAATTTTAGTACGTATTTCAAAAATAAATACTAAAGAACAAGACACATTTAAGTTTCTATCAAAGTTGATAAACATAGTACATAAAGAAAAAAAGGTTTTTTCTTTTCTGTAGGTAGACTATGGTTGTATTAACTTGGAGCCATCTGTCGTTGACTTTAGTGAACTATTTATGTGCAAAGTGACACATAGGGTCTGAATCTGAATATAGCAACTTCGCGTTTTTTCCTTTTTTTTATAGTTCGTTCGTTCTTATAGCTGCTACACACGTCCAGACCAGACCTAACCGCCGATTTGGTGCGGACGAACTTTGCTGTAAAGCAAATATAATCCGTGCTACACACGTTCGTACCAAATCAAAATTAAATCAAATCAAAAAATCAAAAAGCTACACCAAATCTGGTCTTGGCCAAGGCTTTGTATCACATCACTGAACAAGGCCTTGTATCACATCACTTTTTCTTATCAAATACCCACAGAAATCACCTGGATTTGCCAATGCAATGCAACGGGCTCGTAAAGAAAAAGACCTATTAACAAAAAAAGGTCTTGGATTTGAAAAAAATTGAACGGTACCTGTCATAAAAGAATGACGAAAAATTCTTCAAAACCATTTTGAGTAGCCTGTAACTGACAGGGAAACTTCATTTTTAATTAAATGTCATTTTTTTAAGTAATTGAGAAAAAGCCTAAGTCCAGGGACTTTAAATTAATGTTTTAATATAAATAATAATAATTTTCACTTCTCATGCTCTAAAAGTACGCAAATATAGCCCTACGAAGCGGGACTAAATAACCACTGTAGTCCCTAGGGAGTAAAATGTAATTACTTTTTTAATTTCCTTCATGTGACATTAGATAAACTCAAACAGCCAGTGAATATACTATTAATTGTGAAGTGTGGACCATCTTCATTGCGAAAATGTTTTTTTGTTTCATGGTTTTTCCGCAAGGAGCCACCTTCCTTCCTGCCACGTGTTTTAAATTGTCAATTTATGACTGGTTTAGCGGAAAAAACTTACTGCGAGTTTTTGGCGCCATTTTGGCGGGTTAGGTTGAGTGGATATTTTAATTAATCGCAATTTGTTTCATAGTGGATTTTGTGACTCAAGATAGGTGTGGTTTGTGTGCCCCAAGTGTCTACGCAACTGAACGATATGTAGAATGATTAAAATAGGCGCTATCTCGGTAAAGTGATGCCGAGTGTTTTATTATAGTGGTGTGGTGACTAACCTCAGCAAGAATTATCGAGAAGGTTGGCTTGACACACTTGACGCCAAAAACTCCAAGGAGCACTGGAATGTAACACACCTACATTCTTATGAAAACATAAGAAACTATAATAATTAAATAATACTCAATAATTGGCAGTATGGCTAAATGTCTTGGCCTGTCCTACAAAAGGGCGAATATTTTTACTACTACTACTACTGACCGCGAAAATGTCAGAATTTGTTAAATGTTTTTGTACTAAATTGACTAGTTTTCTCGCACTCGAAGTGAAAAGTACAGTTTGCACCTCGAGACTAAACGCCAACTTAATATACCCTCAGTTTCATTGACTCCCTCGCACACTCGGGAGCCAAACCACCTCTGGTATATAATGGCTTCGTTTAGTCCCTCGTTATAAAATATTCTATTGATAATCTCAAATTTATGTAAATAGTATATTATAGCATACTTTTCAAACAGACTGTTTTTTTGGTGACATGGACTCATGTTCTTTCTCAAATAACCAATTCAAATCGGCTGTCGGGTTGGGGCGTGTGTTCTATTACTAGTTGAATTTAGAGAGTGCGCCAGATAAGTCTGCGCGGGGTCAAAATCGAATACTAATATTTTCCATAAGCTTAGAACAAAATAATGTACTGTAACTAGCGCCATAAACGCCCCAGTCGCAGAGTTATCTGACACGCACTCTATGAAGATTGCTCTCGCTGAATGCTCGCTGATTATAACTTTATGGTACCTACCTACATTGACAAAGTGTCAAGTAACCATCACAACAAAACAAGAATATAGTACTTGAAAATTTGCAAGAATTCTGAATTGATAATTATACTGATTATATATTTAATTGCATTGTCATCGGAACTAAAGGTGAATTCCAAATTTCAGCTCAATCGGACATTGGTAAGTGGGTCAAATTTAGCTCGCAAGATTTGACGAACGGACATGCATACATGCATACATACACTGCAAGTTAAATAAAAGCTTGTAAAAGTAGCTAAAAAGTTTAGCTACAAGTTTCATTAAATTGTAGCTGTCTGTCAGGCCGAGTGCATGGGCATAATAATGGCGGCTCGGGCAAACGAAACAAGAGAGGTAAAAGACCGCGACATCTTAATTCTCTCCGAGAGTAAATCCGTCCTACAAGCTCTCCAGGGAAGTCGCATCACATCGAGCCTTTTACTTGAGTGTCACCACGCCTTAAATACAGTAGGTGCACTTAATACTATTACTATCCAATGGATCAAAGGTCACAGCGGATCACGTGGAAACGATGCAGCCGACGAACTGGCCAGACGCGCATCCGGCTCGACGCCTGTTGGCCCAGAGCCGATCGCGCCCATCCCGACGAGCTGGTATGCAAATAAGATCCGTGAACGCACTACAGAATTACACCAACAGAACTGGAGCTCGCTGGATTCGTGCAGACAGGCGAAGCTCGCGCTACCGCGCGTAGACGCGCGTCTATCCAGGGCCCTGATACAACTGTGCAGACCGCAACTTCGCCTGGTAACAGGTGCCATTACTGGTCATGGACAATTTAACAGACATCTTTTTAATTTAGGTGTCACCGACAGTCCCCTATGCAGAGGATGCATGGAGGAAGAAGAAACAGCTGCCCACGTACTGCTGGAATGCAGGGGGGTGCCCCCCTACCGGGCGAGGTACCTCGGCTCGCCGGGCAGCGTCCAGGAAGCGATCACTAATGTGAAAGCTCTTGGAGCGTTCCTGGCTGAGCTGGGCTGGCTGGAGTGATCTGGCCGCGCACCCTCCGGACGCAAAATAGGCGCAATAGACGTCGAGTTGCGGAAACCGCCCGTATTGCTAAAAAGAAGAAGAAGAAGAAAAGCTGTCTGTCACCAAATAATAGCTAGATCTAGCTATAAAGTTGCTAAGTTGGCATCACTGTCTATGGCTTGACGCCACAGCTCAGTTTGTGCGTGGTTGTTTGGTTAAAATTTCACCCGTTTGAGTTGCAACCGAGCGACGGAACGATCGAGTTGTTTTCATAACCTCAAAATTTTTGACGACGCTTGTGTTGGAAATTATTTACTTTTGCTCGAGTTTTATAGCTATTTCTGCAACATTTTGACTTTAATCCTCCTGGAAGATGAGATATAGTAAAAATTTTTCGAGACGTCATTCAAACTTTGGCACTTTTCATTGTTCAAACGTCAAATAGCTTTCAGAGTGAAAAACAACCGGTTGTTTGGTTGCTGCACTCTGAGCCACTGAACGGGTGAAACTACACTCTGACAGCTGTCAGAGTAAAATTTCACCGAGCCACGGAACGGCTAGAGCGCGCCCCGGAGTGCGCTCGAGTGCACTCGATCGAAGCGACGGAACGCACGCCTGGCGTGCGTTCCGTCGCTTCATTGTTCAAACGTCAAATAGCTGTCAGAGTGAAAAACAACCGGTTGTTTGGTTGCTGGCGTGCATTCCGTCGCTTTGTTCATGTGTGGGTCATCAGCTTCCTCATAAGACATAGAGAAATTCTAAGCATGCTCTATTTTGATGCAAAGTTGATGCAATCAAACGTGTCAGTAATAATTTTAGTGCAACCACAAGTTCGTTACTATGAGTTGTTTTTTGTGTGTTAGCTGGAGAAATGTGTCACCAGCTTACACATGCCGTTAAGGCAAACCAGTGAGGTTAGGGTTTTAGACTATAGTTAACTTAATTTAAAGTTAATTGACTTAAAGTTCCCAAAAACGTATGAAGTTCATATCCATAAAGTTACACGGTAGCCCCCCAGGGCCGGTTTGCGTGTGATTGCTGACTGTGAGCAATGATCGCCGGCGGGCGATCCGTCCCGTGTCGGTTTTTCGTGCACGATTCAAAGGGAGTTTGTCGCAGGCCACAAACAGCGTTCACACGTTGACCGATCATTCAGTTCATCTGAATATTTCTGCGTTGACTGACGTGTAGGATATTTTAGATTTATTGTTTTTTTTCGCAATCAGGCCATTTTGTGGAGCATATTACATTGTCAAAATCATCCTTGATGTTGTATATCTTTGAAATAATATATTTTTTATTCAAATGATAATAAAATACACTTAAACTCACAAGATGTATAGGAGTATTCTGTTTTGTTATCTAAAATTAAGTAAATAAAAATAAAATGAATAAAACGTTATTAATACATTATTATTATTATACTGGGTTCAATCCCCGCCCAAGAAATATTGATATGATGTATGTAAGTATTCGTTTTTTCTGTGTCTGGGTGTTATGATAAATATGTCTTTTATTACTTTAATGCATAATTACATTTATCTAGACATATTATACAAGATCCAGACTCTATTAATATAGAATAATTCTCGTAATAAATTAAAAGCGCTGTAAATGTAAATTGCATAAGCCGTCATTGCATACACATCCATCCGCACGGCCAGTCCAACGCAGAATGAAACCGTGTGAACGAACGTGATGACGTGTGAACACTGTCTGTCACTAAATGATATCCGGGGGGCTACCGCGTAACTTTATGGGTATGAACTTCATACGTTTTTGGGAACTTTAAGTCAATTTTATAAAGAAAATAGCCGCTTTCAGTTCCTTGTTTTGTGACGTCGGGTATAACGATAACTAGCTAGCAACGTTCAACAGAACAAAGTAGCAAAATCTATCAAAATAAGAAATTCAAATGACAGTTGAAACCCATACCCATATCCATATTTCTTAGCCGGTAGCCCCCCTGGGGGTCTACCGCCTAAAAAATCTGGATATGGATATGGGCTTTATTTGACATTTGAAGCCCATAATCTGAACTTGGCGGTACCGCCTAATTCCATGGACTTCATATTTCTTCCCATACCCATATGTCAGAAAAAGAGTGAATGACGAAGAAAATTCTCTATACATTTTTGACAGTTGAAGCCCAGAATCGGTATTTTGTAAAAATTAAAAAGTAAAAACTCGAAACCCAGATTCATATCGTTATGTCAAATGAAGCAGGCGAGTATTTTGGTATCGGAAGATTCATGGAAAAGTTTAATTTCTCAATTTGTGTGAAATAACTTGCTACTTTTGAGTGTAATCAACTTAATTTATAGTAAATATACCCCTAGCACTTGTAAAACGTTGAACTTCAGCAGAAGAGAGTTTAAAAGCGGAGCGAAAAGATGGAGCGAAAGAGACACAAAGACAAATTGCTATCAAAAAGTAAAGTTAAGGGTGGTATTCCACTTATCAAATATTTGATGCAAGAAATTGGACGAGGACAACTTCGAATGGTTTCATTGATAAATTCTTTGATCAAATGCATATTGGACTAAGATCTTTCATAAGTGGAATACCGTAGAAAGGCTTGTCATTTGCGTTTGGTTATTAATTGATACGTACATTATTTATTTTAGGAATACTTGTTTTTAATACTATGAAGAACTAAATTAATTGTTTTATCGACTTTGTCCGTTGTCATTTAAAATATAAATAATAAGAGTAAAAAATGCAGAGAAATAATAATATTTTGTTAAATATTGGTATTTATTTGAAATGATGCAACAAGACGCGACTATCATTCACTCGCGAAATCCAGATCCGGAAAAACAGTTAGCCGGTAGCTCCAATTGAAGCCCATATTATGGGTCTGGGCTTGAAATCAGAAATATGGATCTGAACTTCATATTTTTAGCCGGTAGACCCCCTGGTCATGGTCGCCGACCATGGTCGGCCAACCTGGGAGGCTACCGCGTAACTTTATGGGTATGAACTTCATACGTTTTTGTTAACTTTAAGTCAATTTTATAAAGAAAATAGCCGCTATCAGTTCCTTCTTTTGTGACGTCGGGTATAACGATAACTAGCTAGCAACGTTCAACAGAACAAAGCAGCAAAAATCTATCAAAATAAGGAATTCAAATGACAGTTGAAGCCCATACCCATATCCATATTTCTTAGCCGGTAGCCCCCCTGTACTGGGGGCTTACGGGCTCCGTACGATTCGCTCAAAGATGTAGTATTAAACATAGATGGATACTAAAAAGTTGAACAACAAAACGATATATCTTTCCTTTCCTCCTTAATGACAGTTCAGCGTGTATTGAAAAGAGATAGCAATATAGGCAACGCTCCGTATTGAAACCTAGCGCGCCACCAGCCGAGTTTCTGTAGGCCAGAGTGGACTACATCAGTGTCAACCAGTGTTCGTGGTTTTTTATTAATTGTGGTTAATATAAGCAAGATTAGTGAAAAAAATCTTTCTGTGGGTATTGCCAAAACACCATGGCTTGTGCTGTAAGGAGCTGCAAAAGTTCCTACAGTAATTTAAAGGACAAACTCGGAATAATATCCTTTCATCGGTGAGTGAGCCTCCGTTTTTTCCAATTATTCAAATAACTAGGCCATTTTTGGTAAGCCTTTCTTTGCAAAAATACTGTAGAAAACTCTTATCTTTTGTTTTCATACACGTAACTATGCCTGATGATAAAACAAATAAATGAAAATCTTTTGTTAGATATCAATCGACATTTTGTTTGACATTTCATTTACTCGCCATTGGTCTTGTAGTGTTGGTACTTTGCAGATAAGATATCGATAATCGAATCAATATTTTTTCGTTCTCAGTATTTAATCATAGTACTTTTCATCATGGATTTCTTCCGCCGACGAAGGCGGGTTCGGGTTTGAGCTTCCTGCTCCTTCCCCGGGCTTCATCTCATGAGGCTACTGCCCCACGGTGTTTGGAGCCGCTTTGCGCGGCCGTCCTCGGGACGGGTGGTGTGCCCCGCCGGATGTTTGCGGCCCTCGGCGCGGTCAGCCAGCCGGGTGAGACCCCTTTGGGGGAGGCCCAGCTAGCGCCTGCGAGCGGGCGCGCAAACGGGGTATGGGCTATAATTTAGGTAGGGGTGTTAGAAGGGATGTGAGGATTGGGTGAGGTGGGCTGGGGAAGTGGCGGGGGCACAATATCGCGGGGCAGCGCCCATTTCTTCGTGGCTCTGGTGTTGGTGGTAATGTTGGGGGAAGGAGCTGCTGAGTCATAAATTTCTAGCGGCGGTGGTCGTCGTCTGGGTGCGATGCCCTGCAGGTGTTTGTGGGGGCCATGATCGGCGCTGTCAAACATTCGACGCGCCAGCTGCCCCACGAAGTCCTGCAGCGGCTGGATGTTGAGGTCCCGCGCGATGACCTCGTTGCGGACGTAGCGCCCCGCTTGGGTGATGATGCGGAGCGCCACGTTCTGCTGGGCTTGCAGTCTCTTCCTCTGCGTCTGCGAGCAAAGAGAGTACCACGCCGGCGCTGCGTAAGTGAGTCGCGACCGGATGTGGGTCTTGAATATAGTGAGTTTCGCCCGCAGCGGGAGTCTGGAGCGAAGGACAGGGCGTAGGATGGCCCGCGCGGCGCGGGCAGACGATATGGCGTGATCCACCTGGGTGGCCATAGTCAGGCCGCGGTCGATGTGGCAGCCCAGGTATTTGATGGTAGGCTGCCAGGCGATCTCCTGCTCCTTCATCGCCAGCTTCGGTGGCATGATCCGCTGGGCCCCGATAAGGATTGCGGTAGTCTTGCCCACGTTAACCGCAATCCTCCAGTTGTCCAGCCAGGGCGGGAGCAGGTTTAGCTGTTCCTGCATTCTAGCAGCGGCGACCATGGGCCACGGGGAGGATGTGAAAAAGGCACTGTCATCTGCGAACAGCGCCAGCTCGACCCGTGGCTCCCCCTCATTCTGCTCATTGTTGACGGAGGGCATGTCGTTGGTATAGACGGCATAGAGCGTGGGCGAAAGGCAGCTGCCCTGAGGAACTCCCGCCAGTATGGGGCGCAGCTCGGACTTCTGGCTCTCCACCGCCACGTTGAAATGCCGGCCATCCAGGAACGAGGCCAGCAGTTGTACAAGGGCCGGGTGCACCTCGGTGTTGTTGGCCAGCTTGTAGATTAGACCGGGGTGCCATAAAGATAGATAAAGATAAAGATAAAAATATTCTTTATTCACTTAGACATAATAAATATGTACTTATGAATCGTCAATATTTTCCTATACCATACCCGGTCGAAGGCCTTCTCGATGTCGAGAAAGGCGGCCACGGTGCACTTCTTGGCGTTTCTGTGATCAGCCATGTGGTGGAGCACGCGTGCCAGCTGGAGCGTGGTGGAGTGTCCGCTGCGGAAGCCGAATTGATCTTCCCTCAGAGGGATGGAGGGACGGAGGCGACGCAGCAGGAGGCGCTCGAACAGCTTGGCCACGTGGTCGAGCAAGGTAATGGGGCGGTGGTTGGCGGCCTGGCGACGGTCCTTACCCGGTTTGGGGATGGTTATTACCCGGCCCTTCTTCCATGCTTCCGGAAAGTATCTGGCCCGTAGTGCAGCGTTGAATAACCTGGCTAACACTGCCCAGCCTCTTCGGGGGAGCGCTGACAAGGCCATGGGCGGTAGGTTGTCGGGGCCTGGTGCCTTCTTCGGGTTTAGGTGGAGGGCAGCCTTTCTCACCTCTGCTGGCGAGATGAACGTGTCGCCCGGTAGTGGCGGTGGGGCGGCGGCCAGATACTCCGCCACTTCTCGCTCCACCGCGGTGTGATGTGAGGCTGCTCCGGGGGCCGCTGGATGTGGCGAGAATTGGGTGGCCAGGTGTTCAGCCAAGATACGGGCCCGGTCAAGGGCAGCGTACCTCCTCTGGCCGTCTGCGTCCATCAGCGGGTATGTAGGCTGTGGCGTCTTGGTGAGGCACCTGTTTAGTTGATGGAGGCTCGGAGGGTGCTCGGCTGCTTGGTCTATGGTAGCCTCCCACTCCCTCGATCCACGCCAGGCACTGATCGCATCGTGGAGCTCTTTGGTGCTGGTATTTAGGCACGCCTTAAGACGGGGGCACCTTGTCTGGGACCACAGTCGTCGGAGCCTCTTCTTCTCCTGAAGCTTTACCTTGAGGTAGCGGGGGAGGGCGTCTCGGCGTTGAGTTGGCGGTCTGATCCTCGTGTGGGAGGCCTTTACCTCAGTCATTTTGTGGATGAGGGTCTCGATGGCGGTGTCTATCTCCTCTTTTGTAGTGAGAGGGCCAGGCAGGCTCACATCCTCCATCGACTTCCTGTAGGCCTCCCAGTCGGTCTTGTGCCTCGGACGCATGGGGGCCACGAGATCGGGTGCGGTGGCCACGGTGATGAGGAGTGGTAGGTGCGGTGTGTCTACTTCGTACAGTACCTCGACGTTTGTGCTGGCGACACCGCGGGCGAGGGCTATGTCGATGCGGATGGTGCTAGGCTGTTGGTCATCATTGGGCGGATAGTGCGTAGGTGCGTCTGGCCCCAGCACCTCGATTTCCATGTCGGAGGTCTCCTCCAGCAGACGGCGGCCATCAGTGGACGTGGTGCTGGACCCCCACGCTGGGTGCTTCGCGTTGAGGTCCCCTGCCAGCAGGGTGGGGGTCTGGTCCGCGAATACGGCGGCGAGGTCAGGGGGGTGTATACCTGTTTGCGGCGGACGGTAGGCTGCATAGATGTTGTGTTCGGAGCCGCCAGCGTGCACCCTCACGCCAATAGACCTGAGGCTGATAAACTCGGGCCATGGGAGCTCCTCGTGGACGATGTCCCTCCTGACTAGGACCGCCGTGCCTCTGAACGCGCGGCCCTGTGGTGAAATCTCGTCCCGCCTGTAGGTGTGGTAATTCGGTAGTTTGAGCTGTGTTCTACTGGTGAGGAGTGTCTCACCCAGGAGGACGATATGAATGTCCTGCGACTGGGTGAGGAGGCGGAGCTGGTTGGTCTTGTTGGTTATTCCTCCCGGGTTCCAGTACATTATACGTAATGTACTGGATGGAAGGCAGAGGCGAGCTTGGTGATCTCCTGTTGGATGGCTTGGAGGGGATCCACCCCCTGTTGTATGCTCGCCAGCAGCGCCATTAGTACACTGAGTAGCGCATGGATGGTCTGCGGCTGGCCGGGTGGCTGGTTGAGCGGGCGATGTGGGCCCTGTTGTTGGTTCTGGTGTGCGGTGCTGGTTCCCTGTCTCGGCTGCTGGTGCTGAGTTTGCATGTGAATAGGTTGAGGCTGTTGTTGTTGTTGGTGCTCCCTGAAGGGAGGTGGGGGTTGTGGCAGTCGGCCAGCTCCAGCGCCTGACGGCCTCGTAGCTCCCAGGGGAGGGATGGATGGTGGGGCTCTCAGAGCGGTCGGGGGTACTTGTGACCCCCCCGTCGGAAAAACCGACTGTGCTGTTGGTGTTGAGGCCGCGGCGGGAGCGGGTACCGCCCGCGACATGGTGCGTTGGCGGCGTCGGCGGCCACCGCGGGGGCGCCTGCGGGTGGCGGGGGCGGGTGCCCCACGCTCGGTGGGTGGGTTAGCCGGCGGCGCTAAGGTAGCTCCAGCCAGCGTGTCGCGCATATCAGCGCTTGGCGGTGCGGTGGCGTTCGCCTGGGGGCGGGGGCGGCTGGGGGCGCGCTCGGCCCCTCTCGGCATGGGAGGGGGAACGCTGGCCCCCATGCGCCTCGCCTCGCGCAGGAACACCCGGCACCGCCGGTCGCTGGCGGCGTGCGGTAGCGCGCAGTTAGCGCACGTGGGCGGTTCGGCCCTGTTGCGCTCGCACTGCGCTACGGGGTGGTCACCAGCGCAGCGCACGCATCTCTGCGGGCGGTGACAGTTGGCGGATGAGTGGCCAAACGCCTGGCAGCGGTGGCACTGGGCGGGCCCCTTCCGAGGGCGCCAGGCCTCCACAATCACACCGGGCATGTACAGGAGCTCAGTGATGGCGTAGAGGCGGGTCAATTCGGCGGGCTCCAGGTGCTCCAGCTGCACGTGGAACAGGCAGCCGGGGCGGCCTTGTTTACCGGCTATCGCCCGGCAGTGGTTTGCGAGGAAGCCATGCTCCTCGAGTGCGGCCTTAATTTGTTCTGGCGGGGTATCGGCGGGCAGGCCCCTGATGGCGACCTTAGTAGGGCGGTCCTGGGGCGGCGAGTAGCAATACCACGCTATGTTGTGATCTGCCTCAGCCGCTACGGTCAGGTATGCTTGCACACACCTATACTCCTCCGGTGACTTCGCCAGGAAGCGAACACCCTTCCCGAAGGGGCGCGCGTTGGGCGTGTGGCCAAGTTTGGCCGTCAGTGTTTTGAAGTGGTCGGTCCAGTTAGGTAGCGACTCGACCACTATAGGCGGGTACCCTTTCGGGCGTGGCTCGGTTGATTGCGGCTGGGCTTCGGGTTGGGAGCTTGTCAACGGGGTGGGAGGTGGGGGCGGCGCCGGGGTCTCCAATGCCTGGACATAGGACCGCGCCGGCGCGCTCTCACTCACCTCCAATTCGACGTAGGACGTCGAATCTGTGTTGGAGAGCGGGAGAGGGCATGGTTGCTCCTCCATCCCGCCCTCAATGTCTCCGACAGGTTTGTTTCTCGGTGAGGGAGTCGCGGCGTAGGTGTGGTCGTGAGGTTTGAGGGGCGATGGCCCTAAACGGGGACGTTTCTCGTCTCCCCCAATGTCATCAGTGAGGCGGCGGCGGGGGTCGCGGGGGTGCTCTCCGAGGGGTGAGTGCGGGGGCGGGGGTTGCCCAGCAACCCTACTCCCGGACGTTCCCACGGAGGACGAGCGCGGGCGCGCCGTTGTAGTGGGTGCGCACATAGCCGCGGACACACTCGCGGGAGGGTCGCCTCCACCGCGATCCGGCGGTTGTTTACACTGCGGTAAATGTTTGTCACTATTCATGATAAATAGTCAAGGTTCTCACACTTTTACAGCACTAACTTTGGTTAGATGATTTTTGTTGGGAAGGGTGAGGGTAGAATTTTTTTTTTTTTTTTAACAAAGTTAATGCGGGTTTGTTGAAGGGATGATGCAGTGTTGGGTTATTGGGAGGGGTGGATTAGAATTGGTAACGGAATGAGAGTACACTGGTAAATTTTTCAGTAAAAATTTTTAGTATAGCCCTCGGATTTTCGTCAAACACAAACACAGTTTTCACAACACAAAGCGTCACTGGCGCGAACACGAAAACACTGAATATGGTTTAACGATACTAGGAATGGCAGAACACTACTGCGGAGCTAGGCTCGACGCGATAGCACTAGGAGTTACACTTAGTACTTTTATTTTATGTGTGTAAGTACCTACTTTTTCGTTCGTATTAATTTAAAAACAATATGTTAAATTTTCAGCTTTCCGTCAGACTCCGATTTAAAATTGAGGTGGTTGAAAATATAGGAAGAGAAGACTGGCTTCCCTTAAACAATGCAAGAGTATGCAGTTTGCATTTTGAAAAAAAAACGAGTGCTACAAACAATGTGCACGGATTTATGCTGATACGGATTTTTAGAAATCAACCAGCAAACGTTCAGCAGGTAATTTTTGTATTCTGAATTTATGTTATCTATAAAATTTCATTCTGTACCTAAGCTATTCATTTTAGAAGTGTACCTAAGTATATGATGTAGGTACATAGGTATGTATAGATAATGTATGATTATTTTATAAACAAGGTGTTACAAAAATACCCGTATTTTGTTTAAAGAAATAATAGTTATTATTAGTAAAAAAATTATAAAGTAATTGCTAAAGTGCCTACTGAACTGACATAGCCCGGAGGACCCATTAGTTCACACAACTTTGCAATAAATATAAATAAATAAATAAATAACTTCTTACAATCACACCAATTATCTAAGCCCATGTTAATTTCATTAAGAAACTGTATTATGGAAAACTTGATAACGGATAAATATATACTTAAATACCTTTTGTTTGTAAATACATACTTAATATACATAGTAAACACCCAGACCAAAACAAATAGACATGTTCATGCACACAAATATTTGTCTTGTTCGGGAATCGAACCCGAGACCTCTGGCGCAGAAGGTGGGTAGCCTACCCCTGCGCCAAATCGGTCGTCTGTTGAACATGTTTTATACAATACTTATGTCTATCTTTTTTCTGTTAACAGGAAACATAATGACACACGATCACGAGTACCACGATCAATGAGAACTTTGACATCGACCATCTCGGAACCTACCAGATTTTCTTCACATAGTCAAGCAAGCCTCAGAAAGATTCTAATTCGTTTCTTATGAATAAAATTTTGTTAATGTTTGCTCACATACTCATTTTAAACTTATGTATTTTACTATTTAAATAACAAACCTAAAAAGCGGACCCATTCAGAGACAATTTCATATAATGTATATGTCACTGGCGGATGGTCAAATCCACCGGATGGTTAAGTATGGCAGCATGTACCTCTCGGAAGTCCTGTAGAACACGTGATAGGTTAGAAATTTAAATTAAATTTCTTGGTTATTTTTTGTGTGACTCCATCAACTTATGGGAAGATAAAATAGCTTACGAAAAAAATGATCGGCCTAGTAGGCGTTTAATTGAATGGCGGATTCAACCATTTGGCTGCGTTATATATATAATTGTAATAATAATTATAAGTAAGATTGAGGAGATGTTAATTTATTTTAATTTTTAGTTTTTTGCATTCACAATGCAATTTTTATTACAGAAAAATGGAAAATGAAATTAACGCTGACTATACAGCGTGTAAGAAGTATTGGATAAATTCGACGCTTCTCGTAACGACTCCGTAGCTCAGTGGTTAGAGCAGTCGCCCGGAAAGCGAAAGGTCGTGGGTTCGAGTCCCATCGGAGCTAGTTGTGAGACGGGTCGATCTTTTCTAAATACTTCATTTTCCAGATGTTAATTTGTTTAAAACATAAAAGTAAAAATAAAGTGATGTTTGTTTTATTAACTTTCCATTACTAGAGTTTCCATTAGTAAAGTAGGTATTCATATTATGAAAACAAACGATACATTTCAGTACAGTATTTTTTGATTTATTTTCTTTTTCCTCTACATCTCCTTTAATAAACAGATTGTACGATACAAGCATCGCACATTTCCCATATCAGCATTTTCTAAATGACCAAATAATTATTGTATTTATTTTGCATTGTCAATCAATTTATTATTTAACCTAATTAACCTCAGTTCGTGTTATTACGTGCTCCTAGCTAGTACATATCAATTTTATACCTTGGTTTCTATAAATAAACAGTTATCTGTTAATCAGTGTTTCTATCAAGATCATCATCATCATCATCTCAAGGTGTCCCGTACATCTTTTTGGTCCTTCGAGCATCAAAGTGGTTTTCGTGTTTTTGTGCGGTAGCGAATCGGTTTAGTTGGCCTCCCACAAGCGGGTCTCACCAGCTAGATTGAGAAGGCGCATATATCGTGCAGAGCGCGGAAACTGACAGCAACTGATCAGCCTTTTGGACATCATCTACTCCGAGGGTAATATACAATATATCAAGAAAGACGTCTACTTATCAATTTCATCAGTTTTTCCAAGCCAACGTTGGATTTTTTTATCAGCTGCAGCAATTTATTTCATCAGTGAGATTTAAACCAAGGTATTATCATATCAAATTATCAATTTTATTAAAGTTAACTTGCCATAAATATTATATAAAATGGAAGCAATCATTAATCAACAGTCGCAAATCATGGAAGCTATGAATAAGCTTTATATCAACTATAAAAAAGATGGCCCTGTCCGTCGTACTGTGCAAACAATCAAGAATAAGTTATGCACTTTAGATGGACATTGGCAAGAGTTCCAAAATAATCATGAAAAAATATTGGAATCTGGAAACGAAGGTTTCACCTATTTTTCCGAAAGGAAGTATGAGAAAACCAAGGCATTTTATCAAGAAGTGAGAAACATTTTTATTCAACACCTTGAAATTGCTGAAAAGGGATTAATACCACCCTCAATCGGGGACTGGGCTTCGCAGGGACAGTCACCGAAACCCCGACAACCATCTCCAATGGCAACGGAATCAAATGAACAGCGGGAGCCGGAGCCGGGGCCAGTACGTTCACAAGTGCATTGGCAAGCTGTATCAGATTTCACTAACAGCAAGATCAAATCAAGATGTGATGATAACAAGCTTCAAGAAATGCTGAAAAAGCAACAAAGCAATTTTAAAGCATTTGCGCGCACTTTACACTTTATAGACATAGAAAATATCAATGAACAATGGGAGTTGGAGGATGCGCTGCTGTCTATTCAATCACGCTGGACCATCATTGACTCATTGCACTGGGATATTGACAGTGAACTGGGTGACGAAAATGAAGCTTACAACCAATCATTTTATAACTATGAACAGAAGTTTCAAGACATGAAAAAGCGAATCAACTCTAAGAAGTGGTCCATGAGTCACCGAGACAAAGCTACACCTCAAATGGACATCCCTACGTTCAGTGGAAACTTTCATCAGTGGGTTTCCTTCAAGGATTTATTCAATGAATCCATTCACAGCAATAGATCAATGTCAAATGCACAGAAAATGCAGTTTTTGAAAAACAAAGTACGTGGTGAAGCTGAAAAACTGATTCAGCATTTGAACATCAGCTCTGAGAACTATGAAATCTGTTGGGAGATTTTAAACCACAGATATAACAACTTGAAACTCATATTCAGCGCTCATATCACCAATCTGTTATCAGTACCTACAGTACAGCATCAATCTTATATACAAATCAAGAAATTACACGATACAACAAACGAATGTTTAAACGCGATCAAGAACTTGGGTGTTGACATATCGTCGTGGGATCCACTCATCGTCCACATTTTATCACAAAAATTGGACTCCGAGACCCATACAGAATACGTAGAATCATTACAAAATCCTCGAGATCTGCCGACTCTAAAAGATTTTCTCAACTTTTTGGAAATGAAATTCACATCATACGAATCGAGTCGCCGAAAACTAGACAACCCGAAGCCTACCCAATCAGAATCATCAAAAAAACCTTTCTACAGATCATTTGGTATCAAAGATCAGAAAAATAACGATACCAGAAAATCAAGTTTTTATCAGAAAAATAATTGTCCAGTTTGTGACAAGAATCACGGCATATTTCATTGCGAAACTTTCCTGGGGTCAAAGCCCGATGCTAAACGCAGAATTGTATCAAAATTAAACTTGTGCAAGAACTGTCTTTATAATCATTACAATAAAGACTGTTTTTCTGAGAAAAGATGTCGCACTTGCAATGAAAAACACAATACATTAGTTCACGACGCTTTTGTCAACGCATCAAAAATGGAATCAACTGGAGAAACGTCGAACAAACAAAAAATATCGACAAATGTGGCGCAAGAAAATAACATTCTGGAAATCTTGTTAGCAACAGCCCTGATCAATGTCCAATCCACAGATGGATCTTATCATACTTTAAGAGCACTGATAGATCAAGGATCACAAACGTCCTTGATCACTGAAAACGCAGCGCAACTTCTTCAGTTACCACGTCAAAGGTGCAAAGGCGTTGTATATGGAATCGGTGCAAAAGGGAATAACTGCAAGGGCATTGTTACAATCAGCGCATCAGCATTGCGATCAGATTATGAATTTCATTTTGATGCCTACGTCATGAATAATCTTATCAACAACCTACCAAACAAATCATTTCACAAGCCCTCATGGTCATACCTCGACGGTGTTCCACTAGCAGATCCAGACTTCAACATAAGTCGCCCCGTAGACCTACTTTTGGGAGCCGATGTGTACGCCACTATCATACAAGGTGGAATCATAAAAGAAAGTACGCGTCAGCCAATTGCCCAACAAACGAAACTGGGATGGATACTTTGTGGAAACGTACCTTCGTACCACTGTAACATAATTATCAACAATATTGAAGATATTCAGCGCTTTTGGAATATTGAAGATATCACAGAAAAATCAAACTTATCAACCGAAGATCAACACTGTTTAGATTTCTTTAAGAAGAGTACATTACGTCAGCAAGATGGTAGATACGTAGTACGGCTGCCTTTAATGGAAAACGCTGTCCTCGGAACATCAAAAAACATCGCTATAGCCCAGTTTCTACAGCTTGAAAAGAAATTTCAAAAACAAGAAGATTTGGCGCGAGATTACAAATCATTTATTCAAGAATATATATCACTGGGTCATATGCGCGATTGTACGAGTGCCGAGCATATTGATAGTAACACGACACCTTGTTATTTACCGCATCACGGGGTGCGCCGCTCGGAGTCTACGACTACGTCACTGCGCGTCGTATTCAATGCATCGGCGAAAACATCGAACGGCCGAAGTTTGAATGACGTAATGTACTGTGGGCCAAATCTACAACAAGACTTGTTTTCACTAATCATAAAGTGGAGACAATTCAAAGTTGCTTTTACCGCTGACGTGGAAAAAATGTTCAGACAGATCAATTTGAACATTAAAGATCAACAATATCAACGAATTATATGGCGCGACTCGCCACATCAGCCTTTGCGAGAATATGTTCTTACATCAGTGACGTATGGCATGAAGGCGGCACCCTTCTTAGCAATGATGACGCTAAAGCAATTGGCACAAGATGAACGTCATAATTACCCAGAAGCGTCGAAGGTCGTCGAAGAAAGCTTTTACATGGACGATGTTCTCCACGGCAGTCATGAAGTTGAGTCAGCAAAAAGGTTGCAGAGAGATTTAATGGCTTTGATGAAGTCAGGAGGATTTCTACTTCGAAAATGGGCATCAAATCGGCCTGAACTGTTGGAAGGAAACAGTAAATATCAAGATATCCAATCAACTTTTGAGTTCAAAGATCAAGAAATCACTAAAACGCTTGGGCTGCGCTGGCATCCTCACAGTGATAATTTCACCTTTCAACTGAGAATCGAACCTGCAACAGAATCAACAAACATGTCAAAACGAACTTTACTATCGAATATATCAAAGGTATTCGATCCTCTCGGCTGGCTGACACCTGTAACAACTAAACTTAAACTGCTATTCCAAAAGGTTGTATCACAGAAAATGGAGTGGGACGATCTAGTACCCGAAGATGTGAAAAAGGAATGGCAAATAATATCAAATGACCTTCAACATATCAAAAATATCAAAATACCAAGATGGTTAAATACGACCAATAACCAAACTATACAACTCCATGGGTTTGGTGACGCATCAACCAAGGCGTACGCTTGCGTAATATACTGCCGAATCATTAATCAAGACGGTCAAGCATCAGAACCTATAATAGTGGCGGCAAAATCAAGACTTGTGCCCGCTAACAAAAATATCACACTGCCCAGACTGGAACTATGCGCTGCACTCCTTTTATCAACTTTAATGGAAACAGTAAAAAATGCACTGTCAGAAGTTTCCATACAAACATACGGTTGGTCAGACTCAACCGCCGTATTAGGTTGGCTTCAAGGCAATCCCAGCAAGTGGAAACCGTTTGTCAGCAATAGAGTTTTGAAGATCACCAAAGTTATGCCTGCAGATTGCTGGAACTACATTAAATCAGAAGAGAACCCAGCTGACAGTGCTAGTCGTGGCATCAAGGCTGAAAATCTAAAGTCTCTTTCGTTATGGTGGAGCGGTCCAGCCTGGCTATCATCATTTGAAACAAATCAAGAAAAATCAGTTTTTATTACCGACCAAGATATCAAAATTACCAAGCAATGTCACGCGACAACACAATATGTTCAAGAAAACGTCATCACTACGATATTAAATCGAACAAGTAGCATTACACATGCTACGCGCGTCGTAGCATGGGTTCTACGAATGACATCATCACGCCGCCGCCGTCAGCAAAAACCTACTTACCTGACTACGGACGAACTCCGCGCGGCTCGACACAAATTGATAAAATATCAACAAGAAACGGAATTCACTGATGACATCAATAAACTGAAAAATAATCAAAATTTGGATTCAAAGAGCAAACTACTTACATTGAAGCCGTTCCTAGATCAAGATGGGATGCTTCGAGTTGGTGGTAGAATAATCAATGCGCACATCAGTTGGGAGAAAAAACATCCACTCATCATACCCCACAGCAGTCACCTCACTGACTTATTAATCGATCAAGCCCATAAGAAAACCCTCCACGGCGGAGCGCGATTAACACTAGCTCAGTTGAGAGAAGACTACTGGATCATCGGCGGCAACCGAGCCACAAAGAAGCATATCAGACTATGCGTAACGTGCCGAAGACAAAAACCAGACAAACTGTGTCAAATAATGGGAGACTTACCCGAATCAAGGTCTAATCCAACAAGACCCTTCTATAATACGGGAGTTGACTTCACAGGCTTCGTCAACGTCAAAGCAAACAAAGGTCGCGGCATCAAAACGAGCAAAGGCTATATAGCTGTTTTTGTTTGTATGGCGACAAAGGCAGTTCACATAGAACTCGTCTCCGACTTGAGCTCAGCATCATTTATAGCAGCCCTTAGGAGAATGGCTGCCCGACGGGGAGCACCGCGTCACATATTCAGTGACAACGGCACAAACTTCGTCGGCGCCAACAAAATATTACAAAAGGAATTCAAAGAAATCAGATCAACATTAGATGAGCTGTTCTTCAACACGATTAGCGACATGAACATAACGTGGCATTTCAACGCACCTTCGTGGCCGAGTGGCGGAGGAATCTGGGAGAGCTCAATAAAGAGCCTAAAATTTCATCTGTGTCGCGTACTGGGAGATCAACACCTGACTTTCGAGGAATTTTCTACCCTCTTAGCCCAAATAGAAGGATGCTTAAACGCGCGACCATTATGCACATTAAGCGAAGACCCCGACGACATCAATTATTTGACTCCATCACACTTTTTATCAAGTGGGCCGACTTTAAGCATCATTGAATCAGAGAGAGATGAAAGAACTCGCTGGAGATTGACCCAGAAAATATTTCACGACCTTTGGAAAAGATGGCAGTCTGAATATTTATGTCAATTACAATCAAGAAGCAAATGGGCGCTACCTAAATCAAACATCAAGATCGATGACGTCGTCATAATCCACGAACCAAACTTACCTGCTGGAAAGTGGGCGCTCGGAAGAGTAATCGACGTACATCCTGGAAACGATGGTTACGTCAGAGTCGTATCCGTCAAAACTAAAAGTGGAGTCCTTAAACGACCAATCATCAAATTATTGATTATTTTATGACGTCCACCATTATGTCGCTATTTATGTGGTCACTTCAGTACTTCTAGTGATAGTAGCGCTCTACGTGCGACACTGCGTGACTCATCGCCGCCGCGACCGCGCGCTAGTCACTCCACCACTGCACCCGACTCCAGAGACAGTGGCCGTACAGTTGCAAAGGCTACCGCCGACACCAGCGACAGAGTCGGCACCACATGTACGATTTATGACACAACATCCATCAGGAAGCTCGCACACCCCGCAGCAGCGCTGGGACTCGCGTGAGGAAGACCATCATCATGGAAGCGGACAATCAAGCCCCCGTCCATACAGTTCTACAACCAGACGGACTTCGTTTGAATTCTCCCGCGTTAAATAATTTTCATTATTTTATATTTCTCCCGTATCAAATGTTTTTCTTATTATTTCATATTTAATCAATTATTTTTATTATCAATTTTAATCAAATACCTAGTTTATCTTAAACTACATCCCTCATCTCCTGGCCGGGAATATGTACGATACAAGCATCGCACATTTCCCATATCAGCATTTTCTAAATGACCAAATAATTATTGTATTTATTTTGCATTGTCAATCAATTTATTATTTAACCTAATTAACCTCAGTTCGTGTTATTACGTGCTCCTAGCTAGTACATATCAATTTTATACCTTGGTTTCTATAAATAAACAGTTATCTGTTAATCAGTGTTTCTATCAAGATCATCATCATCATCATCTCAAGGTGTCCCGTACACAGATCTTACAACAACAAATTTCCGGGATAAAAGGCAGTTAGGACTAACTAGCTACGAGGTGTTCATTTTGGTAACTGATAAAATGCAGTTATCGATATTTTTCTTTACGAATGGTGCATCACTATAGCTCTATATCATAATAAGTAAGTATGTATAGACCATAGATGTATTATTCCTGGTATAGACAAAACGGTGCCACTTCGATCATAGATGTATTATTCCTGTAGATGGAGCATAAAAATTTGAACGATTCCTTCTATAATCGACTCTCGTCTCTCAAATGGCGACATTTCGTGTGTTAAAAAGAGATAACAATAGCCCAACGTGTGCGTCTTAATGAGTTGCGCGCCACTTGAAAGTAAACGTCATATTTGTTTGTTAACCAGCTGGTTACAAATGCTTCAGAAAGAAAATCTTTTTTAGTCGTAAAATATAGAAAGATTTGATGGTGTGGTGCGGTAAATCTGTTGTTTGTTAAGAATGGCCTGTACTGTTCTCGGTTATTCAAGCAGAGTGAGTGTTTTGAAAGAGAATAATGAACACATATCATTTCAGAGGTAAGTCACACTCATTGTTTTGTGTTTTTGCGAACACATTTTTATAGCTTACTAGTCCGTATTTGCAAAAACTAAACCGCTGTACGTGTATACACAGTTTAACATTGACTTGGTTGAAGAAAATCGGGTGTTTTTAGGCTAAAAATATATAATTTAAAGCCAATTGGGATTTTTTGACATTTGACCAACCTGATAGTGTTGTAGTCCGATTTTATTATGTAATATCGATAAAAAATTGTAGTATTAACAATTTTGTATTTAAACTTAATTTTTCTCAATTTTAAACAGATTTCCCACCGCCGCGCCGCCGTCGATGTAAAGGAAACGTGAATAAGAAACGTAAAAAAAGGTGACGATTGGAGACCTTCGCAACAAACAAGAATATGATCGATGCACTTATTAAAGCAAATTGTTTAAGAGTATAAAAATTAGCGTGAAATCTGTATTTGTTACTTGATATCATTCAGCAGATTATTTAATTTAATAAATTGATTAGAAATCTCGTTCAGTTTTACGACTATACCTCCTAGTATAAATAGTATAATTATCATCATTATCATATTAATGTCCTCACTGCTGGGCTATAGGCCTCCCTTGTGCATGAAAACACCACAGGTAGAACGGGCCATAAGTGCCATAACCCACCACGCGAAGCCAATGCGGATTGGTGGGTGAGGGTGCCAACGACTGCTAATGCAACCGGGACCAACGGCTTAACGTGCTTTCCGAAGCACAGAGGAGACCAAGATAATAAAGTTTTGGGTCACCATTCAGATATCCAACCGCAACGAATGTTGCTTAACATCAACCACCGGATGCAGAATGCGCGTACCAATGAGCCATCGATCTCCTCAAGTATAATTATAGTACCTACTTCATATTTGGCACTGATTCAAAATTAAAGGGCTTGCATAGACCAAGAAACTGAACAACTTTCTCTTTGGAGCATAGCATACGTCGAATTATAAAAAAAATATTCTGCCACACTAGATCGATCAGCTGAGCGTGCGCTTTTGTCTGGAGGGAAGAAATTTTTGCCATATTTCGACCTATGCCGAAGTTTCATAGCATAAACAAAATTCTAAGGCCGTGAGCACTTTGGACACGATTAGTACTAAAAACTGTCAGAAAAGCGGATTATGAACCGCCCAATTACATTAAGTCTCTAGCCGCATTGAAAAGCGCGAAGCGCTCTATTCAATGCGGCGTTGTTCGATCAGCCGTATTGAATACGGCGTATCTTGAATCCGCCGCATTACAATGCCGTGCTGTTTTCCAATACAGCTAGTTGCTATGTAATACGGTGAAATATACAATACGCCTGCGATATATACATATGCATTGTAATTTTATGTATCGCATTGCATTTAACTTATTTTTATATGTTTTATCGATAATTTGTAATAAAAAAAAACCACAGCACTATCATTGCATCATCATCATCTAATGTCATCTAGCATTGCATAGTCAAAATGGAGACATTCACTAATTACGACGCAACAGATTAACATGTATGTCTCTTTCTATCTTATGACAATTTGATAGTGTTAGAAGGGGTAAAGGATGGGTGAGTTATAGCTTATTTTTGTGATCCATCTACAGGAATAATACATCTATGACTTCGATATTAAGTAGCAACAAAGCTACTATGTTTGTCTCTTTTTTTCAAATGTCTTCCATAGTGAGTTTAAATGAGATGCAACCTGCATTGAGCATTTCACTTTCTACTATCCATCTACGTTTATTAGTACATCTTTGGATTCGCTATTCCCGCAAGCATTGAAATGTGTACGAACCACCCGCGCATTTTAATGAAATAGGTTAGGTCAGTAAGGCATTAATAAGAAAAAACAAGTATTACTAAAGACATATTTTCAAGACTGAAGAAAAAAACCTACTTATGACGAGGCAGTATGGTTTCAGGCCTTAGCCTGTTCCTTTAGGAACGAATATAAAAAAAAAACAAGACGGACAAACGGAAGCCATTTTTCAAACGTCACCTTTCCTTTGGTGAGCAAGGTGTGTTCACGTGAGGTTGTGTGTTCCCTCGATTAAAGGTCACACAATCCTCATAATTTCGTGAAATATTCTTGTAAAATATAAAAAAAAATCATAAAATTCACAAAATCACAAAAAAATAGAAAAAATTATAAAAATAAACGGGATTCACTCGATTTTAAGTTAGTGTACGTAAGCGTGCAACGTGGTCTAAGGAATGCGATAGTCATTATAAAGAGAAAGTGGACTATTTCTTTACTAACCATCAATTATTAATGTTCTACTCAAAACTGCAAGTTTGAAAACGACAAAATGAATCCTGGACCACCCAATTATCCCATGGCCTCTCTGTATGTCGGGGACTTACACTCCGATATTACCGAGGCCATGTTGTTTGAAAAATTTTCAACTGCGGGTCCTGTACTCTCGATCAGAGTTTGTCGCGATATGATAACTCGTAGATCCTTAGGCTACGCTTATGTTAATTTTCAGCAACCAGCAGATGGTGAGTACTCTTTATTTATTTTTCAAGGACATTTAACCATTTCATTAGATGTTCAAACAATTTACTTTTCTTTTACCCCTAAAATGGACTTGAGATTGCGTCATATTTTTTGATAGGGAATTAAAAGATTCCAATAACATTTTTGAGCTATTCTTACTGGAACTCTACTCTTTTTGTTTTTATATTCTGGGCCATTCCATGAACCATATGGTAGCCTGATAAATTAGTCATTTTGCAATGTTTTAATATGTCGGGCTTTACCACCTTTGCTGATGTAATTGAACATTTTGTACCTTTTTAACTTACCTAATTCTGTAGATATACTTAAGGTATTACTGTACTTTACGGAATGGCATGATAACCTGTCATTAGGTAATTGGAAATTAATTATCTTTCAAATGCAATATCTCGTTTTAAGGATTCCAGTGTTATGCAGTATAGTGTAAAATTTATTTGTTTCTGCTTTAATGCACATATTTACTGATGAAGCACTATTGCAAACAGACCTGACATTTGAGCAGTTAATTCAATTCAACCCTTCCTTGGTTTTCCTGTTATGATGGTTCACACTTCCATTGGAAATATAGAACAGTAAAGAAATTCCATCAATGGTGCAGGTTTATGATGCATATGAAACTATGGAAAAAGAACACATGTAAATTGTTATGGGAGTAACTAGTAATGTGTCCAATCTTTTAAACAATTGATCAAGAAGTAAAAAGAGAAGAAAGAGTGTGTTTAAAGATTGATTATAGTAATTTGTGACGTGTTTCTATCTATATGTAGATGATGTACTGAGGGGGAAAACCTTTTGTACATTAAAAAAAAAATTTGTTCACTTTATACTTTCTTTTGTATCCTATTGTGGCTATAAATTGAGGAACAGTTCAAAACTTTAAACATTTTAGAAAGTTGACTACATGCAACTGAACTCTTTTATTTGCTTTTCAGCTGAAAGAGCTCTGGACACTATGAATTTTGACATGATCAAAGGAAGACCTATTAGAATCATGTGGTCCCAACGTGATCCATCCCTACGTAAGTCTGGAGTAGGAAATGTTTTCATTAAAAATCTTGACAAAACCATTGACAACAAAGCCATGTATGATACCTTCTCGGCTTTTGGAAATATTTTGAGCTGTAAAGTAGCTCAAGATGAGACTGGTGCATCTAAGGGTTACGGATTTGTTCATTTTGAGACCGAAGAAGCCGCAAACAAGTCTATTGAGAAAGTCAATGGTATGCTTTTGAATGGTAAGAAGGTATACGTTGGCAGATTCATTCCTCGTAAGGAACGTGAAAAGGAACTTGGCGAGAAGGCTAAACTATTTACCAATGTTTATGTGAAGAATTTTGGAGAAGATTTTTCAGACGAAATGCTTAAAGATATGTTTGAAAAATATGGCAGAATAACAAGCCATAAAGTTATGTATAAGGATGATGGCAGTTCAAGAGGTTTTGGATTTGTTGCTTTTGAAGACCCTGATGCTGCTGAAAGGGCTTGCATGGAACTAAATGGCAAAGAACTTGTTGAAGGCAAACCTTTATATGTTGGACGTGCTCAAAAGAAAGCTGAAAGACAAAAAGAACTTAAACGTAAATTTGAACAATTGAAATCTGAACGTTTGACACGTTACCAAGGTGTTAATTTATATGTAAAAAATTTGGATGACACTATTGATGATGAGAGACTTCGTAAAGAATTTGCTCCTTTTGGAACCATTACTTCAGCCAAGGTAAATAATAATAATGATTAAGACAAAAACAAAGCACTATGTTGCTCTTTTTTACACTAAATAAATGATTAATTATTTTCAGGTGATGTTGGAGGATGGTCGCAGTAAAGGCTTTGGGTTTGTATGTTTCTCATCTCCAGAAGAAGCCACTAAAGCTGTAACTGAGATGAATGGACGAATTGTTGGAACTAAACCACTTTATGTAGCATTAGCTCAACGTAAAGAAGATCGCAAAGCTCATCTTACATCTCAATATATGCAGCGTATGGCTAGCATGAGGATGCAACAAATGGGTCAGATATTCCAACCTGGTGGTGCTGGAGGCTATTTTGTGCCCACTATTCCACCGGCGCAGCGTTTCTATGGTCCTGCACAGATGACTCAAATAAGACCATCTCCTCGCTGGACTGCGCAGCCCCCTGTTAGGCCAAGCACCCAAACAGCTGCATCAGGATACCCAAATATGCAAGCTCCATTCCGTCCAGCTCCAAGAGGTCCAACTCAAGCTGCTTTAAGGACCTCACTTGGGGCTAGACCTATCACTGGACAACAGGGAGTAGCCACAGCTGCATCTATAAGGGCTCCTCTTGTGACACAGAGTGGTCGCCCAGCTGGTTATAAATATACTGCTAACATGCGTAATCCTCCAGCTCCACAACCAGCAGTCCATATTCAAGGTCAAGAACCGCTCACAGCTACCATGTTGGCTGCAGCTCCATTACAGGAGCAAAAACAGATGCTTGGAGAGAGGTTGTTCCCCTTGATTCAAAGAATGCATCCTGATTTGGCTGGCAAAATTACTGGAATGCTTTTGGAGATTGACAATTCTGAACTCCTTCATATGTTAGAACATGGAGAATCCCTGAAAGCTAAAGTAGATGAAGCTGTTGCCGTCTTGCAAGCTCACCAGGCTAAACAACAAGCAACTAAAAAGGAGTAAAAAGTAAATTTGGTGAAAAGCTGGTAAAATAGGAGATTTCATCCAGCTATATTTCTTTTGCAAGAACCATTAATATTGCTGTGTTCTTGTACCTTTTAATGCTTTTAATTAATATTAAAAAAAAAACAGTAAGCAGTCCCGAAGATAAAAAAAACACACAAAATAAAAATTGAAAAAATAAAAAGTGGATTGCTACCTACCCAATCAATATGTAACTTCACTAATTATATTTGGGAGTGTAGTTCCACAAACAAAAATATTTGCAACTGTCAACATTTCTATGTTCTCAAAGAGAAGTATGGGCTCTTTGACTTTTTACATTGACTAAAGGAGAAGTTTGTTTAAGTTATATGAGTATTTTTCTTTATCTTATCTTAAAAATGGAGTTGGCTTATGTTCTTGCAAGTATATCTATCTTTATTTTTTTCTCGTCGGTATACATTGAACCTACCATGTATTGTAAACTTGGTCATTAATGTTACCGATTTTCTTTGTAATTTGTTACATTATATTCTTTGGAATATTCACAATAAAATGGTGTTTTATTTATGAACAGTCTTTAGGCACGTGATGCTCTACAGCGGGACCACCTTGAGCTACGTTAATTTAATTAGCATAAAAAAAATGTAGAAAGTATATAATTGTATACCGTGAAACCTTACTACTTTGCCCTTGGGGGACATTTTTGCCCAAACACGAAAATTAACTAAAATTACCGATAAATTTTGTATTTTAAGAAATGGCAACTTTGTTTGATGTCTATGGAAAACTAGAATATCTGTTTGGCAACACTGACTAATACATCGCAGCACAGTCTACTTACTACATACAGTCAGTCATCGCGTTTGACATTGGCGAAAATGCCGCCGATGTCCAGACAGTTGGAAAACTGTAAGGGTTGTCACGCGTATAGTTTTAAGACCTCGCCGAAAAAAAGGAGTTACATTTTATACATCTTGACTACCTTACTAAAAAGGTATATAGATATGGCGAAGTTCACAGGTTTATATTGTGACTAGCCTTCCGCGGCGGAAGGCACGCGGTCCAGTCCACGCGGTCGAAACCGCGGGCGGAAGTTCCGCCCGCGGTTTCGACCGCGTGGACTGCACGAGAACGAGACGTTATCCTATCCTCGTAAGGCCCAATTGCCTTATAAAAGGTATGCAAGTCTATAGTGGTACGGACCCAAGACGTTTGCCAATTTTATGAAGTAGACACCCAACCACCTTTTAAAAGGCATCCGATTTGTATGCGCCATAACATTTTAAATGACGCGCCAAGAGTGAAAAATAGTTTTTGAACGGCTAATGGGTCTTCTTATTTTATCTATGGTTAAGCAGTTGTGCCAACAGAAAACAAAAATATCTGTCATTTTCGACGAATTCTCATTCAAGATGGCCAGACCTAATAGACGTGGTAAGTTTATCCATGTTTATTAATATGATCTAAAGGGTTTTTTTAAACGTATCTTTGTCTGTGTACTAACAGACATTTAAAATTTACAATAACATAAAGATTTACACGAAAATAAAGAATACGAATTTGTAATAACGTCGAGAAATCCGAGTACCTCTTAAAAGGTATGCGGGAATTTATATATACTTAGATTTTAAAAGGTATGTGGGTGGTTACAAGAACTATCTTCTTTATAATGATATTTAGTTACAGGTATTGTCAAATTATATTTACTTTTTTGCATTCACAATGCAATTTTTATTATCGAAAATGAAATATTAGAAAAAAACGACCCATTCTCCAAGTAGTTCCGCCGGGAATCGAACCCGGGACTTTTCACTGTCCGGGCGACTGCTCTGACCGCTGAGCTAACGACCTAACGACTCCGTAGCTCAGCAGTCAGAGCAGTTGCCTGGACAGTGAAAGGTCCCGGGTTCGATTCCCGGCGGAGCCTACCATATTGATTTTAAAAGGCATATGGGCTGTTGTCGTGTTTTTAGGTGTTTTTTGGGACTTGATACAAAAACTGGTTTATTTATGCTCTATTTCTCTTTTAAATGTGGAACGAACTGATTGAACTCATAAAACATATAACATACGAACCTTTTAATATAGTTAACACAAACAGCAATGAACATTTTGTATACAAATTGATTTTTCGTGACATTGCTAGTGTTCAGTAGCTACTTTTGTGGTCATAAAAAATATAGCAAGCATGCCATATTCCAAAAATATATGTTATTTTCTTTCTGTAATATAAATATACCTTGAAGCGTCAACTGTTACTCAATTAGCCTAAAAATACGAATTTTACAAAAAATGGTTAGGGTATGCATTAAAGCCCATATGCCTAAATAAAGGATGCTGAATTTGGATGTTTTTAATCACGTAAAACCTTCTTCTGGTATTCATTTATATGCAAAAAAAATCCCACGTTCTTAGGGAGATCCTAAGACACTTTTTTGAACATCGAAACTTCTGGGTCCGAACCATGTGAACCTATAAAAAGGCATCTGGGCTACAAGCCCTTATTTGGTCAAAATAGCTTGGGCCTTAGGAGGCTATGGGAATAATATGATGGCGGCCAACTTTTTTGTTTGTGAGCCGATTTTGATGAAACTTGGTTTTTAGTACTATTTTGACAAGATAACTGCAACGCAATGATAAAATTGTTTAAAAATCCAAGATGGCGGCCAACTTTTTTGTTTGTCGGCCGATTTTGATGAAACTCAGTTTTTGGTACTATTTTGACAAGAAAACAGCAACACAATGTTAAAATAATTAAAAATCCAATATGGCGGCCAACTTTTTTGTTTGTGGACCGATTTTAATGAAACTCGGTTTTTGGTACTGTTTTGTCAAAAAACAGCAACCTAATATTAAAAATCCAAGACGGCGGCCAACTTTTTGTTTGTCGGCCGATTTTAATGAAACTCGGTTTTTGGTACTGTTTTGACAAAAAACAGCAACCTAATATTAAAAATCCAAGACGGCGGCCAACTTTTTGTTTGTCGACCGATTTTAATGAAACTGAATGACAAGAAAACAGCAACCAAAGAAGAACCAAGGAAGAGAACCAATTAGGTGCCATAGAAGAAATACCTAACCGACCGAGCATAGCTAAGAGAATTTCGTGACTAACGGCATTAAATGCGCTGGAAAAATCTATTTAAACTAGGACAGTTAATAATTGCTTAGTAGACCCAAAAACCGATCACATGACACCAATATCACAAAACTGAAAAAAAACGCGGCCGCCATCTTGGATTCCAAAACGCACATCAAAATCGAGCTTAGAACCCCTAAAAACCCCTTACATGACACCAATATCACAAAACTGAAAAAAAGTGCGGCCGCCATCTTGGATTCCAAAACTCACATCAAATTCGAGCTTAGCATCCCTAAAAACCCTTTACTTGACACCAATATCACAAAACAGAAAAAAAGTGCGGCCGCCATCTTGGATTCCAAAACTCACATCAAAATCGAGCTTAGCACCCCTAAAAACCCCTTACATGACACCAATATCACAAAACTGAAAAAAAAGCGCGGCCGCCATCTTGGATTCCAAAACTCACATCAAAATCGAGCTTAGCATCCCTAAAAACCCCTTACATAACACCAATATCACAAAATTGAAAAAATAACGCGGCCGCCATCTTGAATTCCAAAAATCGTAATAAACACACTTAAAAACAGTCCGTGCACTTGTCTCCCTCGGTGTCTACCCCAGTAGAGACACGTCCACTTTTTTGTCGACTTGTCTCCACCGACCGGGGGAGACAAGTACACTTCAGAAAAATGTTATTTTTTTATCCACTTGTCTCCACCGACCGGGGGAGACAAGTAAATTTTAGATTTTTTTTATTGTTATATCCACTTGTCGCCACTATTTGATCGAAATAAATAAATATAAAGAAAGAATAGAAATAAAATAACTCTGCGCATGGCTGGAGCGTTTTTGGCGCTAGTTTCATTGCTTATTTTGTTCTAAGGTTATGAAAAAGATTAACTCAGTGATTGAGGATTCCGGGAGTAGTGCGCTTCCATCTTCAGCCTTATCACCACGTAACATCCAGGTGTGATGAAGGCTAAGTGCTACCCCGTTGTGGATAAAAATAAAAAAAGAAAAAAAAACTATTCGATTTTGACCGCGCTCAGACTTATCTGGCGCGCACTCTATTTTGATTGCAAACTTTTTTATTTACAGGCTAACCTCCTTTAGTAAGTTTTGGTCGTTTTTAGACAGAGCTATGTGCCATTTCTCCTTACTTGTCAAATGCCATACGTGCCGTGCCATACATGATCATGACATCACAATTTCTTCTAAGGTACATTATTAGTTACTTTATTTCTATAATAATTTGATCACAAAATATGAATGACGTGGAATTCATAACAAGAAAAGGTGGGATAATTTTACTTTGCGGTGGGCAAAACAATACATCGTATTGGAAATGTGCATCCGCTAAAAGAACTAAGTGTAGGTACTGTAACCAGAACAATATCAGAAGTAAGTTTATTAGACTTCAAATATCTATAGATATAAAACTCTTGAGTTACTGACTGACTGACAACGGGTTGGTATTAGTATCCCGCCGCAGGCTTTTTTATGGAGTCTTTGTATGGATAATGTAGATTTTGATCTCCCCATTCCAATGACACTATTCTCAGAGCGCGGAGATAACTAGTTTGTGAGATATGAGATTGAAAATGTCGTATTTTAGGTTATTTTGAGATGCCAAGTATGAGCGATTTTGCCTCGGAAGTCCTGTAGAACACGTGATAGGTTAGAAAAAGGAGATCGCAAAGCGCCGCGAAGCGATCGCCTTAAATTTCGTGTTATATTTTTTTTGTGTACCTAACAAAAGTTATTGATTATTTCACAAAAAAAACTGAAATGTCAACTCAGCCGTGTGCTTACTGTCGTAAGACGCTCGTGTAATTACTTAGCTTAGTGTTTTATTTCTATTCTTTCTTTCTATTTATTTATTTCGATCTAATAGTGGCGACAAGTGGATATAACAATAAAAAAATTCTAAAGTGTACTTGTCTCCCCCGGTCGGTGGAGACAAGTGGATGAAAAAATAACATTTTTCTGAAGTGTACTTGTCTCCCCCGGTCGGTGGAGACAAGTCGACAAAATAGTGGACGTGTCTCTACTGGGGTAGACACCGGGGGAGACAAGTGCACGGACTGAAACTGGCGTTGAGCCTTACGGTGTATATAGATCGCGCGGCGAGAGTTTGGCTTTGACCGTTATTGCGCAGAAATCAGAAATTGGCTGTTTTTTCCGTTTGGACAGATTTTCGTTTCGACAGATTTTGTTTCGACAGATTGTTGTTTCGCCAGATTTTGTTTCGACAGATTATTGTTTCAACAGCATGTCACTTTGTTATCTCAAATGTACAGTTACGTACAAACACAAAGTACACACGGCGGCACATCAGACTATACAAGTTGACCTTGAGACCGCCTTTATTAGTCCGGTCAATTTAGACATCCGAAGATACATTAATTCGCAAGAAGCTGAAAGTTGGTAAAATTGTTCAAAACAAAAATTAAAATGAAATTAATTATAAATGAAATGTAAAAAGTCCTCATCGATCCGGTACCTGGAAAAAAAATATTCGAGGTCAAATGTCAAATTCGTGTTTTTTCAGCAAAACGGTAAGTTGCAAAAACAAAATTGTAAATCATGCAATTATCTGTAAAAAATGGCTCAATACTTTTTTTCCTAAGAGCCACCGTTTCTGAGATATATCGATTCGAAAATTTGGAAAAGTCTAATCGTCATTATATGCAAAGCTTAGATGTTTGGACGTTTGTACTCAATCACGCCAAAACGGCTGAACGGATTTGGCTGAAATTTGGGACACAGATACTTTGTAGTCTGGAGAGGAAAATAGGCTACTTTTCATCCCGGAAAAATAACACATTCCCGCGGGATAACGACGTGTAGTCCACGCGGGCGGACAACGAGTCTGCTTTAATGCAATCGTTTAAAATCACAACATACCCGTGGAATAGGCCTAGGAACAGGTGGCGTGCAAACGTGCATATGATGCACTTGATTGATTACAACTTTTCCAACTTTTTGAATAGTTATATTTCAGAAACGGTGACTCTTATGGAAAAAGTATTGGTACCTACATTTTTTGTAGATAATTACATGATCTACAATTTTAGTCTGAACTACTTTTATGATACAACTTATCGTTTTGCTGAAAATCGCGATGTACCCATTCTTTTTACCTTTGACGTCGAGTATTTTTTTTCCATGTTCCGGATCGATGAGGACTTTTTAAGTTCCATTTATAATCATATTTTGAACAATTTTACCAAATTTCAGCTTCTTGCGAATTAATGTACCTTCACTCTTTTTTTGGGTCTAATTTGACCGGACTATTATGCCCTACGTAATAAAAGCTGTTATCGCAGTTAAACTGTTTAACCTGATGTGCTGTCGAGTGTACTTATAAAAAAAACAATTTAACTTAATCTATCAATACTTGTGATTGTACTTTTACTGTCGAAACAAAAATCCAGTAAAACAAAAATCCGTCGAAACAAAAATCTGGCAAAACAAAAATCCGACGAAACAAAAATCTGTCCAATCGGAAATAACCCGAAATTGGGTATCAACGGGCTGCGCAGTATCCCCTCCCACCAAATTTTTAGGTAGGTAGGTGCGCGTGTATACGTATACGTGTATACGTTAGATAAGTAAAGTAGGTAAGTAATAATAATACTCTAATCTGCCTTGGATGCGAGCGATACAAAATTTCTGCGCTGCTTACCTTTTCTCAAAACTAATACATGAGCAGGTTTCTGTGTTTGTAGGTTGCGTTAGCAGAGATCTGTTTTACTTTATGTTAATATTTGTTAAATTAACTATTTATAAAAAGAAAAACCATTGAAAAACTACAAGTAAATGAGTAACAACAACAAGAAAAACAATGTAAAGTTAACACATTAATTATTAATAAAAAGAAAAACAAGTAGGTTTCTGCTAACGCAACCTACAAACGGGGATACCTGCGCGCGTATTAGTTTTGAGAAAAGATAAGCAGCGTAGATTTCTTTAATCACACACAATCGAGATCATGACATCGCAACACGCCATGTGTTGCTCAGCACATCAGTACATGTACATGTTTCCTCGTTTTTTGTTCTCAGTGGTGTCAACCCTAATAACATCTTATATCTTATATCTATACATATCATCTTATATCTTAGTGCTTAATTATTATCTTTATCGATGGTCAAAATGTTTATTTTTTTTTTATTTTTGTTCAAATGCTGAAATAAAGCTTTTCGGCCGCCATGGCAACTGAGTTTCGCAACCAGTTGCGGAAAAGCAATTTTTATTCTTTCTTGGCAACTAGTTGCGGTATAAGAATTATTTTTGTTTATACGCAACCAGTTGCCAACAAAGAATACTTTTGCCGCCATGGCAACTGAGTTTCGCAACCAGTTGCGAATCTCAACAATGTAATTTCTTACTTATCTGTCCTCGGCTGTAATGTACTATTAAAGTTAAATTGTTATTTTTTAAAAATTAAATTGTTATTTTTTTATTTTTAAATGTTTTAGTGATCAATTACTATGTATCACATGATTTTTGAGGAAATAAAAATAATATATCTTGAATTAGCCTCATATATTTAATTTTGGGGAAACGACTCTATATAGGTTTAGGTTTATCGACTTTATTCTCATAAAAAAAAACAAAAAATATCATGAGTATGTTCTTATTTCAAACTAGCGGCCGCCCGCGGTTTGACCCGCGTGGTTTCCGTTCCCGCGGGAATATCGGGATAAAAAGTACATATAAACCTTCTTCTTGAATCACTCTATCTATTAAAAAAAACGCATCAAAATCCGTTGCGTAGTTTCAAAGATTTAAGCATACAAAGGGACATAGGGACAGAGAAAGCGACTTTGTTTTATACTATGTAGTGATAGTGAAGGATGCTTACGACTTCAAAGCCACCTGTATGATAGATGAGTCTACATTACCATATGGTTGCGTAAGAAGAAAAGACATTCTTCTTTCGAAACTAGCGTTATTGAAAAATTCTTTGTTGGCAACTGGTTGCGTATAAACAAAAATTATTCTTATATACCTAGCAACTAGTTGCCAAGAAAGAATAAAAATTGCTTTTCCGCAACTGGTTGCGAAACTCAGTTGCCATGGCGGCTGAAAGGAAATAAAGAAGCTGAAATTAAGACTAATCTTTTATTAATTATTTTAATACGATAAAATCCTTCAAACCGTTTAGGCTATATCAGGGAACATAGAAATCTACATACATACATACGTACCTACTCTCGCTCCTTTTGTCGCAGTTGGGTAAAAAGCACTGAAACTAGCGCCAAAAACACCCCAGCCATGCGCAGAGTTATTTTATTTTTATTATTTCTTTCTATTTATTTATTTCGATCTAATAGTGGCGACAAGTGGATATAACAATAAAAAAAAATCTAAAGTGTACTTGTCTCCCCCGGTTGGTGGAGACAAGTGGATGAAAAACTAATATTTTTCTGAAGTGTACTTGTCTCCCCCGGGCGGTGGAGACAAGTCCACAAAAAAGTGGACGTGTCTCTACTGGGGTAGACACCGGGGGAGACAAGTGCACGGACTGGCTATACTGCACTAAAGACCTTTTGCAACGGACTGCACTCTGGTAAATCCACCAATAGTGTCACGGATGGGCAGCTCAACCAAATGAAACACAAATAATATTTTTATAATGTTTTTAAGACAAAAGGTCATTTGGGTTGACAAGCAGCTACCTGGGATCTAAAACTTTCAAAAGTTAGAAAGGAGCATTGTCGTCTCTTTAGAATGGGCGTTAAATGGGATAAAACAACAACAGATGGGTAACGGTAGTGAGTGCAATAAAGCAATAAAATTTTAAACAAAAAACAATGCCACCTTTTGTAAAATCCCAGACAACGCATATTATTGAATCTTCGTTGGTAGAAAAAACAAATGGGGCGGGGCTAAGAATGGGCAGCCCTTCTTGTCCATGCAAGCAAAAAAGTTTTATAAGTGTATATCTGGTGGTTTTGTTCATTGTACCTAATTAAAAATTATGATTTGCCTCAAAATTTTTAACGAATAATAAACTGATTAAAGAAGTAAATACGAGTTTTATTTATGAGTAAAAATATAGACAACAAACAATAACTAGACAGATACAAAGAGCACTATAACAAACAAAGAGCATGTAATCACAATCATAGACTAATACAAAGAAGGTGCGTAGCCTAACTTCTTTACATCCCGTCTTGTTTTTCTAGCTCTATGCCAAGCCTATAAGAGCGCTTAGCTCTTTGATCCGTGGCTTGAATAACGGCTTGGTTAGGAAGTCGGCTAGTTGCTTCGCTGCTTCCACTTTCAAGACATTGAGGTTTCCTGAAGTCACACATTCGCGCACAAAGAAATGTCGTATCTGAATATGCTTCGTCCTCTGATGTCTTTCGTACGGTGGGTCATGAGCCAAACGTATCGCAGACTCACTGTCGAGATGAAGTTCTGTATGGACATCTCCAGTTACCATAGCCTCCAGGATTTTCTTTAGCCATATGACTTCTCTGGCCGTTTCGCTGGCAGCCACAATCTCGGCCTCTGTGGAGGAAATCGCAACTGTCCTCTGCCTTTTGCTTTGCCAGGCGATCGCTCCTCTTGAATATAGGCAGACCATTCCGGAAGTTGATTGTCCTGTAGTAGGATCTCCCCCATGATCTGCGTCACTATAGCTTTGAAGACATTTTGTCGCAGTGGAAGATTGATATGTAATCCCATGGTCCATGGTGCCTTTGATGTAACGAAAGATCCTTTTCACTCTCGCCACATCCTCAGGTTTGGGATTGTCCAATGTTCTTGAGACAACACTAACAGCGTATGCTATATCGGGTCTTGTCCCAACAGTTAAGTAAGAAAGTGCGCCAACCGCTTGTCTGTAAGGGAATGGATCTTTCTCAGTAACTTGTAAATTAGCATCTTTGACTATCGGTGTCACAGCAGCTTTACAATTTTGCATGTTAAACCGTTCTAGTAGACGCTTGGCATAACACTTTTGATCAATCTTTATTGACCCATCAGTCTTTCTGTCAATTTCGATTCCCAAAAAGTATGAGCCAGATTTCGTCGTGATCTTGAATCGCTCTCTAAGTTCACATAAAAATCTCTCAGTCTCTTTCGGGTTCACGGAGGCAATCAACCCGTCGTCGACGTATAACGCCAGAATCAGCTTCTTATCCTTGCTGTCCTTGTTTCTTACGAAGAGACATGGATCACTCTCGCATTGTATAAATCCTATCTTTAGGATGTACTCGGTAATGCAATGATTCCAACAACGAGGAGCTTGTTTAAGACCGTATAGGCTCCTCTTGAGTTTGCATACCTTGCCTGAAGTATTGGTGTATCCTTCAGGAGGCTTCATGTATATTTCCTCATTTAAGCTTCCATAGAGGAACGCGCTCGAAACATCGAATTGTGACAGAGTCAAATTTTCTTGTGCAGCGACACTCAAAACAGCTCTTATCGTGCTCGTTTTAGCTACGGGACTAAACGTCTCATAGTAGTCTAGTCCTTTCTTCTGCGAGTAACCTTTTATTACTAGACGAGCTTTATATTTGTCAACCGTGCCATCAGGATTGGTTTTAATCTTGAAGATCCACTTACAGGATATCGCTTTCCTCCCTCTAGGTAATTCCACCATATCCCAAGTTTTGTTGTCCTTAAGAGAGTTAATTTCGCATTCCATTGCTTTGCGCCATTTGTCTGCTTCAACGCTTTCAATCGCTTGTTTGTATGTGGTTGGCTCTAACATAGGTTCATCGAATTTGGATAGTGTATGGCAAACGTTACAGACAAAGTCACGGTATCGGCTTGGAGGTTTAAGATTATCACGATTCCGAAGACTCATTCTACCCTCGTTCTCTATTTCAGTTATAGGAATTTGGACATCATCATCTTCTGTGTCATCGTAAACATCTTCATTTCCAGTTTGAAACCCTTGTGCTATGTCATCGTCTTCATCATTCACTTCAATATTTCCGATGTGTAACCTTTCTTCTGTTTCATTGTTTTCATCATTGACAACTTCTTCATCACTGACTACTTCCTCTTCGCCATTGACTACTGGTTCATCATCATTGACTAAAACTTCTCTTTCTCCTTCCACAACAGTATCTTTGCTAGATCCATACTGAAATCCCAAAAACTCTAGATTGAATTTGTCGTTTTTTGACTGGCTACAACTTTTTTGCTCTGTCTTGTTCTCAGGCTCAGTAGGCTTTGATTTTATCTCTGCCAAATCTTCTGCTTCTCTAAGCAAGGGGTATTCTTGGAAGATGACGTCACGTGATCGGATTAATTTGTGATGTTCCTCAACCCAAATGCGATATCCTTCGTCACCGTCATATCCGATTAAGATTCCCTTCTGAGCCTTTTTGTCTAGCTTCTTCCGTTTCTCTTTTGGAAGATGAGGGTAGCATGTAGTTCCAATCACACGTAAGTGTTTTATTCTTGGTTTTTTGCCATGCCATAATTTGAACGGTGATTCCCCATCAGGCCCTGGTCCCGTTCTATTCAGGATATACACCGACGTCGAAATCAGTTCAGCCCATAGGCCCACTGGCATCTCTCCATGGGCGTACATTATGGCCCTTGCCATCTCCACAACAGTCCTATTCTCTCGCTCAGTAGGATTCTGCTGTGGTGTGTAAGGCATCGTAAACCTCTGTACGGTACCTTCTTTTTTCAGTATGCCTCGAACTTTAGCATTATCAAATTCACCTCCATTGTCGCTCAAAATCTCTTTTACCTTTACGCCTGCTGCCTTGACTTCAGCAAGAATTAGTAATAGCTTTTCATGGACTTCCGACTTTTCTCGCATCACATATACCCAACGGTACCCGGTGTGGACATCTTTGAATAGCACGAAGTATCTCTTCTTTCCATAAGAATACGGGAAGGGGCCGCAAACATCTGTACAGATCAACTCTCCAGGTCGGGTTGCCTTCTCTCTGGTCCCAAATCTCAGTCGGTGAGATTTTCCATAGACACACCCTTCGCATAGATCCTTGTTCAGCTCTGTTTTGATGTTCATTTCTTTCTCCAGTAACTTCTTTATATGTGCTTTGCTTTGGTGTCCAAAACGCTCATGATATAGTTGAAGGAGGTTCTGCGTTGATAACTGATTGATTTCTGCAGGCTTTAAAAATGTCATTTCTAGTTTATAGAGATCACCATGCTTTGCTCTCTTACCAGTTAGTCGCTTTTCGCCGTTCACCTTGAAAATGCAAGTCGTTGGAGTGGACTCGAATGTGCTGTTCTCTGTTGCATCGTGTGCCGCAAGAACTGAGAAAAGATTTCTGCTTATGGTGGGTACATACCATACATCCTTTAACATAATTTGATGTACTTCACCATCTACTTGTGCCTGTGCTCTAATGGTGCCAATCCCTACTGCTTGGATTTCATTACCATTTGCCCCTCGTACTGTGTGCTTGCTCTTAAAATGGCTGAACTCGACAAAAAGATCGACGTTGTTTGTTACATGACTGGTTGCTCCATTGTCCACGTAAAAATTTTTCGAATCTTTAGCTTCGTCACCAGTTATGGATAAGATAGTCATGTTGACATTCTTAGTGTCCTTTTCTGACTTCTTTGGCCTTCCATCACTGATCCATTTCTCACAATGTCTTACAAAGTGACCGAGTTTTCCACAGTATTTACACTTTTTATTATCCTTTCGAGTCTTTTCCTTGCTTTCTTCTCTGTTAGTGGATTTTACTTCCTTCTTTCCTGTCTTTACCCATAATGCTTCGGCAGTGCTGCTGCATTCATTGCCTTCAACGTTTTCCTCTTTTCTTCTCGCAAGAATTTGTTCATGGGAGCACAGCTGGAGTGTGAGGTTATCGACTGTGCGCTCATTCTTCGACATCAAAAGCCAGCTTGATTCGAACGTCATGTATTCCGGCGGTAATGTGTCAAGAATTTTGTACATTAATAGCATATCTGGCAGATCCTTTTCTAGGTCCAGAGCACTATGTAATTCGTGCCATAAGTTCTTGAGCGTCGAAATATGAGTCGCCATATCATGCTTAGCATCTTGCTTGTATGAGAAAAAAGCTTTGCACATCGCGTACCTCCTATCTGGGTGAGGCCGCCATTTTTTGCTGATATGGCGCAGAAGTATTGTAATGGTAGCGTAGAACTTCTACGCGTCGGTGGCGTTTAGTGGCGTATAATAGTGACGAATAAATGTAAAGGTTCGCATACACATGCCACTATGTAATTATTTTTATGAATCTTGTATATACCTAGTAATAAGTTTGTAGGTAGGTATATAAATGCACAAGGAAACTCTCTGAATGAATAAAATAAACTTTATTTACTTCTTACTCTTAGTGGCAAGTCACTCGATACAATACACTAGTAAAGAATACAACGGTCATAAGCGCACGCCTTCGCGCCTGCACCGCACCGCCACGTCTCTCCGCCCCACTCGCCGCGCATGCCGCCATCGCGCCGCCTAGACACTCACTGCCCACCACGGCTTGTGTGTGTAGTTTTGAAACTAGACCGAAAAAAACAAAATAAATCACCGATGCCTCCGCTATGCATCCGCTGTCTGTGTGTGGTGAGGTGACTTTAGGAGATAAACGCGAGGGTCCATAGGAAAAGAGGAAACAACGCGGGCGTATGTACGTACCTATCTGCGGGCGACAGCTATTTCCTATTATAAGACAAACTTAAAGGGTTTATTAATATTAGTTGTTATTAGACACTTAATAGCATGATATTCATGCCTACTGATATGATTTACTTAATAATGTTTTTGTTGTCACTGTATTTTCTATAACATTTATTCTCTATAACATTTAGTATGAAAAAACGAGTGGATACTCACCTTTATTTTGGTGGTGTAGAGGAGGTGACGGATATCTGCGCTACCGTGGCGTTAAAGTAAGAAAATGGTGGCGAATTTCTACTTCTACGCCATCGTCGCGTTGAGAAAACGATTCATATCTCTGTAAATAACGTACGATTCGAGTGGCATTCTAGCTCCAAACATGGCTTTCACTTCTACTTACATGGTGCACTGATAGGTTTTATTGTAACTGATAAACTTAATTTTTAGCACGCAAAAGTCACCTCTCGAAAAAAATGTGTACACAATCCGAATCCGACGTTCACATGTCTACTATCAAAAAAATGGCCACCATCGAGCCGCTGTCCATTTATTATAGAAACTCAGTGTTGCCATTTCCCGATACAAAACTTCCTGAACCGAAACCTTCATAGACATATAAAATATCGGTGGCGTTGACAAAGTGGCGTAGAATTATAGTTTTTGTCAATAAACTTATTCAGAAGATTTTTCAAAGAAAGTCTTAGGAAAGTTGTTATGAAATTAAAAGCATAGATAGCCATTTATATAAGTATTCTTTACATATTAACCGTGTCTAAATAACTCTCATACTTTTTGCTACACCATTGATCAAAATGCACCTCTACCTCAACGGATATGAGTTTTTGTGGGATATTCCTACCTTTTTTCAAGTTTTATTCGAAATATATTTTTGGTTGATTATCTGAAGTGAAACAATCATAATGTCCACTTGAGCCTCTTTGTTGCTTAATTCGAAACTGTTACCAAAAATTGGAGAACCGCGGAGAAAAAAGTTTGTGAAATCAGCAAAAAATGGCGGCCTCACCCATCTACGGTGCATTTTAACGAATAATAAACTGATTAAAGAAGTAAATACGAGTTTTATTTATGAGTAAAAATATAGACAACAAACAATAACTAGACAGATACAAAGAGCACTATAACAAACAAAGAGCATGTAATCACAATCATAGACTAATACAAAGAAGGTGCGTAGCCTAACTTCTTTACAAAAATCAGTTGATTATTTTCCTTTTACCTGATGCACAACCCTAGCACCTCAAATCCCATTGTATGAAAGTGACTAAATGTGATGATAAGATTGCCCATCACCATGGCCTGCTATTATTTCTCGGCTGCTTGCGCTCCTACAGGCCATGCTGCTCGGATTGGCAACGTCATAAATGTCAATGTTGCACCACTGCTCCTAATTTCTTGTATGCATGAGATGAGATGAATTCCTGATTATAGCGCCTTAAAATCAAATAATATGCGTACATAACTAAGGGTTGTTTTATTTTAACTATATCACAGTCACGAAAATGTTTATTAAACACTCCTACTGATGTTGTAAGCTCCCAGTCGGCTCGAGGTATCGCACGAATCCATCGCTGACGCAGTGTTCCTCCTTCGGGAATCCAAATCTTTCGAGATCCAAGGTTTCATAAGTAATTTCCAACAATGATCACGTATTTATATGCACTAATTATACAATAAATATTGTATTAAAACACCCACAAAGCAAACAAGAAAATTAAATAGCAACGTTTCTTGACATGACCAAAGAGTATTCCGACTTGCCACATCCAGATAAAAAAATTATCCAAAATGTGCAAAAATAATAGAATTTTCTTTTTATTTTGTAACAAGCTAACCAAGTTGTTAAATAAATGCGTAGAAAATCCGAGAAAGTGTTTTATTTAAACGAACAGTTCGCGCAGAAATCTAAGATGTGAATTGAATTACGGCGAAAGTTATTTTTTTTATTATATTATATCAAGTTTAGCCTAGTCAACGAAGAGATATAGAGGGATATGTTTGGAACACAATTTTTGACTTTGGAACTTTGTTTAGGCTAAAAGTTTTGTATGATACTGTATATATTTTACCGGCCAAACCCGATTTCAGGACAAACTAGTTTTTCCTAGGCCAAACTAGTTCATCGCGTTGACATTTCAGAGAGCGAGTTTGCCTCGGAAGTCCTGTAGAACACGTGATTGGTTAAAATGGTGGTTATTTTTTTGTGTCATGTTCTACATCTACAGGTCTTCCGAGACAAAGTCGCTCTCAAGAAAAACTAGTTTGTCCTAAAATCGGGTTGAAAAAAATGAGACCTTCAAACCGCCCCCGGATTAAGGGCTACGGGCGGGGACTTTTGCTATGTTTACCTCCTTATTAGCCCAAACAAAGTTACAAAGTCAAAAATTGTGTTCCAATCCAAGCAATTACCTCTATACTGTTTTTCGAGTGTTCGTTGATTTTTACTTCCACATAATTTGAGAGTTATCGCCTAACCTGGCAACACTACACGATTGTTTATTTCCTCGTGTGCGTTACCGCCGCTAAAACTTGTGCTTTAGAGAGATGAGACCTTATCAGATAATTAGTGTGTCGTGAGGAGAAATTACCCTAGAGCCAAGCTTACCCGACACTATACAGAAGATATCCCGGACGTCAGCCTGTACGAGATTAGAATGGCTCTCAAGCAGCTTAAAAACAACAAGGCGGCGGGCGATGACGGAATCACAACAGAGCTTCTGAGAGCGGGCGGTAAGCCGATACTTAAAGTCCTCCAGAAGCTTTTCAATTCAGTCATCCTTGAGGGCAAAACGCCAAAGGCATGGGGCAGAAGCGATGTGATGCTGTTTTTCAAGAAGGGTGATAAAACTCTCTTGAAGAACTATAGACCCATCTCGCTTCTGAGCCATATCTATAAGTTGTTTTCGAGAGTCATTACGAATCGTCTCGCTCGCAGGTTCGACGACTTCCAACCTCCCGAACAAGCCGGGTTCCGAAAAGGCTACAGTACCATAGACCACATTCATACGCTGCGGCAAGTTATACAGAAGACCGAAGAGTATAACTTGCCACTTTGCTTGGCGTTCGTGGACTATGAGAAAGCCTTTGATTCGATTGAGACTTGGGCGGTGCTGCAGTCTCTCCAGAGGTGCCAAATAGACTACAGGTACATCGAGGTGCTGAGGTACTTATTCCAAAACGCCACCATGTCGGTCCGATTACAGAACCAGAGCTCTAATCCTATCCAACTACAGCGAGGTGTGAGACAGGGAGATGTCATCTCTCCCAAACTGTTCACAGCTGCGTTGGAGGATATTTTTAAGCTGCTGGATTGGAAAGGATGCGGCATCAACATTAATGGCGAGTACCTAACACACCTACGGTTTGCCGATGATGTAGTTCTTATGGCTGAGACCTTGGAAGACCTGAACACAATGCTCGAAGATCTCGGTAATGCTTCGCAAAGAGTGGGTCTTAAGATGAACATGGACAAGACGAAAATCATGTTCAATGCCCACGTTGCACCCGCTCCAGTTAATGTTGGGAACATTACACTCGAAGTTGTTGACCACTATGTCTACCTGGGACAGACAATCCAATTAGGTAAGTCCAACTTTGAGAAAGAGATCTCTCGTCGAATCCAGCTCGGATGGGCAGCGTTTGGGAAGCTCCGGAATATATTCGCGTCCGAAATACCTCAATGTCTCAAGACGAAAGTCTTTGACCAGTGTGTTTTGCCAGTAATGACCTATGGAAGTGAGACGTGGTCTTTTACTATGGGTCTCATAAGAAGGCTCAAAGTCACCCAGCGAGCAATGGAGAGAGCGATGCTTGGTATTTCCCTGCTCGATCGAATCAGAAATGATGAGATCCACAGGAGAACTAAAACAACCAACATCGCTCGAAGGATTGCATCATTGAAGTGGCAGTGGGCGGGACACATAGCGCGGAGAACCGATGGCCGTTGGGGCGGAAAGGTTCTCGAATGGCGACCGCGTGCCGGACGACGTTCCGTGGGCAGGCCCCCTACAAGGTGGACCGACGATCTGGTCAAGGTCGCGGGAAGCCGCTGGATGCGGGCAGCGCAGGACCGATCGTTGTGGAGATCCTTGGGGGAGGCCTATGCCCAGCAGTGGGCGTCGTTCGGCTGACATGATGAGGAGAAATTTGTTTACTAATAGCAAAATTTGTGTGAATTGTAGTTTTTGAGATATTTGACAAAAACAGTTTTTGCCAGGGTCACGTTTTAAACGTTACCCTGGCAAAAAAAGTTGTTTTAGCTCGGAACTAAATACATGAATAGATAGCTTTTGTTGCGTTGTAAATGTTAGCAAACAGCAAAAATTGTGTTTGTTATGGTTCTTGAGTTATTTGAGATTTTGCTGGGGTAACGTTTTGAGATTTCCCATATCTCAGAAACGGTTCAACGCAGAAGTTTGAAAAAAATACCAGTAAGAGACCTGAATTTGTTTAAATTTGTTTAAACATTCGTTTTTGATTTGGTTGTCGTAAACCAACGTAATTAAATGTTTTCGAAAATCAGAAAAAACTGATTTGTAAGTAAACTATTACATTTACAACCAAACAAACAGCTGCAAAAAGTACCCGTGGTAGACACTTATTATGTCTAGAATTTTAGATCTTGTAACTTTACACGATTTAAAGATAAAGATAAATTTGATAAATTTTAGACTGGTCGTACTTTTGAGATCGAATACACAGTTTCCATAACATTAAGGCACATGGCATACATTAAACACATTTAAGTAATTCATGAACATTCGTTCCTGTTAATTTTAGCTTTCAATTACAGCTATCATGAAAGATATATCAAAAACAAGAACATGACAACAATTCTCTAGTAACCCGCCCAAATTGAAGAGGTCACGTAAAAGCGACCGCGCCATACATAAGCGTAACTATCTTAAATGAACGGGATGTTATGGATATTTTGTTAGTACAGTTGCGTACAAAAGTTCGCTGGTCAGATTATCTTTAAATATAAAATGTACGTTAGTCTCGCAAAAACTAAAGAATGGCTGGGCCGATTTTAGTTTTAAAATGTCTGTCGTATTCCAGGGGAAGTTTAATTTAACGGTAAGAAATATATATGGAAAAATTGCGTGGAAAATTGTTAAAAAACATTTTCCCGTAAAAACTGTTCCTAGAGTGCTCGTCAGATAAGTGGAATGGACAGTAAGTGACAGTTTTAGAGTGCGGCTGCGCGCGGTCGAAATCGATTACTAATCATTTACCATAACCTTAGAACGAAGAAAATGTACTGTAACTAGCGCCAAAAACGCACCAGTTGCGCGAAAATTGCGCACGGACAGACTCTATGTAGGTACAGTTGGACGGAAATTACCCGCAGCAGCCGCAATCGGAGATGTCACTGCGACATGACGTCATCGCAATAGCGCGCAAGGAAAGCAAATTTACAAAAGCTGGTGAAACTTTACAACGCTGTAACTTTGGAAATCCTGGACAGATTTCGATGAAACCAAAACTGTTAGTACTTGCACGAGTAATTTTTTTAGTCATATTTTGATGTGTTGGTGTGACTCATTGTTTACGACACAGACTAATTCGTTGGCTGGGTCGGAAGAGCGAGCGTTCCCATCTCGTCTCGCGTCAAGACAATATTACGCACGACTGCGTTGACATTTCAGAGAGCGAGTTTACTTCGGAAGTCCTGTAGAACACGTGATAGGTTACAAATTGGTGACTAGTCTATATAATTTGTGATTTGGTGCCACTTCCACGACAAGGTTGGTTAAGCAATAGTCACCTTCCAGTCCACGTGTCAAAATATGACTATGGCTTGGCTTGACATGTTGTGTAAAGTTAGCACGGCATTGTGGCTCTTGCTATAAAATGCAGATATAAAATAATACACTCAAGTTGGGTACCAAAGTCAATCTTAATGAAAATTTGTATATCCTACTTCCTACTATAATATTATAAATGTGAAAGTTTAGATGTTTAGATGTTTGTATGTTTGTTACTGAATCACGCAAAAACGGCTCAATGGATTTGGCTGAAATTTGGGACACAGATACGTTGTGGCTGGAGAGAAACTAAGGCTACTTTTTATCCCGGAAAAATATCACATTCCCGCGGGATAACGTCGGGTATACCACGCGGGCGACGCCGCGGGTGGAAAGCTAGTTTTTATATAAAAAGAAGTTAAATAAGTGATTTACAAATAATAATAATAATAATCATTTTTATATGATTATTATGATTACTCATCATCGCCTGAATTGTCACAAGTCACAACCGTCGTTACCACCTGTATTTATAATAAACATAGATTATTTAAGAAAATATAATTTAATAAATGCCGAATCCCAAAATCCAATTCAATTGCGGGTGTACGCCGCACGCGGCTTCTTTTGTTTATGCGGCGGCAACCTTTGACAAAAAGCGGCACGTGCCAATGCGGTGCGATAAAAGGGCGACATTATCTAAGCGAATGGGGGTTTTCACATTGGACGATAACGACACCGACACGATACTACACCGATATCGGCACGACAGACAATATCGTTGACGGTAGCGAACGACACAGTGTGAAAGCATTTAGTAGTGATTGTATCAAACTGCCAGTCCGACGATATCGTGCCGATATCGTTTCGTTACCGTTATCGTCCAATCCAATGTGAAAACGCTCAATGGACTTTAAAACGGTAAATATTTGCGATAGGCGAACGAGGCAAGAACCGACTTGCATCGCGAAAGTAAAAAAAGTTTAGCGTGGCGTTTTCGTTGCGTTGTGGTATAAAAATAAAACAATTGGTTTGACTAAAGAGAAACAACAAATTACTTTAAATGTATTTATTGGTAAGTACATGATTGGTACTGACAAATAAATCACACTATAAATTGCTTACTGAGATTATTACCTACTTAGGTAGATATAGATTACTACTGACCAACCTTTATTTATTTGCCTTTAAACTAATAACTATCGTAAATCATTAAATTATTTAAAACTACTATTAATAAACATGATTTTTACTTATAAAATAGAAAACTAGTAGAATCAATACTTTACCAATAACGATTTTCTGCGTAACTGTACAAAACATCGGATACTAAGCTGCTAATTTACGAAGATAGCCCGTACGTATGGTGCGGTCGCTTATAAGTGACCTTTACAATTTGGTCGGCTTATTAAAGAATTGATGTCTCAATCTTGTTTTTGATATATCTTTCATGATAGCTGTAATTGAAAGCTAAAATTAACAGGAACGAATGTTCATGAATTACTTAAATTTGCCATTATTATTATGCCATGTGCCATAATGTTATGGAAACTGTGTATTCGATCTCTAAAGTACGACCAGTCTAAAATTAATCAAATTTATCTTTATCTTTAAATCGTGTAAAGTTACAAGATCTAAAATTCTAGACATAATAAGTGTCTACCACGGGTATTTTTTGCAGCTGTTTGTTTGGTTGTAAATGTAATAGTTTACTTACAAATCAGTTTTTTCTGATTTTCGAAACTATTTAATTACGTTGGTTTACGACAACCAAATAAAAAACTAATGTTTAAACAAATTTAAACAAATTCAGGTCTCTTACTGGCATTTTTTTCAAACTTCTGCGTTGAACCGTTTCTGAGATATGGGAAATCTCAAAACGTTACCCCAGCAAAAACTCAAATAACTCAAGAACAATAACACACACAATTTTAGCTGTTTGCTAACATTTACAACGCAACAAAAGCTATCTATTCATGTATTTAGTTCCGAGCTAAAACAACTTTTTTTGCCAGGGTAACGTTTAAAACGTGACCCTGGCAAAAACTGTTTTTGTCAAATATCTCAAAAACTACAATTCACACAAATTTTGCTATTATTAAACAAATTTCTCCTCACGACACACTAATTATCTGATAAGGGCTCATCTCTCTAAAGCACAAGTTTTTGCGGCGGTAACGCACACTCGCTACGTATTACAGGATTGAGGGCGATAGCTAGAAACAGCTTGAGTGAGACCTATCAGAGGATTTAGTTAAAAAATAGTTGATTCCTAAGCAAAACTCCATGTAATTTCTAATAGTCAATGGGCGATTTTCTGAAAGCTCAGTCACTAGATGGCGCTGTCCCACCTATGCAGTTAGAAGGAACGGAACGTTATAAATTTTACTTTGACGCGACTTTTTTACGTAAAACGGAACGTCAGACAGATGTTATTTATTTACCTAAATCTTTAAATTTACCTATTTCGTTTCTGTTCCTCACAGTAGTACTTATTTAATATATTATTGGTTTTCTTTGGGTTGTTAAGAAGTAATTAATTTAAATATGTTTCATACCAAAATATACCATAGACATGTACATACTTATTCAACGCCATCTAGTGAAGCAATTCGAAGCTTTTTTTTTTAAATGGCCTCTCAGAAAATCGCTCATTAAAACTGCTATGACCACGAAGCTCGACTTAATACTGAGGTAACTGGAGAGTGCAGTACGGACAATTTTTTGAATACCACAAATAACACAGTGGCTGTCTTCTGTCTCACCTACACTTTAAAAAAATACGTATGGTCATATGAGACAGCTGACAGCCACTACATACATAAATGTCAAATTTGCTGGCGACACTTTTTTATTCAGGGTGAGAGCTCCAGTTACCTCAGAGTATTAAGTCAAACTTCATGGCTATGACCAAAGGAGTCAGGCCCTCAGTTCATCAATTGTCAAAAACTTGCTGTCACCTTTCTAAGTAATTAAGCATTGATTGTTAATAATTTTTGAATCCGAATATAGTAAGGAATTCGTGAAATCTTTTCAGAAGTTTTCTATTGTCTAGAATATACCGTTACAGATTTATAAAGGTTTAGCTTGGGTTCTCAGTTCATCAATTGGTACAATAATGAATCTTCCAAATTTGCAAGTAAACTAAAGAAATACATTAAAATACTTTGAATTTCTGATTCTTTAACACTTCTGAAATTTCTAACGTAGAAACAATGGTGCAAACGTTAATAGTTTAATAATAATTGGAATTTTTTTATTTTGACAATTGATGAACTGAGGGCCTGACGTTTTCGGTTCTACTGACTGAACACTTCTCAGAAAGTTTCTTTCCGTCAGAATTTTTCAAAATATTTTTGATTAAAAATATTGACAATTGTTTTTATCTTAGGTCAATCTTGCTAGAAAATATCGTATGCCCGAGTCCCGGCCGTCCGATCCGACCGACCGAGGCGAACGGACGAACGAACGAACAACTCGTGCGCGCCGCGGCCACAAGCCGCGGCGGGCGCCACAGACAGATGAGTGAGTCAGAATAAATTCTAGTCTAGTGGCGCTCCGCTCGGCGCGGCGGGTGGGGCGCGCAGCAGGGCGGGGAGTGGCGGGCGGGCCCCCCGGAGAAGTTTTCGCCCGCGCCCCGTCCCCGCCGAGAAAGATTCATAATGTTTCGGAATAATTCGCAATATTTCGATTTACGATTAAAATTTATAAAGTAAACGATGTTTCTTTAAAAACGAAGTACTTATTTGCTCAGTGCAGTGATGGATTGATGTTGAATTGGTTGTTATTTAGCGTAAGTAAAATTTGAATGTTTATTTTATTCCTTAGCTATGTAAGGCGAAATTAACAACAAAAGTAGGTACCTAAGTACTGTTAGCATAGCACTAAAACTAATTTTTATTCTTGTTATTACTTTATTAGGTACTAGCGACCCGGCTCGGCTTCGTTTGAACAATTTGTTGGTGTTTCGACAGTTACAGTAATTTCAAATGTGATAACTTCTAAAGTATTCATTTAAATGATATAGGGTAAAGGACAATTTTGATTTACCTACATTATTTGGATAAGGATTAATACCGATTATAGGAGAAATTAGCTTTGCAAATAAAGTAATATTTTTAAATGACTTAAAGATCAAAAATGGTTACTGTGAGTCAACCTTAGGAGATAGACATATGACGCTATTGCGGACTTTTTTGTTGATCTTTTAATGATACCTATACAATTCCGTAGTAAATTATTTTGATGCATCTCATAAGGTTCAGCGTTCGCAATGTAAGCGCTAGTAAAATCGATTTTTTACGGCTTCACCAAAAAACATGTAATTTTCTCTATAAAGTAGGTATAAATACGTAAGTAATTAGAATATTTTGTATGTATTTATAAACCGTTGGAATTAAATTTTCTAAATGACAGTGAAAGCTGCATCAAAATCCGTTGCGTGGTTTAAAAGAAGAAAGCTTAGAAACAGACAGACAGATGCATAGAGCGACTTTATTTTATACTATGTACCTACCTACCTAGTGATAGTGAAGTGATGATAAGCCTCGGCACTTGCTACTCTAATAGAAGACGGCTTCTCGGTGCCGAGGTTTGTACCTACCTAGCAGTGGCGTAGCGAAGGGTACATAGGTACAAGCCGATTCTCATCGGCTTACCTTAATATCATAGATTAAAAATATGTTTTCATCCGTTTCAAGCAATTCAAGAACATTAAAAATTTGCTAAAATAATACGTACCTACCGTACGTAGGGAGAGGTACCTACTTTCTTCAACACTTAAAACATCTACAGAAATTTTATTTAAGAGGTACCTACCTACCTAGATAGTAAGATATCTATCCATCCATACTTACTTTTACAATGATTGACTTTTTTCTAGCTAGGAAGGTGTCTCAAAATAAGTGTCAACTGTTTTCTACTGCTTTTTACCGATTGCTGCCTTTTTATCGTTACCTACTCCCGTATTTTTTCGACGATCGAAATATTCCGAATGCTACGTAATACTTCGGAATATTTCGTAAGTATTCAACGGAAAAGATTCGGAATTATTCCCGACTGCAACTGTAGCTTCGCCACATAGATTAATGAAAGTAAGCTTACGTTTTTTTACGAAATCTTTACTAGAAGTTGACCTAGCATCCGTTTCTCTAAGTATCATACTTTCAGAGATTGAATTTTTAATTTTTGTGAGAACAAAATTGACAGTTGGTGACCATCATTTTTACTTTTTTTAAGGACGGTATTATTATAACATAGTGTAAAAATGCGCACTCGCGATGTTCACCGCGGTTATTTAGACTGTTTATTATTCTGGCATCTACTGTCGAAATAGTTAACGCCTTTTTTACACTTGTTTATAACAATACCGTCCTTAAAAAAAGTAAAAATCGATGGTCACCATCTGTTAATTTTGTTCTCACAAAAATTAAAAATTCAATTTCTGAAAGTATGGTACTTAGAGAAACGGATGCTAGGTCAACTTCTAGTAAAGATTTCGTAAAAAAACGTAAGCTTACTTTCATTAATCTATGTGACGAAGCCTTGTCAGTAGAACCGAAAACGTCAGGCCCTCAGTTCATAAATTGTAAAAAGGAAAAAAATCCAATTATTACTAAACTATTAACGTTTGGACCATTGTTTCTACGTTAGAAACTCCCAGAAGTGTTAAAGAATCAGAAATTCAAAGTATTTTAATGTATTTCTTTAGTTTACTTGCAAATTTGGAAGATTCATTATTGTACAAATTGATGAACTGAGAGCCCAAGCTAAACCTTTATAAATCTGTAACGGTATATTCTAGACAATTGAAAACTTCTGAAAAGATTTCACGAATTCTTTACTATATTCGGATTCAAAAATTATTAACAATCAATGCTTAATTACTTTGACAGGTGACAGCAAATTTTTGACAATTGATGAACTGAGGGCCTGACTCATTTGGTCATAGCCATGAAGTTTGACTTAATACTCTCAGGTAACTGGAGCTCTCACCCTGAATAAAAAAGTGTCGCCAGCAAATTTGACATTTATGTATGTAGTGGCTGTCAGCTGTCTCATATGACCATACGTATTTTTTAAAAGTGTAGGTGAGACGGAAGACAGCCACTGTGTTATTTGTGGTATTCAAAAAATTGTTCGTACTGCACGCTCCAGTTACCTCAGTATTAAGTCGAGCTTCATGGTCATAGCAGTTTTAATTGACTATTAGAAATTACATGGAGTTTTGCTTAGGAATCAACTATTTTTTAACTAAATCCTCTGATAGGTCTCAAGCTGTTTCTAGCTATGGCCCTCCTTCCTTTGGTTAATTCGCTCGCTGTGGTGCACAGAACACAATTACTGACAGACAACGCTGCTGGACAACGCCGCTACCACAGCCGCTACTCCAAGTGTGCCAAGTCCAACTGTGCACCAACTGTGGTCACAAATTATATTTCTGTTCTGTGGACTAGACTGTGGTGATATAATTTGTGCTGTGGTGTCGCTCACCGCTAGTGTGGGACTGTCACAAATTATATAGACTAGTACAGATAGGAATCAAGCCTTATAGCGGCCGTTTGTTAGTGAATGACGGACCCCGATTAGAGTTTGACAACATAGTGCTGCCAGTACTATCGACACCCTTGATTCGTTATCGATAGTTGTGCAAATCATCGACGTTTGGTACAACCCTAGTAATATATTATTTTAAATTCTGCTCAAATAAAAAACACATTTGATGAAAGAAGTCATTTATTACTTGAAATTACAATTTTATTAAATACAAAGTACATAAGTATAAGTTGAGATTTATACAAGACAAAGAATGAGAGTAATGAAATTACTTACTAAATTAACTAAGAAATATAAATACTTTATCAGCCACAAGAAAAATTAAACTGCTTGCAAATATTTATTACGCACAACTGCTAATGCTATTTTTCCTAGTAGTTTTATTTAGTATCTGCCATTTCATTATTTACTGTTAATATCACTTTCAATACAAGACGCAATAACCTAATTCTAATAGTTAAACATTTAATTCAGTAAGTAATCAATATAGCAACTAACAGCAGTAATTTGCATCATAATTCTGATTTGATAACATATTACCGCAAGAATAGGCAGACATGGGCATCTTCGCAGCACTCCACGAACCTCGTTGAGACTCGAGTTATCTGAAAAGATTAGATTTGGTTAGTATAGATTCTACATATTGTTACTATAATCTGCCATAACATTTTATAAACAAATAAGTGATAGTTGAACTGAAAAGTTTGTAAATCAAGAAAGAGTAGTGTGTATAAAGCACATTTTGTTTGTTGTGCCGCTATGCACAAGTTATAGATAATCAATGTTTATAGTTAATAACTGTTATTAAGTAGATAAGCTTTGTACATAGACTGATGAGAGGTAGTATATATAATTAAGTAAGATCTAAGATAGTAGGTAGCAGTAACAGTTATAACATAGTCATAAGACAATCACAATAAACTATCATTCGTACCGACAACAATCATATATTATCCCACCGGTACACTTGTTATAATTCTGTTCTGTTTGTCAGAATCAGAAATATGAATTTGATGATAAGGCATTTTAAATGTTTTGACAAAGTTATTGAATTACTTACACTATTATTTTCCCTTGACTTGGTATTAACAACTTCACTAAATTGAAACTTGTTAAATGTGACAACTGATTATTTAAATTTAATCCCAAGTCATCTACTGTGCTTTATCATATGATATTACCATATGATATCACTTCTAAATGTATATTGAAATAAGGTATTAGGAAGGTTTTTTTAACAAAACTAATCAATAATTAATTACACATACCTACTTACATTCATATAAAAAAATAAACAAACATTACCTACCTTTCATTCATAACTTCTTCTTCAACATGTCAATGACAAGTACAAAATCATATGTTGTTGGCCCAAAACTGTGCCACTCTCACCGCGTTATCTGCAGCCAACATGAGGTCCTCATGCGTGCAGGTGTCCGGGCATGCAGAGCAATCAATGAGGTGGGCCATGGTCTGTGGAGTGTAACCACACCTGCACGCGAGATCCGTGTCACTGGTGAAGCCCCACCTGGACAGGTTGTCTTTACTTCGACCAACTTGGGTACGGATTCTATTTAAACATCTCCATAATTATCTAGGAAGTCTAAGGCCAGGAGGGAGCTTCTCCTGGATGAGCACATATGGGTGTGGAAGGGTAGCAGAGTTTTCCCACAGTTTAACTTTGGTTAAAGAGGCCTCCGTGGTGCCAGGCATGTTGTAAATCACTGATGCAGAGTGAGTGGAATAACTTGATAATGAATGCAAGACAAAACAACTGTTTGTACTGAATAAAATATGTTTATACTTTCTTTAGTTACATGAAAAACAGTTACTCAGACAACAATGAAAACAAACATTATTTGACATAAACAGAAAAAATTCTGTCAGTCAGAATATGCTTTGAATCGAACATGATTCAAACCATATTCAAATGCTACCATAGAGCATACATTGTACCTCTTTACAACACTCCTCCTCAAGTGGATAGCTCTATGTATTCAGCAGCAGGCTCACAACATAGAAAAACAAACATCATTATAAAAACCTTAAGTATACACAACAAACACATTCGCTCATGCATAGCCTTCTAACATTCAGGCTCTAAGATTCATCTGATCTACGCAAAACTCGTGCTTGCATTTCGGTAAAGCTTTAGTAAAGATATCTGCAGTCATTAGCTCTGTTTGCAGGTATTCTAACGACACAACGTTATCATTAAGTTTTTCTCTGATGTAGTGACATCTAACATCAATATGTTTTGTTCTCTGATGATGAACTGGATTCTTGGCAATTTGAATCGCTGACTGACTGTCACTCAACAGCTTGACAGTTTCATCCTTTCGTGAGATCTCTCTCATCAATGTCTTTAGAAACGTAGCTTCTCTACTTGCTTCGGACATCGCTACATATTCCGCTTCTGCACTTGAAAGTGCAACGGTGCGTTGCTTCTTGCTTTCCCAAGACACGGGTGCTCCTCCTAAAATGAATACAAATCCCGTAAACGATTTCCGATCACAGTGATCTCCTGCATGATCGGCATCGACATATCCAGTAAAACTTAGTCCAGTTTTCACAAATGTCAACTTGTAGTCGATGGTACCCTTTAGGTATCTCAAGAGTCTCTTAGCTGCATTCCAGTGCTCACTCGTATAGCAGCTATTGAACTGGCTGAGGTACGAAACTGCATAACTAATGTCAGGTCTTGAGCATAAAGCTAAGTACATCACCGATCCAATTAAATTTTGGTAAGGAATCTCTGTGGGTGGGATATGATCACTACTGGGCTTCTCTAGTTTTAGTCCAGTTGGCAGAGGTGTCTTAACTGGTTTGCAGTCAGACATTCCAAATTTCTTCAGAACCATTTGTATGTAATCACTCTGATTGACACTGATCTCCTCCTTAAGCCGATTTATATTCATTCCCAAGAAAGTATTCACTTTCCCCAAGTCCTTCATGTCGAATTTCTTCATTAGTTCTTTCTTTATTGTATCTCTCTCTTTCTCACTTTTGTAGAATATCAGAATGTCATCGACATAAACGGCAATAATAATCATATTCCTAATGTAGACACATGGCTCGTTACCCGATCGCTTGAACTTCATCTCAGTCAAAGCATCATGGAGTTTCTTGTTCCAGGCTCGAGGAGCTTGCTTAAGTCCGTATAGAGCTTTCTTGAGCAAACATATATGGTCCTCTTTGCCTTTCTCCTCACAGAGTCTAGGCTGCTTCATATAAACTCGCTCCATTAAATATCCATTAAGGAATGCAGTGACCACGTCCATTTGATCTATTGATAAATCATTTTCAGCTGCAAACGCGAATAGTAATCTAAGGGTACTATGTCTGATCACAGGAGAAAAAGTCTCGTTGAAATCTAGTCCATGCCTCTGTGTAAAGCCGCGCGCTACAAGCCTGGCTTTATACCTAATTTTCCCCCCAGGTTCTTTTTTAATTTTGAAGATCCATTTACTATCTACTAAATTAACATTATCCATGTTAGGATCAGGCTTGACTAAACTCCAAGTTCCGCTCTTTTTTAAAGCATTTAACTCAGCATTAATGGCTTCTTGCCATTTCTCTCTGTTATTGCCACTGAGTGCTTTTTCAACAGTTGCAGGTTCGCTGTGTTCTTCAATTTCTGCTTGGTACAGATGATAGTCACTGAATTCTCTTGGTTTTCTTTCTCTTTGAGGGTATCGTTTTTCTCTTGTTGGCGGTGTTGCGAACTCTTCCTCAACCAATTCACTCTCTACATCATCGGTATCATGGAAAAACTCATCTTGCCTCTCCTGCAGAGCTGGTCTCTGATCAACTGTTCTTTCTTGAATAGTTTCTCCTAAATCTATTCTTTCTTCAACAGTCTCAGTTTGGGTTTCTGTAGAAAAATCTAGCATTAGTTGCCCAAGAGGTCCTTTTGTTTCTCTTTGAAGATTTTCTTTCAATTCTGATTTAGGTTTCTCTCTAAAAACCTTAGCTTCTCTTTGGTTGAAGAACTGATCCTCAAAAAAGACCACATCTCTTGCTTTATGTATATTAAGGTTAGCAGGATCACAAAGCCTGTAAGCTTTCGACTCGGTACAGTATCCAACAAAAACGAGCTCCTTGCTTTTCGCATCCAGCTTTTTTCGTTTAGCTTTGTTGATGTGCATAAAAGCTTTACACCCGAAGACTCGCAACTGTCTGAGATCAGGCTTCTCTCCAGACCATGCTTCCAACGGTGTTACCTTCACAGCTTTGGTGGGTGACCGATTCTTTAGATAAACGGCCGAATTAACTGCTTCCGCCCAGTAAGAAAAGCGTAGGTTAGCTTCCTGTAGCATGCATCTAGCCTTTTCCATAATGGTACGGTTGGCCCTTTCTGCTACCCCGTTTTGTTCTGGTGTATATTCAACAGTTGTTTGGTGAATAATACCGCTTTCTTTAAATAATTGACTAACTTGTTTATTTACAAACTCTTTTCCATTGTCCGATCTAAAAATCTTTATCTTTTTGTTGGTTTGGTTCTCAACCAATTTTTTAAATTCGACAATCTTTGAAAATACTTCACTTTTCTCTCGCAAGAAGTAAATAAACGTGTACCGGGTTTTGTCGTCAATAAATAGAAGAAAATATCTCTTCCCGCTGTGCGACTCTACGCTCACAGGACCGCAGACATCTGAATGTACGAGCTCTAGTACTTCAGTTGCTCTGGTCGCGCCACTCTTTTTAAAAGGTATACGTGTTTGCTTACCTTTAAGGCACGGCTCACATTGTAGGTTATCAGGAATTTGGTACCTCACTCCTTCTGCTAAACCATCTCTAAGCAGCTTCATGTTTGATGCTCCAAGATGTGCCAATCTCCTATGCCACAGCTCAAATTCATCAGACATCGTTGCTGAAAAAGCAGACTTGTTAGTATTTGTAATAGCTTTGAATTTGTAAACTCCTTTTACCTTCTCGCAGCTATGGAGTACATTTCCTTTTATACAACAATCACTCCTGTTATATATCTCACAACCATTCTTTGAAAATACTACAGTAAAATCTCTGTCTACAAGTGTACTTACACTAAGTAGGTTTGCAGTCAGTCCAGGAACATACATCACATCATTTACTCCAAATTGCATTCTCTCAGCCTTCTGCACATCTCCTGATCCAATTGCACTTAACTTCTGACCATTAGCTACACTAATATTAACAGCACTATCTAACACTCTATAGTCTGTAAGCCAGTCTTTGCGATGGGTCATATGAGATGACGCTCCAGAATCAACGATCCATTCGTTATTATCTTTCGTCATGGCAGTGAACGCAGTCAGCAATGATGATACTTTGTTATCCTTTTTATTTGGGTTCTTTGGACATTTCATAGCTTTATGAGGTCCACCGCAAATAAAGCACTTGACTGTCTTCTCTTTGTTAAACTGTTTTTTGTTCTTTTTGCCTTCCTTTGCTCCTACATTGCTACTCTTAGCTTTGTTGTGCATAGTTAAAGCAATCTCATCAGAGGACGTCGATGGTTTGACATCGTCCTGCTGTAACAGCTTGGTTTTGACGTAATCTGACGTCAGGGTAATGTTTGAGTTCTCAATGGCCATCTTCATTGGATTATAGACCTCTGTCAATCCTTGTAACATTAGCGCTGCCAACATTTCATCATCAACCTCTTTACCGATGTCTCGTAGCTGCTGTGCTACTTTCATTATCGCCGTAATATAGTCTTTGATGTTACTAAATTGTTCCAGCTTGAAACTAATGAGTCGGCCTAGCAAGCGGCATCGGTTGGTGACACCCTTGTCCTCAAAAGCATTTACCAGCGCTTCCCAACACTCTTTCGACGATTTCACTTGTCTCACATGTACCAATAACTCCGAATTAATCATAAGACAAATTTTTGCCCTTGCTTTGGAATCTTTTTTAGTACCGGTTAGATCTGTTACTGGGGGCGTAGTTGATACATATTCCCAAAGATCTTCGTGAGTCAAATAAAGTTCCATTTGGAATTTCCATGTCGTAAAATTAATCGACCCCTCTAATCGTTCGAAAGTAGGAAGGTTAGTACTCATCTTATTTGTTTGATTGTAGCTGTTTCCGTGTTCAGAACTATCTCCAGCTCCGAAATCTCTAGTCCACATTCACTGTTCAAATTTCGATGTTGGTGCACATAACCTGTTGTAAATCACTGATGCAGAGTGAGTGGAATAACTTGATAATGAATGCAAGACAAAACAACTGTTTGTACTGAATAAAATATGTTTATACTTTCTTTAGTTACATGAAAAACAGTTACTCAGACAACAATGAAAACAAACATTATTTGACATAAACAGAAAAAATAATAAACAGAATATGCTTTGAATCGAACATGATTCAAACCATATTCAAATGCTACCATAGAGCATACATTGTACCTCTTTACAACAAGGCATGACGCACTTGTAAAAACTATTGCGACTCTTTAGCCTTTGATAAATTTCATAACTTTCTGAGAAACCGAATCTTCTTTACTCCGGTTAAGTTGTGAACTGTATTTTCTTTTGTTTTGGTTAGTTTTAAGAAATACGAAGTTGCCTCTTGGAATTACCTAAAACAACAAAACTCAAATTTAGGTTAATGTAATAAATAATTTTTACATAAAACTACGTAAATAGATTTACTTACGTGTACCGCATCTTCGAAAATTGTATCCATATTTCTGTAAAGAAATATCTGAGAAAAAGTGGAAAAACATCTAAAGAATACTAGAAAACCGAAATGAGTAAAAAACACAAACTAAATAAACGACATCTTGAAATTCTTGAAAAAAGTGACAGCCTTAATTTTAGCCAATGGGGGCACCCCAACAAAATGGCGGTCTTAATTATAGCCAATGAATGGGTATCGGGGCTACCGGCCACTAAGTTTTGACCTATTCTATGGGTGATTCCAACGCCTGGGGACTGTCGGCTAGTGCTAGCACATACAAAAAAATAAATTATTGCAATGGATGACGGTAAGACAAATCCATCTGGTGAACTTCCCAAGGATAATGACGAGAAACATTCAAAGAAAAGAAATAAAAATAAGAAGAAACGAAGCGGAGGCGATGGTGACCATGGAGTTACAGCGCCGACCGCAGCCGATAACTTGGTCGTATCTTTGCCCAATGCAGGGGATATTCAACAGAATATTTCACTCAAAGACTTAAAATTGGCTATGGATGCATTGAACTTGCAACAAAAACCTGCGAAAACAACTGAGGAAGCTTTACACAAATCTTATCAATTTTGGTCGACTCAACCAGTGCCAAAAATGGATGAGAAGATTGTGTCTAATGAACCAATAGAACCACCAAAGTCACGCGACGATCTAAGAGCTGAGCCTTACACTTTACCTGACGGTTTTCAGTGGGATACTTTGAATTTAAATGAGCCTTTAGTGTTGAAAGAATTGTACACATTATTGAATGAAAACTATGTTGAAGATGATGATTGTATGTTTAGATTTGACTATCAGACTGAATTTCTGAAATGGGCTCTCCAGCCTCCTGGCTGGAAAATGGAATGGCATTGTGGTGTTAGAGTGGTTAAATCAGGTCGTCTTGTTGGCTTTATATCTGCTATCCCAGCAGAACTAAGAATATATGACCATGTACAAACTGTGGTTGAAATAAATTTTTTGTGTGTTCATAAAAAATTACGGGCTAAGAGAGTTGCCCCTGTTCTCATCAGGGAAATAACTCGTAGAGTCAATTTAACTGGTATCTTTCAAGGTGTTTATACTGCGGGTATTGTTCTACCAAAACCTATTGCAACCTGTCGTTATTGGCATAGATCGCTGAACCCAAAAAAATTGATTGATATAAAATTCAGTCATCTGTCTAGAAATATGACTATGCAAAGAACATTAAAGCTGTTCAAATTACCTGATCATCCTAAGACTACAGGATTTCGTAAGTTGGAACCTCAAGACACTGAAAAGGTTGTTGAATTATTAAACAGTTATTTGAAAAAATTTGATTTGGCACCCATATTTTCTGAAGAAGATTTCAAACATTGGTTTCTGCCTCAAGGTGGAATCATTGATAGCTTTGTTGTTGAGTTTGAAGGCAAAATTACTGATTTTGTGAGCTATTATACATTACCATCGACTGTGGTGTACCACCCTGTACACAAAACTTTGAAGGCGGCATATTCATTTTACAATGTTTCAACCAAGACAGCGTGGATAGACTTAATGCAAGATGCACTAATTACAGCCAAAAACTCAGGATTTGATGTCTTCAACGCTCTGGACTTAATGGAAAATAAAGAGTTTTTGGAGCCCTTGAAATTTGGTATTGGAGATGGTAATTTGCAATATTACTTGTATAACTGGAGATGTCCTACTATGACACCAAATAAAATTGGATTAGTTCTGCAATAATTAAATAAGATAAATAATATTTTGTAAATGCTAGCCAGTGGTTTCATTGTCACTTTGTGTAAATTGTTTTTATTAATGGGAAAATATAGCCATAGTACCACCATAATTGTGATTTTTATTGTTAAAAATCTTAAAACACATGCTATGACATTGGAACCACATGTATGTGGAAAAAAAAATGACTTGTTAAAAATAAAATAAATGTTATCAATTTTTACATATTGACCAAAAATTACTAATCACACACAACTTAATAAATTGAACTCTCATTTCCTATTATGTTGGGCATAGTAATGAGTTATTTGAAAGTAGGGCAGAGGTACCCTTTGTGGCCACTTAAAGGATTTTTTGACTTTTAAGTACTAAATGGTCTTAGGTATTTAAGACACAAATTATATCTTAAAATAGTTAATGTATCTACCTTTAAAGGTACATTTTTCAAATTTATAAAAGTATAATAGTTTTTTTTATATTACACACAATGTGTGAGAGGTACCAAATGTACCGGTTTTGGTCACTTACTGATAGTTAAACGTTTGTAAGTGTGACATATGGATATATTAGTGGTATCACTAAATATAATTTGTAGTGACAACACCAAGCGGACAACCACTTCCGCCCAAGATGTCGGTCATGGCTGTATTCCTTGTTGTATGTAAAACGTGTGCTGTGATATTTAATAAATAACATCATTTCAATACCTACATCTTTTATTAAATACAACACATGGTGTCAGGTGAAGAAGAACCAATAAAACAAAAAGTGACTGTGTGTCGAATAGAAATAGGTACCGTACCTGTTGTACCGAAGCTCGCGAAGGGACGCGTTTCTTGTCAATTTAAACATGGAGGGCCTAAAGCCACCAAGGGGCTTAGTACTTTCGGGCCCCAATCAAAATTTGGGAAGGTTTGTTCAACTTTTCCAATTATACATCAGTGCATCTGGACTGGAAACGTGCAGTGAAAAAAGAAAAATTGCTATTTTTCTTAATGCCGCTGGGGAGGAAGCGGTGGAGGTATATAATACGTTCCCGAAACAAGGTGAAGAAGAAACCTTACAAGGTCTTGTAGATAATTTTAGAAGTTATGTGGAACCTAGGAAAAATTTAATGTTAAACACTTATGAGTTTCTGAAAATAAGACAGTATGAAGGGGAGACTGTGGATCACTTCATAACAAGATTAAAAGTAGGGGCAGCAGCCTGTGAGCTGGAGAATGTGCAGGACAGACTCACAACGATGATGATCCTGATAGGGGTCAGGGAGAAGCAAGTTAAAGAATGTCTTCTACAAGAAGTTGATTTAAGTTTAGACAAGGCTATAAATATAGCAAGACAAATAGAAAAAGGAAAACAACAAATGGTTAAAATGGAAAGTAATGAAAACGCTGTGTTAGCGATAAAGCAAGAACCTGGGTCGCTGACCCAAAAATTTTATAAATGTAACAGGTGTGGAAGAGAGCATGCAATAAGAGCATGTCCGGCTTATGGAAAAAAGTGTGCGAGCTGTGGAAAGTTTAATCATTTTGCAGCACAGTGTAGAAATAAGAAGGATTCTCATGGGGCAAGGAAGGTGATGGCTCTAAAAGAAGAAAGTGAAGATGACGATGATGATGTTGTGTTCAGGTATGACAATTACAAAGTTAATGCATTATTAAGTGGAAAAAATAACCAGTGGACAGAAAATATTGATGTACAAGGAGAGGTAGTTTCTTTCAAACTGGACACAGGCGCTGAGTGTAATATTTTACCATTATCTTTGTGTAATAGAATAGTAAGTAGTAATTTGTTACAGAATAGTTATAAACTCTTGGTAGTATATAATGGTCAAAAAATTAAACCGTCGGGGGAAATTGAACTCGGCTGTTTAGTTAGAAATTATAAAACTAAAATTAACTTTACGGTTGTAGATTTGCCAGTGCAGCCAATTTTAGGGTTAAATGAATGTATTCGATTTAATTTAATAAAGAAAGTGGATACACTTGGTTGTTATAAAACAGATAACAAAGAAAAACAGTTATTTATCAATAAAAATAAGGATGTTTTTACAGGGTTAGGAAAAATTGGTTCATATAAAATAAAATTGTCAGATAAAGCAGAGCCCGTTGTAAAACATATTAGAAGAATTCCTGAAAAAGTTAAGACTAGATTAAAAGACACTTTAAGAAGGTATGAAAGCTTAGGAGTCATTGAAAAAGTTGAAGTTCCTACTGAATGGTTAAATAATTTGGTTGTTGTAGAAAAGCCAGATGGTTCGTTGAGGCTATGTTTAGATCCTAAGGAACTTAATACATGTATTAAGCGTGAAAGATATCAAATACCATCAGCTGAGGAAATTTATAACAATTTATCAGGAAATGAAGTTTTTACAGTTTTAGACTTAAAAGATGGGTTTTTTCAGATAAGTCTGGATGATCCTGACAAATGCTGCAGTTTCGGCACACCATATGGCAGGTATCGTTTTTTAAGACTTCCCTTTGGAATATCTTCTGCACCTGAGATAATGCAAAAAATTAATACACAAATATTTGATAACATAGAAGGTGTTTATATATATTATGATGATGTGATTATTGCAACTAAGAATGATGAAGAACATGACAAAATATTACAGAAAGTCATAGATAGAGCAAGAAAATACAATGTAAAGTTTAATGAGAATAAAATACAGTATAAGTCAAGTTATGTGAAATATGTAGGATTAATTGTATCTAAGTCAGGTATACAAGTAGATCCAGAGCATATCAAAGCTATTACAGAACTAACTGCTCCTAAGAATATCAAAGAGTTGCAAAAGTTTTTAGGAATGACAAATTATGTAAGTAAGTTTATACCAGAGTACTCCAAAGTAACAGAGCCACTTCGTTGTTTACTCAAAAAGGATATTGAATGGGTCTGGAGTTTCGAGCAAGAAAAGGCATTTTGTGAATTAAAGAATAGGTTAACTTGTGCACCAACATTAGGAATTCTGGTCAAGGATGGTGCAGTTGTATTACAAACTGATAGTTCAAAGGACGCTCTAGGGGCTTGCTTACTTCAAAATGGTAAACCTGTCTCATTTTACTCCAGAAGTTATACGGATTGCCAAAAAAGATGGGCTCCTATAGAAAAGGAGCTATTTGCCATGTGCGCAGCTTTAGAAAAATATCATCAGTTTGTCTATGGTAGAAAAATTGTTGTAGAAACAGATCATAAACCTTTAATTGGGATTGTTAACAAAGACATTAATAAAATAAGTTCAAGGTTACAGAGAATGGTACTAAAGTTAATAAAGTATGATATTGAAGTTAAATATGTGCCTGGCAGTAAAATGTATATAGCAGATTTTTTGTCTAGAAATTATATAAAAGATAATGCAGAAATAGATCATAGTTTGAAAGAATTAATTCATAGTGTAGAAATGGAAACTGTTCATAGTTATGAAAATGATTTGTCAGTGTCAGATAGGAGGTTGTTACAGTTAAAAAATGAGACAAATAATGATAATGTGTTAAAGCAGTGTATAAGTTGGTATGAAACAGAATGGCCTAAAAATGATAAAAATATAAATGTAAAGGAGTTAAAAGCTTTATATAAGTTAAAAGACTTCATTAGTGTAAAAGATGATATTTTGTATTACAAAAATAGGATAGTGGTTCCTAACACTTTAAGAAAAGATATGTTGGCTATTGTGCACGAGGGACATTTAGGTGTGGTGAAATGTAAGAAGCGTATAAGACAATCATTGTTTTGGGTAGGAATGTCACAAGATGTGGAAAATTTTGTTCTTTGTTGTAAAGTGTGTGAAAAATTCCGAGTTAATAATTGTAAAGAACCACTCATCTGTCATGAGGTTCCTAATGTTCCATTTTTAGGTATGGATATCTGTTTCTTTAATGGCAAAGACTATTTAATAGTAGTTGATTACTATTCAAAATGGATAGAGGTACTAAAATTAAAAGATAAAACGGCAAGTTCTGTTGTCAAGAAGTTGAAGGTCATTTTTGCTACTCATGGCATTCCAAAATGTATTGTTAGTGATAATATGCCATTTAATAGTTGTTACTTTAGAAACTTTGCAAATGAGTTTGATATTGAGTTGGTTTTTTCAAGCCCACATTATCCACAAAGTAATGGTTTGGCTGAAAAAGCAGTGGGTATCATAAAAAATACCATGAAAAAATGTTTAGAATTGGGTTCAGATTTCTATCTTGCCTTGCTAAATTATAGAACAACACCAATCAGCAATTTAGAATATAGTCCGGCAGAATTGCTGATGAATAGAAATCTTAGAACTATGTTGCCATGTAAAACAGAGTTATTAAAACCAAAGTTGCCTGTGAATGTAAAGGAAAGTTTTTTAAAAGTTAAAGAGAGGTCAAAAAAATATTATAATAAAACATGTAAGAACAAACAGGAATTACAGGTAGGAGAAAATGTTAGAGTGCAAAATTATAAGAGTAAATTGTGGGAACAAGGAAAAATTATCAATAAATGTGACAACCCGAGATCTTATGTTGTAAAAAATGAAGGTGGTCAAATTTTAGTAAGGAATTCTAAGTTTCTAAATCCCAGTAAAAATGGTTTAGTTATCAAACCAAATCGTTTGTTTATTAACAATAATAGCAACAGATGTAGTAATAACACAAATCTGATCCAGAATAATAGTTCTAATAATGTAAATGATAATGTTACAATGCAAAACTTACAAATGCAAACTAGTAATAGTAGGGTGACTACAAAATCGGGTCGGGTAGTTAGGACACCATTGAGGTTTAAAGATTATGTACAGTAACAACTTGTGTCGTTAGTTTTAAGCATGTTTATGTTATTTTATGTGTTTGGGGAAACAATCTGTAAGGGGGGAGATGTGACATATGGATATATTAGTGGTATCACTAAATATAATTTGTAGTGACAACACCAAGCGGACAACCACTTCCGCCCAAGATGTCGGTCATGGCTGTATTCCTTGTTGTATGTAAAACGTGTGCTTTGATATTTAATAAATAACATCATTTCAATACCTACATCTTTTATTAAATACAACACAGTAAGTATTGCGAAAAATCAAAACCAAACCCAGGTAAAATCAATATATTCCAATGCGCTAGAAACCAGTCAATTGCAAAACAAGTTTAATTGTAAAAAACAAAGGTTTATAAAGTATGTGAAGATTACTCTTCAGGTCAGGATGATGGGTCTGCTGCAGGTCGATGAATGATAATGCTTCGATAAGGATTGTATGTATATTTTTTATAAAAGAATAGAATACAAACACTTTTGCTTAAGGGCCGGCCGATCAAAATCAGCTAAAACGGCAGTCACTGTTAAATCGCTGGAGTTCACAATTAGTTTCAAAAATAATTAAAATATTTGTAATTACTATCATAAAGGGTGTCTTTACAATGTATCTCTATTAATAATCTAAAATCATTTACAGTATAAAAGATACAACTACGTAAAGTTGCACAAAATATGAGAAAACGTGTGTCGGCGTTTAGGTAAAATTTAATAAAAAAATCGATATATTAGATTCAAAAGCCTACTCAGATAAAAAGTATTAACTACAACTTATCAATTGCTTTATTTTATAATATGCTTTGGTTATTTAATTATGATTTTTTTAAAACGCTTCTTACTTCCGCCATACAAAATTACTATGGACTCGAGACGTTGAATATAACAAGTAGCGATGGGCGTTGAATCAACGAACGGTCTAAATAGACGGTTTACGTTCAATCGACGCTTCGACGGTCTATAGTTCATTCGTGAACTAGTTGAATTCATAGACGACTAATCTGATAGTCCACAGCGTTCTTATCTACTGACAACGCGACGGACGACGACCGACGACGCGAAACGTAGCGCTCGTTGAGTATCGTCGGACAAAGCAATTTGGACCTAAAGTATAATATGGCGTAGGAGTTGATATTTGTAGTTTTTTTTAGACTTGTTAGAGTGAAAAGGCAAGAACATTCTGATATTGTGCTGTGCAAAAGAGTACGTCGATGGACTGGCTAAACGATGCAGTGCAGGATGAACTTATTTTGTAACTGCAGTTCATTCGACTGTCAAATAATGCGTAAAACTAGACTAACTAAAGACACCGTCGAAGCATCGCGCCCGTAGACTAGACCAGATTTAGACGTTTAAGTCGACCAGTTTAAGTCGATTGAATTGAACGCCTTCCATTACCGCGTCGACTAGTCGACGAATTCAACTAGTTGATCGACTAGTCGATGGACGGTAATGGACGGTCTAGTTTCGTTAACGAAAAATACGTCGACGACCCATCTCTAATAACAAGCGAGCAACACACGAAATATTTAGTCGCCCACGCACGAGAGCTCAGAGAGAGGCGACGTTTCGATGCGGAGCACAAATTGTACAAAATAAGTGTCACAAATACCGATGATACCCAACAGAAATAAAGAGGTGTCCGATATAACTAAACGTCTAATGAACCTACAGATTTTTTATTTAACAGTATTGGATCTTGGATTTTTTAATATTTTTAACATTGCGTTGCAGTTTTCTCGTGAAAATAGTGCCAAAAACAGAGTTTCACTAAAATCGGCCTACCAACAAAAAAGTATGCCGCCATCTTGGATTTTTAATATTTTTAAAATTGTTTTGCTGTTTTCTTGACAAAATAGTACCAAAAAACGAGTTTCATCGAAATCAGCCCACAAACAAAAGTTGGCCGCCATCTTGGGTTTTTTAATATTTTTAACATTGCGTTGCCGTTTTCTTTCCAAAATAGTACAAAAAACAGAGTTTCATCAAAATCGACCCACAAACAAAAAAGTTGTCCGTCATTTTGGATTTTTAATATTTATAACATTGCGTTGCAGATTTCTAGTCAAAATAGTACCAAAAACCGACTTTTATCTATAAAAATATGATTATTAACACAGAAGATATCGACAAACTATATTAAAGTATTCATTCATCATTATTCATTCCTGTGAATGAACAAATAGAAAACATCACTAGTACACTGAACATTATTTCACTAAGTGACATTAGCAACTGTCAGATTACTTCGTCTAATTAAAAATCCGACTTTAGAAAGACTTCGTTGCCTATCGTTAGGGACACGATTTTTTTTCGATATTTTTGGTATCGAGTACTTTTTATTCGATACCGAGTACTTTTGTACTCGATACTTTTTGTTTTGATACTTTTACTAATGAGTACTTTTTGGCAAGTATCGTATCAAATAATTCATACTTAAATAATCATCAAGGATTTCTTCCACCGATGAAGGCGGGTTCGAGTTCGAGCTTCTGCTCTTTCCCCGGGCTTCATCTCGCGAGGCTACTGCCCCACGGTGTTTGGTGCTACTTTGCGCGGCCGTTCTCGGACGTGTGGTGTGCCCCGTCGGATCTTTGCGGCTCTCGGCGCGGTCAGCCAGTCGAGTGAGACCCCATTGGGAGAGGCCCAGCTAGCGCCTGCGAGCGGGCGCGCAAACGGGGGACGGGCTATAATTTTAGGTGGAGGTGTTGGAAGGGATGTGAGGATTGGGTGAGTTGGGTTGGGGAAGTGGCGGCGGCACAATATTGCGGGGTAGTGCCCACATCTTTCTGGCTCTGGTGTAGGTGTTGGTGGTGATGCTGGGGGATGGAGCTGATTCATCGGTTTCTAGCGGGCGCCAGCGGTGGTTGGGCATCAACTTACTTTCAGATTGTGCAAAGTACCTATTTTGGTTGTAATTTTGTCAGTAAAGAAAAAAGTTAATACTTAATTAATGTTGATTTGAATTTGTCAGTTTACTTGTTTGAAGTATTGTAATAGGTTCCTATCATTCTTAATTTGAAGCTAGGCTTCATTATTATACACTTTTGTTTTATTGAACCTTAACCCTTGATTACAGAAAAGTATATACTGAAAATAAGTATGGTATGTTAAAAAGGAAGATATGATGTTCTAATTTTATGTAAGTATAGTTTTTGTATAGTTAATGATGGTAATGGTTGCAAAAAGTATTGAAATAATAATAAAGGCTGATTGATTTCTCAATGAGCTTGTTTGAATTATTTATTTTTACTATCTATCATTCTGAAATTGAGCCCTTTTTTTGGTCTTTTAAATGAGTACTAAAGTATCGATACTTCAAGGTATCGATACTTTTCAATCGATACTTTTACGAGTACGATACTTTTTTTTCGATACTACTCATGAGTACCGTATCGATACTTTCTATTCGATACCGTGTCCCTACCTATCGTGTACGTTTTCTGTGTTACACGCAGCAAAACAGCGTAAGTATAAATTTGTAATATTTTTTTTACTCAATTTTGGTTTTGATTTATTCTTATCACGACTGCTCAAGGAGTGTAATGTGTTTAGGGTTAATGTATGTATGTTTGTGTGTATGTATGCGAGTTTCTTTTCACCATAACTTTTGAATGCCTCTACTGGATTTTAATGGCTAAAGATTTTTAAAATACTCGAAATGGTGGACGTGTGGTGTGGCACCATAAAAAATGTAGTTTTTTCCTTATTATAGCAATATGGGTATCAAATCAAATGAAAGGCTTTGACGAGTACATTTCAAAAATATATAATTTGTATGCATAATCACTAAAAGTAATATAATAAAAATTCATAATACAAAAACCTCAAAGTAAAAAAAAAAACAAGCTGTCATTGCAGTCGGGGTACCATGCTATGGAATTCTAAAATTTAAAAGGTCCCCGACTGCAATGAGACTATGTATGTAAGTTCCACGATCTGATAATTCCTTTTTAATCTGATAGGCCAAAGTTTCAATTTGGTCCCATGAAAAATTTACAGTAGTCAGTTCAGAAGTTTCTTCAGAATCCTGAAAAACACGTCGTTTTCGTCTGGTAGTTCTTGCTTTCTTTACGCTTTAATATCTTCGGTCAAAGATAAATATTTGTAAAAATGTTTCTTTCGGATGCGAGGGTTTCCTCACATTGATGAAGCAACGCTGGCGTACAGCGCAATAAGTGATAGCAAAATTCGACGAGTCGTGTAAACCTTTCGGTAGCTTAGTTGGTCAGAGCATCGGGCTGGATTCCCGAAGGCGCGCGTTCGAATCCCGCCTGAAAGCTACTTATAGGGCTCGTGGTTTTTTTTACTATCACATTTTTCCTATAATTACAAAATTGCATTGTGAATGCATAAAAATAATATAAAATCTCAATATGGCTGTTTCATCTTAATCGATTGTTAAACATTTGTAAAAATGTTTCTTTCGGATGCGAGGGTTTCCTCACATTGATGAAGCAACGCTGGCGTACAGCGTAACAAGTGATAGCAAAATTCGACGAGTCGTGTAAGCCTTTCGGTAGCTTAGTTGGTCAGAGCATCGGGCCGGATTCCCGAAGGCGCGGGTTCGAATCCCGCCTGAAAGCTACTTATAGGGCTCGTGGTCTTTTACTATCACATTTTTCCTACAAGTAAAGATTTGTAGTTGTAATATTTCAGGTTATTTAGGTTAGCTGATGATGGAAGGTAAAACTCCTTAACGCTTAGGATTAAGAGCATGTTTTTTAAGTACCACATGCACGAATATACCTTTAGTTGTATTCTTTCAAGTAATTCAGGTAAGCTGATGGTGGAAGCTAGTGGAAGGTTAAACTGCATAACAGTTAATATTTTGAAGGCGGAGCTTGTCTTGGTGTTCTAATTTAGATATGGACCACCATGTGACAACAGTTTTATCGTTGCACTTTACGGTACACTTGCTCATTATGTGGTTTCAAGGTAAATTTCTTACACTGAAAATGAAAAAATAAACAGATTTTTTCAAAAAAAATAAACCTCCTTCAAAACAAAAAACTGCAAACAAAAACTCACTTCCCAAAACACGTAAAAATGAAAAATAAATTAAATCATTGAATTTATAGGATGAAACTGCCCGACTTTTTCTAACTAATCTTGGAACTTTCTGATCTCTTTGAAGTCAGTGTCAAGCCGAAAGTAACAAGAAAAATACTTTGTGAAACAATATACAGTGCCACAACCTTTTCTGTGCCGGTGACAGCGGCGCTACGTACGTTTTTCTTTTTTTTGTAGTAATTTAACCGGCCCTGACTTCTCAGAACTTCAGCCGCCAGCAGCGCTATGGTTGGACATCAAGTTGACAGCAAAATGACATTAAAAAAAAACACGCTAGTTTCACATTTTGGCCACCGGCACAGCAAAGTTTGTGGCACTGTACTCAATAATAATGCGAGTGATGTGAGTTGTAACCTATCAAATAAATTAGGTATGAGCACAGCCTCCTTTACTACAAGCCATGCTATGGCTGTTTGGCAACGTCGCTTGTGAACCTAAGCGTAGACCGAACATTTGGTTAGAGGTAACCCGACCTAGTTAAAAATAAGCAGATGCTATGGAAACCTATGGGGCAACTTGACCAACCATAACTAGTGGTTAATATTATGCGTTCTATTTGCGTTCGCGTTAAGGAAGTATTTATGCTCGTCACAACTTCCTACAAAGCAAACTTAGTCGGATAATACACAAGTGTCATTTTAAAATAAACGGTTGTTTTGGTGCTTGGTTTGTTGTGATTTCAGTGGATTTTAAAGTAAATTTGAAGAAATTATATGCTTTTCCTTATGAAATCATCATTAAGCATTATATTGATAGCGTGTACTATTAAACAAGGTAAGGATTCATAAAAATTTCCCAATTTTCTGTTAAAACTTCAACTTAGGGCTAGCGCGCACACTTATTTACACGGCAATTTATTTGTCTCTGTCACCGCACTTATTTACACGGCAATTTATTTGTCTCTATTGCCGTCTCCTCGCCGCGATTAAAAAGATGCGCACACGAGACCGCACGCGGGAGCGACAGCGATACAACTTTTTCGCAGTCAAGTCAGTCATCAACATGGATTTCGAAGAGGCGGTTGTGTTGTGGTATGTGCTCTTGCTTTTAGAATCCAAAGACGACAGCGAAAAAAGCAATATTGGGTGCATCCATCCACTGTGGAGTGATAGGATGACACTAGGAAATTTACATACATAAGTACAATGTTTCTGAAATCGAGAGCATATCCAAAAAAAAATTTTTGCTACTTCAGAATGAGTGTCGAAAACTTCGTCAATCAGCCTATAATCCCTAGTTAAAATTATAAATGCGAAAGAAACTGTCTGTGTGTTACGCAATCACGCCTAAACTACTGAACCAAAAAAAGGGCTGTAAGGGGTTAAAACAGGGGATGAAAGTTATCACGCCTAAACTACTACACCAATTTCAATGAAATTTGGTACAGAGGTATTCTATTTAAATGACACACGCAAAAATGAGAAACTTTCCAGATATTTCTTTTTATTGTATCGAATGTCAGTCAGATCGTTTGATGAACTTATTGTCTTGCCGTACAAAGTGCACACGTGCGTCCGCGTCCACTCGACTTGACATCTTATGTGAATTTCTGATAGGTGTGCGGGGTCTAGTACACATGTATTGAGAGCGCGCCCTCCGAATTTCTGATCAGAATTTTGCCGTCCGATCGTTTGCATCCGAGACTCATTAGAAGCGGACGTCACGACACGTCAGAATTCTGATAGTATGCGGAGTCTACAACAAAACTATCTGACAGAAAAAATCGTATAATATGCGACAGGCCTTAAATCGGTTCACACCCAACGAAAAATGCGACGTTGTCAAACCTAATAGCATGGCAAGGAATTTATAAGTACTACGTACAACAGGAAGGTGCACTCCGTATTTTTGTGTATTTAAAAATACACTTTAAATTTAAGAGATTAGGTTTATATTTCAATACAAAATGTCAACGGTCCAGCTGAGACCGCAAGAACGAGGTGAGGGTGTCCCTTTCTCTAAAATTGCCAGCACTATTAAATAACAGGATTAGTAGATTTATGGTTCACAACTTTCGTTATAAAAATTAAATTTCGTAAAATTTCCGCTTCGTATTACTTTTAGTCAATAGAAAACATCGCATTTTAATTTAGGTATTACCGTATAAAAGCATAAAAATGTATCAGGTCGTCTAAGTTTTTTATGGCTTATCCTAGAAAAGAATTTGAATGATAGATTTCAGAATGTTAAAGTAGCAACATTACAAGCCGAATGACGTTTTCTGACGTTTTCCGTCTTCGTTGTGTCAAGTTCGCAATTCGCTCGTCGCCGCCCGCCGCCCGTCGCGCATGTTCGTGGCCGCCGTAATGGGATGGAGTGAGATAAACTGACCTCGTTCTTACTATCTCATTAGGACCGTTTTTAAGCAGCAGTGCACCTTCCTGTTGTATTATAAATTCCTTGTAGCATGGCTTGTAGAAGAACAATAGAGAAGGCTGTGGAATGAGGCTTGACACAGACTTCACACAGATCAGAAAGTTCCAAGATTAGTTAGAAAAAGTCGCGCGCGCATTTTCGTCCTATAAATTAAATGATTTAATTTATTTTTCATTTTTACAAGTTTTGGAAAGTGAGTTTTTGTTTGTAGTTTTTTGTTTTGAAGGCGGTTTAATTTTTGTACTTTTTAGTTCGATTTTGGCAGTCTGTTTTTAATTTTTAAACTAGTTTTTTCCTATGTTAGTAACAAATAAACTCAAAAATTACTGAACCGAAATAAAAAAATATTTCACCATTAGAATGCTACATTAACCCTGACCTGAGTAATATAAGCTATTCTGCCCGCGACTTCGTTTGCGTGGATGAAGTCGCTTACACAACAAACATTCTAAAGGTATCGGTTCAAACTGGGCGTCGTGACTGCACGCGACATGAGGCCGGCGCCACTACTGGTTTCTATGTATTTCATAGCGAGCGTCAGCGTTGGACGTCAGCGTCAGAGACTACGGTAGTCTACTCATCAAATATCTTTGTCCAATGTGCATTTGATCAAAGAAATTGGAAGACTTGGAACTTGGATCAAATGTACCAGGCATGGGCACCTGACAAATAAATTTGATCAATTGGAAATAGAAACTGGGCCAAGCTATTGGCTGAGTGGCATCAACCCCTTTGAATAAAATATCGGCACTTTTGTCCACCGGTCTAACTTTAAAGTGGTAACTTTTGCCACGAAATCAATGCATTACGACGGTTATTTCATTCGTTAAGATCTAGCGAGGAGGCAGGAGGAGCTTCATGGGCAGAACAATCTTCTTTTACGTTGCATTCGCAGCAAAAGTTTAAACTTTTAGGTTATGTCGGCGAACAAAAATCCCTGACAGTTTTGTATCGAAGGTACGACAGCCAAACGATTTTTCATACAAAATTACCATTTTTACTTAATTTTCCGGAATAATAAGTAGTCTATGCTAATCTCAAGTTCCCAAACTATCCCCGTACCAAATATCACGTCGATCCGTTTTGACGTGAAAGAAGGACAAACAAACAAATAAACAAACAAACACACTTTCACATTTATAATATTAGTATGGATTCATTCCATCCATAGGTTTCTAGGAGTACCTAGTTGAGATTAATTATTACAGAATAATGAGTTACTAACTTTTACCACCGACACCGTACCGATCGAGCGAGCGAGGCGGCATTAGTGTGCGTGATGACGCACACACAGGTGGAACGCTGCGCTAATACCTAATCGTTGCCCGCGTTAAAAGCTCGATGCAGTCTTAAGAGAATACACAATTACTTGTTATCTATCTATTATTGATACCATCACACTTGACCGCCAAGCATGAAGTTTGACTTAATACTCTGAGGTAACCAGTATTAAGTCGAGCTTCATGCCGCCAAGACAAGACTGCGCTCAAAGAGCATGTAATCACTACGTTTAAGAGACGGGTCTTTCATAGAAAAAAAGTAAATTATCGTTTTGTATGCAAGTTATACTAAAACGGAATACCAACCACATAGCTGAAATTATGACGTACATGACGTACAGGGTTCCCAACATAATAACCGAAATAGTGCTGTACCAGTCGTGGGATTTTTTATCGATGGCGATATAAAAAAATATCAGGATTCCATTTCTATCATTTTGCAAACTTTAGGGTCTTTGAACGTTAATTCTCGGTTTAAATTAAACAAGAGGTATGTGACAATAAAATTTTCATTCAAAAAGTTAAACCAAGTTTAACAAGAATTTCACGTTGGCGCAAATGGGGCTAAAAGTAAACTCCATTATTAAAGTCAAAGTCTAATTTAATCGAACTTATAATATATATACATGCATTTGGCAATAAAGATACTATAAAAGAACCTGTTTTCGTTTCCGAGGGGCTGAAGGTGCTATTTTTGCAGTTGTAGTTGAAGGTTCTGGAATATTCACAAGAAACATGTTAATATAGCATAGCATGTAAATGAATAAATAATGTAAGTCATACAAACCGCCTTAAAAAAATCACGTAGGTACGTAATTAATACGTATTTAAGTATACGTACTTAAGTAAGTACTTTGAAGTCAGGCGTGAAACATGTATTTACAATTTTTTGTGTTTTTGTTAAGACTTGCCCGACTGCATGCACGAATGCACTTAAAAAAAGCCACAATGCCGTGCGGGTGTACCGACACTATCTAACCGAACGGACTTTACTTCACTATGCAATAGGCATTTCAAAATTGGGCCAACTTGGGAAAAAACCTGATGTTATAACGTTTGAATCATTTAAATCGGTTCAGCCGACTTCGAGTAATTAGTGTACATACTTAAAAAAAAACGCGACGAATAGATAACCTCCTTTTCAATTCTTGAAGTCGGTTAAAAAATTATCGATTGTCGATAAAAAAATGTCAAGCACTATTTATCAGGTTATCTTCTCAATTTTTTAAATTTTGATAGAAAACTTTTAAATCACGTAATCCTTAATGTAATGGCTATAACAAAATGTGAATGTATGTTTACCTTTCTTCATTAAATGGAAATTTGGCCATGAATATTCGCTTTTGGCCTTCTGACCGGCCGGCTCGTAAACCACATAATATATTTCACAAGTTTTGTAATACATCTCTCAACAGATCACACGGGACCACGAAAACGTACAATTAATTAACAAATTTTGCGAGTAATTCACAAAATGCACAAATTCACACAATAATACTAAAATCAAGCTTCGTTTACAAACAGTCAACAAGACAAGAATGTCAAATTTGGCGGCTGGCGGCTGACTGCCAGTCAGAGTGAGTGAGAGTCAAATAGGTGAAAGCAAGACAGCGATATTTCTGGTACAAACTTCATACAACACTTTTTTGTATGGAAGTTGCGCCAGACCACAGCCATCTCTATCGTCTTCTACAAGCCATGCCAAAGCCTTCTTCTATCTCACTCGTTGCACTTGTAACAAGCTCTGAGTACTGAATCCTAGGATTCAGTACTCAGCAAAGATATTATAATATAAGTACTCAGAGGTAACAAGCCATGCTCCTTGGAAAAGCGGCAACGTTGCAGTCGATTACGTCAACGTGTTCTGTTCCGGTGGCCAAAACTGGAACTAATGCCCCCAGTACACGATGGCCGATCATGGTCGGCGACCATGACCAATACATTGTACATTGACACTTTTGAAAGAACCTTTTCAAACTTGTTCGTTCAAAAGTGTCAATGTACGATGTATTGGTCATGGTCGCCGACCATGATCGGCCATCCTGTACTGGGGGCTTAACGTGTTTTGTTCATAATGTCATTTTACTGTCAAGTTGCACTGTCCAACCAGCGCTGCTGTCACCGGAACAGAAAAGATCTCTGAGTACTGAATCCTATGGAGATGGCATATTGTTCTATATGAACTATCGGTTATACAAATATGAGCTAAATCGACATTGTACTCATAAACCTGTAGCCATCTTGTTCTATCTTACCTCCAATACTTCATGTAAAAAGAGACAGCAATATATTTATTTGACCTATTTTTTGGCAACATTGAAACGTGACGTCATCGTAATGCATGATTGAAGCCGGTCGCCATTTAGGTTTCTCGGTATGTGAGCTGTCAACGCGAGTTGTATTTGCAGTGTTTTGTGATAATAGTAGATTTCATTACAAGTGCGGAAAGCCTGTCATTGCAAAGAGTTCCGACAAATGTCTACCCGAGCCGAGGCGCAGCCGAAGGTGAGGGTTGACAGTCGGAACAAGTTGCAATGACGGTTCCGCACGTGTACTGAACAACTATTTTTAATACAGTTGCGAAAAAATTAAGCAATTTAATAAAATAATAAAACACAAGAAACTCAACTAACTAATCGTAAAAGAATATAAGCAGAGACTTTTTTTGTTTTCTTCACCCATTCTGGGTTGGCACAGGAAACTATGATCATACAGCCAAGGCTTCAGTAGAATTTTTTTATTGATATGAAATGAAAATTAAATTAAATGAGATGAAATGAAATTAAACCTAACAAAAGCAATCCGAATCCTACAGGAGCGCCTTTCCTTATTTCTCTCTTTTACCACATCGTTTTCCATTAAAGCCACATTATTGCACTAATTCCACCATACTAAGTACCTACCACAATAAAAACCAGAAAAAACTAATTTAGAAAATTAAGAAATAAGGTCACTCATTTTCTTTTCACTTACTTGCGCAAACTCCTACAAACAGATACTATGGTAAATAGTGCACGTCATACCATATTTAGTAATCTGTGGTCATACAGCCAATTTTATGTATTTTTTATATTCATAAATTTAATTTGGCCGATACTAATATTAATTTAATGTATAATTAAAATTACTTTTAAATCTGATATTGAAACAAATTTGTAGCTTCTTTTTAGAAATATTTGCATGAATCATAAAAACTTCTATGATTTTTTTTAGTAAAAACTTCGTGGTTGGTTTTTTCTTTTTTAATAGATAATATTTTGACAGTTGGGAAAGAAAACGCACGAGTTCGGGAAAGGTAAAGAAAAAGTTCGAGTGTGTAATAGCCCACATCCCGAACGCTATACGTCCCTGCAATACGCCACTTTTTGAGCAACTGTATTAAAAAAGTCTTTCAATGGGAGAGTTTCCTGCAGTAATTTTTCGATGCACTAGATGGCGCTGTAACCCTAACACAACCTACTTTTTTCAGCATATTATGGTAAAGGATTAGTTCATTCAGCCTAAAAAAGACTTGAGTGTCGGTCGGTTGAAGGTACTGTCAAATTAATCTGTCTGTGGTAAAGTTTTTCTTCTGTGAGGTCTGCGGATTGCTTTGCTTCCATGCGTTGGTGTTGGTGTTTTGTGATAGTATTCGTTTTTCTTGATAATTTTATTGAAACCAGGGGGTCTACCGCCTAAAAAATCTGGATATGGATATGGGCTTTATTTGACATTTGAAGCCCATAATCTGAACTTGGCGGTACCGCCTAATTCCATGGACTTCATATTTCTTCCCATACCCATATGTCAGAAAAAGAGTGAATGACGAAGAAAATTCTCTATACATTTTTGACAGTTGAAGCCCAGAATCGGTATTTTGTAAAAATTAAAAAGTAAAAACTCGAAACCCAGATTCATATCGTTATGTCAAATGAAGCAGGCGAGTATTTTGGTATCGGAAGATTCATGGAAAAGTTTAATTTCTCAATTTGTGTGAAATAACTTGCTACTTTTGAGTGTAATCAACTTCATTTATAGTAAATATACCCCTAGCACTTGTAAAACGTTGAACTTTAGCAGAAGAGAGTTTAAAAGCAGAGCGAAAAGATGGAGCGAAAGAGACAAACACAAATTGCTATTTCGCTGTTCCTTTCTCTCGAAGTCATGTAATGGAATTTTACCCGTGAAATTCAAATTTTCGTTTCTTGTTTCGTTATCGGAATTTACATAACTTTAAAGATAAATTGTTGACGTACTTTTGATAAAAATTAGGCATTTAATTAAAGTAATGAAGATACTATGTAAATCAAAAATAGGAAGGTTTTATTTTATGTAGGTACGGTTATATATTTTGTTTTTACTGCTTTGAGGATTTTTATCCGAAACACAAAAATTAAACCAAATCACAAGCCTAGCCTAGCCACCATTCTGGCTGAAGTGTGCTGAAGTGCTAGACAATACTTATTATCCTCCTTGGAGTAATTGTGTTGTGTGATATTATCAATAGCGACTTTTTTGTGGATATTGTCTACGGAAAGTGCATTTGATTGACATATTATTTTACAAGTGATATTGAGCTGTGTTAAAGTTCTCTGTTATTTATTATGTTATAAAGCTAACTCCTTCCTATAAATGCATGTTTTAAGACCTCAGCAAAGCATTTGATCTTGTGTGTTATGAAGTTATGATAAGCTTTGGACCTTTGGACAAAACTTAAAGATGTTTCTCGTTGGCTGAGGTTATAAATGTACCTACTGGCACATTGGTATGGTAATCAGAAAAATGTGGTAAAGTGGGGAAATACATGCTCTGAAGAGTTTATGTGGTGTTAGACAGGATGGGCTGACTTCGCTCTTATATATGTATATATGGACAAGCTCATCACTGGGCTGAGCAGCACACATGGTTGTTATATAGATAATGTCTGTGTGAATAATATCAGTTATGCTGATGACATGGTGCTGTGCTGCTCTGCCTATCGCTGGGTGGCCCAAAAAGCTCCTGCGAGGACTATATATGGAAGCACAGCCTAAGGTACAACGAGAAATAGAGTGTATTCATGATCTTCAGGGGTAACATTAAGAGACTTGAAAATGTGCCCCTGTTACTTTTGAACAGGATTCCTTTGGGCCGTGTAAGTCAGTTTAAATACCTTGGGCATATAGTAACTGAAACTCTGTATGACAATTTATTCTGATATAGATGGATAGGGATGCAGGGCTTTGTTGGTCAGTGGTAACATGGTGAGACACAGGTTTGCTTGGTGTACAGTAGAAGTAAATTTTACTTTATTTAAAGCCTATTGTCAAAATTTTTATACCAGTAGTCTGTGGTCAAACTTTATCCAGCTTTCCTACAATGCCCTGCGTGTGTTATACACTACATGGCGCTTCCACGTTTCTGTAGTGCATCTGGCTTCTTATTTCAAAGGCATTCTGAGGAGAGTGGAGAGAAGTTAGTCTCTCCATATTTTGCTAGGTGAAACTTTATGTTAACATAAGTAGCCTATTTTAATTTTAATATTGTGATTTTGTACTAAAATAGTCAGTAAGCAAAGAAATGGTCTGAAATAAGGGAATTTTATTTTATTTGAACAGTTTAATCATTGCTTATTTTTAATCATTTCTGTCGAACAAATAATTTTTTATTTTTAACCTAATCGATAGAAGTTTAAGTTATAAATTTCAATAAAAGCTCCCATCTGTTATCATTTGTTAGATACTCTATACTTAACAGACTAACTCTAGTTTGTCTGTTTTTCGTTTCGGGACGATGCAATTATTTCAGAATTACTGAATAAATAATCCATATTATTAACCTATTTATTTAGCAATTTCTATTCAAAGTACCTAATCCACTTTTGTGCTATTTTGTAAAAGTATTTTGTAGTAAGTAGTACAACTACATAATATGCTATGCTATGTTGTACTTACTAAGTACAATATAGCATAGCTACAATGCACATCTATACCTGTCTTTTGTGTGCAACTCTAGGAGACAGCGCTTAAAGCTCATATTCTCCAAATAAAATAATGAGTTGATAGACAATTTGTTAATTTTCTTAATTGCTGTTAAATTGTAATGTCAAAAACCCACTTATTTATATTTAAGTTAGCAACTGAAAACATAAAATGTGCTAAACTGAAAAATCATAGAAAATAAAATAACATTTGGCCGCTGAAGAAATAAATAACTTATGTATTTACAGGTCTAACTATTTAATCATCCTCATAAATGATAGTAATTTTATTTCTCTTTCATAGCAAATTTATATAAAATAAAGATAATGATAAAAATAAGTACCTACCTATGTTACATAAATAAGTGTTAAAAATATGAATTCAAGAAACTAAACATTGCTTATTTTCAATTCTGGAAGGGTTGTGTTGTGGCACTTCTTAATTGAGAATATTGGCTTTGTTTAGTCTGAATTTGTCACAATATACTAATAATTTATGTAAACACAAAGGTATAAGTAGGTAAGTACAAGAAATTAACAACCAGAAATAAAGAACTAGGTATCAAAATGGTATCATCATGCATTTATTAACCAAGTTGTTATTGTCACAAGTTCACAACACATATTTTAAGACATTATTACGGTATACTTTGTACTGTTTATCTTTTAAAGGTTCTGTTGAATGATTTTCTCTGTAATTATCATCTTATTAACAATGTTCTTGTCTTGGAGTAGCCGTCCATTCCATCATGTCAATATTAAACTTATAAGGAACATTCGGTCTGCTTTTCTTTAAATCTTGATAAATATCTGCAACCTTGCTCTGATAATGAGCCTTACGGGTAGTATCATAAGAGGAAATGAAGAACATTAACCACAAAATGACTCAAACAATAACTTCTACAAAATTTTGCCATGACGGGGTCATTTGTCAAATTGTTCACGTAATTAGCGCACACAAATCGAAGAGAAATCATAGTTGACCATCAAAGAATGCCTTTTTCGTTATATTTTATTAATTTTGTGTTATTTACATATTTCAAAAAGTAAAGTTAAGGGTGGTATTCCACTTATCAAATATTTGATCCAAGAAATTGGACGAGGACAACTTCGAATGGTTTCATTGATAAATTCTTTGATCAAATGCATATTGGACCAAGATCTTTCATAAGTGGAATACTGTAGAAAGGCTTGTCATTTGCGTTTGGTTATTAATTGATACGTACATTATTTATTTTAGGAATACTTGTTTTTAATACTATGAAGAACTAAATTAATTGTTTTTATCGACTTTGTCCGTTGTCATTTAAAATATAAATAATAAGAGTAAAAAATGCAGAGAAATAATAATACTTTGTTAAATATTGGTATTTATTTGAAATGATGCAACAAGACGCGACTATCATTCACTCGCGAAATCCAGATCCGGAAAAACAGTTAGCTGGTAGCTCCAATTGAAGCCCATATTATGGGTCTGGGCTTGAAATCAGAAATATGGATCTGAACTTCATATTTTTAGCCGGTAGACCCCCTGGGGGGCTACCGCGTAACTTTATGGGTATGAACTTCATACGTTTTTCGGAACTTTAAGTCAATTTTATAAAGAAAATAGCCGCTATCAGTTCCTTGTTTTGTGACGTCGGGTATAACAATAACTAGCTAGCAACGTTCAACAGAACAAAGCAGCAAAAATCTATCAAGATAAGGAATTCAAATGACAGTTGAAGCCCATACCCATATCCATATTTCTTAGCCGGTAGCCCCCCGGCTTGGACTGGTACTGAATACTGGACCCCGATTGGATAGCTTACATTTTGGCCTGGCACTGAATACTTGACACCGATATTGCTTAACGTTTTGGACTTGCCTAATCACCGCACTGGTGAACGAACTTCAATCATATCGAAAGAAAGACTATGGATCGTGTAGTCTTGATCAGCCCCTATACCGGCTAAAAATATGGATATGAACATGGGCTTTATTTGACATTTGAAGCCCATATTTTGTACTTGTATGGGCATAATGTGGGCTTCAAATGTCAAATGAAGCCCATGTCCATACCCAGATTTTTTAGCCAGTATAGGGGCTGGGGGGCTACCGCGTAACTTTTTGGATATGAACTTCATACGTTCTTTGGAACTTCAAGTCAATTTTATAAAAATTTATAGCCTCAATCAGTTCCTTGTTTTGTGATATCGGGTATAACGATAGCTAGCTAGCAACGTTCAACAGAACAAAACAGCAAAAATCAATCAAAATAAGGAATACAAATGACAGTTGGAGGCCATACCCATGCCCATATTTTTTAGCCGGTAGCCCCCCTGGTTAATAACCCAGACACATCGTATAATGCCGCGTACACACCGCGCCAACGAACGCCAACGAATGGGTTTCGATGCCCTTCGTTGGTCCTGTTTGGACGGTTTGGCGAAGGCCAACGATCGTTCGTTGGCGTGTGCCGGCGATCCGGAGCGTGGCGGTAACATCAAAGGAATTGAGCCATTAGATCGAACTCGGTGTGGACGGCGGCCGAAGGCCAACGAACGAACGTTCAGTTGAAGCCATGAAGTTCGACTTAATACTGAGGTAACTGGAGAGTGCAGTACGAACAATTTTTTGAATACCACAAATAACACAGTGGCTGTCTTCCGTCTCACCTACACTTTAAAAAAATACGTATGGTCATATGAGACAACTGACAGCCACTACCTGCCACTACATACATAAATGTCAATTTTGCTGGCGACACTTTTTTATTCAGGGTGAGAGCTCCAGTTACCTCAGAGTATTAAGTCAAACTTCATGGTTGAAGCATAGTTTCTACCAAAAGCGAGAGCGTCGAGTTTAATCTGTGCGTAATCTCAAGCGAAACCTCTGAGTACTGAATCCTATGGAGATGGCATACCTACGAAAAATTGAAGCATACACACACACACAAGCACACATACCGAGAAACCAAAATGGCGCCTTTCCGTAGTGCTGCCCTATTTGTACATCGATATATTTATTGATGAAGTTATAGATCAAGTATTTTTGTGACTACCTACCTATATTACCCTATATTTTATAAAAGCAGTTTCGTAATCACCTCGATAATTTAAAACGGAATTATAGTGTATAATTATATACCTAGTTTTTTTGAAAAATAAATCTTAATAATGTGCTTTCTTTATGACAATGACACAATGTGTATGTGTTTGTGCATGTACGCACACAATCATTGGCCCGACTGCGCGCGTGAGACGCAACAACTGTAAGATGAAGTTATAGATCAAGTATTTTTGTGACTACCTACCTATATTACCCTATATTTTATAAAAGCAGTTTCGTAATCACCTCGATAATTTAAAACGGAATTATAGTGTATAATTATATACCTAGTTTTTTTGAAAAATAAATCTTAATAATGTGCTTTCTTTATGACAATGACACAATGTGTATGTGTTTGTGCATGTACGCACACAATCATTGGCCCGACTGCGCGCGTGAGACGCAACAACTGTAAAGCCCCCAGTACTGGAAGGCCGATCATGTTGGCCGACCTTGATGGGCCATCGTGTACAGGGCCGGTTTGCGTGTGATTGCCGTCTGCGAGCAACGCAAACCGGCCCTGTACACGATGGCCAACATGGTCGGCCAACTTGATCGGCCATGGCCTGTACTGGGGGCTTAAAGCCCACGGTGTGAGAGTTTGCGTGTGATTGCCGCCTGCGAGCAACGCAAACCGCCCCTGTACATGATGGCCCATCATGGTCGACGAACATGAGTAACCATCCTGTACTGGGGGCTTCAAGGTGAGAAGAGCCGCCAAGTGCTTCCTCATCTATAGTAATATCGTAAACAGGAAAGCTTTGATTGGTTGTTGTTTGAATTTAATAGGTTCCAAAACTACTAGACTAATTTAGAAATTTCTTTGACCATTAGAAAGCTACATTCTTTCCGAGTGACATAAGCTATATTTTATCGTGATATTCCCATGAGAACGAGTACCATGCGGGTAAAACGGCGAGGATCCGCATGTTATTCAATTTATTATAAAATGTATTGCTTGTTAAGTACATAATGTATCAAAAATTCTAACGCAGATACAGATTAAAAATAAGGTCCTGTAGTTTATTTACAAACTAACCTTAGTAAAATATAGTTCATGTTGCAGTAGTAGTAGATAAAAGACCAACCTACTATATTTTACTGAGGTTATAGTTTGTAAAAAAACTACACGACCTTAGCTTCAATCTATACGATTGTAGATACATTAATACTTAGCGAGCAATAAATTTGATTGAGGGCGCCCCACTTGTCGGCTCTACTCGCCTTTACTTAGCAACTGCAATTTTATGATCAAATTTTTTATGTTTTCCGAGTCACGCGTCTATACACATGCGAGACCTCCATAGAATTCCAGATCAAAGGTCGCGAGAACCAGTTTAAGTAAAAAAAGGTAATGAAATAAAACAAAAAGCTCCATATTATAAAAACCTATTATGTTTATACAACAAGGATTGGTTTTTTTTACATAACACACATTACAATATAAATCACAAAGGAGAATGCCTACTAGGTACCTACCTACCATAGAAAAAAGAAATGTCTCAAAAAAAAAACAAGCATTATTAAGTAATAAAATATTAAACAGTTTGAATCGAGATCTTTACTAGCAATCATATTTTTTATATATTTAGAATATAGCGAAGCGACATCTAGTGGTAAAAAATATACTTACTTTTAATGTGCTAGAATGAATGAAAGTTGAACAACAACTTTACAGCAAAATGACATTAAAAAAATACGTTATATATAAGTATCCAGTTTTTGGCAACCGGAACAGAAAACGTTGTCGCACTATAATTTCGATTTTGCCAGTGGCCTAATTAACGTCTTTTTCAAAACTTAAACTGTCGTTGACGTTTGAAACTGTTCTTCAAAATGAAAAGAGCACATCAAAATAGTTTTCGTACGAGTCTTTAAATTTTCCTTTTGCATTGTTCCAGCCATATTTTTCTTTTTTTGTTATTTTTAGGCAACCTAAAACAATAAAAACAGTTTTAAATTAATACACTCAATTTACACTTGAAATTTGAAAACATCGATAATTCGATAAGAAAAATGCTGAAAGGGTTTGTGTTTCATAGGTTTTAATAATTTCGACCTTGACTTCCTTACTTTGACTATGAACACAAGGGGCTTATGCAAGTGGATAAATAGAAAGCTTTGGAAGAAGGGAATCGGGCAGGACTCACGTGGGTGGCTGGCTGCTGGTTTTGCAACAACCGCAGCGACGAATCCAACTGCAGCTTCACGCACTTTCTCGTCACTTTCTTTCACGTACACAGTTCGGGTAACTAATATCGGAACAGCTGCTGGAGCCGGCTCCTCATTTAACACAGTTTTTCAGGTAATCAAGATTTTTCAAAGCGGCCGTGATCCGGCGCGTGCGGCAGTCAGTTTTCGAGAGAGTGATTTTTTTTTCTTCCTCGTTGGGTGGCGCGAATGTCGCACGGCCACTGTTTATGTGGAAACGCCAGAGATGGCGCTAGGTGTAGGTAAATGAGAGGATAAAAGGATGGGAAGCCTTAACATAATCCCCCCACTTGAAATCGTCCAGATTTCAAAAGTACAAAAACAAGAAGTCAAAGAACTCCCTTTTTACGCGGTTACTATGAATTGTTAAAGTTGCATTCCTTTGAACTTATGATTCAAATTTTTATCTCGTTTTGTTTTACAATTAAGATTGAGAAATTACTATAACTAGGTACTTAAAACTACGGAAATGTATCGATGAAAACCGATACAGTTAATGCTCTATAGGTAACGGACAAAGTTTGGTTACTGGTCTACGAAGGAGGCCACGCGTAGTACGAAGTGTAACGACACGAACCACACCGTCGGTACCAGGGTGCAAGACAGTAACTTGCCCTGAACGCCACTCTAATGGAGGCAAATTGTTATCAACGAGCAATACAATATCACCACACTTTACGTTAGCTCGACCGTGAAACCATTTCGCACGCTGTTGTAACGTATGGAGGTAGTCACGCTGCCAGATACGCCAGAATGATTGGGTAAGTTTTTGTAGCATCTGCCAACGCTCTCGAGGAGACACATATTGATCCGTTAATTCAGGTTCAGGTAACGCTATTAGAGGGCTATTAACCAAAAAATGACCCGGTGTTAAAATATCCACTTCGTCAGGATCCGAGGATATGTTGCACAACGGTCGCGAGTTCAGTACCGCTTCGACCTTAGTAAGTACAGTTATCAACTCTTCGAGAGTAAGAATCTGCGATCCAATTACCCGTTTTAAGTGGTATTTCATGGATTTAACTCCACTTTCGAAAATTCCACCAAAGTGACTACCGGTTGGAGGGTTTAATTGCCAGATGATACCACGTTCTGCGAGGTTAGATGATACGGGATCGCAATTTGCACGTATGAGTTTATATAATTCGTTAAGATAGCGTTTCGCGCCGATAAAATTGGTACCGTTATCGGTAACTATAAAAGTACAAAGCCCGCGACGGGAAACAAAACGGTCTAAAGCCGCAATAAACGCAGAAGTGGTTAGTTCGGTTACTACTTCAATGTGAATTGCCTTTACGGCTAGACATACAAAAATGCAAACGTAAACTTTATAAGTTTGCGCCTTTCGTCTATGACTTTCTTTAACGAGAAAAGGCCCAGCAAAATCTATACCAACTTTCTGAAAGCAACGCGTTTGTTGAACTCTGGAAGATGGAAGATCTCCCATTAAGGGTTGACACGGAATAGGTTTTGCTTTAAAGCATGGAACGCATTTTGATAATCTGGAACGAATCAAATTACGAATCCCAAGAATCCAAAATTGACGTTGAATAATCGATTGTAGGGTACGAGGACCACAATGCAAGTAAGTTATATGGAAATAGTCTATTATCAATAAGGATAAACGTGAACTTTTTGGTAATAAAACGGGATGTTTCGTAGATACAGGTAAATTAGAATGTTTTAATCGTCCCCCCACACGGAGGATACCCAATTCGTCTACAAACGGACGGAGTTTCTGTATGGCCTTAGAACGCTGCACGTCTTCAATAAAATACGATTGCTGTTCATGTTTCATTAACAGTTGAAGTGAATCGTTTAATTCTTTAACGGTAAGCGATTTGCTGGGTTCAGTATGACGTAAAGACGCCGATATAAACCGTAAACACCAAGCAAGAATCCGCTGTACACGCGTTAACGAGGAATAGCGTTCTAATAAGGTGGTTATGAGACTGGGCTCATCAAGCGCAGTTGTAAGCTGGGCTAAACACGCGTTGGGACGCAGTTCCGGAATATCCTCCGAAGACTCCAAATGAGTATTGCCTGGCCAATAGGAAGTATCTTTTGCCAACCAGTCCGGACCGACCCACCAGGAGGAACATTCAGCGAGTTTTATCGAGCTTAAGCCTCGACTGCAGTGGTCCGCAGGATTGTCATTAGTGGAGACGTGTTGCCAGTGTTCGAGGGGAACCTCGTCGGTTATTTTCACAACTCGATGTGCAACGAACGTCTTCAGCTTATGGGGTTCGATATGTAGCCAGGAAAGCACAGTGCTACTGTCTGTGAACGCAATGATTTGTTCAATTGGGATTTTTTGTTTTAACAAGTTATGCATATGTTTAAGGACGCGTGCGAGTAAAACAGCGCCACAGAGCTCTAGACGGTTTATTGTTAAAGGCTTTATAGGAGCCAGTTTAGACTTGGCAATCAATAGATGCGCTTGACATTCATTAGAACCGACACTGCGCAAATAGACACAGCATCCGTATGCTTTTGAGGACCCATCACAGAATCCTATTAATTGATATTGAACAGCATTATCAGCTGTAACTTTACGAGGAACAGTAATGGTTTTAACATATTCTAATTCAATGAGGAAGTTACGCCACTTGTTAGCGATATCTGCGGGAACAGTATCGTCCCAGCCTAAACTCAGACGCCAAAGGTCTTGCAAAAGACGTTTTGCTATTAGCACAAAGGGTGCAAGCCATCCTACAGGATCGTAGATGCGAGCGATGCATGAGAGAATAGCACGCTTCGTGAAATTTGTATTCAATGCTGTGATTGAATAAGTAAAAAAGTCTTTAAGAGGGTCCCACTGGACGCCTAATATTTTGATAATGTGTTGATGATTTTCATCACAAAAAGATTTTGGAACCTGGCAATGTTCGACAGGAAGAGATGCATTAAATTCAGGCGAATTGCTACTCCACTTGCGGAGTTCAAACTGAGCACACGCTAAAAGGTTTATTAACTGGTCCTTTAGTTGAAGTGCTTGGGCTACGGTAGGTGCCCCGGCCGTGATATCGTCCATAAATGTATCCTGACGCACCACCTCGGCAGCTTTAGGATAGTCAGCGCCATGATCAGCTGCGAGCTGATGCAACGTACGAATTGCCAGATATGGTGAACTTGTCACGCCATATGTAACCGTATTTAGCTCGTACTCCGAGACAGGATCAGAAGGTGATGATCGCCAGAGCACGTGTTGCCACACCCTATCCTCAGGACGCAAATCAATGTTACGATACATTTTTGTTATATCAGCTGTGAACACTATAGGTTGCAAACGGAATTTGGTAAGTATGTCTACGATATCATTTTGGAGCTTAGGTCCAGTATAAACAATGTCGTTTAAGGATTTTCCATTTGTTGTTTTCGAGCTGGCGTCAAAAACAACCCGGAGTTTTGTGGTCGCACTATCTGGGCGGACTACACAATGATGTGGAATAACGAATTTACCTGAGCCGAGACTTGAAGGTTGCATGTGACCTAAGTTCTGATACTCAGTCATAAAATCGCCGTAATCTTTGTTTAATTCGGAATTACGTTCGAGTCGTTTTTCGAGCTTACGTAAGCGCGACTTTGCGTTAGTTAAGGAATCGCCTAAAGATTCGCACGAGTCTTTTAACAGCAAAGGCACCACGTATCGCCCGTCAGGCTTGCGGGAGACTAGACTTGTAAATAGCTCCTCACATTTAACGTCTTCCGGATTCGCTAATTCGGTTCTTGGTGGCTCTTCGACCTCCCAGAAACGCTTGACCACGTCATCTAATGCACGAGTGGAAGCCACGAGGGAAGAGATTGTGGATGGGGGTCGGCTAACGGGATCGACCCGGCCTGTGAGAACCCACCCGAAAACGCTATGTAAAGCAACCGGTAGACCGTTGCCCAAATCGAGGCGTTGGCCGTCATAAATCGCGTGGAACTGCTCCGCGCCTAATAACAAGTCGATGTCTGTCGGTCTGTCAAATTGAGAATCAGCAAGTACTAAATGTTTAAAGTTATTACGTACTACAGGCGGTATTGGAACTGTAGGCATTTTACTAGTAATTTTGTCTAAAACAATTACATTAATATCGAATTTGTGATCATCTGAATCGCGAGGCTGTACCGTACAGGATGTCTCTCCCTTTATCTGATGCACTACGCTTTTACCTAGACCCGCTACGGTTAGTTTACAACGACGTAGAGGTAAGCACAAACGCTGCGCGAGCGATGAAGTCATAAAACAATCTTGCGCACCGCTATCGATGAGCGCGCGAGCCAAAATAGGTTGAGTGGAGCCTGCCGGATCGCAACTGCGTACGCGTACAATGCACGTACCGAGAAGAACCAAAGCGCGACTATGCCCTAGGTGCGTACTAGAAGTTACCGACGTTTCTTTTACCATAGGCGGTTCGATAACGCTAAACCCATCCGAACCGTCAGTCACTTCGGCTGAAACACTAGGTACCGCGACAGTGGGCCCGCCACCGTTGTGCAACAAGCTATGGTGACGCTTGCCACAGACCGAACAAGATGATTTAGAAAAACACTGATCAACATTATGATTCGGACGTAAACAATTTTTACATAAGTTTTGTTTAAACACGAATTTATTCTTTTCAGAAATGCTAAGTGTTTGAAACTTAGAGCATTTGAAAATATTGTGCTGTTCACCGCAGTACATACAAGTTACCGAATGCTGATTAGGTATCGTAGCATTGGCAGCACTGGACGGCAACGAATTAGATTTATAATTGTTTTTGTTTCGAACCTCTAAGGGGCGTTTAGTTATTTTATTAAATTGATTTTGAGTACCAGAACCGGATATCGTGCCGGATTGACTGACCTCTAATACTTTTACATAACTTTGTAAAAAAGTTAATAAATCAGAAAAGGTAGGTATTTGTTTCATATTCTGAATTTCAAAACGTTTACGAGTATCGTTATCTAGAACTCGCGAAGCTAAATAAAAAAGTATAAACTCGTCCAATTGTTTTATTTTCATAGCCCTAAGGGCGTTAACTGTTTCATTTAACATGTTAGTTAAATTCCTAAGTTCGGAAAAATTACAATTTTTTAAAGGTGAAAAATTACTAATTTTTTCTAAATAATTATAAGCCAAAACGCGTTTATTTTCAAATCTCTCGATGAGAGTGTCAAAAACAATTGGATAGTTTTCACTCGTAACCGGAATGCCCTTGGCTAGCGACAACGCCTCACCGGAAAGACACGATAATAAATAATGGAACTTCTCAATCGAACTTATGCTATTATTGTTATGCACAAGTGACGAAAATGTGTCAAAGAATGTTTGCCAATGTTCAATGTTACCATCAAACTTCGGTAATTCAAGATTAGGTAAACGCACTTGCGAGAATGGTTTCGCGGTATGACTAAATGAATCGCAACTACCGCACGCGCCGATGTTTGTCGAGACGCGAGCAGCGTGAGCCGTGTCGATACCTTCGCTTTCGCTCGAAAAAATATCATCCGCGACACCGATTACACTATAGTATAAATCGTCAAATGCTTGGACCACTTTGAAATCAATTTTTTCACTCGGTTTTAAGATTAACTTTAATTCATTTATCTGAGTAGTATACTCGATGAATTCGCTACGTAATTTCTCAATCCGTTTGAACCTAGCTTTGAATTTAGATAATACTGATTTATCCGAGGAAACCTTAGTAGATAAATCCATCAAAATTTGCATATCACGGAACGCATATTCTCGCCGCGTTTGAACCAACTCTAATTGTCTTTCTTTTTCTTCTATCATTGCACTATTCGAAATACTACTGGCGGAGTCTGAATCTTTAGTCATTTTGAATAACAAACAAAATACCTAAACGTTAAGTAGTAAGTAGGTAGGTACCTAAGTATGCAAGCACCCACCTACGACACGATTATAAATAAATTTCAGTAAAAGTTTTGTAATACGTAACTGACAGATAAGTTAAACGTACAAAATATTGGTTAAATTGATATTAGTTAATATCGATACAAAATACGTAAGTAGGTACTTATGTACTAGGGTATTATTTTTATCAAAAAATAACCATACGACAAGCTACTTAGGAAATAGACTTAAGAACAAAATTTTACGTTAAAAAATGTTAACAAACATGTAATTTTAAATAATAATTCGTAATCATGAACTAGATTTAATGAGATTCACTTTTTCGTAATTTATCGGTACCTAAACAAAAAAAAATGGCCGGCGCTCAACGAGCACACGACGCTCGAGTAGGACAAATATTACGTATAATTATATTATTATTACGCTAGGAATGCAACGTTAACGATTGTTTTGAATGAAAATAGGTTTTAGTAATGTTTAATATGGACTGTAACTGGAATTTTAAGCTGGTTAAAACCGGTACCATAGGCATCTGAGCTCGTATGGACCAAAAAATGAAAGGGTTTGTGTTTCATAGGTTTTAATAATTTCGACCTTGACTTCCTTACTTTGACTATGAACACAAGGGGCTTATGCAAGTGGATAAATAGAAAGCTTTGGAAGAAGGGAATCGGGCAGGACTCACGTGGGTGGCTGGCTGCTGGTTTTGCAACAACCGCAGCGACGAATCCAACTGCAGCTTCACGCACTTTCTCGTCACTTTCTTTCACGTACACAGTTCGGGTAACTAATATCGGAACAGCTGCTGGAGCCGGCTCCTCATTTAACACAGTTTTTCAGGTAATCAAGATTTTTCAAAGCGGCCGTGATCCGGCGCGTGCGGCAGTCAGTTTTCGAGAGAGTGATTTTTTTTTCTTCCTCGTTGGGTGGCGCGAATGTCGCACGGCCACTGTTTATGTGGAAACGCCAGAGATGGCGCTAGGTGTAGGTAAATGAGAGGATAAAAGGATGGGAAGCCTTAACATAACAAATGCTATATGGGCAACCCTAGCGCAAAACAAACAAATTTATATTTTCTTGAAATACACCAACAAAACTCACCAAAATAAGTAGTAAGCTACATTTGGTATGAATTCTAAGTAAACTATTCACAGGAAAACCAAAACACAATACATTTATTGTATTGTTTTGGTGTTTTTGCAAAATAAATAGTACGTACCGGTGTAATGTAATGTTTGGACGATTTTCACTTTTTTTGATGCCACAAACTACCACACTGCAATTAGACATGTTCCTTGTTGCTTTCTCTCACTTATTAATACCTTTTATTCACATGAAAGTCTCAAATTAAAAGACTTTTATCACAAAACACTGCAAATACAACTCGCGTTGACAGCTCACATACCGAGAAACCTAAATGGCGACCGGCTTCAATCATGCATTACGATGACGTCACGTTTCAATGTTGCCAAAAAATAGGTCGAATAAATATATTGCTGTCTCTTTTTGCATGAAGTATTGGAGGTAAGATAGAACGAGATGGCTACAGGTTTATGAGTACAATGTCGATTTAGCTCATATTTGTATAACCGATAGTTCATATAGATCAATATGCCATCTCCATAGGATTCAGTACTCAGAGAGCGAAACACCAATCACAGCGCGTGAGCGTGTCGTCAAATGTGAGGTGATTATTGATTATTTGTGTTATTGTGATTGTGAATCATTTTTCTGTTCTTGTTTTTCTAGCTTTTGTTTGCAAAACACTGTAAAAGTTTGTGATAATAGCCAAACAAACCGTTTTAAGAGTCATCGAAAGTGCCCATTGAATAATACCCACCATGGAACCAGGCCAGGCACAGCCTTCTCTATTGTGAACCGCTTCACGAAAGCCGATAATCGCAATGTCCGGTCTCAGGCAGGAGTAGACATAATAATGGTCGGCAATTTATTTGCCTCTAATTCAGATTACTGTGCTGCTGAATTTAGGAATGTGAAGAAAACATCCGTGTAAGTTTGTCAACCACTACATTATTTATAATCAAATACCTACAAGTTTATAATCATTGCGAAAATAACATAACCTCAAAAGTGTAACTCATCATATTTTTAACTAGGTACTTATTATTTTTGTTATGTTCAACATAAAATATTAACGTTCCCTGTCTTTTCAGGTCGGCAAGATAATCTTACGGTGATGCTGCCGTTGGATATACTTCGGCGCGATTTGAATGAATTGATTTGAAGGTGTGTACAGAACATAAAGTCCGCTCGAAATCGTATGCAGCGATAGTGGATGAAAAAGAAGGAAAAGTCATCAGCGTCCAAACATGCTGTTGCTCTCCAGATGTGAATACACAGGCGCATTGAAAAACTATCCAGTACTGACACACAGTGCTACTGGAAGAAATCCAAATTAGCACATGTTGGAAATAATAAATAATTTGAAATATGTCACGGCTGAAATGATGATGATGATGAAGGAAATATCAGCCGGTATAAGACCATGTTCTTAGCAGACTGCTTCCAAAACATGCTGACACAATTTCTACAATCTGCGGCAAACTAAAATGTATCCAACTGTGAATTACTTAAAATACAGCTAAGATTATGAGAAAAGTGAAAAGTGCAAATGTTATTGTGTAATGAAACTAGTTTTATTTTTTTCCAAAAGTGAATAATTGGAAACAAAAATTTACCCTATATAGTATGAAAGTACAAAATAAAACAAAATGTAATAAAATAATATTTTTTTTATTCAATTTGTATGGTCTGGATGCCACACACCAAAAGAGATAAATGAAAAATATGAAATTGACTAAAATAACTTTTTCACTTCTCATGCTCGTAAAGTTCGTGTTTATGTTGGGTATAGGCATAGTAAAACAATATAAGTAAGCGGACTGGAGCCCTGAGCGAGCGATAATGGGCTAAACACGTAGGGCTGTCGCTTAGAGTTTATTCAATCGTCAAAAATGCATAGTCAATCTCTATACAAAACAGTTTTCCCCTGTAGGGTGGGCGTCAGGAATCTATAATACAAAGTTTTTTTAATTATTTTTGTACATAGACCAGGGGCTGACTAAAATTTTTCATTACCTACGTCATGTTACCTGTTTAGTGGTTTGAAAAATTACGGTCGAAATAGGATAAATTAAAACGTGGCTTTACAACACCAAGACCAAGACAAATAGACATGTTCATGCACACACATATTTGTCTTGTTCGGGAATCGAACCCGAGACCACTTTCGGGAATCGAACAGAAGATGGGTATAGCCTACCCCTGCGCCAAATCGGTTGTCAAAAACCGAATACAATATGTACCTACGCCCACTGCGAATCGAACCCGGGGCCTCTGGGTCTGAAATCGGTGGTGTGCATCACTAGACCGCAGAGGCGGTTAAAAATCTATATTATGCTCCCAGTTTATTAATCTAATCACATACCTTCCTACACATAGGATTACAAGTTACAATAATTTGTTATTATAAATGTTTTTCTTTCTTCTTTCTTTCTATTTGAAAATTAAACTACAAATTGGTATCTGGTCAACGAAATCGGAAGCAGAACTATTTAGGTAGGTAAGCAGCTATACAAAATATTATGTACGTATCTACGTATGATCATTATAGTAGGTAGATTGTACTCACCGTTCTTGTTCGCTGGGTGATGCGAAGAAAGATAGTTCTGGATTAGACAACCCGCTACTGAGACATCCGTATACACTACAATATTTTTTACTTCTACTCGAATTTTTTGCCATCGTAGGTACACGCACGAATTATTACAAATACAAATACAAAATTATTAGAGGGAGGCAGCGCAGCGGCGCGGAGCGTGCGTGTGGTGGGCACGGACAGTTTTACCTTAATAATATTATGCGCGGTCGCGGGCGACCGGCCGGCGGCGGCGCCGCGCGGGCGGCGGGCGCTGCCACGCATGACTGTCGCCCCGTTATCACCGATAAATTTTGTCAGTGTGTGCGTGCGACGACGCATGACGACGCATACGTACGGGCGCGCTCACATACAAACCGTTTGGGGTGCCTGTCCAGGCAGTCAACGTACTTATATTGTTTTACTATGGTATAGGCGGCATAAAATCGCTTTTTATGCTCTAGTGCATAAAGTAAAATCTTCGTCTAAGTCTCAGACTTTATGACGAAGGTCGTCAGGTAAACAGTCACACACGCAATTAAACTTCGTTAAATAAACTTTATTAATACCTAACGTATTTCATTCTGTTTCTTAAATTTTGTACATAATCCATGTTAAATTATTAAATTAATAAAACTAGGCAAAATTAATGAGTTTTCTAAGGAATAAGTATTTCAAGAGTATTATGGACTACGATCTATGCTAAAGTCACTGTGCTGCCAATGCCCGTATAAAAAAAAAGAAAAAGAAAGTCTTCCCGCCAATATGGCGAAGTCTTTATTTTTTCTTTTTTGCAATATTGTTATTTATTTTCCTCACACTCGAAGTGAAAAGCAGAGTGTATAACTCGTACATAAAACCCATTTTACCCTCGAATTGACTATCCACCCTCGCCTACGGCTCGGGTAAAATGGTACCTTTTATGCACTTGTTGTACAATCTACTATTATTGCGTAATTGATTGTAACGCTAATTGATGAGTCGCGGGTTGAATGTAGACTGACTGAATGCTATGAAAAATATGATTATTAACAAATAAAATGTAGGTCGTTACGAATGTTGGTCAGTACGTTGACCGTACACAATTCAATGTAAGCCCTAAATATTAAATAAGACAAAAACACTTATAAAAATTTTGTGTTGATGTTAGAAACACTTTGGTCTTGATAGTTTCGTATGTTCTTCTTTGAAAGCAATTTGAAAGGAGATGTTGATATGGTAGACTAGACCGATTACCATTTCAATAAGTACAGTAGCGAGTTATATGCAAATAAACAATCAATCCATCTATTGATGATTCTTTTGATTGCTGCGATTTTCTGTGTGCCCCCAATATTGATTTTTACAAGCGTCATCAAACATATCATTCAATTTATAATATTATAGCAGGCTGAGTAAAATATAAATTGGTATTTATAATGAGTGCATAATTTATTTAAATTCAATATTTAATAGTATACTTAAATATTGTTTATACCCAAGTAATATATTTAAGTATTACTACTAATTATAAATGCGAAAGAACCTCTGTCTGTCAGTCTGCTTCGCTTTCATGCCTAAACTACTAAACTGATTTCGATGAAATTTGGTACCTACAAAGATAGAGTTGACCTTGCGAAAGGACATAGGCTAATTTTTATTCCGGAAAAGCTTGTACTCTGTAATCCATGCGGGCGAAGCCGCGGGCGGAAGGCTAGTATTAAAATTAAAATAAAGCCAAGCTCACAAAAACCTCACTGACCTCTATTATTATTATTACACACTGGACAGGCTGTCTCCATACAAATGAAAGCTAATTTTGTGTGGCAATTTGAAGCGCCACTACGAGTGTCCCGAGAACTAATTTTGACATAATCATTACCACAACTGACTGAACATCACTAGTTTTAGTTACATAGACACTCGTACCTATATGCCTACAGCGCCAAAATAGCGATACTCAAATAGGCACTTTTATGACAGCCAGTCCAGTCCAGCCTCCAGCACACAGAACAGAAAAAAAAACTTTTTTTCTGTTCTGTGCTCCAGCATGACTCTTTTTTTTTTTTTGGAAAGTTATTTAACGGCACTGGGTTTTCGAGCCCTTTTATGCCCGTCTTGATGTTAATTTGGAGTTTTTGACACTTGACATTGACACTTCTCTCTGTTTGTTTCTCTGAGTACTCAGAGGTTTGTTTACTGTTTGTTTGTTTGTTTTTTCGGATATTATTTAGAGTTTGTCGATTGTGTTGCTGATAAATTTGTAAAGCGGCATGAAATTACTATAATTTGCTAAAAGATCTTCTAGTTTCTGTGGTATTTTCTTGTGGATATCTGATAGTTCCGCGATGAGAGTTAGACGGTGTAAGTTAAATCTTCTACATGTGAAAATGATATGGTTTAGGTCTTCGTTCATATCGCAGACAGGGCACCTGGGGCTATCTGCCATCTTCAGTCTATGCAGGTGAGTGCGAAATTGGCCATGGCCAAATCTCAATCTATTTATTGTTGTTATAAATTTTCTTTTGGGCACTTTTTTTCTGTACCACCAAGGTTGGGCGGGCGGGCTTCCTTGGATTGATTTGTAATGCTGACCCTTTTCTCGACTAAGGCTTTCCCAATACTCTTTCCAGAGCAGTGTCAGGTGTTCATTGGTTTTGGACTTGTAGTCGGTGAATGGAACTTCCATAGAACAGGTATGGTCTACATTTGTAGGCTTCCTTGTTGCTTCATCTGCTTTTTCATTTCCAGTTATGCCACAGTGCGAACATACCCACATAAAATGTACACTTTTTCCACATTCATGTAAGTTATGCAAAAGTTCCCTAATGTAATAAACTAAGTAATTTACATCATATTTACATTTGTTATTTTCTAGAGATTTTAGTGCACTTAGTGAATCAGTTACAATAAGAAATGAATTATTACTATTTACATTAGATATATACAATAAGGCTTGGTATATAGCATAGCATTCAGCTGTATATATTGAACATATATTTGGAATTGCAAAACATTCATTGAGGTTTTGTTGTGGATCATAAAAGGCAGATGTTACACTATTATCAGATTTAGATCCATCTGTATAAATACTATAATAGTCTTTATTTTCCATAAATTGTAATAATTCAGCATTATTGTTAATGAGCTCTGTATGTATTACAATATTGCAGTTTATTAGAGCATTATATTGAATGTTATATAAAGGCCATTGAATATTTTTATGTAAATTTTCATAAAGATAATTCATGTATACTATAATTGAAACGAGTTCTGGTGTATGTCCTGATTTTAGTAACTGACAATTAGTATAGTTAGTAGGTTGTGAAATTTCTAACATTTGTGGAGATAAGAGTCTATTTACTAAACATGGATTTTGGGATGATATGGCTTTTAAACAAAAACTTTCTGCTAATTGTAAACGGCGAAATATAAGTGGTTTGATGCAACACTCACTTTGCATTACGTGGATCGGGGTGGAGCACATTGCTCCACTTATAATTCTTAGCGCCTTATTTTGGATTACGTCTAGTTTTTTCAAAAGACTAATGTTAGCATTCATATAGGCTAAACTGCTATAGTCAAAGTGACTTCTCACTATACTTTTATATAACATAGATAAGGTTTGGGGGTCGCCTCCCCAATGTACTCCAGCTAGTGATCTTAACACATTTAAGCCTTTTGTAGCGCTACCAATAATTTTATTTACATGATCCTGAAAATTTAATTTTGAGTCTAAAACAACACCTAGGAACTTATGGCTTTGAACCCATGGTAAAGGATGGTTATCATACATTACATCATTATTAATCAAAGAATTTGAACATTTTTTTGAGAAAATTATTGCCGAACTTTTAGAGCTGCTAATTTCAAGTTTAAGTTTATTATGATAAAAGTTAGAAATCTGCATTAATGCTCTATTCAATTTGTTAATTGCAATATTTACATCTTTATGGACAGTATATACAAGTAGATCATCTGCAAACTGTAAGAAATGTACATTGTTCTCTTTTAAGAACTGTTTTATTTGACAAGTGTAAATATTATATAATAAAGGAGAAATAGTTGCCCCTTGCATTGTTCCTTTGTATATACTTCCTGGTCCATGTATAATGTTGTTATATTTTACATACAGAGTGCGATCATATAGAAAATTAAATAACCATTTTGTTATTTTTCCAGGAATACCAATTTCAAACAGGATCTGAGATAAAACAGATGGAACGACATTATCAAAGGCACCTTTGATATCAAGAAAAGCACATACAGTAACTGAGTGACTCAAGAAAGATGTTTTTATGTCTGATATAAGTGATACAAAGCTTTCTGTTGCACTGTGACCCTTGCGAAATCCAAACTGTTCTGCAGGTAAAATATTGTTTCTTTCTATGTAATAATCTAGTCTTAATTTCAACATGTTCTCAAATACTTTACCTACACAAGACGACAAAGAAATAGGTCGATATGAGTCACTATCTTCAGCAGGTTTATTAGGTTTTAAGATTGGAATTACACATTGAGTTTTCCAGGCAGAAGGTATGGTTTGTGATTCCCAAAGCAAATTATAGATTTGAAGAAGTACTTTTTGAGCATTTAAATGTAGTTTTTTTAACAGACTGTATGTTATATCATCTAGACCTGGAGTAGTGTCTTTTCTAGACTGTAATGAAGTTATTAATTCTTGTAAAGTGAAAGGTACTGTAAGAAAATGAGCATTTGATTTTCCATTAGATTTAAAAAATGTTTCTAATTCAACTAAATTAACATTTTTTTCAGGGGCTGAAGGTGAAGCATATTTGTTTATAAAGTCTGGAATCCATTCATCATTCTTAGGCTGTTTTGGCGAAGATGCTCTCTTGAATCGTCTCATGTAATTCCATATATTGCTATCTGGAGTATATCTATTAAATGATTGACATAATTTTAACCAACTGTTTGATTTCTTTTCGCTGATAAATCTCTTTTTTGCTGCATCAATTTTTTTGTATTCAATATAGTTTTCAATAGATGGGTTAGCTCTATAAAAATTTAATGCTTCTTTACTTTTAATGACTGCATCTTCACATTCATTATCCCACCACGGCACTGGTATTCGTTTACGATATGAGGACTCCTTTTTAAATTTCGGTACATATTTTTCTTTCAAATTGTTAAGTATGTGACAAAATTGATCATAGGATTTTAAAGGGTTACTATTATCTAAAAATAAATCATGAAAAGCATTTTCACTTTCTTTTGTATAATTTATCCAATCTGCTTTGTTATAAATGTAGCGTTCTGTCGGTGATCCTATCTCGTATTTTTCAATGGAGACCTGAATATCTATGTGAGTGGGATAATGATAACTACCCATCGCATCGGGGTGAACACTCCAGTCGCACAATGGAGCCACATTAGGGCTTATACAAGAGACATCTATTGCAGATTGATTATAGCCTGGCCGGCCGACAGTAGTCGGTGAGCCCGAGTTCAAAATACATAAATCGGATTCATCAAAAACATTATAAACTTCATTGCCTCGGCTGGTACAAGACAGGCAACCGAATGCTACGTGATGTGCATTGAAATCCCCAGATACCATGATTGGTTTCGGTAGGTTGTTAATGATGTTTTTAAGCTTATTGCTCTGGAAAGTCGAACGCCCGTGTTTAGGAGGGGGACAGTAAACACATAATAGAGTCAATTTGCCAGCGCCTGTATATAATATAATAGCAACAGATTGCAGTTCGTCGTAAAATGGTACTGGTGCAACGGAAAACTTATAACTATCCTTGATCAAGATCGAGACTCCACCTCGACCACCTATACCGACCTGATTAATTGTGTAATAGTTAGGTATACGTAGATTATTGTCTTTAAGCCATGTCTCATTTAGTAAACAAACATCTATGTCATTTTTTTGGAGGTAATCAATGAAGAGTGGTTTTTTGTTATATAAACCTTCAATATTATATTGAGATACTTTTAAAATGTGTTTATCCATTATGGATTTGGTTTAAGTGATTTTAAAAGTATCTCTTGAATAACATTATTGGTAATTGCTCTTCCTTCATTAGCAATAGAGACTAAAGCGCCTACAATTGCTTTACGAATAAAATCATTATTTATAATTTCATCTATAAGCTTTTCATTAGATAATTTGGGGAGAGTTTTGTTCTCTTCCAAGGTATTTACCGTAATAGTTGGTGGGGTAGGTGTGGAGCCTTGAGCTTTTGGAATAAATGGTTTCATTGGTTTGGTGTTTTTTAACTCAGGAAAGTTAGTTTGATAATTTTTATATAAATTGTCAGTCTTTTTGCCGGCTAAAACCGCATTAGAATAAGTCGTTCTATGTTTCTTATCTTCGATTTTTTGTTTTTTAATAGGACAGTCTCGTGAAATAGCAAGATGAGGACCTTGACAGTTAATACATTTAATAATTGTATTATCAGGACATTGGGAATAGTGGTGTTCTTCAGAGCATACAGAGCATTTTTGCGTCGACTTACATATTTTAGCACCATGGTTGAACTTAAAGCATTTATAACACTGTAGCAGCGGTGCATTGTATTCATGTACTCTGAAGCGAAATAAGTCCAAAAACACATAATCCGGGAGACCCCTGGATAAGAACGTTATACAGACCGTTTTAAATGCTTTAACAACGTTATTTTCTTTTTTTGTAAATCTACGTACAGCGACAATTTCGAATGGTGAACCTAGTTTCTTAAAAAGTTCTTCATTGCTAATACTTGTAGGTACGTATCGCAACACACCTATTGTTTCGACTGCTGCTGCTGGTATATATGCCTTAAATTTGTGTCTTGAAAGAAATTCTTCACTTCTCAAAAAATTGTTAGCATTATTTGCTTGGGAAAAAGTAATGCAAATTTTGTTTGGGTTCATCCTTTTGATGTTATTGATGCCCTTTATCTCATTTTTAAATAAATTGGTGGTCACAATCGGGTTGTTGTTGCCCAACTTTTCATCCTCTTTATAACTCTCGACAAATACACAATATTCAGCACTCACCGCATTTTCTGGAAACAGCCTTTTGTATCCACTTTTTACATACGGTTTATAGAAATCATCCGAAACGCCTTGATCACCATCGCTTGATCTATTGGGAACTTTTCGTTTTTCATTCCCGCCGGGCGGGTCGTGCCCGTCCGGCATGGTAAATGATTTATTTACACTTGTATTAATTAGTAGAATAGTATTTACAACAATTTACAAAGAAAATTAAGAAATTAGATTATTTAAGAATTTTTTTCAAAAAGCGCGCCTAGTTCGTTCAAATTCCCGCCCGAGCAAAAAAAAACCAGCATGACTCCAGTGGACAGTGTTGCCAGCGAGGTCTTGTCTAAAGATACACCTAAACCCTGAAATGTAAAAAAAAGTAACCTTCTGGCAACACTGGGCACTGGAGCCGGAATCAAGTGCCAACGATCGTTGGCTCAACATTTGTTGTTTGTACTTTGTCCTTCGATAGCCAACGAACGTGCGGCAGCCAACGCTGAATATCCTTCGTTGGCGTTCGTTGGCGCGGTGTGTACGCGGCATTATAGCAGTTATTTTTTTTTATTTTATTTTTTTTATTCTTGTTTGAAAAGAGGGTTTAGTCACATACTGACTATGTCACCCCCGTAAATACATAGTCATATAATAATAATCATGAACAATAAATTAACCAATAAACACTACATATTATTGACATTAACAAAAAAAAAAATATTAGCTTCTACATACATTAATTCTATTTACCAAATTGTATAGCATCCTCGCCTCATCAGATAAAGGTGAGGCGAGAATACTATTATATTTACCCACATTAAAATCGCGAGAAATTAATTGAGCTCTCAGCTCTTCACCCCTGGCACACTCCGCCAAGAGGTGGTGAACATCTTCCACAATATTACAAACTGAGCACATAGGTGAGATGACTTTGCCCATGAGGTATGCAAATGCATTCAACGGAACATGCCCGGCGCGTAGTCTCAGAGCCATGGTTATATCTGTCCTACTCATACGGGTTTGATCGACCCAAGGAAATCTATGTATGTTTGGTTGGATTGTCCTGTACCAGATACCCTTAGTAAGCGATCGCTGGTCAAAATATTCAGTCCAAAGTTTATAACAGCGCTCTCTGACTATAGGAAATTGATCAGAGAAGAGTGTATTGCATGAAAACTCCAAGCCATCGACCGCTGCCTCCTTAGCAAGCTGATCCACCTTTTCGTTCTCAATCAAACCTATATGAGCCGGCACCCATTGCATAATAACACTTTTATGGTTATTATTGAGTCTTGAAAGGCAATCTAAAATATTGTAAGCAATGGGTATGCCCCTCTTCTTTTTGGTACATCTAATTAAATGCTGAAGTGCGCTCTTTGAGTCCGAAAATATGACGTAATTGTGACTACTACAAGACTCTACGTATGACAGGGCCTCGGCTATGGCAATAAGTTCTACTCGCATTATGTTCATATTACATTTTATTTTTATTTGAAGGGAATTATTAGTCTGAGGATCGAAAAAAGCTGCACCTATATTGCAATTGTCCTTTGAGCCATCGGTAAAAATCTTGTAGTAATCACCGTACTTCTCATTTAAAAAATTTATGGTAATATTTTTCAGATTAGTGGGATTATATTGCTTTTTACCCTTAGTGACATTTGCTATATTTAATTTAACAATATTTGAAAGATCCACATTGGTGACCCAAGTGTCAAGAGTAAACATTTCCAGTTGTGAGCTGGAGCGAACTGACGTGTCTTTAAGGTATTCATGGGTTGTAACTAGTAGAGGTTTCTTGTTTCGTCCCTGATAAGTGTGTTCTATTTGGTTTTGTAAGATTTCTAGTTTAACTATTGTATCGTTTTTAGTAAATGATCTAGATGAAAGCCAGAATTTACCAGCCAAATATTGTCTGCGAATAGATAACGGCTGAAGATGAAGTTCGTTTTCCATGATATGAATTGCCGTACTTCTAATGAAACCACCGATTAGTCTCATAAAAGCGTTTTGTATTTTGTCTAATTTACTTAAATGTGTCTGTGCTGCATTGTCATAAAAAATACAAGCGTAATCAAGTCTACTTCTAACTAAAGAAATATATAGTCGCCTCATATGCTTTGGATGAACACCCCATTTCGCGACAACAAGAATTTTAAATATATTTACAAATTTTGATACTTTCCCCCTAATTTCATTGATGTGTTTTGACCATCTCAAGGTTCGGTCAAGCCACATACCCAAGTACTTCACATTGTCAACAACCGGGAGCAACTTATCATTGATCATTATGTCTATACTTTCTCTCCTAAATCCTCGCTTAAATATACAAACATTACTTTTCGATTCAGATATTTCTAGGCCTAATTTTGAAAGTAATTCTGATAGCAAATTGATCGCACTTTGTAATTTTCTTTCTATCTCTGTTAAGTTCTCGCCGGTTGAGTACAATACAAAGTCATCTGCGTATTGTGATACGCACACGTTGCGTATTTCTCTACAAACCGATATGGTAGCAATATTAAATAAGAGCGGTGACAGAGGATCGCCCTGTGCTAGTCCTCGCTGTGTGGTGCGGCACAAGGTAAAATCGTTTAGGCAGATTTTAAGATTTCTAGTTTTGAGGAAGTTCCAAAGGTAAGTGCACATTTTGCCTCCCACTCCCAAACGATTCATTATTTTTAGTAAACTAACTACGTCTACATTATTATATGCTTCGCTTATGTCAATAAAGCAACCAACCGTGCAAAGGTTATTTGTAAATCCTGATTGTATACATAAAATTAAATCTGCTAGGTTGTCCAAGCTTGACCGACATTTTCGAAACCCTGTTGTGTTGTTGGATAGTAAATTATTTTTTTCTATAAACCATTCTAATCTATTCATTAGAATGGTATGAAAAACTTTGCAAATACAAGAGATCATCGCTATTGGTCTAAGTGATGATAGACTGCTAGGGTCTCGACCAGGTTTTGGAATTGGTACAATAGCGATATCACGCCATTGGATTGGGACAAATCCTTTCGTATAGATTTCATTGTACAAAGCTAACAATATAAGCTTTCCATTTTCGGGAAGGTGTTTTATCATGGAGTATGAAATATTGTCATGACCAGGAGATGTATCTTTGGAACGAATAGCGTTTTCAAATTCTTGGATAGTAATGTTAACCTCTAATTCTGGATTATGGGTAGAAAATAACAAATCTCCATTACTCGCGAAATCTGGAGTTAATTTATGTAATAGGAGGGAGGCCTTCTCTTCATCAACATGATCTTTTTGTGATTTGTAACCTTTCATCCATTTCATTTTCCTCCATACTTTGTTTGATGAGGCTGACTCATCCAAAGATGTACAAAACGATGTCCACGAAGCAACTTTAGCTCTACGCATGGATTTCTGTGCTATGCTAATTTTCTCCTTGAGTGTATCCATATTTTGAGGGGTAGGATTACGTCTGAATATGGCTAGTGCCCGGCGACGTTCTGCAACACATTTGGATAACTCAGCATTCCAATAAGGTCTGGGGGTAAAAGTTTTACTAGGAGTTTGGTTAATTTTGGTCGAAGGGATATGTAAATCAGCAGCTAAATAGACATATTCCATGAACCTATTATAACATTCTTGTAAGTTATCATACAGTTTAAATTGATCGAACATATTTGATAAAATATCTCTATATGCTACCCAATCAGCTCTTTTGAAATGTCTGCGTAGAATATTGCATGAACTTACCTCGACACTTGATGACAATTTAATTATACTGTGATCACTACCTAATGTCTCATTTAAGGTACACCAATCAAACCTAAATGCTATGTCACTCGAGGCTAGTGACACATCTGGAGCTGATAGTTGAATACGGTTATTAACAAGCTTAACCCGTGTCGGACTGCCGGAATTTAGAATAAGTAGTTGGTGATCTAGTAAAGCATCAAAGATTTGTGAGCCTCGGCCTTCAGTTCTAGTTGACCAGTTACTATGATGCCCATTGAAATCCCCTAGAAGCAAAGTTTTATTTTGGCATTTGGAAAACAGTTCATCCCAATCATTCTTACTGGTTCTCACGGATTGTGGACAGTACAAAGAAACTACATAATTAATTATATGGCAGTTGAATATCTTTAAACATATAATTTCAATTTGGCTGTTACTTACCTCAAGGCTGTAAAGTTGACTTTTAATTGATGAATGTGTAATGATTGCCACACCCCCGAAACCATCATTTCTATCCCTACGGTAAATATTAAAACCATTTAATTTTAGAGTTGAACCCGGATCTAACCATGATTCACTTAGGGCAGCAATGTGAATCTTTTCTTGTATTAAAATATTTTCAAATTCGACCAGTTTGGGGCGTAAACTTTGGGCATTCCACTGAATTAAATTAAGTTTTATAAGGTTCTTAGCCATTAAATAAATCTAAAAGTTTCTTCAATATAGGCCAGTCTGCAACGTTATCGACTACTACTAAAATTAACCACTGTATACAGCACTTAATCACTCCATGAATTTTAGATTGTAAAGTATCATCATTACGTAGAAAAATTATTTCTTTTAGCCTAGATAGCAACTCGTTAAAATTAATATCTTTATTCCTGTTGTGGGATGTCTCTGCATTAGGTAGATTGCAGTCAGGCCTGCCTCCGTCTTCCAGATTTGTAGGCAGCGTTACCATTGGGCTGGTGGGTCTATACGGTTTTTTTCCCTGATGTGAAGAGAACCTGCTATTGGACTGTTTCTTGGATGTATCACTGGCTTTCACGATATTGGCGTAGGTTGGAGTGCTGCATGATATCGGGGTTGGCTCCATAACAATACTCGACGTGAGTATTTGTGGATGATAGGCCTGCGCATGGTCTTCACTTCTAGAAGGCGTGGAGGGAACATAGATAGTCAAAGCTCTTCTATATGTGCAGTTGAATTCGGCCATAATATTTCTGATCTTCTTTTCTTTAATGTAGGCTGGACATGATTTATAAAGTGCCATGTGACTTCCGCTGCAATTGAGGCATCTGAACGTTTGACTTTCACAATTCACGTGATTACCGCCGCATTTTGGACAAATTTGATTCTTAGTTGAACATGTTTTAGTGGTATGCCCAAATTTCCAGCATTTGCTGCATTGTGTCACGGGAAAGATATAGGGAACCACCCTGATTTTTAAATCATCAACCATCACGTACGTTGGTAACTGAGAGCCTTTAAAGCATAGGCGCACTGCTTCACTCGGGAGCCATGAATCTTCGCTGTCATTTTTATTAAGGTTGCGTTTTTTGAGGCGTAAAGCTGCTACTATTTGAAACCCGTCGGGACATTTCACATTTTCCATAATATTCTGTTCAGTCATATCCATGTCTACATTTTTTATGACTCCATAGGTATTAGACAGTTCCATAGCTCGATTGAATCGCCACCCTTTTTCTATCAATACTTCACTGGACTCTAATTTTGTAGCATAGTTTTCTTCTTGAAACTCGATTCTTAATCTATATTTATTAATATATTTAATCTTAGTAATTCCTTTTATTTCTTCTTCCTTAAATAATTTTGCCAACGCAAATTGTTTAGGCAACATTTCTTTGCTGGAAATATACACCTCAATACCATCTTTCTGTTTTAATTTTTTACCCTTTGATTGAACTTCCATCCAACCTTCTTTGTCTATATCGGTCTCCTCTCTTGTTCTCTTTGTTGCTTTTGGGATGATTACATCCGATTCTGTATTGTACTCTTCTTTATTAATTTGTGACATCTCCGCTGACATATTGTGATCACTGAATGAATCGTCATTGTCATTTATGATATTTGTGTATACAAAATTGCATTTTTCATCCGCGATACTATCCGCCATCATTAAATAAATCGTAGACACGAATATTCATAACTACGATTACACGTAAATAGCAATAAGAAACGATTCTCGAAGGTCACTCACCGATTACCGAATGCAATCGTCTTTGTCGTCTATCGCGTACGAATGCCGTGACGCAACTCATAGCAGTTATTTTTAAGCCTTAAAAAAAACTGCCCTGCTTATCGGTACCATGAACCATAACAATAGCAGCGCTGTTAGTCCTAGACGTTCACCGGTCAAACAGCGTTGCTAAACGTACCATGAGCTCACTTTAGCACGCCAGCAGGCCTGCCAAGCAGTTTTGAAAAAGTTGGTCTCAAGCAGCTTTAAAAAGCCTGCTAAGGGTGGTATTCCACTTATCTCAAATATTTGATCAAAGAAATTGGACGAGGACGATTAAAGATCTTTGATAAGTGGAATACCACTGATAATTTTGTTCGGTATTAAATGAATGATCAAGCAATTCTGTGGTTTTTGGAGGACGAAAGCTTTCCGCAATAGAAAGAAAAAAGCGTGGCGTAAACTAATACGAGAACAAAGCAATCCATTGGAAGTGTACGACAAAATGGATTTTATTCGGAGGTTTTGGTTTTGGTTTCGAGGCCCTTTAGACCTCTGATGCCCCCTGATTCACGAACCACCGGAAACAGAATCTGATTTGAATTCTGTGCTTTGTCTTTGCCTATTCTATAGTGAGTGACAGAGACAGTGCATACATTCCGCTGTCGGGAGCGTTTCCAACGGTTTGTGAATCCGGGGGCTGATACTGCAGCAGCAACGAAATGAAATCTATAGATTAATCCGTTCAGGCAAGAGTGAGTGAGTTCTACCCATTCAAAAATTAAAACAAGAGTCTTACAAGATTCTTATTTTCTCGAACTTTGTATAATTTAAATTATTTATTTTAGGTATTGTCTGCTTTATCCTTTTTTGCCACCGGCTTCTCTGAAAAACCTGTGGCTGTGGGGGACATTGGGGGCATTCCATGGCACAACAAACCGTGTCAAGTAGGTTACTGCTACTGCTGCTACATTATTGTGAAGCGTTCCGAGCGCTTTTTTCTTCGTTCGTGGAGAAGTCCGTATTAAAGAACGACACTCACTCAAGTGGAGATCTCTTCTCAAATATATTTAGCAAGGGATGAATGTATTCGGTGCATGTTTTCGCATCCCTTTCTAACTAAGCTTAAGAAGAGATCTCCACTTGAGTATCGTTCTAGAATACGGGCCATAGGCGGATCCCACACTGCACCGCACGACGCTCCGGTTTGTGGCAGTGCGCTTCTTAACTATGGCTGTAGAGTTTTGATGTGCATACAAAACCCGCAGTGTATGAAAAATCACGCCGCATCTCCGTCCGGTAGTGCGGAAACCGGAGGCAGTGTGTTGGACGCCTAAGTAACTGTGTTAACTTTGTTTGTTGAAATTAGTCACTTTTCCAACTTGAAACCAAAGCTTCAAACACATTTGTAAAAAAAAAACATTAGTTGCGATTGCGAGTAACTTTCGGAAACCTGAAGTGACGCTTGTTTATAAAACTCTGTCAAGAATAATATTTAAAACCATTTTTTCACACTGCCGTTCAATTTTATTTCCATAAAAACATCTTCTTTTAGGTTTTCCCTTGCATTGTTATTGTATTTTATTTATAAAATGTTACTTTAATACGAAACGGTATTTACCGGTAAAAATCATATTTAGTTTTCGAACGCAAACAACATTTTGGCTCGACAGGCCAGAGACAATCATTCAATAGCAACAGCAGTGCAGCAGGCCTGCTAAAAGAGGCTTATGGTACGATTAGCAAGAAGTTTATTTTAAACCTTGCAATAAAACTGCCCTGCATTTGTTCTGTTTGCTAAGAGCTTGTGGTAAGCCTCCAGGGCCGGTTTGCGTTGCTCGCAGACGGCAATAACACGCAAACCGGCCCTGTACACGATGTCCCATCATGGTCGGCCAACATGATCGGCCATCCTGTACTGGGGCCTTTAAGACCGTGTTGCGTCTCACGCGCGCGATCGGGCCAATGATTGTGTGCGTACATGCACAAACACATACACATTGTGTCATTGTTATAAAGAACTTAATTATGTGCAAATGTAGGTATAATTTAAGCACATTATTAAGTTTTATTATTCTAAAAAACTAGGTATACACGGCTAAATTTTAATTAGCATAAATATTTTAGGGGATGTTAGTGCCCATCAATATGAACAACTTTCACTATGGGACCAACCATGGAATCGCGAAAAAAAAAAAACAGCTGTTCCATACATTTCAGTCGACTCGATGTTGTACTTTTGTATGGAACAGCAGATTTTTTTTCGCGATTCCATGGTTGGCCCCATAGTGAAAGTTGTTCATATTGATGGGCACTAACATCCCCTAAAATATTTATGCTAATTAAACTTTAGCCGTGTATAATTATACACTATAATTCCGTTTTAAATTATCGAGGTGATTACGAAACTGCTTTTCACTACATAGTATAAAACAAAGTCGCTTTCTCTGTCCCTATGTCCCTTTGTATGCTTAAATCTTTGAAACTACGCAACGGATTTTGATGCGTTTTTTTTTAATAGATAGAGTGATTCAAGAGGAAGGTTTATATGTACTTTTTATCCCGATATTCCCACGGGAACGGGAACCACGCGGGTGAAACCGCGGGCGGCCGCTAGTATAAAATATAGGGTGATATAGGTAGGTAGTCACAAAAATACTTGTATCTATAACTTCAACAATAAATATATCGATGTACAAATAGGGCAGCACTACGAAAAGGCGCCATTTTGGTTTCTCGGTATGTGTGCTTGTGTGTGTGTGTATGCTTCAATTTTTCGTAGGTATGCCATCTCCATAGGATTCAGTACTCAGAGGAAAAGATTGTTGATCTATACACTTTACTCTTTGTTCTATATAAATAAACAATCGTGTAGTGTTGCCAGGTTAGGCGATAACTCTCAAATTATGTGGAAGTAAAAATCAACGAACACTCAAAAAACAGTATAGAGGTAAATGCTTGGAACACAATCTTTGACTTTGTAACTTTGTTTGGGCTAATAAGGAGGTAAACATAGCAAAAGTCCCCGCCCGTAGCCCTTAATCCGGGCGGGGGGGGGGGGGGGCGGCGGTTTGAAGGTCTAATTTTTTTTTCAACCCAATTTTAGGAAAAACTAGTTTGTCCTAAAATAGGGTTGAAAAAAAAATTAGACCTTCAAAGCTACGGGCGGGGACTTTTGCTATGTTTACCTCCTTATTAGCCCAAACAAAGTTACAAAGTCAAAATTGTGTTCCAAGCATTTACCTCTATACTGTTTTTCGAGTGTTCGTTGATTTTTACTTCCACATAATTTGAGAGTTATCGCCTAACCTGGCAACACTACACGATTGTTTATTTATATAGAACAAAGAGTAAAGTGTATAGATCAACAATCTTTTCTGTTCCGGTGACAGCAGCGCTGGTTGGACAGTGCAACTCATGAAGCTCGACTTAATACTGAAGTAACTGGAGAGTGTAGTACGAAAAATTTTTTGTCCACCACAAATTACACAGTGGCTGTCTTCCGTCTCACCTACACTTTAAAAAAATACGTATGGTCATATGAGACAGCTGACAGCCACTACCTGCCACTACATACATAAATGTCAAATTTGCTGGCGACACTTTTTTATTCAGGGTGAGAGCTCCAGTTACCTCAGAGTATTAAGTCAAACTTCATGGTGCAACTTGACAGTAAAATGACATTATGGACAAAACACGTTAGTTCCAGTTTTGGCCACCGCCACCGGAACAGAACGTCTACTGCAACGTTGCCCATTTTCCAAGGAGCATGGCTTGTTACAAGTGCAACGAGTGAGATAGAAGATGGCTTTGGCCATGGCCATGAAGTTTGACTTAATACTCTGAGGTAACTGGAGCTCTCACCCTGAATAAAAAAGTGTCGCCAGCAAATTTGGCATTTATGTATGTAGTGGCAGGTAGTGGCTGTCAGTTGTCTCATATGACCATACGTATTTTTTTAAAGTGTAGGTGAGACGGAAGACAGCCACTGTGTTATTTGTGGTATTCAAAAAATTGTTCGTACTGCACTCTCCAGTTACCTCAGTATTAAGTTGAGCTTCATGGCCATGGCCATGCGCATAAAGTTGGCAACGTAGTTAAGTGAACGGATTTGACACCGTTTGCACCGTTTGACAGGTAAACGGCGAGTAAACCTCGAGTACTGAATCCTATGGAGATGGCATATCTTCTATACATCTATACAAATAAATAAAATTGGAGTGTCTGTTTGTAACATTAAATAACCGCTTTTTACGACGTGCATATGATTAAATCTACGGTACATATACCAAAATGTCATTTTTTACAATTTTTGGCTGTCTGTCTGTTTGTTCCGGCTAATCTCTGAAACGGCTGGACCAATTTTGACGGACCGATTAATACGACAATTAGAAGTAGTTTAAAATTGAATTCCAAGATTTTCTTAATTTGTGACTTACTTACACCTCACTTTTTCGTAGGTATGCCACCTCCATAGGATATAGTACTCAGAGGAGTAAACCGGTTCACAGCACAGAACAGAACAACAACACTTTTTTTCTGTTCTGTGGTTCACAGCAATGTTGCCGTTCCGTATCATAGCATGGCTTGTAGAAGACGATAGAGACGGCTGTGGCCAGACCAAAGATGTAGTATTAAACATAGATGTATACTAAAAAGTTGAACAACGAAACGATATATCTTTCCTATCCTCCTAAATGACAGTTCAGCGTGCATTGAAAAGAGATAGCAATATAGGCAACGCTCCGTATTGAAACCTAGCGCGCCACCAGCAGAGTTTCTGTAGGCCAGAGTGGACTACATCAGTGTTAATCAGTGTTCGTGGTTTTTTATTAATTGTGGTTAATTTATGCAAGATTAGTGAAAAAAATCTTTCTGTGTGTATTGCCAAAACACCATGGCTTGTGCTGTAAAGCACGGAGGAGCTCGAGATGAAAAGTTTTTGGTCACCCATCCCGTGACCGACCATTGCGAACGTTGCTTAACCTCAACGATCGCAGGCCGAGCGCGCTATCCACTGCGCCACGGGCTCCTCCGTCAACTTATGGGAAGATAAAATAGCTTACGGGAAAAATGATCGGCCTAGTAGGCGTTTAATTGAATGGCGAATTCAACCATTTGGCTGCGATATATATAACTGTAATAATAATTAAGTAAGATTGAGAAGATGTAAATTTGTTTTAAACATAAAAGTAAAAAATAAACTGATGATTATCTTTCCATTACTAGAGTTTCCATTAGTAAAGTATTTATATTATGAAAACAAACGATACAGTTCAGTACAGTATTTTTTTATTTATTTTCATTTTCCTCTACATCTCCTATAATAAACAGATACACAAATTCACCTTTGCATCGTTATTATTATCCATAAAAGGTTTTAGATTGTAGAAAACTAGCTGCCCTTCCGCTTGTAATACCCGAGGAAACTCTTGAAATTTCCGGGATAAAAGACAGTCTAAGAAAGGACTCTAGCTACGAGGTCTCCATTTTGTTAACTGATAAAATTAAGTTATCGATACTTTTCATTACGAATGGTGCATCACTATAGCTCTATATCATAATAAGTAAGTATGTATAGACAAAACGGTGCCACTTCGATATTAAGTAGCAACAAAGCTACTATGTTTGTCTCTTTTTTTCAAATGACTTCCATAGTGAGTTAAAAAGAGATGCAACCTGCATTGTACATTTCACTTTCTACTATCCATCTACGTTTATTAGTACATCTTTGCGGGGGCCGACTGAGCCAAATTGGCTCAGTTTGAATTGCTTCATTTTCTTAGGCCTACTCGGTTTCTAGGCGTTATTATTCTAAGGATAACTTGATACAGCCCTAGTGTAAAACGAAAATTATTTCTTTACACAAAATATTCGTAAATTCTGCATTATGTGTAATCAAAATTTGCTTGTTACATAAATAAATGTTTATTGAAGAGCATTAACACACTTCGTGCTTTAAATTCGAAGCGCATTAGCAAAAATAAACCTTAGGAAGGGAGGTGTCGGTTTAGAATAATTTACCTGAGAAATGAACATTTTGCGGGATTATTTCATTGTGTTGTACAACAATCAATAACTGAGCAAGTCACCATGTTTCTATACCACTTTTGGCTAAAAATATCTAAGATTGCACGTAAAATCCGAAAAAATTACAATACCTAAATTCTCAGCGTGCTGATAAGTGCTGACGAACTGTCAAACATTAGCCAAAAACGGTTCTGTTACGTCGCATCACGCATCTCCTTTTATCTCACAGCGTTGTTGCTAGTGACATCCCGCTCGCTCAGCCCTTTGTTTCTCTATTCCGATAGGTATATTAACTTTATGGTCTCGACCATTAAGTTAATATACCTAAATAATAATAAACCAAGTTAATATACCAAGTTAGTAGCCCCCGACTATCCCGTCGGGGGCTACCGGCTAAGAAATATGGGTATGGGTATGGGCTTCAACTGTCATTTGAATTCCTTATCTTGATAGATTTATGCTGCTTTGCTCTGTTGAATGTTGCTAGCTAGTTATCGTTATACCCTACCCGACGTCACAAAACAAGGAACTGGTGGCCTACCACAAGCTCTTAAAGCAGTTATGTTTAAGTTGAGAGAGTGAGACGCCGCTATACGTCGTGTAGAGCGGCGTCTCACTCTCTCAACTTAAAAATAACTGCTATAAGAGCTTGTGGTAGGCCACCAGATAGCGGCTATTTTCTTTATAAAATTGACTTAAAGTTCCCAAAAACGTATGAAGTTCATACCCATAAAGATACGCGGTAGCCCCCCAATGACAGTTGAAGCCCATACCCATATCCAGATTTCTAAAGCCCCCAGTACACGATGGCCGATCATGGTCGGCGACCATGTTGGGCCATCGTGTACAGGGGGGCTACCGCGTAACTTTATGGGTATGAACTTCATACGTTTTTTGGAACTTTAAGTCAATTTTATAAAGAAAATAGCAGTTATCAGTTCCTTGTTTTGTGGCGTTGGGTATAATGATAACTCGCTGCCAACGTTCAACAGAACAAAGCAGCAAAAATCTATCAAGATAAGGAATTCAAATGACAGTTGAAGCCCATACCCATATCCATATTTCTTAGCCGGTAGCCCCCCTGGGCCGGTTTGCGTGTGATTGCCGTCTGCGAGCAACGCAAACTGTCCCTGTACACGATGGCCCATCATGGTCGGCCAGCATGATCGGCCATCCTGTACTGGGGGCTTTAGCCGGTAGCCCCCCAGGACTGCGTTCCGTTCCGAGCCACAGAACGATCGAGTTGTTTTTATAACCTCAAAATTTTTAACGACGCTTGTGATGCATTTTGCTCGAGTTTTATAGCTATTTATGCAACATTTTGATTTTAATCCTCCTGGAAGATGAGATAGACGAAGTAATTACGGCGATAAAGTATAGCTGTCAGAGTGAAAAACAACCATTCGATTTGATGGTTGTTTGGTTGCTGCCATGAAGCTCGACTTAATACTCTGAGGTAACTGGAGTTCTCACCCTGAATAAAAAAGTGTACCCAGCAAATTTGACATTTATGTATGTAGTGGCTGTCAGTTGTCTCATATGACCATACGTATTTTTTTAAAGTGTAGGTGAGACGGAAGACAGCCACTGTGTAATTTTTGGTGACAAAAAAGTGTTAGTACTGCACTCTCCAGTTACCTCAGTATTAAGTCGAGCTTCATGGTTGCTGCACTCTGAGCCACAGAACGGGTGAAACTACACTCTGACAGCCGTCAGAGTAAAATTTCACCAAACCACGGAACGGCTAGAGCGCGTGCCGGAGTGCGCTCGAGTGCACTCGAGTGAAGCCACAGAACACAATAGATGTCAGTTCACAGAACTTACCCCAGGTGGCTTACCACAAGCTCTTAGCAAACAGAACAAATGCAGGGCAGTTTTATTGCAAGGTTTAAAATAAACTTCTTGCTAATCGTACCATAAGCCAAAATTAGCAGTCTTTTAGCAGGCCTGCTGCACTGCTGTTGCTATTGAATGATTGTCTCTGGCCTGTCGAGCCAAAATGTTGTTTGCGTTCGAAAACTAAATATCATTTTTACTGGTAAATACCGTTTCGTATTAAAGTAACATTTTATAAATAAAATACAATAACAATGCAAAGGAAAACCTAAAACAAGATGTTTTTATGGAAATAAAATTGAACGGCAGTGTAAAAAAATGGTTTTAAATATTATTCTTGACAGAGTTTTATAAACAAGCGTCACTTCTAGTTTCCGAACGTTACTCTCAAGTCTCGCAACTAATGTTTTTTTTTACAAATGTGTTTGAAGCTTTGGTTTCAAGTTGGAAAAGTGACTAATTTCAACAAACAAACTTAACACAGTTACTTAGACCCGTATTCTAGAACGATACTCAAGTGGAGATCTCTTCTCAAGCTTAGTTAGAAAGGGATGCGAAAACATGCACCGAATACATTCATCCCTTGCTAACTATACTTGAGAAGAGATCTCTACTTGAGTGAGTGTCGTTCTTTAATACGGACTTCTCCACGAACGCTGCGTTCGTAGGTATTAAAGAAAAAAGCGCTCGTAACGCTTCACAATAATGCAGCAGTAACCTACTTGACACGGTTTGTTGTGCCATGGAATGCCCCCAATGTCCCCCACAGCCACAGGTTTTTCAGAGAAGCCGGTGGCAAAAAAGGACAAAGCAGACAATACCTACCTAAAATAAATAATTTAAATGTTACAAAGTTCGAGAAAATAAGAATCTTGTAAGACTCTTATTTTAATTTTTGAATGGGTAGAACTCACTCACTCTTGCCTGAACGGATTAATCTATAGATTTCGTTGCTGCTGCAGTATCAGCCCCCGGATTCACAAACCGTTGGAAACGCTCCCGACAGCGGAATGTATGCACTGTGTCTGTCTCTGTCACTCACTATATAATAGGCAAAGACAAAGCACAGAATTCAAATCAGATTCTGTTTCCGGTGGTTCGTGAATCAGGGGGCATCAGAGGTCTAAAGGGCCCCGAAACCAAAACCTCCGAATAAAATTCATTTTGTTGTAAACTTCCAATGGATTGCTTTGTTCTCGTATTAGTTTACGCCACGCTTTTTTCTTTCTATTGCGGAAAGCTTTCGTCCTCCAAAAACCACAGAATTGCTTGATCATTCATTTAATACCGAACAAAATTATCAGAGGTATTCCACTTATCAAAGATCTTTAATCGTCCTCGTCCAATTTCTTTGATCAAATATTTGAGGTAAGTGGAATACCACCCTTAGCAGGCTTTTTAAAGCTGGTTGAGACCAACTTTTTAAAAACTGCTAATTATGACAGTTTGGCAGGCCTGCTGGCGTGCTAAAGTGAGCTCATGGTACGTTTAGCAACGCTGTTTGACCGGTGAACGTCTAGGACTAACAGCGCTGCTATTGTTATGGTTCATGGTACCGATAAGCAGGGCAGTTTTTTTTAAGGCTTAAAAATAACTGCTATAAGAGCTTGTGGTAAGCCCCCAGGACTGCGTTCCGTCGTTTTGGTTGAAAAACAACCGGTTGTTTGGTTGCTTCACTCTGAGCCACAGAACGTGTGAAACCATAGTGAAACTACACTCTGACAGCTCTCAGAGTAAAATTTCACCGAGCCACGGAACGGCTAGAGCGCGCCCCGGAGTGCGCTCGAGTGCACTCGATCGAAGAGACGGAACGCACGCAGGCCTGAGCCACAGAACGGGTGAAACCATAGTGAAACTACACTCTGACAGCTGTCAGAGTAAAATTTCACCGAGCCACGGAACGGCTAGAGCGCGCCCCGGAGTGCGCTCGAGTGCACTCGATCGAAGTGACGGAACGCACGCCTGAGCCACAGAACGGGTGAAACCATAGTGAAACTACACTCTGACAGCTGTCAGAGTAAAATTTCACCAAGCCACGGAACGGCTAGAGCGCGCCCCGGAGTGCGCTCGAGTGCACTCGATCGAAGCGACGGAACGCACGCCTGAGCCACATAACGGGTGAAACCATGAAGTTTGACTTAATACTCTGAGGTAACTGGAGCTCTCACCCTGAATAAAAAAGTGTCGCCAGCAAATTTGACATTTATGTATGTAGTGGCTGTCAGCTGTCTCATATGACCATACGTATTTTTTTAAAGTGTAGGTGAGACGGAAGACAGCCACTGTGTTATTTGTGGTATTCAAAAAATTGTTCGTACTGCACTCTCCAGTTACCTCAGTATTAAGTCGAACTTCATGGGTGAAACCATAGTAAAACTACACTATGACAGCTGTCAGAGTAAAATTTCACCGAGCCACGGAACGGCTAGAGCGCGCCCCGGATTGCGCTCGTGTGCACTCGATCGAAGCGACGGAACGCACGCCTGGGTGTGGTGCCTACTCTGTCTGTCACTGTCAAGGTGCTGTCAAGTGAACTGTCAATTCTGACAACAAAACGTACTTTTACTTTGTTTTTGTGGTGTGCTTCTTTTTGGATTTTTCGCGACATCAGCCGGTTAGTTGAAATAAAAATCTACAGTAATCTTATGTGAAACGAGAATTTTTTAGTTGTACAGTTGTGTTTCCTGAAGTGCATTATCTGTTTTAGGTGTGTGTATTTATATTTTTACTCGGTTTTGATTTTTTAGGGAAGTTGTCGTCCAAACATGGGGAAGGGTAATAATATGATCCCAAATGGCCATTTCCATAAGGATTGGCAAAGATTCGTCAAAACCTGGTTTAATCAGCCTGCGAGAAGGTACCGCAGAAAGCAAAACAGAATAAAGAAGGCTAAGGCAGTTGCCCCTCGTCCTGCTGCTGGTCCTCTTCGTCCCGTGGTGCGCTGTCCGACAGTTCGGTACCATACTAAAGTCCGTGCCGGACGTGGGTTCACTCTGCGAGAAGTCAGGGTAAGTGTTTGACATCATGCCATAATGCCATCATCATTGATACTTATCCGATTTTATCCATGTATAATTTGTGGTATCGGGAAAAAGGCGGGAAACGTTTGACTGGTCGGACGCGTTTTTTGGTTTGCGATTTTATTTAATTAATTTATAGTGATATTGGTGATCAGAATTACTTAATTTTATCATATTTGTATCTAATTGTATATATATATTGTAAATAGTGTTAAATTGTAAATACATAGCTGCGAATTGGTAAGTCCATTATGAATGATCCTCCTGACCCGGGGGACATAGTTCCCCCGGCAGGAAAGTATGTAACAATAGTGTCCAATGAGTCGGGAATGGAAACCGATGGTTCTTTTACAACAAGGTCACGTAAACGTAGTCGCTTACACGTATGCAAGCAATGCAATAAAAAGCGTCGTCAAGGTTTGGATTCCAGAACAGACAGCCATAATAATTGTCAATGTACTGATTCATCTCCTAAACAAGAGCACAATTCCATTAAAGATAAGACTCCAACACCCGTTGTCAATGAATTAAATACATTGGTTTCAAATCCGGATCCCACAACAGTTTCTACTCCTTCGCCTATACCCGCACCCTCACCTGTAGGACGTATACTTTATAATGAAACTGATATTTCTCCATATGTTGTTCATGTCCAGAAAATACAAGCTGCTCCTAATGATGCCACTTCACTGCATCCTGTGACATTTGGTCGTTTTCTGAAAACTAATTGCGTACAAGATATTGTTAATGGGAGTGTTAAGCGTATTGGCCGTAACAAACTTTCTATTTCATTCTCATCTCACATGTCTGCTAACTCCTTTCTGAGTAATAAAAATTTAGAAGCTCATCAAATGAAAGCCTTTATCCCGACATTTAATGTAACAAGGATGGGACTCATCCGCGGAGTCCCGGCAGAATGGTCTCCCGAGGAAGTACAGGAAAACATCTCTGTACCAATAGGTTGTGGTAAAATAATTAAAGTGAGACGCATCAATTTTAAAATAATACAAGATGGATCTGCAATATGGAAGCCTTCACAATCCATAGTGGTGACATTTGATGGCCAGGTGCTACCAAAGCGAATTTTCATGTGCTTTAATGCTTTACCTGTTGATCTGTACATATTCCCTACAATACAATGTTTCAATTGTTGCCGATTTGGACACACTAAAACCCAGTGTAGATCTCAACCCAGATGTTTCAAATGTGGAGATAACCACTCTGGTGACTCCTGTAATAGAGAAGAGAACTTTGATGCCATTTGTTGCTCTTGTGAAGGTTCCCACTTTGCAACAAGCAAATCCTGCCCAGAATATAATAGACAGCAGGAAATTAAAAATTACATGGCCCACAACTGTACATCTTATGCAGAAGCTTCAAAATGTTTCCCTAGTGTCTCAAAATTATATTCGAGAGTTACTGCAAAAAACCCCTCTCCTACTGTGTCTAAACCCAATCAATCTGTTCAAAATAATATGATTAACAATAGACCTGAATCAGTTTCATATAAGAAAACTGTCTTTCTCAAACCCCGTTCTCCTCCTAAAGTAAGCGAAGGTTATGACATTGAAGCTCATAATAACATTCTTAGGGAATTTGATGTACCATCACCTAATAATGGGTGTGGTTATAGTAAAACAGAAAAAGAGCTTGATTCTCAAAATATATCCCTACCTGAACTGATTAAATTAATTCTCAATTTGCTTACCTGCTTTATTAGTAATAATAACAGTAACAATAATTCACCGTCCAACGTTGCCTCTATCATTAGTAATTTTATCCAAATCCTCCAAAATGGACAGTCAGGCTAAAATATTGCAATGGAATTGTCAAAGCATACTTGGTAAAAAAAGTGAAATAATTTATCTTTTGAATAAGTTTGACCCTTTCATGTTCGTCTTATCAGAAACATGGCTTAAACCACAACTAAGATTTAAGGTTACTGGATACATTACTCTTCGCCAGGACAGAGATGATGGCTATGGGGGAGTGGCTATACTTATTAAAGACTCAATATCGTATTCCATAATACCTATACCAACTCATCATAATGAAATTTCTATAATAGCCATACAAACTTCTAATATGTGTTTTGTTTCTATATATATTTCTCATCCCTCTCTACCTATACTCAATGAAGTTAAACAAATTATTTCTAACTTACCTAAGCCCTTTTTAGTACTAGGTGATTTTAACTGCCATCATCAGTGTTGGGGCAGCTCTAAAACAAATTTTTATGGGGAAGAAATGATAGATATTATTGATTCTCTTAATATATGTATTTTGAATACGGGAAAGGTTACTCGCTTAACAAAAATAAATGAGGTTGATAGTGCAGTTGATCTTTCTTTATGTTCTCCACCTCTTGCAAGCTCTTTACTATGGGATACACTTTCATCTGTTTATGGCAGTGATCATTACCCCATTGTCATAACCTTCCCATTTGATAAACCTGTAAATATAAAACGTACCTCTCATCTTAAACACAAGCTTCCTCATAAGGATAGTAAAGATTGGGAAAAGTATAAATCTAGTGTACAGTCCAAACTATTTCTTCTTCCAGTTGTGACTAATGGTTCTGTGATAGAGAGTGCAAAGGCATTAGGTGATGTTCTTATTGAGGCTGCTAATGAAATCTTTCCACAAAAAAGTGGCTTTAATAAAATTCCCTCGCCTCCATGGTGGGATAATGAGTGCACCAGTGCAATTAAAAATAGAAAAGAAGCTGAAAAAAGGCATAGAGAGGACATGTCTGATAGTAACTATGATTTAGTGACTAGAGCCATAGCAGATACTAAGAAACTTTTCAAAAAGAAGAAATTTGAAGGCTGGCGTTCATTCTGTTCATCAATTTCCCCAAACACTCCACCAAGCCTAGTTTGGCAATACATCAACAGATTTAAATCTGCCACTTATACTAAGCCTTCCGCTACAATTCCAACAGAATTAGCCGATTCTTTTATGGATAAATTAGCTCCCCCTTGGGTAGCTGATAACAACAATCCCACTTGTCCCTTCTTATCACCTTATAACCTAACAGGTCTCAGCGCTCCGTTTACTTTGCACGAATTAAAAGGAATCCTTCACAATTCTAAAAACTCAGCTCCTGGGAATGATGGAATACCGTATGCATTTCTTGAAAATGTTTGCGATGATACAATAAATTATTACTTGGATTTAATAAATACAGTGTTGTTATCAGGAAACATCCCTCCATCTTGGAAACAACAAACAGTGTTGCCCTTCTTAAAACCAAACAAACAACCAACCGATATTGCAGGTTATCGGCCTATTGCATTATCATCTGTACTAATAAAGTTAGCCGAGCACCTGATAAAGAATCGATTAGAATGGTTCTTAGAAAGTAAAGGGCTGTTAGCAAATACTCAATTTGGTTTTAGAAAGGGTAAAAGCACTATTGATAATTTAGCTATTCTGACCTCAGATATTCGCATTGCTTTTTCTAACAATAACTCACTCTTAGCAGTATTTGTAGATTTATGCGCTGCCTATGATAACGTCCTCCTGAATGTCCTAAAAATTAAACTAGAGTCTTTGCAAATTGCTCCAATTTTTATACATTTTATTCTTAATATGTTGTCGGAACGAACAATAAATTTAAATACAAATGGCCTTAACTTTTCTAGAACTGTTTCCAAAGGTCTCCCACAGGGATCTGTTCTCAGTCCTCTTTTGTATAATATTTACACCTACGATCTACAGTCCCATATTTGTGTAAATGAGAACATTAAAATTCTACAGTATGCTGATGACCTGTTATTATATAGCGCTAATTCTTCCATCAATACTTCGCTGTCCACTATGTCAGTTGCATTAGCGAATTTAAAAGAGTGGATGGATATGAATGGTCTGCAATTGTCAGCCTCTAAGAGTGCGGTTGTTCTTTTTTCACGTATGAATAAACCACCAGATATCACTTTGAGTTACGATAATGCAACCATACCGGTTAAGGATCACATTAAATTCTTGGGTGTAGTTTTGGACACTAAATTAACGGGTGCTCAACATTGCGACTATGTCATTGGAAAATGTGAAAGATTGATAAATATGATAAGATGTTTAGCGGGTGTTTGGTGGGGAGCTCATCCTTATTCATTAAAACTTGTTTATAATGCTCTCATACGAAGCGTGTTAGATTATGGTACATTCTTACTGGAACCAGGAAACATTACAGCTCTTAAAAATTAGATTTAATTCAATTCAAAGCTTTACGTATAATAATCGGTGCCATGAAGTCTAGCCCTACCAATGCATTGCAGGTCGAATGCTGCGACCCACCACTGCATTTGAGACGGCAATTTCTATGTGACAAGTTCTTTTTTCGTACTGTACAGTTTTCCAACCATCCTTTACTTGACAAACTCGAGTGTTTATATGAGTTGTACCAGAAGTCAAGTTATTGGACACATAAATCGGCTCCATGTCTTTTAGTGAGCTATCAAAAATATTTATCCTTAAACTCTCCTACTTATCGATCTAATTTCCTTCCATTATTTAGTGTCAGTTATGATTCATTAATTTATCCTTTAGTCATCCATCTTGATTTCGTCAAAAATGGAAACGCTAAAACTGAATTCAACCATCTCGTTGAATCTAAGTTCAAGCATTTCCATTATATATTCACTGATGCTTCTAAGCACTCCACCTCTGATTGTGTTGGCATAGGAGTGTACCATTCTCAACTTAATATTGTACAGAAAGTAAAGCTACCACCCGAGTCATCGGTCTATTCTGGCGAATGTCTAGGAATTTTAAGAGCTGTTGAATACATAAAAACTATGAAACTAAACAAGACTGTGATATTTTCAGATTCGAAAAGCTGTTTACAGGCTTTACAGAAAAATCCATTTACCTTAAAACTATATTCTCCTTTAATTTTCAATATCAGAAAAATCACCAAAGAATGTCTGGATAAAGGCTTATGCATAGAATTCACGTGGATTCCGGGACACTCAAACATAGATGGCAATGTAATCGCAGATAAACTTGCTCACGATGCGGTGTCTTGTGGAGATGTTTATCCCTACCAAAATTATTGTCAAGATCTGTTAGCACTTCCCAAAACATATTTACAGGATAATTGGAAAAACGCATGGGAATACAGCCAGCAAACAAGGGGCAGATTTTATTCTCAAATACAAAAAAATATTCCCATGAAACCTTGGTTTTCAATAATGAAGTTTGGCAAAATGGAAACATCTATTATCACTCGCTTAAGATTAGGCCATGCCTGTACACCATCGCATCTTGCCAAGCTCCATATTGTTAACGACCCCGGGTGTGAGTGCGGGTTGGACGAGGGAAACCCAAACCATATAATATTAGCTTGTCCAAAATTCGACAGAGTTGATTTCTGGAAAGACTTACTAACGCTACGTGTTCCATTCCCGACCAGTCTTGTGACTCTATTATCTTCTAATGATCGCAATGTATATAAATGTATAATATCTTTCCTTATCCGTAATAATATTAAACTCTAAACTATGTACATACCTAGGTATATCCTACCTATTTATGCAAAGTTTTCCTGATCCCACCTAAATTCCGTGTTCCAATTCCATTCTTTCCTAAATTCCGTTTCCCTAATTTTTACTCGACATTGGCAAATGTACAAATCGTACGAGCCATAAAAAAAAAAAAAAAAAAAAAATTTGTGGTATCAAATATTATATAATTATTTAAGTAATATAATATCGTCATGTAAAGCGACGCAGCCATGGGACTTAAAAATTTAATTAAAATTGTAGTATCAATATTGACTAGGCCAGGGCCCCCACTCCAGGCAATAATTTTATAGGAATTATTAGTGTAAACATCATATTTAAAATGGCAATCGATAGCAAAGTTATAGAAATAGAAAAAATAATTAAAATAATCCTAATAAAAAATTAAAATAAAAATGTAACTACATGTACCCCAATTTTGCGATGTCCCATGCATACCTTCCAACTTTGAAGTCTCATAATCCCCAAATATTCTCATCATATTCACACTAAAATCACTTGATTTGTGGTAAAACAATATGAAATTACATTTTTAATGTCTTTTAATTGGTTGTCATATCAAAATCAGTAAATAAATCAAATTTTATTTTGTCCTGGAAAGGAGAATGCCCAAGTTGCAGTGAACGGCCGTCTAATGTTGCATCAAAGCCATACCTGTTTTATTATGTAGGTAAAATATCTAATTACTTCTCTCCATTATTATATTGAAAGTAAAAACAAGCGTTTAGAAATTATTTCCTAAAATGTAACAGTAAGTAGGTATAAACAGCAGTAAGTAGGTATGAACAGCGATTGTTTCAGTCGAACATTCTTCCAAATAACAATGCACCACGCGAATGATTCGATATTTTTATAGAAAATATCACGATTCACAAATACCTCAATTTAAGGTTTAAAAGTCTACACCAACGATTTTTAAATCAAAATAACAGAAATCCAGTTCATAATCATAAGCTCCGTCCGATGTCAATCAAAGAGTATGTAATCACTAAAGAGTATGTCGCGCCAGATAAGTCTGCGCGCGGTCAAAATCGAATACTAATAATTCCCATAACCTTAGAGCAAAAAAATGTATTGTAACTAGCGCCAAAAACGCCCTAGTCGCGCGCAGAGTTATTACTCTCTGGTCGATATTGTCGATGACTGACAGTCAGTGTTGCCGCCTATCAAACTAGAAAAAGTCCGTAACCGAATCAGAAATTACCCGGATTAGTCGGGGCTAGGGCGAATAGGCTAAAGATAGTAATAATGAGTGTTTCAAGTAACATAATTATGAACTTCTACGCCTTTCATAAAAAAATAACACAATAGGTACTATTTTAAATAGTGTTGGGTTCCTGCCTGTAGTTGTCTTTTTTGGCTTTTTGGCTTTTTCTGCACGATCGCCACAAAAATACCCATATTTATCCGACAGTCGTCGCTACCTCTAAACGTACCCACTCTAAACGTACTCACGAAATCAGGTAAAAATACCCGCAACGGCAACACTGCTGACAGTGGCAGTCACACAGCAGTGTCCTCGCTTCCGTGGTTGATAAATACACTGTTACTTTAATACCTGCAATCCCTGTTCAAAATTAAAACTCTGGGCCATGAAAAACGGTCAAATATTAAGCAATTAATTTTAGTATGTTTTTTATCTTGAAGCATGACACAAATGAGTACCGTCCATGGGCATTCTCCTTTGATGAAACCGGAGTTCCCAATTAGATAGATATTATTATTATCCCCTTTATTACATTTTAAATACTTACAAAATTATATTTCTAAACATTAAATTTTTACAATGTATAACACTAAAAAATATAACATTTAAAAATACAAAAATGCAGTTCCCCAACGGTAGCAAGATCAGGGTCCCGGCTACCGATGGTTAAGGATCCAGAGACAGGAACCTTCTCACTATACGGGCCGTGTCCAGAAGTACTGCCTTCTGCATCGGACTCCCGATCCATCCACCTAACGCAAGCCTCTTAAGGTGTTTATCGAGGCTCTTGGCTATCAGACCATGGGCAGATATGACTATATTATTATTATTATTATTATTATTCCCTTTATTACATTTTAAATACTTACAAAATTATATTTCTAAACATTAAATTTTTACAATGTATAACACTAAATATATATATATACTCATAGATGCCTGTATCCAATTCTATTACAGTTGAAATTTACTATTTTGAATTTAAGAAGTAAGCATCTAGTTTGTTCTTAAACTGGTTTGTGTTTTCGGCTGTGACTATTTCTTCAGGCAACTTGTTCCACATTTCCACGACTCGGTTACTGAAAAAGTGCTTGTGCGGGTTATTATTAGATCTCATTTTTGCCAGCTTTAGGCCAGATAAAAAGTTTATTTACTACAACACACATGACATTACAACAGATACCAAATTAAAAAATAAGAAAGAACAGACATACCTACAATTAATAATAATTAACCGTTTAGTTAGTAATGACGATTTTGTCGACTTTAAAATAATACCAAGTATACAGATATTATTTTCTGTGGCAACCATTTTTGGACAGTTTAGCATCTATTATCAGTTTCTGTTTCCGGCTTTTAGCATTGTTTATTTACCGTTACTAACAGTTCAGAGCAGTATGTCGTCAAAAACATGTTCCGATTAGTACATTTATTTTTAAAGATACATATTATTGTTATAACATGAAAGTTGTTTAAAGTGTTGCACCAAGTATCTAAAAATAACTGAAGTTATTAGAATGATAAGTTTTAGTGTATTTATATAAAATATTGTAATGTGAAGTCATAAAATATACTTTCGTAATGTTCAGGAGAGTAATGTTTTTTTTTTGTAAATGTTGTTACCTTACTAAGAAACGCTGGCAAGTTTCTTGCGCCCATTCTTCGTGTGCTACATCACGGCGCGGCCCACTCTGAAAACCGCAATTCTGACTACATGGTCATTTTGTCCTATTTCGTCCTATTTCTGTCCCAAATTTTCAGAATTCGTAAAGGGGACGAAAAGATATAAGCGATTGAAATGGTCCATGCCAAAGCAAACCTTCATTATGGCACGGACAGGCTATATTTATTGAACCATAACACCTAGCCACGATCTGATTAGTATAACATTTTGTCCCTTTTTTATCTATAAAATCCATTTTTTATCTATAAATTCCAGGCATTGCGGGTTCTAACCCGCAATGCCTGGAATCGAAACGAAATGAAGCGCCGTTCAAAAGATATAAAGGAATGATTTGGTCCATGCCATAATTAACCTACATTATGGCGCGGACTATTAGGTCACCTAGAGAAAATCTGCTTATTGGAAACGATTTGTGTACATTCGTCCCAATTCGTCCTAAAAGCCACAGAATTCGTCGTCCTTTGGTTTAGGAGATATTCAGTTTTTTTATATTTTTTTTATTAATCATTTATTTCAGATAACTTGATCCATTATAAATTATTTATACAGAGTCGTGTTAGTATAACTTAAAACTATGTTAGAATAAAAACAAAAAGCACGAAAAGTTTATTTTTTTTCTTTTTTTGGTCCATTAATTTATAGAGATCTTAAAAAGGGGGGCACTGGCCCGTGCAGTGACTGCCAATGCCCTAAAAAGGGACCACCATTCCGTTCTGCGACCACGGCCAGGAGGCTGTTTCGGCTGGCCCGCGTCCTCTGTGCCATCGAGACCGCTCTTTTGCGCATGATGGCAGGAAAACTATCGACACCGGCCTCTGCAAACATTGCGGATGCACTACAGAAGCGGGGCAGCCGCAACAGGATCCTGAACGCATCGTTATACTGAACACGAAGGGAGCTTACCGCTCGCTTAGTATGATTAACCCACAGGCTGCACGTGTAAAAAGAAGCACAGTAGGCTCTAAAGAGTGTTATTTTTACCGACTTTGAGCAGCGAGCAAACCTGCGGGCTATCATATTTGATCTCACTGACAGCGCTCTCCGTTCGCGTTCAATATCTGCATCGTCCTTTAATTCGTCAGTTAAAATATGACCAAGGTACTTGCATTTTTGAACCTGCGTTATAACAACGTCATTTATCTTGACAGGAGGTACATCTGATGGAAACTTGGTCCCAGCCTTAAACACCATAAGCTCGCTTTTACTAGCATTGTATTTAAGACCGTGTTGCTGTGCGTACGTTTCGCAAATACTTAAAAGGTCCCTCAGACCTCCAATCGACGCGCTCAGCAAAACCATATCGTCAGCGTAGCTGATGTTATTGAAGCAAACACCATCCACATGACAACCGACGTGATGGCTGCTGAGCGCGATGATCAGCTCATTTATGTAGAGATTAAAGAGCGTCGGTGAGCTCAACCCTCCCTGCCTCACCCCACACCTCAATCTATACGATTCCGACATAGCGTTTGCCCAGCGCACATTATTGTCTTGATTTTTGTACCAGTACCTTAAAACGGTGATGATCTCAGAGTGAAAGTTTAATTCGTCAAGTTTATCCCAGAGTAAATCGTAGGTTACCATGTCAAAAGCCTTCGACAAATCCAGGAAACAAGCGTACACTGGCGTATTCCTGTCGGTATAATATCTGACAGCATGCTTCATGCACACAATCGCACTTTCTGTCGACACTTTTGGCCTAAACCCGAACTGATTGTCGTGCGGAGTGAAAAAGTCATTAATATGTGCATTCAGCAAGCCGTCAAAAACCTTAGCAACCACGGTAGCCAATGAGATAGGTCTATAGTTGTTTTTGTCTGAAGCATCACCTGTTTTGTTTTTAACTATAGGAACCACGACCGTTCTCATTAGCTCCGCTGGCAAGTATGAGTGCCCTACGCAGAAAGTAAAAAACATTGCCAATATCCGCGGTAGGTGTGGCCCCGCATACTGAAGGTGTTCAATGCTAAGACCGTCGTGACCGGGTGATTTGCCTCTAGTGATCGACTTTATAGCTTTATCAACGTCCTTAGCTAGAAACCTTATTTTAAGGACATCACTACGTTTCTCAGCATTGAACACTACTTCACTAGACGAGCTGACAGTAACTGTTGGCTCGATGGCAAAAGCTTGCTTGAAAAATCAGCAATTTCTTTTTGATCAGTCACACCATCCACACTCACAGGCAGGCCAGGCCCGTAGCTAGTTTTGTTTGTGTTTTTCCAAAACGCACGAAAGTCTTTTTTATGCTGATGATCGGCTAAAATGTTCATTTTAATTTGATCTTCGTGATTCTGACACCATTTTAACTTCGACTTAAACACTTTTCTGCTGCTACACATGTCATTATAGACAGAACCAGATCGCGGCTTACCGTACCACAACCAAATCTGAAACTTGGACCTGGCTTCCCTGTGAGCATCACCAACATGTCTGTTCCATCCTATCACACGTTTAAACTTTCGCTGTGTACACCCGTCTTTCCGACCAAATGCCGCTGCCTGGCTTAAGGCAGTCACAACGTTACAATACATTTCGTCAATAACTTTTGTATGAGTCGAGTTTTTACACATTTTAGCACAGCAATTCGTAAATGCCTCCGGAAAATCAATCGATTTTAATCGTTTTTGGCATTCTTTAGTGTACATTTCAATGTCGTTTAAGTTTCTGTTCCCCCAGATTACATTTTTATTCACACTACTTCTATTAATGTCAGTCGATAACTTAGGTTTAATAAGATTAAAATTGCATTCTAGTATTAATGGCAAATGATCCGAATACCATACGTCATAATTTACATAAACATTATCCACCGAGCAAAGTGCCGATTTCGTTACTAAGCAATGGTCCAACCAACGGGTAGTCCCATGCGCGTCACTTACAAAAGTAAAAGTTCCTGATGTCAGTCCTAAATAATCGATGTCAATACATATCCAAATATTATCGTCACAGAAATTCATAAGTTCATTATAGAACGGTTCGTGGGGGTACATTATATAAGTACAGGGTCATTCCATGTAACGGGTGTTACAGGTCGTACACCTTTACTTGACGATTAATGAATGATGCAAAAAGAAAACATATCCTTTTTATTAGCTTAACACCCTCCACCTAGGTCCAAGTTTCGTCATCCGTATTAAAACTAACAGTAATAGCTAGCAGTAAAGAAATTAGTAACAATATATGTGCGTAACGGGCGTTACACGATTTTGCCTATGCTTTCCAGATTACCCGCAACAAAAGCAAAATTCTGCGAATTGTGTTTATTTTTGAAGTGAAAAAAAATGTAAACGCATTTCTAAATAAATTCTTAACATTATAGACTATTCATATTAAAACAAAAATACACTTAGGATTTTTCATGGAAATTCAAAAATGTGACGGGTGTTACAGCTCAATGTAACGGGTGTTACGAGTACGAAATTAAACCAATATTTGTAGTAATAAATGTTTATCTGATTAAATTTTTGGCAATAAACAATATAGGAACTTAGTAGAATTTAGTATCATGCCTACTGCTCTCTAACATCAATATTTTCGGAAAAACTGTTAAAGGTACAGTCCCCTTTTACAACTCCGAAGAAAGAAAATAATTGTCAGATTGACATTGCGCGTTCCGCCGCTGCGCCGATAGAAAGGAAAAGTTTTAAGCAGCCGCATTATTTAGTATGTTTAATAATTTCTTAGAACTTTTAAAGCATGCCTCGCACGTGTAACACCCGTTACAAAAAAAGTGCATTTGTTTATTTAGCGACTGCGTTAATGTACGCATCATAAAATGCATTGAAAGATTTTTAGATGCAACAACCATAAACCAGCACAACCAACCTTTTATTAGTCCTAATAAAGTCATATCAAAAATTGGTAACACCCGCTACGTAACGGGTGTTACCCATCATTCCCCACCAATATTTCACAAATAAATAAGCTGAACATCAAATAAATAGAAAATATTTGCAGTTCTTAATCGTTACCCTACTTTCTCAAATGCATTTTATGATGCGTGCATTAACTCAGTCGCTAAATGAACAAATGCTCTTTTTTTGTAACGGGTGTTACACGAAAGAGTCATGCTTTAAAGGTTAAATAAATCTAAGAAATTATTAAAGTATTCAAATAATATTTCAGGCACTGGTTGCCTAAAACTTTTCCTTTCTAACAGCGAAACGCGAAATGTCAATTTGACAGTAGTTTTCTTGTTTTGGTGTTTAGAGTTTTGATAAAAATAAACTACCATCAATCGTATACAGTAACCTGACTTTGATATGTAAAAACGGAATAAATTCGAAAATAAATTAAGAAATTAAGGGTGGTCTATTAAAATATAGGCTTTTAAGATTATCCTAAGACATATTTTCTGTTAAAATCAGCATTTTAATAAAATATGTTGCGGTAGCGTTTTTCATGGAATGACCCTACAGTCAAAAGCGTACAGTAAAAATTAATTAAAACTATTCCGTTCCGTAATACGCAGTGTTCCGATTGTAAAACATTTAAATTTTTATTGTTTTACATTTCCAACGTTGTTGGCCAACATAATCGGCCATCCTGTACTGTTAAAGTTTTCCGTTCCGTGGTTTACCATAAATTTATTTACCCTGTTTTTCTTTTTAATAACTCTCGCTTGCGCTTCGCTTCTCGCCACCCAGTGACTTTGAAATAGTTAATTGTTTGTACATTAAAATTCGGTTTTGGTAAAACAAAACCTTTCTGAGCGCGACGTCTAAAACGCAAAATGTCTAAGTTTCATAATGCCTAAAATCAATGTCTAAAGAGCAATTTAGCTTGATAGCAAAATGCCTAAAACTCAAATTTCCTAGGATGCACAACATCCAAAAAGTAGTTGGTCTAAATAGCCGTATGTCTAAAACTTAGGTTACCTAAACAACGCAACGCCTTAAATGTAAAGTGTCTATAATAGGGTTTTAATTTTTTCTAATATTCTAATCTATCACCTCCTAAATGCAAACATCGTTATCCCGGACACCCTGTATACATTTTTATAATTGGCGGAGAACATTGGCCAAGTCCGCTCCACATAACTTAGCATTTGTCAGAGGGCGCTGATCGTAGTGGTCGGTCGGAAAATCAAGCCTTGCGCCGCCGTGTGGACCGACCATAAGACTTCGCTGTCCGTTTGTCTGTCTGTCTGTCACCAGGCTGTATCTGTTGAAATTTTCACAGTGATGTATTTCTGTTGCCGCTATAACAACAAATACTAAAAACAGAATAAAATAAATATTTAAGGGGGGCTCCCATACAACAAAAGGGTTATTTGCCATTTTTTTCTCGTTCTTACATAAAGTGTCTAATGTTTTATAGATAATGGTACGGAACCCATCGTGCGCGAGTCCGACTCGCACTTGGCCGGTTTTTCATTTTAGTTATTATTATAGACGTTACGAGTTTTAAGTCGTTTTGGATCGTAGTCTTTTGGTGGTTATGCGTTTTATGCATTTAGCGTTTTAGACATTATACGTTCTAGGCATTATGCACTTTAGGAATTGCGCTACATAGGCTTTTTGAGTTTTAGATATTATAGGTTCTAGGCATAATGTACTTCAGGAATTGTGCTACTTTGGCTTTTTGCGTTTTAGACGTCGCGCTCACAAAGGAAATAAAACCGTACCGTAGTTAAAAACCGCACCTTTTCAGAAGCCAACCGTCCTTTTTTGGGAAATCATACTGGCAACACTGGTGAGGTGTGCCGCAATATATTGTGTGCCGCAATTCATCAACTATATTTCCCAAAATAAAACATTTTTTTCAATGTGATTTTACTGTGATTTTGCAATAAATAAATGTGATTTGGTGACAAGGAGGTATCTATGAATGTACAATTATTATAAAAAAACGTTATCTTATAAAAAAAGTGTCATGTAACCTACCTAATAATATTTTTCTAATTATAATGATAAAACTTATATGGGCTGAATTTTTATTGGTTTTAATTTTAAAGCCGAAACCCTGGTGTTCTACCCATCATTCTGAACAACTTTCACTATGGGACTAACTCTACGGTGAAAAAAAATCAGCTGTTCCAATCTAATATCTGTCTCATAATGAAAGTTGTTCAGGGGGCTAATTCTGCTAACGTTAAGTCATAATCGTGTCTCAATCGTGTTTCAATTGTAGTTGATGGTAGTGCTTTTTTACACACTAGTTACAAGAAATGTGTACTTTTTTCACCATACTACTGATGGTCACACCACACACTACATTTACATCACATCATATTGTCATAATTCTTGTAACTAGTGTGTAAAAAAAGCACTACAATTAAACTACACTCGCGAGCAAAAGTATGGAATCACTTAATTGGAATTGACTCCGCGCGATCTTGCGTACTTAATAACTAGTAAAGAATAATAAAAATGGTACCATTTTAAAGGTTAAACTGTTAACTTTAAATTGATACTAAATTCATTTAAATCACATCGGTATTTAAGGACCTATCCCGGATTAAGTGAAGGAGTAAGGAAAAAGATATGTTTTAATTGTTTGATACGTCGCGAGTTGCGGCCTATTGACCCCCTATAAAAGCACGTGTTATCGGATTTTCTTTATCAGTCGGCTATCACACGTTGACCGGTACACATCTCCGCTATTTTGACCCTTGAACTTGGACGACAATGGATACTACACCTACAGAAGCAGCTCAAATCGTCGCCCTATTGCAAGAAGGGCTCAGCCAGCGGGCTGTAGCACGTCGGCTCCACATAAGCCAGTCCTGTGTTTCGAAAGTTTATAAACGCTTTCGGGAGACTGGTGGCTTTATCCCGAGACCAAGATCGTTTTATCGTGTCAACCTCTCTCCGAAATCGGCATTTGACTGGTGTCGACGTCCAACAGGGACTCCGAAATATTCGTGGGGTAGCTGCCAGCGAGTGGACAGTTCGCCGAAGACTTAAGCAAGCTAATTTGACTCCAAAATGGCCTGCCACAGGCCCGAAACTGACGGCAGGTCACCGACAAGCTCGCCTTCAATTTGCTCGCTCCCATCTTGATTGGGAGGTTGAGCAATGGAGGCGAGTCCTGTTCTCCGACGAGTGCAGAATGTGTTTGCACGGCAGCGACCGAAGGGGTCGGGTCTAGAGGAGGCCTGGGGAGCGATTTGCGCAGTGCTGTTTCGCTGAGACGGTGGCTTATGGGGGCGGTTCTTGTATGATGTGGGCCGGCATTTCCTTCGACGGTAAAACGGAGCTTGTTTTCGTTCCTGGCGGGGAACGAGGAGGCGGTCTAACTTCAGACCGCTACATTTCCGATATTCTGCTGGAACATGTCGTTCCCTATGCGGGATATATCGGTGATGACTTCCTCCTTATGCACGATAACGCTCGTTGTCACACTTCCCGTGCCACAACTGAATACCTCGAAGAAGTCGGTATCGCCACATTGGACTGGCCAGCGCTCAGCCCGGACTTGAATCCCATTGAGCACGTGTGGGATGAACTGAAGAGGAGAGTTCGTTCCAGAAATCCTGCTCCTTCAAGTGTGAATGAGCTGAAATCTGCTTTGATAGAGGAGTGGGAAGGTATCCCGCAAGAATCGATACAGAGGCTGATTAGGTCAATGAAGAACCGTCTTCGAGCAGTTATTAGGGCGAAAGGAGGGAACACTAAATATTGAAACTTGATTTTAAGAACAAATAATAATTTTATTAGTAAATTTTTGTTGTTTTCTTTATTTATTATTTTTTCATATTCCTTATGTTTTCCTTACTCCTTCACCTTATCCGGGATATCTCTTTAAATACTGATGTGATTTAAATGAATTTGGTATCAATTTAAGGTTAACAGTTTAACCTTTAAAATGGTACCGTTTTTATTATTCTTAACTAGTTATTAAGTACTCAAGATCACGCAGAGTCAATTCCCAGTAAGTGATTCCATACTTTTGCTCGCGAGTGTATAATTGAGACACGATTATGACTTAACGTTAGCAGGCTTGGCCCCCAGTTTGATGGTCTGATTAACCCCACGAGATGTTTTAAATGAATAACAAATAACCCTGTATATGTACACACGGCGGCACATCAGACTATATAAATGTTGACCTTGAGACCGCCTTTATGCCCTACGCCTACGTAATAAAAGCTGTTATAGCAGTTCAACTGTTTAACCTGATATGCTGTCAAGTGTACAATGCTTCAAGTACCTAGATATTCCATTGAAGGAAGAAAAGTTTCATACAAACAAACCCTTTTTTCCCCCCAATCCCCACTCCACTATTCACTTCACTCCCACGGTGGGAGCCCCACCTCCAAATATTAATAATTTCGAAAGAAGAGCAATATAACATTGAAATGCAACTTCATACATGACCTCTATCGACATTATTTTGTACGCGACTGTACATGTTTTTGATATAGTCTAGGAGCCCAGGATCAAAATATCTCTTAAGAAAATATTTTTGTTTATGACCTAAAAATTAAGGTTTTGAGTTTCGAAAATGCATAAAAGTTACGTATTACTTTACGTTATACTTTTGTGTTACTAATACACTTAATTATTCTAACACAAACACGCAAAACAAGAACAAGTTACAAACATCGTCACTAAATAGGAAGTCAGCTCCTGTACTATAAAAACAACATTTTAAGATTTTAAATGATTTTAATGCTTATTAATTATTTTTACTATCACATTTTTCCTAAACAAAATTTTAATTCCGATTATCTCCTATACCAAAGGACGACGAATTCTGTGGCTTTTAGGACGAATTGGGACGAATGTACACGAATCGTTTCCAATAAGCAGATTTTCTCTAGGTGACCTAAAAGTCCGCGCCATAATGTAGGTTAATTATGGCATGGACCAAATCATTCCTTTATATCTTTTGAACGGCGCTTCATTTCGTTTTGATTCCAGGCATTGCGGGTTCTATAAAAAAGGGACAAAATGTTATACTAATCATATCGTGGCTAGGTGTTATGGTTCAATAAATATAGCCTGTCCGTGCCATAATGAAGGTTTGCTTTGGCATGGACCATTTAAATCGCTTATATCTTTTCGTCCCCTTTACGACGAATTCTGAAAATATGGTACAGAAATAGGACGAAATAGGACAAAATGACCATGTAGTCAGAATAGGGTATTTTACTGTTGTTGAAATGTAGATATTTAATGATGAGTACACGAATCGTTTCCAATAAGCAGATTTTCTCTAGGTGACCTAAAAGTCCGCGCCATAATGTAGGTTAATTATGGCATGGACCAAATCATTCCTTTATATCTTTTGAACGGCGCTTCATTTCGTTTTGATTCCAGGCATTGCGGGTTCTATAAAAAAGGGACAAAATGTTATACTAATCAGATCGTGGCTAGGTGTTATGGTTCAATAAATATAGCCTGTCCGTGCCATAATGAAGGTTTGCTTTGGCATGGACCATTTAAATCGCTTATATCTTTTCGTCCCCTTTACGACGAATTCTGAAAATATGGTACAGAAATAGGACGAAATAGGACAAAATGACCATGTAGTCAGAATAGGGTATTTTACTGTTGTTGAAATGTAGATATTTAATGATGACGTTAAAAAATATTGCAATTAAGAATACCAAATGTGAAAAAATAATTTGAATCTGTTTTATAATAAAAGAATTATAGTCTGTTTGATTTTGACTATAGCTGTCTCTTTCTAAAACGAAATCTTCTATGGCGTGACTATGACGCTACTAACCCACTGACGTCACTAAGATAGCGTCCTGTCCTTGTCTAATTATAAAGTTTGAAGTCCTATATCTTTGAAAATATTCAAGATAATTCAAAATGAAAACTTGTTTTGTGAAGCTAATATTTCGAAAAACATTTTAAAGAAATAAAAAAAATCAGTAAAATACCGTATTGCGGTTTTCAGCGTGGGCCGCGCCGTGATGTAGCACACCCATTCTTCTTGTCAGTTAAAAAAGTCTTGAATGTGGTAGGAAAATATTGACGATTCATAAGTACATATTTATTATGTCTAAGTGAATAAAGAATATTTTTATCTTTTATCTTATCTTATAGCATTTATTTGAAAAAAAAACGGTTCCGTAACGGTCAACTTTTTTAAAAAACGCCCACATACATATATACATAAATGGGTCATTCTAAGTTAAGCGGTACTAAGTTGTTAGGAGAGGCGGCACGACAAAAAATTATAGAATACTATCATGATTACAATTTTTTTTATTCATAACATTTATTATCTTCATATCCGAAAAGCAGCCAGTCAATTTATGGATTTTTTATTGAATTATTACTGACCAGGGGAGATATTCAATACAGGGGAGAGACGAGACTTACAAGGTAGGATACTTTATGAACAGGGATACTTTTTGATACGGTGTACAGAAAAACCCTCAAAGGTTCATGAGACACCGTCTTTGCATAAAATTAAATTGTAAATGTGTTTTACTAATAAATAAAAAAAAAGAGACATTAATGGTGTTTTAAGACATAAATCACAGTGGTAGTAATCTAGCGGGTCGTTACGTTCCCTAAAATATGGATGAGCGAAGCGATGGCTGGTTCATGCGTCATGCTCGTGAACGGGTGCTGCCAGTGGGAATGGGTCTGCTCTGCTGCTTGCCTTAAAATGTGTTTTCTTTTGTTTTTATTCATTTTATTAAGAATTACATTTGAAACATGTATGGCGCAACTTGCAGTATATAGTAGAATTGTCTTTTGTTTTAAACTAATATTAAAGCTTTAAGTAGAGTTCCTAAGTAACTGAAAATTGTTCACTGCTATGATCATTAGTTCGCCTATACTTAACTGTATTTATCATAACCCATTGTGTAATTGTGATGGAAACTGACCTTAGTCATACCATGTTAAGGTCGTTTTTCAATTTGACGACTGTGTATGAAATAAAACAGGGAGAAAAAAACAACCCTTGGAGTTTCTTGCCGGTTCTTCTCCAAGGTCTCCCGCTGTAGGGTTTGCGAACCGATGGCGTAGCTTCTATGACGTTCACAAGTATTGTAAATAACAACCTAAATTGAATAAACAAATTTGAATCTTGAATCTAATAAACTTAATTTTTAATTGTTGGTTAATAATTTTTCAGTTTCCAACAGCATCAGTCTTAATAAAGGTATCTTAAAAAATATATAAAATTCTTGATTGAATATCTAATAATTTGGTTAATTTGTGTTGAATTACAAATGACTTAGGAAAAATGTGATAGTAAAAAACCACGAGCCCTATAAGTAGCTTCCAGGCGGGATTCGAACCCGCGCCTCCGGGAATCCGGCCCGATGCTCTGACCAACTAAGCTACCGAAAGGCTTACACGACTCGTCGAATTTTGCTATCACTTGTTACGCTGTAGGCCAGCGTTGCTTTATCAATGTGAGGAAACCCTCGCATCCGAAAGAAACATTTTTACAAATGTTTAACAATCGATTAAGATGAAACAGCCATATTCAGATTTTATATTATTTTTATGCATTTACAATGCAATTTTGAAAGTATAGGAAAAATGTGATAGTAAAAAACCACGAGCCCTATAAGTAGCTTCCAGGCGGGATTCGAACCCGCGCCTCCGGGAATCCGGCCCGATGCTCTGACCAACTAAGCTACCGAAAGGCTTACACGACTCGTCGAATTTTGCTATCACTTGTTACGCTGTAGGCCAGCGTTGCTTTATCAATGTGAGGAAACCCTCGCATCCGAAAGAAACATTTTTACAAATGTTTAACAATCGATTAAGATGAAACAGCCATATTGTATATATTATAGGGCTCGTGGTTTTTTACTATCACATTTTTCTTATACTTTCAAAATTGCATTGTAAATGCATAAAACTGGCCTACAGCGTAACAAGTGATAGCAAAATTCGACGAGTCGTGTAAGCCTTTCGGTAGCTTAGTTGGTCAGAGCATCGGGCCGGATTCCCGGAGGCGCGGGTTCGAATCCCGCCTGGAAGCTACTTATAGGGCTCGTGGTTTTTTACTATCACATTTTTCCTATACTTTCAAAATTGCATTGTTAATGCATAAAAATAATATAAAATCTACAAATGACTTACCATTAAAACAAAAAACGTAAAGCTCTTAAAACTTTAAACACAAAAATCAACAGAAACATAAAAAAAACAAAAACTCTAAGTATTTGGTTTTTTTTAACAATTTTAATTGTGTAGTGACTAGTGCGGCTAGACCCTTAGTTGTCAACGCCACTGTGCTTTATTTATGACGTGTACTGGTCTGATCATATGCCTATGTTACTGGAGTGCAATATTAATTTAATAAAGCCTAGGGCTTTCCCGCCATCTGTTAGCTGTCGTAATGGGGTGTTGTGGGGTGATAGAAACTCGCAACAAATAAAACAATATTTTGACTATTGTAACTCAAACTTACGTAAAATTGATTTTTAAAGGTAAGACCGCACTAGGCGGAACTGCACGGCAGCGGAACTGCGCGACACTGCACTTCAAAATATTGTTTCTAAGAAAACGTATTAGACCAGCCGCTCACTAGTGACTTTTGTCAGCGTGACTTTTAGTTGCCCAGTCGAGTGCTATGAAGATATAGGGGAGTGCGCTGATTATGGTGACGTGACAAATAGTTCCTAGCAGCGGCGACGTGACTTTCGCTTGACCTGTACATTACTATGGAAGTGCGCTCACACGGCGACTTTTTGTCACTCGGGCGGCGGACGCATACGAATTAGACGTGTGTGTGGGGCTTTGATTTCTAGCATTACGATGGCGGCTTTTCCACAAGACGAAGACATTGACAACGAATTGCTAATAGAGGAGGTAGAGAAGAGACCAGCATTATACGAAATAAAATAAATAAAGAAATACTAGGATGCTTATTTAAAAACAAGATTGTGGAACTAAATTATATACACTTATTTCCGATCAATCCTCACACAAGAACAAAAAGAAAAAGCCGATAGGTAATTAAGTATTTATTGCTTGCCTTACTGTAAGGCAAACCATATCCAATAAATTTGCCTTAATTATTATAAATTTTTAATAGGTTAGGTGAGGGAAGGAGGCAGATTAGCACATTTTTAAACTTTATGTCAATGCAATTGGTGTTGCACTTTTAGTAGCTGACCAAAATATTAGGATACATATTTGCAATAAAAATCTAACATTAATTTTTTTCAAAATGAAATGAATTATTTACACACACACCTACTACCTCCAAATAATCTATTATTATCTAAGTATATCTCTAAACAAAACACAAGACTTTCTTCTACTGGAATACATCTGCGAAATCTTGTGTCTTGACTTGAATGAAACGTTATAAAGGACCAACCAAATGCTGCAAGTTATGTATTTATTTATTGGAAGACCAACCTGCTTAACCTAATACTTTAAAAAGCCTAAATATAAACATAAAGCCATTTTCAGGTCTTCACAAATGAGACTAAACTAAAAACTAAAAACTGTATATTGACATACGAAGAAAATCAAAGAATTTGAAGGATACTGACGTAGGTAGTTTAGAATATATGTAGAATGTAGGAAAAATGTGATAGTAAAAAACCACGAGCCCTAATAAGTAGCTTTAAATCTCAATACAATAATGTAGAGTATTAAATTTTTCTTTACACAATCTTTCAGTGGAGCCGGTGCCATCCAACCCGGTGGCTCTGCCCCGGTGGCGGGACCGATGGGAAAAAAAGTTTCATCCACCCCGGTAATTCGTGTCTTGATGTTTAACGGGGTGGATGGCACTGGCAAAGTTTCAGCGACCCCGGTATTTCATTTAACGGGACGGATGGATGGACGGAGCACAGATCTAATATCATACACCACGGTAAATTGCGTTTAGTTGAATATAAAAAAAATATTATCTAATAATAATATTATTTATTCTACACCGTAAAATTAGACCCATTAAATAAAACGCAAGATATTTTTATGTAATAATCAGGTTTTATTATGACAATAAATATACAATGTTGATATACCTACTTTACTTACGCAGTTTAAAAAAAAACAGTCTTCATTATAAAAGTAATATTACATTATTCTACAAAGTGAAATTATACAGGTAGGTATTCGTACAAATGTTTATATATAATAATCAGTTATAATAACATAAGATAAGTATAGGAAAAATGTGATAGTAAAAAACCACGAGCCCTATAAGTAGCTTTCAGGCGGGATTCGAACCCGCGCCTCCGGGAATCCGGCCCGATGCTCCCGGAGGCGCGGGTTCGAATCCCGCCTGAAAGCTACTTATAGGGCTCGTGGTTTTTTACTATCACATTTTTCCTATACTTACAAAAATTGCATTGTGAATGCATAAAAATAATTTAACATCTAACATAAGATAAGTAAAAAAAAAATGGAAAATGAATTGCATATTGCAATATGCAATTTTTATTGGTGAAAAATGGAAAATGGAAAGTGAGGGTAGTAATATCTTCACATTGATGAAATTAACGCTGGCTATACGGCGCGTAAAAAGTATTTGATAAATTCGACGCTTCTCGTAACGACTCCGTAGCTGAGTGGTTAGAGCAGTCGCCCGGAAAGCGAAAGGTCGTGGGTTCGAGTCCCATCGGACTAGTTGTGAGACGGGTCGATTTTTTCAAAATACTTCATTTTTCACCAATAAAAATTGCATTGTGAATGCAAAAAAGTAAATATTTAAATAAGATAATTAATTAACAACTAGTAACATAAAACCTTATAGCAAAAAATTACTTTGTTAATCGTTATAATATTTTCATTAGCGAACAATCATTATAAATTTGACTTCCATAATCACAGATTCGTAATAAACAGTCTTTGTTGTTAATATAAATCAACACACAAAGTGTTTATTACCATAAACTTACTTTTAAAATAAGTAATACATAAACAACTAATGAAATCCAACACCTTCTAACAAAAACCAACGTCGTAAAACATACAGTTTTATTAGCAAACAATATAACTTAAAAGAATCAAGTTCAAACTCAAATCACATTGAGTACAGTTAGAAAGGTATAGATGACGCTGAATTTATATGCGATGCGATTTATTATTATGCGATGAATAGCACCATCCCTTTCTAACTGTACTTCGATAATCACAGATTCGTAATTTAATCAATTATGATGTAATACTTAAACAACTAATAAAATGAACACATTCCAGCAAAAATCAACGTCGTAAAACATACAGTTTTAGTAGCAAACAAAATAACATAAACAATATACAACTCAGACATCGATAAATCACAGATTCGAAATTAATTCAGTCTTCATTGGTCAATCAATGTAAATCAGTTTTTTAATTATTTACTTACTTATAAAATACATAACTAATAAAATAAAACTTTCTAGTAATAAATAATAATCAACGTTGTAAAACAATCATAGTTCCAATAGGAAACTTAATCACAGATTTGAATTAGTCTTCATTGCTAATTCAATCATCATTATTCTCTCTAAAAGCTATCGCAGACTTTCTAGAAAATGTCCTACCGTAAAATTAGAGATTTAAGTTTAAATTGACGACTTATTGACGCCTGACCGGCCGAATAGGGCAGGAGAACAATGGAAAATCTATTGTGTCCCATTTCTGGGGCGTTGAAGGAACGAGCCTTAGTTGTATTTTGTTTGTTGTTATATTTTTTGCTTATAAAAATGTGTGTTTTACGCGGGTATTATTTGATTTTTGCTAGGTGTTAATTTTATTAGTTGTTTAAGTATTACCTACCTACTTATTACAGTAATAAGTTTATGGTTATAAATATTTATTGATTTATATTATCAGCAAAGATTGTTCATTACGAATCTGTGATTATGAAAGTCAAACTTATATTTAACGATTGTTTACTAATGAAAATATTATATGATTATACCTAATGATTTACAACGTAATTTTTTGCTATAAGTAGGTAAGGTTTTATGTAACTAGTTATTAATTACTTATCTTGTGTTATAACTGATTATTATGTTAAACATTTCTACAAATATGTATTATTTCGCTTTGTAGAATAATGTAGGTATTATTTTACTTTTATAATGAAGACTGTTTTTTTTAAACTGCGTATATCAACATTGTATATTTACTGTCATAATAAAACCTGATTATTACATAAAAATATATTGCGTTATATTTAATGGGTATAATTTTACGGTGTAGAATAAATAATATTATTTTTAAATATAATTTTTTTATATTCTCCTAAACGCAATACTGTGGTGTATGAAATAAGATCTGTGCCATCCGTCCCGTTAAATGATGTAGGTACCGGGGTCGCTGAAACTTCGTCAGTGCCATCCACCCCGTTAAACATCAAGACACGAATCACCGGGGTGGATGAAACTATTTTTCCCAACGGTCCCGCCACCGGGACAGAGCCACCGGGGTGGATGGGACCGACTCTTTCAGTGTATATAGGTTGCGCCCAGTAGCGCTATTTTCATTTCATTTTTTTTTCGTATTTCAAGAGCACTTCATACAACAGTCTGTACGAAATTCATTTTAAAGAATGAGCGCGTTTTGTTACCCAGTGACTGTTCAAGTGAGCGCACCGTGGGTGACAGTAGGTGACAATGACAAAAAGTCACGGCGACAAAAGTCACCAGTGAGCGGCTGGTCTTAGACATACCGCTCTGCGCGGCAATAGAATTACGCTGCGCGACACGGCGCGACAAAGTTGGGTAACCAAGCAAAGTTGTCGCGCGGTGTCGCGACGCGCAGTTCCGTTGCCGCTAGGTGCGTTATAGTAAGCAGCGCGACCGCGACGCGTAACTTCATATTTCATACAAGTTAGAACGTATCGGCAATTTTTTAAATAAAATGGATGAAGAAAAGTTAATTTTATTAGTTAGTAACTATTCAGAGCTGTATGATTTACAAAATGAAAATTATATTAAAATACTACGAGAAAAAATAACATTTGGCTAGAGATTGCAAAGGAAATTGGAGTACTTAAAGGGTAAATAAACAATCTTTATTTCGCTTTAGTAGGTAAGTACATATTAGAAGTTAGGTACAGGGGAGTAATTGTCTAACTCAACATCAATCGCACGCAACGCAATCGCATTCAGTTTAAAAGATATTTTACGGTCATTGCTGCTTTTGTCAACTAATATTTTGACAACTTTCTCCAACAACAAGTGCTGGATGTCAAACTGAAAGCGATTGCGATTGATGTTGAGTTAGACACTGCTTTTGTCAACTAATATTTTGTCAACTTTCTCCAACAACAAGTGCTGGATGTCAAACTGAAAGCGATTGTGATTGATGTTGAGTTAGGCAATAGGGTATTTTACTGTTGTTGAAATGTAGATATTTAATGATGACGTTAAAAAATATTGCAATTAAGAATACCAAATGTGAAAAAATAATTTGAATCTGTTTTATAATAAAAGAATTATAGTCTGTTTGATTTTGACTATAGCTGTCTCTTTCTAAAACGAAATCTTCTATGGCGTGACTATGACGCTACTAACCCACTGACGTCACTAAGATAGCGTCCTGTCCTTGTCTAATTATAAAGTTTGAAATCCTATATCTTTGTAAATATCCAAGATAATTCAAAATGAAAACTTGTTTTGTGTAGCTAATATTTCGAAAAACATTTTAAAGAAATAAAAAAAATCAGTAAAATACCGTATTGGGGGGCAGGTTCTACATCAATTTCATCCATCGCGTTTAGTGGTTGCCGACCGACTAACACACAAAAGTGTCGCGTCGCTGCAGTTTCAGTGCGATATACCGAACTTCATCTAGTCGTGCCGCGTCGCTGCGCTGCAGTGCAGTTCCGCCTAGTGCGGTCTTACCTTTGCTGGGCACACTTTTTTATTCAGGGTGAAAACTCCAGTTACCTCAGTATTTAGTCTAAGCTCTTTGGTGTAGATGGTGACAGATATGGTGTTACCATAATGAATTAACATTGTCGGTATTTCTTACATTTGGTGATTTTTTACATTTTGGTCGACCGTTAGGACATGTCGACGAGTAGAACAGTAACCCTATTTGTAGGATCTTAAAAAAAAAAACTATAAATTGACTATGATTATAACAATGAAAATATTTTTATGTTAATCAGGCTGCCGGTTTGAATCCTGCATTTGCAAGAACTATTGGCATTGCTGTGGATCCCCGCAGAAGGAACAAATCAGTTGAGTCTCTACAGACAAATGTTCAGAGACTGAAGGAATACCGTGCACGCCTCATTATCTTCCCGAAGGGCAAGAAGGTAATATTTAATTTTAGTCTTTAAGTCATTTATTTTGATTTATTTATATTAAAAGTGGTAATATCTTAGCAGTGTGGTGATAGTAGAGAGGCCAAGTTGAAAAAACACAATTTTCGTAGGACTGAAATTTTTATACCGATAAGTGGTGTCGTTGGATTCAGCTTAGTGTACTGATTGTCAAAATGCATGTTGTCGCTTTTTAAAGTGGTGGAATGAGTACCTATGACGTCACATAAATGGTGCGTCCCAGGTTTTGATTTTGTCGATTATTGCGATATCTATTTATTGAATATAAGCAAACTAGGTGTCAAATGAGAGATAGTTAAATTTGTAACAAAACATGCAAAGTAATTTTTGGTGTAGGTATTGTATTTAAAAAAATATAATCAACTTTTGAGTTTTTTTGTATTTTATTTTTCTAAACAATACGTTTGGTGCACCAATATACACAACTTGTATATAAATTAGATAAACCACTGGGCAATTAATAATTAGCTACATTTTTGAAGAGTATCTCACACTTTAAATTTTCCAAATCCCAGTAAAAACAACAAAATTATGACAAAAACAACAGCATCACGTACATTCGCGGTCATAGTACTAGATGGTACTAGGTCTTGGCGATATTTCGTCGGGAAGCTGCAATTTGTGATGAAAGCAAGCCGCTTTGCACAGTGATACTAGGGACCAAAATAAGCAATTTCACACGGAGCAGTGAAAGTTTCATCCCGTAGAAACAGAGATGGCGCCACTTCTTTAAAAAATCATTTAAAAAATCTACCCGCCGCAACGATCTTGATAAATTCGGTGTCAAGTGAAAGATAATAACTTATTCTATCATATAAAAATACTGTAAAATCATACGATTAAAAACTGGCCCAAATATTAGCTTTGTTTGAAAAAAAATCTGGTTGTTAACGAGATTTTACTTATTTAAAAAAAAGTTTCTTGCGGTATCTTTTTATCAAGTAATATTGTTGACAATTATCATAAGCGACAAATAGCATTATCGCTATCTTTTTATTTTAATCAACTAGCCAACAATCTGGCTACTCTAACTTCTGCTTCTTTTGAGCAGCTAAAATGTGACATTTCTAATTCAACTTTGGAATCTGTTCCAAATAATTCGATTCTTTTGAATCCAAATACTGACATGGTTAATTTAAATTATCATTAGAGACAACGGAGGCATACTCTAGCCCAGTATTGACAAGAGGAAGGCCTAAATGTTTAAAAATAGTACACCAGAATATCCAAGGCTTTTCTGCTGGCAAAGACCTAGATATAAGTTTATTTTTAAATTGTGAAAATATTGATGTGTTATGTGTTACTGAACATTGGTTAAAAGAATATGAATTATTGTTAAATTTGGATAATTATAGTGTTGTAAGTTCATTCAATAGAAAAACTGCAGTAAGGGGGGGTTCTCTAATAATTTTACCTAATAACACACGATATAAAGAGCGAAAGGATATAGTATCCCTCTCTGTTGAACGAATTTGTGAGATATCATGCGTGGAACTTGAACAAATGATTATAATCTGTGTATATAGCCCCCCTGGAGCAAATTATACAGTCTTTGAGTCCACTATGGAGGATGTTTTGAAAATATGCTGTCGTAAGAATAAAAAAATTGTAGTTTGTGGAGATTTTAATGTAGACATCTTAGATATTAAATTAGCACAACTCTCCAGTAAATTCCTTAATGTTTTTAAATCATTTAATTTGCTTCACACTTTTAATGAACCGACGCGAATTACGCCAACATCGGCTACTTGCTTAGATAACATCTTTTCCAACTGTAACTTAATTGAGAAATCGGTAATTAATATTATTAAATCCGACCACAGTGGACAACTAGCTTCTTTTGAGCACTATAATGTTACTCCTAAACGCGAAGTAATTTGCAGGCCAATACCGAAACGTGGTATTAATAAATTTAGAAATAATGTACAAGATAAAATTCAATGTTTGCCAGCTTCTGCTGACGCTAATAACTCTTATCAATCATTATTTGATATTGTTGAAAATGAATTTAGTAACAATTTTAAACAAAAAGTTATAAAGTGTAATGATCGTAAGAAGTTCAGTGACTGGGCCACACCTGGTATCTATAATAGTAGAAGAAAGTTATTTAAACTCTATGCACAAAAAACGACTTCCTGTGATCCTAGCTTCATTGAATATGTCAAGAAATATTCAAAAACATTTAGGAAAGTATGTGCTTTGGCAAAATCTAGGTATATTTCAAATAAAATTAAATCATCTGAAAATAAAATAAAAGCTTCCTGGAGTATTATAAACCAAGAGACTGGCAAAACAAAAAGCAAAATTAATTCATTTAACTTAAAAATTAGTGATCAGACTTTTGAATCGGATATTGAGGTGGCTAATGCTTTTGAAGGTTTCTTTGCTCGAATTCCGTTAGAAACTACTAGCAGACTTAAGTCTTGCCCCAACACCGCTGTCTCTCTTATGGAATCTAGTGTGAGCAAGTGCCAGGAAACCTTTAGTTTTAGCTATGTCACTACCGAAGATATTATTAAAGCATTCAAAGCAATAAATATTAAAAAAACAGAAGATCTCTGGGGCATATCTACAAGTATCATCAAATCAATAATTGATGTGATAGCTCCATCATTAGCAATAATTTTTAACCAATGTATAAGTGAAGGGGTCTTTCCTAATTTAATGAAAAATAGTAAAATAATTCCTCTATTTAAAGCTGGTGACAAAAGTGACCCAGCAAATTTTAGACCTATATCCATACTACCAGCAATAAGTAAAATATTTGAGAATATTTTACTTATTGCTCAACTTTTAGAATATTTTAAATTAAATAGTATACTGCATGAGAAACAGTTTGGTTTTTCAAAAGGTAAAAGTACAACTGATGCTGGGGTTGCATTTCTAAAACATGTACTTGATGCCTGGGAGGACAAGCAGGATGTAATCGCTATTTTTTGTGACCTTTCCAAGGCATTCGATTGTGTTGATCACCAAACACTATTAAGGAAGTTAAAACATTATGGTGTTTCTGAAATGTCAGTAAGCCTTATGCATTCATATCTGTATGAAAGAACTCAGAAGGTAGTTATTAATAAAACTGAGTTACCGGAGCTCCCATTACTATGGGCGTACCCCAAGGATCAATATTGGGCCCGCTGTTGACAAATGACCTTCCTTACTACGCGAAGAATTTATGTGAGACAGTGCTATTTGCCGATGATACAAATACAAATACAAATACAAATACAAATACAAATACAAATTCTTTATTTGCCAAAAAATAGGGGGTGGTACAGTTTTGATGTTACTTTGTTTCAATTTGTTCTTATCCTATTTAGCCATTTATATAGCATGCAAATGTCCTTGTTACAATTATTTATAATGAAAGTAAAGAAATAAAAGAATAATAATCCACAATGTCAAAGTCACAAATTACAAATAATTAAATCACACATTACAAAATCATTAAAATTAAAATGTCAAAAAATAAAATCTAAATGTCAGGATCACACAAGTATTCATTTATAGTATAATAGGCTTTTTCTAACAAAAATTTCTTAAGGTGCATTTTAAATTTCATTACATCATTTATTTCGCGTATGTCATTTGGTATTTTATTATAAATCTTTGGAGCAATACCATAAATATTATTTTGAAAAAGAGCAGTTTTGTGCGGTATTTGACGCAGTTTGTCTTTACGTCTTGTCGATGAAAAATTTTCAAATAAACACAAGTTAGACTTCACAAAGAAACCTACTTCACATATATAAATACAAGGCACTGTCATGATTTTCAACTCTTTGAAGTAGGGAAGGCAGGAGTCAGTAGGTTGAAGTCTACATATTGCACGGACACACTTTTTCTGGGATTTAAAAACCCTTTCTTTATGAGAAGAATTTCCCCAAAAAAGGATGCCGTATCTTAATACCGACGCAACATAACCATGATATGACGCCATTAACGCAAATCGATTAGCAATTTTACTAAGCATATACAATGCGTAAGAAAATTTATTTAACTTTTCACAGACAAGATTAGCATGCGTTTCCCATGTCATGTTACTATCAACGTGTATGCCAAGAAATTTGGTGCTGTTTACTTCTTCTAATAGTTTCCCAGAGTGTTTTACTTTAATGTCAACCGTTTTTTTTCTATCTCTTTGTTTAATATTCATTATTTTGGTTTTGTCTAAATTCGCTATTAATTTATTATTTTGTAGCCATTGCATTATTTTGTCAAGGTCATCATTTATTACACATTCAAAATTGTTTTCATCATTACATTCGAATACAATTGTACTGTCATCTGCAAACATTACCATCGGGCGCTGTATACATTTTGGCAAGTCATTTATGTACATGAGAAATAATAACGGTCCCAAGACGCTGCCCTGTGGAACGCCACACATAATTTTCCTTGACTGAGATGTGTGTGTCATTTCAAACTTAGTTTGGCTAGAAAAATTTGTTATTTGCGTTACTACCTGTCTGTCAGTTAAATAAGATTTTATAAGCTCAAGAATGTTTCCCCGCACTCCATATTTGTCCAATTTGTCTAATAATATTTGATGATCCACTAAGTCAAACGCTTTCGTTAAGTCCATATATACATACATCTCTAGTCTTTAAAGTAGATAGAGGTGATGACTGTTCTGACGAAGTGAATAGTGCTCTTTGAAAAGTGTCACATTGGTTTAATAGTAATAATTTATCATTAAACTCAAAGAAAACTAAGTGTTTAAAATTTTCGTTACCTAATGTAAGACAATTTGATTTTCATATAAGACTAGACGGCGATATGGTCGAATTCATTAACAATACAAAGTTTCTAGGTATTATATTAGACTCGCGACTACAATGGGATCCTCATATCGAAGCCTTGGCGAGTAGACTCAGTTCGGCCGCATTCGCAGTTAAGAAAATAAGGCTCTTAACCGATATTGAAACGGCTAGAATAGTCTATTTTAGTTATTTTCATAGTGTTATGTCCTACGGCCTTTTGTTGTGGGGCTCAGCCGCTAACATCCACAGTATATTCGTGCTCCAAAAAAGGGCTATTCGCGCCATTTACAACCTCCGATCGAGAGATTCTTTAAGAGATCTATTTAAAGAAATAAAAATTTTAACTGTTGCAGGACAATACATTTATGAAAATATAATCTATGTGAAAAAGTATTATAATACATTTGTAAAGCAGAGCGATATTCATCGCTTTAACACAAGAAATAAAGATAAACTTGTCGTTCCCAAGTTTAGGCTAGAAAAATCCAGAGCCTCATTTCTGGGGAAAAGCATAGCCTTTTTTAATAAAGTTCCACAGCGTATAATTGAACTACCATTGCATAAATTTAAATGTTACATTAAAGAGTCGCTGATGAGCAAAGGATACTATAAAGTAGACGATTATTTGAATGACCGCAATGCATGGTCATGATGTAACACATAACATAATCACTGTTTAATATGATGTATTTTTATACTAAGCAATTGTTGTATTAGTAACGATATGTTTTTTTTTGTAAATGTCGTTACCTAACTAAGAAACGCTGGCAAGTTTCTTGCGCCCATTCTTCTTGTCAGTTAAAAAAGTCTTGAATGGGTGGTAGGAAAATATTGACGATTCATAAGTACATATTTATTATGTCTAAGTGAATAAAGAATATTTTTATCTTTTATCTATTTATAATTAAATACAGTATTTGATAAAAAACTGCTTGGCGATATCTTTAATAATTATGGAGATATAAGATTATTAATGAGGGCAGTAATTTCTCGGGCGCACCGATTTGAATGATCTAGTTATCAAAATACTCTTTGTCATTACAAGAAATACTCATTGATAAAGTTAATTTAAATGTCACGAGTGTTACTTTAGAAATATTGCAAGTACATTTAACGAAATAATTTCATTTAAAATTAAAATCTTCTTCAAAATCGACGAGGGACGACCTACTGTTTGAACTGAAAAGAAAAACAAAATCTCATTATTTAGTGCAAAATGTTATAGTTTATAAATAAGTATCTACTCAAATGAAAAAAGGTGATTGTTGATTCTTTTGGAAATAATTTCGAAATGTGAATCTTTATATTATTTCTTTATAGTATTTAGCTTTGATTTTCACAACCGCTTTTGCAAAATTTGTACTGCAGAGTGCATGGTAAGCCGACGAGTCGAATGCTTCAGCGCATAGTAGCGCAGGAAGTTTTGCACCCGCAATAATCGAGATAGCTTCTACCAAATACTATACTCTGACCAAATCGGCGTAGCAGTGAACCATTTAGAAGTCCATCCCACTTGTGAAGTTTTGTGTCATCTCCAAGAAGATGGACATGGAATTGGGGCTCCTAAATTCAAAATATATGGCCTGCTTGGTAAGCTGCAAGTAAGGCATGTTTGTTGTGTGTGGTTAATGTCGGGGGAAGGCTTGTCATCAGCCTACTTTGCTGGCAAACATGTCTTTGCGTACAGCATTGAGACTTGTGTGTTCTGTTTGAGCATCATACAATTCGCAAGTAAATCTGGAAAGAAAATAACTATTATTTGTATACATAATAATTATGTTCATATTATTTACATTCTTCTTTTAAGCATTATAATGAAATGAGCACACACCGTTCCAATTGAGTCATTGCCTCTTCGGAGAGGATATCGAGTGGATGAGACATGCTGGCAAAAGCAGTTATTACTGCAGGGTATGACATTCATGTCTTGAAACAAGACTTTTTAAAAAGTAATAAAACCTTCGGAGTGTAGAAGACATATTAGGACCAAAAGCATTTGCTATTCATTTCTTGGTCACAAGTTCCTGGATGGGCTTTCTGACGCTATTATGGTAGTGACAAATAACGCTTTGAATTTAGTCGCTTCCATGCCCATCTTCTTGGGGATGATGGCACAAAAATTCACAAGGGGGATGGATTCGTAAATGGTTCACTGCTCGCCGATTTGGTCAGAGTTAACATTTCTCGATCATTGCGAGTGCAAAACTTCCTGCAATACCTACCATGCACTCCGCAGTGCAAATTTTGCAATACCGGGGGCTAATTGTCTAATTTTAACATCAATCGCAATCGCTTTCAATTTGACGTTTGAAAGATATTCACGAACTTCACACCACAAATTATTGACATTTGATTGCGATTGCGATCGCGACTTGTTTTGAAAGATTATTGAATGAACGATATCGTTAATTTTACGTAGATTTGGAATTTTCTAAGCAAAGTGACAACCGCAAAATCTTTGAAAGCTATTGAGAAGTGTCAAACGAAAGATTTCAATGTTAACTGCAATCTTTCAACGAATATAAGTAAGTTTTTATTATATTTTTAATATGTCAAAACATCATTCGTTCCGAATGCGATTGCGATTTATGGAATTGTGTAAAGTTACACAATTCCATCAACCGCTATCATAATCGCAATACCTTTGAAAGCGATTGCGATTGATGTTAAAATTAGACAATTAGCCCCCAGGTTGTAAAAATCAAAGGTAAATGATTTTTTCGAATTAAAGATATCGACAAGCAGTGTTTGAAGTGAAAACTTCTTTAGCGGCGTTGTGCACTATTTGTGATGGGTAAAAAATGTTAAACTCGCGTCAGGATCACGTGACCGTCAGATCGTCAGATCGAAAAATCGTAAGACCGGACACATGACCAGGGGCCTAATTGTCTAATTTTAACATCAATCGCAATCGCTTTCAATTTGACGTTTGAAAGATATTCACGAACTTCACACCACAAATTATTGACATTTGATTGCGATTGCGATCGCGACTTGTTTTGAAAGATTATTGAATGAACGATATCGTTAATTTTACGTAGATTTGGAATTGTCTAAGCAAAGTGACAACCGCAAAATCTTTGAAAGCTATTGAGAAGTGTCAAACGAAAAATTTCAATGTTAACTGTAATCTTTCAACTAATTTATGTAAGTTTTTATTATGTTTTTAATATGTCAAAACATCATTCGTTCCGAATGCGATTGCGATTTATCGCTATCATAATCGCAATACCTTTGAAAGCGATTGCGATTGATGTTAAAATTAGACAATTAGCCCCCTGATCGAAAAACTGTTACAATGTCATTAGAATACAATGGCAAATTTCGCCACCGTTTCCAAATCTAGTCCGTATTTTTTCTTTTTTTTTGTCAAATTCCTTTTTTTTTTTGTGAAAATGTCTAGTGAGCCCTTTTCACCTCTGCCAGCACTCCCGGAGTGCAACCCGTGTTTTTTTTTACCAAATACCTACTGTATTTAATTGTGAACAATATTACTAGATAAAAGTTATCTTTTATCTAGTAATATTGTTACTACCAAGACACTTTTTTTTTAAATAAGTAAAATCTCTTTAACATCCCGTTTTTTTTTCAAACCAAGCTAATATTTGGGCCTCTTTTAATCGTATGATTTTACAGTATTTTTTATATGATAGATTAAGTTTATTATCTTTCACTTGACACCTAATTTATTAAAATCGTTGCGGCGGTTTGGCTTGTAGATTTTTAAATGTTTTTTTAGAAAAGTGGCGCCATCTCTGTTTCTACGGGATGAAACTTTTGCTGCTGCGGGTGAAATTGCTTATTTTGGTCCCTAGTATTACTGTGCAAAGCGGCTTACTTTCATCACAAATTGCAGCTTCCCAGTGAAATTTCGTCAAGACCTAGTACCATCTAGTTCTATGACCGCGAATGTACGTGATGCTGTTGATTTTGTCATAATTTCGTTGTTTTTACTGGGATTTGGAAAATTTAAAGTGTGGGATACTCTTAAAAAATGTAGCTAATTATTTATTGCCCAGTGGTTTATCTAATTTATTTACAAGTTGTGTATATTGGTGCACCAAACGTTTTGTTTAGAAAAATAAAATACAAAAAAACTCAAAAGTTGATTATATTTTTTTAAACACAATACCTACACCAAAAATTACTTTACATGTTTTGTTAGAAATTTAACTATCTCTTATTTGACACCTAGTTTGCTTATATTCAATAAATAGATATCGAAATAATCGGCAAAATCTAAACCTAGGACGCACCATTTATGTGACGTCATAGGTACTTATTCCACCACTTTAAAAAGCGACAACATGCATTTTGACAATCAGTAGACTAAGCTGAATCCAACGACACCACTTGTCGGTATAAACCTTTTCAGCCCTACGAAAATCGTAAATAAGCGAGTTTTTCGAATTGGCCTCTCTACTATGAAGCAAAATTAGTGCCGTAGTGTGTGGATGTTAAACGGTTAATGGGTGTTGATGGATTGCTAAAAATAGACAATAGGCTACTTAACTCATAGGTACTTAATTTGATACATCAAATGAATATTTCCTTTAGTACTTGGCTTAGGAAAACGTAATCTATCGATATCATGAAATAAAAGTACAAGATGGATAAGTAAAATAATTTCAAAATATTTTTTTATTTTTTATTTGATGAACTGATGAAAACACTATCGCCCATGTTGTGACGTCATTGGATTTCTAAAAAACAAATAAACGTCACTTTCACTTTGCTACGTATATTAATATTAGTAAGGGTATATTCCACTTATCAAAGATCTTTGTCCAATATACATTTGATTAAAGAAATTGTATGTCGAATGTATGAAATTCAACGTCAAAGTCGTCCAATTTCTTTGATAAAATGCATATTGGATAAGATCTTTGATAAGTGGAGAGGAACTACCCTAAGGTAAGTAAACAACTACTTGACACTGCCAACACTGTCAAGTCGTTGGTTACAAATTGTATGACGTCAGAGCACAGATAATCTATCGACCAACATGGCGAAGAGCGTATTTACCGATTAATAAAAAAAAAGCGAAATTTTGAAATAAAGTTTTGAAGGTTTTTATGTTATAAAATATTAATAAATACATTTTTTTGGTGTAATAGGACAATTTATTAATCGTTTAGGACATGAATAAAAAAAAGGTCAAGAAGCCTATTGATTGAAAAAATCTTCTCTTTTTTTAGGTGCTGAAGGGTGAAGCAAATGAGGAGGAACGCAAGTTGGCTACTCAGCTCCGTGGACCATTGATGCCAGTACAACAACCTGCACCCAAGTCCATTGCACGCGCAATCACTGAGGAAGAGAAGGACTTCAAGGCATACCAATACTTGCGTGGCGTAAGTATTAAAATACGAGTACTCTGTCTGTAGTGAGAAATATATTTACACAGATTACACGGTTTACTTCTGCCTTTCAATTTGGATGAATCAACCAAATTGAACAATGTAACGTTAAAGTGAATGGTTCAATGGCATTGCTCAACCACATTCAATCGCGTTGAAAGAATTGAGCTGGTTCAATATTTTCACTTTTGCGTTCAACATTCTATTCAATTAAAGCCAAGTTGAACATGTAAACATAAGAATTGAATGATTCACTAGTTGTTCATTCTCAATGTGCTACCTGATTTGTAGACATTTATTTTAATTTTTAATTTTTTGCATTCACAATGCAATTTTTATTAAGTACTGAAAAATGGAAAATAAAGTATTTAGAAAAAATCAACCCGTCTCACAATCTGCTCCGATGTAGTTGAAGACATTTTCAAGTAATGCAAATTGAATAGTTCACTTTATAATTTATCATTTAGACAGTTAATTTTTAAAGATACTTACATGTAAACAGCAATATCTTTCACTTCTGCGCCTCTCAACCAAAGTGAATAAAATTTGGTTGAAACATGTAATATCGGCATTAGATCTGAGGTTCTTTCAAACATTTATATTCCCCACAAAATAACAGTTCTATCTGAAATTGGTTGGTATGTGGCTGTAGTGGCTAGCTCTAGCATAATGATAGTCACTGCTTCAACCATGTTGTTAAAGGACAACACATTACAACTAATAAAAAATGAGTAAGTACAGTATCTTCGCCGCCAAATTGTCTAATGCTTGCGCTACTCTTGTCCAATAGTTTGAAGTTCACTGCCATAGAACAAGTTATAGGCTCGAGTTCACTAACAGTCAGTTATGTATAACAATCGGTTATGTTAACCATTGGGTAATAAATAATCCATATGCACACAAATAATGTGCATTAACCAACCAACAAACGAATAGTTAAAATGTAACCGTTGGTGAATTCGGACCTTAGTGTGAATGTCTTAATTTAGGAATTTGTCACTTTTGGACATTACTTACATTTTATTTCTATTAAAATATTAATATCTTGAGTTATTGAAGTAATTGAGTTATAAACTCATTTTGTCATTACTTCTTTCTTAGACGAGAGGGCGAAAGTGCCGCCACACATTGAGCCATTAAACGCGGCTACATGCTGCTAACGAGATTTTTCATACATTCTCCATGGCATTGGCGCGGCGCGGTGGCCGCATTTAGTCACTTGACTTGGTCACTAAATTAGCCCTATACATTTATAATTATCATCATCATCATGTCAGCCAAACGACGCCCACTGCTGGGCATAGCGTTTAGGCGCATAATGTCTAATTCTTAAAATGTCCAGCGTTCGCAAAACATCCAGTTTGCACAATGTCCAGTTCGCAGATTGTCCATTTCGCATAATGCCCAGTTTGCAGAACGTCCAGTTCGCGAAAATGTACAATATTCATCATAATGTCACACAGCATCAATCAATAATTTTTAACAGATCAAAAACTGAGAAATAGTATATATAAAAAAAGTATATTTTTCAATGTTTGATCTTTTAAAAATTACAATCACCGAAGGATTTTTTGATTTTTTATGTTGATTATTATTTTATGATTTATGTTACTTACTTAAATAAAAATAAATTACAAAAATAAAAACTGATCTAATCATTAAAACCCAACGCTAAACTAATCAATAAACGTACTGATTGATGGTGTGACGTTATATACGCACGATTACGATTACTTACGATTACTTACGATTATTACGATTACGATTACTTACGATTCATAAGCATTAATTTTATTTAATCTATATGAATAAAAATTTATTGACTTTGACTTTGATGAATATTGGACATTTTCGCGAACTGGACGTTTTGCGAACTGGACATTGTGCGAATTGGGCATTATGCGCCTAAACGGGGCATAGGCCTCCCCCAAGGATCTCCACAACCATCGGTCCTGCGCTGCCCGCATCCAGTGGCTTCCCGCGACCTTGACTAGATCGTCGGTCCACCTTGTAGGGGTCCTGCCCACGGAACGTCGTCCGATACGCGGTCGCCATTCGCGAGTCATTCTTTATAATGACACTCTTATTCAGAACTTGTTGGCATTAATAGTCACAAAATGGAGACTATTAATGCCAACACAGATGGCTCTGTGAATTGTATTAGAGTTGTTCTATCTTACGAGCGCGGGTGAGCCATACTTGTAGTTGTAATGCGTATATACACGCGCTCCTGTGTGCATCGGCTGGCGACTCTGCCGTCTCCCGAGCTTACGCAGGCAAAGACAGTGTGCATGTAGATTTACACACAAGCGTGGCTCGCCTGCACAAGCGTGGCTTCACCTGCACAAGCGTGGCTTCACCCGCCGCTCGTGAGATAAAACAACTGTAATGGCGCGTTTACATGTTGGCCTTGGCTCGGCGAGCCTACACGAGCCACGAGCCGAGAGCAAAGGCCGAGCCATCACAACCGGCCGTTGTTAACATGCTGGCCGCTCGTGATGGCTCGCCTAGGCTCGCCCAACATGTAAACGCACCATAACATGGTAAATGGCTATCAAGCTGATAGTGATAGATGTTATAAATTACATAATCAGCAAACTGATTCTACTGATATAATGTTTCAGGCTCGCTCGATCGCCAAACTTGTGGGTATCCGTGCGAAGAGATTAAAGGACGCTGCCGAGAATCCTGATGATGTAACTAAAGCACCAACAGCCGTCAAAGAAACTAAGCCGAAAAAGTGATATAAGAAATAAAACTTTATTACTTATGTCTGGTCTTTTGTTTTAAATCAAATCTCTTGTATCTTCATCGCAGTGCCGTTGTTGTCCGTGGCACTATTTTACCAATAGGGCCATGAAAAATTTTACTTTCCCGTGAAACTACTGGAAGTGCGACGGGTAGAAGCCAGTGACAATCGGCCAGTGGACACGCACACATGCCCAGCATGCTTGTAGTAGTGTAATCAGTTCCCACACAGCCTTCTCTATCGTCGTCTACAAGCCATGCGGATAAAGTTGGCAACGTCGCATCATCATCATCATCACACTTGGCTAAATTCAGCATCTAATTTAATCATACATTGCTTGTTTTGATTGCATCACTTGCTACAAATGAGCTCAAAGAAAGCAATGTATGCTTAATTAGATGCTGAATTTAGCCAAGTGTAATATAAGCCCTTTTGTGAACCTATTTGACACCGTTTGACAGGTAAACAGCGAGTAAACCTCGAGTACTGAATCCTATGGAGACCATCTTGTTATCTTACCTCCAATACTCCATCTAAAAAAACAGCAATATATTTATTTGGTTTATTTGATTTATTTTTGGCAACATTAAAACGCAGTCATTCCCGGTCGCCACCACCAGTTTCGCCACCACTGGGGGAGACTGGGATTTTTTGTTTAAAAATTTCCCGTTCGACACCATTGTGGTGTGGCGAAGTGGTGACGACCGACTGGGACATTGTTGGTTCATAGATGCTAAAGAGAGTCTCAAATATTTTCCTAATGAGAGATTTTCTGCCAGCAAATAAAAAAAAAAAGTTTATTTATTAGCTCGATAGATGGCGCTGACCTGACATGTATCTCATCTAATCTGACCTACACTTGTATTTCAAAGTTGTGCAAGAAGGTGCAAGGCCAAAAAAAGTTGACGTTGACGGAAGAAAAGAAATGTCAAATAATTCTATTCCTCTTGTTTTGCGTTGCAATCAGAGGCGTATTTTGATATTTAGCGCCCTGGACCAGATACCTAAGCCGCCCCATACTTTAAAGAAAATAAATCGTTATTAAGTAATAAAAAAGCTCAATAGAATAAACATCGCGTGCGCTCTATCATCATCATGTCAGCCGAACGACGCCCACTGCTGGGCATAGGCCTCCCCCAAGGATCTCCACAACGATCGGTCCTGCGCGCTCTATAGTCCGGTCAAATAAGACCAAAAAATGAGAGTGAAGGTACATACATTAATTCGTAAGAAGCTGAAATTTGGTGAAATTGTTCAAAACATAATTATAAATGAAATTTTTAAAGTCATCATCGATCCGGTACCTGGAAAAAAAAACTCGAGGTCAAAGGTAAAAAATGGGTATTTCGCGATTTCCAGCAAAACGATAAGTTTTATCATAAAAGTAGCTCATACAAAAATTTTAGACCATGTAATTATCTACATAAATACATCAATACTTTTTTCCCTAAGAGCCACCGTTTCTGAAATATAACGATTCAAAAAGTTGGAAAAGTTGTAATCAATCATGTGCATCATATGCACGTTTCCACGTTACCTATGAGGTAGCGCGTATTTTTAACGTGGTTTCCCGGTAGGCCTATTTCACGGGTATGTTGTGATTCTAAACGATTGCACTATAGCAGACTAGCTGTCCGCCCGCAGCTTCGCCCGCGTGGCCTACACGACGCTACCCCGCGGGAATGTGATATTTTTCCCGGGATGAAAAGTAGCCTATGTTCGTCTCCAGACTACAAAGTATCTGTGACCCAAATTTCAGCCAAATCCGTTCAGTCGTTTTGGCGTGATTGAGTAACACGCATCCAAACATCTAAACATTCACATTTACGTTATCCCGCGGGAATGTGATATTTTTCCGGGATAAAAATTGCATAATGTTCCTCTCCAGGCTACAAACTTTGTGTGCCCCAAATTTCAGCCAAATCCATTCAACCGTTTTGGCGTGATTGAGTACAAACGTCCAAACATCTAAGCTTTGCATAATATGTATTATGATCATATTATGATGACGATTACAACTTTTCTAAATTTTTGAATCGATATATCTTAGAAACGGTGGCTTTTAGGAAAAAAGTATTGAACCATTTTTATAGATAACTACTTGATTTACATTTTGCTGAAAAAACGCGAATTTTTCATTCGACCTCGAATATTTTTTTTCCAAGTACCGGATCGATGAGGACTTTTTAAATTAAATTTATAATTATGTTTTGAACAATTTTACCAACTTTCAGCTTCTTGCGAATTAATGTATCTTCGGATGTCTCAATTGACCGGACTACTAAGGTCCGGTTGCTCGAAGCTTGGTTAGGGTTAAATTATGGTTAAAGTAAAATTTACCGGCGGTCAAATTTAAAAAGCGTTGTTGAAGCAGCGGTTACTTTAACGAGCAGTCAAATTACAGATTTAACGGCGGTCAAAATAACCGACAGGGTGGGGGTGGTTTAAATTTTGCCATTAGTAATTAAGGGAAGGTTAATAAAATAGTACAGACAACACTTTTAACCCTAAAATAACCAATGTATTTTTCTTTTACCGATGTCAAAATTGACATTAGTTAAATTTTAACTTTTGTCAAAATTGACAAAAGTTAAATGTACGAGCAACCGGACCGACAGCTCTGATGAAACAAAACATAATTGAAAAAAAATTTTTTTTACTATGACTTCTAGATGTTGTTGACAATAATTTACGTAAACTTTTTGAATTTCTTTTGACAAATGGAAAATATACTATAGGTAAAGATTATATCATGGCCCAAAGCTGACCGGCCGCCCCGGTAAATAAAAAAGGATAAAGATAAAAAGATAAACAAGATTATATAAAGATATAAATATCATAAATATTATAAAGATCATAACAGGTAGGTGGGCACGCAAAACTGAGCGGGGCGGCCCGAACCGCCCTGGTAAACTTTTTGAATTTCAACAGAAGTAAAGATCATAACAGCTGGGCACGGAAAACTGAGCGGGGTGGCCCGGGCCGCCCTGGTAAACTTTTAGAGTTTCATCAGAGAAGTGAAGATCATAAAAGCTGGGCACGCAAATTGAGGAGGGTGGCCCAAGCCGCCCTGGTAAACTTTTTGAGTTTCATCAGAGAAGTAAAGATCATAACAGCTGGGCACGCAAAACTGAGCGGGGCGGCCCGAGCCGCCCTGGTAAACATTTTGAGTTTTATCAGAGAAGTAAAGATCATAACAGCTGGGCACGCAAAAATGAGCGGGACGGTCCGAGCCGCCCTGGTAAACATTTTCAATTTCATCAGAAAAATGAAAAATAAAATTTAAGTAAAGATCTTAACAGGTGGGAACGCCAAGCTGAGCAACTGGCAATGCGATCGCCCCAATATCAACCAAACAGTGATTATTATGACTTTTAGATTTTGTTGACATTTAGGTACTAAAGCTATTTTAATTTCTTTCGAAAAAGTAAAAATACAACTAATATAAAGGTAAAAATCATAAAAGGCGGACGCGCAAAGCTGAGCGAGGCTGCCCGAGCCGCCCTTCCTCGTCATACGAAGCGATCGATCACCCTAGTTGTTATTTTATAACCAGACAATGATTAGGTATTTATTATTAGATTTATGAGTTTTAGATGTTGTTGACAATAATTTTTTAGCAAGCTTTTTGAATTTCTTCCGACTTCCGATGACAAGCGGGTGCGCTAAGCTGAGCGGGGCGGCTTGCGCCGCCCCTAGCAGTCTGCCGCCCTGGGCCATGGCCCCCTTGGCCCTTAGGTAAATACGCCTCTGGTTGCAATCAAGAAACTTGTATGTTGGTTGCAATACCATACCGACCATACCGCGAGTTGTAGATAAGCCTTTTCAGGCTTTCCTTCTGCAAGTGTTTTTTTTAACATTGACCGTCTTAACGTAGACTCCTTGCTAGCAAATAAAAAAAAGCAGACCCATGTCTGATGAACGCCATCTGTTGAGTTTTTTTAGAACTAACTTTTTCTTTTTTAATCATCTGTCAGAAAACCCCTCATTATTTTATACTAAGTGCCTGTTTCACAATGTCTGATTAGGATATACATTCCAGTTTACTTGACAGTTTTGTATGGCCTATCTGTCAAGTAACAGCTAATCAGAACTTACTTAGACATTGTGAAACGGGCCCTTACACAAATATTTTTTTACAATATTTATTGAATTGGTACCTTACCTACTCTTATGAGTTATTATGACCTAGCATGTACATATTGTATGTAACAAAAAATGTTTGAAAAAATTAACCTATACTATTTTTTTGACTTTATTTATGACTATAACACGTTGAACGCCATACGAAATACTGAGTTATTTTATTTGAGCCATGGGGGACACGCTGTGGCCGACACTGTTATGTTCCGTTCAGGCCGTGGGGGACAACCGTGACCGCGAACATACTTCTACTTGAAACTGAATTTTCAGATTTTTGGTTTCAGTTTGGGTTCTCTTTTGTATTATAAACAATGTGGAAGGGCTTATAGAATACTAAGACCATAATAACACTCAGGAAATTTCGAGTAGTTAAAAAGTTATTACTAGTTTTGATTTTTCACATCGAAATATTGAAATAAACTGAAAACTTAAAAAATGCAGAGAGTAATATTACTCTATAACGTTGTGAATAATACTACAATATGCAAACTAACTGCCCTTAACTGTTTTATCCATCATTAGTACCTTCTAGCGCGTGGGCGACGATGTGACCCGCCCGCGTGGCCCTGTGAGAAGAAAACAGCGTTTTTTTTTAGTTCGGGCCATGGGGGACACCATGTGTTCGACGTAAGTTTTTTTCGATATTATAGAGAAAATCTGATTGAATGTAAACTAGAATACCTTTAATTGGTGTTATTTATCTATTTCATGAATAAAAGTCAAAGATGAAAATTGGCCAAATATACTGTTTTTGTCATGGCCTGAACGGGTCGCACTGTCGCTCACATGGTGTCCCCCATGGCGTTCAACGTGTTAAATATAAATTTTATTAATACAATCAGTAGGGGCAATCGGGATTTTTATAAGCAAAATCCCCGTGGCCACCACTGGTGGGTGTCGAACTGGAAATTTTTAAACAAAAAATCCCAGTCGCCCAACCCAATGTTGGCGAACTGGTGGTGGCGACCGGGAATGACCGGTCACGTATGTCATAGTAAAGCATGATTGAGGCGGTCGCCATTTTTGTTTCTCGGTATGTGTAGGTATGCCTCACTTTTTCGTAGGTATGCATCTCCATAGGATTTGTTTAGTACCTACTCGGAGGAGTAAACCATACTCCCGCCATAGAAAATTTCGTTTTAGAAAGAGATGCTAGAGTCACATTTAAGTAGCTCATAATTCGCTTGTTAAAATACATATTGAATTTCTTTATTCATATTTGTTATTCAATAATGTTATATTTTCGCATGTCATAATTAAATATCTACATTTCAACAACAGTCAAACACCCAATTTGATAGATTGAATATAGATAAACACTTTATTGCTCACACAGGTACATAAACAACAGAAACAAGTAATATACAATTATGCAGTATATATATACTGGCAGAGAATACTTTTAGTATTAAGTCCGCCTTGTATATTACATTATGTATTTTGTACAAAAGTTTAATAAATAAAAAATAAAATAAATGAAACATTATGTGTGGGCAAAGGCTTCCAGACAACCTTTGAGGCATAGGAAAATTAACAAAGAGCGAATGGTAGTGCACCAGCAACATACAAAAATTAACTAATTTGAAATTAAAAATAAATAAGGAGTCGCGCGCGAGCAGCGCAGTGGTTACCTATATAATTTGTGCAGTGGTGCATTCGTGTCGTGCGCGGTGCGTTAGTGCGTGTGAAAACAAAAAAGTTGTGTTGAGCGATAACGGGTGGCCTATTGTCTGCATCGGGCGCTCGGCGCTCACGCAGTCGGGCCAGCCTAAATGATTACTAAACGAAGGCTTATATATAACTGTTTAATTATGAGCGATAGCGGAGACATTTTACTCATAGTAGGCGATACAAAGGAAGACGGTATGAGAACACCAAGCCCGAGCTTAATTTATAACCCGACATACGAAAGCTGTGAAAGTAAGGAGAATACGCAAGAATACACCAAAATAAATGAGGAAGATATGGAGATTTCAGAAAGACCTATTAAAAGAGACAGAGAAGAGGATGAAGGAGAATGGACGGACGTCAAAAAAGGGAAAAAGCCAAAAAATTTAGAAAATCTGGTAGTATACGTGTCGAGCAAAGCAATGTTACCAAAACAGTTTGCCCTGGCAAAACTGTTCAACGAACTGAATATTAGGGGTATCACCAAAATAAAATATTTAAATCCATACAAAATAAGAGTGGAATTTGAAAACGAGCTGTGTATAGAAAAAATGGTATCATGTCAAAAGAGTTGATAGCGGATGGAACTTTCAGAAGTCTTTGCAAGTTTCGCACACTTACGGAACCATTAGAAATAAATAAATAAATAGTATTCTTTGCTACTGCCAAGGATTCTATATTAGTACATTGTACGGCGGCAAAAGGTACGAGTTTGTCCGGAAAGCTTTATCGCTTAACCAGAATCAAAACGCAAATGGAAATGCAATATCTGCTCAGGAACATTAAATACCTACTGCAACTTCGTCAAGCAAAACACCATACACTATTACGACTAGGAAAAAGAAACTGTTGGAAATAGGAAAATCTGTTAAAAAATATATTTCTACGTCTACACCAAACACGAGCATAAAATTAGTTTCATTGTCAGTAGCTGGTACACAAGTGCAAAGTAATATAACTGACCAAATAAAATATACTGAAATATTTGGTATTAATTTTATTATGAATAAGTACCTTCTAATAATTTCTCTACAAAAAGTAATGATATCTCATCAAAAACATAAAATATGTGAAGTGAGAGCCAACTTCAATATTAGGAAATATGCCTTGGTTGTTGACTTCAACGACAAAAGATGTGAGATCTAAATGGGTGCCAAGTTTAACGGTCAGTCCTGAAAATTTAGTACCTACATAAAATGTTTTATAACAACTTAAAATATAATTTCTTTTTTAATTGATAAGAAGAATAGGCGTAATATAGCAATAAACTTATCAGCTTTAATAATTGAAGTAACGATATTTCCAAAGATTTATATCGTTAACTTTTACAACTTTTTCATTATAATATTACATTAGTTCAGCTAAGGTTATGTGTTACATCAAATCCATGCATTACGGTCTTTCAAATAGTCGTCTACTTTATAATATCCTTTGCTCATGAGCGATTTTTTGCCATGGCTTTTGAATTTGTGCAAAGGCAGCTCTACTAAATTCTGCGGAACTTTATTAAAACTAGCTACGCTTTTCCCCAAAAACGAACTTCTTGTTTTTTCAAGTCGAATCCTTGGAACGGCAATCTTATTTTTATTTCTTGTTTTGAATTGATGTATATTGCTACGTTTTACAAATGTATTGAGATACTTCTTCGCATATACCATATTCTCATATATGTATTGTCCTGCAACAGTTAATATTATGTTGATTTCTTTTAAAGAATCTCTTGGCCGAAGTGTGTATATGGCGCGAATAGCTCTTTTCTGAAGCACAAAAATACTTTCGATGTTAGCTGCTGAACCCCAAAGTAATAGGCCGTAGGACAATACACTCTGAAAATAGTTAAAATAGATTAACGTTGCCGTTTCAAAATCGGTTAAGAGCCTTATTTCTTTAACAGCAAATGCCGCAGAACTGAGTCTACCGGCCAAGGTTTCAATATGAGGGTCCCATTGAAGTCGATAATCTAATGTTATATCTAAAAATTTAGTACTGTTAATTAATTCTACTACATTGTCATCCAATTTTATGTGAATATCAACCTGTCTTACATTTGGCAGGGATTTTTTTTCACATTTTGTTTTTTTCGAGTTTAATGATAGATTAATTGATGGTACCTCGGCAAAAAGAAATTGCCACAGTACCATCAGTGGTACCATGGTAAACGAATGGATTATTGCTATGAAACCAATGCGCGACTTTCGATAAAGTACTATTTACTTCGTCAGAACAATCATTACCTCTGTCAACTTTAAAGACTAGAGGAAGTGTCATCAGCAAATAGCACTGTCTCGCATAAATTCTTGGTCATTTATATAAATTAAAAACAGCAAAAGGGACCAGTATTGACCCCTGGGGTACGCCCATGTTGATAGGGGCTCCAGTAGACTCAGTTTTGTTGATAACTACTTTCTGTGTTCTTTCACATAGATATGATTGCATAAGGCTAACCGATTTATCATAGACACCATAATGTTTTAATTTTCTTAAAAGCGTTTGGTGATTAACACAATCGAAAGCTTTGGAGAGGTCACAATAAATACCAACTACATCTCGCTTGCTCTCCCAAGCATCAAATATATGTTTTTAAATATAATATGATAGTATGACATACCAAGACCTGCCCCCCTAGCATGACCAACAAAACACGATATGATAAAGCGATTTATCGAGCGATAAAGCCGCCATATTGATTTTTTATCGAATTAACGAGCATGACCATAGCGGTGACATTACCTCGATAAGATATGATATGATAAAGGATAGAGCGAACATGACCACCACTTTTTATCGATACTGTCGAACATGACCATCAAAAAGACGATAATTATCGCGGTGAGTTATCGTTTTTTGACATTCTGCTAACCAAATTTATCGACGACCATTACAGTACGCGATACATATATCGGGCCATTATTTCATAAGAAAAAAGGCTGTTTTACATTGATCCAGTAGATCGATCCAGTGTCGGCACTGGATTGGCACTGGATCAATGTAAACATGTTTCAATCCAGTACAGCGTCCAGTAAAACATGTTTACATTGATCCAGTGCCGATCCAGTGCGGCAATCCAGTGACGCTGGATCGATCTACTGGATCAATGTAAATTAGCCTTAACACTCATTTTCAGTTTATTTAAATAGGAGAAAGGTAAGAATACCAATTTTAAAATGTTTCTCTATTGCTTGTGTAAATTTAATTCTTAAAAGTGTCATGAAATACATATAATTTCAGTTGCAGCAACAATGTCTAGGAGGCCTTTCGTAAGGCTTGAAATAATAGCGACAGAGGAAAAAAATCGGTTAAGAGCTTAAGAGCGAGTCGGACTCGCACACCGAGGGTTTCGTACCATCATAAATTTCAATAAATATAACGTGGAAATGTTTTCATCGGCGAGGCTAGATTTGTCAGAGCATTTGCGGTGTAGAATATTGCAGTTTTAGGTCAACGCCACGGACAACGGACACATAGCGCGGAGAACCGATGGCCGTTGGGGCGGAAAGGTTCTCGAATGGCGACCGCGTACCGGACGACGTTCCGTGGGCAGGCCCCCTACAAGGTTTTTTTTTTATTTATTTTTTTTATTTTATTTATTTATTTCACTGTTAAACAATTAAGTACAATAACATTTTACAGTTTACACTTATCGATCTACTTAACTTAGGTACAAGTTTGTAAAAGTGTAATAACACGTCGGTAGGTACTTCACATGTAAACCGTAAACGCCATTGCAACACTGAGTTTTGCACTTCTACCCTCCGTAGTAGTAAAATACTGTTTCACGGTAGGATAGTATCCTCCACTCGGGTCACAACAATCGCATGTTACAAGGTTAAAACTTTTAAAATAAAAAAAGTAATAAGAAAAATAGGTAGGAACAGACTTCATAACTAATCACTTCACACACAGTTTTGGTTTTATATCCTTAAACATAAGGTCTCTTATCGCACTACGCTTGGTTTACGTTATCATAACAATTGGCTGCACTGCCGTAGTAACTATTTAGTAATCTGTGGCACTGCTGCTAGAAAGCACAGTATATGATCAGTGATCAGATAAAAATTACTACAACTAACTTTTGATAACTAATTAAAATGTACTTTGTACAACAACAATTTAGTTATATTAATGTATTATTTTTATTTAAGTAATGGATCTAAATACATAATGAGAATAAAGTATATAAAAAATATATAGATATATTATATAATAAGTGTATTTATATAATGCATATTTAAGGATACTATAATATAATATGCTATGAGTGTGTTTAATGTATATATTATGTGTGCGTGTTTGTGTGTGTGTCTGTATGTGTGTGTGCACGTGTGTTTGAGCATGTGTATGTGTATCAGTAAGTATACCCGTTATTTCATTTAGTTACTTTTAAGAGTAGTTCCGTTTTCTCATAATCTAAATTTTGCAAATATTGTTTTAATGCTATTTTTATTAAACGTGTAGTTAGCCGACTCATATCAAGGTGTGCTGATACTTTATTATAAATAAAGGGTCCCAAAAAATTGGAAAATTTCTGGGCAAAACTTGTTTTGCAAAAAGGCGCAGTAAATATTTTGTCCTTTCGCCTACTTTCTGTCATTTTAGTACTATTATTTTTATGTTGCCTCTGCAATAAATTTTCTATAAAGATTTTACGTATTGATAACACATTCGTGTCTTGATACAGTTGTTGTGAGGGGTATCTAATTGGCTTGAATGTCATTATTTTTAGGATGGATCTTTGTGCCCGTTCTAGCTTAATAAGCAAGGTTTTAGAGGTACCTCCCCATACAGGTATACAATAGGAAACAATAGCTTGACATAGAGCGTAGTAGATAGTTTTGAGCAGTTTTGCATCACATATATGTCTTAAGGTTTTAAAAACATAAATAAGCCTTCTTACCCTATTGCTAAGAGAGTAAACTTGGTCGCCCCATGTTAATTGTTGATCCAGGATTACCCCCAGATAACGCAGCGATTTGGTATTTTCTAAACAATAACAATTGCACTTTGTTGGTTCCCTGCAATGGTGTGCTTTTATATTAATAATGTTCAAGGGAGGCTGAGATTTGGATTGGATGGAGAATATCATGTATTTAGTCTTAGATTGGTTCAAGGTGAGTAAGTTATTATCTAACCATTTTATTATTTCATTGAAACTGTCATTTGCAGTTTTATTTAACAGTTGCCAATTATTTTCTGAGACCAAGATAACCGTGTCATCGGCAAAGGTTATAATTTCTGTTGAAGGTAGTTTAAAGGAGCAGAGTTCATCTATATATACAAGAAATAAGGTTGGCCCAAGGATGCTTCCCTGCGGTACTCCGTAGCATGTGGTCTCTTGAATACTCTCTGTATCATTTACACGAACATGTTGTTTTCTGTCCTGAAGGTAACTCCGAAGTAGTTGCAAAGGTAGACCCCTGATACCCTTATTCTCCAGTTTGTGTAATAATATAGGCACTGACACTGTATCAAAGGCCTTTTGCAGATCTAAAAATATTCCTAGGCACTTTTTGTTACGGTCCAAACTATTAACCACCCCATTAACCAAATGTTGCACCGCATCCTCCGTAGATAAGTTGGATCTGAACCCGTATTGATTTTTGGCAAACAAATTATTTTTTTCTAAGTAGTTCTTCAGCCGTATGTTTATCAGTTTTTCAATCACTTTAGATAGACTTGGAAGGAGTGCAATAGGCCTATAGTTTGTGATGGAGCCGCTGTTCCCGCCCTTGAATATAGGTATGATAGTGGCTTGTTTAAGTGCGTTTGGAAAAACACCACTCGAAAAGCAGAGGTTGCTTATGGTGGATGGTATATAAGGTAGACCGACGATCTGGTCAAGATCGCGGGAAGCCGCTGGATGCGGGCAGCGCAGGACCGATCGTTGTGGAGATCCTTGGGGGAGGCCTATGCCCAGCAGTGGGCATCGTTCGGCTGACATGATGATGATGATGATGAGGTCAACGCCAGCCTTTGACCGATAGTGGAACAAATATAATTTATGTTGATGATTTCTGAAAAACTTTACTATTTAGAGACATCGTTTTATTTTTCCTGTAATCTTTACATAAGCTCCTATCACATAAAATAACTTCAGATTTTTCTCTATGCAAACTTCGAAGATAAGGGGGGGGGGGGGGGGGGTATTTTTTATTTAATTTTTCATCATAAGTCGAAAACTATGCGGCATAAGAAAAAAGGTTTAAGAATGTGCAAGCAGCGCTCTTTCATATGATAACCCTTAAGTCTTAGTAGCCCCACTTCCAATTTTTAAGACCCCCTTTCAGCCTCTGTTGCAAAAGAATATAACTATTTTTATTTCTCTCTTATTTGCAAAATAGTTAAACAAACGTCATCTAAAACTATCAAGTTGAAAGCATGAGTAGTTCTCGAGATGTCCAGTTGTGACAGACTGAGTCTCACCATAAGGGTTTCTTTTTACCATTTTGGTACGGAAACCCTAAAAAGACGAAGGAAAGAGGAGAGGACTTTCGTTCGAACTTTAACAAATGCGTTCGAGCTCCCGGACAACGAATTTCTAAGAAATTATAAAATTTCTATAGAAATGGTACAATATTTGTGTTCGGAGCTAGAGCAACTAACTGAAAAATGTAAAAAAAGAAAAAAGAGTGAAAGAAAAGTGAATGATGAATGATATTTTTTTTCTAAATTAGCAACATTGGTTTAGCATACCACACGATTTATCACTATCATAGCACATGATAACTTTTACCATATCGTATATCGATGGTGTTCATGCTCGCAAATTCGATAGATAACTCGTTGCGATAAGAGAAGTTATCGTTTATCGTTTATCGACGTAATAATGGTCATGCTAGGGCTGTGAATTAGATCCCATCTCACAGGACACTATCGATTTTGGGAATGAATTGCTAGAAGCCATATCCGAAACAACGAGAGAAAAGTGGAACAAGCTAATCGAAGGCGTAGATATGACGCATAAAAGCAAGAAGGCATGGTGTTTTATAAGGAAACTAAATGATGATCCTAAAATCGCTGATCGTCATTCCAATGTGACCACAAACCAGATCGCTCACCACTTACTCCAAAATGGGAAAGCTTCCACGAAAAGTCTCCAGAAGAAATTTACACGAGACCCTGGTAAAGAGGTTAACCACTTGGACGAGGCTTTTACAGAAACAGAGCTCAAGTTTGCCCTTGATAAGCTCAAAGAAGGTAAAGCCGCTGGCTTTGACAACATCAGGGTCGAGCAGCTGAAACGGTTTTGGTTTCGTACTACCACAGCCATCTCTATCGTCTTCTAAGACGATAGAGACGGCTGTGGTACTACTAGGTACTACTTATACAAAACTGTCATTTCTTCCATGGCCGCTTCCAAAGGGTATGTAATCTAATCACTGACGTTTTAGCCACCTACTTTTATTAAATGACATTTGTGGCAGAGAGTGTATATAAAACTTCTTCGAGATTATTTATTTTTATGAGTTTATTATCTTTGATATAATATGTTAGTCAGTTTAAAGTTAGCCCGCCATTTGTTTATACTTTGTGCAATGTAATTTAAATAATGAAATAAATATTCCTCCTTCGGAAGTACTTGTACCTATGCAATATTTCATTAGAGTATCAAAAATTTTACTCCGACTATGCAAGTCTCCTACAGAACTCCGCAAACTTATCTGACGCGGTGGTTAAATTTGAGAGTTTAAACTGTCAATACAGCTGACAGACCTTTCATTCTTTTTTATTGCTACTGGCGCCTCAACCATCGGTTTTAGATATTGTTGTGGGGATTTCGAATTTCGAATTTCAAAACCGCGAGAGCATTTCTTGCAAGAAATTGTATGCATGCTCTATTTTGTACTAATAATGGATAAGAGAATCAGTAATAAAAATGTTTTGAACCTGAAATTTACACAAAATGGTGCGGTTTATGTTCCTCACTCAAAGGAAAGAAGCTGGACTTCTCACAGTCTCATAAAATTGGTGTAATGGTGATATTAGATCAACTAGGTATATAAAATTCTTACGCCGGTTTTATTTCAAGAATTGCTATTACATTATGTCTCAGTAAAAACTTTTTCAATAAGCGAATTTCTTATTTCTTGATGCAATTTTTTACACCTACCTATCTTAACTTTCTCACACATTTTCAATTTTGAGGAACCTAAAACGAACATAAATTTAATATACAGTAGTAGAAGTTAGAAACTTAGAATAATTATGTACCTACAACACAACAAAATATTGGTACTCAAATAGGTACAACTTTTATGGACTCTTAAGTATCTTATAGTACCACACTCCTGTCTGTTCCGGTGACAGCCGTGACAGTGGAGCTACTTGCAATACGAAATTAGCTGTCAAAATGGACTGTCCTATGAAAACTGTTTTAGTTCCAAAGATTATCACCGGTACAGAAAAGCTTGTCGCACTATAGGCAATTTTACCCGTCACTTTTATTTCAAACTATTGATGTTTGCTTTAGGTAATGAGTAAAATAACTTGTCCTAGGTTACATAGGTCTATGGTTATGCAATTAATGGCAAAGCACTCATCTATACCCAATCCTGAAGCGCTATTTCAATATTTCCTAGAAAAATAAGCATCAATGAAAAAAATTAGGATCCTAGTGTGAGTTTTTTTTTCAATTTTGGCGCAATCGGAGCGATGCAGTCTCCACGTCCAAACGCCGCCAATGCCAGGCGGAGACTGAATAATTATGCTGCGAAACGGTGCACGATGCATTTTGGGATACTAGTTATTGACTATAAATATAACAAAAAAAAATTTTAGTAACTTCCCTAGATATCACTAAGAAATACTTGCACAAAAAAAATTTGCTTGATTACTCAAACAGTTATTGAGATAATTGAGTTTAAGACGGAAAAAAACATAGTGACATCTAGGGAAAAAAGGGGTCTTGAAAATATTTTTATAGTACATTGTATTTATTTGATTCAAATACATTTTAGTAACTTCCCTTCATAAAGAAAAGATCTATCACATATAATATTTTGGAAGTCCTAGCAATGATACTTTGTCAGGAAAATTAATTTAAAAACATTGAAAATTCTGAGTTTGATCGCCGCAATAGCCTTAATATTTCTTATTTTTTAGAGGTTGATCACGCACAATTGTGGTGACCATCGACTGTGTTCCACAGTTTATTGAAACGAAGGTTTCTCATGCAAAATTAAGTTGTTTAAGCTAGGCCTACCTTACTAGAAGATAGTGTCCGTAATCCCGGGGGGCTGGTCGCTGTCTCGCCGGCGCGCGCCTGGCAAAACGATCTTCACGCAACCCCCGATGGGAAACTCTTATAGCTAACACTCTTATACTACACAATGCCCTAATAGGCAGCTAAAACTTTCCCGGCGCTTTTCAAAGCGAACACACACGGGTCACAGGTGGCGAACTGAGCGCGAGTTGCGCGGACGGTGGTTGGCGGCGCACTGGCGATCCTACACCGGCCGGCCGAGCGCATTGTCTCGTGACCTTGACAATGACAACGGACTGCTCGCAGCGCGGCGCGAACATCCCCCCGTCCCGGACAGTAGCAAACTGTCCGCCAACTCAATCTAAGGGTAGGCGAGAGAGGGTAGCGATCGCTCGCTTCAAAACAGAGTCCCCCACCAGGACCTCGGCAAACCTGGGCACACCATCCGACCCCGGATGAAGCTGAACAATGCGTCCTAAACGCCAGCGGAGGGGCGGCAGGTTTGGATCCTTTACCAACACGAGGTCTCCAGTCTTGGGTGGGGTCGTCCTATCCGACCACTTAACGCGTTGCTGCAAAATGTGCAAATACTCCAGATGCCAACGGCGCCAAAAACTCAGCGTAAGCTGCTGGAGCAATTCAAATCGCGAGAGCCGTCCGGAGGGCACTTCGGAATAAGGATATTCCGGCAAGGCGTTAAGCGGTCTGCCAATCAAAAAATGGCCCGGCGTAAGGGCCTCTAAATCATTCGCGTCCGAAGACAACGGACACAACGGACGCGAGTTGAGGACCGCCTCAACCTTACAAAATACGGTCGCGAGTTCCTCAAACGTGAGGACCGTCTCCCCAATAACGCGACGAAGGTGAGTTTTAGCGGCCTTTACAGTGGCTTCAAAAATCCCTCCCCAGTGGGGGCAGGATGGCGGGGAGTACTGCCATCGTACCCCTCTGCGAGAGAGTGTGGATCCGATCTCAAAATTATTCCTATCCAAAAATTCACCAACTTCCTTTAAATACCTATCGGTGCCCTTGAAATTGGTTCCACAATCGGACCTAATTAACGACGGCATTCCGCGGCGAGACACAAAACGATTCAACGTGGCTACAAAGGCTTCTGTGGTGAGGGCACTAACCACCTCCAGGTGGACCGCTTTAGTGGCCAAACAAACAAATACACACAAGTAAGCCTTTTCCGTTCTAGCATTACGAAGCCGCGATGTCTTAACGGTAAATGGCCCCGCAAAATCCGTTCCAACTCCTGAGAAGGGCATCGATTCGTTCACTCGATCGGCAGGCAAATCACCCATCTGGGGCTGCATCGTATCGGCGCGCAAACGATAACACGGGAGACAACGAAAAATGACGGATCGGATTATTCTCCGCGCTGACAAAATCCAGAACTCTCGTTGGAGGAGCGCGGTCAAAGCATTACAACCGGCATGAGCATTCTTTACATGTCGGTCTGTAATCAACAGTCTAACTAACGGTCCATCCTTGGGGAGCAACAAAGGGTGGCGTGATCCGTACGGCAGGTTGGCATGTCTGAGCCTACCTCCGACACGCAGCAATCCGGTACTGTCCAAGAAGGGATTCAACCGCACCAAGGGTCCCTTCAACTTGGACTTACTTGAGCGCAGGGCTTTCAGCTCCGGTTCAAACTCTCGCTGTTGCGTCACTCGCAACCAATGCAACAGAGCGTCTTGCCGCTCTTGTGGGGCGAGGACCGGAGACAACGATTTCTCCTGAGGCTGGCGACAATTTCGCACAAAGCGCCCATCCAAGCAGTCACGCCGAGCAACTTATCAAGAGAACTGTAGCGGTCTAACAAAAACTCCATCTGCGGAGCCGCCACCGTCTCCACGGCGTGAACACGCATGCCTAGGTCTGGGACTCTGGCCACAGCCGGGGTGGCAGGCCATGAGCGCTCAGGCCGTAACAACCATGATGGACTCCACCATAGGTGGTGGTCCACTAACTCAGGCGCCTCGCAGCCGCGGGAGACACAATCTGCGGGGTTCAATTCGCCCGGTACGTGGCGCCAAATCAACGGGGCCTTTGAAGTCTGAATTTGTGAGACCCGGTTGGCCACAAAAACCTCAAGGGTGTGGACTGAACTCTTCAGCCAACAAAGGACGACCTGGCTGTCAGACCACGCAAATATCGACTCCAGGTCGACACCGTTTCCCAAGGTGTCGGCAACATGATTGAGTAGCCGTACTAAGAGAGTGGCGCCGGACAACTCCAACTTCGGAATGGTTAGCCTAGTCCGAAGGGGGGCGACCTTACTCTTGGCCGTAACTAAGTGTACGGCGACAACGCCTGCTGCATCCACCGTTCGGATGTAAACGGCTGCCGCGTATCCGCTTTCGGACGCGTCACAAAAGCCGTGCAGGGAGGCTTTAAACTTTCCCGAAGGCAGCATTTGCCTCGGTATACAAACCCGATTGACGTCGGGTAGGGATGACACGAACCTCACCCACTCTCGTAGGAGGCTACCAGAGAGGGGCTCATCCCATGACAATTCCGCAGCCCAGAGCTCCTGTAGGAAGCACTTCATCGAAAACACTACAGGGCTGAGCCAACCGTTCGGATCAAAGGTACGGGCTACAGTAGACAGCACCGTGCGTTTAGTCCAGACCTTTGGGTCTGGCAGTTCCAATCTATATGTGAACAAATCCGGGACTGGTCGATACTGGACTCCCAAAACAGACAGCATGTCTGGAGTCTCCGGATTTTCAAAGAGGAGCGGCTCTTGCTGGTGGTCCTTAGGCAAATCTGCCAATAGGTCCGGTGAGTTAGACAGCCACTTCCGCAACTCATAGCCACCAGCCCTCAAGAGCGCAATCAGCTCATCACGTAAGACGAGAGCCTCATCTAAGCTCGAGGCCCCCGTGCAGATATCGTCGACAAATAAGGCCCCCCCCTCAATAAGAGCAGATGCCCGGGGATAGCGTAGCCGTTCGCGCTCTGCGAGCTCCAAAAGCGAACGGATCGCCACAAAGGGGCTCGACCGCAAACCATAAGTGTTGGTGTTCAGCTCGTAAGCCAACATCGGATCCTGGGGATCCTCACGCCAAAGGATGAGCTGGTATCGTCTATCCTCCGGGTGAATCACGGTCTGTCTGAACATCATGCGGATATCGGCCACAAAGACGATAGCGTGCCGGCGGAAGTTGGTCAAAACATCACAGACATCGTGATGCAACTTCGGCCCCGCATGCAGACACTGATTCAACGACACTCCGGTTGACGTGGGCGCTGAACCATCAAAGACCACGCGGATCTTCTCATTGGAAGTCTTCAAAACAGCGTGGTGTGGCAGGAAGTAATGTTCCACATTACGCCAGTCCAACTGCGAGATGGACATGTGCCCAAGGTCCAAATACTCCCGCATGAAGTCTATATACTTCTCCTTGAATGCGGGATCCCTGGCCATCCTACGCTCCATGGACAACAATCTCTTCTCGGCCATCGGTCGGGAGCTCCCTAAAGGAGGGCGAACCGCCAAGAAGGGCAAGCGGGTAATCAAGCGACCCGAGAGGAGGCGCCCAGTGTTGTTCTGGTAGAACAATTCGCACTCCTCGGCTAACGGATCCAACCGCTTGGCAGTGGGAGGTTCCTCCACCTCCCAAAACTTTTGGAGAACGTCGGACAAAGTAGAACCGACAATGGTCTGGCGGTCTACCGACGGGGTCTCTGGTGTCTGTGGTACCTTTCCCATCACCACATGACCCAGCGACGAGGACAAGGCGACAAGATCGGCTGTCTGCAAAACTCGCTTGCTTCCACACAGTACACGACCGAGGACATCCGCACCAATCAACAAGTGTATTGGGCCCGGTCGGTGGAAGGAAGGATCAGCCAAAGCCAGTCCAGACGTCAGCTCAATCGTGGATGGCGGCACTCGCACTTGCGGGAGTGGTCCAACCACCTTATCAAAAACTATCGCCGAAGCACCGATCTTCGGCCTTGGCGTGAAGTGGGGGGAGAAGGAGAACTCAACTCGACCAATCGGATCAGGGATCCGCGAGTCTCCCACCCCCCGTACCGCTTCGTGATGCGGCACAAGCAAAAGACCCAGCTGTCGGACAAGCCACCTGGACATTATGCACCCCTGGGCACCTGAGTCCAAAAGGGCACGCACCGTGACAACATTGCCCTTAGGTCCCCAAACATTCACGGAGGCTGTTGGCAACAGCACAAGCTCCGGAGGGGTGGTTGGGTCCGACAGGGGCGCCATTAAAAATTTTGGGGGGGTACTTGTCCCCCTCGCGCCTGAGTCGGCGCGCCAAATGTGGGACGCTCGTACCGGGCGAGCGGGTCCCAATCGGGTACATACTGGCCCCGACCAACAGCACTCCTAGGTGCAGGGTAATACCCGTGTGGGGCGTGCCTCGGTACATAGTACCCCAATCGAGGCCTCTCCATTAGGGGGGGGGAGTAGCAAATAGGGCCCGTGCCCATCGCCACCGTGGCGTACTCTTGTGGTACCCCCCTACCCCCGCCCGTGGCGGGGGCGTCTCTCCTATAGTTCCCCCTCTCCGGGGGGGACTGAACGGGGGGGCTAAGCCCCGCCGAATCTCTAGGGGACCGGTTCCGGGCTGCCGGGCCCCCGCCCGTGCGCGAGGAATTCGAACCCCGGTCGCTCCCGGCGTCCTTGCGGTCCAAACAAAGGAGGGGGTGATGCCTCCCTCCGCAAAGACGACAATCCTCGGTCTGGGGACACGCCGACTGCATGTGTCCCCCCAAACACCTATAGCACCATTGGCGCTGTTTCGCAACGGCCCTCCGTCCCTCTGGGCGGAGGCCTCTAAATTTGGCACATTCGTGCACCACATGCCTATCTCCCCTGCAATACCTGCACCGCTCACTCGGTGCGGGGGGAGGGGACTGCTGGAAGGCAGCATAGCGATTGGTCGGGCGACGGGGCTGTTCCCTCGCCGCCACCATACGACCAACACCTGGAACCGGGGCGGGCTCCAGGTGGTCCGTCACCCTACATTCGTCCTCCAAAAAACGAAGGAGGTCCGCGAAGGGCGGGAGATACGAGGCGCTGTCGCCTCCGTACCTCTGCTCGAAACGCCCCTTCATTTCAGCGGGCAATTTGGCGAGGACTATGTGCAGCAGTACAAAGGACCACTGATCCACCGGCAGGTCCAATCGCCTTAGGGAGTTGACCGCTGACAGTAGCGGGTTCAGCAACTCCCTCCGTTACAGGTGTACCCGCGTGATTCGCGGGAGGGCCAAAATCGTGGCCACGTGGGTGTCCGCCAGTAACCGGACATTCTGGTACCTGCTAACCAGAAGCTGGCGAGCCACCTGGTAGTTGTCGTCGCTGATGAGCAGGTGCTGGATTACCGAGCTGGCCTCTCCTCGCAGGGAGGAGCGCAAATAGGCCAACTTCTCACTAGGGGATAAGTCCCGTCGTGAATCCACCAAACTGTCAAACAAATTAATGAAGCCCATCCAGGCTGACAGATCCCCATTAAAAGTGGGAATCTCCAATGTAGGCAATCGGCCTAGCAACGCCGTCGGGGTAGGTTTGACCTCCCCGCTCAAAACCGGCTCCCCCTTCCGAACAGCCAGGGCCCTCTCAGCCGCCTCCGTGAACTGGTCAGCCAGCTCATAGGCCTGGGCTACATCCTGCTCCAGCTGTTCCGACACGGCATCATCAGCTGGGGGGTTTTCCAAATAATGCGCGCGACACTCCATGGCGTGGCGCTCCAGGTCTTGCAGCCGAGCTGCCAGCCCGCCATACCGAGCTAGCAACGCGCCTACCAAGTCAGCTCGGTCTATTAATGTGACCGCACAAGCAAGCCAACGCAAAACTCCTTGGATGCCAGCCCTGGATACGGCGAGCGGATTCGTAGGAGCCATTTATAATCCGTTTAATAAACAAAGCAAACAAAGAAATATAAACGTGGTAAACATCAACAAAAAAAGCAATAGAAATAGGTCGCGTCACGATAATATAAAACACAATTAAAATTCGGACGACATACACGGACCCTACTATTTTCATAAATTATTAGCAACTTACCAATTTCAAGGGCTAACAATATAACGGTATAAACAAAACGTATAGGATTAACGGTATGGCATAACGGCACGGCCAAGTCAAACTCGCAAATCAACTACTAAACCGTTATCAACAAACGAAAACAAAACTATTTTTAATAATAATACTCGTAATTTAATACTACTAATAATTAAAACTAGTTCCACTTTTTTAACTAGGCAAGCGGACTCGGAACAAACACTAGTATGTGGTACTAATAAACAACACTTTCGAACGAAACTATTCGTCAAATAAATCCGGACACACAAAAAAAAAATATACACATCTAGGCGAGTAAACTCGTATCAAATCACTAGTATGTGGTACTAATAAACACACTTTCGAACGAACTATTCGTCAAATAAATCCGGACACACAAAAAAAAATATACACATCTAGGCGAGTAAACTCGTATCAAATCACTAGTATGTGACAACAATTATATAAGTGTCTATCTATTATCGGATCCACCAAGTGAGAAACATTCGCTTCGAGAATTTACTAGAACAATTTCTTAGTACTTCAAATCGTCTCGGGATCTTCAAATACCCTCGAGATTTCAACAAAAAAAATAATAATTTTTAGGTACGCTTTTTAGGTACGCTTTTTATTTTTACTATGAAATTTTATGTAGTTAATTTTAATATGAAAATTAATTATATCAACTAAGCTCTGCTACCAAAAATATGATCACGCACAATTGTGGTGACCATCGACTGTGTTCCACAGTTTATTGAAACGAAGGTTTCTCATGCAAAATTAAGTTGTTTAAGCTAGGCCTACCTTACTAGAAGATAGTGTCCGTAATCCCGGGGGGCTGGTCGCTGTCTCGCCGGCGCGCGCCTGGCAAAACGATCTTCACGCAACCCCCGATGGGAAACTCTTATAGCTAACACTCTTATACTACACAATGCCCTAATAGGCAGCTAAAACTTTCCCGGCGCTTTTCAAAGCGAACACACACGGGTCACAGGTGGCGAACTGAGCGCGAGTTGCGCGGACGGTGGTTGGCGGCGCACTGGCGATCCTACACCGGCCGGCCGAGCGCATTGTCTCGTGACCTTGACAATGACAACGGACTGCTCGCAGCGCGGCGCGAACAGAGGTATTTTCGAAAATAAAAAGTGTCGAAATCATAAAATCGTGTTTCGGAAACTACGATTCTAGATAAAGGTATGAAGAAATATATATCTTATTACCAGATTTATAACAACTCTAACCGTCCTATAGTTTTATATCAAAGAGTCCATACTTTTTCCGAGTAGCGCCTTAAACAACCTTTTGACTTTGAAAAATCTTGGCGGCCAGGATCATACGACAGAGCTACAGCTATCCAATAGATTTACACCTTTGATATGCAGCAACACCAAACACTCTAGAGAAGCCAACCATCCTACGCTAATGTTGTGAAGTTTCAAGCAGAAGTACACCAAGAAAACGGTGGAAAAAAACCAAAAGCCAAGTTCTTCCCAAATAAAAAACCAATAGATTTGGAGGCGACCGGATCAACAGAATTTAAGCCCAAGGAAACAGCGTCCAACTATTCTAAGCCGAAGAAACAAAGAGATGTTACTTTTACCGAATTACTGTCACGATTGAAAGAGATTATTTTCTTAAATAGTGATACAGTGAAACAAAAAATCAAAAACTTAATTCAAATTTGTATTGAATGGGTAATACTAATTACAGTAGAAAATATTTCTGATTGGCCGTGCTTAAAATTTATAGTTGATTAGGTAGTATATTAATGGATAAGTCAGGTAATAGAAACATAGACATTAATATAATACAATGGAATGCGCAAAGTTTAAGACCAAAAAAGCTTGTTTTGAAAGCCTGTTAATTCAAGAAAAAAATCACATCGCTGCCGTCTGTGAAACTTGGTTAGAGCCAAGTTCGAAGTTTAAAATTAAAGATTACAATATTTTTAGGCGAGAACGGGATGATTCTTATGGAGGATTAGCGGTATGTGTTCACAAATCTATTAAATTCCAATTAGTTAAGACTGATCATAGCAATTTAGCCATAGAATTAATGCATATGAAAGTCTTTAATTGTTCAGATATTCAAAATTTGGTTGTGGTTTACTGTCCTGTAGCCTGTACTACGATCCAGGATTGGACAGAAGTCTTCTCACTCGCGAGAGATAAAACCGTCATCATAGGAGATTTTAACGGTCATCACACTACTTGGTCCTACAAGGTAGATCCTAGGGGTAGACAAATATACGAAGCCTTATTAGAGTCAAACTTGATTTCACTGAACGATGGCTCCCCAACTAGAGTTAAACTAGTAAACGGTAGTTTACAAGAAACCACCCCAGATATATCCCTAGTTTCGTCGGATATAGCTGTGAACTTTAAATATAAGGTTACCCAAGAAACCCTAGGCAGTGATCACAGAATAGTAATAATTTCGAAGCCAATCTCATCATTTCCCCCAACGACAAGAAAACGGTAACTTTAAAACTTTTTTGGTCCAATTTGACTGATCTCCTTTATTTATAATATTAAAGGGCCCAGGTTGGGGTGTACACCCGACTCATTTACGACGATTATACATATCTTTGATTCGTAGCAGAATGGATTATGGCTGCTTTTTATATGACTCAAGCTGTCAAACTTCACTCAATAAGCTAAATGTTATGCAAAACCAATGTGTTCGGAAAAGATCGACGTTTCTGAACGCATCTCTAATGTCACGTCAAATTGACATTTCGCTGTCACTTGAAGTTGACACTTCTCACTTGATTGGAATTCTTGTAAGAAAAAAAATGTCGGATTAATTTTCGCTGAATTGCTAAAAACCGCTCGCGTTGAATGTGCCTGGCATATCGAGTTTGAATTGAATCCTGAATTATCTATTTGATCCCGTTTTGTACGACCAAGATTTTGACGCCATCTGAATCGGGCCGGTCGCGGTGCTTTGAAAGATAACCTTCCACCACACGCGTTGTTGTCGGGACAATATATCTTAATAAGCAAGCCCCGCGTGTGTTATTGTGTATTGTTGAAGCGCCCAGTGTCTTGGGACCGCTGTGTTGTATGGGTTTTGTGAGTAAGGTGACGAATTGGTAAGGACTGCAGAAGAAGAAGGAACTACCAGGTGGGGGCCCCCACCTTCCGCTGCCCAGGAGACTTTCGACACCACAGACCCGTATGTAACATTCACCTTAATTTAAATTAAGTCGCTGTGTATCGCAGTTCAATTGTTCAGTTACATCCCGGCTGAAACCAAGTTTTTGTCCGGAGTCTATACTCATGATAACCTTCCACTGCGCTATGCCGATTCCGCGGGTCTAGGCAGGGGTGTACTGAACATTTCTTGGTAGCAAGAGCGTAGTTTGAAGGTCTGAGAGGCCCACGCCAAAACTTTGTCTATTAATCAGTGCCGTTTTGATGACCATCTGGTCCGGACTGGATTAATTTGTACTTGTAAATGGTAATTAACTTGCATTTGAAAAGTAAAGGGCATTCCTTTTGTTATTGGTTCCATGTCTTGTAATTAATTGTTATGTATTGAAGTTCCAAAATGTAAACAGATGCCTTTCTTTGTTCATAATAATTATTATTTAGTTTTGTTAGCAAATTTGAGTTGTGAATATTGACAAGTTGTTGCTAAATAATAGCTAATAAAAAGTTGTCCTAAAAGGGCTTGGGTACCTAATAAGTTTGCACTCAATACTTAGTGAAACTTAAATGATTTAAGACATTATTTACACATTGAAACTTATTGAAACTTGTGCTTTGAAATAATTAAAATTAATTTGTTGTATGTTGATATCCAAGTGAATTTCAATAGTCAGTGATTTGTTTGAACTGAATAACTTTTGGACTTATAAAGGCAAACTTAGTTTGTGTCTAAGTTATAACCTCTTGAGAGTTAGAGTTATAATTATATACTTGAGTTTTGTTGTTTTCTGATAACCTCCAAATATTTAAGAGTTTGTGTCATTATAAATACTTTGTTGTTGTAATATTGGAATTTTGTGGTTATTAATAACCTCCAAATATTGGAGATTTTGTGTTATAGTGAATATTTTGAATTTGTTGTTTTTGTTGATAAATTTGTGACGTTACAATGACGGCCTCCTCGGCTAAAGCCAAAATACGTTCTGAGTTACGGTGGTTAGCTTCTGCGGTTGCATTGTTGGATCGACCGGATAGGACGGAGGCCTTGTTGAACAGATACGTAGATCTGCCCATACGTTTGGCGGTTGTTGATGAACAGTATGCCTTATTCTTGGAAAGGACTGTTGAGGCCGAGGTGGAAATGCGACAAGAAGTCGGTTTGGATGTGGACCAGTGTTATGATTTTGCGGACAGAATTACCCAGGTGGCTCGACCTTTGCAAGTGGCAAGAGAGAATGATCCGAGCCCGTCCCCGGTCACATCTAAGAGTATGCCCCCTCTATTTGCTAGATTGGCCCCCTTAGATTTAAGGCGTTTTGCTGGTCGTCTAGAGGACTGGGAGGGCTTTATTAATATTTTTGATAGTCTCGTACATGCCCGGGATGATTTGACCCAGGGCCAGAAGTTGGCTTATTTGTTATCCGTGTTGGAAGGGGAGGCCCTTGAATCGGTTCAACATTTGGCCCCCTCGGATGAAAACTACCCTATTGCTAGGGATTTGATTGCCCGTCGGTACCAGAACGTACGAAGTCTGGCGGACAACCATGTTGCCGCCATTTTGAATTTACCCCGCGTTGCCAGCGTGATGCACTTGAGAGTGGCTTTGTTGAATCCGCTGTTGGTTGCCTACAACGCATTAAAAAACTTAAAACTCCCAGTGGAGCAGTGGTCGTTTTTGTTACTGCACATTGTCCTGGGAAAGTTGCCGGACTCTGTTAAGGTCCGTTTTGAGCAGCAGTATGGTGGGGATAGTGCGACTTATCTGCCACCCTTCTCGGACCTCTTGACGTTCCTGGAAGGAGAGAGTAGACTGGCAGATAATTCCTCTCTGGCCGGTCCTATGGGACCCGAACGACCTGTGCCACAGAGTAGGTCCCCCACCGGACCCCCCCGTAGGGGGCGTATGGCCCCTCGCGCGCCCGGCCGCTATGCCGCCGTCCAGGAGACCGCCCGCTGCTTGTACTGTCGGGAACCGGGTCACAGCACGACCCGTTGTGATAAGTTCCTCGACCAGCGCGTCCAAGGCCGTCGAGCGATCGCGCGACAACGGACATGGTGCTACTCGTGCTTGGGCCTGCACATGCAGCGCGAATGTACCCAAGCGCACCCATGCCGCTTTTGTAAGGGCAACCACCATCCCCTCCTCTGCATGAACAGCCCAGAGGGCGGCGGAGCGCCGCAGCGCGTCGCTGCAGGATCACCTCGTATGGGTGGGGGTCTCGGACCCCCCGCGGTGTTTGCATCCCGCAGCAGTTCTAGTGGCCACCAGAGTGGCCCCAGACGCTCTCCGCCACGTTTGGAGCCTCAAACGGGCGGGGGTCCCAGGGACCCCCCCATGGGAAACCGATCCCCAAGGATGGGGATGAGTCATGCGAGCGTTGCCGGAGGTCGTAGAGGCCCCCCGCGACGTTTTGAGCCTTGCACGGGGGGGAGTCCCAGGGACCCCCCCATGGGAAACCGATCCCCAAGGATGGGGATGAGTTATGCGAGCGTTGCCGGAGGTCGTAGAGGCCCCCCGCGACGTTTTGAGCCTCGCACGGGCGGGGGTCCCACGGACCCCCCCATGGGAAATCGGTCCCCAACTAGGGGGTTCGATTTTGCGAGCGTTGCGGGAGGTCGTAGAAGCCCCCCGCAACGTGTTGAGCCTCGCACAGCCGGGGGTCCCCGGGACCCCCCTTCTGAAACCCCGCGACTATGGGGCGACGTACACGGTGGATGCTAGGCACCGATTCTCGCCGCCGCTCGCCGAATACCCGCGTTTGGAGCGGCGCCCGCCCCGTCTTCAAGGGGCAGGGAGATATAACCCGCCTGATACCGGGCGAATTGGACGTAGGCAGTATGTGGGAGAATGGGACCCACTGGATCGCTATGAGCGACCCCCTTACCATGGGGGGACGTCTGGGGACCCCACATACTAGCAATCAGCGTGTTTACGGTCGATTGTAGCCACCCCTCCAGAGACCGTTTTGTTGCCCACGGCCTCTGTGCTTGTCAGGGGATTGAATGGCGACCTTGTGGAAGTTCGCGCCTTGTTGGATTCCGGTGCTCAGGGGTGTGTTGTGTCATCTTGGTTAGTTAGGCGGTTGGGCCTCAAGGTGCACCCCCACACGGAACGCGTGAGAGGTGTTGGCGATGTGAACGTCCCCGGGTTGTTAGGGCATGTTGACTTCACATTTACATCACGTAATAAGTCCACGCCAGGCATTAAGACCTCGGCGATTGTGTTGGACACAGTTGTTGGCCGTCAACCTTCAGTTGACTTGGGACCGAGTATGTTGTCTTTGGTGTCTGATTCCCCACTCGCCGATCCAAATTTCTTCCGCCCAGGCCCGATTGATGCTCTCCTTGGAGCCGATGTCCTGGGGCGAGTTTTTTTGACGAGGAAGCGAGTTTTGCAGCCAGATGGCTTGGTAGCTCTGCAGACGACACTCGGTACAGTTGTGATGGGCCCTGCTCGCCGCGTTTTGGATTCCCTTGATGAGGATCGCGGTCTTGTTTTTAATGTGTCTCTCTCCGAAGTGGTGCAGAAGTTTTGGGAGGTTGAGGAACCTCCACCAGCCCCGCAGGTCGACCCAGTAGCGGATGAATGCGAGTTGTATTACCAGAATAACACTGGTCGCCTCCGCTCTGGTCGTTTGATCACCCGTCTCCCCTTTCGTGCCGGCCGACCTCCTCTGGGCGAATCCCGACCGCTAGCGGAACGTAGGCTAGTGGCGATGGAGCGTCGCATGAGCAAGGATCCGGTCTTCCGCCAGAAGTATGTTGAATTCATGCGGGAGTATGAGGAGTTAGGGCACATGTCCGTGAGCGATTTGGATTGGCGCTCCGTTGAGCACTTCTTTTTGCCGCACCACGCCGTTTTGAAATCCGGAAAGATTCGGGTGGTCTTTGACGGTTCGGCTCCCACCTCTACTGGAGCGTCCTTGAACCAGTGTCTGCATGTAGGTCCCAAGCTGCACACGGAGATCTCAGACATTTTGACCAACTTCCGGCGGCACCAAATTGTATTTATGACTGACATCCGGATGATGTTCAGACAAACGGTCATCCATCCAGAGGATAGGAGGTACCAATTGATTTTGTGGAGAGAGAGTCCTAGGGACCCCTTGTTGATTTATGAATTGAATACGAATACGTACGGTTTGGCTTCGAGCCCGTTTGTTGCGATTCGTTCTTTGTTGGAGTTGGCCGAGAAGGAGCGCTTGAGATACCCTCGCGCCTCCGCCATTTTGGCCAGTGACGTCTATGTGGATGACATTTGCACGGGCGCCTCATCTGTCTCAGAGGCGATTGTCCTGAGAGACGAACTCACCGCCCTTTTGAAGTCGGGAGGTTACGAGTTGAGGAAATGGATATCCAACTCGCCTGATGTACTGGTAGGTTTGCCCGAAGAGCACCAGCAGGACCCCCACCTATTCGAAAATGTTGATAATCCCCATGTGGTGACCGTCCTTGGCGTACAGTACAAACCGGTCTCTGACACGTTCACTTATTGTGTGGATTTACGACCACCGAAAGTCTGGACCAAGCGTTTAGTATTGTCTACTGTCGCACGTACCTTTGACCCCAATGGGTGGATTTGCCCCGTGCTGTTTATGGCCAAGTGTTTCTTGCAACGGTTATGGGCTTCGGGTGTGTCGTGGGATGAACCCCTCTCGGACGAGTTACTCCGAGATTGGTCGAGCTTCGTTTCATCCCTCCCCGAGATTAATGAAGTGCATTTGCCGAGGCTATTCCTCCCTTCTGAAAATTGTAAAGATACTCTTCACGGCTTTTCCGATGCCTCCGAACGTGGATTTGCTGCGGCCGTGTACCTCCGCACCGTTACTGTTGACGGAGTTGTTGCTGTGCATCTGGTGATAGCGAAAAGCAAAGTCGCTCCCCTTCGGACTCGTCATACGATCCCGAGGTTGGAATTGTGTGGAGCTGCCCTCCTAATGCGTTTGTTGAACCACGTATGGCTCACATTAGGTCGATCTATTAAGATACAAGAGGTTTATGCTTGGACGGACAGTCAGGTCGTCCTTTGTTGGTTGAAGGCTCCGGCGCACACCTTGGACGTGTTTGTGGCCAATCGAGTGTCGCAGATTTGTAATTCCGACATCGAGTTGATTTGGAGACACGTGCCGGGAACCATGAATCCCGCGGATTGTGCGTCTCGGGGTTGTGTAGCCCCAACCCTAATTAACCACCCCCTCTGGTGGGGCCCACAGTGGTTGATGCGGCCTGAGTCGGAGTGGCCGCCCTCTCCAGCGTTGTCGAACGTAGCCGTTCCTGATATGCGGGTGATAGATTTAGGGCGGATAATATAGAAATAGAACTATTCTGATAAAATCATTAAACTGTTCAATTAACTATAAACAAAACTATAAAGCTTCTATTTCAATAAGGTCAGGATTAATAAAAATCTCAAATCTCTAATAAACTATTTTATTCTTTTGAATCGTCCTTTTATTTTTTTACCTACCACCCGTTAAGGACATCTTTTAGCTGACAAGAAAAACGGGCGAAAAAAACTCACCAGCTTTAACAGAAACAACGACATTTACAAATAATCATGTCGTTGTTGAACATACAACACATTTCACAAAATTTACAACAACATCACTTTTCATGATAAAAGATTAAACAACATTTACGAATATCATCAAGCATTTTCTATAAACTGTTACTTTATATTACTTCAGTACTCACATAATTTATTCGGAACCGCTAAGGAAACCTTTAATTTAATATTATCAACAAATAAGCATTTACATTTAACAAGTTACCGAATATCCTTCGAACAAGGGCAAATCTTCAGCAATATTTACTAGACAATACCTCAGAATTAAACAGCAAGAAAAACAAGGAATGAGAAATATGAAACAACGGAATAGTTACTTAACTTGTACACCGCTCACGGCTCGAACCAGACTAACCCGCTACAATGGCGGCCTCGCCTTATAAATGTTAGCGTCTACCGCCAATTTAACTGATAAATTTCAATCCGTGAAAATTACAGAAAATACTACAATATAAACATAACAATTTTGAAAAAGTATTCCAAAATCAAATAATGATTTTACATAACATTATTAATAAATACAATAATAACAATAATTATCTTTTTGTTTTCTTTTCAACCGGAAGTAACGTGTACCAACGTAAAAGTACACGTTACCTACTTAGATACTTATACATTACATTTCAGTAATAAATAATTTGATATGAATATTAAAACTAATAACATGATTTTGTACACATTATTCAGTACTTATAGGCAAATTAAAGTACAATTGCTTGATCATGCTTTGTTGACGGTTGGCCCCGCCACAAATCAAAATACTTTTTATTAGAAACAGGATACATGTAGTAAAATGTTATCTCCATAATTAATATAATGAATTTAGATGTAAAAATAACTATATGAGATTAATAACAAAACTCCATATCATATCGCTTTGTTGTCGGATGGCACCGACACAAATCAAACTACTTTTTAATGAAAACACGATAAATAAGGTACGATGTTATCCACAAAATTAATTTAATGGATTTAGGTGTAATAAATACTAAATTGAATCAATGTCAAAACTTGATATTCTAACACGGCCATACTGACAAGTACTTCGTTCTCGAAGTACTAGATCAGCATAGGTACTTAATTAATCTCATGTGTCACATCTAACGTAGATTTTTCGATCTTACTGTGAGCCTCGCCATGTCAGCTACTTTACCCTTTATCGGCCAGACCAAGAAGACACCAAACTCACAGCAGTAGTAGATATAGTCAGTCAGTCAGTATGAATAGTATGCCTCGACATGTACGGCTCCATCACCGCTGCCCGTGAAGACCAAACCGACACCAAACACACTATCGACCAGCTTGTTTATCTACTGTGAACCTCGACATGTCAACCGCATCACCCCCTGTCGGTGAAGACAAAGAAGACACCAAGCCCACAGCAGCAGGGGGGTTTGTCAGTCAGTAGTTACTTACAGTAATGCTGCGCCGATCCCAAACCCCCCTGTCGGTGAAGACAAAGAAGACACCAAGCCCACAGCAGCAGGGGGGTTTGTCAGTCAGTAGTTACTTACAGTAATGCTGCGCCGATCCCAAACTAAATGGGATAAGGACACGATATTCAGTCATTTTTAGTTGTAAATAATATTCTATCACGGTTATCCGTGACACAATCGACATTGAACTATAAATTTCATTAACAGATCTGCATTAATTGTACAATTCATTTCATGATTTATACTAAATCATTAGAACGATATCCAATATTTCTTTTCGCTACTATTAAATTCTCAAGATAAACACTACATCTTAGAATGAAACGGTTATTTAATTAGAATTTTTCTTTTATTACACCTTTACAAACATTTACTGCAAACTAATCTGCACCGGCATGGTTTACGTTTCCGTGGGAACATCTAGACAAAAACCATCAATCAAAATGAAATTAATATTTCATTCAAATCTGTTTATACAAACTTAACTTTCACTTTTATCATATTGCCTGGACTATTATTTATATGACGTAATAATAATAATAGGCTACAGTATAATTTGGCTGTTATAAAACAGATTCAAATTATAATTTTCACATTTAGTATTCTTAAAGTTATATTTTCTTAAACTTAATCATTAAATATCTACATTTCAACAACAGTGAAAACACCCCATTCGGCATCTTGAAATATTCGCTATCGTAATGAACATTTCGAATCAAATATATATACCAAAGATATCTTAAGGCCTACATCTTAAGGCCTATCGATAAAATAATCAAGTAAACTTTTGTATGACAGTGTTTACCAATTTTCTTTTTAAACCGCTCGGCCAATCTGATAATATTTAATACATGTATTGTATCCATCTATTTACTGACGAAACATTATCTCCTTAGCTTAACCATGATTCCTACAAGGTGTGCCGAAAATACTAACTTGTCGACCGACATTGACACCGAGTATTATAGTTTTGGCGCTATAAACTAATTGTTAAGTGGATCATGATAATAACTAGTTCAACCTTACAATTACCAAATCTCACGAGAACCAAAATTAGCGCCCCAGTAGGTAACACTTAAACTTTTATAAATTGTTAAAGAAAGTTATAAGATAGAAATTTATATCGGCCCTAGCAACTTACAATGATCGTAAAAAGGACAGGACTTATATAACAGATCTTATGAAAACTTATGAAAACGTATGGAAACGTATGGAAATTTCTATGGAAAGCTATCGAGGAATATCGAGAACTACTAGAAATCATCAAAAACTAGAGAAAACCATCAAAAACTACCGGAAACCATCGAGAACTACCGAAAACCATCGAGAACTACCGAAAACCATCGAGAACTACCGAAAACCTTCGAGAGCCATGGAGAACCATCGTGAACCATCGAGAACTGTCGAGAACTGTCTAGAACTATCGAGAACTGTCGAGAACTGTCGAGAACTATCGAGAACTGTCGAGAACTATCGAGAACTGTTGAGAACTGTCGAGAACTATCGAGAACTGTACAGGACTATTGAGAACTGTCGAGAACTATCGAGAACTGTACAGGACTATCGAGAACTGTCGAGGACTATCGAGAGCTATCAAAAGCTATCGAAAAGTATCAAAATCTATCTGACATTATCGAAAACTATCGAGAACTATCGAGAACTATCGAGAACAGTCGAGCACTATCGAGAATTATCGAGAACTGTAGAGGACTATCGAGAACTGTCGAAAACTGTCAAAAACTATCGAGAACTGTCGAGAACTGTCGAGAACTGTACAGGACTATCGAAAACTGTCGAGGACTATCGAGAGCTATCAAAAGCTATCGAAAAGTATCAAAAACTATCTGACATTATCGAAAACTATCGAGAACTATCGAGAATTATCGAGAACTGTAGAGAACTATCGAGAACTGTCGAAGACTGTCGAAAACTGTCGAAAACTTTCGAAAACTATCGAAAACTATCGAAAACTATCGAAAACTATCGAAAACTATAGAAAACTATCGGAAAACTATCGAAAACTATCGAAAACTATCGAAAACTATCGAAAACTATCGAAAACTATCGAAAACTATCGAAAACTAACGAAAACCATCAAAAACCAGCAAAAACCATCGAAAACCATCGAAAATCATCGAAAACCATCGGCAGCCATCGAAAGCCATCGACGGACATCGAAAACCATCGAAAACCATCGGCAGCCATCGAAAGCCATCGATGGCCATCAAAAACCATCGAAAACCATCGAAAACCATCTAAAACCATCGAAAACCATCGATAACCATCGAAAACCATCGAAAACCATCGAAAACCATCGAAAACCATCAAAAACCATCGAAAACCATCGAAAACCATCGAAAACCATCGAAAACCATCGAAAACCATCGAAAACCATCGAAAATCATCGAAAACCATCGAAAACCGTCGAAAACCATCGGAAACCATCGGAAACCATCGAAAACCATCGAAAACCGTCGAAAACCATCGGAAACCATCGAAAACCATCGATAACCATTAGAAACCATCGACAACCATCGAAAACCATCGACAACCATCGACAACCATCGACAACCATCGAAAGCCATCGAAAGCCATCGAAAACCATCGAAAACCATCGAAAACCATCGAAAACCATCGAAAACCATCGAAAACCATCGACAACCATCGAAAACCATCGACAGCCATCGAAAACCATCGAAAACCATCGAAAACTATCGCAAACTATGGAAAACTATGAAAACCCATGGAAATCCTATGGAAAACCCATATAAACGTTTGGAAAACCCATGAAAAACGTTCGGAAAACCAATGAAAAACGTATGGGAAACCCCATGGAAAAACGCATGGAAAACCCATGGATAACCTATGGAAAGCTATTTGAAAACGTATAAGAAAGCCCATTGAAAACGTATGAAAAGCCCATGGAAAACGTATGGAACAACCCATGGAAAACCTATGATAAACGTTTGGAAAACGTATGGAAAACCCAAAGAAAACCCATGGAGAACGTATGGAAACCTATGGGAAACTTATGGAAAACCTATGGAAAACTTATGGAAAACCTATGGAAAATCCATGAAAAACGTATGGAAAATGTACTTATGGACAGATATCAATTCCTAGTCTACTAGGTAGTACATTTTTTGATTAAAACCAGCAAACCGAAACCTTGTTTTTTTACATCAGGAAAAACAAAATCAACATTGATAACAAACTGTAATAACATACCGTTAGACAAAAGACAGAAGTTGTTTTTCAAATTTGTGTACCGTTCTTACGTGGCCGTTTTATCTTAAGAAAGCTATTAAACATCAATAATATTATAGTGGAGCAAATCGTTCCAAATGATTAAAGTTAAATAAAGAAAAAAAGGATAAAAATAAATCTAATCTCACTGTACTCCGTCTATCAAGGAACAAGTCTAAAGATGGTTGTGGTGGCAACCAGGTAATACGAAGAACCATAGCAATCTATTTAAACTTAAATGGGTAAGCTTTTTAACAAGAGGTATACTTTGTCGTACAGTGTTAAAACCTATTAACACTGTTATAACTTATATTTAACTGTCACTTTCTAGAAGCCACTTCAAAATCAAAGTTTTGTTAGATAGTAAACCAATGGGGAATTCGTAGTAGGTATAAAAAAACTTTATAACTTTAGTACCTACCTAGATTTGATAAAATTTCTTGCAATAGGCTATTAATTGAAAATCTAAGTAATGCTATGCTGAAAAATAAATTAGAGCCTTATAAAATAAATATTGCAACAATACTTTTCAATTGCCCATATTTATTGTATAACATAAAGCAAAGATATGAATACTAAAATGTAAAATGTCTTTGTTATTAGCAAAATCTAGTTAATCTTACATTATTTTGATTCAATAATGATTAAATTACTACGAGGTTCAAAATACCAAGTTGCACCACCAGAAACCCTTTATTTTACAAACCACTAAAGGAGGTATAATCACGGTTTGAATTAGCAAAATAGGACGACAAGAAAATCATAATTTTATGTACCTACCCAACTCCATTCCACTATATTTTACGACTTAATTGTTAGAATAACACTGACTTTCACGAAACCTAAGGTTAAGTAAAATTATATCACTAATTTTTCACTTTGCTCCAAAGACCGCCTCTTATTTATTTTTAGTTGCAAATGACTAATGTTAATCAAGGAACACTGGAAAGCCACCGCACTATTACCTATTTTATAATTATACTACCCGGCAAGATTTTCAGAAATGAACCCTAGTGTTGCATAATAGGTTTATCTGTTTCTAGCATTATAAAATAAATATCTGTAGCGAGTCATATTATCACAACAATGATTACTGTAAGTTTACACAAAAAGAAATTTTTGGTATGATCATCCAGTAGGTAATTTTCAATGCTATTGAATAAACAACATAAGCTTATTAGCTAAGTAATCTATTCGAAGGTACGAAAAAATAAAACTAAAATAAAATTCAGAAGCCTCGAAAGGCTATACCAGATTTAGCGACCGTGGAGATGCGGTTTCATCTCCATTGGCGAGGTATCTGTACATCACCAGGAATCAGCTCCATTGCCAGGAATCAGCTCCATTGCCTGGTTGGATAGAAGAACGGCAGCGCCACCTTGCCACGATGGATGACCATAGTTTGAAACGGCAGCGTCGCTGAATGTAGCAGATAAGCCGAAACCGCAGCAACATGAAAAATAAAACATATATGTATTAATAATGGGAGCAAGACCATCCCACTTCTGATGATAGATTTAGGGCGGATAATATAGAAATAGAACTATTCTGATAAAATCATTAAACTGTTCAATTAACTATAAACAAAACTATAAAGCTTCTATTTCAATAAGGTCAGGATTAATAAAAATCTCAAATCTCTAATAAACTATTTTATTCTTTTGAATCGTCCTTTTATTTTTTTACCTACCACCCGTTAAGGACATCTTTTAGCTGACAAGAAAAACGGGCGAAAAAAACTCACCAGCTTTAACAGAAACAACGACATTTACAAATAATCATGTCGTTGTTGAACATACAACACATTTCACAAAATTTACAACAACATCACTTTTCATGATAAAAGATTAAACAACATTTACGAATATCATCAAGCATTTTCTATAAACTGTTACTTTATATTACTTCAGTACTCACATAATTTATTCGGAACCGCTAAGGAAACCTTTAATTTAATATTATCAACAAATAAGCATTTACATTTAACAAGTTACCGAATATCCTTCGAACAAGGGCAAATCTTCAGCAATATTTACTAGACAATACCTCAGAATTAAACAGCAAGAAAAACAAGGAATGAGAAATATGAAACAACGGAATAGTTACTTAACTTGTACACCGCTCACGGCTCGAACCAGACTAACCCGCTACAATGGCGGCCTCGCCTTATAAATGTTAGCGTCTACCGCCAATTTAACTGATAAATTTCAGTCCGTGAAAATTACAGAAAATACTACAATATAAACATAACAATTTTGAAAAAGTATTCCAAAATCAAACAATGATTTTACATAACATTATTAATAAATACAATAATAACAATAATTATCTTTTTGTTTTCTTTTCAACCGGAAGTAACGTGTACCAACGTAAAAGTACACGTTACCTACTTAGATACTTATACATTACATTTCAGTAATAAATAATTTGATATGAATATTAAAACTAATAACATGATTTTGTACACATTATTCAGTACTTATAGGCAAATTAAAGTACAATTGCTTGATCATGCTTTGTTGACGGTTGGCCCCGCCACAAATCAAAATACTTTTTATTAGAAACAGGATACATGTAGTAAAATGTTATCTCCATAATTAATATAATGAATTTAGATGTAAAAATAACTATATGAGATTAATAACAAAACTCCATATCATATCGCTTTGTTGTCGGATGGCACCGACACAAATCAAACTACTTTTTAATGAAAACACGATAAATAAGGTACGATGTTATCCACAAAATTAATTTAATGGATTTAGGTGTAATAAATACTAAATTGAATCAATGTCAAAACTTGATATTCTAACACGGGCATGCGTCCTGGAGACTAACCCCGCCGGGGAAAAGGATTTGTTGTTGGATCGGTACAGCTCCTTACAGAAGCTGCTTGGTGTTACCGCTTGGATCAGACGTTTTGCGTACAATTGCAGAAACCCACGCGCGAGGCGTGATTCGTCGGTTCTCACTCCGGACGAGCGTAGGGACGCGCTCTTGTTTTGGGTCCGGAGAGTACAAGCTGATAGTTTTGAGTCCGAGATTGAAATTTTGCGTTTAGGCCGTCGCAAGTTGAAGGGCGCGGTAACGCGATTAAATCCCTTCCTGGACGAGAGTGGGCTTTTGCGAGTCGGCGGAAGACTTCGAAATGCGAACCTGCCGTATGGAGCTCGTCACCCCCTTTTGTTACCTAAAGCCGGACATTTGACTCAACTGATAATAACAGATCGCCATGTGAATGCACAACATGCTGGCTGTAATGCTTTGTTGGCCATTTTGCAGCGTGAATTTTGGATTTTGTATGCTCGTCGAGCCATTCGCACTGTGGTTTTCCGTTGCCTGCCTTGTTATCGATTGAAGGCCGCGACCATGCAGCCCCAGATGGGTGATTTGCCTGCTGATCGCGTCACGGAATGTAGAGCTTTTGCCGGAGTCGCCACCGACTTCGCCGGTCCCTTTACTGTAAAGGCTTCGAGACTGCGTAATGCTAAAACCTATAAGGCGTACTTGTGCGTGTTTGTGTGTCTGTCCACCAAGGCTGTCCATTTGGAAATTGTCTCGGAATTGTCTACCGAAGCCTTTGTCGCCGCCTTGAGCAGATTTGTTTCCCGTAGAGGACTGCCGACATTGATACGTTCCGATTGTGGTACTAATTATAAGGGAACGTGTAATTATCTTAAGGAAGTAGTTAAGTTTTTTGTTGATAATAAAATAGACATTGGAACCACCCTCTCCCGGCGTGGGATAATCTGGAAGTTTAGCCCTCCAGCTTGTCCGACCTGGGGAGGAATTTTTGAAGCTTGTGTAAAGGCTGCCAAGACACACTTGCGTCGCGTGATTGGAGAAACTATTCTCACGTTTGAGGAACTTGATACGGTATTTTGTAAAATTGAGGCCGTCCTCAACTCGCGACCCTTGTGCCCGTTGTCTTCGGACCCGAATGACCTGGAAGCGTTGACCCCAGGTCATTTCTTGATCGGACAGCCCCTTTTGGCTTTGCCTGAATATCCGATTCATGATGTAGGATCCCATCGTTTGTCGCGATACCAACTTTTGAAACAGATGTCCCAAAACTTCTGGGCACGTTGGTCGATGGAGTATTTGCATATCCTACAACAGCGCGTGAAGTGGACAGATAAAACCACCCCACCCCAGACTGGCGACCTCGTGTTGATTAAGGATGCTAACCTGCCGCCCCTATGTTGGCGAAGGGGGCGCATTGTTAAACTCTACCCCGGAACTGACGGAGTTCCTCGTTTTGCTGAGGTTTTGGTTCGAGATTCGGTTTTGAAGAGAGCAGTTAGTGGGCTCTCCCGATTACCCGTAGATTGACGTACCGTTCTTAACGGTCCGGGGCGGGGGGATGTTCGGAAAAGATCGACGTTTCTGAACGCATCTCTAATGTCACGTCAAATTGACATTTCGCTGTCACTTGAAGTTGACACTTCTCACTTGATTGGAATTCTTGTAAGAAAAAAAATGTCGGATTAATTTTCGCTGAATTGCTAAAAACCGCTCGCGTTGAATGTGCCTGGCATATCGAGTTTGAATTGAATCCTGAATTATCTATTTGATCCCGTTTTGTACGACCAAGATTTTGACGCCATCTGAATCGGGCCGGTCGCGGTGCTTTGAAAGATAACCTTCCACCACACGCGTTGTTGTCGGGACAATATATCTTAATAAGCAAGCCCCGCGTGTGTTATTGTGTATTGTTGAAGCGCCCAGTGTCTTGGGACCGCTGTGTTGTATGGGTTTTGTGAGTAAGGTGACGAATTGGTAAGGTCTGCAGAAGAAGAAGGAACTACCAGGTGGGGGGCCCCCACCTTCCGCTGCCCAGGAGACTTTCGACACCACAGACCCGTATGTAACATTCACCTTAATTTAAATTAAGTCGCTGTGTATCGCAGTTCAATTGTTCAGTTACATCCCGGCTGAAACCAAGTTTTTGTCCGGAGTCTATACTCATGATAACCTTCCACTGCGCTATGCCGTTTCCGCGGGTCTAGGCAGGGGTGTACTGAACACAATGTCTACGGGTGATTGGAGGTTTTATTAAGTCTACCCCTATCCACGGTATTATTAACCAACTTCTAAATCAAAAAGGAGGAGGTTCTCTATTCGTCTGTATGTATGTTTTTTTTTTTTTTTTTTTTTTTTTTTTTGTGTATGTCCACCGATTACTCGAAGACGGCTGAACCGATTGAAATGGTTCAAACGTTATTACATCAGGTTGGTTTCCAAGTTGGTCCCATTTTTTGAAATTTTGAAATCGGTTCAGTAGTTTTCAGGAAATCTTGAAAATACTGTCGTTTTCGTTACCACTTTATGTGAATTTAATACGTATCTTTAGGCATAACTCCTTTGTTTATAAACCGATTTAGATGATACTTGTTTTGTTAAAAGGGGGATACCTCAAGGTATTTTAACCGACTTTGAAAAAGGAGGTTTTGAGTTTGATCACATACCTATTTACCAGAAAACACGTAAATTGCCTGCACGATGCACTAAAAAGAGTGAAATAAAAATTATTTTTATAAAAAAATAAAACCGCCTTCTAAAAAACCACATCAAAAAAGTAAGAAATAATTCCTCACCAAATAAATAACGTAAGTACTTTGAAGTCGGGCGGGTTTTAACAAAAACAACCAAAAAATCGTACATTTTTCACGCCCGACTTCAAAGTACTTACGTTATTTATTTGGTGAGGAATTATTTCTTACTTTTTTGATGTGGTTTTTTAGAAGGCGGTTTTATTTTTAACAGCAAAGTATTGGTTAAAGTGTAAAACCCTACAAGACAATGAAGTTATATCAATATTAAATAATCTATTCGAATTATGCAATGGTCGCTATTGGAGTCGCAAGAATCTCCCCCATCTCGTTACTGTGCACCGTTCTCTTAAAGTCCATAAAATGCAACAAAGCAAACATTTAGAAATGTTCGGTTTAGATAAATGGGTTAGCGGTGTGGATGTTCTCGATAAAATAGTTCCTAACACAGATAGTATTGTAAAAAGTAAAAGTACTTATAGTAGAAACAAACTAAGAGAAATATACAATGCAGATCTTACCAAAAAATACTCTGAATATTACAAAATATTCACTGATGGCTCTAAGGATAGTTCATACACAGGGGCAGATTTTTGACCCTTAAACTTTTGTGAAATGTGGCTTTAAAATCAATTCCAGAATTTCAATAATGTATGCTGAATTGTATGGGATTTTAGAAGCACTATCTTATATTAAATCAACTGATCAACTTAATGTGGTCATATTGTCCGACTCAATGACGGCGTTACAACATATAGCTCGATGTACCTCGAATTTTCGAGGTCTCTATTTTGGAGTTGATTTTGGAGTTGTCACTAGAGGGTAGAAATATAGTGTTACAGTGGATGCCTTCTCATATTGGCATTTTCGGTAATGAACAAGCAGACATTATAGCAAAAGAAGCTGCAGTGGAAGGAATATCAGTTGATTTACTTCCAACTGCTTCAGACGTCCTACCAATTGTCAGAGAAAACTGTTTTAAACAATGGAAAGAATACTCTGACGAAAGATCGCGTAGTAAAGGAATTTGGTATAATTCCATTCAGCCTGGTTGAGCAAATTTCCATGGTTTGAAAATGCCAATATGGGTCGGAGTGATATTGTCACAGCTCTCAGACTTCGTTCCGGACATATACCCCTGAATAGGTTCGCACATCTTATGAGGATAAGCGCGACACCACGCGACACCCAATTGCGCAGTGTGATGTCGTGGAAGATGTTTATCACATCATGATGGAGTGTGTCCGGAATGAAGCGGAATGGATTTCCTTATAGTTAATAGCTCTTACTGTGAAGTGGGATTTGTAAATAGTATTTTGTCAGAGCCACTTTCGGAGACCGCCGAACTAAAATTTAGCTGTTAAACGGAGAGGCACCTAACATAGTTATTTAATTAGTAGGTACCAAATTGATTTGTATATTGTTTTTTTGAAGCACTATGAGGGTGGCATTTCTTTAAGGAAAAAACCCTGCTTAATAAAAAAAGAATAAAAAATAAAAAAAAAGAAATAAGTCTACATAAACTACTTGCTAAATAACATAATAATTAAATAAATGATTAAAAAAATACTAGTTTTCCGCCCGCGGCTTCGCCCGCGTGTACCTACTACACGACGTTATCCCGCGGGAATGTGATATTTTTCCGGAATAAAAAGTAGCCTATGTTTCTCTCCAGGCTACAATACAAAGTATCTATGTCCCAAATTTCAGCCAAATTCGTTCAGCCGTTTTGGCGTGATTGAGTAACAAACATCCAAACATCTAAACTTTCACATTTATAATATTAGTAGGAAGTAGGATACTACATATACATTTCATACATTATTATACTACAAATAAATTAATATACTACATAGGTACTAATAATAGTTGCAAACTAGGATTTAGTTAGGAGATGTGAATGCAGTTTCGTCTTAAAAATGGCAAGTGACTTCGAATGACGGATCTCAAGCGGTTGTTCCAAAGGCTGGTTGACTTCACCGTGAAAGACTCCTTGAAATAACCAGAACGTGTAAAGGGAGATTTCAGGAGGTTATCAGTCTGGGATCTAAGAGAACGGCTATGGTCCAAACCAAAATAATGGAAACGTTCTTTAAGGTAGGGAGGGTCATCACTACATAGTATAAAACAAAGTCGCTTTCTCTGTCCCTATGTCCCTTTGTATGCTTAAATCTTTGAAACTACGCAACGGATTTTGATGCGTTTTTTTTAATAGATAGAGTGATTCAAGAGGAAGGTTTATATGTACTTTTTATCCCGATATTCCCACGGGAACGGGAACCACGCGGGTAAAACCGCGGGCGGCCGCTAGTACAGTACATTTGACAAAAGTGTGAGGAGATGCCCCTCGCGTCGTTGTCTTACAGGCAGCCACCCAAGTTCAGCCCTGAACTCTGACACATGATCGAACTTGCGCAAGCCATATATAAATTGAATGCAGAGGTTCTGCAGTCGCTGAAGCTTGTCCAGGAGATTCTCATTGAGGTCAATGGTACAAACGTCATCATAGTCCATAATGGGCAGGAGAAGCGACTGTGCAAGTTCGATCTTGGTACTAACTGGGAGCAGGTTTTTCCACCTTTGCAAAGCACCAGCAGCAGCATAAACCTTTCTATTGACCTCCGCAATATGAGGAGACCAAGAAAGCGTGGAGTCAAAGAGGACACCAAGGTTTTTGGCAGAATCACGGTAAGGAAGTGGAACGGAGTCAAATTCCTATTTGAATTCCTATTTGAGAAGGCACACGGATAGACTTAAGTTTGGCAATCTGTTTTGACCCGCCAATGATGATCGCTTGCGACTTGTTGGGATTGACCGTTAGGCCATGAGTTAGGCCATGTTGACCTTGCGATTATACATCATTCGTGTATAATCGCAAGGTCAACATTTAGCGAAGAAATCAGGGCGTCTATATCTTCAATGGGTGCGCGAGAATAGATTTGCAGGTCGTCAGTATACAGGTGATATTGGGAGGAAAGGAGAAAAGTGACGAAGTTGATAAAGATGGAGAAAAGGAGAGGGGAAAGGACACCGCCCTGTGGTACGCAAGCAGTAATGTCGCAAGAATCAGACAATTTGTCATCAACTCGGACACACTGCCTTCGGCCAAAGAGGTAGCTACGGAACCATTCAACAACTGAAAAAAAAAACAAAAGCAGTCCTCAACATCGCCAAGAGTATGTCAAAATCAAGTGCGTTGCTGAAATCCAAAAGAACCAGAATAGTGAATGTGTGGGTCATCAGCTTCCTCATAAGACATAGAGAAATTCTAAGCATGCTCTATTTTGATGCAAAGTTGATGCAATCAAACGTGTCAGTAATAATTTTAGTGCAACCACAAGTTCGTTACTATGAGTTGTTTTTTGTGTGTTAGCTGGAGAAATGTGTCACCAGTGTAGTGTGTACATACGTCCCTTACATTGTATGCATAGTTTATAAGATATTACTTTAGTATTAAACTATACTTTGCGCGATCCACTTGTTTTCATTCAGCTCTCCCGGTCCCCACATCGCATGGCGACCCTGCCAGTGCTGCCTTTGGGCGGCGCTGCGCAGACGGTTTGGAGAAAAATAGTACTTTGAAGTGAAAATGTGAAAAGACTTTAGTTATGTGTTAAAATTAAATAATAAAAAATTTTGTTCCATAAAATAATTTGGAATTTAAATACCTACTTATGTTAAAAAGAACTGTGGCGTTGTAGTTATATGGCGTTATTATTAACTAAATAAATTCTTCTTGTCTTGTGCAAAAATTCTGCTATGAAGATAAACCTAAGTGCTTCAGAATTTTTTCCAAATTAGTAAGTGGACAATTATTTGGAGAAATTATCAAACATGACGGAGAAATGGTGGTACTGCTGCTGCTGCTGATGCTGTAGAGAGACGAGGGCTGGAGGAAAGTCAGATGGTATGATGGAAAGAAATGAGCTGGGCGCTGGGAGAGGCACGAGTCGGATGTGGATGCAGCCGCGTGAGTTCACCAGCATCCAATTCCGAGAAAATTTTTCGATATGAATTTAACATGAAACTTCGACATTATTCGAAAAATTTTAAAATATGTTTTGACATAATTAAATTCAGTGTGAAATGTAGGTATCGGTAATTAAAATCAGTGTAAACGTAGTTTACACATAAAATTGAATACTAATTTTATCTGGTTTAGAAAGTAAGTTTAAAAATTAAAATATTAACATTCAAAAGCATTTAATAAATTGTGTTGTGATGTAACGTAATTATTTTCATATCAGGAAAATATTATGTGCGTCAAGTTAGCAGCCTCACAACAGAATTAGATGGTTTTGATTATGTCAAAAAATACTGTATAAATAGTGTTAAATAGTGATGTATATTAAATAAATAGTGTAACTTTGATTCAAAAGATATTTGAGTATCTTAGTGAGGCTGCTAACTTAACGTCAAGTTAGCAGTCACCTCAAGAAATACAGTTCGTATCAATGTGATTTATATGTCAAAAAATACTGTATAAATAGTGTATCGTAAACGCAAAATTTCAAAAGTAGTGCTTTAATACAAGCCGAGATATTAGGGTCTCTAAGTGGGCTGCTAACTTGACGTTTCTTGCGATGGAGATTCCAGGGAAACAGGTACAAGTTTTAAATAAATAAATACTTGAAAAAATACTGTGTGAAATAGTGAATCTTAGGATATAAATAAAAAAAGAATTCTTCTTTGCTATTTTCAAAAAATCTAATGTAAACTTCTACATAATAATCTGAATATATGCTGACGATCAATGTTGAACTTTGCTCCTTAGTAATAAGGTTCAAACTTTATTTCAATCGTGAAGTGCGTACTATCGAGCAAAAAAGTGAAATATATGTTTTTGATTGTGTCAATACATACGTATAATCGGTTTAATGCTATTGATTAGGTATTTAAACAAATATATTTCTACCCACTTTTTAACCGACTTCAAAAAAAGAGGAGGTTCTCAAGTCGACAGTATTTTTTTATGTATGTTTTACCATAACTTCGCCAGTTCTTAACCGATTTTAATAATTCTTTTTTTATCTGAAAGAAAATAGGTAGGTAGTTTATGTGTGGTATCATGAAAAAGTTAAAGTAGTCAGTTCAGTAGTTTTTTCACAATCCTGAAAAAACACATAGTTTTTGACTGGTAGTTCCTGCTTTACACGTCAATATCTTCGCGAACTATTGACCAATTTCAATGATTATTTTTTTATTCGAAAGAGTAAACTCCTGAGGTAGTCACATTGTTACCAAGTTAGGATCTGATGGTGGAATCCAGGGGAAATCGAGGAAAACCCGTAAATTTTATGGTAATTTACGTATTTTAAAGATTTTCTAAAGTTTTTTAAGTATTTGCATCTGGTAGTCATCATCACATGCTGATGAGCTGGTGATGGAAGGTACAACTCCTCAAATGTCGTTGATATGTAAAGATTTTTAGTTGTATTCTTTCAGGTTATTTAGATTAGATCGTTCTTTCATAAATAATAAATAATAAATAATAAAAAATAAATAATAAATAATAAATAATAAATAATAAATAATAAATAATAAATAATAAATAATAAATAATAAATAATAAATAATAAATAATAAATAATAAATAATAAATAATAAATAATAAATAATAAATAATAAATAATAAATAATAAATAATAAATAATAAATAATAAATAATAAATAATAAATAATAAATAATAAATAATAAATAATAAATAATAAATAATAAATAATAAATAATAAATAATAAATGAGTGTTTGTACCAAAATTTTGAAGTCTCTCCGGCATTTCGGAAGCGACCCATCTTGCAGCTCTCAATTTATTTCTCCGTTTACGCTGTTTGCGTCGATTATGTAGCTTGTATATTTTGTTTGTTTATAATATACTAGCGGATTCTCGCGGTTTCATCCGCGTGGTACCTGAACGAATGTAGCTTTCTAATGATCAAAGAATTTTCTAAATCGGTCCAGTAGTTTCGGAGCCTATTCGATAAAAACAATTTAACAAACAAACAATCAAATCTTACCTCTTTATAATATTAGTACTTACTTATAGATAATTATATAATTTGTACCGCTTTAATTGTTTTCTGTTTCCCAACGGTTGACTGGCAAAAAATACTTTTAGTATTAAGTCCGCCTTGTATATTACATTACCTATGTATTATGTACAAAAGTTTATTAAATAAAATAAAAAGAAATAATAACAAATATGCTAGCCCCAAGCTTATTTTTCACATACAAAAGTTCCAGCTAATTGAACTTTTGTCCAACGACACTTGGATCGCTTATTTTGACGTTTAGTCGTTGAAATCCGATCGAAACAAAGGTCATCTAAATAGTAGAATACCTTCGAGTTATCGTTTTGAAACGATTGAAGGACGATTAATGTACCAGAATACACTTCGACGACACTTCGATAGAATCGCTGCCGCTCAAGTTCTATCGACAGTTGTGAATACGAATATGGTTTCAACGACTAAATCGCTACGATATCGTCACGGTTTATATTACGAGAATCGGGCTACTGGTCAAGGTCGCGGGAAGCCGCTGGATGCGGGCAGCGCAGGACAGATCGTTGTGGAGATCCTTGGGGGAGGCCTATGCCCAGCAGTGGGCGTCGTACGGCTGAAATGATGATGATACGATAGATTATGTATCATTTAAAATGACTAGAATAAAAAATTTGACAATATCAGTACGTCTAAAGAAAACTGTACACGACTGTACCTAAATTCGAATGTATGGTAGAAGTTAACATTAGATTTTTTGAAAATAGCAAAGAAGAATTCTTTTTTTATTTATATCATAAGATTCACTATTTCACACAGTAATTTTTCAAGTATTTATTTATTTAAAACTTGTACCTGTTTCCCTGGAATCTCCATCGCAAGAAACGTCAAGTTAGCAGCCCACTTAGAGACCCTAACATCTCGGCTTGTATTAAAGCACTACTTTTGAAATTTTGCGTTTACGATACACTATTTATACAGTATTTTTTGACATATAAATCACATTGATACGAACTGTATTTCTTGAGGTGACTGCTAACTTGACGTTAAGTTAGCAGCCTCACTAAGATACTCAAATATCTTTTGAATCAAAGTTACACTATTTATTTAATATACATCACTATTTAACACTATTTATACAGTATTTTTTGACATAATCAAAACCATCTAATTCTGTTGTGAGGCTGCTAACTTGACGCACATAAAATATTGATGAAAGAATTTATTTAGTAGACATGTTTTGGAAAATAAGTAAGTCTACAATGCTAATTAATTAGTATAAACTTACATATTATGTATTTAGAATATTTGCTTTTACTTTATGCCATAGGTATAAGAATTAAAAAAAAACCTATTAGTTTTCTTTTATGTACTTAACCAATTTAAATGTTTACTTTGTGAAGTGAATATACTTAGGTACTTATATGATTTCTTTATTGAGGTTTCCTACGGATTCGAATCTGTAGAAATTAATTATGAGGGTTGATTAACATTTTTTTTTTGTAGAAATGAGTTATTTTAAGCATGTTTTTTTTTTTTCTTTTTAAAGGAATAAAAGAAAAGTAAACATTATAATTTAAGTTCCTACTTGTCTTAATTTTAAGAAACTAATTGTTTAGTTTTGTTTCACAGTTGTTGACGATTCTACATTTTAGTGCATGTCCTTGAATAATTGGTAAGTAAATTTAATGATTTTGTTCAAGATGTGATGAAAGGTTGGAAAAAAAAATTGAATCACTTTTAGAAAATTATTACTTGAGTAAAATTGCGTTAGTCTTTGTAGTTTATTTTAAGAATAACATCTTATATTTTATTCTTTTTTTTATTATATATAATTGTGTTATGTTATATGTGCTAGCATTTTTTTTTTTTGGTGGTCTTCGAGAACAAAATAAGTATACTTACTTATTCTTCTTCTTCTTTTTGTTTATTTGGACTGCCATGGAAAATTACAATATGAAAAACATTAAAACTTAGTAGCTAACTTATCGGAAGTAGTTAACATAATTAGTGTCTTTTTTATTAGATGGGAAGTCTACTAGAATTTTTATGAAATTGAATTTTATTGGAAGTTGAAAATCGATAAACATTTTACATAAGTAAGTATTACAAAAATTTTGTAATAAATATTTTTATATAGAAACCTTTAGAATATTTTGAGTAAGTAATTCCATTGGAATGCAGAGTTTAGATTACAAATATTTTCTCAAGAAGACTGCACCGTATATTTAGGTACCTAGTGTAGTGTTCAGTCAAGTCAGCGTAACGTGCTCGAGCTTGATGTACTGTTGTCGAGAACATTATCAACATAACAATAGCAACCTAGTTACAAATAACGAAGCTAAATTAATTCTGAAATAAAATTACTTATGGGAAAGCAAAATCTCGAACTTAAATATTGATGTTTGGATAAAAGTAGTATTTATTCGATCCAGTTACGTTTTAAAAAATATGTAAAGTTATATTAAAAAATTAAAAATTATATATAAGTAGTTCGAAAAGCAAAATTTTGATAAAATTTCCGAGCGTTATTCGACTTGAGTTTATTTAGTATTTATTTAGTTAGTATGAATATATAGCTTTAGGACGCTACATTGTATGAAATATAAAAATATGGCATAAAGGTTCTTTTATGTCTTTATTGAAAAAGTACCTGCATAAGTACCTACTTAATTTTTCCGAATATACTCTCGTGTAAGTATTAAAAATCTTTTAATCACTTTTATAAGATGTTTATTAGGTACACGACAGGAAACTATATTACCTATGAAAAGCTATTAGGGTAATAGTTTCAAAAGAAATTAAAAATTTCATGCCAGTTATCAGGTAGGTAAGCATAGGAATAGGAAGACTTTATAGCATAAGTAGTAGGTAGGTAATCGATAATTGATTTTTTTTTCGGATATAATTTAATAAGTAATTTTGCATTAAAATAGGTTTGAGACAAGCAATGAGTTAACGATATTATGGTTATGGAATTGACTAACTCGTAACAAAAATAGAGTTTTACTTTAAAATAATGACTTGAGTTGTGACGAAGTACCTACGAATCGTTAGTATCGTTACGATAAGCATGCGTTGGTATCGAATTCATGTTTATACAAAAGGTTGGTATGATTATTCTTGTTAGATGATATGTCGGTACGCTAAGTTGTATTGCAGTACCTACTTATATGGTAGATGTGTAATAATATGTAACTGGAATGATTTTATAAACAATGCCACCCGAACTGTGCACGATTAGTGTGCAGAACATTTTCTAGGAAGTTTTTTCAGCATAGTTGCGAAATAAGAAGGACAAAGAATTTAATTTAATCATGTATTAGAGAGACTATTATGTAGACATGGAAATGAAATGTGAGAAATAGGGATTAAGGGAAAATCCGTATGAAAAATCTTTTTGCACCATTTGGTTGACAATTAGGTACGGATAAGGAAAGGTATTTTATTTCGAGGGAGTTGTGATTAGTGAAGGAAAGTTGGTTTATGTGTGTTGTAGATTAGTGTGATAAATAGAAGTTAGCGAATAATTAGTTTTCTAAGGTTGGCATGCATTGGACTGATCACCCAGAAGCAATGCTTACTCTTAAAATTCTAAATATTCATTTAAGGTTTGTTGTTTTGTTGAATGTTTATGTTGGTTAATGAAAGAAGTAAAGTAAGATATTTGTGGATAGATAGGTACACAGTAAGAGGTACTATAGGGATCAGGTCCTTCAGATTTATCAAGGTGTGGACGAGTTTCCCCCTTTGAATACTGTTGGAGACCACAATGTATTGTCTTAATTCATGACCCTATATAAAAATGGTACATGGAGGGGCAGATCCTTCCATTCGATCATGGTGCGAACGAGTTTTCCTCTGTGAGATATGTGTTGGAGTCCAATAGAGGCTTAAACCATGACCCCCAAAATAGGTTGTGCGCACAACCCAAACAGGCACTAGATGCACTGTTTTATAAATATATTTAATAAAAGTAAAGTCGACTTATTATAAAATGTACCAATAAAAATAAATAAGGGACCGGCCGGCCCAAATGAATAAATAAAAGTACCTAAACATAAAAATAAAAAACGCGCGAATAGTATAAATAAGTATGTGTGCACACGATAATACGTATGAAAATGAGAATCTCTATAATAAATGAAATGACGTCAACGATAATATTTTATAATGATATGAGAACTTTTCTAAGAATAAAGTAAACGATGTACAGTACAACTGAAATGAATGAAAAGTGAGTAAGTAACCATGGTGAAGATAAGTTACAGTGAGTGACATAAATGCAGTGGAAAATAGGTACCCACTCTACTCGGAATATGACATTAAACATTTGGTAAATACTTACTAGGTAGGTTTAACCCATTATTTTATATTATTTTCATTTAGTTTAGTTATGTAGGAAACATATATTTTCATAAGTTTGTATATGTCTCGATACGATAGCGTTACGGCACTTACCTACGCCTTACGCTAAAAAGTAGGTAGATACTTACTTAAGTTACTGTGCTTTGAATTTGATAAATAGTAATCGTCAGCAACTGTCGGAAAATAGTATTAGGTACTTACGTAGTTATTAGTTTTTTTACCTTGTGGTTATGTAATAAAAGGGAATATTAATTATACCCAATACATATAAGAATGTAGTTTGTAATACCTGTTTTCTTATTATTACTATATTACTTGGTACTTAATAAATCTTATTGTAATTTCTTTTTGTGTAGAGTATAATAAGAAAAGAAAGACCGAAATTGTTTTTATTCGTCTGGGTTAAATTCTAAATTAAAACTTTTCTGTTGAAATATCTTTTAATTTCATTGTGTAAAAAAAAAATAATACATAAGTATATGTTTATAAGAAGACAAATTTTCTTTGAATTAAAGACTTGCAAGCAAATTTTTTTTGCAAATTTTTTTTGTGAACTAGTATTTAGAGTTACTTTATATAGATAAAGCTATACTTAACTATAAAACTTACCGGAATGTATTTCTTTAGAATATACTAAGTACCTACCTACTTGATAAGATAATGAATATTTTCGTTTTGATTCTAAAAACTATTTTGTAACAAGAACATAACATGGTAAAACAAAATTACCAAATATATTTTTTTTTGTATTTTCCAAATTACTACCTATAGGTACTTACATAAAAACGAAATTTATTGGAAGTCAATTACTATATATTTATTTTAAATTTATAATATTTTTTTGAATCAGTTTCATTCATTTTGTTTTCATTGATTTTATCTACACTTAATGTCATACATAGTGCATTTGGTTAAATACTATATTTTCAAATGGTAGTCAGAAATTCTGAATTGTTGAACACTTGATTTATATTCTAGATTTTTGTTTGTAAAATCAATATCTATCAGAAATGTGATATAAAAAAAAAGCAAAATTTATTTCATATTTTATTTTCTTTTTTTTTCAATAACGGGGGAGGTGTAGTGTGTACATACGTCCCTTACATTGTATGCATAGTTTATAAGATATTACTTTAGTATTAAACTATACTTTGCGCGATCCACTTGTTTTCATTCAGCTCTCCCGGTCCCCACATCGCACCAGCTTACACATGCCGTTAAGGCAAACCAGTGAGGTTTAGGGTTTTAGACTATAGTCCAAAAGTTAATGCACAATTGGTGCAATGAGAACCAGAAAAACTAACCGTCACACTCTAATACTGTTGAAGCTACGATCATAAAAGTGTGTGCGAGCTGGAGTACCGTGTCTCTGGCTTGCACATCTGTATCTTCGTAATTATATAAGGTACAATGATGTGTTATACCTCAAAAGCTGCTGCAAAATTGATGCAATAAGTACCAAATTTATCAAATCTTTAGGTAAAATAGTTTTGGAGCTACGAACCGATAAGTATGTGTAAGCTGGTGACACGTAACACGGGCTGACACATGGTGAATCACTGTAACTGTATAAGTAAGAGTTTTGTATTATATATAAAAACTAGCGGCCGCCCGCGGTTTCACCCGCGTGGTTCCCGTTCCCGTGGGAATATCGGGATAAAAAGTACATATAAACCTTCCTCTTGAATCACTCTATCTATTAAAAAAAAACGCATCAAAATCCGTTGCGTAGTTTCAAAGATTTAAGCATACAAAGGGACATAGGGAAAGAGAAAGCGACTTTGTTTTATACTATGTAGTGAAAAACCTTATAGTTGGTGCAAACACGAGGCATGATTTCAAATCTCTGGGCCTCTTAGTTTAAAAATTATAGGCAAAAGACTGTTTTCCCGCCAAAAAATTCAAAATAATGGTCTTGGACGCAGCTAAGTGCGGCGTTGCCGTTCCGTGCGCTACACTGTTGCAAACGAGTTTGAACTTAAGAGCTGGTGTTATTAAGAGTCACTTTAATTGCGCTTTCGATCGTTCTCATTTCTGTTCTAAGAATTTTAAGCCGGGAGCCGTCTGATATAAGTACGCTGATTCCTAACCTTTTTATGAGAAACAGATGGTTTAATTACAAGTAATTTTTAAATTTTGGCGTTAGAAACTTCACACTCATTTGTTGATAAAGCAAAGAAATAATTAGATTTGGCACAATAATAAACATAGAGGAATGCAGAAAGGTAAAATTTATGTAGGTACCTATAAAACCTACTACAGTCGTCACAAATTAAGATGCCCGTTTTGACACATGGTAATGACCCTAGAATGTAACTTGTTACGAAAACCAAAAAAATCAAATATATGCTGATTACTTATCAAAGATGTATGAAAATAATATGTTACATTTTTTAACGCATCATAAATTAAGGCAAAGTGTATTCCGCGTATTATTTTTGCGTTTATTCTAAAGTAAACGCAGATTCGATTAACTACGAAACGTCTCGAAAAACAGTTACGTTCTCAGTCTTTATTTTTTTAAATACTAGTGTTGTAACCGTTGCTTGCAGGATTTCTCCAGCTTCATTCAATTTTATCCAAATAATCGTTATAACCACTTTAATAGATTAATTTGTAAAATTTGATCTTTTTTGTGTGATAACTAGATTGGCGCTTAAAGCATTAGTGAAATTATGAATTGGTAACAATGATTTCGATAAAACGGTTTCTAGGCAAACGCTAACTTATCCAAGGAGAAAGTTTCGAATGAACCGAATGAAAAAAAAATTCTTTTAATAAAACCTAGACAACCTTGCACACCTCACCATGTCGAATCGTCACGTTCACCTTTCCAGAGATTTCTTAAAACACGTTTCGTTCGGCTTGTTCGAAGCGTTCGCATCGGACAAGCGTGCGTTCACCAGCGGCCTGTACACGTTGGTCCAACCACTAGCCAATACATCGTACATTGACACTTTTGAACGAACAAGACGTTTAAAAAGGTTCTTTCAAAAGTGTTAATATACGACGTATTGACCAATGGTTGGGCCAACGTGTACAGGCCGCTATAATAAGTAATGTAGCTACTCTATGACCATGTCTATGCTGTGAGCTGTAGTTAAAATACTTGCACTTTTAGAGCCAACACGACTTGTGATTTTTAGCGATAGTTAAGTAGGAATCGTAAGACGATCGTGATCAAACTGTCGGCCGATAGTTTGGTTTTGAGAACCTGCGAGCACTTGTGATTTTTAGTCGACCGATAGTTGGTCGATAGTTTAGTTGAATCCGGGCGCTCACTCCTTCATGCACATTACCGCCCGGCCGATAGTTGTGCGATAGTTTGATCGTACAACTATCGGCCAGTCATTTTCGATAATTTGATCGGTCGATAGTTTAAGCGCACTGACGATTGCCACTGCTATATAACTCTATACTGAATCCGAGAACGACCAAACTATCGCCCGATTAAAAATCACAAGTGCGCGTTCGCTCTTATATAAATTATGCAATTTAGGTGGATTCGATTCAAGCTTATATAACATAAAAGGTCAATTTATACTTTAATAATATGTTTATTGAAAGTATAAGTACCTATATAGTAAGTTTAACATTTTATAATAATAACTTTAGTCTTAATCCACATAAGTTGCAAACCTACTATAATCGATTAGTTACTCAGAACCTTAATCGATTAATCGCGAGAATCGATCACAGACTCGTATGGTTACATGCCTAATCACGTCACTTTAGCATGTGTCAAAACGGGCATCTTATTTTGTGACGACTGTACGTACCTATTTATTACAGAGAGAAGGCTTCATTCAAAGAACGGTGCGAAATGATTACACTCCTACCACAGTCTACTTACTACATACAGTCAGTCATCGCGTTTGACATTGGCGAAAATGCCGCCGATGTCCAGACAGTTGTAATACTGTAAGGGTTGTCACGCGAATAGTTGTAAAACTTCGCCGAAAAAAAGGAGTTACATTTTATACATCTTGCTTGACTAACTTACTAAAAAGGTATATAGATATGGCGAAGTTCACAGGTTTATATTGTGACTAGCCTTCCGCCCGCGGTTTCGACCGCGTGGACTGCACGAGAACGAGACGTTATCCTTTGGGAATAATATGATGGCGGCCAGCGTTTTTGTTTGTGGGCCGATTTTGATGAAACTTGGTTTTTAGTACTATTTTGACAAGAAAACTGCAACGCAATGATAAAATTTTTGAAAAATCCAAGATGGCGGCCAACTTTTTTGTTTATCGGCCGATTTTGATGAAACTCAGTTTTTGGTACTATTTTGACAAGAAAACAGCAACACAATGTTAAAATAATTAAAAATCCAAGATGGCGGCCAACTTTTTTGTTTCTTGGCCGTTTTCGATGAAACTCGGTTTCTGGTACTATTTTGACAAGAAAACAGCAACGCAATGATAAAAATATTAGAAATCCAAGATGGCGGCCAACTTTTTTGTTTGTTGGCCGATTTTGATGAAACTCAGTTTTTGGTACTATTTTGACAAGAAAACTGCAACGCAATGATAAAATTTTTGAAAAATCCAAGATGGCAGCCAACTTTTTTGTTTCTTGGCCGTTTTCGATGAAACTCGGTTTCTGGTACTATTTTGTCAAGAGAACAGCAACGCAATGTTAAAAATATTAAAAATCCAAAATGGCGGCCAACTTTTAAGTTTTTGGACCAATTTTGATGAAACTCGGTTTCTGGTACTATTTTGACAAAAAAACAGCAACGCAATGTAAAACATATTAAAAATCCAAGAGAGCGGCCAACTTTGTTGTTTGTTAGCCGATTTTGATGAAACTCGGTTTTTGGTTTTATTTTGACAAGAAAATAGCAACGCAATGTCAAAAATGTAAAAAAATTAAAGATGGCGCCCAAATTTTTGTTTGTTATCCGATTTTGATGAAACTCGGTTTCTGGTACAGTCAGCATCAAAAGTAGCTTAGCATATGAAATTTTCAAAATATTGTTACGGTTGAAATGACCAGAGTTGTCTGACATAGCATTTGAGTCAAAAGTACATGACCGTCACTAACTACTAAATAAACTAAAACTTAAATTTCAAAAATAGATAACTTCAGAGAAGGTATAATTATTTAATTGTGTGTCATTTCATAAATATCTGACATGTTACTGTTTCATAAGTAACTGAAATAAATTTGTGAAAACTCTTTGGAATGTATCCAAATAAATAACTGTTCTAAAATTAAAAGTTTTTTTTCAATTTGATTTTCTTGCGGTGACATAGTTGACATTCACGCATAAGTTCCGACATATATATCCTTATGAGGAGGGCTACCATGAAAATAGAACTTCGAAAAAGCTGTCTTCAAAAGATATCGTATCGCCGTCTTTGTTCATACGTATTTGAGCGTCAGAGATGGCGACATGATCGTCAGATCGAGCCGTATTTTCGTCGTTTTATTTTCGTGATAGCCCCCCCTAAAACCTAAGTATGGGTTTCTGTCTAGCCACACATGATAATATGCAAGGCGTCAAATACTTTCATTCTCTTGTGAGTTTTTGCAGTTTCCGTTAATTTTGAAATTATGTTGTTGACGATTATTTTGGGAAATGTAAGGTAATATACTTTTGCATTATAGCCTTAACCATCTAATATGAACACAAAAAATATCATTGAATTCTGAAATATTAAATGATGAGTATGTTTAGACACTTACACGTGACTATTACTTTTGCCACCTTGTTTTTGTTCAGTTACTTTTGATGCTGACTGTACTATTTTGACAAGAAACAGCAAAGCAATTATAAAAATGTAAGAAATCCAAGATGGCGGCCAACTTTCTTGTTTGTGGGCCGATTTTGATGAAATTCGGTTTTTGGTACTATTTGGATAAGAAAATAGCAACGCAATGTCAAAAATGTAAAAAAATTTAAGATGGCGCCCAAATTTTTGTTTGTTGGCCGATTTTGATGAAACTCGGTTTTTGGTACAATTTTGACCAGAAAACAGCAACACAATGTTAAAATAATTAAAAATCCAAGATGGCGGCAAACTTTGTTGTTTGTGGGCCGATTTTGATGAAACTCGGTTTTTGGTACTATTTCGACAAGAAAATAGCAACGCAATGTCAAAAATGTAAAAAACTTTAAGATGGCGCCCAAATTTTTGTTTGTTGCCCGATTTTGATGAAACTTGGTTTCCGGTACTATTTTGACAAGAAAACAGCAAAGCAATTTTAAAAACGTAAGAAATCCAAGATGGCGGCCAACTTTGTTGTTTGTGGGCCGATTTTGATGAAACTCGGTTTTTGGTTTTATTTTGACAAGAAAATAGCAACGCAATGTCAAAAATGTAAAAAAATTAAAGATGGCGCTTAACTTTTTGTTTGTTATCCGATTTTGATGAAATTCGGTTTCTGGTACTATTTTGACAAGAAAACAGCAAAGCAATTTTAAAAATGTAAGAAATCCAAGATGGCGGCCAACTTTTTTGTTTGTGGGACGATTTTGATGAAATTCGGTTGTTGGTACTATTTGGATAAGAAAATAGCAACGCAATGTCAAAAATGAAAAAAAATTAGAGATGGCGCCCAAATTTTTGTTTGTTGGCCGATTTTGATGAAACTCGGTTTTTAGTTTTACTTTGACAAGAAAATAGCAACGCAATGTCAAAAATGTAAAAAAATTATAAATGGCGCCCAAATTTTTGTTTGTTATCCGATTTTGATGAAACTCGGTTTTTGGTACTATTTTGACAAGAAATAAGAAACGCAATGTTAAAATTGACGAATTAAAATTAAATATAAGCATGTAAAATAATAAATTTTGAGACTTCCTGCCCCGATTTTTTTTTCCACAATACCTTCGGGGTCCTAAAACATCTACCTTCACATTTTAAGACAACCCTTCCGTACTAACGTTAATACCTATACAGGTGTCGGTATCGCTCAACTTCAAGGGCCTACTGTATGGAAAAGTTGCTGTTTTCTTGTCAAACTACTACCAAATACCTAGTTTCATCAAAATCGTGCATATTTATTTAATGAATCTTTATTGCAAAATATATAACAAATGGCGGACTCAATGCTGATATGCATTCTCTTCCAGTCAACTGGAAAGGGTGTCAGGAAGAAAATGAACAGCAGCAATAAAAAAAATGTCAGTTAAAAGAAAACAGAAGGAACTAATTAAATACAAGAAAAAAATACTAAAATTAAATAACAAATGAAAATTTCTAAATGCTTATAAATATATGAGTATTAAAAGGTATACATACTAAAGTAGCAATAACATGATATATAATTTATACATACACATATTATACATACAACTATAAATAAATAACACATAAAGTCAGAACAGATCTATCATGATAAGTGTAATCAGCTCGAGTAATGTTCGCGGACCATTTCTTGAACACACACTTACTTGGGGCACTGCGGATATTTTAAGGGCAAATCGCTCCAAAGTTGTACAGGCGAAAAAGAAAATGATTGGGAGACGAAGCCAGAAGAGTGAAATGGTGTTTTCAGGAGAAAGTTGTCACTAGAGCGAAGGCTACGTTCATTAGAGTCGCCCAGAAACTGAAATCTGGATTTCAATTAATCTGGGGTAAGTGGATCTAATAGAATATTGAAGAGCATGCAGACAACTCTAACGTTCCTACGCTCGCGAATAGGGAGCCAATTGAGCTGCTGACGGTGTTGAGAGATATCGTATTTACGTAATCGATATATGAAACGAATACAGTTTTTAAGGAAACGATCCAACTTACTGAGAAGGTTTTTTCTTTTGAGGTTGGTACTACAGACATCAGCGTAGACAATTATAGGTAAGACAACAGTCTGTATTGGAGCAATCTTGATACTGGTAGGCAGAAAGAACTTAAACCAATAGAGAGATCTAAGTGCATTAGTGGCTCTGAGACATGCTTGTTCGATATGATCTTTCCAAGAGAGGCAGGCATCGATATAGTCAAACCCAAGTCCTTCACTTGTTGTGAGTAGGATATTATCACGCCGTTAAATACTAAATTGTAGAAACTATTCCAGTTTACGCATGACAGCTGTCGAGAACTACCCTACCAGCAATTAAAGATAGACATTTAGACGCGTTAACTGATATGCCATAATTAGTCGACCACACAGAAATCTTCATCAAATCACAGTTGATTAGCGCGACAACATTATTTAAACTGTGGCTATTATGTTGCGCATAAAGTTGTAGATCGTCGGCATAGAGATGGAAAGAAGAGGAGAAATGAGAGGTCAGAGAGTTGATAAACAAGGAAAAGAGAAGAGGGGAGAGTACACCGCCTTGTGGAACGCCAGCCTCCAAGTCGAGCCAGTCAGACAGCGTCCGATCTACTCGCACGGCTTGCTGGCAATCGCCAAGATAGGAAGAGAACCAAGTAGGTGCCATAAAATAAATACCTTACCGACCGAGCATAGCTAGGAGAGTTTCGTGACTAACGGCATTAAATGCGCTGGAAAAATCTATTAAAACTAGGACAGTTAATAATTGCTTAGCAGGCCCAAAAACCCATTACATGACACCAATATCACAAAATACAAAAAAAACGCAGCTGCCATCTTGGATTCCAAAACACATCAAAATCGAGCTTAGCATCCCTAAAAACCCCTTACATGACACCAATACCACAAAATTTAAAAGAAAGCGCGGCCGCCATCTTGGATTCCGAAACGCACATCAAAATCGAGCTAAGCATCCCTAAAAACCACTTACATGACACCAATATCACAAAACTGAAAAAAAAGCGCGACCGCCATCTTGGATTCCAAAACATACATTAAAATCGAGCTTAGCATCCCTAAAAACCCTTTCATCATCATCATCAGCCATTTAATGTCCCCACTGTTGGGGCACTGGCCTTCCTTATGGATGAATAAGGAGAATGAGCCATGACCCACCACGCGGGCTCTGTGCGGATTGGTGGGTATTAACGACTGCAAGTGCAGCCGGGACCAACGGCTTAACGTGCCTTCCGAAGCACGGAGGAGCTAGAGATGAAAAGTTTTTGGTCACCCATCCCGTGACCGACCATTGCGAACGTTGCTTAACCTCAACGATCGCAGGCCGAGCGCGCTATCCACTGCGCCACGGGCTCCTCTAACCCTTTACATGACACCAATATCACAAAACTGAAAAAATGTGCGGCCGCCATCTTGGATTCCAAAACTCACATCAAATCGAGCTTAGCACCCCTAAAAACCCCTTACATGACACCAATATCACAAAACGAAAAAAAAGCGCGGCCGCCATCTTGGATTCCAAAACATACATTAAAATCGAGCTTAGCATCCCTAAAACCCCTTACATTACACCAATATCACAAAACTGAAAAAAGGTGCGGCCGCCATCTTGGATTCCAAAACTCACTTCAAAATCGAGCTAAGCATCCCTAAAAACCCCTTACATAACACCAATATCACAAAATTGAAAAAATAACGCGGCCGCCATCTTGAATTCCAAAAACCGTAATAACACACTTAAAAACCCCCTACATAAAACCAATATAAAAGAAACTAAATATTATTTTTCCAATTCAATATTTGAAATCAAATGCGAAAGCCCTGTCGCAAAGCTCCCATCTAGCTAACAAAATTTTGTATGGTAGATGGGAAGGACCCTCTCCCCTCCTGCCCCGCGTACCCCGCACGATTGCTCTGTCTAGACGCCTCCGATGAACGACTGTATGTAGTAAGTAGACTGTGCTACTACTGTCCACTGGCCGCTTGTCACTGGTTTGTCACGTACGCGACAAGACTGGAAAAAACTGGTTTACGACAGCTCAGCCAGTAGACAAGCTCGGTCAACGCGAAGCACGTATGAGCAGTTTTCAGGCTACGCTTTTGCATTAACTCTCGAGAATTTAACCGGCCATGGCTTCTAAGTAGTGTTCCCGAATACTATATATAGGCTTTTAACCCTAAATTTTAACATATTATCCACTCAATGGTTCCTTGCCTCCCAGAGGCAAGTATTTTTACCCGCTCCAATGGTTTCTTGCCTCGGAGGCAAGCTGACATCTAATTAAAATACTTTAATTAATTGTGTCAAAACACTCTCTGTTCCTATCCAAATTATACCAATCTTAATCTAGACACCTTATTTTAATCGTAGAATAAGAAATAATGTCCAATCGCGCTTTTTTTCAGTTTTGTGATATTGGTGTTATGTAAGTGGTTTTTAGGGATGCTTAGCTCGATTTTGATGTGCGATTCGCAATCCAAGATGGCGACCGCGCTTTTTTTAAAATTTTGTGGTACTGGTGTCATGTAAGGGGTTTTTAGGGATGCTAAGCTCGATTTCCAAGGGCAGGTCCATCTGGGCCATCAGGATCCGCTGGACCTCCTGAGGCAGGCTCCGCATCCACAGTTCGCGGACGATGCTCTCATCACTCTTCCCTGCCAACGAGCGAAGGTGCCGCAGGAAGGAAGATGGCTTGCGGTCACCAATTTGCTGCTCACCGAGTAACTGGCGAATACGCTGCTCTCTGGAAATGGAAAACCTCTTTACGAGTTCATTTTTTAAATTTTCATATTTTCTGTCACTAGGAGGGTTAGCGATAATGTCCTCAACCTCATCAGCTAACCTAGCATCCAAGACTGACAGTATATGTCCATATTTAGTCCCATCCTTCGTTATTCCGGCTATTTCAAATTGTGCCTCCGCTTGTGCAAACCAGAGATGTGGTTTGTCCGGCCAAAAAGAAGAAAGTTTGACAGACACAGCCCCAACGTTAGGCGTTACATTCATGCTAGCAAGTTGCTCTTGAAGTACAGCGATCTGTTGCTTTAGCTCTTCCTCAGCAGACATGGTTAAGCACAATAGCACAAACCAAACCAATTATTTAAAACGAATTAAACCAAATATTTTAGTAATAAAAGCACAAAACAAAAGATATTGTCTTAAATCATTCAAAGCAAAAGTAAATTGTTAAAATATTAATTAAAACTTTAACCACTATAATGTTATTTTTATAAACAATTTTATTGTTACTTATTTTAATTTTTAGTTTTTTGCATTCACAATGCAATTTTTATTACAGAAAAATGGAAAATGAAGTATTTAGAAAAAATCGACCCGTCGACTGCGAGAGCAGTCGCCCGGAAAGCGAAAGGTCGTGGGTTCGAGTCCCATCGGAGCTAGTTGTGAGACGGGTCGATTTTTTCTAAATACTTCATTTTCCAATTTTATTGTTACCGATTGTCAGCAATAATAAAAACAATTAAAATATCAGACGGTACACATAAAAAGAAAAAAGCTATTTAAAATGTACCACACAAATTTTCCTGCTGGGTACACATACACTATGCACACAAACAATATCAATCAGTAATGTTATATAACACCAACACCTTATTAAAACACCAATATAAAATACAGCAATAAGCATAGGTACTTAATTAAATAAGAAATGTGACACAAGACATTAATGTAGCTTGTTCACAAAATTGTAAACATGATTGTAGATTGTAAACATTGCTTGGCATGGTAACAAATGATATGATCTTATGAGACAGGTAAGTTTAATTTATACTATAGTTACAGTTTACATTATTGTTGTCAAGTGGTAAAATAAAAGAAAAAGTCCAAGAACTGTAGCGTCTCTGATCAACATTTGCCTGGTAACAAAGTTGTTCGTAACTTATATTTTAAATTATGTTAGGTAGCACTTTGTTAGGTAGTTAGGAAGCACCACGAATGTTCGAAGATGGGAATGTTAGTTTATATTCACGTGAATAAACACCATATGCACTGTCACCAAAATAGCACGTTTTTATTCATTGTACATGCAAGTTTTATGTAGGAACACAGTCAGTTCACTCACCACGTTAGGTAGATAAATGCCGGCGAGCGCGAAATTCGCGCGCCACGGCTCACGTAGGTACCTGGGTGGCGCTGGGTAGCAACAGCCACACAATACCTAGGCCGATGGGGAGGGACGCGGGCTGTCGTCATGCGCGTCGATGAACCAGCCAGCACGTCGTTGTCCAGGGCCAGTAGGGCCTTTGTTGAGCAGTGGGCAGAGGGCACGGGGGATCATCCCCGAACCGGTGCGTATGCGCGACCCGCACGTGGGAACCGTAGAAAATCAGCGTCAATCGCACTACTCCAGCGATGGAATCACCGGCATGGAGTTCATACGAGCCAGCACAGCGATGATAAGCATGCCCAGCGCGCTATTTCTTATCCTCGAGCCACAAAAACAATAAAACTTGTTTGTATTGTCGAACGATGCCGGCACAAGAATTCACTTTTTCAACTCGCGTGTAATTTAACGAGGTAGGTCACCATTATAGGAGCTACCAGGAGTATGTTTAATAAAACATCTGATAGCACTATTATACAGTTTATTTATTAGCTTTACGAGACACGAAAGTTTACAAATGCTAGAGACACAGTTCAACACAGTTTCTTAACAAATCGCCATCTTAGTTATTAGCTCTTGCGCCGGCTGGTGTTGCCAACGCAGTCTCACATGCGCGCGAGTACAGCGCGGTAAATTTAAATAAGTGAAGCTCGTACGCCACACAGTGTTTAGTGCAAGCCCAGTAACAATAAAATCTCGCGACAAGCTTTTAAAACATATAATTTGTTTAATGTAATAAATTTGTGGGATTTGACTTGATACAAAGTTTATTTTATTCTTTTTAAGACATTCGAATAAAAGCTTGATTTTAAATATAAGGTTTTTTTTAAATATAATTTATTTTTTGTATTTTTAGTTATTATTGGACGTGTTTCTAAGTCGCTTCATTTCATTTAATGCATCATTATTGCATAGTCGATGTCGATTGCTAGTTAATTTATTACAGTTTAGCTCTTCAACTGCATCAAGTCTGCAAGCACAAATATATTTTACCACCAAATAGAGATTGTAGATTCTTACTACTGACACACACATATTCATTAAATACAAGGCATATTCACATAGGTATAAGAGAAGGTAGCACTGTATTACGAACAAGAATAGAAAAAACAAAATTAGACCCAATAAGACAAAAAGTTCCAAATAAAAATGTGTGTGTGCCGTGCCTACAGTTGCAAAACTTCTGAAAGATTCGGAATAATTACGGAATACTTCTCAGAAAGTTTCTTTCCATCAGAATTTTTCAAATAGATTTGATTAAAAATATTGACAATTCTTTTTATCTTAGGTCAATCTTGCTAGAAAATATCGTATGTATGCCCGAGTCCCGCCCGTCCGATCCGACCCCGAGGCGAACGGACGAACGAACGAACAACTCGTGCGCGCCGCAGCCACAAGCCGCGGCGGGCGCCACACTACACTATATAATTTGTGGGCGCCACAGACAGATGAGTGAGCCAGAATAAATTCTAGTCTACAAACTTGTAGTGGCGCTCGGCGCGGGCGGGCGGGGCGCGCAGCGGGGCGGGGAGTGGCGGGCGCGGGGCGGGGAGTGGCGGGCGGGCCCCCCGGAGAAGTTTTCGCCCGCGCCCCGTCCCCGCCGAGAAAGATTCATAATGTTTCGGAATAATTCGCAATATTTCGATTTACGATTAAAATTTATAAAGTAAACGTTGTTTCTTTAAAAACGAAGTACTTACTTATTTGCTCAGTAATGGATTGATGTTGAATTGGTTGTTATTTAGCGTAAGTAAAATTTGAATGTTTATTTTATTCCTTACCTATGTAAGGCGAAATTAACAACAAAAGTAGGTAAGTACTGTTAGCATAGCACTAAAACTAATTTTTATTCTTGTTATTACTTTATTAGGTACTAGCGACCCGGCCCGGCTTCGTTTGAACAATTTGTTGGTGTTTCGACAGTTACAGTAATTTGAAATGTGATAACTTCTAAAGTATTCATTAAATGATATAGGGTAAAGGACAATTTTGATTTACCTACATTAAATGGCCAAGGTAACTTATTTGGATAAGGATTAATACCGATTATAGGAGAAACTAGCTTTGCAAATAAAGTAATATTTTTAAATTACTTAAAGATAAAAATGGTTACTGTGAGTCAACCTTAGGAGATAGACATATGACGCTGTTGCGGACTTTTTTGTTGGCCTTTTAATGATATACAATTCCGTAGTAAATTATTTTGATGCATCTCATAAGGTTCAGCGTTCGCAATGTAAGCGCTCGAAAAATCGACTTTTTACGGCTTCACCAAAAAACATGTAATTTTCTCTATAAAGTACATAAATACGTAAGTAATTAGAATGTTTTGTATGTATTTATAAACCGTTGGAATTAAATTTTCTAAATGACAGTGAAAGCTGCATCAAAATCCGTTGCGTGGTTTAAAAGAAGAAAGCTTAGAAACAGACAGACAGATGCATAGATAGAGCGACTTTATTTTATACTATGTACCTACCTACCTAGTGATAGTGAAGTGATGATAAGCCTCGGCACTTGCTACTCTAATAGAAGTCGGCTTCTCGGTGCCGAGGTTTGTACCTACCTAGCAGTGGCGTAGCGAATGGTACATACCTACCTATTAGGTACAAGCCGTTTCTCATCGGCTTACCTTAATATCATAGATTAAAATATGTTTTCATCCGTTTCAAGCAATTCAAGAACATTAAAAAATTGCTAAAATAATACGTACCTACCGTACGTAGGGTGGTACTTACTTTCTTCAACACTTAAAACATCTACAGAAATTTTATTTAAGAGGTACCTACCTAGATAGTAAGATATCTATCCATCCATACTTACTTTTACTATGATTGACTTTTTTCTAGCTAGGAAGGGGTCTCAAAATAAGTGTCAACTGCTTTCTACTGCTTTTTACCGATTGCTGCCTTTTTATCGTTTAAATAAATTGCGTGAAAAAATCCGTAAAAGTGTTTAATTTATACCTATAGCACAGTTTAAGCAATCTTTCTATACATTTGGACGACGCCCTTGAAGTTGGGCGATGCCGACGCATGTATAGGTATTTACGTAAGTACGTAAGGGTTGTCACTTTAAAATGTGTCGGTGGACCTTTTACGACCCCGGGTGGGTACATTGGTATAGCGATATTAAATTAACAAAATATGTTAATAATGCAAATGCAATGTCAAAATTATTAAAAAATTCAAGATGGCGGCCGACTTTTTTGTTTGTAGGCTGATTTCGATGAAACACGGTTTTTGGTACTATTTTGACAAAAAAAACAGCAACGCAATGTCAAAAATATTAAAATCCAAGATGGCGGCCAACTTTTTTGTTTGCAGGCCGATTTCGATGAAACTCAGTTTCTGGTTCTATTTCGACAAGAAAACAGGAACGCAATGTTAAAAATAAAAAGAAATCCAAGATGGTGGCCGACTTTTTTGTTTGTAAGCCGATTTTGATGAAACTTAGTTTCTGGTACCTATTTTGACTAGAAAACAGCAACACAATGTTAAAAATATAAAAATCCAAGATGGCGGCCGAATTTTTTGTTTGCTGGCCGATTTCGATTAAATCCAGTTTCTGGTACTATTTTGACAAGAAAACAACAACGCAATGTTAAAAGTTTAAAAAAATCCAAGATGGCGGCCAACTTTTTTGTTTGTGAGCTGATTTTGATGAAACTTGGTTTTAGTACAATTTTGACAAGAAAACAACTACACAATGTCAAAAATAAAATAAAACCAAGAAAGCGGCCAACTTTTTTGTTTGTAAGGCGAGTTTGATGAAACTTAGTTTCTGGTACTATTTTGACAAGAAAACAGCAACGCAATGTTAAAAGTATTAAAAAATCCAAGATGGCGGCCAACTTTTATGTTTGCAGGCCGATTTCAATGAAACTCAGTTTCTGGTTCTATTTTGACAAGAAAACAGCAACGCAATGGTAAAAATATAAACATTCAAGATGGCGGCCAAATTTTTTGTTTGCTGGCTGATTTCGATGAAATTCAGTTTCTGGTACTATTTTGACAAGAAAACAGCAACGAAATGTTAAACATATTAAAAATCCGAGATGGTGGCCGACTTTTTTGTTTGTAGGCCGATTTTGACAAAACTCGGTTTTTTGTACTATTTTGACAGGAAAACCGTTCTTAACACAATGTAAAAAAATACAAATGGCCAAGATGGTGGCCGTTTTTTGTTGTTGTTTCTTTCTTCTCGCTTAATAAAATGTACAAGCTTGAGACAGAGTCAATAAGTATCATCATCATCATCATCATGTCAAGTAAAAGATTTAATTAATTATTAATTATTAATTTGCTTTAACACAAGCACAGTAAATTACGACGTAACATCCTTCGTAATTTACTGTGTTTTTGACAGCTATAAACCGTATTTAAAAAAATAAAAAATAAGTAAATAAAATAATAATTGATATTATTGGGAGGAGCCCGTGGCGCAGTGGATAGCGCGCTCGGCCTGCGATCGTTGAGGTTAAGCAACGTTCGCAATGGTCGGTCACGGGATGGGTGACCATAAACTTTTCATCTCGAGCTCCTCCGTGCTTCGGAAGGCACGCTAAGCCGTTGGTCCCGGCTGCACTTGCAGTCGTTAATACCCACCAATCCGCACTGAGCCCGCGTGGTGGGTCATGGCTCATTCTCCTTATTCATCCATAAGGAAGGCCAGTGCCCCAGCAGTGGGGACATTAAATGGCTGATGATGATGAAGTTACAGAATTTGAAAATAATGATTGTGACATGGTGTCGCACTTAGGGTTTAGGTCCAGTAAGGGCCGGGTGTCCGAGAGACACCGGTGTTAAATAAAAGAATACCCTATGTACGTACACAAAAATTTATTTGGGCGTGGTCCGAAATGCCCGGTAAAATTATTTAACGTTGCCTTTCCATGCCCAGAGTGGTACTCTCCTGGCAGCTCCGAAGATGGGGGTTTCCAGCTGGGACGGGAAGAACGTTCCCGAAGGTCCCGGGTAAAACGGCGAAGATGCTCGGCGGGAAACGTAAAATTTAGGGTCACGCACGCACCGGCGAAGCTGCAACTGGGTTCACCAGGAACCTCGGACCCTGGAATTGACCGTAATCACGGTTCAAAAAAGAGTCAAGAAATCCTCCTCTGATTGTGACCGCGGCAGAAGACTGGTAGGAAAGTACCGAAGCAGTATGCGGTGATGAGTGTTGGTCACAATCAGATTGGAGTTACACAAATAATTTAAAGCACTATCATTGGCAAATAAATAATAAGCAGATGCTAGAAAACAATCTACTTAAGCAAATTAGCAACAATAGTACAGTGAAATAGGTATCATTAGAATAAGTTAAAATATTATTGAAATATAAATATGCAAAATATGAAGGTGGCTAAAAATATATTTAAAATATAACTGTACTACTAAGCTAGTTTTAGAAACACTTGTTCAAAACTTACCAATACGTGGGTTTCACAAAAATATTTAAAACTTGGCACTAACTAATGCATGATTTTAAAATAAAAATATCGTATCATCCGCGTTGTGAACGTCGCGAGAAAATGGCGAGCGCAGTACAGACACGATTTGTCTGCCGAGCGACCGGCGCGCGGCCGGTCGCCTCGGTCGGAGTGTTGTCGGGCCGTACCAGCTTACAGCTTTATTAAAGTGGCGAGGGGTGAAGGGCTACCTGCGCGTGCGTCGCTGTCAGCTCAGCTGTTTGAATTTTTTGCGTTCAGAAACATATTATAATAAATGTAAATATTGCGTACTTAGTTAAATTTGTTATTTTATTTTTATTATGTAATTTAATATTTTCTTTAATATTGATTTTAATATTAGATTCAAGTAGACTTAGGTTATTTAATTTATGTATTTCAATGTGTGACGTTTTACAACGTTACAATGGGATGATTTTGATATATAGACGAAGGCGCTTTAAAGGTTAAGAAATATGAATCGGCTTATTTCCAATCTGAATATTTTTCTTTAACAAAACTTCAACCCATTCAAACGTCAGGGGTAGGTCAAATTTACCTTGCAAAATTTCATGGCAGACAGACAGACAGATACAATTATAGGTGAAACTATATAAAACTTGTACTATATTTTATTTTGATACTTCTAAAATGCCAACCATAATTATTTATTTTATTTTATTTCGCAATACACCAAAATGTACCTGCCACATTTTAATTTTGTTACAACCCTTCCGTAGTAACGAAATACCTATGCAGACGTCGGTATCGCCTAACTTCAAGGGCGTTGGCCTACCAAAGAAAGAAACAAAAACAAAAAACGGCCACCATCTTGACCATTTGTATTTTAAGTTATTTTAATTTTTAGTTTTTTGCATTCACAATGCAATTTTTATTACTGAAAAATGGAAAATGAAGTATTTAGAAATTTGTGAGACGGGTCGATTATTTCTAAATACTTCATTTTCCATTTTTCATTTGTATTTTTTTACATTGTGCTAAGAACGGTTTTCTTGTCAAAATAGTACCAGAAACTGAGTTTCATCGAAATCGGCCTGTAAACAAAAAAATTGGCAGCCATCTTGGATTTTTTAATACTTTTAACATAGTACCAAAAACTAAGTTTCATCAAATCAGCTTTCAAAAAAAAAAGTTAGGCGCCGCCTTGTTTTATTTTATTTTTGACATTGCGTTGTTGTTTTCTGGTCAAAATAGAACCACAAACTGAGTTTCATTGAAATCGGCCTGCAAACAAATAAGTTGGCTGCCATCTTGGATTTTTAAATTTTTAACATTGCGTTGCTGTTTTCTTGTCAAAATAGAACCAGAAACTGAGTTTCATTGAAATCGGCCTGCAAACAAAAAAGTTACCCGCCATCTTGGATTTTTTAATACTTTTAACATTGTGTTGTTGTTTTCTTGTCAAAGTTGTACTAAAAACCAAGTTTCATCAAAATCGGCTCACAAACAAAAAAGTTGGCAGCCATCTTGGATTTTTAATATTTTTAACATTACGTTGTTGTTTTCTTGTCAAAATAGTACCAGAAACTAAGTTTCATCAAAATCGGATAACAAAAAAAAAGTTGGTCGCCATCTTGTTTTTTATTTAATTTTTGACATTGTGTTGTTGTTTTCTTGTCAAAATAGTACCAGAAACTAAGTTTCATCAAAATCGGCTTACAAAAAAAAAGTTGGCCGCCATCTTGGTTTTTTTTTTATTTTGACATTGCGTTGTTATTTTCTTGTCAAAATTGTACTAAAAACCAAGTTTCATCAAAATCGGCTCACAAACAAAAAAGTTGGCCGCCATCATGGATTTTTAATATTTTTAACATTGCCTTGCTGTTTTCTTTTTAAAATAGTACCAGAAACTGAGTTTCGGCCTGCAAACAAAAAAGTTGGCCGCCATCTTGGATTTTTTAATACTTTTAACATTGTGTTGTTGTTTTCTTGTCAAAATAGTACCAGAAACTATGTTTCATCAAAATCGGCTTACAAAAAAAAAGTTGGCCGCCATCTTGGATTTTTTTATACTTTTAACATTGTGTTGTTGTTTTCTTGTCAAAATTGTACCAAAAACCAAGTTTCATCAAAGTCGGCCCGCAAACAAAAAAGTTGGCCGCCATCTTGGATTTTGGAAATTGCCTTTTTTTTATAATCGAGATGAAGATTTGCACGCACTCACACTACATGTCGTATGCACCATAATATTAATTTAAAAATGAATTATAACGATAAAGACGTGATAGCCCTGGAAGACTTGTCCCGAGTTACTATGAACGGCGTTGTATGTAACTCGGGACAACCACTCTCCCGTCTCACCCCGCAAGCCCCGCACGTTTGACCTGTCTAGACGTCTCCGTCGGCCTACTGTATGAAAAGTTGCTTATTCTGTGCCTATAGTATGTTAGGATGTACTCATAAACCACATCAATCACAAACACTCATCTGATGTAAACGTACACAGGTAGTTAGGAAGCACAAAGTATATGGCGACTGAACATAGAGTGGGACGAGGCTCTACCAGAGACGGAGGCCGAGGAGATTATTAAGTGGCTGAGCGACATAGAAAAATTGAAACACTTAAGGTTGCCACGACTCTACGCGCCGACGGGGGGAGCGCCGTTATTACGACGGGAGTTACATATATTTTGTGATGCGAGCGAAGCAGCGTACGCGACCGCGGCTTACTGGCGTATCGTACACCAAGATGGTAGAGTGGAGGTCACACTGGCAGCAGCTAAAGCCAGAGTAGCGCCTATGAAACAGTTGAGCGTGCCGCGCCTAGAGCTACAGGCGGCCTTGATAGGAGCGCGCTTAGCACACAGCATAAGAAAACAGTCGCGCTGGGAACCCGAAAGAGTTATATTTTGGACAGACTCTCGTACCGTGTGGCATTGGATTCACAATGATAGCGTGCGTTACACACCCTACGTAGCGCATCGCTTAGGCGAGATAGCCGAAACTACAAAGGCCACACAATGGAGATGGGTCCCGACGGCGCTGAACGTGGCCGACGACGCAACGCGAGCGAACGAAGCGATGAAAACGAGCGAAGACAGATGGTTTAAAGGGCCCGAATACCTGTACAAAGACGAAGATGTATGGCCGGTGTGTGAAGCCGTACAAGAAAACACGGTAGAGATGGTACTGGCGACGGTAGAGCGCGTAGAGACAAACAGTAGCGTACCTAGAGCCGAGCGCTTTTCGACTTATGAGCGCTTGGTAAGGACGATGGCGAGAGTATTACTGTTTATACGCAAGTGTCGTCGCGACCGTGATAAAGCAATGAATGTAGAGCTGTTGGAAGAAGCCGAGACGTGGCTACAGCGCGAGTCACAGCGACAAAGTTTTACCGAAGAAATAGAGCGAATAACCGCACGGCAAAACCTCAGAGCGGGAAGCCGGCTGCGTAAACTAGATCCATATTTAGACGAGAACGGAGTGTTGCGTGCCAGGGGACGGATAGGGGCAGCGGGTCTGTCTGCCCCCGCTATTAACCCTATAATACTGGACGGCAGGCACCCGTATGCGCGGCTGCTGCTATATCGCGAGCACCGTCGCGCCCACCACGCACACAATGAGCGTGTAGTGAACGAAGTCAGAACTAAATATTGGATACTTCGACTGCGACCGACTATACGCACGGTGGCTAGCAAATGCGTATTTTGTCGCGTTCGAAAAGCTCGCCCTGTGGTACCAGTGCACGGAGATTTACCTAAGGCCAGACTACAGCCTTATATGAGACCATTTACAAACTGTGGAGTAGATTTCTTCGGGCCCATGACGGTGACGGTGGGACGGCGACGTGAGAAACGGTGGGGCGCGTTGTTTACATGCCTTACAACGAGAGCGATACACATAGAGTTGGTGGCGTCGCTATCGACGGACTCGGCAATAATGGCTTTAAGAAGAATGGGCGCGCGCCGCGGGTGGCCGCGCGTAATGTATTCAGACAACGCTACAAACTTCAGAGGCGCCGACGTAGAGCTACGTCGAGCGATCGAAGAATGGGAGCCGGCGCTACGTGACTATGCGCTGGCAGAGCGTATGGACTGGCGCTACATATCACCAGGCGCGCCGCACCAGGGCGGCGCGTGGGAAAGGCTCGTGCGCTCGGTCAAGAGCGCGCTGCGAGTCACACTGAACGAGAAGGCGCCGCGAGAAGAGGTGCTGGGTACACTGTTGGCGGAGGTCGAGCACACTATAAACGCTCGCCCGCTAACCCATGTGCCCGTCAGCGAAGAAGACCCGGAGGCGCTCACCCCAAAACCACTTCCTTTTGGGGTGCCCGCGCGGCCTGCCTCTAACCGGGCCGTGCGAGCCAGCTGCGCGCAAGCTGTGGCGTGCTGCGCAGGCGCTGGCCGACGAGTACTGGCGACGCTGGGTGCGCGAGTACCTGCCGCAGCTCGTGCCGCGCGGCGGCGCGCGCGACGTCGCGGGCCGCTCACTCAGGCTCGGCGACGTCGTCATCATCGTCGACTCCAGTCTGCCCCGCAACGTGTGGCCACGAGGCGTCGTGACGGCGGTGTATCCAGGACCAGACGGCGAGATTCGCAACGCAGAAGTCAGGACAAAAGGAGGAGTGTTTCGTCGCCCGACAGCGAGATTGGCTGTCCTCCCGACTGAAGAAGATGGTGCCGCCAGCGCTGCACCGGGGGGAGAATGTTACGGACAGCATCAATCTGTGATAAAAGACAATTTAAAGTGACACTAAGTGCGTAAATAGTGATTAAAATCAGTGATTGTTTATATCATGTAAGTACCTAGCATAAGTAATATTTGCTAAACTTGCCTAGTAAAAGCCATAAGCTTATAACTTTGATAACTTTTTTGTATATGAATATGTAACGTTCTTTTTAGTTTAATTACGTAGATAAAATTATAAGCTTTCTAGTGATATGCTTTACGTTTGTGTGGCTTTTATAGTTTTTAAGATAATTAAGTTATAGTGTAATTAAATAAACTTAGTACTTACATAAGCCCTAATGTGACCTAACTTATAGTGTAAGGTGTTTGGTATGAAAATAAAAACTATTTGTGTTCCCTGGTTTCATTGTGCTAACCTAATTAGCTATAAGTAATTAATACTAGTTAGGTAGGTAGGGAAAGGTATCAAGGTTCTAGGTCTTACAATCCTGGGCTGGTGGAAAACCAGAGGTATCCCAATGAAGCCAGGCGAGGTGGTAGGGACTATGTAAGTATAAAGTACTGAGTAAAACCAATGACGTTTTATTAGTAATACTATGAAATAATGAGACCTAAGACATAGGTCGATGACATAGGTAGCCTGAAAAAGGGGTGACTGAAAACTTATCTTTAATAAATAAGTTTTCAGGCACCAGGTGGGTATTCAGTCTGTGGCCCCCCGATGGTCCCTGTAAATGAGCGGGATGGGTCAGTATAATAAAAAGAGACAGACTGATAAATGTCAAAATAAATGTAGGTAGTTATTTTATAAATTCTTGGAGGGGGCAAGCCTCGCCCATGAGCAAGCGAGAGGTCGGACGTACGACAGAGAGGTGAACAGAAATGTTAGAAACCGTGTCGGTACTTCGAATGTGCCGATGGGGCGTGGCCGGTTCCGGCGCACAATGTTTTGCGCATGCCCACCTTAGTTTTATAAAAATAAGAAATGTATTACGTTTGTAAGGAATCGATGTATGTAGTATAAGATAAGTAGCCACTAGTTCGGGCATAGCAAAAATGTACATTAGGGGCCTTGCGGGCGCAGGCTCGGTTGTAAGCTCGCATGGCTAACTTGGAAGACAATACAAGAAATTATTGAGAAAATCTTCGTTTCAATCGACGCATTATTCCTATGGTATGGTAAACACTGTTGCGCATGGGTAACAGATATCATTAAAATACTTGCTTGACGTTGTGACAGCAGAGGCGTCAAAGACAACGTGTGATTTTGTTGTAGTGCTAGCTTCCCCTAAGACACCATGATGTGGGAGTGGGAGGCAGTATGATTGGATTTGTGTATTATTGTAATTATTGAGCTCCGTCTTTGTTTTGTAAATATTTGTATTATAGTTTGTATTGAGATTGTAATTTTTTGTATTAATGCTCATACGAGTATGTCCCAAATGAATGTGCTCGCATGCACGCTCTTCAAGTGTCAGATCATGTTTAGGTGATAATGTGTCCAACTCCCAAGAGCGAGAGAGGTCCGATAGTGGTGACGTGTCCTGAAGTAGCATGCACACATGCTCATTCGAATTAGGTTTGTGTAAAGTGCCTGAAACAAGCCAACCGAGCTTCGTTTCAAACAATGTTGGTTTGTGTTTGCCTAACTGGATACGATTTGTGCCTATGACGTTCCAAAATAAGTCCGCGCCTACAAGAATGTCAATGGCTGACGGTATGTGGAAAGTGGGGTCGGCTAAGCAAATGCCAGTAGGTATTTTTATATTATGTGTGTCAATGTATGTATTTGGCAATGTTGTGATGTTTGGCAAAATGCAACATTCAATGTCCGTCCGATAATTACACTGATAAGACTCCATTGTAAGAGAGCATCGTTGTGAGCTACGAGACGTCTGATGGTTGATGCCTGATATATTTGAATCAGTAGAAGATGTATGAAGACCAAGCTTATGACAGAGGTCTTGAGTAATAAAGTTAGCGGTACTTCCATTGTCCAGTAAAAGCCTGGCCACATGCGAAGCACCGTTGCGATCTAATACCTTCACTAGAGCAGTAGATAGCAGTATTTGTGGCGCTGCTGCAGCAAGGTTCGTGTCCCTAACTGACAACGCGACGTGACCTTGAACAGGTGATTGTTGTGCATGCTCGAAATGCAGCAATGTATTGTGCCTTAGTTTGCAATACTTGCAATGACTAAGTTTGCATCTTGATTCCGAGTGACCTGATCTAAGACAATTTAAACATACGTTAAGTTCTCGCGCTTTATGATTGCGAGCTTCGACTGATAATGCTCGAAAAGACTCGCAATTGTATAATGGATGATTTTGATTTTTGCATAGAGGGCAGTGAGAACTATTTGTGTGACCCTTGCTAGTTAAGGCTATAAAACTCCGTTGTCTAGAGATAGATGTGGATGTATGTTCTGTTCTAGACCTAAAGCCCGGGTGACACGAGGCTAGTATTTTGAAGCTAGGATAGTAAGCTAGTAAGGGGTCACTAGCTTGGTTTCTAGCTTACCTACTAGCCTGGATTGTAACCAAGCTTTAGAGACTATTGAGGAATCGAAGCAGGGACTGTCTACACGAAGCTAGGAAATTTCAAGCTAGTCAAGTCAGTAGTGAGTTGTGCTTAACCTGATAACACGTATACGTAAAAATGAACAGTGTGCGTAAGAGAAAAGCAATTCTACTAAGAAAGTTAATTCGGAAGTTGTGTCAACATGCGCTAGATGAAATATTAGCTCTGCTAGAAGAAAAGCGTACTTGGACAAGACCCTGGATCTTAAGAAGACATAGTCATGGAGCATCTGCATTACTTTTAAAAGAACTGCGATCTGAGGATTCCGGCGAATTCAAGAGTATTTTGCGAATGACACCTAATATTTTTGACAATTTACTGAATCTAGTGGGACCACAAATACAAAAATTAAATACTAATATGAGAGAAGCCATACCGGCTAAAATAAAATTGGAAATAACTCTAGATTTTCTATCATCTGGTGTCAATTACAGGAAGTTAAGTCACATGTATCGTGTTTCAAGATCTACTATATCTAGATTTATACCAGAAGTTTGCAGTGAAATTTATAAGGCATTAAAGAAAGATATACAGGTATGTAGAATTTTATTTATTTCAAATTAAAGTAGGTACTTTTACGCTTACATAAATGGCGAGATTAAATTCTAAATTACAAAATGAGAAATCATAAATGACGACAAAATGTACGTTTACGCTACATAAATGGCGAGAAATGTATCAAGCATTTTGAAATGCTTGATAGATGGGATCTTCATCTTGCTCCAACTCTTGCTGTGGTGGCGGATGGATGATGGGTTCATCACGTTGCTCAGTCTGTTGTAGTTGTGATGGTGGATTAGTGTAGAGTGGACTTGCTGCAGAACTATTGTAAGAAAATGTGGTTGACATATTGGAGTCTGAAGAATTGATAGGTGACTGGTACGAAAATGTAGTATTTCCGAAGTTTAAATCATACATCCGACAGCGGGATAGTGTTGCGTTGATCTGATCCCTAGCTAAAATGGCCTGTCCGGGTGAAAGCTTTTTCAACTGACTTGCTACATATTTTGCAAATATCTCATGTTCATCCAGCTCTGGTTCCTGAAATTCTCGTGAACTGTTTAAATCCTCCTTAATCACCTTAATTTCATTTATCAATGAACTCACTTGCGAAACCTTCCGTTTCTTAAATTGCGGAATGTTACTTCCGGGGGAAATAAATTTAGAAGTTTTATCTTGAATAGACGACATTTCGCTTGCAGGTTGAGACATTTCAACTGTCTTTTCTGACAGATTTTCTGCTACGGGTGGTTCTAATGACTGACTGTTGCTTGCACTGTTGTCATCTTTATTTTTGTTTGGAGAATCTTGATTGTTCTGAAAATAAAAAATTTGTTAAAAATATTGTTACAGATTCCAACTACAACTGAAGAATGGGCAGCTATAGAAAATGGTTTCAGAGTGAAATGGAACTTTCCAGCGTGTTATGGCGCCGTCGACGGGAAGCATGTTCAAATCATAGCTCCTGGCAACAGTGGAAGTTTGTTTTTTAATTACAAAAAAACATTCAGTATTGTTCTTATGGCTATTGTTGATTACGATTATAATTTCATTTATATTGACGTCGGCGCCTGTGGAATGGCATCTGATGGAAGTGTTTTTAGGAATTGCTCCATATATAATCAACTAGAAAATAACCTTATACCACAAGGCGGAGTAATTTTGGCGGATGCTGCATTCCCATTAAAATCGTATATTATGAAACCGTACCCAGGTGACAATTTAACACATGAAGAAAAAGTATACAACTACCGGCTAAGTAGAGCCAGAAGAACTGTAGAAAATGCCTTTGGCATATTGGCAAGCCGATTTCGTGTTTATCAAAGACCAATCGCAGTTGACGTAAAAACAGTAGACAAAATTGTACTAGCATCATGTGCTCTGCATAATTGGTTACGAAAAGAGCAAAAAAGCACTTATTGCATTAGTAGTGATGTCGACCAAGAAGACATTGAAGCGGGAAACATTATTCCCGGTTCATGGAGAATGGAAAATTTATGTTTACCCAGTATCAGTCGACAGGGAAGTAACCACTCTTCTCTGTCAGCTATCGAAAAAAGGGAGAAATTTAAGAGATATTTCAACAATGATGGAGCAGTACCATGGCAAGCAAGAATGATTCGTTAATTCAGACAAAACTACAAGAAAAATTAAAAATGCCGACGATTATTAATATTTCAATAAGTACTTTTAAGGTAAATAATTGTAAAGAGTAAATAATATTAAAATAACTTACCGAAGTTTTTCTCTTCATTGGCACCTTTTTTATGAAATTATGCATTTCCTCAAACCAAATAATTTTTGGCTTATAGACTTCTGCAGTTCCTGCTCCAGACCTCTCAGATTTTTCTATCTTTGTTAATTCTTGACAATATGTAGCTCTTAGATTTTTAATTTTATTTTTAATCTCTTTTATCGACATTTCTATTCCATCTTTATTTAGTATGTCGCGTATTTTTTCTAGTGACGAGTCTCGCATTTGCTTGTCCTTGTAAGATGGAATACTTGCATTCCACAAACATTCCTCTTCTCTGTACAATTGAACGAATTTTAAATTAATTTCGTCCGCTAATTTCGGCATTTTAACAAATTGCACGCACTCTCACCACGCTCTCCGACTGCACACTAGCTTAGGTTCGCTAGCTTCGCGGTTGACACGAAGCTAGTAACGAAGCCAGGATAGTAAAACGGGTGGTGTGGGGCGCCTACTAGCTTGAAAAATAGAACCCCAAGCTATTAAACTATCCTGGCTTGAGGCACTAGCTTGCTAGCTTCCACACTAGCTTACTAGCTTGTAAACGAAGCTAGTTCCGTCTACACGAAGCTAGTGTCACTAGCTTACTAGCTTGGCAGCACTAGCTTGGCTCACTAGCTTGATTTACTAGCCTCGTGTCACCCGGGCTTTAAAGATCTGCCCTATTTGTGAGAAACTTAATAAAAATATTTAAGGTGGGGGGGTCATCCATAGAATTCCTACGTTCCTCCCACTCGCGACTGGTAACGCTATCAAGTTTTGTGGACATCATGTAAATCACCAAAGTGTCCCAGTGGTCAGTTGGTTGGCCAAGGGTAGCAAGTGCTCTGAGATTTTTATTTGTAACGTCCACAATATAACGTAAAGCTTTACTCGATTCCTTATGTATACTATCAACATTAAAAAGCGCTTGAACGTGGTTGTTGACCAGCAAGCGTCGGTTGTCGAATCTCTCACATAACAAATCCCATGCCGATGTGTAATTGGCGGCCTTAAAGTCCAAGCTTTTAATGACTAAAGCGGCAGAACCTTGAAGCGAAGCGCGCAGATAATGAAATTTGTTGATGGGATCTATGCTGTCATTTGTATGGATAAGTGAGATGAAAGTGTCTCTGAATTCGAGCCAGTGTTGATAGCAGCCGTTAAAATGTGGTAAATCGATTTTAGGAAGTCTCACGAATTGTTGTGCATTACGAGAGCTTACCTCAGATGTCTCATGGTCTTGTTGAACCTCAAGAAGCGCGCGAGCTGAAGAAACAAGCGAGAAGTACTTCTTCTCAAACGTGTCCCTGACGTCGGGCTCGGGCTCATCCAACAAACTGTCCATGTCATCCTGTAACGTATCGAAATCGTTGTATAAGTTTTCAATCTTTTGAAGACGTAATTTTAGTTCTATTTGAAGCGCTACGTCGCATAACTGTTCATTACTTTCTTTTAAATTATGTAAATAGTTGTCAAATGATGTAAGTTTTGCTTTATAAATTCCCCGTTTTTTTCTTAAAGTTTTAATGTCTTTTTCTGTTTGTGTTTCCCCTGCAATTTCTATTCCCATTTTATAATTTATCTATTCAGTTAATAACGTTAATAAGTATTTAATGTAAAAAAAAATATATATGAGCAGTTGTTTTTAAAAAGGAACCTTCTCCTTTTTAAAGTCGGTAAAAAAACAGCACAAACACTGCACTGCTTATGTTACCTACTACGTTTAATAAGAAGCGGCTACACTACTATGCGAATTCTACACACAACTAAAGTGGCTATAAAACTATTCGCATTTACTAAGTAAGCACCTAAATGTTGTACTACGATACTAAGTTATATACTAATTAAATGTAAACAAAAAAGCACGATTGAGTTAAATAAAATAGACTACTAAAGTAGCTACTGCGATGATTAGATTAAGCGCTAACTACAAAACAATTAATAGTTATGCATCAAAACAAGTTTTCTAAGAAGCGGCTACTGATAAGCATTGATTGAATTTGAATATAAACAATACTGTCCTTGTCGTGTAGTCGCTACGGGCCGAGCGAGCGGCGACCCAACAACTCGTAGCTTGTGCGGTTGGATTTACGAAGTACCGACCTTAAAGTAAAAAACACAGAAATTAATAAATAATTGCGAATTGTGTTATATGCTACACGGAATATGAATATGATGTATGTTTTTATTATGATTTAAGGTTTATGGGTACGAAATATGAAGTATGAAAGTGAATTAATGTTTTGATATTTGTTGAAAAATGTTTGTTGATAGGTAATATGAAGTAGGTAACTTTTTACACCTTTTACGTAATTATTACTAAGAAATTAAAATAAGATTGTTATTCCTTATTTGTTTGTATTGTTAAGATTGCGAAAGTTAAAGGTAGGTACCTATTTGATTTTACGTATAAGTTACGTATAAGGTGTTTTACTTAATTGGTTTTATATTTAGAAAAATCACTTTTTTAATTGGATTTGTGATAGAATAAATTATGATTATGACTAAGTAGGTACTGGGATGATGCTACTATGCGATACAAGTTACAAGAATGGAATTTGAGTATGAAATGGAAAAGGTAGGTAAGTAAGTGAAAGAATAGGTAGGTAAGTAATTGGAACAATCTCACGGTCTTTAAGTGCACTATCCTCTTGATTGATCACTTTGCTTGATGATCGATGATGATGATTGTGATGATTGCTGTCGGAAGGTTGCAGCTGCAGTGGTGACGATCACCAATTCTTGACTGACGCCTTGAGTGTCAGCAAAGGTGGCTTGAAACCGAAGTCCTCTGCGTTGTTCACCCGGAGAAAATGCCTCACAAGCGTATCGAAGTCTGTGTAGAAATTGTGGTGATGACCTTCAGCTGACCGACACGATGACTCGTCCGATTTTTCAAATCTGACCGTTGCTTGCTTGACGGATCGAAGACCAATGTTGGGGCCAGTGCCCCTTTCTGTATAGATGGTGGGAGAAAGGGGAATCCTGTCCTTGATGGAATGAAAGTGGAGTGGACTGTAAAACTCGTATAATACTGGTGCAGATCAGATAATAAAAAATAGGTACAAATTCGCGCCCGACAGTGGTTTGGTAGGTACGTGTTGCGTGCGCGCGGAAGCAAGAGAATCTCTCGGCGGCGCCCGCCGTCCGTCGTACGCCGTCGGTAGGCCGTCGCTCGGCCGTCGTCGTTCAGCTACGCCGTGTGTGTCCGCCCCTTCTCGATGGGCACGGAACCGGTTGCTGCGGTGCTGTGGCCGGCAGCGGCCTCGTCTTGACCACTAAGTACTTTTTATTTTGGGTGTGTAAGGCCAGATAGAACCTCCACGTGTGCTCACCTGCTGTTCGTCCCAGTTCATGTTCGCATCGACTGGGAAGAACAGTGGAGGGGACGGTGCACCCCGGGCGCCACTGTAAGTAATTTCTCTCTTCAGTAGGAAATTGCTTACAGTGGTGGCAGATAATCTGGCACCCAATCCAAGGTGTAAGACGTACCGTGCCGAAGGATGCGTGGCCAAGGGGGTGCTTGGTCTCAAACGAGTGTCTCTCCAGCGAGATGGCAATCCTGGAGCAGTAAGTGGCCTTACCCGGGCAAGCGGGGCTCTGCTCGGGTGGACCGTTTAGATCCCTCGCTATTCGTGGGACCAATATGGAACCTAATTTAGCAACAAACACAAATAATAATAATAAATATTTAGAAGTAAATTCAGTTTTAAAGCCTGGCAGACGCGCCGAAAGTGAGGAGTCACTTCCACGAGCTTTTGACGCTTCTCTCAGATTAAGAAGTGGTGAGGAGATCAAAGAGGATGTCTTGCTGGAGTCTCCAACCCCATCCCCTAAAAAGGATGAGGACAGTGGTTCCGGCAATGACAACCGGTGGCAGATGACAAAAAGCATGTGGAAGCGGGAGAAGCGCAAGCTCGCTCTGAAACTAAAGGGGGGCCAAACAACTTCTGGATCGCAGGTCCCGCAAACTAACCCGGCGGGCTCTGGGACCGAGAAGCGACAACGGCCACCCAAAGTTAAGAGACAGGGGACGGATCCTGATGAAGGACCGTCGCAGCAGCGTCCGCCCAAGCGGCAGAACCGCGGCAGCGACTGGATGGAGGGACCGCGAGGCTCCGCCAAGGAGCAGAGCGATCTCGCCGTCTATGTGTGCCGAGGGGATGGGGCCAGGGTGGACGAGGCTGCGGCGGCTCACATCAGGAAGAAGCTGGTGGGTCTCATCAGAGAGAGGCTGCTAGCCCGGATAGAGGGGGACAAGGGACGATCCACTGCCTTCGCTACGTCGGGTCTGGTGTCGGAAGGATTTTTCCGTGTGACACCATACACGACTGAGGCAAGGGAGTGGATTCTTACTTGCGACCTGGGGGAGTACGAGGGCGCTACGCTCGAAGTTAGGCCCCTCAACAGAAGCAGAGTGGCTGTGTGGCTGCCTGGAAGCGAGGAGAACCACGCCGACGCCCTAACGCTCCTTAAACTCGCCAACGAGCACCAGGAGGAGTTGAGGATCCAAGAGTGGACCCTCCTCTACGGGGAGAAGTTGGCGACGGGATCTCGGCTGGTTCTGGGTGTCCCAAACGAAGTATTTGGGTAAAAGTAAGGACCATGCCTGGCTCCATTATGAGCTCACCAGAGTTCAGGCAAGGGTCCTACGAGCGGGGAAGGGGGGTAGACATCCACAGACGGGGTGCTCTGCCTCAAACACAGTTACTCGTACAGAGCACCCAACCACAAGCGCCAACACACGCACACATACACAAACATGTGGGCCGCCTGGCGATCGGGGCAGAGACTGCGGGGACAACTGTGAGGCGTCAAGACGCGTCCCACAGCCCCTGCGGTCCAGTTCCCTGGTTTTCGGCGGATCCAACCCACATGCTACAAGCATGAACCCGGACCCTGTGACAAGCATCCTGGAGTCGGCACCTTCTGGCACATCACCCGATGCCCAGAGGTGCACGACCTCGGGGGCGAATCATTAGGGTTCAGGAAGACTCACGCAACCACCAAACACAAACAGTAACACTCAACATGCACAACAACACACACAAAACACAAACACATAAACAAAAAAAAAATAAAGATACTTCAGCTAAATTTGCACCACTGCCGCGAAGCCATGACCGAGCTTTGCAGATTCGTGGTTACAAATGACATAGACATCGCCCTGCTACAAGAGCCTTATGTTAACACTGTAGGCCGTGTGGCTGGCATCGGATGTCTGGGAGGGACTACCATCTACTGTCGGGATGGTGAGTCGAATCCTAGGACATGCATATATGTCAGCAAAAGGGCAAGGGCGTTAGGCTTAATAGAAGTTGAATGTTACAGAGATCTTACGGCAGCTATAGTCACAATATGTGGAGCAGATGGGCGCAGGAAAAGGATGGTCTTCATGTCGGTCTACATCCGAGTGAGACGGACTATGAGCCACCAGAGACACGCCTAGAAGAAACAATAGCGAGATATAGAGGTATGGACATCCCCATTGTGGCAGGCTGTGACGCAAACTCTCACCACACGGTGTGGGGCAGCACAGACTGCAACAATAAGGGTAACTTATTACTTGAATATATCCTTAGTACTAACTTAGAAATAATGAATGTAGGTAACACACCGACGTTCGTCACAAGAACAAGGAAAGAAGTATTGGACATAACACTTATGTCCACAGAAGAAAGTCATCTGATGAAGGACTGGAGGGTTGACACCTCACACTCCTTCTCGGACCATCGCAGAATCACCTACAGTTTGACTTGTCAAGTCGAAACTGTAAGCTATAGAAACAATAAGAAAACCAACTGGGAAACATTCGATCAAGAAATTAATGAATGGAAACCCGGCAATGGCAGGCTAATTAATAACACAATAGAAATCGAAAAAGAAGCAGACAGACTGGAAAAGGCCCTTACGAAAGCCTATCTATCGGCCTGTCCGCTAAAACAAGTTAAGTCAGGGAAGGGACAACCCTGGTGGAACAAAGAACTTAAGAAATTAAGGAAAAGAACCAAGAAGGCACTCAGAATTGCCCTAGAAAAGGACGACGACGAGATCTGGAACAAGTACAGAGAAGAACGAAATAATTTCAAGTACACAAGCCGAAAAGAAAGCAGAAATGGATGGTGATCACGCACAATTGTGATGACCACATCTACTGTGTTCCACAGTTTATTGAATCGAAGGTTTCTCATGCAAAATTAAGTAAATTAAAACTAGTCCTACCTTATGGTAAGGGATACTGTCCGTAATCCAGGGGGCTGGTCGCTGTCTTGCCGGCGCGCGCGCGCCTGGCCAAGTAGGTCTTCACCCAACCCCGAGGGGAAACTCTTATAGCTAACACTCTTAAAACTACACAATGTCCTAATAGGCAACTAAAACTTTCCCGGCGCTTTTCAAAGCGAACACACACGGGTTCCAAGTCCGTACCCCGACCGGAGCCCTAGTAGGTGCAAAACGATATCTCGGTCCCAATATGGGTAGGTAGCTTGCGCGGCACGCCGCTACAGAAACACACGAACTTGTCTCACGGCTGCTTACGGCCCACTGAGTGCCGTGTTGCGCGGACGGCGCTTGGCGGCGAACCCACGAATGCACGTGAATGAATGAATCACGCGCGGCGTGAACATCCCCCCGCCCCGGACAGTAGCAAACTGTCCGCCAACTCAATCTAAGGGCAGGCGAGAGAGGGTAGCGATCGCTCGCTTCAAAACAGAGTCCCCCACCAGGACCTCGGCAAACCTGGGCACACCATCCGACCCCGGATGAAGCTGAACAATGCGTCCTAAACGCCAGCGGAGGGGCGGCAGGTTTGGATCCTTTACCAACACGAGGTCTCCAGTCTTGGGTGGGGTCGTCCTATCCGACCACTTAACGCGTTGCTGCAAAATGTGCAAATACTCCAGATGCCAACGGCGCCAAAAACTCTGCGTAAGCTGCTGGAGCAATTCAAATCGCGAGAGCCGTCCGGAGGCCACTTCGGAATAAGGATATTCCGGCAAGGCGTTAAGCGGTCTGCCAATCAAAAAATGGCCCGGCGTAAGGGCCTCTAAATCATTCGCGTCCGAAGACAACGGACACAACGGACGCGAGTTGAGGACCGCCTCAACCTTACAAAATACGGTCGCGAGTTCCTCAAACGTGAGGACCGTCTCCCCAATAACGCGACGAAGGTGAGTTTTAGCGGCCTTTACAGTTGCTTCAAAAATCCCTCCCCAGTGGGGGCAGGATGGCGGGGAGTACTGCCATCGTACCCCTCTGCGAGAGAGTGTGGATCCGATCTCAAAATTATTCCTATCCAAAAATTCACAAACTTCCTTTAAATACCTATCGGTGCCCTTGAAATTGGTTCCACAATCGGACCTGATTAACGACGGCATTCCGCGGCGAGACACAAAACGATTCAACGTGGCTACAAAGGCTTCTGTGGTGAGGGCACTAACCACCTCCAGGTGGACCGCTTTAGTGGCCAAACAAACAAATACACACAAGTAAGCCTTTTCCGTTCTAGCATTACGAAGCCGCGATGTCTTAACGGTAAATGGCCCCGCAAAATCCGTTCCAACTCCTGAGAAGGGCATCGATTCGTTCACTCGATCGGCAGGCAAATCACCCATCTGGGGCTGCATCGTATCGGCGCGCAAACGATAACACGGGAGACAACGAAAAATAACGGATCGGATTATTCTCCGCGCTGACAAAATCCAGAACTCTCGTTGGAGGAGCGCGGTCAAAGCATTACAACCGGCATGAGCATTCTTTACATGTCGGTCTGTAATCAACAGTCTAACTAACGGTCCATCCTTGGGGAGCAACAAAGGGTGGCGTGATCCGTACGGCAGGTTGGCATGTCTGAGCCTACCTCCGACACGCAGCAATCCGGTACTGTCCAAGAAGGGATTCAACCGCACCAAGGGTCCCTTCAACTTGGACTTACTTGAGCGCAGGGCTTTCAGCTCCGGTTCAAACTCTCGCTGTTGCGTCACTCGCAACCAATGCAACAGAGCGTCTTGCCGCTCTTGTGGGGCGAGGACCGGAGACAGCGATTTCTCCTGAGGCTGGCGACAATTTCGCACAAAGCGCCTCATCCAAGCAGTCACGCCGAGCAACTTATCAAGAGAACTGTAGCGGTCTAACAAAAACTCCATCTGCGGAGCCGCCACGGTCTCCACGGCGTGAACACGCATGCCTAGGTCTGGGACTCTGGCCACAGCCGGGGTGGCAGGCCATGAACGCTCAGGCCGTAACAACCATGATGGACTCCACCATAGGTGGTGGTCCACTAACTCAGGCGCCTCGCAGCCGCGGGAGGCACAATCTGCGGGGTTCAATTCGCCCGGTACGTGGCGCCAAATCAACGGGGCCTTTGAAGTCTGAATTTGTGAGACCCGGTTGGCCACAAAAACCTCAAGGGTGTGGACTGAACTCTTCAGCCAACAAAGGACGACCTGGCTGTCAGACCACGCAAATATCGACTCCAAGTCGACACCGGTTCCCAAGGTGTCGGCAACATGATTGAGTAGCCGTACTAAGAGAGTGGCGCCGGACAACTCCAACTTCGGAATGGTTAGCCTAGTCCGAAGGGGGGCGACCTTACTCTTGGCCGTAACTAAGTGTACGGCGACAACGCCTGCTGCATCCACCGTTCGGATGTAAACGGCTGCCGCGTATCCGCTTTCGGACGCGTCACAAAAGCCGTGCAGGGAGGCTTTAAACTTTCCCGAAGGCAGCATTTGCCTCGGTATACAAACCCGATTGACGTCGGGTAGGGATGACACGAACCTCACCCACTCTCGTAGGAGGCTACCAGAGAGGGGCTCATCCCATGACAATTCCGCAGCCCAGAGCTCCTGTAGGAAGCACTTCATCGAAAACACTACAGGGCTGAGCCAACCGTTCGGATCAAAGGTACGGGCTACAGTGGATAGCACCGTGCGTTTAGTCCAGACCTTTGGGTCTGGCAGTTCTAATCTATATGTGAACAAATCCGGGACTGGTCGATACTGGACTCCCAAAACAGACAGCATGTCTGGAGTCTCCGGATTTTCAAAGAGGAGCGGCTCTTGCTGGTGGTCCTTAGGCAAATCTGCCAATAGGTCCGGTGAGTTAGACAGCCACTTCCGCAACTCATAGCCACCAGCCCTCAAGAGCGCAATCAGCTCATCACGTAAGACGAGAGCCTCATCTAAGCTCGAGGCCCCCGTGCAGATATCGTCGACAAATAAGGCCCCCCCCTCAATAAGAGCAGATGCCCGGGGATAGCGTAGCCGTTCGCGCTCTGCGAGCTCCAAAAGCGAACGGATCGCCACAAAGGGGCTCGACCGCAAACCATAAGTGTTGGTGTTCAGCTCGTAAGCCAACATCGGATCCTGGGGATCCTCACGCCAAAGGATGAGCTGGTATCGTCTATCCTCCGGGTGAATCACGGTCTGTCTGAACATCATGCGGATATCGGCCACAAAGACGACAGCGTGCCGGCGGAAGTTGGTCAAAACATCACAGACATCGTGATGCAACTTCGGCCCCGCATGCAGACACTGATTCAACGACACTCCGGTTGACGTGGGCGCTGAACCATCAAAGACCACGCGGATCTTCCCATTGGAAGTCTTCAAAACAGCGTGGTGTGGCAGGAAGTAATGTTCCACATTACGCCAGTCCAACTGCGAGATGGACATGTGTCCAAGGTCCAAATACTCCCGCATGAAGTCTATATACTTCTCCTTGAATGCGGGATCCCTGGCCATCCTACGCTCCATGGACAACAATCTCTTCTCGGCCATCGGTCGGGAGCTCCCTAAAGGAGGGCGAGCCGCCAAGAAGGGCAAGCGGGTAATCAAGCGACCCGAGAGGAGGCGCCCAGTGTTGTTCTGGTAGAACAATTCGCACTCCTCGGCTAACGGATCCAACCGCTTGGCAGTGGGGGGTTCCTCCACCTCCCAAAACTTTTGGAGAACGTCGGACAAAGTAGAACCGACAATGGTCTGGCGGTCTACCGACGGGGTCTCTGGTGTCTGTGGTACCTTTCCCATCACCACATGACCCAGCGACGAGGACAAGGCGACAAGATCGGCCGTCTGCAAAACTCGCTTGCTTCCACACAGTACACGACCGAGGACATCCGCACCAATCAACAAGTGTATTGGGCCCGGTCGGTGGAAGGAAGGATCAGCCAAAGCCAGTCCAGACGTCAGCTCAATCGTGGATGGCGGCACTCGCACTTGCGGGAGTAGTCCAACCACCTTATCAAAAACTATCGCCGAAGCACCGATCTTCGGCCTTGGCGTGAAGTGGGGGGAGAAGGAGAACTCAACTCGACCAATCGGATCAGGGATCCGCGAGTCTCCCACCCCCCGTACCGCTTCGTGATGCGGCACAAGCAAAAGACCCAGCTGTCGGACAAGCCACCTGGACATTATGCACCCCTGGGCACCTGAGTCCAAAAGGGCACGCACCGTGACAACATTGCCCTTAGGTCCCCAAACATTCACGGAGGCTGTTGGCAACAGCACAAGCTCCGGCGGGGTGGTTGGGTCCGACAGGTGCGCCATTAAAAATTTTGGGGGGGTACTTGTCCCCCTCGCGCCTGAGTCGGCGCGCCAAATGTGGGACGCTCGCACCGGGCGAGCGGGTCCCAATCGGGTACATACTGGCCCCGACCAACAGCACTCCTAGGTGCAGGGTAATACCCGTGTGGGGCGTGCCTCGGTACATAGTACCCCAATCGAGGCCTCTCCATTAGGGGGGGGGAGTAGCAAATAGGGCCCGTGCCCATCGCCACCGTGGCGTACTCTTGTGGTACCCCCCTACCCCCGCCCGTGGCGGGGGCGTCTCTCCTATAGTTCCCCCTCTCCGGGGGGGACTGAACGGGGGGGCTAAGCCCCGCCGACTCTCTAGGGGACCGGTTCCGGGCTGCCGGGCCCCCGCCCGTGCGCGAGGAATTCGAACCCCGGTCGCTCCCGGCGTCCTTGCGGTCCAAACAAAGGAGGGGGTGATGCCTCCCTCCGCAAAGACGACAATCCTCTGTCTGGGGACACGCCGACTGCATGTGTCCCCCCAAACACCTATAGCACCATTGGCGCTGTCTAGCAACGGCCCTCCGTCCCTCTGGGCGGAGGCCTCTAAATTTGGCACATTCGTGCACCACGTGCCTATCTCCCCTGCAATACCTGCACCGCTCCCTCGGTGCGGGGGGAGGGGACTGCTGGAAGGCAGCATACCGATTGGTCGGGCGACGGGGCTGTTCCCTCGCCGCCACCATACGACCAACACCTGGAACCGGGGCGGGCTCCAGGTGGTCCGTCACCCTACATTCGTCCTCCAAAAAACGAAGGAGGTCCGCGAAGGGCGGGAGATACGAGGCGCTGTCGCCTCCGTACCTCTGCTCGAAACGCCCCTTCATTTCAGCGGGCAATTTGGCGAGGACTATGTGCAGCAGTATAAAGGACCACTGATCCACCGGCAGGTCCAATCGCCTTAGGGAGTTGACCGCTGACAGTAGCGGGTTCAGCAACTCCCTCCGTAACAGGTGTACCCGCGTGATTCGCGGGAGGGCCAAAATCGTGGCCACGTGGGTGTCCGCCAGTAACCGGACATTCTGGTACCTGCTAACCAGAAGCTGGCGAGCCACCTGGTAGTTGTCGTCACTGATGAGCAGGTGCTGGATTACCGCGCTGGCCTCTCCTCGCAGGGAGGAGCGCAAATAGGCCAACTTCTCACTAGGGGATAAGTCCCGTCGTGAATCCACCAAACTGTCAAACAAATTAATGAAGCCCATCCAGGCTGACAGATCCCCATTAAAAGTGGGAATCTCCAAGGTAGGCAATCGGCCTAGCAACGCCGTCGGGGTAGGTTTGACCTCCCCGCTCAAAACCGGCTCCCCCTTCCGAACAGCCAGGGCCCTCTCAGCCGCCTCCGTGAACTGGTCAGCCAGCTCATAGGCCTGGGCTACATCCTGCTCCAGCTGTTCCGACACGGCATCATCAGCTGGGGGGTTCTCCATATAATACGCGCGACACTCCATGGCGTGGCGCTCCAGGTCTTGCAGCCGAGCTGCCAGCCCGCCATACCGAGCTAGCAACGCGCCTACCCGGTCGGCTCGGTCTATTAATGTGACCGCACAAGCAAGCCAACGCAAAGCTCCTTGGATGCCAGCCCTGGATACGGCGAGCGGATTCGTAGGAGCCATTTATAATCCGTTTTATAAACAAAGCAAACAAGAAATATAAAAGTGGTAAACATCAACAAAAAAAAACAATAGAAATAGGTCGCGTCACGATAATATAAAACACAAGTAATCTGTGCCGGCCGGCGCCTGGTCAATATTGGCCGCCCCGGGTTTGAGTGAACGTTGACAGCTATATGCGTGGTCAGAATTGGCCCCAACGGGGTTCAAGGGTTAAAATTCGGACGACATACACGGACCCTACTAGTTTCATAAATTATTAGCAACTTACCAATTTCAAGGGCTAACAATATAACGGTATAAACAAAACGTATAGGATTAACGGTATGGCATACCTCGCAAATCAACTACTAAACCGTTATCAACAAACGAAAACAAAACTATTTTTAATAATAATACTCGTAATTTAATACTACTAATAATTAAAACTAGTTCCACTTTTTTAACTAGGCAAGCGGACTCGGAACAAACACTAGTATGTGGTACTAATAAACAACACTTTCGAACGAAACTATTCGTCAAATAAATCCGGACACACAAAAAAAAATATACACATCTAGGCGAGTAAACTCGTATCAAATCACTAGTATGTGGTACTAATAAACACACTTTCGAACGAACTATTCGTCAAATAAATCCGGACACACAAAAAAAATATACACATCTAGGCGAGTAAACTCGTATCAAAACACTAGTATGTGACAACAATTATATAAGTGTCTATCTATTATCGGATCCACCAAGTGAGAAACATTCGGTTCGAGAATTTACTAGAACAATTTCTTAGTACTTCAATCGTCTCGGCATACCCTCGAGATTTCAACAAAAAAAAATAATTTTTAGGTACTCTTTTTAGGTACGCTTTTTATTTTTACTATGAAATTTTATGTAGTTAATTTTAATATGAAAATTAATTATATCAACTAAGCTCTGCTACCAAAAATATGATCACGCACAATTGTGATGACCACATCTACTGTGTTCCACAGTTTATTGAATCGAAGGTTTCTCATGCAAAATTAAGTAAATTAAAACTAGTCCTACCTTATGGTAAGGGATACTGTCCGTAATCCAGGGGGCTGGTCGCTGTCTTGCCGGCGCGCGCGCGCCTGGCCAAGTAGGTCTTCACCCAACCCCGAGGGGAAACTCTTATAGCTAACACTCTTAAAACTACACAATGTCCTAATAGGCAACTAAAACTTTCCCGGCGCTTTTCAAAGCGAACACACACGGGTTCCAAGTCCGTACCCCGACCGGAGCCCTAGTAGGTGCAAAACGATATCTCGGTCCCAATATGGGTAGGTAGCTTGCGCGGCACGCCGCTACAGAAACACACGAACTTGTCTCACGGCTGCTTACGGCCCACTGAGTGCCGTGTTGCGCGGACGGCGCTTGGCGGCGAACCCACGAATGCACGTGAATGAATGAATCACGCGCGGCGTGAACAGATGGTTAGCCTTTTGTGAAGGCATCTCTGGACAACCTGAATCGGCCAGGTTAGTGTGGATGCTAGCAAAAGACAACACCTGTAAACTAGGAAGTCTTAAAAAAGATGACACTATCTTAGTGGACCCTAAAGAAATACTTACTGAAATGATGGCCACTCACTTCCCAGACTGTATAGAGCATACAGAGGAGGAGATGAACACTCTGTCGGCAGATAATCTATCAGATGGCGAGGGGGAGGTTAGAAAAGTAATTACAGAGGACATGCTAGCGTGGAGTATTTCTTCCTTTCAACCATATAAAGCAGCAGGGCCAGATGGCATCTTCCCAAAGATACTACAAGCCGCTTTAAGGTTTATAAAGGAGGACCTCCTAGTTCTATATCGAAGCAGCCTAGCAACTAACTATATACCTAGTTGCTGGAGAAAAGTCAGGGCCGTCTTCATACCGAAACCAGGGAAGGCCACGTATCAAGAGGCGAAGTCCTTCAGATGCATCAGCCTTTCCTCGTTCCTACTGAAGACACTGGAAAAGATACTAGATAGACACATAAGAGAAACCATAGGCAAAAGTAAAAGACCACTACATGACAATCAACATGCCTATATGGAAGGGAAATCCATTGAGACAGCCCTCCACAACATGGCAGTCAGAGTGGAAAGATCAATCACAAACAAGGAATACGCCCTAGCGTGCTTCTTTGATGTCGAAGGCGCCTTTAATAAAGCGTCTGCGCAATCCATCGTGGAGGCACTAAACAGAGATGGCGTAACAAAGCAAATATCAGGTTGGATCACCAACATGCTACAACACAGATCCATACAAGCAGAACTAGCAGATATCAAATACACCATCAAAGCCAGGAGAGGCTTTCCCCAGGGAGGTTGTCTGTCTCCACTGCTTTGGTGTATCTTAATAGATGAACTAGTACCTAGAATCACTGCTATGAATATATACATCCAAGCATACTCGGATGATGGCCTGTTACTTGTAAGAGGCAAAGTTCTAAGCGTGGTCAGAGATATAATGAGAAGTGGAATTATGACAACATTGAGATGGTGCAGGGACAAGGGATTGAACCTCAACCCTAGCAAAACCAAACTGATGTTGTTCACTAACAAAAGAAAGATTGATAGCATGATCCCAATTAACATTGAGAATGTAGAACTCGAGACAGTAAAGGAGTTCAAATACCTAGGGATAGTCTTAGACAGTACCCTAAGTTATAGGACCCACATAAAAGAAACCAGTAAAAAGGCAATGACAGCTCTCATGCAGTGCAGAAGAGCCGTTGGCAGGAACTGGGGCATGAAACCCGAAGTGGTCCAATGGATCTATAGGGCAATCATCCTACCGAGAATCCTCCACGGAGCACTAGCATGGTGGCATAAGGCAAAACTAGAATACAATAAAAAAGAACTCACTAAGGTACAAAGACTAGCTAGCATCATGGTATCGGGAGCCATGAGAACAACTCCCACGGCCGCCTTAGAAATGATACTAGGCCTTAGTCCAATAGATCTTGAAATCGAAAAGAAAGCTACAGAACAATGGTTTAAGCTGAAAAGCACTAACCTATGGATAGGAAGGCACAATAAATAATAATAATAAATAAATAACTTCTTACATTCACAACAATTATCTAAGCCCATGTTAATTTCATTAAGAAACTGTATCATGGAAAACTTGATAACGGATAAATATAATTATACTTAAATACTTTTTGTTTGTAAATACATACTTAATATACATAGTTAACACCCAGACCAAGACAAATAGACATGTTCATGCACACAAATATTTGTCTTGTTCGGGAATCGAACCCGAGACCACTGGCGCAGAAGGTGGGTAGCCTACCCCTGCGCCAAATCGGTCGTCAAATGATCAAGGTCACGCTGAAATAGGGAAAAAGTACGAAGAAAACCTTTCCATGATACTGGTCAACAATGACCTAATAAAAAAGGAAAGGATCTTTGACAAAAAGTACAGAATAAGCATCAGACCCAGAGAAAACTGGAAACTAGAACATGACAATCTGCCGGCCTAGCATGAGCGGCTTTTATCACGCGATATGATATGCTACGGCATGCCGTCTTGCTTACACCTTAGTGGCGTAAGCAAGACAACTTGCCGTACCATATCATATCGCGCGGTAAAAGCCGTTCATGCTAGGCCGGCTGGATAGCACTGTAGTATGCTACACAGATGGGTCAAGAAAGGAGTCAACTGGACTATCGGGAGCTGGGGTATATATAGCTAAACCCAACACTATAAGAACTACTTTTAATCTGGGCAAGTACGCCAGCGTGTTCCAGGCGGAAATATTCGCGATACTGGAGTGTGCGAACACGATTAAAAGTGAGATAGGCAATTATGACGTAGGAAAAATAATAATATATAGCAATAGTCAAGCTGCCATCAAAGCCCTTGACAAAACGGAGACTACCTCAGCCTTGGTAAAAGAATGCAAACAAAGCATTCAGGAGCTTGCTAACTTGGTTGAGGTAGAAGTTGCCTGGGTGCCCGGACATGAGGGTAACGAAGGTAATGAGGAAGCTGACGAATTAGCCAGGGGAGGAGCTGATGCACCCTTCATTGGCCCTGAACCGAGACTACCAATCGCATATAGAATTACTAAGAACATTATCGAGATTAGAACAGTCAAGGAAGCCAACCAAAGATGGATGAGAAGAAAGGACTGCAGACAGAAAAATATCACATTCCCTCGCTCGGGAAAAAGTCGTGCAGTATACGCGGGCGAAGCCGCGGGCGGAAGGCTAGTATTGAATATTTTTGAATACATATTTTTTTTTTGTGAAATGTAAAATAATAAATAATTGACTAATGTAAAATTAGTCAATTTTACATTTGACCTGGAGAATTTTTTTGTCAAGGTACCGGATCGACGAAGACTTTTTAAAATTCATTTATCATTGTTTTGCCCAATTTCACCAACTTTCAGCTTCTTGCGAATTAATGTATCTTCGGATGTCTAAATTGACCGGACTATAAAGGACCTAAAGACATTATTACAAAAATAGGAGTTAATGTGACAGGAAAATAAATTACCCTTGTTTGTTTAGGGGACACAAGTTTATTATTATTCTTCCTTACATGTTGGGTGTTTGTAGCCAGTGCTGATATTGCCAGCTAAGTTAGCCCTCATTCGCACGGGCGCTTTTTGGATGCTTTAACACACTTTTTTCTAATGTTTTGAAATAGAACATATTGCGGACTGCTCACATGTGGGGGATTTTTTGCATTGGGAATTCTATTGTTAGCCTACGAAAACGCGTTATAGCGTCTAAAAAGTGCCTGTGCAAACGGGGGCTAACATTATAAAACTTAATCAAATGTATATAAAAAAGTTTAGTTTTAACTTCTCTGGCTTTCTCTGATTTTAATTCAATACCAGAAGGCAACTTATCTTATTTTTAAAAGCACAAATTACTTCCGGAGGTCTTCTGAAGAAATTCCATATTTCTTTTTTAGTGCATCAATTTCTTCTTGTTTCTTCTCAATATCAATTCCCTTAAATGCTTTGTTTGATCTATAGTATAATACCACCAAGTATCTATTACAGACATTGAACCCTGAAAGATGATCACAAGCATTCTTTGCATCAAATATGTCTTCATAGACCACAAAGGCAGTTCCTCGTGTCTCAGGAGTATTTCCTCTAAAAGAAATTAATTCAAATAAATATTATTTTACAAGTCTTAAAGCACTAATTATCTACATAAAGTAATTAATTTTTTTAAACTTACACTCTGATTTGACGAATTGCTCCATATTTACCGAAAATATCATACATTTCTTCTGCTGATATTTTATAAGGAAGATTTCTTATATATAAAATTCTGTTTACTTCAGGAGGTAATCGAACCTAAAAATACAAAAATGAGTCTTATGTATTGCTGGGAAAGTTTGAATTAGTGTTGCTCACCAAATGAAGTTGAGATAATGAGTTCTTGGTCAATGATAATGGGTTCATGATAAAAGGTTTGGGGTACAAAAACTAAGGCTGAAATATGAAATCCATAACTTCTCTAATTCATGGGTTGTTTTGTTGGGCATAATACTACATATCTTGGTCGGAGTGTCGTCATAACAAGTACCTACTTACTATCAAGGGAATGAGTATATTAATGCATATCTATAAATTTTGACAATTACCTAACGAAATTCATGTCATGTGGCAACTAATTTCCTATCTCTATCCTCAACATTACCCAAATTATTGTCAGGAAATAATGTTTGGTTAGAAACGCGTTGAATGTTATTGGAAAAATGGAAACTCACATTTGCTCTTCGTTGTAGTGCCAGAGCCATAATGCAGATCTGTTATTTATCTTCAATAAGAATATTCGCGTAATCCCACTGTTATTTATTAGTATATTATTTCAATGAATCTAATAAATAATACATCAAATTCGTTCATCAACAAAACAAAACATATTACAAGTCGTCACCTCGTCACTAATCACAAACACAATTTATAGAATTATGCCCCCAGTACACGATGGCCGATCATGGTCGGCGACCACGACCAATACATCGTACATTGACACTTTTGAACGAACAAGTTTAAAAACGTTCTTTCAAAAGTGTCAATGTACAATGTATTGGTCATGGTCGCCGACCATGATCGGCCATCGTGTACTGGGGGCTTTATGATGCCCGTTTTGACACATGCTAAAGTGACGTGATTAGGCATGTAACCATACGAGTCTGTGATCGATTCTCGCGATTTATCGATTAAGACCTACTATAATCGATTAATTACTCAGTAGAGTAATTAATCGATTATAGTAGGTTTGCAAGTTATATGAATTGGCGATTTTCTGAAAGCTCAGTCACTAGATGGCGCTGTCCCACCTATGCAGTTAGAAGGAACGGAACGTTATAAATTTTATTTGACGCGACTTCTTTACGTAAAACGGAACGTCAGACAGATGTTATTCATTTACCTTAATCTTTAAATTTACCTATTTCGTTTCTGTTCCTCACAGTAGTACTTATTTAATATATTATTAGTTTCCTTTGGGTTTTTAAAAAGTAATTAATTTAAATATGTTTCATACGAAAATATACCATAGAGATGTACATACTTCGTTCAACGCCATCTAGTGAAGCAATTGGATACTTTTTTTTTTTTAAATGGTCTCTCAGAAAATCGCTCATTATGACTAAAATTATTATTATAAAATGTTAAGCCCCCAGTACACGATGGCCGATCATGGTCGGCGACCATGACCAATACATCGTACATTGACACTTTTGAACGAACAAGTTTAAAAAGGTTCTTTCAAAAGTGTCAATGTACGATGTATTGGTCATGGTCGCCGACCATGGTCGGCCAACCTGTACTGGGGGCTTTAAACTTACTTTAAAGGTAAGCAAGGGCGTCGCCAAAGGGGGGCAGGGAGGGGCAGCTGCCCCCCCCCCCCCCCCCTAGAGATTCTAAAAAAGTTGCCAAATATAATGCAACCAAAGTCCTAAGTCCTTGAGTTGATTTGCTTGAAGTTCAAGTTTTTTTTGCATAGTCAAGAGCTCGTGCTTGTGTAGCTTTACACATTGGACTCTGTACTGTCACAGAATATATATGTATGTCGGCGCCTGGCCGATATCAATAATTAGGTTCATAAAAACGTACAAGTTATTTTTATTTATTGCCTAAAATATTCGAGTGCTGCGTAATAGCTCTTGTTGAGTTATAAGAGTCCAGTGTTAAAATATTGATTTGACGTTCTGGGAACAAACGGTGTTATCACACACTGAACGAGGTCGTGGGCCCGCAATTGATAGTGATTTATGAGACATTTATAAAAAACTAAGGGATGCGAACTTGATGCATCTGAGCCAGGAATCTTGGCATTCGGCTTACAGACGTTGAACGGTTGAGGCGTGGCCCACGAACTCGTTACTCGTTTCCTAAAACCTAGTCTTAGAAAGAAAGTTAATAGGATATCTAGATCGTCACTTAAATTCAGTTTTAATCGCAGTTACATTAAATTTGATTATTATCAACCCTCTTATTAAGCATTCGCTAGCGTTTCCCTTTGCCCACAATCATAAGCTCGTAATAAATAATGGTAACCCATCCTGATACCGATCTAGGGCCTCACGCCCCGACATCAGAAACTGGGATTCACGCCGCGAGTGCTAAGTGTTGCAGGTCATTTAAAATGAACACTAGAAGTCTAGAAATGATCTGCTTGGGCAAGTTAGTTTTAACAGCTCATTAGTTGATTTATTTAGGTACCTAGTTAAAGTGTAATTTGACAATAATTGAGCGGGATGTGTGTGTGTGCTATGTTTTATGAACAATTCTCCGCGAACGAGTGAAGCAGAGTCGAGCCTCAACTTGGTGAATACGGTCAGTCGTTCCATTTTTATGTTGGAGGTGTCCAATCTTTTTTTGCAAAGTGACTAAAATGTAGACACAGGTACTCTATAAAATATCGCGATAAAATGATTTCACAGATTTTGTGTTTACATTGTTAATTAACTCCCGGAGGTCCAGGGTTCGATTCCCAGTGGGCATGCTTTGGTGTTAAGTACTTGATTTGGGTCCGCCGGCTATCTGTCGCCATTTGTCTGAGTTTTTGCTATTTAGTGTGTTATTTTTGATAGAAATAAGATAGTTTTTTGGACCGAATCCACTGTTTGTGAATTCCGGGAGCATCCTTGTCATTATTTTGACATCGCGAATGATGGTTGCGCGGCATTTATTTACCTACCACAATAACCCTTTGAATTTTATGTTGTTGGACACTTCTTGACATGTCTTGTTTAAGAATTATTTTACCACTGTTCTTTGATTGTGTATGATTTGTAAACTTATAGGTACTCTAGCTAAGATCATAAGAGTTCAATTATGATCCTAAAATTTAGGACTGATCTACAATGTGACTATGTTTACACAAAAATATGAACGTATTTTACAATTACGGTAAAAAAAATGGAAACAATAAAAATGTGTAACGTGATGCAATAAAATATGTGATAAAATAAGTAACAAAACAATTTAAAAGTTACGTCCTAAAATGTCAGTAATTTATAGAGTTAAAAAAAACTGTCTTAAGTTTTTATTAAACTCTCTTTCCAGAAATGTGTAATCATTTGTTAGTTTGTTTTAAGTGGTGTTCTTGCGTTCACTCGAAACCACAGCAAAAAAATCAGAGTGCACACCTCGCCCTGCGTGATAGTAGGTAATATTTGCCCTTTGGACAACTGTGCATAGCAAAAAAAAGGTCGAAAAACAACAGTTCTTATAATATCCATGCTGCTTTATGCTTCATTAGAATGTAACTTTTGAAACAGAATACTAAATAGTAGAAGTACTTTTGATTAAAACTATTTCGGTTTGCTAAAATGAATTTGTTGCAACTAAGTTATTGATAATGATAAGTAATGAGAGCACCAGTCTTATTTCAAACATTTTCTTAAAATGTAATTCACACGTCATCTTCATTGTAATAGCTGTGAAGTATGTGCGTACTTGATTTTAAGGAAATTAATGATGGCGATGCACTTAATAAACATTTTTAACTAATGTCGGTTAAAGAAAACTGGTATCATCTGTCGCACACACGGAAGCAAGCACTGCCGCCGTGTTTAGATGATGCGATAATGATCCAACTAATGCAAATTAGATTATGATAAAAAATTTAGAAAAAAAAATATCAAGCGACATTCCTTAGTATGAATGTAAAGAATTTACTACTTTAATGCCACTTTTACGCGTTTTCAGCATTATAATAGGGTATTTTACTGTTGTTGAAATGTAGATATTTAATGATGACGTTAAAAAATATTGCAATTAAGAATACCAAATGTGAAAAAATAATTTGAATCTGTTTTATAATAAAAGAATTATAATCTGTTTGATTTTGACTATAGCTGTCTCTTTCTAAAACGAAATCTTCTATGGCGCGACTATGACGCTACTAACCCACTGACGTCACTAAGATAGCGTCCTGTCCTTGTCTAATTATAAAGTTTGAAGTCCTATATCTTTGAAAATATTCAAGATAATTCAAAATGAAAACTAGTTTTGTGTAGCTAATATTTCGAAAAACATTTTAAAGAAATAAAAAAAAAACAGTAAAATACCGTATTAGAGATTAAACGAACTTACCTGAAGTGAAGTTCTATCTTAATTATACGAAGGCTTCGTCCGAAGAGATTAGCTTGATTTAACACTTGTAGTACGCCCTAGTAATCGCCAATTTCACACTATATTGAGAATATACCTATTTATAAATTAAAAAAGTAATAAAAGACAATTATTATTTTTTAAATTTCAAATGCGGGTATTCAAGAGCGACCTGGCTCAAGCGCCCGTCATAGCTGTCATTTAGTTTGGAGTATTATATTTTTCGAATAATATAGGGGAGTAGGTAATAACTTTTGGGAGGGAGGGATGCTAATCTCTTCGGACGAAGCCTTCGTATAATTAAGATAGAACTTCACTTCAGGTAAGTTCGTTTAATCTCTAATTATACTTCATGCTTCGTCCTCAAGATTAGCTTGATTTAACACTTGTAGACGTTTAGAGACTAGTGTTCGAAAAATATGCAAAACTTGTAAGAGGCTACTGAATAATATAGATTGAAATTATTACATAGCTTGCTTCTTTATTTTTTCAACATAGAGCCAAAAAGCAATAAAAAAGTATTATTTGTTACATAAAAAATCAACATCGCTTATGAAATAAACGAAAAATAATTTGATGTAAGCACTCAAAACAGTGCTGCCAAATTTTTTATCACAATTGCTGTTTACTGGCCTGTTATAAAATTTGGCAAACGTATGTGATTCTGAAAACCAACCTGCAGTTTTATAATCTGGTCTATGCTAAAACCTAAATTTTGCGCAGCTGACGTAGCAGCATACCGGGTATTATGCGCAGTGAACGTAAAAATATCAATTCCACTTAAATGTAACGTATTTTTTATCCATTTGAATAAGGCTTGTGTCGTAACAGGCTTATATGGCTTTAGGTAACTAATAAATAAATTGTCGGAATCAGGACAGAGAGACATTGTCATTTCAAGGTAAGTAATCAAAACTCTTGCAGGACAAATACTTGGCTTTTCGTTATAGAATGGTATAACGAGCAATGGTTGAGCTGCGCCAACACTAGATGTCTTTATGAGAATGGGGAATTTTGATTTTAATTGATAAAGAAGACTTTTCAATATTACAAATATTAATTCTTGAAAGGGTTCGTCGTAGCCTTTTTTTTTTTTTTAATATATATTTTTCCCAGATTCTAACTTTCGTTAGCAAACCACTTTTCAAGACAATTTAAAACCTGTGCTATATTCCAGACTTCATTAAATTTAGGGGGTGGAGGTCTGGTACGAAAAACTCCTTTAATAAATCTTTTTATTTCTTGATTTTGTGAGATATTAATTTTAGTTATTAAAGCCAAAGCAGAATGATAACAGTTAATTGTGCCATACTGAGCGCCACTGTTAAAAGCAGTTGCAAAAAATGGTGTATATCGGGAATTGATACTTTCGTATAAGTTTAGTTTATTTTGTTGACAATAAATAAACCACTTTTAATAGCAAACTTCGTATTGTTTATACGAGTTATCCAAAAGGGAGTTAAGCATGACGTCCAGAGAAAATTGTTTGACGCCTCTTCGTATCATCACCATCACCAGGGTAATGGAGTTGCGCATTTGTTTGCGGCTGGAATTTGTAGATAAAATTAGGTTTATATCTGCTTTGAAAACGAATTGTTTACTTATTAAAAGACTCTTAAATAGTGGATACCACTGTTATATGGACCAAAATGGAACAACTATTGAGTATATCTGTGGCATTGTCAGAAATAATCTTACTTAAACATTTAAGAATCATTGTGAAAGGACGAAAAACATAAATAGACATAATAGACATTTATTATTTCAACGACTAGCGTATCAATGTCAGGCCTATGAAAGTTTTCAACAATTTGTTGAAAGGCATAATCAGCTAGCTGCCATTCTTGGTCTGCCTGCATAGTATTATCTGAAGATCGAATATGAGATGCAAAAACGTAAAGATTTTTACGTTTACGCCATTGCCAGAGGTCTTTTGCGATCTCTGTCAGGTGTGGGGAGTGTATATCACCCATACGGTTTACGTAGGAAATTACCGTGGTATTGTCAGTTCGTAGAAGTACTTGCCAGTTAATATCTTAAACCAATAAACGCAGCAAGAATTCCTAAATAATTTATTGCCTGCTACTTTCTTTTACACTCCATAAACCACTAGCTCTGTCGTCTCCACGTACAATTCCCCACCCCGTAGTTGAGGCACCTGAAAAAACTTCCAGGTCATACTTGTCTATTTTTATTTTGGTGCAGCTCCACCAATAGAAATCCTGTTCCAAGTAACAAGGTATATCCATGTACTTATTATATATATTTCAAATAATTTAGTATACAACCAGCTGCATTTCACGGCGGGACAGGCGGATATTAACAGTCCAATAAAACTAACAAATTCTCTAATTTTACACCTTTTTAAGTTAGAAAACTTTTGTATTGCAAATTTAATTTTGGCAAAGTGACCTAAAATTACTTTTAGTCTAAACTATATCCTAAGAAGTTACAAGACTGAGAAGGTACAAAATTACTTTTATCGGTAGTTAAAATGAAACCTAAGCTTGTAAGCAACTTTACGGTATCTTGTAAGTTTTAAGACCCTTATATTAGACAGAGGTCATCCAAATATATTGTTAACAGGTAACCACATAATCTTAAGAATTTCATGACCGGGTTCATGATGACTTTAGTGAAAACCAAAGGAGCTGTGTTTAAGCCAAAAATAATAAGACATTAAATTTATATGTTTTTTGATCAAATTGGTATCTTAGATATTTTCGGTCTTCCTTGTGAATTTTTAACAAAAGTATGCGTCTTTCGTCTACTGTGCACGGTTACAATCTCTAGATATCAATTTTATAACTGTTCTTAAATCCTCCAGTTTAAAACGACTTGTGTCAATAAATTTATTTAGTGATAAGTTTAAGATGAAACGCATCTTCCCATTTGGCTTGGGTACTAAAAAATAGTTGATAGATATTGATAAGATCTGTTATCTCTGAAATTGCAGAGACAGCAAATTTTTAATTTTGTGTATGAAAAGAGCCTTTTCCTTTTCACTACATTTTCGGGTTGACGGTGATACAGGTTGCATCGGTTTTCGATTGAAGGGAATCTTATATCCTTTTATATGAAAAAGAACCAGTGGGTCCTTGGTAATCATTAAAAATTCTTTATAGAATAATGATAAACGACCTGAATGCGTTAACGTATTTAGCGTCGGCTGTTGTTCTGTCTCTGCCACGGATACTGCGACTGCTTCTTCGTCCTGGGAGGGCCCGTCGGCCTGCGACTAGGACCCGGACCCTTCCAGTTTAAATTTCACGAAGAACTGTATGGATTAGAGCTTGGCTTCTTATTAGGAAACTTTTGTGTCGTTGATTGTTTTGGGTCTGTGCCAGACTTGTTAATAGCTTTAGCTGATTTTATGGTTTCCATTAAGTTTTCGCCGAATAATTGTTTATCAATTTTAATATTTTGAAGAGAATCCCTTAGATCCATCTTCACGGCATTCAGAAACAAAATTGTAAATTGAATTAGAATGTTTACAATCACACATAATTTTTGCCAAATCCATAAGTGTTTTTAGCAAGGCTGTATTTTTCTCATTTGCAGACAATATAATAGTATAGATTTTACCAGACAAGTGTTTCCAGCAGTCGATTCCTTCTGTTTCAGTTGAATGGCCTTATTGCGTTTAGCAATAATATCTGAAACAGCAGCTTTAATCTTAGGATCAAGCTCAGGTGGGTCAATCAATTTGCAATTTTCTGGGATCATGTACTTATGAGTTTTTTACGCAATTCTTTGTTATTTTTTTTTTTTTTTTTTTTATTTATTTATTAAGAAACAAACGGTCGTACACATTCATTAACAAAAATCTTAAATAGCATCTTACATAAGACCTATAGTTTCCTTAATGAAACAATGGAGTGCAAATCATTAACACAAATATTATGATTTATACTTACATACACACTTAGTTACGTAGATAAAAAAAAGTGCAATAAAAATAATAGAACAGGTTGTTTTTGCTCAATACATAGAAACATATATACTTACTTAGCTACTTTATTATTAATTTATTTGTTAAATCTATTCATTTTGCTCTAAAGTTCTGATGTCATAAATCCGCGACACCGTAATGTCACAAATCAGTGACACCGTAGGTACATGTATATCCAATATATAAACCTTGATTTTCAAAAGAAACAGATAAAAACAAACAAGTGAATGTCTTTAACGATACATAATATTAAGATGATTAACTAAATTAAATTTTTAGATTTTAGGCATTCACAATGCTATTAGTATTAAGACTTAAAGGCATTTTTAATTGCGAGTATCGAAGAATTGAAAACATCTATATTCGATAGTTTTTCATTTCGGTCAAACATTCTGCATGCACGTCTCGTAAACATATTTTTAATGTAACATGTTCTGCTAGATGGAATGTGAAACAAGTCCTTATTGCGACAGCCACGTTCACGTCTGCGAGGTACCCTTATATTAATTTTGTTAAGTAAATTAGGGGCATCAACACGGTTATTTAGTAATTTATATAGTAAAAGAGCATCAACACAATTTCTACGGTCCTCGAGAGTCTGAATATGATAGTAAGACAGAGACTGATCATAACTAGAATGAGTTTGGAAATTTCGATAATTAATTGACTTAATAAATTTCTTCTGAATTCTCTCAATTCTTTGAATATGTTTCTTACAGTATGGTTTCCAAACTGCACAGGCAAACTCTAATCGGCTACGGACATAGCAGTTAAACAGTGTTTTATATGTAAATTCTTTTTTAAATGGTTTACTAACACGTAGAATAAAACCAAGCTGTTTAAACGATTTACTTATGATTGAGTCAATATGCGGTATGAAAGAAAGCTTGGTGTCCATTAAAACTCCTAAGTCGCGTATTTGCTCAACTCGGTGTAGTGTTTTATTAGACAGCGTATAGTTGAAATTGATGATGTTGTTTTTTCGCGTGTAACTTATAGCATGACATTTTTCATGATTAAGAAATAAATTGTTAATTTTACAGTAATGCTCAAAATTAAGTAGGTCTTGTTGCAGCAGCATACAGTCGTTAGTGTTACGGATAATTCTAAAAATTTTTGTGTCATCTGCGTAAAGTAAAGTGTTAGAGTGTAAAATGCTATCGGTTATGTCATTGATGTAGAGTATAAATAATAATGGTCCCAAATGGGACCCTTGGGGTACGCCAGAATGTATATATTTGAATTCAGAAGAATATCCCGAGATAACAACCGCCTGTTTTCGCTTTTCTACATAGGACTTAATCCAACGGAATAAATCGCCATGTATACCGAGTTGCCAAAGCTTTTTTAACAAGGTATTATGGCAAATTTTATCGAAAGCCTTGGCAAAATCAGCATACACGGCGTCCACCTGGTATCCATTGTTCATAGCTTCTAGTATTACTTCAGTAAAACCAAGTAAATTAGTTTCAACCGACCGACCTTTGTAAAAACCATGCTGGCTATCAGTGATATGGCGGCGAACGACGTTACAAAGTTGGTCAGTAACGATTTTTTCTAGAATTTTTCCAAAATGACTCAGTTTTGAGATGGGTCGATATTTTTCAATGTCGGAACTAATTACACCTTTAGGTATCGGAGTGACCCATGCCTGCTTCCATATCTCCGGAACACAGCCCTCCTCCAATGATTTCGTAAATATAATTGTGATAGGTAATGTCAAAGATGAAGCGCATTTTTTTATAAATAGAGGTGGGATGGCGTCAGGGCCTGCACCTTTATTTATGTCGATCGATTTTAAATATTTAAAAACAAGGTCGGTATTTATTTCTATGGAGTGAATATTAATAACAGGTTCAAGTGGCGGTACAGCATTTTCTAAATCAAAAGATATTTCATTGGAATTTTCGAAAACGGAGTGAAAATAATTGTTAAATAAGTTACAAATAAGCTGGCCATCCGAGACTGTGGAACCATTATAATTCATTGATTGGGGCAGTCCTTTATTAGAGGAAATTGACTTTATATATGTCCAGAAGTGTTTTGGATGTGTATTAATTTTTTGTTCAGAGAATGAGATATAGCTATTATAACACTGATGCGACATTTTCTCTGCACGTTTACGAAAGTTTTTAAAATTCTGATAATCTAATGGGTTATTATACAATTTCCATAATTTATGGTATTTGCATTTTTCCCGCAATAGTTTTGTCAATGACCTAGTTTGCCAGACTGGGACCCTAGTTGAAGTACGAACTCGATGCAGGGGAACTAATTTAGAAATTAACTCGTTAATTATCTCATAAAATTTTGTCACACAATTTTCAGTATTTAACTCTTGAAATAATTTAAGCCAATTTATTTTAGACAATTCCGTATTAATCAAATCATAATTAGCACAATGAAAATTATAATAATGAGAGCGCGGGGCTGGTTTGAGTGAAACAGAGTAATTTAATTTTAATTCTAGTAACAATGACCTGTGATGTTTATCTTCGGCTGTAAGAGGGTGATCGCAGGCAGTTACATAACAATTAGTATTAGAGAAAATTAGATCCAATATTCGATCGTTAGAATTAAGAACTGAGTTGTATTGTTTTATGTGAGAAAAAGACATAAAATCGCTCAAAAACTGAACTGCAAAGTTACCACTACCTATCAAACTCATTTCCCGCGAACTCGATTCTTTCCAGACGGCATTGGGAATATTAAAATCTCCAGTAATTAAAAACAAATCATGAGGTCGATCTATCATAATTTGACTAACTATATCAAAAAAAGAAGCAAGTGTTTCTCTATAGCCGGGACCCTGTGGTAAATAAATACATGCAATGTTTATGCAAGTCGATCTAGAAGCGGCCGTGGGCCCAAGCGTTGCGATAACATCGTCGGTAAGCGGGATTGATACCCACAGGCAATCCGAGTGCGCCCGAGAGGGCACCGGCCAGTCGTCGCGGCGGAGCGGGCGCAGCGCGGCGCGCACAGCTACGGCCACTCCGCCGCCCATGGTCGCCCCGCTCTCAGCGGCAGAACGATCGCAGCGAAATACACAATATCTTTCATCAAAATACTCGCGGTCGTAAAAGTTAGATGCAAGCCATGTCTCAGTGATAAAAGTACCTGTTGTGTCCCAGTGCTGGAAAACTCCAGCACTTCTGACTGAAGTAGGGTCAGTACCTAATATTTCTAATACTTCACTATCTAACTGTATGTTTTCTATTTCAAGAGCAGACGTTTGATCTGAAGGTCTATCACGCTTCGGAGCCTCAGTCGACGAATGACCATGCTGTATATTTGTAATGTTTTCAGACTGGGATGTACTGGGGAATGGTTCCAGAAGAGGCTCCAGCACTAGTTCTCATTATCCTTCAGGTTAACCCTTAGAACATGGTGCGTCGAGGCCAACTATGACCTCTTGGTCGTATGTAAGGGACAGAGTAAGCCTCATGTTCATACAATTTTAGCATGTCAGTATTATATTGTAAGAGACAGTCTTATACTCAGACAGACAGACACATCATAATAAGCATAATACTTTAGAGTACATAGCTGTTTTTTAGCTTAGTCACTTATGTAAATTATTTTCAGTAAGAAGCAGTCCCAGTTCAAAGAAAGTACTGCCCGCAAACTGTTTAACAGTACCAGTTCTAAAGAAAAGTACTGTCCCGAAATTATTGAAAATCGACACATCAAAATAAGCATAATACTTTAGAGTACAAAGCTCTTTTTAGCTTAGTCACTTATGTGAATTATTTTCAGTAAGAAGCAGTCCCAATTTATAGAAAGTACTGCCCGCAAACTGTTTGAAATCTACTTATACGAGAACTTGTAAAAGTCTGTGACGAACTAATGCATTTATGTTCAATTATAACTTTAAGATTAATTAATAATTTTGTTATACTTTATCAAAAAGTATTTATTTTACAAACTTAGTAATAAGTAATAGGTAGTTAAATAGTCAAAACGTTTTATCGTTGAACGTTATTATCGTTTGCATTTTTTGCGAAACGTTAGTAAACCAGGTCACTGAACTTCAATATGCAATATAATATGTCAAGGCCAGTGACTTATGAATGTATAAAAACACATAACGTACCTTTATATAAGGACGACGAGCGAAAGAATTGTTCCGATAACTCAGAACAAGATGAATCTTACCGGTGGTGGTGCTTCTTTTTTCGCTCCAACTTCCTCTTCAATCTTATAATTTTTCGTTTAATGTGTTCACAATTATCTTTTTTGCGTTTGGGCATCCTAAATAATCACTTTTAACAACAACTAACAACTTTTTTAACACAATTTAAAAACTAGATGTGAATCGGCGACGCACTAGAAAGCGAATGACAGCTATGATGGGCGCTTGAGCCAGATCGCTTTTGACTACCCACATATGAAATTTAAAAAATAATAATTTTCTTTTATTAGTTTTTTAATTTATAAGTAGGTATATTCTCATTATAGTGTGAAATTGGCGAGTACTAGGGCGTACTACAAGTGTAAAGGGTAAATCAAGCTAATCTTGAGGACGAAGCATGAAGTATAATTGGCGATTACTAGGGCGTACTTCAAGTGTTAAATCAAGCTAATCTTGAGGACGAAGCATGAAGTATAATTATGACAAGAAGAATAATTACTCGTCGAAAAAACCATGATTTTTTCAATTACGAATATTCTCCAGTAAATTCGGAGGTTTTTTTTATGCCTGAATTATTATTATTGTTTGATGATCTATTCCAGTTTGTGTGATATAGATTATCGGAATCGTAATGTTAGGTCTCAAATAAAACAAATAGAAAAAATCGTTGAGATATAAGTGCCTGCGTGGTCGAGTAGCCGTAGTGGAAAGTTTATTTTGGTTTCCGGTTACGAGTTTGGTTTCCATGTAGGTCTCGTGAATCTTCGTTGACAGCACTTTTATGATGAAAAGGAGTGTTTGGTCATAATGCGTGTCATTTTAATGCTAAGTTATTCCCGAAATAAGAAATGGTGTCTCCTGTGTTCACGTAAAGTTGGTCGCGCTATGACCTTAGAAAGACAATACTTAGTGACTGTACTAAACAATTTTGCTGTAATACTATTTAAGGCACCTGACAGGGTGTAATTTTTGTGTAATACTGTTCATAGAGCATTATAATGTAGGTTTTATAAAGGACCTAAGTTTAAGCAGAACTTGATAAATAAAAGTTTAGTGATTGATAATAAAAGGCAGTAAGTGAGTAATGATGACAATTATACATTTTGGTCATTTTTTTTTCCTTTAACCATGATTGCTTTTTGAAAATTAAACGTCAGGAATAGCCATTGTCGGCTATAAGTATGTAATGTAATAACGAATTAGTGTAATATTGAATGTGGAAAATGGATATGTTGGATAAGATATTTTCATAATCATAGATTATGCTGGTAAACATGACTATGAATAGATTACGAGTATACTCACTCCCTATGCTTGTTGTCGATCGTAGGTCCCATTCCTAACCCAGGTTAACTGGTCGGAGACTGCGCGGCGATAATGAGTAATGGGTAGGTTGCAGTAATTGTCGGTAGATCGAAAGTATTCCTATGGTGGACTGTGTGTCCTGTGATATCGGCAGAGTTCCGATGGTGGACTGTGTGTCCTGTGATATCGGCAGAGTTCCGATGGTGGACTGTGTGTCCTGTGATATCGGCAGAGTTCCGATGGTGGACTGTGTGTCCTGTGATATCGGCAGAGTTCCGATGGTGGACTGTGTGTCCTGTGATATCGGCAGAGTTCCGATGGTGGACTGTGTGTCCTGTGATATCGGCAGAGATCCGATGGTGGACTGTGTGTCCTGTGATATCGGCAGAGTTCCGATGGTGGACTGTGTGTCCTGTGATATCGGCAGAGTTCCGATGGTGGACTGTGTGTCCTGTGATATCGGCAGAGTTCCGATGGTGGACTGTGTGTCCTGTGATATCGGCAGAGTTCCGATGGTGGACTGTGTGTCCTGTGATATCGGATGTGTTCCGATGGCGGACTGTGTGTCCGGATGGAATAGGATACTTCCCGATACTGACCGACTGATATCGATTGTTCCGATAGTTTGTAACAATGTCATGTGAACCACGTTATCTATGTGATACAAAGCGTAAAATAGAATCAATTATTATGTTATGATCAACATTAAAACATTGCTCTGCTGAAATAGTTAATACCTAAAGAGCCTGATGATAACTGCACTCATACGATAATGCACCATAAAATAGAAATGTGTAGTGGAAGCTGTTTAGTAATGACTTGTCGTTTTGTATTATGGCAGGATAGCCGAACGGTAAAGTCTTTAAAGTTGTCTTGTTTGTATACTTGACAGTTGTTAACTTTGGCACACGAGGACGTGTGAAAGTCACGATCGCCGTGTCGGCGCCTGGCCGATATCAATAATTAGGTTCATAAAAACGTACAAGTTATTTTTATTTATTGCCTAAAATATTCGAGTGCTGCGTAATAGCTCTTGTTGAGTTATAAGAGTCCAGTGTTAAAATATTGATTTGACGTTCTGGGAACAAACGGTGTTATCACACACTGAACGAGGTCGTGGGCCCGCAATTGATAGTGATTTATGAGACATTTATAAAAAACTAAGGGATGCGAACTTGATGCATCTGAGCCAGGAATCTTGGCATTCGGCTTACAGACGTTGAACGGTTGAGGCGTGGCCCACGAACTCGTTACTCGTTTCCTAAAACCTAGTCTTAGAAAGAAAGTTAATAGGATATCTAGATCGTCACTTAAATTCAGTTTTAATCGCAGTTACATTAAATTTGATTATTATCAACCCTCTTATTAAGCATTCGCTAGCGTTTCCCTTTGCCCACAATCATAAGCTCGTAATAAATAATGGTAACCCATCCTGATACCGATCTAGGGCCTCACGCCCCGACATGTATATAGTACTAAGATACTGTTGTTATTACAATCGCTGTAGATTCGGCATTATGCCGGCTCCAAACTATCGTCCAACATTCCAACACTCCAACATCCTTCAATCAATGGTAGGGCAAAACTGACGATTCGAAAATACATTTAAAAATGTTTATTTGAATAAAGGATATTTATATTCTCTATTCTCTATTCTAATCTTGTCCCAACACACGATCGATCAAAACAGACCCTTCACACATCGGCCAATCTTCTGCCAACCTCATTAATTATTTGGACGTTGAAATGATAGGCGCCTTTGCGCTGTACCCTTTCTGTGCATAAAATAATTTTTTGCAAGTTCATAACTGACGTAAAATTAAAAAAATCACGACGGAAACGAAGATGGTGGATGTTAAGTATACATAGTAATAGAACAAGGTAAGTAGGTATTTTGTTTAAGCTTGAAATAAATTATTGTAGGTGAGTAATCCATCAATTGAGAGAAGTGACGACACTGATGTGTGGAGGGTCTGTTTGTGCGAGTTGGCCAACTCCTTTGATCTGGGTACGATTTACCGCCATCGGACCGATCTCGCCCCCCCAACACGTTCCAACATCGTCACACATTCACGAACTACCTCTCCACACGTGGAAAGTTGGACGAACAGTTGGAGTGTTGGACGATAGTTTGGAGCCGGCATAAGGCTCGTAGTACAAGTAAAAAGCTTCATGTGCTGTCGCTTTACCTACAATTCATACCTACTTTTCTCATTCACAGAGAATGAGAAAAGTATGAATTAGTAGGTAGGTAAAGTCAATTTTTGCCCCCCCTGCGCCATCGGCTGACGACGCCCTTGAAGGTAAGTACCTACTTATACTTTTAATAAACATATAAATAAAGTATAAATTGACCTTTTATGGTATATAAACTTGAATCGAATCCACTTAAATTGCATCCATACTAATATTATAAATGTGAAAGTGTGTTTGTTTGTTTGTTTGTTTGTCCGTTTTTCACGTCAAACACAGAATTTTGAATAATCACCTGTCTGAACTGGGAATCGAACCCGCTAAATGTAAAAACAATTCTTTTATTTTATTACACCGATCGAAAGGCTCGATTATACCTAAGCATTTCTTCTAAGTATCATAGCATCTTAAAAGGAAGACTACTAGAGGAGATGTTTCAAATCCGGCCTGCACATTGTACACCTATTGCAAAATCGAGGAAAAATCTAAAAATAACTTAAAAAATACTAAAATAATTTAATTTTCAGTATTTTGATCGCGATTCAATTTTAAAAACAATATTTTATTGTATCAGGCTTTGAGTATTCAAAACGTATCAGGCAACCATCAGTGCCCGTAGTGTAAGTTTTTATGTCAAAAAACGCAAACTATTTCGATTGCGTATTTATGTCAATTTGTATGAAAACTGTATTAGCGCCTCTAGCGGCGAGTAGCGCGCTTATATAGTTTTCATACAAATTGACATTAATACGCATTCGAAATAGTTTGCGTTTGCTTGACATAAAAACTTACACTCGGGGTACTGGCAACAAATATTTCACTATGAGCCGTTCCGAAACTAAGTTCGAAGTGTACGGTTAAATGTCAATCCCAAATGAATTGTTACTATTATTAAGTTGATAGCAAAATAATGTTTGAAAAATAAAATTATTTGGTTATAATAATACAAGAAAATGTATTTAAATACAATAAAGTCACAGCTTTTCTTATATCTATTTTTCATTTTGTCGCATACTTCTTCGTTTGTGATTTCTGAACGCACGCTTTTTGACAGTTCTTTCATTCAACACATGAAGTTCAGTGTTGCCAACTTAGCACTTTCGGTGCTAGATTTAGCACTATTTTCATAAGTCCAGCACAAAAAAACGGCATATAGCACCTAGCACCAAATCTAGCACTAAATAGTACCTACTCATGCTGATTATTTTCTGGTTACGCAGAACAAAATGCAGTCACGCGGTCAGTAACAAAACGCTTTATGCAACGGCAATCTGATATAATTTGACCTGCCTGACTAAATTTTCTTTCTTAAGATAGTTATGTCTTTCTTTGTCTTGTTTGTTGATTGATGATTTGCTTCTTTAAAACGGACGAAAAAGCTTAGTGCGTGGTGAGTTACGAAAATGGATACTCGTTTGAGCAAAAAAGTCAGGTATGCTCAAAGTTTCAGAAAAAAAGTGGGATCGGATCGTTCGATCCGAAATACAAGAAATGGCTTAGATAGACCACTCGGTAATAGCTTGAAAGCAATGTGTATATTTTGCAAAACAGAAATGAATGCAACAATAATTGAAATAAGCGTCATTCACAATAAAAAATTTTTTTTTTAATAATTTTATGATTTTTTTTATAATCTAGCACTATTTTTGGAAATCCATACTTATCTAGCACTATTTTAGATGACGTTTAGCACCAATTTGTGGTATTGAGTTGGCAACCCTGATGAAGTTTGACTTAATACTCGTTACCTCAGTATTAAGTCGAGCTTCATGATTCAACATGTCGTATTGTCGTCATCTCGGTGTGAATATTTTTCACATCATTTCGCGCACAATTTCGTGTTTCATGCGAATGATAAAGACGATTGATTAGGTACCTACCATACCAGCACGCGTAGCATGACAAACCCGAGAAGAGTTTTGTCTACCTCGAAAGTCTATAATTGACAGCCGAACAATAGGTTTGTCTACGATGAAATGTCATTTTTGACATTTCGATGTAGACAAAACCATAGATGTATTATTCCTGTAGATGGATCACAAAAATAAGCTATAACTCACCCATCCTTTACCCCTTCTAACACTATCAAATTGTCATAAGATAGAAAGAGACATACATGTGAATCTGTTGCGTCGACATTAGTGAATGTCTCCATTTTGACCATGCAATGCTAGATGATGATGATGCAATGATAGTGCTGTGGTTTTTTTTATAACAAGTTATCGATAAAAGATGTCAAAATAATTTGAATGCAATGCGATACATAAAATTACAATGTATATGTATATATCGCAGGCGTATTGTATATTTCACCGTATTACATAGCAACTAGCTGTCTTGGAAAAAACAGTACCGCATTGTAATGCGGCGGATTCAAGATACGCCGTATTCAATACGGCTGATCGAAAGTACGCCGCATTGAATAGAGCGCATCGCGATTTTCAATGCGGCTAGACTTAATGTAATTGGGCGGTTCATAATCCGCTTTTCTGTCAATTTTTAGTACTAATCGTGTCCATAGTGCTCACGGCCTTAGAATTTTGTTTATGCTATGAAACTTCAGCATAGGTCGAAATATGGCAAAAATGTCTTACCTCAAGACAAAAGCGCACTCTCAGCTGATCGATCTAGTGTGGCAGAATATTTTTTTTATATTTCGACGTATGCTATGCTCCAAAGAGAAAGTTGTTCAGTTTCATGGTCTAAGCAAGCCCTTTAATTTTGAATCAGTGCCAAATATGAAGTAGGTACTATAATTATACTTGATGAGATCGATGGGTAATTGGTACGCGCATTCTGCATCCGGTCGTTGATGATAAGCAACATTCGTTGCGGTTGGGCATCTGAATGGTGACCAAAACTTTATTATCTCGTCTCCTCTGTGCTTCGGAAGGCACGTTAAGCCGTTGGTCTCGGTTGCATTAGCAGTCGTAGGCACCCTCACCCACCAAGGCTTCGCGTGGTGAGTTATGGCACTTATGGCCCGTTCTACCTGTGGTGTTTTCTTGCACAGGGAAGGCCCAGCAGTGAGGACATTAATATGATAATGATGATAATTATACTATTTATACAATTAGGTATAGTCGTAAAACTGAACGAGATTTCTAATCAATTTATTAAATTAAATAATCTGCTGAATGATATCAAGTAAAAAATAAAGATTTCACGCTAATTTTCATACTTTTAATGTACTTATTCAATTTTTTAAGTATAAATTCACAATTTGCTTTAATAAGTGCATCGAGCATATTCTTGTTTGTTGCGAAGGTCTCCAATCGTCGTCGCCTTTTCTTACGTGTCTTATTCACGTTTCCTTTACATCGACGGCGGCGCGGGGCGGTGGGAAATCTGTTTAGAATTGAGAAAAATTAAGTTTAAATACAAAATTGTTAACACTACAATTTTTTATCGATAATACATAATAAAATCGGACTACAACACTATCAGGTTGGTCAAATGTCAAAAAATCCCATTTGGCTTTAAATTATATATGTTTAGCCTAAAAACACCCGATTTTCTTCAACCAAGTCAATGTTAAACTGTATAATACGCGTACAGCGACTAGTTTTTGCAAATTTGCTATAAAAATGTTCGCAAAAACACAAAACAATGAGTGTGACTTACCTCTGAAATGATATGTGTTCATTATTCTCTTTCAAAACACTCACTCTGCTTGAATAACCGGGAACATTACAGGCCATTCTTAACAAACAACAGATTTACCGCACCACACCATCAAATCTTTCTATATTTTTGTACAAAAAAAGCTTTTCTTTCTGAAGCATTTGTTAACCAGCTGGTTAACAAACAAATATGACGTTTACTTTCAAGTGGCGCGCAGCTCGTTAAGACGCACACGTTGGGCTATTGTTATCTCTTTTTAACACACGACAAGTCGCCATTTGAGAGACGAGAGTCGATTATAGAAGGAATTGTTCATTTTCTTATGCTCCATCTACAGGAATAAGGGCGTTTGTGCACTACAACTGAATTTTACCGATCCGGCGGTCCGTGTTTTTACGGACCGGCGTGGCATGAAAAACACGGATGATAGGCTTGTGCACTTGTCCGGTTTTTTACTGGCTGGGGCAGCGCAGTGATCTCTTTGAAACTACACTCTACGGACGCGTTTTAAACGAGAGGAATAATGAGTTCCTTGGAACGTCAGCAATTACTTGCTTTATTGCTTTATGTACGAAGACGTAGAAGACAGAAAGAGTTTTGGGTTCATCCTCTTATCAGTGAAAGGTACCTGACAGGGTCATTTTACCGAAATCACAATTAATTGAGGCTTGATGAAAAATTACTATAACAAAAAAAGTTTCATCAAAATCCGCTTAGTAGTTTTTGCGTGAAACACGGACAACAGACAGACAGACAGACAAACAAAATAACTACTATAACAAAAAAAGTTTCATCAAAATCCGCTTAGTAGTTTTTGCGTGAAACACGGACAACAGACAGACAGACAGACAAACAAAAATTTCAAAATCCAAATTTTTGGTGCTAGATATATTACGTGTTATTGGTGAAAAATAATAATAATAATAATAAATAACTAAATTTTTACATTCACACCAATTATCTAAGCCCATTTTAATTTCATTAAGAAACTGTATCATGGAAAACTTGATAACGGATAAATATATACTTAAATACTTTTTGTTTGTAAATTCATACTTAATATACATAGAAAACGCCCAGACCAAGACAAATAGACATGTTCATGCACACAAATATTTGTCTTGTTCGGGAATCGAACCCGAGACCACTGGCGCAGAGGGTGGGTAGCCTACTCCTGCGCCAAATCGGTCGTCAATCGAGAAAGGCGCTTGAATTTATTTTGGCGTGCGTTAATTTATTTGCGATAACTCCTAAGATATTCATTTAAATTATATGGTGTAAAAGAGTAAAATAATGTGCATAAAATGCTTAAAGCAACTAACGTATTAAGATTGATAAGGGTTAATACTGTATCCGTTTAAATAGCTTTCCAAATTACCGCATTGTTCGTAACCATTTTTAAGAGATAATATGGCTATAATATGCTATCCTTAAAAGATAGACATATGCTATCGCGGACTTTTTTGTAGATCTATAGAAGAGGAATATCCCAACATGCATTATTTTTTTAAACCTCGAAAGGATTAGGCAGCGTTTTTGCAGAAAACTCCCGGGCGGCTTGCCGTTTGCCGGCACTTTCGACAATTATCGTTATATTTCCACCAATTTACACAAAACTTTCATAAATTATATACTAAAATCTTTCTGAAGAACCACGCTACCTGTTAGTGAAAACCGCATGAAAATCTGTTTCGTAGTTTTAAAGATTTAAGCATATATAGGGACAGACAGACGGGAAGCGACTTTGTTTTATACTATGTGAGTGATTTATGATTAAAATACAACCATCCGTTTTTTTCCGGACGGTAAAATTCAGTGTAGTGCACAAGCGTACATATGTTTTTCATTGCCGTCATCTCGGAACGGAAAAAAACGGTCCGGAATGGGGAAAAGTAAAATGACGGACGGTAAAATTCAGTGTGGTGCACAAGCGCCCATATGTTTTCCATTGCTGCCATATCGGTCCGGAAAAAACCGGATCGCCGGATCGGTAAAATTCAGTGTAGTGCACAAACGCCCTATGGGCTTTTGTGCACTACACTGAATTTTACCGATCCGGCGGTCCGTGTTTTTACGGACCGGCGTGGCATGAAAAACACGGATGGTTAGCTTGTGCACTTGTCCGGTTTTTTACTGGCCGGGGCAGCGCAGTGATCTCTTTGAAACTACACTCTACGGACGCGTTTTAAACGAGAGGAATAATGAGTTCCTTGGAACGTCGGCAATTACTTGCTTTATTGCTTTATGTACGAAGACGTAGAAGACAGAAAGAATTTTGGGTTCATCCTCTTATCAGTGAAAGGTACCTGCGGGGTCATTTTACCGAAATCACAATAAATTGAGGCAGGATGAAAAATTATTTTTTAACTACTATCGAATGTCTACGGCTAGCTATATAACAAAAAAAGTTTCATCAAAATCCACTTAGTAGTTTTTGCGTGAAACACGGACAACAGACAGACAGACAGACAAACAAAAATTTCAAAAACCATATTTTTGGTGCTAGATATATTTACGTGTTATTGGTGAGAAAGGCGCTTAAATTCATTTTGGCGTGCGTTAATTTATTTGCGATAACTCCTAAGATATTCATTTAAATTATATGGTGTAAAAGAGTAAAATAATGTGCATAAAATGCTTAAAGCAACTAACGTATTTAGATTGATAAGGGTTAATACTGTATCCGTTTAAATAGCTTTCCAAATTACCGCATTGTTCGTAACCATTTTTTAAGAGATAATATGGCTATAATATGCTATCCTTAAAAGATAGACATATGCTATCGCGGACTTTTTTGTAGATCTATAGAAGAGAAATATCCCAATATGCATTATTTTTTTAAACCTCGAAAGGATTAGGCAGCGTTTTTGCTGAAAGCTCCCGGGCGGCTTGCCGTTTGCCCGCACTTTCGACAATTATCGTTATATTTCTACCAATTTACACAAAACTTTCATAAATTATATATTAAAACCTTCCTGAAGAACCACGCTACCTATTAGTGAAAACCGCATGAAAATCTGTTTCGTAGTTTTAAAGATTTAAGCATATATAGGGACAGACAGACGGGAAGCGACTTTGTTTTATACTATGTAGTGATTTATGATTAAAATACAACCATCCGTTTTTTTCCGGACGGTAAAATTCAGTGTAGTGCACAAGCGTACATATGTTTTTCATTGCCGTCATCTCGGAACGGAAAAAAACGGTCCGGAATGGGGAAAAGTAAAATGACGGACGGTAAAATTCAGTGTGGTGCACAAGCGCCCATATGTTTTTCATTGCTGCCATATCGGTCCGGAAAAAACCGGATCGCCGGATCGGTAAAATTCAGTGTAGTGCACAAACGCCCTAATACATCTATGGACAAAACCTTTCTCGAGTTCGTCATGCTACCCGTGAGGGGGCTTACCACAAGCTCTTATAGCAGTTATTTTTAAGCCTTAAAAAAAACTGCCCTGCTTATCGGTACCATGAACCATAACAATAGCAGCGCTGTTAGTCCTAGACGTTCACCGGTCAAACAGCGTTGCTAAACGTACCATGAGCTCACTTTAGCACGCCAGCAGGCCTGCCAAACTGTCATAATTAGCAGTTTTTAAAAAGTTGGTCTCAAGCAGCTTTAAAAAGCCTGCTAAGGGTGGTATTCCACTTATCTCAAATATTTGATCAAAGAAATTGGACGAGGACGATTAAAGATCTTTGATAAGTGGAATACCACTGATAATTTTGTTCGTTATTAAATGAATGATCAAGCGATTCTGTGGTTTTTGGAGGACGAAAGCTTTCCGCAATAGAAAGAAAAAAGCGTGGCGTAAACTTATACGAGAACAAAGCAATCCATTGGAAGTTTACGACAAAATGGATTTTATTCGGAGGTTTTGATTTTGGTTTCGGGGCCCTTTAGACCTTTGATGCCCCCCGATTCACGAACCACCGGGAACGGAATCTGATTTGAATTCTGTGCTTTGTCTTTGCCTATTCTATAGTGAGTGACAGAGACAGTGCATACATTTCGCTGTCGGGAGCGTTTCCAACGGTTTGTGAATCCGGGGGCTGATACTGCAGCAGCAACGAAAACGAAATCTATAGATTAATCTGTTCAGGCAAGAGTGAGTGAGTTCTACCCATTCAAAAATTAAAACAAGAGTCTTACAAGATTCTTATTTTCTCGAACTTTGTAACATTTAAATTATTTATTTTAGGTATTGTCTGCTTTGTCCTTTTTTGCCACCGGCTTCTCTGAAAAACCTGTGGCTGTGGAGGATATTGGGGGCATTCCATGGCACAACAAACCGTGTCAAGTAGGTTACTGCTGCATTATTGTGAAGCGTTCCGAGCGCTTTTTTCTTTAATACGGACTTCTCCACGAACGCAGCGTTCGTGGAGAAGTCCGTATTAAAGAACGACACTCACTCAAGTGGAGATCTCTTCTCAAGTATAGTTAGCAAGGGATGAAATGAATGTATTCGGTGCATGTTTTCGCATCCCTTTCTAACTAAGCTTGAGAAGAGATCTCCACTTGAGTATCGTTCTAGAATATGGGTCTAAGTAACTGTGTTAACTTTGTTTGTTGAAATTAGTCACTTTTCCAACTTGAAACCAAAGCTTCAAACACATTTGTAAAAAAAAACATTAGTAGCGAGTAACGTTCGGAAACTAGAAGTGACGCTTGTTTATAAAACTCTGTCAAGAACAATATTTAAAACCATTTTTTTACACTGCCGTTCAATTTTATTTTCATAAAAACATCTTGTTTTAGGTTTTCCTTTGCATTGTTATTGTATTTTATTTATAAAATATTACTTTAATACGAAACAGTATTTACCAGTAAAAATCATATTTAGTTTTCGAACGCAAACAACATTTTGGCTCGACAGGCCAGAGACAATCATTCAGTAGCAACAGCAGTGCAGCAGGCCTGCTAAAAGACTGCTAATTTTGGCTTATGGTACGATTAGCAAGAAGTTTATTTTAAACCTTGCAATAAAACTGCCCTGCATTTGTTCTGTTTGCTAAGAGCTTGTGGTAAGCCTCCAGGTGCTCTTTGGTTAATTCAACGACTGACCCGGCTAGTTATTTCATGAATATTCCTTCTTCTTTTACCTGTTGGACTTGGCTGTGTGAATTGGATTGGATACTGTTATTTGCAGTTATTTGCTACTGTGATTTGGATTTCGTCGTTTGGAATATTCTTCAATTATATGTTTTCTCAGGTATGTAAAAGACATAAAGACAAACAAATAACGTTAACCAGTTTGGGACACTGTTTAGTATGGGTCTAATTAATTGTATTCATTTTTTCAGACATGTCGCATAATCGCATTGTTTGCTTTGCTCGTCTGCAATTATTGAGGATGCTCAATATTACATGACGTGTAATATTGGCCCAGAAATAGTACTGTCATTGAACAGAATCTTGGACATGAGGTAATTAATAATAGAGCTTTTTAAAATGAATTAACTAGGGTATCTCCCTACTCACTCGGTTCTTGTTTATTTATGTACCACCTAAATAAAATAATACTACCTTTTAACCATATTTTACTCTTTGTTACTTCTCTGACTAAGAGAAGGCAGTAGAGTCTATAATGTGATGATCTTTTGTGATAAATAAAAAGAAAAATATATATTTTTTAGATTGCAGAAGATGGACTAATATGTGCTCAATGTTTTGAAAATGTTAGCAATATTAGACATGATCTACACACCTTGCCTCCTGAGACAAATGTGTGTGTTTACTGTCGATCAACCCTGTTTAATAGACGTTGCCGTTGATGTTTTTCTGAAAGAAGTTCACCCAGAATAGTAAGTACTTTTCATGATAGGTCATTTTCATATAACCATGAACGGAACCATCTCATTTTAACTAGAAACCAATATTAAAAAATCCTAATATTTACCTACTAAAACTCCAAGTTGGAGTTACATTATTTTATAAATCCTACCTTAAAAGCAATAGTTTAAATATTGACTTTTAATATTTTAAACATAACAATAGACTTTTTATTGTACAGTCACACATTGAATTCTTTATAACTTTTCAGATACCTGAAGGAAGCGGAGTTTGTTCTTTGTGTTGGAGATCTATCCATAACTTGCTACAGGCTCAGGGATTCATAAATACTCCCCCTGTCAACACCAATATTTGTGTTTGGTGTCAGCTGTCACTGGCTCGGAGACATAGGCACTCTATACCAGAAGGACCGGAGAGAGATGAAATTGTTCAAAGAATACATCCCCAGGAGGTAAGCTTGATATTTGATAAGTAACGAAATTCTATATTTTTAATTCGTACATGTTATAAAGTAATGTCACTTAGGATGTCTTATTTCTCAGCAAGTAAGAGATATTTTAACTGTTTTAGTTCAAAATAATACAATTAATCTTGGTCGGTTTGCAAATATCAAGTGACAGTTGCTTTAAAGACAATTTATATAAATTATATAAATTGACATCTCTTATGTATTTACATAAGAGATTTCTCCAGTAGCTATTGCTAAGGATAATGTAATGTCAGTTCTTTCCCTACTTAGGTTTGTATCAAAATAATATGACCATTTATTATTTATTCTACAGATTCCACCTGGAGGACTAGATGCTATTCCTGTTGGGTTGCAGCTCGCAGAAACGTACAACATGCTAGTAACAGCAATATAATACTGATGAATTACTGGAGCCAGACCCATCTCACAGCCAGCCGAAGGCACACCCACATTTTAACAGAGACGGCCAACAAATCTAGATTTGTAACTTTACGCAGATGGATGGTAGAAATAGTAAATGGATGTTTTAAACGGGATTTTAAATTGTTTAGACAAGAATATTTTAATGTGGCTGCCACCCATCTGATGGATGATTTCCGGAAATGTGCAGCTTTTATTAATGCATTCTATCCAGTAATTGTAAACAGACCGGACGGGTTGCATCAAGTCTCGCCATCAATCGGGTAGATGACCATTGTATGGTATATAGGTTAGTCTCGGTATCAAGAAAATATTGCAGCACTGGTGTCGTTTTTGGATGGAATTCTAGTTAGGGAAGATGTTGAAAATGAAGTAGAATAAAACAAAACACTTTCACGGATTTTTCACGTGTTTTATTTATATAAACAGTTCGCGCAGAAATCTATAAAATAAAACATTGAAAAATACATGTTGTTTTCTTCTTTATAACCCTGAAATCCCTTCCTTTTTGCTTGTATTTTTTTATACCAATACTAGCGGCCGCCCGCGGTTTCACCCGCGTGGTTCCCGTTCCCGTGGGAATATCGGGATAATAAGTACATATAAACCTTCCTCTTGAATCACTCTATCTATAAAAAAAAACGCATCAAAATCCGTTGCGTAGTTTCAAAGATTTAAGCATACAAAGGGACATAGGGACGGAGAAAGCGACTTTGTTTTATACTATGTAGTGAAGGTGGCATACAAGCGTACAGCTCGTCTGATGGTAAGTGGTCACTATAGCCAACCCCACGCTATACACTATCTGGGTAAAACATCAGAAAGGAAGGGAGTTCATTTCACAACCTCTGTGTGTTATAGAGAAAGATCCTCTGAAACCTGTTCGAGATTTTGGTTTCAAAGGTTTCAAAGTGTGTGTATGAATGAATTCCCTGCCGATGGCGAGCGGTGCATGGTAAAATGTGGCTGTGGGCATCATATCAACCTCTGATTATGGCAGGCACGAAGTCTTTCTTCTAACTTGGTGACGCGGCTGTATTAGGATAAAGAAGCCTTTTCTCATTCAGCAGTTTAGAACGGCTTAATTAAGCCATAGATTTTATTATTACTTAATTTTGTGAATTCAAATAACGATTTTTTATTAAAGTAATTTATTATTATTATTTTACTAGCTGACCCGGCAAACGTTTCGCCATATGAATTTTATTGGACACGAACTTCGTATCAAACAAATGTCACTTAAAAAACGTAATCCTAAGCGGCAAATTCTCCTCAATAACTCCTTTGTTTATAAAGCGATTTAGATGATTCTTGTTTTTGTTAAAACGGGGATACCTCAAGGTATTTTTACTTATTTCAAAAAAGGAGGTTTTCAGTTTGATCACATACCTATTTAACAGAATACACGTAAATTGCCTGAACGATGCACTAAAAAGAGTGAAATAAAAATTTTTTTATAAAAAAAAAACCGCCTTCAAAAAAACCACATCAAAAAAGTAAGAAATAATCCCTTAACTATTAAATAACGTAAGTACTTTGAAGACGGCGGGTTTTTAACAAAAACTACAAAAAATTGTACATCAACCTCAAAGTACTTACGTTATTTATTTCTTGAGGGATTATTTCTTACTTTTTTTATGTGATTTTTTTAAGGCGGTTTTATTTTTGGTATGGTAATATCCACCGCAGGAATTGGGATTGCACACAAATCTAATTAGAAAACCTGAACTTAAGATTTCTTTCTACGTCTACGCCTTTTCCCTTTGATGCTATGATAATCAATAATTGAAGCAGCATGTATCTTTCATGCCTAAGCACATGGCTAAAGTATTCAATCTTGCGCTTTTTCACTAGGTACATGATTTCACTTTTTCCTGTACTTTCTGGCGCGCTGGAGAACAGTTTCGTTTCTGACTCGTGTCTACAGTTGCAAAACTTCTGAAGTATTCGGAATAATTACGTAATACTTCTCATAAAGTTTCTTTCCATCAGAATTTTTCAAAATAAATTCGTTTGAAAATATTGGCATTTTTTTATCTTAGGTCAATCTTGCTAGAAAATATCGTGCCCGAGTCGGGCGGGCGACGACGACGACGGATGAACAAACAACTCGTGCGCGGCGCGCGGCGCCCGCCGCAGAACAAATCACGAACAAATTCTAGTGGCGCATGGCAGGCGGCGCGCGCGGCGCGCAGGGCGGGCGGGCGAGATTAGCGGGGCGGGGAGTGGGAGGCGATGCCCCCCGGGGAATTATTCGACCGCTCCCCTTCCCCGCAGAGAAGGATTCATAATGTTTCGCAATAATTCGCGGTCTAAGAAAATATTTCAATTTCGATAAAAATAAACGTGAGCGTTGTTTTTAAAAACGAAGTGCTTACCTATTTGCTCAGTGATGGATTGATGGTGAATTGGTTGTTATTATTATTGTAGCGTAATTAGCGTAAGTAAACTTTGATTGTTTATTTTATTCCTTACCTATGTAAGGCGACATTAACAACAAAAGTAGGTAGGTACCTACTTACAGCAAAACACAAATTTTTATAGGTACTAGCGACCCAGCCCGGCTTCGTTTGAACAATTTGTGGGTGCTTCGAATCTGTGATAACTTCTAAAGTGTTCATTTAAATGAAATACGGTAAAGGATAATTTTGATCTAAGTACCTCAATGATATCGATTTACCAACATTAAATGGCCAAGGTAACTTATATAGGTACTTATTTGGATAAGGATTAATACTGATTAGGAGACATTAGCTTTGCAAATAAAGTAATATTTTTAAATAACTTAATAAATATAAAAATTACTGTGAGTCAACCTATAGAAATAAGGCGACTTCGGGTCTTTTTTGTAGGCCTCTATGATATACAATGCCGTAGTAAATTATTTTGATGTAGGTAGGTATCTCATACGGTTAAGGGTGGTATTCCACTTATCAAAGATCTTTGTCCAAGAAATTGGACGTCGAATGTATGAAATTGGACGTCAAAGTCGTCCAATATGCGTCCAATTTCTTGGATCCAATGCATACTGGACAAAGATCTTTGATGAATGGAATACCACCACCCTTAGCCAGCAGCGTTCGCAATGTACCTAAGCGCTCGAAAAATCGTTTTTTGACGGCTTCATCAAAAAACATGGACCTAATTTTTCTCTATTATATAAATACGTAATTAGAATGTTTTGTATGTAGGTATTTATTTATAAACCTTCGAGAATAAATTTTCTAAATAACAGTGACAGCTGCATGCATCGAAATCCGATGCGTGGTTTAAAAGAAGAAAGGTTAGAAACAGACAGACAGAGGCGGAGAGTGACTTTATTTTATACTATGTACCTACTACCTACTTACCTACCTAGTGTTATTGAAGTGATGACCTAAGCCTCGGCACGGCACTTGTATTGCTAGGTACGACCACTTATATTGTGGTTCGACGGCTATGCCGATGACGGCTATACTCCGTGACTCCGTGCCGAGTTTTGTACCTACCTAGCAGTGGCAAAACGAAAGGGTACATACCTACAAGCCGATTCTAATCGGCTTACCTTATTATGCCCCCAGTACACGATGGCCGATCATGGTCGGCGACCATGACCAATACATCGTGGATTGACACTTTTGAACGAAGAAGTTTAAAAAGGTTCTTTCAAAAGTGTCAATGTACGATGTATTGGTCATGGTCGCCGACCATGATCGGCCATCGTGTACTGGGGGCTCTATAGTTTAAAACCTTTTACCATAGTTTAAAAATATGTTTTCTTTCATCCGTTTCAAACAATTCAAAAACATAAAAAAATCGCTAAAATAATAGGTACTTAAGTAGGGTATATGTGCCTACTTAAGTACCTACTTCTACACTTAAAACTTCCACAGACATTTTATTTAAGAGGTACCTAGATAGTAAGATATCCATCCATACTTCTTTTACTATGATTGACTATTTTTCTTGCTTAGGTAGGTATTTAAAAATAAGTGTCAAAACTGCTTTCTACTGCTTTTTTACCGATTGCTGCTTTTTTATCGTTACCTACTCCCGTATTTTTCGACGATCGAAATATTCCGAATGTTTCGTAATACTTCGGAATATTTCGTAAGTATTCCACGGGAAAGATTCGGAATTATTCCTGACTGCAACTGTACTCGTGTCACAAAGTAACTACGCGGGCGGGCGGTCGCCCTAGCTTTCCGTATATACAAAGGTACTTTGTGGTCCGCTTAGAACAAAGTGCCATTTTCGTCACGCACACATAGACGTCACATACATAGATAAGACACTATATATACAGGAATAGATAGTCAACTCAGCTTTTCAAATTGTCTAAAATGTGGTGAACTCGCCCATAGATGGCGATGTAAGTCATACTTCCTGCGAGCTTGCCTTTTGACTTACTAGATGGCGCTGTAATAAAAAATTTTGTAGAATGAACTTTTCATATTTGAATATCAAAATATTGAAGAATGATTTGTTATTAATTTTGCGGACTTCAAAGTTATGCAAAACATTAGTACTACGACGAGAATAATTTGTAGCCACCACAGGGCTTGTATTCCACAAAATAACTATGATTTTGTTAGTTATTTTGTGGAATACATGCACTGTGGTGTCCACAAAACTTTAAAGTTAGAAATGAATGAAATTATGTCTTAAAGAAATCACTTACTAGAGTGGAATAACAATTAAATAAAACAACATACTTAGAAATTAAGAATTTATTTTCTTTTAACATTTAAACTTCTAATGCAAAATATAAACCAACAGATAATAATGACTATCACATTGATTCAACAAAACAACAACACACTTGGATCCATTACGTTTTCAACTTAACGCAATGCTTTACAAAAAATATATGTATTATTTAAAAAATAAACATAAAAAATTCGCGACTGAATTTGACGTTATTTGACAAAATATCATGGTTATTATTCTTTTTTATGGTTTAGCTCATAGAGTAAGGGTGGGTTGCACCATCTTACTTTAACCGGAACTATAACAAACACAAACTTATCTTGAGTCAGTGGCCAAATGTAGAACTATTGGGTTATTGCTTAGTGTTACCTAGGTTTCGCTATAGACGACAGCGACGCTGTCATCGAGTCAGATAAGTTTGTATCAGTTAAAGTTAAGGTTATTCAAGATGTTGCAACCCAGCCTAACTGTGAATGATTTTAATAACTCAGCAATAAATCATTCTAAAATACGTATTTATACGTATATTTTTATTTGTATCTGTGGCGTCCGAAAGAGGTTGCATTCCTTGCGGCTTTCGGCGTCACAATTAAGAGAATAAATATGAGGTGACAAGTTGTCATCGTTGTCAACGGTTTTCGTCTAGATTGACAGGAACAATTTTCCTGCTTAATATTTTATGAGTTACGTGCTACATAATATTTAGATGTAATCGTTTGTACATAATTGCAATATGCAAGTGTAAATATATATAGTGTATATACAAGTGCGAGTTTGATTCCTGGTTCCGTCCGTCCTGACCCGAGAGAGTGCGGGACATTGCCACCCGCACATTGGTGACCCCGATTGAAGAAGCATCCTTCCGGCGGGCGGCGCACACTGGTAGCGGTCAACAGCTGCTCACGGCTCACGGAGTGGCCTATATCGCCGCGACGCCCACGCCGACGGACACGGACGGTAGGATACCACGGCTCGATGTTCAATCGCCGTGGCTGAAATTGTGCCGATTTGCGCATCCAGTTCATCAGTTCCTGAATCGTTTCTCGCCCGAGGCATCGAATTCGACAGACTTCGTGGTCTCCGTGTCGACACACGTATTTATACATACTATTGTACATAATACAGTGTGTAGTCATTTTTAGATATACATAGTGATGACTTAAGTTTTAGTTTTAAGAATTTTATGTGGTGTTCCATACCTTTTTTTTTTTTTTTCCTTGTTTCGTGTTTGTTTGTGTATATTTAAAGTAATATACCATGGCTGAGACGGAACAATTACGGGAACAGTTGAGGCTGCTCCAGGAGCGTGTTTTAAGCCTGCAGTCTGTGGGTGACCAAGCCCAGTTTAGTGAGGTGAAAATAAAACTTCCCGCTTTTTGGGCAGACAAGCCGAGGTTGTGGTTTGCTCAGGCTGAGACTCAGTTCGAGATCCACAGGATTAAGGCCGACACCACCAAATTTGGTCACGTGTTGTCCATGCTGGACACGAGAGTGGCATCCGAGGTTGAGGATGCCATCACCAATCCTCCGCCTGAGGATAAGTACGACCATTTAAAGAAGGAGTTAATAAGTAAACTCTCAGTTTCGAGGAGCCAGCAGATACGTCAATTGCTTAGTGACGAAGAGCTGGGTGACAGACGCCCGTCAGCTTTCTTGCGCCATCTTCGCTCCCTTGCCGGCACAGAGATGGGTGATGACAGCATCCTTCGTGAGTTATGGATGCGCCGCCTCCCGCGCGAAGTACAGCGCATTCTTATTGCTCAAGAGGACCTGCAGCTGGATAAAGTGGCTGAAATAGCTGATGCCATTGTTGAAGCATCGCCTCCACCTCCCGCAGCTGTTCATGCTGTGAATTCTCCGGAGTTGTCCGCTATTATGCAACGCCTGGAAGAGTTGTCTCAGAAAGTTGAGGCTCTTTCTCTTGAGCGTTCACGTTCTCGTTCTGCATCTCGTTCTTCGTCCAGGACCAGCTCCAGATCCAGGGATCGCCTTTGCTGGTACCATCGCACTTTCGGTACTAAGGCCTCCAAGTGCATTTCACCCTGCTCCTGGAAATCAGACCAGCGGGGAAACGAACCAAGCAATCAGTAGAGGCGGCGGCTGATTGCTCGAAGCCTAGCCGTCGTTTGTTTGTCACTGACTCTAAGTCTGGCCATCGGTTCCTTATTGATACCGGATCAGACATAAGTTGTTTTCCTCGCCATCTACTTAAAGGTGATTATCCCGTAACTACGTTTGATGTCAGCGCTGCTAATGGCAGCACCATCAGAACGTATGGCCCCGTTTTAATGCGATTAAATTTAGGTCTTCGACGGGAGTTTCGTTGGAATTTTGTTATTGCAGACGTCAGTGTACCCATTATTGGTTCAGATTTTTTAGCTGAATACCACTTAATGCCGGACTGTCATAATCAACGGCTACTTGATGGTCTCACTAAGATTACTGTTGCTGCAATCGCTGCCAATAGTACACAGGCTAGTGTTAAAGCTGTTGTAGCTGATTCATCTGCCGCGGCTCAGATATTGTCAGAATTTCCTGAGATTCTGCGTCCACCAGGTCTACCTCGGGTTGTAAAGCACAAGACCCTGCATCACATCATTACCACTGATGGCCCTCCGGTTTCATGCCGTCCTCGTAGACTTGCGCCGCAGAAACTTCAGGCTGCTAAAAAGGAGTTTGAGCTGATGATCAACTGTGGAACGGCTCGTCCTTCCAGCAGTTCCTGGGCATCTCCGCTGCACATGGCTCGCAAGGGAGAAAACGGCTGGCGTCCTTGTGGTGATTACCGCGCGTTGAACGCCAGAACGGTTCCCGACCGGTATCCTGTTCGCCATATTGCAGACTTTGCTCAAAGTTTGGCTGGCGCTACTGTCTTCAGCACTCTTGACTTGGTAAAAGCGTACCAACAAGTGCCGGTTAACGAGGACGATATTTGCAAGACAGCCATTACAACACCATTCGGATTGTTCGAGTTCCCCTTTATGACGTTTGGTTTACGGAACGCTGGACAGACTTTCCAGCGTTTCATTGACGAAGTCGTAAGGGGACTCGACTTCTGTTATCCATATGTTGATGACATTCTGGTGTTCTCGAAGACCCTAGAGGAGCATGTCCAGCACCTTCGCATTTTATTCCAGCGATTGCGAGACTATGGTGTGGTGATCAACCCCGTCAAGTGTGTTTTTGTGGCCGATGACGTGAAATTCCTCGGTTACAGAATTAGCAAAGACGGCTCTAGTCCTCCTCCAGAAAGAATTGAAGCCTTGCGAAGCTTCCCTCTACCGAAAACGGTTGAAGGACTTCGCAGGTTTCTCGGCATGGTAAATTTTTATCGCCGTTTCCTGCCGGGTGCAGCTGAGATGCAGGCACCGCTTATCGATGTGTTAGCATCATCTAAGCTGAAAGGCTCGAAGCCTGTGCCATGGACACCGGATTTGGAGCTCGCTTTCCAGAAGTGTAAAGACCACCTGAGTAGTGTCACACTTCTGGCTCATCCAGTTCCTGATGCCCAATTGGGATTATTCACGGACGCGTCCTCCAGCCATGTTGGGGCTTGTTTACAGCAGAAGGTCGAAGGCCATTGGCAACCTTTAGCTTTCTTTAGCAAAAAGCTGTCTGCTAAACAATCCACCTGGCCTGCATATTACAGAGAGCTCTTGGCTGTTTATGAAGCAGTTCAGCACTTTCGCCACATCATGGAGGCGCAAAACGTGACTGTTTTCACAGATCATAAGCCGCTGATTTACGCGTTTTCCCAGCGGCGCGAAAAGTTACCCCCTGTGCAGCTCAATCACTTGTCTTTCATTTCTCAGTTTACGACGGATATTGTTCATGTAAGTGGGAAAGACAATGTGGTTGCAGATGCCTTGTCGCGTGTGGAGGCTCTTTCTTTTGAAAGTGATTTCACGGCTCTTGCACAAGATCAGGCGTCAGATCAAGAGTTACAGGAGGTTCTTACCGGTTCTTCGCTGAAATTAGAGAAGATTGTTTTACCCGGAACGGATATTTCAATTTTCTGCGACATTTCAACTGGTAAACATCGGCCATATCTGACCCCCTCTTTCCGTCGCCCTCATTTTGACAAACTGCATTGTCTTAGTCACCCTGGCGCGCGAGCATCTGCTCGCTTAGTTGCCGAGCGATTTGTGTGGCCTGGCATGCAGAGTGACTGTCGTAACTGGGCGCGAGCCTGCACGAGCTGTCAACGGAGCAAGGTGTCCAGACATACTGTGACGCCTTTGGGGCAATTCCCTACTCCATCGGGGCGTTTTCGCCACGTTCATATTGACATCATTGGTCCTCTGCCTCACAGCCGAGGATTTCAGTACTGTCTCACAGCTGTGGACAGATTTACCAGGTGGCCCGAAGCATGGCCGATGGTCAATATGACGGCAGAAGAGTGTGCAGAGACGTTCTTCCGGGGATGGGTTTCTCGCTTCGGCGTTCCGTCTGTCGTGACGACGGATCAGGGGCGCCAGTTCGAGTCTGTTCTTTTCCGGAGTCTCTTGCAACATTGTGGCACACAGAGGATACGCACTACGAGCTACCATCCTTGTGCAAATGGTCTGGTAGAGCGTATGCACAGACAGCTCAAGGCGGCTCTCATGTGTCACAATGACACGTGGCACAAAGCTTTGCCAGTGGTCCTCCTTGGGATGCGATCTTGTTTGAAGGAAGATCTTCAAGCGTCCCCGGCCGCTTTGGTATATGGGGAGTCTCTGTGCTTGCCAGGAGAATTTATGTGTCCATCTCCTGTGAACCGCATTGGAGAGGCTAATTTCGCGGATCAACTTCAAAAGCACATGGCGCTTTTAAGTCCAACTCAACCCTCGCGACACGGCGAACGTCGCCCGTTTGTTTTTAGAGATTTGGAGAAGGCAACCCATGTGTTTTTGCGAGATGACTCTGTACGGACTTCTTTAAAACCACCGTACTCGGGTCCTCACAAGGTGGCATCTCGTGCTCAGGATGGAAAAACGCTGACGATTTTGGTGGGTGATAGGCGTCTTACCGTAAGCCTTGACCGAGTAAAGCCAGCTTTTGTCTTGAGCGACCCATCTCCTCCGGGTTCTTTGCCAGCCGCTGTTCTTGGGTCTCCTGCACCTGTTACTGATTCCGGACTGCCGTCTCAGCCACCGGTATATCATTCCCGTTCAGGAAGAAAGGTTCGCTTTAGGGTTCCCATTGATGTATAGTTTTGTAAATAGTGTGTACATAAGTTAGTTTTTTTTTTTTTTTTTGTTTTTTTTTTACTCCGTAAGGGGGTGATGTGGCGTCCGAAAGAGGTTGCATTCCTTGCGGCTTTCGGCGTCACAATTAAGAGAATAAATATGAGGTGACAAGTTGTCATCGTTGTCAACGGTTTTCGTCTAGATTGACAGGAACAATTTTCCTGCTTAATATTTTATGAGTTACGTGCTACATAATATTTAGATGTAATCGTTTGTACATAATTGCAATATGCAAGTGTAAATATATATAGTGTATATACAAGTGCGAGTTTGATTCCTGGTTCCGTCCGTCCTGACCCGAGAGAGTGCGGGACATTGCCACCCGCACATATCTATAACATTAACTTTACTACTTTGCCACAGTATAGAAAAAAGAAACTTTTTTTTCTGTTTCAATAGAATTTACTTTTCTAGTCTGTGTACGGTTTTAGCGCCCCCTGGTGGCGAGCTCTGGTCGCTAAGCGAAGCTAAATTGATACAATGTTGTATGGAAGTTACCCCCCCATGGTCACATATACAGGCAAAATGGGACAGTTTGGGACAGTACTCAGTCGCGAGCATGAAGTTTGACTTAATACTCTGAGGTAACTGGAGCTCTCACCCTGAATAAAAAAGTGTCGCCAGCAAATTTGACATTTATGTATGTAGTGGCAGGTAGTGGCTGTCAGTTGTCTCATATGACCATAGGTATTTTTTTAAAGTGTAGGTGAGACGGAAGACAGCCACTGTGTTATTTGTGGTATTCAAAAAATTGTTCGTACTGCACTCTCCAGTTACCTCAGTATTAAGTCGAGCTTCATGGTCGCGAGTATCGCAAAGAGGTCAGTGATCGCAAGTTCCAAAGAGCATTTAATTGATCACTTCACGTCCGCGCCGCTACGTGTCACTGTGACACTTATATACCTATTTTACCATTAATTAACAAAAATTAATAACCAATATTATTACAGTTGCAGTGTATTTGGTTGTCTAAATACGACTAAAAACTGTGCATACACGTTTTTAAATTTCCAAACGATATTGAAAGGTAAGTTATGTCAAACTGTTTTCTCTTGTTGGTAGGTGAGTGAGTGAAACTTTCATGACTCTGCTTTTAGGTTGAGTACGAGCAACATTGTTTTTCTTGTATAAGTGGTAAATTTTGGTTTTTAGTGCTGTTGACTTATTTATTGTGTTTGTTTTTACTGGTGGTGGTTAAGTGTACGTCTATTGGTAAGTAGTTGCGTGTATATTTGTCTGTGTCGTCCGACTCCGACTCAATGTCGGAACCTCCCGATCCTGGAGGCGGTGATGGCGGGCCATGTGCTCATACATCTTCGCCCGTTCTTACTCAAATGAATATAGATGCAGGCTCCCATAATCCTCGAAAACGACCCCCGACGGATAATACCATTCCCCAACCTCCTAAAAAGACTAACATTCCTGTATCCTCACTCGCAACCCAATCCACTTATGTTAGACCTGAATTTGCAGATAACAAAAATAAATATACTGCAAAAGACTCTGCACCATTTATAGTTCATGTCAGCAAATCAACAACTGAACCCTCATCTGGCACCGCATTCCGCCCGATTCAATTCGGTCATTTCCTTTTTAAAAATAAAATTAAAAATGTGGTTATGGACGGTGTGAAACGAGTAGGAAGAAATAGAATTTCCGTAGAATTCAAGTCATTTGCCGACGCAAATGCTTTCTTAGAACACCCAGCACTTGTGACAGAAAATTATGATGCGATTATTCCCAGTTACAGCATTTCTAGGATGGGAATTGTCCGACAAGTCCCAGTAGACTGGACTTTAGAGGAACTGGTGGAGTCTATAGAGGTACCTACAGGGTATGGGTCTGTTATCAAGGCCCGCAGGCTAAACAGGAAGACATACAACAACGACGCTCCTGTTTGGGTCCCAACCCAGACAGTAGTTCTTACATTCTCTGGCCAAAAGCTCCCACAGCATGTTTACTGTTTTTTCACCTCCCTCCCAGTGGAAACATATGTACTCCCCACGATCCAATGTAACAAATGCTGTCGGTTTGGACATATCCAGTCCCAATGCAGATCGCAGGCCCGCTGCTTCATTTGCTCACAAGCTCATGAAGGCATCAGTTGTAGTAGACAGGAACCCACCTGCTTGTTTTGTTCGGGGCCACACAAGGCTACGGACTCCTCTTGCCCTGAGCAATCAAGGCAAAAACAAATAAAACTTGTGATGTCCCAAGAGAGTCTCTCCTACTCTGATGCATCAGCAAGGTTTGCTCAGGTCAGAAGGTCCTTTGCTGACACTGCCAGAACTGAGCAAGTCCCTTTCACCCCCCCGTCCCCCCAACACCCAACCCAACCTCTCTCCCCTAGGACCCAAAATATTTCCTACCGTAAAACAGTCTCCATCTCCAGGAATCAACATCTCCCATCTGCAAGCCCTGGGTATGATGCTCGAGCCCATAGGGCTATAGTTGAAACTCCACACTCCCAACAACCTAATGGTTGTGCTATCCCTACTGACTCTCCTATCCCTAACGACAACCTCATCTCACTCCTCCTTTCCACCATCATCAATCTTCTAGGAAGATTTAGTGATGTCCCCCTACCGCACAACCTCAGAGACCAACTATCTCAGCTTCTTAATATTGCCTGCTCCAATGGCGCCCATTCTTCAATGGAACTGCTGCAGCAGCAGGAATAAAAAACATGATCTGCTACACCTTCTCAATAAATTTAATCCCTTCCTCTTCGCTGTTCAGGAGATGCGTCGCAAGCCTGGCGATCGAGTCCGATTCCCAGGCTACTCGTGCCTTCGGGACGACAGAAGCGACGGGTATGGAGGCTCCGCTCTCCTAATCTCCAGAACAGTAACATTTTCCAAAATCGACCTCCCTTCTCACAGTGAGCGTATAAATGCAGTAGCTGTGAGAATTTCTAATGTGTCCTTTCTATCTGTGTACATCCCCCATCCTACCCATGAATCCCTTGCTGAGCTTTCCAAGATACTCTCCTCTCTTCCCCCTCCTCTTGTGGTATTAGGTGACTTTAACATTCATCACACTTCTTGGGGCTGCTATTACTGTGACCATTTATCCTCTCCCTTCCTTGACATTTGCGACCAATTTAACCTGTGTGTGCTCAACGATGGTTCACCTACGCGCAGGGTTTATCCATCCCAAAACATTAAGAGCGCCGTAGACTTAAGTCTGTGCACTCCTTCGCTCGCTCCCGACCACACCTGGACAGTACTCCCCACAACCTATGGAAGTGACCACTACCCTATTGTCATATTCACCTCTGACAACCGCCTTTCTCGCTCCATAGCCTGCCCGAATTCCCCTCGCCCACGCCTTAAATTCAACACATCTAAGGCTGATTGGGCTGATTATAGGCTGGCCTTAGACGAAGGTATTCAAGACCTACCTGACGTCACACCTGACAACTATCTTCTTGTTTATGCCGACTTTAGAAATAAGCTATTGTCTTCGGCGGAGAAATGCCTGCCTATTAAAAATATTCACAAGGGTAAATCTTCTTCACCTCCTTGGTGGGACTCAGAATGTACGACGGTGTGCAAGGAGCGAAAGGCAGCAGAACGTGTATATTCCCTTTCCATGACTGAGTCCAACTTTATCAAGTATAAATCGGCTGCGGCTAAGGCTGTGAGAGTCCTTACCGAAAAGAAGAGATTAGGTTGGCGCCAGTTCTGCGAATCCTTATCCCCAAGATCCCAACCTTCTCTGGTATGGAGAAATATTAGAAAATTCCGTTGCTCTGCCTCCACCAACAGCAACATAACCACCAATGACCCATCAGCCTGGTTGGAAGCCTTCCAAGATAAACTCGCCCCGCCATCAGTCCCAACCGAAATTGAGGCTACACTATGTGTGCCCCCAATATCATCCCTGCACTCCGAATTTGACTCTCCATTCTCTCTGGAGGAACTTAATGCAGCTCTGGATGGTCTCAAAGATTCCTCTCCGGGTATCGATGGGATTCCCTACTCGTTTTTAGTCAACAGTAGCTCTTCCACTAAGAACCTCTTTCTTTCTCTGCTTAACAACATCTTCCTTAAGGGGGTTCCTCCTGAGGAATGGAAAGCCCAAATTATTATCCCTGTCCTAAAGCCCGGGAAACTTAGCAACGACTCTAATGGGTATAGACCAATTGCCCTTTCCTGTACAATGGCCAAAATAATGGAACACCTAATTAAGAACCGGTTAGAGTGGATAGTGGAGAGCAGGGGTCTTCTCGCCAAAAGTCAATTCGGGTTTAGAAAAGGAATGGGTACAATGGACAGTCTCAGTGTTTTCTTGACTGATATCTGGATTGGCCTATCCAAACGCGAAAATGTGACGGGGGTCTTTTTAGACATATCATCTGCCTATGACAACGTACTGCTTCCGATACTCAGGCAGAAAATGCTTAATCTGAGTATTCCTGTGAGGCTTGTAAATATAATTTTTAATCTATTGTCTTCACGGTCTATACAAATATGTCACGATAATGCTCTATACCCCTCAAGAACTATCTGGAGAGGCCTTCCCCAAGGATCAGTCTTGAGCCCTTTACTATATAGTATTTATACCTATGACCTAGAATTGTCTTTAACCCCTTTTTGTAATGTCCTGCAGTATGCTGACGACCTGGCCTTGTACATTTCACACAGCGATTCCGTGCAAGCTACCGAGCTACTTAACGCCGCACTAGATTACCTCCGTGATTGGCTGCTGGAACATGGTCTTTCTCTCTCGGTAGACAAGTGCAATATGGTTGTATTCAGTCGCGCAAGGAATACACCTATCATGTCAGTCAAATATGACAACCAAGACATCCCTTTAAAAAGCCATGCTAAATTTCTAGGAATAGTACTGGACTCCAAACTGAGTGGAACTCAACATGTTTCCCATGTTGCCCAAAAATGTGAGAAAAATACCCATATTCTCCGATCTGTTTCTGGTACCTGGTGGGGCGCCCACCCATTTTGTCAAAAACTCCTTTACAATGCATTGATTCGATCGCATTTGGACTATGGCTCATTCCTTCTAGAACCATGTCTTAAATCATCTTTGAAGTCGCTCGATAAGATCCAGTCCAAATGCCTCCGAATTGTTGCAGGAGCAATGAAATCATCCCCGATAAATGGTTTGCAGGTGGAGTGTGGGGACCCCCCACTGGCCATTAGAAGACAATACCTAGCCGACAAATTTTTCTTTAAAATTATCCAAAATTCTTCACATCCACTCCTTGCCAAACTTCATCAATTGTCGGAATTTATATCATCAGGAACATTCTGGAAACTCAGGGACTCCCCTTGCCTGTTCCGTAGTTTCATTAAATTCATCCGCCTTCCCTGTCCTGTTTACCAATGTGCCCTTAAACCCATATTTGGGAACCCGTACCGCTCTCTAACACTGCAACCTGACATCCACCTAGATTTAGGTATCTCTAAAGATTCACCAGATGCTGAGTTCCAATTACAAGAAGTCATCCGGAAAAATTGGCAAGACTGGCTGGTAATGTACACGGATGCCTCTAAACTATCTGATAAAGAATGTGTTGGAGCTGCGGTCTGGATTACCAAATATAAAATAATGCTAAATTTCAAATGCCCCCCTGTTACATCCGTTTTTACTGGAGAGGCTACAGCAATTCTTGAGGCTGTTCGTTATGTGGAATCTCATAAAATAGGTAAAACTGTTATCCTCACTGACTCCAAAAGCTCTCTCCAGGCGATCTTATCCAACCCTTTCCATAGCAAATCTAATTTCCCTTTCATCCTTCAAATTCGGAACATTCTTTTAAAATGCTCCTTGCTTGGATACCAAGTCTCTCTGGCCTGGATACCGGGACACACAGGAATAGTTGGTAATGAAGAAGTTGACATAATCGCAAAAGAGGCGATTGTCAATGGATGTCCGGATCATAATAAAGCCTTTTCTCACGATCTGTACCCTTTGGCCACCCAAATAATGAGAACTACATGGGAAACCCAGTGGCGGGAGAAAAGCAAGACTGTAGGGAAATATTACGCTGACATTCAACACTCCTTACCGGACAAGCCATGGTTTTTTAAATATAAAAAAGCCTCCAAAGCATGCACCTCCACTGTAAGCCGTTTGAGGTTAGGCCATGCATGCACTCCTGTCCATCTGGCCAAAATTAGGGTTAAGGACTCATCACTTTGTGAATGCGGTCTGGAGGAGGGAACAGCTGACCACATATTTTTTAACTGTCCCAAATATCCAACATCCCTTTATGATCTCCTCCCCCCAAGTATCCCCAAACCCACAAATTTTAAGATTGTTCTTAGCTATGTGAAACCCCCCTGCATTGATGTTTTATGTGCTTTTATAACTACTAACAATATAAGATTGTAATTTACCTGTCTGTCTTTTACTAACAAATATTATATGTAAGTATTGTGTTCGTCTCTATTTCAGATATCTCAACAGCTTGTTCTACAGCCTCAAAAAGATCCCCCCCACCACCTCTGTACTCTATATACACTGTTCTCCTACAAGATACCGAGACAAGCAACGAGTCTGTAGAAACAACCAACTGAGCTAAAAACTGGATATTGGCGAAATCCGAAAGGGAAACGCCATTGCACAAAAAGAAGAAGAAGAAGGTGAGTGAGTATACCTAGGCTCCTTTTGGGACTAGCCGCTTTGATAACGACGATGAACCATACACATTCATCTTATAGTTAGCTGGTTGTGGTAAAACGCCAGTAATTGGGTTCTATGGTCCTTATTTAGATGTTATAGTATTCTCAAAACTTCTTGGCGGTTCAGCGAACACAGCCACAAGTCATGTTGACGAATTTTCAAGTAAAAGTTGTCGTTGCATTTTCTTTTATTTTAGCAGTGTTATGAAATCCTACTTACATTTAAGAGACTTCAGTCATTAAACCCCAAATAACATTTTACTTGCAGTATTTTTTTCATCTAAGCGCACGGCAGTGTGCCAGCCAAGTTCAGGAAAGGACGCCAATCAATAAATCCCAAATAACATTTCACTTGCAGTAAAGTTTTCTTTGACGCACGGCATTGTGCCAGCCAAGTTCAGGAGAAAACGAACCACGCACGATTATGCGTATACCTATTTATTTTAACGTCTTAATCGTAGGAGTGCCATAGGCTATTTTCGTTGCAAAACTAACTAGTTCATTTTAAAAATCAAATGATTTTTTTTCAGACGAACCTTATGGATAAGTTTAATTGATCGAGAAGATGTACGCAACAAATGGTCAACATATCTTCGAGTTTGTGAGGCCCATTTCGAAACCAATTCTATAATCAAGACATCGAACCGAACTGTCCTGAAAAAGGCATTAGTGCCTTTTTCAGGACAGTTCGGTTCCCAAACTTTTGCTACCTGTCAAAAAAAAATTAATTGAAGAATCGCAAGCAACTGTGGAGACTAATGAATCTTGTACACAATATGAAAAAGTTAAATGTGACTCAAATTCACAAATAGCAACTCACGTTTCTGCAAATTCTCCCAGAAAAAGAAAGCTGAAAAACGATATTCTTGAGTGCAAGAAAAGACTATGAAGAACAGCTGCGCCAGAAACAAATATGAACCTGTTTACATCTCGATAGCGTAGCTTCTATGACGTTCACAAGTATTGTAAAAACCAATCTAAATTGAATAAACAAAGGAGATGTCCTAACATGGATTTTTAAAATTCATGTTAACTAACCACAGTAATATAAATTTATATAGATACTTAGTCCAAAAACAAAGCTATTGAAGTAATTTGTAAATTTTTAAAGCCCTCCGATTCCGAGAAAATTAATTTTAGGTTTTCGTGAAAAAGCTTCTTAAATGCCCGCCATTTGGCTTAAAAAGAAATGTATCCAGAGCCGTAAATGATATTGGAAGAAAAAGAAAAGGACTTTAGGTGGTTATCACACTGCCTCCGGTTTCCGCACCACACCGGACGGAGATGCGGTGTATGTGTGTTATACACTGCGGGTTTTGTATGCAAATCAAGATTCTACAGCCAAAGTTAAGAAGCGCACTACCGCAAACTGGAGCGGTGTGCAGTGCAGTGTGGGAATCACAGAACAGAAGAAAGCATTTTGCTGTCAAAATGAAGAAAAGTACCGAATTGATTGACTCTAGTGGACGCAGCTTCATAGAAATTATATTTCAGGCGAATTTCTGCGATTCGATTCGACTCTGGGGGTCTACCGGCTAAAAACTATGGCCATGGACATGGGCTTCATTTGACATTTGAAGCCCATATGTCCATATAAGGGCAAAATATAGGCTCAATGAAGCCCTGTCCATATCCATATTTTTGAGCCGGTAGCCCCCCTGCACGAGTAGCATGACAAACTCGAGAAGTGTTTTGACTACCTCGAAAGTCTATAATAAATTGACAGCCGAACAATAGATTTGTCTACAATAAAATGTCATTTTTAAGGTTCCATTAGGGACAAAACCTTTCTCGAGTTCTTCATGCTACCCGTGCTGCTTGGTGCGCCTAGTGGACGCAAGCCTTAAGCCCTTAGTACAGGATGGCTGATGATGTTGGCCGACCATGATGGGCCATCGTGTATATGGCCAGGGGGGCTACCGGTTAAACATAAAATGTCGGAATTAGTCGAAATAGCCCCTTTTCGGGAAATTCCAACTATTTCTTTTAATTTCTCACCTAGTCGTCTGAGAAAGCTCTAAGTTGAATTCAGAGTTGATAAACGGAACTGGCACGTAAATATGAACCTTATTATAAATTAGAACGCTTCTTTTTCGTAAAAACACACTTTAAAAATTAAGAGGGGTAATTTTAACTACGACCCATAGTAACTAGTGACGGGTGTAGCACTTTGCCTTAAATATAGCTAAAAATTTGAAAAATTAAATAAAAATAGAAACAATCAAATAAAGCAAATAATATATATTTAATTAAGAAACTATTTACATTAAATAAAACTAGAACTTACAACTAAACACTTAAATTAACTATATAAAATAAAAGTACTTAAGAACTAATAATAAAATTAAATAACCTATATACGGAATCATCAAGTACGCTCGTCGTAATGGTTCACATACTGGCGATCGCAGATCCCTGTTTAAACAAAAGAAATTCGCTATGCAAAAAACTGCCGGGAGCTGAGGCTCACGACCGGTGCACTCGGCTATCATCGGATTTCCCTAGCCAGACAACTGTTTTAGAGGTCCGAGGCGAAGGCTGTGTCGCTCGCTCCGAAATAATTAATTACGTTTTCCACGTGAATAAAGAAATCCCGCTGGGGTGAGTTCTAATATGCATTTATATGAAGTGTTAGTATGTAAGGTGTTCTTAGGTAGCTCAAATACTTAAATTAAAGCTGGCATCTGTCCGATTTCCCTCCCCTCCGGGACGCTGTGACCTTTGGACCGGACTTTCTAGAAAACCGACGCTAATGCTATCACCCTCTGGTCTTCCAGGATTTAAGTACTACTATTGCTGCACTTCAAGACTTCAGGCTACACTAGAAGTCACATAGCCTACGTACACAAATCCCAGATACGATCCTTAACCGTTGAAGAACGGGAAGGAGGACTGCACCGATCCCATCATAGTCAGGCCAGTGTTCCCCCATATTACCGTCCCCTTATCTCAGATATCCAAGTGTGTGTGTCCCGGAATTACGGGCATAATAAATACCTATCAATTGTACGTCTATCTTGTTATTTCGAACCTACTACCTGCGGCGGGCCAGTAGCTAACCTACCAGGTGCCGCAGTGGCGCCTACAACGTGGTATTCTGTGGGACGTATCACACTTGGATATATTCCCTAGTCAAGCTGCTAGCTTTCGATACGATACAAACTACAAGAAGCTGTCAACGTGAAGGTGATTCACAACAGTGAACTGGTACGTACCTACTTGGTTAAATGGGTATATTATTCTAGTTGTTTCATATAACCAGTGTTCTCAAAATAAATAATATAATTGTTAACCTAAATAAAACTAATTAATTAGCTTACTTGCTTTGCAAAACGTAATTTAAATTAATGAATGTAACTTCATTTAACTAATAAACATAATATTATAACATCTTAATTTGTGCATAACTTATTCGTGTACAAAAACTAAACTTATTGTAAAAGTAAAATTAATAGAAATTAGACAATTCTAATTAAACAAAATTTCTGTAATACATATCAGTTCGCACATTTCCGTTAAAAAAAAAAATTCGTACTACCTTCATTTTGGTATATAGTTTGCTTTACCTTTAAAATTACAGTGTTATTAAAAATATCACCTTTACGTATAGTAGAAATAACTTAGCATTTTTGTAAAGAACACCAAAATATTTTTTAATTTTCTGTAGTGAACTTTTGTTTGAGTTGTTTTTTTTTCATTACACACTTCTGGTAAATATGGGAACTCACCCTATTAAATTCTTTTTGCTAAATAAAAACGAATTAACCTACGAAGTGCTTATAAGAGGCGAGGAACCTGCGTCTACCGTACTTGAACTCCGGAAACAAATAAATAAACTAACACCTTTAATACCCACATCTGACATCTGTGAGTCGGGTATAGAGCCTGATGTGGATATTGCTAGTGCTAACACATCACTTAGTGAACTTATAAATAGAATAAAAACATTGGAGGAAAAATACGACCCTAATTTATTTGACCGTAGTACAGCATTGTGCAACCACTTATACTATCGTTTAAAACGCATCGATTGTTCTGATAGTAAATTTGCTGAAAGAGTAGGTAAATTATCACAAAACTTAAACACTTTAAGTAATAAACTTAATCTTTTGAACAAGTCGTCGACTTCTAGCTGTGAGCCTGTTGAAAGTGAGCAAACGCCCAATACAATTAGTTCCGTCCCTAACGTTTCTGTAAATTGTGATCGCTCACATATTAGTGACTTACAAAAAATCAAGTTTGACGGAAAAACTTGTGTACACGCCTTTATACAGAGAGTGGACGAGTATAGCACTGCTAGGAATATTACTTCTTCTAAACTTTTGTCTTTTGCTACGGAAATATTTACTGGCGATGCACTGAGTTGGTACCGTAGTGTCAAGGATGAAGTTCGCACATGGGATGATCTAATGACCTTACTAAAACAGGATTTTAGTCGGTTTGACTTTGATTATCGTCTTCTAACAGAGATCCGTAACCGAACTCAAGGGGATACAGAGAGTACTGCTATTTATTTTGCTAAAATGACAGAATTATTTTCTAGACTTACTGAAAAGCTTTCTGAAAGGGAGAAGTTAGGTATCCTTATGCGCAACATAAGACCTTGTTATTCTAATGTTTTAACTTTCAACTCCTCATCTATTAATAATATAGCTAAACTGAAGGAAGTATGTAGAGAATTTGATAAAATGCAGTGTCTGAATTCTCAATTTAAAGAACCACCTAGGGTAACATCTGAAACCTTAGCTCCTGATTTAGCGTTTTCTAGACCTTTCGAACCTGGTACTAGTAAGTCAAAATTTCATTATCAGAATAGATATAATAACAACTACAAACCTATTAGTGGTTTCTCTTATCCTAAACATAGTAATAATAACAATTTCTCTTATGCTAAACCTAACAATGGTAATTTCTCATATCCTAAACCAAATTACAACTACTCTAAACCTATTAACTACAAAAACTATACAGGTAACAATAATCTCAGCACGAACAACACAAATGCTAAAATAAATGTAGCTGCAATGAACTTCTCAGATTTCAACACTAAGAAAATCTATTGTCCACGCTGTAGGAACTCTGAACACTCATTGAATCAGTGTAGAGCTGCTAGATTCCCCATTTGCTTTAAGTGTGGAACTAAAAATGTTAAGTACCCTGATTGCCCTAATTGTCACTCACAACCTAATCAAAAAAACTAATTAGTCTCTGTTGTAATGATGACATTAATACAGTCGAATCTAATACTAAATATCCTAAAAACTTTGATGAAAATGACTGGAAAAATTGGCTGTCTACTCTTAAAATTTTCCTTTCTAGCTATTCCATTGCAACAGTATATAATAAAAAATCAGTTCATGACGCACGACCTTATGCAACTATTAGTGTGGGTGAAACTAAACTAAATGGTTTGTTGGATTCCGGTTCTACAGTTACAATCTTAGGTAATAATTATCATAAAAATTTAAATTCATTAGATCTAATACTTTTTAAGGATGTCACTTTAACATTTACTGCCGCTGGAGGTGAACGTTTAACTGCTATTGGATATATTTATTTGCCTATTTCTTTTGAAAATCAGTTCCATATATTAAAAACATACGTAGTACCTGCTGTAAAAACAAATTTAATTCTAGGCATAGATTTTTGGAAAAAATTTGATCTGTTTCCAAAATTTTGCAATTCTATTTCCCTACATACTGACCTAGAGAATATTAACGAAGTTTCATTAACTAAGGAGCCCACAAAATTCTTACAATCCTACCACGAGCTAACCGAAAATCAACGCGTAGTAGCTGACAGTGTCATTGAACAATTCAAGGAAATTTCCTATGAAAAACGGGGTCTAGGTAGAACAACTTTAGTTACTCACCGCATTGATACTGGAGATTCCTTACCTATAAGACAACGCTATTATCGTGTCTCTCCTGAAAAACTTCGAATCCTAACAGAACAACTTGACGAAATGTTAGCCTTGGGTGTAGTTGAGGAATGTGAAAGCCCCTGGTCGTCACCTGTTCTACTTACACCTAAAAAGGATGGAAAACTTCGATTCTGTCTGGATAGCCGGAAACTGAATTCTGTGACTAAGAAGGACGCATATAAGCTACCTTATATAGCCGATATCTTAGACAATCTAAAAAATGCTAAATACCTAAGCAGTATAGACCTATCTAAAGCTTTTTGGCAGACGCCTATCGTTGAAAACGATCGTGACAAGACTGCTTTCTATATTCCACGTCGCGGAACCTTCAGATTCGTCACTATGCCTTTTGGACTTACAAATTCTCCCGCTACACAGCAAAGGTTGGTCGATTCATTGTTTTCTGGGCCTGAATTTGAGAATTCAGTATGGGCCTACGTTGACGATATCGTCATAGTTAATTCTGACTTTGAAAGTCACATATCTCTTCTTTTAAAAGTTTTAAAGAAACTATCATTGGCTAATTTAACTATTAACCTTGAAAAATCTGTCTTTTTTCGGAAAGAACTCAAATACTTGGGTTATGTCATTAATTCTAAAGGTCTTCACGTTGATCCATCTAAAATTGAAACTATTATTAATTATCCTACACCAACTAATAAAAAAGAACTTAAAAGATTTTTGGGTATAGCTTCTTGGTACCGTAAATTTGTCCCACAATTTAGTACAATAGCTGGTCCATTAAATAAACTAACCTCTACAAACAAAAAATCTAATCCCTTTGTATGGTCTACTGAAGCTGATGAATCATTTCTTAAGCTCAAGGAATTGCTAGTGTCTGCCCCTATCCTTTCGTGTCCCAACTTTAAACTACCATTTGAGGTACACACTGACGCTAGTAACTATGGTGTTGGAGGTCTACTAACTCAGATCATAGACGGCGTTGAACATCCTATAGCCTACTTTAGTCGAACATTGACTGGAGCCGAACGAAACTACGGCATTACAGAACGAGAGGCTCTAGCTGTGTTGGTAACGTTAGAGCACTGGAGATGCTATCTAGACAATGGTAAAAAGTTTGTTGTCTACACGGACCATGCTGCTCTCAAGTGGTTCTTGAACCTAAACAATCCAACTGGACGTCTAGCTCGTTGGGGTGTTAGACTATCCGCCTTTAACTTTGAGATAAAACATCGTCGTGGCGTTGATAATGTCATACCTGACGCATTATCCCGCGCTTACCCGATAGCTGCTATTGATTCTGAATCAACTACGTCTACTGGTTCTGCAAGTACTTCACCACCTTCTACTAAGGATGAATGGTATCTAAACATTTGGAATGGCTGTCAAAGTTCTCCTGTATCGTTCCCGAACTATGCTGTTAAAAATAATCGTTTATTTCGTTTCATGCAAACCAAACACCCTTTGCACAGAGAGTTCGAGTGGAAAGAAGTAGTCCCTTCGGAATCTAGACAGGAAATAATTGCTAAACATCATACTGAACCTACAGCTGGTCATTTTGGCGTTTTTAAAACATTCAAGCGTCTAAGCCTTAGATACTACTGGCCTGGAATGCATGCCGATGTCGTTAAATTTATCACTTTATGCGACACTTGCATTGCGCATAAACATCAGAACCATGCTCCTCTTGGTGAAATGGGAAGACCTAAACAATGTTCTAGGCCTTTTGAGACTATTAGCGTAGACCTGGTAGGACCACTACCGACTACCAGAAAACAAAACTCTTACATTCTAGTAGTGACTTGTTGTTTTAGTAAGTACTGCTTACTATTTCCAATCAAGCGCGCTACAGCTGAGATTGTCACAAGAATCTTAGAGGAACATGTATTCTTGATACATGGCGTCCCTTCTACCGTGATTCTTGATAATGGCAAACAATTTGTTAGTGCTACGCTAAGACAAATGTTCGATAAATACAAAGTTCCTAAATTACATTTTACACCTAAGTACTCTCCGCACGTTAACACCGTCGAGAGATATAATAAAACAATTATGACTGCTATATCATCTTTTATATCTAACGATCAACGTATATGGGATCAACTTGTACCTAAAATTCAATTCGCCATAAATAGTTCCGTAAACGAAGTTACAGGCTATACTCCTTCCTTTCTAGTATATGGTCGCGAGCTAGTTACATGTGGCTCTTATTATGTTAACACTGAAAGTGATGATCATATTGTTTTCCAACCACGCGATGCTTACGCTGATAATATTGGAATACTATCTAACATTTTTAATAAAGTGCAAGCTTCCTTGTTACAAGCTCACAGTAGGAACTGTCAACAATATAATTTACGTAGGAAACCTGCTGAGTTTAACATCGGTGATGTGATTTGGAGGAAGACATTTTACCAAAGCGACAAAGACAAATATTTTAATAAAAAACTAGCACCTAAATTTGTAAAATGCAAAGTAATTGGTAAACCATCGCCTCTTGTTTATGAACTGGCAGATTTGTCTGGTAAAGCTTTGGGGTCCTATCACATCAAAGATATTAAACTCACGAATTATAAAGTATAGAATAAACTTATTACTTATAACTAAATGGAAAAAAACTAAATAATATGTAAATTAGGTATGTATGTAAAGAGTTTTTTTTTATCTTAATTGTTTGAACAAGTGCTGATAAAATAGACTATTTAAATCTATTTGTGTAAAACCTGTGTATTAAATTCTTACTCTGTTGTTTAATACATAAAGACTACCTGTTTGAGCACAATTTATAATGTAATAAAATTGTTCTTTTTTGTAATGGTCTCAAATCGCTAAAGTGACTTGATGACACTATGTTCTTTTATTAATGTATGCGTGAAGTATGATAGTAATTTTGAATGTAACAATAGTTAGTCTGTTTTAGTAGTGTTAGTCGGATTTTGCATCTAAGCACGCAAAATCCTTCGCTTCGTGCGGGGGTACTGTAGCACTTTGCCTTAAATATAGCTAAAAATTTGAAAAATTAAATAAAAATAGAAACAATCAAATAAAGCAAATAATATATATTTAATTAAGAAACTATTTACATTAAATAAAACTAGAACTTACAACTAAACACTTAAATTAACTATATAAAATAAAAGTACTTAAGAACTAATAATAAAATTAAATAACCTATATACGGAATCATCAAGTACGCTCGTCGTAATGGTTCACATACTGGCGATCGCAGATCCCTGTTTAAACAAAAGAAATTCGCTATGCAAAAAACTGCCGGGAGCTGAGGCTCACGACCGGTGCACTCGGCTATCATCGGATTTCCCTAGCCAGACAACTGTTTTAGAGGTCCGAGGCGAAGGCTGTGTCGCTCGCTCCGAAATAATTAATTACGTTTTCCACGTGAATAAAGAAATCCCGCTGGGGTGAGTTCTAATATGCATTTATATGAAGTGTTAGTATGTAAGGTGTTCTTAGGTAGCTCAAATACTTAAATTAAAGCTGGCATCTGTCCGATTTCCCTCCCCTCCGGGACGCTGTGACCTTTGGACCGGACTTTCTAGAAAACCGACGCTAATGCTATCACCCTCTGGTCTTCCAGGATTTAAGTACTACTATTGCTGCACTTCAAGACTTCAGGCTACACTAGAAGTCACATAGCCTACGTACACAAATCCCAGATACGATCCTTAACCGTTGAAGAACGGGAAGGAGGACTGCACCGATCCCATCATAGTCAGGCCAGTGTTCCCCCATATTACCGTCCCCTTATCTCAGATATCCAAGTGTGTGTGTCCCGGAATTACGGGCATAATAAATACCTATCAATTGTACGTCTATCTTGTTATTTCGAACCTACTACCTGCGGCGGGCCAGTAGCTAACCTACCAGGTGCCGCACGGGACACAAAATATCGAGTATTTGTTGTACGAGCACAGTCGATCATGTCGATATATTATTTTTCCTATTTTCTACATTCATAAAAAATCTACTTAGGTAATGTATAAACCTTTAATAAAAAGAAGCTCATTATTTTTAAACCGGTCCCAATGTTTGCAAAATCTAAGGTTTATGCCTTTCAACTTTTTTCTCAAGTTTTTTACCAAGTAAACGTCATTGCAAAATTCTTAAATTTTTATGATAACTTACATGTTGCCTTTCACCATATAAATACCTATATTATTATCAATTAAGGGCTTTAAAAAGTAGGTCGAAATGGTTTAAGTATTAAAAAGTGCTTTATTTGTGGCACTTAGTTAAGCAGGTATAAGAGTATGAAAAAATATAGTTAAATATATAGGTATGTCAATTGTATAGTAGAAACTATTGAAAAATGTCAAAGTTATAAAAGCAATCGTCAAAGATATTTATCGACGTAATATCGAAACTTGTACAACACTGTCTTTTCTCTCTTTCATATAAATTTGACGGGAAATTCAGACTGTCCGATGTAGTTGGAATTCCCCGAATTAACATTCACGTGGGGTTATTAAAACTAATACCATAACTTTCTAAATACGCAAGGAACACAAGAAAAAACATAAAATAAACAAAAGGGGGGATTTCATTATCCATCTTGCCTTGAAAAATCGAAGATTTAACCATTTGAAGCACAAATAAATCTTAAAACCTTAGGACACTTGCTTAGACATACACACCAGAAAATGGTAGCTGGCAAAGTATCATTGTTGTAAGCGTCATGCACATGCCTAGCGTCACCATCTATGTTCGAGGTATAGTAACTTGCTTTCGGCTTCCTGTATATGTATATGTATATGTATATGTATATGTCACTGTTTCAAATAACGGATAAGACCGAAGTTATTCAAGGTAGTTTGAATTGCCCCACAGTTGTAATTGCCCCGCCCCACCTTATATCTCAAAAAGTACTGACTATGTATCGATCAAACCAATTTTCGTTGAAAGTTTTTATTAAAATCTACAGCATATATTTTTTCTAGATTTTTCATTCTTTTATTTCAAAAGTTAGAGGGGGGGGGGACACACATTTTACCACTTTGGAAGGCTCTATCTTTCAAAATATTGAGTTTGAGAAAAAATGATTTAAGAAACCTCCATGTTATTTTCAAAGACCTATCTATAGACCTACACGAATATATTTGATTAAAAAAATATTTTTCAGTTTCAGTTTTATGTATGGGGAGCCCCCCTTAATTTGTTTTTATTTTTTATTATTGTATTAAAATCGTAAAGCGGTTCACGGAATACATCTACCTAACAAGTATCAACTGTGTAGTTTTTATAGTTTTGGAATAAAGTGGCTGTGACATACGGACGGACGGACGGACAGACAGACAGACAGACAGACAGACAGACATGACGAATCTATAAGGGTTCCGTTTTTTGCCATTGGGCTACGGAACCCTAAAAACTGCATTAAAATCGCTTGATCCGTTTAGGCACTACGAATAATGAAAGTTTAGTACATGTATAGGTAGGTACCTAGATACATACAGACAGACAGAATTTTTTTGCTAGGTAAGTACCATTTTTTTATTGCACCTAAGTTTGCCCAGGGTGTAGGTACATCTTCGATTAATATAAATCGAAGAGGTAGGTAGGTACATTATTTTATGGAAGTGTCTAGTCTAGTCTGCCACCAGTATCTGTTTAGAAAAAAGAAATATCTTGCCACTATTGGTAGGTAATTTAACAGGTAAAAATATTCTCACAGTTTCGCAAAAAGCTTCTGTGATATTGTGTTCTTTGCAGATGATACCTACTTCTATAATATTTAACATAGACAGAAACAAAACCAATTTCGACATTGTAAACAAAGCTCTGTCACAAGTAGGTACCTACTCGGTTAATTCTAATAATTCGCAGCTTAATGCAAAGAAAACAAAGTGCATTCTTTTTTCATAGCCGAATGTACCTACAGACAGACTACTTAGGTAGGTAGGTACCTGTGAAAATTCTAATTAACAACGAAAAACTAGATTCAGTAGAATCAACACTTTGTTTAATTTATTAGAATTAAACCAACCGAGTACCTTTTGTGTCCGTTACGCTGGCAAGAAAGTAGCTTCTAGAGGGAAGCGAGTTTGATGAATAGTTAGTGCGTAATTTGCTGTAAATGTGCGCCAAATAAAAAATTTGTGGGCCTAATACTTTTGGAATAAAACGGGAAAAACGAATTCTGCTGGAGTAACGGTGCTCCAGCAGGAAGATTCTAAACTAATGATCGGAGAGAAATAAAAATTATGTGGGCGGGTAGCTTAGATTCTAGCAGGAATGTGCGCCAAATATGAAATTTGTGGGCCTTACAGTTTTGGAGATATTTGATTTTCTGCTGGCGTAACGTTTTGCCGAGTCCCAGATCTCGGGAACTACTGGATGTGCGATCTTACAGTAAAGGCATATAAGTAGCGCCTAATTTGTGCTGTATGCACATACAGAAAACATTTCAAAAATATTCACGGATTTGAAGTAAACAGACATTTTCAGAAATCAAAAAAATAACTCTAGCGCCTAAACTACCACACAAATATAGAAACCAAAAACGGTGTTCTATTCTTCTTGCTATTTCTAATTACCATAAAAAGTTTGAGAATCCCACAGTTACGCGTTTTTGAATAATACCCACATGAAGGTGAGACAGACAATGTCATGACTTTGACGATCAGCAGGATAAAGATATCAGAGATTATTTAGATCCTAGCCCAATAAATAATTAGTGCTGTTACTAAAGTACATGTTCTGAAAATTTCAGCATCAAACTTTTCGTAATAAAGTAAATATTCATTAAAATCCAAAACAACTGCCAGTATTCTGATTAACCGACCAAATTCGATAGACCACGAAAAAGCGACGCGCTCATACATATTAATGACCTTCTTAACTTTTTTGCCGATCAGATTTGTACACGTCACGTTTGTGTACACTTAAGTAAAAAAGTGTTTTGACTGAGTACTTTTATTTAATTTTTAATGACGAATGAAGCTATTTCTGTTTTGTTTTTTTACTTGAAGTGAAAGAATTCAAATAATTTGAACATTATTTAAGTATAAAAATAAAATTAAGGTTGTTTTGTAATTTTATTTCGTTTTTTTTTCAAACATAGGTACCTAATGTGCAATGTGATTAAATTGACAATAGACAGTGATCTCACATGAATAAATATTCCACCAACCAATAACCAAGCTGCCTTAAGGGCTTATTACACTTGGCTAAATTCAGCATCTAATTAAGCATACATTGCTTTCATTGAGCTTATTTGTAGCAAGTGATGCAATCAAAACAAGCAATGTATGATTAATTAGATGCTGAATTTAGCCAAGTGTAATAAGCTCTATAATATGCGGCCCGCTGTCGGTACACCGATACATAGCGCGGCGATGTGTGCGTGACCTCTCACCGACGGGTTCACCGATGCGCCGCCGCCCGCCGGGGCTAGAACTGGTTTGCGCCCCGGCTCAGTTGCGGCACTAGTTGCGAGTTTTTGGCGCCATTTTGGCGGGTTAGGTTAAGTGGATATTTTAATTAATCGCAATTTGTTTCAAAGTGGACTTTGTGACTCAAGATAGGTGTGGTTTTGTGCCCCAAGTGTGTACGCAACTGGACGATGTGTGGAATGATTAAAATATGCGCTATCTCGGTAACGTGATGCCGAGTGTTTTATTGTAGTGGTGACTATCTCAGCAAGAATTACCAAGAAGACCGACTCGACATATTTGACGCCAAATACTCCAAGAAGCAATGGAATGTAACACACCTACATTCTAATGAAAACATAAGAAACTATAATAACATACATAATACTCAAGAATTGGCAGTATGGCTTGATGTCTTCGCCTGTCCAAAAGGACGAACTTTTTTACAATACAATACAATACCTCAGTTCACAAATTATATAGACTAGTCTCAGTTGTTGCGGTATAAGTGACAGGGCCGCACCGCACGTCGCGCGCATAAAGCCCAAAATGTATGGAACAACTGTTTTCTTTTGCGAATTCACTGTTGATCCCATAATAAAAGTTGTTTTTTTCATGAGTAGAATAATCCCTAAAATTATCCGGGCTGATAAATATTCGATCGCCGCCGGTTCCCAGCATGACAAAGGGTAGTAAATAATGAGCGATTTTCCGACAGGCCATTTAAAAAAAAAGCTTCACTAGATGGCGTTGAACGAAGTATTTACGATCTCTATAGTTTTGTATCTTAATGACCTATATTGCAATCAAAAATAAATCGTCTAGATATGACTTTTAGATAACGAACGCACAGGCAGGCGGCTTGCTTGGCGCCAAGAGCACAGAATATATAATAGTACTGTGACGGGACGTCCTCGTCGGCCAGTGGTACACTAGCCGGAACGTCGGAAGTCACCGCCCAGTATTTAATTTGTAGATAATAGATGAATAAAAAGATGATGTTTAATGGGGACTTGACTTTTTATTGTAAAGGTAGTAATAAAGAAAATATAGGAAGCATAGGAAGATTAGGAAGATTAGGAACTGTAACAACAAGATAAAAAATACATGAATAACAAAAAGTAGGTAGGTAAGTAGGTAGTAGTGGGTATGATGATGATAACTTACCCCTTTCCAAGGGTCAAGGGTTCCACTTATTTAAAACTATAACAAACAACTCAAACTGGTATAAAAAACTGGTAATGCTCCGAGAGCTCTGTACGGCTTGGTGATTTTAGTAGAACTGAATCAAAAATGATGAACAGGACACGTGAAACGAAGATTTTGAATTTGAATTGAAAGAACAGGATAGGATTCGATAAAATTAATGGCCAGTATGTAGAACTAGATGGAGTTTCCAGTCATAATAGAGTTTTTAACCATCCATAATGACTGGTATGAATCGACATCGTTACAGTACTAACGACTAGAGCCTAGCGAGTCACCTTGGTAAAACGAACGTTCTATAATGTTCGCGACCGGCTGCACTGCGCGCTTGGCGCCTAGCTAGTTGCGCTAGTAGAATGCAAGCCACTAGGCTCTAGGCGCCAAGCTAGCCACCTGCCAGTGCGTACGTAGCCTTAGTTTTCTAGAAATTCGTGGACCGTGGACAAACATACATACACTTACGAAAATTAGCACAGATGCTTGGAAGCATTCTATTTAATAACGCTATACTAAAATATAATCCAATTCCAACTAAATCACATACATACAGGGTCGCTACCGCGTAACTTTATGGATATGAACTTTATACGCTTTTTGGAACTTTAATTACTAATTTTATAAAAAAAATACCTACTACAATTGTTTTGTGACGTCGGTCGTCGGGTATAACGATAGCTAGCTAGCAACGTTCAACAGAACAAAGCAGCAAAAATCAATCAACAAAGCGTTCCGTTTTATGAAACAAAAGTCGCGTCGAAGTAAACTTTATTACATTCCGTTGTTTGTGACTGCATAGGTGGAACAGCGCCATCTATTGAGCTAATCAAAACGAGCTTTCAGAAAATCGCCCATTCGCCAATCATTAGATTTAATCGCAAAAAAATATGTGTTAGCAAAAGCTGTAAAGCTTGGGCAAATCTTCATCTTGAAGAAAGTTTCTTTGCGCTATAGAGCCTTTTTTTAGTGGGAGAAAGCAACAAATAATTCATTAAGTACCTAACTACTTGAATTTACAAAAAATAATTATTAACAAAGTGTTTAAACCATTCATGTTTCATGTTTATATATTATTTGAGATTTCATTAACAAATGTGTTTTGTTGCATTCCTGGGGGGCGATCGCGCTAAATAATTTCAACCAAACCACAACCGAAGCTGGTAACGTCATTCTCGAAGTAGGTTTTTCTCGAAAACTGAAAAAACAAGATTTTATTTTGTATTTTTTTAGGCCTTTTATCTTGCCAATTTTGAGTTAATATTGTAGATTACAGAGAGAAAGAAAGAAAAATAATTTATTTTGTGAACCAGTTGAATACGCATATTAAATCTCCTTATTTTGTAATGAAATAGAATGGCAGTGGCAGGCAACCCTAGTAACAGCTCGCACAAGCGCAACGCCACAGAACAGATTCGTGCTCAACACAACAAACAGTGTGCAATAACTTTCTATGCTACATATCTTCTCATTGATCTTAGACTGGGCACTTCGATCAACAATAACGCCTAGACTGGGCACATAGAGAGGGAATTTTTATACGGAATTCCGAAACGGAATCATTCCGAACGCAGCTTATCCATACCAATTTATCAACTTACGGATTTTTAATATTTTAACAATGCGTTGCTGTTTTCTTGTCAAAATAGTACTAGAAACCAAGTTTCATCAAAATCAGCCCACAAACAAAAAAGTTGGCCGACACCTTGAATATTTTATATTTTTAACATTGCGTTGCTGTTTTCTTGTCAATATAGTATCAAAAACCGAGTTTCATAGAAATCGGCCCAGAAACAAAAAAGTTGGCCGCCATCTTTGATTTTAAATATTTTTAACATTGCGTTGCTGTTTTCTTGCCAAAATAGTACTCGAAACAGAGTTTCATCGAAATCGGTCCACTAATAAAAAAATGGCGGCCATCTTGGATTTTTAATATTTTTAACACCGCGTTGCTGTTTTCTTGTCAAAATAGTACTAAAAACCGAGTTTCATCAAAATCGGCCCACAAACAAAAAAGTTGGCCGCCATCTTAGATTTTTAATATTTTTAACACCGCGTTGCTGTTTTGTTGTCAAAATAGTACCAAAAACCGAATTTAATAAAAATAGGCCAACAAAGAAAAAAGTTGGCCGCCATCTTGGATTTTTAATATTTTTAACATAGCGTTGCTGTTTTCTTGTCATAGTACTAAAAACCGAGTTTCGCCAAAATCAGCCCACAAATAAAAAAGTGGGCGGCCATCTTGGATTTTTAAATTTTTTAACATAGCGTTGCTGTTTTCTTGTCCAAATAGTACCAAAAACCGAGTTTCATCGAAATTGGCCAACAAACAAAAAAGTTGGCCGCCATCTTGGATTTTAGAAATTAATACGTCCCAGACAGTAGTTCTATAAAATATGCGAGATCAAGATTTGCACGTATGCAAATCGTATGCACTATAATATTAATTAAATAAGAAGTTTGTTTATTTGTTTATTTGTCACGCCCCGCACGATTGACCTGTCTCTCTTGACGTCTCCGTCGGACTACTGTATGGAAAAATGGTTCCTTCTTATACTGTGCTGGTATGAATAAAGGCTCAAACTATCCTTTTGAATGATAGAGCACTATTCACCTACATTTACCAAAAAAAAGTTATGAACGCGACTGTACATTAAATTTTTCTGCATAATACGACACATTAAAGAAGGTCATCAATATGTATGAGCGCGTCGCTTTTTCGTGGTCTATCGAATTTGGTCGGTTAATCAGAATACTGGCAGTTGTTTTGGATTTTAATGAATATTTACTTTATTACGAAAAATTTGATGCTGAAATTTTCAGAACATGTACTTTAGTAACAGCACAAATTATTTATTGGGCTAGGATCTAAATAATCTCTGATATCTTTATCCTGCTGATCGTCAAAGTCATGACATTGTCTGTCTCACCTTCATGTGGGTATTATTCAAAAACGAATAACTGTGGGATTCTCAAACTTTTTATGGTAATTAGAAATAGCAAGAAGAATAGAACACCGTTTTTGGTTTCTATATTTGTGTGGTAGTTTAGGCGCTAGAATTATTTTTTTGATTTCTGAAAATGTCTGTTTACTTCAAATCCGTGAATATTTTTGAAATGTTTTCTGTATGTGCATACAGCACAAATTAGGCGCTACTCATATGCCTTTACTGTAAGATCGCACATCCAGTAGTTCCCGAGATCTGGGACTCGGCAAAACGTTACGCCAGCAGAAAATCAAATATCTCCAAAACTGTAAGGCCCACAAATTTCATATTTGGCGCACATTCCTGCTAGAATCTAAGCTACCCGCCCACATAATTTTTATTTCTCTCCGATCATTAGTTTAGAATCTTCCTGCTGGAGCACCGTTACTCCAGCAGAATTCGTTTTTCCCGTTTTATTCCAAAAGTATTAGGCCCACAAATTTTTTATTTGGCGCACATTTACAGCAAATTACGCACTAACTATTCATCAAACTCGCTTCCCTCTAGAAGCTACTTTCTTGCCAGCGTAACGGACACGTACCTTTTACCGTTTCGGCAGGCAGTTGACCATCTCCATAAATGGTCAGATAGATTTCCATCAAACGTGGCTAAGAACCATCTTGATTAATTTAGCTTTCAATTTAAGGCGATACTCGGAAAAAATGTGCTGAAGCGAGATAGCAATGAGAAAACGACGCGCGCGGGAGCGAGACCGATTTTGCAGATTAGGCAAAAAAAACACAAAATCACTTCGTATTAAAAAACTACAGCGATTTAAAAAAAATGCTTCTATACGATCCTCAATATTATTGGTGTCCACTTATTAAACCAATTTCCAATAGTGTAAGTAACCCCATTTAAGAATAATCTTCACTTTTCGTATTTTTAGAGGTCTTTTCGAAAATAAAAAGTGTCGAGGCAAAATCATAAAATCGTGTTTTTGAAACTATACGATTCTAGATAAAGGTATGAAGAAATATATATCTTATTACCAGATTTTTAACAACTGTAACCGTCCTTTAGTTTTAAATCAAAAAGTCCATATTTTTCCGAGTAGCGCCTTAAAAAAACCGCATCACAATCGGTCCAGTCGTTTAGGAGCTACCTACGTTGCCCCAGACAGACAGACAGACAGATACAAACACACGTCAAACTTATAACACCCCTCCTTATGCGTCGGCGGGGGTTAAAAACTTCTAGTATAACACCCCTTTTTTGCTTCAGGGGTTAATAAATACACACCAATAAATTAATAGATCTTTGGGACAATATTTTGAACTAAATACCGCTAGATTACGAAATTGTGTTGTGCTTGTGCGACAACGACGACGACGACCGACCGCGACGTTGCCAATTCGCGTCGCACGCTTTGTCGGCATGCGCCCACACTCGAACAAACCGCGCGGAGACAGAGGTGCTGGGCTGGCAACGCCGCCGCCTAAAGGGCGGTACACACATTCCATTCCGACCGCCCGGCGCCCCGCGCCGCCAATTTGCGCTCCGAACCAAATCTGGGGGGCTACCGCGTAACTTTATGGATATGAAATTCATAAGTTTTTCCGAACTTTAGGTCAATTTTATAAAAAAAATGCCGCTATCTGTTCCCTCTTTAGTGACGTCGGGTCGGGTATAATAATTGCTAGCTTGCAACGTTCAATAGAACAAAGCAGCAAAAATCTACCAAAAGAGGGAATTCAAATTACAGTTGAAGCCCATGCCCATATCCATAATATTTCTTAGCCGATAGCCCTCCTGGACGAGTGTAGCGTAGTCGTCCGAGGTTTAAGGGATTTTCAGAGGATTCAATTTAATTGCTCTTTCATTACTTTTGCGTAGGACTGAACGAACAAAAGGTTTTAATATGTCCATTTATGCAAATATTATTATATCTACTTTTCTGTTTATTTTATTTAATAAGTCGCATTTTGTCGTAAAACTTAATTAAGTAATAAAAAAAGGCATAACACCACATCAATAAGTTCGGATCGGATCCATCGGATTTGACGACCGATTTGGCGCAGGTGTAGGCTACCCACCTTCTGCGCCAGCGGTCTCGGGTTCGATTCCCAAACAAGACAAATGTTTGTGTGCATGAACATGTCTATTTGTCTTGGTCTGGGTGTTTACAATGTATATTAAATATGTATTTACAAACAAAAAGTATTTAAGTATATATTTATCCGTTATCAAGTTTTCCATGATACAGTTTCTTAATGAAATTAAAATGGGCTTAGATAATTGGTGTGAATGTAAGAAGTTATTTATTTATTTATTTATAATAAGTGCTGGTTTAAGTAAAAATATTTAGCAAGTTTTAGTATCTTAATGAAAATAACAGAAAATTAAAAAATAATGAAATAGAATTATTATAATAATTTAAACAATAAAAAACCGGACATATTTTTGTTTGTAATCTATTTATTGGAGGCAAATCTATGTTTTAAGTATTCAAAAATAATATTAATTTTGGGAGATTAGCAGTGGCTGGCAACACGTCATGCAACTACAGCTTGGTGCGGCCTGGGGCCTGACCAAATCGGAACGCGTGTAGCGCCGACTAGATTTGGTGAAGCAGACATTGCTTGAACGTGTGTACCGGCCTTAATACTTCGCCATCACAAAAACGCCTTCTAGCGGCGAGTAGCGCTTTAAGGCAAATAAAGTAATATGATAACATTCTATCGTAATCTGTGGATTATTTAATATCCTATCCTATCTGCGATAGTTAAAAAAATATTTTTCAAAAGCTTCTTTATAGCATCTACACACGCTCCGATCCGACCGCCGATTTGGTCTGCTCCCAGACCAAATCGGAACGTGTGTAGCGCAGATTTGGTCGGAACAGACCAAATCGGAACGTGTGTAGCGCAGATTTGGTCTGGGAGCAGACCAAATCGGCGGTCGGATAGGAGCGTGTGTAGCGGCTATTATAGCCGCTACACACGCTCCTATCCGACCACCGATTTGGTGCGGGCGAACTTCACTGCAGATCTGATCCGCGCCTACACACGTTCAAACCAAATCTGCCAGACCAAATCGGTCGGCGCTACACACGTTCCGATTTGGTCTGGCCGACCTCTAGCCGTTGTTGCAGTGTTGCCAGCCACTGCTAATCTCCCAATATTATTATTATTTATAAATACTGAAAACATCAATTTGCTTGCAATAAATAAATTAAAAAGAAAAATATTATCGGTTTTTAATGTTTTATTACTACAAAAAAAACAATTTCATTATTTATTAATTTTCTGTTATTTTCATTAAAATACTAAACATGCTTAATATTTACTAAAAGCAGCACTTATTGATGAGGTGTTATGCCCTTTTTATATATATTTAGTTTTACGACAAATTGCTAGTTTTTAAACAAAATATTCTAAAAAAACAATTAGATAAATAGAATCTTTTCATAAATGGCCATATTTAAACCTTTCGTTCGTTCAGTCCTACGTAAAACTCATGAACGAGCATTAAATTCAATCCTCTGAAAATCCCTTAAACGTAATTTACCTGCTTTAAATATTTCCGTTTTACATATTTTCTCCCTAAATCTAGGGGAAAACCTCCAAAATTGTCAACACTGCCAAGTTGGTCCGGTCGGAAGCCTACACACGTTCCGATTTGGTAGGAAGTGAAGTTCGTGCGAACCAAATCCGGCCGACCGCGTCAAACACGAATATGGTCGGACGACTACGCTACACACGTCCAGATTTGGTCTGGAGCAGACCAAATCGGCGGTCGGATCGGAACGTGTTTAGCGGCTATTACGAATTATAGCCGCTACACACGCTCCTATCCGACCGCCGATTTGGTCTGCTCCAGACCAAATCTGAACGTGTATAGCGTAGTCGTCCGACCATAATTATTATTATTCGAGTTTGACGCGGTCGGCCGGATTTGGTTCGCACGAACTTCACTTCCTACCAAATCGGAACGTGTGTAGGCTTCCGACCGGACCAACTTGGCAGTGTTGACAATTTTGGAGGTTTTCCCCTAGATTTAGGGAGAAAATATGTAAAAGCGGAAATATTTAAAGCAGGTAAATTACGTTTAAGGGATTTTCAGAGGATTCAATTTAATGCTCGTTCATGAGTTTTACGTAGGACTGAACGAACGAAAGGTTTAAATATGGCCATTTTTGAAAAGATTCTATTTTATTAGTTTTTTTAGAATATTTTGTTTAAAAACTAGCAATTTGTCGTAAAACTAAATAAATATAAAAAGGGCATAACACCTTATCAATAAGTGCTGCTTTTAGTAAATATTTAGCATGTTTCGTATTCTAATGAAAATTACAGAAAATTAAAAAATAATTAAATTGTTTTTCTATAGAAATAAAACATTTAAAACCGATTATATTTTTCTTTTTAATTTATATATTGCAAGCAAATTGATGTTTTCAGTATCTATAAATAATAATAATATTGGGAGATTAGCAGTGGCTGGCAACACTGCAACAACGGCTAGAGGTCGGCCAGACCAAATCGGAACGTGTGTAGCGCCGACCGATTTGGTCTGGCAGATTTGGTTTGAACGTGTGTAGGCGCGGATCAGATCTGCAGTGAAGTTCGCCCGCACCAAATCGGCGGTCGGATAGGAGCGTGTGTAGCGGCTATTACAATTCCCAGGGTTTATTACGACCTTTAAACTTTATACGAGCGCCACGAGAGCCATCTAGTGTTGAATAGCAGGTATCACACAACTAAGCGAGCGTAAAGCATAAGCTAAGTGCTTTCGGGCATGTTTGCGGGCAAGAAAGGTATTGATATTATTGAATTTCTAAAATGCTCCAAATAGTATTGTAAATACGAACATTTTGTAAATCGATTCTTTTTTAAATATGACAGTAAATTTATGACACTTTCCAGTGGCTTTTATTGTGGTTTTTCGTTTTATTTGATATGATAAAACCGTAAGCGAAACACGTATCGCCATCTATTGAGACAATTTTGAACTTATTTTTTTTGTTCGCGATGAGACCCCTCTATACATATTTTTTTAATGTGTAGGTGAGACGGAAGACAGCCACTGCGTAATTTTTGGTGACAAAAAAGTGTTAGTACTGCACTCTCCAGTTAACTCAGTATTAAGTCGAGCTTCATGGCTTAGTTAGTCTACAGCGCCCATGAAGTTTGACTTATTACTCTGAGGTAATTACCTCAGTATTAAGTCGAGCTTCATGACAGCGCCAAAATGGCGATACTCAAATAACCACAAAAATAATATGACAGCAGCCAGTCCAGTGTGTAATAATAGAGGTCAGTGACATGAGGCCAGGCCAGAGAGTAGACTTAAAGTATACCCTCTAGCACATGTGCGCGCCAAATTTGTCTGCGCGCGGTCGAAATCGAATACTAATCTTCTCAATAACCTCAGAACAAAAAAGTACTGTAACTAGCGCCAAAAACGTCCCAGTCGCGCGTAGAGTTATCTGGAACTCACGTTATTGCATTGCTTACTTACTCTATGGTACATCCTTGCGATCAGCCTTGCGTTCATGCAGCCGAGAGATCGTCGGCGAGCTCACAGAACAGAAAAAAAGAGTAGAAGTCGCATGACACGGCATCTCCTATGAAAACCTGCGTACACCCAACTCACACAAGTAAATTATGCGTAATGATAGCGTTGTTGTTAGTACCCGCCACTGAGCACAAGATGGCGTTTAGACATCATTGCTTTTATTTAGCATGTTAAAGCTTTTACACAATAGATGGCGCTTTAAAGGGATATAGCCGCTACACACGCTCCTATCCGACCGCCGATTTGGTGCGGGCGAACTTCACTGCAGATCTGATCCGCGCCTACACACGTTCAAACCAAATCTGCCGCACCAAATCGGTCGGCGCTACACACGTTCCGATTTGGTCTGGCCGACCTCTAGCCGTTGTTGCAGTGTTGCCAGCCACTGCTAATCTCCCAATATTATTATTGTTTATAAATACTGAAAACATCAATTTGCTTGCAATAAATAAACCAAAAAGAAACATATTTTCGGTTTTTAATGTTTTATTACTATAAAAAACAATTTCATTATTTTTTAATTTTCTGTTATTTTCATTAAAATACTAAAACATGCTAAATATTTACTAAAAGCAGCACTTATTGATGAGATGTTATGCCCTTGTTATATATATTTAGTTTTACGACAAATTGCAACAAAATATTCTAAAAAAACAAATAGATAAATAGAATCTTTTCATAAATGGCCATATTTAAACCTTTCGTTCGTTCAGTCCTACGTAAAACTCATGAACGAGCATTGAATTGAATCCTCTGAAAATCCCTTAAACGTAATTTACCTGCTTTAAATATTTCCGCTTTTACATATTGTCTCCCTAAATCTAGGGGAAAACCTTTGAAAAAAAAAAAAAAAAAAATTGTCAACACTGCCAAGTTGGTCTGGTGGCCTACCACAAGCTCTTATAGCAGTTATTTTTAAGTTGAGAGAGTGAGACGCCGCTCTACACGCCGTATAGCGGCGTCTCACTCTCTCAACTTAAAAATAACTGCTTTAAGAGCTTGTGGTAGGCCACCTGGTCGGAAGCCTACACACGTTCCGATTTGGTAGGAAGTGAAGTTCGTGCGAACCAAATCCGGCCGACCGCGTCAAACACGAATAATAATAAATAATAATAATACCAAATCGGCGGTCGGATCGGAACGTGTGTAGATGCTATAAGTGGCGTTGCATTTTGTATGCAAATCTGTACAGCGCCTCTAGTGGGCAGTAGCAGAACTACAGATTCTCATAATGCTGCGGCTACATTAGCGGGCTACGGCGAAGAATCGTGTGAACGCGCTAATGTAGCCGGGTACATCGCGACAAAGCTATTGCTACGGGCTACTTAACTACGGGCTATCGCGTTAAACCGTCAAAGTGCGAGCGAGATTTATTTATTTTACTTTTATTAAATTTGCTATTTTGTAGCTTTGTATGGAAATGAAATATCATAATCATAAAATGACTTTACTATAAATAAAAAAGTATTAAATTTAATAAATTACAATTCAATTCAGATAAATTAAATAATAATTAAGGGATTTCCTATAGGAATTATTATTATGTTTTGTAGCTGACTAACTATGTGACAGAAAGAAACAGATGTGACTTATGTGATAATGAATCTTATAAAAAATTAAACCGACAGTGAACTGAAAAGAAAAAATATCTTTAAAGTAGGTACACTCAACAGCACATCAAGATAAACAGTAGAACGGCGATTATGCTATACTGCGTAGTTTTTATTGCGTAGGGCATAAAGGCGGTCTCAAGGTCAACATGTTTATTTCAAATTTTTTTGAAGTGTAGACTTTACCATATTATACTCGTATCTCAAAAACTACTGAAATAATTTTAAGAACATCGCGATAACAACAGAACCAACAACAGAATATTTAGTAGTAGGTATATTCACTTTAAAAATAAATTATTAGAATTAAAATAAAATAAATATCGCTCGCACTTGACAGGTTTATCGCGATAGTTAGCGCGACAACGCAACACGAAGCTTTGCCCGCTAATGTAGACAAGAACATCGCGTATGGCCAACAATGATAATTTTAGCGCGATAACTCGCACGAATTATCGGCCGCTACTGTAGCCGCAGCATAAAAAATGTAACGTCGTCGCTCGCCGAGCACCCAGTGTGTACAGGCAGTAATTGAGTAGCACCAAAAATGCCAAAAGCATGCTCAATCAATTGCTTAAGGCTAGTACACATGTTCCGTTCGGCGCCGCCGGCCGCGCCGGCGGGGGCGGTCGGATCGGAACGTGTGTACGGGCTATTAGAAACTTTGAGACAACCAAAACTGCACATTAAATTGCGAACTAATATTGATATATCATTGTTTTATTATTTCATTATTAATTGGGCGCTCCACATTCGCGCGCGAACGCGCGATATCTATGCGTGAACGCGTGAAAGCGCGAGTGTTAGTAATAGTTGTAATGTAATAACACTAATAGTTGTTAGACACTAATAGTGGTTAACAAGGCACGAACCTGCGAAAAGCAAGTGACATGATTCCATCTGCTAATGTAGAGCCAAGAAGAGTTCACGCATGATTATTACTGCGAAACGCACTGCGATTCACGCCCACGAATCGCGCGCGATTGTAGAGCGCCCATATTAATCTAAGGCCCTTAATAAACGGTAATAGTAACAGTAATAGTTAGCAAGGGATGAATGATGCATTGCATGTATTTTTGCATCCCTTACTAACTATACTTGCGAAGAGATCTCCACTTGAGTGTTGTTCTTTAATACGGACCTGCATTTAGAACTATGGACCTAAGTTCCGCGTATCTGTAGACCACTACATTTTTTTGCAAAAAAAAAATAGTTTGGTGGGTTGTGTTGTGTATTGCCCCCAGTACACGATGGCCGATCATGGTCGGCGACCATGACCAATACATCGTACATTGACACTTTTGAAAGAACGTTTTTAAACTTGTTCGTTCAAAAGTGTCAATGTACGATGTATTGGTCATGGTCGCAGACCATGGTCGGCCAACCTGTACTGGGGGCTTAAGAAATCACACTTTGCAAACGTTTAGTAGGTATTTTATAAATTTACGAATTTGAATAGAAAGAAGTTGATAGCTATGTTCATTGTATTATTTATGTATGTACTTACTTATGTACAGGAAATGTTAATAGGTAGGTATTATGAAAGCTTTAGCAAATAATCTGAATCCTTAATTAAAGTAGGTAGGTATTAACTTCATATTTAGATATTAGTAGTATTTATGCCGGGACTTCACCTGCGTGACGCCTAACGCACTATCAAATTAGTGCGCTAAGACCCGGCTACGCCTGCGTATTATATCAAATAGCGCGCTAATTAATGGCATTAGACGCAGGTGAAGCTCAGGCATTACGATTAACAGGCACATCACTACAGGAAACGGAAACAGATACATCACTAATTGAGTAGCAAAAGCATGCTATCAAAATGTTTATGTTGTGTAGAAACTTCGAGAAAATTAATATTGCACATTCAAATCTACACCTTAAAAATGAGTTTATAAGATTGATATCAGATTGTGTTTTTATTTTGAAGAATTCCATTTTATTATTTATTAATTTTAATTAAATAAACAGAATTTAGCACTTAACGGTGATATGTTATGCTTCGTTTAGATAAATTAGTCTGTCGACTATCATTTTATCACTCCAAAACTGCACAGTGTGGCATCTTTCTATTTTTTTTCTATAACATTCCGTGAAGAGATTGATATTGCAACTGAGTAAGCAAAATACGCACACATGCACAGATAAGCGGAGCTCCGCATATCTTGGGGTACGCGGGTACCGCCCACTTGCGACTTCTACTCTTTTTTTCTGTTCTGTGGGCGAGCTAGTAGAGCTAGTGTAGGCAATGAACAGATTCTTTGTATGGAGACCCATACACTAATTCCTCAGTCGATGAAACTTTGCTGAGTTATAAAATAGCATGAGCCATAAACTTTTGAATGATTATCCAAAAAAAACTCACACGGAAGTTAGGTATTTATACATAAATATACAAATCTGTTTATATATTGAACCGAGTAATTTCTCAGTCCAAAATTATTTTACCAAATGAGTTATTTATACTAGTATGTGATACTTGATGAAAATCCAAAACTTTTTTTAAACATGAGTATGCTTGGCAAACTGGTATAATTCCGTTAAAAAGTTAGACAGAGACATTTTCAGTCCAAGTCACCCCATTTTGTTTTATTAAAATTTGGTGTTTCTGCTGGGATATTTTTTTGGATATTTCATATTATTGTTTTTATACGTTACATGAATATGTCCGGTTAAGAAAGTTTAGACGGAGCATTTTTCCTAAAAAAGATATCAATGAAATAAGACTTTCATTAAAAAAAACCTAATCTTCTATTATTATTATTTTTTGGAAATTTATACCATACTTTTAATTTATTGATACTTTATCATGATGTAAAGTTTTTTCTGACTGAGGAATTACTGTGGGGGTCAACTAGCTTCATTGACTACACTAAGCTTACAGAATACCAAAATGAAACGTCATGATTGCAGCGAACGATGTGACCGATGTAACATCCATGATCTCAGCGCTGCGTGCAGCGTCGATGTGTTGCTTAGAGAATTGCATAGCAGATCACTTCCTTACATCATTATCTTACATTATTACCTACACTAAACCAAAATAACACTTTCATTTTTTGCCAGCAAAAAATTTAAGTGTTAATATGAATGACAAAGTAACATTTGCGGTTTCTGAAAATGTGTTATATCTAGGGATTGCTCCCGGGAATTCCCGGTACTGAAAATCCCGGGAATTCCCGGGAAATTTCATCGCATGTAGTACCGGGAAACAATCCCATTTCCCGGGAATTTCGGTACTACAAAAAGATTTAGTAATTTTAATATTTTTTTAACTATTATCAAGCTGTAAATGCTGTAATAGTCGTCGGTTATTTAAAACATAATCTCTTATTAAGTTACGGGATAAACCTTTTTAAAGACACCGTGGCTAGTACTACTGATGACTGTAGCATGATGATAAAAACTGAAAGACACGACACCTCCCAACCAACACTTCACCAAAAATGTATTGCTTATGCAGAACAGCTTTCAATCTTCGACATATTATACAAGAAGAGTCCTATTGCTTTAGATACGTGTACAGAACAGGAAGAAGACAATGATGAAGATATACTTTTAGTTGATCTGGTGCGCTTGCAAAATCAAAGATTTATTAGAACTCCGAATGAAGAGGATTCCTCTGGCAAAGAAGATGGTGGTGTAGAGTTCACAAGCGAGATTTCCGAATCCCAAACAAGATATTTCAGATATCACGATATTTTATCTTAAATTAGAAAAACTATTGAAATCCTCAAAACATAACCAAAAAAATGAAGAATGTCTTTTTTTATTCTCTACGGGGTAGCACTTAGGCCCGTATTTTAGAACGACTGATCTCTTTTCAAGTATAGTTAGAAAGGGATGAATGTATTCGTTGCATGTATTTGCATCCCTTTCTAACTGTACTTGAGAAGAGATCAGTCGTTCAAGAATACGGGCCTTAGCCTTCACCACACCAGCCCCCCTAGCATGACCAACAAAATTCGATATGATATGATAAGTTATCCGGTTTAACTGTCAAAAGACTATGGGTTTTGACGTTTGAATGTCGATAAGTCGCTCTATCATGCGATACATATCACGTTTTGGGTGGTCATGCTAGGCTTACTGATGTTAAGTGGTGATAAGGCTGAAGGTGGAAGCGCACTACTCCCGGAATCCTCAGTCACTGTAAGTAAGTAAGTAAATAATAACTGTATTATTAATTATATTTAATACTTACCTAAGATTTAAGAATGAAAAGAAATTTTATAACAAGTTAATTATTTTTTGTTTAAGTTGTGTTAGTAATATTTAGTTTGTTGAATAACAAAGATTATTATTGAGATTTGAGACTGATTATAGGTAGTATTATTTTTTTTTAAAATAATTTAAATTTTATTTAATTTGGTACCTACCTACATACATAGGGTAATCACTGATTTGTAACTGTTGTGCTAATAAAACATCTTTAAAACTATTCCCAACGTTTTATTTCATGCTCAACAAGCATATAAAACCATATTTTCTCTAGTACCGAAAGTATCGAATTTCCCGGTATTTCCCGGTACTGAGGTAGATCCAGTACCGGGAAATACAAATCCGATTTCAGTACCGGTACTGCAATCCCTAGTTATATCTCAAAAAGTGCTTAATCTCGTTCAAACACAGGCAGACTTGACGAATCTATAAGGGTTCCGTTTTTTGCCATTCGGCTACGGAAACCTAAAATGAAGTTACAGCTTTGGTGCCATAATAATAAATGTTAAGAAACACAAGATCTATCAGAATCACACCTTTTTAGGGTTCCGTAGGCGAATGGCAAAAAGCGGAACCAACCATCATTTTTCACCATACTACTGATGGTCACACCACACACTACATTCACATTACATCATATGGTCATAATTCTTGTAACTAGTGTGTAAAAGAGCACTACAATTGAACTACAATTGAAACACGATTGAGACACGATTATGATTTAACGTTAGCAGAATTGGCCCCCTGGAGCGAATCCAAATCATCCTGCAATCGCAGACAGTCCTCTACACAATCGATGACTCTGTATATTTTCGCGTCGTCTGCATATTGAAGGTAACTACTATAGCATAGGGTCTTGATGATAAAATATCTTTTTTAACACCCTTGCTAGTAAAGCTGATGTAATTCCACCGGCTTTAAATATGAAAAGCGGGTCATAAAAAATGCGTGTGTTACCAAAGCAAATAGTTAAGTTATAGTCCATACAAATTCCATAACAGTATTATTTGCCATTTCAAATATGGAACTGATCGCCGCCGCACGACTCCAGCTAGTGAGCAGCGCGCTGTTGCTATTCAAATTTAGAACTGATCGCCGCGCGGCGCCAGTCAGTAGACAGTGTGCATTCACAGATTGACTTTATTTAAAATAAAAAAAAAACAGTTTATTCGGTAATTAAAAAACTTGGCTGCATGCTCTAGCGTCTTTGCCAAAATTTTCACTCAGCCACGGCAGAAAATAATCCTCGCTCCATTTTTCTCAAATTTTATTTTCTTTGTACTTGTATTGTGAATATCTAAAAATGACAACTTTCAATAATGAAGATGAGCAATATATTACTTCAACTCCACTGGATATACTAACAGAAGCGCGAACCGCATGCGACAGCTTGCTGCCGTCAATATCCAAGGACAGATACATAACCACGTATGAAAATTTCTTGAAGTGGAAAAACATGAAAAATGCCAAGTCATTTTCCGAAAATGTAGTTTTGGCGTATTTTAATGACCTAGCTAGTAAATATAAGCCTAGCTCGTTTTGGACAACATATTCTATGCTGAAAAGTACCCTCAAGATGAAAAATGGTGTCGATATTAATTAATATACAAATTTGCATTTTTAAAGAGACTAAAAACTAACAAAATATTAAATGTTTTTTTTTCTGTTTCCTCGCAAATGTGTTTAAAAACGTCGTACAATATACTTGCGTATTGGTTATAACATGCTCGGCTCAATTACGCCTCGCATGTTATAACCATCTTAACGCACTAATATCGTAATGTACTATTTATATACTTATTCTAACTAGTAATATTTACAAGTGATTGAGGCTAAGGAAACATTTACAGATAAATAATAAGCGATTGAGTCTAAAGAAACATTCACAGAGAAATAATTATGTGTATTTACGATTTCGTGTATAGGTAAAAATCTCAACTGCTAGTCAGAAATGTTTTTGATTTCTTTATATACTTATTCTGACTAATAATACGTACGAACACTAAAAGGAATTATGACTAAGGACACATTCACAGAGACACTAAGCGATTTAACGTATTCACGTTTAGGTAAAACTCTCAACTTCTTTTATGAAATGTTTTTGAATTTCCTTCATATTCTCATTCTTAATACGTACGTATACATACAGTATTTGAGGCTGAGGAAACATTAACAGAGATTTTAGAAGCGATTTAACTTTTTCACGTTTAGGTAAAATATCAAGTTCTAGTAAGAAATGTTTTTCGATTGCTTTATATATACTCATTCTAACTCGTAATACGTTATGCAGAAAGTATTTGAGGGTAATGAAATATTATCAGAGAAATTAGAAGCAATTTTATGTTTTCGCGTGTAGGTAAAAATCTCAACTTCTAGCAAAAAATGTTTTTTAATTCCTTTATAAACTTATTCTACCTAGTAATAGGTACGCATACAGAAAGTAATGAGGCTAAGGAACCACTAACAGAGAAATTAGAAGCGATTTAACGTTTTCAAGTTTAGGTAAAAATCTCAAGTTCTAGTAAGAAATGTTATTGGATTCCTGCATATACTCATTCTAACTAGTAATACGTACGTATGCAGTTGGTATTTGAGGCTAAAGAAACATTAAAAGAGAAATTAGAAGCAATTTTATATTTTCACATTTCGGTCAAAATCTCAACTTCTAGCAAGAAATGTTATTTTCTAACTTTATTAACTTATTCCACCTAGTAATAGGTACGCATACAGAAAAAAATGAGGCTAAGGATCCATTCTCAAAGAAATTAGAAGCGATTTTCACGCGCTCACGGCACGTCAAAAATGACTAACTTGGCGTTGGAAATATTCTTGGATTCTTGCAGATCCTTAATCAGCATTACTTACTCTACAATCGTGCCAAATTTGAGCGACGAGGGAATTTTCCGGACGTCTCCATACAACGAATATCCTCGTTGATCGGACTATAGCGCGAGTCCAGCTACCCGCGCTGCAGTCATTTAATATTTTATTTTTTTATTTTTTTGTATTAGGACATTATAAAAAGTGTATATTTTTAGAATTTGCATATATTGCGCTTTGTTATATTATTTTTTGTATGATATTTATTGTGACTTTACAAAAGTTATTAGCTCTCAAAGCAAAAATTGCCAACCAACATTTTCACCTTTTTACGTTTTTCTTGTAAAATCACTATCAAACTGAAAAAAAAACCACTAATAATTATCAGCAATGAATTCTACGTCTACGGTTTATACGAAAATGATACCAATTTGCCCTAGTAGCCACCGGGACGACAATAGATTTTTTTTAAAGATGACGGGTGGCGGCCATCTTGTTGCCTCGCCCTGGTCTAGCCTGACGTTTTTTATTGCCTCCCGGACTAAAAATGCTTAAAATTACTCAAGGAACATAAATGTGATGAAGCACAATATAGCTTAATACAATTTTTTTTGGGTAAACTTCATAACTGCTTCTATTAGACTTGGCACCGACTTCAAACAGTTCCGTAAGTACCAAGATAAGATAAGTTAGAAAAAGTCACGCATTTTCGTCCCTTGAATTAAAAATTCTAATAATTTTTTCGTTTTTTAGTGTTTGTAGAATAATTTTGTATGAAGATTCTTTTTGAAGGCGGTTACATTATTTTTAAAAACGTTTTATCTTATTTAAATTTTTACTTTTTTGCATTCACAATGCAATTTTTATGGTTGAAAAATGGAAAATGAAGTATTTAGAAAAAATCCCATCGGAGTCCCATCGGAGCTGGTTGTGATTGTGAGACGGGTCGATTTTTTCTAAATACTTCATTTTCCATTTTTCAACCATAAAAATTGCATTGTGATTGCAAAAAAGTAAAAAAAATAACTTGCCATAGTAATTTCTTCTTTAGCGATTGTCAAATATCTGGAAAGGTATTTCTTTCGCGTGTGGGAGTAGTAATATCTTCACATTTGATAAAATAACGCTGGCTATACAGCGTGTAAGAAGTATTTGATAAATTCGACGCTTCTCGTAACGACTCCGTAGCTCAGTGGTTAGAGCAGTCGCCCGGATAGCGAAAGGTCGTGGGTCCGTGTCCCATCGGAGCTGGTTGTGAGACGGGTCGATTTTTTCTAAATACTTCATTTTCCATTTTTCAACGTTTTATGTTATTGCAATATTAGTTATTAGTACGTACCTACCTACTATTTTTGGCAAGTGCTAATACTAGTGTTCGACGTGTGTTATCTAGCACGCGCGCAGCGATGCCAAACGTACGGTAATTACCGTATTTGTATGGTATTTTTAAGGCTTGTACGGTAATCTATCTTGGTACGAAAACCGTAGGGTAATTTCAAAAATATTGGGAAATTTCGACAAAACGTACGGTAATTTTATAAACTGGCTTAATTTCAACTAACCATCTGGTACGGTAATTTAGGGGTGCATTTTACGGTAATTCTGACAACACAGGTTGGCAACGCTGCACGCGCGTCACAATAGATCTTTAGGTCGCAGTGGTCACAGGGTCCTAAAGGAGTTGCATAGTTCCTAGCATCCAAATAATAATAATTGAATATCAAACGAACTTACCAAGTGAAGTTCGATCACAATTATGTGAACGGCTTCATTCGACGCGATTTGGTTTACAAATGTAGTTGCGCCCCCAAGCGACAGCCTTGCACGGTAGTTTAATGATTTTTTTTTTGTATTGGCAACACTGATTTCCCGCCAATTAATGCATTCTCTACTCTGTGGTCCCTAACTTACCTGTTTGGTTACCTGTCACATTCGAATCATTATGTTTAAAGCACTTTTTATAGATTTTTATCAAATAGAGGGAAGGATAAGTAATAAATACTTGATATTACTAATTATAGAATAGGGAGGGTGTATATAAATCGCGTCGAATGAAGCCGTTCACATAATTGTGATCGAACTTCACTTGGTAAGTTCGTTTGATATTCAATTATGTTTCACGGCTTCATTCTTTGCGATTTGGTTTACAAATGTAGGATGTTTAGAGAAAGTGATAAAAATTTGTAAAAAGATAAGTATGATCACGCACAATTGTGATGACCACATCTACTGTGTTCCACAGTTTATTGAAACGAAGGTTTCTCATGCAAAATTAAGTAAATTAAGCTAGTCCTACCTTACTAGAAAATAGTGTCCGTAATCCAGGGGGGCTGAACGTTGTCTCGCCGGCGCGCGCCTGGCAAAACGATCTCCACACAACCCCCGATGGGAAACTCTTACAGCTAACACCCTTATAACTACACAATGCCCTAATAGGCAGCTAAAACTTTCCCGGCGCTTTTCAAAGCGAACACACACGGGTCACAAGTCCGTACCCGGACCGGGCGCTCCTAGGTGCAAAACGCTCGAGATCTCGGTCACGATACGGGTAGGTAACTGGCGCGGCACGTCGTTACAGAAACACACAAACTTGCCTCACGGCTGCTTACGGCCAACTGAGCGCGAGTTGCGCGGACGGTGGTTGGCGGCGCACCCACGAATGAACGTGAATGAATGAATCACGCGCGGCGTGAACATCCCCCCGTCCCGGACAGTAGCAAACTGTCCGCCAACTCAATCTAAGGGTAGGCGAGAGAGGGTAGCGATCGCTCGCTTAAAAACAGAGTCCCCCACCAGGACCTCGGCAAACCTGGGCACACCATCCGACCCCGGATGAAGCTGAACAATGCGTCCTAAACGCCAGCGGAGGGGCGGCAGGTTTGGATCCTTTACCAACACGAGGTCTCCGGTCTTGGGTGGGGTCGTCCTATCCGACCACTTAACGCGTTGCTGCAAAATGTGCAAATACTCCAGATGCCAACGGCGCCAAAAACTCTGCGTAAGCTGCTGGAGCAATTCAAATCGCGAGAGCCGTCCGGAGGGCACTTCGGAATAAGGATATTCCGGCAAGGCGGTAAGCGGTCTGCCAATCAAAAAATGGCCCGGCGTAAGGGCCTCTAAATCATTCGCGTCCGAAGACAACGGACACAACGGACGCGAGTTGAGGACCGCCTCAACCTTACAAAATACGATCGCGAGTTCCTCAAACGTGAGGACCGTCTCCCCAATAACGCGACGAAGGTGAGTTTTAGCGGCCTTTACAGTTGCTTCAAAAATCCCTCCCCAGTGGGGGCAGGATGGCGGGGAGTACTGCCATCGTACCCCTCTGCGAGAGAGTGTGGATCCGATCTCAAAATTATTCCTATCCAAAAATTCACAAACTTCCTTTAAATACCTATCGGTGCCTGATTAAGCTTTCAATTGCTTATGCCGCCGATCGTTGTGGACCGATTTAAATACCTAAAAGAAAACTTTAAAGTCTTGCAGCTAAGATAAGAATGAGGTTGAGGACTTACAGGGTGCAGGGTGGTCCTGATCTTCGCGGAAATGGTCACCTTCAACACTTCACTGTATCGAAAGAGTTTTGGTATATCTTGGAGCGTGCGCGCACAATGATAATAATGCATATGATGCCCGTTCGATAGTTATTGCAGGACTGGCGACGTCACCGATTATCGAGTGACGTATCGATTGCGTTTCACAAGACAGTTGGAGGGGAAAGGGTTATAGGATTAATCTAAGCTGCAACATTTCCCCCCACTTGAAATCGATAGATTTCACATGATATATTCCCGAACGCAACCCAGAGCGCTCCAACGTTTGCCTCTGGAGATGCATGTGAGATGTGACGCGTGAGATGTGCATACAAATTTGTAACTAAATAATTGTTATTAAAATGCTAGCTTAAGTTAGATAATAAGGTTTTGAGTTTTATTAAATTAGTTAGTATCTGTTTTTAATAAGAGTTTATATATAATATTATTTGTTTTAGATAAGATAGTAGAGATAAGGTTTGGAAAATTTATTTAGATTAATGGTCCATAGGTAATGGACAAACCTTGACCACAGGTCGAACCAATATGCCTTTGTGGGTTTTGACGGTGACAACCCTGACAGTTTGGTCTTGACCTGGGTGAACTTTTATAATTTTTCCAAGCCTCCACTCGTTAGGTGCTAAGTTAGGTTCCATGATGGTAACAATGTCACCCACAGCTAGCGCACGACTTTTATCTTGTGACCACTTTGCTCTTTGTTGGAGAGTATGAAGATAATCTCTTTGCCACCTACGCCAAAAGCTCTGAGATAACTTTTGCAACAATTGCCAACGCGATCGCGGGTGCATATCATCGTCCAGATGTGGTTCTGGCACCGCTACCAAAGGACGACCCACAAGAAAATGGCCAGCTGTGAGAACATCCACCTCGTTAGGATCCGAAGATAATGTACAAATAGGCCTGGAATTTAACATCGCTTCGACCTTAGTTAATATGGTATAGAATTCCTCAAAGGTGAGTATTTGAGATCCTACAACACGCTTAAGATGGTATTTGGTGGATTTGAGACCACTTTCAAAAATACCTCCGAAATGAGGGGCGGAAGGTGGGTTCAGTTTCCAAGTTATGTTTCGCGAAGCTAACTTATCGGAAATGCTTGACTGTTCGTCAGTTAATAATTTACTAACTTCACAGAGATAACGTTTTGCGCCTATGAAGTTCGTTCCGCAGTCTGTGACAATCTGTTCGCACAGTCCTCGGCGAGCAACGAAACGGTCAAGTGCTGCTATAAAGGCTTCTGTAGATAGCTCTGATACGAGTTCAAGATGAACTGCTTTTACTGAGAAACATACAAAAAGACATATGTAGACCTTGTGACTTTTTGCGTTACGACGTTTGCTTTCCTTAACGAAAAAAGGTCCTCCAAAATCAATGCCAACCGTTTTGAAGCATTGACCTTCAGCTAATCGACTTTTAGGTAGATCACCCATAATAGGTTGACTCCTAGAAGGATTGAATTTAAAACAAGTTATGCATTTAGATAAACGGGAACGAATTAAGTTACGAATACCTAGGATCCAAAATTTACGTTGAGTTAAAGATTGTAGTGTACGAGGACCGCAATGAAGAAATCTAATGTGAAAGCTATCTATTATCATTTCAGATAAAAAAGATTTTTTGGGCAATAATAAAGGATGTTTTATTTCATTGGGTAGGTTCGCGTTGCGCAGACGTCCCCCCACTCGCAATAATCCAGATGAGTCAACAAACGGATTTAATTTCTGTAGATGTTTTGGCAAAGGTTTTTGTTTACATAAAGATTTAATTTCTTTTTCAAAGTATATAGATTGTACGTAACGTACAAGATAATTGAGAGAGTTTTCAAGTTCCTCTGAGGTTAAAAAACATAGTTTTCTTTGATTTAGAGGTTGTTTTAGATTAGATGTAAAACGTAAACACCAAGCTAAGATTCGTTGTAGTTTCGTCAAAGATGAGGTACGTTCGATGAGTGCCGGTATAAGATTATTTGCGTCGACCTCGTGAGTGACATGAGATACTGAGATAGCTTTAAGCTCTGGCAAGGGCTCCGAAGGAGACTGAGGGACGCTATTTGGCCACTCAGACACACCTTGACGGAGCCACTTAGGCCCAGTCCACCAGGCTTCACACACCGCTAGCTGTGAGCATGTGAGACCTCGACTGCATAGATCTGCGGGATTATCTTGAGTAGATACGTGCCGCCATAGATTTGGAGGTAAAGATTCGGTAATTTTTACTACACGATGAGCGACAAAAGTTTTTAGATTATGTGGGGCGGTATTTATCCAGGATAAGACGGTTGAACTGTCGGTAAATACAATGATCTGATCTATATTAAGATTTTTATTAAGAAGTGATTGCATGTGAGCCATAAGACGGGCTAATAACACAGCGCCGCACAGTTCTATTTTATTAACGGTTAAAGGCTTCAAGGGAGCGACTTTCGATTTCGCGATAAGTAACGATATTTTAACTTCGCCACTATTTGATACCGTCCGGATATAAATACAGCAACCGTAAGCTTTAGTCGAGCCGTCACAAAACCCAATAAGTTGAGTTTGCACAGTGTCTAAAGGAATAATAAAACGTGGGATATTAATGTATTTTAGATTTTGGAGCTCTAAGATAAACTCATTCCATTCATGAGCTATAGTCTCAGGAACTAACTCATCCCAGGATAATTGATAACGCCAAAGATTCTGAAGGATCAGTTTCGCCAAAAGAACAAACGGTGCTAACCACCCTACAGGGTCAAAGATACGAGCAATGTTGCTTAGGATACAGCGTTTTGTATATTTTGTTTCGATTTGATATATGTTATAAGTGAAATAATCACCACTTGGGTCCCATTGGACTCCTAAAATCTTTAACATGAGTTTATTACTTTCGGTTGAAAAGCATTTAGGTTTTTGACAGTGACTAGCTGGTAGGCTTTCTAAAAAGGTTGAACTGTTACTGCTCCACTTGCGGAGTTCGAACTGGCCGCAATTTAATAATTTAATAAGTTCATCTTTTAATCTTAACGCGTTTTCCACCGACGACGCTCCGCCGTGTATATCATCCATGTACGTATTATTCAAAAGGCAGTCTGCCGCACGCGGGTACTGTGCACCATGGTCACCAGCCAGCTGATGCAGAGTCCGTATAGCCAGGTACGGTGAGCTACTCACTCCATAGCTGACGGTTTTCAATTCATACACGTCAACCTGCTCCGATGGAGATTCACGCCAGAGAACGTGCTGATAAACTCGCTCTTCAGGTAAGATATTAATTTGTCTGTACATCTTCGAAATGTCACAGGTAAAAACAATTTCGTGTAAACGAAAGTTAGTAATGATATCTATTACGTCCGATTGGAGCTTGGGCCCAGGGTACACTAGATCATTTAAAGATAAGCCGTTTGATGACTTGCTACTTGCATCGAATACGACGCGAAGCTTTGTGGTATCGCTGTCGGGGCGGATAACACAATGATGAGGAATAATATACTTGCTATTTCGATTAGCAGTATCTACTAATTTCATATGGCCAAGGCCATGATATTCATTCATAAAGTTAGAATATTGAACCGAAAGTTGCGCGTCCCTGTTCAACTTGCGCTCAATGTTAAATAAACGAGATAATGATTTGTTAAAAGAATCACCTAAAACGCCGTGAGGTTCTTTTAAAAGCAAAGGAACAACATATCGACCGTTCTCCTCTCGGTACATGCGGGTACTGTAAATACGCTCACATTCAAGATCATCAGGATTCGAGATACGGGTACGAGGGGGCTCCTCGACTTCCCAAAACTGCTTGACCACTTCATCAAGGGTATGAGTGGAAGCTATAAAACTAGAAGTAACATTCGGGGGGGTGTAACCGGAAAGATTAACAGGGCCCGTGATCACCCATCCGAACACACTATGCAAGGCAGCAGGTAAATCAGGACGTGGATGAACGCGTTGACCGTCATAAATTTTATGGAATAATTCTGCCCCGAGTAGCATGTCAATATTTGAAGGTTTATCGAAATCGGAATCTGCGAGCACTAAATGTTTAAATTGGTCACAAACCCAAGCAGGTATTATTGTGGTAGGCATTTGAGATGTTATACTATCTAAGATAATAGGTGAGATATTAAACTTCAGGTCGTCACAATCGCGAGGTTGTATAGTACATTGAGTTGTACCACGTATTTGTCGAACCGTATTCTCGCCAAGCCCCGCTACAGTAAGATTACAGCGACGGTAAGATAACCCGAGTTTATTAACGCTGGCTGACGTGATAAAACAGTCTTGCGAGCCGCTGTCTATAAGCGCGCGCAAATATTGCTTTTGACCAAATGCATCGCACACGCATACTATTGCAGTGCCCAGTAGAACAATCGCCGTCTCGCGTCGACCGTATTCACCGCTATGAGTCACATTCGCACTCGTGGAGGTTTGAGCTACAGCGGTAATACGTTCATTACGCGGCGGGCCCGACGTTACAGGAGCAGCCTCGCTCAAATGAAGCAATGTATGGTGACGCGCGCCGCAAGTTTGACAAGCCATTTTTGATAAACAGTTCATTATCGAGTGGTTTGAACGTAAACAATTAAAGCATAGATTTTTCAGTTTAACAATTTCCATACGTTTCGAAAGATTGTAAGATAAAAAAGTAGGACATTTATAAATATTATGTTCTAAGCTACAGATCAAACAATTAATTGCTTTAGCATTCGAATTAACCGCTTGCGATGCTACAAAAGATTGTGGTTGATTAGGGTTCATTAAATCATTTTGGTATTGATAAGATGCTGGAGATAATTGTGAGACTACAAAAGATCGTTTTTGATTCGAGGTAAATTGGTTTTGTTTTTGGTTTTGAGGGTAGTTCATTATATTTTGATTTTTATAAGATTGCGCTCGATTTTGTGGTAAATTATTTCGATAAGAATTAGATCGTGTAGGAGGTAAATTTGCGTTAATTGACCGAGACGAGTTAAGATTCGATAAGTTGCTTGTTTCTAAAATTTTTACATAACTTTGTAAAAAGTCAATGAGATCTTGTAAAACTGGGACTTTATCTTGGTTTTGTATCTCAAAACGCTTTCTCGTGTCTTCGTCCAACGAGCGCGATGCCCAGTGAAATAACATGAAATCTTTTAAGTTTTCGACACTTAAGTTATTTAATGCGTTATATGACTCATACAATACATTTGTAAACGTTTGTAATTCATGATAATTTGACGATTTTATAGATGGATAATTACAAATTTTATCAAGATAAGTTACAGCCAAAATTCGTTTATTGTGAAATCTTTCTACCAAAGCGTTAAATACGGTTTGATAATTATCTGATGTTAAGGGTACTCCCTTTGCAATTCCCAAGGCCGAGCCAGACAGACATGAGATAAGATAATGAAACTTTTCGATTTCTCTTATTGATTTGTTCTCATGAATTAAAGTCACGAATGTATCATAAAAGGTCTGCCAATTTTCTACATTGCTATCAAATTTTGGTAAGACGATCTTTGGTAACCGAGCGTGACTTTGATCAAGGGGCTGTTCACATCTGGACGATTCGCTTAATTTAGCCGATTTTTTATTTTGCAAAGAAGATTCTACCTGCAAAACTTCGTAATACAGTTCATCAAATGCATCTAATTTCGCCGTGTTAATTTGAGCATCGGGTTTTATTGATAGTTCTAATGAACTGATTTCTTGATCGACTTCATGGAAATCCGCCCTTACTGATTCTATACGCGAAAAACGCGTGCGAAATTTGGAGATTTTGCTACCATCATTTTCCACCTGTTGCGAAATATCAAATAATATTTGCATGGAACGATATAAATATTCTCGTCGAGAATTAAGCACTTTTAATTTCGCTTCACTCATATTTAGTTTTTATTGTTATGTTTTATAAGATTAATGTTAAGTATTCTATAAGATTATGATTAAATATATAAAAGATTAATACATAAATACTTATTTTTTATTTGAGAATATGCTTTTTATTAAATTAAGATTTAGAAGATTAAGATTAAGTTAATATTGTTTGATTTAAATACAATCCGTATGCACACCGCAACACGATAATCGTATAGGCACAAGATGGCCGCGTAAGCAATTGGAATTAGGATAAGATTTAATTTATAATCAGAGTTTTCTCATGAAATTGAACCTGTTATTAATTGATTTGGACTACCAAAGGTTGGAATCCGGCTCGAAGGACCAGAATTATGATTAAGCTTTCAATTGCTTATGCCGCCGATCGTTGTGGACCGATTTAAATACCTAAAAGAAAACTTTAAAGTCTTGCAGCTAAGATAAGAATGAGGTTGAGGACTTACAGGGTGCAGGGTGGTCCTGATCTTCGCGGAAATGGTCACCTTCAACACTTCACTGTATCGAAAGAGTTTTGGTATATCTTGGAGCGTGCGCGCACAATGATAATAATGCATATGATGCCCGTTCGATAGTTATTGCAGGACTGGCGACGTCACCGATTATCGAGTGACGTATCGATTGCGTTTCACAAGGCATTCATTCCGGCAAGGCACGGCATTCCGCGGCGAGACACAAAACGATTCAACGTGGCTACAAAGGCTTCTGTGGTGAGGGCACTAACCACCTCCAGGTGGACCGCTTTAGTGGCCAAACAAACAAATACACACAAGTAAGCCTTTTCCGTTCTAGCATTACGAAGCCGCGATGTCTTAACGGTAAATGGCCCCGCAAAATCCGTTCCAACTCCTGAGAAGGGCATCGATTCGTTCACTCGATCGGCAGGCAAATCACCCATCTGGGGCTGCATCGTATCGGCGCGCAAACGATAACACGGGAGACAACGAAAAATAACGGATCGGATTATTCTCCACGCTGACAAAATCCAGAACTCTCGTTGGAGGAGCGCGGTCAAAGCATTACAACCGGCATGAGCATTCTTTACATGTCGGTCTGTAATCAACAGTCTAACTAACGGTCCATCCTTGGGGAGCAACAAAGGGTGGCGTGATCCGTACGGCAGGTTGGCATGTCTGAGCCTACCTCCGACACGCAGCAATCCGGTACTGTCCAAGAAGGGATTCAACCGCACCAAGGGTCCCTTCAACTTGGACTTACTTGAGCGCAGGGCTTTCAGCTCCGGTTCAAACTCTCGCTGTTGCGTCACTCGCAACCAATGCAACAGAGCGTCTTGCCGCTCTTGTGGGGCGAGGACCGGAGACAACGATTTCTCCTGAGGCTGGCGACAATTACGCACAAAGCGCCTCATCCAAGCAGTCACGCCGAGCAACTTATCAAGAGAACTGTAGCGGTCTAACAAAAACTCCATCTGCGGAGCCGCCACCGTCTCCACGGCGTGAACACGCATGCCTAGGTCTGGGACTCTGGCCACAGCCGGGGTGGCAGGCCATGAGCGCTCAGGCCGTAACAACCATGATGGACTCCACCATAGGTGGTGGTCCACTAACTCAGGCGCCTCGCAGCCGCGGGAGGCACAATCTGCGGGGTTCAATTCGCCCGGTACGTGGCGCCAGATCAACGGGGCCTTTGAAGTCTGAATTTGTGAGACCCGGTTGGCCACAAAAACCTCAAGGGTGTGGACTGAACTCTTCAGCCAACAAAGGACGACCTGGCTGTCAGACCACGCAAATATCGACTCCAAGTCGACACCGTTTCCCAAGGTGTCGGCAACATGATTGAGTAGCCGTACTAAGAGAGTGGCGCCGGACAACTCCAACTTCGGAATGGTTAGCCTAGTCCGAAGGGGGGCGACCTTACTCTTGGCCGTAACTAAGTGTACGGCGACAACGCCTGCTGCGTCCACCGTTCGGATGTAAACGGCTGCCGCGTATCCGCTTTCGGACGCGTCACAAAAGCCGTGCAGGGAGGCTTTAAACTTTCCCGAAGGCAGCATTTGCCTCGGTATACAAACCCGATTGACGTCGGGTAGGGATGACACGAACCTCACCCACTCTCGTAGGAGGCTACCAGAGAGGGGCTCATCCCATGACAATTCCGCAGCCCAGAGCTCCTGTAGGAAGCACTTCATCGAAAACACTACAGGGCTGAGCCAACCGTTCGGATCAAAGGTACGGGCTACAGTGGACAGCACCGTGCGTTTAGTCCAGACCTTTGGGTCTGGCAGTTCCAATCTATATGTGAACAAATCCGGGACTGGTCGATACTGGACTTCCAAAACAGACAGCATGTCTGGAGTCTCCGGATTTTCAAAGAGGAGCGGCTCTTGCTGGTGGTCCTTAGGCAAATCTGCCAATAGGTCCGGTGAGTTAGACAGCCACTTCCGCAACTCATAGCCACCAGCCCTCAAGAGCGCAATCAGCTCATCACGTAAGACGAGAGCCTCATCTAAGCTCGAGGCCCCCGTGCAGATATCGTCGACAAATAAGGCCCCCCCCTCAATAAGAGCAGATGCCCGGGGATAGCGTAGCCGTTCGCGCTCTGCGAGCTCCAAAAGCGAACGGATCGCCACAAAGGGGCTCGACCGCAAACCATAAGTGTTGGTGTTCAGCTCGTAAGCCAACATCGGATCCTGGGGATCCTCACGCCAAAGGATGAGCTGGTATCGTCTATCCTCCGGGTGAATCACGGTCTGTCTGAACATCATGCGGATATCGGCCACAAAGACGACAGCGTGCCGGCGGAAGTTGGTCAAAACATCACAGACATCGTGATGCAACTTCGGCCCCGCATGCAGACACTGATTCAACGACACTCCGGTTGACGTGGGCGCTGAACCATCAAAGACCACGCGGATCTTCCCATTGGAAGTCTTCAAAACAGCGTGGTGTGGCAGGAAGTAATGTTCCACATTACGCCAGTCCAACTGCGAGATGGACATGTGCCCAAGGTCCAAATACTCCCGCATGAAGTCTATATACTTCTCCTTGAATGCGGGATCCCTGGCCATCCTACGCTCCATGGACAACAATCTCTTCTCGGCCATCGGTCGGGAGCTCCCTAAAGGAGGGCGAACCGCCAAGAAGGGCAAGCGGGTAATCAAGCGACCCGAGAGGAGGCGCCCAGTGTTGTTCTGGTAGAACACTTCGCACTCCTCCGCTAACGGATCCAACCGCTTGGCAGTGGGAGGTTCCTCCACCTCCCAAAACTTTTGGAGAACGTCGGACAAAGTAGAACCGACAATGGTCTGGCGGTCTACCGACGGGGTCTCTGGTGTCTGTGGTACCTTTCCCATCACCACATGACCCAGCGACGAGGACAAGGCGACAAGATCGGCTGTCTGCAAAACTCGCTTGCTTCCACACAGTACACGACCGAGGACATCCGCACCAATCAACAAGTGTATTGGGCCCGGTCGGTGGAAGGAAGGATCAGCCAAAGCCAGTCCAGACGTCAGCTCAATCGTGGATGGCGGCACTCGCACTTGCGGGAGTGGTCCAACCACCTTATCAAATACTATCGCTGAAGCACCGATCTTCGGCCTTGGCGCGAAGTGGGGGGAGAAGGAGAACTCAACTCGACCAATCGGATCAGGGATCCGCGAGTCTCCCACCCCCCGTACCGCTTCGTGATGCGGCACAAGCAAAAGACCCAGCTGTCGGACAAGCCACCTGGACATTATGCACCCCTGGGCACCTGAGTCCAAAAGGGCACGCACCGTGACAACATTGCCCTTAGGTCCCCAAACATTCACGGAGGCTGTTGGCAACAGCACAAGCTCCGGAGGGGTGGTTGGGTCCGACAGGGGCGCCATTAAAAATTTTGGGGGGGTACTTGTCCCCCTCGCGCCTGAGTCGGCGCGCCAAATGTGGGACGCTCGTACCGGGCGAGCGGGTCCCAATCGGGTACATACTGGCCCCGACCAACAGCACTCCTAGGTGCAGGGTAATACCCGTGTGGGGCGTGCCTCGGTACATAGTACCCCAATCGAGGCCTCTCCATTAGGGGGGGGGAGTAGCAAATAGGGCCCGTGCCCATCGCCACCGTGGCGTACTCTTGTGGTACCCCCCTACCCCCGCCCGTGGCGGGGGCGTCTCTCCTATAGTTCCCCCTCTCCGGGGGGGACTGAACGGGGGGGCTAAGCCCCGCCAAATCTCTAGGGGACCGGTTCCGGGCTGCCGGGCCCCCGCCCGTGCGCGAGGAATTCGAACCCCGGTCGCTCCCGGCGTCCTTGCGGTCCAAACAAAGGAGGGGGTGATGCCTCCCTCCGCAAAGACGACAATCCTCGGTCTGGGGACACGCCGACTGCATGTGTCCCCCCAAACACCTATAGCACCATTGGCGCTGTTTCGCAACGGCCCTCCGTCCCTCTGGGCGGAGGCCTCTAAATTTGGCACATTCGTGCACCACATGCCTATCTCCCCTGCAATACCTGCACCGCTCACTCGGTGCGGGGGGAGGGGACTGCTGGAAGGCAGCATAGCGATTGATCGGGCGACGGGGCTGTTCCCTCGCCGCCACCATACGACCAACACCTGGAACCGGGGCGGGCTCCAGGTGGTCCGTCACCCTACATTCGTCCTCCAAAAAACGAAGGAGGTCCGCGAAGGGCGGGAGATACGAGGCGCTGTCGCCTCCGTACCTCTGCTCGAAACGCCCCTTCATTTCAGCGGGCAATTTGGCGAGGACTATGTGCAGCAGTACAAAGGACCACTGATCCACCGGCAGGTCCAATCGCCTTAGGGAGTTGACCGCTGACAGTAGCGGGTTCAGCAACTCCCTCCGTAACAGGTGTACCCGCGTGATTCGCGGGAGGGCCAAAATCGTGGCCACGTGGGTGTCCGCCAGTAACCGGACATTCTGGTACCTGCTAACCAGAAGCTGGCGAGCCACCTGGTAGTTGTCGTCACTGATGAGCAGGTGCTGGACTACCGCGCTGGCCTCTCCTCGCAGGGAGGAGCGCAAATAGGCCAACTTCTCACTAGGGGATAAGTCCCGTCGTGAATCCACCAAACTGTCAAACAAATTAATGAAGCCCATCCAGGCTGACAGATCCCCATTAAAAGTGGGAATCTCCAATGTAGGCAATCGGCCTAGCAACGCCGTCGGGGTAGGTTTGACCTCCCCGCTCAAAACCGGCTCCCCCTTCCGAACAGCCAGGGCCCTCTCAGCCGCCTCCGTGAACTGGTCAGCCAGCTCATAGGCCTGGGCTACATCCTGCTCCAGCTGTTCCGACACGGCATCATCAGCTGGGGGGTTCTCTAAATAATACGCGCGACACTCCATGGCGTGGCGCTCCAGGTCTTGCAGCCGAGCTGCCAGCCCGCCATACCGAGCTAGCAACGCACCTACCCGGTCGGCTCGGTCTATTAATGTGACCGCACAAGCAAGCCAACGCAAAGCTCCTTGGATGCCAGCCCTGGATACGGCGATCGGATTCGTAGGAGCCATTTATAATCCGTTTAATAAACAAAGCAAACAAAGAAATATAAAAGTGGCAAACATCAACAAAAAAAAACAATAGAAATAGGTCGCGTCACGATAATATAAAACACAATTAAAATTCGGACGACATACACGGACCCTACTATTTTCATAAATTATTAGCAACTTACCAATTTCAAGGGCTAACAATATAACGGTATAAACAAAACGTATAGGATTAACGGTATGGCATAACGGCACGGCCAAGTCAACCTCGCAAATCAACTACTAAACCGTTATCAACAAACGAAAACAAAACTATTTTTAATAATAATACTCGTAATTTAATACTACTAATAATTAAAACTAGTTCCACTTTTTTAACTAGGCAAGCGGACTCGGAACAAACACTAGTATGTGGTACTAATAAACAACACTTTCGAACGAAACTATTCGTCAAATAAATCCGGACACACAAAAAAAATATACACATCTAGGCGAGTAAACTCGTATCAAATCACTAGTATGTGGTACTAATAAACACACTTTCGAACGAACTATTCGTCAAATAAATCCGGACACACAAAAAAAATATACACATCTAGGCGAGTAAACTCGTATCAAATCACTAGTATGTGACAACAATTATATAAGTGTCTATCTATTATCGGATCCACCAAGTGAGAAACATTCGCTTCGAGAATTTACTAGAACAATTTCTTAGTACTTCAAATCGTCTCGGGATCTTCAAATACCCTCGAGATTTCAACAAAAAAAAAAATTTTTAGGTACGCTTTTTATTTTTACTATGAAATTTTATGTAGTTAATTTTAATATGAAAATTAATTATATCACCTACGCTCTGCTACCAAAAATATGATCACGCACAATTGTGATGACCACATCTACTGTGTTCCACAGTTTATTGAAACGAAGGTTTCTCATGCAAAATTAAGTAAATTAAGCTAGTCCTACCTTACTAGAAAATAGTGTCCGTAATCCAGGGGGGCTGAACGTTGTCTCGCCGGCGCGCGCCTGGCAAAACGATCTCCACACAACCCCCGATGGGAAACTCTTACAGCTAACACCCTTATAACTACACAATGCCCTAATAGGCAGCTAAAACTTTCCCGGCGCTTTTCAAAGCGAACACACACGGGTCACAAGTCCGTACCCGGACCGGGCGCTCCTAGGTGCAAAACGCTCGAGATCTCGGTCACGATACGGGTAGGTAACTGGCGCGGCACGTCGTTACAGAAACACACAAACTTGCCTCACGGCTGCTTACGGCCAACTGAGCGCGAGTTGCGCGGACGGTGGTTGGCGGCGCACCCACGAATGAACGTGAATGAATGAATCACGCGCGGCGTGAACAAAGTATGTAATGACATTGTTTTAAGAAAATATTGTCATAACATCAAGTTTCTTATGATCTTTGGTTTTTAATCATCAATGTAGGTACTACATTATTATCTTAAATTATTGTATTTTTCTTACAGAATAATTCACAAATCAAAGAAAAACAATACTGATCTACCAAATTGATCAGTGCTTTAGGTAATTACTCTATTGTAAACATAGGCGAAAAAGCGGATGAAGGTTCGCTCCATCCAGCATGGAGCAGCATTCCTATCACTTAAATTAATATTAACACCAGCCCTGCTGGTAGTGGAAGTCGCTGCATGGCGTTTGCTATGTGCAGTGCAGATGTGCAGTAAATACAGGAAGACTATTACAACAAAGAATATTTTTTAGTCAGGTACTATTGTTTGCTTGTGAATTTTCCTATAAATGAGGACGTTTCCAACATTGTTTGTAACGAATAAAAATAGTGTAACTGGTGTTTTATTTAAATATTCCTCAATGCACTTTGCTTGACAGAAATCAGAGTGTGTTATAAAAAGGTCTTTTTTATCATGGTTGGAATGAATTAGGTCTGGATTTGTATTACAATTTCTGTTTGTGCTATGGTATAGATTATTTATTCTTTCACAAACAAATGATTGCTTGTAATGAGCAGTAAACAAAGCCATCAGAGTTAACGACCTTTATTGACAGAAAGTTTAATATTATATTTTTTGACTTTCAAGATCTAGATCTTCATTTGGAACCTTTTGTGCCAAATAGTTGAGTTAATGTATTTAGTATCTCAGTTAAGTTGTAGGTACTTAGGCCTTGTGGGTCTATCTGAATATTCCTTTCATAAATAGCTTGATTCAGTGATCTGATCATCATAAGTTATAATATATAGTTATAATACGGTTTTCGTACCAAGATAGATTACCGTACAAGCCTTAAAAATACCATACAAATACGGTAATTACCGTACGTTTGGCATCGCTGCGCGCGTGCCAGATAACACACGTCGAACACTAGTATTAGCACTTGCCAAAAATAGTAGGTAGGTACGTACTAATAACTAATATTGCAATAACATAAAACGTTGAAAAATGGAAAATGAAGTATTTAGAAAAAATCGACCCGTCTCACAACCAGCTCCGATGGGACACGGACCCACGACCTTTCGCTATCCGGGCGACTGCTCTAACCACTGAGCTACGGAGTCGTTACGAGAAGCGTCGAATTTATCAAATACTTCTTACACGCTGTATAGCCAGCGTTATTTTATCAAATGTGAAGATATTACTACTCCCACACGCGAAAGAAATACCTTTCCAGATATTTGACAATCGCTAAAGAAGAAATTACTATGGCAAGTTATTTTTTTTACTTTTTTGCAATCACAATGCAATTTTTATGGTTGAAAAATGGAAAATGAAGTATTTAGAAAAAATCGACCCGTCTCACAATCACAACCAGCTCCGATGGGACTCCGATGGGATTTTTTCTAAATACTTCATTTTCCATTTTTCAACCTTAACTCAATTCCAAGCAATAATTGCTAATTTTTACATCTTAGGTACACTTAAATTTGTCAACAAACATCTATCACGTCACGTCTGACGTTTGACATTTAATTTTATCAGAGTAAACATCATAATTTTTGAACCATTGGCTCAATCTTGTGAGGAATAGAAGAACTATTTCCACGAGCAATTATCCAGAGATATACGTCTTCTCATTGTTGCATGGATGTCCAGCTATTTCCATCTCTTTTTCTTATAAAGACACCTTGCGTTGAGGGTCCACACTTCATCAAACTTTAGCGCCATCTGGTGTCAAATAGTGGCAAAGTATGTCGCACATATATTGTCATCTCTCTCACACCTAAATGCATAGCCATCGTGTCATCTCGTTCATGCAACAGCACCAGAACTGACAACCGTGCGTTTATCAAAGTCAACATTTTGGGAACAGAGTGCTTGGCCTTGGCCGATTCTGGTGCATCAACTTCTATACTCAGCAATGATGCGCTAGGGACGCTTAGGGAATTAGGTCTACAGACTCATCTTCAGCCATCTTCTAAAACTCTTAAAGTTGGCAATAACGCTAAACTTAATATTTTGGGATCCTTTACGATACCTATTACTTACAAGTCGAATCTCAATGTGTGCACAGATATCAACAGTCCTCTTATTTTAGGTGTAAATTTTCTTAGGGCATTTAACCTATGTCAGGATATTCTGGAATATACGACCGACTCTCAGTGTGCTTCTGCTTTCAACTCTTTAATTGACACAAACACACACTTACATGCTTATGAGGATCTGTCGGTTGTACAAAAATCTCAGATTGATAACATTATCACTGATTTTAAAAATATTTCTGCTGATTCTAACAACTTAGGTCTCACTGATCTTGAAGAACATGTCATTGACACTGGTGATCATCCCCCAGTGAAACAAAAATACTACCCTATACCAGTTCACTATAAACAGCGGGTCGAGGCTGAAATTAATGATATGTTAAGAATGGGTAATTATTGAAAAAAGTAATTCACCTTGGAATTCCCCTCTCTTAGTAGTTCCCAAACCTAACGGAGACTTAAGGATCTGCCTAGACAGTAGAAAACTGAATAGTGTCACCAAAATAGATTCATATCCTATGCCACGTATCCAAGACATACTTGATTCTCTTAATAATGCTAAATTTCTAAGCTCTATTGACCTGAAAAGCTCATTTTTTCAAATTAATTTACACCCAGACTTGCGGGAGAAGACTAGTTTCTCCATTCCTGGGGTTGGGGCTTTCCAATTTTGCCGCATGCCTTTCGGACTTGTCAATGCATCTGCTAGAATGATGAGACTTATGGATAAAGTCTTTGGACCAGAGTTTGCTGGCCGTCTGTTTACCTACGTTGATGACGTAATACTGGTCAGTAATTCATATGACGGACACGTCGAGTTATTGAAGCGTGTCTATCAACGTTTAAAAGAAGTAGGTCTCACCATCAATTTTGACAAATCAGTTTTCTGCAGATCTTCCCTTAAGTTTCTAGGGTTCATCGTCGACCGACACGGACTACGCACTGACAGTGACAAGGTTAAGGCCATTTTGGAATACCCTGTCCCTACTAACCAAAAAGAAGTCAGACGTTTTCTAGGCATGGCGTCATGGTATAGGCGTTTTATCCAAAACTTTTCTTTAGTAACTGCTCCTATAAACAACCTAATTAAAAAACAGCCCAAGGGCAAAGCTTTTAGTTTTCCGCAGGAAGCTCTCCTTGCCTTCAACGAGATTAAGCAACGTTTGGTATCTGCACCCATTCTTTCTATACCTAAATTTGATAAGCCTTTTATCATCTCTACCGATGCCTCTGATTTAGGTCTCGGTTGTGTCCTCTCTCAAAAGGACGACGAGGGTAAAGAACATCCTGTCGCCTTCGCTAGCCGTTCTCTTACTAAACCAGAAAGAAACCATGCCACTACTGAAAAGGAACTAAATGCTTTAATCTTTGCTCTAGAAAAATTTAGGGGTTACATTGAAGGCTCTCCCTTCCCCACTACGGTTTATACAGATCATAGTAGTCTGAAATGGCTTGTCAGTCTTAAATCTCCTACAGGAAGATTGGCGAGATGGGCAGTCCGGCTTTCTCAATTTAATCTTAAAATTGAGTATCGTAGGGGCTCTGATAATGCCTTGGCCGACGCTCTTTCTCGTTCATTTCCCGTAAATGTCACTTCTGATGACGATCCATCTCAAAACTCCCCTTCTTCTTCTTCTACTACCAAAGACTCTTGGTACCTCAAGAAAGTACAAGACGTCAAATCTTCTCCCCACAAGTTCTCTGATTGGAAACTAATTTCTGATCGTCTCTATAAAAGGATGAAAAATTCCAACCCTCTCTCTGCTGACTGTGAGTGGAAACTCGTGGTTCCTTTCGAATCGCGGCATGACGTCATAGCTAAATGTCATGACCACCCGAGTGCAGCCCATTTAGGCATCTTTAAGACTTTGAAACGTCTCACTCAATCTTATTATTGGCCATCTCTACACAGAGATGTCAAGAAATACATCAAAAATTGTCAAGTTTGCTTGGCGTATAAGAGCAAGAATGAAGGTCCCCCAGGCATCATGAAAAATCCCAAACAGGTCCAACGTCCCTTCCAAATGATATCTACAGACATAATGGGTCCCTTACCTCGACCTTATCAGGGCTACAAATTCATTCTAGTAGTTACTGACGTTTTCACTAAGTATACATGCATATTTCCTATGAGGAACTCACTTGCCAAGACAGTAGTTTCCATTATTGAAAACAATATATTTATGAAATATGGGATTCCTCAAACAATTGTCATGGACAACGGTCCCCAGTATATCTCTAATGCCATGAAGGATTTAGTTGCGAAGTATAAAGTTCCTAATTCTTTTTATAACTGTAGGTTCCTGCCACAAAACAACCCTTCTGAAAGGACTAATCGTGTCATTGTCACTGCCATATCTTCCTATGTAGGTACAGACCACAGAAAATGGGCTGAAGAATTACCAAAAATTGAGTTTGCAATCAACACAGCCGTTAGTGAATCCACTGGTTTTAGCCCGTATTTTCTAAATCATGGCCGCGAAGCTGTACTCTCTGGTGACTGGTACCCTAACTCTCCACTTAAAGAAGAAGATATTTTGTTTACCGACAGGACTTCATACTCATCTACTCTACCTCATCTTCAAGACATTTTTATTAAAGTAAACTTGAACATGTCCAAAGCCTACTCCAAATATAAAATTCATTACAACAAAAATAGGCGTGATATTGAATATCAGGAGGGCCAGACTGTATGGAAGAAAGAATATCCACTTTCTGATGCTAGTAAATTTTTCACTGCAAAACTTGCTCCTAAATTCACTAAATGTATTGTGAAAAAGAAGATCTCTCCTCTTACATACATTCTGAAGGACTTTCACACATCCAAGGATTTAGGCACTTGGCACATTAAGGACATTTTAAAATCTGTACCTATACACCTATACTTCTACACCTATAACTACACCTATATTTTGCTTATTTCATTTTATTTATGTATGTGATTATCTATAAGTATTTTTCTCTTTTCTCTCTCTTGCTCTGTTCTTGTTTTATCCATTCCCTTCATGCTTCCTCACGCTTTCGCTTTCTTTTCTTTACTGTGTGGGGATAGTGACCTGTCCTTCACTCACCTCATCCCAGTTCCTTTCTTTATTTTTTTTTTTCTTTTTTTTTTCTCAACTAATGAGGTATTGTAACATATCATTTTTTTAATATGTTACATTCACAATAAACTATGATAGTACCAACCTTCATTTCTGTTTTTTATCCTATATTTTGTACCTTTACACAACACAGTTTTTATACATCCCTTATTGCAAAGTACATACATTCTCATTAACTCAATTCCAAGCAATAATTGCTAATTTTTACATCTTAGGTACACTTAAATTTGTCAACAAACATCTATCACGTCTGACGTTTGACATTTAATTTTATCAGAGTAAACATCATAATTTTTGAACCATTGGCTCAATCTTGTGAGGAATAGAAGAACTATTTCCACGAGCAATTATCCAGAGATATACGTCTTCTCATTCTTGCATGGATGTCCAGCTATTTCCATCTCTTTTTCTTATAAAGACACCTTGCGTTGAGAGTCCACACTTCATCAAACTTTAGCGCCATCTGGTGTCAAATAGTGGCAAAGTATGTCGCACATATATTGTCATCTCTCTCACACCTAAATGCATAGCCATCCTGTCATCTCGTTCATGCAACAGCACCAGAACTGACATCTGGCGTAGAGTAGCTCTCTTGCTTTAATAATTGAACTTCTACATATTGAGTCCAGATTATCTATGGTACCTAAAAACTTTTATCAATAACTTTATGAATATCTAATCTACAATGAAAGTAATTAGTTATTTATAATCTACAAATCTTCCCTTATTTGATTTTATATAATTCTTCATTTATCTTTAGCTAATTTTCATAACCATAGACTATATTCGGATCATTCTAGAAATGTACAAGTGAGCATTGTCTATGCTACTGACTTTGGAAAATTCGAGATTGATGGTAAAGCAAAATGAGTTAAAAACAAGATTCTAGAAAAATCGTGGCAGAACATATAAATAGGGCCCATCTCGCCCCAGTGTTTTTTTCTCTCTCTGAACCTCTACTTATCTGACTGTGAAAAAAGACTGAAGCAAAATCATTGTGACACCTAGTTTATCCCTAATAAACCTCGCTAATTGCGTCCTAAGCTGCATCATTGTGTACACTGCAATTTTCTTGATTGGTCCTCGATCTTCAGCGTCCGGGTAAGTCGATCTGCTAAATGGCAAACAAATTACCAACATCTCTTTATGTCACTGCTTTGGCATAACGCTGTGTTTTCTTCTTCCTCGACAGTTCTTATTCTTGACTGGACTACCTGTCCGGAGCGAGCACCTGCGAAGCTGATACCATACCGGCGAGCCCTCGTTCGCTGACCTTAGGCCTTGAGTGACCGGCGTTCACAAGCCCTCCCCGGAATATAAATCTCAGGTGTAATCGTTCTTATATCTGTATCTCTTATTTCATTTCTTTCCACCCTTTTCGCTTATGAGTTGTCCATGAGCGTGGCGCCCATTAATCATCTCTAATCTTCTCTTCTCTCATAAGTTTAAATTAACTACATACATATAAGTATTACCTACCTTCCTTTCAATTTTGTAACCCTCCCAACTTGATTTAAACTGCACTTGTGAATTTGTTAAATGTTTAATATTGAATAACAACCCATATTTTAATTTGTGTTTGTATTTGTATATCCAGTCTGACACGTTGTAAACCTACTTTAAGGATAGCGATAGCCCAGGACTTTTATTCATATAAATTTCTTTTGAAACCTTATTTGTTTAGTTTCAACTTCATTACCTGTCTATGTAATCTTCAACTCAGTGAGAATACTGTAATTTAAGTCCCTCTGACAGTGCAACAAGTGAGCTGCAAAGTAAATTGTTATCCCCACGCCCTGTATTTCTTATAAGAACCTGATTTTACATGTGATATAAATAAAACTTCATATTTCATTATATTTTTAATTTCTTTTATTTTACATTAAAACCTATAGTTAAAAATACTAGTTACAAGGTGATCAATACAAAACAATTGCATATCCTTTTAATCAATTTGATACTAATTAACATTCCATCTAAGCAGGAATCCCAAAAAATCTAAGTTTTCTTATTACGTTTACTTTTCACATTCACAATGCAATTTTTATGATCCGTCTCACAATCACAACTAGCTCCGATGTGACTCGAACCTACGACCTTTCAATATCCGGGCGAATGCTCTTACCACTGAGCAACTGAGTAACGACTCCGTATCTTTTACCTAATCCTTAGAACAAAGAAATGTACTGTAACTGGCGCCAAAATCACCCCAATGTTATCTCACACGGACTTTGTATCCGAGGACATCAGCGTAGCACTTAGCCTTCATCATCATCACACCTGATGTTAAGTGGTGATAAGGCTGAAGTGAAGGTGGAAGCAATACTCCCGAAATCTTCAATCACTGAGGAACTGGCTATCTTATCTCTAACTGCCTGAACACAATCATGCTAAAAACATCATTGTTAGTGCATCAGACTTAGATGGTGGTAGCTAACTAGCTAGCCAGGCGGACTTTGAACAAGCCCTACCTACCACCAACCAAATCGAATACAATGTACTACCACTAGGAAGTGAACCCGAGACCTCTGGGTCTGATGCCGGTGGTGTGTACCACCACTACACCACAGAGGTGGTTAAAGCGAACTCTTGTAACCTTTTATGACCCGTCTCGGCCACCAGGGCGCGGGGTGGGCGCGGGGAGGGTATGCGGTCTGTCGCTCGAGCGCGCTCGGCCGTCGGCCGTCGTCGTCGGCGGGTCGGTCGGTCGGGTGCGTGCGGGGCGCGGGGAATATACCAGGCCAGGCTATCAATGAACTTACTGCGGGTGTATGTTTACTTAGCGCAAGCGGGTGGGGCGTTGCGCAGTGACCAAAAACGTAGGTCTTTTAGGGATAACTTTGTGATGACTCAACTTAAAATTTTAGTACTAGGCGACACTAAAAGAAAATATACCTACGTATTTCATCATTTTGCCTAAAGATTACCATATTCAAATTTGGAGAGTGATTTTAAATACTTCCTGTATAATATCAATATGTTTATATAATATACATTTAAACTCTGAAACATGCACACATTTGTAATGCAAACAATAAAATTCAATTGTTATAATTCATGACGCGAGCATGAGAATGGAACTAGTATTTTTCCAGGTTATTATGTAAGCGTCGACTGCCTGTGCTTCTGGACCGGTTTTCAAGTTATTTAACTAGAAAATTTTGGTTACAATGGCTTGCAATCTTATTATTCAGAAATGTCCATGTTGTCATTTAGTAGTTATTCTCTATTGCCGAACTTTTCGCTCATAAGTAAGACAGCTTCACTTTCATCTTTTGTGTTTGTAAGATGCGAACAATTATATTTCCAAAAAATATTATTATAAAATATTTATAGCTGTTTTGGTTTACACATAGGTATGCGTAATATAATACTTATAGCAATCGTAACCTTGGTTATTAACTCGAGTGAATTAATGTGCAATGAAGCTTTATTTTCTTTCAAATGGCTCTGACAAGACTCTGGTTATTGCAAAATGAATCCTAGCCAGACTAATTGGCTGGGGTTGCTTCTACTGAGGAGCGGTAGAGTCTAAGACGGGAACGTCTATCTTCTACGTTCTTTGGGATAAGTATGTTTTGTTCATAATTAGGATAATTAATAATACACAAACATTTAAAATATTCATGCCAGGAATAATAGGTGGCAGGCAGGCCAAGAGTAAACGTTATAAGCCCGAGGAACTTTGTGAAGTCTTGCAATTTACATTTATTGAACTTCCCAAAAATAAACGTAAAATAATCCCAAAAAACCTAATACTTTTTAAAATAAATCGCAAGAAATATACATTTTCTTTTTTCGATGCTATACTAAACCACTTTTGTCTATTTGTTTAGTAGAAAAGTTAGTGAGAAGTTAGTATATCCTTGGTGAACTAAACGTGTCATGAATGCAACCAGTGTCAAAAAGATTAATTAGGTATACTTATGTCGTTTTAATATATTACTGGTGGTAGTTTACGAAATCTCAAAAATGATATAATTTATTTTATTATTTAAGTATAGACAAACGGAACTGTATAGTGACTAAAGGAAGGTGATTGAATTCATGAAGAATTTGAAATTCATAAAGAATTGTATTTTTAAGGGCAGGCGGTAAGTGAAACGCGTAAAACAGCTTGCAGGGTTTTAAACTTAGAGCATAGAATTAAGGACAGATATTACTTTAAAAAATATGATAGTGAACAGGAATAGTTACTTTACAATAACACCGTGGAAAATTTTAAATATTTTACTCACGTTAATGGCAAAAAAAACGCAAACTTCACTAAAAACAGCAAAATCAACGTTTTTTGTTTTAAACATATTGTTAAAGAAAAATAATCTTTTTAATAATATTTAATGTTAAATTAAATGACAATGAAACATAGAATTGATTCACCGCGCCATATTTTCCGTTTTTTTTATATAAATTGAGAACAATCTGGCGTCAAAGATTGACAATTTTGAAGCGCGCTTCGCTCATACATTTTCGTATAGAACGCGAAGATAAATAAAACATTGTATAAATACAAGCCGACCTAGCAGCAAAATTTAGTAAGCCCGCTGATTTCAAGGTGAGAGCACGTCGCTTTTTCTCAGCTTCTGACACTCGTAATCAGACTATCTGTACACAAACACTTTGAGCGGTGGTAAAGAAAAGGTAGGTAAAGGAAAATTTACAGAAATCCGAAAAGCGATACCAATATCAGGACATAATTAGTTTTCCACTCAACAATTTGTTTGATACGTCATCACATCAGATATCTGGTCAAATGCTGGAGCCAGGAAGTGGCTGATGGAACTGCTCAGCAATTCAACGTACGTAACCACTTTGAGTCGTCTAGATGAAAACTCTGGTGCCAAGTAGTTTCGAAGGTCTGATGCTGGAGTCAGGAAGTGGTTGATGGAACTCTTCAACGATTAAACGTAACCACTTCGAGTTTGGGCTTGTTTGAATAGTCTTGATGAGAACTCTTCTGCTAAGTAGTTTCGAAAGTCTGATGCTGGAGTCAGGAGGTGGTTCATGGAACTCTTCAACGATCCAACGTAAACACTTCGAGTTTGGGCTTATTTGAATAGTCTTGATGAGAACTCTTGTGCCAAGTAGTTTCCAAGGTCTATTGCTGGAGCCAGGAAGTGGCTGATGGAACTCTTCAACGATTAAACGTAACCAGTTAATTTTTGGGCTCGTTTGAATTGTCTTGATGAGAACTCTTGACAAGAAAATAGCAACGCAATATTAAAAATATTAAAAAATCCAAGATGGCGGCGAACTTTTTTGTTTATGGGCCGATTTTGATGAAACGCGGTTTATGGTACTATTTTGATAAGAAAACAGCAACGCAATATTAAAAATATAAAAAAATCCAAGATGGCGGCCAACTTTTTTGTTTATAGGCCGATTTTGATGAAACGCGGTTCATGGTACTATTTTGATAAGAAAACAGCAACGCAATATTAAAAATATTAAAAAATCCAAGATGGCGGCCAACTTTTTAGTTTATGGGCCGATTTTGATGAAACGCGGTTTATGGTACTATTTTGATAAGAAAACAGCAACGCAATGTTAAAAATATAAAAAAATCCAAGATGGCGGCGAACTTTTTTGTTTATGGGCCGATTTTGATGAAACGCGGTTTATGGTACTATTTTGATAAGAAAACAGCAACGCAATGTTAAAAATATATAAAAAATTCAAGATGGCGGCCAACTTTTTTGTTTGTGGGCAGATTTCGATGAAACTCGGATTTTGGTACTATTATGTCAAGAAAACAGCAACGCAATATTAAAAATATTAAAAATCTCCAAGATGGCGGCCAACTTTTTTGTTTATGGGGCGATTTTGATGAAACGCGGTTTATGGTACTATTTTGATAAGAAAACAGCAACGCAATGTTAAAAATATTAAAAAATCCAAGATGGCGGCGAACTTTTTTGTTTATGGGCCGATTTTGATGAAACGCGGTTTATGGTACTATTTTGATAAGAAAACAGCAACGCAATATTAAAAATATAAAAAATCCAAGATGGCGGCCAACTTTTTAGTTTGTTTATGGGACTTTTTTGCCGATTTCGATAAAAGTTGATTTTTGGAACATGAAAACAGTAAAATTTACTTCAGACGAGAAGCTCTTCAACAGTCATCAGCACTGACACGAAATGTTATATATGCATTCAATTATGGTGGGTGATCCTGCACCTAAGGTTGGCTCCGGACGCGAGACCTCTGCAATGGTCAATAGCAATGCCATGAAATTTTGTATAAGCAATCCTTTGTGATGGCCTGTTAAGTTCCTGATGGTTTGATTTAGTTCAACAGTAAAAATTAAATAATTATAACTAAAAAAATTCAATAATCAAAAAAATATACAAGCTTTTATGAGTTAAAACTAAAAAGTTTACTAAATATTTAATTCAGATTGAAAGTATACTGTTTTATATTTCTTAGCCTCCAAAGCTCCTTCGTCTATATCAAAATAATCCCATATCACAATTACATATTTTATAACCCTGGAACTTTAAATCATTTACTTACTGTGCCCGCGACTTCGTTCGCGTGGTATGGTGACTTTCGGCAGCATTTTTTATTTTTCGGCTTATTATTTTGCAAATACACTTAAGGCATAATCAAACGAGGGACTTTTGTCCCCGGCGGACAAAAAATCCCTGTACGTCCAAAGTTTATGTCCTCCGAGGACTTGTCGTGGACTCAACGCATGCGGTGTGCGGTCATTTGTTGCACGGAAACGTACTTCACTATCGAGCGCTCAATGCAGACTAAAGTTCGTTGTGTGCGTTGTTGCGCCTAGTTACGTTCGTTCTATTTTTTTCGCGGACTACCGCGAACTTTTGTCCAGTCCAGTCTCTTGGTGTCAGCGGTAATTTAGCGGACTTTTTGTCCGCGGTACTTTTAGTTCCTCGTGTGCGTTATTCGACACAATTTGTAAGAGATCTATATCGATGGACAAAAAAGTACCCGGAGGACAGTCCGTCGTCTGATTAGGCCCATAGGCATATTCCCCGTTCCCCCACATACGCTGCGCTACGCCGCCGCCGCTCATTGTGTATAGTGCGCGGCGTTTGGCAAGTTTTTTACTTCCGTTAATTTCAGTTTCACATTTTGTAATGACTTCGTAAATCTTTGTATTTCTATTATCATTGTATTTTGTGGGCCGTAAGCTTTTTGTCGACGTCATTACACAAAAACTTTCATTCCCTATTTTTACCACCTGCTTAGTTTTCAATACTTACAGTAATTTTGCTTACTTCCGTTCCACCAATTTTAAATTAAAAGTTAGAATCGCACCGTCCTTTTTTTAATGCTCTTCTCTGTGCCATCTCTAGAAGCTACTATGTAACCGCTAGGTTGCTTCTGGCAACGATTGTTTCCAATCTGTGTCCTCAAACTTTGCTTTTGGCAACAATCGTTTCCAAAAATTATGTTCTGTTAAACGACTTTAAACTGTATTTTAAAGAGAGTAAAGTCCATTTTAAACGCTGTTAAACCAAAGACTAATAGATTATCTAATTTCTGAGTGCATGTTTGCCAACATAATAGAACATTTTTTCTATGAAATTAAGGAGTGAAGTTAGAAGTGTGTGACAAGTGGCCATATTGTGCAACTGCTTGTAGATAGTTTTAGTTTCTAAATATATATTTTTTACCACAATTAGTATTATTTCTGATTAAATAGAAGAAATAACTTTTGTTCTTAACAAGAACAGTAAAAAACAATATACTTATCACTCAAAATTTTTCACAATTTTAAGTTATTTGACTGAAACTGGAAAAATACGCTCCACCTTATCTTTAGTCTCCTATAAAATATTATACATACAACTATGGTCGAAAAACAAACGTTATTTTATTCACTATTTTATCATCTGCACAAAACGGTAAAAAAAATGATGCTAGGCCACTTGGATTGATTGTAAATCGAGTTTTAATGAGGGCGACCGCGCCGAGTGAAATGTGTAAAATTTCAGAAGCAAAGTTGCGGACTTTTTGCAAATCTAAAGCAAGCGAGCGGTTAAATGCAATCTGTGACATGGTCGAAGAAAAATGGAGATTTTTGTGGCAGTGAAAATTTAGTTTTATTTATTCGAACGCATCGAATTAGTAGACACCACCTTTAGAGTAAAATTTATACAAACTTTGAATGTCGTATTTATTTGTATCTAATCTAAAGCCTAAATAATAAGTTTAAATTTCTAGCTTTAAAATTAATGTTATTTTCAGACAAATTTTCATCTCCTATTTCAACCCCTTACAAACCTTTTTTCACATTAAAAAGCAGCCTATGTTCTTTCTCAGGCTCTACAAATACAAATACAAATACAAATACAAATTCTTTATTTGCTAAAAATAGGGCTTTGATGTTACTTTGTTTCAATTTGTTCTTATCCTATTTAGCCATTTATATAGCATGCAAATGTCCTTGTTACAATTATTTATAATGAAAGTAAAGAAATAAAAGAATAATAATCCACAATGTCAAAGTCACAAATTACAAATAATAGTATTATATTATCTGTGATCACACATTACAAAATCATTAAAATTAAAATAAAAATAAATAAATAAAATCTAAATGTCAGGATCACACAAGTATTCATTGATAGTATAATAGGCTTTTTCTAACAAAAAAATATTAAGGTGCATTTTAAATTTCATTACATCATTTATTTTTTTCGTAATATATTCGTATGTCCTTTGGTATTTTATTAAAAAATTTTGAAGCAATACCATAAATATTATTATGAAAAAGAGCAGTTTTGTGCGGTATTTGACGCAGTTTGTCTTTACATCTTGACGATGAAAATTTTTCAAATAAACACAAGTTAGACTTCTCAAAGAAACCTACTTCATGTTACTGCACGGCACTGTCATAATTTTTAAACCAAATTTCATTAAAATCGGTTCAGTAGTTTAGGTGTGATTGCGTAACAGACAGACAGACAGAGTTACTTTTGCATTTAAAACATTTGTGTACGTAGTATGTACTATATTTCAATTTATATGAATTGTGTACTAATCACTGTTTCAAGCTTTTAAATAAAAGCGTGTTAAATTTTAATAACGGCAAAAGAGAGAGAAAAAACTAAAGTTAACAACGCTTTTTACCTTTACCTTACCGTTTTCTTGTCAAAATAGTACCAAAAACCGTGTATCATCAAAATCGGCAAACAATCAAAAAAGTTGGCCGCCATCTTAGATTTTTTAATATTTTCAATATTGCGTTGCTGTTTTCTCATGAAAATAGTACCAAAAACCGTGTTTCATCAAAATCAGCCCACAAACGTTATGTTAATAAAATAGTTAATAAAATGTTATTGTACTTAATTGTTTAACAGTGAAATAAATAAATAAATAAAAAAAAAACAAAAAAGTTGGCCGCCATCTTGGATTTTTTAATATTGCATTGCTGTTTTTTTTTACAAAATAGTACCAAAACCCGAGTGCTGTCAAAATCGGCCTAAAAACAAAAAAGTTGGCCGCCATCTTGGATTTTTTTATATTTTTAACATTGCGTTGCTATTTTCTTATCAAAATAGTACCATAAACCGCGTTTCATCAAAATCGGCTTATAAACAAAAAAGTTGGCCGCCATCTTGGATTTTTTAATATTTTTAATATTGCGTTGCTGTTTTCTTGTCAAGAGTTCTCATCAAGCCAGTTCAAACGAGCCCAAAAATTAACTGGTTACGTTTAATCGTTGAATAGTTCCATCAGCCACTTCCTGGCTCCAGCAATAGACCTTGGAAACTACTTGGCACAAGAGTTCTCATCAAGACAATTCAAACGAGCTCAAACTCAAAGTGGTTACGTTGATTTGTTGAGGAATTCCATCAAACAGTTCATGACTCTAGCTTTCAGATCTTGGAAACTACTTGGCACAAGAGTTCTGATCAAGACAATTCAAACGAGCCCAAACTAGAAGTGTTTATGTTGAATTGTTGAAGTGTTCCATCAACCACCTCTTGTCTCTAGCATCAGACCTTTGAAACATTTTGGCACAAGAGTTCTCATCAAGACCATTCAAACGAGCCCAAACTCGATGTGTTTACATTGAATCCTTGAAGAGTTCCATCAACCACCTCCTGACTCCAGCATCAGACTTTCGAAACTACTTAGCAGAAGAGTTCTCATCAAGACTATTCAAACAAGCCCAAACTAGAAGTGTTTACGTTGAATTGATGAAGAGTTCTATCAGCCACTTACTAGCTCCAGAACTGGACCTTGAAAACTACTTGGCACCAAAGTTTTGATCAAGACCATTCAAATGAGCCCAAGCTCGAAGTGGTTACGTTGAATTGATGAAGAGTTCTATCAAACACTTCCTGATTCCAGCATCAGACCTTCGAAACATTTTGGCACAAAAGTTTGAATTGTTGAAGAGTTCCATCAACCACCTCCTGACTCCAGCATCATACGTAGGAAACTACTTGGCACAAGAGTTCTCATCAAGACTATTCAAATGAGCCCAAACTCCAACTGGTTACGTTGAAATGTTGAGGAGTTATTTTGACTGTCTGTCCCCCAGATGTCAAACATGGCAAATGAAACGCATCAAATACGTAAAGTTACTTTCTGACAAAAAAAAACAGTTATTACTATTTTAATTTTCTGAATTACATTTTTTCGTGCTAGGGCGGAGAAGTTTGTGTGCGTGAAGGCACACATATACAGATTAGCTTCGTCAATACCTACGCGCTGGCTTACAGCCGACCCTTAACGAAGTTAAAGGTACTTATTCAATGCGAGTTATGTATTGGAATAAACATGTAAGCGTCTTTGAGGTCTATATCTAGACGTCATGTTACAGTTTTTAGTAATTACTTAGAGTATGTCACGCGGTAGTCCTAGTTGCCCGAGATTAAGTATCTGGATACGCGGCAGCGTATCAGCCAAGTTCAAAAGAAAACAGAACTGGCGAGCAGCACCGTGTGTATCTTAACACGAACCATTTGGAGCCACTTTTGACCCCCTCATAACTCAAAAACTATTACACAGAAACATGTCAAATTTGGCTTATGTATTGAGACTAGCGAGATAAATATGTGCTCCAAATTTTATATACACACCTCAAACAGTTATTTAGATATTTACGTCCAAAAATCGTTATTTTTATCACTGACTCACCTATAATCAAAACTAAAACCCACTTCCAGATGACCTAGAAAGCTGAAATTTGGCATGCAGACAGGTAATCTGGTGAATACAAAGGAAAAAATCCGAAACTAGTATTTTTTTTAAATAAAACGTTGACAAACTTATATTTGCGTTCCCTATGCACTTATCCTGTATAAGATCTTGTATTAGATGAAGTACAAATATAAGTTTGTAATAGTTTTTATTCTGTTATATACCAATAATTCGTCATACCTCTTGAAGTTCGGCTAGCGCCAACGGCGTAGTGTCCATTCAATATTGAGGACTCAAGAGAACCAAGTTCGAACCCCAGATTACTCAAATACTTTTTTGTCCTAGCGTTAAATTAATTACAAACTTGCGCCGTCTAGCACGATATCCATATTATTATTTATTAATTATTAATATTAATATAAATTATAAAGTTATCGAAATATTTACTTTTTTGCATTCACAATCCAATTTTTATTATTGAAAAATGCAAAATGAAGAATTTAGACAAAATCGATCCTCATCTCACAACCAGCTCCGATGGGACTCGAACCCACGACCTTTCACTTAAATTAATCCTACTAATATTATAAATGTGAAAGTTTAGATGTTTGGATGTTTGGATGTTTGGATGTTTGGATGTTTGTTACTCAATCACGCCAAAACGGCTGAACGGATTTGGCTGAAATTTGGGACACAGATACTTTGTAGTCTGGAGAGGAACATAGGCTACTTTTTATCCCGAAAAAATGTCACATTCCCGCGGGATAACGTCGTGAAGTCCACGCGGGCGAAGCCGCGGGCGGAAAGCTAGTTATTAATATTAATATAAATTATAAAGTTATTTAAATTTTTACTTTTTTTGCATTCACAGTCCAATTTTTATTATTGAAATATGGAAAATTAAGTATTTAGAAAAAATCGACCATCATCTCACAACCATCTCCGATGGGACTCGAACCCACGACCTTTCGCTTTCCGGGCGGCTGCTCTAACCACTGAGCTACGGAGTCGTAATGATAAATGTGAAAGTGTGTTTGTTTGTTTGTTTGTCCTTCTTTCACGTCAAAACGGAGCATAGTACTTTAACCCGACCACCAGGGGGCGCAATCTTCATACATTCAAACGAGAAGCCAAAAAATGCGAACGTTGCTATGTTCTCCCTGTAGGTGCACACTTTGCACATAAATAGTTCACTAAAGTCAACGATAGATGGCTCCAAGTTAATACACCCACCCACAGTATAGAAAAGAAGAGAAAAATCCTTTTTTTCTATACTATATTGTTGAAAATTGATGGAAGGGTATTAACTTTAAAGAGATTAAAGTGTACTTATGGAAAATAATGTCAAATAATCTAAATTATACTTTTGTTTGTTAAATTTGTTATTTGCTATGTTCTGTTTCGTAAAGATCCGTAATTCCGTTAGCAATTATATAGTTTCGTTGCTCGGAGTACCTACCGTTTTTTGAGAAAAAGACTCGTTTGTGTTGAGTGTTATATAGAATTCTTTGGTGATGTGCTGTGTTTGAAAAAAGACTTCTTTGAACATTTTTAATGCCTTTAGTGATGCATATTTGTTGTTTTATTGTTAATAAAGGGTGCAGTGTTAACCTATGTTTCATTTACACTGAGTTTCCTTATAAATAAATAATATGTATACTATGCCTATGTGTGTGTCTGTGTTTATATGCCTTTGTAATTTGCTTATGTGTGTGTTTATACACCAAATGGAGTGTGAACTGTGAGACTATAACTTCGATACAAAACTGCAAAACTGTCATCTCTTCCGTGGCCGCTTCCAAAGAGTATGTAATCACCGACGTCTGCGCGCGGTCAAAATCGAATACTAATCTTTTCCATAAGCACAGAATAATATTTGTAGCAGAAGGCTCACTTCCGAAACAGCTACAATAAATTATCAATCTTGTCCACGCGACAATTAGGTCTAAAATAATTTGCACCCGCACGCCTGCCTAACTAATTTACCGTTCATTACAAGCGAAATTGAACAGTAGCTGTACGTAATACGCTTCTATTACTCGGAAACGCTTAAGCCAAATTGGTTTTGGGTGGTCTTGGTTGCCGCGTAGGGTCGCCGGTCGACTCGACTGCAATGTAACGACGAGGTATACAGGTAAGTGGTAAAAGGAAACAAATAGCGCAAATGATTTTTAAATACAGACAGTTTAGATTTTTTATTTTTACTTCTTTGCATTCACAATTCAATTTTTATTACTGAAAAAATTGAGAATGAAGTAGGTATGAGAAAAAGTCGTCCCTTCTCACATCACAACTAGCTCCGATGGGGCTCGAACCCACGACCTTTCACTGTCCGGGCGAATGCTCTAACCACTCAGCTACGGAGTCGCTAAAAAGTCGACCCGTCTCACAACTAGCTCCGATGGGACTCGAACCCACGACCTTTCACTGTCCGGGCCAATACTCTAACGGCCTGGCCACGAATATGCGCGGCGGCAACGACGGCGGTAGGTAGATATTTTGTAATTTGGTAGGTAGGTACCTATTTTAAAAGTGCTACAGCTACTTCCTATTGATTATTTTTCCATAATAATAATTATTCGTAGGTACCTAACCTACCCAACAAGCAAAGTAATCCTATAAGGATTGATTATAAGTCTGCCTCTACTAATAACGTTCTTGTAAAGGATTTGTTGTAGACCGTTTTACTTATAATATCATTTGACAAGTCGTAATATACTCAAGGGCATTAGTTTTTATATATCTATCTTATAGCTTGCTACAAGACTAAAGTTTAAAACATTTATAGGACACTTTTACTAGTAATAGCATTTCACAAGCATAGATATTCTTAAGAGCTTCTGCTTTTATATCTCAGTCTTGTAGTTAGCTGCAAGAGTATATTATAGGACACTTTAAAGAATAAGTCTCGTATAATTGTTTTTGGTAAGACTATATAGTCCTGAATAATATTTTGATCTAATAGTAGCATGTTGTAAGTTGAACAAGATTTATAACACACTTCTCTGAGATTACTATAAGTTTGAACTGCTATAGTTTTGTTTGAGACTTTTTTAAATCTTATTATACTCAATAAGAACGTTATGAGATCAAAAAAGCTAATGAACCACTAGATCAAGCACTTAACTAGTAAACATCTGCCATTTTGTAGATTTCTCCATCCTCTTGAGGAAATAAGTTTAAATATAAGTTATTGGAAACGATTCAAAAGGAGCAGTGGTTACAAAAGAAAAGTGACAAAAACGTATGATGAGTTAGTGAATAGGTGACCATTCGGAGAATAAATCCGACAAGATCAGAAAGCAAACAACGCTCTTCCAGTGCGAATTCAGGTGAACTGACAGAGGGCTCTGCATATTATTCTATTAGCAATATTTTTTCTTCCTCATCTCACCACTCAGAAGATGAAGAAGTTCAACATTGGAAAGAAGAACACCATTTCAAATGAATGAATGAATTCTCTCTAATAAATGAGTCCTAAAAAAGTGAATATAACATTAGTGTAAATAGATTTCAGGGAACCCTAATTTGTTTCAAAATGGAGAAGAGTTATGTGGACCAAAACTACTAGAAGCACTAATTTACCTATAATGGTTTTACAAAGTACTTAATGCAGTGCAATTTTAAAACATGGCGGATATACATAAGAATTTGATTAAATAAAATTTTTACAACATTGTACTATGTGCTTATTTTCGAGGGGCATTGGTGAAACTAACCAAATTAATGTACATATTTACAGTAAAAATTAATTCCCCATCCTCCCATTCACATAGGTACTTAATTACAAATACTTACTACAATGTATTGTTATTTCTATAATAAAAGCAAGTGTGTTTACGTATACATTTTAACTTTAATCACAAAATAACAATGAACAATATTACCTTATAAAATTTACTTCTAAATACATTAGCTAATTACACTATAAACTAGATTGCACTAGTAAGATACTTGTGTAATATAATAATAAGAGCGTTTGTGCTTGTAATTGTTTAGTCTTAGATTATTATAAAAGCAATTACTTTTCGCGAACGCTTTCTCAAGTATGCTATAGAGCTTAGTGACATTCTTTAAGCTGGTTATAAGATAATTACAGAAATAATAGCTCCTATAACTGCGCCCAAATCCAGGTTTGTAGCATACTACAAGTTTCTTATAAGAGAGGTTAGAAGTAGTCTTGAAGATAGCTATAAGAACTGATTTTGCTAGTTGGGTAGCTATGTAGGTATAAAAGCAAGAATCACTTTGTCAATTTTTGTCGTAATTACCTATGCTAAGGTGGGTCGGAGGTCCTTAAATCAAATATTCGGATCATTAAGTACTTATTATAGATACTTAGAATAAGACAGTATAGTCACACAAAAAAACTTAGGTACCTTTCAGGTTTTTTAGGAAGATGATGAAATTTTAAATCCGGTCTCTTTCTGTCGTTGTTAAGACAACCGAAGGCCGCACAATAATATTTAATATTACGGATTTTGCTATGGGTAAAACCATAAGGTAACACGTGTGTTTTGGCGCGAAAGTGTGGCGAAAGTAAAAGAAGTAACTTCTTTCTCGCGTGGCGTCGCATGCACAACTGAGCGGTGAGCGCGCGTGACACCCGCCTATTCTCTACCTCGCGGTAGACAGCGCGTAGTCGATTGAATTGCGGAGTGAGCCCCCCCTGCCATAAGCTTAGCATAAATAATGTACTGTAACTAGCGCCAAAAATGCACCAGTCGCGCATGCGCGCAGAGTTATCTGACGCGCACTCTACTTTACAGAGTAATTTATATATGTAGGAAGTAGAGACCAATCTTGGCCCTTTTATTGGTAGTGTATACCTAACTAGCGCTATCTATCGTCTGGTGTAGGCAACTTTTGGTGTATAAACACACACACTAGACATAGTCTTCTTATTATTTATTCTACTTTAGTCCACTATAATTTATATGACAAAACAACGTTTACCGGGTCAGCTTAAGCTAGTTAGCAAATAAAGAATCAATAAGCAAGATTAGATGTCAACAAAAACGGCTACATCCATAAATTGTCAAGACATGGCGCTAAATGATAAATGTAAAAGACAAACTACTGCTATATACACTGACCTCTATTATTTACACACTGGACTGGCTGACATAAATATTGTCGACTGCGGTAATGATTGTATCAAAATTAGTTCTCGGGACACTCGTAGTGGCGGCGCTTTAAATTGCCTCATAAAATTAGCTGTAATTTGTATGGAGACAGATTGTCCAGTGTATAAATAATAGAGGTCAGTGGCTACGTAGTAATAACTATATAGTATTCTTTGATACTGCCAAGGATTCTATATTAGTGCATTGTGCGGCAAAAGATACGAGTTTGTCCGGAAAGCTTTATCGCTTAATGAATCCAGAATCAAAACGCAAATGGAAATGCAATATCTGCTCAGGAACATTAAATACCTACTGCAACTTCGTCGAGCAAAACACCATACACTATTACGACTAAGAAAAAGAAATTGTTGGAAATAAGAAAATCTGTTAAAAATGATATTTCTGCGTCCACACCAAACACGAGCATAAAATTAGTTTCATTGTCAGTAGCTGATACACAAGGGCAAAGTAATATAACTGGCCAAATAAAATATACTGAAACATTTGGTATTAATTTATTATGAATAAGTAGGTACCTACTAATAATTTCTCTACAAAAAGTAATGATATCTCATCAAAAACATAAAATATGTGAAGTGAGAGCCAACTTCAATATATGGAAATATGCCTTGGTTGTTGACTTCAACGACAAAAGATGTGAGATCTAAATGGGTGCCAAGTTTAACGGTCAGTCCTGAAAATTTAGTACTTACATAAAATGTTTCATAACAACTTAAAATATAATTTCTTCTTATAACTTAGGATAATATATTGAAGCCTAAGGTCTGACTTGGCTAGTTTTCATATACGAATTATATATATATTATAGCCTTCGCCAGCTCTAAAGCCGAAGTTCTTATTGTATTCTTCCGAAAATTTGGCTTGCTGGTAGACTAGAAACTAGAGATGAACATAGGGCTCTTCCATGACTGTTTCAGTAAGTACCTAATAATAATTCGTATACAAGAACTAGCCAAGTCAGACCTTAGGCTTCAATATATTATCCTAAGTTATAAGAAGAAATTATATTTTAAGTTGTTATGAAACATTTTATGTAAGTACTAAATTTTCAGGACTGACCGTTAAACTTGGCACCCATTTAGATCTCACATCTTTTGTCGTTGAAGTCAACAACCAAGGCATATTTCCATATATTGAAGTTGGCTCTCACTTCACATATTTTATGTTTTTGATGAGATAAAGCGATTATCACTATTTGGTTTCTGCACTAAGTAACCCAAAGTGACATTTTAAAATGATATTGTTTTCCTTTATTTTTTTACTCATATTTATTTGTCTAGATTGAACATAATTTTCGTATACAAGGTTAGTTAGTTCATAGGTTAAACACTGGAACTATAATTGCAATGAGCAATAAATTTGCATAGTATTTTTCTGCCTTTTTTATCTACAATGATATTATAGGGTCATCGGTAATGTACTGATGTCCAACCATACATTAGTAAAATAATGCAGGCGACTTACGTATTACCTCGTGGTCTACTACCGGTAAGTTCTGGATGCTGGATAGCGGCGCGTGATGTCGACGTCTTGATGTGACTGGCGGGTGCGTCAGGCGCTGGGTGACCTCTTGCAGCATCGGAGATGGTATTCGCCCTATAGGCTGGTTTCCAATGCTGTGGTTTAAAGTGTTAAGGATTCTTGTTGACAGTGTCCTTTCCATGAAAGATTTCAGTTTTGGAGTACCTACCTATTTCTCAAAACTGGATTCGGTTTTTGGAGACATTTTCACCAAAAACCTGATTGATTCTAATCATATCTATTTAGGTGTATTTTAGGTCTATATTTATTCTTTAAATTAATCTCAAATTTCATAACGTTTTAGTTTTTATGAAATTACTATCACAGAAAATGCTATATACATCAATTTACTATATATAAGGTCCTTCTTGCCGTGCCGTGTAGTGCCGGCACGTAAATAGAATAGCACTACCCCCTCTCTTCCCGTGGGTGTCGTAAGAGGCGACAAAGGGAAAACTGCCATCAGGAGATGGGCAGCAGCGTCTCCAGGCTTCAACAGGCTATACTGCGATCGCCAACCCGCCTGCCAAGCGTGGCGATTATGGCAAACCCCCCCTGAATGCTTACACAAGAAATACATCGGCCCCCAGTCCCCGGCGGCCCCGCTATTCCTAGCTACGGTAGCGGCTATGGTAACGGCGGGGCAGGGGGTGCTAAGAATCCCCGGGTATGCTCCGGCTACCAACACCGACGACTCGACCTGGCAACCTACAACACGCGCACATTGAGGCTCGACGAGAAGCTCGTAGAGTTGGAAGAGGCAATAAGTAAGTTACATTGGGATATCATTGGGTTATCTGAAGTCCGAAGAGAGGGGGAGGACTCGATAACCCTGCAATCCGGTAACTTACTTTACCACCGGGAGGGCGACCAACAGTCCCTTGGTGGTGTCGGGTTCATCGTCCATAAATCCCTTGTCAACAACGTGATCACCATCGGAAGTGTCTCGAGCAGGGTAGCGTACCTGATACTCAGATTATCGAAACGATATTCGCTGAATGTTATCCAGGTCTACGCTCCGACCTCGAAACACGACGATGTCGAAGTGGAGGCTATGTATGAGGAGATCGCTAAAGCCATGCATAGCTATAAAACCCACTACACGGTTGTGATGGGGGATTTCAATGCAAAGTTGGGGCAACGTTGCGGTGATGAGCTGAGAGTGGGGCAATTTGGATTTGGGCAACGGAACGATAGAGGCCAGATGCTGGCAGACTTCATGGAGAGGGAGAGCCTCTATATGATGAACTCCTTCTTTAGGAAGCCCGTAAGCCGCAAATGGACCTGGATCAGTCCGGACGGTAAAGTCAAAAACGAGATCGATTTTATCATGTCGACGAAGAAGCACATATTCAATGATGTCAGTGTGATCAACGCTGTTAAGACAGGAAGCGATCACCGTATGGTGAGAGGCACATTGAATATCGATGTCAAGCTCGAAAGATCGCGACTGATAAAATCCACGCTCCGACCAATACCAGCTCAAATTCAAAACCCCGAGTGCTTTCAGCTCGAGCTTCAAAACCGCTTCGAAGCCCTTGAGAACAGCATAGACGTGGACGATCTATACAACATGGTGGTGGATACTGTCCGCACGGTAGGGTCTAAGTACTATAAAACCCGCCGTCCCAAATTGAAGAAACTCTCCAGTCAGATTCTCCTACTCATGGATCAGAGACACGAAATGAAGCTGCAGAACTCAGCGGATGCCCATCGTTATCGACAGCTCAATAGACAGATATCTAAGTCTTTGACACGCGACCTTCGCCAATTTAATACCGAGCGTATTAAAGAAGCCATTGAGCGGAACAAAGGCTCCAAAGTGTTCGCGAGAGATCTGTCTATCGGGCAAAGTCAATTGACGAGGCTGAAAACTGAGGAAGGTAGCATCGTTTCGTCAACACCTGAAATCCTGAGGGAGATTGAGAGTTTCTATGGACAGCTATATTCTACACAAACACCTGTTGAAAGCAAGGCTACAGACCCTAGAGCCAAGCTTACCCGACACCATACCGAAGATATCCCGGACGTAAGCCTGTACGAGATTAGAATGGCTCTCAAGCAGCTTAAAAACAACAAGGCGGCGGGCGATGACGGAATCACAACAGAGCTTCTGAGAGCGGGCGGTAAGCCGATACTTAAGGTCCTCCAGAAGCTTTTCAACTCAGTCATCCTTGAGGGCAAAACGCCAAAGGCATGGGGCAGAAGCGATGTGATGCTGTTTTTCAAGAAGGGTGATAAAACTCTCTTGAAGAACTATAGACCCATCTCGCTTCTGAGCCATATCTATAAGTTGTTTTCGAGAGTCATTACGAATCGTCTCGCTCGCAGGTTCGACGACTTCCAACCTCCCGAACAAGCCGGGTTCCGGAAAGGCTACAGTACCATAGACCACATTCATACGCTGCGGCAAGTTATACAGAAGACCGAAGAGTATAATTTGCCACTTTGCTTGGCGTTCGTGGACTATGAGAAAGCCTTTGATTCGATTGAGACTTGGGCGGTGCTGCAGTCTCTCCAGAGGTGCCAAATAGACTACAGGTACATCGAGGTGCTGAGGTACTTATACCAAAACGCCACCATGTCGGTCCGATTACAGAACCAGAGCTCTAATCCTATCCAACTACAGCGAGGTGTGAGACAGGGAGATGTCATCTCTCCCAAACTGTTCACAGCTGCGTTGGAGGATATTTTTAAGCTGCTGGATTGGAAAGGATGCGGCATCAACATTAATGGCGAGTACCTAACGCACCTACGGTTTGCTGATGATGTAGTTCTTATGGCTGAGACCTTGGAAGACCTGAACACAATGCTCGAAGATCTCGGTAATGCTTCGCAAAGAGTGGGTCTTAAGATGAACATGGACAAGACGAAAATCATGTTCAATGCCCATGTTGCACCCGTTCCAGTTAATGTTGGGAACATTACACTCGAAATTGTTGACCACTATGTTTACCTAGGACAGACGGTCCAGTTAGGTAAGTCCAACTTTGAGAAAGAGATCTCTCGTCGAATCCAGCTCGGATGGGCAGCGTTTGGGAAGCTCCGGCATATATTCGCGTCCGAAATACCTCAATGTCTCAAGACGAAAGTCTTTGACCAGTGTGTGTTGCCAGTAATGACCTATGGAAGTGAGACGTGGTCTTTTACTATGGGTCTCATAAGAAGGCTCAAAGTCACCCAGCGAGCAATGGAGAGAGCGATGCTTGGTATTTCCCTGCTCGATCGAATCAGAAATGATGAGATCCGCAGGAGAACTAAAACAACCGACATAGCTCGAAGGATTGCATCATTGAAGTGGCAGTGGGCGGGACACATAGCGCGGAGAACCGATGGCCGTTGGGGCGGAAAGGTTCTCGAATGGCGACCGCGTACCGGACGACGTTCCGTGGGCAGGCCCCCTACAAGGTGGACCGACGATCTGGTCAAGGTCGCGGGAAGCCGCTGGATGCGGGCAGCGCAGGACCGATCGTTGTGGAGATCCTTGGGGGAGGCCTATGCCCAGCAGTGGGCGTCGTTCGGCTGACATGATGAAGGTCCTTCTTAAATAGTGCACATAATTTTAAGGGGTCAATGTACTCATGCATACTAACAACCTTTACTATGGTACCAACATTGAAATCGCGAAAAAAAAATCAGCTGTTCCATACATTTTGATCTATTCGATTTAAAATTTTCTATGGAACAGCTGATTTTTTTTTCGCGATTTCAATGTTGGTACCATAGTAAAAATTGTTTGTATGCATGAGTACATTGACCCCTTAAAATTATGTGCACTATTTAAAAAGGACCTTATATGTATAGCCTAATAGGCTTTTATTTTTGGATGCTTCATCATTTAGTATAAATATTGGGAAACCAACACTATCGAAATTTAGTTTTCGACCTTTATCCGACCGGGAATCGAACCCGGGACTTCACACATAGTGGCACCCTGAAAACTGATGCATACCCCACTTGACCACGAAGGCAAATAGAATAAAGATAAATATAGATTCCATGGCTATGGCCAGGTTTTTTTTTAAAGCTATCCCAATCTGCTTTTGCTTGAGCAATATTGTAGTTTCTCTTTGACAAGCGGCTTTGAAACAGCGGCTTTTGCTTCGGGATTGAGGGTAGGAGCTGCTAAAAGGTCACAATAGTTTGGAACTATTTAATCTTTAAAAAGTCTATCCTTGACCTTCAGCTTTATATTGTTACATACGGTTTTTTCCCTCGGCTGAAGAGCAGTGAACAGTCGAGACAACTGATGCTAACCCTTGTTTTGTGGCCGTTGGTGCTGCCTCGTCCTGATGTGGCGATGCTGCGGCCGGAAGTGGGCACGGCGATACCGGTGACAATCCCGAGAGCTGCGACACCGATTCGACTTCTCGAATACGAATATATAGCAACTGAAACTGGGTTGCAAACAGTGACTAAGTAGCCCAATAACGTGACGGTATCTATCCTGGGTATGACAGTAACGCATCACTTAGTAATTGCAGCCATCCGGGACAACATAGTTCTTTTAAGAACGAGTACTTTGCTTGCTCGTCAAGCAAATACAGTGGCTAAGTAGCCCAATAACGTGACGGTATCTGTCCTGGGTATGACAGTAACGCATCACTTAGCAATTGCAGCAACCCGGGAACACATAGTTCTTTAGTAATTTTCTTGCTCGGTGAGCGAATTAAGTGGCTAAGTAGCTCAATGACGTGACAGTACCTATCTGTCCTGGGTATGACAGTAACGCATCACTTAGTGACCAATAATTGCAACCATCCGGAAATACATAAGTAGTTCTTTTTAGAACGAGTATCTTTCTTGCTCCTCAAGCAAATTTCAGTGGCTTAGTAGCCCAATAACATAATAGTATCTGACCTGGGATCATTTCAGTAATGCACTGGTTGTACCAGTGTAAACACAACGACGTTTTCTTCTTCACTGTCTTCATGGTGTTTCCTTTTCTTCCCCAATGTTCAAAGTATCTCGCAGCGAGTAGAGTAGACGTGCGAAGGCTTGATTCGAATGTGACAGGTAACCAAACAGGTAAGTTAGGGACCACAGAGTAGAGGAATGCATTAATGAGCGATTTTCTGAGGCCATTTAAAAAAAAAAGCTTCCAATTGCTTCACTAGATGGCGTTGAATAAGTATGTACATGTCTATGGTATATTTTGGTATGAAACATATTTAAATTAATTACTTTTTGAAAACCCAAAGGAAACTAATAATATATTAAATAAGTACTACTGTGAGGAACAGAAACGAAATAGGTAAATTTAAAGATTTAGGTAACTAAATAACATCTGTCTGACGTTCCGTTTTACGTAAAAAAGTCGCGTCAAAGTAAAATTTATAACGTTCCGTTCCTTCTAACTGCATAGGTGGGACAGCGCCATCTAGTGACTGAGCTTTCAGAAAATCGCCCATTGGCGGGAAATCAGTGTTGCCAATACAAAAAAAAAATCTTTAAACTACCGTGCAAGGCTGTCGCTTGGGGGCGCAACTACATTTGTAAACCAAATCGCAAAGAATGAAGCCGTGAAACATAATACGTATTAAAGAGAAACTCGGAGGTAGGTGGTAAAACCTGGTGGTTTTACGTGGTGGTTTTACGTGGTGGTACGTACTTTATTTGACGAAAATGCTCTAGCCGATGCATATTTAATTGTGTAGCTGATACACATCAATCAGTCAATCCCTTGGAGAGGCCTATCTCCAGCAGTGGACTATATGAGGCTGATGATGAGGATCAAATCAACCACATTAGGTATACGACTGCTGTTAACCCTTCTATGGTATTACTACATTCTCTTTGGGTAAATATTTTTCATTTGTTTTAAAATTAAAAATTTTGACACATTTTGTTGACTTACGTAATAAATTAAAACAATGTTTACATATTATCACACCGAACACAAAATTGGTTTCGTTGGCCACTAATCGCCTATTTCAAAATCACAAAAGTTTCAATTAATCAGTTTTAACGTAATCATGGAAGGCGAACCAGAAGCTTTGTCAGATATAGCTACCAATTGCAACTTGGGATGTAATTCTGAAACTCTTTCGGATCTCAATCAAGCTAAACTCGATACATTAGAGAAAAAAGCAGTCCATCTCAGGTAAGGATTTTTCGATTTTTGTAACAATTTTGACAAAAAACTCATGCATGTAGTCGTATGAAAAGCCTTTGAACTTAGAATAATAACGCAGAGTTATTAATCTATGCCTATGAATCGTTGAATTCCGATCGACTACGAATCCTCTGGAAACAGGGACCGCGCTTTCCTTGAGGCAAACCGCATACTGTTTTATAGGTTTTTTTTTAAACAATGAGGTAGAAATGGTGAATTGTTTAGTTATTAATAAACACTAAAGTTTATTTCAAATTGTGAATATGTACACATTTAGTAACATACGTATATAAATTGACCCTTTAGAACATTCTCAAAGCTGGCTTTTACGAACCATTGGAGGTAAGTATGTGTTCGATTGTAGAACACTGGAATTAAGTGCTGTAATTATTTTAATATTGCAGGCTGGTTCTAGAAAAGGACTTCAAAGCTGCAGATATAAAATGGAGCTTGTTTGTATCAGCTGCTTTCAGTTTTAGATATGAGAGTTGCCTCCGACCTTTTCCACCTGCCTTTATGAAAAATGGTATTAAGGACATGGATGAACTAGTAGGTTTTTTCAAAACAAGTTTCTATAATTTAAGAGGTTCCCATGTACATTATTATTAACCAATCGTTTCGTTTTCAGCTAAGTGTGATCACTGATGTTCCAGCTTTGGATTTGGTCTTGCAACAGTTGGACAATTTAGACAACTTAAGCATGATCTGTGATATAATTGATTTATTGTTCTATGTTCTTGTTCGATTAAAAGAACCAACATTGAAGACCATTCCTCCGGAAGTGGTATGCCATTTAAAAAAATTTATATAATGAGTGCCTTAGACTAAATTATCGATCATTGTGATAACTGTATAAAGTAAGTAGTTAAACTACATAATTATTATTCTGTGACATTCATTGGAACAATGTTAGATAGGTTGGTATTTTTGACTTCCAGCAGCCACGTATGGTGTTTCAATTTCTTTATGAATAGAACATCCTTACTTTTTATATTATAAATGCGTCTCTGTCTGTCTGTGTGTTACACAATCACACCTAAACTACTGAACCGATTTGAATGAATTTTGGTACAGAGATAGTCTAGAGCCTGAGAAAGGACATAGGCTACTTTTTATTCCTGAAAAATATCGCCATCCCGCAGGATAACGTCGTGTAGTTCACGCGGGCGAAGCCGCGGGCGGAAAGCTAGTTTAGTTAAGTAGTCGTACCTTTTTAATTGGATCTATAGATATGAACGTGCTGATTATAATTGTACTATTTACAGCATGAATCAGTTTTATCCCACGCAAATTGTAATGCTCAAAATCCACCAAAGCCGCAATACATCTTTCAAGTCATTAACTCCAACAAGTCGACAGCAGAAGCAAAATGGAAAGAATTAGCAAGGAATCATAACACGTTCTTTGCATTCCATGGAAATCGTTTAGAAAACTTTTATACTATTATGAATTTCGGGCTTCAGCAGCATTTAAATAAGGTACTTAATTTATTGTTTACCATTTCACGTGGTAACAACTCATTTTAAAAATAATTCATTTAAAAAGCACTGTCGATAGCACAGCAAGTCATTAGCACATATGAACCAGTGGGCTAATTGTCTAACTCAACATCTATACAGTTGCAGTTTAACCTTTAACTAGTGACGTGGGGTCTGTGAGGCACGTCCTCATTTTGATTTCTGCGAATTTAACACTTCCCTCGAACATCAGTTGCTTTAGTTTTAGTCTCAAAACGATCGGGAAGGGAGGAGGTTGCGCCAGCCGGTCCGACAAACGTAATAAATATCTATTATAAGTTGAGATGGAGTGTGTGAGACCCCACATGTGATTGAATGCCTTGTTGTTTTTTTGTGTTATTGATACCAAGAGAGGTTTTATGTCAGTATGTTTAGTTGTTTCTAAGAAAAATATAATGTTTTGTTCCTAGGCTGAATAATTAGATTTTTATTAGTCGTCATGTCACTTAAGCCTGAAAAATGATGACTCATACTAACATGTTAAAGAATAAGAAAAATATTAAATGGAGATTGATTAATTTTATGTGTGTTTATTATTTATAGTCTAAAGTGATAATTAAACATATTTTACTCTTACATCTTGATTAAATTTCTTAAATTTTTCCTAAACATAACAGGAGTCTGTGAGACCCCACGTCAACGACAGTGTTCCACTCTTTTCATGTCCCCAGTCAAAGGTTTTTTAACATCCAGTTTTTGTTAAAGGCAGTTGAAAAAATATTTGTATTATTGCAACAATAGTTAGTAGTAAAATATCTTTCAAATTGAAAGCGGTCGCGATAGATAATCGAGTTAGACAATCAAGAGGCAGTTATCGCATACATTCACGTGAGCTGGGTGAGCTTTGCGATGAAAAATTACTAATTTTCAGAATACGTTAATGGGAAATGGTGTATACCTGTCAACTGATCTAAACGTGAGCCTGCCATACAGTCACGGCGGCTTTGGCTGGGGCGCCAGCTGCATAGGCGGCCACCTGTCGTGCATAGCCATGTGCGAGGTGATCGACGCCCCTGAAGGCATCAACTACCAGAAGCCTGTCTCTAACGAAGGTCTTATTCATTAATACGATAGTACCTACATAGTGAAATAGGAAATGTACTGCTGCCTTTTTGGTTTTTGCCAAGTAGCAAATGACAAACCAGTTTAATTTGACTATTTTTTTTATAAAAGGTTCTTAATTTTATATAAATTTACAAAATTTCAGATAAGCATAAGTAGGTTATTTCCCTTTCAGCCGGCCTAGCATGAGCGTCTTTTATCGCGCGATATGATATGGTACGGCAAGTTGTCTTGCTTACACGACTATTACTAAGGTAATATCATATCGCGTGTTATACCGCTCATACTAGGCGCACAGAATTTAAAGCTTAGTTCTGACTCTCATTCTTTCCAGTACGTAAACTTATTTGTTCCTATGTTCCTTTTTGTAGGGGATGGTGTTTACGCTGACGACAAGAACAAATTAATAACGGAAGGTGGTCTGGAAGGGCAAACCCTATCGCAGTACATTGTAACTAACTGCGATTTAGTAAGACTCCGGTACCTGCTGGTGTATGCAAAACAACCAGTTTCCATGCGCTTTCCTACGTCGAGCGCGAACGGCCGTAATGGTATGGGCACACTATTATTGGTCCCAGTAACTTAAATTGTAGTGTAGACCATTATCTAAAATTATATTTATACTAGCGGCCGCCTGCAGTTCACCCGCGTGGTTCCCGTTCTCGTGGGAATATCACGATCAAAAGTATCCTATGTTATTCCAGCCTATAATCTATCTCTGTTGCAAATCCGTTTAGTAGTTTTGCGTGAAAGAGTAACAAACATCCATACATCCATCCATCCATACTCACAAACTTTCGCATTTATAATATTAGTAGGATTTTTAACTAAAATTTTATCTCGGTCATTCTCAGCACAGCTTTCGGGTTCCTTGTTGACTACGGAACCCTAAAAAGGAGAGGAGTTTCTTTTATTTGTATGGACTTTTTTTTCTGTATCCTATCCTATCGTGTCGTGTGTGGTATCTAATAAAAATATATAATATCATTATAGTTCAGTCACTTGTTTTAAAATAAAATAAAAATTATTTTCAAAACATACCAAGTTTGGGCTCCTCCAGATATGAAACGGTTTGAATCATTATTTGTAAAATATACCTAAAATGATATGTAAGAGCCTCATATCCAACCCCAGGAAAGCAATTTTGAAAAAAAAATACATTTAGTACCTATTTTTTTATATTACAAAATAATCACAATTAGTTGAAACATGTGAAAAAGTTCAATTTAGTTTAATTTGGATCTCATTCCCCGAGGATCCTGTCCCGGAGGATCCTGACTTGTTTTTAGCTTCATGAACTTAATAAAATTAATACTGTGTTCGGGATCCTCCGGGAATGGGATTCTCAGGGAATAACCCGATGAATACTAATGCGAGAAAGTTTTCAATCATTTTATCACCTCCATGTTTAAAATTGAACTTTTTATACATGTTTCAATAATATGTTTGTAGTAAAAAAAGACAAAAATGTAAAAAAAAAAAACGAATTTTATTGCTTTCTTGGTGTTGGGCTATCAAATATAATTTTAGGTTTATTTCACAAATAATGATTTAACCGTATCATATCTGGAGGAGCCCAAACTTGGTATGTTTTGAAAATGATTTTTATTTTAATTTAAAACAAGTGACTGAAATATAATGAGGTGATATATTTTTAGAATCGGCTTAGTAAAGTCCGTTCGGTTAGATAGTGTCGGTACACCCGCACGGCATTGTGGCAGAGCGACACTATCTAAGCGAATGGACTTTAAGCCCTTTCATTAGATACTACACACGATAGGATTCAGAACACAAAAAATATTTTTCCCATATAAATAAAAGATGACGTCATAAATCCTCTCCTTTTAGTTTTTTTTTCGTGCTACGGGTCAAGTGATTCGTATGGCCTAAAGATCCGATTCGATTTTCATTGCTTTTAACACAATTTGCAGCATTTTACTGAATTTAGGGGTGTACCGCTAGGACTAATCGTTTTTCGTTTTGTTCTTGCACACCTACAAAGGTGTTTTTTTTCTTATTATACTTATATATTTTTTTTATTTTTTCCATTCACAATGCTTATTAAAAATTAAGTATTAAAAAAATCGATCCGTCTCACAACTGGCACCGATTGGACTTGAATCCACTACCTTTCACTGACCATGGAGATTGGAGAAGCGTCGAATTTATCCAATACGGCTAAACGGGATGTGATGTGACCTGGTGTGACGGGTCGATTTTTTCTTATACCTACTTAATTTTCATTGTTTCTTTTTTTCTTCATTTAAATAACTAGGTAGATATGAAAGCTAGGCTTCTTTTTCATATCTACCTAGTTTATTACTTATTAAAAATAACGCAAAAAGCAATATACCTACCTTTTTTGCGTAATCTACACGGGAAACCTTTTCCTATTATTTACCTATTTCTAGATCATAGAAAGTCGTAGCGTATAAATTTTTATTTTTTCAGATGGCGGTCTTCGTCAGTGGCTATCAAGACATAAACTGTTTTCAATTTTACTTGGTTATGGTTTAATGTTAGCTACTATTGGTTTCGCAAATAACCAACCAGTTCATTATTATTATAAAATGTTTTTAAAAAAACTTGACATAGCTTACAGTTCTGTTAAAGTATGATTTACTTAGTTTACTTTTACTATAAAAGAGTAAACTCAATAATTAGTTTGGGTGTTTTTCAAGATGTGAATTTTTGTGTACCTACGATAAAGATTTGACTTCTATAAATGCTACATTATTTTTTATGCAAGTTACTTAATACTTTCCATAAAGTTCCCTAATGATAATTCATGATATTCTGCCTCCAAAATGTAATCGACGTAATTTAAATATTTTATTCCTATTTTAAATGTTTTAATGATATTTGTTATGCTATTGCGGACGTGGTTTTTCGAAATTGTCACAAAACACATTGTGAATAAATTTAGAACAATGACAATGAAGGTCCACTCGTTACGCTGCTGCCGTCATGGACTAAAGCGTAATCATTGTACGATCTAATTTTTATTGTGTCAAATCTGATGACCGGCCAGCATAATGACAGAGTATAGTAATACGTGGGGGCCGCACCGCTTCGCATACGTGTACACGTATTTATGAAATTTATTTTTATTTCAAATATATAAAGTGCTAAAGTGCTAAGTATCATGACTTACTGCTTCAATATCGATAGTGGTGTTCGGTGTATTTCGCGAAGCACCATATCTTGGATTTTCATACTTTCATACGTGCTGATGCAAGAACCTGTTGCAAATTTACCTCAAGGTCGAATAGTTGGGGTATGTTTTACTCATTTACAATAAATATAAGTACTTAACTCTATTAGGTATTTAAAGTTTAGAAATTAATGTAATATATGTACCTACCTAAGTACTATTAACACGTTCGCTGCGGCACGCGGATTTAGCTATACACTAGTATAGTATTATATTATCTGTGGCTATACGTACTTTCCGCTGGTGCGGTATGCGGCGTTTTGGACCTCGTATTAAACCCGACGTTTTGGCAGTACGAGGCGTTTTCGACCACCGCCTTCAAGAGACTAAAATTATTTATAGGAAAAATGTGATAGTAAAAAACCACGACAGAAAATAAACCGGTCAAGTGCGAGTCGGACTCACGCACCGAGGGTTTCGCATTCATTAATATAAATAAATAAAACGTGAAAATGTTTGCATCAGCGAGGCCAAAAATTTGCTGTGTAGAATATTGCAGTTTTAGGTCAGCGCCATCTCTTGACCGATAGTGGAACTAATGTAATTTTTGTTGACGATTTCTGAAATGTCTACTAATAGGTGGAGAGCCGACCGCAAAATTTCGTACCGATTTGATACCGCGTTGAAATGCACAATGGCTTTCCATAAAAGTGATGCTAAGTCCGAATGTGATAGTCTGCCATGGCGGAACTTGCCGCAAGTAAAGAAAAAACCGACATTTTCGGTACGAAAAAGGGGGCGTTTTTTACCCATCTGATACCGATATAATAGTTACGGCATCAGTTAGAAATTTACTGGTAGATACAGAAAAGCGAAATCTGCCAGTATTTTTTTTGCCGGAAGTGCTTGGCAGACGCTCTCAAAGGTGACCATCGGGACCCATTAATATACCTATCTGATACCAGCATGAAACCAATTCCAGTCGGTGGGTATGAACCCTTATTTCAGGAATATATAAGTCTGCCAAGTCGTTTTCTGCCGAAACACCTTGACAGACGAGATTATGTAAGCAACATCCGTTGAACCCGTATTTGGAAATTATACTGATAACGGACATTTTTACTACTTTATGCTTATATTTGTATATTTGGGGGCACGGCAGTGTCCCCGCCATCGCCAAGTCAAACGTGAAGCAAACGCTGGATAGGTTTAGAACGCTAAAATGCTGCATGCACAATAGGACACCAAAATTTTAAGTTTGTAGCTAATTTATTTCCGAAGTTATACGAAAGATACGATCCCAATATTTCTATATGGCATTGAAGACGTAGGTAAACAAGCTCACGGAACTTCTTGAAAGTGTCGCAGATAAATCGGATTTCACCTATAAAATCATGAAAAAAATCAGCTTAGAATTAATTGCGCAACGGTTGATGCATATAAAAATATAAAAGACATTGTTAGACAAAAAGAATTAATTGCATATGAATTCAATAGCAAGGATAAACGACACGTCTTTAGAATTATAATTAAAAATCTTCACCACACTACGCCTACCAGTGAAATCAATGCAACATGTAACGGTTCAGGATCGCACCTGATCTATCTCGAATATTTCTTAAGGATTTAAGGTCAAAATATTTAATGTTACTTACCTCAATAACTTTTTAATAGCATAAATGAATTCTGGTGTGGGAATAAATCACAAAATCAAATTGGGTTGTGTCAACTGGGTTGTATTGAACAAAATTTGCCAATTACCATGTTATTGCGCTGAGAATTGGCTTCATACTTTGTCAACACAGTATAGATAGGTGAGAGATTCTATCTTGATGGCTTGGGGCTTGATTAGTGGTTTCAGATTACTTGAGTTAAACACTGAAAAAGAAACGGGTTAGTAGCAGCAGAGCGACGTTGGCCATTTGCATTTAATTTGGAAGTTATTCTGACGTATTAATAAATAACTTAAACAGCATAGAAGCAGAGATCCCATCATCAAACAACACAATAGAACAGATGGTCTTGAAACAAGCAAGTCAAGAAACAAGTAATACGACGAGTTCTTCAATACCTTGGGTCCGCGCTTTATAGCTGGGGAGATTGCAATGCAAAGCACAAGAGTATTGGGCCTCCAGTAGGGCTAGCACATCTTGAGCGCGACTCGAGTGAAAAAGAGTCGCGGGCACTTTCAACCAATCAGATCGCTCGTAGATAGCGCGCGTGACTTAAGCCGACGTGCTGATTGGTTGGAAGGAGCGCGACAAAGAGTTGAGTTGAGTTCAGAGAGAAATGGGTTTGACACAAGCAGTATATCTATGTTGTATGATTTTCATAAGATTTCAACTTGCTCCTTGTATGGAGACAGTCCATCAAGGTTCCAGGATACAATCTTAAGGGAAGTCATCGCGACTCCCTTGATATTAGAGTTGTTAAGATACTAATTTAATTAAAATTAATGTACTCATTTGTTGAAGGATCATATCTAATTTCTCTACTTGTTTCAAGACCATCTGTTCTATTGTGTTGTTTGATGATGGGATCTCTGCTTCTATGCTGTTTAAGTTATTTATTAATACGTCGGAATATTTCGCCTTTGTATTGGGATATGTGTTCGATCTATATCCGTTTCCAAATTAGCATGTAACGGGACGGGAGTTGGCTGTTGAACGTCTCAATTGTTTTGGTATCACTAAAGAGATAAAACGAACTCTTTTATTAAGATAGATTATTTATTATTTTTACCACACTTTTATTAGCTTCACTTGTAACTAAGTCACAATGTAAGAAAATCTTGGAAATCAATTTTAACCTACTTCTAATTGTCGTATTAATTTGAAACTTTGCAAGTCTATATAAATCCGATGACAATACAATAATTTGTTACCATCGAGCTGATCTGATGATGGAGTCAAGAGGTGGGCGATAGAACTCTTTAATGGCTGCTAGGAAACCCCTCGAGTTTAGGCTCATTTCTTTTGTTCTGATAAGACCTATTCGCTACACTTGGTGGCGAGGGTCTGATGATGGAGCAGGGAGAAAGCCAGTGGCACTCCTCAATGGCCAATAGGGAGCCTTTCGAGTTCTGGCTCATTTGTTTCGTTCTGATGTGACCTATTCGCTACACTTGGTAGTGAGGGTCTGATGATGGAGCAGGGAGGAAGTCAGTGGCACTTCTTAATGACCACTAGGAAATCCCTCAAATTTGGGCTCATTTGTTTCGTTCTGATGAGACCTATTTGCTACACTAGGTGGTGAGGGCCTGATGATGGAGCAGGGAGGAAGTCAGTGGCAGTCCTTAATGACCACTAGGAAACCCCTCGAGTTTGGGCTCATTTGTTTCGTTCTGATGAGACCTATTCGCTACACTTGGTGGTGAGGGTCTGATAATGGAGTAAGGATGAAGTAAGGGTTCGGCTCGTGCATCTGGTAACTAATAGACTCCACTTGAATTTGTAAAACAAATACATACAATCACGCCTTTGAGTTATAATGTTTACGGGGTGGGCAGACACATGAATGAACTGTGAAAACCATTACTATCCATCCATAGCTTGCCATTTATTAAACTAAAAAGTAAAAAATAAATATGTAGTTTCAAAAACTATAAAAACACACTTTTATAGGAACAGACTAAAAAGTACAAAATAACCGAATATTCAGTAACTGAAATTTAAAAGCGTGGTGCGCCCTTTGCAAAGCATGCATTCAAGTACTTCATAATATTGACAACGCGCACCACGCTTTTTAATTTCAGTTACTGAATATTCGGTTATTTTGTACTTTTTAGTCTGTTCCTATAAAAGTGTGTTTTTATAGTTTTTGAAACTACATATTTTTATTTAGATTATTACCCCAATCACCAAGGTATTAGTTAGTAAGTTAGTTCTCTCTATTGTTGCATTGATTTCACTGGTAGGCGTAGTGTGGTGAAGATTTTTAATTATAATTCTAAAGACGTGTCGTTTATCCTTGCTATTGAATTCATATGCAATTAATTCTTTTTGTCTAACAATGTCTTTTATATTTTTATATGCATCAACCGTTGCGCAATTAATTCTAAGCTGATTTTTTTCATGATTTTATAGGTGAAATCCGATTTATCTGCGACACTTTCAAGAAGTTCCGTGAGCTTGTTTACCTACGTCTTCAATGCCATATAGAAATATTGGGATCGTATCTTTCGTATTACTTCGGAAATAAATTAGCTACAAGCTTAAAATTTTGGTGTCCTATTGTGCATGCAGCATTTTAGCGTTCTAAACCTATCCAGCGTTTGCTTCACGTTTGACTTGGCGATGGCGGGGACACTGCCGTGCCCCCAAATATACAAATATAAGCATAAAGTAGTAAAAATGTCCGTTATCAGTATAATTTCCAAATACGGGTTCAACGGATGTTGCTTACATAATCTCGTCTGTCAAGGTGTTTCGGCAGAAAACGACTTGGCAGACTTATATATTCCTGAAATAAGGGTTCATACCCACCGACTGGAATTGGTTTCATGCTGGTATCAGATAGGTATATTAATGGGTCCCGATGGTCACCTTTGAGAGCGTCTGCCAAGCACTTCCGGCAAAAAAAATACTGGCAGATTTCGCTTTTCTGTATCTACCAGTAAATTTCTAACTGATACCGTAACTATTATATCGGTATCAGATGGGTAAAAAACGCCCCCTTTTTCGCACCGAAAATGTCGGTTTTTTCTTTACTTGCGGCAATTTCCTCCATGGCAGACTATCACATTCGGACTTAGCATCACTTTTATGGAAAGCCATTGTGCATTTCAACGCGGTATCAAATCGGTACGAAATTTTGCGGTCGGCTCTCCACCTATAAGTATTGACGACCGATTTGGCGCAGGGGTAGGGCTACCTGCCTTCTGCGCCAGAGGTCTCGGGTTCGATTCCCGAACAAGACAAATATTTGTGTGCATGAACATGTCCATTTGTCTTGGTCTGGGTGTTTTCTATGTATATTAAGTATGAATTTACAATACCACAGAGTTCGGGATCAATAGGACAACTCATATATTTATTTGTCTCTTTCCTATGCTTAACCAAACAAAAGTTACACCCTCTCCGCATGAAAGAGAAGTTTATGTTTTTCCTTGCTGCACCACAGGCGAGACATTGGGTACGAGGAGTTTAGGCGGTTAGGCCGCGTACCCTGCGTACCGCACTGAACGTGTTGAATCTAAATATTTTATCAGATTTTCATAAATTTTGAACAAAATTCTTAGCTTTACAATTTTTTTTTTCCTTGAACCTTCGATATAAAGATTACTTACTTCATAAAAAATCATTAGATTTTTAAAAAAACTTCAGTAGGAAGGCAGAATATCCCCATAGTATGTAAAATTCAATAACAGGCCAAATTTTTGTAAGCGGCTATTAAATATAATTTTAGGAGACTATATATTTTGGAATCGAACATAACCTCGCATTGGAAGGTGTCAAAAAAGTTATACCTATCCCGAAAATGGTGCAATTTTACAGCAAATATGCTAGCTATCACCAATTTTATCGTAAACATGTGTTTAATAGTGTTTATGTTCACCATATCTAAGCACCTAAGTCAAATTCCATATCTTTAGAAAGAAGTCGGTTGTTTCTGATAGCATTTTTAAGGGATCAGCCCCATGATTCACGAACCATCGGAAACGGAATCGGATTCGAATTCTGCGCTTTGTCTATTCTATAGTAGGTGACAGAGACATGGCATACATTCCGCTGTCGGGAACGTTTCGGACGGTTTGTGAATCAGGGGGCTGGACACTTGCGCGAATCCATTTGCGCGAACGTCATTTTCGCGAAAGACATTTGCGCGAAAAGCCATTTGTGCGAAAGACACTTGCGCGAATGGACATTTGCGCGAATGGACATTTGAGCGAATGGACATTTGCGCGAAAGACATTTGCGCGAATGGACATTTGAGCGAAAGACAGAGTAGAGTAGTTTACGTAGTTTTTTTTTTAATTTGTTTTTCATTTACATATATAGGGGGATTACTTCTACGAAAGATAATTAATAAATGTATTCAAATCAAATGTATACCATTTTTGCCCATTTTTTAATTTATAGATTTTTTATAGCTTGTATTTGTTTTTTCTTATGTCGCTGTCATAAATATTGGTGGATTACTAATGAATTATTTATTAAACTAGATAATCTAATTTTCTATGTTAAGAAATTACTGATATAGTAGGTACCTATTATTGTTGAGTCTTCATAGAGCGAATGAGTTTGGCTCTCGGGCTACTATCACCTCTTCAAAGAATCTGGAGGTAACATGTTGAACAGTTTCTCGATTCATAGTATTGTCTTAAGAGAATTTTATAAATTACATTTCAGATAAAAGTATACACAGAAAATTCTTTGAATCCAGTAGAAATATTTTTTGGGGTGCCTTATGCAACTGCACCAACCGGACGGTATAGATTTTCTGTAAGTTGTTTTGTAAATTTAATATTGAATCTCGAGCCATCACACTCAGTATAAAATTAATACACTTTTATTGATCTTCAAGGCACCGGAACGCCATCCTGGATGGAGAAGAACTTTCTTTGCTCATCGCATGCCGCCCCGATGTCCTCAAGTTGGTGACGATATTAAGGGCGAGAATTACAGCGAGGACTGCCTTTATTTAAATATTTGGACATCACGGGTTAGTATAATTCAGAATTTTAGGTCCTGTTAACTTGGTTCAAACTACTTAGTTACTATGATTTTTATGGTTGAAAAATGGAAAATGAAGTATTTAGAAAAAATCGACCCGTCTCACAATCACAACCAGCTCCGATGGGACTCGAACCCATAAACTTTCGCTATCCGGGCGACTGCTCTAACGACTGAGCTATTTTTTTAGCTTTTTTTTTAGCTGAGCTGTGATTTTTTTCTAAATACCATTTTCCATTTTTCAACTATAAAAATTGCATTGTGAATGCAAAAAAGTAAAAATTTAAATAACTTACTATGATTTTGTTTTATAAAACTGAAAATGTTCCAGGTAGCGCTCTGATGGCAAGTCTCTGCCAGTGGTAGTTATTTTATACAGCGACTCATGGGATCGATCCGGTGTATCGCTACCTTGTCAGGAATTGGCTGCTGAAGGAATTGTAGTTGTAACAGTTTCGTATCGCCTGCACCTGCTAGGTTTTTTTACATTACGATCTCTGTCGGCAAGAGGAAACCTCGCATTACTTGATCAATACTTGGCATTTTTATGGATACGCGATAATATAGCCGCATTCGGAGGAGATCCGTCAGCGATTGTACTTATTGGACATTCAGCTGGTGCCGATAGCGTGTTGCATCATATTGTATCACCACGGGCAGCAGGTAAACTCATTAAATAAATAAATAAATAAAAAGGATTTATTTGTTCCAAATTACAAAATTGCTTAACTAGGTACTAAAGTATAATCTTATGCTAACTTGAAACAAAAAGGAATTGTAGCTCAGCATCTGACAGTTGAATTAACAGCTGTCGCTGATATTCTGCCACAACCTACTTTCCATTATATTACAACATTTATAACATAACATCAGCAAGTTTGGGACATAATGAACAATAACATAAAAGAAAATAATCCACTACAAATCATACACAATATTAACTACTTAAATATTACCAACTAGATTATATATGCTTTGATAAAAAAATTGTTGAAAAAATTCTATTCCACAAATTAGGCTCAACCCACACGAACCATAATCACAACGTGTGATACGTTCTGGCCCGGCCACGGTGTCAACAAAGGCTGTGGTTGTGTCGGTATACGGTACGGATAAGTACCTCGTAGTACTTTGATGGAAAAAAAGAGTACCACAGTATTTCATCAGTTATAACACATTTTTGGTGGCCGGGCTGCAACGCATACGACCCAGCCCGGCCACGCTTCTATCGAAATAAATAGATAACTTAACGATGCAATTTTGGTACGGGGTAATGGTACGTATTCTGTACCAACGAGAATGTGTCCGTTTCCCCTTTAAAATGGTAATTAAAACAATATATTTTGGCATTGAAATTTCTGAAATAAAGCGCCTGATATTGTTGATTGAGCAATATACGTAACTTGACGTCTTCTGTATATTTTTTTTTGTAGGCGCAATGGCTCATATGATTTAAACTAGGCTTAGTTAAAATTTGATAAAAATTTATAATTATACATCTATCTTTTCCCATTGGTCTTTTTCCACTTACATTTTGTTTAGTGTAAATAGTTTCTAAGACCCCAAAATATTTTAAAAGCTTAGCAGTCAGGGCTGCCTCAATACAAAAAGGTTTTCGTAAAGAAGAGTAAATATATTTTCCTATACATTTCGGAAGGGTGATATAGATTTGAAACATTTATAGTATGGTGGTCCCTTTTTATGGGCATATTAAAATAATAAATAAAACTGAACCGTGCGACATAACTATACCATAGGTATTAGAAAAGATCGAAGAGAATCTCGTTTCGCAATTTGCCACAGTAGGACTCAAACCCACGACATTTCACTGTCGTCCGAGTAAATGCTCTGACTACTGTGCTACGGAGTCGTAAAAAGACGCATCGAATCTCTAATACTTCTTATACATCGATAGGTACGTAATCTTCAAACTGTCTTAAATGCGAAAAATAAAAATAATAAATCGAACTCATCGCTTCATTATAACGTTATATGGGGGTAAAGTTTGACTTATTGTTTTTAGGGTTCCGTAGCAAAATGGTAAAAAGGAATCCTTATGGTGCGACTCTGTTTGTCTGTCACAAACTGGTTTACTCGAGAACCACTTATGCTATCAACTTGAAATTAGATGACGTTTGCCCAACTATTTTGCAAATAAGAGAGAAATAAAACTATAAATTTTTTTTTTGGAACAGGGTCTGAAAGGGGATCTTAAAAATTCGAACTGGGGCTACTAGGGCATATGAAGTATCATATGAAAGAGCGCTGCTTGCAAATTCTCAAACATCTGTTTTTTTTTTGTTTTAGGCTGCATAGTTTTTGACTTATGATGAAAAATGTAAAAAAATACCGTTCCCTCTTATCGCCGAAGTTTGCAAAGAGAAAATCTGAAATTCTTATATGTAATAGAAGTTCATGTAAAGATTACAGGAAAAATAAAACGATGTCTCTTAATAGTAAACTTTTTCAGAAATCATAAACCAATTATTATTTACATTAGTTCCACTATCGGTCAAGGGATAGCACTGACCTAAAACTGCATTATTCTACACCGCAAACTCTGACGACTATAGCCTCGCCGATGAAAACATTTTCACGTTTTATTTATTTATATTAATGATAGTACGGAACCCTCGGTGCACGAGTCCGATTCGCTCTTGACCGGTTTTTTATGTACTTAGTTCCCTGTTGTGGCTGTTGTTTTCGTTATCGAAGTTTAAAGCCTGATTGTATCTACTAATATATTAAGGACAACAAAATAAACATTGATTTTGAAAAAAAAAATTAGTAGTTTTTTTTTCTTTAATATCCATTTCATACATAGGTATATAACGTTTTTTAACCAACTCAAAAAAAAGGAGGTTATCAATGCGACTGTATATTTTTTTATTTTTTATGTGTGTTACCTCAGAACTTTTTCGTTAATGAACGGATTTGGATAATTCTTTTTTTATTTGAAAGGTGACGCTTCTTTTGTGGTCTCATTCAAATTTCATCAAGAATTGACGAGAAGTTCTGGAATTATCGTGAATAATGCGTATTGAGACTTTAGTTTGCTTATTTAGGCGACTTCTTTATTTTCACCAAAGTAAGGATCTTTTTCAAATATTTTTTTGTCGAATGTTTATACTCCTGACGAGATCTTATTTTCACCAAGTCAAGATCAGGAGATGAAATCCCAGGAAAATTGAGAGAAATTCTCTAATATAGGCAACATCGTTACATTTATTTTTGAAGTTAGTCAAGTATTTGCATCTGGTAGTATGATCATCTCATAGTGATGAGCTGGTGATGGAAGCTACAATTCCTTAACGGTACGTTTGGACTAATAGTTACCTATATTCTTTCAGGTTATTAGGGTGAGCTGATTGATGATGAGAGTTGAAACTCCTCAACATAGTTATAGGACGTTTTATAAATACCATATGCACGAATGGACCTTCAGTTGTATACCTTCAAGTTATCTAAGTAGCTAAAGATGGATAGCTGAACTCCGTAACGGTCAGGATATTACAACAATTTATCATAATCACCATGTAGTTTCGCTACGATTATTTACACTAAAAATAGAAAAATAAAACGTTAAAAAAATGTAACCGCCTCCAAAAAGAATCTTCAAACAAAATTAACAAAAAAAGTCGGTGCCAAGCCAAGCCGAAAAGAATAGGAACGAATTACACTGAGTGAAATAACAAAAATTGAAAAAAACCCGGTCCCAATCGTGAGGTGTAGGACGTATTTACCTCAAATACCTATTAGACCTGGCACCGACTTCAAACAGTTCAGTAAGTAGGTACCAAGATAAGTTAGAAAAAGTCACGCATTTTCGTCCTATGAATTAAAAATTCTAATTACTTTTTTCGTTTTTTAGTGTTTGTTAATTTTGTTTGAAGACTCTTCTTGAAGGCGGTTCCCTTTTAAAAAAAAATGTTTTATTTCTATTACTTAAAAATTCGTAAAACTCATATTTACAAACAATTTTTTGTATGGAGGCAGCCCTGAGTGATAATCTCTCAAGACGTCAAATTACGTTAATTTGCTCAAACAAGAATGTCAGGCGTTTTATTTCAGAAATTTCGATGCAAAAATAAATAGTTTTAATTACTATTTTAAAGGGGAAACGGACACATTCTCGTTGGTACAGAATACGTACCATCACCTCGTACCAAAATTGCATCGTAAAGTTACCTATTTATTTAGATAGAAGCGTGGCCGGGCTGGGTCGTATGCGTTGCAGCCCGGCCACCAAAAATATGTTATAACTGATGAAATACTGTGGTACTCTTTTTTTCCAACGAAGTACTACGAGGTACTTATCCGTACAGTTTACTGACACAACCACAGCCTTATTTGACGCCGTGGCCGGGCCAGAACGTAACACACAATCACAACCACACCACGTGATCAGGGCGTAATTTTGTATTGGAAATGAATAGTCAATTCACACGTAAGTACCACATTTTGCAGTCAATATCGACCGCGTGGCGTGGGTGTTACCTGCCACAGCGCAACCACAACGCAATCACAACGCAACCACAACGCAAACACCAGCGACGACGCTGCGAACTAGCGGCCGGCCACATCCACATCACAACTACTAGCGACAACGACATTTTGTCGCACAACCGCAACTGCAAAAAGTTGCATCGTCACTATTCACACATACCTACCACATTTTTCTCGCTGCGATGTGGTGTGGTTGTGGTACGTGTGGGTCGACACTTAAAATAACTAAAATTAAATAAAACAGACTATTTTTCTGCACAGGCCTTTTTCAAAGAGTAATAATAATGTCGCCTAATGATATATGGAAGGCGGTGGATGAAAGTCAATCGGTCAATCCTTCCGAAGTGGAACAGCTGTCCCGTAAGATGGCTCGTTCTCTTGGATGTACCAGCAATATAGATCAGGAAATACTGCACTGTATGCGGGAAAAGCCAGTAGCTGATATTGTTTCATTATACTCGGTAATACTTGAAAGCAGTACTATTTACATTACTGTCATTCACAGAATTCATCGGAAACACTAAACATGCTTTTTTATTGTTTTTTTACGCATATAACGCCCTAACAATAGTTTTTTACCCGTGTTGCAGAATGCGAATTGGAGCAAGGCTTTACAATTAATACCCGACGATTTTCTGCCTATTTCTGAACAATATTTGCCAATATCATTGGCAACTGCGCTTTCGGCTTCTAATCAACCAACAATGCAACTTGACCTCCTTTTTGGAACCACAGACTTGGAAGATGTAAACCATAACAGTAAGTATTTTTTTGAAACTTGTTTACAAGTTAATTATCTTATGTTTGCTGGTCTTTAACAATATTTAAAACAATAGGTAGATTAGGTTTATGAATTTGATGTTTGTTACAGACGACTACTATAAGGAACTACTTAAACGTCCTCCTTCATACATTGCAGAGTATGTTAACACAAAGAAAATACCAGAACTATTGAAATTGTTTTCATTAGTTCAACCAAATGCAATTCCATTGGTTTGTAGAATTATTTTATTTTCTTTACGAGTTATTTGATTATCATTTTTTAAATACTATTGTTGCATTACAGTTAACCCATGCTATTCGATGGGAATTTTGGGGTGCAAAAGGAAGAAGAGATGTCGAAAGAGGTACCTTTGACTCCGTCGAGGGTTTGGCGAGAATGGAATCTTCAGCAAAATGGGGCGTCGGTAGTGCACTGCTAGCTGCTAGATTAGCTCGGAGAATATCACGCCTTTACGTCTATCGCTATTTACAACCAGGAAGAGTAGACCTTCGTGGAAATTATCTGAATTTCACAGGTAGGTATATTGACTTAGTTAACCTCGTATTTAGGAATCTAGTTTTTGAAACGAAACCTAATTTTAGTATTTTTACTTTTTGTTTGTGGTGGTCTTTTAGGCGCTGTGCATGGTGTAGATTTGATCGCGCTATTGGGAGAAGCACTAACTCTTCAAGTAGCCCGTCAGCCAAGCACGCAAGATCAAAAACGGATGACTTTATTGTTTCGACAGTTTATCGTCAATTTCATTAAGTTTGGGTAATAATTTACTAAAAATATTGTATTGATGTTTGTGGAATCAACAGTTTGACAGTTATGTTGCAAACTCCACAATTTCATGATATATAATATTTATTTTAATGCTTATCCTCAGGTCGCCTTCAACAGATATCAACTGGAAAAGGTATAAAGTTGGTGATGCGTATGTGCATGGAATACACAGCGATGAAAATTATACCGTTAATACAAATAATGCCAACAAAGACGCTACTTTTTGGCTGCAGTACTTGCAACAACTTAACAGCTACTTCAGCTCTTCTATTCATACAGAACAACTTACCTCAAATACTGGTTAATATTTTTGTTTTTTTTTATTCTATGATATGAACAGTGCAAATAACGTACCCTACCCTACGTTACCCTTTGTGAGAGACAGACAGGGCTTTCTGTGTCATTGTGCTACCACACTGCTGTATAGCAGTGTGGGAGTAATTACTTAGTAAACGTTGTTATTCTGAACTAATTATGGGCACTATTTCATTAGAACGCCATAGTAGCAGCGACGCCGCGAGCAACGCCAAGCCGCCAATGTCCATTAGTAGGTAGTCCATACATTTGACAGCTGCCGGCCTAGCATGAGCGGCTTTTATCGCGCGATATGATAATATATGGTACGGCAACTTGTCTTGCTTACCCCACTAAGGTGTAAGCAAGACGGCATGCCGTACCATATCATATCGCATGTTATAAGCCGCTCATGCTAGGCCGGCTGGCCAGTTTCCGCTGCGGCGAGCCGGCGGCGTCTTATTGGAATTATGGCCCTAACAAAATTATCTAGCTCTAAGGAACTTAATTCTAGTAGGCCCTATCTCTTATTGAGCACAATAGGTTATTGAGGACCGGTGGCGGCCGTAATAAATCATTTATTACCTAAGTATATCTAATTACATATTAAAAAGAAACAAATACCTAGGTACTTCTCTTACATTTTTCAGATGACTACCGTCTACGTGGTGGCATGTTTGCAATGTGTGGAGTTTCAGCAGTTTTGGTACTGTTGTTACTAGCTAGCGCTATACTTTTACATAGAGAAAGAAGTTATCGATCCTCTGTTGCTGATGAAATCCATCACTGATGTTAACGAATGTTCAATTTGTTCAATCAATTCTGAACCTTAATTCCAAAAAATTTTTGGTCAATGTCTATGGTAAATAGAATTAAAATGTTATATCTAAAGCAAGGTTGTTTCATTATTCCTATTGGTACCTAATGTAATTTTAGAGTGAAGTAAACGAATTAGGTACCTAGTTACCTAACGTTTATTTATAGATGTAGGTACCCCAACGGACTCGCTGTCACACCGTTTTGTCACACTGGTGTGACTACGGAGAATTTTTTTCTTCGTAGTCACACTCTTTGGTGTGAATATTAGTAAGCTACCAAAACATGAGACTTGTTGTCACACTACTAGTGCGGCGAAATTAAATACCCTGTATGTGCGCATATATCAGTCACAAAGTCTTAGTAGAGCAGGCAGAAACAGATTTAAGGAGATCAGGGAATATGGTTAATATGATTATCGAAGTGAAGTGGGTTATACCAAGATCACGAGTGGTGGAAACCCTTTTTATTATATTGCCACCTAAAGTATAATTATGTACAATGGGGTGATGCTTACGAGTTAATGAGATGGTGTAACATTTTTCTAAGTTTAAGAAAAGCTGATTTGTTAAACAGTATTCCTGAAAACGAATTAAATCGTTCTGCAGCTCATAACAATCATTAATGGATTTTATAATTTTAAATAATTTTATTGTCATCAGCATAAAGAAGATGATGCGAGTTAACAAAACAACCATCTATGTCATTTAAATACAGGTTGAACAGGAAAGGACCTAAATGGGATCTTTGTGGAATCCCAGAAAGAGTTTTAAGGAATCTTGATTGATAACCCCTTTACGCTACCGCTTGACTCCGATTAGAGATGTAAGATTTGACCCAGCGCCAGAGGTCACCGTGTACATACCGATATTCTTAATTTTTTGTAGAAGGATGGTATGATTAATTTTATCAAATGCTTTAGAAAAATCAGTATACACGGCATCCACCTGATGACCGGAGTCTGCACAGATTTTTGACTCGTGGTCCCACTAGTCTTCAAACTACAAACCACTGCTTAGTGGGACCACTAGTCATAGTTATAAAGTAGGGTTCGTTGTCCCACTAAAGCTAGAAACACATTTCGCTGGCGCAGCGCAGCGCAGCGCAGCGTCGACCCGGGTGTGCACACTTGACTAGCGTGGCGCAGCGTTTCCTGACGAAATTTTTGATCAGTGTCAATCGAGTCGTTGCCGAGCTATCATCTGCATTATGTTTTCTTCTAATTTTGAATACAATTTCTGTTCTTACTTGAACATATTAAATCCAAAAAAAAATATGTTGATGATTACGATGATAATATGATGATGAATGAAGACGAGATGCAATTTATATCTATACTAATACTATAAATACACTTTGTTTGTTTGTAATAGATAAACTCAAAAAATACTGAACCGATTTTAGAAGTATTTAGTGTAATATATTTTCAAATCAGAATTATACATTATTTTTGTTATAAAATTAAAAAGTATAGTGTACTAAAAACACTTTAATACTGTTTAACAGGTGTGCGTTACCGCCGCAAAAACTTGTGCTTTAGAGAGATGAGACCTTATCAGATAATTAGTGTGTCGTGAGGAGAAATTTGTTTACTAATAGCAAAATTTGTGTGAATTGTAGTTTTTGAGATATTTGACAAAAACAGTTTTTGCCAGGGTCACGTTTTAAACGTTACCCTGGCAAAAAATGTTGTTTTAGCTCGGAACTAAATACATGAATAGATAGCTTTTGTTGCGTTGTAAATGTTAGCAAACAGCAAAAATTGTGTGTGTTATGGTTCTTGAGTTATTTGAGTTTTTGCTGGGGTAACGTTTTGAGATTTCCCATATCTCAGAAACGGTTCAACGCAGAAGTTTGAAAAAAATACCAGTAAGAGACCTGAATTTGTTTAAATTTGTTTAAACATTCGTTTTTGATTTGGTTGTCGTAAACCAACGTAATTAAATGTTTTCGAAAATCAGAAAAAACTGATTTGTAAGTAAACTATTACATTTACAACCAAACAAACAGCTGCAAAAAATACCCGTGGTAGACGTGTGATCCTCTGTGGCCGGACCACATATCAGTACCCAGATGCTATATAGTGCAATAACAGCTACCTGTAGTCTACTTTCATAGGAAGGTGTTAAAATTAAAAGTACCTCAACAGATAATGAAATATTCAGTAGCTTTTGTGGTCCGGCTGCAAAGCAGTGCTCTCTGGCCGGACCACCTCGAATTCAGAAAAGTGTGATGCACTTTCCAAGAAACTAATACCTCAAAAAAAGCTACTTAAAGAGTACCTTCCATACATACAAGTGTGGTACGATAGAAGTCATTGGTTCCGAAGTTACTAGTCGTGGATTGTGGTCCGGCTGGAGAGTATACTCTGCAGCAAGTCATTTTGATAATTTTAAACATCAACTATGCGTGAATCTATTTTAACATAATCTACCTTTTCTCTACCTCTCGTTGCTACTATTTTTTCTCTCGTGAAGCTATTAATTTGTTTGATTATCCGCAAAATATGTGGCGCGGCTAGGGAGAACTACTTTTGCGCGAATAAAAAGAAATTTGACTTTTTCTTCATAACAACCAATACAGCATAAAAAGTACTTTATAAAAAAACCTTGACTTCATTTAAAATCTTTTGTTTTAAGTACCACTAACGATTTACAGGAAGTTCGCTTGCATTATTAAGGAGAATGGGCAAAAATGTTCGAACACACTTCATGGTGGCGGAGCGTATTCACTTCAAGCATGCACAATGCACCAATTAATGGCACAGTGACGTTATTTGTATATTTTGAATTTATATCATTCGTTGATTATACGAAATGAACGTTATATGAAGTGATTTTATGTAATGTGTTATTATACTTTGTGAATATTATATCAATATTACACACCCGAATATTTGAAATAATATTTTGAAATTCGGTTTTCAATTATTCCTCTACTGACTCGTAGTATCTTTATTTTTCTTGGTCTTTCTTTAATTTAAGATACTATGTTGTTTAAAACAAATTGATCCTTAAGAATGACTCTTTCGGTAGGTGTCATAAAATACAGTTTTTTTCAGATTTTATCGGTTCGATTACCGGCTCAAGCAGGTGATTTTTAAAAAATCTTAAAATGCGGTTTTAATTATTTTTGTAAATAAAGGAATGTTTCCTATCAGTAAAATTTGCCATCATTAATATTAAGGGTAGGTACTTTTCCTCCAACCACGGTCTTTTTTTCCACCCTGTATATAAAGTCGAAAGGACTTACTCATCACGAAATCTCAAAAACGACTGGACCAATGAAGATGAAATTTTGCAAGAAGGTAGATTATGACTAGGAGACATCTGCTAGGACTTTGGAAAACTCTTCCCCTGAAGGGGTTAAATGTGGGAGTTAAGGTTATATGGAACTTGCTCATTTATGGATTTAGAAGCATTAACATTGGTACGTTGGATACTGGTTACGATTGAAAATGATCTGCGTTATCAAAGTTAAAAAAAACTCTCCGCTAATGGGGTAAAATAGGAGGATAAAGTTTATATGGAACTTCCTCATTTCTGAACTTAGAAGTATGTAAATTGGTATGTTGGATTGTTGGTTGGGTATGTTACTGGTCAGGATTTAAAGTGATCTGCGTAAGTAAAGCAAAAATCTCTCCCCTAAGGGGGTAGAAAGGGGGGTTAAATACTGGTCAGGTTTAAAAATGTTCTGCGTTAGCAAAGTTAAAAAAAGTCTCCACTAATGTGTAGATGGGGGAATATCAAACATACTGAGTTTGGATATTTGTGGCTCAGTCACACAAAACGGCTGTCTCGATCGCGATAAATTGCGCTCTAGCCTGGAAAATTTTATACGGTATTTTAACTCGGGGAAAAAGTACGGTTCCCTTGGGATATAGTTTTTTTTTCACTTTAATTTGTTTAATGTCTTATGACAGCTCATTTTCGCGCAAAGCAAATTTTGTTTCTTAACAAGAACTAAGGTCTTGAGGTTTTTTTTTTTTGAGAGGTGAATATGTTGTGTCAAAGTGATTGTGGACAAGCCACAGAACTTAAAATTCGTCACTTATTTATTTTTCTTATAAAAATTAATTGCTTTATAAATATAATTCAAGTGGCAACATTGAGATACGTGTATCTTTAATGTCTAGAAAAAGTCATATCTGTAAAGCAGTACTGCGTTTTCAGCCTAGACGCGTAAAATGTTCGCCTGAGAAATTCACTCTAATAATGTAAAAATCATGTAAAGAACAATGGGTAACAGCGTACTCAGACACGAAAATAATTCAAATATTATGGGTTATATCTATATCGGATTTTGTTGCTCTCTTAAAGTAGAGCGGAAGCCTCGGTTTTGGCCACTGTGCCGGTTTTGGCTACTTTTTGCTCTAAAAATGGCAATGGGCAAATTTGTATGAGACCCGTCCCCCCCTCCAAGATACTTTTTATGTGCGTCGACAATTTCATACGTATCTATAAAGAGATTAATAGCTATATTCAATGTCAAAATCATTTTTTTTTTATTAACTTTGGTGTTACTTTTGTAATAAATAACAATATTAAAATAATATTTTCCCAGAATTCCCACACAATTGAGGGGTGTCGCCATAGTAAAAAGTTGTCAGTATATTATCTTTCACCTGAAATACATTTCAAATCTATTGGTCGGAAATGGGTTTTGGGGGACGTTTTGTCCCATCGTCCTATTCTATTTAACTTTTCGTCCTTATTGCCAAAGCTCAATTAAAATAAGGTATTTTAAGATAATAATAACAATCGTTTGAATTCTTAATGTCATACGATTTTTTTTTGATTAACATCATTTTCTGTTTAATTTTTTAAATGAAAATTTTAAGATTTTTTTATGGATTGTATTATAAACCTTTTTTCTACAATTAAATTGTTGTTTTGCAATTGATTAGTTTCGTTTTAAAAATCGTATGACATAAAGAATTCAAACAATTGTTATTATTTCCTTAAAATACCTTATTTAAATTGAGTTTTGGCAAAAAGGACGAAAAGTTAAATAGAATAGGACGATGGGACAAAACGTCCCCCAAAACCCATTTCCGACCAATAGATTTGAAATGTATTTCAGGTGAAAGATAATATAGTGACAACTTTTTACTATGGCGACACCCCTCAATTGTGTGGGAATTCTGGGAAAATATTATTTTAATATTGTTATTTATTACAAAAGTAACACCAAAGTTAATAAAAAAAAATGATTTTGACATTGAATATAGCTATTAATCTCTTTATAGATACGTATGAAATTGTCGACGCACATAAAAAGTATCTTGGAGGGGGGGACGGGTCTCATACAAATTTGCCCATTGCCCTTTTTAGAGCAAAAAGTAGCCAAAACCGGCACAGTGGCCAAAACCGAGGCTTCCGCTCTACTTTAAGAGGTGAACCTATTCTTGCCCATTCTCCTTAATAATGCAAGCGAACCTCCTGTAAATCGTTAGTGGTACTTAAAACAAAAGATTTTAAATGAAGTCAAGGTTTTTTTTATAAAGTACTTTTTATGCAATATTGGTTGTTATGAAGAAAAAGGCAAATTTCTTTTAATTCGCGCAAAAGTAGTTCTCCCTAGCCGCGCCACATATTTTGCGGATAATCAAACAAATTAATAGCTTCACGAGAGAAAAAATAGTAGCATCGAGAGGTAGAGAAAAGGTAGATTATGTTAAAATAGATTCACGCATAGTTGATGTTTAAAATTATCAAAATGACTTGCTGCAGAGTATACTCTCCAGCCGGACCACAATCCACGACTAGTAACATCGGAACCAATGACTTCTATCGTACCACACTTGTATGTATGGAAGGTACTCTTTAAGTAGCTTTTTTTGAGGTATTAGTTTCTTGGAAAGTGCATCACACTTTTCTGAATTCGAGGTGGCCCGGCCAGAGAGCACTGCTTTGCAGCCGGACCACAAAAGCTACTGAATATTTCATTATCTGTTGAGGTACTTTTAATTTTAATACCTTCCTATGAAAGTAGACTACAGGTAGCTGTTATTGCACTATATAGCATCTGGGTACTGATATGTGGTCCGGCCACAGAGGATCACACGTGGTAGACACTTATTATGTCTAGAATTTTAGATCTTGTAACTTTACACGATTTAAAGATAAAGATAAATTTGATTAATTTTAGACTGGTCGTACTTTAGAGATCGAATACACAGTTTCCATAACATTAAGGCACATGGCATACATTAAACAAATTTAAGTAATTCATGAACATTCGTTCCTGTTAATTTTAGCTTTCGATTACAGCTATCATGAAAGATATATCAAAAACAAGATTGAGACAGCAATTCTTTAATAAGCCGACCAAATTGTAAAGGTCACTTATAAGCGACCGCACCATACGTACGGGCTATCTTCGTAAATTAGCAGCTTAATATCCGATGTTTTGTACAGTTACGCAGAAAAACGTTATTGGTAAAGTATTGATTCTACTAGTTTTCTATTTTATAAGTAAAAATCATGTTTATTAATAATAGTTTTAAATGATTTACGATGGTTATTAGTTTAAAGGCAAATAAATAAAGGTTGGTCAGTAGTAATCTATATCTACCTAAGTAGGTAATAATCTCAGTAAGCAATTTATAGTGTGATTTATTTGTCAGTACCAATCATGTACCAATAAATACATTTATAGTAATTTGTTGTTTCTCTTTAGTCAAACCAATTGTTTTATTTTTATACCACAACGCAACGAAAACGCCACGCTAAACTTTTTTTACTTTCGCGATGCAAGTCGGTTCTCGCCTCGTTCGCCTATCGCAAATATTTACCGTTTTAAAGTCCATTGAGCGTTTTCACATTGGATTGGACGATAACGGTAACGAAACGATATCGGCACGATATCGTCGGACTGGCAGTTTGATACAATCACTACTAAATGCTTTCACACTGTGTCTTTCGTTACCGTCAACGATTGTCTGTCGTGCCGATATCGGTGTAGTATCGTGTCGGTGTCGTTATCGTCCAATGTGAAAACGCCCATTCGCTTAGATAATGTCGCCCTTTTATCGCACCGCATTGGCACGTGCCGCTTTTTGTCAAAGGTTGCCGCCGCATAAACAAAAGAAGCCGCGTGCGGCGTACACCCGCAATTGAATTGGATTTTGGGATTCGGCATTTATTAAATTATATTTTCTTAAATAATCTATGTTTATCTATATATATAAAATTCAAAGTCCTGACTGACTGACTGACTGACTGACTGACTGACTGACTGACTGACTGACTGACTGACTGACTGACTGAGATATCAACGCACAGCCCAAACCGCTGAACCTAGAGACTTCAAATTTTGCACATAGATACGTTATACAGTGTAGGCATCCATTAAGAAAGGATTTTTGGAAATTCCACCCCTGAGGGGGTTAAAAAGGGGATGAATGTTTGTATGAAAGTCCGTCAGTTTTGAAGTTAGGATCTTCAAATTTTGTATTTAGGCTGGCAATTGAAAATTAATATTTACCTGGGTCAGCGTTTTTAACAATTCCACCCCCGAAGGGGTGAAAAGGTGGATGAAATGTTGTATCTCTGGAAAGTCCTTCATAAATTTAATATCTAGGCTTATGGTCGGAAAGTAAAACAAATAAGCAAACACATATTTCGTATTTTTCGAAAATCAACCCCATCATTTATTTATCCCATTTAACCTCTAAGTTAAATGGGATAAATAAACCTAAAAATCGATATGGATGTCGTTATTGAGGTTTTATGGGATGATGATTGCAAAAATGGCATTTATTTTGATGTTTAACACGCTGAACATGATTCAACCCCTAAAAGGTTGAAATAGGGGTGAAATTTCGAATGAAAAATCAGGGGTAAAATAGAAATTTCAACTTGAAACTTTTTAGGCTTACTTCTTAAAACAAATAGGCAACCCATTTCGTAATTTTCCCAAAATCAAACCCAGGGGGTAAAATAGGGGATGAATATGTGTATGAAAGTCCGTCAGTTTTGAAGTTAGGATCTTCAAATTTGGCATTTAGGCTGGCAATTGAAAATTAATATTTTTCTGTGTCAGTGTTTTTGACAACTCCACCCCCGAAGGGGTGAAAAGGAGGATGAAATGTTGTACCTGGAAAGTCCTTCATTTAATTTATTATTTAGGCTTATGGTCGGAAAGTAAAACAAATAAGCAAACACATATTTCGTATTTTTTCGAAAATCAACCCCTTAGAGGTTAAATGGGATAAATAAACCTAAAAACGATATGGATGTCGTTATTGAGGTTTTATGGGATGACGATTGCAAAAATGGCATTTATTTTGATGTTTAACACGCTGAACATGATTCAACCCCTAATAGGTTGAAATAGGGGTGACATTTTGAATGAAAAATCAGGGGGTAAAATAGACACTTCAACCTGAAACTTTGTAGGCTTACTTCTTAAAAAAAATAGGCAACCCATTTCGTAGTTTTCCGAAAATCAAACCCAGGGGGTAAATAGGGTATAGAAACCTAAATCATCTTAAGTACCCTAAAAGTTCTTGGTACCTAAGCTACTCAGAACTAACTTTTTGATTGTGAAACAGACACTTATTATTTACTAGCTTCCGCCCGCGACTTCGTCCGCGTGGACATTCGAGAAAATACTTAGGGGACCAATAACCAGGATAAAAAGTATTCTATGTTTTAATTGCATAAAAATCCGATCAGCCGTTTTTACGTGATTAGGCGGGTCCTCCGTCACCAAGTGAGCAGCCTCGTGCGAGGCCCGCCGCACGTGGCAAGGTTCTGCCTCGCGCGAGGCTGCAAGCTTGGTGACGGAGGACCCGCCTAATCACGTAAAAACGGCTGATCGGATTTTTATGCAATTAAAACATACAATACTTTTTATCCTGGTTATTGGTCCCCTAAGTATTTTCTCGAATGTCCACGCGGACGAAGTCGCGGGCGGAAGCTAGTTATAAATACAGGTGGTAACGACGGTTGTGACTTGTGAAAATTCAGGCGATGATGAGTAATCATAATAATCATATAAAAATGATTATTATTACTATTATTTGTAAATCACTTATAGACTAAGCTCCCGTTGTACGAAACCCTACCTCATAAGGTGGCAGCTCAAAAATGTAATGCAGTGATAGATACTACTTAGGAACACTGGATTTTAGTAGGTTGCCGTCGAATATCCTGGAAGAACTTCTATTTTTGTTCGTCTTCAAATCGCTATTTTGATCGAAAATTACATCATAAGGTGGCAGATCGAAACGTTTACGCATCGTAAGAGACACATTTGGACATAACAACCCGCATAGGTTGCCGGCCCAAACCCTGGCAGGTTTCAAGGTCAGCCAAGTTTTATGAGCCCCAAAAATGGAATAAATTACCTCATCAGGTGGCACGCTGAAACTGATGCAGATCGATTGCCCTAGACATGCCATTCATAAATATATAGGGTTGCCTGCCTTCAGCTTGGCAGTTTTTCTGGTCAGCCACCTCGAACAATGTATTACAAAAACTTGGAATAACGAGAAATTCTTGAATAGATGCTATGGTTCAGGGTATAATTTAGTAAAAATCGTGATATCAACTTAAACTCGACGTACTAACAGACTTGCGTCTTATGGTGTTGAATTAATAGGGTAAATGTACCAGTTTTGGTCATTTCTCATAGGTACCTATATCTTTAAATATTGAAAAAGTGATGTTGCCTTTTACGTTCAACGTGATATAGGTAGTATAACGGGCAATTTTGTGATGTATAACAATATTTATTATGTTCACTTCAAATCACAGGTGATGATTTTTATGAGTTGAGTTTATTTTTATGTTTTACTAGCTTTTTGCCCCGCGGCTTTTTCCGTGGTAAAATGTACCTACCATATGTGCTATTCTGGTATCTAAGCTATAACACAGTTACGTTTCATTCGGATCCGTTCTCTAGTTTTTGCTTGAAGACGTAAGAAACAGACAAACAAACACAGTTTCCCAATTATATTTTATGAGACACATTCAACAAAAAAATCATTCCTAAGTGTCAACCCACACGTACAGTCACGTGCAATGAAATGTATACATGGACAGAATTTTGAATAAATGTACACTCTGAAAATTTCAATAACAAATAGTTATCTTATCAATACATACTTTATAACCATCGGAGTTTCTCGCAATAAAGTACACATTTTTCAAAATCAAAAATATGAAGCCACTATGAATTACAATAATTAGTAAACTATGTGATTTCACAAAAATGTAAACAATATAGTTTCATTACAATTTTAACAATGATAACCTTGATTTTTTCTTTCATATGTATACACTTAAAAACTGTAGCAGTTTTCACTATTGTGAAAAATGTGTATTAATTTCAATAAAATGTACACAATGTTATTTGCAATACATACATACATAATATGTATATAAGTATATTATTATACTCACGTCTATTTTCCACGGGGGTAGGCAGAGACTATGGATCGCCACCTGCTACGATCCTTGCACACTTCTTTCGCTTCATTCACATCCATCAATCTTTTCATACATGCCCGGCGATTTTTGTCACTGCGTACACCAGTCTTTTTTAGTACACCTTCTATTTGGTCCGTGTAGGTTTTTCAGGGACGCCCTTGCGCAACCAGTCCTTCCACATTCGCACAATATATCTCTTACGTAATTTGCCTTTCATTCATCCTCTCTAAGTGACCAAACCACCGTAGCATTCCTTTCTCAATTCTTGTCACTATATCATCTTTCAGCTCACACCTTTCACGAATCACATCATTGCTCACTCTATCACTCAATTTAACTCCACATATTTTCCTCAACGATCGCATCTCTACTGCATTTATTCTGATTTCATTCTTCTTCTGCCATACCCAAGACTCACTTCCATACATCAGTGTCGGCACCAGCACTCCGTTATGAAAAGCGATTCGCGCCTTTTCAGATACGATTTGGCTACTCATAACTGAGTGTATAGCGCCGTTCACTGAATTCCTTTTCTTCACCTTTCTATGTCTTCCTCACACTTTCCATCCCTTGTAAATAAACTGCTCAAATATACTAACTCACGCACCTGTTCCACTTTCTGACCACTTATCATTACCGTACAGTCAGACATTGCTTCATCTCACTCAAAAACCCTCACTTTCGTCTTACATACATTTACTTTCATCCCTTTTCTCACAAAATCATCATTCATAACGGACAACATCTCCTACAACTCCCCCACAGAAGACGCAAGTATTACCTGGTCGTCAGCATAGAGGAGGCACTTGAATTGGGTCCCCTTCATCATAATTCCACAGTCACGTTCTCTCAGGCCTTTCATACAACTGTCTAAAAACAAATTGAAGAACCTTTGCTCCATTGCTCTCCTATACGTATTCAGACAACACCTTCCATAGCTCATTCCTTTCGACTCGATCGTAGGCCTTCTCCATGTCTACAAAGGCACAGTAGGTCTACATTGCAATACAATGTAAACATTAATTTTTGTGCTTTTAATATGTTATGATGAAGGTAGCCAAGACACGGCGGGCGGTAGCGTGCGTGGACTGTCATTCGGTTATGCTTTTTAACACTCTTTTATTAGCTTCACATGTAAGGAACTAACTAAGTCACAATGTAAGAAAATCTTGGAATTAAATTTTAACCTACTTCTAATTGTCGAATTGATTTGAAACGCTGCAAGTCTATAGGAATATAATGACAATTTAATAATTTGATACCTTCGAGCTGATCTGATGATGGAGTCAAGAGGTGGGCAATGACACTCTTCAATGGCTGCTTCGAAAACCCCTCGAGTTTGGGCTTATTTGTTTCGTGCTTATGAGACCTATTCGCTACACTTGCTGGTGAGGGTCTGATGATGGGGCAGGGAGGAAGCCAGTGGCAATTCTTAATGACCACTAGGAAACCCCTCGAGTTTGAGCTCATTTGTTTCGTTCTGATGAGACCTATTTCGCTGCACTTGGTGAGGGTCTGATGTTGGAGCAGGGAGGAAGCCAATGGTACTTCTAATGACCATTAGGAAACCCCTCGAGTTTGGGCTCATTTGTTTCGTTCTGATGAGACCTATTCGCTGCACTTGGTGGTGAGGGTCTGATATTGGAGCAGGGAGGAAGCCAATGGTACTTCTAATGACCACTATGAAATCCCTCAAGTTTGGGCTCATTTGTCTTGTTCTGGTGAGACCAATTTGTTTCACTTGGTGATGAGGAGTATCTCAGACGATGTTGGAGCAGACGGACAGCGGAGTCTTAGTAAAAAGGTCCCGTTTACACCCTTTGGGCACGGAACCCTAAAATAGTGTGTAAGTAACTTTGTATTTCTTTTATGTTTGTACGTGTACTTTGAAAAAAATAAAGTGAATATGCAATTCTATTCATCTTCTTGTATATATTCCTAATATTCACTAATTTTTTCAACTTACTTCTTAAATGAGATGGAGTGGCACTACGAGTCATGAATCTAAAATGCCACCCTCAGTGGGACTTGTAGTGGGACCACGAACTCTAACTTGGTGGGGCTACGAGTCCGGTGGGACAAAATTGGTGGGACCACGAGTCAAAAATCTGAAAACCCCATGCTATTGGGTATACTTTTTGCTTTGCACGAATGAGCTGTCATAGGCCCCATGCTACACCGCACCCTGGAATACACATGCTACTTAAAGAACATGCTTGTTTTTTATTTAAGTACTAGCGGCCGCCCGCGGTTTCACCCGCGTGGTTCTCGTTCCCGTGGGAATATCGGGATAAAAAGTAGCCTAAGTTATTCCTTATTACATCAGCTACTTGCCAGTGAAAGTCCCGTCAAAATCGGTCCAGCCGTTTCAGAGATTAGCCGGAACAAACAGACAGACAGACAAAAATCTTGTATAATATGTCTAGATAAATGTAATTATGCATTAAAGTACTAAAAGACATATTTAACATAACACACAGACACAGAAAAAATAAATACTTACATCATATCAATATTTCTTGGGCGGAGATTGAACCCAGTATAATAAAATAATATATCAATAACGTTTTATTTTTATTTTCTTAATTTTAGATAACAAAACAGAATACTCCTATACATCTTGTGAATTTAAGTGTATTTTATTATCATTTGAATAAAAAATATATTATATCAAAGATATACAACAACAAGGATGATTTTGACAATGTAATATGCTCTTCAAAATGGCCTGATTGCGAAAAAAATCAATAAATCTAAAATATCCGACACGTCAGTCAACGCCGAAATATTCAGATGAACTGAATGATCGGCCAACGTGTGAACGCTGTTTGTGGCCTGCGACAAACTCCCTTTGAATCGTGCACGAAAAACCGACACGGGACGGATCGCCGGCGATCATTGCTCAAAGTCAACAATCATACGCAAACCGGCCCTGTACACGATGGCCCAACATGGTCGCCGACCATGATCGGCCATCCTGTACTGGGGGCTTAAGTTCTCAGTCTTTATTTTTTTAAATACTAGTGTTGTAGCCGTTGTGTGCAGGATTTCTCCAGCTTCATTCAATTTTATCGAAATAATCATTATAACCACTTAAATAGATTAATTTGTAAAATTGATCTTTTTTTGTGTGAAAACTAGATTGGCGCTTATAGCATTAGTGAAATTATGAACTGGCAACAATGATTTCGATAAAATGGTTTCTAGGTAAACGCACAGCACACCTAGCCAAGGAGAACGTTTTGAACCATGAAGCTCGACTTAATACTTAATACTAACTGGAGTTCTCACCCTGAATAAAAAAGTGTACCCAGCAAATTTATGTATGTATCATTTATGTATGTAGTGGCTGTCAGTTGTCTCATATGACCATACGTATTTTTTTAATGTGTAGGTGAGACGGAAGACAGCCACTGTGTAATTTGTGGTGGACAAAAAATTGTTCGTACTGCACTCTCCAGTTACCTCAGTATTAAGTCGGCCAACCTCATTCACTATGGAGGAAGTTGAGGTGCTTCTGTGCTGTACCTTTTGAGTGCATAGGTATAATAATTTTTTGCAAGTTCATAACCGACGTAAAATAAAAAAACCACGGCGTTAACGAAATTTGGTGGATGTTAAATACATAGAAATAGAACAAGGTAAGTATTTTGGATATGCTTGAAATAAATATTGTAGATGGGTTGTTTTCAAATTAATTGTACCATAACTCACATGGCATTCACATGTAACGTCACTCACATGTTGAAAATGTTACTCACATGTAACATAAAGGTGAATTCTCACAACATACTATTCTCCCATCGTATTAAAACTAGTGGCTGCCCGCGACTTCGTCTGCGTGGACCGGAGAGAACCATGGACAAGGGTAAAAAAAGTCATAAGTTTTAATCCATTTGAGTGCCAAACATCTAAAACCGTTTAGGCGTACCTAAGAGGTAACAAACACACACACACACACACACACACACACAGACACAAAATACAAGTAATATTAGTGGGAAAAGGGATAGGGATAACTTTAGGCATGTATCCTTCATATTATTGTTAGAATTATAATTGTTAGAGTTATAAAAAACAATCATTGTATCAGTGTCATAGGTATATTTTTTGCACCAAATTGAGATCTCTAAAGTTTTTCAGTCTTAATAATTTATAATAATGGCACTTTAAACTACACCTAGAAATTAAATTTAAAAGTAAAACTTAAACTTAAGCTTATAAGCATACTTAAGCAACAAACAACCTAAAGAGTATTTATTTCAAATATTATTTAAACAATAAAAATCAACCACTAAACAATCATCAGTTTCAGAGCATAAGTAACCGGGCTAAGCTCAAAATAAAATTAAATATCACATGCGATAGAAATATATTAACACATTAAATAAACACGTCTTGTAAACTACTAAGAAAGTATAAATCTCCTCTCTCCTCCTTTTTTTTTTGAAGTCGGTTAAAAACGAACATTGCGAGTAACGAAATTGTGAATAACACTGTATGAGTAACAAACATGTGAGTAACGAACGCCAATGTAGACGAGTCTTTACCATGGTGAGACACGTAACGTTATTCACATGTAAGTAAATATTGATGTTTTACTACATCTCAGTAAACATAACCTCATAACCACAAAGCCTGCAAACAATGTAATTGCCATTTTACAATCACAACAATTAGTTCTTTCGAATACACTTATATTAATATACAACTTCACTTACCTTACATATTATAATCCTTTCGTTTTTCACAGGTTTTCGATGTTAATTTTACGACCTCATTTAAGGCCTTAAGAGGAGTGAGTGACCTTGACGATTCGGAGCCCGCATATTCTTTTGCCGACGTCGCCGCCATCTAGCGGAAATGTTCGGTACTGCTAAGAATAGTTCAATGACTAGTTAAGTGCAGAGGGAATAAGTATTATGTTCTGGAATACTGCCTATTTTATATGCGCATCACCGAGTCATGCGTGTCTTCCTTCGGTATATTGTGGACGCCAAGACAATTCGTCGGCCGAAATTCATATTATTACTTACATACAAGCTTTTATTTAACTTACCCATTTAGTATGTATTATTTTGTATATTATATGTATTAGCATAACCAGAAAATGAAAAAGGAAATGTAGCGAATTTTTTTTTCTATTTTGCCATTTTGTAGCAGTGAGGAGGTGAAAGGTTTTATTTTTTCTAGTCAGGCTTTAAGTATATTAAAATTTAATAAATCGTAAGTGGCGGATTTTGTTTTTTTTTAAATCCCTTTAGACTGTTCTTTAGGTTTAGAAGTGTTCCACGTTATGTAGGAACCGGCCAAGACTTTACGCACTCCAATTTAAGAACTATAAAACAGTGGTACCAGTGCGTACTAGCTAGCTTTGATATGTTAGTTAAAAATGCGTACCTACTTACGTATAAGTAATAATAGTTTTTATAAATTCAATTGACGAGCTTGTTATGTATGTTTTTTCGAACATAATGAAACGTAATGTACATTAATATTTGGCGGGTACAGAGCGAATCTTCGATTAGGAAAAAACCGGCCAAGTGCGAGTCGGACTCGCGCACGAAGGGTTCCGTACCATCAAAAAAATTTCGTTTCGTTTGTTGTATGGGAGTTCCCTTTTATTTATTTTATTTTAATTATTATATTACTTTTGAAGTGAATAAGTGTATAAGTAACTAAATATTCTATGAATATATCAAGCTTCTACCTGCTGCAGTTATTAATGTCGAGCAGAAAACGGCAAATAAATCCTGTTTGTTGTATGGGAGCCCCCATTAATTATTTATTTGATTTTGATTTACTTATTTATTTTTAAAGTGAAAATACAATCACATATTCTTTGAATAATTCAAGCGTCTAACTATTGCCGTTATTAATATCGAGCAAAAAACGGCAAAAAAATCACGTTTGTTGTATGGGAGCCCCCTGAATATTTATTTTATTCTGTTTTTAGTATTTATTGTTGTAGCGGCAACAGAAATACATCATCTGTGAAAATTTCTATCTATAGCTGTAGCTATCTGGCTATCACAGTTCATGAGATACAGCCTGGTGACAGACAGACAGACGGACAGCGAAGTCTCAGTAATAGGGTCCCGTTTTTACCCTTTGGGTACGGAACCCTAAAAACTACGCAGCCCACGAGAACGGCAGAAGTTGTACCTATGTGTACCTTCGATGTACCCCAAGAATTTATCTTTGTTTTAATAAATCAATGAAACCTACGGGCTAATAAATCACTAAGCTTTTCTACCACAGAGTGTGCGTTAGTCCAGCACGAAAGAAGCTTCTAAAGGGAAACGAGTTAACTGAACAGTTCGTGCTTAAGTTTAGTGCATCTACACTTATACTATACTTATTACTTTTATATTAGGGGAAAGGTGTCCAAAATGATCCCCCTAAGGGTTACTGTATCCAAAATATTAAAGTAAAAGCAAACATTGAAAAAGTTTTGGGTAAGTCATTTAAGTATTGTTTGTTATACTGGCATGCCATTGTTGCAGTTTGGTTTTATATCTTTAGATTTATTAGAGATTTTCCAAACCTCTACTAAAGGATCATTTTGTACACCTGGGTGTCTAAAACGATCCCATACTATCTTGTTTGGTTAACCCATACATTTTAATGTATATATGTGCTCAACGAGTTCTCTCTCATGCTTAGTTGTTAACACCGTTTGTTTACTGTCCAAACTGCACAAACTGCCATTTTGTTTTTAGCACCATTACAGGTACAGAAAACTGTCTTGTCGTACAGAAACCTCACTCCCAGTTTTGTCGGTAGGTTTTTCTTTGAATGTACGTGGCATGATCTGTAAAAAGTACAAATAGGAAGGAATACAATAAAAACATGACTAATTTTAAAATGTTTTTCAAGTTTGGTGAAATTATTCCTGGGATCGTTTTATTACTACTAAAGGGGATCGTTTTACCCCGAATGTTGAATTTACAAGAATTGTCGAAGTATGACCTCAAAACATTATCTTGGTGAGATCAAAACGAGTTTCAAATGTTACTGAATATCAATTTAACAAAAACACTCTCTTGTAATTTTACATATTTTTAAAGATAGGTACTTACTTTAAACTGTCATAAAGGCGTATTATTATTTTTCACTGTGGGCAACTTTTTGGCCGAAGATGTAACTGTTTTAGTTAAGTTTGTCTTTCTAGTTTAAGTATGGCTGTTGTTGTCACAATAAATAAAATTAAATTAAATTAAATCAATTAAAACTACCAGGAAAACTTACATTCAAATATCCACAAAAAAATTTCAACAATTTAACTTTGATTGCAGGCTTATCTTAGATCGAAGACAGGTATTTTCAATTTTTTGCAATAAATCGACGCACTGTACTCACACCGCCATGACACTTTATTGGGCTACTGAGTGAAGTACAGGGAAGACGTTAGCCAATAAATCGCAAAGATGGCACTAGTATTTTCGTTGAAACTGTAGGGAATCATTTTACCTCGAGGGATCATTATGTACACCTTTCCCCTATATATAATAATAATAATAAGAGAAAAGATTTGTATGTATTCGTGTATGTAACGAATAAACTCAAAAACTACTGGACCCATTTCAACAATTCTTTCACTTTTATAATGCTTTTATAATTAACATAGGCTATAGAATATTTTGAAAAAAGTTAGGGATCAGATAGAGAGATTCCGGCAGTTAGAAATAAGATAGCCAGTTCCTCAGTAAAGGAGGATTCCGGGAGTAGTGCCGTTCCACCTTCAGCCTTATCATCACTTAACATCCGTGCCCGTAGTGTAAGTTCTTATGTCAAAAAACGCAAACTATTTCGATTCCGTATTTATGTCAATTTGTATGAAAACTGTATTAGCGCCTCTAGCGGCGAGTAGCGCGCTTATATAGTTTTCATACAAATTGACATAAATACGGAATCGAAATAGTTTGCGTTTGCTTAACATAAAAACTTACACTAGGGGTACAGGTGTGATGAAGACTAAGTGCTACCCCGTTGTGGATTAAAAATTCTTAATATTTCATATTTTTCATTTAATATTAAAAACCCTATTATATCCTTGTTAATAGCTACAAAAGTTGCTCAGTTTTAGTTTAATTACTATTGAACTAAAATATTTCTGTAAGAAACTTATTTTTAACCTATGTTTTTTTTGTTTTGTTTGTTAGTAAAATATTTCAGAAAAGTTAAAGTCTACATATATTCAGTTTCTTAATTCAAGTTTAACTTCGTTTGAATTCACAAATTGTTAAAAAAAAACTTAATTTTATATTTTTTTGTATGTATGTAATAATGTATAAAAAAAGTAAATTGTAAATAAAATAACTTGTTTTCATTTAAACACTTCTGATGCTTGCTTTTATTTATAATCTCTTTTTAATATCTTTTTCCTACGGGCTAAATTTTTAATCAGTGCATACATTTTTAAATTCGACTCAGAATCGGTAAGTGAACAACTTTCTCCTAGAAACATGGGTCAAAATACGACAACAATTTTTGGACTTCCCATAGTAAATCAACCACTTGATCAGTCCGATTTGTATGAAGAGTCAATTTTTTTTGTCATATTTCGATTTGACCTATGTTTCTAGGAGAAAGTTGTTCACTTACCGATTCAATCTTAAAAATTTGTGCACTGATTAAAAAATTATCGTGTATAAACTTATAATTTCCCCCAAGAAGCATACTTTTCTATGCCCTACTTACCTCCCAATACCACTTTTGAGGTATTGTATGCCGACTAAATTAAGAGGTAAGAATTTCTAAGAATAATGAATCAGACTATCTATTTCAATGTTAATGCACTATTTACCCATACTGACCAATAAAAAGATGAAAACGCATGAAAAGAAACGAACGCGACTGTATGATTTTTTTTTTACGAAATACAAATATTTTGTTGTCATTCCGCTTTGTTCGGTTTATCAACTAGTTTTCTTGTAGAAGCTACTTTCCTGCTGGAGTATCGCGCAATGTGGTGAAGTGGTGATGTATGAAAAAAAGTTAAAAGCTATTTATTTTACCAGTAGGTTTCATTGATTTATTAAAATTAAGATAAATACTTGTACATCGAAAGTACACATAGGTTTTTACTTTCCGCTCATGTTCATCCATAATGTATGTTATTTGTGTAGGGTACCTAACTCAATTTGGTTTTTCGAGAACGGTTTGACGCGGAAAATTGGTTCGGGTACGTACCGTTTTTAGGGTTCCGTAGCCAAATGGCAAAAAACGGAACCCTCATAGATTCGTCATGTCTGTCTGTCTGTCTGTCTGTCTGTCTGTCTGTCCGTCCGTCCGTCCGTCCGTCCGTATGTCACAGCCACTTTATTCCAAAACTATAACGACTACAGACTTGAAACTTGGTAGGTAGGTATATTCTGTGAACCGCTTTAGGATTTTTATAGAAAATTAAAATAATATTAATTAAGGGGGGCTCCCCATACATGGAACTGAAACTGATAAAAAATATTTTCATAATACATATTAGTGTGAGGTGTCTTTAGATTTTATGTTATTGTTTATTAAACTGTGTTTTTTTTTTTTTTAAGTGCAATAAAGAATATAATAAAATGTGTGTCCCCCCCTCTAACTTTTATAATAAGAGAGTGAAAAATCTAGAAAAAATATATGTTGTAGATCTTAATAAAAACTTTCAACGAAAATTAACACAATTTTAAAAACCGCAAATGTAACTTGGTCATTCATACAAACTCTATGAAAAACAAAGTTATATTTTGCTGACGAAAAATTATAGTAGAATTTTGGCTAGGTTTAAGCAATAGGTACGTTAAGTGGGTACGGAACCCTACATAGGCGAGTCCAACTCGCACTTGGCCGATTTTAAGGTCTTGCGGTCGGACACTACGTATAATTATAACTGAACCAATTTTGATGAAGTTTGGCAATAGATACACTTTAATTTTTTTATCACCTCGGATAATTTTAGGGTGTAATCTACTTGTATGGAACAGCTGATTTTTCTATCGCGATTTCAGTGTTGGGCCCGTAATTTGTTTGTTTTCATGAGTAGAATAATCCCTAAAATTATCCGGGATAATAAAAAAAAATTAGGTACCTTGTTTGTATAGCCTAATTCGCCACATGCAAAGTAACTAGGTACTGTTACTACACTATACTGTACTTGCATTTTCTTTTGAGCACATCCCAAGAAAAAGAAATCACTAACTCTGACATGAGCGCGACTGCATCCTGACGGCGCTCAGTCCAAAGGACAAAAATATGTCGTAGTGTCATCTAATCTTAACCGTCTAGTGATATTTTTTCTATGATTACTTAAAAACAATAATTTAGCATAAAATCAGTATTTACAGTTATTAAGCTAAAGATATCAACTGAACTAAGTATTTCTATTAATATGTACATGTAAAAATGAGTGTAAACTCTTCAAAATCTATAAAATTATTTACTGAAGTCGCTCCGAAACCGGCGCGCAGTCCACTCTCGATGAAATACCGAAACTGACTGCCGGCAAGGCTCACAGGTGATTACAGGGCGACGGGGCAGGCACTCTCGCGCGAATACACTTCAATTTTCGTGTTAAAATTACTTTTCACCAGTTAAATACGGAATAATAATAAAACTCTCAATTAAAATTATTCGCATCGTTAAGACCTTTCGATTGGTATAAAAACTAAATAAAAAGCTTGAGCCGATTTAGAGAAATTTTGCAATTTATGAGTGAAATAGGGATTCATTGGGGAATTTTTTTATAAAAAGTGGTTTAAGAAAATACAATTTCTTTCAATTAAAAATGTTTATTAGGTAGTCGTTCTTCATTGACAATTTTTTTTATTTGAATTTAATAGACAGATATTTAGATATTTTGCTTCAAACATGCCAATTTTTAGGCATTTGACCCCTCTTAAAGCCTTAAACATAACCTCACTAACTCTGGCAAAGACAGGCGTTTTGTTTTTTTTTAACACCAAATGGAAGTCCGGGTTTGCCAGAACCGAAAAAAACATTTCAACGGTAGTTTTTGCAATATTAAAGTCCCAAATACCGTTACTCACGCATTGTTACTCTCATGTTACAAAACCTTGGACATCTCTTTAAATCAATGTAAAAAAACAAACAATAAGCTGAATACGACCTCAACGCAAGTCACGGTTAGTCTGTCCTTTAATCTAAAAATCAAAGTTCATAATTTGCCTGTACGTGTATTTATGAAAGAGTTGTTCACATTTTTCTAGACAAAGGTAGCAAAAGGACATCCTTATTTTGTATGAGATGAAAAAAATATAATTTGTTTTCTTAGTTCATATTCCATAACTATTTGATTAAATAATAAAATTATAAGCACATGTTATAATAAGTAAACCAAGCTGCTGGAAAAATATTCATAAAACAGTTCAGAATTGAAATCTTTCTCACAATTACGCAATGAAGGTGTTGGACAAACATTTTTACTCATAGGTACAATTATTCTGATTTTTACCCAGGTAGCGAAAAGTTATTTAAATTTTTACCATTTTCCATTCACAATGCAATTTTTATTATTGAAAATTTGAAAATAAAGTATTTAGAAAAAAATTGTGAGATGGGTAAATTTTTTCTAAATAGGTACTTTATTTTAAATATTTTAATTGCGAAAGGATAGGAAGGTGCGTATCTAATTCATTATTATTCCAATACAGTAGGTAGAATTAATTTCATAGGTGCATTTTGTCACCTGTTAAATTAATACCTGAATTCCTATGATATCATTTATCGATAGACTTCGAAATTCTCAACCAAGCATCGTGTAATGCTAAATGCTATTTTATCCTTATGTCGGCGATGCTTTGGATTCCATAGTACCGGTTCTGCTTCAAATAACTCCAAAAACAAGAGTACGGTATCTGATCACGCACAATTGTGATGACCATCTACTGTGTTCCACAGTTTATTGAAACGAATGCTTCTCATGCAAAATTAAGTTACTTAAAAGCTAGGCCTACCTTCACGAGAAGATACTGTTCATAATCCAGGGGGGCTGATCGCTGTCTCGCCGGCGCGCGCGCCTGACAAGTAGGTCTTCACCCAATCCCGATGGGAAACTCTTATAGCTAACACTCTTATAACTACACAATGCCCTAATAGACAGCTAAAACTTTCCCGGCGCTTTTCAAAGCGAACACACACGGGTCACAAGTCCGTACCCCGACCGGGCACTAGTAGGTGCAAAAACTCGCAATCTCGGTCACAATACGGGTAGGTAACTGAGCGCGATGTTGCGCGGACGGCTGTTGGCGGCGAACTGCACGAATGAAAAAACACCGGCCCGAGTGCGTTGTCCCGTGACCTTGACAATGACAACTGCCCGCTCGCAAGCGCGCGTGAACATCCCCCCGTCCCGGACAGTAGCAAACTGTCCGCCAACTCAATCTAAGGGTAGGCGAGAGAGGGTAGCGATCGCTCGCTTCAAAACAGAGTCCCCCACCAGGACCTCGGCAAACCTGGGCACACCATCCGACCCCGGATGAAGCTCAACAATGCGTCCTAAACGCCAGCGGAGGGGCGGCAGGTTTGGATCCTTTACCAACACGAGGTCTCCGGTCTTGGGTGGGGTCGTCCTATCCGACCACTTAACGCGTTGCTGCAAAATGTGCAAATACTCCAGATGCCAACGGCGCCAAAAACTCTGCGTAAGCTGCTGGAGCAATTCAAATCGCGAGAGCCGTCCGGAGGGCACTTCGGAATAAGGATATTCCGGCAAGGCGTTAAGCGGTCTGCCAATCAAAAAATGGCCCGGCGTAAGGGCCTCTAAATCATTCGCGTCCGAAGACAACGGACACAACGGACGCGAGTTGAGGACCGCCTCAACCTTACAAAATACGGTCGCGAGTTCCTCAAACGTGAGGACCGTCTCCCCAATAACGCGACGAAGGTGAGTTTTAGCGGCCTTTACAGTTGCTTCAAAAATCCCTCCCCAGTGGGGGCAGGATGGCGGGGAGTACTGCCATCGTACCCCTCTGCGAGAGAGTGTGGATCCGATCTCAAAATTATTCCTATCCAAAAATTCACAAACTTCCTTTAAATACCTATCGGTGCCCTTGAAATTGGTTCCACAATCGGACCTGATTAACGACGGCATTCCGCGGCGAGACACAAAACGATTCAACGTGGCTACAAAGGCTTCTGTGGTGAGGGCACTAACCACCTCCAGGTGGACCGCTTTAGTGGCCAAACAAACAAATACACACAAGTAAGCCTTTTCCGTTCTAGCATTACGAAGCCGCGATGTCTTAACGGTAAATGGCCCCGCAAAATCCGTTCCAACTCCTGAGAAGGGCATCGATTCGTTCACTCGATCGGCAGGCAAATCACCCATCTGGGGCTGCATCGTATCGGCGCGCAAACGATAACACGGGAGACAACGAAAAATAACGGATCGGATTATTCTCCGCGCTGACAAAATCCAGAACTCTCGTTGGAGGAGCGCGGTCAAAGCATTACAACCGGCATGAGCATTCTTTACATGTCGGTCTGTAATCAACAGTCTAACTAACGGTCCATCCTTGGGGAGCAACAAAGGGTGGCGTGATCCGTACGGCAGGTTGGCATGTCTGAGCCTACCTCCGACACGCAGCAATCCGGTACTGTCCAAGAAGGGATTCAACCGCACCAAGGGTCCCTTCAGCTTGGGCTTACTTGAGCGCAGGGCTTTCAGCTCCGGTTCAAACTCTCGCTGTTGCGTCACTCGCAACCAATGCAACAGAGCGTCTTGCCGCTCTTGTGGGGCGAGGACCGGAGACAACGATTTCTCCTGAGGCTGGCGACAATTTCGCACAAAGCGCCTCATCCAAGCAGTCACGCCGAGCAACTTATCAAGAGAACTGTAGCGGTCTAACAAAAACTCCATCTGCGGAGCCGCCACCGTCTCCACGGCGTGAACACGCATGCCTAGGTCTGGGACTCTGGCCACAGCCGGGGTGGCAGGCCATGAGCGCTCAGGCCGTAACAACCATGATGGACTCCACCATAGGTGGTGGTCCACTAACTCAGGCGCCTCGCAGCCGCGGGAGGCACAATCTGCGGGGTTCAGTTCGCCCGGTACGTGGCGCCAAATCAACGGGGCCTTTGAAGTCTGAATTTGTGAGACCCGGTTGGCCACAAAAACCTCAAGGGTGTGGACTGAACTCTTCAGCCAACAAAGGACGACCTGGCTGTCAGACCACGCAAATATCGACTCCAAGTCGACACCGTTTCCCAAGGTGTCGGCAACATGATTGAGTAGCCGTACTAAGAGAGTGGCGCCGGACAACTCCAACTTCGGAATGGTTAGCCTAGTCCGAAGGGGGGCGACCTTACTCTTGGCCGTAACTAAGTGTACGGCGACAACGCCTGCTGCATCCACCGTTCGGATGTAAACGGCTGCCGCGTATCCGCTTTCGGACGCGTCACAAAAGCCGTGCAGGGAGGCTTTAAACTTTCCCGAAGGCAGCATTTGCCTCGGTATACAAACCCGATTGACGTCGGGTAGGGATGACACGAACCTCACCCACTCTCGTAGGAGGCTACCAGAGAGGGGCTCATCCCAGGACAATTCCGCAGCCCAGAGCTCCTGTAGGAAGCACTTCATTGAAAACACTACAGGGCTGAGCCAACCGTTCGGATCAAAGGTACGGGCTACAGTAGACAGCACCGTGCGTTTAGTCCAGACCTTTGGGTCTGGCAGTTCCAATCTATATGTGAACAAATCCGGGACTGGTCGATACTGGACTCCCAAAACAGACAGCATGTCTGGAGTCTCCGGATTTTCAAAGAGGAGCGGCTCTTGCTGGTGGTCCTTAGGCAAATCTGCCAATAGGTCCGGTGAGTTAGACAGCCACTTCCGCAGCTCATAGCCACCAGCCCTCAAGAGCGCAATCAGCTCATCACGTAAGACGAGAGCCTCATCTAAGCTCGAGGCCCCCGTGCAGATATCGTCGACAAATAAGGCCCCCCCCTCAATAAGAGCAGATGCCCGGGGATAGCGTAGCCGTTCGCGCTCTGCGAGCTCCAAAAGCGAACGGATCGCCACAAAGGGGCTCGACCGCAAACCATAAGTGTTGGTGTTCAGCTCGTAAGCCAACATCGGATCCTGGGGATCCTCACGCCAAAGGATGATCTGGTATCGTCTATCCTCCGGGTGAATCACGGTCTGTCTGAACATCATGCGGATATCGGCCACAAAGACGACAGCGTGCCGGCGGAAGTTGGTCAAAACATCACAGACATCGTGATGCAACTTCGGCCCCGCATGCAGACACTGATTCAACGACACTCCGGTTGACGTGGGCGCTGAACCATCAAAGACCACGCGGATCTTCCCATTGGAAGTCTTCAAAACAGCGTGGTGTGGCAGGAAGTAATGTTCCACATTACGCCAGTCCAACTGCGAGATGGACATGTGCCCAAGGTCCAAATACTCCCGCATGAAGTCTATATACTTCTCCTTGAATGCGGGATCCCTGGCCATCCTACGCTCCATGGACAACAATCTCTTCTCGGCCATCGGTCGGGAGCTCCCTAAAGGAGGGCGAACCGCCAAGAAGGGCAAGCGGGTAATCAAGCGACCCGAGAGGAGGCGCCCAGTGTTGTTCTGGTAGAACAATTCGCACTCCTCCGCTACCGGATCCAACCGCTTGGCAGTGGGAGGTTCCTCCACCTCCCAAAACTTTTGGAGAACGTCGGACAAAGTAGAACCGACAATGGTCTGGCGGTCTACCGACGGGGTCTCTGGTGTCTGTGGTACCTTTCCCATCACCACATGACCCAGCGACGAGGACAAGGCGACAAGATCGGCTGTCTGCAAAACTCGCTTGCTTCCACACAGTACACGACCGAGGACATCCGCACCAATCAACAAGTGTATTGGGCCCGGTCGGTGGAAGGAAGGATCAGCCAAAGCCAGTCCAGACGTCAGCTCAATCGTGGATGGCGGCACTCGCACTTGCGGGAGTGGTCCAACCACCTTATCAAAAACTATCGCCAAAGCACCGATCTTCGGCCTTGGCGTGAAGTGGGGAGAAGGAGAACTCAACTCGACCAATCGGATCAGGGATCCGCGAGTCTCCCACCCCCCGTACCGCTTCGCGATGCGGCAAAAGCAAAAGACCCAGCTGTCGGACAAGCCACCTGGACATTATGCACCCCTGGGCACCTGAGTCCAAAAGGGCACGCACCGTGACAACCTTGCCCTTAGGTCCCCAAACATTCACGGAGGCTGTTGGCAACAGCACAAGCTCCGGAGGGGTGGTTGGGTCCGACAGGGGCGCCATTAAAAATTTTGGTATATATACTAAACTTGTATATAATAAACTTGTCCCCCTCGCGCCTGAGTCGGCGCGCCAAATGTGGGACGCTCGTACCGGGCGAGCGGGTCCCAATCGGGTACATACTGGCCCCGACCAACAGCACTCCTAGGTGCAGGGTAATACCCGTGTGGGGCGTGCCTCGGTACATAGTACCCCAATCGAGGCCTCTCCATTAGGGGGGGGGAGTAGCAAATAGGGCCCGTGCCCATCGCCACCGTGGCGTACTCTTGTGGTACCCCCCTACCCCTGCCCGTGGCGGGGGCGTCTCTCCTATAGTTCCCCCTCTCCGGGGGGGACTGAACGGGGGGGCTAAGCCCCGCCGAATCTCTAGGGGACCGGTTCCGGGCTGCCGGGCCCCCGCCCGTGCGCGAGGAATTCGAACCCCGGTCGTTCCCGGCGTCCTTGCGGTCCAAACAAAGGAGGGGGTGATGCCTCCCTCCGCAAAGACGACAATCCTCTGTCTGGGGACACGCCGACTGCATGTGTCCCCCCAAACACCTATAGCACCATTGGCGCTGTCTAGCAACGGCCCTCCGTCCCTCTGGGCGGAGGCCTCTAAATTTGGCACATTCGTGCACCACGTGCCTATCTCCCCTGCAATACCTGCACTGCTCACTCGGTGCGGGGGGAGGGGACTGCTGGAAGGCAGCATACCGGTTGGTCGGGCGACGGGGCTGTTCCCTCGCCGCCACCATACGACCAACACCTGGAACCGGGGCGGGCTCCAGGTGGTCCGTCACCCTACATTCGTCCTCCAAAAACCGAAGGAGGTCCGCGAAGGGCGGGAGATACGAGGCGCTGTCGCCTCCGTACCTCTGCTCGAAACGCCCCTTCATTTCAGCGGGCAATTTGGCGAGGACTATGTGCAGCAGTACAAAGGACCACTGATCCACCGGCAGGTCCAATCGCCTTAGGGAGTTGACCGCTGACAGTAGCGGGTTCAGCAACTCCCTCCGTAACAGGTGTACCCGCGTGATTCGCGGGAGGGCCAAAATCGTGGCCACGTGGGTGTCCGCCAGTAACCGGACATTCTGGTACCTGCTAACCAGAAGCTGGCGAGCCACCTGGTAGTTGTCGTCGCTGATGAGCAGGTGCTGGATTACCGCGCTGGCCTCTCCTCGCAGGGAGGAGCGCAAATAGGCCAACTTCTCACTAGGGGATAAGTCCCGTCGTGAATCCACTAAGCTGTCAAACAGGTTAATGAAGCCCATCCAGGCTGACAGATCCCCATTAAAAGTGGGAATCTCCAACGTAGGCAATCGGCCTAGCAACGCCGTCGGGGTAGGTTTGACCTCCCCGCTCAAAACCGGCTCCCCCTTCCGAACAGCCAGGGCCCTCTCAGCCGCCTCCGTGAACTGGTCAGCCAGCTCATAGGCCTAGGCTACATCCTGCTCCAGCTGTTCCGACACGGCATCATCAGCTGGCGGGTTTTCCAAATAATACGCGCGACACTCCATGGCGTGGCGCTCCAGGTCTTGCAGCCGAGCTGCCAGCCCGCCATACCGAGCTAGCAACGCGCCTACCCGGTCGGCTCGGTCTATTAATGTGACCGCACAAGCAAGCCAACGCAAAACTCCTTGGATGCCAGCCCTGGATACGGCGTGCGGATTCGTAGGAGCCATTTATAATCCGTTTAATAAACAAAGCAAACAAAGAAATATAGAAGTGGTAAACATCAACAAAAAAAAGCATTAGAAATAGGTCGCGTCACGATAATATAAAACACAATTAAAATTCGGACGACATACACGGACCCTACTATTTTCATAAATTATTAACAACTTACCAATTTCAAGGGCTAACAATATAACGGTATAAACAAAACGGTATAGGATAACGGTATGGCATACACGGCACGGCCAAGTCAACCTCGCAAATCAACTACGAAACCGTTATCAACAAACAAAAACAAAACTATTTTTAATAATAATACTCGTAATTTAATACTACTAATAATTAAAACTAGTTCCACTTTTTTAACTAGGCAAGCGGACTCGGAACAAACACTAGTATGTGGTACTAATAAACAACACTTTCGAACGAAACTATTCGTCAAATAAATCCGGATACACAAAAAAATATACACATCTAGGCGAGTAAACTCGTATCAAATCACTAGTATGTGACAACAATTATATAAGTGTCTATCTATTATCGGATCCACCAAGTGAGAAACATTCGCTTCGAGAATTTACTAGAACAATTTCTTAGTACTTCAAATCGTCTCGGAATACCCTCGAGATTTCAACAAAAAAAAAAAAAATTATTTTTAGGTACGCTTTTTAGGTATTTCTAGGTACGCTCTGCTACCAAAACTATGATCACGCACAATTGTGATGACCATCTACTGTGTTCCACAGTTTATTGAAACGAATGCTTCTCATGCAAAATTAAGTTACTTAAAAGCTAGGCCTACCTTCACGAGAAGATACTGTTCATAATCCAGGGGGGCTGATCGCTGTCTCGCCGGCGCGCGCGCCTGACAAGTAGGTCTTCACCCAATCCCGATGGGAAACTCTTATAGCTAACACTCTTATAACTACACAATGCCCTAATAGACAGCTAAAACTTTCCCGGCGCTTTTCAAAGCGAACACACACGGGTCACAAGTCCGTACCCCGACCGGGCACTAGTAGGTGCAAAAACTCGCAATCTCGGTCACAATACGGGTAGGTAACTGAGCGCGATGTTGCGCGGACGGCTGTTGGCGGCGAACTGCACGAATGAAAAAACACCGGCCCGAGCGCGTTGTCCCGTGACCTTGACAATGACAACTGCCCGCTCGCAAGCGCGCGTGAACAGTATCATTACTCCAATCAGCCATATTAAAAACAAATTGGCGCGAAATAATTAAGAACAGTGGACACCTCATGCGCGTCACACGTCTGAATCGCCTGAGTGAAGTGAGAAGTGACGACACTGATGTGTGGAGGGTCTGTCTGTTTGTGCGAGTCGGCCAACTCCTTTGATCTGGGTACGATTTACCGCCATCGATCGGACCGATCTCGCTCCAACACGTTCCAACATCGTCACACATTTACGAACTACCTCTCCACTCCACACGTGGAAGTTTGGACGAACAGTTGGAGTGTTGGACGATAGTTTGGAGCCGGCATAACATCCATATCTTCGTTTCCGTAGTGGTTTTTAGGGTTCCGTAGCCAAATGCCAAAAAACCGAACCCTTATAGTTTCGACATGTCTGTCTGTCTGTCTGTCTGTCTGTCCGTCCGTCCGTCCGTATGTCACAGCACAGCCACTTTATTCCAAAACTATTATGACTGCAGTCTTGAAACTTGGTAGGTAGATATATTCTGTGAGCCGCTTTAGGATTTTTATAGAAAAATAAAAAAAATAAGGGGGCTCCCCATACATGGAACTAAAACTGAAAAAAAATATTTTCAATAAACATATTAGTGTGAGGTGTCTTTAGATAGGTATTTAAAAATGATATTTAGGTTTCTTTTTTATAGTTTTGGTAAAATGTGCCCCCCCCCCCCCCCCCCCCCCGCCCCTCTAACTTTTAAAGTAAGGGAGTGAAAAATCTAGAAAAAATATATGTTGTAGATCATAATAAAAACTTTTAACGGAAATTGGTTTGAACAATATATAAGAAGCAGTTTTTGAGATATAACACATTTTCAAAAACCGCAAATGTAAGTTTGTCGTTCATACAAACACTATGGAAAACAATGTTAATTTTTGCTGACGAAAAATGATAGTGGTATTTTGGCTAGGTATAGGCAATAGTACCGTAAGTGGGTACGGAACCCTTCATGGACGACCTACCTACCACCTATCACTTCAACGTCCTCAATAGTGAATAAAGTTGGCCGAAGATAGGCCGATGTGTGGAGAGTCTGTTTTGATCGATCGTGAGTTGGGACGAGATTGAAGGATGTTGGAGTGTTGGACTGTTGGACGATAGTTTGGAGCCGGCATTAAATAAAACCTAGACAAGCTTGCACACCTCACCATGTCGAATCGTCACGTTCACGTTTCTAGAGATTCCTTAATCCCCCAGTACAGGATGGCCGATCATGTTGGCTGACCATGATGGGCCATCATGTACAGGGGAAGTTTGCGTTGCTTGCACACGGCAATCACACGCAAACGGGGGGGCTACCGGAAAAAAAATCTGGATATGGGTATGGGCTTCAAGTATCATTTGAGTTCCTTATTTTGATAGACTTTTGATGCTTTGTTCTGTTAAACGTTGTTAGCTAGCTATCGTTATACCCGACGCCATAAAATAAGAAACTGATAGTGGCAATCGTTTCTATATTTACTAAAAGTTCCAAAAAAACGCGTTCCAAGTTAAAAGTTCGCTAAAAGTTCCAAGTTACGCGGTAACGCAGTAACTTAATGGATATGAACTTCATACGTTTTTGGGAACTTTAAGTAAATTTTATAAAGAAAATAGCCGCTATCAGTTCCTTGTTTTGTGACGTCGGGTATAACGATAACTAGCTAGCAACATTCAACAGAACAAAGCAGCAAAAATCTATCAAGATAAGGAATTCAAATGACAGTTGAAGCCCATACCCATATCCATATTTCTTAGCCGGTAGCCCCCCCCCCCCCCCCTCCCCCTGGCCCTGTACACGATGGCCCATCATTATAATATCTTTGGGCCCATCATGGTCGGCCAACATGATCGGCCATTCTGTACTGGGGGCTTTAAAATACGTTTCGTTCGATGCGTTCGCGTCGGACAAGCTTGCGTTCACCATAAGTGGCCTGTACACATTGGCCCAATCGTTGGCCAATACATCGTACATTGACACTTTCGAACGAACAAGTTTAAAAAGGTTCTTTCAAAAGTGTCAATGTACGACGTATTGGCCAATCGTTGGGCCAACGTGTACAGGCCGCTATAAGTAATGTCCCTACTCTATAAGTATGTCTTCTATGCTGTGAGCTGTAGTTAAAATACTTGCACTTTTATATAAATTATGTAATTTAAGTGGATTCGATTCAAGTTTATCCTTACTCCTTACTTATATTATAAATGCGTCTCTGTCTGTCTGTGTGTTACACAATCACACCTAAACTACTGAACCGATTTGAATGAATTTTGGTACAGAGATAGTCTAGAGCCTGAGAAAGGACATAGGCTACTTTTTATTCCTGAAAAATATCACCTTCCCGCGGGATAACGTCGTGTAGTACACGCGGGCGAAGCCGCGGGCGGAAGGCTAGTATACCATAAAAGGTCAATTTATACTTTATTTCAGTCGGTTAAAAAACCAACTAAGTAATAGATAAAAGTATCTTTGCATAAATGGCCCGGGCAGGAGTGCACGAAAGGAGCCTCCTCGTGTGACGCACCAAGCAACCGCCTCTGTGGTCTAGTGGTTCATACCACGGATTTCAGACCCAGAGGTCCCGGGTTCGATTCCCAGTGGGGGTACATATTGTATTCGGTTTGGTTGGTGGTAGGACTTGTTCTTAGTCCGCCTGGCTAGCTACCACCATCTTATCTAAGTCTGACGCCATAACAATGATGTTTTCAACATTATTGTGTTCCGGCAGTTAAAGAAAAGATAGCCAGTTCCTCAGTGATTGAGGATTCCGGGAGTAGTGCGCTTCCACCTTCAGCCTTATCACCGCTTATCATCAGGTGTGATGAAGGCTAAGTGCTACCCCGTTGTGGATAAAAAAAAAAAAAAAAAAAAAGCTATGCGTCCGGCGCACCCCGGGCAACAGTCTGCGTGGACAGCTTAGTCGGTAACGCAGACTGGCTGATCCTTTCACCACGATCGATGGCGAATAAATCTTATCCCAATAGGCCCTTATCTCAGGGCCCTACCAAAAACGGTCCTTTTTAGGACCAAAACCACGAACTAAGCGGCGAGAGGCGAAAACTTTGACACTTAAGTCAGCTCTCAAAGTACTCTCTATTAACATAGAAGGATTCTCCGCAGACAAGTCTGACATCCTCTGCAACTTATGCCACAAAGACAAGTCAGACATCATCTGCGTTCAAGAGACCCACCGCGATGACAAACAAACAAGACCATACATTGAAGGAATGATTCTGGTAGCTGAGATCCCACATTCGAAACATGGAAGTGCAGTACCTATTTGCTGATCCCGAAGTGATCGTAAAATCTACCTCCTGCACCTCTAGCCTTGACTCCATGGAAATCATCAGTGTAATCGTTGGAAATTGTAGCGTGAAATCAGTTTATAACCCCCCGGGCACACCTTTCCAATTTCATGCGCCAGACGACTTTTTAGTGACTACCCTACAAAAATAGTCGTTGGTGATTTCAATAGCCACAGTACCGCGTGAGGATACAAAGACACCGATGCAAATGGTCATGCTCATGTCATGGTAATGGTCAAAGAATGGGCGGACGCTTATGATCTAGTCCTGCTACACGACGCTAAACTGCCTACCTCCTTTAATCAACAAAAACCAACCAACCCTGACCTCATCTTCACGAGTACAAATGTCAAGTCAACAAGCAAAAAAATCTGTTTGCCACCCTATACCCAGAACACAACATAGACCCATTTTGTGTTCTAGAAACCCAGTGGTCCTCCCGAAGGGTCCTCCCCATAAATGTCCATTTTAGACGCCGATTTAAGCAGACTGGGAGAGCTTTGCAAATTCTGTAGATAATAAACTTTCCACAGTTACGCCTACACCCGCCAATTACGAAAAAAATGCTGAAGTGATTGCGACAATATCAAGACAGAATATCCCTCGTGGCTGTCGAAGTGCATATTTGCCAGGACTATCTCCTGAATCGTCGGAAACTCTGAGACAGTACGAGCGCGTGTTCAATGAAAACCCCTTCTCGGAAGAGACTATTCAAGTAGGCGAAGAACTCATGCTTCAAGTTGGTGAAAGTCGGCGTTATAAATGGACTGCCACGGTCTCAAGCATCGACATGACTCACTGTAGCAAAAAGGCGTGGAATACCATTCGGAAGCTTACCGATGAGCCACCTCCATCTAAAACCCCAACCAATGTTACCGCTAACCAAATCGCACATCAACTCATGCTTAATGGCAAGCCTCCCTCCCGTGTTGACCATCCACCAAAAAGCAATCACCGCCATAGCGGCGACAACATTATATGCACTCCCTTTTCATTGGCAGATATAACCACTGCTATTGAAACACTAAAAAACAAATAAAACACCTTGGTTCTGTCGGCGTGTCCTGGTTGCTAGCCATGTTCAACAAGTGCTTAGAGTCCTTCAAAGTACCCCGGCTATGGAGAAAGTCTAAGGTTATAGCATTGCTCAAACCTGGCAAACCGGGTCAAGACCCTAAAAACTATCGCCCCATCTCTTTGCTGTGTCATACGTACAACTCCTTGAGAAAATGCTGCTACTTCGCTTCACAAATGTTGTGGACCCCAAACTCATCCCTGAACAAGCTGGATTCAGACCTGGCAAGTCATGCTGTAGTCAGACCCTCAAACTGACTGAACACGGAGAAAGGGTTTGAACTGGGCCTAGTAACTGGCGCTGTATACGTAGACTTGACCGTAGCATATGACACATGAAAAAATTACTATGGAAAGTCCGAAACACAACAAATGACTATAATTTCTCGAAGTTTTTGGGTGAGATGCGTCAGAACCGCTGTTTCCAGGTTCACCTTGACTCCAGGAAAAGCCGATGGAGATGGCAGAAGAACGGCCTACCACAGGGTAGTGTTTTGGCTCCGCTACTCTTCAATATCTATACCAACGATCAGCCTTCAACACCTGACACTTCTCGGTTCCTTTATGCTGATGACCTGGCACTTACTTCTCAAGCATTATCGTTCGAGCAGGTTGAATGTAACTTGTCAGCAGCCCTTAACATCCTGGGTAACTACTACGATAACAACTGTCTGAAGCCCAACCCTAGTAAGACTCAGTCCTGCGTATACCCCAAGGAATCGCGAAGCAAACCGGAGCCTGACTCTGACATGGCGAGGCGAGCAGATTACCCTCAACCATCATCCTAAATACCTGGGCATCACACTTGACAGAAGATTAATTAATAAACATAAGAAACATCCGACAGCAAAACACCGACTGCTATAAGGGAAAGACTGCCCCCCGGTCATTGGTTACCGTGGCCAACCACCCCCCTGGAAGTCTCTAAATAGACACTTAGAACCCAGGTAGGCCGATGCAAATTTAATCTTTGCCGGTGGGGTTATTCCTCAGATGAGGGATGTGAATGTGGTGCCTCTTCCCAGACTATGTCACACCTTTTGTCCTCCAGGCGTAGCATGACGAACCCGACAAAGATTTTGTCTACCCCTTAATGTCATTTTTGACAGTTAAACAAAGACCTCTATAACGCCACTGAAAACGCTATACGTGTGGAGGAATTTTTGGTCTAACAAGATCTAAAGCCGAACGATCGACACGCTAAGAAGAAGATAAATGGCCATTTTTAAATCTTTCGTTCGTTCAGTCCTACTTAAAAGTCATGAACGAGCATTAAATTGAATCCTCTGAAAATCCCTTGATTGTAATTTTATCTTTGCTTTAAATATTTCCGCTTTTACATATTTTCTCCTTAAATCTAGGGGAAAACCTTCAAAATTGTCAACACTGCCAAGTTGGTCCAGTCGGAAGCCTACACACGTCCCGATTTGGTAGGAAGTGAAGTTCGTACGAACCGAACCAAATCCGGCCAGACCGCGTCAAACACGAATAATAATAATTATGGTCGGTCGACTACGCTACACACACCCAGATTTGGTCAGGAGACAGACCAAATCGGCGGTCGGATCGGAACGTGTGTAGATGCTATAATAGGTAGAGTAGTATAGAGTGCTTGAATGGGGAGGACATGAAGATCGACTTAATACTGAGGTAACTGGAGAGTGCAGTACGAACAATTTTTTGAATACCACAAATAACACAGTGGCTGTCTTCCGTCTCACCTACACTTTAAAAAAATACGTATGGTCATATGAGACAGCTGACAGCCACTACATACATAAATGTCAAATTTGCTGGCGACACTTTTTTATTCAGGGTGAGAGCTCCAGTTACCTCAGAGTATTAAGTCAAACTTCATGGGGGAGGAAAACTGACTTTTTATCGCGACAGAGGGCTTAAGCCCCCAGTACAGGATGGCCGATCAACATAACCACCGTCCGCACACCAACGTGGACAGGGTATGCGTAAAGGCATTCCCCTCACTATAAAAAAAATAAAAAAAAAAGGATGGCCGATCATGCTGGCCGACCATGATGGGCCATCGTGTACAGGGGTGGTTTGCGTTGCTCGCAGACGGCAATCACACGCAAACCGGCCCTGTACACGATGGCCCATCATGGTCGGCCAACATGATCGGCCATCCTGTACTGGGGGCTTTAAGCCCCAACGAACAAGTTTAAAAAGGTTCTTTCAAAAGTGTCAATGTTCGATGGATTGGTCATGGTCGCCGACCATGGTCGGCCATCCTGTACTGGGGGGCTACCGCGTAACTTTATGGATATGAACTTCATACGTTTTTGGGAACTTTAAGTCAATTTTATAAAGAAAATAGCCGCTATCAGTTCCTTGTTTTGTGACGTCTGGTATAACGATAACTAGCTAGCAACGTTCAACAGAACAAAGCAGCAAAAATCTATCAGAATAAGGAATTCAAATGACAGTTGAAGCCCATACCCGTATCCAGATTTCTTAGCCGGTTTTGTTGATTGGTTGTGAAATCGATGAAATCCAATCATCGACCAAAGAGTACTCTATTATCCCACAGATTAGGTAGAAAGTTGACTCCAAGCACAAAAGCGCCATCTACAAAAAGCTTTATCTGTTTCTCTCCATTGATGCCACCACCGCACCACCCCGGGCCGAATTACATGAAGGGCCATTAGATGGCGTGGAATAATTTTTTTTTATTGATTTTGTATTTTGTGGAAAAAGTAAGATATATTTAATCGATATTTTAAAAATCTATTTTTCAACGATTTAAAAAAATCGATTATTCCGAAAAAGAACATCCCTACAGTCTGATAGTAGTGATTACATGCTCTTTGATCATGCCATCGCATCGAAAAATAAATAAATTAAAAATGGCGTTTGTGTTGTGCTGAATGGTTTGTGATAAACACACTGGCAAATCAGTTTTTTACGGATGTGAATTTTGTGACACTTGTTCTTATTTTGTTGTAATACTAAATAGTGATAATTTAAAGAGGACTAATGAATTTGCTGACCAATGTCTGCCGTGGCTCCCACTATCCCCGGTTGGTTAATTTTTATCTTGTATTCTTGAAGTGTTTTTCTTTTTGATATTAGTAAAACAATACAGTTTTTTGTTTCTATAAGAGTTAACGATAAGTTATCGTTAATTTAAATTAAAGCAACATTGAAAATATTGACTTAATTCGACCTATTTTCAATTTGACGTTGCTCTGCGTGACGCGTTGACGACGCACGTATTATTTAACCCTATTGTGACAATTTTTAAATAACGAAAGTTTATTTACGATGTCCTTTACGGCTGGTTCGTCATACAGGTGATGTTTGAATAATTTTCTATCAGAGTTTACTTTCATCAGGCTTCATAATTTAGTAACAAAGTATCAAACTGCTGACTAAGATAGTTCTACCATAAAACTGTAAAACGATTGCAATCCTCTCGATCTTCTATACAGTGGTTAATTTCTTTAAATGTTATCATTTTTGATAAATGACTTGCCCTTTTGCTTGAAACCTCTGCAAAATATTTTTTTTAATGTCATCCACATTTCCTATAATACATGTCATTGATATATACGGTCAATGTACTATGTAGTGATTTCTTTCTGTTTGTAAAATGTTCTGTGAGTTTCTATGCTATTTATCAGTAATTATGCCATTTTAATGGAATAACTGTTTTAGGGGCTGACCCTGCAAAGGACCTACAGAAGCGCCGTGCTGGCAGTGTTGGGTGAGTTGTGATAAGTAAAACCTTTTCTTAAAGACAAGCTAAGAACTAAAGATGAATTACTTATCATATAGGATTATAGAACCAGTACCTAAAATATTATCATTATAAAGGATGCCTTTGAAATCATTGGCATCCTTTTAAAATTAAAATCATAGGTCCTTTCCCCAAATATAAGGCAAATCCAATTTGAAAAAAAAAAACCTTTTTGTTCTATAGCTCCCTATTACAGTCAAATAGAAATATGTAGAATATAAGTAGGGATAAGATTACAATTCATAATCTATTCATTGTAATAGTCCTTGATGCTGGCCCTTCACGACTATAAGTTAGATAGATAGATAGATAATCACTTTATTTTCTTACTACAGACACACACATATTCATTAAATAGTTATTATCATTATATCCACACAATGTCTCACTACTTTTCAAGCCACATCTCTCTACTTTTCAACTTCAAAACTTCAAAAATATATGAAAAGCACAGATAGTATAAGTAATATTGTTAAGAATTCACAGAGTACCTAGTCAATTTCTTAAAATTTGTCTATGAACGAAACTAAATAAATTTAAATTTCAAAGTGGTGCGGGAAAACGGCCTAATTGGACCGCTTAGGCTTTGACAGATTACTATGAGTCTGCCATGAGAACTGTAGTCACTGCAATCTAGATCTACTGTGACTTATCTCCCAGTCAAAGTAAGTAAGCCTGGAGGCTTCCATGAAGTTGAGAATGCCCTAGGAGTGGTGGGTGATGAAGAGAGATCGGAATAGGAATAGGTAGAGCTATTTTGTGTACTTGCAATAACTTTAATTAATATAGATATTCCTAGGGTTTTATTTTATTCAAATAAAATCTGGAGTTCCGTGACTTGTTGACAGCTAGAAGGCCCCTCCATTGACGTAAATCATTGCAGAAATATAAATAATTTCCCATCTATGAGATACTAAAGTTGTATGAAGATTGTGCGTCCAGACAGTCAAGCGAACAATGACAATAGTCCCAGAATAGTGGGGGGACGAGCAGGTGCAGCCCAATACTTATATAATTGATGATTGACTAATCCCATCTCTAGTGATGAATCATAAATGAATTAATTTTATTAAGAACACAGTACCTTAGTGGTGGTACCAGTCCACAGGTTGTTGAATATGTCTACTGAATTATATCATTACCAATGCAAGACTAGAATTCCAAGGTGTGAATTTTCCATACTTTTTTTAAATTTAAGTTTTCATGAACTCTAATCTGAAAATATTAAATAATAGTTTTTGAACCAATTTATTTTTGTTTGATAAAAAATGTTGAAAACACCAAAACAATGTCACCAGTCCCACACCCATGGAAATCAATTAACTTAATTGGATCCAAATAGTTTGTAACTTCGAAAAATGAGGAATAATTTCTAAATCTCATAACTAATGCCCTTGCATCTTTGCCGCTTCAGTTATACCTGTTTAGGAATATAGGTATAACTGAATGACTATGTGCTGAATTTTATTTGCTAGTTATACCTATTGATCGGTCGAATAATAATATATCACAGATCCGATGAAGACGACGCAAGTGGTGGAAAATATACAAGGATGGAGGAGGACAACATTCAAGATAAGGAGCGCTTTGCAAGGTACCCACTTCTGAATTTCTTTTTGAGACTAAATTTCGATGAAAAGGCATTAGTGGAGTGTCATGGAATGTAATATGCTTCTGGGTAAGCTCGCTCCATCTTAGGCTTCTTCTCAACCCTAAGGTTCAGTGTGAAGCCAAGAGCAAGCCCATTATACATAAAAAAATAAAAAATAAATGTTATTATTCTCCGAAATATTACAACAAAATCGCAAATACTTGAGCTATTACGCACATAGTTAAAATCGTCTTGCGTTCTAGAGACTGGACTTTTAAGTACCGTGTCTTGTCTAATATAATCATGAAAAGGTAGCCACCCATTTAGATAACTAGTCTTTTGTTGATGAAGTCGACAATCACAGTACCAACCAGATCATAATTATCATTCAATTAAACTTGAATGTTTTTGGTGGTGTCGTGTCTAATGATGTAAGGATAGCTAACGCGGCCGCGAAGGCAAAATTTGTGGTTAGTGCCTTACTACACGGACGGTTCTCCCGCCCCGGTTGTCGGGTGTGAGAAAATCGCCCCGCGGCTAACCGCTCTGTTTCAAACTATACGGGCGGTTTTCCGCTATGCGTTATTCTGAGCGGGAGCTGCGAGGGCGCTTGTCGTACGTGGGTAGTTACGTATGAAATATGTTTATAAACAAAAAAACAGCGGTAAACCGCAATCGGTGTAGTTTGATTGTCTGTGGCAGCTTTCCCGAGTGGTTTCCCGTGGAGGAGAACCGCCCGCGTAGCCTCAGCCTTAAACTTGCCGAGTTGCGGTAGTAGAACTCCACAAAATAAGTCAGACAGAATATTTAGTGCCAAACTACACGGACCGTTCTACAGCCGCGGGAATCCGCTTCAAAACCGCACTAAATACAACTTAATATTTATGGAAGTTGTTTGCTGCATAATACACTGCGCGGTTTCGCGCCACGATTGCGTCATTCTGAGCAGGAGCTGCGCTGCGAAGGCGCTCGTCTTGACTCGTATTCGGAAGAACCGTCCGTGTCGTAAGGCACTTAGTGATATTATTATATTTAAAATGTTGATTAGGATCATCAGTGTAAGGTTAGACAGTAGGGCATGCTCCCGGGAATTCCCGGTACCGATTTTTCCCGGTATTTCCCGGGAAATTGGCCTTTTACGCAGTACCGGTACTGAGACTTCATTTCCCGGGAAATTCGGTACTTTCGGTACTTTTGTTATTACTTCAAATTACGCCAATGTTAAGCTCCGTGTTTGCAATATTGAGCGTCTATTAGTTTAAAAATGTCCCTATTTTGCGATGAAAACAAAATGAATGAATGACGCGCAAAGTAATTTGATTACTGATTGCTTTTTATATTATGTTCTGTGTTCGTTTTATATTTAATCGCTATTTTGCTCACTTCGATATAAGCAATAAAGGTATTTGATTCCTGACCAGTGGCGTAGCTAGGCGTGGGCGAAGCGGCCCTACGCCCACGGCCTCGCACTTCAAGGGGCACTTGCACTTTCGCGCGCGATGTCCCTTGAAGTGCCCCGTTAACATCAACGGCGAATACATCTCACACTTGTGATTTACGGACAAAATCGTCATTGTGGCCGAAACGTTGCACGTTCTTCAACACATGCTGAATGCTCCAGCTGATTCCTCTCATCTCATCGGTCTTAGGATGAACTTGGACAAAACCAAGGTTATGTTCAATGAACACATTACTCTGGAGCCGATTGCAGTACAAGGTTGTACTCTTGAAGTTGTCACGGAGTATGTGTATACCTCCGGCAAATTCTGCAGTTAGGTAGAAACAACTTCGAAAAGGAAGCCAAGAGAAGAATACAGCTGGGCTGGGCAGTATATGGGAAGCAACGTCGGGTCTTTACGTTGCCTATTCCACAGAGTCTAAAGACGAAAGCCTTCAACCAGTGCGTCCTACCTGTTATGACATACGGAGCCGAAACGTGAACACCCACGGCAGGGTTGGTTCACAAATTCAAAGTTGTTCAGCGAGCTATGGAAAGGGCTATGCTCGGAGTTACTCTCAAGGATCGAATCCGGAACGTGGTAATCCGACAGAGAACCAAATTAATCGACATAGCCCACCGGATTAGCAAACTGAGGTGGCAGTGAGCCGGCCTTATAAGCCGCAGAACCGATAACCGCTAAACGAGTTCTTAGATTGGAGTCCACGAATCAGCACACGTAGTGCTTACACTACGTTTGCCTTCAAAGTAGGTGGAGCGACGATTTTTGCAGGGTGGCTGGTAAGAGCTGCGTGAGAGCAGCCACTGATGCTCGAAGGCGTACTCTTGGAGAGGCCAATGTCCAGCAGTGGACGATGATGATAACTTATACGTAATTTGATTACATAGAGAAGCCTGAGTGCAAGTAGTAAATTACTTGATCTCGTTTCATATTATTGAAAATTTTAAAATGAAGTATTTAGAAAAAGTCGACCCGTCACACAACCAGCTCCGATGTAAAAACCACAATAATAAAAATTGCATTGTGAATGAAAAAGTCAAAATTTAACTAACTCGTTTCGTATTGTTTTTATTTCTTTATTTATTTAGGGACTTTTAACATTATAAGGTTAAGCCAGCCTCATCATAGCTTAGTTACTAGGATGTCAATTAAAAGTAATTCGATTACTTATTGATCTCGGTCTATGTTATGTTTTCTGCTCTATTTAGATTTAAGTCTTAGATTAGTCAGATGAAAAATAATTGTTGATTTAAACGAATTACCAAAAGTACAAACGTTATTTTTACTTTATTTTATTACGATACTTTTAAAAAATCTCAGTACCGAAAAGTACCGAATTTCCCGGTTTTCCCGGTACTAGGGTTAGCGCAGTACCGGGAATTCCATTTTCTGCCCAGTACCGGGAAATGCAACCCCTTTTAGACAGTAATGATAGGAAGAAAATCGTCTCAGAAACAAGGTTGAAAAAAAAACTATTTTATTTATCACAAACTAGCGGCCGCCCGCGGTTTCACTCGCGTGGTTCCCGTTCCCGTGGGAATTTCGGGATAAAAAGTACATATAAACCTTCCTCTTAAATCACTCTATCTATTAAAAAAAATCGCATCAAAATCCGTTGCGTAGTTTCAAAGATTTAAGCATACAAAGGGACATAGGGACAGAGAAAGCGACTTTGTTTTATACTATGTAGTGATAACAGATAATTTTATTAGGTTTTGCGATCATTACGCTAAATTAATTATTTCTGAAAATATTGTGATTATTACTTTCATTCATTACTTACATTGCAAGTAATGAATGAAAGTAGTAATTATTGTTATATTTATACTGACACAAAAAAAAAACTACTTAATATTTGATTGTTGATTTTTATTGTGATAAATAACTTAGTTTGCACCTATCGTACTTTGTATTAACATTGTATTCGAACATTACAGTTGATTAATATGCAATCCCAGCGTTTAATTAAGTAATTCCTTTTTCGGGTTTTGATTTAAATTGTGCAGTTGATGTTATGTTTATAAAAAAAACCATGCAATTAAAAATCGTGATTTAAATCATGTTTTAAATCTACTTGATTTAAATCATGCAATCCTGCTCAGAAATAAGATGGGTCGGGGTGAGAAATAAGACGGGTCGGTCGTGCCGTGTAGTGCCGGCTCATAAAAAGAATAGCACTACCCCCTCTCTTCCCGTGAGTGTCGTAAGAGCCGACAGAGGAAAACTGCCAAAGGAGATGGGCAGCAGCGTCTTCATTTAACAGCAGGCCATACTGCGATCGCCAACCCGCCTGCCAAGCGTGGCGATTATGGCAAAACCCCCCGAAATGGTTACACACAATAAAAATCGGCCCCCAGTCCCCGGCGGCCCCGCTATTCCTAGCTACGGTAGCAGCTATGGTAACGGCGGGGCAGGGGGTGCTAAGAATCCCCGGGTAGGCTCCAGCTACCAACACCGACGACTTGACCTGGCAACCTACAACACGCGCACGTTGAGGCTCGACGCGAAGCTTATAGAGTTGGAAGAGGCAATTATTAAGTTGCATTGGGATATTATTGGGTTATCTGAAGTCCGAAGAGAGGGGGAGGACTCGATTACCCTTCAATCCGGTAACTTACTATACCACCGGGAGGGCGACCAACAGTCCCAAGGTGGTGTCGGGTTCATCGTCCATAAATCCCTTGTCAACAACGTGATCACCATCGGAAGTGTTTCGAGCAGGGTAGCGTACCTAGCGTAGCGAGGAGATCTCTAAAGCCATGCATAGCTATAAAACCCACTACACGGTTGTGATGGGGGATTTAATTGCTAAGTTGGGGCAACGTTGCGGTGATGAGTTGAGAGTGGGGCAATTTGGATTTGGGCAACGGAACGAAAGGGGCCAGATGCTGGCAGACTTCATGGAGAGGGAGAACCTCTACATGATGAACTCCTTCTTTAAGAAGCCCGTAAGCCGCAAATGGACCTGGATTAGTCCGGACGGTAAAGTCAAAAACGAGATAGATTTTATTATGTCAACGAGGAAGCAAATATTCAATGATGTCGTTGTGATCAACGCCGTAAAGACGGTAAGCGATCACCGCATGCTTAGAGGCACATTGAATATCAACGTCAAGCTGGAAAGATCTCGACTAATAAAGACTATGCACCGACCAATACCGGCTCAAATTCAAAACCCCGAGTGCTTTCAGCTCGAGCTCCAAAACCGCTTCGAAGCCCTTGAGAACAGCATGGATATGGACGATCTATACAACATGGTGGTGGATACTGTCCGCACGGTAGGGTCCAAGCACTACAAAACCCACCGTCCTAAATTAAAGAAACTCTCCAGCCACACTATCCGACTCATGGATCAGAGAAACGAAATTAAACTATAGAACTCAGCGGATGCCCTTCGTTATCGACAGCTAAATAGGCAGATCTCCAAGTCCCTGACAAGCGACCTTCGCCAATTTAATACCGAGCGTATTAAAGAGGCCATTGAGCGGAACAAAGGCTCCAAAGTGTTCGCTAGAGATCTGGCTAAAGGGCAAAGTCAACTGACGAGGCTGCAAGCTGAGGACGGTAGTATCATTTCATCAACACCTGCCTGAAGTCCTGAGGGAGATTGAGAGTTTCTATGGACAGTTGTACTCCACGCAAACACCTGTTGAAAGTAAGGCTACAGAACCTAGAGCCAAGCTTACCCGACACTATACCGAAGATATCCCGGACGTCGGCCTGTACGAGATTAGAATCTGCCCAGTTTTGAAAAACCACTATTATTTTAGTAGAACTATTTTAAAAAATAGTCAAAATCTTCTAAATCTACCAAAAACGTGTAAAATTAAGAAAAAACTGCGTGTTTTAAGACAAAAACCTCATTATTTAAGCACCTACCTGAAAATCTATGTTTAGTTTTTTCAAAAAATTACGTATAAAATCTAATAAAAAAGTAGAAAATTACGGCACGTGGTCACACTGTCCGATTTAGAATCCAATTTAGTGTAGTGTGATTGCTAGGTTCCGACTTCCTAGTTAGAGTCTTCCTAATTAGATTCTCTACAAATTGGATAGTGTAATAAGCCTTTTAGCTCTTCTAACCTTATTTATCTCTGTTGAGCATACTGCTCTCTATGGCAATGATTAGTCGGTGGCAGGTACTTATCCTATTCGCGAAATACGATAAGCCTACTGGTATTGAAAGTAAAAAAAAATTACGATTATGATATGACAATCTTTACAACAGTATTTAAAATTTTAAATATAGATAAATCGATCCTTTAGTACCAAGACACGCACTCTACTTCATTATTTATAATGTGTTTAATAAAGCTTGGTACCCATTATTACCACCAATTCCCATAACGACAATATCTATTGTTAGGTAAGTTAGCGTGTGATGATTGAAAACGTGTCTTATCACGCGAAACGTTCGCCTCTCAGGTTTGTTTAAAAATATTTGATATTAATTTACAACTTCGCGGTGGCTAACTTAGGCTTCTAAAAGCCTTAGAACCTCTTTAAAATTTAAGTTTTTTCAATTTCAATCTTGTAGCTGCATACTTAATAGAAGATTTATTATGAAAAATGGAAAATGAAGTATTTAGAACAAATCGACCCGTCTCGACCCTAGTTGTGAGACGGGTCGATTTGTTCTAAATACTTCATTTTCCATTTTTCTGTAATAAAAATTGCATTGTGAATGCAAAAAACTAAAAATTAAAATAAGATTTATTATGAGTCTGTAAAAAAATGGAAAATTATTATAATATTCTAGGCATAAAAAGTCCGTGGTTTGTTCTCACTATAGTCAGGAACGAGTCTTATTTAAAGGCAAATTAATTATAGGTGGCCTAAACTATTGCCAACAATCTATCGGGGCTATCGATCGTCGTAGAACTAAAAATGACGTATTAATTAATAAAAAGTTGTGAGAACTTTTATTGTAGATGGCAATCATTTACTTGTTTCTTTCGAACTTTTTGATTGACTGCACAATATTATATTTCGCTGTATAGACATAAAAAATGCATTTTAAAATTAAATAATATACTTACAAGATACGAAAATAAATTCTAATTATGTATTTCAGCCGAGAAAATCATTGTGAAATTGAACGCCGCAGAAGAAACAAGATGACGGCGTACATTACGGAACTATCTGATATGGTTCCAACATGTTCAGCGCTTGCTCGCAAGCCCGACAAACTGACCATACTGCGCATGGCAGTGGCGCATATGAAAGCTTTAAGGGGTATTTAAATTACAATCATGTTTTAACTGTTTACACATGAGCTCGTACATAACAATTTAAAATTTTATTTTAGGAACAGGTAACACCTCCACAGATGGTACTTACAAACCTTCTTTTCTGACTGATCAAGAACTAAAACATTTGATTCTTGAGGCTGCCGATGGCTTTTTATTCGTCGTAAGCTGTGATACAGGTCGTATCATATACGTTAGTGACAGTATAGCACCAGTTTTAAATTATTCACAGGTATATAAATCAAATTTTGGTATTGCAATATTGATTTTGGTAAGAAGTGACAGAAACAGCTTTATAATGCATTTTTATTTTATTTTAGGGGGATTGGTATTCCTCTTGTTTATATGACCAAGTTCATCCTGATGATGTGGAGAAAGTTAGAGAGCAGTTAAGCACTCAAGAACCACAAAATACAGGCCGGATTTTAGATCTAAAAACCGGTACTGTCAAAAAAGAAGGGCATCAATGTAAGTATCTCTTTAATAATTAATAAACCAATATCTTAACATCTGTTATTTGAGTATTTACAATATCATGGCTTATTCCATACAAAAACTTATCTAACATAAAAAGGGTTAAATTGATGTCTATAATAATAAAAATCCTCAAAATTATTTTAAGGATTTTTTTGTAAGCTGTATAAAGAAACTGAAAAAAGTAGGTAGAAGTAGACTGTATTTTTTGTTTTATTGTATTCATATTGACATAACACGGAAATTTTCTTTAGCGTCAATGCGACAAGTGATGGGATCACGGCGTGGTTTCATATGCCGCATGCGCGTGGGCGGGTCCTCGGAGGGCGCGCACCTCGGCCGGCTGCGCGCGCGCAACTCGTTGGGGCCTTCGCACGATGGTCACAATTACGCCGTTGTACATTGTACTGGATACATTAAAAATTGGCCTCCGACAGGTATTGTGTCCTTTCGCTCAACACGATATTGGTATGAAATATCGAACCTTAAATTGCACATTACAACATTATTAATTTATCATAATTTTGTTACACCCTTTAATTTAATTTTTTAAACAATCTTGTAAATACATATTAATAGTAGCTTTAACAGTGTCAGAAAAAGATATAATTAATTCAATGTTTGTGCACTTTATATGTTCGTAAACATCTGGCAAATATATTTGGGACATCAGATCTGTTTCCAGGCATGCAGATGGATCGTCCAGTGGAAGATGAGCTACACGCGTCTCATTGTTGTCTAGTGGCCATCGGTCGGTTACAGGTAGGTTACATTTTGGTGTTATTGTTGATCGAAGGTTTACCGGTATATTATTCTGAACAGTATTATTGGTAATTTTATTTCAAAGCATTCACTACACCATAGGTATTATGTCACATTAAAATGAATGACTTCTATGCAGCAGATTGTTTTGTTTCCAAATGCTTCAATGTGACAAGGTTCTATAATGTACACAGTCATATTATTGCTTATGACTGACTGTACTTGCCAATGTTAACAAATGTAAATATTCTCGTAAGGTGACCTCAACGCCGAACGCGACGGAAGGTAGCCTGTGCAGCAGCGGCGTAGAGTTCGTGTCGCGCCATTCGGTTGACGGGCGGTTCACGTTCGCCGACCAGCGCGCCACGCAGGTCGTGGGGTACGCGCCGGCCGATTTACTGGGCAAGCTGTGCTACGAGTTCTACCATCCCGAAGACCAACAACATATGAGAGATAATTTCGATCAAGGTATACATTTGCCCTAATAGTAAGGTAAAGACATACTGATCCCACGTATGCACCGCTTTATGATTATGACATCTGACTCTTGAATTTGTATGAAAACAGTTGAATCAGAAATATACTTATCATTCGCAACATTGCGTTTAATAAATATGTTTCTGGTTCAACCGTTTTCATACAAATTCAAGAGGTTTTAGATGTCATAATGCGTTTACGTTGCGTACGTAGGCTCAGTATGTCCTTACCTTTAGTCGCAATATCTCTGCATACGGAAAAAGAAGTGCGAGCATAGTGAAGTATATTGCGCGCTCGCTCACACTGGCTTTACTAAAATAATGAGTAACGTATGCTCTTTTTTAACAATTAGAAAATTATGCGAGTGAGCGCGCAGTATGGTACACTATGCTCGCAGTTTTGATTGCCCCATATAAAGATGCAAATTATTGCAATATTTTCTTATTTGTTTCAGTTCTTAAATTGAAAGGGCAGATCATATCTCTGATGTACAGATTTCGTGCGAAAAGCAGAGAATTTATATGGTTAAGAACTTCCGCGTTTGCCTTTTTGAACCCTTACAACGATGACGTAGAATATATTGTCTGTACAAATACTTTGGCTAAGTAAGTAAACAGGACTTCATAATTCAGCTGCTTTTATGTTTAATTACCTTCTTAAACTAATTTTGTTATTTTTATTTGTAGTCGATCATTAGGAAGTGCGGCAGAACCGCCCGCCGAAGAGAGTTACGATTATCACTTACGTCACCGTGACGTATATCAAGCAGCTCAACCCGCAATCCATCAACAGCACCACGCACCCCCAGGTAACTTAAATATCTTTTTCTAAGAAAAGTTTTGTTTTCATTGTCCTCCGATAGAAGCACTACCGGCTTTCGTACCAAGATGTGAGCGTGAGTGACGACGCGACGACGTGTTCCTGCTATGTTGACGATTATGACAAAGCTTGCATTTTCATTGCATGCTGAAGAATTCGTGGTCAATCACTAGTTAATAATATGCCTGGTTTGTTAGATCTGCCCCCTTACTCTTGAAACTAATTCCAATTAGTCCAGTCAAAATAAATGTTTTTGTATGGAGTAGGTTGCAATTAAAGCACTTCGGGTGATAATTTAGAATAACATAAATAAATACTTGAAAAACCGGTAATCAGAATAATCCCTGATATTAACTACGTACTTGTTGGTTAACTTATCAATAAAGTAAGAAAATACAATTCGGGTGTGAACAAAAAATGCAAAACTGGTGATTTTGTTCATGTTAGAGTCTTTTAGAATGCTTCCATTGAGGAACAAAAAATCTCTTGTCAAGGTTGATTTATTTCGAATATTCTATATCAAATTGTTTCTAACTTTATAACAATAATGGCACTCCGAGTGATATTTAATCATGATAGAAAAAACGTCGTAATGTGCAGAATATTGTTCTTACGTCAGGGATTACTTGCATATCATAATCTAAATGGTATCCATAGATTAAACTATAATATTCACCTAAAGTGCCTTTTTTGTCTAATAATTATAAACGGCCAAAACACAACTTTAGGTATTTCTCACGAACCACGCACCAGTATACCTACAAAATCACGATGAGTGCTCAAAAAAATGGCAATACTATTATTTAAAAATAAATTATTTAAAGGTGCAATTAATGTGACCCCAAATCTTATTTTGCTTAGACTAAATTGCCAATTATTAAATTAATGTCAAACATTGAATCAGTGAACCTTACCGCCTTACAATAAAGTCCCCTTTTGACGTTGCACATAAACTCAATCTAATGACTATGCGATTTCGTTCAAGAGTAAGGGGGCTGATCTGTTTTAGAGATAGTGAAACCTCGAACCGCAAATAAACTATTTTTTTGAAGCTGAATTTCCTATAATTATTTTCGCGAGAGTTCTAATCTATAGGTAAGTACTAATATTATAAAAAGGTAAAGTTTGAGCGGTTGTAGGGGGTAATCTTTGGAACTACTGAGCGATTTCAATAATTCTTTCACAATGGTGAGAATTTCAGAATGTGAACTGTAATGAGAATGCTTCGTCATCCTTGAGTGACATAGGCTACTTTTATCCCACTGCTCGACACGGATCTTAGTCCACGCGGGTGAAACCGCGCGCGTGAAGTTGATGTTGAGTTTGGTTAGGCTAGTTTCGCAGCTTTTGGGAACCCTGTACGGTACGGGCTTTTTTCCCACGCGCGGGAATTTGCTATTATTACACGACTGCCCAAGGAGTATATTGTGTTTAGGGTTAATGTATTTATGTGTGTATGTATGTGAGTTTTTTTATTCCACCATAACTTTTGAATGCCTTAACGGTAGTAACACTGGCTATATATTTTTTTTAATATTTATATATAGCGGAGGTGTGGTGTGGTGGTGCCATAAAATAAAAAAGTAAATAATTTAAAGTAAGTATTTTTTTACAATGAGAGATTTTCTGCTAGCAAATAAAAAAAAAAGTTTATTTATTAGCTCGATAGATGGCGCTGACCAGACATGTATCTCATCTGATCTGACCTACACTTGTATTTCAAAGTTGTGCAAGAAGGTGCAAGGCCAAAAAAAGTTGACGTTGACGGAAGAAAAGAAATGTCAAATAATTCTATTCCTCTTGTTTTGCGTTGCAATACCATACCGACCATACCGCGAGTTGTAGATAAGCCTTTCCAGTCCTGTAAATGTTTTTTTTCCTTCTGCAAGTGTTTTTTTTTTAATTGACCGTCTTAACGTAGACTCCTTGCCAGCAAATAAAAAAAAGCAGACCCATGTCTGATGAACGCCATCTGTTGAGTTTCTTGAAACTAACTTTTTTCTTTTTTAATCATCTGTCAGAAAATCCCTCATTATTGCATTATGGGTACAGTCGTCACCATGAAGCTCGACTTAATACTGAGGTAACTGGAGTTCTCACCCTGAATAAAAAAGTGACCCCAGCAAATTTGACATTTATGTATGTAGTGGCTGTCAGTTGTCTCATATGACCATACGTATTTTTTTAAAGTGTAGGTGAGACGAAAGACAGCCACTGTGCAATTTGTGGTGGCCAAGAAATTGTTCGTACTGCACTCTCCAGTTACCTCAGTATTAAGTCGAGCTTCATGGTCGTCACAAAATAAGAGGCCCGTTTTGACACATGCTAAAGTGACGTGATTAGTTAGGCAAGTAACCATACCACAGTATGTAATTCAGGCTTAGTTGCGGCCACGTACAGTTTATGTGTTTATTTGATAGCTTTTACTATTTTGGAGGCTTAACAAAGACAACGACAATTTTTTTTAAAGAAGTTTTGGTTACATTGCAATTATCGAGAAAAACCCATAGAAACCATAGAAATGTAATATCTTCGGCTGACATGATGATGCTGATGGATGTCTAAATTGTCATAAAACGCACCCAACATAACATTTTTTGAAATAACAATAAAAGAACTCCAAACAAGCTCGAAAACTAATCTACAAAAACACAAAGTGTATCTTTATGTTATTAAAATTTTTATTTCTTTGCATTCACAATACAATTTTTATTATTGAAAAATGTCGTTTAACGACTCCGTAGCTCAGTGGTTAGAGCAGTCGCCCGGATAGCGAAAGGTCGTGGGTTCGGCTCACGTGGGTTGGCTCCCATCGGAGCTGGTTGTGAGACGGGTCGATTTTTTTTAAATACTTCATTTTCCATTTTTCAATGTATCTTTATCTCAAGACAAAGGTTTTCAATCAATGTGTCTTGCCTTCTTCACCTATCGGATGGAGACAACCACCCTGACGGAGAAATCTGCCGAAAAGCTCCATGTCGCACTATGGCTATGGAGCGCTATTCTACTGCTTCTTCTTATCCTGTGACTATTAGTATACTAGGTAGTATACTACGCACACATGCACGCATGATACGCACACATACACAAAACAGCCAGTCAGCCCAGTGATGCCAGAATGAGGAGATTCTTTCTAAATTTTGGAATTTTAATATTTCTAGTGAGCAATTATTTTATCAAAAAGATTTAAAAAAATATTATTTTCTATGTTAGGAAAAGTATTTATTGATTGATTACTGTATTAATTGATTGATTACTCGGGGTTTTAAATTTAAGCCGGTATTGGTCGAAGCGTGGATTTTATCAGTCGCGATCTTTCAAGCTTGACGTTGATATTCAATGTGCCTCTGACCATGCGGTGATCGCTTCCTGTCTTAACAGCGTTGATCACAATGACATCATTGAATATGTACTTCTTTGTCGACATGGTAAAATCGATCTCGACTTTACCGTCGGGACTAATCCAGGTCCATTTGCGGCTTACGGGCTTGTTACAGAAGGAGTTCTCCCTCTCCATGAAGTCTGCCAGCATCTGGCCCCTTTTGTTCCGTTGCCCAAATCCAAATTGCCCCACTCTCAACTCATCACCGCAGCGTTGCCCCAGCTTTGCATTAAAATCCCCCATCATAACCGTGTTAATTTAATGGCTTTATAGTTATGCATGGCTTTAGAGATCTCCTCATACATAGCCTCCACTTCGACATCGTCGTGTATCGAATCGAGGTCGGAGCGTAGACCTGGATGACATTCAGATAATATCGTTTCGATTTTCTGAGTATCAGGTATGCTACCCTGCTCGAGACACTTCCGATGGTGATCACGTTGTTGACAAGGAACTTGTGGACGATGAATCCGACACCACCTAGGGACTGTTGGTCGCCCTCCAGGTGGTATAGTAAGTTACCGGATTGCAGGATAATCGAGTCCTACCCCTTTCTTCGGAATTCAGATAACCCAATGATATCCCAATGTAACTTACTAGTTGCCTCTTCCAACTCTATTAGCTTCGCGTCGAGCCTTAGTGTACGCGTGTTGTAGGTTGCCAGGTCAAATCGTCGGTGTTGGTAGCCGGATCTTACCCCGGGGATTATCGCAGTATGGCCTGGTGTTTCAGGAGGCGCTGCTGCCCGTCTCTTAGAGAGTTATTGCTACTAAATGATTATAGGTACAATGAGTTATTAGTAAAAATAAGAATAGTGCTAACGAATATTAAGACGAAGGATAAATGCAAATGAAATTAGGGTATTACAAGGAATATTATGAAAAACAAGACAATACTTTTTTTATACTAGTATTTTGGGGGATTTCAGAGAGATCTGGGGGAAAGCCAGACGTTCGTAATCTGGCAACACTGTAGTTCGTGTATTTCGCGATTTTTTTATCGCAGTGCGTGGTAGCAAAAAATTCACGATTAAGAAATCGCGCGAATTTTTAATCGCGCGATTAAAAAATCGCTGTGCGGCCTTAGCCTAAGTGTTAAATATTTGATTTCTTGTTTTTAAAATTAGTTGAACTTATTCCTTTCTTTAAAATATAAAAGATTATTTGTCTGTGTTGCTGACGGGGAGGGTACCTTTGTCGTTTGAGCATGTTTGATCGGGGCTACTCTTTGATAGCTGTTCCGCGATGAGGGTATATCTTCTCAGCACATTGACTATGGACTACACGAAAACAAAAAATATTTATAGATTTTACGATGTTTTGGCGTGTGACAGGCTTGATCAAGGCTACTCTTTGGTAGCTATGTTACGCGCCAGAATAGAAGAACCACTTCAACTAAACGAGATACGAGAATTCAAAATAAATAAAAAAGGAATGAGTTCAAATGTTCAATATTTGATTCCTTGTTTTCTATGACCACGCAATTTTAATAAAATAGTTTGTCAAGAAAAAAAAAGCCCGATTAGGATCCGTTGATAAATATATTCTTATTCAATTATTAGATAGTAATGGACATATTACATACCGTAAACAGTAGACAGAATCATGAATGAATAGCTAATTTGAGATTCATTATTCAGTCGCTTAACAAAAGTAATGATATAATCAGGCCATGTGTGTCGCTTAAAATCGGGCCATGTGTGTCGCTTAAAATCAGGCCATGTGTGTCGCTTAAAATCGGGCCATGTGTGTCGCTTAAAATCAGGCCATGTGTGTCGCTTAAAATCAGGCCATGTGTGTCGCTTAAAAACAGGCCATGTGTGTCGCTTAAAATCAGGCCATGTGTGTCGCTTAAAATCAGGCCATGTGTGTCGCTTGAAATCAGGCCATGTGTGTCGCTTAAAATCGGGCCATGTGTGCCTATAGCTCAGTTGAGTAGCCATGTGAGCTACGAGTCGGCCATGTGTGTCGCTTATAATCAGGTGTGCAATTGCGTGGGGTAGTCGTATTTGTTTGACGGTTCATATCGTGTTCGATCGGCTGCAATTTGTATGGAATGACATTTATTATGATGTAATCAAAAGCTGTCAAATGGATACGATTGACTTTACGCAGTTCCATAGCAGACCATGTGCGTCTTAGCTTGAGTAACCATGTAGACTAAGAATATGTCGGCCATGTGAGCCGTTTATGATTAGGATAACTTAACATTGATTTGTCGTATCGGAGCTATAGATCACTAATCCAAATCCAGCTACAGATCCACTAATGCGAGTCTCTAATGATTAAGCCATGTGTGCCAACAGTAGTAACCGCTTGTTGAGTATCAATATGTGCGGTCGGAGTAGGAAAACGATCGTCACCTGAAGATCTTTTCGTTTGCTCAATATAAGCAATAGGTTACCGATTAAGTATGACGTATTCCGTCGCAATGCCATTATCAAGCAACCAGTTCGTCAACCAAATAGAATATGAAACATTACCGTTTGCCATGATATAATTTACTCTGGTAATTATATATGGTACGAAATACAAGACAGACAGACAGACGGGCAGACAGACAGACAGACGGACAGCGAAGTCTTAGTAGCAGAGTCCCGTTTTTACCCTTTGGGTACGGAACCCAAAAAATAAATAAATGAAATTTTATATAAAGTTAGCAGATAAGTGAATAACTCTCAAAAAGTACAAGTCTTGACTTATTAAAGGAATGAATTTGATAAATGACTAAAGGACATGTCCCAATATGGGCCACGTCTGTGTGCACCATCCCCAGAGATGGAGAGAAATTTACTGATTCTAAGAAAAATATAAATAATATTATAGAATGCACGGTTAAATGGTTATTAATAAAAACAAAGCAATATTTTTTACTCGAAATAAGGCGTGAAATATGGCAACTCTTCGTAAAAAAACTGTCAGTGTCACTGTAATTGACTTGAGTTCTGTTCTGCTCTGCTCTGTGCTGTGTGTTGTTGTCATCATTATTCAACTGACCGACAGCTGACAGTGGCGGCGCAGGACAGACCAGACAAACAACATCAAATGACACCTTCATTCTTCCGCCATGATGAATTGTTATGTGATTTTGTATTTTATTTAATGTTCCTTCCAGAAAACAAAGCGATTTTAAAGAAATTGAATTATTAGAATCTGTTTATCGTATCTTTATCTATTTTTTGGTATACTGTACGGAGACGTGGCCCAGACCTCATACATTTTTGGACATCACCTTTGTCCTGCCCTGACTATACTATTTTTAGTAAATTATGCTATGTGTGTGGCGTGGCTCACACGTAATTAAACGACATATAATTATGGCAGGAGACATATAATTAATAATTATGGGCAAGCTAGCCGCTCCTCATTTTAGAATATAAAAGAAGGTTAAACATTATATGTCTCGCCATACTTAACCTTGGATTCATAGGCATTCCTCTCGCAGACCGCACCAGACGCAAAATGATTAAAAGCTGACCTCTCAAGTACCTTCCTAGTTTGCTTGACCTTTGGTGTCACGAATGCACTTTTCTTGCGTTGACATCAAATTTGACCTTTGATCGTCTGAGAGATAAATGTTTATAAATAATGTTCATCTTGGATATGGTAGAGTTGAATAATCCAGTGAATTTGCTATAGAAGACAGCTAAAACCTTCCCGGCGCTTTTCAAGGCGAACACACACGGGTCACAAGTCTGTACCCCGACCGGTGCACTCGTAGGTGCAAAAACTCGAAATCTCGGTCACAATACGGGTAGGTTTCCTGGCGCGGCACGTCGCTACAGGAACACACAACCTCGCCTCCCGGCGGCTTACGGCGAACTCACGAATGAATCCTACACCCGGCCCGAGCGCATTGTCTCGAGACACTGACAATGACAACTGTCCGCTCGCGAGCGCGGCGTGAACATCCCCCCGTCCCGGACAGTAGCTATTAGGGCATTGTGTAGTTATTCAGCAGTAAAGGTATCCATTTATTAACACTTAATTCGTACAATCACTGTTTAACGTCCTTTCGACTCGACAACTCAAACACGACTGACTGTCCGGCGCGCGTTCGTCTAGGTTCCCACCATATCACCCGAACACAGTGGCGCCGCGCCGGCGCTTTCTCAATTTAGAAATGTGTAATTACAATTCCTACTACACTTATAATTTAATTGTTTTAATCATTACTTTTTGAAATACGACATTATGTAGCTTACTTCCGCAAAAAACACAACATGCAAGATGCACCGCCCGCACAACCGCAAGAAATTGCACATGCACACCACGAAAATACCAATGCACAATACCTGCATTTAGCAAGACAGCAAACACTTTGCACCTTCACCGATTAGACCACTCTACACGTTGAAGAATGGAAAATGAAGTATTTAGAAAAAATCTACCCGTCTCTTGTGAGACGGGTCGATTTTTTCTAAATACTTCATTTTCCATTTTTCAACCATAAAAATTGCATTGTGAATGCAAAAAAGTAAAAAATTTAAATAACTCACTCTACACGTGTTTCGCCCCAACCCGGGGCATCCTCAGGAGATAGTTCCTGCGAAAACCAACACCAAATCCCACACGAGCGGACGGGCGGGCGGTGCATCTTGCATGTTGTTTTTTGCGGAAGTAAGCTACATATATTTCGTTTTTCACAATGGTTAGGGATTACCGCCAAGTGACGCCTGATTCAATCAAATGAGATTCATAAGCCGGTGAATCACGCAAAAAATTTTGGCGCTACGATCGTGAGCATCACACTCGTAAATTTAATCGCAAAACAACAGTCCTTGACTTGATTCACCGAGCTTTAGTCTTCTGACCCGCTTTTGTCGAGTTTGTTAATTGACAAAAGACAAAAAAAAAAAGGAAACGTTCTAAGATTCCGGAAAAAGTTCTAAAACTTTTAAAGACGACAATGGATAACGTACTTAGTTTATCCACGGTGACCCGTTGTTGCAAAAATCGATTGATTAATTCGAATGTGATTCTGACGATAATGACGATATCAACATCGTGTTATCGTCAGACGAAGTATTATTAGATTGCGATAATGACGACATCGACAAAATATAACTTTTTAATTATTCTTTATTCAACATTTCGACAACCCTATTTCCATAGAAATTTCTAAAATATTTAGAAACGCTTTTTCTCACTACCCCTTTGACAAACGTGTGTAATTTTTTAGGACATTGATCAGGCACAATTGTGGTGACCATCTACTGTGTTCCACAGTTTATTGAAACGGATGTTTCTCATGCAAAATTAAGTTACTTAAGAGCTAGTCCTACCTTAACTAGAAGATACTGTCCGTAATCCGGGGGGGGGCTGATCGCTGTCTCGCCGGCGCGCGCGCCTGGCAAATCGGTCTTCACCCAACCCCCGATGGGACTCTTATAGCTAACACTCTTATAACTACACAATGCCCTAATAGACAGCTAAAACCTTCCCGGCGCTTTTCAAGGCGAACACACACGGGTCACAAGTCTGTACCCCGACCGGTGCACTCGTAGGTGCAAAAACTCGAAATCTCGGTCACAATACGGGTAGGTTTCCTGGCGCGGCACGTCGCTACAGGAACACACAACCTCGCCTCCCGGCGGCTTACGGCGAACTCACGAATGAATCCTACACCCGGCCCGAGCGCATTGTCTCGAGACACTGACAATGACAACTGTCCGCTCGCGAGCGCGGCGTGAACATCCCCCCGTCCCGGACAGTAGCAAACTGTCCGCCAACTCAATCTAAGGGCAGGCGAGAGAGGGTAGCGATCGCTCGCTTCAAAACAGAGTCCCCCACCAGGACCTCGGCAAACCTGGGCACACCATCCGACCCCGGATGAAGCTGAACAATGCGTCCTAAACGCCAGCGGAGGGGCGGCAGGTTTGGATCCTTTACCAACACGAGGTCCCCGGTCTTGGGTGGGGTCGTCCTATCCGACCACTTAACGCGTTGCTGCAAAATGTGCAAATACTCCAGATGCCAACGGCGCCAAAAACTCTGCGTAAGCTGCTGGAGCAATTCAAATCGCGAGAGCCGTCCGGAGGGCACTTCGGAATAAGGATATTCCGGCAAGGCGTTAAGCGGTCTGCCAATCAAAAAATGGCCCGGCGTAAGGGCCTCTAAATCATTCGCGTCCGAAGACAACGGACACAACGGACGCGAGTTGAGGACCGCCTCAACCTTACAAAATACGGTCGCGAGTTCCTCAAACGTGAGGACCGTCTCCCCAATAACGCGACGAAGGTGAGTTTTAGCGGCCTTTACAGTTGCTTCGAAAATCCCTCCCCAGTGGGGGCAGGATGGCGGGGAGTACTGCCATCGTACCCCTCTGCGAGAGAGTGTGGATCCGATCTCAAAATTATTCCTATCCAAAAATTCACAAACTTCCTTTAAATACCTATCGGTGCCCTTGAAATGGGTTCCACAATCGGACCTGATTAACGAAGGCATTCCGCGGCGAGACACAAAACGATTCAACGTGGCTACAAAGGCTTCTGTGGTGAGGGCACTAACCACCTCCAGGTGGACCGCTTTAGTGGCCAAACAAACAAATACACACAAGTAAGCCTTTTCCGTTCTAGCATTACGAAGCCGCGATGTCTTAACGGTAAATGGCCCCGCAAAATCCGTTCCAACTCCTGAGAAGGGCATCGATTCGTTCACCCGATCGGCAGGCAAATCACCCATCTGGGGCTGCATCGTATCGGCGCGCAAACGATAACACGGGAGACAACGAAAAATAACGGATCGGATTATTCTCCGCGCTGACAAAATCCAGAACTCTCGTTGGAGGAGCGCGGTCAAAGCATTACAACCGGCATGAGCATTCTTTACATGTCGGTCTGTAATCAACAGTCTAACTAACGGTCCATCCTTGGGGAGCAACAAAGGGTGGCGTGATCCGTACGGCAGGTTGGCATGTCTGAGCCTACCTCCGACACGCAGCAATCCGGTACTGTCCAAGAAGGGATTCAACCGCACCAAGGGTCCCTTCAGCTTGGGCTTACTTGAGCGCAGGGCTTTCAGCTCCGGTTCAAACTCTCGCTGTTGCGTCACTCGCAACCAATGCAACAGAGCGTCTTGCCGCTCTTGTGGGGCGAGGACCGGAGACAACGATTTCTCCTGAGGCTGGCGACAATTTCGCACAAAGCGCCTCATCCAAGCAGTCACGCCGAGCAATTTATCAAGAGAACTGTAGCGGTCTAACAAAAACTCCATCTGCGGAGCCGCCACCGTCTCCACGGCGTGAACACGCATGCCTAGGTCTGGGACTCTGGCCACAGCCGGGGTGGCAGGCCATGAGCGCTCAGGCCGTAACAACCATGATGGACTCCACCACAGGTGGTGGTCCACTAACTCAGGCGCCTCGCAGCCGCGGGAGGCACAATCTGCGGGGTTCAGTTCGCCCGGTACGTGGCGCCAAATCAACGGGGCCTTTGAAGTCTGAATTTGTGAGACCCGGTTGGCCACAAAAACCTCAAGGGTGTGGACTGAACTCTTCAGCCAACAAAGGACGACCTGGCTGTCAGACCACGCAAATATCGACTCCAAGTCGACACCGTTTCCCAAGGTGTCGGCAACATGATTGAGTAGCCGTACTAAGAGAGTGGCGCCGGACAACTCCAACTTCGGAATGGTTAGCCTAGTCCGAAGGGGGGCGACCTTACTCTTGGCCGTAACTAAGTGTACGGCGACAACGCCTGCTGCATCCACCGTTCGGATGTAAACGGCTGCCGCGTATCCGCTTTCGGACGCGTCACAAAAGCCGTGCAGGGAGGCTTTAAACTTTCCCGAAGGCAGCATTTGCCTCGGTATACAAACCCGATTGACGTCGGGTAGGGATGACACGAACCTCACCCACTCTCGTAGGAGGCTACCAGAGAGGGGCTCATCCCATGACAATTCCGCAGCCCAGAGCTCCTGTAGGAAGCACTTCATCGAAAACACTACAGGGCTGAGCCAACCGTTCGGATCAAAGGTACGGGCTACAGTGGACAGCACCGTGCGTTTAGTCCAGACCTTTGGGTCTGGCAGTTCCAATCTATATGTGAACAAATCCGGGACTGGTCGATACTGGACTCCCAAAACAGACAGCATGTCTGGAGTCTCCGGATTTTCAAAGAGGAGCGGCTCTTGCTGGTGGTCCTTAGGCAAATCTGCCAATAGGTCCGGTGAGTTAGACAGCCACTTCCGCAACTCATAGCCACCAGCCCTCAAGAGCGCAATCAGCTCATCACGTAAGACGAAAGCCTCATCTAAGCTCGAGGCCCCCGTGCAGATATCGTCGACAAATAAGGCCCCCCCCTCAATAAGAGCAGATGCCCGGGGATAGCGTAGCCGTTCGCGCTCTGCGTGCTCCAAAAGCGAACGGATCGCCACAAAGGGGCTCGACCGCAAACCATAAGTGTTGGTGTTCAGCTCGTAAGCCAACATCGGATCCTGGGGATCCTCACGCCAAAGGATGAGCTGGTATCGTCTATCCTCCGGGTGAATCACGGTCTGTCTGAACATCATGCGGATATCGGCCACAAAGACGACAGCGTGCCGGCGGAAGTTGGTCAAAACATCACAGACATCGTGATGCAACTTCGGCCCCGCATGCAGACACTGATTCAACGACACTCCGGTTGACGTGGGCGCTGAACCATCAAAGACCACGCGGATCTTCCCATTGGAAGTCTTCAAAACAGCGTGGTGTGGCAGGAAGTAATGTTCCACATTACGCCAGTCCAACTGCGAGATGGACATGTGCCCAAGGTCCAAATACTCCCGCATGAAGTCTATATACTTCTCCTTGAATGCGGGATCCCTGGCCATCCTACGCTCCATGGACAACAATCTCTTCTCGGCCATCGGTCGGGAGCTCCCTAAAGGAGGGCGAACCGCCAAGAAGGGCAAGCGGGTAATCAAGCGACCCGAGAGGAGGCGCCCAGTGTTGTTCTGGTAGAACAATTCGCACTCCTCCGCTAACGGATCCAACCGCTTGGCAGTGGGAGGTTCCTCCACCTCCCAAAACTTTTGGAGAACGTCGGACAAAGTAGAACCGACAATGGTCTGGCGGTCTACCGACGGGGTCTCTGGTGTCTGTGGTACCTTTCCCATCACCACATGACCCAGCGACGAGGACAAGGCGACAAGATCGGCTGTCTGCAAAACTCGCTTGCTTCCACACAGTACACGACCGAGGACATCCGCACCAATCAACAAGTGTATTGGGCCCGGTCGGTGGAAGGAAGGATCAGCCAAAGCCAGTCCAGACGTCAGCTCAATCGTGGATGGCGGCACTCGCACTTGCGGGAGTGGTCCAACCACCTTATCAAAAACTATCGCCGAAGCACCGATCTTCGGCCTTGGCGCAAAGTGGGGGGAGAAGGAGAACTCAACTCGACCAATCGGATCAGGGATCCGCGAGTCTCCCACCCCCCGTACCGCTTCGTGATGCGGCACAAGCAAAAGACCCAGCTGTCGGACAAGCCACCTGGACATTATGCACCCCTGGGCACCTGAGTCCAAAAGGGCACGCACCGTGACAACATTGCCCTTAGGTCCCCAAACATTCACGGAGGCTGTTGGCAACAGCACAAGCTCCGGAGGGGTGGTTGGGTCCGACAGGGGCGCCATTAAAAATTTTGGGGGGTACTTGTCCCCCTCGCGCCTGAGTCGGCGCGCCAAATGTGGGACGCTCGTACCGGGCGAGCGGGTCCCAATCGGGTACATACTGGCCCCGACCAACAGCACTCCTAGGTGCAGGGTAATACCCGTGTGGGGCGTGCCTCGGTGCATAGTACCCCAATCGAGGCCTCTCCATTAGGGGGGGGGAGTAGCAAATAGGGCCCGTGCCCATCGCCACCGTGGCGTACTCTTGTGGTACCCCCCTACCCCCGCCCGTGGCGGGGGCGTCTCTCCTATAGTTCCCCCTCTCCGGGGGGGACTGAACGGGGGGGCTAAGCCCCGCCGAATCTCTAGGGGACCGGTTCCGGGCTGCCGGGCCCCCGCCTGTGCGCGAGGAATTCGAACCCCGGTCGCTCCCGGCGTCCTTGCGGTCCAAACAAAGGAGGGGGTGATGCCTCCCTCCGCAAAGACGACAATCCTCTGTCTGGGGACACGCCGACTGCATGTGTCCCCCCAAACACCTATAGCACCATTGGCGCTGTCTCGCAACGGCCCTCCGTCCCTCTGGGCGGAGGCCTCTAAATTTGGCACATTCGTGCACCACGTGCCTATCTCCCCTGCAATACCTGCACCGCTCACTCGGTGCGGGGGGAGGGGACTGCTGGAAGGCAGCATACCGATTGGTCGGGCGACGGGGCTGTTCCCTCGCCGCCACCATACGACCAACACCTGGAACCGGGGCGGGCTCCAGGTGGTCCGTCACCCTACATTCGTCCTCCAAAAAACGAAGGAGGTCCGCGAAGGGCGGGAGATACGAGGCGCTGTCGCCTCCGTACCTCTGCTCGAAACGCCCCTTCATTTCAGCGGGCAATTTGGCGAGGACTATGTGCAGCAGTATAAAGGACCACTGATCCACCGGCAGGTCCAATCGCCTTAGGGAGTTGACCGCTGACAGTAGCGGGTTCAGCAACTCCCTCCGTAACAGGTGTACCCGCGTGATTCGCGGGAGGGCCAAAATCGTGGCCACGTGGGTGTCCGCCAGTAACCGGACATTCTGGTACCTGCTAACCAAAAGCTGGCGAGCCACCTGGTAGTTGTCGTCGCTGATGAGCAGGTGCTGGATTACCGCGCTGGCCTCTCCTCGCAGGGAGGAGCGCAAATAGGCCAACTTCTCACTAGGGGATAAGTCCCGTCGTGAATCCACTAAGCTGTCAAACAAGTTAATGAAGCCCATCCAGGCTGACAGATCCCCATTAAAAGTGGGAATCTCCAACGTAGGCAATCGGCCTAGCAACGCCGTCGGGGTAGGTTTGACCTCCCCGCTCAAAACCGGCTCCCCCTTCCGAACAGCCAGGGCCCTCTCAGCCGCCTCCGTGAACTGGTCAGCCAGCTCATAGGCCTGGGCTACATCCTGCTCCAGCTGTTCCGACACGGCATCATCAGCTGGGGGGTTCTCCAAATAATACGCGCGACACTCCATGGCGTGGCGCTCCAGGTCTTGCAGCCGAGCTGCCAGCCCGCCATACCGAGCTAGCAACGCGCCTACCCGGTCGGCTCGGTCTATTAATGTGACCGCACAAGCAAGCCAACGCAAAACTCCTTGGATGCCAGCCCTGGATACGGCGGGCGGATTCGTAGGAGCCATTTATAATCCGTTTAATAAACAAAGCAAACAAAGAAATATAAAAGTGGGAAACATCAACAAAAAAAAAACAATAGAAATAGGTCGCGTCACGATAATATAAAACACAATTAAAATTCGGACGACATACACGGACCCTACTATTTTCAAAAATTATTAACAACTTACCAATTTCAAGGGCTAACAATATAACGGTATAAACAAAACGGTATAGGATTAACGGTATGGCATAAACGGCACGGCCAAGTCAACCTCGCAAATCAACTACTAAACCGTTATCAACAAACAAAAACAAATCTATTTTTAATAATAATACTCGTAATTTAATACTACTAATAATTAAAACTAGTTCCACTTTTTTAACTAGGCAAGCGGACTCGGAACAAACACTAGTATGTGGTACTAATAAACCACACTTTCGAACGAAACTATTCGTCAAATAAATCCGGACACACAAAAAAAATATACACATCTAGGCGAGTAAACTCGTATCAAATCACTAGTATGTGACAACAATTATATAAGTGTCTATCTATTATCGGATCCACCAAGTGAGAAACATTCGCTTCGAGAATTTACTAGAACAATTTCTTAGTACTTCAAATCGTCTCGGAATACCCTCGAGATTTTAACAAAAAAAAAAATAATTTTATTTTTACTATGAAATTTTATGTAGTTAATTTTAATATGAAAATTAATTATATCAACTAGGTACGCTCTGCTACCAAAATATGATCAGGCACAATTGTGGTGACCATCTACTGTGTTCCACAGTTTATTGAAACGGATGTTTCTCATGCAAAATTAAGTTACTTAAGAGCTAGTCCTACCTTAACTAGAAGATACTGTCCGTAATCCGGGGGGGGGGCTGATCGCTGTCTCGCCGGCGCGCGCGCCTGGCAAATCGGTCTTCACCCAACCCCCGATGGGAAACTCTTATAGCTAACACTCTTATAACTACACAATGCCCTAATAGACAGCTAAAACCTTCCCGGCGCTTTTCAAGGCGAACACACACGGGTCACAAGTCTGTACCCCGACCGGTGCACTCGTAGGTGCAAAAACTCGAAATCTCGGTCACAATACGGGTAGGTTTCCTGGCGCGGCACGTCGCTACAGGAACACACAACCTCGCCTCCCGGCGGCTTACGGCGAACTCACGAATGAATCCTACACCCGGCCCGAGCGCATTGTCTCGAGACACTGACAATGACAACTGTCCGCTCGCGAGCGCGGCGTGAACAGACATGATAAACAACAGTTGTGCAAATATTTTTAGCAAAGAATAAAATGCGGTAATGATAGGGGTAAATAAAAAAATATAAAAAACTGAAATTAAGAAATTTTCACATATTTTATAAACTATCAAAGCTACAGCTCCTTAATTTTTTATATGAATAGATATTCTGATGTTACATCATTTGTGTTATTAAAAAAAAACGATACCAGTAACACTTTAGGAGAAAAAAAAACATAATATTTTTTTGAGGTCGTTGACCTTTCACAAAAAAAATTCTTTCTCTGAAAGTATAGACAATTTTGCTGTCGGAATTTTCACCAATTAATAAGTATCACAAGTTCTTTCGAATGAATACATAAAATATATCTGGCCGCAACTAAGCCTGAATTACATACTGTGCATACGAGTCTGTGATCGATTCTCGCGAGTGATCGATTCTCGCGATTAATCGATTAAGGTTCTGAGTAATTAATCGATTATATTAGGTTTGCAACTTATGTGGATTGAAACTGTTCAGTACACCCCTGCCTAGACCGCGGAGTCAGCATTGGCGCAGTGGAAGGCTATCATGAGTATTACTAATATAGACTCCGGACAAAAACTAGGTTTCAGCCGGGATGTAACTGAACAATAGGACTGCGATACACAGCGGAGAGAATGTGAAGTAAGGTGATTTTACATACTGTGGTCTGTGCTGTAGAAAGTCCCTGGGCAGCGTGGGGAGAGGGGGGCCCCCCCTGTGGCTCCGTCTTCTTCTGCAGACCTTACCAATTAGTCACCTCACTCATAACACAAATAACAGCGTTCACAAGACACTGGGCGTTTCAACAATAGATACACAAAGACACACACGTGGGAGCTTTTTTTATTACGATATAGTGTCTCGACAACAAGCGCGTGTGGTAGAAAAGGTTATCTTTCAAAGCATCCGCGACCGGCCACTCCAGAGATGGCATCAAAACCTTGGTCGTACAAAACGGGATCACATAGATAATTTAAGATGTATTCAAACTCGATATGCCAGGCACATTCAACGCGAGCGATTTTTAACAAATTCAGCAAAATTATTCCGACATTTTTCCAAGAAGAATTCCAATCAAGTGTCACTGTCAACTTCAAGTGACAGCCAATGTCAATTTGACGTGACATTAGAGTTGCGTTCAGAAACGTCGATCTTTTCCGAACATCCCCCCGCCCCGGACCGTTAAGAACGGTACGTCAATCTACGGGTAATCGGGAGAGCCCACTAACGGCTCTCTTCAAAACCGAATCTCGAACCAAAACCTCAGCAAAACGAGGAACTCCGTCAGTTCCGGGGTAGAGTTTAACAATGCGCCCCCTTCGCCAACATAGGGGCGGCAGGTTAGCATCCTTAATCAACACGAGGTCGCCAGTCTGGGGTGGGGTGGTTTTATCTGTCCACTTCACGCGCTGTTGTAGGATATGCAAATACTCCATCGACCAACGTGCCCAGAAGTTTTGGGACATCTGTTTCAAAAGTTGGTATCGCGACAAACGATGGGATCCTACATCCTGAATCGGATATTCAGGCAACGCCAAAAGGGGCTGTCCGATCAAGAAATGACCTGGGGTCAACGCTTCCAGGTCATTCGGGTCCGAAGACAACGGGCACAAGGGTCGCGAGTTGAGGACGGCCTCAATTTTACAAAATACCGTATCAAGTTCCTCAAACGTGAGAATAGTTTCTCCAATCACGCGACGCAAGTGTGTCTTGGCAGCCTTTACACAAGCTTCAAAAATTCCTCCCCAGGTCGGACAAGCTGGAGGGCTAAACTTCCAGATTATCCCACGCCGGGAGAGGGTGGTTCCAATGTCTATTTTATTATCAACAAAAAACTTAACTACTTCCTTAAGATAATTACACGTTCCCTTATAATTAGTACCACAATCGGAACGTATCAATGACGGCAGTCCTCTACGGGAAACAAATCTGCTCAAGGCGGCGACAAAGGCTTCGGTAGACAATTCCGAGACAATTTCCAAATGGACAGCCTTGGTGGACAAACACACAAACACGCACAAGTACGCCTTATAGGTTTTAGCATTACGCAGTCTCGAAGCCTTTACAGTAAAGGGACCGGCGAAGTCGGTGGCGACTCCGGCAAAAGCTCTACATTCCGTGACGCGATCAGCAGGCAAATCACCCATCTGGGGCTGCATGGTCGCGGCCTTCAATCGATAACAAGGCAGGCAACGGAAAACCACAGTGCGAATGGCTCGACGAGCAGACAAAATCCAAAATTCACGCTGCAAAATGGCCAACAAAGCATTACAGCCAGCATGTTGTGCATTCACATGGCGATCTGTTATTATCAGTTGAGTCAAATGTCCGGCTTTAGGTAACAAAAGGGGGTGACGAGCTCCATACGGCAAGTTCGCATTTCGAAGTCTTCCGCCGACTCGCAAAAGCCCACTCTCGTCCAGGAAGGGATTCAATCGCGATACCGCGCCCTTCAACTTGCGACGGCCTAAACGCAAAATTTCAATCTCGGACTCAAAACTATCAGCTTGTACTCTCCGGACCCAAAACAAGAGCGCGTCCCTACGCTCGTCCGGAGTGAGAACCGACGAATCACGCCTCGCGCGTGGGTTTCTGCAATTGTACACAAAACGTCTGATCCAAGCGGTAACACCAAGCAGCTTCTGTAAGGAGCTGTACCGATCCAACAACAAATCCTTTTCCCCGGCGGGGTTAGTCTCCAGGACGCATGCCCGCATATCAGGAACGGCTACGTTCGACAACGCGGGAGAGGGCGGCCACTCCGACTCAGGCCGCATCAACCACTGTGGGCCCCACCAGAGGGGGTGGTTAATTAGGGTTGGGGCTACACAACCCCGAGACGCACAATCCGCGGGATTCATGGTTCCCGGCACGTGTCTCCAAATCAACTCGATGTCGGAATTACAAATCTGCGACACTCGATTGGCCACAAACACGTCCAAGGTGTGCGCCGGAGCCTTCAACCAACAAAGGACGACCTGACTGTCCGTCCAAGCATAAACCTCTTGTATCGCAATAGATCGACCTAATGTGAGCCATACGTGGTTCAACAAACGCATTAGGAGGGCAGCTCCACACAATTCCAACCTCGGGATCGTATGACGAGTCCGAAGGGGAGCGACTTTGCTTTTCGCTATCACCAGATGCACAGCAACAACTCCGTCAACAGTAACGGTGCGGAGGTACACGGCCGCAGCAAATCCACGTTCGGAGGCATCGGAAAAGCCGTGAAGAGTAACTTTACAATTTTCAGAAGGGAGGAATAGCCTCGGCAAATGCACTTCATTAATCTCGGGGAGGGATGAAACGAAGCTCGACCAATCTCGGAGTAACTCGTCCGAGAGGGGTTCATCCCACGACACACCCGAAGCCCATAACCGTTGCAAGAAACACTTGGCCATAAACAGCACGGGGCAAATCCACCCATTGGGGTCAAAGGTACGTGCGACAGTAGACAATACTAAACGCTTGGTCCAGACTTTCGGTGGTCGTAAATCCACACAATACGTGAAAGTGTCAGAGACCGGTTTGTACTGTACGCCAAGGACGGTCACCACATGGGGATTATCAACATTTTCGAATAGGTGGGGGTCCTGCTGGTGCTCTTCGGGCAAACCTACCAGTACATCAGGCGAGTTGGATATCCATTTCCTCAACTCGTAACCTCCCGACTTCAAAAGGGCGGTGAGTTCGTCTCTCAGGACAATCGCCTCTGAGACAGATGAGGCGCCCGTGCAAATGTCATCCACATAGACGTCACTGGCCAAAATGGCGGAGGCGCGAGGGTATCTCAAGCGCTCCTTCTCGGCCAACTCCAACAAAGAACGAATCGCAACAAACGGGCTCGAAGCCAAACCGTACGTATTCGTATTCAATTCATAAATCAACAAGGGGTCCCTAGGACTCTCTCTCCACAAAATCAATTGGTACCTCCTATCCTCTGGATGGATGACCGTTTGTCTGAACATCATCCGGATGTCAGTCATAAATACAATTTGGTGCCGCCGGAAGTTGGTCAAAATGTCTGAGATCTCCGTGTGCAGCTTGGGACCTACATGCAGACACTGGTTCAAGGACGCTCCAGTAGAGGTGGGAGCCGAACCGTCAAAGACCACCCGAATCTTTCCGGATTTCAAAACGGCGTGGTGCGGCAAAAAGAAGTGCTCAACGGAGCGCCAATCCAAATCGCTCACGGACATGTGCCCTAACTCCTCATACTCCCGCATGAATTCAACATACTTCTGGCGGAAGACCGGATCCTTGCTCATGCGACGCTCCATTGCCACTAGCCTACGTTCCGCTAGCGGTCGGGATTCGCCCAGAGGAGGTCGGCCGGCACGAAAGGGGAGACGGGTGATCAAACGACCAGAGCGGAGGCGACCAGTGTTATTCTGGTAATACAACTCGCATTCATCCGCTACTGGGTCAACCCGCGGGGCTGGTGGAGGTTCCTCAACCTCCCAAAACTTCTGCACCACTTCGGAGAGAGACACATTAAAAACAAGACTGCGATCCTCATCAAGGGAATCCAAAACGCGGCGAGCAGGGCCCATCACAACTGTACCGAGTGTCGTCTGCAGAGCTACCAAGCCATCTGGCTGCAAAGCTCGCTTCCCCGTCAACAAAACTCGCCCCAGGACATCGGCTCCAAGGAGAGCATCAATCGGGCCTGGGCGGAAGAAATTTGGATCGGCGAGTGGGGAATCAGACACCAAAGACAACATACTCGGTCCCAAGTCAACTGAAGGTTGACGGCCAACAACTGTGTCCAACACAATCGCCGAGGTCTTAATGCCTGGCGTGGACTTATTACGTGATGTAAATGTGAAGTCAACATGCCCTAACAACCCGGGGACTTTCACATCGCCAACACCTCTCACGCCTTCCGTGTGGGGGTGCACCTTGAGGCCCAACCGCCTAACTAACCAAGATGACACAACACACCCCTGAGCACCGGAATCCAACAAGGCGCGAACTTCCACAAGGTCGCCATTCAATCCCCTGACAAGTACAGAGGCCGTGGGCAACAAAACGGTCTCTGGAGGGGTGGCTACAATCGACCGTAAACACGTTGATTGCTAGTATGTGGGGTCCCCAGACGTCCCCCCATGGTAAGGGGGTCGCTCATAGCGATCCAGTGGGTCCCAATCTCCCACATACTGCCTACGTCCAATTCGCCCGGCATCAGGCGGGTTATATCTCCCGGCCCCTTGAAGACGGGGCGGGCGCCGCTCCAAACGCGGGTATTCGGCGAGCGGCGGCGAGAATCGGTGCCTATCATCCACCGTGTACGTCGCCCCATAGTCGCGGGGGCACGGTGACCGATTTTCAGAGGGGGGGTCCCGGGGACCCCCGGCTGTGCGAGGCTCAACACGTTGCGGGGGGCTTCTACGACCTCCCGCATCGCTCGCAAAATCGAACCCCCTGGTTGGGGACCGATTTCCCATGGGGGGGTCCGTGGGACCCCCGCCCGTGCGAGGCTCAAAACGTCGCGGGGGGCCTCTACGACCTCCGGCAACGCCCGCATAACTCATCCCCATCCTTGGGGATCGGTTTCCCATGGGGGGGTCCCTGGGACCCCCGCCCGTTTGAGGGTCCAAACGTGGCGGAGAGCGTCTGGGGCCACTCTGGTGGCCACTAGAACTGCTGCGGGATGCAAACACCGCGGGGGGTCCGAGACCCCCACCCATACGCGGTGATCCTGCAGCGACGCGCTGCGGCGCTCCGCCGCCCTCTGGGCTGTTCATGCAGAGGAGGGGATGGTGGTTGCCCTTACAAAAGCGGCATGGGTGCGCTTGGGTACATTCGCGCTGCATGTGCAGGCCCAAGCACGAGTAGCACCATGTCCGTTGTCGCGCGATCGCTCGACGGCCTTGGACGCGCTGGTCGAGGAACTTATCACAACGGGTCGTGCTGTGACCCGGTTCCCGACAGTACAAGCAGCGGGCGGTCTCCTGGACGGCGGCATAGCGGCCGGGCGCGCGAGGGGCCATACGCCCCCTACGGGGGGGTCCGGTGGGGGATCTACTCTGTGGCACAGGTCGTTCGGGTCCCATAGGACCGGCCAGAGAGGAATTATCTGCCAGTCTACTTTCTCCTTCCAGGAACGTCAAGAGGTCCGAGAAGGGTGGCAGATAAGTCGCACTATCCCCACCATACTGCTGCTCAAAACGGACCTTAACAGAGTCCGGCAACTTTCCCAGGACAATGTGCAGTAACAAAAACGACCACTGCTCCACTGGGAGTTTTAAGTTTTTTAATGCGTTGTAGGCAACCAACAGCGGATTCAACAAAGCCACTCTCAAGTGCATCACGCTGGCAACGCGGGGTAAATTCAAAATGGCGGCAACATGGTTGTCCGCCAGACGTCGTACGTTCTGGTACCGACGGGCAATCAAATCCCTAGCAATAGGGTAGTTTTCATCCGAGGGGGCCAAATGTTGAACTGATTCAAGGGCCTCCCCTTCCAACACGGATAACAAATAAGCTAACTTCTGGCCCTGGGTCAAATCGTCCCGGGCATGTACAAGACTATCAAAAATATTAATAAAGCCCTCCCAGTCCTCTAGACGACCAGCAAAGCGCCTTAAGTCTAAGGGGGCCAATCTAGCAAAGAGAGGGGGCATACTCTTAGATGTGACCGGGGACGGGCTCGGTTCATTCTCTCTTGCCACTTGCAAAGGTCGAGCCACCTGGATAATTCTGTCCGCAAAATCATAACACTGGTCCACATCCAAACCGACTTCTTGTCGCATTTCCACCTCGGCCTCAACAGTCCTTTCCAAAAATAAGGCATACTGCTCATCAACAACAGCCAAACGTATGGGCAGATCTACGTATCTGTTCAACAAGGCCTCCGTTCTATCCGGTCGATCCAACAACGCGACCGCAGAAGCCAACCACCGTAACTCAGAACGTATTTTGGCTTTGGCAGAGGAGGCCGTCATTGTAACGTCACAAATTTATCAACAAAAACAACAAATTCAAAATATTCACTATAACACAAAATCTCCAATATTTGGAGGTTATTACTAACCACAAAATTCCAATATTACAACAACAAAGTATTTATAATGACACAAACTCTTAAATATCTGGAGGTTATCAGAAAACAACAAAACTCACTGACTATTGAAATTCACTTGGATATCAACACAACATACTGTTACACAACAACAAGTTAATTTTAATTATTTCAAAGCACAAGTTTCAATGAGTTTCAATGTGTAAACAATGTCCCAAATCATTTAAGTTTCACTAAGTATTGAGTGCAAACTTATTAGCTAACCTTTTATTAGCTATTATTTTAGCAACAAACTTGTCAATATTCACAACTCAAATTTGCTAACAAACTAAATAATAATTATTATGAGCAAAGAAAGGCATCTGTTTACATTTTTGGAACTTCAATACATGACAATTAATTACAAGACATGGAACCAATAACAAAGGAATGCCCTTTACTTTTCAAATGCAAGTTAATTACCATTTGCAAGTACAAATTAATCTAGTCCGGACCAGATGGTCATCAAACGGCACTGATTAATAGACAAAATTTTGGCGTGGGCCTCTCAGGCCTTCAAGCTACGCTCTTGCTACCAAGAAATGTTCAGTACACCCCTGCCTAGACCGCGGAGTCAGCATTGGCGCAGTGGAAGGCTATCATGAGTATTACTAATATAGACTCCGGACAAAAACTAGGTTTCAGCCGGGATGTAACTGAACAATAGGACTGCGATACACAGCGGAGAGAATGTGAAGTAAGGTGATTTTACATACTGTGGTCTGTGCTGTAGAAAGTCCCTGGGCAGCGTGGGGAGAGGGGGGCCCCCCCTGTGGCTCCGTCTTCTTCTGCAGACCTTACCAATTAGTCACCTCACTCATAACACAAATAACAGCGTTCACAAGACACTGGGCGTTTCAACAATAGATACACAAAGACACACACGTGGGAGCTTTTTTTATTACGATATAGTGTCTCGACAACAAGCGCGTGTGGTAGAAAAGGTTATCTTTCAAAGCATCCGCGACCGGCCACTCCAGAGATGGCATCAAAACCTTGGTCGTACAAAACGGGATCACATAGATAATTTAAGATGTATTCAAACTCGATATGCCAGGCACATTCAACGCGAGCGATTTTTAACAAATTCAGCAAAATTATTCCGACATTTTTCCAAGAAGAATTCCAATCAAGTGTCACTGTCAACTTCAAGTGACAGCCAATGTCAATTTGACGTGACATTAGAGTTGCGTTCAGAAACGTCGATCTTTTCCGAACAGAAACTAAAGTTATTATTATAAAATTTTAAATTTTAAACTTACTATATAGGTACTTATACTTTTAATACACATATTATTAAAGTATAACTTGACCTTTTATGGTATACATATAAACTTGAATCGAATCCACTTAAATTGAATAATTTATATAAAAGTGCAAGTATTTTAACTACAGCTTACAGCATAGACATATGCTCATAGAGCAGGTACACTACTTATAGCGGCCTGTACACGTTGGCCCAACCATTGACCAATACGTCGTGCATTGAAACTTTTGAAAGCAACGCCCGGGCGGCCGAATGGGGCAAAAATGAAATGCTGCCTTATTTCGTATAGAAATAAGGCACCATTTACTATATAATTCTCTGGCCCTTTTCGGCGTCTCCCTCCGGCGTCCTTGGGTTAAACTTGTTCGTTCAAAAGTGTCAATGTACGATGTATTGGCCGGTGGTTGGGCGAACGTGTACAGGCCGCTTATGGTGAACGCACGCCTTTCCGATGCAAACGCATCGAACGAGCCTAACCAAACGTATTTTAAGAAATCTCTAGAAAGGTGAACGTGACGATTCGACATGGTGAGGTGTGCAAGGTTGTCTAGGTTTTATTTAAAGAATTTTATAGTTTTTTTCATTCATTTCGTTTAAAACGTTCTCTTTGGATAAGTGTGCGTTTACCTAGAAATCGTTTTATCGAAATCATTGTTGCCAATTTCATAATTTCACTAATGCTTTAAGCGCCAATCTAGTTTTCACACAAAAATATCAATTTTACAAATTAATCTAATAAAGTGGTTGTAACGATTATTCCGATAAAATTGAATGAAGCTGGAGAAATCCTGCACACAACGGTTACAACACTAGTATTTAAAAAAATAAAGACTGAGAACGAACTGTTTTTCGAGACTTTTGTAGTTAATCGAATCTGCGTTTACTTTAGAATAAACGCAAAAATAATTACACTTTGCCTTAATTTATGATGCGTCAAAAAATGTAACATATGATTTTCAAACACCTTTGAAAAGTAGTCGGCATCTAATAGATTTTTTGGTTTTCGTAACAAGTTACATTCTAGGGCCATTACCATGTGTCAAAACGGGCCTCTTAATTTGTGACGACTGTAGGTATCAAATGAAAGGCCTCAACGAGTACATTTCAAAAATATATTATCTGTATACATAATCACTAAAAGGAATGCATTATTGTAAATGTGAATAACATTGCTAAGTTGGAAATCGTTAATAAAAATAAATAAAATCGATTGTCAAAATTGAACTAAAAAGTATAGAACAAGCTCTCATTGCAGTCGGACCTTTTGAATTTAAGTATTCCACAGTACGGTACCCCGACTGCACTGAGAGCTTGTTTTATACTTTTTTAGTTACATTTTGGCAGCCGTGTTTTTTAATTTTTTAATTATGAAGTTTTTGGGCTGTACTTCGCGTTGCTGTGAAACGAGATTCTAGAGTTTCACTTGCGGTCCATACGCGTCTCCTAAAATAGGTAGCTGTGAAACCAGCACGCGTAGCATGACAAACCCGAGAATAGTTTTGTCTACCTCGAAAGTCTATAATTGACAGCCGAACAATAGGTTTGTCTACGATGAAATAATTTTTGACGTTTTGATATAGACAAAACCTTTCTCGAGTTCGTCATGCTACCCGTGCAGAGATACAGGTGATCTGTCGAACTGTGGAAACCAGTCTTAGTAAAATGAATGTTCTGTGTGACAGTAGCGGCAGGGACGCCGGCGGGTGCGGGCGGCGTGGGCGCGCGGTCGCCGGGCGACACGGGCGCGGTGGCGGCGCCGCCGTACGCGCCGCACTACGCGCCCGACTACTCGCCGCACCGCCCCGCCAACACGCCGCCGCACACCACCTGGACCACGCTACGGACGGTGAGTACACAACGTACAGGAGTAAACACGAGTGGCGCTTTATGTACCGTACATCCTGTGACAGAAAAGATAAAAATAATCAATTACCTATACAGACAGATACGTATGGCTCGCTCAGATACACTGGTTGAGGCGTGGCCGTGCCGCGTAAATCTGTAGAAGTCGTGCTCGACTGCAAGCGTCGGCACCCGTTAATGGCTGCGGCCGAAAGATGGCGTGGGGTGCCGTTGACTTGTGCATAGTGATGTACGTCTGGGAATATTGCCACTGCCGGCAATTTTCCACTCCCAATGTGCCCGGGAAATTTCCGGGCACATTGGGACTATTGCCCAAAATTCCCAGTAGACTTTTTGTCGTTTTGTTAAATTATATAAATAAATAATGTATTTTTCTTCTGTGTCTTACAATTTTATAATTTGTTGATAATTATGGCAAGATTATTTTGTTTTGTTTTCTTAGTTTGTTGAATAAAAAAATAAACCATTTAATATCAAACTGTTTTTCATTTCATATGTGCTTACATCTTATGTTGGTGGCTATTTATTACGAAATTCAATATAATCAAACAGTTTTAAAGTCTTATTTTAAATTGTCTTGCATGGTAAAATATTCATCTACAAAATGCTGCTTGGGAATATTGCTGGGAACTTTGGGACACTGCCGGCAACGCTGCCGGCAAAATTTCCAGTCCTTGGGAACGTGCCCGGGCACGGTACATCACTACTTGTGCAACTGTGCATGAGCATATTTGTGTGTAACTCAAAGAGTAACATAGTGTCTAATGTCTCAATTTGTGTATTCTTTGGATATTTCATACTTATTTGATTTTAAAAATTTTTTCTTGCATTGTACAATCGTTCTTGTTTGTGTAGAGTGGCGGCGCGGGTGGAGCGAGCGGCGAAACGTACGCGTACAGCGGGGAGACGGGCGGCGCGGCGGGCGGCGCGGAAGGCAGCCCCGCGCGCTCGCCGCCCGCGCCCGCCTACCTGCCGCCCGCGCACTACCACCACAACCACCACCCGCACCCGCACCCACACCCCACGCATCCGCCGCACGGTGAGTGTCTACTCTAGTCATATAACTAGCGGCGCGGAAGGCAGCCCGCGCGCTCGCCGCCCGCGCCCGCCTACCTGCCGCCCGCGCACTACCACCACAACCACCACCCGCACCCGCACCCACACCCCACGCATCCGCCGCACGGTGAGTGTCTACTCTAGTCATATAACTAGCGGCGCGGAAGGCAGCCCGCACGCTCGCCGCCCGCGCCCGCCTACCTGCCGCCCGCGCACTACCACCACAACCACCACCCGCACCCGCACCCACACCCCACGCATCCGCCGCACGGTGAGTGTTCGGAAAAGATCGACGTTTCTGAACGCGTCTCTAATGTCACGTCAAATTGACATTTGGCTGTCACTTGAAGTTGACAGTGACACTTGATTGGAATTCTTGTTAGGAAAAATGTCGGAATAATTTTGCTGAATTTGTTAAAAATCGCTCGCGTTGAATGTGCCTGGCATATCGAGTTTGAATAAAATCTTAAATTATCTATGTGATCCCGTTTTGTACGACCAAGGTTTTGATGCCATCTCTGGAGTGGCCGGTCGCGGATGCTTTGAAAGATAACCTTTTCTACCACACGCGCTTGTTGTCGGGACAATATATCGTAATAAAAAAAGCTCCCCCGCGTGGGTCGTGGTGTATTGTTGCCCAGTGTCTTGGGACCCTGTGTGTTATTTGTGTTGTGCGTAAGGTGACGAGTTGGTAAGGTCTGCAGAAGACGAAGAAAGGACCCCAGGGGCGCGCGCGCTCCCTTACACCACTTCTGCCTTGGAGACATTCGACACACGGACCCGTATGTAAAATCACCTTACTTCACAAATTCTATCCGCTGTGTATCGCAGTCCAATTGTTCAGTTACATCCCGGCTGAAACCTAGTTCTTGTCCGGAGTCTACTCATGATAAATCTTCCACTGCGCCATGCCGGCTCCGCGGTATAGGCAGGGGTGTACTGAACATTTCTTGGTAGCAGAGCGTAGTTTGAAGGCCTGAGAGGCCCACGCCAAAAGTTTGTCTATTAATCAGTGCCGTTTGATGACCATCTGGTCCGGACTAGATTAATTTGTACTTGTAAATGGTAATTAACTTGCATTTGAAAAGTAAAGAGCATTCCTTTGTTATTGGTTCCATGTCTTGTAATTAATTGTCATGTATTGAGGTTCCAAAATGTAAACAGATGCCTTTCTTTGTTCATAATAATTATTATTTAGTTTTGTCAGCAAATTTGAGTTGTGAATATTGACAAGTTTGTTGCTAAAATAATAGCTAATAAAAGGTTAGCTAATAAGTTTGCACTCAATACTTAGTGAAACTTAAATGATTTGGGACATTGTTTACACATTGAAACTCATTGAAACTTGTGCTTTGAAATAATTAAAATTAACTTGTTGTTGTGTAACAGTATGTTGTGTTGATATCCAAGTGAATTTCAATAGTCAGTGATTTTGAGTGAATTTCAATAGTCAGTGAGTTTTGTTGTTTTCTGATAACCTCCAGATATTTAAGAGTTTGTGTCATTATAAATACTTTGTTGTTGTAATATTGGAATTTTGTGGTTAGTAATAACCTCCAAATATTGGAGATTTTGTGTTATAGTGAATATTTTGAATTTGTTGTTTTTGTTGATAAATTTGTGACGTTACAATGACGGCCTCCTCTGCTAAAGCCAAAATACGTTCTGAGTTACGGTGGTTGGCTTCTGCGGTCGCGTTGTTGGATCGACCGGATAGAACGGAGGCCTTGTTGAACAGATACGTAGATCTGCCCATACGTTTGGCTGTTGTTGATGAGCAGTATGCCTTATTTTTGGAAAGGACTGTTGAGGCCGAGGTGGAAATGCGACAAGAAGTCGGTTTGGATGTGGACCAGTGTTATGATTTTGCGGACAGAATTACCCAGGTAGCTCGACCTTTGCAAGTGGCAAGAGAGAATGAACCGAGCCCGTCCCCGGTCACATCTAAGAGTATGCCCCCTCTCTTTGCTAGATTGGCCCCCTTAGACTTAAGGCGTTTTGCTGGTCGTCTAGAGGACTGGGAGGGCTTTATTAATATTTTTGATAGTCTGGTACATGCCCGGGATGATTTGACCCAGGGCCAGAAGTTAGCTTATTTATTATCCGTGTTGGAAGGGGAGGCCCTTGAATCGGTTCAACATTTGGCCCCCTCGGATGAAAACTACCCTATTGCTAGGGATTTGATTGCCCGTCGGTACCAGAACGTACGACGTCTGGCGGACAACCATGTTGCCGCCATTTTGAATTTACCCCGCGTTGCCAGCGTGATGCACTTGAGAGTGGCTTTGTTGAATCCGCTGTTGGTGGCATACAACGCATTAAAAAACTTAAAACTCCCAGTGGAGCAGTGGTCGTTTTTGTTACTGCACATTGTCCTGGGAAAGTTGCCGGACTCTGTTAAGGTCCGTTTTGAGCAGCAGTATGGTGGGGATAGTGCGACTTATCTGCCACCCTTCTCGGACCTCTTGACGTTCCTGGAAGGAGAAAGTAGACTGGCAGATAATTCCTCTCTGGCCGGTCCTATGGGACCCGAACGACCTGTGCCACAGAGTAGATCCCCCACCGGACCCCCCCGTAGGGGGCGTATGGCCCCTCGCGCGCCCGGCCGCTATGCCGCCGTCCAGGAGACCGCCCGCTGCTTGTACTGTCGGGAACCGGGTCACAGCACGACCCGTTGTGATAAGTTCCTCGACCAGCGCGTCCAAGGCCGTCGAGCGATCGCGCGACAACGGACATGGTGCTACTCGTGCTTGGGCCTGCACATGCAGCGCGAATGTACCCAAGCGCACCCATGCCGCTTTTGTAAGGGCAACCACCATCCCCTCCTCTGCATGAACAGCCCAGAGGGCGGCGGAGCGCCGCAGCGCGTCGCTGCAGGATCACCGCGTATGGGTGGGGGTCTCGGACCCCCCGCGGTGTTTGCATCCCGCAGCAGTTCTAGTGGCCACCAGAGTGGCCCCAGACGCTCTCCGCCACGTTTGGACCCTCAAACGGGCGGGGGTCCCAGGGACCCCCCCATGGGAAACCGATCCCCAAGGATGGGGATGAGTTATGCGGGCGTTGCCGGAGGTCGTAGAGGCCCCCCGCGACGTTTTGAGCCTCGCACGGGCGGGGGTCCCACGGACCCCCCCATGGGAAATCGGTCCCCAACCAGGGGGTTCGATTTTGCGAGCGATGCGGGAGGTCGTAGAAGCCCCCCGCAACGTGTTGAGCCTCGCACAGCCGGGGGTCCCCGGGACCCCCCCTCTGAAAATCGGTCACCGTGCCCCCGCGACTATGGGGCGACGTACACGGTGGATGATAGGCACCGATTCTCGCCGCCGCTCGCCGAATACCCGCGTTTGGAGCGGCGCCCGCCCCGTCTTCAAGGGGCCGGGAGATATAGATAAAGATAAAGATAAAAATATTCTTTATTCACTTAGACATAATAAATATGTACTTATGAATCGTCAATATTTTCCTACCACCCATTCAAGACTTTTTTAACTGACAAGAAGAATGGGCGCAAGAAACTTGCCAGCGTTTCTTAGTTAGGTAACGACATTTACAAAAAAAAACATATCGTTACTAATACAACAATTGCTTAGTATAAAAATACATCAATTTAAACAGTGATTATGTTATGTGTTACATCATGACCATGCATTGCGGTCATTCAAATAATCGTCTACTTTATAGTATCCTTTGCTCATCAGCGACTCTTTAATGTAACATTTAAATTTATGCAATGGTAGTTCAATAATATGCTGTGGAACTTTATTAAAAAAGGATATGCTTTTCCCCAGAAATGAGGCTCTGGATTTTTCTAGCCTAAACTTGGGAACGACAAGTTTATCTTTATTTCTTGTGTTAAAGCGATGAATATCGCTCTGCTTTACAAATGTATTATAATATTTTTTCACATAAATAATATTTTCATAGATGTATTGTCCTGCAACAGTTAAAATGTTTATTTCTTTAAATAGATCTCTTAAAGAATCTCTCGATCGGAGGTTGTACATGGCGCGAATAGCCCTTTTTTGGAGCACGAATATACTTTGGATGTTAGCGGCTGAGCCCCACAACAAAAGGCCGTAGGACATAACACTATGAAAATAACTAAAATAGACTATTCTAGCCGTTTCAATATCGGTTAAGAGCCTTATTTTCTTTACTGCGAATGCGGCCGAACTGAGTCTACTCGCCAAGGCTTCGATATGAGGATCCCATTGTAGTCGCGAGTCTAATATAATACCTAGAAACTTTGTATTGTTAATGAATTCGACCATATCGCCGTCTAGTCTTATATGAAAATCAACTTGTCTTACATTAGGTAACGAAAATTTTAAACACTTAGTTTTCTTTGAGTTTAATGATAAATTATTACTATTAAACCAATGTGACACTTTTGAAAGAGCACTATTTACTTCGTCAGAACAGTCATCACCTCTATCTACTTTAAAGACTAGAGATGTATCATCTGCAAATAGCACTGTCTCACATAAATTCTTCGCGTAGTAAGGAAGGTCATTTATGTATATTAAAAACAACAGCGCCTATAACCCGCCTGATGCCGGGCGAATTGGACGTAGGCAGTATGTGGGAGATTGGGACCCACTGGATCGCTATGAGCGACCCCCTTACCATGGGGGGACGTCTGGGGACCCCACATACTAGCAATCAACGTGTTTACGGTCGATTGTAGCCACCCCTCCAGAGACCGTTTTGTTGCCCACGGCCTCTGTGCTTGTCAGGGGATTGAATGGCGACCTTGTGGAAGTTCGCGCCTTGTTGGATTCCGGTGCTCAGGGGTGTGTTGTGTCATCTTGGTTAGTTAGGCGGTTGGGCCTCAAGGTGCACCCCCACACGGAAGGCGTGAGAGGTGTTGGCGATGTGAAAGTCCCCGGGTTGTTAGGGCATGTTGACTTCACATTTACATCACGTAATAAGTCCACGCCAGGCATTAAGACCTCGGCGATTGTGTTGGACACAGTTGTTGGCCGTCAACCTTCAGTTGACTTGGGACCGAGTATGTTGTCTTTGGTGTCTGATTCCCCACTCGCCGATCCAAATTTCTTCCGCCCAGGCCCGATTGATGCTCTCCTTGGAGCCGATGTCCTGGGGCGAGTTTTGTTGACGGGGAAGCGAGTTTTGCAGCCAGATGGCTTGGTAGCTCTGCAGACGACACTCGGTACAGTTGTGATGGGCCCTGCTCGCCGCGTTTTGGATTCCCTTGATGAGGATCGCGGTCTTGTTTTTAATGTGTCTCTCTCCGAAGTGGTGCAGAAGTTTTGGGAGGTTGAGGAACCTCCACCAGCCCCGCGGGTCGACCCAGTGGCGGATGAATGCGAGTTGTATTACCAGAATAACACTGGTCGCCTCCGCTCTGGTCGTTTGATCACCCGTCTCCCCTTTCGTGCCGGCCGACCTCCTCTGGGCGAATCCCGACCGCTAGCGGAACGTAGGCTAGTGGCAATGGAGCGTCGCATGAGCAAGGATCCGGTCTTCCGCCAGAAGTATGTTGAATTCATGCGGGAGTATGAGGAGTTAGGATGTCCGTGAGCGATTTGGATTGGCGCTCCGTTGAGCACTTCTTTTTGCCGCACCACGCCGTTTTGAAATCCGGAAAGATTCGGGTGGTCTTTGACGGTTCGGCTCCCACCTCTACTGGAGCGTCCTTGAACCAGTGTCTGCATGTAGGTCCCAAGCTGCACACGGAGATCTCAGACATTTTGACCAACTTCCGGCGGCACCAAATTGTATTTATGACTGACATCCGGATGATGTTCAGACAAACGGTCATCCATCCCGAGGATAGGAGGTACCAATTGATTTTGTGGAGAGAGAGTCCTAGGGACCCCTTGTTGATTTATGAATTGAATACGAATACGTACGGTTTGGCTTCGAGCCCGTTTGTTGCGATTCGTTCTTTGTTGGAGTTGGCCGAGAAGGAGCGCTTGAGATACCCTCGCGCCTCCGCCATTTTGGCCAGTGACGTCTATGTGGATGACATTTGCACGGGCGCCTCATCTGTCTCAGAGGCGATTGTCCTGAGAGACGAACTCACCGCCCTTTTGAAGTCGGGAGGTTACGAGTTGAGGAAATGGATATCCAACTCGCCTGATGTACTGGTAGGTTTGCCCGAAGAGCACCAGCAGGACCCCCACCTATTCGAAAATGTTGATAATCCTCATGTGGTGACCGTCCTTGGCGTACAGTACAAACCGGTCTCTGACACTTTCACGTATTGTGTGGATTTACGACCACCGAAAGTCTGGACCAAGCGTTTAGTATTGTCTACTGTCGCACGTACCTTTGACCCCAATGGGTGGATTTGCCCCGTGCTGTTTATGGCCAAGTGTTTCTTGCAACGGTTATGGGCTTCGGGTGTGTCGTGGGATGAACCCCTCTCGGACGAGTTACTCCGAGATTGGTCGAGCTTCGTTTCATCCCTCCCCGAGATTAATGAAGTGCATTTGCCGAGGCTATTCCTCCCTTCTGAAAATTGTAAAGTTACTCTTCACGGCTTTTCCGATGCCTCCGAACGTGGATTTGCTGCGGCCGTGTACCTCCGCACCGTTACTGTTGACGGAGTTGTTGCTGTGCATCTGGTGATAGCGAAAAGCAAAGTCGCTCCCCTTCGGACTCGTCATACGATCCCGAGGTTGGAATTGTGTGGAGCTGCCCTCCTAATGCGTTTGTTGAACCACGTATGGCTCACATTAGGTCGATCTATTAAGATACAAGAGGTTTATGCTTGGACGGACAGTCAGGTCGTCCTTTGTTGGTTGAAGGCTCCGGCGCACACCTTGGACGTGTTTGTGGCCAATCGAGTGTCGCAGATTTGTAATTCCGACATCGAGTTGATTTGGAGACACGTGCCGGGAACCATGAATCCCGCGGATTGTGCGTCTCGGGGTTGTGTAGCCCCAACCCTAATTAACCACCCCCTCTGGTGGGGCCCACAGTGGTTGATGCGGCCTGAGTCGGAGTGGCCGCCCTCTCCAGCGTTGTCGAACGTAGCCGTTCCTGATATGCGGGCATGCGTCCTGGAGACTAACCCCGCCGGGGAAAAGGATTTGTTGTTGGATCGGTACAGCTCCTTACAGAAGCTGCTTGGTGTTACCGCTTGGATCAGACGTTTTGAGTACAATTGCAGAAACCCACGCGCGAGGCGTGATTCGTCGGTTCTCACTCCGGACGAGCGTAGGGACGCGCTCTTGTTTTGGGTCCGGAGAGTACAAGCTGATAGTTTTGAGTCCGAGATTGAAATTCTGCGTTTAGGCCGTCGCAAGTTGAAGGGCGCGGTATCGCGATTAAATCCCTTCCTGGACGAGAGTGGGCTTTTGCGAGTCGGCGGAAGACTTCGAAATGCGAACCTGCCGTATGGAGCTCGTCACCCCCTTTTGTTACCTAAAGCCGGACATTTGACTCAACTGATAATAACAGATCGCCATGTGAATGCACAACATGCTGGCTGTAATGCTTTGATGGCCATTTTGCAGCGTGAATTTTGGATTTTGTCTGCTCGTCGAGCCATTCGCACTGTGGTTTTCCGTTGCCTGCCTTGTTATCGATTGAAGGCCGCGACCATGCAGCCCCAGATGGGTGATTTGCCTGCTGATCGCGTCACGGAATGTAGAGCCTTTGCCGGAGTCGCCACCGACTTCGCCGGTCCCTTTACTGTAAAGGCTTCGAGACTGCGTAATGCTAAAACCTATAAGGCGTACTTGTGCGTGTTTGTGTGTTTGTCCACCAAGGCTGTCCATTTGGAAATTGTCTCGGAATTGTCTACCGAAGCCTTTGTCGCCGCCTTGAGCAGATTTGTTTCCCGTAGAGGACTGCCGTCATTGATACGTTCCGATTGTGGTACTAATTATAAGGGAACGTGTAATTATCTTAAGGAAGTAGTTAAGTTTTTTGTTGATAATAAAATAGACATTGGAACCACCCTCTCCCGGCGTGGGATAATCTGGAAGTTTAGCCCTCCAGCTTGTCCGACCTGGGGAGGAATTTTTGAAGCTTGTGTAAAGGCTGCCAAGACACACTTGCGTCGCGTGATTGGAGAAACTATTCTCACGTTTGAGGAACTTGATACGGTATTTTGTAAAATTGAGGCCGTCCTCAACTCGCGACCCTTGTGCCCGTTGTCTTCGGACCCGAATGACCTGGAAGCGTTGACCCCAGGTCATTTCTTGATCGGACAGCCCCTTTTGGCGTTGCCTGAATATCCGATTCAGGATGTAGGATCCCATCGTTTGTCGCGATACCAACTTTTGAAACAGATGTCCCAAAACTTCTGGGCACGTTGGTCGATGGAGTATTTGCATATCCTACAACAGCGCGTGAAGTGGACAGATAAAACCACCCCACCCCAGACTGGCGACCTCGTGTTGATTAAGGATGCTAACCTGCCGCCCCTATGTTGGCGAAGGGGGCGCATTGTTAAACTCTACCCCGGAACTGACGGAGTTCCTCGTTTTGCTGAGGTTTTGGTTCGAGATTCGGTTTTGAAGAGAGCAGTTAGTGGGCTCTCCCGATTACCCGTAGATTGACGTACCGTTCTTAACGGTCCGGGGCGGGGGGATGTTCGGAAAAGATCGACGTTTCTGAACGCGTCTCTAATGTCACGTCAAATTGACATTTGGCTGTCACTTGAAGTTGACAGTGACACTTGATTGGAATTCTTGTTAGGAAAAATGTCGGAATAATTTTGCTGAATTTGTTAAAAATCGCTCGCGTTGAATGTGCCTGGCATATCGAGTTTGAATAAAATCTTAAATTATCTATGTGATCCCGTTTTGTACGACCAAGGTTTTGATGCCATCTCTGGAGTGGCCGGTCGCGGATGCTTTGAAAGATAACCTTTTCTACCACACGCGCTTGTTGTCGGGACAATATATCGTAATAAAAAAAGCTCCCCCGCGTGGGTCGTGGTGTATTGTTGCCCAGTGTCTTGGGACCCTGTGTGTTATTTGTGTTGTGCGTAAGGTGACGAGTTGGTAAGGTCTGCAGAAGACGAAGAAAGGACCCCAGGGGCGCGCGCGCTCCCTTACACCACTTCTGCCTTGGAGACATTCGACACACGGACCCGTATGTAAAATCACCTTACTTCACAAATTCTATCCGCTGTGTATCGCAGTCCAATTGTTCAGTTACATCCCGGCTGAAACCTAGTTCTTGTCCGGAGTCTACTCATGATAAATCTTCCACTGCGCCATGCCGGCTCCGCGGTATAGGCAGGGGTGTACTGAACAGTGAGTGTCTACTCTAGTCATATAACTAGCGGCGCGGAAGGCAGCCCGCGCGCTCGCCGCCCGCGCCCGCCTACCTGCCGCCCGCGCACTACCACCACAACCACCACCCGCACCCGCACCCACACCCCACGCATCCGCCGCACGGTGAGTGTCTACTCTATTCATAATAACTAGCGGCGATACGCACGCGCACAGCAGCGAGACGTTCATGTACTGTCGAACCAATTGAATCATGCATGACCCATATTGCTTATGTTTGAAAAACTATAAAGTTAGTCAGTGTCAATGTCAACAAGTTTGAATTTCGACCTTATTGAATTTTAATATCTATTATAAAATAAACTCATGGTGGGTCACGATTCAATTGGTTCGACTGTACAACGGCAAGACAGGGTGCCCATTGGTCAAGGTCGGACCTTCCTGCCCGAGCTGAGCCGGCTGGATCCTGCCGTGGAAATGGACCCTTAAAAGTCCGGAAACGTGGATAGACTGCAGGAGATGTGCAACGTCTAATGAATTTGTGTAAGTTGCTGGTTCAATCCGGCTCGAAGGACCATGAACCTGGGCGATTCAAGTAAATAAGAATCATTTTTGTATACAATGGTTTATTAGGGATAGTGTATAATTAAACAATACTTTTACACAAAGGTTCATTATAACTGTAACTTTGCCGTGATGTACAAACGTATAAACAAAGCCATCTTTGATTAATCATTTGCAAGTTATAATTTTACAAAATTTTGTATGTAGCTAAATGGGGTTTTAGTTTGCTTTGCGACACCGCACCGGTTCCTTAGTCGTATGTAATAGATTCTTTTCGATTATAGTTTACGGTATAAACCGTTTGCTTCACTTTCAATGTAGGTGCGCTGTAGAATAATAGGCTACTTGACTTATACTTAATTTGATACATCGAATGAATATTTCCTTTAGTATTTGGCTTCATCATCATCATCATCATATCAGCCAAACGACGCCCACTGCTGGGCATAGGCCTCCCCCAAGGATCTCCACAACGATCGGTCCTGCGCTGCCCGCATCCAGCGGCTTCCCGCGATCTTGACCAGATCGTCGGTCCACCTTGTAGGGGGCCTGCCCACGGAACGTCGTCCGGTACGCGGTCGCCATTCGAGAACCTTTCCGCTTAGGAAAACGTAATATAGCGATATCATGAAATAAAAGTACAAGATGAATATGTAAAAATAATTTGAAAAATATATTTTTTCATTTTTTATTTGAACTAATGAAAACTATCGTCCATGTTGTGACGTAATTGGATTTCTAAATTTTTAAACAAATAAACGTCACTTTCACTTTTGCTCCATATTATAATAATCTATATATATAAAAGAAAGTCGTGTTTGTTACAACACTTATAACTCGAGAACGGCTGGACCGATTGCCATGGTTTTTGATTTGTTGGATTTGTTTCCGTCCCGAATAGCAGAATAACTAATAAAAACATTGTAAAATTGACGAAAAAAATAAAATAAAAGAGAAAACATTTTCCCATACAAATTGTTCCTGAGTTTCGTACCTGTCAAACATTTGATGTTCATCCTGTCGATACGGTCAACTCTCCCCTCAAATTAATAGTATATTATGATACAAGTGTGCTAAGGTTGCTCATTATACACGAGGCTGTGGGTTGCAGCCCGAGCCGCAGGCGAGGGCGTAAATCAGCCGAGTGTCTAGTGAGTAAGTTGCTCACGAGTTTCATACGCACTTTTTCAACACACTTGCGAGGAAAAACAAACATTTATTGAATACATAACATAATTATAATAACTTAGTATTAACTAAGGGAAAAAGCGCGCAAGTTTTATTTTCGCATGCGCCAAATTTAAGGTGATTTATTACATACAGCCATACAGCCTACTTCAAAATAATTATAATAATAGTGATAAAATGCAAATGTTTTATAACAAATTATTGTGAATTATTAATAATTTGATAATAATATACTTAATTATGTTTTCTGTCTTAATTTATTATCATATCTATTCTATATATATCACATCGTAAATGGATTTTCAGCCGTATAAAACCTCTTTGTTGTTACAAAAAAAGAACTGTATCTATTACCCGGTGAAATCGAAAATGCTATGCTGATTCGCATATAACTTGCAGTTAGGTACTAACTTAACTTTGTAGGGATACTGTATTACCCGGTTAAATTAAAAAAGTCTCTGTTTACTCGCATATAATTTGCAGTTAGGTACTTACTTAACTTTGTAGGGATAATTCTATTACGCAACTAGTACTGTAATATTATTATGCACGCGTGTGTTATAGTTCGGTTTATGGCCCTAAAATCGATGTAATATGGCTCACTTTATGAGCAAGTGTGTTGAAAAGAATGTAATTAAATAAAGGTTTCGAATCGACAACATATACTCACAATAATCGGATTATCGCGTATTTTAGATTTTAAAATTATAGAATCAATGACGTTATAATATCATTGTATAGAATAGTGTCAGAAATGAAAAAGGATTGACATATTTATTTGTTGTCAAATTCATATTCATGGGTGCGTTCAGAAATTGATTTTGTGTAAACTAAAGAAAAGATATCAAGCTACTTATCAGAATATATAAAAATCAATGCCACTTTTCGTTGTAATTTTATAACTCGAGAACGGGCTCACCTATTCAATCCAAACCAAATGTTTAGGCTTTGGTCGGACTATTTAGTAGATGGTTTATGTGAAATTTGGGGTAGGGGTAGGGTAGGGGTGGGGTAGGAGTAGGGTAGGGGTAGGGTAGGGTAGGGGTAAGGTAGGGTAGGGGTTGGGTAGGGGTAGGGTAGGGATAGAGTAGTGATACGGTAGGGGTAGTGTGGAGTAGGGGGTAGGGCCACGCGAACAAAGTCGCGCCGGGTCAGCTAGTAATAAAATAATAATAATAATACATTGTAAAAATTTTATATTTAGAAATATAATTTTGTAAGTATTTAAAATGTAATAAAGGGAATAATAATAATAATAGATTCTGAGCCGATTTCGGCTACAGCGACTGCTGGGTAGGCCATCTAGTGGCGTCTACTTGCTCCATATTAGTATAGCTGCATATAGGGTGTATTCCACTTATCAAAGATCTTTGTCCAATATACATTTGATCAAAGAAATTGGATGTTGTATGTATAAAATTTAACGTCAAAGTCGACCAATTTCTTTGATCAAATGCATATTGGACAAAGATTTTAAAATAAAGTTTTGTAGGTTTTTATGTTTTAAAGTATTAATAAATACATTTTTTCGTGTAATAGGACAATTATTATTCGTACACGAATAAAAAAAGGGTCAAGTAGCCTATTTAGTTTATGATATCATGTATTAACGAAGCTGTTATACCGTGGTCAGCAGGTATGTGGTCGTGGCAGGGCGGCGCGGCGGCGGGCGGCGCGGGCGCGGAGGGCGGCCACGCGCCGCACGAGCTGTCCGACATGCTGCAGATCCTCGACCAGGGCGGCGCCGCCACCTTCGAGGACCTCAACATAAACATGTTCAACTCGAACTTTGAATAACCACCACGAGCCCTGTGAAATAAATGACTGCTGCACTTTCGTTGATTGTGAGAGTTAATGTTGCTTCGAAACGAGGACCCGTTTGTTTTCGATTTGTGAATGCGTATTTGATTGATTTGATCGCCGAACGCGAGTTATCGATGGAACTTCGGGTTGTGAAGAGTTTCCATCGCCCCAGCTTCTAGGATTTTTTTAATCAGCCTTTCCTTTTTATGGTAAGGCATTTTAGTTTACCTTACGTCGAAGATTACTCGTTTTCGTTAATTACAAATGAATAATTTGAATAAGTGAGTATTGTCTAAAATTTAGTTAAGTAATTAAGTTTAATTCTTATTCAGTATTAGTTAAGCAATCATATGATATTATATAGTGAATTAAATATGCAATTTATTTTAATTTGTAGACCCGATTTTCGGAAATAACAGTAGTACTGGGAAGATGGCAACTTTTCTTTTTTAGATGTGTTTTTGTCACGTACAATAAATTGATTCGAATATTATCGACTGTATATAAAAATACGTTATTTTTACCAAATAAAAAATACATTATTTAACGCAAATCAAAATTAAATTCGACTGCAACTATAATTTTATTATCTTTTAGCTACCAATATGACGACAGCTGTAGAAAACGATAAAATTGAAAGAATATAGCAAGTGTATATGTGTCATAAATTAAATATTATATTTCATTATGTAATTCAGAATACTGAATTGTTGAAATCTGCTTCATATTAATAAGGGTATTTCCCACATGTATTTGCAGAACTGTAATGTATTATACAGGTTCACTAATAGTTCTCATGTTTATGGGATTATGTATTAAACACACAGTTGGAAATTACCAAAATCATAAGGCCTTAAATTCTACAATCATAGGCGTTCTTACGGCCAGAATTAATAACATATCCACAGATAGGGATAGGTGCGATCCAGATTAGTTGCTATGCAACGCTTGATATTAACATAGAATTTACGACAGTTGCCAGGGTGTTGCTAGGTGTTGCCTAGCAACTAATCTGGATCGCACCTATCCCTATCTGTGGATAGGTTATTAATTCTGGCCGTTAGTCTTTAACTTCATATTGGCTAGAATTATAATAATATTTTTCGTTTTTAATAATGGTCGAATGTTGCGTGTCGTCAATTGGTAGTACTTATTTTAATTTGGCAGATATACTTAATAATAGGTAATAATTATTCTGGTGCGGTAGTTTTTTGTGTATACAAGATTTATTTTAGTTGATTAAAGTTAAACACTTTCTAATATGTATGTTGCTTCAGTTGGTGGATATGTCGCAGCCAAATAGTTAAATTCGCCATTTAATTAAACGCCTACGCCGATAACTTTTTCCATAAGCTATTGTATCTTCCCATAATTTGACGGAGCCTCATCTCCTCATTGCTTGATCACAACACTAACCTAATCTAACCGAATTTAAAACTAATATTCTGTGTAAGACTAATATAAACCCAATTTTTTAAATTGTTCCCGTCATACTTAACTATCCGGCGCGCGCGGATTCAACTATCCGCCTGCGACAGATATAACAATCCACCACGTGTAGTCTTCTATGAGTATTGTTTAGGCTCAAAGTAATCACATGATCGCATGTAATGTAACGATATTCTATTCTATTCTATTCTATTCTATTAGTTAAGCTTAAACACAAACGCGTTGCGCACCCTCACCGCTAAAATCGGCGCCACCAATTTTCGTTTCTTCATTGGCCGATACGACACGACACCCGCCACCGACATCAATTGTATGAAATTGTCGGTGCCTCCTCCGGCATGTCGTGCCAACGAGACAGCGTACCATACCATTTCATAGGAAAAATGCGTCCGCCGATGTCGTTTCTAGGTGTCGTGTTGTTTTTGGCCAATGAAGAAACAAAAATTGGTGGCGCCTGATATTAGCCTTGAGTGGCGCCTATTCTACCGGTGAGGGTGCGCAACGCGTTTATGTGTTTAAGTTTAACTAACAAAGCGATGCTATATCAGAGGATATATATTGAAGCCGACTACGCTTCACTTGTTGACATGTATATAAAAGATGAGTTACAACGTTACAAATTAGAAAGTGATTGATCTGATTTTTTATATGCTCGATATCTTTATTTTAAAATTATTTTGATTATACTATTACTTTTATTGAAATATTGATATTTTCTTGTAAGTAATGCATTTACGAATAGTTTTCATTTGTATTATGTTCATAATTAGATTATTTACTTATATCAGAGTTTTGTAAAACGACTTTTTCATTAAACATAAATTACACAATCACTTTGATTTTATATACACATCCTATTAATCCTTACATCTTATACTAACACTGCGTGATGTACTCAAAAAGTTAATTTTTTCGTTTTGTTTGTTAGTGTCGATAAAATGTACTTAATTAAATTCTGTAGGTACCTCAGAGTTAATTTCAGTTTTTGTGATTCAAGTCCGATTTCAGGGGCAATATGTTTTAAGTCACAGCTTCAATAGGCTCAAAGTTATTCAGATAGAAATTGTCATGTGTCACCGACCGGTCTAAAGTGTTTTTTGGAGTAAACTGGTTTTGCCTGTAGGAATATAGTATAAGAAAAGCAAAAATACGGCCAGCTAAAATAAATTAACGACCATTTAATAATTACAAGAAAAGCAGTTAATAGTAGATTGTACAACAAGTGCATAAAACCACAGATAATATAATACTATATAAAACTTACCATTTTACCCGAGATATATATAGGGTGGATAGTCAATTCGAGGGTAAAATGGGTTTTATGTTCGAGTTATACACTCTGCTTTTCACTTCAAGTGTGAGGAAAATAAATAACAATATTGCAAAAAAGAAAAAATAAAGACGTCGCCATATTTGCGGGAAGAGTTTTTTTTTATACGTGGCAGTGGCAGCACAGTGACTTTAACATAGATCGTAGTCCATAATGCTCTTGAAATACTTATTTCTTACAAAACTTATTAATTTTGCCTAGTTTTATTAATTTAGTAAGTAATTTGAAATGGATTGTGTACAAAATTAAAGAAACAGAATGAAATAACAAGTTTATGTAACGAAGTTTAATTGCGAGTGTGACTGTTTACCTGACGACCTTTGTCTTAGAATCTGAGACTTAGACGAAGATTTTACTTTATGCACTAGAGCATAAAAAGCGATTTTATGCAGCCTATACCCAACATAAACACGAACTTTACGAGCATGAGAAGTGAAAATAATTTTAGTTTCTTATACTTGAAATAAAACCGTACTTTGTGCTATGTAACTGTTGAGTTGTTCAGTCGATTGCGATATCGCTACCGAGCGCGACAGCGATATCGCTTAAGGCCTAATCAGACGAGGGACTTTTGTCCCCGTGGGACAAAAAGTCCATGTACCTACGTCCAAAATATGTACTCCGAGTACTTGTCGCGGACTCGAGCGACGCATACGGTGTGCGGTCATTTGCCCGTGACAGGTGTGCCCGGAATAACGTACTTCACTATCGAGCGCTCTATGCAGACTAAAGTTCGATGTGTGCGTTGTTGCGCCTAGTTACGTAAGTTCTATTTTTTTCGGGGACTACCGCGAACTTTTGTCCAGTCCAGTCTCTGGGCGTTTGTGCACTACACTGAATTTTACCGATCCGGAAAAAAACGAACGCTTGTATTTTAATCATTTATAATAGTAAGAATTTATTTTTTTCGTGTAGTTTCAATGTTTCGAACCCCAAACTACACGAAATAAATAAATTCTATTATTAATAATAATTAATTATTAAAATACAAGCATCCGTTTTTTTCCAGATCGGTAAAAATCAGTGTAGTGCACAAACGCCCTCTCGGTGTCCGCGGTACTTTCTGGGACTTTATCCGCGGTACTTTTAGTTCCTTGTGTGCGTTATTCGATACAATTTCTATGAGATCTATATCGATCTATGGACATAAAAGTACTCGGCGGACAGTTCCTTGTCTGATCAGGTGGCCTACCACAAGCTCTTATAGCAGTTATTTTTAAGTTGAGAGAGTGAGACGCCGCTATACGGCGTGTAGAGCGGCGTCTCACTCTCTCAACTTAAAAATAACTGCTATAAGAGCTTGTGGTAGGCCACCAGGCCTTTATATTTGAACAAGGCCTTCTGGTCGGTACCATAGAGATACATATTTACATATTTATAGGTCAATGGTCGGTACACACGCAGCAACTTTGATCGATGGCGACTCGCTGGCGACTTGTGATTAGTATATTGACGGCTACCCACCTTCTGCGCCAGTGGTCTCGGGTTCGATTCCCGAACAAGACAAATATTTGTGTGCATGAACATGTCTATTTGTCTTGGTCTGGGTGTTTACTATATATATTATGTATGTATTTACAAACAAAAAGTATTTAAGTATATATTTATCCGTTATCAAGTTTTCCATGATACAGTTTCTTAATGAAATTAAAATGGGCTTAGATAATTGGTGTGAATGTAAGAAGTTATTTATATTTATTTATTTATTTATATCGATCATAAGGCGCCAGCGACAATAAATCGCTGCTAAATTCACGTCCACACATGATTTTGAGATCGCAAGCGAGTCGCTATCTACCAAAAGTTGCTGCCGTGTGGACTGACCATTTTAATCGGCATTCGTAGATCGGTCTCTACTCTCCTCTACTACAACAGGTGATCTGTGATCGGCGCGGGATCCCGACACGCGACTACGGTCAAGCATCGGCGAGATCCGATCGGATCCCAGAAGTTTCATGCGATATTTTACCTTATAACTTTTTACACAGGACTTATTTCTCTATGCAATGTTCTGCAACTTACGACCTTAAGAAATTATCTTTTGAATAACGTATAAACCAGAATGAATTAATAGTGAATGAAACGTGAGCCGCCAAAAGCATAGATATAGTATATTAAAAACATTAAAAAGGCCAAAAGTTAGATTTTTTCAGTTTTGTTTTTTTCCGTTTTGTTCCGTTTGTGTTGTGTTTTACCATGGCCCGCTATTACTCAGCTGCTTGCGCTCCTACGCAACGAGTGAGATAGAAGATGGCTTTGGTTATTCCCATGAAGCTCGACTTAATACTGAGGTAACTAAGTCGAGCTTCATGGTTATACCCATAAACTTATTATACTCTATCTAGAGTGTGTCAGATAACTCTGCACGTGCCTGGCGCGTTTTTGGCGCTAGTTACAGTGCATTTTTTTGTTCTAATGTTATAGAAAAGATTAGTATTCGATTTTTACCGCGCGCAGACTTATCTGACGAGCACTCTACAATAGACGGACAGAGTTCGCTTGGTTGTGAAACCGAAAATGACATGAGCTACAGTGCCACCAAGGAATTTATAAGTACTACGTACAGTGCCACAAGCTTTTCTGTTCCGGTGACAGTCGTGACAGAGGTGAAATTAGCTGTCAAAATCTCTGAGGATTCAGTACTCAGAGGTCAAAATGGACTGTTGCATGGCCCGCTATTATTTCTCGGCTGCTTGCGCTCCTACAGGCCATGCTGCTCGGATTGGCAACGTCATAAATGTCAATGTCGTCTACTAATCCTAATTTCTTGTATGCATGAGATGAGATGAATTCCTGATTATAGCGCCTTAAAATCAAATAATACGCGTACATAACTAAGGGTTGTTTTATTTTAACTATATCACAGTCACGAAAATGTTTATTAAACACTCCTACTGATGTTGTAAGCTCCCAGTCGGCTCGTGGTATCGCACGAATCCATCGCTGACGCAGTGTTCCTCCTTCGGGAATCCAAATCTTTCGAGATCCAAGGTTTCATAAGTAATTTCCAACAATGATCACGTATTTATATGCACTAATTATACAATAGATATTGTATTAAAACACCCAAACAGCAATCAAGAAAATCAAACAGCAACGTTTCTTGACATGACCACAAATTATTTTTTTTTTTTTTTTTTTTTTTTTTTTTTATTATTGGCTCCACCCGGTTTGGGTATTAGCCATGACAAAGGTAGGGAAACTAAACTATATCTTTATAAACTAATTTAGGTATATACAAGGAAATTTGGAATTGGATAGTGGGGAGGAAAAGAAAGAAGGATTATAAAATATATATAGGATGTGTAAGAGGGGTTTAGATTAAATTTGAATATTATTAGTGGATATAAAAAGAGAAATACATTTATAAACATAAATATCATTGGAATATAAAAGAAGCAATATAGAAGTAGGAAGAGGTATACTGAGGGAAATTAAAGAGTCATAAAAGGAAGTATGATCGTAGAGGGGACAGGAAAAAAATATATGATTTACATCACCCAATCCAGTGCCACACTCACACAATGAATTATCAATGATTCCTAGTCTGGACAAATGGGCAGGAGTGCAGGTATGGCCAAGTCGCATTCGTGTAATAATGGTAGTGGGTACTTTACCAAGCTTCATTTTACAAAACCAAGGTTTGGATGGTATGTCTGGTTGAATCCGTTTATAATAGCTGCCTTTGTATTTACTGCTTATGTGCCACTGACTATCCCATGATTTTTTGAGACAAACTCTTGCATATGCGCACAAATCATAGCAATAATTTTTGTAAGGGAATAAATCCCCAGAAACTATTGCTTCCTTTGCTAGTTGATCAGCTTTTTCGTTACCTTGAATATTACTGTGACTAGGCACCCATACAAAGTTTATCTCATAACCTGCTATTGAACATTTTTGAAGTAAATTTCGGCATTCTATAATTATTTGGTAGCTTAAATTGCTTTTAAAAGGAAATTTTTGCAGAGCTTCTAGAGCGCTTCTTGAGTCTGAGAAGATAATTACTTTCTTTAATTTATATAATAACACATATTCTAACGATTTTAAAAGGCCAAGGCATTCACCAGTAAACACCGAAGACTCGGGCGGAAGTTTAACCATTTGAATAACTTGGTACTGTTTATGGAATATTCCAACACCAACATTACTATCAGAGGATAACTTGGAAGCATCGCAATAAATATGATGATAATCCCGCCATACCTCTGACAGTAAAAATTTAAAGTGGAATTTAGTGTTGATGTCATTTTTATGGAAATCTATGTTGAAATGGATATTTGGAAATAAGATTAAACATTCGTAGTTTTGCGAAAAAATTGGAAGATATGATGACCTGTGAGTTGGAGCTTGAAATGAGCAAAACTTACTGAAACTTACAACAAGACAAGGTACTTGTTTGTGTGACCAGTATGAGGAGGATTCCACGAGTTCTAAAAGTTTGGAAAGTTTATTATACAGTGGGTGATTATAAAATTGAAACGCTCGAAAAAGATATCTGTCACATAGGTACTGCCGTCTAAGTTTCAAAGGGGGATCAGAACACTCCACTTGAAGAGCATTTGTGGGACTTGATTTCATTACGCCAGTAACAATGCGGAGGGCTTTCGACTGAATGATATTAAGTTTTTTCATGCCGAGCGCGCTGCAGGGTTCTAATAGGAATGTCCCGTAATCTAAAATGCTTCTAACAATGGAGTTGTAAAGCTGTTTCAAGGAGGAAGGATGAGATCCCCACCAGACACCAGATAAACATCTTAAAATATTAAGCGTCCTTTCACATTTGGCAACAACCTGATAACAATGTGTTAGACCTGTTAATTTACTGTCCAGGGTTATGCCTAAAAACTTGGCTTCGTCACTAGTTGGAATTATTGAATTTTCATAATAAACAGTGATGGGTGGTGGACATCGCATCCTAGAAAAAAGGACCACACTGCTCTTGGAACTTGATAACTCAAGGCCGTTAGTTTCAAGCCAGGTTTTTAGTGAATCTAAACAAGACGAAAGGAGGGAACATAGATTTTCGATTGATTTCCCTGTACAGTATAACAGCAGGTCATCAGCATATTGTAATGTATGAATACTATTAGGAAGGGAGCTATCTAAATCATATGTATAAATATTGTACAACAGTGGGCTTAGCACAGAGCCTTGTGGAAGTCCATTCCATACTAACCGTGACTTCGTATTCTCGGGACCATGAGAAATATGGATTGTTCTATCAGATAAAATATTTATGATGAAGTTAACTAATAATGGTGGAACTTGTAATTTGATGAGTTTATTCTGAAGGATGCTAAGAACAACATTATCATATGCTGATTTTATATCCAAAAACGCAGCCAAAAGCGATTGATTCAAAGAGAAAGCTATTCGGATGTCAGTTGTAAAGATGCCAATGCTGTCAATTGTACTTTTATTTTTTCGAAAACCAAACTGGCTGTCACTCAGTAAACCTCTACTTTCAATAAACCATTCTAAACGAATTTTGATAAGATGTTCAGCAATTTTAAGAAGAACTGAAGATAAAGCGATAGGTCGATAAGAAGAAACATTATCACTGGGTTTATTAGGTTTTAAAATAGGTATTATCTCTTGTATCTTCCATGCACAAGGGATGTCACCGTGTAACATCATAGAGTTGATTAGATTTAAAAGGTATATTAAACTACTATCCCCCAAGTGACTAATAAAGGAATATGGGATATTGTCACAGCCAGGAGCAGAGTCCTTGACATAGGACAAAACCCCTTTGAGTTCAGCTAATGAGAAAGGAGAACTAAGACCAGTCAGTTCCGCTGAGGAGGGGGTTTGCAGAAGTGTACTACCACATGGTACGTAAGGAGGGGCTAATCTATCTAGAAATTCTTCAGTTATTTGTTCCGGAATATGTTTGGGAGTGGATTCTTTGAAAGCTGAGCGAAACCGGCGAATATGGGACCAAACAAGAGATACTGGAGTATTAGGTGATATTGAAGAGCAAAATTTTTTCCAACTTTCCCATTTCTTTTGTTTAAATAATTTCCGAGTACTATTGATATGATATGACAAGGAATTAAAGTTTTCAGTTGTAGAATTTAGCTTATATTTTATTTCAGCCTCCTTCCTTTTGGTAACTGCTATAGTACACTCCTGATCCCACCAGGGAGGAGATGGAATTTTTCTTGGATGACCAGTTTTAGTCGGAAATACTTTATTGGCAGTGTTTATTAACAAAGATGTTAAAGCATTTGCACAAGTTGAAAGGTTATTTTTATCAATGTTTGGAAGTTCTTGTAAATCTTGTTCAACTTGTAACTTAAAAGTATTCCATTTCTCCTTAACCAATTTATGTTTCAATCTTGGAGGATTCATATTTGATTGTTTTAGTGGACTATTTAAGAAAGTAATTATAATTGGATAATGATCACTGCCATGTGTGGAACTAAGTGTAGTCCATGTTAAGGAAGACTAGGCTAGGGGAGACAATGGATAAGTCAGGAACACTTCTACCCTCCTCTGGCTTGGTTCTACGAGTGATTTTGCCAGTATTAAGTAGACATAAATTATTAGAATGTAATATGTCTAACATTCTACTGCCATAGTGATTAGACGTAGAGCTACCCCATGAGCAGTGTTGAACATTAAAATCTCCCATAACCACAAGGGGTTTTGGCAGTGATTTTATAATATTTTCAATTTCATCATAAATGTGTGACACAGGATGAGGAATGTAGATTGAAACAAAACAGATATTATTTACAACAGCAGCAATGATTGAAAAATCATTACTATGATGAGGAATAGGGATGTGCTTAAAAAGCAATGGATGTTTTATCAGCAAAGCTACACCACAACCAATAGTAGGGTCTAGCCCAAGCCGGTCTTCACGCACACATGAAAAGCCGGATAATTTAAAATTTAAACCTGGTTTAAGCCAAGTTTCTTGGAGAGCAACTACAAAGGGATTATATTTATTAATTATATGAATTAAATCAGATTTTTTGCTAATTACACTTCTGCAATTCCATTGAATTACAGAGTTCATTCAGTTTATTTAAGTTAACATAGTTTTCGGATTGTGCAGCGTTGGACGGTGAGGAAATAATATTACTATTAGACAATGTTTGAATGAGAGCAATTATAAGGTCTCTAATGGGTAAGTTAGAAAGTGAGGAGTCTGTATTGTTATTCAAAGCATTCCCATTGGGGGAAGAAGGCATTCTAAAGTCGTTTAATATTTCATTATGAGAAGTCTTGTCATATCCTTTACTGATGTTACGAGGAGATTTTGGTTTAATAAAAACTGTTTTTTTGTAAGAAGTTCTTGTTTCATTTAAATTGTTACCAGTATTATTAGTGGGGTATACGAAATTGGAGATAGGTGGAGAAAGAGGAGAGGAGGCAAGAACATCTGCATATGACTTGTAAGAGGCAGGATGAAGTTTTAATGCCTCCGCATAAGAAATACAACTTTTTGCCATACTTTCTAAAAAATTCAGGGCAGTTCTTGCTGATGGCTGTATGTAAACCAGTACATAAGCAGCATCTTATTTCCTCTTCATCAACTGTGCAATTATCTCCAGAGTGTCCTGATCCGCACTTAAAACATCTAGAAACAGATCTGCATTGAGCTTTAATGTGGCCATAACGGCAGCATTTGTAGCATTGAATTGTTGGGAATATATACAAATTTACAGGCAGGGCATTATAGCATAAATACACTCTTTTTGGAAGGACCTGTCCATCAAAGGTCAGAACTATTGTTTCAATTGGAGAAAAATCTATTTTACCATTGACAGTTACTTTTTTCTTCAGTCGTCTGATTTTAAGAATATTACCACATCCTATGGGGACTGAGATATTGTTCATAATATCCTCCTCAGACCAATCTGCGGGGATGCCTCTTACTACACCCATCCGGGTGATATTATGGGTTGGGATAAAAGCCTTGTAATTGTTCTGCTTTAGAAAGCTGCTATTTATGAAATTGTTGGCATCTTGAAAATGAGAAAAAGAAATTGAAGCTTTGTTTCTTCCAATTTTTTTCAAACTACCATTTATAATGTTATTAAATGTATGCCTTTTTAGGAAACGCCCTAAAGCTACAGGATGTAATATAACATTCTCATCAGGGGATGTAAGTTCCCGTTGTATATAAACAATGTAAGGCGACGCATCTGAAGCTTGGTAAAGTATCCTAGCTACAGGGGAATGATCAGCAATTTGAGGGTTTTGTGATCCGGAAATTTGGACGGATTGGGATGGTTCAATCAACGAATTATTTGGTAAATTTTGTTCTACATTTGTTGGAATAGTACAGTGACAGTCAGTTTCTGTAAGATTATTGACATCAGATAGTTTCAATTGACTTTTTCTCCTCTTTTTATTACAATGTTTGCAGGTTTTCCTTGCAGAAGATCTTTTACGTTTGGGGTTTTTATTTGATTCAGAGCAATCTGTATCAAACAAAGATCCCTCAGTATCCATGTCAGAGGTATTAGAAATAGTAACAAAATTAGTCGCCTGGGGGATAGTTCCCCCAGGGTCGTGGGGCCCGTTGGCCCCGTTCATATAAGAAATATATTAAAAACTTACCAGATATCCAACTATATACAAAAATGAATAGATATTATACAAAAATACAGTTAAATAAAGAAAATTTACACCCACTATCCAAAATAACTAATTTAAAATCAAAAAGCCAGAAAAAACACGACCGCCTTTCTTCAAGTTTCCCGCGCTTTTTTCAAACCACAAATTATCTAGGCTACGTTCCGTTTTGCGTCAACAGCGATAATATCACTGATATCGCGCTCACACATCGTTCCGATTTGTTGTGAGCGCGACAACGAAAGCAGTAATTACGTCACGGATGACGTCACTACCGCCGCCATTTTGCGATCACGGTGATATCGTTCTCAAGCGTTAGCACTGTGAGCGGGCTGTCATATTTGACGTTTTGTTGTCAAACGTCATTGTTTGTTGTGGTTTTGTTTGAGTAATCTCTGCGTTTTAGGTTTTATTTAGGTATTTTATTTGTTTATCCCGAAGCAGAAAGCCAGAAAAATGATAGTGCTTATTAAAGATGAGACGACGGGTAGAGACATTACTCTAAATTGAAGCACGGATCACTATCATCATCGCTGTCCAATAAAACGTTTACTAATTGACGAATATCCATACTAAACCGGTGATTATTTACTTACAAATTCAAATCAAAACAACGCTCGCTCGCGATGCTTGCAAATAGCCGTTCCGAATTGAAATCGCGTCAACAGTGCTGTCAGCGCGATAATCAAATCGGAACAGCTTTTAGCGCTCACAGCGCCAACAGTACTATTGACTCAAAACGGAACACGGCCATAGTGTCATGACCAAAGAGTATTCCGACTTGCCACATCCAGATAAAAAAATTATCCAAAATGTGCAAAAATAGTAGATTTTCTTTTTATTTTGTAACAAGCAAATTTAACCAAGTTGTTAAATAAATGCGTGCAAAATCCGAGAAAGTGTTTTATTTAAATGAACAGTTCGCGCAGAAATCTAAGATTTGAATTACGGCGAAAGTTATTTTTTTTTATTATATTATATCAAGTTTAGCCTAGTCAACGAAGAGATATAGAGGGAAATGTTTGGAACACAATTTTTGACTTTGGAACTTTGTTTGGGCTAAAAGTTTTGTAAAATACTGTATATATTTTACCGGCCAAACCCGATTTCAGGACAAACTAGTTTTTCCTAGGCCAAAAAAGTGTCAAAAGTTGTTGCTGTCAACAAGTTGCTCCGGAAGTCTTAGTGATAATATTATTTTCACTGTGTTTTTCCACCTGAACTTATCGCAATTCCAAACTTAATAGCCTCAACTCCATGCGCGAGTGTTATTACACCTCATATCGCAATATTAATGCGGATTATCTTCAAGACAAATTCGTGTTGACAGTGGTCGACTTTCAAGATTCGTGTCTACCCGCGTTAGCCAACACAGATCACATTGTTTCGCTACAACAGTGCCATAGACAAACACAACACAGATTACCACCAAAGCGTCACTGTGTTGCCAGGCATCTGAGAATACTACCATTTTGAGGAAAATTAAACGTAAACGTGCCCACCTACCATTATGAGTGGAAAAGCTAAAGCTAAAAACCCATCATCGTTGGAAAACTGCTCTAAGTGCAACAATGTCCCAAATGACAAAAAACTATCAGTTACATGTGACTGCTGTAAAAGAATTTTGTGTGGAGACTGCCATGGGTTATCGCCTACGGAAATCCGTGTTTTTGAGCTTAAGACGGTTGCTCGTGTCATAACATTTTTGTGCGATGATTGTCAATCTTCGATGTCACAGCTGCCATTAATATTAAAGAAGTTAACTGAGTTGACAGACGAGGTCCAATAACTTCGTGTCCGTCAGAACATGCTAGCAACTGAAACTGCTATTCAAGAATTGTCCGAAAGAGAAAATAGATCTCGCAATATTATAATTTATGATATCCCTGAGTCAAAATCTAACCAGGTCCCTGAGAAGAAAGAACACGATAACCGAGAATGTGCAAAAGTAATACAAGGCATAGCTAGCAATATCAACATGTCTGAAGCTAAGGTGTTTTGCTTGGGGGCACCCAGATCGGGCGCTGACGTTCCACCTCGACCAGTTAAGGTTATTCTGAAGAGTAAAAGTGAAGCATTGGAAGTATTGCGCAACAAAGGAAAGCTATCAAAACCATCATCTATTAAAGCAGATCTCACTCCATTACAACGAGAGTATTTGAAATACCTACGTGAAGAACTCGACAAACGTACAGCTAAAGGAGAGATTGACATCACAATCAAGTATGTTCGAGGTCATCCGAAAATAGTAAAGACAAGACCCATATTCAGTTCACCAAAAAACTTTTAATCCAACCAACACCGTTTCTAGCCTCTTACAAAATACTCTACACAAACATTCAATCCGTAACATCTAAATTTGACCTCTTTGTTAACAGTGTGAGAGACCTACAACCGGCTATTATACTACTAACGGAAACATGGCTTAAACCCAGCATTGCTGATAGCGTTGTTAAACTTCCTGGCTACGACTTATATAGAGATGACAGATTGGACAGGCGAAGTGGTGGTGTAGCTATTTATATTGCAAATAATGTTGATTGCCTAACCGCTAAATTAAATCCCCACTATAACACCAAACGAACTGCATCAGAATGCTTGTGGTTAGATCTACAATTAGGAACGCATCAGATACTACTTTGCGCTCTTTACAGAAGTCATAGCTCAACCCTCGATGACGACAACGACTTACTCAGCAGAATTGAAATGGCCTCAGACACAAATACAGTATTAATATTAGGAGATTTCAACTACCGTGGAGTCAAATGGCCCATGATAAACTTAGTAAACCTTACACCACTGGAAGAAAATTTTGCGCAATGGTTCAATAGTGTCAACTATCAACTTAGTTCAACTAATAGAAAAACCCACAAGATTCCGACAGGGTAACCGGCCATCTTGCCTTGATTTACTAATGACCAATGATGAAACACTCATAGCACAAATTGAGCACCTATCACCAATAGGAAAGAGTGATCATTCCTGTTTAGTGGCTACCATGCAACTTGAGCAGATTCATAGAAAGAACAAACCCAGAGCTATGAGGCGATGCTACAACAAAGCGAACTACACTCAAATAAATCAACACCTAAACAATACCCCTGATCTTGTGAGCGAGTGCAGTCATGCAGAAGAACAATTCAATATCATCCACCAGCGTATAACGGAAGCCATTAATCTCTATGTTCCTCAAACAACTGTCTACAAGTCAATGCCGAATAAACCATGGATATCTAAGGACATAGAAAAACAAATCAAGGAAAAAGAAACTCTATGGAGGAGGTACAGATTAACCGGTGCTGACGATATATACACTCAATATCGTAAATTAAATAACAAATTAACAAATAACTGTCGCAATGCCCGAGTTCATTTTGAAAGCAATATACTGATGGGAACACCAAAAAAATTCTTTTCTTACGTGAGACAACAAATATCTTCAAAAGTGAGCGTCCCATTAGCAGTAGTAAATAGTCAGGGACGAGAAGTTACCAATGCACATGATGTGGCCGAGGTCTTTGCTGATCAGTTTGCCAGTGTCTTCCAAACCGAACCGACTGGAAGCTTGCCAGTCCTAGACCCAAAACTCCGTGTTCATACTTCTATAGAAGACATAAAATTTACTGGTGACGTTATAGCAAAACACATCAAGGACATGAAATCAGACTCTTCACCCGGGCCAGACGGAATCCCGGTCACTTTGATACAGAATTGTGACATATCTGATTGTTTGGCTATTTTAATGCAGACCTCTTACGATACTGGAGTTTTACCTCAGCTTTGGAAGACAGCAGTAGTCACACCTATATACAAGAAAGGCAATAAGTTGCTTGCAGCGAATTACAGACCCATCAGTTTGACAAGTGTGATATGTAAACTTATGGAGAAAATCATCGTTAAACACATTAGGGATTTTCTTTCAAAACATAAAGTGATTGGACACCAACAGCATGGCTTTTGCCCAGGACGCTCCACTGTGTCAAACCTCCTGGCTTGTGTCTCATCCTGGACAAATAGCTTCAACAAAAAAGAACCAGTTGATGTTATATACTTGGATTATGAAAAAGCTTTTGACAAAGTGCCCTTCAACAGATTACTTCAAAAGTTAGAATTCGTCGGTATAAGGGGGAAACTGCTCACATGGATTGAAGATTTTCTACGACATCGTAAACTTCGTGTAAGAATAGGTGAGACGTTATCCGAAGAACGAGACATACTTAGTGGTGTTCCTCAGGGTTCGGTTCTTGGACCGGTTCTGTATATTATTTACTCATTTGATTTGCCAAGCTATCTTGAATGTGAGTGAACCTAGCATTTTTGCTGATGACACGAAAATATTTGGAAATCCTGTAAGTGATTACGATCGACTCCAGAATGATCTGGACCGAATTGATGAGTGGTCAAGAAAATGGTTACTTACCTTGAACAGCTCCAAATGCACTGTGCTTCACATAGGAAAAAATAACCCCCGTAAAACATACAAGCTTGGTAATCTCCAAATACAGGACGTAAAAACACAAACAGACCTAGGTGTTACTATTTCGGAAGATCTCAAATGGGCTAGCCATATCGAAGCTATAGCAAAGAAAGCCAACAGTCTCTTATATCTTATTAGAAAGGCCTTTGGAATACTCACACCCGAGATGGTTGCCCGCATCTATAAAACATTCATCAGGCCTATACTGGAATACGCTTTTCAAATTTGGAATCCTTACTTTGTTAAAGATATAGACCTTCTTGAGCGCATTCAAAGGAAGGTTACAAAAATACCAAGACAGTTTAAGAACCTGGAATACGAGATAAGGTTACAACGCTTCAACCTCACTAGCCTGAAGGATCGCAGAGAAAGAGGAGACCTGATTGAAACATTTAAAATATTAACTGGCCATTACGATGTTGCGGACTTCGACAAGATTTTCACACGTTCAAAAAATCCCCAGCTAAGAGGCCATAACCTTAAACTTGAAAGAACAAGATCGCATAATAACCCGCATAAACACTTCATGAGCAACAGAGTGATCAATGCGTGGAATACATTGCCACAACATGTCATATCAGCCGACAGCATCAATAGCTTTAAAAACAGATTAGACAAGTACCTATCTGAGCTATAATTATACTAAGTAGTAATGTTCACTGGATACAGGCATTTACCAGTTCTTGTTAACTGTCTGCCTGTTTAATAATAATAATAATAGACATAACCAAGTGGCCAGGATAATACACCAACAACTTGCTCTGAAACATAGTCTTGTGGCATCCGAGGTGCCGTACTACAGGTATGCACCAGAACAGGTCCTTGAAAATAGCCATGCCACATTGTATTGGGATCGATCTATCATTACAGACAGGACTATTGTTGCTAATAAGCCTGATATTGTATTGATAGATCGACACGAACGCCGCGCGATAATTGTTGATGTCACTGTTCCCCATGACGACAACCTTGTGAAAGCTGAAAAAGATAAAGAAAACAAATATCTTGATTTAGCTCACGAGATTGTTGACATGTGGGACATTGATTCAGCAATTGTTGTTCCGATAGTCATATCTGCCCATGGTCTGATAGCCAAGAGCCTCGATAAACACCTTAAGAGGCTCGCGTTAGGTGGATGGATCGGGAGTCAGATGCAGAAGGCAGTACTTCTGGACACGGCCCGTATAGTGAGAAGGTTCCTGTCTCTGGATCCTTAACCATCGGTAGCCGGGACCTTGATCTTGCTGCCGTTGGGGAACTGCATTTTTGTATTTTTAAATGTTATATTTTTTAGTGTTATACATTGTAAAAATTTAATGTTTAGAAATATAATTTTGTAAGTATTTAAAATGTAATAAAGGGAATAATAATAATAATAATAACCCGCAGGGCAGCTTGTGGCGAGCTGTTGGTGAGTGGCGACACCACGGGTAATCCGAGTGCTCCTGGGAGTCGATCCAGGCTCCCGCCCCCGTTGCCGGGGTGGACCCCAAGGGGGCCTGCGGACTCCCGCCCCTGGCTGGCCTTCACCGGCTGATCAGGGTGGAGCCGCAAGAGCTATATGCTCGAAGGGTGGAAGTGAAATATGCGTAAGACGCGAGTTGGCACACTGTCCCTTGTACAGTGGGTAGAAAGCGGTGCACACCTCTCTACACCCTGAGTGGCCCGCACCGGTGTTGCGCCCCGGCCGGCAGATGCCGACCAGTTTGGGGTGCCCATCTAGCGGGTGGCGAGCCACCTTCCGTCGATGATTCGAGTTGTGAGATGTAGGAAATGGCGGAAGTCCGTTATCTCACCCCATAGCCCAAGATCCCAATCCATTAGCATTTCACCCAATAGCCCAATTATCTAGTATTTTATTTATTCTCACACTGGCAATAGTCTATGTACCTGCCGGGGTCCGCTTTCGTCTGCGCTCCTTTGCGTGTAGTGGGGAGCGGATCCCGGCATGTGCATCATACATCGCACATTATATTAAAACCGTCTCAAAGGGCCTCTACGTGTTGGACCCATGTCCCCACGCAAGCCTGGCAAAAGGACCGGGCAATGCCCGTGAAACCCAAGCCGAGATACATAATAATAATAAAATATTTCATCGCGTTGACATTTCAGAGAGCGAGTTTGCCTCGGAAGTCCTGTAGAACACGTGATTGGTTAAAATGGTGGTTATTTTTTTTGTGTCATGTTCTACATCTACAGGTCTTCCGAGGCAAAGTACTATACTGCAAAAATTTCTATGGAAAATGCGTCGAATAGTGACGGGGCTGCGGGGTGTGCAATCAGATAGGTACTGCCACAGCCTTCTAGCAAGTGTTGTTCGAATACCACAGCCACCTACGAAGACAATAGATAAGGCTGTGGTAGGCCCTCCGGACCATCTAACCACCAAATTTTACCACCGGTGGTCAGTTGAGACTAAACAATTCCCATTTGATCACTAGAGGTCAATTGGGAGCAACTTATTCCTGATTCATCACCAGTGATGAAATGGGATTTTTTTGTCTCAACTGACTACCGGTGGTCTTTTTGACACCCCTCCGGACCATCTGACCACCAAATCTCACCACACCGGTGGTCAGTTGAGACAGAAAATATCCTATCTGACTACTGGAGGTCAATTGGGAGCAATTCATTCGTAATCGGGATGACGACTGATGAATAAAATAAGGAAATACTAATAAAAAACGTAAACATAATATTAAACGTTTAGAGTCGTTTGTATACCTCTTGGTTTTATAATAATATATTGCGTTTTATTAGTTTTATGACCCTTTCTTTGGGTGAGTCAGTTGAAACTTGGTAGGTAGGATGTATTCTGTGAAACGCATTACGATTTTAATACAAAAATTAAAAAAACAACTTATTAAGGGGGGCACCCCATAACACAGAATAATATTTGTCCCATACCTGGAACTGAAACTGAAAAAAAAATTTTCATCAAACATATTTGTGTAGGTTGTCTATAAATAGGTCTTTAAAAATGATATATATCTAGGTTTTTCAAAACATTTTTTTCAGTCAATCTTTTGAAAGATAGAGACTTCCAAAGTGGTAAAATGTGTCCCCCCCACCCTCTAACCTTTGAAATAAAAGAGTGAAAATCTAGAAAAAATATATGTCAAGTGAGTACGGAACGTTTCATGGGCATGGGCGCGAGTCCAACTCGCACACGAAAGAAAATAAACTTATTTTAAACATTCAAATCTTTCTTTCAAGACGTCCATCGATAGAAGGTATAAGTCTAGATGATTTATAATTTGATTTTTGTAACTAGGTGGGATATGGGTGTACCATTGTGTTATTTGGTCACTCTGGTAATCAGTTGAGAAGCTACTGATCACCGGTGGTGAAATTTGGTGGACCATATGATCACCATATACCCAAATCATCACCCGTGGTGAAATGGGACAATTAACACCACTGGTGGGTGAAATGGGAGTACCATTGTGTTGTTTGGTAACTGGTAGTCAGTTGAGAAATTGGAGTGCCAACTGAACACCGGTGGTGAGGTTTAGTGGTCAGCTGGTCCAGAGGGGTGGTAGGTAGGGACTGCGGAATTACCTAATCAAAAACTAAAGCCATATTGCAATAATAAATTATTTTTGGCTGTATAGTATAAGATTCTTTTGCCTTCACGCTGTTGTATTGTAATGTCAGTGTCAGTCAGTCAGTCAGCTGTCAAATTCAGTCAAATTTCGTTTTATTTATTTATTGCTAGAATAAAATAAATTGGTATGGTAGGTATTGTTGGTTAGTTCGGGAATTTTTGTGGTACAGTTCTGTGCTGTGTGGTTGTGAGTGGAGTGATCTACATTAGTTAACTATAAATAATGTACGACCCTTCTTCCATCTGTGGTTATAGCTATTGAGAACACTCAATCAAGATATGGCGAGAACTGGAAAAACTCCACAGGAATTCATACAAAGTTCATTTTCTCCGATTGTGGCAGTACTTTGCAGTCCTAAAGTAGACAATATCGTAAGCAAAAATAATCTGTCTTTTATAGAACTACTCCAGCCATTCGCAACAATAGAAACCGATTGTAAGTAAAATTTCCGCCTCATTTTATGCTTATTCATCTGCTACCATCCTACTATCCTACTAATATTATAAATGTGAAAGTTTAGATGTTTGGATGTTTGGATGTTTGGATGTTTGGATGTTTGTTACTCAATCACGTCAAAACGGCTGAACGGATTGGGCTGAAATTTGGGACACAGATACTTTATAGCCTGGAGAGGAACATAGGCTACTTTTTATCCCGGAAAAATATCACATTCCCGCGGGATAACGTCGTAAAGTCCACGCGGGCGAAGCCGCGGGCGGAAAGCTAGTATATAATATTATAAATGTGAAAGTTTAGATGTTTGGATGTTTGTTACTCAATCACGCCAAAACGGCTGAACGGATTTGGCTGAAATTTGGGAGACAGATACTTTGTAGCCTGGAGAGGAACATAGGCTACTTTTTATCCCAGAAAATATCATATTCCCGCGGGATAACGTCATGTAGTCCACGCGGGCGAAGCCGCGGGCGGAAAGCTAGTATTTCTATATTTATAAAACATACTGCAGTATTTGGTATAAATATTTAGCTAGTTACATATTTATTTGAATGCCGAGTTAAAGTAAAAAAATATATTTATGCAACTAAAGGTCAGTTTCGAGAGCCAGGAGGAAGCTTGTGCACTGTGAAGTCATGGAAACTTATTCTTAGAGATGTTAATTGGAAGCCTTTACCGCCAACTGAGGCAAGAAGGCAACTCAATAATGCTGTTTTGCACAATTATAATGAGAAAACTGTGCTAATTGAGATTGGTATGTAAATCACTAAATAAATGTTAATCAAAATGACATGACATGTATGTACATAGGTACAGTCAGCGTCATATTAAAGTACCTTACAATTTGTATTGTGTACCAAACTATTTGACCACTTTGGATGTCACCTACTATAGTCTGTTCGAATCCAATTTGGAAAAAATGTAAACAAAGACGCCATTATTCTGACCATAGGCTATTTAGTGATGTGGTAAAAATTATACCATTTATAAATCGATAAATAATTTGATTGCTTCGATTTGATTAATTGAAAGCTATTATGTTGGAGCTTCGCGTTAGTGAAGAGTTTTTAGTTTATTACTTCCCAAGCCTCGAGAGATGACGGTGTTCATCGCGATTATAGAGAAATAAAAGGCTTATATTGAACCGAGTAAAAATTAAGATTTTAAATTATTTTTATGCATTCACAATGCAATTTTGTAAGTATAGGAAAAATGTAATACTTAGTAAATTATAAAAAAATAAAACCGCCTTCAAAAAAACCACATCAAAAAAGTAAGAAATAATTCCTCACCAAATAAATAACGTAAGTACTTTGAAGTCGGGCGGGTTTTAACAAAAGCAACAAAAAATTGTACATGTTTCACGCCCGACTTCAAAGTACTTACGTTATTTATTTGGTGAGGAATTATTTCTTACTTTTTTGATGTGGTTTTTTTGAAGGCGGTTTTATTTTTTTATAAAAATAATTTTTATTTCACTCTTTTTAGTGCATCGTGCAGGCAATTTACGTGTTTTCTGGTAAATAGGTATGTGATGAAACTGAAAACCTCCTTTTTCGAAGTCGGTTAAAATACCTTGAGGTATCCCCTTTTTAACAAAACAAGAATCATCTAAATCCTACTAATATTATAAATGTGAAAGTTTAGATGTTTGGATGTTTGGATGTTTAGATGTTTGGATGTTTGTTACTCAATCACGCCAAAACGGCTGAACGGATTTGGCTGAAATTTGGGATACAGATACTTTGTAGCCTGGAGAGGAACATAGGCTACTTTTTATCCCGAAAAAACGTCACATTCCCGCGGGATAACGTCGTGTAGTCCACGCGGGCGAAGCCGCGGGCGGAAAGCTAGTCGGTTTATAAACAAAGGAGTTATGCCTAAAGATACGTATTAAATTCACATAAAGTGGTAACGAAAACAACAGTATTTTCAAGATTTCCTGAAAAATACTGAACCGATTTCAAAATTTCAAAAAATGGGACCAACTTGGAAACCAACCTGATGTAATAACGTTTGAACCATTTCAATCGGTTCAGCCGTCTTCGAGTAATCGGTGGAATACATAAAAAAAAAAAAAAAAAAAAAAAAACATACATACAGACGAATAGAGAACCTCCTCCTTTTTGATTTAGAAGTCGGTTAAAAACCACGAGCCCTATAAGTAGCTTTCAGGCGGGATTTTTTTAATTTCACACAAACACGTCATCATCATCACATAACAAATTGAAAAGTGACTTTAACATAATATATATTATGTAAGGTCACTTTCCATCACAAATTTATCATAAATATTAAAACAAAATAAAGAACCCGGTACATAATCATCATCATCATCATCATTTTAGCCGTGCGACGCCCACTGCTGGGCATAGGCCTCCCCCAAGGATCTCTACAACGATCGGTCCCCTCCGGTTCATAAGGTCTTAATACCGAAACACATGAATGTCTAAATGACAAATTCTCAAAAACACCTTATCCCAAAATGCCTGAAATCCGAAATGACTTGACTACTATAATGCCTGAAAAGAAAAATGGCGAATGATGTACAGTTGCGCACAATGGTAGAAGCTAACCTCAATAAGTAGGTGCGTATATACTTATACAATGATTAAAACGCAAATTGATGTGAAGTGTTACCATGCGATTTATTAAACGAAAAGTTGTACCTACATATAAATATTAAACGAAAAGTTGTACATATTCTTAAACTAAACAAAAATTACACACTTTAATTACGGACTTTAAAGGACTTTTTACTGCAAGTTGCCCATTTACAAGCACTTAAAGCACCAAGTAGATAGGTAGGTAGGTAGTACATAAATATAGTAAATATAGCTATTCTATTACGCTGTTTTTCTAATTTTGGAAAATAGTTTAAAATAATTATTATTTAAGACATAATAAGCACAGCGCCCTAGGTACGTTAATTATGATAGTGTTTTATATTTCGAATAGGTATAGCAACCAATGCCATAGGTAACTAATAAAATAAATATGACAAGACAAAAACTCGTTGCCGTATTCCGAACTTGACTGTACTCATTTCGTGTGACATTTTGCAATTCAGGTACTATAAGTTTCAGTCCCTCCGGTTCATTTATACCTAATGTCATTACGTCCTCTTACCACTTTTGCCTAATTCTTAATTTGCCTTAATCCCAAAATGTCTGAAATCCAGAATGACTGAAACTTATAGTACCTGAATTGCAAAATGTCACACGAAATGAGTACAGTCAAGTTCGGAATACGGCAACGAGTTTTTGTCTTGTCATATTTATTTTATTAGTTACCTATGGCATTGGTTGCTATACCTATTCGAAATATAAAACACTATCATAATTAACGTACCTAGGGCGCTGTGCTTATTATGTCTTAAATAATAATTATTTTAAACTATTTTCCAAAATTAGAAAAACAGCGTAATAGAATAGCTATATTTACTATATTTATGTACTACCTACCTACCTATCTACTTGGTGCTTTAAGTGCTTGTAAATGGGCAACTTGCAGTAAAAAGTCCTTTAAAGTCCGTAATTAAAGTGTGTAATTTTTGTTTAGTTTAAGAATATGTACAACTTTTCGTTTAATATTTATATGTAGGTACAACTTTTCGTTTAATAAATCGCATGGTAACACTTCACATCAATTTGCGTTTTAATCATTGAATAAGTATATACGCACCTACTTATTGAGGTTAGCTTCTACCATTGTGCGCAACTGTACATCATTCGCCATTTTTCTTTTCAGGCATTATAGTAGTCAAGTCATTTCGGATTTCAGGCATTTTGGGATAAGGTGTTTTTGAGAATTTGTCATTTAGACATTCATGTGTTTCGGTATTAAGACCTTATGAACCGGAGGGATAATTTTTATCAAGACAGAGATATTTTATCTTCGATTACATAACATCGATTAGTAATCGATATAGTTGAACTAATAATTGAATTATCTGATAGACATTTACGTCAAGCACTATGCGATCACCATGGCGATCACAGATAAGACAAGATTTTTGCTTGGATAAATAACCTCACTTTTCTTCTTAAAGGTGATGTCCAATAATGTATGAGGTCTGGGCCACGTCTTTGTACAGTATACCAAAAAATAGATAAAGTTACGATAAACAGTTTCTAATTATTCAATTTCTTTAAAATCGCTTTGTTTTCTGGAAGGAACATAAAATAAAATGCAAAATCACATAACAATTCATCATGGACGTGTCATTTGATGTCGTTTGTCTAGTCTGTCCTGTGCTGTCACTGTCAGCTGTCAGTCAGTTGAATAATGATGACAACAACACAGCACAGAGCAGAGTAGAATAGAACTCAAGTCGATTACAGTGACACTGATAGTTTTTTTACGAAGAGTTGCCATATTTCACGTCTTATCTTGAGTAAAAATATTGATTTGTTTTTATTAATAACCATTTAACCGTGCATTCTATAATATTATTTATATTTTTCTCAGAATCAGTAAATTTTTCTCCATCTTTGGGGATGGTGTACACAGACGTGGCCCATATTGGGACATGTCCTTTTCAAATAAATTTTAAAAATAATAAACATACTACGATCTTTGGAACAAATTAGTGAGATATAAGTTGAAACCTTCTAATTACCAATGAATGTGTTTTTAAATCCATTTAGTGGCCGAAAGTGTGAGAATTTTTAATGGAACAGGTTTGTTTACATTTTTTCCAAATTGGATTCGAACAGACTTTATATGACGCTGACTGTACATACATTTTTTAACTACATTTATTATATTACAGATGGTCGCAAATTTACTATACCACATTGGTTACCATGGTTTGATGCTTGGAGAGAAACATATCTTGAGGTCCAATTTCCCTCAGACCATGAATTCACTAAACATTTTTTGTCATGCATCATAGTTGGTACCACAGAGGATGACAATATAATTGATACTTTTAATTCATTAAACCAACAATATGCCCAACTTCAAAATGTTACTCCTCCAAAGTTACCTAAATGGTTCAATAATGGGGTCCTCAAGTCCTACTTACTTTTACATGATGTCTCTACTGCCTCAAAAGAAAAGTAGGGTATCATTTATTTTTAAAATTATTTATAAAGATTTCCATTTGTGATGTGCTAGCCTAATAAAATCAATGTAATTTAAATTTTCAGAGCAGATGCTATATTTGAAACAGTAAAGCAAACATTTGGGGCAACCAACTGTTTCATGCTATCTATTAATTCAAAGACCAATAAGGACTCCAATTTATCAAGTGATATGTGGGCACAATACATCAAGAGAGCATCAGATTCTAATGTATATATTTTTTGCAAATTATATGTAAATTTTATGAAATTCTAGTTTAGTTGTAACTAAATTTGCATTTTTCTTTGTAGAGTGATATGACTTTAACACCAACAACTCTACCAGCTACTCCAGTGGAAGCCCAGACATTACCAACCCAATCCACAAATGTCATACCAGGTATTCACCTAGGTATTTGGTTTACATTACTTTTAAGTGTGTAAGAAGGAATAATTCTTTGTTTTACTTCTTTAGTATTTTTATTCAAGTTCATTGGTATATAGTCTATTTATACAAGTGTTAAACAATAGAAATTTAATTCAGTTCTTATTCCATAGCTGAAGACAGTACCTTAATGTTATCAACTTCTATTCATGAAACTTCTCACCCTTTGACTGCAGCTGAAAATGATATTTATGATAACGCTAATAGCTTGCAGGTGAGACTTTATAGTTATTGCATTGTTATAGACCACAGAACACTATAAAATTAACTTGCAAATAATGTTCATATTTTTAGACCCACTCATTCTCTGGAAGTTCAGAAAGCATGAATGTCACTGGTAAAGTTTTCGATATTTCATCTGAAGTCCATGGAGCAGCCTTAAATGCAAGTGATATTGAAGCTATGAAGAAATTCGTATTAGATTTTGCCACAAAAGCATTATTGCCATACTTAGAAAAACAGATTTCTCAGTTGTCTGAGGTGGTGAGTGCTATGTTATATTTGGACAAAGTCAGTAATTTATCTTAATATTCCTAAATATTGTGCAATGTATTTTCAGGTGGCCAACAGAAAGGGTGTTAGTAGGTCTTTGCTTTCTGCTACTAAGAGATGGTTTGGTACTGGAAAAGCTGGCAACACAACTGGGAACAATACAGTTATGTAAGTATCTACTCTTTACTTATATTTATACTGTCTACATCAACACTTTTGTAGGTAAGAAGTAATTTCTGTCTGGAAATTTTGAAAAAATTTTTTTACCAATATACAGCTACCTACATTATTCCTGAGTAAGATAGGCTCTATTTTATACCGATATTCTCACGCACGGGAAGGGGACTCTGCGTTTAGATTGGCGCTAATAATAGTTTAAGTTCTATGCAGTATGGTCAGTAGTGGCATGGTAAGAGTACAAAACCAAGGGTGGGTGGTTCTACGAAATAAGTTGTGACTTAAATAAATCGAAGTAGGTATATATATACAGAAGCTTAACTTTTCATGTCTCTGTAACAATCATCGTTCCATTATCCTTTTCGTATTTATTTAATTTGGCGCAGTATAACCTCTAGTATGACTCTCTAACAACATTTGTTAAGTTAACTTTAGCAGTGTACATTTAAAATTAATTAATTTTCAGATATTCCAATGACTGTCCAGAATTGCAATTACGTAGACTTGGTGATCTTTGGTTTTTATGTGGCCAATGGCAGAGGGCATTTGACACTTACCACACAGCAAAGAGAGAGTTTTCTGCAGATAGTGCTTGGCTTTGTTATGCTGGAGCTCTTGAAATGGCAGCTATTAGTGCATTCATGGCAGGAGAAGCTAATCGTAAAACATATGGATATATGGAAGAGAGTATTTTAACTTATCTGAACACATGCAGGTTTGTAACATGATAGTAACTGATAATTCTCGATAATAAATAATAAACAAACAGAACTAACAAAATTATTTGATAAATAGAAAGAAAACTTTACACATTTGTGGGATTTCAGAATGGTTCAGTATGCCGTTAGGGCTACTTTGTTCTCCGCATTATGTCTTAACGGCGCTGGCCTTCACGGCGAAGCAGCAAAACAGCTCATTCGAATGACTTCAGAGGACAGTGACTTACGCAGTGCGATGCTGTTGGAGCAAGCATCTCTTAGCTTCTTGTCTGGTCCTGGCTCTAAGGCGATGTGTAGAAAATACGCTTTCCACATGGTTCTGGCGGGGCATAGATTTTCGAAAGCTGGACAAAAGAAACATGCATACAGATGTTATAAGCAAGCTTTCCAGGTACGATAAGGGAAAGAGGTAAACCTTTGATGCTATCATGTAAATGATTTGACTGACGGATGGAATGGAACAGATGATGGACAGATAGATTATTTTGGTACTTGAACACTAGGGTATGCAATTAAATATTGAGTATTGAAGTGTCTTTCTACTCCTATAATTGCAGGTGTACGAGGGCAGTGGGTGGCGCCTGTCTACAGACCACGTGCAGTTCGCCTTGGGGCGGCTGGCAGGCGCGCTGAGGATGCCGCGCGACGCGGTGCGGTGGCTGGCCGCGCCGCTCGCGCCCGCCGGCCTGCAGCCGCCGCACCAGCAGGACGCCTTCCTGCGCGAGTACACGCTGGCGCACCAGGTCTGTGGGACTAATGCTACATTTACATTCAGCCCCTACAGCTGCTCCTCGCGCTGCCGGCAATAATTCTCTAAATACTGCCGCAGCTGGATTGAGAGAAGTGTGTGTTTACATACTGCCCTGCCACTCACTTCGCTATGGACTATCGGCAATGGCAGACGTCAAAATAGTTACCGCGTCCGCACTGTGTCTTTTTGTTACTGACGTCGTCCCAAATTACTCTTTCCATTTCTAGCAATTTTAAAAATGTTATAGTACTTTCATTGCTCCAGCTGGACGGCATTATAATCATCGATCTTAACCTTAAGCAATAAACAGACTTCTTTCTCTCCAACCGCTTGGCGAGAACTAGCGACCCGAGGGCAGTATATAAACATGTACTGCCCCTCGCGCTGCCGGTCCTTTGGCTTCTGCACAAAGAACCGCTCATTTGGGGAGCGCCGGGCAGCGCGAGTAGCAATGGCAGGGGCATAAGAAGTATCGTGTTCACATACTCGTCCTGCCCACTTCCCTAATCACTTCGGCTGAATGTAAATATGGTATATGCATCAAACTCGTAGCATGAAGTGAAGCGGTACCTGCGCGTGCCTGGTACGCAACTTGAAATTTCTTCTACTTTCGTGTCGATGGTTAAATCTTCCCCGCCCACATTCTGCTATCTTAGAACTAATAGTAGATTGTACAACAAGTGCATAAAAGGTACCATTTTACCCGAGACGTATATATCCATCCGAGCCGTAGGCGAGGGTGGATAGTCAATTCGAGGGTAAAATGGGTTTTATGTACGAGTTATACACTCTGCTTTTCACTTCGAGTGTGAGGAAAATAAATAGCAATATTGCAAAAAAGAAAATAAAGACTTTCGTTTTCTTTTTTTTTATACGGGCATTGGCAGCACAGTGACCTTAGCATAGATCGTACTCCATAATACTCTTGAAATACTTATTCCTTAGAAACTCATTAATTTTGCCTAGTTTTATTAATTTAATAATTTAACATGGATAATGTACAAAATTAAAGAAACAGAATGAAATACGTTAGGTATTAATAAAGTTTATTTAACGAAGTTTAATTGCGTGTGTGACTGTTTACCTGACGACCTTTGTCTTAAAGTCTGAGACTTAGACGAAGATTTTACTTTATGCACTAGACTAGAGCATAAAAAGCGATTTTATGCCGCCTATACCCAACATAAACACGAACTTTACGAGCATGAGAAGTGAAAAATATATTTATATTGCATGTTACTTTCTTGAACTACTTACTTTTAATTTCAGCAATGGATGGAAGGATGCGAGGAGTACAAGCAACGTCTACCGGAGTTGCCGCTGCCGCTGCTGGTACGCGGCGCGACCGCGGTTCTTTGCGTGGGGCCCGCGCCGCTGTCGTCTCCGGGCCGCGCGCCCGCCACCTCGCTCGCGCTGCCTGACGCAAATGACGTACGTATGTTTACGATACACACACACACATACACACACACACAAACACACACAAAACAAACTTGATAATTTTAGGTTGGCGACCGATTTGGCGCCGGGGTACGGACTGATACCTGCATTCAGCGCTAGAGGTCTCGGGTTCGATTCCCGAACAAGACAAATATTTGGGTGCATGAACATGTCTATTTAAGATAAATACCTTTTTTTCTATGTTTTGTTTTAAGTTAATTTTGCTATAATTTCGTTTTGCTTCCCATCATTCAGAATAAGAGGTATTTTTGCTTAGTTCGATGGTGGGTGGCTGACAGAAGCGGCGTGGAATACCTCCATACTATTCATGTATTACTGTTTGTATTATTATGGTCTTTATCATTTTACAAGCTTTTATTTAACTTGCAGTGTATGATGTATGTATGTATGTCCGTTCGAGACAAATCTTGCAAGTTTAATTTGACCCACTTCCCAGTGTTCGATTGAGCTGAAATTTTGTATGCAAGTTTGGTTTAGATGACAATACAATATTAAAGTACAGTCAGCAAAAAAGCTTGTCATAAAAATGAAATTTTTACTAAAAACTTATTACATTATATTGTTAATAACTTGCGAAACTTGACAAATAAACAAATTTTATTATTTTATTATTTGTCTTGGTCTGGGTGTTTTCTATGTATATTATGTATGTATTTATTTACAAAAAAAGTATATAATAAATAAATAAATAAATAAATAACTTCTTACATTCACACCAATTATCAAAGCCCATTTTAATTTCATTAAGAAACTGTATCATTGAAAACTTGATAACGGATAAATATATACTTAAATACTTTTTGTTTGTAAATACATACTTAATATACATAGTAAACACCCAGACCAAGACAAAATAGACATGTTCATGCACACAAATATTTGTCTTGTTCGGGAATCGAACCCGAGACTACTGGCGCAGAAGGTGGGTAGCCTACCCCTGCGCCAAATCGGTCGTCAAAGAAGTAAATAGATATTTTTTGTTATTCAAAAAATTAATTGTTATTTTAAATCTTCAAAATTTTATATATTATAGAAAGAACAGAGAAGGGGGGACGGGGGGGCGCAGCCCCCCGCAAGTCCTGCCTGCATACCCTTTGCTGCACTCCTATTCTTTGTTTTCATTAACTTGAGTTTTTATTTTGAGTAGGTACCTATATTATATCACGGTAGGTAGATTGGTAGTTGAAAGAAAAGTAGATTACACACCTTGCTAAAGTAAGTAATTAATGCACTCGTGTTAATTTAGTGCCCTCGCGTGCGCTTAGGCACCAACATAACACTCGTGCAATAACTCACTTTGCGCTCGATGCAACAATCTACCTACTATAAAAGCCCAACTTGACTTTTAGGACTTCAAAGAAGATGATCGTTATTGGCACAAACTCGAGGAAATGCTGCTGCAAGTTGCACAGGGCAGTGTACCAATGATATTCAAGCCAACTGTTGATCTGTATACCGAAAATGCAGACAGTTATCCCGTAGTTCCTCAAGGGGGTAAGCGTAGAAATATATACCTCATTGTAGTTCAGTGTTAGCGTAATCGGGTCTGCAATTACGTAAATTTAGCAACTTATTCTATGGTCAGACAACAGGAAGTGTGATTATGGTGGGGTGAAGAGATGTGGCCGGGTGAAAGAAAAGTGGAATGGATAGGTGGCCAAATTTGTGCTTCTCCTTGCTCGTTCAGCCGACCGACGACGGTACCAGCTGAGTTCGAGTTTTTTACGCATAGTAAACATTTGGGCTCGCGAACTCGCGATAGGTATCGATCAAGGCCTAACTTCCTTATCCACTAATAAAGATCGTGTTCTAGGAGTGGGTACTATTAAAATGTGAATAAAATATTTAATGTTTTCAGAGCCAATACAAATATCAATAACACTGAGAAATCCACTAAAGATATCGTTGCTGTTGAAGGATGTAGAATTGTTGTGGCAATTCACGCCGAACCTCGAAGATGTTGAAAATTTGGGACTGGAGGTGGTCAATAATGAACCGATGGTAACGGTTGGAAATAGTATTGAAAATAACGTTATTGTTGGACAGAATATTAAATCAGTGCTTCTGGACGGCGAATGTGACAAGATATTACATTTTTTGATTACCCCTCTAAGAGTTGGACAGTTAAACATTCATGGCCTAGCTTATAAGTGAGTATTTCTTTGATTTCACATTCTAGTTGCGTACAGTGTATTTGCGTGGCAAAAACTTTAATATGTCCCTATAATATACATCGCATTTCGAGTTCCGTTAGTTGGTTCCAGAGATAAGTGCGATGAAACAGACTACAGTTTTATTAGATGAATGTTGTTTCTACTCGAAAGTTAGTAAATAGGTACCTAGGAAATGTCGACAAATTCTCTCGTTATTTTTAGACTGATAAATGCTGGGGAAGGCGGGAAAGAGAACGCGAACGCGACCACCATTGCTGGTAAAGTTAACTTGACATCTTCAGCAAGTACTGAAAAACGACTACAGATTAAAGTAATACCAGAGGCGCCGTGCTTACAAGTAAGTAACAAAACAAAGTCGGTTTGTAAAAATACAAAATACTTACACTAATCATCAGTAAAGCTGGCCATTGACGGTCAAATTATCCTAAAACTGTGGCGTAAAACTCCGACGTCAATCCAAAATTTGATCGTGAATGTCGAATCGTTTCCTCCAAACTCCAGAGTTTTAACCGACGACGCGCCACGAAATTTTCCGTAGCTATAATAAATCCAACGGCGCGTCGTGCCAAACTGACGGTCTCAGTGTGTGATCGTCATTCCAGTTCGCTCGCAGCGCCCGCCGGCAGTGGTGCGGTGGTCGAGCGTGCTGTGTATAGTTTTTGCTTTTACAAGTAGAAAGTGAATACCAAAAAATTTAAAAATAACTAGCTGGCGATAACGTTTTCATCCATTGCTTTCTTTCTTGTTTTTAGGGTTCCGTACCCAAAGGGTAAAAACGGGACCCTAACTCCGCTGTCCGTCTGTCTGTCTGTCACCAGGCTGTATCACATGAAACGTAATAGCTAGAAAATTATTTTTTAACAGATGATGTATTTATATTGCCGCTATAACAACAAATAGGTACTAAAAACAGAATAAAATTAATATTTAAGGGGGGCTCTCATAAAGTAAACGTGATTTTCTTGCCTTTTTTTGCTCGATGTTAATAATGGCAATATGTAGACGTTTGAAGTATTTTCAGAATATTTAGTTGTATAAGTACTCAGTTTAAAAATAAACAAAATAAATTAAAATTAAGGTTATATTTGGAGGGCTCCCCTAACAACAAACGTGATTTTTTGCCGATTTTTGCTCGATATAAATAACGGCAATATGTAAACGGTTCACCCTTGTTTGGTAGAACAACGTTTCGTCGAAAATCGGTTCGACTAATTTTAGTTACAATAAAGTCATTTCACAGAATTATTCATTTGATCGAATGCTTATTTGTCATAATTTTATTTCGTATAATTATTTATTTGGACGAATGTCATTTTACCGAATTTTCAATTGCGCTAATTTTATTTGGACGAATGTCATTTTACCGAATTTTCAATTGCGCTAATTTTATTTAAACGAATGTTTAACTAGACTAATAATGATTTAGTCGAAAGATCGTTAATATTTGAGTGGCTCGGAAGTCCTGTAGAACACGTGATAGGTTATTTTTTTTTGTATCAATACAAGTTATGGATTGTTTCACAAAAAAAAAATAACCACGAAATTTAAGGCGATCGCTTCGCTGCGCTTCGCGATCGCCTTAAATTTCTAACCTATCACGTGTTCTACAGGACTTCCGAGGAGTACAGGGCTTTTCTTCCAAACGTTTTTATACCAAACGATTATTATATCAAATGAACATTACTATTTTATGATCATTAGCGCAAATGTTGTTATCGCAAATGAATATTCGATGAAATGAACATTCTATTTTACGATCATTAGCGCAAACGTTGTTATCGCAAATGAATATTCGATGAAATGAAAATTATGTCAATCGATATTATACAAAGTGATTATTTTCTCAAACGTTGTTCGATTTAGTTAAATTCGATCAAACGTTGTTCTGCCAAACAAGGGTGAACCTATGTAAACGCTTGAAATATTCTCAGAATATTTAGTTGTAAGTATACTTACTCACTTTAAAAAAAGATAAGTTATATCAAAATAGAATTCGAATATTTAACCCTTTCAGACCCATGAAGAAACTAAAGGGGGCAGAGTAAAAATAAATAGATATTCATAATCGTTGCGGATCTGAGAATACATAAATAATACATTTTCAGTGCCATTATGTTGTTTTCAGGGTTTTTCAGGTGGCGCACAATCGTATCAACGTGGGCCCAATTAGTTGATAATAATAACTGTAAATATTTTAAGTAATTGGATTTTTGCAGTTTATTTCTATTGATTTGAGGTAAATATGGATGACCTATCTGGTAAGTCAGTGGTCGGACCTTGATAGACCTCAACATCCACAGTTAACCCTTGTGGAGTGTTAAAAAAGGTTTTTTTTAATCCTATAATTTTTTTTTCGAATAAATCTTCATCAAAGTCGTTTTCCAAATATTCCGCAGGCAACTTGGGCGGCTCGCCACTTGCTTTCCTTGAGACTGAATGGTAGACTTCCCGGGAAATCTTTTTTTGGCCCATTTTCCGTCACTTTGACTGGGGGCTGTCCTTAAAGAGGAGAGTGGAACATCATCAAATGAGTTAAAATCATCTTCATTTTGCTCCCAAACCTCATCGTCATCTTCGTCCACATCCTCGAGGTCAGATTGCTCCAAGAATTCCGTAATCACATCATCTTCGAGGCTCGGGTGATGGTCATGGAGTATGCAGTTGGGCCCAAAGTAATACAATTGTGACTGCTATCTTCACCGCCACTTTTACCTGAGAATTACCTAAAAATACAATCGAGTTAACTCTGTAACACGTAAAGCAATCCATAATTAACAATAAATTACAACAATAACACAAAAATCGCATATATTAAAGTAATATTAATAACTCACACGCAGCGAGGCCCCAAACAACACCAACGGCAAAATGAAGGAGTTTAAACTTGCACTTCGCGACGCTTCATAGCTGTCTCACTTACACCAATGGATAGAGCATATCCGTCACAATCGTGCGGCCGTGGGCCCGATCACTTACGTTTTGAAATACCGCGAAAATTTTACTTCAACTGAACGTCACAATTGTGTTTGGCTGGGCTGAAAGGGTGGGCTCCCATACAACAAACGTGATTTTTTTGCCGTTTTTTGATCGATATTAATAACGGCAATACGTAGATGCTAAAAATATTTACAAAATATTTAGTTGTAAGTATGTATTTCTTATCCGAAATCAGAATCCATTGTTTTATCGACAAAATTAAGTAGTACACGTCTTTCAACAGCCCGGCCGGTCGAAAACTGAAGAGCCGGCGTCACGCCAGTCAGTGGGGAAATCTAGTTGGCCTAAAACCATTTGGAGTGACGCCACAGTTTTAGGACAAAACTGATCGTCAATGTCCATCTTAATAATAACCAGTAATCGGAATCCCAAATACTTTGTTTATTTTGGAGGGTACAGTGCGATGCGATTCAATCTTATTGGACGTGGTAAAGTTAGCTACTATGCGCAGTTGAGTACCCCGCAACATTTTGGAGGGTACAGCGCGATGCGATTCAATCTTATTAGACGTCGTAAAGTTAGCTACAATGCGCAATAGAGTACCCTGCAACATTTTGGAGGGTACAGTGCGATGCGGTTCAATCTTATTGGACGTCGTAAAGTTAGCTACAATGCGCAGCAGAAGAGTACCCTGCAACATTTTGGAGGGTACAGTGCGATGCAATTCAATCTTATTGGACGTCGTAAAGTTAGCTACAATGCGCAGTAGAGTTCCCTGCAACATTTTGGAGGGTACAGTGCGATGCGATTCAATCTTATTGGACGTCGTAAAGTTAGCTACAATGCGCAGTAGAGTACCCTGCAACATTTTGGAGGGTACAGTGCGATGCGATTCAATCTTATTGGACGTCGTAAAGTTAGCTACTATGCGCAGTAGAGTACCCCGCAACATTTTGGAGGGTACAGTGCGATGCGATAAAATCTTATTAGACGTCGTAAAGTTAGCTACTATGCGCAGTAGAGTACCCCGCAACATTTTTGAGGGTACAGTGCGATGCGATTCAATCTTATTGGACGTCGTAGGTACATATTTATTTAGTTTTGAAGTGAATGTAATAAATAATAATAAATATTGGACACCATCACATACATTGTTCCAATACCAAGGTAGCTTAAGGAAATTTCAAGATATAAATTAAATATTCTGTAAATATTTCAAGTTTCTACCTGTTGTCGTTATTAAGATCGAGAAAAAACGGCAAAACAATCCTGTTTGTTGATGGAAGCCCCCTTAATTTATTTTATTTTAATTTAATTATATATTTTAAAGTGAATATATTTACAACTAAATATTCTGTGAATATTTCAAGCGTCTACTTGTTGCCGATATTAATATCGAGCAAAAAACAGCAAAAATAGCACCTTTTTTTGTATGGGAGCCCCCCCTTAAATATTTATTTTATTCTGTTTTTAGTATTTGTTGTTATAGCGGCAACAGAAATACATCATCTTTGAAAATTTCAACAGTCTAGCTATCATGGTTCATGAGTGACACTGACACACAGACAGACGGACGGACAGTGAAGTCTTAGTAATAGGGTCCCTTTTTTATTCTTTGGGTACGGGACCCTAAAAAGCGTTGAGAGCTGGAAAGAGATCACCGATATGTATTATAATAAAAATATTTTTCTGTAGATGACTTTCACCGAAACTTGCGGAGACGCCTTAAGTAATGAGCTCCGAACTATAGACATGGAGTTAAGGAACGTGGGTCCAGTCGATATGAAGAATGTCCATATAGCCGTGTCGCATCCAGATTGCATCACTCTTATCAACGAAGAGGGTGACGACAACTTTGATGCTTTGTATGAAGAAAAGTATAGGAAGGTGCAACCGTGTACAGGTAAGTTTGATCATGAACACAAATTATGGAAACGACAAGCCGAAGCCTTTCACCTTCATAAAAGTATACATACTTAAGGATATTTTAAATTTTGCAAATACTTACCCCCAAGATATACGCCACCCCTGTAAATCGCGTGTAGATTTAATTGACCTGCCCTAAGAGCATGATCATCATTATAACACGCGATATGATATGGCACGTCATGCTGTCTTGCACACCACGAAGCAAGGTGTAAGCAAGACATAGGCTCTTTATCACGCGTCAATAGTCGATAAGCCGCTCATGCTAGGCCGGCTGGATAGGCAATGATGACAGATACACCAGGTACCTAGATCATGAATATTTGTTATACCGAACCGAATTTTGATTGATAGAATTTTGTGAGCGCGGGTGAGCCATACTTGTAGTTGTAGTACGTATAGACACGCGCTTCTAATATGACGTCGGCCGGCGATTCGGCCAAAACTGAGTGAGTGAGTGAGCGCTCCGGGCCGGGTACCCGTCCCGAGCTTACGCAGGCAAAGACAGGGTCCATGTATAATACACACACGAGCGTGGCTCACCCGCTCTAGTGAGATAAAACATCTGTACATAAGATTTAAATCGCAAAGTAAAAGTAAAGTGAGATTCGGACCAATTTTATTTTTCTTCTATTGAGCAATTATACATATACGATTTACTTGTCCTGACGAGTGAATAAAGATCGTTTTAGATCAAGCTTTTAACGTAAGAATAGCCCTATTTTCGTTGCGTTTGCGAATTATCTCTTTGTAGTGCACTCCGAAGAAGCTTATACCTATATTTTCTAGCTTGTCGTTTAATTTAATGTAGTTTTATTGCTAAAAGTGGCCACTTTTAAACACCTAAATTAAACGACCGGCTACCCCCCCCCCCCCCCCCCCCCAATTTCGTCTTTATTTAAGCACTATGTTTTTTTTTTCAATGGCGGCGCTAGTGTGCCTACTGCACGCTCTTAAGTTTCATTCACGAACACCTTCTATGGTTTCAAAATAAATTTGTTTGCCCAGACGAGCGTACAGCGCGCCTTCAAGCGTGGCGTAGCGCGGCCAAGCGGCACGCAGTGCCAGCCGCGGCGAGCGTCGGGCGCGGCGCGTGTGCCCGCGCCCGCCTCCTGCTGCGTCCGCGCGCGCTCCCCGCGCTCTACCTGCTCGCCTACTACGAGACCGGCGACCAAGCGCGCCCCTACCGCCTGCTGAGACACGTGTTCCGCCTGCGCACCACTGTGAGTACATATACGTATACACAGGCATCAGCCTTCAAGCGTGGCGTCGCGCGGCCAAGCGGCACGCAGTGCCAGCCGCGGCGAGCGTCGGGCGCGGCGCGTGTGCCCGCGCCCGCCTCCTGCTGCGTCCGCGCGCGCTCCCCGCGCTCTACCTGCTCGCCTACTACGAGACCGGCGACCAAGCGCGCCCCTACCGCCTGCTGAGACACGTGTTCCGCCTGCGCACCACTGTGAGTACATATACGTATACACAGGCATCAGCCTTCAAGCGTGGCGTCGCGCGGCCAAGCGGCACGCAGTGCCAGCCGCGGCGAGCGTCGGGCGCGGCGCGTGTGCCCGCGCCCGCCTCCTGCTGCGTCCGCGCGCGCTCCCCGCGCTCTACCTGCTCGCCTACTACGAGACCGGCGACCAAGCGCGCCCCTACCGCCTGCTGAGACACGTGTTCCGCCTGCGCACCACTGTGAGTACATATACGTATACACAGGCATCAGCCTTCAAGCGTGGCGTCGCGCGGCCAAGCGGCACGCAGTGCCAGCCGCGGCGAGCGTCGGGCGCGGCGCGTGTGCCCGCGCCCGCCTCCTGCTGCGTCCGCGCGCGCTCCCCGCGCTCTACCTGCTCGCCTACTACGAGACCGGCGACCAAGCGCGCCCCTACCGCCTGCTGAGACACGTGTTCCGCCTGCGCACCACTGTGAGTACATATACGTATACACAGGCATCAGCCTTCAAGCGTGGCGTCGCGCGGCCAAGCGGCACGCAGTGCCAGCCGCGGCGAGCGTCGGGCGCGGCGCGTGTGCCCGCGCCCGCCTCCTGCTGCGTCCGCGCGCGCTCCCCGCGCTCTACCTGCTCGCCTACTACGAGACCGGCGACCAAGCGCGCCCCTACCGCCTGCTGAGACACGTGTTCCGCCTGCGCACCACTGTGAGTACATATACGTATACACAGGCATCAGCCTTCAAGCGTGGCGTAGCGCGGCCAAGCGGCACGCAGTGCCAGCCGCGGCGAGCGTCGGGCGCGGCGCGTGTGCCCGCGCCCGCCTCCTGCTGCGTCCGCGCGCGCTCCCCGCGCTCTACCTGCTCGCCTACTACGAGACCGGCGACCAAGCGCGCCCCTACCGCCTGCTGAGACACGTGTTCCGTCTGCGCACCACTGTGAGTATACATATACGTATACACAGGCATCAAGGACTATATGCAACAAATTTTCGTTTGGTCGCATAATGCCCAATTCGCGAAATGGCTACATAGTCGCAAATTGACCAATTCTCGAAATGTCCAATTGTCTAAACAACCAATTCGCGAAATGACTAACATTTTTATTGTATAAACCGTATTTTTGTTATGAAATTTAGGAATATGGTAAATTAAATGCAATTTAATGATTAACAAATCATTTATTTCAAATATGTTTTAAATTTTATAACAAAAATACTTACTGTTTTCATACAATAAAAAGTTATCGCGAATTGGTCATTATGAGAATTGGTTGTTTAGAGAATTGAACATTTCGAGAATTGGTCAATTTGCGACTATGTAGTCATTTCGTGAATTGGGCATTATGCGACTAAACCCTAATTTCGTTTTAGTCAAATTGTCCTATCAAAGGACAGTATTCATCACGCCTTTTTCGCTACAGGTGCTACACTCTTAATCTTTTTTCTGCATTATCCCATTCGTTACCCGTGAGTCCTGTGACATCCCTTTAATGATACCCCTAGGGGTGCTATTGGGAATCGCTTTGCCTCGTGACACCCTCTCGTAGAGATGTGAAACTCGTGCAAAATAAACAAGGGTATGGGAATTTATCATGAATAAACTTTTCTACCAAGCTTAGAAAATAAATATGAACTAAATAAACAGCAAACAAATTTGACTGCGTTATAAATAACACAGCAGTCCCTCACTAATAAATAGACCATGGTGTCACCGGCAAAAGCGATTCCCCATAGCACCCCTGGGGGTATCATGAAAGGGCCGGTGTCACGGGTAACGAACGCATTATCCAGAGCAAAATGATTTCATTATCCATGATTTTTATTTCTGGCCGCCATCTTTTCGCACGTTAGCACACAGCTGATAGAGCGCTACAAGCGCCACAAGCGTTGTAGAACGGAATCAAATTACGATGCGTCCAGCCATATCTTGATGTGGTCATGTGACTAGTAGAAATCAACAAAAAGGTTGCTCTCATTGATCTGCCCAACTTTTTGTTGGGCCAAATCACGAAATGCAACCACATCGTGATGGGCCCAGACAGATCTCGATCGTCCCAGTACAACGATATGGACACGACATCACTACATAGTATAAAACAAAGTCGCTTTCTCTGTCCCTATGTCCCTTTGTATGCTTAAATCTTTGAAACTACGCAACGGATTTTGATGCGTTTTGTTTTAATAGATAGAGTGATTCAAGAGGAAGGTTTATATGTACTTTTTATCCCGATATTCCCACGGGAACGGCAACCACGCGGGTGAAACCGCGGGCGGCCGCTAGTAATAATATATAACTATCACTTCGCACGCTGTACATTATATTTTGAATTCATGTAAATAAATAATTGCAGGAAGCAGTCGAAGTCTCAATCACACCTCGTCGTTGTCTAAAAAATGTCGACGGCAACACTTTAGAAAACATGCTATTAGCGGTTGAATTGAAAAACGTCTGTGGTGAAAAAGAACAAGATGTCAATATTGAAGTCCTAGAAACGTCGTTACTTAGCAGGCAATGGAGACTGACGGGTGTCACCACGGTCGCGAACAAAGTGGGTGCGTTGGCCTCACATGAAAGGCTTCACCTCATTTTAAAAGCCCGCAGGATATTTGAAGAGTTGCCCGAAAGAAAAGTCGAACATACATGTTTAAAAGTGAATCCGACACATGCTGAATCTAAACTAGATCTTACACCCTATTACCGGTATATATCTGATTTCAAGCCGTCCTACATTGACAATCAAGAGTCAACAAACGACAGTCAGAATAAACAAGGACTTATTCAGTCAATGTTTGTAATCAGATGGAGAGCGCATAATAAATCTGCAGGGCGTTCGGCAATCGGGCAACACTGCTTGTGGCTAGATTGCTTCAACAAGGTGCTGTCGCGCAACAAGGAATTGACACCAATAGACGTGCCTGCTTTACAACTGGATGACAATGATAGCAAATTAGATTTAACAGATCAAAAGCAGAAGAATAATAAAAAGGATAATGTCGTTTTCCGCTTGGAACACACCAATATGATTCAGCATAACTTCAAACAGAGAAGACTCTGCTTAGTACCGATCACAATAAATCTAGTGAATTGCTACGAGGTTCCAGTCAAAGTATTTATAGATATGTCGAAACAGCAAGGCAGGTGAGTACTTGGTTATCTTGTCACAAAAGTAAAATAAAAGTCTATACTGCCGGTCATTGGTGATTTCTAAAGTTTATTCAGTTAAGGTTTATTTTAGTCTATCCATTTCTACGTTAGGTCCAATAAAAAGGTTGCAGGCAAACAAGTACTTAGTAGGACCAAATCCATATATGTGGTCGTCCAAATCAAAAGGGACCTTAATGCGGCCGCATTAAGGTCCCTTATCCCACATACGTCTTTATTGTCGTTGTTTTGTATTCGAACAACAGCAATAAAGGCGTAAGTGCCGAGCGCCACAAGGTCCGTTTTGATTTTGACGACTACATATATTTACTATCTGTCAGATATATTTAATATCCCTGATAGGGAATTAGGGACAGATCTTGCTCTGCTTAAGTAAATTCTTTGGGCTTACTGTTAGGATGGAAAAAATTGTAACTTACCTATTTCCTGTCAGTTTTAATGTTTAGATTAAGGTTTTTACTGGTATATAACTAAAAGGTGCTTCTTTTTCTAGGGATTCTCACGGGGAATTAGGCTGGGCAGGCGCTCTCAGCAACGGCCCAGGGGTGGAGGACAAGAAAGTGGGCGTGAGCGTGAGCCTGGCGCAGTTCGAATCCCGGCGCGTGGAGGTGCGAGCTCTGTGCGCTGCGCCCGGCACCTACCTCGTCGGATCGGCCTTTGCCGTTACCTCAACGCGGGCCGACAACCAGACAGCCGTTACACACTTGACTAACAATACGTCTCTATTGATAGTACAACAAGCTTAATTATTATTTTTAAACAATGTTCTTGAATTTGTCAGTAATTCAGTCACTCTTAAATATTTTAAAAACTAAGTCGGTGATGCTATTTGCAACATCTTTAAAACTATCCATGTAAGGAATCGCATAATTCTTTTATTTGTGCGTACATACGTAGTTGCTGATGACTTGGTTTTTTAAAGGAAATAAATAAATATGTTATTTATTAAAAAAACTACACACTATTGAAAGTTTGTTTGCAAAAGCTAAACATAATTTTTTTTTATCATGCAGAATGATTTCTTCCTATAAAGTTTCTAGTATGCAATGCGATGTTAAGTTGTAAACGAATTTATTTATTGCTTCACTCGATACAAGAATAAAGTTTTATTACTTACTATTGGAAATATAATATATTTGTTCACGTAAGTATTTTTTCTATTTTCCTATCACGTCTACGTAAGCCATGCTATTTTCTGTTATTTGTGAATCCGTGTTTTTGGATACAAAACTCATGAAAAAGGTTTGTTTAAATCTTTAATATACATAGAAAGATTCCTATATAAAATACAAGCTAAAATTATTCATAACAAACCTTGCACTGGTATAACCGTCTCCTTTCATAAATGCCTAGAAATAAGTTGTTTGGTCTATCCATACCTGAGTCATCCTTTTATACACGAGGAATTTATCAGTGATTTTTATTTAATAAGTTGCTAATAGAAAAGGATTTTTATAAAACTTTACGGGGATTTTTAGGGCCCATAGTTTAGTATTTTTAGAAGGTATCGCTACATTCCCTCATATTCATTCGTAGAAGTAGATAGCAAATGTGTCAAAAACGGCCACTTTTAGCAGTTTTGCTATCTACTTCTAGCAGTGACTACGAGGGAATGATATCGTCTAAAAATACTAGACTATGGGCCCTAAAAATTCCCCGTAAATTTTCATTAAAGTTGTAAATTACAATATTAAATAAAATTCAACGCGGCGGCGCCCCGGGGCGCCACTTTTGGCCAGGGTACCGCCACATAGATCGTAACGTAGTAGAGTAGCTAGGTTCGACACAGTCATGGGATAGGTATATTTTTATCAAACTATGTCGCCTGATTTTGCGGATTATTTAGTTTGGTTTCTTATATTTAGGTATAAAAGGGAAATAATTTTTCCAACTGTTATTTAAACATTTGGTATGTTATTATGAGCAGTTGAAAAATTATTTGTGCAGTTATTTAATTTTCGGGTGGTTGTTTTACTACAGCAGTAAAACATGAATATTAATAAAAAGAAAATTTAGCGGTTAATTTATCCTACAATGACAGCTCGAAAATTATTCAAGTAGTGTAATATATTAATGGCCAGAATGATGGAATGGGCAGTTAGATACATAGTTCGGCAGTTCATGGTGAGCATATTATTTCTAGATTTTCACTTTTTTATTTTAAAAGTTAGAGGGGGGAAGGGACTCATATTTTACAACTTAGAAATTGTCGTATCTTTTAAAAGAATTATTTTGAGAAAAAATGGTTTAAGAAACCTTTAAAGTTTAGAATATGGGCCAATTGACTACTACTTTACATATTTTTGAGGGTGTCAATTCGCACGCTTTTAAATTAATTACTCGGTGGTCAAGATAAATCCTTCGTTCTCAAAATGTTACACTCTCGAATTATTACATTCGCAAAACATTACAATCGCAAAAAAATATTTTCTCAAAATATTATCTATTATATTGTAATATCAAGTACAAAAGTATTCTCCATGATAAACATTATAGTAGAAGATTACTGTAAAATAGTTATTTGTTATACACATAGATATAGTATATTAAAAAGGGGGTTATACAAGAGAGCAAATATATAAGATAAAGAAGAGAGATTTAAATATAGACTACTTACTGAACACAGTGACTGATTTAAAGGCACGAGACATCAGAAAAATTTGGTCTCGTGTTAAGCGGGTGATAGACGTATGAACTTAAAGTACGCGGTTTTTAAGACCGCGAACTTAGGTACGCGGCTCAACATATCGGTGACAAACATGAAGCTTGCTCACAATGTATTGTGGGATCGCCAACGAACTTGCTCGGCGGTTTTAAAGTACGCGTACTTAGGGTGACACACGAGCGAAAAAAGGCCGTCGAGCCTCAAGTTGTACTTACTCGCACGTCTATCAGCCACTTTAAACATACAACTTTTCACCTCTACCATTTTTTCTTCTCGTCCCATATTACATTCTTGTACTTAGGTAGGTACACGTAATATTTTGCGAAAATAATGTTTTGCGAATAATGTAATAATTCGAGAATGTAATATTTTGAGAACGAAGGAGATAAATAACTGCAACTCTTACTTACAAGAAGAAGGTCTTCTTGCCTTGTGATTGTGACTTGTGTTTGGGTTAGAGTGCCATTTTGAGAATTCGAGATTGGATATATACCCCAAGAGCTATCTGATATTTTTGTAAAAAATTCAATAACAGGCCAAATTTTTGTAAACGGCCCTTAAATATAATTTTAAGAGACTATATTTTGGAATCCAACATAATATCGCATTGGAAGGTATAAAAAAAAAGTTATACCCCGAAAATGGTGCAATTCTTTCAGCAAATATGCTATCACCAATTTTATCGTTAACATGTGTTTATGTTAACCATATCTAAGCACCAAAGTCGAAATCCATAAAGATATAAAACGGGAAACTAATACTTTAGGAAGAAGTCGGTTGTTTCTGATAGCATTTTTAACATAGGTGTAATGCCAATTTGAGTTTACGTAGAGAGTTTTTTTTAAAGTTTATTTGTTTTTCATTTACAAATATAGGGGGATTATATACTTTTACGAAAGATAATAATAAATGTATTCAAATGTAAAGTGAATAACACTTATACCATTTTTGCCTATTTTTTATAGATTTTTTAAAGCTTTATATTTGTTTTTTTTTAATGTCGCTGTCATAAATATTGGTGGATTTCTAATGAATTATTTATTAAACTAGATAATCTAATTTTCGATGTTAAGAAATTACTGATATAGAATTATTGTTGAGTCTCCATAGAGCGAATTAGTTTGGCTCTCGGGCTAATATACCTAAAGGGGAAACTGCTTTTTACTGTACCTATTATTATGTGCACGCACATGCATCGATGTAGTTATGCAAATGGGACTCGATCCAGAAATAGTAATCGTTTGGCGGTCGCGATGTTATTTGAAAACCTAAATAAATCACTGAGACATCATACAACTAAAGAGTTTAATAAATCATAAAAAATATAAATCTAAACAGGTCTCTAAAGAACCTTGACTTGACGATCTGCTACTATATTTTGTCTATTAATTTGTTCTTTTACATATTATCTGAATGTCGTCTCTAAGGTCATTTTCTGTGATGTCATAACTCATGCTTGTGTCTCTCTGGTCACTTCGTAATGTCAGTTTTTATTATTTTTGTGATGGTGTTTAGATGCTAATCTAAAATATTTAATTTATATATTATAATCCTATCTGTATGATCGAAATTATAAGGTGTCGAACTGCCGCGTAGCCGTAAGCAGCAGCACCCAACATCAGATTATGTGAGGTAGGTGTTAAAGTTAAAGAATATTTCTTTTGCAATTTATGTGTACCTAACTAAAGCTTGCTATTAGAGCAATATCTACGCATCACTAACCATATCGCTTTACAATTTCCTTATCTATTAATTTGAGCTATGAAAACTTTTTAACTTTAAGAGGACTGTGTACCAAACGGTCTCCATACAAACGGCGATAACTTTTTCCACCCTCTATGCCCTCTAACTACATACACAGCAATGAATTTTCGGTATGTTGTTGAAATGCTCAAGAACTAGGGCTATAAGTACCTACGTTTTGTTTTTAAAAACGATTTGCTTTTTTGTTTGTTAGTAAGTAATGGTTATCCATAGAGTTTATAAACTACTGGAACGAATTTGAAAATTTCCACCAGTAATAAGATATGTATACTTACTTACATTATTAATTGTTAGTGGCTTAAACGCTATATTTAGTCCTGAGACTCACGTGGGAACGGGTTCTAAGCGAATAAAATCGCGGAAAGCATCTAGTAATTTAAAGTAGAACAAATTGATTTTTACCCGACTGCGACAGAAGGAGGGTTATGTTTTTTGTTTGTTTATAATGGATAAACTCCAAAACCATGGTCCAATTTAAAATTCTTTCACCAGTAGGTCGTAAGCTGCCTTATTTATTCCATTGGCATTAGCTATATTATATTTCGATATTCTCACGTGGACGGCAACCATACGCCGCCGTATAAATGCGCGGAGCTGCTAGTAGGTAATATTATAAAATTGGTGCTTATAATTTTTTTTGTCATTGAAACGGAAGCATGAATTTCTAATGTAATGGCACAGGGTAAAAAGTGCATAAATGGCAACTCCCCCGCAGGCGGGAAAACACCTACTTTTGTCATGCCTATCTTATTAAGGCAATTTATTCAAGCAAGTTTTGTAGAAAAAATTTTTTCAGCGGTTGGTAATTTTCGAGTTTTTTGACCTTGAAGTTTTTTTTCAACTTTTTTGTTTTCAAATAATTCATAAACTATGCGTCGGAGGTATATCATATAGGTATTTAAAATAAATTGATGGGGGCCATAATACCAACACGTAGAACTCAAAAAAAGGGGGTGTAAACTAGCATTGAAAAAAAATTGCCAAAAATTTCAAAACTGCTTAAATTAAAATTTTAATTTAAGCAGTTTAAGCTGCGTCCGCAGACTTGTGTCATGCATGACATCGGACCGGACTCCGTGTCATCGTACAAGACTTGTTACGCTCAATGTGGACGGTCTAGGTTGTGCTGACACGGTCACAAACCATGTACGATGAAATGTTAAACACTCGTAACATTTTGGCGTGTCAGATCAGAACACCGTCTTTATCATGCATCGCTAGTTTTGTTGGGCATGCGCTGTGGTAATACTGTATCAAAGAGACAATGTATTATAAAGACACGGTGTTCAGACACGCCAAAATGTTACAAGTGTAGACGCATGGTGTCAATCGAACAAGACTGCGTGGCAAGGCACCAGAACTGCCGAGTTCAAAGATGGAATAAAAAATAAAGATTTTATGTATTTAATACCTACTAGCTGTGCCCCCGACTTCGTCCGCGTGGAATTGTGACTTTCAGCAGCATTTTAAATTTTTAAGGCTAATTATTTTGCATATACTTTTGACGACCGATTTGGCGCAGGGGTAGGCTACCCACCTTCTGCGCCAGTGGTCTCGGGTTCGATTCCCGAACAAGACAAATAGTTGTGTGCATGAACATGTCTATTTGTCTTGGTCTGGGTGTTTTCTATGTATATTAAGTATGTATTTACAAACAAAAAGTATTTAAGTATATATTTATCGGTTATCAAGTTTTCCATGATACAGTTTCGTAATGAAATTAAAGTGGGCTAAGATAATTGGTGTGAATGTAAGAAGTTATTTATTTATTTATTAGTTATTTATATACGCTTTAGGCCGTCCGGGTGTCGCAAAGGGGGTGCATAAAAATAACACTAACTTTTTTTTCAAAAGTGAAAAAAATCATAGCTTTCGAAAAAAGATCTAAGACGAAAAAACAAAAAGTTATCTTTATTTTGGAAAAAAAAAGTTTTTCTGCCGCTTCGCCGGCCGCTGCCTTCGCTCGCTCGGCTCGCGCTGCGTTTTGGTCACAGTTCTAACTTAACCTAACCTAAAACGACTGTTGAATCTCTTGGGCTCGGGGGGCGGCGGCCGGCGGGGGGCTTAGCCCCCCGAGTCCTCTTGGTGGGGGGGCTGCGGCTCCGTCCCCCTGCTCCTCTGTTTTCATCCATTTGAACTGAATTCAGAACTAATTGTGATAAATGTAGATAAAAGAATCTTTGCAAAAATTGCCATAATTAAACCTTTCGTTTGTTCAGTCCTACGTAAAACTCATGAACGAGCATTAAATTGAATACTCTGAAAATCCCATAAACGTAATTCTATCTACTTTAAATATTTCCGCTTTTACATATTTTCTCCCTAAATCTAGGGGAAAACCTCCAAAATTGTCAACACTGCCAAGTTGGTCCGGTCGGAAACCTACACACGTAGGAAGTGAAGTTCGTGCGAACCAAATCCGGCCGACCGCGTCAAACACGAATAATAATAATTATGGTCGGACGACTACGCTACACACGTCCAGATTTGGTCTGGAGCAGACCAAATCGGCGGTCGGATAGGAGCGTGTGTAGCGGCTATAACCGAACGTTCAATTGACTCCATACCACAGATTATCCATTTTATGTCATGCATGTGGCGCCAGGGGGCAAGAGAGCAAAGCAACTTCCGCACTTACACAGGACCTGGGACTATCATTGGCGTAACCCCATTTGAATTTGTTATATAAGTACGCCCACAGCGGCCCATTTGGGTCCGAAGTCTATTTAAGGACTTCCATGTGGATCATGAAAGGTCATGACCAGCGGGAAGCTCTTCTGCACGTTAACAAATCCAGGAGGGGGTTTAGGTTTATTCTGCCACACCTTGACTCTGGCGTCGTTAGGTTGTTGAGGCGATACAGTCGAGCAATATGAGGAGTGACCGCGAGCGGGTATAGACATAAAGGTTTTTTGAAGGCCTAAGGCACCCTGTTATAATAATGCGACCTCATTCAGAGATATGATATATGATATGGTACAAGTTTGTAAAAGATATAGGTGTAGTGAATTAACCTTACCATAGAACTTCTTCTGGTAGGTGTGTATTACCTGCGCGCTACGGTACAGTATAATTCTGTATAATTTCAGTATAATTTCATTCAATGTGGACTTAGTTGATGGTTATCATCATCATCTTCAGTAGTTAACTGCCTCCACTGCTGAGGCACAGGCTTGCCTTAAGAATGGGCCATATGCCTCCGCGCGGGCCAGATGCGGGATTGGTGGGTATTAGCATAGCATCGTATTTACTGTGGTATAAGCGACTGCAAACGCAACTGGGACCAAAGGCTTAAGGCGATATCCGGAAAAAATGTGCTGAAGCGAGATAGCAATGAGAAAACGACGCGCGCGGGAGCGAGACCGATTTTGCAAATTACTTAGGCAAAAAAAACAAAATCACTTCGTATGAAAAAACTACAGCGGTTTTTAAAAAATGCTTCTATACGATCCTAAATATAATTGGTGTTTACTAATTAAACCAATTTCTAATAGTGTAAGTAACCCTATTTATGAATAATCTTGACTTTTCGTATTTTTAGAGGTCTTTCCGAAAAGAAAAAGTGTCGATGCAAAATCATAAAATCGTGTTTTTTTAAACTATACGAATCTAGATAAAGGTATGAAGAAACTTATATCTTATTACCAGATTTGTAACAACTGTAACCGTCTTATAGTTTTAAATCAAAAACTCCATATTTTTCCGAGTAGCGCCTTAACGTGTCTAGTGTCTACCGCAGTCTACGGAGCTCGAGATTATAAATTTTTGGTCCACCGTCCCGTGACCGACCATTTCAAAAGTTCCTTAACCTCAATTATCACAGGCTCATCGCGCTAACCACTGTGCCACGGGCTCCTCTCTAGATTAGATTATGATGTATGATTAAAATGCTACCTTTCATTGTTTTAGCACTCGGCTTGGATTCTCAAAAATGAAGAATTATAGACAAGAAACGAAAATTAAATTATTCGTCCTTTTAGGTAAGTTTTGAATAAGGCTGACTGGCTGACCTCACGCGTTCTTACTATGCGATTATTATAAGAATAGGACGGGTTGTTGACAAACTTCATTCTGAAAAGGTACAGCATAGAATAATAGAATATTACTCACAAAAGAATGTCAACTCCATACAAAAAAATGGTAGACCGTTTCGACTTACGCCATCTGTCGTAATCCCCAACGAAACTAGCATGGCGGGGAATTTCAAAAAATAGTAGGCGGGAAATTTGAAACCCAACAACTTAGCGTTTCTTCCATGTACTATTCTTCCGTTTGAGGTATAAGTTATACTTCAAACGGAAGAATAGTACATGGAAGAAACGCTTGAAACTCTAGTAAAAACAACATAGTAACATAGAAAAATAGAAAATAAAGTATTTAGAAAAAATCGACCCGTCTCACAACCAGCTCCGATGGGACTCGAAACCACGACCTTTCGCTATCCGGGCGACTGCTCTGACCACTGAGCTACGGAGTCGTTACGAGAAGCGTCGAATTTATCAAATACTTCTTACACGCTGTATAGCCAGCGTTAATTTCATCAATGTGAGGATATTACTACCCCCACACGCGAAAGAAATACCTTTCCAGATATTTTGACAATCGCTAAAGAAGAAATTACTATGGCAAGTTATTTAAATTTTTACTTTTTTGCATTCACAATGCAATTTTTATCATAGAAAAATGGAAAATAAAGTATTTAGAAAAAATCGACCCGTCTCACAACCAGCTCCGATGGGACTCGAACCCACGACCTTTCGCTATCCGGGCGACTGCTCTAACCACTGAGCTACGGAGTCGTTACGAGAAGCGTCGAATTTATCAAATACTTCTTACACGCTGTATAGCCAGCGTTAATTTCATCAATGTGAGGATATAGTAGAGAGGCCAATTCGAAAAACTCGCTTATTTACGATTTTCGTAGGACTGAAAAGGTTTATACCGACAAGTGGTGTCGTTGGATTCAGCTTAGTCCGCTTAGTCTACTGATTGTCAAAATGCATGTTGTCGCTTTTTAAAGTGGTGGAATGAGTACCTATGACGTCACATAAATGGTGCGTCCTAGGTTTAGATTTTGCCGGTATTTCGATATCTATTTATTGAATATAGGCAAACTAGGTGTCAAATAAGAGATAGTTAAATTTCTAACAAAACATGTAAAGTAATTTTTGGTGTAGGGATTGGGTTTAAAAAAATATAATCAACTTTTGAGTTTTTTTGTATTTTATTTTTCTACGTTTGGTGCACCAATATACACAACTTGTATATAAATTAGATAAACCACTGGGCAATTAATAATTAGCTACATTTTTGAAGAGTATCCCACACTTCAAATTTTCCAAATCCCAGTAAAAACAACGAAATTATGACAAAATCAACAGCATCACGTACATTCGCGGTCATAGGAGTAGATGGTACTAGGTCTTGGCGATATTTCGCCGGGAAGCTGCAATTTGTGATGAAAGTAAGCCGCTTTGCACAGTGATACTAGGGACCAAAATAAGCAATTTCACCCACAGCAGCAAAAGTTTCATCCCGTAGAAACAGAGATGGCGCCACTTTTCTAAAAAAACATTTAAAAATCTAGAAGCCAAATCGCCGCAACGATTTAAACAAATTAGGTGTCAAGTGAAAGATAATAACTTAATCTATCATATAAAAAATACTGTAAAATCATACGATTAAAAAAGGCCCAAATATTAGCTTGGTTTGAAAAAAAACGGGATGTTAAAGAGATTTCACTTATGGAAAAATGGAAAATGAAGTATTTAGAAAAAATTGACCCGTCTCACAACTAGCTCCGATGGGACACGAACCCACGACCTTTCGCTTTCCGGGCGACTGCTCTAACCACTGAGCTACGGAGTCGTTACGAGAAGCGTCGAATTTATCCAATACTTCTTACGCACTGTATAGTCAGTGTTAATTTCATCAATGTGGAGATATTACTACCCGCACACGCGAAAGAAATACCTTTCCAGATATTTGGCAATCGCTAAAGATGAAATTACTATTGCAACTTATTTTAATTTTTAGTTTTTTGCATTCACAATGCAATTTTTATTACTGAAAAATGGAAAATGAAGTATTTAGAAAAAATCGACCCGTCTCACAACTAGCTCCGATTTTTTTCTAAATACTTCATTTTCCATTTTTCAGTAATAAAAATTGCATTGTGAATGCTAAAAGATAACTTTTATCTAGTAATATTGTTCACAATTAAATACAGTAGGTATTTGGTAAAAAAAAACACGGGTTGCACTCCGGGAGTGCTGGCAGAGGTGAAAAGGTATCACTAGACATTTTCACAAAAAAAAAAGGAATTTGACAAAAAAAAAGAAAAAATACGGACTAGATTTGGAAACGGTGGCGAAATTTGCCATCGTATTCTAATGACATTGTAACAGTTTTTCGATCAGGTCATGTGTCCGGTCTTACGATTTTTCGATCTGACGATCTGACGGTCACGTGATCCTGACGCAAGTTTAACATTTTTTACCCATCACAAATAGTGCACAACGCCGCTAAAGAAGTTTTCACTTCAAACACTGCTTGTCGATATCTTTAATTCGAAAAAATCATTTACCTTTGATTTTTACAACCGGTATTGCAAAATTTGCACTGCGGAGTGCATGGTAGGTATCGCAGGAAGTTTTGCACCCGCAATGATCGAGAAAGCTTAACTCTGACCAAATCGGCGAGCAGTGAACCATTTACGAGTCCATCCCCCTTGTGAATTTTTGTGCCATCATCCCCAAGAAGATGGGCATGGAAGCGACTAAATCCAAAGCGTTATTTGTCACTACCATAATAGCGTCAGAAAGCCCATCCAGGAACTTGTGACCAAGAAATGAATAGCAAATGCTTTTGGTCGCAATATGTCTTCTACACTCCGAAGGTTTTATTACTTTTTAAAAAGTCTTGTTTCAAGACATGAATGTCATACCATGCAGTAATAACTGCTTTTGCCAGCATGTCTCATCTACTCGATATCCTCCCCGAAGAGGCAATGACTCAATTGGAACGGTGTGTGCTCATTTCATTATAAATTATAATGCCTAAAAGAAGAATGTAAATAATATGAACATAATTATTATGTATACAAATAATAGTTATTTTCTTTCCAGATTTACTTGCGAATTGTACGATGCTCAAACAGAACACACAAGTCTCAATGCTGTACGCAAAGACATGTTTGCCAGCAAAATAGGCTGATGACAAGCCTTCCCCCGACATTAACCACACACAACAAACATGCCTTACTTGCAGCTTACCAAGCAGGCCATATATTTTGAATTTAGGAGCCCCAATTCCATGTCCATCTTCTTGGAGATGACACAAAACTTCACAAGTGGGATGGACTCCTAAATGGTTCACTGCTACGCCGATTTGGTCAGAGTATAGTATTTGGTAGAAGCTATCTCGATTATTGCGGGTGCAAAACTTCCTGCGCTACTATGCGCTAAAGCATTCGACTCGTCGGCTTACCATGCACTCTGCAGTGCAAATTTTGCAAAAGCGGTTGTGAAAATCAAAGCTAAATGAATATAAAGATTCACATTTCGAAATTATTTCCAAAAAGTCGTCCCTCGTTAAATGTACTTGCATTATTTCTAAAGTAACACTCCTGACATTTAAATTAACTTTATTAATGAGTATTTCTTGTAATGACAAAGAGTATTTTGATAACTAGATCATTGATATCGGTGCGCCCGAGAAATTACTGCCCTCATTAATAATTTTATATCTCCATAATTATTAAAGATATCGCCAAGCAGTTTTTTTTATCAAATACTGTATTTAATTGTCAACAATATTACTTGATAAAAAGATACCGCAAGAAACTTTTTTTAAAATAAGTAAAATCTCGTTAACAACCAGATTTTATTTCAAACAAAGCTAATATTTGGCCCAGTTTTTAATCGTATGATTTTACAGTATTTTTTATATTATGGAATAAGTTATTATCTTTCACTTGACACTGAATTTATCAAGATCGTTGCGGCGGTTTGGCTTGTAGATTTTTTAAATGACTTTTTAAAGAAGTGGCGCCATCTCTGTTTCTACGGGATGAAACTTTCACTGCTCCATGTGAAATTACTTATTTTGGTCCCTAGTATCACTGTGCAAAGCGGCTTGCTTTCATCACAAATTGCAGCTTCCCGACGAAATATCGCCAAGACCTAGTACCATCTAGTACTATGACCGCGAATGTACGTGATGCTGTTGTTTTTGTCATAATTTCGTTGTTTTTACTGGGATTTGGAAAATTTAAAGTGTGAGACACTCTTCAAAAATGTAGCTAATTATTAATTGTCCAGTGGTTTATCTAATTTATATACAAGTTGTGTATATTGGTGCACCAAACGTATTGTTTAGAAAAATAAAATACAAAAAAACTCAAAAGTTGATTATATTTTTTTAAATACAATACCTACACCAAAAATTACTTTGCATGTTTTGTTACAAATTTAACTATCTCTCATTTGACACCTAGTTTGCTTATATTCAATAAATAGATATCGCAATAATCGACAAAATCTAAACCTAGGACGCACCATTTATGTGACGTCATCGGTACTCATTCCACCACTTTAAAAAGCGACAACATGCATTTTGACAATCAGTAGACTAAGCTGAATCCAACGACACCACTTATCGGTATAAAAATTTCAGTCCTACGAAAATTGTGTTTTTTCAACTTGGCCTCTCTACTAATATTACTACCCCCACACGCGAAAGAAATACCTTTCCAGGTATTTTGACAATCGCTAAAGAAGAAATTACTATGGCAAGTTATTTAAATTTTTACTTTTTTGCATTCACAATGCAATTTTTATCATAGAAAAAATGGAAAATAAAGTATTTAGAAAAAATCGACCCGTCTCACAACCAGCTCCGATGGGACTCGAAACCACGACCTTTCGCTATCCGGGCGACTGCTCTAACCACTGAGCTACGGAGTGGTTACGAGAAGCGTCGAATTTATCAAATACTTCTTACACGCTGTATAGCCAGCGTTAATTTCATCAATGTGAGGATATTACTACCCCCACACGCGAAAGAAATACCTTTCCAGATATTTTGACAATCGCTAAAGAAGAAATTACTATGGCAAGTTATTTAAATTTTTACTTTTTTGCATTCACAATGCAATTTTATCATAGAAAAATGGAAAATAAAGTATTTAGAAAAAATCGACCCGTCTCACAACCAGCTCCGATGGGACTCGAACCCACGACCTTTCGCTATCCGGGCGACTGCTCTAACCACTGAGCTACGGAGTCGTTACGAGAAGCGTCGAATTTATCAAATACTTCTTACACGCTGTATAGCCAGCGTTATTTTCATCAATGTGAGGATATTACTACCCCCACACGCGAAAGAAATACCTTTCCAGATATTTTGACAATCGCTAAAGAAGAAATTACTATGGCAAGTTATTTAAATTTTTACTTTTTTGCATTCACAATGCAATTTTTATCATAGAAAAATGGAAAATAAAGTATTTAGAAAAAATCGACCCGTCTCACAACCAGCTCCGATGGGACTCGAACCCACGACCTTTCGCTATCCGGGCGACTGCTCTAGTGGTTAGGCACTTCGTATAATTATGATCGAACTTCACTTAGGTAAGTTCGTTTAATCATTAATTATACTCGTGCCTCGTCCTCAAGATTAGTATACTTACCTGTTTACCTTTATGAATATACTAGCGGCCGCCCGCGGTTTCACCCGCGTGGTTCCCGTTCCCGTGGGAATATCGGGATAAAAAGTACATATAAACCTTCCTCTTGAATCACTCTATCTATTAAAAAAAAACGCATCAAAATCCGTTGCGTAGTTTTACAGATTTAAGCATACAAAGGGACATAGGGACAGAGAAAGCGACTTTGTTTTATACTATGTAGTGATACAATGTAGATGTTGAGAGAATGAAGGAAATATTTACTAAGGTTCAATGAGAAATCCATTTATCCTACCTACCTTATTGCTGGTTTATTGATATCAAAGGTAAGAATCATCAATGAATGAAACCTAAGTTATAATATAACTAATTATTTATCCAGCGTTTTGGCTAATAACGAAGAATCATTGTTGCCTACAATCAGGCGATTATAATATTTGGCAGACAGGAATTGCCGCTCCAGCCTGCTGCCTTTCCTATTAGGTCAACATTGACCCCATTTACTATAAGCTGATGATGTAGCGGCATGGCGGGTACTATGAGCAGAAAAGATATAATATATACCTACGTCAATTTCACTGTCTTTCATAGTAGACTTAATCGATCTACTGGCTGTTTGCGAAGAAACAGGGTTGTGAGGAGTTCTATAACCACAGAATAATAATAACTAAGTAATAAGTTATAATTTGAATTCCTAATGTGTTTAGTAACATTATTATATGTAATGAACATGGCTGCAGGACATATAGATGTTTTGTATTCAAAGTAAGGCAAGTGTAAAGCTGGTTGAGATGATCCAGCTTTGGAAGCTTTAATTCTGCAATTTTTATTATGATTTGATTTTGTAAGTAAATTATGTAAATAATTAGAATTTTGGATATTGTTTGCACTGTATATGTGCAAATGTGTAACAAGTGCTAAAAAAATGACATGCTTTTTTGTTAATTTCTCGAAGGAAATCTCATTTTGAGGATAAGAGAATAAATAATTTAACAAATCATTGCATTCCACGTAATATTATATCGAGGTAAGGATAGTCTGAGCTTGTATACCTACTCCTTTACAAAACCTTGAAATCAAATCATCTTCTACTGGTCATGTTAACATGGATATTGCTGATCTATAACAATTAATAGTTCGATATTGACCACCGCCATTGTAAGTATCAGTAAGAAGCTTAATTATGCTTGGAATAGACGGTTTTTACATATCAATTTTGTTTTCAAAATAATAGTTGAAACATTTTCGTAAACACTGAAATAATTTAAAATCTCAATGAGTCACATTGTTTCAGTGTATTATTTGATGGAGATGCCAACACGATATCAATCAAAATCCTGCTAAGGAAGGTAGGTACCTCTAATGGTATCTTCCTTAGCAGGAGTCCCGTGCGAATAAGATAGGGGCCTCCAGGATAAGGTTGTGGTATGTGAATGTTTCGTCTGGAATGAGATATAGTGAAATCTGATGAACGCAGCTGTACTATTTGCGAGATAACAAGGCGGCGGAACAGTGGATACCAAGGTTGCGTCGGCAATGATGGCACAACCACAATGTCTTCACCTTCATTTGATATAAATTTTTCAAACATCTTAGGTGATATTATTGAGACCGGAGGAAAGACGTATAAGAAGAGTTCGGTTCAAGACAAGGTAAAGGCATCGATGGCGATGTCATCAGGATCGCGAGTCCAGAAAGCATAAATAGTACATTTAGTGTTAATTCAGTTTGCAAATAAAATCTATTTCAGGATAACCAAGTCTTTTAGTTATCAGGTTAAATACTCTTTCCGTAAGCTCCGATTCAACGTCGGGATGTGAACGTCACGACTCGACATTTTCAGATGATTTTATGTACGCCGCATTTATGATTATACCGCGGCATTCACACCACTGCCAAATTTTTCTCGTCGTGCGACTGAGCTTGGGGTATTGGTACAATACCTGTGGTACAGGTGGCTTCCGGTTTAAATTTCTGGCTGGTTTCGCTTTCTTGTAACCAGACCGCTTCCACGGTTTTTAATGTTTCTGATAAATCTTGGCCAATTTTAGTGTTATTAATTGTTCTTGTAGGTCCTTTTTGAAGGAAGTGAGTGCATAATTTTTATGCGATTTCGACTACAGGTAGTGAACGTCACGCAAAATGCGACTGACGTCCGTTAGGTTTTTTAGTAACTTTATCCTGCTCACTATTAGTTATTTGTGTGCTTAATAATGCGGCCAACGCATGTTATGGCGGCCGCGATTTGCTTTTAATTGGTTTCTTTGGTATTTTTTGTCGCGTTTTACAACAAGGTCGGGAGTTGCTGCTTTTATTTCTGGGTTTAGCGTAGTGCCAGATAAGGTTTTCAATTTGACGGTGTCAAGTATTTTTGCAGCCACTCTTTTCGTATTTCTTTGTCGACTCCGTGTGAAGCAATGCAACTTAGCCGGCTGGCTAGCTCGTCATAGATATTTGGGTCATACACCTCAACATGCGAGGGGTCGGTCCCTCCCTCCCAACAAACTATTTATGTAAGTATTTAAATAGTTTACCCGTTACTAAGGAAATATTTATTTACTCTCAACTAAATGACGACAAGTGACACACACAATCATGAGGTAAAGTTAGAATTGGCGGGAAAGTTACGGTATTTCTATATTTTTTTTTGACATTCAGCCGAATGATCTGGGAATTAGTCATTCAGCCTATTAAATGCATTTATTAGAACGGAAATGACAAATCTTTCTAAAAACAGTGCTGAAAGTGGCAACACTAGGCGTTACTACATTGTATATATTCACTAGCTGACCCAGCGCGACTTCGTTCCCGTGGCCCTACCCCCTACTCCACCCTACCCTACCCGTACCCTTCCCTACCCCTACCCTACCCTACCCCTACCCTACCCTACCCTACCCTACCCCTACCCTACCCCTACCCCTACCCTACCCCTACCCCTACCTACCTCTACCTACCCCTACCCTACCCCTACCCTACCCCTACCCCTACCCCTACCCCTACCCCTACCCTACCCCTACCCCTACCTACCTCTACCTACCCCTACCCTACCCATACCCTACCCCTACCCCTACTCTAGCCCTACCCAACCGTACCCTACCCCTACCCTGCCCTACCCCTACCCCTACCCTACATTTCAAGACCAAAATTAGCCAAATCGGTCCAGCCGTTCACGCGTGATGTCGTGACCAAGGGAAATAGGGACTCATTTTTATATAATATATAAAAATGAGTCCCTATTTCCCTTATATTATATAATATATAGATAAAGGTAAACAGGTAAGTATACTAATCTCTTCGGACGAGGCACTTCGTATAATGGGCGATTTTCTGAAAGCTCAGTCACTAGATGGCGCTGTCCCACCTATGCAGTTAGAAGGAACGAAACGTTATAAATTTTACTTTGACGCGACTTTTTTACGTAAAACGGAACGTCAGATAGATGTTATTTATTTACCTTAATCTTTAAATTTACCTATTTCGTTTCTGTTCCTCACAGTAGTACTTATTTAATATATTATTAGTTTCCTTTGGGTTTTTAAAAAGTAAATAATTTAAATATGATTATACCAAAATATACCATAGACATGTACATACTTCGTTCAACGCCATCTAGTGAAGCTTTAGGAAGCTTTTTTTTTTTTAAATGGCCTCTCAGAAAATCGCTCATTATGATCGAACTTCACTTAGGTAAGTTCGTTTAATCATTAATTATCTGCAAATCCTACTAATATTATAAATGTGAAAGTTTAGATGTTTGGATGTTTGTTACTCAATCACGCCAAAACGGCTGAACGGATTTGGCTGAAATTTAGGTCATGATACTTTGTAGCCTGGAGAGGAACATAGGCTACTTTTTATCCCGGAAAAGTATCCCATTCCCGCGGGATAACTTCGTGTAGGCCACGCGGGCGAAGCTGAAGTGAATGCTAGTTATTCATATGTTTTGGTTTGCACGAACATCATTATTTATCGTAAGCTAATGATCAGCCCCCTGATTCACGATAAATTTCTTTTTTTGCACACCATACTGAAGTGAAGTGAAGTTAGTTTGACAGCACTTTGACAGCTTGACGTCACAACATGGCGGTGTCCCTATCTTATTCTTATAATAATCGCATAGTACGTCTTTATAGCACACTGCTCGAATGGATTTCACGATAAATTTCTTTTTTTGCACACCATACTGAAGTGAAGTGAAGTTAGTTTGACAGCACTTTGACAGCTTGACGTCACAACATGGCGGTGTCCCTATCTTATTCTTATAATAATCGCATAGTACGTCTTTATAGCACACTGCTCGAATGGATCCTTTGAAAGACGTAAAATTTTAAATAGGTAATTCTCAAAAACTTTAAACCCGCTTTTCGTTAAAGGAATTAGCAATATTACGGTAGGTATGCATATTGTGGTAGGTAGCTAAGCGTATACCACATGGTTTACGCAAATTGAAAAGGATGGGACCTAATAGCCGCTACACACGTTCCGATCCGACCGCCGATTTGGTCTGGAGCAGACCAAATCGGCGGTCGGATAGGAGCGTGTGTAGCGGCTATCAGATAACTCTGCACGTGCCTGGCGCGTTTTTGGCGCTAGTTACAGTGCATTTTTTTGGTCTAATGTTATAGAAAAGATTAGTATTCGATTTTAACCGCGCGCAGACTTATCTGACGAGCACTCTACATCACGTATTTCGCTGGATGGCGAGCGAGCAAGAGAAGAAAACATTAGGTAGGTACAGTCATAGATGTTCTCTTCAATGGGTACAGTCACAGCCATCTCTATCGTCTTCTACAAGCCATGCGCATAAAGTTGGCAACGTAGTTTTAAGTGAACCGATTTGACACCGTTTGCACCGTTTGACAGGTAAACAGCGAGTAAACCTCGAGTACTGAATCCTATGGAGATGGCATATCTTCTATACATCTATACAAATAAATAAAATTGGAGTGTCTGTTTGTAGCATTAAATAACCGCTTTTTACTACGTGCATATGATTAAATATACGGTACATATACCAAAATGACATGTTTTACAATTTTTGTCTGTCTGTCTGTTTGTTCCGGCTAATCTCTGAAACGGCTGGACCGATTAATACGACAATTAGGAGAAGTTTAAAATTGAATTCCAAGATTTTCTTACATTGTGACTAAGTTACACCTCACTTTTTCGTAGGTATGCCACCTCCATAGGGTTTAATACTCAGAGGAGTAAACCGGTTCACAGCAATGTTGCCGTTCCGTATCATAGCATGGCTTGTAGAAGACGATAGAGACGGCTGTGGTACAGTCATCATTGCCCGCTATTATTTCTCGGCTGCTTGACAAGTACAACGAGTGAGATAGAAGTTTTGACCCAATCTAGTATGGGTGATTCCAACGCCTGCTTTGATTAACCAAAGGATGGAGGGCCCTAGCTAGAAACAGCTTGAGACCTATCAGAGGATTTAGTTAAAAAATAGTTGATTCCTAAGCAAAACTCCATGTTATTTCTAATAGTCATATGACCAAATGAGTCAGGCCCTCAGTTCATCAATTGTCAAAAATTTGCTGTCACCTGTCAAAGTAATTAAGCATTGATTGTTAATAATTTTTAAACCCGAATATAGTAAAGAATTCGTTTCGTTTTAACTAAATCCTCTGATAGGTCTCAAGCTGTTTCTAGCTATGGCCCTCCATCCTTTGGTTAATCTGCTTTGCCACAGCCGTCTCTATCGTCCGATAGAGATGGCTGTGGCTTTGCTGTTCCGGTGACAGCGGCGCTATCTATACCTACTGAATCCATCTACCAAAGGTTTGAGGGCCATCGCAAGAAACAGCTTGAGACCTATCAGGGGATTTAGAAAAAAAAATTGTTGATTCCTAAGCAAAACTCCATGTAATTTGTAATAGTCAATTAAAACTGCTATGACCAAATGGGTCAGACCCTCGGTTCATCAATTGTCAAAAATTTGCTGTCACCTGTCAAAGTAATTAAGCATTGATTGTTAATAATTTTCGAATCCGAATATAGTAAAGAATTCGTGAAATCTTTTCAGAAGAATATACCGTTACAGATTTATAAAAATTTAGCTTGGGCCCTCAGTTCATCAATTTGTACAATAATGAATCTTCCAACTTTTCAAGTAAACTAAAGAAATACATAAAAATACTTTGAATTTCTGATTATTTAAAGCCCCCAGTACAGGATAACCGATGACCATGGTGGGCCATCGTGTACAGGGGCGGTTTGCGTGTGATTGCCGTCTACATTTCTGGGAATTTCTAACGTAGAAACAATGGTGCAAACGTTAAAAGTTTAGTAATAATTGGAATTTTTATATTTTGACAATTAATGAACTGAGCGCCTGACGTTTTTGGTTCTACTGACTAGGCTTCGCCACATAGATTAATGAAAGTAAGCTTACGTTTTTTTACGAAATCTTTACTAGAAGTTGACCTACCATCCGTTTCTCTAAGTACCATACTTTCAGAAATTGAATTTTTAATTTTTGTGAGAACAATATTGACAGATGGTGACCATAATTTTTTACTTTTTTTAAGGACGGTATTATTATAACATAGTGCAAAAAGGCGTTAACTATTTCGACAGTAGATGCCAGAATAATAAACAGTCTAAATAACCGTGGTGAACGTCGCGAGTGCGCAGGTGTGTGGACATTACGTAAATTTAACCGCCTCTGTGGTCTAGTGGTTCATAACACCGATTTCAGACCCAGAGGTCCCGGGTTCGATTCCCAGTGGAGGTAAATATTATATTCGGTTTGGTTGGTGGTAGGACTTGTTCTTAGTCCGCCTGGCTAGCTACCACCATCTTATCTAAGTCTGACGCCATGACAATGATGTTTTCAGCATTATTGTGTTCCGGCAGTTAGAGATAAGATAGCCAGTTCCTCAGTTATTGAGGATTCCGGGAGTAGTGCGCTTCCACCTTCAGCCTTATCACCACTTATCATCAGGTGTGATGAAGGCTAAGTGCTACCCCGTTGTGAATAAATAAAATAAATAAATATTCACGAGAAAGTTCAAGCCAATGCGAACGCGGACGGAAGTATAATGTATGCAACAGACTATCATCACATGAGTACTATCCGAGTGTTGACTTCATAGAGCGTGCACAATAGGGGATTTTCTGACAGCAAATAAAAAAAAACAGTTCCGAATAGTAACATAGATGGCGTTGACGCGACAAACCACGACAAACAAATGGCCAAAACGAGGCCAAAACACTTGATACCGGGCAAATAAATGAACAATAATACCAGACTGTAAAATAAAGGAGTTCTATTATAATCGGTTGGCCTGAAGCACAGTAAATATATATGCTACTTCATAGCAGTATGGAAACTAGACCTTTGTTGACCTAAATATTTACGCGTCCATTGAGCGTTAGGGTTTTCACTTTTTATTTCTATAAAATTAAAAGGTATCTTTCTATTATTTATTCAAACGTTTATTTGGGCTCTATAAAAATTTTGACAATTGATGAACTGAGGGCCTGACTCATTTGGTCATAGTAATTTTATTTGACTATTAGAAATTACATGGAGTTTTGCTTAGGAATCAACCATTTTTTTACTAAATACCCTGATAGGTCTCAAGCTGTTTCTTGCGATGGCCCTCCATCCTTTACCAAATAAAAACTGAACGTGTAAAACTAGTTAGTAGTCTGTGGTGTTACGCTGTGTTACGTGTTACGTGTTACGTTTTTAACACTGTGGTGTTGTCAGATACCAAGAAATTTGTATGTTATGGTCATGAAGTTTGACTTAATACTCTGAGGTAACTGGAACTCTCACCCTGAATAAAAAAGTGTCGCCAGCAAATTTGACATTTATGTATGTAGTGGCTGTCAGCTGTCTCATATGACCATACGTATTTTTTAAAGTGTAGGTGAGACGGAAGACAGCCACTGTGTTATTTGTGGTATTCAAAAAATTGTTCGTACTGCACTCTCCAGTTACCTCAGTATTAAGTCGAGCTTCATGTTGTTACTTTGAATACTCAAAGGTTGTTACAGTGCCACAAACTTTGCTGTGCCGGTGGCCAAAATGTGAAACTAGCGTGTTTTTTTTTAATGTCATTTTGCTGTCAAGTTGATGTCCAACCATAGCGCTGCTAGCGGCTGAAGTTCTTAGAAGTCAGGGCCGGTTAAATTGTTACAAAAAAAAGAAAATCGTACGTAGCGCCGCTGTCACCGGAACAGAAAAGGTTGTGGCACTGTACTATGAAAAACTGACAGTTTTTAAGGTACACACGTCATAGATATAGTATATTATAAAGGGGACACACGTTCAGTTTTCACTGTCAGTTAAAACTGTTCAGTGAAAACTGACAGTTAAGGATCGCGCACATTATGCCGGGGCGCAGCGGAGCGGGCCGCAGCGCAGCGCATTGACGGATTTGAGTATCACATTAGTGACGGGTCGGGCCGCAGCGCTTTGACGGATTTTGAGTACAACCAAATTCAAACATCCGATTTCTTCTACTACTGCAGGTTATACCCGTCCCTCTCACTCTCCGGGCATGACAGAATCGAGTGAAAGAGACGGGTATAATTTGTAGGTGTCATGTTATGACCGAGTAGTACGAGGAAAATCCGCTTATATAGCACACTGTGTCGGGGCGCAGCGGGCGGGGCGGGCCGCATCGCACGATTCGCACGCAACAAAATCCGCGGCGGATTATGCGGCCCGCTGTGCCCCGGCATAGTGTGCGATAGTTCTTATAAAATACATACTACTATATCGATTTGGGCGGATTTTTGCGCTGCGGCCCGGCCCGCTACGCCCCGACATAATGTGCGCGAACCTTTAAATGTGATCGTGTGTGGCACCTTTATGTGTGCTGGGCGGCACTGATCCTATGCACTGGGCCCCTATCGCCCTATTTTGCAATAAGAGCGATTTCATTACAACTCCAATTTAATCAGTTTACGATCGTGTCATAAAAAGGTATCGCCCTAACGTTCACAAACGGATGGAAGACGGATTGCGATGGCATTGCGATCGTTTGGATCGGTGAATGAATGATACCAGTGATGTTACTTTAGTGAATGAATCTTTTCAAAAATAGAGTGTCAAGTTGTCAATGTCGTTGATTTTTGTGGTGCGTTGTGCGGTGGTTGTGCGTGTGTGGAATTGGAGTTTTTCTGTTGAGGTGCAGGCTCGTTTTGAAATTACAACTTTTACAATAAATTTTACTGGCGTTTACTTTGAATTATTTCGTAGTACTTTTCAAGTTTTAGCGCGCTTGGCCTGCGATCGTTGAGGTTAAGCAACTTTCGCAATGGTCGGTCACGGGATGGGTGACCAAAAAACTTTTCATCTCGAGCTCCTCCGTGCTTCGGAAGGCACGTTAATCCGTTGGTCCCGGCTGCACTTGCAGTCGTTAATACCCACCAATCCGCACTGGGCCCGCGTGGTGGGTCATGGCCCATTCTCCTTATCCATCCATAAGGAAGGCCAGTGCCCCAGCAGTGGGGACATTAAATGGCTGATGATGATGATGATGATGACTTTTCAAGTCTAGCAGATTTGAGAATAAACTCCGTGTCCGTGAGAGTTCGAGCGCCGGTAACGTTTAGCCGACGCTAGGGTTGATACCGATATGGAATATAGACTTATGCCAAAGAAGGTTACGTGTAGGATGTTATATAATTTGTGTAAGAATATTTAGGTAATGGGCGTTTTCACATTGGACGATAACGGTAACGACACGATATTACACCGATATCGTCCCGATATCGTCCGCCGATATCGGCACGATATCGGCACGATATCGTCACGATATCGGAACGATATCGGTGTGTGAAACGATAACCAGCAGCTTGCTATGCGGTTAGTCGCATTACGCCAGCTAAAGTAACCGCGCGGCTCCAAGTTTTATATTAGTTATTATACTAGTATAGGTATTCGAGGTAATAATGGCAGCAGTAAACAAATTACGTTTGCTTTATCTTTTATATTTACGGCGAAAAAAACGATATCGTCAAAGAGCATTTTGGGTTGATCCTATTCTTCAAGTGCGATATTTAGAGGGAATATATTACCTTCTCTTCGATAAACTGTGTGCGCGAAGTAAAATGTTTTATATTTTTTTTCGAATGAGCCAGGACACTTTCGAGGACATTTTATTTATTTGGTGGATCAATAGTTAAAATACCAATTATGAAACTATTATAGATCCACACCAATAAGACACATTATTTTTACATGCACATATTACTTACCTATATAAAAAAAGCGCCTTTAAAAAAATGCCACCAAAAAGTAAAAAAAAAATAAAACCTCTATACTGAATTAACACCAAATAACGTAAGTAAGTACTTTCAAGACGTCTGGCACTTCAAAGTACTTACCTACTTAAGTTATTTGTTGTGAATACAGTATTAGAGTTAGAGGTATTATTTCTGACTTTTTGGCGGCATTTTTTTGAAGGCACTTTTATTTTTTATAAAAATAGTCATTCTTTTTAGTGCATCATGCAGGCAATTTTCGTGTACCTACCTATTATCTTGGTAAATAGTACCTATAGTATAAACACATCTTAGATTTCTGCGCGAACTGACCATATAAATAAAACACTTTCACGGATTTTTTCACGCAATTTATTTAACAACAACCAAGTTGTTAAATAAATTGCGTGAAAAAATCCGTGATAGTGTTTTATTTATACCTATAGCACAGAATAAGCAACTTTTTATACAGTAGGCCGACGGAGACGTCTAGACAGGTCAATCGTGCGGGGCTTGCGGGGTGAGACGGGGGAGTGGTTGTCCCGAGTTACATACAACGCCGTTCATAGTAACTCGGGACAAGTCTTCCAGGGCTATCACGACTTTATCGTTATAATTTATTTTTAAATTAATATTATGTTGCATACGACATGTAGTTTGAGTGAGTGCAAATCTTCATCTCGCTTATTAAAAAAAAAAAAACTTTTTTGTTTGTGAGCCGATTTTGATGAAACTTGGTTTTTAGTACAATTTTGACAAGAAAACAACAACGCAATGTCAAAAATAAAAATAAACCAAGATGGCGGCCAACTTTTTTTTTTGTAAGCCGATTTTGATGAAACTTAGTTTCTGGTACTATTTTGACAAGAAAACCACAACGCAATGTAAAAAGTATAAAAAATCCAAGATGGCGGCCAACTTTTTTGTTTGCAGGCTGATTTTGATGAAACTCAGTTTCTGGTACTATTTTGACAAGAAAACAGCAACGCAATGTTAAAAATATTAAAAATCCAAGATGGCGGCCAACTTTTTTGTTTGCAGTCCGATTTCAATGAAACTCAGTTTGTGGTTCTATTTTGACCAGAAAACAGCAACGCAATATTAAAAGTATAAAAAAATTCAAGATGGCGGACAAATTTTTCGTTAGCAGGCCGATTTCGATGAAACTCAGTTTCTGGTACTATTTTGACAAGAAAACAGCAACGCAATGTTAAAAATATTATAAATCCAAGATGGCTGCCAACTTTTTTGTTTGTGAGCCGATTTTGATGAAACTTGGTTTTTAGTACAATTTTGACAAGAAAACAACAACACAATGTTAAAAGTATTAAAAAATCCAAGATGGCGGCCAACTTTTTTGTTAGCAGGCGGATTTCGATGAAACTCAGTTTCTGGTACTATTTTGACAAGAAAACAGCAACGCAATGTTAAAAATACAAAATCCAAGATGGCGGACAAATTTTTTGTTTGCTGGCCGATTTCGATTAAATTCAGTTTCTGGTACTATTTTGACCAGAAAACAGCAACGCAATATTAAAAGTATACAAAAATTCAGGATGGCGGACAAATTTTTTGTTAGCAGGCCGCTTTCGATGAAACTCAGTTTCTGGTACTATTTTGACAAGAAAACAGCAACAATGTTAAAAATATTAAAAATCCAAGATGGCGGCCAACTTTTTTGTTTGTGAGCCGATTTTAATGAAACTTGGTTTTTAGTACTATTTTGACAAGAAAACAACAACACAATATTAAAAGTATTAAAAAATCAAAGATGGCGGCCAACTTTTTTGTTAGCAGGCCGATTTCGATGAAACTCAGTTTCTGGTACTATTTTGACAAGAAAACAGCAACGCAATGTTAAAAATATAAAATCCAAGATGGCGGACAAATTTTTTGTTTGCTGGCCGATTTCGATTAAATTCAGTTTCTGGTACTATTTTAAACAAAAAATTTGGCCGCCATCTTGAATTTTTATATTTTTAACATTGCGTTGCTGTTTTCTTGTCAAAATAGAACCAGAAACTGAGTTTCATTGAAATCGGCCTGCAAACAAAAAAGTTGGCCGCCATCTTGGATTTTTTAATACTTTTAACATTGTGTTGTTGTTTTCTTGTCAAAATTGTACTAAAAACCAAGTTTCATCAAAATCGGCTCACAAACAAAAAAGGTAGCCGCCATCTTGGATTTTTAATATTTTTACCATTGCATTGCTGTTTTCTTGTCAAAATAGTACCAGAAACTGAGTTTCATCGAAATTGGCCAGCAAACAAAAAATTTGGTCGCCATCTTGGATTTTTATATTTTTAACATTGCGTTGCTGTTTTCTTGTCAAAATAGAACCACAAACTGAGTTTTATTGAAATCGGCCTGCAAACAAAAAAGTTGGCCGCCATCTTGGATTTTTTAATACTTTTAACATTGTGTTGTTGTTTTCTTGTCAAAATTGTACTAAAAACCAAGTTTCATCAAAATCGGCTCACAAACAAAAAAGGTAGCCGCCATCTTGGATTTTTAATATTTTTACCATTGCATTGCTGTTTTCTTGTCAAAATGGTACCAGAAACTGAGTTTCATCGAAATTGGCCAGCAAACAAAAAATTTGGTCGCCATCTTGGATTTTTATATTTTTAACATTGCGTTGCTGTTTTCTTGTCAAAATAGAACCACAAACTGAGTTTTATTGAAATCGGCCTGCAAACAAAAAAGTTGGCCGCCATCTTGGATTTTTTAATACTTTTAACATTGTGTTGTTGTTTTCTTGTCAAAATTGTACTAAAAACCAAGTTTCATCAAAATCGGCTCACAAACAAAAAAGGTAGCCGCCATCTTGGATTTTTAATATTTTTACCATTGCATTGCTGTTTTCTTGTCAAAATAGTACCAGAAACTGAGTTTCATCGAAATTAGCCAGCAAACAAAAAATTTGGTCGCCATCTTGGATTTTTATATTTTTAACATTGCGTTGCTGTTTTCTTGTCAAAATAGAACCACAAACTGAGTTTTATTGAAATCGGCCTGCAAACAAAAAAGTTGGCCGCCATCTTGATTTTTATATTTTTAACATTGCGTTGCTGTTTTCTTGTCAACATAGAACCAGAAACTGAGTTTTATCAAAATCGGCTTACAAACAAAAAAGTCGGCCGCCATCTTGGATTTTTATCATGTTTAACATTTCGTTGCTGTTTTCTTGTCAAAATAGTACCAGAAACTGAATTTCACCGAAATCAGCCAGCAAACAAAAAAAGTTGGCCGCCATCTTGAATTTTTATATTTTTAACATTGAGTTGCTGTTTTCTTGTCAAAATAGTACCAGAAACTGCGTTTCATTGAAATCGGCGTGCTAACAAAATAGTTGGCCGCCATCTTGGATTTTTTAATACTTTTAACATTGCGTTGCTGTTTTCTTGTCAAAATAGAACCAGAAACTGAGTTTCATCGAAATCGGCCTGCAAACAAAAAAGATGGCCGCCATCTTCGATTTTTTAATATTTTTAACACTGCGTTGCTGTTTTCTTGTCAAAATAGTACCAGAAACAAATCGGCTTACAAACAAAAAAGTTGGCCGCCATCTTGGATTTCTTTATATTTTTAACATTGCGTTGATGTTTTCTTGTCAAAATAGTACCATAAATCGAGTTTTATCGAAATCGGCCCACAAACTAAAAAGTTGACCGCCATCTTGGAGTTTAATTTTTTTGACATTGCGTTGCTGTTTTCTTGTCAAAATAGTACCAAAAACCGAGTTTCATCGAAATCAGCCTACAAACAAAAAAGTCGGCCGCCATCTTGAATTTTTTAATAATTTTGACATTGCATTTGCATTATTAATTTATATTATTAATTTAATATCGCAATACCAATGTACCCACCCGGGGTCGTAAAAGGTCCACGGTCACATTTTAAAGTGACAACCCTTACGTACTTACGTAAATACCTATACAGGCGTCGGCATCGCCCAACTTCAAGGGCGTCGTCCAACTGTATAGAAAGATTGCTTAAACTGTGCCTATAGTATTAGGGGTTAAAGTATCAAATTGCCGTTTTGTATGGAGATTTTTGTAGAATTTTTTTTCCCATACTAACGTTTTTGTAATTTATTCAACGACTAATATTATGTAACTTTACAAAATTTTACACACGTATTTATGGGCATTTTAACTACTAAATGACATATTCGTTAAGAGCAAAAAAAATATTTTCACTAAGTTACAACTAATAAAGTACAAAATTCTGGAAACAAAAATAGTCGTAACTTTCGAGATAAGTGTTTTCTATGTAAATAATCAAATATCGTGGTTATTCAATTATCAAAAGCTGCTCGATACGGTCTTAATGTAACGCAATTTTAAAGAAATTATGTATTTCTAATATCATAAAAGTTGTTAAGTTATATGTACAAAAGAAAAAAAAGGCAATTTCATTCTTTAACCCCTATTATGTTAGGAATGTACACATAAACCGCATCAATCACAAATACTCATCTGATGTAAAACGTATCAAAATCGATTCAGCCAAACGTGAGATATTCACGGACAAACATACATAATGTACATAAAGGGTCAAACTGAGAACCTCCTTTTTCAAAGTCGGTTGTAATACCAAAACCTTCTCCTAAATGTAACAAATACTTTTCTGAAAACCGCATCTCGCGGACAAACCTTCATACATACATACGGGTCAAACTGAGAACCTCCTTTTTTGAAGTCGGTTAAAATACTAAAACCTTATCCTAAATGTAACAAATACTTTCCTGAAAACCCGCTTTAAATCAGTTCAGCCAAAAGCGAGATAATCGCGGACAAACATACATACAAAAAAATACAGGTCAAACTGAGAAGCTTCTTTTTTTTGAAGTCACTTAAAAATTATTACTATCGTTCGGTCATTGTCGATATTACATACTCGAAATAGAAGGGAGAGGTGAGGCGGGAGGAGTTCCACCTCCTCTCTCCTCTCCACCAATCAACAAGCAGGCATAATCGTCGTGGAACTCACACCTAGCAAATCAAGAAACAAGCGCTACCTAGCGGTGGCTTTTAGCGTAAAAACCCAAAAATGCAGTAAATAACAGATAAACTGTTAATTACCCTTGGTTACTTTCGTTAATAACCGGCTTCGCATCTTCCGCACTTGTGTCGTCACCGATATCGGCACGACAGACGATATCGTTGACGGTAACGACACAGTGTGAAAGCATTTAGTAGTGATTGTATGAAACTGCCAGTCCGACGATATCGTGCCGAAATCGTGTCGTTACCGTTATCGTCCAATGTGAAAACGCCCAATGAAAGACACGTTTAATTTTCAATCAACTTTTGTAGATATTTTTATTAAATATCTTTACAAATGGGAAATAATAAATTTACGACAAAATAAAATATGAACGACATTGAATAAAATACTCAAATAAGAAACCGAGCTGCGTTATATTTTGTTTGCGAAAAATTAACTAAGCTAGCGACAATTTACGAATGACTAATTTCGAGTCGAAAATACTTTATTAGAATATGTTCAGGAATACGTAGGTATATCTCGGTAAACAAGTATCATTTTGGGGAAACCGAAGGTTTTGTCTGTGCAGTTATGGATAAAGTTGTGATGGCGAATAACTACCGAAAGTATATCCTAAGGGATGGCACAGTGGATATATTTTGCCTAGCGTGCCATCGTCCGGGTGAATTCCTTAAACATATAATCTCCGGTTGTTCTCGTTTCGCAAACGGCGAGTATTTGCATAGACATAACCAAGGATAATACACCAACAACTTGCTCTGAAACATAATCTTGTGGCATTCGAGGTGCCGTACTACAAGTATGCACCAGAACAGGTTCTTGAAAATAGCCATGCCACATTGTATTGGGATCGATCTATCATTACAGACAGGCAGGACTATTGTAGAATTAGCTACAATACAACAATTATCAGGCTTATTAAAAGCTGATATTGTATTGATAGATCGACATGAATGCCACGCAATAATTGTTTATGTCGCTGTTCCCCATGACATGACAAGTTGACGACAGCCTTGGGAAAGCTGAAAAAGATAAAGAAAACAAATATCTTGATTTAGCTCACGAGATTGTTGACATGTGGGAGATTGATTCAGCAATTGTTGTTCCGATAGTCATACCTGCCCATGGTCTGATAGCCAAGAGTCTCGATAAACACCTTAAGAGGCTTGCGTTAGGTGGATGGATCGGGAGTCAGATGCAGAAGGCAGAACCTACTTCTGTACACGGCCCGTGTCTGTCTCTGGATCCTTACCCATCGGTAGCCGGGACCCTGATCTTGCTACCGCTGGGGAACTGCATTTTTGTATTTTTAAATGTTATATTTTTTAATGTTTTATATTGTAAAAAATTTATGTTTAGAAATATAATTTTGTAAGTATTTAAAATGTAATAAAGGGAATAATAATAATAATAATATATGTACGTAAAATAAGCTACTAACAGTGGGACACAGTCAATGTGTCCGAATAAAATACTAAATCGTCCAAAGAAAATACTAAGTCAGCGACAAAAATACTGAGTGAGTGAATCAATAATCGCCCAATTAAAAATTAGTCCTCTCAATAATGATTTATTATCGACTGAATTTTAACAACTTTCGCATTTTTTGGCTTCCTAGTAGTTCCTATTTGAATGTATAAAGATTGCGCCAGCCCTCGGCCAAGGCATTCACCGACTGCCCGTTCCCCGCCCCGCGCGCCTCTCACGGCCCCCGCTCACATCCAGACACCCACACATAGCCGCAAGCGATTTTACGTGCACACATGCTTAAGTGTCGTTTCTTTTCGCGTAAGTGTATATATTCTTTGTCACTGGGGAAGACGGCTTTGCCTTGGTAGGTAACCTCCTTCATACGGGCTCTTTTCGGGACCTCCTCTCCGCTCTTGGGGGATGTTGGAAGGCAGTGCCGAGTGTCTTTCTTGAGCCGTTTAGAGTCAAGTAGCACCCGTCACTTTACTTCATCTGATTATCACTTTTTTGTGTTTTTTTTTGACACGGAATGATTGTTTTCCGGCATTAACATCCACTGAGCAAGAGAATAAATACGTTTTAACAACTTGAAACACATAGAATCTTACTAAAATCCGCTAATAATTTCTGAATAATGTTGAAAAAACTGCCTCCGACTAGCTGTTTATTTTGATATAAGCGAACGGTCAGTTAACGGCTGCAATGTAATCATTTTACGTTTAAAAACCTAGCGCGATTCGAAAAAAGGAATGGTAAATGAATGGTAATGGTATTGTTGTCGTTGAAAAAAAAGCGCGATACCAAATTGCAAAATAAGAGCAATGTAAGTGTAATATAAGCGCATTTAGCATAGGGCGATAGGGCCCCTGATCTCTATTCCTTATAAATTCCTTGTCTCTATTAAACCACTGGATAGGCCTCCACAGCCGCCTCTATCGTCTTCTACAAGCCATGCTATGATACGGAACGGCAACATTGCTGTGAACCGGTTTACTCCTCTGAGTACTAAATCCTATGGAGGTGGCATACCTACGAAAAAGTGAGGTGTAACTAAGTCACAATGTAAGAAAATCTTGGAATTCAATTTTAAACTTCTTATAATTGTCTTATTAATCGGTCCAGCCGTTTCAGAGATTAGCCGGAACAAACAGACAGACAGACAAAAATTGTAAAACATGTCATTTTGGTATATGTACCGTATCCTCCTAAGGCCCAAGCCATTTTGACCAAATATGGGCTTGTAGCCCAGATGCCTTTTTATAGGTTCACATGGTTCGGACCCAGAAGTTTCGATGTTCAAAAAAGTGTCTTAGGATCTCCCTAAGAACGTGGGATTTTTTTGCATATAAATGAATACCAGAAGAAGGTTTTACGTGAATAAAAACGTCCAAATTCAGCATCCTTTATTTAGGCATATGGGCTTTAATGCATACCCTAACCAATTTTTGTAAAATTCGTATTTTTAGGCTAATTGAGTAACAGTTGACGCTTCAAGGTATATTTATATTACAGAAAGAAAATAACATATATTTTGAATATGGCATGCTTGCTATATTTTCTATTACCACAAAAGTAGCTACTGAACACTAGCAATGTCACGAAAAATCAATTTGTATTCAAAATGTTCATTGCTGTTTGTGTTAACTACACTCGCGAGCAAAAGAATGGAATCACTTACTTCGAATTGACTCTGCGCGATCTTGAGTACTTAATAACTAGTAAAGAATAATAAAAATGGTACCATTTTAAAGGTTAAACTGTTAACTTTAAATTGATACCAAATTCATTTAAATCACATCAGTATTTAAGGAGATATCCCGGATAAGGTGAAGGAGTAAGGAAAACATAAGGAATATGAAAAAATAATAAATAAAGAAAACAACAAATTTTTATTTGTCCTTAAAATCAAGTTTCAATATTTAGTGTTCCCTCCTCTCGCCCTAATAACTGCTCGAAGACGGTTCTTCATTGACCTAATCAGCCTCTGTATCGATTCTTGCGGGATACCTTCCCACTCCTCTATCAAAGCAGATTTCAGCTCATTCACACTTGAAGAAGCAGGATTTCTGGAACGAACCCTCCTCTTCAGTTCATCCCACACGTGCTCAATGGGATTCAAGTCCGGGCTGAGCGCTGGCCAGTCCAATGTGGCGATACCGACTTCTTCGAGGTATTCAGTTGTGGCACGGGAAGTGTGACAACGAGCGTTATCGTGCATAAGGAGGAAGTCATCACCGATATATCCCGCATAGGGAACGACATGTTCCAGCAGAATATCGGAAATGTAGCGGTCTGAAGTTAGACCGCCTCCTCGTCCCCCGCCAGGAACGAAAACAAGCTCCGTTTTACCGTCGAAGGAAAAATGCCGGCCCACATCATACAAGAACCGCCCCCATAAGCCACCGTCTCAACGAAACCGCACTCGCGACGTTCACCGCGGTTATTTAGACTGTTTATTATTCTGGCATCTACTGTCGAAATAGTTGACGCCTTTTTTACACTTTGTTATAATAATACTGTCCTTAAAAAAGTAAAAAATGATGGTCACCAACTGTCAATTTTGTTCTCACAAAAATTAAAAATTCTATCTCTGAAAGTATGGTACTTAGAGAAACGGATGCTAAGTCAACTTCTAGTAAAGATTTCGTAAAAAAACGTAAGCTTACTTTCATTATTCTATGTGGCGAAGCCTAGTCAGTAGAACCGAAAACGTCAGGCCCTCAGTTCATCAATTGTCAAAATAAAAAAAAAACAATTATTACAAAACTATAAACGTTTGCACCATTGTTTCTACGTTAGAAATTCCCAGAAGTGTTAAAGAATCAGAAATTCAAAGTATTTTTATGTATTTCTTTCAAGTCAAGTCAAGTCAATAAATTTTTATTCATATAGATTAAATAAAATTAATGCTTATGAATCGTCCAACATTTTTTTTACCTACCACCTGTTATGGACATCTTTTAACTGACAAGAAAAACAGGCGAAAAAAACTCATCAGCTTTAACAGAAGCAACGCATTTACAAAATAATTATGTCGTTGCTAGACAAAATGGTACAATAATAAAATTTATACAAAAAGCTAATGCTGAAGGAAAGTTTTCACATACTTAAGTATAGGAATATTTTCCTTTTATACATTGTTAGTGTTACTTACTATAATTATTACAACCATGCGTTATGATCATTTAAATAATCTTCTACTTTGTAATAGCCTTTGCTTAAGAGCGTCTTTTTAACATGTTTTTTAAATTTATTCAAAGGCAGCTCGATTACTTCTTGTGGAACTTTATTAAAGAATGCTATGCCTTTTCCCAAAAAAGAGCCTCTACTTTTTTCAAGTCTAAATCTTGGAACGGCAAGCTTATTTTTATTTCTTGTGTTAAAATTATGAATATCACTATTCTTAGTGAATGAGTCAAGATGTTTCCTAACATATAATATATTCTCGTAGATGTATTGCCCTGCTAAGGTTAGTATATTAATTTCTTTAAACAAAACCTTTAATGAATCGCGGCGGCGGAGGCTGTAAATGGCGCGTACCGCTCTTTTTTGAAGTACAAAAATATTTCCAATATTGGCTGCTGAGCCCCACAACAACACGCCATAGGACATTACACTATGAAAGTAACTAAAGTAAACAAGTCTTGCCGTTTCAATATCAGTTAATAGCCTTATCTTTTTTACTGCAAAAGCAGCTGAACTGAGTCTACTCGACAAGGCCTCAATATGTGGATCCCATTGTAGTCGTGAATCTAAGGTAATACCAAGAAATTTCGTGCTGTCAACTAATTCGACTGCATCTGCATTCAAACTAATACTTAAATCAACCTTCCTTACATTTGGTAGTGAGAATTTGACACAATTTGTTTTTTTAGGGTTTAAAGACAAGTTATTAATGTTAAACCAATGTGCGACCTTTGAGAGAGCACTATTTACTTCGTGAGAGCAATTATTCCCTCGCTCAATTTTAAAAATTAGAGAAGTATCATCTGCAAATAGTACTGTCTCACATAAATTATGCACGTAGTAAGGTAGATCGTTAATGTAGATTAAAAATAGTAAAGGACCCAATATTGAGCCTTGGGGCACGCCCATTATAATGGGGGCTCCAGAGGACGCAGTATTATTAACAATCACTTTTTGATTTCTATTACTCAAATATGAACGCAAAAGGTTAACTGATTTTTTCGAGACACCATATGTTCTAACTTCATTAAAAGAGTTTGGTGATCAACGCAATCGAAAGCTTTGGAAAGGTCACAGAATACACCAATTACGTCCTGCCTACCCTCCCAAGCGTCAAGGATATGTTTAAGAAGTGCAATTCCAGCATCTGTGGTATTTTTACCTTTAGAGAATCCGAACTGATTCTTATGAAAGATTTGATTTAATACCAAATAATCTACTAATTGAGCGTATATTATCTTTTCAAAAATTTTACTAAATGCTGGTAAAATTGATATCGGCCTAAAGTTAGTGGGGTCACTCTTGTCTCCAGATTTAAAAAGCGGAATTAACTTACTATATTTCATTACATCGGGGAAGACTCCTTCGTCAATACACTTATTAAAAATAAAAGCTAAATATGGAGCTATTGGATCTATTATTGATTTAATAACATTAGTTGATATACCCCATAAATCTTCCGATTTTTTTATATTTATTGTTTTAAATGCTTTAAGAATATCATCGCCATTTATATGTTGAAAATTAAATACTTTGTTACACTTATCAATGCTTGACACCAAGAGGGCAGCCGCAATATTAGGACAGGAATTTAAATTTCTCGTAGTTTCTAAGGGTACCCGAGAGAAGAAGTCTTCAAAAACACGGGCAACCTCATCGTCAGATGTAAATGTTTTATTATTTGCTTTAAGAGTGAAGGAATTTATATGATTTTTTGTTTTACCAGTTTCTTGGTTAATAATATTCCATGTAGCCTTGATCTTATTATCAGCTACTTTTATTTTATTAGCGATGTATGTGGACTTGGCAGCCGCACATACTTTTCTAAAAGTTTTAGAATATTTCTTGACATATTCAATAAAACTAGGGTCACATGAAGTTCGCTTTAATGCATAAAGTTCATATAATTTCCTTCTACTTGTATAAATCCCAGGCGTGGCCCAATCACTAAACTTCTTTCTATTAGTATTACAGTTGATCACCTTTTGTTTGAATGTTTTACTAAATTCGCTTTGCACCACACTAAATAAATCATTATAGAGATTATTAGGTTCCATAATAGAAGCTGGTAAAGTTTCAATTTTATCAATTACATGATTTCTAAATTTATCAATGCCCTTTTTCGTAATTGGCCTACATATTATTTTACGTTTAGGACAGACATGATGGTGCTCTATAGAGGCTATTTGTCCACTATGGTCAGATTTTATGACATCAATTACCTTTTTTTCAATAACCGAACAGTCTGTAAAAATATTGCCCAAGCAACTGCCAGATGTGGGTGTGATTCGAGTAGGCTCATTAAAAGTGTGTATTAAATTAAATGATTAAAACAAGTTTAAAAATCTACTTGAGAGTGTGGCCAATTTACGGTCTAAAATATCTACATTGAAATCCCCACATATGACAACTTTTTTATTGGTTTTACACTTAGAATAATAACGCCTAGAAACCGAGTAGGCCTAAGAAAATGAAGCAATTCAAACTGAGCCAATTTGGCTCAGTCGGCCCCCGACTTTACACGAACGTCCCGTTTTGTTAACATCAAAGTTTTGTTTGTGTGCGTGTCGGGGCTGGTCGGCGCACGTAGGCACGTAATGCTCGCACACACATAAATCTGATTTTTTGCTTCACTTTTGACAAAGCTTTAGTATGAAGACTATCGATCTAGCGTAAGCGAAGCGAAGAGTTATTAATCTATGGTTTTACAAAGTTATTCTTAACACTTCCTCCATAGTGGACTCAAACTCAGAATAATTACTATTGGGAGGTCTATAAAGACATATTATAATTAGTTGGTCAAGTTCCACACAGGATAGTTCAATGACTCGTTCAATAGAGAGGGATACAACATCTTTGCGCTCTTTGTATTGGAAATTATCATGTAACATTATAAGAGACCCTCCCCTGATAGCAGATTGCCTACTAAACGAGCTTACAACTCTATAATTATCTAAGTTTAACATTAATTCATGTGGTTTAAACCAATGCTCAGTAACACATAACACATCAACATTATTACAATTTAAAAACAAACTTAATTCTAGATCTTTGTTAGAAAAGCCTTCCATATTTTGATGGACAATTGTTAAACTGTTTGGCTTTTCTCTTGTCAACACTGGGCTAGAGGGCGCCTCTGTTGTATTTAATGGTAATTTAAATTAACCAAGTCAGTATTCAGATTTATGTCATTTTGATTAAACAAATTATTATTATGACTTGGAACAAATTCCAAGGGTAATTTATAAATGTCAATTGACTGCTCAATAAAAGCAGGAGTTATACTAGCCAGATTGCTGGCTAAATGTTCAAAATAAAAAGATAGCGATAGTGCTAACTGTCTCTTACAATAAGTTGGCAGATAGTATTTATCTTTTGTCAAAATAATATTTTTTAACAATTTATTAATGTCAATAATATGCAACATTTGGCTACTATGATATGCCATAGTATTTAAAGATAAATTTAAATTATATCTAAAGTTATTTTCCACCTGTGGCAAACTTTTACTTTACTTTAGTTTACTTGCAAAATTTGGAAGATTCATTATTGTACAAATTGATGAACTGAGAGCCCAAGCTAAACCTTTATAAATCTGTAACGGTATATTCTAGACAATTGAAAACTTCTGAAAAGATTTCACGAATTCTTTACTATATTCGGGTTTAAATTTTTTTAACAATCAATGCTTAATTACTTTGACAGGTGACAGCAAATTTTTGACAATTGATGAACTGAGGGCCTGACTCATTTGGTCATAGCAGTTTTAATTGACTATTAGAAATTACATGGAGTTTTGCTTAGGAATCAACTATTTTTTAACTAAATCCTCTGATAGGTCTCAAGCTGTTTCTAGCTATGGCCCTCCATCCTTTGGTTAATCCAAATTAGCTGTCAAAATGGACTGTCTGTCGCAAAGACTACATCTTTGGTCTGTCGTATGAAAACTATTTTAGTTCCACAGATAATCACCGGCACAGAAAAGCTTGCTGCACTATACATGCGGGGTACGTGTATGTGCGGGGTGGGGTACCCATACAAAATACCGTTTTGAATACTCAAAGCAAAATACCCATTTTGATTATTATCTTTGTTCAAAATATTGCATAGAATGAAACGCAATCGGAATACGTTGTAGAAAAAAAACGTCATTCGATATTCCGTTTTAGGCAAGGCAATAAAGTTGTATCGATAAATAATAATGTTGTTGGCGAAAAAAAAGAAAATACATACAATACAATACAATACAACTATACCTTAAATATGTTCCTACGCACATATAATAGATAAACGTAAAAAAGAAGCAATAATAGAAGACAATGTTTGTCTTCATTCCGATGAATAAAATTGAATTTCAGAACATTAAATTGACTTTTTTAGTACTGGATATTTTTATAATTTTTCGATTAAAATAAATTGTTGTAATAAACATACAACAATTTATTACAATACCTACATAAAACTGAAAATTTATAAACTTCACTCGTATCGATACGTTACCATATCGACTAAGTTACTATTTGGTAGAATCGAATAAATGCCAAATCGAATGATACAGTTGTAGTAAAAGGGTGGGCGTCCATCTTGAATTTTGTTAGATTTGAGCCGGTTTAGTTGTAATAGAAGTGTATTTTGTAGCTTTGACTTCACCCTAATTGTTAATTTTGAAGAAGTTTAAAGTATGCTGATACTGTTCGTCTTTTAGTTTAGGATTAAATGCAGTAATGTGTTAGGTATGAAATTGTGCTGCAATATTCGATCATTTGACGAGTAATGGCGTGCGTTTTTCTCTCGGAAGACACTTTCAAATTGTATTCTATGTCGTCAGATCCTATGAATAGTTCCATTTAGTGTTCGTGTTTTAATAATTTATTGTGGTTAATACTAGTAATAGTAATGTAAGACAGTTTGAGATGTTAATGCTAGAACGAAACCATTGAGCTGGATGTCTTTTTTAGGTTATATATCACAATTCCTAATCATAAACGCTAACGATCATGTACGGCAGTTTTGTTCAATGTGAATAAAAGCAAGTGATACGAAAATAATCTTTATTCACAGTATCATTACTCAAGACATATGCGATTTCCGGAAAGAGTATCGCTGATAAAACCGTAGGTTGGCAGAGGCTTAGAACGATGGCAGTACCTAGTAGAGCAAGGGTATATGCCGATGTCAACTCACAGAAGCCAAGAGAATACTGGGACTATGAAAGCTATGTGGTTGACTGGGGCAATCAAGAAGATTACCAGTTGGTGCGAAAGCTGGGCCGTGGAAAATATAGTGAAGTTTTTGAGGCAATAAATATCACAAATAATGAGAAGTGTGTAGTTAAAATATTAAAAGTGAGTATAATTAAATAGGTTTGAAATTTGGCTTGTTTTTATGAATTGTTTGTAATGAATGTTTTAATTACAGCCTGTTAAAAAGAAGAAGATTAAAAGAGAAATTAAAATATTAGAAAACTTAAGAGGAGGCACAAATATTATTACTTTACAAGCAGTAGTAAAAGACCCAGTATCTCGTACTCCAGCATTGATTTTTGAACATGTAAACAATACTGATTTTAAACTACTGTATCAAACTTTGTCAGATTATGATATAAGGTATTTGCATCAATTGAAATTAACATCATTCAATGCTATATTGAATACTTATCAAAAGCATCTCTTAACAAAATGTTACTTGCAGGTATTATTTGTATGAACTCCTGAAGGCTCTAGATTATTGCCACAGTATGGGCATCATGCATAGGGATGTGAAGCCACATAATGTAATGATTGATCACGATAACAGAAAGTTACGTCTTATTGACTGGGGATTAGCTGAATTCTACCACCCAGGACAAGAGTACAATGTCCGTGTTGCATCTAGATACTTTAAGGCAAGCTATCACTTATTCATTAACATTCTTATTAATAGATTTAATACATGTAAATGTTACTACTAATAGTACCAGTTCATTCATAAACCTAATAAATGTATGTTGGTCTTGTTCTAGGGTCCTGAGTTACTGGTGGACTATCAAATGTATGATTATTCTTTGGACATGTGGTCACTTGGATGCATGCTTGCATCAATGATATTTCGAAAGGAGCCATTCTTCCATGGTCATGATAATTATGATCAACTTGTGCGTATAGCAAAAGTGCTGGGCACTGAAGAATTGTTTGAATATTTGGATAAATACCATATAGAGTTGGATCCTCGATTTAATGATATCCTTGGAAGGTATAATATTTTGTTTGTCATTAGTGTGCTTTTCTGGCACTTAGGTGGTTAGAACTGTGGTGGTTATGTGTGTATCTTAAGGATCGTTGATCCAACCGAGTCAGGCAGACACCTTTTGCGTTTGCGACACACTGATCAATGTATAAGACACTGGTCAGTGTCTCACAAAGGGCGCGCATATTAACTTAGTTAATAATTTTGCCAAAAAATGCAATCAAACGATTTTCTGGAGCTTCGCCGGCCGCTGCCGCGGCACGCTCGCTCGGCTCGCGTTTTATTTACACAGTTCTAACCTAACTTAAACCCAATACTACATTCACTTGTAATTACTAAAAAGACCTTGTGCACCCTTTCGGTCACTCCAACCCAATAATCATAATAATAACCAAGACTCATATTGACAATATAGTGAAATTTAAGTTCACTCTGTAATTATAATATCAATGTTATTACAGGCATTCCCGAAAACGATGGGAGAGATTTGTCCATTCTGAAAATCAACATTTGGTATCACCTGAAGCTTTAGACTTCCTAGATCGTCTCCTTCGTTATGATCATTACGAACGCTACACTGCTCGTGAAGCAATGGATCATCCATACTTCTGTAAGTGTTAATCTATACCTTATAATATACTGGAACCATTTTGTATGTTTCTATCAGTTGTATGGCCTCTTGGGAAATAATTGCTTCAGAATAGTATGGTTAAAGTTGTATTTTATTCTATTTCATCTCCTCAATGGCGGTATTACACGGTTCAGTATTGCCTTTCAATTTGGATGAAGCAACCAAATTGGACAATGTTAACGTAAAAGTAAATCATTTAATGGCAATGTTCAACCACATTCAATCGCGTACTTTTGCGTTCAACGTTTAATGCAATTGAACAAAAGTAGAATGTGTAATAAGAATTGAATGATTCACTAGTTGTTCATTCTCAATGTGGTCCCTGATTGATAGACATTTTCAAGCAATGCGAATTGAATGGTTCACTTTATAATTTTGACAGTTCATTTTTAAAGATACCTACGTGTAAACAGCAGTATCTTTCACTTCTGCTCCTTTCACCCAAAGTGAATCAATTTGGTTGAACCGTGTAATATCGCCATTATTCATTAATGTTTTAAAACAAATATGATTTATTAGCTACATCAAGCTTATGCATCTCTCAAGAAGCCATACCCACAGCCATTCTTATCCTCATGCTATACTTACCTTAATTTTTCCCTTATGTTTATATTTAAATTATTGCGATACTGCATGGAGTTAGAGTGAGAATAATAATAATAAAAAATTACAATTAATTTTTAAAGTACTGTCAAAAAATTATTTCTGCTGTATAGATATAGATTGGGAATTCGTAGAAGGACATACTTTTTATTGTGAATGTTTTGTTGGGAGCGCAATATGAAAGAATTCCACTGAAGGATGATTTTGTAACGAATGATAAATTATGTTACTGTTAAATTTTCAGATCCAGTTGTAAAGGAACAAGGAAGAATGGTTTCATCTAATTCTCCAACTCCTAATGCATTGCAAGGACCAATAAATGCAGCAGAGTAATAATTACAAAAAGTCCGTAACATTCTTTATAATATGTATTGAATATATACTTGTACAAGATTCCAAATGAAGTCACCGTTATATAAACACCATACGAGCATCCACCGGTGGTGTAAATATCTACACTAGGAATGCAGTGAAGAGCACCATCTCCATTCAACAATCAACTTTTAATGTAATTCCAATGTTTGATAAATGGAAATGTAATTTGGAAAGACAATATAATTTAGTGTTTAATATTAGTAAATCTGGTTATGCATTGTTTTAAAAGTGTTATCTCTTCTGGCATGGACAGGCAGAACAAGTCATGAAAGTGATCATGTACCTATTCAAGATGTTACTTTGATTAAAAGTATTCTGTGGTGAGGTTTTAAATTCTTGAAGTGGAAGAAAATCATATTTTTTTTACAAAAAAGTAATCAATAATATTCATTATTGAGAAGAAGACAACATTCGAGTTTCATTGCACTTGATCTTTTGCATTTATTAACCTATGGTATTGATATTGTAATTACCTGTATAATATAATACTGATAACATCTGCATACCCGTTGCGAGTACTGGTTAGCGGCTTTTCGTTGGTACTGTATTTAAAATTTTGTATTTATGTAATAGAAGTAAAATGTAGATATGTGTAATATAAATACAAAATTTTAATATGATAAATTAATCGTTTTCTTTAATTATTTAGGTATTTTATAAAGAAGACCAGTAATTTCTAATAATTATTAGACAATGTCGCATTATTGTTTCTATTAGTATATTTTTAGTAATTTACGTTAGCGGTTCTTTATACAACTATTTTCGACTTAATTTTATATAATTACGTAGGTATATAAAATCAAGTCGAATCTTCAATTTGAAGGTGAGCCTCATTGATTATAATTTATTTTAGTGTGATAACTGGAAGTTGTTGCATCAAAATTTTTTTAATAAACAATACTAACTTTGCCTGGACATTCTTTCGATTTTTTGTACTTCGAAATGAAGTATCAAAACCGTATTTATTTAATCCTTATTTGCCGTGATCGATTTTTTGTCAGACCGTGCAATGCAAAATCTCGTAATAAACGATGAAAAGCTACTAGCCGCCCACTACTTCCCTGTTTACTCATGTCATGGACCCACTCGTACACCATGGATTGATAGCTAAGTGACAGACAACCCATTCATTGGAGCCATTAATCTAGCGCACCGGTGGTGGTGGGACCACGAGGATTATTTATTTCTCGTAAACACATTGATACCATGCTCACTAATTCCAATAATGATTAAATATATTTTTATAATCCATGAGGAATCAGGAACTTGCTATTTTCACGCTAAAGAAATCGGTCACGCGTACAGGTATATGCACCCCAAATGTAAAGAACTAAAGTAAAATCGTCTCGCGAACAACATGGTAGGGCCTTATAACATGGCTAGCGAGGGATAATTACTCGCTAATGATTTGTATTTGTATTATGTACCCATTTACGTTATCGAAATCTAATGTGCTAGTAATCTCAGCTGACCGAGACGTATTTCCGTAGCGCACGAGTTTGAATTCGCATTCGAAATTGAAAAATTCGCATGCGAATTCCTAACATCGGTATTTTAGAATAATCACACCTATGAATTCTGCAACGAGTGGTCAGACCCCTTTAGGCGCATTTGGCCCAATTCACATTATTCGCGGTTGGTCCAATTCTCAGATGGTCCAATTTGCAGTTGGCCTAATTCGCACTTGGTCCAATTCGCACTTGGTCCAATTCGCGGTTGGTCCAATTCGCGATTGGTCCAATATAAAGTGTATTGTGATAAGGTAGAAAGAAATATAACCATGCATATTTGATCAAACGTATGATAGATAATTATAATATATTATATAAATATACACATTTTACCTACCGGGCGGGACCTTAGCCACGTTATAGATTCCGTTCTATAACTTGGGAAACATTATCCATCTTGGCCTAACCGGGAATTGGACCAACTGCGATTTGGACAAACTGAGAATTTGACCAATTGCGAATTGGACTAAGTGCGAATTGGACATTTTTTTGAACATTGGACCAATTGCGAATTGGGCCAAATGCGCCTAAAGGTCAAACCCACTCGTTGCAGAATTTCTACTAGTAGAATTCATAGTTGGTGGCCGCAAAATGTCGTCACTGACAATCATATGACAAGTGTTTGTGTTTTCATTTTGCTATATTTTTAAAGTTTCTCTGTGATTTTGAAACAATAGAATATTAATTTATTGGCAATACAGATTTCGAATGCTACAAAAATGCATGAAAACGGGTGTAATAGAATTCCATTTCGTAGATATTCGTTTTTCATTTCGAGCGCTACGGAAATACGTCTTCGGGCCCTTTTAACGCAAGACACGTGTCCTCTTACGAGACGCCTTGAATAAGCAGTCTGTAGAATCAACAACTGCAATATCGCGTGTACGTCTTCGATCATATAAACCTGTTGAGGGGTTGTACTTCGAAGAAATGATACTAGGTAGTAGTCCAGAAGAGAATCGTAATTTTATTTACAAAAATGGTTACTTATATACAGAAAGGATAACTTAGAACTAGTGGCTATTTACATGGAATAATATTTTACGAAAGAGATTTCCGTGACAGAAAGTGATAGCGCGAGACGTGAGCGAGCGGAGTGGGGACTCGACGCGTCGCGACGTTCGCCAATAACAATCAATCTCTTGTTATCCAATGACAGTCATTTCTTCACGATGTCTTTACGACGACGTAGCCTGCTGTATTGTATTAGCTCCTATATCACTCCCCCTCAAGCGAAGCGTACGTTTGTCTTGACTGCTCGGCCCGATCTCGTGACGTACGAGGGTTTGGGCGCAGCAGCAGGTGGTGCAGGAGCTGGGGTTGCAGTGGCAGGCTCGTCGTTGCTCGTAGGTAACTCCGTCGCGGTAGGTAGTGAACTCGTAACATCGTCGTTTTCGGAACATAATATGTATGCTGGCTTCAGTCTGTCGATTGAGACATTCGACGTGCGCTGTGGTAACTGGAGCTTGAAGTGTTTGTCTTCTCTCTGCAGCACTTGGTATGGTCCGTCATAAGGTGGTGTGAGCGAACTTCTCACTGTGTCATTGCGAATGAACACATGACTACAAGTTCTTAAGTCTTTGTAGATAAATGTTCGCTGTTGCGTCATTGCGTGCGACTTTTTATAAGGCGTTATCGCTGCCATAGATTCTGTGAGCTTGCGTACGAAGTCGGCGTCTTCAGTTTGTGATTGTGTAGATGTAGGTAGGTATGAAGAAATCAGCTGGTACTCGTAACGTCGTTCCGTATGTCATCAGGGCTGGGCTCACTCTGCTGTCTTCACTGATTGCAGTGCGTAAGCCGTATAAAACTGTAGCTAATTCTTCGCTCCAGCGAGTTTTTGCGCCTTTAGACATAAGCGCGGCTTTGAGTGTGCGATGCCATCTCTCCACTTGACCGTTAGCTTGCGGGTGAAAAGCTGTAGTTCGTATTCTGTGTATTCCGAACTTCTTCATTAATGAGTTGAATAGCGATGACTCGAACTGGCGGCCTTGGTCTGTAGTTACGCGTAGTGGGCATCCGAATCGCGTAATCCATCCTTCATAAATCGCCTTAGCAACGGTGTCAGCTGTTATGTCGCGTGTAGGTATAGCTTCCGGCCATTTCGAGCAACGATCTATTATCGTTATTAGGTATCGATAGTCATTCGACGGTGGTAGTGGTCCGACTATGTCGATATGTATGTGCTCGAATCTCTGTGATTGCGGAAACTCGCCGAGAGGACTAAACACATGTCGATGAATTTTGGCACGTTGACATCCGATGCAAGCTTTTGTCCAGTTTCCCACGTCTTTGTTTATTGAAGGCCAAAAGTATTTAGTTTTCATTATTCTTCTCATTGTTCGTACTCCGGGGTGGCTTAGTTCGTGTTGTGCTTTGAATGCTGCGTAGCGATAAGCTTCCGGTAGGTATGGACGAGTGTTCGCAGTTGAAGTTTCGCACGTGATTGGCTGTTCGATGTCGGGTAACGAGATGGATGTAAACTTGAGATTATGTTTCTTTCTGAGTGATTTTAGTTCTTCATCGTTGGCTTGGTCTTGAGATAATTTGTTGTAGTCGATGTTCGTTGAATGGTATTCTATTTGTTCTATACGCGAGAGTGCGTCGGCGACTTGATTTTCGTTTCCTTTAACATATTGTATTCTTGAACAAAACTGGCTGATGAAATGTAGTTGGCGTTCTCTCCGCGGGGTGTCGCTAGTGCTCGGTGCTCGAGTTAGTGCGTATGACAATGGCTTGTGATCGGTGCATATTGTGACTTCGTTGCCTTCTATTAGTCTTCGTAGGTGTTTTACAGCTGTGTACATTGCTAGTAGCTCGCGATCGTACACACTGTAGCGGCGCTGCGTTTCGCTCATTGTTTTTGAGAAAAAAGCGAGTGGTTTCCACACGTTGTCGACTTTTTGTTGTAGAACTGCGCCGAGGCTGTGGTCTGAGGCGTCGGTCATCAAGCATAACGGTGCGTTAGGTACTGGATGTGAAAGAGTAGTTGCTTCGAGAATGCTTTGGCGGCAGTTTTCAAATGCGACTTCTGCTTCGGTTGTCCATGGTATCGGCGTCTTGTCATTTTTCTTAGTATTGTGAAGAAACTTGTTTAACTTGTGTTGATGTTCGGCTTGATGTGGTAGGCAGTCGCGGTAGAAGTTTAACATGCCTAAAAATCTTCTTAACTCTTGAATTGTTTGTGGTTTCGGGTAATTAGATATTGCTTGTGTTCTTTCTTGAGTAGGCTTGATACCGTCTTGTGAAACTTCATAACCGAGGAATTGAATGTTGTTTTTGCCGAATTCGCATTTGTCGATGTTTAGAGTGACGCCGTACGCGTTGAGTCGTTCAAGTACTTGTTCTATAAGCTTCTTGTGTTGATCTTCGGATGACGAGTGGATGAGTAGGTCGTCGACGAAACAGAAAACGAAGTCATCTAGCCCGCGTAGTATCTCGTGCATGAATCGTTGAAACGATTGTGCTGAGTTTCGAAGTCCGAATGTCATGCAGTTAAATTCGAATAAGCCAAACGGTGTTATTATGGCTGTCTTCGGTGCGTCTTCTTTTTGTATGGGTATCCAAAAATAGGCCATTTTCAGATCAAGTTTTGAAAATATTGTCTTTCCGTGGAGTCGGTATGTGAAGTCTTGGATGCGTGGAATCGGGTACCGGTCGGGAACGGTGACTGCGTTCAATCGCCGGTAATCACCGCAGACACGTAGTGATCCGTCTTTCTTCTTCACAACATGCAGTGGGCTGGCCCATGGGCTCTTGGATGGTTGACAGATGCCCATTTGCATCATGCGTTCGAATTCTTCTTTCGCCGCTTTGTACTTGTCGGGAGGCAGGGGGCGAGCGCGCGCAGATAGCGGTGGGCCCGTCGTTTCTATGTGATGCGTGACGCTGTGTTTTGGCGGCGTCTTCAAGGACATCGGTCGGAGAACATCTGGGTAGCGTGACAGTAACTCGGTGTATGTATCTTGTCGATGTAAAACGTGGACTGTAGGCTCGGAGGTACCCAAGTAACACAAACGCGCTGAATAAAGGTTGAGTAAGAGCAATCATTAGAATATAAGCTGAATACTAAGCTGAATAACGTCTGAGTACCATCTATTCAGATTTTATTCAAGCAAAATAGGCCCCAAAATAAAATGCTTTAAGCTTTATAACGTCTGAGTAACATTTGAGTAGGAGCTTAGTAATGGTACAATAATCTTAATAACTTCTGAATAACAGCTGATATTGCTTTTATTAAGCTCTTATTCCTCAAATATTCAGTTATGTCGAATTGGTTATTGTATTCAGAATTTACTCAACATTAATTTCTTGTTAACAATAATACAAATTGTTTTCATACAAATCGTGGAATTAGATTGACAACCAGTTACTTAGACATTTTTAATGTCGTGAGTGATAGATAATTGACAAAATGGTGAATTAATTAAAATGGTAAGCAAAAGTTTTATTAATTAAGTTAGAGGTTTGCTACATGTTAATTCTTAGTGCGCAAATTATTTTGTCGTAAATAGTTTATGATTTTTTCGGTTATTTTTGACGCGCTTCGTGAATAATCAAGATAAGTGATTGTAAATATTATTTTCGTACATGCATGCTCGATCTGACTAAAATATTTATGGCGAAATTTCTAATTCTAGCCATTCCAATTAAACATACGATAAATCGAATTGAAAATGTTGTAGTTGTAAGATTAAACATTCAGGTAATCTTGGTGAATTCTTTGTAATTATAATTATACACAAAGACTTTAAATGGCGATCGCTTGTTTTGCTTTTATTGCTGAATAAAAGTGCACAAGAGTCTAGTTACTAAGATTTCACTTGAATAGAGTCATTTTACTACACTAACTTCTGAATAACAATTGAATAGTTGACCACATTTCTACATTACTTCGAATTTTTAGGGTTCTATAATCGAATGTTTTTTTTTTCTAATGTGGAATAGGGTTGGCCGATACAAATCGTACCTTTAAAGATATTGAAACTTATATTAGATCAATATTGTAATACCCGATAACGATGCGTGTAAAAACTATATATTTTTTGAAACACGATATTGCTGCATTTTTGCGATACGCTCTATTCCCAAGATTTGTAGATATGACGATTATAATATAATAAAAATATATTTGCTTGTCACATGGTTATTTACACGTGTTATTACAATTTTTGGTACATTGCACACATGAGTTTTACACTCGCGAGTTGATGAATAAATTAATTTTACTCAAAAATATTTTTATTTCTATTTTAGGTCGCAATCAAACTAAAATATCATCGAAGCATGGAAGACGAGACACAATTATTGTTTACTTGTAACGTTGGAGATCAGAAATCATCCGATATACCTATTATACACTTTGCTGTGTCAGAAACCAACATTTTTGGAACAGGGAACACAAACACGTGAAACCGATATCGTGTTTACAAAAGTAATAAGAGACGACGTTGGAAATAAAAAAAATAAAGAGATTACATATTCAACTCGCTATTTGCCATATGCAAATGAAATTCTATAACCATAATATCAATGATCCAAGAAATAACGATTTCGCAAGAATAATGGTATATGAATTGAAACGACTACCCGAAAATAAAACGCACTATCGCAAATATCAAAATGTTTGAGGTCATACAAGATATACATCAAGAGGATCAGAACTCATCCAATGATATGCAGGCAATGGAACAAATGCAAACAACTTCACAGGCATCAAACGAAGAACATAGAAATAAATCGTTTTCGAAAATTAACTCATTAACCGAGTTAAAATCAAACGAGTCTAATTTCTTTTAAGATGTTAGGTACTTTTATTTAAATATCTAAGTTAGTACTAAAAAGGCTTGAAAAAAAAGACAGCTGACCATGATTGAACTTGAGTTTTTATTGTTTCCACAATGTTGTAATTATTTTGATTAAGTTAAACTTGTGAACACTAAGAATTAAATATACTTTGTAACAATAAAAAATAATGTTTTATTAACTCCTAACAGCCACACGGTAACAGACTAGGTAGGTAGGTACCTAGCGCAGAAAATAATAATAGATACCTAAGTAACTTTTCTTGCCGATTTGCATATCTATGGGTAGTTGTAGCAAGGGCGAATCAGATTTGCAATTCTGTTTGATGTATTTGATGTACGGAATCCTCTTCATAAAAAATATAGCTTACAAAGAGATTTAAACAAAGCTGGTATTAAGCTATTTGCGCTGATAGACCGTGCCTGTGGTCTTTAATTTGAATAAGTTAGTTTATTACATACTTTTATGCCGGTGAAAACTTAATAAAAGTCTTAATATTCTTCTTTATTCAGCAGCTGAATAACTGGTAAAAAATGACATCTTATCCAATTTAAGCAGTAAATAATTATCTCACTTTACATTTATTCAGTATCAAGCTGTATAAGAGCATTATGTAATAGCTTATTCAGATTGTTATACTTTATTCAGCAATCGGCTGATTCAAACGCTACTAGCTTAGTAATTATTGAATAATAGCAATACAGATTATGATTATTCAGATAAATGCTTCCATAGGGGCTTTTTTTCAGCGTTAATATACCTAGAATGCGTAATGCTTAATAAAGCTTGTATAATAGTCTAACAAATATTGTTTATTAAGTTTAAAGAAATAAAGTACAAAAATACAGAACTTATTAAGCATCAAGAATTTAAAGAGCCCAAACTCAACTTAATTCAGCAGTTAGCTATTTCTAAGGCTCTTATACAAACGATATTCATCTTTAAACTGTAAAGTTTTCTTAATGTGTACGGTTATCTTGCTTGTGTGTTACTTGGGTAGTCACTTCAATCGCGTTTACGGAGAGTTGAGTGACATTATCGAGTAGTCTTTTTCGGTGCAGGTCGACTAATAATTTGTGGTGTCGAAGAAAATCAGCTCCGAGTATTGAAGTCTTGACGTCAGCGATGACAAATGTCCAGGTGAAGTTCCGGCGCAGACCTAGGTTGAGTTGTAGGGTTCGCTCTCCGTAGGTATTTATTGGCGTTCGCTGCGTATAACTTGAATGACGTCGGTTGGTTTTTCTTGTTTCTTGCTGGTGCTAGTACTGAGCTGACAAATCAGCGCCCGTGTCGACAAGGAAGCGTTCTCGAGTATTGATGTCGAATACGCAGAGGCGGTGGCTTGTTTTGTTGGAAACACCGACGCCCGCCACAGTCGATGTCGATTCTAGTTTTCCGACTTCTTATTATTATTCCTCCTCGAGCAGGGCGATGCGCAGCGTTTTGCTTTATCGCCGTATCTGTAGTGGTACTGACATTCCCAGTCGGCGTCACCGGGCTTGCGATTCATAGTAGCGGCGGCTGGCGTCCTTGAGCGGGACTGAGAGCGGCGGCGCGTGTTGAATGGACGACGATAACGTGTTCGGCCCGATCGTAATTCGGCGATCTCGAGCGATAGTTTTTCTATCTGCTTGTTGAGAAGCTCGAATTGTGCGTTGGTGGTTGCGCTTGAGCTTGGCGTGGCGGTAACGGCGGCGATCGTAGGTTCCGTGTGATCCATCATTTTGTCGGCCATGGTAGCGAGGCAGTCGAGTGAGGATTCGGTGTTGACGGACAGTACGGCGCGGACTTGAGCGGGAATGTGGCCCATCCACATGACCTTGAGCGCGTCGTCTGGGAATTTACCTCCGCCGAGGTCTCTCATTTTACGCAGTAGTTGTGTCGGCTTCTGGTCTCCAAGTTCTTGACCGCTGAGGAGCTTCTGTAATTGACGGTGCTCGGACTCTTGGTACACGGAGATGAGACGGTTCTTCAACGTGGTGTACTTCTCAGTGGCCGGCGGGTTGATGATTATGTCGCTTATTTGTTCAATGTCGGCCCTGTCGAGCGTCGGTATCACGAGGTTATATTTTTGCTCTTCACCCTGCCTGTGTGGGGCAACGACAGCTTCGAACTGCGCGAACCATAGTCGCGGGTTTTCGCGCCAAAAATGCGGTATGCGAGATTGCAGTGACACGCTAGCGAGTTCGGTGGACGATTCCGTGGCCGGTATTTTCTCTGTTTCGTCAGGCATAATTTCTTGCTTGCTTCTTTTTTCTGGGCAGAGTTTCTTCTTAAGTCGGCAGGTCACCAATGTTGAGGGGTTGTACTTCGAAGAAATGATACTAGGTAGTAGTCCAGAAGAGAATCGTAATTTTATTTACAAAAATGGTTACTTATATACAGAAAGGATAACTTAGAACTAGTGGCTATTTACATGGAATAATATTTTACGAAAGAGATTTCCGTGACAGAAAGTGATAGCGCGAGACGTGAGCGAGCGGAGTGGGGACTCGACGCGTCGCGACGTTCGCCAATAACAATCAATCTCTTGTTATCCAATGACAGTCATTCATTTCTTCACGATGTCTTTACGACGACGTAGCCTGCTGTATTGTATTAGCTCCTATAAACCCTAGATACAGCGTAAGCGCACAGAAAGTGAAGCTGCCAACGAATGCCCAATTCGAAATTGGGCATTAGATCGCCTCAGTATTCATTTGACCGCCCGGCAAAACGATGCCTAAATGTGCTGAGAAGATGCGCGAAAACAATTCGAAAAAAGGAAAAAAAGAGATGTAATATAATATTTTCAGTTAGTGTTGAACGTAAGTATAATTGCACAATTAATTTAAAGTCAAACATGTACTGAAACTATCATAATTTCATTATTTATACTAAAATATTGCAATATTTCTTGCCGCGCAACCGTTTCTTCTATTTGCGTTAGTAAGACAGAGAAGCAAACATGACGAAATACGATTCGCTGTTCTAGCGACGGCCGACCATCTGAGCTTTCCATGTAATAAGATCGTAGGTACTACCATGCCGACCGAATTTAAATCCAATTACCTACTGTTGCTTAGGGTCGATCAATGGTGACGGCAGTATTCGGAATCGAAATATCTATAAGTATAAAGGCTGCTTTACATGTGTGCTACATCACGGCGCGGACCACTCTGAAAACCGCAATTCTGACTACATGGTCATTTTGTCCTATTTCGTCCTATTTCTGTCCTAAATTTTCAGAATTCGTCCTAAAGGGGACGAAAAGATATAAGCGATTTAAATGGTCCATGCCAAAGCAAACCTTCATTATGGCACGGACAGGCTATATTTATTGAACCATAACACCTAGCCAGGATCTGATTAGTATAACATTTTGTCCCTTTTTTATAGAACCCGCAAAGCCTGGAATCAAAACGAAATGAAGCGCCGTTCAAAAGATATAAAGGAATGATTTGGTCCATGCCATAATTAACCTACATTATGGCGCGGACTTTTTAACCAGGTCACCTAGAAAAAATCTGCTTATTGGAAACGATTCGTGTACATTCGTCCCAATTCGTCCTAAAAGCCACAGAATTCGTCCTCCTTTGGTTTAGGAGATATTCAGTTTTTTTATATAAGTACAGTCACGTACAAAAGCGTACAGTAAAAAATAATCAAAACTATTCCGTTCCGTAATACGCAGTGTTCCGATTGTAAATATATATATATAATTTTTTTATTCAGAAAACTGGTTCCATTTTGTTAGTAAATTACAATAAATCTTATATGTATAATGTTAGTACTTAGATTAAAACAAAAATTTAAAAAGAAACAAAAATAAAAACAAGGTCATAGATTAGTAGGGCCTCATCCTCTCATTGTTAGCGAGAGTATGATAGCCCATCAAGACCTGCAGCATGGGGGAGTCCCACCTTTCAACTAACGTCGCCAGGAGGGTATTGGAGCTGCCACGCACCCTGTACAATAATGACGCACAGCGAGAGCGCATTACGGCGTAAAAATCGGGTACGCCTGCCTCTGCAAACATCGCAGACGCACTACACCATCGTGGCAGCCCCAACATCGCCCTTAACGCGTTATTGTACTGCACACGGAGTGCGCTGTATGCCCGCCGTGTGTATCGCACCCACAAACTACACGTGTACAGTGACTGACAGTAAGACTTGAATAACGTCACTTTGACGTCCACTGTACACCGTGCGAATCTTCGAGCGAGCATGTTGCAGCGGACAGACAGTGCCCTCCGTTCCCGCTCGATGTCCATATCATCGGACAAGTCTTCAGTGACCCAATGGCCCAGATATTTAAATTGCCTCACCTGATTAAGAGGACTACCGCAAAGAGTGATCGCAGAAGGTGCGTACTGTTTACTTCCTGCCTTGAAAATTACAAATTCACTCTTCTTTGCGTTATATCTGAGCTCGTGGGCCACTGCATACTCCTCACATATTTTAATCAAACGTCGCAGAGCGCCAATTGAAGGGCTGAGCAGCACCATATCGTCCGCGTAACTGATGTTGTTCATACAGACGCCATCTATGGAGCAACCAATACCAGTACCACTCAGCTCCCCAATCAAGTCATTCATGTATAGGTTGAAGAGACGAGGTGAGCTTATCCCCCCCTGCCTCACCCCGCACTGCAACCCATACACATGCGACTGAGTACCCGCCCATCGTACATTATTCTGCTGGTTATTGTACCAATATCTCAACAACGCAATCATTTCACGAGGGAGTTCCGAGTCTGATTCAAGTTTGCGCCATAGCACATCATAATTGACAAGATCGAACGCCCTCGAGAGATCCAAGAAACACGCGTACACCGGTGTATTTCTGGCTGTATAGTAGTGGACAATCTGCTTGAGAGAGAGGATAGCACTTTCGGTCGATAATTCTGGCCTAAAGCCGAATTGTGCATCGTGCAGATGTATAAACTTATCCATCTGTTTATCAAACAGACTGTCCAGTATCTTAGCTATAATGGTAGCCAGTGAAATTGGTCTGTAATTTGACAGGTCAGATATGTCACCTGTTTTATTTTTAACTATAGGAACGACCAATGTACGCATAAGATCTCTCGGTAAATAGCTGTGCGAAAGGGAAAAATTAAAAAGCAAAGATAGAACCCTCGGAAGGTGTACTCCAGCGAACTTCAGGTGCTCGACACTGAGATCGTCATGACCCGGTGACTTTCCCCTGGACATATTTTGTATAGTTTTTGCAATATCTTTTGCTGAGAAGTACACACTAATGTCTTTGTCATCGTTCTCAGTGTCAATCACCTGAACCATCGGAGCAGGTATAGAAGGAGGCTCCACTCTGAAATGCTGCAAAAAAGCATTAGCTATCTCACCATGGCTGTGTAAACCGTTAACACTGGCGGGAAGACCCGACGTCGAGTTCAGTTTTTTCGAAGCTTTCCAAAACTTCCCAAATTTTTTATTTTTATGATGTTCTGCAATAATGTTCATCTTGATTTGTTCTTCGTTGTTTTGACAAAACTTTAATTTTGATTTGAATATTTTGCGCGACTCATACATATCACTATAAACTTTTCCTGAACTCGGTTTTCCATAGAGTAACCATAACTGAAAACGACGTCGGGCCTCTTTATGAGCGTCACTCACAAAACGGTTCCAGCCTGGCACAGTTCTACGCTTACATGTTTTACCAACATAACTACTTCTAGCTGCGCTTGATAGTATTTCTAAAACATTGGTGTACATACTTTCTATTATAGATTTATGAACATCATCATTGCACTTTTTACCAGCACAGACAGTGAACATATGGGGAAAGTCTATTTCTCTTAAGCCCCCAGTACAAGTTGGCCGACCATGGTCGGCGACCATGACCAATACATCGTACATTGACACTTTTGAACGAACAAGTTTAAAAACGTTCTTTCAAAAGTGTCAATGTACGATATATTGGTCATGGTCGCCGACCTTGATCGGCCATCGTGTACTGGGGGCATTAGCTTAGAGTTGCATAATTCAGTGTACATTTCAATTTGTGTAGGACTACGCTCACCCCATATAACACGATTACACGCACGATTATCGCAATCACTAATTTTCTTACTTAACCGACTTAAGTTACATTCTATTAACAAAGGGTAATGATCAGAAAAATATATATCATATAAAACCGAGGCCGCAAGCACGGACGCCCGTGCGGCGTCGGTCACTACCCAGTGATCCAACCAACGACGGCATCCGTGCGCCTCACTAATAAAACATTAAACGAGTTATTTAAATTTTTATTGTTTTGCATTTACAATGCAATTTTTATTATTGAAAAATTTAAAATGAAGTAGGTACCTATTTAGAAAAAATCGACCCGAACCATCGGAGCTGGTTGTGAGACGGGTAGATTTTTTTCTAAATACTTCCTTTTAACTTTTCAAACATTAAGCGTCCTATCTTGCGGCTCTTTGCGAAAGATACATCCTTTTGTACGAACTTTTCGTAGATTGAGGAATGCACGAACAGTCTCTGTGAACATTAAGTTTTACAATCGGAACATGAACAGAATGCGCATTACGGAACGGAATAAAGTTGAGGGCTTCTAAGGGCGTTTACACACGAACAACGACACGAGATGATTTACTGACAGTGTTGCCAGAACGTACCAAAAAGTACAGTTTTCTGTACCACTTACCATCAAACCGTAAACTTTAGGTGCTATTTTGTTGCATGGCAACTGCAGTTCACAGTTTGCCGTATCTGTCAGCAATGAGCGATTTTCTGAGGCCATTTAAAAAAAAAAAGCTTCCAATTGCTTCACTAGATGGCGTTGAATAAGTATGTACATGTCTATGGTATATTTTGGTATGAAACATATTTAAATTAATTACTTTTTAAAAACCCAAAGGAAACTAATAATATATTAAATAAGTTCTACTGTGAGGAACGGAAACGAAATAGGTAAATTTAAAGATTTAGGTAAATAAATAACATCTGTCTGACGTTCCGTTTTACGTAAAAAAGTCGCGTCAAACTAAAATTTATAACGTTCCGTTCCTTCTAACTGCATAGGTGGGACAGCGCCATCTAGTGGCTGAGCTTTCAGAAAATCGCCCATTCGCTGTTAAGTTGGTCGTACTGTCTTTATGTATGCTCAATGCTGTGAACTGAACCGTCTTTTATTGGAAAATAGTGCTTCTAAAATTCTGAACCACTTTCACTATGGGACTAACTCTACGGTGAAAAAAAATCAGCTGTTCCAATCTAATATCTGTCTCATAATGAAAGTTGTTCAGTTTGATGGTCTGATTAACCCCACGAGATGTTTTAAATGAATAACAAATAACCCCGCATATGTACACACGGCGGCACATCAGACTATACATGTTGACCTTGAGACCGGCTTTATGCCCTACGTAATAAAAGCTGTTATAGCAGTTCAACTGTTTAACCTGATATGCTGTCGAGTGTACAATGTTTCAAGTACCTAGCTATTCCTCCATTATTCATCCATTGAAGGAAGAAAAGTTTCATACAAACAAACCCTTTTTTCCCCCCAATCCCCACTCCACTATTCACTTCACTCCCACGCACAGTGGTCTGAAATTCGAGCTCCATACTCATAGAATTTTTTTACAAGGAATTCAAAATAAAAAAATTGTAATGTGTTGAACACAACTCCCTCTATTTCTCATAGAAACTTGGAAGGTATGAAACGCTCCATGAGTGAGAAAAAAAATATTTGATATTTTTTTATATGGGCGAAAACACTTAAAGTCCCTTTTCTCGAAACTAAATGAAACTGAGACCTTGGTATTTATACCAGTTATTATCCCGTCCATGGCGCTCAAGATGGCATACCATACATGTGCCGTTCGGTACCGCTTTGCGCGCAGCAGACTTCTGAAATTTTGATCTTTTAGTGTCTGATTTTTGAAATTTTTGACAGAATAAAACGATGTTACATGTAATTAATAATGTAAAATTAACAGTATTATTGGTAAATTATTTCTAAATAATCAAGTAGGTGCTTAAAAAAAGGTAAAGTGAAAATTTTCAATGAATAGTACTTATTACAATTTGAACCCCTCAATCTTATTAATAACGTAAGTATAGTAAGACCATTAGCTGGTGCACTGTCTGTACTAATACACTACAACCAACTAAACGTAACGCTTGCAAATGAAGGCTACTTAAATAATCATTACCTAAAAGAATATGGATTTTTGATGTTGAGATGTTTTAAATAATCGTGGTCTTTGAATACGCGCTCATTTAGTAATAAATAAATAAATTTCTTACTACCACACCAATTATCTAGCTCATAAGTAGTTTTCATTAAGGATCAGTGTTACATAAACTAGATAATGGATAAATATATAATACACATACTTAATATACATAGAAAACACCCAGACCAAGACAAATAGACATGTTCAAGCACACAAATATTTGTCTTGTTCGGGAATCGAACCCGAGACCTCTGGCGTAGAAGGCAGGCGGATGCCTGCTTTCTACGCCTGCACCAAATCGAAATAATACAACTTAATTTAATGCAGAAAGTGATATATTTAAATAAGTTATATGATCAACAAAAAATTGGTAGGTACTCATAAATCAAAAACTTTTTTTTCTAAATACGAAATAACAATAAATTATGATTGATTGACTACCTATAAAAACCGCAAAAGGTGCTTCATTTAATACATTGCTTATTTTACACGAAAAACCTATACTAACATTAGTTACCTTTAAAAATTTGAGTTATACGTATGAAATAACAATAAACTAATTAATATTGATTGACTATAAAAACAAACAAGGTATTTAATTAATACATTCCATATTTTACGTGAAATACCTATACTTACATTTCTTACTCATCTATAACAAAAATATTATAAACACTAATAAATGACTACTATTTACGATTACGCCTAATATTGACACATTGATACAAACTAGCAAAAAGTATCTTCGCCTAGATCAGAGTTTTCTTAGTCCGAGTCCATCATTGACGGACTAATGTCGACAAATTCGATGTTCTCCTTGTCTACACCCGTGTCATTATCACCAATGAGCAGAGATTATAGTATCGGAAACAGGTGTTTTCGTAGATTTTCTCAGCACAGGTCTTTTTACTGGACATATAGCTAGGAATCGGATGATACAAAGCGACCATTGAAGATGTCTTCATTTGTCGCTTTACGACAAAATTTGCGTGTATGATGTTCCCGGATTTTCGCAAAGTCCTTGTTTCTAGCTTTTGATGCCTCTTCTGATAACTTGCCTATTGATATGATGTTGGAGTGCCTGAAAATTTCAGCACCGTGCAGTAAAAGCTTGTGAACATTTTCAGGCATGTGATACCAAATATATATTTAGTTTCACATAGATTTCTGCAGTACCTAAGGTGCGTAAAATTTTAAAATGCTTAAACATTTATAGGCTCCCCAGACGTTATCACACCAAAATTGTTCCAAATCTATAGATCAAACAAGAATCTAATCCAGTGAAGGCAGCCGTTTTCACAGGTTCACAAAAATTCTTGCTGTATTGCCATCATTTGTGGTTCTGGATCCTATAACAAAATAAAAAAAAACACAAATTGGTAAAGGAAATATCTAGTACGTTGCATTTCAGGTAAAATATTGAAATATTTCAAATATTTCGGTATTTGGATTTACTTTGTTTGACAATCTAAAAGACCCATTTCATCACGGAACTTCTGTTGTAGGTAAATTCAATTCAATTCAATTTTTATTTATGGCTTGTTTTCTACCTTCAATGCTTCTTTGCTGTTTTGTGTCCTCTAGCTTGCCATATTTTGAAGTCGAGTCTGTATGAAATATGGAGTAGTATGGATACACCTGATCCAAGCATGAAGCTTAAACAAACCATACTAGATACATCTGTTGAAATAGGTTTTCTGAAAAAATTATATTATTATGTAAGGTCGCAAACTACACTACAATACTTCGGTGAGTTACCAAAAAGGATAATGATCCAAAACTTACTGTGATAAAGTCACTAGTTTATTCATCTCGAAAGGTGTCGCTTTACAGATGTCACATGTTTGAGTGGATGTGTGTGAAAACTGTAATATGATTTTGCCATCTATCATGGTCTGTCTAGGCATTTTATGCTTAGACAGCCTAAATTCCCATAAAAGATGGCTCCAATCTATGCCTTAATCACAGCTTATTCTTCTTGAATATTAAATTTATTTTCATTTGAAATAAATGGGTCTGCAGAACATCGTTGATGTAGGTTTTGAATTCTCCCAGAACGTTGCATCTCTACAATCTAAGCGCAAAGGCACATACACTAAAATACTGAGTCATCTTCTCCTGCCATATTTTGTTTGTACAAACTTTGCCCAGAAGCCCCATCAATGCCCCATTTGCACAAAAGTGTGAAATCTCTATACCACCCGATGAATCTTCTAAACGTAAAAAATTTCCAAGTCTTGACACAGTTTTATCTAAGATTGCTTGAAGTTTTGATTGACGAACGATTTGGCGCAGGGGTAGGATGCCTGCCTTCTACGCCAGAGGTTTCGGGTTCGATTCCCGAACAAGACAAATATTTGTGTGCTTGAACATTAAGTATGTATATTTACAAAAAAAGTATAAAGTATATATTAATCCATTATCTAGTTTCCGTAACACTGTTTCATAATGAAAACTGCTTATAAGCTAGATAATTGGTGTGGTAGTAAGAAATTTATTTATTTATTACTAAATGAGCGCGTATTCTAAGACCAAGATTATTTAAAACATCTCAACATCAAACATCCATATTCTTTTAAGTAATGATTATTTAAGTAGCCTTCATTTTCAAGCGTTACGTTTAGTTGGTTGTAGTGTATTAGTACAGACAGTGCACCAGCTAATGGTCTTACTATACTTACGTTATTAATAAGATTGAGGGGTTCAAATTATAATAAGTACTATTCATTGAAAATTTTCACTTTAACTTTTTTTAAGCACCTACTTCATTATTTAGAAATAATTAACCAATAATACTGTTATTTTACATTATTAATTACATGTAACGTCGTTTTATTCTGTCAAAAATTTCAAAAATCAGATACTAAAAGTTCAAAACTTCAGAAGTCTACTGCGCGCAAAGCGGTACCGAACGGCACATGTATGGTATGCCATCTTGACCGCCATGGACGGGATAATAGTTGGTATAAATACCACGGTATCAGTTTCATTTAGTTTCGAGAAAAGGGACTTCAAGTGTTTTCTCCCATACAAAAAAATGACAAATATTTTTTTTCTCACTTGTGGAGCGTTTCATACCTTCCAAGTTTTAATGAGAAATAGAGGGGGTTGTGTTCAACACATTACAATTTTTTAATTTTGAATTCCTTGAAAAAAAATTCTATGAGTATGGAGCTCGAATTTCAGACCACTGTGCCACGGTGGGAGTCCCACCTCCAAATATTAATAATTTCGAAAGAAGAGCAATAAAACATTCAAATGCAACTTCATACATGACCTCTATCGAAATTATTTTGTACGCGACTGTACATGTTTTTGATATAGTCTAGGAGCCCAGGATCAAAATATCTCTTAAGAAAATATTTTTGTTTATGACTTAAAAATTAAGGTTTTGAGTTTCGAAAATGCATTAAAGTTACGTATTACTTTACGTTATACTTTTGTGTTACTAATACACTTAATTATTCTAACACAAACACGCAAAACAAGAACAAGTTACAAACATCGTCACTAAATAGGAAGTCAGCTCCTGTACTATAAAAACAAAATTTTAATTTCGATTATCTCCTAAACCAAAGGACGACGAATTCTGTGGCTTTTAGGACGAATTGGGACGAATGTACACGAATCGTTTCCAATAAGCAGATTTTCTCTAGGTGACCTGGTTAAAAAGTCCGCGCCATAATGTAGGTTAATTATGGCATGGACCAAATCATTCCTTTATATCTTTTGAACGGCGCTTCATTTCGTTTTGATTGCAGGCATTGCGGGTTCTATAAAAAAGGGACAAAATGTTATACTAATCAGATCCTGGCTAGGTGTTATGGTTCAATAAATATAGCCTGTCCGTGCCATAATGAAGGTTTGCTTTGGCATGGACCATTTAAATCGCTTATATCTTTTCGTCCCCTTTAGGACGAATTCTGAAAATTTGGGATAGAAATAGGACGAAATAGGACAAAATGACTATGTACCTAGTCAGAATTGCGGTTTTCAGAGTGGTCCGCGCCGTGATGTAGCACACGCTTTACATTGATCCAGAAGATCGATCTAGTGCAACTGGATCCGGCACTGGATCAATGTATACAGTTTCAATCCAGTCCAGCGTCCAGTATCCAGCGCTGGATCGGAATAGAGCGCGTGCCGATTTTTCAATCCAGTGACCGCCCCCCGCGCGCCGCGCACCCCCGTGCCAGTAGCACTGGAATCACTGGATCCGTGTAAACACGACGCGCCTGCTTAGCGCCAGTCTCTGCCCCGTATCGTACGGCGACCACGCGTTGTTTGTCTGGTGCACCGGTTCATAAAAAATGTCGACCAGAAAGTGGTCTGATGAACAAAATATTAAATTAGTACAATTATACAGACAAGAAGAATGTCTACAGAATATACAACATATGGAACCTAAAATCTCAATCATACCGCAACAAGGATTTGCGGTCTACAGCAATACAGAATATTATTTTGCGTTTTAATAAATATGGAGGAGTTAACTTTAATTGACAATATCTTTAATTTGCCTTCGCTTTTTAACCCATGCCGATCCAGTGCGGCAATCCAGTGACGCTGGATCGATCTACTGGATCAATGTAAACCAGCCTTAATACTACTAATGACAGCGCTGTTGGAATCACTTTTTCACCCTTCACCTACCTGGGTCCTTTTTAATGGCCCATTTTTTATGTAAACAAACCACTTGAGTGCGCGGCTATCGCTATCCCGAACATCTGGTTATACTTAGGCCGTCTTTGGTTACATTTATGATAAACTGAATAACAAGGCGATAAACTAAAACTGTTTCGATAGTTTTACGATATGTTTTGTTTTTATAATGGTCGTTCGAACTCGACCTTTGAGTAAACAAAGAGCAATAGTGCGGTCCATGCGATATAATTTTTTTCACATAGTTATCGATAAAATAACATATAAGAAGTATATATATTTAGAATCTACATGAAAAAACCTATCTGATAAGAATATAATATACGGATTTTTTTTTTTGAAATTTTCAAAAAACTAATTACTTACTTACTTATTTACTTCCGGTTTCAAAAAAAATCGTAATTCAAAATGTTTTTCTTTTTTTTTCTTTAGGATCACATATAGTGTATTTTTACAGTACGACGAGTTTATCTCTCTTTTGAACATCGAAAACCGCATTCAAAAAGTCAAAAAATTGCAAAAGTTACAAAAAAAATTATGGGGGTAGTCGTAAGAGCATCAGAAGATGCTAGCGGTCGGTCAAGGGTTCAAGCGCATTTAGTATGGAATTGTGTATCTAGGGTTTATATGATCGAAGATCTATAAGTATAACTCTACAATGACAGTGCTGTTGGAACCACTTTTTCAAGCGCATTTAGTATGGAATAAAATTGTGTAAGTATCTAGGGTTTATATGATCGAAGGTGTACGTAGTCAAAAATTCACAGATCTCGTGCTCTCCACGACTTGAAAGGGCATTGAAAATGAATCTACCTATTATATATTATTCAATTAAAAAACTAAAAAAACCCGTCTGCTGTGCAATAAACTAAAAAGAAAAAAACAAGCAAAAAAAGATCGATTGTGGATTGAATATGTTCTTAGTTCTTACTAGTAAATTGTATGCAGCGTTATATATATTAGGTACTTAATACAAATTTTAAGTAAGAGAATTCTCGGAAGCAAGCGGGATCCATTTGCGTATAAAATCTATAAAAATATCATGGATCCCGCCTGCTTCCAAGAATTCTCTTACTTAAAATTTGTATTAAGTACCTAATATATATAACGCTGCATACAATTTACTAGTAAGAACTAAGAACATATTCAATCCACAATCGATCTTTTTTTGCTTGTTTTTTTCTTTTTAGTTTATTGCACAGCAGACGGGTTTTTTTAGTTTTTTAAATTAGTTTTTTTTTTATTTTAAGCTTTTTAGTTAAATGTTCTATGTACATGAGCAAGACCTCGCAGACGTGTCAATTCTTGTAGGGAGTTTTGGTCGTTAACTTCACAAAAAACCAAAATTCTAAACAACTCCTATTATTATCGCCTCCTAACAAATAAACCAAAGAAAATAAAACTTCTAAACCAAAAATCTAACTAAACAACTCCTATCGTATTATAATAATATAACTATTACTATTATATTATAATATACCAAAGAAAGAAAATAAAACTTCTTGACTAACTATCAAATCAATGAAAGAAAACGATTTCGTTAAAATTCGACGAACAATTTTTTTAAAATTAATTAAAAATCACGTCATATTATTCTACCTAAAACAGATATTTTATTTTAACATCGCAATTCGCTATCATTATTGTACCTCAACAATTCAAGTTATTTCAATTTTTAAATACACTCACTTTAAAAAATGGGACTACAGTCCCAAGGGTCACTTTGAAATAGGGGTGAGGCATAAATATTAGATTAGGTACGTTGATTAGGTATTTTTCAATATTAGTCTGCCTGCACCTAATCCAAGGCGTCGATGATCAGGTATTTATTCGTTGATAAAACGTATTCTGATATCTCGTCGCATAAATTATTGTTACATACAAAACTACACTTTATCACCTCGCAATTAAGATTTAAACTTATTTAGCAGCACCGTTGCGCCATCTAGTACGCAATCCAATTACTATCTTGTGCAATGACACAGCAAAGTTGGCAAAGCACAGCACAGCAAAGCAAAGTTCCGGTTAGTTTCTTTGCTTTGCTTTGCCTGTAGTGCTTGCTGTATGTCGTTTTTATTAAGTTTTGAACACTAGAGGGCGTTAAGTGAATCGTTGAATAGATTCTTTATTTACTCTCGAATTACACAAACTTATTTATTCTTGTAAAAATATAATGCATCAATAAAATTGTTTAAACTTACATTGTCATTATAACTATATATATTACTAGCGGCCGCCCGCGGTTTCACCCGCGTGGTTCCCGTTCCCGTGGGAATATCGGGATAAAAAGTACATATAAACCTTCCTCTTGAATCACTCTATCTATTAAAAAAAAACGCATCAAAATCCGTTGCGTAGTTTCAAAGATTTAAGCATACAAAGGGACATAGGGACAGAGAAAGCGACTTTGTTTTATACTATGTAGTGATGAAAAAAAACATGGTAAAAATCCCGTTTTTCATAATTTATAGATATACTTAATGCATTATAAATGTTCCAATATTTACTAAAAACTAAACAGCAATTAATTAAATACTCGTAGTTTATTAATTATTTCATATCGAATACAGAACCTATTCCGAATATTTATTCATATCGAGTCAAATACTTCGTACAATATCAATACATTACCTAATCTATATATTTATGCAGTCAATCAATACCTATTTTCGTAACGATTTAAATATCGCGTGTATCGAAATACTGAATAAATATTCGGAATAGGTATTTGGATTAGGTACTTATAAATATTAGGATTAGGTGGATTAGGTACGGATTTTACCTAATCCAACCCATCTCTACTTTAGAACCAACTTTTTTGGGTACTGTAGTACCCAACCCAGAGGTCAATCGACGGGTAAAAAAATCTGTATATTAATTAGACAATGGGAAATGTATCTAACTTTCAGTATTTTATTTTTGCCAAACGTTAGCGCGTTTTAATCGACTATCAGCGCCATCTAGCTGTGACCAAAGAAAACAATATCTATATAAAATTAAAAAATGAATGTTGATAAGCGCAAAACTCGAGAACGGTTAGGCCAATTCGGCTAATTTTTTTTTCATATGTTCTATAAAGCACGCGGGAAGGTTTTTTATGAAGAAACTGCGTGAAAAATAGTAAAACAACACTTTTTATTTTTCCCATATAAACAATTAGCACTTATTAGTCGAAATTAGTTCAAAACATATCACTTATTTATATTTTCGTCATCGTCTTTGTAACCTCCTCATTTTGATACCCCACTCGATGGGATTAAAAAATATTTTTTTTTTCAATGCACAGAATATATCGCCTAAAAGCCGCCATTTTGCTTTTTTGTTAATTTTGATGTCCCATTGTCACTCGGCCCGTTAAGACGAATCTGACGACGTATCATTTATTAAAATCGTTTCATCCGTTTAGAAGTTACGAGGGAACATAGAAACGGACACACATACATACAGGTCAAATACATAACCCTTTTTTGGCTTCGCCGCAGACGGGTAAAAAGAAAATATTTTTTCACACTTATGCTTTGAAATGTTAATATTATATTTGAGAAAAGAATGCAGTACGTGGCACTTTTCCGAGGTAAACATTCTAAATTTGAAAATCACTGCAGTAATGAATTTCAGTACTTACTTACTGCACTGATTTTAGTGCAGTAAGTAAGTACTGAAATTCATTACTGCAGTGATTTTCTATGGTACTACCAATTTTTTTTCTTTATTTTTTCTTTAGTTATTCCTGTGTATAAAAACAGAAAAAGCAAAGGGACATTTGCACCATACAGCCACATTATTATTATATCATAATTAGGTTAACTTTTTTTTAAATACGGTGCGCACAGAGTATTTTACTTCGTATTGTACCACAAGCGCTTTGTACTCTTAGCACCATGAAGCTCGACTTCTCGACTTAATACTGAGGTTACCTCAGTATTAAGTCGAGCTTCATGCTTAGCACGAACATCAATCGAAAAAACAAAATGAGATTTATCATAGACAAAATATCCTTTACGAGATACTATATCTATGTTTACGAGTAATTTTGTATGGGAAATATATACAGCGCCATCTACCGCCCAGAAGCGGGTATTGAAGTTGCGCATTTTAGTAGCAAGTAGTAAGTATCACTAGGCTGTATGACCGTTCGACATGGCCTCACAAACCAATATTAAAAAAACGGCGGGAATGATTTTCAGCGGTTGATTAGATAATACAGTTTATATTGTGTAATAAATTATCAAAATGAGTTCTGCCAATGAAATATATACATACATTGTATGTACCTACTCCACCAAATTTGAGAGCAGAAGCAAAATTAATAACAGAAAACTTACTGACAGCAAAATCAAAAGAAACATATATGAAAATCTACGATCTGATTTTGAAAAGTGAAAAAAAGGCGCATACGTTTTCGGAATCTGTGTTGTTGGCGTATTTTAATGATACATCATTAAAATAATATTATTATGGGCGATTTATACATAAGTGTGCCCGGGAAAACAATAACATTTACATTTAATAATTGCCCGAACATGTGTGATATAAATTTTAATAAATATTATTTAGATAAACAGTTTTTTTTATTTCCTCGCATTTCTTGAGAAAAGCACTATACAAGCCTTGTACGGTAAGCAAATTACCTTGCCTCGAATGATTAAAGCCCTCGCCTGCGGCTCGTGCTTCAAACCATCCTCGACAATGTAATTTCTTACTTACCTGTCCTCGGCTGTAATGTACTATTACATCATCAAAAGTCGAAAAAATTCAAAGTCGAAAAATAAAAAAAACTGTAATACTTCCTTTTTTGTGATTTTGCAAATTTTAAAATAGCCGTATCTTAAAAACTATTGGGCCTACAAAAACTAAATTCTCTTTTTAGTTAGCAAATTTAGTCTAGGTACTTTAAAGAAAGAAAGAAAGAAATATAGTTTATTCGACTAAAACATACAAACAAGGTTGTTTACATAAACAAAAACAAACATTTTAGCCGAAATGGACCCAACCTCAGCTTATGCCACAGCAAATAGTGTGACGCTGATTTTCAGGTGGGTCCAAGATGTAGAGATAGCACTCTCCATAGCACGATAAACAAAGTGAAATAAACTAAAACAAGAAAGTGAAATAACAAATGTATGGGACGTAAATTTTAAATCCAGTTTTTGCAGATAAACTATTCATTTCCAAAGCAGAAAAACACATTAGATACCTACTTAACTACTTCCAAATCAGAAAAACATATAGTAGGCAAGGTAAATACACAGACACATCACAGTACAATACTAACTAAAACACAATCACATTTAAACAAGATTGAACCAAAAGAAGTTAATTATGTAGCTTTATTAATCTGCAGGCATAAAAAATATTCTCTTACATGTCTACGAAATGATGACAACGTAGAAATGTTTCGTATGGGTGGTGGTATATTATTCCACATCTTGCTAGCAGCATATTTGAAGCTACCCTTGAAAGCAGTGGTCTGGTGAGTGGGTATTATGAGCTGAGCGAGGCGGGTTCGAGTAGACCACACAAGTCTTTCATATAAATATAGCGGTTTACAGGTTTTTATAATACCGAACAAAAGTAAAGATAAATGTACATCCCTTCTAGATTGCATGTTTAACAAATTTGCATCATTAATGTAGGGCGATATATGAGTTCTAGGAGGAATCGTAAAACAAAATCTGACACAGGCATTTTGTACTTTTTGTATTAGGTTTTTAGTTTTAGACAAAAGTCTAGGCCCATACACACTGTCCATATAGTTAAATTTAGATAGTACCTACTAAAGATTCCACCAATAGTAGCCTAGTTTTTGTACATAAGTAGTTACGGATTTTACTCAGACGGTAAAAGCAATTACGAACTATTTCTCTTATGTACGTTTCAAACCTCAATTCAGAATCTAGAATGACGCCTAAATTGCGAGTTTCACGAGTGAAGCAAATAGGCTCATTATCCACTTTGATAACTGGATTTGCAGCACCTATTTTGTGTATTTGACCTTTTGAACCCAAAATCATATAATATTTGGTTTTACTTTTTTTACATCAAGCAATTATCGACAGACCATTTACTGATGTTTTCTAAATCCTCATTGATCTTAATTAAAGCACTTTGAACATGATTAGGGTGACAAGGCAAATGAAGTTGAACATCATCAGCGTATAAATGGTACTTACAATGTTTTATATTATTTACAAGATCTGCAGTGTATAAAATAAATAGTATAGGACCTAAAATGGAGCCTTGTGGTACGCCTAGTGATGTGCCGTTCCCGGAAATATTGGAAACATTGGGAATATTCCCAGAAGCGTTCCCGGCAATATTCCCAAAAGTGGAAATTTTGGGGAAAATTGCTTAATGTAAATCAATCTTTTTTTGTTTTGTGCTAACCTTCGAGCAACGCGGGCCTTCCGTCTCGGAAGGGAGTAGGCATATGAAGCATTTCCCCTCTGTCAAAGTACTAGCCCAAATGCCCATTGGCGTTTATAAAAACTAGTTGCACTCAGATTTCTTCCTAGACCGAATCCAGTCGCGCAAGTGAACGCCGCAGTATTAAAAATGCCGAATAGCCCACTTTTTTGCTGTAGAAAAAAGGCCTGGAACATCAAGTTAACAAAAAGATGGTGTAACATTTCACAAGTAAGTATATTTTTATCGTATTATTGCTATTTAATTACATTTAAATACCAAATTCGCATATTTTATTTGTTGTAGTTGTTGGATTTGTTCAGCAACAACAGATCCGCTCGCCCGTATAACTCGGTCGAGCCAACATGTCACCTGCAGGTTATACCCGTCTCTTTCACTCGATTCCGCATTCCCGGAGAGTGAGAAGGAGGGGTATAACCTGCAGCTGTCCTGTTAGCTCGACCGGTTTATACAAATTTCAGATCGGTCGCGCGATAAATCCGACTTCTCGCCGACGTTGGGCAACACAGTGATGTATTACATGACATGTCATAATGTTTGTCGATAAATTTGAGTGGCGGTTGGCGACGCGACGAGACGTTATTAATTCATATGTACAAATGATTGTTATCATGGTTTTATATGAACTATAGTTCATATAAAACCATGTACGTTATTATTATTGGGTAATACCTAGCATGTAATTAGAATAAACAAAAACCGATCAAGAGCAAGTCAGACTCGCGCACTGAGGGTTCCGTAACATTAAGGCTTTAAGAGGGGTCAAATGCCTAAAAATTGGCATGTTTGAAGCAAAATATCTAAATATCTGTCTATTAAATTCAAATAAAAAAAATTGTCAATGAAGAACGACTACCTAATAAACATTTTTAATTGAAAGAAATTGTATTTTCTTAAACCACTTTTTATAAAAAAAATCCCCAATGAATCCCTATTTCACTCATAAATTGCAAAATTTCTCTAAATCGGCTCAAGCTTTTTATTTAGTTTTTATACCAATCGAAAGGTCTTAACGATGCGAATAATTTTAATTGAGAGTTTTATTATTATTCCGTATTTAACTGGTGAAAAGTAATTTTAACACGAAAATTGAAGTGTATTCGCGCGAGAGTGCCTGCCCCGTCGCCCTGTAATCATCCGCGAGCCCTGCCGGCAGTCAGTTTCGGTATTTCATCGAGAGTGGACTGCGCGCCGGTTTCGGAGCGACTTCAGTAAATAATTTTATAGATTTTGAAGAGTTTACACTCATTTTTACATGTACATATTAATAGAAATATTTAGTTCAGTTGATATCTTTAGCTTAATAACTGTAAATAATGCTTTTATGCAAAATTATTGTTTTTAAGTAATCATAGAAAAAATATGACTAGACGGTTAAGATTAGATGACACTACGACATATTTTTTGTCCTTTGGACTGAGCGCCGACAGGATGCAGTCGCGCTCATGTCAGAGTTAGTGATTTCTTTTTCGACCTTCTTTGACGACCGATTTGGCGCAGGGGTAGGCTACCCACCTTCTGCGCCAGTGGTCTCGGGTTCGATTCCCGAACAAGACAAATATGTGTGTGCATGAACATGTCTATTTGTCTTGGTCTGGGTGTTTTCTATGTATATTAAGTATGTATTTACAAACAAAAAGTATTTAAGTATATATTTATCCGTTATCAAGTTCACGTAGACACAGTTTCTTAAGAAATTAACTACCTACGGGCTTAGATAATTGGTGTGATTGTAAGAGAATATTTATTTATTATTTATTTATTTATTTTCTTGGGATGTGCTCAAAAGAAAATGCAAGTACAGTATAGTGTAGTAACAGTACCTAGTTACTTTGCATGTGGCGAATTAGGCTATACAAGGTACCTATTTTTTTTTTATCATCCCGGATAATTTTAGGGATTATTCTACTCATGAAAACAAACAACTTTTATTACGGGACCAACACTGAAATCGCGATAAAAAAAACAGCTGTTCCATACAAGTAGATTACACCCTAAAATTATCCGAGGTGATTAAAGTGTATCTATTGCCAAACTTCATCAAAATTGGTTGTTATAATTATACGTAGTGTCCGATCTTATTTTAAAAGTTAGAGGGGGGGGGGACACACATTTTACCACTTTGGAAGTATATATCTTTTAAAATATTGACTTTGATAAAAAATGATAAAAGAAAAGTAAATATCATTTTTAAATACCTATCTTAAGACACCTCACACTAATATGTATTATGAAAATATTTTTATCAGTTTCAGTTCCATGTATTTTTTATTTTTTTTATTTTCTATAAAAATCCTAAAGCGGTTCACAGAATATACCTACCTACCAAGTTTCAAGTCTGTAGTCGTTATAGTTTTGGAATAAAGTGGCTGTGACATACGGCGGACGGACGGACGGACGGACAGACAGACAGACAGACAGACAGACAGACAGACAGACAGACAGACAGACAGACAGACAGACAGACAGACAGACATGACGAATCTATAAGGGTTCCGTTTTTTTGCCATTTGGGACCCTCAAAACGGTACGTACCCGAACCAATTTTCCGCGTCAAACCGTTCTCGAAAAACCAAATTGAGTTAGGTACTCTAAACAAATAACATACATTATGGATGAACATGAGCGGAAAGTAAAAACCTATGTGTACTTTCGATGTACAAGTATTTATCTTAATTTTTAAATCAATGAAACCTACTGGTAAAATAAATAGCTTTTAACTTTTTTTCATACATCACCACTTCACCACATTGCGCGATACTCCAGCAGGAAAGTAGCTTCTACAAGAAAACGAGTTGATAAACCGAACAAACGAAATGACAACAAAATATTTGTATTTCGTAAAAAATCATACAGTCGCGTTCGTTTCTTTTCATGCGTTTTCATATTTTTATTGGTCAGTATGGGTAAATAGTGCATAAGCATTGAAATAGATAGTCTGATTCATTATTCTTAGAAATTCTTACCTCTTAATTTAGTCTGCATACAATACCTCAAAAATGGTATTGGAAGGTAAGTAGGGCATAGAAAAGTATGCCTCTTGGGGTAAATTATAAGTTTATACACGATAATTTTTTAATCAGTGCACAAATTTTTAAGATTGAATCGGTAAGTGAACAACTTTCTCCTGGAAACTTAAGTCAAATCGAAATATGACAAAAAAAAATTGACTCTTCATACAAATCGGACTGATCAAGTGATTGATTTACTATGGGAAGTCCAAAAATTTTTGTCGTATTTTGACCATAAAGTTAATATACCTATCGGAATAGAGAAACAAAGGGAAGCATTTTGATGAAAAATATTTCCAAACGCGAGTAGTGAAACGTACTATCACTGTGGAAGCAACAACAAATTGTTCAAAGGATTGTGCGAAGCATGGCCGGGTCGCTAGTGTATAATAAATGATTTAAAATCTCTTCGGAGTTTTTCTTAAATTAATATGCATACTTCACCGCAGAATCGTAGTTTTAGCCATGCAAAATACCTTCCCATCCTACTTTAGTTATATTCATAATATTACTTGGTATATATTAATATATTATTATTAGAAGACCTCCGTGGCCGCGCTAGTGATGTACGCGCCGGTTTCAAGGTGCCGCTATCTCTAGAGGTCCCGGGTTCGATCCCTGGAGGGCTACCGTGAAACTTTATGGAAAAGAAATATTAAGAATTTTTAATCCACAACGGGGTAGCACTTAGTCTTCATCAAGATTCAAGATTCAAGATTCAAATTTGTTTATTCAATTTAGATTGTTATTTACAATACTTGTGAACGTCATAGAAGCTACGCCATCGGTTCGCAAACCCTACAGCGGGAGGCCTTGGAGAAGAACCGGCAAGAAACTCCAAGGGTTGTTTTTTTCTCCCTGTCTTATTTCATACAGATTCGTCAAATTGAAAAATGACCTTAACATGGTATGACTAAGGTCAGTTTCCATCACAATTACACAATGGGTTATGATAAATACAGTTAAGTATAGGCGAACTAATGATCATAGCGGTGAACAATTTTCAGTTACTTAGGAACTCTACTTAAAGCTTTAATATTAGTTTAAAACAAAAGACAATTCTACTATATACTGCAAGTTGCGCCATACATGTTTCAAATGTAATTCTTAATAAAATGAATAAAAACAAAAGAAAACACATTTTAAGGCAAGCAGATAAGAGCAGACCCATTCCCACTGGCAGCACCCGTTCACGAGCATGACGCATGAACCAGCCATCGCTTCGCTCAACCATATTTTAGGGAACGTAACGACCCGCCTCACACGCCACCACCGTAGAAATGTTTTAGTGAGCATGACATACTCAAACTGCCTACCTTAAATGACCGAATTAAAAGCTTAACTAATATAAACGGTAATAATATAAAATATAGGACACGACTCACAATATCATACTAGGAACATTTGTTACGAGTGTTACGACCAAGGTGTTTTGTCGTTCAAATAATCATTTACAGTGTAATAGCCTTTTTTGAGGAGGCCACTCTTTATATGATTCTTAAACTCTAGATATGGTAAATCCAAGATATCACTTGGGATTTTGTTATATATGTGTATACCTTGACCAACGAAAGATCCGTGCACCTTTTCTAAACGGTACCGAGGCATTACGAGCTTGTTTCTATTTCTAGTATTACGATTGTGTAAATCACCATGTTTGGTATACAAGTTAATATTGCGACGTACAAAAAGAATGCAATTTAATATAAATTGAGATGCAGCTGTCAGTATACCTATTTCCTTGAACTTGTCTCTAAGCGAAGTTTTGGAGCCTAGTTTATAGATGGCTCTGATTGCTCGTTTTTGCAAGATGAATATAGCATTAATGCCAGCCGCTAATCCCCACAAAAGAATGCCATATGACATGATGCTATGGAAATAACTAAAGTATACAGTTCTAGCAGTATCAACATCTGTTAGCTGTCGTACTTTTCTAATAGCGTAGGAAGCAGAACTAAGCTTACCAGCTAATGTTGCGATATGCGCATGCCATTGAAGTTTCGAGTCTAAAGTTACACCCAGAAAGATCGTTGATTGTACTAAATCCAGTTTTTCGTTGTTGATTACAATTTCTACAGGTACCGTCTGTACATTTGGCAGAGAAAAAAGTACGCACTTTGTTTTCTTTGCATTAAGCTGCAAATTGTTAGAATTAAACCAACCGAGTACTTGTGACAGTGCTTTGTTTACATCGTCAAAATTGGTTTTGTTTCTGTCTATGTTAAATATTAAAGAAGTATCATCTGCAAACAACACAATATCACAGAAGTTTTTGGCAAAGAAAGGCAAATCATTAATATAAACCAAAAATAGAAAAGGGCCTAAAATAGAGCCTTGAGGTACGCCTAGTTTAATCTGAGAGCCGTTTGATTTCACTCCATTAATGTCAACTGTCTGAGTTCTGGAACTGAGATACGACAGTATTAGTTTCTGGGCATTATTTTTTACACCGTAATGATTTAGCTTCAACAGCAGCGTCCGGTGATCAACACAATCAAAAGCCTTGGATAAGTCGCAAAATATTCCAAGAGTATTTTGCGACTTTTCCCAGGCATCAAACACATGCTTTAAAAGTGCAACCCCAGCATCCGTGGTTGACTGACCCTTCATAAATCCGAATTGTTTGCTATGCATGAGATTGTTTAATGAGAAATGAGACAATAATTGCTCTAGTATTATTTTTTCAAATATTTTGCTTAAGGCGGGTAATATTGATATTGGTCTATAATTACTTGGGTCTTCTTTGTTTCCTGATTTAAATAAAGGTATCACTTTGCTAAATTTCATTAAATCAGGAAAAATTCCTTGAGCGATACACTGATTAAATATAATAGCAAGATAAGGGGCAATAGCATGAATAATGTTTTTAAGTACAGTAACAGATATGCCCCATAAATCAGTGGTAGTTTTCATTTTAAGTAAATTAAATGTTTTGATAAAATAAATCAATGATAAATCATACCTGATGTTAAGTGATGATAAGGCTGAAGGTGGAACGGCACTACTCCCGGAATCCTCCTTTACTGAGGAACTGGCTATCTTATTTCTAACTGCCGGAATCTCTCTATCTGATCTCTAACTTTTTTCAAAATATTCTATAGCCTATGTTAATTAGGGATAATGTAGCATTCTAAAAGTGAAAGAATTGTTGCAATCGGTCCAGTCGTTTTTGAGTTTATTCGTTACATACATGAATACATACAAATCTTTTCTCTTATTATTATTATTATATATAGGGGAAAGGTGTACATAATGATCCCTCGAGGTAAAATGATTCCCTACAGTTTCAACGAAAATACTAGTGCCATCTTTGCGATATACTAACGTAACGTCTTCCCTATACTTCACTCAGTAGCCCAATAAAGTGTCATGGCGGTGTGAACTGTGAGTACAGTGCGTCGATTTATTGCAAAAAATTGAAAATACCTGTCTTCGATCTAAGATAAGCCTACAATCAAAGTTAAATTGTTGACATTCTTTTGTGGATATGTGAATGAAAGTTTTCCTGGTAGTTTTAATTGATATTCAGTAACATTTGAAACTCGTTTTGATCTCACCAAGATAATGTTTTGAGGTCATACTTCGACAATTCTTGTAAATTCAACATTCGGGGTAAAACGATCCCCTTTAGTAGTAATAAAACGATCCCAGAAATAATTTCACCAAACTTGAAAAACAATTTAAAATTAGTCATGTTTTTTATTGTATTCCTACCTATTTGTACTTTTTACAGATCATGCCACGTACATTCAAAGAAAAACCTACCGACAAAACTGGGAGTGAGGTTTCTGTACGACAAGACAGTTTTCTGTACCTGTAATGGTTCTAAAAACAAAAAGGCAGTTTGTGCAGTTTGGACAGTAAACAAACGGTGTTTACTAAGCATGAGAGAGAACTCGTTGAGCACATAAAATATATTGAACCAAAAATGTATGGGTTAACCAAACAAGATAGTATGGGATCGTTTTAGACACCCAGCCGGCCTAGCATGAGCGGCTTATAACGCGCGATATGATATGATACGGCATTCCGTCTTGCTTACACCTTAGTGGGGTAAGCAAGACAACTTGCCGTACCATATCATATCGCGCGTTATAAGCCGGTCATGCTAGGCCGGCAGGTGTACAAAATGATCCTTTATTAGAGGTTTGGAAAATCTCTAATAAATCTAAAGATATAAAACAAAACTGCAATAATGGCATGCCAGTATAACAAACAATACTTAAATGACTTACCCAAAACTTTTTCAATGTTTGCTTTTACTATAATATTTTGGATACAGTAACCGATTTCCCTTAGGGGGATCATTTTGGACACCTTTCCCCTAATATAAAAGTAATAAGTATAGTATAAGTGTAGATGCACTAAATTTAAGCACGAAATGTTCAGTTAACTCGTTTCCCTTTAGAAGCTTCTTTCGTGCTGGAGTAACGCACACTCTGTGGTAGAATAGCTTAGTGATTTATTAGCCCGTAGGTTTCATTGATTTATTAAAACAAAGATAAATTCTTGGGGAACATCGAAGGTACACATAGGTACAACTTCTGCCGTTCTCGTGGGCTGCGTAGTTTTTAGGGTTCCGTATCCAAAGGGTAAAAACGGGACCCTATTACTGAGACTTCACCAAGCTGTATCTCATGAACTGTGATAGCCAGATAGCTATAGCTATAGATAGAAATTTTCACAGATGATGTATTTCAGTTGCCGCTACAACAACAAATACTAAAAACAGAATAAAATAAATATTAAGGGGGCTCCCATACAACAAACGTGATTTTTTGCCGTTTTTTGCTCGATATTAATAACGGCAATAGGTAGACGCTTGAATTATTCACAGAATATGTAATTGTATTTTCACTTTAAAAATAAATAAGTAAATCAAAATAAAATAATTAATTAATGGGGGCTCCCATACAACAAACAGGATTTATTTGCCGTTTTCTGCTCGACATTAATAACTGCAGCAGGTAGAAGCTTGATATATTCATAGAATATTTAGTTACTTATACACTTATTCACTTCAAAAGTAGGTAATATAATAATTAAAATAAAATAAATAAAGGGGAACTCCCATACAACAAACGTAATTTTTTGATGGTACGGAACCCTTCGTGCGCGAGTCCGACTCGCACTTGGCCGGTTTTTTCCTAATCGAAGATTCGCTCTGTACCCGCCAAATATAAATGTAGGTACATAACGTTTCATTATGTTCGAAAAAACATACATAACAAGCTCGTCAATTGAATTTATAAAAACTATTATTACTTATACGTAAGTGGGTGTACGGGACCGGCCGTTTATGAGCGGTAGCAGCCCCGGTGTACATAAACTGTGCGGAGACGGAGAGGTTCCGGACGGTGAAGAAAACCACTGGTTGTTGATGCTCGTTCGGGCAGAGTGACTTTATTGTTCTTCTTACAATATCTGGATGCGAATGAATCTTAATGCGAGGGCACGCGATATTTATAACGACTCTAATTGTTTCCGCGTATTTTCTCACAAAAGAATTCAAGGAATTTACTTACACGCGCGACGCTAAATTAGTTCTCGGAACTGTGGCAGTCTGCGTGTAAGGGAGTTCCGAGATGTGCCGCTAGAGGCGCGGTTGTGCTAGAAGAGCATATCCCGCGAGTGAGCGAGATAGCGAATCGGACCTTAGGTACGTCGAGGCAATACCGTATCGAGAGCCCTTTGCATTTTACAAATTATTTTAACATTATAAACGATCTATATACAACACAAAAAACTTATCTAATTTATCTCAACCTAGCAGAGGGAGTAAAATACACACAAAAATATCATTTTATTATACAACGGTCAACTCAAGGAATTTTATATACATCTTATTTCTAAACATAATAAATCGTAATAATCTGTCCCGCACATATCTCCCGCCGTACATAAGCCCGGCGGCTTATGTAGTTCAATCCGGTGCGGGCGCCGTCGGTAGCACGATGAGCTTCTTCACAGGCCGTCGTAGCACGCCGCCTCGGGTACGCACGTCGACCACGCGCGTCACGCCGTCGGGTCCCGGGTGCAGCTCGGTGACTAGGCCTCTGGGCCATACGTTGCGGGGCAGGTTGCCGTCGGCGATGAGGACCACGTCGTCCACCCTGATGGCCGGCCCACGGCCGTGGGGCTCCCGCCGGTGTTGAAGCTCGGGCAGGCACTCGCGCACCCAGCGCGCCCAGGAGTGGTCGGCGAGGCGCTGTGCGCGGCGCCAGGTGGCGCGGCCGCTCAGGTCAGCGTCGGTGCAGGTGCCCGTCGGTGGTGTGCGCGCTGATCCCCCCAACAGGAAATGGTTAGGGGTCAACGCCTCTTCGTCGGTGGCTTCGACGGACACGTGGGTGAGCGGGCGGCTGTTGACCACGTACTCGGTTTCGGCCAGTAGCGTGTGCAGGCATTCTTCAGTCGGTTGCTGCTCGGTTTCGTCTACGTAAACGGTGAGTTTCTTCAATCTGTCGGTCGGTAACACTTGTTTTCTTCGTAGCGCGGCGATCTCTTTTCCAAACGAATCGTGTTGCGATTGCGTCACCCACAGCTGTTCGGCGCGACGGATAAAATCAGCGCTCAATGTTTTGAACGCGCACTCGTTCGTCAGTGGGCGTGGCTTCTGCTGGGCGGAGCTTATCTTGTTATGAGTCTTGTTAGCTCGCGATTGTAGATCGGCTTCCGCGCGCGGTTTTGTCCGTTTGTGCTGGACGCGTTGTTTTCTGGTTTTCAGCGCTTCGATGTATTGAAGTACTCGTGCGGTCGTGCGGATAAGTCGTTGCCATGAAGAAAAGCGTGTTATGTCGGGTAACGCTTTCGCGACGTCCGACGTTGCGGTGGCGACGGCGACAGGCGTTGCTATTAAAAACGCGTCAGGCGTTTTCTCTTCGACCGTCGTTGCTTCGAGTTTCGTCATTGTTTCTCGCGGCCATTCTTCTTCGGGTGGGAACGGCGACCCGGTAAATGAACTTTGCGCTTCGTGCGGGTTCTCCCGCCGGTCGTTGCGCCACGGAAACTGTAAGGCGCTTCGGATGTCGATGCGGCGGCGGAAAGTTTCTTCATCGTCGGCGACCGCGGTGGCTTCGTGCTGGCTGAAGCGCACAGGTACCTCCGGTAGTGACTGACGGAGGTCGGGACCGCTGATCAGCTGGTCGTTGATCGATGTATCGGGAGTAACGGGCGGCGGCGTCGGACGCTGGGCGAAGCTCGGCGGGCGATAGGTACCGGGTGCGGCCGGGGTCATTGACCGGCGGGCCCGGTTCGGTTTCGTAGCCTTTTTTCAGGAGCGCTTCTCTCGGTCGTTTTAGTGCGAGTTCTTCGGGCTTCGATGTCGGTTTCTTCGGTTGTATACAGCGCGATTCGGGTGTGAAGACTTGTTTCGTTGCTTCGTCGGTGGCGCGGTCTGTATCTTCGTTTCGAACTTCGTTTCGAACTTCGTTTCGATCTTCGATTCGATTTTCGTTTACGGTGCGGACGTTCACGTGAGCGACGTAGTGTACACGTTGGTCGCGACTTCTGTTGGTGGCGCCGTGTAGAACCCAACCCAGCGGCGTAAGAGATGCCGCCGGTTGGTTTTCGCGCCCTCTTCTCACTTCTTCGGCTAACAATAAGTGCGAGTTGTCTTGGCCAATGAGTAGGGTCGGCGTGGCTCGCTCGTAGTATACGTGGGCTTCGATGTCACGTAGGTGCGGTGCGTTGACTACGTCGGTCTTCATTACGGTTTGTGGCGCCAGTCTCAACTTTTCGATCGTGCGGGCTTGAACGGTGAACACATTGTTATTCCCTTGCAGCTGTAGAGTGACGCGTCGAGAGTTTCTGTCTTCTTCCCTCCCTGAGACGGTTTCTATGGCGAGTGTGTCGGCGGGTCCGTCGGCTCCAATCTTCGCAGCGATGGTGGCGTCTATCAGTGTGACGGTAGACCCGTCGTCTAGGAGCGCATACGTATCGATGTACCCGCTCTGACCGGTGACTCGTACTGGTATGATTTTCAGGTAGGTACTTGTGGCTCGGCGTGACTTCGTGGTTGCAACTATCTCGGGTTCGAAGTCGTCATCAGCTGGCGGCGGCGACGGCGGCGGCGATGGCGGCGGCGGCGTCGGTGCGTTCTCGGTGCGGCTCTCAAAATGAAGCAATCGGTGATGTGACTTTGCGCAGCCGTTTTCCCCGCATCTTCGCAGTTTGCATCGGTGTGAATACGATCTCGATCCTAGGCAACGGAAACAGAGTCGCTTTTCCCTTGCCAGTCTCCATTTCTCGTCGTTGCTCGCCCTCTTGAATGTTGCGCACGCGTAGGCTGAGTGGTTAGGTTGTGCGCACACAGCGCAGGTTCGTTGTCTCTCCGGCGCGCGTGTTTCGGTTTCTGTTTCTGTTCGGTGCGCCGAGTACGTTCGCTGTGGCTGATGCGTGCGTTGCGGGTGCGTTCGGTGCGTTGGTTGCGGCGGTTGACGCGTAGACGGACGTTCGTCGGACGTAATGTTTTCGGGCGGCGCAAACTCTCTGCAGTTCTCGGCTTCGGCGACGATAAACTTGCGGAACATGTCGAGACTTGCTTTCTTCGCTGTTTTTGTTTTGAAGTCGTACCATCTGTATCGCAGGCTCGGCGTAAGTTTCTCGACTAGCGTCTTGAGTACTTTCGGGTTCTGGCAGTACCCTTCTTCCCCCAACGTGTAGAGCACGGTCACGGCATTTTGGATCTTATTGGCGAAGGCGCAGACGTCTCTCGGTGCGTCGGTCACTCGTTGAATATTTTCGATTTTCTCGAGCTCTAGTTCTGCGATGACTTGCGGTCGGCCGAAACGGTTTTCAAGTGCCTTCATTATGACTTCCGGTTTCGGTACGACGGCGAGTAGGTCTTCGACCTCTTCTTTGGCTCTTCCCCGTAGCGCTCGGCGTAGGCGGGCGGTATTTTCTCTCGCGGAGCCGTAGACTGTTAAATCTTCGTAAGCCATCTTGAAGTTCAGCCAGTCGGTGTGTGCGCCGTTGAAGATCGGTAACTCGACGCTCGAACTGTGTCTGATCACTTCAGTCTTCGGTTGAAAGGCTCTGGCCGCTTCCATAATCGCCGCAGTTAGCTCGCTCACTTCTATTGCCGTCTCTTTCTTCGGTGTCGCCCCGGCAGGCGTGGTATGTAGAGACGGTGCTGGCGCCTTCGTGACGTCTTCGGTGGTTGTGAGCGGCTTCGTGGCTTGTATCCATTCTTCTGTTCTGTTTCTGGAATTGGCTTCCGCTTCGTCGTCTTGGCTTAGTTCCGTGGTTTCGGATTCTGCGTCGCTGTCGGCTTCGATTCTTGCTAACCGGGCCTTGGCGAGGTTTAGCTCTTTTTCGGCTATCTCTTCTCTGGCTTCTGCGAGGAGGCGCGCTCGTTCGGACTTCGTGGTGATGGCGCGCGACTCCCTCGTACTCGTCGCTCGGCTGGGCGGTGCGGTGCGACGGTGTGACGGTGGTTTTCGTTGCTCCTGTTCCTTTTTCTGTGTGCTGGACGCGTGGCGTGGCGGTGACTCATAGTGGCGTGATGGCGACTCGTAGCGGCGTGGTGGCGACTCATGGCGACGCGGAGACGGCGAAGGTTGACGGAGCACCGGTTGGCGCAGCTCTCGGTGAAGCGATGAACTTCTTGAAACGTGGCGCCTCGGCGGCGGGCGTGACGTTGGGCTGTGCTGGCTTCGTCGTTGCGGAGGTTCGTCTGGGCGTGCTTGATGGTTCGGTGATGAGACGCGTCGGTGTGGCTGCGAGACGTCGGGGCGCTGAGGTGAGCCGCGTTGGTTCGGCGGTGAAGCGTGGCGACGTGGCGGCGAGGCTTCTTGACGCGGCTCCCTCACGCGTCCTCGTGACGGGGAAACAGGAGGTTCTTCGTGGGTGATTCGCTCGGCGATTCTTCTTTCTTTTTCACTTCTAGTGAGCACCATCTTGACTGTAGTTTTCGATCCGGTAGCGATGGACCAATATGGTGGTCCAAGCTGTCTTCAGTAGGTATCTTCTTATCCGGTTACGAAGGACCAATATGGTGGTCCAAGCTGTCTTCAGTAGGTATCTTCTGATCCGGCTCGAAGGACCAATATGTACGGGACCGGCCGTTTATGAGCGGTAGCAGCCCCGGTGTACATAAACTGTGCGGAGACGGAGAGGTTCCGGACGGTGAAGAAAACCACTGGTTGTTGATGCTCGTTCGGGCAGAGTGACTTTATTGTTCTTCTTACAATATCTGGATGCGAATGAATCTTAATGCGAGGGCACGCGATATTTATAACGACTCTAATTGTTTCCGCGTATTTTCTCACAAAAGAATTCAAGGAATTTACTTACACGCGCGACGCTAAATTAGTTCTCGGAACTGTGGCAGTCTGCGTGTAAGGGAGTTCCGAGATGTGCCGCTAGAGGCGCGGTTGTGCTAGAAGAGCATATCCCGCGAGTGAGCGAGATAGCGAATCGGACCTTAGGTACGTCGAGGCAATACCGTATCGAGAGCCCTTTGCATTTTACAAATTATTTTAACATTATAAACGATCTATATACAACACAAAAAACTTATCTAATTTATCTCAACCTAGCAGAGGGAGTAAAATACACACAAAAATATCATTTTATTATACAACGGTCAACTCAAGGAATTTTATATACATCTTATTTCTAAACATAATAAATCGTAATAATCTGTCCCGCACAGTGGGTATGCATTTTTAACTAACATATCAAAGCTAGCTAGTACGCACTGGTACCACTGTTTTATAGTTCTTAAATTGGAATATGTAAAGTCTTGGCCGGTTCCTACATAACGTGGAACACTTCTAAACCTAAAGAACAGTCTAAAGGGATTTAAAAAAAACCAAAATCCGCCACTTACGATTTATTAAATTTTAATATACTTAAAGCCTGACTAGAAAAAATAAAAACCTTTCCTTACTGTTACAAAATGGCAAAATAGAAAACAATTTTTCGCTACATTTCCTTTTTCATTTTCTGGTCATGCTTTACATACATACATACATACTAAATGGGTAAGTTAAATAAAAGCTTGTATGTAAGTAATATGAATTTCGGCCGACGAATTGTCTTGGCGTCCACAATATACCGAAGGAAGACACGCATGACTCGGTGATGCGCATCTAAAATAGGCAGTATCCCAGAACATAATACTTATTTCCTCTGCACTTAACAGCCGCTACACACGCTCCTATCCGACCGCCGATTTGGTCTGCTCCAGACCAAATCTGAACGTGTGTAGCGTAGTCGTCCGACCATAATTATTATTATTCATGTTTGACGCGGTCGGCCGGATTTGGTTCGCACGAACTTCACTTCCTACCAAATCGGAACGTGTGTAGGCTTCCGACCGGACCAACTTGGCAGTGTTGACAATTTTGAAGGTTTTCCCCTAGATTTAGGGAAAAAATATGTAAAAGCGGAAATATTTAAGGCAGATAGAATTACTTTAAGGGATTTTCAGAGGATTCAATTTAATGCTCGTTCATGAGTTTTACGTTTTACGTAGGACTAAACGAACGAAAGGTTTAAATATGGCCTTTTATGAAAAAAAAAACTTTTTATCTATTAGTTTTTTTTAGAATATTTTATTTAAAAACTCGCAATTTGTCGTAAAACTAAATATATATAAAAAGGGCATAAATAAGTGCTGCTTTTAGTAAATATTTAGCATGTTTTAGTATTTTTTTTTAAATAACAGAAAATTAAAAAATAATGATATTGTTTTTTTTATAGTAATAAAACATTGACCCCGAAAATATATTTTTTTTATTTATTTATTGCAAGCAAATTGATGTTTTCAGTATTTATAAATAATAATAATATTGGGAGATTAGCAGTGGCTGGCAACACTGCAACAACGGCTAGAGGTCGGCCAGACCAAATCGGAACGTGTGTAGCGCCGACCGATTTGGTCTGGCAGATTTGGTTTGAACGTGTGTAGGCGCGGTTCAGATCTGCAGTGAAGTTCGCCCGCACCAAATCGGCGGTCGGATAGGAGCGTGTGTAGCGGCTATGCCAGCCACTGCTAATCTCCCAATATTATTATTATTTATAAATACTGAAAACATCAATTTGCTTGCAATAAATAAATTAAAAAGAAAAATATTTTCTGTTTTTAATGTTTTATTACTATAAAAAAACAATTTCATTATTTTTTAATTTTCTGTTATTTTCATTAAAATACTAAACATGCTAAATATTTACTAAAAGCAGCACTTATTGTGGTGTTATGCCCTTTTTAAATATATTTAGTTTTACGACAAATTGCTAGTTTTTAAACAAAATATTCTAAAAAAACAAATAGATAAATAGAATCTTTTCATAAATGGCCATATTTAAACCTTTCGTTCGTTCAGTCCTACGTAAAACTCATGAACGAGCATTAAATTGAATCCTCTGAAAATCCCTTAAAAGTAATTTACCTGCTTTAAATATTTCCGCTTTTACATATTTTCTCCCTAAATCTAGGGGAAAACCTCCAAAATTGTCAACACTGCCAAGTTGGTCCGGTCGGAAGCCTACACACGTTCCGATTTGGTAGGAAGTGAAGTTCGTGCGAACCAAATCCGGCCGACCGCGTCAAACACGAATAATAATAATTATGGTCGGACGACTACGCTACACACGTCCAGATTTGGTCTGGAGCAGACCAAATCGGCGGTCGGATAGGAGCGTGTGTAGCGGCTATAACTAGTCATTGAACTATTCTTAGCAGTACCGAACATTTCCGCTAGATGGCGGCGACGTCGGCAAAAGAATATGCGAGCTCCGAATCGTCAAGGTCACTCACTCCTCTTAAGACCTTAAGTATAAAGACACTGCGGTGTAGAATATACGTTATAAAAATAATAGGCCCGTCCGATCGATTACGACCACGGAGGCCTATTATTTTTTTTTGGATAAAATATGATGAAAGCATTTTGATTTCATTGTTTATTTATCGCACTTTTTGTGTTTACAGCTTCCCAAAAAATCCTGTATTAAGGAATTCATGGAAAAGTTTTTGCAATAATAAGCAAACCTGGGATCTCAAGCGGAGCAGTGTAATTTGCTCGACCCATTTCATGTCATCCGATTTTCAAGCCCTTCCAAAGAAAAGAAGAATAATAACGGAGAATTCAATATGTAACGAATTTAATAACAGACAGCATTTGTGCCGCAAGTCTTCTAAGTATTCTCGGTGTTTTAATAAAGTCACAAAATTGCATCTCACTGTTATACTTATTTTCCAGAGCCATTCATAACCCATTGAACCATCTTACAATACTGCTGGATCTACAAGTTCAGCTATGCCTAACATGTTGACATATGTGATTTCTTGTTTAGTTGAATTTTTTTTACTGTTACATTATATAATAATATGGGCAAATGTAACTAGGTACTTAAATTTAGCATTCTATTGTGATGGAATTCAATTTCAATTTGACGACTCTGTATAAAATATAACAGGGAGAAATAGATTGCCCTTAAAGGTTTCTTGCCGGTTCTTCTTGCAAGGTCTCCCGACGTAGGATTTGCGAACCGATAGCGTAGCTTCTTTGACGTTCACAAGTGTTGTAATCTCAACCTAAATAGCAATTTTGAATTTTAATATTTTAAAATCTCGTGTCACGGCGTATGTGGTCGCACTCTTACAAAACAGCTCATCAGTAGCGATTGCGGTATAAAATCATCAGCTCTTAGCAATAGCGGTATAAAATTTAGTCTTATTACTATTCTCGTACCTACGAAGAAAAAAAACATTACAACAAAATCGGTCGAACCGTTTTGGAGAAGCGCAACCACAAACACCGTGACACGAGATTTTTATATATTAGAATATCAAAAGCTGTTAGTAAGATCCTACATAAATACCTGATAATAATTATAAGAAATCTAAACTAATATTATAAAGCTGAAGAGTTTGTTTGTTTGAACACGCTTATCTCAGAAACTACTAAACCGAATTGAAAAATTATTTTAGTGTTGGATAGTCCATTTAGAGAGGAAGGCTATAGATTATATTTTATCCTGACATTCCCACGGGAACGGGTACCACACGGGTAAAACCGCGAGGATCCACTAGTTAAGCAATAATTGTTTAACCGATAAATAAAAATAATATTAGTAATATGTTTCAGTTTGTTACCTTGATTAGTCCTTCTTCCGAAATTGAAATTTATCGATATCGCTGCATCGACAGTTGAGTCCAGCCCTATTTACGTTGAAATCTAGACAATGTGTGAGTGAGTTGTGACTCATCCGTACACGAATCGTCGCTGTATTGTTTCATTTTCTATGTGTTAGTGTCGTCTTTACAGTATTGTTTTTGTATGTAAGTATACAGAATTGCACTTGTGTGCACATTTCCCCCCCCAAAAAACGACAGAATTATTTGAATAGAGTAAACTCGCTAAGGCTACTCCCTTCCGGGACGGAAGACCCGCGTTGCTCGAAGGTGCTAACCGTTCGATTGGCTAAAACTACACAGCAAAATGAATATGCCAAACTTAATATCACTTCTATGGCGAAAGAGTGCATAGAGTGCTCGTCAGATAAGTCTGCGCGCGGTAAAAATCGAATACCTACTAATCTTTTCTATAACATTAGAACAAAAAAATGCACTGTAACTAGCGCCAAAAACGCGCCAGGCACGTGCAGAGTTATCTGACACACACTCTAGTAACATTTGCCGTAACTAGGGCATGCAAAACCGGTTCTGGTTCCTTATTTTTAGAGCCGGGTATTACCCGGGTACCCGGGTAAGTTTTTCAGTTGTAAGAAGTTTTTTTTATTATGTAAATTTATTTACTTCTCAAATTAAAATACATTAGGGAGAATTCGGCAGATTGGAATGACGTGATGATGCGTCAGTTCTTTGCATCTTTTCCTTGGTGGCAATGCTGCTTTTCTTCAGAGGAACCGTCGAAATGTGCTGACGCTGTCACCGAGATCATATTTCGGGGTATGAGATATTACATCCCATACTCCGATGTTCCCTCGAGCGGTAACGCTAGCCCCTGGTTCAATGCTGACTGTCGTAGCGCCGAAGTGCCGAAGGATTTAGCTTTTTGGCTTGGGCTGATGCTCGAGCGCGCAAATCGCCGGAAACTCGCACTCTGAAAAAAGCTTATATAACCAAGTCGCCAAGAAGTCTAGTAAACGAATGTTGCGCAGGGCATGTTTTGACCACATCGGCCGCATTGGAGCTAATAAAATTAGGTACTTCCTCCCACCCATCTGGAAGTAGAATTATAAAATAAAGAGGAAAGATTTGTATGAATGTAATGAATAAACTCAAAAACTACTAAACCTATTACAAACATTCTTTCACTTTTAGAATGCTACATTATCCCTGATTCACATAGGCTATATTTGACGAGAGTTTTGGATTCTAGTCTAAGCTGCTGAATTAGATTCTGTCGCCCTTCTTTTCCACCTCTGCTGAAACCTGATAGATCGCTTGCTCATACTGCGACTGAGAAAACAAACTTGTGACTCTCTTTGTAGAAAATTGGCACCTTGATGTCGGTAACAAAGTTTCACCTATGAGTCCTCGTCCATAGAGGAGATATACAGATACGCAACAAAGAGGTACTCAAAGCTCTCCGTACTCTAGATGCGAACAAAGCTATAGTGGTCCCGATGGTATCCCAGCAAATTGTTTTGCGCAATTGTGCACCTGAACTGTCTCCTGTGTTATCTCACCTGTAACTCTGCTAACTTGAGACTGGACTAGTACCCCAATCGTGGAAACTTGCAAAACGTGGAAGCTTGCCTGTGCCCAAAAAGTGCAGATGTGTCGACCCTTCCAAATCCAGGCCAATTTCAGTCACAACCGTACTCTGTGGGCCGTGTCTCTTGGGCCGTCTCTTTGAAGACAACGATCTCCTCAAAGACCGCAAATTTTGGTTTTCGCCGTGGTCGGTTGACTGGAGATCTTCTTGTGTATGCCACCCATATTTGGAGTGAAGCGATGGAGAAACATGGCGTATCCCTTGCCGTATCGCTCGACATATCCAAAGCGTTTGGTAAGGTCTGGCAGCGTTATAAGTAAGCTTCCCTCATACGGTATCGCTGATAGCCTTTGCACTTGGATTGCAGTTTTCCTCCATAATCGCCTAATCCGAGCTATCGACGGTGGTTGACGGTCAAACATCCGACCCAAAAGACATTGATGAAGGTGTTCCGCAAGGATCTGTCTTGTCTGCGACTCTGTTCCTTATGCATATTAATGACCTGCTGGGGCCAATTTCAGTCACAACCGTACTCTGTAAGACTATGGAACGTGTACTTAACAATCATCTTTTGGCATATCTCGAAGACAACGGCCTCCTCAAAGACCGCAAATTTTGGTTTTCGCCGTGGTCGGTAGACTAGAGATCTTCTTGTGTATGCCACCCATCTTTGGAGTGAAGCGATGGAATATGGCGTACCTAATCCCTCGCCATTGAAGAAGGTGTTCCGCAAGGATCTGTCTTGTCTGCGACACTGTTCCTTATGCATATTAATGACCTGCTGGTGAACAATACTATCGGGTATGCAGATGAAACCACCATACATAACTAGCAGATATATCTCAACTGCAAAGGCTAGCAATGTTTTTATCAATAGTTATTTTAACATCAAATATGTGGTTTGGTTGGAGTGAGTCTCTGTAACTATAACATTAACTGGTTTTATTATTAGTGAAAGTTATTAGTGTTAGCTGTTATGCTATACTTCCTCTAAAATACGTATATTAAGGGTTTTAAGTGACTAAATATTTAATTATGCTTAATTAGTCATTTTTTATCTAGAACTGGTATATTATCACGTCCCATTTCTAATCACATAAAACCCGGTTAAACCCGGTTCCCATTCCTTAGAACCGGTTCTAGCCGAACTTCCAAATACCCGGGTTATCCCGGGTTTTCGAGAACCGGGAAAACCCGGTTGCATGCCCTATAAACAACACGTTATCTATCAAGAAACATACATTAGGTTCGTTTTCCCTACTGATGACAGTTTTCCACCACTCACATTTCGTAGTTCAGCGTTCACCATGTCCACACTGAGACCTAGACTGTCTACTACCGTCTGTGATATGACCGACACACTCGCACCGGTGTCCACCAAGGCGTCTAATTTCTGACCACGACACTCAATAGATAAAAACGGCGTACGCTTACTTGTGTTGTGAGTGTCCTGCACCAACGTCAGCTGCATACAATCCTCTTCTCTACTTACAACAATATAATCGCCTAATCCGAGTTGTGGTGGACGGTCAATCATCCGACCCAAAAGCCATTGATGAAGGTGCTCCGCAAGGATCTGTCTTGTCTGCGACACTGTTCCTTCTGCATATTAATGACCTGCTGGTGAACAATACTATCGGGTATGCAGATGACACCACCATACATAACTAGCAGATATATCTCAACTGCAAAGGCTACCAATGTTTTTATCAATAGTCATTTTATTATCAAATATTATGTGGTTTGTTTGTAGTGAGTATCGCTCTGTAACTGTACCTTACATTAACTGGTTTTATTATTAGTGAAAGTTATAAGTGCTATTATGCTATACTTCCTCTAAAATACGTATTAAGGTTTTTAAATGACTAAATATTATGCTTAGAGCTGATTTTTCAATCCTCAGATAATAGTTATCAGTTAGTTAAATTATTAACCAACCAAAGTAAATGTCAATCTCAAAACAAGAGAGATATGAATGACAATTGCTTTTCAATTTGGAGGTATTAAACGATATCAGACGAATCATTTTTATCCGGGTCCGGGCATTGAAAAATCGGCTCTTAATTAGACATGTTTTATCTGGAACTGGAATATTATCCCGTCCCATTTCTTATCACATAAAACCCGGTTCCCATTCCTTAGAACCGGTTCTAGCCGAACTTCCAAATACCCTGGTTATCCCGGGTTTTCGAGAACCGGGAATGCATGCCCTAGCCGTAACTCAGATCCTTGGTGGTAAAAATTGACAAAAACTGAAAAATATCCGAAAACTTTATGGATTTTTAAGTATTTAACAATGATCCAAAGGGCTTTTGAGGTGGAAAACTTGGATTTGTCATTACCATCTCATCACTACTAACATATAAAAAAATCAGAACTACCTCATTACCCGACTATTTAATGCAAGGCAACAACACCTCTTATTTGGTACGATTTCCATGTAGGTACCTACTACAAAGAGATTTAAATTTCATAACGGCCCTAGGGCCGCCACATACCACTTTTACTCGCAATTTAGGCAAGTTAGGAGTTTACTTTCAGAATATGAGACATGAAATAGTAGATTGTATTACAAGGGAGCAACATAACATATTTACGGCGAGGGCGCTATTTTGAATCCAGAGCGCAGTGAAGGCTCGGGATTCTAAAGTAGAATCCTGAACGCAGCGAGGGATTTCAATATAGGTACCTACGTCGCCCGAGATGAAAATAATTTTGCGGCCGAGTAATACACTCTACTTTTCATTTCGAATATAAGGAAAGTAAATACACTCTGGTTTTCATCCCCCTCTATAAGAAAAGCAATAAAGACAACTAAAACTATCTAGAAAAATAAAAGAAAGGTGGCGGGGGGTTTCGCTTTCTCTGTTTTTTCTATTAGGTATATAAAAAAAATTAAGTTTTGAAATAAACAAAACAATTTTTTTTTATATGTCTATCGGATGCCTCCTAACTATCTCCGGAGTACCATAGGGGGTGAAAATTTTGTTAGATTTTAGCTAGGTACAACGCACCGTTTTTAAGATATTCTCGTTTTTATAAAAAAAAAAAAAAAAAATTTGCAAGTCCCGTCCCCATACAAAATTAGTTGAAAACTTTTTCATTGCCGATGAGCTAACTCTATGGTTGACTGTAACCAAATTAGTTCTATTCTTAAAATTCATTTCCACCCTAGGGTGAAACCACAGATAACCGCCAATAGATAGGTACCGCATTATACAGAGCGTCCCAAAACTATGCCACATGGAGGGAAAGTACCTTAAATACTGAAGATATCAAATTTTACTGAAAGGAGACTTCATTTTTACAAGCTTTTATTTAACTTGCAGTGTATGTATGCATGCATGTAGGTATGTATGTATGTCCGTTCGTCAAATCTTACAAGCCTTATTTGACCCACTTCCCTGTGTCCAATTGAGCTGAAATTTTGTATGCAAGTTTGGTTCCGATGACAATGCAATTAAATATATAATCAGTATAGTTATCAATTCAGAATTCTTGCAAATTTTCAAGTTCTATGTTCTTGTTTTGTTGTGATGGTTACTTGACACATTGTCAATGTACCATAAAGTTATAATCAGCGAGCATTCAGCGAGCGCAATCTTCATAGAGTGCGTGGTAGATAACTCTGCGACTGGGGCGTTTTTGGCACTAGTTACAGTACATTATTTTGTTCTAAGCTTATGGAAAATATTAGTATTCGATTTTGACCCCGCGCAAACTTATCTGGCGCACACTCTAAATTCAACTAGTAATAGAACACACGTCCCAACTCGACACCCGATTTGAATTGGTTATTTGAGAAAGAACATGAGTTGGGAGGCAAAAAACTGTCTGTTAAAAACACATACCAAGCAGTAAAAATGTTTGGTGCAGTTTTGAAAAGTATGCTACGAGTATAATATACTATTTACATAAATTTGAGATTATCAAATTATTATTATTTCTATTAAAACAATAATTTAAAGTCCCTGGACCTAGGCTTTTTCTCAATTACTCGATTAAAAAAATCGACATTTAATTAAAAATGAAGTTTCCCTGTCTGTTACAGGCCACTCGAAATAGTTTTGAAGAATTTTTCGTCATTCTTTTGTGACAGGTACGGTTCAATTTTTTTCAAATCCAAGACCTTTTTTGTTAATAGGTCTTTTTCTTTACAAGCCCATTGCATTGGCAAATCCAGGTGATTTCTGTGGGTATTTGATAAGAAAAAGTGATGTGATACAAGGCCTTGTCCAGTGATGTGATACAAAGCCTTGGCCAAGGCCAGATTTGGTACAGCTTTTTTTATTTGATTTGATTTTGATTTGGTATGAACGTGTGTAGCACGGATTATATTTGCTTTACAGCAAAGTTCGTCCGCACCAAATCGGCGGATAGGTCTGGTCTGGACGTGTGTAGCCTATCAGACCCTACTAGGTGTCACTCATGTGTCACTTTCCACCATGTAATACTTCCATGCTTTGCACATAAATAGTTCACTAAAGTATACGACAGATGGCTCCAAGTTAATACAAGCATTAGTCTACCTACAGAAAAGAAAAAACATTTTTTTCTATAAGTAGGTATACTATGTTTATCAACTTTGATAGAAACTTAAATGTGTCTTGTTATTACTTATGTATTTATTTTTGAAATACTTACTAAAATTTACAGCTGAAAATCAGCGTTTGCTTGCGTTGCAATTGCAAGACAAGTAATATGACGCTGAGCTGCGACCATTGAGTACTGCTGCGGCACACACACACATTTTTATTTGGAACTTTTTGTTTTTTCTAATTTGTGTTTTCTATTCTTGTTCGTAATACAGTGCTACCTACTTTTATACCTATGTAAATATACCTTGTATTTAATGAATATGGTGTGTGTCTGTAGTAAGAATCTACAATCCCTTTTTGGTGGTAAAATATATTTGTGTGTTTGCAGACTTGATGCAGTTGAAGAGCTAGACTGTAATAAATTAACTGGCAAACGACTATGCAATAATGATACATTAAATGAAATGAAGCGACTTACAAACACGTCCAATAATAACTAAAAATACAAAAATAAATTATATTTAAAAAACCTTTTATTTAAAATCAAGCTTTTATTCAAATGTCCTAAAAAGAATAAAATAAATTTTGTATCAAGTCAAAACCAACAAATTTATAACATTAAACAATCTACATGTTTTAAAAGCTTGTCGCGAGATTTTATTGTTACTGGGCTACTTGCACTAAACACAAATGCTTTTACTTGTATTTGACATATGAAATTAAAGCGACAAGCTTTTAAAACATGTAGATTGTTTAATGTTATAAATTTGTTGGTTTTGACTTGATACAAAATTTATTTTATTCTTTTTAGGACATTTGAATAAAAGCTTGATTTTAAATAAAAGGTTTTTTAAATATAATTTATTATTTTAAAAAGAAAACGAACTGCATTCAAGGAATTTTAAATAATTGCCTGTCTGAACTGGGAATCGAAACCCGCTGAATGTAAAAAAAAAATTCTTTAATTTTATTGTACCGATCGAAAGGCTCAATTATACCGAAGCATTTCTTCTAAGTAACATAGCATCTTAAATTAAAGGAAGACTATGAAATTTTACATTTAATGTTGAATAACAATTTTTGTAGCGTTATGGATAGCCTTTTCTGTGAATGTCGTGCGTGCTCAAAACAACTGATTTTAACATTTCAATATTATTACTAACGAGTGAAGATTGGAGCAATTATACCTTATTTCCCTATCATAAGTGTTTGATAAAGTTATAATGTGCTAAGTAATATCACCTCGATTGGTTTTAAAAATGTTTGAATATAATTTGGTGCAGTCTAATCCATGTGGTATAGTCGTGACGCCCTCAGGGCGCTCTCAGGGCGTCCAATGACTATGTCACATGGTGGCATAGACCGCACCAAATACTGTAGGTAGAACATTTTAGAAAATAGAACTTTATTTTTATTTAGATAACAATTATACGAACTGCATTCAAAGATTTTTAAATAATGATGCATGCCCGAACCGAAAATCGAACCCGCAGCAAATTATCCAAACTTTTTTAAACCTATCGAGGTGGTGTAAAAATGAAGCCTTCTTTCAGTAAAATTTGATATCTTCAGTATTTAAAGTACTTTCCCTCCATGTGGCATAGTTTTGGGACGCCCTGTATACAAGGCATCCGACCCCTGCTAAGATTCTATGGTTTAGCACTGATTGATAAGTGACAATGCTTGTCAACGTAGTTTCAGTGCTGACCAAGTCTTCGACCTATTCACATATCCGTCGCAAGAACTACTACTACTTCAAATTATTTTTCACAGAGGTCAAGTTAAACTGGAGGTATAATGACAAATTTCAGAGCGCGGTGATGTCATATTGGCAAGGTCTCTTTCTCTCCTACCTTATTTCATATGTTTGTCTTGTTCTGCCATAGACCTGAAAAATACTAGGGCTGCGAAGCATAGTTTCTAATATTCTTATCGATATTGTTGTAGAACAATATCGATGGTGTAAGTAGTATGTAAAAACCTTTTGAAATATTAAATTAATGATTAACGAAAAGTTTAAAATAGTCTAGTCTTTTTACGAATAGGTAATCTACTTATATTAAAAAAATGTTTTGAATGGTTATTTTTCGTTATGATACTTATTCTTATTTTTCTAAGTAATTCAAAGAAATGCAACGGGTAACGTAGTACTGAATCAACGGTGCACTGAATGCTTTTTTAGGGTTCCGTAGTCAACAAGGAACCCTTATAGTTTCGCCATGTCTGTCTGTCCGTCTGTCCCCAGTCTAGTTCATTTCATAGACTCTTAGTACTAGAAAGCTGTAATTTGGCATGAATGTACATATTTATTTATCACGCTAACACAGTGGTAAAGTTAAATTTTGAAAAAAAAAAACATTTTTTAGGTTACCTCCCCTACACGTGAAGTGGGTATGTAATTTTTTTTTTCTTGTCTACCCCATAGTGTGGGATGTCGTTGGATAGCAATTTCAAAAATATTGTGGGTTCGTAAAGACAGTTTGTGAATTATTAAGCTTTAAAGTTTTCACGATAGTAGTACATATGACGAAGTTAAAAGGAAAACTACCACAGCTAAGTAGGCTTTACAAGTTTTTGAGATATAACACATATTCGAAAACCGCAAATATAACTTTGTCATTCATACGAATAATATGAAAAACAAAGTTATTTTTTTCTGGCAAAAAATGACAGTGGTATTTTTGCGAGGTGTACGTAATCGGTACGTTAAGTGGGTACGGAACCCTTCATGAGCGAGTCCGACTTGCACTTGGCCGATTTTTTCTATTCTAATATTATCTATGCTTTTTTTCTATTTAACCTTCTACCTCGCAAGCGTTTGGCTTGTGACGCGAAGAGAGACAGCGGCATATTGTTATCACGTAAAATTATCATCCGTAAACCGACTTTAATAGACAACCATTTTTTCAAAATGTTAGGATTTACCTGCGTACCTGCTGGACCTACTGTGCTACTACGACATAATAATAATTATATTGCTAGTCACATCACTAGAGGACCGATGAAAAAGTTAGGTATTGTCATTATCATTGTCATTAAATTGGCCAATCCAAGAAACCTAAAACTTTTTTTAGCCATTCACGTGTCCGGTGTTACGTCTCTCGCCCCCCTCTTCACACCGCCAAAAATTGTGACATTGAATTAGAACAAAATAGTTGTCATGCGGCATCTTTGTAGCTTGCTACATACGTGATCTGTGGGTGGATAGTTTTGGACCCGCTGCTCAGTTTAAATATACATCACTTTCCGAATCTGAGAGATGAAAAAATCTTTTTGAGACCGGACAACGCTCCGGTTTGCGGTAGTGCGGTTCTTAACTTTGGCTGTAGAATCTTGATTTGCATACAAAACTCGCAGTGTATATCACACTCACGCCGTATCTCTGTCCACCGGAGCGGGATGCGGCGGCAGTGTGATAGAGGCCTAACTGTACGGTCAGGCAGGGTGCCCGCTCTGGTTGAGCGTCGGGCGGGGGTTAAGCCCCCAGTACAGGATGGCCGATCATGTTGGCCGACCATGATGGGCCATCGTGTACAGGGGTGGTTTGCGTTGCTCGCAGACGGCAATCACACGCAAACCGCCCCTGTACACGATGGCCCATCATGGTCGGCCAACATGATCGGCCATCCTGTACTGGGGGCTATACATGAACGCTGATGTTAAACAAATGCGAACGCATATTGGTGTCCCGAGTAGCGGCCGGAGCGTCGGCAACCACGGACTGAACGCTGTGCCCGCCCCGCCCCGCTCCACGCTCTGCACTCTGGCCGTAGGTAAAAAAACAGTAGAGCGTTGCGCGGCGCGGGCTAATACGGTATTTTACTGTTTTTTTTTTATTTCTTTAAAATGTTTTTCAAAATATTAGCTACACAAAACAAGTTTTCATTTTGAATTACCTTGAATATTTTCAAAGATATAGGACTTCAAACTTTATAATTAGACAAGGACATGACGCTATCTTAGTGACGTCAGTGTGTTAGTAGCGTCATAGTCACGCCATAGAAGATTTCGTTTTAGAAAGAGACAGCTATAGTCAAAATCAAACAGACTATAATTTTTTTATTATAAAACAGATTCAAATTATTTTTTCACATTTGGTATTCTTAATTGCAATATTTTTTAACGTCATCATTAAATATCTACATTTTAACAACAGTAAAATACCCTATTGTGTTGGTGCGTCACATTGACTTATTTGATTAGACGTCTGTCGCGAGCGCGCAATGATAGTACAATTTGACCGCGCCGCCTCTCCTACGAGCCCTAAAGGCCTGCGCAGATGAGGGAATTTTGTCCGCCGAAATAACCTTAAAAGTCGCCGCGAATCCAATGAAAACTAAGGTTATTCGATTCGGCCCATGAAGCTATCTAGCGACTTCTGATTCCTTGCTAGATCATCACGGATGGAATAACAATCTATATATATACATTGAATTTGCGACGGGCGGCGGCGCGGCGCGGACGGACAAAAGTCTCTTGTCTGCGCAGGCCTTAAGTATGCATACTCTGAATCCGAAACTTCGTTAGCCCCGCCCCTTTCACTTGATTCTGTCATGTCATGCATGCATATGCATGAGCGTGACTGAAGAGTGAGTGGGACGGGTACGTACGAACGAAGTTTCGGATTTTGCGTTTCGGCGTAGGTCCTCGATATCTTTATTGCATTCCTTATTTAGTGGTAAATAAAGGTGTTAAGACGTTACCTATTTAAATTTTTACTTTTTTGCATTCACAATGCAATTTTTACTATTGAAAAATTGAAAATGAAGTATTTTAGAAAAAATCGACCCGTCTCACATCACAACCATTCCCATCTACCAGTCCCATCGGAGCTTGTTGTGAGACGGGTCGATTTTTTCTAAAATACTTCATTTTCAATTTTTCAAGGTGTTAGACCTTTGCAGTTGCAGTGGCGGCGCTTGTGGCTGTAGTGCGTGGCGTGGCTCGTGTGCGGCGTCGATAACAGTTCGCCTGCAGTCCTCGATCGAACAGGCCGCCAGTCGTTCTGTGAGTAAACTGTGAGTTTGTGATAGACTTGCCGACCCTACTATATAAGTAATCTAGTATTCTACTATAATCTTCGGTAAAATACTATTATACTGTTGGAAAAATATATACTTAGTACCGTCAAAATTGGCTGGTGAATTTGCCACTTGCCGCGCGGCGGACTCTACCTAATGTGTGGGTTTTTGCTCATCAGTAGTAGAGCCGGTCGTCTACCGCCCGCTATTTCGTTGATCGACGTTATTGAAGTTCACCAACGATTGATACATTTCTTGTAGTTAATCTAAATTCAAATCAAATAAAGCACATTTAGTTAAAAGACAAACTTATTAATTAGTCAGTGTCTAGTATATTTTTTACATGAAAGGGCACAGTTGTTCTACATTCCATGTAGTTTTTACTACAAGTATAGCAAAGTTGTTTGTTAACATGTGGAAACATGGACAAAGATAGTTGATTGGTTGTATTTTTATGCATAACAGCACTTTTACATTGATCCATTGATACAGTTCTTGAAAAATTTGTAGCTTCTAATGCAGTCAGTTTATTTTGAATTTCATTCAAGCCACTCTGAAAATGAAAGTAAATTTTTAAATTATCTGAAGAGAACACTGATCTCTATAATAAACAATAGAGGTCAGTGGAAGAGAATAAAACACGCACGGAAGAGTATTCAACCTTAAAATACTGTCAAACTTTTTTAAATTATAATATCATTGCGGTCAAAAGTATTTTTTGCTATTGAAAATGAAATAGAAAAATCGACGACTGTCCTTCGATCAACGACTGTCTGTGCGAATGCACTGCTGAGCCACAGAGAAAGTAATCACTACTAAACTACGGAGTTGTCAGGGGTCAGAGCATTCGCCTGGACAGTGAAAGGTCCCGGGTTCGATTCACGGCGTAGCTACTCGGGAGATGGATTGATTGATTTTTTCTAATATTTCATTTTCAATCATAAAAACTGCATTGTAAATTTTTATTGGACATCGTTTAGAAAGCTTATTTTAATGAGTCACACCAATGATTTTAATTATCAGAATATCTAAAAAAAATACGTAAATCGGGAAAAAGAATCTGTTTTTATTTTTTTCCAAGCTTCAAAAATTACTGAGATATTAAACGTTAAAAGTAAGGCTTCCGTGGAAAATTCGGTTGAACCATGGCCCGCTATAATAATTCCGAGAAATATCTCGGCTGCTTGCGCCCCCCCAGGCCATGCTGCTCGGATTGGCAACGTCTTATTTCGGAAATAATTTCTTTTATGCATGAGATGAGATGAATTCCTGAATAAAGCGCCTTAAAATCAAATAATATATAACTAAGGGTTGTTTTATTTTAACTATATCACAGTCACGAAAATGTTTATTAAACACTCCTACTGATCGTGTAGGCTCCCAGGTCGGCTCGAGGTATCGCACGTATCCATCGCTGACGCAGTGCTCCTCCTTCGGGAATCCAAATCTTTCGAGATCCAAGGTTTCAAAGTAATTTCCAACAATAAATACGTATTTATATGCACTAATCTATATATATAAAAATGAATCCCTATTTCCCTTGGTCACGGCATCACGCGTGAACGGCTGGACCGATTTGGCTAATTTTGGTCTTGAATTGTTCGTGGAAGTCCAAGGAAGGTTTTAGCGGTGAGAAAATAGGGGAAGGAGGGATAAGTAGGGGTAGAGTAGAAGTAGGGTAGGGGTAGATTAGGGGTAGGGTAAGGTAGGGGTAGGGGTAGGGTAGGTGTAGGGGTAGGGTAGGGGTAGGGGTAGGGTAGGGTAGGGGTAGGGTAGGGTAGGGTAGGGGTAGGTAGGGGTAGGAGTGGGGAAGGGTAGGGTGGACTAGGGGGTAGGGCCACGGGAACGAAGTCGCGCTGGGTCAGCTAGTCTATATATAAAAATGAATCCCTTTTATTTCCCTTGGTCACGACATCACGCGTGAACGGCTGGACCGATTTGGCTAATTTTGGTCTTGAAAAGTTCGTGGAAGTCCAAGGAAGGATATAGGGGTAAGGTAGGGGTAGGGTAGGGTAGGGGTAGGGTAGGGGTAGGGAAGGGTTAGGGTAGGGGTAGGGTAGGGGTAGGATTGGAGTAGGGTAGGGGTAGGGTAGAGGTAGGGTAGGGTTGGGTAGGGGTAGAGTAGGGGTAGGGTAGGGTTGGGTAGGGGTAGAGTAGGGGTAGGGTAGGGGTAGCGTAGGGGTAGGGTAGGGGTAGTGTACGGGTAGGGTAGGGTGGAGTAGGGGGTAGGGCCACGGGAACGAAGTCGCGCTGGGTCAGCTAGTTCTACAATAAATATTGTATTAAAAACACCCACGCAACTAACAACAAAATCAAACGGCAACGTTTTTTAACATGACATTGAACTCCGACTTGCCACATCAAGATTAAAAAAATATCCAAAATGTCCAAAAATAATAGATTTTTCTTTTTATTTTGTAACAAGCAAATTTAACCAAGTTGTTCAATAAATGCGTGCAAAATCCGTAAAAGTGTTTTATCTAAATGAACAGTTCGCGCAGAAATCTAAGATGTGTTTAAGCGAATTGAATTACGACAAATGTATTTTTTTTATTGTATTATAACAAGTTTGCCCAGTCAAAGAAGAGATATAGAGGGAAATGTTTGGAACACAATTTTTGACTTTGGAACTTTGTTTGGGCTAGAAGTTTTGTATATATACAGGGCGTCCCAAAACTATGCCACATGAAGGGAATAGTAGATTATTAACCAAGGGGATAAAGCAGTGTCTTCTGTCGCGGGTGACGATTTAAATCGCGAGCGCAACGAAGGACTCTAGGTTTACTCCCGAGCGTAGCGAGGGTGTTAAATACGAGTTTTGAGTGTAGCGAGGGATTTAAGTTCACCCAAGACTAAGACAGCTTTATCACCTAGGAAAATACTCTACTTTTCGTACCATTTGCGAAAAAATTAACTTATTTATAAAAATGAATTAAAATAAACTAAACGTTTATGTATTTGAAGAAAAACGAGGCAAATTCCTAGACTAATATTTTTTGTCGGAAAAGCAAAGGCATCAAGCTCATACGGCCTCATTGGTTTTCGTAATTTTATTTATAACTGCATAATAAATGCGTATTCCTTTTTCAAAAAGATGTGTAATGCTTTATAAACAAACTCAATGGTGTAAACACAGATGTAGATCAGTATAAATTTCGGTAAGTATTCCAAATTTAAATCACATTCTCTCCCTAGAGGATGAATGAAATTCAGTACAATTTTCTTTCCCTGATTTTAACAGATTAAAAATGACTATTGTTATGTTCGCTTTTTGTGGCATAGAATGTCACTTTTTTGAGCAAGTGGTACGAAAAGTACCTTATATACCGAAGATATAAAGTTTTACTGAAAGGCAACTTCATTTTTATTTTAAAAAGAACACGAACTGCATTTAAAGAATTTCAAATAATCGCATATTTCATCAACTGGGAATCGAACCCGCTGAATGTGTTTTTTTTATACCTTTCGAAAGACTCAATGAGCCGTTTTCTGGGGACGTTTAAAAAATATCTCTAGATGGCGTTTTATAGTTGGATACTGACTTGTCAAAATTCTATGCTTTGTTTTTATGAAGGCAGGCAAAAGTCATAGACTATACAGCCATTTCTTCGTTAATTCATTTTCACAACCACACACAATCATGTCTAGGATCAATCAAAACCAAAAATATTGTGGTTTGGTAGAGTGCGCGCCAGATAAGTCTGCGCGCGGTCGAAATCGAATATTTATCTTTTTCCCTTAACCTTAGAACAAATAGGTAAATGTACTGTAACTGGCGCCAAAAACGCCCTAGTCACGCGCAGAGTTATCTGGAGCTTAGCGTTGACTAGGCGCACCGAGTCGAATCGAAGAAATTCGCCTGACGAGCAATTCGCGCGTTCGACTAGATTCGGCGCGCCGCGCTTCTACTGTAAATGGACGCAGCTGGCGTTTTTCTTCAATTCGGTTCGGCTCTGCCCCTGTACCGGTTAAATTTTTTAGTCGGTAGCCCCCCTGCTCGGCGCGCCTAGTCGACGCTAGGTTTTACGTAGATTTTTAATAAATTTTCTTCCATAAATAAAATATAATGGTGTGTATAGGAAAAATGTGATAGTAAAAAACCACGAGCCCTATAAGTAGCTTTCAGGCGGGATTCGAACCCGCGCCTCCGGGAATCCGGCCCGATGCTCTAACCAACTAAGCTACCGAAAGGCTTACACGACTCGTCGAAGTTTGCTATCACTTGTTACGCTGTAGGCCAGCGTTGCTTCATCAATGCGAGGAAACCCTCGCATCCGAAAGAAACATTTTTACAAATGTTTAACAATCGATTAAGATGAAACAGCCATTATAAGATTTTAAATTATTTTTATGCATTCACAATGCAATTCTGTAAGTATAGGAAAAATGTGATAGTAAAAAACCACGAGCCCTATAAGTAGCTTTCAGGCGGGATTCGGGGTTTTTTACTATCACATTTTTCCTATACTTACAGAATTGCATTGTGAATGCATAAAAATTTAAAATCTTATAATGGTGTGGTTAAGTCTGTGGTTACTGTAATTTTTTTCTATGGTGGAAAGCAAGCACCTACCCAGGATTTTTTGTCGGGGGGGGTCCGTTCTGGGGGGGGGGAGGGGGTAGTTTAGATGTTTGTTGCTCAATCATGCCAAAACGGCTGAACGGATTTGGCTGAAATTTGGGACACAGATACTTTGTAGCCTGGAGTGGAACATACGTTTCTTTTTATTCTGGAAAAATATCACATTCCCGCGGGATAACGTCGTGAAGTTCACGCCCATCCCGCGGATTAATGGATTTCGGGGGGGGGGTCCAGACCCCCTGGACCCCCCCCCCTGGGTACGTCCTTGGTGGAAAGTGGAAAAAACCAACCAAACTCATGTGCACCCCAGAGAGAAGATAATCACAGAGTCCGTGTCAGATAACTCTGGGCGTGACAGGTGCGTATTTGGCGCTAGTTACAGTATAATTTTTGTTCTAAGCTTATGGAAAAGATTAGTATTCTATTTTGACGTATCTGGCGCCAGAAAATTTGTCTGGCGCGTACTTTATGTTTATGGTTTGTCATTGACAGAATAGTTTTGGTGAGTAGTCCGCCATCTAGTATGCGATTACAGTACCTTTTTTTTCTTCTAGAAAACGGCTCATTATAAGCATTTATTTATTCTAAGTAACATAGCATCTAAAATAAAAGGGAGACTACGAAATGTAATATCAAGTTTGTGCAGCGTTATGGTAGCCTTTTCCTTGACTGTCGTGCTCAAAACAACTGACTTTAACATTTCAATGTATTACTAATGAGTGAAGATTGGAGCAATATTAGGTTAGGTTATTGAAGACAATTTATAGCTCTACAACCCTATGGACAGCATTTAGTTTTTCGGTGCATCGTTGAAAAGTTATCCGGTCAAAAGGTGCAAAAATATTTATTCCAAAATTACAGACTATCAAGAGCAAATATCTCAAAAACTATACAAGATATCGAAAAATTTGACTGAATAGTACTTGTTGCAAATGTTTCAGCTTTCATTTTGCACATAATAAACATGTCGCTGGGACGCATGGTTTCTGAGATATAATTCAAAAACCAAAAAATGAGACCTTCAAACCGCCCTCTCCTCCCGGATTAAGGGCTACGGGCGGGGACTTTTGATATGTTTACCTCGTAAGTAGTCCAAACAAAGTTACAAAGTCAAAAATTGTGTTCCAAGCATTTACCTCTATACTGTTTTTGGAGCGTTCGTTGATTACATTTCTTGTAGAATCCCATACTTCTACATAATTTGAGAATTATCGCCTAACCTGGCAACACTACACGATTGTTTATTAATTAGTATAGATCGACAATCTTTTCTGTTCCGGTGACAGCAGCGCTGGTTGGACAGTGCAACTTGACAGTAAAATGACATTATGAACAAAACACGATAGTTCCAGTTTTGGCCACCGGCCTACTGCAACGTTGCTGCTTTTCCAAGGAGCATGGCTTGTTACGAGTGAAACGAGCGAGATAGAAAATGGCTTTGGTTGAACCAATGGCATTAACGTATGACGTCGCATCGCAGTTGAGAGTTGGCGCTTCCGTATACCTACATAGAGTCAGTGCCAGATATCTCTGCGCGCGACTGGATTGTTTTTGGCGCTAGCTAATTACATTACAGTACATTGTCTTTGTTCTTAGGTTATGGAAAAGATTAGTATTCGATTTCGGTCACGCGCAGTCTTATCTGGTGCGCACTCTCCTTTGACTATATAGTTGCGCTCTCACGGTTTCGCAATAAAATTTATTTTTCTTATAGTAGATCAATGAAATGGTTAAGAATTTTTTCATTGAGCCCATGTTTACCAACTCCAGTGAAAAAACACCTTCAAATACATGTGCTATTTTCGTGAATAATAAATTAAATCAACTTTCGTAATAGCGGGCGGTATTCTCTTCGAGAGTTCTCGAATCGAGAGTTCCCAGGAAATTTTGCCTTACTCGAGACGAGAAAAAAGTGGTCGAGAAATCGAGAAATTCACTCAAAAATTTTAAAAACATAATAACGCGCTTGCGCTCGCGTGCGGCTCTGCCACGCGGTGTATAGCTGGACATTGACGATCAGTTTTGTCCTAAAACTGTGGCGTTAAACTGTGGCGTCACTCCAAATGGTTTTAAGCCAAGTAGATTTCCCCACTGACTGGCGTGACGCCGGCTCTGCAGTTTTCGACCGGCCGGGCTGTTGAAAGACGTGACTCGTCGTGTACTACTTATTTTTGTCGAGAAAAAAAAAAGGATTCTGATTCCGAATAAGAAATACAACTAAATATTTTGTAAATGTTTTAAGCATCTACATGTTGCCATTATTAATATCGAGCAAAAAAACGGCAAAAATCACGTTTGTTGTATGGGAGCCCCCCTTAAATATGAATTTTATTTTAATTTAAATATCTATTTTTAAAGCGAGTAAGTATACAACTAAATGTTCTGAGAATATTTCAAGCGTCTACCTATTGCCGTTATTAATATCGAACAAAACACAGCAAAAAATCACGTTTGTTGTAGGGGAGCACTCCTTAAATATGAAATTCATTTTAATTTAATTATTTATTTTTAAAGAGAGCATACAACTAAATATTCTGAAAATACTTAAAACGTCTACCTATTGCCATTATTAATATCGAGCAAAAAACGGCAAAAAATCACGTTTACTTTATGGGAGCCCCCCTTAAATATTAATTTTATTCCCGTCCCGTTTTTACCCTTTATACCAAAAACTATGACGCAGCACGCTCGACCACCGCACCACCGCGGGCGGGCGCTGCGAGCGAACTGACGCGATCGATTTGAATGACGATCACACACTGACGGTCAGTTTGGCGCGTCGCGCCGTTGGATTTATGATAGCCACGGAAAATTGCGTGGTGCGTCGTCAGTTAAAACTCTGGAGTGACGATACGACATTCACGATCAAATTTTGGAGTGACGCCGGAGTTTTACGCCACAGTTTTAGGAAAATTTGACCGTCAATGGCCAGCTTATGAGTGACCGACAGTGCCCCACTCCCTCCCCGTTTCGTTCGTACACACAGTCACACACGCCACGCCAGTCTCCATTTTGAATTCGGACTTGTGTTAAATTAATGTAAAAATTTTACTAAATTTAACGTAAAGAAAAACTGTAAATTTATAACAAATATTGAAAAGATGATACAAAGACTAAACTTAGGTACCTTACTCGTAATTAAGCTAGTCTGATTGTTATTTTTTATACCTAATTGAAATAATTGAAAAGTTTGTAGTACAGAACAGACAGAGACTATAGTAAATTATTTAGTATGTACGGTACTAAGTTTTGTTTTATTGTGGTGACATGATGACATTGTTTTAAGAAGATATTTTATTTGTTTTTTCCAAAGAAAAAGACTATTTAGTCCTAATTGTTTGTAGAAATAATGATAAAAAGATCTCGCTAGAGTTTATTTCGCTTAATTAAAGTTTTCTATAGTTAAAGTCACATGAAACTAAAAATAAACGTTGTTGATTAATAAATGTTAATCACACATATTTTTAAAAATTTCCATATTTCTCGACAACCCGGGAATTCTCGGAAAATAATGGTCGAGAATTCTCGTGCTCCGGGAAATAAAAAAGGTCGAGAAATGAGAAACCCTAGTCAACACATATAGCAACTGCCAAAACAAAATGTACTTACATACAACCTTATCTGACCCTGGTGGTCAAATATGGAACCAAAAAACTGACAGTCATTTCGATAATTTTGTACTGCTAGTGGCCTCCACTACTGGGTCAGATAAGCTTGTGCACTTCGGTATCGACAGTAGGTGACAGTTTAGAGCGCGATCGAAATTGAATACTAATCTTTTACCTTATCCTTAAAACGAAGAAAATGTACTGTAACTAGCGCCAAAAGCACCAGTTGCGCGCAGATTGCGTACGGACAAACCTTATGTAGCTACAGTTGGACTGGACGGAAATCACACGCAGCAGCCGCAATCGGAGTTGTCACTGCGACATGACGTCATCGCAATAGCGCGTAAGGAAAGCAAATTTACAAAAGCTGGTGAAACATTACAACGCTGTAACTTTGGATATCCTGATGGTCAGATTTCGATAAAACAAAAACTGTTATTACTTGCACGAGTACGTGCATTAAATGCAGCTATTTTTATAGTCAATTTTGATGTGTTGGTGTGACTCAACCTATATTGGCAGCTTGCTTTGCTTTCAACTCTTTCACAAATCATAAAATGTTATGTCATGTTTCCTTACCTCACACATTACACATTTACTTGTATGTGTATTTTCATCTTTATTTCCAATTTTATCGGCAGTTTTACATACAGTTGATATCGTTGATGGGAAATTTTCTTGTAAACCAGTAATAAAATGTTGTATTGCTGACTGTAAACTATATCCTGTTATAGATTGCAGCTTTACTGGCACTAGCTCATTGATTCTTACATAGTGTTCTATCTCTTCATGAGTTATATCTTTCATGGGTCTCAATATCTTAACCTGATTTCTGCTGTCACAGAATCCCTTTGAACAATAGATCAATACTAATATTATAAATTAAAAGTGTGTTAGTTTGTTGTGTTGTGTTATAAATTGAGAGTGACATAGGCTACTTATTATTCCGAAAAACCATTACATTCCCGCGGGTTAACGTCTCGTGCATTCCACGCGGGCGAAGCCGCGGGCAGGTTATTATTATTTATGTTTACCAAATTAAATTTAAAAGTCGTCATTTTATTTCAAACAAAGTATGTATGTTAGTCAATCATGCTATATACAGGGCGTCCCAAAACTATGCCACATAGAAGAAAAGTGTAAATACGGAAGATGTAAAATTTTACTGAAGTGAAAGGAGACTTCATTTTTATTTTAAAAGAAATTAACTGCCTTTACAGAATTTTAAATAATCGCCTGTCCGAACTGGGAATCGAACCCGCTGAATGTAAAAAAAATATTTCTTTAATTTTATTGTTTTTAATTTTGTAAATTTTATTGGAGGAAACGGAACAGATAGTTAAAGACGTAGGAATCCGATAACTGGGCAAAAAGAATCGTCATAAAAGAAGAAATTAGTGGGTTGAGAAATGTGAAGGGGCAATGGAAAGAAAGAGGGAACTTAGAATACTGGCCGAGCAGAACAGTGAATGGAATGACATCTACAAGGAAGCAAGAGAAAAATTTAGGAAACTGAATTAGTAAGTGTAAGAACCGCAAAAAGGGATCATATGAATGGAATCCAAGAGATGTGGAAACGTTGATAAGAGCCAACGAATAACGAAAGTTCTACCAAGAAATCCGGACAGCTAGAAACGCTTACCAACCCGCTACTCAACTCCTTGAAGATGGAGACGGAAATCTTGTTTTCAGACCCTGAGGAACAAAAAGCTATGTGGTGTCGGTACTTCCAGGAACTACTCAACTGCCCACCGGTGACCAACGAAATACTCGCAAATCTGAGCACCAGTCAAGACAATGAACATGAGGAACCGCCTACCCTTGAAGATGTGCGCAAGGCCATCATGCGACTTAAGAACCATAAAGGCATAATCAGACGAGGGACTTTTGTCCCCGGCGCACATAAGGACAAAAACGTGATTTACGACGACAAAATTATAAAACTATTACTTTATTTTTTTTTTTGCTAAGAAATGCATTATAATGATATTTTACTACCCACAAGTATATTTAAGGAGCCAACCACAAATCACAATGAACCCCTTCCTAGTTTCACTGATATGACAGTCTTTTCGAGTACAAACTGTGATAAAAATTATTTTTATAAAAAAATAAAACCGCCTTCTAAAAAACCACATCAAAAAAGTAAGAAATAATTCCTCACCAAATAAATAACGTAAGTACTTTGAAGTCGGGCGTGAAACATGTACAATGTTTTGTTGTTTTTGTTAAAACCCGCCCGACTTCAAAGTACTTACGTTATTTATTTGGTGAGGAATTATTTCTTACTTTTTTGATGTGGTTTTTTAGAAGGCGGTTTTATTTTTTTATAAAAATAATTTTTATTTCACTCTTTTTAGTGCATCGTGCAGGCAATTTACGTGTTTTCTGGTAAATAGGTATGTGATCAAACTCAAAACCTCCTTTTTCGAAGTCGGTTAAAATACCTTGAGGTAACCCCTTTTTAACAAAACAAGAATCATCTAAATCGGTTTATAAACAAAGGAGTTATGCCTAAAGATACGTATTAAATTCACATAAAGTGGTAACGAAAACGACAGTATTTTCAAGATTTCCTGAAAACTACTGAACCGATTTCAAAATTTCAAATAATGGGACCAACTTGGAAACCAACCTGATGTAATAACGTTTGAATCATTTCAATCGGTTCAGCCGTCTTCGAGTAATCGGTGGACATACAAAAAAAAAAAAAAAAAACATACATACAGACGAATAGAGAACCTCCTCCTTTTTGATTTAGAAGTCGGTTAAAAAGTGACACTTGCTGATGTTATTTTTCATTGTAAAATTATGTTAAACTGTTTATTCTTTAAACGTTAATTCTTAAAACCATAAATAGTTCTCTTCTTTTTATTTTCATTTCCATTGAAATTGCTGCAGAACGACTATATGCAAAGATACCAGTTTTTATAAAAAAGGGGAGAATACGGAAACGTACTGTACTGTTTACATTCTAACAATCATAATAAGAGGTTCTTAAAAAAAACAAAGAGCGCTGTATTACTCGTCGATACTTTTTTTAAATCTCTAGTTTAAGTCAGCATATTACCTACTTTTCCTTATACGAAAAAGTAGGTAAATTAAAATGGGTACTTATATAAATAAGCGTAAAAACTACAACTGTTGAATTACCAATTATTGCAAGTGTAGGTACATACCCGAGGCTCAAATCCATATTACAACTTTGATACCTAAAGCTTGTGAAAACCAGACAAACGCAGTTACACCGCTAACGAATAATAGCGACTGAGCGGCTATGTGAGGCTTCAAAAAATCGACAACTTCCTGCACTCACACAATCTTTTGTGTTGTGTTGCGGTCACAAAAAAATAAATGAATGGGTTGAAAAGACTGGGTGTTATAGCACAGAATATATAATAGTACTAACGTAGTTATAGTGTGTGCTTGAGTCGTTATTTGTCAACAATTTGATAAAATATTTTTTTAATTTTTTCGTTGTAATTTACGTTTTTGTCCTTATGTGCGGCGGAAAAAAAGTCCCTGTACGTCCGAAATATGTCCTCCGGGTACTTGTCGCGGACTCAACGCATACGGTGTGCGGTCATTTGTTGCCCGGAAATGTACTTCACTATCGAGCGCTCAATGCAGACTAAAGTTCGTTGTGTGCGTTGTTGCGCCTATAGTTACGTAATACGTTAGTTCTATTTTTTTCGGGGACTCTCGCGAACTTTTGTCCAGTCCAGTCTCTCGGTGTCCGCGGTTTTTCGGGGACTTTTTTGTCGCCGGTACTTTTAGTTTCTTGTTTGCGTTGTTCGATACAATTTATAAGAGACTAGCCTTCCGCCCGCGGCTTCGCCCGCGTGTACTACACGACGTTATCCCGCGGGAAGGTGATATTTTTCAGGAATAAAAAGTAGCCTATGTCCTTTCTCAGGCTCTAGACTGTCTCTGTACCAAAATTCATTCAAATCGGTGCAGTAGTATAGGCGTGATTGTGTAACACACAGACAGACAGAGACGCATTTATAATATAAGTAAGGATCTATATCGATGGACAAAAAAGTACCCGGCGGACAGTCCCTCGTCTGATTAGGCTATCTATAAGTCTCCAGGAATTGATAGCATACCGGGAGAGCTGTGGAAATATGGGGGAGGCACTGCAATTGGGAGTTTGACTGTTCTTGAAATGTAGATATGTAATTATGACATGCGAAAATATAACATTAATGAATAACAAATATAAAAAAAAAACAATATGTATTATAACAAGCGAATTATGAGCTACTTAATTGTGACTCTAGTTATCTTTTTCTAAAACGAAATTTTCTATGGCGAGAGTATGGCGCTATAGAAATGTAACGTCACGTTTCCATAGCGCTCTCCTTGTCTAACTAGTAAGTTTGATGCTCTATATCGCTGAAAATATGCAAGATATTTGAAAATAAATACCTATGTTGTGTTGCTACTCATTAAATGAACATTTTAAGTCAATAAAAAAAATTCAGTCAAATACCCAATTCCGATTGTTTGAAATAATTTGTAAAGTATGGTCGAAAGAACAACAGCCAAAGCGATGGAACACAGGGATTATCTGTCCAATACAAAGAAAGGGTGTAGCAAGAAGTGTGCTAACTACAGGGGGATTGTACTGCTTCCGACTGCATATTATAAGGTGCTCTCGTACGTTCTCCTCGCCCGTCTAGAACCGTACGCAGAAAAAATACTCGGCGACTATCAGTGCGGATTTCGCAGAAACAGGAGTACAGTGGACCAAATGTTTCTTCTGAAACAAATTATGGAGAAACGATGGGAGTTCACCCAAAGCGTTCATTGTCTCTTCAAAAGTTCATTTTCTCGTTAAAGCAATGAGAAAAGATCTTGTTGTAAGAGGCACGACTTACAAAGGCGTTAGTAAATTTAAGTACTTATCTTGGACTACATCTACGGTCATCTACGGTCACTGACACTAACCAAAGGGAGGAAGAAATCAACATCCGTATAGTCAACGCGCTAAGCTAAGATGCACCGCAGCCCTTCACAAACTGCTGGTATCCAAGTTGATAAACAGAGCTACAAAAATCCGCATCTACAAAACGATTATTAGACCGATTTTAATGTATGGATGTGAAACTTGGACAATAACCTTGAGGGAGGAAAACCAACTCTTAGTCGCAGAACGAAAAATTCTATGAAGGGTACTGGGACCAACAAGAGGCGATGACGGGGAGTGGAGGCAAAGGTTTAACTGGGAGATAGAACAGCTGGTGTCCGAGCAATATCATCAGTAAAATTTTATGTCTTCAGTATTTAAGATACTGTGGTATTATATTGTGTGAATATGATACCTCCTTGCGTTGTCTATGGTTGATTTATGTTTAAATAGTATTCAAAATATCGAATGCATTGTCATTACGCGAGAAGTTTGTTTTAGTCCAGACGATTCCGCGGTCGCGTGGTTGTAGTAGATAGATTAGATCGGCCATGGTGCAGCAGTAAAGATTGTCTCGCATAAATTACTTCTTTTAATTAATAGAAACCCATTGTAGGGCTTCCCAGTACCTACTTTCCTTCCATGTGGCATAGATTTGGGATGCCCTGCATATAATTGTCAAGGGAAGTATACGAGTTGTTGTCCATCGTACATAGTTTTTCATAATAAGCATATTATTAAGTAGGTCGGGTCGTTGACGCCGCGATTCGTAAACGCGTGCAATTTGTAAATTACTCAATTTTATAATGCAATAAATCAGTGACAATTTAACACTCTAACGGAGCGGTTTTATTTGTCATATCATCATCGTTCCATCTTATCATTTATCATAAACTTATAAGTGTGAGACGGCTTAAGCATAGCCCCTTACAGGAAGGTTTGGATGGATATTTGTTACTTAAATCCCTTTAGGCGCATTTGGTCTAATTCGCAATTGGTCCAATAATGTTCAAAAAAAAATTCCAATTCGCACTTAGTCCAATTTGCAGTTTGTCCAATTCGCAGTTGGGCCAAAATGGGTAATATTTATATTTCTTTTTATAAGTTATAAAAAGGAATCCATAACATGGCTAAGGTCCCGCCCGGTAAGTAAATATAATAGGGAAATTATAAGTACAGCCACAGAATTTTTAATTGGCTACGTGATTAAATTTCTTTTTTTATAACCAAGCCACGGGAAAATATATTAGCCCCTAATAAACTAATTCATCTTATTCGATTTAGAAAATTCTTTCACCGTTAGAAAGCTACAGTCTTCCCGAGTGACATAGGCTATATTTTATCCCGATATTCCCACGGGAACGGGTACCACGCGGGTGAAACCGCGGGCGGCCGCTATATATTATAACTTAGCATGTAAAATGATACATCATAATTCTAATATCGTGAAAATAGCCTCTTTTTAATTTGGCGCGAGTGCGCGAAATGACAGCGACGGGCCATTTGCACCAATCAGAGATCGTCATTCGGTTCATGAACCGACGTTTTACCAACCTGACCAGGGGGCCGATTCTCAGGCAAAAGAGACGAGAAAAGTTCACTTTTATAAGCTCGAAATTCAAATATAACACAGTTTGTGTATTGTCAGAATTTCACAATCGAAAAAGTTCGATCGAAAAGCAGTCGAACGCTACGAGTGGTACAGACCAATCGATGTACGTATACCTACGAACTTAGCTGTCAAAATGAATTTGTTGACATGTGGGACAGTTTAGTTTGTTTGTTCGTTGAACGTTCTAACTTAACAACAGAAACCACAAACAAATGTTCGACATACGAATTACCACACTGAAAAAGTTCGAATGCCTGAGAATCGGGCCCCAGCTCAGCTAAAACTCAATCCAGTGATTTGGCCCCGAGTGGATAAGGTGTTCCGCAATAGCAGATTTTTGCGATTTTTTGCGTTGGGAGCAGACCAAAGACCCCCTCCTCCTCCCTCCCAAAAATCCCCTATTGAGGCGATTTGTAACGATTTTCTATCGCTCATATCTCGAAAACTACGCATTTTGGGCAGGTGGAACTTGAAGAGGGGGAGTCCGTTGACCCTCCCCTCCCCATCCCACCTCCTAAAAAACTCTAGCAAGGCGACTTATTTTAAGATTTTTACCAATTTGACGTTTAATTAATGTACGACGAGTTAAATTTACCAATTTGACGTTTAATTAATGTATGACGAGTTATATTTTAAATGCACTGAGTTATAAAATTAGAAGCTAATAGAGTTATTATTTTAGTGTCATATAATTAATATTTTAGAAGTTTACTACTTGAATGTGTGTTACAAATTTAGATGCTAAATAATAACCACCATGATGAGTTAGATTTATAGTGGCTCACATAGAAGATAACTAGTGGTCAAGACAGTATTATTCAGAACAGACGCGCATTAATAGCGGCTGACTTAGTAATTTAGAATGCAATGCAGATTTTTTAAGGTGCATAATGCTATTAAAAAGAAGGCGGTTTAATTACTACCCAATATAATATGTTATAAGTTTGTTGTAGATCGTTGACTTTTGTAAAAGTTCAAAACCAATAATTATTTGTAGAAGCTTGAAACACAAGTTATGTTAGTAAGTATATAAGTATGAATAAATACCGTACAGTATGTGCATAGATATGTGTAATATGATTATAAATAAATACAGTTCAATATGTTTATGTACATATTGTACTGTATTTATTTATATGTGTTATTTTGATTTATTTTGGAAATACACTTTACATTGGACCAAACGTGAATTGGACCAACTGCAAATTGGACAAACTGCGAATTGGACCAAATGCACCTAAAGGCTTAAATCATGGCATGGCAGAATGGTTGAATGAATCCAGACATTCAGCCATCATTCTGCTATGAAAATTGGCACAGAGATAGATAATATTCTAGAATAGCACATAGACTAATCATAATTACAAAATAAATGGTATTAATAATAAAATTTAAAATAACAATGACAATTCAAATAAACTACTTCATTCAGATATTTAGATAAATATTTACTTACAACATCATACTGAACTTGAGATCCGCGACCCAAACTCAAATTTGATAGTAAGCTTACAGCAAGTGTAGATGTTGTTTCTGCAGTGAAGATAGTATTACAACATAATTCTTTTGCATATTCTACATAAAATTCTCGTTTTATTTTTGCCAGATAATCATTTTGTGATGAGGTAGGCATACTATTCAAGAGATATTTCAACTGTTCATCTGCTTTCTTATCTTTCTCTGGTATATTGTTTGATGTAGGCATAATTCTGTTTTCTTGGATGTATTTAGAGATGTGAACCAAATTTAAGTTATATTCTGATTTGCTGCACTGTTCAATTATTAATTTTGTATCGGAGAAGTCTTCATCAGTATCTGAAATTAAGAATGAAATTATGTAGGTATTTATTTCATAATGAGGAATCAACGTTTTCATTTTAAATGCAGTTTAAAATAACATGAATAATCCTGAACATTTGTGTAAGTAATTATTTTTGTTATTTTATTATTATTATTATTTATTTGTTCTACAACCAAAAATGACCGCTTTATAAGCAATATGAATAAGCAAACGGCTGATCAGCGGCGGGGCGTGTCCGAGTGCGTGACGGACGTCACACGACCAGCGCACTATACAGGATGATCCATCGGGACGGGTCAGTATGGAAACTAATTTTTCCCATGTGGCCCAGTGCCAGGACAAGCCACCGAGCCAGCTGGGATACACTTGAAAAATGGTGTTAAAACATTTTTCAACTATACATTTCATTTAACTTTGTAGCAACGCACTCACATCGCAACATAAGCAAGACGCCGAGTATTGAAGTAATGCAGGATCAGCGAAAAGTACGAATGTAAACATCAAAGCGCAAGCCTGACATCACACACTACGTCAAGACAGAACTGAAGAATTGTATGGAAACATGAATCGCGCCAACAGAGTTTATCAGATGCTTTGCATAAATACAATAAAATTTCCAACTACTAACAGTTGGGCCGTGGTCCCCAAGCACAGACAACTAGCTCGGAGGAAGTACTTCCCTTTTCGCTGAATATCTGGCGAAGCTTCCTGCCTCAACATTGGTGACCACCGACATTGGACAGCAGCAGCCTTCTGGAGAATCAAGGTATACCACCCCTCATGATGGAGTCAAGCCTACAAGGTCCACGATCAGCAGCAAACGCGACTTGGTCCTGCGGCAACTACTCGAAGACTGGCGGACGACGGCAACAGTTCTGCATGTGAAGCTATACCGCCCATGGAGCAGCCAGCAGCACACGCTCGTCATACTGGGAGACTGGAGCGTCACTGGCCTAATACGAGTATTTCAAGTAAGGGGGGGTGTGATGTAGCGACGCACTCACATCGCAACATAAGCAAGACGCCGAGTATTGAAGTAATGCAGGATCAGCGAAAAGTACGAATGTAAACATCGAAGCACAACCCTGACGTCACACACTATGTCAAGACAGAACTGAAGAATTGTATGGAAACATGAATCGCGCTAACAGAGTTTATCAGATGCTTCGCATAAATACAATAAAATTTACAACTACTAACAGTTCGGCCGCGGTCAAGCCGCGGTCCCCGAGCACAGACACCTAGCTCGGAGGAAGTACTTCCCTTTTCGCTGAATATATGGCGAAGCAACCTGCCTCTACAACTTATTATGTACACTAACTGATCTAATATGTATAGGTACCTAGTCTATTGAACTGAAAGGGGTTAGCAGCAGCTAAGATTATGGATGATTTTTTATAAAAGTCAAGATAACCTTACCAATTACATGAAAGAATAATGGCGTTATCCATAACTTCTTGTGATTCTCCAAAGCCACAGCATTACGAATTAAATCTAACAAAACTGTTGAACCACGTCCTCCAGATAAACAAATCAGCACGTTTTCGTTCCGAGTCAGGATCTTGTTCTTCCCAATACATGCTCGAAATTTATGATTTACATTAGCTAAAAAGCAATCTTTGCAATACAAGTCTTTTTGCCTTAGAAGTATAGATCCACGAGTAGCACCACATTTCTTACAATTGCTCATAGCTAATCCAAAATACTCCGAACACTTTAATAACTTTGATTCACTTCACCATCACAAATTATATAGTGTTTCACCATTCATTCAACCTTGGTTTTGCTCACAAATTTTTGCTGTCTATTGCCGGCTCCAAACTATCGTCCAACATTCCAACACTCCAACATCCTTCACAGTTGGAGTGTTGGACGCATAGAGAAAGATAAATATATAATAATATATATAGTAATAGAGAGCCCACTCGACACATATTTTTGTCACCTCATTTTGAACGTCCGCCATCTTGTCGCCAGTGCTGCTCTCTGTAAATTGGTGTCACTCATAATAGCCTGTACTAAAGCTACCCAGCTGGCCCTATGGCCCTATTCGCTAGCTCAAATGAAAAGTGGATGTAATTTCCATTTCCATTTGAGTTAGTGAAAGGACAGCCATCGTAGTTCTAGTGGTTTTAAGGAGTTGGCGATAAAAATAAAACACCCAGTTTTGATTTGGATTTTTATTACCTATTGTATAATTATATATGTCTGTATTTATTATATTTACATCTTTTTTCTAAGACAAAGGTTTACAGAGTGGTTGTGGTCATGGTCCCCTAAATTGGTAGCGGCTTTTGCGATGCTCTTCCATCTTTCTATTTGTGCCACTGCGTGTGCATTCTGTAAGGGCACACCTTAGAATAATAACGCCTAGAAACCGAGTAGGCCTAAGAAAATGAAGCAATTCAAACTGAGCCAATTTGGCTCAGTCGGCCCCGACTTTACACGAACGTCCCGTTTTGTTAACATCAAAGTTTTGTTTGTGTGCGTGTCGGGGCTGGTCGGCGCACGTAGGCACGTAATGCTCGCACACACATAAATCTGATTTTTTGCTTCACTTTTGACGAAGCTTTAGTATGAAGACTATCGATCTAGCGTAAGCGAAGCGAAGAGTTATTAATCTATGGGGCACACACACTCGACTTGATCATGTTGTGGGTGATCGGCCGCGAAAACGTTGACTCTTCCTTGTTTCTTCAATCGAATCATTCTAAGGAGCTTGCGTTATGGATGATAAATTCAAACATTCGCACTAGCACAATCGCCGAAAGTCTTTGTTTGATCCGAAGCTCCTTTTTAGTGGAAACATTTGTGCGACGCGCAGTCCGTTAGATCATCGTGCATTCCACATCTCAAGGGTATCAATCTTCTTGTGGTACTTTTGTTGGAGCGTCCATGTTTTAGCTCCAAATAAGAAGATAGGGAATAGTAAGCTTTTCGTGAATCCTTGGTGTTTTTGATTATGCGGCGATCTTTCCATATAATTATCTTCGTTAGCTTTTCAAAGGCTGATCTGGTTAGGTTAGGGCAGCTCGTCTTTTGATATCTTCTTTGCAACCTTCGATCAACAATAATAATAACACCTAGGTCTGTGCAACTTCCAGAATTTGTGATTATAAATCATCGTCATCAGTTCAGTATTATGTATATCACTATCATGTACTTAATTATTACACGGATTTACCAACACACACTTTCCTTTACAATGTTTTCAAAATAATATAGCACTGCTTTTACAAAAATATATTATTTTAGATTTTAGCAGCTAAATTTTGCATAAAATTCGAGATTGACAAGTGACATTAATTTGACATAATATTGAGATTATTATCTTTTCTTCTTTTTATTATTATTTCTGTTTTCAGCCAGTGCTTCACAAAAATTATATTCTCTATAGGAATTATTACATGGTTTTTTAAAATTTGATTATTAAATCATTTTGCAATAATATTATGTAAACCCTTCATAGATACAATACGATAGATTTGTACGTTTTTTTCTATTTGTGTTTATAAACTCTAAACTAGAATACTCTCTAAACTTTACTACTTTTCCACACAATAAAAAAAAGAAACACAATAGCCATCTATCGCGGCAAAACGACACCTCTTGGTACACCACCACAAATCTGTCAAAACGGTTAGTACACAAAGCTGTCAAAAATTTATGTTCTAAGTGTGCCCCCCCGTTGGACGATAGTTTGGAGATCGATCAAAACAGACTCTCCACACATCGTCCAATCTACGGCCAACCTCATTCACTATGGAGGACGTTGAAGTGATAGGTGCTTCTGCGCTGTACCTTTTCAGTGCATATAATAATTTTTTGCAAGTTCATAACCGACGTAAAATTAAAAAACCTGAAGATGGGTCGATTTTTTCTAAATAGGTACTTTATTTTCAATTTTCAATAGCGAAAGGTTAATTATCTATGAAAGGAAGGTGCGTAATTCATTATTATTCCAATACAGTAGGGTAGGTAGAATTAATTTCATATGTGCATTTTGTCACCTGTCAAATTAATACCTGAATACCTATGATACCTACATCATTTATCGATAGACGTCGAAATTCTCAACCAAGCATCGTGTAATGCTAAATGCTATTTTATCCTTAAGGCGGCGATGCTTTGGATTCCATAGTACCGGTTCTGCTTCAAATAACTCCAAAAACAAGAGTACGGTATCGTAATTAAGAACGGGACGCTGCGCGTCACACGTCTGAATCGCCTGAGTGAAGCAGTGTTGCCAGCAGGGACTTATATCGATATTTGAAAAATATCGATATAAGCATAAAATTTCGATAGTTGGATATCGATACGAAATAGCGATTAAAATATCGATAATTTTATCGATATTTTAATATCGATAATGTACGAAACGTGCGAGTGCGACGCGCGACGTTGCCAAACTTAGCAGGGCGAGAGGATCGGATCGGGGATTATCGTCGGAGCGACAACAACGGCAAGACGACAAGTGTTTGATTTTGTTTTGCGTTTTAGCAAGCGGCAGATAGCTACCAACTAAAATGCGTTCTTTGCGTATTTTAGTAATTTACCCTATTTGTGGCTATTACGATACCAATACGAATGACGAATACATCGTAATTAATGACCCAATACGATAACAAATTACGATACGAATGCATTACGACTTCTTTATGATAGCATTTTGTTGAATTTATTTGAAGCTTTGTTTGAATATATGTTTTTATATCAATACTAGCTGTTGCCCGCGACTTCGTACGCACGGTAAAGTGACTTTTGTATTTGTTTATTTTAAAATAAGTACCTACTTATATTTACCTGACGATACCTGACGACCGATTTGGCGCAGGAGCAAACTACCTGCTTTCCGCGCCAGAGGTCTCGGGTTCGATTTCCGAACAAGACAAATATTTGTGTGCATGAACATGTCTATTTGTCTTGGTCTGGGTGTTTTCTATGTATAATAAGTATGTATTTACAAACAAAAAATGTTTAAGTACTTATATATGTATCTGTCATCAAGTTCACATAGACACAGTTTCTAGAAATTGCCCCTGCCGTGTTTGTATATTTACGAAGTTTGCAAATTTGTACGCAAACATAGCGAATTTTACACAAAACGACAAGATATTCCATCGAAATATCGATCACGATACAAAAATAAGTTAATGTTGCCAAGTTGCAGATTAAAACTAACATCTAATAGTACATAACATTCATCTATTAAAATATATAATAAATTACCTAACCAATTAAAAAAAACTCTAATAAATAAATGCTATTACAATTCAAATGAATACTTCAATGTCATCATTAATACTTAAAACAAAAAATAATTTATTAATAGGCTACTTGACTCATACTTAATTTGTACATCGAATGAAAATTTCCATCACATCACCGAAAAAAAAAAAATTGGCTTAAGAAAACGTAATAAAGCGATATAATGAAATAAAAGTACAAGATTGATAAGTAAAAATAATATTAAAAATATATTTTTTAATTTTTTATTTGAACTGATGAAAAATTGAAAACACATCATCCATGTTAGTGTAGTCAATGAAGCTAGTTGACCCCCACAGTAATTCTTCAGTCAGAAAAAACTTTACATCATGATAAAGTATTAATAAATTAAAAGTATGGTATAAATTTCCAAAAAATAATAATAATAGAAGATTAGGTATTTTTTAATGAAAGTCTTATTTCATTGATATCTTTTTTAGGAAAAATGCTCCGTCAAAATTTTCTTAACCGGACATATTCATGTAACGTATAAAAACAATAATATGAAATACCCAAAAAAATATCCCAGCAGAAACACCAAATTTTAATAAAACAAAATGGGTGACTTGGACTGAAAAATGTCTCTGTCGAACTTTTTAACGGAATTATACCATTTTGCCTACATGTTTGAAAAAAGTTTTGGATTTTCATCAAGTATCACATACTAGTATAAATAACTCATTTGGTAAAATAAATTTGGACTGAGAAATTACTCGGTTCAATATATAAACAGATTTGTATATTTATGCATAAATACCTAACTTCCGTGTGAGTTTTTTTTGGATAATCATTTAAAAGTTTATGGCTCATGCTATTTTATAACTCAGCAAAGTTTCATCGACTGAGGAATTAGTGTATGGGTCTCCATACAAAGAATCTGTTCATTGTCTACACTATGTTGAGACATATTGGATTTCTAAATTTGCAAACAAATAAACGTCACTTTCACTTTTTCTACATATAAGTAATTAAATAAAAGAAATAAAAAAAATATTCCACTTATCAAAGACGGATGTTGAATGTATAAAATTGAACGTCAAAGTCTTCAAATTTCTTTAATCAAATGCATATTGGAGAAAGATCTTTGTTAAGTGGAACTACCCTAAGGTAAGTAAACAACCACTTGACACTGTCAACACTGTCAAGTGGTTGGTTACAAATTTTATGACGTCAGACAGAACATGGCGAAGACCGTTTTTACCGGTTAATAAAAAGCGAAATTTTAAAATAAAGTTTTGTAGGTTCATGTTTTAAAATTTTAATTTAAATACTTACAGTTTTTGGTGTAATAGAACAATTATTAATCGTTTAGGACACGATGTTTAAATGAATAATTCCGAGACATTATTAATTAAAATAAAACATATTTTAATTTTAATCTCCCAACCAAAGAATGATGGGTTCCAGATTCATACGTTCTAAGGATGATTGGATGGAATATGGTGGATATCATCAATAAAAATCTACCACCAAAGAATCTGGCACGTCATAATATATGGTCATCTTCAATATCTGATGCGCCGCCAAAAGCAGCACTAAGTTAAATAAAAAAACGATATCAAAAAATTTAAAAAAATGCTTGACTATCCGGTAGTTTTTTTATTCAGTTATAAGGATTCATTTTCTAACGCATGTCAATCACTTATTATAAAACAATACTAACATAATTATTAATCGTAACGATAATGCGCTTAAAGAATATAAGTAAAAGATAAATAACAGCAACGGCGCGCCCCATGTGTGTGGCGTGTGAGTGTGTGAGCCACACACACCACACCACACCAGACAATATCCAGACGGACGTAAAGTTGGCAACATGCATACATGGTATGACGCAGCAAGGCCTTATCGATTATTAATTATCGATATTTTTTTCGATATAACTATCGATAATAGAAATATCGATAAATTTTATCGATATTTTTTTATATCGATATATTTTTTTATCGATATTTTAGTCCCTGGAGACCAGGGACTTATATCGATATTTGAAAAATATCGATATAAGCATAAAATTTCGATAGTTGGATATCGATACGAAATAGCGATTAAAATATCGATAATTTTATCGATATTTTAATATCGATAATGTACGAAACGTGCGAGTGCGACGCGTGACGTTGCCAAACTTAGCAGGGCGAGAGGATCGGATCGGGGGATTATCGTCGGAGCGACAACAACGGCAAGACGACAAGCGTTTGATTTTGTTTTGCGTTTTGGCAAGCGGCAGATAGCTACCAACTAAAATGCGATCTTTGCGTATTTTAGTAATTTACCCTATTTGTGGCTATTACGATACCAATACGAATGACGAATACATCGTAATTAATGACCCAATACGATAACAAATTACGATACGAATGCATTACGACTTCTTTTTGATAGCATTTTGTTGAATTTATTTGAAGCTTTGTTTGAATCATAAACTTATTATACTCTAGTAATAGACGAACAGAGTTCGCTTGGTTGTGAAACCGAAAATGACATGAGCTAGTGTGTGTAATTTGTAAAAGTGTGTGTGAGTTTTAGAGCTGCCCTCAAGTCCATTTTAGGTTATCGATAACAATAATATAAATAAAACACAAACAAGATTTAATAATTATAATAAAATAAGTACTTATATGAAGTATACTGCAATGGACATGGGAAAAATAAAAATAAAGTTCATTTTTATCCTATACCATTTTAGAAGCCGTTATTCGAAAACCAATAGTTTTTATTTTACTTCAATAGGATAAATTTACAAAGTTATTGTAAAAATTAATTTGCTTAAAACACTATTGCCTTGGTTGTTCGCTAGCGATCGGCTTTTACCACGTTCGACGTCATTCCTCCCGACCGCCCGTATACCGCACCGGCCGGTCATACTTACCTACTCGCAGAGCTGCACTGGTTCAGTTCAGATCAGACATTGAATGGGAGAGTTTCCTGCAGTTATTTTTCGATGCACTAGATGGCGCTGTGACCCTAACACAACCTACTTTTTTCAGCATATTATGATAAAGGATTAGTTCATTCAGCCTAAAAAAGACTTGAGAGTCGGTCGGTTGTACTGTCAAATTAATCTGTCTGTGGTAAAGTTTTTCTTCTGTGAGGTCTGCGGATTGCTTTGCTTCCATGCGTTGGTGTTGGTGGTGTTTTGTGAGCGTATTCGTTTTTCTTGATAATTTGATTGAAACCTGGCTTGGCCTGGCACTGAATACTTGACACCGATATTGCTTAACGTTTTGGACTTGCCTAATCACCGCACTGGTGAACGAACTTCAATCATATCGAAAGACTATGGATCGTATCGTCTTGATCAGCCCCTACAGGCTAAAAAATATGGATATGGACATGGGCTTTATTTGACATTTGAATTTTTAGCCGGTATAGAGGCTGGTTAATAACCCAGACACATCGTATAAGATTACTGAAGAAGATCTAACGAGGTATTCTGTATTGGCTGAAAGAGAAAATGTTGACACTTCTGCCAATATGTATCGAGAGGGGTTTTTAATTACTAGCCGATTAACCTATGATAATACTGAAGGGGTTTATTTTGTGGCTGGTATAATGTGCATCAGAAATGCGAAAAAACATGAATTATAATGTCATTCAAAAAGTTGTCAATCACATAATATTAGAAGCTCAATGTGAGTGTGCGGCAGGGATGGGCCCTCATCCATGTTCAGTGCAAACATATTTTGGTTGTAATAAATGGACTAATCGATTTCACAAGCATAAAAAAATAACAACAAAACCCATCTGCACAGACACACTCCAAAGCTTTCATAAGCCAACACAATGCATAGAGTAAGATAAATAAACACAATGACTTTTCGTATATTACTTTAGACAGACAATTTTCTTTGCTATTTTCTATTAGGTAAATACTTTTTCGTTTACTTCTTCAGAAAAAGTTAGGTCGCTATAGTGGGGTAGCGCCATCTAGTACAAATTTTTGAACTGAACGATGAAACGTCAAAAGAAACTCTCTCATTGAAATCTTGTTTTATAGTTGTTTTTTTAACAAAACTAGTTCTGGAGTTTTTGGAGTCTCTTTTCATCGCATTGCACCAAATTTTTTTATTTTTTACAAATAAAGATTTTATTCTGCGTTTTGATCGAAGTATTGGCACACAGAGTATTGTACACAGAGGCACAATCTGTATTGTGCCTCTGTGTACTGTTATTTAAAACTAAACTGTTACTGTTATATTTAAAACTAACTGTTATTTAATACTGTTATTTAAATACCGTACTTTGTGAAGACATGTTGATACTTTTCTTGAATAATATCAGCCTACGGAGTCGTTAACGACGACGACGAGGACGACAACGATCAACGACTCCGTAGCTCAGTGGTTAGAGCAGTCGCCCGGATAGCGAAAGGTCGTGGGTTCGAGTCCCATTGGAGCTGGTTGTGGACGGGTCGATTTTTTCTAAATACTTCATTTTCAATAATAAAAACTGCATTGTGCATGCAAAAATGTAAAATTTAAATAACTTGGTGGTCATTTTTACGAATGTTTAAAAAGTCATTGTTAAGTATTTTGAAGGGCTACGGAAAAAAAAGTAATGACATATTTTAAGTTAAAATGTATATATTTCAAAAATAAATAAATAAAAATACCTTTCCCAAACCCATTTTACATTTAGGTACCATTAATTATTGTCCTCCGAATAAAACAATTTTATTTACATAATTTCTCAAGGTTTCTTTGCCGTTTTGCTTGAAATATTTGCTGCACACCACAGAGTTTTGGCGAAGCTCCCAGCCTATTCTATTTATTAATTTTATCTAGTTTAACTTAATCACTGGATTTACAGGAAACCTGAAAATATAGTTAAATTGGTACTGAAGTAAGTATAATTTACTTTTCAAAAGGTGTCGGTTAAAATCAGCACTGATAAAACTATCAGTGTTCACAAAGACAAACAAAGTTATATTGGAAACTATCGACATGAGTATCGATATCGATAATTTTTGATCAATCTCTACGTCATATTTTCTCAAGTTCACGGATATAATATCTTTTTATCTAACACATAATGTTCAAAAATCAGCCTTTATTTAGAAAATAGGCGGAAAATAGTATGTTATTAATGTGTCACTTAGTGTATTTGGGAATATATTCAACTAAAATATGAACTATGAAAATGGTAATTGTACAATCCTATTTTCCTGTGAAATTAGTGTTTATTTGGTTTATTGTCGTAAGTAACATTACAATTCAACACAGAACACTACACCATTATTGATTTATATAGTTATAAGAGCCAAATCGACGCGATCGCGATAAAAATCACAAAATAATCGAGTGGACGCTTTTCATCAAGATGATAACAGACGCTAAATAATTCAAATCGGGTTCTGCTGTCATTTTCTTCCAACTCTTTCTCGCACATAGCTTCTGCCGTAAGGACTGGTTTCTCACTCGCACCATTGTCCGTCTATTACCCCTAGTATAAATAAGTTTATGGTTTGAATATATGTTTTTATATCAATACTAGCTGTTGCCCGCGACTTCGTACGCACGGTAAAGTGACTTTTGTATTTGTTTATTTTAAAATAAGTACTTATATTTACCTGACGATACCTGACGACCGATTTGGCGCAGGAGCAAACTACCTGCCTTCCACGCCAGAGGTCTCGGGTTCGATTTCCGAACAAGACAAATATTTGTGTGCATGAACATGTCTATTTGTCTTGGTCTGGGTGTTTTCTATGTATAATAAGTATGTATTTACAAACAAAAATATTTGAGTACTTATATATTTATCTGTCATCAAGTTCACATGGACACAGTTTCTAGAAATTGCCCCTGCCGTGTTTGTATATTTACGAAGTTTGCAAATTTGTACGCAAACATAGCGAATTTTACACAAAACGACAAGATATTTCATCGAAATATCCATCACGATACAAAAATAAGTTAATGTTGCCAAGTTGCAGATTAAAACTAACATCTAATAGTACATAACATTCATCTATTAAAATATATACTAAATTACCTCCTTCAATTAATGAAAATAAAAATTCTTTGTTTACTAACCAATTAAAAAAAATCTAATAAATAAATGCTATTACAATTCAAATGAATACTTCAATGTCATCATTAATACTTAAAACAAAAAATAATTTATTAATAGGCTACTTGACTCATACTTAATTTGATACATCGAATGAAAATTTCCATCACATCACCGAAAAAAAAATGAAAAAAAAAATATTTGGCTTAGGAAAACGTAATAAAGCGATATAATGAAATAAAAGTACAAGATTGATAAGTAAAAATAATTTTAAAAATATATTTTTTAATTTTTTATTTGAACTGATGAAAACACATCATCCATGTTAGTGTAGTCAATGAAGCTAGTTGACCCCCACAGTAATTCCTCAGTCAGAAAAAACTTTACATCATGATAAAGTATTAATAAATTAAAAGTATGGTATAAATTTCCAAAAAATAATAATAATAGAAGATTAGGTATTTTTTAATGAAAGTCTTATTTCATTGATATCTTTTTTAGGAAAAATGCTCCGTCAAAATTTTCTTAACCGGACATATTCATGTAACGTATAAAAACAATAATATGAAATACCCAAAAAAATATCCCAGCAGAAACACCAAATTTTAATAAAACAAAATGGGGTGACTTGGATTGAAAAATGTCTCTGTCGAACTTTTTAACGGAATTATACCATTTTGCCAAGCATACTCATGTTTGAAAAAAGTTTTGGATTTTCAACAAGTATCACATACTTACTAGTATAAATAACTCATTTGGTAAAATAAATTTGGACTGAGAAATTACTGAGTCCAAATTCAATAAAGTTCAATATATAAACAGATTTGTATATTTATGTATAAATACCTAACTTCCGTGTGAGTTTTTGGATAATCATTTAAAAGTTTATGGCTCATGCTATTTTATAACTCAGCAAAGTTTCATCGACTGAGGAATTAGTGTATGGGTCTCCATACTAAGAATCTGTTCATTGCCTACACTATGTTGAGACGTATTGGATTTCTAAATTTGCAAACAAATAAACGTCACTTTCACTTTTTCTACATATAAGTAAGGGTGTATTCCACTTATCAAAGATGGATGTTGAATGTATAAAATTGAACGTCAAAGTCTTCAAATTTCTTTAATCAAATGCATATTGGGGAAAGATATTTGTTAAATGGAACTACCCTAAGGTAAGTAAACAACCACTTGACACTGTCAACACTGTCAAGTGGTTGGTTACAAATTTTATGACGTCAGAACATGGCGAAGAGCGTTTTTACCGGTTAATAAAAAGCGAAATTTTAAAGTTTTGTAGGCTCTTATGTTTTAAAATTTTAATTTAAATACTTACATTTTTTGGTGTAATAGGACAATTATTAATCGTTTAGGACACGATGTTTAAATGAATACTTCCGAGACATTATTAATTAAAATAAAACATATTTTAATTTTAATCTCCTAACCAAAGAATGATGGGTTCCAGATTCATACGTTCTAAGGATGATTGGATAGAATATGGTGGATATCATCAATAAAAATCTACCACCAAAGAATCTGGCACGTCATAATATATGGTCATCTTCAATATCTGATGCGCCGCCAAAAGTAGCACTAAGTTAAATAAAAAAACGACATCAAAAAATTTTAAAAATGGTTGACCATCCGGTAATTTTTTTATTCAGTTATAAGGATTCATTTTCTAACGCATGTCAATCACTTATTATAAAACAACACTAACATAATTATTAATCATAACGATAATGCGCTAAAAGAATATAAGTAAAAGATAAATAACAGCAACGGCGCGCCCCACGTGTGTGGCGTGTGAGTGTGTGAGCCACACACACTACACCACACAAGACAATATCCAGACGGACGTAAAGTTGGCAACATGCATACATGGTATGACGCAGCAAGGCCTTATCGATTATTAATTATCGATATTTTTTTCGATATAATTATCGATAATAGAAATATCGATAAATTTTATCGATATTTTTTTATATCGATATATTTTTTTATCGATATTTTAGTCCCTGGTTGCCAGACCCGATCAAAGATTTTGCCCACTCAGGTTGTTAAAATTTCCCTTTTCGACACAAAATCGCCCTTTTTCGTTAAATGGGGAGAAAAAGCCATACAAACCACAGAAAAGATTGACTTGATTAACCAGAGACAACCCACAGTTCACATAAATAATATAACTTGACGTTGTCAAAGGACCAATCACAAAAGCGACATCTGTAATTTGCCTTGCCTTCACCTCCCCTAAAACACGTGTATGGGAATCTGTTGTACCTTGACACCCTTTGTACTGATTGCGGCAAACATACTAGAACAATCTTAATTTTTCGAAACGTCAGGGGACACTTAAGTGTCTCAAAAGTTTTTTGCCTCTTACGTCCGGGTACACTTTAGTGCCCCATGGGGGCTGGCGCGACGGCGATGCAAAAGAAACCGCTGCTAATAAGAAGATAGGTTGCTACCAATATGAGGTCACTGAGGATCACCTCAAAAAACAAAACAAAACTTTATATGAAAAGCACTAATAATACAATGTGATTTTATTTTAAGTTAAGTTAATTACGACCCTTTCAAGCGATATAATGCTTGGCTTTTTAATAGTTACTTGCGTTACCTAACGTACATACGGCCGCACATCAGACTATACATGTTGACCTTGAGACCGCCTTTATGCCCTACGTAATAAAAGCTGTTATCGCAGTTCAACTGTTTAACTTGATGTGCTGTCGACTGTACATAAGCCTATTTTATTCAGAGTGCCATAGGAAAAAGTTAATGTAATTTGTTTAAGAAGATAATTAAAACTGTTAATTTATGTAAGTTGTAAACTAACATAAATTAACAATTTTATTTCTCTTGTAAAACATATAAGTTTATGGCACTCTAAACAATGGGCAATTTTGGAAAAGAATAATAATCCTTTTCCCAAATTGCCCATATTTTACTGGTTCCAAGAACATTCCGCCCTTTTTTCCCTTTTTTCAAAAAAAGCCTAAAATTGCCCATGGCGTGGGAAATTGCCCACGGTCTGGCAACACTGGAGTGAAGTGACGACACTGATGTGTGGAGGGTCTGTTTGTGCGAGTCGGCCAACTCCTTTGATCTGGGTACGATTTACCGCCATCGGACCGATCTCGCCCCAACACGTTCCAACATCGTCACACATTCACGAACTACCTCTCCACACGTGGAAGGTTGGACGAACAGTTGGAGTGTTGGACGATAGTTTGGAGCCGGCATAAGGGCGTTTGTGCACTACACTGAATTTTACCGATCCGGCGGTCCGTGTTTTTACGGACCGGCGTGGCATGAAAAACACGGATGGTTAGCTTGTGCACTTGTCCGGTTTTTTACTGGCCGGGGCAGCGCAGTGATCTCTTTGAAACTACACTCTACGGACGCGTTTTAAACGAGAGGAATAATGAGTTCCTTGGAACGTCGGCAATTACTTGCTTTATTGCTTTATGTACGAAGACGTAGAAGATAGAAAGAATTTTGGGTTCATCCTCTTATCAGTGAAAGGTACCTGCGGGGTCATTTTACCGAAATCACAATAATTTGAGGCAGGATGAAAAATTATTTTTTAACTACTATCGAATGTCTACGGCTAGCTATATAACAAAAAAAAATTCATCAAAATCCGCTTAGTAGTTTTTGCGTGAAACACGGACCACAGACAGACAGACAGACAAACAAAAATTTCAAACACCATATTTTTGGTGCTAGATATATTACGTGTTATTGGTGAGAAAGGCGCTTAAATTCATTTTGGCGTGCGTTAATTTATTTGCGATAACTCCTAAGATATTCATTTAAATTATATGGTGTAAAAGAGTAAAATAATGTGCATAAAATGCTTAAAGCAACTAACGTATTTAGATTGATAAGGGTTAATACTGTATCTGTTTAAATAGCTTTCCAAATTACCGCATTGTTCGTAACCATCTTTTAAGAGATAATATGGCTATAATATGCTATCCTTAAAAGATAGACATATGCTATCGCGGACTTTTTTGTAGATCTATAGAAGAGAAATATCCCAATATGCATTATTTTTTTAAACCTCGAAAGGATTAGGCAGCGTTTTGCTGAAAGCTCCCGGGCGGCTTGCCGTTTGCCGGCACTTTCGACAATTATCGTTATATTTCTACCAATTTACACAAAACTTTCATAAATTATATATTAAAACCTTTCTGAAGAACCACGATACCTATTAGTGAAAACCGCATGAAAATCTGTTTCGTAGTTTTAAAGATTTAAGCATATATAGGGACAGACAGACGGGAAGCGACTTTGTTTTATACTATGTAGTGATTTATGATTAAAATACAACCATCCGTTTTTTTCCGGACGGTAAAATTCAGTGTAGTGCACAAGCGTACATATGTTTTTCATTGCCGTCATCTCGGAACGGAAAAAAACGGTCCGGAATGGGGAAGGGCGTTTGTGCACTACCACTGAATTTTACCGATCCGGCGGTCCGTTTTTTTCCGGACCGGCGTGGCATGAAAAACACGGATGGTAGCTTGTGCACTTGTCCGGTTTTTTACTGGCCGGGGCAGCGCAGTGATCTCTTTGAAACTACACTCTACGGACGCGTTTTAAACGAGAGGAATAATGAGTTCCTTGGAACGTCGGCAATTACTTGCTTTATTGCTTTATGTACGAAGACGTAGAAGACAGAAAGAATTTTGGGTTCATCCTCTTATCAGTGAAAGGTACCTGACAGGGTCATTTACCGAAATCACAATTAATTGAGGCAGGATGAAAAATTATTTTTTAACTACTATCGAATGTCTACAGCTAGCTATGTAACAAAAAAAAGTTTCATTAAAATCCGCTTAGTAGTTTTTGCGTGAAACACAGACAAAAGACAGACAGACAGGCAAACAAAAATTTCAAAAACCATATTTTTGGTGCTAGATATATTACGTGTTATTGGTGAGAAATAATATTAATAATAATAAATAAATAACTTCTTACATTCACACCAATTATCTAAGCCCATTTTAATTCCATTAAGAAACTGTATCATGGAAAACTTGATAACGGATAAATATATACTTACTTAAATACTTTTTGTTTGTAAATACATACATATTATACATAGTTAAAACCCAGACCAAGACAAATAGACATGTTCATGCACACAAATATTTGTCTTGTTCGGGAATCGAACCCGAGACCACTTGCGCAGAAGGTGGGTAGCCTACTCCTGCGCCAAATCGGTCGTCAATCGAGAAAGGCGCTTGAATTTATTTTGGCGTGCGTTAATTTATTTGCGATAACTCCTAAGATATTCATTTAAATTATATGGTGTAAAAGAGTAAAATAATGTGCATGAAATGCTTAAAGCAACTAACGTATTTAGATTGATAAGGGTTAAAACTGTATCCATTTAAATAGCTTTCCAAATTACCGCATTGTTCGTAACCATTTTTTAAGAGATAATATGGCTATAATATGCTATCCTTAAAAGATAGACATATGCTATCGCGGACTTTTTTGTAGATCTATAGAAGAGGAATATTCCAACATGCATTTTTTTTTTAACCTCGAAAGGATTAGGCAGCGTTTTTGCAGAAAGCTCCCGGGCGGCTTGCCGTTTGCCGGCACTTTCGACAATTATCGTTATATTTCTACCAATTTACACAAAACTTTCATAAATTATATATTAAAACCTTCCTGAAGAACCACGCTACCTATTAGTGAAAACCGCATGAAAATCTGTTTCGTAGTTTTAAAGATTTAAGCATATATAGGGCCAGATAGACGGGAAGCGAAGTGATATATGATTAAAATACAACCATCCGTTTTTTTCCGGACGGTAAAATTCAGTGTAGTGCACAAGCGCGCATATGTTTTACATTGCCGTCATCTCGGAACGGAAAAAAACGGTCCGGAATGGGGAAAAGTAAAATGACGGACGGTAAAATTCAGTGTGGTGCACAAGCGCTCATATGTTTTTCATAGCTGCCATATCGGTCCGTAAAAAACCGGACCGCCGGATCGGTAAAATTCAGTGTAGTGCACAAACGCCCGAAAAGTAAAATGACGGACGGTAAAATTCAGTGTGGTGCACAAGCGCCCATATGTTTTTCATTGCTGCCATATCGGTCCGGAAAAAACCGGATCGCCGGATCGGTAAAATTCAGTGTAGTGCACAAACCACAGAACACAATTACTCCTAGCGGAGAAGAAGGTCAACTTCATATAAAAAATATAGGAACGATTTTTAGTTTGGAAGTGCTGCCATCTTAAGTCGGCCCAAGGTAAACTGTTTGAAGCGGGAAATTTGAAACACCTACAACTCACTTGGGTTTTGATTTTTGATAGGCACATCCAAACCAGGCGAGCAGCCTCGAGCGAGAGTTCATCCTCTCGAGTCGAGACCACTCACCCGGTCTGGATGTGCCATAAACGGAATCTATTTATCGGGGAATTAAAAATAAAACTTTTGTTTCTAGCCAATATTTCATCATAATTTTATTATTTTTTGTATACATAATGTTTTCTGTTTAACAACAAGTGTTTTTCTATGTACCTCTAATACAAAATATTAATACATTATAAAAATATACTCACGCGTTGCAATGTGACAAACACATGAACAAATTCAATTATACGTGGTCTCTTTTTAACCGTACAGTTTGTATTTAACTATGCATTTGAAATATGAAAATGAAATGCCTTTAACAAACTGAACCCAGATGCTCTGACTTCACAGTCAATATCTCATGCTAGATCATATAAAGGAACCAGATGTGAAGGCCCAGGTTGAGATTCTATTGAAATTAGCGATGCAGCTTTGGTCTGAAACAAAATGATGGTTTAATTAAAATGTTTTTACATGTACTTTATTCACTTGCAATTAATAAATAAGTATAGGTATTTGTTTAGCTTACATCTGAAGGAACAGCTGTTCTGAGAAGATTTTTCTTAGATGAATCAGTAAAATCCTCATCCCTGAAGTGTTTCTGGCACAACATTCTGTGTTCATTGTGAAATTTTGTTTGCATTGCAATAGAGCTGTACTCTTTTTCAGGGAATATGTATTGCGCCCAATGTTAACAGCTGAAAAACATAATGATATCTGAGAAATATAATTATACAACTTATACAATAATAGTACCTAGGTAGTAGGGATTACTGGTGATGTAGACTGGTGAGAAACTTGAACACCTATTATTAATTAATTTGAGTATTGTCAGTATCGTTGTAATTGTAAGTAGTAAAATTAAAGGCAAATAGCGGGACTCTTATAGCTGTAGGGGTACAAAAAAAACTTTTATTATTCTCAGTAGATTGTTGTAGAATTGAAGATCTATCCAACAAAAAGTACTAAAATTGTCATTAATTCATTAAATCACCTAAGAACATAGGAAAAGTCGAATCTTCAGGAATTATGTTTTCGAAAACTATAAGCGTTCTAAGCCTGAAACTTTGCAGGAAGTCTTCTTAGACCTTTTACCATAAAATTACCAGCATCCAAATCGTGGGACGATACCCGATAGGTACCTATACTAAATTTTTACCCAAATAACATCTATTAAACAGAATTAGCAGGCCGGCTCTCTTCTAATACATACCGAACAAGGTTTCTTTTAAATGGTTTCAGAAACCGAAACAATTTGACGTTGTCTTGGCACTCTTGCTTGGCCAAATGAGCAACCGCACTTGATGAAGCATTTCCTCCTTTGCTCTGCATCCGCCATGGTATGGTAGAACCGTGGATTGCAGGTCACATCACAGGCACCAAATAGATAGGGTCAGTCTCAAAGAGTCAATAACTCACGAAAAGATGTACAGCAAACAAAGGTGGTTTAGTTAAGAGTCACTGTCTCACGATGCGAATCACAAACTTTTGTAACACATAGAACTGAAACTCAACGTTTTGGTGGTAAATTACTTACAAATAAATGAAATTAGGGATTAGTTAGGGGCTGGGTTTAACTTTTTTTCAGGATCCAAAGTGGGTAGGTAGGTAGGTACGTAGGTACTAGTCGGTCACGTGGTATAACAGTATTGCCATAACTGATAAATTGGAGTATTTATTTATATAGCAACATTAAAAATTCAGCCCTTGTAGGTATCTCAAGGCTTCCATACAAAGTTGACACCGGCTGGCACAAACGCCCTGTCTATATCATTTGTGGTTTTGCTGTTGCTTTTAGCAGTTTTATATTTCGGGCTTTTTGTTATCGCGGTACCCTTGGATTACTGCTGTGTACCTACAGTTAATTTTAATTGTATGTAATTGCAAACTCTGCAATGTAAAACACATCACATTAACCAATATTATTTTCCATGTTCGTTCGGTTCTTGGTTCTTCATTTATTTTGTGCTTCATATTGTATGCAAATGGGCGATTTTCTGAAAGCTCAGTCACTAGATGGCGCTGTCCCACCTATGCAGTTAGAAGGAACGGAACGTTATAAATTTTACTTTGACACGACTTTTTTACGTAAAACGGAACGTCAGACAGATGTTATTTATTTACCTAAATCTTTAAATTTACCTATTTCGTTTCTGTTCCTCACAGTAGTACTTATTTAATATATTATTAGTTTCCTTTGAGTTGTGAAAAAGTAATTAATTTAAATATGTTTCATACCAAAATATACCATAGACATGTACATACTTATTCAACGCCATCTAGTGAAGCAATTGGAAGCTTTTTTTTTTTAAATGGCCTCTCAGAAAATCGCTCACTGAGAGGCCATTTAAAAAAAAAAGCTTCCAATGGGCGATTTTCTGAGAGCTCAGTCACTAGATGGCGCTGTCCCACCTATGCAGTTAGAAGGAACGGAACGTTATAAATTTTACTTTGACGCGACTTTTTTACGTAAAACGGAACGTCAGACAGATGTTATTTATTTACCTAAATCTTTAAATTTACCTATTTCGTTTCTGTTCCTCACAGTAGTACTTATTTAATATATTATTAGTTTTCTTTGGTTTAGTTCCATGTGTGCGTTATTCGATACAATTTATAAGAGATCTATATCGATGCACAAAAAAGTACTCGGCGGACAGTCCCTCGTCTGATCAGGCCTTTAAACTGAGCAGCGGGTTCAAAACTCTGCGTTGCACCCTAGGGTGTAAAAGTATTTTTAAAAATGTTATTTTTACAACGCTAAAAGTGTGAGTATCAGTAAATGTATATCGACTGTGGAAAGGTGCTAAAGCTAAAAAATGCTAGTTGTGGGAAATGAGGTTTAAAGTTTATTTTTTTCGAAAGAAAAAAATCATAATTTTTTTGTTATTACCGTGAGCAAATTCATGTATATGAAAGACCATAATATTTATTTATTTCCCAAATTTAGGAAATACTCATTGGTTTCTAATTCTTTTATATAGCGAAATACTTGTCGCTTAGGCAAAAATACTTAAATTTTTGGGAAAATCACAGTCAGGAAAAAATTACTTATGTCCACAATATTTTAAGAACAATCAGTGAAAACTGCTTATAAGTCGCAATGACCTGTTCTAGGGCAATGACAAAATGCTTAGAGACCTTAACTTTAACACATGCAGTGACGGAAAGTTTGCTAAATTACCCATGTTATAATGAAAAATTACTTATGTATGAGGAGATGTTTTACCCGAACCCTTTAGAGAAAATTGCTTAAATGCACTAATGCTGTAGAATAAATTCAAACAAGTATTGCTAAAGCGCCAATCCATTGTAGTCTATAAAATGCTTAAATTACTAAATCACCATTACTTTTCAAATTTGAAAAAACGAATATTGCCTAGGTGGTACAAATTAACTAACGTGGTACAAAAAAGTTAAACTGTTCAGTGCAACAGATCAATCGCTGTGACCTGAGCTCACGTTTCCTGTCCTGCATGATACAGAGATTGCATAATCTGCAAGAGAAACTATTATTAACATACTTTCCAGACTTGTACTCTGAAGTTGACTATGGACGCAGATGGATTCTTAACTAGCTGATCTCAATACAGATACGAAAGATAACCTTATAGATTTAGCTGCTGACGGTATGCATAAAATGGAATTTTATTCACAAACTGTTGACGTATTTTGGATGAAAAGAAAACAAGAATATACTGAGCTCTAAAGGGAAGCTCTTAAAATTATTAGTGCCATTCGCCACTTCATACTATGTGAACTGACGTTTTCTTCAATGGTGGACATTAAAACAAAAAAAAAGAATTAGGCTTCAATTTGATTGCCGGCGACCCCCCGAGTAAGGCTCCGCGACCCCCCTAGGGGTCACGCACGACCCACAGATTGAAAAACACTGCTCTACAGGTTAAGGGTACCTTTTTGCCATTTTGGTTCGGAACCCTAAAAACGGACTATAAGTCGGACTTTAAATCTACATACCTACTTATTACAAACATGCAATATGTTGTAAATAAAAGAATTTTAATTTTAACAAAGTATTTATTAATTAAATGTTAAACTTTATTGAAGGCAGCAATGTCGACACTCTGGACCTAGGGGAAAGAAAAAATTAAACGTTAAATAAGTCTTATTGTAAGGATTGAATATATGGATGTTTAGTCGGATAATACCCGATTCGCGAAATAGCACCCGAGTCTGGAAATGCTAAATTCTCAAAAGGACCTATTCGCGAAATGGCTTATTCTCAAAAGGACTAAATTCGCGAAATGGCCAATTTTCAAAATGAGTAATTGCCAAAATAGTAAACTTTTATCAACGCTAAAAGTGTGAGTATCAGTAAATGTATATCGACTGTGGAAAGGTGCTAAAGCTAAAAAATGCTAGTTGTGGGAAATGAGGTTTAAAGTTTATTTTTTTCGAAAGAAAAAAATCATAACTTTTTTGTTATTACCGTGAGCAAATTCATGTATATGAAAGACCATAATATTTATTTATTTCCCAAATTTAGGAAATACTCATTGGTTTCTAATTCTTTTATATAGCGAAATACTTGTCGCTTAGGCAAAAATACTTAAATTTTTGGGAAAATCACAGTCAGGAAAAAATTACTTATGTCCACAATATTTTAAGAACAATCAGTGAAAACTGCTTTTTCACAATAAAAACAACCACCTAAGGCGGTCGCTTTGCTGCGCTTCACAATTGCCTTAAATTAGTTTAATTTCGTTTTAAGGATTAATTAATGCTACTTCCTACTTATCCTTATATAATATTATAAATGATATGGGCACAGTTAAAATCATACGTAGAGCGAAATAATAAAACTTTTGAGATAGCTGAAATTCAAAATTTCATGAAAGAGGGTTTAGCTCGCATTGGTGCGGATTCATGGAAAAAATGTATCGAGCATGTTATTAAAAAAGAAGACGAGATGATGAGACTCGATGGAATAATAGACACAGCAACTGACGAAGTAACACCACAATTCACCATTAACCTAAATGCAGAATCTGAATCTTCCTATGAATCAAGTGATTCAGACTAATAACTATTTGTATCTCGTTACGGTAATGATTAATTGTGATGAATTTTTGTATAGAACTACAGTACAATCTCAGTAATCCGGTACTTTAATATACGGGTCGTCCAGTAATCCAATACAAAATTACAATATATGTAGTTCATTCCAATAAGTACATTGTTTTACTTGCTCTTTTATGTATTGTTTCCGCTCCGGTGGACGGAGATGCGACGTGAGTTTGTTATACACTGCGGGTTTTGTATGTTCCTCACATTCTGGATTATATCCTCTAATTCGAATTCTCCGCTAATCCAGCATCCGTGTGTTTTAATTAGTGCCGGAGTACTGATCACTGGCACTGTACTGTCTTTTTGGTATTTCGATTTAAAATGATTCAGTATTTGTAGTAAGTAGTACCTTTCATCAAAATTGTATTTTATTGTACCTGTATTCAGTGCACGTCTGTACGATAATAACAGTCAGTGAAAAATAAAACTATGAATAAGCGTTAAACTAATGAACTGATATACAAAATCGAAAAAATCGAATATAAAACGAATTGAATTCAATTGATCATTTTGTGCCAACACTATAGTTGATTGTGACGTCATGTTTGTTTACCTTATAAGACATGCTGAAATAAATAGACTTTACGTGGAGGTAGCATAGATATAGTTATTTACGATTTTCTATTTTGTGAGCCGATTTTGATGAAACTCGGGTTTTAGTATTATTTTGTCAAGAAAACAGCAACCCAACGTTAAAAATATTTAAAAAATCCAAGATGGTGGCCAATTTTTTTCTGTAGGCCGATATTGATGAAAGGAGACTGGGCAAAAAACCATGGAGCTTGGACCAAGAAAAAAATTGGCGGCCACTTCTAGAAGTAGCCTCTATTTAATGGTAGTCACATGTGCTTAAATTTTTTAAAAACCTTACTTCGCTGTCATTGATAGTTTCAGAGTTACAACTGTTTTAAATAGTTTGAGTTTCACCAAAAAATACGTAAAAAATTATAGAAATACATTGTTTTAGCCATTTTTTTGTGTGACTGCGACTGTGACTCCAGTAACTCTTAAGGTGCGGTCACATTCGTTTGACGTCACGTGTAGTGATGTGCCGCTGGGAATATTCCCATTTCCAAGTAATTTACTCATTGTAAATTTACGGGAATATTCCCAATGTTCCCGGGAATATTCCCAATGTTCCCAGACTAATTTAATTTCAAGTATGGCAAAATTTTCTGTCATATTTATATTTCCTTTTACTCCCATGGTTGCGCAACTACTTACTAGTTTTTGCCTGCGATTATACTTCTCTTAATCTCTATTAAAACACAGAACAAGACTACTGAATGTTAAACTACATAGTTTAATTTGTTAACTGAGCAAAGTAACGGTCTTAAGCGAACATACTTTGCAGCATTGATTATTATAGATCCTCATAGCCAAGGAAATCAAGGAACAGATATCACATCGAAGAAAATATTAACGGATGCTAAGTGACTAAAAATGTTAATCGAGACCTTTTAACTTCTTAAAGATTTATCAAACTACAAGTGGAATTTGTGGAATTTGGAGTCGTCCCGTCTTACAACTAACTCCGATGGGACTGGAACCTGGACATGACCTTTGTACGGGCGAATCGAATTTATTTAATACTTCTCATAAGCTGTTGGCCAGCGTTTATTTCATCAATGTGAAGATATTACTACCCTCGATATTTAATAATAGAATATTTGATAAGTTTTTTTTTATATGGAACTGTAGGTCTAGCACAACTTAGCGCGACTCTTTGTCGCGCTCCTTTCAACCAATCAGCACGTCGCCTTAAGTCACGCCCGCTATCCACGAGCGTTCTGATTGGTTGAAAGCGCCCGCGACTCTTTCTCACTCGAGTCGCGCTCAAGTTGTGCTAGCCCTACTGGGCAGGCATTTGACCGCCATCTTGTTTAATCATATGATGTGGTTTAAGATGCTGGATGTTTGCCCAGGATGCCTGTTCACTCTGGCCTTGAAGTGTTCAAGCTTGTAGTTATCGGGGATCACATAAGCAGGCTGCGCATTCCATTCTTTAACGGTTCGCATAAGAAACGAAACTGCGAAGCGCTTGGTGCGGACAAGTAGAGTGTCAACAATATAATAATGATAGGATAGCCAGCGTCAGGTTCCCCGATGGTGGAAAGGGGCTGAAAGAAAAAGGTCGGGCAGTTCTCTCGCACACTCCCAAAAGCGTATTCCAAAAAATACCGATAGATACGCAACTTTGAGTTGGTGACTGACATTCTGGAGTTCCGCCGGCGCCGTAGCCAACGCTGAGTTTCCAATGAACCTCCTGACACGGTTTTCAATCGATTCCAGAAGTTCTAGCTGGGGCCCGATTCTCAGGCATTCGAACTTTTTCAGTGTGGTAATTCGTATCTCGAACATTTTGTTTGTGGTTTCTATTGAAAAGTTAGAACGTTTCAAACAAACTAAGCTGTCTCAAATGTCAACAAATTCATTTTGACAGCTAAGTTCGTATACGAACATCTATTGGTTTTTACCATTCGTAGCGTTCGACTGGTTTTCGATCGAACTTTTTCGATTGTGAATTTCTGACAATACAAAAACTGTGTTATATTTGAATTTCGAACTATAAATGTGAACTTTTCTCGATTGCCTGAGAATCGGCCCCCTGATACTTAGCAGAACCATTCCATAAGTGACAACAGTACTCCAAGCACGGACGAATCTGCGATTTGTATATCAAAAGCAGTTGGTCCGTCCGGCGTGAAGTACCGTTTAGAGCCCTAGAGAAGACGCCCAGTTTCTTAGCAGCACACTTGCAATGGAATCGATGTACTCGCCAAAATTCAGGTTGGATGGTGAGTTCAGGCCAAGAAGTTGCAGATGTTCAGTTATCGGCAAGAATACACCCTGGAAAGTTAGAGTCAGTTGGAAAGGACTCCGTTTTGCAGTGAATAAAAAACCAGTGTTTGAGTAGCATTGAAAGTAGCAGATTAAATTGCTCAACAAGGGATTCTCGACAATAGCAATAAATTATTTATGATTTATGACAAGACTGGATTTCATCATTCGTAGCCTTTACAGTTGAGTGAGATATATCTAATGGTAGTTTCATCTGTATACCCGATAGTATTCCTCAATGTCTCAAGACTAAGGTCTTTGACCAGTGTGTGTTGCCAGTTATGACTTATGGAAGCGAGACGTGGTTTTTTACTATGGGTCTCATAAGAAGGCTCAAGGTCACCAAGCGAGCAATGGAGAGAGCGATGCTTGGTATTTCCCTGCTCGATCGAATCAGAAATGATGAGATCCGCAGGAGAACTAAAACGACCGACATCGCTCGAAGGATTGCTCAGTTGAAGTGGCAGTGGGGGGGGGGGGGGGCACATAGCGCGGAGAACTGATGGTTGTTGGGGCGGAAAGGTTCTCGAATGGTGACCGCGAACCGGACGACGTTCCGTGGGCAGGCCCCCTACAAGATGGTCCGACGATCTGGTCAAGGTCGCGGGAAGCCGCTGGATGCGGGCAACGCAGGACCGATAAAGATAAAGGTCTTGTAACTTTTTGCCGTGTGAATATGCCATAATAATAAGTCTGCGGTTGTGACTGATTATTATCTTGTTCTTTTTTAAACAAATAATGAAATGTAGTAAATGAAGAGAAAATAAAATAAATAAATACACATGTAGGGAATATACGTTAATCAAGCTGTAAATTTTTATAAAAGTTTCATATTATATTACGACATCATGATACGACACTATTGTGATTCAAGTTATTTTAATAAATGACTAGCGGGTCCTCGCGGTTTTACCCGCCTAGTACCCGTTTCCGTGGGAATATCGGGATAAAATATAGCCTATGTCAGTCAGGAAAAATGTAGCTTTCTAATGGGGAAAGAATTTTTTAAATTGGTCCAGTACTTAGTTTCGGAACCTATTCGATGCAAACAACAAACAAACAATCAAATTTTTTCTCTTTATAATATTAGTATAGATTATTATTAAAAATATTACTAAAAAATCTGTTTTACTAAGTAGGCATTGGAAATATTCCCGGAAACATTGGAAATTTACTGGGAATATTCCCGGGAAAATTGGAAACTTTCGCCATAGAAGTGATATTAAGTTTGGCATATTCATTTTGCTGTGTAATTTTGGCCAATGGAACGGTTAGCACAAAACAAAAAAAGATTGAATTACATTATAAGCAATTTTCCCCAATATTTCCACTTTTGGGAATATTGCCGGGAATGCTTCTGGGAATATTCCCAATGTTTCCAATATTTCCGGGAACGGCACATCACTAGTCACGTGTTCGGTTTTCACAGTAAATGTATGCACTACAAGCACACTTATCTTATATTATAACACGTCCATATAGATACGGCGTGTTAACCACCCTTAAGATTTCTTTTAAGTTCACTTATCCAAGTTCACATAATACAGGCTTCTGCCTTTTTTTTGTTCTTTGTTTTAGATTACTGTTTTCCTGTTTGTAAGCATTCACCTTATCAATCTTATATCATTAATCATCATCATCCTAGCCTTTTTCCCATGTCATTTGGGGTCGGCTCTCCGTATCATTTTGCGCCATTCCTCTGTATTTTGCGTCATATCAAGGCTTACGCCCATTGTCTTCATATCTTTATTTATTGTGCTTGTCCAGGTCGTAGGGGGGCGACCTCGACCTCTCTTACCCTCGGCAGTGTTGTTTAGTGCACTCTTAGTCATGTGGTCGACATCCCTGCGCATCACATGGCCGAACCATCGCAGTCGACTCTCGCACATCTTCTCTTGTATTGGCGCAACCTTGAATGTGCCACGTATATATTCATTCCGAACTTTATCTATTCGCGTAACGCCCCCAGCCCACCTAAGCATTCGCATTTCTGTACAATGCATCTTATGCTCCTCTTGCTTGCGCATCGGCCAGCATTCCGCACCATACAGAAGGCTCTCTTGTAGATTTAGCCCTTTACTCGAACAGGCATCAATCTTATACCATTACCGAAATAAAAATAATGTTAATAAAAAAATAACATTATCTTCTTAACTATCCACATCTGAGAGTTATGCTCATAAGAAAAAATGAAGCACATATTCATAACTTTCATTTAGAATTAGATTCTTAAGTGGCCGCACACTTTTATTTTTCAACCTTTGGTCCAGAGGTGCCCAGTCTCCTTTGGTTTTAAGTATTATTTTGACAAGATAATAGTAACGTTATGTCTAAAATACTAAAAAATCCAAGTTGGCGGCCAACTTTTTTGTTTGCTGGCTGATTTCGATGAAACTCGGTTTTTGGTACTATTTTGATAATAAATCCAAGGACCCGGTGGACATTCACGGGGGGGTTCGGGCGTCCCCGCGGTCTCCAAATTGAGTTTTCTAAACGTTTCGGTTTAGCTGAAGTGCACCAGTTGTTTCTACCAAACAGTGCCTCGACTGTCGCTTATTTCCCCTACATCACTCAACTTAAATGAAAATAGCAAAACAAGAAAGAAAAGGTTAAAACAACGGCTGCACTTCCTCCCAATTAAAGTGCACCTCGCAAACATCCGAGGATTGCACTCCAACCTCGAATCGGTCCACCACTTCCTTGAGACCGAAAAGCCGCACCTATTTTTTCTAACGGAGACGCAGATAGCAACTCCGTCGGACGTGTCATACCTCAACTACCCGGGCTACACTCTTGAACATAAGTTCAGAAGGTGGGCTGGGGTCTGTGTGTATGTACGCGATGACATCTGCTGTATGCGTCTCCGTGGCTTTGAAAAACCAGGGTTCACCACCGTCTGGCTTATGGTTGACACCGGAGTAGAGAAACATCTTTACGTCGGTGTGTATCGACCGCACAGCGGTGATCAGGAGACGACCAGGCTTATAGAGTATTTAACTGAGACGGCAGATCTGGCTATGCAAAGGTACCCCACGGCGGAACTTAACTTTCTTGGGGATTTCAATGCTCACCATCGAGAATGGTTATTCCCGTTCGAGAAAACTGACCACGCTGGTCGTGAGATGCGCAAGTTTGCCTTATCTTTAGATCTCACGCAGCTGGTCAACGAAGCAACACGCGTACCAGATATTGCAGGCCATACGCCTAACTGCCTAGACCTCCTGCTGACTACAAACCCTAACAGGTACTCTGTTTCGGTCTCAGCACCGCTGGGATCATCAGATCACTGTGTGGTAAAATCTGTGTCGGTCACCTCGCCTCTCGATGTTAGCCCTAGAGGCATGCGGCGAGTTTGGCGATACAAGTCAGCGGATTGGGACGAAATGCGACACTTCTTTGCATCGTATCCTTGGCAGCGAGTATGCTTCTCCTCGTGGGACCCCTCTGTCTGTGCTGATGCGGTCGTGGATGTGATACGGCAGGCAATGGAATACTTTATTTCTTTTTCCGACATCCCGCTCGGACACAATGCCCGACCTTGGTTTAATGCGGACTGTGCTCGCGCAGAAGCGCGTAAAGAGTCCGCATATCAAGCATGGGTACAAGTTCGCGACCAAAAAGCACGTGCACAGAGGGTTCGTGCGAAGAAGAAAGCTTTCAATTCCGCAGCCAAGTTATGCAAACGAGTGATTCGTAAGGCTCGATTCGACCACGTAAGCCGCATAGGAACCAAACTAGCATCGTATCCAGCTGGTAGTAAGCAGTTCTGGTCCCTGTCTAAATCGGTCGAATCAAATTTCTGCCGCTCCTCTTTGCCTCCCATGCTGCGACCGGACGACTCCCTGGCCCATACCGCGGCAGAAAAGGCAAATTTATTTGCCTCTCATTTCGCGAGCAACTCACGCCTTGATGCTGGCTCTAAAAATCCACCTAATATCCCTCACTGTGACGCATCCATGCCGAGGATCACCTTTCACACGAAAGAGGTCAGAAGAGCCATGCTAAACTTGGACGTGAATAAGGCCAGCGGCCCCGATGGAATTCCAGCTAGAGTGCTGAAACTCTGTGCGCCTGAGTTGTTTCCGGTTTTGACACGCCTGTACCGCCTTTCCCTGCATAAAAAATCGGTTCCCAAGTCGTGGAAAGTTGCGAATGTCCAACCTGTGCCCAAGAAGGGTGACCGTGCCGACCCCTCCAACTACAGACCGATAGCTATCACCTCCATACTCTGTAAGGTAATGGAAAGGGTTCTTAATAATAAGCTGCTATCGTACCTTGAAACCAACGACCTACTCAGTGACCACCAATATGGTTTTCGCCGTGGTCGGTCAACTGGGGATCTTCTGGTGTACGTTACGCATTGCTGGGGCGAGGCAATTGAAAAACATGGTGAGGCACTTGTTGTTTCGCTTGACATTTCGAAATCCTTCGACCAGGTCTGGCACGCTGGTTTGCTCAGCAAACTTCCAGCGTACGGTATTTCTGCTGACTTTTGTGGCTGGATTTCAGATTTCCTGAGTGAGCGGTCGATTAGAGTCGTCATCGACGGCTGTTGTTCTGACCTGATGGCTATCGATGCCGGAGTTCCTCAGGGATCCGTTCTCTCTGCGACCCTCTTTTTGCTGCACATCAACGATCTGCTTCTGCCCGGAATCGTTGGGTATGCTGACGACAGCACCGTCACAGAAAGATATCATTCAAGCGCAAAAGCTAGCAGTGAGGAAGTCCGTTCTTTGAGAGGCCATGGTAGAGCAAACAAACTTGACTTTAAGCCATGTTGCTCAATGGGGTGACGATAATATGGTCAATTTTAATGCCACCAAAACACAGGCGTGTCTTTTTACCGCAAAAAGGAGTCCTTTTACCTTAACTCCTTCTTTCCGTGGTACAGCTGTATCAGTTACCGACTACTTAGATCTTATTAGCATGAAGTTAACATCAGACCTTAACTTCGGCGACAACATTGAGTGTAAAGCTCAAACTGCTGCCAAAAAGCTGGGAATCCTGAATAAGGTTAAGCGATACTTCACGCCGGGAAAGCTTTTAACTCTTTACAAAGCGCAAGTCCGGTCATGCATGGAGTATTGCACCTCTGGGATGGTTCAGCGAAATACCAGTTAGCAGCACTTGACTCAGTGGAACGCAGAGCGAGGAAACTAATCGGAGACGATAAGCTGGTTCAACCCAAGCTCCATAGTCTAACCCATCGACGTAAAGTGGCTTGATTGTCGGTATTTTACAGGCTGTACTTCGGTGAGTGTGCTTCTGAGCTGAATGAGCTCATTCCACCATCCCCGTTCTACCACCGAGAATCTAGACGCACAGCGGGCTATCATCCTTTACTTGGTCAACATCCCGCGAATGCGTACCAAGCGCTTTTCTTCATCCTTTGTGATGCGCACCGCCAAGGAATGGAATACCCTGCCTGCGTCTATATTCCCGAATGACTACAACCCTAAAATTTTTAAAGCTGGAGTGAATAGGCTGCTTCTGGGTAAGCTCGCTCCATCTTAGGCTTCTTCTCAACCCTAAGGTTCAGTGTGAAGCCAAGAGCAAGCCCATTATACATAAAAAAAAAACAGCAACGCAATGTTAAAAAACCCAAGATGGCGGCCAACTTTTTTTATTTTGGGGTGATTTTGATGAAACTCGGTTTTTGACACTATTTTGACAAGAAAACAGCAATGCAATGTTGAATATATTAAAAATCCATGATGGCAGCCAACTTTTTTTGTGGGCCGGTTTTGATGTACTTACTTAATAACTCGGTTTTTAGAGAGAAAATCAAAGTTGGCCACCATCTTGACCTTTTGCCTATATTAAAATTGCGTTGCTGTTTTCTTGTCAAAATAGTATAAAAAACCGAGTTTCATCTAAATCAACAAAAAAGTGGGCCGCCATCTTGGATTTTTATATTTTTTATATTGCGTTGCTCTTTTACTGTCAAAATTAGTGATGGGTCGCGAGAAAATTCTCCAAGTGAGAGTATTTCCCATTCGGGAATATTTATTCTAGAATTTTTCTTTTAATTGAGAATATTCTCAGGTCACCGAGAATTTAAGAGAATTTAAAATTGGATGAAGATTTTCTTATTTTTAGGAAAAAAAATATATTCTCTTAGATGTTTTGAACTACGATGGCAGTATTGTATAAAATAAGTAGGTAAGTATCTCACTTTATTAACACATTCGCCATCGTTTTTGCCAATAACCTTGCGAGAGAAAATTGATTTTTAGATTTATTGGTGAAATTAACGTTGGCTATACAGCGCGTAAGAAGTATTGGATAAATTCAACGCTTCTCATAACGACTCCGTAGCTCAGAGGTTAGAGCAGTCGCCCGGAAACCGAAAGGTCGCTGGTACGAGTCCCATGGGAGCTAGTTGTGAGACGGGTCGATTTTTTCTAAATACTTAATTTTCCATTTTTCTATAGTAAAAATTGCATTGTGAGTGCAAAAAAGTAAAAATTTAAAAAGGTATTTCTTTCATGTGTAAGGGCCTAAACTGCGTCACTCGGACGCCCGCGCGGTTCCATACAAAAGTGCTCCATCGCGGGCCCCGTCGCGGGCACCCGTCGCGGGGAGGCGGGCCCCGCGCCCGCGCCTTGTGGCCCGTTTCCAACGAACTTAACAGCAAAGTTTTCACTGAGAGAACATTCTCGGGAATTTCCCATCACTACAAAATAGTTCCAAAAACAAAGTTTCATCAAAATCGGCCCACAAACAAAGCGTTGGCCGCCATCTTGATTTTTTTAACATTGCGTTGCTGTTTTATTGTCAATAGTACCGTAAAAAAAACCCGTAAATAAAATAGAGTTTCATCAAAATCGGCCCACAAACATAAAGTTGGCCGCCATCTTAGAATTTTTAATATTTTTAAGATTGCGTTACTATTTTTTCTTCAAAATAGTACCAAAAACCGAGTTTCATCGGAATCGGCCAACAAACAAAAGAGTTGGTTTTTTAATTATTTTAGCATTGCGTTGCTGTTTTCTTACTGCTACTGCTGCTGGATGGAAAAATTGGATGGACTGTGTCTTATGGCAGCCATACACCTTCAAGTAATTTGATCAAACTGGCTTGGTCAAACGGCTTGATGACATTGGCATGATCTCCCAAGCGACCACACACCTTCACGCAGGCTTGAAGCGGCGTCAGTTCAATATCGAAGTGGGCGAAGAGTTATTGTGCTTCTTTATTTAAAAATGTAAACACACACTCGAATCTTTAAACAAACAGTTTGATCAAGCCGTTTGATCCAATAAAAATACGAAAATGCATATTTCTTCAAGGCAACTGATTACTTATTAAATTTTATCAAATTTTCCCCACACACCTTCATGCCAATTTCATCAAGCCGTTGGATCAAGCCAGTTTGATCAAATTACTTGCAGGTGTATTGGCTGCCATTATTCAAGAATATCAACATAAGAACGGTTGACACTATGAGTAGTACTTACCTATTGGGAAAACTACAATAGCGTTCGAGTATTAATAGAAAAAAGCCTAAAAGAAGCCTAGCCTAAAAGAAGCTATAGCCTTAATATAAATCTTTAAGTCGCCAGAAAGCCTAAAGACTTTTTAGGCCTATAGCCTTTATAAACTGGCTAGCCATTGAAAAGGCTACCTCATTAGCATAGCCCTAAAAAGGACCAATAGGCTTTTATTTTGGTCTAAAAGCCTATAGTCTTCGGGAACACTAGTAAGAGCCGTAAACGCTGTACTGTTGGAAAATAGCTTTAACAGTATGACGTCACAATCACAACTATGGCGACCAATCGTGGATTCGTGGCGCGTTCATAGTCACGTGATTTTTGTTAAAATTTTATCGATTTTTAATTGTTTATAATTAATTGTTTTTTTTACAGTTTTTCCTTTAAATTTTAATATTATTGATAATGAAGTATAAGTTTTATATAAAATAAATAATAAAAATCAATAAAAAAAAATCACATTCCCAATTGGTAGTAGTAGGTACTTACCGAAATGTCTTTGTTTTATTATTACACAAACGAAGATTTTAAAAAGTAAGTACTTACACAGTTACACCTTGTTTTAAAGTATTGAGCATGTTGGTTAAATAAGCTTACATACAAGTCATAAAAGTATAGCATTTTTAAAACTACAGTTGTATATCACATGTTAGACGAAATTAATAAAGTGTAGTGTTGTTTTATTGCATCAGACTAAACTAAAATAAATAATCCCTTTAAACAAAAATGCTATTTTATTATCAACACTACATACTAGCGTGCTAGGTACATCTCAATGTAAAACACCATGGTCATGGACAGTTTCTTTTTTTAATTTGAAGGTTAGAGAGGAAGGTTTGAGGCAAAGGAATCGCTTATATTATTCCTGGTATTGTACTCAGTAGGTACTTACGGCCTTTTAGAATATACCATTTTCAATTAATTATTATCTCAATAATTTTTGAAAATAAAAAGAAAAGAAAAAATACGCGTTCCCTAAAAACGACAACCTTTCATTATATCCATAAAAACAAGTACCTTAAAATTTTGAAATGTTGCCTAATTGACATTATCCGACTAAACGTAATACTTAACAAACATACAAAATAAATAAACCTTAAAAAGCCTAATTAAAAAATAAACCTACAAGAGTTAGTGCTAGTTCAGACGACGGCGGGAACCGCGCGTTTTGACGCGCGATTTGTTCTATTTACACTGTTTGCTCAGGATCAGCGGGGTAAGTAACTTGTAAAATATTGACAGCAGTGTAACGAAAATCACGTGTCAAACCGCGCGGTTCCCGCCGTCGTCTGAACTAGGGCTAAGTTTACACCTAGCTTTAACTAAAAAGTTTGCTTAGGAATATGACGCTTTGAAACATCACATGTAAGGAGTAATATTGCTAAGCAATATTTTTGGTTAAGCCTGGGTGTAAACTTACTCTTTGTTTATTAATAAGGCTGTAAAAGCTTAATAAGTTTAAAAGGGTTAGCACACTTGGCCTGCAATGTGTGTGACCAAAAATAAATTATTATATCAAGCTCCTCCATGCTTTGGATGGCATGTTAAGCCCTTAGTGCCGGCTTTGGCAGTCGTTAACACCCACCTATCCAGACAACAGAAATAATATTAGTTCAATCTTTTATACTAGTGTTAGAACTGTCAATTAGCCTGGTACTTACAAAATCTTCGAGCTTTTCGATTTCTTCAGTCAACCAGTCTACAGAAACCTTTTCATCTTCAACAACACAAGAAATTTGTAGCTTGTGGATACCGTAAGCTAATGGCACTAGTTTAGCAGCACCCCAGAGAAGGCCCTCAGTGCTTATCTCTCTAACTACTGTTTCCATGGCCACCATGTCGGTTTCATCATCCCAAGGTTTCACATCCAAGATAATATTTGATTTCGCAATAAGAGCTGGTTCTGTAACAACAACATGTATTACTTTTGATGTTTTTATGCAGACTGGTAGCATTGTCATCATAATGACATAATTTATTGTCACATTCTCATCTTCACACATACTATTGCAATTATATTTTCATGTGTGTTTAGTTCAAAAAATCTTACTTTTAGATTTCTTTGCATTGTATGCAGCTAATCTTTCTTCTCTCAATTTTGCTGCAGTCTCAGTCTCTTCTTCATCATCATCAGATCCAAAAAGGTCGACACCATCATCTGAATCTTCAGTTTTCGCTGCAGGAGCTGGTGTAGGCTTTAAAAAAATATTATCTTAATAAGAATTTGAATACCTATTAGAGTTTATTTTAACTAGAGGGTTTCAAGCTGGCCTCAAAAACTGGGCCTGAGTTTTTTATAATGCTAGATTTTAATTTAATTTTACCTAGTATCGTTTTATAGAAAACTAGCGACCCGGCCCGGCTTCGCACAAGGTCGTTTGAACAATTTTGTTGGTGCTTCGACAGTGATAGTACTTTTAAATCCGTGATAACTTAAGTATTCATTTCAATGAAAAAAGGTTAAGGACAATTTTGATTTAAATTAAATGGCCAAGCTAACTAATATACTTATTTGAATAACCACTCAATGGTTACGCACGCTTAAATATGCTTCCGGGGCAATGGTTCCTCAGCACAGCTCCGCTCCGCTCCGCTTCGCTCGGCTTTAAATTAAGTTTTACTCAAAAACTAGAAGTATTTAATAAAAACTAATTATTGTTTTATAATGCTAGTTAAATTTGCAATAAGACTGTATGATTTGTAGATGGATTTTTATTACGATTTAATTAGAAACAGCGAGTTGAAGTTGCAGAAACGGAAATATTTTACCGATTTCTTTTTAAAACATGCAATAAATACTAATAAATAAATAATTATTACAGCCCATTTGTGTTTAAATAATAGTTTACAATGTTGTTATTAGATAAAAGTAAAAAAAAGATCTCTCTTTTAGAAAATTTTGTTTAAATAAAGATATAAAAATGTAAGTAAAGAATCACCCTTACGGGCTACAAAAGTATGGATCGATTTCGTATCGACTTCTTTTTTGTAAGTAGGTAAATTTTAAATATATACTTTTTATGGGTATTGAGGGCATAACAAGTAAATATTAATGTATTACAACATATTTAGTACAATATATTTAATTATATTTTTATATTTTATTTTTCCATACTTAGCTAACATTGCCTAAATCACGCAATGGTTCCTTGCCTCCTGGAGGCAAGCAAGTCAGCAAACTTCAATCGAATATAATCCGCCAAATTTTTATTAAACCAATTTCTAGTTCTACGATTAAAATAAGGTGTCTAGATTAAGATTGTTATAAGTTGGATAGGAACAGAGAGTGATTTGACATAATTAATTAAAGTATTTTAATTAGCTGTCAGCTTGCCTCCAGGAGGCAAGAAACCATTGGAGCGGGTAAAAATACTTGCCTCCAGGAGGCAAGGAACCATTGAGTGGATAAGGATTAATACTGATTAGGAGAAATTAGCTTTGCAAATAAAGAAATATTTTTAAATTAATTGCTTAATGATAAAAATGGTTACTGTGAGTCAACTTTAGGAGATAGATATGCTATCACAGACTTTATTGTAGGCTTTTTTATGATATACAATTCCCTGGTACATCATTTTGATGTATCTCATACGGTTTAGCTAGTGTTTACAATGTAAGCGCTCGAAAAATCGACATTTTGGTGGCTTCATCACAAGACATGGAATTTTCCCTTTTATACAAATACTTACTTAATTAAACTGTTTTATATGTATCAAGATTTGGGAATAAATTTCCTAAATAACAGTGAAAACTTCTTAAAAATCCGTTGCGTGGCTTAAAAGAAGCAAGCTTAGAAACAGACAGACAGAGGCGGAGAGCGACTTTGTTTTATACTATTCAAAATACAATCTGAATTTTGATACATCATGGCCCTAGGTATTACAAAAAAATATTGAGTCTAATTAAAGGAAATGTATTAGTGCAATATTGTATGCAATGTATTAGTCTTACTTTAGAGGGCCCAGTTTTAGATCCACCGGTAGCTTCTAGTGATTCCACTCGCACTTGAAGGCTGATGACTAGGTTACGTAAATCATCAATCGCTTTCTTCAGATCAGAGTTCTCTTTCTCAAGACTGTTCAGCTTGTTAGTGAGCTCCGTGTTTGGTACACCAGCTAAGGTAGCAACACTGTCCATCTGAAATCATAAAGTAGGTAACATTGTGAAATTGTATTGCTAAATTGAAGTGATTTTTTGGGTTTTGGTCAATTATCTAGTCTACATTACTGCTTAATTTTAAATGGGTTATAATGTATAAAACAAGCACATCTTAAAAAAAAATGATTTCACTTGATCTGTGAATTTGTGATCACTGTGTGTAAGAAAAAATAAAAACATAAATTGGTCTTAAATTAAATTACTGTGTGATAAATGAATGAAATAATATTTACTCACACATTCAAGTGAATTCTTGATGTGCTGTCTAGCTTTAGCCACTTCGTTGGCCAAAGAAGATTGAGTTAAAGCAAGTGGTACTTGAACCTACAACAATATATGGCTGTTACTATAAACTTTACTTATAGTAAAATAAATACTTTATAATAAAGTATTTATTAATTTAATTTAATCACAAGTTGATAATTCAATGCTAATGACAGCATCATCATTGCAAGTAGATTTTTAAGGTGGACGGCTTATCGCCAATCACCTTTGACCATTGGTTATTTATAATTTTTTTAGAAAACTTACTTTGGACTTGGACTCGTAATACTTCTTCTCAGCATCATTGTAAATAGTTCTGTCAATCCAAACTTTCTCGTGGGCTAGTGCAGACATTATCTGAAATAAGTAATATTTTAGTCAGATAAACTTTAATGTAACAGAGGGTAGGTTTAAGAACATTATTTCCTCTATATATCAAAGGAGCGCTGAAAATATGAATATTTTAACTTATTAAAGAATCAATCATAACTTACAGACTTTCGTTGAAAATGTTAATCTTAGCAATTATTATGTTATGTACTTTGAAAAGTTCTGACTCCGAGGTGACTCCGAGTTTTGGTTGAGGTTAGTTAGGTAGATAGGTGAGCTTTATTTGATTTAATATTTCAATACAATAGGTTTTTTTTACTTACACAATAAAGGCGGTGATATTGCTTAGTGAAGAGAAGAGACTAGTGCTTTTCTACACTTATTTTATGAATTTTAACTTGTTGAATAATCGGAGAACAAAACGGCACTTACTTTCGTTCGACGGTCTTCCGAATAAAGAGAAAGAGGGAAAGAGATAGATATATTATAGGTACTTTGTGAGAGAGAGAGACTCGACATCCACGTCCACGACGACCGGACACGACCACTGACAGTACTCAGAGACTGACACCAAACTGACACGACCAACACGACCATTTGCATCTGAATCACAAATTATTTATCTGAATGAGGGATTTTCTGACAGATGATTAAAAAATAAAAAAGTTAGTTCCAAAAAACTCAACAGATGGCGTTCATCAGACATGGGTTTGCTTTTTTTAAATTTGCTGGCAAGGGCCCTGTTTAACCATTTTTACAAGTCTACAATTATGTAAGAAAGCTAGTGAAGTACTTGTATTTTTACTCTAGTAGAACATCAGAATCACAAGTTGGCGGCCATTTTAAAAGAAATCATTCACTATTATTACGAGTGTAATGTCAGTGACATTGACATTAACATAATAGTAGATTGTATTACAAGGGAGCAAAATAGCATATTTACGGCGAGGGCGCTATTTTTAATAGCGGCGCGAAGCGCGAAGTCCAGAGCGGAGTGAAGGATTCTATAGTAGAATCCCGAGCGTAGTGAGGGATTCTAAAGTAGAATCCTGAACGCAGCGAGGGATTCAATATACGTCGCCCGAGGTGAAAATAAGCCGAGTAATACACTCTACTTTTATTTTTTATTTCGAAAATTTCGAATTTATGGAAAGTAAATACACTTTGCTTTTCATAATAAGAAAAACAACTAAAACTACCTAGAAAAATAAAAGAATGGTGGCGGGGGCATAGCCTTCTCTATTTTTTTTATTTATATTTAAAAAATTTTAAGTTCAATTAAACAAAAAATAAAAAAAATATATGTCCATCGGATGCCTCCTATGTATCTCCGGGGTTTTTAGCTTCGACGCACCGTTTTTGAGATATTCTCATTTTTATAAAATTCATTTTTGAAACAGTTCCGGCCCAACCAACCCCATACAACATCAGTAGAAAACTTTTTCATTGCCGATGAGATAACTGGTTGACTGTAACCAAATTCAGTTCTATTTTTAAAAATACTTTTACACCCTAGGGTGCAATGCAGAGTTTTGAACCCGCTGCTCAGTTTAAAGGCCTGATCAGACGAGGGACTGTCCGCCGAGTACTTTTTTGTCCATCGATATAGATCTCTTATAAATTGTATCGAATAACGCACACAAGGAACTAAAAGTACCGCGGACAAAAATTCCCCGAAAGTACGGCGGACACCGAGAGACTGGACTGGACAAAAGTTCGCGGTAGTCCCCGAAAAAAATAGAACAAACGTAAATAGGCGTAACAACGCACACAACGAACTTTAGTCTGCATTGGGCGCCCGATAGTGAAGTACGTCTTCGGGCAACAAATGACCGCACACTATATGCGTTGAGTCCGCGACAAGTACCCGGAGGAAATATTTTGGACGTACAGGGACTTTTTGTCCCACGGGGACAACAGTCCTTCGTCTGATTAGGCCTTAAATATACATCACTTTTCGAATATGAGAAATGAAAAATATTTATCAGCCAATGCATTTATATGTCATTGGGTATTCCAATGACACTCTTTTTTGTTACCGTAAAAAACACTTGTTATTTACTTCGTGAAACAGAATTTACAAGTCCATGTTACATTTCGAAGCTTGTGAACTTGTAAACTTGTATCTTTCGAGAAGTAGGCCCATCTCTGTGTGGTAATAAACAATAGAGGTGAGTGGATTCATGTCTGGTCAGCGACATCTATCGAGCTAATAAATAAACTTTTTTTTTTTTATTTGCTGGTAGAAAATCTCTCATTGAGGGACATCGACATCGCAAGAGACAGCATGAAACGCTTGTGCACTACACTGAATTTTACCTTCTCCCGGAAGAAAACGGATGAGTATTTTAATAGTAAATCATTTATAATAGTAAGAATTCATTTATTTCGTGTAGTTTCAATGTTTCAACCCTAAACTACACGAAATAAATAAATTCCATAATTTATTATTAAAATACAAGCATCCGTTTTTTCCGGGACTTTAAAATTCAGTGTAGTGCACAAGCACCCTAAGACCTATCAGGGAATGTAGTAAAAGAATATCTCATCAAAAACATAAAATATGTGAAGTGAGAGCCAACTTCAATATTAGGAAATATGCCTTGGTTGTTGACTTCAACGACAAAAGATGTGAGATCTAAATGGGTGCCAAGTTTAACAGTCAGTCCTGAAAATTTAGTACTTACATAAAATGTTTTATATCAACTTAAAATATAATTTCTTCTTATAACTTAGGATAATATATTGAAGCCTAAGGTCTGAGTAAACCAGATTTACTCTATGAGTAATGTACCACTGAGTTTTCGCCTTTTTGCATCGCTACGGCACACAAAATGATATTTATAAGATTAGTTTAACTTTGTTTTATTTTCTTGTATTTAATTTGATTTTTCTTTTTATTAATTTTGCTGTTTTTTTTATTATTTTTGTTATGTGTGCTTGTTTGGTGTAAATAAATCATCTATCTATCTATCTATCTATCTATCTATCTAGTTAGTCCTTCCTGCCTTTTATCCCGGAAATTTGTTGTTGTAAGATCTGTTTATTAAAGGAGATGTAGAGGAAAAAGAAAATAAATAAAAAAATACTGTACTGAAATGTATCGTTTGTTTTCATAATATGAATACCTTCTTTACTAATGGAAACTCTAGTACCTAATGGAAAGATAATAAAACAAACATCAGTTTATTTTTACTTTTATGTTTTAAACAAATTAACATCTCCTCAATCTTACTTAATTATTATTACAATTATATATACGTCGCAGCCAAATGGTTGAATCCGCCATTCAATTAAACGCCTACTAGGCCGATCATTTTTTCCGTAAGCTATTTTATCTTCCTATAAGTTGATGGAGTCACAAAAAATTTATATTTCTAACCTATCACGTGTTCTACAGGACTTCCGAGAGGTACATGCTGCCATACTAAACCATCCGGCGGATTTGACCATCCGCCTGTGACATATACATTATATGAAATTGTCTCTGAATGGGTCCGCTTTTTAGGTTTGTTATATACATAGTAAAATACATAAGTTTAAAATGAGTATGTGAGCAAACATTAACAAAATTTTATTCATAAGAAACGAATTAGAATCTTTCTGGGGCTAGCTTGACTATGTGAAGAAAATCTGGTAGGTTCCGAGATGGTCGATGTCAAAGTTCTCATTGATCGTGGTACTCGTGATCGTGTGTCATTATGTTTCCTGTTAACAGAAAAAAGATAGACATAAGTATTGTATAAAACATGTTCAACAGACGACCGATTTGGCGCAGGGGTAGGCTACCCACCTCCTGCGCCAGAGGTCTCGGGTTCGATTTCCGAACAAGAAAAATATTTGTGTGCATGAACATGTCTATTTGTCTTGGTCTGGGTGTTTACTACGTATATTAAGTATGTATTTACAAACAACAAGTATTTAAGTATATATTTATCCGTTATCAAGTTTTCCATAATACAGTTTCTTAATGAAATTAACATGGGCTTAGATAATTGGTGTGATTGTAAGAAGTTATTTATTTATTTATTTATATTTGTTGCAAAGTTGTGTGAACTAATGGGTCCTCCGGGCTATGTCAGTTCAGTAGGCACTTTAGCAATTACTTTATAACTTTTTTACTAATAATAACTATTATTTCTTTAAACAAAATACGGGTATAAGATTTTAAACTTTCGCGTTCCATTATAATTATAAACAAGAGTAACGGGACTCAACGCGACATTTATTATGAAGTACATATTATTACGTACTTACAGCTTGTGACTACGGTTGTTGCAACACAGCCCAAACGTCAAGCTGTAAGTACATAATAATATGTACTTCATAATAAATGTCGCGTTGAGTCCCGTTACTCTTGTTTAAAATACGGGTATTTTTGTAACACCTTGTTTATAAAATAATCATACATTATCTTTACATAGGTACCTATGTACCTACATCATATACTTAGGTACACTTCTAAAATGAATAGAGTGTTTGTCAGATAACTCTGCGCGTGACTGACGCGTTTTTGGCGCTAGTTACAGTGCATTTTTTTGTTCTTATGTTATAGAAAAGATTAGTATTCGATTTTTACCGCGCGCAGACTTATCTGACGAGCACTCTAGCTTAGGTACAGAATGAAATTTTATAGATAACATAAATTCAGAATACAAAAATTACCTGCTGAACGTTTGCTGGTTGATTTCTAAAAATCCGTATCAGCATAATTGTTTGAGGGAAGCCAGTCTTCTCTTCCTATATTTTTAACCACCTCAATTTTAAATCGGAGTCTGACGGAAAGCTGAAAATTTAACATATTGTTTTTAAATTAAATTTGCCATACGAACGAAAAAGTAGGTACTTACACACATAAAATAAAAGTACTATGATTAAATACTGAGAACGAAAAAATATTGATTCGATTATCGATATCTTATCTGCAAAGTACCAACACTACAAGACCAATGGCGAGTAAATGAAATGTCAAACAAAATGTCGATCGATATCTAACAAAAGATTTTCATTTATTTGTTTTATCATCAGGTAACGGGTTTACGTGTATGAAAACAAAAGATAAGAGTTTTCTACAGTATTTTTGCAAAGAAAGGCTTACCAAAAATGGCCTTGTTATTTGAATAATTGGAAAAAACGGAGGCTCACTCACCGATGAAAGGATATTATTCCGAGTTTGTCCTTTAAATTACTGTAGGAACTTTTGCAGCTCCTTACAGCACAAGCCATGGTGTGTTGGCAATACCCACAGAAAGATTTTTTTCACTAATCTTGCATAAATTAACCACAATTAATAAAAAACCACGAACATTGGTTGACACTGATGTAGTCCACTCTGGCCTACAGAAACTCGGCTGGTGGCGCGCTAGGTTTCAATACGGAGCGTTGCCTATATTGCTATCTCTTTTCAATTCACGCTGAACTGTCATTTAGGAGGAAAGGAAAGATATATCGTTTTGTTGTTCAACTTTTTAGTATCCATCTGTGTTTAGTACTACATCTTTGGCTATGGCTATGGCCCATGAATGACCAAACCAAATGAGTCGGGCCCTCAGTTCAGCAATGAGCGATTTTCTGAGAGGTCATTAAAAAAAAAAGCTTCCAATTGCTTCACTAGATGGCGTTGAATAAGTATGTACATGTCTATGGTATATTTTGGTATGAAACATATTTAAATTAATTACTTTTTAAAAACCCAAAGGAAACTAATAATATATTAAATAAGTACTACTGTGAGGAACAGGGGGCTTACCACAAGCTCTTATAGCAGTTATTTTTAAGCCTTAAAAAAAACTGCCCTGCTTATGAACCATGAACCATAACAATAGCAGCGCTGTTAGTCCTAGACGTTCACCGGTCAAACAGCGTTGCTAAACGTACCATGAGCTCACTTTAGCACGCCAGCAGGCCTGCCAAACTGTCATAATTAGCAGTTTTTAAAAAGTTGGTCTCAAGCAGCTATAAAAGCCTGCTAAGGGTGGTATTCCACTTATCTCAAATATTTGATCAAAGAAATTGGACGAGGACTTTGAGTATTCAAAACGGGAGTTGACATATACACGCACCCCCTTTCACCAAAGTAGGTACATGTCCAATTAGTTCGTGTCACTTTATAAAAACTAGTTGGTCACGACCATCCGTCATTTTGTAAGAACACATATCGCCGAACGCAGCTCCGCTAAAATGGTGTATTGTGCAGTGTATTTCTGCAAAAGACGATCAGAAAGTTAAAATTTTACAAAATTTCCTTTCACACTTATGTATAATTTTATTATCAAACTATAATATAATCACGAAGAAAACGTAGTTTGTTTGTGTAAGCTAACGACAGACATCATTGCGATAGCAAAATTATACCAAACACCGTGGTACAAGTCATAGTGCTGTTACAAAGAGAACGAATGTATGCTCTATGAACTATTATTTTGATGCGTTCTGATAAAGCACATAAATTAGTTTTTTAATTCAATAAAATATATCATAATGATAATGCTGTCATCAACATTATTTACTTCACAGGTTTCCAAAAAATCACATTTTAAAGAACCAATGGATAGAGTTTTGCAGAATTAAAAATTGTTGGGTACCGAAAAGGGGCGTGGGCAGTGGGCGTCGTACGGCTGAAATGATGATGATGATGATGGGTACCGAAAAGAACAAGCGTCACTTGTTCAGGGGGCCAAGTCTGCTAACGTTAAGTCACAATCGTGTCTCAATCGTGTTTCAATTGTTGTTCAGTTGTAGTGTTTTTTTAAACCTAGTGTTTACCTAGTGGTTACAAGAATTTATGACAGTATTATGTGATGTGAATGTAGTGTGTGGTGTTTCCTTCAATAGTATTGTGAAAAAGGTACATAGGTATTTCTTGTAAGTCTTGTAACTAGTGTGGAAAAAAACACTACAACTGAACTACAATTGAAACACGATTGAGACACGATCACAGGACACGATTGTAACTTAACGTTAGCAGACTTGGCCCCCAGAGCATTTTGATTCTTCATGTTTTGAATCAGTATCTAGTAGAAGAAAGTTGATTGAGGGCGCGAAACCATCATAGTTTAATTGTTTTTATAGGAAATCCATATCAAATTCCAGCCCAAGTGACACGCTGTCAAATCCTATGCAGTCAGAGTCATCATCCCAAACTCAACTGGAATCCATATCAAATTCTAGCCCAAGTGACACAATGTTAAATCCTATGCAGTCATCATCTCAAACTCAACTGAGTGATACGTCTGATACGTCTAGGAAGAGAAAATTGAAAAGAGAAATAATATTCCAAAAAAGAAGATTAAGAGATTGCATTGATATTTAAAAAAGAAAGTCAATATGGAATTGGGAAGAAGATTGGGAAGATTAGTGATGCAAAAGTACACAGATACCCGACTGTCTTATCTGATGAGAAAACAGATCCGCAGAAATGTATACGTAACATATATAACAAACTAGCCTTCCGCCTGCGGCTTCGCCCGCATGTACTACACGACGTTATCCCGCGGGAAGGTGATATTTTTCAGGAATAAAAAGTAGCCTATGTCCTTTCTCAGGCTCTAGACTATCTCTGTACCAAAATTCATTCAAATCGGTTCAGTAGTTTAGGTGCGATTGTGTAACACACAGACAGACAGAGACGCATTTATAATATAAAAAGTAAGGGTTAATTCATTTTAAAAATCAATAGATATATAAAACATTATGTAACTGTAACTATGTAAACTCAAAATCTATAACTACAGCTTTTGGGTACTTTTCCTATTTAACAGTCTTTTTGTCATTTCGGTCGAAGCAATCCACACACTAATTTTATCCGTAAAGATATGCCCTGTTTCAGCTTTTCAAGCTTTTGGACTGGAAATTAAAATAAGATAATAAAGTGTAGATTATTCAAACTTGTGGTTCGGGTAGATAACTTACTGTTTATAAAAAGTTAAAAAATAAAATAATATCTTATCTAATAAAAAGGCTACTTGCGCGAACTATCACGAGCGGAATTTCATTTCTGTAAATTATTTGAAGATAGGGCAGAACTATGTTTTATGTATGTTGAGGGCCACAGACGATCAGCCCGCCAGCCGGCAACGGCCTGTTGGCCGCAATCGACCACACACTTCCAGTTTTTCAAACAAAAACCGAATATCATGGCTTAATATCATGGATTTCGGGATTCATGGATCGTCTGTGGGGCCCTTTAAACATTTATTTATAAGCTGCTTTTAGTAATTTTGTTGGTGCAAATAATATAATCAAATGAAGACCGTATTAAAAAAATCTTTGTTCGTAATCATAAATCTTCCAATCATTCAAGTTCATCGGTCTCTTTACGCCCCATCACTAACCTTGACGCAAAAGCTGACTTATTTTTTCGGCGCTGCCGTCTGAGTGAGCTGTCAGAATGTGTACTATGATGTTTAGTTCCAAATTTTGGCCACTCGTAAATATAACTTTGTGGTCTTTTCGTTTTCGTGTGCGTGTGTAACAATATGACTTTTTCTACAAGAGTGTGCGTGAATTTGAAGTTGTGTGCTGTGCGTGTGTACCTCGTCTCCCCCCAAAATTGGCGGAAAAAATCTAATGTAGGAGAGTGCTCTTGGCAACTCCCGTTTTGAATACTCAAAGGACGAGGACGATTAAAGATCTTTGATAAGTGGAATACCCCTGATAATTTTGTTCGTTATTAAATTAATGATCAAGCAATTCTGTGGTTTTTGGAGGACGAAAGCTTTCCGCAATAGAATAAAAAAAGCGTGGCGTAAACTAATACGAGAACAAAGCAATCCATTGGAAGTTTACGACAAAATGGATTTTATTCGGAGGTTTTGGTTTTGGTTTCGGGACCCTTTAGACTTCTGATGCCCCCTGATTCACGAACCACCGGAAACAGAATCTGATTTGAATTCTGTGCTTTGTTTTTGCCTATTCTATAGTGAGTGACAGAGACAGTGCATACATTCCGCTGTCGGGAGCGTTTCCAACGGTTGGTGAATCCGGGGGTTGATACTGCAGCAGCAACGAAATCTATAGATTAATCCGTTCAGGCAAGAGTGAGTGAGTTCTACCCATTCAAAAATTAAAACAAGAGTCTTACAAGATTCTTATTTTCTCGAACTTTGTAACATTTAAATTATTTATTTTAGGTATTGTCTGCTTTATCCTTTTTTGCCACCGGCTTCTCTGAAAAACCTGTGGCTGTGGGGGCCATTGGGGGCATTCCATGGCACAACAAACCGTGTCAAGTAGGTTACTGCTGCATTATTGTGAAGCGTTCCGAGCGCTTTTTTCTTCGTTCGTGGAGAAGTCCGTATTAAAGAACGACACTCACTCAAGTGGAGATCTCTTCTCAAGTATAGTTAGCAAGGGATGAATGTATTCGGTGCATGTTTTCGCATCCCTTTCTAACTAAGCTTAAGAAGAGATCTCCACTTGAGTATCGTACTAGAATACGGGTCTAAGTAACTGTGTTCACTTTGTTTGTTGAAATTAGTCACTTTTCCAACTTGAAACCAAAGCTTCAAACACATTTGTAAAAAAAAACATTAGTTGCGAGTAACGTTCGGAAACCTGAAGTGACGCTTGTTTATACAACTCTGTCAAGAATAATATTTAAAACCATTTTTTCACACTGCCGTTCAATTTTATTTACATAAAAACATCGTGTTTTAGGTTTTCCTTTGCATTGTTATTGTATTTTATTTATAAAATGTTACTTTAATACGAAACGGTATTTACCGGGAAAAATCATATTTAGTTTTCGAACGCAAACAACATTTTGGCTCGACAGGCCAGAGACAATAATTCAATAGCAACAGCAGGGGCCCTATCGCCCTATTTTGCAATAAGAGCGATTTCATTACAACTCCATTTCAATCAGTTTACGATCGTGACATAAAAAGGTATCGCCCTAACGTTCACAAACGGATGGAAGACGGATTGCGATGGCATTGCGATCGTTTGGATCGGTGAATGAATGATACCAGTGATGTTACTTTTATGAATGAATCTTTTCAAAAATAGAGTGTCAAGTTGTCAATGTCAGTGTCATCCAACTGTCAAATACAAGGGATTTTTGGCGGTTGATTTTAGTGGTGCATTTTTCTCAAACATGTATTGGTTTTTCTGTTGAGGTGCAGGCTAGTTTTGAAATTCCAACTTTTACAATATTTTTTATTGGCGTTTACTTTGAATTATTTCGTAGTACTTTTCAAGTTTTAGCGCGCTTGGCTTGCGATCGTTGAGGTTAAGCAACTTTCGCAATGATCGGTCACGGGATGGGTGACCAAAAAACTTTTCATCTCGAGCTCCTCCGTGCTTCGGAAGGCACGTTAAGCCGTTGGTCCTGGCTGCACTTGCAGTCGTTAATACCCACCAATCCGCACTGGGCCCGCGTGGTGGGTCATGGCCCATTCCCCTTATCCATCCATAAGGAAGGCCAGTGCCCCAGCAGTGGGGACATTAAATGGCTGATGATGATGATGACGATGACTTTTCAAGTCTAGTCCAGATTTTTCAGGCGAGCAGCTCTTAAGTCGGCCTGGTGGGCTATTTCCAGTTTCCACGGCCGCAAATGAGAATAAACTCATCACTGGGGAAGACGGCTTTGTCTTGGTAGTTAGCCTCCTTCATACGGGCTCTTTTCGGGACCTCCTCCCTCTCCGCTCTTGGGGGATGTTGGAAGGCAGTGCCGAGTGTCTTTCTTGAGCCGTTTAGAGTCAAGTAGCACCCGTCACTTTACTTCATCTGATTTTCACTTTTTTGTGTATTTTCGACACGGTATTATTGTTTTCCGGAATTAACAACCACTGAGCAATAGAATAAATACGTTTTAACAACTTGAAAAACACAGAATATTACTATGATCACGCACAATTGTGATGACCACATCTACTGTGTTCCACAGTTTATTGAAACGAAGGTTTCTCATGCAAAATTAAGTAAATTAAGCTAATCCTACCTTACTAGAAAATAGTGTCCGTAATCCAGGGGGGCTGAACGTTGTCTCGCCGGCGCGCGCCTGACAAAACGATCTCCACACAACCCCCGATGGGATACTCTTACAGCTAACACTCTTATACTACACAATGCCCTAATAGGCAGCTAAAACTTTCCCGGCGCTTTTCAAAGCGAACACACACGGGTCACAAGTCCGTACCCGGACCGGGCGCTCCTCACGGCTGCTTACGGCCAACTGGTCGCGATGTCGCGCGGGCGGCGGTTGGCGCCGACCCCACGAATCAACGTGAATGAACGAATCACGCGCGGCGTGAACATCCCCCCGTCCCGGACAGTAGCAAACTGTCCGCCAACTCAATCTAAGGGCAGGCGAGAGAGGGTAGCGATCGCTCGCTTCAAAACAGAGTCCCCCACCAGGACCTCGGCAAACCTGGGCACACCATCCGACCCCGGATGAAGCTGAACAATGCGTCCTAAACGCCAGCGGAGGGGCGGCAGGTTTGGATCCTTTACTAACACGAGGTCTCCAGTCTTGGGTGGGGTCGTCCTATCCGACCACTTAACGCGTTGCTGCAAAATGTGCAAATACTCCAGATGCCAACGGCGCCAAAAACTCTGCGTAAGCTGCTGGAGCAATTCAAATCGCGAGAGCCGTCCGGAGGGCACTTCGGAATAAGGATATTCCGGCAAGGCGTTAAGCGGTCTGCCAATCAAAAAATGGCCCGGCGTAAGGGCCTCTAAATCATTCGCGTCCGAAGACAACGGACACAACGGACGCGAGTTGAGGACCGCCTCAACCTTACAAAATACGGTCGCGAGTTCCTCAAACGTGAGGACCGTCTCCCCAATAACGCGACGAAGGTGAGTTTTAGCGGCCTTTACAGTTGCTTCAAAAATCCCTCCCCAGTGGGGGCAGGATGGCGGGGAGTACTGCCATCGTACCCCTCTGCGAGAGAGTGTGGATCCGATCTCAAAATTATTCCTATCCAAAAATTCACAAACTTCCTTTAAATACCTATCGGTGCCCTTGAAATTGGTTCCACAATCGGACCTTATTAACGACGGCATTCCGCGGCGAGACACAAAACGATTCAACGTGGCTACAAAGGCTTCTGTGGTGAGGGCACTAACCACCTCCAGGTGGACCGCTTTAGTGGCCAAACAAACAAATACACACAAGTAAGCCTTTTCCGTTCTAGCATTACGAAGCCGCGATGTCTTAACGGTAAATGGCCCCGCAAAATCCGTTCCAACTCCTGAGAAGGGCATCGATTCGTTCACTCGATCGGCAGGCAAATCACCCATCTGGGGCTGCATCGTATCGGCGCGCAAACGATAACACGGGAGACAACGAAAAATAACGGATCGGATTATTCTCCGCGCTGACAAAATCCAGAACTCTCGTTGGAGGAGCGCGGTCAAAACATTACAACCGGCATGAGCATTCTTTACATGTCGGTCTGTAATCAACAGTCTAACTAACGGTCCATCCTTGGGGAGCAACAAAGGGTGGCGTGATCCGTACGGCAGGTTGGCATGTCTGAGCCTACCTCCGACACGCAGCAATCCGGTACTGTCCAAGAAGGGATTCAACCGCACCAAGGGTCCCTTCAACTTGGACTTACTTGAGCGCAGGGCTTTCAGCTCCGGTTCAAACTCTCGCTGTTGCGTCACTCGCAACCAATGCAACAGAGCGTCTTGCCGCTCTTGTGGGGCGAGGACCGGAGACAACGATTTCTCCTGAGGCTGGCGACAATTTCGCACAAAGCGCCTCATCCAAGCAGTCACGCCGAGCAACTTATCAAGAGAACTGTAGCGGTCTAACAAAAACTCCATCTGCGGAGCCGCCACCGTCTCCACGGTGTGAACACGCATGCCTAGGTCTGGGACTCTGGCCACAGCCGGGGTGGCAGGCCATGAGCGCTCAGGCCGTAACAACCATGATGGACTCCACCATAGGTGGTGGTCCACTAACTCAGGCGCCTCGCAGCCGCGGGAGGCACAATCTGCGGGGTTCAATTCGCCCGGTACGTGGCGCCAAATCAACGGGGCCTTTGAAGTCTGAATTTGTGAGACCCGGTTGGCCACAAAAACCTCAAGGGTGTGGACTGAACTCTTCAGCCAACAAAGGACGACCTGGCTGTCAGACCACGCAAATATCGACCCCAAGTCGACACCGTTTCCCAAGGTGTCGGCAACATGATTGAGTAGCCGTACTAAGAGAGTGGCGCCGGACAACTCCAACTTCGGAATGGTTAGCCTAGTCCGAAGGGGGGCGACCTTACTCTTGGCCGTAACTAAGTGTACGGCGACAACGCCTGCTGCATCCACCGTTCGGATGTAAACGGCTGCCGCGTATCCGCTTTCGGACGCGTCACAAAAGCCGTGCAGGGAGGCTTTAAACTTTCCCGAAGGCAGCATTTGCCTCGGTATACAAACCCGATTGACGTCGGGTAGGGATGACACGAACCTCACCCACTCTCGTAGGAGGCTACCAGAGAGGGGCTCATCCCATGACAATTCCGCAGCCCAGAGCTCCTGTAGGAAGCACTTCATCGAAAACACTACAGGGCTGAGCCAACCGTTCGGATCAAAGGTACGGGCTACAGTAGACAGCACCGTGCGTTTAGTCCAGACCTTTGGGTCTGGCAGTTCCAATCTAAATGTGAACAAATCCGGGACTGGTCGATACTGGACTCCCAAAACAGACAGCATGTCTGGAGTCTCCGGATTTTCAAAGAGGAGCGGCTCTTGCTGGTGGTCCTTAGGCAAATCTGCCAATAGGTCCGGTGAGTTAGACAGCCACTTCCGCAACTCATAGCCACCAGCCCTCAAGAGCGCAATCAGCTCATCACGTAAGACGAGAGCCTCATCTAAGCTCGAGGCCCCCGTGCAGATATCGTCGACAAATAAGGCCCCCCCCTCAATAAGAGCAGATGCCCGGGGATAGCGAAGCCGTTCGCGCTCTGCGAGCTCCAAAAGCGAACGGATCGCCACAAAGGGGCTCGACCGCAAACCATAAGTGTTGGTGTTCAGCTCGTAAGCCAACATCGGATCCTGGGGATCCTCACGCCAAAGGATGAGCTGGTATCGTCTATCCTCCGGGTGAATCACGGTCTGTCTGAACATCATGCGGATATCGGCCACAAAGACGACAGCGTGCCGGCGGAAGTTGGTCAAAACATCACAGACATCGTGATGCAACTTCGGCCCCGCATGCAGACACTGATTCAACGACACTCCGGTTGACGTGGGCGCCGAACCATCAAAGACCACGCGGATCTTCCCATTGGAAGTCTTCAAAACAGCGTGGTGTGGCAGGAAGTAATGTTCCACATTACGCCAGTCCAACTGCGAGATGGACATGTGCCCAAGGTCCAAATACTCCCGCATGAAGTCTATATACTTCTCCTTGAATGCGGGATCCCTGGCCATCCTACGCTCCATGGACAACAATCTCTTCTCGGCCATCGGTCGGGAGCTCCCTAAAGAAGGGCGAACCGCCAAGAAGGGCAAGCGGGTAATCAAGCGACCCGAGAGGAGGCGCCCAGTGTTGTTCTGGTAGAACAATTCGCACTCCTCCGCTAACGGATCCAACCGCTTGGCAGTGGGAGGTTCCTCCACCTCCCAAAACTTTTGGAGAACGTCGGACAAAGTAGAACCGACAATGGTCTGGCGGTCTACCGACGGGGTCTCTGGTGTCTGTGGTACCTTTCCCATCACCACATGACCCAGCGACGAGGACAAGGCGACAAGATCGGCTGTCTGCAAAACTCGCTTGCTTCCACACAGTACACGACCGAGGACATCCGCACCAATCAACAAGTGTATTGGGCCCGGTCGGTGGAAGGAAGGATCAGCCAAAGCCAGTCCAGACGTCAGCTCAATCGTGGATGGCGGCACTCGCACTTGCGGGAGTGGTCCAACCACCTTATCGAAAACTATCGCCGAAGCACCGATCTTCGGCCTTGGCGTGAAGTGGGGGGAGAAGGAGAACTCAACTCGACCAATCGGATCAGGGATCCGCGAGTCTCCCACCCCCCGTACCGCTTCGTGATGCGGCACAAGCAAAAGACCCAGCTGTCGGACAAGCCACCTGGACATTATGCACCCCTGGGCACCTGAGTCCAAAAGGGCACGCACCGTGACAACATTGCCCTTAGGTCCCCAAACATTCACGGAGGCTGTTGGCAACAGCACAAGCTCCGGAGGGGTGGTTGGGTCCGACAGGGGCGCCATTAAAAATTTTGGGGGGGTACTTGTCCCCCTCGCGCCTGAGTCGGCGCGCCAAATGTGGGACGCTCGTACCGGGCGAGCGGGTCCCAATCGGGTACATACTGGCCCCGACCAACAGCACTCCTAGGTGCAGGGTAATACCCGTGTGGGGCGTGCCTCGGTGCATAGTACCCCAATCGAGGCCTCTCCATTAGGGGGGGGGAGTAGCAAATAGGGCCCGTGCCCATCGCCACCGTGGCGTACTCTTGTGGTACCCCCCTACCCCCGCCCGTGGCGGGGGCGTCTCTCCTATAGTTCCCCCTCTCCGGGGGGGACTGAACGGGGGGGCTAAGCCCCGCCGAATCTCTAGGGGACCGGTTCCGGGCTGCCGGGCCCCCGCCCGTGCGCGAGGAATTCGAACCCCGGTCGCTCCCGGCGTCCTTGCGGTCCAAACAAAGGAGGGGGTGATGCCTCCCTCCGCAAAGACGACAATCCTCGGTCTGGGGACACGCCGACTGCATGTGTCCCCCCAAACACCTATAGCACCATTGGCGCTGTCTAGCAACGGCCCTCCGTCCCTCTGGGCGGAGGCCTCTAAATTTGGCACATTCGTGCACCATGTGCCTATCTCCCCTGCAATACCTGCACCGCTCACTCGGTGCGGGGGGAGGGGACTGCTGGAAGGCAGCATAGCGATTGGTCGGGCGACGGGGCTGTTCCCTCGCCGCCACCATACGACCAACACCTGGAACCGGGGCGGGCTCCAGGTGGTCCGTCACCCTACATTCGTCCTCCAAAAAACGAAGGAGGTCCGCGAAGGGCGGGAGATACGAGGCGCTGTCGCCTCCGTACCTCTGCTCGAAACGCCCCTTCATTTCAGCGGGCAATTTGGCGAGGACTATGTGCAGCAGTACAAAGGACCACTGATCCACCGGCAGGTCCAATCGCCTTAGGGAGTTGACCGCTGACAGTAGCGGGTTCAGCAACTCCCTCCGTAACAGGTGTACCCGCGTGATTCGCGGGAGGGCCAAAATCGTGGCCACGTGGGTGTCCGCCAGTAACCGGACATTCTGGTACCTGCTAACCAGAAGCTGGCGAGCCACCTGGTAGTTGTCGTCGCTGATGAGCAGGTGCTGGATTACCGCGCTGGCCTCCCCTCGCAGGGAGGAGCGCAAATAGGCCAACTTCTCGCTAGGGGATAAGTCCCGTCGTGAATCCACCAAACTGTCAAACAAATTAATGTAGCCCATCCAGGCTGACAGATCCCCATTAAAAGTGGGAATCTCCAAAGTAGGCAATCGGCCTAGCAACGCCGTCGGGGTAGGTTTGACCTCCCCGCTCAAAACCGGCTCCCCCTTCCGAACAGCCAGGGCCCTCTCAGCCGCCTCCGTGAACTGGTCAGCCAGCTCATAGGCCTGGGCTACATCCTGCTCCAGCTGTTCCGACACGGCATCATCAGCTGGGGGGTTCTCCATATAATACGCGCGACACTCCATGGCGTGGCGCTCCAGGTCTTGCAGCCGAGCTGCCAGCCCGCCATACCGAGCTAGCAACGCGCCTACCCGGTCGGCTCGGTCTATTAATGTGACCGCACAAGCAAGCCAACGCAAAGCTCCTTGGATGCCAGCCCTGGATACGGCGGTTGGATTCGTAGGAGCCATTTATAATCCGTTTTATAAACAAAGCAAACAAAGAAATATAAAAGTGGTAAACATCAACAAAAAAACAATAGAAATAGGTCGCGTCACGATAATATAAAACACAATTAAAATTCGGACGACATACACGGACCCTACTATTTTCATAAATTATTAACAACTTACCAATTTCAAGGGCTAACAATATAACGGTATAAACAAAACGTATAGGATTAACGGTATGGCATAACGGCACGGCCAAGTCAACCTCGCAAATCAACTACTAAACCGTTATCAACAAACAAAAACAAAACTATTTTTAATAATAATACTCGTAATTTAATACTACTAATAATTAAAACTAGTTCCACTTTTTTAACTAGGCAAGCGGACTCGGAACAAACACTAGTATGTGGTACTAATAAACAACACTTTCGAACGAAACTATTCGTCAAATAAATCCGGACACACAAAAAAAAATATACACATCTAGGCGAGTAAACTCGTATCAAATCACTAGTATGTGGTACTAATAAACACACTTTCGAACGAACTATTCGTCAAATAAATCCGGACACACAAAGAAAAATATACACATCTAGGCGAGTAAACTCGTATCAAAACACTAGTATGTGACAACAATTATATAAGTGTCTATCTATTATCGGATCCACCAAGTGAGAAACATTCGCTTCGAGAATTTACTAGAACAATTTCTTAGTACTTCAATCGTCTCGGCATACCCTCGAGATTTCAACAAAAAAAAATAATTTTTAGGTACGCTTTTTAGGTACGCTTTTTATTTTTACTATGAAATTTTATGTACCTAGTTAATTTTAATATGAAAATTAACTAATTATATCAACTAACTACGCTCTGCTACCAAAAATATGATCACGCACAATTGTGATGACCACATCTACTGTGTTCCACAGTTTATTGAAACGAAGGTTTCTCATGCAAAATTAAGTAAATTAAGCTAATCCTACCTTACTAGAAAATAGTGTCCGTAATCCAGGGGGGCTGAACGTTGTCTCGCCGGCGCGCGCCTGACAAAACGATCTCCACACAACCCCCGATGGGATACTCTTACAGCTAACACTCTTATACTACACAATGCCCTAATAGGCAGCTAAAACTTTCCCGGCGCTTTTCAAAGCGAACACACACGGGTCACAAGTCCGTACCCGGACCGGGCGCTCCTCACGGCTGCTTACGGCCAACTGGTCGCGATGTCGCGCGGGCGGCGGTTGGCGCCGACCCCACGAATCAACGTGAATGAACGAATCACGCGCGGCGTGAACATCTATCATCCGCTAATAATTTCTGAATAATGTTGAAAAAACTGCCTCCGACTAGCTGTTTATTTTGACATAAGCGAACGGTCAGTTATCGGCTGCAATGTAATCATTTTACGTTTAAAAACCTAGCGCGATTCGAAAAAAGGAATGGTTATTGAATGGTAATGGTATTGTTGTAGTTGAGAAAATAGCGCGATACCAAATTGCAAAATAAGAGCAATGTAAGTGTAATATAAGCGCATTTAGCATAGGGCGATAGGGCCCCAGTGCAGCAGGCCTGCTAAAAGACTGCTAATTTTGGCTTATGGTACGATTAGCAAGAAGTTTATTTTAAACCTTGCAATAAAACTGCCCTGCATTTGTTCTGTTTGCTAAGAGCTTGTGGTAAGCCTCCAGAAACGAAATAGGTAAATTTAAAGATTTAAGTAAATAAATAACATCTGTCTGACGTTCCGTTTTACGTAAAAAAGTCGCGTCAAAGTAAAATTTATAACATTCCGTTCCTTCTAATAGCCGCTACACACGCTCCTATTCGACCGCCGATTTGGTGCGGGCGAACTTCACTGCAGGGGGCTTACCACAAGCTCTTATAGCAGTTATTTTTAAGCCTTAAAAAAAACTGCCCTGCTTATCGGTACCATGAACCATAACAATAGCAGCGCTGTTAGTCCTAGACGTTCACCGGTCAAACAGCGTTGCTAAACGTACCATGAGCTCACTTTAGCACGCCAGCAGGCCTGCCAAACTGTCATAATTAGCAGTTTTTAAAAAGTTGGTCTCAAGCAGCTTTAAAAAGCCTGCTAAGGGTGGTATTCCACTTATCTCAAATATTTGATCAAAGAAATTGGACAAGGACGATTAAAGATCTTTGATAAGTGGAATACCACTGATAATTTTGTTCGTTATTAAATGAATGATCAAGCAATTCTGTGGTTTTTGGAGGACGAAAGCTTTCCACAATAGAAAGAAAAAAGCGTGGCGTAAACTAATACGAGAACAAAGCAATCCATTCTAAGTTTACGACAAAATGGATTTTATTCGGAGGTTTTGGTTTTGGTTTCGGGGCCCTTTAGACCTCTGATGCCCCCTGATTCACGAACCACCGGAAACAGAATCTGATTTGAATTCTGTGCTTTGTCTTTGCCTATTCTATAGTGAGTGACAGAGACAGTGCATACATTCCGCTGTCGGAAGCGTTTCCAACGGTTTGTGAATCCGGGGGCTGATACTGCAGCGGCAACGAAATCTATAGATTAATCCGTTCAGGCAAGAGTGAGTGAGTTCTATCCATTCAAAAATTAAAACAAGAGTCTTACAAGATTCTTATTTTCTCGAACTTTGTAACATTTAAATTATTTATTTTAGGTATTGTCTGCTTTGTCCTTTTTTGCCACCGGCTTCTCTGAAAAACCTGTGGCTGTGGGGGACATTGGGGGCATTCCATGGCACAACAAACCGTGTCAAGTAGGTTACTGCTGCATTATTGTGAAGCGTTCCGAGCGCTTTTAATACGAACTTATTATTAGAAGTACGTATTAAAGAACGACACTCACTCAAGTGGAGATCTCTTCTCAAGTATAGTTAGCAAGGGATGAATGTATTCGGTGCATATTTTCGCATCCCTTTCTAACTGAGCTTGAGAAGAGATCTCCACTTGAGTATCGTTCTAGAATACGGGTCTAAGTAACTGTGTTAACTTTGTTTGTTGAAATTAGTCACTTTTCCAACTTGAAACCAAAGCTTCAAACACATTTGTAAAAAAAAACATTAGTTGCGAGTAACGTTCGGAAACTAGAAGTGACGCTTGTTTATAAAACTCTGTCAAGAATCAAGAATAATATTTAAAACCATTTTTTACACTGCCGTTCAATTTTATTTCCATAAAAACATCTTGTTTTAGGTTTTCCTTTGCATTGTTATTGTATTTTATATATAAAATGTTACTTTAATACGAAACGGTATTTACCGGTAAAAATCATATTTAGTTTTCGAACGCAAACAACATTTTGGCTTGACAGGCCAGAGACAATCATTCAATAGCAACAACAGTGCAGCAGGCCTGCTAAAAGACTGCTAATTTTGGCTTATGGTACGATTAGCAAGAAGTTTATTTTAAACCTTGCATTAAAACTGCCCTGCATTTGTTCTGTTTGCTAAGAGCTTGTGGTAGGCCACCTGATCTGATCCGCGCCTACACACGTTCAAACCAAATCTGCCGCACCAAATCGGTCGGCGCTACACACGTTCCGATTTGGTCTGGCCGACCTCTAGCCGTTGTTGCAGTGTTGCTAGCCACTGCTGATCTCCCAATATTAATATTATTTATAAATACTGAAAACATCGATTTGCTTGCAATAAATAAATTAAAAAGAAAAATATTTTCAGTTTTTAATGTTTTATTACTATAAAAAAACAATTTCATAATTTTTTTATTTTCTGTTATTTTCATTAAAATGCTAAAACATGCTAAATATTTACTAAAAGCAGCACTTATTGATGAGATGTTATGCCCTTTTTATATATATTTAGTTTTACGACAAATTGTGAGTTTTTAAATAAAATATTCTAAAAAAAACTAATAGATAAAAAGTTTTTTTTCATAAATGGCCATATTTAAACCTTTCGTTCGTTTAGTCCTACGTAAAACTCATGAACGAGCATTAAATTGAATCCTCTGAAAATCCCTTAAAGTAATTCTATCTGCCTTAAATATTTCCGCTTTTACATATTTTCTCCCTAAAGGGCGATTTTCTGAAAGCTCAGTCACTAGATGGCGCTGTCCCACCTATGCAGTTAGAAGGAACGGAACGTTATAAATTTCACCTTGACGCGACTTTTTTACGTAAAACGGAACGTCAGACAGATGTTATTTATTTACCTAAATCTTTAAAATTACCTATTTCGTTTCTGTTCCTCACAGTAGTACTTATTTAATATAATTATTAGTTTCCTTTGGGTTTTTAAAAAGTAATTAATTTAAATTTGTTTCATACCAAAATATACCATAGACATGTACATACTTATTCAACGCCATCTAGTGAAGCAATTGGAAGCTTTTTTTTTTAAATGGCCTCTCAGAAAATCGCTCAATCTAGGGGAAAACCTCCAAAATTGTCAACACTGCCAAGTTGGTCCGGTCGGAAGCCTACACACGTTCCGATTTGGTAGGAAGTGAAGTTCGTGCGAACCAAATCCGGCCGACCGCGTCAAACATGAATAATAATAATTATGGTCGGACGACTACGCTACACACGTCCAGATTTGGTCTGGAGCAGACCAAATCGGCGGTCGGATAGGAGCGTGTGTAGCGGCTATAACTGCATAGGTGGGACAGCGCCATCTAGTGACTGAGCTTTCAGAAAATCGCCCATAGCGGGGCGATTTTCTGAAAGCTTGTTTTGATTAACTCAATAGATGGCGCTGTCCCACCTATGCAGTTACAAGGAACGGAACGTTATAAAGTTAACTTCAACGCGGCTTTTGTTTCATAAAACGGAACGTTTTGTTTATATTTTGTTAGATTTTTGCTGCTTTGTTCTGTTGAACGTTGCTAGCTAGCTATCGTTATACCCGACGTCACAAAGCAAGAAACTGTTAAGCCCCCAGTACACGATGGCCGATCATGGTCGGCGACCATGACCAATACATCGTACATTGACACTTTTGAAAGAACCTTTTTAAATTTGTTCGTTCAAAAGTGTCAATGTACGATGTATTAGTCATGGTCGGCGACCATGACCAATACAATTTTATATTGAAATATAATAAAGCGTATGAAGTTCATATCCATAAAGTTACGCGTTAGCCCCCTGTATGTATGTGATTTAGTTGGAATTGGATTATATTTTAGTATAGCGTTATTAGATAGAATGCTTCCAAGCATCTGTGCTAATTTTCGTAAGTGTATGTATGTTTGTTCACGGTCCACGAATGTCTTGAAAACAAGAAATCATATCGAGATGATTATTTTGACTTAAATCAGGTGTATTCCAATTTAGGGAACAGTCCAAGTTTCATTAAAATCATTTCAGTAGTATATTCTTGCCTTTGAGTATTCAAAAAATATTGCAATAAAGTTCATTCCAAAGATGTACTATTAATGGGTCATTCAGATTCAAAACCAGATGGCTTACCACAAGCTCTAATAGCAGTTAATTTTAGGTTGAGAGAGTGACACGCCGCTATACGTCGTGTAAAGCGGCGTCTCACTCTCTCAACTTAACCCGGCGTCAGTATGGTATAAAATTAGTACAACAACTGTAGGGTGGGTCAAGATGACCCAGATTCTCAACTGTATCTGATTTTTGCCATTTCAAGGAAATTGAAGGATTTTTCTATTTAATTAGATAAACTTATTCCCAAGTAAAAATATTTTATTGATAAACAATAAAAAATCTTTTCTTAATAGGGACTTGACTAGGGATTTTCGAAAAGTCTATAATATGTATAACAAAATATATATCTTCTGTAATCTTACTAAAGAACAAACAAAAATTGAGTTTTTAACAAAAACCAAATAGGTACTTTTTGGAATGTCTAATATTATATCTTTTAGAAACTAAATGCTAAATCAGCTCGACTTAATACTGAGGTAACTGGAGAGTGCAGTACGAACAATTTTTTGAATACCACAAATAACACAGTGGCTGTCTTCCGTCTCACCTACACTTTAAAAAAATACGTATGGTCATATGAGACAACTGACAGCCACTACCTGCCACTACATACATAAATGTCAAATTTGCTGGCGACACTTTTTTATTCAGGGTGAGAGCTCCAGTTACCTCAGAGTATTAAGTCAAACTTCATGTGCTAAATTCAAACAAAACCTTAGAATTATTCACGATCAGCATGTACTTGCATTGACACATCCGCCGCAGTAAAAAGTTATATGCTCCGGGCAGATAAACTTGTTGTTAATATGACAGATGTATATATATAGGTAGTTTCCCTATCTTTTTTCGCAGGACATATAATTTGGCATCGTTTTCGAATACCATGAATTTTAGCAGTGCTCCTCTGAAGGTTTTCCAGTACCTAGTTCAGAATTTTCACCCTCTTTTGAGTCGCTTTCCTCCAATATTGCTAAAATGAGCTGCCTTTCACGTTCTTCTCGTTTCATTGTGCAAGTTTTAACCTTAAAATTAACTTATAATTAAATAAATGTAATGTGCGTACGTAGAAAATAAACGAAAGAACCAAATAATTAAAGAAAGTAAGTGGCACAAAATGGGTTCATCGAATGCATGGTTGAGTCATATTTACCTTTTTGCTGTTTGATTGCGTGCAACTCCCCGTGCAGGCAAAAACTAACTGCGTAGATACAAGAAACGACGAGGGCGAGGTCTTAACTGCAGCTACTGAGCAGCTCGGCAACGTGACATTTTTATTTTAAAAAATTCTCGCGTTTAAAAATGTCACGGGTCATAATGACCCAACCTGGCTGACGCCGGGTTAAAAATAACTGCTATTAGAGCTTGTGGTAAGGGGCCAGAGGTAAATTTTTTATCTCTGGTTTTGTACCTAATGGGAGAGTTTCCTGCAGTTATTTTTCGATGCACTAGATGGCGCTGTAACCCTAACACAACCTACTTTTTTCAGCATATTATGGCAAAGGATTAGTTCATGGAGCCTAAAAAAGACTTTTGTGTCGGTCGGTTATACCCATGAAGCTCGACTTAATACTGAGGTAACTGGAGAGTGCAGTACGAACAATTTTTTGAATACCACAAATAACACTGTTCGCGCCGCGCTGCGAGCGGTCCGTTGTCATTGTCAAGGTCACGAGACAATGCGCTCGGCCGGCCGGTGTAGGATCGCCAGTTGGCCGTACGCAGCCGAGAGGCAAGTTTGTGTGTTTCTGTAGCGACGTGCCGCGCCAGTTACCTACCCATATTGGGACCGAGATTTCGTTTTGCACCTACTAGGGCTCCGGTCGGGGTACGGACTTGTGACCCGTGTGTGTTCGCTTTGAAAAGCGCCGGGAAGTTTTAGCTGTCTATTAGGGCATTGTGTAGTTATAAGAGTGTTAGCTGTAAGAGTTTCCCATCGGGGGTTGCGGGAAGATCGTTTTGCCAGGCGCGCGCCGGCGAGACAGCGACCAGCCCCCCGGGATTACGGACACTATCTTCTAGTAAGGTAGGCCTAGCTTAAACAACTTAATTTTGCATGAGAAACCTTCGTTTCAATAAACTGTGGAACACAGTCGATGGTCACCACAATTGTGCGTGATCATATTTTTGGTAGCAGAGCGTAGTTGATATAATTAATTTTCATATTAAAATTAACTACATAAAATTTCATAGTAAAAATAAAAAGCGTACCTAAAAAGAGTACCTAAAAATTATTTTTTTTTGTTGAAATCTCGAGGGTATTCCGAGACGATTGAAGTACTAAGAAATTGTTCTAGTAAATTCTCGAAGCGAATGTTTCTCACTTGGTGGATCCGATAATAGATAGACACTTATATAATTGTTGTCACATACTAGTGTTTTGATACGAGTTTACTCGCCTAGATGTGTATATTTTTTTTTGTGTGTCCGGATTTATTTGACGAATAGTTCGTTCGAAAGTGTGTTTATTAGTACCACATACTAGTGATTTGATACGAGTTTACTCGCCTAGATGTGTATATTTTTTTTTGTGTGTCCGGATTTATTTGACGAATAGTTTCGTTCGAAAGTGTTGTTTATTAGTACCACATACTAGTGTTTGTTCCGAGTCCGCTTGCCTAGTTAAAAAAGTGGAACTAGTTTTAATTATTAGTAGTATTAAATTACGAGTATTATTATTAAAAATAGTTTTGTTTTCGTTTGTTGATAACGGTTTAGTAGTTGATTTGCGAGGTATGCCATACCGTTAATCCTATACGTTTTGTTTATACCGTTATATTGTTAGCCCTTGAAATTGGTAAGTTGTTAATAATTTATGAAAATAGTAGGGTCCGTGTATGTCGTCCGAATTTTAATTGTGTTTTATATTATCGTGACGCGACCTATTTCTATTGTTTTTTTTGTTGATGTTTACCACTTTTATATTTCTTTGTTTGCTTTGTTTATAAAACGGATTATAAATGGCTCCTACGAATCCGCTCGCCGTATCCAGGGCCGGCATCCAAGGAGTTTTGCGTTGGCTTGCTTGTGCGGTCACATTAATAGACCGAGCCGACCGGGTAGGCGCGTTGCTAGCTCGGTATGGCGGGCTGGCAGCTCGGCTGCAAGACCTGGAGCGCCACGCCATGGAGTGTCGCGCGTATTATATGGAGAACCCCCCAGCTGATGATGCCGTGTCGGAACAGCTGGAGCAGGATGTAGCCCAGGCCTATGAGCTGGCTGACCAGTTCACGGAGGCGGCTGAGAGGGCCCTGGCTGTTCGGAAGGGGGAGCCGGTTTTGAGCGGGGAGGTCAAACCTACCCCGACGGCGTTGCTAGGCCGATTGCCTACCTTGGAGATTCCCACCTTTAATGGGGATCTGTCAGCCTGGATGGGCTACATTAATTTGTTTGACAGTTTGGTGGATTCACGACGGGACTTATCCCCTAGCGAGAAGTTGGCCTATTTGCGCTCCTCCCTGCGAGGAGAGGCCAGCGCGGTAATCCAGCACCTGCTCATCAGCGACGACAACTACCAGGTGGCTCGCCAGCTTCTGGTTAGCAGGTACCAGAATGTCCGGTTACTGGCGGACACCCACGTGGCCACGATTTTGGCCCTCCCGCGAATCACGCGGGTACACCTGTTACGGAGGGAGTTGCTGAACCCGCTACTGTCAGCGGTCAACTCCCTAAGGCGATTGGACCTGCCGGTGGATCAGTGGTCCTTTGTACTGCTGCACATAGTCCTCGCCAAATTGCCCGCTGAAATGAAGGGGCGTTTCGAGCAGAGGTACGGAGGCGACAGCGCCTCGTATCTCCCGCCCTTCGCGGACCTCCTTCGTTTTTTGGAGGACGAATGTAGGGTGACGGACCACCTGGAGCCCGCCCCGGTTCCAGGTGTTGGTCGTATGGTGGCGGCGAGGGAACAGCCCCGTCGCCCGACCAATCGCTATGCTGCCTTCCAGCAGTCCCCTCCCCCCGCACCGAGTGAGCGGTGCAGGTATTGCAGGGGAGATAGGCACATGGTGCACGAATGTGCCAAATTTAGAGGCCTCCGCCCAGAGGGACGGAGGGCCGTTGCAAGACAGCGCCAATGGTGCTATAGGTGTTTGGGGGGACACATGCAGTCGGCGTGTCCCCAGACAGAGGATTGTCGTCTTTGCGGAGGGAGGCATCACCCCCTCCTTTGTTTGGACCGCAAGGACGCCGGGAGCGACCGGGGTTCGAATTCCTCGCGCACGGGCGGGGGCCCGGCAGCCCGGAACCGGTCCCCTAGAGATTCGGCGGGGCTTAGCCCCCCCGTTCAGTCCCCCCCGGAGAGGGGGAACTATAGGAGAGACGCCCCCGCCACGGGCGGGGGTAGGGGGGTACCCCAAGAGTACGCCACGGTGGCGATGGGCACGGGCCCTATTTGCTACTCCCCCCCCCTAATGGAGAGGCCTCGATTGGGGTACTATGTACCGAGGCACGCCCCACACGGGTATTACCCTGCACCTAGGAGTGCTGTTGGTCGGGGCCAGTATGTACCCGATTGGGACCCGCTCGCCCGGTACGAGCGTCCCACATTTGGCGCGCCGACTCAGGCGCGAGGGGGACAAGTACCCCCCCAAAATTTTTAATGGCGCCCCTGTCGGACCCAACCACCCCTCCGGAGCTTGTGCTGTTGCCAACAGCCTCCGTGAATGTTTGGGGACCTAAGGGCAATGTTGCGTGCCCAGGGGTGCATAATGTCCAGGTGGCTTGTCCGACAGCTGGGTCTTTTGCTTGTGCCGCATCACGAAGCGGTACGGGGGGTGGGAGACTCGCGGATCCCTGATCCGATTGGTCGAGTTGAGTTCTCCTTCTCCCCCCACTTCGCGCCAAGGCCGAAGATCGGTGCTTCGGCGATAGTCTTTGATAAGGTGGTTGGACCACTCCCGCAAGTGCGAGTGCCGCCATCCACGATTGAGCTGACGTCTGGACTGGCTTTGGCTGATCCTTCCTTCCACCGACCGGGCCCAATACACTTGTTGATTGGTGCGGATGTCCTCGGTCGTGTACTGTGTGGAAGCAAGCGAGTTTTGCAGACAGCCGATCTTGTCGCCTTGTCCTCGTCGCTGGGTCATGTGGTGATGGGAAAGGTACCACAGACACCAGAGACCCCGTCGGTAGACCGCCAGACCATTGTCGGTTCTACTTTGTCCGACGTTCTCCAAAAGTTTTGGGAGGTGGAGGAACCTCCCACTGCCAAGCGGTTGGATCCGTTAGCGGAGGAGTGCGAATTGTTCTACCAGAACAACACTGGGCGCCTCCTCTCGGGTCGCTTGATTACCCGCTTGCCCTTCTTGGCGGTACGCCCTCCTTTAGGGAGCTCCCGACCGATGGCCGAGAAGAGATTGTTGTCCATGGAGCGTAGGATGGCCAGGGATCCCGCATTCAAGGAGAAGTATATAGACTTCATGCGGGAGTATTTGGACCTTGGGCACATGTCCATCTCGCAGTTGGACTGGCGTAATGTGGAACATTACTTCCTGCCACACCACGCTGTTTTGAAGACTTCCAATGGGAAGATCCGCGTGGTCTTTGATGGTTCAGCGCCCACGTCAACCGGAGTGTCGTTGAATCAGTGTCTGCATGCGGGGCCGAAGTTGCATCACGATGTCTGTGATGTTTTGACCAACTTCCGCCGGCACGCTGTCGTCTTTGTGGCCGATATCCGCATGATGTTCAGACAGACCGTGATTCACCCGGAGGATAGACGATACCAGCTCATCCTTTGGCGTGAGGATCCCCAGGATCCGATGTTGGCTTACGAGCTGAACACCAACACTTATGGTTTGCGGTCGAGCCCCTTTGTGGCGATCCGTTCGCTTTTGGAGCTCGCAGAGCGCGAACGGCTACGCTATCCCCGGGCATCTGCTCTTATTGAGGGGGGGGCCTTATTTGTCGACGATATCTGCACGGGGGCCTCGAGCTTAGATGAGGCTCTCGTCTTACGTGATGAGCTGATTGCGCTCTTGAGGGCTGGTGGCTATGAGTTGCGGAAGTGGCTGTCTAACTCACCGGACCTATTGGCAGATTTGCCTAAGGACCACCAGCAAGAGCCGCTCCTCTTTGAAAATCCGGAGACTCCAGACATGCTGTCTGTTTTGGGAGTCCAGTATCGACCAGTCCCGGATTTGTTCACATATAGATTAGAACTGCCAGACCCAAAGGTCTGGACTAAACGCACGGTGCTATCCACTGTAGCCCGTACCTTTGATCCGAACGGTTGGCTCAGCCCTGTAGTGTTTTCGATGAAGTGCTTCCTACAGGAGCTCTGGGCTGCGGAATTGTCATGGGATGAGCCCCTCTCTGGTAGCCTCCTACGAGAGTGGGTGAGGTTCGTGTCATCCCTACCCGACGTCAATCGGGTTTGTATACCGAGGCAAATGCTGCCTTCGGGAAAGTTTAAAGCCTCCCTGCACGGCTTTTGTGACGCGTCCGAAAGCGGATACGCGGCAGCCGTTTACATCCGAACGGTGGATGCAGTAGGCGTTGTCGCCGTACACTTAGTTACGGCCAAGAGTAAGGTCGCCCCCCTTCGGACTAGGCTAACCATTCCGAAGTTGGAGTTGTCCGGCGCCACTCTCTTAGTACGGCTACTCAATCATGTTGCCGACACCTTGGGAAACGGTGTCGACTTGGAGTCGATATTTGCGTGGTCTGACAGCCAGGTCGTCCTTTGTTGGCTGAAGAGTTCAGTCCACACCCTTGAGGTTTTTGTGGCCAACCGGGTCTCACAAATTCAGACTTCAAAGGCCCCGTTGATTTGGCGCCACGTACCGGGCGAATTGAACCCCGCAGATTGTGCCTCCCGCGGCTGCGAGGCGCCTGAGTTAGTGGACCACCACCTATGGTGGAGTCCATCATGGTTGTTACGGCCTGAGCGCTCATGGCCTGCCACCCCGGCTGTGGCCAGAGTCCCAGACCTAGGCATGCGTGTTCACGCCGTGGAGACGGTGGCGGCTCCGCAGATGGAGTTTTTGTTAGACCGCTACAGTTCTCTTGATAAGTTGCTCGGCGTGACTGCTTGGATGAGGCGCTTTGTGCGAAATTGTCGCCAGCCTCAGGAGAAATCGTTGTCTCCGGTCCTCGCCCCACAAGAGCGGCAAGACGCTCTGTTGCATTGGTTGCGAGTGACGCAACAGCGAGAGTTTGAACCGGAGCTGAAAGCCCTGCGCTCAAGTAAGCCCAAGTTGAAGGGACCCTTGGTGCGGTTGAATCCCTTCTTGGACAGTACCGGATTGCTGCGTGTCGGAGGTAGGCTCAGACATGCCAACCTGCCGTACGGATCACGCCACCCTTTGTTGCTCCCCAAGGATGGACCGTTAGTTAGACTGTTGATTACAGACCGACATGTAAAGAATGCTCATGCCGGTTGTAATGCTTTGACCGCGCTCCTCCAACGAGAGTTCTGGATTTTGTCAGCGCGGAGAATAATCCGATCCGTTATTTTTCGTTGTCTCCCGTGTTATCGTTTGCGCGCCGATACGATGCAGCCCCAGATGGGTGATTTGCCTGCCGATCGAGTGAACGAATCGATGCCCTTCTCAGGAGTTGGAACGGATTTTGCGGGGCCATTTACCGTTAAGACATCGCGGCTTCGTAATGCTAGAACGGAAAAGGCTTACTTGTGTGTATTTGTTTGTTTGGCCACTAAAGCGGTCCACCTGGAGGTGGTTAGTGCCCTCACCACAGAAGCCTTTGTAGCCACGTTGAATCGTTTTGTGTCTCGCCGCGGAATGCCGTCGTTAATCAGGTCCGATTGTGGAACCAATTTCAAGGGCACCGATAGGTATTTAAAGGAAGTTTGTGAATTTTTGGATAGGAATAATTTTGAGATCGGATCCACACTCTCTCGCAGAGGGGTACGATGGCAGTACTCCCCGCCATCCTGCCCTCACTGGGGAGGGATTTTTGAAGCAACTGTAAAGGCCGCTAAAACTCACCTTCGTCGCGTTATTGGGGAGACGGTCCTCACGTTTGAGGAACTCGCGACCGTATTTTGTAAGGTTGAGGCGGTCCTCAACTCGCGTCCGTTGTGTCCGTTGTCTTCGGACGCGAATGATTTAGAGGCCCTTACGCCGGGCCATTTTTTGATTGGCAGACCGCTTAACGCCTTGCCGGAATATCCTTATTCCGAAGTGCCCTCCGGACGGCTCTCGCGATTTGAATTGCTCCAGCAGCTTACGCAGAGTTTTTGGCGCCGTTGGCATCTGGAGTATTTGCACATTTTGCAGCAACGCGTTAAGTGGTCGGATAGGACGACCCCACCCAAGACCGGAGACCTCGTGTTGGTAAAGGATCCAAACCTGCCGCCCCTCCGCTGGCGTTTAGGACGCATTGTTCAGCTTCATCCGGGGTCGGATGGTGTGCCCAGGTTTGCCGAGGTCCTGGTGGGGGACTCTGTTTTGAAGCGAGCGATCGCTACCCTCTCTCGCCTGCCCTTAGATTGAGTTGGCGGACAGTTTGCTACTGTCCGGGGCGGGGGGATGTTCGCGCCGCGCTGCGAGCGGTCCGTTGTCATTGTCAAGGTCACGAGACAATGCGCTCGGCCGGCCGGTGTAGGATCGCCAGTTGGCCGTACGCAGCCGAGAGGCAAGTTTGTGTGTTTCTGTAGCGACGTGCCGCGCCAGTTACCTACCCATATTGGGACCGAGATTTCGTTTTGCACCTACTAGGGCTCCGGTCGGGGTACGGACTTGTGACCCGTGTGTGTTCGCTTTGAAAAGCGCCGGGAAGTTTTAGCTGTCTATTAGGGCATTGTGTAGTTATAAGAGTGTTAGCTGTAAGAGTTTCCCATCGGGGGTTGCGGGAAGATCGTTTTGCCAGGCGCGCGCCGGCGAGACAGCGACCAGCCCCCCGGGATTACGGACACTATCTTCTAGTAAGGTAGGCCTAGCTTAAACAACTTAATTTTGCATGAGAAACCTTCGTTTCAATAAACTGTGGAACACAGTCGATGGTCACCACAATTGTGCGTGATCAAACACAGTGGCTGTCTTCCGTCTCACCTACACTTTAAAAAAATACGTATGGTCATATGAGACAGCTGACAGCCACTACATACATAAATGTCAAATTTGCTGGCGACACTTTTTTATTCAGGGTGAGAGCTCCAGTAACCTCAGAGTATTAAGTCAAACTTCATGGTTATACCATACTTATTCTGTGGTTATACTGTCAAAATTAATCTGTCTGTGTGTGTAAAGTTTTTCTTCTGTCAGATCTGCGGATTGCTTTGCTTCCATGTGGCTTCCATGCGTTGGTTTTGTGAGCGTATTCGTTTTTCTTGATAATTTGATTGAAACCTGGCATTAAATACTCCGTTAATGGGGAGAAACGTACAAAGCTTTTTGTAGATGGCATTTTCGTGATTGGAGCATGGATTGGAGTCCACTTTCTACCTAATCTATGGGATAATAAAAAATAAAAAAATAATAAAATAAAAAATCGTTTATTTTCTCATCACACAAAGGAAACAGACTTAAAATATATATTGACATAATAGGCAAGATTTCGTCCTGTCGTGTGAGAGACTGGTGCCTAAAATGGGCCTCCAAAGAAAGCCAGTTACATAGGTCACCAGCATAGATATATTATTCCTGTAGATGGATCACAAAAATAAGCTATAACTCACCTATCCTTTACCCCTTCTAACACTATCAAATTGTCATAATATAGAATTAGACATAGAGTGTGTGTCAGATAACTCTGCACGTGCCTGGCGCGTTTTTGGCGCTAGTTACAGTGCATTTTTGTTCTAATGTTATAGAAAAGATTAGTATTCGATTTTTACCGCGCGCAGACTTATCTGACGAGCACTCTACATGTTAATCTGTTGCGTCGTAATTAGTGAATGTCTCCATTTTGACTATGCAATGCTAGATGATGATGATGCAATGATAGTCAATGTCGCTCAATGGGGTGACGATAATATGGTAAATTTTAATGCCATCAAAACCCAGGCGTGTCTTTTTACCGCTAAAAGGAGTCCTTTTACCTTAACTCCTACTTTCCGAGGTTCAACTGTACCAATTGCCGACAATATACATAGATCTTTTTGGCACGAAGTTAACTGCGGACCTTAACTTCGGCGACAGCATTATTGAGTGCAATGCTCAAACTGCGGCCAAAAAACTGGGAATACTGAATAAGGTTAAGCGATACTTCACGCCAGGACAGCTTTTGACTCTTTACAAAGCGCAAGTCCGGTCATGCATGGAGTATTGCTCTCACCTCTGGGATGGTTCGGCTAAGTACCAGTTAGCTGCACTCGACTCAGTGGAACGCAGGGCCAGAAAACTAATTGGAGACGATGTGCTGGTTATAACCAAGCTACATAGTCTTACCCATCGACGTAAAGTGGCTTGCTTGTCGGTATTTTACAGGCTGTACTTCGGAGAGTGCGCTTCTGAGCTGCATGAGCTCATTCCGCCATCCCCGTTCTACCACCGAGAATCTAGGCGCACAGCGGGCTATCATCCTTACTTGGTCAACATCCCGCGGATGCGTACCAAGCGCTTTTCTTCTTCCTTTGTGATGCGCACCGCCAAGGAATGGAATACCCTGCCTGCGTCTGTTTTCCCGAATGACTACAACCCTGTTATTTTTAAAGTTAGAGTGAATAGGCTGCTTCTGGGTAAGCTCGCCCCATCTTAGGCTTCTTCTCAACCCTAAGGTTCAGTATGAAGCCAAGAGCAAGCCCATACTATATTAAAAAAAAAAAATAGTGCTGTGTTTTTTTTATAACAAGTTATAGATAAAAAAATTAAAAATAATCATAATGCAATGCGATACATAAAATTACAATGCATATGTATATATCGCAGGCGTATTGTATATTTCACCGTATTACATAGCAACTAGCTGTATTGGAAAACAGCACCGCATTGTAATGCGGCGGCTTCAAGAATCAAGATACGCCGTATTCAATACGGCTGATCGAAATTGTAACAACTGTAACCGTCCTATAGTTTTAAATCAAAAAGTCCATATTTTTCCGAGTAGCGCCTTAATTGGAATTTTTCTATTTTTACAACTATTGAAAAATGTTTGAACTGAGGGCCTGACGTTTTCGGTTCTACTGACTAGGCTTCGTTCGCCACATATATTAATCTTCGATCAGTAATAGTACTTAGATGGAGGCTCACGAACTAAATGAAAACTTTATATGGCCAGACTGACTTTTTTTTAAACGGAGAAAAAAGGTTACGAATGTTACGATTTTACATTATAAATGACAAAAAGCGTTCCAAGTTTGAAATAGGGCAGGCGTACCGGTTTTGGCCACTGTACCGGTTTTGGCCACTTTTTGCTCTAAAAATTATCTAAACAACTTTTAGCCATTTCTGATAAAGGCAATTAAAATAAGGTATTTTAAGGTAATATTAACAACCGTTAGAATTCCTTATGTCTTAAGATTTTTTTTCAATAAATTCCATTTTCTGTTTAAAGAAATGTTTTGTATGAAAATTTTAAGAAATTTGTTTTGGATGAAATACTTTAGAAACCTTTGTTTTTTACAATTAAATTGTTGTTTTGCAATTGACTGGTTTCTAGCGCATTAGAATATATTGATTTTACCTGGGTTTGGTTTTGATTTTTCGAAATACTTACAGAAGTTTAACTATCAGTAAGTGGCCAAAACCGGTACATTTGGCACCTCTCACACATTTTGTATTATATACAAAAAACTATTCAACTTTAAAAAAATTGAAAAATGTACCTTTAAAGCTAGATAAATTATCTATAATTTAAGATATAATTTGTGTCTTAATCTTAAATACCTAAGACCATTTAGTACTTAGTGCTTTAAAGTCAAAAATTCCTTAAAGTGGCCACAAAGGGTACCTCTGCCCTACCTTAGTATTATTGACACTGTCAAAATAATATAGAAGTGCTCGTCAGATAAGTCTGCGCGCGGTAAAAATCGAATACTAATCTTTTCTATAACATTAGAACAAAAAATGCACTGTAACAAGCGCCAAAAACGCGCCAGCCACGCGCCGAGTTAGCTGCATGTTATCTTATCTGACACACACTCTACTAATAATTCTAAATCTATGCTACTTAATACTCTCAAGTGGGCTTATGAGGCTTGGACATATCTGTCACTTCAAGTATGTATCTAGAACATTTATAGTAGGTATATTAAAAAAGGGATCTAGAACTAGGTGTTATTGTTGATCGAAGAGATTAATGAAAGTAAGCTTAAGTTTTTTTTACGAAATCTTTACTAGAAGTTGACCTATCATCCGTTTCTCTAAGTAGGCCATACTTAGAGATTGAATTTAGGTTTTGTGAGAACAAAATTCACATCTGGTGACCATCATTTTTAATTTTTTTTAAAGCTGCCCATTGACGACACGTCCAAATGGTCGTAGGCAGTGGACGTCTTCCAAAATCCTATCGTCAATGTGAAAAACGACATCCAATGAGGGATTTTCTGACAGAGGATTATAAAAGAAAAAAGTTAGTTCCTAAAAACTCAACAGATGGCGTTCATCAAACAGACTTTGCTTTTATTTTAATTTGCTGGCAAGAGGTCAACGTTAAGAACTTAAGACGGTCAATGTTAAAAAAAAACACTTGCAGAAGGAAAAAACATTTATGGACTGAAAAGGCTCATCTTACAGGATACTTTTGTAATTTTTTTGAGAAATATGCTGTGTTATGTGTTTGTGCTGTCGCCAACCGCCACATGAGCTCGTTACAATACATCAATATCGCTGCGCTGTCACCTGGCTGTCTGTCACTCACTCATCACTCACTTCACTTCTGGAGAACAATAATAATTTTGCTCAATCAACAAGAAAACCTCTTGTCTTTGTTGGTGCTCTATAGTAACGTCTCCTCCATGTATTGTACTATGGGCAACAGCCCACTTAGCAAGAATTCTGCTTACAGGTATACTTTCTTTGCAAATATTGTCTGTAATGCTGCCAATAAATTATATTTCAATGTTTGGTCGATGGCCAAAAAAGAAACGACAGCTGCCATGTACAATTACTTTTAAAAATACAATTTTAATATTATTATTAATTAATTATTAATCCATACATTCCTGAAACGTCTCCTTTCTTATGAGGAAATCCAAAACGATATTTTTAGAACTAATTTAATACCTCATAATCAATCAAACCATTAGGAAATAAAAAATAAGTTGAAAAGGTTTAGCACATCTGTCTTTAAAAAAGTCACTTACCTTCCATTTCCTAAAATACACCTATTTTGCCACTTCTAATCAATGAGCGGTTTTCCTTTGACAGATAATACGTCAAAATTAGTTCCAAGTCTTTAAATAGATGTCACTATTTCCAGTCAGCTGTCAAACAATTCTATATTTATGGTCATTGGTAGCACAGTTTATATTAGCATATTATATATTTACTGTGTTCGTAGTATATAAGTAGTCTGTGGTTCTATCAATAAGAGAAATAAATTTAATTACTAATCTTATAAAGATTGAGATTGCAGTTTAACATAAAAAAGCATACCAACATCATAGATAACTAAATAAAAACTATGAACCTTTGCACAAGAAAAGCTTTTTTCCCCGTAAGCTTCGCATTTCTTTTCTTCAGCTCTGCTTTCAAAGCAGCGAGTGACCACGTCCTTGTTCATGATGCACGGCACGGCCAATCCCGTTCAAACGTCTTGTCCAAATCGCAAAGGCAAACTCAAAGTTTGTAGAATACGCCAAGGGTTAGAGCGGGCGCGCACGGGTGACTTTTGTCTCCGCAACTATTTTGTCACTCGCATCAAGTCTACGGGTTTGTATGAAAGTGCGCGCACGTAGCGACGACGCGACACCCGGGAGACTTTCTTGTTCGCGGGTTCGAAGACAAGACCGCGACGCAACTGTCTCCTTCTCTATTGGTTTCAATGCAAGTGCGCGCACGGTGACAAATAAGTTGCCGATCGGCCATAGTAGCTACTCAACCGTCGCCCGGGGTGATAGCGGTGATAGGGTGTACCTAGTAACAGAAAATCTACTTACGCTTCCTACTATCGATCTAAAATATAGTTAATAATATCCTTAATATTATTAAAATACTTTTTAAAATGCCAGTAGTAGAAGAAAAGATATTGATAACTGTTATACAATAAAAATTTAAATTAATATTTAGATGTTCATGCTAAGTCTTAAGCTAGGGTAGAAGTTTGCCAGCAGCTATTCCAGGTATCCAGGTTTTTCCAAGTGTCAGCCTATAACTTCATAATGGATGCACCCCTTATTGCTTTTTATTTCGTTGTCGTTTTCGGCTTCTTTAGGCAAGTGCACAGACCACAACCGCCTCTTTGAAATCCACGTTGATGACTGCGAGCAAAAATTGCAAAAAAGTTGTGTCGCTGTCGCTCTCGTGTGCGCATCTTTTCGCGGCGAAGAGACGGCCGGCGACAGTGACAATTAAATTTCCGGTTAACTCAGTCACCCGTGCGTGCTAGCCCTTATCTTATCATGCATAGTCGTATCAAGAGTCGTCAGGACAGGCACCAGTAGGAAAAGCCAAAGTCGTCGGTTATAATAATTCACGGAAAATACAAACGAAAACAACGAACCACAAACAGAAGCGAACAAAACACACTGACTATAGTTTTTTTACCCTGTGACACTGACGAGACAAACAAAGACAAAATGACAGACAGAAAGCCTATTTTGTTTGAGCGAGTGAGAAAAGTAAAAGATTTTGTTTATGGCATACAACATAAAATTTATGACAGTTGAGATGAAAATGCGACATCTATTGATGCAAAAACGTACTAAAATCCCTACCTGTCAGAAAAACGCTAATTGAAACAACGTTCCCGACCGTTCACGCTAGATTTCGAATCTGAACTAAAAGTATTCGAGCGTAGAACATGTAAAAAAAATTAAAAATACGGTTTTCTTTTCCACATGGCTGAAAACGCAGGAGGCGTGTCCGAGGCACGGCAGCCTTGTCACGTCATTTTTGTTCAGCGCCACAGCTAGAAGTTTGCAAAATTAGACATCGCAACGAATCGGTTAAACTGTCTCATAATATTTTTTTATTAACCCTTAATATTTTTTATTCTTTGTACCTACTACCTAGTTTTAAAACTTACAGAAAAGGTGAAAACTGTTGAAGAGTTATTCAAAAAATATTTACAGATAAAATTTTAAGATAAAATTAAAGAGGGCATGGTTGTTTTCTTTTTTCAAATATTGATCTGGTTTACGTATAATAAAAATAAATGAATTGGCGGCGCTAGTGAACGGCAATTAAAGCCTTTATCGTACGTATGGACCAATAGTAAGGTATATTCTTTCAGGTTATTAGGGTGAGCTGATGATGAGAGGTGAAACTCCTCAACAGTTAGGAGTTCTGTGATGTTTTTATAGACACCATATTATTATGCACGAATGGACCTTCAGTTGTATTCTTTCAAGTTATCTTAGTAGTTAAAGATGGAAAGCTGATCTCCGTAACGGTTAGGATATTTACAACAATTTATCATAATCACCATGTAGTTTCTTAAGCTACGATTATTTACACTAAAAATCGAAAAAAAAAACGTTCAAAAATATATTAACAACCACTAAAAAACTAAAAAATTAATAAGGACGAAAATTCGTGACTTTTTCTAAGTTATCTTGGTACTTACTGAACTGTTTGAAGTCGGTGCCAAGTCTAATAGGTATTTGAGGTAAATACGTCCTACACCCCACGTTTGGGACCGGCTCTTTTTATGTTTTGTTTTTTTTTTAACTCAGTATAATTCGTTATTATTCTTGGCTTGGCACCGACTTCCAAACAGTTCAGTAAGTAACAAGATAAGTTAGAAAAAGTCACGGAGTTTCGACCTTTGAATAAAAAAATTTTTTTTTCGTTTTTTAGTGTTTGTTAATTTTTGTTTGAATATTGTTTTTGAAGGCGGGTTAATTTAAAAAAAAAACTTTTTATGTGAAAAAGTTTAGGGCGCCCTTTTCACTTGCCGGCACACACAGGGCGGTGTAAATAGAAGTACTTATGCTACAAAATTAAATGCAATGAAAGGTACATAAAGTAGGTACTGTGAGAAGCCCTACACTGGGATTCTATTAAATAATAAATGTATTAGCGATATAAATCTTTACTGCGGCACCATGGCCGATATATTCTATCTACTACAACCCGCGACCGCGGAATCGTCTGCACTAAAACAAACTACTCGCGTAATGACAATGCATTCGATATTTTTGAATACTGATTTAAACATAAATCAACCATAGACAATGCAAGGAGGTATCATATTCTAACAATATGATACCACATGCCGCCGCCGCAACAAAAAAACCTTTCTTACTAAAGAAATGTTTTTTCCTACATGGATTACCCTAAAGCGAAGGCCCTGCCTACCTTGGAACGATATCACATCAATAAGACTGGTCCTCACTAACGGACAGCCAGGACAATGGTCGATATAATTATTAATTTCCTGTAATCAAAACAAACCAACCATTGCATTGGCTTGACATACCAAAATCAAGGGAAAAGGTCTGCCCAGCCTTCAACCTAACCTTAATACATCATATGTAGTTACAATCAAAGCTAACCCTAGCTCATTTAAGCATTAACTAAGTCGAAATTCCAAGATCAAACATGTCAGACAAGCACCAATAATATATTGACTACGAAATTACCCAAAAATAACCCCTCATCTCAAAAGGTGCCCGACAACAAGCTTGGAACTTCATAAACCTGTGGTAACCTCAAGCAGACTGTCTACTAGGGGCTACCACAGTTTATGTAGCGTGGTGTCGACAACATTGCCAGTCAGGGTTAGAGGGATCCTGCAACAAACAGGATATGACCCTGGTCCTTATTGGACCATCAGGGTTTCCTCCCCCCTCACCAACAAATGTTGACGTCACCTCGTTCCTTAAGTGACATCGAAACAACTTACAAACTAACTAAAATGGAAATAAAATGAAACACAGAAGTGTTACTTTTGTGGTCCAGATCATTAACGAAACGTGATGTCAATATCAACATAAGTTAAGGTCAGGGGATTCTCACTCCTAATTAGATAATAGGTCATCCTCCTGCCTTATCCCATGAAATTAAAGAGACACGACACGAATACACGATGTCTACTAATTAGTAAAAACACCAAAAAAAATTGTTTTATTACACAATAAAGACAACAATTTTTTTTTTAATTAAACATATTTTATAAATGGACCACAGGACACTTCGTGGGCTTCAGGTGCAGTATTTCCGTACATGAAAAAGAAACACATATTAATACAAATCACACAATTATACATTTCAACTATCTAACAATCACTATTATAAAACATCCTAAAATCCTATCCTATTTCTATCCCTATTATAAAATGAATCTATAAAAGAAAATTTGTTTTTACATTTAATTTTATATGTAACAAATTTCATTCGTTTCTTATTTCGTAAAGAACTAATATTACATAACGAACTTATATTGGATTTCGAAATCCTATTCATATTCGACTTTTCAAACTTTTTCGCGCCTTTCTTCATTTTACTGTCATTCCTATTTTTATTCATAAAAAAACTTTTTAATCTAGGAATGACATGCGAACTTTTTTCTGACATATTACTTTTTCGAAAATTACTTTGACATCCGTCATTCGAGACATCTATCACTTGTGACCATGAAGTTCGACTTAATACTGAGGTAACTGGAGAGTGCAGTACGAACAATTTTTTGAATACCACAAATAACACAGTGGCTGTCTTCCGTCTCACCTACACTTTAAAAAAATACGTATGGTCATATGAGACAGCTGACAGCCACTACATACATAAATGTCAAATTTGCTGGCGACACTTTTTTATTCAGGGTGAGAGCTCCAGTTACCTCAGAGTATTAAGTCAAACTTCATGGTTGTGACTCATTGTCATCAATGTCAATCGATGTCAACATAAAATTCATGTCAACATTAAATTCAAAATTAATTTTTTTGTAAATTATACAAAATTTTTCAAAATTCAAAATTATGCTATTCCTGCTAGGAAAATCACAACCCAACACTATGTTTGGTACAATGTCCCTTACAACAACGAATCGCTGTGTAAACAACACGTTATCTATCAAGAAACATACATTAGTTTTCCCTACTATTGAAAGTTTTCCACCACTCACATTTCGTAGTTCAGCGTTCACCATGTCCACACTGAGACCTAGACTGTAGTAGACAGTCTAGGTCTCAGTGTCTGTGATATTACCGACACACTCGCACCGGTGTCCACCAAGGCGTCTATTTTCTGACCACGACACTCAATAGATAAAAACGGCGTATGCTTACTTTTGTTGTGATTGTCCTGCACCAACATCAGCTGCATACAATCCTCTTCTCTACTTACAACAATATTATTATTAGATTGTGGGGACGTCTCAGTCGTCCTCCAAGATGATGTCGTGATGGGCATCATCGGGGCTTGAGCTCTACAATCAATAAATTCACTTTCATAAAAATCATGGGGTTTTTCGTTTGGCGTGCGAGAGGCACATTGATTGGGAGTTGGCACATTCTCTAACTCCGGCACAACATAAACACATTGATTAGATTTATCATCACTGCTAGAATCACACATATTTTGCTGCGTGTGACAACGTCGGTTGTCCGCAGGAATTGTTGTATGAACAACTGTTCTGTAATTGCGTTCCCAGCACGAGTGGCCAGAATATCCAACGCATACAGGTATTCCAACGAATTTTCGTTGAAATACTGCTTTCTCGCAAAAAATTCAGCAAGTGGGTCCGATACAAGACCAAACTCCCTGACAAATTCCTTCTTCATTTCGTCGTAGTCTTTCACCGCATCGACGATCTTGTCGTAGAAATATCGGGCTGCGCCCGTGCAGAAAGCTCCGACGACGATTTTCTTGGCCTCGCCTTCGTAGCCTTGCAGAGCCGTCATTATTTCGTAGCTCCGAAAAAAAACTTCGACATCTCCGTGGATGCCGTCGAACAATAAGACCTTCATGGTCTTCCTAGTTTATCTTGGGAATCTGCAACATACGGAATGTGTAGTTTTGCGTGATTCTAATTTAGCGCCTCCACCATGTGAGAAGCCCTACACTGGGATTCTATTAAATAATAAATGTATTAGCGATATAAATCTTTACTGCGGCACCATGGCCGATATATTCTATCTACTACAGTACCTACGTCTGAAAGTATCGAATTTTTTTCACAAAGAATGCGAAGCCTTCGTCTTGGTCATTTAATTGAAACGTGTTACGTAAAAAAGAACCATATCTACCTATATCCATAACGTGTTACACACCTGTCTCGTGTGGCTTTCTCCGCTCATTTAAGCAATTCTTGGAACTTAAATTAGTTTAAGCTTATGGATGTCGCTATAATGTTCCAGATTAGTATGAAGATTGTCTATAATAGCTGGTAATTGAAAAGCTATATGAGTATTTCTCATTTTTTGGAAGAAACTGTATTAAAAAAGAAATTGTATTTACTGAAAATAGTATTCAAATGCAATTGATGATGCAGTTTAATAGATTTGGTCTTGGACGTCATGGAAAAAATACTCGCCGAGCTCGCAGTCTTTTAAATATTAAATGAAAAGGGTTGAAAAGCAATTGCCCTCCATGGAAGTGATCCCAGGGCCAGATCCATGGAAGTGATAATCACTACATAAATATTGCCCATGGAAAGAACAATTATACTTCATGCTTCGTCCTCAAGATTAGCTTGATTTAACACTTGTAGTACGCTCTAGTACTCGCCAATTTCACACTATATTGAGAATATACCTACTTATAAATTAAAAAAGTAAAAAAAGAAAATTATTATTTTTTAAATTTCAAATGTGGGTAGTCAAGAGCGACCTGGCTCAAGCGCCCATCATAGGTGTCATTCGCTTTCTAGTGCGTCGCCGTTTCACATCTAGTTTTTAAATTGTGCTAAAAAAGTTGTAAGTTGTTGTTAAAAATAATTATTTATGATGCCCAAACGCAAAAAAGATAATTGTGAACACATTAAACGAAAAATTATAAGATTGGAGAGGAAGTTGGAGCGAAAAAAGTAAGAAATAATTCCTCACCAAATAAATAACGTAAGTACTTTGAAGTCGGGCGTGAAACATGTACAATTTTTTGTTGTTTTTGTTAAAACCCGCCCGACTTCAAAGTACTTACGTTATTTATTTGGTGAGGAACTATTTCTTACTTTTTTGAGGCGGTTTTTTTTAAATAATTTTTATTTCACAATTTTTAGTGCATCGTGCAGGCAATTTACGTGTTTTCTGGTAAATAGGTATGTGATCAAACTGAAAACCTCCTTTTTCGAAGTTGGTTAAAATACCTTGAGGTATCCCCTTTTTAACAAAACAAGAATCATCTAAATCGGTTTATAAACAAAGGAGTTATGCCTAAAGATACGTATTAAATTCACATAAAGTGGTAACGAAAACGACAGTATTTTTAAGATTTCCTGAAAACTACTGAACCGATTTCAAAATTTCAAAAAATGGGACCAACTTGGAAACCAACCTGATGTAATAACGTTTGAACCATTTCAATCGGTTCAGCCGTCTTCGAGTAATCGGTGGACATACACAATAAAAGAAAAAAACATACATACAGACGAATAGAGAACCACCTCCTTTTTGATTTAGAAGTCGGTTAAAAAGAAGCACCACCACCGGTAAGACTCATCTTGTTCTGAGTTATCGGAACAATTCTATCGCTCGTCGTCCTTATCTAAAGGTACGTTATGTATTTTTATACATTCATAAGTCACTTGCCTTGACATATTATGTTGCATATTGAAGTTCAGTGACCTGGTTTTCTAATTTTTCGCAAAAAATGCAAACGATAATTACGTTCAACGATAAAACGTTTTGACTATTTAAGTACCTAACTACTTATTACTAAGTTTGTAAAATAAATACTTTTTGACAAAGTATAACAAAATTATTTATTAATAATAAAGTTATAATTGAACATAATGCATTAGTTTATCACAGACTTTTACAAGTTCTGGTATCAGTAGATTTCAAACAGTTTGCGGGTAGTACTTTCTATGAACTGGGACTTCTTCTTACTGAAAATAATTCACATAAGTGACTAAGCTACAAAAGAGCTTTGTACTCTAAAGTATTATGCTTATTATGATGTGTCGATTTTCAATAGTTTGCGGACAGTACTTTTCTTTCGAACTGGCACTGTTAAACAGTTTGCGGGCAGTACTTTCTTTGAACTGGGACTGCTTCTTACTGAAAATAATTTACATAAGTGACTAAGCTAAAAAACAGCTATGTACTCTAAAGTATTATGCTTATTATGATGTGTCGATTTTCAATAGTCTGCGGACAGTATTTTTTTTTCGAACTGGGACTGTCTCTTACGAAATTTAATTGCATACCTAAGGTTAAGCAATACATAATCTCAAATAATGATAACATAATCATCATTATATACACTGCAGTCACTGGGTCCTACAAACAGTACAAAGGGACTGTTATAAGGTACTACTAAGTGTTGTTTGCGAACAGTACGTGTTGTTATAACTGGGGATTGTCTCTTACAATATTATACTGACATGCTAAAATTGTATGACGCTTTGGAACCAATCCCCAGTACATCCCAGTCTGAAAACATTACAAATATACAGGATGGTCATTCGTCGACTGAGGCTCCGAAGCGTGATCTACGTTCAGGTCAAACGTCTGCTCTTGAAATAGAAAACATACAGTTAGATAGTGAAGTATTAGAAATATTAGGTACTGACCCTACTTCAGACAGGAGTGCTGGAGTTTTCCAGCACTGGGTCACAACAGGTATTAACAAAGAATTGCGTAAAGAACTCATAAGTACATAAGCCCAGAAAATTGCAAATTGATTGACCCACCTGAGCTTGATGCTAAGATTAAAGCAGCTGTTTCAGATATTATTGCTAAACGCAATAAGGCCATTCAATTGAAACAGAAGGAATCGACTGCTGGAAACACTTGTTTGGTAAAATCTAAACTATTCTACGGTCTGAAAATGAGAAAAATACAGCCTTGCTAAAAACACTTATGGATTTGGAAAATTATGTGTGATTGTCAACATTCTAATTCAATTATCAATTTTTTTCTGAATGCCGTGAAGATGGATCTAAGGGATTCTCTTGAAAATATTAAAATTGATAAACAATTATTCGGCGAAAACTTAAGGGAAACCATAAAATCAGCTAAAGCTATTAACAAGTTTTGCACAGACCCAAAGCAATCAACGACACAAAAGTTTCCTAATAAGAAGCCAAGCTCTAATCCATACAGTTCTTCGTGAAATTTAAACTGGAAGGGTCCGGGTCTTAGTCGCAGGCCGACGGGCCCTCCCAAGACGAAGGAGCCTGCAACGACTTCGACGTGTAGACGGCGCAACAAGTTATCGAAACAGTCGCAGTATCCGTGGCAGAGACAGAACAACAGCCGACGTTAAATACGTTAACGCATGCAGGTCGTTTATCATTATTCTGTAAAGAATTTTAAAGATTACCAAGGGCCCACTGGTTCTTTTTCATATAAAAGGATATAAGATTCCCTTCAATCGAAAACCGATGCAACCTGTATCAGCGTCAACCCGAAAATGTAGTGAAAAGGAAACGGCTCTTTTCATACACGAAATTAAGAATTTTCTGTCTCTGCAATTTCAGAGATAACAGATCTGTCTGATCAATATCTATCAACTATTTTTTAGTACCCAAGCCAAATGGGAAGATGCGCTTCATCTTAAACTTATCACTAAATAAACTTATTGACACAAGTCATTTTAAACTGGAGGATTTAAGAACAGTTATAAAATTGAGATCGAGAGATTGTAACCGTGCACAGTAGACCTGAAAGACGTATACTTTTTGTTAAACATTCACAAGGAAGACCGAAAATATCTAAGATACCAATTTGATCAAAAAACATATGATTTTAATGTCTTATTATTTGGCTTAAACACAGCTCCTTTGGTTTTCACTAAAGTCATCATGAAACCGGTCATGAAATTCTTAAGATTATGTGGTTACCTGTTAACAATATATTTGGATGACCTCTGTCTAATATAAGGGTCTTAAAACTTACAAGATTCCGTAAAGTTGCTTACAAGCATAGGTTTCATTATAAATACCGATAAAAGTAATTTTATACCTGTTCAGTCTTGTAAGTTCTTAGGATATAGTTTAGACTAAAAGAAATTCTAGGTCACTTTGCCAAAATTAAGTTTGCAATACAAAAGTTTTCTAACTTAAAAAGGTGTAAAATTAGAAAATTTGTTAGTTTTATTGGACTGTTAATATCCCGCCGTGAAATGCAGCTGGTTGTATACTAAATTATTTGAAATATGTATAATAAGTACATGGATATACGTTGTTATTTGGAACAGGATTTCTATTGGTGGAGCCGCATGTGGAGACAACAGAGCTAGTGGTTTATGGAGTGTAAAAGAAAGTAGCAGACAATAAGTTATTTAGGAATTCTTGCTGCGTTTATTGGTTTAAGATATTAACTGCCAAGTACTTCTACGAATTGATAATACCACGGTAATTTCCTACGTAAACCGTATGAGTGATATAAACTCCCCACACCTGACATAGATCGCTCTGGTAATGGCGTAAACGTAAAAATTTTTAAATTTTTGCATCTTATATTCGATCTTCAGATAATACTATGCAGGCAGACCAAGAATGGCAGCTAGCTGATTATGCCTTTCAACAAATTGTTGAAAACGGGTGCGTAATGAATGATATAATTTCATTTGGTATAATTTCATTTCAATAACGTTCATATGACATAATAAACGTTTGTCATAACAACACTTCAACTAATTTCATTTTACATAATGTTTATTTCATATAATCATCATTTTATATAATATCATTTAACATAACGCTCATTTTATATAAAAATATTTTATATAAAACTCATTTGCTATAACGGTCATTTGATATAATTTCTGTTCAGTACACCCCTGCCTATACCGCGGAATCAGCTAGCGCAGTGGAAGCTGGTATTACTAATATAGACTCCGGACAAAAAACTAGGTTTCAGCGGGGATGTAAACTGAACAATTGGACTGCGATACACAGCGGAGAGAATCTTAAGTAAGGTGAGGTTACATACGGGTCTGTGTGTCGAACGTCTCCAAGGCAGAAGTGGTGTAAGGGAGCGCGCGCGCCCCTGGGGTCCTTTCTTCTGCAGACCTTACCAATTAGTCACCTTACTCACAACACAAATAACAGCGTTCCCAAGGCACTGGGCGCTTCAGCAATAGATACACAAAGACACACACGGGGGAGCCTCTTTTATTACGATTTACAGTCCCGACAAAAAGCGCGTGGTGGACAATTATCTTTCTTTCAAAACTCCGCGACCAGCCCGATGGATGGCGTCAAAACCTTGGTCGTACAAAACGGGATCACATAGATAATTTAAGATTCAATTCAAATTCGATATGCCAGGCATATTCAACGCGAGCGATTTTTAACAAATTCAGCAAAATTAATCCGACATTTTTCTAACAAGAATTCCAATCAAGTGTCACTGTCAACTTCAAGTGACAGCCAAATGTCAGTTTGACGTGACATTAGAGACGCGTTCAGAAACGTCGATCTTTTCCGAACATCCCCCCGCCCCGGACCGTTAAGAACGGTACGTCAATCTACGGGTAATCGGGAGAGCCCACTCACTGCTCTCTTCAAAACCGAATCTCTAACCAAAACCTCAGCAAAACGAGGAACTCCGTCAGTTCCGGGGTAGAGTTTAACAATGCTCCCCCTTCGCTAACATAGGGGCGGCAGGTTAGCATCCTTAATCAACACGAGGTCGCCAGTCTGGAGTGGGGTGGTTTTATCTGTCCACTTCACGCGCTGTTGTAGGATATGCAAATACTCCATCGACCAACGTGCCCAGAAGTTTTGGGACATCTGTCTCAAAAGTTGGTATCGCGACAAACGATGGGATCCTACATCCTGAATCGGATATTCAGGCAACGCCAAAAGGGGCTGTCCGATCAAGAAATGACCTGGGGTCAACGCTTCCAGGTCATTCGGGTCCGAAGACAACGGGCACAAGGGTCGCGAGTTGAGGACGGCCTCAATTTTACAAAATACCGTATCAAGTTCCTCAAACGTGAGAATAGTTTCTCCAATCACGCGACGCAAGTGTGTCTTGGCAGCCTTTACACAAGCTTCAAAAATTCCTCCCCAGGTCGGACAAGCTGGAGGGCTAAACTTCCAGATTATCCCACGCCGGGAGAGGGTGGTTCCAATGTCTATTTTATTATCAACAAAAAACTTAACTACTTCCTTAAGATAATTACACGTTCCCTTATAATTAGTACCACAATCGGAACGTATCAATGACGGCAGTCCTCTACGGGAAACAAATCTGCTCAAGGCGGCGACAAAGGCTTCGGTAGACAATTCCGAGACAATTTCCAAATGGACAGCCTTGGTGGACAAACACACAAACACGCACAAGTACGCCTTATAGGTTTTAGCATTACGCAGTCTCGAAGCCTTTACAGTAAAGGGACCGGCGAAGTCGGTGGCGACTCCGGCAAAAGCTCTACATTCCGTGACGCGATCAGCAGGCAAATCACCCATCTGGGGCTGCATGGTCGCGGCCTTCAATCGATAACAAGGCAGGCAACGGAAAACCACAGTGCGAATGGCTCGACGAGCAGACAAAATCCAAAATTCACGCTGCAAAATGGCCAACAAAGCATTACAGCCAGCATGTTGTGCATTCACATGGCGATCTGTTATTATCAGTTGAGTCAAATGTCCGGCTTTAGGTAATAAAAGGGGGTGACGAGCTCCATACGGCAGGTTCGCATTTCGAAGTCTTCCGCCGACTCGCAAAAGCCCACTCTCGTCCAGGAAGGGATTCAATCGCGATACCGCGCCCTTCAACTTGCGACGGCCTAAACGCAAAATTTCAATCTCGGACTCAAAACTATCAGCTTGTACTCTCCGGACCCAAAACAAGAGCGCGTCCCTACGCTCGTCCGGAGTGAGAACCGACGAATCACGCCTCGCGCGTGGGTTTCTGCAATTGTACACAAAACGTCTGATCCAAGCGGTAACACCAAGCAGCTTCTGTAAGGAGCTGTACCGATCCAACAACAAATCCTTTTCCCCGGCGGGGTTAGTCTCCAGGACGCATGCCCGCATATCAGGAACGGCTACGTTCGACAACGCTGGAGAGGGCGGCCACTCCGACTCAGGCCGCATCAACCACTGTGGGCCCCACCAGAGGGGGTGGTTAATTAGGGTTGGGGCTACACAACCCCGAGACGCACAATCCGCGGGATTCATGGTTCCCGGCACGTGTCTCCAAATCAACTCGATGTCGGAATTACAAATCTGCGACACTCGATTGGCCACAAACACGTCCAAGGTGTGCGCCGGAGCCTTCAACCAACAAAGGACGACCTGACTGTCCGTCCAAGCATAAACCTCTTGTATCTTAATAGATCGACCTAATGTGAGCCATACGTGGTTCAACAAACGCATTAGGAGGGCAGCTCCACACAATTCCAACCTCGGGATCGTATGACGAGTCCGAAGGGGAGCGACTTTGCTTTTCGCTATCACCAGATGCACAGCAACAACTCCGTCAACAGTAACGGTGCGGAGGTACACGGCCGCAGCAAATCCACGTTCGGAGGCATCGGAAAAGCCGTGAAGAGTAACTTTACAATTTTCAGAGGGGAGGAATAGCCTCGGCAAATGCACTTCATTAATCTCGGGGAGGGATGAAACGAAGCTCGACCAATCTCGGAGTAACTCGTCCGAGAGGGGTTCATCCCACGACACACCCGAAGCCCATAACCGTTGCAAGAAACACTTGGCCATAAACAGCACGGGGCAAATCCACCCATTGGGGTCAAAGGTACGTGCGACAGTAGACAATACTAAACGCTTGGTCCAGACTTTCGGTGGTCGTAAATCCACACAATAAGTGAACGTGTCAGAGACCGGTTTGTACTGTACGCCAAGGACGGTCACCACATGGGGATTATCAACATTTTCGAATAGGTGGGGGTCCTGCTGGTGCTCTTCGGGCAAACCTACCAGTACATCAGGCGAGTTGGATATCCATTTCCTCAACTCGTAACCTCCCGACTTCAAAAGGGCGGTGAGTTCGTCTCTCAGGACAATCGCCTCTGAGACAGATGAGGCGCCCGTGCAAATGTCATCCACATAGACGTCACTGGCCAAAATGGCGGAGGCGCGAGGGTATCTCAAGCGCTCCTTCTCGGCCAACTCCAACAAAGAACGAATCGCAACAAACGGGCTCGAAGCCAAACCGTACGTATTCGTATTCAATTCATAAATCAACAAGGGGTCCCTAGGACTCTCTCTCCACAAAATCAATTGGTACCTCCTATCCTCTGGATGGATGACCGTTTGTCTGAACATCATCCGGATGTCAGTCATAAATACAATTTGGTGCCGCCGGAAGTTGGTCAAAATGTCTGAGATCTCCGTGTGCAGCTTGGGACCTACATGCAGACACTGGTTCAAGGACGCTCCAGTAGAGGTGGGAGCCGAACCGTCAAAGACCACCCGAATCTTTCCGGATTTCAAAACGGCGTGGTGCGGCAAAAAGAAGTGCTCAACGGAGCGCCAATCCAAATCGCTCACGGACATGTGCCCTAACTCCTCATACTCCCGCATGAATTCAACATACTTCTGGCGGAAGACCGGATCCTTGCTCATGCGACGCTCCATCGCCACTAGCCTACGTTCCGCTAGCGGTCGGGATTCGCCCAGAGGAGGTCGGCCGGCACGAAAGGGGAGACGGGTGATCAAACAACCAGAGCGTCGGCGACCAGTGTTATTCTGGTAATACAACTCGCATTCATCCGCTACTGGGTCGACCCGCGGGGCTGGTGGAGGTTCCTCAACCTCCCAAAACTTCTGCACCACTTCGGAGAGAGACACATTAAAAACAAGACCGCGATCCTCATCAAGGGAATCCAAAACGCGGCGAGCAGGGCCCATCACAACTGTACCGAGTGTCGTCTGCAGAGCTACCAAGCCATCTGGCTGCAAAACTCGCTTCCCCGTCAACAAAACTCGCCCCAGGACATCGGCTCCAAGGAGAGCATCAATCGGGCCTGGGCGGAAGAAATTTGGATCGGCGAGTGGGGAATCAGACACCAAAGACAACATACTCGGTCCCAAGTCAACTGAAGGTTGACGGCCAACAACTGTGTCCAACACAATCGCCGAGGTCTTAATGCCTGGCGTGGACTTATTACGTGATGTAAATGTGAAGTCAACATGCCCTAACAACCCGGGGACTTTCACATCGCCAACACCTCTCACGCCTTCCGTGTGGGGGTGCACCTTGAGGCCCAACCGCCTAACTAACCAAGATGACACAACACACCCCTGAGCACCGGAATCCAACAAGGCGCGAACTTCCACAAGGTCGCCATTCAATCCCCTGACAAGCACAGAGGCCGTGGGCAACAAAACGGTCTCTGGAGGGGTGGCTACAATCGACCGTAAACACGTTGATTGCTAGTATGTGGGGTCCCCAGACGTCCCCCCATGGTAAGGGGGTCGCTCATAGCGATCCAGTGGGTCCCAGTCTCCCACATACTGCCTACGTCCAAATCGCCCGGTATCAGGCGGGTTATATCTCCCGGCCCCTTGAAGACGGGGCGGGCGCCGCTCCAAACGCGGGTATTCGGCGAGCGGCGGCGAGAATCGGTGCCTATCATCCACCGTGTACGTCGCCCCATAGTCGCGGGGGCACGGTGACCGATTTTCAGAGGGGGGGTCCCGGGGACCCCCGGCTGTGCGAGGCTCAACACGTTGCGGGGGGCTTCTACGACCTCCCGCAACGCTCGCAAAATCGAACCCCCTAGTTGGGGACCGATTTCCCATGGGGGGGTCCCTGGGACCCCCGCCCGTTTGAGGCTCCAAACGTGGCGGAGAGCGTCTGGGGCCACTCTGGTGGCCACTAGAACTGCTGCGGGATGCAAACACCGCGGGGGGTCCGAGCCCCCCACCCATACGAGGTGATCCTGCAGCGACGCGCTGCGGCGCTCCGCCGCCCTCTGGGCTGTTCATGCAGAGGAGGGGATGGTGGTTGCCCTTACAAAATCGGCATGGGTGCGCTTGGGTACATTCGCGCTGCATGTGCAGGCCCAAGCACGAGTAGCACCATGTCCGTTGTCGCGCGATCGCTCGACGGCCTTGGACGCGCTGGTCGAGGAACTTATCACAACGGGTCGTGCTGTGACCCGGTTCCCGACAGTACAAGCAGCGGGCGGTCTCCTGGACGGCGGCATAGCGGCCGGGCGCGCGAGGGGCCATACGCCCCCTACGGGGGGGTCCGGTGGGGGATCTACTTTGTGGCACAGGTCGTTCGGGTCCCATAGGACCGGCCAGAGAGGAATTATCTGCCAGTCTACTTTCTCCTTCCAGGAACGTCAAGAGGTCCGAGAAGGGTGGCAGATAAGTCGCACTATCCCCACCATACTGCTGCTCAAAACGGACCTTAACAGAGTCCGGCAACTTTCCCAGGACAATGTGCAGTAACAAAAACGACCACTGCTCCACTGGGAGTTTTAAGTTTTTTAATGCGTTGTATGCCACCAACAGCGGATTCAACAAAGCCACTCTCAAGTGCATCACGCTGGCAACGCGGGGTAAATTCAAAATGGCGGCAACATGGTTGTCCGCCAGACGTCGTACGTTCTGGTACCGACGGGCAATCAAATCCCTAGCAATAGGGTAGTTTTCATCCGAGGGGGCCAAATGTTGAACCGATTCAAGGGCCTCCCCTTCCAACACGGATAATAAATAAGCTAACTTCTGGCCCTGGGTCAAATCATCCCGGGCATGTACCAGACTATCAAAAATATTAATAAAGCCCTCCCAGTCCTCTAGACGACCAGCAAAACGCCTTAGATCTAAGGGGGCCAATCTAGCAAATAGAGGGGGCATACTCTTAGATGTGACCGGGGACGGGCTCGGTTCATTCTCTCTTGCCACTTGCAAAGGTCGAGCCACCTGGGTAATTCTGTCCGCAAAATCATAACACTGGTCCACATCCAAATCGACTTCTTGTCGCATTTCCACATCGGCCTCAACAGTCCTTTCCAAAAATAAGGCATACTGTTCATCAACAACAGCCAAACGTACGGGCAGATCTACGTATCTGTTCAACAAGGCCTCCGTCCTATCCGGTCGATCCAATAATGCAACCGCAGAAGCTAACCACCGTAACTCAGAACGTATTTTGGCTTTAGCAGAGGAGGCCGTCATTGTAACGTCACAAATTTATCAACAAAAACAACAAATTCAAAATATTCACTATAACACAAAATCTCCAATATTTGGAGGTTATTACTAACCACAAAATTCCAATATTACAACAACAAAGTATTTATAATGACACAAACTCTTAAATATCTGGATGTTATCAGAAAACAACAAAACTCACTGACTATTGAAATTCACTCAAAATCACTGACTATTGAAATTCACTTGGATATCAACACAACATACTGTTACACAACAACAAGTTAATTTTAATTATTTCAAAGCACAAGTTTCAATGAGTTTCAATGTGTAAACAATGTCCCAAATCATTTAAGTTTCACTAAGTATTGAGTGCAAACTTATTAGCTAACCTTTTATTAGCTATTATTTTAGCAACAAACTTGTCAATATTCACAACTCAAATTTGCTAACAAACTAAATAATAATTATTATGAGCAAAGAAAGGCATCTGTTTACACTTTGGAACTTCAATACATGACAATTAATTACAAGACATGGAACCAATAACAAAGGAATGCCCTTTACTTTTCAAATGCAAGTTAATTACCATTTACAAGTACAAATTAATCTAGTCCGGACCAGACTGGGTCATCAAAACGGCACTGATTAATACAAAGTTTTGGCGTGGGCCTCTCAGGCCTTCAAGCTACGCTCTTGGCTACCAAGAAATGTTCAGTACACCCCTGCCTATACCGCGGAATCAGCTAGCGCAGTGGAAGCTGGTATTACTAATATAGACTCCGGACAAAAAACTAGGTTTCAGCGGGGATGTAAACTGAACAATTGGACTGCGATACACAGCGGAGAGAATGTTAAGTAAGGTGAGGTTACATACGGGTCTGTGTGTCGAACGTCTCCAAGGCAGAAGTGGTGTAAGGGAGCGCGCGCGCCCCTGGGGTCCTTTCTTCTGCAGACCTTACCAATTAGTCACCTTACTCACAACACAAATAACAGCGTTCCCAAGGCACTGGGCGCTTCAGCAATAGATACACAAAGACACACACGGGGGAGGCTCTTTTATTACGATTTACAGTCCCGACAAAAAGCGCGTGGTGGACAATTATCTTTCTTTCAAAACTCCGCGACCAGCCCGATGGATGGCGTCAAAACCTTGGTCGTACAAAACGGGATCACATAGATAATTTAAGATTCAATTCAAATTCGATATGCCAGGCATATTCAACGCGAGCGATTTTTAACAAATTCAGCAAAATTAATCCGACATTTTTCTAACAAGAATTCCAATCAAGTGTCACTGTCAACTTCAAGTGACAGCCAAATGTCAGTTTGACGTGACATTAGAGACGCGTTCAGAAACGTCGATCTTTTCCGAACAATTTCATTTCATATAATCATCATATCTAATAATTTCATTTGATATAATTTTGTTTTATATAATCATCAATTTAGTCAATTAAATGTATAGTGTAGGCAAAGGAGCAGGGGGCACGGGGGTACAGTGCGCTCAAAAGGGGGGCTTTGGGGGCGAAGCCCCCCGCCATAAAAAACCACAACCGTGACAAAACAATTTATAATAGGTTAGGTTAGGTTAGAACTGTGAACAAAACAAAGCACGAGCCGAGCGAGCAAAGTGAGCGGGCCGCGGCAGCGGCCGGCGAAGCGCCAGAAATAGTTATTCGTTGATTATACTAAATGAACGTTATATGAAATGATGTTATGTTATATAACCATTATGTGTTTTAAATATTATACAATGTAAGTGTTATAGTAAATGTTTATTATATGAAACGTTTTTATATCAAATGTTCATTATACGATTTAAAATTATATATTTTGAATTTATATCATTCGTTGATTATACAAAATGAACGTTATATGAAATGATTTTATGTAATGTGTTGTTATATTTTGTGAGTATTATACGAAATGTTGTTATATCATATATTACACACCCGTTGAAAACTTTCATAGGCCTGACATTGATACGCTAGTCGTTAAAATAATAAATGTCCAAGATATATATCATGGCATTAGGATCCGGATGCATACGCCACGCCGTAAATGTTTTTTTCAGTGTCGTGGTCGAAATTCAGTTTTTTGTTTTTCCTCCTTTCACAATGATTCCTTAATGTGGCGCTCAGTATGGCACAATTAACTGTTATCATTCTGCTTTGGCTTTAATAACTAAAATTAATATCTCACAAAATCAAGAAATAAATAGATTTATTAAAGGAGTTTTTCGTACCAGACCTCCACCCCCTAAATTTAACGAAGTCTGGAATATAGCACAGGTTTTAAATTGTCTTGAAAAGTGGTTTGCTAACGAAAGTTAGAATCTGGAAAAAATATATACTTATACTTATATAAAAAATAAAAATAAATAAATAAAAAAAAACTTTATTAGCCATTGTCACAGCCCATAGGGTACGACGAACCCTTTCAAAAATTAATATTTGTAATATTGAAAAATCTTCTTTAGCAATTAAAATCAAAATTCCCCATTCTCATAAAGACATCTAGTGTTGGCGCAGCTCAACCATTGCTCGTTATACCGTTCTATAACCAAAAGCCAAGTATTTGTCCTGCAAGAGTTTTGATTACTTACCTTGAAATGACAATGTCTCTCTGTCCTGATTCCGACTATTTATCTATTAGTTTCCGAAAGCCATATAAGCCTGTTACGTCACAAACCTTATTCAAATGGATAAAACATACGTTTTTTTTTATTCACAACGGGGTAGCACTTAGCCTTCATCACACCTGATGTTAAGTGGTGATAAGGCTGAAGATGGAAGCGCACTACTCCCGGAATCCTCAATCACTGAGGAACTGGCTATCTTATCTCTAACTGCCGGAACACAATAATGCTGAAACATCATTGTTATGGCGTCAGACTTAGATAAGATGGTGGTAGCTAGTCAGGCGGACTAAGAACAAGTCTTACCACCAACCAAACCGAATACAATATGTACCCCCACTGGGAATCGAACCTGGGACCTCTTGGTCTGAAATCGGTGGTGTGAACCACTAGACCTCAGAGGCGGTTAACGTTACATTTAAGTGGAATTGATATTTCTACGTTCACTGCGCATAATACCCGGTATGCTGCTACGTCAGCTGCGCAAAATTTAGGTTTTAGCATAGACCAGATCATAAAACTGCAGGTTGGTTTTCAGAATCACATACGTTTGCCAAATTTTATAACAGGCCAGTAAATAGCAATTGTGATAAAAAATTTGGAAAAAATATTTTTCGTATATTTCATAAGCGATGTTGATTTTTTATGTAACAAGTAATACTTTTTTTGCTGAGAAAATAAAGAAGCAAGCTATGTTATAATTTCAATCTATATTATTCAGTAGCCTATTAAAATTTTTGCATATTTTTCGAACACTTAGTCTCTAAACGTCTACAAGTGTTAAATCAAGCTAATCTTGAGGACGAAGCATGAAGTATAATTAGAGATTAAACGAACTTACCTGAAGTGAAGTTCTATCTTAATTATACGAAGGCTTCGTCCGAAGAGATTAGCTTCCCTCCCTCCCAAAAGTTATTACCTACTCCCCTATATTCGAAAAATATTATACTCCAAACTAAATGACCGCTATGATGGGCGCTTGAGCTAGGTCGCTCTTGACTACCCACATTTGAAATTTAAAAAATAATAATTTTCTTTTATTAGTTTTTTAATTTATAAGTAGGTATATTCTCAATATAGTGTGAAATTGGCGAGTACTAGAGCGTACTACAAGTGTTAAATCAAGCTAATCTCTTCGGACGAAGCCTTCGTATAATTAAGATAGAACTTCACTTCAGGTAAGTTCGTTTAATCTCTAATTAAGTCATGTTTTAAAATAAAAGATCCTACTATTTTATCATTCATAAATCTATATTTATCATAATGAATACCTATAATAAAACGGCCGAAAAAAATTGCGCTCCATGGAAGTGACCCCATCAGATCCACGGAAGAGACAATCCCGAAATTAATATTGTCCATGAATAAACCAATTATGTCATTTTTTGAAAATACATGATCCTACTATTTTATCATTTAAAAACCTTTATTTATCTTATGAATAAATATGGTTATTGGTTGGTATTGACACTTTTCCGCATTTAGACTCATATTTGGTCCGTTATGCGTGAACATGGCTAGTCGAGCCATCCTAGCTCCTTTCAGAAGCGCAGAAGCCTCCTGGGGCGTTCACGGGCTTCTAGGAGCGATCTCACCTCTGTGAGGATTTCTGTTCGTTGTGCGGCCAAACCCACGCACTCCAGGATCACGTGGGCGGCTGTTTCCTCTGCGTTCAGGCAACCTCTACATAGAGGACTGTCTGTCGCATTCATAATAAATAGTTGTCGGTTTAAGGTTAGGTGACCTGTAAGTGTACCAACAACTATCCGAAGGTCTGGAAGATTAAGTCTGAGCAGCCTGCAGGTCAAACGCGGCGGGACTGCAGTCATCGCCATCTAAGACTGTCTACAGCTTGTTAGAGCTACCCAACGAGTATTATGTGCAGCACGAGTTCGTTGCCTTACCCATGAGCGCAGTTGGCTGAATGGGAGTGGCAGAATGGGTGTAGGTCCTGCCACTGTTGTGGAGGATCCCATTCTAGCCAGCTCAACAGCGGCGTCATTCCCGTGTGATCCACTATGGCCACTATCGGCCTGTCCGCTGAAACAAGTTAAGTCAGGGAAGGGACAACCCTGGTGGAACAAAGAGCTTAAGAAATTAAGGAAAAGAACCAAGAAGGCACTCAGAATTGCCTTAGAAAGGGACGACGACGAGAGCTGGAACAAGTACAGAGAAGAACGTAACAACTTCAAGTACACAAGCCGAAAAGAAAGCAGAAATGGATGGGAAGCCTTTTGCGAAGGCATCTCTGGACAACCTGAATCGGCCAGGTTGGTGAGGATGCTAGCAAAAGATAACACCTGTAAACTAGGAAGCCTCAAAAAAGATGACACTATTTTAGTGGACCCTAAAGAAATACTTACGGAAATGATGGCCACTCACTTCCCGGACTGTATAGAGCATACAGAGGAGGAGATGAACACTCTGTCGGCAGAAAATCTATTAGACGGCGAGGTAGAGGTCAGAAAAGTAATTACAGAGGACATGCTAGTGTGGAGCATTTCTTCCTTTCAACCATATAAAGCAGCAGGGCCAGATGGCATCTTCCCAAAGATGGTACAAGCTGCTTTAAGGTTTATAAAGGAGGACCTCCTAGTTCTATATCGAAGCAGCCTAGCAACTAACTATATACCTAGCTGCTGGAGAAAAGTTAGGGCCGTCTTCATACCGAAACCAGGGAAGGCCACGTATCAAGAGGCGAAGTCCTTCAGATGCATCAGCCTTTCCTCGTTCCTACTGAAGACACTAGAAAAAATACTAGATAGACACATAAGAGAAACCATAGGCAAAAGTAAAAAACCACTACATGACAATCAACATGCCTCTATGGAAGGGAAATCCATTGAGACAGCCCTCCACAACATGGCAGTCAGAGTGGAAAGATCAATCACAAACAAGGAATACGCTCTAGCGTGCTTCTTCGATGTTGAAGGCGCCTTTGACAAAGCGTCTGCGCAATCCATCGTGGAGGCACTAAACAGAGAAGGCGTAACAAAGCAAATATCAGGTTGGATCACTAACATGCTACAACACAGATCCATACAAGCAGAACTAGCAGATATCAAATACACCATCAAAGCCAGGAGAGGCTTTCCCCAGGGAGGTTGTCTGTCTCCATTGCTTTGGTGTATCTTAATAGATGAACTAGTAACTAGAATCACTGCTATGAATATATACATCCAAGCGTATTCGGATGATGGCCTGTTACTTGTAAGAGGCAAAGTTCGAAGCGTGGTCAGAGATATAATGAGAAGTGGAATTATGACGACACTGAGATGGTGCAGGGACAAGGGATTGAACCTCAACCCTAGTAAAACCAAACTGATGTTGTTCACTAACAAAAGAAAGATTGATAGCATGATCCCAATTAACATTGAGAATGTAGAACTCGAGACAGTAAAGGAGTTTAAATACCTAGGGATAGTCTTAGACAGTACCCTAAGTTATAGGACACACATAAAAGAAACCAGTAAAAAGGCAATGACAGCTCTCATGCAGTGCAGAAGAGCCGTTGGCAGGAACTGGGGCATGAAACCCGAAGTGGTCCAATGGATCTATAGAGCAATCATCCTACCGAGAATCCTTCACGGAGCACTGGCATGGTGGCATAAGGCAAAACTAGAATACAACAGAAAAGAACTCACTAAGGTACAAAGACTAGCTAGCGTCATGGTGGACAGTCAAGCTGCCATCAAGGCCCTTGACAAAGCGGAGACCACCTCAGCCCTGGTGAAAGAATGCAAACAAAGCATTCAGGCACTTGCCAACTTGGTTGAGGTAGAAGTTGCCTGGGTACCCGGACACGAAGGTAACGTAGGCAATGAGGAAGCCGATGAATTAGCCAGGGGAGGAGCTGATGAACCCTTCATTGGCCCTGAACCAAGACTACCAATCGCATATAGAATTACTAAGAACATTATCGGGATCAGAACAATCAAAGAAACCAACCAAAGATGGATGAGAAGAAAGGACTGCAGACAGTCTAAGATTTTCATCAAATCGGTTGACAAGAAGAAAACTAGAGAACTCCTGAAACAGAGTAGGAGAAATATAAGAACGATTGTAGGTGTACTTACTGGGCACTGTCCACTAAACAGGCACCTATCAGTGATTAAACGGACAGAAGACCCGATCTGTCCGCAATGCAAAAAAAGAGAAGAAACAAGCTACCACTTCATGGCAGAGTGCCCGATGTACGCATCACTGCGCTGGGAGCTCTTTGGAACGGACAAGCTTAAGGAAGAGGATCTAAAGAAGTTAACGATAAGTCAACTCAACAGGTACTGTAAGCGCACACGTAGGTTCGAGGGTCCGACGCCGGTGGGGTAAATGATAACCCGCCTCCCCCCCTGATTTTTCAGTTTTTAGGGGACTTGGGGAACTGGGTGAAATGGTCCCGACCTAGGTGACTGATCACCCGTCCGGCTTCGCTGGCGTCCCCCCTATAAATAATAATAATAATAATAACATCTATTAGAAAGCTACTTGTCTAGGCCCTCAGTAGCCAAATCGAAAATGGAAAACCTGCTTCCAGCGAAGTTAAAAGAAAAATACATATGAACTATGAAAATTTTATGAGTTGAAAAAAACGAGATAAATAAATAAATAAACCTGCAAACCTCATCAGAAGTTCAACAAACAAACAAATGTACCGGGGAAATCAATAACATTATCTTTTAGTAATTGCCCCAATATGACCTAATGTAAAGTTTATTAATTAAATTAAATGTATAATATTCATCATATACTTTTATTTTATGATATCGCTTCGCTTTCTTACGTTTTCCTAAGCCAAGTACTAAAGGAAATATTCATTCGATGTATGAAATTAAGTATGAGTCAAGTAGCCTATTGCCTATTTCACGGCCTTAGCAAAAATGTACTACTACGATAGCATCCATGCGCACAGGCGAAATATTATGCCTAATTGTTCCAACTCCGCTGCGTAATTTAATCTTTGCAACCACTGATTGACTTGTGATGTGAACGAGTGCGCGTCAACGAGCGACACAACCTCCCGTGCAAATGCCTGAGCAAGACTGACGCGCGGACCTGGCGTAGGGAACCTCTTGCGCATATCAATAAATTCGGATTTAAAACCAATAATAATTACTTGTTTCAAATTTCCTATTATAAATTTGTAAAAAATTTACTGCTCTTTAATTTAGTGAAAGTGCCGTCAAAATTGCTTCAGCCGTTAAGGACTAGTTCTAAAATTATTGCATAAAAATAGATTAAACGTTTAATTTTTTTTTATCAAATCTAGAAGACATAATCACATTTTGAATTATAAATTTATTTTTGACTATATTCTTCGTAACATATATTTTTTTCAAATTCATTGAGCCTTTCCTTTAGGACTAGTTTGACTCCAAAGATAGGCCTATTTTGTAGTGAATGAAGTTTTGTTTGGCCTAAAACCATTTGGAGTGACGCCACAGTTTTACGCCACAGTTTTAGGACAAAACTGTAGCCCGATTCTCGTAATAAAAACCGTGACGATATCGTAGCGATTTAGTCGTTGAAACCATTTTCGTATTCACAACTGTCGATAGAACTTGAGCGGCAGCGATTCTATCGAAGTGTCGTCGAAGTGTATTCTGGTACATTAATCGTCCTTCAATCGTTTCAAAACGATAACTCGAAGGTATTCTACTATTTAGATGACCTTTGTTTCGATCGGATTTCAACGACTAAACGTCAAAATAAGCGATCCAAGTGTCGTTGGACAAAAGTTCAATTAGCTGGACCTTTTGTATGTGAAAAATAAGCTTGGGGCTAGCATATTTGTTATTTTTTATTTTTTATTTTATTTAATAAACTTTTGTACATAATACATAGGTAATGTAATATACAAGGCGGACTTAATACTAAAAGTATTCTCTGCCAGTCAACCGTTGGGAAACAGAAAACAATTAAAGCGGTACAAATTATTAATTATTAATTATTAATTATTAATTATTAAGTATTAAGTATTAATTATTTATTATTTATTATTTATTATTTATTATTTATTATTTATTATTTATTATTTATTATTTATTATTTATTATTTATTATTTATTATTTATTATTTATTATTTATTATTCATTATTTATTATTCATTATTTATTATTCATTATTTATTATTCATTATTTATTATTCATTATTCATTATTCATTATTTATTATTTATTATTTATTATTTATTATTTATTATTTATTATTTATTATTTATTATTTATTATTTATTATTTATTATTTATTATTTATTATTTATTATTTATTATTTATTATTTATTATTTATTATTTATTATTTATTATTTATTATTTATTATTTATTATTTATTATTATTTATTTATTATTTACTTATTATATCATATGAAAGAGCGCTGCTTGCACATTCTGAAACATGTTTTTTTTCCTAAACCGAAAAATGTACAAAAAATACCTCTCGATTGAAAAGTCGCTGAGTTTCGATCCTATTGAGTTGAAGTCCTATCGAAACTCGTCCAAGCAACACGAGAATACCGATTTTGGATAGGACTTCGATCGAACGACTTCTGAACTACAACGATATTTAGAATGTTTGTATTTACGAGAATCGGGCTACTGATCGTCAATGTCCAGCTTAAGATTTCCTAGACTCCGTTTGTTTGTGAACATGATCAATTCTGTCTTTGTTGGGTTCACTGTTAGATTGTGTTTAGTGCACCACTGTTCGACGACCTTTAGAGCGGACCTCATTCGGTCACATATCACGCTCTCAACTCGCCCGTTGATGAGTATGGTCAGTAGCCCGATTCTCGTAATAAAAACCGTGACGATATCGTAGCGATTTAGTCGTTGAAACCATTTTCGTATTCACAACTGTCGATAGAACTTGAGCGGCAGCGATTCTATCGAAGTGTCGTCGAAGTGTATTCTGGTACATTAATCGTCCTTCAGTCGTTTCAAAACGATAACTCGAAGGTATTCTACTATTTAGATGACCTTTGTTTCGATCGGATTTCAACGACTAAACGTCAAAATAAGCGATCCAAGTGTCGTTGGACAAAAGTTCAATTAGCTGGACCTTTTGTATGTGAAAATAAGCTTAGGGCTAGCATATTTGTTATTATTTATTTTTTATTTTATTTAATAAACTTTCGTACATAATACATAGGTAATGTAATATACAAGGCGGACTTAATACTAAAAGTATTCTCTGCCAGTCAACCGTTGAGAAACAGAAAACAATTAAAGCGGTACAAATTATATTATTATTTATTATTTATTATTTATTATTTATTATTTATTATTTATTATTTATTATTTATTATTTATTATTTATTATTTATTATTTATTATTTATTATTTATTATTTATTATTTATTATTTATTATTTATTATTTATTATTTATTATTTATTATTTATTATTTATTATTTATTATTTATTATTTATTATTTATTATTTATTATTTATTATTTATTATTTATTATTTATTATTTATTATTTATTATTTATTATTTATTATTTATTATTTATTATTTATTATTTATTATTTATTATTTATTATTTATTATTTATTATTTATTATTTATTATTTATTATTTATTATTTATTATTTATTATTTATTATTTACTTATTATATCATATGAAAGAGCGCTGCTTGCACATTCTGAAACATGTTTTTTTTTTCCTAAACCACGTAGTTTTCGACTTTTGATGAAAAATGTACAAAAAATACCTCTCGATTGAAAAGTCGCTGAGTTTCGATCCTATTGAGTTGAAGTCCTATCGAAAATCGTCCAAGCAACACGAGAATACCGATTTTGAATAGGACTTCGATCGAACGACTTCTGAACTACAACGATATTTAGATTGTTTGTATTTACGAGAATCGGGCTACAGGTCGTCTGCATAGCCTACTGTGAGAAAGTTGCGGTCGTTGAGCCTACTAATCAGCTCATTTACCACGATATTCCATAAGAGAGGTGAGAAGACACCCCCTTGGGGACATCCTTTGGCTACTACTCCTCTGGTAGTATCATTCACAGTAAATTGTATGGCTCTGTCTCTTAACATGCTGTCAATCCACCAGGCAATAGTAGGATCGACACCATGTCTGGAGATGGCCTGGCTTATGCTGGTTGGTTTTGTCAAAAGCTCCTTCTATGTCGATGAAGGTGCCTAGTGTTGATATTTTGTGTTTGAGATTGTCTTCTATATAAGAAACCACCTTATGTAGGGCGGACTCTGTTGATTTGCCTGCAGAGTAGGCGTTTTGGTTTGGATTTAAGGGGTTCCTGACCAATACAGTGCTCCTTATCTCCCTGTCTATTAATCTCTCCAACACCTTTAAAAGGAATGATGTGAGGCTAATTGGTCTGAATGATTTAGGTTGAGTGTAGTCTCCTTTACCGGGTTTAGGGATAAAGACTACTTTGACTTCCCTCCATTTCATAGGAATATGGCGGTATGCTAGGCAGCTTCTGTAAATAGCTACAAGGTGGTCAATGAGACCTCCGTCGCTCCACCTCATCAGCCCTGGAAAGATTCCGTCTAGTCCCGCTGATTTGAATGGAAGGAAGCTGTTGATTGCCCATCTTACTTTCTCTGGGTTGACAACCTTGTGGGCGGTGATCCAGTCGGTTTCAACAGGTGAAATCTCCTCTCTTCCTTCCCATGTGCGACTTTCCGTTATGCGGCATCCTGGGAAATGAGTGGTCATTAACAGTTCTGAGGTCTCTTGATCTGTTTTGGTGTATGTTCCGTCAGGCTTTTTCAGGAAACCAAGATTATGTACTGGTTCGCTGCACAGAATGTTTTTCACTCTGTTAGCCTCGTTGTTGCTTTCAATATTGGTGCAGTAGCGTCTCCAGCATTCTCTTTTACTGAGGCGAATACGCTTCCTGTAGTCATATTGGGCTTGTTTATAGGCGTCCCAGTCATGCGCTTCTCGAGAGTTCTTTGCTTTGTTGAACAACTTTCTTACCTTCCGGCGTAATTTCTCCAGGTCAGGTACCCACCAGTGATGTTTGTTGCCTGGCCGGGAGCTAGGAGTAGAAAGTGGGCATGTTTCTTCAAAGCTGGCGATCAACGTCGTTATCAATATCCGCTTTAACCGCGTGAGTTGTAGGTGTGTCTAGACACCTTAGCTTCTCAGCGGTCATAAGCTCATACTTACGTCGGTCCATCTTGCGTGGATTACGTCGGTGCTTAGGCGGTGTGAGAGTCGTATTTAGGTTGTATTTGATCCAGCGATGATCGGAGCACGACGCCTCATCAGAGACATGCCAATCAGAAATGTGATGCGACGCGTGTTCACTTGCTAAAGTAATGTCAACGATTGTCTGGGCTCGTGATGTTACGAAAGTCGGTTCCGAGCCCCTGTTGATTATATTCATATTAGTTGCGACTCGCGAGTAAAAAAGAAACGAATTCCTCACCTCGCGTGTTGTTTTCTTTGCTGCCCCATAGCACATGGTGTGCGTTAAAGTCAGCTGATATGATCAGTTCTAGTCCCTCGCGCTCGCAGTGTTGAACCACCGCGGCCAGTTCAGGTGTGGGGATATCCGCGTCGCCCGGCAGGTAGGCGGACGCCATCACCACGTCAGGCAGGCCTGGGAGGAGTCATTACGGAGCCTGATGGTGGTCAGGTCTCTGGAACAGAACTCGGTCATTAAGGTTGTGTTTGCGTGTTTAGGTGTGTAGATACATGTACGCGGGTTGTCTGTGGTAGTGTCTAGGAGTAGCTTACCTCCGATGTTGTTTAGACCGCATATTCTGCCCTTCCTAATCCACGGTTCCTGGATTAGGGCCACGGTCTTGGGATTGACCTCCAGCATTCTGCGTATGGTGGCTGTTGCAGTCTGGCTGTGCTGGAGGTTGGCTTGGAGGACGGGGAGGTTATTGCTGAGGGTGCTGGCAGCGCCATCGTCGCTGTCAAGCATAACCCCCTCGTCTACGTCGCTCTCACCGCTCTCGTCTTCGTCAACCCCCAACCCCTCCTCCTGGGGGACTTTCCTGGGGGACTTCCCTGGGGTTGACTATGGGCGGCTTAGCGTCGTCGGTCGTGTGTGGTGGTTGTGGAGGGCTTTGGTGTGTACTGTGGTGGAGTGTGCCGCTGCCTGGGTCACTAGTGACCTCCCCAGGTGCATTGGGGTTCGGCGGGGGCGTGTACGTGTTATCAAGGTAGCGGGCGTAGATTTTACCCAGCTTGTAGTAAATTCTACGCTCGCTTGCCTTGAGTTTCTCGACGTATTCTTCCGGGATTCCAAGCACGAGGAACAGGCATTGTTTCTTCTCCTGCTCCTCGGCGTGGTAAACAGCCCAGTTGGAGACTGTCGTGTTTCGAGGTCGGAGCGTAGACCTGAATGACATTGAGCGAATATCGTTCCGATATTCTGAGTATCAGGTACGCTACCCTGCTCGAAACACTTCCGATGGTGATCACGTTGTTGACAAGGGATTTATGGACGATGAACCCGACACCACCTTGGGACTGTTGGTCGCCCTCCCGGTGGTATAGTAAGTTACCGGATTGAAGGGTAACCAAGTCCTCCCCCTCTCTTCGGACTTCAGATAACCCAATGATATCCCAATGTAACTTACTAATTGCCTCTTCCAACTCTATAAGCTTCGCGTCGAGCATCAACGTGCGCGTGTTGTAGGTTGCCAGGTCAAGTCGTCGGTGTTGGTAGCCGGAGCCTACCCGGGGATTCTTAGCACCCCCTGCCCCGCCGTTACCATAGCCGCTACCGTAGCTAGGAATAGCGGGGCCGCCGGGGACTGGAGGCCGATTTTTATTGTGTGTAACCATTTTGGGGGGTTTTGCCATAATCGCCACGCTTGGCAGGCGGGTCGGCGATCGCAGTATCGCCTGCTGTTAAATGGAGACGCTGCTGCCCATCTCCTTTGGCAGTTTTCCCTCTGTCGGCTCTTACGACACCCACGGGAAGAGAGGGGGTAGTGCTATTATTTTTATGTGCCGGCACTACACGGCACGGAAAAAAAATGTAACATAGTATGGGAAATATATAGACTGTGGTATTACACTGAAAGGAGATCAGTCAAATTGGACCAAAAAAGTAAAAGTGCCGGCCAACGAAAATAAATTGCACATTACTATTGTAAACAGTGTAACGATCATTTTTTGTTATGACGTCAGCAGTGTACGATTAGCGGCCAAGCAGTTATTCAAGTTTGAAAATGACATTTTTTTCTTCATTTTCAAACTTGAATACAGCTTGGCCAAAGTGCGGCCAACAAAAAAAAATTGCAGATTACTATTGTAAATAGTGTAACGATAATTTTTTGTTATGGCGTCAACAGTGTACGATTAGTGGCCAAGCAGTTATTCAAGTTTGAAAATGCCATTTTTTCTCCTTATTTTCAAACTTGAATACAGCTTGACCAAAGTCACTTTGTGTTGTAGTCAATATCTATATTAGGGAGACATATTTCCTTATTCTGGCTGGTGTACTAGACCTTAGTTAAAGTTACTATTTAGCTAAAACTATTGTATTATTGTTTAGTCGATTCACGTACCCAGCAGGTGGGACGTTCGTGGGTCAGTTGTAATGCTGACGAGGAACTGATCTCAATGTAATAACTGATATTCTGATAAACGATTACATTTTACGTGGTGAGTCAATCCGTTTTGCGATCGTATTTATACCAAAAATAATGACATTTTCAAACTTGAATAACTGCTTGGCCGCTAATCGTACACTGTTGACGCCATAACAAAAAATGATCGTTACACTGTTTACAATAGTAATGTGCAATTTTTTTTCGTTGGCCGCACTTTGGCCAAGCTGTATTCAAGTTTGAAAATAAAGAGAAAAAAAATACATTTTCAAACTCGAATAACTGCTTGGCCGCTAATCGTACACTGTTGTCGCAATAACAAAAAATTATCGTTACACTGTTTACAATAGTAATGTGCAATTTTTTTTCGTTGGCCGCACTTTGGCCAAGCTGTATTCAAGTTTGAAAATAAAGAGAAAAAAAATATTATTTTCAAACTTGAATAACTGCTTGGCCGCTAATCGTACACTGTTGACGCCATAACAAAAAATTATCGTTACACTGTTTACAATAGTAATGTGCAATTTTTTTTCGTTGGCCGCACTTTGGCCAAGCTGTATTCAAGTTTGAAAATAAAGAGAAAAAAAATGTTATTTTCAAACTTGAATAACTGCTTGGCCGCTAATCGTACACTGTTGATGCCATAACAAAAAATGATCGTTACACTTTTTACAATAGTAATGTGCAATTTTTTTTCGTTGTCCGCACTTTGGCCAAGCTTTATTTAAGTTTGAAAATAAAGAGAAAAAAAAAATACATTTTCAAACTTGAATAACTGCTTGGCCGCTAATCGTACACTTTTGTCGCCATAACAAAAAATGATCGTTACACTGTTTACAATAGTAATATGCAATGTTTTTTCGTTGGCCGCACTTTGGCCGTGCGGTATTCAAGTTTGAAAATAAAGAGAAAAAAAATGACATTTTCAAACTTGAATAACTGCTTGGCCGCTAATCGTACACTGTTGATGCCATAACAAAAAATGATCGTTACACTTTTTACAATAGTAATGTGCAATTTTTTTTCGTTGGCCGCACTTTGGCCAAGCTTTATTTAAGTTTGAAAATAAAGAGAAAAAAAAATACATTTTCAAACTTGAATAACTGCTTGGCCGCTAATCGTACACTTTTGTCGCCATAACAAAAAATGATCGTTACACTGTTTACAATAGTAATATGCAATGTTTTTTCGTTGGCCGCACTTTGGCCGTGCGGTATTCAAGTTTGAAAATAAAGAGAAAAAAAATGACATTTTCAAACTTGAATAACTGCTTGGCCGCTAATCGTACACTGTTGACGCCATAACAAAAAATGATCGCTACATTGTTTACAATAGTAATATGCAATTTTTTTTCGTTGGCCGATACCTTTACTTTTTTGGTCCAAACATGTATGAAGCGTGACTGATCTCCTTTGTGTTGATGCAGTATCCAAATGTTTTACTGCAACGGGTCGTGTGACACGATGAGAATGCGAAAAATGGTCCCGTGTTTGATCGTTCGTGTTAATTTGTGACCTTATTTTTACTTCTATTATGACAAGCTTTATTTATTTTGTAGCTTATTAGATGTTTTATCCTCCGATCCACAAGTTCTCTTTCTAACTTATACCGTTTATGAAATACTAGCTGACCCGGCAAACGTTGTTTTGCATACGTAGTAATTTTTATTTACTCCTGTGGTTTTTGCATATAAATTATAGTGGACCGGTGAACTTCATATCACCAACATATACCTAATACTAAATTAATATTATGAAGACTCTGTTTAATGTGTGTGTTTATACACCAAAAGTTGCCTACACCAGAAAACAGAGAGCGCTAGTTATACACTACCAATATGGGGCCCCAGATTGGTCTCTACTTCCTACATATAAAATATTACTCTGTGAAGTAGAGTGCGTGTCAGATAACTCTGCGCGCACGCGCGACTGGGGCAATTTTGGCGCTAGTTATAGTTCATTTTTTTATTCTAAGCTTATGAAAAATATTAGTATTCGATTTTGAGCGCGCGCAGACGTCAGTGATTACATACCTACTCTTTGGAAGAGGTCATGGAAGAAATGACAGTTTTGTATCGAAGTACGACAGTTCTACTATTACAACATTGCCATTTTTACTTAATTTTCCGGAATAATAAGTAGCCTATGTTACTCTCCAGCTCCTAAACTATTCCCATACCAAATATCACGTCGTCGATCCGTTGCTCCGTTTTGACGTGAAAGAAGGACAAACAAACAAACAAACACACTTTCACATTTATTAGAGATTAAACGAACTTACCTGAAGTGAAGTTCTATCTTAATTATACGAAGGCTTCGTCCGAAGAGATTAGCTTGATTTAACACTTGTAGTACGCCCTAGTAATCGCCAATTTCACACTGTATTGAGAATATACCTATTTATAAATTAAAAAAGTAATAAAAGAAAATTATTATTTTTTAAATTTCAAAAGTGGGTAGTCAACACCGATCTGGCTCAAGCGCCCATCATAGCTGTCATTTAGTTTAGAGTATTATATTTTTCGAATCATATAGGGGAGTAGTTAATAACTTTTGGGAGGGAGGGAAGCTAATCTCTTCGGACGAAGCCTTCGTATAATTAAGATAGAACTTCACTTCAGGTAAGTTCGTTTAATCTCTAATTATACTTCATGCTTCGTCCTCAAGATTAGCTTGATTTAACACTTGTAGACGTTTAGAGACTAAGTGTTCGAAAAATATGCAAAAATTGTAATATATATGCTACTGAATAATATAGATTGAAATTATAACTTAACTTATACTATCTTGCTTCTTTATTTTCTCAACATAGAAACAAAAAGCAATAAAAAAGTATTATTTGTTACATAAAAAATCAACATCGCTTATGAAATAAACGAAAAATATTTTGATTAAGCACTCAAAACAGTGGTGCCAAATTTTTTATCACAATTGCTGTTTACTGGCCTGTTATAAAATTTGGCAAACGTATGTGATTCTGAAAACCAACCTGCAGTTTTATAATCTGGTCTATGCTAAAACCTAAATTTTGCGCAGCTGACGTAGCAGCATACAGGGTATTATGCGCAGTGAACGTAGAAATATCAATTCCACTTAAATGTAACGTATTTTTTATCCATTTGAATAAGGTTTGTGACGTATAATGCTTATATGGCTTTCGGTAACTAATAAATAAATTGTCGGAATCAGGACAGAGAAACATTTTCATTTCAAGGTAAGTAATCAAAACTCTTGCAGGACAAATACTTGGCTTTTCGTTATAGAATGGTATAACGAGCAATGTGTTTTTTTTTATATATTTTATATATATTTTCCAGATTCTAACTTTCGTTAGCAAACCACTTTTCAAGACAATTTAAAATCTGTGCTATATTTCAGACTTCATTAAATTTAGGGGATGGAGGTCTGGTACGAAAAACTCCTTTAATAAATCTTTTTATTTCTTGATTTAGTGATATATCAATTTTAGTTATTAAAGCCAAAGCAGAATGATAACAGTTAATTGTGCCATACTGAGCGCCACTGTTTAAAGCAGATGCAAAAAATTTTGTATATCGGGAATTGATACTTTCGTATAAGTTTAGTTTATTTTGTTGACAATAAATAAACCACTTTTAATAGCAAACTTCGTATTGTTTATACGAGTTATCCAAAAAAGGGGTTAAGCATGACGTCCAGAGAAAATTATTTGACGCCTCTTCGTACCATCACCATCACCAGGGCAATGGAGTTGCGCATTTGTTTGCGGCTGGAATTTGTAGACAAAATTAGGTTTGAATCTGCTTTGAAAACGAATTGTTTACTTATTAAAAGACTCTTAAATAGTGGATACCACGTTTATGTGGACCAAAATGGAACTACTATTATATCTGTGGCATTGTCAGAGATAATCTTTCTTAAACATTTAGGCATCATTGTGAAAGGAGGAAAAACATTAAAATTTAATTTCGACCACGACACTGAAAAAAAAAACATTTACGGCGTATGCATCCGGATCCTTATGCCATGGATATATATCTTGGACATTTATTATTTTTAACGACTAGCGTATCAATGAAAATATCTATGAAACTTTTCAACAATTTGTTGAAAGGCATAATCAGCTAGCTGCCATTCTTGGTCTGCCTGCATAGTATTATCTGAAGATCGAATATGAGATGCAAAAACGTAAAGATTTTTACGTTTACGACATTGCCAGAGGTCTTTTGCGATCTCTGTCAGGTGTGGGGAGTGTATATCACCCATACGGTTTACGTAGGAAATTACCGTGGTATTGTCAGTTCGTAGAAGTACTTGACAGTTAGTATCTTAACCAATAAACGCAGCAAGAATTCCTAAATAATTTATTGTCTGCTACTTTCTTTTACACTCCATAAACCACTAGCTCTGTCGTCTCCACATGCAATTCCCCACCCCGTAGTTGAGGCACCTGAAAAACTTCCAGGTCATACTTGTCTATTTTTATTTTGGTGCGGCTCCACCAATAGAATCCTGTTCCAAGTAACAAAGTATATCCATGTACTAATTATACATATTTCAAATAATTTAGTATACAACCAGCTGCATTTCACGGCGGGACAGGCGGATATTAACAGTCCAATAAAACTAACAAATTCTCTAATTTTACACTTTTTTAAGTTAGAAAACTTTTGTATTGCAAATTTAATTTTGGCAAAGTGACCTAGAATTTCTTTTAGTTTAAACTATATTCTAAGGGTCAATCCCCGGGTAGGCTCCGGCTACCAACAATCCCCGGGTAGGCTCCGGCTACCAACACCGACGACTCGACCTGGCAACCTACAACACGCGCACATTGAGGCTCGACGAGAAGCTCGTAGAGTTGGAAGAGGCAATAAGTAAGTTACATTGGGATATCATTGGGTTATCTGAAGTCCGAAGAGAGGGGGAGGACTCGATAACCCTGCAATCCGGTAACTTACTTTACCACCGGGAGGGCGACCAACAGTCCATTGGTGGTGTCGGGTTCATCGTCCATAAATCCCTTGTCAACAACGTGATCACTATCGGAAGTGTCTCGAGCAGGGTAGCGTACCTGATACTCAGATTATCGAAACGATATTCGCTGAATGTTATCCAGGTCTACGCTCCGACCTCGAAACACGACGATGTCGAAGTGGAGGCTATGTATGAGGAGATATCTAAAGCCATGCATAGCTATAAAACCCACTACACGGTTGTGATGGGGGATTTCAATGCAAAGTTGGGGCAACGTTGCGGTGATGAGCTGAGAGTGGGGCAATTTGGATTTGGGCAACGGAACGATAGAGGCCAGATGCTGGCAGACTTCATGGAGAGGGAGAACCTCTATATGATGAACTCCTTCTTTAGGAAGCCCGTAAGCCGCAAATGGACCTGGATCAGTCCGGACGGTAAAGTCAAAAACGAGATCGATTTTATCATGTCGACGAAGAAGCACATATTCAATGATGTCAGTGTGATCAACGCTGTTAAGACAGGAAGCGATCACCGTATGGTGAGAGGCACATTGAATATCAATCTCAAGCTCGAAAGATCGCGACTGATAAAATCCACGCTCCGACCAATACCAGCTCAAATTCAAAACCCCGAGTGCTTTCAGCTCGAGCTTCAAAACCGCTTCGAAGCCCTTGAGAACAGCATAGACGTGGACGATCTATACAACATGGTGGTGGATACTGTCTGCACGGTAGGGTCTAAGTACTATAAAACCCGCCGTCCCAAATTGAAGAAACTCTCCAGTCAGACTCTCCTACTCATGGATCAGAGACACGAAATGAAGCTGCAGAACTCAGCGGATGCCCATCGTTATCGACAGCTTAATAGACAGATATCTAAGTCTTTGACGCGCGACCTTCGCCAATTTAATACCGAGCGTATTAAAGAAGCCATTGAGCGGAACAAAGGCTCCAAAGTGTTCGCGAGAGATCTGTCTATCGGGCAAAGTCAATTGACGAGGCTGAAAACTGAGGAAGGTAGCATCATTTCGTCAACACCTGAAATCCTGAGGGAGATTGAGAGTTTCTATGGACAGCTATATTCCACACAAACACCTGTTGAAAGCAAGGCTACAGACCCTAGAGCCAAGCTTACCCGACACCATACCGAAGATATCCCGGACGTCAGCCTGTACGAGATTAGAATGGCTCTCAAGCAGCTTAAAAACAACAAGGCGGCGGGCGATGACGGAATCACAACAGAACTTCTGAGAGCGGGCGGTAAGCCGATACTTAAAGTCCTCCAGAAGCTTTTCAATTCAGTCATCCTTGAGGGCAAAACGCCAAAGGCATGGGGCAGAAGCGATGTGATGCTGTTTTTCAAGAAGGGTGATAAAACTCTCTTGAAGAACTATAGACCCATCTCGCTTCTGAGCCATATCTATAAGTTGTTTTCGAGAGTCATTACGAATCGTCTCGTTCGCAGGTTCGACGACTTCCAGCCTCCCGAACAAGCCGGGTTCCGGAAAGGCTACAGTACCATAGACCACATTCATACGCTGCGGCAAGTTATACAGAAGACCGAAGAGTATAACTTGCCACTTTGCTTGGCGTTCGTGGACTATGAGAAAGCCTTTGATTCAATTGAGACTTGGGCGGTGCTGCAGTCTCTCCAGAGGTGCCAAATAGACTACAGGTACATCGAGGTGCTGAGGTACTTATACCAAAACGCCACCATGTCGGTCCGATTACAGAACCAGAGCTCTAATCCTATCCAACTACAGCGAGGTGTGAGACAGGGAGATGTCATCTCTCCCAAACTGTTCACAGCTGCGTTGGAGGATATTTTTAAGCTGCTGGACTGGAAAGGATACGGCATCAACATCAATGGCGAGTACCTAACACACCTACGGTTTGCCGATGATGTAGTTCTTATGGCTGAGACCTTGGAAGACCTGAACACAATGCTCGAAGATCTCGGTAATGCTTCGCAAAGAGTGGGTCTTAAGATGAACATGGACAAGACGAAAATCATGTTCAATGCCCATGTTGCACCCGCTCCAGTTAATGTTGGGAACATTACACTCGAAGTTGTTGACCACTATGTTTATCTAGGACAGACGGTCCAGTTAGGTAAGTCCAACTTTGAGAAAGAGATCTCTCGTCGAATCCAGCTCGGATGGGCAGCGTTTGGGAAGCTCCGACATATATTCGCGTCCGAAATACCTCAATGTCTCAAGACGAAAGTCTTTGACCAGTGTGTGTTGCCAGTAATAACCTATGGAAGTGAGACGTGGTCTTTTACTATGGGTCTCATAAGAAGGCTCAAAGTCACCCAGCGAGCAATGGAGAGAGCGATGCTTGGTATTTCCCTGCTCGATCGAATCAGAAATGATGAGATCCGCAGGAGAACTAAAACAACCGACATAGCTCGAAGGATTGCATCATTGAAGTGGCAGTGGGCGGGACACATAGCGCGGAGAACCGATGGCCGTTGGGGCGGAAAGGTTCTCGAATGGCGACCGCGTACCGGACGACGTTCCGTGGGCAGGCCCCCTACAAGGTGGACCGACGATCTGGTCAAGATCGCGGGAAGCCGCTGGATGCGGGCAGCGCAGGACCGATCGTTGTGGAGATCCTTGGGGGAGGCCTATGCCCAGCAGTGGGCGTCGTTCGGCTGACATGATGATGATGATGATGATATTCTAAGAACTTACAAGACTGAGAAGGTATAAAATTACTTTTATCGGTATTTATAATGAAACCTAAGCTTGTAAGCAACTTTACGGTATCTTGTAAGTTTTAAGACCCTTATATTAGACAGAGGTCATCCAAATATATTGTTAACAGGTAACCATATAATCATGAGTATTTCATGACCGGTTTCATGATGACTTTAGTGAAAAGTAGGAGCTGTGTTTAAACCAAATAATAAGACATTAAATTCATATGCTTTTTGATCAAATTGGTATCTTAGATATTTTCGGTCTTCCTTGTGAATTTTTAACAAAAAGTATGTCTTTCAGGTCTACTGTGCACGGTTACAATCTCTCGGTATCAATTTTATTACTGTTCTTAAATCCTTGAGTATAAAATGTCTTGATTCAATAAATTTATTTAGTGATAAGTTTAAGATGAAGCGCATTTTTGGCTTAAGTACTTAAGAAGGCTTGGGTACTAAAAAATAGTTGATAGATATTGATCAGATTCAGAGATCTCTGAAATTGCAGAGACAGCAAATTTTTTATTTCGTGTATGAAAAGAGCCTTTTCCTTTTCACTACATTTTTGGGTTGACGGTGATACAGGTTGCATCGGCTTTCGATTGAAGGGAATCTTATATCCTTTTTATGAAAAAGAACCAGTGGGTCCTTGGTAATCATTAAAAATTCTTTATAGAATAATGATAAACGACCTGCATGCGTTAACGTATTTAGCGTCGGCTGTTGTTCTGTCTCTGCCACGGATACTGCGACTGCTTCGATAAGTTGATGAGCCGTCTACGCGTCGAAGTCGTTGCAGGCTCCTTCGTCCTGGGAGGGCCCGTCGGCCTGCGACTAGGACCCGGACCCTTTCAGTTTAAATTTCGCGAAGAACTGTATCACTTACTTATTACGAAACTTTTGTGTCGTTGATTGCTTTGGGTCTGTGCTAGACTTGTTAATAGCTTTAGCTGATTTTTTGTTTTCCCTTAAGTTTTCGCCGAATAATTGTTTATCAATTTTGATTTTTTGAAGAGAATCCCTTAGATCTTCACGGCATTCAGAAAAAAATTGATAATTGAATTAGAATGTTGACAATCACACATAATTTTTGCCAAATCCATAAGTGTTTTTAGCAAGGCTGTATTTTTCTCTTTTTCAGACCGTAGAATAGTTTAGATTTTACCAAACAAGTGTTTCCAGCAGTCGATTCCTTCTGTTTCAGTTGAATGGCCTTATTGTGTTTAGCAATAATATCTGAAACAGCTGCTTTAATCTTAGGATCAAGCTCAGGTGGGTCAATCAATTTGCAATTTTCTGGGGTCATGTACTTACGAGTTCTTTACGCAATTCTTTGTTAATACCTGTTGAGACCCAGTGCTGGAAAACTCCAGCACTCCTGACTGAAGTAGGGTCAGTACCTAATATTTCTAATACTTCACTATCTAAGTGTATGTTTTCTGTTTCAAGAGCAGACGTTTGATCTGAAGGTAGATCACGCTTCGGAGCCTCAGTCGACGAATGACCATCCTGTATATTTGTAATGTTTTCAGACTGGGATGTACTGGGGATTGGTTCCAAGTACTTGTTCTAATTGTCCTTCAGGTTAACCCTTAGAACATGGTGCGTCGAGGTCAACTATGACCTCTTGGTCGTATGTAAGGGACAGAGTAAGCCTCATGTTCATACAATTTTAGCATGTCAGTATAATATTGTAAGAGACAGTCCCCAGTTATAACAACACGTACTGTCCGCAAACTACACTTAGTAGTACCTTATAACAGTCCCGTTGTACTGTTTGTAGGACCCAGTGACTGCAGTGTATATAATGATGATAATGTTATCATTATTTGAGATTATGTATTGCTTAACCTTAGGTATGCAATTAAATTTCGTAAGAGACAGTCCCAGTTCGAAAAAAAAGTACTGTCCGCAAACTATTGAAAATCGACACATCATAATAAGCATAATACTTTAGAGTACATAGCTGTTTTTTAGCTTAGTCACTTATGTAAATTATTTTCAGTAAGAAGCAGTCCCAGTTCAAAGATAGTACTGCCCGCAAACTGTTTAACAGTACCAGTTCAAAAGAAAAGTACTGTCCGCAAACTATTGAAAATCGACACATCATAATAAGCATAATACTTTAGAGTACAAAGCTCTTTTTTAGCTTAGTCACTTATGTGAATTATTTTCAGTAAGAAGCAGTCCCAGTTCATAGAAAATACTGCCCGCAAACTGTTTGAAATCTACTTATACGAGAACTTGTAAAAGTCTGTGACGAACTAATGCATTTATGTTCAATTATAACTTTAAAATTAATTAATAATTTTGTTACACTTTATTGAAAGTATTTATTTTACAAACTTAGTAATAAGTAGGTAGTTAAATAGTCAAACCGTTTTATCGTTGAACGTAATTATCGTTTGCATTTTTTGCGAAACGTTAGAAAACCAGGTCACTGAACTTCAATATGCAATATAATATGTCAAGGCCAGTGACTTATAAATGTATAAAAATACATAACGTACCTTAAGATAAGGACGACGAGCGATAGAATTGTTCCGATAACTCAGAACAAGATAAATCTCACCGGTGGTGGTGCTTCTTTTTTCGCTCCAACTTTCTCTCCAATCTTATAATTTGTCGTTTAATGTGTTCACAGTTATCTTTTTTGCGTTTGGGCATCCTAAATAATCAATTTTAACAACAACTAACAACTTTTTTAACACAATTTAAAAACTAGATGTGAATCGGCGACGCACTAGAAAGCGAATGACAGCTATGATGGGCGCTTGAGCCAGATCGGTGTTGACTACCCACTTTTGAAATTTAAAAAATAATAATTTTCTTTTATTACTTTTTTAATTTATAAATAGGTATATTCTCAATATAGTGTGAAATTGGCGATTACTAGGGCGTACTACAAGTGTTAAATCAAGCTAATCTTGAGGACGAAGCATGAAGTATAATAATATTAGTATGGATATGTTGGCGAGGACAAAAAGTTTCATCAAAATCCGCTCAGTAGTTTTTGCGTGAAACGCGGACAACAGACAAACAGACAAAAAACTCAAAATCCATATTTTTGGGCAGGCGTACCGGTTTTGGCCACTTTAAGGATTTTTTCACTTTTAACCGCTTAGTGCTTAATGATCTTAAGTATTTTAGAGAAAATTTATAATGTATAGTTATAGATAATTTATCGACCTTTATGGGTATCTACAAAGTAAAAAAAAACAAAAGTTTTTTTTTATTTAGAACAAATTCTGCGGAGGGGGCCAAATACACCGTTTGCATTGGTTTTGGCCACTTTCATAAAATTACTATATTTATAAGTTGAGTTTATGCTTAATTGATGTCTTATTAGAGTTCTGGACTAAAACACTACATGAAATAGTATTTCAATCACAGCTAGCTCCTTCCTACAATTTTATAAGTATATCTTTATCGCTTGATTAAAAGAAAATTAGCAGATTGAGTCTAGTGTAGGCTAGTGCCTACACTAGCCTCAATCCGCTAATTTTTTTGTACGTTAGCTAACAAAAGTGAGTTGTGAGTCTTTTAAAATAAATGAACTTTATGATAGGTTGGAAACTTTCTACTAATGCCAAAGTGGCCAAAGGTGGCACAATGCTAAAATTTCTAGCCCCACCTTTGACCACTTATTGTTTCACAACTTTTTGTAAGAACAGTGAAAAAACAACTCTTAATCCATCTAGAAGAAACATATTCCAATATGATATAAAATATTAAATAACCATAAAATAATTTTGTTGTAGAAAAAAAATGATTTTACAAAACCTTTACACTTAACATTTTGCTTAAGAATTTTACAAAATGTTAACTTTGAAACATAACACGTGTTTATTTCTAAAATATCGTACTACATAAAAAAAGCTAAGTGCTGTAATTATTAACTAAAAGTCCAATCTTTTATTCGCCATTAATAAATATAAGCAATAATTATTTAATTTCTATTTATATAACTTTAAAGTGAAAAGTGACCAAAACCGGTACAGTGGCCAAAACCGGTACGCCTGCCCTATCTGTTTCGTTTGAAGACCCCTGGAGGTATTTTTTTCTATTTCTTTTCAATGTACAGAATTGGCTCGTTTACAGTTTTATTATAAGTAAATTTCCCGTGGCAATTATTTCATCCAGATCCGTTCAGTAGTTTTTGTGTGAAACAGTAACAAACATCCATACATCAATACTCACAAACTTTCGCATTTATAAAAGGGGCGCTATAATACCGGCAAATCTTTATAAAGAAGAATAAACGTTTCATTTGACTACTATTACGAAAAAAAATAAAAGAAACGTGCGGTGACAATCAAGGAACATAAAAACTACTACAGTGCCACAAGCTTTTCTGTTCCGGTGACAGCCGTGACAAAGGAGCCACTTGCAATACGAAATTAGCTGTCAAAATGGACAGTCGTATGAAAACTCAATCAATCAATCAATCAATGCTTTATTTGCACACAAAAGAAATACAGAAAGAAACAATCACAAAACAGAAGAGTATACAAAAGGCGGCCTTATTGCTAAACAGCAATTTCTTCCAGGCAACCTTGGGTGAAAGAATAAATAATTACTTATATAAGGACAGAGGGGAGTGGGTGCGCATTTAAGATATTTATGTATTCATAAAATATTATATACGTAATTTAAAAGTATATAAATAATAAGGCAGTAATAGAAATAAAAGATTCAAGTAAGTATAAATAATTAATCAGCAGTATTGGAAGAGAGATAGTTTCGAACTTTATCTCTAAATGACCTTAAAGTTTGAGCCTTCCTGATATCCTCTGGTAGAGAGTTCCACAAACGAACAGCGTGAACCGAAAAGGAATAGGAAAAGAAGTCGGTCGAGTGCCGTGGAACTTCAAGAGAGAGGTTAGTTGCAGATCGCAAAGTGCACTGCGAAGAAGAGGAATGAAAAGAGAAACAGGTTTTGAGGTGTTGGTGCGCGAGCGGCGCATCCCTACTCCTCGTATTACCTGCGAGCGGCGGGCTGCCGGCCGCGCGGGCCCTCGCGCCGCGCCCGCCCGCCCCGGCCGAGGAATCGAACCAGCACTGGGCTCCACGACCACCGCGCGATAGGACGCGTAGAATTAATTTATTAGCGAATTTGTACTAGGAGCTTCATACCAATTAAATCACCCTATGTAATACAGTCCGCATTTCATTTATAGTAAGGATCACCTTTTCATTGGTCCTTTTAAATTTATTTATTATCTCGCCGGAGTAATCTTGAAGATATCCGTATTAGTCGTCGGTTCGCCGTATTTTTTTCGCATCGAAGCAGCGCGGTATCGCAAGTGGACTTTGACCGTGCCAACGTGGGATAGTCGCCACTCGTCGAGGAAGCCTTTGTCGCCTTATTTCTGGGAGTATAATACAGATAAACAGTGAGTTCGTTCCAATTAGCCGCTTTCTATATCCCTTTTTTCCAATTTCTTGCCGATTTTATAAAATCTTTGCCTCCACGTGTTCACATTTCCATACAAATAGCCATTAAATCTTTCATAATAATATAGCACTATCTTATCCTTGCATATTATTCTCGCAATTAGCACTCAGCGAATCATATTTTGCATTATCACGCACCGGCCACGTGCGCAAGCCCTTCCTATTGAGGCGCGCCTTTGTGCATCGATTGATAAAAGATCGATCATTTAAACCGGTTTGCTATCGCCTATTCATCTTTCGCACGGCTACTGATTCTTTTTATGCGCATTCCTTTCCTGCGTTATCTAAATCTCTTATTAGCCTTGCACAGTTATTCGCACGTTCTATAACCTATCTTCATTTCATATTCATAATGGCTAACGAAATGAAAAATTTAATTAAGAAACGCAGTTCCATGAAGTCAAAGCTTACAATTTTTAACAAGTACCTTAAATCAATTAAAGAAACTACATCTCTGGCCCAGTTGCAACGTTTGGACCTGGAGGAGCGCTTCAGTAAATTTGAAAGTTTATATACGGAATTCGATGCTTTGCAGACTGACATCGAGGTCTTGGAGGAGGATCCCACATTATTGGAAGCAGCGGTTGCTGAGCGGGAGCAGTTCGAGTCCCAGTACTTTGAACTCGTGGCACTCGCGCGCAGCATGCTGGGGACTACCACCACCGTCGCAGGTTCCGTATCGAGCTCCAACAACATTTGTTCAGGTGCACCGAATAATCATTTCAAAAATAATATCGTTCGTTTGCCCAAAATTAATTTGCCTCTTTTCGATGGGAGTTATCAGTATTGGCTGGAATTTCGAGATACCTTCATTTCATTAATTCACGATAGTAATTGCATTGATGATATAAATAAATTCCATTATTTAAGAGCTTCACTCCAGGGAACTGCAGCATTAATTATAAAAAATATTGATTTCAAGGGGGATAATTACAAAATTGCTTGGGACTTATTATGTGAGCGTTTCAATAACAATCGTCTTTTAATAAACAATCATATCCAATCTATTTTTGACGTTCAGCCTATTATTAAAGAATCTAGTATTTCACTTCGTAATCTTGTTGATACAATTAATAAAAACATTAGGGCGCTCACAACATTAAATCAGCCAACCAAATATTGGGATACTCTTCTCATCTTTATTATGGCTAAGAAATTAGATTCACTAACTAGTCGTCATTGGGAAGAATATCGCAATAATTTGACTGAGGACCCCACTTTATCGAAATTTTGCACATTTTTAAGTAGGAAAGCGGACTTATTGGAGTCAATTGAATCGAATCAAAATTTATCTGATACAACAATAGTTGCCTTAAACAATAGTCACTATTCTAACAATTCAAACAATAATAATAAAAATAAAAACATAAAAAACTTTACCAAACATAATAAAATAATTTGTCCGCTTTGCTCCCAGACTCATTCTTTATTTTCGTGTGATTCTTTCAGGAATTTATCTATTGAGAATCGAATTCAAAAGGCAAAGGACTTAAAAGTTTGTTTAAACTGTCTGCGCTTGGGTCATGGCGTTAAACAGTGCAAGTTAACGCACTGCAAGTATTGTAAATTGAAACATAACACCCTTTTACATTTAGAATCAAACGAACCCAAGCCTCTTATCAATCATATGCCTTCTACATCAGATAACATAACCCTTTCTGTCAATTCTATGCAGCTTGCTACTTCTGCGAACATTTTACTGTCCACAGCGATGGTGAAAGTGGTGAGCGCGTCGGGTAAGAAGTATACGGCTCGTCTGCTACTGGACAACGGTAGTACGGCCAACTTCATCACCTCGAGCTTGTGCGATAAACTGGGTTTGTCACGACGCGGTACTAGCACCAAGGTCACAGGTATCAATAATCACGTATCTAATAGTACACAGTCTTGCAACCTCTCGATCGAGTCTTTATGCTGTGCGTACGTAACGGATATTCAGTGTCATATTTTGCCTGAGATCACTAAAGTCTTGCCGTCTTCTTTCGTGAACATTAGTCATATCCCTATTCCGTCAGGTCTTAAACTCGCTGACCCGAATTTCAATATTCCGTCGGTCATTGATATCCTGGTCGGAGCCGAAGTATTTTGGAACGTCTTAGGTACCAAATCCATTCATCTAGGTAAAAATCTTCCTAAATTGTGTGAAACCAAGTTTGGCTGGTTAGTTTCCGGTAGCATTGCACAACATAATGATTTTACCAATTCACAAATATGTAACTTTTCTCAAGCATCTCCCGACCTTACACAATTCTGGGAGCTTGATAATGTATCTTCTCAACATTCCTTGTCTATTGAGGAAAAAGAATGTGAAAAACATTTTCACAAAAATACCTTTCGTAATAGCGAAGGTCGTTTTGTAGTTACAATGCCTCTTAAAAAGGATCCAAGTGTCCTAGGGCATTCATATAGTACCGCAAAAAATCGTTTTTTATCCCTAGAGCGCCGGTTCCAACGGGAACCTCTTTTTAAATCTCGATATTTAGATTTTATGCGCGAGTATGAACAATTAGGTCATATGTCACAAGACAATGAACCTCTTACCTTTTCTGATAAGAATCAAATCAATTATTTTATTCCCCATCATGGTGTTGTGCGGGAATCTAGTTCAACCACCAAGCTTAGGGTAGTGTTCGATGCTTCGGCTCCTACCACGTCAGGTACGTCACTGAACGACATCCAAATGACCGGGCCTGTTGTTCAAGACGATCTTTTTTCAATTTTAGTTCGTTTTCGTCAACACAGGTATGTCGTTTCAGGCGACATCGAAAAAATGTACCGGGCCATCGAGCTTAATCCCGTTCAAAGACCCCTTCAAAAAATAATTTTTCGTTTTAACCCTAATGACCCTCTTAGTACCTACACTCTGAATTCTCTTACGTATGGTACGACTTCCGCACCGTATCTAGCTACTAAATGACTATACTCAGACGAGTATTTTAGCGAATGAAACTCAAGACAGTCGGGTAAAATCAGCCATATCACGTGACTTCTACGTAGACGATTATCTTAGCGGAGGGCCTACTATCGCAGACACCGTAGAAATAACACAGACAGTTAAAGCCATTCTTTCTTCGGCACAGTTTAATTTACGCAAATGGCGATCCAATAACTTAGAAATATTGTCTCAAATAAACGATTCTACGTGCGTTGATAGTACTTGTAACACTTTAATTTTTTCAGAGCAGGGTCAAAATTGTAATTCTTCGAAAACGTTAGGCTTAAATTGGGTCAGCGATAAAGACCACCTAACGTATTCAATAGATATTCTATCTACTAATCATATTACAAAACGTCATATATTATCAGTAATTAGTCAAATATTTGATCCTCTTGGTCTCGTGGGTCCATGCGTCGTTGAAGCAAAAATACTTATGCAGCGCTTATGGATCGAACAATATGACTGGGATCAACCTGTATCAACCGAAATAAATAATCTTTGGTCTTTATTCGAAACTAAATTAGTATGTCTTAATTCTTTAACCATTCCCCGTTGGGTACTTTGTGTCAATTCTATTACTCATGAAATTCATGTTTTTACAGACGCATCTGAGAGAGCGTACGGCGCGTGCATCTACATTCGCTCTTTCGATGACTCGGGCACGGTTCGCGTGCAGCTGTTAGCTTCAAAAAATCGTATAGCTCCGATCAAGCCAACTACAATACCGCGGCTCGAGCTGTGTGCCGCCTTGTTAGGTGCAAGACTGTGTACTAAGGTTTTAGAGTCTCTTACTTTGCGCATAGATTCTTGTAGATTCTGGTGTGACTCGACCATCGTTTTAAGCTGGCTGGCTACTCCGACAGCTAACTTAAAACCATTCGTGCGCAATAGAGTTCACGAAATTCAGGAAAGTACCTGTGGTCATACCTGGAGCTACGTACCGTCGAAAGACAACCCATCAGATCTCGTCTCACGTGGTCTTAGCGCCGACGTTATTGGCACAAATTCATTGTGGTGGTCTGGACCTTCATTTTTATTACAAAATGAGAATGAATGGCCTACTATGCCTAACGACGTGAGACAAGATTTGACTGAAGTAGTAACGCTTGCAAGTAGTTGTAGCAGTAGCAATGGCAGTAGCTGTCTTACGCTTACTAATCATTCCGTAGTGCAAAACTTAATAGAAAAATATTCCAGTTTTAGTAAATTACAAAGAGTAGTAGCTTTTTTAAAAAGATATTTATTTAACTTAAAAAACCAAAACAATAAATTGAGTGGCAATCTCTCATCAATTGAATTACAAAATGCTCATAATTATATTATATATTGCGCTCAAATTCAAATGTTCCCAGAAGAATATAATATTCTAAAAACAAATAAGAAATTGCCTCGCAAAAATAGGTTAATTTCTCTATCACCCTTTTTAGACCAAGATGGCCTAATTCGCGTGGGCGGGAGGCTTGATAATTCCCCTTATGATTTTAATATTAAACATCCCATCTTGCTTTGTAGCAAACATACGCTTACTAAGTTAATATTTCAAATGCAACATTTTAAACTATTACACGCCGGTCCTCAGTTACTTTTGGCAAACATTCGTCAAAAATATTGGCCTCTTAAAGGCAAAAACTTAGCTAAAGTTACCGTAAATAAATGTAAAATCTGTTTCAGGCATAGAGCTCAAAACGTGCAGCCTATTATGGGACAGTTACCTAGTTCAAGGACTTATCTTGAGTACCCATTTCAACATTGTTACGTTGACTATGCCGGGCCAATACTTATAGCTGATCGAAAGGGACGGGGTTGTAAACTTATGAAATCTTATTTGTGCATCTTTGTTTGTTCTGCAGTGAAAGCAGTACACTTGGAGCTCGTTACGGACCTCACCTCAGATTCTTACTTAGCCGCCTTACATCGCTTCGTGGCGCGTCGAGGCAAACCTCGAAGCATCACGTCCGATAACGGCACTAACTTTGTTGGCGCGTCAAACGAACTGAAAGCTTTCCTTCTTTCGTCTAATGTTGCATCTGAAATAGCGCAGGAGGGCATAGAATTTAATTTTGTTCCTGCCTATACTCCACATTTTAATTCATTGGCTGAGGCTGCAGTCAAATCTTGTAAGCATCATCTCAAACGCCTTTTGCATCTTACTCATTTGACATACGAAGAAATGTCAACATGTCTTTTTAAAATCGAAGCCGTCTTAAATTCACGCCCTCTTACTCCTCTTTCGTCTGACCCCAATGATTTTTCGGCACTCACTCCCTCGCACTTCCTAATTGGACGACCACTTTTATCTGTACCACACCCACAGGTGACCACCAGCAACATCTCCCGCTTGGACCGGTGGAGGAGAACACAGTACATCGCGCAGCACTTCTGGCGACGATATGCTAATGAGTACATTTCTCTGCTGCAGACCAAGGCGAAATGGTTCTCTTCCACAGGCGACGTGAAGACTGGGTCCCTCGTCCTCATCAAAGACCGGGCTGCACCTCCTCTGATGTGGCGGCTGGGGCGAGTTGTGAAGACCTACCCTGGTGTGGATGGCGTCACGCGCGTGGCAGAGCTGAAAACCAAGAGTGGTACCATTCGGCGGGCCTTCAACTGCATCTGCCCTCTACCACTCGACTAATCTTTTGAAGACGATGCTTCAACCCGGGGAGCATGTTGGTGCGCGAGCGGCGCATCCCTACTCCTCGTATTACCTGCGAGCGGCGGGCTGCCGGCCGCGCGGGCCCGCGCGCCGCGCCCGCCCGCCCCGGCCGAGGAATCGAACCAGCACTGGGCTCCACGACCACCGCGCGATAGGACGCGTAGAATTAATTTATTAGCGAATTTGTACTAGGAGCTTCATACCAATTAAATCACCCTATGTAATACAGTCCGCATTTCATTTATAGTAAGGATCACCTTTTCAGAGGTATGGTGGAGTGGTTGGTAGGAATTGTAGAATGTAGAAGGTCATAGTACGAAAGAAAGCAATTCATTTTAGGGACCTATTCTGCATAGCGCTATTTTTGAATCGCTGTCTTAATAAAGTTGATGGTAGGCACCCAGGAGCGCGTTTAGTGCTTCATGCATACGACAGATATCTAAGTCTTTGACGATTGACCTTCGCCAATTTAATACAGAGCGTATTAAGGAGGCCATCGAGCGTAACAAAGGCTCCAGAGTGTTCGCGAGAGATCTGTCTATAGGGCAAAGTCAATTTGACAAGGCTGAAAACTGAGGAAGGTAAGATCATTTCGTCGACACCTGAAATGCTGAGGGTGTTTGAGAGTTTCTATGGACAGCTATACTCCATGAAAACACCTGTTGAAAGCAAGAGGGGTTTCGTGTTGTGCTTTGAATGCTGCGTAGCGATAAGCTTCCGGTAGGTATGGACGAGTGTTCGCAGTTGAAGTTTCGCACGTAAATGGCTGTTCGATGTCGGGTAACGAGATGGATGTAAACTTGAGATTATGTTTCTTTCCGAGTGATTTTAGTTCTTCATCGTTGGCTTGGTCTTGTGATAATTTGTTGTAGTCGATGTTTGTTGAATGGTATTCTATTTGTTCTATACGCGAGAGTGCGTGTCGGCGACTTGATTTTCGTTTCCTTTAACATATTGTATTCTTGAACAAAACTGGCTGATGAAATGTAGTTGGCGTTCTCTCCGCGGGGTGTCGCTAGTGCTCGGTGCTCGAGTTAGTGCGTATGACAATGGCTTGTGATCGGTGCATATTGTGACTTCGTTGCCTTCTATAAGTCTTCGTAGTTGTTTTACAGCTGTGTACATTGCTAGTAGCTCGCGATCGTACACACTGTAGCGGCGCTGCGTTTCGCTCATTGTTTTTGAGAAAAAAGCGAGTGGTTTCCACACGTTGTCGAGTTTTTGTTGTAGAACTGCGCCGAGGCTGTGATCTGAGGCGTCGGTCATCAAACATAACGGTGCGTTAGGTACTGGATGTGAGAGAGTAGTTGCTTCGAGAATGCTTTGGCGGCAGTTTTCAAATGCGACTTCTGCTCTCCATGGTATCGGCGTCTTGTCATTTTTCTTAGTATTGTGAAGAAACTTGTTTAACTTGTGTTGATGTTCGGCTTGATGTGGTAGGCAGTCGCGGTAGAAGTTTAACATGCCTAAAAATCTTCTTAACTCTTGAATTGTTTGTGGTTTCGGGTAATTCGATATTGCTTGTGTTCTCTCTTGAGTAGGCTTGATGCCGTCTTGTGAAACTTCATAACCGAGGAATTGAATGTTGTTTTTGCCGAATTCGCATTTGTCGATGTTTAGAGTGACGCCGTACGCGTTGAGTCGTTCAAGTACTTGTTCTATAAGCTTCTTGTGTTGATCTTCGGATGACGAGTGGATGAGTAGGTCGTCGACGAAACAGAAAACGAAGTCATCTAGCCCGCGTAGTATCTCGTGCATGAATCGTTGAAACGATTGTGCTGAGTTTCGAAGTCCGAATGTCATGCAGTTAAATTCGAATAAGCCAAACGGTGTTATTATGGCTGTCTTCGGTGCGTCTTCTTTTTGTATGGGTATCCAAAAATAGGCCATTTTCAGATCAAGTTTTGAAAATATTGTCTTTCCGTGGAGTCGGTATGTGAAGTCTTGGATGCGTGGAATCGGGTACCGGTCGGGAACGGTGACTGCGTTCAATCGCCGGTAATCACCGCAGACACGTAGTGATCCGTTTTTCTTCTTCACAACATGCAGTGGGCTGGCCCATGGGCTCTTGGATGGTTGACAGATGCCCATTTGCATCATGCGTTCGAATTCTTCTCGCCGCTTTGTACTTGTCGGGAGGCAGGGGGCGAGCGCGCGCAGATAGCGGTGGGCCCGTCGTTTCTATGTGATGCGTGACGCTGTGTTTTGGCGGCGTCTTCAAGGACATCGGTCGGAGAACATCTGGGTAGCGTGACAGTAACTCGGTGTATGTATCTTGTCGGTGGCCGGCGGGTTGATGATTATGTCGCTAATTTGTTCAATGTCGGCTCTGTCGAGCGTCGGTATCACGAGGTTATATTTTTGCTCTTCACCCTGCCTGTGTGGGGCAACGACAGCTTCGAACTGCGCGAACCATAGTCGCGGGTTTTCGCGCCAAAAATGCGGTATGCGAGATTGCAGTGACACGCTAGCGAGTTCGGTGGACGATTCCGTGGCCGGTATTTTCTCCGTTTCGTCAGGCATAATTTCTTGCTTGCTTCTTTTTTTTCTGGGCAGAGTTTCTTCTTAAGTCGGCAGGTCACCAATGTTGAGGGGTTGTACTTCAAAGAAATGATACTACTTAGTAGTCCAGAAGAGAATCGTGATTTTATTTACAAAAATGGTTACTTATGTACAAAAAGGATAACTTAGAACTAGTGGCTATTTACATGGAATAATATATTACGAAAGAGATTTCCGTGACAGAAAGTGATAGCGCGAGACGTGAGCGAGCGGAGTGGGGACTCGACGCGTCGCGACGTTCGCCAATAACAGTCATTCTCTTGTTATCCAGTGACAGTCATTTCTTCATGATGTCTTTACGACGACGTAGCTGTATTGTATAAGCTCCTATAACCTTGAAGAGCTTGGCTCTAGCGAAGCTTACCCGATACTATACACAAGATATCCCGGACGTCAGCCTGTACGAGATTAGAATGGTTCTCAAGCAGCTTAAAAACAATAAGGCGGCGGGTGAATACGAAATCACAACAGAGCTTCTGAGAGCGGGCGGTAAGCCAATACTTAAGGTCTTCCAGAATCTTTTCAACTTTGTCATCCTCGAGGGCAAAACGCCAAAGGCATGGGGCAGAAGCGATGTGATGCTATTCTTCAAGAAGAGAGATAAGACTCTCTTGAAGAACTACAGACCCATCTCGCTTTTGAGCCATATCTATAAGTTGTTTTAGAGAGACATTACGAATCGTCTCGCTCGCAGAATCGACTGCTGGATGCGGGTTGCGGGCAGCGCAGGACCGATCGTTGTGGAGATCCTTTGGGGAAGCTTATGCCCAGCAGTGGGCGTCGTATTGCTGATGATGATGATGACTGGACAACAGTTTTATTGTTGCACTTTGCGGTACTCTTGCCTATTATGCGGTTTCTTAAGGTTGATTTCTTACACAAAAAAATCGGCCATGTGCGAGTCGGACTCGCCCATGAAAGGTTCCGTGCCCACTTAACATACCGATTACATACACCTAGCAAAAAACCACGATCATTTTTCGCCAGAAAAAAATAACTTTGTTTTTCATAGTGTTAATTGACACTGTATGAATGACAAAGTTACATTTGCGGTTTTCGAAAATGTGTTATATTCTGCTCACCAAGTGAGCAGCCTCGCGCGAGGCAGAACGTTTGCCACGTGCGGAGGGCCTCGCACGAGGCTGCTCACTTGGTGAGGGAGGACCCGCCTAATCACGTAAAAACGGCTGATCGGATTTTTATGAAATTCAAAACATAGAATACTTTTTATCCTGGTTATTGGTCCCCTAAGTATTTTCTCGAATGTCCACGCGGACGAAGTCGCGGGCGGAAGCTAGTAAATAATAAGTGTCTGTTTCACAATCAAAAAGTTAGTTCTTAGTAGCTTAGGTACCAAGAACTTTTAGGGTACTTAAAATGATTTAGGTTTCTATACCCTATTTACCCCCCTGGGTTTGATTTTCACAAAACAAAACTACGAAATGGGTTGCCTATTTGTTTTCATGAAGTAAGTCTACAAAGTTTCAAATTGAAATGTCTATTTTACCCCCTGATTTTTCATTCAACATTTCACCTCTATTTGAACCTTTTAGGGGTTGAATCATGTTCAGCGTGTTAAACATCAAAATAAATGCCATTTTTGCAATCGTCATCCCATAAAACCTCAATAACGACATCCATATCGATTTTTAGGTTTATTTATCCCATTTAACTTCTAAGGGGTTGATTTTCGAAAAAATACTATTATGTGTTTGCTTATTTGTTTTACTTACCGACCATAAGCCTAAATAATAAATTAAATGAAGGACTTTCCAGATACAACATTTCATCCCCTTTTTCATCCCTTCGGGGGTGGAATTGTCAAAAACGCTGACACAGGTAAATATTAATTTTCAATTGCCAGCCTAAATACAAAATTTGAAGATCCTAACTTCAAAACTGACGGACTTATATACAAACATTAATCCCCTATTTCACCCCTTTAGGGGTGGAATTTCCAAAAATTATTTCTTTGTAGATGCCTTCACTATATAACGTATCTATGTGCAAAATTTGAAGTCTCTAGGTTCAGCGGTTTGGGCTGTGCGTTGATATCTCAGTCAGTCAGTCAGTCAGTCAGTCAGGACTTTGAATTTTATATATATAGATGAATATTAAGCCAAACAATAATTATTTTAACCAATTTTATACCAAACGATTATTATGTTAAACGTTGTTGTTAGAAAAAGTGAGATTAGACCAAACGTTGTTTTATCAAACAGGCGAGTATCCAAAATTCCACTATCATTTTTCCTCAGCAAAATATAACTTTGTTTTTCATAGTGTTTCTATGAGTGACAAAGTTAACAGGCTTTTGAAAATGTGTTATATCTAAAAAATCGGCCAAGTGCGAGTCGGACTCGCATATGAAGGGTTCCGTACCCACTTAACGTACCGATTACATACACCTACCCAAAATACTACTACCATTTTTTTTAAATAACTTTGTTTTTCAACGTGTTTGTATGAAAGACAGAGTTATGTTTGCGGTTTGGAAGTGTCTAGATCTTTTAGTTAGTTAAGTATTAAAATAGTAATGCGGTTTACTGAATACATCTTCCTACCAAGTTTGAATATAGTTTTGGAATAAAGTGGCTGTGACATATGGATGGACGGACAGAGAGACAGACATGACGAATCTGTAAGGGTACCGTTTTTTGCCATTCGGCTACGGAACCCTCAAGCACTAGGCTTTGCTAGCCAATTAATCTAAAAAAAAAATGTTAATCGGGGTGTTGCTTTTGCATACGTTTAATTTGAATACTAATAGTCATATTGGTATATAAATACCTATCACCTTGAAAACTATGTCTACGTCTCGAACTCGGTCTAAATCTGATTTTAAATAATACCACTATAATTCAATTGCTTAGTGCCGGAGCCTTGTCCTAGATATGTTTAAATCAATCAGCAAACGGTTTAAATAAACTTATTTTTCACTTCTCATGCTCGTAAAGTTCGTGTTTATGTTGGGTATAGGCGGCATAAAATCGCTTTTTATGCTCTAGTGCATAAAGTAAAATCTTCGTCTAAGTCTCAGACTTTAAGACAAAGGTCGTCAGGTAAACAGTTACACACGCAATTAAACTTCGTTAAATAAACTTTATTAATAACTAACGTATTTCATTCTGTTTCTTAAATTTTGTACATAATCCATGTTAAATTATTAAATTAATAAAACTTGGCAAAATTAATGAGTTTTCTAAGGAATAAGTATTTCAAGAGTATTATGGACTACGATCTATGCTAAAGTCACTGCGCTGCCAATGCCCGTATAAAAAAAAAGAAAAAGAAAGTCTTCCCGCCAATATGGCGAAGTCTTTATTTATTCTTTTTACAAGCTTTTAATTAACTTGCAGTGTATGTATGCATGTCCGTTCGTCAAATCTTGCGAGCTAATTACAAGCTTTTATTTAACTTGCAGTGTATGTATGCATGTCCGTTCGTCAAATCTTGCGAGCTAAATTTGACCCACTTACCAATGTCCGATCGAGCTGAAATTTGGAATTCACCTTTAGTTCCGATGACAATGCAATTAAATATATAATCAGTATAGTTATCAATTCAGAATTCTTGCAAATTTTCAAGTACTCTATTCTTGTTTTGTTGTGATGGTTACTTGACACTTTGTCAATGTAGGTAGGTACAGTGCCACAACCTTTTCTGTGCCGGTGACAGCGGCGCTACGTACGTTTTTCTTTTTTTTGTAGTAATTTAACCGGCCCTGACTTCTAAGAACTTCAGCCGCCAGCAGCGCTATGGTTAGAAATCAACTTGACAGCAAAATGACATTAAAAAAAATCACGTTAGTTTCACATTTTGGCCACCGGCACAGCAAAGTTTGTGGCACTGTACCATAAAGTTATAATCAGCGAGCATTCAGCGAGCGCAATCTTCATAGAGTGCGTGTCAGATAACTCTGCGACTGGGGCGTTTATGGCGCTAGTTACAGTACATTATTTTGTTCTAAGCTTATGGAAAATATTAGTATTCGATTTTGACCCCGCGCAGACTTATCTGGCGCACTCTCTAAATTCAACTAGTAATAGAACACACGTCCCAACCCGACAGCCGATTTGAATTGGTTATTTGAGAAAGAACATGAGTCCATGTCACATAATTTCTATGGAGACAAAAAAACAGTCTGTTTGAAAAGTATGCTATAATATACTATTTACATAAATTTGAGATTATCAATAGAATATTTTATAACGAGGGACTAAACGAAGCCATTATATACCAGAGGTGGTTTGGCTCCCGAGCGTGCGAGGGAGTCAATGAAACCGAGGGTATATTAAGTTGGCGTTTAGTCTCGAGGTGCAAACTGTACTTTTCACTTCGAGTGCGAGAAAACTAGTCAATTTAGTACAAAAACATTTAACAAATTCTGACATTTTCGCGGTCAGTAGTAGTAGTAGTAAAAATATTCGCCCTTTTGTAGGACAAGCCAAGACATTTAGCCATACTGCCAATTATTGAGTATTATTTAATTATTATAGTTTCTTATGTTTTCATAAGAATGTAGGTGTGTTACATTCCAGTGCTCCTTGGAGTTTTTGGCGTCAAGTGTGTCAAGCCAACCTTCTCGATAATTCTTGCTGAGGTTAGTCACCACACCACTATAATAAAACACTCGGCATCACTTTACCGAGATAGCGCCTATTTTAATCATTCTACATATCGTTCAGTTGCGTAGACACTTGGGGCACAAAAACCACACCTATCTTGAGTCACAAAATCCACTATGAAACAAATTGCGATTAATTAAAATATCCACTCAACCTAACCCGCCAAAATGGCGCCAAAAACTCGCAGTAAGTTTTTTCCGCTAAACCAGTCATAAATTGACAATTTAAAACACATGGCGCCACCTTCCTTGCGGAAAAACCATGAAACAAAAAACATCTTAACATTTTCGCAATGAAGATGGTCCACACTTCACAATTAATAGTATATTCACTGGCTGTTTGAGTTTATCTAATGTCACATGAAGGAAATTAAAAAAGTAATTACATTTTACTCCCTAGGGACTAAAGTGTTTATTTAGTCCCGCTTCGTAGGGCTATATTTGCGTACTTTTAGAGCATGAGAAGTGAAAATTATTATTATTTATATTAAAACATTAATTTAAAGTCCCTGGACTTAGGCTTTTTCTCAATTACTTAAAAAAATGTCATTTAATTAAAAATGAAGTTTCCCTGTCAGTTACAGGCTACTCAAAATGGTTTTGAAGAATTTTTCGTCATTCTTTTATGACAGGTACCGTTCAATTTTTTTCAAATCCAAGACCTTTTTTTGTTAATAGGTCTTTTTCTTTACGAGCCCGTTGCATTGCATTGGCAAATCCAGGTGATTTCTGTGGGTATTTGATAAGAAAAAGTGATGTGATACAAGGCCTTGTTCAGTGATGTGATACAAAGCCTTGGCCAAGACCAGATTTGGTGTAGCTTTTTGATTTTTTGATTTGATTTAATTTTGATTTGGTACGAACGTGTGTAGCACGGATTATATTTGCTTTACAGCAAAGTTCGTCCGCACCAAATCGGCGGTTAGGTCTGGTCTGGACGTGTGTAGCGGCTATAAGAACGAACGAACTATAAAAAAAAGGAAAAAACGCGAAGTTGCTATATTCAGACCCTATGTGTCACTTTGCACATAAATAGTTCACTAAAGTCAACGACAGATGGCTCCAAGTTAATACAACCATAGTCTACCTACAGAAAAGAAAAAACCTTTTTTTCTTTATGTACTATGTTTATCAACTTTGATAGAAACTTAAATGTGTCTTGTTCTTTAGTATTTATTTTTGAAATACGTACTAAAATTTACAACTGAAAATCAGCGTTTGCTTGCGTTGCAAGACAAGTAATATGACGCTGAGCTGCGACCATTGAGTACTGCTGCGGCACGGCACACACACATTTTTATTTTGAACTTTTTGTCTTATTGGGTCTAATTTGTGTTTTCTATTCTTGTTCGTAATACAGTGCTTCCTTCTCTTATACCTATGTGAATATGCCTTGTATTTAATGAATATGTGTGTCTGTAGTAAGAATCTACAATCTCTATTTGGTGGTAAAATATATTTGTGTGTTTGCAGACTTGATGCAGTTGAAGAGCTAGACTGTAATAAATTAACTGGCAAACGACCATGCAATAATTATGCATTATACTCGTGCCTCGTCCTCAAGATTAGTATACTTACCTGTTTACCGTTATGAATATATACAATGTAGTAACGCCTAGTGTTGCCACTTTCAGCACTGTTTTTAGAAAGATTTGTCATTTCCGTTCTAATAAATGCATTTATTAGGCTGAATGACTAATTCCCAGATCATTCGGCTGAATGTCAAAAAAAAAATAGAAATACCGTAACTTTCCCGCCAATTCTTACTTCACCTCATGATTGTGTGTGTCACTTGTCGTCATTCGCTCTTTAGTGCTCAGCCACTTCGCACGTCTTACAATTATGCCGAAAAGAAAGCATATTGATGATAATTTTAAAATATTTAGCTAACTAGTTAATAAAATTAAGAAAAAAGTTAAAAGTGTCAAATCGCCATCGTCAAGAAACATACGATTCGTCTACTTCAAGAAGTTCATCCACAGCAAGTTCGTGGGACTCGTCACCTTCTGCACCACCATATTCGCCGTTATCCCAACAAGGTAAGCTTGTGAATAACTACCAAATATGTTACTATGGCATTACGCCCATGGCGTCACCTTTTAATGCCAAACTTGTGCTACACCCATGGTGTAATCCAGTCTTCATGACTGATGCGAGATTACTTAAATCTCAAGGAATGTAAGAGTACATTCGGCATCCATGATGCACTTTTACTGGTCTATACGACTGATGCGAACGATGATCGTTAAAGGAGTGTATGGGAAAAGCAAAAGCTGTCCCTAGTACAATTCACGGCATCCATGATGCCAAATTCAGTCCCCGCGACTACACCTATACACGGAGCTATCCGTGTCCACCCATGGTGGAGCTTTAATAATTGGACATAAAGTCTAAGTACAGTAGCTATGCTACCTTTCTAATTGCCACGGGTACCATATACGTATGCCTAAACACCAATTTCGTGTTAGTTATGTTCAGTCATACAAGACAAGAACAAAAGGCATAACAAAGTCCTTTGTTGGCCGCAATAAAGTGCCACTGGCTGCAACGACGCAAGAAACAACTGCATTGTTATCAACCGCACCGGAATAATACGCTCTCGAACCCAGTGGCATCATAAGTTGGAGATCTCCAAGAACCTGCAAGTCCTGACAAGGACATTACTGTCGCCTCAGATCCCCCGGCACATTCAGAACCAGGTATGGATCCCGACCTCCTAGATATATTAGGCACCGACCCCTCGCATGTTGAGGTGTATGGCCCAAAGCCGGCTAAGTTACATTGCCTCACACGGAGTCGACAAAGAAATACGAAAAGAGTGGCTGCAAAAATACTTGACACCGTCAAATTGAAAACCTTATCTGGCACTACTCTAAACCCAGAAATAAAAGCAGCAACTCCCGACTTTGTTGAAAAATGCAACAATACCAAATAATCAATCAAAAGCATATCGCGGGCGCCATAACATGCGTTGGTCGCATTATTAAGCACACAATAAACTAATAGTGAGCGGGATAAAGTTACTAAAAAACCTAACGGACGTCAGTCGCATTTTGCGTGACGTTCACTACCTGCAGTCGAAATCGCATAAAAACTATGCACTCACTTCCTTCAAAAAGGACCTAAAAGAACAATTAAATAACACTAAAATTAATGTATTCTTGTTTGGCCAAGATTTATCAGAAACATTAAAAACCGTGGAAGCGGTCTCCAAATCGTCTACTGACCTCAAAGCGGATGGTTACAAGAAAGCGAAACCAGCCAGAAATTTAAGCCGGAAGCCACCCGGGCCCCCCGGAGGCCGTAGGGCAGCACCGGACCCCCAGTGTCAACATCAGCAGCCGCCCTACAAGACACGATCGATGATGAGCTGCCAGCTACCACCACCACTGCGCCGGCGCCGCCACCGCAGACATCGAGGATGCGCGGGCAGTCCTCGATAACGTCATCAGGTCCGCTTAGGAAGGCGAGTAGGCGCTAGGCGCAGATAAGGTACTGTACGCAGGCAAGGCAGGCGCAATTATTTTCACAAACAATGGTCACTCATCAACTCATCACCAAAGACCAATCGGTGCTATCCTGGGTAAATATGGCTATGAGATCCAATTCATCGCTAAACCGTTGTATCAGTCAAGTCCATCGATTACGGAAATGAAAGTACTCCTTATAATTTCAGGCTTTAGAACACTTTCTTTTGATAAGAGCCATCTCCGCATGTACCGACCGTGTAATTCTTATACCAAAACCCAATGGAAAAATACGATTCATTTCGAATTTAAAGAATTTTAATTAAGTAGTTCATTAATGTTAATCACTTTAAACTGGAAGGTTTACGAACAGCTCATAGATTAATTTCAAAAAATGGTTTCATGGCAACCTTGGACTTCAAAGATGCATATTTCTTGATTAGGATACACCCTAATTCAAGAAAATATTTGAGATTAATTTTAATGGATAAAGATAATGCAAATAGCAAGCAAATGTATGAATTTAATGTTCTTCCATTTGGTATAAGTACAGCCCCTTTTGTATTTACAAAACTAATGAAGCCTGTTGTTAAATTTTTAAGATCCTGTGGATACTTATCCTCCATATATATCTTGATGACCTGTTTTTTAACTGAACCAACATATATGCAGAGTCTTTGGAAAATATTATCACGACAAAAAGCTTGTTAGTCATTAGGTTTTTCAATAAATTTAAAAAAAAAAAAGCATATACCCATTGCAAATATTCAGGATTCGAAATAGATTCGAATAATTGGGTCGTATCTTTACCACAAGTAGATACGAAATAAAATACAAAGAAAATTCTCGAATTTATTCAAACAATTGCACAATAAGCAAATTTGCAAAATTAGTAAGGACGACTAGTCTCAGCCTGTCCAGCAATTGCATATGGATGGTTATTTATTATACACTAAGGAACTTGAACGTTGCAAATACCTCAAATTAAATCTAATCAAATCAAAGGTGGTTAAAGGTCATACAAAAGTCGGTTTAAGATAAAAGAGGATAACTATTCAATAGAAATCTACTCTGACGCATCAACAACGGGATGGGGAGCAACTTGTGAGGGTCAAACAGATTGTGGTCGGTGATCAGTATCAGAAAATCTTTTATACATTAATCACTTAGAACTTTTAGTACAGACAGATTTTAAAATAACACAAACTGCCAAATACTTCTACGCGTCGATAAAACAACTGCTGTAAGTGTTATATTCGTATGGGTGGTATAAGGTGGTATTGTACCAATACCCCAAGCTCAGTCACACGACGAGAAATATTTAGCAGTTGTGTGAATGCCGCGGTATAATCATAAATGCGGCGTACATAAAATCATCTGAAAATGTCGAGTCAAGACGTTCACATCCCGACGTTAAATCGGAGCTTACGGAAAGGGAATTTAACCTGATAACTAAAAAACTTGGTTATCCTCAAATAGAATGGAACGCTTCTTCCACGCCTTTCCTCCGGTCTCAATAATATCACCTAAGATGATTGAAAAATTTATATCAAATGAAGACATTGTAGTTGTGCCATCATGGCCGACGCAACCTTGGTATCCACTGTTCCGCCGCCTCGTTATCTCGCAAATAGTACAGCTGCGTTCATCAGATTTCACTATATCTCATTCCAGACGAAACATTCACCACAACCTTATCCTGGGGGCCCCTATCTTATTCGCACGGGACTCCTGCTAATGAAGATACCATTAGAGGTACCTAATATTCCTTAGCAGGATTTTGATTGATACCATGTTGGCATCTCCATCAAATAATACACTGAAACAATGTGACTCATTGAGACTTTATATTATTTCAGTGTTTACGAAAATGGTTCAATTATTATGTTGAAACCAAAATTTATATGTATAAACCGTCTATTCCAAGCATAATAAGTACTAATACTTACAATGGCGGTGGTCAATATCAAACTATTAATTGTTAAAGATCAGCAATATCCATGTTAACAGGACCAGTAGAAGATGATTTGACTTTAAGGTTTTGTAAAAGAGTAGGTATACAAGCTCAGACCATCCTTACCTCGATATTATAATATTACGTGGGATGCAATGATTTATTAAATTATTTATTCTCTTTTTATCCTCAAAATGAGATTTCCTTAGTGAAATTTAACAAAAAAGCATGTCATTCTTTTAGCACTTGTTACACATTTGCACATTCAGTGCAAACAATATCCAAACTTCAAATTATTAACATAATTTACATTCAAAACCAAATCATAATAAAAATTCCAGACTTATATAAAACTTCTAAATCTGGATCATCTCAACCAGCTTTACACTTGCCTTACTTGGAATACAAAACATCTATATGTCCCGCAGCCATCATCATCATCATCATCATCATCAGCCATTTAATGTCCCCACTGCTGGGGCAGCATATTCATTACATATAATAATGTTACTAAACACATTAGGAATTCAAATAATAACTTAATTCTTAGTTCTAGAACTCCTCACAACCCTGCTTCTTCGCAAACAGCCAGTAGATCGATAGTCCACTATGAAAGACAGTGAAATTGACGTATATACCTATATCTTTTCTGCTCATAGTACCCGCCATGCCGCTACATCATCAGCTTATAGTAAATGGGGGCAATATTGACCTAATAAGAAAGGCAGCAGGCTGGAGCGGCAATTCCTGTCTTTGCCAAATATTATAATTGCCTGATTGTAGACAACAATGATTCTTCGTTATTAGCCAAAACGCTGGATAAATAATTAGTTATATTATAACTTAGGTTTAATTCATTGATGATTCTTACCTTTGATATTAATAAACCAACAATAAGGTAGGTAGGATAAATGGATTTCTCATTGAACCACCTTAGTAAATATTTCCTTCATTCTCTCAACATCTACATTGTATATATTCATAACGGTAAACAGGTAAGTATACTAATCTTGAGGACGAGGCACGAGTATAATTAATGATTAAACGAACTTACCTAAGTGAAGTTCGATCATAATTATACGAAGTGCCTCGTCCGAAGAGATTAGTATGCGATCCCTCCCTCCCAACAAACTATTTAAGTATTTAAATAGTTTACCCGTTACTAAGGAAATATTTATTTACTCTCAACTAAATGACGACAAGTGACACACACAATCATGAGGTGAAGTAAGAATTGGCGGGAAAGTTACGGTATTTCTATTTTTTTTTTGACATTCAGCCGAATGATCTGGGAATTAGTCATTCAGCCTAATAAATGCATTTATTAGAACGGAAATGACAAATCTTTCTAAAAACAGTGCTGAAAGTGGCAACACTAGGCGTTACTACATTGTATATATTCATAACGGTAAACAGGTAAGTATACTAATCTCTTCGGACGAGGCACTTCGTATAATTATGATCGAACTTCACTTAGGTAAGTTCGTTTAATCATTAATTAAATGAAATGAAGCAACTTAGAAACACGTCCAATAATAACTAAAAATACAAAAATAAATTATATTAAAAAAACCTTTTATTTAAAATCAAGCTTTTATTCAAATGTCCTAAAAAGAATAAAATAAACTTTGTATCAAGTCAAATCCAACAAATTTATTACATTAAACAATTTATTTGTTTTAAAAGCTTGTCGCGAGATTTTATTGTTACTAGGCTTGCACTAAACACAAATGCTTTAACTTATATTTGACATATGAAATTAAATAAAGCGACAAGCTTTTAAAACATATAAATTGTTTAATGTAATAAATTTGTTGGATTTGACTTGATACAAAGTTTATTTTATTCTTTTTAGGACATTTGAATAAAAGCTTGATTTTAAATAAAAGGTTTTTTTAATATAATTTTTTGCAATATTGTTATTTATTTTCCTCACACTCGAAGTGAAAAGCAGAGTGTATAACTCGTACATAAAACCCATTGTATGCACTTGTTGTACAATCTACTATTGTTATTTATTATATTTAGACTGCATGTGAATTAAGTGTTAAGAGTAGAGTAGCTATAGTTTTCTGAAAATAAATATTTTTTTATTTATTGAGGAAAAACAATAAATTCTAATTTGAGATTTTAAATTGTTTATATGCATTCACAATGCAATTCAATTCACTCAATTTGCTCTTTTTTTTATCCACAACGGGGTAGCACTAAGCCTTCATCACACCTGATGTAAAGTGGTGATAAGGCTGAATGTGGATGCGCACTACTCCCGGATTCCTCAACCAGTGAGGAACTGGCTCTCTAACTACCGGAACACAATAATGGTAATAACATCATTGTTTATGGCGACAGACTTAGATATTAAGATGGTGGTAGCTAGCCAGGCGGACTAACTGGACTAAGAACAAGTCCTACCACCAACCAAACCGAATACAATATGTATCCCTACTGGGAAACGAACCCAGGACCTCTGGGTCTGAAACCAGTGGTGCGAACCAATAGAATCAAATTCACAATGCAAGCATCGGGCTGGATCCCCGGAGGCGCGGGTTCGAATTCCGGCTGAAAGCTACTTATAGGGCTCGTGTTTTTTAGGGTTTCCGTAACCGAATGGCAAAAACGGAACCCTTATAGATTCGTCATGTCGGTCTGTCTGTCTGTCCGTCCGTCCGTATGTCACAGCCACTTTTATCCAAAACTATTAAGACTACACAGTTGAAACTTGATAGATAGATGTATTCTATGAACCGCCGATTTTAATATAAAAATTAAAAAAATAAAAAAACTAAGGGAGCTCTTCATACATAGAACTGAAAATTAAAAATTTCTTTTTAATCAGACATATCCGTGTAGGGTCTCCGTCTCCGTGTCTATAAGTCTTTAAAAATGACATAAAGGTTTCTCTAACCATTTTTTCTCAAAGTCAATAATTTGAAAGATAGAGCCTTCCAAAGTGGTAAAATATGTGTCCCCCACCTCTAACTTTTAAAATAAAAGAGTAAAAAAATCTAGAAAAAATTTATGCTGTAGACCTTAATAAAAACTTTCAACGAAAATTAGTTTGAACGAGATATAATATGTACTTTTTGAGATATAACACATTTTCAAAAACCGCAAATGTAACTTTGTCATTCATACAAACTCTATGAAAAACAAAGTTGTATTTGACTGACGAAATATTATAGTAGAATTTTGGCTAGTTTTAAACAATAGTTACGTTAAGTGGGTACGGAACCCTTCATGGGCGAGTCCAACTCGTACTTGGCCGATTTTTACTATCAACATTTTTTATTTAATAAAATCTAGTTCAAACATTTATTTATAAGGCATACTTAATATTTAAGATGTCAGTGCCTGCATAATATGATAAGCGTTAGCACAAATAAAAATCAGTTAACTGTAATTAGTGTATTTTATTGCATCTTTCATGCACTTATTAATTACTAGCGGCCGCCCGCGGTTTCACCCGCGTGGTTCCCGTTTCCGTGGGAATATCGGGATAAAGAGTATCCTATGTGTTATTCCAGTCTATAATCTATCTCTGTTGCAAATTTCATCCAGATCCGTTCAGTAGTTTTTGCGTGAAAGAGCAACAAACATCCATACATCCATCCATACATTCATACTCACAAACTTTCGCATTTATAATATTTGTAGGATTGACACTTTAGATCACCAAACACCGAGCTTTGTAGCCAGGCAGTATGGCCACTATGTATCGAAGTGTTTCGACAACTAAGCTTGCCTCCTAGCTAGCCACTAAGCGTGCCACCTGCGGTGGGGCCTTAGCCTGGGCTCATCAGCACCATCATCAATTCATTTTAATGTTCCCGTTACTAGGGCTTCATATAGATGGATAAGGAGAACACACGGGCCTATTGCAGTTATAAACCAATCCAAATGCAGCCAGAACCATCGACTTATCGTGTCTTCGGAAGCACCATATATTTTTGAACAGCCATCCCGTGATAGACCATTGCAAAAGTCACATAACCTCAGCGATCGCAGGCTGAGCACGCTACCCACTGCTCTATATACCAAATTTCATGAAAGTCAGATCAGTGGTCTATGCATGAGAAGGTAACAATAGCTAGAAAAACAGACAGAAGCTACTTTCGCATGAATAATATTCGGACATTCTCCTACTCGTGAACTACCAAAATAAAAAAAAAACATTAAATACATTTTTTTATTGTAGCATGGGTCCTATCCTACTATGACAGCTCAATCGTGCAGAGCAAAAAGTTCTTTATGTTATTGGAATAAAACTAAAGAAAATCGGTATTACACATTTTTTATGCAGTTTTTGCTAGAAAATTTAGACCTTATTTCATGTCAAGAAACAATATTTTTGTTTGCACAAAAATGAACTGTCATAGGACCCATGCAGTAAGTCGAGTAAGTCATCATCAGACAACACATTATAGATCAAGTTTACCTTCAACCCGCACCATAGAAGTCAAAATGCTCCTTATTAGTATGGCTTCGTTAGTGTATATATTCTTTGCCCATGTAACAAAGTAAAGTGCTAAAAAACTGTATCCCACGGAAACCGTACTTTTTCACGAGTTAAAAAAACCGTATGAACCGTATGTGGATAAATTGCGCTCTGGCTCAAGGCAGGCCAGAGCGCAATTTATCCCGATCGTATCAGCCGTTTTGTGAGATTGCCGATTTGAGCCACAAACATCCAAACTACGTATGTTTACTATCCCCCCTCCACCCTTTTTACCCCTTAGATGGGGACTTTTTTGACCATGACCAGTATCTTTCATAGCAATTTCTATACTCCTAAGTCCAGAAATGAGGAAGTTTCCATACAACCTTTAAGGCCCATTCTACCCCATTATGGGGAAGTTTTTAACTTTACCGACGCAGATCATCTTTAGTCCTGACCGGTATCCTACATACCAATTTTTATACTTTTAAATTCTAAAAATGAGGAAATTCCATTTAAACTTGAAACCCCCCCTTTCTACCCTATTACGGAGGAGTTTTTTAGTTTTTTGACTTCGCCTACGCAGATAATTTTTAATCCTGACCAGTATGTATCCTAAATACCAATTTTTATACTTCCATCTTCAGAAATGAGGAAGTTCCATATAAGCTTAATTCGCCCATTTTACCCCATTATTGGGAAGTTTTTTAACTTCGCTTACGCAGATCATTTTCAATCGTGATCAGAATCCAACACACCAATTTTCATACTTCTAAGTTCACAATTGGGGAAGTTCCATTTAAAATTTATCCCCCCACTTTTTACCCCATTAGCTGGGACTTTTTATTTATCTTTGACTTTGACGAAAGCACCGTCACAGAAAGATATCATTCAAGCGCAAAAGCCAGCAGTGAGGAAGTCCGTTCTTTGAGAGAGGCCATGGTAGAGCAAACAAACTTGACTTTAAGCCATGTTGCTCAATGGGGTGACGATAATATGGTCAATTTTAATGCCACCAAAACACAGGCGTGTCTTTTTACCGCAAAAAGGACTCCTGCTGCTTAGATTTTCTTAGCATGAAGTTAACATCGGACCTTAACTTCAGCGACAACATTGAGTGTAAAGCTCAAACTGCTGCCAAAAAGCTGGGAATCCTGAATAAGGCTAAGCGATACTTCACGCCGGGACAGCTTTTAACTCTTTACAAAGCGCAAGTCCGGTCATGCATGGAGTATTGCTCTCACCTCTGGGATGGTTCAGCGAAATACCAGTTAGCAGCACTTGACTCAGTGGAACGCAGAGCGAGGAAACTAATCGGAGACGATAAGCTGGTTCAAACCAAGCTCCATAGTCTAACCCATCGACGTAAAGTGGCTTGCTTGTCGGTATTTTACAGGCTGTACTTCGGTGAGTGTGCTTCTGAGCTGCATGAGCTCATTCCACCATCCCCGTTCTACCACCGAGAATCTAGACGCACAGCGGGCTACCATCCTTACTTGGTCAACATCCCGCGAATGCGTACCAAGCGCTTTTCTTCATCCTTTGTGATGCGCACCGCCAAGGAATGGAATACCCTGCCTGCGTCTATATTCCCGAATGACTACAACCCTAAAATTTTTAAAGCTAGAGTGAATAGGCTGCTTCTGGGTAAGCTCGCTCCATCATGGGCTTCTTCTCAACCCTAAGGTTCAGTGTGAAGCCAGGGGCAAGCCCATTATACATAAAAAAAAACTTCGCCTATGCAGATCATTTTCAATCGTGACCAGTATCCAACATACCTATTTTCATACTTCTAAGTTCAGAAATGAGGAAGTGCCATATAAGTTTAATTCGCCCATTTTACCCCGTTATCGGGGAGTTTTTTTTAACTTCGCTTACGCAGATCATTTTCAATCGTGATTAGTATTCAACATACCAATTTTCATACTTCTAAGTTCATAAATGAGGAAGTTCCATTTAAACATTATCCCCCCATTTTACCCCATTAGGAGGGAGTTTTTTTTTAACTTTGCTTATGCAGATCATTTTCAGTTATAACCAGTATCCAACGTACCAATTTTCATACTTCTAAGTTTAGAAATGTCGAAGTTCCATATAACCTTAACCCCCCCATTATACCCCTTCAGGGAGGGAGTTTCCCAAAATCCGTTCTTAGTGGACCTCTCCTAGTTATAATCTACCTTCCTGCCAAATTTTATCTTCATTGGTCCAGTAGTTTCCGAGATTTCGTGATGAGTGAGTGAGTGATTTACTCTTTTATATATGACTAGCTTCCGCCCGCGACTTCGTCCGCGTTGACATTCGAGAAAATACTTAGGGGACCAATAACCAGGATAAAAAGTATTCTATGTTTTAATTTTATAAAAATCTGATCAGCCGTTTTTACGTGATTAGGCGGATCCTCCCTCACCAAGTGAGCAGACTCGTGCGAGGCCCGCCGCACGTGGTAAACGTTCTGCCTCGCGCGAGGCTGCTCTATGTTTCTATACCCTATTTACCCCCTGGGTTTGATTTTCGGAAAACTACGAAGTGGGTTGCCTATTTGTTTTAAGAAGTAAGCCTACAAAGTTTCAAGTTGAAATGTCTATTTTACCCCCTGATTTTTCATTCAAAATTTCACCCCTATTTCAACCTTTTAGGGGTTGAATCATGTTTAGCGTGTTAAACATCAAAATAAATGCCATTTTTGCAATCTTCATCCCATAAAACCTCAATAACGACATCCATATCGATTTTTTTGTTTTTTTTATCCCATTTAACCTCTAAGGGGTTGATTTTCGAAAAAATACGATATATGTGTTTGCTTATTTGTTTTACTTTCCGACCATAAGCCTAAATAATAAATTTAATAAAGGACTTTCCAGATACAACATTTCATCCCCCTTTTCACCCCTACGGGGGTGGAATTGTCAAAAACGCTGACACAGGAAAATATTAATTTTCAATTGCCAGCCTAAATACAAAATTTGAAGATCCTAACTTCAAAATTGACGGACTTTCATACACATATTCATCCCCTATTTACCCCCCTGGGTTTGATTTTCGGAAAACTACGAAATGGGTTGTCTATTTGTTTTAAGAAGTAAGCCTACAAAGTTTCACGTTGAAATGTCTATTTTACCCCTGATTTTTCATTCAAAATTCCACCCCTATTTCAACCTTTTAGGGGTTGAATCATGTTCGGCGTGTTGAATATCAAAATAAATGCCATTTTTGCAATCGTCATCCCATAAAACCTCAATAACGACATCCATATCGATTTTTAGGTTTATTTATCCCATTTAAACTCTAAGGGGTTGATTTTCGAAAAAATACGTAATACTTATGTGTTTGCTTATTTGTTTTACTTTCCGACCATTAGCCTAAATAATAAATTAAATGAAGGACTTTCCAGATACAACATTTCATCCCCCTTTTCACCCCTTCGGGGGCGGAATTGTCAAAAACGCTGACACAGGTAAATATTAATTTTCAATTGCCAGCCTAAATACAAAATTTGAAGATCCTAACTTCAAAACTGACGGACTTTCATACAAACAACCATCCCCTATTTCACCCCCTTAGGGGTAGAATTTCCAAAAATCCTTTCTTAGTGGATGCCTACACTGTATAACGTATCTATGTGCAAAATTTGAAGTCTCTAGGTTCAGCGGTTTGGGCTGTGCGTTGATATCTCAGTCAGTCAGTCAGTCAGTCAGTCAGGACTTTGAATTTTATATATATAGAAAACCTAATCTTACTAATAATCGTTGTGTAAAGTTACACCATGTGTAAATCTGTTGTTGTCACTTAATATGTTGTCTGGAGATGGCATATCTTCTATACATCTATACAAATAAATAAAATTGGAGTGTCTGTTTGTAACATTAAATAACCGCTTTTTACTACGTGCATATGATTAAATATACGGTACATATACCAAAATGACATGTTTTACAATTTTTGTCTTTCTGTCTGTTTGTTCCGGCTAATCTCTGAAACGGCTGGACCGATTAATACGACAATTAGAAGAAGTTTAAAATTGAATTCCAAGATTTTCTTACATTGTGACTTAGTTACACCTCACTTTTTCGTAGGTATGCCACCTCCATAGGCTTTAGTACTCAGAGGAGTAAACCGGTTCACAGCGATGTTGCCGTTCCGTATCATAGCATGGCTTGTAGAAGACGATAGACACGGCTGTGGTAAGAGGGATAATATATATAGATAAAAAAATAAAACCGCCTTCAATAAGAAATCCACCTAAAAGTAGGAAATAATGCTTCTAATAACGTAAGTGCTTTGAAGTCGGGCGTGAAACATGTAAAATTTTTTGTTTTTTGTGTTTTTGTTTAGACCCGCCTGACTTCAAAGTAGGGCAGAGGTACCCTTTGTGGCCACTTTAAGGATTTTTTGACTTTTAAGCACTAAGTACTAACTGGTCTTCTTAGGTATTTAAGAGACAAATTATATCTTAAATTATAGATAATTTATCTACATTTAAAGGTACATTTTTCAAATTTAAAATGGTAAAATATTTTTTTGTATATAACACAAAATGTGTGAGAGGTGCCAAATGTACTGGTTTTGGCCACTTATTCATAGTTAAACTTTTGTAAGTATAGCGGAAAATCAAAACCACGTTAAATTTAAACGCACTATGTGTAACCACCCAGGTTAAATCAATATATTCTAATGCGCTAGAAACCAATCAATTGCAAAACAACAATTTAATTGTAAAAAACAAAGGCTTATAAAGTTATTTTAATTTTTAGTTTTTTGCATTCACAATGCAATTTTTATTATTGAAAAATGGAAAATGAAGTATTTAGAAAAAATCGACCCGTCTCACAAGTCAATTCCCGTCCTGTCCCATCGGAGCTGGTTGTGGTTGTGAGACGGATCGATTTTTTCTAAATACTTCATTTTCCATTTTTCAAAGGCTTATAAAGTATTTCATCCAAAACCAATTTCTTAAAATGTTCATACATAACATTTTATAAAACAGAAAATGGTATTTATTGAAAAAAAATCGTATGACTTATAGGATTCTAACGGTTGTTATTATTACCTTAAAAAACCTTATTTTAATTGCCTTTAGGAAAAATAGCGAAAAGTTGTTTAGAAAACTTTTAGAGCAAAAAGTGGCCAAAACCGGGGCTTCTGCCCTACTTACGTTATTAGAAGTATTATTTCTTACTTTTAGGTGGACTTTTTTTGAAACGCGGTTTTATTTTTTACCACACTTTTATTAGGTTCACTTGTAACTAAGTCACAATGTAAGAAAATTTTGGAATTAAATTTTAACCTACTTCTAATTGTCGTATTGATTTGAAACTTTGCAATTCTATATGAATCCGATGACAATACAATAATTTGCTACCATCGAGCTGATCTGATGCTGGAGTCAAGAGGTGAGCAATAGAACTCTTCAATGGCTGCTAGGAAACCCCTCGAGCTTAGGCTCATTTGTTTTGTTCTGATGAGACCTATTCGCTACACTTGATGGTGAGGGTCTGATGATGGAGCAGGGAGGAAGCCAGTGGCACTTCTTAATGACCACTAGGAAACCCGTCGAGTTTGGGCTCCGTTGTTCCGTTCTAATGAGACTTATTAGCTGCACTTGGTGGTGAGGGTCTGATGATGGAGCTGGGAAGAAGCCAGTGGCACTCCTTAATGACCACTACGAAACCTTTTTAGTTTGGGCTCATTTGTTTTGTTCTGATGAGACCTATCCGTTACATTCGGTGGTGAGGGTCTGATGATGGAGCAGGGAGAAAGCCAGTGGCACTCCTTAATGGCCAATAAGAAACACCTCGAGTTCTAGCTCATTTGTTTCGTTCTGATGAGACCTATTCGCTACACTTGGTGGTGAGGGTCTGATGATGGAGCAGAGAGGAAGCCACTGGCACTTCTTAATGACCACTAGGAAACCCCTCGAGTTTGGGCTCATTTGTTTTGTTCAGACGAAACCTATTCGCTACACTTGGTGGCGAGGGTCTGATGATGGAGCTGGGAAGAAGCCAGTGGCACTCCTTAATGACCACTACGAAACCTTTTTAGTTTGGGCTCATTTGTTTTGTTCTGATGAGACCTATCCGCTACATTCGGTGGTGAGGGTCTGATGATGGAGCAGGGAGAAAGCCAGTGGCACTCCTTAATGGCCAATAAGAAACCCTTCGAGTTCTGGCTCATTTGTTTCGTTCTGACGAGACCTATTCACTACACTTGGTGGCCAGGGTCTGATGATGGAGCTGGGAAGAAGCCAGTGGCACTCCTTAATGACCACTACGAAACCTTTTTGGTTTGGGCTCATTTGTTTTGTTCTGATGAGACCTATCCGCTACATTCGGTGGTGAGGGTCTGATGATGGAGCAGGGAGCAAGCCAGTGGCACTCCTTAATGGCCAATAGGAAACCCTTCGAGTTCTGGCTCATTTGTTTCGTTCTGATGTGACCATTCGCTACACTCGGTGGTGAGGGTCTGATGATGGAGCAGGGAGGAAGCCACTGGCACTTCTTAATGACCACTAGGAAACCCCTCGAGTTTGGGCTCATTTGTTTTGTTCAGACGAAACCTATTCGCTACACTTGGTGGCGAGGGTCTGATGATGGAGCTGGGAAGAAGCCAGTGGCACTCCTTAATGACCACTACGAAACCTTTTTAGTTTGGGCTCATTTGTTTTGTTCTGATGAGACCTATCCGCTACATTCGGTGGTGAGGGTCTGATGATGGAGCAGGGAGAAAGCCAGTGGCACTCCTTAATGGCCAATAAGAAACCCTTCGAGTTCTGGCTCATTTGTTTCGTTCTGACGAGACCTATTCACTACACTTGGTGGCCAGGGTCTGATGATGGAGCTGGGAAGAAGCCAGTGGCACTCCTTAATGACCACTACGAAACCTTTTTGGTTTGGGCTCATTTGTTTTGTTCTGATGAGACCTATCCGCTACATTCGGTGGTGAGGGTCTGATGATGGAGCAGGGAGAAAGCCAGTGGCACTCCTTAATGGCCAATAGGAAACCCTTCGAGTTCTGGCTCATTTGTTTCGTTCTGATGTGACCATTCGCTACACTCGGTGGTGAGGGTCTGATGATGGAGCAGGGAGGAAGTCAGTGGCACTCCTTAATGACCACTAGGAAACCCCTCGAGCTGGGCTCATTTGTTTCGTTCTAATGAGACCTAATCGCTACACTTGGTGGTGAGAGTCTGATGATGGAGCAGGGAGGAAGTCAGTGGCACTCCTTAATGACCACTAGGAAACCCCTCGAGTTTGTGCTCATTTGTTTCCTTCTGATGAGACCTATTTGCTACACTTGGTGGTGAGGACTTGATGATGGAGCAGGGAGGAAGTCAGTGGCACTCTTTAATGACCACTAGGAAACCCCTCGAGTTTGGGCTCATTTGTTTCGTTCTGATGAGACCTATTCGCTACACTTGGTGGTGAGGGTCTGATGATGGAGCAGGGAGGAAGTAAGGGTTCGGCTCGCGCATCTGGTAACTAATAGACTCTACTTGAATTTGTAAAACGTAGACTTTCCGTGTCTGTACATTGAAGATATTTGCAAAAAAAATACCAGAATATGTTAGAAATAAGCAATAGAGCGTATAAATATCTTTTTTTAATTTTTTGTCTGTTTGTCGGTTTGTCTGTTGTCCTGTTTGTCTGTTTGTTTGTGCCGGCTTCACGCAAAAACCATTGAACGGATCTTTATGAAATTCTGTACGAAGCCAACTGGTTACTCTTAAAAAAGTATAGGATACTTTTTGTCGCGTAAAAACCCCTGATTCCTACGGGAAAATACAAAAACTGATTCTTACTAAAATAGATGGCGCCACATGATTATGAAAATACGTTATATTTAATCGCTGTCTCAATTAATATTGAATCATGTTATTTTTTTTACCTGCTTCAAAACATAATATAAATTGAAACCCATCCAGGCCCATATAAAATCCATAAAGTTAATATTCCTTTCCGATAGGTATATTAACTTTATGATAAAATCATAAAAATAATTTCATGTTATTTACGTCATTATAACTACTAAGCAATAGATGGCGCAGGAAGTCAGTAAGATTACGATATACCTCTCACAAAAGTACATTCGAATGATTATATGAGGTAGGGTGAAAGCCCCCTCTGTTGCCACTTTAAGATGTTTTTCTCTTCTTTCGCCTATGGTCTTAAGTAGGTATCTATAAAATACAAAAATTTTATCTAAAATTGTCAAGAATGTACCTTATACTTTTCTTTAAATTTTTAAATTCTTACAATAAAAATAAACAAAAAAAAAATTACGGTCTCCAAAAAGTATTTTTCACCTGAAAAGGAAAAAATAATATCTTTAATTAAGGTACCTTTTTGAGGTCGGTGCCAGTCAGCTTATTTTTTTAAATTACTTTTTACTTCTTAAGTTTTTTTTCTTATATTGTACCATAATATACCCACATATCGAAAACTACTAAACCGATTTTGATGAATCTTAGACTGTTCTCAAAGTAAGAATACACCTAATTTAAATCAAATAGAATCTCGATATGCCCTTTGATTTCGAGAAATTCGTGGACAAACATAGTAAAAAACATAACGATTCGTATACTTACGAAATTTAGTTTTATTTTAGTCAATTAAAAACCTATTTTTTAAACTTAAAATGTGCGAAGGGTGCCGATTGATGTGTTTTTTGTTTATCAAATTTTAAAAGATTCGAGAAATCAATACTCAACTAACTTAGATAAAATAAAAGAAACATCTAATTTGATGTTAACTGAAAAACGTTTATTGAATAATATTCCTAAGTCATAAGGAATTCTTACTATTGTTGTTATGACTTAAAAGTCATAGATAAAAAGTATATATTAAAAAGCAAAAGTTACTAACGAAATGTTTTAAGCTAAGTAAGAACTCGGGGCAGTGGCCAAGACTGAAGTTTTCACCCTATTGATGTAATATTTCTATTTCGCATTTCCACTCGACGCTAGATGTCGCTACAGTAAGTATAGTGCCACAAACATATCTGACCCGGTGACAGTGGTGGTGGAGGAGCCACTAGCAATACAAAATTAACTGTCAAAATGGACTGCCGGCAGTCAACAGTATATTTAGTACCGAAAAATAACCACTGTGTGAAATAAGTTTGTCGCAATGTGTACAAAATGACACCAATGTCATTTTAAAAAATTTGCTCATAAACGATATGTGGCCAGTATATGCAGCAAGCTTTTCTGTTCCGGTGATTATCTTTGGAACTAAAACAGTTTTCATACGACAGTCCATTTTGATAGCTAATTTGGTATTGCAAGTGGTTCCTCTGTCACTGGAACAGGAAAGCTTGTGGCACTGTATGTACGTAGACATACCTACACCTACCTACCATTTTTTATGTCATTTAACCGGCTCTGGCTCCTCATGCCTTTAGCCGTAGGAACCTTCCACTTACCCATTAAATAAAATAATGGAATATTAAAAATAGTTTTCATTCTAACTTATTTACTTATTCATTTATTTACTAGGAAAGCTTACATAAATTATTTTGATTAAAAATTAAATAATAAAATGGTGCTTATATCATTTAATTTTATACCTGTTACTTAAAGAAAGTTAATTACAAGCTCTCATAAATAGGAAATGTCAAAATACTAGCCTTCCGCCCGCGACTTCGCCCGCTCGGACTAAACGACGACGTTATCCCGCGGGAATGTTATATTTTTCAGGGATAATAAGTAGCCTAAGGCAGCCATTACACAGTCCATCCAAATCGCGATCACTGATCGTGATCTTGATCGCGATCGAGATTTACTATGTAGATATTTTGCGATCAAGATCGCAATCCGTCAATCAACTTCGTACACAGTCAATCTGGATCGCGATCATTGACTTTGATCGCGGATCGCGATCCAGATTGACTGTGTAATGGCTGCCTAAGGTCCGGTTGCTCGTACATTTAACTTTTGTCAAAATTGACAAAAGTTAAAATTTAACTGATGTCAATTTTGACATCGGTAAAAGAAAAATACATTGGTTATTTTAGGGTTAAAAGTGTTGTCTGTACTATTTTATTAACCTTCCCTTAATTACTAATGTCAAAATTTAAACCACCCCCACCCTGTCGGTTATTTTGACCGCCGTTAAATCTGTAATTTGACTGCTCGTTAAAGTAACCGCTGCTTCAACAACGCTTTTTAAATTTGACCGCCGGTTAATTTTACTTTAACCATAATTTAACCCTAACCAAGCTTCGAGCAACCGGACCTTAGTATGTCACTTTTCAGCTGCCAAACTGTTCCCATGCCAAAAGTCACGTCGATCCGTTGCACCCATTTTGACGTGAAAGACGGACAAACAAACAAACCCACTTTCACATTTATTTATTATGGATACACACAATCTCTTTTTCATTTTATAGTAAAAATATGATTAATACGCGCTCTATTCGCGCGCGGCAAGAGTGCGCTCCACTGGAGCTCCATAGTAGTGGTCGGAGTGGACGTGCCTCGTGCGATCCAAGAGAACAAATAAGATTCACGATCCATGACCCCCAATCTTAGATCGTGGTTGGCCAATCCAAGATGGATCGTTTGGTGTGGTTCAGTCTTATGAATCGCGCGTAGAATAGATCTAGGTATTGCCCGCTAGCAAGCAACGTCGAAGAACGAAGGACGGCTGTTCAAAATAATCATTATCATTATACACTGTTATGTGTGATACATGCATTTTTTGCGTATAAAAACAATATGAAAATACTAGCTGTTGCCCGCGACTTCGTACGCGCGGTGTAGTGACTTTTGTGTTAAGATAAGTTATCACAACTTACTGTAAATCGAGATTTGACAGCCTAAACCGACCTAGATAGGGGTTTAAATTTAAATCAAGATCGGTAACAACAAGTAGCTAAATGTGATTTAAAATAAAATCGAGATGCAAGTGGCCCTTTTGATTTATGAAGAAAAGAGAAGTTTGTTTTTTTTTCTCGCCTCTAAGGGCTTGCAGACTTCAGTATTTAATTTGACATAAATTTCAGCTAGATTTCCCACGCATACTTACTTGAGAAAAAGTTTCTTGACAGAGGGACAGATCTATGAATGAGGGCTCAACTATGTTCATGCAGCATATTATTATGATAACAACATACCATGTTCATATTCTAGCCTGCTTTAGACCCTTTTAGTAGAGAATAGGTCTTCAAGAAGAGCTTTAAGAAATCTAGGCAACAAATAAACTAAACGAACACAAAAGTCACTACACCGCGCGTACGAAGTCGCGGGCAACAGCTAGTTAATAAATAAATTTTAAAATTTAACTATCTTCCAATGTTTTAGACATAGCAATCTGCATTTAACATAATATGTCAAATAAAGTCTCAAACTTTATATGGAAAAATTAAGAACCACGCCAAAAGCTCACTGTAAGTATGTCATTCAGGTTTTACTGCTCCTGTAAAATTTGATTTTATGGAATTAACCCGTTTTGTTCACCAACTCCTCATTGTTCATTTGATGATATTGATGGACATTTCATAAAATAGATAGTCGTATTTTATGAAGTAACCATTTTAAATTGACAATATCGTTGAAAGTTCAACATCTGATGATATTTTCAACAACGTCTGGTCATAATATTATGAAAACACGACTATTTCATGAAAGGACCGTCTTTACCATGAAATGATCAGTTTCCGTGAAATCGAAGTTCTTTTTAATTTGTATTCTGTTTTTTATCACAGTTCTAACCAAACCTAACCGAATATTAGTACCTACCTCTTTTACCACGTTTTTATAAGTTTGCTTTCTTGTTTGTACGCAAATTTTGCAAACGATTTTATATTAACTTTCCGAGACTTGAAACTTTCAAAATAGGTCAGAACTGGATGACTGATCTGATGATGGAGCCGGAAGAACGCCACAGGAACTCCATGATGAAACCTTGCTACCCCATCGTGTTTGGGCTCGTTAGAATTGTATTGACATGTGCTCTGACGGGAGACGAGGTTCAGGATTTGATGATGAAGCCGGAAGGCCATGCCATAGGAACTCAATATTGAAACCATGTAACCCTATCGAGTTTGGGCTCGTTTAAATCGTGTAACTATTTTACGATATGATCACTAAGAATTGCCTATTTCATGAAATAATTAAGCGTTTAGCTGCTCGTAAACGCTGATTATTGAATGATATGACCAGCGGATTTTGATATTTCATGAAATACGCCTATAACAACCATTTCATAAATTATCAATTCAATGATCTAACCACGACATATACACGGTAACAAAGAAAGTAGGTATCTGAATCAATTCAAATATAGATGTACACACTTTAATCTTTGTTTTTAATATTTTCGATAATCTAAACCAACTTTGGGCCAATTACTTAGGTACAGTTCATTTAATGATGTAAATGTTAAGTAATAATCTAGCATGTAATTAATAAGTAGCTAAACGAGTAGTCGATTATCACAGAAACTTGCAGCGAGTATCGAAAGAGCCCTGGCTTCACTCCGTTCATATAAACAACATCAACGCGTTACGAATCTGTACACAATATTTCACTTTTCAGTGACCGATTTAGAAAAACCTTTTTACGTTTTATATTCTGAATAAAGTTAATAACACAGAAAATATTCTTAATTTATTTATTTCTAAGCATTTGAGATAAAATGTTTACATTGTCCTTCGTACGCCACATCACATCATCATAATACTTGAATATTCAGCTGATATCTTGCCGCATGAAAGTCCAATAAGGGAAGTTGCGTAAACTTGGGTAATTCCAGCGCCACAGATAGCCGATTTTGTAAGAGCTGTTTGGTCCGATCGACGCTGACGTCCCGCCGATGACGGTCGTCAGGTGGCGCGGCGGGCGCGGGCGCCCGTGCTCGCCGCCTAGGCATGCGCCAAGACGCTGAGCGTCGCGACGCGCTGCCATTGGCCGTTTGGCCGCGAACTTTGCTAGCTTAAAGCTTTTTGTTGTTTCTCATATTACCTAGGTATAACATTCATCTTCACAGAATTAGTGGTAATGTTTTGAATCGAAACGTTTGTTATTTAATAACAGAATAATAACAAGTTCCTAAAAAAAGTAACACATCAATGAATCACAGTTTTGGTCAACCATAAACAACGTTATAATAACTTAAGAATGAGCATATGTATTAAACCATTACATTAAAGAATCGATATACAGAGTCTACAATTCGAGAATGTTGTTTATTACGAAAGTTTCCAATAACGCCGACCCGCTAAGGCACCCTGGGCAACGTCCTCGGATAGGAGGGCCAGCATGTACGGAAGATAAATTCGTCGTTTTGGTGCGTGCGAGAGAAGGCGCGGGCGGGAGCGCGGGGAGGCGCGGGCGGCGGGCGCCGGCGCGCGGAGGCTGCTGCGCTCAGAGCACCTGCGCCCGCGCTCCGTAGCGCCGCTCGCCGCGTGCTCGAGTACCCGCGCCCGCGCACCGGCCTGCGCCGCGCACCGCGTCGCGACGCCGCCCACGGTATGTCAAACGCCGGTGGCGCGTCGGGGTCGGCCGGCTGCGCGTCTGCCACTGCGCCGGCCGTGCCGTGTCTTGCCGCGGTCGGTTGTATGTACTGCTGGGCCGGTTTTGTAATTTCGCCGGGCAGGCCGTGACGTCACGATACTAGTTTGACGTGCATGCGTGACGGCCTGCACCAGGACGCCAGCGTCGCCGCCGCCCCCGACCTTACGTGCTTGTGGAATGACGTGCTAGTTTCTTCAAGTAGGAGTTCAAAATAACAATGTTTGTGAATTCGTTCTCGTTATGGTTTTAACGCCAGCCTGTTTTTCAAACTTAAAATCATATGGTTAGAAGCAAGGATTAACTCGTGTGATTCTTTAAGCTTACGTTGAGAGAAGGTCTTATTTCTTTATGTGAGTTTAATGTTAATGTCTGTGCTCCAACCGTACGTAAGGACCATGTCTGTGGCACACTCTCGCATCGCAGCTCCCAGCATGTGTCTGCGCCCGAGTGTGCGTCGCGTACGTCGCGGTGTGTTGGTGTGCGTCGTTCGCAGTCTCGCACACACGCACACGCCCCGCTGCGCGGCGAAGCCTTTTTGTAATTTTGTTTTTCCTCTTGCTGTGAAGGAATGGTGCTCGCAGGCTTGAAATCAACAAAGACGTCATCTGTATTTTCAAATCAAATTGGATTCTGTTAAGAACATTCTGTTAAGATCGATGGTTTAGCGACATTAATGGAATTGATAATATTAACAATTGCTTCTTAGTTTTATCTTATATCATTAATGCATAATCTGCACTACCTTTTGTATATAAAATATAGTTTAAAATTAGTAATGGTGTAAACGCAGCGGCTCAGATTAGGTGAATCGTTTATACTCGTAGATTTAAAGAATGTTTAAAAAAGTTGTAATATTTTATTTACTGTACAAAGCATCTTTGATGTTTACTTCTTGGTGATCAATAGTTTGTAGTTACAAAGCTAATATAAATGTTGCTATTATCAGACTAAAAGTAATTTAAACACTGATTACTTATATCCGTTCTCTTACTTTTATGACAAAGAGAATTTTAAAGTGAAATTCCTGAATGACCAGGATTTAAGACTGGTCTCGACGTACTGATAGATATCTCGCTCACTCTTTTTGTTATACAATAGCTCTGTCCTTTTTACTCTTTTGGTTAAGCCTCAGCTTCCACATCCAGGCATTGAAGACAGTCTCTCAGTATGGCTTCTGAAGCAATAATGCGATTTCATTTTCTTTTTTAATGGAATGACCACATTAAGCTTTGCTGCAAGCGAATGTCCTTAGTAAGGGACTACTTATTTTGTCAGTTGTAAACAGTTTTAATTATCTACCCGCAATAACAATTACTTGGGTTCTAATATTTCATAGTATATGAATGAGTTCCAAATTTGTATTCGATAGATGCTGCATTGACATAAGTACGTAAGAGCGATAATGTTTGTGTTATGATTGTATTCTGACGAGTTTGGCAGGCACGTGGTGGTTGGCCGCAACTGGCTGGCTGGCTCGCCGCGTGCGCCCGCGCCGCGCAGGTCGCTCCTGAACGAGTTCGGGCGCTTCTCGCCGAAGCGGGTGCCACTCGAGACTTGTTCTCTTCTAACTGGACTTAAGTCAGCTGTTGGTTGGTCGTCCTTGGCTTTCATTATGACTCCTTTCTGTGATTTGACCGATTTCCTGAAGATATCTTAAGTTTAAAATGACTAGGTTTATTCTTTATTGTTATTTAAAATATCTTGAAAGAGGTTCAGAAAGAAACAGTCCCACTGAGAAAATACTTGAAATGGCTGGAAAATCATAACTAGACGAAATTGATTGAGGTCATTTCCTTTAGTCTGAGTTGTCTGATTCGTTTCGTCTTAAGAATTAACAACTTTCATTGTCATTTGCTCAAGACAAGCACGTCATTCCAATACATTTGTAAATTGAAATAATCTTCGACGACATTGTGATAAGCCGATAGACAACCTGGTCGTTTTCTTTTTCAGTTTTTTTATATTCGGGAGTCGAGTGTAGAGCGGGGTGCTCCTAGTTGGAGCCTCCGCCCGCACAAAGACGTCGCCGATAGCACCGAGACACGGCGTGATGTCGTCGCCATCGCCGGCCGCCGGGTGCGACGAGCGCGCGCGCACCCCGCGCGCCGTCGGCTCGCCCGCCTCCGCGCCGCGCTCCCCAGCGCCAGCGCACGCCGTGCTCGCCACCATGACGCCCGTGCAGCCCGCGCACGACTACTACCCCCACAAGGTCGAAATGGACTCCGACGACGGCTACCCCCCAGAGGCACACTCCTATCGCCATTCTCCCCACGAGCTCGCCGCCTACGCCCCCGACAACAAAGTGCCGGTCCAACCTGACGTTTACGATCAAGGCATGGAGTCCATCGATGAGAAAACCCCTATTGATCTCATTTACGAAGACGATAAACAGACTGTAATTTACACGACGACGCCGGACCAGAAGCGCGTGGAGATGATAAGCGGGCAGCTTGACGACGGGCAGTTGGTGAGCGGGGGAGGGCAGCTGGTGGAGGGCGGCGTGTCGGTGGTGGTGGGCCCGCCGGGCCAGGCCGGCCAGACGGTGCTCGTCATCGCCGACCACATGGTAGACGAACTCGGCCAAGTTATAGCCATCCCCAGGTAAGATTGCAAACAAACTATTTTACAAAAGCTTATTGTCTTTATTAAAGATTTTTCCAACAGTTTTATTGGACTCGGTCGAAATATGTATAAATGAGCATCAATATCTTTTTTTATTACCTTGTTTTTTATAACGCTTTACAAATCACCTCGTCGTCAGGTGTCTTCGCATTTTGATAGCGGGAAATTCCATCTCGAATATTTAAATAGATTAAAAGAATACTGTTTCGGCTCGTGGCTGCATAAGAATCACATTCGTTATATGATACGACTAGCGAAACCTCGCGGTTTTACCCGTTCCCGTGGGAATATCGGGATAACATCATATGGTCTAATGGTCAAAGAATTTTCTAAATCGGTCCAGTAGTTCCTGAGATACCTGAGTTAACCAACCAAACAAACAAATAAACTCTTCAGCTTTATAATAATAGTTAGTATATATATCGGTAGTGTATTTTAAATTTTAATAGCCATTAAGTATTACTTACATACACATGATGCAGGAAGGAAGTCAGAAGTTTTTGAGATATAACACATTTTTAAAAACCGCAAATATAACTTTGTCCTTTATACAAACACAATGAAAAACAAGGTTATTTCAAAAACCGTAAATGTAACTTTGTCATTCATACAAACACTATGCAAAACAAAGCTATTTATTGCTGGCGAAAAATAATACTGGCTAGGTGTATGCCCAATCTACGTTAAGTTTGTACGGAACCCTTCATGGGAGAGTTCGACTCGCACTTGACTGATTTTTGTTATGACAATTATTCAAAACAAATGAAAAACTTTTCTTATTTTTCAAGTGAGTGTGATTTGCTAAGTCAGAAGTGTGGAGTTGCACGACTGTCATATTTTCCTAAGCAAGCTTTTAATTTTCTAAAATTTGCGCCTGTATTGTAGTCTACGTCTATGTTGCCCCAGCAAGATTTAGTTAGTATGAGAGGAAAGATAAACAGAAACCAACGGAAAGACGATACATATTATTTTTATGTCAAGAAAAGTTAAATACATAGTTCTTTTATCTGTAGCTATTACTTCAAATTCGTATATTAATGCGTTGAGGTTTCGATGGTAACGAGGCAATTAGAAAGCATTAGAAGAGTGTGTTGTTTGAACAGTTTGAGCAATGAAGCGTTGGCATGGTCGTTATGCGTGTAACAAGGGAATTAGTCATATTAGTATAAGACATATTCATTTTTTAATTTTCCTTGAGTTGAATTTGTGGATGCCTACTTGATTTAAAATTCACAGGTTTGATGACCAACCATGATTCCCTTTGTTTGAGATATTTTGTACAGTAAGGTACATCTGAAGGCTGAGTGTATGTATGTTAATAAATGTTCAAACTATTATCGAGTTTGAGTTAAATTTTGACATATAGTTCTCAATGGTAAAGAAATGAGATCTAGAATAGAATTCTCAACGCACACTAGGGGTACTGTTTGGAACTCGCAATAAATAGGTGTGCGCTATGAGATTTAGGTGAATTTATTTAATGACAGCGGTAATGTTTGGCGTAACAGGAAAACAAATGGTTAATTAACTCGTTAACGGCTTTGTCTAGTTTCGATAGTAACAAGGCATTGTTTGTGGAAGTAAGTGTTGTGTGCACATGAGGTTTGAGGAGCGAGGTGTTTGTGAGGTCCAGTGTAACGGTTGTGCTGGGTGCGGGCGCGTGGGCGGGGCGAGCGCTCACCTTGAACTTGCGCGCTGCGCCCGCGCCGGCGCGCTCGATCCGATGCTATCCGATCACATTTCAATGCTATGATATACCCAACCGCCATTATATTCGTCTATTCGTACTTATAACGCTTCCATCTATGCTTTAATGTGAATAGTTTTATGTTTACGTACGGTTTGGGTGGGTACATAATTAAATTTGGTTTCCAGAGATTCATTTAAAGTTAACTTGGTTATTGTGATTAAATTAATACGTAAGTATAAATTAGAATTTAATAAGCACATCGTTATTTAATGAAGGTCATCCTCCTATCACCCCTATCTAGTATCTATGTAGTCTGCAAATATGTATATTTTATACACAAGTTTCTCCCTCTTTTCGCCCCCTAAGAGATTAAATCTTAAGAATTCTTTCTAAATGGATGCCTAGATAGTGAAAACTAACCATATGTCATAGCCTAATCCGTCGAGTAGTTCGAGCTATGCCTTTGCCGTTGATGTGACAGTTAGCCACCATTTCACTTATGGGATAGGATACCTATAGTCTGTTCGAAGAATTTAAAGACACACACTTGTGTAAAGCTCCTATAATAAAGCTATGTAATAAGGCAGTGTAGTATACGTTGTTTCGCTAACGGGCATTATAAACTCTCTATCGGCACATTGTTGGGAAGCACAATGTTGTCTGGGGGTCGCGCGGTCAGTGCCAGCTTTCTCATTCGGTCCTGTGGAATATTAATACCTTAGTTGTTGTATTATCAACTAAATGTCTTCGCTGTATGAATTTATTCAGAAATTAGTGAGAAAAACATTCGTTCTTAAAATAAAAAAAATGTCCTCAGTTTGATAGGTAGGTATTTTGTTTGTTCTGCTGGTGTAACACAGTTATAATAACAGCAGTCTATTAAAAATAACAAAATGTTTTATTCATAACTGATATTTGGTTCTGATAGTTCTAAAAGTATATTTAAGCTTTTACTTAAGTATTGCCGAAATTGATCAGGCGCCCTGTATCTCATCAGCTAAGACGAAATATCGTAGTACCTATATCAATTTAGTTAAGAAAACCTTGTCACTGTTATTGCAGATGATTTTTCACTTCTTACCATAAAAATACCTATCTCTCTCTCATTGTACTAAATGAAGCAAGTGCTCGTAGTTTAATAGCAGAAGCACAAGCATGCATACCCGATGATAGAACCATGCTTGGTACCGCCGCCGGGTATAGAAATAAAAGGGAATACTCGAAACAATTTTCTGACGGTTTGGCAACGTAGCCCCATCGCCGTCTAGGAAATCCTTTGAGGAGCCTGTGCCCTGATGTTGGAGTCCTGTTATACGGTTGATGTGATAAAGATTGTTTTAGTTTCATAAAAGTTATTAGTATAATTTACAACTTACATGGTCAACTTACGTGTTGTTAAAACAAATATAAAACATGGTAAAAATCCCGTTTTTCATAATAGTAGTTCTATATTGCTATCGCAATCGTATCCACACACACACACACACACGCGAATTCATATACAGAAACTTTTTTAAAGTAAATTTTAATTTTTTATTATTTTTTAAAGATATCCTCAAAACTAGGTATGTTTGAAATTTTAAGTTAAATAAATGTTCATATAACTTAGTATCTAGGTTACACTTATACTACTATTTATGTTATGTGAAGAGCAGAGGCTTCTGTTAAAGATATTTTTGCCACTGGCTGTTGTGAAATGGTATATATGTATATATGGTTGATAGTAAATAAATATTTTAGATTTTTTGATTTTGATTGGATTTGATCGCAAGCTGTAATCAGCTGAGTACCAAGTGTTTTGTTATTTTATGTAAAATCTGACGCATGTAACGAACGATAGATTTTTCCTTTTATCTTGCGTTTGGCTGAGTTACAATCGAACCAATAGAATCATGACTCAATTTGCTAATAATTTGTTTTAAAGGTTCAAAACAATAAAGGCTAGTTGTCAGTGTAAACAAACTTGAATTTCGACCATATTCAATTTTATTATTATATTCTTTATTGCACATATAAAACAAAACACAGTTTAATAAACAATAACATAAAATTGGTATGCAAAGGTTGGCTTATCTCTAAAAGAGATCTCTTCCAGCCAACCAGGATGTGTGAGAGATTAAAGGTCGTCACAGACGGTGAAGATACTATAATATTTTATCTTAACATAGAATATCGCTCGCCATACAACTCAATGGACCATCACACACGACGAAGATAACATATATTTTCATATTAAGTATCTTAAGATGCTAAGCGATACGGAAAATATATATTTCGTATGTTAAGATACGGAAATATATATTTTGCATGTTAAGATACTATCTTAACATACGAAATATATATTTTGGATACGAAAAGATGTGTATACAGGTTGTCCCGTTTTTGATATGTTGTCTAGGATGGTTAGTGAGTATTAAAAATGCAAAATGCAGCATGCAACATTGTGAAGAATCTTTTCTGGCTAAAATGCACCTAAACGAAGATATTAGCGAAAGTTTTTAGCTTATTTCAAGACTTTTGAATTACTCTAACATTTTAATTTTTCACAACTGAACTTCGTCGCCATATAATAAAATGTTGTAATTATTTACTAGTATATATTAAATAAGGTTTCAAAGTGCTACGACTCTGGGCCCATTTTGCACCTTGTTCTTTAAAAGTTTGACAAATTCCTGGAAAACCATTTAATTAAAAGTGCATATAACTATCTGTCCTAGTAACAAAATTTAAAGTGTTAATTATAGAAAATTTAATTTTCTACAACATTGTGAAGACTCTTCTCTGGCTCAAATGCACCTAAACGAAGATTTAAGCGAAAATCTGAAAAAAATGCCGATTTTTTCAATATGGCGGCGGGGGCGGAGGGCGAGGAATTGTGCATTTTGCATTTTAAATACTCACAAACCATCCTAGACAACATATCAAAAATTAAAAACTACCGGACCACTTGTAAGCTGAAAACCCTCTATTCACTGGACTAGTACTGTTTTAAGTTTTTTCAGTGTTATTTCGTTCCAATCCAATACCATTGTGTAGTACACACACTATGGGTTAAGTACCTGTTTAATTTAAATTGTTTGCATTTTCTAGGTATCAACTTATGAGTAAAAATAAAAAAATAAACAAAAGTAGTTTGTCTTATTACTCACCTTATGTATACTGCAAGTCGTTCTTCAGTCGTAATACTTTCTCGCATGTTTGTATTTTTTTTCATAATATCTTCCTTAATCAGATTGTGAATTGCAAAAAATGTTTCCTTTGATTTCCTAAAATACATTTGAAACTTTTTCGTTGAGAGATCTTCGTAAAGATTAAATTCCCCGCGTTCTTTTCTAAACTTAATACGTTTTTCTATCCAAACTGATCTAGACTTCGAATTAGCTATAGCAATTTTTATATCAAATGCCAGGTTAGAATCATCGTCTGATGAGCTGTCCAATAAGTCTAATAGCAAATCCGAATTGCTCATTTTTGATCACCCTGTATAAGATGTTTTACAGAATATTCGTCTGCTACCTAGGGCAGATATCGAGATTAACCAAAGGATGGAGGGCCATAGCTAGAAACAGCTTGAGACCTATCAGAGGATTTAGTTAAAAAATAGTTGATTCCTAAGCAAAACTACATGTAATTTCTAATTGTCAATTAAAACTGCTATGACCAAATGAGTCAGGCCCTCAGTTCATCAATTGTCAAAAATTTGCTGTCACCTGTCAAAGTAATTAAGCATTGATTGTTTATAATTTTTGAATCCGAATATAGTAAGGAATTCGTGAAATCTTTTCAGAAGTTTTCAATTGTCTAGAATATACCGTTACAGATTTATAAAGGTTTAGCTTGGGATCTCAGTTCATCAATTTGTACAATAATGAATCTTCCAAATTTGCAAGTAAACTAAAGAAATACATAATAATACTTTGAATTTCTGATTCTTTAACACTTCTGGGAATTTCTAACGTAGAAACAATGGTGCAAACGTTAATAGTTTAGTAATAATTGGAATGTTTTTATTTTGACAATTGATGAACTGAGGGCCTGACGTTTTCGGTTCTACTGACTAGGCCTCGCCACATAGATTAATGAAAGTAAGCTTACGTTTTTTTACGAAATCTTTACTAGAAGTTGACCTAGCATCCGTTTCTCTAAGTACCATACTTTCAGAGATTGAATTTTTAATTTTTGTGTGAACAAAATTGACAGATGGTGACCATCATTTTTTACTTTTTTTAAGGACGGTATTATTATAACATAGTGTAAAAATGCGCACTCGCGACGTTCACCGCGATTATTTAGACTGTTTATTATTCTGGCATCTACTGTCGAAATAGTTAACGCCTTTTTTACACTTTGTTATAATAATACCGTCCTTAAAAAAAGAATCGATGGTCACCATCTGTCAATTTTGTTCTCACAAAAATTAAAAATTCAATCTCTGAAAGTATGGTACTTAGAGAAACGGATGCTAGGTCAACTTCTAGTAAAGATTTCGTTAACAAACGTAAGCTTACTTTCATTAATCTATGTGGCGAAGCCTAGTCAGTAGAACCGAAAACGTCAGGCCCTCAGTTCATCAATTGTCAAAATAAAACATTCCAATTATTACTAAACTATTAACGTTTGCACCATTGTTTCTACGTTAGAAATTCCCAAAAGTGTTAAAGAATCAGAAATTCAAAGTATTTTTATGTATTTCTTTAGTTTAATTGCAAATTTGGAAGATTCATTATTGTACAAATTGATGAACTGAGAGCCCAAGCAAAACCTTTATAAATCTGTATCGGTATATTCTAGACAATTGAAAACTTCTGAAAAGATTTCACGAATTCTTTACTATATTCGGGTTCAACAATTATTAACAATCGATGCTTAATTACTTTGAGAGGTGACAGCAAATTTTTGACAATTGATGAACTGAGGGCCTGACTCATTTGGTCATAGCAGTTTTAATTGACTATTAGAAATTACATGGAGTTTTGCTTAGGAATAAACTATTTTTTAACTAAATCCTCTGATAGGTCTCAAGCTGTTTCTAGCTATGGCCCTCAAACCTTTAATACGTGATATCGAGAGAGTGAAAAGATTCCAAAATATATCGTATCTTAACCATGTGTGATACCTTAAGATGCTATAATATTTTATCTTACGATATCTTAAGATAAAATATTATAGCATCTTCACCGTTTGTGACGCGCTTAATGTAATGAAAGTAGGAGAGGTAAAGTGCATAAAAAAAGAAGAAAAACAAGACCAATACTAAAATCTTAAATTCATAAACATACCTACATAAATAATACATAACATTATAAAATATACATACATAATATTATAATATATACATAATAACATACGTGATGATTTTAAATGTTATCTGATGATTTCTAGGGATGTGACAACTGTTCTAAAAAGTGCTTTTTTAATTTCCATTTAAATGAATTAGTACTCGGAGAAGTCTGAATGTTTGACGGGAGTTTGTTCCAGAGCAGTGTAGCTCTAACGGAAAAGGAATTATGGAGGAAGTTGGTGTTGCTTCTAGGTAGCTCAAGTATCTTAGACCGCCTAGAGCGGGTGGGAGGAGGAAGCATTTGGAAGCGGGAAACAAGGTACTGGGGCGAGTTCGGGTCATTGAGGATTTTATATAGTGTGCAAAGGATGTGCATATCACGGCGAAGTCGAACTGGGACACTTGAGTTTTAATATCTATTGGGAAATAAACTTATATTGGGTCACGATTCAATTGGTTCGACTGTACATTATTCTCGTTGCAAAATCATCATTAACAGTCCTTCATATGCCATCCTTATTATTTTTTATTTACAAATAAGTATAAGTTATTAAAATCCATTAGTTAAGATTGACATACTTAGTTCTAATTATACTATTGCATAAGGGAGTGACCGTATACTTCAGTAATTTTACAACTACGAGTTCGTGAAAAAAACACTGACAGTAGGTACAGATTTCTCCTTTTTTATTTATCAATGGACCTTTGTCCAAGGGCTAAAACAAAACTAGCATTTTAAAGTACTCGTGTGCTAATGTTAGGCGCCCATTGGACGATAGGTTTTGCTGTAGGTTTGCTCTCAACCTACCTACGCGAACCTACGTACGGTCTAATGTGACGAATGACGGTTGCATGCATTTGAATGATGAAATTCTAGATATTTTAATATTTTCATCGAGCAACCATCGATCACGATTTTTGATTGTACGTGTAATGATTTTTCGTCGAGCAAACGTCCTCTTATAGTTTACGGTGCTATACTATCTCTTGAACCATTAAACGAGCATTGTTAATGTTACGAATTGCCGTTTATTAAGGCGAGGATTCCCGAAATAGGATATTTTAAATTATGGAATACTCGCAAATCACAAGTAAGTACTTAAAATCTGGAAAAAATATATGTTATTTTACAGTCTTTTATCTAGTAACTCCGACTGTTAAATTTTCTATTAGTCATACTTTACTGCATCAAATAAAATTTCAAACACCCGTCTAATCTAATCGTAATTCAAATATCCTATTACTCGCAATAGATGGTTTTAGTTAATGAAAAATTAACTAAAACCATGTATTGCATTTGCATTGTCTTTGAGTAGGCAAGGGATTCCGGCCGTCATAATTTTTTTTAATTATTTAATTTTGAATTGAATTTCAAGTGATTTTCGATTCGCAGGGCGCTCGCGAGTTCACAGTTCACTGCCGGCTTTCGCTGCGTCCGCGCGAAGTGTTCGCACGCGGCCGAGCAAGCATTAGCGTGCCTATTTCGGTCGGGAATCCTCGCCTTAAGGCGCTACTCGGAAAAATATGAACTTTTTAATTTAAAAGTATAGGACGGTTACAGTTGTTAAAAATCTGGTAATAAGATATATATTTCTTCATACCTTTATCTAGAATCGTATAGTTTCAAAAACACGATTTTATGATTTTGCCTCGACACTTTTTATTTTCGAAAAGACCTCTAAAAAATACGAAAAGTGAAGATTATTCTTAAATGGGGTTACTTACACTATTGGAAATTGGTTTAATTAGTGGACACCAATAATATTGAGTATCGTATAGAAGCATTTTTTTTAAATCGCTGTAGTTTTTTAATACGAAGTGATTTTGTGTTTTTTTTTGCCTAATCTGCAAAATCGGTCTCGCTCCCGCGCGCGTCGTTTTCTCATTGCTATCTCGCTTCAGCACATTTTTTCCGAGTACCGCCTTAAAGCGGGTATTACACTACACGGTATTCAGGGCTAGTTAGGACTCTAATTCAGAATACATTGCTTGTTTTGATTGCATCACTTGCTAAAAAGGAGCTCAAAGAAAGCAATGTATTCTGAATTAGGGCCCTAACTAGCCCTGAATAACGTGTAGTGTAATACCCGCTAAAGGCCTTTAATTTTTTACAAATACCTACGGTGCAGCGCCTGCGGCGCGGCGTAGTCACGCTTGACGGGGCAGCATCGGTAGCGGTAGCCAAGTGCAGTCGCGGCGCAAAAACGCACCACGTGTAAAGCATTGAAATCGTCGCTCGGTCGGCCACTTCGCGTAGAGTAGTAAAATTAGTTACGTTTGTTTACCGCACAGACGAGTTCCACAGACATCACCTATTCAAGTTAATGTGCAATGTTTATTCGGTTGCTTTGAAATTAATTGTTCTGTGTGGGTAACGTTACGTAAACTGTCAACGTAGTGGATCACTGCATGATTCATGAAGTTGTATCATACTTTATGAAGATCTTATTACAATTGATAGAGATGTTAACTTTGTAACGACTAATTATTATTATTATAGTTAACTAGTTCATCTTTAGGTGTTACGTCACACCACGACCATATGACTTGAGTATATTATTTCAGAATTTCAAATTATGGTTGTGTTGTACTTGTAGTTGAGAACTTTTTTCGGACAGATTCAAATAAAACTCCTTACAATGTTTCAACAACAGATTTACAGATTAAGATATTTTTTACAAAAATTATTTATTTATGGTTTTAAAAGACGTTTTGTTAAAAAACATACGACGCATATTAGTTAATAAAACGTGAGAAAACTTAAGTAGAGTGTGTGTCAGATAACTATGCGCGTGACTGAGGCGTTTTTGGCGCTAGTTGCAGTACACTTTTTTATCCTTAGCTTAGATAGAAAGATTAGTATTCGATTTTGACCGCGCGCAGGCTTATCTAGCGCGCATTCTAGTTTTCATTGCAATACTTACATTAAGCACCGGCTAGCAGACATTCATATGTCAACAGTCTTTACCTAATTCCAAGTTAAAAATCGTTTGCTGTAATGCAGCTTTATATCCCCCATCTAATCTATAATTGCAGACATGTTATCGCATACGAGCAGTTGAAAAATATAAGATGGCTTTTAAAAAAAGAAGAAGGCTACAAAAACTCATTTTAAAGCGATATCTTGCGTGAGAATATCGTTTTGATTGCTAACGAACCTTTTAATACGGCGGTGTGTTGAACACACTACACCGGCTACTTTATATATATAGGGGATAAGTTTTCTCAGAAGATTTATAAAAGAAACTGTAGATTATTCCAGTTAAAACATTCTTAAACCGATGTAAGCAAGCAGTTAAGAATGCTGAGATATTTTGTAGAATGTCTTTAGAAACGACGGTGTTCATGTTTGGTCAATACCATAGTTTTGTGCGTATAATACGTATAAGCATTAAAATTGTATGATTGTAAAAGGCGTGCAAGTCGACTTGGGACATGTTAAAGCTGATATGGCATCAATAAAAATAACATTGAAAATCAATGCGGCGTTGGTACGTGTAAATAGAAATGCAAATGTTTATTTACAAGTGGTAAGGGAGTTCGGAGTAAAATTGAATAAATAAGACCGTATATGGCTTGGTTGGCGAGTGGTAAAAAGTGTGGTGGATCGTTTAGAGCCAGGAGTCTGCGGCCGGCGCGCCCCGCACCTCCGCCACTTAATGATCACTTTTTGTTGCTCTCTGGCTTAAGACACAAGCGTATGCGTCTCATATTACGCGCTATTCGTAATGCACATTTACCTGTTCTGAGACATTTGCCTTTATATTGCTCTTAGTAACTTATACCTACATATTTTATCGTCTAGACTTAAAATTAAACATTTTTGGTGAAAACATATTTTGTTATAAAATAAAAGTTAAGTCTAAATATGTATATTTAGACTAAACTATTATTTTCTGGTTACAAACCAAGCTTTTCCCTTTCTTAAAATATCAACCTTCATTCGTCAACCTTCATTCGTCAATCACCTTTTATATTAACGTAGGTAGTTATATGTGTAGCCCGTCATACTATTTCCGATTTATGTAATTATTTTTTTATTTTATTACAAAATTGACTTATTGGTGTCCGTTTCAAGTTTTCAACACCTCTTTTACTTGGTTTTGAAATTGGTAAAGTGCTTAAATAACAAAAAAGTACACTTACTTTAAAGAATCTGTTAATTTTAATGACATCTATTTAGACGTTAACACTACTGCAGAGCAAAGGGCTCTCGACCATTTTGCTATTTAATTAATGAATATTATGTTCCTTTCCACCCTGGCTTCGCACGGGTGCAATGTAGATACATAATATGTATTATAAATAATAATAAATAAATAAATAACTTCTTACATTCACACCAATTATCTAAGCCCATTTTAATTTCATTAAGAAACTGTATCATGGAAAACTTGATAACGGATAAATATATACTTAAATACTTTTTTTTTTGTAAATACATACTTAATATACATAGTAAACACCCAGACCAAGACAAATAGACATGTTCATGCACACAAATATTTGTCTTGTTCGGGAATCGAACCCGAGACCACTGGCGCAGAAGGCGGGTAGCCTACCCCTGCGCCAAATCGGTCGTCAAATATATACATAATGGTAATTATCATGTAAAACTTTTTCTTAAATCATTGTCCATTGATTAAATTATTTAAATTCGTTGCGTAGTTTGAAAGATCTCGGTGTCCAGACGGTGGGTGGCGACTTTGTTTTGCATTATGTAAGGATATTATTTTATTTGTTAACCATCGGCTTTAACGATTTTCTTGTCTCAATCCTGCTCGTTCTTTAACAGCCCATAATTTTTGTTCCCATAATGGACACAATGTAATTGATTACTTAAATTATTACTGCACTTCTAGTGTCTTCTAGTGTATTTAATATACTATGTTCAACTTGCACTATACACTATATTCCCTCGTAAACCAAGGATCCTTGATATCTTTCTCCCTTACGAAGACGAAATGAATACCAAATCAAATTTGAGCCGCAGCAATCGGGGCGTGTCGTCTCGACAATGATTGTGCCAACGTCATGGCTTAAAAAATATAAAGCATGAGATCAGCTAGTCTCTGAATGAATCCTACTTCTTAATCGACCCGAAAATGGTTTTAAAAATATTTGTAGGATTGTTTGAGTATACGAACCAAATTTGATGTAGTAACTTCTCGTAATATACTCAAATATAAGTTTATGAGTACGTTGTATAATTATCCTTTACATGTTATGCCGACAAGGTAGTTTATTACACTGCCGTAATGTGAAATCGCATGTTCGTGGTTGAGTGTGACTTTGTGCGACCAGCGCCGCGCCGTGCCGCGCTGGTTGCTCTCGCGACGCGGCGACGGGCACAGCGCGGCTGACCCGCTGCCGTCCATGCCCAGCGGCCACGTCCCCCCCCGCTCAAGCCCCTCTACACACTTATTTTATTTTATTGCCTCGCTCGTTGCGGCCAGCCCTCGAGATGAGCTTACCGTCGCTTCGGTTCTCGCCCCAATCATTATTTAATGTAATTATTTGGCTGGTAAACTGTTTTTTTTGGAAATCATAACAGTTATGTCCACTTTTTATCGGTCGGCACCAGCTTTAGTACACTCTTTGTGGAACTTCATATCATTTGCGTGCTGGTCCTTTTTTATGTTTTTTCATCTGGGGTCCATAAAAATTATTAAAGAACTACGATAAAAAGCGGTATTTTTAGTATTGCGACGATCCCACCGTTTCATATACATAGGGTTATTATAATAATTAAGTGTTTCTAAGATCCTTAGAAGCGGTATTAAAATTAAACTTAAGTGCAAATTATGAAAGGAAGGTCAATAAACTCGTGAAAGCCGGAGACGTTTATGCTCTAAGTAAAAGACATCAACGGGCGCGCGCTACTCCCGTGGCGCTCTCGTGGGAGTTAATGCGCGCTGACGTCATTATTACGACACATTCCTTCGCAATATTCAAATTATTTATCAACCAACTAGTCGTAAACATAAATTTAGTTGGATGATATTATTATTCTGTTCTAAGAACGCGTGATAACAGTCGTGTCGAGTCGTGTTATTTTTCAAATTCGAGTTCCAAAGGATCACATTTGGATGTCAGAGAGTCAATAGTGGCCGCATATAAACACAGAGTTCACTGTGTCCTCTAAAAATTAACGATCATCCTTTCTACCTGACGCCGCAGTCCGAGTGCAAATAAAAAACGGTTTCCACGCGTAAAGGGTTTACTTCCCATCACATGGAGTAGGTACTCACGCACACATGCGTCGATACCAAGTCTTCCTCTACTCAGAAAATCAACCACGAATTGAAACGACAGCCTGTTCAAGGTACATTGCTGCACAACGTGCCCCTACTTGAAAAGCGTTCAATTCAATCGCCTTCATGTATAAGAAATCAGATTAATCTCATGTTATTTTAAGTTTTGGACTTTAGGCTCCGCAGCGTCCGACAGATATCTCGACGGGGGATAAAATTTCTTTCGATCGAAAGAATATTGTGGATCGTGGTTCTTTGTACACATTATTAAAGACCGCCAAATAAATTTTTTTGTGTTTTGTTTTCTTACCTGTTGAGGATAACCAAATATACAACTAATATGATTCATAAAAAATAAGTTGAAGTATCAGTGTTTCGCAAAATTTATGAGTAAGCGATTTCGTAAGTAGTTTAATGTGAATATTAAAACTCGCATATTTGTTATTTTCCTCTTTAGTTACATGTATTTCATTGGTGGTTTTTCTTTCCGAACGAATATTATAATATATTTTAACCTGGTAAAGGCAGATTAATACCTACCAATCTTACTGACGTTTTCATTTTAACGCTTTCCATGGATGACCAATTTTAAAAGGGAAAGGTCATATCCACCGCCAGAAGCGAGAATGTCTTGTGCTCCTTTGTTGCTTTAAAACCATATAACCGCAAGGGTCAATCCATTATAGAGGTTTATTATCTTACATCAAGGTTTGGAATCGTAAGGCACTACGTACAAAGTGGCATCGCAGCCGCGGTCGAATCAAAACAATTTCTATTCGATCAGGAATACGACTGAAATTGAAAGTGCGCGACATAAGGAAGTTAAATATTCCCTCAGTTCTTTTTTTTGGTCTGTTGTGGTTGAAAATGTTTTTGAGATTGTGTGCGTGATCCCGTTGTCTGCCCTTTGTTTGTGGTCGAGCTTGTAATTAATAATTATCTTGATTAACAATAACGCGGTGCTCGGCACATGTGGCCGACGTAATTATTGTTTTCGCCAGTCACGCTACGGCGTAAGTGACATTGGACCCGAATTCACTGGCTGCCTCTGATTGCATGTTGTTTTTTTCTATTAAAAGACAAGTATCAGCATTAACTGTTGGATTTCTTTCAAGTAGTTTTTGGTTTTGGGCGGAATCATTGACGTATACATGTCGCAGACGGATGGTTGAATCCGGCGAATGGTTAAGTATGGCAACATGTACCCCTCGGAAGTCCTGTAGAATACGTGATAGGTTAGAAATTTAAGGCGATGGCGAAGCGCAGCGAAGCGATCGTCTTAAATTTCGAGGTTATTTTTTTTTGTGACTCCGTCAACTTATGGGAAGATAAAATAGCTTAAGGAAAAATGATCGGCCTAGGCGTTTATTTGAATGGCGGATTTAACCTGGCTGCGACATACATACTGGTCGGCGCAAAAGTACTGATCTCAGAACACGGAAAATATTTGGTTCAGCTACAATGTTTTTTCTAAATTACAATACTAGAATTCGTTTTTTATGTATGCATATTTATGTCATGAAATTTCGTCTCATTAAGATTTAAAGATGATGTCTCTTAAATGGTGACCTCCAGAGTTGACGCACATTTGAGCCCTATTATGACATTTTCCATAATATGCTATAACACAACAATAACACTTCCTGCGATATGTTCCTATTCTTGATAAATGTTTCCTTTTAAGGCTGCTAGAGTCTGTGGCTTGTTTACATACACCAGAGATTTCAAATAACCCCATAGAAAGAAGTCTGAACAGGTCAGATGTGATCTTAAATCGTCGACGAAATTCACGTTGTGTTTTTATCACTGATAAATTATTACGTTAACACATTGACACGATTGTTCCACGTTCTTGGGGAGTATATCGGTCCATGTTTATTTTTATTGAATTTTACATTTGTCTACTACACAGTTTTCAATATCAGAATAACAGGAGATGTCATATAAAAAAATATAAGTATTTTTTATAGTGCTAGTACTTTTGCGCCACCCAGTACTTTAATCATTTTATTAAATACCTATTACATTTTACGTTCGGTAAATATCGAAACCTAACTTACCTACTTGCCTGTCAGTGTAAAGCGCACCACTCCACATGGAATGTTTTTTTTCTAATAATAAATGTCATTTTGATAACAGCTGCTGTCTTATCCAACCATTAGCATACACCTGTGATTTGTTTTCGGCAATGTAATAACGTACAGGCATACGTACATGTAATGAAAACGAAACATTTCGAAAATAATTACGTATGTGCTTTGGTCAATATGAACGGAATAAACGTGACCATAATTATGATCTGTTAAATTATAGTTGCACATAAACGTATAAGTATTATAGTATGATGTATTCAAACGCATTTTTTTATTAAGTTATTGTTTCTATATTTTTTGTAGCTGAAAAGGAAAAAATACGTCAAATAACTACTTGGAGACTAATTCATATTATTTTTCATCAAAGTAATTTTAAATTAAAGTAAGCTCAAATGAACATTCTAAAACTGACTGTTCAATGAGGTTTGTTGTATAAGACATAATAATAATTGATAACCTTTTTAGTATTATCTTTATTCTTTCCCAAGACCACTTAAGCATTTCAAAATCATTAACGAACTTTGCATAGATATGTATCTAAATCATTGAGTCGTAAAATCGGAGAAACTGTTTATTCATCACATCACATTGACAACGCACGCACACTTGTAAAGGTGTACAGCATCTGATTCTGTTGCTGCTGTGTATCTGTCGCTTATTAGTGTGATAGAGAGGTTTAATATCGGAGGTAACAGTGCGAGTGAGAAGGACTAACATCAACAAGGCTAGCTTTGCCTTATAAGTGTATGAATGTACGGTCAACAGCATCAAGTTATCCAAAACTGTCATATTTATCCAACTGACTTTCAACCTTAACGTGTTGGATGGGACGTTCAAAGCCGATTCAGAAAAACTTACAAATAGTAGTAACTAAGCGTGCTGCTGTGTGTACGTTTTTATTAACTCGATTCGTTCTACGGCCTGCCATTATAATAATATATGGGTACATTTAATGTTTAACAGTTCCGAACAATTTTTTGATAACTAAGTTACTTTTAAGAAACAAAAGGTATACTTAACAATATTAAGGTAAATGATCATTGTAGATTACTAGAATGTTTAACTATAGAAGTACTTTAATAGAATTAATTAAAGTTTTGTGCCTGCCCGCGACTTTTTTGCTTGGAACCGTTCATCTCTTGTTTCCATGAAGTCGCCGCACACGAGCCACACGCCACAGCCAACCACAGCCACAAACGCCGCCACTTGAAGCTAAAAGAAGAAACAAGTGACGACTTGTGCGGCAAGTTTTTATAATATGTATGAAAACTACAGGAAATAGGTCGATGGCGGCGTTTTGTAGGTGTTCGGTGGCCCGTGTGCGGCCAGGCTAATAGTAAAATCCATCTCTATCCCATTCTTCATAAAGCAAGAGATGGACAGCTTTATAATATACGAGCTTTCCACACTCGGCTTTGTATAAGCTTCACAAAATTATATTTTATTATACATATATAATAGACAGACCATAATCTATCTCAGTGCCAAATTTCATTCAGATCCGTTTAGCCGTATTGCCGTGATTGAGTTATAAACACCCAAAGTTTCGTTTTAATATACAAACTTAATTGACCTATTTATTTTTAATCTTTATTGCGAGAAAACCAAATGGCGAATTTAATGCTAATAACTAATAAGCATTCTCTCCCAGTCAACCGGAAGGGGCGTCAAAGATAGAAATCGTGTCTGCAATAAAAATATACAGTAATGTTAAAGAAATATAACAAAAACAGCAACTATACTTAGACAAAACATGAATATAATATTAAATATATTATACATACAATACATATACATGTAAAGACTATTGGATGGACTAAGGACTTAAACTTTGGCAAGAAGTAGGTAAGATGGTTAATTAGTATACTTAACTTTTGTTTTGTTGTTGAAGTTATTAAAATATTTTCAAACCGCAACGATAGTATAGGTACGAGTGGAGTCTGCCTTTTGATTCTGCAATTTATAGGTTTTTTATTCACAGGTGTTAATGAACGTGGTTTGTGTAGAACTTGACAAAACATAAATGATGCTGCTAATTAGAGTCAATAAACAATATTAGTTAGTATACATTTGTTTGTTAATGTCATTTTGCTAATACTTTCACGTTTTGCTGCTAAACATAAGCGCCGCTGTCATGGGAACAGAAAAGATTGTCGATCTGGGTGCTTACCATCAACTCTTATTACGGTTTTGTTTAGGAACCTAAACTGATCTGCTTCGCTTATTCGTACCACGACAGCTTAATATCAATGACAGCGATTCAGTGATCGATCAATGACATTTCACAGCCGCTAAGCTGTCAGAAACTCTTATTTGACTTATAACCCGGTCGATTTAACATGTCACCTGCAGGTTATACCCGTCCCTCTCACTCTCCGGGCATGACAGAATCGAGTGAAAGAGACGGGTAGAAGAAAAAGGAGACAAATCGTTCGGTCATTAACATTTAGCAATTCATTTGCGATCCAGTTTTTAAAAGGTCAGAGTACGAAAGAAAGCGATTCATTTTAGGAACCTATTCTGAATCGCGCTATTTTTGAATCGCTGTCATAAAGTTGATGGTAGGCACCCTGTAATGTGTTTTTAAATAAATGAGGAATGACGTATGTCGCATGTGTTGTGTCTCTATCTAGCAAACAAGAATACAAAAGCCACAAGCTTTTCTGTTCCGGTGACAGCCGTGACACAGGAGTCACTTGCAATACGAAATTAGCTGTCAAAATAGACTGTCGTATGAAAACTGTTTTAGTTCCAAAGATAATCACCGGAACAGAAAAGCTTGTCGCACTACTCTTTGCTCACAATGCCACAGACAATAATCACTGATATAGGTATTTCTTAAGCCTTAGGCGCTCGATATTGGGCCCGTAAGTTAAGAATAGCCAAAAGTGCATTTAAGAATGTCCTAAGGTTAGTGCAAAGCAATTTTTCGTTAAGAATGTCTTAAGTTAGCTAGGAAAAGACTTAGGCGATTTTTAAGTTTAGTGCAAACGGGTGTAATAGTCATATTGGTATATAAATACCTATCACCTTGAAAACTATGTCTACGTCTCGAACTCGGTCTAAATCTGATTTTAAATAATACCACTATAATTCAATTGCTTAGTGCCGGAGCCTTGTCCTAGATATGTTTAAATCAATCAGCAAACGGTTTAAATAAACTTATTTTTCACTTCTCATGCTCGTAAAGTTCGTGTTTATGTTGGGTATAGGCGCGGCATAAAATCGCTTTTTATGCTCTAGTGCATAAAGTAAAATCTTCGTCTAAGACTCAGACTTTAAGACAAAGGTTGTCAGGTAAACAGTTACACACGCAATTAAACTTCGTTAAATAAACTTTATTAATAACTAACGTATTTCATTCTGTTTCTTAAATTTTGTACATAATCCATGTTAAATTATTAAATTAATAAAACTAGGCAAAATTAATGAGTTTTATAAGGAATAAGTATTTCAATCAAGAGTATTATGGACCACGATCTATGCTAAAGTCACTGCGCTGCCAATGCCCGTATAACTTTAACTTAACTAACTTAACTTTGATGATGATGATGATGACTTTGAAAGTCGATTCTTCAAGTAGAAACTTTTAGTATAGCCAGCTTTTTTATGTTTAACACTATATTTAATCAAGTATGTTTCAAAAGGCATTGTTATTTCTTTGTACTAATCTATGATTAAAAACCGCATAGGTTTTCTTTTTCATGCACCCAGTATTCTCCTTTAGTCTAAGTTTGAAAGTTTTCAAATAATTGCCACTTTTCATAACTATTCAGTCTCAACTCATCCATTAACGGCATTTGGCTTAATTTTAGTCATAAATTATTTTACGTTCATTTAATTTAATTTCAAGAACTTATGTAGCTTAATAATAAGCCTGACTTAATGATAATAACATATAACATTAAAAAGCTCTGTTTTGCATTAATTCTTTTAATGACGTTTTGAGACCTTGCTTAGTGGCTTTTATGATTATGGGTCTACTTAGAAATGCCGCATGAGTTTTTAGTTATTTTATCATACGTGAAAATGAAGAGGGTGATTGTTTTCGCTTCAAGGGATGGAAGAACGTTATTTGATTTCTAGAACTACCTACACCCCATGAATTTGATCTCGACAGACAGACAGATACCTATAGATATTAGTAAAGATACAAAGAAACCATATTTAGGAAAAATGTGATTGTAAAAAACCACGAGCCCTATAAGTAGCTTTCAGACGGGATTAAGCTACTTACTTATAAGGCTCGTGGTTTTTTACTATCACATTTTTCCTAAACTTACAAAAATTGCATTTTAAATGCATAAAAATTATATAAAATCAAGAAACCATATTGTTTATTTTTGATTAAGGTACGATTTTTAACACCATACCTAAAGCTATTTTTTATCCTGCTTTTGTGGTTTCATTGTTTGGAAGATTATTCAGCAAAAATGTGATTCAATCTCAAGCATTCATTAATCAAAAATGTATGCTTACGTCTTAAGTTGATTAAGTAATTGTATGACGGCCATATACGTATATATGTGAGTTTTAGTTCTATATAGAAATTATTATTTCTTATACGTATTATTACCTTTTACCCTTGTATGTTTTTTGTGATGTGCCAATAAATGTTTTTTATTCATTTATTAAGAAAGAAATATATCCTCCTACTACCGTCCTACTTGAGAACTGAAGGCGTCTGCCTATGCTATAGCCAAGGTGCTCGGTAAATATGCTATCTTAATTAAAATTTTATATCCTTGTGTAATAATACTCCCTATTTACACGATAACGTAAAATTAAAGTAGATATTAACTATGCATAAACAGATGACAGTCATACAGCTGGTTATTACTTTTTAAATATTGACAAGTTAAAGGCCAATTTAAGTACCGGTGGTGCTCAATAAAATACTAATTTCGTTGCGTTGACATTAATTTGTAACTAGTGACTTTCAGAAATTATTCTAGCAGTGTCGGGAGACTAGTAATTTTTATGTATCGCTAACTATTTAATTATTATAGGAAAAATGTGATAGTAAAAAACCACAAGCCCTATAAGTTTTTTACTATCACATTTTTCCTATACTTACAGAATTGCATTGTGAATGCATTAAAAATAATTTAAAATCTTATAATGGCTGTTTCATCTTAATCGATTGTTAAACATTTGTAAAAATGTTTCTTTCGGATGCGAGGGTTTCCTCGCATTGATGAAGCAACGCTGGCCTACAGCGTAACAAGTGATAGCAAAATTCGACGAGTCGTGTAAGCCTTCTACGCTAGTTTTGTATACAATTTTATCTGTTTACAGCCCTTATGCTTGTCTGTTACGTGGCACCACAGTTAAACCTCTAACAATGGTATCCTATTCTATTACTCTTTTATAACTGTCCCATTTTTTGTTGCAGACCAAGTATTTTTATGCGGTTAACTCTTAAGATATTCAGTTGAATTTTATGGTGAAATAATGAAATAATGTGCATAATAAAACTATTTCGCCATTTTTAGATGCACCCATTCTTTGTTACAGTTCTGTGAAATCTAACTGTCAGCAGTATGTTTTTTATAGTTTTAAAAATTACCACGGGGTCAGATAAGTTTGTAGCAGTGTACGTACGGTCGCCAGCACGTCGGGTTACTACAAAATGTCAAAATTTATTAATTGAAACTGAACTCTTTCTGTTGGAGATAAGGTTGAATTTTATTTAAAGAAATTTGACAGTTTGTAGTAACTTGACATGCTGGCGACAGTACAAGTAGCGGCGCGTAAGTCCAGCACTGACCGAAACGTTAAGGGGATGCGCAGAAGTAAAAAATAAGGTATTTACTTACCATAAAAATGCACAGCTATCCCCTCCATGTCACAGGCATCGCCAAACTTACGTGCCGCTACTTGTACCTACCGTACGTTTTCATGCTACCGCCCTACCGCTGACGATTTGTAAATATCGTCAGTACACTGACGCCAATTTTTTTAAATAGAGACAGTTTATTTTCATACATTATGGCTACGAACCGTTTGTATTCATGTTGCTGCCGATGTTCCTCCATGACGTTTAATGGACGCCTAAAGACTGTCTTATAAATGTCTTATATGCCTTATTAGATTGTCTTATTGGTGAGAAACGCGCTTGAATTTATTTCGGCGTGCGTTAACTTATATATAATACTCTTAAGATTTTCATTGAAATTATATAGTGTAAAAGAGTAAAATAATGTAAAAATAAAAAAATAAAATGAATATTCTCTTACAATCACACCAATTATCTAAGCCCGTAGTTAATTTCTTAAGAAACTGTGTCTACGTGAACTTGATAACGGATAAATATATACTTAAATACTTTTTGTTTGTAAATACATATTTAATATACATAGAAAACACCAAGACCAAGACAAATAGACATGTTCATGCACACAAATATTTGTCTTGCTCGGGAATCGAACCCGAGACCTCTGGCGCAGAAGACAGGTAGTTTACCCCTGCGCCAAATCGGTCGTCGAATGTGCATGAAATGCTTAAAGCTATTGATAAGGATTATTACTGTATCCGTCTAAATAGCTTTCCAATTACCACATTGTACGGGACCATTTTTTTAAAGATATAATGGCTATAAATGCTTTCCTTAAAAGATAGACATATGCTATCGCGGATTTTTTTGTAGATCTATAGAAGAGGAATAGGTATCCCAACATGCATCTATACAAATAAATAAAATTGGAGTGTCTGTTTGTAATATTAAAATAACCGCTTTTTACTAGATGCATATGATTATATATACGGTACATATACCAAAATATCATTTTTTTCAATTTTTGTCTGTCTGTCTGTCTGTCTGTCTGTTTGTTCCGGCTAATCTCTGAAACGGCTGGACTGATTTTGACGGGACTTTTACTGGCACGTAGCTAATGTCATAAGGAATAACTTAGGATACTTTTTATCCCGATGTTCCCACGGGAACGGGAACCACGCGGGTGAAACCGCGGGCGGCCGCTAGTTATTTTATAAACCTTGAAGCGTTTTTTTCGCTGAAAGCTTCCAAGCAGCTTGATTTTTTCTGACACTTCCACGACCAATTTGCACGAAACCTTGATAAATTATATACTAAATCCATCCTCAAGAATCGCCCTATCTATTGGTGAAAACTGCATGAAAATTCGTGCCGTTTTTAGTTTATTTCGCTTACAGACAGACAGACAGACGCGGCGGAGGACTTTGTTTTATAATATGTGGTGAAGTCAAAACTTGGTTTGTATTTTGCACCTGTCATAAGTCCTAATCACGTGAAGTCAAGAAGCTCCCTAAAGTTTTCGACATTTTATTTTTAATCCTAACTCATTCAAAATATGGCTGCTACATATTTGAATGGACGTAAAAACCTGCACTTTATGCAGGTTTTTACCACCGACAAGTAATAATTTCAAATATAAATATGGTTTATATACAGTGATGCACATCTATTGGCAGAATGGAGCCCTTTATCAGTGCCATATAGGACCGATTTAACGATCGATTTGGCGCAGGGGTAGGATACCTGCCTTCTGTGCCAGAGGTTTCGGGTTCGATTCCCGAATAAGACAAATATTTTTGTGCATGAACATGTCTATTTGTCTTGGTCTGGGTGTTTTCTATGTATATTAAGTAGGTATTTACAAACAAAAAGTATTTAAGTATATATTTATCCGTTATCAAGCTTTCCATGACACAGTTTCTTAATGAAATTTACTTGGGCTTAGATAATTGGTGTGATTGTAAGAAATTATTTATTTATTTAGTGCTGGTTTCATTAAGAAAAGCTATGACCACCCTTGTGCGAAGGCTAAGTGCTACCCCGTTGTGAATAAAAACAAAAAACAAAGCTATGAGTAGTTATATATATATATAGTTATAGGTATAGGTAATCTGTTTAAAGATGGTGGTTCGGTTTTTCTGATGCTGGTATCTGGTCCACCCCCAGTTGGGCCAAATAATGGCTTATGTTTCCCAAACTTTGTTATGCCCTGCCCAGTAATATTTAATGTTTCTCTGATCGGGTCTAATCGTGACCCACCAAAATATTTTTAACCATCATGTAATTTTCGTTTTCTATATTGTTTTATGTCAATGCTGTGACCTGGCATTTTATTTTCGTGGCCCGGTGCCAGGTCATGACCCACTATATGGGAAACGCTGGCGCTGGTTGTAATCATAAGCAATGACTGAAATTGTTGCTCTTTTTTGCCTAAGTTTTATTGTATAAAACATTTGTATTTGACAGTTCTCAAGACAGCAATTATTTTTCTAGTAGGTAGGTGTTAAAGCCTAGTGTTTACCCAAATAAGAGTTTTGTGTGAATTTAATGATATTTGTGAAGGTCCGCGCAATCGGATGTGTTGGCGAGATGTAATTGGTCCATATTATTAAGACGTCACAAAGGCTATACATTCTCTCATGTGCAAGTGGTTCAGGGTGCGACAGGGCCGCACTTGGCGACATTGCGGCAAGGACCCCGCGCAAGGGCGCGCCTCTCACTCGGCGCCGCGCCGCCGCCGCCTCGCACCACTGTTTTCGGATGCCAATATAATTACTGCACTTAATTGATACCTGCTACTTGATTTAATGCAACACGATAATCGATATTATCATCATCTGACGTTATGTTTATCAGTTTGAATCTACAGTGCATGTTTATATCGGAAATGGGATTGAAAGCAAATAATTTTCTGTCATCTTGTTTTAAATTCTTCTAATGTAAAATATAAATGTATTTAATTTTCGTTTTTTATTATACCGCCAAGATTAGTCCTTTTACCAGCGGATCCTCGCGGCTTTACCCGCGTGGTACCCGTTCCCGTGGGAATATCGGGATAAGATATAGCCCATGTAACTCGGGAAGAATGTAGCTTTCTAATGGTCAAAGCATTTTCTAAATGAGTCCAGTAGTTCTTGAGCCTATTCGATGTAAACAAACAAACAATCAAATCTACCCTCTTTATGACATTAGTATAGATAAGTGAACCGATGTTTAGATCACTTTAGGTAGCAGTAGTAAATAAATCAACGTTTCCAGTAATGAAGAAGAGATTTACCACAAAGTCATTAAAAAGGCTGCATTAGTTAAGGTAGGAATTAAAAATCAATAAGGAACATTGTGTGTGGAATATTGTTACCACGTTCACACAATATGTGTCTTATCGTTTAAATTCAATCTTTGTACGTTGTATTCGATCATTAAGTGAATTCTGAAAAGGATTAAAAAGGAAAGCTTCCAAGGAGCATTATGGCTGGTTTTTTGCGGGTCGGAGTGCCGTGCGAGCCTTCGGACGTAGAAGGAGACCGCTCCGCCGCGTGTCCCCGCCGCGCGCCGCGCCGCGATGTAAATGATCCCCTTGAATAATGTATCCCATTCTCGGCTCTTCTACACCATCTCTATAAGGCACACGTCAATCAACCGTTACTCCACCCGATCTGTATGTGTACTAACAGTCAGTCGTAGAAATTATCAAATCTATTAGACTCCTAGTGTGACATTTTTTCTAAGCGAATCAATTCTGTAGGCACGACTGGCACGAGTCAAACGTTTCGATTTATTTACTCGATCACATTCTTGACCAATCTAATGGAATAGTTACCTTGTCTGTTGATAATTCAATACAGTATCGTTAATCTATGTCGAGTTGTCGAATAGCTAGTGTTCTAGTAGTGCAATTGCTGCATCACACCGCATTGTAGACATATTTTTGTTAATAAGAATTTGTAGTGATTGAGGTAGAAAGTACATAAATCTTACTGTACTAGTCTTACTGATATCGTTATAAATAACGAAATACGAATAAGTACACAATATTCCGTTTTAAAATGGTATTGCTGGTAAGGAATAATTCATTTGTTGATTACTACGAAAATAATTAAACGTAGACACAGTTAGTTCGATCACGATAGAAATTGTTGTCGAGGAATTAGTACATAAATGGAAATCTAATTATGCCAGGTACAGATTAAATGTCGTTAGTAAATTAATGTCGTTCGGCTCGACTCTGACTTAGTACAGGCACACAAGACGTAGTTATCAAATTGTTGCACACTTACAGAGAAACTAGTGATCTCAGCGAGTCGCTATTCGGTGTTAGAGATTAAATCTAACTTCGTCGTGACTCATTTTTGATCAAGCAACTGAACTGCAAGAACAGAATGAGGCAACATGTGGGTAAACATCTTAAGATGACATACATGCTAGCTTAGATGATGGAATGAATCATATCGACATTATGTGATTTGATATATAAATGTATTTTTCACCTAGAACAATCATTGAAATTAGACGTGAAAACAAGTTGTATCGTAAATATTGATTTAACAGCAAATCGCAGCAGACATGGCTCGGCGGAGGTCTCGAATACCGTCGCGGTCGCTCAAATTGGATATAGCGAGACAGTACGGCGGAGATGCTGCGCAAGTGATAGGGGACCCTAGGCGTAGTGTCTGTGATGTGAGAGTCGCGCGAGCACGGCCGGCGTGCCGCGAGCGGGTCACGACGACGACGCACGCGCGCTCGTGACCTTGCGCGCGCGCTCATAGAGGTCACTCTAGTGTTGATGCTCGTGCACACCACGCTTTCCACATACCCGCCAGCAAACATGTCTTCAGGGGGCCAAGTCTGCTAACGTTAAGTCATAATCGTGTCTTAGTCCTAGTTCAATTGCAGTGTTTTTTTACACACTAGTTACAAGAATTTAAATATGATGTGATGTGAATGTAGTGCGTGGTGCGACCATCAGTAGTATTGTGAAAAAGTCCACATTTCTTGTAACTAGTGTGTAAAAAAGCACTACAATTGAAACACGATTGAGACACCATTATGACTTAACGTTAGCAGACTTGGCCCCCAGTGGCCCGATTCTGCTAACTTCCAGTTGCTCGGCCCCCCGGCTGGAAAAGCGGATGTGATGATTAAACAGATTTATTGCATTTTGTTGTGTAAGAGTACACTGTGAAGTATGACTGTACAGGCAATGTCTATCATAATATCAAATTAAACTTATTTCTAGTTTTCGGCTGTCAAAATAATCGAAATAAATTATTATAGACTAGCGGATCCTCGCGGTTTCACCCGCGTGGTATGTACCCGATCCCGTAGGAATATTGGGATAAAACATAGCCCATATCACTCGGGAAGAATGTAAGCTACATTCTTCCCGAGTCCCTCCTAATAATCAAAGAATTTTCTAAATCAGTCCAGTAGTTTCGGAGCGTATTCGATGTAAACAAACAAACAATCAAATTTATCGAAGATATCCGATTTTCTACGAGAACATGGTGGCCGGACTACTGGTAGTACTACCTAGACTAAACCAGCCCCTAACGAGACTGGGTGGCCGGGATACTAGCTACAGTAACGGCCACTATCTACATATAAAAAAGCATCAAACCAGTTTGTCTGTTTAAATTACTCAAATGTGGCTTCCTCGACTTTTATGTTCTTAAAGCTTTGATATGAATATGCTATTAGTCGTGTGTTTAAATTAAATTTATTGAATAAACTATTTTCACTTAAACAAGATAGGTAGGTACCTACTAATAATTATTAGTATTTTCTAAATAAATATATAAAATTGCTTTCCTTATACCTTTTTTATATTGCATAATATTACCTACAGTGAAAGTAATTTTTTCATTACAAACTTAACGAGTATAGTTGTAGGACACAGTAAGTGCAGAAACAGTAAACAGGACTGCAGACAGTAAATTTTTTAGACGACCGGATTACTGGACATGAGCGGCCGAGTAACTAGACAAGGGTGGCCAGAAACTGGGAAAACGCATGTGTTTACTTACGAAAAACATTGTTTTTATAAAAATGCCAGTCCAAATATATCAAATAAGTTTTGAATATATACATAAGTACACAGAACACACAAAGGTTTTTTAAGTATATTCAAAAAAATCCGTAACAGAGCTTGATTGTAACGAAAATAAGTCAGCAGACGCCATAAGAGGCCGGTAACTGGGCATTTCACCCTTGGTCACATGTGGTATTGTTAATTGAAGTCTAGATTATCAAGCTTAGATTATTCTAATCAATCTTGCCTAATCAACCTTATCAATTTCAATAAAGCTACGAATTTCTCTATTTAAATCTCGTTTGGACATACAAAGCCATTTAGATATTAAATCAATTTTCTTCTCAAGTCTAGTTTTATCTTATCTATCAGCTTGGCTATCACTTTTGTTTATTTATTTATTTTTATTGGTGTAACGAATAACCAGCTATAACAAGAATAAGCGATCACTGGTGTATTTGTAATGCGAAAGAGACAGGTTTACACGGGTAATAGAGGAGAAAAGGCCGAGGAATGAGAAATACTGCCGTAACAGGGCGGCGGCGGCGGCGGCGCGGGACTTTCTCCGCGCGCCTCTCGCTCGGTCGCTACTAGGGCTGTCCTTCGATCCTTTAATTTTATTTATAACGCAAAATAAAGTAAATTTTCAACTCATTATCATTGTCATTAAACAAATTTTACGGGTTTCAAAATATACAGGGTTATTTGTAAAACGTCAACAACTTACTAACATCTAATAGCTAACATCTAACTATCTAGATTACTAACATCTATACATATAATAAAACAGAAACGGAAAAAAAGTCTGTACATGAAAGATTTAAAAAAAATAATTACTGCTATGTGATGTGTACAGGATATAGACCCCAAAACGATAGATATTAAAATTTTTGTCTGTTTGTCTGTTTGTCTGTTTGTCTGTTTGTATGTTCGCTTTTCACGCAAAAACTACTGGACGGATTTTTACCAAATTTTGGGAAGTAATAGCTTATAACCCGGGTCAACATATAGGGTACCTTTTATTGAATAAAAACCCCTTATTCCTACGGGAAAATACAAAGACTGATTCTTACTAAAATAGATGGCGCCACATGATTATGAAAATACGTTATATTTAATCGCTGTCTCAATTAATAATGAATCATGTTATTTTTTTTTACCTGCTTCAAAACATAATATAAATTGAAACCCATCCAGGCCCATATAAAATCATAAAAATAATTTCATGTTATTTACGTCATTATATCTACTAAGCAATAGATGGCGCAGGTAGTCCTCCATATACCTCTCACAAAAGTACATTCGAATGATTATTTTAATTAGGGTGAAAGCCCCCTCTGTTGCCACTTTAAGATGTTTTTCACTTCTTTCGCATCATAACTACTAAGCAATAGATGGCGCAGGAAGTCAGTAAGATTACGATATACCTTTCACAAATGTACATTCGAATGATTATATTAAGTAGGATGAAAGCCCCCGCTGTTGCCACTTTAAGATGTTTTTCACTTCTTTCGCCTATGGTCTTAAGTAGGTATCTATAAAATACAACATTTATATCTAAAATTGTCAAGAATGTATCTTATACTTTTCTTTACATTTTTAAATTCTTACAATACAAAAAAACTACTTAAAAAAATTTTACAGACTCCAAAAAGTATTTGTCAACTGAAAAGGAAAAATACAATATCTATAATTTAGGTACCTTTCTGAGGTCGGTGCCAGTCAGTTTATTTTTTTAATTACTTTTTATTTCTTAAGTTTTAGTGTACAATAACAATAAGTTTTAGTGAATTGTACTATAACATACCCACGGAAACTACTAAACTGATTTTGATGAATCTTAGACTGTTCCCAAAGTTAGAATACACTAAATTTAAATCAAATAGAATCATCTCGATATGCCTTAAGATTTCGAGAAATTCGTGGACAAACATAGTAAAAAACATATAACTAAGTATTCATATACTTACGAAATTTAGTTTTATTTTAGTAAATTAAAAACCTATTCTTTAAACTTAAAATGTGCGAAGGGTGCCGATTGATGTGTTTTTGTTAATCAAATTTTAAAAGATACATCGAGAAATCAATACATAAACTAACTTAGATTAAATAAAAGAAACATCTAATTTGATGTAAACTGAATTATTACTTTTGTTATTATGACTTAAAAGTCATAGATAAAAAGTATATTATCAAGCAAAAGTTATTAACGAAATGTTTTAAGCTAAGTAAGCACTCGGGGCAGTGGCCAAAACTGAAGTTTTCACCCTATTGATGTAATATTTCTATTTCGCATTTCCACTCGACGCTAGATGTCGCTACAGTAAGTATAGTGGTGCCACAAATATATCTGACCCGGTGACAGTGGTCGTGGAGGAGCCACTAGCAATACAAAATTAACTGTCAAAATGGACTGCCGGCAGTCAACAGTATATTTAGTACCAAAAACTAACCACTGTGTGAAATAAGTTTGTCGCAATGTAGACAAAATGTCACCAATGTAATTTTGAAAAATCTGTATGAATCCGATGACAATACTATAATTTGCTACCATCGAGCTGATGTGATGATGGAGTCAAGAGGTAGGCAATAGAACTCTTCAATGGCTGCTAGGAAACCCCTCAAGTTTAGGCTCATTTGTTTTGTTCTGATGAGACCTATTCGCTACACTTGATGGTGAGGGTCTGATGATGGAGCAGGGAGGCAGCCTGTGGCACTTCTTAATGACCACTAGGAAAGTCCTCGAGTTTGAGCTCATTTGTTTCGTTCTGATGAGACCTATTCGCTACACTTGGTGGTGACCGTCTGATGATGAAGCAGGGAGGAAGCCAGTGGCAGTCCTTAATGACCAATAGGAAACACCTCGAGTTCTGGCTCATTTGTTTCGTTCTGATGAGACCTATTCACTACACTTGGTGGTGAGGGTCTGATGATGGAGCAGGAAGGAAGCCAGTGACACTCCTTAATGACCAATAGGAAACCCCTCGAGTTTGAGCTCATTTGTTTCGTTTTGATAAGACCTATTCGTCACACTTGGTGGTGAGGGTCTGATGATGGAGCTGGAAGGAAGCCAGTGAAACTCCCAAATGACCACAAGAAAACCCTTCGAGTTTGAGCTCATTTGTTTCGTTCTGATGAGACCTATCCGCTACACTTGGTGGTGAGGGTCTGATGATTGAGCAGGGAGGAAGTCAGTGGCGCTCCTTAATAACCACTAGGAAACCCCTCGAGTTTGGGCTCATTTGTTTCGTTCTGATGAGACCTAATCGCTACACTTGGTGGTGAGGGTCTGATGATGGAGCAGGGAGGAAGTCAGTGGCATTCCTTTGTGGCCACTAGGAAACCCCTCGAGTTTGGGCTCATTTTCGTTCTGCTGAAACATATTCGCTACACTTGGTGGTGAGGGTCTGATGATGGAGCAGGGAGGAAGTAAGGGTTCGGCTCGCGCATCCGGTAACTAATAGACTCCACTTGAATTTGTAAAACTAAATACATACAATCACGCCTTTGAGTTATGATGTTTACGGGGTGGGCAGACACATGAATGGACTGTGAAATCGATTACCATCCATCCATAGCTTGCTATTTATTAAACTAAAAAGTAAAAAATAAATATGTAGTTTAAAAAACTAAACAAACACACTTTTATAGGAACAGACTGAAAAGTACAAAATAACCGTCTATTCAGTACCTAACTGAAATTAAAAAGCGTGGTGCGCCCTTTGCAAAGCTTGCATTCAAGTAGGTAGGTACTTAATATTGACCACGCACACCACGCTTTTTAATTTCAGTTAGGTACTGAATAGACGGTTATTTTGTACTTTTTAGTCTGTTCCTATAAAAGTGTGTTTGTTTAGTTTTTTAAACTACATATTTTTTATAGTAAAAATATGATTGGCCTGATATTATGCATTACTAAGTAAGAACATAAATTTTAGCTTGATAGCTCCCACGCATACTTGAGAAAAAGTTTCTTGATAGGTAGACGGACAGATCTATGAATGAGGGCTCAACTATGTTCATGCAGCATTTGATAACAACATACCATGTTCATACCCTAGCCTGCATATTCGATATTCTTTAGACCCTTTTAGTAGAGAATAGGATTTCAAGAAGAGCGTTATGAAATCTGGGCAACAAACACGCATAAACTAAACTAACACAAAAGTCACTACACCGCGCGTACGAAGTCGCGGGCAACAGCTAGTCATAAATAAAAACGATTCTTTAAGACTTTGCGAAAAAAAAGAAAAAAAAAACCCATCTACTTTTCGGACATTTGTATGAAATGTTGAATATTTTTTGGCTTATTTCGGAAAATTCGTAGAATAAACATTGTTGTTTATGATGTTAGTAATCTACTCCTGTACCTAAGGTTGTCGGTATTTTATTAACAACCCCGTACCTACCGTAATGTATGTAGGAGTTTTTAGATTTTCTGGACTTTTCAGCACCTTGAACCTACGCAGCAGTCACGGGGGTTCTATATTTATTGTTATTAATTTGCCTTCATTAGACAAGATCTTTAGTTTGTTTCTGCGTTGAGAAATGTTAGGATTTCCTGTCCAGTCGTAAAATTTAAACGCAGCTATTGGATAATAAATTTATAATATTGTGAAAGATGCCAATAAAATGCCGACAGATAACAAAAACACAATTTAATTTATGATTAAAGTACCTGTAGAGGAAACCAATAGAATATATAATATATTTTTTCATTGTATGATTTTGAATTTGTATTATTTTGGTACCATTGTGATTGATTTTGTATTATTTTGGTACCATCCGACAAGTTAATGAAGAATTGTTCAAACGGTGCCTTTGAGTTTGACCACTTAATTTTTCATTCATTGAGCCAAATTAGTACGAATGGTTGTTCGTTAAGAAGGAAATGAGGAAAATGATTTGCGAGAATATTTTATTCAGATGAATTGTGTCTTTTAGTGTAAGGAAATGACTATATAAAATTCTAAAATTGACAGAGCTCGGATCGTGCTCTCCATACAAAACACGCAAAGGCAGAATAAAACGTGAGCAGTATTTATTTGAAAATTTAATTAATCAATTCATACAAATGGTGTTCGTTTCATTGAACATTTGTTTATAAATTAGGTATCTCGCTGCACATTTTGTTAATAATCTTGTATATGGTATTCTACGAATTATATTGAAGTATGAGACAATTGTATTAAGGCTCCTTTATTCTAAATAACTAAAGGATAACTATACTTACACAAAAGTATATTTTACAATTTTATATCTATTTAAATTAAAAGAGCTTTATCCCTATCAAAAGTATTTTTCACTTAAAGCTGCAAAACTAAATTATTCGTGACAAATCGATAAATATCAAACGTGCATTATTTATCTAGTTACTAGCTTTCCGCCCGCGGCTTCGCCCGCGTGGACTTCACGACGTTATCCTGCGGGAATGTGATATTTTTCTGGGATAAAAAGTAGCCTATGTTCCTCTCCAGGCTACAAAGTATCTGTGTCCCAAATTTCAGCCAAATCCGTTTAGCCGTTTTGGCGTGATTGAGTAACAAACTTCCAAACATCCAAACATCTAAACATCCAAACATCTAAACTTTCACATTTATAATATTAGTAGGATAATTGAAAATTTTCACTACCTACTCGTGAATAGGTATAACCACAGAACATGGAAAAAACTTACTGTGTTCTGTGGGTATAATATAATTTGTACTGGCTGACAAAAACTACATTATTAATGTCATAGTATTGAATTGAATCCTGCTAATCCTACTATATAATGATATTACTAGCTTCCGCCCGCGACTTCGTCCGCGTGGACATTCGAGAAAATACTTAGGGGACCAATAACCAGGATAAAAAGTATTCTATGTTTTAATTTCATAAAAATTCGATCAGCCGTTTTTACGTGATTAGGCGGATCCTCCGTCATCAAGCGCGCTGCCTCGCTCGAGGCAGAACATTTGCCACGTGCGGCTGGCCTCGCACGAGGCTGCTTACTTGGTGAGGGAGGACCCGCCTAATCACGTAAAAACGGCTATATTATTGTATTGTTTTTTTATTGCCAGCCTAAATACAAAATTTGAAGATCGCAACTTCAACACTGACGGACTTTCGTACAAACATTCATCCCCTATTTTACCCCCTTAGGGGTGGAATTTCCAAAAATCCTTTCTTAGTGGATGTCTACACAGTATAAAGTATCTATGTGCAAAATTTGAAGTCTCTAGGCTCAGCGGTTTGGGCTGTGCGTTGATATCTCAGTCAGTCAGTCAGTCAGGACTTTGAATTTTATATATATACTAGCTTTCCGCCCGCGGCTTCGCCCGCATTACATTATCCTCAGGAAATGTGATATTTTCCAGGATAAACTACGTCACTTTCCAGCTCCCCATCTACCCCCGCCCCCGTACCAAAAATCACACTGATCCGTTGCTCCGTTTTGACGTGAAAGACGGACAAAGAAATAATACCTACCTATTGGTTTTCCCGTGGGAATATGATACTTTCCTGTGGTAAAAAGTAAAAGTAGCCTATCATAATCCTTCCCAGGGTCGTACCAATTTGTGGCTGCAAATTAGCCCGCGCTTAAAATGATTTTCGTATGGGAATGAGATTTTTCCCGCGGTAAAAAGTCCTTCCTAAGGTCACAAAATATCTCCATTCCAAATTTCATCTGAATCAGTTCAGCCGTTTTGACGTAAAATCAGAACATATAGACAGACAGACAAACAAACACAAATTTTCGCATTTATAATAATATTAGGGATAGTAGAAATATGAATATGATTGGCCGGCCGCAACTATGACCGTCCGTGAGTAATTTAATTGAGTACCTACATCGCAAAATTTCATATCAAAAAGTAGGCAGATAGGCGTTCTCTAAGGTCTCATCAGCACCATCATCAATCCATTTTAATGTCCCCGCTGCTGGGGTACAGGCCTTCATATTGATGGATAAGGAGAATGGACCATGACCTACCACACGGGCCCATTGCAGTTATGGGGCTAACCAATACAAATGCAGCCAGAACCATCGGCTTATCGTGTCTTAGCTCATTCGTGCAAAGTTAAGCTTTTTTTCTCCTTCTTAATTTATAGTGGCAATGGGAGAGTTTCCTGCAGTAATTTTTCGATGCACTAGATGGCGCTGTAACCCTAACACAACCTACTTTTTTCAGCATATCGTCGTTCGGCATTCAATACCGCGAATACAACATTAGTCAAATTTTACAGGAGACAAAAAAAACTTCGTAAATTGTACTGTACACCTACTATGAATTTAAAATTATGTAATTTGAACTAAAATTATATCTTATCATTGGGTGCAACACATTTTTTTCGTTTTAAGCTAGTATTTGCAAGTGTAAGTCACATTCGCGGTTTTATTCAATTACTTTTGGTCATATTCCTATCATATTCGCGGTTATGTTATATACGATTTATAGAAAACCCAACAGATTTAATTTTTTGTGAACAATTTTGGGAAGTATCTATTTAATTTTAATCATCATCATCATCATGTCAGCCGGACGACGCCCAATGCTGGGCATAGGCCTCCCCCAAGGATCTCCACAACGATCGGTCCTGCGCCGCCCGCATCCAGCGGCTTCCCGCGACCTTGACCAGATCGTCGGTCCACCTTGTAGGGGGCGGCCTGCCCACGGAACGTCGTCCTTCGAGAACCTTTCCGCCCCAACGGCCATCAGTTCTCCGCGCTATGTGTCCCGCCCACTGCCACTTTAATGATGCAATCCTTCGAGCGATGTCGGTCGTTTTAGTTCTCCTGCGGATCTCATCATTTCTGATTCGATCGAGCAGAGAAATACCAAGCATCGCTCTCTCCATTGCTCGCTGGGTGACTTTGAGCCTTCTTATGAGTGAGTCCCATAGTAAAAGACCACGTCTCACTTCCATAGGTCATTACTGGCAACACACACTGGTCAAAGACTTTCGTCTTGAGACATTGAGGTATTTCGGACGCGAATATATGCCGGAGCTTCCCAAACGCTACCCACCCGAGCTGGATTCGACGAGAGATCTCTTTCTCAAAGTTGGACGTACCTAACTGGACCGTCTGTCTTAGGTAAACATAGTGGTCAAAACTTCGAGTGTAATGTTCCCAACATTAACTGGAGTGGGTGCAACATGGGCATTGAACATGATTTTCGTCTTGTCCATGTTCATCTTAAGACCCACTCTTTGCGAAGCATTACCGAGATCTTCGAGCATTGTGTTCAGGTCTTCCAAGGTCTCAGCCATAAGAACTACATCATCGGCAAACCGTAGGTGTGTTAGGTACTCGCCATTGATGTTGATGCCGCATCCTTTCCAGTCCAGCAGCTTAAAAATATCCTCCAACGCAGCTGTGAACAGTTTGGGAGAGATGACATCTCCCTGTCTCTCACTCGCTGTAGTTGGATAGGATTAGAGCTCTGGTTCTGTAATCGGACCGACATGGTGGCGTTTTGGTATGAGTACCTCAGCACCTCGATGTACCTGTAGTCTATTTGGCACCTCTGGAGAGACTGCAGCAATATCCTTATAGTAAGATCTAATTAAAGCAATCAACTGTCTTGTTATAGGAAAATTATGAAAATCTTACGATATTAATATAATTTGTAGATGGTTTGGTACTAACCGAGTTATTGAAAATGAAGGTATTAGAAAAAAACGACCTGTCTCACAACTAGCTCCGATGGGACACGACCCACGACCTTTCACTGTCCGGGCGAATGCTCTAAACACTGACGACGACGACTCCGTAGCTCAATGGTTAGAGCATTCGCCCGGACAGTGAAAGGTCATGGGTTCGAGCCCATCGGAGCTAGTTGTGAGAGGGGTAGTTTTTTTTAATACGTTTATTATTTTATATATCTTATTATTTTTATATAAGTTAATTAATCTTTATGTAGCAAATTATCATAATATGCAATTGCAAACATTCATGTGAAATACTTGTGTTTTATTATAATGCTTCAAACAGGAAAAATTACGGAAGAGTCTTGCACTCGCGATTGCTATGGGGCGGCAATGAGAAACTGGCACGTTCGCGGTTTTGTTGGCGGGAAATTAGGTTCGCGGTTTTGACCGACTTAAATATAACAGGATTGGAGTAAGTTTCAGCCAAAATTTAAATGTAGGATCGCGTATTTGTACGATTAGAATCAAATAAAACAAAAAAAAAAATTTCGTAAAAATGTCACGTTCGCGGTATTGAATGCCGAACGACGATATTATGGCAAAGGATTAGTTCATTCAGCTTAAAAAAGACTTGAGTGTCGGTCGGTCGTACTGTCAAATTAATCTGTCTGTGGTAAAGTTTTTGTTCTGTGAGGTCTGCGGATTGCTTTGCTTCCATGCGTCGGTGTTGGTGGTGTTTTGTGAGCGTATTCGTTTTTCTTGAAAATTTGATTGAAACCTGGCTTGGACTGGTACTGAATACTGGACCCCGATTGGATAGCTTACATTTTGGCCTGGCACTGAATACTTGACACCGATATTGCTTAACGTTTTGGACTTGCCTAAACACCGCACTGGTGAACGAACTTCAATCATATCGAAAGACTATGGATCGTGTCGTCTTGATCAGCCCCTGTACCGGCTAAAGCTAGAAACACATTTCGCTGGCGCAGCCCAGCGCAGCGCGATCGGTTTCATACATTTAGTATGGCTAGAAACACATTTCCCTGGCGCAGCGCAGCGTTTCCGCCCGGCTCCGATTGCGCCAGGCCCCCCACCACTTTCTAGCATTGTATCGTCAGATGGCTCGGTAGCGGACTGCGCAGCGGAGCTCCGCATTTTGCTTTTTACTACTTATGTTCTCCGATTTCTCCGTCAATAATGAGCCAATTTAAAAAATATTTTTTTTGTTTAGAAGAGTCACCAATTCATTATCATGTAGGGTTGTTAATTATACTGTTAAAACAGTATTAAAGTGTTTTTAGTACACTATACTTTTTAATTTTATAACAAAAATAATGTATAATTCTGATTTGAAAATAAATTACACTAAATATTTCTAAAATCGGTTCAGTATTTTTTGAGTTTATCTATTACAAACAAACAAAGTGTATTTATAGTATTAGTATAGATATAAATTGCATCTCGTCTTCATTCATCATCATATTATCATCGTAATCATCAACATATTTTTTTTTTGGATTTAATATGTTCAAGTAAGAACAGAAATTGTTTTCAAAATTAGAAGAAAACATAATGCAGATGTTAGCTCGGCAACGACTCGATTGACACTGATCAAAAATTTCGTCAGGAAACGCTGCGCCATGCTAGTAAAGTGTGCACCACGTGTGCACACCCGGGTCGACGCTGCGCTGCGCTGCGCCAGCGAAATGTGTTTCTAGCTTAAAAAATATGGATATGGACATGGGCTTTATTTGACATTTGAAGCCCATATTTTGTCCTTGTATGGGCATAATATGGTATGTTTCAAATGTCAAATGAAGCCCATGTCCATACCCAGATTTTTAGCCGGTATAGGGGCTGGTTAATAACCCAGACACATCGTATAAGACACGCGTCCCGGATCACCCCGGATCAAAGAAGCTTTTTTGATATCACGAGTGTGATACAATAGCGCCATCGATTACTGAAGAAGATCTAATGAGGTATTCTGTATAGGCTGAAAGAGAAAATGTTGACACTTCTGCCAATATGTATCGAGAGGGGTTTTTAATTACTAGCCGATTAACCTATGATAATACTGAAGAAGGTGTTTATTTTGTGGCTGGTATAATGTGCAACAGAAATGCGAAAAACATTAAGTAATATAATGTCATTCGAAAAGTTGTCAATCACATAATATTAGAAGCTCAATGTGAGTGTGCGGCAGGGATGGGCCCCCATCCATGGTCAGTGCAAACATATTTTGGTTGTAATAAATGGACTAATCGATTTCACCAAGCATAAAAAATAACAACAAAACCCATCTGCACAGAGACACTCCAAAGCTTTCATAAGCCAACACAATGCATAGAGTAAGATAAATAAACACAATGACTTTTCGTGTATTACTCAGACAGACTATTTTCTTTGCTATTTTCTTTTAGGTAAATACTTCTTGGTTTACTTCTTCAGAAAAAGTTAGGTCGCTATAGTGGGGTAGCGCCATCTAGTACAAATTTTTGAACTGAACGATGAAACGTCAAAAGAAACTCTCTCATTCGCTAGTTGATACATAACTACTCTTTGGTGGCAATGAGGTAAGACGTCGCAATGTAAAAACAAACGGATTGAGTTTTCAAACATGTGTCAAAACAAAATGAAATTAAAAATCAAAAGCACTAAGGAGTATTGATATCAACTTCGATGAAAATCACCCCCAAAATAACTTTCTATCCCTTTTTAACCCTGTTAGGCGATGAGTTTTAATGAAATATGAAACACATCTTCGATTAATTCTGTTAAAGGATGTTTATGCAAAATTTGAAGAAAATTGGACAAAGGAATCACGTTGTCCCATACAAACTTTACCCCTGTTTTTCAGCCCCTTAAGGGTAGAATTTCGAAAAATCCTTTCTTATCGGATGCCTACATCATCCAAGGAACACACCCTCCAAGTTTCAGGTCTCTACGATCAGCGGCTTAGGCTGTGCGTTTATCCGTCAGTGATTCAGGACAAAGGATTTTATATATATAGAAGATAAATGTAAAAGTTTAGATATTTGGATGTTTAGATGTTTGTATATTTGTTACTCAATCACGCCAAAACGGCTGAATGGATTTGGCTGAAACTTGGGACACAGATACCTACTTTGCAGCCTGGAGGAGAGGAACATACAATACTTATTGTCGCGTAAAAACCTCTCATCCCGACGGGAAAATACAAATATCGATGCGGACTACAATAGATGAAATAAATAATTATTATTTATAAAATGATCTATAAATTAGATATTTAATGGTGACTACTATATCCTTCTAATATTATAAATGTGAAAGTTAAGACGTTTGGATGTTTGTTACTCAATCACGCCAAAACGGCTGAACGGATTTTGCTGAAATTTGGGACACAGATACTTTGTAGCCTGAAGAGGATCATAGGCATATCATAGGCTACTTTTTATCCTGCGAAAATATCACATTCCCGTGGGATATTGTCGTGTAGTCCATGCTTGCGAAGCCGCGGGCGGAAAGCTAATAAATGTAATAAAATGTTCTTTATTTGTCTACTAATTCGTATGTTAGGAAAATTACTTTTATGACGATACCTAATACGTACAAAACCTTAATTGTTTATTGTAATTTAAGACAGTCCTGGAATAATTACATGTAATTAGTTTAAATTGGCAATGCAATTAGAGTGAACAAAAAAACTATTTTATAACTTTAGTATTGTAATTCGCTTTCACAATAAAATTCTCAGAATAATTTATACATCAATAAAACTCGCACATTTTTCTAAGTTGGTCAACGTATCGTATCGGTCATTTAAATAATGACTGACGAATCTTACAAGATGTTACAAGATTTAAAAAAATGCCTTTGAATCTGAACCTTGAACTTAAATACCATGACAACAGTAGAGGGTAATATATTATGTTAATTAAAATATTAATTAATTCGTATTCCAACGCTATATCGATATTTTAGCCATAAATCGTATCATATATTTAATATTTTTTATTTAATGGCACGTGAAAAAGGATTAAGCTTGGAAGATACCTAATATCCTACTAATCCTACTAATATTATAAATACGAAATTTTGTGAGTATGGAAGTAAGTATGTATGTTTGTTAATATTTCACGCAAAAACTACTAAACGGATTTGGTTGAAATTTGGCACACAAATAGTAGATAGCCTGGATTAAAACCTGGGATACTTGTTATCCTACTAATATTTTAGATGCGATAGTTTGTGAGTATGGATGTATGGGTAATTGTTAGTCTTTCACGCAAAAACTACTAAACGGATTTGGATAAAATTAAAATAGTAGATAGCCTGGATTATTCAAAGAATACTTTTTATCCAGATATTCCTACGGGATCGGGAACCGTGCCCGTGAAACCGCGGACGGCCGCTAGTATGAAATGATTTTGTCACGTCTTTTGCAAGTTAGTTACTTAACGTCTTAGGCGAAGCGAAGAGTTATTAATCTATGGTTAACGTGGACATAATACGTATTCTATTTATACTGAGTTATGTTACTGGATTGTCGAATTTCATGTACACATTTACAGAACAGATAGGTAGGTACTTAGATAAGTATTTACAGAAAGGTATTCACATTGATATTATATTGTTAATAGGTTTTGCTGCTTATTAACTACAATTGATACCACAAGTGAAGTGCTAAATAATTGTTGAACCTAAAGAAAAACAGTCATATTTAAAGTGTCTTAAGGCAAATGTAGGTATGCATAGCTTGAACACACACATTTCGATAGCACTTAAAGTCATTTACATAATTGCAATATTCAAAGATATTATCAACAAACGCTATTTTTAGGATAATCTGTGTTCTTACTTACGTGTAGCTAGCGATGAAGGTTTCCAAAGATAATGTGTGTAAGCTAAGCCTGACAGGTTTGGTCAGATACCGCTTATTAAATTTATAATCTAAGAATTATTTAAACAAGTTTCTCAGAGATTGGAGTAATAAAGTTGCAAATTTTTCCGATGCACTCTCTCGAGCGCAAGCAGCCTCGAAGCAACAACCTCCGATAACTTGTGAAGGAATGTCATAATGATGTTATGCGTTAAAATATATATTTCGCAAAATCGGTTCCATTGAATAATACACCACAGAGTCATTAACATTTTTGTGCTGCTATAAATCAATCAGGATTTGGTAAAAAAAAAAGAATGGGAATTTTATGTATTACGCTGTAAACCTAATTAGTTGTTACGCAAATTAGCTTGTTAATCACACACGCACATAATGTAACACAGTACATGTTGTGTTTTATTGTGCTTATATTTCATTACAAAAATAGTAACTATTTTTACTATTTTTAGTCGAAAAACGGCCAACATTTTGTCTGATTATAAACTAAAAGACACTAATTTGCAAAGATTATCCGAAATAAGAGACCTTGGAGTATACCATGACTCTAAACTTCTATTCGATAAACACATTGAAAGGACCGTTAAAAAGGCTTCACAAGCTCTGGGATTTGTGATGAGATCGTCGGCTGATTTTAAGGATATTAAAACAATTAAAATATTATATTGCACTTTTGTTAGAAGTGTTTTGGAATATGGGTCGAAGATCTGGAATCCATGTTACAATAAGTATATCGACCGCATGAACAATTACAGAGAAAATTTATAAAATTTTTGTGTTACCGTTTGAAACTGCCTTACAATTCTAGTAACTATTTAAATCTTTGTTCGAAGTTTCACCTTTTACCATTGCAAAAGCGAAGGGAAATATATGATATTGTTTTTTTGCTTAAAATAATAACAAATAAAATTAACTCTCCTGAGCTTCTTTCTAAAGTTTACTTTAATATTTCATCAAGGTCAATAAGGCGCTACACTCCTATTCATCTACCATTGGTTGCAACAAATTATCGACAAAATTCATTTCTATGGCGAGCTAGCAGATATTTAAACGAGTTTTGTAAAACAAATGAATTTGATATTTTGTTCTAGCATAGCAACAGCAAGGCGGCTAATATGCCAAGATTTCTTTGTTAATTAATTGTATCAACCAACCTGACAACAATCATTGTTATTATTCATTCGTAAATTATCCTGTTCGTTTTTAACTTGTAAGTCAATATTATGTATTGTTACTTAATTTGTCCACATTTATTGTTTATTGTTTAATAAGTTGAGTTTAAACGTGGAGACCTGTTATTGGCCATATGTTGCCTATTCTTTTTACCTAAGTTGATTATGTGTGCTGTTGGTCTTCCAAAGAAAAATAAATAAAATAAAATAAATAAAATATGTTTACGGCTATCACTTATTCACCACGTACTTATGCAAGCTTTTAGAACTAAGAGTATTGTCACCTGCTCTTATAATTTATACTTACTAGCTCTCGTATTTCAAATAAGTAGGTGCTTACATTAGCTCGAATTGCTATGATTATTATAATTTCCAACTTCCGATGGACGTTTTCAAATTTACATCAATCACTTTATACAATTTAGTATTTTCAGCCAAAGGTTTATAGCTGTATATTTTTAAATAGTAAAATCTCAATGTTATCGAAACTTGCGCTGCATCAATCCAAAAATCAGATTGTCTTTTTGAACGTAACAGGTGATATGACACATTGATTTGTTCAATGGGCTTGAATCGGGTTTGGGTACAAAAAAGTACCGTTAACGTGTGCAGTGGATCATTCAAACGACACGTTGTCGTCGTCGTCGCGGTGACGTCTCGTTCATTAACTTGCGCTCACAAACTCGTTAGTGACCGTCCCTTTAATTTATTACAGATAAACGCATATATTGATTTAGTTATTAGATGTAAAGTTTAAATACTCAATTTGAATGAGATAACAGTTTTGCCTACCTACACTATGTGTTCACGTTTATTTTAAGAATATACCTAAATTGAGTAGCAAAAATTAATCTACAACTCAAAAGATCTGTTAGTAGTTTACGTTATGTTATAACCTAGGTATGTGTGAGGTCTGTGCTTGCTTTGTGAACGCAAATTCTGATTAAATAAGTATGATATTCCAGTTTAGAAGAAACAAATCATCATTAGCATTAATGAATTACTCTGTACTTTTGTAAAGTTAATTCCGTAGATCTAATAACAGATATGGGAATAAAGTTTAAGCACATGTGTTATTTGATCTCATCGTTCTCATGGCTTCAAAACTTTAAAAGGACAAAATGAATTCTAGTTAAATCCTTGTTATTTCTATAGCATAATGAACAATATTAAGAGGCCCGCTAAGTGTAATTGGGGTCTGAGCAGCAAGGAGCTCAGCTTATGCGGCCACATAATTAAGTATAATAGGCGACTTTTGCAACGTACGCGCACCAAGAATGTTTAACTCACAGAGACAGAAGTTTTGAAACACTATGTAATTACGATGAATAAGGTGTATATTATACGATTAACTTAATTGTCGTTGTGCTTTTCCGGATGGACGACGGTATAATTACTTAATGTGTCCGCTCAAAATAATAAACTTTTTCGAGTTTCAATATTTATAGCCTTTTTGAAAAGGAAGTGTATCAAAACATATTTTCACTTCTCATGCTCGTAAAGTTCGTGTTTATGTTGGGTATAGGCTGCATAAAATCGCTTTTTATGCTCTAGTGCATAAAGTAAAATCTTCGTATAAATAAGTCTCAGACTCTAAGACAAAGGTCGTCATAAATAAACTTGTTATTTCATTCTGTTTCATAAATTTTGTACATAATCCATGTTAAATTACTAAATTAATAAAACTAGGCAAAATTAATGAGTTTTCTAAGAAATAAGTATTTCAAGAGCATTATGGACTACGATCTATGCTAAAGTCGCTGTGCTGCCAAGGCCACGTATAAAAAAAAGAAAAAGAAGGTCTTCCCGCCAATATGGCGAAGTCTTTATTTTTTATTTTTTGCAATATTGCTATTTATTTTCATTTACCCTCGACTTGACTATCGAGTAATACTACTACTACTTGACTAACGTATCTAAAATGATACGTTTTATGCACTTGTTGTACAATCTACTATTTAATAATGGTTAAAAAATATTGAGGTAAGTTGAAGTAAAGAGATACCATGCTACCTACATATTGCTTGACATCTTACATGCCCTCTAAATAAGTGCTTTATGCTGCCAGTAAAAATAAAGTGATTTCAAACTAAAGTAAATAGTCTCCCTAGTGAACTAAGTAAATGCTTCGTATTCAGAAGGTCCGATCATTGCAATGGAAACTTTTATTTGGCCTGAACCGCTACAGCTTTGGTATCCATTAATAATGTATGGAGCTTCATTAAACTTATTAAGTTACTACGAAGTAATGAGCCTTTCGTAAAAAGTGTCCACCTACATAAAAGTGTATATAAATCGAAACTGGTCTTTGTGTTAAGCTCTCCTTTTTGTGAGACTTGAGTACAATTTTACTACAATTTTGCTAGATGTAAAGATAAAGAAACGGTTTTGTAACTGCGAAGTAACATATTTGTGCGATACATAAGGCGATGTGAACTTTTGATAAAGTAATAATAATGTAACTCTTCGCAGTTAATCGATATGGCGAAAAATTACCAGCAATTTGTGCTTTTATTTATATTTTCTCGCCGTAAACCTATGCTATACCTATATACATATTAGGTCAATTATTCGTTTTGCATTTCCAGATGGAGATAACAATTCATTTCGTTATTGCATTGGTTTACATTGTCTGTAAATGTATCGTACTTTTATCGCATTGCCAGTGTAGGATAACTTATACTTTTTTTTTAATATCTGCCAAATATACATATAATGAGATACGTAGTGCAGTAGCAGTGCGTCTTCTCAATTTAAAACAATAGCGGACGTGCGCTGCATGCAGCCTCCGCAGTGACACGCACTTATCTTCTGCCAATCAATGCAGGCTCTTGCTTTATTTTTTAAAGCTTTATTCAATCCCTTCTTTGTCAATTGTCTTTCTCAAAAAAAAATCATTAATAAAACGTGAAAGCTCACGTTTTAATAACGATTTTTATGTGGGGTATAATGTTGAGGTAAAATTTTCTTCAAAGATCATGATCTAAGTCTACGAGACGACTTTTTGGTGACAAAAATAGAAATGTACCGCGACATCATTGATCATTGTGGTTTTTCATAGAGTCAACTTTAAAGCCAGTTGTTTTTACACTATTTTATATTAAAATCCACGCATATAACTTGGCATTTGTCAGAGGGCGCTGATCGTCGTGTTCGGTCGCCAAAATAAGTCATACTGTCCCATTTTATAATTTTAGTTCCCTTTAATTTCATTCAGAGCCCGTGGTCCTACTGCGTGGTCCTATTAGTAGTACCACGGGTATTTTTTTTTGCCCGTAGTTCTATCAGTAGGACTATGGGCACCTAGCATTACCCGTAGTCCTATTAGTAGTACCACGGGCATTTTTACTTGTACATGGTTCTATCGATAGGACTATGGACAAGTAACAGGGCCCGTAGTTCAACTAGGAGTAATAAGAACTACTTTTTTCTGGTTGTATTGTAATTTTATAGTATACAATTTTATTGAAACTTTACGGGAAATTTTTAGGGCTCATAGTCTAGTATTCTTAGACGGTACATATCATTACATTCCCTTGTATTCACTGCTAGAAGTAGATAGCTAAAACTGCTAAAAGTGCCCGTTTTTGACACATTTGCTATCTACTTCTACGAATGGCTATGAGGGAATGTAGCGATACCTACTGAAAATACTAGACCATGGGCCCTAAAAATTCCCCTTAAAGTTTTATAAAAATCCTTTTCTATTAGCAACTTATTAAATAAAAACCTCTGAGGGCGCCACTTTCGGTCAGGGTATTGCCTTAAGTCATAGGACCTCAGAGCCAGTACCATTTCATAATATTGACGTTGATTTGATGAGTAGGACTATTGCCTATAAAAAAAAATGTGTTTTTATTACAGTCCTACTGATAGAACTACGAACAAAAAAAATTACCTCTGGTTCTACCAGTAGGACCATTGCCCATACAAAATAATCATGTTTTTGTTATAGTCCTACTGATAGAACTACGGGCAAAAAAAATACCCGTGGTACTACTAATAGGACCACGCAGTAGGACCACGGGCTCTGAATGTTAATTTACACCCGCCAAGTTATATGGCGCGAATTCTAGTTTACCTTTCTTGGTTATGGTTACTCCACTGTGGCATACACAGACAGACTTATCTTCTGCCAATCAATGAAGGATTGCAATAGTAGATTGTACAACAAGTGCATAAAACGTGGGTTTTATGAAAAAGTTATACACTCTGCTATTCACTTCGAATGTGAGGAAAATAAATAGCAATATTGCAAAAAAGAAAAAATAAAGACATCGCCATATTGGCGGGAAAACTTTATTTTTCTTTTTTTTATACGCGGCAGTGGCAGCACAGTGACTTTAGCATAGATCGTAGTCCATAATGCTCTTGAAATACTTATTTCTAAGAAAACTCATTAATTTTGCCTATTTTTTGTAATTTAATATGGATTATACCTATGTACAAAATTGAAGAAACAGAATTAAATAACAAGTTTATACCTATAACGAAGTTTAATTGCGTGTGTGACTGTTTACCCGACGACCTTTGTCTTAGAGTCTGAGACTTAGACGAAGATTTTACTTTATGCACTAGAGCATAAAAAGCGATTTTATGCAGCCTATACCCAACATAAACACGAACTTTACGAGCATGAGAAGTGAAAAAGCATTATTTTCAATAGCGATCTTTTTTTTCAATAGCGATTGTCGAAAAAGATCATTATTAAAACGTGAAAGCGTAGGTACTTACTTTTTTCACGTTTTAATTTTGAATTTTATGTGGGGCAAAACGACTTACCTACGAGCTTTTTTCTTTTCTGGTCGAGTAGGTATTGGCAATTTGTATGAAACAGCTGATTTTTTTTGTTAAGTTGCAGAGTTGGCCCCATAGTAAAAGTTGTTCATATTCATGAGCAATCACCACCTAAGAGGTCTTGCACTTAAAGAAAAACACTCTGTATATCATGAAATTATATGTGACGAAAACATAGAAAAGTCAATACATAAGTACCTAAATTAAGTCAACTTTAACTTTAAAACTAGTTCTATTTACAATATTTGATTTTATGTCTACTTCTTCTCATGTTTATGAGAGACAAAAAGTGATGCAGGTATCTTACATATTTTTTTAACTTTTTCTTAATTATTATTGAAGCTAAGCCAGAAAGCTCTATTAAAAAAATGCCATCAAAAAGTAAGAAATAATCCCTCTTATACTGTATTCACACCAAATAACGTAACGTAGGTAGGTACTTTGAAGTCGGGCGTGAAACATGTACCTAGGTGTAATTTTTTGTTTTTTTTTTGTGTAAACCCGCCCGACTTCAAAGTACCTACTTACGTTATTTGGTGTGAATACAGTATGAGAGGGATTATTTCTTACTTTCTGATGGACTTTTTTTTTGAAGGCGGTTTTATTTTTTATAAAAATATTTTTTATTTCACTCTTTTTAGTGCATCGTGCAGGCAATTTTCGTGTATCCTGGTAAATAGGTACCTATGTTAGGATGTACAGATTGTATAAGCCGCATCAATCAAAAATACTTGTCTGATGAAAATCGCATCAAAATCGGTTCAGCCAAACATGAGATAATCGCGGAAAAACATGCATACGGTTCAAACTGAGAACCTCTTTTTTTGAAGTCGGTTAAATTAAAATACCAAAACCTTCCCCTAAATGTAACAAATACTTTTCTGAAAACCGCATCAGATTCACATCAAAGCATTCAATATCTATTTCATTATTTTGAAGAGTTCCCTTTATTATCTCCGGAGTCCAAGGTCCAATGCCAATGAAATTTATATGAGACTACTCCTAAGGTATCCCCTGTCCAACAAAACAAGAATCATCTAAATCGGCATGTAAACAAAGGAGTTGTGCCAAAGATACGTAAAAACTCGTGCAATATGGTTGCCTAATACAGTATTTTCAGGATTACTTGAAAACTACCGAACCCAGTTTTTAAAATTTATAAAAATGGGACCAAGTTGGAAACCAACGATTCAATCGTTATTACAACCATGTAATAACGTTTGAATCATTTCAATCGGTCCATCCGTCTTCGAGTAATCGGCGGCGGACATACACAAAAAAAAACATACATACGTACATACATTTTCTCGTTGATTTTTTCTAAAATACTTACTTGATTTTCCATTTTTCAATTATAAAAATTGCATTGTGAATGCAAAAAAGTAAAAACTTAAATAACATACCTACCTACATACAGACGAATAGAGAACCTCCTCCTTTTTGATTTTAAAGTCGGTTAAAAATTAAGCCTTTACTATTGATCTAGCTAGTCATCATGCATCAGTTATGAGTGTGGCCCATGCCACATGTTGGAAGTATTAAAGTTTTAGAATATTACTTCTATTTATTATAAGTTTTAATAGCTATTGCTCAATTTGGGTGATTGACTGACGGGCAATCTCGGCAAGCCCCTAGAAAAGCGTCGTGAAAAACGTTAGATATGCGCGTTATTTTATCCATAAAAGTTGTTTTATTTCAATGAATAATGAGTGCAGAAATCTAAGCTTTGCTTGTATTACTTATATTAATTGATCAACACTTCATAAGTAATTAACGGAAATACAAATACCTATTGCTTTTCATGAGAATAATAATGACAAATTCACTGTAGGACTTCGTTTAGTTTAATTATTCAGTCGCTAGATGTCACTGGTGAGACTCACTCTGGCATAGTTCTGTTATAATCAGATAGATGACGCTACGGGTTTCACAGCACCGCTTCTCTTCGCGTGTTTTCTTTCTGCGCGGTGCGGGTTTAAAATAAACATCTTATTATTAAAATGATAGCTATTTACGTCATAAATGTCGCTTAATTAATAACTCAAAATAATATTAGCATATATTCATTAAAATATTTTTTTAACCATCATCTATTTAATTTTATACCCATGCTAGAGGATAAAAAACAATATTATTTATATGGTGGTCATGAGATTGGCAGTGGTTTTCCTTTTATATTATCAATCATTTCAATAATGTCAAGCAGTAAATGAGTCCGTGGCGCAGTGGTTAGCGCGCACGGCCTGCGATCGTTGAGGCTAAGCGACTTTCGCAATGGTCGGTCATGGGATGGGTGACCAAAAATTTATTGTCTCGAGCTCCTCCGTGATTTAGAAGGCATGTCAAGCCGTTGCTCCCGGATGCATTTGCAGTAGTTAATACTCATCAATCCACAATGGACCCACGTGGTGGGTCATGGCCAATTCTACTTATTCATCCATAATGAAGGCCTGTACCCAGCAGCTGGGGCTTATAATGGCTGATGATGAAGCAGAAAATGTGATATAGGTGGCTATGTGTAGCTATTGAAGTCCAACCAATGTGAACTCTACGTTTTCTGAGCAGTTATCATATCCATCGCGTTATTGACCTTAATCTTTACAATTTATGGTCATTCAGTACACACTACCATAAACGTTTTATTGACAGTCGTTATTTGAACCCGTCGATAAGGTTTTGCAGCATGCATTTTATTATTGCTGTTATAGTGCTGAACGGATACAATTTCGCTCTGTTGACACTACCAAAAACTGCAGTAAACTGTCCATTGCAGATAAAAATGCAACGATTACATCACACCACAATTTAATTTACGCGTGTTTAAAATTTTCCTTTCTGTCTTACGTGAGTGAATAAATGCCAATGTTGATATACTTACAAATCTCTTTTGTCGGCATTTAAATACGAGGTATTATTAAATGAAGGTCTAACGGTTCATACTTTCATGTTGTTATAACGGGCAGTTGAACAAATATAAAATATCAATAAAAGATTGAAGTTTAGTGGTAGTGTGTGATTCACTTTATCAGCCCGGGCCCCGCGCGGTTTTACCCGCGTGGTACCCGTCCCCGGCAGAATATCGGGATAAAATATAGCCTATGTCACTCCGGCATAATGTAGCTTTCTAACGGTGAAAGAATTGTTGAAATCGCTCCAGTAGTTTTTGAATATATGCATTAAAAACGGGCACTTGTCTAAATTTCATACAAACATGCTCTCTTCATGGTCGTACACTACACGTTCAGTGTGGTACGCGGCCTAAAACGCCTCGTACGTGTCTCCCCTGTGGTGCGGCAAGGAAAAACATAAACTTCTCTATCGTGTAATTTTTGTTTGGTTCATAGGATAGGATTGGTATAGGGAAGAGATTTATATAAATCTGAGTTGTGCTATACATATACGACAACCGATTCGGCGCAGGGGTAAACTATCTGCCTTCTGCGCCAGAGGTCTCGGGTTATATTCCCGAACAAGACAAATACTTGTGTGCATGAACATGTCTATTTGTCTTGGTCTGGGTGTTTTCTATGTATATTATGATGTATTTACAAACAAAAAAGTATTTAAGTAAGTTCACGTAGAAACAGTTTCTTAAGAAATTTTCTATGGGCTTAGATAATTGGTGTGATTGTTAGAAAATATTTGTTTATAATTTATTTATTTATTGATCCTGAATCTGTGGTATACCGACCATAATACCGAGTTTTTTCAACCTCCTGTCGCACAGGAGTAACAACATTCTACGGAACGAGGTTGAAAAAACCTCGTACCACCGCGGACCTCGTATCGCACCCTGCGTTAGCTTTGCGCGGCCAATGTTGTGCATCGCAGTCGAGACTAAGGGATAATTAGCAAGCGATCATATCGAAATATTGCAGAAAGCAGTTACATTTTAAAGTCAGTAATAAAGATATTCGACTGATAAATCAAAATCAAGACGAATTATACTCTGTCTAGATAATGTAAGAAGCTATATAATACATGAACTCCAGCTATGTCAATTTTATTACCTTATCGTACTAAACCTAAATTATAAAATTACACTGTTTTTGTAACATATACTGTTTTAGAAAAATGGAAAATGAAGTATTTAGAAAAAATCGACCCGTCTCACAACTAGCTCCGATGGGACTCGAACCCACGACCTTTCGCTTTCCGGGCGACTGCTCTAACCACTGAGCTACGGAGTCGTTACGAGAAGCGTCGAATTTATCCAATACTTCTTACACGCTGTATAGTCAGCGTTAATTTCATCAATGTGGAGATATTACTACCCTCACACGCGAAAGAAATACCTTTCCAGGTATTTGGCAATCGCTAAAGATGAAATTACTATTGCAACTTATTTTAATTTTTAGTTTTTTGCATTCACAATGCAATTTTTATAATAGAAAAATGGAAAATGAAGTATTTAGAAAAAATCGACCCGTCTCACAACTAGCTCCGATGGGACTCGAACCCACGACCTTTCGCTTTCCGGGCGACTGCTCTAACCACTGAGCTACGGAGTCGTTACGAGAAGCGTCGAATTTATCCAATACTTCTTACACGCTGTATAGTCAGCGTTAATTTCATCAATGTGGAGATATTACTACCCTCACACGCGAAAGAAATACCTTTCCAGGTATTTGGCAATCGCTAAAGATGAAATTACTATTGCAACTTATTTTAATTTTTAGTTTTTTGCATTCACAATGCAATTTTTATAATAGAAATATTTTTTTCTAAATACTTCATTTTCCATTTTTCTAGTAAATAAATATACTGTTTTGATACAATGCACATATGAATACGTAACTTCCAAATTAACAATTAAATAACCTAACGAAGTGGGAGATAACTAATCTTTATTTAAATGAATACGGTTAAAATAAAACTTGTAGATATTTTAATTTCCCAGCACTAAGTGCGAAATCACTATCACTATCTCTATCACCCTCTGTGCGAAAAACTGCCCTTTTACAGTGCGGTATCAGGAACAAAAGACCCCACATTTTATTTGACTGTAGGTTAATTCTTAACTTGTAACTATCCTAACTTTTCGGTTAATATTCATTGTTATTATTTATCAAAACTAAAATCCATGTTTTTTTACTTCATGCTAATAAAAGAATTCTCGTCTCATGCAGGCGGGTCGAAAACGCCTCGTACCGCCACAACGTCGGGTTTAGTACGAGGTCCAAAACGCCGCGTACCGCCCCAGCGGAAAGTAATATAACTAAATCAGTCCTGCCGTAGTGAGCGTGTTAAATAGAACTGTCAATATATTTCTTGACGACCTCCGTGGCCGAGTGGTGTAGGTCCCGGGTTCAATCCCCGGTCGGGTAAATATTGAAAACGAACTTTTCAATATTTTCTCGGGTCTGGGTGTATGCGGTACTACCCGTCGTTGTTACCAATTTCCATAATGCTAGTGCATAAGCTACTATACTTTGGTATTGGAACAATGTATGTGATTTCAATATTTATTTATTATTTATTTCTACAATAATTTCTGTGTCAAATGTATTGGGCAAATGTATGTCTTATCGATGATTATTATTTGAAACTACTTTGAAAAAAAGGAGATGGTCCGAAAAAAGCCTAATCTCCTGTTAACATCAGAAATCCGCACAATCTGCACTGATTTTCAAATTTAGAATTTTCACCTCGTAAAAGTGACACGTCCCGCATTTATTTTTTCAAATTCAATGTTAACATTTTAGAGCATGAGTGAGAAAAAAGTTTTTATCTATAAATAGAGGGCACAGTTGATTTTTTTTTTAAATTTATGTTTCCTACACGATTAATTCATGCAATACTTACATGCCCGGTAAAATGAAAATATGCTAAAGTTTATAACAAGTTACATGCTAGGTATTTGCTACATATTCCCGAGTACAATTGTATTTCTAATACTTACATAAACAAAAATAAACAAACGGCCATTACATATAGAATTACATAGAAACAACAAGCAAACATCAATTTATAGATACTTATGGATGTTTTTTTTAAGTGAAAACTTCTTTAGTGGCGTTGTGCACTTTTAGTGATAGGTAAAAAATGTCAAACTCGCTTCATGACACGTGAAAGTCAGATCGAAAATTCGTAAGACGGACACAACTGTTACAATGTCATTAGAACACGAAGGCAAATTCGCCACCGTTTCCAAAATTGTAAAAGCTCAGGTTAGAAAACCGGCAGCATTGAAGCCAGAAGACCTCGGTTCAAATTCAGTCTGTACCTATTTTTTAATATTTTTTGTCAAATTCCTTTTTTTTGTGAAAAAGTCTAGGGAGCCCTTTTCCCTCCTGCCGGCACTACCGGAGTGCAACCCGTTGTTTTTTTTAAAGTTGTCTTTGCTCAACTGAAATTGTTTCTAAACACATACCTTCCATTATTTTGAAAAAATTAGTTATACAGTGCCACAAACTTTGCTGTGCCGGTGGCCAAAATGTGAAACCAGCGTGTTTTTTTTAATGTCATTCTGCTGTCAAGTTTGATGTCCAACCATAGCGCTGCTGGCGGCTGAAGTTCTTAGAAGTCAGGACCGGTTAAATTGCTACAAAAAAAAGAAAAAACGTACGTAGCGCCGCTGTCACCGGAACAGAAAAGGTTGTGGCACTTGTACAGTCAGCTGTCGCCAAAAGCAATACTACTCTAATGCCCGAATACTCGTACGCTACTTATCTTTGGGCGCGTACGAGAATTCGGACGTTAAAGCCGTAAGTAAAAATATAAAATACCATTGTTCGAATTTCAAATTTCCCTTCAAATTTTTTCGAGAGCCAATAGTAGATTGTACAACAAGTGCATAAAACGTACCATTTTACCCGAGACGTATATATCCATCCGAGCCGTAGGCGAGGGTGGATAGTTAATTCGAGGGTAAAATGGGTTTTGTGCACGAGTTATACACTCTGCTTTTCACTTCGAGTGTGAGGAAAATAATTAACAATATTGCAAAAAAGAAACAATAAAGACTTCGCCATATTGGCGGGAAGACTTCTTTTTTGTATACGTGGCAGTGGCAGCACAGTGACTTTAGCCGATCGTAGTCCATAATGCTCTTGAAATACTTACTTATTTCTTACAAAAATCTTTAATTTTGTCTAGTTTTATTAATTTAGTAATTTAACATGGATTGTGTACAAAATTAAAGAAACAGAATGAAATAACAAGTTTATTTAACGAAGTTTAATTGCGTGTGTGACTGTTTACCTGACGACCTTTGTCTTAGAGTCTGAGACTTAGACGAAGATTTTACTTTATGCACTAGAGCATAAAAAGCGATTTTATGCAGCCTATACCCAACATAAACACGAGCTTTACGAGCATGAGAAGTGAAAATTAAATTATTGTATCTCATGACGATTATAAAAACAAGCTAGTGCGCTTTCATCAGAAATAAATAGGAGCAATTCATATCAATGTTGAAAAAAAAAACCGTGATGTTTACCAAAATATCCCGCCGGGCTCAAGTGCAGGTAGTGGCGCAGTGACTGCAACAACGGCGGCGATCGCCAGTGCAGTCACGTTTCCATTGTTCCTGGGCGGTAGATAAAAAGTTCAACGAGAGCTAATAATTAGTTTCAGAATCCAGAATGGGCTTGCGAAACAAGAAGCTTAATTAGCACTCATAAAATAACTCTCTATGCATTTTAATAGGGCTGTCGTCGACTCTTCGTATCGATAATTTGTAATTAAAAAGACAGCGTTACTAGGTACTTTACGGCAGAGGCACAGTTTTCTTGGAACAATATAAGGACGATCGTAATTCGAAGAGCGTGAAAAAAATCTTTACAAACAATTTATGTTGCGTACTAAATCTATAAGTTTTTATAAGTAATGAAAATAAAAAGTTATATTAATAAAGTTAAAGGTGCTTGCGCTGAGGTCCGAAAAGGTCAGAATGTTTATCCTGTAGCTTGATGTGCTTTTTGTTCAAAAGCGCATCTAGCCCAAGCTTTGAATAGGGCTAGAGAATTCTGTACAATTTGAAATAAGTAGGGCAGGCGTACCGGTTTTGGCCACTGTACCGGTTTTGGCCACTTTTTTGCTGTAAAAGTTTTCTAAACAATTTTTAGCCATTTTTGATAAAGGCAATAAAAATAAGGTATTTTAAGGTAATAATAACAACCGTTAGAATTCCTTATGTCATACGATTTTTTTAAATAAATTCCATTTTCTGTTGTTGTCTAATGTTTTGTATGAAAATTTTAAGAAATTTGTTTTGGATGAAAAATTTTATAAACCTTTGTTTTTGTCAATTAAATTGTTGTTTTGCAATTGACTGATTTCTAGCGAATTAGAATATATTGATTTTACCTGAGTTTGGTTTTGATTTATCGCAATACTTACAAAAGTTTAACTATCAGTGAGTGGCCAAAAGCGGTACATTTGGAACCTCTTACACATTGTGTGTAATATTAAAAAAACTATTCTACTTTTATAAATTTGAAAAATGTACCTTTAAAGGTAGATAAATTATCTATAATTTAAGATATAATTGGTGTCTTAAATACCTAAGACCATTTAGTACTTAGTGCTTAAAAGTCAAAAAATCCTTAAAGTGGCCACAAAGGGTACCTTTGCCCTAGTCGAAATTCATATCTGCATTGAATAACAGGATCTAATAAACTCTAGCTAGATTGAAAAGAGAATACTTACAGCAAAGTAGTCCTAAAATATAAAATAAATACATCTTATTTTGTTTTGTTTTCCTTAGTAAGTATAACATTGATATCGGAACCTAATATTTAGAAGAATAACTGAAATTCTCTTAATTCTAAAACTCGGCGACATATTCCAGATATTCACAATATATAAGATTTTAAACTTTCGCGTTCCATTATAATTATAAACAAGAGTAACGGGACTCAACGCGACATTTACTATGTAGTACAATAGGTATGTACTTACAGCTTGACGTTTCGGCTATGTTGCTATAGTCAAGTGTTGAAACGTCAAGCTGTAAGTACATAATGTACTACATAATAAATTTCGCGTTGAGTCCCGTTACTCTTGTTTATAATTGATTCAAAATATAATTTGCCATGTATCACAAATTTTGTTAAAATTGAACAGTATCGACTGACGATTGACAATTTACTTAGTTCTAATAATTAAAAGTAGTAGTATAATCAGCTCTTTTTAGAGATATCACTTTCACGTCGGTCTTAAAAGCTCTACAATAAGAGACAATCAACCCTAACTTTTATTGCTATTGTGGGGTCAAAAGGGCCACAAACGGTCGGGTCCTATCAGAATCTTGGCTTAACCCTTCTCAAGATTTACGGTTACTTAATTACATTTTTTTATTTACAACATAACCGTTTTAAAATTTGTTAGTCTTCCGGAAATTAAAGTTAACGCAACAAATTTTTATAACAACGAGCTTAATGTACTATATGTTATAGTGGGCGATATGCAGTCTCTTCCCGGTATGACTTGTTTATACTAGGTTTGACCAAAGCCTTTGGGCAAACCCCGAAATAAAATCCATTTTCGGCCTTTGACTGAAGTATTTTTAGTCAAACCTAGAAGTTCCTAACTTTTCAGTCTAACATAGAAATGAAAATAATCTGTTTCGGATTTTGCCTAGTCGATTCTAGAAGCGATTGTCAGACTCGGTCAAAAGTTAATGTGTAAGTACTGTACCTACTTGTAACAGGTTTGGTTCTCTTGCGGTGTTCCGATAAGGTTCCGATCCGATAAACTAATTATATATAAGACTAGCGGATCCTCGCGGTTTTACCCGCGTGGTAGCCGTTTCGTGGGAATATCGGGATAAAATATAGCCTATGTCACTCGGGAAGAATGTAGCTTTGTAATGGTCAAAGAATTTCCTAAATCGGTCCAGTAGTTTCGGAGCCTATTCAATGCAAACAAACAAACAAACAATCAAATCTTTCCTCTTTATAATATTAGTACAGATATTAGCCTTATTCCAAAACGTAGACTAAAAGTTAAAACTTATGCTAATTCTGTCTTTGGAAAATGAAAGTGACAGCACCAGTTTAGTACCAGTTTTAAACCAGGATTATTTTAGTCCACGTTTTGGAATAAGGGGGCTTAAGTTTATACTGAGTAGGGACAAAACAGAACAATAAACTCACTTTTTTCGAGAAATCAAATAAAAGAATGCAAAGAAAATTTTCTTAATTTCGAAAATATGCTTGACGTTCAGCTGTCTTTAACAGAAATTAGTGCAAAAGATTCTAAATTTGGGCTTTATAAAATACGACTGCAATCAAAAATGCTCTTCAAAATTATGTGTAAAATATCTAACGTATTCTGCAATACTAATGTCATAATTCCTCACGAAAATGCTTTTAGCCAAAGGCCGTCGTACATATTTGGGCTTAGACTAAGACTTTAAGTCAGACCTGAGGATTGACTGTCAAACCTAGGAGTGCCGGAGCTTTGAGGTCGACTATAACATATAGACAAGGTTACCCCTATTCTTCTCCTATTTTTTTACCGAATTTCATTTTCCATAACAGCTTTGCTATAAACTTCAGTAACCATAATGTGCGATTGTCCAAAATACTCTTATATCATAGGGATTAAAATTTTCGGCCATATCTTATATGAGCCATTGAGTTAGGGAAAATTAAGTTATTATGGAAAGGAATTTTAGGAGAAGTTAGATTATGGAAAAAATAGAGCACCGTTAAATTTCTAATCATAAAAATAAAGTTACAATGTACCTATAGTACGATTTCTAAACAACATTATAGTAACGCAATAATTTGATGACACTGTGCAAGCTTAGCAAGATAAAGTTACGAAGTGTGAGTGTAATTTATGTGTTTTTCACTAATTTTCATTTCAGTTGTTATTAAGTACAAACTAAAATAAGAAATAGCAATTATGAAAGTTTACAACTAGACGAACAAAGAAAATCTTTTCAATTTTCGGAATGGGTTTTTTTGCAGGTCCATCTCAAAGCTAATAGGTACCTATTCTGAATGTTTACACTAGATTTAAGCAAGCATTAGTTAAAATACTAGCAGCTCGCAATAAGGCATTAACATGTAAGCACGTTGGATGATCGCTATCAGTACACAGTGTCTCTGGCCTGGCTGCAATTGTGCGGCGTTGTGGGAGGTGCCACTCGTAATGTCGGGCTCAGAGTGCAAGCTCGCGCATGTCTCGCGTCAAACGATTGGAGAGACGATAGGCAAGCACGCGACTGCGTCTTCCTCTTTTAAAGCATTAGCAATGTATATCTTATGTAAGTCAAGAATTTTGGGAGATAGCTATAATACTGATAGTAGGTACATAGTGTCTCCGGTCTGGCTGCGATTGTGCATTGCTATGGGAGGTGCGAATCGTAATGTCGGGACCACAGTGCAAGCGTACGCATGCCTCACATCTAACAATCGCAGAGCCGATATGCGAGCACGCGACTGCATATCTACGCTGTTTACAGTTCAATGAGGAAAGCAAGAAAGTACCTAAGTAACTTTAATGCACAGAACACGGAAAGATTACTTTCCATGTTCTGTGCTTAAATGCTTTTGTAAATGTTCATTATTTACTATCGGAAAAATATAATTAGCATATTAACATCCTTAAAAGCTTTGGACGTTTATGTATGCTATAATTTGTCTGCAGTCAAATATTATTCGGAATTAGTATTAATTACTGTTATTTTTTCATTGAATGATAAAATTTTTGTTAACTAGGTCATGGAATGATTAGCTCAGTAGCGGTGACGTTATAATAAATCAAATGATATGTATGGATGTGTGTAACAGATATCGTCACTATAAATGCCTTTTGGTCAGGTTTAATTTTCAATGGGGATTGGCGCATGTGCATACAATAAATAATGAGCATGTGTGTTCGTTTGTCACGCAGTTTGCTCAATGCTCGTTCCGCCCTTCTTGCTAACACACTTCGCGTATAAATCTTGCGCGCGAGCATGCGACTTGCGCCTTGTCGCCATCCGTCAAGTCGGTCGCGGCTGAAAAACGAACGTGATTTGCTTATCACAAAGCACTAAACGAACCACTTAGACGGCTCATTAAATAAATTCATTCCATTCGATACCGATTCGATACGATTGCAACGTCGAACGCAGGACAATTTTTGATTAAATGTGTTCGTGCGGATTTTTTAGAGTAAACGCACTTTAGCTTTGACACGTTTCACCGTAGGCGTGCGTTGATTATATGCAAATTATTTTGATTGTAATAGAAATCGAAAGATTTGATCATGTAAGGATAGCCGGCCCGCCCGGAATAATTGCGTGACTAAATCCCGACGTGGGTACTGTATCGGGTTCGCAATTCATTCGCGTCGCGCCGACTTTGTAATTAATGAGACGATATATATTAGGAGCAAATTCGTTAGGGGTCACTGCATACATTTCTCCATATAAGTGTTTGCAATTTTCTAATATATAATTCAAACAAACACTTTTAATTAAAATGCATGCAGGCATTTTTTTACCAATCAATATATAACTACTAGGTATCTAATGAATAATGTATATATGTTAACCTTAGTGAAATCTTTCGTTTCGTTTAATAACATCTGTTCATCTTCTGCCGATTAAAAGACTTGACTTCTGTTCAAATCAATGGACAGTATCTCAAGCAAGGTGTTATTAAATGAATTTTCCTTTTATTACTTCAGTTTATTATTTTGCTGAGGTTTGTTTCAATCGAAAGATGTACTCAGTTCTATTCGCTTTCCCGTTAAGGTGTTTCATGTTTTGAAGCAATGCAACACAACCCATAAATCTATAGACATTAAATCGTAAGTTTGTATAACCAGTGTACCTACAGTACCTACATACTACCAGTTTCACCACCACTGCCACGGTGTCGTGTCGGGTCACCAAGTCACCATACATATTGCCATACTCAGTCTCCGTGCATTATTCATTGAACCTAAGCGTAATTTTTTAGAAATGAAATACCATATTGCGAGCGATTTACTAAAACCACTATACTGTTTTTATACGTCACATAAGTACCTACCTACAAAAGGTCGGGAGTTTTGTCAAAAAGGTATATTATTTTATTTCGTACAAATATATTATTTTATTTCGAACATAAAATTTAACAATTAATCCTTCTCTATTACTATGAATGTAAGGGGCTTTTTAGTATCAAATAATTAAATAAAAATGGTGTAAAACAACAGTTATTTATTATTACAAATTATATCGGAAAGTTTTGAGCAAACGCTAATTATGGCATAATACACGCTACCTAAATTACATCCCCAGAGGTTTTATCACTCTCTCACGGTCGGAGTTTTCTAACAGCCATCACCATTTTTAATTAGCTTAAAAATAGTGCCTCTATAAATTTTATAGCCAGATGGAGTCGGGCGTCGGGCCTCAGTCGCCGCCGGTCATTTGGGATTAGACCTTTACGACAGTCTCTATGATTGATTAATCATTGATCCCGAAATTGATCGCTTCCGTACTTATTTATTAGATTGCGAAACACGCGTTTATTTAGACGCATACACTTTGACAGTTATTCTATTATTTATGAGGTGTCTTAGGAATAACATATTTCGTTTATACGACTGACTTCAAAACCAGTTTTGATTAGGCTCGTAAAATGAGTGTTGGATGGGATGTATTTGAAATAGATTTCTGTTCTGTTTCAACAATTTTAGAAAATATTGTGTATAAGTACTAAAACCATTACTATCGTTTTCTGAATGAAAAGAGTAGCCTGAGTTAAAGTACAATAGAGGTTTATTTTGTATACGGGTAAACTAATTGTTAATGATTATTGTAGCCACGTCGTCGACTCATTTTCCCTGTGATTAAGAGTATTAAGTATCTAATTTATGAAATAATAGATATACTATTTAGACACAAAATGTATTGCGTGATCATCAACTCCAACTGCTACTGTCATACAAGCGGGTAAGTTGTAAATAATCGAGTTCAAACTGTGGCTGCGATTGTATCTCTACGTAAAGATATATATGTCGGTGTGCGCAGGAGATGCGTGGCGGGCGATAGCCGTGCGCCGCGCGCCGTGGAACACATTGATCTGACGTCCCACTTGTGTCAGCCCTGGGACCGCTCAGTCACACTGTCAAAGATCTAGGGGATTATGTGATCAAATGAGATGTCGTTGTCGGTATGTAGCCACCAGCTCGAAAAGTAAAAACAAAACTTAATAAAAATACAAAATGTGTGGAATTTATAAATTTTCCACTACGCTTTAGCAATAGTTGAATGTTATCATACCGAAATAACATTTAATTAGCGCTTATAGGTAAACCACAAAATTTTCCATGCTTGAAAACAGAAACGGTAATATGGTCGGCTATTTCTGAGAAAGGTTAAAATCTGATGTGCGGCAAACGCTAGACATTATACTTGTACCTCAACAATTTTTCTCGACCCTGGACGTACAATCTGACATGGTCGAAAATTATAAAGTAGAGAATAAGTTGGTATCACTCCAGCATCTTACCGTATAATATTGCAATAGCCATTACGGACACACCGTAGAATCTTCAAGTGCCTCGTAAACGCACTCCGCAGCTACTAGAAATGTAATTTAGCGGTACTGAGAAAGAAGCGATGATTATCTGCAGATGAATGAAGCAGTGTTGGTGCACCGTCACACATTTATTCTGGTTAAGGTGTTCTGGAAACTTATCTCATAATCATGCATGTCGGTAACTGTACGTTACAGACTTATTTTTCAGATCTACCCGACATGTTCTTGATACATAAAAACTTTCGCAACACGCCACGAACAAGTGGTATGCAATACTTCGACTCGTTTTCGTCATCCTCGACTCTACATTAAAATACACGCATTTATATTTCATTAAGTTGTATATTTACATGCGTAAAATATTTGTAACATGTTTGTGCAGTGTCAGGTATGTTATGGCGCTAGTGGAGTGCAAAAAAATAATAAGCAGAAATAAAAATATCCAAAACGAGCAACTCGGAAAGAGACAAAAACATCAATACTTTAATTTTATTTTAATTGGTTCGAGCGAGAGTGACATTCGAGGCTGTCAGATTTAAGTCGTGTTCAAGGTGATATTCCCTCTCGTATCGAACTAAAATGGCGACCGAGTTGGCATTTAAATGCCATGCATTTTTAAATTCATGAGGCGTACGCAATTAACAATTGGACTTCGATTACTTTGTCATAAAATGTTCGTGTATTGATCGGTATTTCCCTTTAGGATGCTAGCTTACTCGAGAAGCTAAAGCTCTGAATTAACTTTACGACCCTTAGGAACATTTAAAATGAATATTACTAAATAACTCACATTGTTTACGAGAAAGATTATTACTTTCCAATTATAGTGTCGCTATTAATACAGTTGAAATCATACTTATATCCTGAGGGAACGGCTCAGTATAAAATTTTATGGTTTAACATTAGAGTTTTAGAAGTGTCATGAAGTTGAATCTCATTGAAAAAAGATATCAATTACCTAACTAGGATATAATAACTAGCTTTTGCCCGCGACTTCGCTCGCGTAATTAAGATAGTTGTGCTTTTATTTTGAAAGTCACGGATTACCAGTACCTATAAGTATCGAAGGTATTTATTTATCAGCAGACCTTATTTTTTTGTTCCATGCTCACTTATCTTCTGACATACTGGGTCATAGTCTTTGTTCGCTTGTTTTTTACTATCAATTAACATGCACTATGAATGAAGCTATCTACCCTCCAAAAATGGTGTCTCTACCTTCAACCTAAATGGAAATTCCTTTAGAAACTGAAACAACCTTTAGCACCCTGTATAATGGGAATTTTTCAAAACACGTTCTTAGTACATACATTATAAAAAGAATCCAAAATGGTGTATCTATCTTCAGCCCTATATAAATTCCAATACAAACTGGAACACACTGTAGCCCCCTGTATAACGGGAATTTTTCAAAAGCCTTTCTTAGTGCTCACCTACACCATGAAAGGTTCTACCCTCCAAAAATGGTGTCCCTACCGTCAGCCTCATACAAATCCCCATACAAAGTGGAACATCCTGCAGCACCCTGTATAACGGGAATTTTCCAAAACCCTTTCTTAATGCTCACCTACACCATGAAAGGTATCTATTCTCAAAAAATGGTATATCTACCTTCAGCCCTAAACAAATTCCCATACAAACTGAAACACCCTGCAGAACCCTGAATAATGGGAATTTTCCAAAATGATTTCTTAGTGCTCACCTACACCATGGAAGGTATCTAATCTACCCACCAAAAATAGTGTCTGTATCTTCAACCCTATACAAATTCTCATACAAACTTGAACAACCTGTAGCACCCTGTATAACGGGAATTTTCTAAAATCCTTTCTTAGTGCTCATCTACTTCAGGAAAGGTATCTACCCTCTAAAAATGGTGTCTCTACCTTCAGCCGTTAGGGCTTTATGCCTATGCCAACAATGAATCAATCAATCAGTCAATCAATTTAGAGTTTTTACTCTAGGTAGATACCGACTTCAAAATTCGAAAAGGAGGAGGTTATCTATTCGTCGCGTAACTATATATTTTATTTTTATATGTATGTACACCGATTACTCGAAGACGGCTGAACCGATTGAAATGATTCAAACGTTATAACATCAGGTTCTTTCCCACGTTGGTCCCATTTTTTGAAATTTTGAAATTGGTTCAGTAGTTTTCAGGAAATCTTGAAAATACTGTCGTATTCGTTACCACTTTATGTAAATTTTTATGTATCTTTAGTCGGGCGGGTGTTAACAAAAACAACAAAAAATTGTACATGTTTCACGCTCGACTGCAAAGTACTTAGGTACGTTATTTGGTGAGGGATTATTTCTTACTTTTTTGAAGGCGGTTTTATTTTTTTATAAAAATAATTTTATATGTATAGATTAAAAAGTTTTTATTACGGTATTTTGAAAACTAACCGTCGTGAATTGTCAATAAAACGTCTGTAAAAAAAAACCGCCTTCAAAAAGAATCTTCAAATAAAAATTAACAAACAATAAAAAACGAAAAAAATTACTAGAATTTTAAATTCAAAGGACGAAAATGCGTGACTTTTTCTAACATATCTTGGTACTTACTGAACTGCTTGTAGTCGGTGTCAAGTCTAATGGGAATTTGATGTAAATACGTCCTATACCTCACGCTTGGGACCAGGGTGCATACCATCAACTTTAAGACAGCGATTCAAAAATAGCGCGATGCAGAATAGGTTCCTAAAATGAATTGCTTTCTTTCGTACCATGACCTTCTAAAAACTGGATCGCAAATGAATTGCTAAATGTGAATGACCGAACGATTTGTGTCCTTATTTCTTCTACCCGTCTCTTTCACTCGATTCTGTCATGCCAGGAGAGTGAAAGGAATGGGTATAACCTGCAGGTGACATGTTAGCTTGGCCAACTTATACGTCAAATAAGAGTTGATGACAGCTCAGCGGCTGTGAAATGTCTTTGAATGATCACTGAATCGCTGTCATTGATATTAAGCTGTCGTGGTACGAATAAGCGAAGCAGATCAGTTTAGGTTCCTAAACAAAACCGCAATAAGAGTTGATGGTAGGCACCCAGGTTTTTTTTATATGTTTGTTATTTCACTCAGTATAATTTGTTCTGATTATTTTTGGCTATATAAAGGAGGAGGTTATTACCTCCTTTTTTTGAAGTCGGTTAATAATGTATGTTGAATGTTGAGAGTTAAAATGGAAAAATGGACGTCATTTATAAAACATCTCCAACTTTTTTGTTGTATCAATACAAAATGAGAAATTCTGGCAAAGAGAAGTGTATAGTGCATATATTTTGTACAAACTTCGAAAATAGGCAACTAGTTTTTAGATGTTGTTTCAGTTTGAGCCACAATTCTCTTAAAAAGTGTGTACAATTATCGTAAAAAACGGTCTTTTTGTGATGTAAACGGTTTCATTAAATGTTTGACTTTCAACTTCGATTTTGGTGTAAGGATGCTTTAAGATATGCCTATCTTATACACTGTCGCAGTAAACCATTTCTTTCTTGACTTGCGGTTTTATTTATAGGATCTGTCGTTAGTGCGTCTCCTTTTAAGGTTGTTGCACAAATTATACGTTTATTTATTCACGATGTGTTTCGTATGTGTCTATCGAGTCATATTGATGGTGCCTACTTACAAAATAGACACCTACCATATGTCGGTCTGTCGGACCGGGTCGGACCGCGGCGGAGGCTGCGTAACCCCGCAGGAGGACGGCCGCGACACATCCCGTCATACCGACAATCAATTACCCACAATCCATAATCACGAACAATTAATTTTTTCTCGGCGCAGTTAATAGGACTGCGCTTTCGTCGGTTATTTTCTCGATAAGGGTCAAATTGACCCGCCCGCGGCCTATGTGAACAAAACAAGTAATTTACGGCACTCGATACATTACGGTTTTTATTATTATTCTACTCGTTGCTTATCTTGTTAAAGCGGGTTTCTCGTAGTAATAACAGTGCAGGTATACAGTATACTGTGCTGCAAGCAATGCTGCAAGTATCTACCTCGTAATTCGTATGTATCGACATGTTTTTCACCTGTAGCTGATATCCTAGTTTTTATTGTCACTGGATGTCGTGATTGATCCACTATGTTGGCTCAAATTGCTGTTTTAAAAGTAAATCTTCGTTGGATGGATATCTTCCGTGAAAACGATTGTTCATGAATCAAAATAAAATTATTATAACGATTTTAAAAGTTAAACGCGTGGCCAATGGTGCTCATAGTAGTATATTATTTTTGTTAAACGATCTTAAGAAACAAAGGGCGTATTTTATCTCGGTTCTTATCGCGATCAGTTCGACTTTCTCCGATGTCAACATACGTGAGCAGGCAGCCGGCCCGGCCACCCCCGGTGCGGTAACTGTCCCACTCCAATCATGTCTCAAAAATTTTCATTAAAATTATCAATCACATCTTTCAAAAACATTGCTGCTGTTATTAAATGTATTTATTTATCTTTCCTATAATGTGCTTACAGTTACATGTCAAATAGGTACTGGATTATTTTTAGCAGTATGGTTGTGTTGTCTTTTAAATTCTGAAATAATGGTATAGGCAGCAATGAATAGTGTTTTATTCGGAGGGTGCTATGCACTTAAACGATTTCTTTCAAATACGAAATAGAAAGGGTTGTTAATCCTTGGGGAGAAAACATCTAAACAAAGCATTTGATGGCCACCGATGACCAGTACTCACGATGACCAGTGTGGGAAGGTCCGTTGTTGCTTTGTTACCGCTTGACCCCTTCTTTGTGTCGCTATGGACTATCATTCATATTTTTTTAAAGAAGGGTCACTTTTAAGACATCTGATTCGGCATACCTAGTGATTGTTTATTTTTTGCGCAGCTTACAGTTAGGCGAGGTAATAAGAAAGATAATGTCCGAGTGAGCTTCCCATGCATTTTTCTACCTATAATTACGTGCACTCGGCATGGACTCCACGAGATATTTTCGTGCGCACGACGTGAAGGGCTTGCACAAGCACTGTTCAGGCGTTTCGGAGAACAGAAATGTGATAAATCGGACCCTCCAATTATTATTGCATTCGGTACGCGAAAGTATACTCACTATACTTATGGCGATTATTGACCAAAATCGGTACCTGTGCTCGTTACGCCAATCATATGCTGAGACCTACCTGCGGCTGATGTGTACGTAATATACAGACAGACCGTTAATTTTACTCTTTTATCACTGAAAATCTTAGAGCTTCTTTGATATATGTAGTTTGATTCCGATATTACTTGATATTAGATAATACCTATACATCGATATGAATTTTCTGTAAACTTAGGCGAAAGTGGTGTTTACAAACATTTTGTGTCAATTAATAAAATTATTCTATTATTTCAATTAGCTACTGAACTTCACGCGAGCTTTGATTGCGCGATAGTCGTATTTGAAAGTAGTTTGTTGTACCAGTTGGAATCGAATCTATTAAGAGTCATATTGGACGGCCCATTAGCGATTCGCTTGACTAGTTAGCTTTTGGCTACTTGAAAAACGAACATGACACATTATCTAAGGCAATCCATCTCGGTCGAGTGCGCTCCTCTAATTCTCTTATTAGCGTGGCGAGTGGGCGCGCCGACCGGTACACACACATACTCGTAAATATAAGGCATAATTTTGTAATTATGTAAAACGGTAAAAAAGTCCAAGTCTAAATCGTTCGCTATCTGTAACGCAATATAAATTAATGGCTGTTATAATAAAATTCTGAGACGGCAAATGTTAAAAGCTGTTTTGGTTCCAATCAATTGACGTAAGTGTTCTACTTTTATCATTCAATTAAACTTAGGCGAAATGGATGTTAACATGTAGACGGTTAACATACGCTGACAAATAATTTTAAAGGAAAAAATTGCTCAAATAATAATTGCTGATCACTGCTGCTTTAATTACGAATAGTTGTAAATTTTTATGATGTCCGACGTTCCTTGTTTTGATTAGTGGGCAATAAATTGTGAAGTATTGATCCTTGAGATGGATGACCTCATTCTTCTCTAAGAATGAGGTCATCTCAAGGATCAAGTAGCCTAATTGTCAACTAAGTAGTCCTGAAGAAACTGTTTTAGTTGAATTTGATTTACTTGAAGTTTGAGTCATACGATGAATGATTTGAAGCTTTTATTGTTGCTTTAGCATGCGTTTACTATAGTACCCGTTATCGATGGTAGTAATGAATTAGTCCAAACGCCACGACTTCCGCATGGTGCGCCCGCCTCCGCGCCTCTCTCAAATTTGACTTCTAATTACCTCGGCACTGCCGACGTTTTATGTTTCCTTTAGGCCATTAATTTAATTAATTCTTACGTTGCCTAAGCTTTTCTCACGCCGCATTATCGCGATTAAATATCGTAAACATCTTTCATATTATAAATTATGCGTTTGAAATATAACTAAGCTCAGTTTTGTTGAACCATTTACATCTGTGCTGACAAAAGCTTTGTTCCTTATAGCGCCACTACAATTTTACGTCCATAGTTGCACAATTTGAAGGACATAGTACAGTTAATAATGTAGCTGCAAAGTGGTAGTTGTTCCAATTACAGTGCAATAACCATAGCTTTGTTTTAGTTATTAGCTATTTTATAAAGAGCTCGTTGATGTCTTTTGCTTAGCGATTGGGAGCTAGAGCTTTTCAATCGTTATTCATTTAATGGGCGTTTGAAGTAAAACTATAGAATAAAACAGACATCTTTTTAGGCATTATTGAACAATCATAACATAAAATGTTGATATCCTTCAAGGTAAACGTTGTCTTATTTATACAACTGATAATTTTAATTGTACGCCATATGAGTATTAAGGAGACATGCAAATAAAAGGAAGGACAATGGGGTCCCACATTAACGGTCGGCAACCCTTATGGTCGCGGACAAAGCAGAAGAGCTTCGGTGTCACCCTTCTCCGGCGAGAGAATGCGTACGCGTGATGCCGCCGCGGTGGCATGCAGTAGCGAGCAGCGCCGCACCCGGACCGCACCGGCCCGACCGCGCACCGGCGTCGCCGCGTCCCAACTGACAGCCGCGACCGGACCGCCGGACATCGCATTGTGTGAAGTGACCCTTCTCGGACCCGCTGACCGGTACGCAGACTCGCGTCATGCAAAACGCCCTCGGACGCTGACGTGGGGTAGCTAGCTGCCCCCTCCCCTGTCCAGTTTGCGACCCATTCTGCAGGTATTTTGATTGTTCTCGTGACCTGTTCTTGACCATTCTGAAAACACGCGAAATCATGATCACATGTATCGGATAAGCATTGCAAAAATTGATCATTGACTTTTTATGCAGTGCTTAACTTAAGATTAAGACTAGCTTTTAACTGTGCGCCTGCATTATCATAAAGATCTAAATAAAAATTAATTGAGACTTACAATAGTTAAAAGGCTATCAGTTAATATAAATAGAAAGAAATTGGATCTACTTAGTATAATGATAATATTTTATGTGTGCTTTTAGTTAATTTTACTTCGTATGAATGTCGCTATTACTGAAACGTGTATGATCTTAGCATAGAGATGTTCATGCGGCATTATTTGATTAGAAACTAGAAAATTAGGAAAATAACGCAAAGCGCTCTGTAATTATCATAATATAACCGTACTTGTATTGCCGTTTTTAGGGTTGCTTAGGGTTTTATAGGGTGTAGAATGGCAAAAAACGGAACCCTTATAGATTGGTCATGTCAGTCTGTCTGTCTGTCTGTCCGTCCGTATGTCACAGCCACTTTATTCCAAAACTGTTAAACTACACAATTAAAACTTTGTAGATTACTATTTAGACTATTTTTTCCTTTTTCCCCACAGCTCAACTGTAAGTGCCAAACTGAGAATAGTTAAGCAGTGGGGAATCCCCAATGCTCAACCAAACTTCCCTACTGCTCAACTCAACTAAAACTTTAAAAAGAAGTTTTATTAAAACTTCCAGAATTTCGTACTTTGTTAGTTGTAACTTAGTGTTTTTTTTTGTTTGTTAACGAATGTTTTTTTTAATAGTGAAATTGTCCATAAATACGTATTTCGTACTTTGTTAGTTGTAACTTAGTGAATTTTTTTTGTTTGTTAACGGATGTTTTATTTAATAGTGAAAATGTCCATAAATACGTGTGTAAAATTTTGTAAAGTTAGATAATATTTTAAGTAGTTTTATCTCAGGAGCGCGGTCCGCCTTTTGGTGTGTGCACCCGTGTACATACACGGTTTGACAGACAGTTTGTGTGAAAAAAGGAGGCAGCGGTTTACACACAGAAGCGTGGCTCACCCGCGCTCGTATGATAAAACATATAGTTGTTAAATAAATTAGAAAAACGTTAGTATATGGGAAAAATTATGTACGAAAATCTCCATACAAAACGGCAATTTGATACTTTAACCCCTAATATTAAGCATTTCACAAACACATTGCAAATTTATTTCCATGGTTTACTATAATCTTTATTTTAATTCTTATCGTTTTCTCCGAAATAAGTTAAATAGATAGCTGTTAGTAAAGAACTAAAATCTATCAGGTCACGTATAGTTTAATATTTGGCTTCTAAGTAAAATGCATTGCTTTTGAAGTTCTCTTTGCTCGCATAGGTATATTTTTTATTGATCAGGAATAAAAACAGATAACATTAAAACTAATTACAATGCAATGTGCAAACGTTCAAACAAATAATATAACTTTTATAGTTTCTTGGTTCAATAAATCTATTCTTACTTATATTAACTGAAGAGTTTGTTTGTTTGTTTGTTTGAACGCGCTAATCTCAGAAATTACTGGACCGTATTGAAAAATTCTTTTTTTTGCAGATAGTCCATTTATCGAGGAACACTATAGGCTACATCACAACACGCTATTACCAACAGAAGTGTAGCATTAATGAAAAATGTTGCAAAAACGGAAAAAGACTTCTTTTTAGGGTTCCGACCTAAAATGGAACCTTTATGGTGAGACTTTGTCTGTCTGTCACAAATGGACATCTCGAGAACTACTATGCTATTAACTTGAAATTTGGAATAGTTTTAGATGACGTATGCTCAACTATTTTGCAAATTAGAGAGTAATATAATAATTTTAATCGTTTTTGCAACAAAGCCTGAAAGGGGGTCTTAAAAATTCGAAGAGGGGCTACTAGAGCATATGGGGTATCATAAGAAAGAGCGCTGCTTGCACATTCTCAAGCATTTTTTCTTTTTTTCCTAAGGCGCATAATTTTCGACTTCTGATGAAAAATGAAAAAAAATACCTTTCCCCCCCTTTTCTCCGAAGTTTGCATAGAGAAAAATCTGAAATTATCTTATGTGATAGAAGTTTATTTAAAGATTACAGGAAAAATAAAACGATGTCTCTAAATAGTAAAAAATAGTAGTATTTAACCGCCTCTGTGGTCTAGTGGTCCATCCCACCGATTTCAGACCAAGAGGTCCCGGGTTCGATTCCCAGTAGGGGTACATATTGTATTCGGTTTGGTTGGTGGTAGGACTTGTTTTTAGTCCGCCTGGTTAGCTACCACCATCTTATCTAAGTCTGACGCCATAACAATGATGCTTTCACCATTATTGTGTTCCGGCAGTTAGAGATAAGATAGCCATTTCCTCAGTGAATCAGGATTCCATGAGTAGTGCGCTTCCACCTTCAGCTTTATCACCACTTAACATCAGGTGTGATGAAGGCTAAGTGCTATCCCGTTGTGGATAAAATTCAAAATTATATTAGTTCCACTATCGGTCAAGTCAAGAGCTGGCATTAACCTAAAACTAAAATATTCTACACCGCAAATGCTCTGACGAATCTAGCCTCGCCAATGAAAACATTTTCATGTTATATTTATAGAAAATTAATGATGGTACGGAACCCTCCTTACGCGAGTCCGCCTTGCTCTTGACCTGTTTTATTTAGTAGGTTTTCCTTTTCCTCAAATTAACGCAGGTGAAACTGCGAAGCACAGCTAGTATATTAATAGAAGAACAGTGACGTCTATTAGTATCCACCTTACCATCATCATCCTCTCTTTATCCCAATTCTAATTAATTCTAAGCGGGGCAGTACATCCTTCTCTTCCACTCTACTCTACTCACCGTCATCTCCTCATTCACTCCTTTCTCATTCATATCATTAGTTCCTACCCACCTGTTTCTCAATAATAAATTAGTATTTTTTTATGACAAATTAATTTTATGACGAATTATTCGTTTAAATTGTGCTGAATAAGTTAGTGGCATGGAAGTAGCAGTAATAATAATAATAATATACTTATATGTGGTTACTTCCGCGTGGCGTCGCGTCAACAGATTTTATTGCGAGTTTGGCCGTGAGAGCTGAAGCGTGGCCATTTTTTGCCTAATGCTTTATTTATGAAAATTTGCTTTTAAAACATCAGCTGAACTCAATCTAACGTGAACATCAGGATGGCGGGTGTACTTCTCAGATTAGCTTAAATTTATTGCAGATATTTGGTACCTGCTGTGTACCTTTACGTACCTCTTTTAAAAATCTGTGTACCTCCGTATTTACTAAGATATTCAAATCGCTAGGTACACCCGCGGACCTGACGTCAGGTCCGCGGGTGTACTTTGAACCAATGAGTGTATCGTAGTGAATTTGTGTATAGATTTGGTACCTTCTGTGTACCTGCAGAAACATGTATTAGACTTCCATAATTCGATAAGGTATCGAAGATATTCAATACAATAGGTACACCCGCCAAACTGACGTTAGGATTTTTTTGAAACCGATGAGTGTATCGTAATGGTTTTGAGTATAGATTTGGTATCTTCTGTGTACCTGGAGAAACATGTATTAGACGTCCACAATTCGATAAGGTATAGAAAATATTCAAAACAATAGTTTACCCGCCATCCTGATGTCAGTATGGTGCATGCACACTGGTTCCATATTGTAAAGGTAGGGACTTAGGTTGCACGTTTTTTTAGCAACCACAATTTGATATCCAAGGAAATTAAATATATATGTGGAGTGTAAATCATATGCCTGTGTTGACATGTTAAGGGTAAGGGTTTCTGAAAGACGACAAAATATTTCTAATAGCGCCTACATGATGGGGTCATATCCTCTGCTAAATGTCTAATGAACAGTCTACGGTTAATTTGTATTTTTAATGTTAATAATGAACAAACAGTCACAAATAATATCTTAATAGCTACTGTAATTTGATAATTAGACTTCAATATAAATATTTCTTATACTCTTATAAGTTATTACTCGTAGATTTATTAGTTTTTTTTATAAATTTGCGAAGGCAAACTGTTTATATATCTTATCATACAACTTTTTCCGAGCGATCATAATTAGTCTATTACTTTAAGGTACAGTCATCTATAAGGAAAGTTGAGCCACTTGCATTGCAGCATTAATGAACATTCTTAATTTGGCCGTCTTATGAAAACGTTTATCAGCCGCATGCCTGAAAGCATTACACGGCTAGATAAAAAATGTTGCGAAGTGGCTAAATTTTCCCTCTATTGAGATTTAACTCACTAAATACAGATAGGTAGTCTTACACATATAACATTAAATGACTTTACTCGCGAAGCTACATTTACAAAGCAAGCCAACCTAAATACATATGCATTAAACAAAGTGCATTAAACCACATTAGGTTTGTTTTAAGTGGTTGTGAGGTTGTGACGTCTAAAATCACCCTTTGAAAATCCACCCAACAAGTTGTAAATATGTAACATAAATTTCGCATAATCTTAGTTCATAATGATTGGTTTTAAGAAGAACTTGTTATACGCATTTAATTGTGCGTATTTACGAGTGTGAGACGTCATAGTTAAGGGTATTTTTCGTAACTCCTTTTTTTCCTCTTAGCCCGTAAGAAAAATAGTTTTAGTTTATTATACGCATTTGATTGCGCGTATTTACGAGTGTGATACGTCATAGTTAAGGGTATTTTCGTAACTTATTTATTTTTTCCGCGTAACACGTAAGAAAAATAGTTTTAGTTCATTTTCTGTACCTTTTGTTGGTCAATGAATGATACAAAAATTCATGTTATTTTAAATTGTTACTTTTTTGCACTTTCAATGCAATTTTTATTATTGAAAAATTGAAAATGAAGTATTTAGAAAAATTGAGTGTGTTGTGAGAGGGGTCGATTTTTTCTTAATTTTTAATTTTTCAACAAAAATACATTTAAAGCATTTTGATAATTAGTTTTGTTTTAAGAGGCTGTGACGTCTAAAAATCACCCTTTGAAAATCCACCCAACAACTTGTAAATATGTAACACGACGATCTCCGTGGCTAATTGATGTCCGCACCGGTTTTTAGGGTTCCGCTATCTCTGGATGTCCCGACTCCTGAGTTCGATTTGTACATCATTATTTGATTAAAAATATAATAAAAGTGATTGCGCAATTATACATTTTGTCGTCTCTTGGAAACCTTTACCCTTGAACATTGGTCTGCAGGTACACAAACCGTACCAAATCTATACCCAGAGTGTAAGTTTACCAATGCAAACGTTACTATCGCGTTTAAATTAAATTGTATCTAAGCCTTATTTCTTGAAAATAAAGTAAGTACAATCTATCTGTCAAAATTGCACCATAGTCCCTATTTTTACAATATGGAACCAGTGTGCGCCATCCTGTCACCAGGGCCCTGTCAAACGAAACTTACAAGTCTACAATTATGTAAAAAGGGACTAATTTGTAGACTTGTAATACAAGACGTGCTGTTTAACCAAACTTACAAATAATATGTAAGAATCTTACAACTAAAAATCTTACATATTTGTAAAGTCTAATTGATGATTAAACGAACTTACCTTAGTGACGTTCTATCACAATGGGAGAGTTTCCTACAGTAATTTTTCTATGCACTAGATTACGCTGTAGCTGTAACACAACCACCTTTTTTCAGCATATTATGGCAAAGGATTCGTTCATTTAGCCTAAAAACACCTCCCACCTCACCTCCGGTTCAAAGGCTCCTTGCAACTTTTTGTTGATATTCGGAAACGATATTCGTATGGTGATGTCAGACTATTTTCTTTGCGATTTTCTGCTACGTTCTAGTTCGTTTACTTCTTCATTCAGATCTTTTATCAAACCCTTAATGACATTTTTGGTGCGAATTGCTGCACCTAGATTGTATATTCTGAACTAATCTGAAAAAGTTAGGTCGCTATGGTTGGGTAGCGCCATCTAGTACAATTTTTTGAACTAACGATGAAACGTCAAAAGAAACTCTCATTATACGAAGGCTTCATCCGAAGAGATTATTGTACACATGTAGTTCCCCGTAACGACTCGCTAGTCACACACTAGAGTTAAAAGATATTTAAAAAAAAACATACATACAGACGAATAGAGAAGCTCCTCCTTTTTGATTTAGAAGTCGGTTAAAAATTAAAGTATCTTTCATTTTTTTCTCATCATCAAGCAAGATTGAAGAAATCTCTTCTAATTTCCCATTGTTAATGCATAAAACATAATTAATGATACTCTACTGTACTGTAACTGTTTTTAACTGTACTTAACTGTACTTGGCTGTAGTTGGCTGTACTTATAGGAAAAATGTGATAATGATAAGATGAAACAGCCATATTGAGATTTTATATAATTTTTATGCATTCACAATGCAATTTTGTAAGTGTAGGAAAAATTTTCTTACCACATTTTTCCTATACTTACAAAATTGCATTGTGAATGCATAAAAATAATATAAAATCTCAATATGTCTGTTTCATCTTAATCGATTGTTAAACATTTGTAAAAATGTTTCTTTCGGATGCGAGGGTTTCCTCACATTGATGAAGCAACGCTGGCCTACAGCGTAACAAGTGATAGCAAAATTCGACGAGTCGTGTAAGCCTTTCGGTAGCTTAGTTGGTCAGAGCATCGGGCCGGATTCCCGGAGGCGCGGGTTCGAATCCCGCCTGAAAGCTACTTATGGGGCTCGTGGTTTTTTACTATCACATTTTTCCTATACTTACAAAATTGCATTGTGAATGTATAAAAATTATATAAAATCTTGGCTGTACTTGGCTGTACTTGACTGTACTTGACTGTACTTGACTGTACTTGACTGTACTTGACTGTACTAGACTGTACTTGACTGTACTTGACTGTACTTGACTGTACTTGACTGTACTTGACTGTACTTGACTTTACTTGACTGCACTTGACTGCACTTGACTGCACTTGACTGTACTTGACTGTACTGGACTATACTTGACTGTACTTGACTGTACTTGACTTTAGTTGACTGTACTTGACTGCACTTGTCTGCACTTGACTGTACTTGACTGTACTGGACTATACTTGACTGTACTTGACTGTACTTTACTTTATCAACCAAGTTTCTACTGTAAAAAACTGTAAACGAAATAAAATTTTAATAAATATTTTTACTAGCTTTCCGCCCGCGGATTCACCCGCGTGGACTACACGACATTATCCGTCGGGAATGTCACGTTTTTCCGGGCTAAAAAGTAGCCTATGTTCCTCTCCAGGCTACAAAGTATCTGTATCCCAAATTTTAGCCAAATCCGTTCAGCCATTTTGGCGTGATTGAGTAACAAACATCCAAACATCTAAACATCCAAACATCCAAACATCTAAACTTTCACATTTATAATATTAAGTAGGAAGTAGGATTTGCCTTCAGTGAATATTCCGATGATTAGTTACGTGTTACCTACATTATAAAGTTAGAAGTTTTTCTTAAACTTGTAAAATAAAATAGTATCATAAACCTTAGAACTATCTTGTCTTTGAAAACTCTTTAAAGTACCTAACTAAATCCAACTAGTGATCTATCTGTAATTTTATTTTATTTGCCCCCAGTGAATATTCCGATGATTACCGTGTTACATTAAGATTATTTTTTTTATTATTTTTATGCATTCACAATGCAATTTTGTAAGTATAGGAAAAATGTGATAGTAAACTACTTATGGGGCTCGTGGTTTTTTACTATCACATTTTTCCTATACTTACATTAAGAAGTTGAAAGTTTTCTAAAACTTGTAAAATAAAATAGTATCAACCTTAGAACTGTTTTATCCTATGAGTAATAGTATTTATCTAAAGTCCGCAGCTACCGATGAGTTGAAGGGTACAGGGGCAAAACAAGAAATGTCACAAACAGGTTTTTTGTTTTGTATTTTTTTTTTTTTTTTTTTTGGCTTGCATAATTATTTTTTATTAATTTACTGATAGGAACCTAAGTTTACTGTACAAAGATCGGCTGTAAATACAAATAAACTTTTGAGAAATGTTCACAAATATACTTACATTAAAATGTAAATTCCACAAAAATCTGTTTTGTGACATTCCTTGTTTTGCCCCTGTACCCTTCAGTTGATCAAAATCTTACAAAGTTAAAAAACCGAATAATAGCAGTGGCTATGGACATTTAAAATTTAAAGATTCTAACAATATAATGGATGTCCCAGAGTTACGGGGCATGACATGAAGGAAAAGTACTCTAAAAATATCTCTGAAAGGAAACATTCTTTTATTTTTGACAAGAAACAAAACAATGCCTTCTTCTACACTATGTGTCGACCCCCTACGCACATCGACAAAATATGGTACGTGTGAATAGTGTCAATGCAGCTTTTTGCAGTTGCGTTGTCGTTGTGCGAAAAAATGTTGATGTTAATCCGTTTTCACTAGTAGTTGTGATGTGGTTACGTCGTATGCAATGTGGCCGGCCGCTAGTTCGCAGCGTCGTCGTCGCTGGTAGTTGCGTTGTGATTGGCACTCACGCGCTCGTAAATGACAGCAAAATATACATTTCGAATACAAAATGCGCCTTGCCCACGTGTTGTGGTTGTAGTACGTGTGGGTTGACACTTTAATGAGTTGAAAGAACTATATAAGAACTACATACAAATTAAAATAAATTAAATGTAAGTATATACGTAAATAAGCACAAAAAACGAGATCACGAGACTGATCAAAATCTGAAAAATAGGTGATTTAAGGTGCGACGATTTTTAATAAGGGATCGTGACGTTTCACAAAAACTTTCTTACCATCGCAAATAAATTTTAAAATGTTGCTACAAATATCCAGCTATCTAAAACAGTTTTCCGTTTTTCGTAGAAGTACTTCAATAGAACGTAAATAGTGTTTTTGTAAACGTTGCGTCATGCACCCGCGGAGGGGCGCGGGCGATAAAAAACCCTGCTCTCCTCCGTTTGTGAAATCCGAGACGGGCCGCGCATTCAGGTCGTTAAAGAGAGTCGGAGCTTGCAGACGTTCCACGTAAAAATATTTATTTTTAAATAATCTAAAACTCAGCCGTTTATTTTTCGATTTTAATATTTTTCTGATAGTTTTTAGTCTTGATCTATAGTTTAAATTCTTTATAGTGAAACATAATAATATCAATATAATTAAACTTACTCATAGTAGGATTGTAACATTTGTTAAACAGGGCCCAGGATGGGAAACGGTCAAACTATCGTATTGAATATTTTTGATACCTTATCGAATTGTGGAAGTCTAATACATGTTTCTGCAGGTACACAGAAGGTACCAAATCTGTACTCAAAATCATTACGATACGCTCATTGGTTTCAGAAAAATCATAACCTCGGGTTGGCGGGTGTACCTATTGTATTGAATATCTTCGATACCTTATCGAATTATGGAAGTCTGATACATGTTTCTGCAGGTACACAGAAGGTACCAAATCTATACACAAATTCACTACGATACACTCATTGGTTCAAAGTACACCCGCGGACCTGACGTCAGGTCCGCGGGTGTACCTAGCGATTTGAATATCTTAGTAAATACGGAGGTACACAGATTTTTAAAAGAGGTACGTAAAGGTACACAGCAGGTACCAAATATCTGCAATAAATTTAAGCTAATCTGAGAAGTACACCCGCCATCCTGATGTTCACAATCTAACAAGCCAACGTCTTGTCAAAACCCCGGTACTTTGAAATTAATTCAAACGATCAGAGATTATGTTAATGAATGTTTATCGAGATTGTATACTATTTATCCGTATCAAAAGACCTACATCTCTCTAATTAGGCTAGCAGAATAATGAACTAATGTCTAATATGTTTCTCTGATGGCTTACAGTCTTCTTAGCGAAATGTTTTGAAATTAGAAATTCCATAACTTTTATGAAATTGACTGTTTGGCTTAATAAATACTTTACTTACGTTGAGTAAAGAAAGACAGTATTTTAAAACACTCAGGCTTATACTAGGTACCAATTGAAGTCACGATCTTTATACTTCAACTCTACAATCTCGTATTAGTACTAGAATAAAATTATATCCTGTACTCGCAATTTATCACAGGTTTTAATAAAGAGTAATTACTATCTAAGTTATGCAGTAAAATGATACTGTCTGACTTTAGTTCCTTACTTAGAATTCAGACCCAGGCACAGGGCACACAGTTTCTAAAATTCTAATAACGTTAAAGTGTCACGTAATATAGACAGAGACCAAAAGAGCCGCTAAAGTGCCAGATGCTTCGAGTGTACCCATGTACCGCGACATACATTAGAATAGTATTTTCGAATATTAAATATTGGTTTTGGCGGCGGTCGTTGTGCAAACAATTAATGTTTATTTCTCTAAAAACATCGGCGCGAGCGCTCACATTTTTGTTTGGCTAATGATTGATTTTTTATTTACTCCAGCATGTCACCGCTCTGAGACTACGGCAAATAGCTCTAGGGACATTTTTCTCACGGAACGCGGATCGCGACTCGGCGTCCGTTACACTTATATCACGAAAAAGTGATCGAAGCAGCGGCGCTGCGACGTACACCGGGCGGCGGCGGCGCTGACCGCACGACGGGTCCGCTGCGCTCTTGTGTCACCCGTCAGATCGAATATACAAGATAACATTAAAACTAATGTACACTCGAAGCTTTTCACAATCACCGACGAGGGCAATAAATAAAGCTTCGTCGAAGAACGGGAGCAATTAATATGGGCGCGCCCGTCTCGCGTGAAAGTAGCTGAGGTAGACCACATGTGGACACTCGTACGTGTACTTATATTCGATGATACTTACTATATAGTTTAGAGTTGAATTTTGCTCATAAAATTATTTCCTATTGGTTTTTTAAAACGAAAAGTGGAAGCGTTATTTGCCGAGAAATTTTGTTGTGTTTTGTGTGTTATAAATTTTTATTAAAATATAATACTCGTAATAAAGGCTTTTATTTATAATTATTACAAATTTAATTCAAAAAGCGGAGCAGCAAAAAATAGACAGTGTCTGTGATGTGGGTAATCCGCAGAAACCATTTATCTTTCTGAATTACAGCTAATAAAGAATAAATCATGAACGGAGTATCGTAATCACAGGCTGTAGTATAATATAAATGCTCCATAGGTGTGCAATTACTCGTTCAATTATTTGAAATCAAACCGATCGACTGACCTACATTTAAATATTTTGCGATAAAACTTCCTACGCATAGATAGACGTCATATCGAAATTGGCGTATGTAGATTTGAATAACAAAATATGGTTGCGGTCGTTTCGCGCCCATTCGCCAGCAGGGCTGCCAGGTGGTATTTAATTTTGATTGCATGTTTGAGTTACTGTCTTGTGTAGCACCTACCTACAAAGATTACTTACTGAGTAACGGAGGCACGCTATAAAATAAATTGTTTTTAAAACCGAGTACAACGTACAGCACATCATTAACGTAGATTGAACTGGACCTTAATGTGTTTGTAATAGGAGTGGGTTTTTAGGATTTCGTAGCCGAATGGCAAAACCCTTATCGATTCGACATGTCTGTCTGTCAGTCTGTCCGTATTTCTGTCTGTCCGTCCGTCTGTATGTCACAGCCACTTTGTTCCAAAACTATTAAGACTGGTAGGTAGATGTGTTCGGTAAACCGCTTTATAATTTTCATACGAAAATAATAAAAAAATAAGGGGGGCTCCACATACATAAAATTCGTGTGGGGTGTCTATAAATAGTTCTTTAAATATAATTTATAAAGGTGACTTAAATATTTTTTTCTCAAAGTCAATATTTTGAAAACCTCCAAAGAGGTAAAATGTATGCCTCCTCTAACTTTTAAAGTAAGGGTTAAAAATCTAAAATAAATATATGTTGTTGACCTCAAGAAACACTTATAAAGAAAATTCAAACGAGTTATAGTCAGTAGTTTTGAGATATAACACATTTTCAAAAGCCGCAAATATCTTAATAGCAAAGTTTCTTACTTGCGTTAATTTCAGTTTCACATTTTGTGAGGACTCCGTAATTCTCTGTATTTCTTCTATATTTTTATTTTCTGGGCCGTAAGCTTTTTTGCCGACATCATCACTCGATCATCAAATGGCAAAACACGGAACCCTTATAGATTCGTTATGTATGTTTGTCTGTCCGTCCGTCCGTATTTGTCACAGACACTTTATTCCAAAACTATTAAGACTACACAGTCGAAACTTGGTAGGTAGATGTATTCCACAGACCTATCGATATAGGTCTGTGATGTATTCTGTGACCCGCTTTACGATTTTAATACAAAAATAAAATAAAAACAAAGTTAAGGGGGCTCTCCATGGGAACCTAATGAAACGCATAACATGAAACGCATCATGTTGAAAGGCATAATCATCGAAAGGCATAATTTCAGTAAGCATAACTATCTAAAGGCATAACTTTTAAATGGCGTAATACTTAAAAGGCATAATATTTAACAAGCATACATTTAACGGGGTAATAACTTTATTTATTTTGAAGTTAGGTCTGTGAAAATAAAAATGAACTTTTCTGGCGCTTCGCCGGCCGCTGCCGCGGCACGATCGCTTCGCTCGCTCAGCTCGCGCGGCGTTTTGGTCAGTCTTCTAACCTAACCTAACCTAAAACGACTTCTTGGGTGACGAGCCCCTTCGTGAGGGGCTGCACTACCCGTCCCCCTGCTTCTCTGTTTTTTTCCATTTTTACAAAATTCAGAACTTATAGAGCCAACAGCTCCCAAAATATATTTTTTTACCATTGGATGTCTCCCATTTACCTCGGGGGTTAATTAGAGGGTATCGAAAATTTGGTTTGATTTTAGCTACGAGACGCACCGTTTTCGAGATATTGACATTTTTATGAAATTAATTATGCTTTACGAAATTATGACCAAACGAAATATTAATTTTTTTTTATTTCTTATTCTTATTCTAATATTTCTGCCTTTCAACCATTATGCATTATTATCATTATGGGTTATGAAAGGGCAATAAGCAAATTCGTATGGGACCTGTCCCCCCCTCCAACATACCTTTTATGTGTGTCAACAATTTCATACGTATATAAAGAGATTAATAAATATAAATATTCAATGTCAAAATCATTCTTTTTTATTAACGCAAGTGTTACTTTTGTATTAAATAATAATATTAAAATAATATTTTCTCAGAATCCCCATACATTTGAGGGATGTCGCCATAGTAAAAAGTTGTCACTATATTAATATCTTTCACTTGAGATACATTTCATACTATTTCAAATCTGTTGATCGGAAATGGGTTTTGGGGGGACGTTTTGTCGGATCGTCCTTTATGATAAAGAATAAAATGCTTTTCAATATTATGCCTTATGATGTATGCCAAGTGAAATTATGATAATAAACTTTATGCGTTTTAATGTGTCACCGCTCTTGATACATCGAACTGAAACTGAACAATATTTTTTAATCAAATATTTTCATGTGGGGTGTCTAAAGATAGGTCTTTAAAAATTTTATTTTTTTTATTTTTATTTATTGAGATCACCAACATATTATACATCAGATATTACATAAAAACAAACATTAAATAAAAAAAGGCTAAATGCAAATACAATTACAGGTGAAGACCACATGCGTATTAAATATACTTTCATTACAAAATACATAATTACAAATCGAAAAAGTAAGTAATGCTACAAATTAATTTGATTAATTAAAACAAAACACTAATTGAAATAATAATTACAAATCATAAAAATACTAATTAATTAAAATACCATTAAATGTCATAATATCGTAAAAACTAAAAATAACACAATTGTAATGAATTTAAATAAGATTGCTTAATTGATTAAAATATGATTAAAATGTTCAAACAAAAAACACATTGGGAAATTATAAAAGGAGAGACCTCTTGAAGCTGCCAATGCCACCCCTGAATAAGTCCAAGTCCTTTGTTTTCGCAAGACTATTATACTGTCGTATCATGCGGTTGGTAAGCGCATTCTGACCAAGGTTGGACTTGGAAGGTCGGTCCACCAGTACCTTACCCTTCGACGCCCGAGGGAGTTTTAGGGGAGCCGAGAAGGAAAGGGAACTCAGTGAGCCTGGCACGTCAAGGATGCCATTCGCTAGTCTAAAGAGGAACATTATATCATGCAGGCGTCTTCGATCCAGAAGAGAATCTATTTTGAAATGGTCTAGCCTATCAGTATACTTTATAATGCTCTTGCCTAAATTACACGAGTATGTTAGGTGCCATAAGAAACGTTTTTGAATGCTTTCTATTATTTTTGAGTGCACTTCATAAAAAGGACTCCATACCACGCTGCAGTACTCCAGACCACTACGAACAAACGAATTATATAAAAGGATTTTGGTTTTGGGATTTTTAAAATGTTTGATATGCCGCAGAACAAATCCAAGGTTCTTAAAGCCCTTACTACAAATATCGTTAATGTGAGGATTAAAAGTGAGTTTCTCATCCATACGAACCCCGAGATCTCGTACGGTATCGACATTAACCAAGGTATTTTCAGCAATTCTATATTTGTGTTCAGATACTTTTTTTTTCCGTGAGAATATCATGCAACTGCACTTGGAAACGTTTAAGTCCATTTGATTCGCCTCGCACCAATCCACTAGATTGTTGATGTCATTTTGTAAATGATCAGCATCCGATTGAGTGACTACTTCTCTGAAAAACTTTAAGTCATCTGCAAATAGTAAGTACTCAGAGTTTTTGAAGCACTCTCCAATATCGTTAATAAAAACATTAAACATCAAAGGACCCAGATGTGACCCCTGCGGAACACCAGATGCAACAGGGAAAGAGTCTGACGAAAAACCATTTACCACCACACATGAAGATCTTCCCGACAGATACGACCGGCACCAGCTCAACAAGGGTTCCCCAATGCCGTGCGCACAAAGCTTGTGGAGCAACATTTCATGATTGACCCGATCAAAGGCCTTACTAAAGTCCGTGTAAATTGCATGCACCGAGGAACGACCGTCGACTTTGTGGGAGACGGAATCGATAAATGAAATAAGATTCGTTGCCGTCGATCTATTCTTTACGAAGCCATGCTGACGAGAGTCTATGAGGTTCTTGACGTGCCAAGACAAGATTGGCATAAGCTGCTCGAACACCTTGGCAAAGACAGGCAAAATGGAGATTGGTCTGTAATTCTGTATACAATGCTTTTCGCCATTTTTAAATAGTGGAACTACCAAGGCAACCTTCCAAGCAGTTGGAAATGTGCCAGTGGCTAAAGATTTATTTAGTATAAGGCATAAAGGCTTCGCCAGAGCATCTGCACAGCGTGCAACAAAGAGTGACGGCAAACCATCGGCTCCTGCACCCTTGGTGACATCCAGTCTCTTCAATATCTTTAAAACCTGATCGTCTTTGAACTTGATCGTGGTAAGAAAATTGCTGGTTGAAGACGGAACCTTGACATTATAAGAAGTGTTTGTCGGGTATTTGTTCACTTGGTACGAAGAAGAAAAGCTCTTGGCAAATAGGTTGCAAATGTCGACACCACTAGAAGCTGTGTTATTTTCCAGTACCATTTGTGAAGGGTAGTGGCTGTCATTTTTGCGCTTGCTTTTGGTGAAAGACCAGAAAAGTTTGGGATTAAAATGACATAAAGGTTTCTCAAACTCAATCTTTTGAAAGATAGAGCCTTCCAAAGTGGTAAAATGTGTGTCGTCACCCCCCCTTCTAACTCTTGAAATAAAGAATAAGAATAATATAAGAATAAGAATAAGAATAATATTTATTTGTTATACAAACACATCACAAAAACAATGTGGCACCGCAGCCTGAGTTAGTGTAAACTGTGCTACAGGCCACGGTTCTCCCAAATAGTAATACATTTATTATTTGTGTTTAAAAGTAAACAATGCAAGTTATATTTAAAATAAAGAAAGAAAGAAGTTATAATTAACCTTAGCAATGAAGTACTAATTTTATACAATAAGACTTGCTACTGTAGTCGTACAAAAAGACTTTCAGTAGTTTCATAGTCAAGTTCATTAAGCACATTTAAAATAGTGTTTCTAAATTTTTTATTGTTAATGCTTGCTACTTTTCTGATGTCATGATTAAGCTTATTATAAAGCATAGGAGTGTAGTAGTCATAGCTTTTCATTGCAAATACGGTTCTACATCTTGGCAGTGGCACCTTACTTGTCCGTCTATCAGGCAGGTATATATAGGGTATAGTGTAACGATGGTACCTTCGCAGAGACTGGTAGATGAATAATTTTCTGACTGAAAGTACACCACATATATTATATAAATCTCCAGTGGGGTATCGGTAAGGTAATCCTAGTAAAACCTTTAATATTGCGCGTTGTGCACGTTCGACTTCGATTAATAATGTTTTTGATGCCATGCCCCACACACAGATAAGTACGACAGTATACTTTCGGCCAGAGATTTATACGTTAAACTGAGTATATCAGGGGGAGCAACATCACGCAGATTTTTTAAAATATATATCAGTTTTCTGGTTCTCTTGGCCACTGCTGTTATCTGCGGTCCCCAGTTAAGATTCTCATCCACTACAACACCTAAATACTTGGTATTGTGTACTCGCGATAGAAAAGGACAGGAACAAGTAACTGGGATTTGTGACTTTCTATTACAGGGGTATGTATGTATTTGTAACATAAAATTACTCTCCGGCGAGGTACGATCCGATACCCTGAAGCAAATGTAACTTGTTTTTGTGGTGTTGAGATTGAGGAGACTGTCCTCTAACCAAGCTACGACCTTACTCATACTGGCTTCAGCTAGTAAACGAGTTTGATTGCAGTCAGGTGCATGGCAAAGAAGAACAGTATCATCCGCAAACATAAAAATTTCCGCGCCCAATAAGTCAAGACTACACATTTGGTCTATATAAATTAAAAACAAAGTGGGACCCAAGATGCTTCCTTGCGGTACACCAAATACACAATCCGCATCATTAATTATCTGTTGACTAATCCTGACCCTCTGAGACCTACTTTCCAGATAAGTACGAAACCACGCTAAAGGCACTCCCCTTATACCCAGATGTTCCATGCGCTTTAAGAGGATGGGAATCGACACGGTGTAAATCCTTTTGTAAATCTAGAAACACACCTAAGCATCGCTCATTATTATCTAGATACGTACGTACCCTAGACGTTAGCTGAAGTACAGCATCCTCCGTACTAAATTACCTTGCCTGAAACCAAATTGTCGTGGGCTCAAAAAACTGTTTTTCTCTAAATAACTCATTAGCCTACCATTTACTATTTTTTCTAAGATTTTAGATAATGTGGAAATTAAGGAAATGGGCCTGTAATTTGTTGGGAGCGTCTTTAATCCAGCTTTATAAATTGGTGTTACGATGGCTTTTTTGAAGGCTTCAGGAAAAATACCGGAATTTAGGCTAAGATTGATTAAATGAGTTAATGGTTCTAAAATAGAAGGACATGCATTTTTAATAACATTTGTAGTAATTAAGTCCCATCCACATGCACAATTTGATTTTAATCCTAATATAATTTTATGAACATCGGAACAATCTACAGGAAACAATGAAAAGGACCCAGAGGGAGAAATTACTGGCCTAGATGTTTGTGTGTTTGATAAAAAAGCGAAAAATGTAGAAAAAATATGTCCTGTAGATTTAATCAAAAACTTTCAACGAAAATTGGTTTGAACGAGATATAGTAAGCACTTTTTGAAATATAACACATTTTCAAAAACAGCAAATGTAACTTTGCCATTCATACAAACAATATGAAAAACCAAGTTATATTTTGCTCACGAAAAAAGATGGTGGAATTTTGGCTAGGTATAGGCAATCGGTACATTAAGTGGGTACGGAACCCTTCACGGGCGAGTCCAACTCGCACTTGGCTGATCTTTTTGCATTAAAAAGTAGCCTATGACCTTTCTCAGGCTCTGGAATATCTCTGTACCAAATTTCATTGAAACCGTTTCAGTAGTTTAGGCGCGATAACTTTCATCCCCTATTTCAACCCCTTACAACCTTTTTTTTGCATTAAAAAAGTAATCGGTTCAGTAGTTTAGGCGTGGTTGCGTAACACATAGAGAGAGTTACTTTTGCATTTATAATATTATAATTTACTAGCTTTTGCCCGCGACTTCGTTCGCGTGATTAAAATAGTTGTGCGTTATTTTTAAAGTTACGTATTACAATTATAAGTATAAAGAAAGCTATCTACCCTCCAAAAATGGTATCTCTACCTTCAACCTAAATAGTAATTCTTTTACATACTGAAACACCATGTAGCACCCTGTATAATAGGAATTTTACAAAACGCTTTCTTAGTGCTTACCTACACCATGGAAGGAATCTACCCTCCAAAAATGGTGCCTCTGCCTTTAGCCCTATTCAAATCCCCATACAAACTGGAACACCCTGTAGCACCTTGTATAACGGGAATTTTCCAAAATCCTTTCTAAGTGCTTACCTACAGCATGAAAGGTATCTAACGTCCAAAAATGGTGTCTCTACCTTCAGTCCTATACAAATCCCCATACAAACTGGAACATCCTGTAACACCCAGTATAACGGGAATTTTCCAAAACCCTTTCTTATTGCTCACATAGATTATAAACGGAATCCACCCTCCAAAAATGGTGTATCTATCTCTATCTTTAGCCCTATACAAATCCACATACAAACTGGAACATCCTGTAGCACCCTGTATAACGGGAATTTTCCAAAATCATTTCTTAGTGCTCATCCACAACATGAAAGGTGTCTCTAAAAATGGTGTCTCTACCTTCAGCCGTTAGGGCTCTACGCATATGCCATCAATGAATCAATCAATTTAGAGTTTTATACAGGATGTTTTTCTATAAGTGCAATACCTCTTAGGTGGTGATTGTGCTCATGAATATGAACAACTTTTACTATGGGGCCAACTCTGCAACTCAACAAAAAAAATCTGCTGTTTCATACAATTTGTTACTACCTACCTAAATGACCAGAATGTATGGAACAGCTGATTTTTTTGTGAAGTTGCAGAGTTGGCCTCATAGTAAAAGTTGTAGACATTCATGAGTACAATCACCACCTAAGAGGTATTGCACTTATAGAAAAACACCCTGTATGTTTAGATTATAATAATAATATAAGTAAGGATTAGATCACTGAAAATGCATTTATTAGATAATCGATTAAATTAGTTTTGGTAGGTAATCCTTTTGATATTATTTGGTGATTTTTAGGTGACACGTCTACAGGTGACAGTCATTGTAAATGCATTTATTAGGTGATCGATTAAATCATACCCTTTTAAAAACTATACTGTTAATTTAGTTGATGCAATAACATTAATTTATAAACATTATAATTTAGTTCATGTTATGGCATTAGAAGAAGTAAGGTCAGTTTATATAATTAAACAAAGACTAAACTCATGCCTAATTTGGAAGTCCATCTATACTGACATCATTTTTAATAAATTTCAGTTAAAAAAGTTGGCTGTTGGCAGCCCTAACTTATGATAATAAGCGCCTTCGGCCACTAAGATGCGATCGACGCAGGCTCGTAACCAACGCACACACAACGAGCTTTTGTTATTAATTTTACTTATTTACTTTTGGGTGATGTTAGCAAACGATTTCTATGTTAATATGAAGGTCGTACGTAAGCCTTGCAGACACATGACTTATTAACACATTAAAGCTTTTTAAAATACGTAGGTATTTTCTTCAAATTGCACGATTTGCTCGCAATCGTTAATTGTACATTTGTTTTTGTACCCATAAAAACGTATGTAATTATATCGAATGCTCATTGTTCATACTAAGGTAGAACCACATTTTTTGTTTAGTTAGCGTCTTCTCGAGAATCCCACGTACGCCGTGTAAGTTTTTCTAGGTATGATGCGTGAGTGCAGCTCGGAATGCGGCCCGAGTCCGCTCTCTTGTTCGAGTTTTATGGAATAAGGATAAGTGAAAATTAAGAAGCATGGGAGATAAATCTTCGTGAGTTATCTTGCAATATAATAGTAATATTAAGATTTACACGGTTAGGATGTGGATGGTAATATGTGGCGGGAGGAGGGCCAGGCGGGCGGCAGCGTGGCTACGGGCTACGCGCCGTAGATCATAATCGGACGAGTATTTATTGGCCCGCGTTTCTAAAGCTCTGCGCAAGCGCGTCTTTAAGCTGCGCGCACGAATGTCAACTGTCACGCGATGTTACGCGCCAACAACACATTTATGGAGCCATCGATCGCGAACATTATCCTATTCATATTTCTAGTGTGAAAGCTGAAAGTCGTTTAAATAAATAATATATTAGTCAATGGTACTTGCGAATTGCATTTGTCGAAAGCCATTTTGGTGGATTTTACATTGTATGATTAATGTTTTACATAGAATTTCTTTTAACGAGAAAAATTCCTTAACAATAACAAGTCTCGGAGGCACTTTAATCAAAAGATATGTCCATTGAAGACGTTTTATAAAACTTATATTGCCAATGAATACTTTAAACAAAACCTATGAATTTTCATGAAAGTCGGGTAGCTAGGCAATATGCCCAAAATCGTCATCATTGTTCTTAGATCGTCGATCGTAATAAAAATGTCTTCAAAGCTAAAACCACATTCACTCTTGTCTAGTTTTTGAACTGTCTAATTTACATAATAAAACTCTAATTTACATAATAAATAATCAAAGAGTGTAGTTAAACATATAGCTAAAAATATGAATTAATAAGTAGTATCCATCAATAGTATATCTTACTAATAACATCTATTTTGCACTGATATAAGTTCTGATGAAATGCGATACATGCGATACATTAATTAATTTGTACGCAGGACATAATTTTTATTGACTTTGTTTTTAAAATTCATAAAAAACAGCCCTCGCAGAGTTAATTGCTGGTAACAACTTCCTTCTACAAGGTGAACCGATAAAAGTGTAAAACTATGATGTTGACATAAAGTCGAGGCGACATTCACAAATAAAGGGCAGCCTCAACAAAACTTTTCAAAAACTTTTAACCAATAAAATGTCACAGAATTTGAACTTGATTTATTTAAATTAATGATAGATCAATCAATCAGTTGGTATACATTTCTATTTAAACTTAATAAACTTAAACACTTCAATCGAGCTTTCATCACAGCCTCACTTAGGTGTGCTTAAGAGCGACCAGATAATTTAATCACAGGCATAGATGAAACGGTCTTGTGTAACAAATCGGAATGTAAAATTTATTGCGTTCTTTTCTAAATTACTTTCAATTTAAAAACACGACAAGTCGGCCTCAGAGTAAAGCCGCCAAATATATGTCCGGCGTTAACGTTGTAAAAGTTTTATCTTGCTGGCTGTTGTTCTATATACGAACCCTCCTTTATACTTATTGATATACTATGGTTATTAACTTTAGAAAACATACAGAGTATGCAGACAAGCTGTCGTAAAATTAAAAGTTTTTATTAATTACCTAACATTTTATTAGACTCCTATGTACAGATATTGAAAGTTGCGAATGTGACAGAACATTATTTACGACTAGCCAATAAAATATCTACCAAAATAGGATCCAACGGTTATCACTTCCATCAAATTAAAACGATACCTCGCAGGCTGCAATTATTCGATTCAATTAAAAATTGTTACAGTATACAATTATTATTTATCTCGGGTAACTGTACGGCGAAATCGTTTGCTAAAATTAGTTTTTAATTTGTGTTACTTCACAAAGAGGTCTTCTAATAACAATTGTATTATTAGCAATCGTACAACTTTGCGTACATCAAGTAGTTCGGTGTATCGTCTTTGATACTTGAGTATATAAACAAATAATTAGTGTTCATTTTGCCAGCACTGGATAAAAATAAACTGATACACTTTTAAGAAATATAAAAGTCGAAGCACGGTTTTAAAGTAAATTATACGAATAACCAATATGTATTTTATAGCACCTGTCATTTTAACTTTTCCGCAATTTATTTATTTACGTACTGTCGATGCCGAGAGGCAAACACGATCATTATTATCACCTTTACTCATACTATGTAAATTTAATGGGAACGCGGAATATTACTTGAATATATTTATGTTGTAACTTATTGGTATATTAATAAAAATAAATTGGCGCATAAATTATCTGGCTTTGGTATTATTTGAGTTTGGCCATCAAAATAAGTTCGGTCAAAAGTAAGTATTTTTGTATGGTCATAGTGTTTAAACAACAAACTGCTTATTTTTTTGATACCATTTTAGGACCCAATAAGTAGTAAAAGCAAGGTTAACATAACTGTTGAGTATCAAGAAGGTTCGTTCGAGGTGAGTTAATTGTTGAATGATGGGCGAAGGGAGGTGCGCGGGACGCAGGGTGCTCGGCGCGGTACCTGCCGGGCGAGCGTGTGAAGTCCGGCGCAGGCAGGGTGCTGAGGTGCGCACAACAAAGGATATTCAAATGCGCTCTTGGACGCGGCTCGCATGAATGTACATTACCCTATGACCATATTATTTTTAACATTCGAAGATAATGGTTCATCGGGGCGATTCTTAATTTTTTGCCGCTTTCTTATAGCGCTACCCTTTATTAGGGACTAAGACGCTTCGGGGCTTTTGTCCCTTCAGTTGTCGTTAATGGAAAATTATAAGTTTATTTTTACTGGTGTGGATTAATTGCTAATATCAATTATATTTACTGCCGTTACACCGTTGGGCATAACTTTATGATATATGTTTTTGCATGTAATTAATTGCACAAGACCTTATGCTGTATTAATAAAAATATATCTATGATAATCTTGTTTTAGTTTACTTTCATGAAATTCGTGAAGGATTTGGTTACACAAATTGACATAATATTTAAGTAACGTTTTATCTAATTTTGAGAGTGGGTGTAAGATTTGTAACAAACCAGTCGCCAGGTGTTAAATATAGCAAATAAATACTTTTCCAAAACAATCGCGTTTGGTCGCGGTGTAGTAATTATCGCTGTTTTTGATCTTAGCCATTCTCACGTCAACCTCTTTGCGTTAGACAGCGCGCGGTGCGGTAAACGACAATAATGAATAATAAACATTCTCAGTGGCGCCGTCCACAACCGGTACTTATGACACTTTACCCTGTAATTTGGCAATCAGTTTTATACGCCCAGCGCAGCGGCCATTGTGCGGCGTAGAGCTCCTGGCCTGCTGAGATGGCGCATTATAATATTGCGGTTTTTTGCAGGTGTGTTCTATATTTGATAAAAAAAAATCATTTTTTATTAGGGTGTTTTACATGGGCATCACTAATTAATACATTTAAATTAGAAAAAAGAGGAATTCGTAAACTTTGACCTGGTATAATTTATTCGTTGAACTAAGGATCACCTTTTATAACACGCTCGTTGATTTCACACGGTGAGCAATGCGTTGACCATTGTCTTCCTATCATTAGATAGAAAAATTGCAAGCCGGTCCATTGTTGATCGTTCACCCTTTCTCGTTGTCCGTGAGCGTCGCGCAGCTATAATGTCTCACAGTTTTGACAATCCAGTATGGGGAGAATCTATTGTTTCGCAGCATCCAAGGGTCCTGCACAAAATTTATGCTCGCCTGTCATAATAAAACGAATTTACGCATTGTGAATCAATAAAGCGATTGCATCTTTAGTCTTCCTTTGTTTTTGGGCGTTAAAGTAACGTAACGTATTGGGTTATCGTTATGAACGGTTATTGGTAAGTGGATACTTTTTCTTGAGACAATAGGGACAATTGAGTAAGCGATACAACAATAATAATAAAGAATTTTGATATAAATGTTGAGGTCATAAAAGGTTTAGAGTCATCATTGACATTGTTGTTATTGACATCTAGTGACAAATGAAATGTAATTGTAAATCCGCGAATGCGGTTCATAATCGTCCAATTTTAGCTGCAGGCAATTCAGCGTCTCTTGTTTACACTCAATACCGTAATTTTATAATTCAAGCGTTTAAATGCATAGCTTTCCGTGAGCGTTTGCAAAAAAGCACACAGGCTTGCTCGAACGGCGATTATGGCCCTTAAAATAACATCGTACGTTTAAGTTAATGACAGACACACCGACGAAATGCGCTTATAATTGCTTATACAAAGAGTTTTGGTGAAAAATTATCATGAGCGTGGTCTTACTGTATGCTCTCACGACATACGACCGAGGAAGCGTTCAGCGCACTTTCAGAGTTTTGGAGTATTTTTTTTTTACCAATTGGGGTTTTAAAATATTTTTCATTAATTCATACCTGATGTTTCTTGCAGCTTTAATGAATCAGATTTTTCGCTGCGTTAGTCACTTTCAAATAATTTCGTATGAGGAATATAATCCGTAAAAATAAAAAAAGTGTTGTGAAGATACAGTTAGTATTGGTTAACAGTTCTAATGATTTATTTAAAGCAAAATTTTTTATTGCGCTAGCATTTCGGCAGTGGAAGAGAACGCTGTTTTATTGTGGCTTAATTATAATTTATAATAGTAAAGTTGTTTAACTTTTGCAATTTGTTTATGTAAAAACTTCGTGAGAGCAATTAGGTAGTGGGTCCTGGAGAGTGAGTGACCGCGGTCGCGGAGAGGCAGCCATAAATTCTCGTAACTAGTCGTTGGTTACTAAGCAATAATCGACGTTGCCCTGTATTTGCATAATTGTGCCCACTAAGTGTCTGAATCTACATAAAATTGCGTATTTTTCATAGTTCCTCTATATTTTATGTTAACAAAGCTGATTAAAATTTATGGTAACCATTACACTTTGATTAATAGATTCCTATGAAAAATATTTTATTTAAGATAAGTAATAAACAAAGCTACAAAATTCATGTTATTTTTTTAATTTTGTGTTTTTTAGGGTTTTTTTAATCTGCTTTATGTTCTATTATTAATAATTAAGTGCATAAAGTGCCTAGTTGATTCGTGCATTTTAATCAGAGAGCCAAGGCATAATTTTGCACATAGTTGACGGAAATAATATGATATAATTAAAGCGTTACAAATATTATTTTATATGCATATCGATTGCATCGTTCTTGGCACAAAGATAAAGTTGCCAATGAATATTTATAATGTTCGGGATTGAGATGTAAATAAATGTATAGATCCATTAACGAACACTCAGCCGATTTACACAGAAATATCTGGAGCTCGCAGAAGCGTAATTTTATTCGTATTTTGATTGGTCGTTTCAATACCTGTGTGGATACATAGTACTTAGTTTACATATTTCTTAATAGTTAGTATCCCTTAACTATGAATGAGGTTTCTAATTGAACTAGCTACAGGAAAGTACTATATCATTACTGTTTACTGCTATATAATTGTAGGTATATAAGCCTATTGGCTGGACTTCAACAACTTCTTTGCAGGTTCAAGTAAGATTTTAAAACAGAAAACTCGTAACTATTGCTATAACTTTTACAAGATAAATAAACATAGGCATCTCATCATAATCTTAATTTAACGTAACGATTCCAAATTAATGTATTTACAGTGCTATTTTAATAAGATTAAGTAGTTATAGTAGAAAACAACCACTCTACTATAATTTTCCAAGTCTCGAAAATAATGTATCTTACTAAAAGCATTATTTGCACAGAAAATAGGTGAATAAGCAATGTAAAAGGTACACACAACACTTACAAAAAACAAACAGTCATAAATCGAGAACGGAAATCGAATAAGTATAACAGAAAACTATATTTTATTACACAGACATTTCCGTCCGATTGAAAGGCGATACTTTTAAAAAAGATACTTGAGTAGGTACTACTAATCTAATTAGATTCAGACTAGTGCGACTGGTCAATAAAAACTGTTATGAAGTTCGATCGAAGGTGGCGATCAGGCGACGATTATGTGTCGCTGTCTGATTGCCACTACGCTCACAAATGAATGTAGTCTGCATGGGTCTTGTTAACTCCTTAATGTTGGCTTTGCATCAGACTTCTAAATATGGTAGGTAAGAAGTTTGGGTCATAATTCATAATCCACCACGCGATTCCTGTTTTTGGAGGGTGCAAATGACTAAACCTGAAGAAAGAACCAATAACTTTGGTGGTTGGTGGTTTTCTATGTATATTAAGTATGTATTTACAAACAAAAAGTATTAAAGTATATATTTATCCGTTATCAAGTTTTCCATGATACAGTTTCTTAATGAAATTAAAATGGGCTTAGATAATTAGTGTGAATGTAAGAAGTTATTTATTTATTAAAAGTGTCCCCCCCCCTCCCCCTACCTGCCAAATGGTTGTTTCTGGATACGTGAAAAAATTCACGATAGTAGTACATATGACGAAATTAAAAGGAAAACTATCACAGCTAAGTAGGCTTTACAAGTTTTTGAGATATAACACATTTTCAAAAACCGCAAATATAACTTTGTCATTCATACGAATACTATGAAAAACAAAGTTATTTTTTTCTGGCAAAAAATGACAGTAGTATTTTTGCTAGGTGTACGTAATCGGTACGTTAAGTGGGTACGGAACCTTTCATGAGCGAGTCCGACTCGCACTTGGCCGATTTTTTGTTATTACGTTTGTTAAGCTACTTCTGTTACGATCCAATATGAGATGGGTGACCAAAATTTCGTAGGTTTTTGGGAAGGATAAATACATACTTAATATACATAGAAAACGGAACCCTAAAAACGCAAAGTCGCTGCACAATTGAACTCACATCAGCATTATAGTACATGTTAAATGATTCGGAAAAATAGAACTTTAAAGCTTAATAATTCACAAACAGATGCCTCAATTAAAAAACTGTCTTAACGAACCCACAACGTTTTTGAAATTGCTATCCAACGACATCCCACACTATGGGGTAGACAAGAAAAAAAAAATTACATACCAACTTCACGTGTTGGTCAAAAACGCAAAGTCGCTGCACAATTGAACTCACGTCAGCATTATAGTACATGTTAAATGATTCGGAAAAATATAACATCTCGAACTAGATCGGCAATCTTACAAGTTTGCACATAAAAGTGGTGCTACTTTTGATGAATGATTCACATCCGACCGTGATGATAGGTGCCTAATGTTTCCAATCAGAATCTGATTATTCTTGACGTCTTATCGTAATATTAACGATTAATAAATATTAATGGTTCTCTAGTGAATATAAAAAAGTGCTGTATTTATGTTCAATTTAATTTATTGGCTTATAAAATCCTTAAGGCAAGGTTCAAAACAATTTCTAAACAATTTTATCAATATGCCTTTACCGTAATGGATGCGCGTAGTTACTGAGCTGGTACACATCTAAGCATTTTCTATTTCTAGCTTGGGTTGAGCTTGTATTCAAAACGATTAATGATTCCTAGGATTGCTGTTTCCTTAAATGCGTTTTGCATTTAGGTTCACTTCAAGGTTCGAATGAACGAACATAATTTACCTGTCGCTATTAGTTTAGCTAATAACGGATCGTTTTTGGGTTAGACAAACATTCTCGAAATCTGCCGGTTACCACTTTTCATCATTAGGCAATATTAATATTTTACATTTATGGATCCGAAGATGGCAGTGAAACTGAAATACCTTAAGGCTTTTACTGAAAGTTTAATTAGAAAAATGTGTTAAGTATGTTGTTTTTATAAGCGGTAAGAATCCAATAAGAAATCTTTTTTTCTAAACTTATACAGTTTGTTTTTCAGCAGCCATATCATAAAGCAATATTTCCCTCATTATTAAAAATATAGTTGCATGTAGCGCGTCATTTGCTTGTTGCGAGCGACGCGCGACGCGGCAACGTATGGGCGCTGCTTGCCGGGGGCGCGCGCGCATAACGGTGCGATGCCTCTGAGGCTGATTTATCGCAGACATCCACCGAACCTATCCGATTTGCATTTAGATAGCGCGCCGAAGACGGCGGCGGGCCTGCGCCTGCGCCGCTTTACTCTATCGCACGTAAATTAACTATAAAATTATGTCCGAGCAAAAAAAAAAGCACGCATCCAATCCCAATAACGAGAGATTTAATCGTCCAATCATCCTGTGTCTCCATGTTTTCCAAAGAAAAATTGCGTACAACCTACAGATAAACGATTTCATTAGTCTCACTTTATAACCGTAGAGGACTCCTTTTTATTGTTGTACTCGATTTTTCAGCCGTTGCATTTAAATTGTCTATTATTTTGGATCACATCGATAACAAAAGCTGGTCTTAAAAATGGTTTTACCAAATAGTAAAAAAAAAGGTTCCAAAAAATTGCAAAAAAAAATATTACGTGTAAGATTAGAATCTGAGCCATGCAAAGATTATTGGTTACCCGATGGTTAACATAGAGCTAGATAGCGAGCAATTCGTCCGCGGGTGTTACGCAGGCTAGCGGACGGCAGTTATTCATTGGGGCCGTAAATCGACCGGCCTCCGCAATTAGTGGGCGCCGATTTGGCGAGCCCCGTCGCGGTGGCGGTGGCTCCATTATCGAACACTTTACACTGCTTCACAATATTACTCGAAGCAAGAATAAATCGACGTATACATAAATTGTAATCATTTTGTTGAGATTCTAAAAAAAATCGTAGATCCTGTTACAAAGCTTTTCAATGATAATGTTGTACTAAATTTAGGTTTCGGTTTCTAAACAACATACAAGTATAATTATAACTATTAAAATGGAATATATTCTCAAAGTCAAAGTTTCTAAATAGTGAGGTTTTTTAACATCCTGGTAATTAAATCCAAGCTTCACCAGCTGCATCGTGAATTATGCTTAGGTCAAACCTCCACTAGGTAATTTGTTTAAATGCTCAACGTTTTCCATAAGCTTTATTAATACCGATGAACGTATATAGATAATGTTGTTTGATACACGTATTAAATGGCAGACGTGCTGCGGTTTCTTCGCGTATACGTGACATAGGTATATTGTAAATTTTCATCGGCAAAAGCTTTTAATCTTTCCGTCAAATAGATGTTATCCACAGCAGCATTGCAGTGGCTCGCAAGACGTAAAAGGAAGAAGCATACGCCCCTAATTGCGAGATATCCCTGAGTATCTCCTACAATATGTAAATAGGCGTCGGAGGTAATTAAAAGCTTATCTCGCGCCCTGCCATCGCGGCCGCTGATTGCCCCGTAAAATGATTGACATTCTATTTTAACAGCGGCCCGATAATGAAAATGTTCCGTAACGTTTTAATACCCACGTCTCTGGACGTTGACAATTACTATTTGCACTGGATAATTGATTGGGTTCTCACAATTGTCAGAGACTGACGAGTTGTAAGCAATTTTTTAAAAGCTCGGGTTGTCGCGAGCCGCTTAAGCGGTGTCTGCACACATAACAGTACTTAAACGCTTAAAATGAAAAACTTATATTCATGAGTTGTGCTTTTTATAACATTATTTCAGATAATTATTATTTTAATACGACAAATGTTTAAGTACGTTTACAAAAAGAGTATTGACTGCTATCTCATGTCGGTGTATTTTGTTAATCGCTTAGTACGTTTTGAAGTCGTCAAGCAGCTTTTTCCAATCGTATTTATTTACGAATACTGTTTGTTGACGTAGCGGTATAAAATTCTTTTGTAAAATTAGAAACTTCGAACTTAAAAAAAACTATATTAACCAGTAACTTTGTACAGTGAGCACCTGTCGTGTTTTGTAAACTTGTGTTACTTACAATGTTTATTTGCAAATCGAGACAATAATTGTGTGCAACAAGCAGTTTTATTACTCCATGGGTTTTGGGTCTACAGATTTCCGTGGGCAGTGTCGCAGAGCTTTTGGGCATAATAGCTTTGCGATTTAATTATAGTCGGTCGATATAGCATAATCGAGCATAAATCACGCCATATAGATACCTGCCAGGCCAACCTGTTTCAATTCGCGGGCACAATGGTCGCGGCGGCTGCGCTCCGCATTGTGCGCGGTGACATCGCACACCTAATTTATACCTTCATGCTTGTTTATGTTTACCAACCACGACCGAATCCAACCGAAGTGTTCTATCAAAGTTTTTACTATTCTCGCTGAAAAGATTACAAATTCATTTATGGTGTCATTTAACGTATTTTATTTCAGGTATGTGAGATTTATAGGGTATCGTCTCTTTGTTCGATCTTCGTTTCTTAAATAAGTATCCCGCTTAGCACACAATCGGGAGCATTAACATTTCCATTGAAGCCATCCTTTAGCCGGCCGTACCGAGTCACTCACCGAACGGGCTGTAGATATGGCGAAAACTAAAATCAACTGGACCATTATTTGAACAGTATAAAGTATTTACATATTTATCCAACAGTCCAGTAGGGTTATGAAACTTTATATTTACCAGTGGAAAAGCAACCGTTAAGCGATTAGACCAATGATACTAATGAGATGCAATCAGCATTGGAAATGATAAAATGGAAGCGATGTATTGTGATAAATCAATTCCCACTTTAATATCTCTAAAAAATTTCAAAAGTTTTATATACGTTTCAAAATAAACTTTTTGTCCTAAGTTATTAAGGCTTAAGTTTAACACAAGAGCTTTAAATCACAACAGTGTTCATTACAATGCAATTGCACTACCAATTCGTTAATTTCTATACACCTACTTGTAAATGAATACTAATGACTTATAGCATGTTTACATTGCGAATAATGATAAAAATGGTGTGCTAGAAAATAATATAACGGTTATACTTTTCCTTTAACGAACATTTTAAATTAGTCGCTGTCTTCAACGTTTATTCTCAGAAAGTATCGAGCTAGACGTGTCTTGATTTTGTAATCAATAGTAATTAAAGCTTATATCGATCGTGAACACATCCAAGCTCCATTCGTTTGCTGTTAATAGCGCCAGTAAGCAGGTGTAACAGTATCTCCAATATTTGTGATTTATAACAAGGACGTGAGCTATTCGGTAACGCCTTCGCGTACACGGACCACACACGTGTATTCAAATTAGAAAAGACTGACAAAACGGAAATGATGCATTTATTACGGCGTGACTATGAGCGGGCGCCGCGGGCGTTCCTCTTTCTAAGCCCGTAACTCTTCTAATAAGACACTTTACGCGAGCTTAACTAGAGCTTAATGCGTGCAACTTCGATTAAATATATCATTTTGATTTGTGGTGAGGCCGAAACAGTTGTCGGTCTCTGGTTTCGCCCGTTAAGAAGATTAGAGTAATAATTTTTGTGGTTCTGTTTACTTTTCAAACCGGAATCGTTGATATTCGATGATATTGTCGTTTTATGTTACACTCATGTGATAGAGTTCATCGCATACTTACAAAGTATCTCATGGCTTATTTGACACTGCTTTCTATTTCGATGTCAATAAAATGTTGAAATTTTGAAAATTATATGCACACAAATATTTGTCTTGTCCGGGAATCAAACCCTGGACCTCTGGCTCAGAAGGCAGGTATCCGTACCTCTGCGGTCTGCGCCAAATCAGTCATCAGGGTAAGTAAATTAAAATAAGAGTAATAGTCGGCAGCGCATGTTTAAATTTGAACACATTTTCATCGCGAATAGGGAGAAAAGGGTGTCTGGTATACAGTTCATGGATAGAAACTGCAAGAATCAAGATACTGGTAGTTCTCGCCAGGTTAGCGAGACGATCTTAGGGGGTTAACGAAGGATCGTCCTGCGGAGCAACATTTCGTGATGGTCTTCTAGACGATATTTGAGCACCTATGGTGCACATAAGCTTACTTTGCCTTCATGTGTGAAAAGAAACCGGATAGAAGATGAATAAGATGTTTAGCTAATTTTTGAGAACTTCAATAATACAAGAATATAAGAAACTAGCTTTCCGCTCGCGGCTTCGCCCGCGTGGACTACACGACGTTACCCCGTGGGAATGTGATATTTTTCCGAGAGAAAAAGTAGCCTATCTTCCTCTGCAGTCTACAAAGTATCTGTGTCCCAAATTTCAGGCAAATCCGTTCTGCCGTTTTGGCAAGATTGAGTAACAAACATCCAAATATCAAAACATCCAAACTTTCACATTTATAATATTAGTTGCATAATAAAAGAGTTTGAGCGAATTTATGTTCAAAGCATGACTTATTTAATAAAATCCACATACCAAAAGTAATTTCAACAAGTCCGTATTATAAATCACTACGATAGATTTACGACAAGGACTTAAACATAATTTAGTTTTATCAGATTTGCATTTATGATATTCTGTTTTAAGTTAATATTATTTTTTTGCTGTACGAGTATATCAGTTTACGTCTTATTGGAGTTATAGAAGATACTAAATTACTACCAAATTACAAAATCCTTTTTCTGTAAAATTATTACAATTGTGAGAATTTTCATCTTCTACTTATGATTTAAGAGAATCTTTTATTCATAAATGCATAAAACTTAAACTTTATTACGGCAAATTAAACCAAAGTTATATGTAGTAGGGCAGAAGCTCCGGTTCTGGCCACTGTACCCGTTTTGGCCACTTATTGATCTAAAAGCTTTTTAAATAAATTTTCGTCATTTTTGCCAAAGGCAATTAAATTATGGTAATTTAAGATAATAATAACAATCCTTCGAATTCTTTATGTCATACGATTTTTTTCAATAACCGCAATTTTCTGTTTTAAAATTATTTTGTATGGAAATTTAAAAATAATTGTATTGGATGAAATTTATTATAAACCTCTGTTTTTTACTATTAAATTGTTGTTTTGTAATTGATTGGTTTCTAACACATTAGAATATAATATATAAATTAAACCTTGGTTTGGTTTTGATTTTTCGTTATAGGTACACTCGACAGCACATCAGGTTAAACCACGGTTAAACAGTTGAACTGCCATAACAGCTTATATAACGTAGGGCATACAGGCGGTCTCAGGGTCAACATGTATAGTCTGATGTGCCGCCGTGTGTACTTACAAAAGTTTGACTATCAATAAGTGGCCAAAACCCGGGCATTTGGCACCTTTCACACTTTTTGTGTTATATACAATAAGTTTTTAGTAAAAATTTAATTTTTATGACAAGCTTTTTTGCTGACTGTACTTCAATATTGTATTGTCATCTAAACCAAACCTGCATAAATAATTTCAGCCCAATCGGACACTGGGAAGTGGGTCAAATTAAGCTTGCAAGATTTGACCCGAACGGACATACATGCATGCATACATACATACACTGCAAGTTTATTAAAAGCTTGTAAAAAACGGTTTTACTATTTAAATTCTTAAAGTGGCCACAAAGGGGTATCTTGCCCTGCCTACTTTGGTTTAATTCTTACTTTTACCTGCATATTGCTCATGCATTGCAAATCGAGTCTATGAAATTGGTGCAACAAAGTTGTGTGGTAAACAGATCACGTCCATCGGAATAATTTTAGTACATTGACATATTTCTTAAAGGTTAAAAACCGTAAGAATGTGTTGTAGCATTATTTTCCCACTATCTTAGAGTACGGCACTCATATCACAATACAAAGAAAGACCACTTCATAAACGCGAAATCATATTGAGTGCGTGTCAACTTGGGTACGAGGTGTCACTCAACGGTCAGCCAACGGTTTTATTGGGAAAAAAATGTAAAAGGGAATCTTAGCACCTTTTATCAGATTTTACGTCCATGTCAAATGTCAATTTTTAAAATAGAGTTAGCCAAACGCGTCTTTATGTGGTGAGCACCTTGTCACTCAAAATTAGGCAAGCTTTTGAAATCAACAATACTTATTCAGATTCTTAAAACTATTTCTGCTTAGGTATCTGAACTAAGAGATTAGGTATCTAAAATTTCATATACCTATTTTATTTTTATTTTTACCATTTAATTCCTTAAAACTTTTGTTGTATAAAGGGATTTTTATTGTAAACGAGACTGTGACAAAGAGCTAATCGTACGTGAACAGTATCGATAACACCCCTTTATTCATGAATGGTGAGCGAGTGCATCTACTTTAAACTCTCAAGCCCTGCGTGTCGTTGAGCCATGTTTGAGGGTAAGTAGGTATCAGTTCAGCGCGGTACGAACATAGCAAGTTTATTGGCATTGGCACCTAGTTTAGTGAGAATAATTGAAACCTTCCGAGTATAATTATTTGCCGCCATTAAATTTTCAGATTACTTGAACGCTACTAGTTACGCAGACAGGAGACATGACTTATTTAGTGCCCATGTTCCGTTTTCATCTTTAATCTGCGTGGGCGCATATTTCTGCGAAAGCATTTCTTGTTGACCGTACATAATGCTGCCAAGAAAACAGAAGTAATAATGTTAGCCATACTTGTATGGCGCAGAAGTCCGTAAATGAATCATCGCATATGCGTTCTTCGTCCGAGTATAAAAAGAGGTTTGTCGAAAATGCTTCTCGTCCGAGTTGGAGTGCGCGGTCCCGCTGCTGCGCTGTACTCATCCCTTATTTATTTATGGAATGAAGAATGTATGAAGAATTTACCGTTTTTGTGGCCCCATAACAGCGTGCGTCCTGTGCATCTACAAACCAAGACAGTGGATTCTTTAATTGACGAAATGTAGTAATGCCACATTCCATTTCGGATCGTTAGCTTTAATGTGGGAATACAAAATGGATTAATAATGACTCATTTTCTGTATTGCAAAATACGTATGCTACTAATAGAAATTTATCAATTAGTTAATACCATTTTTTTAGGATGAAAATAACATGATTTGTACGATCATTCAAACTGCATTTTTCTGTATGTATGACTGGATGTGTGTTATCTGTTAATTGAGAATTGCCATTTGTAAAAGTTTTCTTTCTTAAAAGTAGGTTTATTTAAGACTTAAGTAATGAACTTGTTTAAGTATAGGTACCTAACTGGTAGGTTAGCTGTTGCTATGATGAGAAAAGTTAGTGCCGCGTTAACTGGAATACTTAGCTTAATTTTACCTCAGGCGGTGTAATGATCGTGCACTGTGATCGATACTAGTTTCTCTTATCAGTGATGATAAAACACGCGTAGATGGCCGCCACGCCCTGCACTTTCCCCCGTGCACCTGCCGGGTGAGCGAGGTGAAGCTGCGCAGCCAGTTCTGCCGCTAACGCGTGATTCTGTATGTTCCATGGTCCGGCTAACGCTTATGAGTACACCTATACGTGAGGTTATTGCATATGAGACGGGTTAAATGGACTCTCGTGAAAGTTTCCCTTGCGCTACAATGTAGGTTTCATCGGCGCTAATCTCAGCTCTTTACGGCGAGAGATAGCCGACTATCGATAATCTTAAGTTTATTCGGAGTAGATTGAGGTAGTTAAAGAGGTTGGGGAGGTGAGGCAACGACCGAGGATAAGCTCTGCAGGCGGCCGCGGCGGCGAGACATGCGTTACGACACCTACACCAAATTTTTCCACATGCCCGAGCAGCAGATAAGCAGCGGGCGACGGCAACGTGTTATTTATTAACGAACCGAATGATCGATAGTTGGACGCGTCACCGGACGCAGACGTGGAACGTCGCCTTTCGAAACGCCGTCGTTGCGTGTAGCGTGGACCTCCGATAAATTGACCCCTCGATCGATGGATCGCGGAACCAATTTTTGTAACATGTTGAGCGAATGCCACCGCACACTTCGCTTATTGTTTTATGATCACTCTGTTACGTCTTATTGTTATCATCCCTCGTGTAATTGCGATGCGGATTGCGGATACAACTATTTTGTTTGGGACGAAATGAAATCACTGAGTATTTTTGTTTATATGCACCGTTAAGTATTTTTTTTAGATTAAATAAAATTTTACACACAGTTTCTTTAGCATGTACATACCAACGACGTAAATTGCCATCGAAAGTGATTTCAAATGATTTTAACACAAAAAGAAATCAGTTTAATTCTTGTAGTTATCATTACGATCAGTTTGTAGTGGCGTCATTGTATAGTAAACACGTAAGTTGTCTGAGAAACGGTCGTGCATTGAATGGCCGTGGCGAATGTTTTGTTTGTGTAGCGGAGACTCCTTCAACCCTTGCTCGGAGCCATCCGTTCCGCTCTAGCATACGTCACGTCGCCGTGTCGCGCTCGTGACAGCTGCACGTTACTTTCTAATCGCGCCATTCAATAGACAACGTCAAACAAACATACAAGGAGTAGGCAAGTTGTGAAACTTTAAATGGCTCGAACAATTGACAGTAATCAATTAATTATTTATTGAGGTGCCGTGCCACTCAACAAAAGCTGTGACAGTTCGTTGCGTAACCTGATGCTCCAAATGCATGCGTTATACGAAGTCTCATTTGGTACATTATCGAAAATGACATCGTAGTAATTAGATAAGTAATTCTTTTGTCTTTTTGAAAGTACTATTCTCTAATAAAATAACGATTATTATTACGAATTAAATCACTAACCATTATCTTAATCCCTTTGTTTGCTGAAGTTTGGCAAAAATTACTTCGAAACGTAATTAGAAAAAAAACGAAATTTTTTTTGTCGAAGTTGCAGTCATTCACTCGTGTTTGTTTTTATTAAGAACATGTTTGATGAATGAAATAAATGCGATGTATATGCTTACTGTTTACGTATATCGACTCGAGGCAAACACGCTAGGAAACTTACGGAATTTCGAGGTTCACCGACGCAGGGCAGGTTAGACCAGTCCCGGTGGCCTCGCAAGGACCCAGTAAACCTGTTAGATTCGTTGCACGATTTTTACGTGCGCACCTACCGGAATCTCATTCACGTGGTGCGCCCGGCCCCAGAGCCACCGGCTGCCAGTTAACTCGTCAAATGACTCACGCTTCGGCTGGTTAAATGCCAGAAGCTGACTTTTCCAGTTCTCGATCCTATTCGCACTTGGTGTTCTCGCCTGTGCTTGCATGTAAGATTGCGTTAGATGTAGTTAACAAGTTAAACTTTACAGGATGTGGACGTATCTCTGGAAATACTTTTAACTGTAGTGAGTTTGCGCATTACTTAACGGTATCCAATTGCCCTTTTGATGCAGATTTGTTACTATACTATCTAGAGTTTTTACTGAGAAAATGACAGCTAAGATTTATTGGACCTCCAAAGAGATCTTCAGACGTAATGTTTTGTTCGTCTGAGATATGAAGGATAGGGTTAGGCGATGCAGTCGCATCTTGCGGTTTCCTATGATAAGAGAGGTTTCCCACAATGGAAATAATAGCCCCGGAGATATCAGCACACGACCAGGAACAGGAATCAGGTAGAACTACGATCCGGTCAAACCCGTCCGACGCGTGCTTCCAACATTTTTTATTTATTTGTCTGCATCGTCGGATACCGCTGGGCGTGACGTCAGACGACCTAAACTGGTTAGCGAGGGAGCAGGGATTTGCCTCGTATCCTTCCGGTTCTGCGAGTGGTTCGGACCTGTTCTACATCAGGTTGGTGGTGCCGGCGACCCGGCCTCGTGACGTATGGCCGCCGGGCCGCGACCACGCAACCAACTACCCGAATTAGAGCGGTTGCGACGCCCCCGCGCGACTAGCCAGCCTGCCCGTTACCAGTAACCGCTCATTTCACTCTCGAACCGGCCACCCGCTCTGCTGACTCACGCCACTGTGTGCGCAACAATTAGCAAACGTAGCGTCGCATTATGCGCCGACGACCGCGCTGTACCATCAAAGGTCAGTATCCGTACCAAAATGGTCACGCCTAATAACTGGTTCGTAACTTGTAGTCGACCCAGTCGTAAAACTACAGGCTTGGGATACCAGTATTTTACGTTACGTTATGTTTACTCGATTGATTCGATAGTGTGAATGAAAATGATCTTGCACTTATCCACGTCGCTATAAGCCGTTTCTATGATGCTGACTTATGTTTATGCGTAACAACGTAAGTGCGCTGGCGCTTTATGATAAAATGTTTTAAACACAATGGTTGTTTATGACTGTGAGTTATCGAGACACCTGGCAATATTATCTCGATGCAATAGATCGGAGTGGCCGATATTTTAGTCACAATGCTGGATAAATTTCAATTAATTCGGTTTAGATACTTAATATTTTATTGTTTCCATTGTGTAAATATTACAAAATGAGTTGTTGCGGTTGGAAGTAACAAGACATTCTGAACACGTAGTCATATGGGTAGTCGTTCAGTTCATGCATTCAGTGGCGCAAATTAAATGTTAAAACCTTGTTTGTCATCAGGAGACGCAAGGAAGTGATGGAGGTGAGCGGCGAGCCGTGGCGCGCGTACTACTCGAGCGGGGCGGAGCACCCGCTGAGCGCGGCCACGTCCGCCGTGCTGGACGTGGCCGACGATCAGCCCCTGGAGTACTACCGCCTGCCGCCGCTAGCACAGGACACACACCTCAACCTACATAAGGACGCTAAGCTCGTCGATGTTTGGCAGTAAGTTGGCTAAGTTAATTTCCATGAGCCAAAGCTTTTTGTGCAGCAGTCTATGTAATCATAAAATGAACTATCAGACGGTCCATTCGAATAAAATGTTTCATTTTTCTCTCATTCTATATTCACACACCAGACCTGAAGAATGGTATAAAAAATAAATCTTCTGTTCTCCTCTTCTGCTACATAAAGTTCGAGTCCAAGTGAACGTTCATTTTTGTGTTCAGACTGTTAATTTTAGGTCATTTTTTACATACTTTATTTCGATTGAAACGCAGATACCTACCTACCTATTGAAATGTGAAAATGAACGAAAAATTACCCATCTGATAGGTCCCTTACTGAAACTAACAAAAATCAAGTTGTAAAACATACAACTGTGAGAAAATACCCCGCGCCCTACACAAGGACGCTAAGCTCGTCGATATGTTTAGCAGTAAGTTGACCAAGTTGATCTTTAATCAAAACTATCTAAAAATTGCACCTGAGTAAATGTTGTCCTAAATTGAATGCTGGCAACAACAGCAAACACCAATCATATAAAATACAATTTGTCAGGAAATATACCCCAATTCACTGACGTAGAGTTTGATTTGTAAGATCGATGAAAAGCTGAAAGCTTTAATTAAAACTAACAAAACTAATCTAATCTAAGTATATTAAAGCTAAATAAAAAAAAACAACAACGTTATTAATGCTAATGTAAAATAATGAAATATTTCTTCAAAGTCCAATATCCAAGATGTTAGAGGACTTTTGTCCATTTGTATAATTTTATTTTCATTATTATCTACTAAATGTAGAATCCTTATGGACAGCTGACATGACCGAAAAAAAAACATAAGAATAACTTATTTTAAGCTTTCATTGGCTACCAATATCAAATTCTTCTTATTTTAATTTATTATTATAATAAGATACCAACTTAAAAGAGCATAAAAGTTAATGTTTAAACGACTTTAATGATAGTATAAAGTAAGCTTTATTTGAAACATATAATTCGAATATGCAAATGAAACCTTCGATATTGCCAATAATCAAGTAAATAGCAGAACGATCGCGGAAAAATCGATATTCCATTCTCACGGCCGTAGATCAAATCGATCGTTCGTGTATCGGACCAATTATCATTATAATCGCCGAATTTCGAGGCGCGGTGAATACGGAATGAATTCGCGTAAAATTTTTATGTAAAGTATAATAATATGCAATTTTTTTGTTTGGTTGAACGTTGAATGTACGCAGGGTTGTATGTGTTGGGTGAGTCTCACGGACGACTACACTGAGACAAGGCGCCGCCGCGTGGCTTCCGGCCCTAAGGAAAGGTGTAAGAATAACAAATAGTAAAAATGTTAATGTTCCACTCAATAAATCATAGGCGCTCATTTGAATACCTATGGCGGGATTAACAGTAGAGTTCGCAACTGAGCATCCCTCGCGCTACCTGCTCTGATAGCGCATTTGAATATTATCGTCATATTTTTTTAACCTATTCGATAATTTATGTGTTTTTTTTTGTGTTTTTTGCGAATCAAAGTACCTATACGGTTTTATAGTATAAGTCTGCTGAAGTGTCCTATTATTATACTAAAGGGAATAATTAATAATCATTTTGTGCAGTTAGGTACCTACACTCGTTTTTATTACTATTGGCAATAAATGTAATGATTGCTGGAAATAATGAAAATTGGATCGGCAGTTCTTATCTATAGAATAAGAAAATAATTCTATAAATAAAAGTCAAATGAAAAGAGTTTTTCATTTCCATAATTTAAATGAATTTTACTTGCATCGTTATAGTTTCAATAATATTATTTGCTTAAATAGAAAAAAATATAATAAAAAGAGTGCATTCTTCGTATTCCCATAGAAATGCGACCCTGATCAAATTATGCTCGCTCTTTCAAAGAGGTTGTTAACAGCATCCTTGAATGGCGGCGCAGAAATGAGCAAGCGCTGTGTGACATTCCCTATAGAAGAAGTGCATAATGTTAACTTGACCCCATACAAACCATTTAAACTTTTATGAGTTTTATTATATTCCATAAACACTACTTTATAAAAGAAGAAGACGTTTAAATCCATGAAAATGGTAATTTTATGAATAGGTGATATTTTTGAATAAGTTATAAGAGAGTGCATATCTAAATGGCGTTCATAATAGAAATGTAGCAAAGGGTGGGCGCTGCGTCACCTATTTCGATAGCGAGTGGAGTGGTAAATAAAGTCCTCCTACGTAGCGCCGCCGCCGCACACGTCGCTAGGCGTCGCGCGCTGTTGCTGCGTCCCGGAATGCGGGAGACGCTTCGTTTCGTCCGTCATCCTCGTCACCGCTCGCTCGCGGGAGTGCATAAATACAAATAATGACAATAGACGGATGTGGTGGAAGCGGCTCACATTGACAAGGACGCCCAGGACTTGTCTCATTGTCGGCACGCGGCCCACGCGGCCGTCGCGCGCCGCTATTGCTCATTCATACATTCAAAATTATAACGAACGCTCGACTCGCCCGCACCCATCACAGCGCGCTATGTCTCCGAATGCGTTTGTATGCTAATCGCTCGGTGCCAGTGCATCGTCAGGTTTGGGGCTCTGTATTTGTTGTCTAAATCGCTCGTATTATTTGAATTGAATGCTCGATAGATGTAGAAATGAACTAGTTCCGGCTGTATAGGTCCCTAAGCTCCGACGTAGGCGTTAGGAGTTTCGTAAACGCATTGCACGGTGCACGGTGCGCGGGCGAAGTGCCTCCTCTAGGATTGCGGATATTCTCGGCATTAAGTGGCAATACTGGCTATAATCATTAATAGTTGTCGGAGGCTGTCGAATACGAACGTCGAGATTAGCATAGAAACGAGCCGCGGGGAGCCTCCGGGAGGGCCTCGCCCTCTTGACCCTGTCACTGTTCGCACTTGCAGCACTAACGGGAAAACAGTTTCTCCTACCTACCAATCACGAAGGTGCAATTATAGAAAGTCCAACTATTATAATCGTTGGGGTAGCTTTTCAATTGAGCATCGACTGTTCGAGTTTATTACATTTTAGAGTTGTACAGTTAAGTTTATCTACATTCTACAATACTTACTTAAATGCCAGTACCGTTTTAAAGTTGTAACAAGTTCCTTTTAAATATCCGTATTAACCGTACACTTATATTTTCTTATTTTAAAATTATTTTTGTTATTTTTTCTAACACAATTTATATGTTTTCGAGGTACTTAGGTATAAAAAATACTCAAAGATAATTTATATTAGCAAACATTTATATGCGCGTTGCCAATGTCGCGGTGGCTGAACAAAGACTCCCGGAGTAGGAACCGTGTGACCCATTTAGGACTAGAACCGGTTTCCTCTTGAAGACACGTCTCATTGTTAATGGCACAGCAGTTAATGCCATTCAATTCCCTTCAAAACTCCCTACCTTCTTGCGAAGATAATAAATAAAAAAGATAGTAACATCGTTATGTCCCCGAGGGCAGTGGTCATCGCGCATGGAAATATAAAATCGGGGCTTGACCATTCATTACTGGCCATCCTTTTACATGCGAATATTTTGAAATAAAACGGTCGACGGACAAAGCGCGGTAATCGTTGTACATGCGAATTATTACCAACCGTCTCGCAGCTATTATTAGATTCCGGCACTAATTCACAAAGCTTAGACATAATTGGGCTTAGGGAAAATTCTAACGGGAAATTAATTGGTAAAGATAAGGCGAGTACGTATAGGCAAACGTAATCAAGCGTTAGTTTTAATGACATAGACAAATGGCGAAATCTTTTTCAATTAAAGTTTTCGATAATGTATTAGTTCCGTGAGAAAAGTAGCAATAAACCTACATTTAGCCGAATGATATATTCAAATAGAATGGAATTACGTTGGTCGCATCCGCTGCGCGCGCGGCTCGCTGGTCGCCGATAGATTCTAATCTCCTCGTCAAACGATGGATAAAATGTCGTCACCTCCGATTTTTATTGCGATAGCATTAACTCGTATATTGAGGATACATTTGAATGAGTCTGTAAACTACGAGTACCGACAATAAATTATTATCGTGTTCCATAGCTACGTTGAATATTTTCTTTTGGAATAAGTAATTGTTTATTTCAATTAATGAGCCATCTAGCGTTTTGGATGTAGGTATAGTTATTATAACTGACGTCTGGGCTGTGTTTTCTAGTATGAGAAAATTAAAAATGTGTAAGTATGGTGGATAAAACCAAACCCACAATTCAGTTTTGATCTGCTCGTAAGTCATTATTTTCAAGGATTAGAGATCGAATCATTAACATGGAAATATAACACAAGCTAATAATTTTACTGTGATTACAATCTGACTGTATTTATTGCTATTTATGTGGTCGTTAGACCGATTAAGCTCAATTACGTGTTTGTAATTATATTTATATTAAGGAAAGGTGACGCATACAAAATGGAGTTCTTAGACTTCTTAGTTAAACGATTGAAGTACGTTGGCTATTTAAAAAGCATTAAAATTACTGCAATGGAAAAGTGTAATTAAAATTATTAAACTGATATATTTTAAAAGAAGGAAATTTACCAGTCCTGTGATTGAAAACGAAACTTTAATATTCACCTACAATTGATTAACTCTTGTGATGCGTAAGACAGATCAAGATCAAATATCAAATGTAGCAATTTTAATGATCGCTTTGTGATTCATAAGAGCCATTTCATCAAATGCTCGAGTAGGTAGACGCGAGGGTATCGTGCACCCTAAATATCGCATTGTCGAGGTCTCGTCATGTGTGAAAGGGTGTTAAGTAAACATTGCAAATAATTATAATAAGAAGAAATAGAAATCGCATCTGACACCGTAGTGATTCTGCATTGATAAGAAATTTTATATTTGCATGTAAAATGTAGCGCCGAGTTGTTAGATAAGGTGCTTATTCGCCTCCCTTATTGCCGGCAACTGTTATGGTAATCTGCCTGCAACATGACACTGATATCAGATCGAGAGTTTGGGAATATAATCTCAGTTAGCTACCTGTGTATTTTTAATCTCCCATATAATAAAGTAGCAATTTATTTCTGTGTTGGCATGTCTATGCTTATGCTATACATGTGACCTGGATACATGGCATTTGCATCTGTACCTATGCCTATGTCGATTTCCAATGCCGTTTCATAAATAAACGCAGTTTAAGTGCGTTTGAACCTTATTTTGTGAACTTTAGTTTTACATTCAACTAACTTTGAAATGTACCTACAGTGTGAAGCTTTTCGAGGAACTCTTTTAGTCCTAGAAATCTGTCTTTAAGTTTACCAGGTAGGTATAACTGAATTTAAATATTTTCGGAAAGACCGTCTCGCATTCGAGGTATGGCTACAATGGCGCGGCCTCAGCTGTCAAGCGGGCGCTACGCGAACGTTTTTACAGGCGCCAACAATGAGCAACAAGCAAACATAGCATTGTGCGCGCGAACATGAATAACGATGCCGAGTACCGCCGCCGGCACCGACGCAACGGATTAGCAGACTCGATTTGCATGTGTAAAAAAAGCAATCGAACCCTTCAAGTGATCTATAATTTCGAGTTGGTTTGAGAGAAGACTTGTCAGCTGGTCTTTCGATTTCTTTAAAACTTTCTTTAATATTGCTCAAAATTTGCGGTAATTCTTGCTAGCCATGTACCTAACAAATACATAGTACGCATAAATTGCGTTCCAATCGGGCACGGCGTCCGGAGCGTCCAGCGCGGGAGGTCGCGCGTCCGGCCAATTCGGTCGCATGAAATAGTGCCGTGAGTCTTGCTTATCTAAAATAAACATCTGAGCGCCAATGAAACATGTCTTCAATTACCATAAATCGGCGAGCACTGACACCGGCGGACGAAACCGCGCCCCGCGCCACTTGCGGAGGTGGCTGCATTCACATGCAAACAAATCACGCGCGCGCGTGTGCCCACAGCTTAACATGTAAACGCCTTCGCGTAGATAATTAGCTGCAACGAACTATATGCAAATTAATTGCATCGGCAAAACTGCTAGCAAAGCTTTTCGTCGAAATTTTATAAAAAAATCTAAAAAACATAATGTTGGACAGGTTATCACTTTATTGTTGACGACCGATTTGGCGCAGGGGTAGGATACCTGCCTTCTGCGCCAGAGGTTTCGGATTCAATTCCTGAACAAGGCAAATATTTGTGTGCATGAACATGTCTATTTGTCTTGGTCTGGGTGTTTTCTATGAATATTAAGTATGTATTTACAAACAAAAAGTATTTATGTATATATTTATCCATTATCAAGCTTTCCATGACACATTTTCTAAACGAAATTTACATGGACTAAGATAATTGGTGTGATTGTAAGAAATTATTTATTAATTATTATTATTTATCGTACCTACTTACCAGTAGGATTTAATGTCATACATTAGATTTTAAAGATCTTAGTGGCTATTTCGCTACCTTCACATAGGCGTAAGGTGAAAAATGTATGATCACTGTTCTCTACTTTTCTGTTACACAATAGTTCTTGTAGTAACTTAACGGCCAAGCATAATATTTTAACTAAGGTGTAGAGTGTAGAGTTTGTGAAGCTAGGGCGTGTAGTGCTAGAAGTTCTTCTTTAAATAAATAAATAAATAAAATCATTATTTTCAGGCATCAAAAACTTTTTACAATTTAAGGCCCATATAATATATACCTTACAAACTAACATACATATAAGGACACAGCACATACATCAACTCGGAAAGGGATCGACACCGTATCGCCTTTCGCCTCGCCGTCAACCAGGCGTCAACCTAACGCAAGCACGTAACCAAACCGGATCAGCGTCGGTACGTCGGCTCGGCTACGGCTAGGCGACGCCGCGCTTACGGCTAGGCGACGCCGCGCTTACGGCTCGCCGCACAGTGGCTCCATATAAAAAAAAAGAATGAGAGAAAAAAATGATAAAAAAATAAAAAAAGACAAAAAAATGAAAAAAAGAATGGCAAAAAAATGAGAAAAAAATTATAAAAAAAATATTTGATGTTAATTTTTTTTTTATATAAAACTGGGCAGGCATTTTCATTTTCAGACCACTGTGCGTAGAGCCGTAAGCTCGGGTACGGAGAGATGTGAGCGCGTGGACGACTAGCGGTAAGCGCGGGGATAGCAAGTTGAGCGACCCGCAAAGCGGTTCGTGAGCTGGTCCCGAGGCGAGGCGATTACGTTACGATTCCGATTAGTGTGCTTTGCAGTAGGGGGTTTCATACAAAGAATACTGAACCGCTCGAGTTGATACGTTTACGATCCCTTTCCGAGTTGATGTATGTGCTGTGACCTTTACATAAGATCTGATATCTTTTTGACAGTGCGAGTCATATGGTCTCATCTTAACAAAATTTTACATGAAAATGTTTTTGGTGGGAATTCCACTTACTGAAAACCCTCAGATGCTGTAGATTTTGTTTACTGGCCACTCACAGGATGCGTTTGCTTCACTCTTCTTCTGCTTCATCATCATTCGATACGAGCGTTTTCCGCAACTCGACGACTTATTGCGCTTATTTTGCGTAAGGAGGGTGTGCAGCTGGACTACTCTAGCCAGCCCTGCTTAGCCAGCAAAGCACCCAGCGCCTTCACGTTGGAGACCGCCTTGTGGACGCTTCCCGGCAAGCGGAGGTATCTCACCCGGTAGAGGGCCACTCCGTCACATTCGACCAGGACATGAGCGGCTGTCTCTTCGGCCCTCACGCAACCTCTGCATAGGGGGCTGTCAGTCATACCTAAGTTATAAAGGTGTTTGTTAAAATTACCATGTCCTGTTATAGCACCCGTCACAAAGCGAAACTGTGATCTATTTAGTTTAATGAGAGCCCTGGACAAACGGGCGTCCAGGCGCCGTATTGACATTTTCACCTGCCTGCCCTTTATGTGTCTTACCTTTTGAAACCTGAGAGTTATTAGGTGTTTCAGTCAGTGTTGCTTTCTCAGCTTCTTGCTGCACGTGTAGTTGCAGTGAAGTAAGGTTCAGCATTCAACCTCGCAGGTTCGACGACTTCCAACCTCCCGAACAAGCCGGGTTCCGAAAAGGTTATAGTACCATAGACCACATTCATACGCTGCGGCAAGTTATACAGAAGACCGAAGAGTATAACTTGCCACTATGCTTGGCGTTCGTGGACTATGAGAAAGCCTTTGATTCGATCGAGACCTGGGCAGTGCTGCAGTCTCTCCAGAGGTGCCAAATAGATTGCAGGTACATCGAGGTGCTAAGGTACTTATACCAAAACGCCACCATGTCGGTCCGATTACAGAACCAGAGCTCTAATCCTATCCAACTACAGCGAGGTGTGAGACAGGGAGACGTCATTTCTCCGAAACTGTTCACAGCTGCGTTGGAGGATATTTTTAAGCTACTGGACTGGAAAGGATTCGGCATTAACATCAATGGCGAGTACCTAACACACCTGCGGTTTGCCGATGATGTAGTTCTCATGGCTGAGACTTTGGAAGACCTGAACACAATGCTCGAAGATCTCAGCAATGCTTCCCAAAGAGTGGGTCTGAAGATGAACATGGATAAGACGAAAATCATGTCCAATGCCCATGTTGCATCCGCTCCAGTTAATGTTGGGAACATTACACTTGAAGTTGTTGACCACTATGTCTACCTAGGACAGACAATCCAATTAGGTAAGTCCAACTTCGAGAAAGAGATCTCTCGTCGAATCCAGCTCGGATGGGCAGCGTTTGGGAAGCTCCGGCATATATTTGCGTCCAAAATTCCTCAATGTCTCAAGACTAAGGTCTTTGACCAGTGTGTGTTGCCAGTTATGACTTATGGAAGCGAGACGTGGTCTTTTACTATGGGTCTCATAAGAAAGCTCAAGGTTACCCAGCGAGCAATGGAGAGAGCGATGCTTGGTATTTCCCTGCTCGATCGAATCAGAAATGATGAGATCCGCAGGAGAACAAAAACGACCGACATCGCTCAAAGGATTGCTCAGTTGAAGTGGCAGTGGGCGGGACACATAGCGCGGAGAACCGATGGCCGTTGGGGCGGAAAGGTTCTCGAATGGCGACCGCGAACCGGACGACGTTCCGTGGACAGGCCCCCTACAAGGTGGACCGACGATCTGGTCAAGGTCGCGGGAAGCCGCTGGATGCGGGCAGCGCAGGACCGATCGTTGTGGAGATCCTTGGGGGAGGCCTATGCCCAGCAGTGGGCGTCGTACGGCTGAAATGATGATGATGATGAAGGTTCAGCATTACCTCCATCCAGCGCTGCAGTTGGAGCAGTGTTCTCTTTCCAAATGTCAAAGAGTTATTTTTCAATTGTTATAAAAGCACGCATGTTTAACTTCAGTGCAATAGAAATGTTTTTAGATAATTGTACGACTATTTTAAAAACACAACTGTAACGGTACAGAATTGCACTTGTTATTATATTTCAAATATTTATTGGCTTTTGTATAAAATAGAATGATAATGCTAACCTTGGGTCCTTGGGAAGTATTGGTTGATGTTTTGGAGGTGAAAGCTCGATACAAATTGGTTTAGAAAACAAAAATTAGCTTTATTTGCGAAATGCATTATATCTTCAGTGGGTATACATTCATTCTTGAAGTCTTGAGTCTTAAATAATTGTTCTCAAATGTGCACGGATTGATTTCTGAAAAAAAGAAGAGGTTTAAAAGTAAATAAAAACAATAGTGTTTATTTATATCTGACCTTGGAGGTAGCAATTTAGAGATTATAGTGGATCTCACCTTGAAACAATAGCTGTGCAGATTGTATAAACCTTGAGCATGTTATTTTAGACATATTTGTAAACTGACAGGTTTGTAGGCAACAGAGTTTGTAGGCATGTTTGTTTACAGGCGTGTTAGTGGCACAATATGTGTTCGGCATATTTATTGGTTACACATGTGAACTCTGGTTAATTACATCACATCAGTCTAATTATTATGTTTGGAGCTAAATATTTATTTTATACAATGTTAGCAAAATACTGATAGGTTATGACAGGTAAACATAGATGCTCCTAGCGGCAGAGTTGGGAACTAAAGCAAGTCAAATGAGTGCACATAAGTATAGAGAAAAGGTTGTACTCACAGAATGTTAAATTAACATTATGTATAACTTAAATAAAAATATGGGTTAAATAATCAAAAGTACAGAATATTGTTTTCTATCTTAGATAAGGTTCAAAGTTTCAAATGTATATTGGCTAGAGGTGATACGTTCGGAAATTATGTTCGAACAATTACAATTTTGATAATAGTTTTCATTCGTAAATAAAAAAAGGAATCATACAAAATAATGTGTTTATATTATGTGAGAAGGTAGTATTTTGAATAGTTTAGTAAATTTTATAACTTAATATTAGAAGTCTTGTAGCTATCCAAGGTTTCTGAACGAAATTGAGGATTTTTTAGAAGCTGAGGTTGGTAGTCATGAAAACATATCTTCTTCTCTTTCGCTCATTAGGCAGAGGTGATCAAAAGTGTGCCTTATTTTGTTTAGATCTCAATGATTTATATAAAAGTAGAGGTTTCCAAAGAAAAGAAAAGCTGTTATATTAGATAAAAACAAAATGTACTGTTATAACGGAGGCTTCGCATTATTATTTATTGTGTACCAACGCGCAACCCGTTTATATAAAGTTAGGTGTTTGATTATGCTGGTTAGAGTAAGGAGTAGAGCAAGCTAAAAATGGGAGGTTAGCTTGTGGTAATTTAAACAGGGTTTTTCAAAAAAGGGGCGTGGCGAGGGAAAGTTTTTCAAAAAGAGAGCGTTGAGGACGCGACGCTACGGAGAGCGTCGCTTGGGAAATCGAGAGGTATAAAAGGTTTGGAGGGGCGACGCTCGCTCTCTTATATTCTCCGGTTCTACGGGCGTCAACATCTGAAAATTGCTCCCCTGGCGTGCGACGCCGCTTCACTCTCCTCTGTAAGAAAGCGTCGTTTTTGAAGAAGTTTATTTTTAAATCAAGCAAGAATTAGTCTTCAAGAAAAGTGTACAGTGAATTCTTGCCAATCATAGGGCGTTTTTGGGTTCGCGATCTTTTAAACGTTTTAATTTTGGAATTCTGACTGGTAAATTGGATCCGAAATTAAAAGGTCTAGTTTGATTACAGAAAGCATTTCAATTAAAGTAAATTATTCCCAAGTAAAATCTTAGAAAATGGGTGATTTGAATCAGAGAGGGTGGACCTTTCACTTGGGCGCATAGGGATTTGTTTCTTCAGGAGTACATTTGCTCATGACTCCGGGCTTTCTTCAGGCAAGATTCACAAGGGGGGGGCTAGGTCCAAAAATCCAACGCTGTGGATCGTTGGGTGAGCGTTCAATGGATAACGCTTAGTAATTTCCACATGGTTTGATCAGGCGGGCTGTTTTCATTGACAGTTTTTCAGTTAACACGTCTGATGGCGCGGGGCGTATGCCCCAGATTTGGAGGCAGTTGCGGCCTGATTGAACCATACCTACCTGTAGGGTGTCTATCTGTTCCCTTCCCAAGCAGATGGACCACGGCATGAGCGATAGGATTTTAGGGGGCCCACTCACCCAAACTTGACAGAATTGGGGCGTCAGAACTGGCGATACAGGCGCCAGGTTTGTGTTTGATAGGAAAGTCGCATTTAGTCGAAAAGTAGGCAGGTCAAAAATTATAACTAGCGTGCTAGTAGGTTTGGCTTCTTGCAGTTGGGGGGGGGTGTATTGCAGAAGCTAAATGTACACTGTACGGTTTGGTATACAGAGTAGGTAGATTGAGTGTAGAAAAACAGCGAGTCAGGAAAAATTTACGCGCCAAAAGTTCGTTGCGTTGCGTAGGAAAAAGGCGGGAATAATGACCAGGACGCTAAGTCGAGGTATCAGTATAGATTTCCAAAGTAGATTCATAAAGTCTATGAGAAAGTTATGTTTAGGTACCTTAGAAATTGAATTTGTGAGAGAAAATCGATCGTAGACAACCCTAGGGATATTTTGGTTGAACCTAGAGGAAAATGCAATTTAATAAAAATTACAAGATGGCGGAGAGACGCTTTGATCGAGTCACTTGGACTTGACATGACGCTTAGTAGCTAAACTTGTCATTCGAGACAAATATCTAAACGAACGAACCCGGGCGATTGTATGAATCGTTCTCGTGAAATTAACTACCATCAATATGAATTGTGGATGAAATTAGCTTTGGAGCAAAATAAAGGTGTCCTTGCTGTGACAGAAGCATAACTTGTGTGTGTGAACTTAGTGCTGTGAATTGCCTAGAGTTTGTCTAGAAACTAGCTTAGGGCTTGGTACTACCTAACCTTTATCAGTGATAACCAACATTATTTTATTGTTACAAAATAAACTGGGGATAGTCTTAAAGTGATCCGATTGTCCTGCTTTAGTTTTCACAGAGGCACTCTTATAATTTAGACCTAGAACTTGCTGATCAGCTGGGCACAAAGATAAGTTGAAAGATAGAAATCTGAGTGTAAGGTTGACTCAACTGCTGGCTCTGGCGAGGAATTCGTTGCCATAGTGGTTTTGATTATCTGTCTAAAACATGTTTCTGTGAAATCAGCTGAGCAGTAGTTTTCCTTGTAAGGGAATGGTAGATAGTGCAATATGTCTGGATGGTTTGATCACCTGGGGGAATTTAGGAGTAACGCTTTGGTGATGGAAATTGGCTAAAAAATTACTTATAGTTGTCTATATGCAGGTGTCACATTGCTTGTAGCGTTCAGAAGCACCAGCTGTATCTCAGTGATACTTACAGGAAAGGTCCCTTAGGTAATAAATAAAACATGAGATTAGTCGCTAAGCTCAGTCAGAATCCTGTGGTTAAGCCAGTATAACCAAGAGGTCAGAATGTTAAAAATCAGCTGTTCCAACATACAATCATTACTTAGATTGGTCGTTTTGACCTTAATATGCACTAAATTACATTATAGTAGTCATATGAATTATTATTGAACAGAAATAGTTAGTTGTAAATCATTATGACCATAATTAAAGCTAGCAATTAGCTCACTCACTGTAAAGGAAAGAGTGTAACTAATATTGAATCATATTCTATCAAGTGCATTAGGAAAGTCTGGAGGAGATAAAAATGCTAGGACGAAATCACTGGATACGCGGAGGTATGGGGCGTATTCCTTTGCCAGACATAGAATAATAATTTAAAAGAATTGGAAAGAATCTATCAAGAAGAAAGTAACTATATATTGTATTTCTAACCTCAAAACATGCTAGTCTAACCCGGAATTCTGAACCTAGGCTTAGATCTATGATAATGTGAGATTAGACTGTATATAAATATGTAAATAGAGCACAACATGGGTTTCATTTAATATAATTATGTTAGACAGCTGTCGGGAGGGTTGATGCACAGGACTGAGCTGTAATTTCATTACAGTCTGTCATGATTGAAAAAGCGGTGAGCAAAGACAGGAAACACACATAGTGTTGGATCCTAAATAATCTCTAAAGTAGTATATCAAAGAAATAGCATTCTGCAATGTTTTGGTTCTAATATTCAGTTAATCAAGTAGTGGCATCATAGGTTTTCCTTTATATCAGTAGTATTTTATTGACAGGTGTTGTACTGGTCGCTTCACTTAGTGTGCTAAAGCTCTGCATGACACCAGGGAACATTCAGAATCAATTCATAACTTCCATCACCAATTCATCATATGGAATAGGATTAGATAGGGAGAAAGTAGGTATAAAAGCCTTCACTTCAGTTAAACATTCATAGCAACCCAGCTGTTCTATGATAATGTCTAGGTATGAGTGGAGAGTAGGTAACTGGTACTAAGGTTTGTATCATAGCCGGAAGCAGTCGTTGTTCTAAGAGAATAGAGTAACCAGATGGAATTGTATTTGTACATTTAACATGACTATCCAAAACTACTCAGGGAGCTAGGGAATTTAGTATCCTAAATTATCTATACTAGAGGCAATTAGTAGTTTACCACCATTTGACTACACAAACAACTAATCTATATAAGCAAAGTAGGAGACCAGAAGTTGGTTATATTTGCTAAGGGAACAGAGAGATTAGTACTTACTTTAGTCATCTATTAGTCATCCAAGATCTAGACCATTAGTTTGATTAAGTACTTCTAGAGTTCTATTATTAACCTATATAGTCGATAAGTTATGAAAGTTCTAGTAGATGAGATAATAGGTTAAATTGGTTAACTTAGACAATCATATAGGAAGCTATCAATTCCTTGGAAGGATTTTATACTAAGGAGGCTAGTAGAATTGTAGGATATTAGTAGAGTTCAATAGGAAGAAACTTTGTTAGTTAGAACGCTAAGTTGCTTCTCTGAACGAATCAAGGGTTCTACGCTAATCAACCAGGGTATCCACTAAACTTCACGTGCCCCCTCAGATCTATAAAAGCTTCATTAACTTACTATCAAAATTAGGGTTAGGTTCAGGTTCGGTAAAATAGTCATAGTAATTTGTAGGTCATGATAATTAATTTATACTGAATTTCTTAGTTAGATAGAACATACATAAAGAACTTCCATTAAAATACAGGGTACAAAGTAGGATTGTTTATTGTATCGGTATTTTATTATATAGAAGCGTTATTAAATAGAAATAAGCAACTAGGTAGTTAATTAGAAATTAGAAAATCAAAAAAAAAAAATTAAGTTAGGAGGGGTAGGAGGGTTACAATAGTTGTGCCGATAACCAGGATAGAAGTTAACACATTTACTTATATCAAATCTTTTATTTACTTATTCGCATACAAAATAGGTTGAGGCTTTTTATGGTTCTGAAGGCGAGTGGCTACATTTCAATAAGATGATTGTAGTCACAATTTGTTGTTGTGAGTGTGACAGAGGAGCAATTGGCACCAGGAGGGGCGCTATTAGGTAGGAGTCTGTTCTGTTTGGTTCTTAAAGAAATGTTTGGGGTCAGGTCTTGATTGAGATTCTTGTTTCTGAAACGAAAGTCTTCATTAATTTAACATGTTAAGGTTAGCATATAAACATTGAACATGATTCAAAGTCATATTGGGTGGAAACTTACAGTTAGTTGTCGATTTATAAACAAAAGACAACCGTAGAATTAAAATTTGGAGGAATCGCTTTCTTTGTACAATGAAGTTCTCGGGGTTGTCGCATATCTTTGAATTTTCTGGTACAGACGAACACATGTTTCCACATTTGTTGGTAATAAATAGACATGTAGTTTTACAATACCAATATTGTAATTTACTGTTGCAGTAAAAACTTTGATTTTACAAAGAATGAAAAGATGATAACAAATTTGTTAGTACAACAAATACAATTAGGTATAGATAGTGTCAAGTCAATCACGTGTCAAATTATAAGAGGACATTTGAGTAGGCAAAGGCATCAGATCATACAGCTAAGAGTGCCACAAATTAGTACAAAATCATTTAACTTGTGTAATTCATGCAATACATTCCGCATAAATAGTAAGTTTAAAAAAGCGCCACAGAAATGGCGTAGCGCATATTTGGTGATAAGTTTTTTTTTTCCTTAAAACGTTTATGGTATTGAATTTTAAAAGTTGAAGCACTATTTTTGAATTAGCAAATGCGGGAACAGTAATTATTGGGTGAGAATAGTTCCATCTATGCGGTTAGAAGGAGCGGAACGTTATAGATTTTGCTTGGACGGGACTTTTGTTTCATAAGACGGAACGTCAGACAGATGTTATTTATTTACCATAATAGTTAAAATTACCTAATTCGGGTTTGGTTCTCACAGTAGTATCTATCAGTACTTATTTAAACTATTAGTAGGTTCCTTGGGGTTTATCATTTTAAATATTCATACCAAAATATACCATAGACATGTACATACTCCGTTCAACGCCATCTAGTGAAGCTTTGGAAGCTTTTGTTTTTAAGTGGGCTGTCAGAAAGTCGCTCATTACTAGTAAGGGACAATTACTCAATACTCAAATAGATGGCGCTTTACGACAAGTATTATGTAACCTGGGGTTTTTTTTTTCTCAATATATTACTTACAAAAAAATATGGATATGGATATGGGCTTCATCTGTCATTCGAATTCTTTATTTTGATGGGTTCTTGCTGCTTAGTTCTGTTGAACGGTGTTATCTAGTTATTATTTTACCCAACGTCGCCGAATAGGAAGTCGGCAGCGGCTATATTGTAAAAAACAAAAAAAAAAAAAAAAAAAAAATTGTTTGAATCCATAAAGTTACGCGGTTTGTTTGCCTTGCCCCACCATAAATACTCAAGTTGTTTGCCGACTTCTCTATGTCTTGTAATTCAGAATATTGCGCAGAGCGTATAAAAGTTCAAACATACTCAAAAGGATAGTATAAGTAGTATTTAAAAACGCATACTTCTAAATACTCATGGAATAGGTTTATGGAACGGGTATTTTGGTGCGCTAGTGCTTGCGGGACTCAGGGCGTGTTTGGTCTGAAACGTCTCATCTCTAACAGTCAGTCGGTTTAGTACCATTTATTTTCACCCATTGGTTAGAGCTTTAAAGGTTGTATAATGTCATTTCTGCATAGGCTTAAATGATCCGGGGTCGATGCTATAGTGTAGATGTTTGGAGCGGTTGGGGTCGCCATAGTTCTCGTAGGTAGTGTACAGATTAATCGGAAGGTTGTCTGACCGATCGCTTGCAACATTGGCCGTGGCCATGTACTAGTACCACACTAGCTGTCAGTTCTAAATCTTCTATGGGACTATGTGTGGGGGCTGTTCGCGGTCAACTGACGGACCGTTGCTCACACACGAACAGACCGGTTGTGGGGCACCACTAAGTGACAAATTGATAATGACAGGTTGACAGTTCGAAATAAGACAGCCAACAGAGGAAAATTTTCAGATTTTGAGTTTCTTTAAAAGTTTAATTAATTTGAGAAGTTTGTATCGGACGGGAAGTTAATTAATGCGGTTTAGAGGTAATTTCTGCTAAAGATTTATTGTGAAGGTGTTAATAGGAGTCCGTGAATGATACAATCAATAGAAAGTTAAAGAAGGTGTTATGTTACCTATTAAAACAAAGTTAGTAAAAGCAGTGAAGTGTATTGAAAGTTCATCTGGAGGTTTAGTTTTAAAACAAATATTCAAATGAATTTTGGAAGGAGAAAAGGATAAATTCTTTTTAACTTATAGTGGGAGCTAAAACTACTGGGTAAGCTACTTCATAATTTAGTTAATTTTAGGTTAGGTGAGTTTAGGCCTTCTTAAAAAGAATCTTGTTAGCAACTGCTGAAGCTACACGAACTTCATGGAGATATGTTTAGTGAAAGAGTAATGGGTTTGATATCTGTCAGGCAGAATATTGTTTTACATATTTTAGTGATGTTAATAAGGCAGATAGGTAGGTTGTCATCAATAGCATATTTCGTTGAGCCTGTAGGAATTAATGTTGTCATTATGGAATAGATATTTCATAGGAATAACAAACATAGCCTGGGTTTAAGTATAGAGCATTTATTGCACCTTAATTTCAATCAGTGATTTAATCAGAACATGGAGAGGTACTTATTTACATAGTAACTAATAGGTTATAGTGTCAAGGATTAAGTAAATGGGTGGATATTGCGACAGGGAAGGAGATTAAGTTTTAACTAGTTACAAAGGCGTGACCCTGGTAACATTTATATTAAAGTTAGTCGGAATTTGTCATTGGTTTGTTTTAGCCAAAATAGGTTAGCTTTGGAAATGATAAAACCTTTTCAATAGGATTATAGTGCAACTAAATAAAAAAATAAAATAACACCAAATAAATAAAATTAAGTTGAGTAATGAAGCGGATCTGAATAAATAAAATAAAATAAAATCATTACATAGTTTGGTAAATTACTGAGATAACCTAAACAATAGATACATGGAAAAAAAAAGGGAAATAAAATTTTGTAAATGTTTAAATCTAATTAGAGAACGGTTTTTAAAAGGGAATTAATTTTGGTTTATTGTTATCCAACACATTGGATAATACTAAACCAGATCTATAGGGTAGCTATGTTTTAATTGTTTGATTAGATCTGACCATACACCAAATATTAGCAAGAATTCATTATGGGTAAACCAGTTCGCGTTCGTCAGGCACCCAAACGATATGAATCTACCGAGGAACAAGTGATGCAAGAGGAGTTACATAATAGTTCTGATCAAGGGGACACGTTAGAAGTCAGGGAATCTCGCCCTGCGGTGGAGCGATCTCCAGCGGCTAAGGTGATTAAGAGGCCCAAGATAACACGTTCACAAGAGTTGACCTCTATACAGCGAATGTTAAACCGAACGGTAGGAGCGTTGACGAGGAAGATTAATGTGTTGGGCGAAGAGGTCAAAAGGGTGCAGGAGTCTATGCAAGTTACCACTAATGAAGGAAAAGAGACGTCTGTAGCCGAAGTTACATCATTGAATCCCATAGAAATAAGGAGTAGTTGTGTGCAAGAAACAATTAAGGATGTCCATCCGACGGAAGATGAACAAAAATATATAATTTGGAACGTCAAGAATATAAATTTGGAAAAGCCTAAATTTGGTGAAACAGCTGTGCATCCTGTTAATTTCATTGAGGACTTGGAAACCTATTTGAAGAAAGCCGGGAAATCAAATAATGAACTGGATTTGATATTAGAGTGCCTAACTGGTAACGCTAGAGATTGGGCCCGTATCTATAAAGGGAGGTGGACAGGATTAGTTGACTTTAAATTAGATTTTCTGAAAGCATACTGGGGAGAAAATGAACAGAACGAGTTGAGACGAAAGATAGTGCAAGGAGTTTGGAATAGAACGGAAACTCCCACCATGGTGGAACACTTCCTTAAGTTAACTGGAAAGGCACAGATGTTGAGTTACAGCATACCTGAAAAACAATTGGTCGGAGATATCATGCGGCATTATCCGAAATTTATTCAACAAGTTTGGGCGACTAGCCAGATAGAAACTATTATTGAAGCCGCCGAATTTTTAAGAAGCATGGACGACATACAGAAGCAAGATGTTCCGAACACGGTTATGACTAGGAATTTCAAGGAGTGGGAGAAGAAGAAGAAGGTACATCAGCAAGGTTATAGGCAGTGGCAGAGGCCAAGAGAGGCTGAAGTACATGCAGTTAATTTAGAAAATAATACAAATTTTAATGTAAATGGTAGTGAGGCGTTAAACTAGGGGAGGCTGAGACTCTAGTCTCCGGATCAGCTTCAACCACAGGGGACCGAATTTATCATATGATGGCTAGGATGAAATGGTGTCCAGGTGAATCACTAGGACAGAATAATACAGGCATTAGGGTACCGATAGGTCAAAATCCGAAAGATCACAGTACAGGAGTAGGATTAGATTATATTGAGCCGGAAACCATCGAACTAAACATTCCTAGTCAAATCGTAGAGGTGTTGAAATTAAAAATCGAGCAACTTATGGTAAATGTTAGCGAGAATATAGGTGCAATATTTGATGAGGAACGCACATCTAAGGTAGATACTCAAATATTTAAGTCTGAACTATTAGTTCAAATATTTGATGAAAATGTTGTAGCACTATTGGATACAGGTAGCGATATAACATGTATTTCAGAAGAGTTTTGGAATAGGCTAAAGGGGAAAAGGACGACAATACCTACTATGCCGATTAAATCATTGCTTATTAAGACTGCGGTAGGACAGAAAAGCGTAGAAGTAAAAACTATAGCGTTGGTAGCCTTAGGTATAGGACCTTTCCAAAGCGATTTGACTGTACTAATTGTACCGGGCCTTAGTGCTAATTTAATTCTGGGGTTTGATTGGATGAAAGAAAATCAGGCGTCCATTATACTTAATAGAGAGGAAGAGGGAGTAGAAATTATGATAGGAGGGGACATGAAATTATTTAAATTTTATAGAAGTGAGAATGTTCAAAATGAAAGTAGTCCTTCAGCGCAATTTAATTTAGTAGCAATAGAAGATGACAATATAGATAGTAATATTCAGGAGTTAATACATAAATTAAAATTAGACAAAACTAAACAAGATGCTTTGGAGGGAGTTTTAATGAAACATAGACAGTTATTTACCTCTAAGTTAGGGAGAGCAAATTGTTATGAACATGTAATTACCATGGAACCACATTCACCAGTAGTGAAACGGACATATCCAATACCATATGCTTATAGGGATAAGGTAGAAGCGAAGTTGATAGAAATGCAAAAGCAAGGGATTATTAGTCGTACCTCTACACCATACTGTAGTCCGTTGACCTTTACTTTAAAACGGGACGGATCTATACGTGTTTTATTAGACGCTAGAGAAATAAATAAGCATATGATAGCGGAGACAGAAAAACCACCGTTGCAATTAGATGTTCTAAATTCTTTCCAAGGGGCTAGATTTATTAGTATAGTAGATTTAAATAATGCTTATTTTCAAATCCCCATATCCGATTCTAGTAAGAAGTATACCGGATTCTCATTTAATGGGAAGTCATATGTTTATAATGTTTTGCCTCAAGGATTAAAAACGTCAGTTGGGAGTTTTAGTAGAGCAATGGATTTCATTTTAGGACACGAAGTTAGAGACTTTTGCGTGAATTATTTAGACGATTTAGCCATTATAACAACAGGTTCGTTGTCACAACATCTAGAGCATTTAGACATAGTGTTGGGAAAATTATCTAAGGCAGGTTTAACATGTAACTTAGAGAAATGTGAATTTTTAAGCACTGAGGTAAAGATGTTAGGATATATCATTTCAACTAACGGGATTAGCACCGATCCAGAAAAGGTTAAGTCAATACAGCTGTTTCCAGTACCAAAGAAATTAAAACAAGTCAGGGCGTTTTTAGGACTTTGCAATTTTTATCGTAAATTCATACCGGAATATAGTGTTCATACTCAACCATTATGTGAATTATTAAAAAAGGATAAGAGATGGAATTGGGGACAAGTAGAACAGGTTGCTTTTGAGAAAATAAAATCACTTTTTATTCAGACCATAGAATTGAACCATCCAGATTTTTCTCAACCTTACTATTTACAAACAGACAGTTCGGGAATTGGATTGGCAGGGGTTTTGTACCAGATGGATAATCAGGGGGACGTAAAAGTTTTAGGGTTTCACAGTAAATTATTAAGGGGTGCACAGTTAAATTGGACGGTAACCGAACAAGAGTTTTATTCAATCATTTGTTGTTTAGAGAAGTTTGAGACTTATTTGCGGGGTGCTAAAGTAATAATACGTACAGACCATAAAGCTTTGATTTTTGTAAAAAATAGTAAATTATATAATGCCCGGGTAACTAGGTGGATAAATTACTTAGAACAGTTTCAATATGAAGTTCAACATGTCAAAGGTAGAGAGAATGTAGTAGCCGAAGTATTATCTAGATACCAACCAGAGGTAGATTTATTGCAAGAGGATAAGACTAATTCACCTAGGATATTTTATACAGAAAATAGGACAAATAAAGAACTACATGAAAAATTAAAGAATCTAGATAGGTCACAGCAAGATGATGTCGAAATAGGAGAAATAATTAGAAAACTTAATAATGGGGTCGTGGTAAACAGTAGGTCAAGTCAAATCTTTAAACGATGCTCATTAGAAAATGGTTTATTGTACTATTCACCGGGAGAGGGAGACAAACGGGTGTTATTTTTGCCCGAGTCGCTTAGAGAAGAAATTATTTGGCAAGTCCATTTAGAAATGGGACATCAGGGGGCATATAAAATAATTAAATACATTAGGGATAGATTTTTTTGGAAAGGGTTAACTAAACAGGTTAAACGAATTTTAAGGGGATGTCACGAGTGCCAAGTCACCAAGAGTGATACAGCAAAGTATGTAGGACCTTGTCGGTCAATTATAACTGAAAATGTAGGAGACATTGTTATGGTAGATTTATACGGACCTTTACCATCAGGAAAGTTTGGTATGAGCTATATTTTAGTTATTCAAGATTCTTTTAGTAAATTTGTAAAATTTTATGATCTTAGGAAAGCAACAGCAATTTCAGTATTAACAAAAGTGAAAAAGTTTTTCCAAATAATTAAACCTAAAGCTATAATGTCTGATAATGGATCACAGTTTGCCAGTAAAGTATGGAAAAAGAAAATGAAGGAAGAAGGGGTCAGAGTTATTTATACTACTGTTAGGAATCCTAGACCTAATACCACTGAAAGAGTAAACAAGGAATTAGGTCGGTTATTTAGAACTTATTGTAGGACAAATCATAAAGGCTGGGTAGATTTATTGCCAAAATTAGAAATTTTATATAATAACACATATCATGAGAGTACTGGTTTTACCCCTTGTGAGATTTTGTATAGTGAACCCACCAGGTTATCATTTGATAATAAGATACCAATTGATTTAGTAGCTCTGCCTGTTGAAGAAGTCCGAGGAAAAGCTCGTGAAAACTTAAAGAAAGCAGGACAAATACGCCAAAATAAATTTAATGAACGATATAGAATTATTCAATTTCAAATAGGAGACCTAGTAAAAATTAGGAAATTAAATAAGTCTGACGCTAAGCTAAAGATAACAAAAAAATTCGAGCCATTGTATGAGGGTCCGTTTGTGGTTGGAGCTAATCCGTTCAAAAATGTTTATTTACTTGTTGAGCCTAGTACTGGAAGGGAGCGAGGGAGGTTTAAAAGACATCTATCTAAATATTATAAATGAATTTAAAAATTGTTTTCCCTGAAGGAAAACCCAAATTAACTTGTGTTGTGTTAGGGTAGGTAAATGTAACTTTAAAATCAATTAAATTAAATGAATTTAATTTTGGTTTCCCTAAAGGAAGTCCAAATTAACTTGTGTTGTGTTAGGTTAGGAAAATGTAACTTTAAAATCAATTAATAAAATGCCATACATTTGTCCAAGGTTATCAATTTATTTAGCATTATTTTCCCTGAAGGAAAATCTAAATTAAATTGTGTTGTATTAGGATAGGTAAATGTAACGTTAAAATCAAATAAAAGGGTAGTGAAAACACACTTGTTCAGAAATTATTAAAATAATTTAGTATAGTTTCCCTGAAGGAAAATCGAAATTAATTTGTGTTGTGTTAGGATAGGTAAATGTAACTTTAACGTCGAATACTAAAACCCGTGTGAGGAAATTTTTTTTTCTCAAATAGGTTTTAATGTCATATGATTGTCTATTTAATATAAATGAATTTTATGTTGTGTTCTCTTAAAGAAGATAACATAAGTTGTGTTGTGTTAGGCTAGTAAAATGAAATTTTAAAATATAGTGATTAATATAAAAGAATTGCATTGCGGTGTGATTTGGGGAAACAACGTAAGTTGTGGTATGTTAGTAAAGGTAACTGTAGTAAAACAAAGTAGATAAACCAATCCGAAAAAAAAAAGGAATCTTGAATAAAAGTTTTATTGCCATAAAATTGTTTAAATTTAATAAGTTAATTTTGCGACATGGTACCCTTGGGAAAATATGATATTTTATATTGTGTTAACTAAATAGAAAGGTATTTTATTTCCTTCCATTAACTAGCTGGAAAATGGTTGATTTGAATGCAGGATTGTTGCGATATCCTTGAACTTATGTAAAATTTTATGTAAACTTAATTATATTAATATTTATATGGAATGTAACTTTGAATTGAACAATAAACGATACTGGGGTAACTTTGTATAACGGTTGTCGGGACTGGGAAAAGCCTACCTGAGCTTACAAACAAATTTTAGCAACTCTAGTATTAGGCTGGAAAAAAAAAAAAAAAATAATTACCAGCCTAATAAAGATTACAATTGCTCAAAGGAGTTAGTTCATTCAAGTTGTTTTATCGTACTACTAGGTTTCAGACCAAATTTCAAGTATATTCATTAAAAGGATATTCAAATACTCAAGTTGCTAGAAAGTTGTAAGGTCAGATAGAGGGGAGTGTTGGCGGCTTTTCTTACCGGGGGGGTAATTTTTATTAGGTAGGTATACATGTTGAAGGGAAAATTTGCCTTTCCTCTACTGGTGATGGTAGTTCATTCGGAATTGATTAAATTTAGGCTCTCAGAATATCAAAAGGAAGAGAAATAACATAATCAAAATTAAAAGCTTGATATTAAAATCATCAAAAGCTTCAAGGTTATAGTGCTTTGGTTGAAAATTTATTAAGGTTAATAGAGGTTGCCGGAGCAAGAAATTATAGGAATTAAAAAGGAATGTACCCAAATCGTGTGTTACATGATTGACTGTATAACAAGTAGGGTTGCGTATTGGTGAGTAACATCGAGTAGATTGCGTACAGACAGAAGAATTGCGTAGGGTTGCGTATTGGTAGGATACACCAAGTAGATTGCGCACAGGCGAGGAAGTATTGCGTGGTGGTAGGATACATTGAGTAGGTTGCGTACAGACAAGGAAGTATTGCGTAGGGTAGCGTATTGATAGGGAAAGTTGCATAGGGTTGCGTACTAGTAGGGGTGGATGAAATAGGGACGCGTATTAATGAACATGTTTTGAGTAAGAATATAAGCGCATAGAAGCACTATGAGAAACTTTATTTTTTGCATATAGTAATTAATTTGGGTTACTGTATCAATAAGCTGGGGTTTTATATAAAATTTTATGAGGTGACAGTCTATGTATTTGTTGATTTTAAATATTAATAGAGTACCTTCTATTTAGATAAATAATATGTATGCAGGTTGTAGCTGTGGTGCAACCTTAGGTGGCGTGAAAGTAGGCTAGCGAGAGAAGATAGTGAACGACGTGTGAAAAGAAAAGATGATTAGAGTGAGGATCTAACCTAGATAAGGAGTAGTTAGAAAAAAAAAAAAAAAGAGATTCTATTTGAAGGGCTTTGGGTTATAACACATGTGAAGCCTGCATACAAATGTTATTATTAACCCAAAAGATAAGATCCGCACACAACAGCACGTGATAGGGATAGGCGTAGAGCACGTGTTAACAGACTTGAATTTTGTACAGTGGGACTTTGGTGTTAGGATAAATAAAAAAAAAATATATATACAAACAGTGTTTATGTTTGTATCTTGTCCCGGTGTAAACGCCTGTACAAAATTTACACTTCCCGTGGGTCAGGGTCGGACCATGTTTAACTCGACAACTATACATTCTCCAAAGTGATATCGGAGGCTATTCCAGAGTTTTGAGTAAGCTTTTTGACAAAAAGGTCTTTGTATATGCTTCATTTAGAAGGGGGCGTACAGAGATATGCAGGGGCACTTTGGGGGTATAAATTGCTGCGCTAGAACGCCATGTAATCGTAAGGTTGGATTACTCTTTATACACCAAGGCGAGTTTATTCTAAACTACGGATTCACAACCCGTACCTTTCACCATGCTTTGTACGTCTCTGGTGTCGGATATACATACGATGAATTTGGATAAAGCAATAAAAATCACTTAAAGCTCGCTTGATAACTTTTGATATTATTTTGGTCTAAATACACTCTACACTCTTAATTACATAATCACTAGGGCTCACTAAAAATTGATTCGATAGGGGTCGGAGGCCGCAATGTCCTTTGGTAGGACAAAGAGCATTGTAGTTTTCCTTGGTCCAAATTGATTCAATTCTTTGATTTTGGGAAAATAATAAGAGATAGGGGTAGATGTATATATATATATATATAATATGTATATATATATATATTGATATAAAAATTATAATAATATATATATAGATATAAAAAAAAAAAACATGTCTATATATGTGTATATATATATATGTGTAAAAAGAAATATTAGAGATTTGGATAGAAAGAAAATTCTACTCCGGATCCAATACTTGGTACTGTCACCTTTGAAGAATTTTGGGGTCGGCTGTAACGGTACAGAATTGCACTTGTTATTATATTTCAAATATTTATTGGCTTTTGTATAAAATAGAATGATAATGCTAACCTTGGGTCCTTGGGAAGTATTGGTTGATGTTTTGGAGGTGAAAGCTCGATACAAATTGGTTTAGAAAACAAAAATTAGCTTTATTTGCGAAATGCATTATATCTTCAGTGGGTATACATTCATTCTTGAAGTCTTGAGTCTTAAATAATTGTTCTCAAATGTGCACGGATTGATTTCTGAAAAAAAGAAGAGGTTTAAAAGTAAATAAAAACAATAGTGTTTATTTATATCTGACCTTGGAGGTAGCAATTTAGAGATTATAGTGGATCTCACCTTGAAACAATAGCTGTGCAGATTGTATAAACCTTGAGCATGTTATTTTAGACATATTTGTAAACTGACAGGTTTGTAGGCAACAGAGTTTGTAGGCATGTTTGTTTACAGGCGTGTTAGTGGCACAATATGTGTTCGGCATATTTATTGGTTACACATGTGAACTCTGGTTAATTACATCACATCAGTCTAATTATTATGTTTGGAGCTAAATATTTATTTTATACAATGTTAGCAAAATACTGATAGGTTATGACAGGTAAACATAGATGCTCCTAGCGGCAGAGTTGGGAACTAAAGCAAGTCAAATGAGTGCACATAAGTATAGAGAAAAGGTTGTACTCACAGAATGTTAAATTAACATTATGTATAACTTAAATAAAAATATGGGTTAAATAATCAAAAGTACAGAATATTGTTTTCTATCTTAGATAAGGTTCAAAGTTTCAAATGTATATTGGCTAGAGGTGATACGTTCGGAAATTATGTTCGAACAATTACAATTTTGATAATAGTTTTCATTCGTAAATAAAAAAAGGAATCATACAAAATAATGTGTTTATATTATGTGAGAAGGTAGTATTTTGAATAGTTTAGTAAATTTTATAACTTAATATTAGAAGTCTTGTAGCTATCCAAGGTTTCTGAACGAAATTGAGGATTTTTTAGAAGCTGAGGTTGGTAGTCATGAAAACATATCTTCTTCTCTTTCGCTCATTAGGCAGAGGTGATCAAAAGTGTGCCTTATTTTGTTTAGATCTCAATGATTTATATAAAAGTAGAGGTTTCCAAAGAAAAGAAAAGCTGTTATATTAGATAAAAACAAAATGTACTGTTATAACGGAGGCTTCGCATTATTATTTATTGTGTACCAACGCGCAACCCGTTTATATAAAGTTAGGTGTTTGATTATGCTGGTTAGAGTAAGGAGTAGAGCAAGCTAAAAATGGGAGGTTAGCTTGTGGTAATTTAAACAGGGTTTTTCAAAAAAGGGGCGTGGCGAGGGAAAGTTTTTCAAAAAGAGAGCGTTGAGGACGCGACGCTACGGAGAGCGTCGCTTGGGAAATCGAGAGGTATAAAAGGTTTGGAGGGGCGACGCTCGCTCTCTTATATTCTCCGGTTCTACGGGCGTCAACATCTGAAAATTGCTCCCCTGGCGTGCGACGCCGCTTCACTCTCCTCTGTAAGAAAGCGTCGTTTTTGAAGAAGTTTATTTTTAAATCAAGCAAGAATTAGTCTTCAAGAAAAGTGTACAGTGAATTCTTGCCAATCATAGGGCGTTTTTGGGTTCGCGATCTTTTAAACGTTTTAATTTTGGAATTCTGACTGGTAAATTGGATCCGAAATTAAAAGGTCTAGTTTGATTACAGAAAGCATTTCAATTAAAGTAAATTATTCCCAAGTAAAATCTTAGAAAATGGGTGATTTGAATCAGAGAGGGTGGACCTTTCACTTGGGCGCATAGGGATTTGTTTCTTCAGGAGTACATTTGCTCATGACTCCGGGCTTTCTTCAGGCAAGATTCACAAGGGGGGGGCTAGGTCCAAAAATCCAACGCTGTGGATCGTTGGGTGAGCGTTCAATGGATAACGCTTAGTAATTTCCACATGGTTTGATCAGGCGGGCTGTTTTCATTGACAGTTTTTCAGTTAACACGTCTGATGGCGCGGGGCGTATGCCCCAGATTTGGAGGCAGTTGCGGCCTGATTGAACCATACCTACCTGTAGGGTGTCTATCTGTTCCCTTCCCAAGCAGATGGACCACGGCATGAGCGATAGGATTTTAGGGGGCCCACTCACCCAAACTTGACAGAATTGGGGCGTCAGAACTGGCGATACAGGCGCCAGGTTTGTGTTTGATAGGAAAGTCGCATTTAGTCGAAAAGTAGGCAGGTCAAAAATTATAACTAGCGTGCTAGTAGGTTTGGCTTCTTGCAGTTGGGGGGGGGTGTATTGCAGAAGCTAAATGTACACTGTACGGTTTGGTATACAGAGTAGGTAGATTGAGTGTAGAAAAACAGCGAGTCAGGAAAAATTTACGCGCCAAAAGTTCGTTGCGTTGCGTAGGAAAAAGGCGGGAATAATGACCAGGACGCTAAGTCGAGGTATCAGTATAGATTTCCAAAGTAGATTCATAAAGTCTATGAGAAAGTTATGTTTAGGTACCTTAGAAATTGAATTTGTGAGAGAAAATCGATCGTAGACAACCCTAGGGATATTTTGGTTGAACCTAGAGGAAAATGCAATTTAATAAAAATTACAAGATGGCGGAGAGACGCTTTGATCGAGTCACTTGGACTTGACATGACGCTTAGTAGCTAAACTTGTCATTCGAGACAAATATCTAAACGAACGAACCCGGGCGATTGTATGAATCGTTCTCGTGAAATTAACTACCATCAATATGAATTGTGGATGAAATTAGCTTTGGAGCAAAATAAAGGTGTCCTTGCTGTGACAGAAGCATAACTTGTGTGTGTGAACTTAGTGCTGTGAATTGCCTAGAGTTTGTCTAGAAACTAGCTTAGGGCTTGGTACTACCTAACCTTTATCAGTGATAACCAACATTATTTTATTGTTACAAAATAAACTGGGGATAGTCTTAAAGTGATCCGATTGTCCTGCTTTAGTTTTCACAGAGGCACTCTTATAATTTAGACCTAGAACTTGCTGATCAGCTGGGCACAAAGATAAGTTGAAAGATAGAAATCTGAGTGTAAGGTTGACTCAACTGCTGGCTCTGGCGAGGAATTCGTTGCCATAGTGGTTTTGATTATCTGTCTAAAACATGTTTCTGTGAAATCAGCTGAGCAGTAGTTTTCCTTGTAAGGGAATGGTAGATAGTGCAATATGTCTGGATGGTTTGATCACCTGGGGGAATTTAGGAGTAACGCTTTGGTGATGGAAATTGGCTAAAAAATTACTTATAGTTGTCTATATGCAGGTGTCACATTGCTTGTAGCGTTCAGAAGCACCAGCTGTATCTCAGTGATACTTACAGGAAAGGTCCCTTAGGTAATAAATAAAACATGAGATTAGTCGCTAAGCTCAGTCAGAATCCTGTGGTTAAGCCAGTATAACCAAGAGGTCAGAATGTTAAAAATCAGCTGTTCCAACATACAATCATTACTTAGATTGGTCGTTTTGACCTTAATATGCACTAAATTACATTATAGTAGTCATATGAATTATTATTGAACAGAAATAGTTAGTTGTAAATCATTATGACCATAATTAAAGCTAGCAATTAGCTCACTCACTGTAAAGGAAAGAGTGTAACTAATATTGAATCATATTCTATCAAGTGCATTAGGAAAGTCTGGAGGAGATAAAAATGCTAGGACGAAATCACTGGATACGCGGAGGTATGGGGCGTATTCCTTTGCCAGACATAGAATAATAATTTAAAAGAATTGGAAAGAATCTATCAAGAAGAAAGTAACTATATATTGTATTTCTAACCTCAAAACATGCTAGTCTAACCCGGAATTCTGAACCTAGGCTTAGATCTATGATAATGTGAGATTAGACTGTATATAAATATGTAAATAGAGCACAACATGGGTTTCATTTAATATAATTATGTTAGACAGCTGTCGGGAGGGTTGATGCACAGGACTGAGCTGTAATTTCATTACAGTCTGTCATGATTGAAAAAGCGGTGAGCAAAGACAGGAAACACACATAGTGTTGGATCCTAAATAATCTCTAAAGTAGTATATCAAAGAAATAGCATTCTGCAATGTTTTGGTTCTAATATTCAGTTAATCAAGTAGTGGCATCATAGGTTTTCCTTTATATCAGTAGTATTTTATTGACAGGTGTTGTACTGGTCGCTTCACTTAGTGTGCTAAAGCTCTGCATGACACCAGGGAACATTCAGAATCAATTCATAACTTCCATCACCAATTCATCATATGGAATAGGATTAGATAGGGAGAAAGTAGGTATAAAAGCCTTCACTTCAGTTAAACATTCATAGCAACCCAGCTGTTCTATGATAATGTCTAGGTATGAGTGGAGAGTAGGTAACTGGTACTAAGGTTTGTATCATAGCCGGAAGCAGTCGTTGTTCTAAGAGAATAGAGTAACCAGATGGAATTGTATTTGTACATTTAACATGACTATCCAAAACTACTCAGGGAGCTAGGGAATTTAGTATCCTAAATTATCTATACTAGAGGCAATTAGTAGTTTACCACCATTTGACTACACAAACAACTAATCTATATAAGCAAAGTAGGAGACCAGAAGTTGGTTATATTTGCTAAGGGAACAGAGAGATTAGTACTTACTTTAGTCATCTATTAGTCATCCAAGATCTAGACCATTAGTTTGATTAAGTACTTCTAGAGTTCTATTATTAACCTATATAGTCGATAAGTTATGAAAGTTCTAGTAGATGAGATAATAGGTTAAATTGGTTAACTTAGACAATCATATAGGAAGCTATCAATTCCTTGGAAGGATTTTATACTAAGGAGGCTAGTAGAATTGTAGGATATTAGTAGAGTTCAATAGGAAGAAACTTTGTTAGTTAGAACGCTAAGTTGCTTCTCTGAACGAATCAAGGGTTCTACGCTAATCAACCAGGGTATCCACTAAACTTCACGTGCCCCCTCAGATCTATAAAAGCTTCATTAACTTACTATCAAAATTAGGGTTAGGTTCAGGTTCGGTAAAATAGTCATAGTAATTTGTAGGTCATGATAATTAATTTATACTGAATTTCTTAGTTAGATAGAACATACATAAAGAACTTCCATTAAAATACAGGGTACAAAGTAGGATTGTTTATTGTATCGGTATTTTATTATATAGAAGCGTTATTAAATAGAAATAAGCAACTAGGTAGTTAATTAGAAATTAGAAAATCAAAAAAAAAAAATTAAGTTAGGAGGGGTAGGAGGGTTACACAACGTTCTAGTGAACACTGCATAATCGTTTTGGTTCGTAGTCTCAATAAAATGATAAGATGAGTAATGGGAAAATGGTGAATTAGGACTTTGATCACATTTAATTATTAGATTTTGTAAATAAAAATCAAATATAAATAACCTGTTCATTAATGACCGCCTTTCTAAAAATTACACATTTGTCATACTAACTTACTTTGGTTAAATTACTTTTATAACTTAATTTTCTTGTCGCAAATAAAAATTATTGCTTTAATTTATTACTATACGCTGTTCAATGGAAGTTATTAATTACAAATAGACATTTGGAAAGCTCTACAATTATTTATATTTCTAAAGGACGATGGGATAAAACGTCCCCAAAAACCAACAGATTTGAAATGTACCTCAGGTGAAAGATATTAATATACTTAGTCACAACTTTTTACTATGGCGACATCAATGTGTGAGAATTCTGGGATAATATTATTTTAATATTGTTATTTACTACAAAAGTAACACCTACGTTAATAAAAAAATCTTTGATTTTTATCATTACTAAGTGACTTCAAAAAAAAGAAGCTTCTCAGTATGATCTGTATGTATGTATGTAGGTATATATATATATGTACGTATGTATGTTTGTCCGCGATTATCTTGCGTTTGGCTGAATCGATTTTGATGCAGTTTTCAGGAAAGTATTTTGTTACATTTAAGAGAGGGTTTTGGTATTTTAACCGACTTCAAAAAATGAGGTTCTCGGTTTGACTAAACCCCATGAATTTTGACATTGGAAATGGCTATTAATCTCTTTATAGATACGTATGAAATTGTTGACACACATAAAAGGTCTGTTGGAGTGGCGACGGGTCCCATACGAATTTGCCCATCATCCTTTAATTATTCTCTTTTTTTTATTTATAAACTAATAATACCTACTCAATGAGGTCCAATTATCTGTAGCCCTGGCACGAAGAACTGTCCTTATGTTAACCGTTATCATGATCGTATTATCAGAGTATTTTGTGTAAACCAGAGCAGCGCCTGCCTTTTTCTGTCGTATAAGGAAATGAATTTCAATACATATTTGACAGCAATACCTACTCTAACCGATTTTGAAGGACGGTGTAGTTTACCTACCTACTATTCGATTACCGTAACGATACAGAAAACTATAAAATATGTGGATATGTAGGTAATTATTATAAAGAATGAAATCAAACTGTAAATAAAACTCATTTTTTAAAGTGTCCAATAAGTCCTGAAAAACACGTCATATTTTCTTGAAAATTCTGGAGATAATTTCATAGATGAGACAAGGACTATTATTATTTACTTCCTTTTTGTAAAATGGAATGCCATGTTAAAAAAAGAAATACAAAAGAACATCGAATAAAGCTTAACATCTCAGAAACATGTTTATTTTTTTATATTGGTCGGTCGGTTGCTAAGACGGGTTACGAGACAGCATTATTTACATATTGCCAAACTCTTTGTTACGAAATGTAAACAAATAATAACACCAATGCACAGGATAGTACCTAGCTTTTGTTACTTTATAGTGTGAAAACTTAGCAATTGAATTTTCATTAAAATTTCTGTTCCAATGTGAAAATACTGATAATGATTTTGGAATATTAAAATACTGGATATTTTTTTCTGAAATAGTAAATCATGAGTAATATAATAAATCATTACGAAGTAAAACTAACAGTGCCACAAAAGTTTATTTCTCATCACAAATAAAATAAGTCATTCAATATTGTAATATGACATAGTCCTATGTTGTTTATAGAAATGGTGTTTACATATTATTGCTCATGACTGAACATAAACAGTCATGTTCTTAAAGAATTATCGTTATTGTGAGACGGGTCGATTTTTTCTAAATACTTCATTTTCCATTTTTCAATTATCGTTATTTTAAAAACATTTGATGCAAACGTTTATGCATCGTAAACGTTTAATATTTCATGCAAATGGGTGTTTGACTGTTGTTGACATGTAGATATTTAATTATGACATGCGAAAATATAACATTATTGAATAACAAATATGAAAAAAGAAATTCAATATGTATTATAACAAGCGAATTATGAGCTACTTAATTGTGACTCTAGCTATCTTTTTCTAAAACGAAATTTTCTATAGCGAGAGTATGGCGCTATAGAAATGTGACGTCACGTTTCTATAGCGCTCTCTTTGTCTAACTAGTAAGTTTGATGCTCTATATCGCTGAAAATATGCAAGATATTTGAAAATAAATATCTATGTTGTGTTGCTACTAATTAAATGAACATTTTAAGTCAATAAAAAAATTCAGTCAAATACCCAAATGTGCTAACTTTATCAAAGAGAAAAGCAAAAAAAATATTATTATTACAGTTTGTTTTCTCGAATTAATATAATCTCGAAATAAATAAGATGTATTTTGACAATTTTTATTTGTAAGTAATCTTTGTTATGATGCAGATCATCAGCCATGTTTTGATCTAGCTTGACGTCATAGTATATGTAAGTTTACAAACAAACTAGGTACTTATAATTTTACAAAATTATGACAGTGTATGGCAGAGAATGATAGTATGACGGCTTTTGCGCGCGCACATCGAGATCGGGCGTAGAAGTAGATGCGCGCGCGCATTGTCGCCAATCACCGGTGTCTCCCCTCCGCAGGGCCGGCGGCGGCGCGCTGAAGGCGGCCAATGGCGCGCACGGGGCGGAGCTCAGCGAGCTGTCGGGGCTGCTGCACGCGGGGCTCGTGAAGCGCGAGCCCGAGGACCTCAGCCGCAAGGTGGTCGACGAGCCCGAGCCGCACGCGCTCAAGCCGCCGCGACACAAGGTGCGTCACACGTCCGCACGCCGCCCGAGCGCGCGCACGCACTCACACACTTTCCTTACCGGTCACTCATGTATTATTTATCGTGGTTAGTGTACGATGCGCCGAGCACCGCGCTCGCGACGCACTAGCCGCGCCCGCCCGCGCCCCTCACCGGCTGTCCAGCGCCGCCCGCACAGGCGAGCCCTCAGGACTTTTAGCTCATAACCGAGTGCATCACTCGTTGATGTGAACGTGATACAGTAGGACGAACTAGTGTACGTGCTGTGAACTGTGTTAGACGCGGCATGTACGCGTCGACGTTGAGGAGCGGACAGTTGTCGTGGGAGAGCGCTTGTAACAGGCGCGTGTGTCCGCAGGTGGCGGTCGGCGAGCCCGGCGAAGCGGCGTCGCCGTCCCCGGTGCCGTCGCGAGCCTCCTCGGCCGGGTCCCTACTGCCCGACACCGCCGCGATGTATGCGGCGCAGATGTTCGCGCCGCCGGGCACCCCCAGTCCGACGCCCTATGGCGAGCAGTACCCGCGCCAGCCATCGACCTTTGCCGGCGAACCTTACTACAGAGAATACTTCGTCAGTGATGGCTACCAGCAGAGAGCTGCTCCGCCGTACGCTGATGCGGAGTCAGTTCCGGCATCAGCTTTCGGTGAGCGGTACGCTGCGCCCCGCTACCACAGCAAGAGCGTGATCGCGGCCGCTGGCCTGACCGTGGACCTGCCGTCGCCGGACAGCGGCATCGGCGCGGACGCGGTCACCCCGCGCGACCACACCACAGTGCAGCAGGTCGGTGCACCAGACACGGGCGCGGGCGGGCGGCTTCTCACACTGAACACACACAGCACACATTCACATACATACTATGTTGCTTCGCGGATGACAATATTTATTTTCCTTGTTTTTGTATGATACAGTAAAACTTTAATGCATGTTTAACAACAATACGAACATGAATACCATTTACAAAACCATTATTTTGAAAGACGGCATGCATCAATAAACAGGCGTAAGATTAGCCCAATCACTGAAGCCCACCCGCGCTCACCTTTATACGATTATTATTATTATTGTAGTTCATAAATGTGTAGACAATTAATAACCATATGTAGTAAGACTTCTTAAACTAATATGACGGTAACAATTTGCTGTATATTCTAATTAGAATTTTAACGGTTGCTTGGCATCACCTGAGTAGGTAGAAGAATGAACATTACAATTACCTAGTCACATTAATTATAGCTTCATTGATGCACAGACAATAGGATTGACACCACGCGAGACCTTCGTAAAGATATAGTAGCAAAATTGTGTTTGAATTTAGATTTATGTGTTTACACATTAAAATAACAAATTTTTGCCATTACAGTCAGATTGAAACTAAGTGGTTCAGGCGATACTCGGAAAAATATGCTGAAGCGAGATAGCAATGAGAAAACGACGCGCGCGGGAGCGAGACCGATTTTGTAGATTAGGCAAAAAAAAACACAAAATCACTTCGTATTACGAAACTATAGCGATTTTAAAAAAATCCATTCTATACGATCCTAAATATTATTGGTGTCCACTAATTAAACCAATTTCCAATAGTATATGTAACCCCATTTAAGAATAATCTTGAAATTTCGTATTTTTAGAGGTCTTTTCGAAAATAAAAAGTGTCGAGCCAAAATCATAAAATAGTGTTTTTGAAACTATACGATTCTAGATAAGGGTATAAAGAAATACATATCTTATTACCAGATTTGTAACAACTGTAACCATCCTATAGTTTTATATCAAAATGCCCATACTTTTTCCGAGTAGCGCCTTCAGAAGGACTTGGTAATGATAAGGAATGACAATCACGTCAATCTTCAATATGAATTGTACAAACATAAATATAATGCAAATAGGTATATCAAATACTTCTAGCATGTATTGAAAATAATATACAATGGCCATCCAAAGCAATCCATCTGTGTCAGTCTTCGTAATTTACGCTAATTTATGACTCAGTGGTACAATACCATTACGAGTAATTCATAGTTGATTATAATTATTTTTTTCCCTAAAAACATCAAAGCTGTGCTATTATAGCGTCTAATTTGTTGTCATTACTATGAATACATTTCCAAATTTTAATAGACTTAAATTCTTATTGCTAAATTCTATTAAGTAACTACTGTTAATAGCAATTATCTACATTGAGTCTCAAATTAGATAAGAAACAAATACCATTGGTATTAGTTTTTGGTATTAGAAAGGAATAGATCTTAGCATGATCGATCGTACAATTTTTTTTTCTTCTAAAATAAAATTTATATTCCTTATTTACGTGTACCTGTTCCCACTGGTAGAGCGGGATAAAATATAGCCTATCATTGAGGACTAATGTAGGTATTTAAGAATTTTCAAAATCAGACCAGTAATTTAATTGTTAATCCATTACACACAAACACAAAATCAAATCTAAATAATATCAGCCAGTATAGATATACCTATAAATAATTTATATTCATCAAATCACGAAAGAATTTGCCGTATTATCTTGTTGTTGTTTGTATTATTTCGTTTCATCGCATTGTACGCCAGCGGTTGCGATTGCGTGAGAAATACACATTCTAAGTCGCTCGCTACTAGGGTTATAAAACAGAATTGTTTTGCTCTGTTTATAGTACAAATGGTGTTAACTTTTGCTTTTACTCAAACCGAAGGTAGAAAAGGCCTTATTGAGATTTTGTTTTTGCGGATATTTAACGATATTATTATTTACCTTTTTACCACACTTTTATTAGCTTCACTTGTAACTAAGTCACAATGTAAGAAAATCTTGGAATTCAATTTTAACCTACTTCTAATGATCGTATTGATTTGAAACTTTGCAAGTCTATATGAATCCGATGACAATACAATAATTTGCTACCATCGAGCTGATCTGATGATGGAGTCAAGAGGTAAGCAATAGAACTCTTCAATGGCTGCTAGGAAACCCCTCAAGATGATTGTTCTGATGAGACCTATTCGCTACACTTGATGGTGAGGGTCTGATGATGGAACAGGGAGGAAGCCAGTGGTACTTCTTAATGACCACTAGGAAACCCCTCGAGTCTGGGCTCCGTTGTTTCGTTCTGATGAGACTTATTCGCTACACTTGGTGGTGAGGGTCTGATGATGGAGCAGGGAGGAAGCCAGTGGCACTCCTTAATGACTAATAGGAAGCACCTCGAGTTCTGGCTCATTTGTTTCGTTTTGATGAGACTTATTGGTTACACTTGGTGGTGAGGGTCTGATGATGGAGCAGGGAGGAAGTCAGTGGCACTCCTTATTGACCACTAGGAAACCCCTCGAGTTTGGGCTCATTTGTTTCGCTCTGATGAGACCTATTCGCTACGCTTGGTGGTGAGAGTCTGATGATGGAGCAGGGACGAAGTAAGGGTTCGGCTCGCGCATCCGGTAACTAATAGCCTCCACTGGAATTTGTAAAACTAAATACATACAATCACGCCTTTGAGATATAGTGTTCACAGGGTGGGCAGACACATAAATGGACTGTGAAATCCCTTAAAAATAAATATAAAATAAAAATGTAGTTTAAAAAACTAAAACAACACACTTTTATAGGAACAGACTAAAAAGTACAAAATAACCGTCTATTCAGTAACTGAAATTAAAAAGCGTGGTGCGCCCTTTGCAAAGCATCCATTTCAAGTACCTAATATGGACAACGCGCACCACGCTTTTTAATTTCAGTTACTGAATAGACGGTTATTTTGTACTTTTTAGTCTGTTCCTATAAAAGTGTGTTGTTTTAGTTTTTTAAACTACATTTTTTTATTTACGCTTGTAAATAATTACGCTGATAATTTGTAGAAGTACTGGGTGCTTACCATCAACTCTTATTACGGTTTTGTTTAGGAACCTAAACTGATCTGCTTCGCTTATTCGTACCACGACAGCTTAATATCAATGACAGCGATTCAGTGATCGATCAATGACATTTCACAGCCGCTAAGCTGTCAGAAACTCTTATTTGACTTATAACCCGGTTGATTTAACATGTCACCTGCAGGTTATACCCGTCCCTCTCACTCTCCGGGCATGACAGAATCGAGTGAAAGAGACAGGTAGAAGAAAAAGGACACAAATCGTTCGGTCATTAACATTTAGCAATTCATTTGCGATCCAGTTTTTAGAAGGTCAGAGTACGAAAGAAAGCGATTCATTTTAGGAACCTATTCTGAATCGCGCTATTTTTGAATCGCTGTCATAAAGTTGATGGTAGGCACCCTGTACTCAAGGTCAATATTTTGTATTCAAATGGATATCCATTTTTTCCCTAACACCCGTGAAAGATTATGTTTCAAAATATATTACAAAACATATACTTGTCAAGATTTTTACTCTTGTAGGTACTTATAGTTATCGTAAGTATTACCAACGTTGGATTGCTCGTAAAAGTAAATAAACGAAGTCAATAAAATAAATAAATTACTTACATAAGTACATACACGTAGCGCGAGTAAAAAGATTAACGCTTCTGATAAATTATGCAAAATACGAAACTTTCATTTGTTTACGGTGCATGCAGTTACATACAGCATCGTGATGCTTACCAATTCCTACCAATTATTTTCTTTCCTGTTATTGTCAAAAAATATTTGTTAAGTGCTCTTAATAGAAAATCTTATATTCATTCAAAGAATGAAGTAATGTTGAAATGTAATAATTATTATCTCATAATGCAGTTGTTCAGATATTGAATAAACTTTTCGATCACATTATATCAATTTATTTAATGGAGTGTATGTCATATATATGACTATATGTCATATAAAGATTAGGAAAAGTTTGTACAAACTTATTAGTCACTTTAACGTAAGGTATTACTTAGGTAGGTATTTGCCATAAGAATGAAGAAAATTTGTTGTATAGTCCGTTCGGTTAGATAGTGTCGGTACACCCGCACGGCATTGTGGCAGAGCGACACTATCTAAGCGAATGGACTATACCTTCAGTTCAACTTTAGTTTAAAGTAAAAGATGTTCGACAATATTTCTAATCACTACATACATATTATAAAACAAAGTCCTCCGCCGCGTCTGTCTGACTGTCTGTACGCGATAAACTCAAAAACTACTGCACGGATTTTCATGCGGTTACCACAAATTGATAGGGTGATTCTGGAGGATCATTTTAGTGTATAATTTATCAAGATTTCGTGGAAATTTATTGAAATATAGTTAACTATAATTTGTTGGAAGTGTCGGAAAAAATCAAGCCGATTGGGAGTTTCAGCTAAAACGCTGCCTAATCCTTTCGAGGTTTAAAAAAATAACACATGTTGGGATATTTCTCTTCTTCAGATCAACAAAAAAGTCCGCGATAGCATATGTATATCATTTAGGGACAGCATATCTAGCCGTTATAGGTATGTAAAAAAAATGATCACGTGCAATGCGGTAATTGGAAAGCTATTTAGACGGATACAGTATTAATCCTTATATCTAAAAACGTTAGTTGCTTGAAGCATTTCATGTACATTATTTTACTCTTTTACACCAAATACGTAGCTAAAATGAATATCTTAGGAGTTATCACAAATAAATTAACACAGTCCAAAATAGATTTAGATTCAAACGCGTTTCTCACCAATAAGACAGTCTAATAAGACATCTAATGAATTAAACGTCATAATAATTCTAATCAATCGATATGAGTACCTACGTAATTTTGATTGTTTAATGGTCATATCTGAGAAAATTAAATATAGTAGATTTCATTACAAGTGCGGAAAGTCTGTCATTGCAAAGAGTTCCGACAAATGTCTACCCGAGCCGAGGCGCAGCCGAAGGTGAGGGTTGACAGTCGGAACAAGTTGCAATGACGGTTCCACACGTGTACTGAACAACTATTTTTAATACAGTTGCGAAAAAATTAAGCAATTTAATAAAATAATAAAACACAATAAACTCAACTAACTAATCGTAAAAGAATATAAGCAGAGACTTTTTTTTTTGTTTTCTTCACCCATTCTGGGTTGGTAAAGGAAACTATGATCATACAGCCAAGGCTTCAGTAGAATTTTTTTATTGATATGAAATGAAAATTAAATTAAATGAGATGAAATGAAATGAAACCTAACAAAAGCAATCCGAATCCTACAGGAGCGCCTTTCCTTATTTCTCTCTTTTACCACATCGTTTTCCATTAAAGCACTAATTCCACCATACTAAGTACCTACCACAATAAAAACCAGAAAACTAATTTAGATAATTAAGAAATAAGGTCCCTCATTTTCTTTTCATTTACTTGCGCAAACTCCTATAAGCAGATGATACTATGGTAAATAGTGCACGTCATACCATATTTAGTAATCTGTGGTCATACAGCCAATTTTATGTATTTTTTATATTCATAAATTTAATTTGGCCGATACTAATATTAATTTAATGTATAATTAAAATTACTTTTAAATCTGATATTGAAACAAATTAGTAGCTTCTTTTTAGAAATATTTGCATGAATCATAAAAACTTCTATGATTTTTTTTTAGTAAAAACTTCGTGGTTGGTTTTTTCTTTTTAATAGACAATATTTTGACAGTTGGGAAAGAAAACGCACGAGTTCGGGAAAGGTAAAGAAAAAGTTCGAGTGTGTAATAGCCCGCATCCCGAACGCTATACGTCCCTGCAATACGCCACTTTTTGAGCAACTGTATTAAAAAAGCTGTTTTGCTACCTAATAGTTATTTTTTAATACAGTTGCTCAAAAAGTGGCGTATTGCAGGGACGTATAGCGTTCGGGATGTGGGCTATTACACACTCGAACTTTTTCTTACCGGTACCTGTATGAAATAAAAAAACAACGTATAACCCTATTATCATCAATAGGCTTCATCTTTGTTCCCTAATCTCAAATTTTGATCTTTGGAAAATAACTCAGCTTCTTTTTATATTTTTAAAACATGACTTGCTTAGTAGCTTTCAAAACACCATAATTGAAATTAAAATAGGTTATTCAAGCTGCTATTAATATCATGTAGTCTCAGTACGAAGGTGTCAAGTTTTAAGAAAGAGTGTTATAATAAAGTGGGACTTACAAACAGTGTCCAAAGCAACCATCTTAGTTTGTTGACTTTCTCGTTAAAACAGTTTAGAACTGTTAATTTGTTGAAGTATTTTTTTTCTTCATGTCAAATAATTGACGACCGTTTACTAGAATCAGACAGTAACTATTGTTATGCGGCGAATAAATCTCTACATTATTTTTTGCTATTCAAATATCTTAATTTTTATCAGATAACGACTTTAAGTTTTTTGTATACTTACAGAAAAAAAAGTATTTTAATAACGTTACCAGATGGTACCAAAAGTAACTTTTCTTAATAAGAATCATCTTGTAAGCACTACACCAGCTTTCGTATCAGAAGTAAACTTCAAAAGGTAGAGTTCCCTGTACAGAAATCAAGAAAATGTTAGAAGTAGAAGGTAAGTTTAAAGTTTCGTGTAAACCTTTTGGCCAAAACGCTTAAGTAGTCCGTAAACTTCCCTTTGTACGATTTTGGGTTTCTTCTTCTACTTATATAACAATGAACTCCATAAAAGTTTAGTAGAAACGTTTTCTTTTTTTTCAGTACTAAATGGATAATATACTCCTTCCATGAGTTCCAACCTTTTTCTTGTATTCTGTTGCTGGCTGGTTTACCAGTAATTAAAGCATCGCTGTCGAAAATAACGTTCGTCATTTGTTTTGTATGGTTACACAAATTTATCCGTCCAATGCGACAGACTTATCTTACACGGTAATCAAATTCTAGAATTCAAAAAATGCGTTTCTTGCGGCTGATAGCTATTTCGTTGATTTTGTGTTGCTATGCTACCTAAGTGGCTCATCCACTATCGGGTTAGATATGATTGAGGAACTGTACACGTATTGTCAATGTATGTTGCGCCATTTGTTTTATTTTTCGGTACGAAATGCTTATCTTATCATGGTAATTCTTACCTCTTCTTTCTGATCGGTGGCTGGCTGGTTTACCAGTTAAAGCGTCGTTGTCAATATCATCTGTCATTTGTTTTGCATGGTGTAATGCTGCGTACACACCGGACCAACGAAGGCCAACGAATGGCAGCCAAGAGGTTCTGTTTTCCCCTCTGTCTCAATCAGATGATCTGAAAATCCGAATATGAACTGGAATCGCTCCCAGTGATCCTTTACCTAGCTTTAGATTGATCTTCAAAGGCCAGAAATTTGTAGCGGGCAACGCCTGATGTCATTCGTTCGTTGGCGTTCGTTGGGCCGGTCTGTACGCAGAATATACTCAAATTTTCTGTACAGTGCCACAAACACAGACCTGGTGGTCAAGTTTGGAACGAAAACCACTTTTCTTACGGTCGTGTTCCCATCAGGCTCACAGTGAACAGGTAGCGGTGTAGTGGGCTAACTGAGCCGCAGACTGCAAGCATTGTTCAGCTGCTGACTGAATGAGTCGGCAAGCGAAAAGCTAACTGTGAGCCTAATGCGAACAGCTACAGGTGACACCTATTTCGATCATTTTGTGTTGCTTAGTGGCTGATCCACCACCGGGTCAGATATGATTGAGGTACACGTATTGTCTTTGAATCTTGTGTCATGTGTTTCTTTTGTTGACCGGCAAGTTGTTTCGCACAGTCGTTCGACTACACGGTGATCTGCCAGCAGCCGGGCGAGGACGGGCGCGGCACGCCGTCCGCGCACCACTCACCCGCGCAGGCACCCCGGACTCGGCCCTGGCACGACTTCGGCCGCCAGAACGACGCTGATAAAATACAGATTGCCAAGCTGTAAGTACTTATAAATTTTTTTTTCAAACTTAAAAAAATCACTAACCCTGTGTCATGTAATAATTTCTTCCAACTACCTTACACTTATAATTTTTAGACTTACTTCTTTTAGAAGTTATGTCACGGGACTATGTTCTAATTAAACTTTCAGACCATTTCTGATATCTGCATTGATATAAGCGCCGTGCGTCCTTGTACGCGGCCTTAGTCTATAAGCCCTTACTTCACAAAATCACCCCTTAGTCAAAATATGTGGCTGAGCCGTTTAGTTACTACATGTTACTCTTTGTATACCTAACAAATAAATTATGAACAGTGATTTTATTTACCTTACTCCCATATGACGATAGTGAAACGACCAAGCCACATTTTTTGACTTGGGAGTAGATTTAGTTGAGTTAGGGCTTATACTTACTTAGGTCGTGCAGAGTTAGAAGCTCAGCTCTACATGAAGTCTAATAACTTTTTGACAGTATGAGCTATATGGTCTCGTCTTGGCAGCATTTTATATGAAATGTTTTTGGTGGGATTTCACTTCTTATTGTATGTTGCTTATGACAATATTTCTTTAGACATCAATAAAATCTAAAGTATAAGAGCTATGAAATCGAAACTTTATATAGGTATTTAACAAGTCTAATAATGTCATCATAAAAAGTGAATTTTGTATACTTACGGTATACTTAATTCAAACCCAAGTTTTGAGGGTTCAAAAATACGACGAAACACTTCGAGAAAAAGTAGGTTTAACCGCCTCCGATTCAGACCCAGAGGTCCCGGGTTCGATTCCTAGTGGGGAACATATTGTATTCGGTTTGGTTAATGGTAGGACTTGTTCTTAGTCCACCTGACTACCTACCACCATCTTATCTAAGTCTGACGCCATAACAATGATGTTTTCAGTATTATTGTGTTCCGGCAGTTACACAGTGCAGATAAGATAGCCAGTTCCTCAGTGATTGAGGTTTCCGGGAGTAGTGCGCTTCCACCTTCAGCCTTATCACCACTTAACATCAGGTGTGATAAAGGCTAAGTGCTACCCCGTTGTGAATAAAATAAAAAAATAGGTAGTGCCTTTTCGCTTCGCTTGGATCGTGTTGGCGGGGTTATAATGTCTTGTGTATTCTCGCGATCTCTGAACAGAAGCATAGATGTAAAAGTACTACCTACCTCCGCCAAATAATATATACACTAGCGCGAACCTCCGAGCCATTCACAGTGGCACTAAACCAACCACTTTAGTTCCCAACCAAACAAAACTGTTTGCAAAAGAAATGGCAAAAAGAAAATTTACGTTACTTACTTCGAAAATATTTACGTTTCCTATTCTACATCGAATATCTCCAACCGAATTCCGATTGAGTTACAGGACAGTCCGTTTATTCTTCAGTTAGCGAGTTATAAAGAGTCTGTGTTGAGTAAATAGCATCGAACTTCTTTAGGTCATGTTTTGTTCGAATAACAGATCTTTTATTAAAGTATGTTTACGGTCACTTGAACAAGGCATTACTTGGTCAAGCAGTTGTAAAAAACTACGAAACTATAATCTATTTAATCTCTACATGAGATAAAAAGCTGGTATTCAGATTTTATACCTACCTACGTCTGCTAACTATGTAAAAAACAAACGAATCTTGATGCAATAAAAATGTAAGCATCATGATTGATCTTGTCAAAAGGGTAATAAAATTATTCAGTCTACTGACTCAAGGAATAAAAAAAACTTTGAATCAACTACATGTTCTACAATAGAGACCAGAAATCAGTAATACTTACTTACACAGTAAATATATTTCCCAGATCATACATTTCAAATAAAGTACAAGTACCTACCTATATCTACCTTGAAAGACCATTGAGCCATTTCCTTTTCTCGCATTAGTTTTTTTTACTGACGTCGTCGTTTCCGCTGAGATTAACTACTTATATTGTTTACTACGTTGACGATAAACAATATTTAAAAAACATTCTGATATTTCCTTTGATGTTATGCGGAAAGAATCTCAATTTATATACTTTAAGAGGCTTAAAACGCCATAACTATGAAGCAAATGGTTTCAAATAACAAGTGAATAAGGAAAAACTTACATTTGAAATTCAAAACAATTTGCATAATTTGGCAGTTAATTTTTTATTGGAAGTATTTCCGTAGTAAAAACTCTAGGTAAATTAAGGTATATCTACACAACCGTTCTCATTAAGATGAATCAGTATAAAAAGGCAACAACGTCTAAATTGCCGAGAATGAGTAGCGTAAACAATGAAACAGTTTTATTAAGTCGTTTTCCGGCGTTTGCGGCGCGAGCGTCAATATGATTTGTAAGTGTGGGTAACATCGCCTGCGCGGGCGCTGTTTGACGACCACTTCGCACCTCCAAGTATGTTATAATGTGGCCCTTTCTAAGAAATATATGTTTCACATAAAATGCTATGAAAAACATACTTTTCTTGTAGAAAAGACTTCAACGATCCATTGCTTCATTTTTGACTCGATAACCTTTTAACTTTAAACAATGTGGGGGATAAGAGAAGAATGCACTAATATTTGTAAAAAAAACCTTTATCGATTAGGATTAATAGTGACGCAGTACACCCTTTGACGTTCATCGAATAAATTTTCCTGTCGTATTTACTGCAAATAATTGTTAGACTATCATAGTTTTATCGTTTTCCAGTACGTATATGTTTTATAGTCGCTTATCAAAACATCAAAACAAATTACGTAGGTGTGTAGAAACGTATCTGTTAACTCTAACGGTGACTTTTCCGTGCGGTGCTAAATTGTGTTTCGTGACTTTGGATACAACAGTAAAAGGGTGTGTGAATTGGGCATTTCCTTAATTTCTCTTATTGATGAGAGCTAATAAAACTTGTTAGCTTCTCTATTGAAGACGTTTCTATTGTATATAAGAGGTAAACCCGTCGACAATGTGTTAGATCTCGGCTTGATAGGAATTTTCATTATATCGATAAAGTACTGAAAGGCCGCAATTCACAACTTGCGACCTTGTAACTCTATGGCTATCGCTTGCCGTATTGTGGAAATTATAAAATTTTATTATTGAATAATAATAGATCTAATTTCAGTGAAACTGCAGTAATTTATTGAAAAAAAAAACTGTATACTTACACTATTTATTAACAAAATTTCCATTATAATAACATTCAAGTATTTTAATTTAATAAAACCTAGCTTTTTCAAGAAGAAGAAACAATGAAAGCTCTTTATTTGGTAATTTTGTAAAACACTCAATAAAACATTCATTTTCCAATCTCGTATAGTGTTGGCACAGTATAGAGATATTTGTAACACTGTGGTGATGTAAATGATGGACGTCAGATAGGTTTAAAGTTTTATGCGGTAATTAGCTATTAAGTTGTAAAAGTTAGGCAAAGTTGTTAAGTATTGTAATAAAAGTATAAAAACACGTTTTATTTTGCACGCTTAATTACAACATGGACAGAAGGAGGATCCGTAAGTAATATGGTATTTCTTTATAACATAGTTATTTTTTGTGTAAATGACGACAACCATTAAGTCTGTAATTTAAATATTAAAGTCTGAAACCCTTTTATCAGTATTTAAGGTAGAGCCATAACAACTTCAGATATTACAAGTCGGGTGGAAATCGTCAAAAGAGCGGGCGCGAGCGGCGCAGCGGAAGCAGTCGTCGACATGATAAGTGCATTAGCATTATTATCTCGATAATTACTTACTTGCATTTAGCCCAAATAGCTCGGTCGCTTGTAGCGTCTTAAATTACGTTCGATGTTGATACGCGCCCGTTCCCGCCGATTACCAGCCTCGCCTGCGTACCTACGAAGCTCCTCACTAATGTTTGGACTATTACTTACGGGCCTGTTAGCCACTTGAAGAGCTCTCGATGACTTCAATGGCCTCTTTATTTACTCTCCGATCGCTTAACACACTAAGAGCTTTTAAAAGGTAGAATCTTAATCAATCGATGTATGCTTTTGTGATTACGAGTTAAACATATTGATAGCATGGCATACGCTCACCCTTATACTAAGTAAGATAACTTTGAAGGTTTATTTATACACTCACGGGCACAATATTAACGGAACGACCTATGAATTTCACAAACGAGGTAAATTCAGTAAGGCATAGTTATTACCAGTTAAAAATGACTTTATTACATTGAACTGGGTAGCATTTGTAAGCAAATGTCAGGTTTATGAGGATGTTGTTAGGTTAAGCGTAAAACACACCGTTTTCACTAAAGGTTGGTTAGAATGAGAAAACTACATTTTCGTAATTTTTTGTATGAAATTCCTAATTGCAGATTTCAACACGCCACATGGCTAAAACAAAAGTTTGAATTTTAATATTCATTATATCCTCCGGTAGCTAACTTTAGTTGCTTTCAAATGCTTCCCAGTTCCCTGTAATAAAGTCATATTTAACTGGTAATATGCCTTACTGAATTCACCACGTTTGTATGAAATTCATAAGGTGTTCCGTTAATTGTGCCCGTGAGTGTAGTTAACTTTCAAGTGATAAATCCCATTTTGTTATTATCAGCAGATAATATAGAGCATTTAATAGCTCTATAGTAATGTAAATGGGATAGGTTTTTCCGCGGAATTGCTATCATCACGCAATCTTAACACCTGTCGTATTTAAGTCAGTTAACTGAGCACATAAGTAATCAGAGATTACTAGAGCGATCTATTGACAATTTTCTTTAATTAAAAATGTCTAATTAGTTCGTTCGTGTTCATATCGGGCGTAATCCTTTTCACGTGTCGAGATTGGTCGTTTACCCTTAATGTATGTAGCCCTATCCGGTGGTCCGGATGATTTTCTCTGATCGTTTACTAGGATGGTAGCGGCGGTAATTGCGGAGTAGTTAGGTAGGATGAGGTAGTGACGCTGCGTGCGCGCAGGCTCGGCAATCAGCGACCGCCATTACGCGGCTAAGCGTTCTCATTAACCACCCAGCCGCCTGCCGCGGTGCCGCTGTGCTCCCCTACCGTACCATCAGGCGACGTACTAGTATTGGCTGAAGATACCTCTTATTATCTACAAAATCTGTTAGACATACTTTATTGTACGAAAACCGCAAAACACAAGCGTAGGGACAAAAAGTATGAAACAAAGAATTGAATATGCTACTACAAATAAAGACTGTCTCCAACTTCTTTATAAAAAAAGTATAAAATTTTAATCAACATTGACGACTTTATTCATGATTAAATATGATATATTAAATGGCTCGAATAGTTTTAGATTTGGTTTTTTAAAATACCATGATGAATTGATGCAATTTTACAGAAATGAAACTGGATCAAAAGAGGCAGTAGGCGTTAAGCTCTAATTTGCGCGGGGGCGCAAATTAATAGGGTTGTTTCATTAGCAGATACCGCGACTGTCAGCTTTTAGTAACTACATAAGTTATTTATGTTGCCTGGTACACAACACTCTGTCTCTTGCATGCTGATTATAATATCGAATTCCTTTTCTGAACGTTAGCATTGGTAATATTCATTTCTCATTGCTTCAATATTGTAATCGAGTTAATTTTGGCATTCCGGTCTGGCCGCAGAGATTATTATGTGATATTCCAAATCGAAATCGAAATCACAATCCAATATAACCAGTGTAAAGTTACAGAGTTGAAAGTCCTTAGCCTTTGTACGGTATTTTTATAGCAAATAGCTGTTGAATCATCTAATTAAATCTGATAAACCAAAGTGAAACTTGACGGGTTCAGTTGCGGTTCAATGAGACCTGTTATTGTATTGCTAGATGGGCTGATGATCGCCGAAGTCCTGAAGTGGCGAAACAAAGAAGAATTTATGCGCATCTAATTTGGTGATGCGGCGCTGCCCGCTCGCCCCTTATCTGCGGCGTTTTTACCGGGCCCACTTTGTTGTCCGACTTTTTGTCCGCACATCAATTTCCTCGCCTCGCCGATTGATTTATTCATGAAAGTCTCTCCGGCTTCACGCAGGAAGTGTCTTTTTTCGGCTGCTGCGACGCTGAAATTTGTAATGAAGCTCATTCGAAAACAATGTGTTATTTATTTCAGAATAACAACGATTGTGCTCTCAGTACTCTCCGGTACTTATTGCGGGTACCATTCACGTGCAGTTATTTTAACGGGCGCTGTTGTGGTTTTTCGGCCACAGCACTGTTCGAGTGGAATTCTCTCTGTAGGTATAGAGAATTCGATGCCATAATAAAATCCAAATAGCGATATTCCGATTGAAATGGAGTATAAGAAAACAAAAGCTCCAACAAGGCTACTTTTGTAAACAAAAGATAGTTGAAATGACAGTAGAGAGCAACGTCGCAAATGTAAATTGCGCTCAGAATCACTTAGAGAGCATCAGATAGCCAGCGTCGCTGCGGCCGATCCGTCAATGTCGGCCCGCGTTTGCATTACACTGCGTTTATCTGAACAAGCTCGCTTTAAATCGCAAACATCAGCGGGGCTGTTCACCAAATTGTTTCCAATAAAGCTTAAGTAATGGTGTAACCGCCGCGATCGATCGCTTTCCTACGCAAACCGGCATACCTAAATACCTTTGAGAAGTTTCATTAACGGATTAAAATATTTCATAACGATTTATAGCTTTTTATCGTGTTACATAAGTTAAGGCTCGGGACAATAGAGTCGGTTGATAAAGACAGCGGCCCTTCCTATGTGCGGGCGTGGGCCGAGGCTGCCAGGGCCGGGGCGGTCGACCGGCCGGCGCGGCTGGCCCGCGCGTGAGCACGTCGCGCGCGCAACGAGACGCGGCACGCGATCGTCGCTAATTTAGCTGGGTTTTCCTTCCGCCGCCGCAGCACGCAGGAAATCTCGAGAAAACACACTTTTTCAATGGGCACTACGAACTAGATCTCCACGCCTTTATGTAACGACGTCGTGGACAAGCTTTACTGGCTGTGCAATTAAGAGTTCCACTTTTTGCACACTTTTATTACTTTACTTCATGGAAACTTTATTGTAGAGAACGAGTATTCGTAGATAAGTATCTCAGAGAAGAAATCGCACTTTTTCTAAGTGCTACAGAAACCAGCTTTTATAGTGGGTTTTATTTTTGAGGGACATTTACGACAACTCGTCTACTGCACTACTCGGTAACGTTTACATTTTGGATGTTTATCTCGATCTTGCGTATGAGAGGTGTTAGGAGTGTCTCAGTCGCGCGTTTGTTGTTGATCTGAAATAAAGATGACGTTGTTAATGTTTGTTATGTTTTTTATTTAGATTTTCCCCATACGGATTCAAGTACCACCTGGAGACGGCGAGCAGCAGTTCGCAGCGGCGGGAGGACGACCGCATCACCTACATCAACAAAGGGCAGTTCTACGGGATCACCTTAGAATATGTCCACGACCCAGACAAACCCCTCAAGAATCAAACCGTCAAAGTGAGTAACTGCATGTATACTAAATACTATTTATATCTACGCTTAATATCAATTACTGAACATATCTATATGAATGGCGTTTTTTAAATACAGTCTTTAGATTTAATTGCACAAATACGCAGAATTAATGAGCATGCCAGCGTGCATGTAGTGCTAATGTAAAATTAATCTGACATGAGCCCGTGTGTTCGCCCATTTGCCGCTTTGCATTGTCTGTTAATCGCAGCTGTGTGTGGTACAACACTTATTCTTTTATCAATCAAAGAATCTACATTTTGCTCTTTATTAGTTTTACTTTAGAATTACTGAACGACTGTCAGGTTTTACGTACACTATAAATGATTTGATAACAATTACTCTGATGTGTTCTTTCAAAAAATATTGATTTCTTAGCGGTGGCAAGTTTTATAAAGTGGAACTAATCAAATCTAAATATATTAAAACGAAAGGTAACTGACTGATCTATCAACGAACAGCTCAAACTACTGGACGGAGCCAGCTGAAATTCAGCACGCAGACCGGTATTATGATTAGAATTAATGTCCGCTAAGAAAGGATTTTGAAAAACTCAACCGGGGATGAAAGGAAGCTATCCGTTCCCCGAATCACACGCGGGCGAAACTGCGGGCAAAAGCTAGTATAATGTTTGCATTATAAAACGGCTACCTATGATACATATAAATCTATATCTTTACATATAAATGGGCCAATTGACTACTACATACATATTTTTGATGGTGTCAATGGGTTTGGGAAAGGTATTTTTATTTATTTATTTTTTAAATATATACATACATTCTAACTTAAAATATGTCATTGATTTTTTTTCCGTAGCCCTTCAAAATACTTTACAATAAATTTTTAAAGATTCGTAAAAACGACCACGTGCTATTGTTTTCGTGACAGCACAAATGCGCCCGGAAGCCGCGGGTGTGACGTCGTACAGCTCGATTCTCTCGCTAGTCTCATACAACATTGTATTATTCGGGAAAATTATCAACATGTCTTCACAAAGTACGGTATATAAATATTGTATTGTGTCTCTGTGTACGAATACTTCGATCAAAACAGCAAATAAAATCTTTTTTCGTAAAAAATCTAAATTTCGATGAAAAGTGACTCCAGAAACTCCAGAACTAGTAGTAATAAAAAATCAACTATAAAACAAGACTTCAATTCAATGTCTGCTCTGAACCAGTGCAGCTGTGCGAGTAGGTAAGTATGAACGCCCGGTGCGTGAAGGGGTGGTCAGGCTGAATGACGTCACACGGCAATAAGCCAATTGCCAGCGAACAAAGTCTTTTAAGCAAATTCATTTTTACAATCCATACTAATATTATAAATGTGAAAGTGTGTTTGTTTGTTTGTTTATTTGTTTGTTTGTTTGTTTGTTTGTCCGTCTTTCACGTCAAAACGGAGCAACGGATCGACGAGATTTTCGGTATGGAGATAATTTGAAAGCTGGAGAGTAACATAGGCTACTTTTTATCCAGGAAAATTATAAAATAAAAATGATAATTTTGTATAGAAAACTGTTAAACTGTCATACTTCACAGAACTGTCATTTCTTAGCCGCTTCCAAAGAGAAGGTATGTCAAAGAGTATGTAATCACTGACATTTTTGCATCATTTTTGCCGCTTAGGATTTCTTTTTTTTTAATAAGTGACATTGTGTCAGGCAGGTGATACGAAGTTCGTGTCCAATAAAATTTATATGGCAAAACAACGTTTGCCGGGTCAGCTAGTAACTTTGTAAATACTAATCGTATCGAAGTGAAACAAAAACCATTGGTTTTGGAATAACGGCTTCTATACTGGTATAGGATAAAAATGAACTTTTTTTTATTTTTCCCATGTCCATTCGCACGCTTTTAAATTAATTGCGTGCGAATCGCCTACAGAAGAATAATATTTTTAAAAAGTGTTGATTCGCACATTTCGGGCGAGTTAAATTCGTGCGACTCATCCAATAACCCTATCTGTAAACAAGCCAATTCTGTACATTGAAAAGAAGTAGAAAAAAAATACTTCCAGGGGCCTTCATAAATGAAACAGTGACCAAAAATATGGTTTTTGAATTTTTTGTCTGTCTGTTTTTTCTACTAAAAACTACTGAGCGAATTTATAATGAAACTATTTTTTTTGTATAGCTATTGGTCCTCGCCAACATATAGGCTATAATTTACCTATTTTGAAATAACTGTTTCTATCTTGCAAGTTTATTAAATTCCCCGGGATGACGTCGTGTAGTCCAAGCGAGCAAAGCCGCGGGCGGCCGCTAGTAACTAAATAAAAATAAAATAATTTTTCTCCGTCACAAAAATCTCTGACGAATTGAATTTAAACGAACGGGCAATCGTAAAACACGATCGTGATCCAGTCCTTTGAACATCTCAATTTATAACTAGTCAGCTTCAAGAATAAAACATAAGTACAAAATTATTGCTTCTGTGCGGAAATGTTATCGATGTTTCCTTTATATTTACGAGTAATAAAATTGTAATGTTATTGGTCGATTTTTCATTTGACTGACTGGTGACATGTAAAATCAGATCAACTGCTTTTCTTCATACTAACCTCCCAATTCACAAACAGTCGGAAACGTCCCGATAGCGGAATCTATACTTACTGCTCAATAGACAAAGATAAAGCCTAGTATTGTATCCAATTCCGACGGTTTGTGAATTAGGGTTGATTACTTTTGTATTATTCTACGTTCGATACAGTGCCACAACCTTTTCTGTTCCGGTGACAGCGGCGCGCTACGTACATTTTTCTTTTTTTTTGTAGCAATTTAAACGGCCCTGACTTCTAAGGACTTCAGCCGCCAGCAGCGCTATGGTTGTACTTCAACTTGACAGCATAATGACATTTAAAAAAAACACGTTTTTCATTACATTTTTCCTATACTTACAAAAATTGCATTGTGAATGCATAAAAATAAATTAAAATCTCAAAAACACGTTAGTTTCACATTTTGGCCACCGGAACAGAAAAGATTGTGGCACTGTACAATATTTATTTATTTAGTAGTCTCTTTCTACTGTAGTCGTTTAGAGACAATTTATCCAATACTATTTGAAGATTCTTTCAACTATGAATTTTCCGAACGTTGATTTCCATAATAAAATACATAAAGAAATTCAAACCCTTTGGCATTCCAGACAATAAATATACTACGTTGGTTTTTAACTTAGTGGAATCTCAAAGGTAGAAAAAGATATGGTATCTTTTAGTTACGCAACTGTACCCTTGAACGAGCCGGGAATGAACCGCAGGCGTGTCGGTTTACCTCGCTCCTGGTCACTGCTCAAGTCACGTGTTCACTTTCATAAAATATCTACTTGTTTTTACTATTTAACAATTAACCTTGGCTTTTAACCGAACTTATTTTGAAATTGTAGATGATTATTTGTTTATACGGTAAAAAAGTAAGAGCCGTTTAGGTATCAAACAGCGAAAAGCGCTGGCTGTATTCTCAAATGTTTGCAGTAATTAAATAAAAAGTAAAAAAGTGTATATTTTTAGCCATCACAATCAATTTGCGAATCATAAAGAATGATACTGTGTAGCGTGACTGAATTGGCAATTAACTCATGGGAAATTTTTATCCCACACAAAAGGCATTACCGCAGCATTGATACCGTGGCGCGTGGAAATCGGAAATCCCCTTGCCTTATTATTTCCTGACACTTCCTTGGAAAATAAGATGACAAACAACCTGGGTCTAACATGAGACCATCCAAACAATAAAATTGCATTTTTTACTCTATATACTGGATATTCTTGAAAAACCAGTAAATCCACTTTCGGTAATCTTGTTGGTCTTGTATAATAATTGGATGTTCTCATAACTGATTAATAACACAATATTACCTATATTTAACTGTGTGTCACGTAGGTACAGTATTGCATTACCCGAGTCCTGTTGCCGTATCATGAGCGCATTGAGACATTAAGCGTGTTCTTAAGAAACATTCGATATTCAATACGCATGTATTCTTTCTTTTTTATGATAGTGAGTAACATATTCAAACACGCTATATCTCGATTCAATGGGTTAGATCGAAATAATCAGAGATACAATGCGACATACGTTTGAAGTTATTATTAAGGCTGTATAAGTGGGGCGCGCGCGGGTCCGGCGCTGGCGCAGGCTATCGCATTCAATACTCGGTTAGGTATAGAGACGGCTTATCTCGCCGCAATCGAGGCCGCATTGTATAGCCGCGCCCGATAATTAAGACGACGCTTTTGACATTCGCCATATAGGAACACAATGACCGCCCCGGGAGTCCGGTCCGTTCGGATAATATCGCCGCTTTTAAACAATAACCATTCTGCATTATGATAAAATAATTTCAATGCAGCAAAACAGCTCGGGTCATAATGAGCTTTTTTCTGGTTTAACTTACAAACAAGGGATATCGGAATCCAACGTATGCGTTGTGCATAGCGAAGATATCAGCAGCCTCGTTATTAGGTGCAGTAACTTATTATAAAATACTCTCCCACACATAATTTTTTCATCAGAATAAACCTTCACAATTTTAATCGTTGCGGTACTTTATTTAATTCAATGTTATTAATTGTAACTGACAGCTTTGTTTACTAGAACGCAAAAAATTGGTAATATAGCTATATACTTACCCTTAAACTTCTGTAAAATCCGTACAACCTTATCGAACGCGGCTGAAAATTTGAAATTCACACGCGATGCGTATGCAACTCGCGTGTCAAAAGGCGGTTAAGAGATAAAAGAAATTTTTAGTAAACACAGAGATTTGGCTGCGCTGGAGTGCGTGGCGGGAGTGTAATTACGAGTACGCCGCCCCGTTTCGGCGCAGCTTTACCTCTGCGCAGATACCATCTCGGCGAGCAGTTTCCGTCCGCGTGCGCCCTCCGACTTCGACCAACATACGAATTCGAGATTTCGCAATTAATTAACCACCGCTGCCGAGTTCCCAATACGAAATCGACTCAATATCTCATTGTCAGCCGCGACGTTCGCACGCTACAAAAACACTATTTGCATTTTACATACCGATGACAAATAACATTTTAAAATGTTATCTAAAGAGACGTTGGGAGAATTAAACACATTAAGTAGTATCACTTCTTGCTCTTTGTACGACGTTCATTGTTAAAAATTATATCGATCAATCACAAAAGGGGTAATTAATCATCCGGCGGCGCAACGCTTGATATCCGCGACACATGCAAGGGTTGCAGGTTGCGCGCACTCAATAATAAAACGTAGAAATGTGCTTTTTTAAATAACTGTACCGTTCATTAATCACTGCTGCAATGTTGTACATTAATAAAAGCATTAATAAATGTCGCTGTGGTGCCAATAAAGATGTCATGGTCTCGCCGTGCTTCAACGCAGTTTCAATTCGGTTTTCGTAAAATCTCAATTATAGAATTTAAATCGAGTAAAATAAAGTAAAATTAAAGGTTACTTACAAGTGATATATTTAAAAATGTCAATAAAACGTATTTTTGATGTTTTAAATAGAATAAGCTGAAAGCTTCAAGGAGAGATACCCAAAGTAAAATTTATGGCCGTCAAGTTAATTAAGTACATGGTTCACTTAGAACTTTCATATAACGGCACAATATATACAATTTTAGGCACGTTAAATCAGAAATCGAAAGTTAACTATTTTAAGGCTATGTATACGTATTATTAAGTTTAATGTGGTATAAACTTCGACTAGTAAAGGTATAATTTATATGCCAATACCGTTTAAAAGCCACTGATAAACTTCCGTTTAAACTACTTATTCTCGGTTACGATTAAGCTGTATCTCGCGTGAACGAAGTGCACCTACTCATTGAGACCATTTTTTACTCAATTTTTTATCGCAACGCTGACATCATTGTGTTTACTTTCGTAGCAACGGAAACTCGCGTAACGAGACACTTTGTAGTCTTTTTTATTTTCTCTTTATAATATTTTACAATTTTAATGATTGCTCTCGTTTGCCTTTTTAAGGCATCCGTTAATGATGCTTTTTACACTCGACATGTTACGCTTGATGAGGGATTACAACGGCCGCATTCTGAGCGGTACCGGCACCTTGGAACGAGTGAAGGGCTTGTCATATAAGCATCGCCGAATATTTCTCACATGGGGTATTCGAGTGTGATGAAGGTTCCGACCGCCCGAACAAATAAGTCACAAAAACAGTTGGCTAATTTGCATGCGCATGTTTATATTTGGAAGTTGCCAATCATGCCCGTGATCAATCAAGTGTTGAGATGTCTCAATTTAAGCACCCTTGCTTGTCGCTCGATATCGCCCCATATTCTCAGACAAGTCGAGTTGCGAAATCGGAAAATAAATTATAGAATTATACATGAATAACAGTCCGTAACATTAAATTCATGCAAAGAAGTAAGGGTTAGTTGAATTCTAATAAAATGAATGAAAATAGCAGTTGAAAAAAACGCTCAGAGAATCGTTTGAACATTTCTTACTAAAATAAATTAGTATACTTAATCACTCCTCTCCATAACATGCCATTAACTACCGCCAAAATTAATGACATCTGTTAACAAGAGTTTATATGATGCCATTGTTTATTTTATAGCAATCGTTAGTTGTTCGTTTTCTTTAGATTTGATTACAGCAGATAGCTCACATCGTGTAGCAGCATTTTACCCATCATTACTTTTTTCGAATATAATACATATAAAACACGTTGCTAGCTACTTACTTTATTGGTAATATAGTATTATTATCAGGCTCGGTCTCGCCTTAATTTAATGTACTTTTTGTGGCGTTCCTTATTTTTTAAAAGAGTAATTTATGTCAATTTAAAGTACCTAATTGCTTCTTTCACATTTTTTTGTTCTTCAACCAAATAATGATTCTGATGATGCCATTCGTTAAAAAACCCTCCGCCTCGCCTCCAATTCGGACCCATGCAGCATGTTAAGCGAGAAAATTAAATTACATTGCTGCTGTTTTCAGATGAAGTTTTTTCTTTAAAATATTTTTTTTTAAGTCCTGTTATTTTAGAGGGAAAATGCTGATTCTTAGAAAAAATATTTAAAGTCCTAACTAGTGTTTGTGGGTAGTGCGTATAAAAACTTTAATAATCATAATACTGGTTTACTTGCTTATTAAACTATACGATATATACAATTATTATAGATTAGTAAACAAAAACGTTTAGTCACTTTCCTAGCAATAATATAGCAAGGCATAACACTCTAACTTCTGCTTCTTTTGAGCAGCTAAAATGTGACATTTCTAATTCAACTTTGGAATCTGTTCCAAATAATTCGATTCTTTTGAATCCAAATACTGACATGGTTAATTTAAATTACCATTAGAGACAACGGAGGCATACTCTAGCCCAGTATTGACAAGAGGAAGGCCTAAATGTTTAAAAATAGTACACCAGAATATCCAAGGCTTTTCTGCTGGCAAAGACCTAGAAATAAGTTTATTTTTAAATTGTGAAAAAATTGATGTGTTATGTGTTACTGAACATTGGTTAAAAGAATATGAATTATTGTTAAATTTGGATAATTATAGTGTTGTAAGTTCATTCAATAGAAAAACTGCAGTAAGGGGGGGTTCTCTAATAATTTTACCTAATAACACACAATATAAAGAGCGAAAGGATATAGTATCCCTCTCTGTTGAACGAATTTGTGAGATATCATGCGTGGAACTTGAACAAATGATTATAATCTGTGTATATAGCCCCCCTGGAGCAAATTACACAGTCTTTGAGTCCACCATGGAGGATGTTTTGAAAATATGCTGTCGTAAGAATAAAAAAATTGTAGTTTGTGGAGATTTTAATATAGACATCTTAGATATTAAATTAGCACAACTCTCCAGTAAATTCCTTAACCTTTTTAAATCATTTAATTTGCTTCACACTTTTAATGAACCGACGCGAATTACGCCAACATCGGCTACTTGCTTAGATAACATCTTTTCCAACTGTAACTTAATTGAGAAATCGGTAATTAATATTATTAAATCCGACCACAGTGGACAACTAGCTTCTTTTGAGCACTATAATGTTACTCCTAAACGCGAAGTAATTTGCAGGCCAATACCGAAACGTGGTATTAATAAATTTAGAAATAATGTACAAGATAAAATTCAATGTTTGCCAGCTTCTGCTGACGCTAATAACTCTTATCAATCATTATTTGATATTGTTGAAAAAGAATTTAGTAACAATTTTAAACAAAAAGTTATAAAGTGTAATGATCGTAAGAAGTTCAGTGACTGGGCCACACCTGGTATCTATAATAGTAGAAGAAAGTTATTTAAACTCTATGCACAAAAAACGACTTCCTGTGATCCTAGCTTCATTGAATATGTCAAGAAATATTCAAAAACATTTAGGAAAGTATGTGCTTTGGCAAAATCTAGGTATATTTCAAATAAAATTAAATCATCTGAAAATAAAATAAAAGCTACCTGGAGTATTATAAACCAAGAGACTGGCAAAACAAAAAGCAAAATTAATTCATTTTACTTAAAAATTAGTGATCAGGCTTTTGAATCGGATATTGAGGTGGCTAGTGCTTTTGAAGGTTTCTTTGCTCGAATTCCGTTAGAAACTACTAGCAGACTTAACTCTTGTTCCAACACCGCTGTCTCTCTTATGGAATCTAGTGTGAACAAGTGCCAGGAAACATTTAGTTTTAGCTATGTCACTACCGAAGATATAATTAAAGCATTCAAAGCAATAAATATTAAAAAAACAGAAGATCTCTGGGGCATATCTACAAGTATCATCAAATCAATAATTGATGTGATAGCTCCATCATTAGCAATAATTTTTAACCAATGTATAAGTGAAGGGGTCTTTCCTAATTTAATGAAAAATAGTAAAATAATTCCTCTATTTAAAGCTGGTGACAAAAGTGACCCAGCAAATTTTAGACCTATATCCATACTACCAGCAATAAGTAAAATATTTGAGAAATTAATTTATGCTCAACTTTTAGAATATTTTAAATTAAATAGTATACTGCATGAGAAACAGTTTGGTTTTTCAAAAGGTAAAAGTACAACTGATGCTGGGGTTGCATTTCTAAAACATGTACTTGATGCCTGGGAGGACAAGCAGGATGTAATCGCTATTTTTGGTGACCTTTCCAAGGCATTCGATTGTGTTGATCACCAAACACTATTAAGGAAGTTAAAACATTATGGTGTTTCTGAAATGTCAGTAAGCCTTATGCATTCATATCTGTATGAAAGAACTCAGAAGGTAGTTATTAATAAAACTGAGTCTACCGGAGCTCCCATTACTATGGGCGTACCCCAAGGATCAATATTGGGCCCGCTGTTGTTTTTAATATACATAAATGACCTTCCTTACTACGCGAAGAATTTATGTGAGACAGTGCTATTTGCCGATGATAGATCTCTAGTCTTTAAAGTAGATAGAGGTGATGACTGTTCTGACGAAGTGAATAGTGCTCTTTCAAAAGTGTCACATTGGTTAAATAGTAATAATTTATCATTAAACTCAAAGAAAACTAAGTGTTTAAAATTTTCGTTACCTAATGTAAGACAAGTTGATTTTCATATAAGACTAGACGGCGATATGGTCGAATTCATTAACAATACAAAGTTTCTAGGTATTATATTAGACTCGCGACTACAATGGGATCCTCATATCGAAGCCTTGGCGAGTAGACTCAGTTCGGCCGCATTCGCAGTTAAGAAAATAAGGCTCTTAACCGATATTGAAACGGCTAGAATAGTCTATTTTAGTTATTTTCATAGTGTTATGTCCTACGGCCTTTTGTTGCGTGCTCCAAAAAAGGGCTATTCGCGCCATTTACAACCTCCGATCGAGAGATTCTTTAAGAGATCTATTTAAAGAAATAAACATTTTAACTGTTGCAGGACAATACATCTATGAAAATATAATCTATGTGAAAAAGTATTATAATACATTTGTAAAGCAGAGCGATATTCATCGCTTTAACACAAGAAATAAAGATAAACTTGTCGTTCCCAAGTTTAGGCTAGAAAAATCCAGAGCCTCATTTCTGGGGAAAAGCATAGCCTTTTTTAATAAAGTTCCACAGCGTATAATTGAACTACCATTGCATAAATTTAAATGTTACATTAAAGAGTCGCTGATGAGCAAAGAATACTATAAAGTAGACGATTATTTGAATGACCGCAATGCATGGTCATGATGTAACACATAACATAATCACTGTTTAATATGATGTATTTTTATACTAAGCAATTGTTGTATTAGTAACGATATGTTTTTTTTTTGTAAATGTCGTTACCTAACTAAGAAACGCTGGCAAGTTTCTTGCGCCCATTCTTCTTGTCAGTTAAAAAAGTCTTGAATGGGTGGTAGGAAAATATTGACGATTCATAAGTACATATTTATTATGTCTAAGTGAATAAAGAATATTTTTATCTTATCTTATCTTATCTTAATGTTATTCTAAAAGAAAATTATTCCCAAGGAAATACATTGTTTAAAAAATGTTGTCATGAAAGTTGCAAATCACCGTTTTAATGAGATGTTCTAACACAATTTCAAGAAGAGCTGAATCCATAAGTGTATCGTGCTATGGAGATGTTTAAAATGCTTTAAAGTTTTCTCTAAGTTCTTTTCCCTTATTCGGTCTCAATGCAGCTTTTCTCTATTTGCTCTCAGCTAGTATAGGTATTCGACAGTTACCTGTTGTTAGGTGGGTAACATTATCAATGATATATGTTTATGTGTAGGTATAAAGTGCATAATTGGAATGTGTGAAAAAGCCGAGTGGTATCGCCATATTGCGCGCTACAGCCACGCTCGCTGCGCGCACCGCTCGACCGAGCGTGAATTTTCCACGTTCGGTTTCAGGTTCGCATAACGCTACTCGATAACTGTTACACTTTCGTAATATTTCGTTCGATTCGATAATATTCACGTAACCGCTGAAACAACGTAACTTTCAGCAATTAATTTTGTGTTAACATGTGCGTCATTAATATCACAAATTAAATCAATAATTTTAGGTATAATTCAGATTTAAAAAATGTATTTATAGATTTTTATACTGGTCTAATCTTACTGTTACATTACATAGTTGTCTAATGACTCTACTTATGATTGCGTAATTTTTAATTAAAGCACTTTCTGACACTCATACTGGAATCATGCGCAAATAATTCAAATGAATCACAAACAACTTTCACTAATAGTTTTAAATCCTCGGACAGTGTGACAGAAGCTCGGACGCAAATGGCGTTGCGCAAGAGCGTCATTGTCTCGATCACTTGATACTGGGGCGCTCAGCTGTCTCGGGGTGCGCGTATTTAGCGTCACTCGTCGATACCATCGGGTGACAGTGCTCGGTAATCAGCGGCATTTGTTGATTTGATAATACCGAATTACACAACTCTTACAAATATTAGAGGTAAAAAATATATTACAGTTAAAATATATACCAAAACAAAATTATATTAGGGACATAATAGGGTTGGCTTGGCTGACATCTTACAAGATCCTTAAAAACCTATGACTTTTGCCTTAAATCTTCCATTTGATTAGGTACCTATATAAAGTCTCATTCTTTAAATTCTATTCGTGAAATATAAATAAATGATTTATTTATTAATTAATTTACTTTTGCTTCATCTACGGTCAACACCATCCTCATAGAGGGCTGATAATTGTAGTATAGCTGGCCAGCAATTCTTTAAAAATATTTCTGGTTGAGAAAAGTTTTACATAAAAGAATGCCTAGAATAGGTACTTATGCAAATTTTAAATATATCAAAAAACGTAATTTTAGTTCTCAAGACTTTTTATTTATTCCGGACATAAAATAGGTTAATGGCGTCTAAAATATTTTAATGGTGTCACAAACATATTTTGTAGATTAAACGGTTATCAGTTTTATGCAAATAACAACCTTATTTATACATAAACAATAACCATAAATCAAACACCGCCATATAGCCGTTACACAGTCCACTTTAAAGAAAAATCTTACAAAATGGTTAGTTCGCTGTCACTAACAACTTTTGTGTTTTTCTTTATAAATAATATTTGAATTTTTATGGTTGCTTTTAAATTAGCGTTGATGAAGTCCAAATAAATGAGTTAATCTTTAAATTAATGCGTTATCATGATTAGAATCTTTGTCGGGATTGCGAGGAGGACATTACATTTACCTCTCATGTTTTAAGAGCCTTCCCACATCGAATCACTATCATTCGAAAACAATTGACATACAACATTATCGTTTGGATTTGGTGTCTTTCAGTGTATTGTGCAATTGTTCCATGTCGCATTATGCGGTGGTCATATACGGAGTCCGCCTCAAAATGATTGAGTAAAGCGTGATTGAAGGCTCTCTAAGCGGTAGGTAGGCGCCTTAAGCCGCATCACGCTCGTCCAGAACCCTGCACTTTACAATCTGACATTTCCTTTCGACATTTAAGCAGATTAGTGTTACGATGCCACTTTGGATGTTAATCCGACGCTCGACGGATTGCGGGATTTGCTCCGATTTAATCGAGATTTAGCGGTCACTGGAAACGTCGCAATCAACGCTATCACACACGCTGCTCATCATAACAACTCAATTTTGTTATTAAATTATTATGATTACTTCTTCAGCAAAATGGTATCAGAAGTAAGAATACACTGTAATATGCAGTTTATTGACCATTGACTTTAATTTCCCTTATCTAAATTTAATTATATTAATAAGTACTAATGTTGTCTAATATTAAATCCTAAAATGATAATAAAAACCTATTGAACGCAATATTCTAGGGCGTGCTTAATTTTCAATTATAGAGGGCAATGCGTTTAGCGCCGCCGGATGTGCAGAGCACTGGGCAATTTGTCCGCATCGACGGAAGCTGCGCGCTCCCGGCGATGCCCGGAGCAACCTGACCACTCCATACAAACATGCACGCTCAAATACAAAACGTTTAATTTCAAACTCACGCACTCCTAATTTCTATCCTTTTCCCAACGCGGGGCCATATTTAACAAAAACAAAAAGCTGTCGATAATTTGTATCCATTTCACCTGAAAATATCGCCACGCAAATCGTAGGCAACCGCACCACAGTTAACACCCACAGTTCCGTTCAGAATTTATGTCGAAACCGACATTCACTGCGGAGAACATTCATAGCAAATAACCTAGGCGTTAAAACAACCAGCACGGACAACTAGTGCACTTAACAAACAGACGTATCCGTATCAGATACGGCGTATCGAGACCGCAGGACATTACTTTTGCTCTATCGATAAAGCTCAACGGTAAGCGAAATAGTTTTGCCACGCAGTGAACATAAATAATTGTCATAAAACAGATAGGGGCTGATGGATGAGCGCGGCGCGCGGCCCTGAATAACTAGGAAGTTTAGGAAGGGCAAAAACCCACTTCACCGCGACTGGGGCAGACCTCGTGATGTTACTTCATTCTTACATTAACGATTTCTAATGATGAGCGCTTAGCACCTTAATGTTTCACTCTACACCATGCAGTGGTTGCATAAAGATCCACAAGACCGTTGCGAAGAGATTTAATCTTAAGTAATTGTTTCACTGATACGTTAACGGCGTCATTAACTCACAATTTATGGGTAACAATGAGACAGGTGCGCGGGATCACGAGTATTCTGTGTAGACGTCGACAACGGCGAGCGTCAATGAGAAATTGATTTCAATATAGGAATAAAGTGGATACACGCTCAAGTACCATTCTTAATTAGGCAATTTGTCTCGCACGCATCCGATACATGTATGTATAATCTTTCTTCAGCTTAAATATATATTAAACCATTATTTCAGAGAAGCCTAGAGAATTCTGTGGGATAAATTACCAAAAATCGAAACATTGTCTAATAATATAAAGTTAGGTGAATAAAAATTTAATTAGAGAAACAAATTTCATATCAATGTTTGTTCAATATAGCGATGTCGCTTGAATAAGTCACATATTGACATTCATTTGAACAAAGCATTACGTAAAATACTATCGGCACGAATAGATTAATGATCGCGAGCTGTCACACATGAGCTCAAGATACAGATCATCTGATTGCGCAGTTCCATGTGAAATGTATGCAATTGCTTATTTATTCAAATAGAGTGACGAAATTAATGTGGAGTGGCTGTCAGAGCGTAATCGGCGGGCGACACATGGCCACAACAGCGCTTGTCGCACGCGGTGCGAGAGAAAGCGTGCTTAATCAGATAACTGAGATTGTCAACCGAGCTCCTGAAATCGGGTCGAATGTCGATACACTCGATTAATTAATTGACGGTCCGAAAACGTGCGGCCAATTGGGCCGAGAAGCCAAAACTAAGTAGGCTCTTGTGAAACGCGACAAAACATAAGAGCCGTTCGATATTTATACCAAAAAATAAATGTTCATTCATTTCAGCGCTCTCGGCAACCGCTTTCTGTAAAAGGTTCTGTAATTAGTGTACAGAGAAATATGTATTTTTTTTATTTTTGTGTATAATTAGGTTGAAATATGACCTCTTAACATTCCACGCATCGTGGCAAGAAAATATAACGAAAAGTTACGACTCACCTATACAGTTCTTTATTTAAATGGTATTTATATTTATTGCATATATTACCATAATAATCACATGACAATCTAATCATTATTTATTGCGTAGATACTGCTTACTTATAAAGTACCTACTAATACGTTTAATTTTTTTAGAACTGTTAAATCACTTGTATACCTATAATATTTCCCATCCGTGTTGTTGAGAGATTACTTTTTCGCCAAAACAATTAATTTAGCACGGTGTTATTTGTCAATACTATTTTAATAATGACATCAAACCAAAAAAAAATAACCGGTCATAAGACACGTCGTCCTTGTGACCGTCAATATAATGAAAAATGTATAAAACCAACAATTTAATAAATTAAATAATTACCATAATTGAAAAACCTTTGATTAATTGGTGAGTATCATTGAGCTATCTGATTTGGTTTAAAAGACCCTGATTTATATCCGAGTATGTCTCATAACAATTACCTAAGTCGGTAGGTGAGTTGTAGTGACATACAGATAAGCGATCCATTGCCACAACAATAGCTACCGATAGGTGACCAAAGCTAAATGGTATCAAAATAAAGCCTCTAATAAATTGCGCAATTCAAAACATTTAGGATTGCTAGTTAAATACAATGTGTCTTTGTCAGGCAACAATAGCTAAGATTGTTCGTTTCTATTGCCACTTTAGTTACTAAATTACGTAAGGCATTAGGTAAACTTGTTAGACAATAAATTATGAATCATTAATTTTAATAATAAACAACAGTAAACTACTCTAGATTTAGATCAGTATCATGCTAAATAATGAAAATAGCTTTGAGCACTAATAATAAAAACATCAACGTCCAATAAAACTCAATTAAAGCTCTGCTAGCTTGTCTCCGGTTTGAAAACTGCGATAACATAACGATCAAATTTACAGTTACGCATGCATTATGCATGTGGACCGTCAATGCCTTCTTCATCAAGAGGAATTCTTATAAAGCAGTAAATGTTTGGCTAAATTTATTTATTAAAGCGATATAATAGACATGGGACCGAAAGGTGGTGGGCACCGTTACAATTTTATGAGTACAGGTCGTTTATTAGTATGCATAGTTCCGTTGACTCTGCGCGACAATCTTCAGAAAAACTTTCAAAGTCTGAATCATTGCTAAAGCTTACTTATACAGACAGACCGGTAAAGTAAATTAGCAACTATGTGCTTTAAGTGTATCTGTACTTATTTGCATTGATCACTACGCGCGTTGCGTATTGATGACTTTATAATGACATCTAAGCCCGGCGCGGCTCGAGTTTGCATGTGATTTAAAAGTGCATCGCACGATTGGAGCGCGCGGGCGCAGGCGCGGCAGCCTTCGGTCGCGCTATCCATCAATCCGCGCGACGATCGCGGACTTTCTCGTCGTTAGCCCTATAAGGCCCGGCCGGCACCACGCCTCGCGCGAGCCACTTCTTTTTCACTTCAGTTTCTAACTCGTCTATAGAAATCGTCCTAACAGCATATTTTACTTTTTCAACTGAACGGAAACCGTCAAAAGATTTCACGTACGTAACTTTTTAAAATCCATTTAAACGCTCTGGCGATATTAAGATGCTCGCCGTAACGACGTAATCGCGCTCGTTTAGCGTAATAGCCAAGAAACGCGCGTCGGTAATCGCGTTTTGCGTATTCGCGAAATGAAATCGCTTACGGGCATTCACTAGTACCTACATATCTACAGGCACTAACTGTAGATACTAGTAAACGCCATTTCAAGAGAAGTATGCAACATTTTCACAAAATATCCGTCGTCGGACGCCACGACTCTAAGTTAGGTGTAGAATAAAGTTATATTCATATATAAGTGACACATTTGCGTATTACCTTTGTTAATGACATATTCTCTTCTGGCCGTTAAAAATCTGTCTTAAAATATGATGTAGATCCTTTAGTATAAGGTTGTAAGGCAACCTCGTGCGGTATATTTTATGCTCACCTTCATAATTTGTTTCGTGACCATAATTTGATTAAACTAATCTTCGTTATTGTAAGCGTAGAAAGCTCTGTTATAATTAAGCACTACCTTTCAGCTTCAATCTTTCCCGGGGTTTTGATTTGCTGTGTACAAAGCTGTGTACTTTCCACCATGCAGTGTAGTTAAGACTACATAAGCTGGATGGTTTTATTTAAAACTGTTTGCCATTGTTTCAGAGTGTCGTAATGCTGATGTTCCGAGAAGAAAAATCACCAGAAGATGAAATAAAAGCGTGGCAGTTCTGGCACGGAAGACAGCACTCAGTCAAGCAGAGAATATTAGACGCCGGTAAGTAATTACCCAAATATATGGAAGAATTAATTCCATCACGTTCGTGTGATTATGTAATTATGTACAAATTAAGGTGAGCAAGAAAACAATGACTTCTGGCTTTTTGCACAGAGCAGCGTTGAGACGGTAGCGTTTATATTGGAAGCGTCGGAGGCACGATACTCGCATAAAAACATAGTCGTGCTTGAGGCGACACAGTAACACGCGGGGGTTGCGTGCGCGGGACCTAATTACCGGCTGCGCGGGAGCGGGAGCCCTGCCGCCCGCCATTACATCTCGTTAGGGCATTTGCATAAATAACCGCGGCCCACACCGCCTTACCTATCAATCGGCTCGTCTAAAAATAATACATCTGTGGCGCCGACCGGAGACACCTCGCTGCCCAGTGCTGCAGCCCGCATTACGCGAGCTACCCGTAATGACACATTCCGACGTTAACCAGATTAAAGATACAACAGAGACGCGGTTCCGAGAGACGCGCTTTAATAAAACCATTATAAAGTTATCTGAGGTGATGAGCCTATGAACTCCGCGTTTGAGTAACAGGAAATCGTTAAAATTCGTGAGAAATCTCTGCTAGCATCGAAATAAATATGTAAGAAAACTTGCTCACTCAGTATGTAGGTACTCCGAGGTTGCGCATAAATATATAAACGTAGCGACGTTAGTGCATGCGTGTCGCCGTCTAAAATGCTGGGAGGAAATACTATAAGCTATGGTACAATATAGTCGCGCAAGGACATAATTATTGCGATGATATCGGGGCGCGCGCTCATTAGCATGTTAATTGCGCGATGAGCCTCGCCGAACGCCTGCGCACGCTGGCGAGCCACAAACCTAAGGAAAATATTATTTTTTGATTACTCTAAAGATAAGTTAAAACAAATTAAATAACACAACCACCAAACAAATTTCGTAGGGTTTAGCGATTATTTGAAACTCATACAGTTTTCTGCAATCAATTAGACATCAACGCGTCACAATATTTCCAGTGAATCTGTTAAGCTGATATGTTATAGAGTTATATGTCTTAACGCCGTTATTAATTAAAGAATCAGCCAAGTGCGAGTCGGACTCGCCATGAAGGGTTCTGTACCCACTTAACGTACTGATTACCTACACCTTGCCAAAAAACCACTTTTTCCTTGAAAATGTGACAAATTTCAAAAACTGCTAACTATATCTCATTCAAACCAATTTTCATTGAAATTTTTTATAGAGATCTACAGCACATATTTTTTTAGATTTTTCACTCTCTTATTTCAAAAGATAGAGGAGGGGGGGGGGGGGGGGCACACATTTTACCACTTTGGAAGTGTCTATCTTTCTTATGTTTGATAAAAAAAAACAGTTTCAGTTCTATGTATGGGATGGGGAGCTCTCCCTTAATTTTTAGGGTTCCGTAGCCGAATGGCAAAAAACAGAACCCTTATAGATTCGTCAAGTCTGTATGTCTGTCTGTCTGTCTGTCCGTCCATCCGTATGTCACAGCCACTTTATTCCAAAACTATTAAGACTACACACTTGAAAGTTAGTAGGTAGATGTATTCTGTAAACCGCTTTACGATTTTAATACAAAAATAAAAAATATTAAGGGGGGCTCCCCATACATGGATATGAAACTGAAAAATATGATTTTAATCAAACATAATCGTGTGGGGTGTCTATAAATAGGTCTTTAAAAATGACTGAAAGGTTTCCGAAACCATTTTTTCTCAGTCAATATTTCGAAAGTAAGTGTCTATCATGTAAGGTAGTAAAATGTGTGCCTTCTCCCCCCCCCCTCCCCCTCTCGAGGGAGGGAGGGGGGGCTCTCCACTCTAACTTTTGAAACAAAAGAGTGAAAATCTAGGAAAAAAAAATACATGCTGTAGATCTTAATAAAAACTTTCAACGGAAATTGGTTTGAACGAGATATAGTAAACACTTTTTGAGATATAACACATTTTCAAAAATCGCAAATGTAACTTTTTCATTCATACAAACATTATGATAAACAAAGTTATATTTTGCTGACGAAAAATTATAGTAGAATTTTGACTAGCTATAGGCATTAGGCAATCGGTACGTTAAATGGGTACGGAACCCTTCATAGGCGAGTCCAACTCGCACTTGGCTGATTTTTTTTTTTTTATATTTCTGTATAAAAATCTTAAAGCAGTTTATGGAATATATCTAACATTTGGACTGTGTAGTCTTAATAGTTTTAGACTAAAGTGGCTGTGACATACGGACGGACGGACGGACGGACAGACAGACAGACATGACGAATCTATAATGGTTCCATATTTTGCCATTCGGCTACGGAACCCTAAAAATGCGTAAAGTTAAAGTTGGCGGTTGCGTCACCGTCAGAATGGTCGCTTATTAATCGCTCGGGTCGGAGTAAACACCGCTGATATATGACACTTTACACATTCTAACATTACTTAACCGAGGGCTGTAGCATTCATAATGAGTGACGCCGTGGCCACAAGCACTGTCAATAAATTAAATCTCAAGGAAAATAAAAACATGGAAGCCATTAATTCGCGCGGTCGGGCCAAGTTTAATGTCAAGGTTTTTTTAGCTTATCTCGATGTTAGTTTGTTTTTTATTTTGTTGACGTTATTATTCAAGTGAACTAATGCCTAAACAAGGAGGTATTCTGTCTGTATTTAAAAAATAAAATGGTGATTATAACATGTTACATAAATCGCATACGGTGGTACATTTTTAAAAATTGAGATATTTTTTGTGACACACACAGCGACGTGTGACGAAAGAAAAATGCATTCCAACCAGAAATTCCAAAGAAAACCATCGGATATTATAACTTGGATCATTGACCCCTAAAGCAATTTTATTTATCGTCCATTCATTACGTTTATTTGATTATGTAAATAGCAGGCGCAATAAAACCTAATTGAAAGACAAAGGGAATTGGTATAGATAGCATTATCAGAGACGGTTTTTAGGTTATTTGAATTTTAATTGTTTTGACTGAGTAACAAAACAAGGACGCAGAATTTAATTACATTTCAATGATAGAACATATGGTGAATACTATGTTAGCCCCAATGCTTAGAAAGGAAGTAAAAATAGAATCATCAATAGAAAAGTTTTTGAAATCGTCGTATCAAAATGAATATTCAGTAATTACCGTACATTTCGTGATAAGTTATAATGAAAATTTCATTGTCCTGTATATGGAAAATGATAGAGGCTTTGATGGCCACACCGCGAATACATGAACGAACTTGGGAGCGGGCGTCAAGGGCGACACCGGACACCTGTGCGCAGGCGTGTGAAAGCGAGGAGGGTTGCGGGGCGAAGGCAGGAGACAGGAGGGGGGGGGGGGGGGGAGAGTCGCAACGCACTGCGCGCCCGCACAATGCCTCCTCCGGTTACCTCCGTGTCTTCTTGCATCGCGTGGCCGCAGTACCTCTTCGCCTCCACGCTTATTCCTTTTGACAGTTTTCACTTATTACTACGCGTCACTGATTCGTCGGGTTAATCCGATGTAAGGCTTTGTTTGGGTGGCAACAAATACGTATTGACATTGCAGTTCAGATAAAGATACTTTTACTCGTTTCCGATCAGATAACACAGCTTCTTTTTACCTTTTTTTAACATATGAGGTGTCGTTCTTACTTATACAAAGTATTACTCACTATTATACGTTGTATTTCTGCGTATTCATACACAAGACAGTTTTTAAAATAATAAAAAAACCCACTTCGATAATTTCAATAACAAATAACTATTAAGCTAAAAAAAGCAATAAAATAGGTAGGTACTAGAACTCTAACTTGCAAGCAAAAAATATCATCGTATTTACGAACAACCACTATCTCTTTCAATAAACAAAACTGAATAACGATAATCGCTAATACATTGCTAGTTATGTAAATAAAAGACTGCGCTATCATCTGACAGTCGAAATGTAGAGATATGCGCGGTGTCGCGTCGCAGGACGCAGCTCGTAAACCGCCATCGGCTGTTAAACAATGAGGCAGGCAGGTGAGGGCGGGCGGCGCCCATAAACACGTCAACGCGACGCGGGCGGACTGCGCGATACGCGCCCACGCACAAGCCCGCGTTTTCGAAACGCACTTCTCATTTATTATGAAGAAAATGTCCCTACCTATTTCACTTGTGAAGTATTTTTGCAAAAGATAACTAATTTAACTAGGTATTAGCAAACTAAAGGGTTAAGCCGCCCATTTTCGCATGTGCACAATGTTTTCATGTGCGCATTTTCGAAACGCACTTCTCATTTATTGCTAAAAATTGTACCTACCTATTTTTATTGTTCACAAGCAGACTCAGTGAGTCTGCTTGTGACCACGGTTGTTGCAACACAGCCGAAACGTCAAGCTGTAAGTACATAATAATATGTACTTCATAATAAATGTCGCGTTGAGTCCCGTTACTCTTGTTTATAATTATAATGGAACGCGAAAGTTTAAAATCTTGTATTTGGGATAGATAGCGAATTAAAATAATAGATACTGGTAAGATAAAGGTTAAATTTCTAGTTTCTAGTTTACCACGCACCGATAAGAGTTGCGAGCTTTCGTCGCGGTGATTACTCACAAACCTCTGCGCCTGTCGCTAATGCTGCCCCCTTGCGTCCGACGCAATAAACAACTGCAACGAAACAAACACTGAATTATTTATAAACCGTGACACCTACACCTAATCACCGTGCCGTGTACTGTAGGTGTGTCTAACTCTATCACAGACACGGCTTTTTTTCAATTAACAGTAATTGTGCAGTCAGAGACAGATAACTACGAGTATGTCACTAATTAGATTAGTGGAGCAAGATGGAGTAACTGTTAATGCGGTCTAAGTACGAGCCCTAATCATATGGATGGATATGTCAACCGTATGATTTAATCAATTTAATTTTTTTATCTATGCATTGTATATTTGATAAGCAATATTTCGAGATAACATAGACAGCCTTTCTAATATTCAAATCAGCGGTTGATTTAAAGTGTGGCATGATCATCGTCATAGAAATATTTGTGCAGCCCTTCCTTGTTACAAATAAATAGAAATATTTCCTTTACGTTTCTGCGATCGAGAGCTAAATAGGTGCTAATTGCGAAGTACAATCTTAGGGACAGAAGTGGAAACATTGCAATCGTCGATAAATCGATCCTATCACGTTATTATTCACGCCCCGCAAATAAATTTCCGTCACCGATGACGTATTGTGCGTTGATATCTTAATCGAAATCTCCGCCGGCATTACTGCACAGTTACTCGAAGACAAGATTAATGACAATCGGTCGTTTTGTTGGTTTGTTGCAGACACCAAGAACAGCATCGGTCTGGCCGGCTGCATAGAGGAGGTCTCGCACAACGCCATAGCAGTCTACTGGAACCCGCTCGAGAGTGCTGCCAAGGTAAGATATTGATTGAATACTTATGTGTTATCAGCTAGCCGTTTCTAGGTTTGTTCATCCCTGGAAATGAAAGACTGAAAAAGATAATGCAGTAAAAAATATTTTCAAGCACATGCTTTTTGAACCAATTTTCTTCTTGAATGTCGTTTCGTGGTACCTATTATTTGCTTTTCTTTATTCTATCTCTTCCTTAACTAACTTAAACCGAAATTTTACAAATGTACTGAGTCTTATTATTTTACAATAGTAAAAAAATATAATCGCTTCAGATTCTTAACATTACATATTGTAAAAGCATTTGTGTGGTCCTCTTTAACGCCTGCGCAAGAAACATAAAGAGGAGTTATGTCTCAAGCGTTTTAAATAAATAATGGAGTACCTTCTTACCTTGTGTTTACAAACCAAACTCGCAAATACTCACACTCCCAGAATGTGCGAACGACTACAGAAATGCAAAGATATGTGCATATTTATACTGAATAATTTGTACTCGCCCTTCATTATCATTATTTACTGAATTAAAAGTCCAGACATGATTTTATTACACTTATTACGGCGTAATTAAATAGACCTCCTCGCCCATATTTGGTAATGCTTCTTCGACAAATGAAACAAAAACTGGACGCATCCGCCCCGCCCGCACCGCGCGACGCGCCGATCCCGCACCCAGCTCACTCATTATAAACGTTTAATCATAAACAAAAGAATGTCTTTAAAATTGTTTACTTTAAACTATACACGTACATGGAAGGCAAATTCATTCCCGACATTATGTACGTAGTATTATAGCCTTTTTAATATTCATCAACAATTAATGGTCCGCCTCGAGTCACCTTTATTATATTGCAATATGCTAATGCTAAAAGAGGTAGTAATAAGCGTTTAATGACTTCTGTATCTGATCAAAACAGAACTTAGAAACGGTCCCGGTAAATGTGAAATGCTACGGTACAGAGTTCTCTCATCATTATGTGACTCTACAATATGTGTTTTTCCTAAGGTTTCTTTTATTGGCACAAATTACTCGGTGGCTGCGAAGCGGTTATCGATATCCGTAATTATTTATTGTTGGCCAGTGAAACCGTAGCGGATGCGAGTCGTTTGCGACAGATAATATGCGTTCGGACAGTGATCGGTGGCGGAGTCGGCGGCGGGTAAAAACGCGAGGGGGTCATTTGCATAGACCGCGGTAATGAGCGGGTGCTCACCGCGCCGCTGCCTCCCAACGCCCCGATGGCGCACTAATAAAAGTCTACCATTCAACGTGTTTACGTAGAAAATTACATTGAGAATCGCTCTGCCGCTTAAAACATTTTAGAGCTAGAGCGGAGCGAGCAGCCGCGGCTCCGGGCTCCCGCCATCCTTGGCGCCTGTCTCCGCGGTCAGGATGTGTGTTCTCCGCGACATGCGCGAATATTAATACAGTAATCACTTTGTAATTTCCATGGGCACTTTTATAAATTGTCTTCATTGCGAAACCTAATAAGAACTTAATGGAAAATACCACAACGCCAATTTTATGACTTATACACCTTTTTTGTCCTTTTTTCAGATCAATATCGCCGTTCAGTGTCTCAGTACGGATTTCAGCAGTCAAAAGGGCGTGAAGGTGCGTATAAATAACGACTTATCTCATATTAAATATTGATATAATTGCGCAGGTGTATTCGCGATCCGATAACGGTGTTATTGAAGTTTTATAAACAAGATGATATATGCGAATGTTCTGTCAAGCGTGGACAAGGAAAACAGCGGCGACGATTATTAACATAGTATTAAAACATAGTGGGGTTATAGGTGCGCCAATTATACGATGATAAGTGGTGCATGAGATAGGAGAAGTCTTTTAATGACTACGGGAAATTAAGTCTGGTTAGGCAATTTTGTTTCAATGCCAATCTAGGATTGTCATGAAATGTTAATTGAGTTTACTACATTGGAAGTATGTAAATGGAAGTTACGATGCGTGGACAAGAAAAAGGGGTCGGTAACCGCGTTGTCGCTAGGGACACTCCGATAACCGCGAACGTTAGAGAGGGCACAAAACATTAGCGATAGCGAACTGATTCAGTTTCAAGAATATTTTTAAGAAAGGCCAAAATTAGTCTTCATACTCATTCAATTTACTCAGGTAAATTTTGACAATTCGCAGTGATGGTTTTTAAGTCGACATTAACTTGAGTAACTATAGTCAGAACTTAAAAATAAGTCACTAAAATAAAATTTTCAAAAAGTTTCGCACCCAAAAACAAATGAAATTTCGTTCTTATCATCAAATATTGTGCACCGTGCTAATATTATTTAATAACACATCACTTTTTGTTTTACGTAATATGTAACGACCGTTAGAGCTCCTGCACCATATACCTAGTACCTACTGACCTAGAGAGGCGGGTTTGTTTAAATTATTTTCGCTAAAATTTTTACTTACTTAAATATTTTTCTAAACACACCCGAATTAGCAACGTTTCCGTTTCCCCTAGCCCGCTATCAACCTATCAATTGCCGTGGACGTTGCCGCGACGACCTCCGAGCGGCGCAATTAACACGTTTTACCGCGATTGGATCCAGACACGTGCATATTTTTTCCTTATTCGGACATTTATCGCAATTATCCCTTACCGACGTTTATTATAACCATTTTTATTCATAATTCCTAGGCAGCCGCGAGCTGGCGTGAAATCGATTGACTAAAAAATTGGTCGATTTGCTTATATTGACTATGCATGATGCCTATTAGTCAATATAACTATTCATTTCCGTTTTCTAATTATCTTTTGAGAGTTAAAAGTGTCGATGTTCATTTGTTAAAAATAATTGTCTTGTTTCAGGGTTTACCATTACATATTCAAATTGACACATTTGAGGATCCACGGGACACGCAAGTTTATCACCGAGGTTATTGCCAAATCAAAGTGTTCTGTGACAAGGTAAGTTATTTCAAAGAATTACTTTATGAGCATGTTATACATGTATTTCTTAAATATTAGTCTAACTTTTATTAATTTTGACAGGGTGCCGAAAGAAAAACAAGAGACGAAGAAAGAAGGGCAGCAAAACGGAAAATGTCTGCCACAAATAGAAAGAAACTTGACGAAATTTACCATCCGGTAACGGAAAGGAGTGAATTCTATACGATGGCTGATTTGTCGAAGCCACCAGTATTGTTCAGTCCCGCTGAGGACATTGATAAGTTAGCAGGGATGGATATCCAAGGGTTCTACGGGCACGACGAGACGACTCTTGCAGAGGCGCACCTGAAAGGAGCATCACCATTTTTACTTCACGCAGCGAAACCCCAAGCGCCTGCGTTGAAATTCCACAACCACTTCCCACCAGACGCACCTGCGTAAGTTACACAATATAAATTCAACTGTACTCTTAATTATAGAAGTTTATTAATGAGGATAAAAAGTCTAGAAGCTATTCATATCAGTTTGATCATCCGACATGTCTGCGATATAATTAAGCGACTAACTGGAACAAGAAAGTAGTTTCCATCATATATCTTAGCAACATATGCTAAGGAAATTCAAAGTTCTCTAACAGGAAAGTCTAGTCAATAAACATTATGACTTAGCGAATGTTAGTATCGTATAAGGCAATAAAGTAATCAAAGTAAGTATATCAATTTATCTTTTACAGTTACAATCATTAGATACAAGAAAAGTATAAAGTAGCTGGATGTTAATGCTCTTGGCATTTACTCATGTTTGTTGAATCCTTTTTTCTTAATAGCATCAAGCACGGATATACGAAGCCTTATTTGAATTGTTGACAAGGAAATTGTACACTTTCGAATCAAATAGTTTCAGAATTTAATCAGTAATTTTTCCTTAGGTATAGGCCGGACGTAGGCAGTCTATCGCCGTACAGCGACCGCAAGGATTCCCTTGAGTTAGAAGGCGTGCTGGGCAAGCGTGCGCGCACGTCGACGCCGCCGCTGAGCGAGCGCGTGATGCTGTACGTCCGCCAGGACACGGACGAGGTCTACACGCCGCTGCACGTCGCACCGCCCACCACGCAGGGCTTGCTGCACGCTGTAAGTATCAGCTAGGCACTTCGTCAATCCACGAAATCCAGCTAGAACAGGCAGATCTGCAGATCTCTCACAAAAAAGATGAAATTTCCAGATATTTTCCGATTATGTAGTTGTTTTCTATGAGTCTTCTTTTAAAAACATACTAGTCATCAAATAAATAAGCAAATATTATACTTAACGGTACACTCAATCTAAAAATTTTATTGGGAAAAAAAATGTAAAAGCAGCTTTGTTATTTGCTAACTAAACCATCTAAGATTTAGGTTCATTATGACAGTATTACGGTAAGCTTTTTTCAGATGAATATATAATGTGCATTAACCAAACTTGTGCTACTTGATACGTCACATTGACCGCTACCCGATCCTGGTCAGAGTGACGTATGAAGAAGCGCGCCCGACGCACGAGAATAACCTTGGTGATGTCGGCTAACCGCAGGGGCGAGAGACAGCCCTCTCACTTGCCCATTAAACAAACCTATGTTATAAAATTTATATATAAGGCCAAGCTATACCATAAATGACTACAACATTATTGCTTTTAAATAATAGAGCTTAAAAGATAAAGAGCTTTTTCGTAAAATAACATACAATTTTTATAGCAATCTTGTGGTCAAACTTAGTATACGCTGGGCTTAGTATAAGGAAAGGAATCGAGACGCTTCGTCCGATTGTAACCGATATGTGGCGCTTCATAACCCCGTCTAATACAAACACACGATCATCATAACTGCATGTTGTAATTAACACCGCGCGGCCGCCCGCTGCACTAGTCTCCTGAAACAAAACGCGCGCGATACAAATTTTGTTGTCCTTGCGAAACCACTACACCGGTTACGTTCACCGTACGAGACGTCTCGTTGAAAAAGTAAACGCCCATTATAATTTTTTTTTATTTTCTGCTTATTTTCAGATTGAGAATAAGTACAAAATTTCAAGTTCGGCAATTAATAATCTTTATCGAAAGAACAAGAAAGGGTAAGTGGTTTTCATTGGCCTAAAAACAATAGTGATAATGATAGGGCTCTATCCGCGACGGCCGTCTCGTGTTAAGGAGCACTGCTTGCCAGACAGGGCGCGCCACTAACTACGCAATGCTTTGTTTGCAATGCCCCGAGACGACTCCGATAATAATTACTTAACTTGCTATGGGTATCGTTTAATCACCCCTCCTAAACCTGACACTTTAATAGAACTTAATTTGCATATTGACCCAGCACTCGCATAATAATAATTGGCAATATTAAAGAAATAATAAAGTCACCTTAATGTGATATGATTTACATACCTAATTTAGTACCTATCTATTTGCGTTAATTGGATTAGCTAACCATAACATTTCTTACAGGATTACGGCCAAAATTGACGATGAAATGTTGGCGTATTACTGCAACGAGGACCTTTTCCTATTGGAGGTTCGGCCCGCGACTGTCAACGAAGATGAGCCGCTCTATGACATCACGTTCGTAGAGCTGTCGGTCGACCACTAACGGCGGTCGCAGCCGCGTGTTTGCGTCGTTCGTCAGCGCCCGTAGGGGACACAAGTACAGCTCCCGGAACAAGTGCTCAGTTGCAGTAGCCGCTTCCCAGGGTAACTTCGTATTCCCCCGAGTTGTACGGCGTTTAACACCAGTGGCGTCTAGGAACTTTAGAAGTGTACACCCGATGTGAGCGCCGTCTAGATGTGCCGTGTTTGAAAGCACTGCTGCTGAACGGTGTTCTGTGTCACTCACTGCGCTCATCCGTCTTATGAAGATGGATTGTCGACATGTGGCGTCTCGAAACTTTCGAACAGCGTATAAACATTCCCATTTAAGCACATTAAAAATATATATCTATATTAATTTATGAACGAGATAACGATGTCTCTAAATGTGTCGATCTCAGATTGAAATTACTTTTAAGCGATTCATCACATAACATTGTTTAAGAGGAACTATACGTCACAAATTCGTTGGTCGCTAGTGAACGACGTTAAGATCATTGTTGTATATAATTTTCTTATTAAGTGCCTTATGAAATTACAGAGTGTAGGTGATGCAACGACCTGTGTTATGATGGCAATGTTATTTGATTTCGGTAACGAGAGTACCGTAAGTGTCTTTTATAAATGTATAATGTTGCTGAATATTAACGCGTGTGCCATTCACTCGGTTATCATAATATACTACTTAGTTGTATGTAGTTATCGTTTCAACAGGTACCTTTTAATCTTGCCATGATAATAAACTAAGAAATTCTTGTCACAAAACTTATTCTGTAGACGTATTGTCTACACCATAAAGCGCAAAGTGCCTTCATCATAATAATGTTATATCTATATTAAGTGAGTTAAGTCAATTTACATGCCATCCACTTTGTTAAGTTTTATATACTTAAGTTTGGTCTAAGCTCGCTCAATCATTCACTTAGTAAAGTACTAGTTTTAGGTTACAGTGTCCTTTGCTTCCCTTGTAGTCCAACTAGTTGCTCATTTTCTGCCATTCACCTCTGACTGTGATGGTTATCACAATAAAAATTCCACTCTACAGTGTCACAAAATGGAAGCAATGGACGAAATTTACAATTTCAAATGAGACAGAGTCGCAATTTGCATAATGTATGATAAATTAATAGAGGTATAGTCATTAAGACATAGTCACAAAAGTCGTCCATTGGAGCAGCATTAACATTATCATCGATGGGAGTGGTTTGTGTATACGTAACTTTAAGATTTAATAGATAATACATTTTGTTATTTTAATTAATTGAAATCGATACGTTAGTTATCGGGCCATGACAACGTTAGTTTACGAAGTATTTGTGTCCAAGACTTATTTATATTTTAAGACGTCATGCTGAATATTATTAAAATTTATAATGTCTATTAACCATTTGGATAATGCATTCAAGTATCATATTTTATAAACGTGATACGATGATGATTTATTTGAACTTAGAAACCTAGATATTCTGAGGGTTATAGGGTATTTATCTGTGGTTTGAATTTATGTATTGATATTTATGTAAAATACACTAGTTTTGAAAAAATCACATCATTTTATAAATATTGTTATAGTGGAAGGAAAGGTATGAATTGTTTGTAACTAATGAAATTGGACGTATCCCAATCACTTTTTATTGAATTACGCATATCTAAGCATATTTATCGCATTATTTAAGATTAAATTCCACCGATATCGTTCTTTCTAAATTCAGAAATTTGGTGCAGCCCCATGCGTGCCGCCGTAGTAGGGAGGCGGGAGGCGTCCACGCTGCGACGAGGAGTGCCTCGTGCGGACGGTTCGATTAACTGCCATATTATGACATAATTTAGATTATTACGATTTTAGACCTAGATTTTACTATACCTAGTTCGGTTGTCCCATGACTTGCAGGTAGGCATCGAATTTTAATTAAGATACGTAATGTTATTGATATGGTTCATATAATTTTAAAGTATTGTTTTTGTTTCGTTCTTTTAGCTGCGAGTTGTGACTGTCCCGCGCGACAGTCGGTTATTTCTTCCATTTGGCTTACACTCGTTAATGTCTCGCCACTACTTATAAGTATTATATTCTTTACTACTCTATATTATGCATTCCGAATTTTCACATAATTGTCGAGAATTGCTCAAGGTCCAAGCGTTCCTACGCGGACTATAAATACCTACATTGTTATTACTTTAAACTACTTATTCACAACTATATTTATTTATGTACTTACGTATTGTAATATTATGTTAAATTGTGCAGCTTTAATTTTTTTACTTAAAATGAAGTTAGATCGTGATTCAGAATCTCGTCATAAGTCACAAATGTCAGTAGCAATAAAGTTAAAGCAGTAGTAGCTAGATTAATGGTCGCAGCGACGACGCGGCCCCGCGCCCGTCGCAGCGTGTGCAATGTTTAACTGAGATTTGTATAATTGGGGTGTCGGCTCATTTGGAGCATTAGCTTTATTGCAATTATGGCAATTAATCACTTTCAATCTATGTTTTATCACAATAGCGTTGATTTTCTTGAGTAGGCTTGGGTTAAGTAGTTTGAGTTTTTTTTCACTTTTCTTTTGATATTGATTGTTAACAAAGCTAATGCTCGTTTGACGTGGTGTGTGTAGGGGATATAAAAGCGCGCGGGTGCAGGGCGCGACGCGATGTGGCGCGACCTCTGAGATATAGTCACATTAGTTAAACAATAACGATCACATCCAGAAAGTGGTAGCACTTATGTTATAGAATCTTCAAAACTAAGTTTAAAACGAATAGATGTTACGTTATTCTTTTATATGAATATTTGTAAGTTGTCATAAAATATTATTAATATAATTATTTTTATCAAAGTTTATAATCTAAATAAAAATGTTTTTCTTCAAAACGTCAAAGCAGTTTTTTGTTTTTGTTATTTTCCTGTATGGTCTTCGTCTAGTATTACATAAATTAGTTTGTAGAGACAGCCACTTAAATTTGATGATTTTATTTGAAAATTATTTTTTAGTTTGTTATCAAGATCAATTTTGTCTGATTTTAGTATGCAAAGGTAAAGAAAAAGCTTTAGTAACTCTCTTAGTTTAATTAAATCTTACAATAACAATGATGTTCACATATTTACACACCCAGAAGCAATAGTAAGTAAGCAAAAAGCATTTTAGTAAATATAGTTCAAGATTCAAAGATTCTGAGTTTTATAGGTAAGCAATCTTCGAAGTAGGTACTAACTTAAAGTTAGCCCAACTATTTCCAATGGACATTTAAAGCAAGAAATTTATAGATAAATATTGACATCTAAATTGAAGATCAGTCATTATTAGGTTTGAAATATTCAAGAACTTACATAAACTATGAATCATAAGTACTTATCATAACACATCGGTCGCAGTTTAAAGTTCGCAATTGATCGAACGTATTTGTATTTGCTTGACAACGAGAACGAATATACTTAAGTAACATTGGATTTACATTTTTTTTCTTATTTTATCAACCGTGCATTAACAGCGGTTAATATTTCAAATTTTTACGAATAACTCGGCGACTGATGTGTATGAATGATTTTATAATGCTTCTATAGATCAAGTGAAGAAGAATACTGATACAGAATTACAAATTGCTATTCTATCTAAGCTGAAGGGAGACTTCAGCCATAAAATGTATGTAGAGTCCGCGCCACATGACTTTGCAGATGAAGGAGGCGCTGATCGTCGTGGTCGGTCGTAAAAATAAGCCTGATTCCCATATCATAATTTTAGTTCGAAATTTTGTCAATTGCCAAGTTATCTGGCGCGGGCACTATCTTTCCCAGCATTGTTGACAGGCACTTAGTGTGAACTCAAACTTTATTGCGATATTAAGTTACTATTAACTCCGTTAATACAGTTTCGCTAACCCGTTCTATGAATTTCTAGTTAGATATACGTTCACTACTTCTAGTTTAAACTTAACACAACAACAAGATTCTTAAAGAAATGTACGAAGCTACGTCTTTGGCATTTCAAGATTAACAGTAAACTTACTCTACTTAGTTACAATAACTATAAAAAGTGCGTTATTTCATTAATATTATTTAAATGTACTATGAACATCAAGAGTAGTGTTTATTAAATGGTGTTCAGTTGTTTAAAACTGAACGATTTTAAGAATGTATTATCCCCCAGTAAGCTCGGGAGTCTCGGGTCGTGTATCTGTCCACCCAAACAATAAAATTCAATTGTTTTATCAAATTACGCGAGCATAAGGAAATGCTTCTGATGTCGACAGTACATTTATATAAAACCATAACGTAAAAACTAATTACGAGGTTTACAAGGTAACAAAAAAGATATAATTCATGTAATTTGATAATAAGCCAAAATCTATTTCAAACAAACAAAAACATGAATATCATAAAAAACGTGTCGGCACGCTTATTTTTTATTCATCTGATTCTACCATTAGGAATAATATCTTATGCAAATTCTGAGAATATTATTTAATTGTAAAGTAGCTTCTGTCAGATAATTAATAGGTTTTAGGTATACATCACGTTTTTAATTTCGCATTTTTTAATTATTAGTTAGATTTTTTAATCAATATTACCTATTTTGTGAGGTAATTTTAATCGAAGTCGTAATAAATTTTGGACATTATACATTTTGTCCCAATAATAGTAAATGACTTCTGTTTTCAACAAATGATTTTGAGAAGCAACCGTATGATAAGCATGGAATGATAACAGTTAAAATTAAGCAAATGTTTATCAGATACTTATGTAAACATATGGAAATTAATCTCCACAAGTAATATTATATCGTCATAAGTTTTTTTTATTATGAGTGTTTTAAAACATCAAGTACATGTTAATTTGCTGCAAGTGGACTTTAGAAGAGCTTACTCTTCTAAGGTCCAAGCTGCAAGTGGACCTTAGGCCACTTGCAGCAAATTTGCTAAATATCGATTTAAACCAAAACTAGATTTATCCCATACAAAAATGACAAAATGTTAAATCTAGATAAAAAAAAAATCTGTATGGGCTAAATCTAGTTTTAGTAAAACCGAGATTTAGCAAATTTGCTGCAAGTGGAATGAGGATTAATAACAAAATCTTTATAGACTGAGAGCTAGGCAAACTATCAACTGCTCATATCAGAGGTGTCTAATTAGATCTGAATCTTGAAGTGGTCACCTTCAGAGCAGTTGAGCAGTGATTGCTATTGGATGAGGGGTGAGCTCTGACTGTCGCTGAAGTCGAGAGTGTAGTACATGTCAGTGGTGTCGAGGCCTTGAGCAGGGGGTGGGAAAGGTGCGGAGAGGGGAGGGGCGCGCTTGTCCTGCAACCAGTGGTGGGGCGGCCCGGACTCCGTCACCCGGGACAGCCGGGACAGCAACCGGGAGTATGTCTTGTTAACACGGCAGTGGCACGCTGTCACCTGGGTAAATGGAATGAAGATGCGATCAAATAAATTCAAGTTAAACAGTACCAGTTGTGTCATTACGTAAGTATGATCAAACAAATAACTTTTGAGAAAAATGATAGACAGTCAGAAACAACCACTAAAATCGTAAAATATCTAGTTCTTACAATTCAACAGGCCGGCCGCGAGGTAAGTATTCTCTTCACACCGTAGCTGGTTGCCCAAAATCAGAGACGTCAAACTCAAAAACAACCAGTAAAATAGTAAAATTTTAAAATTCTGACAATTCAACAAACCTGCTGCGAGGAAGGCGAACCTCACGCCGTGATTGTCACTATTCACACTGCTCTCTTCGCTGATTATGTTGTATAAAAGTTTAAATTGCAACCCTTACCACGACACCAACTATAGCGATGGCAGCTCCCAGCGTGCCGGCGGCGATATACACATTGTGAAGACGGTCGTGGTACAAGCCGAGAGGGAGTCGAACCTCACGCACCGAGCCTCCGCCGCGACTGTCACTGTTCATGCTGCTCTCTTCGCTAATCACTGATTCTAATATGAAGTCCTCTGAAAGGCAATATTTTTTCAATCACTATCAATCATAATGTTTGCTTATACAAGTATTTGATTCCCTTTTATAGTAAAGAGGAAACCTTCATAGGGCAAGCCAGTTCAGATGCTTTCCGGTGTAAGTGCTTACCAGACACCGGGAGTATGAGGTCGTTAAAGATATTTGGATTGTTTTGCTACTGCTATAGTATAATCCTTATCACTTATAAAGGTAATAATCTAGTATTATCCTCATCAGTTATAAAGGTAATGATCGAGATTTATGTCTGAAGGCAGGCCTCGAAGTGGAAATATACAGGATAATTTTTGACCAGTGCACAAATTTTTAGGATCAACTCGGAATCGGTAAGTGAACAACTTTCTTCTAGAAACATGGGTCGAAATACAACAAAAATTTTTGGCCTTCCCATACTAAATCGATCACGTTATCAGTCCCATTTGTATGAAGAGTCAAAATTTTTTTTGTTATAGTTCGACCTGTTTCTACGAGAAAGTTGTTCACTTACCGATTCTGAGTCGATCTTAAAAATTTGTGCACTGATTAAAAATTTACCCTGTATTAAAATTTGTTGTGTGTGAGAGGTGTGGTGTGGCAATTTTTTATAATTATTCTCACTGTTCAAACTACCTTGCAGTAGGTCCGACAAGATGAAACTATTTAAATTTCTCATTAATTAAAAATGTTGACATATTTACAAGAAAAATATACATTAAAAACGATAAATTATTTTGACAAACTGGTTTGAACGGCTTGCATGCTAATAGAACACACCTTCACAAAGTTTCCCCGTGTATCCAGGGCGACAGGAGCAGTAGAAGGAATCCACGCTGTTCCAGCATGTGCCACCATGAGCACAAGGATTATTGTCGCACGCCTGAAATCGAGAAAATATTGATCAATGTCGTGGAAAAGTTAAGGCGCTACTCGGAAAAAGTATGGACTCTTTGATATAAAACTATAGGATGGTTAGAGTTGTTATAAATCTGGTAAAAAGATATATATTTCTTCATACCTTTATCTAGAATCGTATAGTTTCAGAAACACGATTTTATGATTTTGGCTCGACACTTTTTATTTTCGAAAATATCTCTAAAAAATAAGAAATATCAAGATTATTCGTAAATGCGGATACATATACTATTGAAAATTGGTTTAATTAGTGGACACCAATAATATTTAGGATCGTATAGAAGCATTTTTTAAAAATCGCTATAGTTTTTGAATACGAAGTGATTTTGTGTTTTTTTTGCGTAATCGGCAAAGTCGGTCTCGCTCCCGCGCGCGTCTTTTTCTCATTGCTATCTCGCTTTAGCATAATTTTTCCGAGTATCGCCTTAATGGGTTGATTTTTGGCAATGTTTTTGTTGTTTAGCTAGAATATACTAGATATAGGCAAGTTATAATTTTTTTTTTCAATTAAAGATTGCCAATCTTCTGCCCATATTTTTTCTTAGTCCTCCAACTCCAATTTGTTTATTTATGTCTCAACACCAATCGGACCGGTGGACAAAGTTTTCGATTGAAATATAGAGTTAATTTTTTAATAAACATCTACAGTCGTTAATTCTGGTGGAGTATGACCCAAAAGGTTATTCTATAGTAATAACGTGTCGATTTATGGTAGTCATCGCCAGCGTTGCTGCGAGGGTACGGGTTGGTAGAGCACAGGTCGACCTGGAGCAAGCCACTTGTAAGGCACTTTGCCACTGCCACCCACGATATGTGGCACTCGTCGCCGCCCCGTAGCCTCGCGGGCACTCGCATACGTAGCTGTTGCCGCGGTCCATGCAGTAGCGCCGCGGCGGAATGTGGCACTCTTCCCCTACGTAGCCGCGTGGGCATCCGCACACGTAGCTGTTGCCGCGGTTGGGGGAGCACAGGTCCACCTGGAGCAAGCCGCTTGTAAGGCACCAACCGAGCGCGTCGGAATGTGGCACTCATCGCCGATGTAGCCGCGCGGGCACTCGCACACGTAGCTGTTGCCGTGGTTTGGGGAGCACAGGTCCACCTGGAGCAAGCCGCTTGTAAGGCACTTACCGAGCGCGTCGGAATATGGCACTCATCGCCGACGTAGCCGCGCGGGCACTCGCACACGTAGCTGTTGCCGTGGTTTGGGGAGCACAGGTCCACCTGGAGCAAGCCGCTTGTAAGGCACTTACCGAGCGTGTCGGAATGTGGCACTCATCGCCGACGTAGCCGCGCGGGCACTCGCACACGTAGCTGTTGCCGCGGTCCATGCAGTAGCGGCGCGGCGGGCACGGGTTGGGGGAACACAGGTCCACCTGGAACGAGCCACATCAATAAATAAAGTAAGCAGTTTTGAACATTCACTCGAAACAAATTACTATTTACAGTCAGTAACAGTAAAGTATGATTTGTTAATAAAATTAAAGATCTATATAAACCCAAACTAAATATCGCTAAGACTGTTTAAATAAAACCGGGTCAAATAATCCCTATGAAGTGTTATAAAGTGCGAAGATGGCATTGCATTGGTGTCGTCTCTCTAGAGGGATAGTATGTACAACACATGACTGGGTGTAGTACCTCGTAGCTATAAAATGTAAGGTTTATTTTAATATGGTTTCCGGTTTATGTTAAAATAAATTAGTAACCAAAAAATTTAAATTGTAAATACATTATAGACAAAAGAAATAAAATGCACAACTACATTTATTACGGTTCAACACAATTTAAAGCACTCGTAAGTTGCGAGAGAGAGAGATCATTCAAAGAGACAACGAACACGCCACGGAAGGACATACAAATGGAACAACCCAGATTACAGGCGCCTTATCCCGACACGGCTTGCGTCACAACAAGTTGTTCTTATGTAATTCGTTTAGTAAATTCTCTTAGACAAATTCAAATCCAAAAATAAGTAATGAAACTCAAAAAATATAACATACGAGTCCTACCTATCTACTTGAAATTTTAAGGTACCAATAATTCTCCATAAATTTTTGAATTAAGTGAACGAGTTGCCAGCCACCGTTGACGAGCGACGACTACTTGCACTCCTTTTGTAGAGCTCTTATGTCGCCGGTGTACCCTGGAAGAGATACAAAAGAAGATAGGGTGTCGTTATTACCATCAGTTGGCTGTGTTGCCGGTGTAGCCGCGGCCGCAGAGCCACGCAAACCTTGCCACGTGGTTGGTACACGTGCCGCCGCACAGTGTGAGAATTTCGTTATCGAGCTAAACCTTTTTTTTGCACAGTTAATAGTTATTTATTAAATTAAAGTTTTACTAACCTCTTCCAAATGACCTTAGAAGAAACAAGGCTTCAAACAAGGCCAATATAACCAATCAGTTGTTAAACTTAAAACTAACGTTGTTACAATCTAGTTCTACTCAAACTACATAAAACAATCTTTCATTAATATCAAACATTAAATTCTTACAATAACATTTTCGTATGAATGTAAGTACCTAGAAGAAATTGACATCGCATGGCAACAACTACGACTTTTTATTAATTAGCCTTGCAAGGAGCTTGGCCTTAAATGATCCACCCACCATAGTTAAGATAAATATTACTTCAATGGAATATAACAATACATACCTCTGAGCTACGGACTCGTTAACGACTCCACAGCGTTAGAGTAGTCGCCCGGATAGCGAAAGGTCGTGGGTTCGTGTCCCATCGGAGCTAGTTGTGAGACTGGTCGATTTTTTCTAAAAAATACTTCATTTTCCATTTTTCAATACTTACTAAAAATTGTGAATGCAAAAAAGTAAAAATTTAAATAAGTACCTTAAATTATTTTAATAAGTTTATAACAGAAGTTTCGTTATAATAACAATAATAAAACTATTTATTTTTACTAAGCAACTATCCTGTTGTAGATTCGCATTGCAAAGAAGAATGAAATGTGCCGAGTTTGTCATCATTTCATTTATTTTTCTGACAAATCACGACTGAAATTGTAATTAATAATCTCTTTGGTATTAAAAAAATATTTCAACCAATATTGGAGTAAGTGGAAATTATACAAAATCGAGCTAGATCGCGAAATTCTCACACTGTGCGCCGTTGACGCATGGTGACGACTCGTACTCGTTGTACCTTAGCTTTCATCACTTGCCGGTGTAGCCTGGAGGAGATCAAAAGAAGATAGGGTGTCATTGTTACCTTCAGCTGGCATCTGTTGCAGGCGTACCCGAACCTGCCCTAGCGGTTGATGCACGTGCCGCCGTTGACACATGGCAACGACTCGCATTCGTTTTCGCTCTAGCTTGCATCTCCTGGCGGTGTAGCCTGGAAGAGATCCAAAAGAAGATGGAAGTATGTGGTTACCTTAAGTTGGCAGGTATTGCCGGTGTAGCCGCGTCCGCAGGCGCACGCGAACCCGCCCACGCGGTCAGTGCACGTACCGCCGTTAACGCACGGCGACGACTCGCACTCGTTGTACTCTACCTCGCATCTCTCGCCGGTGTACCCTGAAAGAATGCAAAAACCTGTAGAGCTTTTAGAAGACGTTGACAGTCTTAACTATTACGTTGCACAGGGCTACTGCCTTGACATGCTTGCTTGCCTTTGTACGTCAAGTTTGTCGCTGATAATCCTAATATCGAGGTAACCTTATTTAGAGAAGAATTTATGTGTATTTTTGATTATTCACACATGTGATATGTGGGAATAATCAAAAATACACATAAAGAGATATTCCCACATATCACAAGAAGACTCCTTCTTGTGATATGTGGAATTCTTACGAACAAAAGTGAACAGAAGTATTAAGGGTTGATGTCCTATAAATCTTAACGATTAATAAATTTTATGATAAAATATAAATATAGACATGTGAATTATACTGCATCAAGAAATGACAATCACGCCGTGTTCCAAATAGATAAAACAACACTAACATATAAATACCTATACAGGAAAAATTTTTGACCAGTGCACATATTTTTAGGATCAACTCAGAATCGGTAAGTGAACAACTTTCTCCTAGAAACATGGGTCGAAATACGACAAAAATTTTTGGACTTCCCATACTAAATCGATCACGTGACCAGTGCGATTTGTATGAAGAGTCAAAAATTTTTTGTCATATTTCGACCTATGTTTCTAGGAGAAAGTTGTTTACTTACCGATTCTGAGTCGATCTTAAAAATTTGTGCACTGATTAAAAATTTACCCTGTATATTTCGCGCTAGAAGTTTTTTAGCTTTTCCTGTTAAATATACTTTGATATTCATTTAAACTTAGCTTACATTCCGCTTTGAACTCAACGAACTCTGAGCATGCCAAACTTTTAGGATCAACTTATTAGAAAACTATTTTAGACTTTTCCAGAGGGAGAACTTGGTTAAACTCAGCTACAAAGCTTTAGATATTTCATTTCACTAATTCTTTTGTGAAATTCAATCTTTTTCGCAATACGCTATTTTAAATGATAAACATTTCATTTCAACAAGAAAAACTGTGGATTCCACCCCACAAAATTATCTCACACTGTCGAAACACTTTACTTAATTTACTCGCGCAAAATATTTCAGTTCATCAACATTCACTTCGCGCATACATATTTTAATGACACCACTCAAAAGAATGATGGCGCGATATTTTTTACTTCAGCCCTTGCATTACATTTAATAGGGTTTCATTATACGAAATTGAAAAAGAGAAAGCTCTGATCGTGCTTTTATAAATTAAATCGAGCGCGATGTAAGTTTTGCTCAATTTATCTCTTTCTTTTAGATATAACATATTTTCTTGTTAATGGCATCATTTGAATAATTGAATCGTTAATTGCTGCTGGCAAAAAGTGGACTAAGCGATGCTTTTCTTGTGATTAAATACTTTTTCTTCTTTTTTGTTGTGGCTCATTTTAACAGTTATTATTTTAAATATACTTGGCCCAGTACGTAGCCAGACTATAATGCTTGTTATTTAATTTTTTTTGTGGTTTTTTACAGGTGGTTTTTTATTTCAGTGGTTAGAGTAGTCGCCCGGATAGCGAAAGGTCGTGGGTTCGTGTCCCATCGGAGTGAGTTGTGGGACGGGTAGATTTTTTCTAAATACTTCATTTACAATTTTTCTATAATGCTTTTATTTAAAAAAATCTTTAATACTCGCTTAGATAAAGATACAAATATAATAAACAGAATACATACGAGTATGTATGTAAGTATGGTAGGTAGCAAGAAGTTTCAGATTCCCTCGAAAGACAATCCGTCCCCGGGGAGTTTGTTTGCATTCAAGCCGTATTTCCTCCTGTCGGGAAAACAAGCCTCCTGATTAATTCTACCCAATATATTTTCGGGGCACAAAAAACCTTTCTCATGTTGTCTGCGACCATTTGGGTCTGCTTTCATTACAGACCGGTGAAAGATCATGACAGCTGACGGACGATTGGTCATATCAAATGTCGTATAAAACAAACATTTTGGAGATAGGGATTTCTATTATTTATTTAGGATGACCAGAGAAAATTACATTAACTTAACATAATACCTACTTTAGAAAAAATACATGTAAATTATGTCGGTTCTCTCATCTCAAGTCTGTTGTATGCGTGATGAGTCGGGTAAGCGGAAGATAGAATATAAATCGGAAGGCAAGAAATGTCCAGGTAATATACGATTATTTCATTTCATCTTTACCATTAATTGTAGAATATTTAATAGTGGAACAGATATAGTGCGATTGAAACTCACAAATTTTGGGATACTTCGACACCAGAAAAACTCCTATTACTCAAAGGAGAAAATGTTCCCATGTGAAAATAGAATTTAGTGCAAAAGTTAAATAATAAACAAGTAAATATTACTTTACACTGAGTTTAACGTTTAACTTAATAGCATAGAATCAATGCCTACTAATAGCTTTTAATATGTAATTAACGCACCGGACGCCGCGAGGACCACGGCTGATAAGGTTAATTGAGCGGTGTTTTGCAGAAAGCGACCAACGGCCATTTTTGCTAAAATGAGTTATGATACCCATTGCATAAGATTTATTTTGATCTACAATGTCCAAAAACATGCGAACTCCTAGCACTTGTCAAACTCGAGATAATAATTTGTCAAATGAGACCATACACCAGTATCGCTCATTTATATGTTAAACGCGACCAAGTCCAGACCATTGATGTACTAAAATTCAAGTTTTAGCTGATTCTTTAAAAAACAGAAAGCGACCAACTGACTTGGCTGCTTTCAGCAAAAACATATGATCCAAAACTGCTCACTTACTAATTTGCAGAAAACGACCATTGCAGTGGTCGCTTTCTGCAAAATTCATAATTATTTTTAGTATTTTTTTTTTCAGATTAAGACCGAGATTCGGTGTGGTTTATTTTAGTTTTTTACTACCAGTTATACCCACGGATGGTGCCGTATAGTGCCGGCACATAAAAATAATTGCACCTCCTCTCTTCCCGTGAGTGTCGTAAAAGGCGACAGAGGGAAAACTGCTTAATAAGCTATGGTAACGGCGGGGCAGGGGGTGCCAAGAATCGCCGGGTAGGATCCGGCTACCAACGTTACGTTCCCTAAAATATGGTTGAGCGAAGCGATGGCAGGTTCAAGCGTCATGCTCGTGAACGGGTGCTGCCAGTGGGAATGGGTCTGCTCTTATCTGCTTGCCTTAAAATGTGTTTTCTTTTGTTTTTATTCATTTTATTAAGAATTATATTTGAAACATGTATGGCGCAACTTGCATTATATAGTAGAATTGTCTTTTGTTTTTAACTAATATTAAAGCTTTAAGTAGAGTTCCTAAGTAATTGAAAATTGTTCACCGCTATGATCATTAGTTCGCCTATACTTAACTGTATATATCATAACCCATTGTGTAATTGTGACGGAAACTGACCTTAGTCATACCATGTTAAGGTCATTTTTCAATTTGACGACTCTGTATGAAATAAAACAGGGAGAAAAAAACAACCCTTGGAGTTTCTTGCCGGTTCTTCTCCAAGGCCTCCCGCTGTAGGGTTTGCGAACCGATGGCGTTGCTTCTATGACGTTCACAAGTATTGTAAATAATAATCTAAATTGAATAAACAAATTTGAATCTTGAATCTTGAATCAACACCGAGACTACTCGATCTGGCAACCTACAACACGCGCACATTGAGGCTTGACGCGAAGCTCGTGAAGTTGGAAGAGGCAATTAGTACCTTACTTACATTGGGATATCATTTGGTTATCTGAAGTCCGCAGAGAGTGGGGAGGCCTCGATTATCCTGCAAGCCGGTAACTTACTATACCACCGGGAGGACGACCAACAGTCCATTGCTGGTGTCAGGTTCATTGTCCACAAGTCCCTTGTCAACAACGTGATTACCATCGGAAGTGTGTCGAGCAGGGTAGCGTACCTGATACTCAGCATATCGAAACGGTATTCGCTGAATGTCATCAGGTCTACGCTCCGACCTCGAAACACGACGATGTAGAAGAACATCTATATTATGATGAACTCCTTCTTCAGGAAGCACGTAAGCGGCAATTTGCCCTGGATCAGTCCGGACGGTGAAGTAAAAAAGTACAAAATGAGATCGATTTTATCATGTCGACGAAGAAGCACATATTCAATGATGTCGTTGTGATCAACACTGTTATGACAGGAAGCGATCACCGTATGGTCAGAGGCACATTGAATATCAACGTCAAGCTTGAAAGATCTGAGAACAGCATCGATGTGAACGATCTATACAATATGATGGTGAATACTGTCCGTACGGTAGGGTCCAAGTACTTTGCAACCCACCGTCCCAAATTAAAGAAACTCTCTAGCCAGGCTCTCTAACTCATGGATCAGAGACACGAAATGAAGCTATAGAACTCAGCGGATGCTCATCGTTATTGGCAACTCAATATACAGATATCTAAGTCTTTGACAACATACGAGGTGGGAAGATGACCTAAAGTTGACAGCAGGTCCTAACTGGAGAAGGGTTGCCAAAGACAGGCAACAATGGAAGTCGTTGGAGAAGGCCTATGCTAGGAGGTACACCGAACTAAGAGATTTTTTGTAGTTGTCTACTATAGTATCTGATACTTAAGTTCGGAATAAGGGCTTTATTATTATTAAGTCTTTGACAAGCGACCTTAGCCAATTTTGTACCGAGCGTATTTAAAAGGATATTGAGCGGAACAAAAGCTCGCGACATATCATAGCATCATTTCGTCAACACCTAAAATCCTGAGGGAGATTGAGAGTTTCTATGGACATTTATATTCCACGCAAACACCTGTTGAAAGCAAGACTAAAGACTTGAGCCAAGCTTACCCGACACTATGCAGAAGATATCCCGGACATCAGCCTGTACGAGATTAGAATGGCTTTCAGGTAGCTTAAAAACAACAAGGCTGCGGGCGATGACGGAGTCACAACAGAGCTTCTGAGTGCGGATGGAAAGCCGATACTTAAAGTTCTCCAGAAGCTTTGCAATTCAGTCATCCTCGAGGGCTAAACGCCAAAGGCATGGGGCAGAAACGATGTAATGTATTTTTTTTTCAAGAAAGGTGATAAGACTCTTGAAAATCTACAAACCTATCTCACTTCTGAGCCATAACTATAAGTTGTTTTCGAGAGTCATTGCAAATCGCAGGTTCGACGACTTCCAACCTATTAACAAGCCGGGTTCTGGAAAGGATATAGAACCATAGACCACACTCATATGCTGAGACCGAAGAGTACAAATTGCCACTTTGCTTGGCATTTGTTGACTATGGAGAAAGCCTTTGATTCGATTGAGACGGGTCGTGCTGCAGTCTCTCTAGAAGTGCCAAATAGACTACAGGTACAATGAGGTGCTGAGGTACCTTATACCAAAACGCCACCACGTCTATCCGATTACAGAACCAGAGCTCTAATCCTATCCAACTACATCGAGGTGTGAGACAGGGAGACGTTATTTCTCAAGTGTTCACTGCTGCTTTGGAGGATATTTTTAAGCGTCTGGACTGGAAAGGATGCGGCATCAACATCAATGTCGAGTACCTAACACACCTACGGTTTACCGATTATGTAGTTCTTATGGCTGAGTCTTTAGAAGACCTGAACACATTGCTCGAAGATCTCAGTAAACCTTCTCAAAAAGTGTGTCTTAAGATGAACATAGATAAGACGAAAATCCATGTCCAATGCCCATGTTGTAACCGCTCCAGTTAATTTTTTATTTTTTTATTTTATTTCATCAGGGACAAAAAACAGTCATACAATATGAAATTACTTAAAATTACACTTAACAGTTTTGACTAATTGTAGGACCAGCATCAATGTCCACATGTTACTTGATACAGCAAACGTTTTGACATGCAGTATACTTAACAAATACATTTAAGTTTAAGTTAGAGACAAAAATAAATTGAAACATCAGCTACCATTACTCAAAACATTACAAGTACTTGGTTAAAAGAAAAAAGTAATCATAATATATTCATAAATAGGATCACAACAAAATTAAATAAAAAAAAACAAATTTAAAACAAATTTTGGCTCACTTGGATTGTAATTGTGGTTGTGCTTGCGACAGTGTACTGAGGATTGCACTCTTGAAAGAGGGCAATGAAATTAAAAAGATATCGACTTCAGATTCTTTAAGTCGTTCATTGAATGTACGCATGATTCGTTGCAGGGGTGCGCGTAAACCAGCATTAGTGTTATTATTATATAGTTGAAAAAGCGAATGCGGATAGTTGCTACGAATGCGATGAGAGCGGCTAGGAATCTTGTACGTAATGCAGTCAGTTAACTCAATACAATCAAAGTTGTTGTGTATGATATTATACAAGCAGACCAAATCAAATAGTTCTCTACGCGTTTCAAGTTTAGGCATTGAGAATTTTTCAAGTAAGTGTTTATATGAAAGCTTAGAATGCCAACATTTATAATTGATACGTCTGAGGAATTTTCTTTGTACATATTCCAAGCCGCTCCTATACTTATCATAGTGAGGGTTCCATATAACTGTCGCACACTCGAGCTGCGATCTTACTAAGGTTTTAAAGAGGTATAAGTAGGTACTCGGTAGCTTAAACTGCCCACAACTGCGCATAATAAACCCATACATTTGGAATGCTTTGTTAATAATGTGATTTATGTGGTCTTCTAGATGCAACTCGGAATCCAACAAAACACCCAGGTCTCTAATTACATAAACCTTATCAAGATAAGTACCGTTAAGAGAGTAATTAAAATCAATTTTGTTTTTCTTTTTGGTGGTAGTTATAAATTTACATTTTGGAACGCTCAAGTGTAGTTTGTTTTTCATGCAGTAGTCACTCAGGCGATCAAGATCCTGTTGTAGTTGCATACAGTCGTGAATATCTTCGATTTGTTTAAAAATCTTTAAATCGTCTGCATATAGCAAGAAATTACTATGCGTAAAACAGGTATTGATATCATTTAAAAAGATAACAAAGAGCAGAGGCCCAAGAATTGAACCCTGCGGGACGCCCGAGGTTGCCACTATGATATCCGACGCATACCCATTAATTACTACCCTTTGACTTCTATTTACTACGTAGGAATGAAACCATCTTAAAAGGTTTCCTCGTATTCCATTAAAAGCAATCTTCCTGAGAAGAAGTTCGTGGTCCACCTTGTCGAAGGCTTTGCAGAAGTCCGTGTACACTGTGTCAACCTGAATGCGTTGATCCATGCTTTTGAATAAAAAGTTAGTGTAAACAAGCAGGTTTGTTACTGTTGAACGCTTTTTCACAAACCCGTGTTGTTGTGGAAGAATGATGTTGTGCAAATCAGTGTAAATTGCTTCATGGACTAGCCTCTCCAAAACCTTCGGCATGATGGATAACAATGATATTGGACGATAATTGGTTACATCAGCCTTGGAGCCTGCTTTGTATACTGGTGTTATATTAGCAGTTTTCCAGACATCAGGCATAACTCCCTCTGACAAACATTTGTTGTATAGTATCACAAGAGGGGTACTAATATTGTCGGCAGTAAACTTAAGAAAAATAGGGGGTATACCATCAGGGCCTGGACCCTTAGTGATATCCAAAGATTTAAGCTGTTTAAGTACGTCATCTCGAGTAAAAGTTACATTTGTTATATTGCATTTAGAATTACTTTCTGAATGATGCACGTTTATATCAAAATTATCTACGGAGCTAGTCTCATATACGGATCCAAAATAATTACTAAAAAGATTGCATATCGTTTTCGGGTCATCAGACTCACAGTCACTGTATGCCATAGTAGCAGGAAAACCTCGCTTGTTAACATGTCTATTCACATACGACCAAAAAACCTTTAAATCATCACGTAAACCCTTCTCAACCGAACTAATGTAGTTATTAAAACATTCATTACTTAAATTTTTGAAACGGCTACGGTACATAGAAAACTCATTGTAATCCAAAATATTGCCAAACTTCTTCCACCTAACCCAGGCTTTATTTTTATTTTTAAATAAATGTATTAAGGGTTTAGTAAACCAGATAGGATAATGATTGGATTTGATAGGCCTAAGGGGGACGCTTTTATTAATGATTCCAAACAGAACCTCGTAAAAACATTCAACCGCCTTCATTACTGGCAAGCTTTCAAGCAAAGTTTGCCAATCAATTTCTGCAATCTCTTCATTAATGACACAATAATCGGCCTCATGAAAGCGATGTTTAGGTAACTTAGCTTCAGGCATGTAACTAGTCAGATGACGCAAAGAGACAACTGCATAAAATGGGGGATGGTGGTCATCAACCCGCACCAAAGGTGAAAGCACAGGTTCGCAGATACAGTCAGGCGAGTTAGAAATGAATAAGTCTAGAATGCGCCCATTTTTGTTTTCCAAGGTATTAAATTGAGAACACTGTAAAAAAGAAAGCAAGTTTAAAATATAACTATCAACTTCACCACTGTCACGGGTTAGGATAGGAACTACTTTAGACAAGTTATTAAGCTCCCAGTGCAGAGAGGGTATGTTGAAATCTCCAGCTATATAAAAATAGTCAACATCACAAGAAATAAGTACCTCTAGGAGTGAATCTAAAAACATTTTATAAGCAGGATATGGTTGTTTAGGCGGTATGTAAATAGCACAAATCATATGGAACCCTTTTGATGACGGAATCTGCAGCAGAACGTAGTCAATATTAGGGGGTAAAATGCGCATAGAGGATGCCAGGTCATCACCGTCATCAAAATTGTATTCCAACGTACACCGTTGGACAGACAAAACCGAACGCACCGCGATTAAAACACCTCCACCGTCCGATTTATTGGTTGCACTGAGGTCACGATCACAACGATACACCCTGTAGCGAGAGTCGGCTATCATAGTGTCAACAATAGTGGGGGTCAACCAAGTCTCAGTCAAAATGATCACATCATAGGCCTCTGCCAATATATTCATAAAAAGTGTCTGTAGTTTGGTACGCAAACCCCTGCAATTTTGATAGTAAATTGATAATTTACTCGCCATGGATACTATGTAACATAATATTAATACATTTTACTAATAGAAAATAAAAATACCAAAAAATAAAAAATATGAAACGGCAGTGGACTGTCACAATAACATAACCCAAAAGGACACAACTTTCACTAACTATCTGCTTCATATAAGTAAGGTAATTTGAATGATTTTGCAGTTTAAAACATAATACACACATCCTGCGTTCAAAATACCAAGTCACAAATTGTGTGAAGTGAAGTTTCAATCTTATAAAAACAAAACAAACTGTTAACAAATTTAACACAAAAGCACTACTACCATATAACAAAATATTAAGTAAATGCTTTTTTAAGTGCAAGTGTGTAAACTCAAACCTACTAAAAACGGAGAATATTTTATTATAATGAAATGTGTTAGAGTGTGTGAGTTAATGTTAGATACAATACACTCGAAGTTGTTAACCACTATGTTTACCTGGGACAGACGGTCCAATTAGGTAAGCCCAGATTCGAGAAAGAGATCACTCGTCAAATCCAGCTCGAATGGGCAGCGTTCGGGAAGCTCCTGAATTTCAGACGCGAATATTCGCGTCTGAAATACCTCAAAGTCTTTGACCAGTGTGAGTTGCCAGTAATGACCTCTAGAACAGAGATAGTAAAAGTGGTCTTTTACTATGGATCTCATAAGAAGGCTTAAGGTCACCCAGCGAGAAATGGAGAGACCGATGCTTGGTATTTCACTGTTCGATCGAATCAGAAATGATGAGATCCGCTGGAGAAAAATGATGAGATCCGCTGGAGAACCAAAACGACTGAAGGATTGCATCGTTGAAGTGGCAGTGGGCATATAGGTAGCGTGGAGAACCGATAGCCGTCAGAAAGGTTCTCGAATGGCGACCGCTTTCCAGACGAGACGCTCCGTGTGCAGGCCCGGTGGTGGACCGGCGATCTAGTCAAGGTCACGGAAAGCCGCTGGATGCGGGCAGCGCAGGACCGAACGTTGTGAAGATCTTGGGGGAGGCCTATGCCCAGCAGTGGGCGTCGTTCGGCTGATATGATGATGATGATACCTACGAATTGCCAAGAAATCTATTTAAATCTTCATGCAGGCCCTGATTCCAATGAACTTATTGAGGGCTACAATATTCCCGAACTGGATATTAGATTGATTGATATTAGAAACTGAATAAGTTAATCATTTCAAGATTAATAATATATTTTGCAAAATATAATTATTGAATTGGTATCATTCAGTTTATTTCTGATCTTTGAAATTTTATTATGCAGAACGAGACCATCCCATTTGGTCTCATTCTGCGAAAATGTAAATGCAAGAAACAGTCAATTAGTTGAAAACGACCATAAATAAATGCGATATTTCTATAGTTTATCGAATTTTTACTGTATTAAAAAATAGTTTATTTAATAGCTAAGATAGCATTTTAACAATTTTGCTCCAATTTTTAAAAAAATTTACAATAAATTTCGAGCATGAACAAAAAAACCTTAAACTGCTTATATCTCGAAACTGTGTTTTTGGCGTTGGTCGTTTTCTGCAAAACACCGCTCAATTTGCAATCTATACATATAAACTCTAAATTGATTGACTGATTGACTGATGCCCGAATACTCGTACGCTACTTATCTTTGGGAGCGTCTCAAACATCGCCCTGTCACTTTAAATGTCAAACGTATGAAAGAGATGCCATGATGTTTGAGACGCTCCCAAAGATGATTTGCGTACGAGAATTCGGGCGTATTTCATTCATTGTTGGCATAGGCGTAGAGCCTTAACGGCTGAAGGTAGATAAACCATTTTAGAGGGTAGATACCTTTCATGATGTAGATTAGCACTAAGAAAGGATTTTAGAAAATTCCCTTTTAACAGAGTGCTACAGGTTGTTCAAGTTTGTATGGGGATTTGTATAGGGCTAAAGATAGATTACCATTTTTGGAGGGTATATGCCTTTTATAGTGTATGTGAGCACTAAGAATGGTGATCACGCACAATTGTGATGACCACATCTACTGTGTTCCACAGTTTATTGAAACGAAGGTTTCCCATGCAAAATTAAGTAAATTAAACTAATCCTACCTTACTAGAAAATAGTGTCCGTAATCCAGGGGGGCTGACGTTGTCTCGCCGGCGCGCGCGCGCCCTGGCAAAACGATCTCCACACAACCCCCGATGGGATACTCTTACAGCTAACACTCTTATACTACACAATGCCCTAATAGGCCGCTAAAACTTTCCCGGCGCTTTTCAAAGCGAACACACACGGGTTACAAGTCCGTACCCCGACCGGAGCCCTAGTAGGAGCAAAACGAAATCTCGGTCCCAATATGGGTAGGTAACTAGCGCGGCACGTCGCTACAGAAACACACGAACTTGTCTCACGGCTGCTTACGGCCAACTGGCGATCCTACACCGGCCGGCCGAGCGCATTGTCTCGTGTCGCCCGTGACCTTGACAATGACAACGCACGGCTCGCAGCGCGGCGCGAACATCCCCCCGTCCCGGACAGTAGCAAACTGTCCGCCAACTCAATCTAAGGGCAGGCGAGAGAGGGTAGCGATCGCTCGCTTCAAAACAGAGTCCCCCACCAGGACCTCGGCAAACCTGGGCACACCATCCGACCCCGGATGAAGCTGAACAATGCGTCCTAAACGCCAGCGGAGGGGCGGCAGGTTTGGATCCTTTACCAACACGAGGTCTCCTGTCTTGGGTGGGGTCGTCCTATCCGACCACTTAACGCGTTGCTGCAAAATGTGCAAATACTCCAGATGCCAACGGCGCCAAAAACTCTGCGTAAGCTGCTGGAGCAATTCAAATCGCGAGAGCCGTCCGGAGGGCACTTCGGAATAAGGATATTCCGGCAAGGCGTTAAGCGGTCTGCCAATCAAAAAATGGCCCGGCGTAAGGGCCTCTAAATCATTCGCGTCCGAAGACAACGGACACAACGGACGCGAGTTGAGGACCGCCTCAACCTTACAAAATACGGTCGCGAGTTCCTCAAACGTGAGGACCGTCTCCCCAATAACGCGACGAAGGTGAGTTTTAGCGGCCTTTACAGTTGCTTCAAAAATCCCTCCCCAGTGGGGGCAGGATGGCGGGGAGTACTGCCATCGTACCCCTCTGCGAGAGAGTGTGGATCCGATCTCAAAATTATTCCTATCCAAAAATTCACAAACTTCCTTTAAATACCTATCGGTGCCCTTGAAATTGGTTCCACAATCGGACCTGATTAACGACGGCATTCCGCGGCGAGACACAAAACGATTCAACGTGGCTACAAAGGCTTCTGTGGTGAGGGCACTAACCACCTCCAGGTGGACCGCTTTAGTGGCCAAACAAACAAATACACACAAGTAAGCCTTTTCCGTTCTAGCATTACGAAGCCGCGATGTCTTAACGGTAAATGGCCCCGCAAAATCCGTTCCAACTCCTGAGAAGGGCATCGATTCGTTCACTCGATCGGCAGGCAAATCACCCATCTGGGGCTGCATCGTATCGGCGCGCAAACGATAACACGGGAGACAACGAAAAATAACGGATCGGATTATTCTCCGCGCTGACAAAATCCAGAACTCTCGTTGGAGGAGCGCGGTCAAAGCATTACAACCGGCATGAGCATTCTTTACATGTCGGTCTGTAATCAACAGTCTAACTAACGGTCCATCCTTGGGGAGCAACAAAGGGTGGCGTGATCCGTACGGCAGGTTGGCATGTCTGAGCCTACCTCCGACACGCAGCAATCCGGTACTGTCCAAGAAGGGATTCAACCGCACCAAGGGTCCCTTCAGCTTGGGCTTACTTGAGCGCAGGGCTTTCAGCTCCGGTTCAAACTCTCGCTGTTGCGTCACTCGCACCCAATGCAACAGAGCGTCTTGCCGCTCTTGTGGGGCGAGGACCGGAGACAACAATTTCTCCTGAGGCTGGCGACAATTTCGCACAAAGCGCCTCATCCAAGCAGTCACGCCGAGCAACTTATCCAAAGAACTGTAGCGGTCTAACAAAAACTCCATCTGCGGAGCCGCCACCGTCTCCACGGCGTGAACACGCATGCCTAGGTCTGGGACTCTGGCCACAGCCGGGGTGGCAGGCCATGAGCGCTCAGGCCGTAACAACCATGATGGACTCCACCATAGGTGGTGGTCCACTAACTCAGGCGCCTCGCAGCCGCGGGAGGCACAATCTGCGGGGTTCAATTCGCCCGGTACGTGGCGCCAAATCAACGGGGCCTTTGAAGTCTGAATTTGTGAGACCCGGTTGGCCACAAAAACCTCAAGGGTGTGGACTGAACTCTTCAGCCAACAAAGGACGACCTGGCTGTCAGACCACGCAAATATCGACTCCAAGTCGACACCGTTTCCCAAGGTGTCGGCAACATGATTGAGTAGCCGTACTAAGAGAGTGGCGCCGGACAATTCCAACTTCGGAATGGTTAGCCGAGTCCGAAGGGGGGCGACCTTACTCTTGGCCGTAACTAAGTGTACGGCGACAACGCCTGCTGCATCCACCGTTCGGATGTAAACGGCTGCCGCGTATCCGCTTTCGGACGCGTCACAAAAGCCGTGCAGGGAGGCTTTAAACTTTCCCGAAGGCAGCATTTGCCTCGGTATACAAACCCGATTGACGTCGGGTAGGGATGACACGAACCTCACCCACTCTCGTAGGAGGCTACCAGAGAGGGGCTCATCCCATGACAATTCCGCAGCCCAGAGCTCCTGTAGGAAGCACTTCATCGAAAACACTACAGGGCTGAGCCAACCGTTCGGATCAAAGGTACGGGCTACAGTAGACAGCACCGTGCGTTTAGTCCAGACCCTTGGGTCTGGCAGTTCCAATCTATATGTGAACAAATCCGGGACTGGTCGATACTGGACTCCCAAAACAGACAGCATGTCTGGAGTCTCCGGATTTTCAAAGAGGAGCGGCTCTTGCTGGTGGTCCTTAGGCAAATCTGCCAATAGGTCCGGTGAGTTAGACAGCCACTTCCGCAACTCATAGCCACCAGCCCTTAAGAGCGCAATCAGCTCATCACGTAAGACGAGAGCCTCATCTAAGCTCGAGGCCCCCGTGCAGATATCGTCGACAAATAAGGCCCCCCCCTCAATAAGAGCAGATGCCCGGGGATAGCGTAGTCGTTCGCGCTCTGCGAGCTCCAAAAGCGAACGGATCGCCACAAAGGGGCTCGACCGCAAACCATAAGTGTTGGTGTTCAGCTCGTAAGCCAACATCGGATCCTGGGGATCCTCACGCCAAAGGATGAGCTGGTATCGTCTATCCTCCGGGTGAATCACGGTCTGTCTGAACATCATGCGGATATCGGCCACAAAGACGACAGCGTGCCGGCGGAAGTTGGTCAAAACATCACAGACATCGTGATGCAACTTCGGCCCCGCATGCAGACACTGATTCAACGACACTCCGGTTGACGTGGGCGCTGAACCATCAAAGACCACGCGGATCTTCCCATTGGAAGTCTTCAAAACAGCGTGGTGTGGCAGGAAGTAATGTTCCACATTACGCCAGTCCAACTGCGAGATGGACATGTGCCCAAGGTCCAAATACTCCCGCATGAAGTCTATATACTTCTCCTTGAATGCGGGATCCCTGGCCATCCTACGCTCCATGGACAACAATCTCTTCTCGGCCATCGGTCGGGAGCTCCCTAAAGGAGGGCGAGCCGCCAAGAAGGGCAAGCGGGTAATCAAGCGACCCGAGAGGAGGCGCCCAGTGTTGTTCTGGTAGAACAATTCGCACTCCTCGGCTAACGGATCGAACCGCTTGGCAGTGGGAGGTTCCTCCACCTCCCAAAACTTTTGGAGAACGTCGGACAAAGTAGAACCGACAATGGTCTGGCGGTCTACCGACGGGGTCTCTGGTGTCTGTGGTACCTTTCCCATCACCACATGACCCAGCGACGAGGACAAGGCGACAAGATCGGCTGTCTGCAAAACTCGCTTGCTTCCACACAGTACACGACCGAGGACATCCGCACCAATCAACAAGTGTATTGGGCCCGGTCGGTGGAAGGAAGGATCAGCCAAAGCCAGTCCAGACGTCAGCTCAATCGTGGATGGCGGCACTCGCACTTGCGGGAGTGGTCCAACCACCTTATCAAATACTATCGCCGAAGCACCGATCTTCGGCCTTGGCGTGAAGTGGGGGGAGAAGGAGAACTCAACACGACCAATCGGATCAGGGATCCGCGAGTCTCCCACCCCCCGTACCGCTTCGTGATGCGGCACAAGCAAAAGACCCAGCTGTCGGACAAGCCACCTGGACATTATGCACCCCTGGGCACCTGAGTCCAAAAGGGCACGCACCGTGACAACATTGCCCTTAGGTCCCCAAACATTCACGGAGGCTGTTGGCAACAGCACAAGCTCCGGAGGGGTGGTTGGGTCCGACAGGGGCGCCATTAAAAATTTTGGGGGGGTACTTGTCCCCCTCGCGCCTGAGTCGGCGCGCCAAATGTGGGACGCTCGTACCGGGCGAGCGGGTCCCAATCGGGTACATACTGGCCCCGACCAACAGCACTCCTAGGTGCAGGGTAATACCCGTGTGGGGCGTGCCTCGGTACATAGTACCCCAATCGAGGCCTCTCCATTAGGGGGGGGGAGTAGCAAATAGGGCCCGTGCCCATCGCCACCGTGGCGTACTCTTGTGGTACCCCCCTACCCCCGCCCGTGGCGGGGGCGTCTCTCCTATAGTTCCCCCTCTCCGGGGGGGACTGAACGGGGGGGCTAAGCCCCGCCGAATCTCTAGGGGACCGGTTCCGGGCTGCCGGGCCCCCGCCCGTGCGCGAGGAATTCGAACCCCGGTCGCTCCCGGCGTCCTTGCGGTCCAAACAAAGGAGGGGGTGATGCCTCCCTCCGCAAAGACGACAATCCTCGGTCTGGGGACACGCCGACTGCATGTGTCCCCCCAAACACCTATAGCACCATTGGCGCTGTTTCGCAACGGCCCTCCGTCCCTCTGGGCGGAGGCCTCTAAATTTGGCACATTCGTGCACCACGTGCCTATCTCCCCTGCAATACCTGCACCGCTCACTCGGTGCGGGGGGAGGGGACTGCTGGAAGGCAGCATAGCGATTGGTCGGGCGACGGGGCTGTTCCCTCGCCGCCACCCTACGACCAACACCTGGAACCGGGGCGGGCTCCAGGTGGTCCGTCACCCTACATTCGTCCTCCAAAAAACGAAGGAGGTCCGCGAAGGGCGGGAGATACGAGGCGCTGTCACCTCCGTACCTCTGCTCGAAACGCCCCTTCATTTCAGCGGGCAATTTGGCGAGGACTATGTGCAGCAGTACAAAGGACCACTGATCCACCGGCAGGTCCAATCGCCTTAGGGAGTTGACCGCTGACAGTAGCGGGTTCAGCAACTCCCTCCGTAACAGGTGTACCCGCGTGATTCGCGGGAGGGCCAAAATCGTGGCCACGTGGGTGTCCGCCAGTAACCGGACATTCTGGTACCTGCTAACCAGAAGCTGGCGAGCCACCTGGTAGTTGTCGTCGCTGATGAGCAGGTGCTGGATTACCGCGCTGGCCTCTCCTCGCAGGGAGGAGCGCAAATAGGCCAACTTCTCACTAGGGGATAAGTCCCGTCGTGAATCCACTAAGCTGTCAAACAAGTTAATGAAGCCCATCCAGGCTGACAGATCCCCATTAAAAGTGGGAATCTCCAACGTAGGCAATCGGCCTAGCAACGCCGTCGGGGTAGGTTTGACCTCCCCGCTCAAAACCGGCTCCCCCTTCCGAACAGCCAGGGCCCTCTCAGCCGCCTCCGTGAACTGGTCAGCCAGCTCATAGGCCTGGGCTACATCCTGCTCCAGCTGTTCCGACACGGCATCATCAGCTGGGGGGTTCTCCAAATAATGCGCGCGACACTCCATGGCGTGGCGCTCCAGGTCTTGCAGCCGAGCTGCCAGCCCGCCATACCGAGCTAGCAACGCGCCTACCCGGTCGGCTCGGTCTATTAATGTGACCGCACAAGCAAGCCAACGCAAAACTCCTTGGATGCCGGCCCTGGATACGGCGAGCGGATTCGTAGGAGCCATTTATAATCCGTTTTATAAACAAAGCAAACAAAGAAATATAAAAGTGGTAAACATCAACAAAAAAAACAATAGAAATAGGTCGCGTCACGATAATATAAAACACAAGTAATCTGTGCCGGCCGGCGCCTGGTCAATATTGGCCGCCCCGGGTTTGAGTGAACGTTGACAGCTATATGCGTGGTCAGAATTGGCCCCAACGGGGTTCAAGGGTTAAAATTCGGACGACATACACGGACCCTACTAGTTTCATAAATTATTAGCAACTTACCAATTTCAAGGGCTAACAATATAACGGTATAAACAAAACGTATAGGATTAACGGTATGGCATACCTCGCAAATCAACTACTAAACCGTTATCAACAAACGAAAACAAAACTATTTTTAATAATAATACTCGTAATTTAATACTACTAATAATTAAAACTAGTTCCACTTTTTTAACTAGGCAAGCGGACTCGGAACAAACACTAGTATGTGGTACTAATAAACAACACTTTCGAACGAAACTATTCGTCAAATAAATCCGGACACACAAAAAAAAATATACACATCTAGGCGAGTAAACTCGTATCAAATCACTAGTATATGGTACTAATAAACACACTTTCGAACGAACTATTCGTCAAATAAATCCGGACACACAAAAAAAAAATATACACATCTAGGCGAGTAAACTCGTATCAAAACACTAGTATGTGACAACAATTATATAAGTGTCTATCTATTATCGGATCCACCAAGTGAGAAACATTCGCTTCGAGAATTTACTAGAACAATTTCTTAGTACTTCAAATCGTCTCGGGATCTTCAAATACCCTCGAGATTTCAACAAAAAAAAATAATTTTTAGGTACGCTTTTTAGGTACGCTTTTTATTTTTACTATGAAATTTTATGTAGTTAATTTTAATATGAAAATTAATTATATCAACTAAGCTCTGCTACCAAAAATATGATCACGCACAATTGTGATGACCACATCTACTGTGTTCCACAGTTTATTGAAACGAAGGTTTCCCATGCAAAATTAAGTAAATTAAACTAATCCTACCTTACTAGAAAATAGTGTCCGTAATCCAGGGGGGCTGACGTTGTCTCGCCGGCGCGCGCGCGCCCTGGCAAAACGATCTCCACACAACCCCCGATGGGATACTCTTACAGCTAACACTCTTATACTACACAATGCCCTAATAGGCCGCTAAAACTTTCCCGGCGCTTTTCAAAGCGAACACACACGGGTTACAAGTCCGTACCCCGACCGGAGCCCTAGTAGGAGCAAAACGAAATCTCGGTCCCAATATGGGTAGGTAACTAGCGCGGCACGTCGCTACAGAAACACACGAACTTGTCTCACGGCTGCTTACGGCCAACTGGCGATCCTACACCGGCCGGCCGAGCGCATTGTCTCGTGTCGCCCGTGACCTTGACAATGACAACGCACGGCTCGCAGCGCGGCGCGAACAAATGGATTTTGGAAAATTCCCGTTATACAGGGCGCTACAGGATGTTCCAGTTTGTATGGGAATTAGTATAGGGCTGAAGGCAGAGATACCATTTTTGGAGGATAGATACCTTCCATGGTGTAGGTTAGCACTTAGAAAGGGTTTTGGAAAATTCCCGTTGTACAGGGTGCTACAGGATGTTCCAGTTTGTATGAGAATTTGTACAGGGCTGATGATAGATACACCATTTTTTGGAGGGTAGATTCCATTTATAATGTATGAGCACTAAGAATGGGTTTTGGAAAATTCCCGTTATACAGGATGCTACAGGTATTCCAGTGTGTATGGGGAATACCTTTCATGGTGTAAGTGAGCACTAAGAAAGGGTTTTGGAAAAATCCCATTTTACAGGGTGGTACAAGGTGTTTTAGTTTGTAAAGGAATTCCATTTAGGTTGAAGGTAGAAACACCATTTTTGGAGGGTAGATAACTTTCATTCATAGCGCATGTTAATTGGTAGTAAAAACCAAGCGAACAAAGACTCTGACATAAGTGAGCATAGAACAAAAAACAAAAGGTCTACTGATAAATAAATACCTTGATAATGAGAGATTTTCTGCCAGCAAATTAAAAAAAAAAAAGTTTATTTATTAGCTCGATAGATGGCGCTGACCTGACATGAATCCACTCACCTCTATTGTTTATTACCACACAGAGATGGGCTATTTCTCGAAAGATACAAGTTTACAAGTTCACAAGCTTCGAAATGTAACATGGACTTGTAAATTCTGTTTCACGAAGTAAATAACAAGTGTTTTTTACGGTAACAAAAAAGAGTGTCATTGGAATACCTAATGACATATAAATGCATTGGCTGATATGATAAATATTTTTCATCTCTCATATTCGAAAAGTGATGTATATTTAAGGCCTAATCAGACGAAGGACTTTTGTCCCCGTGGGACAAAAAGTCCCTGTACGTCCAAAATATTTCCTCCGGGTACTTGTCGCGCGGACTCAGCGCATATAGTGTGCGGTCATTTGTTGCCCGAAGACGTACTTCACTATCGGGCGCTCAATGCAGACTAAAGTTCGTTGTGTGCGTTGTTACACCTATTTACGTTTGTTCTATTTTTTTCGGGGACTACCGCGAACTTTTGTCCAGTCCAGTCTCTCGGTGTCCGCCGTACTTTCCGGGACTTTTTCTCCGCGGTACTTTTAGTTCCTTGTGTGCGTTATTCGATACAATTTATAAGAGATCTATATCGATGGACAAAAAAGTACTCGGCGGACAGTCCCTCGTCTGATCAGGCCTTTAAACTGAGCAGCGGGTTCAAAACTCTGCGTTGCACCCTAGGGTGTAAAAGTATTTTTAAAAATAGAACTGAATTTGGTTACAGTCAACCATAGAGTTATCTCATCGGCAATGAAAAAGTTTTCTACTGATGTTGTACGGGGTGGGGGGCCGGAACTGTTTCAAAAATGAATTTTATAAAAATGAGAATATCTCAAAAACGGTGCGTTGAAGCTAAAATCTAACAAAATTTTCAACCCCCTATGGTACCCCGGAGATACATAGGAGGCATCCGATGGACATATAACTTTTAGATTTTTTGTTTAATTGAACTTCAAATTTTTTAAATATAATAGAAAAAATAGAGAAGGCGATGCCCCCCGCCACCATTCTTTTATTTTTCTAGGTAGTTTTAGTTGTTTTTGTTGCTTTTCTTATATAGGGGGATGAAAAGCAAAGTTTATTTACTTTCCATAAATTCGAAATGAAAGTAGAGTGTATTACTCGGCCGCAAAATTATTTTCACCTCGGGCGACGTATATCGAATCCCTCGCTGCGTTCAGGATTCTACTTTAGAATCCCTCACTACGCTCGGGATTCTACTATAGAATCCTTCACTGCGCTCTGGATTAAAAATAGCGCCCTCGCCGTAAATATGCTATTTTGCTCCCTTGTAATACAATCTACTATTATCTTAATGTCAATGTCACTGACATTACACTCGTAATTATAGTGAATGATTTCTTCTAAAATGGCCGCCAACTTGTGATTCTGATGTTCTACTAGAGTAAAAATACAAGTACTTCACTAGCTTTCTTACATAATTGTAGACTTGTAAAAATGGTTAAACAGGGCTCTTGCCAGCAAATTTAAAAAAAGCAAACCCATGTTTGATGAACGTCATCTGTTGAGTTTTTTGGAACTAACTTTTTTCTTTTTAATCATCTGTCAGAAAATCCCTCATTATATTGGTAATCCGTGACAATCCGTCAAATCCGTGCGTTTATTTCACGGTCATGACATCCGTGACCGTGAAATAAACGCACAACTATCTTAATCACGCGAACGAAGTCGAGGGCAATAGCTAGGTAATTATAAATGGAAACATCACAAAACATGAATAAAGATATGTAGTACACTATTATAGGTATTAGTACATGTGTACTTCAAAAATCGTCTGAATGCACTATACCGGTATATCTGCTATAGAAACGGTTTTTCGAATTCTTTTCTATTGAACAAGCCCAAACAATGTCATATTGTTTTCTGTATTTGGGATTTTCAGACCGTATACTTGCTTGACATTGAATGTTTATGTTTGCTAATATATAAATTAACCGAAGTGCCTTCTCTTTTCCATCAACCAGAATTTACGTCTGAAGAAAAACCAGGTTGAAGGTTTTAAACTAAGTAATTGTATTTTAACACCTTTTTCTTCGTTCTTCCAAGCTCTTTGTTCTGTTGCGTTTGCTTAATTTTGTGTTATTACTCTTTTTTATCATACCTAATTACCTAAGTAAAAATAAATTATGGAAACCGTACCCACGGCCTACAGAAATAAACGTAGTATAAACAACGTCTCTAATTTATGAATAACTAGCTTCCGCCCGCGACTTCGTCCGCGTGGACATTCGAGAAAATACTTAGGGGACCAATAACCAGGATAAAAATATTCTATGTTTTAATTACATAAAAATCCGATCAGCCGTTTTACGTGATTAGGCGGGTCCTCCCTCACCAAGCGAGCAGCCTCGCGCGAGGCAGAACGTTTGCCACGTGCGGCGGGCGGGCCTCGCACGAGGCTGCTCACGTAGAAAAAATCAAGTCTAAATTAATATCGCTAAATGGTGCACTTTTTAACAACGTTAAATGTTTTCCTAAACAAGTACGTTTTCTTATCTACAATTCACTAGTGAAACCGCACATAGATTACTTAATTGAATTATGGGGAACAGCTGCTAAAAGTAATTTAAAAGTTATACAAACAAGGCAAAATAAAATAATTAAAACATTATTTAAGTATAATTTTCGCGCAAATACAGATAAAATCTACAAAGAAACCAAGATAATGAATATAAGACAAACTTATGTATACTTAACATGCATACTTATAAGAAAGATCTTAAATAAGGAAATTAACACTGGCATAAGTTTTAAACGGAAATCACAAATACAAAAAATTCGGTTACGTAGTGCTAATAATTTAGTTCTAAGACCACCTAGAACAAACTATGGCAAAAATAATATAGAATACGAAGGTGCTCAACTATATAATAAATTGCCCAACCATATTAAAAATATAAAAACGATGGCTAGTTTCAAAAAAATGCTTAAATCATTTATCGTAAATCACAAACATAAGATATAAGACAATTTTAATAATAAGTAAAAAGTTTTTTGTTTTTTCTTTTTTGTAATATATAAGTATACCTAATAAATAGTTTATTAAAAAAAAGCATTAGAAGAATAAAAAAAACAATTATGAATGCCAAAAAGAAAAAATAAATTAGAATATCTTAAATCGAGCAATATTCTTAAATAACAATCTAGGACAAACCACAGTTCAAAACATGGTACTATAATATTTTGCCTATTTAAGAAAAAGAATATATACCTATATATAAACAGTAGGTTTACCTATATATAAACAGTACCTATATATAAACTATATCCATACTAATATTATAAATGTGAAAGTGTGTTTGTTTGTTTGTTTATTTGTTTGTTTGTTTGTTTGTTTGTCCGTCTTTCACGTCAAAACGGAGCAACGGATCGACGAGATTTTCGGTAAGGAGATAATTTGAGAGCTGGAGAGTAACATAGGCCACTTTTTATCCAGGAAAATTATAAAATAAAAATGGTAATTTTGTATAGAAAACCGTTAAGCTGTCATACTTCACACAACTGTCATTTCTTAGCCGCTTCCAAAGAGAAGGTATGTCAAAGAGTATGTAATTGACATTTTTGCCGCTTAGGATTTCTTTTTTTTTAATAAGTGTTGATTGTGTCAGGCAGGTGATACGAAGTTCGTGTCTAATAAAATTTATATGGCAAAACAACGTTTGCCGGGTCAGCTAGTATACCTATATATAAACAGTAGGCTTAAAAGTGTTTTGTTTGGCCTTCACCAGACGGACTAGCCCTCGGGTTCTATTCAAAATAGGCCTTCACACAAATGAAATACATTTCAGACTATTTATTACGTATTTTAGTTACGTCGGATAATTCTTTTCATTGAGTATAAAAGCTTTAGTCCTTGCTTATAATAGCTTCTGTAAATGCTTTTCTAAGCCTTTTATTAAGTACTAGCTGACCCGGCAAACGTTGTTTTGCCATATTAATTATAGTGGACCCGGTAAACTTCGTATCACCAACATCTATTATAGATAGACAGATGAAAATTAATGATCGCGAAGAAGTTTTATACACTGCCTGCAACAAATCTCACATATTAAAAAGTAGGTAATCCAAAGCGGCTAAAACGTCAGTGATAACAATACTCTTTGACATACCTCTTTGGAAGAGGCTATGGAAAAAATGACAGTTTTGTATAGTACGACAGTTTATCGATTTTCTATACAAAATAATCATTTTTATTTTATAATTTTCCGGAATAAAAAGTAGCCTATGTTACTCTCCAGCTCCCAAACTATCCCCATACCAAAAATCGAGTCGATCCGTTGCTCCGTTTTGACGTGAAAGGCGGACAAACAAACAAACAAACAAACAAACACACTTTCACATTTATAATATTAGTATGGATTATTTACCGTGGTTAAGTAAGTACTACTACAATTATTATAGCATTCAAGGGCCTTTTTGTTGAAATAGCTAACTTAGAAGTAAAAAAAATGTACCAGTAACAACGATAGTTTTAAAATGCTTGAGCGATGGGTATAGCTTCGGCAGTCGTGGTTTCGGGCCTAAGTACTGGTTCATGACACGCCAAAGTATGTACCAAAATACTGATCTAAGATATTGTAAAATATTCAGTTCAAAAAGTTATATTTTTATTCCTTACATTAGTGGACCCGGTAAACTTCATATCAATTCTGTAGTTTTTTGTATTTTCCGTTACTTATTATTTATGTTTCTCACCGAATATACTTCCCTGAACTTTCTCAAATATTTCAAGACCAAAATTAGCCAAATCGGTCAAGCCGTTTCTGAGTTTTGGCGAGATTAACGAACAGCAATTCATTTTTATATACGCAAAACCTCTTAGTGGTGATTGTGATCATAAATAAAAGCCAGTTCCTCAGTGATTGAGGATTCCGGGGGTAGTGCGCTTCCACCTTCAGCCTTATCACCGCTTACCATCAGGTGTGATGAAGGGTAAGTGCTACCACGTTGTGAACTTTAAAAAAAAAATACTGTTTCATACAAATTAATAATTATAAGTAGTTATAGTACGAGGCATGACTATTTGCTAAGTAAAGCCCCGATCACACGCGCTCTGCACATACTCAACGAAATTTCCTATATTTTGTACCTACCTACTGATATTTTTTCGTGTTCTCTGAGTGAATTCACCAAAGTATCATTATTATATCATATGTACCACTTTATCGAATTGAGATATGTTCTGTCATGATATCCTGATGAATAAAGGCACTGATTTAAAGAGGCAGATGTAAATAGCAGTTTTGGTAAGTTAAAAATTATAAATTGCACGTTTAATAACTAGTTCTGCAGTTAAAACTAAGCAGTATAGTAAACAAAAATGAGTAATAAAAAATAATGAAATGGATCAGTGAATATATAATTGAGCAGGAAAATAATTAAATGAGCGGTAAAAATTATTAAACGAGCGGTTACGTGTGGGCAGTAATAAATCGGAATTTGTCGGTAAGAAATCTCATCCTAAGCAATTCTATAAACAATGAATCTTGGTAGGTAGATGAATTCTGTAACCCGCACTAGGTTTATTATTTTCACAAAAAAAAATAACCAAGAAATTTAAGGCGATCGCGTCTCTATCTAACCTATCACGTGTTCTACAGGACTTCCGGCAAACTTGCTCACTTCTAACTTTTAAAATAAAAAAGTAAAAAATCTAGAAATAATAATTGCTCACCGTGAGCTGCTATGTATCTAACTGCTCATTCCATCATTTTACTGGCCATTCATTTATTACACTGCTTGAAAAATTTTTGAGTCTTCATTGTAGGATGAATTAACCGCTAAATTTTCTTTTTATTACTATTCATGTTTAACTGCTGTAGTAAATTTACAACCACCCGAAAATTAAGTAACTGCTCAAATATTTTTTTCAACTGATCATAATAACATACCAAATGTTTAAATAACAGTTGGAAAAATTATTTCCCATAAATAAATAAATATTTTTGATAAACATAGGTAATTTTACATCCAATGTATTTCGTAGTGCTCATAAAACCGCTTTATTGCCTTTATAAACCAATATTACTGTACATGCCGTTTTTGTTATATAGCGACACAAACAGAGCGACGGGTAAGGGCTGCGAACGTGGGATCGGGCAATCATCCAACTCGGCTCCATATAAATCACCCCCAACTCTCTCAGCTCACAAACAAGATTAAACAATATTAAATCGACTAACTTGAAAACCATTTGTTATTGTTACTTACTTTGTTGCTAAACATTTATCAACTAGAAGTCGCGTTGAGCCGAACCACCTTTCGATTTGCAATCATTGTCGTGCTATCTACTAATCTACTTTTACTAGGCTAATAATATTATAATGAGGTAAAATTTGTAGGTTTGTGTATAAGTATGATCTGCTTTTGAAAATTGTTTTACCACTAGAAACTACATTATTATAGGAAAGACATAGGCGATATTTTATCCTGCTAATGCTACGAAAATGGGAACCACTAGTTTGTCAATAAGTTCATTGGTAAACTCACACCAAAATAAAACGACAATGCGTGGTTATTTTATATGAACACACTCAACACTTTTATGGTTGCATAGCCGAATGGCAAAAAACAGAACCCTTATAGATTCGTCATATATGTCTGTCTATCTGTCTGTCCGCCCGTCCGTTCGTATGTCACAGCCACTTTATTCCGACATTATTAATACACTATTGAAATTTAATAGGGAAATGTATTCTGTGAACCGAATAAAGGTTTTTACATAATAATAAAAGAAATAAAATAAGTTTTTAGTAAAAATTTCATTTTCATGACAAGCTTTTTTGCTGACTGTTCTTAAATTTTGTATTGTCATCTAAACCAAACCTGTACCTATACAAAATTTCAGCTCCATCGGACACTGGGAAGTGGGTCAAATTAAGCTTGCAAGATTTGTCCCCCACTAACTAACAAACTAACTAACATGGCAAGTAATAAAAAGCTTGTAAAATATTTATTCATCAAACCTATACAGGTTATAGGTTTCCATAAATAGTTATTTGATGACATTATGGTTTCTTAGACCATTTTTTCTCAAAGTCAATCTTTTGAAAGATAGACACTTCCAAAGTGGTATAATGGGTGGCGCCCTTTTACCTCTATCTTTTAAAATAAAACAGTGAAAAGTCTAGAAAAAATATTTGCTGTAGATTTTTAAATAAACTTTTAATGAAAATTAGTTTGAACGAGATATAGTTAGCAGTTTCTAAGATATAACACATTTTCAAAAACCGCAAATGTAACTTTGTCATTCATACAAACACTAGAAAAAAACAACGTGATTTTTTTGACGAAAATGATAGTGGTATTTTGGTTAGGTGTAGGCAATCGGTACGTTTAGTGGGTACGGAACCCTTCATGAGTTAAACTTCGATGAGTAAGTATATTTTTCTTCCTAAAAATAACTTTTTAATCAGATATTTTGTAGTCTACCGATAGTATCCACTTGAACATTCAACAGGAATTCGAAATAAAACTTAAAATGAAACTCCAACTTTTAAGCAAGAAAACGCAAACTTGAACAAGATATAAACTAGAACTAGCACGTGGTAGCAATTTACTATGTTTTCCACAACTACACAAGATTTCCTATAGGAAAATAAATAACGCGCTTTGAACACTTCAAAAGATTTTATCAGTAAATAAATTAATTAAACGAACCGAGTTACTGTAACTCATGCTCTAACTATATTTTGATCTTCTTAAAAAAATCGTTGTTGAAACAAATGTTATCGTCGTGTTCTCTGTATTTTTTTCTTTAAGATTAATAATAACGGTTCGGTTTTAAATGATTAAAAAAACCTGGAAGTACCTATTATAAAGTTGTCATAGCAAAATGCCTCTAATGCTAGATAAGAATTCTGTAGAACAGGTAAATAAAGGACACAGCACATTACATCAACTCGGAAAGGGATTGACACAGTATCAACAAGCACGTATGACGTAACCAAACCGGATCAGCGTCGGCACGTCGGCTCGGCTACGGCTAGGCGACGCCGCGCTTACGGCTAGGCGACGCCGCGTTTACGGCTCGCTGCACAGTGGTTCCATATAAAATGAAAAATAAAGGAACAAGGGAAAAAAATGATAAATAAATTTTAAAAAAGCCAAAAAAAAAATTTTCAAAAAAAATGAGAAAAAAAAATGATGTTCATTTTCATTTTCAGACCACTGTGCGTAGAGCCCTAAGCTCGGGTACGGAGAGACGTGAGCGCGTGGACGACTAGCGGTAAGCGCGGGGATAACAAGTTGAGCGGAGGCGAGGCGATTACGTTACGATTCCGATTAGTGTGCTTTGCAGTAGGGAGTTTCATACAAAGAATACTGAACCGCTCGAGTTGATACGTTTACGATCCCTTTCCGAGTTGATGTATGTGCTGTGACCTTAATTTGACAGAAACAAAAGAAGATCACCTGTATCTGTACCTAGATATTGTCTAAGTTATATGATTTTTTTATAGATTTTTAAATAAACTTTCAATGAAAATTGGTTTATAGTTGGCAGTTTCTGAGATATAACATATTTTCAAAAACCGCATGTAACTTTGTCATTTATACAAACACTAATAGTAAAAGGCAGGCTTTTGTGATTTTCACAGCACTTCTGGAATAACTGTATATTTCCCAACAAAAGGACTAAGAAATAAGAAATGGTAGGTATTTCGAAAACACATAACAAGTGCTATTGTAAAGAATATTAGGACCACAGAACACGGTAAAAAAAATCTTCCATGTTCTGTGATTAGGACCGTTGAAAAGATACGACGGTAAAATTCCTTTCTTTAAAAATAGAAAATTGGCTTGCATCACTTATCAAGTTACTTAACCAAACTACTTAGGTACATATACAACTATAGAGCATACAACCTTTGTGTAAGCAGGCATGCTGAATTACAGGCACCCGTAAAGCCTCTTATGCCAGCGTACTTAAGAATTCTCCAAGCTGAACAATACGAAATTGGAACAGAATTTATTCAAAAGCTTTTCAAGTAGGTACGGATCGGAGACAAACTCAATACTTTGCGTTGTAGAATAAAATATATTTCAAATCCTGAAGGATTTTGGTATTCGGCTACGGCTCAATTTTCAACAAATTGAAAGATTGTTCTATTATTTTGATTTTATCTGCTGTGTATACCTACTGTTTGTGATTTTAGTTTCCAGTCGTGATAAGTTTTTAGATGGTAGGTAGGTACCTACTTACTAATTTCATGAATTTTCAATTTATTTTAAAGTGGCCGCTATGCTCAAGGAAATTGTGTTCTGCATCCATAAAACTGTTTTATTTCAGGCCCTAGAGAGTCATCAGTAATTAGGGAAATACATAAATAAAATGAAGCATTTTCACAGAGGCAATTTAACTCCGTTGCTAATGAAAAACGCTGAACTGATGCAGATGAAATACAATTTATTTAAAGAAATAATGGGTACCTATTACAAACATTCTGTTCATGTTTGTGTCAAAATGAATGACTTTGAAGCTTAGAAAATGATTACTAATTTCTATCTTCTTTATAAATTAATAAACATTCCTAAGTCGATTCTAATTAATTAAAGCTGTAGAGTTTATTGTTGCCGTGTTTGTTTGTACAAACTCTTTTATTTTATTGGGTAGAGTTAGTCTACGTGAAAACATAATTTTGCATTTTTTATTATTATTATTACCTTATTTTTAAAGAACCTTATTTTTGGTTGGTGGTATGACTTATTCAAAGTCCGCCTGGCTAGCTACCACCATCTTACTTAAAGTCAGGCGCCATAATAACGATGTTTTCACCGTTGTTGTGTTCCGTAGAGATGAGATAGCCAGTTCTTTAGTAATTGTGGATTCCGGGAGTAGTACGCTTCCACCTTCAGTGTTATCATCATTTAACATCAGGTTGATGAAGGCTAAGTGCTACCTCGTTGTAGATGTAGATTAAAAAAACCTTTAGCCTACGTGCATAAGGTTACGTAAAAACTATGGGATTGATTACTCATGTACCTAATTCAACAAAATCTTGTTAGTGTTAAAATCTAAGAAATAAGTATACAGCTAATTCAGTGGATAACTTACTTGGTTGGAGTGCTGAAAGCACTAACAAACTAATTCAATGTGTGGAAAAGGTAGACAAAACATTATTTCGTTATTTTAGCCTTAGGTATGATCACAAGTCAATTGAACGAAAGAAAGTAGTAAACAATTGGCAAACTTTTTCACGCAACTCAGACATCAATGTAATTAACACACGCTGTTTGTCTGGGTTCAATAAGTTTTGCCGATTCCGTGGAAAAGGTTTCTTTCTCTTTTCAAGGGTTGCTAAGTTATTCTGTTTGTTAAGGTTTATTTGAACACATTAATGGTCGTTAGCGGTGAGATTTAAATGGAGTGATCGCGCTGTGAAAAGTTAATGGCACGTCGCGGGGCGTGGGCGATGAATGGGTGTCACTAAGGCCGTATAAATAGGGCGCAGGGGTATGGAAAATGTCTCACTTGCGGTTTATTAACCGAGACAAAGAACGTTGTACGATGTTATTAATTGAGTCTGGGGATAATAATGTGCCTGTTACCTTGCTGCTAGGTATAATTACATTAACTACAATAATTCGGTTTTGTAAAGTAAAAGTAAAAGTAGAATTGCACCGACCAATAAAATTATTCGTTGTTTGAATAGGTGTTTTATAAATTATTGTTTTAAAACAATTAATTAATATTACTCTTAGAAATGGTTATAAGCTGTATTCACTACCTAGCTGAAGTGGATTATTTTTACAAAGTAATACTACGTCTGAAAAGAACGCTGGTTTTGGTGCAACTTAAAACGTAGTAATTACTTGCTCATATAGATTAAAAATACAATGTCATAACAATATAAAACCAAAGATAAACTTAGTAATAACAATATTAGTATAAAGAGTATAAATATCTATAAAAGCGATGTGCGTCGTGCACATCACTGCCTAGATAAAGTGGACTGTTTTTAGAAGCTAATACAACGAGTGAAATAAACGCTGGTTCTGGTGCAACAGTTATACATGACAAAAGAATTTAGAAAAAAATACAATGCCATATCAAAATCAACCATAGACAATCAATCTTTTAGCCCTACGCTTTCCCATTTTAATCCTACTAATAATTCTGACTACCAGTTAGTTGTGAAAAACAATAAACAATGAAAATGAATGAAATTAAAAATTATTTATTTCATAAAAAAAATTGGGTAATACAGGGTATGGTTGATTCCCTCTTTTAAGTGTAAAGTGTAAACAATATTTCTATAAAAATTATAAATATCTACAGAGAAAGTAATCACAACGTCTATAAAATAAGTTTTTAGTAAGTTTTCATTTTTATGACAAGCTTTTTTGCTGACTATACTTTAATATTGTATTGTCATCTGAACCAAACCTGTATACAAAATTTCAGCACCATCGGACACTGGGAAGTGCGTCAAATTAAGCTTGCATGATTTGTCCCCCACTAACTAAGATACTAACTAACTAACTTAAATGGCAAGTTAATAAAAAGCTTGTAATTAAGCGATGTGCGTCGTGCACAAGCTGGTTACAAGTAGATCAGTTTCGAACTGTGACAAGGAAAAAAGTCAAATTAGCAACCGAGTTTGATTGGTCGTGTTGCAAAGTTGAGCCCTGTCACGCGATCGAACATTTTCCAACTTTACCAATAACAGTTATTCAGAGTCGGACAGTGAGACCACCCGTGCAACATTTATTGTTCGTAATACTTCACAGTAAAAGTTTAAAACGAAAAACACTGCATATCTATGTCTTTTTCCGTTTGTTTTACCAATATGCCCATGGTAAAGTAGGCCCAGGTTTTTTACGACTTAATTATCCTACTAATATTATAAATGTGAAAGTTCAGATGTTTGGATGTTTCTTGCTTAATCACGCGAAAACATCTGAACGGATTTGGCTGTGGGACACAGATGCTTTGTAGCCTGGATAGGAACATAAGCTACTTTTTATCACGGAAAAATATCACATTCCCGCGGGATAACGTCGCGTAGTCCACGCGGTGCTCGGAAAGCTAGTTCTTTGTATTTACTTATTTTTTAAGTGAAAACTTCTTTAGCGGCGTTGTTCACTTTTTGTGATGGGTAAAAATGTTAAACTCGCGTCAGGACACGTGACCATCAGATCGAAAATTCGTAAGACGGACACGTGACCTGATCGAAAAACTGTTACAATGTACAGTATGTATTTACGCCACCATTTCCAAAGTTGTAATAGCTCAGGTTAGATAACGGGCGGCAATGAAGCCAGATCCAGAAGACCTCGGTTCAAATCCAGTCCGTATTTTTTTCTCTTTTTTTTGTCAAATTCCTTTTTTTCGTGAAAAAGTCTAGGGAGCCCTTTTCACTTCTGCCGGCACTCCTGGAGTGCAACACGTTGTTTTTTTATTTACCTAAATGGTTCCACATACCTAGCGAAGAGCTTACTATTGAAATGATCCTATAAAGTAAGATCTTATCCACATGATATAACCACATGATTTAGCATTAAAAAAAGTTTCAAACAATAAAAAGTCCTGACCAGGTTAAGCCTTTCATGGCGATGCTGATGCATGAACACAATACTTACCAGGTTGGCAGTGGCACCGGTACGGCGCCGGCGCGGCGGCCCGTCGACGTCGTTATCCGTCTGGTCCACGCATATGCCATTGACGCACGTTTTGAAAGCGCAAGCGACGCGTCCACGCAAGAGCAGTGGTAGACCCAACTTATCAGGTTGGCAGTAGCACCCCCCTAACAGTGATGCTCATGCATTAACACAATACTTACCAGGTTGGCAGTAGCACCGGTACGGCGGCCCGTCAACGTCGTTGTCCGTCTGCTCCACGCATATGCCGTGGACGCACGGATTGGATTCGCACGGGTCGGATGCGGTGGCTTCGCAGCGTGAGCCTCCCCACTTGTCCGGGCAACTGCAGTGCCAGATCCCCGCCCCGTTTGCAGTGCATGAACCGCCGTTGCGGCACGGAGATGAGTAGCAAGGATCCAATTCACATCTTTTGCCTGAAAACCCTAGGGGTATAAAAAAAATTCGTCAATTTGAGTTTCCTTTCTTACAACAATATAAAGGGGTTAATATTGTTTTAACCCTTAGATGCATACAGTTACCATACGGCAACAAACCTGTTTTTGATTAAAAATAAATAAAATTAATGAATTATAGTATTTTATTGTGAATCAATTAATTATTTGGGGTAGGTATATATTGTCAATAAAAAAATATTTTTATTAAAAAATAAAACCGCCTTCAAAAAAATTACATCAAAAAAGTAAGAAATAATCCCTCACCAAATAACGTAAGTACTTTGAAGTCGGGCGTGAAACATGTACAATTTTTTGTTGTTTTTTGGTGAGGGATTATTTCTTACTTTTTTGATGTCATTTTTTTGAAGGCGGTTTTATTTTTTTATAAAAATAATTTTTATTTCACTCTTTTTAGTGCATCATGCAGGCAATTTACGTGTATTCTGGTAAATAGGTATGTGATCAAACTAAGAACCTCTTTTTTTGAAGTCAGTTAATATTTAACCTTGAGGTATCCCCTTTCCAACAAAACAAGAATCATCTAAATCGGTTTATAAACAAAGGAGTTATGCCTAAAGATACGTAATAAATTCACATAAAGAGGTAACAAAACGACAGTATTTTTAAGATTTCCTGAAAACTACTAAACTGATTTCAAAGTTTCAAAAAATGGGACCAACTTGGGAAAAAAACTGATATTATAACGTTTGAATCATTTCAACCGGGTCAGCCGTCTTCGAGTAATCGGTGTACATACATATAAAAAAAACGCGACGAATAGATAACCTCCTGATTTTCAATTTTTGAAGTCGGTTAAAAAGTTTATTTATTTCTTCAAATATTGTTTTTATTTTTTTAACATTTAAAACGTACCTAGTGATGTTTTGGCTAAACCCGCTGTTTTGGGAACCACACCCTTTTTGTAAAATAGAAAAAAAATTGTCGCCCTTTTTTGTAATTCCAAAATATGAAACAGAATCGTAATTATAAGTAAGTATAAACTATTATAAACTGGAAAATAATTTAAAATATATAATTTGAAAGATAATTTTAAAATATTAAGATAAATACAAATTATTGAAGGGGGTAAATCTTATTCTTATTTCTAAGAGAAATTTTGCCAAATATTTTTTTCAATTTTTTTTTCGTTATATTGGAATCAAGTTTAATTATTTGAATAACCTTTAAGGCCTTCTGTCAACCCTTCTACACAGTTCTGTAGTATTAGCCATTGTTCAGGCTTCCTCGATACTGCTGCGCATCGAATGATGAGTGGATAAATTTGTGCCTCGAGTCGTCCAAAGTCCACTTCGCTCTTGCGGAGGGTGAGGTGAAGCCTAAAAACCCTCAGAATGATAGCCGATAGGTATGATTCCCCGCTGCTTGGTAGATTCATCAAGCCACTGTTCTATGAATAGGTTGTTCTATGAATATTAAACTTTAAAACATATTTTTAAAGTTTAATAAACTGTAAAAAACGAACAATATGAAAAACAAAGTTATTTTTTTCTGGCGAAAAATGATTGTGGTATTTTTGCTAGGTGTATGAAATCGGTACGTTAAGTGGGTACAGAACCCTTCATGGGCGCGTCCGAGTCGCACTTGGCCGATTTTTTTCTGTAAGTAAACACCAGCAAATCTTTCAGTATTGTTTATACAAAATGTTGTTCTTAATGAGCCCTTTATGGTATTCAGAGTTTGCGTTATTTAAAAGCAAGATAAAGAACTCCACATTATGTCATGCGTTTTCGGAACAGAATTTATGTGGGTCTATGAAAAAGTCGTTGAGCTTACGTAATACCAAAATCTCACACGGATATTCAATTGATTGGAAAATCAGAACGACTTTCCCTGGCTTACAAAACGTGGATTGAATTTTATTGCATATCGATTTCACGTGAATAAAGGAGTCTGCGATTTGTCAGAGATGATCATCTTTAAACATCGAATGGTATATGTTACAACTACGTTTATTTGTTACTAAGTTATTAATTATAACATAAATATGGGGTTAGAACTTGTGTTAATTGAAATTTAGTTCACCCTCTGCAAACTACATCAAGAAAACAATGGAGAACAATGTCTAATAATGTAACTTATACATTCAACGATGTAAACGGTCTTTATAGAAATTGAACTGTGTCACGATTTAACATGAAGAAATGATATTAAAATAAATACTGCAAACAAAAAACATCTTGAGGCTGTGGCATGCTAACTAGCAATAACGTATTTTAAAGAAGGGCTAACACCGTAGTTTTATTTTTTTATTTCCCCATGGTACGAGTAGATAGGTTCTTAGTACGTTCGTAGATACTAGTACTTATTTAAAAAAGTGAACATTATTTTAAATAATGCTGAAAAGTTAAGGTAAGTTTACTGGTAAGTTGCTGCAGACCGCATAAAGTGGCTTTGAGCAGAAGAATAACCTACTAAAAAAATAGAGCATCTCCGAGAAAACTACGTGATATTTTAATTAAAGTAGCATGATACCATGCGGACAGATGCACTGATAGTAGATCCCGTCCTGGGGCTGTGCCAGGTCTGCGCAGCGGCCCCCGTTCAGACACGGCGACGGGTGGCACGCGTCGCGCTCGTCGCAGTGCGGCCCGGCGTACCCGGGGCAGCACTGGCACTCGTAGCCTTCCTGCGGGGACACGGAGGATTCAGTCAGAAGATAGTGATACAGCCATGGTATGTCCTTCGCTTTTAGACGTCGACAAGGCATATTGTAATAACCTAGAGGTAAATGTGATACCTACTCGGTTGTTGTTGACTGTAGTCACAGTTGTTAAACAAAAGCGTCATAGCATAAATGTTTTTAAACTAAACTGGGCTTACTTGGGGGGTGACTTTGTTGACAACGGTTGTTTGAGTGAATCATTATTGTTTTCCATTTTTTTTCGACTGACCTTTGGTAGCCAAAAGCCATCGCTTTAGATAGTATGCCCATTTTTACTTAACTACGAATAATACTGGTTTTATACTACAGTATAAATTATCAAAGTTGCCCCATTTTTTCCTAAAGTGAGCCCGGTCTACGGTATACAAAACCGTTCCTAAGTTACTGAGTTCTAAAAACCTCATCTTCCAAAACTAAGACGTTAAATTACTATAAGTATATTGCTAACTATGCATAAACCCGTATGTAACGCCAATAACAGAACGAAATTAATTAATTACCGTACCATTGAAACGTTGGTGTAACACACGCCCTTCCCGGAACAGTCTTGCGAGTCTCCGCAGTTATCCGATTTCACTGTCACCTTCAAACGCACGCACTTCGAGCCCCAGTTTTCAGACACAACTGGTAACAAACATTAGTCATTAGCTTTAGTCACGTCATGATCACGTTCTAACATGCCATCAATAAGTAAATTAACTGAAGTTCTCATTCAGTGTGGGCGTCGCATACTTCCTTCCCTATTAACTATATTTATCATAGCGACGATATCTTATTAAATATCGTAGTTGGGAAAACCAATAAGTTTGGGCAATCAAACTAATAAGATACCTATTGGAACTATCAAAGAAACTCATCGTAGTTCGTTCAAAACTTGTTACCAACAATTTTTTTTTTAATTTGATACTAATCTTAATGTTTGTTGCTTTTTACGAGTGAGTCAAGTTTGGTTAATTTCGGAAAATACTGACGTAGATCGGACATAGAGAAAGGTACGTCGTCGTATCGCGAATATAAATCTTAAAGGGGATGAAAGTTTGTAAGGGAAAATGAAAAAATCCAAGCGCACGAAGTTACAGGGATCTGGTAGTATAAAAATATTCACCGGTATTTCTTTTGCCATTTTACCTCATAGGGTTCAATGCGAGATTCATATCTTTCGCTACATATGAATAAACATGAAAGAAGGCTTCTACTATGGATGTTATTAACATTCCACGTTCTGTAACGGTAGTTAAGTGCTGATAATTTCGCTAAATGGAACTTTAATGAGCTAGCCAATTTTTTTTTGAAATATAAGTATTTCATTGTTTTAATAACATGCTTATCCTACCTGGATATAAATAACATGTTACTAAAAAAGCGGTGGAAGCTTGAAGATGTACCTATCAACAAATTGACCCCCTCTTCCAAGTCCTTGTCGTATAGTGTGAGCACTTTGGCACCCCTTTCGTCCAAGGGGGTAATGTCCAACAGCGTGCCATCGGAGACGTCGCAATGCTCGTGGCCCTGCCTCGTCACTGCATACACTGCTGGCTGCAGGATACTGTGCTGCCTGTGGAATAAAACCTCTTTGATGAAACCTCAAAAACAATTTTCTAGATTATGGTGGTTGTGGGATCTGAAATGGTGTGTTAAATACCTAAGACCATTTGGAACTTAGTGCTTCAAAGTGAAAAAATCCTTAAAGTGTCCACACATTGGTATGCTGCCCTCTCGCACAAGGGGTTTTAAAATTTTATATCAGTATATAAACATCGCTGTTTTAGTTAGTATGTTAGCTGGCACTCAAGTTTACGAGTAGGTAATAAGGATTATAGTGACTGACCCGAAATTCATTGCTCCCCAGTAAAGTCAAAATGTTAGACTTAATCCTATGCTTTAGGAAATATAAATTACTTATGTTCTATTACTGACATAATATAAGTATATTTTTGCAATCTGCTGCTATTTTGTAACTGTCTGTCTGTGTGTTACGCAATGTAACAAAAAAACTAATGAACCGATTTAAATAAATTTTGATACAGAGATAGTCTAGAGCCTGAGAAAGGACATAATATGCTACTTAGGGTTTGAATTAGGGGATGAAAGTTTGTATGGAAATTACGTTATTTTTAAAGCTAGAAGCCTGGAAACTTATTATTTTGGCTTTTGATTAGATATAAATAAATACAACATTCAAAGTTTTTGAAAATTTTACCATAAAGGGGGTAAAAATAGGGTAAGAAAGTTTTTGTGTGATGATGTCGGCAAAAAAGGTTAGGGACCAGAAAATATAAATATAGAAGAAATCCTTAACCTTATCCTTACTATATTACTTTAATATTACTATATATTTATTTAGTACTAGCTTTCACGTTAACGTTTTTCTATTATTTTATATACAGGATATTTTTTTTATCAGTGCACAAATTTTAAGGATCGACTCAGAATCGGTAAGTGAACAACTTTCTCCTAGAAACATAGGTCGAAATATGACAAATTTTTTTTGACCTTTCATACAAATCGGACTGATCACGTGATCGAATTAGTATGGGAAGTCCAAAAATTTTTGTCGTATTTCGACCCATGTTTCTAGGAGAAAGTTGTTCACTTATCGATTCTGAGTCGATCCTAAAAATTTGTGCAGTGATAAAAAAATTATCCTGTATATTAGTTTAACGCTATGATACATATTAACACATTAAAAAATTATTTCACATAGCTTTTCGCCCGCGGTTTCGCCCGCCTGTACTACACGACGTTATCTCGAGGGAAAGTTATATTTTCCCGGGATATCAATTAGTCTTTGTCACTCTCTAGCTCCTAAAATATCAACATACTAAAAAAACACGCCGATCCGTTGCTCCGTTTTGACGTGAAAGACGGATATACAAACAATACAAACAGTATGTCAAAAGAAAGAACTTATCACGCTGAACAACTTCTCTTGAGATGCTATCTCATATAGTTTAACCTGGCTGCTAGGGTTCCACATCAGCTGGCCTAGCATGAACGGCTTTTATCATGCGATATGATATAGCACGTCATGCTGTCTTGCTTACCTACCCCACTAAGGTGGAAGCAAGACAGCAAGACGTGCTATATCATATCGCGTGATATAATGATGGTAATGCTAGCCAGGCAGGTGTACTAAGACCTTCAAACTTTGTACGTCAATAGAAAATGCTCATCACATTTAACAATTTTCCATAAGACGGTATTTTTATATCTCTCATAGTTTGGCTGGACTCCTGTGGTTCCACATCGGCCATTTCGATCTTCTAAATAAATTATAGCCTACCTATAAGTTGGCGACAACTAAAGGTCATAGCCCACTTATACCGCCCCGCTCCAACACCGCTTCCACCCAACACCGCCCTAAACGAAGGCGACAGCTAGCAGGCACCCAGCAGTCCATGCGGCGACAGCTAGCAGACTACCAGCTGTCCACGCGTCGACTGCTATTCCCTCTTTAGGTGCGCGGGCGGCGGCAGCGCGGCGACCGCTAGCGGTCAGCGCGCGGACAGCGCGCGGACCGCGCGGCTTCAGCGAGGCGTCAACTACCGAGCAGTCTGACGGCGGTAAGCTCGCGGGATCAACACTAAAATCGCAAAAAAAAAACAGCTATTCCATACAAAAGTGCAAAAATATTTAATCAAAATGTATGGAACAGCTGATATTTTTTCGCGATTTCAGTGTTGGTCCTTTAATAAAAGTTTGTTTTCATGAGTAAAATAATCCCTAAAAATATCCGGGGTGATAAAAAAATACCGTGTATATTACATAAACAGTACCTACGTATTAACACATTAATAGTACATTACAGCCGAGGACAGGTAAGTAAGAAATTACATTGTCGAGGATGGTTTGAAGCACGAGCCGCAGGCGAGGGCTTTAATCATTCGAGGCAAGGTAATTTGCTTACCGTACAAGGCTTGTATAGTGCTTTTCGCAAGAAATGCGAGGAAATAAAAAAACTGTTTAACTAAATAATATTTATTAAAATTTATATCACACATGTTCGGGCAATTATTAAATGTAAATGTCATTGTTTTCCCGGGCATACTTATGTATAAATCGCCCATAATAATATTATTTTAATGATGTATCATTAAAATACGCCAACAACACAGATTCCGAAAACGTATGCGCCTTTTTTTCACTTTTCCAAATCAGATCGTAGGTTTTCATAAATATCTTTCTTTTGATTTTGCTGGCAGTACGTTTACTGTTATTAATTTTGTTTCTGCTCTCAAATTTGGTGGAGTAGGTACATACAATGTCTGTATATGTTTCATTGGATTCAGAACTCATTTTGATAATTTATTACACAATATAAATAAACTGTACTGATATAAAATCAACCGTTGAAAATCATTCCCGCCGAGTTTTTTATTATTGGTTTGTGAGGCCAAGTGGAACGGTCATACAGCCTATTGATACTTACTACTTGCTACTAAAATGCGCAACTTTAATACCCGCTTCTGGGCGGTAGATGGCGCTGTACATATTTCCCATACAAAATTACTCGTAAAGGATATTTTGTCTATGATAAATCTCATTTTGTTTTTTCGATTGATGTTCTTGCTAAGGGTATACATAGCGCTTACAATACGAAGTAATATACTCTGTGCGCACTGTATTTAAAAAAAAGGTAACCTAATCATGATATAATAATTACCTAAGTATATAATAATAATGTGGCTGTATGGTGCAAATGTCCCTTTGCTTTTTCTGTTTTTATACACAGGAATAACGAAAGAAAAAATAAAGAAAAAAGTTGGTAATAATATCTTTGGGTAGTACCACAGCCATCTCTATCATATCTCTATCGTCTTCTGCCGCGTACACACCGCGCCAACGAACGCCAACGAATGGGTTTCGATGCCCTTCGTTGGTTCTGTTTGGACGGTTTAGCGAACGCCAACGATCGTTCGTTGGCGTGTGCCGGCGATCCGGAGCGTGGCGGTAACATCAAAGGAATTGAGCCATTAGATCGAACTCGGTGTGGACGGTGGCCGAAGGCCAACGAATGAACGCTGTTGAAGCATAGTTTCTACCAAGTGTTGCCAGCGAGGTCTTGTCAAAAGATACCTGAAATGTACAAAAAAGTAACATTTTCTTTTATTTTTTTTATTAGAGTCAGGGATCTTTTATAAGTTATTTTTATTTTTTTACAAAATCAACTCTTACAAAATTTCATACAAAATAAAATCAAAACTAGAGTAAGTGAGTGAGTATATGGAAATAGGAATTAGGAATCATAGATATAGTATTTAGGAATGGATGGAGGGAAGAAACTTTCTCACCACGAGCAACCGACAAGATACGAACGAATCTCATTGACCGGACGAGTAAGTGTATAATAATAACAACGGACGGATGACTTCATGCATTGGTGTGAAAAAGAGAAACAGATGTTAGATTAAGGAGTTGTCCTACAAATTTTTTGGGAGTTGCACACTCTGTTTCATGAACATTCTGAAAAATCACCTAAAGCGATTATCACACTGCTGCGGTTACCATTCCGGTGGACGGAGATGCGGCGTGAGTTTGTTATACACTGCGGATTTTTATGCGCATCAAGATTCTACAGCCATAATTATGAAGCGCACTACCACAAACCGGAACGGTGTGCGGTGCAGTGTGAGAACCGCCTAAATGTAACTTAAACTAGAAGTAACCACTGAGCTAAAAATCACCTAAAAGTAATCAAAAGTAACCTGGCAACACTGGAGCCGGAATCAAGTGCCAACGATCGTTTGCTCAACATTTGTTGTTTGTGCTTTGTCCTTCGATAGCCAACGAGCGTGCGGTAGCCAACGCTGAATATCCTTCGTTGGCGTTCGTTGGCGCGGTGTGTACGCGGCATTCTACAAGCCATGCGCATAAAGTTGGCAACGTCTTTTTAAGTGAACCGATTTGACACCGTTTGCACCATTTGACAGGTAAACAGCGAGTAAACCGCGAGTAATGAATCCTATGGAGATGGCATATCTTCTATACATCTATACAAATAAATAAAATGTAACTTATGTTTGTAACATTAAATAACCGCTTTTTACCACGTGCATATGACTAAATATACGATACATATACCAAAATGACATGTTTTTCAATTTTTGTCTGTCTGTCTGTTTGTTCCGGCTAATCTCTGAAACGGCTGGACCGATTTTGACGAACCGATTAATACGACAATAAGAAGTAGTTTAAAATTGAATTCTAAGATTTTCTTACATTGTGACTTAGTTACAGGTGACGCCAATAAAAGTGTGGTAAAAAGCACTACAACTGAACTACAATTGAAACACTATTGAGACACGATTGTGACTTAACGTTAGCAGACTTGGCCCCCTGTTTTATTGTTCAGACGTCCGCGTCGAATTTATTTTTGATATTTTTATAACATAGCTTAGCGACAGACATCTAGTGACAGAAAAATATAGTGAAACTTGTATTCATAATGCTGCGGCTACATTAGCGGCCGATAATTCGTGCGAGTTGTCGCGCTAAAATTATCGTTGTCGGGCATACGCGATGTTCTTGTCTACATTAGCGGGCGAAGCTTCGTGTTGCGTTGTCGCGCTAAGTACCGCGATAATTAGTTTATTTGGTTTATTGTCGTAAGTAACATTACAATTCAACACAGAACACTACCCCATTATTGATTTATATAGTTATAACAGCCAAATCGACCCGATCGCGATAAAAATCACAAAATAATCGAGTGGACGCTTTTCATCTACGTGATAAAAGACGCTAAATGAATCAAATCGGGTTCTGCTGTCATTTTCTTCCAACTCTTTCTCGCACATAGGTTATGATGTATGGATTTGTTTCTCACTCGCACCATTGTTCGTCTATTACCCCTAGTATAAATAAGTTTATGGTGTAGGTATGCCTCACTTTTTCGTAAGTATGCCACCTCCATAGGATTTAGTACTCAGAGGAGTAAACCGGTTCACAGCTTGTTGCCGTTCCGTATCATAGCATGGCTTGTAGAAGACGATAGAGACGGCTGTGGCACTAAAATCAGTGCAGTAAGTAAGTACTGAAATTCATTACTGCAGTGATTTTCAAATTTAGAATGTTCACCTCGGAAAAGTGCCACGTACTGCATTCTTTTCTCAAATATAATATTAACATTTCAGAGCATAAGTGTGAAAAAATTTATATCACATAGCCTTCCGCCCGCGGTTTTGCCGCGTGTACAGTCAGCATCAAAAGTAGCTTAGCATTTGAAATTTTCAAATTATTGTTATGGTTGAAATGACCAGAGTTGTCTGACATAGCTTTTGAGTCAAAAGTACATGACCGTCACTAACTTCTGAATAAACTAAAACATAAATTTCAAAAATAGATAATTTCAGAGAAGTTATAATTATTTGATTGTGTGTCATTTCATAAATATCTGACATGTTACTGTTTCATAAGTAACTGCAATACATTTGTGAAAACTCTTTGGAATGTATACTATACTACACGACGTTTTTCCGACGGAATTTGTTATTTTTCGGGGATATAATTAGCCTATGGGACTCTCTAGCTCCTAAACTATCCACATACTAAAAAAAACAGGTCGATCCGTTGCTCCGTTTTGACGTGAAAGACGGACATACAAACAAACACACTTTCACATTTATAATATCAGTATATATTGTATGTCAAAAGAAAATACTTATAACATAAAACGTCATTGCTTATAACGCTGAACAACTTCTCTTAAGATGCTGTATTTGTATCTCTTATAGATAAGCTGGGCTGCAAGGGTTCCAAATCAGGAGTACCAGACCTTCGATATTTTTCCGTCAATAGAAAATGTCCATGACGTTAAACAACTTTTCTTAAGACGCTATGTTTGCATCTCATATAGTTTAATCTGGCTGCTAGGGTTCCACATAAGGTGTACCAGACCTTCAAACTTTGTACGTCAATAGAAAGTGCTCATCACGTTTAACAATTTTCCTTAAAACGGTGTTTTAATATCTCTCATAGTTTGGCTGGACTGCTATGGTTCCACATCAGAAATTGCGATCTTCAAAATAAATTAGAGCTATATGTTGGCAAGGACCAATAGCTGTATAACAAAAAAACTTTCATCAAAATCCGTTCCGTAAACTTTTTTGCCGACGTCATCGCACGAAAAAATTCAACCCCTGTTTTCACCCTCTTTAGCGTAGTTTTTTTTACAAACTATGAATGTCGTATTTATTTATCTAATCAAAAGCCTATAAAATAATTTTGAAGCTTCTAGCTTTAAAAACGACGTAATTTCCATACAAACTTTCATCCCCTATTTCAACCCCTTACAGCCCTTTGTTCACATAAAAAAGTAGCCTATGTCCTTTCTCAGGCTCTAGACTATCTCTGTACCAATTTTTATTCAAATCGGTTCCGTAGTTTAGGCGTGATTGTGTAACACACAGACAGACAGATTCGCATTTTCGCATTTATAATATAAAAAAGTAAGGATTAGTAGGTTTAAGAATGCGAAAGTAACTCCGTCTGTCCGTGTGTTACGCAATTACGCCTAAACTACTAAACCGATTTAAATGAATTTTGATACAGATATAGTCTTTAGCCTGAGAAAGGACAAAGTTCTTTTTTTTACGTGAAAAAAGGTCTGTAAGGGTTTGAAATAGGGGATGAAAGTTTGTATGTGAATTACGTTATTTTTTAAGCTAGAAGCTTGAAACTTATTATTTAGGCTTATGACCAAATTAAATAAATACGACTTTCAAAGTTTGTAAAAAAATAACCTAAAGGGGGTAAAAATAGGGGATGAAAGTTTTTGTATGATGATGTCGGCAAAAAAGCTTACGGCCCAGAAAATAAAAATGTAGAAGAAATCCTTATCCTTATCCTTACTATCCTTACAAATTTAAAATATTTATATTTATATTTAATATAATATTATATGTAAATTGGAAAGTTAAATGCGATATGTTAAATGCGAAATTAACTCTGTCTGTCTGTGTGTTACGCAATGACGCCTAAACTGCTGAACCGATTTAAATGAATTTTAATACAGATATAGACTAAAGCCTGAGAAAGGACATTAGCTATTTTTTAATGCGAAAAAAGGGCTGTAAGGGTTTGAAATAGGGGATGAAAGTTTGTCTTTTAATTACGTTATTTTTGAATCTAGAAGCTTGAAACTTATTAATTAAGCTTTTGATAAAATATAAATAAATACGACATTCAAAGTTTGTAAAAAAATTACCTTAAAGGGGGTAAAAATAGGGGATGAAAGTTTTTGTGTGAAGATGTCGGCAATAAAAGCTTACGGCCCAGAAAATAAAAATAAAGAAGAAAGACAGAGAGTTAGGGAGTCATTAAAAAAATCTGAAACTGAAATTTACGCAAATAAGAAACTTGCCAAGCGCCGCGTGCCATACACAATGAGCGGCGCGGCGGCGCGCGGCGGTGGCGGTGCAGCGCGGCGTATGTGGGGGAATATGCCTAAAGTGTATTTGCAAAATAATAAAGTCTAAAAAATTCAAAATGCTGCCGAAAGTCCATTCCACGCGGGCACAGCTAGTACTTTATAAAATGTACGAACTATTTTCTATTCTATCGACCGTATTCAGTGTATATCAGCCCGCATTAACCTTCAATATAAAGCCTTATTACCTACACAAGGGCAGTTTTCTGAGGTCATGCGCGATACTCATATTAGACGTTTCTGAATATCTATGGGTCGGACCGCAACTATCTATTTTATACGGGTCATTTGCCACAATTGAGGGGTAGGTTGACTGTAAACTTATAGTATTGTAAATTATTGTATAAGCCTACAGAGCGTCCGACGACTAAAAGTATGCCACAGGGAAAGTTCCTACCTTAAATATTGTAGACAGAGAATTTTACTGAAAGGAATCTCCCTCTATGTGGTATAGTCGTGAAACGCCCTGTATGTAAATATGTATGTACTACCTAGCCAATCCAATAACTTTACATGCAAAAATGTATCAAATTTTTTTTACGAAAAAGAAGTGTTTATTGATAAAATATTGAAAGCCACGTAACTCGGAAAATGGAACTCGTAGAATATCGAAAAAATAAACCTTCACTACCGTATTGCGTTATATTTATAGGGCGTTTTAGTAAAATTTGCTGTGTTTTTATATCATTATAACTTTAACAATGTTATCCTGCGAGACCTATAACCACAAGACATTTAATCCTTTTGTAGATAAAAGAAAATGTAAATTGATTAAAATAAAAAAAATATAACCACCATTTTATTAAATTGGTTAAAAATACATACGAAGAGCTCACAAATAACATAAGAAAGTTACGTAATCGCAAACGGTCCGCGACATGTTTTATTCATCGTCGCGTGCAAGCCCTGCACACCTATCAACGTGCTGTTTTTGCCTTTGTCGCAATAAAAATACTACATATATTTCAAGGTAACAAAGAAAGATAATGTGAGTAATATTTTCAGTGTCATGTGTAAAACTTTGTCACATTTTCAGTGGCGTTGAAACTTACTTCAGTTTTACCTAAAAATATATCGGTTCGGTTCAATGTGCTTGATTTTTTTGTCTTGGTGCATGCATGCACTATTATTGTGTAATACAGTATTTTTATATGTAAAAGAAGACAAATCTTTTACAATTTTGTCAATTGCAATAACAGATTGTTGATCGAAGTATGTTGAAGCCGTCAAAACTAAGTATCAAACTTTTAAAATTGGAATAACTTTTCAAATACACAAGATATTCTTTCGAAATACAAAGGACTCTAAAAAGAGTTTAATTTTGTATTTAAAAACTTCAAAATGTCTGAAAAGAGCTTTAAAAACAAAAAAAAATATTTTCGAATTACAATTTTACCATATGTTTACCATTCATTTATTTGTTTCTGTTTTCAAATTTTTTCTAGATCAATGAGTCTTGTTAACAAAAAGCTAAGTTAGACAACAGTACTGTTGTCTAACTTAGCTTTTTACATAAATTATAATGCCTCTTTCACCTGAAGAATGTGCTAGGATTATGACTTTTCGGGAACTAGGCATCAGTATGCGTCGTACTGCAAGAATGTTGGGTTTGAAGGTACGAAGAGACTGGAAACTATTAGGGGAGACCTTGTAATGGCAGACCCAGGTGTACTAGTGCCCAAGAAGGCCGTTATATTGTTTCCACTGTGTTAAGAAATCGCCACCTTAATGCAGTAGAAGTCCAGCAACAGCTTCTTCAGACCCGAAGGGACTACATTAGTGACAGTACAGTGAGAAGAAGACTTGCTGAAGCAAATCTGAAATATCGAAGACCAGCGACTGGCCCCAAACTCGAGAGAGAGCATCGAGTAGCGAGACTGCGATACGCCCTTGAACACATACAGTGGTATGATGAAGAGTGGTCAAGCATTTTGTTCACAAATGAGTCTCAATTCTCACTTTACACTTCTGATGAAAGGCGAAGAGTCTCTCCTGGCCTGGTGAGTGATACCTCTAAGACTGCTTCTGAGAAAGAGTCCAGTACGGTAGAGGCAGTGTACATGTATGGGCTGGCATACCTTGAGAAGGTCGCACAGAGTTAGTGGCCATAGAAAATGGCACTCTGACTGGGGAAAGATATGCCCAAGAGATTCTCAACGAGTATGCAGGGCCGTGTTTAGCAAATTTGGGTGATGATGGATGGTGGTGATGGCAACGGTTCAGGTTGCGCAAGAGTATATTCAGGTGGTTGGTCATCTTGTTGGCTTGGCCATCAAGTAGTCCTGATACTACCCGATCAGGCACGCCTGGGATGAGCTAGGGAGGCTAGTCAGAAGCCGCAGAACACCACCTACCACCCTCAGGGTACTAAAACAGGCCCTAATTTAAGAATGGGAGAATGTTCCCCAACATCGGCTCTGAAATCTCCTGTTCAGTGTGCCAAGCCGGCTCGAAGCTGTGGTCAGAGCCCGAGGAGGCAATACCATTCATTAAAAATTAAATAATATGTAAAACATAGGTACTTATAAAATATGTTAATTGAGTTTTTTGACACTAAGCTAGAAAGGCTATTTTTATTGTTTTATCCTTTTTGAGTTAAAAATATTACTAATGTATAGTTTACTAGTTTCAAAGAGAGCTGATGAAGTTTGTTATAAAAAGTTTTTTGTTTCAAATCTCTAACTTCTATAGTTTAGTGAAAAATTAAATTTTAAAAGTGTAGTACTTAGTTTTGCATGCCAGTGTATCATAAATGCGTAAGTTTGCGAGTCTGGATGTTTAGTAAAATACCTATTAAGAATTCGTAATTTGTAAAGCCTCCTCAACTAATTGTATGCCATAATGGCGGAAACCAGCTGAACAATGTAATTAAGGACAGTTAGTTTGCATATTGTAGTATGATTCACAAAGTTAAGTATATAGTAATAGGTATATAGGGCAGAGGTACCCTTTGTGGCCAGTTTAAGGACTTTTTGACTTTTAGGCACTAAGTACTAAATGGTCTTAGGTATTTAGGAGACAAATTATATCTTAAATTATAGATAATTTATCTACCTTTAAAGGTACATTTTACAAATTTAAAAAAGTAAAAAAGTTTTTTGGATATAACACAAAATGTGTGAGAGGTGCCAAATGTACTTACCGTTTTTGGCCACTTATTGATAGTTAAACTTTTGTAAGTATAGCGAAAAATCAACACCAAACCCAAGTTAAATCAAATATTCTAATTCGCTAGAAACCAATCAATTGCAAAATAACAATTTAATTGTAAAAAACCAAGGTTTATAAAGTATTTCATCCAAAACAAATTTCTTAAAATCTTCATACAAAACATTTTTTAAAACAGAAAATGGGATTTACCATGGCCCGCTATTATTTCTCGGCTGCTTGCGCTCCTACAGTGCAACGAGTGAGATAGAAGATGGCTTTGGAATTTGGATTTACTGAAAAAAAATCGTATGACTTATGGAATTCTAACGGTTGTTATTATTACCTTAAAACACCTTATTTTAATTGCCTTTAACAAAAATAGCGACAAGTTGTTTAGAAAACTTTTAGAGCAAAAAGTGGCCAAAACCGGTACAGTGGACAAAACCGGGGCTTCTGCCTATTTCAATATTTAGATGTGAAAAAACCAAACTCGTATTAACTTTTTTTAACTACTTAAAATTTGCTGAGTGTTATTAGGGTCTTAGTATTCTATAAGCCCTTCCACATTGTTTAAAATACAAAACAGAACCCAAACTGAAACCAAAAGTCTGAAAAATCTGTTTCAAGTAGAGGTATGTTCGCGGTCAAGTGTGTGAAACATCATAACAACAATAAAACTTCGTATACCTATTTGTATAACTGAAACTATCTCAAACAACTGACTAACACGTGTCAGCAAGTCAGCAAGCTCGGAACTTACCTTTCGCTGTGCGAAGTGTTCGAGTCAGCAGTCGCATTCTTCGCCTCAAGGGTCGAGGAGTCAAGCAGCAGAGCGTCCGAGATGCGGACGATAAGGATGTCCCCTATCTGGATGTCTGCGGCGCCCTCCCACGACATGATAACCGGGGGACACTCGTCCTCCGCCGCAGCCCCCGCACTCCCAGCGCCGCCGCACTCCTCCGCCATCAACAACACAGAGTCACACATACATTAATTAATCAAGTCAACCTGTATAACTGTTGTTGCTCATGCGAATTGTAATGTTCACTAATGTCTATTTTATTTTCTACGTTTAACCGTAGTTAATGGATCATTTGACGAAATACATTATGCGGTCCATTTATGGATCATGGATCGATCAGGGCTTAATGACAATTTAGATGCATGGCATTAATTAGTTGAAGGTCTTTTTCAGCCGTTGGTATAAAGTGTATTTACAATATCATATATTTAAAAACCTGTGAGTGCAATTCTTATTTTCATTATTGGTTTTATAAATTTCCCTTGAGGAAAATTCCGTTATGATTGATATGGTAATTTTGTAATGGAGCTTCCCATTTCAAGCGGAAGTGGCTGAGGTTTTAAAGCGATGAGAAATCTAACTTAATTTTTTCTTACTATGGATGACTCACTATATTTTTCAAGATTGAAAATAAACTAGACTACTTAGCCGCAGCAGCAGTGCTTATTAAAACCAGGTAAAACATTTTTCAAGTAATAAACTTTTGAACTTTCTTAAAAGAAAGATACCTACATCCAACTCAACACATATTTACCTACTTCTTTCTTATATCACCTTCTGAAGCTATAATAACTAAAAACTAATACCTCTATAAAATGACAAAGCGTTATAAAAGGCCGCCTGTGGCAATTTCCTACAATATTACATGGCTATTCTCTGCAATAATAATACCTCACATACAAGACACCGACGTTAGATCATGGCGGCAAAGCGAGAAGGTCGAATACATAAGCCATAAATCCTCTCTGGGGAAAAACGACGAAAAGCTTTCCTTCTTGAGCGGTTGAACTCTGTTCATTATTTCTTTTAAGGAAAATGTTCTAGCTCTTTAGAGCGCGGCGGCGGCACCCGGCGGCGGCGGCAAGGAGATTATGGACCCATAACAAGTTGCTTTTAATTTCAACGGAAGTCACCGAGATGTTTTTGTACATCGATTTCTTTCCCTGCTTCGTTTTGCGAACTTCCTGAGTTTTCAATGCTAATTAAAAAGTTTATTTATGCTGGAAATGTGAAAATGTTCCGGTTGGTTATATTATAATTCTAACGGGAATAAGAACGGTTATTTCATTATTTATTAATTTTATTGTAAGTACTACAATTTTATTAACGTGTGAGTCGGACTCTATCTTAATTTTTTTAAGTAAAGAACTTCTTAAATTCAATTCTAGTTCTTTCCGAAGAATTTTTCTAACAAGGTTCAGATTCCATACAAAGCCGTTATTTAATGATTGATACCTAAACGTTTTAGACGAATGAAAAAGCTGATGGTGAATTGGCGCCGCGCCGCGCCGCTTATAGTGCGACAAGCATATCTGTTCCGGTGATAATCTTTGGAACTAGAACATTTTAATACTAAAGTCCATTTTGACAGCTAATTTTGTATTGCAAGTGGCTCCTCTGTCACGTCTGTCACCGGAACAGACAGGCGTGTGGGACTATAAGTCTTGTTTTTAATAGACACGTCTAAAAAGCTCAATCGAATAGTGAAGTTTGGCCTCCATGAAAACAACCTTGCTAGAGTCCATTACCTCGCTAAAAACAAACTTTTTTTTTTCGAAAGCATAATAATTCAAAATTCCTAGCTTTCACAAACAAGCTCGTAGTTAAAACATGAAACGGAGCACATATAACATTGGAGAGAGTTTCAAAGGCTTTCTACTCGCTGCTAGTTCGCGTTTGAATTTTCAAGTGGATAAGATAAAAAGAGATACCTAACGCAGAACTTTTGAGATTTCAGAACAACTGGAAATTTCTATAGTGCCTAGCTTGCAATGAGGCACTCTCAAAAGCCAAGCGTTATTATTTCCTCATAATGAAGATTCAAGAATTGTGAAATAACAGTAGGTACCACAGAACATGGAAAAATCTTTCCGTGTTCTGTGAACAGTACCTTTTATTCTTTTTCGACGAAGAATATTTTTGACCGACTTCAAAATTCAAAAAAGGAGGAGTTTATAAACTCGTATAACAAAACGTATAAATAGGTTTTGTCTGAAATATTACAAATATTACAATTTATTAAAGTCTTAGGCCATGAAACCGGTCATTCTGTTCAAAATAAATAATATATGAGACAGAGATACGATTCAATCATAGGATTATGAATAATTTCCACTTGAATATTGCGACGAAGTAACCCATAAAAAATATAGTAGACACACGTAGGTACATTATGCAGATGTTATCCAGTGTTCCTCGTTCGGTAAACTAAAAGGGTGATTCTTTTACCTTATTGCTCTATTGTTTACGTTGCACGAAACGTTTTAGAGGATGGTGACGGATTTTGTTTCTCCATGAATAAGGGACGAAAACAAATTGTAAAAGTAAATAGATATATTACATTTCTAGTTTGTTTAAAAAAATTATTAACATATTCACAATGCATGTTTGTCATCCTACTTCCTACTAATATTATAAATGTGAAAGTTTAGATGTTTGGATGTTTGGATGTTTAGATGTTTGGATGTTTGTTACTCAATCACGCCAAAACGGCTGAACGGATTTGGCTGAAATTTGGGACATAGATACTTTGTAGCCTGGAGAGGAACATAGGCTACTTTTTATCCCGGAAAAGTATCACATTCCCGCGGGATAACGTCGTGTAGTCCACGCGGGCGAAGCCGCGGGCGGAAAGCTAGTTTACAATATATTTGATACCAAACTATTTATTTTCGTTTCAAATTTTCCCTATGGAAACGCACTTAGACGCAATTTGTATGCATGAACAGAATTCTAATAGAAATGTGAACGTAAAACACAGTACTGTTTAATCTGGCGAGATTCTCGTAACTTCCATTCTAAATGACTTCTGGTTTATCAAAACCCTGATTTTCTATTTTGTTGGACTTAATATTACTTACACCTCTACACATAGCTTATGGCATGATATTCTGAGGAAATTCATTTAACATACAGTCTACTTTTCTATAAAAAATATGCTTTTTATGCAACATATACCTATAACATGTTCTGTTTAACGACACGGTTTAATCTGGCGAGATTCTCGTAACTTCCATACGAAATGACTTCTGGTTCATCTAAACCCCGCAAGTGAGAGCACTCCCAGCCACAGCGGGTGAAAAAAAAACCAAACTTGTTATGATACCATAATCCCGAGTACAGCGCTCGCATCACGTAAGGAACTTTCTTTCGATGCAATAACTTAATTATTGGAAAGCTAACCACTTCATTAGGGCATTTACGAAATATTTTTCTTTTTAGTCTCTAGTTGGACTGCGCTCAGATGCAAAGTGTATGCATGTACACAGAATTCTAATAGAAATGAGAACGTAAAACAGGGCTCTTAATCTGGCGAGATTCTCGTAACTTCCATACGAAATGACTTCTGCTTCATCTAAACCCCGCGCGTGAGAGCACTCCTGGCGACTGAGGATGAATAAGAAACGAAACTTGTTATGATTCCATATCCCGAGCACAGCGCTCGCATCACGTAAAGAACTTTCTTTCGATGCAGTAACTTCATTAATGTAAAGCTGAAATCAGTTCATTGGAGCATTTAAGTACTTAATATCTTACTATTTAGTCTCTCTAGTTGACTTTTTATTATTATTATTATTTATACACCCTTAATTTTTAATTAGTACAAATATTTCAGTAGATGAATGGATCGAAATCGCGAGAAAAAGACAGCTGTTCCACAGAAAAGTACAATACCGACACGACTTAAATGCATACAACAGCGGTAAGTCTAAAATATTGTAGAGTAGAATATCGGAATGCGGCTAATCGATTTTTTTTTTCACGATTCCGTAGTTGGTGCCGTTCTTATAATAGTAGATTGTGTTACAAGGGAGCAAAATAACATATTTACGGCGAGGGCGCTATTTTGAATCCAGAGCGCAGTGAAGGATTCTAGAGTAGAATCCCGAGCACAGCGAGGGATTCTAAAGTAGAATCCTGAACGCAGCGAGGGATTCAATATACGTCGCCCGAGATGAAAATAATTTTGCGGCCGAGTAATACACTCTACTTTTCATTTCGAATATAAGGAAAGTAAATACACTCTGCTTTTCATCCCCCTCTATAAGAAAAGCAATAAAGACAACTAAAACTATCTAGAAAAATAAAAGAAAGGTGGCGGGGAGCTTCGCTTTCTCTGTTTTTTCTATAATAGGTATATAAAAAAATTTAAGTTTCGAAATAAGAAAAAAAATTTTTGAACAAAAAAAAGATTTTTGAATAAAAAAATTTTTTGAACAAAAAAAAAATTTTTTTATATGTCTATCGGATGCCTCCTATCTATCTCCGGAGTACTATAGGTGGTTGAAAATTTTGTTAGATTTTAGCTACGCTACGAGACGCACCGTTTTAGAGATATTCTCGTTTTTATAAAAAAAAATTTTTTTAAATTTTGCAAGTCCCGTCCCCAATACAAAATTAGTTGAAAACGTTTTCATTGCCGATGAGGTAACTCTATGGTTGACTGTAACCAAATTCAGTTCTATTCTTAAAATTCATTTCCACCCTTGGGTCCAACCGATAGTTTTGGACCCGCTGCTCAGTTTAAATATACATCACTTTCCGAATCTGAGAGATGAAAAAATTATTCATATTGATGTAGGTATACTTTCATCACCTGAAATAGTTGTACTAATAAAAAATTAAGGGTGTACTTATCATAATGGTGGTGGGGATGTTGGTTATAATAATAGGCCCCTTATAGTACACAACGGGCAAAGCACACTATTCGGTATGCCTTTGGGGTTTAACCATTGCCAAGTTTATATAATGGTTAACACTTCAAAGGAGAGTCGGCTGTTACGATACACACGGGACGATAGGGTAGTGCTTTTCTAAGCCGACACTGACATAGTCATAATTAGTTAGCATTTATTTAGCTATACCTACATCTTATGAAGAAATATCTAGTATTGAGTTAATATTTCCAATAACAAGTAGCAGATATTATAGGTAGGTACTCGTGTAGGTATATTGAAGTCAACCAATTAAGTAGGTAGGTGTAAATAATAAACGAAGTGGGTGTACCTAAACTAATCGGCAGGCTTATTACTGATCTTAAAGTGACAGTTGCAATCGCGAAAATTAACAATTAATCGCTCCCAAAACACATATTCGTATTACGGAACGTAGATCGCTACGATAGCGCCAGAAGCGAGCGATTTGTGAACTAAAATAGCATGAAAGGTACCGTACCGTACTGTACCGATTGCAAACCAACCGCAACTAGTAGCAGTCGCGTTGCAATTGTACAATTAGCAACTGGTTGCTTGTTTTGGTAATAAGCCTGCGGGGTAGCTCATCCGTTCATATATTTAACTGATTAAGTATGCAGAAAGGTTATGTCAACATTTACAATGCTAATTGTTACGATTCACCTCTATGTGGCTAATCTCGTTCCAAACTGATGCAGGGCATGTAAATACAGTTTATTATTTATATTTAAATCTAATTTGTGTTTTTTATAATACATTATTGGTATCTAAAGCACAGAATATATTCTAAAGTTATTTTACTTGTTTAACTAGTTATGACAAATGGAAAATAAAGTATTTAGTAAAAATCGACCCGTCTCACAACCAGCTCCGATGGTACTCGAACCCACGACCTTTCGCTATCCGGGCGACTGCTCTAACCACCGAGCTACGGAGTCGGTGGTTCGAGCAGTCGCTAGTCGCCCGGATAGCGAAGGGTCGTGGGCTCGAGTCCCATCGGAGCCTGGTTGTGAGACGGGTCGATTTTTACTAAATACTTTATTTTCCATTTTTCTATAAAAAAAAATGCATTGTGAATGCAAAAAAGTAAAGAATTAAATAACTTAGTTTTATGACAAATTGAAAAGAGAATGTAAAATTGTCGGGGTTTTCTTTCAAACAATTAAAAACAAATTCTATTAAATATGTAGATTTGATGTCTTACCGTGAGAGGCAAGTTGAGCTCATGGGTCTCGTTGCCGCGCCACAGCCGGGACTCCCGTGGCAGCACGGGCAGCTCGCACTCCACTGCGCTCAGCCGGTCCTGCAGCCGCGGCAAGTGCGTGCCTGCACTAACTCCACCCGCTTTTTGCTTCCTTGCACTTTTCACCGCACCCCTTGTGCTCGTATACACTTTAGTCGAACGGACTGTTGTTCTCGAGTACGCTTTTGTTGTTATAGTGCTTTCTTCTGCGGCCGGAGTTGCAGTAGTCGGCACTACGCTGGATTGTAATGGCTTCACACTCGCCTTTGTCTCGGATGAAGTAGTAGTGGTCGGACTTTGCGTACTAGAGCTAGCTTTGATCTCATCTTGAGCCGACAAAGTAACTTCGCAGACAGAGGCGCCGACTAATGACAAAATTAACGTCGCCATTAGCAAATAGCGCGATGTCCTCCCTCGTCTCATGTTACTCAATAAGTAATCCATTGTGATATTCTTTCTGTCTGCGTCCTTGCTCTTATTACTTAAAAGGTGCCTTTGGCTCTTTGGCACAATTTCAATGGCAAATTGAAGTTGACATAGTCTGCCAACAAATAAAAGTTATGTATGAATATGCGACAGCATTTCACAATTATTTTTTTAATCCACAACGGGGTAGCACTTGGCCTTCATCACACACAGGTGATATTAAGTGGTGATAAAGCTGAGGCGGAAGCGCACTACTCCCGGAATCCTCAATCACTGAGGAACTGGTTATCTTATATCTAACAGCCGGAACACAGTGGTGAAAACATCATAGTTATGGCTTCAGACTTAGATAAGACGGTGGTAGCTAGCCAGGCGGACTAAAAACAAGTCCTACCACCAACCGAACCGAATACTATATCGGGAACCGAATATAACCCCACTGGGAATCGAACCTCTGGGGTCTGAAATCGGTGGTGAGAATCATTAGACCACAGAGGCGTTTAAATTGTAGTTTATGTGACTGTCGCATAATGAATAAAACATGAGTGGGAGTTTATAAAAAACGAGCCTTAGCGAGTTTTTTAATAGTATTCCACGAGTGTTTTAATACCGAGTTATGTGCAGTCTCATACAGTACTTTATCTACACTCATTACATTTATTAAATATTTTAAAAATAAAGCAAATCAATATTAATGATAAAGTGTGAATTGGTGCCAAACCCCACTCAAAGGAGTCTATGTACGGTCTATTACTTCTAAATTCAAAATTCAAATTTAAAAAAAGTTTCTGATTGTTGCCGGCTAAAGAAGGGCTTGAAAGAGTTGGAAGTCAGTGCCTACATAGCCTACTACGTAAATCCTACGGTTGCCGTGGGAGACTGTAAAATTAAGAAATATAAACTGTGTTTTATGATGAGTGACAGCTGTATCTGGTTGTTTCAGGCGCTACTCGGAAAAAGTATGGACTTTTTTATTTAAAACTATAGGACGGTTACAGTTGTTATTGTTACAAATCTGGTAATAAGATATATATTTCTTCATACCTTTATCTAGAATCGTATAGTTTCAAAAACACGATTTTATGATTTTGCCTCGCCACTTTTTCTTTTCGAAAAGACCTCTAAAAATACGAAAATTCAAGATTATTCTTAAATGGGGTTACTTACACTATTGGAATTTGGTTTAATTAGTGGACACCAACAATATTTAGGATCGTAAAGAATCATTTTTTTAAATCGCTGTAGTTTTTGAATACGAAGTGATTTTGTGTTTTTTTTTTTGCCTAAACTGCAAAATCGGTCTCGCTCCCGCGCGCGTCGTTTTCTCATTGCTATCTCGCTTCAGCATAATTTTTCCGAGTATCGCCTTCATAATGACCATTATGAAACAGTTTTATTATTTAAAGTTGACTATGGCATAATGTGTATCATTATACGTTCATGCATGAATCAAGAATTTATTTGATGAGTTCATGAGTTCATAATTCGAATATTATAACATGGGTGTAGATAATTAGTAGTTTGTTACACAAGGAACGTAAGCGAGCTATTACAGAACAAGATCCAATTTGGCGCCCGTGCGAGCGTAGCTCGCAAAGGGCGCTAAAGGATCGAGTGCACCCGAGATATTTAGACGCCCGAGCGAGCGAAACGAGCGAGGGCGAATATAGTTCGAGGGTGTAATAGCTACTTGCAACCGAGGTAAGCATTCTACTTTACATCATTCATGCGAGGTAAATAAAACATTTATATTGTTATGACAAAATGATTCTTTTATAAGAGAGAAAATATTTATTTAAAATTTGCCAAAACTTGTAAATGTACTTATTTTAACCGCCATTTTCATTGTTCTCTACAGTAAATAGTTTTCTTATCATTTTATGAAAAAAATATTCTTTGACCAAGGAGTTTTGCATAGCTTGAATGGTAAAGTTACTTTACAATTAAAGCATTCACCTGCTTGAATTGCAAAGTAATTTGAAAATGGAACGTTCTATCTAAACAATACACTGTGTTGCACATGGCAACTTACACAGCCTCTTACCATACTCGTAAATCCTAGTTACCGAGCAGTATGATGTAATAGTAGTTTATGTGACTGTCGCATATTACCGAGTTATGTGCAGTCTCATACACTACTTTATCTACACTCATTACATTTATTATATATTTACAAAATAAAGCAAATCAATATTAATTCCAAAATGAGAATTGGTGCCAAACCCCACTCATACGGTCTATTCCTTCTAAATTCAAAATTCTAATTTTAAAAAAGTTTCTGATTGTTGCCGGCTAAAGAAGGGCTTGAAAGAGTTGGAAGTCAGGGCCGGTAAATCCTACGGTTGCCATGGAGACTGTAAAATTAAGAAATATAAGTGTTTTATAATGAGTGACAGCTGTATCCGGGTGTTTCATAATGGTCATTATGAAACACCCGGATACAGCAGTTTTATTTTTTATAGTTGACCATGGCATAAAATGTATCATTAGACATTCAGGCATGAGTTCATAATTCGAAAATTATAGCATGAGTGTAGATACAACTAATTATAATATTGTCTTATTATTTATACAATCACTAATCCTAAATGCGAAAGTAACTCTGTTGAAAAATGTACCTTTAAAGGTAGATAAATTATCTATAATTTAAGATATAATTTATGTCTTAAATATCTAAGACCATTTAGAACTTAGTGCTTAAAAGTCAAAAAATCCTTAAAGTGGCCACAAAGGGTATCTCTGCCCTACCTTAAGTTTTCATTTAGTTCGTGAGCCTTTAAAATACTATTGTTGATCGAAGTACCTACAGCAGCTGTAATTATGTTTCTTAATTTTACAATCTCCATGGTAACCGTAAGATTTACCGGCCCTGACTAGCCGGCAAAAATAAGAAACTTTTCTAAAATTAGAATTTTGAATTTAGAAGGTATATAGGGCAGGCGTACCGGTTTTGGCCACTGTACCGGTTTTGGACACTTTTTGCTCGAAAAGTTTTCTAAACATCTTTTAGCCATTTTTGATAAAGGCAATTAAAATAAGGTATTTTAAGGTAATAATAACAACCGTTAGAATTCCTTATGTCATAAGATTTTTTTTCAATAAATACAATTTTCTGTTTGAAAATATGTTTTGAATGAAAATTTTAAGAAAATTATTTTGGATGAAATACTTTATAAACCTTTGTTTTTTATATTTAAATTGTTCTTTTGCAATTGACTGGTTTCTAGCGCATTAGAATATATTGATTTCACCTGGGTTTGGTTTTCATTTTTTGCAATACTTAAAAAAGTTTAACTATCAGTTAGCGGCCAAAACCGGTACATTTGGCACCTCTCACACACTGTGTGTAATATAAAAAAACTATTTAACTTTTATAAATTTGAAAAATGTACCTTTAAAGGTAGATAAATTATCTATGATTTAAGATATAATTTGTGTCTTAAATACCTAAGACCATTAAGTACTTAGTGCTTAAAAGTCAAAAAATCCTTAAAGTGGCCACAAAGGGTACCTCTGCCCTACCACAGTCTATATACTTACTATTATTAGACCGTATTGACTCATAAGAGTAGGGTTTGGCTACAATCCACATTTTATAATTAACATTTATTTGCTTTATTTTTGAAATATAATTATGATAAATGTACATGGGTGTAGATAAATTAGTGTGAGAGACGGCACATAACTCGGTATTGTATTGTGACAGTCACTTAAGTAGGGATAAGAGAACTTGAAGTTGCCTCTTTTAAATCTATAGCAGAAGCTGCATGTGGATTCTTTTCACCTATTTCTACCTTTGTAAGGGTAGGGTATGCAAAAATAATACTACTAAACCAATGTTCAATCTTCAAACAACTTATCAATAACAATACATCCTATGTTAAGAGATACAAGAATCATCGTTATAGTTCAATATGCAAGTACATCTAAGTGGGAACCGATACCGAAAGAGGTAGCCGCAAAGAAAGTGTCGGAAAGTCCTTATTGCCAATAATGTAAGGGACGGACACTCTCCTGAAAACATCTATAATTGGACAAGCTGTAGGGCTCTCACCTTAAGTAGTGACCCTCTTCAATCACGAGGATACCTCCGATAAACTCTACCCGGCCGATTTGCATTTTTAATCCCCTTTCTTTTGAAAATTAATACCAACTTACCTTTCTTGTTGATCTAAACACCTGTAATCGGTGTCAATAGAGTGATTGATAACGATAGGAAAAAAAACTGTATCAATTTATTATTGTAAAAGATACTTACGAAATCCTTTTTAGTTTAAAAATTAACCTTGTCAAATATAGTTTTAACACACTGTATCTAAAGGAAGCTAATGTTCTGTAAATTCGCGAAAAAAGGTTAAGTCTAGCTTTATCTCACGCAACCACTAAACTGAAAGTATCTGAAAGTAAATTTTTCTATTTACTTACTTTAAACGCAACAATGCGCGAACTTTGTTGACTTTTCAATTTAAAAAGAGAAATAGTAGAGTTATTTATTTGTGTTTTGTTGAGTAATGTTTTGACAGGGTGGCGATGCGGCGCAGGGCGGGCGGCGCGTTCGACCGCAGCCTTCGCGGCACTGCTGAGGCGGCGGCGCCCCGCCCGCCTCGCCGCCGCCTCGCCCGCACCTCGGCCGCGCACCCTACTCGCCCTCTATGCGAGTATCTCTACTTAATTTTACTCCACGCTCGTAGGTCCAACGATTTCCCTAACGGGACTCGAACCACAGGCTATTTCGGGATTGCGTACTTAATTCTATGACGCAGATAGAGCTTTCTGAAGCAATTTTCTTAACAAGATTTTCTTTATTCTTGACATTTAGGGTTTTTCCACTGATAACGGAAACAGGCTTATCTCTTAATTTACGTACCACTACGTAGCAAACTAGAACGAAGTTTATATTTTTCTAATTTCCAGAACCTCACTGTTCACCAATTAATTATCGCGTTAAAATTGTTGGAACCTAATAAATTAACAAGCGATTCCAAGTATCAGACAGTGCCTAAAAAAACAATTAATTTCCTGTCGTTATCCACCGTCGTAAGATGGATGCGCTAGTTAATCGCGGCTAATTAAGTGGAGCTTTGTTACAGTAATGTAGATCTTGACTGAGACGCGGAGCCCGTCGCTAAGGCCGTCGTGTCATTTGTATGGTTTTTGATTACTCATTCAGTCTTAGCATAAATCGTTAAGAAATTTTCTTAGTAGAAATTGCGAATATTTACGCTTTTGAATGAAGTTAATGAATACGTTTTAGTTTAATTTGTTAGATTAATATCGTCGTCGTCGTGATCATGATCATAATAATGGTCGATTACTGTTACTAATATTTAGTTAGGTAAATAACAAAAATATGCACTAGTCAGTCCACTGCGTAGTCTTTTTATGTCGTCTACTGCCTACTAAATCCTGCATGAAAGAACTCATTTATACTCGCAAAGTTGATAATAAATCTGCTGCGAAAAATATACAGACATGTCTGTAATTTTTTCGCAATTAAAACGTTTAGTAGTGTTTCCTGTAAGAAAGAGGGTATTTGCTCAAGCGGGCGCTACAATTCGCGCGGAAAATGTACTTTTCCCAGCCGCCGCCCAATTTGTGTTAATACTTCACTGAGTATCTTTTGTTTTTAATCTAATTATAATAGGCTTACCTGCGGTGGATAGACGTTTTTTCACGTACAATAGATGCATGAAATGTTACTAATACGATTAGGTACCTACTTAGGATTTATTTCATTATCAAAATTTGGTAAGTATGCTACGCTATAAGTAAAAACAAGGCCTAACCCATACTTCCTACTAATATTATAAATGCAAAAGTTTAGATTTTGGCTGAAATTTGGGACACTGATAGTTTGGAGCCTGGAGAGGAACATATCTTTGAAACCTCGAGAGGAACATAGGCTACTTTTTATCCCGGAAAATACCATATTCCCGTGGAGTAACGTCGCGTAGTCCACGCGGACGAAGCCGCGGACTGAAAGCTAGTAATATTATATATGTGAAAATGAATAAGGAATACGGAAAGATAAATTGCTATTTTGGAATGTATCCAATACAATAAGAAAACTGTGAATAACCTTTTCAGCGTAAAGAAATGTTCTTTTATATTAATATTTTTATTTAAGCATTTAAAAAACCGGTGACTGACAAACCCTGTAGCAGTAAAAGAAAAAAAACCTTCATTGAAACCAATCAATAGCTGTTACTGAGGTGATAACTGTTAATTATAATGTCTAGTATCTAGGTATGCTTCATCTTTTTAAGCTAACAAATGCGACATCGCATTTGTTAGCTTAAAAGATGAGTTATAAGTATAAAATACTTAAGTGTTGTGCCCGCGGCTTCGCCCGCGTAAACTACACTAAACTATCCTAACTAAACTAGTAATTTCATCTTTAGCGATTGCCAAATACCTGGAAAGGTATTTCTTTCGCGTGTGAGGGTAGTAATTATCTCCACATTGATGAAATTAACGCTGACTATACAGCGAGTAAGAAGTATTGGATAAATTCGACGCTTCTCGTAACGACTCCGTAGCTCAGTGGTTAGAGCAGTCGCCCGGAAAGCGAAAGGTCGTGGGTTCGAGTCCCATCGGAGCTGATTGTGAGACGGGTCGATTTTTTCTAAATACTTCATTTTCCATTTTTCAGTAATAATACTTATTTCTTGTTTTGAACATATCTTCCAAAGAACTCGGCCAACTGCAAAGAAGACAGTCCAACATGTGTGAGCATCATGCTAATAAAATACATTCCTATGTAATGCAAGTTAACATGGATGATTCTATGACAATATCGCCCAACAAGCCCATTGTAGCGTACATAATATAAACTACTCTCGTTATGAAAGTCATTATTACGTCATTACGTAGTTGGCTACTGCAACATACATGACATCACAACAAAGTTCCGAGTCTAATCCGATTTAATTAAAACGATACTTAAGTACCTACTGTAGAACCACATTTAGCTACCATAGGTTAGCTACATAAACCTAAATATTATTTGTGTAACTATCCACAACCCAATAAACCATTGTGACTTGTGTGCAAAGGTATCCTTGATATACCTAACAAGCGGATCCTCGCGGTTTCACCCGCGTGGTACCCGTTCCCGTGGGAATATCGGGATAAAATATAGCCTATGTCACTCGGGAAGAATGTAGCCAAAGAGAAAAATAATACATATTAAGGAATGTTGCTTTCTAATGGTGAAAGAATTTTCTAAATCGGTCCAGTAGTTTCGGAGCCTATTCGATGCAAACAAACAAACAAACAATCAAATTCTTTCCTCTTTATACTTATCATTAGTATAGATTAATACCTACTTTGTCTTCTGTGTGAACCATCCTTACGAAACATCTCATCAGATACAAAAGTATTAAGCATCTGAATAAAGCTTTATCATGTTTTTAATACGTACTTAATTCCTTTTTGTGTCGTTAATTACCTTTAACCTTTTACACCATTATCAGCGTTTAACGTGTTAACTCAATTACCAGTTTAGATGGCTACCAGGTAGCAAATAAATGAGATCCAGTCCCTGGGGTGGCATCTGCCCGACGACGTCCGATTCTAAACAGCCTGATGCCGCCGAGCGCGCTGTCGGCCTGACCGTATTTATTACGTTACATTCCGTTCCACATGCGAACGCGGACCAATAAAGCTCAAGAAAAATAACGTTAATAATAAGGTATCCTATATCTCTAAGGTTTTGATGAAAATGACATATATTTAAATCTTATATAATACTCGTATTTATTGTAAGTTTTTTCATGAAAGTCAAATAACTTTTTACACAATTATTTAGGACAGCGTTGAACGTGTTAACTCAACCAGTACAGATAGCTCCCAGGTAGCAAATAAATGAGATCCAGTCCCTGGGGCGGCGTCTGCCCGACGTCCGATTGTAAACAGCCTGATGCCGGCCGCCCAGCGCCGCCCGCCTTAGCAGTATTTATACGTTGCATTCCATTCCACATGCGAACAAGATCCAATAAAGCCAAAGTAGAAAATATTATCTGTAATATAAAAATAATCAATAGTAAAAGTTATATAATTAGTAAATATAATTATAATGATTTTTATTGCATCAATAATTACATGACTGCCCAAAAAAGGAGTGTATTGTTTATTTTTAGCAACAAATCGGACTTAGGGACTATTTTATTTTCGTAGACTGAAAAATAGCAAATTAAGTAATTATATTTCTAACTAGGACAGGGAATCGTAAAAAAATTTCGCAAGAAAACTTGTTTACAGTTGGTATTTACATAACTATGCAGCCAACGCGACGTACAACTTTTCTGCGAGAGGTTTCTACTTATAAGATAAGATAAGAAAAAGATTTATTTGCATCACAAACACACAAAAAAAAAATACAGTGAAAAATTAAGGTAAGTACCTATACAAAAACTAATATGATGCGTGGATTGTGTGTCACAGCGATGCAAATAGGCAAAAAGGCTCAGCGAAATATTTGCCCTGTATGAGCAAAACGCTGGTTTTCAGCCAAAGCCCATTAGGAAGGCACTGAAATTATTAAAATGAAACAAAGTGGGGTGTGTATTTACAAAAAATCATCAAATTATCATACATTGATAATAAAATAATCCTGAATAATAAATTATGAATAATCATTATAATAATAATTTAAATAAAATATAAAAAACATCAAAAGTAAAAAAGAAACAAATACTTAATTTAAAATAAAAACTATAATATCATAAAAATAATAAATTAGTGCTTAACAATCAACCCAATATTTGAAAAGACTCTTAAAGACTTATCACACTTATTATCCAAAAATAATACGGGGAAATACCTAATATCATATCATCTTTATTTAAGTGTACATTGTAGCTACTAGCTCCCATGTAATGTAACCATCACGTTCTAGCAACTAGCCTAGATTAAATAAATTACGTTGAAAATCTGCCTACATCTCATTTATCATACAAAAGTACCAGCCCCCCTAGCATGACCAACAAAATTCGATATGATATGATAAGTTATCCGGTTTAACTGTCAAAAGACTATGGGTTTTGACGTTTGAATGTCGATAAGTCGCTCTATCATGCGATACATATCACGTTTTGGGTGGTCATGCTAGGCTTACAGGCTGATAGAAATAATGTTATCACATATTTTACTAAGGTACGTAGCTTGAGTGCGAAACGTATATTATGTTGCTGGGTACCTATGGTTCTACGCGTAGCACCTTGTGAATTTGTACTTTAATTTTTAATATCAGCTGTCGGCCATGCATGACATAGGTTTTTTCCGACGTAGAATCACGCTCTGAAGCTTTTCACTATCTTATGTTTCGAGGTAAACTTGGAAAATCAAACACTGCATGTTTTTTTTTTTACAATTTTCAATCAAATGTAGGATCCCCATTTCCCCAGTTCTAGTTCTGCTCCAAGTTATAATTAATACCACAATCGTAATTTCCATTTTATAATATTTTTTTTATTATAGAAATTGAATTTATCTAGACCTAATATAAGTAATATAGTTTTCAAAAAAAATTATAGTGATATCAAATTAAAAATTAACAAAATACGAAAACTTGTTCTTGAGACCTAAGATTTCCATAAAAGCTATAAAACCACGTAATACGAATGTAGGATAAGATAAGATAAAAGATAAAAATATTCTTTATTCACTTAGACATAATAAATATGTACTTATGAATAGTAACTAGGTATTATTATAAATGGTGAATTCTTCTTACATATCTATCCTGCCAACAATATGGCAACCAAACACAAATCACGGAAGAGAAATGTATTTTCTGCGTGAAATATCTCGTTTCCCGATATAATATTTTATACGGGTGTCTAACTGCGTTCAGAATGAGTGCCGTCTCCATTGTGTTGGACAAAGGTTGTACAACAAAACATGATCCCCCCTCCTTGTAATCATATAACTAAATAAGGTAAATGCTCCTATTACGGAGTTAAATGGCAACATTTGAAAGTAAGTATCAAAAATAAGCATTTGTAAGCTTAATGTTAGGCATAAAAATATTCTTCTGTATAAAATGGAGATTAAATTTTATATTTCTTATGACACTTTGTTTGTTATTAAGGAATTTAAAATAAAAAAATAACATTTTAGTGCCTAAGTCGATTTTCCCTATTACGGAGCTATGATTAAGGTTAGAGCCAATTACGGCGCTAGTAGGCTCCTAATACGGAGCGTAGACTAGTTAACCTGTACGCTCGGAGATGTGTCAAGTCCGTCAACAACTTGACACCCGTCAGTCTCGAACTTGTGGTGGCGGAAATCGAAATTTAAACTTTATTAATTACATTGTAACGTCATTTTTCGAGTGGTTGGCTGAGGAGGCACATGTACCTATCTATGTATCCGAGTAATATTTTGTTTAGGACGTCTGTGTTCCTTATCCGATCGTACAGGTATGTATTGTGGTTCCGTACGATAAATTATATTCCTTCTAACAAATTAGAAATGCGAAAGTGACAACGATACATTTTTACTTTAAAAACTCATTTATTTAGGTAGTTATGCTAGGCATGTAGGTACATTTGCATTATAGTCTATTTATTCTTACGCAGAATTTTGTTGTTAGTTGTATTATTATTATACCTAGAATGTAACAAAAAATATGTAATTGGCATAGTAATGAGAGGGGTCTCTTCTATGACAGGTTTTTTCGAACTTACAAGAAGAGATCCACACATTTGTAAACACCATTTGTGTTAAAAATAAAGAGATTTTTTGTTTTTTTTTGATACAACACAGTAACGCAATGTTAAAAATATAAAAAAATCCAAGATGGCGACCAAGTTTTTTGTTTGTGAGCCGATTTTGATGAAACTCGGATTTTGTTACTATCTTGACAAGAAAACAGCAACGCAATGTTAAAAATATAAAAAAAAACCAAGATGGCCACCAACTATTTTGTGTGCAGGCCGATTTTGATGAAACTCTGTTTTTTGTACTATTTTGACATGAAAACAGCAACGCAGTCTTAAAAAAAAGCGCGGCCGCCATCTTGGATTCCAAAACTCACATCAAAATCGAGCTTAGCATCCCTAAAAACCCTTTACATGACACCAATATCACAAAACTGAAAAAAAAGCGCGGCCGCCATCTTGGATTCCAAAACTCACATCAAAATCGAGCTTAGCACCCCTAAAAACTCCGTACATGACACCAATATCACAAAATTGAAAAAAAAAGCCCGGCCGCCATCTTGGATTCCAAAACTTACATCAAAATCGAGCTTAGCATCCCTAAAAACCCCTTACATGACACCAATATCACAAAACTGAAAAAAAAGCGCGGCCGCCATCTTGGATTCCAAAACTCGCATCAAAATCGAGCTTAGCATTTCTAAAAAACCCCATAACACCAACATCACAAAATCCTTACTTATATTATAAATGCGTCTCTGTCTGTCTGTGTGTTACACAATCACACCTAAACTACTGAACCGATTTGAATGAATTTTGGTACAGAGATAGTCTAGAGCCTGAGAAAGGACATAGGCTACTTTTTATTCCAGAAAAATATCACCTTCCCGCGGGATAACGTCGTGTAGTACACGCGGGCGAAGCCGCGGGCGGAAGGCTAGTTTAAAATAAAAGCGCGGCTGCCATCTTGAATTCCAAAATCGTACACACTTAAAAGCCCCCTACATAAAACCAATATAAAAAGAACTAAATATTATTTTTTTCAATTCAATATTTGAAATCAAATGCGAAAGCCCTGTCGCAAAGCTCCAATCCAATCTAGCTAACAAAATTTTGTATGCTAGATGAGAACGACTGCTCTGTCTAGACGCCTCCGATGAACGACTGTATGAAGTAAGTAGACTGTGGTAACAGGCACTATGAAGTTCCTGTAACGGAGCCATGACCACCGCCATAGGAGCTCATAGAGCCTGTTACGGAGCTACCTTGAAATCCTAACTCCGTAATAGGAGAACTGTCTTTTTCTGACCCATCAAAATTTAGATACATAAATAGTGAAGGTAACTCAATCGAATGACATTTGTATTTTGGTTAAGATTATGTAAGACTCAAGTCAAAAGCTATACTATATGACTGCTTTTTGATTAACTTAAATATATCTTCTATTTTTTACCTTTATAAGAAACCGTCATTTTGCACTCAATGGTTTTCATATTTAAATAAGATTTCTAGAGGATAAAGCATAGCACAGAAATAGGTTTTTAGTTTGTGATATTAATCATTATTTGAAGTAAACTAATAACTAATGATAATGAATGAATTATATTATCATATTTTCAGTTATAAGCCTATAAATAAGAGGCAATATTTCTCCTATTACAGACCATAGGGCCGTATTAGGGTTAACCTTTTAATTTTTTATCCTATTACGGCGCTATTTTGTTTTGAGATTTTTAGGTTTAAAATCAATTACAAATAGGATAAAACCTACATATAGAATTATAGACAAAAGCTATAAATCGCGTATTCACAAATTTGAGCAATATACTATTATAAAAATCATAGATATAAAATATGAGTGCACTTACCTTAGTCGCTCCGCGTTTGTATGACAAACCTGCCCCATCTCCGCCCCGTGGCACTGACTGATTAATTCTTGTAACTTGCCTCTGTGTTTTAATTGTATACGTCCGTTATGTGATGAAGTGAAAGACTATTAATGAGTAAATTCCATTTTAGAGTACCTAAATTTACTAAAACAGAATGAAACACGAAAATAAAAAATAGCGCCGTAATAGGAGTCGATTTTGACTATGTCCGTAATAGGGGCATTTACCTTATGAGGAAATTTATATTTGTTGAAATTTGAGACTATGTAGTCTGAAGTTGGAGTATTATCTTTAAGACTAATGATGTCAAATTGCCTTAGACTCAAAGTTAACTGGATGTACTGTATTATTTTATTTTGTCATTCGGTGCTAGATTGCATACGGACAAACATCTCCTGAGGATGCCCCGGGTTGGGGCGAAACACGTGTAGAGTAGTGTGATCGGTGAAGGTGCAAGTTTTGTGATTATTTGCGGAAGAAAGCTACATATATTTATTTTTCACAATTTTATTTGTCTTCACGGTCTACACTAATCTTTTTAATAAAGACGAAAAGTTTGTAAGGTTGTATGTAAATTTGTAATTTTATTTTATTTTATTTGGTTAAGAAAACTTACAGCTATTTATAACATTATAAATTACAATATGGTATCTAAATAATTAAAAGCCATTTACAAGTTTTCACGGATAAGAATGAAGTATACATAAAGGAGAGAAAAAAAAACAATAATCATAAATCTATCAATAAAAATAAAAAGATAAAACAAAAAGAAATAGATACAAATTAAAAGTACTCGCTGCACATCAGCCACTTAACAGTTGCAGGTTTGATGTTACTTAAATCTAATGATGGGTTTCTTTTCAGAAAATCGTTAAATGAGCTAATTGCTCTGCAAAAAGTTAGTTCTGCACATAGGAATTCGTAAGGATTGGAAGTTTCTCATGAAATTTGGTATGTAAGTATTTCCAAAATTTTTTTGTTGTTTGTGTACAATTAGTACACAAACAACAAAAAAAATTTGGAACTGCCCCCTAACCCAAGTTAACTTGAGGATGGAATTTTGTATGAGTCTTTTGATATAGGTAGGTATGTATTGGTCTTCCAGTATAAACTTAATTTCATGCTAGAGGCCGTCTTGGCCGTTTCGCTATCGTCATGTGATCATAAGGTGAAAAATTTAATTAGGTACTGTTCATTACTACTGTTAAACAAATAGTTCTTGGAGTAGAGTTTGTGAAGTTAGGTCTTGCAGAGATAGAAGCTTGGCTGGCTCTACGTCTACATGAGATCTGATAACTTTTTGACAGTGCGAGCCGTATTGGTCTCGTCTTAGCAGCATTTTACATAAAAATGTTTTTGGTGGGATTAGAACTTTTCATTCAGAACTGTTCACAAATTAGACGCATTCTGATGACTGACGTTTTGACTGAATGCTTCCATTTTACCATATTGCGTCAGTAAATGTCTTTTTCTGGTTTCGCCTATTGCGCCAGTGTGCTGTAACCGGTGTAAAAGTTATTCAAGTATTTGGTGGGTCAGATATTCAGAACACATGACTCGACTCTATATTATTTGTTATTTTATTAATAATCTATTGGCAGTGATAGGTAGTTATAAATTTTGTTAGCAGTTCCCGGGAGGCTACCCAGGTATAGTGCGCCAATCTTTTCTGTTCCGGTGATTATCTTTGGAACTAAAACAGTTTTCATACGACAGTCCATTTTGACAGCTAGTTTCGTATTGCAAGTGGCTCCTTTGTCACGACTGTCACCGGAACAGAAAAGCTTGTGGCACTGTAGGTATGTGTCCGTGTCGTAAAAATGTCAACGTCCACGTTGACAACGTCGTACGTAACATGGTGATGTTACGTTACGTACATGGTGAGCACAGCAAATCTTTCCGTGTTCTGTGAGCACAGCCTTCTCAATACGATAGAGACGGCTGTGATATGAGCCGTTAGGTTAATAGTTAGGTTAGGTTAATAGCTATTTTGTTTTAGTTTGGGGGTTGAGATGATGACGCAAACATAATTACCGTTATGGGGAAGCGTAAGTTGACTTCCTTAATTACACATAGGTACGTTAATCCTTTATTTAATGAATAATATTCAAATGTATTTATCATGACTTGTGTGTGGCCCACGGTTTTACCCGCGTGGTCACCCTCAATAAAAATCGGCCTAGTGCGAGTTGGAGTCGCCTATGAAGGGTTCCGTAGTCCGTACCCACTTAAGGCGCCGATTGCTAAAATTTTTCGTCAGCAAAATAAATAACTTAGTTTTTCATAAAGTTTGTTTGCATTAATGACAAAGTTACATTTGCGGTTTTTGGAAATGTGTTATATATCTCAAAAAGTGCTTACTAATCTCGTTCAAACCAATTTTCATTGAAAGTTTTTATTATGATCTACAAGCATATATTTTTCTAGATTTTCACTCTTTTATTTTATAAGTTAGAGGGGGGAGGGGGGCACACACTTTTGTCATGTCATTTTTAAAGGCCTATCTATAGACACCCCACACGACTATGTTTGATTAAAAAAATATTTTTCAGTTTTAGTTTTATATTATATAGCGAGCACTATTTTTTTTTGTATTAAAATTGTAAAGCGGTTCAGATTTTGTAGTCTTAATAGTTTTTGAATAAAGTGGCTGTGACATACGGACGGACGGACGGACAGGCAGGCAGACAGACAGACTTGACGAATCTTTATGGGTTCCGTTTTTGCCAAGCGGCTTCGGAACCCTAAAAAAAGGCTCAGAAGCATATGTCTCGACGCCCACTGCTGGGCACTTCGATCATATGCTGGGCATATGCCCAGCAGTGGGCGTCGAGACATATGCCTCTGCATATACAGGAACAAATTTTAAACACTGCACAAATTTTTAAGATCGACTTAGAATCGCTAAGTGAACAACTTTCTCCTAGAAACATTATTGGGTCGAATATGACAAAAAAACATTTACTCTTCATACAAATCAGACTGATCACAGTGATCACGCAATCAATTTAGTATGGGAAGGTCCAAAAATTATTGTCGTATTTTGATCCATGTTTCTATGAGAAAGTTGTTAACTTACCTACCTACCGATTCTGAGTCGTTCGAGTCGAAAAAAATGTTCCTGTATAGGCAGAGGCATATGCCCAGCAGTGGGCGTTTAGTACGGCTTGATAGTGAAGAGCCTAAATGATGCCCCAGGTACATCATTTAAAAATTAAGTTTATACTTAAGTAAGAACCTTTTTATTTTTCTTTAAAAGTCATCGTGTCAGCCGAACGACGCCCACTGTTGGGCATAGATAGGCCTATAAATATAAGTAAGTAGGTAAGTAAGTATTAGGTACTACTCACCTACTTATATCTTGATATTACGATATTATGAGAGATGATATCAAAATGAAGACGATGCTAATCTTACTTGCGCAAGTTTCAGAAGGTTCCAACTGGATTACGAAAATCCGTGGGATAACTCGAATTTCAGTCGAGGTGTCGGTTAATACCTCAATCGGTCCATTAAACCCGACGCATATTTGGGAGTTGTAAGTACGTGCGGGTTACATATTATAAATCCAAAGGTTTGTTTACCAGAAGTTTCGTTTGACCAAAAGGTTTTTAGATTAGGCCAGGAAAAAAGTCTTTCGCGGATATCATGTATAAACTTCTTCGATCAACAATAACATCTATATACAGGGCGTCCCAAAATTAACTCACATGGAGGGAAAGTACCTTAAATACTGAAGATATAAAATTTTACTGAAAGGAGACTTCATTTTTATTTTAAAAAGAAAACGAACTGCATTCACCGAATTTTGAATAATCACTTGTCTGAACTAGGAATCGAACCCGCTGAATGTAAAAAAAATATTTCCCTAATTTAATTGTACCGATCGAAAGACTCGATTATACCTAAGCATTTCTTCTAAATAACATAGCATCTTAAATAAAAGGAAGACCACGCAATTTAACATTTAATGTTGAATAACAAGTTTATGCAGCGTTATGAATAGCCTTTTCTGTGACTGTCGTGCTCAATACAGACTTTAATACTAATGAGTGAAGATTGGAGCAATTATACCTAATTCCCTATCATAAGTGTTTGATAATGTGATAAGTAACACAACCTCGATTGGTTTTAAAAAGTTTGAATAATTTCGTGCGGGTTCGATTCTCGGTTTGGACATGCTATTATTAAAAAAAAATTGAATGCAGTTCTATTGTTATTTAAATAAAAATAAAGTCCTATTTCAATAAAACTTTCTATCTACAGTATTTGGTGTGGTCTATGCCACCATATGACATAGTCATTGAAAGCGCTGGGGGCGTCCCACGACTATGCCATATGTTGGAATAGACCGCACCAAAGTAACTATTCAAACATTTTTAAACCAATCGAGCTGGTGTTACTTAACACATTATAACTTTATCAAACACTTTATGATAATTGCTCCAATCTTCACTCATTAGTAATACATTGAAATGTTAAAGTTTTGAGCACGACAGTCACAGGAAAGGCTATCCATAACGCTGCACAAACTTAAATTGTTATTCAACATTAAATGTTAAATTTCGTAGTCTTCCTTTTATTTAAGATGCTATATTATTAAGAAAAAATGATAAGGTATGATCGAGCCTTTCGATCGGTACAATTAAATTAGAGAAATATATTTTTTTTTACATTCGGCGGGTTCGATTCCCAGTTCAGACAGTTGATTACTTAAAATTCTTTGAATGCAGTTCGTTTTCTTTTTAAAATAAAAATGAAGTCTCGTTTCAGTAAAATTTTATATCTTCAGTATTTAAGGTACTTTCCCTCCATGTGAGTTAATTTTGGGACGCCCTGTATATATAAAAATGAATCCCTATTTCCCTTGGTCACGACATCACGCGTGAACGGCTGGACCGATTTGGCTAATTTTGGTCTTGAAATCTTCGTGGAAGTCCAAGGAAGGTTTTAAGGAGGGGTAAGTAGACGTAGAGTAGAAGTTGGGTAGGGGTAGGGTAGTAGGGGTAGGGTAGGGGTAGGGTAGGGTAGGGGTATGGTAGGGGTAGGAGTAGGGTAGGGGTAGGGTAGGGTAGGGTAGGGGTAGAGTACGGGTAGGGTAGGGTGGAGTAGGCGGTACGGCCACGGGAACGAGGTCTCGCTGGGTCAGCTAGTCTTTTATATAAAAATGAATCGCAAAATGTGTTGGTAAGCGCATAACTCAACAACGCCTGGACCAATTTGGCCAATTTTGTTTTTAAATGTTCGTGGAAGTCCAAGGAAGGTTTAAACGGTGAGAAAATAGGGGAAGGAGGGGTAAGTAGGGGTAGAGTAGAAGTAGGGTAGGGTAAAGGTAGGGTAGGGTAGGGTAGGGGTAGAGTACGGGTAAGGTAGGGTGGAGAAGGGGGTAGGGCCACGGGAACGAAGTCGCGCTGGTCAGCTAGTTGTAAATAAAATCTCATAAACTTGTAATAATATCTCTTTGGTTGTAGGTACTCATTCGTTACATTTCAAAAAAGAAACAAATTAGTAAAATGTTGTTCCTAGCTATTTTTCATTTGGTTTGGCTTTCTTCCAAAATGAGTGAATATTATATTGAAGAATCTAATGAAGAAATTCGATAGTAGGTATTTTTTTTGTTAAAAAAACGGCAGGCTTATTACCAAAACAAGCAACCAGTTGGTAAATGTACAATTGCAACGCGACTGACGCTACTAAGTACGTAGGTAGGTACCTAGTTGCGGTTTACTAGCTTGCGGTTTGCAATCGGTAGGTACAGTACGATACTCGCGCACCGAGGCTTTCGCAAGGTTATTACCAAAAACAATTGCAACGCGACTGCCACTAGTTGCAGTTGCTAATATTACGGACACAAATCGCTTTGATCAATTTTCGAAGCAAAATCACTTATTTAATTTTATGCTAAATCGCAGTTGCTATTTGCACTCACGCGCTGTCAAATGTCGTTTCGTAATACGACGTTTGAAGCCATTTTATGCGATTTTAGTTCACAAATCGCTCGTTTGTGGCGCTATCGTAGCGATCTACGTTCCGTAATACCAGTATGTATACTCCTTGGTGAATCAATCTCTTTTCTTTTATAATGAACTTTGACGAAACTTTTTACTGAAAAAAAAACATTGAAAATGGCGGCATTTCATTTCAGTTCAAGCTATGCAAAACTCCTTGGTCTAACAATTTTAATAAATTTTGAATAAATATTTTCTCTTAATTTAGAATGCTTACCTCGGTTGTAAGTAAGTTTGTAGCTATTACAGCCTCAAACTATTCACCGTCGCTCGCTTTGCTCGCTCGGGCGTCTAACTATCTCGGGTGCACTCGATCACAGCCATCTCTATCGTCTTCTACAAGCCATGCGCATAAATTTGGCAACGTAAGTAGTTTTAAGTGAACCGATTTGACACCGTTTGCACCGTTTGACAGGTAAACAGCGAGTAAACCTCGAGTACTGAATCCTATGGAGATGGCATATCTTCTATACATCTATACAAATAAATAAAATTGGAGTGTCTGTTTGTAACATTAAATAACCGCTTTTTACTACGTGCATATGATTAAATATACGGTACATTTTGTCTGTTTGTCTGTTTGTTCCGGTTAATCTCTGAAACGGCTGGACCGATTTTGACGGACCGATTAATACGACAATTAGAAGTAGTTTAAAATTGAATTCCAAGATTTTCTTACATTGTGACTTAGTTACACCTCACTTTTTCGTAGGTATGCCACCTCCATAGGATTTAGTACTCAGAGGAGTAAACCGGTTCACAGCAATGTTGCCGTTCCGTATCATAGCATGGCTTGTAGAAGACGATAGAGACGGCTGTGACTCGATCCATTAGCGCTCTTTGCGAGCTGCGCTCGCACGGGCGCCAAATCTTGTTCTGTAATAGCTCGCTTACGTCCCTTGTGTAACAAACTACTATTACCTACCGCCGGACAGAACCATCGATTCGGATCTCTACCTGTGTCTCTACTGCCAACAACTGATGAGCTTAAAGCAAGTAGTTGAGAGAAAGCGGCCGGAATTGATCAATAGAAAGGGTGTGGTCTTTCATCACGATAACGCTAGCTAGACCATACACATCTTTAGCCTATTAAATTACCTAAGAGAGTTTGGCTGGGCTGGGAGGTGTTAATGCATCCGCCATATAGCCCAGACCGCTTGCATCTTCAGATTTCCACCTCTTTCAGTCTCTTCAACAGTGTTATGTTAACATCAAGAGAGGACGGTCAAAACTACTTGTCGTTTTTTTTATCAGAAGTCCCAAAACTACAGCAACGGGATCATGTCACTAGCTACAAGACGGCAGAAAGTCATCCAAGAAAATGGCACATAGAGAACGCGCCACATAACTTGGCGCGTGTCAAGATCTGGAACTAAAATTATGTCATGGGAATACGGTTTATTTTTCTGGCCGACCCAAAGTTAATATACCTATCGGAATATTAACTTTATGGGCCGACCCAAAGCCATCTTCTATCTCACTCGTTGCACTTGTAACGCAAGCAGCCGAGAAATAATAGCGGGCCATGGCCGACCACGACGATCAGCGCCCTCTGTCACACGCCAAATTATGTGGTGCGGACTCTACATTATACATGTCTTCAGGTGGCTCCGAGAATGGTTTAGATTTACAAATTGGACCCAGTAGGTGGCGTGCCGTCAATAAGGCCAAAGAATACTATAATCTATACAAATAAATAAAATAGGAGTGTCTGTTTGTAACATTAAAATAACCGCTTTTTACTACATGCATATGATTTTTCATACGGCCTACATATACCAAAATGACATGTTTTACAATTTTTGTCTGTCTGTCTGTTTGTTCCGGCTAATCTCTGAAGTCGCTTTTGACGGGACTTTCACTGGCAGGTAGCTGATGTAATAAGGAGTAACTTAGGCTTCTTTTTATCCCGGAAAAATATCATATTCCGTCGGGATAACGTCGTGTAGTCCACGCGGGTGAAACCGCGGGCGGCCGCTAGTATTTAATAAGGCGATACGAAGTTCGCCGGGTCAGAGTACCTACTATTATAAAGAGGAAAGATTTGATTGTTTGTTTGAATTGAAGCTCCGAAACTACTGGACCGATTTAGAAAATGGTGCTACATTCTTCCCGAGTGACATATTGACGATATTTTATCCCAATATTCCCACGGAAACGGGTATCACGCCACAGAATAAATAATAGTGCTAAGGCACAGAAGACTCACTCTGCAAGCTCATTCAAATAAAGATAAATCTTTCTGCGTGGAAATAAAGTCCAATTCCGGTTGCTTTGTCATCGCTTGCCTACTGTTATAATAAACTAGAGTTCGCGCATGCAAGCAAAACTGTACCCAATATCTACGCGCGAGCGTTTCTATTTCCATGAATGTCTCAAACAGCTCGCTCGCTGGTTAGGGTTGCCAGCAACTTGCGAGTTCGGTTTTGTTGTTTCTTTTGTTCTCCCTTTTATTTAGACACCCGTAAACACAACAGTATTTTATAAATGGATTATAAGAACGTTTAGTAGTCATTGTTCGGTGCACAAAAATCACAGAAATGAACGATCGTTCTACGCGCGAACGTGGAGCGTACGAGCCGAGCGGCATCCTTCTGCCATACGCCTGCCTGGCAGGCGCGCCGGCCGAACGTACCTAAACTGCGGAGTGACACCCCCCTGATCACGCGTGTAAAACCGCAAGAATCCGGTAGTATAATTTTCCGTTAATATTTTTAAAACATGTCTAGCCTAACCATGCTATATCTAATAATTAGGTAGCTTTAACTAATATAATTTTTATTTGCTTTGGTTAAATTAAATCCGAGATCTTTGAAATTATATAACTTGCAAATAAGTTTTCGGACTAGTGATATATGATTGATGCCGTGCGTACAATAGAAACTTCCCGGTCGACCACTCTTAGGCGAAATTCGCAAATCGAAAATCTACACGCACGCTAGGGGAGATCGATTAATTGACTAACTTTTCATTATCATATTAAAGAACTTTTTTAAAATGTTAAAGAAAACTATAGAAAGACTCGAAGTCGCCGTAGGGGCGCACGATTGAGCGCAAGCGAATACCGCCGTGGAATCAGGAACGTCACCGATGATTGTACAATAATCTTAGAACACGAGAAAACAATTTGGAATTCGACCCTTTTGTCTGCAGAATAAGCTTTGGATTTGCCGTAGCGTAGGCTTTGCTCTACATTTCAATGTTATAAACTTTGGCTGTAATTTAATAGTTAATTAAAAGCTCCCGATTCCAAACGTTGTTAATTTATTAGAGGTACCTAACGCAAATCCGAGTACCTACCACCTCAGCGTATTTAAATTTCTTGGAAACTAAATTAAACTAGATTAAGTTGTTGCTTCTATATAGAATAGATCTACGTTATTAATTTGGCTCTTATCTTCCTACCTGTACTATTCGGTATTCCCGTGATAATATTGGGATAATATAAAGCCTATAATAAGTCACTCGGGAATAACGTAGCTTTAAAAGTGTTTGAATAGTTTTTGAGTTAATCAGTGGCTTGGCCTTTATCCCCGAGACGATCAAAATAACAGGGGGTCAAGCCTGCTAACGTTAAGTCACAATCGTGTCTCAATCGTGTTTCAATTGTAGTTCAGTTGTAGTGTTTTTTTAAACACTAGTTACAAGAATTATGACAGTATTATGTGATGTGAACGTAGTGTGTGGTGTGTCCATCAATAGTATTGTGAAAAAAGTACATATTTCTTGTGACTAGTGTGGAAAAAAGCAATACAACTGAACTACAATTGAAACACGATTGAGACACGATTGTGACTTAACGTTAGCAGACTTGGCCCCCTGCAATGCGGTTGTTTTTAAAATTAAAATCAAACTTAATAACATTTATTAGTTCCATATTGGACGTGTTACGTAATAAATAGGGCGTGAAGTGCGGACGCTTGGCGCGGCGCCAGACCGCTGACGTGTGACGAGCCTTATCTCGCGGAGCCTCCACCGAATATAAAGTCTAAAACGAGAACTTTTTGTCAATGCCTAATTTTTTTACATTTCGGTAGTACCTCTTTTTTCCATTACTTATGGCACTCAGAATGTCTTCTATTTTGGCCACTTTTTAATACTAATGCAAACTTACGTTACGTAACCAATAATTGCATATCAATCGATAGGAAATAATTTAAAGTTTAAATAATACTCAGTTCAGGAAATTGGAAGTATGGAAGCGGTTTTCCTCATGAAGTTTATTTAATATTTTTTATAAGTACTAACTTATGATCAAATTAAAAAAAAAGTAATGTTCAGACCAGATCAAATTTAAACTTAATTCATATTATTACCTTGTAGCTTAGAAGTTTCTGCACATTCAGATTTTTTCTTTAGGTAGAGTTTCAGTTTTACAAAATTCATTAATATCTTAGTTCAGTACACTTCTACTATGAAACTTGATTAAGGTCAAACTATCTCGCTTTTCGCAACCGATATGTCTTCAAACTAATCAACTACGATAGCCAATATTTTAAGATAGGGTGTACAGAATAAAACAACAAATTCAGGTAGACTTGACTTTTACTTAAATATTTAATTATCCATAATATAATACTTAATGTAGTGTAAAAGTTGTGAAAAACAAAAATGAGATACAGTGCAACTATGTCTTTGACACTATTCTTAACTCTACATAGCCTCCGCTTCGTTTTTCGCAATATTCACAGCACTGTCATTCTTTATGTATTCCTGAAACAAAGAAATAATACTCTCTTTAAATTGCATTTATAAATACACAAACGCACAAAACCACAGCCATTTCTATCGTCTTCTACAAGCCATGCCACAGCCATCTCTATCGTCTTCTACAAGCCATGCGCATAAAGTTGGCAACATAGTTTTAAGTGAACCGATTTGACACCATTTGCACCGTTTGACAGGTAAACAGCGAGTAAACCTCGAGTACTGAATCCTATGGAGATGGCATATTTTCTATACATCTATACAAATAAATAAAATTGGAGTGTCTGTTTGTAACATTAAATAACCGCTTTTTACTACGTGCATATGATTAAATATACGGTACATATACCAAAATGACATGTTTTACAATTTTTGTCTGTCTGTCTGTTTGTTCCAGTTAATCTCTGAAACGGCTGGACCGATTTTGACGGACCGATTAATACGACAATTAGAAGTAGTTTAAAATTGAATTCCAAGATTTTCTTACATTGTGACTTTTACACCTCACTTTTTCGTAGGTATGCCACCTCCATAGGATTTAGTACTCAGAGGAGTAAACCGGTTCACAGCAATGTTGCCGTTCCGTATCATAGCATGGCTTGTAGAAGACGATAGAGACGGCTGTGACAAAACAAATGCTTCAAATTTTTTTTTAATAAGATGGTGGATTTTTTTAAACTGGTACCTTCAACGTACCTACCCCTAATCTGTTTGCATATTATGCTGTAAAAAAACTTACTTAAATTTAAAATGTATCCACCCCGACTGCAATGAGAGCTTATTTTTTACTTTTTAGTTCGATTTTGGCAGTCGTTTTTTAACATTAATTTTATATAATAAAAAATACTTTGCTCATGCATGCTCTTGCATGGTTTTAAATTGGTTTCAAAAAGTAAAAACTGGTAGGTATTCGAATAATATTCGAATCATTCGAATACTTCCTTTAAAAATATCGAATATTCGAATATCTGAAAACTTCGAATATGAACAAGCCTTAGGTACGGTACGAGTACGAGTGGCCCGGCGCATGCCCCACCATCTTGTCCGGGTGGCAGCGCTGCCGGTGCGAGCGCAGCGTCGATACAGAAGCACCTCTGAGCGACCACAATACTCACCGACGAGACGTCAGACGTTGGTAGCGGCATGGCGGCCGGGATGTGGTACGAGTACGAGTGGCCCGGCGCGTGCCCCACCATCTTGTCCGGGTGGCAGCGCAGCCGGTGCGAGCGCAGCGTCGATACAGAAGCACCTCTGAGCGACCACAATACTCACGGACGAGACGTCAGACGTTGGTAGCGGCATGGCGGCCGGGATGTGGTATGAGTACGAGTGGCCCGGCGCATGCCCCACCATCTTGTCCGGGTGGCAGCGCAGCCGGTGCGAGCGCAGCGTCGACGCGTACGCGAAGCGCTCGTCGCACCATTTGCAGGTAAGCGGCTTGTCACCCGTGTGTGTGTACAGGTGCACCTGGCGGGGAAACCATAAATTGTTATTATCTACACTCATGTTATAATATTCGAATTATGAACTCATGCCTGAACATAGAATGATACACTTTATGCCGTAGTCAACTTTAAAAAATAAAACTGCTGTATCTGGGTGTTTTATAATGACCATTATGAAACACCCGGAAACAGCTGTCATTCATTATAAAACACTTATATTTCTTAATTTTACAGTCTCCATGGCAACCGTAGGATTTACCGGCCCTGACTTCCAACTCTTTCAAGCCCTTCTTTAGCCGGCAACAATCAGCAGAAACATTTTTAAAATTAGAATTTTGAATTTAGAAGGAATAGACCGTAAAGACTCCGAGTGGGGTTTGGCATCAATTCATTTTATAATTAATATTGATTTGATTTATTTTTGAAATATATAGTAAATGTAATGAGTCTAGATAAAGTAGTGTATGAGACTGCAAATAACTCGGTATTATGCGACAGTCACATAAACTACTATTTCGGAAATTCATTCATCATCATTGTTCAGTACACCCCTGCCTAGACCCGCGGGGCTGGCATAGCGCAGTGGAAGCGTTTCACTAATATAGACTCCGGACAAAACTTGGTTTCAGCCGGGATGTAAACTGAACAATTGAACTGCGATACACAGCGACTTAATTTAAATTAAGGTGAATTTCACATACGGGTCTGTGGTGTCGAAGGTCTCCGGGGCAGAAGTGGTATAAGGGGGCGCCCCCATCTGATGTGTCCTTTCTTCGTCTGCCGACCTTACCAATTCGTCACTTTACTCACAAAACAAACACCACACAGCGGTCCCAAGACACTGGGCGCTTCAACAATACACACCAACACACACGGGGGAGCTTTTTTTTATTACGATTTATCATCCCGACAACAACGCGTGTGGTGGAAAGTTATCTTTCAAAGCACCGCGACCGGCCCGATTGGTAGATGGCGTCAAAATCTACCAAAAACTTGGTCGTACAAAACGGGATCAAATAGATAATTTAAGATTCAATTCAAACTCGATATGCCAGGCATATTCAACGCGAGCGGTTTTTAACAATTCAGCAAAATTAATCCGACATTTTTCTTACAAGAATTCCAATCAAGTGAGCTGTCAACTTCAAGTGACAGCTTAAGAACGGTACGTCAACCTACGGGTAATCGGGAGAGCCCACTAACTGCTCTCTTCAAAACCGAATCTCGAACCAAAACCTCAGCAAAACGAGGAACTCCGTCAGTTCCGGGGTAGAGTTTAACAATGCGCCCCCTTCGCCAACATAGGGGCGGCAGGTTAGCATCCTTAATCAACACGAGGTCGCCAGTCTGGGGTGGGGTGGTTTTATCTGTCCACTTCACGCGCTGTTGTAGGATATGCAAATACTCCATCGACCAACGTGCCCAGAAGTTTTGGGACATCTGTTTCAAAAGTTGGTATCGCGACAAACGATGGGATCCTACATCCTGAATCGGATATTCAGGCAAAGCCAAAAGGGGCTGTCCGATCAAGAAATGACCTGGGGTCAACGCTTCCAGGTCATTCGGGTCCGAAGACAACGGGCACAAGGGTCGCGAGTTGAGGACGGCCTCAATTTTACAAAATACCGTATCAAGTTCCTCAAACGTGAGAATAGTTTCTCCAATCACGCGACGCAAGTGTGTCTTGGCAGCCTTTACACAAGCTTCAAAAATTCCTCCCCAGGTCGGACAAGCTGGAGGGCTAAACTTCCAGATTATCCCACGCCGGGAGAGGGTGGTTCCAATGTCTATTTTATTATCAACAAAAAACTTAACTACTTCCTTGAGATAATTACACGTTCCCTTATAATTAGTACCACAATCGGAACGTATCAATGTCGGCAGTCCTCTACGGGAAACAAATCTGCTCAAGGCGGCGACAAAGGCTTCGGTAGACAATTCCGAGACAATTTCCAAATGGACAGCCTTGGTGGACAAACACACAAACACGCACAAGTACGCCTTATAGGTTTCAGCATTACGCAGTCTCGAAGCCTTTACAGTAAAGGGACCGGCGAAGTCGGTGGCGACTCCGGCAAAAGCTCTACATTCCGTGACGCGATCAGCAGGCAAATCACCCATCTGGGGCTGCATGGTCGCGGCCTTCAATCGATAACAAGGCAGGCAACGGAAAACCACAGTGCGAATGGCTCGACGAGCAGACAAAATCCAAAATTCACGCTGCAAAATGGCCAACAAAGCATTACAGCCAGCATGTTGTGCATTCACATGGCGATCTGTTATTATCAGTTGAGTCAAATGTCCGGCTTTAGGTAACAAAAGGGGGTGACGAGCTCCATACGGCAAGTTCGCATTTCGAAGTCTTCCGCCGACTCGCAAAAGCCCACTCTCGTCCAGGAAGGGATTCAATCGCGATACCGCGCCCTTCAACTTGCGACGGCCTAAACGCAAAATTTCAATCTCGGACTCAAAACTATCAGCTTGTACTCTCCGGACCCAAAACAAGAGCGCGTCCCTACGCTCGTCCGGAGTGAGAACCGACGAATCACGCCTCGCGCGTGGGTTTCTGCAATTGTACACAAAACGTCTGATCCAAGCGGTAACACCAAGCAGCTTCTGTAAGGAGCTGTACCGATCCAACAACAAATCCTTTTCCCCGGCGGGGTTAGTCTCCAGGACGCATGCCCGCATATCAGGAACGGCTACGTTCGACAACGCTGGAGAGGGCGGCCACTCCGACTCAGGCCGCATCAACCACTGTGGGCCCCACCAGAGGGGGTGGTTAATTAGGGTTGGGGCTACACAACCCCGAGACGCACAATCCGCGGGATTCATGGTTCCCGGCACGTGTCTCCAAATCAACTCGATGTCGGAATTACAAATCTGCGACACTCGATTGGCCACAAACACGTCCAAGGTGTGCGCCGGAGCCTTCAACCAACAAAGGACGACCTGACTGTCCGTCCAAGCATAAACCTCTTGTATCTTAATAGATCGACCTAATGTGAGCCATACGTGGTTCAACAAACGCATTAGGAGGGCAGCTCCACACAATTCCAACCTCGGGATCGTATGACGAGTCCGAAGGGGAGCGACTTTGCTTTTCGCTATCACCAGATGCACAGCAACAACTCCGTCAACAGTAACGGTGCGGAGGTACACGGCCGCAGCAAATCCACGTTCGGAGGCATCGGAAAAGCCGTGAAGAGTAACTTTACAATTTTCAGAAGGGAGGAATAGCCTCGGCAAATGCACTTCATTAATCTCGGGGAGGGATGAAACGAAGCTCGACCAATCTCGGAGTAACTCGTCCGAGAGGGGTTCATCCCACGACACACCCGAAGCCCATAACCGTTGCAAGAAACACTTGGCCATAAACAGCACGGGGCAAATCCACCCATTGGGGTCAAAGGTACGTGCGCGACAGTAGACAATACTAAACGCTTGGTCCAGACTTTCGGTGGTCGTAAATCCACACAATAAGTGAACGTGTCAGAGACCGGTTTGTACTGTACGCCAAGGACGGTCACCACATGGGGATTATCAACATTTTCGAATAGGTGGGGGTCCTGCTGGTGCTCTTCGGGCAAACCTACCAGTACATCAGGCGAGTTGGATATCCATTTCCTCAACTCGTAACCTCCCGACTTCAAAAGGGCGGTGAGTTCGTCTCTCAGGACAATCGCCTCTGAGACAGATGAGGCGCCCGTGCAAATGTCATCCACATAGACGTCACTGGCCAAAATGGCGGAGGCGCGAGGGTATCTCAAGCGCTCCTTCTCGGCCAACTCCAACAAAGAACGAATCGCAACAAACGGGCTCGAAGCCAAACCGTACGTATTCGTATTCAATTCATAAATCAACAAGGGGTCCCTAGGACTCTCTCTCCACAAAATCAATTGGTACCTCCTATCCTCTGGATGGATGACCGTTTGTCTGAACATCATCCGGATGTCAGTCATAAATACAATTTGGTGCCGCCGGAAGTTGGTCAAAATGTCTGAGATCTCCGTGTGCAGCTTGGGACCTACATGCAGACACTGGTTCAAGGACGCTCCAGTAGAGGTGGGAGCCGAACCGTCAAAGACCACCCGAATCTTTCCGGATTTCAAAACGGCGTGGTGCGGCAAAAAGAAGTGCTCAACGGAGCGCCAATCCAAATCGCTCACGGACATGTGCCCTAACTCCTCATACTCCCGCATGAATTCAACATACTTCTGGCGGAAGACCGGATCCTTGCTCATGCGACGCTCCATCGCCACTAGCCTACGTTCCGCTAGCGGTCGGGATTCGCCCAGAGGAGGTCGGCCGGCACGAAAGGGGAGACGGGTGATCAAACGACCAGAGCGGAGGCGACCAGTGTTATTCTGGTAATACAACTCGCATTCATCCGCTACTGGGTCGACCCGCGGGGCTGGTGGAGGTTCCTCAACCTCCCAAAACTTCTGCACCACTTCGGAGAGAGACACATTAAAAACAAGACCGCGATCCTCATCAAGGGAATCCAAAACGCGGCGAGCAGGGCCCATCACAACTGTACCGAGTGTCGTCTGCAGAGCTACCAAGCCATCTGGCTGCAAAACTCGCTTCCCCGTCAACAAAACTCGCCCCAGGACATCGGCTCCAAGGAGAGCATCAATCGGGCCTGGGCGGAAGAAATTTGGATCGGCGAGTGGGGAATCAGACACCAAAGACAACATACTCGGTCCCAAGTCAACTGAAGGTTGACGGCCAACAACTGTGTCCAACACAATCGCCGAGGTCTTAATGCCTGGCGTGGACTTATTACGTGATGTAAATGTGAAGTCAACATGCCCTAACAACCCGGGGACTTTCACATCGCCAACACCTCTCACGCCTTCCGTGTGGGGGTGCACCTTGAGGCCCAACCGCCTAACTAACCAAGATGACACAACACACCCCTGAGCACCGGAATCCAACAAGGCGCGAACTTCCACAAGGTCGCCATTCAATCCCCTGACAAGCACAGAGGCCGTGGGCAACAAAACGGTCTCTGGAGGGGTGGCTACAATCGACCGTAAACACGTTGATTGCTAGTATGTGGGGTCCCCAGACGTCCCCCCATGGTAAGGGGGTCGCTCATAGCGATCCTGTGGGTCCCATTCTCCCACATACTGCCTACGTCCAATTCGCCCGGTATCAGGCGGGTTATATCTCCCGGCCCCTTGAAGACGGGGCGGGCGCCGCTCCAAACGCGGGTATTCGGCGAGCGGCGGCGAGAATCGGTGCCTAGCATCCACCGTGTACGTCGCCCCATAGTCGCGGGGGCACGGTGACCGATTTTCAGAAGGGGGGTCCCGGGGACCCCCGGCTGTGCGAGGCTCAACACGTTGCGGGGGGCTTCTACGACCTCCCGCAATGCTCGCAAAATCGAACCCCCTAGTTGGGGACCGATTTCCCATGGGGGGGTCCGTGGGACCCCCGCCCGTGCGAGGCTCAAAACGTCGCGGGGGGCCTCTACGACCTCCGGCAACGCTCGCATCACTCATCCCCATCCTTGGGGATCGGTTTCCCATGGGGGGGTCCCTGGGACCCCCGCCCGTTTGAGGCTCCAAACGTGGCGGAGAGCGTCTGGGGCCACTCTGGTGGCCACTAGAACTGCTGCGGGATGCAAACACCGCGGGGGGTCCGAGACCCCCACCCATACGAGGTGATCCTGCAGCGACGCGCTGCGGCGCTCCGCCGCCCTCTGGGCTGTTCATGCAGAGGAGGGGATGGTGGTTGCCCTTACAAAAGCGGCATGGGTGCGCTTGGGTACATTCGCGCTGCATGTGCAGGCCCAAGCACGAGTAGCACCATGTCCGTTGTCGCGCGATCGCTCGACGGCCTTGGACGCGCTGGTCGAGGAACTTATCACAACGGGTCGTGCTGTGGCCCGGTTCCCGACAGTACAAGCAGCGGGCGGTCTCCTGGACGGCGGCATAGCGGCCGGGCGCGCGAGGGGCCATACGTCTGTGGCACAGGTCGTTCGGGTCCCATAGGACCGGCCAGAGAGGAATTATCTGCCAGTCTACTCTCTCCTTCCAGGAACGTCAAGAGGTCCGGGAAGGGTGGCAGATAAGTCGCACTATCCCCACCATACTGCTGCTCAAAACGGACCTTAACAGAGTCCGGCAACTTTCCCAGGACAATGTGCAGTAACAAAAACGACCACTGCTCCACTGGGAGTTTTAAGTTTTTTAATGCGTTGTAGGCAACCAACAGCGGATTCAACAAAGCCACTCTCAAGTGCATCACGCTGGCAACGCGGGGTAAATTCAAAATGGCGGCAACATGGTTGTCCGCCAGACGTCGTACGTTCTGGTACCGACGGGCAATCAAATCCCTAGCAATAGGGTAGTTTTCATCCGAGGGGGCCAAATGTTGAACCGATTCAAGGGCCTCCCCTTCCAACACGGATAACAAGTAAGCCAACTTCTGGCCCTGGGTTAAATCATCCCGGGCATGTACGAGACTATCAAAAATATTAATAAAGCCCTCCCAGTCCTCTAGACGACCAGCAAAACGCCTTAAATCTAAGGGGGCCAATCTAGCAAATAGAGGGGGCATACTCTTAGATGTGACCGGGGACGGGCTCGGTTCATTCTCTCTTGCCACTTGCAAAGGTCGAGCCACCTGGGTAATTCTGTCCGCAAAATCATAACACTGGTCCACATCCAAACCGACTTCTTGTCGCATTTCCACATCGGCCTCAACAGTCTTTTCCAAAAATAAGGCATACTGTTCATCAACAACAGCCAAACGTATGGGCAGATCTACGTATCTGTTCAACAAGGCCTCCGTCCTATCCGGTCGATCCAACAATGCAACCGCAGAAGCTAACCACCGTAACTCAGAACGTATTTTGGCTTTAGCAGAGGAGGCCGTCATTGTAACGTCACAAATTTATCAACAAAAACAACAAATTCAAAATATTCACTATAACACAAAATCTCCAATATTTGGAGGTTATTAATAACCACAAAATTCCAATATTACAACAACAAAGTATTTATAATGACACAAACTCTTAAATATTTGGAGGTTATCAGAAAACAACAAAACTCAAGTATATACTCAAGTATTACTCTAACTCTCAAGAGGTTATAACTTAGACACAAACTAACTTTGACTTTATAAGTCAAAGGTTATTCAGTTCAAACAAATCACTGACTATTGAAATTCACTTGGATATCAACATACAACAAGTTGATTTTAATAATTTCAAAGCACAAGTTTCAATAAGTTTCAATGTGTAAATAATGTCTTAAATCATTTAAGTTTCACTAAGTATTGAGTGCAAACTTATTAAGTACCCAAGCCTTTTTAGGACAACTTTTTATTAGCTATTATTTAGCAACAACTTGTCAATATTCACAACTCAAATTTGCTAACAAAACTAAATAATAATTATTATGAACAAAGAAAGGCATCTGTTTACATTTTGGAACTTCAATACATGACAATTAATTACAAGACATGGAACCAATAACAAAGGAATGCCCTTTACTTTTTAAATGCAAGTTAATTACCATTTACAAGTACAAATTAATCCAGTCCGGACCAGATGGTCATCAAAACGGCACTGATTAATAGACAAAGTTTTGGCGTGGGCCTCTCAGGCCTTCAAACTACGCTCTGCTACCAAGACATGTTCAGTACACCCCTGCCTAGACCCGCGGGGCTGGCATAGCGCAGTGGAAGCGTTTCACTAATATAGACTCCGGACAAAACTTGGTTTCAGCCGGGATGTAAACTGAACAATTGAACTGCGATACACAGCGACTTAATTTAAATTAAGGTGAATTTCACATACGGGTCTGTGGTGTCGAAGGTCTCCGGGGCAGAAGTGGTATAAGGGGGCGCCCCCATCTGATGTGTCCTTTCTTCGTCTGCCGACCTTACCAATTCGTCACCTTACTCACAAAACAAACACCACACAGCGGTCCCAAGACACTGGGCGCTTCAACAATACACACCAACACACACGGGGGAGCTTTTTTTTATTACGATTTATCATCCCGACAACAACGCGTGTGGTGGAAAGTTATGTTTCAAAGCACCGCGACCGGCCCGATTGGTAGATGGCGTCAAAATCTTGGTCGTACAAAACGGGATCAAATGGATAATTTAAGATTCAATTCAAACTCGATATGCCAGGCATATTCAACGCGAGCGGTTTTTAACAATTCAGCAAAATTAATCCGACATTTTTCTTACAAGAATTCCAATCAAGTGAGCTGTCAACTTCAAGTGACAGCTAATGTCAATTTGACGTGACATTAGAGATGCGTTCAGGAATGTCGATCTTTTCCGAACAATCATCATAACTTTGTTAAAGCATATTCCTCGTGAGCCCAATGCACATTGTTTTTGGACTGTATATGCAACATAGGCCAAGACCTTAACATGAAAACTTCGACCTTCGTTCTTCTTTTTATTCAACCTACTTTGAGCGAGTGCCGCCGCCGCTTGCAATCCATGACAGAAGGCGCAGACATGGCGGCATTTGTCATGAACTAGTAGAATGTAGATGCTTTCGAAGCGTGCGGCAACTATTGAGCACGCGGTTGCAGACGTAGCACTGGTGCGATAAGGCTAGTTTAAAAGAAGTATTTTTTCACTTCTCATGTTCGTAAAGTTCGTCTTTATGTTGGGTATAGGCGGCATAAAATCGCTTTTTATGCTCTAGTGCATAAAGTAAAATCTTCGTCTAAGTCTCAGACTCTAAGACAAAGGTCGTCAGGTAAACAGTCACACACGCAATTAAACTTCGTTAAATAAACTTTATTAATACCTAACGTATTTCATTCTGTTTCTTAAATATTGTACATAATCCATGTTAAATTATTAAATTAATAAAACTAGGCAAAATTAATGAGTTTTCTAAGGAATAAGTATTTCAAGAGTATTATGGACTACGATCTATGCTAAAGTCACTGTGCTGCCAATGCCCGTATAAAAAAAAAGAAAAAGAAAGTCTTCCCGCCAATATGGCGAAGTCTTTATTTTTTCTTTTTTGCAATATTATTATTTATTTTCCTCACACTCGAAGTGAAAAGCAGAGTGTATAACTCGTACATAAAACCCATTTTACCCTCGAATTGACTATCCACCCTCGCCTACGGCTCGGATGGATATATACGTCTCGGGTAAAATGGTACCTTTTATGCACTTGTTGTACAATCTACTATTTTTATATTGGACCTACTTTGAGCGTCTGCCGCCGCTTGAAAGCCTTGTGGCAGAATGAGCAGACATGGCGGCATTTCTCCTCGTGAACCAGTAGATGCTTGCGCAGCGTGCGGCGGCTGTTCAGCACGCGACTGCACACGTAGCACTGGTACGAGGTGTCCTCGTGGGTGTCCATGTGGGTCTTGAGGTTCGAATGGGTCTTGAATCTGTGGGTGAAGGTACCTACTTAGATTTGAAATTGGTACGCAATAATGATTCCCGATATTTGTTTGATTACAGGCCTATGCACATCAAGTTTATAATCGCGCCACCATTGCACGTGTGTGTCGGTCGATACAGACGCGATACAAAGGCGATTATGACGCAGCCTGTAGAGTAGACCTCAGCACATATGCTATAATAATCTGTACCAATCCTACTAATATTATAAATGTGAAATCCTACTAATATTATAAATGTGAAAGTTTGGATGTTTGGATGTTTAGATGTTTGGATGTTTGGATGTTTGTTACTCAATCACGCCAAAACGGCTGAACGGATTTGGCTGAAATTTGGAAAACAGATACTTTGTAGCCTGGAGAGGAACATAGGCTACTTTTTATCCCGGAAAAATAACAAATTCCCGCGGGATAATGTCGTGTAGTCCACGCGGGCGAAGCCGCGGGCGGAAAGCTAGTATTAGTATAAAGAACAAAAATTTTGTAATTTTTGTAATACTCAACTACTCACTCTACTACTCAAGCTACTAGACCGATTTTAAAAATTCTCTTATAAGTAGAAAGCTGCATTATTCCCGAGTAACATAGGCTATATTTTATCCCGCTATTCCCACAGGAATGGGAACCACGTCGTTTTAACCGCGGGGAGCCACAAGTATTATTATATAATATTCAAATTCGTCAGTATCGCTAAATAGGCGCACCAAGACAGGACGTTCAAAAAATGCGATTTGCATAAGCACTACGACTTAGGAAGGCCGTGCGCCTTTCAAGCGATACTGAGGGCCTACTCTGAAACGCTTAACCCTAAACTTCGTTACACCCGTCCCTCTCACTCTCCAATCATGACAGAATCGACTTAAAGGGGCAGGGCTAACCGAAGTTTCAGATTTGCGTTATAAAATACGGCTCCTGTGGCCCGATTCTGCTAACGTAAAGTCAAAATCACAAAAGCACAACAATTGAAACACGATTGAGACACGATTACACGACTTTACGTTAGCAGAATCGGGCCACAGGTCTTTTAAGTAGGTATGCCGATAAAGTTTATAATTATTTTACACTGAAAGTGCTTGTGCCTCTCAGCCGGCCGCGCTGGTTTGGATCGGCCCTTACGGTTTGGAGCAAGTCTCGCAGACGAACGGCTTGTCGCCTCTGTGTATGGCGCGGTGCTGTCGCAGCTCGCCGTTGGTGCCGCACGCGTACCCGCACAGATCGCACACGTAACTCTATCTTATTGGCTACCAGTATAGATCCGCCTCACGGTTTGGAGCAAGTCTTGCAGACGAACGGCTTGTCGTCGCTGTGTATGGCGCGGTGCTGTCGCAGCTCGCCGTTGGTGCCGCACGCGTACCCGCACAGATCGCACACGTAACTCTATCTTATTGGCTACCAGTATAGATGCGCCTCACGGTTTGGAGCAAGTCTTGCAGACGAACGGCTTGTCGTCGCTGTGTATGGCGCGGTGCTGTCGCAGCTCGCCGTTGGTGCCGCACGCGTACCCGCACAGATCGCACACGTAACTCTATCTTATTGGCTACCAGTATAGATGCGCCTCACGGTTTGGAGCAAGTCTTGCAGACGAACGGCTTGTCGTCGCTATGTATGGCGCGGTGCTGCCGCAGCTCGCCGTTGGTGCCGCACGCGTACCCGCATAGATCGCACACGTAACTCTATCTTATTGGCTACCAGTATAGATGCGCCTCACGGTTTGGAGCAAGTCTTGCAGACGAACGGCTTGTCGTCGCTATGTATGGCGCGGTGCTGCCGCAGCTCGCCGTTGGTGCCGCACGCGTACCCGCATAGATCGCACACGTGACTCTATCTTATTGGCTACCAGTATAGATGCGCCTCACGGTTTGGAGCAAGTCTTGCAGACGAACGGCTTGTCGTCGCTATGTATGGCGCGGTGCTGCCGCAGCTCGCCGTTGGTGCCGCACGCGTACCCGCATAGATCGCACACGTAACTCTTGATCTTATCGTGCACCACCCTCTTGTGAGACGCCGCCGACGATCTAGTCGTGAATCTGTGGTAAGAATTAAAAGTAAACACCACAGGACACAAGAAATATGTTTCAAATTCAAATATAACTATTTTTAGTTTTTTACATTAAAAAGGCCAATTTATTGAAAATTTAATCTAAGAAAAAATCGGAGCTACTTGGGAGATGGGTTAGATTTTTCTAATATTTTCATTCTCAATATAATTATGTTTCTAAACAAACCAATTTTTTACACTCCCATGTTAGAAATAGTAGGTACTGCTTCTTCCAACTTCTTTCAGGATAAACATAATAAAATAATTATGGATAATGTAAAAAACAAGTAAAACTCACTTCAAGTCACAAACGTCGCAGTGGTATATCTTACGCTCCTCGATTGGAATGTGTGATCGTTCATGAGATTTCAGTGCATCTTTTGTAACAAAGATTTTGTCACAAGTACGACATATGAATTGTCTCTCAGATTTCGGTATGTGCCTCATCTTATGTTTGTTCATTGCTTCAACTGTTTTCGTTATTCTGGGACACTTATCACAGCTTAAAGATGGTAGAAAATTACAACATAATATAAGATGTGTAGCGTGTGCTAGGCTACACTTAGATGATAAATGATAACGATCAGTATCAATTATAAATTAAATTACAAAATGATTTATAAATTAACATGTCGCGTCACAAAGTTCAACGTCAGGGCATTGTATCAAATCAGTAAGTAAGTACCTAAAACAATTACTTAATGTGCCGGTAAACCGTAGAAGAGGAATATATAAATATACTTACCATAGCATATTAGGATTTTTGTGATCTTGAATGTGTTTGTAAAGTACCGATTTTGATTTAAGAGTTATACCACAAACACATTGGACTACCGGTGGCACCTTGTGCATAGATTCAGTGTGGGCCTTCAGACTGTACCAACTTGAATATTTCTTTTGACAGACAGTGCATGTAAATCTGAAAAATAAATTTATATAAATATATTTATCCTACTAATATTATAAAGTAGCTGCCCCGCCCCGGCTACGCATGGGTGGCGCCATCTATTAGTTATACCAATTGCGATTTAAAATGACGGAAAAGACGAAAAAATAGTTTTTAAGTCTTTCCGTGTATTTTTTTTAATTTTCTTTTATACAAAACTTGTCCTGATAACACAACAAAAATGAATTATCTAATTTGGTGCAGTCGTTCTAAAGTTATGCGCTTACATACATTTCGGCGAATCATATTTTTTTTATATCCTACTACTAGCGGCCGCCCGCGGTTTCACCCGCGTGGTTCCCGTTCCCGTGGGAATATTGGGATAAAAAGTACATATAAACCTTCCTCTTGAATCACTCTATCTATTAAAAAAAACGCATCAAAATCCGTTGCGTAGTTTCAAAGATTTAAGCATACAAAGGGACATAGGGACAGAGAAAGCGACTTTGTTTTATACTATGTAGTGATATGAGTATCCTAATTATATAAGTAATATTATAAATGTGAAAGTTTAGATGTTTGGATGTTTGTTGCTCAATCACGTCAAAACGGCTGAACGGATTTGGCTGAAATTTGGGACACAGATATTGTGCAGCCTGGAGGGAACATAGGCTCCTTTTCATCCCGGAAAAATATCACGTTCCCGCGGGATAACGTCGTTTAGTCCACACGTGCGAAGCCGCGGGCGAAAAGCTTGTAAAAACTAAGTTAACGAAAGTAAATTATTTACCTATGTTCCTCTCCAGGCTACAAAGTATCTGTGTCCCAAATTTCAGCCAAATCCGTTCAGCCGTTGTGCCGTGGTTGAGTAACAAACATACAAACATCCAAACATCTAAACATCTAAACATCCAAACATCTAAACTTTCACATTTATAATATTAAATAGGAAGTAGGATACTAATGGCTCGAGTTACAATATTAAAAATACTCACGAGACAAAATCGTTAATTTTAAGGCTGGAATACTTGGAGTCTACTTCATCTTTTGATTCATTTTCACTATTCTTGGACTTCCGATTTGCTATCTTATGGTCAGACACATGCTTGTAAAGGACACTCTTAGACTTAATGACATAGCCACATATGCAGCTTACTGAAGCTTTACTTCTATGTGATTTATAGCAATGTATACTCAATCCACTCCATGATTTCACTTTCTGGTCACAAATCTCACATTTCAATCTAAAAAAAATATTGTTTGTAAATAGAAAATAATTTAGTTCACACACATTCATTCATCACATTTACCATTTACTTTACTTGGAAATAGAAATATAGGAATGTTTCTATAAATAAATAAATAAACAATAAATAAATTCTACTTTTGTTACGTAATGATATCAAAGAAATTAGTAATATCTGCTGCAAAAAAATATAATTGCTTAAACTTAGTTAGTGTCAATACAATATTTAAGTTACAAAAATCTACTATTTAACTCACTTTACTAAATCTTTTACTCTCAAATCAGCCTTCTGAAGGACCTTCTCAATTGCTTCGGTCTGTTCATAAGTTTTATTTTTCTTCTTGTAGCGTTTCTTTTCTGTTTTATTTGGTAGCTCATCATTGAGTTTATCTTCTTTAAGTGCTGCCAGTGTGACATTATCCAAGTAGTCATCATCATCATCATCATCATCATTAATTTCACTATCAACATCTCCAACTACATCACTTGAGTAATCATTAAAATCGTCATGATTAATATTAAGATTGTCATCATTATTTATTGCACCTGTAACAACAAGAACGTGTAAGTACAAGTAGAAATATAAAATATGCAGAATTTTTAATTTAGAAGCTCAAGTAGTACTTTAGCATATTCTTCAGTGCATTTAGTTTGTTCTGATGAATGCTATTTTTAAACTTTTAATTACTTACTAGCCTACTCAAACACCACGCCATTTTGAAAAAAATTAGCAACTTCAAGAAACAGGGGCCTTAGTCAAAGTAACATCGTTATGTGGCGAAACGACAATCGCTATCGCTATCGTCTTTATGCTCCAATCAACTTGCGGCAAGACCACGTGATTTAGCGCAGCTTATACCAATCCGCCAATCCTATACCTTGAATTTCTTTCGAACTTCGTTATCGCTTCGCTATCGTTTTTCAAATGTTACTTTGTCTAAGCCCCCTGGAGCTTATCAGTTTGACCTGCCTGTATGTATGTGGTAAAGTTGCAATTGGATAATATTTAAGTATAGCGTTCTATTTAGGCTTCCGATCATGTATACTCAATTCCATAAGTATATACGTGTTTGTCCACGAATTTCTCGAAAACTATAAGTCATATCACGATGATCCTTTTTGATTTAAATCAGATGTATTCATTCTTAGGGAACAGTTTAAGTTTCATCAAAATCGGTTCAGTAGTTTTTGAGCTATGGGTATCTTATGGTACATACTACACTAAAACTGAAGAAATAAAAAAGTAATTTAATATAAAATGAAACCAACTTCGAAAACCGGCCAAGTGTGAGTCGGACTCGCGCACGAAGTTTACCATAAAAAAATCACGTTTGTTGTATGGTAGCCCCCCTTAAATATTTATTTTATTTTATTATTTTTAAATTGAATGTACTTTGAAGTAAATATTCTGTGTATATCTCAAGCGTCTATCAAGCAAAAAAACGGCAAAACAAAAACATGTTTGTTGTATGGGAGCCCCTTTAAATATTTATTTTATTTTAATTATTTATTTAAAGTAAATATACAACTAAATATTCTGTGAATATTTCAAGTCTCTACCTGTTGCCGTTATTATTATAGAGCCAAAAACGGCAAAAAAAAACACGTTTGTTGAATGGAAGCCCCCCTTAGATTTTTATTTTTATTTAATAATTTATTTTTAAAGTGAATATACAACTAAACTTTAATATCGAGCCAAAAACGGCAAAAAAACACGTTTTTTGTATGGGAGCCCCCTTAAATATTCATTCTATTTTGTTTTTAGTATTTGTTGTTATAGCGGCGGCAATAGAAATAGATACATCATCTGTGAAAATTTCAACTATTGACAACCGCCAACCTTTTTTAAGGCGATACTTACTCGAAAAAATTATGCTGAAGCAAGATATCAATGAGAAAACGACGCGCGCGGGAGTGAGACCGATTTTGCAGATTAGGCAAAAAAAAACACAAAATCACCTCTTTTTCGATTCGATTTCTTAAAAATGCTTCTACACGATCCTAAATATTGGTGTCCACTAATTAAACCAATTTCCAATAGTATATGTAACCCCATTAAGAATAATCTTGAATTTTCGTATTTTTTTGAAATCTTTTCGAAAAGAAAAAGTGTCGACGCAAAATCATAAAACCGTGTTTCTGAAACTATATGAATCTAGATAAAGGTATGAAGAAATATATATCTTATTACCAGATTTGTATCAACTCAACTCTAACCATCCTATAGTTTTATATCAAAAAGTCCATACTTTTTCCGAGTAGCGCCTTAACCGCCTCTGTGGTCTAGTGGTTCACACCACCGATTTCAGACCAAGAGGTCCCGGGTTTGATTCCCAATGGGGGTACATATTGTATTCGGTTTGGTTGATAAGACAGACGGACAGCGTAGGAAGTCTTAGAAATAGGGTCCCGTTTTTACCCTTTGGGTATGGAACCCTAAAAAGTACCTGTCAACTGAAAACGAACAAATAATGCCTTTATAGTACCTACCTCTTTTAGTTAAGTACCAGCCAGAACAGAAGCATCCATGATAAAAAAAGCACCGATCTTAAAAAGGTAAAGATTGCCTCCCCCTGGCACACAATTTTACCAAAAAATTTTTTGCATTCATCATTTTACCATGTGAAATAAGGTTAGATTGCCCCCCCTCCCCTGAACCAAATCCTGGATCCGCGCCTGTCCTATAGGACCACTTGGGGCTTAGTGGCTAGGCTAGATTATTTAGTAATATAATATGTTTATTAATAGTAACAATGCAGCTTAGGTTGATTCTTCACGGTAATCATTAAAATAGGTTAATTTGTGAGAATAACTTACTTAAAACAAGATCATCAGCTGAAAGTTCTTCTTTTACCTGGAGAACAAAATACAATCATATTTATACCACTCATTGTTATGTTTATAACATTAAAATTTATTTATAATTTACTTACCTCAGACTTAATATAACCAGTATGATTTTCATGCTTTACCTTTAAACCCTTATTATATTCTAAATACAAATTATTTAAATTGTCCTGCGCTTTGTAGCATTCTAGAATAAATAACTGAAATGAAACCATTTTCTCTTCACAATTCAAACAAATTTTAGTGGGAAGTTCATCATTTTCATTGATCTGAAACAGAGAGCATTTTGAAAAATCAAGATACCTCCTACCATTAAAGATATGCAATTTAAATATAACTGGGTCATTTAAAGAAAGGGATTGAAAATGGCATCGCTCAGCTGTCAAACAGCTTGGTACGGTCAGAAAACAAATTAGGTACTTAGTTCTTTTCATTTATTTTATTTAATGCTGTGTGTCCGACACACATTGGGTAAATGTGTGCTGAATTGTGCTTGAATGAAACAAAAAAGAACTTAACAAAATAGGTATAATTATTGAAAAATGGAAAATGAAGTATTTTAGAAAAAATCTACTCATCTCACAACTACCTCCAATGGGACTTGAACCCAGGACCTTTCGCTATCTGGGCGACTGCTCTAACTAGGATTATTATGTTTATGTTTATTATTTTATTAGCTTGGTCTAAAATCTTAGGACAACCAAAAAATAAGGGACCTTAGGTGTGAGTATAAACCGAAACATTGAGTGAGCGAGAGGCAAATAAGTGAGCCACCATTTGCAATCCCTTTCTATAACTGACCGAGTTATACCTACTTATGTATAACGCAGTTCAAATGCTATTAGGATACAACCTTTTGGAATGGAGCGTGGCACATACTGCACATACTTATAGTGTCAGTACAGATGCGGCTCTCACTCTCCAGGCATGACAGAATCAAGTGAAAGAATTAAAGTAGGGCTTCAGGTGTCATGTTAACTTGACCGAGTTGTACAAGTGTCAATGTCACGTAACTCCAAAAGGTAGTATTCTAATAGCATTTGAACCAGATAGTATGTATTAAGATTAAATTGCTACTGATTACCTCGCCATAAACCAAACCCGTTAGTCCAATGGGTGGACTAAACTTAGTTCTGGTTTTAAAGTGGTGCTGTCACTTTTATTTTCCAAATAAAAGACATAATTATTATCAGTACCTATTGTTACTGTCGGGTTGTGAATAAATGATTATTTTATTTAATATTTTATTATTATTATAGTTGTAAACCAGCCGGCCTAGCATGAGCGGCTTTTATCGCGCGATATGATAAGGTACGGCAAGTTGTCTTGCTTACCCCACTAGGGTGTAAGCAAGACGGCATGCCGTACCATATCATATCGCGTGATAAAAGCCGCTCATGCTAGGCCGGCAGGTCTAACTTATGGTCCACGTTTTGTAATGAAGGGGCACGAGTTGAATCATTATACAGAACTATTTGAAATAAATGCTAATTATTAATGTTTTCAAAGCTTGTTGAGGAGACTTCATTGGTTTATGAATTTGGTCTAAAATGGATGTGCTAATACTGACAGTATACTTACGACTATTTGAACAAGATCCTTAATAAGTTTTAATGCACTTTTGTTGTTAGCATCGAATAAATCTTTTGTAAAATCTTCTTTTTTTGCACATAATCTGCATAATTCTTTGATATCTAAAGCCATATTTACACTGGATGCATCAGTTTCTTCTGAACAGTATCCGTCTCATTTCAGATTCAGAGTAATGCTGCCTGTAGCTTAAATGCATAGCTTTTTTAAATAATTTAAAATAATTATGCAATATTTCTAGGTAATATCACTTGGGTAAAACAATTTTATTGCAGTAACAATAAAATAAACATTGCGATATTTGATATTTTCGAGCACAAATTATATAGACTTTTCGAGCGAAACCACAAACAAATCATAGAGAAAGAAAGAAAGATAAAGAAACAAATCAAATTATATATAGGCGCCCATTAGACGGTAGGTTTTGCTGTCAGTTTGCTATCAGTCACGATTATTTTAGCCAATCAAAATGAACCATTCATAACGAAGTTAATTTAAACCATCATAGATGTATTATTATATTATATGATGGAATAATACATCTATGATTTAAACCATGAAGCTCGACTTAATACTGAGGTAACTGGAGAGTGCAGTACGAACAATTTTTTGAATACCACAAATAACACAGTGGCTGTCTTCCGTCTCACCTACACTTTAAAAAAATACGTATGGTCATATGAGACAGCTGACAGCCACTACATACATAAATGTCAAATTTGCTGGCGACACTTTTTTATTCAGGGTGAGAGCTCCAGTTACCTCAGAGTATTAAGTCAAACTTCATGATTTAAACCGATTGGTTAGCGAGTCTTGAGGAGGTTTGCGTCAGAAAAGTCGGCGCGCGGTCAAAATCAAATATTTATCTTTTCCATAGGCTTAGAACAATAAATGTATTCTTACTAGCGTTCTTAAAACGTCGCGAGCAGACTTATCTGACAGGCACGGTTGCGTGTTGCGTCACGTACGTTGCGTGCGTTGCGTGCACGGGGCGCAATCTTCATACATTCAAATTCAAATCAAATGGGAACCAAAAAATGCGAAAGTTGCTATGTTCTCGCTGTAGGTGCACCTCTGAGAGGTGCACACTTTGCACATAAATAGTTCACTAAAGTCAACGATAGGTGGCTCCAAGTTAATACACCCACAGTACAGAAAAGAAAAGAAAAATCCTTTTTTCTATCCCATATTGTTAAAGTTTATAACTTTAAAGATAGTAAAGTGTACTTATGGAAAATAATGTCAATGGGGTTGGCCGAACTCATGAAGCTCGACTTAATACTGAGGTAACCAGAGTATTAAGTCAAACTTCATGGCCGAACTAGGAAGCCACACTTCGAACAAAAGATTGAAGACTAAATTCCGTGACATTTGAATGTTTTCGAGGCCCCTCCGTCTCTTTCTAACTCATTGTAAATGTCAACATTGATCTAATGATGTCAAATTTTGAATTTCGAAATGGTGAATGTTTACTAGGTTGACCAAGAGTGTCCCCATTTTTTGGGACGTCCCGTTTTTCAGCTATAAATATACGTTGTCCCTTAATTAAAAAAATAGCAATGCGGGACAGTACATTAATAAATACAATTAAACCTCTGTGCCATTCAGTCGTCAACAACATTGTCCCTTTATGCTATTCCGGCATCCAATGCGCAAGTAGAGCGAATTTTTCCTTGTGATACTACGCCTGGGGGGCTACCGCGTAACTTTATGGATATGAACATCATACGTTTTCGGGAACTATTAAATAAGGAATATATTAAATAAGTACTACTGTGAGGAACAGGGGGCTTACCACAAGCTCTTAGCAAACAGAACAAATGCAGGGCAGTTTTATTGCAAGGTTTAAAATAAACTTCTTGCTAATCGTACCATAAGCCAAAATTAGCAGTCTTTTAGCAGGCCTGCTGCACTGCTGTTGCTATTGAATGATTGTCTCTGGCCTGTCGAGCCAAAATGTTGTTCGCGTTCGAAAACTAAATATGATTTTTACCGGTAAATACCGTTTCGTAACATTTTATAAATAAAATACAATAACAATGCAAAGGAAAACTTAAAACAAGATGTTTTTATGGAAATAAAATTGAACGGCAGTGTGAAAAAATGGTTTTAAATATTATTCTTGACAGAGTTTTATAAACAAGCGTCATGGGGGCTTACCACAAGCTCTTAAAGCAGTTATTTTTAAGCCTTAAAAAAAACTGCCCTGCTTATCGGTACCATGAACCATAAAAATAGCAGCGCTGTTCGGGCTAGACGTTCATCGGTCAAACAGCGTTGCTATTGTTGATAAACGTACCATGAGCTCACTATAACGGTGCTATAACGCGCCCGCAGGCTTGCCGAACTGTCATTATTAGCAGTTTTTAAAAAGTTGGTCTCGAGCAGATTTAAAAAGCCTGCTAAGATAATCATAGAGTAAGCAATAACTAAAGTGAACTAAAGATAACTTTATTGGTTTTGCATTGAGAAAAAGTTATAAAATATTACTTGTTGGTCAATGTGGTTGTTTATCAAGTATAATTAAGATTACCAATCTTTAATCCCTCGAGTGTATTATAGGACTTAGTCAGGAGCACAAATTATATAGTGTAGTTAAGTTAAGTAAATTATATAGTAGGTAGTATCAAATTATCATCGGCCTTCACCTTGTTGTGTAGACTACATGAAAAATGAGTGATCAAGAAATTCTTTGGTTTGTTGAGGACGATTATGCTTTCCGCAATAGAGAGAAGAAAGCGTTTCGTAAGATAATACGAGAGCAAAGTAATCCATTCGAAGTTTTCGACGAAATGGATTTTATTAGAAGGTATCGGCTTTCCAAAGAATTAACACTAAATTTGTGTGAAGATCTTAGACCTCTGATGCCGGCGCCAACGAAATCTACAGATTTATCCGTTCAGGAAAAAGTGAGTTCTATCCATTCAAAAATTAAAAAAAGTTAGTAGGTAGGTAGGTACCTATTAGAAAAAAACTACCCATCTCACAATAGCTCCGATGGGACTATTATTCTGTGCTCGAACCCACTTTCACTGTCTGGGTGACTGCTCTATTCTACTTACTTCATTACATACTTCATTTTTAATAATAAATATTGCATTGTGAAAGCAAAAAAGTTAAAGTAATTTAATAAAGATTTTAATATTCTTATTGGCTGGCTTGTAATGTAAGTAACATTATAAAATATTTATTTTAGGTATTGACTGCTTTGTCCTTTTTTGGCACCGGCTCTTATCAAAAACCTGTGGGGGACATTCACGGGCATTCCATGGCACAACAAACCGTGTCAAGTGTTGTAGCACAAGTCACTGCTGCAATGAATGCACCACAGATGCGTAGAAAATATATTAAATTTCCTACGACTGCACCTGAACGACAAGAAAACATACTAAGGTAGGTATATTTGCTAAAATAGACATACTTACATACAAAGAAGCAATACAAAGACTTATTTGCAGATGATGAGAACCAGCACATGTGACAGTTGGGAAGCCATTTCCCGCAACCTGCTGCTGTTCCTCTCATGTTGTAAATCTGTTTTAATCTTTAAGTATTTGCTTTTCACAACATCCACCAGAATGGGAGTGATACCACAGAATAATATAAAGGTGTGGTATGTACCTACTATTCTTTTCTGGTGCACAGGCAGTAGGTACCGGCACGGACACAGTTTGTATTTTGTATTTGTTTATTTGGGATAAAAAACAGCATTCACAATATATCTTTAAATAATTATGATAGTTGATTGCATAAATAAAAGAAGAAAATAATTTAGTCATCAAAACCATTTTTTTTTGTAAGAGTAAAATGTTACCTAAACACATGTATCGCAAATATTTACAAGACTCCTTAAGTGATAGCTGAGCTGAGAGCAGAGTTGGCAAAATGTTTATCTGATTGACAATTAAAAACTAATAATTAAAAAATTTGTTGTGAGTGTTGTGACTAACAATTAAAACTAATTAGTTAGTAATCATAGTTTTGATGATTACAATTTTATCAATCGTAATCATGTCGTTAATCATTTATTACGGTTAAAATTGACTAGCAGCTTCGCGCGGTTTTACCCGTTCCCATAGGAATATGGGTATCTAATATAGGTAGCTTATGTCACACATGTACTTATGTTAAGGTCGTTTTTCAATTTGACGACTCTGTATGTAATAAAACAGGGAGAAAAAAACAACCCTTGCAGTTTCTTGCCGGTTCTTCTCCAAGGTCTCCCGCCGTAGGGTTTGCGAACCGAAGGCGTAGCTTCTATGACGTTCACAAGTATTGTAAATAACAATCTAAATTGAATAAACAAGTTTGACTTGGACTCAAGAATTATGCTTTCTAGTGGATTATTTTTGTTTTACTTTATTTAAGTTTATTTCTCATGTAAGTACTAGCTTTCTGCACGACGACGTTATCCCGCGGGAATGTGATATTTTTCTGGGTTAAAAAGTATGTTCGTCTCCAGGCTACAAAGTATCTATGTCCCAAATTTCAGCCAAATCCGTTCAGCCATTTTGGCGTGATTGAGTAACAAACATACAAACATCTAAACTTTCACATCAATATTTATAATATTACTAGCTGACCCGGCGCGACTACATTCCCGTGGCCCTACCCCTTACTGCACCCTACCCCTACCCTGTCACTACTCTATCCCAACCCTACCCATACTCTACTCTACCCCTACCCTACTTTCAATATGACAGCAATATCCCCATTAACAAAATGATCCGCCATTTATTGAATTCATTGGTTACAAGAAATGTGATGAATCAAGAACTGCTCAACCAATTTAGTGCAAACTTCACATAAACCATCTACTAAATAGTCCGAACAAAGCCTTAACATTTGATTTGGATAGGTGAGCCCGTTCTTCAGTTATAAAATTACAACGAAAAGTGGCATTGATTTTTATATATTTAGATAGTAGGATATTAGCAGGATGTATTTCCTTATTTCCCTACTTGTCTATTTTTATGCGAATATACATATACTTACTTATGTACTTGTATGCTTATACTTATACTTATTTTTTATATATTAATGTCCCTCTACACTTTTGTACTTATACATGTACTTACTTATTCTAAATCTTTTATATACTTTTTTTTTTATTATTATTTTGGCTCGCACGGTTTGTGCATTTGCCATGACAAGTATTAAAGGTTTTTAATAAAAAACAAATTTAGGGAGCGGAATTTGGAAAAAAGGATAATAGGATCAGGGTTTGGTGGATAAAATGTACTAAATATATAAATGAAAGTATAGACACTATAATGTTATTATAGTAGGAGTTAGAGAATCAATTTACACTTTGATATTGTTAACAATTAAAAAAGTCGATAACAAATTAAATAGAACTTAATAAAGTAGGTATAGATGTAGGAAGGACACGGAGGACTATGAGGGAGTTTATGAAAGAGGAACAGTCACGGAAAAAATATGATTTAAATCTTCCTCACAAGCACCACACGCACATAAATTGCTATTAATGATTCCAAGTCGTGCAAGATGAGAAGCTGTGCAGACATGACCCAAGCGCATTCTTATTAAACTAGAGGTTGCAAGCTTAGAGAGTTTTAACTTTGACAACCAAACTTTAAGAGGTATTCTTTGTTGAATGCGTTTATAATATAGACCTTTATGGCAACTTGAAATATTCCAAAGGTTTTCCCAAGAATCATACAAATGATTTTTAGGAATGGAGAAAAGGTCGGGTACTACATTTTTATAAGGAAACTGGTCACCGGTCTCTACTGCGTCTTTTGCAAATGAGTCAGCTATTACATTGCCGTGAATGTTATGATGGCCAGGAATCCACACCAAAAGAACATCTAGATTTTTTTATTTACAATTCACTAGGAGTTGCCTTGACTCTGTTACATAGGGACTATTTGGACCTGACCAAGGGAATTTCTGCAGAGCTTGTAAAGCGCTCTTCGAGTCGGTGAAAATTATGGATTTACTGAGTTTAGCAAGAAGGATGTATATTTATTAATTAAATTAAATTTAAACTCCGGCAATAGCGATCCATAGTCTCTGCCTCCACCCCCCTCCCCCCCCACCCCGTGGGAAATAGGCGTGAGTATATGTATGTTCGTAAACTCCTGAACCAGGAACGGCCGAGAGTTAGGCCCTTCACGAAAGCTAGGAGACCAGCCCCCCCCAGAGACCCTGAGAAGGCCCCTGAACCCCCCCCCCTCACACGCCTCCCCGCAAAACGCCCCTAGCCCTCCCTCCAGCCCCCCATAACACCACCCCCACGAAACACTCCTCCAGCCTACCCCCCCTCCCTTCCGATTGGTACCACACCCGCCCGGAGCCTAACTTCGCCAATATTGGCCGTTGAGACCCGAGACAGGGCTCAAACGAATCGGCGCCAAAAATCCAGTCGATTGGCTCTGAGGAATTCCACGACGAACCCACGAAAGGAGTTATTAACAAGAATACAAATCATTTAATTTTTTTTATTCCCATTGAACATCAGTTGTAGAGGTCAATCAACCAAACTAACTAATCAATTGAAAAAGTAATCGATTAATGCTAACACTGGCTGATAGATAGGTGTGTGCGTGTGTGTTTGGGTCTGTATGTGGGTGTGTGAGTGAGAGAGATAGAGCATAAATTATTTTACGTATTATTGTACTTGCTCGTAATAGTGGTGTTTCATCATCATCATCATGTCAGCTGAACGACGCCCACAGCTGGGCATAGGCCTCCCCCAAGGATCTCCACAACGATCGGTCCTGCGCTGTGGTGTGTTTACCTATAATTAAAGGCCTAATCAGAAGACGGACTGTCCTCCGAGTACTTTTTTGTCCATCGATATAGATCTCTTATAAATTGTATCGAACCTATAATTAAAGGCCTAATCAGAAGACGGACTGTCCTCCGGGTACTTTTTTGTCCATCGATATAGATCTCTTATTAATTGTATCGAATAACGCACACGAGGAACTAAAAGTACCGCGGACAAAAAGTCCGCGAAATTACCGCGGACACCGAGAGACTGGACTGGACAAAAGTTCGGTAGCCCGCGAAAAAAATAGAACGAACGTAACTAGGCGCAACAACGCACACAACGAACTTTAGTCTGCATTGAGCGCTCGATAGTGAAGTACGTTTCCGGGCAACAAATGACCGCACACCGTATGCGTTGAGTCCGCGACAAGTCCTCGGAGGACATATTTTGGACGTACAGGCACTTTTTGTCCGCCGGGCACAAAAGTCCCTCGTCTGATTATGCCTTAATTGTACACTTGCCTTATTACAAAAAAATGATCTTAATTTGATTTCAGGTTTTACAATCAATTTGGAGTACCCGGAGTGCTGGGGTGCATAGATGGTACTCATGTGGCTATTGTAAGGCCAGTGGAACACGAGGATCGCTATTATTGTCGGAAGCATTATCATTCATTGAATGTACAAATAGTGAGTACCTACCTAGTACCTTTCTCTAATTAATTAGCAAATTCGATATTTTGTGAGTGTCAGAACCGCGGGACGATGTCAAAAGTCTAATTCCCTTTACATACCTAGTTTTATGTACTATGTTTATGTATGATCATCTCGGCACCCAACTCTCTGGTTGACTGGTTGAGAAAGCCTTATGGCATTAAGTCCGCCATTTCTACATTGCGCAATGAAGTTTAAATAAAATAAAATAAATAAATAAAAGTTTGCATGTTAAAAAGTATATCTAATTAATCCTATCGTACTTCTTGGTACCTTTTTATTTAGAAGGGGGGACGCCAGCGAAGTTGGACGGGTGATCAGATCAGTCACCTTGATAGGAACCATTTCACCCATTTTGTACCTTTGTTTACAGTGTTAGTACCTTTGTATATTTTGTCTCATGCTAGAAAAATACAAAGGTACCAAGAAGTACGAATATAGGATTAACTATAGAGATACTTTTCTAAATGCAAGACTTTTGAGATGGTCCCGCGGTACTGACACTCACGATATTTTAACATTGAAAGAATAAAAGAAATGCCATCAGGGCAAATCTTTAATCAATTTAGAAAATGAGAAAAGAGAAAAAATACAATTGTTAAACATACACTATACCAGGGCTGGGCAAATTACATGCTTTGCTTTAATTCAAATACAAATTACAAAATGCTATCTCGCAAGTGTTTAAAATACAAAATACCTTTAAGTAATGCATTTGAAATATAAAATACAAAATACAGTATTTTAGCTATTTTTAGTTGAATAACAAAATACAAATTACAAAATACTATTAAGAATGAAAGGGCAAACTGCCATCAGGAGATAGGCAGCAGCGTCTCCATGTAACAGTAAACCATAATCGCCACGCCAACCCGCCCGCCAAGCGCGGCGATTATGGTAAACCTCCCAAAATGGCTACACAACCAATAGAATCAGCCCATTCCCTGGCTGCCCCGCTATTCCTAGCTACGGTAGCGGCTATGGTAACGGCGGGGCAGGACAGGGGGTGCTGAGAATCCCTGGGTAAGACCCGGCTACCAACAACGACGACTCGACCTGGCAACCGCAACTGCGGCAACTCCAAAACCGCTTCGAAGCCCCCCTTAAGAACAGCATAGATGTGGACGATCTATAAAACATGATGGTGGATACTGTCCGCACGGTAGGGTCTAAGTACTATAAAACCAGCCGTCCCAAATTGAAGAAACTCTCCAGAAAGACTCTCCTACTCATGGATCAGAGACGCGAAATGAAGCTACAGAACTCAGTGGATGCCCATCCGATTTAATACCGAGCGTATTAAAGAGGCTATTGAGCAGAAAAAACAAAAGCTCCGAAGTGTTCGCGAGAGATCTGTCTATCGGGCAAAATCAATTGACGAGGCTGAAAACTGAGGAAGGTAGCATCATTTCGTCAACACCTGAAATCCTAAGGGAGATTGAGAAGTTCTATGGACAGCTATATTCTACGTTGAAATCAAGGCTAAAAACCCTAGAGCCAAGCTTACCCGACACTATACAGAAGATATCCCGGACGGCAGAGTGTACGAGATTAGTATGGCTCTCAAGCAGCTAAAAACAACAAGGCGGCGGGCGATGACGGAATCACAACAGAGCTTCTGAGGGCGGACGGAAAGCAGATAGTTAAGGTTCTCCAGAAGCTTTTAAATTCAGTCGTCCTCGAGGGCAAAACGCCAAAGGCTTAGGGCAGAAGAGATGTGATGCTGTTTTTCAAGAAAGGCGATAAAATTCTCTTGAAGAACTACAGACCCATTTCGCTTCGGAGCCATATCTATAAGTTGTTTTCGAGAGTCATTAAGAATCGTCTCGCTCGAAGGTTTGACGACTTTCAACCTCCCGAACAAGCCGGGTTCCGGAAAGGCTATAGTACCATTCATACGCTGCGGCAAGTTATACAGAAGACCGAAGAGTACAACTTGCCACTTTGCTTGGCGTCCGTGGACTATGAGAAAGCCTTTGATACGATTGAGACCTGGGTGGTGCTGCAGTCTCCCAGAGGTGCTAAATAGACTTCAAATACATCGAGGTGCTGGGGTATTTATACCAAAATGCTACTATGTCAGTCAGATTACAGGACAGAGCTCTAATCCTTTTCAACTACAGCGAGGTGTGAGACAGGGAGAGGTCACCTCTCACTCACAGAGTTATAAGATCGCTAAATGTATTTATGTTAATATGTATTTTGAAGCCATAAGTATTTGAAATACTGACTACAAAATACTTCGGCGTCAGGTAACTCAGGTATTTGAAATATAAATTACAAATCACATTTTAACCAAGTACTTAATTGAAATACAAATACAAAATACATATTTGTATTTCAATTACGTATTTTAATTACAAGTAATTCAAATACTGCCCAATCCTGCACAATACACACATGAATTTACACAATATCAATTAAGTAACCACTCTGGCATAGAATAAATAAGGATTAGTCGACAAATGTCAGATTCTGGAAATGTCAGACGAGTTTAGAACGCCAGATTCTATGAATGCCATATTCGATTAACGGCAGATTCTACAAATTACAGATTCTAATAATGCCAAATTCTATAAATGTCAGATTTTATAGAGAGCTAGTTTGCCTCGGAAGTCCTGTAAATTGCCTTTAAGACCTGTAGAACACGTGATAATATATGTTAGAAATAATAAGCTGCAAAGCGCAGCGAAGCAATCGTCATAAATATCGTGTTTTTTTTGTGAAACAAAATTTATGGATTTTTTCACAATGAAAAAAATAACCACGAAATTTAAGGCGATCGCTTCGCTGAGCTTCGCGATTGCCTTAAATTTCTAACCTATCACGTGTTCTACAGGACTTACAAGGCAAACTACATGAAATGACATTAATAGAATCTGGCATTTATAGAATTTAGCATTATCAGAATCTGGCGTTTCTAGAATCTGTCATTTGTAGAATCTGCCGTTAAAGAATATGGCATTTATAGAATCTGGCATTTTATACTCGTCTGACATTTCCAGAATCTGACATTTGTCGACTAAACCATAAATAATAGTACAAGTACAGAAGCTGCACTCCGTCTTCTCGGGTTGTCGAGAAATTTACATTTACGTACGATTTTGCATATTTTTTGGTTTCCAATAATGTGATTAATCAACAAATCTAGTGGTTTTCCTCTTAAATAAAAGTATCAAAATAATTTTGACAGTCTTCAACAAACTTTAAATCTTTTTCTTAAAGAAAACAAAAAAATAATATTCTGTATGATGACTTATAATTACAATCACAGCACCATTTTTGGCTGGTTAAATAGAATAAAAATCTACTTAAAACTTAACAAAATTAGCTTCTATTAAACAAAACAAAAAATAAACAAAAATTACAACATGAAAACGTTAACATTATCTTAACTTATAATTAAATAACAATCACAGCACCATTTTTTGGCATGTTAATTAGAAAACAAAATCAAATGAAAACTTTGCAAGGCCAATAAACATCTCAAGCTGAACATACAGAACAGAACATACAGGAACATAAAGAGAACAAATTATTGTTAAACATATACACAATACACACATTAATTTACACAATATAAATTAAGTAACCACTCTGACACAGAATAAATAATAGTACAAGTACAGAAGCTGCACTCCGCTAAACCATTTAAATAAATAGCAACTTTAACTACAACGCAATAAAGTAGAATTCAGCTTGTACGGCGCTAATTACGAACGGCTAGCCAGACGTTGCATCTCTTTGTATTGCATATACTTATCCTAGCATATCCTAGCTTTTGCGGATCTAACTTCTATGGATTTCGCACCGCCGAGACGGTGCGGGCGTGAGTAGCGCTATAATAGGATAATTTTATTACACATTTGATTCATTTTTATAAGTAGGTAGTATAGTCAGGCGTCAACGACAGACCTACTACCTACTTATAAAAATGAATAAAATGTGTAATAAAATTAATCCTATTATAGGTATTAATGTCATCAGAGAAAATCTTAATCAATTTATAGAAAGAGAAAATATACACACATGAATTTACACAATGTCAATTAAGTAACCAATCTGGTTATACTACCTACTTAAAAAAATGAATAAAATGTGTAATAAAATTAATCCTATTATAGGTATGTTCCTACCTATAAACTTTTAATTATAGATACTTAATGAAAATTAAAACTATTATCTGTTGCTAAACAATTTTACATTATGAAAAAATTAAACTAATTTAGACACAAATTACTTGTTGGTGAGTACAATACACTTTATAACAAATAATCTTTTATGTACAAAATGTTTTAGATATGCAATGCTGATATGGAAGTAATAAGTGTGGATGCTAGCCACGGTGGAGCCAACCATGATAGCTTCATATGGAACCATCACCCAATAAAACTTTACATGGAGAATCTCAGATCTCAAGCAATATGGCTGTTAGGTAATAATAGTACATTTTAATGTTATTATTATTTTACATAAATATTACTATTCTTTAGGTTTATTTATGGTATACCTATTCAATGATAATAATTTGACTAATTTTAATTTTACAGGTGACTCAGGGTACCCTCAACGGAGGACAATGATGACACCAATGGTTGATGCTCCAGATGGAACCCCAGAGGCCTACTACACGAGCAAACATGTTCACACCCGGAACATTGTAGAACGGACCATTGGTGTACTTAAGGCGCGTTTTCGATGCCTATTAGTACACAGAGTGCTACACTATGACCCATGGGTAGCTGGCTCAATAGTAAATGCTTGCGTTATATTGCATAATATTTGCAACAAAGCTAATTTACCAGTGCCAGATTTAACAAACCATGAGGCTCTTCAAGAAGCTACGATGCAGGTCAACTCTAGGCCAAATATAAATCCAGGGCAGAATGAAGAGCTGCGGCAGGGTGTAGCTTTGCGTCAGACTCTGATTAATCGTCTCTGGCAGCTGCGGGCAATCTAAAAAAAATTATTCAATTAGGTATTTTTTACGTTATAACTTTAAGTATTTGATAATTTATTTTCTTGACTTCTACTATTGTTCTCTAAATCCCGAATAAGTTTTTTAATTGCCCTTTTAGAAAATTTAAATATGTTACGGAAACACTTTTAAAAAGTGCTATTACAATGTAAATTATTGATTATGTTAATGATGACACTGGATAAGGAAGCACCAATTTTATAGTTTTGTAGTTTAAGTATTGATACTAGATATGAGCGCCCGCCGCCGGCCGTCTCGCAGTGACTTAGCGTCAGCGCGCCGAGACGCCGAGCAAAACACGCGTCGCGCCGTCGGCGTCGTCGCGTCGGCGTTACATACAATAAAGTTTACTCAATCATAAGCAAATAAGATAATTCTATCCTTGGGAACAAAAACATACTCATACAAAAACCAATACTTACTGAAAATAAAAAGAATAATGCAGTTAGAGCCAGAACAAAAATAGCAATTGAAAATGATGAATTCATGCCCGATACATTAGTGGAATTAATTACTGGCAAAATATCAGTTGGATACGCATCAGACATGTTAAGATAGTTTATCCATACTAATATTATAAATGTAAAAGTGTGTTTGTTTGTTTGTCCATCTTTCACGTCAAAACGGAGCAACTGATCAACTTGATTTTGGTATGGGGATAGTTTGGAATCTGGAGAGTAACAAGGCTGCTTTTTATTCCGTAAAATTATAAAATAAAAATGGCAATTTTGTATGGAAAATAGTTTAGACTGTCGTACGATACAAAACTGTCATTTCTTCCATGGCCGCTTCCGCGTCTGCGCGCAGTTAAAATCGGATACCTACTAATCTTTTTGACGACCGATTTGGCGCAGCGGTAGGCTACCCGCCTTCTGCGCCAGTGGTCTCGGGTTCGATTCCCGAACGAGACAAATATTTGTGTGCATGAACATGTCTATTTGTCTTGGTCTGGGTGTTTACTATGTATATTAAGTATAGCTGACCCGGCAAACGTTGTTTTGCCATATTAATTATAGTGGACCCGGTAAACTTCGTAAAACCAACATCTATTATAGATAGACAGATGAAAATAAATAATCGCGAAGAAGTTTTACCCTCCGTAATTTATACACTGTTTTTTATACAGTAGGTAATCCAAAGAGGCTAAAACGAAACGTCAGTGATTACAATACTCTTTGACATACCTCTTTGGAAGCGGCTATGGAAGAATGACAGTTTTGTATAGTACGACAGTTTATCGATTTTCTATACAAAATAATCATTTTTATTTTATAATTTTCCAGAATAAAAAGTAGCCTATGTTACTCTCCAGCTCCCAAACTATCCCCATACCAAAAATCGAGTTACTCCGTTGCTCCGTTTTGACGTGAAAGACGGACAAACAAACAAACAAACAAACAAACAAACAAACAAACAAACAAACACACTTTCACATTTATAATATTATAGTATAGTATAGTATAGTATAGTATATAGTATATAGTATATAGTATATAGTATATAGTATATAGTATATAGTATGGATGTATTTACAAAAAAAAAGTATTTAAGTATATATTTATCCGTTATCAAGTTTTCCATGATACAGTTTCTTAATGAAATTAAAATGGACTTAGATAATTGGTGTGAATGTAAAAAAAAAAAAAAAAAAAAAATCTTTCCAGAAGATTAGAACATAAAATGTACTGTAACTAGCGCCATAAATGCCCCAGTCGCGCATGCGCGCAAACTTATCTGTCACGTACCTTCGTACCTTAACTTCTTCGTGCTTATCTATTTTCATCTGTCTAATATTGGTGATACGCAGTACCTACTATATTAAAGTCTAATACAATTTTATTTATATGGCAAAACAACGTTTGCCGGGTCAGCTAAGTGAGTCATAAGACTCATAAGTCATAAGTGTATGTATATCGGTTATAAATTAATAATTTTCAGTATTGCTTTTCGTATGAGTATGTTTTTGTTCCCAAGGATGGAATTATTTTATTTGCTTATGAATGAGTAAACTTTATTGTATGTAACTGATGGTTTTCCTTACTGGTTTCCATTACTAGTATTAATTCACAGAATGTTGCCTTAGGTCCCGTTGCTCGAAGCTTGGTTACGTTAAGTTTAGGACATTAGTACTATTATATATTCTGTGGTTTAGGGTTAAATTATGGTTCAAGTAAAATTAACCGGCGCGGCGGTCAAATTCAAAAAGCGTTGTTGAAGCAGCGGTTACTTTAGCGAGCAGTCAAATTACAGATTTAACGGCGGTTAAAATAACCGACAGGGTGGGGGTGGTTTATTTTGACATTAGAAATTAAGGGAAGGTTAATGAAATTGTACAGATAACACTTTTGATAAGATAACCAACGTATTTTACTTTTACCGATGTCAATATTGACAACAGTTAAATTTTAACTTTTGCTTTACTGTAATGTACGAGCAACCGGACCTTAAACCATTCGGCTATTCAGAGTTCCGTCCGAATGATCTAGATTTGGTTATTGTTTCCAGAGCAGTTTATTCAAGACTTTATATAGGTAAAAATGATTTCTCTACTCAGATCCCTAGAAAGCATAAAAGTACTTATTAGTAGTAACTTGTAAAAGCAAAGCGATAGCAAAAATCTCGCAATTATTGCTCTAAAAGCGGAAATCGCAGCAAGCTTTTGCTGCTATGCTATATAGTACGAATTTGCGATTTTAGAGCAATAATTGCGAGATTTTAGCTATCGCTTGGCTTTTGCAAGTTACGTGATAAGCCTTACGATCTCAGATCGCAAGCAGCACGGCCTGAGAGAGAAAAAAGCAATATCATGCGCATTGCTCTGTTGTTTGTTTTTGAAAGGGTTTTCATAAAAGCGGCTGGGGGCCCTGTATATCCTCGGGGCCCTGGGCTTAAGCCCATCAAGCCCTTAGGTAGATCCGCCCCTGTCGGGGCTCATATCTAATTGATAGGTACATAGTGCCCAAGTACGGCTGTACAATCATTAAGCTTAAGATGCATCATTTGTAATACTGGGCTTTTGAAGTTTATAAGTAAATGTATTGTAATATTGTATGGTTTGGGAACAACTTTCTTTTTCTGAATGTCCTTACTTCTGTACAAACTAATTTCTTGCGCCCATTCGTTTAATTTATTTAAATAAAAAAAAATACTTTCTGACTTTGATTTTTTTTATTTAAACTACCTAGTAGTCTGGCAGAATTAGACCAAAAATAAGAGTGAAGGTACGTTAATTCGCGAATTAATGTATCTTCGAATGTCTAAATTGACCAGACTATAATGTGACATTAGCCTGCTCTACTGCAGGATGTTAATCTGACACCTATTTCCAACTGTAATCTTGTTCCTAATAAATAAATTTATTATTATTATTTATATGAATTGTAATGATTAAGATTTTTTTAGATTCTATCTATTCATTCATGTGCCCTTTTAATATTGTACAGGCTAGTTAATTGAAATAAATATATTTGAATTCATTATTATTATGTTTATCATCAGAGGAAAGAGAAAACTGCTGCCAAAAAATTAAATAAGGGAGAAAGTTATCTTAATCTTTATTGATATTTTGGCACTTAAGTAAGCAGTTTTCCATTGCCACCGACGACAATATGATTCAAAGATTTTTTTTAGTAGGAATTAACATTAAAATTTATATTTGCAGTCCAAATTTATATAAGTAGATATTTTTCTTACCTTGCCTCGATTCTGGTCAAGGTTGCATCAATTGAAGTCATTGACCGAGCTATTTCTTGCAAGACTGCCAAAATACCTGTGGCAGCCTCGGCCCGAATCCTAGAGGACTCGGCAACAGCCTGTCTTGCCGCTTCCTGTGTCAGAGCATTGGTACGTCGTCGAAGCCTCCTACGACGCACAGCACCAGCAGTGCGCTGTGCATCAGGAGCTGAAGCAGGCTGTTGCACATCCACCTCAATAGGTTGGGGCTCTACCACTTCAACTGAACCAGGCTCTTGTACATCAATCTCAATGTGTTGGGGCTCAACCACTTCAAATGAACCAGCAACTGGAGCATCAACATAATTAAAATAATCGTGATGTGCTAATGCATCATCAAGTTGTTGGACTTGTTGGCTCTCTAGTGGCTCTTCGTTGGCGTTCTCTGGCGTTGGTAAAATTGACTGAAATTTAAATATGATTCAAATTAGTGCTACCTACCTAAGTACAAAATAGTTATTTGTTATACAAGAGAGCAAAATCATTTTTCGCTGCGAGTGCTAAATTTAAATCACGAACTAGCGAAGTAGTCTAAAATTGAATCACGAGCGTAGCGAGTGGTTCAAATATAGACTACTGAGCACAGTGAGTGATTTAAAGGCACGAGACATCAGAAAATTTTGCTCTCGTGTTAAACATACAACTTTTCACCTCTACCAGCGAGAAAAGTGTTACAGGTCAGAAAAACAACATTGAAGCAACATTTAACAATAAAGAAAACATCAAAATTACAAAATTAATATTTAAGAGTAAAATTGGTGCAATTATCAAGTTGAAGGTAACTGTTTGCATTGCGTTCAAAAATTGCACTGCATGTAATTTTTATGAAAACCAAACATGATATTAGCACAGTTTAATATTAGTAAGCGATATAATGTTCACTTCATATTATTTATTTTAAATATTGCGTGTTTAATAAAAAGCAATAGTAGTACAATTGTATTTATATAATTTGTTATTAGAATTCATTAATTTTTCTTATTTTATATATATCATGCATGCGACCTCATTTCGTCCATACTCTTTATTTCGAACCTTTGGTATCCGTGTATTTATTTTTTAAGCTTTATATTTCATGTCCATCGACATAAAGCTATCTATCTATCCTTTTTGCTCATAATAATTTTAAAAGTCTCATCCTTGTCACTCTATTTCTTTTTTCTTAATTATTTCAAAAGTTGGTGTAAGAAATTAAAAAAGCACTTTGCCTCACGTTCGCAGCAAAAATCGATTTTGCTGCGAGTTTTTAGGCGCCAAAAGCGCTCTTTTCGAGCTGGAGAGGTGAAAAATATTTTACAATGCACTTGCTCGAAAAGAGCGTTTTCCAAGCAGCAAAATTGTGCGCAAAGTGCCACTTTTCCGTTGTAGTTTTAGTGCTTTTTACTTTTCAGTTTTTTTTTAATTTTTAACTCCTGTCGTCAGTCCGACCAAAGAGTTTTTAAGTTTTCGAAAGTCAAAAGTTTTAGGCAATTAATGATTTTCTTTAATCTAATAGGTACATGAAACCGGATACTTTACGAAATGTGTTATTAATTATTTTAGATTTATCATGATGATGATGAAGGCAGCAATTACTATATCATTCGCCTAGACCATTTCGGCTACTCCGGCGTTCAAAAGTTAAAGCATGTATTTTTTATTTCCTCGCACAATGCATAGTAAAACATTGTATGATACACATGCGTAAATATGATTTCAGATTCGTGTCGATTAATACAGAATCTAGCTCGTGAATAAAAATGACACTCGTCGGAAATCACCGACTTTCCACACTTGTATCATAAATAGCTATAGCAGCATGTTGTTTCATATACAAGTTTATCAATGTGTGCTTTAAAAAAATTTACTTACATCATCAAAAAGTTCAACTTGTATACCGGACATTCCCTGACCATAATCTTCACCAGTAATCAGTAAAAACTTCCTTTCTATTTCAGTAAGTGGTGGTACCTCAGAGCGACCACCACCAGTTTGGTTCTGGGATGTCCGAACATCTGCGGCTCTTCTTTTTAATTTGGCCTTGTAGTCCACCCAGTACTAGAACAAAAAAGAAAATTATAAAATTCTTGGAACATTACACTGCATATTTTGCTGACTAACCCCTCGGTACATACCTTTGACCATGCCTTCCAGTCTTTGACTGCACCGTCTCCTTGAGCATTCAAATTTGTTGCTGCATCTGTCCACTTCCTACGGGCGTACTCCCGTGCCTGGGCAGCCTTGTTGTGGCCTAAAGCCACATCTCGATTAGTATTTAGAAACTCCCACAGGATATCTATTTGGGTTGCTGACACCCTGCGTCGAGATGCAGGCTCAGAGTTGTTTGTTGACCTAAAACAAACGACGGAATATCAGTTACAATAGTCAATTTTATTTTATTGCAAGTACCTAGTTAACTCGATAACGTAAGTAGGTAAGTAATTATTTATTCAGTGCTGCATGTATTTATAATAAACGAGTAACTTACGGCGGCGGCCGTGCCATTATGATGAGTGAAGGAAGCGTTTGATATAATAATTGAAATAAACGTTCGTGGAGAACTAACTATAATGTAAACTCACGCAACTTAACTAACTAACGCAACTTAAACTAACTAACTAAAACTAACGTAATAACTCTAAAACTCTTGAGCGCGGCGCCACCAAAAAGTTAAAATCACAAGTTAAAAATGTATGGCGCCACCACTGTTGCGGGGTTGCCCGAGCGAGCGTTTTTTTTTATTTTCTTTCGGCTTATAATATTGGTAGCTAGCAACATTAACTTAAACTATTTATCGTTCGGAAACGATAGGTACTAATTTTGAAGTGACGCTTGCTTACAACTTTGACAAGAAGAATAATAACCAATTTTTTACACTGCCGTTTAATTTTATTTCCAAAAAACATCTTGTTTTAGGTTTCCCTTTGTATTGTTATGGTATTTTATTTATAAAATGTTACTTTATTACGAAACGGTATTTACCGGTAAAAAATCGTATTTGGTTTCCGAACGCACACAACATTTTAGCTTGACAGGCCAGAGACAACGGTCAATGCTTAGCAGGTTAATCTCAGGCCTGCTACTTTTGGCTCATGGTACGATTAGCAAGAAGTTTATTTTAAACCTTGCAACAAAACTGCCCTGCATTTGTTTTTGGTTTCCGAACGTTACTCGCAACTAATGTTTTTTTTTTACAAATGTGTTTGAAGCTTTGGTTTCAAGTTGGAAAAGTGACTAATTTCAACAAACAAAGTTAACACAGTTACTTAGACCCGTTTCTAGAACGATACTCAAGTGGAGATCTCTTCTTAAGCTTAGTTAGAAAGGGATGCGAAAACATGCACCGAATACATTCATCCCTTGCTTGCTAACTATACTTGAGAAGAGATCTCCACTTGAGTGAGTGTCGTTCTTTAATACGGACGGACTTCTCCACGAACGAAGAAAAAAGCGCTCGGAGAACGCTTCACAATAATGCAGCAGTAACCTACTTGACACGGTTTGTTGTGCCATGGAATGCCCCCAATGTCCCCCACAGCCACAGGTTTTTCAGAGAAGCCGGTGGCAAAAAAGGATAAAGCAGACAATACCTAAAATAAATTATTTAAATGTTACAAAGTTCGAGAAAATAAGAATCTTGTAAGACTCTTGTTTTAATTTTTGAATGGGTAGAACTCAACTCACTCACTCTTGCCTGAACGGATTAATCTATAGATTTCGTTGCTGCTGCAGTATCAGCCCCCGGATTCACAAACCGTTGGAAACGCTCCCGACAGCGGAATGTATGCACTGTCTCTGTCACTCACTATAGAATAGGCAAAAACAAAGCACAGAATTCAAATCAGATTCTGTTTCCGGTGGTTCGTGAATCAGGGGGCATCAGAGGTCTAACCTCTCAAGTCCGCGACCAGATTCGGGACGCGTCAAATAAGGTGCGTCTGGCAGCCGACCCGAATCGGGATTGTCAAGTGGTCAAATTTTTTGCGCCAATTTAAGCGGCTCTACCACTAGTTATCCTTGTTGCACTTAAAGAATACTCATAGAATCATAAAAAGGATAGAGTAGGCTAGCATTCAAGCGATAATACGCACAAGTTTCGATGTTGAAGTTCATTCAGTCTTCGCCCGAGTAAACTGATGGCAGTTCGGGCGTGTGTTTTGTGTGTGTTTTTTTGTGGTTTTTGCAGTGACTTAATTGTTCTTTCATAGAAAACTTATTTAACCACGATATCTGAGTAAGTAATCTACCTCTTCTGCCTCTCAATACTTTTTGTTTGTTGTGATAAGTGTGCGTTTTTCACTAATTCAACTTCACTTGTTTTTTTTTACTTTACTTTCCTCTAAATTTACGCTAGAACTTTTTTTAAATTATGAATGAGTTTAAATGCTTATCTATGGGAAATTTTATGTTAAATCCAAATATATATAGAAGTCAGTAGATATTCTAACAAATTATCGAGTAATCTTCAAAAGAAATCACCTGTTCCCACCTGTGAGAGTGAGAGGCCCCGTCAGAGGCCCCGCGGGGAGGTGAGCCAGACGGGTGAAACGGCACGCGCGCACCGAGCCAGTAGAGAGGCTATAGGGTCCCGAAACCAAAACCAAAACCTCCGAATAAAATCCATTTTGTCGTAAACTTCCAATGGATTGCTTTGTTCTCGTATTAGTTTACGCCACGATTTTTTCTTTCTATTGCGGAAAGCTTTCGTCCTCCAAAATCACAGAATTGCTTGATCATTAATTTAATAACGAACAAAATTATCAGGGGTATTCCACTTATCAAAGATCTTTAATCGTCCTCGTCCAATTTCTTTGATCAAATATTTGAGATAAGTGGAATACCACCCTTAGCAGGCTTTATAAAGCTGCTTGAGACCAACTTTTTAAAAACTGCTAATTATGACAGTTTGGCAGGCCTGCTGGCGTGCGAAAGTGAGCTCATGGTACGTTTAGCAACGCTGTTTGACCGGTGAACGTCTAGGACTAACAGCGCTGCTATTGTTATGGTTCATGGTACCGATAAGCAGGGCAGTTTTTTTTAAGGCTTAAAAATAACTGCTATAAGAGCTTGTGGTAAGCCCCCAGAAACCAAATAGGTAAATTTAAAGATTTAGGTAAATAAATAACATCCATGAAGCTCGACTTAATACTGAGGTAACTGGAGAGTGCAGTACGAACAATTTTTTGAATACCACAAATAACACAGTGGCTGTCTTCCGTCTCACCTACACTTTAAAAAAATACGTATGGTCATATGAGACAACTGACAGCCACTACCTGCCACTACATACATAAATGTCAAATTTGCTGGCGACACTTTTTTATTCAGGGTGAGAGCTCCAGTTACCTCAGAGTATTAAGTCAAACTTCATGATAACATCTGTCTGACGTTCCGTTTTACGTAAAAAAGTCGCGTCAAAGTAAAATTTATAACGTTCCGTTCCTTCTAACTGCATAGGTGGGACAGCGCCATCTAGTGACTGAGCTTTCAGAAAATCGCCCATTGGAAGCTTTTTTTTTTAAATGGCCTCTCAGAAAATCGCTCATTTCCGATCGGTAAAGCCTCCAGTACAGGATGGCCGATCATGTTGGCCGACCATGATGGGCCATCGTGTACAGGGGCAGTTTGCGTTGCTCGCTGACGGCAATCACACGCAAACCGGCCCTGTACACGATGGCCCATCATGGTCGGCCAACATGATCGGCCATCCTGTACTGGGGGCTTTAGGTGATCCACACACTGCACCGGACACCGCTCCGGTATGCGGTAGTGCGGTTCTTAACTTTGTATGTAGAATCTTGATTTGCATACAAAAACCGCAGGGTACAACACACTGACACCGCATCTCCGTACGGAGGTGCGGCCACGCTGCGGCGCCGCGACGGTTCCGCACTACCGGACGGAGGTGCGGTGCGGTCCACAGGGTATGCTACACTGAGCTCCGCAGGACCGTACGGATTTTTGTGTAGAAAGGACCCGAAAGACATGAAACACAAATTCAAAATGAAATGTTTATTATTAAAAATTAAATTTAGAAAAATAATAATTCACGACTCTGTAGCTCAGCGGTTAGAGCATACGCCTGGACAGTGAAAGGTCCCGGGTTTGATTCTTAGCGGAGCTTCTTACAGGATCAATCGTTTTAATCTAATATTTCATTTTAAATACTTTCAAATAGCTTTTAAATTTTTATAGGTTTAACTTTTTATAGGTTGCAAAAATAAATAAATTAAAAATAAATAACTCGGTTTCTAATACTATTTTGACAAGGAAATAGCAACGCAATGTCAAAAATGTAAAAAAAAACAAGATGGCGCCCAAATTTTTTGTTTGTTGGCCGATTTCGTTGAAACTCGATTTCTAGTACTATTTTGACAAGAAAACAACAACACAATGTTAAAAATATTAAAAAATCCAAAATGGCGGCCAACTTTTTTGTTTGTGGGCCGATTTCGATGAAACTCGGTTTTTGGTACTAATTTGCCAAGAAAACAGCAACGCAATGTTAAAAATATTAAAATATCCAAGATGGCGCCCTATTTTTTTGTTTGTTGGCCGATTTCGTTGAAACTCGATTTCTAGTACTATTTTGACAAGAAAATAGCAACGCAATGTCAAAAATGTAAAAATCCAAGATGGCGCCCAAATTTTTTGTTTGTTGGCCGATTTCGATGAAACTCGATTTCTTGTACTATTTTGACAAGAAACCAGCAACGCTATGTTAAAAATATTAAAAATCCAAGATGGCGGCCAACTTCTTTGTTTGGGGGCTGATGTCGATGAAACTCGGTTTTAGGTACTATTTAGACAAGAAGACAGCAACGCAATGTTAAAAATATTAAAAATCTAAGATGGCGGCTGACTTTTTTGTTTGGGGGCCGATTCCGGTGAAACTCGGTTTTTGTACTTGTTGACAGCCTTAAAAGACGCCGCTATAGAATATTCCCGCATAAAATTCAAAGACATATAGCCCTGAATAATCGAGAGCAAGGCGGCGCGGAACGTGCGGGGCAGGTAAGACGGCCGTCCCACGTGTGAAAGAGATGGCGGGTGGATGCACCATAAAAGTTTTGAGCACAACAGTCACAGAAAAGGCTATCCATAACGCTGTACAAAATTGTTATTCAACATTAAATGTTAAATTTCGTAGTCTTCCTTTTATTTAAGATGCTATGCTACTTAGAAGAAATGCTTAGGTATAATCGAGCCTTTCGATCGGTATGATAAAATACAAGAAATATTTTTGTTTTTACATTCAGCGGGTTCGATTCCCAGTTCAGACAGGTGATTATTCAAAATTCTGTGAATGCAGTTCGTTTTCTTTTAAAAATAAAAACGAAGTCTCCTTTCAGTAAAATTTTATATCTTCAGTATTTAAGGTACTTTCCCTCAATGTGGCATAGTTTTGGGACGCCCTGTATATACAAAACTTCTAGCCCAAACAAAGTTCCAAAGTCAAAAATTGTGTTCCAAACATTTCCCTCTATATCTCTTCGTTGACTAGGCTAAACTTGATATAATATAATAAAAAAAAATAACATTCGCCATAATTCAATTCGCTTAAACACATCTTAGATTTCTGCGCGAACTGTTCATTTAAATAAAACACTTTCTCGGATTTTGCACGCATTTATTGAACAACTTGGTTAAAGCTTGTTACTAAATAAAAAGAAAAATCTATTATTTTTGCACATTTTGGATAATTTTTTAATCTGGATGTGGCAAGTCGGAATACTCTTCTCTTTGGTCATGTCATGTCAAGAAACGTTGCTGCTCGATTTTGTTTGGGTGTTTTAATACAATATTTATTGTATAATTAGTGCATATAAATACGTGATCATTGTTGGAAATTACTTATGAAACTTTGGATCTCGAAAGATTTGGATTCCCGAAGAAAACTGCGTCAGCGATGGATTCGTGCGATACCTCGAGCTGACTGGCAGTCTACACGATCAGTAGGAGTGTATAATAAACATTTTCGTGACTGTGATATAGTTAAAATAAAACAACCCTTAGTTATGTACCTACGCGTATTATTTGATTTTAAGGCGCTATAATCAGGAATTCATCTCATCTCATGCATAAAAGAAATTAGGAGCAGTGGGGCGACATTGACGTTTATGACGTTGCCAATCCGAACAGCATGGCCTGTAGGAGCGCAAGCAGCCGAGAAATAATAGCGGGCCATGGCTGTGGCCAAAGCTCAGGCCAAAGCAAAGCCATCTTCTATCTCACTCGTTGCACTTGTAACCAAGCAGCCGAGAAATAATAGCGGGCCATGGCCAAAGCCATCTTCTATCTCACTCGTTGCACTATAATAGTTGGCAAAAGGCAAAAGGCAAAACCATAGTATAAATAAGTTTATGGGCAAAACATACAAATTTCTTGGTCGGCAACTGTCATTGTGGCGCTGCGATCGTTGGCTCCAAAATCACTGTCAAGTCAATCCTTACTTATCCTCATAGAGTAACTTGTATATATAGGAAACTTATCCTTACCACAGCCACAGCGGTGACACTCCGTGTATAAGTCCATTCGCTTAGATAGTGTCGCCCTTTTATTTGTAAATCACTTACTTAAATTCCTCTTATATAAAAATATCCAAATTTTCATAATTAATTGACTTTGGTACCCAACCTGTGTGCGTATTAGCGTATTAGATATATCTGCATTAGTAAGGATTTTATAGCAAGAGCCACAATGCCATGCGGGTACCGACACTATCTAACCGAACGGACTTTACGTGAGAGTTCGGTCGTTCGATCGCCGGTGACATTTTGCCGGCGCTAGGGTTGATACCGAAATGGAAAACGACTTATACCTACCAAAGAAGATTATACATAGGATGTTATAATAATGTAAACTTGTGTAAGAACATTTAGGTTATGAAAGACACGTTCAATATTCAATCAACTTTTATTTACTAAATATCTTTACAAATGGGAAATAATAAAACTTCCGACAAAATAAAATATGAACGACATATAATAAAATACTTAAATAAAAATAAATTGTATTTAAAAATTTTTTTATTTAAAATCAAGCTTTTATTCGATTGTCCTAAAAAGAATAAAATAAACTTTGTATCAAGTCAAATCCCACAAATTTATTACATTAAACAATTTATATGTTTTAAAAGCTTGTCGCTTTAATATCATATGTCAAATATAAGTTAAAGAATTTGTGTTTAGTGCAAGCCCAGTAACAATAAAATCTCGCGACAAGCTTTTAAAACATATCAATTGTTTAATGTAATAAATTTGTGGGATTTGACTTGATACAAAGTTTGTTTTATTCTTTTTAGGACATTCGAATAAAAGCTTGATTTTATATAAAAGATTTTTTAAATATAATTTATTTTTGTATTTTTAGTTATTATTGGACGTGTTTCTAAGTCGCTTCATTTCATTTAATGCATCATTATTGCATGGTCGTTTGCCAGTTAATTTATTACAGTCTAGCTCTTCAACTGCATCAAGTCTGCAAGCCAAGCACAAATATATTTTACCACCAAATAGATATTGTAGATTCTTACTACAGACACACACATATTCATTAAATACAAGGCAAATTCACATAGGTATAAGAGAAGGTAGCACTGTATTACGAACAAGAATAGAAAACACAAATTAGACCCAATAAGACAAAAAGTTCCAAATAAAAATGTGAGTGTGCCGTGCCGCAGCAGTACTCAATGGTCGCAGCTCAGCGTCATATTACTTGTCTTACAACGCAAGCAAACGCTGATTTTCAGTTTAGTAAGTATTTCAAAAATAAATACTAAAGAACAAGACACATTTAAGTTTCTATCAAAGTTGATAAACATAGTACCATACCAGACCTAACCGCCGATTTGGTGCGGACGAACTTTGCTGTAAAGCAAATATAATCCGTGCTACACACGTTCGTACCAAATCAAAATCAAATCAAATCAAAAAAGCTACACCAAATCTGGCCTTGACTGACCAAGGCTATGTATCACATCACTGGACAAGGCCTTGTATCACATCACTTTTTCTTATCAAATACTCACAGAAATCACCTGGATGTGCCAATGCAACGGGTTTGTTAAGAAAAAGACCTATTAACAAAAAAAGGTCTTGGATAAAAAAAAAATTAAACGGTACCTGTCACAAAAGAATGACGAAAAATTCTTCAAAACCATTTCGAATGGCCCGTAACTGACAGGGAAACTTCATTTTTAATACAGTTGCTCAAAAAGTGGCGTATTGCAGGGACGTATAGCGTTCGGGATGTGGGCCATATATAGTGTCTTATCTATGATGTGGGCTATTATTACACACTCGAACTATTTCTTTACCTTTCCCTTATTGTTCTGAGCCTTTCCCGAACTCGTGCGTTTTCTTTCCCAACTGTCAAAATATTGTCTATTAAAAAGAAAAAACCAACCACGAAGTTTTTACTAAAAAAAATCATAGAAGTTTTTATGATTCATGCAAATATTTCTAAAAAGAAGCTACTAATTTGTTTCAATATCAGATTTAAAAGTAATTTTAATTATACATTAAATTAATACTAGTATCGGCCAAATTAAATTTATGAATATAAAAAATACATAAAATTGGCTGTTTGACCACAGATTACTAAATATGGTATGACGTGCACTATTTACCATAGTATCTGCTTAAAGGAGTTTGCGCAAGTAAGTGAAAAGAAAATGAGGGACCTTATTTCTTAATTTTCTAAATTAGTTTTTTCTGGTTTTTATTGTGGTAGGTACTTAGTATGGTGGACTTAGTGCAATAATGTGGCTTTAATGGAAAACGATGTGGTAAAAGAGAGAAATAAGGAAAGGCGCTCCTGTAGGATTCGGATTGCTTTTGTTAGGTTTCATTTCATTTCATCTCATTTAATTTAATTTTCATTTCATATCAATAAAAAATATCTACTGAAGCCTTGGCTGTATGATCATAGTTTCCTTTGCCAACCCAGAATGGGTGAAGAAAACAAAAAAAAATCTCTGCTTATATTCTTTTACGATTAGTTAGTTGAGTTTATTGTGTTTTATTATTTTATTAAATTGCTTAATTTTTTCGCAACTGTATTAAAAATAGTTGTTCAGTACACGTGCGGAACCGTCATTGCAACTTGTTCCGACTGTCAACCCTCACCTTCGGCTGCGCCTCGGCTCGGGTAGACATTTGTCGGAACTCTTTGCAATGACAGGCTTTCCGCACTTGTAATGAAATCTACTATTTTAATTAAATGACAATTTTTTTAAGTAAGTAATTGAGAAAAAGCCTAAGTCCAGGGGCTTTAAATTAATGTTTTAATAGAAATAATAAAAATGTTCACTTCTCATGCTCTAAAAGTACGCAAAAGTAGCCCTACGAAGCGGGACTAAATAACCACTTTAGTCCCTAGGGAGTAAAATGTAACTACTTTTTTAATTTCCTTCATGTGACATTAGATAAACTCAAACAGCCAGTGAATATACTATTAATTGTGAAATGTGGACCATTTTCATTGCGAAAATGTTAAGACGTTTTTTGTTTCATGGTTTTTCCGCAAGGAAGGTGTTTTGTGCAAAAGTTTTGTGACTGGTTTAGCGAAAAAAACTGACTGAGACTTTTTGGCGCCATTTTGGCGGGTTAGGTTGAGTGGATATTTTAATTTACCGCAATTTGTTTTACAGTGAACTTTGACTCAAGATAGGTGTGGTTTTATGCCCCAAGTGTCTACGCAACTGGACGATATGTGGAATGATTAAAATAGGCGCTATCTCGGTAACGTGATGCCGAGTGTTTTATTATAGTGTTGACTACCTCAGCAAGAATTATCGAAAAGGCTGGCTTGACACACTTGACGCCAAATACTCCAAGGAGCATTGGAATGTAACACACCTACATTCTTATGAAAACTTAAGAAACTATAATAATTTAATAATACTCAAGAATTGGCAGTATGGGCCTGTCCTACAAGATGGCGAATATTTTTACTACTACTACTACTACTGACCGCGAAAATTTCAGAACTTGTTAAATGTTTTTGTAATAAATTGACTAGTTTTCTCGCACTCGAAGTGAAAAGTACAGTTTGCACCTCGAGACTAAACGCCAACTTAATATACCCTCGGTTTCATTGACTCCCTCGCAAGCTCGGGCACCAAAACTTAGTGTAAGATCTCAAATGTACCACATGAAATGCAATTAATAAATATTCTATTCTATTCTATTCCAAACCACCTCTGGTATATAATGGCTTTGTTTAGTCTCTCGTTATAAAATCTACTATTGATAATCTCAAATTTATGTAAATAGTATATTATAACATACTTTTCAAAACTGCATCAAACATTTTTACTGCTTGGTATGTTTCTTTTAACAGACAGTTTTTTTTGTCTCCTGAGCAATTATGTGACTTGGACTCATGTTCTTTCTCAAATAACCAATTCAAATCGGCTGTCGGGTTGGGTGGGACGTGTGTTCGATTACTAGTTGAATTTTGAGTGTGCGCTAGATAAGTCTGCGCGGGGTCAAAATCGAATACTAATATTTTCCATAAGCTTAGAACAAAATAATGTACTGTAGCAAGCGCCATAAACGCCCCAGTCGCAGAGTTATCTGACACGCACTCTGAAGATTGCACTCGCTGAATGTCATTGAATGTTCGCTGATTATAACTTTATGGTACATTGACAATGTGTCAAGCACGTGTCAAGTAACCACAACAAAACAAGAATATTTATACTTGAAAATTTGCAAGAATTCTGAATTGGTAACTATACTGATTAAATATTTAATTGCATTGTCATCGGAACTAAAGGTGAATTCCAAATTTCAGCTCAATCGGACATTGGAAAGTGGGTCAAATTTAGCTCGCAAGATTTGACCCGAACGGACATACATACATACATACACTGCAAGTTAAATAAAAGCTTGTAAAAACAGAGCAGCGTTATATTTTGTTTGCGAAAAATTTACTAAACTAGCGACTATTTACGAATGACTAATAATACCCATTCGAGTCGAAAATACTTTATTAGAATATGTTCAGAAATGCGTATATCTCGGTAAAAAAGTATAATTTTCTTCATCTAGAAATCAAGATGAACTAAAAAGACGAACTAACATCACATGGAACAAGTTTTGGAGCAACAAAGACATTTTATAATGAAAACTTCCGATGAGAAACAAAAAGAAAATTCTAGATTTGTGTCTCCTACCCTGTCTCACATACGGCTGCCGGAGCTGGATATATAATAACAACACAAACAATAAAATACAGGTATGCCAAAGGCCTATGGAACGTAGTATACTGAACATAAAAAGAAAATACAGAAAAATAAATGTAGACATAAGAATATCTACAAATGTAATCGACGCCTCAAAACATTGCAAAAAAACTTAAATGGAGGTGGGCAGGCCACATAGCACGGATGGACAAAGAAATATGGACACAAAGAGTAACTACTTGGACAGGACCAACTAATAAAAGGAAAAGAGGTAGACCAAAAGAAAGATGGCTTGATAATAAATAAGCTACTAACAGTGGGACACATATCCAAGTGTCCGAATAAAATACTAAATCGTCTAAAGAATATACCTACTAAGTTAGCGACAAAAATACTGAGTGAGTGAATCAATAATCGCCCAAATAAAAATTAGTCCTCTTAATAATTATTTATTATCGACTGAATTTTAACAACTTTCGCATTTTTTGGCTTCCTAGTAGTTCCTATTTGAATGTATGAAGATTGCGCCAGCTCTCGGGCAAGGCATTCACCGACTGCCTATTCCCCGCCCCGCGCGCCTCTCACGGCCCCCGCTCACATCCAGACACCCACACATAGCCGCAAGCGATTTTATGTGCACACATGCTTAAGTGTCGTTTCTTTTCGCGTTAGTGTATATATTCTTTGTCCTTACTTTATTCCTTACTTTTATATTATAAATGCGAATCTGTATGTCTGTGTGTTACACAATCACGCCTAAACTACTGAACCGATTTTAATAAAAATTGGTACAGAGATAGTCTAGAGACTGAGAATAAAGGACATAGGCTACTTTTTATGTGAAAAAAGGGCTGTAAGGGGTTGAAATAGGGGATGAAAGTTTGTATGGAAATGACGACATTTTTAAAGCTAGAAGCTTAAAACTTATTTTATAGGAAACTTATTTAAGGAAAATTATTAAACGTGATGAGCACTTTCTATTGACGTACAAAGTTTGAAGGTCTGGTACACCAGATGTGGAACCCAAGCAGCCAGATTAAACTATATGAGATACAAACATAGCGTCTTAAGAAAAGTTTTTTAACGTCATGGACATTTTCTATTGACGGAAAAATATCGAAGGTCTGGTACGCCTGATGTGGAACCCTAGCAGCCCAGCTTAACTATAAGAGATACAAATACAGCATCTTAAGAGAAGTTGCTCAGCGTGATAAGTATTTTCTTTTGACATACAATATATACTAATACTAGCTTTGCCCGCGACTTCGTTCGCGTGGAATAGTGACTTTCGGCAGCATTTTTCATTTTTTAAGCTTATAAGCTTTTTCGTTTTTTTATGTAAGTATTTATTTTATATTTATTAGTTTAGCGCTATGATACATATTAAATTAACACATAAAAATTATATCACATAGCCTTTCGCCCGCGGTTTCGCCCGCCTGTACTACACGACGTTATCTCGAGGGAAAGTTAAATTTTCCCGGGATATAAGTTAGCCTTTGTCACTCTCTAGCTCCTAAACTACCCACATACTAAAAAAACACGCCGATCCGTTGCTCCGTTTTGATGTGAAAGACGGACATACAAACTATACAAACAGTATGTCAAAAGAAAGTACTTATCACGCTAAACAACTTCTCTTAAGATGCTATAATGTTTGTATCTCATATAGTCTAACCTGGCTGCTAGGGTTCCACATCAGCTGGCCTAGCATGAGCGGCTTTTATAAATTATCCTATGGGACTCTCTAGCTCCTAAACTTTCCACATACATACTAAAAAAACAGGACGATCCGTTGCTCCGTTTTGACGTGAAAGACGGACATACAAACAAACACACTTTCACATTTATAATATTAGTATATATTATATGTCAAAAGAAAATACTTATCACTTTGAGCAACTTCTCTTAAGATGCTGTATTTGTATCTCTTATAGTTAAGCTGGGCTGCTATGCTAGGGTTTCACATCAGGTGTACCAGACCTTCGATATTTATCCGTCAATAGAAATGAATACCGTCTAATGGAAAATTGTGAAATGTGATGAGCATTTTCTATTGACGTACAAAGTTTGAAGGTCTGGTACACCTGCCTGGCTAGCATGACCATCATTATATCACGCGATATGATATAGCACGTCATGCTTTTACACCTTAGTGGGGTAAGCAAGACAGCAAGACGTGCTATATCATATCGCGTGATAAAAGCCGCTCATGCTAGGCCAGCTGATGTGGAACCCTAGCAGCCAGGTTAAACTATATTATGAGATACAAACATTATAGCATTAATCGACTCTCAGGGGTATCAAATTACAGGCTCATTTTTTACGTAAACAAAGCATCTTAGCGCGCGTTTGGGCTCTCCCAAACCCCATTAATCTAAATTATAAATAGTGTCTTATCTAAGATTATACTTTTGTTTGTTTAACTCTTCATGGGGCCAAACTGAAATGCTACCTTATTTATTAGTATAAACTTAGTATTATATTCATCAAAAATATACATGTTGAGAAATAAAACAAAATACCCATTTAAATTCCCATCGGTTGGATTCAATAGGAACATTCCCGGGAAAATTCCCAATTTGGGAATATACCCGGATAGAATCCCATCTCTAGCTGTAGATCTTATTAAAACCTTTCAACGAAAATTGGTTTGAACGAGCTAAAGTTATGAGGTTTTGAGATATTTAACACATTATCAAAACCGCAAATGTAACTTTGTCACTCACACAAATACTATGAAAAACAATTTTATTTTATGCAGACAAAAAATGAAAGTGGTATTTTGGCTTGGTGTAGATAATAATGTAAGATAATGATGAAAGTAAGGAAATATCAATTTAAAAAATACGGTCTTTTTATATAGGTATATCGGTACGTACAATTTAATCCTATTTAATATTATTTTAAGATGATGTGTGTATGTCTGTTTGTTACTCTGTCCCGCCCGTGCCAAAAAACACTGAACAACACTAATAGGTATAGCTGATACATCGGAATAACCAACGATGTACTAATAAACGTAGATGGATAGTAGAAAGGGAAAAGTTCAATGCAGGTTGCGTCTAGGGTTACCATACGTCCGGATTAGTCCGGACATGTCCGGATTTATAGACGTTTGTCCGGACTTTGTCCGGCTTTTTAATTTGTCCGGATTTTTTTGCTTTAGACGGATTATGAGTAAAATCATATCGAAACAAATCAGTCTTTCATCTTTATTAAATTCGCGCTCATGTATCAAAACGCTCATCTTAAAATAGCCCCGAGCGAGTATATCACAGTACTTTATCACTGTTACTAAGTGGGTGGGTAAGTACCTAATGTTTGCATTTTGTGATTAAAATGTCCGGACTTTTTTTGAACTGTCCGGCTTTTTGTCAGGACTTTTCAAATTACTAAATGGTAACCCTAGTTGCGTCTCTTTTAAATTCACTATGGAAGTCATTTGAAAAAAAGAGACAAACATAGTAGCTTTGTTGCTACTAAATATCGAAGTGTCGCCGTTTTGTCTATATATACTTATTTATTATAGTGCGCCAATCTTTTCTGTTCCGGTGATTATCTTTGGAACTAAAACAGTTTTCATACGACAGTCCATTTTGACAGCTAATTTCGTATTGCAAATGGCTACTCTGTCACGACTGTCACCGGAACAGAAAAGCTTGTGGCACTGTATGATATAGCTCTATAGTGATGCACCATTCGTGATGAAAAGTATCGATAACTTCATTTTATCAGTTAACAAAATGAACACCTCGTAGCTAGTTAGTCCTTCCCTAAACTGCCTTTTATCCCGGAAATTTCAAGAGTTTCCTCGGGAATTACAAGCGGAAGGACAGCTAGTTTTCTACAATCTCAAACCTTTTTTGGATAAAAATAACGATGCAAAAGTGAATTTGTGTATCTATCTAAAAAGAAATAAATCAAAAAATACTGTACTGAACTGTACCGTTTGTTTTCATAATATAAATACTTTACTAATGGAAACTGTAGTAATAGAAAGATAATAAAACAAACATTAGTTTATTTTTACTTTTATGTTTAAAACAAATTTACAACTTCTCAATCTTACTTAATTATTATTACAATTATATATATCGCAGCCAAATGGTTGAATTCGCCATTCAATTTAACGCCTACCAGGCCGATCATTTTTTCCGTAAGCTATTATATCTTCCCATAAGTTGACGGAGTCATAAAAAATAACCGCGAAATTTAAGACGATCGCTTCGCTGCGCTTCGCGATCGCCTTAAATTTCTAACCTATCACGTGTTCTACAGGACTTTCGAGGGGTACATGCTATACTTAACCATCCGGCGGATTCAACCATCCGCCTGCGACATATATATTATATGAAATTGTCTCTGAATGGGTCCGCTTTTTAGGTTTGTTATATAAATAGTAAAATACGTAAGTTTAAAATGAGTACCTATGTGATGTGAGCAAATTAACAAAATTTTATTTATAAGAAACGAATTAGAATCTTTCTGGGGCTTGCTTGACTATGTGAAGAAAATCTGGTAGGTTCCGAGATGGTCGATGTCAAAGTTCTCATTGATCGTGGTACTCGTGATCGTGTGTCATTATGTTTCCTGTTAACAGAAAAAAGTTAGACATAAGTATGTTTAAAACATGTTACAAATTTAACCAAAAATTAAAAAAAATGCAGTTACCTACACTCTTTAATAAAGTCATTGCAACTCTAGTGATGGTCAGTCAACCTGACGTGAGTGAGCCCAATACAAGAGGGCCATAAGATAATAGAACCGATCTTAGTTAAAACAAAAAGATTTTTTAAAATATTTAAGTGCCGGATTGGAAAAAGTTACATTTTTAAATCTAAAATCCTTATTTTAGGTATAAAAATGAAACCTTTCTAGTTATATTATTTGAGCAGGTTCCTTACTATGTCAGACGAAGGCACTTTTTATTACTACCTACCCCATAGGTGCGTGCCAAGCTACACCTATTCCGACAGCGAAACATAAAGGATACTAAAAGATCGGCCGTCCATGCAAAGTAGCAAAGTTGTGCGAACTAATGGTGCCTTAGCACTATTATTTATTCTGTGCTAATGGGTCCTCCGGGCCACAGAATAAATAATAGTGCTAAGGCACAGAAGACTCACTCTGCAAGCTCATTCAAATAAAAATAAATCTTTCTGCGTGAAAATAATGTCCAATTCCGGTTGCTTTGTCATCGCTTGCCTATTGTTATAATAACCTAGAGTTCGCGCATGCAAGCAAAACTGTACCCAATATCTACGCGCGAGCGTTTATATTTCTATGAATGTCTCAAACAGCTCGCTCGCTGGTTAGGGTTGCGAGCGACTTGCGAGTTCGGTTTTGTTGTTTCTTTTGTTATTTCTTTTATTTAGACACCCGTAAACACAACAGTATCTTATATACGGATTATAAGAACGTTTAGTAGTCATTGTTCGGTGCACAAAATCACAGAAATGATCGATCGTTCTACGCGCGAACGTGGAGCGTACGAGCCGAGCGGCATCCTTCTGCCATACACCTGCCCGGCAGGCGCGCCGCCCGAACGTACCTAAACTGCGGAGTGACACCCCCCTGTCCGGGCTATGTCAGTAGGCGCTTTATCAATTACTTTATCATTTTTTTACTAAAAATAACTATTATTTCTTAAAACAAAATTAGGTACACTTCTAAAATGAATAGCTTAGGTACAGAATGAAATTTTATAGATAACATAAATTCAGAATACAAAAATTACCTGCTGTACGTTTCCGTTTGCTGGTTGATTTTTAAAAATCCGTATCAGTTATATATCAGCATAAATCCGTGCATATTGTTTGTAGCACTCGTTTTTTTTTTTTCAAAATGCAAACTGCATTCTCTTGCATTTTTTGGGGGAAGCCAGTCTGCTCTTCCTATATTTTCAACCACCTCAATTTTAAATCGGAGTCTGATGGAAAGCTGAAAATTAAACATATTGTTTTTAAATTAAATTTGCCATACAAACGAAAAAGTAGGTACTTACACACATAAAATAAAAGTACTATGATGATTGAATACTGAGAACGAAAAAATATTGATTCGATTATCGATATCTTATCTGCAAAGTACCAACACTACAAGACCAATGGCGAGTAAATGAAATGTCAAACAAAATGTCGATCGATATCTAACAAAAGATTTTCATTTATTTGTTTTATCATCAGGTATAGTTACGTGTATGAAAAAAAAAGATAAAAGTTTTCTACAGTATTTTTGCAAAGAAAGGCTTACCGTCAATGCATACAACATGAGACTTGAATTTAATTTAAGACAAAACTTCCGCGGCATATATTATTGCATGTGATATCATTACTACTATAGCAATACTGACAGTTTCTTTCCAAAGTTGTTAAGTGTGAACGTCATTTTGCTGTCAAGAAGAAACTTGGACACAGCAAGTGGCATTCATTGAGAAATTGCCGCTGAATTTTTATTCCAATATATTTCTGAATTACATATGCCTCAAAACTCTGGTTATTGGTAAAAAACTGCAATGATTCATATCGATTTAATAATCTCATCTTGTGAGACACTTTACCAAGGATAATTTGAGAGCATGTTTGACATTTATGGCATAGTTTTACCATATTTAAATTAAATTTTCTCACAGATAGAAGTATTTTTTTTATTGGAAGGTAAATTGAGACTGAGTCTCAAATTAGGTGCATAGTCTCAAATAAACAGCAAGTCTCAAATTACCTTCAAATGCCTATTTTACTGGGTGTAGGTAATAATTATTTTAGCAAGGTTTGTTTTTTGTTTAAGGTTAACAGTATTGGCAACGCGTCCGGGTAGACGGAGAGCTCCTGGAGCGAAACCTTAAAGAAATTACCCGTGTTTTTATAGAAATATATGAGTTGAATATACCTAGTCAATTGTTCAGCTAAGTGCCAAACACATAATAATATATCGAAAAAATCTTAAGTAATTATCTCAAAAAAAAAAACTAAGTTGTTAAGAAAACTGAGAATGAGAGCACAAAAACATGTGGTTAATTTGAGACATGTCTCAAGTTACCCGCATTCTCTATTTTATGTAAAATAGTTCTTTTTGTTTTTGTCAATTATTGGACGATTTTATTTTTGGTTTTATTTTATTTTGTTTATATTTGACATATTCTAACCATTTAAAATTATAAACCAGGTTTTGCAGATGAAAATTTGTTTTTTATAATTTCTCGAGTTGTATTCAACATATTTACAAAATTATTAGTGGAAATTCAATATTTCGTTATTTTTAGTGTCTCATGTTAAAAGCAGTGAAATATTACATGAGATACTATGAGTTTGTTATACTGTGAGACAACGACAAAAAAAATAAAAAAAAACTCTAGCATACTATTTTGTCCACGCGTGTGATGTGCTTCTTCATCCTGAACCATAGACTCAAATTTATGTTATACTTTGAGCTGTCAAATTGTATCAAATATCAAAAAAGATATAATCAATTACTGCTGAAAACTGTCTCATGTTGTATGCATTTACGGTACCAAAAATGGCCTAGTTATTTGAATAATTGGAAAAAACGGAGGCTCACTCACCGATGAAAGGTTATTATTCCGAGTTTGTCCTTTAAATTACTGTATCTAGGACCTTTTGCAGCTCCTTACAGCACAAGCCATGGTGTTTTGGCAATACCCACAGAAAGATTTTTTTCACTAATCTTGCATAAATTAACCACAATTAATAAAAAACCACGAACACTGATGTAGTCCACTCTGGCCATAGATGTATTATTCCTGTAGATGGAGCATAAGAAAATGAACAATTCCTTCTATAATCGACTCTCGTCTCTCTAATGGCGACATGTCGTGTGTTAAAAAGAGATAACAATAGCCCAACGTGTGCGTCTTAGTGAGCTGCGCGCCACTTGAAAGTAAACGTCATGTTTGTTTGTTAACCAGCTGGTTAACAAATGCTTCAGAAAGAAAAGCTTTTTTTGTACAAAAATATAGAAAGATTTGATGGTGTGGTGCGGTAAATCTGTTGTTTGTTAAGAATGGCCTGTACTGTTCCCGGTTATTCAAGCAGAGTGAGTGTTTTGAAAGTGAATAATGAACACATATCATTTCAGAGGTAAGTCACACTCATTGTTTTGTGTTTTTGCGAACACATTTTTATAGCTTACTGGTCCGTATTTGCAAAAACTAAATCGCTGTACGTGTATATACAGTTTAACATTGACTTGGATGAAGAAAATCGGGTGTATTTAGGCTTAACATATATAATTTAAAGCCAATGAGCGATTTTCTGAGAGGCCATTTAAAAAAAAAAAGCTTCCAATTGCTTCACTAGATGGCGTTGAATAAGTATGTACATGTCTATGGTATCTTTTGGTATCAAATATATTTAAATTAATTACTTTTTAAAAACTCAAAGGAAACTAATAATATATTAAATAAGTACTACTGTGAGGAACAGAAACGAAATAGGTAAATTTAAAGATTTAGGTAAATAAATAACATCTGTCTGACGTTCCGTTTTACGTAAAAAAGTCGCGTCAAAGTAAAATTTATAACGTTCCGTTCCTTCTAACTGCATAGGTGGGACAGCGCCATCTAGTGGCTGAGCTTTCAGAAAATCGCCCATTGGGATTTTTTGACATTTGACCAACCTGATAGTGTTGTAGTCCGATTTTATAATGTAATATCGATAAAAGATTGTAGTGTTAACAATTTTGTATTTAAACTTAATTTTTCTCAATTCTAAACAGATTTCCCACTGCCGCGCCGCCGTCGATGTAAAGGAAACGTAAATAAGAAACGTAAGAAAAGGCGACGATTGGAGACCTTCGCAACAAACAAGAATATGCTCGATGCACTTATTAAAGCAAATTGTGGATTTATACTTAAAAAATTGAATACATTAAAAGTATAAAAATTAGCGTGAAATCTGTATTTTTTTACTTGATATCATTCAGTAGATTTTTAATTTAATAAATTGATTAGAAATCTCGTTCAGTTTTACGACTACACCTCCTAGTATAAATAGTATAATTATCATCATTATCATATTAATGTCCTCACTGCTGGGCCTTCCCTGTGCAAGAAAACACCACAGGTAGAACGGGCCATTAGTGCCATAACCCACCACGCGAAGCCAATGCGGATTGGTGGGTGAGGGTGCCAACGACTGCTAATGCAACCGAGACCAACGGCTTATCGTGCCTTCCGAAGCACAGAGGAGACCGAGATAATAAAGTTTTGGTCACCATTCAGATGTCCAACCGCAACAAATGTTGCTTAACGTCAACGACCGGATGCAGAATCCACGTACCAATGAGCCATCGATCTCCTCAAGTATAATTATATAGTACCTAATTCATATTTGGCACTGATTCAAAATTAAAGGGCTTGCTTAGACCATGAAGCTGAACAACTTTCTCTTTGGACCATAGCATACGTCAAAATATTAAAAAAAAACTGCCACACTAGATCGATCAGCTGAGCGTGCGCTTTTGTCTGGAGCTATGCTGAAGTTTCATAGCATAAACAAAATTCTAAGGCCGTGAGCACTTTGGACACGATTAGTACTAAAAACTGACAGAAAAGCGGATTATGAACCGCCCAATTACATTAAGTCTAGCCGCATTGAAAATCGCGAAGCGCTCTATTCAATGCGGCGTACTTTGGATCAGCCGTATTGAATACGGCGTATCTTGAATCCGCCGCATTACAATGCGGTGCTGTTTTCCAATACAGCTAGTTGCTATGTAATACGGTGAAATATACAATACGCCTACGATATATACATATGCATTCTAATTTTATGTATCGCTTTGCATTTAACTTATTTTTAAATGTTTTATCGATAACTTGTTATAAAAAAAAACCACAGCACTATCATTGCATCATCATCATCTAATGTCATCTAGCATTGCATAGTCAAAATGGAGACATTCAATAATTACGACGCAACAGATTAACATGTATGTCTCTTTCTATCTTATGACAATTTGATAGTGTTAGAAGGTGTAAAGGATGGGTGAGTTATAGCTTATTTTTGTGATCCATCTACAGGAATAATACATCTATGACTCTGGCCTACAGAAACTGGGCTGGTGGCGCGCTAGGTTTCAATACGGAGCGTTGCCTATATTGCTATCTCTTTTCAATGCACGCTGAACTGTCATTTAGGAGGAAAGGAAAGATATATCGTTTCGTTGTTCAACTTTTTTAATACTACATCTTTGGGAATCGCAAAAAATTACTTGGTCTCCAACAAAAAATGGGGCAGTTAATGAAGTCGGTTAAAAAAGGGAAACGTTGAAGTGTGCCACACGATGGCCACACGTTGAAATGGTTTGTGTTTGTGGTGTTTGTGGTGAAGGGTTGGCGGAATTTCTGTGGAAAACGGAAGAGGCCAGGCACAAAATAATAATAAAGGACTTGTGAAGTGTCAATGTCAAGTGTCAAATTTTTTGTCTTGTCAAGGTGTTGTCAAGCGCAAAAACGCATAAACGCACTGGTTTTCTTTCTTTCTTGAATAATTTGCGATTTTACTAGGACTTGTAAACGTTGGCACGAATAACTCACTCGATTCATCACTGTGCAAAGAAATAAATGTTCCATTGAAAACGTTATTATACGTTGAGTTTGTGTGTTTAAAGTGTTTGTGTGTTTAAAGTGAGAACTGTTTATTGTTGACAAGACGCAAGTCGTAAAGTGTTGGGCTGCAGTGTAGGTACCTAGCATGGAGACGACTTATTGTGGGGATTTTATCTATTTTGAAAACTGTTATGTTAGCTAATGTTTAATTGTCTTGGGAACAGTTTCTACAATGGATATCCAATCTAGCAACAGGGATCTTGCGACGCCTCTGTCGTATAGGAGCATTAGTTTTTCCAAGACTGAAGATAGTGGTTACCATACATCATTCACATCACCGTCATTAGAATGTTCTTTGACGAATGAAAGCTTTGACCCACCTCATGGTTTGCCAAATTATTGTAAAATCCAGGTAGATTGCTATCCATTAACACCAGGTACCAATGTGAGGTCAACATTAAATGCTTGCTTCAACAGTCGATCAAGTGCTACCTCTGTGAGTTCAGAAGTTACTCCACTCCCAAGAAAGGGTCTCAAGCGTCCATATGAAGAAAATTTAGAAGAGAGTGATACCAGCTACTGCATTGCGACACCAACAAGTATCATAGCGAATGAAGTTCAAAAGCTAAAGGTTTATGATAGTAAATTGAATTCAGCAAGCAATTCTCGTGACTCTAGTCACTTTGACTCATCCTTTAATGATATTTATTATAAAGATTACTATGGCTCTGTATCACATCCTGCTACACCAATTAAGAAGATATGCAGGAGTAGTTGTAATCTGAGTCCCTTCAACCACCGAAAATCTGCTAGAAAAGTCGACTTTGCTATACATTCCCTGTCCTGCGAAAGACAAGTAATAAAACTACAATCAAAGGAACACTCAAAAGTTGCTAAGTCTATAACATTTGCATATAAGCCAAATCAGAAAATAGATATAATCAAGTTGTTGTACAACCATGAAGATTATTGTAGCATATCTATTAGAAAGATATTGAGCTACTTGTCCCAAGAAGACATTTACAACTTCACCTTAGTGAGCCCTACTTGGTGCAATATTTTCAAGAATACAAACACAAAACGGAATTGCAACAATTTTTTTAATAATGTAAAGAGCAATTTAGAGAATTGGGAACAAAATGAAGTACTGAGAAATGCTAAAAATAGCCATTTGAAACCACTAAAAGAAATACAAAATGTCAGCATTGCGGTAAGCACACCCAGAAGCCCAATAAGAAGTCCACGGACCACTAGATTCAACAAATTCACAAAAGTAAGTTTTCTTTTTAAATGAGAATGCTCATGATTTTATGAATATTAAATGTAAAAATAAATTTTACCACATTTTTTGCTGGCGAGATTCTCGGTGATCTAATGAAAATCAGCTATTCAAAGTCTGCATATTTAAAACTATGGGCTTCGCGCGGTCTTACCGGCGTGGTACCTATTCCCGTGAGAATATCGGGATAAAATATAGCCTATGCCACTTGGGAAGAATGTAGCTTTCTAAATCTAGTGGTGAAAGAACTTTTAAAATCTTTCGAGTAGTTTGAGTTTATCCATCCATACAAACAAACAAACAAAAATTGATGTTTCCTCTTTATAATATTACACAGTACCGAGTAAAAGTGTAGATAGTATAGACAAAATTCATAATTGCAGGCAGCATCTCTGGACGGTCGCAGTCAATTGGCCTGCATAAATTGCGGACATCCTGCAAAGATAACCATTGAAGATACTGGTGAACAGTGGGTGGAATGCATCAGCTCTTCGTGTGCCCACCAATTCTGCAAGCTATGCAAGTGTGACAGACATCCAGGTAAAAGCTGTGTACAGTATGATCTTATTGATGGACCTAGCCCTTCAAAGAGGAAGAAAAATGTATACCCTGTAAGCTCAAGCAAAAGTAAAAAGAAATTAAAAAGACTACTATTTTGAGAAAAAGAGGGTGGTCAATTAAATAAACCAGTGATAACCAGTTTTAATAAGATTAAAATACTTTTAGGTTGATGAGTAGCATACCAGTGTAAATTCTCTGAAATTTGATTTTAGAGCAGAGTTAGTTGTGCTATTTATACCTTTACCTCCAAAGATGCATTTAACATTTTTTAACCTTCACAAGCCTTAATTTTATTCCACATGAGATTATTAACAAAGTAATTGTCAGTTCTGTAACATTATGTATACATGCTATACAGGATGTCTACATTTACCATTTAATGTGTCTATTTGTGTAGCATGTACACAAAAAAATAGTGCCATTAATTAGTAATATGCAACATTTAGACTGATGCTTTAATGCCATTTATACAATTTTTAATGTCAGTTAGATTTCTTGTAAATACTCTTTTTTTAGAAACAGCTAGGTGTTTGTTAGGAATTTGGCAATATGCTAAAAGTACCTGCTGTCATCATAATAGCTTGTAAGGTTTCTTTAGTAATATGTAAATATGTCCCAGATGTACTTCTGTGTGTGTATGAGTGTATGTGCGTATTTTATATTCATAATTTTGATTGATAATATAATAAAACATCATGTATATTTTCAAAATTTCATCAGGGTTAAAGTTTTAACATTTCAGACTTGCGCGATAATTTATCACTATAATTATTACGTAAGTACAGTATGTATGTAGGTGCCTACTTTGTTTTGTATTTACAGTCGAATCCCCTAGTTACTCCGCCATCATGTATGATGCAAATGCACCGCAATATTGAGGAAGCGACAGCAAACACAGACATGGTTAACAAAACCTCGGGTTTTTTTCGTAATAATTAAAGGGTAAAGCTACTTCTTAGACATATTTTATTCAATATTAATTGACATTTTATTTTGCCACTGATGAATTACGTTAAAACTGCGGACATCATACTGCAACATTATGGCATTTAAAACATTCCATTGCGTCAAACCCGCATTATTATTTCATGGGTCAGTAGCAGCACCTGCGAAAGTTATGCTGCTCGCACACACGCTAGGGTTGGTCGTGTCGCGTGGGGTGGGGGTCCTTAGCTCCAACCGCCATTACTAGGGCTCATTACTCTGCAGCCGCCTGTGAACCTAAAGCGCTCAGACAGGTGTCAGTGAGGAAACGAATGACACAATCATCAGAATTATAAATATAAAAGTTTTTTTTGTTTTAATTCGCGTGGATTAATTTTAAAAATAATTATCTTTTAATATTATTGTCTCAATGCTATTGTATTTTATGTATTAATTTCTCACATTCCACAAACAACATTCTCAATTAAAATATGACTTGTCTCAATTTTATGTGTTGACATCATTTAATTTTACAATCTATTTGATTATTTACTCACAGACTGATCTCAATAATTCGTAGTTTATAAATGACTTCGAATTTTGATTAGTTTTGTAATTTTACCAATTGAATTGATTTAAGTATTCACTCACTCAAAAGTTAGATCTACGTTTATCATTAAATATTAAAAAGACTGTTATATAAAACATCACTCAACTATTTTATAATATGTTAAATATGTGTGGACACGACTATACGTGAATGATTCCAGTCGCCTAAATTAGAAAGCAGTTTAGAAAGCTAGAATTTAGACTTCCGATAATGCAGTCGTAAATACAATTGAATCAATTAATCTACTGAATCATTTAGGCTACTGAATTCAGTCGTGTGTAGTAAGCTCATAAATTGCCTACAAATATATATTTTTCTACCTAAGGATAAAGTAACTACTTACCTACTTATCATAAAAATCTATTTAAATTAGATTCTCATAACTTTGACTTTGTTGGTCGTCAATGGGAAGGAAGTGTTCATTATTGTAAAGCAGTGGGTCGTTTAAAAACATTTAAAGGAGTCTATTCGATTATTGGACCGACACTATGTTTGCCTCAATCTAAACTTATCTGACTCCCACTATTTCACATAAAAGAAAGGGAACATGTGCATTGAATAAGAATGCTATAAATACGTTGCCTTGCGACTCAATTACATAAACTGTTTGGTGATTAAGGCGAGGAATCCCGACCGAAATCGGCACGCTAACGCTTGTTCGGCCGCGCTCTTTACACTTCGCGCGGACCCAGCGGCAGCCGGCAGTGAACTGTGAACTCGCGAGCGCCCTGCCAATCAAAAATCACTTAAAATTCAATTAAAAATTAAATAATAAAAAAAAACAATTTATGACGGCCGGAATCCCTTGGCTATTCAAAGACAATTATTTTCATATGTTTTTCGTTAACTAAAACCAAGTATAGGTACTGCAAGTAATATGATATTTGAATTATTATTAGACGGATGTTTGGGATTTTATTTGACACAGTAAAATATCACCAATTGAAAAAAAACGGCCGGAAGCACTAGATGAATAACTGTAAAATAACATATATTTTTTCCAAGTTTTAAATACTTGTGATTTACGAGTAATCCATAATTTAAAATACCCTATTTTGGGGAATCGGCGCCTTAAAATGAACTTGAACTGAACATATACAGTCAACTCAACAGGATTTTTTAAGTCCACTTAAGTATATATGATTGTTCGTGACTGTATGTACTTACAATAGCGGATTTTGCGCATATGTTCGCTTTTATTTTATGTCGCTAACCGTTTTGGTCACTTATGCGTTGACAATTGCTTTTTCCGACAGCAGCTTAGTATAACGGAAATCATCAGAAATATTTGCCTAACAAAAAAAAATCGGTACTGCAATCACACCTTATTTTATGCTCAAATTGCAACAAGAGAACACCTTGAGATCTCGTTGTTTATTCAAACACGAATATTTCTGTTTAGAAAAAGAGTAAAAATATGAAATGCACAGCAGCATTAACCAATCTGATTTACCTATCGCGGAAAACAACAAAATTGTACCTTTGCGTTGTTGGCATGAAATGCCTGTTAAATGTGTGCAACGGAAAGTCCATTATTATCAGTATTTCATACCAATAGACCACGTGCGTCGTCGCTGTTATATACAATAACTGAAAGTGGGGGTCAGAATCAGCTTGCCATCGATTAACTTTACAATAAGTTCGAAAGTAATGAACGATTTTTAATATATACTATCTTTTCATTGACAAATGGCACGGTTAAACGTGGTTAAACTATCCGAAGAATCATTTCAAAGATGCTTTTCTTGATAAAAAGCGTTTGAACGTTCTTATTAATAATGGTTAAGTAGCGGATGTCTATTTACGCATCGTTAACTTATTGAAAATACTGAAGAGTTTGAAATACAAAAAAGTCAATAATACACTGTGTAACTAATTATTCTATATTTAACCATTATTCATAAAGACTAGTGTGCATGAATATATGTGAATGGTGTTATTTTATTATTATACTTGCTTAGTTCTAATTTGTCATTATTCCAAGTATGTAAATATTCTCCTTCGTTGGAGGGACCCATGCCACTTATGTTTTAGTTTAATTTGATAACAGTATGAGTTGTTTAATTTATGTTTGATATTGTGCCAGAGTGATGTACCTCTTATTCTTTCTCCATGTAATGCAGTGTACTTACCTATGACATGAACTACTTTTACTCACACAACGCGTATATACTGTTTAAGCTCGGAGGTCAAGTACATTTAAGTTATATGGTGTAAATAGTCTTATTATTATAATTTAATTGTACGCTTGGAAAGCTCTCTTGTCATTTTTTAGATTATAATTTGAAATAAAACTTTTGAAATGTATACTCGTCTTTATATTATTCTTAAATCAAAATCCCTTTTCATTTCAATATTTTATTCGAAATTTACAATAATATTTACAAAAATCTTACAAAAATAGGAAATATAACAATATTTATTGTTGAGTGGACTGCCTCGAATAATTAAATGCGCTTGAAAATTTAAAATCGTATAACTGACGTATTAATCGTTTAAACCAATATTTTAATAGATAATTGTTTATTTAAAGCACTTGTTATATAGTAAATATGATAAATCAGCGATGGCTTGTCCGGTGGTGACGTTGGTTGACTTTCTCATCTACCCTTCGAAGTTGAATTTCAGCCGAGACCCATTACAAACTTTGGTATCTGGTATGCTACTTGCGGCAGTTGCATTATCATTGACACTCTGAAAATATAAAAAATACTTGTCACTTACATAAGTTAAAACAACTTTAAAGTATATTTGGTTTAGGTGACTAACGATGTTAATCGGCTCGGCGGATCCGCGCGTGATATAGACGGAGCGCTATAGTTAAATCTACTACGAACAAGGAAGTTCGCGTGAGCTAAGGGCCCCACAGACTATCAGTCCGCCATGCCAGTAGGCAACGGTAGCAGTCACCCGGATAGCGAAAGGTCGTGGGTTCGAGTCCCATCGGAGCTGGTTATGAGATGGGTCGATTTTTTCTAAATACTTCATTTTCCATTTTTCAAAAATTACATTGTGAATGCAAAAAAGTAAAAATGTAATTTTTATTATTGAAAATGAAGTAAGTATTAGAAAAAATCGACCTGTTTCACAGCTTCGTTGTGTTCGAGTCCCATCTGAGCTATAGTTGTGAGACGGGTCGAGTACATTATAATACTTACTTCATTTTTAACAAAACTTTACCTCTTTTTAATTTACTCTGAATGTCGGCTTATAAGAAGGCTATAACGCTATTTATTTACATTATTAGCATACAAGATCGACATTGTTCGCATTAAATTCATTAACCTGCTAAATAAGTACGTAGGTAATTCATACCAACCTTGTCACAAGTTCCTTTCAGTAACCTAAGTGTTACATCCACCACCGTTTATACTTGCTGTACACTAGGACTAGAGCTGTACACAAAGAAATATAAATTTAAGAAATAGGTTCAAGCCAATCACCAATAGGAATTACAACCCTTGGAATGGGAGAATGCATATACCAGATAAATCGAAGCGGGCGAGGTACTCATATATTACGGAGCACCATTAAATTCAATAAATTCTTTACACGAAATAAAGTCATTAACATCAGACAGAACAATTTGCCATAAATATATTATAAGCAAGCAGCAGCGAGTAATTTTCCATAAATATAAGAGCAGCGAGTTTTCAATAAATCGACGCAGACAGGGTGATCATAAAGATCTAAACATTTGTGGAAAATATATAACTCAGTTTAAATTACAATAATTTATGTATAACTAGCTTTCCGCCCGCGGCTTCGCCCGCGTGGACTACACGACGTTATCCCGCGGGAATGTGACATTTTTCCGGGATAAAAAGTAGCTTATGTTCCTCTCCAGGCTACAAAGTACCAAATTTCAGCCAAATCCGTTCAGCCGTTTTAGCGTGATTGAGTAACAAACATACCTACAAACATGTAAACTTTCACACTTACAATATTAGTAGGATGCAAATCGTTATTGACCACTGAATCTGATAACGAATTTAAACTGTGTGTAGGTTAAGGTATGTTACTGATGAGCCCGTGGCGCAGTGGATAGCGCGCTTGGCCTGCGATCGTTGAGGTTAAGCAACCTTCGCAATGGTCGGTCACGGGATGGGTGACCAAAAACTTTTCATCTCGAGCTCCTCCGTGTTTCGGAAGGCACGTTAAGATTCAAGATTCAAGATTCAAATTTGTTTATGATTGTTATTTACAATACTTGTGAACGTCATAGAAGCTACGCCATCGGTTCGCAAACCCTACAGCGAGAGGCCTTGGAGAAGAACCGGCAAGAAACTCCAAGGGTTGTTTTTTTCTCCCTGTTTTATTTCATACAGAGTCGTCAAATTGAAAAATGACCTTAACATGGTATGACTAAGGTCAGTTTCCATCACAATTACACAATGGGTTATGATAAATACAGTTAATTATAGGCGAACTAATGATCATAGCGGTGAACAATTTTCAGTTACTTAGGAACTCTACTTAAAGCTTTAATATTAGTTTAAAACAAAAGACAATTCTACTATATACTGCAAGTTGCGCCATACATGTTTCAAATGTAATTCTTAATAAAATGAATAAAAACAAAAGAAAACACATTTTAAGGCAAGCAGATAAGAGCAGACCCATTCCCACTGGCAGCACCCGTTCACGAGCATGACGCATGAACCAGCCATCGCTTCGCTCAACCATATTTTAGGGAACGTAACGATCCGTTAAAGCCGTTGGTCCCGGCTGCACTTGCAGTCGTTAATACCCACCAATCCGCACTGAGCCCGCGTGGTGGGTCATGGCTCATTCTCCTTATTCATCCATAAGGAAGGCCAGTGCCCCAGCAGTGGGGACATTAAATGGCTGATGATGATGATGTACGTTAAGGTACCTACCTATATTTTCCACAAATGTCTAGATCTTTATGATCACCCTGACTACGTCGATACTTTCTGATAGTTTTACCTCGTGAGTGTCCCGAAGTTATTGAATTTAATATTGTTCCGAAATATTTGAATCGGTACTCCGCCCGCTACGATATATTTGATGGCGACGGTATAAAACTTAAAGATGAGTATAAAATGTACCTACATAGCATTTCTAGTATTGTATTATATTATCTGTGCATTCACTTACTTGTAATGGAACATCGAGCATTCGCTAGCATGGTACACATGGAAATGCTCGAATAAGTGATCTATTTTTATACTCATCTTAAGACAATCCAACTTATGAAAAAAGTGTATGTACAATAGGTAGGTATCTATTTTATAAGCTTATATTAATTTAATTAGCTTAAATCAAACCTTATTAGTAAAGCCGAAATGAGTAAATGACATAATATATTATTTAAAGTGTTAGGTAAAGCATAGGCGGTTTGGTTACAGACAGTCCCTATCGTAAGATAGGTAGTTTACGGTGTAACAGAATATAGCCACCCAAAAGCATCGTGTTGGAGTAGGTACTTATGTACCAATTAAATTCGTTTTTTATTATAACTTTTAATTCGCATCTAATCTACAAAAGAAAATGAAAAAAATTGCGCCAGGGCTAGATCCCAAATAGGGTCAGACTCCACCTCCACAAGCGGAGAGAAGTGGAGATGTGTTCAAACTCTCCTCTCCGCGTTAGTGGAGCCTGGCCCTTATGCTCATATTTTTTTAGATTAAGTAGAATGAAGTTATTAATTAAGGCATTGTGTATAATCTTACAACTTATGTAAATTTTATTTAAACAAGCAGCGGGAACTCCTGCTTATTATTACTATTCCTATTTATATCCTACCTATAACAGGCGAAATAATTTGCAAAAATACAAGCGCATTACAATGTTACAGTGTTATACTAAGGAAGCTCCCAAGTTTAACATGGTATTAGTGCATAATTAAGCTGTTACTTTTTAACCATTGCTATTGCATGGTGCCGATTCGAGGTGGTCGGAACTTATCTCGGTAAGTATAGAAATTAGTTAAGCTTTCTTTAATCACAAGTATATTCTAGCTAGTGCATAAAGAGAGCTTTTTTATAAACATGTTTAGTAAGCGTTTAGTTTCACCATCCACCACATTTTATCTGATGGCGAACTCACGAGACGGAGAGTCCGTTATAGAACCAGGCGCGCCAGGTCTGCGGCGCGGGCGCGGCGCCGTCGATGCGCGCCTCGATGTGGCCGCACAGCGCGCGCCGGTCGTGCGACCGACCGGACCGGGCGTCGCAGATGAGCCGCTTGCGACACTCGCTGTTGCAGGTGCCCCGGCGGGGACTGTTCTTCCAATAATGTCTGGAACAAGGTCAGGTGTTTTGATTTGCATTTTAATGATTTTCGTAACATTTTTTCTAATTAGGCTGGATTTCACCAAACTTTTATTCCAAGAATAACGCTTACTCTCGTATAGTAATGTCAAAACTCCATACTAGTTTGACATTAGTATCCTAGAGTAAGCGTTATGCTTGGAATAAAAGTTTGGTGAAATCCAGCCTTAGTCTACTAAATCGGTAGTTGGGTATTAGTAATATTGGGTAATTTGTATAATGTAAACCTGTTGATCACAATCTACTCTATTATTGGCTTAACTTCAGTGTTTAGCGAAGTCAATCGGCCAATTAGACATAAACCAGCAGTATTCGCATCACATGCCTTATGTGTAGGTACTTACAATGCAAATTGTATTTTTTTACCATAATGATGATAATCATAACGATGGTCCCAAATCGCAATAGCTAGGTACTTTATGTCATTAGGGTCTCTCTCTCTCTCACTCATTAGTGGTAGGTATTGGCTGGGTGGTGATAACTTTGACGGTTGACCAGATAACTAATGTTTTCGAGATAACAATAAGATAGTAAATAATCGAAGTTTTACTTGTGATAGAGGTTAAACACGTCATCATTCGAGGTCATGTTGTCGATGAACCGATCCCAGTCCTGAGGCCGGAGCGCCGGCATACGATACGCCGCGCGGGCAGAGTACAGTTTGTACCATATGGGGTACCCAAACTGGTTCGCTTCCTTCAGATTCATTATCCACGTCTCATGGTCGATCACTTGCTGTAAAAAATTACAATGTTAAATTTTGAAGCCCACCGAATAATATACCTACCCGATAATTAAAAATACCTAAGTACTTAATTTACTTTATAACATGAAACTAAACTACTAAGCGTCTCGAAGGACCAAACGTCGATCTAACGCAGAAACGTCTATTCGCAATAGATCAAAATGTATTCAATCGTCCGTTTATGTTTTACACACATATATCTATTTGAAAAACTTAGTCAAATACCGTGGGAAAATGCGTCAAGTTTATGTGCGGTTGTTTAGGTGGAGTCGATGCACTTGATACTTAACCTAGACTATCAAGGCATACTTAGTGTATTGCCTATTGTGACGCATGCTTTGTGGAGGGGAAACAGGGTTTCTAGAGAATGTGCTGTACAGTTTTACTTGCTCTTGCTGCCAGTTTCAGTGAATATAGGTACCTATATGAACTATTTATTCGAACAAAAGCTTATAATGCATAACTACGAGTAACTCTATGAATAACTAATTGAGTTTAGATAAAAGTTCTCACTCTAGTCGTAGCAGCATGATCTCCATCGACGTAGTATATTCTATATCCAAGATTCAAATCGTAATATGGCGAAACAGACGGTCCCACATAAGCAATACTTGTCGCTCTGCCTAGAAAAAAAAGTCTAATTATGTTTCGAAAAACGATTGGGTAATTCTTGACAATGTTTTTTTTCTATTCTGCTTACCTAAGTCGTTAGGGTCGTAGAAGACTTCGAATTCGTCATAATGAGTGTGGCCGAAGAACTGAGCAGTAATAGTAGATTCATAGCGATTGATGATGGCATAGTAGTTTCTGCTCCAAATCTTTAGGCAATCGGAGTGGCCTGGCGGTATATGACCGATAATATGGACCTTTTCCCCGCTGAACTCGGCAGTCTGCAGCTCGTATATCAGCCATTGCAATTCTGTTGCAGGATCTGTACTGTTCATAAGTAGCCACCTGGATAACAAAATGAACATATGGGTAAGGGTAGGTAAGTAGTAGTTACAGCATATGTGTAGCCTTAAAATGAAAACATAGGCAAAGTATAAATATGTAGTTTAAAAAACTAAACAAACACACTTTTATAGGAACATACTAAAAAGTACAAAATAACCGTCTATTCGGTAACTGAAATTAAAAAGCATGGTGCGCGTGGTCAATATTAAGTATTTGAATGCATGCTTTGCAAAGGGCGCACCACGCTTTTTAATTTCAGTTACCGAATAGACGGTTATTTTGTACTTTTTAGTATGTTCCTATAAAAGTGTGTTTGTTTAGTTTTTTAAACTACATATTTATTTTTTACTTTTTAGTTTAATAAATGGCAAGCTATGGATGGATGGTAATCGATTTTACAGTCCATTCATGTGTCTGCCCACCCCGTAAACATTATAACTCAAAGGCGTGATTGTATGTATTTCATCATCGTCATCATTTCAGCCGTACGACGCCCACTGCTGGGCATAGGCCTCCCCCAAGGATCTCCACAACGATCGGTTTTTGATCATTAGACCCTAACCATCAAGTGAAATGAATAGGTCCCACCAGTACAAAACAAATGAGCCTAAACTCGAGGGGTTTTTTAGTGGTCATGAAGGAGTGCCACTGAATTTCTCCCTGCTCCATCATCAGGCCCTCACCACCAAGTGTAGCAAATAGGTTTCATCAGAACCAAACAAATAATTCCAAACTCGAGGGGTTTAATAGTGGTCATTAAGGAGTGCCACTGACTTCCTCTCTGCTCTATCATCAGACTCTCACCACCAAGTGTAGCGAATAGGTCACATCAGAACGAAACAAATGAGCCAGAACTCGAAGGGTTTCCTATTGGCCATTAAGGAGTGCCACTGGCTTTCTTCCTGCTCCATCATCAGACCCTCACCACCAAGTGTAGCGTATAGGTCCTATCAGCACGAAACAAATGAGCCCAAACTCAAAAGGTTTCGTAGCGGTCATTAAGGAATTTCACTGGCTTCCTCCCAGCTCCATCATCAGACCCTCGCCACCAAGTGTAGCGAATAGGTTTCATCTGAACAAAATAAATGAGCCCAAACTCGAGGGTTTTCCTAGTGGTTATTAAGAAATGCCACTGGCTTCCTCCCAGCTCCATCATCAGACCCTCACCACTAAGTGTAACGAATAGGTCCTATCAAAACGAAACAATTGAGCCCAAACTCGAGGGATTTCCTATTGGTCATCAAGGAGTGTCACTGGTTTCCTTCCTGCTCTATCATCAGACCCTCACCACCAAGTGTAGCGAATAGGTCTCATCAGAACGAAACAATTGAGCCAGAACTCGAGGTGTTTCCTATTGGTCATTAAGGAGTGCCACTGGCTTTCTCCCTGCTCCATCATCAGACCCTAACCATCAAGTGAAACGAATAGGTCCCATCAGTACAAAACAAATGAGCCTAAACTCGAGGGGTTTCCTAGCAGCCATTGAAGAGTTCTATTGCCCACCTCTTGACTCCATCATCAGATCAGCTCAATGGTTACAAATTATTGTATTGTCATCGGATTCATATAGACTTGCAAAGTTTCAAATTAATACGACAATTAGAAGTAGGTTAAAATTGAATTCCAAGATTTTCTTACATTGTGACTTAGTTACAAGTGAAGCTAATAAAAGTGTGGTAATAAGTATGACAAAAACAAATGACTCTGGACTGGAACTTATAAAAAATTCAGAAAAAATCGGCCGAGTGTGAAAGTGCGAGTTGGACTCGTCCATGAAGGGTTCTGTATGTACCCATTTAACGTACCGATTGCATGTAAATACCTAGCCAAAATTCCACTTTAACTTTTCGTCAGCAAAATATTACTTTGTTTTTCATTGTGTTTGTATGAATGACAAAGTTACATTTGCGGATTTTGAAAATGTGTTAAGTATGTAAGTAACGAGTAAGCATTTTTTGAAATATAAGTATATTTCAAAAAATGCTTACTCGTTCAAACCAATTACTAAGATCTACAGCATATATTAGGCCTATGGCCTATGCCCAGCAGTGGGCGTCTTACGGTTGAAATGATGACAGCATATATTTTTCCTAGATTTTTCACTGTTTTATTTCAAAAGTTAGGAGGTTTTACCACTGGAGAGCCTTCCAGTGGTAAAACCATCTTTCAAAAGATTGACTTTGGGAATAAATGGTTTTAGAAACCTTCATGTCATTTTAAAGACCGATCTATAGACACTCCACACGAATATGTTTGATTAAAAAAATAATTTTCAGTTTCTGTTCCATGTATGGGATTGGGAAGGCACCCTTCATTTTTTTACTTTTTATTTTTGTATTAAAATCGTAAAGCGGTTCACAGAATACATCTACCTACCAAGTTTCAACTATGTAGTCAAACATTTTGGAATAAAGTGGTTGTGACATACAGACGGACGGACAGACAGACTTGACAAATCTATAAGGGTTCCATTTTTTGCCATTCGGCTACGGAACTCTAAAAATAATTCACTAAGTACACTCGACAGCACATCAAGTTAAACAGTTGAACTGCCATAACAGCTTTTATTACGTAGGGCATAAAGGCGATCTCAAGGTCATCATGTATAGTCTGATGTGCCGCCGTGTGTAACTACAAGTTTCGACGTGTTACCAGTTTTTGTTATTGCAGTAGTTCATGTTGAGCGAGACTATGCGGAAGCCAGGCCGCACAAGGACCGAGTAGAAGGCTCCTCGCCTGACAGTTGCGGAGACGCCAGCGGGCAGCCAGCGCCGCCATTGTGAGTCCAGCTCGTCGTACAGCCATGCGATGTTCAGGTCCGGAGATGAGATATACGGTGGAGGGAAACTGCAATGGAAATGGTGGCATTGATTAGGTAAGTACTTAGATTTATACTTATTACTAGCTTTCCGCCCGCGGCTTCGCCCGCGTGTTCTACGCGACATTATCTTGAGGGAATGTGATATTTTTCCGGAATGAACAGTAGCCTATGTCACTCTCCAGCTGCCAATCTACCCCCGTACCAAAAATCACATTGATCCGTTGCACTGTTTTGACGTGGAAGACGGACAAACAATTAATACCTACTGATTTTCCCGTTGGAATATGATACTTACCTGTGGTAAAAAGTAAAAGAAGCCTATTATAATCCTTCCCAGCAGGGTTCAAACTATTTACTGAAATACCAATTTCTGTCCGCAAATTTACCCGCGCTTAAAGTGATTTTTCCCGCGGTAAAAATTAAGTTTTGTCCTTCCCAGGGGCCGATTCTCAGGCAATCGAGAAAAGTTCACATTTATAGCTCGAAATTCAAATATAACACAGTTTTTGTATTGTCAGAATTTCACAATCGAAAAAGTTCGATCGAAAACCAGTCGAACGCTACGAGTGGTAAAAACCAATAGATGTTCGTATACGAACTTTGCTGTCAAAATGAATTTGTTGACATGTGAGACAGCTTAGTTTGTTTGAAACGTTCTAACTTTTCAATAGAAACCACAAACAAAATGTTCGACATACGAATTACCACACTGAAAAAGTTCGAATGCCTGAGAATCGGGCCCCAGGGCCTTAAACTGTCTCTATTCTAAATATAATGCTTCCCATGAACTCAAACTTTCACCTTAAATACCAATTCCATTCCACACCACAGCTTTGCTCGCGCTAAAACTTATTTTCTAAACCAATCTAAATGCAGCCAAAACCTTCGGCTTATCGTGTCTTCCGAAGCACCATATATTTTTGAACAGCCATCCCGTGATAAACCATTGCGAAAGTTACATAACCTCAGCGATCGCAGGCCGAGCACGCTTCCCTACCCACTGCTCTATATAGGTATCAAATTTCATGAAAGTCAGATCAGTTGTTTAGACATGAGAAGGTAACGATACCTAGACAAACAGACAGGAGCTACTTTCGCATGAAAAATATTCGGACATTCCTACTCTTGAACTACCAAAATGCAAAAATCTAGTCAATACTTTGCTAATAGGTACTTTTAAAGTAGCATGGGTCCTATCATTCGGACAGCTCATTCGTGCAAAGCAAAAAGTTCTATAATCATTGGAATAAAACTCAATAAAATTAGTATTACACATTTTTTATGCAGTTTAGGCTAGAAAGTTAGACCTTATTTCTTGTTGAGAAACCAAACCACATTTTGCTTTGCATGAAAATGATTTGCATAGAACCCATGCTACATTGAACAAAGTAAAGTGAGAAAAAAAACGGTATCCCACGGGAATCATACTTTTTCCCGAGTAAAAAAATACCGTATGAAATTTTCCAGGCAAGAGCGTTTTGTTGTGATTTGAGCCACAAAAATTCAAACTCCGTATCTTTAATACCTCTCCATATATAAACTTTAACCCCCCTTCTACTTCATTAGGGTATTTTTACTTTGACTAAGAAGATAATTTTTAATCATGACCAGTATCCTATATATTAATTTCCATACTCCGAAGTCCAGAAATGAGGAAGTTTTATATAAGCCTAATCCCTCCTTTCTACCCATTAAGGGTTTTTTTTTACTTCGCCTGCGCGGATTATTTTTAATCCGGACCATTGTCCTACATATCGATTTCCATATTTCTTAGCCCAACTTCAACCCCCCCCCCCTTCTACCCCATTAGGGGAGGTTTTTTTAACTTTGCCTACGCAGATCATTTTAATCCTGACCAGTATCCAACATACCAATTTTCATACTTCTAATTTCAGAAATGAGGAAGTTCCATATAAGCTTAGTCTACCCATTTTACCCCATTATGTGGGAGATTTTTTTTAACTTGGCTTAGAGACAATTTTCAATTGTGACCAGTACCCTACATACCAATTTTTATAATTCTAATTCTAAAAATGAGGAATTTCCATACTAACTTGAAACCCACTTTTTACCCCATTTGGAGGGAGATTTTTTAACTTCCCCTACGCAGATCATTTTCAGTTGTGATCAGTATCAAACATACCGACTTTTATACTTGTAAGTTCAGAAATGAGGAAGTTCCATATAAACTTTAACCCCCCATTTTACCCCATTAGGGGGGAGGTTTTTTAACTTCGCTTACGCCAATCATTTTTAGTCATAACCAATATCCAAGGTACTAATTTTCATGCTTCTAAATCCATAAATGAGGAAGTTCCATATAACGTTAACCCCCCCATTTTACCCCTTCAGGGGGGGAGTTTCCCAAAATCCGTTCTTAGTGGACGTCTCCTAGTCATAATCTACCTTCCTGCCAAATTACATCTTAGTTGGTTCAGTAGTTTTCGAGATTTCGTGATGAGTGAGTTATGTCCCCTCGATTTTATATATCTATATATATAAAATCGAGGAGACGCTAAGAACGGATTTTAGGAAACTCCCCCCCTAAAGGGGTAAAATGGGGGGGTTAAGGTTATATGGAACTTCCTCATTTATGGATTTAGAAGCATGAAAATTGGTACGTTGGATATTGGTTACGACCGAAAATGATCTGAGTAAGCAAAGTAAAAAAAACTCCCCCTTAATAGGGTAAAATGGGGAGATAAAGTTTATATGGAACTTCTTCATTTCTGAACTTAGAAGTATGAAAATTGGTATGTTGAATACTGATCACGATTGAAAATTATCTGCGTAAGCGAAGTTAAAAAAAACTCCCCGATAATGGGGTAAAACGGGCGGATTAAGCTTATATGGTACTTCCTCATTTCTAAACTTAGAAGTATGAAAATTGGTATGTTGGATACTGGTCACGATTAAAAATGATCTGCGTATGCGAAGTTATAAAAAAACCCTTAATAGGGTAGAAAGGGGGGATTAAGGCTTATATGAAAACTTCCTCATTTCTGGACTTAGGAGTATGGAAATTGATATGAAGGATACTAGGTCATGATTAAAAATGATCTGCGTAGGCAAAATAAAAAACCCCCTAATAGGATAGAAAGGGGGGGCTAATGTTTATATAGGGTGGGTGGGGAGGTATTAAAGATACGGAGTTTGGATGTTTATGGCTCAATCACAACTAAACGGCTAAATCGATCGGGATAATTGAAGTCTCAGAAACTCGGGAAAATTACAGTTCCCGTGGGATACAGTTTTTTTGTTCACTTTATATAATGAAGCATGGGTCCCATGACAGCTCATTTTCGTGCAAAGCAAAAAAATATTTATGCATTGGAATAAAACTCAAGAAAATCAGTATTACAAATTTTTTGGCAATGTATTGACTTGATTTTTTGCATTTTGGTAGTTCAAGAGTAGGATAATGTCCGAATATTATTCATCGATAGTAGCTCCTGTTTGTCTAGGTATCGTTACCTTCTTATGCCTAAACCACGGGTAGCGTGCTCGGCCTACGATCGATGAGGTTATGTGACTTATGCAATGGTCTATCATGGGATTGCTGTAAAAAAAATATCGTGCTTCGGAAGACACGATAAGCCGATGCTTCTGGCTGCATTTGGATTGGTTAGTACACCATAACTTCAATGGGCCCGTGTGGAAGGTCATAGCCCATTGTCCTTATCCATCTATATGAAGGCCTGTGCCCCAGCAGCGGGGACATTAAAATAGATTGATGATGGTACTGATGAGACCTTAGAGAATGCCTATCTACATACTATTTGACACAAAATTTTGCGATGAAGTACTCGCGGACGTAGTCGCGACCGGCCATTCATATTCCTATTTCTACTATCCCCACTATTATTATAAATGCGAAATTGTATATGCTCACGTCAAAACGGCTGAACCAATTTTGATGAAATTCGAATGGAGATAGTTTGAGACAGTGCTTCCGGAAGCACTGTCTCAAACTACTCCTACTGTAGCTCCTACTAATTACTCCTACTGTTAGGAGCACTGGGACACCCATGTCCTTATGCTAGGAAGGACATAGGCAAATTGTAACCGCGGGAATGAGGCTCATTCCCATGGTAAAATAAGTTTTAGCTCGGGCAAAGCTGTAGAATGGAATTGGTGTTTAAGGCGATAGTTTGAGTTCATGGGAAGGATGATATTTAGAATAGAGACAGTTAAAGGCCCTGGAAAGGATATATTTTACTTTTTAACGCGGGAAATCTCATAGTATGGAAAAATCACTTTAAGCGCAGGCTAATTTGGGGACAGAAATTGGTATTTAAGTAAATAATTTGAGACCCTGGCAAGGATTATAATAAGCTACATACTTTTTACCACAGGATAGTATCATATTCCCACGAGAAAATCAATAAGAAGGTATTATTTGTTTGTCCGTCTTTCACGTCCAAAACGGAGTAACCGATCAATGTGATTTTTGGTACGGGAGTAGATTGGGAGCTGGAGAATGACATAGTTTATCCCGGAAAATATTACATTCCATCAGGGTAATGTCGTGTAGTACACGCGGGCGAAGCCGCGGGCGGAAAGCTAGTATAGATTATTATCGACCCATCTCACAACCAGGTCCCATCAGAGCTGGTTGTGAGATGGGTTTTTCTAAATACTTCATTTTCATATTTTCAATTATATTAAATATCTAATAAGTAATAATAAAATTGCATTGTGAATGCAAAAAAGTAAAAATTTAAATAGGTACCTAACTAAAGATTTATACTTATACAACGTGGATAACTAAAAAGACATACCTACATTATTAAACGTATAGGTAGAGCTATGCCGTTCTCTATTTTGATCACGTTCCCTTAGCATCAAACAGTTAATTGTCCCCGTTTTAAATACCAACCAATATAATATTTTCATAATTAAGTATCTTCAACGCGTGACTTGTGTAATAGTTTATCATAAACAAGTTTATGGTTAATTTGCGTCAATAACAGAAAATATCTAGTTACATTAGCGCCAATATTGTTAATATTTAAATAATATTACGGTTTGACTCTAACTAGGTCAAAGTCGTAGAGATAGTAAATAGAGACGTTTGAAAAGATGTATTGAGTATTTACACTCGTAGTACATTAATCATAATAATATTTAAAAATATTGACAGTAATTTAACGACTATTTAGCGGAAATCAGATGTTATGCGGTTGTCAGACGTCAGTGTGTAATAGTAACATAGCAAATTCTATAAATGCCATATTGTATACCTACCTATTTACTGGGGACGCTTCGTGATTGCCAAGGGCAGGGAAAATGGGTACTCCAGGAAACATGTCTGACATTTGGGCTACAGTTTCTTGCAACACCTTCAAATTTTCTTCTTTAGTCTGATTCCAAATATCGTGTGGTGGCAAATCTCCCGTCCAAAGAATGTAATCTATGTCCTGGAAATGAAAAGAAAACAAACAATTACCAATTGATCCGGCTATTACATATTTATGTACGCAGGTGTGATTCCACGTCAGAAATTAATGTTTAAATAGGCACTCCCATAATTGTTTGCGGAAATTGCGAAATACTAACGGTGTGTGTGTCTGCGATGTGTTTCAACATGTGGTCGATGGTGCGCTTCGGAGTGTCGCATTTACGGTAGTCGCCCCAGCGTCCGGCGCCGCCGCTGGGCGTCAGGGCTGGACCACTCGACACCCGGCAACATAGGGGCTCGTTGCATTCAGCATTCGCACCTGTGTCATTTATATTACATTACATTATTCAATGGCAAGATGACAAAAAACTGCTAAAATGCTTGAAATCGCCAGGGTAGTAAGCTAGTGTTAGTACCTAAGCTAATACAATTTATTTCCATACCTTCAGCGTAATACGGATCGAAATGCGTATCAGATATTTGCAACACTTTGAACGTTTGATCCGTAGTAGTGGGTATATTGGACGCCCTCACTGGGGGTTTCGGCACCGGTGGGAACGCCACTTCCCATTCGTGATATGGATTGTAAACGTCGCCGCAAGCGTCTCCTATTACGAAACTGCATATTTCATTGGGACCTATCGTTATCCGCTCTAACACATACACCACTTCACTCTGGAAAACAAATAAAGTCATTAGAATATCTATAATTTGAAAATAGTATAAATGGAAAATCTATTTCCATGAAAGTTCTTGAAAACTTACACCAAAAAGTCTTGTTATTCCTTCACAAACTCTCGCAGATTGTATATTTAAAGAAACGCAGAACTGATAAATCATCTTATTGATTTCTTCTTTGCTCTTGCCTGACTGAATGTAATGCTGCAGTAGACCTGCACCGGCCTTGCACGCGGTGCAAGAGACCTTGGACATCACAGAGTGTTCCACTTCATAGTACACCTGTTTCAAGTTAAGCAGCTTCAACGCTTTTTCTACAAATAATGGTAAATTGGTACTTTTATCACTATCCCACAGTAACCGAGAATAATTTCTCTTCAAAGTGGACATGTGCGCAAGGAGTTCAGTCTCGTTGGCGGATGGTGGCAGCTTGTGCACGAAATTTGAGGGTGTGAAGAATGGCTCCTCATCACGATTTTTGGTAGTCCAATCCCAGGTGTCCCGCGGGGGTTTCCATTTCACAACAGGTCTGTTTGATCTACCTTGCTGTAGGAATATAGGGCTACCTGTAAAACAAGAAACAAGTAAGTAACATTTTTTTTTATTAGGCCGCAAACATTTGGTGAAAGTAGTAATTTTAACAGAATTAGCAAATTTTACAAAAGTAAGAAAATTCTACAAAATCTCAAACTTCTACAAGTAAAAAAATATTTTGAAATCTTACCTGATATCGTCGTAATTGTGGTGATTGCTATCAGTAGTAGAAGCCATAGTAATCTTATAATCATAACTGGGAGAGAAGAGGGAAATTTCTGAAACAAACAAAAAACGTTATGTTATTTTTATATTTCCGTAATATGCCATTAATTACAGGCATGCGAGTATTAAGCTAACCAGTAAATTTATTAACACAATTATTCTAAGATGTTATAATCTCGAAACTTGAGCAATGACTGAAATGAAAACAGCTTGGATAGATTTCAAGCTGTTATCAAAGTATATTAGTAGTTTATGTGACTATTGACCTTTCAGCTGTAAATGTTATTGTGATCCGTTATTTCCTTGGCCTATCTCATTTGGAGCCGACATCACGCCATAAAATTGAGGCGCAAATAAATAATTTACCTCGATTTATTACACAGTATCAACTTTTCGAGATTTTCTCGAAGAGAATTCTCGAAAAGTTGATTGTTTTGTCAATATTTGGGTTAAAATTTTAACACTCAACATACTTCCGTTTTACTCAAATGTATTTGCAGTTCCGTTTTGGGCTACATTGTGGAAATTATGGAACAGTTACTGGAAATCTACATCAAAATCATTCACTCCTAAACATAATACGATATTGAATTACAGAGAGGAGAAAGAGACACTACTAACTACTACTAATTTTAAAATTATTCCATTTATATTATGCTTATATAAACAATTCTAAAATTTAAATACAAAGCAGTTATTTATACACAAAATGGGTCATCGGGAAAGAAAGCCTTTAAAAGTCATAACAATATAACCTTAAAGAAATATTAATAGCGTGAAAGTTGTTTAACGATCCTTGTTTAAAAATATGGCTTTTAATAATTCTCTATCTCATAATAAATTGACCTCCATCGACAAAGCTTTATAGAGCTGACTAGGTTAAGCCATAGCGCCTGTGGGAAACGTGCCATAAAAATCTGGTAATTTTATATTAAACTTTCCAATTCCTTAGGACTCACCGTTAAATACGAGTAAAATCATAGAGAAAGTAGGTTAAACATAAAACTGGGATTAAAGATTAGATTAGTTACAACGTGACTTACTTACTCAAAAGTATTATAATTTATGAGTTGTATTATTTGAAATTATGGTCATACGACACATTTTTATGTACATTTAACACGACTTTGATAGTTTGATAAAATATCCTTCTAATAAAATCGTTCGAGATTATGAATTTCGTGACTAAAGTTTTACGACCATACTAAACTCGTCAATATTTGAATGGTTAAATAATTTATATTTTTAATAGATTTTCGTTTATTATAAGTGGTTATTTATTTATGAGTTTAAATATTACCATAAGTAGTATGGTTCCATTCAGTAGTTGGTCCGATGGGAAGAAAACCACGCAATGAAATGAGTTCCAATCGGAGCAACCACCGTCTTATCTAAGTCTGACGGTATAACAATGATGTTTTGAGCATTATACTGTTCTGGCAGTCAAGGATAAGATAGCCAGTTCCTCAGTGATTGAGGATTCCGGGAGTAGTGCGCTTCCACCTTTAGCCTTATCACCACTTAACATCAGGTGTGATGAAGGGTAAGTGCTAGCCCGTTGTGGATATCAAAAAACAGACAGACAGCCATGACGAATCTATATGGGTTCCGTTTTTTGCCATTCGGCTACGGAACCCTAAAAAGTGGTTAAGTAAGAATATACGGTCAATTAATGTCTCTCATGTCAGATGAGTGCAGGACGTATAGATAGGTATGCTTTATTAAACATCATTCGTAGAGCGTTGATGATTACGTTCAGATGGTAGGAGACCTGACGGCATGTCGCTTGTGCATCACTATTACATACATAGGTACTATTTTCTCCCTTTTGTAGTAGGTACGGACACCTAATGCAAAGTTGTTTTAAAAGACATAACTGCTCTACTGTTTGAGACAACGGGTGACCGAAAATCTGGCAATTACTGAGCAAATAATCTAAGCCATACAAATGGAGTAATGCCGCCAGTCTTTTAGGTAGGTACCTTGCGTCGAACATGGTGAGTTGGCTGAAATATTTTACTTGTTATAAGTATGAATTGTTTGACATAACTAACTACTGAATTTCAAAGTGATTAATTTAGCAATTAGGGATTTAAGTGTGGATGCCTCTTTTTACCATATTCGTTGGAATTGTATTTCAAAAAATTCAATACCATTTAAAAGACATCAACGCGTAACCAAAATTTTTTAAGTACTTTTTTGAGAACAAAGCTGTTAATAAATTAGGAATAAACCCTCTTGCTTGGACTTGGACACATAAATGCTCAGCAAGCCGGGTTTTCCCCGTGGCCCCACCACTATGACCCACTGGTGGGTCCATAGGTAATTTTTATTCCCCGTAGAGCCACTGTGAAACAGTGGGTCTACGGGGAATAAAAATATGAAGAAAACGCAGACTCCAGATAACACTCATATAATTATTGATCCAACTTACAGGTACAGCATAGTACAGGTATAACAATTTGCTTTTTCAACTTGTCAACCAGTTGTCTAAGGTTTCCAGAGCATTCTTCTCCAGCACCAAATCTTAAATGCATCTATTCTCTGCCTCTGTTAGAATAGTACAATACATGGTTCCACTCCGTACATGAAAATCAAAAGATCATATTATTATCATTTCTAATGAATAAGTTAATAATTTTAAACAAGTTCGCAATTTAATATCAAAACTTAAAAATGTCTACAAGGTATCCTCATACGAGCATGACCCGCATTCTTATCAACAAATATTCATATTACTATGAATAATATTAGTGTAAATAGATTTAATAATTATAATTGGGATATGAAGTAGTATATGAAGTAGTAATTGAAACAAGACTGACTTTAACCGTGGTCCCACTGTTGTCATGTTTCATGTTTGGAAAAGTATGAATAATAAATATAATTTTTATATAAGTAGGTATATTTTAATTTGTATTTAAGTATATAATATTTTACTTACGAACTTACACTAATTAATTAATTTGATTTTTCTTTTCTTTGGGCTATAAAGGAGAATCTATATTTTGTTTAATATAATAAGTTTTATATTTTTGTTTTTATTTAATTTTACGGTAAGTGGGGCATTGCGGTGGAACTACAGTCATAAAAGCATAAAAATGCATATTTGGCATATGCCTAGTGCAGTGGGTGTACGGTGTAAAGAAATTACCTGAGGCAATTACCCGTGTACCCACGGAAACTGACACATTGAAATGTATAATATAAAACTCTATTGCAGTGGGTCTACGGGGAAAAAAAATTTACCGTAGACCCACCAGTGGGGCTAAATGGTGGGTCCACGGTTAATACGCGCAGCCAGCGGGTCGAAACAGCTGTTCTATGTAACTTATCTTATATAATATATAAAATCGAGGGGACAACTCACTCATCACGAAATCTCAAAAACTACTGGACCAACGAAGATGTAATTTGGCAGGAAGGTAGATTATGCCTAGGAGACGTCCACTAAGAACGGATTTTAGGAAACTCCCCCCCCCCCCCCCCCCCTAAAGGGGTAAAATGGGGGGGTTAAGGTTATATGGAACTTCCTCATTTATGGATTTAGAAGCATGATAATTGGTACGTTGGATATTGGTTACGACCGAAAATGATCTGAGTAAGCAAAGTAAAAAAAACTCCCCGATAATGGGGTAAAACGGGCGGATTAAGCTTATACGGAACTTCCTCATTTCTAAACTTAGAAGTATGAAAATTGGTATGTTGGATACTGGTCACGATTGAAAATGATCTGCGTATGCGAAGTTATAAAAAAACCCTTAATAGGGTAGAAAGGGGGGATTAAGGCTTATATGAAAACTTCCTCATTTCTGGACTTGGGAGTATGGAAATTGGTGTGAAGGATACTAGGTCATGATTAAAACTGATCAGCGTAGACAAAATAAACAAACCCTAATAGGGTAGAAAGGGGGGGCTAATGTTTATATAGGGTGGGTGGGGGGTATTAAAGATACGGAGTTTGGATGTGACCACAGGATAGTATCATATTCCCACGGGAAAATCAATAAGTAGGTATTATTTGTTTGTCCGTCTTTCATGTCCAACCGGAGTAACGGAACAATGTGATTTTTGGTACGGGGGTAGATTGGGAGAGAATGACATAGTTTATCCCGGAAAATATTACATTCCATCAGGATAATGTCGTGTAGAACACGCGGGCGAAGCCGCGGGCGGAAAGCTAGTAAATAATAATCTTCCGCGCACTTGGTCGTTTCTTCTAGTTCATAGCGAATGTTTTGGAATGGATTGGAGATTATGATCCCCTTAGATTAATGACGTTTTTTTTTATTTGGGATCAAATAAAATATGTATTGAAAAAATAGTTCTAGTATTGAAAATGAAGTAGGTACCTAATTACTTTCTACAATACTAAGGCAATTTTTTAAAAAGAGAAACAATTAGATTAAAATATCAAACTAAATACTTACTAAAATTTTCGCTCCTAGCATTCAATCACATAATTTATTCAAGTGTTATTTTTTATGAACATACAGTAGCGTCTTTGCGTGTGTGTAAAGTACTGCTCATGTGTATTATGCTTTTTATGCTGAGTAAAACTTAAGCTATGACGTTGTAAGTTAATGCTGTTTCATGGTTAATTTCTCTTACAAAATTTTTCCATTCTTCCTTTTATCAGATTACCAGCATACATAATGTGTATCATGATGAAACGATGATGTGATATATGAGTCAGCGGATTTTACCATCCGTACGCGGACGTAGGCCTGCCTGCACTTTCTCCGCGCTCCATTGGGTCTGTTGGAAAGTGACTGAGTATCGCACACAACGCCCGGTTACTCGACGTTCGCAGTTACATTGGCGTTTTGTGCATATCCATTATTGCAAACTGCTTCGTAACTCCTGCTAAATGTCAATTGTGATATTTGGGGACTCCCATTAGTTACGAGTACGATGATGATAAACGTTTTCGTTTATATGTATCCTACTTAATATTATAAATGCAAAAGTTTGTGAGTATGGATGTCTGGATGTGTTTGTTACTCTTTCACGCCAAAACTACTGAACGGATCTGGATGAAATTTGCAACAGAGATAGATTATAGGCTAGAATTGGATACTTTTTATCCCGATATGCCCACGGAAAAGGGAACCACGCGGATGAAACCGCGGGCGGCCGCTAGTGATAATATAATTAAATTAGTAGATTTGATGTTGCATTGTCTATGATAGATTCGATACTAAGGTGTGAGAGAGAAAGATATGATAATTATGTAGGTATAATGAGAAGATTATTTAAAACTAGCTGTTGCCCGCGACTTCGTACGCACGTTAAAGTGACTTTTGTATTTGTTTATTTTATGTGTAATCTACACATCCTTCCAGTAACCGCAAAGTATATGTGTGTGTATAGGTATAGGTCTCGGAAGCGCGGGATTCAGTGTTGCGCTCGCGATTGCTTGTTAACCGAGCTTCACGGTTCTCATCGGTTTTAAGAGCACGAAGTAACATCATCCTCTTAGCTGACCTAGAGCCTTGCGATAAGTTACTATTTTTTTTCCTAGGCATTTCAAAGAACAATAATCGTAATCAAATCACAATAAACCATGTCCGTTTTCCAACAATTCAAATTGAACTAAAAATCAATAAATCGAAATCTAATTCAAGTAAGTATAGTTTATTTATCGTATTTTTAATTAATTAAAATCACAATAACATAGTTTTCTCAGGGTGTCAGCCGTCAATAGTAAGCAATATAATATAGTCCCACACTTCTGTCTGTTCCTGTGACAGCCGTAGCAGAGGAGCCACTTGCAATACGAAATTAGCTGTCAAAATGGACTGTCGTAAGAAAACTGTTTTAGTTCCAAAGATTATCACCGGAACAGAAAAGCACGTAAAGAAACCATCATATTAGTGGCTTTGTAGTGAATACAAACTGTACTTAAAGTATTTTATTTTTTATTGATTGATAGGCAAGCGCTTGTCCGCTATCACGCCCCTAAGCGTTGATGCGATCTACGATGAATCGCGCTTGCCTAAGTCGTGGGCCACACACACTGGAGCGGCGCCTCTTGCTTCCGCATTGAGCGGGAAAAACAAATATATTGAGGCGGACGGGAGGGGCCACACTGGCGCGTCCGGGCGGTTGCCGCGACCGGGTACGTGTTCGCGCGTCCTGTGGATCCGCAGGTCGCCTCCGCGCCCCGCGGTCGCTCCAGTGTGGCCCACGACTTATGCTGCGTGCGCACCGGACCAACGAAGGCCAACGAACGCCATCCAAGGGGTTCTGTTTTCCCCTCTCAATCAGATGATCAGAAACTCCGAATGTGAACTGGAATCGCTCCCAGTGATCCTTTACCTAGCTTTAGATTGATCTTCGAAGGCCAGAAACGTGAAGCGAGCAATGTCTGATGTCGTTCGTTGGCGTTCGTGGGGCCGGTCTGTGCGCAGTCTAAAAGGTACCGGTATAAAATATACTAAGAAAAAAACATCATTATGATTGATTCACTATTTATCTTAAACATGGTATTAGGTACATTATTGAATTATACAAATAATGGAAAATATCCTGAAATTGGATTAATGTCGGTATATCACAGAAAAAAACTTTTACAAACTTTTGACCTACAATCATAAGATTTGGCAAAACTGTAAATCTTACAGTAAAAATCATAAAAGTTAATAAACCTATCGGAAAGGTATATTAACTTTATGGTAAAAATAAAGGTTAAAAAAATAATGATAATTTATAGTTTAATCACTAAAAAAACTAATTCCAACTTATATTTGTAGTTAATTTCATACAAAATGTGTACATAGGTCTTCAAATATAAGTTTCTCTACGTTTTATAAGATGTCAAGAAATCTTTCCGCAATAAAAGGTAGGTACCCTATATGTTGACCCAGGTTATAAGTTATTACTACACAAAATTTGGTAAAAATCCGCCCAGTACTTTTTGCGTCAAAAGCAAACATACCGACGTCCACAAATATAAGTTCGTCAACGTTCTTTTTAAATATAATGACATTTCCCCGCAATAAAAGGTACCCTATATGTTGACCCGGGTTATAAGTTATTACTACACAAAATTTGGTAAAAATCCGTCCAGTAGTTTTTGCGTGAAAAGCGAACATAAGAACAGACAAACAGACAAAATTTTTAATATCTATTGTTTTGGGGTCTATATCCTGTACCTCAGATCATATAATACTATTATATGATCTGAGTCCTGTACACATCACATAGCAGTAATTATTTTTTAAAAATATTTCATGTACAGACTTTTTTTCCGTTTCTGTTTTATTATATGTATAGATAAACTAACATAGAAACATGCATAATGCGGAAAATGCAGGTGCACGTAGAATCAAACAGGATAATTTCCATCAGTTTGTCGTCAACATGACATGCAGACATAGAGATAATAAAAACATGATTACTATTCAATCAATAGTAATCATGTTTTAATTATCTCTATGTTTGCAAAGGATTTAAATAGTTAACGTTTTATTTATATGAGTTGACATGATATTTTAATTAATCTTGGGTAAAAAATCTATGACTTTGCTATCCGTGATTTTGCTAGCGAAGAATATTAGTACTGCATTTTTCATTAAAATGAATCTTATTTGTTGACACGGTTGTGTTATTACAAAACAAAATAAGTTAATACTTTATTATTATACTCTTTATTGCACTCAAGAGACACAGTAAATTTGAGTTTGTGTGAAGAGAGAGTATATAAACGTCTCACATATAGGTTTCGAAATTATATTAGGTGGTATAGATTTATCAATTCATAGCAAAGCTCATATTATTATTATATACCTAAAGTAGAGGTTTATATAATTAATTTATTTAAATATTAGTACAAATCCCTATTAACAAAATATAAAATAAAATAAATAAAAGACGATTAATAGTTACAGTTACCACCAGTTACTAACAACAACGTTTTAATAAGCGCATCGCACGCACCTACCGCCGATTCAATATATTTTTACGTTAAAACAAAAACGAGGAAAGTTCATACATTTATTACAAAAATTATTTTTATAAAAAAATAAAACCGCCTTCTAAAAAACCACATCAAAAAAGTAAGAAATAATTCCTCACCAAATAAATAACGTAAGTACTTTGAAGTCGGGCGTGAAACATGTACAATGTTTTGTTGTTTTTGTTAAAACCCGCCCGACTTCAAAGTACTTACGTTATTTATTTGGTGAGGAATTATTTCTTACTTTTTTGATGTGGTTTTTTAGAAGGCGGTTTTATTTTTTTATAAAAATAATTTTTATTTCACTCTTTTTAGTGCATCGTGCAGGCAATTTACGTGTTTTCTGGTAAATAGGTATGTGATTAAACTCAAAACCTCCTTTTTCGAAGTCGGTTAAAATACCTTAAGGTATCCCCTTTCCAACAAAACAAGAATCATCTAAATCGGTTTATAAACAAAGGAGTTATGCCTAAAGATACGTATTAAATTCACATAAAGTGGTAACGAAAACGACAGTATTTTCAAGATTTCCTGAAAACTACTGAACCGATTTCAAAATTTCAAAAAATGGGACCAACTTAGAAACCAACCTGATGTAATAACGTTTGAACCATTTCAATCGGTTCAGCCGTCTTCGAGTAATCGGTGGACATACACAAAAAAAAAAAAAAAACATACATACAGACGAATAGAGAACCTCCTCCTTTTTGATTTAGAAGTCGGTTAAAAACAAAATCACTGCGTAGTATCAGATCAGATGCATACTGCAATATGAAAGTTATAAACTGAACATTATCTGCGTCATAACTTTATTGTTGTTCTGCGACTAGCTACTTGATAATGTTCAATTCAATGCCATGATAACTATCGTACAAGCATTGCATGATATAAAATAGACATAACAAAGAAAGGGACTGTGTGATAGTCAGGTAATATAACAATGTATAGTCACTGTTATTGCTAGTTTAAACTTTATCATCGGCCATCAAGGGCGTCGCCATCCAGGAGGGGGGGGGGGCTGCAAAACCCCTCAGTTTTCTCATATACTTTGGGCGTTTGTGCACTACCACTGAATTTTACCGATACGGAAAAAAACGGATGCTTGTATTTAACTAATTACTAATATAAATGATTAATTATTAAAATACAAGCATCCGTTTTTTTCCGGATCGGTAAAATTCAGTGGTAGTGCACAAACGCCCTTTGTCTTCCATAATATCACCTTGCCCCCCGGGCTATAAGCTGGACCCGCCCTTGTCAATGATATTGATAAAAACCGCATTCGTAGTTTGAAAGATGTAAGCGTACAGTAGGTACCCAGGTCATATATATGATCTGAGGTAGGTACAGACAGACGGAAGCTACTTTTTATGCTATGCTATGTAGAGTAGAGATACTTAAAACATACGTAACAACGCATTATATTTATCTAAAATATAATTGTAATTTGTGTGTATTACACTCAAAACAGGAAGACAAAAGGAATTTGACGTACTTAAATTATTAATCCACTTGTTACGAGAAAAAAAAATACGCCAGATTTGAATAAGTTTTTAAATACAGCCTATTTATGCCTATAGTAAAAAAAATCTTTTATACCTGGAAAATCCGGAAAAAGGTGTTGTTTTAAAACAACGATAGTAATATGCACTACTATAACAACACAACAAAAGAAAGAACTCGGTGTTCGATTTTTAACCTTTCTAACATTTATTTGCTATAAGTAGTGTCCGACCGAAGCTTCGGCTTCGGCTTCGGCTTCGGCCACCTTCGGCCAAAAAAACCATCTTCGGCGAAACCTTCGGCTTCGGCCCAAAACCCGGCCGAAGCCGAAGGTTACGCCGAAGGTCCGAGCAACCGTCGGGATTGAACGAACTGTACGAAAGACTGAGAGACAGCGCGACCGACGGACCGGTCGTGTTTGCAGGGGCCGCGGGGAGTCCCCGCGCATTGCGCATGCGCGTCAAGACAAGTTCGTACGTATATTAATTGTAGCTTGTAGACAATATTGAACAAAATTACTAAGAGCTTATAAACCTTCGGCTTCGGCTTCGGCTTCGGCCGAAGGTTGTGGGATTGCCGATTAATCGGCTTCGGCTTCGGCTTCGGCCAAAAATAGACCTTCGGTCGGACACTAGCTATAAGTAATAAAAACAATATTATTTTCTATCATATAAATAAAAATATTCTTTTGTAAGTATACAAAGTTACATTTCTTACAAAAAATTGTATTCTAGTGACAACGTCAAACTTCAAATGAAGAGAAGCTTACATATAAAATTTTTGCAAGACATCTGAGTACTGAAAAATTTCATTAGCACCTAGTCCCAGCTTACGATAGGGCTCGACTTCTCCTGTACCTTGTCTATGGTATAAGCTGAACCAGATAAGGCGAGTGAAATCTGCCCATGGTTTTCCTCTCAAGAAACTGTCAGCAGGAATGTTCCCCGTAGTAAGGCACCATCGCTTTGTGTATGCTGTGAAAATCCTCAAAGGGAGCATGTCTTTGAGAAACATCATTCAGAAAATTGAGCACAGGTCTAAGTTTAGGTACCACAGTTTTCTGACTTCACTAGTCACATCACTAACTGCCTTTGAAGTTGAAAGCCCTGTAAAGTCATCGATTCGAGAATGATTGGCCAATAACGAGCCAATAACGAATAAATGAGCTAACGGTACGTCATCTTCACTGTCATCTGAAGCAGGAGCGTCGCCAGGGATAGCAGGACGGGGCAGCTGCCCAACGAGACTCACAAATATACCTTATGCCTAAAATTCATTTTTTTTTCATAGTTCTCGTTTCCCATAGTATTACCCCTAAGGCCATGGGTTGATAACTTGCCTTTCTCTCCTGGGCCATTGGCTGGCGATGCCCTTGATCCGGAGTATCATTCGTGACCTCAGCTGGGGCTCAAAGTTGTGAACCAGTTTAATTCTGAAGTAAAACTTCATTTTCGACGCCAGAAATGTTCATCTGTCACAATATCGTTGAAATTATTAGGCGGAAATATCTTGATAATGCTTAGTACCAGTTCCTCTTCGTTCCTTCCAGCTCTTGCAGAAATTCATGAGCCTACAACTTGCTAAACTTTGACCCAAAAATTATACGATACATAACCTATAGTCAGTTCGTTGCAGTAGTATATTTTACTACTGGCGTTTATAAACAACACCTACATAATTTACAAGTAATGGTCACTGAACTGTAATTTTATGTTAATATTTTATTATAAAATGAATAAATATAGAACTAAAGACTGAATTTTGGTCAAATAACCGTAATTACATATCGAAATACATAGCTATTCACCTTTGAACACTCACATTTTAATTTTATGAGTATATATTTTCTGTTCTTTATTTTTTAAACACTTAACTACGCGAAACACCACTCAAAAAGAACTTTATCTAAAGTCCGAATTACGTTAACTTACCGAAGACATAAGTAGCTTTTTTAAAAACTACTCCCAATTTCCACAATATTTTTTTATTTGACATGTTGTTTTAAAACGACGGTAGTAACAACTGGGTTAATGAAACATTTTACACAAAAAAACATATGACATAACATATATATTTTAATTATTATAGGAAATGAGTAAAACAATAAACTATACAAAAATACGGACGAAAATGAAAATTGAAAAATACGGACGAACGCAACATGAGCGAAAAAATAAAAAAAAATACGGACGAAAACGATATGAATAAAAAAATAAACAATACAAAAAATACGGACGAAAACGAAATAAGTAAAAAATAAACAATACAAAAAAACAGATGAAAATGAAATGAGTAAAAAGATAAACAATACAAAAAATACGGAGGAAAACAAAATGAGTAAAAAAATAGACAGTACAAAAAATATGGACGAAAACGAAATGAGTAAAAAAGAAAGAATACGAACGAAAACGGAAGTAAAATCTTCTTTTTTAAGCCGGAGGCTGTGGGCAGCGTATCATTGCAACGTGCTTAAAGGATTATTCACTCGACTTTCGTTTGGAAGCCTTCCAGTTTGGAACTTACGTTAGTCCACATTCACTACCATTGAAGGTATCCTTAGCGATCAACATTATTCTAATCGAAGACAAGTAGTTTCCTAATTGATTTGAATTAAACAGCTATAATGCTCTACGATAGTGTTTTGTGTCACAAATACACGACAAAATTTTAATTAAGTAGTACAATGATTTTAGGGTATAATAGTGTTCATCAATATGAATAACTTTTACTTTGGGTCCAACCTCGGAATCGCAAAAAAAAATCCGCTGTTCCATACATTTCAGTCGAGTCGATGTTGTACTTTTCTATGGAACAGCAGATTTTTTTTTCGCGATTCCGTGGTTGGCGTCATAGTTAAATTTAATTATTGTATGGTACTATACCATTGAGTAAATAGTGGAAAAAATATATTACATAGGTTGGATCGATGAAAATTTTGGGTAGCCAACCGATTTGCTGCCCGCGCCAATATTTAATTTAAAACAAGAAAGTAGTGCAAAAAGTTTGCCTGAGAAAATAGTAGGGTGCATTTTAGTTCAGTGTGTTTAAAAAAAATGATCCGACTTTGTTTATTATGACACTTTGGAACTACACTTCAACAAAACTTCAATGAATAAAGTGCAATAAAAAAATATTATCTTTAAGTATATTATATTTTCATGTAAGTAAGTCTATTCCAATTTCCATTACTATCGATAGTAAAGTACAAGGTGTCTTGCGCCAATCCTACCGATCAAGTGAGATTTCTAGAAAATATATGGCTGGCAAAACTTGTTTACAAGAAGCATGCCATGGAGAAAAACGATCGACGCGAACCTTACCGCTATCTAGCTAGAGGAATGCACTTGTGCAAGGATCCCCGCCTTGCACAGGTGCAAATGAAAGACATGATAAAACTAAAAAATTTATGATAAATAAACTCCAGAACACGAAAGAGTTAATAACGCATTTTTTAATCTTTAATGAAGCTAGCGAAACAAGCTCGTTGCTACGACTACTTGAAAATAATCAAATTGTATGTAAAAGGTGGAAGGCAATGTATGGAGGGTTTCTTGTTTTAAGCAAAGAATGTTCCACGCGCGCCTAATCCACTTACTTACTACATATAACGTACTAGCTTTCCGCCCGCGGCTTCGCCCGCGTGAACTACATGACGGTATCCCGCGGGAATGTATTTTTTTCCGGGATAAAAAGTAGCCTATGTTCCTCTCCAGGCTACAAAGTATGTGTGTTCCAAATTTCAGCCAAATCCGTTCAGCCGTTATGGCGTGATTGAGTAACAAACATCCAAACATCCAAACATCTAAACATCCAAACATCTAAACTTTCGCATTTATAATATTAGTAGGATTTGTTGTGTTCTGGGTAAGTAAATACATGACAACATCACATTCATTGATCTGACTCCAAGTGACTTAAGCACTTGTATTACAACGAGGATTTACAGATATCCTACTAATATTATAAATGTGAAAGTTTGGATGTTTGGATGTTTAGATGTTTGGATGTTTGTTACTCAATCAAGCCAAAACGGCTGAACGGATTTGGCTGAAATTTGGGACATAGATACTTTATAGTCTGGAGAGGAACATAGGCTACTTTTTATCCCGGAAAAATATCACACTCCCGCGGGATAACGTCGTGTAGTTCACGCGGTCGAAGCCGCGAGCGGAAAGCTAGTAGGTCTATATATTTTGATACTAACACCCAGTCACGGAACAATCACGAAATATTAATCACACAACATCATTTGTGTGACACAAATGATGTCAGTACTTAGGGGTTATTAAAACACGAGTGGGACAGAAATGATGTCAATACTTAGGGGTTATTAAAAAACGAGCCTTGGCCAGTCAGAGCCTTAATAGTATCCAACGAGTGTTTTACCGAGATATGAAAAAATTTTCCCCTCAAAAATGTTTGAGAATGTGCAAGTAACGCTCACTTCGATTTTTAAGACCCCCTTGCAGTCCCTGTTGCAAAAAAATATAAATATTTTTATATCTCTCTAATTTGCAAAATAGTTGAGCAAACGTCATCTAAAAATGTTCCTTTCAAGTTGTTAGCATTAGTAGGTAGTTCTCGAGATATCCAGCTGTGACAGAACAATGCAAATGCCTAGCTTCCCGTTCTCGGCTGTAATGTACTATTACAGTTGCACAATGAAAACTTTATAAGCACTTACATGATAAGGGAGTTCAAATGGACAACATATTGTACAGCTTAGTTTGATGTCGACAATACTTAAAAAAATATAATAGAGACAGTTTAAATCCAAAAAACTGCTTGTCACTGCCATGTTGAGAGTAGAGCACTACCTCTCCAAGGCGTGCAAAAAAAAAAGCAATAATAATATTAGGTACTATGATTATGTGTTCAGCCTGTTCAGGGCCATAACCAGATCAGACAAGTGAGGTTGTTTGTGTAAATTGATATGACCCCAGCAATTATGTCACAAACAACATATGTTTTCTACAGTAACTACACAATACTGTGACTGCAGAAATTATAATTATGTTGAATTGTCCCCAATCACTATTCAGATGAACGTTAAGTAGTTATATATTTATTAAACAGAAAACTAAAATCACTGTCATCCCGTAAATTAAAATAACTTATTTTGTGAAGATCATGAAGTTAGCACTCAAACCAACCTTATTAACTTTTCTTAAGCCATTCCAAATTGCTGTTTCTAATTAACTAATTGTAGGCATAACATCCTCTATTGTTGCACAGGTACGTAATCATAAGCTTAACTAGTTTCACAATTACCTATATCAACTGGGGAAAACTACTGAAGAAGTTATTACGTCTACGTTAGATACACAGACAAAATGGCCGTTAGAAACATAAGAGAACCTAGGCATACTGAGGGTCTAGACAGGTTGCATTCGATGAAATTAAACAAATATAGTATTAATATTTATAGAACTTTAACTTGTAGAGTGACGTAGTCTGCGAGCGATTATTAAATTCGAGTTTGCAAAAGCAAATCGCGTCGAAAGCACTTGCATGGGTCCTCTGATTACAAAAAGAAAACTACCTACTCTTTTTACCAACGTTATTTCGCGATTCGTATCAGCTGATATCTGTCTGTAGTACAGTGTGGGCTGCAGAACATTGATTAGGTCGTTGACCGGCGTCCTTCACACGATATGAATGGTCATGATGATAAGCTCGCCTTTTACTTTCTGGATGAGGGTCCTCGCCCGCATCCAGACAGCTTCCATACATACTTTCATTTAGTTCATCGAACTTACTTTCACCTTGACTAACACTCCTATTGTACTCGGGTCTCTTCGGAATGCTCTCCCGTCATATTTCATAATTCGACATGTGTATGTATTATGATAATACTCTAAGCTATTTACACAATAATAGCCGGCTTTGTCGGTTCATTGCGATACTTATCTAACGAAAAAATTGTTGATCGGTATTTAAGTTCATCTCATCTTTTCATTTTTTTTATTCACAACGGGGTTGCACTAAGCCTTCATCACACCTGATGTTAAGTGGTGATAAGGCTGAAGGTGGAAGCGCACTACTCCCGGAATCCTCAATCACTGAGGAACTAGCTATCTTATCTCTAACTGCCGGAACACAATGATGCTGCAAACATCATTGTTATGGCGTCAGACTTAGATAAGATGGTGGTAGCTAGCCAGGCGGACTAAGAACAAGTCCTACCACCAACCTAACCGAATACAATATGTACCCCCACTGGGAATCGAACCCGGGACCTCTTGGTCTGAAATCGGTGGTGTGAACCACTAAACCACAGAGGCGGCTGATTTTATATGATAAAAAAATATTTTATTTGATATATTGATAGATTAACGTAATAGTCACTCTTATTTAGGAAGCGTATAGCATTGCCCGGCAAAACTCGCAGAGTTACTTTCTTGCAACTAAAAGTTACTGAACATTTATTTTAAGAGACTTTGAATCAGTAAAAATGTTAAAAACAATTTGCCGGCGAAATAACTCCATTAACCGTATCTACACCTACCATATCTATACATATAAAAATTATTTTTATAAAAATATAAAACCGCCTTCTAAAAAACTACATCAAAAAGTAAGAAATAATTCCCCACCAAATAAATAACGTAAGTACTTTGAAGTCGGGCGTGAAACATGTACAATTTTTTGTTGTTTTTGTTAAAACCCGCCCGACTTCAAAGTTCTTACGTTATTTATTTGGTGAGGAATTATTTCTTACTTTTTGATGTGGTTTTTTAGAAGGCGGTTTTATATTTTTATAAAAATAATTTTTATTTCACTCTTTTTAGTGCATCGTGCAGGCAATTTATTTTTTATTTATTTATTATTTATTAAGGAAACAAACGGTCATACATAATACATTGTACAATGTTAAATGAATCTAAAAAAGACCTATAGTTCCATTAAAGTATACAAAAAAAGTAGTACTTAACAAAATTTTTTTTTTTGCAATCTAAAAGATATTTCAGAGCAAACAAAAGAAATAGTACTTAAGTGCTATATGTTAGAAGTGTTATTGATAAACACAAATGGAGGTTTATAAAGTGTTTTGTTTCTTTTACTCTCTTGACAAATGTTAAAGATAAATAATAAACATTATTTCAACGGTCTTATAGCTAAAACAGAATTAAAATTATAATTAGGCTTTTATGGATTAAGCAGATTTCAACAATAAGCAATCCATGGAGATGCAAATCACACTTAAGGTGTGTTATAAATATAAAACATATAATAAATGTGTTAATATTAGGTAGGAAATTAACACGTTAACAACATTATAGGCATGTTATAATGTTTGTTTAAAAACAAAACTTCCGAAGAAATAGTGTTAATGGTACGGACAACGGCACGCTAAGCCACCACAACAGGGTAATTAGTTTCAGACAATAATCAACTATAATGTAAACACAATAGGGTTCAAAAAAACAATTTTCAAATTTCTTTTTTTTTAGTTCTGTGCTACTAGCCACACATAACGTAATAATAAAAAATAAAGTAACAAAGAAATTACGTAATGAAATATGACTGGTAACAACAAATGCCAAATAAATGGTTCATTCTAAGTTCTATTTACCTAAATGTTTTTTTCAGAGATCTAACTGTACAACAAAATATATCCACGTCCTTTAATAGTTCACATTTGTTATAAAGTTTACAGGCACGTTTTGTAAACATATTAGCAACATAGTTAGTTCTACTTGGTGTAATGTGAAATAAGACTTTATTACGACAATTGCGCATACGCGCGCGCGGCACCCTGAAGTTAATCCTACCAAGCAGTGAGGGGACATCGAACAAACTGTGTATAATTTTATACAACAAAACCGAATCAATGCAGTCGCGTCTATTCTGAAGATGTTGCATTTGATTGCGCTTCAACAAATCGTCATAATTGTCAGAATTAAATCTGGGACCACTCCCGGTACGGTAATTTAGTGCCTTAACAAATTTTTTTTGAACCTTTTCAATCCTATTAATATGTACATCGTAAAGTGGTTTCCAGACCGCAGAGGCAAATTCAAGGCGGCTTCTTACAAAGCTATTATATAGTATTTTATTTACGTGTTTTCTGGTAAATAGGTATGTGATCAAACTCAAAACCTCCTTTTTCGAAGTCGGTTAAAATACCTTGAGGTATCCCCTTTTTAACAAAACAAGAATCATCTAAATCGGTTTATAAACAAAGGAGTTATGCCTAAAGATACGTATTAAATTCACATAAAGTGGTAACGAAAACGACAGTATTTTCAAGATTTCCTGAAACTTACTGAACCGATTTCAAAATTTCAAAAAATGGGACCAACTTGGAAACCAACCTGATGTAATAACGTTTGAACCATTTCAATCGGTTCAGCCGTCTTCGAGTAATCGGTGGACATACACAAAAAAAAAAAAAAACATACATACAGACGAATAGAGAACCTCCTCCTTTTTTATTTAGAAGTCGGTTAATAAAATCCCTTGTCCTGAATGACTGACGGATAAACGCACAGCCTAAGCCGCTGATCGTAGAGACCTGAAACTTGGAGGGTGTGTTCCTTGTATGATGTAGGCATCCGATAAGAAAGGATTTTTCGAAATTCTACCCCTAAGGGGGTTAAAAATGAGGGTAAAGTTTGTATGGGACAACGTGATTCTTTTGTCCAATCTTCTTCAAATTTTGCATAATCATTTTTTAACAGCATTAATCGAAGATGTATTTCATATTTCATTGAAACTCATCGCCTAACAGGGTTAAAAAGGGATAGAAATATATTTTGGGGGGTGATTTGCATCGAATTTGATATCAATACTCCTTAGTGCATGGTCATATGAGACAACTGACAGCCACTACATACTAAATGTCAAATTTGCTGGGTACACTTTTTTATTCAGGGTGAGAACTCCAGTTACCTCAGTATTAAGTCTAGCTCCATGGTTTTTACAGTGCGAGCGACAACCTCATTGCCACCAAAGACTAGTTTATGTAATTGATGGCATATTGCCACTAGAGTGCTCGTCAGATAAGTCTGCGCGCGGTAAAAATCGAATACTAATCTTTTCTATAACATTAGAACAAAAAAATGCACTGTAACTAGCGCCAAAAACGCGCCAGGCACGTGCAGAGTTATCTGACACACACTCTATTTTAAAATTGGAATGTCAAATAAAAAAGAGTAGGTAATTATCGGATTAGAATTCGCTACTAATATTAAAAATGCGAAAATGTATTTATGTTTGTTTGTTTGTTTGTCTGTCTGTGTGTATGTTCCGTTTTCACGTCAAAACGGCTAAACCGATTTTGATAAAATTTGGAATGGAGATAGTTTGAGACCTTAGGAATAGGAAGGACATAAGCTACTTTTACCGCGGCTTATTCCCATGGGGAAAATAAGTTTTAGCGCGGGCAAAGCCGTGGAATGGAATTGGTATATAAGGTGACAGTTTGAGTTCATGGGAAGGATTATATTAATAATAGAGACAGTTTAAGGCCCTAGGAAGGATATAACTTACTTTTTACTGCGGGAAAAACCTCATTTCCATGAGAAAATCACTTTAAGCGCGGGCAAATTTGCGGGCAGAAATTGGTATTTGAGTAAATAATTTGGAAAGGATTATAATAGGCTACTTTTACTTTTCACCACAGGAATGTATCATATTCCTACGGGAAAATTAGTAGTTATTAATTGGGTATTTGACTGTTGTGTAAATGTAGATATTTAATTATGACATTCAGAAATATAACATTATTGAATAACAAATGTGAAAAAAGAAATTAAATCTGTATTATAACAAGCGAATTATGAGCTACTTAATTGTGACTCTTGCTATCTCTTTCTAAAACGAAATTTTCTATGGCGAGAGTATAGCGTTATAGAAATGTGACGTCACGTTTCTATAGCGCTCTCCTTATCTAATTAGAAAGTTTGATGATCTATATCGCTGAAAATATGCAAGATATTTGAAAATAAATACTTATGTTGTGTTGCTACTAGGTCAATAAACATTTTAAGTCAATAAAAAATTTTCAGTCAAATACCCAATTGTTTGTCCGTCTTTTACGTCAAAACCGAGCAACGGATCAATGTGATTTTTGGTACCTACGGGGGTAGATTGGGAGATGGAGAGTGACATAGGCTACTGTTTATCTCTGGAAAAATATCACATTCCCTCAGGATTATGTCATGTAGTACCTACACGCGGGCGAAGCTGCGGGCGGAAAGCTGGTCTACTTATAAAAGCGTTAAACCATAGCCCGCTATTATTTCTCGGCTGCTTGAGTGCAACGAGTGAGATAGAAGATGGCTTTGGTTAAACTGTTCCTTAACGCAAATATAAATACAGCTTCCAATATTCAAAAAGTGCTAAGCACCGTTTTCTTTGGAGAATTCGTTTGTAACACGCAACACTTTTAGGCCCAGCTGAGAATTTACTTTCAATCTTTGATTTATTTACGGCAAATGGAGAACTGTACCATTTTCACTCTAGTAAAATTTTATAAACAGCTGTTATTTCGTAGTTCATTGGTTTTCTGAACTTTAACCTTAATGCGCAGAGGTTGAAATTAAATAATTTTAACTTTCTATTTGTCTTTTTTAATCGTATCTCAATGTAAACACAAGTAGGGAAAATAAAAAAATATATAAATTGTCAAAGCAATTGTGAAATTAAGAATTAAGATTGACAATGGAAAAATTGTACATAAACATGATTGCGAAAACATTGCAAAGATTGCTTTATTAGATTGTGGCACTTTTTTGATTTAGTTAAAATATCTCTAACTGGACTGTCTGCATATTTTAAAACTAATGAAAAATAAAAAGCATACCTACATGGTATTGTCTTGTTTTTTCATAACTTTTCCTTGCAATAATTTCATTTGCCATAATGATCCTCGGTCATAATATTCGTTAGCACTATTCTTATTTGTACTAATAACGCATGATATAATCATTTAGTAGCAATAAAAAGTTTAATAGTTTTTCTAAATACTTCATTTTCCATTTTTCAATAAAATTATTTCCAACAATTTTATGTTATTTGATGAGTTTGGCAAATGAAACGTTATTTCTAATGAAATTATGGAAAATGAAATAATGGCAAACGAAATTATTGCATTTTAAATTCGGCCAAACATTAGTAAACCTACCTACATACTTGTTCTTGTTTTTATTTGAAGACTAGCTGACCCAGCGCGACTTCGTTCCCGTAGCCCTACCCCCTACTCCACCCTACCCTACCCGTACTCTACCCCTACCCTACCCTACCCCTACCTATACCCCTACCCAACCCTACCCTACCCCTACCATACCCTACCCTACCCTATCCTACCCCTACTCTACCCCTACCCTACTCCTACTCTACCCCTACCCAACCCTACCCTACCCCTACCATACCCTACCCTACCCCTACCATACCCTACCTCTACCCCTACCCCTACCCTACTCCTACCCCTACCCTACCCTACCCCTATATCCTTCCTTGGACTTCCACGAACATTTCAAGACCAAAATTAGCCAAATCGGTCCAAGGGAAATAGGGATTCATTTTTATATATATAGATAAAACTTATTTGTTTCTCTTTTGTTTTACTGCCACCACTATCGTAACAATATCGTAGCGTAGCGCCCGCCCACTTTATCTCTAGACGGTAAACAAAAGTTTATAATTCAAGTTTCTAAATCATAACCAAAATAACAAAACTCCATATTTATGATAACCGATAACAATCAGGACTGACCCAAGATCTGTCAACAGCTATTATATTCTGTACGTCTAATCGTAATTATATTCAAGTGAAGCTGGCCACTGGATGTGCGAACATTTTTCTCATTTGATATTCAGTGTCCGTCTCGTACTGCCGATCTAACTATAGTGTCGTATAAATAGTGAGCTCGCCTGGACGGCCGGAAAACGTGAGCCGGACTAAGCATGTAATCGAACAGTGGAGAAAACAATAATTAAAGCTAAAGTCAAAGGAAAATTTTCACACCAGACGTAAGTACAAGTGAACGTGGAATTTCCGTGTTTTTTAAAGAACTAGAGCTGTATAACTGCCGTTACATTGTGTTAGATCAAGATTCGTGTGACAAAAGTGTCTACCGCATTCCCACTACCGCCCCTCCCCTTTCTCTGTTTTCTTACGTAGTATCGAATGCGATTCGCTAACGCACCTGTCGTAAAAAATAACATCAAATGTTAGAGCATAATTTTGTTTTTTACTTTTTGTGGTCGACGAAAGTAAATAACACTTTGCGCTTTATTTACGCGAACGATAGAACGTCTTTCAAAATAAAAATAAAAAAAACTATCGAGCTCCTGAAGATTTTTAAATCAGACTTTAATTGACCCTGCTGACCCGTCTGGCCGATAATTGAGACAAACTACTTACCTACGCAATCGTATGTTTGTAAGATATAAGTTGATCACGCACAATTGTGATGACCACATCTACTGTGTTCCACAGTTTATTGAAACGAAGGTTTCCCATGCAAAATTAAGTAAATTAAACTAATCCTACCTTACTAGAAAATAGTGTCCGTAATCCAGGGGGGCTGACGTTGTCTCGCCGGCGCGCGCGCGCCCTGGCAAAACGATCTCCACACAACCCCCGATGGGATACTCTTACAGCTAACACTCTTATACTACACAATGCCCTAATAGGCCGCTAAAACTTTCCCGGCGCTTTTCAAAGCGAACACACACGGGTTACAAGTCCGTACCCCGACCGGAGCCCTAGTAGGAGCAAAACGAAATCTCGGTCCCAATATGGGTAGGTAACTAGCGCGGCACGTCGCTACAGAAACACACGAACTTGTCTCACGGCTGCGTACGGCCAACTGGCGATCCTACACCGGCCGGCCGAGCGCATTGTCTCGTGACCTTGACAATGACAACGCACCGCTCGCAGCGCGGCGCGAACATCCCCCCGTCCCGGACAGTAGCAAACTGTCCGCCAACTCAATCTAAGGGCAGGCGAGAGAGGGTAGCGATCGCTCGCTTCAAAACAGAGTCCCCCACCAGGACCTCGGCAAACCTGGGCACACCATCCGACCCCGGATGAAGCTGAACAATGCGTCCTAAACGCCAGCGGAGGGGCGGCAGGTTTGGATCCTTTACCAACACGAGGTCTCCGGTCTTGGGTGGGGTCGTCCTATCCGACCACTTAACGCGTTGCTGCAAAATGTGCAAATACTCCAGATGCCAACGGCGCCAAAAACTCTGCGTAAGCTGCTGGAGCAATTCAAATCGCGAGAGCCGTCCGGAGGGCACTTCGGAATAAGGATATTCCGGCAAGGCGTTAAGCGGTCTGCCAATCAAAAAATGGCCCGGCGTAAGGGCCTCTAAATCATTCGCGTCCGAAGACAACGGACACAACGGACGCGAGTTGAGGACCGCCTCAACCTTACAAAATACGGTCGCGAGTTCCTCAAACGTGAGGACCGTCTCCCCAATAACGCGACGAAGGTGAGTTTTAGCGGCCTTTACAGTTGCTTCAAAAATCCCTCCCCAGTGGGGGCAGGATGGCGGGGAGTACTGCCATCGTACCCCTCTGCGAGAGAGTGTGGATCCGATCTCAAAATTATTCCTATCCAAAAATTCACAAACTTCCTTTAAATACCTATCGGTGCCCTTGAAATTGGTTCCACAATCGGACCTGATTAACGACGGCATTCCGCGGCGAGACACAAAACGATTCAACGTGGCTACAAAGGCTTCTGTGGTGAGGGCACTAACCACCTCCAGGTGGACCGCTTTAGTGGCCAAACAAACAAATACACACAAGTAAGCCTTTTCCGTTCTAGCATTACGAAGCCGCGATGTCTTAACGGTAAATGGCCCCGCAAAATCCGTTCCAACTCCTGAGAAGGGCATCGATTCGTTCACTCGATCGGCAGGCAAATCACCCATCTGGGGCTGCATCGTATCGGCGCGCAAACGATAACACGGGAGACAACGAAAAATAACGGATCGGATTATTCTCCGCGCTGACAAAATCCAGAACTCTCGTTGGAGGAGCGCGGTCAAAGCATTACAACCGGCATGAGCATTCTTTACATGTCGGTCTGTAATCAACAGTCTAACTAACGGTCCATCCTTGGGGAGCAACAAAGGGTGGCGTGATCCGTACGGCAGGTTGGCATGTCTGAGCCTACCTCCGACACGCAGCAATCCGGTACTGTCCAAGAAGGGATTCAACCGCACCAAGGGTCCCTTCAACTTGGACTTACTTGAGCGCAGGGCTTTCAGCTCCGGTTCAAACTCTCGCTGTTGCGTCACTCGCAACCAATGCAACAGAGCGTCTTGCCGCTCTTGTGGGGCGAGGACCGGAGACAACGATTTCTCCTGAGGCTGGCGACAATTTCGCACAAAGCGCCTCATCCAAGCAGTCACGCCGAGCAACTTATCAAGAGAACTGTAGCGGTCTAACAAAAACTCCATCTGCGGAGCCGCCACCGTCTGCACGGCGTGAACACGCATGCCTAGGTCTGGGACTCTGGCCACAGCCGGGGTGGCAGGCCATGAGCGCTCAGGCCGTAACAACCATGATGGACTCCACCATAGGTGGTGGTCCACTAACTCAGGCGCCTCGCAGCCGCGGGAGGCACAATCTGCGGGGTTCAATTCGCCCGGTACGTGGCGCCAAATCAACGGGGCCTTTGAAGTCTGAATTTGTGAGACCCGGTTGGCCACAAAAACCTCAAGGGTGTGGACTGAACTCTTCAGCCAACAAAGGACGACCTGGCTGTCAGACCACGCAAATATCGACTCCAAGTCGACACCGTTTCCCAAGGTGTCGGCAACATGATTGAGTAGCCGTACTAAGAGAGTGGCGCCGGACAACTCCAACTTCGGAATGGTTAGCCTAGTCCGAAGGGGGGCGACCTTACTCTTGGCCGTAACTAAGTGTACGGCGACAACGCCTGCTGCATCCACCGTTCGGATGTAAACGGCTGCCGCGTATCCGCTTTCGGACGCGTCACAAAAGCCGTGCAGGGAGGCTTTAAACTTTCCCGAAGGCAGCATTTGCCTCGGTATACAAACCCGATTGACGTCGGGTAGGGATGACACGAACCTCACCCACTCTCGTAGGAGGCTACCAGAGAGGGGCTCATCCCATGACAATTCCGCAGCCCAGAGCTCCTGTAGGAAGCACTTCATCGAAAACACTACAGGGCTGAGCCAACCGTTCGGATCAAAGGTACGGGCTACAGTGGACAGCACCGTGCGTTTAGTCCAGACCTTTGGGTCTGGCAGTTCCAATCTATATGTGAACAAATCCGGGACTGGTCGATACTGGACTCCCAAAACAGACAGCATGTCTGGAGTCTCCGGATTTTCAAAGAGGAGCGGCTCTTGCTGGTGGTCCTTAGGCAAATCTGCCAATAGGTCCGGTGAGTTAGACAGCCATTTCCGCAACTCATAGCCACCAGCCCTCAAGAGCGCAATCAGCTCATCACGTAAGACGAGAGCCTCATCTAAGCTCGAGGCCCCCGTGCAGATATCGTCGACAAATAAGGCCCCCCCCTCAATAAGAGCAGATGCCCGGGGATAGCGTAGCCGTTCGCGCTCTGCGAGCTCCAAAAGCGAACGGATCGCCACAAAGGGGCTCGACCGCAAACCATAAGTGTTGGTGTTCAGCTCGTAAGCCAACATCGGATCCTGGGGATCCTCACGCCAAAGGATGAGCTGGTATCGTCTATCCTCCGGGTGAATCACGGTCTGTCTGAACATCATGCGGATATCGGCCACAAAGACGACAGCGTGCCGGCGGAAGTTGGTCAAAACATCACAGACATCGTGATGCAACTTCGGCCCCGCATGCAGACACTGATTCAACGACACTCCGGTTGACGTGGGCGCTGAACCATCAAAGACCACGCGGATCTTCCCATTGGAAGTCTTCAAAACAGCGTGGTGTGGCAGGAAGTAATGTTCCACATTACGCCAGTCCAACTGCGAGATGGACATGTGCCCAAGGTCCAAATACTCCCGCATGAAGTCTATATACTTCTCCTTGAATGCGGGATCCCTGGCCATCCTACGCTCCATGGACAACAATCTCTTCTCGGCCATCGGTCGGGAGCTCCCTAAAGGAGGGCGTACCGCCAAGAAGGGCAAGCGGGTAATCAAGCGACCCGAGAGGAGGCGCCCAGTGTTGTTCTGGTAGAACAATTCGCACTCCTCGGCTAACGGATCCAACCGCTTGGCAGTGGGGGGTTCCTCCACCTCCCAAAACTTTTGGAGAACGTCGGACAAAGTAGAACCGACAATGGTCTGGCGGTCTACCGACGGGGTCTCTGGTGTCTGTGGTACCTTTCCCATCACCACATGACCCAGCGACGAGGACAAGGCGACAAGATCGGCTGTCTGCAAAACTCGCTTGCTTCCACACAGTACACGACCGAGGACATCCGCACCAATCAACAAGTGTATTGGGCCCGGTCGGTGGAAGGAAGGATCAGCCAAAGCCAGTCCAGACGTCAGCTCAATCGTGGATGGCGGCACTCGCACTTGCGGGAGTGGTCCAACCACCTTATCAAAGACTATCGCCGAAGCACCGATCTTCGGCCTTGGCGTGAAGTGGGGGGAGAAGGAGAACTCAACTCGACCAATCGGATCAGGGATCCGCGAGTCTCCCACCCCCCGTACCGCTTCGTGATGCGGCACAAGCAAAAGACCCAGCTGTCGGACAAGCCACCTGGACATTATGCACCCCTGGGCACCTGAGTCCAAAAGGGCACGCACCGTGACAACATTGCCCTTAGGTCCCCAAACATTCACGGAGGCTGTTGGCAACAGCACAAGCTCCGGAGGGGTGGTTGGGTCCGACAGGGGCGCCATTAAAAATTTTGGGGGGGTACTTGTCCCCCTCGCGCCTGAGTCGGCGCGCCAAATGTGGGACGCTCGTACCGGGCGAGCGGGTCCCAATCGGGTACATACTGGCCCCGACCAACAGCACTCCTAGGTGCAGGGTAATACCCGTGTGGGGCGTGCCTCGGTACATAGTACCCCAATCGAGGCCTCTCCATTAGGGGGGGGGAGTAGCAAATAGGGCCCGTGCCCATCGCCACCGTGGCGTACTCTTGTGGTACCCCCCTACCCCCGCCCGTGGCGGGGGCGTCTCTCCTATAGTTCCCCCTCTCCGGGGGGGACTGAACGGGGGGGCTAAGCCCCGCCGAATCTCTAGGGGACCGGTTCCGGGCTGCCGGGCCCCCGCCCGTGCGCGAGGAATTCGAACCCCGGTCGCTCCCGGCGTCCTTGCGGTCCAAACAAAGGAGGGGGTGATGCCTCCCTCCGCAAAGACGACAATCCTCTGTCTGGGGACACGCCGACTGCATGTGTCCCCCCAAACACCTATAGCACCATTGGCGCTGTCTCGCAACGGCCCTCCGTCCCTCTGGGCGGAGGCCTCTAAATTTGGCACATTCGTGCACCACGTGCCTATCTCCCCTGCAATACCTGCACCGCTCACTCGGTGCGGGGGGAGGGGACTGCTGGAAGGCAGCATACTGATTGGTCGGGCGACGGGGCTGTTCCCTCGCCGCCACCATACGACCAACACCTGGAACCGGGGCGGGCTCCAGGTGGTCCGTCACCCTACATTCGTCCTCCAAAAAACGAAGGAGGTCCGCGAAGGGCGGGAGATACGAGGCGCTGTCGCCTCCGTACCTCTGCTCGAAACGCCCCTTCATTTCAGCGGGCAATTTGGCGAGGACTATGTGCAGCAGTATAAAGGACCACTGATCCACCGGCAGGTCCAATCGCCTTAGGGAGTTGACCGCTGACAGTAGCGGGTTCAGCAACTCCCTCCGTAACAGGTGTACCCGCGTGATTCGCGGGAGGGCCAAAATCGTGGCCACGTGGGTGTCCGCCAGTAACCGGACATTCTGGTACCTGCTAACCAGAAGCTGGCGAGCCACCTGGTAGTTGTCGTCGCTGATGAGCAGGTGCTGGATCACCGCGCTGGCCTCTCCTCGCAGGGAGGAGCGCAAATAGGCCAACTTCTCACTAGGGGATAAGTCCCGTCGTGAATCCACCAAACTGTCAAACAAATTAATGAAGCCCATCCAGGCTGACAGATCCCCATTAAAAGTGGGAATCTCCAATGTAGGCAATCGGCCTAGCAACGCCGTCGGGGTAGGTTTGACCTCCCCGCTCAAAACCGGCTCCCCCTTCCGAACAGCCAGGGCCCTCTCAGCCGCCTCCGTGAACTGGTCAGCCAGCTCATAGGCCTGGGCTACATCCTGCTCCAGCTGTTCCGACACGGCATCATCAGCTGGGGGGTTTTCCATATAGTACGCGCGACACTCCATGGCGTGGCGCTCCAGGTCTTGCAGCCGAGCTGCCAGCCCGCCATACCGAGCTAGCAACGCGCCTACCCGGTCGGCTCGGTCTATTAATGTGACCGCACAAGCAAGCCAACGCAAAGCTCCTTGGATGCCAGCCCTGGATACGGCGGTCGGATTCGTAGGAGCCATTTATATTCCGTTTAATAAACAAAGCAAACAAAGAAATATAAAAGTGGTAAACATCAACAAAAAAAAACAATAGAAATAGGTCGCGTCACGATAATATAAAACACAAGTAATCTGTGCCGGCCGGCGCCTGGTCAATATTGGCCGCCCCGGGTTTGAGTGAACGTTGACAGCTATATGCGTGGTCAGAATTGGCCCCAACGGGGTTCAAGGGTTAAAATTCGGACGACATACACGGACCCTACTAGTTTCATAAATTATTAGCAACTTACCAATTTCAAGGGCTAACAATATAACGGTATAAACAAAACGTATAGGATTAACGGTATGGCATACCTCGCAAATCAACTACTAAACCGTTATCAACAAACGAAAACAAAACTATTTTTAATAATAATACTCGTAATTTAATACTACTAATAATTAAAACTAGTTCCACTTTTTTAACTAGGCAAGCGGACTCGGAACAAACACTAGTATGTGGTACTAATAAACAACACTTTCGAACGAAACTATTCGTCAAATAAATCCCGACAAACAAAAAAAAATATACACATCTAGGCGAGTAAACTCGTATCAAATCACTAGTATGTGATACTAATAAACACACTTTCGAACGAACTATTCGTCAAATAAATCCGGACACACAAAAAAAAATATACACATCTAGGCGAGTAAACTCGTATCAAAACACTAGTATGTGACAACAATTATATAAGTGTCTATCTATTATCGGATCCACCAAGTGAGAAACATTCGCTTCGAGAATTTACTAGAACAATTTCTTAGTACTTCAAATCGTCTCGGGATCTTCAAATACCCTCGAGATTTCAACAAAAAAAAAAATAATTTTTAGGTACTCTTTTTAGGTACGCTTTTTATTTTTACTATGAAATTTTATGTAGTTAATTTTAATATGAAAATTAATTATATCAACTAAGCTCTGCTACCAAAAATATGATCACGCACAATTGTGATGACCACATCTACTGTGTTCCACAGTTTATTGAAACGAAGGTTTCCCATGCAAAATTAAGTAAATTAAACTAATCCTACCTTACTAGAAAATAGTGTCCGTAATCCAGGGGGGCTGACGTTGTCTCGCCGGCGCGCGCGCGCCCTGGCAAAACGATCTCCACACAACCCCCGATGGGATACTCTTACAGCTAACACTCTTATACTACACAATGCCCTAATAGGCCGCTAAAACTTTCCCGGCGCTTTTCAAAGCGAACACACACGGGTTACAAGTCCGTACCCCGACCGGAGCCCTAGTAGGAGCAAAACGAAATCTCGGTCCCAATATGGGTAGGTAACTAGCGCGGCACGTCGCTACAGAAACACACGAACTTGTCTCACGGCTGCGTACGGCCAACTGGCGATCCTACACCGGCCGGCCGAGCGCATTGTCTCGTGACCTTGACAATGACAACGCACCGCTCGCAGCGCGGCGCGAACATAAGTACTATAGCTAACAATGAGTATAAGAACTAAAATAATACGCGACCGCTACAATATAAAGTTAAAATTGAAAAAGGTTAATTAGCGTCGTTGATACGACTATGAAAGCGAGCAGAATCTGTAATCTATTTACTCCAAAAGAAATAAGTTCACATTAGTTTTCTCTCAACTGATTTCTCACTCTTAAAAGTGTAAGTATTAAAACTTAATGTTGACGGGTAATGCTTGTTGTAAGAGCCAATTTAAATTTATTACAACAAAGATTATTTCACGGCTTCCAAGCAACATAGTTTGTGTTAGACACTTTCACTCGCGAACATTGCTAGGTAACGAAGATCTAAATCTAGACTCTCATTTTTCTACACAGCCGTGTATTGTTTTTTTACTACTTACTATGTTATATCTACACACTTGTGTCTATATTATTTGCAATTCAAAGGTTTTATAATGGGAGTAAATAGAACTATAATTTCTCTATACTTAGGTGTTTTTTTTTATCATATTCAATGAGATTTTCAATAATATCAGTTCGAATTACAATTAGAACATCATCTTTTCTTTAAATAAAAGGAGAGTAATTTCTTACGTGTTGCTATAAAAGTTTAATGGGATTATTTAATACGCTTTTACGGAAATTGTGTTATTAATTTAGTAGATGTACAGTCACGAGCAATAAAATTGTATACAACATAGAACTGTGTCACATTGAAGTGTTTCGAAAAAAAATTGTCAGTCACAGAAGTCATTCAAATATTTCAGGTGATGAATTTGTCTTGACGAGGTCTGGACCCATAAGATAAATGTTTCTATTTTTGATAGACCTTTTTAATACCTACCTAAAATGTTTGCGCTTATTAATTATTTTTATAAAAAAATAAAACAGCCTTCTAAAAAACCACATCAAAAAAGTAAGAAATAATTCCTCACCAAATAAATAACGTAAGTACTTTGAAGTCGGGCGTGAAACATGTACAATTTTTTGTTGTTTTTGTTAAAACACGCCCGACTTCAAAGTACTTAAGTTATTTATTTGGTGAGGAAGGCGGTTTTATTTTTTTATAAAAATAATTTTTATTTCACTCTTTTTAGTGCATCGTGCAGGCAATTTGCGTGTTTTCTGGTAAATAGGTATGTGATCAAACTCAAAACCTCCTTTTTCGAAGTCGGTTAAAATACCTTGAGGTATCCCCTTTTTAACAAAACAAGAATCATCTAAATCGGTTTATAAACAAAGGAGTTATGCCTAAAGATACGTATTAAATTCACATAAAGTGGTAACGAAAACGACAGTATTTTCAAGATTTCCTGAAAACTACTGAACCGATTTCAAAATTTCAAAAAATGGGACCAACTTGGAAAGCAACCTGATGTAATAACGTTTGAACCATTTCAATCGGTTCAGCCGTCTTCGAGTAATCGGTGGACATACACAATAAAAAAAAAAAAAAAAAAAAAAACATACATACAGACGAATAGAGAACCTCCTCCTTTTTGATTTAGAAGTCGGTTAAAAATTAGTACCTACTTAGTTAGTGCAATAGGCGATCAAACAAAGGGTTTTCTTTTAATTTAACGCTCAAATAGGGTTTGCGTTCTGAATAGTAGAGCATTCACGGTTGATTATTATTTCCGATGGACGAACGAATTGTAGGTCACTTTTTGTTAGTTCTACATTCGACAGACAAAGGATTTAGTCTTAATTTGGGTTTACTGACTGATTTACTAATTTAGCCTTGCTTTGTTTGAGTCATTATGGTAACAAACAACATATACGTATGATTAATTCCAAGTTTAACTGGATGTTTAAAGAAGAATGCCGATTTTTCCATACAAGTTAGGCCATGTTTGCGCTTTGATGAAATTACCGTTAATCTATAATAATTTTCTCGAGATTATGTGGGAAAAATATCATTTAAATGTAATGCGGGAGAAAAGAGAAATCTCAAACTCAAGGAGCCGTTTTGAGGTTATAATTTTTTGACAATTTCGTATTACTTACCTAAATGACGTTTTGTTATTTTCCTCTTTTGTCGCAAAAATATAGGTACCTTGTCTTTTGAAATCAATATAGATTCCTCCATCATTTGCTTGTTGTTTAGCGCTCTTTTTACGTGACGAGATTTGTAAGTATTATTAGGCCTCGTACGCACGTACGCACCGACAGGTGGCTTGCTTAGCGCCAAGCACTTTGATTTGATGCAAGCTATTTGATTTTTTCCCTTGCAGGGAAATCGGGTAGGCAGACTCGCATCCCAGCTTCTTTACTCGCACGTCACTGTCACATTAGCACTAGTAACTGGCATGCTAGGCATGTACGTATCAAGCGGGTTACAACTATTTTGAGCGCGACTATACCTGCGCTAAATCCCCTCTACTAGCATTTGACAGTGTTCTTCTTTCGCTGCGCGCACTGTACTTACCTTACTTAAGCGCCCCACAAATGGTCAGTTCGCCTGTCGGCAACGGCCTGTCAGATGGCCGCAATCGGCACACACTCACAGTTTCGTAAAAGGTTTAGAACTGACAGCTAATCCGCCGGTATAGTGTGTGGCCGCAGTCAATATTGACAGTTATCGGCTATCAACTGCTCGTGTGTGGCCTCAAAGCCGGCTATTGACGCAGGGAATGACCGGTCTAGTGTGTGGCCGATGGAGGTCTAGGCCGCCGGCGAACTGACCGTCTGTGGGCTGCTTTAGGGCACTTAGGGCTTTGACAACTTGAACAGCATTTTCAAGTTTATAACATGATTTTATCAAGTTTCAGCTTCTATTGTTACATATTTTTAGTGTTTTTTTAATAGGTAATGTTATTTAAGTATCTGGATTTTTTCGTCAAACAATGAAAATAAAACATGTTTCCTAATATATTGGCTGTACGGACTTAGATCCCTTTGCCTTTCTGGTAATGGAGGAATGTTAAAAAAAATACAAAATAGGTAAATTCAGTGAAACTATTTTCTCTATAACTTTTTAACGCCACATTTATTTTAATTATTTCTTGTTTCATATGAAAGCATTTTTTATTACCTTTTTTGTGGTATAAAATAGTTAAGACGCATCATGGCCCGGAATCCGGCATTCTCCTTTTAACAATTATTAGTGACTAATATTTAGTTTTCTATCGTCTCTAGCACTATACAGGGTGTTAGGGGCACCCCTGCAAAAACTTTAACCATGGCTTCAGGTCTTCATGCTGAACAACGCACAGCAAGATTTTTTGTCGGAAATTAAAAAAAAAACGACTCTCCATACAAAATGTCCCGATAAGTTGCTGAATTTGTATGAAAAGTCCAATTTTTTTTTTCATTTCCGACAAAAAATTCTAGCTGTACGTTGTTCAGCATGGTGATCTGAAGCCATGGTTAAAGTTTTTGCAAGGGTGCCCCTAACACCCTGTACACAAATAATTTTTAATTATTAAAAATATTTTAGGGGATGATAGTGTCCATCAATATGAACAACTTTTACGATTGGTCAGCCACGGAACCGCGAAAAAAAATCAGCCCTGCCACAGAAAAGTATTGACCCGACTAAAATGTATGGAATAGCTATTCCATGTATGGGCTAGCCCCATAGTAACAAATGTTCGTATTTATGGACACTATTTCATCCCCTAAAATCTTTGTACTATTTAAAAAATAGTGGGGCATAGAATACTGCAGTAGTGTTTCTTAAATTGGGACAATACAGTTCTATTTGACTGCAGAATTTTTATTTATACAACTTTAACCACAGAACATGTAGAGAAAAAATCTTTCCGTGTTCTGTGACTTTAACTATGATACTAAAAGTGCCCGTAAAGCTAGCTCTGATATCGCAAGTTCTAAGTAAACAAATAATATAATACGAAAAAAATAAAACCGCCTTCTAAAAAACCACATCAAAAACGTAAGAAATAATTCCTCACCAAATAAATAACGTAAGTACTTTGAAGTCGGGCGTGAAACATGTACAATTTTTTGTTGTTTTTGTTAAAACCCGCCCGACTTCAAAGTACTTACGTTATTTATTTGGTGAGGAATTATTTCTTACTTTTTTGATGTGGTTTTTTAGAAGGCGGTTTTATTTTTTTATAAAAATAATTTTTATTTCACTCTTTTTAGTGCATCGTGCAGCAATTTGCGTGTTTTCTGGTAAATAGGTATGTGATCAAACTCAAAACCTCCTTTTTCGAAGTCGGTTAAAATACCTTGAGGTATCCCCTTTTTAACAAAACAAGAATCATCTAAATCGGTTTATAAACAAAGGAGTTATGCCTAAAGATACGTATTAAATTCACATAAAGTGGTAACGAAAACGACAGTATTTTCAAGATTTCCTGAAAACTACTGAACCGATTTCAAAATTTCAAAAAATGGGACCAACTTGGAAACCAACCTGATGTAATAACGTTTGAACCATTTCAATCGGTTCAGCCGTCTCCGAGTAATCGGTGGACATACACAAAAAAAAAAAAAAAAAAACATACATACAGACGAATAGAGAACCTCCTCCTTTTTGATTTAGAAGTCGGTTAATTAGCCTTACTCGTGCGGCTTCGCCCGCGTTAACACTGTGCCCGCGTGGACTACAGGATGTTATCCCGCCGGAATGTCATATTTACATTTCAGGGATAAAAAGTAGCCTATGTCCCTCTCCAGCTCCAAAACGATCCCCATACCAAAAAAAACCACGTCGATCCGTTGCTCCGTTTTGGCGTGAAAGACGGACAAACAAACACAAGTTCACATTTATAATATTAGTTGGTAGGTATGGATAATGTACTAATACTCGTTACATGTTGGCCTTGATATAATCGTGTATAATGGCACCAGGTAGCAAAGTCTATGTTATCAAAATTAAGCGATACTTGACACCGTAAGGTCAATAACCTCCTCCTTTTTTGAAGTCGGTTAAAAAGGGAAATCAGAGCTTCTGGCGCTTTTCTGGCGTTCAAGAAGCGTCATTTATTATTTTATCACAGCCGATAGACGGTGACACCACCGTTATCCTTGGAAACCGACCTCTAGTAAATTAAAAGTTCAACTTGATTTCACCAAAATCCAATATCATCATCATCATCATCATGTCAGCCGAACGACGCCCACTGCTGGGCATAGGCCAATATAAATAAATATATATAATAATATATGTAATATAAATCCAATATAACGAAGAATAATCCTGAAGAAGATCCTACAAATTCTAATAATAATAATGACTCATGAGGATAAAAACCAAAACTTTAAAAATATCAGTTTACCAGAGCTCGTGATTCGACAATTTAGATTCAAAGCTCATAAGCTTACTTTAGCATGCACATTGCCCGTTTGTCATCCAAACCTGCCCAAACCGCGTATTGAAACCGCACGCTTTTCACTGCCAACAAGTATCGTACTTTAGCCGAATGTACGAGTTATTTACCTTCGCAGAACATGATATTGTGCGGTTTCGCTAAATTGCTTTCGCAAATAAAAAGCTTCTGGGAATGAAAGTTTTTAAAATTCAACTTCAATAAATGTAGAGTCATTCTCTATGTAAGTACCTACTTACCTACCTAGTGAAGATTGTTTCACTTTGTAATAAGCGATGCCAAAATGTGTTCAAATGATGGAAGAGGACGAGGACGATATTTTATTCTATCACAAGTATAAAAATATAAACTTAATAACAGCAACACAAGTATTTGAGCTTTACGACATAAAAGTTAATGATTTTCTATGTTGACGCACCGGAGAGACAAACCGGGCTATTCTTAAGAGCTAATAATTTAGTCGACAGTATCATTCGCGACAGCGCATGTTGCTGTGTTCCTTATCTAAGTGATGTGGCATGTAAAAGAAACAAAATCACGTGTTGACGGCCAGAAAAGAGTCGACAAAATATCGCGTGATTCACATGCTTGGCCTACAGAAGTAGGCAAAGTAGGTACCCATCAATCAATAGCTTTTTCAAAGTAGTAGGTAAGTACCTAAAGATTTCCGCAAAAATATCGGGAATTGTAATTAAGTATAAGTACTTATATGATAACCTCGTGTAAATCGCAATGATTATTTGTAAATCTATTTCAAAATGTTGTAAAATACCTCGTAGGTCTGGTTTTCGGAAGTTTGTTCAGCGAAAAGTTTTTCGAAATGTACCTAGTCGATTGTTCTACAATAAGTAATTATATTAAATCAAGACTTGAAGCTACAAATCAAACATCGCGTTCGTATCACAAATGCCTTTCAAAACCAATATTCTCTTTTTATTTAGTTATTTATGCGAAATACCAACACACAGGTTTACCTTCAGGTTAAAGACGCCCTTTTCGTTTCAACAAGTCACTGACCTTGGCAGGTTTACAAAACCGTATCAATCGCCAATATGCACTCCATTAAATGATGTTAAATTAAAATAAAATTTTATAAAATTCACTAACTTCTTCCACAAATTCTATGCTTTAAGTAAGTTAACTACAAAGTTTTAAAGTCAAATTACATAATTAAATGAAACATAAAATTAACAGAACTATAAATCCTTAGGCGCTAAATCTAATATGATAAATGCGAAAGTAACCGTCTAAACCACCAATTTTTTTGTGTATTTTGACATAAAGATAGATTAGAAAAACCGCCTTCAAAAAAACCACATAAAAAAGTAAGAAATAATTCCTCACCAAATAAATAACGTAAGTACTTACTTTGAAGTCGGGCGTGAAACATGTAAAATTTTTTGTTGTTTTTGTTAAAACCCGCCCGACTTCAAAGTACTTACGTTATTATTTGGTGAGGAATTATTTCTTACTTTTTTGATGTGGTTTTTTTGAAGGCGGTTTTATTTTTTTATAAAAATATTTTTTATTTCACTCTTTTTAGTGCATCGTGCAGGCAATTTACGTGTTTTCTGGTAAATAGGTATGTGATCAAACTGAAAACCTCCTTTTTCGAAGTCGGTTAAAATACCTTGAGGTATCCTCTTTTAACAAAACAAGAATCATCTAAATCGGTTTATAAACAAAGGAGTTATGCCTAAAGAGACGTATTAAATTCATATAAAGTGGTAACGAAAACGACAGTATTTTCAAGATTTCCTGAAAATTACTGAACCGATTTCAAAATTAAAAAAAAAATGGGACCAACTTGGAAACCAAACTGATGTAATAACGTTTGAACCATTTCAATCGGTTCAGCTGTCTTCGAGTAATCGGTGGACATACACAAAAAAAAAACATACATACAGACGAATAGAGAATCTACTCCTTTTTGATTTAGAAGTCGGTTAAAAATAGAGTAGGCCATAGTCTACTTTTTAAGAGGAGTGTGTAGAGACAGCGGTCTCCATACAAACGGCATGGCGTTTCCAGTTTTCCACCCCAGCTATGAATTTTCGGTATGTTGTTGAAATGCTTAAGAACTAGTGCTGTAGGTACGTTTTGTTTTTTTTTTTAATTTTTATCATAGATTTTGAGATTTTCATACAAAACGAAAAAGTGCCAAATCTACAATGAATATTAAAAATGAAAACCGGCCAAGAGCGAGTCGGATTCGCGCACCAAGGGTTCCGTACAATCATTAATACTTATAAATAAATAAAACGTGAAAATGTTTTCATCGGCAAGGGATGAATATATTATATTCATCAAAAAATTTGCGGTGTAGAATATTGCAGTTTTAGTTCATCTCGTGACCGATAGTGGAACTCATGTAGTTTTTGTTGACGATTTCAAAAGTTTACTATTAGAGACAATAAGGACATCGTTGTATTTTTCTTGTACTTTACTTATACATAAACTTCTATAACATTAAATAATTTCAGATCTTTCTCTATGCCAACTTCGGAGTAAGGTGGGGGGGATTTGTATTTTTTTACATTTTTCATCAAAAGTCGAAAACTATGCGACCTAAGAAAAAAAAGGTTTCAGAATTGTACAAGCAACGCTCTAGTAGCCCCTTAAAATTTTTAAGACCCCCTTTCAGTCCCTGTTGCAAAAAAATATTTAAAAATATTTCTCTCTTATTTGCAAAATAATTGGGCAAACGTCATCTAAAACTATTCCAAATTTTTGATTGTTGATAGCATTAGTAGTTCTCGAGATATTCAGCTGTGACAGACAGACAGACTGAGTCGCACCATAATTTTTACCATTTTGATTCGGAACCCTAAAAACAAAACGTACAGCTCTAGTTCTTATGCATTTCAACAACAGACCGCTCGCTGTCTACCTACACACACACTCCTCTTAACTCGAACATTTTAAGTGATATATGTAACTGGAAGCGTGCGTATTCGAATTGCACGCGGACGATGTCATGTAAAATATTATAGAGTGCGCAAGTAAAACGCAAAAACAAATTATGGAGAAAAAATAAGATATAGTTTAAAACCTGTACATATTAATACCTACCGTAAGGACGTAAGCTACCTTTTTACCGAAAGTTCGAAAGGAATCCCTAAGAATTCCACGCGGACGCCGTCATATGGCAATTGGTCTGTATTACATAAGGGTCATAAGTAAAAAATGTATATCTTTTAACCTTAACCATATTAATCACGACCAAGTAAAAGATCACTTGTTTACTAACTTTGTTTGATGTTTATCAACTTTTGCGCTTAGTTACTTTTTTTTATAAAAAAAAGAGTTTTTTTCTTCTGTAGCAAATTCTATCAAATCAATCAATCATATATTTATTTATTCACATAGACATAATTAGTATGTACTTATGAATCGTCAATATTTTCCTACCACCCATTCAAGACTTTTTTAACTGACAAGAAGAATGGGCGCAAGAAACTTGCCAGCGCGTTTCTCAGGTATGGACTTTTACAAAAAAAAACATATCGTTACTTATAACAATAATTGAACAAGCATAGAGCACACATTATACAATATTATTAAATAATATTTAAAAGGAAAATTTTCTCATTAGAATATTTTCCTTTAAAACAAATACAAAGGTACATTTCATAACCAAGCATTGTGGTCTTTCAGATAATCTTTGACTTCATAATTCTTTTAATTTCACCTTTGCTCATGAGAGTCTTTTTAACATTTTTTTTAAATACATGCAAAGGCAATTCAATTACATCTTGTGGAACTTTATTCAAAAAGGCTATATGCCTTTCCCCAAAAACGAGCCCCTAGTTTTTTCTAGTCTAAATCTTGGAACAGCAAGTTTATTCTTATTTCTTGTATTTTTATCTCATAAACAGGATCCGACACAATAACTGTGAATTCACTAACTGTTAATGTTATCAACTCCTCAAAGGACATTGAAGGTCATAGGTCACACTCTTCAGTCGACAAGTGCCATCACTTTATCTGCGATTGGCTACTAGTTCTTGACCTACAATTGCGGCACGCTTTCGTTTCGCCTACTTCGTGACGTAATGACGAGTCTTCTTAGGAAGCCGTACCATCTATATCATCTAATAATATTACATAATGACAATAAAGATTGAATTCTATTGTTAAGTATTCATGCTAAGTAGATCATCATCATCATCATGTCAGCCGAACGACGCCCACTGCTGGGCATAGGCCTCCCCCAAGGATCTCCACAACGATCGGTCCTGCGCTGCCCGCATCCAGCGGCTTCCCGCGATCTTGACCAGATCGTCGGTCCACCTTGTAGGGGGCCTGCCCACGGAACGTCGTCCGGTACGCGGTCGCCATTCGAGAACCTTTCCGCCCCAACGGCCATCGGTTCTCCGCGCTATGTGTCCCGCCCACTGCCACTTCAATGATGCAATCCTTCGAGCTATGTCGGTTGTTTTAGTTCTCCTGCGGATCTCATCATTTCTGATTCGATCGAGCAGGGAAATACCAAGCATCGCTCTCTCCATTGCTCGCTGGGTGACTTTGAGCCTTCTTATGAGACCCATAGTAAAAGACCACGTCTCACTTCCATAGGTCATTACTGGCAACACACACTGGTCAAAGACTTTCGTCTTGAGACATTGAGGTATTTCGGACGCGAATATATGTCGGAGCTTCCCAAACGCTGCCCATCCGAGCTGGATTCGACGAGAGATCTCTTTCTCAAAGTTGGACTTACCTAACTGGACCGTCTGTCCTAGATAAACATAGTGGTCAACAACTTCGAGTGTAATGTTCCCAACATTAACTGGAGCGGGTGCAACATGGGCATTGAACATGATTTTCGTCTTGTCCATGTTCATCTTAAGACCCACTCTTTGCGAAGCATTACCGAGATCTTCGAGCATTGTGTTCAGGTCTTCCAAGGTCTCAGCCATAAGAACTACATCATCGGCAAACCGTAGGTGTGTTAGGTACTCGCCATTGATGTTGATGCCGTATCCTTTCCAGTCCAGCAGCTTAAAAATATCCTCCAACGCAGCTGTGAACAGTTTGGGAGAGATGACATCTCCCTGTCTCACACCTCGCTGTAGTTGGATAGGATTAGAGCTCTGGTTCTGTAATCGGACCGACATGGTGGCGTTTTGGTATAAGTACCTCAGCACCTCGATGTACCTGTAGTCTATTTGGCACCTCTGGAGAGACTGCAGCACCGCCCAAGTCTCAATCGAATCAAAGGCTTTCTCATAGTCCACGAACGCCAAGCAAAGTGGCAAGTTATACTCTTCGGTCTTCTGTATAACTTGCCGCAGCGTATGAATGTGGTCTATGGTACTGTAGCCTTTCCGGAACCCGGCTTGTTCGGGAGGCTGGAAGTCGTCGAACCTGCGAACGAGACGATTCGTAATGACTCTCGAAAACAACTTATAGATATGGCTCAGAAGCGAGATGGGTCTATAGTTCTTCAAGAGAGTTTTATCACCCTTCTTGAAAAACAGCATCACATCGCTTCTGCCCCATGCCTTTGGCGTTTTGCCCTCAAGGATGACTGAATTGAAAAGCTTCTGGAGGACTTTAAGTATCGGCTTACCGCCCGCTCTCAGAAGTTCTGTTGTGATTCCGTCATCGCCCGCCGCCTTGTTGTTTTTAAGCTGCTTGAGAGCCATTCTAATCTCGTACAGGCTGACGTCCGGGATATCTTCGGTATGGTGTCGGGTAAGCTTGGCTCTAGGGTCTGTAGCCTTGCTTTCAACAGGTGTTTGTGTGGAATATAGCTGTCCATAGAAACTCTCAATCTCCCTCAGGATTTCAGGTGTTGACGAAATGATGCTACCTTCCTCAGTTTTCAGCCTCGTCAATTGACTTTGCCCGATAGACAGATCTCTCGCGAACACTTTGGAGCCTTTGTTCCGCTCAATGGCTTCTTTAATACGCTCGGTATTAAATTGGCGAAGGTCGCGCGTCAAAGACTTAGATATCTGTCTATTAAGCTGTCGATAACGATGGGCATCCGCTGAGTTCTGCAGCTTCATTTCGTGTCTCTGATCCATGAGTAGGAGAGTCTGACTGGAGAGTTTCTTCAATTTGGGACGGCGGGTTTTATAGTACTTAGACCCTACCGTGCAGACAGTATCCACCACCATGTTGTATAGATCGTCCACGTCTATGCTGTTCTCAAGGGCTTCGAAGCGGTTTTGAAGCTCGAGCTGAAAGCACTCGGGGTTTTGAATTTGAGCTGGTATTGGTCGGAGCGTGGATTTTATCAGTCGCGATCTTTCGAGCTTGAGATCGATATTCAATGTGCCTCTCACCATACGGTGATCGCTTCCTGTCTTAACAGCGTTGATCACACTGACATCATTGAATATGTGCTTCTTCGTCGACATGATAAAATCGATCTCGTTTTTGACTTTACCGTCCGGACTGATCCAGGTCCATTTGCGGCTTACGGGCTTCCTAAAGAAGGAGTTCATCATATAGAGGTTCTCCCTCTCCATGAAGTCTGCCAGCATCTGGCCTCTATCGTTCCGTTGCCCAAATCCAAATTGCCCCACTCTCAGCTCATCACCGCAACGTTGCCCCAACTTTGCATTGAAATCCCCCATCACAACCGTGTAGTGGGTTTTATAGCTATGCATGGCTTTAGAGATCTCCTCATACATAGCCTCCACTTCGACATCGTCGTGTTTCGAGGTCGGAGCGTAGACCTGGATAACATTCAGCGAATATCGTTTCGATAATCTGAGTATCAGGTACGCTACCCTGCTCGAGACACTTCCGATAGTGATCACGTTGTTGACAAGGGATTTATGGACGATGAACCCGACACCACCAATGGACTGTTGGTCGCCCTCCCGGTGGTAAAGTAAGTTACCGGATTGCAGGGTTATCGAGTCCTCCCCCTCTCTTCGGACTTCAGATAACCCAATGATATCCCAATGTAACTTACTTATTGCCTCTTCCAACTCTACGAGCTTCTCGTCGAGCCTCAATGTGCGCGTGTTGTAGGTTGCCAGGTCGAGTCGTCGGTGTTGGTAGCCGGAGCCTACCCGGGGATTCTTAGCACCCCCTGCCCCGCCGTTACCATAGCCGCTACCGTAGCTAGGAATAGCGGGACCGCCGGGGACTGGGGGCCGATTTTTTGAGTGTGTATCCATTTTTTTGGGGGGGTTTGCCATAATCGCCACGCTTGGCAGGCGGGTTGGCGATCGCAGTATGGCCTGTTGTAACCTGGAGACGCTGCTGCCCATCTCCTGATGGCAGTTTTCCCTTTGTCGCCTCTTACGACACCCACGGGAAGAGAGGGGGTAGTGCTATTCTATTTATGTGCCGGCACTACACGGCACGGCTAAGTAGATAGTGCCAAACAATTAATATTTTTGATAATTGCGGTGATAATTACTTACTTACTACACTTGTTTATCACAGTACTCAAGGGGTTTTCGTATTAGCACAGATAAATTATTATTAGTAGCTTGCTTGAAGTTCAAATTGCAAAGTATTAAATCTCTAGATGGCGTGATTTGTAGATATTTTTAGCGAATAAAATTAACGCATGCCATGAAACAGAGATGAATAAAAGACTTTTTTGCATAAATCAGAATGAGTCACACCAATGATTTTTGTTATCAGCATATCTAAAAAATATGTAACTCGAGAAAAAAGAATCTGTTTTTATTTTTTTCCTATATTCAAAAATGACTGAGATATTAAACGTTAAAGTGCGGCCTCCGAGAAAAATTTGGGTGAACCAATGGCATTAACGTGTGACGTCACGTCGCACTTCCGTATACCTACATAGAATCCTTTGGCTATATAGTTGCGCTCTCACGGTTTCGTAATAAATTTATTTATTTTTCTTATAGTCGATCAATAAAATGTTTAAGTTATTTTGTATTGAGCCCATGTGAAAAAACACCTTCAAATAATGTTTTTTTTTCGTGAATAATAAATTAAATCAACTTTCGTAATGGCGGGCGGGATTCTGTCAATACATATAGCAACCGTCAAAACAAAATGTACTTACAACCATAACTGAGTTAAATATGCACCCTAAAAACTGACAGCCATTTCGATAATTTTATACTGCTAGTGGCGCCTCCACCACTGGGTCAGATAAGTATGTGGGATAAATGTCTTTCGGTATCGACAGTAGGTGACAGTTTTAGAGTGCGCCTGCGCGCGGTCGAAATTGAATACTAATCATTTACCATAACCTTAGAACGAAGAAAATGTACTGTAACTAGCGTCAAAAACGCACGAGTTGCGCGAAGATTGCGCACAGACGAACTCTATGTAGGTACAGTTAGACGGAAATCACCCGCAACAGCCGCAAACGGAGATGTCAGTGCGACATGACGTCATCGCAATAGCGCGCAAGGAAAGCAAATTTTCAAAAGCTGGTGAAACTTTACAACGCTGTATCTTTGGAAATCCTGGCCAGATTTCGATGAAACAAAAACTATTAGTACTTGCACGAGTTCGCGCATTAAATGCAGTAATTTTTATAGTCATATTTTGATGTGTTGGTGTGACTCATTCCAACAAAGAACTTTACCACAAATGATATTAACAGGAATGGCGCATCAATTTGATATGCTGCGTTGCGGGCGGTACAGATAGCGTACCTACATGAAATCCATTGACTTATGAATTCAATCCACGCAGATTCTGGCCGTTAGCCCCGTTTGGACAACCAGAAAGAAAGTAGCAGACAATAAACCATGACATGAATCGAGACGAGAACCACGAATTAGTGCTCAATGCTTGATTGCAAGAATCTTGTTTTTTAATGCCTTTATTTGATCAATCATTGCTTGATTTTGCTACAGCAATGTCATTTTACACATTATTTAGTAATGTTTCGTTAAAATAAGTTGATACGAATAGTTTAAAATCAGCCAAATGCGAGTCGGACTCGCCCTTAAAAGGTTCCGCGATTTATCCTAACCAAAACTTAAAATATAATTTTTAACCCATTGACAGCTGACCGGCCGAATTGGACCGGAGAACAATGGAAAATCTATTAAATCTCATTTCTGGGGCGTTGAAGAATAGACCTATCAATAGACACCACCCACGAATAGGTGAAAAAAAAACCTATTACCTATCTAACAAGTTTGTAGTCTTTATAGTTTTGAAACAAAATGGCTGTGATGCGACATACGCACCCACGGACGGACGGACAGACAGACAGACATGACGAATCTATACGGGTTCCGTTTTTTGCCATTCGTGTATGAAACCCAAAAAGGATAGCTTACAAATTTCTATTGAATCGAAACTTGTAATTTCAATAAATTTATGTTTCAAAATATTGTACTTAATGATTTATTAAGTACAATATTACCTACGTGGTATACCATATTACCTTATACCATACCTACGTGGGACACTCAGAAAGTTTTGAGAAACTAACTCTAACTCTATGGTTTAAATATTTTAATTAATCTTTTCAAAAACCTCTCCACCAGCCTCTATACAAAGCACTTATCAGGCGTTTGAATCAATTTTCGAAACATTTATTCTAGTCCGCCGCAGACACCTCTTCCACGGCCATCTCGAACGCTGATAGCGCGTCTTCCGGGGCGATGTAAACTGTATCCCTTTCAGCAGATTTTTAATTTTAGGGATGAACGGTAGATGGTTGCTTTTGAAGGTCCTTCATCCATAAAGGCCATTTGAAGTCGATCAAATGATTCATCAGGTTTTAGGCCACATTTAAAATCGTAGAAAATCATCATACGAAAATTTTCTAGATGCATCCATTTTTAAAAGCTTTTTATTAACTTGCCATGTTAGGTTAGTATGTTAGTTAGTTAGTGGGGGACAAATCTCGCAAGTTTAATTTGACCCACTTCCCAGTGTCCAATGGAGCTGAAATTTTGTATAAGTATAGGATTGGTTCAGATGACAATACAATATTAAAGTACAGTCAGCAAAAAGTTTGTCATAAAAATGAAATTTTTACTAAAAACTTATTATATGAGACACGATAATTTAATTTGGCTCTCGAAAAAATGTAAAGTGAAATTCGAAATTCGAACAATGGTATTTTTACTTTAAAAAATAAACCAAATTTTTTAAAACAATTACAAGTGGTCAGTGCCACAGAAAAAATCTTTTTTTCGCAAAACTTTCTGGATGGCCTGGTATATGTATTTATAGAGATAATATTAAGTACGTCAGTACCTATATAAACTTATCACTAGTGGATGCCCGCGTCAATGTCCGCGTTGAATTCAGTAATGCGATCTCCATTATATCTCCATGCCTATACCAGTGTACTTACTATTATTTATTCTGTGGCCTAAGGTTCAGGGAGATACCGGCAAAAAAATATGGAAAAGACCATGGGCTTCATTTTACATTTGACGACCATATTAGGGAGATCAAATGTCAAATGAAGCCCATATTCATATTTTTAAGCTGGTAGCCCCCCAGTATAAGTAAAGTTAACAGCCGGACAGATAAATATCGATACTTTCTCATTTCTTATATTAGTATGGATATAAAAACAAATAACAATCTGTCGTACGAATTAACATCGTGGTTTATTACAAAAAGTCTCGGCTATTTAATACCATCGGTCGAGGAAGGAAAATCGTCAAAATATTTTGGCATTCTAATTTGTGAGTGAAAGTTTTTAATAGCCATGTGGCAAATATTCAAAATATTCTTTTTGATTTTCTTACAAGATTTCAAACAAAAGTAATAATTTTTCAGAAAAATGGAAAATGAAGTATTTAGAAAAAATCGACCCGTCTCACAACTAGCTCCGATGGGACTCGAACCCACGACCTTTCGCTTTCCGGGCGACTGCTCTAACCACTGAGCTACGGAGTCGTTACGAGAAGCGTCGAATTTATCCAATACTTCTTACACGCTGTATACTCAGCGTTAATTTCATCAATGTGGAGATATTACTACCCTCACTAAATAATAACCACTTTTAATAAACACTTTTTTCTAAATACTTCATTTTCCATTTTTCTGTAATAAAAATTGCATTGTGAATGCAAAAAACTAAAAATTAAAATAAAATAATTTTTCAATAAATGAGCTTATTCAAAAAGAAGGAAGACTATAAATAAATATTTTGAGATTTGTCATTGTGGTTATCATACTGATTAACAACAGATTATTGTCCTTGTTTTTTACTTGTACAATATGTATACTATCCTTTGTCCACAAGAATGAATCACTTATGATTCATTCCAAAGCTCGCCTTTCATAAAAAAGTATTAAATATGAAAGTTGATAAATGTCTCTTATAACTTGCACTGTTGTTATTAACTAATCATGCAGAACCATATTTGTGTCTCATAGTTATGTAAATATGAGACAGAAATCGATCAAGTGATTGTAAATTGGCTGTAAATTGTATGATGCCGGATCCGTGTATTTAGGGAAGCTTAGTTGCATAATCTGTCTTCGCTTGCATACTTGCCATGAGTCAACCTCAGAGGTTGACCTAATGGACACTGCCTCCGAACCAAGTGAGCACGAGAGATATTTTAGCTACATCGAAATGTCAAAAACAACATTTAACTAGTTACAAAATAACCTTTGGTTTTACTTTCAAAATTCAAACTAATGTAAACAAAACTTCATTTCATGAAGTTTCATGGGGTTCATGAAAAAAAAATCATGATTATAAGTTAAGTATTTTTAACACAACTTTTAAAGCTCAATGATTAGGTAGCAATTTAAACAAATTACAGCAAAAACATTAGGCTTTGTTTGTCTCTGAGAGTGTTCTATTTACCTTAACTTTTCCTGTTGTATAATATCGTCCTACGTCATAATTTTTGAACTTTGATAATAATAATGATAAGAACCCTCGGCTATTGGCAACCAGCCATTTTGACGGTGACTTCCTTTTATCCTTGACATTGGTCGCAGTGTTGGCTTAATTTCGTAGAGTAAATTCGAGTTTGATAAGAGAATAATTGTAGCAATATAGCTAAGCGACAACGACAACTAAGTGGATGAACTAACAGTCCGTCACTTTGCGATTGGATGTCGTTTCGATGAGAAGTGGGACAGCTGACTTTCTGACCTACACATACTTTTCCACAGTTGTAATATAATAATTGTTATAACTGTAAATAAAACTTTTGTTGCTTTATAACAGCTGATGTTGATGAAAGGAATTGTTGTTCTTCTGTTTAACTTTTTACTTTGCTCTATTACTGATAATTTTTCTTAATTAATCTCACCTTAAAACAGATTACTACCAGTCCACATGAAGTCCGTTCAAAGGCGAAGATATCTTGCGCTGATCAATATGCAAACAATAACATTTCACTTGTTTTCGCGTCGGTCGTACAGAAACGTCGTATTCACATACTAATTATTTATATTTACGAGAAACCGTGGCTACGGGCATACGGGCCGGTGCGTGTCGGAACACTGAAGTGTTTTTAGTGTCTGCGGACTGCAACACGGGAGCTGCGAGGAGACTGTCTCGACTGACCACAACCGCACGCGACGCGCGCAGTGAGAGTTGTGCGTCGTGCCTCTGCGGTGCCGCGGTGCGCACCACGCGACACCGACACCCTGCTAGAGACAGCATCAGATGCTGCATCTTGCACAACCTGCACTCGCAAGTGCCGATGTCGGAAGCGCCTAGCTCTCAAGCTGTAAGCCGCAGCTATCCGCATAGAAAAGTTTTCACTTACTATCTCGTTATCTCGCTCAAACATCTTCATTAAGAGCCCCCGCGCACCACAGACACAGGTCGCTCAAACACCCCCATTGAAAGTTCCCGCACACCACAGACTTTGTATATGCTGATAGTATGATCGGGCTCATAATCAGTGTGGTTTACCGACCAAATCGTTGTAAAATTAGATTCTTAGATTAAGAGGAAGCCCCGAATGCCCGAGGCCATCAAAATCAGAACTATCGCCCGATACAAGTATATGATGTGCGAGGACTCTAATAATCTAGATCAAAACAATGCATACTCCAGTCGACTGTTACACCATGTCACGAAAAACCATTCTTCATTCAATAAAAGTATTTTATGACCTTTGCATGTTATCCATGGAATAATCATAGCGTGATTTACAGAGCCAAAAGAAATGTTTGATAAAATATACGAAATTAAAGGCAGTTTTACAACGTTTACTTTCTAAAGTTACACTTTTTATCATCATTAAAGATCGTGATTTCGTGCCAACGAAGAGTATTTTTATTTCATAAATTACATGTTAATATTGAAAGAAAAATCTTTTTAGTAAATACTAGCTTTAAAAGACCTAGAATTCGAAAATAATTTTATTAGCTCTATGAAAACTGATATAGCAATAGACGACAACATAAATAAAACGTATGGTGCTTGCATCTGTCTCTATGCCGATACTTATCTGACTCTAAGTACTTACATGCTTAAAATTACAGAAGAAATGATTGTTGCGTACCTAGTGATAGTGTTCATTGAAACATTTATTTTTCATTCTTAGGTCCATATTTCAGTAACTTGGCAAATATTGGAAAAATTGTGATTGAAATAACTACCACTATCTACCAACCTACCTTCGATAAAAGTCAAACCTACTTCTAATTGAGTTATGTGGTATTGCAACTTTTGGTGGTTGGGCGAAAGAAAAAATCGCGCTCTTCGGAATACGTTCATTACTCATTATAATCTATATGTAGTCACTGTTTTCAAATAATATTTTGATAATGTAAATGTTACATAGGTATTAAAACTTTTTGCAAGTATTTTACTGTACCCATATTAATAGTCGTTGTTATACCCAAGGGTGCCAAAGGAAACAGATGTTCATTCAGTTGCTAACATAAAAACGTGTTACTCTTGGGTGAGCACGGGCCTTCATCGAAGGTGCACCATACGCCACCAACCCCATCTCTCCATCCTTCACTAACACCGGCTGGTCAGCATGCTGCGTCCTTGTCGCATATGACGTGCCAGGGTGCTGTGCTGGTGTTGGTTTAAAGTTGTTTAGACGTTGTCAGCGGCAACGGTAGAACGAAACAGTCGGCTCCCGGCCACCAGACGGTGTACAAAAGCTTCCACAGGACAATATATTTTTATTTTTAATTTATTGTTACATTATAGCTAGTGACATCGTGACGGTGATCATGTGAGTAATCTTTACTACTAAATTATAGTCTATTTTTGCGCGGCCCTCTTATCACATCAGCTGTTCATTCTTGACCCCGGGCGCTAATCATGAGACCTAGAGTATGCTAAGTAGGTGCTTAAGATATTTCATTGTGAGTGAATAATTACTTCGTGTTAATTATGTTATTTAGACCATCGTATACTTATCGTTGAACAATATCTAGAAGCATCTACTTAAGTATGCATTTTCTTACGCTCGTACACATTGTTTTCGTTACGTCAGCCGTTTCATATCGGCTAATAAATACCAGTAAATAATTATCTTTATTCATTTAACGACAGCCGCAAGAATGGCATCCTTGCGTGCCGCGAGTGTTCACTAGATAAGCAAATGATGTTACATACCTACTTAGATCAGTTGCAACTGGTAGACGTTTCTATGATCTGAGTATTAAGTCTATGTTATCTGATGTTATCTAAGAGTTACATAGAATAGAAAGAGTCAGACGAGTAACCAATATAGCTTAAATAGTTGACGTAGCCTGAAGCGGCTCTGAGGATGAATTTGGAAATAATTAGTGCAAAACATCGCAGTTGAGATAAATATTTTAATTTTGGTGCTGATATGTACAAAAATAGCCAAGTAGAGAACTTTGCGTTTACAGCGACGTTAGACTTATTACCTATATGAATATTTATGTTAGACAAACTAAACTTGTAAGATAGATTTACTGACGTCAAACTTATTCCATGGAAGATAATAGGACTAGATTAAGATTTAAATCAATGCAACTTTGAATCCGAAATACTTCCTTTATTGATCATTGGAAACTTTTCTGAGATATTAATAAAAATACCTATGGCATTTCACAAGCCAATGGACTTTAGTAAGCTTATTCAAATTACGAAGACCGTTTTATTGGTATCAATTACGTTGAATTAAGTTTAGGGTGTCGGTAACGTTAACAACCTACACCGTACTTACGTGCAGCGGGTAATATGGTATCCATCTAATTAATTACAGCAACATTTGAACCCGCGACAGATATCAAGTTTATTTTTAAGGACCTGTGTCTTGTTGTATAGTGTTCTGCAAAAGTTTTTGTTCCCCAATTTGTAATTTTCAAACCCATAGAATATACTAGCATTAGCATAGCATTGGTATTTTTTACATTTTTAAGACATTTTTCAAATATAATATTCAGTAGCTCCAAATTTTATTTAAGTGTATAAATAATTATAACGGAATTTATTCTTTTTGCAGGTATTAACTACGAAAATACTATGCAACAACGAAACTACTTCACATAATGACATTATCGAATAGTATTGAAGAGTATACAGGAGCTAAGACTGACATATTTGATGATTCCAATTGGGATTCATTATATTGCTCTCATCTGTGGTCAAATAGTCAATTACGAAGAGCAATACTAACAACGCCGTATCCAGATAATAGAATAGTTAGATATTGCTATACCTGTAGAGGAAAGATAAGAAAATATAAGATAAGGAATGCAGATGATAGTTTTTTACCAAATAATCATTCAACTCCTGCTCATAATGTAGAAACGAGAAATTACGAACTTCCTATAGATGTCTTGCAAGAAAGTTCACTAAATATTATATCTCTCGACCTATCTGGTGATAGAACAGTTTCAAGAGACACTGACCCTACCTCAAACATTGAGACTAACCAATGCATTCCAACGATATCACGTCAAATTGATTCCAGTTTTCGCCAAAAATTTACTTCCTATGATATGCGTCCTAATGAAATTAATCAAAGGAGACTGAGAAAGAGCCTAAAAGGCATTGGATGTATTGTTAATTTAGCACTGAACGATAAATCTGTTAAAAAAAGGACACACATCCAGGCGTGCTCAATAAGTGTAATGATATTAGCAATCATAGTAATAAGCTTTGTCCTAGTCAATTTTACCAGTCCTAATTTTACACGTGCAACGAACGTAGCAAGTACAATTGTAGTGCCAACTAAAACAATAGAAGCAAATGAAACATCGTCTGCAATTATTAATACGCATACTACATCAACAATCATAACGACTTTTATAACAAAAGAATTACCATCAACAGAAGAACCTGTAACGACAACTACAGAAAACACGTCACTTATTATTAGTGTTATTGCTAAGATTCGTAAGAATGTAAGAACGTTTCCAAAAGACACTAAAAGGGAAAGTCTGAAGCCTAAAGAGATAAACAATAGGGACGTATCACAAAGATTTTGCTCGTGCCAAACAGATGAAGTTTGTATGCTGGATGAGAGTAGTGGTACTTCGATATGTCGAAAAGCGATTGATAGTGATGACCCAACTGGTATGCAGTCTTTTATTGCGATAATCAAACACTAGTATTAGGTATATTTTGAAGGTTTGTTTTTCTTTTGTAGGTTGTGGAGGTCTATGTGCTTTGGACACCGAGGCCTGTCAACTAGTGGACCGACTGCGGGGCGTCCGCGTTTGCAGACTTATATCTTTGGTGACATGTTCATCGCAAGAGTGGCGGTGCCGTAACGGTCTTTGCGTGAAAGCTGATCAACGATGCGACGGCTCCATTCAGTGCTATGACCGCTCCGATGAAATGCATTGTGGTGAGTAAAACATCGAAAGTAACTTGTTATTTCTTTTATAATTTCGCAATAAATCACGACACTGTATGAAATAAGTCAGGGAGAAAAAAATTCGGCCAAGTCCGAGTCGGACTCGCCCATGAAGGGTTGCGTACACACTTAAAGTAACTACACCTAGCCAAAATACCACTATCTTTTTTCGCCTGCAACAAATAACTTTGTTTTGCTTACAAACTTTAATACTTTGTCATTCATATGACAAAGTTGTATTTGCGGTTTTTGAAAAGTTATATCTCAAAAACTTTTGACTATATCTCATTACAATTTCATTGGAAGTGTTTATTGAGATTTTATTTTATTTTATCTAGACTCTAAATTCTGGAGCATATATTTTTTAGATTTTTCACTCTCCTAATTTAAAGTTAGAGGGAGGGGGGCAAATTTTACCACTTTGAAAGTGTCATCTTTCAAAATATTGACTTTGAGAAAAATGGATTAAGAACCCTCAATATTATTATTTAATAATAAAAAAAATAATAATACTTAATTATTATTATTTTTAAAGATTTAGGTAGGTATCTATAGACACGCCCCACACTAACAGGCTGATGTTTTTTTTTGTTTCAGTTCTATGTGTATGGGTAGCACCGTTGATTTATTTTATTTTTTTATTTATACTCATAAAAATCCTGAAGTGGCTTACAAAATACATCTATCTACTAACAACTGTGTAGTCTTAATAGTTTTGGAATAAAGTGGCTATGACATACGGACGGACAGACGGACAGACAGACATGTTGAATCTATAAGGGCGTTTGTGCACTACCACTGAATTTTACCGATCCGGAAAAAAACGGATGCTTGTATTTTAATAATTAATCATTTATAATAGTATTTAATTAAATACAAGCATCCGTTTTTTTCCGGATCGGTAAAATTCAGTGGTAGTGCACAAACGCCCAAAGGGTTCCGTTTTTTGCCATTCGGCTACAGAACTCTTAAAATAGCCCAACTCTCAGAAATCATCAACAAAAATTACATTAGTTCCGCTATCGGTCAAAAGATGGTGCTGACCTAAAACTTAGGTAAAGCAATATTAGGTATTCTACATAGCAAATTCTCTGACGAATATAGCTTCGCCGATGAAAACATTTTCACGTTTTATTTATTTATATTTCTGATGGTACGGGACCCTCGGTGCGCGAGTCCTACTTGCTCTTGACCGGATTTTTTTTTTAATACCTACTTCATTTTCAATCAGTAAATTATATTTAAAGTCTCACTAAATAAATAGGTAGGTAAATAATATTAATGATCTACTTGCATTTTCAATACTTTGTTTCATTTCAGAGTGTGATTTAACTAAACAATTTAGATGTGGCCATTCCATATCGTGTTTTCCCAACACCAAACTTTGTGATGGAATCATAGACTGCTGGGATGGATTTGATGAATTGAACTGCACCACTGGTACGTATTTTACTTATTCATGAAACATAATATGGTTTATTGGTTTACATTGACATTATATTATGCCTTTTGACACACAAATTATATAAATTAGAATGCAAATCGTACTTATACCGTTCAGCTACTCACGAAACTGGGTTATGAATGTGCTCACTCAGACATAACGGGTCTTCCTATACCCACTTCCTCTATATTGGAAAAGCATAATACTAGTGTTTACCTATCTGCAGATATGTATTGTACGATAATACGGTTTCAGGACTTGTATATTAAGTACTTGTTGCAATAGACAAGAAAACTTTATGTTTGTTTCAAATTTACTTGTAAAAAAAGACAAGGCATCAAATTGTTTTATGCCAGATGACGTTTTACATACGCTTGCGTGTGGAAGCTAACGCGATGACTACAATAGCGTGCATTTCAATACTTGCCGACTTTGAACTAGAATTAAGTATTTAACAAATCAATGTTACCTTGATATGTCTTTAGAAAACACACAGTCTGTTATAATGCTGATCGGACATCGTAATTCGTTTCACAGACTATAATAACAAATGATATGTATTAATTTATATTCTTCCATCTATCTACATAAATAAAATTGAATGTTGCTAAGCGCAAAATCTGGACATTCTGGACCCATTCGGCAATTTTTTTTCGTCTTATGTTCCTTAAGTCCCACGGAAGGTTTTTTTCGGAGAGTCAAAATATAAAAATTGCGTTGAAAATAGTAAAAACCACACTTTTCTTTTCCAATACAAACCAACTATCAAACATTTGACGTAAATCGTTTATCCGTCTTTCACATCAAAATGGAGCAACGGATTGACATGATTTTTGGTATGGGGATAGTTTGTGAGGTGGAGAGTGACATAGACTATGCATATAGTTCTTTTTATGCCCGATAGTACTTATCACATTCCCGCTGGATAACGTCGTGTAGTCCACGCGAGCGAAGCCGCGGGCGGAAAGTTAGTTATAAAATATTTGATGAACTTTCAAATAGTTTCTGTTTGAATTTTGGTTCAATTTAAAAGCTTTCTATTTATTTTTCTTTATCCATTTAAGGAAACAAACAGTCAATTATATTTTGTATCATGTATCAAAGTATAGTCCATTCGCTTAGATAGTGTCGCCCTTTTATTTGTAAATCACTTACATAAATTCCTTTTATATAAAAATATCCAAATTTTCATAATTAATTGACTTTGGTACCCAACTTGTGTGTATTAGCGTATTAGTTATATCTGCATTAGTAAGGATTTTAAAGCAAGAGCCACAATGCCATGCGGGTACCGACACTATCTAACCGAACGGACTATACTTAAGGACTGAGATTATTTTACTTATAAAGTTACAATCAATAGGTATTGCATTAAAAAAGAAATTACCGAGAAAAGCCTACCCAAAGAAAAGATACCTACTTAAAACTTTTTAAAGCCGTTCCATCGTAAATCTCCAAAAATATTGAAAAAGCTCAAAAACTACGAAAAATCGCGAAACATATATATTGAATATATATATATATATATATCCAATAGGAGGTTAAATCGATAGGTATGGTAGGTAGGTACTCGGCTATCACCTCGCATCGGTTTGACACCTTGAAGCTGGCCATTGACGGTCAAATTTTCCTAAAACTGTGGCGTAAAACTCCGGCGTCAATCCAAAATTTGATCGTGAATGTCGAATCGTCACTCCAGAGTTTTAACTGACGACGCGCCACGCAATCGCGTCAGTTCGATCGCTGCGCCCGCCCGCGGTGGTGCGGTGGTCGAGCGTGCTGCGGTGGTGCTGCGTATAGTTTTTGGTATAAAGGAAGTATAAAGGGTAAAAACGGGACCCTATTACTAAGACTCCGTTGTCCGTCTGTCTGTCTGTCACCAGGCTGTATAACACGAACCGTGATAGCTAGACAATTATTGTTTAACAGATGATGATTTCTGTTGCCTGCCGCTATAACAACAAATAGGTACTAAAAACAAAACAGAATAAAATTTATATTTAAGGGGGGCTCCAATAAAGTAAACCGTGATTTTTTACCGTTTTTTGCTTGATATTAATAATGGCCATAGGTAGACGTTTTAAGTATTTTCAGAATATTTAGTTGAACTTATAGGTACTCACTTTAAAAATAAAATGAAGTTCATATTTAAGGAGGGTTCCCCTACAACAAACGTGATTTTTTCCTGTGTTTTGCTCGATATTAATAACGGCAATAGGTATACTTACGCTTGAAATATTCTCAGAATATTTAGTTGTATACCCACTTTAAAAATAGATAATTAAGTATATTAAAATAAAATTCATATTTAAGGGGGGCTCCCATACAACAAACGTGATTTTTGCCGTTTTTTGCTCGATATTAATAACGGCAACATGTAGATGCTTAAAATATTTAGTTCTATTTCTTATTCGGAATCAGAATCCTTTTTTTTCTTGACAAAAATAAGTAGTACACGATGAGTACACGTCTTTCAACAGCCCGGCCGGTCGAAAACTGAAGAGCCGGCGTCACGCCAGTCAGTGGGGAAATCTAGTTGGCTTAAAACCATTTGGAGTGACGCCACAGTTTTACGCCACAGTTTTAGGACAAAACTGATCGTCAATGTCCAGCTTGAAACACCCTGTATACAGAGTCAAGAATCCTTTAAATATACCTAATAGAGTTCCATTACACATAATAAAAAAACCGGTCAAGAGCGAGTCGGACTCGCGCACCGAGGGTTCCGTAACATCATAAACTTAATATAATAAATTAATATAATAATTATAATAAATATACTTAAGGCGATGATTCCCGACCGAAATAGGCTATTTAAAGACAATTATTTTTGTATCTTTTTCATTAACTAAAACCAAGTATACTGCAAGTAATACGATATTTGGATTACGATTAGACGGATGTTTGAGATTTTATTTGACACAGTAAAATATCACCAATCGAAAAAACACGGCCGGAAACACTAGATTAATAACAGTTAAATATAATTCATGTTGATGATTTCTGAAAAAGTTTAGGTACTATTTAGAGACATCGTTTTATTTTTCCTGTATCCTTTACATAAATTTCTATCCACAGAACACGGAAAGATTTTTTTCGTTTCATCACATAAAATAATTTAATATTTTTATTTCTCTCTTATTTATTTATTTATTTATACACACAGATAATACAGATAGACAAAAAATATACAAAGAAGACATAAAATGGGCGGCCTTATCGCTAAAAGCGATTTATTTGCAAAATAGTTGGGCAAACGTCATCTAAAACTATTCCAAATTTCAAGTTGATAGCATTAGTAGTTCTCGAGATGTCCACTTGATGAAAACTTTAGAATAAGTATGTACAGTTATTTATAAGTATCATCATCATCATCATCATCAGCCCGTTTAAAAAATATTACATTAATAGCATAAAGAACAATCACATTTAAAAATATCAATATTGGAGAATAATTAATTAGCTATCACATGAACGACTGATAAAAGTGTTTTTCGCGTTGAAAGAATTTTGGAAAGTTTTTGTGGGACGTGAAGAGATTCGAGGGACTTTTAGTTTAACTTTTTATATCTACAACTTACTTAGCCTACACCCAAAAAATCTCATCAATATTTTCGTCCGCATACAATAGTACTGAGTCACCTATTCGAACACTTACTACATTTACATAACATAACGATGTTCCAATTTCCAATGTCGCGAAATGGTAATAAAAAGTAAACATGACTTGTTTTGCTGGAAATATGTACCTACTTATACGCCAAAACTGGAAAATTATTTAAAGTAAATTCAGTACCCCTAGTGTAAGTTTTTATGTCAAAAAACGCAAACTATCGTGAGTGCGTATTTATGTCAATTTGTATGAAAACTGTATCAGCGCCTCTAGCGGCGAGTAGCGCGCTTATGCAGTTTTCATACAAATTGACATAAATACGTACTCGAAATAGTTTGCGTTTGCTTGACATAAAAACTTACACTAGGGGTACAGGTTACAATCTATATATATAAAAAAGTAAATCACTCACTCACTCATCACGAAATCTCGGAAACTACTGGACCAATGAAGATAAAATTTGACAGGAAGGTAGATTATAACTAGGAGAGGTCCACTACGAACGGATTTTGGGAAACTCCCTCCCTGAAGGGGTATAATGGGGGGGCTAATGTTATATAGAACTTCGACATTTCTAAACTTAGAAGTATGAAAATTGGTACGTTGGATATTGGTTATAACTAAAAATGATCTGCGTAAGCAAAGTTAAGAAAAACTCCCCCCTAATGGGGCAAAATGAGGGGATAATGTTTTATTGGAACTTCCTCAATTATGAACTTAGAAGTATGAAAATTGGTATGTTGAACACTAATCACGTATGAAAATGATCTGCGTAAGCGAAGTTGAAAAAAACTCCCCGATAACGGGGTAAAATGGGCGAATTAAACTTATATGGAACTTCCTCATTTCTGAACTTAGAAGTATGAAAATAGGTATGTTGGATACTGGTCACGAATGAAAGTGATCTGCATAGGCGAAGATAAATAAAAAGTCCCACCTAATGGGGTAAAAAGTGGAAGTATAAATTTTAAATGGAACTTCACCAATTCTGAACTTAGAAGTATGAAAATTGGTATGTTGGATACTGATCACGATTGAAAATGATCTGCGTAAGCGAAGTTAAAAAAGTCCTTAATAATGGGGCAAAATGGGCGAATTAAGCTTATATGGAACTTCCTCATTTCTGAAGTTGGAAGTATAAAAATTGGTATTTAGGATTCATACTGGTCAGGATTAAAAATTATCTGCGTAGGCAAAGTCAAAAAACTAAAAAACTCCTCCGTAATAGGGTAGAAAGGGGGGGTTTCAAGTTTAAATGGAATTTTCTCAATTATAGAATTAAAAGTATAAAAATTGGTATGTAGGATACCGGTCAGGACTTAAGATGATCTGCGTATGTAAAGTTAAAAACTTCCCCATAATGGGGTAGCATGGGGGGTTAAAGGTTGTATGAAAACTTCCTCATTTCTGGACTTAGGAGTATAGAAATTGCTATGAAAGATACTGGTCATGGTCAAAAAAGTCCCCATCTAAGGGGTAGAAAAGGGTGGGGGGGAGATAATAAACATACGTAGTTTAGATGTTTGTGGCTCAAATCGGCAACCACACAAAACGGCTGATACAATCGGGATAAATTGCGCTCTGGCCTGCCTTGAGCCAGTGCGCAATTTATCCACATACGGTTCATACGGTTTTTTTAACTCGTGAAAAAGTACGGTTTCCGTGGGATACAGTTTTTTAGCACTTTACTTTGTTCAATGAAGTATGGGCAAAGAATATATCACTAACGAAGCCATACTAATAAGGAGCATTTTGACTTCTATGGTGCGGGTTGAAGGTAAACTTGATCTAAAATGTGTTGTCTGATGATGACTTACTCGACTTACTGCATGGGTCCTATGACAGTTCATTTTCGTGCAAAGAAAAATGTTGTTTCTTGACAAGAAATAAGGTCTAATTTTCTAGCAGAAACTGCATAAAAAATGTGTAATACTGATTTTCTTTAGTTTTATTCCAATAACATAAAGAACTTTTTGCTCTGCACGATTGAGCTGTCATAGGATAGGACCCATGCTACAATAAAAAAATGTACTGAATGATTTTTTGAATTTTGGTAGTTCACGAGTAGGAGAATGTCCGAATATTATTCATGCGAAAGTAGCTCCTGTCTATTTGTCTAGCTATCGTTACCTTCTCATGCATAGACCATTGATTTGACTTTCATGAAATTTGGTATATAGAGCAGTGGGCCAGTGGGTAGCGTGCTCAGCCTGCGATCGCTGAGGTTATGTGACTTTTGCAATGGTCTATCACGGGATGGCTGTTCAAAAATATATGGTGCTTCCGAAGACACGATAAGTCGATGGTTCTGGCTGCATTTGGATTGGTTTATAACTGCAATAGGCCCGTGTGGAAGGTCATGGCCAGTTCTCCTTATCCACCTATATGAAGCTCTAGCAGCGGGAACATTAAAATGGATTGATGATGGTGCTGATGAGCCCAGGCTTAGGCCCCACGTGGCACGCTTAGTGGCTAGCTAGGAGGCAAGCTTAGTTGTCGAAACACTTCGATACATAGTGGCCATACTGCCTGGCTACAAAGCTCGGTGTCTGGTGATCTAAAGTGTCAACCCTACAAATATTATAAATGCGAAAGTTTGTGAGTATGAATGTATGGATGGATGTATGGATGTTTGTTACTCTTTCACGCAAAAACTACTGAACGGATCTGGATGAAATTTGCAACAGAGATAGATTATAGACTGGAATAACACATAGGATACTCTTTATCCCGATACTCCCACAGAAACGGGAACCACGCGGGTGAAACCGCGGGCGGCCGCTAGTTTCAGATATAAAAGAAAATATAAGTAGTAATTTCTGGAAAAGAACCTTCAAATAAATGTTACTTTAAAATAACACGTAGCTTTTTGGTTCTTTTCAGAGTGTCCTGGGGACCAATTCACGTGCACTAACGGTCAGTGCATTACATCATCGAGATTTTGCGACAACCTGGCGGACTGCGCAGACGGCAGCGACGAGCCGCATGGCTGCGACAGCGGCTGCAGCGCGCAAGAGTTGCGCTGCGCGAACAACAGATGTGTACCAAAGGCCGCGCTGTGTGACGGGCGCGACCAGTGCGGGGACGCTACCGATGAGCTACACTGTTCCTAGAATAAAGTTGGTGACAGCTTAACTAAAATAGAACAGCGTCCTAAAAGACAAATAAATGTGCTACGACTACGAAGCTACAGAAATATATCGTAGCGATACTACAAATTCAGTAGCATTCCTGTAGCAGGTGATAGATTACGAGTAAACTGGGTCTCAATTTGTTAAATGTTGTTTATGGAAATGGTAAACAGATGTTTTACCATTGTGACGAATTCTTATTATACTTACAGTTTCTTTAGAGGGAAAATGTGTCCTAAACACTTTAGTCAGGTAGACAGTCGGGCAGGCTGCACATTTTTACATAGGTAAGTAAGTACCTACCTTCTTCACACTTACGTGATTGCTAGAGGTTGTACGCTAATTAGATAGAATCTAAGAATCTTATGAGGTAAAGAAAATTGAGAATTATTTCCAAAGATTTATTTTTCCAACTGACATAGACAAACAATACATAAGTAATTAAGTACTCCGAGTTGCAGAAGTTTATTTAACCCTTGCGATGTGAAAATATATTCATGAGGTCATTACGATTATGAAATTTTTCAGTCGAAGCTATTGTGTCGTAAAAACCGTGACCTGTGATGCCATAGGTGTAGGTGGTTATGAAAGGCTTCGGAACATTGTATTTATGTGTTACTTTTTATGAAAATATCTTAACTTTTAATTGGTAGGATTTTTATTATGTTTCATAAAATAAAATATCCTTCCTTAAACTGCAGCAATACAACAATGCTGAAAACATTGTTATTGTTATGGCGTCAGGCTTAGATAAGATGGTGGTAGCTAGTCACGTGGACTTACACCAAGTCCTACCACCAACCAAATCGAATACAATATGTACCCCCACTGGGAATCTTACCCGGGACCTGTGCGTCTGATATCGGTGGGGTGTAGTGTACCTCTAGACCACAGAGACACTTGAAAGTTTCCCCTAGGGTGACGTTCCAAGGTCGTTCCACAGTTTCATCTAGGTCCTATTTCTTCCCTATCCTTTGTTGTGGAAAAAATATTTGTACTTATTAAATTGTAAGTTCCTATAATTTAATTTTTCAAAGCCAGTGTTGGATTGTAATATTTGCAATTTTAGGGTTGCACATACATACGTGACAGGTCTAACATAGAAATAATTGGGGCAAGGAAATTTTTCTATTATTCCGTTATCCTAATATTTTTTCAACACACTTGCTCATAAAGTGAGCCTTATTACATCGATCTTAGGGCCATAAACCGAACTATAACACACGCGTGCATAATAATATTACAGTACTAGTTGCGTAATAGAATTATCCCTACAAAGTTAAGTAAGTACCTAACTGCAAATTATATGCGAGTAAACAGAGACTTTTCAATTTAACCGGGTAATACAGTATCCCTACAAAGTTAAGTTAGTGCCTAACTGCAAGTTATATGCAAGTCAACAGAGCATTTTCAATTTCAGCGGGTAATAGATACAGTTCTTTTTTTGTAACAACAAAGAGGTTTTATACGGCTGAAAATCCATTTACGTTTTTAGAATAAATAAATGTGTCCCTAATTAAGACAAAAAACATAATTAAGTATATTATTATCAAATTATTTATAATTCACAATAATTTGTTATAAAACATTTGCATTTTATCACTATTATTATACTTAATTATTTTGAAGTAGGCTGTATGGCTGTATGTAATCAATCACCTTACATTTGGCGCGTGCAAAAAAAAAAACTTGCGCGCTTTTTCCCTTAGCTAATATTAGGTTATTGTATGCAATAAATGTTTGTTTTTCCTCGCAAGTGTGTTGAAAAAGTGCGTATGAAACTCGTGAGCAACTTACTCACTAGACACTCGGCTGATTTACGCCCTCGCCTGCGGCTCGGGCTGCAACCCACAGCCTCGTGTAAAATGACCAACCTAAGCTCACTTGTATTGTATCATAATATACTATTTATTTATGTAAGTCTGATAAAGGTACTATGCGATTATTATAAGAATAGGACTGTCAAACGGCATTTTTGATCTTTGTTCCTTTTCTCGCACATCCTACACCCTGAAGTGGAAGCGAAACGCAAACAAATATGGCCGTTTTGACAGTCCTATTATTATAATAATCGCATAGTATATCGTAATATTGGCTTTAAGAAATAGAGAATTAAAACTGCCTAACACGAAAACCTGATTAAGACTCGTTAGTTCCGATGATAAAATTCATCTAGGTAGGTATGTAGTAATTTAATCTAAAAATTTAAGTTTTTTCTTAATTTAACTAGATATAAATTTATTATTGGCATATTATTTGTAAATATAGAAATATTTTTGGATATGATGATTTTTTATTTACTCTCTACTAGCTGCGTGCGCCAAGGAATCTATGCAGGTGAAACCGTTCGCTCACGTGGTTTCAGTTCCCGTGGGAATAATTTCATGAAAAGTATCCTATGTGTATACCAGCCTATACTTGTCTATCTCTGTGCCCACATAAGGCGGCACGAAGTTTACAGGATCAGCTAGTACTCATAATATTATCCAATTCCATCAACATCACATTGTCATGGTTGTATACCTACATACAGGCCAAATTGAGAACCTCCTTCTTCTTTGAAATCTGTTTAAAATGCTGCCATCAGCGCGGAAACTTGAAAGAAAGAAAGAAAAAATATTTATTGACTAGCGGCCGCCCAAGGCTTCGCCCGCGTATACTACACGAGACGTCATGTCATCCCGGGGAATTTAAATAGAATAATAATTCTAAAAATATTAATATCATTTCTAAAAAAATTAAACCGCCTTCAAAACAAAACTGCAAACAAAAACTCATTTCCCAAAAACACGTAAAAGTGAAAAATAAATTGTATCATTCAATTCAAAGTACGAAAGTGCTGGAATTTTTCTAATTAATCTTGAACTTACTGATCTGATTGAAGTCGGTGTCAAGCCAAATAGGTATTAATATTAATATGTATTTGATAGGTTACAATTAACACCACTCTGCGCATGAGATGAGATATTGTGTATTATTGTTTCACTATTTTGAAATGAAATGAAAATGAGTTTTGCAATTGAATTTTAAGTATTCGTTCTTGTTACTTTCGGCTTGACACCGACTTCAATCAGATCAGTAAGTTCAAGATTAATTAGAAAAATTCCAGCACTTTCGTACTTTGAATTGAATGATACAATTTATTTTTCACTTTTACGTGTTTTTGGGAAATGAGTTTTTGTTTGCAGTTTTGTTTTGAAGGCGGTTTAATTTTTTTGGAAAAATTTTGTTTATTTTTCCTTTTTTAGTGTAAGAAATCTACTATAAGATATAGCATAATGAGCAAGGGTAGCTCAATGTGCAACGACTATAGCCCATATCTAAATTAGAACACTAAGACTAGCACCACCCTCCAACTCTTTACTGTTATGCAGTTTCCTTCCACCATCAGCTAACCTAAATTACTTTAAAGAATACAACTTAAAATTCTATTTGCGCTTGTGGTACTTAAAAACATACTTTAACTCCTAAGCGTTAAAGAGTTTTACCTTCCATCATCAGCTTAACTAAATAACCTGAAAGGAAACAACTACAAATATTTACGTATCAACGATATTTACAGAATTATCCTCCAACTCCTAACTATTGAGGAGTTGTACCTTCCATCACCAGCTCATCATCGTGAGATGATGACTACCAGTCGCAAATACTTGAAAATTACTTATGAAAATTAAAGGAATCGTATTGCGCCCGTAAAATATTTAGTATTCAATTAATGTTTTCGATGGCCATAAGTGGTCTTCATCATCAGTTACTCTTCACCAAATGGTGCTTACCGAAAGCAAATGCACGAGTTACTTAAGAAAATACCAAAATCGCTATAGGTGTGCCTATAATATTTGAAGAGTTCCCTTGATTTCTCCAGGATGCCATCATCAGATCCTGACCGTATAACAATGGGACCAATTTGTAACTATATGCTTTCAAACCAAAAAAGAATTTCTAAAATCGGTTTATAATTGACAAAGTTATGAGGGAACTTAAACATTAAAAAAAAAATAAAAAAAAAAAAACAACCGAACTGAGAACCTCCTCCTTTTTTTGAAGTCGGTTAAAAAGTACATTGAACTCCAGAGTCCATGTTGCTAATCTTGAAAATAAAAACAAATAACAAAAAATGCTTTGAAATTAGGGTACAAAACCACCTTTTTTACTAGGTAGGTACGTCGTACTTTGAAAGGTGATAGGTATTTCAGTATATGTTCCAGTCCAGACCTAACCTAAACTTTTTTTGTTATACAGCTATTTGGTCCTCGCCAACATATAGGCTAAAATTTATTTTAAAGATCGCAGTATCTGATGTGGAACCATAGCAAGCAGTCCAGCTAAACTATGAGAGATATAAAAAAAGTTGTTTAACGTTATGAACATTTTCTATTGACGGAAAAATATCGAAGGTCTGGTACACCTCATGTGGAATCCTAGCAGAGCAGCCCAGCTAACTTTAGGAGATACAAATATAACATCTTACGAGAAGTTGTTTAGCGTGATAAGTATTTTTCATCTCTCAGATTCGGAAAGTGATGTATATTTAAAGTGAGCAGCGGATCCAAAACTATCCGTTTCACCCTAGGGTGGAAAAGAATTTTAAAAATATAACTGAATTTGGTTACAGTCAACCATAGAGTTACCTCATCGGCAATGAAAAAGTTTTCAACTGGTTTTGTATGGGGACGGGACTTGCAAAATTAAAAAAAAGGATTTTATAAAAACGTTTTTTTTATTTATATCTCAAAAAGAGAATATTTGAGAATATCTCAAAAAGGGTGCGTCGTAGCGTAGCTAAAATCTAACAAAATTTTCAACCCCCTATGGTACTCCGGAGATACTTAGGATAGGCATCCGATAGACATAAATTTTATTTTTTTTTGTTAATTTTTTTTTAATACCTACTTATTTCCAAACTTAATTTTTTTTATAAACCCATTATAGAAAAAACAGAGAAGGCGAAGCCCCCCGCAACCTTTCTTTTATTTTTCTTGTTAGTTTTAGTTGTCTTTATTGCTTTTCTTATAGAGGGGGATGAAAAGCAGAGTGTATTTACTTTCCTTATATTCGAAATGAAAAGTAGAGTGTATTACTCGGCCGCAAAATTATTTTCACCTCGGGCGACGTTTATTGAATCCCTCGCTGCGTTCAGGATTCTACTTTAGAATCCCTCGTTGTGCTCGGGATTCTACTCTATAATCCTTCACTGCGCTCTGGATTCAAAATAGGGCCCTCGCCGTAAATATGTTATTTTGCTCCCTTGTAATACAATCTACTATTCTTTTGACATAGGTACAATCTATACTAATATTATGAATGTGAAAGTGTGTTTGTTTGTATATCCGTCTTTCACGTCAAAATGGAGCGACTGATCGAAGTGTTTTTCAGTATGTGGGTAGTTTAGGAGCTAGAGAGTGACATAGGCTAATTTTTATGCCGGAAAAATATCACTTTCCCTCGGGATAACGTCGTGTACTCGTGTAGTACCTACACACGGGCGAAACCGCGGGCAGAAGACTATGTGATATAATTTTTTAATGTGTTAATGTGTATCATAACACTACACTGTACTAATACACCACTAAATTTTAATTAGTACAAAGATTTTAGGGGATGATAGTGTCCATCAATACGAACAATTTTTACTATGGGGGGACCCACGGAAACGCGAAAAAAAAATTAGGCGATCCGTGGCTGATCCATACATTTCAGTCGAGTCGATGTTGTACTTTTGTATGGAGCAGCTGTTTCTTTTTGAGATTCCGTGGTTGGAACGGAGCAACGGATCAATGTGATTTTTGGTGACGTAGTTCATCCCGGAAAATATCAAATTCCCTGAGGATAATGTCGTGTAGTACACGCGGGCGAAGCCGCGGGCGGAAAGCTAGTACTTACTTATAATAAAACTGTAAACGATCCAATTCTCTACATTGAACAGAAAATACAGAAATAGAAAAAAATACGTCCAGGGGTCTTCTAAAACGAAACAGATAAGTACCAAAATTAATATGGTTTTTGAATTTTTTGTCTGTCTGTCTGTCTGTCCGTTGTCCACGTTAAGGGCGAAAACTACTGAACGGATTTTGATGAACGTTTTTTTTTTAAAGCTATTGGTCCTCGCCAACATATTAGGCTATAATTTATTTTGAAGATCGCAGTATCTAATGTGGAACCATAGCAGTTCAGCCAAACTATGAGCTTTAAAAAAAATACCTTCTTAAGAAAAATTGTTAACCGTAATGAGCACTTTCTAATGACGTACAAGGTTTGAAGGTCAGGTTTTTTTTATCTACAACAGGGTAGCACTTATCGTAGCCTTTTCATCACACGATGTTGAGTGGTGATAAGGCTGAAGGTGGAAGAGCACTACTCCCGGAATCCTCAATCACTGAGGAACTGGCTATCTTATCTCTAACTGCGGAACACAATAATGCCGAAAACATCATTGTTATGGCGTCAGACTTAGATACTATAGTGGTAGCTAGCCAGGCGGACTAAGAACTAGTCCTACCACCAACCAAAACGAATACAATATGTACCCCCACGGGTTCGAACCCGCGGTCTGAAATCGGTGGTGTGAACCACTAGACCACAGAGGCGGTTAAACTGGTATAGTTCTTTTGGTTTAAGATGGATTTTACGTTAGTGTGCGTTCACACAGATAGTGTAGAATGAACAATAGGGCTGAGGCGCGGCGCATCCCTTCATACAGATTATTCGGCCTGATGCGCGGATGTCCTCGCGCGCGATGCAACCCTGTCGCGCTACGCGACGGGTACCGTTAGCAGCAGCAGTAAATTTAACTCGTCCCACATGCCTAGGGCCCATTTAGTACGAGTTGAAAGAAATCTAAATTAATTAATCTGGTCATGTATGGAGTATTCCTCTCACCTCTGGGATGGCTCGGCTAAATACCAGTTAGCTGCACTTGACTCAGTGAAACGTAAAACCAGACAATTAATCTGAGATGATGAGCTGGTAAAAACCAAGCTCCATAGTCTAACTAACTAAAGTGGCTTGCTTGTCGGTATTTTACAGGCTGTACTACAGAGAGTGTGCTTATATAAGCTGCATGAGCTCATTGTGCCATAACCGTTCTACCACCGAGAATCTAGACGCACAGCAGGCTTTCATCCTTACGTGGTTAACATCCCGCGGATGCGTACCAAGCGCTTTTCTTCTTCCTTTGTGATGCGCACCGCCAAGAAATGAAATACCCTGTTCTGTTTTCCCTAATGACTATAACTTTTAAAGCTAGAGTAAATAGGCTGCTTCTAGGCAAGCTCGCTCCATCTTAGGCTTCTTTTAAACCCTATGGTTCAGCCAAGCCAGCTTGGTGAAACCAAGAGCAAGCATCACTACATAGTATAAAACAAAGTCGCTTTCTCTGTCCCTATGTCCCTTTGTATGCTTAAATCTTTGAAACTACGCAACGGATTTTGATGCGTTTTTTTTAATAGATAGAGTGATTCAAGAGGAAGGTTTATATATACTTTTTATTCCGATATTCCCACGGGAACGGGAACCACGCGGGTGAAACCGCGGGCGGCTGCTAGTATAAAATAAAATAAAATAAAAAATACAAAATTTCAGTCTGCAACTCATCCGCCTTCATTACTGTACTGGGTGAATACCATCAACTTTAAGACAGCGATTCAAAAATAGCGCGATGCAGAATAGGTTCCTAAAATGAATTGCTTTCTTTCGTACCATGACCTTCTAAAAACTGGATCGCAAATGAATTGCTAAATGTGAATGACCGAACGATTTGTGTCCTTATTTCTTCTACCCGTCTCTTTCACTCGATTCTGTCATGCCAGGAGAGTGAAAGGGATGGGTATAACCTGCAGGTGACATGTTAGCTTGGCCAAGTTATACGTCAAACAAGAGTTGATGACAGCTCAGCGGCTGTGAAATGTCTTTGAATGATCACTGAATCGCTGTCATTGATATTAAGCTGTCGTGGTACGAATAAGCGAAGCAGATCAGTTTAGGTTCCTAAACAAAACCGCAATAAGAGTTGATGGTAGGCACCCTGTACGTGTACGTGACAAATTCCAGGTCATAAGGGAGAATAAGCAAAACGAACAAAGCAACAGTACAAAGCATGTATGTATTCGCCATTCATATGAGGTTCCAGTATGTGAGTGTACCGAACCTGCCTAAACGCACAGAATAAATAATAGTGCTCTAAAAGACAATTACTTTTGATAATGATGTATTTTGAATACAACTCATAAGCGCGATTCTAAAGCTAACAGCGCCATCTAGCGATCAAATTATACAAACATTTTACTTACTTTTTCTTGGTGTGCGGTTTCATTTTCCACTTTTATAGATATAATTTATTAGTATTATTTAATGTAATTTGGTATATATTTTATTTCATAGTTTCTTGTTTATTTAGCGTACCAAACTTGAACAATCACCTTAATAAGAAATGGTACAATCTGCACCAAAAGTGTAGAAATATTAAAAAGTCTGATTCGTTTGATTAAATAAATATTTAATCATCATAATATTCATAATACAGAACATCGGAAAAAATATATCACAAGTTTGATAAATAGAACATACATAAATATAGGTTTAATTTTAAAGTTAAAATTATAAATAATAAGCAAAGCAATAGTCATAAAGATAATAGTCATAAATAATCAACAGTTATGGGGGTGCATCGGGGTTGCATTTTGTTTCTTGAACCTCGCTTGTTCTTGATTTTTGTGATGTCAATTTTAAACTTAGTAAATATGTTCGTGTTTAATCATGATTACAATTTGTCTGTATTTGTAAAAGTATTTTTGTGTGATTTATCTCGTTGTTTTGTCATAAATTTTTGCACAATCTAATTTTATTTTATGTACAAGACCCGTGATTTGATTGTTTTGTTGCACTTTTGTTTCACAACTTAACAAATTATATAAGTAGAGTTTGTTAAAAATTCAGATTATGCACGGCACGCTCAATTAAGTTTCTTCTTTTTATATTGTTTTTTTTTAAGGCGATCGAATGTCAGACTGAATAGAATAAAATTAATATTACTCTATTCATGTATGCGCATGGTATTAATTTTGGGCGTTTGCTTGTAAAATAACATAGTAAATCGTTATCCTTAAAAATATTAAGACTAGGTATATTATTTTTAGTAATTATGTCAGATCACAAAAATAAAAAATATTATTTAAAAGAAATTTACGTGTCTTCCTAACATTACCAAACGTTTAAAATAACGCTTAAAATTCCAAACAAAAAAACGTTCATCTCATACTAAATGGGCTAGACATGTGGGACGAGTTGACGAGTTACTCAAATTTTTGCCTGTCTCTACTTTTCCCGGTCACTCACACTTCTGTAAAAACCAAGATACGCCAAAAGACCTATACCTGTGTACCAGATGTGGAACCCTAGCAGCCAGGTTTAACTACCTATATGAGATACAAACATAGCGTCTTATTAAAAAAATTTTTACGTCATGAACATTTTCTTTTGATGAAAAAATATCGAAGATCTGGGTACCCTAGCAGCCCAGCTAAACTATAAGAGATACAAATGTAGCACCTTAATATAAGTTAAAATAAGATTTTAACTTAAATAAAGTTTTTGATTGAATCAGGCGTCACTTGGCGGAAGTCCCTAACCATTGTGAAAAACGAAATATATGTAGCTTACTTCCGCAAAAAACACAATATGCAAGATGCACCGCCCGCCCGCCCGCAAAAAATTGCACATGCACACCACAAAAACACCAGTGCACAATACCTGCATCTAGCAAGACAGCAATACACCTTGCACCGTCACCGATTAGACTACTCTACACGTGTTTCGCCCCAACCCGGGGCATCCTCAGGAGATAGTTCGTGCTAGTTCGTGCGAAAAACCAACACCAACATTATATAAATGGGTTTGGTGTTGGTTTTTCAAAACGGAGCAAAGGATCGACGTGATTTTTGATATGAGGATAGTTTGGGAGCTGGAGAGTGTCATAGGCTACTTTTTATCCCGGAAAACATTACACATTCCCGCGCGAGATAACGTTGTATAGTCCACGCGGGCGAAACCGCGGGCGGAAGGATAGTTTATAATCATTCTTGTCTAGTTTTGCCTAGGCTAAACCAGTTCTTTCTATACGCGATAGGATCAACTGGTACCTAGACCAAACTATGGATAAACCTGCAGGCTTATCTTAAAGTGACAGTTCCAATCGCGACAATTAACAATTAATCGCTACCAAACATCTACCAACATACTACAACATACCAACTACCACATATTTCGTATTACAGAACGTAGATTATAATATTTATCAACTCTGGGCGAACAGAGTTTGGGTAAAGAATACTATAATATTATGGTTTGGGTGTGAGAAAGTCTAACGACACAAACCCTATTTTTCCTGGATATTCTTTTGTTTCCTAACCATCGTTATAGAGCTGACGTTAACGTTAATTGTACGTGATCAAGTTAACTTTAAACTCAAATATAATTTTATCTATTGTAGGTACATAGAACTTAATAAAAAATGTTTAGAATAGTGTCTTCTGTTGTTATACCTTTAGCCGCAAGAAGGTTGATGCAACCTCAGAACAATAACTAAAGCTATAGAAACCGTACTAAAATAAAAACTGTGTATCAGCTATCGTACTCACTTTAAGTAATTCAGCACACATGAGTAAGAGTGAAATAGACAATCTTTGTGAGTTTCTATTGTTTCTGTCATTGTCACAAGCTCGTAAAGTACAAATGTCAAATGGTTCTAATTGATTGTAATATAATACTCCCAAAATAAAAATACGTCTTTGTTGAGAACGTAGTTTCTGAGGTATGACCAATTTAATACGAACGTATTACAATGGTCGAACAGCTTCGCTGGCAGCTAAAATGAAAATTTATTAATTTACAAGGAATTCGGTGATAAAACAACAGGAAAGTGTGCATACAGGCTCTCTAGTGAGCTTGCATTCCGTGTCTAGGATGGTTTGTGTTGTTCTAGACTGTTAGTCTAATAAATCACAGAAAGAAAATTCGGATGAGATTGAATCATTTCATCGGTAAGTTTTGTTTCAAAATTCAAATATTTTTAAGATTTTAACATCAGTATTATCCGAAAATTTTAATAAATTAATATTATCAATAGAAATTTACGTGAGTTTTGGTCTATTTTTTATATTTTCTTGCATTTCTGTTAAAGTTGTTAAGGTTATGATAGTGCTGTGATTTTTATTTATCGATGTTAACAATTTTTACTTCTTTCAGATTTCCCAAAGATGAAACTATTATAAATGATTGTATACGCCGTATTTCAAAAATCAACTGGACAGCAAAAGTGAACAGTCACGTTATGCGTAACACTTTGGACTACAATCATTTGAGCCAAATGAGAACATTAAAGATGTGTTTAAAAGAAAAAATGGTTTCTTTATTTTAATTAATTGATTAATTTCCTTTTCAGCTTAATTCACTCTAATGTTTGCAATAAAAGTAGGCGAAGGAACCAGCATTACTATGTGCAATTTTTTTACTTATTATATTATCAACTAGCGGTTTTACCCGCGTGGTACCCGTCCCCGGGATAAAAGATAGCCTGTGTCACTCGGGAAGGATGTAACTTTCTAATATTAGAAAGAATTTTCTAAGTCAGTAGTTACTGAGGTTAGCACGTTCAACCAAACAAACTCTTCAGCTTTATTATAACATTAGTATAGACTACTGAAGACTGCAAATTTTTATAAAAGAAAGTGGTAAGTACTTACTGCATTTATAATATTGCAGGTGCTATACTTAATTATTCATTGGGTCTACTCACACGTACCACAACCACACAACATGTGGGCGGGGTGTATTTTGTATCGGGAATGAATACCGAGTACAATTTACACGTAGGTACCACATTTTGCCGTCATTATCGACCGCGTGCGTAAGTAATACCGATCACCACCAGCGACGACGCTGTGAACTAGCAGCCGCCCACACCGCATACGACGTATCCACATCACAACTACTGGCGACAAAGCAATCACATTGACATTTTGTCGCACAGCCACAACACAACTGCTAAAAGCTGCATCGACACCACATTTTGTCGCTGCGATGTGGTGTGGTTGTTTGTGGTAGGTACGTGTGCGTCGACACATTACCATACCGTACTTACTAGTGTCATTGACATACATAGAGATTTTAAAAATGTAATGACATGTAAAATCTATTTTTAATTTATCGATATTAATGTCGATGACGTTGCATCACTGGCGTAAAAAAAACTTGTGACAACCTTGTAAATTAAGAAACATTAGACTGTATACTATCTCTTTCTTACACATGTACTACTGCATAAAATAAAAGAGTACGAACTAATGTATTTTGTTGTTATTTTAGCACGGTTTCTATAGCTTTAGTTATCGTTCTGAGGATGCAACTATTGAAGGTAGACTGATGATAACATCATTCCTTTCCGGGCTAGGGTAGTGTTAGGTGTTAGCCCGGGGACCACTGTCCTAGTTGATGATGGATGAAAGTTGTATATATTCAAACTTGATGGATTTATTTTGCTTGCGCGATGTAGTAGCTCCATATATACTGGTAGGCACGCGGAGAGGTGGTTGCGGTAGTGTTAGGTAGCGCCATCTGTCGGCATTTAGCAGAGTCTTGTTGCCGTAAGTGTGCTGTGGTTGCCGTCTTGTGGTAGCCGTCTGTGTTGTGTGCGTCGTCGTCCAGATGTCGCTACATCACTCCCCTCCTAGACCGGAGGTCGATCGATGGGTTGCTCAACAGTCGATGCGTATGCTTGCAAGTGCCAGGGAGAGTATGGTGCAGGCTGTCCCAGTCTGCGGTGGGTCGAGACGTGCGGGGTGGTGCTGCTTGTTGTTGCTCCTGTCCACGGTGGGCCGGGATGGAGTGTGCTTGTGACGGTGGGTCCGAAACTGCTGGTCCGCAGACGTGCCACGCTGGAGAGGGTGCCCCGTGGTGCTCCAGGTGGTGCTCCAGGTGGGCTGCGGAGTGCCAGGTCGGGGGTGCTGTCGTCGGGTGCTGCCGAAGGTCCAGGTTGCTTTGGATGCTGCTGCGCTAGAACCTTGAGGCGGGGTGCTGGCTTGCTGTGCGACTGCTGGATGATGGTAGGGAGGAGTGATGGCTGCGCTGGTGGAGACGGTGCTGACGCTGGTGAAGACGGTGCTTGGCGCTGGTGAAGACGGTGCTGGTGATGACGGTGCTGGTGATGAAGTTGCTGGTGATGAAGTTGCTGGCTGCTGGTGATGAAGTGGCTGCTGCTGGTGATGAAGTTGCTGGTGATGAAGTTGCTGGTGATGAAGGTGCTCCATTGTGCTCCGTAGGGGTCACCACTTTAACCGCTTGAAGGTGATGCAACTTGTAAAGGAAGACTGATGATACGTCATTCCTTTCCGGGCTAGGGTAGTGTTAGCCCGGGGACCACTGTCCTGGTGGATGATGGATGAAAGTTGTATATATACAAACTTGATGGATTTATTTTGCTTGCGCGATGTAGTAGCTCCATATATACTGGTAGGCGCGCGTAGAGGTGGTTGCGGTAGTGTTAGGTAGCGCCATCTGTCGGCATTTAGCAGAGTCTTGTTGCCGTAAGTGTGCTGTGGTTGCCGTCTTGTGGTAGCCGTCTGTGTTGTGTGCGTCGTCGTCCAGATGTCGCTACATCTATTAAGTTTATTTTTGTTTGCCGGCATTTTCAGAAATAGCCCAGAATGGGTGATGTCCTTTCGATTGTGTCCCTCCCTGACAGGACATCGATGTTACGATGTTTTCAACATCGATGTTAAAACATCGATGTTTCATCGAAAATCGATGATCATCTGGCAGCACTATATTAGGGTAGTTTTATAAAAAATCGCCGCTTTTGACAAAAAGTAAAAAAAGTTTAGAATGTAATTTTTATGGTATTTTATTGAATTTGTTATATAAAAACAAGTAGGTACCTACTTTTCACTAAAGGGAACAAGGAATAGTCTGGTTTTCTAGCAGGTAAGATTCTAATTCACCTGCCGAGGCATAAGAAGGAACCAAATATTTGAAGTTGAAGTGGTGTACAGTACAGGTGATGTAGAAATTATTGCTTTCAAAACTTTTTTTTTCTCTCCTACTTTACTACCGTGTTTTAGACACGCAGGTTAATTAGAAAATGGAGTTCAAAACTTAAATTCCAGTTCTCCATCATTATATAAATGGGTTAAGAGGATTTACCTCGATGCAACTGATGTACTTTAACCTATCTTTAGGAGTTGCGTTTACTTTAATACTGAAAATCAAAGTAAAACAAGGTTTCAAAGTCAGGCAGGTAAAAACGGCAATTTTTTGAAAAGTAGGTAGGTACCCATTAATTAATTTATTTATTTTTTCTGTGCCCAGCAGTGGGCGTCGCGTCGTACGGCTGAAATGATGATGATGATGGCGTGGAATACATTAGGCGCCCATTAGACGATAGGTTTTGCTGTCAGTTTGCTATCAGCCACGATTCTTTTAGCCAATCAAAATGAACCATTCATAACGCTGCCTGTAGTTCCTCTATACCGTACCGATTGGTTATCTAGTCATGAGTGATGGAATTGACTGATATGGTTGCATGACAGTCCAATGTACCTACAACTCGGGCGAGCTAACTTGACACGTGCAGGTCATACCCATCTCTGTCACTCTTCGGGCATGACAGAATCGAGTGAAAGAGACGGGTATAATTTGCAGGTGTCAAGTTAGCTCGCCCGAGTTGTACGCCGTAGACGGTCATGCAACCATCAGTAAATTCCATCACTCATGTCATGACTAGCTTACCAATCGGTATAGAGCATTGACTATTTTATAGGTCAATGGTTTAAAGGAACTTCGGGCAGAGCGTTATTAATGGTTCATTATGATTGGCTAAAAGAATCGTGACTGATAGCAAACTGACAGCAACACCTATCGTATGTATCGTCATAAGCCCCCAGTACACGATGGCCGATCATGGTCGGCGACCATGACCAATACATCGTACATTGACACTTTTGAAAGAACCTTTTTAAACTTGTTCGTTCAAAAGTATCAATGTACGATGTATTGGTCATGGTCGCCGACCATGGTCGGCCAACCTGTACTGGGGGCTTAATGGGCGCCTTATGGGTTGTTTACATGTATTAAGTGACGAAGTAATTAACTAAATTTTAAGTTAATTTTAACTAAATTCACGCGTGTAAACAGTCACTTAACAGCTCTTTAGTCACAAGTGCTAAGTAAACGATTTAGTGAATAAGTGAGTAAGTAGAATAGAATCGAGTCTATTTTTGCTTAAGTAACCCCCCCTCCCGCACCGCGCGTATTCCCCGGTAGGCATGGTCTTTACTAAATTTGCTTTTAGTTCGCATGTGAACGCACTAATTTAGCGAAGTAGGAAAGTACCTTCGTCCATTGTAACCAAACTAAATTGAATTTAAGTTATAACACGTGGAAACACTTTACTACTTAAAATTAACTTAAAATTAAGTTAATAACTTGCTTACTTAATACGTGTAAACTAGGCATTAGTCTATGGTCCTATCCATGGAGCTAGACTTTATACTGAGGTAACTGGAGAGTGCAGTACCTACTAACACTTTTTTGTGACCACAAATTACACTGTGGCTGTCTTCCGCCGTCTCACCTACACTTTGAAAAAATTCCTATGGTCTTATGAGACAACTGACAGCCACCACATACTTACATACTAAATATCTGCTGGGCACACTTTTTTATTCAGGCTGAAAAGTCCAGTTACCTCAGTATTAAGTTTAGCTCCATGGTCGTATATCCTAATGTGGTCCCACTGTTGCCAACTTAGCGCTTTCAGCGCTAGATCTAGCCCTTTTTTAGCTTCTACAGCGCTCAATGTAGTAATATAGCGCCTAGCGCCTAATCTAGCGCTTTCTTAAGGCGTACATTTAGACTGTCATGCATGCATTTATGAAATGAAATGAAATGAAAATGAAATGAAATGAAATGAATGAAATGAAATGAAAGGGTCTTAAAGCCCCCAGTACACGATGGCCGATCATGGTCGGCGACCATGACCAATTCATCGTACATTGACACTTTTGAAAGAACCTTTTTAAACTTGTTCGTTCAAAAGTGTCAATGTACGATGTATTGGTCGTGGTCGCCGACCATGATCGGCCATCGTGTACTGGGGGCTATAGAATATAACAAATCCGTAGAAATAAGCGCTAATTCATGTTTTTTAATTTCATTTTTAAATGTTTTCTTTCATAGAAAAATTTTTATTTAGCGCCTTTTCGAAAAAATGAGGGCGATTTGTTAGGGCGTTTGTGCACTACACTGAATTTTACCGTCCGGCGCCGGCGGCGGGGCGGTCCGTTTTTTTACGGACCGCGTGGCATGAAAAACACGGATGATTGGCTTGTGCACTTGTCCGTCTTTTTACTCGCCGGGGCAGCGCAGTGATTACCCCATGGGCGTTTGTGCACTACACGGAATTTTACCGTACGACATTTTACTTTTCCCCATTCCGGTCCGTTTTTTTCCGTTCCGAACTTCCAAGATAACAGCAATGAAAAACGTATGGACGCTTGTGCACTACACTGTATTTTACCGTCCGGAAAAAACGGATGGTCGTATTTTAATCATAAATTATTTATAATACATAGTAAGAATTTATCTATTTCGTGTAGTTTAGGCTTTGAATCATTGAAACTGTGATATTGAACTGAAAACGTGATATTCATGGGCGGGCGTGGCGGGGGAGGGGGTAATCACTGCGCTGCTCTGGCGAGTAAAAAGACGGACAAGTGCACAAGCCAATCATCCGTGTTTTTCATGCCACGCAGGTCCGTAAAAAAACGAACCGCCGGACGGTAAAATTCAGTGTAGTGCACAAATGCCCTTAGACTGCGTTGGCAACACTGTGTGGGCCTATTTAATCTGTGGTTCGGGGGTTGGGAGGCGGATTAGTTTTTTGGGCCTTATATTGTGTTAGTGTGGTGGGCCATTGATGAAGAACAATGAAGTAAAAGTGAGAAATAAAGTAAGGCGCTCCGTACCGTACGATTGAGATTGCTATTCCCGCGTTAAACTCCCATGAGCACTGAAATGTGTACGAACCACCCGCGCATTTTAATGAGTTAGGTTAGGTCAACAAGACTGAAGACATAATTATTAAGAAAAAAACGTAAGAAGAAGTATTACTAAAGACATATTTTCAAGCCTGAAGAAAGATAACTTACTATGATGAGGCAGTATGGTCTCAGACCTTAGCCTATTCCTTTAGGAACGAACATAAAAAAAAACTGTCTATATAATTTGTGTGTGGTCTATAATTTGTGGTTGGTTCTGTCGCACTCGCACGCTAGTCTATATAATTTGTGGTCGCACGCAACGCAACGCACGCGCGTCATCAGTTTTCAGTTTTCAGAAAATCAATCAATTACTTTTGTAAACTAAGTTTTATTTTCGTCTACTCTAAATAAAATCAAACAATGGCTGATAGTGATGATGAGTATGATCGTAAACGACGTGACAAATTTCGGGGAGAAAGGGGGACAGCTGAGGGCAGCAGCTACCGAAGCAGCGATCGCCGTGAAGAAAGAAGTCGTGGTAGAGACGATTGGTCGGAGAGGTATGATGCTTAACATTCTGCAGTGACCTTACGAAAGTCTTGCAACACTTTGACCTTATCAACTTCTTCCAGATCCCAACCTCAATCTTCCATGGAACCTCCCAAAATTCCTTTCCATGTTTCAAAACCTACAAAACGTTCTATAGCTGTTATCGTAAGGTATTCGAAGCGGCCCTAATATGAATGTAGTTGTTTGTAAAATGTCATTATCATTTGTAGCTTTGAAACTTCATAAATAAGTATTCATTGAGAATTTTTTTTTAGTAACAACTTAGACTATAAATTTATAATGTATCATACATAGCTATAAGAATGTAAATTCTAGACTACATAACAACTTTTGGTACCAATATGACTAACAGAGATTCTTGGGCGGATAGATCTCGGGGAGGTCGCTCTGGCCCTGACTACAGGGACTACCGTGGTGGAGCTAGCGCAAGCCGAGGCTACTCACCTGTGAGAGGTGAAGGCCCTCCAAACAAACGCATTCGTCCGGACTGGCCTGTAGAAGATCGACGGTATGGGGGTATGCCGCATGACTCTTACGGGTCATATGGATGGGCTCATGATCATTTCGGCCCTCATCCGGCTCACCAAGGATACGGTCAACCTATGCCACCTGTACCTGCAAGGTATGTTGGAAATAACATTAGAATAATATAACCATCAAACTGATAGAGATCAAACATAATTTTTAATTTATCAGGGATGCTGTGGTACCTATGGGACCAGCAGAAAGTTCAGGGGCTATGATGACCTTCAAAGCATTTTTAGCTGCTCAGGACGACTCCATCACAGAGGATGATGCCATTCAGAAGTACAATGAATACAAGCTTGAATACAGGAGGCAACAGTTAAATGAGTTTTTCGTAGCTCATAAAGATGAGGAATGGTGTGTGACACTTGTCTTTTTATATCTTTACACAAATTAGAAAAATGAATCCCAATCTTCATTATTTTTTTTCACTTTAATTGTAATTAAAGTAATGATCAAAGTTTTTTCTAATATTTGTACTTTACAAAGTTCATAACTGCTGTGATGTCATTTGCTGGTAACTAAAAAATTCTAAGCATGACAAAGGAATACTTATTATTATGTCATAATCTTCTCATTCAACTCGTAACAATGTGCCTAGAATTTTTTAAGTATCAAGTGCAAATCTTAACGTAACATTTTTTCCCTGCAGTCTACAACGTATCCACGTGGAACGTAATGCTGGACATCATTGAGAAAACATTTTCAAACTTTATAAAAATGATAATGTGTGTGTAGCTAGTAATTTCGCGTTGACCAGTAGCGCGCAATGCTACAGGTTTCGTTTCTGTTAGGGGTAGGGCTAATATATTCCACATGACATGTGGAACAGGTGAGATCATGAAGATTTTTTAAATTTTTACTAAGTCATTTTGGTTTTGTTAGCACAACAGTCTGGATATCATTAAGTATGATGTTATATTTTTGACTGACTGACTTTGTTTTTTATTTGGTAAATGGTCACATATATTTGTGAGATAATAAAAAAATATATACTTAGACATGAAAAAAAAATTATTGGTTAATGGTAAAAATTCGATAATACCTTTTGATAAATCAAAAATATTTGTATAAAATACTTAATTTACCATATTAGTTGTTGTTAGTATTTAGTGATTTCAGATGCCTGTAATGCAGGGAACCCATTCTAAAGCAACATCTTATTTCTTAGGTTCAAGATCAAGTATCACCCTGAAGAATCAGTGAAACGTAAAGAGGAACAACTGTCAGCACTAAAAGTAAATTGATAAAAACTTTATATCTTATTATGTTGTCAAATAAACAAGGTGTTTTTAATCACTGTACATTTTTAGAATCGTTTGAATGTATTTTTGGAGCTATTGGAAATAAAGGAACTGGATAAGGTGACAGTCGATATTGATAAGACTGATAAGTTGATACGTCTCTTAGATACAGTAGTTATCAAACTTGAAGGTGGGACAGAAGAAGACTTGAAAGCGCTTGATGACCCTCCGCCCCAAGAAAATGCAAACTCAAATGATAAATTGGGTATGTTTTTGAACAATGTTAGAAACATTATAATTCTGCAGGTCCTAAGTTCTAATATCTTTGCTACTGTTAGGTAAAGCTGATTCAGACAAGCCAATTGTCATTGACGTTGATGCAGTAAAAGTCAAAGAAGAGAAGAACGAACCAGAAAAGAATGATAAGGTCTGTAATCATATAACTTAATCTGCATTAATATCTTTTTCCTATTGTAATGGTAGAATGGGCTGTTCCGCAATCTTCAACATCACGTTGACTCACTTACTTTATCATCTGCTTAAAATTTACTGATGCTTCTTCCTTATGTGGCCAATCATAATAATGTTGTATTATAATAGACTGGTAAAATAACGTCTGTATCATAAAAAATGTAGGCTCTGCGTATTTTCGCTTATTTATCCCATGCATATAAGCGTATTCGAGAGATGAGATCTTCATTTGGGCGATCGGTACTATACCATTTAGATTGTTGGGCTTATAGTTGCAATGCTTTAAAAGCTCCTCTAGATTGATTGATTGGAGCTCCTCTACACTTTTAATGTGCCTTTACTAATAGTTGAAATTACTAACTTTGTCAACTAATACATGGGGTTTGCCGTTGATAACACCTTCTCTAAGTGTTACTTGAAAGTAAATTGATCGCCAGGATAAGAAAGCGGAATCGCCAAAGCCTACCGAGCCATTGACAATGGCGATCGATCCTCATCTGCGTCAATTGCAGGAACAAGCGAAGCTGTTCTCGCGTTTCAATGCTGAGCCGGAGCCAGAACCGGTAGAAAAAGAGCCACGTAAGTGTTTTTCTGTTTTAAAGGTGTGTCCAAAAAAACGCGCGGCGAGCAGCTTGCACATTCACTGCGCGCTCGCGACAGACCTCTAATCAAATAAGTAAGTGTGACGCAGCAACCGATGCGCAAATCGCTCGCCGCGCGCGGCCGCCGCGCTGATATTTGGGGACACACCTTTGATATCTAAGAAATTAATATAAACCAATTTTTATTTTAAATAACAAATATCAAAGTTTATATAACAATAACACATTGTCATGCTAATTTATTGGGCCAGTTGCATAGGGGTTTCATTTACATTTTAAAATGCTACCAGTATCATTCAAATTAACTGAATTCTTCACATGCTCTAATATTTAGTTTAGTATGATTTGTATATGAATTCTAATTATTTTTTGTTCAACATTTTCTATATTATGCATAGCTTCATCATCATCATTTCAGCCGTACGACGCCCACTGCTGGGCATAGGCCTCCCCCAAGGATCTCCACAACGATCGGTCTTGCGCTGCCCGCATCCAGCGGCTTCCCGCGACCTTGACCAGATCGTCGGTCCACCTTGTAGGGGGCCTGCCCACGGAACGTCGTCCGGTTAATGCGTAGCTTAGGTTATTTTAATTTTCAATTTCATTTATTATACAAGGTTATATTTAAGAAAACGCCAAGCAAAGGTCTACAATATTACATTTGACATAGATACCTACCAGTACCAAAATAGTACTTTACTTAATTTTTAGCACCACCTGGTTCCTCATCCAGCTCGTCATCATCCAGCTCTTCGTCGTCCAGTTCAGAAGACGAAGGCGAAACGAATAATCGACGAAAATCAAAATCAAAGTCTAAAACACCAGATAAGTCTCCTAAAAAGCCGGAGAAATCTGCGTCGCCTAGTGTGGAGACCGTTGCTGAACCAGTGGAGAATGACAAGGAGAAAGATAAGAACACAGATGACAAACCTGAAATTGTCAGTGACATTGTTGCAGAGAAAAAGGAGTTGAGAGCTCTGCATAAAACCACTTCTATATTTTTGAGGAATCTTGCGCCAACTATCACGAAAGCTGAAGTGGAAGCAGTAAGCATTTTATTTGTTGCTATTAAAAAAAGCTTTTCAAATCGCCCCAAGTTGAAAAATAAATGGAAAAATATATTTTTTACAATTTATTTTTCAACTTGTCTTAATAATATTAAGCCACCTAAAATAAATTTTGGAGATTCTCATTACTAATGCTAATATTACACGGTTCAACCAAATTGATTCACTTTGGTTGAAAGGCGCAGAAATACGGGCGCACATTGACGTTGAATAATTCACTTTTACGTTTACATTGTTCAATTTGGTTGCTTCATCCAAATTGAAAGGCAAGAGTAAACCGTGTATTTCTGAGAATATTATTTTGAATTGTTTGACATAGTTAATATTTGTTTTGTAGATGTGCAAAAGATATGGCGGTTTTCTCCGCGTTGCATTAGCAGATCCGTCACCAGAGCGTCGTTGGTTCAGACGCGGCTGGGTCACCTTCCGCCGTGAAGTCAACATCAAAGACATCTGTTGGAACTTGAACAATATACGAGTAAGTTCAGTTTCTCGTTTTCTTTTAGTTGTATTATAATAAATATGCGGGTGTGAAATTCGCGCGATACTCTGCGTAGGCAATATATGAGAGTCGCGCGGATTAAAGAGAAAAGTGTGCAGGGGTATTGTGCCCAGGCAGCTAAAATCGTTCACCAGCACACCTATTAATTTCTTTTTTATATTACCTACTACTTGTTTCTTTCTTGTTTCTTTCTTGTTTCTTTCTTGTTTCGACAGTTTTAATCCTTTCCGACTTTGACGACCTCCGTGGCCGAGTGGTGTACGTAACGGTTTTCAAAGTGACGCTATCTAGAGGTCCCGGGTTCGATTTCCAGTCGGGTAAATATTGAAAACTTACTTTTCAATATTTCCTCGGGTCTATGTGTAGGTATGTGGTAATACTCGTCTTTGTTTCGAATTTCCATCGTATTGAAGCAAATAAAACAAAAAGTTACACAGCCATCGTATATTCAAATCAAATAATGATTAAAACGAGTAAAAAACCTGTACATGGATAGGTCCAGGTTCCTTATTATTTAAAACAAACAGGAAAATTCACTATTAAACATTAATAATTTTGATTTGATGTTATTCACAAACGGTTTTATGGTAGACTGCAGAGTCAATTGAATAAAATATTCCATGACAAAGAACGTGACATTCAAATTATTACTTTTCAGAACAATTGTAGAAATTTGACAGATTGTTTCGTATTTCATAAAGGAGGTTTTAAAAGACATTGAATAAAAAAATTGAATAACGTAAAGGAGGTTGTAACAACTTTACAGTATTATGGAAACAAAGACGGGTCAAGCTACTACAGTTTGGTATTAGAACAATGCATGTGATGGTCCAATATTTCTTGGTTCTATTATTTATTCTCATTTTCAGTTGCGCGAATGCGAACTGGGCGCCATAGTGAACCGTGACCTCCAACGCCGCGTCCGCGCCGTGTCCGGTGTGACGCTGGAGCGCGCGGTGATGCGCGCGGACGCCCGCCTGGCCGCGCGACTCGCCCACCTGCTGGACACTCGCACCAAGCTCTGGGACGCTGAAAACAACGCGCAGACCGATGGCAATGCTCCTGATAACAACAATGGGGTAAGGATGACTATGTTTCTGTGCTGTATTTATATGACGGCCGCGCGACTCGCCCACCTGCTGGACACTCGCACCAAGCTCTGGGACGTTGAAAACAACGCGCAGACCGATGGCAATACTCCTGATAACAACAATGGGGTAAGGATGATTATGTATCTGTGCTGTATTTATATGACGGCCGCGCGACTCGCCCACCTGCTGGACACTCGCACCAAGCTCTGGGACGCTGAAAACAACGCGCAGACCGATGGCAATGCTCCTGATATCAACAATGGGGTAAGGATGACTATTTATTAAAATTTTTACTTTTTTGCATTCACAATGCAATTTTTATTATTGAAAAATGGAAAATGAATTATTATTGAAAAAATCGACCCGTCTCACAACTAGCTCCGATGGGACTCGATCGAACCCACGACCTTTCGCTTTCCGGGCGACTGCTGCTCGCGAAAGCGAAAGGTCGTGGGTTCGAGTCCCATCGGAGCTAGTTGTGGGTCGTGGGTTCGAGTCCCATCGGAGCTAGTTGTGAGACGGGTCGATTTTTTCTAAAATACCTACTTCATTTTCCATTTTTCAAGGATGACTATGTTTCTGTGTTGTATTTATATGACGGTCGTTCTTAATCCACATCACTAACGATAAACTTTAGGATTGAGGTATAAAAATATAGTAACTATCTTCATTCTTTGTTGCGTGAGATCAGGTTCAGGGCAGCTCATAAACTTCTCTGGCTGATTGGCACTACAATACGCCTACAAGATAGTCACCAATCAGTGTCTCATAAACTTTATGAACATATGACCATCCATACTTATTGGATCCACTCAGATAAAACAATACACATAGTTTAACACATTTCTGATGTACTACTTAGTATGTTGACCCTCCTTCATTGATTCCAGAACTTCAGTCTGAACTCCAAAAACCCTGTGCTGCATAAAATAACGGAGCACCTTATCGAAGAAGCGTCTACCGAAGAGGAAGAATTACTTGGTCTAGAAGCTTCCTCCGAGTCAGCAGCTCAAGAACAACCTGACCCAGACCTTATGCGCGTGTTGGACAGACTCGTGTTGTATCTGCGTATTGTGCACTCGGTCGATTATTACAATCATTGTGAATACCCTTACGAGGATGAGATGCCAAATAGGTGCGGTATTATGCACGCACGCAGCGGGCCTCCGGCTAATAAGGTAAGAATGCCATAAAAAATATTTTATTGATTTATGTACAGTCAAAACACATAAGACAAAACTATCCTGCAATAAATTTTGAACCCAACAGATAACATTTAAAGTTCTAAGTTGGCTGGTAAAGAAATCCTTTGTCTGAATTCTGAGATGTTGACTGTACTGAAAAACACTTAAACAGACATGTTACAAATAACTTTTCTTCTTACAGCCCACACAGCAAGAAGTACAAGACTATATAAAGACGTTTGAAGGCAAAATGTCTGCTTTCTTGCAAGATATTAAGCCACTTTCGGATGAAGAACTACAAAAATTAGGGATAAAGGTTGGTATATTGGAATTAAATTAAAATGTTCAGTATGCTATGATCTAAAAAGAGTATCTATTATTATTGATCAAACAATATTTTCAGGATCCTGATGTAGAAGTCGAGAAGTTCATTCAGTCAAACACTCAAGAACTTTCTAAAGACAAATGGTTGTGTCCACTGAGTGGCAAGAAATTCAAGGGTCCCGATTTTATAAGAAAGCACATATTTAACAAGCATGCTGAAAAGGTATATCGTTTTAACATGATTATTATCTCTCCTTACATAAAGGAACTTTCCGCAACAAAATCTGGTAGGTATTGGTATTGATTGGGTAATCTTTTAGGCAACATTTTTTGTCTTTCCGGATGAGTAAAAAACAAATCTCTCCTTGTTGCTTGTTTTTTTTTACAAATAACTACAATTTTAAGATCTGGGGAAAATTATATCATTATGTCTGGGTCCGTGTAGTTACTAAATACATTTCGACTCGGAAGGACCATTATACTATTACCCCCCTTATTCCAAAATGTGGACTAAAATTAGCCCTGGTTTAAAACTGTACTAAACTGGTGCTGTCACTTTTATTTTCCAAATGAAAGACAGAATAAGCATCAATTATTAACCAGAGGGGCGCGATTATGTAAGGTAATCACATAAATTTGACAGTTCATATCGTATCTATCGGCTGCAATTTGTATGGAATGTGATTTAATTATGATACAATATGAATCGTCAAATGAATACGTTTGACTTTACGCAATCGCCTATCAGGTCTAACTTTTAGTCCACGTTTTGGATAAAGGGGGTTAGAGTTACAAACATCTACTTATAGAAAAGATGTTCCGTTAGGTGGACGAAGTCCGTCGTGAGGTGGCATACTTCGCGCCGCCGCCACGCTACATTTAAAATCTGGGAAAAATTATTATATCTGAGTCCGTGTAGTTACTAAATACATTTCTGCTGCTATTCAATGTCGACGGTCCGGCTTGAAGGAACACTACTATTTGAGTTACAAAGAGCTTAGACTAAATACTGAGGTAACTGGAGAGTGCAGTACTAACACTTTTTTGTGGCACTGTGGCTGTCTTCCGTCTCACCTACACTTTGAAAAAATACGTATGGTTATATGAGACAACTGACAGCCACTACATACTAAATGTCAAATTTGTTGGGTACACTTTTTTATTCAGGCTGAAAACTCCAGTTTCCTTGTACAAACTCCTCGGTTACAAACGTCTATAGAAAAGTTGTTCCGTTAGGTGGACGAAGTCCGTCTTGAGGTGGCGTACTTCAACGCGTACGTGCGCGACATGCGACGGCCGCACCAGCAGGCGCTGGCGCCACGCTACATTTAAAATCTGGGAAAAATTATTATATTATTATCTGAGTCCGTTTAGTTACTAAATTTCTGCTGCAATTCAATGTCGACGGTCCGGCTTGAAGGAACACTACTATTTGAGTTACAAAGAGCTTAGACTGAATACTGAGGTAACTGGAGAGTGCAGTACTAACACTTTTTTGTGGCACTGTGGCTGTCTTCCGTCTCACCTACACTTTAAAAAATACGTATGGTCATATGAGACAACTGACAGCCACTAGTCGACGGTCCGGCTTGAAGGAACACTACTATTTGAGTTACAAAGAGCTTAGACTAAATACTGAGGTAACTGGAGAGTGCAGTACTAACACTTTTTTGTGGCACTGTGGCTGTCTTCCGTCTCACCTACACTTTGAAAAAATACGTATGGTCATATGAGACAACTGACAGCCACTACATACTAAATGTCAAATTTGCGGGGTACACTTTTTTATTCAGACTGAAAACTCCAGTTTCCTTGTACAAACTCCTCGGTTACAAACGTCTATAGAAAAGTTGTTCCGTTAGGTGGACGAAGTCCGTCGTGAGGTGGCGTACTTCAACGCGCACGTGTGCGACATGCGGCGGCCGCACCAGCAGGCGCCGCCACCGCGCTACATTTAAAATCTGGGAAAAATTATATTATTATATCTGAGTCCGTTTAGTTACTAAATACATTTCTGCTGCAATTCAATGTCGACGGTCCGGCTTGAAGGACCACTACTATTTGAGTTACAAACGTCTATAGAAAATGTGTTCCGTTAGGTGGACGAAGTCCGTCGTGAGGTGGCATACTTCAACGCGTACGTGCGCGACATGCGGCGGCCGCACCAGCAGGCGCCGCCACCGCGCTACATTTAAAATCTGGGAAAAATCATATTATTATATCTGAGTCCGTTTTAGTTACTAAATACATTTCTGCTGCAATTCAATGTCGACGGTCCGGCTTGACGGACCACTACTATTTGAGTTACAAACGTCTATAGAAAATGTGTTCCGTTAGGTGGACGAAGTCCGTCGTGAGGTGTCATACTTCAACGCGTACGTGCGCGACATGCGGCGGCCGCACCAGCAGGCGCCGCCACCGCGCTACATTTAAAATCTGGGAAAAATCATATTATTATATCTGAGTCCGTTTTAGTTACTAAATACATTTCTGCTGCAATTCAATGTCGACGGTCCGGCTTGACGGACCACTACTATTTGAGTTACAAACGTCTATAGAAAATGTGTTCCGTTAGGTGGACGAAGTCCGTCGTGAGGTGTCATACTTCAACGCGTACGTGCGCGACATGCGGCGGCCGCACCAGCAGGCGCCGCCGCCGCGCCACCCGCCCGCCGCCGCGCACGCGCCGCCGCCCGCGCCGTGAGTACACTACCAGGGGGCCAAGTCTGCTAACGTTAAGGGCACGATCTTCCAAATTATCGAAAACAACCAATTTTTTATTCAAAAGTAAACAATCAAATATTCTTTATTTTGAGCAGATAAAAATATACCTATGTTGAAGTTTCATAAGCGATCTTGATTATTTTGTGGCTAGAAAAACGATATTCGTATATTATCTCTACTTAAAAAGTTGACAAAAACAAAGAAAATTTTCATTATTTTTATATATTTTTTTGTTTTATACTTAGATTATTAATCTCTAATTCACGAATAATATAAAGAAAAATTAGGTAATGACATAAAGTAGATTATTCTCAGGCTACTTTTTCGAAAAGTGAATTTATGCTCAAAATAACAACAAAAACATAAAAAAAATTAAAAAGTGAGGTTATTTTCCATACTCTTTACACATAAGGAAAAAGACAAAGACAGAGTTTTTGGAAGATCCTGCCCTTAAGGCGTAATCGTGTCTCAATCGTGTTTCAATTGTAGTTCAATGGTAGAGCTTTTTTACACACTAATTACAAGAAATGTGTACTTTTTTCACAATACTACTGATGGTCACACCACACACTACATTCACATCACATTATACTGTCATAATTATAGTACCTTGTGTTTAAAAAAGCACTACCATTGAACTACAATTGAAACACGATTGAGGCACGATTATGACTTAACGCTAGCAGACTTGGCCCCCTGCCCAGGGTCCCGATCGCGGTAATTCTATGTCGCATTAGTCAAGTGTACGTGCAGTTGAAGTGCATTTGACGTGCAAAACCGTTTTTGATAACGCGTGGCTTTGACAGTGCGACAACGTTTTCTGTTCCGGTGATAATCTTTGGAACTAAAACAGTTTTCATACGACAGTCTATTTTGACAGCTAATTTCGTATTGCAAGGTTCCTCTGTCACGGATGTCACCGGATCAGACAGGATTGTAGGACTATAGGTTTGCGTGACGTGTGCGTCGTTATGTCATTACGGCACTACGAAGTCAAACGTCAAGACCCAAACGCGATGAAGACGCGCTGCATAGAATTACGGCGATTCTAAGATATTTTATAATTGTAATTAACTGCCGACATTATTAATAATAACCCATCGAAATTAGATGAAAGAACTCATGTTATGCTATGAAACAAACAAGTAACAAATTGACAACTTGATAACTCCACTCCGTTCATTCAATTTGAGGGTAATCCCCGTCAATAGACACAAACAGTATAGTGCGTAGGTGAGTTCAGATTCAGATACACGGTGCACAGCCAAACCGTAATTTGGGTTGCGTTCAGTTGTAATATAATATAAATAGTTTGTTTTTAATATTCGTGACTATATTCGACGAATACGAATACTCGTTAAACATCTACTATTCGGCGAATACGAATATTCGTATGCGTATTCGTTGCATCACTAGTCATAGCCCACTTATACCGCACCGCTCTAACCCAACCAAAGTATGAGCAGCCAAATATGGACTTGATATCGTTCACTGTAGATGTACTTTACAGTAACAATATACAATAGCAGACAGCGCGCGGTAAGCGAGCCCGCCGCAAGCTAAAGTGCATCTACAGAGCAGGACATTAAGGCCATATTTGACTGCTCATACATTGGTTGGGTGGGAGCGGTGCGGTATAAGTGGGCTAAGTCCTTAAGTCCTATTGTCCACGTAAACCGCACGTCATGCGCACGCTTTCGTCAATGAGGAAGTTAACTATTTTTTTTAAATTGTTTAATTTAAAAGAATAAGTAAAATAAAACAAAACTGTGAAACAAAAACTTAAATATTCCAATAAATGAAAAAGTTATGGGACTTTGAAGTTGCACTTGTAAGAATATTTTCGCTCGACTTCAGGTAGTATGACGTCATAGTCCCAACGACCGCAACGACGACGCGCGTGTATCCATAGAGTATTATATTATCTGTGCATATACATAGTACTTGTTCATGTTGAGCATCGCTTGCATGTTGGGAAGTCGCGTTTTGTTATTTAAACGATTGAGCCCGGCGCGGGTACAAGACTGGGGGGCAATGGAGGCGCTTGCTTCCCCCCCCCTCCCCCCCCTCCCCCCTCCCTGGCACAAAAAAAAATTTGCATTCATCATTTGAAAAATGTAACACTAAACTAAACTAAAATACAAAACTAACTAACTTACTAAACAATAAAAAATAAAAAAAGTATCAAATGTTCGTAAATGAGCAGAAACAACGCGAGAGCATATCGGCGCGCCCGCGGGCTTATGGACTGTGACGTCATATGCGAGTCGTGGACCGCGGCCGTTTCGCGCGAAAATACGTAGTTCTTAAAACATTATAACTCGGTCATTTATTGATGGATTTAAGTATTTTTTTCAGAAATCTTCTAGTTTTGACCTATATTTTTATCTGATTGCGTTAAATATAACAATATCAATATCATGATACTTCCTCATTGACGATTGCAAGACGAATGCTTGCATCTTGTGTAGAAGCAATCAAAACTACACAGTTTTGATTGTTTCTGCGCAAGTTGGAATGGACACCCACGGAGCAGCAACGTCGCGTCAGTCTCTCGTCATGCGTTCGCCATGCGGTGCGCGCGGAACGTTGCCGCTCCGTGGACACAGTTTTGATTGTTTCTACGCAAAATGCAAGCCTTCGTCTTGCAATCGTCAATTGATTAAGCGTGCGCATGACATGCGGTTTACGTGGACAATAGGCCTAACGGCCGAATACACGAACGCTACTTTGGGAGCGTCTTAAACATCATGGCGTCTCTTTCATACGTCAGACATTTAATGAAACAGGGCGATGTTTGAGACGCTCCTAAAGTTGAGTAGCGTAAGAGTATTCGTAAATCTATTCGCCGAGAGATGAAACATTGCCATTGAATGATTCACTTCTACGTTTACATTGTACAATTCGGTTGCTTCATCCAAATCGAAAGGCAAAAGTGAACCGTGTATTTTCGCCATTAGATTCCAGTGAAAAACTAAAATCATAATATTGTGTTGTGTTTATTTAACTAGAGGCGAATATAACATTGCTCGCGGCAGGTACGGGGCCGGGCACGGCGGCGGGCCGGCGGCGGGGCGCGGCTGGGGCTGGGGCGGCTGGGCCCCGCCCGCGCCCTACGCGCCCCGCCACCCGCGCTTCACGCGCCCCAGGTAAGAACGAATGCCTTGCTGCTTCATATTCACCGCTACATGCCGAGGGATGTGCGTCAAGTTAGCAGCCTCACAACAGAATTAGATGGTTTTGATTATGTCAAAAAATACTGTATAAATAGTGTTAAATAGTGATGTATATTAAATAAATAGTGTAACTTTGATTCAAAAGATATTTGAGTATCTTAGTGAGGCTGCTAACTTAACGTCAAGTTAGCAGTCACCTCAAGAAATACAGTTCGTATCAATGTGATTTATATGTCAAAAAATACTGTATAAATAGTGTATCGTAAACGCAAAATTTCAAAAGTAGTGCTTTAATACAAGCCGAGATGTTAGGGTCTCTAAGTGGGCTGCTAACTTGACGTTTCTTGCGATGGAGATTCCAGGGAAACAGGTACAAGTTTTAAATAAATAAATACTTGAAAAATTACTGTGTGAAATAGTGAATCTTATGATATAAATAAAAAAAGAATTCTTCTTTGCTATTTTCAAAAAATCTAATGTTAACTTCTACCATACATTCGAATTTAGGTACAGTCGTGTACAGTTTTCTTTAGACGTACTGATATTGTCAAATTTTTTATTCCAGTCATTTTAAATGATACATAATCTATCGTATCATCATCATTTCAGCCGTACGACGCCCACTGCTGGGCATAGGCCTCCCCCAAGGATCTCCACAACGATCGGTCCTGCGCTGCCCGTATCCAGCGGCTTCCCGCGACCTTGACCAGTAGCCCGATTCTCGTAATATAAACCGTGACGATATCGTAGCGATTTAGTCGTTGAAACCATATTCGTATTCACAACTGTCGATAGAACTTGAGCGGCAGCGATTCTATCGAAGTGTCGTCGAAGTGTATTCTGGTACATTAATCGTCCTTCAATCGTTTCAAAACGATAACTCGAAGGTATTCTACTATTTAGATGACCTTTGTTTCGATCGGATTTCAACGACTAAACGTCAAAATAAGCGATCCAAGTGTCGTTGGACAAAAGTTCAATTAGCTGGAACTTTTGTATGTGAAAAATAAGCTTGGGGCTAGCATATTTGTTATTATTTCTTTTTTATTTTATTTAATAAACTTTTGTACATAATACATAGGTAATGTAATATACAAGGCGGACTTAATACTAAAAGTATTTTTTGCCAGTCAACCGTTGGGAAACAGAAAACAATTAAAGCGGTACAAATTATATAATTATCTATAAGTAAGTACTAATATTATAAAGAGGTAAGATTTGATTGTTTGTTTGTTAAATTGTTTTCATCGAATAGGCTCCGAAACTACTGGACCGATTTAGAAAATTCTTTGATCATTAGAAAGCTACATTCGTTCAGGTACCACGCGGATGAAACCGCGAGAATCCGCTAGTATATTATAAACAAACAAAATATACAAGCTACATAATCGACGCAAACAGCGTAAACGGAGAAATAAATTGAGAGCTGCAAGATGGGACGCTTCTGAAATGCCGGAGAGACTTCAAAATTTTGGTACAAACACTCATTTATTATTTATTATTTATTATTTATTATTTATTATTTATTATTTATTATTTATTATTTATTATTTATTATTTATTATTTATTATTTATTATTTATTATTTATTATTTATGAAAGAACGATCTAATCTAAATAACCTGAAAGAATACAACTAAAAATATTTACATATCAACGACATTTGAGGAGTTGTACCTTCCATCACCAGCTCATCAGCATGTGATGATGACTACCAGATGCAAATACTTAAAAAACTTTAGAAAATCTTTAAAATACGTAAATTACCATAAAATTTACGGGTTTTCCTCGATTTCCCCTGGATTCCACCATCAGATCCTAACTTGGTAACAATGTGACTACCTCAGGAGTTTACTCTTTCGAATAAAAAAATAATCATTGAAATTGGTCAATAGTTCGCTAAGATATTGTCGTGTAAAGCAGGAACTACCAGTCAAAAACTATGTGTTTTTTCAGGATTGTGAAAAAACTACTGAACTGACTACTTTAACTTTTTCATGATATCACACATAAACTACCTACCTATTTTCTTTCAGATAAAAAAAAAAAATATTAAAATCGGTTAACAACTGGCGAAGTTATGGTAAAACATACATAAAAAAATACTGTCGACTTGAGAACCTCCTCTTTTTTTGAAGTCGGTTAAAAAGTGGGTAGAAATATATTTGTTTAAATACCTAATCAATAGCATTAAACCGATTATACGTATGTATTGACACAATCAAAAATATATAATTCACTTTTTTGCTCGATAGTACGCACTTCACGATTGAAATAAAGTTTGAACCTTATTACTAAGGAGCAAAGTTCAACATTGATCGTCAGCATATATTCAGATTATTATGTAGAAGTTTACATTAGATTTTTTGAAAATAGCAAAGAAGAATTCTTTTTTTATTTATATCCTAAGATTCACTATTTCACACAGTATTTTTTCAAGTATTTATTTATTTAAAACTTGTACCTGTTTCCCTGGAATCTCCATCGCAAGAAACGTCAAGTTAGCAGCCCACTTAGAGACCCTAATATCTCGGCTTGTATTAAAGCACTACTTTTGAAATTTTGCGTTTACGATACACTATTTATACAGTATTTTTTGACATATAAATCACATTGATACGAACTGTATTTCTTGAGGTGACTGCTAACTTGACGTTAAGTTAGCAGCCTCACTAAGATACTCAAATATCTTTTGAATCAAAGTTACACTATTTATTTAATATACATCACTATTTAACACTATTTATACAGTATTTTTTGACATAATCAAAACCATCTAATTCTGTTGTGAGGCTGCTAACTTGACGCACATGCCGAGGGCCATTATTGATACGGGATTTTTTAACAGTATTTACATTTTTTGTGAATTATAAGATTTGAGAAGTACTCTTCGACGCCCGGGCGGCCGAATGGGGTCAAACAAAAATGCTGCCTCATTTCCTGTAGAAATAAGGCAGCATTTACTCTATAATTCTCTGGCCCTTTTCGGCCGCTCTGGCGTCCTTGGGTCTGCCTGCGACCCGCGATAATCTGCGACACCTGTTGTACAACTATTGTACAGGCAATAAGGTTTCTATTAGCATGGCGCGCTGCCTTTTTTTGCGATGCAATGCAAATTCGCAGTTACCTCATATCTAAGTAGCTGCTCCCCACGGTTTTACCCGCGTGATACCCATTCTCATGGTAGTATCGGGATAAAATGTAGCATATTACACAAGGAAATAATGTAGGTTTCTATTGATGAAACGAGTTTTAAAATTGCTTAATGATATCAAGAGATTACCTCAAACAGCAGAAAAAACGGGCACTTGCTTTATTTTCATACAAACATGCTCGCTCACTGCACAGTCTTATTGCAGATCATCTACTCCTTATATCTCTACACTATCACTATGATTAAAATGCAAAAAGATTCAAATATGAACAAACATTTCCCCATTTCCCCACAGCGGGAAAATAATGAAAGTGGGTTCACATTCTATACATTGTTCTAACTAATGTTTTAAATTTTTGGAAGTTTGGGAGTAGGGATGGATTTACAAAGTTGTTTTAAAGGATTATTGAAAAAACAAACATTTATCCAACACATGTAACACGGAAGTTATTCTAGAACTATTAATGACAGTTTTATTTAAATGACCATGTTTGTGTGAAAATAAAGCAAGTCCCCTTTTTTCTACAAAGGGATTTATTAGTGCATTGCGGAGTAACATAGGTCATATGCTATACACTCAAAAGGAAAACGTATTTGTAGGGACATACTAATACTAAAAAATCATATTTGATCTTCTAAGATCTTATAGAGAGATTTTCTTTTTCTTGAGATTTTCAGTATCAAAAATGGCCCTTGTGTTCCATAGAATTAGTGCTGCAAAAGCTTTTATGGTAGCTTTTAAGAGAGTAAGAATGAATGTCTGTTTTTGTATAATGATAGATATATTTTTAGTTATTAATTAAGTCTGACAATCATTCTAATTAAACTGCAAGAATAGTCATAGTGATATGATAAAAAAATTGTTTATCTGGTTAATTGGTTGGTTTAGCTTGGAAAAAAATATGGTTCAGAATCTAAGTTCAAGTATTTACATACAAGTATGACCAATAAGACAGTTATTGCTTTATTATACAATTCAGGAAAAGAATAGTAACAAAAATATTGTATCTAAAAGACAAATTAGTAACTATTGTCTATCCACTCTAAGAAGTCCGATGTGACTGGGAATAAGGATGGGGTCAACGAAATTTGGATAAACAATAACTCTATTCTCGATACTATATCGAGATCATTCATTTGTAAAGTAGTGAATTAAAATATATAAAAAAACCAGGACGATCATGAAATATACGTTTTATTAACCTTTATGTCACAATACAAGCTAGAATAGTAGTTTATGTGACTGTCGCATAATGAGGGGTATTAAAACACGAGTGGGAGTTTAAGAAACGAGCCTTGGCTAGTTTTTTAATAGTATACCACGAGTGTTTTAATACCGAGTTATGTGCAGTCTCATACACTACTTTATCTACACTCATTACATTTATTATATATTTCAAAAATAAAGCAAATCAATATTAATTATAAAATGTGAATTGGTGCCAAACCCCACTCATAAGAGTCTATACGGTCTATTCCTTCTAAATTTAAAATTCTAATTTTAAAAAAGGTTTTGATTGTTGCCGTCTAAAGAAGGGCTTGAAAGAGTTGGAAGTCAGGGCCGGTAAATCCTACGGTTGCCATGGAGACTGTAAAATTAAGAAATATAAGTGTTTTATAGTGAGTGACAACTGTATCCAGTTGTTTTATAATGACCATTATGAAACAGTTTTATTTTTTAAAGTTGACTATGGCCAGGCCTATTTCACTCCCCGTGTCGGCTCGAAAACGCGGCGGCAACGCCGGCGTTGTAAATCCATAGAAATTAGGTCCGCAAAAGAGCTAGAATATATGCGATAGAAAGAGATGCAACGACAACGAGTGGCCGTTCGTAATTTGCCTGAACCGTACTAGCTGAATTCTACTTTATTGCGTTATACTTAGAGTTGCTATTTATTTAAATGACTTAGCGGAGTGAGCTATCTGTTACATAGTAACTATTTAGTAATCTGTGCTATGGCATAAAGTGTATCATTATACGTTCAGGCATGAGTATATAATTCGAATATTATAACATGAGTGTAGATAAAATAGTTTTTAATCCTTCACGAAAATGGAACGACTGATTATTTTAATGTTTTAGAAATGTTTTGAACAAGAGTATCATTAAATGTTAACGGATGTTTATATTGAAAACGGATCGTTAACAATAAGTAAAACCAAATTGTAATAAGAAACGATACTTCGTATATTTTTACCAATTATTCGTATAAAAGTATCCGAAGTGTCGCATCGCAACACTACGGTAATGGACGTAACGAAGTGACTTTGAAACGCATTGTCTAAAACCCTATCTCTTAAAGTATATTGCTTATTTTGCTGTTTTAAGGATTTGAATTAAAAAAATTAAAGCTTCTTATTTCCATAGTTTGACGAAATAAGGCTATTAAAATTGTGTCAGTTACACAAGGCTGTTTCGAGTTTGCAAGGTTATTTTGACTTACAAACTATGAAACGTTTAATCGGACCTCTAAGAGTGGATGGACTATACCAGACGTGATGGAAGACCTACATGTAGATAGAGATATATTGAAACTTATTATTTTACGATGTCTATTTCCTAAACTTATTATTTTCGAATAATTCCATTATGGCAAATCTTGTTGGTCTTACTGAGCATCTGCCTATTATATGTATATCTCATATTTAACTCGCATCTATGCTATGTAATCTAAAATACTACAAAAGTAAGAATTATAATAATATCCTTTATCAATGGAGTTATAATACTGGACTTTTACTAACCATCAGCCCAGTTACATGGTTTACAAATTTCTATTAACGCATGTTTTTAATCCTGCTTTATTATTTTATAACTGGTGTGTTTGTATGGAGACATCATCATAAAATATGTTACGGTTGCTACACACATAGTCGGGTCGGCATTTAATCGGCAAAGCCGGGCGACAAAGTTATGTAGATGAATGTTCGGAAATCTCAAACCGAACTCTGTTTGGCAATTGTATGTGACAAATATGCCTAGTTTACACGTATTAAGTAAGCAAGTGATTAACTTAATTTTTAAGTTAATTTTAAGTAGTAAAGTGTTTACATACACGTGTTATAACTTAGATTCAATTTAGTTTGGTCACAATGGACGAAGGTACTTTCCTACTTCGCTAAATTAGTGCGTTCACATGCGAACTAAAAGCAAATTTAGTAAAGACCACGCCTACCGGGGAATACGCGCGGTGCGGGAGGAGGGGTTACTTAAGCAAAAATAGACTCGATTCTATTCTACTTACTCACTTATTCACTAAATCGTTTACTTAGCACTTGTGACTAAAGAGCTGTTAAGTGACTGATTACACGCGTGAATTTAGTTAAAATTAACTTAAAATATAGTAAATTACTGAGTCACTTAATACATGTAAACAACCCAATACTGCCGAATCAAATGATGTGTCGGCCGGAATGAACTACCCGATCAGCATAAGCCGATTGAGGACAAACGAGTGAAGTAATTTTATCGGTTCGGCTTTGTTATTCGACAAATACTGCCGAACCGACCATGCCGATCCGAATATGTGTTCTAGCAATACCAACCCTCATATGTCATTCTAACAGTCGGTTCTAATTCCCTACAATTAAAAGTGGGCGGGGCGCGGGTTGAAAAAACAGTTTGCTCAAAACAGCGACACCTTTGTACAATTTTCAATTACTTTAGGTTGTCATAGCAACTTACAAAGAAAAATTTTTTTTTTTCAAAATCTAGTAAAACAAGCGCGTTTAGTGCTCTACACAATAACTGTGTATTTATATTTAAATAGATTTATCCAAACTAAACCGATCCATCATAAAAATCCACCAGTATACAATGCTTCATAGCTCCATGACCCCTAAAAGTTGGGCATCATTCACAAAACAGGGGGCTATGACAAAATACTAAATTAACGCCTACGTTTTCACTTTTCTCTAGCACAAGTAGGCACATTCTTTTATTTTAAAATTCTTACAGGTGCAAAATTTACTTATAATATAACAGAGTTCAATGTTAGACATTCACAGCATATCCTGTATTGTGAATTGTGACCCAAATCGTTAGCGCTTTAAAAAGGACCAATCACTTTTTGCATGACCTTAACATTTCGTTTTCTCGAAGGATTGTCTTTACATTGACTCATATGCTTGTAAGCCCGATTGTCAGTATATACAATTTAAAGTAGAGGTCACGTAAAATTTGCATTAGGAACAGAATCTAACATCAGACTTTCCTAACACCACTTACGTAGCGATGTATATTTTCCTTATACAGTTTCTTGTTTTTATGGATTTTAGTTATTCAACGGTACAAAATTTGTCATGTACTACAACTTTTCTATCATTAGCATTAGTAGATACGCAAAAATACTAAATCTCCATAACTGCCAATCGGGCTCCATCTGTACCGTCAAATATCTACTTGCTTTTATTGTCCATATTATAATTCGTTTCAATAAAGTAAACTTGTTTCTGAGTGGAAGATATAATTTGCAGGGAAAACGTGGATCGCTCGCGGCCTATTATTACGTACAACGATCTCGACTTCCCGGAGAGTGGTGACATATTCTAATCCATGACGTTCATCCAATCATTGACGCATGATAGGGACAAATCAAAATATTTTTGTAGTATTTTCTTTGAAGCATTCCATCAATATCATAATAATAACTAGTTCATACTGAATGTAATGTACATAAAGCTTTTATTAAATCACGAAATGTTGTAATTTCAACAAACCATTTCTTGCTTGCATATATTGTATAAGTACTATTTAAGATGACTTTATGTACAACTGAAAGTAAACATTTATTTGTCATTAGAGATAAATCAGTCTACCAGGCTTATGCCAATTAATTATTTTATTATAATAAGTCAATTTTTAAGTATTACAAAGTACATTCTTTATTGCTCAAAGATTGTATTTTATAAATTTTATTCATATTGCTGAATTTTACTGTTTACCTGTAGCTATAAAAATTTTAACTTTCAAAAACTTTTTTTATATTCTATTTTACTATAACGAAACTTTATACCAAATGGAATTATTTTTGTCACTTGGAAAATTAAGAAATAAAATTTGTATTTTATCCAAAATAGTTATCAATCATAACTGTAAAACTGTTATATTAGTATCTTGTTTTAGATTTTATTCACCTTACAATGTTTAATTGTAAATAATTTAATAAATTGTCCAAAATAACTGCACACACTCGTTTCCTTCTAACATCCTGTTTCATTTATATTATAAGTCAAAGCGAGCATTACACACCGGGAAGCTGAGATTATTTAGAAATTGAAAATGTTATGGTCAATGTAGAATGAGTTTGATGCGTTTGACTTAGTGTGCGAGTGGTTTGTTTGCTATCGTATAGAGGTACAACCCGTACGACTTAACTGTTCATATCACGTTACAACCACTCACTGAAAAGCGTGAAAATTCCTAATTTTTTAAACGCCCTCTTAAAACCTAGCCTTGTAAAACTCTAGATTGTTACACCGAGCTGAAAACTGATCAATGAATTTCTCGATGTTATATGAAAGGGTCGCATTCCATAGAGGTGCACTGTTAATTCGTACGAGTTATTGTTGATATTAACTGAAGTATTGGTTGTTAAAGGGGCGGAGGCGCCGAGTTCCGCGCGGTCATTCATTACCGCGACTTGGACGCCCCGCGCGAACCAGACGAGTTCATATAGCGCCGAACCTACTTGCCTAAGGACACGCAAAAACCACACTTGATTGTTATTAAGTACCTATATTTTATAGTTTCCAAAGGACTAACTGTAAATAGTAAAGTCGTTTTTGCAGCTGTTCACATTTTATAGGATTTAAGATAAAATTGTCACAAATACTTAGGTAAATTTTAGTTTGAAATATATGACTTCTATTTAATCTTATCTTTTACTGATGATATTTAAAAACCCACTTAAAAATAATAGTGGTTTAAAGTGACTCATGAAAAGTCTTATTTTACGCATCCGAGACACTGAGAACTTAGCCCTACATTTCGGAGACTAGATCTTGGAATCTTCACGCAAGTTCACAATTAGCTGTGTGTGAAGCAAACGGTATCCATATAAACGGCGATAACATTTTCCACCCTCTAAACCTTAACATACTGCAATGCAATGATTTGAAAATATTGGCAATTTTTTGTTTTGTATGGAATCACTAAAGTGCAAATATTTTAAAATCTATGGTAAATATTAAAATAAATGACGTCTTGACTAACAGGCCGGATGGAAAATACAGAATCAGTGTAGCGATATTGTTATTCAAAGAAATCTTTATAAATTATATCGATATGAAGACTCCCCGGAACATTTAGGAAATGACTGTTAATCTTATCATGGTCATTGAATTGAACTGGCAGATCTGTGCGTTTGTTACCCGTGACACCCCTTTCATGATACCTCCAGGGGTGCTATGGAGAATCGCTTTTCCCCGTGACACCATGGTCTATTAGAGATGGACTGCTATGTTATTTATCTTACTGTTTTTAAATACTAATATAAATATACTTATGTACAGTAATAATTTGTTTATTGTTTCTTTAGTTCATAATTTCGTTTGCAAGCTTGGTAGAAAGGTTTATTAATAATAAATTTCCATACAGTAGCTCTTGTTTATTTTACACTTCGAGTTTCACATCGTTACGAGGGTGCCACGGGGTAAAGCGATTTCCCATAGCAACCCTAGGGGTATAATCAAAGGGGTGACACGGGTAACGAACGGATCTGTGTATGAATCTCGAGGTAAGACGGTGTTTTTAAGGTTTTTCCACAAAGAACCTTAATTTTGTGGTTGATATTCTAACGAAAGTAAGTATTTTTATTTTTATTGGTAGTTATAACGAGGATTTGACCAAAGTTTTGAGCTGTTAATAATAATTTCTTTTTGACTCAGTCTTATCCTCCCGATATGTAGGTACCTAGAAAGCGCATTGTCACGTAGCTTCATCATCAGCTTTATTGTTTCCGTAACCCATGGATCCGATTTTTCGCTAATTATAATCCGTTTGACCGGCGCAAGTCTATTGAAAATTTTCAATACATGGTAAGTCGTCCAGCGTAGGTAGGCCACACCCACTCCAATCTAGTTGGAATAGTTCAAAGCATATTATGTTAGCATTCACGTTATTTAAAGACCTAGTCTGAACTGTGTAATGACAATACTACATTAGTATCAGATAGGTATTAGTTTTGAACTTCTCCATAAGTATTATTTTAAAATTTTAACCATGCTTTTGTATCTTTAGAGAAAATTTAAGTTGTTTTACTAGTGTATCTTGGCTTAGTCTTTTTCCTGCTGGCTGTACAAATGTAGGTCGGCATGTGTGGAGAGCTGGTGGAGAGTATGTGGAGACGTCTCACCCGGATACCTCCTGCAGGCCATGCTGCGGTCCCAGGACCGGCGGTCAATCAATAGTTAAATAAGTAAAAACGTTACATTATCGTTATTATTATAAACTTTTCAACAGCATTGTGAAAAAAAGTTTTTTCTATAAGGCACTGGCCACTAGTAACTATTAGGCAAAATGTGGTTATTTAAAAGTAAACATAGGTACCATTGTTCGATTTCGAAAGCCAAATTAAAGTTATCGTGTCTCAGGCTTCGATCAACAATAACAGAGGTAGTTGATCGAAGGTCTCGGGTGTCTCATTTATAAAATGGATCTGTATTGATCATTGAGAACATTTTTCTTGCGATGATTTTCTACTAGTTTAAATACCTGATGGGCCATTTCCATTTGATTGACTTCAAATGGCTTTTATGGATAAAGGACCTTCAAAAGCAACCATCTACCGTTCATCCCTATCCCTAAAATAAATAATCAGCTGAAAGGGATACAGTTTTCATCTCTGGAAGATGCGCTATCACCGTTTGAGAAGGCCGTGGAAGAGGCGTCGGCGGCGGACTGGAAAAAATGTTTCGAAAATTGGTTCTTCAGACGCATGAAACTTTGTATAGATAGAGGCTGGTGGAGAGTTCTTTGAAAAGATTTATTTTATCTGTAAGTAGATGTTATTTTAATTTCTAAAAACTTTACGTAGATAGGTAGGTAGGTACTTATACACTGTATTATTTTATCATCCCGGATAATTTCAGGGATTATTCTACTTATGAAAACAAACAACTTTTGTTATGGGACCAAAACTGAAATCGCAAAAAAAACAGCTGTTCTATACATTTTGGTTAAATATTTTTGCACTTTTGTATGGAACAGCTGATATTTTTTTAGCGATTACCGTGGCGCTGCTGGAACGATGCACACGAATAATCTATGTCTGTAGGTACTTACGTAATTTTATCCAGATCCGTTCAGCGTTTCGCCGTGATAAAGTAACAATCATCCAAATGTTTGCATTTATAAGGTAGTAGCGGCACTTAAGGCCCAGCCGGAAACAAGGCCCACTATTCGAAAATTACATTTAAAATAATCAAATTCGTGGCATATGACGACCGGTAGGATACCTGCCTTCTGCCACAGCTTCTGCGCCGTAGGTACCTATAGGCAAGTATAGGTACATATATTTTATCCGTTAGGTATCTAGTTTCCATAACACAGTTTCTTTAATGAAAACTACTTATGAGCTAGGTAGATAATTGGTGTGATTTAAGAAATTTTATTATTTATTATGCTTTTGACCAAGTAATTAATTCTAGCAAAACTGGTAGTCTTATATTATGGTACATGTAAACTTCCTGCCACAGTGACATATACCTACATACTTAATAAAGTTGATTAGTTTCAAAATGGCGGGTGTGCAATTTTTACTTAGCAGTATACGGGTTAGATAGGGTCTAGATTGTATCTATAGGTAGTCACTTCAAATGAAACAATATTGACATGAGTCAGCGTGCAATACCCACGCGGATGTTATTTATGAAACACTAGCGGCCGCCCGCGGTTTCACCCGCGTGGTTCCCGTTCCCGTGGGAATATCGGGATAAAAAGTACATATAAACCTTCCTCTTGAATCACTCTATCTATTTAAAAAAAACGCATCAAAATCCGTTGCGTAGTTTCAAAGATTTAAGCATACAAAGGGACATAGGGACAGAGAAAGCGACTTTGTTTTATACTATGTAGTGATGGTAAAATTATATAGGCAAGTATAAATTTCAAGATTTATTTAAATCACGTCGTTACCGCAGGGCACTACGCTCATTACCATTCACATTATTTTACACTGATGCCATTTATCGGCATGACATTATAAATAGCGTACTTAACGTGGCATCTTTGAAATTCTTAGAATAAATCATAAATATTGACTTATCAGATTTTTTAGAAATCCTTGATGAGGTAACGAACCCGCATGCTAACCGCACTCGCTAAGATAGAGCTGATAAGCTAACTCACTCGAGAAGCTTTTTAAATTTACTTACATATTAAAGTTGTAGTATGGAGTTAATATAGGTATCTACATAATCTCTGTAACTATGAAGATAGGGGGAAAGTATGGGAAGGGAGACCTGTCAGCGTAAATCTCTATCTACTTGTACTAATCTATACATCTATACAAATAAATAAAATTGGAGTGTCTGTAATATTAAAATAACCGCTTTTTACTACATGCTTATGATTATATATACGGTACATATACCAAAATAACATTTTTTTAAATTTTTGTCTGTCTGTCTGTCTGTCGGTCTGTTTGTCTGTCTGTTTGTTCCGGCTAATCTCTGAAACGGCTGGACCGATTTTGACGGGACTTTCACTGGCAGGTAGCTAATGTAATAAGGAATAATAGGCTACTTTTTATCCCGGAAACATCACATTCCCGCGGGATAGCGTCGTGTAGTCCACGCGGGCGAAGCCGCGGGCGGATAGCTAGTACTAAGTAAAATAATTGTCTAAGAAAATAAAATTAATTTCCTAAGGCCTATTATTAATAACAAAGTTTAACCTCCTCAATGAGTAATTTCAGTGGCTATTATCATCATTTCGGTGGCGCAAAAAATACATTTTACCACTTTGGAACTGTATATCTTTTAAAATATTAACTTTGATAAAAAATGATAAAAAAAACCTAAATATCATTTTTAAATACCTATCAAGAGACACCTCACACTAATATGTTTATTGAAAATATTTTTTTTCAGTTTTAGTTTCACGTATGGGAAGCCCCCCTTAATTTTTTTATTTTTTTTATTTTTATATAAAAATCCTAAAGCGGTACACAGAATACCTACCAAGTTTCAAGTCTGTATTCATAATAGTTTTGGAATAAAGTGGCTGTGACATACGGACGGACGGACAGACAGCTGTCTGACATGACGAAACTATAAGGGTTCCGTTTTTTGCCATTTGGCTACGGAACCCTAAAAATCAATGCCACTTTTCGTTGTAATTACCACACTTTTATTAGCTTCACTTGTAACTAAGTCACAATGTAAGAAAATCTTGGAATTCAATTTTAACCTTCTTCTAATTGTCGTATTAATCTGAAACTTTGCAAGTCTATATGAATCTGATGACAATACAATAATTTGCTACTATCCAGCTGATCTGATCATGGAGTCAAGAGTTGGGCAATAGAACTCTTCAATGGCTGCTAGAAAACCCCTCGAGTTTAGGCTCAATTGTTTTGTTCTGATGAGACCTATTCGGTACACTTGGTGGTGAGGGTCTGATGATGGAGCAGGGAGGAAGCCAGTGGAACTCCTTTATCACCAATAGGAAACACCTCGAGTTCTGGCTCATTTGTTTCGTTCTGATTAGACCTATTCGCTACACTTGGTGGTGAGGGTCTGATGATGGAGCAGGGAGGAAGCCAGTGGCACTCCTTAATGACCACTAGGAAACCCCTCGAGTTTGAGCTCATTTGTTTCGTTTTAATAAGACCTATTCATTACACTTGGTGGTGAAGATCTGATGATGGAGCTGGGGAGGAAGCCAGTGAAACTCCTTAATGACCACAAGAAAACCCCTCGAGTTTTGACTAATTAGTTTCGTTCTGATGAGACCTATTCGCTACACTTGGTGGTGAGGGTCTGATGATGGAGCAGGGAGGAAGCCAGTGGCACTCTTTAATGGCCAATAGGAAACCCTTTGAGTCTGATTCATTTGTTTCGTTCTAATGAGACCTATTCGTTACACTTGGTGTTGAAGGTCTGATGATGGAGCAGGGAGAAAGCCAGTGGCACTCCTTAATGGCCAGTAGGAAACCCTTCGAGTTCTGGCTCATTTGTTTCGTTCTGATAAAACCTACTCGTTACACTTGGTGGTGAGGGTCTGATGATGAAGCAGGGAGGAAGCCAGTGGCACTTCTTAATGACCACTAGGAAACCCCTCGAGTTTGGGCTCATTTGTTTCATTCAGATGAGACCTATTCGCTACACTTGGTGGTGAGGGTCTGATGATGGAGCAGGGAGGAAGCCAGTAGCACTCCTTAATGACCACTAGGAAACCCCTCGAGTTTGAGCTCATTTGTTCATTCAGATGAGACCTATTCGCTACACTTGGTGGTGAGGATGTTATGTTGGAACAGGGAGGAATTAGTCTTATACTTTGTTATATGTACCTAATTATGTAATTTATTACATCTTATTAAGGAAGCTAGTGGCATTAATTAATGTTAATTTGGTTTGCCATTTATTAAACTAAAAAGAAAGAAATAAATATATATTTAAAAAAAACTAAACAAACACACTTTTAATAGTAACAGAATAAAAAGTACAAAATAACCGTCTATTCAGTAACTGAAATTAAAAAGCGTGGTGCGCCCTTTGCAAAGCATGAATTTCAAGAACTTAATATTGACAACGCGCACCACGCTTTTTAATTTCAGTTACTGAATAGACGGTTATTTTGTACTTTTTATTCTGTTACTATTAAAAGTGTGTTTGTTTAGTTTTTTAAACTATATATTTATTTTATAACTCAAGAACGGGCACACCTATCCAAACCAAATGTTAGGCTTTGTTCGGACTATTTAGATGGTTTATGTGAAGTTTGCACAAAATCTGTCGAGCGTTTCTTCATTTATCACATTTTTTGTAACAAATGAATTCAATAAATGGCGGATCATTTTGTTAATGGGGATTTGCTGTCAAATTGAAACTAGGGTAGGGGTAGAGGTAGGGAGGGTAGGGGGGAGGGGTACCTTTCATGATGTAGATGAGCACCAAACCAAGAAAGGATTTTAGAAAATTCCCGTTATACAGGGTGTTCCAGTTTGTATGGGGATTTGTATAGGGCTGACGGTAGAGACACCATCTTTGGAGGGTAGATACCTTTCATGGTGTAGGTGAGCACTAAGAAAGGGTTTTGGAAAATTCCCGTTATACAGGGTGCTACAGGGTGTTTCAGTTTGTATGGGGAATACCTTTCATGGTGTAGGTGAGCACAAAGAAAGTGTTTTGGAAAATTCCCGTTATACAGGGTGCTACAGATTGTTCCAGTTTGTATGGGAATTTGTATAGGGCTGAAGATAGATACACCAATTTCGGAGGGTAGATTCCATTTATAATGTATGTAAGCACTAAGATAACTAAGGTTTTGAAAAATTCCCGTTATATAGAGTGCTACAGGGTGTTTCAGTTTGTACGGGGAATAACTTTCATGGTGTAGGTGAGCACAAAAAAAGTGTTTTGGAAAATTTCCATTATACAGGGTGTTACAGCTACAGGCTGTTTCAGTTTGTAAGGGGATTTGTAAAGGGCTGAAGGTAGAAACACCATTTTTGGAGAATAGATAGCGTTCATGGTGTAGGTGAGCACTAAGAAAGGGTTATGGGAAATTCCCATTATACGGTTGCTACAAAGTGTTTCAGTTTGTAAAGGAATTTTCATTAAGGCTGAAGGTAGAGACACCATTTTTGGAAGGTACATAGCTTTCTTTCATAGTGCATGTTAATTGATAGTAAAAAGCAAGCGAACAAAGACTGACCCACTATGTCGTGTGCTACATCACGGCGCGGACCACTTTGAAAACCGCAATTCTGACTACATGATCATTTTGTCCTATTTCGTCCTATTTTTGTCCCAAATTTTCGGAATTCGTCCTAAAGGGGACGAAAAGATATAAGCGATTTAAATGGTCCATGCCAAAGCAAACCTTCATAATGGCACGGACAGGCTATATTTATTGAACCACTAGCTTTCCGCCCGCGGCTTCGCCCGCGTGGATTACACGACGTTATCCCGCGGGAATGTGTTATTTTTCCGGGATAAAAAGTAGGCCTATGTTCCTCTCCAGGCTACAAAGTATCTGTGTTCCAAATTTCAGCCAAATCCGTTCAGCCGTTTTGGCGTGATTGAGTAACAAACATCCAAACATCTAAACTTTCACATTTATAATATTAGTAGGATAGTAGGATAACACCTAGCCAGGATCTGATTAGTATAACATTTTGTCCCTTTTTTATAGAACCTGCAATGTTTGGAATCAAAACGAAATGAAGCGCTGTTCAAAAGATATAAAGGAATGATTTGGTCCATGCCATAATTAACCTACATCTTGGCGCGGACTTTTTAAGGCGCTACTCTGAAAATTATGGACTTTTTAATTTAAAACTATAGGACGGTTACCGTTGTTACAAATCTGGTAATAAGAATATATTTCTTCATACCTTTATCTAGATTCGTATAGTTTCAAAAACACGATTTTATGATTTTGCCTCGACACTTTTTCTTTTCGAAAAGACCTCTAAAAATACGAAAATTCAAGATTATTCTTAAATGGGGTTACTTACACTATTGGAAATTGGTTTAATTAGTGGACACCAATAATATTTAGAATCGTATAGAAGCGTTTTTTTAAAAATCACTGTAGTTTTTTAATACGAAGTGATTTTGTGTTTTTTTTTGCCTACCCTGCAAAATCGGTCTCGCTCCCGCGCGCGTCGTTTTCTCATTGCTATCTCGCTTCAGCACATTTTTTCCGAGTATCGCCTTAACCAGGTCACCTAGAGAAAATCTGCTTATTGGAAACGATTCTTGTACATTCGTCCCAAAAGCCACAGAATTCGTCCCCCTTTGGCTTAGGAGATATTCAGTTTTTTTTATATAAGTACAGTCACGTACAAAAGCGTACAGTAAAAATTAATCAAAACTATTCCGTTCCGTAATACGCAGTGTTCCGATTGTAAAACATTAAGCGAGTTATTTAAATTTTTACTTTTTTGCATTCACAATGCAATTTTTATTATTGAAAAATTGAAAATGAAGTACATTATTTAGAAAAAATCGACAAGAACCATCGGAGCTGGTTTTTAATTAGGTAATTTTTTTTTCTAAATACTTCCTTTTAATTTTTCAAACATTAGCGTCCTATCTTGCGGCTCTTTGCGAAAGCTACATCCTTTTGCACGAACTTTTCGTAGATTGAGGAATGCACGAACAGTCTCTGTTTTACAATCGGAACATGAACAGAATGCGCATTACGGAACGGAATAAAGTTGAGGGCTTGTAAGGGCGTTTACAATTACATACGAACAACGACACGAGACGATCTACTAACAGTGTTGCCAGAACGTACCAAAAATACACTTTTCCGTACCATTTACCATCAAACCGTAAACTGTAAACTGGAGGTGCTATTTTGTTGCATGGCAACTGCAGTTCACTGTTTGCCGTATCTGTCAGCAATTGGTGATGTGAAGAAATTTTTTTTATTTTCAAATTTATTTTAAAACTTTAGTAACATTAATATTGATATTTAATGGAAAAACTTAAAAAAATCTTTTTTTTTCAATTAGGAATTATAAGCAATTAAAAGTTTATTAAATTTGAAAAAAGATCACCTGACTATAAACGCTCCACAATTGGTCGCGATAGTTGTGACGTCATAATGTTTAAGCTATTTTCCAACAGTACAGTCATCTTTACAGTACTACGGCTTTTACTAGTGTTCCCGAAGACTATAGGCTTTTAGACTTAAATTAAAGCCATGGTTCTTTTTAGGGCTATTTTCTAGTAATAGGTTTACTAGAAACAACGACGGGTATTACCACTTACACCCAGACCCGAGGAAATATTGAAAAGTTCGTTTTCAATATTTACCCGACCGATGATCGAACCCGGGACCTCTAGAGATAGCGGTACCTTGAAAACCGGTGCGTACACCACTCGGCCACGAAAGTCGTCCATTGTTTGTGGGCCGATTTTGATGAAACTCGATTTCTAGTACTATTTTGACAAGAAAACAACAACGCACTGTTAAAAATATAAAAAAATCCAAGATGGCGGCCAACTTTCTATTTTGACAGAAAAATAGCAACGCAATGTCAAAAATGATAAAACATCCAAGATGGCGGCCAACTTATTTGTTTGTGGGCCGATTTTAATGAAACTCGATTTCTAGTACTATTTTGACAAGAAAACAACAACGCACTTTTAAAAATATTAAAATTTCCAAGATGGCGGCCAACTTTTTTGTTTGTGGCCATCATGATTTTTTATTTTTTTAACATTGCGTTGCTGTTTTCTTGTCAAAATAGTACCAAAAACCAAGTTTCATCAAAGTCGACCCACAAACAAAAAAGTTGGCCGCCATCTTGGATTTTTTTTAGAGATGGGCCGACTACGACGTTGGCCGACTAGCCATTGTTGTAATTCTCAAATAAATGATTGTTAACTTAACTATAATTAAAAAGTTCCTACTACTAATATATAACTAATAATAAATACCTAATACAATTTAATTTGGGTTAATATTAAATAATAAAAAAACTGAGACTGTAATTCTGAAAAAAATTATAGGCTACTAATACTTAGGTTCTTTTATTGTAATTTTAAACTTACGTTGGAAATTTATTGTACAAAAAAATAATACTTACCCCCTTATACATAAACGTTAGTTAAAGTCAAGCAATGTTTAAAAGTCATGCTGTCTCTATCTGCCATTATTGATAGAAGTGTCAGCATGACTTTTAAACTATGCTTAACTTTAAGTAACGTTTATGAATTTTAAAATATGCTTAACTTTAAGTAACGTTTATGAATTTTAATCCCAAATAATTCCAATATTTTCCATAGAATTTCTGGATTAAATAGCAAACTGTACCTAACGGTGGTTATTTTATTATGATGAATGATGATTGATTGTGCTAAATGCTAATAGTTCTTAGTGTAGAAAAATTAATAAAAGATGATTGACTAATTTGCTTTTTTTATTTTTTGATGTTTTAGTATAGAAATACAAATTAAATATTATGCCGATTGGTCGGCACTTTTTGCCGACTAGTCGCTGACTACAAATATGGCCGACTAGACTAGCCGACTAGAAATATTTCCGACTAGTCGGCTTTTCCGACTAGTCAGCGACTAGTCGGTGCATCCCAAATTTTTTTTATATTTTTAGAAGTGCGTTGTTTTCTTGTCAAAATAGTACCAAAAACCGAGTTTCATCTAAACCGGCCAACAAACAAAAAATTTGGCCGCCATCTTGGTTTATTTATCATTTTTGACAGTGTGTTGTTATTTTTTTGTCAAAATAGTACTAGAAATCGAGTTTCATCAAAATCGGCCCACAAACAAAAAAGTTGGCCGCCATCTTGGATTTTTAATTTTTTTAACATTGCGTTACTCTTTTCTTGACGAAATAGTACCAAAAACCAAGTTTCATCGAAATCAGCCCTCAAACAAAAAAGTTGGCCGCCATCTTGGATTTTAATATTTTTTTATATTGTGTTGCTCTTTTCTTGACAAAATAGTACCAAAAACCGAGTTTCATCAAGTTCGGCCCACAAACAAAAAAGTTGGCCGCCATCTTGGTTTTTAATTTTTTTAACATTGTATTTCTATTATTTTGTCAAAATAGTACTAAAAACCAAGTTTTATCAAAATCGGCCCACAAAATAAAAATTCGTAAATACTAAGCTACCTCCACGTTGGTGATGGCGAAGTAAGTAAAAATAAGTTCTTCAAGTGACAGTGTAATTCTATTTTCACACTTATGCTCTGAAATGTTAATATTATATTTGAGAAAAGAATGCAGTACGTGGCACTTTTCCGAGGTAAACATTCTAAATTTGAAAATCACTGCAGTAATGAATTTCAGTACTTACTTACTGCACTAAAATCAGTGCCGTAAGTAAGTACTAAAATTCATTACCAACTTTTTTCTTTATTTTTTTTTCGTTATTCCTGTGTATAAAAACAGAAAAAGCAAAGGGACATTTGCACCATACAGCCACATTATTATTATTATTTTAAAGGTAAATTATATATCATAATTAGGTATTTTTTTTTAAATACGGTGCGCACAGAGTATATTACATCGCATTGTACCACAAGCGCTATGTACCTTTAGCACGAACATCTATCGAAAAAACAAAATTAGATTTATTATAGACAAAATATCCTCTACGAGTAATCTTGTACGGGAAATATGTACAGCGCCATCTACCGCCCAGAAGCGGGTACTGAAGTTGCGCATTTTAGTAGCAAGTAGTAAGTATCAATAGGCTGCATGACCGTTCCACAAGGCCTCACAAGCCAATATTAAAAAAAACGGCGGGAATGATTTTCAGCGGTTGATTTGATATCAATACATATTGTGTAATAAATTATCAAAATGAGTTCTGTCAATGAAACAGATACAGACATTGTATGTACCTACTCCACCAAATTTGAGAGCAGAAGCAAAATTAATAACAGAAAACTTACTGCCAGCAAAATCAAAAGAAAGATATAAGTAATATGAAAACCTACGATCTGATTTGGAAAAGTGAAAAAAGGCGCATACGTTTTCGGAATCTGTGTTGTTGGCGTATTATAATATTATTATGGGTGATTTATACATAAGTGTGCCCGGGAAAACAATAACATTTACATTTAATAATTGCCCGAACATGTGTGATATAAATTTTAATAAATATTATTTAGTTAACCAATTTTTTTATTTCCTCGCATTTCTTGAGAAAAGCACTATACAAGCCTTGTACGGTAAGCAAATTACCTTGCCTCGAATGATTAAAGCCCTCGCCTGCGGCTCGTGCTTCAAACCATCCTCGACAATGTAATTTCTTACTTACCTGTCCTCGGCTGTAATGTACTATTAGTTACCAACTCTATGTTTTATTATAGTACATTACAGCCGAGAACAGGTAATTTGCTTACCATACAAGGCTTGTATAGTGCTTTTCTCAAGAAATGCGAGGAAATAAAAAAAACAGTTTAACTAAATAACATTTATTAAAATTATATGACACATGTTCGGGCAATACGGTATTTTACTGTTTTTTTTTTATTTCTTTAAAATGTTTTTCGAAATATTAGCTACACAAAACAAGTTTTCATTTTGAATTATCTTGAATATTTTCAAAGATATCCTCTCAAGTGACGGCGGCCATCTTGGCAATTACGCGTAAGTGACAGCCTACTTCCGCATTACTTCCGGTTTTGCTTCCAGCCTCATTTAAATGACGATTTCCATGAAATTTTATTTGGAGACTATAAACAAAACTTAGGTATATCACTGGAATCATTATTAAATAAACTATCTGGCCATACATAATAAAGTATAATTTAATGCTGAATTAAATTGGTGAAAGTAGGTGAAAGCAGGAAAAGGGACTTTTTCCCCGCTTTTTGAATTAAATTTGTAATAATCTATATATATAAAAATGAATCCCTATTTCCCTTGGTCACGACATCACGCATGAACGGCTGGACCGATTTGGCTAATTTTGGTCTTGAAATGTTCGTGGAAGTCCAAGGAAGGTTCTAACGGTGAGAAAATAGGGGATGGAGGGGTAAGTAGGGGTAGAGTAGAAGTAGGGTAGGGTAAAGGTAGGGTAGGGTAGGGTAGGGTAGGGGTAGGGGTAAGGTAGGGTAGGGTAGGAGTAGGGGTAGGGGTAGGGGTAGGGGTAGGGGTAGGGGTAGAGGTAGGGGTAGGGGTAGGGGTAGGGGTAGGGTAGGGGTAGGGGTAGGGTAGGGGTAGGGGTAGGGGTAGGGGTAGGGGTTGGGTAGGGGTAGGGGTAGGGGTAGGGGTAGGGTAGGGGTAGAGTACGGGTAGAGTAGGGTGGAGTAGGGGGTAGGGCCACGGGAACGAAGTCGCGCCGGGTCAGCTAGTCTATATATATATAAAAATGAATCCCTATTTCCCTTGGTCACGGCATCACGCGTGAACGGGCGTTTTCACATTGGACGATAACGGTAACGACACGATATCGGCACGATATCGTCGGACTGGCAGTTTCATACAATCACTACTAAATGCTTTCACACTGTGTCGTTACCGTCAACGATATCGTCTGTCGTGCCGATATCGGTGACGACACAAGTGCGGAAGATGCGAAGCCGGTTATTAACGAAAGTAACCAAGAGTAATTAACAGTTTATCTGTTATTTACTGCATTTTTGGGTTTTTACGCTAAAAGCCACCGCTAGGTAGCGCTTGTTTCTTGATTTGCTAGGTGTGAGTTCCGCGACGATTATGCCTGCTTGTTGATTGGTGGAGAGGAGAGAGGAGGTGGATCTCCTCCTGCCTCACCTCTCCCTTCTATTTCGAGTATGTAATATCGACAATGACCGGACGATAGTAATAATTTTTAAGTGACTTCAAAAAAAAGAAGCTTCTCAGTTTGACCTGTATTTTTTTTGTATGTATGTTTGTCCGCGATTATCTCGCTTTTGGCTAAACTGATTTTAATGCGGTTTTCAGGAAAGTATTTGTTACATTTAGGATAAGGTTTTAGTATTTTAACCGACTTCAAAAAAGGAGGTTCTCAGTTTGACCCGAATGTATGTATGAAGGTTTGTCCGCGAGATGCGGTTTTCAGAAAAGTATTCGTTACATTTAGGAGAAGGTTTTGGTATTACAACCGACTTTGAAAAAGGAGGTTCTCAGTTTGACCCTTTATGTACATTATGTATGTTTGTCCGTGAATATCTCACGTTTGGCTGAATCGATTTTGATACGTTTTACATCAGATGAGTATTTGTGATTGATGCGGTTTATGTGTACATCCTAACATACTATAGGCACAGAATAAGCAACTTTTCATACAGTAGGCCGACGGAGACGTCTAGACAGGTCAAACGTGCGGGGCTTGCGGGGTGAGACGGGGGAGTGGTTGTCCCGAGTTACATACAACGCCGTTCATAGTAACTCGGGACAAGTCTTCCAGGGCTATCACGTCTTTATCGTTATAATTCATTTTTAAATTAATATTATGGTGCATACGACATGTAGTGTGAGTGCGTGCAAATCTTCATTTCGATTATAGAAAAAAAGGCAATTTCCAAAATCCACGATGGCGGCCAACTTTTTTGTTTGCGGGCCGACTTTGATGAAACTTGGTTTTTGGTACAATTTTGACAAGAAAACAACAACACAATGTCAAAAATAAAAAAAAACAAGATGGCGGCCAACTTTTTTTTGTTAGCCGATTTTGATGAAATTTAGTTTCTGGTACTATTTTGACACGAAAACAACAACGCAATGTTAAAAGTATAAAAAAATCCAAGATGGCGGCCAACTTTTTTGTTTGTGAGCCGATTTTGATGAAACTTGGTTTTTAGTACAATTTTGACAAGAAAACAACAACGCAATGTCAAAAATAAAAATAAACCAAGATGACGGCCAACTTTTTTGTTTGCAGGCCGATTTCAATGAAACTCAGTTTCTGGTACTATTTTTAAAAGAAAACAGCAAGGCAATGTTAAAAATATTAAAAATCCAAGATGGCGGCCAACTTTTTTGTTTGCAGGCCGATTTCAATGAAACTCAGTTTCTGGTACTATTTTTAAAAGAAAACAGCAAGGCAATGTTAAAAATATTAAAATCCAAGATGGCGGCATAATTTTTTGTCTGTGACCCGATTTTGATGAAACTTGGTTTTTAGTACAATTTTGACAAGAAAATAACAACGCAATGTCAAAAATAAAAAAAAAACCAAGATGGCGGCCAACTTTTTTTTTGTAAGCCGATTTTGATGAAACTTAGTTTCTGGTACTATTTTGACAAGAAAACAACAACACAATGTTAAAAGTATTAAAAAATCCAAGATGGCGGCCAACTTTTTTGTTTGCAGGCCGATATCAATGAAACTCAGTTTCTGGTTCTGTTTTGACAAGAAAACAGCAACGCAATGTTAAAAATATAAAAATTCAAGATGGCGGCCAAATTTTTCGTTTGCTGGCCGATTACGATGAAATTCAGTTTCTGGTACTATTTTAACAAGAAAACAGCAACGAAATGTTAAATGTATTAAAAATCCAAGATGGCGGCCGACTTTTTTGTTTGCAGGCTGATTTCAACGAAACTCAGTTTGTGGTTCTATTTTGACCAGAAAACAGCAACGCAATGTTAAAAATATAAAAATCCAAGATGCTGGACAAAGTTTTTGTTTGCTGGCCGATTTCGATTAAATTCAGTTTCTGGTACTATTTTGACAAGAAAACAACAACGCAATGTTATAAGTATAAAAAAATCCAAGATGACGGCCAACTTTTTTTTGTAAGCCGATTTTGATGAAATTTAGTTTCTGGTACTATTTTGACGCGAAAACAACAACGCAATGTTAAAAATATTAAAAATCCAAGATGGCGGCATAATTTTTTGTCTGTGACCCGATTTTGATGAAACTTGGTTTTTTGTACAATTTTGACAAGAAAATAACAACGCAATGTCAAAAATAAAAAAAAAACCAAGATGGCTGCCAACTTTTTTTTTGTAAGCCGATTTTGATGAAACTTAGTTTCTGGTACTATTTTGACAAGAAAACAACAACACAATGGGCGTTTTCACACTGGACGATAACGGTAACGACACGATATTACACCGATATCGTCCCGATATCGTCCGCCGATATCGGCACGATATCGTCACGATATCGTCACGATATCGTCACGATATCGGAACGATATCGGTGTGTGAAACGATAACCAGCAGCTTGCTATGCGGTTAGTCGCATTACGCCAGCTAAAGTAACCGCGCGGCTCCAAGTTTTGTATTAGTTATTATACTAGTATAGGTATTCGAGGTAATAATGGCAGCAGTTAACAAATTACGTTTGCTTTATCTTTTATATTTACGGCGAAACAAACGATATCGTCAAAGAACATTTTGGGTTGGTCCTATTCTTCAAGTGCGATATTTATTTTTACATGCACATTTACTTACCTATATAAAAAAGCGCCTTTAAAAAAATGCCACCAAAAAGTAAGAAATAAATAATACCTCTATACTAAATTAACATTATTAGTTATTAGTTATTAGTAAGTAAGTACTTTCAAGACGTCGGGCACTTCAAAGTACTTACCTACTTAAGTTATTTGTTGTGAATACAGTATTAGAGTTAGAGGTATTATTTCTGACTTTTTGGCGGCATTTTTTTGAAGTCAGTTTTATTTTTTATAAAAATATTTTTTATGTCATTCTTTTTAGTGCATCATGCAGGCAATTTTCGTGTACCTACCTATTATCTTGGTAAATAGTACCTATAGTATAAACACATCTTAGATTTCTGCGCGAACTGTCCATATAAATAAAACACTTTCACGGATTTTTTTATTTATACCTATAGCACAGTTTAAGCAATCTTTCTATACATTTTGACGACGCCCTTGAAGTTGGGCGATGCCGACGCCTGTATAGGTATTTACTTTAAAATGTGTCGGTGGACCTTTTACGACCCCGGGTGGGTACATTGGTATAGCGATATTAAATTAACAAAATAATTTAATAATGCAAATGCAATGTCAAAATTATTAAAAAATTCAAGATGGCGGCCGACTTTTTTGTTTGTTGGCTGATTTCGAAGAAACACGGTTTTTGGTACTATTTTGACAAAAAAAAGCAACGCAATGTCAAAAAGATTAAAATCCAAGATGGCGGCCAACTTTTTTGTTTGCAGGCCGATTTCGATGAAACTCAGTTTCTGGTTCTATTTTGACAAGAAAACAGCAACGCAATGTTAAAAATAAAAAGAAATCCAAGATGGTGGCCAAATTTTTTGTTTGTAAGCCGATTTTGATGAAACTTAGTTTCTGGTACCTATTTTGACTAGAAAACAGCAACACAATGTGAAAAATATAAAAATCCAAGATGGCGGCCGAATTTTTTGTTTGCTGGCCGATTTCGATTAAATCCAGTTTCTGGTACTATTTTGACAAGAAAACAACAACGCAATGTTACAAGTTTTAAAAAATCCAAGATGGCGGCCGACTTTTTTGTTTGCAGGCTGATTTCGATAAAACTCAGTTTCTAGTAGTAATTTGACAAGAAAACAGCAACGCAACGATAAAAATATTAGAAATCCAAGATGGCGGCCAACTTTTTTGTTTGTTGGCCGATTTTGATGAAACTCAGTTTTTGGTACTATTTTGACAAGAAAACTGCAACGCAATGATAAAATTTTTGAAAAATCCAAGATGGCGGCTAACTTTTTTGTTTGTGGGCTGATTCTGATGAAACTTGGTTTTTAGTACAATTTTGACAAGAAAACAACAACACAATGTCAAAAATAAAATAAAACCAAGAAAGCGGCCAACTTTTTTGTTTGTAAGGCGAGTTTGATGAAACTTAGTTTCTGGTACTATTTTGACAAGAAAACAGCAACGCAATGTTAAAAATATAAAAATTCAAGATGGCGGCCAAATTTTTTGTTTGCTGGCTGATTTCGATGAAATTCAGTTTCTTGTACTATTTTGACAAGAAAACAGCAACGAAATGTTAAACACATTAAAAATCCGAGATGGTGGCCGACTTTTTTGTTTGTAGGCCGATTTTGATAAAACTCGGTTTTTTTGTACTATTTTGACAAGAAAACCGTTCTTAACACAATGTAAAAAAATTCAAATGGCCAAGATGGTGGCCGTTTTTTGTTGTTGTTTCTTTCTTCTCGCTTATTAAAATGTACAAGCTTGAGACAGAGTCATCATCATCATCATCATCATGTCAAGCAAAAGATTTAATTAATTATTAATTTGCTATAACACAAGCACAGTAAATTACGACGTAACATCCTTCGTAATTTACTGTGTTTTTGACAGCTGTAAACCGTATTTAAAAAAATAAAAAATAAGTAAATAAAATAATAATTGATATTAAGTTACAGAATTTGAAAATAATGATTGTGACATGGTGTCGCACTTAGGGTTTAGGTCCAGTAAGGGCCGGGTGTCCGAGAGACACCGGTGTTAAATAAAAGAATACCCTATGTACGTACACAAAAATTTATTTGGGCGTGGTCCGAAATGCCCGGTAAAATTATTTAACGTTGCCTTTCCATGCCCAGAGTGGTACTCTCCTGGCAGCTCCGAAGATGGGGGTTTCGAGCTGGAACGGGAAGAACGTTCCCGAAGGTCCCGGGTAAAACGGCGAAGATGCTCGGCGGGAAACGTAAAATTTAGGGTCACGCACGCACCGGCGAAGCTGCAACTGGGTTCACCAGGAACCTCGGACCCTGGAATTGACCGTAATCACGGGTCAAAAAAGAGTCAAGAAATCCTCCTCTGATTGTGACCGCGGCAGAAGACTAGTAGGAAAGTACCGAAGCAGTATGCGGTGATGAGTGTTGGTCACAATCAGATCGGAGTTACACAAATAATTTAAAGCACTATCATTGGCAAATAAATAATAATCAGATGCTAGAAAACAATCTACTTAAGCAAATTAGCAACAATAGTACAGTGAAATAGGTATCATTAGAATAAGTTGAAATATTATTAAAATATAAATATGCAAAATATGATGGTTGCTAAAAATATATTTAAAATATAACTGTACTACTAAGCTAGTTTTCGAAACACTTGTTCAAAACTTACCAATACGTGGGTTTCACAAAAATATTTAAAACTTGGCACTTAGGCACGAATAAACTAATGCATGATTTTAAAATAAAAATATGTTATCATCCGCGGTGTGAACGTCGCGAGAAAATGGCGAGCGCAGTACAGACACGATTTGTCTGCCGAACGACCGGCGCGCGGCCGGTCGCCTCGTTCGGAATGTTGTCGGGCCGTACCAGCTTACAGCTTTATTAATGTGGCGAGGGGTGAAGGGCTACCTGCGCGTACGTCGATGTCAGCTCAGCTGTTTGAATTTTGCGTTCAGAAACATATTATAATAAATGTAAATATTGCGTACTTAGTTAAATTTGTTATTTTATTTTTATAATAAATAAATAAATAAATAAATAAATAACTTCTTACATTCACACCAATTATCTAAGCCCATTTTAATTTCATTAAGAAACTGTATCATGGAATACTTGATAACGGATAAATATATACTTAAATACTTTTTGTTTGTAAATACATACTTAATATACATAGTAAACACCCAGACCAAGACAAATAGACATATTCATGCACACAAATATTTGTCTTGTTCGGGAATCGAACCCGAGACCACTGGCGCAGAAGGTGGGTAGCCTACCCCTGCGCCAAATCGGTCGTCATAATCGGTGTACTGTAATTATATATTTTCTTTAATATTGATTTTGATATTAGATTTAAGTAGACTTAGGTTATTTAATTTATGTATTTAAATGTGTGACGTTTTACAACGTTACAATGGGATGATTTTGATATATAGACGAAGGCGCTTTAAAGGTTAAGAAATATGAATCGGCTTATTTCCAATCTGAATATTTTTCTTTAACAAAACTTCAACCCATTCAAACGTCAGGGGCAGGTCAAATTTGCCTTGCAAAATTTCATGGCAGACAGACAGACAGATACAATTATAGGTGAAACTAAATAAAACTTTTAATATATTTTATTTTGATACTTCTAAAATGCCAACCATAATTATTTATTTTATTTTATTTCGCAATACACCAAAATGTACCTGCCACATTTTAATTTTGTTACAACCCTTCCGTAGTAACGAAATACCTATACAGACGTCGGTATCGCCTAACTTCAAGGGCGTTGGCCTACCAAAGAAAGAAACAAAAACAAAAAACGGCCACCATCTTGGCCATTTGTATTTTTTTACATTGTATTAAGAACGGTTTTCTTGTCAAAATAGTACCAGAAACTGAGTTTCATCGAAATCGGCCTGTAAACAAAAAAATTGGCAGCCATCTTGGATTTTTTAATACTTTTAACATTACGTTGCTGTTTTTGTGTAAAATAGTACCAGAAGCTAAGTTTCATCAAATCGGCTTTCAAAAAAAAAGTTAGGCGCCGCCTTGTTTTTTTTTATTTTTGACATTGCGTTGTTGTTTTCTGGTCAAAATAGAACCACAAACTGAGTTTCATTGAAATCGGCCTGCAAACAAAAAAGTTGGCTGCCATCTTGGATTTTTAAATTTTTAACATTGCTTTGCTGTTTTGTTGTCAAAATAGAACCAGAATCTGAGTTTCATTGAAATCGGCCAGCAAACAAAAAAGTTGCCCGCCATCATGGATTTTTTAATACTTTTAACATTGTGTTGTTAGTTTCTTGTCAAAGTTGTACTAAGAACTAAGTTTCATCAAAATCGGCTCACAAACAAAAAAGTTGGCAGCCATCTTGGATTTTTAATATTTTTAACATTGCGTTGTTGTTTTCTTGTCAAAATAGTACCAGAAACTAAGTTTCATCAAAATCGCATAGCAAAAAAAAAGTTGGTCGCCATCTTGTTTTTTATTTTATTTTTGACATTGTGTTGTTGTTTTCTTGTCAAAGTTGTACTAAAAACCAAGTTTCATCAAAATCGGCTCACAAACAAAAAAGTTGGCCGCCATATTGGAGTTTTAATATTTTTAACATTGCGTTGCTGTTTTCTTGTCAAAATAGTACTAGAAACTGAGTTTTATCGAAATCGGCCAGCAAACAAAAAATTTGTCCGCCATCTTGATTTTTATATTTTTAACATTGCGTTGCTGTTTTCTGGTCAAAATAGAACCACAAACTGAGTTTCATTGAAATCAGCCTGCAAACAAAAAAGTCGGCCGCCATCTTGGATTTTTAATACATTTAACATTTCGTTGCTGTTTTCTTGTCAAAATAGTACCAGAAACTGAATTTCATCGTAATCGGCCAGCAAACGAAAAATTTGGCCGCCATCTTGAATTTTTATATTTTTAACATTGCGTTGCTGTTTTCTTGTCAAAATAGAACCAGAAACTGAGTTTCATTGAAATCGGCCTGCAAACCAAAAAGTTGGCCGTCATCTTGGACTTTTTAATACTTTTAACATTGCCTTGCTGTTTTCTTTTCAAAATAGTACCAGAAACTGAGTTTCATTGAAATCGGCCTGCAAACAAAAAAGTTGGCCGCCATCTTGGATTTTTTATACTTTTAACATTGTGTTGTTGTTTCTTTTCAAAATAGTACCAGAAACTATGTTTCATCAAAATCGGCTTACAAAAAAAAAGTTGGCCGTCATCTTGGTTTATTTTTATTTTTGACATTGCGTTGTTGTTTTCTTGTCAAAATTGTACTAAAAACCAAGTTTCATCAAAATCGGCTCACAAACAAAAAAGCTGGCCGCCATCTTGGATTTTTAATATTTTTAACATTGCATTGCTGTTTTTTTTTCAAAATAGTACCAGAAACTGAGTTTCATTGAAATCGGCCTGCAAACAAAAAAGTTGGCCACCATCTTGGATTTTTTTATACTTTTAACATTGTGTTGTTGTTTTCTTGTCAAAATAGTACCAGAAACTATGTTTCATCAAAATCGGCTTACAAAAAAAAAGTTGGCCGTCATCTTGGTTTATTTTTATTTTTGACATTGCGTTGTTGTTTTCTTGTCAAAATTGTACTAAAAACCAAGTTTCATCAAAATCGGCTTACAAAAAAAAGTTGGCCGCCATCTTGTTTTTTTATTTTTGACATTGTGTTGTTGTTTTCTTGTCAAAATTGTACCAAAAACCAAGTTTCATCAAATTCGGCTCGCAAACAAAAAAGTTGGCCGCCATCTTGGATTTTGGAAATTGCCTTTTTTTTATAATCGAGATGAAGATTTGCACGCACTCACACTACATGTCGTATGCACCATAATATTAATTTAAAAATGAATTCTATCGATAAAGACGTATAGCCCTGGAAGACTTGTCCCGAGTTACTATGAACGGCGTTGTATGTAACTCTGGACAACCACTCCCCCGTCTCACCCCGCAAGCCCCGCACGTTTGACCTGTCTAGACGTCTCCGTCGGCCTACTGTATGAAAAGTTGCTTATTCTGTGCCTATAGTATGTTAGGATGTACACATAAACCGCATCAATCACAAATACTCATCTGATGTAAACGTATCAAAATCGATTCAGCCAAACGTGAGATATTCACGGACAAACATACATAATGTACATAAAGGGTCAAACTGAGAACCTCCTTTTTCAAAGTCGGTTGTAATACCAAAACCTTCTCCTAAATGTAACGAATACTTTTCTGAAAACCGCATCTCGCGGACAAACCTTCATACATACATTCGGGTCAAACTGAGAACCTCCTTTTTTGAAGTCGGTTAAAATACTAAAACCTTATTCTAAATGTAACAAATACTTTCCTGAAAACCGCATTAAAATCAGTTCAGCCAAAAGCGAGATAATCGCGGACAAACATACATACAAAAAAATACAGGTCAAACTGAGAAGCTTCTTTTTTTTGAAGTCACTTAAAAATTATTACTATCGTTCGGTCATTGTCGATATTACATACTCGAAATAGAAGGGAGAGGTGAGGCAGGAGGAGATCCACCTCCTCTCTCCTCTCCACCAATCAACAAGCAGGCATAATCGTCGCGGAACTCACACCTAGCAAATCAAGAAACAAGCGCTACCTAGCGGTGGCTTTTAGCGTAAATACCCAAAAATGCAGTAAATAACAGATAAACTCTTAATTACCCTTGGTTACTTTCGTTAATAACCGGCTTCGCATCTTCCGCACTTGTGTCGTCACCGATATCGGCACGACAGACGATATCGTTGACGGTAACGACACAGTGTGAAAGCATTTAGTAGTGATTGTATGAAACTGCCAGTCCGACGATATCGTGTCGTTACCGTTATCGTCCAATGTGAAAACGCCCAATGTTAAAAGTATTAAAAAATCCAAGATGGCGGCCAACTTTTTTGTTTGCAGGCCGATTTCAATGAAACTCAGTTTCTGGTTCTGTTTTGACAAGAAAACAGCAACGCAATGTTAAAAATATAAAAATTCAAGATGGCGGCCAAATTTTTCGTTTGCTGGCCGATTACGATGAAATTCAGTTTCTGGTACTATTTTAACAAGAAAACAGCAACGAAATGTTAAATGTATTAAAAATCCAAGATGGCGGCCGACTTTTTTGTTTGCAGGCTGATTTCAACGAAACTCAGTTTGTGGTTCTATTTTGACCAGAAAACAGCAACGCAATGTTAAAAATATAAAAATCCAAGATGCTGGACAAAGTTTTTGTTTGCTGGCCGATTTCGATTAAATTCAGTTTCTGGTACTATTTTGACAAGAAAACAACAACGCAATGTTATAAGTATAAAAAAATCCAAGATGACGGCCAACTTTTTTGTTTGCAGGCCGATTTCGATAAAACTCAGTTTCTAGTACTATTATGACAAGAAAACAGCAACGCAATGTTAAAAATATTAAAAATCCAATATGGCGGCCAGCTTTTTTATTTGTGAGCCGATTTTGATGAAACTAGGTTTTTAGTACAACTTTGACAAGAAAACAATCACACAATGTCAAAAATAAAATAAAAAACAAGATGGCGACCAACTTTTTTTTTGTTATCCGATTTTGATGAAACTTAGTTTCTGGTACTATTTTGACAAGAAAACAACAACGCAATGTTAAAAATATTAAAAATCCAAGATGGCTGCCAACTTTTTGTTTGTGAGCCGATTTTGATGAAACTTGGTTTTTACTACAACTTTGACAAGAAAACAACAACACAATGTTAAAAGTATTAAAAAATCCAAGATGGCGGGCAACTTTTTGTTTGCAGGCCGATTTCAATGAAACTCAGTTTGTGGTTCTTTTTTGACAAGAAAACAGCAACGCAATGTTAAAAATTTAAAAATCCAAGATGGCAGCCAACTTTTTTGTTTGCAGGCCGATTTCAATGAAACTCAGTTTGTTGTTCTATTTTGACCAGAAAACAACAACTCAATGTCAAAAATGAAAAAAAAACAAGGCGGCGCCTAACATTTTTTTTGAAAGCCGATTTGATGAAACTTAGTTTCTGGTACTATTTTACACAAAAACAGCAACGTAATGTTAAAAGTATTAAAAAATCCAAGATGGCTGCCAATTTTTTTGTTTACAGGCCGATTTCGATGAAACTCAGTTTCTGGTACTATTTTGACAAGAAAACCGTTCTTAACACAATGTAAAAAAATACAAATGGTCAAGATGGTGGCCGTTTTTTGTTTTTGTTTCTTTCTTTGGTAGGCCAACGCCCTTGAAGTTAGGCGATACCGACGTCTGTATAGGTATTTCGTTACTACGGAAGGGTTGTAACAAAATTAAAATGTGGCAGGTACATTTTGGTGTATTGCGAAATAAAATAAAATAAATAATTATGGTTGGCATTTTAGAAGTACCAAAATAAAATATATTACAAGTTTTAATTAGTTTCACCTATAATTGTATCTGTCTGTCTGTCTGCCATGAAATTTTGCAAGGTAAATTTGACCTACCCCTGACGTTTGAATGGGTTGAAGTTTTGTTAAAGAAAAATATTCAGATTGGAAATAAGCCGATTCATATTTCTTAACCTTTAAAGCGCCTTCGTCTATATATCAAAATCATCCCATTGTAACGTTGTAAAACGTCACACATTTAAATACATAAATTAAATAACCTAAGTCTACTTAAATCTAATATCAAAATCAATATTAAAGAAAATATATAATTACATAATAAAAATAAAATAACAAATTTAACTAAGTACGCAATATTTACATTTATTATAATATGTTTCTGACGCAAAAAATTCAAACAGCTGAGCTGACAGCGACGCACGCGCAGGTAGCCCTTCACCCCTCCCTCGCCACTTTATTAAAGCTGTAAGCTGGTACGGCCCGACAACACTCCGACCGAGGCGACCGGCCGCGCGCCGGTCACTAGGCAGACAAATCGTGTCTATACTGCGCTCGCCATTTTCTCGCGACGTTCACACCGCGGATGATACGATATTTTTATTTTAAAATCATGCATTAGTTTATTCGTGCCTAAGTGCCAAGTTTTAAATATTTTTGTGAAACCCACGTATTGGTAAGTTTTGAACAAGTGTTTCGAAAACTAGCTTAGTAGTACAGTTATATTTTAAATATATTTTTAGCAACCATCATATTTTGCATATTTATATTTTAATAATATTTCAACTTATTCTAATGATACCTATTTCACTGTACTATTGTTGCTAATTTGCTTAAGTAGATTGTTTTCTAGCATCTGATTATTATTTATTTGCCAATGATAGTGCTTTAAATTATTTGTGTAACTCCGATCTGATTGTGACCAACACTCATCACCGCATACTGCTTCGGTACTTTCCTACTAGTCTTCTGCCGCGGTCACAATCAGAGGAGGATTTCTTGACTCTTTTTTGACCCGTGATTACGGTCAATTCCAGGGTCCGAGGTTCCTGGTGAACCCAGTTGCAGCTTCGCCGGTGCGTGCGTGACCCTAAATTTTACGTTTCCCGCCGAGCATCTTCGCCGTTTTACCCGGGACCTTCGGGAACGTTCTTCCCGTTCCAGCTCGAAACCCCCATCTTCGGAGCTGCCAGGAGAGTACCACTCTGGGCATGGAAAGGCAACGTTAAATAATTTTACCGGGCATTTCGGACCACGCCCAAATAAATTTTTGTGTACGTACATAGGGTATTCTTTTATTTAACACCGGTGTCTCTCGGACACCCGGCCCTTACTGGACCTAAACCCTAAGTGCGACACCATGTCACAATCATTATTTTCAAATTCTGTAACTTAATATCAATTATTATTTTATTTACTTATTTTTTATTTTTTTAAATACGGTTTACAGCTGTCAAAAACACAGTAAATTACGAAGGATGTTACGTCGTAATTTACTGTGCTTGTGTTATAGCAAATTAATAATTAATTAAATCTTTTGCTTGACATGATGATGATGATGATGATGACTCTGTCTCAAGCTTGTACATTTTAATAAGCGAGAAGAAAGAAACAACAACAAAAAACGGCCACCATCTTGGCCATTTGAATTTTTTTACATTGTGTTAAGAACGGTTTTCTTGTCAAAATAGTACAAAAAAACCGAGTTTTATCAAAATCGGCCTACAAACAAAAAAGTCGGCCACCATCTCGGATTTTTAATGTGTTTAACATTTCGTTGCTGTTTTCTTGTCAAAATAGTACCAGAAACTGAATTTCATCGAAATCAGCCAGCAAACAAAAAATTTGGCCGCTATCTTGAATTTTTATATTTTTAACATTGCGTTGCTGTTTTCTTGTCAAAATAGAACCAGAAACTGAGTTTCATTGAAATCGGCCTGCAAACAAAAAAGTTGGCCGCCATCTTGGATTTTTTAATACTTTTAACATTGCGTTGCTGTTTTCTTGTCAAAATAGTACCAGAAACTAAGTTTCATCAAACTCGCCTTACAAACAAAAAAGTTGGCCGCTTTCTTGGTTTTATTTTATTTTTGACATTGTGTTGTTGTTTTCTTGTCAAAATTGTACTAAAAACCAAGTTTCATCAAAATCGGCTCACAAACAAAAAAGTTGGCCGCCATCTTGGATTTTCTTATACTTTTAACATTGCGTTGCTGTTTTCTTGTCAAAATAGTACCAGAAACTGAGTTTCATTGAAATCGGCCTGCAAACAAAAAAGTTGGCCGCTTTCTTGGTTTTATTTTATTTTTGACATTGTGTTGTTGTTTTCTTGTCAAAATTGTACTAAAAACCAAGTTTCATCAAAATCGGCTCACAAACAAAAAAGTTGGCCGCCATCTCTGATTTTCTTATACTTTTAACATTGCGTTGCTGTTTTCTTCCAGAAACTGAGTTTCATTGAAATCGGCCTGCAAACAAAAAAGTTGGCCGCCATCTTGGATTATTTAATACTTTTAACATTGCGTTGCTGTTTTCTTGTCAAAATAGTACAAGAAACTAAGTTTCATCCAAATCGGCTTACAAAAAAAGTTGGCCGCCATCTTGGTTTTTTTTTATTTTTGACATTGTGTTGTTGTTTTCTTGTCAAAATTGTACTAAAAACCAAGTTTCATCAAAATCGGGACACAGACAAAAAATTTGGCCGCCATCTTGGATTTTTAATATTTTTAACATTGCGTTGTTGTTTCCTTGTCAAAATAGTACCAGAAACTAGATTTAATCGAAATCGGCCAGCAAACCAAAAATTCGGTCGCCATCTTGGATTTTTATATTTTTAACATTGTGTTGCTGTTTTCTAGTCAAAATAGGTACTTACCAGAAACTAAGTTTCATCAAAATCGGCTTACAAACAAAAAAGTTGGCCATCATCTTGGATTTCTTTTTATTTTTAACATTGCGTTGCTGTTTTCTTGTCAAAATAGAACCAGAAACTGAGTTTCATCGAAATCGGCCTGCAAACAAAAAAGTTGGCCGCCATCTTGGATTTTAATATTTTTGACATTGCGTTGCTGTTTTTTTGTCAAAATAGTACCAAAAACCGTTTTTCATCGAAATCAGCCTACAAACAAAAAAGTCGGCCGCCATCTTGAATTTTTTAATAATTTTGACATTGCATTTGCATTATTAAATTATTTTGTTAATTTAATATCGCTATACCAATGTACCCACCCGGGGTTGTAAAAGGTCTCCGACACATTTTAAAGTGAAAACCCTTACGTACTTACGTAAATACCTATACAGGCGTCGGCATCGCCCAACTTCAAGGGCGTCGTCCAAATGTATAGAAAGATTGCTTAAACTGTGCTATAGGTATAAATAAAACACTTTCACGGATTTTTTCACGCAATTTATTTAACAACTTGGTTGTTAAACCAATGTTATGTTATGGACAGTTCGCGCAGAAATCTGAGATGTGTTTATACTATATGTACTATTTACCAAGATAATAGGTAGGTACACGAAAATTGCCTGCATGATGCACTAAAAAGAATGACATAAAAAATATTTTTATAAAAAATAAAAGTGACTTCAAAAATGCCGCCAAAAAGTCAGAAATAATACCTCTAACTCTAATACTGTATTTACAACAAATAACTTAAGTAGGTAAGTACTTTGAAGTGCCCGACGTCTTGAAAGTACTTACTTACTAATAACTAATAACTAATAATGTTAATTCAGTATAGAGGTATTATTTATTTCTTACTTTTTGGTGGCATTTTTTTAAAGGCGCTTTTTTATATAGGTAAGTAATATGTGCATGTAAAAATAAATATCGCACTTGAAGAATAGGACCAACCCAAAATGTTCTTTGACGATATCGTTTTTTTCGCCGTAAATATAAAAGATAAAGCAAACGTAATTTGTTTACTGCTGCCATTATTACCTCGAATATACTAGTATAATAACTAATATAAAACTTGGAGCCGCGCGGTTACTTTAGCTGGCGTAATGCGACTAACCGCATAGCAAGCTGCTGGTTATCGTTTCACACACCGATATCGTTCCGATATCGTGACGATATCGTTCCGATATCGTGACGATATCGTGCCGATATCGGCGGACGATATCGGGACGATATCGGTGTAATATCGTGTCGTTACCGTTATCGTCCAGTGTGAAAACGCCCAACGGCTGGACCGATTTGGCTAATTTTGGTCTTAAAATGTTCGTGGAAGTCCAAGGAAGGTTTTAGCGGTGAGAAAATAGGGGAAGGAGGGGTAAGTAGGGGTAGAGTAGAAGTAGGGTAGGGGTAGAGTAGGGTTAGGGTAGGGTAGGGGTAGGTTTAGGGTAGGGTAGGGTAGGGGTAGGTTAGGGGTAGAGTAGGGGTAGGGTAGGGGTAGGGTAGGGTAGGGTAGGGGTAGGGTAGGGGTGGGGTAGGGGTAGGGTAGGGGTAGGTAGGGGTAGGGTAGGGGTGGGGTAGGGTAGGGTGGAGTAGGGGGTAGGGCCACGGGAACGAAGTCGCGCTGGGTCAGCTAGTTATAAATAAAAGCCTTTATTACGAGTATTATATTTTATTAAAAATTTATAACACACAAAACACAACAAAATTTCGCGGCAAATAACGCTTCCACTTTTCGTTTTAAAAAACCAATTGAAGACCATTCACGTTGACAAGGCGTAGGACCACCCACAAAGAAATGGCGCTCTTTTCATTTATTTGTGCATTGTGACACATTTTGTGATGTTATAATCGCGTCTTTGTTCCACTCATACATTATGGCAAAGTATAAAAGAGATAGGAAATAATTTTATGAGCAAAATTCAACTCTAAACTATATAGGACTTCAAACTTTATAATTAGACAAGGACATGACGCTATCTTAGTGACGTCAGTGGGTTAGTAGCGTCACAGTCACGCCATAGAAGATTTCGTTTTAGAAAGAGTCAGCTATAGTCAAAATCAAACAGACTATAATTCTTTTATTATAAAACAGATTCAAATTATTTTTTCACATTTGGTATTCTTAATTGCAATATTTTTTAACGTCATCATTAAATATCTACATTTCAACAACAGTAAAATACCCTATTAAATGTAAATGTTATTGTTTTCCCGGGCACACTTTGTATATATCGCCCATAATAATATTATTTTAATGATGTATCAAAATAGGTACGCCAACAACACAGATTCCGAAAACGTCTGCGCCTTTTTTAACTTTTCCAAATAGGTTTTCATATAATTATCTCTTTTGATTTTGGTGGCAGTAAGTTTTCTGTTATTAATTTTGCTTCTGCTCTCAAATTTGGTGGAGTAGGTACATACAATGTCTGTATAAATGTTTCATTGGCAGAACTCATTTTGATAATTTATTACACAATATAAGCTGTATTGATATCAAATGAACCGCTGAAAATCATTCCCGCCGTTTTTTTAATATTGGTTTGTGAGGCCATGTGGAACGGTCATACAGCCTATTGATACTTACTACTTGCTACGAAAATGCGCAACTTCAATACCCGATTCTGGGCGGTAGATGGCGCTGTACATATTTCCTATACAAAATTACTCGTAAAGGATATTTTGTCTATGATAAATCTCATTTTGTTTTTTCGATTGATTTTCGTGCTAAGGGTACATAGCGCTTGTGGTACAATACGAAGTAATATACTCTGTGCGCACCGTATTTAAAAAAAAGTTAACCTAATCTATATATTATATAAAAATGAATCCCTATTTCCCTTGGTCACGGCATCACGCGTGAACGGCTGGACCGATTTGGCTAATTTTGGTCTTGAAATGTTCGTGGAAGTCCAAGGAAGGATATAGGGGTAGGGTAGGGGTAGGGTAGGGTAGGGGTAGGGTAGGATAGGGGTAGGGTAGGGTAAGGGTAGGGTAGGGGTAGGGTAGGGTAGGATAGGGGTGGGGTAGGGGTAGGGTACGGTAGAGTAGGGGTAGGGTAGGGTAGGGGTAGGGTAGGGGTAGCGTAGGGGTAGCGTAGGGGTAGCGTAGGGGTAGGGTAGGGGTAGAGTACGGGTAGGGTAGGGTGGAGTAGGGGATAGGGCCACGGGAACGAAGTCGCGCTGGGTCAGCTAGTTATGTTATAATAATCCTTACTTGTCCTTACTTCCTTACTTTTATATTATAAATGCGAAAATGCGAATCTGTCTGTCTGTGTGTTACACAATCACGCCTAAACTACGGAACCGATTTGAATAAAAATTGGTACAGAGATAGTCTAGAGCCTGAGAAAGGACATAGGCTACTTTTTTATGTGAACAAAGGGATGTAAGGGGTTGAAATAGGGGATGAAAGTTTGTATGGAAATTACGTCATTTTCAAAGCTAGAAGCTTCAAAATTATTTTATAGGCTTTTGATTAGATAAATAAATACGACATTCAAAGTTTGTAAAAAAACTACCCTAAAGAGGGTGAAAACAGGGGATGATTTTTTTCGTGTGATGACGTCGGCAAAAAGTTTACGGAACGGATTTTGATGAAAGTTTTTTTGTTATACAGCTGTTGGTCCTTACCAACATATACTAACTAATTTATTTTGAAGATCGCAATTTCTGATGTGGAACCATAGCAGTCCAGCCAAACTATGAGAGATATAAAAATACCGTTTTAAGGAAAATTGTTAAACGTGATGAGCACTTTCTATTGACGTACAAAGTTTGAAGGTCTGGTACACCTGATGTGGAACCCTAGCAGCCAGATTTTATGAGATACAAACATAGCGTCTTAAGAAAAGTTGTTTAACGTCATGGACATTTTCTATTGACGCAAAAATTTCGAAGGTCTGGTACTCCTGATTTGGAGCCCTTGCAGCCCAGCTTAACTATAAGAGATACAAATACAGCATCTTAAGAGAAGTTGTTCAGCGTGATAAGTATTTTCTTCTGACATACAATATATACTAATATTATAAATGTGAAAGTGTGTTTGTTTGTATGTCCGTCTTTCACGTCAAAACGGAGCAACGGATCGACCTGTTTTTTTTAGTATGTGGATAGTTAAGTAGCTAGAGAGTCCCATAGGCTAATTTTATCCCGGAAAAATATCACATTCCCTCGGAAAAACGTCGTGTAGTACACGCGGCAAAACCGCGGGCGGAAGGCTATGTGATATAAATTTTTAATGTGTTAATACGTAGGTACTGTTTAAGTATTATACACGGTATTTTTTTATCACCCTGGATACTTTTAGGGATTATTTTACTCATGAAAACAAACAACTTTTATAATAGGACCAACACTGAAATCGCGAAAAAATATCAACTGTTCCATACATTTTGATAAAATATTTTTGAATTTTTGTATGGAATAGCTGTTTTTTGCGATTTTAGTGTTAGTCCCATAATAAAAATTGTTTGTTTTCATGAGCAGAATAATCATTTTAATTTTATCCGGGGTGATAAAAAAATTACCGTGTATATTAAGTAAATAAATAAAATAATTCATAAGTACTTATTATAAAACTGTATGCGATTCTATTCAGGGGGCTACCGGCTAAAAATTATAGGTATGGACCCATGTCCATACCTATAATTTTAAACCCAAGATGAAGCTCATGCTTCATTTGACATTTGAAGCCCATATTATGCCCTTAAAAGCACAAAATATGGGCATAAAATGTCAAATGAAGCCAATGTCCATATCCATATTTTTTTGCCGGTACAGGGGCTGTATACATTGAAAAGAAATAGAAAAAAAAATACCACCAAGGGTCTTCTTAAACGGAACAGATACCAAAAATATAGTTTTTGAATTTTTTGTCTGTCTGTCTGTTGTCCACGTTTAAGGCAAAAACTACTGAACGGATTTTAATGAAACTTTTTTGTTATATAGTTATTAGTTGTCGCCAACTTATAGGTAGGCTATAATTTATTTAGAAGATCGAAATGGCCGTTGTGGAACCATAGCAGTCCAGCCAAACTATGAGAGATATAAAAATACCGTCTTATGGAGCATTTTCTATTGACGTACAAAGTTTAAAGGTCTTGGTACACCTGCCTGGCTAGCATTACCATCATTATATCACGCGATATGATATAACACGTCTTGCTTCTTGCTTCCACCTTAGTGGGGTAGGTAAGCAAGACAGCATGACGTGCTATATCATATCGCGTGATAAAAGCCGTTCATGCTAGGCCAGCTGATGTGGAACCCTAGCAGCCAGGTTAAACTATATGAGATAGCATCTTAAGAGAAGTTGTTCAGCGTGATAAGTTCTTTCTTTTGACATACTGTTTGTATTGTTTGTATATCCGTCTTTCACGTCAAAACGGAGCAACGGATCGGTGTTTTTTTAGTATGTGGATATTTTAGGAGCTAGAGAGTGACAAAGGCTAATTGATATCCCGGGAAAAATTACTTTCCTTCGAGATAACGTCGTGTAGTACAGGTGGGCGAAACCGCGGGCGGAAGGCTATGTAATTTCATTTCAATCATAGCGCTAAACTAATATATATAAAATAAATACACAAAAAAACGAAAAACCTTATTAGCTAAAAATATGATAAATGCTGCCGAAAGTCACTATTCCACGCGAACGAAGTCGCGGGCACAGCTAGTTACCTATAAATAATAATAATAATGTGGCTGTATGGTGCAAATGTCCCTTTGCTTTTTCTGTTTTTATACACAGGAATAACGAAAGAAAAAATAAAGAAAAAAAGTTGGTAGTACCATTGCAGATCACTGCAGTAATGAATTTCGGTACTTACTGCACTAAAATCAGTGCAGTACCTAAGTAAGTACTGAAATTCATTACTGCAGTGCTTTTCAAATTTAGAATGTTTACCTCGGAAAAGTGCCACGTACTGCATTCTTTTCTCAAATATAATATTAACATTTCAGAGCATAAGTGTGAAATAGTAGATTGTATTACAAGGGAGCAAAATAATATATTTACGGCGAGGGCGCTATTTTAAATCCAGAGCGCAGTGAAGGATTCTAGAGTAGAATCTCGAGCGCAGCGAGGGATTCTAAAGTAGAATCCTGAACGCAGCGAGGGATTCAATATACGCCGCCCGAGGTGAAAATAATTTTGCGGCCGAGTAATAGACTCTGCTTTTCATCCCCCTCTATAAGAAAAGCAGTAAAGACAACTCAAACTACCTACCTTTCTTTGTCGTTCGGATACATCATAGCGCTAGTCGGGCAAGAAAAAAAAATTGAGTTTTGAAATAAAAACAAATTAAATAAAAAAAATATATGTCCATCAGATTTCTTATAAGTATCTCCGGGGATGCCGTAGGGGGGTTTAAAATGTTGTTAGATTTTAGCTACGACTCACCGTTTACGAGATATACTCAATTTTATAAAATTCCGTTTTTGAAAATTTCTCGGTCCCGAAAAAAGTCCCGGCCCCATACAAAATCAGTTGAATTTTTTTTTAAGTACTGCTCACCCTTTGCTACACTCCAACCAATGCTTCTTTAATTATGTTCTAAATTCAAATCTCATCGTTTTGGACCCTGTTATGAAGCTGTTCAAAATTCAAATCTCATTTATTCCCTCTTGTCATAACAGGTAAAAAATGAATCGTTTTGGACCCTGTTATTAGATAAACAATTATCGCTTTTCGAATCGATGGGATGAAAATAATAATAACATCTAAGTATTCGAAAAGCGATGATTGTATAGCTAATAACAGGGTCCAAAACGATTCAATTTTAAACCTGTTATGATATGACAAGAGGGTAGGTTGGAGTGTAGCAAAAGGTGTGCAGGACTTTAAAAAATTTCAACTGATTTTGTATGGGGCCGGGACAAAATTTTCAAATATGAATTTTAGAAAAAAGGAGAATAGGTATCTCGAAAACGGTGCGTCTTAGCTAAAATCTAAAAAAAATTTCGAGCCCCTATGAAATCCCGGAGATTACTTAGGAAAGGAGGCATCCAATGGACATATAAAAAATATTTTTATTTTTCTTCAAAATTTTTTTTTGTTATTTCATATAAGTAAGTATTCAAAATTTTTATATATTATGGAAAAAACGAGGAAGGGGGGAAAAAAGGGCTTAATCCCCCGCCAAGGGGGCCCGGGCCTCCCGCCATCCAACAAATTTGTGATTTTAGGGGATGATAGTGTCCATCAATACGAACAATAATTAGTATGGGGCCACCGCCCACAGAATCGCGAATATACCTAGTAGACATTTTCGTATTGATTGGACACTATCATATCCCCTAAAATCTTTGTTCTAATTAAAATTTTGTGGTGTATAATGTACCATGTTTAATACACATAAAGATTGAATTTAACGTCCGAGGCGTCTCGTTTTCGTTCGTTAGTGATAATATAATAATTAATCGTGTCTCAGACATTTTAATTAAAGTGGTGTAAAACAATCAACCACCGAAACGCAAATTTTCCTCAAAGTAAGTGTATTAGGTTTTTTATTTTGGCATTTAAAGTTTCATATTCCAAACTAACTAGTTCGAAGGCACGTTGGTACCTAATTGATAATGTTTTTGGGACAGGTAGGTAGTTAGGTACTTGAAGTTTGCATACACACAACTTTTAATTACTTTGACAACGGCTACGACCTGTAAGAATTAAGTTGAAATAAGGTATTTGAGGATCCGATCCCCATTAGAGGAAACATTCATGGTGCTTCATTTATTCATTTGTAACCCCCTCTGATCTAGTGTGGTACACACCACAGTTATCAAACCCAGAGGTCCCGGGTTCGATTCCTAGTGAGGTGTACCTACATATTGTATTCGGTTTGGTTAGTGGTAGGTATAGGTAGGACTTGTTTTAAGTCCGCCTGGCTAGCTACCACCATCTTATCTAAGTCTGACGACACAACAACGATGTTTTCAGCATTGTTGTGTTCCGGCAGTTAGAGATACGATAGACAGTTGCTTAGTAGTTGAAGATTCCGGGAGTATAGTGCGCTTAGGTACACTACACCTTCCGTCTTATCTTTACTTGACATTAACATCAGGGTGCGCTGGAGACTGTGCTACACGTTGTGGATAAAAAAATGCACATACATGTAAAAATCAAGTTAACATAACAGTTACAGTTTTTGTAAAATTATCGTAAGTTTTTTTGTATATCCACCAAGCACTTATATCTATCATTTATTTACATGTTTACAATATAGAACTCAAAATCAGCAAAATCGATATCCTTGTCGCCGGGATTGCGAAATGCGAGTCTAAATTAATTACTAATAGTAAAATTCCATCAGAATGATTTTTCAGATGAGATGAAATTAAAGCTTTGTTTCGAGATTTAATTTTTAAATTTAACAATTCTAACAGCCTTACTTTTCAAAGTTTCCAGTTACTCATAGGTATAAGTATGACTTATTACTATTAAGGCCATTAGCCTATCTTACATCAAAGGAAGTAAGTAACAATAAAAATACCTATCCGAAGCTGCGAGTCCGCGTGTTTCCCCGACGCGTCTAAACACAGGGAGAATGTTAAAAGTCATAATAAATTTTGAGACGCTCAATTACAATGCGCGCGGCGTGCTTCAGAATTTTATATTAGCGTATATGGGAAACGACCTACGCGAGCACAGCCTCTGATTCGTGGTAAACGCCAACGAGTTTTTTGTTCTATTACGAACAACTTGTTATTTGTGTATTGGTTTATAAATACGGCAAGTGGCATTGTAACAGCATTGTGTTACTGGAGCTTCGCAAATATGCAGCTCGCGGTGTTGTGTGTTGTGTTAGCCTATCTGTGCTTCGTGACCGCAACCCCTCATGGATATGGCGTGAAGGGCGGCGCAGCAGCTAAAGGTTTTTCTTCTTTTTTTGTACTGCATGTCTAAATTCTATATTATTTTGGTATTATTGTGGCAATGTCATTGTGAAAAAAAATTCATGTCATAAGTAGAAGGATATGAATCAGAATATAAATATTGTTTTGAGTCTCTATCATAGTTAGGGTGATTCAATTTATTTCAAAGACTCTAGCTTAATTACTTAGAAGGTAACTACTTATATATTCGATAAGCTCTGCTTTGATTAAATAAGTATTTTGATTGTATCGAGATTCATAGTAGGTAATATTGATATTAAAATGATCGACTCCACACATTTGACTGTCTTTGACTATCAAGGTTCGAGTCCTTAGGTGGAGAAATTCAGGAAATATCTTGCTATTACCTATGTGTTGTCTAAGTTCAGAATTATATTATCCTACTAATATTATAAATGTGAAAGTTTAGATGTTTGGATGTTTGGATGTTTGGATGTTTGGATGTTTGTTACTCAATCACGCCAAAACGGCTGAACGGATTTGGCTGAAATTTGGGACACAGATACTTTGTAGCCTGGAGAGGAACATAGGCTACTTTTTATCCCGGAATATTATCATATTCCCGCGGGATAACGTCGTGAAGTCCACGCGGGCGAAGCCGCGGGCGGAAAGCTAGTTCTTTATAAAGTAAGTAGGTAAGATAATGTGACATTTAATAATGATTATTAAGTAATTGTTCAAGAAGAACATTATTATACTAGGTGCCTAATTAAAATAGAGTTATAAAGTTTTCATTTCTTTATAATATTTTAGGCACTGCGGTTTAGTTTGCAGTGTCGCTGAAATATTGGCAACCCATTTTTATTACCTATTAGTATAAAGTTATAGATTCTATCTACTGTTTACGTTTGGCCTAATAGGAACTAATCTGACCAAGTAGTCAGAGCACAATTACATACCAACATTAAACAGTGGCAAAAAGTTTCTCAGTTACTTACTCACACTCATAACGAGACTCGTTAGCGTAATAACTTTAACGAGTTTTTTTTCATTTGAATTTAAATATTTAATGTATTTTAGTTTGATAGTCCTTGTAACTTTTTGTGCATTAATATGTGAGTAATTTCTGTTTTTGTTTTGTTATAGCTGACGCTGGCGCCGTAGCTGGTGCTTACAGTAGTGGTTTGGGAGCATTACCACCTATACCTTTAGGATCTGACTTCTCAGGAAGTTATACAAAGTCCTCTTCGTCCAGCTCCGCTTCGTCTAGTGCTAGTTCAAGCGCCAGCTCATTCAGCTATTCGGGATCCGGATATATCGGAGGTGGTGGAGGGTGCGCAACTGGTATATGCCCTAATAGCGGGGCACATGATAAAAATTCGTATGCCAATGCCGGTCAAAATGGTGGAGCCATAAATGGAAATCAGAACTACAACACCGGTTATCCTAATAATGCTGGAGCTTATTCTGGCGCTGCTGCTCAGGCAGGAGCTGTTGCAGGTTCACAATTATATTTTGGAAACCATAACAATGCTCCTTGCACGGGAAATAATTGTTTTGATAAACAAGGCGACTGCAAAGGATCGACTTGCGCTGGTGCCGCAGGTGCCGTCGCATCAGACGATAAAAACTGCGAATCTGGTAAATGTTTTCCTGCGTCATCCGCACAACCTTCTACATTAGATAAAAATAATAAGAAAAACGACTGTGCATCTGGACAGTGCGATAGTTCTTTTGAACCTGAATCAATTTCCACTAATGTGAATTCAGATGCTAATAAAAACCAAACTCCTGGTAAATGCCAATCTGGACAATGTGACACAAGTACTACACACGCTTGTTCTGGAGGTCAGTGTTCTCCATCTTATCCTAATAGACCTTCAGCATTTGGATCTATCAACATCCAACACTCTGACGATGCAACAAGAGGAACATTCTCCTCTATCTCCGCGACTTTACCAAGCTCACCATCAACTCAAGGATATAATAGCAAACCTCACCCAGATAGTTCATTACAAGGTACTCCTGTTGACAATAGTCCAAAGTGTACTTCAAGCCAGTGTTATCCCTCTTCGAGTGGTGTTACAATACATGCAAGTCCAGACAATGATGACATTCCGATTAACATTCAGAAGAACACTAATTCAAAATCCAATGTAAATAGCGAAGGACCTTCGAATTGTGCTAATGGAAACTGTGCATCCATTCCTGAATCAAATGAACCTTTCAACAATCCAGGCACCTACCCATATTCTTCACCAAATGTGAATACAGAAACATCAAAATGCAATTCAGCTGATTGTAAAAATGGAATTTACAACCATGCCGCCGCTACTGCTGGAGCTTCAGGTACAGCCTATCATAAGCCTGCAACCTATTTGACAACTCCGAAACAGGAATCATCTTGTACAACGCCTAATTGCAAACCGACAGGCTATGTTCCTGGACATCACGCCGATGGAATCAACATTCCAGTCTCCGTCTCTCAAGCCAACATTCCTCATAATGAAGTAAAAACGCCATTTGAATGCGCTGCAGGGCAGTGTGGAAATAATCAACCAAACTCTTACTTCCCTTCCTCGAGCATAAATTTACCAAACCCTAGTTCTGGATCTTCCGGATACAAATGTACTTCTCCAAACTGCGCTTCAACTCCTCACCATCCATCTGATCAAAGTCTCGATAGTCACACTGTGGCACATCCCATAAATCACATACCAAATTACAAACTTACGCCTCCACCTGGACATATACTATATCAATCATCAATAAATAATCCAACCAATAAGCCGTTCGGTTCCCAACAAGTTTCCTCTCCTGACTATACTCCATCTATTTATCCAAATAGCATTCCTAGTTACCACCCCAATCAACCGCATAGCTATTCTTTAGGACAGTCTCCTAATCCAGCCAAAGTAGACGAGACGAAAGAATCTTTCCCACCATATGCTGGACTGGGCAGTCCTTGTGGAGGAAATGGTTGTACTGGAGTTCTCCCTGTGAAGCCAAATTTGGGAACTACTGGAATTGCAACACCATCAAACCTTCACACAGGACTTCCTTCTTCACCATCCTTAACAACCTATCCATTCTCAGCCCCAACTGTTTCGACAGTGACTGGTGCTCATTCAATCCATAGACCAAATGAAGAAGACTCTTTTCCCCCATATGCCGGACTGGGCAGTCCCCAGCCTTGTGGCGGAAATGGTTGTACTGGAGTTCTACCTGCGAAGCCACATTTCGGAACGAATGGAATTGCACCACCATCAAACGTTCATATGGGATTTCCTTCTTCACCGACCTATCCGTCCTTAGCACCAAGTATTTCAGCAGCGTCCGGAGCTCATTCAATTACCAACACAAACAAACCGTCTCATGATAGTCGTGATAAACCAGCGTACTCAGGTGGATTTGGAGGTCCAGCGGGGCTCTTAAAACCAAATGACTATAGTTTGTCTAGTGCTATACCGGCGGCTAGCAACCCTGGTGTTGGAGAAAAACCATCAGTGCCTTGCTCCACCGGCAATTGCGATAGTAGTCATGTGCAAACTCATAAGGAAATCCCAGCTCCTAATGCTAACCCTGCTTCTGCAGTAGGATCGAATGCAGCACCCTGCACAACAGGCAAGTGCGGACTACAAAATGGAGCTGGCACAAATCATTTTAATGGTGCTCATGCCTCAGCGGGTGCAATTCCAGCAGTGGGACCTAATGCAGCACCTTGCACAACAGGGAAGTGCGGGCCACAAAATGGAGCTGGCACAAATCTTTTCAATCTCGCTCATGCCTCAGCGGGTGCCGCAGCGTCAGCTAATGCTGTAATCTATGCAGGAGGATTTGGTGGTCCTCCTGGTTTCTTGAAACCATTTGACGGTGGAAATGTAAAAGGTTTACTAGCAAGTGTGAGCGATAAAGGTACACTAATAAATGGTGCTTATGGTGGAAGTGCTGTCTATGGAGATCACTCACACAATAACAGAGCTGGAAGTGGTGCCCAAGCATTTGCGTCAGCCGTAGCCGGGGCTACTGCCGGTTCATTTGGTGGTCATCCAGGGCATTATGCGCATAACGATGGAAGCGATAACAAAGCAGGGCGTGGTTGCGGCGGAGGCTGCTCTCCGAGCGGGAATGATGCTAACGGCAGCGGACTGAATCCACAATACAATGATGGTTTGAACCTGGCCAAGGCTGGAGCAGTCAGTGGAGCTAATGCTGGGTCGTTTGGTCTTGGTGGGAGCTACGCGAGCAGCTCGGCGAGCGCTCACGCTTCGGCTGGTGCTGCAGTAAAAGGTGAGTAGCTATTAAGTTCTAAATAGTTCCGTCAACAGTGTCTGTCAAAAATTGTGTAATAAAGTTATATGAGTGACCCTTCATACCTAAAAGCAGTCACATACGTTACTTATACTCGTGGATAATATGTCACACACGAGTACAACAATACGATATTCTATTTTTATGTCAACTTAGAAATATTAGTCCATTGCTGCTCAAATAAATTGGACGATTTAATAGAGTTCTTAGTAATTTTCAAAAGGAATACTTACTGAAAACATTTTCAGAAAAAAAAACTCGGAATAACTAGTAGCTATGTAAGAATTATTGCTGATTAAATTTTAAAATAAATCGATACTAATATTATATATTACTAATATTACTAGTTAATATTAGTATTATATTTATGTGAAAGTGTGTTTGTTTGTTTATTTGTTTGTCCGTCTTTCTCTTCAAAATGGAGCAAAGGATAGACGTGATTTTTGGGATGGGGATAGTTGGGAGCTGGAGAGTAACATGGGCTACTTTTTATTCCGGAAAATTTTAAACTAAAAATGGTAATTTTGTATGAAAAATCGTTAAACTATCGTATTACCTATACAAAACTGTTATTTATTCTTCCATGGTCGCTTCCAAGGGTACCTATATCATCACTGACGTTTTAGCGGCTTTGGATGATTGACATTTGTGGCAAGCAGTGTATAGTATAAAACTTATTTGGTAAATTTAGATGCACTTCGCGATTATTTATTTTTATCCATTTAAATAAAATAGATGTTGGTGATACGAAGTTCACCGGGTCCTGTTCATGTTTCTAGCTTAATTAATAAATTCATTATTAAAGTTGATAACTTTTCAGTCTACTGTCAACATATTATTATTACTTATTATATAACTATGAAATTCTTCATACAGAAATCCAGACCCTTTAATTGTGTTCACGATATTCAGTTCAGATCGATTTCAGTTTGAAAGATTACACAAAAATCTAACCTAACCTTCTATTGTTTTAGGTTATGGCCGAAGATAACTCTACGAAAACGACGTTTGCGCTACCGATTGTAAAGACTACTTAAGTTATTTATATAAATAATTATTGTGATATTTAAAACTTCTATATAAATAAATTAAACTGATTAGAAATAAATAAGATTAGGTACATACGTATATTCATACTTTTGTTATATAATAATTAAAGGTGAGAATAAATAAATGTAGGTATAGCTAATGGATGCTTAAACGATATTATAAGTCCAATAAACAATCTAAGTAAAGAAATTGTTCTTCTGTTTTATTTCCTTTATTAAATACTTAGCCACGACAAGAGATTTATAGATCCGTTAACGACATAATATACAATAAACAAGTGTTGTTTATATCTCCCGATCGCTGTTATTATGTGAAACAAAGCGGCTACGATGATTACTCTCGTTACACGTTACACCTAACAAGCTAACCTACTTAGGAGCGAAGTAGTCAGGTCGTCCACAGAAACGGTCGTAAATCAGTCGGGTCGAGTCATATATCTGCTGATACAATCATACACTCATCCATTGTTCACGACTATGTAAAGCCTGAGTCAGGCTTGCGGATCCCGAGTATACCTATGTGGTATGGTAAACATTGGTGAACGCGTCAAATAGACCTGTGTTTTTTCAGAATACACCTATCAGTTGTTTACGTTTCTTCTTCAGTACCCCAACTTGAAAAACTATCGATACGAGAATCGATTAATATGCTATACGGTCTTTAAAAAGGTGTCGACGTGCTGCTGTCAATTAAGTATTAAATTTCAGTTCCCTAATTAATACGACCGAAAGAGGCGCTGCTCTTGTTTTCATACAAAATAATACGTGCTTAAGTGGGTTAATGGTTACCTTGTCGACTACGACTGTTTTTTTTCGTGCTACAGCTACGGTTATTCATTCAAATCACACGTAAATCACGGAATACACCGTTTTATTAAATTGTAATTCCATGCACTCTAGGAACTAAGCTCACATTATTTCAAAAGCTTAAAAATGTAGTTGTAAGAGTCAACTTTCTACTGAATTAGTAGTTACAACTTTAAGATTTCTATGGTTAATTGTAGTTATGACTTCAAATATCAGGTTAACTAATACGGTATTTTACTGATTTTTTTTATTTTTTTTAAATGTTTTTCGAAATATTAGCTACACAAAACAAGTTTTCATTTTGAATTATCTTGAATATTTTCAAAGATATAGGACTTCAAACTTTATAATTAGACAAGGACAGGACGCTATCTTAGTGACGTCAGTGGGTTAGTAGCGTCATAGTCACGCCATAGAAGATTTCGTTTTAGAAAGAGACAGCTATAGTCAAAATCAAACAGACTATAATTCTTTTATTATATAAAACAGATTCAAATTATTTTTTCACATTTGGTATTCTTAATTGCAATATTTTTTAACGTCATCATTAAATATCTACATTTCAACAACAGTAAAATACCCTATTTTTGAAGTCCCTTTGTCATCCAGTCACTAAAATCAGGGAGTTATGAGGGATTAGGGATCAGCCATTAGGGAAGCGAGTTTAATACTTACTTAGAATTCTGGTACTAATGTCGTTTTAACCGTCTCAAAAAGGACTCAGTACAAAAAATAAAGCCGGCGATCATTACGCGGCGGATGAAGTCGCGGGTGCTCACTAGTCCTAGATAAAGCTCAAGTTTATCTTAAGCTTAAGACCCCGGATGCTCTAAATATGAATAATTCATAGATATGTCACATTACAGATGCTTATTTGTGATTGTTATTAATGTATTCATAATTGTATTAATGTAATAAGTATTTTTTGTTCATCATTGACGATATGTAACAATGAACCTCAAAGCAAGGACCAACCAAGAAAACAAAAACAAAGTTCCGTACAAGGACAACCTTGTATGAAAGAACGATAGGTATATGAGATTAGGTTTTGTTTGGGACTTCCCAAATCATTTTTCCTCTTTCGCCTTTATTCAGTGAAATAAAGCCATTCTTATTTATTATTTACTAGCTATCTGCCCAGAGGAAGGGGGCGGGGGCAAAGAATATAGGTATACACTGGCAAGTGGCAGCCATGGCCCTGGGTGAGCATATAAAAAAAGATGAGAAAACTACGAATATTGGGTAATTTTGAGTCTCTAGGGAAGCAAACACCTGCCCTATTTCGTAACTTTCGTTTATAATATGTAGGTATGTAAGAGTGAACTAGGTGTTATTGTTGATCGAAGGTAAGAGTAGGTACCTACTTAAATTAGAAAAATAAAAATATACTTGAAAATAAAGTCTTCTACAAAAAATCAACTCGTCTGACATCCCGAGTCCCATCAGAGCTAGTTGTAAGTCGAGTAAATTTTTTTCTAATAGGTAGGGCAGAGGTACCCTTTGTGGCCACTTTAAGGATTTTTTGACTGGTTTTAGGTATTTAAGACACAAATTATAGGTATCTTAAATTATAGATAATTTATCTACCTTTAAAGGTACATTTTTCAAATTTATAAAAGTAAAATATATTTTTTTATATTACACACAATGTGTGATAGGTGCCAAATGTACCGGTTTTGGCCACTTACTGATAGTTAAACTTTTGTAAGTATTGCGAAAAATCAAAACCAAACCCAGGTAAAATCAATATATTCTGATTCGCTAGAAACCAGTCAATGAGTCACACCAATGATTTTTGTTATCAGCATATCTAAAAAATATGTTACTCGAGAAAAAAGGATATGTTTTTATTTTTTTCCTATCTTCAAAAATGACTGAGATATTGAACGTTAAAGTACGGCCTCCGTGAAAAATTCGGGTGAGCCAATGGAATTAACGTGTGACGTCACATCGCGATTGAGAGTTGGCGCTTTTGTATTTCTCCTTTGGCTATTAGAATTGCGCTCTCACGGTTTCGCAATAAATTTATTTATTTTTCTTATAGACAATCAGTGATCAATTTTGTATTGAGCCCATGTGAAAAAACACCTTTAAATATATAAGTTAATATATTAATAAATTATATCAACTTTCGTAATGGCGGGCGGTCGGTATTCTGTCAATGTAAATAGCAACCGTCAAATTTCGATCAACAATAACACGAAGTCGTCAAATGGACAGTAGGTGACAGTTGTAGAGTGCGGCTGCGCGCGGTCGAAATCGAATACTAATCATTTACCATAACCTTAGAACGAAGAATATGTACTGTAACTAGCGCCAAAAATGCACCAGTTGCGCGAAGATTGCGCATGGACGGACTCTATGTAGGTACCATGAAGTTTGACTTAATACTGTTACCTCAGTATTAAGTCGAGCTTCATGGTAGGTACAGTTGGACGGAAATCAACCGCAGCAACCGCAATCGGAGATGTCACTGCGACATGACGTCATTGCAATAGCGCGCAAGGAAAGCAAATTTACAAAAGCTGGTGAAACTTTACAACGCTGTAACTTTAGAAATCCTGGACAGATTACGATGAAACAAAAGCTGTTATTACTTGCATGAGTACGCGCATTACATGCAGTAAATTTTATAGTCATATTTTGATGTGTTGGTGTGACTCATTGGCTCGTTTACAGTTTTATTTAATTACGAAAATTGATTTAATTTATTAATCACGAAAATACAACTTATGTATTAGAAGGTGTTTTTTCACATGGTCTCAATACAAAATTGATCATTGATCGACTATAAGAAAAATAAATAAATTTATTGCGAAACCCTGAGAGCGCAACTATATAGCCAAAGGAGAATATGAAGGGCCAACTCGCGATGTGACGTCACACGTTAATGCCATTGGTTCACCCGAATCTTCCTCGGAGGCCGTACTTTAACATTCAATATCTGTCATTTTTGAAGATAGGAAAAAAATTAAAACATATTCTTTTTTCTCGAGTAACATATTTTTTAGATATGCTGATAACAAAAATCATTGGTGTGACTCATTCTGTACATTGAAAATAAATTTTTTTTTAAACTAAACCGCCTTCATACAAAAACTGCCGACAAAAACTCACTTCCCAAAAAAACGTAAAAATAAAAAATAAATTGAATCATTCCATTCAAAAGAAGATTACCTAATTAATCTTGGAACTTACTGTTCTGATTGAAGTCGCTGTCAAGCCGAAAGTAACAAGAACAATAGTAGATTGTATTACAAGGGAGCAAAATAACATATTTACGGCGAGGGCGCTATTTTGAATCCAGAGCGCAGTAAAGGATTCTAGAGTAGAATCCCGAGCACAGCGAGGGATTCTAAAGTAGAATCCTGAACGCAGCGAGGGATTCAATATACGTCGCCCGAGATGAAAATAATTTTGCGGCCTAGTAATACACTCTACTTTTCATTTCGAATATAAGGAAAGTAAATACACTCTGCTTTTCATCCCCCTCTATAAGAAAAGCAATAAAGACAACTAAAACTATCTAGAAAAATAAAAGAAAGGTCCCCGCCACCTTTCTTTTATTTTTAAACTCCTAAGCGTTAAAGAGTTTTACCTTCCATCATCAGCTCACCTAAAAGAATACAACTAAAATTATTTACGTATCAACGATATTTAAAGAATTATCCAATAACTCCTAACCATTGAGGAGTTGTACCTTCCATCACCAGCATGAAATGATGACTACCAAATGCAGATACTTAAAAAACTTTAGAAAATCTATAAAACACGTAATCTACCTATAAAATTTGCGGGTTTTCCTCGATTTCCCCTGGATTTCACCATCAGATCCTAACTTGGTAACAATGTGACTACCTCAGTAGTTTACTCTTTCGATTAAAAAAAAATCATTGAAATTGGTCAATAGTTCGCGAAGATATTGACGTGTAAAGCAGGAACTACCAGTCAAAAACTTTGTGTTTTTTTTTCAGGATTGTGAAAAAAATACTGAACTGGCTACTGTAAATTTTTCATGGGACCAGACATAAACTAATTGCTTCCAGATAAAGAAAGAATTATTAAAATCGAATAACAACTGGCGAAGTTATGGTAAAACATTCATAAATATACAGTCGACTTGAGAACCTCCTCCTTTTTTTGAAGTCGGTTAAGAAATAGAAAAAACACCTCTCTGTAAGTAAATTACATTACTTTTTTTATTTAATATGATAAGCTCAATGATATACCTAATTTAAATAGACACATACGTCAAAACAACTTAATAAACTAAAAAAAAACAATTAAAACTTAGTTTCAACTTCACGACTCAAGTTTTCTCACTGAAAAGTTTTGAATTTTTAGTCTGTCTGTCTGTTGTCCGCATTTCAAGTAAAAACTACTAAGCGGATTTTGATGAAACTTTTTTTGTCATATAGCTATTGGTCCTCGCCAACATATCTAGGCTATAATTTATTTTGAAGATCGAAATACCTGATGTGAAACCATAGCAGTCCAGCCAAACTATGAGAGATATAAAAATACCCTCTTAAGGAAAATTGTTAACCGGATCATTTTCTATTGACGTACAAATTTTGAGGGTCTGGTACACACCTGATGTGGAACCCTAGCAGCCAGGTTAAACTATAAGAGATACAAACATAGCGTCTTGAGAAAAGTGGTTTAACGTGTTGATCGTTTTCTATTGACGTAAAAATATCGAAGGTCTGCGTATGGTACACCTGATGTGGCATCCTAGCAGCCCAGCTAAACTTTATGAGATACAAATATGGCTTCTTAAGAGAAGTTGTTCAACGTGATAAGTATTTTCTATGAAATGAAATGAAATGAAATGAAATGAAATTTATTTTATTTGCTGAAAACAATGTACATATATTGCGATATGCAATATTATCTAATTTGATTCAATCGTTTTCTACCATATACATGTTGGCATGCAAATATTAGCATAGTCATAATCTAACAACTTAATAAATTAATTAATAATCTTATACTTTTACTATGTCAGTCAATAATACATTCATGTCAGTTCAATAATACTAATTAAAGTTACAAATAAAATTACAATGATGTCAATAAGATTAAAATTCAGGTTTGGTTTTCAATTAGAAGTCAACCATTAGGTAGTGAAATGCGACACATTCTCTTTATATTCCAGATATTCTTCAACAGACTAAAAGTTTTTATCCATAAGCCACCGATACAACGATTTTTTTAATATGTTTCGCTCAATGGGCAAATCTACTAGACTCAATGGTAACTTATTAAATATTTTAATGGCCATGTAAAATACATTTTTCTGGAATAATGTCAGATTACATTTTGATATAACAATTTTGTTTCGTCTGCTGTTGCGTGTATATTTGTGTTAAGATCCTTATTTTTAATAAAGTACTCTGGGAAGTTTTTGACAAACAAGCATAAGTCGAGTATATATTATACAAACAGGGCATAGGCAAAATATTTAATTTTTTGAACTCGGGTTTACATGACTCTCGTATGCCAATACCACATAATGCCCGAATGCACCTCTTTTGGGCTATGAAAGCTCTCTTTGTATCAACGCTGTTTCCAAAAATAATTATGCCGTAGCGTAGTATGGACTATTGACTATTGACACCATCATCATCATCATGTCAGCCGAACGACGCCCACTGCTAATCATAGGCCTCCCCCAAGGATCTCAACAACGATCGGTCCTGCGCTGCCCGCATCCAGTGGTTTCCCGCGACCGTGACTAGTTGTCGGTCCACCTTGTAGGAGGCCTGTCCATGGAACGTCGTCCGGCACGCGGTCGCCATTCGACAACATTTCTGCCCCAACGGCCATCGGTTCTCCGCGCTATGTGTCCCGCCCACTGCCACTTCAAGGATGCAATCCTTCGAGCGATGTCGGTTGTTTTAGTTCTCTTACGGATCTCATCATTTCTGATTCGATCGAGCAGGGAAATACCAAGCATCGCTCTCTCCGTTGCTCTTTGAGCCTTGTTATGAGACCCATACTATAAAGGCCACGTCTCACTTACATAGGTCATTCACTGGCAACACGCACTTGTCAAAGACTTTATTCTTGAGACATTGATATATATTTCGAACGCGAATATATGCCTGAGTTTCCGCCTGAATTTGTATAGCTCCCCGGGATGACATACCAAAGATAAATTATATACGTAGCCGTAGTTAACAAAGTAAATTCTTAAAGTGATAATCACGATCGTTGTATGACATCAGATTACTTACCAATGACAACAAGGATTAGGTACACTCGGCAGCACATCAAGTTAGACAATTGAACTGCGATTACAGCTTTTATTACGTAGGGCATAAAGCCGGTCTCAAAGTCAACATGTATAGTCTGATGTGCCACCGTGTGTACCTTAGCCTGCCTATATATTTTACTAACTACAGTTAGCTAACAATAACATTAGTGGGCAGTACTTGACTTAGTTCGACCTTCACACAGATAACCCTAGCAATTTAAGCATCTAGCTAGATTACTATTTGGAAGGTATATTTCAATTAAATATTTGACCAATCCATTTTATATTTATCGAATTCGATCATTATGTAGTTTTCACACTACTAATCCGATTTTTTAAAAGTTACTTCTTAATTGAAGAATGGAAAATGAAGTATTTTGAAAAAATCTACTTGTCTCACAACCAGCTCCGATGGGCCTCGAACCCACGACCTTTCGCTACCCGGGCGACTGCTCTAACCACTGAGCTACGGAGTCGTAACGAGAAGCGTCGAATTTATCAATTATACTTCTTACGCGCTGTATAGCCAGATTTTTTTCAAAATACTTCATTTTCCATTTTTCAATAATAAAAATTGCATTGTGAATGCAAAAAGTAAAAATTTACTTTTTTATATTTTAAGTTGTCAGAACTTATTTTTTGCCTGGAGGATTTCTCTACCTTTCCGCCGTTTGGATACTTGTCCGGCCAAATTAGACGGTGTCTGGCCAACTCGCGAACTCGCCGATCGCAAAATATGGGTTTTATTATACGATCCTTGTTTTTAGGGTTCCGAACCCAAATGGTAAAAAGGAACCCATGTGCGACTCAGTCCGTCTCTCTGTCACAGCTAGATATCTCGAGAACTACTAATGCTCTTGAAATTAGGAATATTTAGATGAAGTTTGTCCAACTATTTTGCAAATAAGAGAGAAATGAAAATAAAAATATTTTTTTGCAACAAGGACTGAAAGGGAGTCTTAAAAATTCGAAGTGGGGCTACTAGGGCATTAGATCGGGGAATCATATGCAAGAGCGCTGCTTGCACATTCTGAAATTTTTTTTTTAACTTAGGCCACATAGTTTTTGACTTTGATGAAAAAAATTAAAAAAAATACCGCCCCCCCCCCCCCCCCTTATCTCCGAAGATTGCATAGAGAAAAATCTGAAATTATTTTATGTGATAGGAGTTTATATAAGGATTACAGGAAAAATAAAAGATAAATTCGCTAAAGATAAAATTACTATTGCATGTAATTGAAATTTTTACTTTTTTGCATTCACAATGCAATTTTTATTATTGAAAAATTGAAAATGAAGTATTTTAGAAAAAAAAATCTGATTTTGAAAATTCACTCACCATGATGGTGATAATGACGATCGCCATTTATAGTTCTTTTAGTTCATAAGCTTATAGTTCTTTCAGTACATAAGTTTATGAGTAGTTTTTATAGCACATAAGCTACTTACATCTGGTAACATACGGGTAAAACTGCGCGGATCCGCTATGACAAAAAATCAAAATCTCTGGACTGATTTTGAAAATTCTGCCTTATTTCTATATAGATAAGGTAGCAATTCAGTTTGGCCCCATTCGGCCGCCCGGGCGTTGAATAGTGATCGCCATTTATTTTTTAGTTCAAACTCCCGTGAATACCTAAATTGCACGTATAAATATATTATAGGCAATGGCTATAATAATACGTGTACCAAGCTCAGTTACTTGAATATTGTGAAATCCTTTTTCAATGGAATATCCATATTTTTTTATAACAAACCGGTTCTACTGTAATATGAAGTAGGGCAGAGAGGATTTTTTGACTTTTAAGCACTAAGTACTAAATGGTCTTAGGTATGTAAGACACAAATTATATCTTAAATTATAGATCATTTATCTACCTTAGAAGGTACATTTTTCAAATTTATAAAAGTAAAATAGTTTTTTTTTATATTACACACAATGTGTGAGAGGTGCCAAAAGTACCGGTTTTGGCCACTTACTGATAGTTAAACTTTTGTAAGTATTGCGAAAAATCAAAACCAAACCCAGGTAAAATCAATATATTCTAATGCGCTAGAAACCAGTCAATTGCAAAACAAAAATTTAATTGTAAAAAACAAAGGTTTATAAAGTATTTCATCCAAAACAAATTACTTAAAATTTTCATACAAAACATTTTTTCAAACAGAAAATGGAATTTATTGAAAAAAATCTTATCACATAAGGAATTCTAACGGTTGTTATAATTACCTTAATACACCTTATTTTAATTGCCTTTATCAAAAATGGCTAAAAGTTGTTTAGAAAACTTTTAGAGCAAAAAGTGGCCAAAACCGGTACAGTGGCCAAAACCGGTACGCCTGCCCTACCTACTTACCTACCTATGCCAGCTTTTTACCACGTTTTTATTAGGTTGCTTTTTTGTTTGTACGGAAATTTTGCAAACGATTTTATACTAGCTTCCCGATGAGCTAGAGACTTGAAACTTTGAACATAGGTCAGAACTAGATGACAATGCAATATTAACGTGTCATTGAGCTGATCTGATGATGGAGCCGGAAGAATGCCACAGGAACTCCATCATGAAACCGTGCTACCCCATCGTGTTTGGGCTCGTTAGAATTGTCTTGACTCGTACTCTGACGGGAGACGAGGTTCTGATGATGAAGCCGGAAGGCCATGCCAAAGGAACTCAAAATTGAAACAATGCAACATGCAACCCCATCGAGTTTGGGCTCGTTTGAATCGTCTTGACGAGTACCTACTCTATTGGAAAATATTTCTAGCCTGTTTTAAAAACGAGGTTTAAAAAAAAAAGATTATTTAATCCGCACCTGCACTTTGCTATTCCACTTAACAAAACAATTAATTACTTATTTTAATTTTTAGTTTTTTTGCATTCACAATGCAATTTTTATTACTGAAAAATGGAAAATGAAGTATTTAGAAAAAATCGACCCGTCTCACAATCAGCTCCGATGGGACTCGAACCCATCACGCGTGTGAGGGTAGTAATATCTCTACATTGATGAAATTAACGCTGACTAAACAGCGAGTAAGAAGTATTGGATAAATTCGACGCTTCTCGTAACGACTCCGTAGCTCAGTGGTTAGAGCAGTCGCCCGGAAAGCGAAAGGTCGTGGGGTCGAGTCCCATCGGAGCTGATTGTGAGACGGGTCGATTTTTTCTAAATACTTCATTTTCCATTTTTCAGTAATTAATTACTTACCTACACTAAATATATTTAAAATCAATACGCAATAAAATACAAAATAATGTCCTATAGCTAAGTCAAACCATTCATTTTATGAACGGCAAATCGAATCGCAAATATATGTATGATGTCATAGCTAACTGTAGGTACAATACATATAGGTAGGTACCCGTGTTTTAATTGCTGCGCGTATTTTGAATAAAATTCATACCTATTTTTATGAGATTCGATCCCTCTTAATTTTTACTTTATAGCCGCTCTGCTATTTGTTGAGGACGCAGGTGGTTTACGCAAACAATAGAACAAAACACGATCGAGTACCTACATACGTTAATGAAACAAATTAAGGAAAACTTTAGTTGTGGTCAGACTTGGGAATGGGTTCCTGTTACCAAAGTACATTCAGTATCGTACTAAGAGCTAACTATTTTCATTTCATTTTTAAACAGACGGAAGCAAAGAGGGAAGAGCTGAAGTCCGCCCATAGATAAGCACGTTAAACCATTGGTAGTTAGTTACTGAATTAATTAACACCTCTCAGTCCAAATTGGGGTTGTATGGTGCTTATGGACTGTTCTCCTTCATTCATGGACCTGAAGTATTTATGTCTTGATATCAAGAGGAAACACTTTACCTACGCGTAAGTCGGTTACGGACATTTTTTGACCACACGAAACCGAAACAGTATGTAGGTAGGTACCTATGGTATTTCCAGTTCCACATCACGATACAAGAAAAATGTGCCCACGATTTAAGTAAGTAAATGTTATTTTTGTAATCAACGGTCCATAATTTCTGTAGACTATTCATACTGTCAGGAAACCCACTCAAACGATTTCTCTTTTAAACGTATTCAAAATATATTTTAAATATGACTTGAACCATTATTTCTTAACCTTTTAGCATCCATACAGGGGTCGTTGCTGCGTAAGGCAAACAAGTCAAGAAAGAGAAACACAGCTATACCATACATGAATATTGATGTTAAACTTTTCTTTCATTCACTGTTTTTTTCATCTAAGTATGTACAACATATGGCAACACTTCCTTATGTTGAGGTTGGTTGAGGTTAGGATTTTCATAGAAAATTCAAGCTCATCAAAAGAAGGTTACATACAAAACCATCAGGAATTTTTATTGGTACTAAATTATAAGTCAAAGTGCAGTATTTCAGAAAAAGATAATTAAGTTACTTACCCATTATAAAAGTCCAAAAAAAGTTGCACATTAGAGATCAAATAGGTAGGTACTTGATTTTACTACAAACTTAGTCTTTTTGGAGATTCAAATTCCATCTGTGAGATGAGCAAGTTTAATTAAGTATATTTTTCTGAACACAATAATTCCGATAGTAGGTACTCTATAGATTCGGTACCTTAATTAAAATGAATTATTTATTTACCAATACTTATTTAAATACTATTCAGTTAACTAATTTGCTATAAAAGTAATCTAATCAGCAACAAGCAGTTTTTATCAATAACTCATTGATAGATATGTTACTCCACCCAATATCCTGGCCCACCTTAGCCGATAATTATGAATGATTTATAGTTACAAAGCAATTATTTGTAATATTTACCTCCTTAAAACATTTAACTTGCTTATCTTCACACTAAACAGAAAAAACAATATTTTGTTGTTTGTGTTACCTACGAAACAGAAGTAGGTACCTACCTATTAGCTTGGTGTAATATAACTACCTAACGATAATGTTCTTAAAATATTTAGATTCTATGATTAACCTTTTAAAAACACACATAGAGAAATTTAAGTGTTGTACAACTATGTAGGTAGGTATGTAGAGTCAGCGTCAAAATGATCTGAGCGATCAAACCTACCAAAAATATCTGAACATTGGACAAAAATCACTCTAAGCACAATAAGATGTACCTACTTACTTTCATTTGTTGACATTTTGTTCTTAAACAACAAATAAATATGCACCTCTACGACTCGAATGTTTAGATAATTTTGGTAGGTTTGAACGTTCAGGGGTTCGTTCTCGATTCTCAGGCAATCGAGAAAAGTTCACTATTATATGCGACAATCGAAAAAGTTCGATCGAAAACCAGTCGAACGCTACGAGTGGTACAGACCAATAGATGTTCGTATACGAACTTAGCTGTCAAAATGAATTTGTTGACATGTGGGACAGCCTAGTTTGTTTGAAACGTTCTAACTTTTCAATAGAAACAACCTCAGAACAATAACTAGCTTTAGTTATTGTTCTGAGGAAACAACAGACAAAATGTTCGATATACGAATTACCACACTGAAAAAAATCGAATGCCCGAGAATCGGGCCCCAGATCATTTTGACGCTGACTGTACCTACCGCTGACAGACTTCTGAATCGTCTGACCAGAGACTCAACCGGAAATGCTTTCGACCTTAGTTATTGTTCTGAGCTTTCGACGTATTTCCAACCAATCTATCTGGGTTATGATTATAACCGGCCGTAATCAAATAACAATTGATATCTTTAATGTATTAGGAAAAATTATCAAAGGCTTACGAATTACCTTACTTTATCATACTTTTGACCGATACAATGGGTTTCGAAACACAAATAATTTCACTTTGTAGAACCTACCTTTGGAAATTTCTAGCATAATGTTTTCTTTTGTAAGATGATGCTGTCACTAAGAATTTTATTATAATAAGCCATTCTCCATAAAAAATGCAAGTTCTCCACTAGCTAGAATTGCACTAGCATTTTATATAACGTTGGTATAGTCAGAGACAAATTCGGTGAACCACTTCTTACATCTTTTCGTTTGGGTTATAGCGTCTCACCGTTGTTCGATTGCAGTCCCTTTTCGTAATTGTTCATGAATGTACTGCCCGAGTTCAACACATAGGTACCTAACCAAATATTAAAGGGTCTGTACGTGAATGGCAAAACACCAGCTCACGAAAAGAAGTAAGAAATCGTCCACCGAACTGTGTGCTCTCAATGCGAAAGAACACAGCATTTACGTTGCTAAAAGGTTCGTTCTAGTGTTATAAGACATGTTAGGGCGCGTCCAATAATTACGTGAGTGTCGTGATATTCGGATCACTCCCCTCTTCGTCCCTCCGAAACTCACGTGAGATTTTTGAAATGCGTATTTGTGTTGGTTTTATAAAAATAAAGACATGAATGAACGAAGAATGTGCTCAATATTATTTACAACACGTATTTATTTAAAACTACTACTTACATAACATCGTAGTTTAGTTTTCTCGAAATTTTACACTGTTTCTTGCGGAAAAAAAATTACGTGATATTTTACGTGGGTCTCCTCTCCCCCATGTGAGAATAGATGAGATTGGGCTTGACTTGCAAAAATACTAACGGAAAGTATACTTACTAAAACTATTGCTTAAAAACAAGGGAGAGAGTCTTGTTTGATTTCTCTTTATTATTCAATAGCCGCTTAAGGCATTCGATGGCTGGCGATGGCGGTCGCTTAAGTTTACGAGAGGTACCTATTTTGAAAAACAATTTTATTTTCCGTGTGCAATCCTATGCTAATGAGTAGCCAAACAAACGTAATTCTAAAAAGATTCGATAACCGCTTGCACGTAAATAAATCACTTTACAATAGACGCGCTGACCGCTTGTAGTGAACTTTAGGCAGATTAGGAGATTAGATAAACAAAGACGAAGAAATAGGCAGAACCGGCAGCACATTGATTTTGACAACAAAATGCATAATTTTAATGCTTACCTTCCTACTCTGCCTAGCTTTCAAAAGCACTTAAAAATTTGTTACAGTATTTCTCTTTGGTAGGTAGAATAATAAAAGTAAAAAAAAATATAAAATAATAATAAGTACCTACATAAAAAATTAAAAAAATTGAATAGGTATGGAAATTGTACTTATTAAAGATGTCCTAAAAGTTAATTAATCAATTACCTACCACCCATCTCATGATTAAAGCGAGATCGGCGATTCCGATTCTTGCTGCAATAATGAAATGAATAATTGACTTTTTTTGCAGTCTTATTATTTCATGTACATAAAAGGGCAAGGCAAGTTTTGCAACATTTATAGGGTCATTTTATGGCAAAATACTCGCATAAAAACAAAGCATCTTATTTTTTTATAAATAAACTTACGTCATCTGCTTGTACGTAATAATGCGGCTCGTCCGCATTCAGTGCAGCAATAAATTACGATCTTTCTTTATTTATAGCCGATACAAGGTTTATAACCTTTACTCGTGAAGAAGCTCACAGAATATAATTAAAATTAATATGTACTTTCTACCTAAAAAGTCTTGCTAAAATGTCAATCACTAGCTTCATAGTTGTAACAATTTACAAATAGTCAATCGACTCATAGGTTTTTCAATATTTACATTTCTTACTCACATGGCTTACCCTAATTAGATAGCAGAATTCAGGTTAGAGAAATAGACACGAATGTAACATTAGATTGAAGTTAGACTGTCTTAGAAACGATGAGCAAGTACCTCAATTTCTTTATCTCTACTTCTAGGTGAATCTATGTAGCTCGGACAGTGTAGAGGTAGGTAGTTGTATTGGGCAAGGTTTCGCAAAATACCGTCCGCGATGGACAATGCCGTGACAACCCGCAAGACAAATACTTGTTATCTTATGAATAATGCCGATTATTTTGAGCAAACAATCGCACAAGTTCCATTGCATTTTTCACGAAATCTTATCATTTACAGGGTGTTCTAGTTTTGTTATGTTTTTAGCTGTTCTGTTCTTATTGTAGTCTTGACAAGAAAATCTGAAATGAAATAAAAAGTTCTATGTTATCAAAAAAAACATAATTAATAAAAACCAAAAAACCCGACTGCAAAAAATTAACCACTAAAAAGGGAAAAACAAGCTGTTTATTTTCCCATTGCATGCAGGGAACTGTTCGGTGAAACGCTTTATGATTTAAATGGTCCCCTGACTGCAATGGGAAATTAAAAAGCTTGTTTTTCCCTTTTTAGTGGTAAATTTTTTGCAGTCAGGTTTTTTGTTTGTTTTAATAATTAAGTATGTTTTTATTTTAGACTTTTTAGTTCATTATCAATAAATCAATAAATCACCTTATTTATGGAATTGCTATTGAAAACCCTTCATTTTGATACCCCACTCGACGGGATTGGTAGATTTTTTTTTTTTGATTTTGCAATATGCCATCAAAAATCCGCCATTTTGTTATTTTTTTATGTACCCAGTGTCACTCGCACCATCAAGACGAATCTAACGACACCTCATACGTTAAAATCCTTCATATCGTTTGGACTGTAGCAGGGACCATAGAAATCTACATACATACATACTCTTGAAAAACATAACCCTCCTTCTGTCGCAGTCGGGTAAAAATAACAACGGTGTAGTAGTAAGCACTGTTCTTGGTTTGGCATTTTATATTACCATTAGCGCTCCGTTTGCGACTTCATCTGCGTAAACCCCCTTTTTTACCCCCTTGAGTTGAGATACTTACTTATTTACTTTAGATATAGAGATTATAATTTTTTCATCAGGTAACATATTAAGTAGGTACTTACGTGTTTTTAGTTTTTTCTATGCTATTACGTAAAAATTACATCAAACATTCAAAAACCTATATAGGTATTTTGATAAAAAATAAACATTGTTTAACTCTTGGTGAAAATGAATCCAAAAATGTAGGATATTTAAGGAAGCAATAAGTGTGCGTTGTGTGTTCGATCGTATTAACCTAGACACATTACTCAATTTCTACTTTTTGACAATACGCAAGTGAGTCTCCGTCGTGAATTCATTACATGGGTGTTACGAGATGGGTGCATGTTGTGCTGAATTACACATGCAGATTGAAAACAGCCTGTGCGTGTGGTGGCCGCGCGGCGGGCGCACGACTCACCTAGATGTCCCACCTATTGTCCGCGCGGCCGGCCGGCGGGCGAGCCCCTACTCCATTACCTCACACATCCAATATTGGGTTACGAGAATTTTACTTCAAGGTCCTCTTTTGGAACAAATAGAGATGGTATAAATACACAAACGACCAACAATGGGACGCAGTTGACGTCCAACCCGTGCGATAATGAACGCATCCGTCGTAATTTTGTTGTGCAGTGTTGTGGGTACGTGAAGTGACATTGTTATTTTTTCAAATTACTTATCGAATGATAAATCATTTCTGATTAAACCGGTCCTTTCTATCAAATTAATTGTTGGAATATTTTTAGGCAGTACCTTAGGGTACTACGTGCAGAGAGAAGCCCCTTATAACATCGGCCCAAATGACCCGTACCAAATGGAATTCAACCCGTATAATCTGCAGGAGCCTTCACAGAGGCTCTTTTGGGGGAACTCTGGAAGCAACCAGGTCGGTGGAACGGGCTTCTGGGCAATGCTTACGAACAAGTTCCCCATCTTGAACAATATGTTCGGTCGGATGGAGCTGCCTACACAGTACGGTGTCCCTAATCAACCTGCCACGCAATACGGAGTGCCTCCCAGATTCCAGCAGCCTCAGTTCTACCAATCTGTGCCCTATTACCAGCAGCAACCGAACCAGTTCGGTCCATCGGGGCGAGATGTGGGTTTTACGGATGACGCAGTAATCATTACTCCTCCTCAAGTTCCCATTTTTCCTCCAGCCCCGGCGCCCGCGCCCGCTCCTGCCCCCTTCCCCTCTCCAGACCCTGCGACTGGATACCAATACAACATCCCTCAACAAAGATTAGAACTCCCACGTAAGCTATAAACTACGCCATGTTTGAGTGAAACATTACCTAAATTATAGTGAAATAGCTTTAGGCAAATAAAAATACTTGTTCGACAGTAAACCATATAGTTTAGCGACAATCGAAATAACGGGTATTATTAGAATAAGTACGAGTTAAAATAATTTCATACGAAAAGAAGCTCTCTTTGTTTCTTCAATACATAACGAAATGACATCGAAACATAATGTATTATTATTATGGGGAAATAAATTAAACAATCCAAAGATAATACCTAATGTTAACATTTTGTTTAATAAAATTTATACTAACGTTACAATTTTTTATTATATTTTAGTGTATCCATCCTGTTGCGACTTATTTTACTTAAACTTAAACTACCTAAGGCATCCCTCATATTTTTATTGGGTAGGTACTTACTTAACTACTAACGTTACAACTTTGTATTTACCTATGTATATTTTAGTGTAGGTACCTATCCATCCTGTTGCGAGTGCGACTACTACTTAATTTGATTTTTTTTTTAATAACTTCGTACAAAAAAATACAAATTTCATGTAGACCTACAATTATCACAAAGACACCGCGAGATATGACTGTTATTAGTTCAGGAATCTTTTTTTCTTTGCAAATTGATTTTTATTGCAATTTTTAATTACTGACTGATGTGTACTGGTCGTAGTAACCATTGCCCGTAGAGTCCACGGCGACGGAGGAGCTAGCTGTCACTGAGCGCGCGCCGACCAGAGGCCCAGCCAGCCGACGGGTCATCCCAGCACTGGAATAACGATTTACCGATTAAGTATGATGGTTAAAACACGGCTGCCGGTTTCCGGTCAGGTGGACGGAGATGCAGAGTGAGTGTGTTATACACTGCGGGTTTTGTATGCAAATCAAGATTCTACAGCCAAAGTTAAGAAAGCACACTACCGCAAACCGGAGCGTTGCAGTTTGAAGTCGGCCGGTAAGAAATCTGCAGGGTTAATTTTCATCCTTGAATCTTACAAAATTTTAATTCTTTAATCAAAATCTTTTTAGTCAAATAAAGTTAAAAGCTCTTACAAAACGTCATATTATCATTACCATAGTCATTTCATGGAAAAAAAATTTTTATAAAATAAATAATGACAATAATTTACTGTAGACGTCAGCATATAGCGATTCAAAGTTTTGGGGCACTAAGTACCTACCTTGGTGAACGTAATTTTCGAATCACGAATAAGCTCTACATACATCTAAATCATAATTGGTCACCCACCCATCCTAGCCAAGATTAGCAGATAATTAAAGTCACATATGTGCCGCAATCGCTCTTGCAAACCCACTTCACCATAAGTTTCAAGTGGTGTGGTGTAAGTATTTAATGTTTCGATTTGATTCGCGTACAATGTTGTCTAATAACCACAACAATTAAAAATCTATTATTTTATTAAGAAGCTAGGTATATTATTTCACACAATATCCTACCTAACAAAAAACGTAGCGGAAGCCATCGATCGTCGAGTGGTTTGTCTTTTTTTTAAAACGTTTTAACGTAGGTATTTACCCATTCATTGCTTTACTTTATAATATTCTGCCGAATCATACTAGAATGTATGACTAACATTACAAATGAGGTCAATGTCTTAATTTTTTTGTACGTCAGCCTTTTATATATACTTACATTCATAAAATTTTAAAAGATAGCTCCAAAAACGCAGGTAAGTGGTACCATCAGTGCTATGTATAAACCGATAGTTTTTACATATAATTTCGTAGTAATATTCTATTCCTTAGAAAGAATGATTGCTGTAACAATAACATAATGGGTTTAAATTATCGTACCATATCGCCTTTAAATGTTGTTTTCCTCCATAGCTTGTTTTTACTTACCAGTAGACTAGTATAGTATTATATTATTATTATCTTCGCCAGTAGGTTAGGTAGTAGTAGCACAGATTACTAAATAGTTGTAGTAGGCTTTTATTTGATTAACCGCGATTTTGAAGAATATATAATATTTATAGAAATAAAAATCTCTTGTCTTGTGTTTGTATCGAACTCCTCCGAAACGGCTTCACAGATTTTTTATGATTTTTTTGTGTACATTTGGTAGATCTGAGAATAGATCGTAGGCAATTTTTAGGGTTCCGTAGCCGAATGGCAAAAAACGGATTCGTCAAGTCTGTCTGTCTGTCTGTCTGTCTGTCCGTCCGTCCGTCCGTATGACACAGCCACTTTATTCCAAAACTATTAAGACTACACAGTTGGAACTTGGTAGTCAGATGTGTTTCTATGAACCGCTTTACGATTTTAATACAAAAATTATAAAAAAAATTAAGAGGGTCTTTCCATACATGGAACTGTAACTGAAAAATATTTTTTTAATCAAATATATTCGTTTGGGGTGTCTATAGATAGTTCTTCAAAAATGACATACAGGCTTCTTAAACCATTTTGTCTCAAAGTCGATATTTTGATAGATAGAGCCTTCCAAAGTGGTAAAATGTGTGTCCCCCCCCCCCCCCCCCCCCTCTAACTTTTGAAATAACTTTCAACGAAAATTGGTTTGAACGAGATATAGTAAGCACTTTTTTGAGATATAACACATTTTAAGAGACCGCAAATGTAACTTTGTCATTCATATAAACACTATGAAAAACAAAGTTACTTTTTGCTGGCAAAAAATGAAAGTGTTATTTTGGCTTGGTGTACTTGGTGTAGATAATAATGTAAGATAATGATGTAAGGAAGTGATCAGTAAATGGCAAAGAAATCAGCTTACGATGTGTACCGTATTTTATGATATTGATATCGGTAGGTACAATTTGATGATGATGATGTATGTGTGTGCGTGTGCCTATGTCTGTTTGTTACTCTCTCTGTCCTGCAAAAAATACTAAACAACACTAATTTAGCTGATACATCGGAATACCACATAGCTTACTAGAATTTAATAAAGATTTTGTGTAATTATCATTCAAATGAATAACTTAGGAGTTACCGCAAAAAATTACTTGGTCTCCAACAAAAAATGGAGCAGTTAAAAAAAGAGAAACGGGATGCCAAATTTAGTGTTCGGTGTTTTAGAAGTGTGCCACATGTTGAAATGGCTGTAAATTGGTATTTTATTTTTATTTTATTTTATTTCATCAGGGACAAAAAACAGTCATACAATATGAAATTACTTAAAACTACACTTAACAGTTTTGACTAATTGTAGGACCAGCATCAATGTCCACATGTTACTTGATACAGCATGCAGTATACTTAACAAATACATTTAAGTTAGAGACAAAAATAAATTGAAAACATCAGCTACCATTACTCAAAACATTACAAGTACTTGGTTAAAAAGAAAAAAGTAATCGTAATAATTATATTAATAAATAGGATCACAAACAAAATTAAATAATAAAAAAAACAAATTTGGGCTCACTTGGATTGTGATTGTGGTTGTGCTTGCGACAGTGTACTGAGGATTGCACTCTTGAAAGAGGGCAATGAAATTAAAAAGATATCGACTTCAGATTCTTTAAGTCGTTCATTGAGTGTACGCATGATTCGTTGCAGTGGTGCGCGTAAACCAGCATTAGTGTTATTATTATCTAGTTGAAAAAGCGAATGCGGATAGTTGCTACGAATGCGATGAGAGCGGCTAGGAATCTTGTACGTAATGCAGTCAGTTAGCTCAATACAATCAAAGTTGTTGTGTATGATATTATACAAGCAGACCAAATCAAACAGTTCTCTACGCGTTTCAAGTTTAGGCATTGAGAATTTTTCAAGTAAATGTTCATATGAAAGCTTAGAATGCCAACATTTATAATTGATACGTCTGAGGAATTTTCTTTGTACATATTCCAAGCCGCTCCTATACTTATCATAGTGAGGGTTCCATATAACTGTCGCACACTCGAGCTGCGATCTTACTAAGGTTTTAAAGAGGTATAAGTGGTACTCGGTAGCTTAAACTGCCCACAACTGCGCATAATAAACCCAAACATTTGGAATGCTTTGTTAATAATGTGATTTATGTGGTCTCCTAGATGCAACTCGGAATCCAACAAAACACCCAGGTCTCTAATTACATAAACCTTATCAAGAAAAGTACCGTTAAGAGAGTAATTAAAATCAATTTTGTTTTTCTTTTTGGTGGTAGTTATAAATTTGCATTTTGGAACACTCAAGTATTGTTTATTTTTCATGCAGTAGTCACTCAGGCGATCAAGATCCTGTTGTAGTTGCATACAGTCGTAAATATCTTTGATTTGTTTCAAAATCTTTAAATCGTCTGCATAAAGCAAGAAATTACTATGCGTAAAACAGGTATTGATATCATTTAAAAAGATAACAAAATTATTGGTAACAAAACGTTTTTGAAAAAAAAATGTAACCGCCTTCAAAACAGATCTTCAAACAAAAATTAACAAACACTAAAAAACGAAAAAAATAATAAGATTTTTTAATTCAAAGGACGATGATACGTGACTTTTTCTTATTTATCTTGGTACTTACTGAACTGTTTGAAGTCGGTGCCGTCTTATATATATTGAGGTAATTACGTCCTACACCTCACGCTTGGGACCGGGTATTTTTTTATATGTTAGTTATTTCACTCAGTATATTTCGTTCTTATTCTTTTTGGCTTGGCACCGACTTCAAACAGTTCAGTAAGTACCAAGATAAATAAGAAAAAGTCACGTATCATCGTCCTTTGAATTAAAAAATCTTATTATTTTTTTCGTTTTTTAGTGTTTGTTAATTTTTGTTTGAAGATCCGTTTTGAAGGCGGTTACATTTTTTTTTCAAAAACGTTTTATTTTTCGATTTTTAGTGAAGTAGCTTAAGAAACTACATAGTAATTATGATAAATTGTTGTAAATATCCTATCCGTTACGGAATTCAGCTTTCCATCTTTAGCTACTTAGATAACTTGAAGGAATACAACTGCAGGTCCATTCGTGCATATGGTATTTATAAAACATCATAATATAACTCCTAACTGTTGAGGAGTTTCACCTCTCATCAGTAGCTCACCCTAATAATCTGAAAGAATATAACTATTGGCCCATACGTACGATTAATACTTAAAGAAATATTCTCCAGCTCCTAACCGTTAAGGAGTTGTAGCTTCCATCACCAGCTCATCACTATGAGATGATGACTACCAGATGCAAATACTTGACTAACTTCAAAAATAAATGAAACGCATAAGGCTTGCCTATATTTGAGAATTTCTCTCAATTTTCCTGGGATTTGATCCCCTGGTCCTGACTTGTTGAAAGTAAGATCAGGTCAGAAGTACCAACTTTCGAAAAAAAAAATATTTTGAAAATGATCCCCAATTTGATGAAACTATGAAATCGTCCATATACCCAAATAAAGTCTGAATACACATTATTCAGGATAACTCCTGAACTTGTTGCCAGTTCTTGATAAAATTTGAATGGGACCACACGAGAAGCGTCACCTTTAAAATAAAAAAAGAATTATCTAAATCGGTTCATTAACTAAAAAGTTCTGAGGTAACACACATAAAAAAAAAATATACAGTCGAATTGATAACCTCCTCCTTTCTTTGAAGTCGGTTAAAAAGGTATTGACCTTAAAACAAAAACAAAACCGCCAAGTGCGAGTCGGACTCGCCCATGAAGGGTTCCGTACCCTCTTAACGTACCGATTACATACATCTAGTAAAAATACCACTATCATTTTTCGTCAGAAATTTTTGTTTTTCATAGTGTTCGTATGAATTACAAAGTTATATTTGCGGTTTTCGAAAATGTGTTATACTTATCTCAAAAACTTGTAAAGCCTACTTAGCTGTGATAGTTTTCCTTTTAACTTCGTCATATATACAACTATCGTGAATTTTTTCACGTTTCCAAAACAACCAATTGGCTGGCAGGGGCGGAACCTCAGGTCATATGATCTGAGGACGGGACACATGACTCTAACAAAATTTTGCATTTTAAAGCTTAATAATTCACAAACGGATGCCTCAATCAAAAAACTGTTGCCACAAACCGGCAAAATTTTTAAAATTGCTATCCAATGACATCCTACACTATGGGGTAGACAAGAAAAAAAAATTACATCCCCAATTCACATGTAGTGAAATTTTACTTCACCACTTTGTCTGCGTGATTAATATGCATATTCATGCCAAGTTGTAGTACTAAGAGTCTATGAGCTAGGCTGGGGTCAGACAGACACTATAACGTTTTCAATAGGGATCAACATTTATCCTCGTTTTGCTTTCTTTACTGATCATTTTCATGGGGCTACTTAAATACTTCTTATTCCTATTGCAAAAAGGTACAGTTAGGCTACCCCGCAGACACATAGGCATTTAGGTGGATACCAAACCCACGATCCCTGACGTAGTAAGCAAAAGATCTACCAGCTATTCAGCCAACAAGCCATTGGGTAATTCAAAAATCTCTCTATCGATACTCTGGCATATAGAATATGTATATTCTATCTACTTATTTTCGGGTTATTAATCAGTGTTGGTTTATTGAATTCATATTCGTAATCTTGATTTATTATTCTGCCTTTTGTATGTTAATAGATTTTGAACAACATACAAATTTTTATTGTAATACAGTTAATAGAAATCATTAGTTGAAACGTTTTCTGTGCTTCATCATGTTTCGATGTGTGCTCTTTGTGACTTTTATTATTCTAAATAACATAAACTACTCCTTCTCGACTAAATTAGCAACATACGAAAAACTCACCGAAGAAAGTGAAATAATTAATTGCATAGTGAAAGTTACAAATGCGATGACTTTTTACAGTCAACAATTTAATTATTTGACCCTTATAAACGTACCTGACCCAGTAACTAAAGCTCTTCACGGTACAAAGCACACCTTTATACGACGATCTTTTGATTGGAACAATGACTACATTTATAATTCTGCGTATTTAATTATGGTGGTAACCTACGACGAACTAAAAGCAGGTTTGAGACTTATCAAAAGACTTAGCTTATGGAATCCCAAAGCATATTTCATTATAACTATTGATGATATTGATGACTTGCATCTTATACCTATTGCGTTATTCTATTATCATATTTACAACGTATCAGTCATTTCAAACAGTGAAAATCCTGTAATATACACCCTGAACACAACACTTGACTCTTGCAATAGATTCATTTTGAAAACCTTACAATCTCTGTCCAATTGCTCCAATTACAACAATGAGGAAATTTATAATTATAAACCAGCGAAAAGGATTACGAATTGCCATTTCAAATTTGTTTCTCACAACTATTGGCCGTTTATTGACTTGTATGATAGACGACGCATTGGAAGTGAAGATGTTATACTTAGAACTTGGAAAGACAACGATAACGTAACTGTTGAGCTTCTAGATTATGGGCAAGTTGGAGAATTCGGGGGCATATCGGAAAACGGTTCGTTCTACGGGATGTTGCGTTGGATACAAAAAAGAGAAGTAGAGGGGGCTATTGGAGGCTATGTGATAGATTTTAAACGATCGCAATTGTTGGATTATACATATCCGTACAACCTTGATCACCAAAAAGTTGCCATCCGCGCGCCCAGACAGCTTAGCTTTTGGCTAGCAATTATAGCAAGATTTTCCAATGAATTTGTGTGGAGTTTTTTTCTTGTCTTCTTGTTATTCGTATTGTTTATTAAATATTCTTCCATGAAAAAGATACGCTTCTCTAAAAGCACGCTTATTGTTCTGGGGTACTTTACCAACAATATACAAAAAGTTAAAAGTAACTTCAAAAGTGGATTTCGTATTGCCTTAATCAATTTACTTATCTGTACAATATTTTTTTCTAATATGTTCCAAGCGCATTTGTCTAGCGTGAAAACAAAGCCAGAACTTGAACATCACATAGACGACTTGGCAGTCGTAACGCAAACTTATGATCCCCACCTTGAGAGTGACTGGAGAATTTCTTTCGATGTAGATAAATTCCGTTATTGTCCTTCAAAGATGGAATGTTTGGCTGAAGTGAAGAATTCGAATGAGAAAATATACACAGTTCTTTCGGAGTCAGAATTCGATCTCTGTATATGGAACATAACAGATGACGATGTGAATATGCCTGTGTTTAGATTACGTGAGCGTGTTGGTACTTTGTTTCGGTCGGTGATACTGGTAAAGGGATCGCCTGCCAAGGAGGCTTTAGATGTTGTCATACAGCGGCTCTCATCAGGTGGTATTATTGGCCAACAAATGGAATACATCATATACAGAGAAAAACTAGACGCTCTCTATCGGTTAAACAGAAAATTGGATACATTTAAGTGTTTCACTATGATCGATATGAAACAACCATTTATGTTCCTTCTTAGTGGATATTGCTTCTCTGCAATAACTTTGATTTGTGAAATTATTTATAGTAGGAAAAAGAATGATCGCGTATCGATTAACCAGAGTCCATAACACAAATGTTTCACAGCTCTCTCTTTCTCTACTCAATTACGGATTAAAGTGTATAGATTTTTCTGAAAAATAAAGTGTGAAAGCATAATAACTGTTTTTTCTCACTCATGCTCCGAAATTCATTCCATTTAAAAATATAATTCGGGATATGTCACTTTTCCGAGGTGAAAATTCTAAATTTGAAAATCAGTGCGGAAATGAATTTCAATAAATGTGGTATAATTTCCCGCACTTGTGCAGGAAGTAAGCATAGTGATTACATGTTCTTTGGAAGTAAGTATTGAAATGACATGACTGGTCATTTGAAATTCGATAAAACCGATATAATACGTTGAGATTTTTTGTTCATGCAAGAATGACTAAATAAAATTTTATTTCTCAACCACTTTACCGAAAGGCTCCGTCGCAGAATGTCCCTTTCGCAAAATGTCCCCTGGTCGCAAAACGTCCCTTTCGCAGAACATCTCTTTCGCAAAATGTCCCTTTCGCAGAATGTCCCTTTCGCAAAATGTCCCTTTCGCAGAATGTCATTCTTGTAGCAGAATATCATATCATACTCTCGCCAAATTGCCATTTTGATCAAAATGAAAATATTTTTTTTTAAATTGTTAATCATAAAAAATCAGTAAATATGTTCGTTATGTTTAAACAAAATGGTTTTCTATATCAAATACGTTGAGATTGTTTTGTTCATGCAAGATTTACTAAAGAAGAATTTTAATTTCTTAACCACTTTAACGATACGACGAATTTTAGTTAGCAATGGAACATGCCCATTGACTGACACACGACACCAAACATGACCGCACGAACCAATTTAAAAAATCACATTTACTAAGAAAATTGTACCTATTTCCCCGCATTTGGTGAGAAAAGTTTTAAACAAGCCTTGAACGGTAAGCAAACTTCCCGTTTTTGGCTGTAAGTAATGTACTATAATAGCTTGCATGCACAATAATGTTATGATTTAATGCATTACAAATGAGTAAAAGTTATCGCACCGTAGGTACATTGTACATGTACTCTTATGCGATTTATTTCGATATTAAGTTTCATGATCAGACATTACGAATTAATTTTACACTTGATTCAGCCTTCGTTTTATTACCCGTGTCGAGACTGTCGAGCTATTAGGTATTAGGTATAACATTGTGAAATTTATGCCCTTTAATATTAAACATATCCTTTAATAACAAATTTCAATTTGACTGAAGTAACCGTGAAATAGTGAAAATAAAAATACCTAGCATAATAAATATTAGCTATTTTAACAAATACCTGATCAAATATTCAAGATCATTCAAGATCAAGACATTTTTTTCTTGTCACAAAAGATTTTTCGTGAAAATTTTTACGATTTATAAGTACTTACATATAAATACGAGTCATTCGTACATATTTATTATATCTAAGTGAATGAATGTTTTTTTATAATTAAGTACAAATTATTTATGAAAAGAAATCGTTCACTTCAATGTTATACTTAAATCAATTTTAGCGGATTACCACGCATTCGATTACACTCTTTAATAATATACTATATAGTTTGTACTTACGGTTGGAACGTTAGTACATAATTGTTGTACCTACGTTTACGTTCCACCTTAACACGCGTGGACTACACGAGCGACGTTATCCCGCGGGAATGTGATATTATTCCGGGATAAAAAGTAGCTCTCTAGCCCCCAAACCATCTCCATACCAAAAATCACGCACGATCGGTGCGTTGCTCCGTTTTTTGACGTGAAAGGCGGACAAAAAAACCCACAAAAACGTTTTCACATTTATAATATTAGTTAAAAAAACTAATGTTAAATATTATGTTTTCTCCTTGCGATGGTATTTGTACCTCGCAGGAGGATCACGCTCTATGTCTGTTTCGTTGGGGATAACAAAGAAAAGGAAAGTTAGAACCCAAAATCTTAAAAACTAAATGTGTGATAGATAATGGTCACCGGAAATAATCGAATTTTAGTTGAATGCCGAGGTAGAGACATCCAATAAATGAGGCAAACGAATACAAGTAAATTACATTTATTACGGGTACCCTTAATGATTATTAACAATAAATATAGTGTGTCTTCCGGCAGTAGCACGGCGAGTGCGGGCGTTGGCCGCTGCGTGCTACTGGTGGAAAAGCGCAGCCAGGATGGATGATCCGACACCGGGTTAGTCTACGTTACTTCACAGCCGCTTTAGTGCCTACGGAGAGAAACAAACATAGTTAATCACAATTAATTTATTATAGTGTCAAACTTAGTTATTTTCCAGGGGTTAAGGACTGTAAACTGAATATACCTAGATATGATATAAAATCAAAAATCAGTTTACCTATAAACAAATTTGATTCAAATGGTTTTCTTCCAATTCAAGATAAATCTGAATAAGAACTAGTCCATGGGAATAGTACTATGTTAAAAAATGAACATGAATGTACAGAATATCTGCTTTAAGAACTGAATTACTGCTGCGGTTTCCGCTCCGGTGGACGGAGATACGACGTGAGTTTGTTATACACTGCGGGTTTTGTTTGCACATCAAGGTTTTACAGCCATAGTTAAGAAGCGCTCTACCACAAACCGGAGCTGTGTGCGGTGCAGTGTGAGAACCGCCTAAATGCAGGAGCAAGTATTCATTGAACCACGCTTTTATTCTCCTTCTTTCAAGTTTCTCTTTCTTGTTATTTTAATATTTATTACAAAACTGGGTTCGTCACAAAAAAATATAAAATCAGCGCAAGTAATAAAGCTATTTTACATTGATACCACACTATCAGATTGTTACTTTGGTTATTCAGTCGACTTTTTTAATATTTCCCAAACATTTGAAAATACTACGAAATCTAAATGTGTGATGGTGCAATCTAGCTTTATCTGCACTACAAGTAATCAACCCTTATGATCATCAGCTGATATCGCAATAATGATAAAAAGACGAAGCTCTACACTGCATAGAGTAACTGCTTCATAGCCTGACTTATGACTAAGTTTCATTGGTCGGTGGGGCCCGCTGGTGAGGTGCGGGATATTTCTGAAAAGCATGCCCATAGGGCCCGCATGCTGGGAACCGTTTTCATAGGTCGTTTACCCGCATGCGAGGTGCTGGAGATTTCTGAATCGCATTAATTTTTCATACCATTGGCCGGATTTCATATGGGGAAACATGTAAATAGTGCATAGACTGCATAATGTAACTATATTGATCGTGTGTAATATTGTCAAATTATCAAACTAAGTTTTCCTAATAAAGCAAAATAAAATATTACGCCCGCTGTGGAGACTCCCCGCAAGTTAGTTTTAGCAGGCGGCTTACCGACCGCGTTATCGAATTGTAACTTTTATTAGTCGTTTCTCTGGCTGCGGGGAGTGCCCGTACGTGAAAATGAGCATTATATAACTAATGTTATTGTAACAGTAACATTTATATGTTTTGTATTTATATGGGTGACCGTAAGTTTTGCGAACCGATAGCGTAATTTCTTTGACGTTCATAAGTGCTGTATCAATCTCTCGATTTTGCAATTTGGCCGATGCAATTATGTAAAAGTATAGGAATATTGTAATAGAAAATACCATCAACCCCACAAGTAGATTTTTGAACGTGATGTAGTTATCTACTGCAGCATGGTAGTGATTTCTATTACAATTTTAATTTTCGTATAGTTAATTTTGGCTTGACAATTCATAACAGGGCCCAAAACCTCACCTCAATACGTTGGGGTTGGAAGCGCCATAGCGTTGCTGCCCAGGGCTACCCCAGCCGCCGCCGCCGCCGGTGCCGAAAGCACGCGCGTTGGCGTTGGCATTCGCGCTGCCACCTCCCCCTGAAACGAGACATTATCAAGTGCTAAATAAACGGGATAAAAAATTATTTTTATAAAAAAATAAAACCGCCTTCTAAAAAACCACATCAAAAAAGTAAGAAATAATTCCTCACCAAATAAATAACGTAAGTACTTTGAAGTCGGGCGTGAAACATGTACAATTTTTTGTTGTTTTTGTTAAAACCCGCCCGACTTCAAAGTACTTACGTTATTTATTTGGTGAGGAATTATTTCTTACTTTTATGTTGTGGTTTTTTAGAAGGCGGTTTTAATTTTTTATAAAAATAATTTTTATTTCACTCTTTTTAGTGCATCGTGCAGGCAATTTGCGTGTTTTCTGGTAAATAGGTATGTGATCAAACTCAAAACCTCCTTTTTCGAAGTCGGTTAAAATACCTTGAGATATCCCCTTTTCAACAAAACAAGAATAATCTAAATCGGTTTATAAACAAAGGAGTTATGCCTAAAGATACGTATTAAATTCACATAAAGTGGTAACGAAAACGACAGTATTTTCAAGTTTTCCTGAAAACTACTGAACCGATTTCAAAATTTCAAAAAATGGGACCAACTTGGAAACCAACCTGATGTAATAACGTTTGAACCATTTCAATCGGTCCAGCCGTCTTTGAGTAATCGGTGGACACACACAAAAAAAAAAATAAAAAAACATACATACAGACGAATAGAGAACCTCCTCCTTTTTGATTTAGAAGTCGGTTAAAAAAAAAACGAAACTCTAAAGTATAAAAAAACGTATCCTTAATTTTTCACATGCATGTGAAAACGGGCATTTAAAATAAAAAGCATTGACGCATTGCGGCCATCAAAAAAAGAGGAATAGCGAAAAAAAAATAAGCGTCAAACGTTGTCATGTGAAAGAGCCGTTACATTTATATTGGGTTCTGCAGATTCTGTCCGAAAATATCATTGATTATTTTGGTGGTCACTTTAGTTAGCTTTTCACTTAAATAATATGACATTGGCAAAACAATTTAATATAACCAAAATGCCATATGAGTTATTATCTCTTACACTATATTTAGAAAAATGTTAATGTAGGTCTCTTAAATTTATCTTAAAAAAGAAACTCAAAAAAACACGCGTTTATGTATAAAACCGTTGTAACATAGGTAGAGTCAGTGCCAGATATCTCTGCACGCGACTGGAGTATTTTTGGCGCTAGTAACTAACTACATGTTTTTATGCTTAGATTATGGAAAAGTTCAGTATTCGATTTCGACCGCGCGCTGACTTACTTATTTATCTGACGTGACGCGCACTCTAGGTAGGTACTGAGTACCTACGTCAGCATATTACCACAGTGTTAAAAGCACTACATTATGACAAAATTATCTTCCTTCGTTTTTATACTGAAAAAGTTTAAGCTTCCACACCTAGTAGTAGGTAAGTGTAAAATACATTATACTATATTAATCTTGTTATGTAGAGGAAAAAATATGCGAACAGAAATAACGGCATGTCTTCTTAATTTAAATTTTCAAGTGCTACTTATCTATATTATAAATGTTGTAATGAAAGTAGGTGTGTTCGATAACTTTTTTAAGCGTACACCATCTCAGGATGACCGTTAGATGAACGGAGTCTACTTACTTACTGTGCCGGGCTAAAACAGGGTTACCGACTCTTAACTAGGTGTGTACGTTAAAAATAAAAGGTTTTTTTTTCTACATCTAAGTAATTTTAAAATTATAAATCAGTGAAATAAATTGATACGGACCTCCTTATATTTACCTAATGTTTTTAATAAATTTGTGCGGTTAATCTCTTTGAATAAAGTTCTATCAATTTCAGATCAATGTACCTTGTGATTTGTGGTCATGAAATTTATGAATCATCAGCCTTGCCAATTATATTCAACAAGGCTTTGCGCAATTATTTGACAGCGAAAATCTTGCAGCAACTTAATCCCTTGCCAACCTTGTTATTTGACTTGCAAAATTCGAACTTATGCCTGTTTAGTTAAAGTTGGTAACCATATCTGACTCAAGATACTACTGTTATGGTGATCTACATAAAAGCTCCAGTTCCCGCATACCAATGTGCCATCGCTCTATACTTAGTATGTTTCAGTCGGTAACGGTGTTCAAAGTGCATTTCCCAGAGACGTGAAAGGAAAGTTAAAATTTAAAATAAGTAAAAATTTGTTCTCCTACCTACCTACAAAAGATAACAGACATTGACCGAAATAAAACTAAGTTCCGGTAAAAATCGCTATTATGCGCTAATGCCGCCCCTTTGTTCACTATATTGTTTTTTAAATACTTCCCAAATATTTATGTTCTGTCTATATACAGGGTGTTAGTACCATGGTTAAAGTTTTTGCAAGGGTGCCCTGCAAAAACTTTAACCATGGCTTCAGACCATCATGCTGAACAACGTACAGCAAGAATTTTTTGTCGTAAATAAAAAAAAATTGGACTCTTCATACAAATTTAGCAACTTATCGGGACATTTTGTATGGAGAGTCGAAATATTTTTTTTTCATTTCCGACTAAAAATGTTGCTGTGCGTTGTTCAGCATGAAGGCCTAAAGCCATGATTAAAGTTTTTGCAAGGGCGCCCCTAACACCCTGTATGTGCAAATAAAGTGTTGCAATCTATCTTATCTACTTTCAAGAAATTATTTCTTGTCTGACAAACAAAACATTTCTTATTTTAATTATACAGGTAGTTATATAATTTTACCGATGTAATCTTTTAAAAGAATCATAACTTAAAACTGTACTTCTTTTACTAGATAATAAAATATGATTAATGATTGGCAGTAAGGTTGTACATCATCAAATAGAAAAATTATCGATCATTGTCCCATTCATACAGTCATGCATGTGTGTGGTATTAAAAGTCACATAACTTTTTATAAATTACTACTAACTATACAAGGTTAGGCAGAAGACCGAACAAGTCAATTACAGAAAATGGTATGATAGAGCTGCTGTTGCCATTAAGGTCGAAAATATGTAATGGTTATTTAATAGAAGACGTGACTGCCAAGGTCGAATTCAACCTTTATTTATAGTTTATTAAAAAAACATGTAGATTTAAACTTCATGTAGAGTTTGTCTATACCTACTCGCTTGAGGGGGTATAAAGGCAAATCGCCAGTCTTAGATTTGATTTTTACAATACAAATTAAACCACGAATTATTTGGAAAAAACGTTTAAGTATAGATATTACAACATACTTGAATGGGACTGGACTAAGTGAAAACATAAGATATTAAAATTTTGTCGATAAAAAAACGACAAAGTTCTGGTCTAAATTTCAGCTAGGTATAAATAATCAATTTATTTTCACTATGACGCATATTACCTACTGAGCCAATATTTTAACACATAATATTAAACTATATTATATAGCGATCCTCTTAACGATTTGTAAAAATAATATTAATTTTAAGAGTAATTCAAATAAAACTAACTCGGCGTTTACTATTTCTGTTTTTTTTGTATGTGATTTTATTCTAGGTTTATATTATACCCTCCCTTAAATGTATTTCCTAGCCTTACGCCCGCGGTTTCGCCCGTTTGGAATACACGACGTTATTCCGCGGGAGGTGATATTTTACCAGGATCAAAGTAGCCTATGTCACTTTCTAGCTCCCAAACTATCCCTATACCAAAAATACCCGTAAAATAATAAAAAATATACGTAAAAGACGGACAAACAAACAAACAAACTTTCACATTTATAATATTAGTATTAATAATGTGCTAGACCTAAATGATATTCTATTACTTTTTAGACCCAGTTTTAACTACCAGCCGTGTGTTGGGTGCCTGTTAAGCGATCAATCTCGTATTGATTTGGCAGGCCGGCGCATACTTTCACAATGTCCAATGCAATTAATATCTTGACATGACATTTTTATAAAGTAGTAGGTTACTAGAACACGGAAAAGTCTGAAGTATTTACGACTGTAAATAATTATATATGCTGAAATAAGTATCTAATGTAACCAGGGGGCTAATTGTCTAGACTCAAAATCAACCGCGATCGCTTTCGGTTTAACATTCATTACTTGTGTTTAGTAATAGTAATAGTAAGAAGCCTGTTGTAGAAGGCAGTTGAAAAAATATTTGTATTGCTGCAGCATGGTTGTATGTAGCACATCTTTCAAACTGAAAGCGTTCGAGATGAAGTCGGTTAATAAATAAAGTATTCTATTTAAGCCCCCAGTACAGGATCGCCGATCCCGTTCGCCGATCGTGTACTGGGGTAAGTGTATATATTCTTTGACTGGGGTGCGATTCTCTAACGAAGTTTCACCGTCACTTCGTCCTTCACCCTCGATTCTTTATGTCAAATTCATAACAAACAAGTGAAAGTCAAGCGAAAAAGAACGTCGAGTTTTTTGATTGAGTTTTAGAGAATCGCACAACAGGGCCAGTTTGCGAATGCGAAGGTTTGCCGTTGCAAATGCGCACAAACTGGGCCCTGTACACGATTGCCGATTATGCTCGGCCATCGGGATCGGCGATCGTGCACTGGCTTTAGACAAGAGGCAGAGTTGTTATAGCTATGTACAGGCGTACCGGTTTTGGCCACTTTAAGGATTTTTTCACTTTTAACCGCTTAGTGCTTAATGCTCTTAAGTATTTTAGAGAAAATTTATAATGTAGAGTTATAGATAATTTATCGACCTTTAAGGGTACAATCTACAAAGTAAAAAAAAATCAATAGTTTTTTTTATTTAGAACAAATTCTGCGGACGGGGCCAAATACACCGTTTGCATTGGTTTTGGCCACTTTCATAAAATTACTATATTTATAAGTTGAGTTTATGCTTAATTGATGTCTTATTAGAGTTCTGGACTAAAACAATACATGAAATAGTATTTCAATCACAGCTAGCTCCTTACTACAATTTTATAAGTATACCTTTATCACTTGATTAAAAGAAAATTAGCGGATTGAGGCTAGTGTAGGCTAGTGCCTACACTAGCCTCAATCCGCTAATTTTCTAGTACTAATAGCTAACAAAAGTGAGTTGTGAGTCTTTTAAAATAAATGAACTTTATGATAGGTTGGAAACTTTCTACTAATGCCAAAGTGGCCAAAGGTGGCACAATGCTAAAATTTCTAGCCCCACTTTTGGCCACTTATTGTTTCCCATCTTTTTGTAAGAACAGTGAAAAAACAACACTTAATCCATCTAGAAGAAACATATTCCAATATGATATAAAATATCAAATAACCATAAAATAATTTTATTGTAGAAAAAAAATGATTTTACAAAACCTTTACCCTTAACATTTGCTTAAGAATTTTATAAAATGTTAACTTTGAAACATAACACGTGTTTATTTCTAAAATATCGTACTACATAAAAAAAGCTAAGTGCTGTAATTATTAACTAAAAGTCCAATCTTTTATTCGCCATTAATAAATATAAGCAACAATTATTTAATTCCTATTTATATAACTTTAAAGTGAAAAGTGACCAAAACCGGTACAGTGGCCAAAACCGGTACGCCTGCCCTAAGTGATGATTCAAAAGAGCTGAATAAAGAACAGGAATTTTGGATTAAAAAACCCTCAAAGAAAGTCAACGCAATTCCTTATCAATCAAATCCGAGACCTGTGATTATACATTTGGTAAAAACTTATTATACTACTTGGTAAAAAAAATCATATAGGTAAGATTATACTTACAGGCTTCAGCGTTAGCATTCGCGTTGGCATCGCCACCATTGGCGTAAGGGAGGGGGTTGAAGGATCGGCGCAGGCGCCGCAGAGGCACCGGGGGCGACGCGTGTCCTTCAGGGTCGATCGTATAGTACGCGCGAGGCACGTAGTATTGGCCCTCTGGAAGTTAAAAGTAAAAAATAGAGGCTTAACGAAAATTTCTAGTCGAAAACATTTATTGAACGCCCTGTACCCTAACTGTAAGCTAAGTGAAATAAATTACTTGAGTTGTGTTGATTGGTAAATATGGGTCAGAAAAAATAAGGATGTGAAACTAAAGGAGAATTTTCATACTTAAATATTTTATTGTCCTCTAGTATATAGGTATAATAATATTATATTATGTTTGAATGGAATCTTCAGAGCGGTTGCGCACTACGTCCGATTCTTATTCGATTCTTTTCAGTCAAATGACGGATCTTAAAAACTCCGGATAGAATACGAATAACAACAATTGGATCTAGTGCGTAAACTACCATACAAATAGTTCTATGACTACGCCGGACCGTCATTTGACTGATAAGAATCGAATAAGGATCGGACGTAGTGCGCAATCGCTCTCAGGCAACAAAAAATACAATATGATAGAGTCTGAAAATCTATACTAAAGATAAGATTATTGTAAACGGTCTCGTAGCAGTCGCAACTCAAAGTATCTTACAGGGGGGTCGTCGGCAGACAGCAAACTCTTCACATATTTAATAGGAAATTTTGCTGCAGTAAACAGAACATTTCTCAGCAAAGCAAGCTACGCGGGTGGGATGGGTTTAGAGGGTCCACACAATACTAATTGAGTAGGTGACTGTAGGTGTTCCGTGACTGCAAACAGTTTACCCTTTCAGACCTGTTTTTTTTTTTGTGTCCGAATGGATTTAAATTTTTTTTTGTTAAAATTGACTACAGAGTATATGTAAAAATATGTAAATAATATAATAAATATGTAATAATATAGAGTTTATTATGTGATTATTATGAACCCAACCGTTTTTAAATAAAAAAACACCGAAATAAGTAACTAAATATTTTGTTAAGTTTTATGTCCTCATTTTGGACGCCAGGTTGAAAAGGGTTAAGAAATCCTACTCTAGCTAGACTACAAGAGACAGATAATCGAGCGTACAATAAAATGCAAACCTCGCGTCTCGCTCGTTATGGATTGAAAATGGAACTACTTTTTCACTAAACCTAAGAGATAAATTGGGATCAAAAATAAGTACATTAATTATTCCTGCCTACCTTATTACTTAAACTTCAGTAGCTCATTACGCTGCATATCTACGTTACAGTTTTAAATACGTCCAATAAAAAGTCTTGTAAACATATTACTTACTAGCTTTCCGCACGCGGCTTCAACGCTATCCCGCGGGAATGTGATATTTTTTCGGGATAAGAAGTAGCCTATGTTCCTCTCCAGGCCAAAAAGTATCTGTGTCCCAAATTTCAGCCAATTCCGTTCAGCCGTTTTGGCGTGAGAGTAACAAACATACAACCTTCCAAACATCTAAACATCCAAATATCTATACTTTCACATTTATACTATTAGTAGGATTAAAAAAGTAGTAGGAAGTAGGATTACCTACTTTTCAGTTCTGGAAAAGTTTACTTTGATTACCTATGGTTGAAAATCTTAAGTTATAGCGTTAGATAGGTATACATGATGTTAGTTATCTTATTATCTAACACGGTTTTGTTTTATAATATAACTTTTATTTTAGAAAAGACTGTATTCTCTTTAAAGTCTTAATTCGGAAAAGAGAGCTTACAAATTACTTCGTAGAAGTTACTCGGTTTTACATTCACGCAATAATGAGCAATAATTTTAAGGTAGGTATTAAGTAAACGATAAAAACCCAGTTACACAGGAAAGGTTGAGATCATCGATTTGATAATCAAACGTTTTTAAGAGTGCCTCAAGCGACTGGCCTCCGAGATTCGTGACCAACCATCATGGATGCAATCATTATGATCATGCTTCAGGTGGTTCCGCATAATCGAGTGCTAAAATTAATGATCAATAATTTTATCCTTATGTTAACAAATTAACTAAATAACGCCACGTCCTTTAATACTCATTAAAGATAATATTGAAATAAAAATATTTATTATACCAACCATATATTATACCTTAGAATATATATTTATTATAATACACAATAACATATAGACAAAATATGGGAGTGGTAACAAAACAGTATAACAATAACCTGCAGCCTTATCATCACTTAACATCAAATGTGATGAAGGCTAAGTGCTACCCCGTTGTGGATTAAAAAACACGTCTATACCTACATAAAGTAATTCCTTTATGTTATTTTACGTTTTTTTTTGTTGTAATTGGACTCATTAGTGAACAAAACTGGATATGATTTTTTGACTGCAGATAAATACGAGTATCTTCCCTAAAGGCGAACCAATAGACGCGAAAATTATGATTTCTTTTGACTACACTGATTCTTAGGATTAACTTTTAGCTTTAAGCTTTATTAATGTAATTCTTCTAGTTAAATAAAATGCTTTATGCGATAATATATAACAAGTAATTAGATGTGCATTGAAATATACCTATGTGCTTCTTTTTAAATTTACTCGTGCCTTGCATATGCAATGTCTGTTTTGTTTGGTAAGGGCTTTGTGATGGAACGTTGTTTGGCAGTGTTTGCTCCACCTCTGTATTTTGAGTATTTTGTCGACTTACATTGCAGTCCGAAAAATACTGCTTGTACCTATGTATTTTTTTCAAAAGTAAATGGATTGTATAAATGTGAGAAGCGGCCAGAATTGCAGATTCTACGAATACTATAAATATTTTTATTGAGATTATTCGCCAAAAACGCATAAATATCAAACCAATCGTAAGTACCTTACATTTTCTAATCGATACTTTTTTATTGAATATAGGTACTTCTTGAATATTTACAAACTTACGGCTCCGCACTCTAGTGCATAACAACCGTCAACCTCAAACGTTGAACTTAATGATGTCACGTTTAAACAAAAAACTACGGAATGATGGTGCAAGCGCTTTCAATGGAACCGATCGGAAATTGCTCCCTGAATAATGCAGTAGTTAGTGATGATGACAAAAAATTATAGGCCACTAACCTGCCAGAACTACGGCCGCCAACGCCACGAGAACGAAGAGAATCGCGTTTTTCATTTTGTACGTGGGCTCTCGAACGACGCTGTGAGAAAACTGGCTTCTACTTGGTCATTCGCACGTTTATAAAGATGTGGCAAAATGCTCCGTCCGCATGCATCTTCGCTATAACGGTCGCAGATGCAAAAACTTGTCATCGATCTGAATAGGTATCAATAATTGTCAATTTGTTGTGTGAAGTAAATAAGCTATATGCTATAAATATGTATACCTATACATTGAACAACTTGGCTGATAAATAGAACACCAATAAACTGGACAAGTTCGATTCTGCTTCAAGCGAGTGTACGTACGTCTGTGTAACGTACGGATATGTTTTTCGTGATGCGACATAAAAATTAAAACTTTTTATCATATTGTATGTATTAATTTTTTTGACGACCGATTTGGCGCAGGGGTAGGCTACCCACCTTCTGCGCCAGAGGTCTCGGGTTCGATTCCCGAACAAGACAAATATTTGTGTGAATGAACATGTCTATTTGTCTTGGTCTGGGTGTTTACTATGTATATTAAGTATGTATTTACAAACAAAAAGTATTTAAGTATATATTTATCCATTATCAAGTTTTCCATGATACAGTTTCATAATGAAATTAACATGGGCTTAGATAATTGGTGTGATTGTAAGAAGTTATTTTTTTATTTATTTATTATTTAATTTCTAAACAAGGAAGGATCTGTAAAAGTTTTAAAAATTTTAGATTGTTATACTTTTTAGATTTCCATCAGGGGAAGAATATCCTACCTACACTAATCCTACCTACTAATATTATAAATGCGAAAGTTTGTGAGTATGGATGTATAGATGTATGTTTGTTACTTTTCACGCAAAAACTGCTGAACGGATCTGGATGAAATTTGCAACAAAGATAGATTATAGGCTGGAATAACACATAGGATACTTTTTATCCCGATATCCCCACGGGAACGGGAGCCACGCGGGTGAAACCGCGGGCATCCGCTAGTGCCTTAAAAATCGATTAAAGCATTGTATCGTTGAACTTAAATTAAAAAATGTCTAATTACTTAACAGTATGTTTTTTTTTTGGTTTATTTTCATAACTCTACACACACAAAATCAATCTGAAGATACCAAATAGGTAGCTGAATTTTTCGGTTTATCCTTCTAAATTAAACGTTTGTTTCATAAAGTAAGACATCCTATCCTACTAATATTATAAATGCGAAAGTTTGTAAGGATTAAGTATGTAATAGGTACTCGTATGTTTGTTACTCTTTCACGCAATAACTGCTGAACCTTATCTGGATGAGACAGATATTATAGGCTGTATCGAATAGCACATGGGCTAAAACATCGTATCCCAGTATTCCCACGTAACGTAACGTAACGTAACGTAACGTAACGGGAACGGGTACCACGCAGGTAAAGCCACGTGGAGCTGCTGTTTTATATTATTTAAAGTAGATTCCAGTAAGAGGGCAGTATCCCTCAAATACGTTAGTGGTTTCTTTGAGATGTGACGGGCTATTATGATTTAGTGCAGTCTGTGCGCTCAATTTATTAGCTATAAAATGTAATTGAATAAGTATATTTATTGAAGTAGCTATGTAGTAAGTTAGGTATATTATGGTTTAATAGCTATATTTTCCATTAAATTTTATGACACGATAAGCTTGAAAATCTTATCTTTAAGCTTCGGCCACACTACTCATAAAGCGACGCGGATGCCAGACGAGGCGCGACTTCAGATGTATGCATGTCTCAGTAAAATAACATTCCCTATCTAGCCGGTCCTTTTTAAACAAAATTGATGAACCTAAAAACCAAAAAAGTTAAAGAGCTTTTACAAATAAAATTATATTAATATTTTAATGACCGTAGCAAAAATGTCCCATATAAAAGACATCAACGCGTTTGCAGTACGAAAAAGCAGTGCACAAGACCCATACTTCACAAACAGTCCTATTGTAATAGTTTAAGTTACAATAGGACTGGCATATCTTGTTAGATAAAAGTCCTGTACTCCAAAGTAAGAATTAAAAAAAAAAGACCCAAACTTAAGGCGGGTCCGGATGGGTCCAGATATGTATCACTTGCCCGATGCGATAACCATACCCGTGCCCGTGTCACCCCGTGTCGCCGTAATCATTCATATCGTATCAAGCTCCGTATCTAGTTGTGGACCATACCGTAAAACTGACTCGACATGGGTCGGGCCGTATCTCATGTCGTATCAGACCGTGTATCATGACATGCATGACCCGTCCGATTAATAAGCGATCATGATTCGCATTGGTGATACAGATACGGTGATCATCGGGCATATACATGGATCATTTGCGAAGTTTTTATAGGCGGGCGTCGCTTGTGAATCTTTATGAATAACTAGCTGACCCAGCGCGACTTCGTTCCCGTGGCCCTACCCCCTACTCCACCCTACCCTACCCCTACGCTACCCGTACCCTACCCCTACCCTACCCTACCCCTACCCTACCCTACCCCTACCCTAACCCTACGCTACCCCTACCCTACCCCTACCCTACCCCTACCCTACCCCTAACCTACCCCTACCCTACTTCTACCCTACCCTTACCCTACCCTACCCCTACCCTACCCCTACCCTACCCCTACCCTACCCCTACCCTACCCTACCCTACCCCTACCCTACCCCTACCCTAACCCTACCCTACCCCTACCCTACCCCTACCCTACCCCTACCCTACCCTACCCTACCCCTATCCCACCCCTACCCTACCCTACCCCTACCCTACCCTACCCTACCCTACCCTACCCTACCCTACCCTACCCTACCCCTACCCTACCCCTACCCTACCCCTACCCTACCCCTACCCTACCCCTACCCTACCCCTACCCTACCCCTACCCTACCCCTACCCTACCCCTACCCTACCCCTACCCTACCCCTACCCTACCCCTACCCTACCCCTACCCTACCCCTACCCTACCCCTACCCTACCCCTACCCTACCCCTACCCTACCCCTACCCTACCCCTACCCTACCCCTACCCTACCCCTACCCTACCCCTACCCTACCCCTACCCTACCCCTACCCTACCCCTACCCTACCCCTACCCTACCCCTACCCTACCCCTACCCTACCCCTACCCTACCCCTACCCTACCCCTACCCTACCCCTACCCTACCCCTACCCTACCCCTACCCTACCCCTACCCTACCCCTACCCTACCCCTACCCTACCCCTACCCTACCCCTACCCTACCCCTACCCTACCCCTACCCTACCCCTACCCTACCCCTACCCTACCCCTACCCTACCCCTACCCTACCCCTACCCTACCCCTACCCTACCCCTACCCTACCCCTACCCTACCCCTACCCTACCCCTACCCTACCCCTACCCTACCCCTACTAGGGCATCGAAACTCGGTTCAATTTTGAAAACCCGGGTTTTCGGGTCTAAGAGTAATCAAAACCCGGGTAGACCGGGTTTTTCGAGCTTTTCGATCTTTTTGTTATAATTTTATTAAAATAAGAAACTGTGTTATTATATCAATTTTTACAATGAGTACAAGATGTTAAGAATGTGGAAGGATTAAAATAAATGAAAAATAGTACTTTCCAGTTTCCATATTACAAAAAACAGTTATCTAATATAAAAAAGTCATACATTTTAATTTTTTCAGAATATCTTAAAGTATAGATTAAGTACTAACTTAGCGCCTTCACAGACTTGCAGGACTGGCCATCATAAATTTCGGGACTGGTTGCAGACGATTTTCATTTTTTTTTATATTTGTACAGGGTATGCAGTATGCATGCATTTGACCACCATCCAGCATAGCAGACAGTATGCAGTCTAGGATGTTGTATGCTTACCCAGGAGGTGCCCATTCACTCTTGCTTTGAAAAGGCCAAGGTTATAATGGCCAGACGCGCTTCCGGCTCGACCCCTGTTGGCCCAGAGCCGATCGCGCCTATCCCGACAAGCTGGTTTGCAAATAAGATCCGTGAACGCACTATAGAATTACACCAACTGAACTGGAGCTCGCTGGATTCGTGCAGACAGGCGAAACTCGCACAACCGCGCGTGGACGCGCGTCTATCCAGGGCCCTGCCTGATACAACTGTGCAAACCGCAACTTCGCCTGATAACAGATGCTATTACTGGTCATGGACAATTTAACAGACATCTTATTAATTTAGATGTCACCGACCGTCCCCTATGCAGAGGGTGCATGGAGGAAGAAGAAACAGCTGCCTACGTACTGCTGGAATGCAGGGGGGTGGACCCTACCGGGCGAGGTACCTCGGCTCGCCGGGCAGCGTCCAGGAAGCGATCACGAATGTGAAAGCTCTTGGAGCGTTCCTGGCTGAGCTGCGCTGGCTGGAGTGATCTGACCGCGCACCCTCCAGACGCAAAATTGCCGCAATAGACGTCGCGTTGCAGAAACCGCCCGTATTGATAAGAAGAACGCATTCGCAGGTAGCGCATTCCAATCTTTAGCAGCTCGCATTAAAAAAGTACTGGCGAAGCGCTTAGTACGGACAGGTGGTATGTCTACGATGTATGTATGGTAAGCTGACCTGCATCTGGTAACCCCATGGTGGAAAGGGGCTGAAGGAACAAAATTGTGCAGTTCCTGTGCGCACTCTCAAAAGTGAATCCGGTAAAACACCGACAGACCAGCAACAGCAAGTTTACGGCGATGACTGAGACTTTGAAGTTTAGCTTTTTCTAAAGTTGTGTCTCCAATGAACTTCTTTGCGCGGTTTTCAAACGCATCTAAAACTGCCAGTTGGTACTTCAAAAATCTAATCAAAATTGTTAATTGCTTGAAAACACGGGTAATGCAATAAGATACATGTGAAACTACTACTAAAACTTTAGCGGAGCCATCTCAAAGGTGACAGCAGTACTCCATGCACGGATGAATTTGTACTTTGTAAAGAACTTTGAGAGGACGCCCAGAATTTTGGCAGCAACTCACCGAAGTTCAGCTCCGATTATAGAGTAACGCCAAGTTGCAGGTTCTCGGTTACTGGTAAGGATACGCCCAGGAAAGTCGGAGCTAGTTGAAAGGGACTCCGTTTATCTGAGTTTTGAGCACGACAGTCACAGGAAAGGCTATCCATAACGCTGCACAAACTTGTTATTCAACATTAAATGTTAAATTTCGTAGTCTTCCTTTTAATTAAGATGCTATGTTATTAAGAGCCTTTCGATCGGTACAATTAAATTAGAGAAATATCTTTTTTTACATTCGGCGGGTTCGATTCCCAGTTCAGACAGTTGATTACTTAAAATTCTTTGAATGCAGTTCGTTTTCTTTTTAAAATAAAAATGAAGTCTCCTTTCAGTAAAATTTTATATCTTCAGTATTTAAGGTACTTTCCCTCCATGTGAGTTAATTTTGGGACGCCCTGTATATAGATTGCTAATTTTTCTGCGTTATTTATTGAGGCTTATTTTACGTCGACCCATAAAACTAACTATACTACTTTGTTATGTTCATTTCACAGTAGTACTTACTTATTGTTAAACTTTGTCGTCATACTATTCTTGGTAATAATGGATAGTTACCTCATGCAAAATAAATCAAATTTTTATGACTTGTTGTTATGTACCGAGTAGTTAATTAGGTACTGTGATTGAATCAGGCGTCACTTGGCGGAAGTCCCTAACCAAACCCTAGATTTAATTGTAACTACTAATTATGAACCTACAGGATAATTTTTTATCAGTGCACAAATTTTTAAGATCAACTCAGAATCGGTTAGTTAACACCTTTCTCCTAGAAAAATAGGTCGAAATATGAAAAAAATTTTTTGATTCTTTATACAAATCGGACTGATCACGTGATCGGTTTAGTATGGGAAGTCCAAAAATTTTTGTCGTATTTCGACCCATGTTTCTACAAGGTGACGTATAGGTAGGTACAATACAAGTAAAAAAAATTGATGAAACAGACTATTTGAATTTAGGCCAATAACAAAAAATCGGCCAAGTGCGAGTTGGACTCGCCCATGAAGGGTTCCGTATTACCCACTTAACAAACCGCATTGCCTACCTAGCCAATATTCCACTATAATTTTTGGTCAACAAAATGTAACTTTGTTTTTCATAGTGTTTGTATGAATGACAAAGTTACATTTGCGGTTTTTGAAAATGTGTTGTATTAAAAATGAAGTATTTAGAAAAAATCTAAATCGAACTCGAACCCACGACCTTACGCTATCTGGGCGACTGCTCTTACCACTATTATAGGTATTGGATAAATTCGACGCCTCTCGTAGCGACTCCGTAGCTCAGTGGTTAGAGCAGTCGCCCGAATAGCGAAAGGTCGTGGGTTCGAGTCCCATCGAAGCTGCTGGTTGTGAAACTGGTCGTTTTTTTCTAAACACTTCATTTTCAATTTTTAAATAATAAAAATTGCATTGTGAATGCAAAAAAGTAAAATTTTAAATTATGTGTTATTTTATTTTATTTATTTATTGCAAAAATTGCATTGTGAATGCATAAACATAATTTAAAATCTTATGTGTTATTTCTCAAAAAGTACCTACTTCCTATAATTATATCGTTCAAACCAATTTTCGTTGAAAGTTTTTATTAAGATCTACAGCATGTATTTACCTAGATTTTTCACTCTTTTATTTCAAAAGTTAGATGTGGGGGACACATCTAACTTTTGAAATAAAAGACTTACTCTATCTTTTAAAGACTTATCTATAATAGACCCCACACGAATATGTTTGATGAAAAAAATATTTTCAGGTTCAGTTCCATGTATGGAGAGCCAATTGAGAGAGAGAGAGATTTTTTTATATTTCTTCATTTTTGTATTAAAATCGTAAGGCGGCTTACAGAATTCATCTGTCTACCAAGTTTCAACTGTGTAGTTTTTATAGTTTTGGAATAAAATGTTGACTGTGACATACGGACGGACGGACAGACAGACAGACAGACATGACGAATCTATTAGGACTTGACGACCGGTTTGGCGCAGGGGTAGGATATCTGCCTTCTGCGCCAGAGGTCTCGGGTTCGATTCCCGAACATGACAAATATTTGTGTGCATGAACATGTCTATTTGTCTTGGTCTGGGTGTTTTCTATGTATATAAAAGATAAGATAAAAGATAAAAATATTCTTTATTCACTTAGACATAATAAATATGTACTTATGAATCGTCAATATTTATAATAGACCCCACATTAAGTATATATTTACAAAATATTAAGTATATATTAAAAAAAAAGTATATAAGTAGGTATCTATTTATTTATCCGTTATCTAGTTTCCGTAACACAGTTTCTTAATGAAAACTACTTATGAGCTAGATAATAATTGGTGTGATTGTAAAAAAAATATTATTATTTTCTCCGCTTCTATTTTCCGCAGATCGTTACATAATACACGTTTAACACACACAAACACATTCCTACACACACTCACTCACACATGCACACATAGTCACCATAAACACTCGTATACATAACACACTATAGCTCTTTATGCTAGCATTAATCATTTATTGTTTACTAGTTTATATCTTTTATTTTTTATTTTATTGTTCTACTTTGTTCAATACGTCCAGTCCATGTCTTCAAATCGACTAGAACGTACTTACCTACTGTTCTTGGGTGGGCCTGGCGACCTGTAACCCAGGTTTCTATTACAGAAACCTATTTCGGGCACCAGTCTCGCACAAATATGGTGTTACACTACCACCTAACTAGCACTAAGTATTTATATTAAGGACCCTATTTGTGACGAGAGAAATAAATCTATTTTTTTTTTTTTTTTTTTTTTTTTTAAATTATATTAAATAAAAAAAATATTAAATTATATTTCTAAATATTAAACTTTTACAATGCACCTATAACACCAAAAAATATAACATTTAAAAAGGTTCCATCTATCTAGCAGAATCTCGATCCTCCAAAACTTATTTGGCATAATCTTCTTTTGACGAATAGTTGTAAGGCAGAAAACATATTTAGCATAATTATTGCTTGGCCGAATGTTTGTATGTCCGACTTTAAAATGGCATACTATTCAAATGGCAGAATCTCGTATGGTATATTTACCTTTGGCATAATTTGAATTTCGCAGAATTTCATTTAGCATAACGTTTATTTGGTGTCACGATTATTTGGTATAATTTCATTTGGCATACTTAAAAGATGGCAGAATTTTATTTAGAATAATTTCATAAGGCATACTGTTATTTCTATAAAATTACATTTTAAGCTTTAATTGAATTAGAATATTGTATAAAAAAAGTAACTAAGTTGTGTTTTCTGAAATGTTGTGCTTCTAAAGTCAGTGCCAGAAACGAATCGCTGCAAAACCGACTTCACGTCGTCTTGTATGCCCTACCCCTAGAGTGTAATTTAAGCCCGCGTAGGTGCGGAGGGACGAGGCCGCCCGCGAGCACAAGGTTGTCGTCATGGGGAACAGCGACATCAACAATTATTGCGTGGCGTTCATGTCGATCTATCAATACAATATTGGGCTTAACAATAGTCCTGTCTGTAATGATAGATCGATCCCAATACAATGTGGCATGGCTATTTTCAAGACATTGACATTTGAAGCCCATACTTTGTCCTTATATGGGCATAATATGGGTTTCAAATGACAAATGAAGCCCATGTCCATATTTTTTAGCCGCTAGCCCCCCTGTACTGGGGGCTTTAGACCTTAAGCCGGGCAGCAGCACTATGGTTAGACAGTGTTGGACAACCACTTGATAACAAAATGACATAAGTTTGTAAGCACTAAGTACAGTGCCACAATATTTTCTGTTCCGGTGGCCAAATGTGAAACTAACGTTTTTTTTTAATGCCATTTTGCTGTCAAGTTGATGTCCAACCATAGCGCTGCTGGCGGCTGAAGGTCAGAAGTCAGGGCCGGTTAAATTTTGATGAAACTCTGTTTTTAGTACTATTTGGACAAGAAAAGAGCAACGCAATGTTAAAAATATTATAAATCCAAGATGGCGGCCAACTTTTTAGTTTTTGGGCCAATATTGATGAAACTCGGTTAATGCTACAATTTTGACCAGAAAACAGCAACGCAATATAAAAAATATTAAAAAAATTATTTGCTTGTGGACTGATTTTGACGAAACTCGGTTTTTGGTACTATTTTGACAAGAAAACAGCAACGCAATATTAAAAATATAAAAATCCAAGATGGCAGCCAACTTATTTGCTTGTGGACCGATTTTGACGAAACTTAGTTTTTGGTACTATTTTGACAAGAAAACAGCAACAAAATGTTATAATTATTAAATATCCAAGATGGCGGCCAACTTTTTTGTTTGTGGTCCGATTTCGATGAAACTCGGTTTTTACTACTATTTTGACAAGAAATAAGTAACGCAATGTTAAAATTGACAAATTGAAACTCAATAAAAGCATGTAAAATAATATATTTTGAAACTTACTGCCCCTAATAAATTATTTTATTTTATTTCACAATACTTTCGGGGTCCTAAAAGATCCACCTTCACATTTTAAAACAACCCTTCCGTACTTACGTAAATACCTATACAGGCGTCGGTATCGCTCAACTTTAAGGGCGTCGGCCTACTGTATTGAAAAGATGAAGGCTAAGTGCTACACCGTAGTGGATAAAAAAAAATCGTGCATATTTATATATTTAATCTTTACTTATTGCAAAATATACAACAAATGGCGGACTTAATGATAAACAAGGAAAAGAGAAGAGGGGAGAGTACACCGCCTTGTGGAACGCCAGCCTCCAAGTCCAGCCAGTCAGACAGCGTCCCATCTACTCGTACGGCCTGCTGGCGATCGCCAAGATAGGAAGAAAACCAAGTAGGTGCCATAGAAGAAATACCTAACCGACTAAGCATGGCTAGGAGAATTTCGTGATTAACGGCATTAAATGCGCTGGAAAAATCTATAAAATTTTGTAATTAGCTTATAAGTATCTACGTAATAAGATGTATTGTAAATGATGATGTAAGCTCCCCAAATAAAATAAAATTAAAAAAATAAAATTAAAATTAAAACTATGACAGTTAATCGCTTAGCACACCCAAAAACCCATTTCATGACACCAATATCCCAAAACTGAAAAAGCGATCGGCTGTCATTTTGAATCCCAAAACACTCATCAAAATTGAGCTAAGCATCCCTTAAAACCCCTTACATGAACCAATATCACAAAATTGAAAAAAAGCGCGGCCGCCATGCTGGATTCCAAAACTCACATCAAAATCGAGCTTAGCATCCCTAAAAACCCCTTACATGACACCAATATCACAAAATAGAAAAAAAAGCGCGGCCGCCATCTTGGATTCCAAAACTCACATCAAAATCGAGCTTTGCATCCCTAAAAACCCCAATGACACCAATATCACAAAATTGAAAAAAAAAGCGCGGCCGCCATCTTGGATTCCACTAAGGTCAGTTTCCATCACAATTACAAAATCGAGCTTAGCATCCCTAAAAACCCCTTACTGACACCAATATCACAAAATAGAAAAAAAGCGCGGCCGCCATCTTGGATTCCAAAGATCACATCAAAATCGAGCTTTGCATCCCTAAAAACCCCAATGACACCAATATCACAAGGTTTACCCCGTTTGCGCGCCCGCTCGCAGGCGCTAGCTGGGCCTCCCCCAATGGGGTCTCACCCGGCTGGCTGACCGCGCCGAGGGCCGCAAACATCCAGGGGGGCACACCTCTCGTCAGAAGACGGCCGCGTAAGCGGCACCAAGCACCGTGGGGCAGCAGCCCCACGAGATGAAGCCCGGGGAAGGAGCAGAAGCTCGAACCCGCACCCGCCATCATCGGCGGAAGGAATCCAGAGATGAATATCACAAAATTGAAAAAAAAGCGCGGCCGCCATCTTGGATTCCAAAACTCACATCAAAATCGAGCTTAGCTTCTTAAATTCCAAAAATCGTATTAAACACACTTAAAAGCTCCCTACATAACCAATATAAAAAAACTAAATATTATTTTTTCAATTCAATATTTGAAATCAAATGTAAAAGCCCAAATGTCCCATCGGAGCTGGTTGTGAGACGGGTCGCTGTCGAAATACTTCATTTTCCATTTTTCAATGTAAAAGCCCTGTCGCAAAGCTCCCTAGCTTACAAAATTTTGTATGCTAGATGGGAACGTAGGCGCTGGGAACATAGGAGGGGAGAGGCCCCTCCTGCCCTGCGTACCACGCACGATTGCTCTGTCTAGACGCCTCCGATGAACGACTGTATGTAGGGTATGTAGTAAGTAGACTGGTATAGGTACCTATGCAGTTCCACTTTAAGCCGCAGGAGCGGCGGCTTCTTTCGTGAAACGGACTCTACCGTACCTATGTATTTTCGGCACTGACCTCTATTATATAAATAATAATAGAGGTCAGTGATTTTCGCATAGATGTATTTTCGGCAACCGGTAACAGCGGTGCAATGTACTTTTTTTAGAGATGAAACGGATATACAGTGCCACAAACTTTGCTGTGCCGGTGGCCAAAATGTGAAACTAGCGTGTTTTTTTTAATGCCATTTTGCTGTCAAGTTGATGTCCAACCATAGCGCTGCTAGCGGCTGAAGTTCTTAGAAGTCAGGGCCGGTTAAATTGTTACAAAAAAAAGAAAACCGTACGTAGCGCCGCTGTCACCGGAACAGATAAGGTTGTGGCACTGTACGTTAATTATCCGGTATCCGGCCTATTCGGCCAATATTTACTATCCGGCCGGATACCGGATAATAGAGCACTATTCGGCCGGATGCCGGATTTTCAGAAAAACACGAGATAGTGCAGAGTATAATTTATGCACTTAAATTAGTTACCTACCTACTAACAATAACGCGCATGTGCGCAAGCAATCAATCAAATGTCTAACGAGCTAATCCCAGAATCCCATTGACGAACTCCGTGGCCGAGTGGTGTACGCACCGGTTTTCAAGGTGCCACTATCTCTGGAAGTAACGCTAAATGTTGAAAACGAACTTTCAATATTTCGTCGGGTCTGGTGGTGTATGTGGTAATACCCGTTGTTATTTCCAATATCCCTAACACTAGTTCTCTACTTCACTAGCGGATCCTATGGTACCCGTTCCCGTGGGAATATCTGGATAAAATATAGCCTTGTCCCTCGGGAAGAATTTAGCTTTCAAATAGTCAAAGAATTTTCGAAATCGGTCCAGTAGTTTCGGACCCTATTCGATGCTAACAAACAAACAAACAATCAAATATTTCCTCATTTTCCTCTGTATAATATTAGTATAGATAATATTATATTAGTACAGCGCTGTAACACATACTAACGCATACACACATATTAACACATTAAAAATTTATATCACATAGCCTTCCGCCCGTGTGTACTACGCTATCCCGAGGGAAAGTGATATTTTTCCGGGATATAAATTAGCCTTTGTCACTCTCTAGCTCCTAAACTACCCACATACCAAAAAACACGCCGATACGTTGCTCCGTTTTGACGTGAAAGACGGACATACAAACACACTTTCACATTTATAATATTAGTATAGAATGTATGTCAAAAGAAAATACTTATCACGTGGAACAACTTCTTTTTAGATAGGTACTATATTTGTACTTATTTTTTATAGTTTAGCTGGGCTGCTAGGATTCCACATCAGATGTACCAGAGCTTCGATATTTTTCCGTCAATAGAAAATATTCATACGTTATACAACTTTTCTTAAGACGCTATGTTTGTATCTCATATAGGTAGTTTAACCTGGCTGCTAGAGTTCCACATTAGGTGTACCAGACCTTCAAACTTTATAGAAAATTTTAACAATTTTCCATAAAACGGTTTTTTTATATCTCTCATGGTTTAGCTGGTCTGCTATGGTTCCACATCCGATATTGCGATCTTCAAAATAAATTATAGCCTATATGTTGGCGAGGGAGGACCCTTTAGGCGCATTTGGCCCAATTCGCAGTTGGTCCAATGTTCAAAAAAATTTCCAATTCGCACTTAGTCCAATTAGCAGTTAGTCCAATTCGCACTTGGTCAAATTCACAGTTTACCCAATTCGCAGTAAGTCCAATTCGCAGTTTGCCCAATTCGCAGTTAGTCCAATTCGCAGTTTGTTTCAACAAATACCGTTCAGTAGTTTTTGCGTGAAACGCGGACAACAGACAGACAGACAGACAAAAAACTATATTTTTTGTATCTGGAGGTATTTTTTCTATTTCTTTTCAATGTACAGAATTGGATCGTTTAGTTTTATTATAAATATACTCGTAGATATATTTATTTAAACATGCTACTGAACAACCCCGTAGCCGCCCGAGTATTGTACGCACGATCGCTTGTTTTACCACGCCAAACGTCAGTTGTGCCGCCGGTTATCCGGCCGCCGGATATTCACGTCCGTATGGATTGAGGAGCCACGTCATATTTTTAAGGATAGCTATCACCCTTATTTAGTAGCCATGCAGATAATTTTGTAGGTCAAATTCTGAAATTTGTAGTAAAATACATCAAAAGTTATATCACTGCAAAGGTGGCTCCTCAATCCTGATGTTTAGATTGAGGAGCCACCTAGAACTCGTAATGTATTGAATGTAGGTTGCTGAAAATTATGTATCAATTTGTAGCCATCACGTAGGATACCTACTAGAATTTTGAGCACATTAGTTCTAAAATTCAAGAAACTACAACACTTTTGCTGTGGCTCCTCAATCCATATACAATAGAGTAAATTTCTATGAATATTTGCAGTCAATTCAGATATTCGACATAATGATAATTTAGAAGGAGGTAAATTCTATTGCCTACAATATGAATGAAATACTAAAACATAGTGATTTCCGTAAACAAACGCATATTATTTGGCTCCTCAATCCTGACGTTTAGCAGACCAATAATTTACTATATTTACCTGAGATCACAACGAAATCAAAAGCCAGAGACTCAACGTTTAGTAGGCATGCATACTAAATGGCTACATACAATTCATTGCTGTATTCGTTTTAATTGCTGAGAAATAAAGCTTTTTGGTGTTGCTCAAGGATACGTTGCGAGGGGTGACCATAGTTATGTGAATGAAACTAGGATAAGTAATTTTTATCAACATTTAATAATTTGTTTTTACAAAATTTCAATCATTTCATTTTCCATAATGATCCTTGGTCATAATATTTGTTAACACTATTTTTATTTGTAGGTACTAATAAAGCATGATATAATTATTTAGTAGCAATAACTCTCATCCTACTAATATTATAAATGTGAAAGTTTAGATGTTTGGATGTTTGGATGTTTGGATGTTTGGATGTTTGTTACTCAATCACGCCGAAACGGCTGAACGGATTTGGCTGAAATTTGGGACACAGATACTTTGTAGCCTGGAGAGGAACATAGGCTACTTTTTATCCCGGAAAAATAACACATTCCCGCGGGATGACGTCGTGTAGTCCACGCGGGCGAAGCCGCGGGCGGAAAGCTAGTTTGCCATAAAATGAGATGCCTTAATAACAAATACTATATTTATAAGTAACTGTAAATATCATTTGACATAATTTATATTTGACATAATAATACATGTCTCATAAATAATAATTTAATAATAAAATTGTTTATTTGCTTAAAACACGGTATATACAAGTTGGTACAATAAATTGAACCAGGCGGACTAAGAACAAGTCCTACCACCTTTCTACCACCAACCAAACCGAATACAATATGTACCCCCACTGGGAATCGAACCCGGGACCTCTTGGTCTGAAATCGGTGGTGTGATGTGAACCACTAGACCACAGAGACGGTCTTGTCAAATGCCATACATAATACATCAAAATTTCATAAGTTCATTATTAGTTACTTTATTTTTTTTATTTGATCACAAAATCTAACAGACCTGGAATTATAACAAGAAAAGGTAAGGTACTTACCTAATTTTACTTTGAGGGTGGGTATCAATATACTCGCAAGAAAATTTGCAAAAACAATACATCGTATTAGAAGGGTTGATATTAGTATCCAACCGCAGGCTTTTTGTAGATTCTTTGCGTGGAAAATGTAGATTTTGATCTCCGCTTTCCAATGACACCACTTTCAGAGCGCGGAGATTACTAGTTTGTAAGAAATGAGATTGCAAAATATCGTATTTTAGGTTATTTATTAAGTATAAGCGAGTTTGCCTTGTCTTGTAAGTCTTGTAGAACACATGATAGGTTAGAAAAAAGCCTTAAATTTCGTGGTTACTTTTTGTGAAAAAAAAACTGATGGATTGTTTCACAAAAAAAAATCTGAAATATCTACGCAGCTGTCAAAGTCAAAGTCAATAAATTTTTATGCATATAGATTTAATAAAGTTAATGCTTATGAATCGTCCAACATTTTTTTACCTTCTATTTTTTTAGAACTTTAAAAATACAGTTCGATAGCGCAGAAAAAACTGATTAAGATGGCATTCAAAACTCATTTTGGTCAAAATGGTGGTTACGCCCTTTGAGCCGGCCTTCCGGCTATTCGATGTATTGTCACAGAATATTCGATTCGATCGATATATTCTGTGACAATACATCGTGTTGGAATGGTTGGTATTAGTATCCAGCCGCAGGCTTTTTGTAGAGTCTTTGTACAGATAATGTAGATTTTGATCTCCCCTTTCCAATGACACCACTCTCAGAGCGCGGAAATAACTAGTTTGTGAGATATGAGATTGCAAAATGTCGTATTTTAGGTTATTTTGAGGTGACAAGTATGAGCAAGTTTGCCTCGGAAGTTCTGTAGAACACACGATAGGGTAGAAAAAGGCCTTAAACTTCGTGGTTACTTAATTTGTGAAAAAAATCCCTGTTTTCTCGTGGTTCCATGATTTTGTCCCATTAATTAAGAGGGATCCCATTATTTCTTGTGGTCCCCTTAAAATTGTGCTCCCAGGATTTTGACCAATTAATGGAACCACGAGGGATTTACTATTTCTCGTAGTCCCATTACTATTTACGGTTGTGGAAATTCCCTCCTGTCTACAATGTGTAACAGAATTAATAGCTAAACCAGAATATGATAGTTATGGGACCATCAAACTGAATAACTTTTACTATAGCTTTTTACTATACTTTTTACTTTTACCCTGAAATCACGAAAAAAAATCAGCTGTTTCATACATTTTCATATTTATTATCAATCAATTTTTGTATGAAACAGCAGTTTTTTTTTCGCGATTTCAGAGTTGGTCCCATAGTTCAGTTTAATGGTCCCTTTCTACCATATACGTAAATTCTTACTCAGCGTTAAACAACAACCGCACGCGACATGACTCCCGCGCCACTATTAGTTTCTATGTATTTGTATGAAATACATTATAACCTTTTCATTTATTTATCATCGACTTCACTACACCATAGTAAAAACTACACACTCCAAAAAGTTTGCCTATGCAGGAAATATTTATAGGAGGGATCCACAAATTTTGATGATAATGGGACTACGAAAAACAGTACCTACTCCCTCGCGGTCCTATTAAATAATAATGAGACCACGAGAAATAGTTATCCCTCGTGGTCCCATTAATGGGACAAAATCACGGGACCACAAGAAAACAGGGAAAAAAATGATGGATGTGTCACAAAAAAAAACTCTGAAATATCAACGCAGCCGTGTGTTTACTGTCGCGAGACTAATATGTTTTCTGTATTTGGCATCAAAGGTTTAGAAGATGCTATTTGTATTGCAGAAGATAAAAACGCATGTAAGTCTTGCAACAACCAAACAACAGTAACAGTCTGTTGATAAACACTTTCAAATACGGTTTCGTTCAATTTGAATGATTGCAAAAAAAATTGTTTGAAGGAAATACCAGAATCTATAATGGTTCTAGGCAGCTCATACACATTAATGGGCGCTATAGAATTCTTTCCCAGAGTTAGTATCACTGGCGTGTGTCACTACTACAAATGTCATATCCTAGCAAAGGATGAGATGTTGTGTTACGATGACTATGAATCCAGAATTCGTAAGAGCACAGAAGACCCAATAGGTACTCATCCATTCGCTAGCCTATATTTTGTAAAAAATAATTATTAAATTTTAATAAATTACTTGTCCTACTTTCATTCACATAATTATGGTCACCCCTTGCAACGGATCCTTGAGCAATACCAAAAAGCTTTATTTTTCAGTAATTAAAACGAATACAGCAATGAATTGTATGTAGCCATTTAGTATGCATGCCTACTAAACGTTAGAGTCTCTGGCTTTTGATTTCGTTGTGATCTGCTAAACGTCAGGATTGAGGAGCCAAATAATATGCGTTTGTTTACGGAAATCACTATGTTTTAGTATTTCATTCATATTGTAGGCAATAGAATTTACCTCCTTCTAAATTATCATTATGTCGAATATCTGAATTGACTGCAAATATTCATAGAAATTTACTCTATTGTATATGGATTGAGGAGCCACAGCAAAAGTGTTGTAGTTTCTTGAATTTTAGAACTAATGTGCTCAAAATTCTAGTAGGTATCCTACGTGATGGCTACAAATTGATACATAATTTTCAGCAACCTACATTCAATACATTACGAGTTCTAGGTGGCTCCTCAATCTAAACATCAGGATTGAGGAGCCACCTTTGCAATGATATAACTTTTGATGTATTTTACTACAAATTTCAGAATTTGACCTACAAAATTATCTGCATGGCTACTAAATAAGGGTGATAGCTATCCTTAAAAATATGACGTGGCTCCTCAATCCATACGGACGTGGATATTCGGCCACCCGGCCTGAAGGTTGGCCAGATATTTTCATCTCTACTTTTTTGTAGCAATTTAACCGGCCCTGATTTCTAATCTAAGACCTTCAGCCGCCAGCGCAGAGCTATGGTTGGACCATAAACTTATTTATACTAATATAAATATTTTAGAAATTTATTAATTCGTACTTGTTGTCATTCCTCGAAAGCCTAAATAAAGGGAGGTAGTCCGTATAAAAAGTAAAACAAATAAAACAAGTTATTCTTACAAAATTTATTTTGAAATAAAAATAACATCAAGCTTTTAAAATTGACAATTCTCACGAAAATTATATCATAAATTTATGAGCACAATTTTACATTAGGAAGAATAATTTCATCATGTACCATCTCCATAAGACCGTAACAATAAACATGGATTGAATCTCATGATCTAACACAACACTTTGCCAATCTTAATCTCTTACAAAAAAGACTGAAGATTTCCGTTACAATAAAATTCAAGAGCACCAAAAGTTTGTCAGATAAGAAAATAATTTCATTGTTAAATATAATAAATTTGATGTAATAAAAATATATTAACCATATAAAAATAAAATATTTTGAAAGTGTTATCTGTACTGGAATTAAAATATTATTTAAAAACGAAATGCAAAATAAAAATGGAATTTTTCATCATTTAATGTGTATGAACACACAGTACTTCATAATCCTTATTCAATATATTCATATAAACAACATTTTAACCTAGACTTTTATCTTTAGGAGATATTTTACAACCCTGTATCCACTATACTTTAAATGACAATAGTAATGTTACGCAGTCTAAACGGGTGTAGTTCTCGATGGATTGCATTATCACATCAACTATTTCACATAAGCTACGATTAACACTGTTTGATAAATTACGTCATGTGCACACAGAAACACTCGAACTATTTATATTCGGACAAAAGTTGAGAGGGAAACAGAAAACTAAGCATTTAAACGCTTCATATGTAGAAGAGCTAACTATGAACGCTTGAAATTACAAATTTAGTTATACCCTTTAATGAGCCTTGAAAAGACTTTTGCAATCAACCCGCATTATTTTAAACCCTTTTTAACTTTTTGTGCTTTGGACAGGGGAGGAAGAGAGAGGGAAGAACGGATAGTTTAGTGGAAAGACTGAAGAGCGAAGAGAGACGATGTTTGCGGCGTGGTAGCGCGCTCACTTGGCTTTGGCCGCCTGCCGCTGCCGCAGAGTCTTGTTCGTGTTCTGGTCCACCTCGGGAAGGTCTGACTCTTCTACTGGAGCTTTCTTTACTGTAAAGTTAAAATAAAGGTACGTATTAGAAACATGTAATGAGTAACTTTAGTCCATCTCTCTTTGATTTACCAACAAGAAAAATATATGACTTTAATTTATGCATTCACTATGCTAGTTATATTATAATAGAAATAATACTTGAAAACAAATCTAATATATTCAAGTTTTTTTTTGCACACGAGCGCGCGCTGCCCGGCTTCATAATTTTTTTGCTGCCCGAGGCGCTTTGTATATCAAGTCTTCAACGTATTTTTTTAAACACCAAATTATAATAAAAAAATTAATGAGCATAAAACTGTTATCATAAATTGACAAACCTTAATGAAGTTAATTAAATTGAAAACCTAAACATATAAATATAAATTGCATGAGCTTATATAGAGTATATGTAGAGCCCATAAAGTTTACCTTTTTCCTTTTTAGGTTTTTCCTTCTTTTCCTTCTTGGGCCGAGCCTGCGCCTGCTGGCGGGACTCTTGCCTCTGTTTGATCGTCTCCGAGATGAAATCGTACATTAGGTACACCTGCACAATATTATTTTAGTTAGAATAGTAAATATTTGCTTTCCTGATCTAACTAAACCTATATAACGGTTTAGTTATCTCTGTGGTCTAGTGGTTCACACCACCAATTTGAGACCAAGAGATCCCGGGTTCGATTGCCAGTGAGAGTACATATAGTATTCGGTTTGGTTGGTGGTAGGACTTGTTATAAGTCCGCCAGGCTAGCTACCACCATCTTATCTAAGTCTGACGCCATAACAACGACGTTTTCAGCATTGTTGTGTTCCGGCAGTTAGAGATGAGATAGCCAGTTCCTCAGTAAGTGAGGGTTCCGGGAGTAGTGCGCTTCCACCTTCAGCCTTATCACCACTTAACATCAGGTGTGATGAAGGCTTAAGTGCTACCCCATTGAGGATAAATAAAAGACATTGTGGCATCTATGTGACTTTATAAACCGGGAAAAATTATTATCCTAATAGCAAAAAACTGAAATATTACTTTAAAATAAATAGGTTGGCATTTCTTTCAAGATTTTCACTCGTTAACTAAGACTTCAGAGATATTATAATTTGGAATAAGGATATAGACAAATACAGTCAGAATTATGAGATAGCTTATAATTATTAAATAGATAATGGATGTTACACTAACTAACCTAACGAAAGCTTTCATTTGAAGCTGTATCTGACAATAGACCTCTGAGATTAGGTACCTGGAAGGTGACGAGCACCGCTAACGCGCCGTACCGCAGCGGCAGCGGCGCGATGCCGCCCAGCCCGAAGTGGAACGTCAGCACGCCGAGCACCAGCGAGCACAGCCGAACGCTCACGAACACGGTGCCGTTCACCACGCTCAAAACTGTACATAAACATCGTTTATATATTTAAGACTCCAGCAGAGAATTTGGAAGCTGAATAAAAGATTATGGGGAAAAAATCTCATTTGTAGTTTCTAGAAATTAATTAATCCCTAAACATCATTTCATCTCACTAAGGGCGACTTTCATCACTGATATTTAAACGTGATTAACGCTAAACGTGTTTAATACTTAGTTCTGCCTCTGTCATCTGTTTGAATGTGACAGGGACAGAAATACGTTTTAAACACGTTTAGCGTTAATCGCGTTTAAATATCATTGGTGAAATCGGACCTAATTGTTCAAGAATGTAGTTTAAGAGAAGCTTTTATTTCTCATGAACGCCCTTTGAAGAGCAATTGACTGTTGGGTGTATGCATTGTTTATTACAATTAATTTCCTAACAATACTTCAGAAATGCTTAAGTAAAACTTTCGTAACTTTGCATTAATATTATGAATACAATTTGGGGAACCTGTTGGCTTATTTGTATCTCATTATCTATTTATAATGACCGTAATTATACAGTCAGTATACTTTCTATTTTTAAAATTTAAATAATTTTTGTCTTTCCGTAGGTTAAAAGAACTTACATTTGTCTAAGAAATCCTCACGTTCTCCCCTGAGGATTGTGTTGAGACGATAGCAGTGTGCTACAAATTCACCTAGTGAGTGGAGCACTACCAAGCTCACTCCAACACGTTGGAATCTAAAGAATATCAAATTTATTGTTTACTGTTCATTGGAAATGTAACTTATTTAAAAATAAAATTAGATAATCACTTCAAGACAACAATGATCACCATAGAAGCTATCATAATGGCACCAATCATAAATATCTTATGAGTAAATGATACATCAAAACTTTCAAATCTCTACCAATACACTAGATTTCACATGATCAGAATAGAACTAAAAAAGATATAAAGATTATAGATTAGAAGATTAACCTACTAATATTATAAATGCCAAAGTTTTTGAGTATGGATGTATAAACATAGGATACTTTTATCCCGATATTCCCACAGGAACGGGAACCACGCGAGTGATACCGCAGCCAGCCGCTAGTGAGTAATAATTAAATGTAATTGAAAATTCAAATAAAACAACTTTTACTTCTTGTCTTTGAAGGTTGTTAGGATTTTTCTAAAGTTGAGAAATGGCTGACCATGGAATCTCAAGATGTGTAAATGTCACAATTTGCAACTTACTTGAAACCATAGGCTACAGCAACAAAGGCAAATGCACCAGCTGCATGTCTGATACGGGCAGCCCACTCATCTTTCTTGATTCGTTGGAAGTACAACTCTGGGATGGTGTGAAGCCAGTATGAGGCTTGGACGATCCACCACAGCTTCAGCAGGAAACTCATGGGGTGATTGGGATAGCCTGTTATAAAATAATTTAGGTACAAATGATTTTTTATGTAATAAAATTATGAGTTTAGCCTTGATTATGCATCATAAATTATATTCAAACTACTCAATCAAGAATATATTTACTTATATCTTATTTGTTTTTATTTTCCAAAAGTTTAACTCACAGTCAGCTCAACTGATAAGATATATTTAATACCTCTGTAGATTGTACAATAAGTTTCAAAACAGATAAGTTATTGTATTTTATGATGTAAGGAAATTTCAAAACAACTTTTAAGTTATGTTTTTGAACAATATGATAAGTTTCAAAACAAAGTTATGGTATTTTATGATGTAAGGAAATTTCAACACAACTTTTAAGTTATGTTTTTGAACAATATTATTACTTTTGACTGACTTAATTATCTGGTAGTATTATGGTATTGTTCAAATTCAAAAACTTTCAACAACATTTAATATTTGATGTTAAGCCCCATTTCAAACAAGAAACAAAGTTACCAGTATGCTTCATGAATTATAAAAGCAATATGGTGTTATCAGAAAGCAAAATTGATACAGAATTCAAAAGATCTAATAAATTATACTTACCATCCCATAATTTTGATATGTTGAAGACAAATCCTTCACGGAGGATAGCATCACCACCCCAAAGGAGAGTCACCAAATGGAAAACCACTAACTGTCCAGATTCATTGAGAGCACTGAGCCTTGACTTAGACAGGTGGAATTTCTTTGATATTTTCTACAACAAAAAGCAACACATTCAATTAATACGGAACTCATATCCATTCCATAATAAAATTTTGGTATGTTGAAGAGACTATTTCGACTCAAATTATCAAAGAAATGGAAACTCACGTCGAGGAAGTACTCCTGAAGGATGGCATGCATGACTATACAAACTAGAGAATAGAAGATAACAGCACAGCCGTCTTTCCAGCCCGCCTCATACGTGAAAGGCTCTCCTTTTGGCACTTCTCTCGTCGGTTCCACACCACTGACATTGTGATGCAAACTGATAAACAGGCTCGCAATAGGGCTTGTCGACTGCAAAATAAACAATCATGGTAATGAAAAACAACGTTTTTATGCGATGTTTACCCATATTGGAGCGTGTACGTGGCATACACTGCTTCCTTACCTGCACCATCAGTCCGACCAAGAAAACCATAACCACACATGAGACAATGTCCGCATGATTCTGGATTACGAATTCATGACTTAAAATAGGTGGGTTTTTGTTAGATTTCCGTCCAATTGCTGGTTTTACACCCATTTTTCCGGCACTAACCTAATTCTGAAATTATAGTTATGACTTTAGGAAAACACAATAATAATTAAAAGTATAAATTAAAACATATACATTTAACTTATTTACAATAAAAATAGTAACTTTATCGTACCACTACGGAGTTATTACGATTTTCCACTGAAACAAAATATTTCCAATCTGACAGCAAATGTACCGACGTGACACTTTCACTTGCTACGCGATCAAACGTCAAATCGTAAGCGGTGGTTTGTTGTTGTGTTGGCAACCGGATATGCCAAATAGCTGTATTTTAATAAAAATCTGCTAATTATTACTAACATCATTTGTAATCCCAATCTGAAATTATATATTTATATATTTTTGTCTTTTTCATAAGAAAAAACAATTGCTAAAAACTGTAATTATTATAATTTTTTAATTAAAATAACCTTTATAAACAGGAAGTTGGTCTAAAGACATTTTTTTTTATATTTTAACCATCCCCGGCTTCTAAGGCCTTCAGCCGAGTTCCATAGATAAAGTTGTGGTGTCGTGGCTGGATGCGGGCAGCGCAGGACCGATTTCTAGCCTTGGAGATCCTTGAGGAAGGTCTATGCCCAGGCAGTGGACGTCGTATGGTATGGCTGATGATGATACTACTTTATTTCGGTAAATTGCCGTATTCTACGAAGAGGCGTAGGGGGCTACTGGCTAAAAAATATGGATATACTATGTATGAGCGTGAGCTTTATTTAAGAGGGGGCTACCGGCTAAAAAATATGGATATGCTATGTATGAATGAGCGTGAGCTTTATTTGACATTTGAAGACCATAATACAATGGGCTTCAGATATTAAATGAAGCCCATGCTCACATCCAAATTTTTTGCCGGTAGCCCCCAGCAACTTTTCAGAAGCTTTTTAACAAAATCTGATAAACGTTTTCCAATGTGCTGCTATCTCTAGAGGTCCCGGGTTCGATTCCCGGTCGGGTAAATAATGAAAACGAACTTTGCAATTATTTCCCCGGGTCTGGGTGTATATGGTAATAATACTCCGTTGTTTCCAATTTCCTACATTGGAACAATGTATGTAATGGTGTCCAATATTTATTTATATATTTAACATCCAAGCTTTACCAATTTATAATATTAGTGTTAATGCAGATAAGTGTAAAGTGTAAGCTATACATTCTTTATTTTTACAAACAATTCAGTACTTGCATGACGGCGTCTTTATTTCTTGTCTTTCAAAAATAAAATTACTAAAGCCAAAGTGTATCCACTTTATTTAATTAATTTAAAATAAACCACTATAAACTTTGTAGCTTAACAATATAATTTCCACATAATTTCAATATTCATAGAAGGTTACATATATATAATGAATATAATTTCAATAATTACATAGTTTCAAAATACTGTTAGTAATCTTATAAAAATAACAGTCCATAATCATTTATATTCTTTTTCAGCCGTGGCATACTTATCCATTTTGATTTGCATGATTATCGATTCATATTTTTATCTTAATATGGATATAACACTTATCGCTTAAATATTTTTTTAACAAAATAAAACATGTCTTGGAAAGAAAATAAATAAATTGATCTAGAAACAATTAACGTACACAGTCATTCCACAGCCGTATAGTTTAATATTTCTTTAATTTCACTAAAGTTAAAAGTTATAAATAATTTATAACTGCTATAAACAACCGTAAGTAAAATGAAAATATTTATATAAGTCACCAAAATATGCCGCTACTTACTCCATTGAAAAACTAAGCTATGAATACGAGTATCTTTTGATTACCTTACTTGTTGATGGACTGTTGCTAATGATATATAGCCTATTAATATAAATATATTTTCAATTTAGCTCTCCATCAACTACACTAGTCAATTTAATACTATGTCTACTCCTAAAATGCAAAATTTAAGTATGATTTACTACTGGCGTCTCACAAACAGACTTTTATTACGTAACACTACAAGATAAATGGTATAGATTCAGATTCCAGAATATAAGTTATGTCATGGCACATGGGTTAAATGGGTCCATATTTAGGCCATTACATACATCACGAGACTATTCTATGTCGGTCACTTATCTTGTAGTTTTACAATGAAATATAGAACTACGAAGCATTAAAGCTGCTGAGGTGTATTATTTAAATAACGTTTTCGGAGTCGATCTCGCCTTGTTCGACTGTCATGTACATTCCTTCTTCTTCGTAGGTGGAGTCGTGCTTGGCGAGGATACGTAACAACGGACGTAACTTCACCCACCATTGCTGCTTTGGTATTCTTTGTCTGTTAACAAAAAATATATAATTATCACTGTTTAATGTGTAATGTTTTAGAACAATATGTTAAACATTGCTCTACTCTAATCTAAGTCTTCTAGAAGCTCAACAACATATAAGTTAACCAATCAGATTTCAAATCAATTCAAATTTAAACTGTGCTACTTCGACTTTCCACTAGCCAGTGGCAACACTTGGCCGCCATATTGATTTCCATGTTGCGGTCAAAAAGAGTCTAGTAACATCTTCATGTAACAAAGGGCCTACTCTGAAACGCAAAACCCGAAACTTCGGTATACCCGTCCCTCTCACGCTCTAGTCGGGACAGAATCTAGTGAAAGGGGCGGGGCTAACCGAAGTTTCGGATTAGCGTTTCAGAGTACGGTCCCTGTTTCGTCTCTGTTAAAATGCACTCACGCGAAGTTAGTCTCTATGCCCTGAGATCTTGAGGTGTAAACTTATATTGGCGCTTAACGATGCCGAGCAGACCGGCGGTATGGTAGGTTTTGGCCGGGCCCCTCTGTAATGCATCAACTAGCCAATGCACACACTTGGCTGCCATCTTGATTCTCATATTGCGGTCTAAAGAAGTCAGGGAATACAAGTATTTGTTTGAAATATACTCACGCGAAATTAGTCTGTGCCTTGAGATCTTCCAGGGGCGTGAACTTATACTGGCGTTTGACGATGCCTAGCAGACAGGCGGTGTCGGGCGTGTTGGCCGGGCCTCTTTGTAGTGCTTCGACTAGCCAGTGCAGACACTTGGCCGCCATCTTGGTGCCCATGTTGCGGTCGAAGGGTGTTGGCGAACCTCCTTGTTGCATGTGACCTGTATGGTAAAGTGTAAATTTAGTACTATTCTGCATTTGGCTCGCGTTCACGTTTAAGGTTATGGGGTCATCCATTTTTGTGTTGGATATGTAGTTAAGGGAAACCAGTGGCACAGCAGGTCTTTCAAACAGCCTTTAATGACGGTAAATTGAGAACAAACAGTCAATACTGTATGCAGATTTCAAAAACTGTTAAATTATCCTCAACTCAGTTTAAAAGGTTAAAAATAGAATGGAAAAGGAATATTTAATTATTTATATGTAATGTCAAATTCTTACTAATAACAATCTTTTTTGGCCTTAATCAAGCCTTTCCCCTCCCCAGAATAGAGGCGGTAAGCGGTACCTATATGAACTCCGTATTGTAGTTGTCGTTGGCCTTCTCGTTACTCAGGATGAGGCTGCGTTGAATACCACCCGTCACCTTTAAGGCTATGTGGTATAGATGTTTTATCTCACGAGCGCGGGTGAGCCACGCTTGTGTGGGTGAACCACGCTTGTGTGGGTGAACCGCGCTTGTATGTGCATGCACACCATAGAACAAATTTTTATATATAGGAAAGTTTTGGCCGAGTCACCCGCTGACGCTTACAGGAGCGCATGTCTATACGCATTACAACTACAAGTATGGCTCGCCCGCGCTCGTAAGATAAAACGTCTAGACTTGCTATGTCTTGCTGCAGATCCTTGATGGAGAAGTTACTCACCAAGAACATTCATCCTGGCCGTAAACAAGCCTTTCCCCTCCTCAGAGTAGAGGCGGTATATGAACTCCGTATTGTAGTTGTCGTTGGCCTTCTCGTTGCGCAGGATGAGGCCGCGTTGAATACCACCCGTCATCTTCGACGCCATGTGGTACACGTCTTGCTGCAGATCCTTGATGGAAAACTTCTCTTCGTAAATGTACGCAGCGTCAGCACCACCGGCCAGACCTTTGAATACGAAGACAGTTACATTAAGCTTGATTTTGAACATTATGGTGTACGTAATTAGAGCGGTTTTCGTAGGGCAAGTGTCAAACCTTATGTATTGCTTACGTTGTTGCTTCTAATATTGTTTTATGCTGTATAAAGAAGTATTTGTAGACTCATAAGTGTATACCGCATCTACGTTACGTATAAAAGTAATTAATTTCAAAGTACTTATGTACAATTTAATAATAATTAAATTACCTGCCAGAGTAGCCAAGTAACCGCAGTAACCGCCCATGGTTTCAATAACGAACACACGGCGTTTGGTTCCCTGGAAGCATAAATAAATTACTAACGGCCGAATACTCGAAAGTCGCTCTGTTGCATTAAATGTCAAAGGTATACGAGAGACGCCATGATGTTTAAGACTCAGACGCCCCCAAAGTTGAGTTGCATTCGAGTATTCGGGCGTAAGAGGACTAATTTCTTAAGTTATAGAAACATATCAAGAGTGACTGCATGACGATTAGTGAGTTTGTAATATTATATTACTAGATGCTTCTCGTGGTTTTACCGTTTTTCACATTCCGTGGGAATATCTGGATAAAAGTAGCCTGCTAAAGCAAAAGTAATGTCTATCTCTTTGCGCAAGCACGAAAAACTCTCGTAATCGTAAACTATACCATCCGTCAAACCAGAGCTGTCATAGTGCTGTTTATTGAATTTTTAAGCACCGCAAACGACCGGGGCGGCACTGCTCTGATTTTCATATAAAATAATACGATTACGAGAGAGTTTTTTCATGCATAAGGTAATGTTCAGCCGCATTGGCGTAGTAACAAACCACCATTCCTTCAGACTTATAAAATAAGTATTAGTTAAATCATTTTCAACGTTTCTCAGAGACGTGTCATTATATTATAACTGTCGAGTCAAAATATTATATGTTAAAGATAATATTAAGAAATTGCATCAATATTTTGCTCAAATCGTACACTAAACGGATCTCAATGTCATTTTTAAAGACCTATCTATAGAAACTCGTTTAGGATTGATGAAAAAAATTTAGTTCCGTTTTTGCCATTCCGCAACGGAACCCTTAAAACAACGCTATGATATATCTATTTAAAGTACTAACTTGGTTGCCAAATGTTTAGCCATCTAGAATAGGTACTTTCTTTACTAGAAACCAACAGATATTGTAGGTTTCATAGTTTTTCAGTTGTTTCATTATTATTGTTTTCACTGCCCCTTATATGTTTTCATACTTAATCTGCGCACAACGGGGTTAGCTATATTTATAATAATATGTTTTTTTTTTTATAAAAGAATCTGTGAATGTAGTTGTTTGTTGTGCCATAAATAAATAAATAAAAAAATAAAAAAAGACATCTGTGCAGACTGCCGGATGCAATCGCAGATCTCGGTGATCTCGTTGAGAGCGGTTTCAGCGCCGACGGAGAAATCAGTGCCGGGCACGTTGTTACTGATGGTGGACGGGATCAGCACTAACGGTATTGGTATTGGTATTGACACTTTTCCGCATTTAGACTCATATTTGGTCCATAAACACATCTTAGATTTCTGCGCGAACTGTCCATATAAATAAAACACTTTCACGGATTTTTTCACGCAATTTATTCGACAACTTAGTTAAATTTTAGTTGTTTTTTTTGAGATTTTTTGGTTTATCCGACGTTTCGGCACCTTTCCAGGGGCCGTGGTCACGGAAAACTACCCACTATTTTTTGATTTTAATAAAAGAATATACCCACTCTAATTGTCTTTGTTTTTCGTTCGGAAACAGGATACGGTTAGGTGTTGATTATTTTAAAATTATATTTAATTCTAACAAAATGATGTATTAATTTAATATTTTGATTTGTTTAAGTAATTAGGATAATAATTATTTATAGCAAAGCAAAAAGTTACTGACTCGACCACCAGTTCACAAAAGTTGGAGCCCTTCGGAGAAAGAACTGGCAAGAAAACTACACGAAGGGGGACGATCTCCGTTTATTAAAATTATTTGCAAAAAGAACTAACCGTATCTTTAGTTCTTGCAGTGTGTGGTTTAGGTTGTGACTTTACTTGATGGATTATAGGTTCCCAAGCTGGTGGTATCTTCCAACCATCTTCTCTATTGAAATTTGGGTATTTGCTAATTTCAATAGCCTCGCGCATCAATCTGGGAAAGTATCTTGGTTCTCTAGCGAGGATCTGCGGTTTGTCAAACCTTATATAATGGTTGGTTCCCTCAAATGAATGTTCACACACTGCAGACTTATTATCGCGCCTATGTTTGATGTCAGCTACATGTTCTTTAACGCGCGTCCCTAAGCTTCTCTTTGTTTGCCCAATGTAGGAGAGCCCACAGTCACAATCTAGTTTGTAAACGCCTGCAACTTGAAAGGGGATATTACACTTGACTGGTGGTAAGAATTGGTAAATCTCCAACTTTTGTAAACTGGTGGTCGAGTCAGTAACTTTTTGCTTTGCTATAAATAATTATTATCCTAATTACTTAAATAAATCAAAATATTAAATTAATACATAATTTTGTTAGAATTAAATATAATTTTAAAATAATCAACACCTAACCGTATCCTGTTTCCGAACGAAAAACAAAGACAATAAGAGTGGGTATATTCTTTTATTAAAATCAATAAATAGTGGGTAGTTTTCCGTGACCACGGCCCCTGGAAAGGTGCCGAAACGTCGGATAAACCAAAAAATCTCAAAAAAAACAACTAAAATTTAACTAAGTTGTTGAATAAATTGCGTGAAAAAATCCGTGAAAGTGTTTTATTTATATCATATTTGGTCCGTTATGCGTGAACATGGCTAGTCGAGCCATCCTAGCTCCTTCCAGAAGCGCAAAGCCTCCTGGGGCGTTCACAGGCTTCTAGGAGCGACCACACCTCTGTGAGGATTTCTGTTCGTTGTGCGGCCAAACCCACGCACTCCAGGATCACGTGGGCGGCTGTTTCCTCTGCGTTCAGGCAACCTCTACATAGAGGACTGTCTGTCGCATTCATAATAAATAGTTGTCGGTTTAAGGTAAGGTGACCTGTAAGTGTACCAACAACTATCCGGAGGTCTGGACGATTGAGGCTGAGCAGCCTGCAGGTCAAACGCGGCGGGACTGCAGTCATCGCCATCTTAGACTGTCTACAGCTTGTTAGAGCTACCCAACGAGTATTATGTGCAGCACGAGTTCGTTGCCTTACCCATGAGCGCATTTGGCTGAATGGGAGTGGCAGAATGAGTGTAGGTCCTGCCACTATTGTGGAGGATCCCATTCTCGCCATCGCCCCCTCATCGGCGGCGTCATTCCCGTGTGATCCACTATGCCCTTTAATCCATTGTAGAATTACTCCATTGTTGGATGCTAAACGATTCAAAACTTTGTGGCATTCGTAGACGATACTGGAGTTGATCGTGTTGGCCTCCAGTGCTGTTAGGACGGCCATGTTGTCAGTCAGTATGCGGATGTTTAGTTCCTTCATACCTCTGGACAGGGCCGTGGTAGCGGCGTTTATTATTGCAACACATTCACATTGAAATATCGAACTGTGTTGGCCCAACGCTAGTGTTATTTTGATATTCAGATCTTGTGAGAATACTCCAGCTCCAGTTCCAGTCCCCATCTTGGAGCCGTCCGTGTAGATTCGGACTTCATGTATGCCAGAGTGATCTCGGTCATTTTCAAATAACTGTATTTGGTAAGTATTTCTTTTCGAAAATGTATTGCTTGGGTATCCTATCGCATGGGGCAGCGATTAGTGACTCATGTTTCCCTAAATCATTCCACAATGTGGAGTGAGGACCCTCTCGATTGTACCACAGACCCAGGTGTTTAAGCCTTATAGCAGCCATGGAGGCTTCCTGTTGTATAAACAGATCCAAGGGTGTTAAATCCAGGGCTACTTCTAGAGCGGCTGTGGGGGTGGTTCGCATGCAGCCGGTTGTCGCAGAGCATGCCAATCTTTGGAATTTCTGCAGTTTGTTGATGACGGTGCTTTGCACTAACGGGATGCAGAACTCCGGGAACTGGGAATCTTACATGACTAGACCAGTATTATATGTTTCATAGTTCTTTAGTTGGCATACCTGCGCCGACTGCCGGATGCGATCGCAGATCTCGGTGATCTCGTTAAGAGCGGTGTCAGCGCCGAGGGAGAAGTCGGTGCCGGGCACGTTGTTACTGATGGTGGACGGGATCACCACTAACGGGATGCAGAACTCCGGGAACTGGGACCGGGATTCGTACATCTCTAGACCGGCTTGATAAGCCTAAAGGAAAAACAGTAGAATTTGAACTTTTATCTTACTTATTGTCAACTAAACTTTACATTTTAACCTAGAAAAAGCACTAATGTCATAGATAAAACAACCTTTTGATGTATTGCACTCTTATTGAGTACGCAGAACACTAAGATTGACATGCAACCGAAAGAAGAAAGATTAGATTAGGTTTTTTAATGTATAAAAAATATCTTTTAACGACAGTATTTCCACCTGTCGGTATTGCCTTATAAGGTGGTGGTATAAGTCTAAAATTTCACCTCAAATCCTCCGATGATAAGTAATCCATCGATGTTGAACTGCTTGATGCGGGCAGCGATCTCCTTCTTCTTGTCGCCAGGGAGAGTACGTTTGGTGCCCAAGAAAGCTCCGCCTTGGCCTACCCATCCAGTCACATCAGACCTGAATAGCAAAACGGGCTATTAAGTTCTATTTACCGATGTCAAAAATGGAGGGAAGTAATCAATTTGACCCGTATTTTTGTTTGTTTGATCTATGTATACCGATCGATATACTCTGGCGTTGGTGATCTGATTTTAATAGTTGTTTTTAGTTCGATTGGATACACTTTCAATTTGGTCCCATATAAGTTTTATTGAGATCCAAAGACAATATTCGGAGATATGGGACCTGATATCATGGGAGTCATGAATTTATACTTTATACTTTATTTATTTTATAACAATTTAAGTAAGTATACAATTTACATAATTTAACAATAAACAAATTGTTAACGTAATCTAACAAAGGTCCACGTTGACAGCTGTACTAGTAAAAACCTGTGCCACAGCCGTCAGCGCCTTCCCCCGTGTTTCTCATCATGGTTTAATTAGGTATTAAAAGAAACTATAATGTCATGCCATGTAAGTTAACGTTAGCTTTTTGTTCGGATTCGGTCTGAAGAGTTTGTTCTTCAATATAGCGTCAATAAAACCACACACGGAAACTAGTCATTAAGGCGCTACTCGGAAAAATTATGCTAAAGCGAGATAGCAATGAGAAAACGACGCGCGCGGGAGCGAGACAGATTTTGCAGATTACGCAAAAAAAAACACAAAATCACTTCGTATTAAGAAACTATAGCGATTTTAAAAAAATGCTTCTATACGATCCTAAATATTATTGGTGTCCACTAATTAAACAATTTCCAATAGTATATGTTACCCCATTTAAGAATAATCTTGATATTTCGTATTTTTTAGAGGTATTTTCGAAAATAAAAAGTGTCGAGGCAAAATCATAAAATCGTGTTTCTAAAACTATACGATTCTAGATAAAGATATGAAGAAATAAATATCTTATTACCAGATTTATAACAACTCTAACCGTCCTAAAGTTTTATATCTAAAAGTCCATATTTTTTCCGAGTAGCGCCTTAATAACATAGTAAAAATAATGAGTATATGAGCTTCACTCCAAGGACCTCGATGGTGATGTGGGTTATCGCCGCAGTTTGCGATCGTTGCGGTTAAGCAACGTTCGCGAGGGCTGGTCAAAGGATTAATGAAACATTACTATCAATATTATTTAGCAAAAGTTATTAAGGTTAGCTGATGGTGGAAGGTTAAACTGCATCACAGTTATAACAAAGTTAGAGGGTGGTTCTGCACATTGCCCTAACGCTTGCTCATTATGCTGTTTCTTTTAGTAGAGTTCTTACACGCAAAATAGAAAAATTAAAATATTTTTTGAAACAAAAGAAACCGTCTAAAAAAACTGCAAATAAAAACTCACTTCCCAAACACACACATTAAAATCCTTACTTATATTATAAATGCGTCTCTGTCTGTCTGTGTATTACACAATCACACCTAAACTACTGAACCGATTTGAATGAATTTTGGTACAGAGATAGTCTAGAGCCTGAGAAAGGACATAGGCTACTTTTTATTCCTGAAAAATATCACCTTCCCGCAGGATAACGTCGTGTAGTACACGCGGGCGAAGCCGCGGGCGGAAACGGAAAAATAATGCTAGTGAAAAATAAATTGAATCATTCAATTCAAAGGACCAAAGTCCGGGAATTTTTCTAATTAATCTTGGAACTTACTGATCTGATTGAAATCAGTGACAAGCCAAAAGTAACAAGAATATATACTTAGTGAAAGAATAATACACAATACCTCATGCGCGGAGTGGTGTGAATTGTAACCTATCAAATACATAATAATTATATTATATTATATTATATGGCTTGGCACCGACTTTAAACAGTGTCTCCGAAGTGTAAACAGTAAGATACAAACAAACGAACGCACGAGCAAGTGCGTTCATACAGTCACGAGCAATAATATGTATACACCATAGAACTATGTCATGTTACTGAGTGGCAAGCCCTAAAAGGAAACATTTTTCTAGAAAAGGAACATATCACAGGTATACATATACAGTGTTACATACAGCAAGTTATGGAAAATGTCATAAATTGGGCTCAACTCTGGAAGTCACTATTTAAGAGACATTATCTTCAAACCCTAATGAGACGAAATTTCATGGCATCAATAGTAAATATACATAAATAAAAAACTAATTCTAGTTATCTCATTTGGAAAGAAAAGTTGTAACTGAACCAAATAGTACCAGTACTTTTGCGCCACTCAGTACAATGTTGAATGACTTCTGTGGCATAAATAGTATTGTTTTGGAATGCCTCAATGTGACAATGCTCTATGTTGTGCACATATTATTGCTTGTGCCTACAGATACAGATTTATTACTTTATTACTATTTGACGACCGATTTGACCCACCTTCTGCGCCAGTGGTCTCGGGTTCGATTCCCGAACAAGACAAATATTTGTGTGCATGAACATGTCTATTTGTCTTGGTCTGGGTGTTTACTATGTATATTAAGTATGTATTTACAAACAAAAAGTATTTAAGTATATATTTATCCGTTATCAAGTTTTCCATGATACAGTTTCTTAATGAAATTAAAATGGGCTTAGATAATTGGTGTGAATGTAAGAAGTTATTTATTATTATTATTATTATTCCCTTTATTACATTTTAAATACTTACAAAATTATATTTCTAAACATTAAATTTTTACAATGTATAACACTAAAAAATATAACATTTAAAGATACAAAAATGCAGTTCCCCAACGGTAGCAAGATCAGGGTTATTATTATTATTATTACTTCCAGGGACCATCTTGAGAATATTCTTCTAATGTCCCTTTCGTTCATGGAACTCATAAATCATATCACTTACCAATCCATCTTCACGATATTGCCGCTGATAAGTCCCTCAATTCCATCGTGGATACCCAGCACGGTATCGCCGCGGTAGATGCAGTTACGTACGAACGAACGCACGGCCGCGTTCATACCGCATGCGGGCGCACCTACGTGCACCACTGCTAGGGTATAACCTTCCTAGAGCGATACACAAAATGATAAAACAAGCAATAAGCCACTCGAAAAGGTTCATTTTACAGATGATGTAATAAACCTCCAACCAACAGGTTTAAAGGCTACCACATATAGCCCGAGAGCCAAACTAATTCGCTCTATGGAGACTCAACAATAATTCTATATCAGTTATTTCTTAACATTGAAAATTAGATTATCTAGTTTAATAAATAATTCATTAGTAATCCACCAATATTTATGACAGCGACATTAAAAAAAAACAAATACAAAGCTTTAAAAAATAGGCAAAAATGGTATAAGTGTTATTCACTTTACATGTAAGTACATTTATTATTATCTTTCGTAAAAGTATATAATCCCCCTATATTTGTAAATGAATAACAAATAAACTTTTAAAAAAACTCTCTACGTAAACTCAAATTGGCATTACACCTATGTTAAAAATGCTATCAGAAACAACCGACTTCTTCCTAAAGTATTAGTTTCCCGTTTTATATCTTTATGGATTTCGACTTTGGTGCTTAGATATGGTTAACATAAACACATGTTAACGATAAAATTGGTGATAGCATATTTGCTGAAAGAATTGCACCATTTTCGGGATATAACTTTTTTTTTATACCTTCCAATGCGATATTATGTTGGATTCCAAAATATAGTCTCTTAAAATTATATTTAAGGGCCGTTTACAAAAATTTGGCCTGTTATTGAATTTTTTACAAAAATATCAGATAGCTCTTGGGGTAATACCGGATGCGTGAGCAACACGATGGGTTGCATCTGCAGCGCGCTCGGCTTTTGTAATATTTGAACTTGTACGCGTAGGTTCACTCACACCGACAGTATTGCATCGCAATGTGTCTGCGACACCGTCGGTACAACCTGCCTACCTACGCGTACAAGTTCAAATATTACAAATCATGACGCACGCAGACTCAATGCAGCACGTCTGCGATACCTACTTTTCGGTGTGTGGCAGCCTAAATAGGTAATTAATTTTTGACTTTTACTATCCCATTAATTAAGGCTTGTTTTACATTGTAGCTCGTCACGTCACATATTTAAAAAACTTTTTTTTAATACAGTTGCTCAAAAAGTGGCGTATTGCAGGGACGTATAGCGTTCGGGATGTGGGCTATTACACACTCGAACTTTTTCTTTACCTTTCCCGAACTCGTGCGTTTTCTTTCCCAACTGTCAAAATATTGTCTATTAAAAAGAAAAAACCAACCACGAAGTTTTTACTAAAAAAAATATCATAGAAGTTTTTATGATTCATGCAAATATTTCTAAAAAGAAGCTACTAATTTGTTTCAATATCAGATTTAAAAGTAATTTTAATTATACATTAAATTAATACTAGTATCGGCCAAATTAAATTTATGAATATAAAAAATACATAAAATTGGCTGTATGACCACAGATTACTAAATATGGTATGACGTGCACTATTTACCTTATTATCTGCTTATAGGAGTTTGCGCAAGTAAGGCCACGTTCGCACGGACGTAATATTATCGCGCGTTGAAGCGATTTTTTGACGCCTTGAAACAGAACTATATGGACTTTCCCTAATCCGTTCACACGCGAGCGATTTTTTTACGCGGCGTTATTTTATCGCACATTGCCCGATTGACGGCGCGACGCGATGGACGCGATGGAAATACAACATACGGGCAGCCCTATTGGCGTTCATACAAGCGTTTTTTAACGCTACCTACTGTCAGTGGGTAACTATTTTTACGTCATTAGGTTTATTTTCATTTAGGTGATACCTACCTAAATAACCCAAGGACTTATTTGGGAATCTTGTCGCTGTATTTTATTAGGGCCAACAAATAAGCAGTAGTTCATCAAATGAGCTGATTGACATTCTCATATTAATCGAAGAATTTTTGAGGAAATCGTTGAAGCTTGCTGTACCGAGTGTAAAATTTACCAGTAAGATAACGCTCTCTGAATGAAGAGGATGAAACCAGTACTGCCTTCTATTTGCTTATCGTTTCTCAATATACCAAACGGCGATTGCCAAGATGTCGTCCGAATTCATGATAGGTACGCCTGCAGTCCGCACCGTGTGAGCACAAAACGCCAAGCGATTTTTTTACGTCTATGCGAACACCTCTGGTTCCTAGGCGTTGACGTTGCGATATCGCCCCGCTAACGCAACGCCTTTCTGCACGCCTGTGCGAACGTGGCCTAAGTGAAAAGAAAATGAGGGACCTTATTTCTTAATTTTCTAAATTAGTTTTTTCTGGTTTTTATTGTGGTAGGTACTTAGTATGGTGGAATTAGTGCAATAATGTGGCTTTAATGGAAAACGATGTGGTAAAAGAGAGAAATAAGGAAAGGCGCTCCTGTAGGATTCGGATTGCTTTTGTTAGGTTTCATTTCATTTCATCTCATTTAATTTAATTTTCATTTCATATCAATAAAAAAAATCTACTGAAGCCTTGGCTGTATGATCATAGTTTCCTTTGCCAACCCAGAATGGGTGAAGAACACAAAAAAAGTCTCTGCTTATATTCTTTTACGATTAGTTAGTTGAGTTTATTGTGTTTTATTATTTTATTAAATTGCTTAATTTTTTCGCAACTGTATTAAAAATAGTTGTTCAGTACACGTGCGGAACCGTCATTGCAACTTGTTCCGACTGTCAACCCTCACCTTCGGCTGCGCCTCGGCTCGGGTAGACATTTGTCGGAACTCTTTGCAATGACAGGCTTTCCACACTTGTAATGAAATCTACTATTTTTTCTTACGCTTTCCTTTCTATTTGTACTTTGAAGATTTTCCGATGTTTTGAATGATTTACTGGTAACATTGGTTACGTGTTGTCAAACATAACATATCGGTGTCCAATGAGAATAGAAGAATGTCATTATAAATTGAGCTTTAAAAGATATATTAGTTGTAGAACACCTTACCGCTGGTTTCCCAGATGAATCAAAAGCTTCTTTAGGAGGCTTCAAGCGGGTCAACATCTTGTAAGTTTCCAAGTTGCGGGCAAAGCTGCGACCACGCAGTTGTACAGCGAGATCCCAATTCTTATCAGCCATAGCCTACAATGAAACAACATAATTTGACTATGTAATGTCTAAAAGGGATTATGAGCTTTAATACCTTCATAATAGACCTCAAAATTCAAATCTACAGTAGGATCAAAATACGTGTGCGGGTGAGTGACGCTATCTGCCAACGAACAGTACACACAAGAAATTAAATTTCTTGTCTGTACTGGTACTGTCAACATAGGAGTGACATAATAGTGACAAGAAGTAAAATTTTCGAATGACAAACAACATTGAGAAATGGGTATTGAATTAAATTCCTTGACAGTACCTGCGTCACTAAATTAAAAGCCCCTTTATTCTCCAACGCGCAACCAACGTGTACATTGCACGAGACGATGACTGTCGATGACAAAAATTATAGAATAGTTTTTCACTTCTCATGCTCGTTAAGTTCGTATTTATGTTGGGTATAGGCGGCATAAAATCGCTCTTTATGCTCTAGTGCATAAAGTAAAATCTTCGTCTAAGTCTCAGACTCTAAGACAAAGGTCGTCAGGTAAACAGTCACACTCGCAATTAAACTTCGTTAAATAAACTTGTTATTTCATTCTGTTTCTTCAATTTTGTACATAATCCATGTTAAATTACTAAATTAATAAAACTAGACAAAATTAATGAGTTTTCTAAGAAATAAGTATTTCAAGAGCATTAGGACTTACTATCTATGCTAAAGTCACTGTGCTGCCACTGCCACGTATAAAAAAAAAGAAAAAGAAAGTCTTCCCGCCAATATGGCGGTCTTTATTTTTTCTTTTTTGCAATATTGTTATTTATTTTCCTCACACTCGAAGTGAAAAACAGAGTGTATAACTCGTACATAAAACCCATTTTGCCCTCGAAATTGACTATCCACTCTTGCCTACGGCTCGGGTGGATATATACGTCTCGGGTAAAATGTTACGTTTTATGCACTTGTTGTACAATCTACTATTATCAACGTCTCATGAAATTTTCAGCTGCACACTTATTATAATCTATACTAATATTATAAAGAGGAAAGATTTGTATGTATGTAACGAATAAACTCATAAATAAGCAAGAATATTTTGTCGGAAATGAAAAAAAAAACGACATTTCATACAAATTTAGCAACTAATCGGGACATTTTGCCGGGGCCGGCCGCTAGTCTAACTATAAAAAGAACATTATTTTATTTTAACATGAACTCTTTGTTGTAAAAACTTAATGAACAGAATAATTCACCTGAGCGACAGCTTTAGTGCGTCGCACACACTCCATGAGCGGTAGCCTCACAGCTTGGTTGCCGTCCAGGGTCACCACACAGGACTCCGTCTCAGGAGTGGCCTCCATCAGAGCCATCACAGCTTCAGCACCCATGCGACAACCCTAACGAAATATATGACGACTGGCTTTAAGCAACAATAAGCAAACTTAATTTTTCAAATACATAGTTTTATCTTTAAGGTTCCTAGTTGTTAGACACAGAACACAAGAAAGAGACTAGAAGGTGCATGTCACGCATTTTGTACCAAATGCAGCTGAATCGAAAGCTGCTACAAGCTAGTTTTATTTTAATACGGAACACCATCACGTATAGTCAGGGACAAATTCGGTGAACCACTTCTTATTTCTTTTCGTGTGGCTGGCGTCTTACCGTTCACTTACAGTCCCTATCCCTAATTGTTTATGCATTGTACTATGTACCGTTACTGTTTAATACATAACCAAGGGTCACCCACCACTAGCCACACGAAAAGAAGTGATGCACCACAAAATCGTGCACAGATAAAATGAGTGGAGGATTTGTTGTTTTGTTTCATTATTCATTTGCTATTTTACACATGTATTTTATTGTAGAAATCTAATAATACATACACATGAAAGACGTTACTTAGAAGCAGTAAGTGGACGGGGCAATAGAAAGGGTACTATTGCCCCGTCCACTTACTGCTTCTAAATAACGTCTTTCATGTGTATGTATTATTAGATTCCTACAATAAAATACATGTATAAAATAGCAAATGAATAATGATATTCATAAATCAGAAGATGTGATCATATTGCTCAATTGAGATAATACTCGCTCTATGAATGAAGGCAATTGTTCGCCAAATTGTCTTATGTCATGCATGACTATTAAGATAGATGGAGTTATAGATACCATGTCGTGATAATCAAAGGAACGTTATAAAATAACGGAGGTAAGTATACTTAATCAGTTAGTCACGATTCGAAGTAGGAGAGTAGAGGTGGAAACATTCTTCTGTGTTATAGGTGGTGATAGTGTGTTGACGCGCGCCAGCCAGGAAACGATCGGATTCATATATTTAGTATGTTTGTAAACACATTTAATGCAAGTTATTTTAATTTTTAGTTTTTTGCATTCACAATGCAATTTTTATTACTGAAAAATGGAAAATGAAGTATTTAGAAAAAATCGACCCGTCTCACAATCAGCTCCGATGGGACTCGAACCCACGACCTTTCGCTTTCCGGGCGACTGCTCTAACCACTGAGCTACGGAGTCGTTACGTTTATTAACTCTGACTATACAGCGAGTAAGAAGTATTGGATAAATTCGACGCTTCTCGTAACGACTCCGTAGCTCAGTGGTTAGAGCAGTCGCCCGGAAAGCGAAAGGTCGTGGGTTCGAGTCCCATCGGAGCTGATTGTGAGACGGGTCGATTTTTTCTAAATACTTCATTTTCCATTTTTCACATTTAATGCAGTTTAACCGCCTCTGCGGTCTATTCTACTGGAAGGTACGTACACACCACCGGTATCAGACCCAGAGGTCCCGGGTTCGATTTCCAGTGGGAGTACATATTGTATTCGGTTTGGTTGGTGGAAGGGTTTGTTCAAAGTCCGCCTGGCTAGCTACACCATCTTATCTAAGTCTGACGCCATACCAACAATGTTTGCAGCATTGTTGGTTCCGGCAGTAAGAGATAAGATAGCCAGTTCCTCAGTAATGGCGGATTCCGGGAGTAGTGCGTTTCCACATTCAGCCTTATCATCACCTATCATCAGGTGTGATGAGGGCTAAGTGATACTACTAAAAAGGAAAAAAAATGTGGTTGTGTATAAAGAAAAAAAATGTGGGTTGTGTGTGTTGCAGCGTGATCTGTCATGTCATACTAAATGCGCGCGTCAACACACCGCAACACAGAAGTATGTTTCTAGCTTTATCATTATCATAAAATGATTTCTTACCAGGATCCTATCGAATGCGGATGGAGATCCACCACGCTGCACGTGACCAAGTACAGTGATGCGGGTGTCTTGCTGAAGGTTGTCGACCACCACCTTCTTCACCAGCTCGGCGGTGATAGGCTTACCTTCGCGGTCGATAGCACCCTCCGCTACGATGATAATGTTCAAACGCTGGCCAGACTTCCTTTCCTATTGAGATAAATGAAGATGCGTTAGACAGAGTGAGACTGGAGACAAGCAATATTGCGGTAGTGGGTTTTTGGTAAGAAAGTTTCGTGGTTGTGTTTGTCAATAATTGAAAACTTACGAATGCAATTTCACGTATGCAATGTATTTTTATATTCCTAATGCAAATGCAGAAATAAAGTTGAACTTTTGAATGTAAATCTTTGGCTTGGTTTACATTCAGAAAGTTCAACTTTATTGATATTTTTGGATAAACCTAATATTTTAAGTGTAAGTAGTAAGTATTTTATAGGTTTAGTATCAGAAACTGTTCAAACACAATCATCAAATCAACACCACAAAAGAGCATAAGGACAACTACTACACCAAATATCCTTATCGTCCGTATAGAAAGATCATATAAAAATAACAATCTACATGCAATTTTAATAGAGAAATTGAAAAATAAAATAATGTCAATTGAAGCACAAATAAATTAACACACAATCAAGGCAAAAGTTAAAACAAGATAGAGTACCTAATATAACCGACTTATCTCACTAATCAGAATAAGAAACTTTCTTAGCAATTATTGAACAAAGTGCTGCTTTTATTTCCCACTTTTAAGCGATAGCTTTAAATATCATGCTTTCTTTAAAATACTGGTAACAAGTAAGCAATTTCTTTAAAATAACGAAAAACTAGATAATTGTATGCTAGATTTACGATTGTGTGCCATATTTTCAGTGCCACTCAATTAAGCCTGCATACCTGTTGCAATCTTTTGCAAAGCTTTTCAACCCAATTATTGGGAACAGGGTCCTCTGGAATGAAAACTTGATCCGCCTCGCTCGCCAGAGCGGCTACTAATGCCAGATAACTGCAACAAGCAGTACCCGTGCATAATGAACATGCAAATATGAGTCCCACAACAATAAGACTGAGAGAAATTGAAATTTCAAGGTGACAATTTTTACATGAGTACTATAAACTACAGAATACACCAATGGAAATATCCAATGCATGAAATGACATTGATAGTGAACCTGCTCCCATACAAAGATCCTTGCCTCGCTTATTTTTGAACACATTTTTTGTTCCCAATTGGGTGGCGCTGGGTCTTCGCAAATAAAATTATAAGTAGCATCCGTACATAGGGCTGTGTATACTGCAAGAAAACTAAAAGGATTTTCAAGTTAAGGAAGAAAACAGGAAAAGTAACACAAAAACTGTTGGTGCTATTTTTCGTTTTGACAAATAGCAAAGGGCATTGGTGCAAATCAGGTTTCTTCTTGCCTGTTCTAGCTTATCACACAGTTTCTCTTTCCAGTCAAGAGTAGGGGGTGCTTCAGGTATAAACACAAAATCCGCTTCAGATGCCAAGGCAGTGACGAGAGCAAGATATCTAAACCAACAAACTTTAATTAATTAATTGTTAAAACTTGGCTATAATTGTTGTTGTTTAGTGATGTTTATTTTATTTTACAACATACATTTGGCCTTTTTTATAAGATGCTAGAAAGAGAAAAACAAATCAAACAAAGCTTTTGCTTCAGTTCTGCAGGTATCACTCTTATCTCAGGAAAAATTGTTTTACACACACAAATTTTTATTAACCCTGGATAATTTTAGGGCTTATTATACTCATGAAAACAAACAACTTTTATTATGGAACAAAACTGAAATTGCGAAAAAAAAAAACAGCTGTTCCATACATTTTGATTAAATATTTTTGCACTTTTGTGTTTGTTTTCATGAGTAGAATAATCTCTTAAATTATCTGGAGCGATATAAAAATTACTGAGTATAATAAAATAGTATATCATGTATAGTATCTATTATCTTACCCACAATGCCTGCCCATGACCTCCATAATGAAAGTACGTTGGTGAGAGTAGGCAGTGCTTACAATGGCATCAATAGCTTCTATAATCCGATGCAAGGCAGAATCTGTGCCTATAGTCATATCAGTACCACAGAAGTCATTATCAATGGAACCCACCTAAAAATGGAAAAAACAAGAGTCAAGTAGATGCATACTATACTAACACAAAGAAAATAGTATACTTTTATTACATACCATAAATAAATGATGAAATTAGTTGCAATTTTTTACTTTAAGTCTATTAAAATAATTATACAAAAGCTTCATATGACAATAACAGTAGGAAACATTCTAAATAATTACCATTCCAGCAATATGCAGATGACGGTATTTCTCTCTTTGATCTTTAGTGATCTTGTTATTAGCAAGAAGCTCGTCAAGCAGGACGGCCCATTCTTGACGAAATAGGTTAGCACCCGTGAGTGAACCATCACCACCAATGACCACTAAGTTGGTGATTCCACGAGTTACTAGATTGTAAGCAGCTTTTAAACGACCCTCCTTTGTCCTGATAATAAATTGTAACATCTCAGCAACATTTTTTTTTTTTTTTAATTATTGTATGTAATATTGAAAACAAAAACAAAAAGTAAACAATACATACATGAAATCCATACAACGCGCAGAGCCGATAATAGTACCGCCCTTGTGAATAATGGAGCTCACAGACGACCAGTTGGCCTCTTCAATATTGTCTCCACCGTCCACCATACCCTGGTATCCTTCGCGAATAAAGTAAACTTTGCATCCTAAATAGATGCCCATGCGTACAACAGACCGCACAGCGGCGTTCATTCCTTGGGAGTCGCCACCACTGGTAAATACTGCAAGGCCCTTCCCTTTGTGGGAGCCTCGCTCTATGAACCTTTGAGTACAATTCACGTCCATGGTTGAGGACCGAAAGTACCCGGTGCCTGAAATATGTTTCACAACAAATTTTAAAGTTAGGTGTCCCTCACGTAATTTGACGAGCTTATGAAATACACTCCAAAACACGGTAAGTAGCTCTATGTCGATAAAAGTTCTAAGAACGAACCGAATAATTATTTTTAGGTCCTCAAATTTGAATTCGTGAACTTCACCAAGGCTTATCAAGGTGACCTTTCAATGACATGACATGACAGAGTGACAATGACAAACAGAGGGACCAGAGGGAGACAGGACCAGTGTTGCCAACCCAACGCAGGGCTGCGTTCCGTGGTTTTGGGTGTTGTGGCTGCTTGGTTAAAGTTTCACCCGTTTAAGTTGCACAACCGAGCCACGGAACGATCGAGTTGTTTTTTATAACCTCAAAATTTTTAACGACGCTTGTGTTGGAAATTATTTACTTTTGCTCGAGTTTTATAGCTATTTCTGCAACATTTTGACTTTAATCCTCCTGGAAGATGAGATAGACGAAGTAGTTAAGTCTGTGGCGTACGAGCTTCACTTATTTAAATTTACCGCGCTGTACTCGCGCGCATGTGAGACTGCGTTGGCAACACCAGCCGGCGCAAGAGCTAATAACTAAGATGGCAGGCCCTTGACACTTAGTTCTAAGTCTTGCCGCGAAGCGCTAGTGTTCATGTGATCGTCGCCATGTTTGCCAGGGTGCCGCCATTTTGTTTTGGTTGTCAATGTCAAAAGAACAAACGTCATAACATAACCTCTTTTTACACGGGAGTGTTTTGTGTTAATTTATTTGTGATTGTTAGTGAATCCCACAAATAATATGCGCCCTCCCGTTTGGTCGACTCGACCAGGTCGAATCAAGACGCTTTAGTTTGGTGTTTGTTGACCTCTTTGTACTTTACGCCCTCGGCCCCCAACCCAACCTTTTGGTTGAGTAAAGAGTCTTTACTAAAGACTAAAGACGCTTGTTTATTGTGAAAATAAATTGTAAACATTTGATGCACCCTCCCTTGATTGAGGAAAGACGCTAGCTTCATTATAACCTATTACCAGCATCTGGGTTTTGGACTAACAATGGGGCGTCCGTCGGAAGTGTTGTGTCACTGACTGCAATTCAACAACCAGTGAAACTCATTGCCTTTAACGATTTCCTAGAGATAAAGACCTCAGAAAGCTGTGGATGTCATATTTGGTACCCCAGAATTCGTCATTGCTGATGATAATAGAAGACCAACTTTTGAACAAAACTGATTGCCACTCACATTTCGAGAGAAAAATGTTCGATGCACTTCCATATCTCTTCTCAAAAAATGAGATTTCCTATGATGTGCCGTTGGTCACTGGTAAGTGCTGTTATAGGTCGCGCCAAACTTTTAGTCCACTCTAAAGTTGCTTCGTGCAGATTGTACATAGCAAAATATAGGTATCAGCTACTGTTTTTTATTGATTAAAATTATTATCAATTTTAACCTTTTAGCATCTTTTAGCTTTTTTAAATCAGAATAAAAATAAGCGGACATAAATATTTATACCTGACTGTACAATCTGTGCGAAGCAACTTCAGAGCGGACTAGAAGTTTGGCAAGATTTGTACCTTTTTATGTGTGTCTAATGTTTTGTTCTTTCTTCTATTACTATTAAATGTATTTATATCTTTTCAGACTTAAATCTTAAAGAAGAGCATAACTTTCATGAAAGTTAATAAACATGAAGATAAATTTGCTATGCCCTCAGACTCTTACTATATTCTGCGTCCAAGAGGTAAACAATATCATAATTTAAATATTTAAATTCTATTCTAAATTTAACCAATAGTATATTAAATACCATTTTTTTTAAGAGTGCTTATTTTTCCAACTTACTAGTTGGTGTAGTCTGCCCCTAATTGTCTATTTTTAAAACCTATCACAATTCCTTTAAAAGTTTAGTGAGTGTGATAACGATTTATAGAATTGTGTAACTTTGTAAATCATTTTCATAACATGTATGTAGAAAACCATTGGTTGTTTTATTGATAATTATTTTCAATAAAGATTTGGGTGAATATGGGAATTGGCCCTTTTCTCTTTGGAAAAGCAAGCATATAGCAATAAAAAAGCCATATCTTAATAATCTTCTTAAATTTTCAGATTTCCCTTCAACATCTGATTCTAGTCTGTTGACATCTAATATCCCATCTGGATATAAAGAGAGCAATTCACGGGATCCTAGTAATCTATCGATCCTATACAGAGGCCTATAATTGATTCCAAACAAAAAGGTATAACCATATTTGTATTACCAAATTAAATAAGTTTTATTTCTATTTTATACATGACTAGCGGTTCCTCGCGGTTTCACCCGCGTGGTACCCCTTTCCGTGGGAATATCGGGGTAAAATATAGCCTATGTCACTCGGGAAGAATGTAGCTTTCTAATGGTCAAAGAATTTTCTAAATCGGTCCAGTAGTTTCAGAGCCTATTTGATGCAAACAAACAAACAATCACAATTAAATAACTTTACATACTTTGTCATGTTAAACAGACTCATTCTTAGTTATGTATTTATTACCTTATCTCCTTACTTTATTTAGAAATTCTGTTACTCTCCTATACCTCTAGTAAAATAATAATAATAGTAGGTACACACGGCGGCACATCAGACTATACATGTTGACCTTTGCTTAACCTGATGTTTGATGAAATTTATAATTCTCATCTTTATCTTTTACAGAATTGTCTCCTAAAAGGATGCTTTTTAAAAATCTCTGATGGTCTACTGGGAAGTTCTTCGACTGTACCTTTCCCGTTGTAGCTATATGATTGCACCATAACAAAACTGACCATTTTCCTGCCTACCATATTTCATTTTTTCAAAATCTGAATGCAGTTCAAAATTTCTCAAAAAATTATAGATTGTTTCAAGAATGTTTTCACGTAGCTGCAACGGTTAAGGTCTCTTAACCCTTCATCATCATCAGCTTTCCCTAAGGATGGGAAAGGAGAATGTGCCATGTATGACGCACAACGCGGGCCCAATGCGCAATGCGGATTGGTGGGTTTTGACGACTGCAAATGCAACCGGGACCAACGGCTCGACGTGGCTTAAGAGCCATTTCGCAATTAGAGCAGTTGTCTCAGTTTCATAGATTGTGGAAAACACATTGTGTTTTTTAGAAAAGTGTTTCATTATGTCACTACAACGCAATGGTACGGATATTTTGTATAAGTTATTTTATTCATACAATAAATTGAGTATTGGTTAGAATTAGGAAGAAAATTTTCGAAAACTTTAAGCTCGTAGATCTAGTATTATTGCAGTATTGACAATGTTGAAATATGTTTAATAATGTATAACCTTATTGCGTTGTAGGGATATAATGAAACGCTTTTCTGAAAAACACAATGTGTTTTCCACAATGTTTAAAAATGTTTATTGTGCGAGCGAGACAATTGCAAAGTGCGAAATGGCTCTTAACCTTGCGTGACGAAGGAGCTCGGGAAGGAGAAATGTTTGGTCACCCATGCGGTGTCCCACCATTGCGAAAGTTGCTTAACATCATCAATCGCCGGCCGGCCGAGCGCGCGAACTACTGCGATTGCCCGCCCTTCATGCCCCTTCTTTAGTTGCCACCCTATTTTTAAATATAAAACAATTTTTTGGCTAAGTATGTCCATTTATTATTTCTTTCTGTTTCTTCTACAAGCTTTGTGACTTAAGGGTTGTCTGGAAGAAATCGCTGATAAGCGATAAGACCGCCCCTTTTGTGCCACTGTTTTGTTAATGTTTACATTTATGTATGTTCTGTCTGTATGTGTGCAATTAATAAAGTGGTAATTTAATAAATAAATTTATTTTTTCCATGACCTAAACTTAATTTGGCCGGATTATGACTATGCGTTACCTCACTGCGTTAGTTTAAAGTTCTTTTATTTTGTATTGTCTAAAACGCAAAGTAGCGAGTCATGGTCCGACCAATTTTTGAAAAAAAATAATCTTAATGTAATGGAAAGCAAGTTCTTTATATCGATAATATGGCACAACACTAGTGTCGATATGGACGTACCCTTCCAGTGTTTTCCCAACACTAGTGCCTACTCGCGCTGCCATGCATGCCACAGATTAACAGGCGACACTAGCGCTTCGCGGCAAGCTAATGAAACTAGTTTTTACCTTTGTCGTATCTGTAGCTTGCTACATATATAGTGATCTGTGCTAAGATGGCGATTTGTTAAGAAACTGTGTTGAACTGTGTCTCTAGCATTTGTAAATTATCGTGATAAGTAAAGCTAATAAACTGTTTATAATAGTGCTATCAGATGTTTTACGCCTGGTAGCTCCTATAATGGTGACCTACCTCGTTAAATTACACGCGAGTTGAAAAAGTGAATTCTTGTGCCGGCATCGTTCGACAATACAAACAAGTTTTATTGTTTTTGTGGCTCGAGGATAAGAAATAGCGCGCTGGGCATGCTTATCATCGCTGTGCTGGCTCGTATGAACTCCATGCCGGTGATTCCATCGCTGGAGTAGTGCGATTGACGCTGATTTTCTACGGTTCCCACGTGCGGGTCGCGCATACGCACCGGTTCGGGGATGATCCCCCGTGCCCTCTGCCCACTGCTCAACAAAGGCCCTACTGGCCCTGGACAACGACGTGCTGGCTGGTTCATCGACGCGCATGACGACAGCCCGCGTCCCTCCCCATCGGCCTAGGTATTGTGTGGCTGTTGCTACCCAGCGCCACCCAGGTACGTGAGCCGTGGCGCGCGAATTTCGCGCTCGCCGGCATTTATCTACCTAACGTGGTGAGTGAACTGACTGTGTTCCTACATAAAACTTGCATGTACAATGAATAAAAACGTGCTATTTTGGTGACAGTGCATATGGTGTTTATTCACGTGAATATAAACTAACATTCCCATCTTCAAACATTCGTGGTGCTTCCTAACTACCTAACAAAGTGCTACCTAACATAATTTAAACAATATAAGTTACGAACAACTTTGTTACCAGGCAAATGTTGATCAGAGACGCTACAGTTCTTGGACTTTTTCTTTTATTTTACCACAACAATAATGTAAACTGTAACTATAGTATAAATTAAACTTACCTGTCTCCTATTAACATATCATTTGTTACCATGCCAAGCAATGTTTACAATCAACAATCATGTTTACAATTTTGTGAACAAGCTACATTAATGTCTCGTGTCCCATTTCATATTTAATTAAGTACCTATGCTTATTGCTGTATTTTATATTGGTGTTTTAATAAGGTGTTGGTGTTTTATAACATTATTGATTGATATGTTTGTGTGCATAGTGTATGTGTACCCAGCAGGAAAATTTGTGTGGTACATTTTAAATAGCTTTTTTTCTTTTTATGTGTACCGTCTAATATTTTAATTGTTTTTATTATTGCTGACAATCGGTAACAATAAAATTGTTTGTAAAAATAACATTATAGTGGTTAAAGTTTTAATTAATATTTTGACAATTTTCTTTTGCTTTGAATGATTTAACACAATATCTTTTGTTTTGTGCTTTTATTACTAAAATATTTGGTTTAATTCATTTTAAATAATTGGTTTGGTTTGTGCTATTGTGCTTAACCATGTCTGCTGAGGAAGAGCTAAAGCAACAGATCGCTGTACTTCAAGAGCAACTTGCTAGCATGAATGCAACGCCTAGCGTTGGGGCTGTGTCTGTCAAACTTTCTTCTTTTTGGCCGGACAAACCACATCTCTGGTTTGCACAAGCGGAGGCACAATTTGAAATAGCCGGAATAACAAAGGATGGAACTAAATATGGACATATACTGTCAGTCTTGGATGCTAGGTTAGCTGATGAGGTTGAGGACATTATCGCTAACCCTCCTAGTGACGGAAAATATGAAAATTTAAAAAATGAACTCATAAAGAGGTTTTCCATTTCCAGAGAGCAGCGTATTCGCCAGTTACTCGGCGAGCAGCAAATCGGTGACCGCAAGCCGTCTTCCTTCCTGCGGCACCTTCGCTCGTTGGCAGGGAAGAGTGATGAGAGCATCGTCCGCGAACTGTGGATGCGGAGCCTGCCTCAGGAGGTCCAGCGGATCCTGATGGCCCAGATGGACCTGCCCTTGGACAAGGTAGCCAACTTGGCTGATGCTATTGTGGATGCATCCCCGGGTAAGTCGGTTAACGCTACTTATTCCAGTGCGGCACCGGACTTTGACCGCATTTTAAAATGCATGGAAGATCTTACCAGAAGGGTTGATGCCTTAAGTAAGGACAGCGCACGCTCCCGCTCTAGGTCTCCCGCAAACACTCGTCCCCGGTCAAGGTCATCTTCGCACCAGAGGAAAGATATGTGCTGGTACCACGACCGTTTTGGCACAAAGGCAGTGAAGTGCATCACGCCTTGCAGTTGGCAACCGGACCAACCGGGAAACGCCGCCAGCAATTAGTAGCGGCGGCGTCTGATTGCGATAACACGAGCCGCCGTCTGTTCATAACTGATACCGGGTCAGGTAATCGATTCTTAATCGACACTGGGTCGGACCTTTGTTGTTTCCCGCGCCGATTGCTCCGTGGCTGCTACAATGCCACTAGTTTTGACGTTCGCGCCGCTAACGGGAGCGCCATAAGAACTTACGGCACTATTTCACTTAACCTACATCTGGGTCTCCGACGGGACTTTAGATGGAATTTTATCATCGCGGACGTGAGCACAGCAATTATCGGGTCAGATTTTCTGGCATATTATAATCTGCTACCCGACTGCTATAACCGCCGCCTGATTGATGGCACCACAAAACTCTCTGTGCTTGCCTCTGTGGCATCTATCACACAAGCTAGTGTCAAAACTATCATATCGGATAATACCCCTTTCTCTGTAATATTACAGGATTTCCCTGACATCACGAGACCTCCAGGACTCCCGCGGGTCGTCAAGCATGCAACCATGCACCACATCCTCACGACAGAAGGTCCTCCTGTTTCGAGCCGCCCTCGTCGCCTTGCACCGCAGAAACTGCAGGTCGCGAAAGCCGTCTTCGAGGACATGGTTCGTTGTGGTACCGCCCGCCCTTCCAAAAGTCCATGGTCTTCTCCACTACAGATGGTCCCCAAGGACAGACATTTGGAACTACCAGCCTGTCCTCAGGATCGCTGGAGGCCATGCGGCGATTATAGAGGTGTAAATGCTCGAACAATACCCGACTGTTATCCAGTGCGCCACATCGGTGACGTTGGAAGCAACTTGGCTGGCTGTTCCATCTTCAGCAAGATAGACCTCGTCAAAGCGTACCAACAAATACCGGTCGCGCCAGAGGACATTTGCAAAACTGCAATAATTACCCCTTTTGGGCTCTTCGAGTTCCCGTTCATGTCCTTTGGTTTGCGGAACGCTGGGCAATCGTTCCAAAGGTTCATTGACGAGGTCACGATGGGCCTACCCTTTTGCTTTCCGTACGTTGATGACATCCTGGTTTTCTCCAGATCGCCTGAGGAACACGCAGAACATCTTCGTGCCCTTTTTAAGCGCCTCTCCGAGTACGGTGTTGTAATCAACCCGTCCAAATGCCAGCTTGGCGTACATGAGATCACGTTCCTTGGCTACAGAATCGACCAGTCTGGTATTCGCCCTCCTCCCGAACGCATAGAAGCCCTGCAAGACTTCCCACTGCCGAAGACCATCGAAGGCCTTCGCAGATTTTTAGGAATGGTCAATTTTTACCGACGTTTCCTACCAAATGCAGCGGAACTGCAAGCCCCTCTCATTGACTGCTACGCGTCTACTCAATTGAAAGGAGCGAAACCAGTTCCATGGACACCAGAGCTTGAGTTAGCATTTCAAAAATGTAAGGACCACCTCGCAAACGCGACTCTCCTGGCTCACCCAATACCTGATGCCAAGCTCGGCCTCTTCACTGACGCTTCCTCGACCCACGTTGGCGCTTGCTTACAGCAGCAGGTAGACAGTACCTGGCAACCCCTCGCTTTCTTCAGTAAGAAACTTACTGCCCGTCAGGCTACTTGGCCTGCGTACCACAGAGAACTGCTGGGAGTCTATGCAGCTGTCCAACACTTTCGCCACCTCTTGGAAGCACAGCATGTCACAATTTTCACTGATCATAAGCCCTTGATTTATGCTTTTTCCCAAAAGCGAGAAAAGCTGCCTCCTGTCCAACTGAACCAACTTTCTTTCATCTCCCAGTTCACAACGGACATCCTCCATGTTAGTGGGAAGGACAACGTCGTCGCTGACGCCATGTCGCGCATAGAGGCCATCCGTCTCGATGAGAACTTCGCCGCCCTCGCCGCAGAACAGGCGACCGACGAGGAACTCCGCAAGGCGCAAACTAGCTCGTCCCTGAAATTAGAAAAAGTTGCAATACCAGGTTCTGACGTGGAGATTTTTTGTGACATGTCGACAGGAAAGCCTCGTCCTTTTCTAACTCCTTCTTTTCGGCGACATCATTTTATAAAGGTTCATGACCTTAGTCATCCTGGCGCGCGGGCAACCGCACGTATGATGGCTAACCGTTTCGTATGGCCAAGCATACAAAAAGACTGCCACAACTGGACTCGTTCCTGCGTTGCTTGCCAACGCAGTAAGGTGTCCAGGCATACAGTCACACCTCTCGGTTCTTTTTCCGATCCGCCTAAACGCTTCTTCCACGTCCATATAGACATCGTTGGCCCTCTTCCTTCAAGCAATGGCTACCAATACTGTCTTACTGCTGAGGACAGGTTTACTCGCTGGCCCGAGGTCTGGCCAATGGTGACTATGACGGCGGAAGAGACAGCGGAGACTTTCTTCCGAGGCTGGATCTCCCGTTTCGGAGTTCCTACCATTTTGACAACTGACCAAGGTAGGCAGTTTGAGTCTACTTTGTTTCAGAATTTGACGCAGCTTTGCGGTATTAAGCGTAATCGAACTACGAGCTACCACCCTTGCGCTAACGGCCTCGTCGAGCGAATGCACCGCACCCTCAAGGCCGCCCTAATGTGCCATGAGGAGACCTGGTACAAAGCGCTGCCCGTGGTACTTCTCGGCATGCGTGCTGCCCTCAAAGAAGACCTGCAATGTTCCACAGCCGAGCTCGTTTACCGGGAGCCCCTGCGCCTGCCCGGCGAATTTATTGCATCTTCTGCAGATCCAAATCGCGCCGAAGACCTCTCAAGCTTCGCAACACAGCTGCGACAATACATGGCACGCCTAAGGCCAACACCTGCCTCTCGACATGGACAGCAGCGCACCTTCATTTCAAAGGAACTCGAGACTGCGTCCCACGTTTTTTTGAGAGACGACACTGTTCGGCCTGCACTGAAGCCTCCCTACAGGGGTCCATACCCGGTCGTTTCCAGGACAGACAAAACTGTTACCATCACCGTGGGTGATAAAACTACCCAGGTGAGCCTTGACAGAGTAAAACCGGCGTTTATCTTCGACAGCCCAACCGCATCGGCATACCGTGCTCCAATCGCTAACTTACCTGCGACACCTAGCTCAACCGGAACAGCTGAGGTTGTGCCCGACGCCCCGAACGCGCCTCAAGCTGCGCCTGTTCCTGTAACCGCAACCCCAACTCAACCGCAGCAATACACGACACGCTCAGGTCGTAACGTTCGCTTCAAAGCCCGTCTCGATCTGTAGTTTTAGCTCACCCACCGTCCATTTATGTTATGTGTATTTGTTTTTGTGTACTAGTTTTAAGCATGTTCTTGCATCCTATTTGCAATTTACATTTTTATTGTGTTTTATTGTTTCTGTTTTTGTAGAATGTAATATGTATTTTACATTTAAACTTGTGTATTTCATTGTTTCTGTTTCTTTTTTTTAGAATGTAAGATGTAAAGTTATTGTGTTTTTCTTATGGTTGGGGTATCTTTCAACCTAGGGGGGTGGTGTGGCGTACGAGCTTCACTTATTTAAATTTACCGCGCTGTACTCGCGCGCATGTGAGACTGCGTTGGCAACACCAGCCGGCGCAAGAGCTAATAACTAAGATGGCGATTTGTTAAGAAACTGTGTTGAACTGTGTCTCTAGCATTTGTAAATTATCGTGATAAGTAAAGCTAATAAACTGTTTATAATAGTGCTATCAGATGTTTTACGCCTGGTAGCTCCTATAAGTCGTTAAAAAAAAAACGAGACGTCATTCAAACTTTGACACTTTTCATTGTTCAATCAAACGTCAAATAGCTCTCTCTGGATTTCTTCCGCCGATGATGGCGGGTGCGGGTTCGAGCTTCTGCTCCTTCCCCGGGCTTCATCTCGTGGTGCTGCTGCCCCACGGTGCTTGGTGCCGCTTACGCGGCCGTCTTCTGACGAGAGGTGTGCCCCACTGGATGTTTGCGGCCCTCGGCGCGGTCAGCCAGCCGGGTGAGACCCCATTGGGGGAGGCCCAGCTAGCGCCTGCGAGCGGGCGCGCAAACGGGGTAAGGGCTATAATTTAGGTGGGGGTATTGGGTAGGAAGTAGGAGTGGACAGAAAGGGCTAGGGAGATGGCGGGGGCACACTGTCACGCGGCAGCGCCCACTTCTTCTTGGCTCTGGTGTTGATGTTGGCGTTTGCGAAAGAAGCTGGATCTTCTGGGATCGGCGGCAGTGGTCTTGCGGGCGCGATGCCCTGCAGGTGCTGATGGGGGCCGTGGTCGGCGCAGTCGAACATTCGACGCGCCAGTCGGCCCACGAAGTTCTGTAGCGGCTCGATGTTGAGGTCCCGCGCAATGACCTCGTTGCGGACGTAGCGCCCCGCTTGAGTGATGATGCGGAGCGCCACGTTCTGCTGGGCTTGTAGCCGCTGCTTCCGTGTCTTCGAGCAGAGCGAGTACCACGCTGGCGCAGCGTATGTGAGCCGAGACTGGACGTGGGATTTGTATATCGCGAGCTTCGCCCGCAGCGGCAGTCTGGAATTTAAAACAGGGCGCAGTATGGCCCGCGCGGCGCGGGCCGATGACGTGACATGCTCGAGTTGGGCGGCCATGGTCAGGCTGCGGTCAATATGGCAGCCTAGATATTTGATGGACGGCTGCCATTGAATGGACTCGCCCTTCAGTTCTAACTTGGGTGGCATCTTACGCTGCCTCCCAACGATGCGGTGGTTTTTTCCACGTTCACCGCGATCCTCCAGTTGTCCAGCCAGGGCGGGAGGAGGTCCAGCTGTATTTGCATCCGCGCCGCGGCAGTTCTGGGCCACGGGGAGGAAGTGAAGAAGGCGCTGTCGTCCGCAAATAGCGCCAGCTCGACCCGTGGCTCCGTCTCTCTCTCGCTGTCGTTTACAGAGGGCATGTCGTTGGTGTACACGGCGTACAAGGTGGGCGATAAGCAGCTGCCTTGTGGAACCCCCGCTCGTATGGGTCGCAGCTCGGACTCCTCTCTTTCCACCGCCACGTTGAAGAGCCGTCCTTCAAGGAATGAGGCCAGCAAGTGGACAAGGGCTGGGTGCACTTTGGTGTTTTTGGCCATCTTGAAAATGAGACCGGGGTGCCAAACTCGGTCAAAGGCCTTCTCGATATCCAAGAAGGCGGCCACGGTGCAACTACCCTGGTTTAATAGGTCGGCCATGTGATGGAGCACGCGTGCCAGCTGGAGCGTGGTAGAGTGTCCGCTGCGAAAGCCAAACTGATCGTCCCTCAAGGAGATGGAGGGACGGAGGCGTCGCAGCAGGAGGCGCTCAAACAGCTTGGCTACGTGGTCGAGTAGGGTGATGGGGCGGTGGTTGGCGGCCTTGCGACGGTCTTTACCGGGCTTGGGTATGGTGATGACCCGACCTTTCTTCCAAGCGGCAGGGAAATAGTTGGCCCGTAGTGCCGCATTGAATATGCGGGCAAGCGTTGCCCACCCCTTTCTAGGGAGCGCCGATAGGGCCATGGGTGGCAGGTTATCGGGCCCTGGGGCCTTCTTGGGGTTAAGGTGGAGGGCCGCTTTTCTTACCTCTGCTGGAGAGATAAATGCGTCGCCTGGTAGTGGTGGTGGGGTGGTGGCCAGGTACTCCGCCACTTCGCGCTCCACCGCCGTGTGGTGCTCGGCCGCTGCCGGTGCTGCTGGATGCGGCGAGAATTGGACGGCCAGGTGCTCGGCTAGGATACGGGCCCGGTCAAGAGCTGCGTATCTCCTCTGGCCGTTGGCGTCTAACAATGGGTACGTGGGCTGTGGGGTCTTTGTTAAACACCTGTTAAGTTGATGGAGGCTCGGGAGGTGCTCGGCTGCTCGGTCGATGGTGGCCTCCCACGTCGACCCTCGCCAGGCACTCACCGCATCTCGGAGTTCCGTTGTGGCCTTGTTGAGGCTCGTTTTCAGTCGTGGACACCTAGTCTGGCTCCACAGGTACCTGAGCCTCTTCTTCTCGCCCAGCATGTCTTTTAGATGGCGGGGTAGGGCATCACGACGTTTAGATGTTGGCTGAGGTTTGGTGTGGGAGGCCTTTGCCTCCTGCATCTTTGTAATAAAAGTTTCGATGGCGGCATCTATCTCCTCTCTGGTTGTAAAAGGGCCAGGTAGGCAGACGTCCGCCATCGATAACTTGTAGGCCTCCCAGTCGGTTTTCAATCTAGGCCGCATGGGGGCCACGACGTCGGGAGCGGTGGCCATGGTTAGTAGGATTGGCAGGTGTGGTGTGTCGACCTCATAAAGTACCTCCACACTGATGGGGTTGGCGACGCCCTTGGTGAGCACCACGTCAATGGTGCTGGGTTGCGCGGTGTCGTTGGGCGGGTAGTGTGTAGGCGAATCTGGTCCCAGTACTTCGATATCCTTGTCCGCGGTCGCTTCAAGCAGTCGGCGGCCATCTGTTGAGGTAGTGCGGGACCCCCACGCTGGGTGCTTCGCGTTCAGGTCCCCTGCCAGCACGGTGGGGGTCTGGTCTGCGAACACGGCTGCGAAGTCGGACGGATGTATTCCCGTTTGTGGAGGACGGTAGGCGGCGTATACCTTGACCTCCGAGCCACCGGCGTGCACCCTCACACCGATGGACCTGAGGCTGTTGAAGTCGGGCCAAGGTAGCTCGTCGTGGATGACGTCTCTTCTCACCAGGACCGCCGTGCCCCTGTACGCGCGGCCCTGTGGCGTCGTTTCATCTCGCCTGTACGCCTGGTAGTTCGGCAGCCTTAGTAGAGTTTTGGATGTTAGCATCGTTTCACCCAGGAGGACGATATGAATGTCCTGCGACTGGGTGAGGAGGCGGAGCTGAGCGACCTTGTTGCTTATGCCTCCCGGGTTCCAGTACATTATACGTAGTGTACTGGGTGGAGGACAGAGGCGAGCTTGGTTATCTCCTGTGAGATGGCTTGGAGGGGGTCCATCCCCTGTTGAATGCTCACCAGCAGCGCTACCAGTATGTTGAGTAGCACTTGGATGTTCTGCGGCTGGTTGAGTGGGCAAGGTGGGCCCTGTTGTTGGCCCTGGCGCGCGGTGCTGGTCCCAATTCTCTGCTGCTGCTGCTGGGGGAGTGGGTAGTTGGTTGAGATTTGTGGTTGTGATTGCCCTCTGAAGGGAGGTGGAGGGTGAGTTTGCCCACTGACTGGTTGTGGGGGCTGAAGTTGAAGTTGCCCCCTGAAGGGTGGTAGGGGCTGTGAAAGGGGGGCGGCTGGCGGTCTCGCGGTTGTCAGTTGCGGCGCGTGTTGTGGGGCTCTCGGAGCGGTCGGGGGTGCTTGGGACCCCCCCGTCGGAAAAACCGACTCTGCAGTCGGAGTCGAGGCTGCGGCGGGGGTAGGGCCTGCCTGCGACATGGTGCGCTGGCGGCGGCGGCGGCCACCGCGGGGGCGCCTGCGGGCGGCGGGAGCGGGTACCCCACGCTCGATGGGTGGGTTGGCGGGCGGCGCTAAGGTAGCGCCAGCCAGCGTGTCGCGCACGTCAGCGGTTGGCGGTGCGGTTGTGGTCGCCTGGGGGCGGGGGTGGTTGGGGGCGCGCTCCGCCCCTCTCGGCATGGGAGGGGGGACGCTGGCCCCCATGCGCCTCGCCTCGCGCAGAAACACCCGGCACCGCCGGTCGCTGGCTGCATGCTATAGCGCGCAGTTGGCGCACGTGGGCGGGTCGGCCCGGTCTCGCTCGCACTGTGCGACGGGATGGTCGCCCGCACAGCGCACGCATCTCTGCGGGCGGTGACAGTTGACGGATGAATGACCAAACGCCTGGCAGCGGTGGCACTGGGCGGGCCCCTTCCGAGGACGCCAGGCCTCCACAACCACACCGGGCATATACAGAAGCTCGGTTATGGCGTAGAGACGGGTCAACTCGGCGGGCTCCAGGTGCTCCAGCTGTACGTGGAACAGGCAGCCGGGGCGGCCTTGTTTGCCGGCTATCGCCCGGCAGTGATTGGCGAGAAAGCCATGCTCTTCAAGTGCGGCCTTGATCTGTTCCGGTGGGGTGTCAGCGGGGAGGCCCCTGATGGCGACCTTGGTGGGGCGGTCCTGGGGCGGCGAGTAACAGTACCATGCTATGGTGTGGTCTGCCTCAGCCGCCTCGGTCAAGTACGCCTGCACGCACCTGTACTCTTCTGGTGACTTCGCCAGGAATTTCACACCCTTCCCGAAGGGGCGCGCGTTGGGCGCATGGCCGAGTTTGGAAGTCAGCTGCCTGAAGTGGCTGGTCCAGTTTGGGAGTGTCTCTACAACGATGGGTGGGTACCCTTTAGGGCGTGGTTCAGCTGGTTGCTGCTGGGTCTGCGGATGGGAGCTTGTCGAGGGGGAGGGAGGTGGGGGCTGCGCCGGGGTCTCTAATGTCTGGGCATAGGACCGCGCCGGCGCGCTCGCACTCACCTCCAGTGCAGCATAAGACGTTGAGTCAGTGTTGGAGAGCGGGAGAGGGCTGGATAGCTCCTCGATCCCGCCCTCAAAGTCTCCGGCATGTTGGTTCCTCGGCGAAGGAGTAGCAGCATAGGTGTGGTCATGGGGTTTGGGGGGCGATGGCCCCAATCGGGGGCGCTTCTCGTCTCCCCCAATGTCATCAGTGAGGCGGCGGCGGGGGTCGCGGGGGTGCTCTCCGAAGGGTGAGTGCGGGGGCGAGGGTTGCCCAGCAACCCTACTCCCGGACGATCCCACGGAGGACGATCGCGGGCGCGCCGTTATAATGGGTGCGAGCACAGCCGCGGATGCATTCGCTGGAGGGTCGCCTCCACCGCGATCCGGCGGTTGTTTACGCTGCGGTAATTGTTTTTCACTACTCATGATGAAATAGTTCTCACTTTTACAACACTTCTATAGCACTAACTTGTTCTAAATATTTTTGTTGGGAAGGGTGAGGGTAGGAAAGATTAACAAAGTTAATGCGGGTATGTGAGAGGGATTATGCAGTGTTGGATTATTGGGCAGGGTGAAAAGGTTTTGGTAAACGGAATGAGAGTACACAGGCAAATTTTATCAATAAAAATTTCCAGTATAGCCCTCGGATTTTCGTTAAACACAAACACTGATTTTCACAACACAAAGCGTCACTAGCGCGAACACGAAAACACGGTATGGTTTTACGAATTTAGGTAAGGCGGTTACTACTGCGGAGCTGGGCTCGACGCGGTAGTATTTCAAATAGCTGTCAGAGTGAAAAACAACCATTCGATTTGATGGTTGTTTGGTTGCTGCACTCTGAGCCACAGAACGGGTAAAACTACACTCTGACAGCTGTCAGAGTAAAATTTCACCAAGCCACGGAACGGCTAAAGCGCGCGTTGGCGTGCGTTCCGTCGCTTCGATCGAGTGCACTCGAGCGCACTCCGGGGCGCGCTCTAGCCGTTCCGTGGCACGGTGAAATTTTACCCTGACAGCTGTCAGAGTGTAGTTTCACCCGTTCTGTGGCTCAGAGTGCAGCAACCAAACAACCGGTTGTTTTTCACTCTGACAGCTATTTGACGTTTGAACAATGAAAAGTGTCAAAGTTTGAATGACGTCTCGAAAAATTTTTACTTTATCGTTTATCTCATCTTCCAAGAGGATTAAAGTCAAAATGTTGCAGAAATAGCTATAAAACTCGAGCAAAAGTAAAAAAATTCCAACATAAGCGTCGTCAAAAATTTTGAGATTATAAAAACAACTCGATCGTTCCGTCGCTCGGTTGCAACTCAAAAAGGTGAAACTTTAACCAAACAACCACGCCCAAAACGACGGAACGCAGTCCAGGTGGCCTACTACAAGCTCTTATAGCAGTTATTTTCGATCGAGTGCACTCGAGTGAAGCCACGGAACGCACACCAGTCGAACGATAGCGCGCTAAGTTGGTCCAAAAAAGCGCTAGATTTAAATGTCATTTTTCAAAAAGGCGCTAAATAAAAAAAAAACTACCAAAAAAACCATTTAAAAATGAAATCAAAAAACATGTATTTCTACGGATTTGTTATATTCTATGACTTTTCCATTCCGTTAACATTTACCTCGCGGTCACGTCGGCGTCGTTGAAAAGGGATAGTATGTTGTAATGTTGGATTATTTGTGTGCGTAATCCACTCAATGGTTACTTGCCTTCTGGAGGCAAGTATTTTTCATCTCTCAGATTCGTAAAGTGATGTATATTTAAACTGAGCAGCGGGTCCAAAACTATCCGTTTCACCCTAGGGTGGAAATGAATTTAAAGAATAGAACTGGGGGGCTACCGCGTAACTTTATGGATATGAACTTCATACGTTTTTCGGAACTTTAAGTCAATTTTATAAAGAAAATAGCCGCTATCAGTTCCTTGTTTTGTGACGTCGGGTATAACGATAACTAGCTAGCAACGTTTAACAGAACAAAGCAGCAAAAATCTATCAGAATAAGAAATTTAAATGACAGTTGAAGCCCATACCCATATCCAGATTTCTTAGCCGGTAGCCGCCCTGGGGGTCTACCGGCTAAGAAATATGGATATGGGTATGGGCTTCAACTGTCATTTGACTTCCTTATCTTGATAGATTTTTGCTGCTTTGTTCTGTTGAACGTTGCACGCTAGTTATCGTTATACCCGACGTCACAAATCAATGAACTGATAGCGGCTATTTTCTTTATAAAATTGACCTAAAGTTCCCAAAAACGTATGAAGTTCATACCCATAAAGTTACGCGGTAGCCCCCCAGAATTTGGTTACAGTCAACCATAGAGTTACCTCATCGGAAATGAAAAAGTTTTCAACTAATTTTGTAAAGGGACGGGACTTGCAAAATTTAAAAAAATGTTTTTTTTATAAAAACGTGAATATCTCAAAAACGGTGCGTCTCGTAGCGTAGCTAAAATCTAACAAAATTTTCAACCCCCTATGGTACTCCGGAGATAGTTAGGAGGCTTCCGATAGAACTATAAAAAAAAAATTTTTTGTACAAAAAATTATTTTTTGTTAAGTATAAAAATTATTTTTTGTTCTAAAATATTTTTTTGTTATTTCAAATTTCAATTTGTTTATATACCTATTATAGAAAAAACAGAGAAAGCGAAGCCCCCCGCCACCTTTCTTTTATTTTTCTAGATAGTTTTAGTTGTATTTATTGCTTTTCTTGTAGAGGGGGATGAAAAGCAGAGTGTATTTACTTTCCTTATAGTCGAAATAAAAAGTAGAGTGTATTACTCGGCCGCAAAATTATTTTCATCTCAGGCGACGTATATTGAATCCAGAGCGCAGTGAAGGATTCTAGAAGAATCCTGAATTCTAGTAGAATCCTGAACGCAGCGATGAAAATACCGCCCTCGCCGTAAATATGTTATTTTGCTCCCTTGTAATACAATCTACTATTTACCCGCCCCAATGGTTTCTTGCCTCCTGGAGGCAAGCTGACAGCTAATAAAAATACTATAATTAATTGTGTCAAATCACTCACTGTTCCTATCCAACTTATACCAATCTTAATCTAGACACCTTATTTTAATCGTAGAACAAGAAATAGGTCCAATTTAATAAAAATTTGGCGGATTATATTCGATTGAAATTCGCCGACTTGCTTGCCTCTAGGAGGCAAGGAACCATTGCGTGATTTAGGCAAGTTAGCTAAGTATAGAAAAATAAAATATAAAAATTTAATTAAATATATTAAATATGTTGTAATACATTAATATATACTTGTTATGCCCTCAATATGAATACCCATCAAAAGTATATATTTAAAATTTATCTACTTACAAAAAAGAAGTCGATACGAAATCGATCCATACTTTTGTAGCCCGTAAGGGTGATTTTTTACTTACATTTTTATATCTTTAATTAAACAATATTTTTCTAAAAGAGAGTTATCTTTTTTTTCTTTTATCTAATAACAACATTGTAAACTATTACTTAAACACAAATTGGTCTGTAATAATGAGCGATTTTCTGAGAGGCCATTTAATAAAAAAAGCTTCCAATGAGCGATTTTCTGAGAGGCCATTTAAAAAAAAAAGCTTCCAATTGCTTCACTAGATGGCGTTGAATAAGTATGTACATGTCTATGGTATATTTTGGTATGAAACATATTTAAATTAATTACTTTTTAAAAACCCAAAGGAAACTAATAATATATTAAATAAGTACTACTGTGCGGAACGGAAGCGAAATAGGTAAATTTAAAGATTTAGGTAAATAAATAACATCTGTCTGACGTTCCGTTTTACGTAAAAAAAGTCGCGTCAAAGTAAAATTTATAACGTTCCGTTCCTTCTAACTGCATAGGTGGGACAGCGCCATCTAGTGGCTGAGCTTTCAGAAAATCGCCCATTGCTTCACTAGATGGCGTTGAATAAGTATGTACATGTCTATGGTATATTTTGGTATGAAACATATTTAAATTAATTACTTTTTAAAAACCCAAAGGAAACTAATAATATATTAAATAAGTACTACTGTGAGGAACAGAAACGAAATAGGTAAATTTAAAGATTTAGATAAATAAATAACATCTGTCTGACGTTCCGTTTTACGTAAAAAAGTCGCGTCAAAGTAAAATTTATAACGTTCCGTTCCTTCTAACTGCATAGGTGGGACAGCGCCATCTAGTGACTGAGCTTTCAGAAAATCGCCCATTGTTTATTTATTAGTATTTATTGCATGTTTTAACAAGAAACCGGTAAAATATTTCCTTTTCTGCAACTTCGACTCGCCGAGCGCATGGAACGCGAGCGTTGCCGACAGGCGAACTGACCATCTGTGGGGCGCTTTACCTGCGCATTAAGGATCGCGCACATTATGCCGGGGCGCAGCGGAGCGGGCCGCAGCGCATCGCATAGACAGATTTGAGTATAGCACATTAGTGACGGGCCGGGCCGCAGCGCATTGACGGATTTTGAGTACAACCAAATTCAAACATCCAATTTCTTCTACTATTGCAGGTTTTACCCATCCCTCTCACTCTCCGAGCATGACAGAATCGAATAAAAGAGACGGGTATAATTTGTAGGTGTCATGTTATCTGACCGAGTAGTACGAGAAAAATCCGCTTGCTATAGCACACTGTGTTGGGGCGCAGCGGGGCGGGGCGGGCCGCATCGCACGATTCGCACGCATCAAAATCCGCGGCGGATTATGCGGCCCGCTGCGCCGCGGCATAGTGTGCGATAGTTCATATAAAATAAATACGAGCGATTTGGGCGGATTTTTGCGCTGCGGCCCGGCCCGCTGCGCCCCGACATAATGTGCGCGAACCTTTAGCAGTCAGTTCCCCCAAGCCCCCAGTACAGCATGGCCGATCATGGTGTCTATGTCCCAGGTGGATAGTTAAATTATAATAATTTTTTTTTGTGACTCCGTCAACTTATGGGAGATAAAATAGCTTACGGAAAAAATCGGCCTAGGCGTTTAATTGAATGGGGGATTCAACCAGTTGGCCTGCGACACATATAATTTATGATCATGTTGGCCGACCATGATGGGCCATCGTGTACAGGGGCGGTTTGCGTTGGCCGGTTTGCGTGTGATTGCGACGGCAATCACACGCAAACCGGCCCACAGGATGGCCCATCATGGTCGGCCAACATGATCGGCTAAAAAATATGGATATGGGTAAGGGCTTCAACTGTCATTTGAATTCCTTATTTTGATAGATTTTTGCTGCTTTGTTCTGTTGAACGCTGCTAGCTAGAGTGTGTGTCAGTTAACTTTGCGCGTGACTGGCGCGTTTTTGGCGCTAGTTATAGTGTATTTTTTTGTCCTAATGTTATAGAAAAGATTAGTATTCGATTTTTACCGCGCGCAGACTTATCTGACGAGCACTCTAGTTACCGTTATACCCGACATCACAAAACAAGGAACTGGTAGCGGCTATTTTATTTATAAAACTGACTTAAATTTTCGAAAAACGTATGAAGTTCATACCCATAAAGTTACGCGGTAGCCCCCCTGTACTGGGGGCTTAAACCTTTTACAAAATTGTGATGCTGGGGCCACACTATGGGGATTTGCCGATGTTCAACTTCGTTTGAATGGGCGATTTTCTGAAAGCTCAGTCACTAGATGGCGCTGTCCCACCTATGCAGTTAGAAGGAACGGAACGTTATAAATTTTACCTTGACGCGACTTTTTTACGTAAAACGAAACGTCAGACAGATAATATTTATTTACCTAAATCTTTAAATTTACCTATTTCGTTTCTGTTCCTCACAGTAGTACTTATTTATTATATTATTAGTTTCCTTTGGGTTTTTAAAAAGTAATTAATTTAAATTTGTTTCATACCAAAATATACCATAGACATGTACATACTTATTCAACGCCATCTAGTGAAGCAATTGGAAGCTTTTTTTTTTTAAATGGCCTCTCAGAAAATCGCTCATTATCGCGAGAATTATTGCGTTAAATTTTTAGCATATATAATATATTTGCGTATTCCCATAGTGTGGCCGCAGCATAAGTGTGTGGAGGCTGTGGTGTGGTGGCTACGTGTGGCCGATTGCGGCCAACTGACACGCCACGCCTAAGCGAACCTATATACATAGCTTGCTACATATATAGTGATCTGTGTCTATATAATTTGTGCTGGTGGCCTACCACAAGCTCTAATAGCAGTTAAAGTGCTCGTCAGATAAGTCTATGAATACTATGCTTTTCTATAACATTAGAACAAAAAAATGCACTGTAACTAGCGCCAAAAACACGCCAGGCACGTGCAGAGTTATCTGACACACACTCTATTTTTAAGTTGAGAGAGTGAGACGCCGCTTTACACGCCGTATAGCGGCGTCTCACTATCTCAACTTAAAAATAAATGCTATTACAGTGCCACAACCTTTTCTGTGCCGGTGACAGCGGCGCTACGTACGTTTTTCTTTTTTTTGTAGTAATTTAACCGGCCCTGACTTGTAATGCCCCATATAAATAATACCATAGCGCTGCTGGCGGCTGAAGTTCTTAAATGCCCAGTACAGTACACGATGGCCGATCATGGTCGGCGACCATGACCAATACATCGTACATTGACACTTTTGAACGAACAAGTTTAAAAAGGTTCTTTCAAAAGTGTCAATGTACGATGTATTGGTCATGGTCGCCGACCATGATCGGCCATCGTGTACTGGGCATTTAAAGCCCCCAGTACACGATGGCCGATCATGGTCGGCGACCATGTTGGGCCATCGTGTAAAGGGCCGGTTTGCGTATGATTGGTGACTGTGAGCAGTGATCGCCGGCGATCCGTCCCGTGTCGGTTTTTCGTGCACGATTCAAAGGGAGTTTGTCGCAGGCCACAATCAGCGTTCACACGTTGGCCGATCATTCAGTTGATCTGAATATTTCTGCGTTGACTGACGTGTAGGATATTTTAGATTTATTGTTTTTTTCGTAATCAGGCCATTTTGTGGAGCAAATTACATAGTCAAAAATATCCTTGATGTTGTATATCTTTGATAAATATATTTTTTATTCAATTGATAATAAAATACACTTAAATTCACAAGATGTATAGGAGTATTCTGTTTCGTTATCTAAAATTAAGTAAATAAAAATAAAATGAATAAAACGTTATTAATACATTATGATTATTATACTGGGTTCAATCCCCGCCCAAGAAATATTGATATGATGTAAGTATTTGTTTTTTCTGTGTCTGGGTGTTATGATAAATATGTCTGTTATTACTTTAATGCATAATTACATTTATCTAGACATATTATACAAGATCCAGACTCTATTAATATAGAATCATACTCGTAATAAATTAAAAGCGCTGTAAATGTAAATTGCATAAGCCGTCATTGCATACACATCCATCCTCACGGCCAGTCCAACGCAGAATGAAACCGGCGATCGTGTGAACACTCTCACTAAATGATCGTCGGTCATGGTCGCCGACCATGGTCGGCCAACCTGTACTGGGGCCATAAGAACTTCAGCCGCCAGCAGCGCTATGGTTGGAAATCAACTTGACAGCAAAATGACATTAAAAAAATCACGTTAGTTTCACATTTTGGCCACCGGCACAGCCATGAAGTTTGACTTAATACTCTGAGGTAACTGGAGCTCTCACCCTGAATAAAAAAGTGTCATATGACCATACGTATTTTTTTAAAGTGTAGGTGAGACGGAAGACAGCCACTGTGTTATTTGTGGTATTCAAAAAATTGTTCGTACTGCACTCTCCAGTTACCTCAGTATTAAGTCGAGCTTCATGGGCACAGCAAAGTTTGTGGCACTGTAGAGCTTGTGGTAGGCCACCTGCACGGGTAGCATGACGAACTCGAGAAAGGTTTTGTCTACATCGAAACGTCAAAAATGACATTTCATCGTAGACAAACCTATTGTTTGGCTGTCAACTATAGACTTTCGAGGTAGACAAAACTCTTCTCGGGTTTGTCATGCTACGCATGCTGGATCATCTGTGGGGCGCTTTATACCAAAGAGTGCCAAAGAGTATATAATGTACACTCGACAGCACATCAAGTTAAACAGTTCAACTGCGATAACAGCTTCTATTACGTAGAGCGTAAAGGCGGTCTCAAGGTCAACATGTATAGTCTGATTTACCGCCGTGTGTACGTTTCTTTATACGAGAAGAGCCTATTTTTTTTACCTCACACTTCACAGTGTTTTTTTTTATTTACAAAACAAGTATGTATGAGTGTAAGAAGTGAATAAAATTGATAATAATCTATCTTAATTTTTGCGATATAACAATACTGTTGTTTTAATTTTAGTGTTTAACAAAACCTCGTTGTGAAACTATTGGACTAAAAATGTCTGCTGAATCTGATATGGAATATTCAGACAATGATGGCGATGACTACGACTATTATGGAGGACAAGATGATTGCGACATGGAAACCGTAGACCGCAGCAAGTTAGATCCTGAATATTTCTTGTATTCATGTCTAAAAGTTGAGGAAGTAGAAAAATTGTTGAACGAATCGATTGAATTGCTCAGCAACAACCTTCAAGTCACGCCTTCACTTGCCAAGGTTTGTTATTGAACATTGACTTTTCTGGAAAAACATCCCATTATAAGTACTAATGATATGAATAATATTTTCATATACTTTTAATTTCTTTAGGTTATGTTACATGCATATGAATGGAATGCTCAAGAAATAATAACTAAATATAAGGAAAATGCCGTCGAAGTATTGGTATATAGCCGCGTTAAACCTCGTACACCAACAATCCAAGCCAGCTCAAGTCGCGCAGCTTGTGCTGTTTGTGCTAACACTCCTCCTATCCATAGCTACAGTGCTCTAGCCTGTGGTCATTATTTCTGCAATGATTGTTGGGCTATGCACTTTGAAGTACAAATTATGCAAGGTAGGTTATAAAATAGAGTTCGTTATTTATTTACATAGATCAAGGTGCCTCTTTTGACACTCTGACTGATTAAAATAATAATCTTATCACAGTTCTCAAGACAGTCACCTTTTCGGGGCTTAAGGTTTATTATTTACAGACTGTTTATGTTATTTGTGTGTTCAGTGTACAATAAAGAATATTCTATTCTATTCTATTATTTACAGACTAAGTGCACAAACACATCTTAATAAACTAGTTTTACTATGTAAATAAAACAAATAGAACTACACCCTGATTTAAGGAGGTACTTTATCTAGGTAAAAATCTGTCAAAATTGCTTTAAAAAAGAGCTTTGGTAGTAAGAATAAACAAACAGAAGATATTGGAATTTAGTGTCCTTCTGCCAGCATCAGTTAATAGAACTTCTTTGTTTTAGGTGTATCTAACACAATCCAGTGTATGGCTCAGGATTGTGAAGTAAGAGCCCCAGAAGACTTTGTAATATCACATGTTCCTAAACCTACACTAAGAGAGCGCTATCAACAGTTCATGTTTAAGGATCATGTTAAATCACATCCTCAGTTAAGATTTTGTCCTGGTCCTAATTGTCAGGTTAGTTATACAATTATTATTATACTAGTGGCTGTCCTTCCGTCCATCCGTGTGTGACTTCATCCATGAGTAATTTGATCGTATAGCTTCAAAATATTATGTCAAAAAGTAGGTAGATAGACATTCTCCAAGGTTTCATCATCATCAACCTATTTTATTTCTGCGCTGCTGAAGCACAGGGCTTCTTTATCTATAATAATATTATAAAGAGGAAAGATTTGATTGTTTGTTTGTTTGCATTGAATAGGCTCCGAAACTACTGGACCGATAAAAAAATCTTTTACCATTAGAAAGCTACACTCTTCCCGAGTGACATAGGCTATATTTTATCCCGATATTCCCACGGGAACGGGTACCACGCGGGTAAAACCGCGAGGATCGGTTAGTAGATGGGCCATGATACACCACGTGGATGAATTGCAGTTGAGGGGAATTAACCAATGAAAATTGAGCTGAGACCATCAGCTTATCTGGTCTTCCGAAGCACGGAGGTATTATAGGCTCGAGAGATTATATATTTTTGACAGACAGCCATCACATGACCCACCATTGTGAAAGTCACTGTGATCTCCGGCCGAACACACTCCCAACTACTCTCATGACATTCTCCTGCCTACTCTTGAACTACCAAAATGCAAAAAATCATGTTCAAACTCGTGAATGAAAGTTATGATATTGTCCAGCCCCATAAATATCACCATAAAATAACATCATGTTGATCCCTCCTTCAGTGAACAGCAAATTTATTATAATCCACGGGACCTGTACATTTTGTCTATTGCAGACTAAGATCCATATTTGTTTCAAATTTCATCCTGTCTTTTGTTGTGCGTGATTGAGCCACAAACATCCAAACTCCATATCTTTCATATCCCCCCCCCCCCCCTTCTATCCCTGGGGAGTCTTTTCAACTTTGCCTTTGCAGATCATTTTTATTCGTGACCTACATACAATTGTACCATTTTTAGGGTTCTGAACAAACATGGTAAAAAGGAACCCATATGGTGCGACTCAGTCTGTCTGTCAGTCACAGCTGGATATCTCGAAAACTACTTATGCTATCAACTTTTAATTTGAATACTTTTAAATGACTTTTGCCCAACTATTTTGCTAATAAGAAAGAAATAAAAATATTTATATTTTTTTAAATATTATATTACTTACATTATAATAGAAAATGTCAGAATATCAGGAAAAAGTCAAATATCAAAATAAATCACTGTCAATAATAACGATTAAATTGCACCTTCACAGTTTTTGGAACAGGGACTGAAAGGGGGTCTTAAAAATTCGAAGTGGGGCTACTAGGGCATCATCATGTCAGCCGAACGACGCCCACTGCTGGGCATAGGCCTCCCCCAAGGATTTCCACAACGATCGGTCCTGCGCTGCCCGAATTCAGGGGCTTCCCGCGACCTTGACCAGATCGTCGGTCCACCTTGTAGGGGGCCTGCCCACGGAACGTCGTCCGGTACGCGGTCGCCATTCGAGAACCTTTCCGCCCCAACGGCCATCGGTTCTCCGCGCTATGTGTCCCGCCCACTGCCACTTCAATGATGCAATCTTTCGAGCGATGTCGGTTGTTTTAGTTCTCCTGCGGATCTCATCATTTCTGATTCGATCAAGCAGGGAAATACCGAGCATCGGTATCCCTGCTTGATCGAATCAGATCTCCATTGCTCGCTGGGTGACTTTGAGCCTTCTTATGAGACCCATAGTAAAAGACCATGTCTCACTTCCATAGGTCATTACTGGCAACACACACAAAAAAAATAAAACTTTTTTAATAAATTTAACCATAAATAAATGAATAAAATGTGGTCAAAGACTTTCGTCTTGAGACATTGAGGCATTTCGGACGCGAATATATGCCGGAGCTTCCCAAACACTGCCCATCCGAGCTGGATTCGACGAGAGATCTCTTTCTCAAAGTTGGACTTACCTAACTGGACCGTCTGTCCTTAGGTAAACATAGTGGTCAACAACTTCGAGTGTAATGTTCCCAACATTAACTGGAGCGGGTGCAGCATGGGCATTGAACATGATTTTCGTCTTATCCATGTTCATCTTAAGACCCACTCTTTGCGAAGCATTACCGAGATCTTCGAGCATTGTGGTCAGGTCTTCCAAGGTCTCAGCCATAAGAACTACATCATCGGCAAACCGTAGGTGTGTTAGGTACGAGTACTCGCCATTGATTTTGATGCCGCATCCTTTCCAGTCCAGCAGCTTAACAATATCCTCCAACGCAGCTGTGAACAGTTTGGGAGAGATGACATCTCCCTGTCTCACACCTCGCTGTCGTTGGATAGGATTAGAGCTCTGGTTCTGTAATCGGACCGACTTGGTGGCGTTCTGGTATAAGTACCTCAGCAACTCGATGTACCTGTAGTCTATTTGGCACCTCTGGAGAGAATGCAGCACCGCCCAAGTCTCAATCGAATCAAAGGCTTTCTCATAGTCCACGAACGTCAAGCAAAGTGGCAAGTTATGCTCTTCGTTCTTCTGTATAACTTGCCGCAGCGTATGAATGTGGTCTATGGGTACTGTAGCCTTTCCGGAACCCGGCTTGTTCGGGAGGTTGGAAGTCGTCGAACCTGCGAGCGAGACGATTCGTAATGACTCTCAAAAACAACTTATAGATATGGCTAAGAAGCGAGATGGGTCTATAGTTCTTCAAGAGAGTTTTATCACACTTATTGAAAAACAGCATCACATCGCTTTTGCCCTGGCGTTTTGCCCTCAAGGATGACTGAATTGAAAAGCTTTTGGAGGACTTTAAGTATCGGCTTCCCGCCCGCTCTCAGAAGCTCTGTTCCGCCATCCTAATCTCGTACAGGCTGACGTCGGGGATATCTTCTGTATAGTGTCGGGTAAGCTTGGCTCTAGGGTCTTTAGCCTTGCTTTCAACAGGTGTTTGCGTGGAATATAGCTGTCCATAGAAACTCTCAATCTCCCTCAGGATTTCAGGTGTTGACGAAATGATGCTACCTTCCTCAGTTTTCAGCCTCGTCAATTGACTTTGCCCGATAGACAGATCTCTCGCGAACACTTTAGAGCCTTTGTTTCGCTCAATGGCTTCTTTAATACGCTCGGTATTAAATTGGCGATAGTCGCGCGTCAAAGACTTAGATATCTGTCTATTGAGCTGTCGATAACGATGGGCATCCGCTGAGTTCTGCAGCTTCATTTCGTGTCATCCATGAGTAGGAGAGTCTGACTGGAGAGTTTCTTCAATTTGAGACGGCGGGTTTTATAGTACTTTCACGTCTATGCTGTTCTCAAGGGCTTTGAAGCGGTTTTGAAGCTCGAGCTGGAAGCACTCGGGGTTTTGAATTTGAACTGGTATTGGTCGGAGCGTGGATAATATCAGTCGCGATCTTTCGAGCTTGACATCGATATTCAATGTGATCGCGTCCTGTCTTAACAGCGTTCATCACACTGACATCATTGAATATGTTCTTCTTCGTCAACATGATAAAATCGATCTCATTTTTTACTTTACCGTCCGGACTGATCCAGGTCCATTTGCGGCTTACGGGCTTCCTAAAGAAGGAGTTCATCACATAGAGGTTCTCCCTCTCCATGAAGTCCTCTTGTCCTCTCTATCGTTCCGTTGCCCAAATCCAAATTGCCCCACTCTCAGCTCATCACCGCAACGTTGCCCCAACTTGGCAATGAAATTGCCCATCACAACCGTGTAGTGGGTTTAGCTATGCATGGCATTAGAGATCTCATACGCTCATGCCATAATCGCCACGCTTGGCAGGCGGGTTGGCGATCGCAGTATGTCCTGTTGTAACCTGGAGACGCTGCTGCCCATCTCCTGATGGCAGTTTTCCCTTTGTCGCCTCTTACGACACCCATGGGAAGAGAGGGGGTAGTGCTATTCTATTTATGTGCCGGTACTACACACCACACTACTAGGGCATATGGGGTATCATAAAAGAGCGCTGCTTTATTATTATTATTATTTACTAGCGGATCCTTGCGGTTTCACCCGCGTGGTACCCGTTCCCGTGGGAATATCGTGATAAAATATACCCTATGTCACTTGGGAAGAATGTAGCTTTCTAATGGTCAAAGAATTTTCGATATTGGGCCAGTAGTTTCGGAGCTTTTTCGATGCAAACAAACAAACAATCAAATCATTCCTCTTTATAATATTAGTATAGATAGGGGGGATCGGACGCCAGCGAAGCCGGACGGGTGATCAGTCACGGGAACATTTCACCCAGTTCCCCAAGTCCCCAGAAAGCTCAAAGCAGGGGGAACCGGGTTATCATTTACCCCACCGGCGCGCGTCGGACCCTCGAACCTACCTGTACGCTTACAGTACCTGCTGAGTAGACTTAACATTAACTAATTACTTGACCCATCAGTGTAGCACACGCATACACCACACTGCAGTGTTATATTTATTAAACAGATGAACAAAGGTTTTAAATCCATCCTTGCATCAAAAATTGTGTCTACATATAGACATGTGTATTTGTATCGATCTATTCTTAAGTATTCTTGGATAAGAGCTTAAACAATTTATATTATCACCTTCGATCAACAATAACACCTAATTATCACGCTTATTCGCTTCACCTGTGTAAGTTGTAACTAACTGTCATATTATAAGAAAATCTTGGAATTCAATTTTAACCTAATTCTAACTGTCGTATCGATTTGAAACTTTGCAAGTTTATAGGAATCCGATGACAATTCAATAATTTACTACCATCAAGCTGATCTGATGATGGAGTCAAGAGGTGGGCAATAGAGCTCTTCAATCGACCCCTCGAGTTTGGGCTCATTTGTTTCGTTCTGATTAGACCTAAACGCTACACTTGGTCGTGAGGGTCTGATGATGAAGCAGGGAGGATGCAGTGGCACTCCTTAATGACCACTAGGAAACCCCTCGAGTTTGGGCTCATTTGTTATTTTGTGATGATGAGACCTATTCGCTACACTTGGTGGTGAGGGTCTGCTGATGGAACAGGGAGAATGCCAGTGGCACTCCTTAATGACCACTAGGAAACCCCTCGAGTTTGGGCTCATATGTTTCGTTCTGATGAGACCTATTCGCTACACTTGGTGGTGAGGGTCTGATGAAATAAAAGTGTGTTTTTTAGTTTTTTAAACTCGGTCTTATTTAATTTTGTAACTTTATACAAACATCATTATTTTCATCTGAGTATAGTCATAAAACCCCTCCGGCCATTTTCGCAACTGCGATTCGCAACTAGTTGCAAATTAAGAGTCTTTAAAACATTAGAACAAAATCTATATATATAAAAATGAATCCCTATTTCCCTTGGTCACGACATCACGCGTGAACGGCTGGACCGATTTGGCTAATTTTGGTCTTGAAATGTTCGTGGAAGCCCAAGGAAGGATATAGGGGTAGGGTAGGGTAGGGGTAGGGTAGGGGTAGGGTAGAGGTAGGGTAGGGTAGGGGTGGGGTAGGGTAGGGGTAGAGTAGGGTTGGGGAGGGGTAGAGTAGGGGTTGGGTAGGGGTAGAGTAGGGGTAGGGGTAGGGTAGGGTAGCGGTAGGGTAGGGTAGGGGTAGAGTACGGGTAGGGTAGGGTGGAGTAGAGGGTAGGGCCACGGGAACGAAGTCGCGCTGGGTCAGCTAGTGTTTCAATAAAGTTGGAAAGTAGACTAGACTAGCGAAATATTGCAATGTATTTACGGGATTTATATCAAGTTTAAATTTGTTTCTGAGTTTCCGACATTTCGGTTACATGCGCTATGATCACGAAATAACATAAACAATCCCGTTTTTTTCATAAAAGTTATAGTGATAACGACCGACCATATCAGCTTTAAATGTTATTGTATTACCTACCTGTAATAAGTTAGTTGTATTGACTGTAATAAATTAAGTATTTATTTGTAAATTTAGTGGTTATTCAGAGCGTGGGTTAGAGAAGGTGCTCGTCGAGTGGAGTGCCGTGGCTGCGAGTTGCTCACCTGTTTCTCATGCGGAGCACCCCACCACGCACCGACTGATTGCTCCACTATAAGGCGCTGGCTAACCAAGTGCGCTGATGACTCTGAAACTGCTAATTATATCAGTGCTCATACGAAGGTAAAATTAAACATTCTTGTTTTTAAAATACGCTAACAATGACTATGTGAAGCAAGTTTATTAATATTTATCTTTATTCTATTTCAGGACTGCCCAAAATGTCAGATATGCATAGAGAAAAACGGTGGATGCAATCATATGCAGTGTGGATCTTGTAGACACGACTTCTGTTGGGTGTGCTTAGGTGACTGGAAGGCTCATGGTTCTGAGTATTATGAATGCAGCCGTTACAAAGAGGACCCAAACCTGTCTAATGATAGTCAACATGCTCAGGTATGATTTGTTAAAATATTTTAAAGAGTATATTTTGAATGAACAAAACAACGCGAGCTAAGAGTTTTCGTGATAGAAGGAAATATTATGTTATGTTTTATTAGCATTAGCCACTTAGAATAGATCTTGTTAATATTTATTTTATTGGTTTCTAGGCACGAGAGGCGTTAAAAAAATATTTACATTACTATGAAAGATGGGAGAACCATGCAAGATCTCTGAAATTAGAAGAACAAACACTGGCAAATTTAAAAAGTCGCATAAACCAGAAGGTTCGTTTTGAATTCTATTAAATTGACATACTTACCTAACATATTTTCATACTGTTGATATTGTTGTGTTACTTTACAGTTGCAGTGTACACAAATCATGAAATCAATCATATTAAATGATATATTTTGCAGGTGATGGCTGGTGAAGGCACTTGGATTGATTGGCAGTATTTGTGGGATTCAGCAAAACTTTTAAAACGCTGTCGATATACACTTCAGTACACTTACCCCTTTGCCTATTACATGGAAGTCGGACCTCGAAAAGAATTATTCGAGTATCAACAGGTGATTATCTTCATTTGACAATCCATACATGCTAGTGTTAAACAACATACCTACTATTCTATGGTACATAGTGTTATCTTGAAACCTAATTAAATTTTTCAAGTCCTATAAAACAACAGTCTTATATTGTGTGGCGGGGGATGCACCATCATAGTATGTTTCTTTTTGATGTGGCTATTAGAACAACTATATAATATATAGGTCTCTTTGGTCTGAATCGATCCCACCTGAGGTAATTAATCCCAAATAGTTTCAATCACTGGCAATATACAATAGGTTATTAAATACCCTATTTGACGACCGATTTGGCGCAGGGGTAGGATACCTGCCTTCTGCGCCAGAGGTCTCGGGTTCGATTCCCGAACAAGACAAATATTTGTGTGCATGAACATGTCTATTTGTCTTGGCTGGGTGTTTTCTATGTATGTATATTAAGTATGTATTTACAAAGAAAAAGTATTTAAGTACCATATATTTATCCGTTATCAAGTTTTCCATGACAAAGTTTCTCAATGAAATTAACATGGGCTTAGATGATTGGTCTAATTGTAAAAAGTTATTTATTATTTATTTATTTATTACAACAGTGAAATTTTCTCCCCTTGTGTAATTGGGAACAGACTCGATCCAGGTTTTGTTATTTGGTTCAGAGGGGGGGGCAATCTTAGCTTATTTCACGTGGCAAAATGATGAATGCAAAAATTTTGTAGGTAAAATTGTGAGAAAGTTTGATGCCCTATAACTTTGGAAATATTCAAGATTATTCAAAATAAACACTTATTTTGTGTTGCTAAGATATCGAAAAACATTTAATAAAAAAAAAATGACAAAAACAAAAAATACCCTATTAAAAAATTACTTACTTGATGATAATTAGAAGAAAATAAACACGCAGATTGTTTATTTTGTGTATGTATGTATGTTACAGGCCCAGTTGGAAGCCGAAATAGAAAACTTGTCTTGGAAAGTGGAACGAGCTGAGACAACTGATCGTGGAGACTTAGAAAATCAAATGGATATAGCTGAAAAGAGGCGCACCACATTACTTAAAGATTTTCTAGAATTTAATGTTACCCCTAGTAGCAGTAAAGTATAATGTTGACAATAGAAATTGCATTTATACCCATAAAATGTCATCAATCAGTATGTGTATAATTATGTACTTGTAAAAGCTAGATTTTTCGTTCTGCCAAAGTATATTTATTAACACAAGTTTGCAATAAAATAGAGTAATAAAACGGTTGTTTCACTCAAAACAAACCATATTTATATCTCAATGATTACTTTATTGAAAGACTTGTTTTGTTGTTTATGTACGAAGGGAGGTCAAAAAGTTTGCGGAATGGGGGAGAAGTCGGTTAGGCTCAACCCACACAAACCACAACCACAACACGTGGGCGGGGCGCATTTTGTATTGGAAATGAATAGTACAATTCACACGTACCACATTTTGCAGTCATTATCGACCGCGTAGGTGATACCGGCCATATTCATTATACGTCCAATACTATTGGTTATTTTAAGGGAAGCCTGTAATTAGCCTTACCATATGTAAATATTTTAAGCGGCATATTTATGACAATTACGCTGTTGGTTTTCTAAATAAATAATTAAAAAAAAATGCAACCACCAGCGTCGACGCTGCGAACTAGCGGCCGGCCACATCGCATACGACATACATTAATACTTCCATGCATACATCACAACTACTAGCGACAACGACATTTTGTCGCACAACCACAACGCAACTGCAAAAAGCTGCATGCATCGAAACTATTCACACGTAACAACATTTTGTCGCTGCGGTGTGGTTGTGGTTCGTGTGGGTCGACACTTGCAGTTAAACCAAATATTTTTTCCTTCAAGTATTTTTTTTTACCCTAAATAAATTTCTGAAATTGCTTATTTGATAATTGATTAAAAAAAAAATGTAATTTGAGTGGAAATTATCGACTTCACCTCTGGTAACAACATAATACACTGACATACAGGGCGTCCCAAAACTATGGCACATGGAGGGATACTGAAGATATCAAAACCGAAAGGAGACTTCATTTTTATTAAAAAATAAACGAACTGCATTCAAAGAATTTCAAATAATCGCCTAAAAGTGGCGACAGATGGCGCTCGCAAATAACGAAATGATCAAAAGTAATCTAAAGCCCCGGGCCCAGTACAGGATGGCCGACCATGAATAGGTACATCGTACATTGACACTTTTGAAAGAATATTTTTAAACTTGTTCGCTCAAAAGTGTCAATGTACGATGTATTGGTCATGGTCGGCGACCATTACCAATACATCGTACATTGACACTTTCCGAAAGCTGACCGCTTCCAAAAGCGGGACAACTTCAATGAAATCGGGACTTCAATCAAACGTTTTTAATCATCATAAACCTAATTAATAAACAAAAGGGTGAAATTCCCACTGGAAACAGTGCACAGAGTCACAATCAAACAGTCAATGAACTACTTAGTTACTACGTAGCTTAATTTTTGTTCTTAAAAGAATATTTAAGTATTTTGAGATTTAGCGCATTTCAAAAGATTTTTATTTTTAATTACGTAATCGTAAAATTCAGAACATGTTTCTCTAAAATTAACCCTTATCTGCAATTCGCATTTAACATGTTCCGGCGCCAATCTGTACCTTTCGTTAGTCCAAGATTTACCACACAAGGAGAAAATTATTTCTGCGTGGGCGTTTGATGGCGGAATCTATGCAATATGTTGGAATACTTTAATTAAATTCAACAAGCTTTTATTCTTGATAAAAAAATTATGCCATTGCTCATAAGGAGAGATAGGTGTGTCAGTGTGCTAAGCGGACGCCGCCCGTTGCCTGTCGCGGGCTGCTCGAGCGCAAGGTACATTCATCATTTCAACCGTACGACGTCCACTGCTGGGCATAGGCCTCCCCCAAGGATCTCCACAACGATCGGTCCTGCGCTGCCCGCATCCAGCGGCTTCCCGCGACCTTGACCAGATCGTCGGTCCACCTTGTAGGGGGCCTGCCCACGGAACGTCGTCCGGTTCGCGGTCGCCATTCGAGAACCTTTCCGCCCCAACGGCCATCGGTTCTCCGCGCTATGTGTCCCGCCCACTGCCACTTCAACTGAGCAATCCTTCGAGCGATGTCGGTCGTTTTAGTTCTCCTGCGGATCTCATCATTTCTGATTCGATCAAGCAGGGAAATACCAAGCATCGCTCTCTCCATTGCTCGCTGGGTGACCTTGAGCCTTCTTATGAGACCCATAGTAAAAGACCACGTCTCGCTTTCATAAGTCATAACTGGCAACACACACTGGTCAAAGACTTTCGTCTTGAGACATTGAGGAATTTTGGACGCAAATATATGCCGGAGCTTCCCAAACGCTGCCCATCCGAGCTGGATTCGACGAGAGATCTCTTTCTCGAAGTTGGACTTACCTAATTGGATTGTCTGTCCTAGGTAGACATAGTGGTCAACAACTTCGAGGTACATTACGGCGCAGTAATTAAGATCGGGGGTATTTTAGAAACAACAATATCAAAACTGGCGGGAATACAATAAAAAATTGATTAATTAAAAAATCGGGACAATTAGCGTCCCGCCAGTACTGTGGTCGGGACGCGGGACACAGGGGCCTGAAATCGGGACATCCCGATTAAATCGGGACAGTTGGCAAGCCTACTTGTGGTCCTTGTGGAGCCCACGGTTGGTGTTTGCGGCCACACTGTTTACAACAAGGCTCCCACATTACATCAGAGTGTGTTGTAGACTCTTTGTTTGGAAGCACGTATTGCGATATGGCTCCTTACCTATCTAAACCAAATCTAAACTGCATGAATTTAATTGTTTGCGCAAGTGAGGAGAAAAAAGCGTTGGCCTATGGAATGGAGAGAATAAATCTTAGTCATCTTTTAATGAATTTACTTAATTTTGAATGACCTGCGCAACTTCCTCAGATTGGAAAAGAAAACATTCTATGAATTATTAGAAATGGTGAGGCCATACTAATATAACATTAGCAGCAGGGTTTATTTCCTTCAATTTTTCAGTTAAAATATCCCACCCAACAATTTTTTTGGTTCGTGTCCTTATAATATAGTTCATAAGACATGTCCCAATGTTATGGCAAGTCTTTATAGAGTTCAATGAATTTGCAGACAACTTCTTTTTCCCGCGGAAACGCCATTTCCGTGCGCATGCGACGGTTGCCGGTTGCCGCTTCGCAACTGCCCCACTATAATGCCCCCAGTACACGATGGCCGATCATGGTCGGCGACCATGACCAATACATCGTACATTGACACTTTTGAAAGAACCTTTTTAAACTTGTTCGTTCAAAAGTGTCAATGTACGATGTATTGGTCATGGTCGGCCAACCTGTACTGGGGGCTTCATAATTTGTGCTGCCCTTGCGTGGTTTACAACAAGCGTTTACACTGTGGAATCGTGTTTACAACGGCGGCATCCACACGCGGTTTGCAAACAGCGTCCGTCCACAGAGGTTGTGGAAAGGTCAAACGATTTTTTGTTGCAAACAAGTGTTTACACTGTTGTAAACCGCCGGTGGAGACCGATGTGGAGGGCTTGTTTACAACAGTCTGGCCGGGGTTTAAAATTGACTTATAGTTCCCAAAAACGTATGAAGTTCATATCCATAAAGTTACTTGGTGTGGTACGCGGTAGCCCCCGATGAGGGTCGTATTTTATCAAAGATGTTTGTCCAATAATATGCATTTGATCAAAGAATTTTATCAATGAAGCCATTCATAAATTCATCCTAGTCCAATAAGCGATTTTCTGAGACCATTTAAAAAAAAAAAGCTTCCAAAAGCTTCACTAGATGGCGTTGAAAGAAGTATGTACATGTCTATGGTTTATTTTGGTATGATAATGAATAATACTTATTTAAATTAATGGGCGATTTTCTGAAAGCTCAGTCACTAGATGGCGCTGTCCCACCTATGCAGTTAGAAGGAACGGAACGTTATAAATTTTACTTTGACGCGACTTTTTTACGTAAAACGGAACGTCAGACAGATGTTATTTATTTACCAAAATCTTTAAATTTACCTATTTCGTTTCTGTTCCTCACAGTAGTACTTATTTAATATATTATTAGTTTCCTTTGGGTTGTTAAAAAGTAATTAATTTAAATATGTTTCATACCAAAATATACCATAGACATGTACATACTTATTCAACGCCATCTAGTGAAGCAATTGGAACCTTTTTTTTTTTAAATGGCCTCTCAGAAAATCGCTCATTACTTTTTAAAAACCCACAGTAAACTAAAATAAATTAAATAAGTACTGATAGGTACTACTGTGAGGAACAAAAACGAAATAGGTACATTTCAAGCCCCCAGTACACGATGGCCGATCATGGTCGGCGACCATGACCAATACATCGTACATTGACACTTTTGAACGAACAAGTTTAAAAAGGTTCTTTCAAAAGTGTCAATGTACGATGTATTGGTCATGGTCGCCGACCATGATCGGCCATCGTGTACTGGGGGCTTAAAGATTAAGGTAATTATATAACATCTGTCTGACGTTCCGTTTTACGTAACAAAAGTAGCGTCAAAGTAAAATTTATAACGTTCCGTTCCTTCTAACTGCATAGGTGGGACAGCGCCATCTAGTGAGCGAGCTTTCAGAAAATCGCCCATTTAATTTTTTGAGCAAATATTTGATAAGTGGAATACTACCCTAAAGCCCCCAGTACAGGTTGGCCGACCATGGTCGGCGACCATGACCAATACATCGTACATTGACGTTTTTGAATGAACAAGTTTAAAAAGGTTCTTTCAAAAGTGCCATCGTGTACTGGGGGCATAAGATAATAAATGGCGGCATCCTTCGAGCAACGCGGGTCTTTTATTGTTCTGAGGGTCTTACTACTAACTACGTCGTCCTACTCTTATTGTTCTGAGTCCTACTCAAAGATGTAGTATTAGTACATCTTTGGTCCTACTCCTTTCCGAGACGGAAGGCCCGCGTTGCTCGAAGACGACATCTGACTGACTGTGGACCAAAGATATTAAGCCTCCAGTACGGGATGGCCGATCATGTTGGCCGACCATGATGGGCCATCATGTAATGTGTGGGTCATCAGCTTCCTCATAAGACATAGAGAAATTCTAAGCATGCACTATTTTGATGCAAAATTGATGCAATCAAACGTGTCAGTAATAATATTAGTGCAACCACAAGTTCGTTACTATGAGTTGTTTTTTGTGTGTTAGCTGGAGAAATGTGTCACCAGCTTACACATGCCGTTAAGGAAAACCAGTGAGGTTAGGGTTTTAGACTATAGTCCAAAAGTTAATGCACAATTGGTGCAATTAGAACCAGAAAAACTAACCGTCACACTCTAATACTGTTGAAACTACGATCATAAAAGTGTGTGCGAGCTGGAGTACCGTGTCTCCGGCTTGCACATCTGTATCTTCGTAATTATATAAGGTACGATGATGTGTTATACCTCAAAAGTTGCTGCAAAATTGATGCAATAAGAACCAAATTTATCAAATCTTTAGGTAAAATAGTTTTGGAGCTACGAACCGATAAGTATGTGTAAGCTGGTGACACGTAACACGGGCTGACACATAGTGAATCACTGTAACTGTATAAGTAAGAGTTTCGTATTATATATCAAAAAAAACCTTATACTTGGTGCAAACACGAGGCATAATTTCAAATCTCTGGGAGTCTTAGTTTCAAAATTATAGGCAAAAGACTGTTTTCCCGCCAAAAAATTCAAAATAATGGTCTTGGACGCAGCTAAGTGCGGCGTTGCCGTTCCGTACGCTACACTGTTGCAAACGAGTTTGAACTTAAGAGCTGGTGTTATTAAGAGTCACTTGAATTGCGCTTTCGATCGTTTTCATTTCTGTTCTGAAAATTTTAGGCCAGGAGCCGTCTGATATAAGTACGCTGATTCCTAACCTTTTTATGAGAAACAGATAGTTTCATTACAAGTAATTTTTTAATTTTGGCGTTAGAAACTTCACACTCATTTGTTGATAAAGCAAAGAAATAATTAGATTTGGCACAATAATAAACATAGAGGAATGCAGAAAGGTAAAATTTATATAGGTACCTATAAAAACTACTACATATTTATTACAGAGAGAAACCTTCCTTCATAGAACGGTGCGAAATGGTTACACTACTACTGTCCACTGGCCGCTTGTCACTGGCTTGCCATTGTCACGTACTAGTTTACGACAGCTCAGCCAGTGGACAAGCTCGGTCAACGCAAAGCACGTATGAGCAGTTTTCAGGCTACGCTTTTGCATTAACTCTCGAGAGATGGCGCTAGTTAAAATTTGAGAAATGTATTTTAGAAGAATTTAACCGACCATGGCTTCTGAGTAGTAGTATTCCCGAAGACTATAGGCTTTTAGCCCAAAATTTTAACATATTGGTCCTTGTCTAGGGCTATGCTAAATGCTAATGAGGTAGCCTTCCCTTGCTCGCATCTTAAAATACAACAATTGAATTTTATTGTATTTTTCGCACATGTGAGCACGCTCCAAGTATAAGCTTGATGCTAGCCATTTTAAAAAGGCTATGGGCCTAAAACCGCCTTTAGGCCTTTAGGCGACTGTAGCCTTTTTTCTAATAATCCTACTTAATATTATAAATGTGAAAGTTTAGATGTTTGGATGTATGTATGTTTGTTACTCAATCACGCCAAAACGGCTGAACGGATTTGGCTGAAATTTTGAAAACAGATACTTTGTAGCCTGTAGAGGAACACAGGCTACTTTTTATCCCGGAAATATATCATATTCCCGCGGGATCGTCCTGAAGTCCACGCGGGCGAAGCCGCGGGCGGAAAGCTAGTAGGTTTATATAAAGGAAGGCTAAGGCCTCTTTTAGGCTAGGCCTGAGTACGCCGTCATAATAATTAATTATGCCACGCAATGTTAAAAATATTAAAAATCCAAGATGGCGGCTGATTTTGATGAAACTCGGTTTTTGGCACTGTTTTGAGAAGAAAACAGCAACGCTATTTACGCAATGTTAAAAATATTTAAAAAAAAAAAAAGATGGCGCCTAAATTTTCTTTGTAGGCAGATTTCGATGAAACTCGATTTTTAGTACTATTTTGACAGTAAAAGAGCAACGCAATGTTAAAAAATTCAAAAATTCAAAATGGCGGCCTATTTTCTTGTTTTTGGGCTGATTTTGATAAAATTGGTTTTTGGAACTATATTGACAAGAAAATGGCAATGCAATGTTTAAAATATTAAGAACCCAAGATGGCGGCCAACTTTTTGGTTTGCTGGCCGATTTCGATGAAACTCGGTTTTTGTACTATTTTGACAGTAAAACAGCAACGGACTGTTAAAAATATAAAAAAATACTAGATGGCGCCCAAATCTTTTGTTTGTGGGCCGATTTTTAAGAAACTCGGTTTTTACAAAAATACAATAAAATTCAATTGTTGTATTTTAAGATGCGAGCAAGGGAAGGCTACCTCATTAGCATTTAGCATAGCCCTAGACAAGGACCAATATGTTAAAATTTTGGGCTAAAAGCCTATAGTCTTCGGGAATACTACTACTCAGAAGCCATGGTCGGTTAAATTCTTCTAAAATACATTTCTCAAATTTTAACTAGCGCCATCTCTCGAGAGTTAATGCAAAAGCGTAGCCTGAAAACTGCTCATACCTACGTGCTTTGCGTTGACCGAGCTTGTCCACTGGCTGAGCTGTCGTAAACTAGTACATGACAATGGCAAGCCAGTGACAAGCGGCCAGTGGACAGTAGTAGTGTAATCATTTCGCACCGTTCTATGAATGAAGGTTTCTCTCTGTAATAAATATGTAGTAGTTTTTATAGGTACCTACATAAATTTTACCTTTCTGCATTCCTCTATGTTTATTATTGTGCCAAATCTAGTTATTTCTTTGCTTTATCAACAAACGAGTGTGAAGTTTCTAACGCCAAAATTAAAAAATTACTTGTAATGAAACTATCTGTTTCTCATAAAAAGGTTAGGAATCAGCGTACTTATATCAGACGGCTCCTGGCCTAAAATTTTCAGAACAGAAATGAAAACGATCGAAAGCGCAATTAAAGTGACTCTTAATAACACCAGCTCTTAAGTTCAAACTCGTTTGCAACAGTGTAGCGCACGGAACGGCAACGCCGCACTTAGCTGCGTCCAAGACCATTATTTTGAATTTTTTGGCGGGAAAACAGTCTTTTGCCTATAATTTTGAAACTAAGACTCCCAGAGATTTGAAATTATGCCTCGTGTTTGCACCAAGTATAAGGTTTTTTTTGATATATAATACGAAACTCTTACTTATACAGTTACAGTGATTCACTATGTGTCAGCCCGTGTTACGTGTCACCAGCTTACACATACTTATCGGTTCGTAGCTCCAAAACTATTTTACCTAAAGATTTGATAAATTTGGTTCTTATTGCATCAATTTTGCAGCAACTTTTGAGGTATAACACATCATCGTACCTTATATAATTACGAAGATACAGATGTGCAAGCCGGAGACACGGTACTCCAGCTCGCACACACTTTTATGATCGTAGTTTCAACAGTATTAGAGTGTGACGGTTAGTTTTTCTGGTTCTAATTGCACCAATTGTGCATTAACTTTTGGACTATAGTCTAAAACCCTAACCTCACTGGTTTTCCTTAACGGCATGTGTAAGCTGGTGACACATTTCTCCAGCTAACACACAAAAAACAACTCATAGTAACGAACTTGTGGTTGCACTAATATTATTACTGACACGTTTGATTGCATCAATTTTGCATCAAAATAGTGCATGCTTAGAATTTCTCTATGTCTTATGAGGAAGCTGATGACCAACACATCATCATGTACAGGGGCAGAGGCACAGAATATGGCAGAGGGCAGGGCCTACTCTGAAACGCAAAATCCGAAACTTCTTTATACCCGTCCCTCTCACTCCCCAGTTGTGACAGAATCGAGTGAAAGGGGCGGGGCTAACCGAAGTTTCGGTTTAGCGTTTCAGGGACCGTACTCTGAAACGCAAATCCGAAACTTCGGTTAGCCCCGCCACTATCACTCGATTTCGTTATGACTCGAGAGTGAGCGGGACGGGGCTAACCGAAGTTTCGGATTTGCGTTTCAGAGTAGGCCCTCAGAGTACGGTCCCAGGGGGGCTACCGGCTAAGAAATCTGGATATGGGTATGGGCTTCAACTGTCATTTGAATTTCTTATTCTGATAGATTTTTGCTGCTTTGTTCTGTTGAACGTTGCTAGCTAGTTATCGTTATACCCATGAAGTTCGACTTAATACTGAGGTAACTGGAGAGTGCAGTACGAACAATTTTTTGAATACCACAAATAACACAGTGGCTGTCTTCCGTCTCACCTACACTTTAAAAAAATACGTATGGTCATATGAGACAGCTGACAGCCACTACATACATAAATGTCAAATTTGCTGGCGACACTTTTTTATTCAGGGTAAGAGCTCCAGTTACCTCAGAGTATTAAGTCAAACTTCATGGTTATACCCGACGTCACATTACAAGGAACTGATAGCGGCTATTTTCTTTATAAAATTGACTTAAAGTTCCCAAAAACGTATGAAGTTCATATCCATAAAGTTACGCGGTAGCCCCCCAGTTTACGTTGCTCGCAGACGGCAATCACAAAATGGCCCATCACGGTCGGCCAACATGATCGGCCAACATGATCGGCCAACATGCCATCCTGTACAGGGGGCTTTACAAATAGGTATCTTTGCTGTGGACCATGAAGTTTGACTTAATACTCTGAGGTATTAAGTATTAATTAGTATTAAGTCGAACTTCATGCTGTGGACTGACTGATCTGTCAGCCATCATGTCAGTCATGTTTTAGGAGGTGCCAAAATGGCCACGACGAACGATTCGAAGGCGCCTTTGCGCCAAGTTAAAAGAGTGCAATTTGGTATATTATCCCCAGATGAAATTGTGAGTTTAATATAAATTGTATTCGCAATGATTTCAATCATAAAAATCTACGAAATATATGTTTTACAAGGTCAAATTATCTCAGTTTTTGTGACGCAGTTCCTGGCTTGATGTTTTGCTTGCACAATATTTTATGTTCCGATTATATTTCTTCGAAGTTTATCTTGAGGCATTGAGTGAATTTAATTATTTATTGGAATGTGAAATAGTTATTCAATTTAAATTAACTATGGTTCGTCTTTACAGCGACGTATGTCTGTTACTGAGGGGGGCATTCGCTTTCCCGAGACCATGGAAGGGGGCAGGCCAAAACTGGGTGGCCTTATGGATCCTCGACAAGGGGTGATAGACAGAACTTCTAGATGCCAGACTTGTGCTGGAAACATGACAGAATGCCCAGGGCATTTTGGTCACATTGATTTAGCAAAGCCAGTTTTCCATATTGGCTTTATTACAAAAACAATAAAAGTGCTTAGATGTGTTTGTTTTTATTGTTCAAAATTACTTGTTAGCCCAGTAAGTATATTAAAATCATTGACTAACAAAACATTTGAACATTCTGAAATCAGAATCTCAAGCTTAACTTACAATTTTATTCTTTGTAGACAAATCCAAAAATCAAAGAAGTTGTGATGAAGTCAAAAGGTCAACCACGCAAAAGGTTGACATATGTATATGATTTATGTAAAGGCAAGAATATTTGTGAGGGTGGTGAAGACATGGATATAGGAAAGGAGGGGGAAGATGGAAAAAAAGGGTCAGGTCATGGAGGTTGTGGTCACTACCAGCCTTCAATTAGGCGTCAAGGGTTAGACCTTACTGCGGAATGGAAACATGCAAATGAAGATACACAGGAGAAGAAAATCATTATCACTGCAGAAAGAGTTTGGGAGATACTTAAACACATAACTGGTGTGTGCTTTATCCTTTGTTTTAGTGAAAATCCATAAAGTTTTATGATTAAACTTGTTTTTCACTAGATCATGAGACAGACTAGACATTAGAATACATAGATGTGATGCAATTAGTTGCAATTATGTAAAACTATTACTTTTAATTATTAACCTACATTTTAAAACATCAAGTTCAGTATCCTCTCTATGATTCTTAATTTACAAAAAATATGGGCAGTATTTTTATCCTAACCACTCATAACAATAAGTAAAACAACCTTGTTTAATCATAGTCATAGTATAGTATTCTATGGTCATATAATGAATTCTTATAGCACCCAAGTAGATAGGATAACCTCATAGGTGGGGAAATACCCTTAATTATGCAACACAGTAGAAAATCTGCATTTCAGTAGTCCTTCAAAATTTTATAAAAGATGAAATATTTTTTTGGAAAATTGGCCTTTATTTATCCTCTCGACTAACTGGCATATTGTTCAAGGAAACTTTGACGGCTTTTCCAATAACAACACAAATTATTTTTGTATATTGAAATCTTCTGGTAAATATTTTGCACTTAGGTAGGGTGGGAGGGGTGTTACTGAAAGAGAACAAGAGATTTCGATTTCTTTATAATAAATGCACAACCAGACTGGTTACCCCATTTACTAGATTTACTATCGTGTTTATTGTATAAATATTTGAGGTATACAAATTCTTCTTAGTATGGGATCTATTAACCTACTGACATTTTAATATGTTTATTGCAGACGAGGAATCATTTATATTAGGAATGGACCCAAAGTTTGCTAGACCAGATTGGATGATTGTCACAGTACTTCCAGTGCCACCTCTGTCTGTAAGACCAGCTGTAGTTATGTTTGGAGCTGCCAAAAATCAAGATGACTTGACTCACAAGCTTGCCGACATTATTAAATCAAATAATGAATTGACACGCAATGAGCAATCGGGTGCCGCAGCACATGTGCTAGCAGAAAATATCAGAATGTTGCAATTTCATGTTGCAACATTTGTAGACAATGATATGCCAGGCATGCCAAGGTATTATATTGTGTTTAGACTGGTATGGCCTTATCAAAAAATGGTTGTACAGTCACAAACAATAATATGTATACAACATAGAACTTTGTCACATTGGAGCATTCCGAAAGAAAACGATCAGTGTCAGAGAACTCTTTCAATATTGTAATATGATATGACATAGATAGATAGATAAAAAAGTTTATTCACTACATAACGGACTTGACATTACAACACATACATACAACAACGACACAAGGTCCTATGTTATTTACTTACATATTATTGTTTGTGACTGTACAACTGTTAAACTGATTACATTTCTCATTTTAGGAAACAAACATTGTCTTAAAAATAAAAGCTTTCTTCTCCCATCATTTAAGCACCCCACAGATGATCAGTTCTCCTGTCGGCAACGGCCTGTCAGTTGGCCGCAATCGGCCACACACTCACAGTTGCGTAAAAGGTTTAGAACTGACGGCTAATGCGCAGGTATATTGTGTGGCCGCTGGGGGGGTGGCCAATGTTGACAGTTATCGGCCGGACAGAAACTACCGACCAATACTCAAACTGCCAGCTATCAACTGCTAGTAGTTAGCCGGTTTTCGACTATTGCTGACAGGCAATGATCAGTCTAGTGTGTGGCAGATGGAGGTCTCGAATGTCAGAACGGCCAATCCAGTCTAGGCCGAGAGGCAAACTGTTTATGTGTGGGGCCCTTTAGATACTATAATACTATATATATTAGTGTTATCACCTGTAGTGTGATATTAAGATTGAATAATCAGTTTATATTTTTTCGTTTCAGAGCAATGCAGAAATCTGGTAAACCTCTCAAAGCTATTAAAGCCCGATTAAAAGGGAAAGAAGGTAGAATCCGTGGTAACCTCATGGGAAAGCGTGTCGATTTCTCTGCCCGTACTGTCATCACACCAGATCCTAACTTACGTATTGATCAAGTAGGAGTGCCCCGGTCTATTGCACAGAACCTTACGTTCCCTGAATTGGTTACACCATTTAATATTGACAGAATGCAAGAACTCGTTCGGCGTGGTAATGCTCAGTATCCAGGCGCCAAATATATCGTCCGTGACAATGGCGAAAGGATAGATTTGAGATTCCACCCTAAACCATCAGATTTACATTTGCAATATGGCTATAAGGTTGAACGGCACTTGCGTGATGACGATCTAGTTATTTTCAATCGGCAACCCACTCTTCACAAAATGAGTATGATGGGACACAGAGTAAAAGTGTTGCCATGGTCCACATTCCGTATGAATTTGAGCTGTACTTCTCCATATAACGCAGATTTTGACGGAGATGAAATGAATCTCCATGTTCCACAGTCCATGGAAACTAGGGCTGAGGTAGAAAATATTCACATAACTCCTCGTCAAATTATTACACCACAAGCAAACAAACCTGTTATGGGTATTGTGCAGGATACTTTGACAGCAGTTCGGAAAATGACAAAGCGTGATGTGTTCCTCACAAAGGAACAAGTAATGAATCTTCTTATGTTCTTGCCAACTTGGGATGGCAAAATTCCTCAACCATGCATTTTAAAACCACAACCACTTTGGACTGGCAAACAAATATTTACTTTGATCATTCCTGGAAATGTAAACATGATTCGGACCCATTCCACCCATCCTGATGAAGAAGATGATGGGCCATACAAATGGATTTCACCTGGAGACACAAAAGTAGTTGTAGAACATGGTGAACTATTGATGGGCATCTTGTGTAAGAAATCTCTTGGTGCATCTGCCGGTTCACTGCTTCACATTTGCATGTTGGAGTTAGGACACGAAACTGCTGGCCGATTTTATGGTAACATTCAAACTGTAATTAACAACTGGCTCCTATTGGAAGGTCACTCCATTGGTATTGGCGATACTATCGCTGATCCTCAGACTTATCAAGAGATTCAGCGCGCCATTGTAAAAGCCAAAGACGATGTAATAGAAGTTATCCAAAAAGCCCACAACATGGAGTTGGAACCCACACCCGGTAATACCTTGAGGCAGACTTTCGAGAACCAGGTGAATCGTATTCTGAACGACGCTCGTGACAAAACTGGTGGATCAGCTAAGAAATCTCTTACGGAATATAATAACCTCAAAGCTATGGTGGTGGCAGGTTCCAAAGGATCTAACATTAATATTTCTCAGGTCATTGCTTGTGTAGGTCAACAAAACGTTGAAGGTAAACGTATCCCATTCGGTTTCCGAAAGAGAACACTTCCACACTTCATCAAAGACGATTATGGTCCTGAATCTAGAGGTTTTGTAGAAAACTCGTACTTGGCTGGTTTGACTCCTTCTGAATTTTATTTCCACGCTATGGGTGGTCGTGAGGGTCTGATTGATACCGCCGTAAAGACTGCTGAAACTGGATACATCCAACGTCGTCTGATAAAGGCTATGGAGTCTGTAATGGTACACTATGATGGAACTGTTCGTAACTCTGTTGGACAACTCATCCAGTTGAGATATGGTGAAGATGGTCTTGCTGGAGAGACTGTAGAGTTCCAGAATCTACCAACTGTGAAGCTATCGAACAAAGCCTTTGAAAAGAAATTCAAATTTGATCCCTCTAATGAAAGATATTTGAAGAGAATCTTCAATGAAGACATCATCAAAGAGCTAACAGAATCAGGTTATGTAATAGCTGACCTAGAAAGCGAATGGGAACAGTTATGTAAAGACCGCGAAATTTTGCGACAGATTTTCCCCAGTGGAGAGTCAAAGGTTGTGTTGCCATGTAATTTCAAGAGAATGATTTGGAATGTACAAAAGATTTTCCACATCAACATGAGGATGCCTACTGATTTAAGTCCTATTAAAGTAATTCAAGGAGTAAAAGATTTATTGAAGAAGTGTGTTATTGTGGCAGGAGAAGATCGTCTTTCAGTACAGGCTAATGAGAATGCGACATTACTATTCCAATGTTTAGTGCGGTCCACCCTATGCACAAAATTTGTTTCCGAAGAGTACAGGCTGTCTAGTGAAGCCTTTGAATGGTTGATTGGAGAAATCGAGACACGTTTCCAGCAAGCTCAAGTGAATCCCGGTGAGATGGTAGGTGCGTTAGCTGCTCAGTCGCTAGGAGAACCTGCTACTCAGATGACACTGAATACTTTCCACTTTGCTGGTGTATCATCCAAAAACGTAACCCTTGGTGTACCACGATTGAAGGAAATCATCAACATATCCAAGAAACCAAAGGCTCCTTCTCTTACAGTATTCTTAACAGGAGGTGCTGCCAGGGATGCCGAAAAAGCCAAGAATGTTCTTTGTCGTTTGGAACACACTACATTACGCAAAGTTACTGCAAATACCGCAATTTATTATGATCCAGATCCTCAAAACACAGTTATTGCTGAAGACCAAGAATTCGTCAATGTTTACTATGAAATGCCTGACTTTGATCCAACAAAGATTTCACCTTGGCTGCTTCGTATAGAATTGGATCGTAAGAGAATGACAGATAAGAAATTGACCATGGAACAAATTGCAGAAAAGATAAACGCAGGTTTCGGAGATGATTTGAACTGTATTTTCAATGACGACAATGCTGAGAAGCTGGTACTACGTATTCGAATTATGAACAATGAGGAAAGTAAATTCCAGGATAATGATGAAGAGACTGTTGACAAAATGGAAGATGATATGTTCCTTAGATGCATTGAGGCTAATATGTTGTCGGACATGACGTTGCAAGGTATAGAAGCAATTGCGAAGGTGTACATGCATTTGCCTCAGACTGAAGCCAAGAAGCGAATTATTATTACGGAGCAGGGAGAGTTCAAGGCTATAGCAGAATGGTTGTTGGAAACTGATGGTACTTCTCTGATGAAAGTGTTGTCTGAGCGTGACGTGGACCCTATTAGGACATTCAGTAACGATATTTGCGAAATATTCCAAGTGCTGGGTATCGAAGCTGTGCGTAAATCGGTAGAGAAAGAAATGAATGCTGTATTGCAGTTCTACGGTCTGTACGTAAACTATCGTCACCTCGCTTTGCTTTGTGACGTAATGACAGCTAAAGGTCATCTTATGGCTATTACTCGTCACGGAATCAACAGGCAAGATACTGGTGCATTGATGAGATGCTCCTTTGAAGAAACGGTAGACGTGCTATTGGATGCAGCTAGTCACGCTGAAGTAGATCCAATGAGGGGAGTCTCTGAAAATATTATCATGGGACAGCTACCAAGAATGGGCACAGGTAAAAATAAAGACAATTTACACAAAATAAAACGTTTTTTGTTTAAAAAGATTGAGAAGTAATCTCGATTTTATTACAGGTTGTTTTGATTTGCTTCTCGACGCTGAAAAATGTAAACACGGTATGGAGATGGGCGGTCTCGGAGTGGGCATGGGCGTCGGAGGCGGCATGTACTTCGGCGTGGGAACTCCTTCCATGACACCACTCATGACTCCATGGTCCACGCAGAACACACCTGGATATGGAAGCAGTGTCTGGTCACCAGCCCAAGGTATGTCGTTAAAAAAGACTATAAATTTTGTTTTTTTTTTCAGTTACCATGTTTATTTATGAAATTCTATTATTAGAAGATAAAATTGTTGTTTGTTCAGGACATAATTTTCATGTTTCGATTCCGTGCGAATTACCTACTCACTCACACAACACAGCTCGTAACTTTTAAGGTGCGTCCACACTTGTAACATTTTGGCGTGTCCGAACACCGTGTCTTTATAATACATTGTCTCTTTGATACAGTACTACCACAGCGCATGCCCAACAAAACAAGCGATACATGACAAAGACACGGTGTTCGGACACGCCAAAATGTTACAAGTGTGAACGCACCTTTACGTATCGGGAATTCGAACTTTACATGTTTCTAGAAAATGTTTGCTACTATACTTATTCGTTTACTACATATAGCGGATCCTCGCGGTTTCACCCGCGTGGTACCCGTTCCCGTGGGAATATCGGGATAAAATATAGCCTATGTCACTCGGGAAGAATGTAGCTTTCTAATGGTGAAAGAATTTTCTAAATAGGTCCAGTAGTTTTAAACATAAAAACAATGAAATCTTTCCTCTTTATAATATTAGTACTTATAGATAGATGATTATTGAAATTACAAAATATTTGTCAGTACTCGAGTTTATTAAGAGCTTTTTATTTTCTTGTTTCAGTTGGCAGCAGCATGACCCCCGGTGGTCCGTCGTTCTCGCCGTCGGGCGCGTCAGACGCCTCAGGGCTGTCGCCCGCGTACAGTGCGTGGTCCCCGCAACCCGGCTCGCCCGGATCCCCCGGCCCCCCGCTATCTCCCTACGCGTCCCCCGCGGGAGCTTCGCCCTCCTACTCCCCCACGAGCCCCGTCTACGCCCCAGCCTCGCCCAGTCTCACACCGACCTCGCCACACTACTCCCCGACCAGCCCTTCGTACTCCCCAACATCACCCAATTACTCACCTACCTCCCCAATATACTCTCCCACTTCACCCAGCTACTCCCCGACCTCTCCCGGATATTCTCCAACATCACCTTCCTACTCCCCGACTTCGCCGAGCTACTCGCCGACCTCGCCTAGTTACTCCCCGACTAGTCCAGCGTATTCGCCGACCTCACCTAGTTACTCGCCGACGTCACCTAGCTACTCGCCGACGAGTCCATCCTACTCTCCGACGAGTCCATCCTACTCGCCGACGAGTCCGGCTTACTCGCCTGCGTCGCCAGGGTATTCGCCGTCGTCACCGAGCTACTCGCCGACTAGCCCTGTATACAGTCCGACATCGCGTAGCTACTCGCCGTCGTCACCGAATTACACGCCGACGTCACCGGCATACTCTCCGGCGAGTCCGTCGTATTCACCGACTTCCCCTGCATATTCGCCGACATCGCACAGTTACTCGCCATCGTCGCCGAAGTATTCACCAACGTCACCGAACTATTCACCTACTTCGCCGTCCGTGTCCGGAGGAAGTCCAAATTATTCTCCGACGAGTCCACAGTATTCGCCCACTGGCTCTCAGTACTCCCCGACGAGCCCGGCCTATTCGCCTTCGTCGCCTCAACACGCGGGCAGTACACACTATTCGCCGTCGTCGCCGAACTATTCCCCATCTCCCAACTACTCGCCGTCGTCGCCAGGATACTCGCCGTCGTCCACTAAGTACTCGCCGACATCCCAAACGTACACCCCAGCTTCGCCCAACTACTCCCCGTCATCCCCGGCCTACTCGCCGTCATCCGCTGGCCCCACCACCTATTCTCCTAACTCCCCTAATTATTCTCCAACCTCTCCTTCTTATGATGAGGGGGATGATTAAGTTGTTATATTTTTTCTGTTCCTTTCATAGTTTGAAAATTAAAACATATCCTTTCATGACTATTGCAATGATCGCGAAAATACTGTAAAGATTTTAAGGAGAAACTTAAGAACGTCTTTGTGAAATTATAATAGGTATATTTTTTGAAAATATTATTGTTTAGAAGTACGTTTCACATTATTTTATTTACCCGACTGCGGCGAAGCCCAAAAAGAGGGTTATGTATTTAATTTAACAATGTTTTGTGTGGCTACTTAAAAAAAATCTGTATCTGACTGCGTGTCTGCCGATAACATCTAGAAGTTACCGGCAATTTAATAGTAGTTTTTGACTGAAAATTAATACGTATAAAAACATTTAAATTGTTGAACAAGTGGTTTTTGTAAACATAATCATATTTTTAACGTACAAAGATGTGTTTCTGTTAAAAACAAATGAAAAGGTGTGTACTCACTGCGTATTGTAATATCAACTTTAACAAATGCTTTATACAATATGGATTTGCTGGATCTTGTTTGATTGTATGCGTTGACTATCGAGCAAATCTCGATAACCATTGAGAGAATAATTTGATGAAAACTACATGGTTTTCAGCTTTTTATCTTTTTATACTTTAATCACAAGTGAGCAGTGAGTACCCTACCTTATATAACAAGTAATTTGCAAAGCTTGAAATTAGTTAACATGTAAAATACCTAATAATTTTATATTAAGCATTTGTTTCTAATTATAGTACAATTCAAAATAAAATAATATAATTAATCAATTAAATTGAATGACTTTCATACATTCATTTTGTTACTTATAGACTTATCTGTCCAATGAAAGGTCGCACAACTTTTCAGAACAAAATTTTACTGCTGTGCTTAGAACCGCCTTGGCATAATGGGCTAGGATTTGCATAAGTTCAATAATATTATTCGATTAATAAGTGTTTAGTAGATAAGTCTTATGTTAACTTAACGTAAAATATTCTATAAGAAAAGAAAATTGTTTACATATGAAATGATAAAAAAAATAAACTATCAATATGAACATAGTCATAATGGGTTTTTTTTGAGAATAATTTATTCCCTTAATCTAATCATAAAGAATGAAGCATTGTTATGACGATTACTTGTTTGCACCGATTATTGAATGTTATTTCTTTAGAAGGTCAATTTTTTTTACGGTATACCGAGAGATTCGTATCAATGGGTAAATCGGAATATAATAAGAAATCCGTTCATATTTTGAATAACGGCGATGCTGAAGCTGCAGGGACGCAAGTCACTGCGTTCCGTTTCATCCAACGTTATATTAAAATTCGACCGGTTTTCTTATTTTGATCTGATTCACACATTGATCCGATTCGCTCCGTCTACCCTTGGAGATGGTCATAGAACACAAGAAAGAGATTAAAAGGAGCATGTCCGGCATTTTGTACTGAATAATGCGTGGAAAAACATCTCGTCATGAAAATTCAAAAGACATAAAGAAATTCAAAATCTTATAAAGTTAAATTGTATCTAGGGTTTGCTGTATTGAGCAAAGGGTTTCCCACGCCCCGCCCACTTGCTCCTTTTAACGTCTTGTTTGTGTTTTGTGGTACTAACACTATGATGTTCAAAGTATGAAGATTAAATATGCATGGTAGCCAGAGGCGGGTCTTTTCATCTCGCCATATTGTCTTGCCTTGACATTAGTTGGCAAACGGTCGAAATCTTCAGAATTCACTTTTATAAAATGTATGAATAACACTAGTCCATTTTGTATAATCAGCTCTTTATGCGCTATAGTACCTAAAACGTTTCAAGTTTAATGTTTGAAATTTCTTCTAAATTATCAAATATCTGGGGGGCTACCTACCGGTTAAAAAATAAGGATATGAGCATGGGCTTCATTTGACATTTGAAGTCCATATTGTGTCCATTAAGGGGTCCCTGTCCCTACCATTAGGCTCGGCGCAGACAGAACGGAAAAATCCTAACGGAAGTTTTTGAGGTCATTGAAAAATGAACCATGTCACCATAGCCTAAAATACAAAATTGTATGAACGCCATGCGCGCGAGGCGACCGCGACGCTGACTTCTCTATAGATATTCATACAATTTTGTATTTTAGGCTATGGTTCATTTTTCAATGATTTTGGAGGATTTTTCCGTTGTCTGCGCCGAGCCTTACGGTAGCACCCCTAGCACCCCTGCCCTAGCTACCATATAAAGACTAGTTTGGTTTAGCAAAATAAAGTATACTTTTACATAGTGCTTTTAGTTTACCAATTTTGTATCTTTAACTAAGATGGTATTAATGAAATTTTATCAACAATTTGTCTTTTTTTTCAATAAAAGTCTGCATACGCGACGTGTTTTTATACGGACGGGACGCGAAGTTTTGGAAATATCGTTTAATACAAAAATGTACACATGAAGGACATATTATGTCACGAGTCACGGACGGGCCGGACGGGACGGGAACGTGGCACTAATAGGCATTTTAATGAAACGATGTCAAGATATAGTCCCGTCCCGCACGGGACGATAAAAAAATACGTTGCGTATGCAGATACCTTTCTTTTACCTTTGGGAAATTCGTAGTTTCATATTTATCCAATTCCGTAGCCTTCCGTGGCAAAAAACGGAACCCAGGCTACGTACGCACAGGCAGGCGGCTTGCTTGGCGCCTAGAGCCTAGTGGCTTGCATTCTATTAGCGGAACTAGTTAGGCGCCAAGCGCGCAGTGCGGCTGGTCGCGAACATTCTAGATAGTTCGTTTTTACTAGTAACTATTTAGTAGGTAATCTGTGGTTTTACTAAGGTGACTCGCCAGGCTCTAGGCGCCAAGCAAGCCGCCTGGCTGTGCGTACGTAGCCTTATTAGATTCGTCATTTTCCTTTTTCCGTCCGTCCGTATGTAACAGCCACTTTATTCCAAAACTTAAGACTTGAGAGTCGAACGAAACTTGGTAGGTGGGTAGATGTACCGCTTTTAGATTTTAATACAAAAATAAAAAAAAACAAGGGGGCTTTCCATACATGGAACTGGAACTGAAAATATTTTTTGAATAAAAAATATTCGTGTGGGGAGTATAAAGATCTATAGGTCTTTAAAAATCACATAAAGGTTTCTCAGACCATTTTTTCTGTCAATATTTTTAAAAGATCGACTTCCAAAGTGCACAAGTGCAGATAAAAGAGTGTAAAATCTAGAAAAAATATAATGCTGTTAGGTATGTCAATGTAAGTATGTCACCTCAATAAACACTTAAGTAGGTACCTATAACGAAAATTGGTTTTAACGAAATACCTATATTGAGTACCTACCTACTTTTTGAGATCTAAGTAACACATTTTCAATAACCGCAAATGACTTTGTCATTCATACAAACCTTAAAAAAACACTATGAAACCAAAGTATATTTCGCTGACGAAAAATGATAGTGGAATTTTGGCAAGGTATAGGCAATCGGTAGGTAGATACGTTAAGTGGGTACGGAACCCTTCATGGGCGAGTCCCACTCACACTTGGACGATTTTTTTGTTATTATGACTAGAGCTTGATCAAGGAGACGCGGCGCAGGTGAATTGTGCATCAGTTGGTGCCTCACATTGACTTATTTGATTAGATGTCTGTCGCGAGCGCGCAATGATAGCACAATTTGCCCGTGACGCGCCCCCTGACGCTCCGCCTCTCTTCGAACGAGCCGAACCATGGCCCGCTATTATTTCTCGGCTGCTTGCGCTCCTACTGCAACGAGTGAGATAGAAGATGGCTTTGGCCGAACACATCGCTCCCGCGGTCTGCGTTCTGCGGTCACTTCCTGCGTTCAGCGTTCACAGTTGCTCACACCTGGCTTCTTAGTAGTTCCCATTTGTATGTATGACCATTGCCACAGATTACTAAATATAGTTATCTTATAATATCCATTGCGCCCCCTGAATGGAACTCTGTCCGAACGCGCGTTCAGCTTGACCGCTACGTTCTGACTGCTTTTGTGTGTGTAGGTTTCAGACACCGCATGCATACTTTACTTTAATACTTTTGTTTGTGAAGAAAATAAAGATAATTATTATTATTAACTCTCTTATTATTATACAATACAGAGAACTCGGAACTCTGACTGCTAGACCGCCGCAGTGTGGCCGGCGCGCCCAAGACTGTCGAAGCAAGTCAGGTATATTACATAATAATAAAAAAACAATTATTTTTCATTGATTTATTATTAAACTCAATCTAACATCAATACCTCGGTACAAAATCTTTTCATGATATCATGTGAATGGATGTTGGTACTACTAGAATTTTAGAGTATTTATCTGAGATGTTTACCTACACTTAATTCTATTTAGGTATAATGACTTTAACATTGGTGAGTTATGCCATGCCATGGTTTTAGTTTTCGAAAGCAATGTAGGTAAGTACAGCTACCTATATTTTCTTTAATACTTTTCATTATTTACAACTAGTATTTTTCAAGTTGGGAAAGCTCGTAAAGTAGAGATAAGTAACCAATTATATCTCTTTCTTTATTTAATTGAAGTCAACGTATGTAAACTATTTACATTACATTACACTTATCTAACTAATACCTAACTGAGTACGGTGTTGATAAAATACAAACTTACGTAAACTTATGAATCTGTAACTATTGTGCTTTATAATTCTCGACCACAGCCATTTTAGTTTCTATAAAATACTGTTATAAATTATGCTATATTATAGTACTTATACGTATTCATTATATATTACGTTTATTAGCAAATTATAAAAATGAGCGAGCAAGTCTAAGTATTTTTAAAATTTGACATTATTTTAAAGTTTCAAAACCGTATTTTGCGCTGGTTGTCTTTTGAATAACTTTTTGCCAGAAGCGATAGCCTATTTGATATAAAATGTTGTTGTAACAGAATTATTATATATTTAGACCTGCAAATAACAGTGAATGGAAGCCATTTATTCTTTGTTCGATAAGTTGAAAGATCTATTTCCCTCTATATATTTCGATGATGCGATCCTGGTCCACGTACTCGAAGATGTGGGGAGCATCCATGAGGATGCCGACGGTGCCTGCTGTGGTCACGATGAAGAATATGTACAACTGCAGCCTGTCGATCACCATGGCGACGTACTTCCAATCCTCGCGTGTCTGAAATAATAAAAGTATGGTTCGAGTTTCAGTGCGTTTGGTGAATTGAACTTTGTCCGAATTACTAGAATATAATAATGTTAAATTTGAAGAATCTTTCGATTCATATTAATTATTGCAGACTTTCTGATAGTGCATATTTTTTTCATTTTATTTTATTTATTTTGGAAACCAATAGCATACCTACATATACAGGGTGTTAGTTTGGTCACTTGCAAGCCCAAAACCACAGCTTGTACTCAAAATATTGAACAACTTTTCCCGAGAAACACGGGTCGAATAGCGTAAAAATTTTTGGTCTCCCATACAAACTGCAAAGTCAGCTGATCGATTTTGTATGAAGAGACCAAATTTTTTTTTCAGATTTCGACCCATGTTGAATGGGGAAAGTTGTTCAATTTTATGAGTACAAGCTGTGGTTTCGGGCTTGCAACTGACCAAACTAACACCCTGTAATAATATTTTAGAATTTAGGATATTTACAGTGGTACAGTGGCACAATCTTTTCTGTTCCGGTGACAGCGGCGCTATTTACTTGTTTCTTTTTTTTGTATCAATTTTACCGGCCCTGATTTCTAAGAACTTCTGCCGCCAGCAACGCTATGGTTGGATACATGAAGTTTGACTTAATACTCTGAGGTAACTGGAGCTCTCACCCTGAATAAAAAAGTGTCGCCAGCAAATTTGACATTTATGTATGTAGTGGCTGTCAGCTGTCTCATATGACCATACGTATTTTTTAAAGTGTAGGTGAGACGGAAGACAGCCACTGTGTTATTTGTGGTACTTATTCAAAAAATTGTTCGTACTGCACTCTCCAGTTACCTCAGAGTATTAAGTCAAACTTCATGGTTGGATATCAACTTGACAGCACAATGACATTTAAAAAAAAACACGTTAGTTTCACAATTTGGCCACCGGAACAGAAAAGATTGTGGCACTGTAGGTACCTAACTGTCTATGTGACAGTACCACTACAGTACCAAAATTCTTTTAAATTTCTGACCTTCAAAGTACTTATCTACCTATATCTATACTAATTTAAAAAGCTTACGAGTCTGTTTGTTTGTTTGAACGCGCTAATCTCAGAAACTACTAGACCGAAAAATATTTTTGTGTTGGATAGTCCATTTATTGAGGAAGGCTATAGGCTAAAAACGTCACGCTACGACCAACAGAAGCGGAGCTTTAATGAAAAATTTTGCAAAGGCGGGAAAAAATATTTCTTTTTAGTAGGTTTTTCCTTTACCACATATTAACGCAGGTGAAACTGCGGAGCACAGCTAGTATTAACATACAATTAAAAGAAACACCTTATCTTTCGTTGAAGAGTAAATAGGAATAACAAACTACAAAATGGCCTGTTTTACCATATTTATGCTGTATGAGTGAGTAGGTGTTATTGTTGATCGAAGTGTATGAGCTACATATTACTTCCAAAAAGTTTTTATTTGCCATATAACTTACCTGGATGTAAAGATCCTCGTTTCGCAAATGCTCTGCAATAAATTCGACAGCTTCAGTAGCTTTTGCTGCCTCTGGAGATAAGAGCAGTGAGTCGGAGCTCTCCGATTCCCTCCTCTCCCCACCTAGGCCCAAGCCACCCAGGGCACTCCCGAGCCCTCCCAAGGCGCCCACCTCGCCACCACCAGCCGCGCGATTGATTTTGCAATTTGGGTGATGGTGCAGATCTGATAGTTCCATCGCCTCCATTTTGCTCTGTTTAGCGCCGATCGCACTGAAACGATGAGCGATGATAAAGGTATTAATAATAATCATAATGTAATAAATATGTAGTTTAAAAAACTAAAAAAACACACTTTTATAGGAACAGACCAAAAAGTACAAAATAACCGTCTATTCAGTAACTGAAATTAAAAAGCGTGGTGCCCGTTGTCAATATTAAGTACTTGAATGCATGCTTTGCAAAGGGCGCACCACGCTTTTTAATTTCAGTTACTGAATAGACGGTTATTTTGTACTTTTTGGTCTGTTCCTATAAAAGTGTGTTTTTTTAGTTTTTTAAACTACATATTTATTTTTTACTTTTTATTTTAATAAATGGCAAGCTATGGGTGGTTGATAATCGATTTCACAGTCCATTCATGTGTCTGCTCACCCCGTAAACATTATAACTCAAAGGCGTGATTGTATGTATTTAGTTTTACAAATTCAAGTGGAGTCTATTAGTTACCAGATGCGCGAGCCGAACCCTTACTTTCTTCTTACTCCATCATCAGACCCTCACCACCAAGTGTAGCGAATAGGTCTCATCAGAACGAAACAAATGAGCCCAAACTCGAGTGGTTTCCTATTGGTCATTAAGGAGTGTCACTGGCTTCCTTCCTGCTCCATCATCAGACCCTTACCACCAAGTGTAGCGAATAGGTCTCATCAGAACGAAACAAATGAGCCAGAACTCGAGGTGTTTCCTATTGGTAATTAAGAAGTGCCACTGACTTCCTCCCTTATCCATCATCAGACCCTAGCCACCAAGTGCGACTAAAAAGTCTCATCAGAACGAAAGAACGGAGGCCAAATTCGAGGGGTTTCCTAGTGGTCATTAAGAAGTGCCACTGGCTTCCTCCCTGCTCCATCATCAGACCATCACCATCAAGTGTAACGAACAGGTCTTATCAGAACAAAAGAAATGAGCCTAAACTCGAGGGGTTTCCTAGCAGCCATTGAAGAGTTCTATTGCCCACCTCTTGACTCCATCATCAGATCAGCTCGATGGTAGCAAATTATTGTATTGTCATCGGATTCATATAGACTTGCAAAGTTTCAAATCAATACGACAATTAAAAGTAGGTTAAAATTGATTTCCAAGATTTTCTTACATTGTGACTTAGTTACAAGTGAAGCTAATAAAAGTGTGGTAATAAAAAGATACGAATAACGTCGAATGAAGCAAACAATGTTTTGTTTTAAATTGTTACATAACTTTTTACATTCTAATTGTGTGTGGCTACCAAGTGGCTACCTCATTAACTGGAGACAGGCTTCCTCTTCTTATAGCCTTCGACTCCACGTAAGTAGCTAAGTTTACCGTTAGGTAATACGGGTCTTTTGTATCCACAATGGTAAAGTGATGATTAGGCTGAAGGTGGAAGTGCACTACTCCCGGAATCCTCAATTACCGAAGACCTACTATCTTATCTGTAACTGCCGGAACACAACAATGCTGAAAATATTGTTGTCATGGCGTCAGACTTAGATAAGATAGTGATAAATAGCCAGGCGGACTTTGAAGAAGATGTTAGTGGTAGCACCAACCAAACCGAATGCAATATGTAAACCCTACTGGGAATCGAACCCGAGACCTCTGGGTCTGATACCGCGGTAGTGTGTACCACCAGACCGCAGAGGCGGTTCTTGCGCCCGGCGCTAAATCAGCGGGGCGGTAGGCAGATAATGGAGGAGCCACCATAGAATGGAATGCCCATAAGTAGCTAACTAATAACAACAGCTACCTTATGTGCTTGGGCAGGTCGTGTGGTGCGGGGGCGGCGGCGTGAGGCGGGGCGCCCATGCCTGGCATCTCCATCATCCAGCGGAGACGGGTCTTCCTCGGGCGCTGCATCAGCAAGGCGGCTGGTAGGTAGTGGAGGAACACACTTCGGATCCACAAGGGCATTCTGTAAAAGACAGATAATTGTGGCACAGTTGATTTTTTAACTACGATCACGTCTATTTCTCGTGGAAAAATAATAGCATTTTTCTCACCTTTTAAGAGCAAATCTATCTAAATAGCAATTAATTAATTAACACTTTTTGGTTTTGCAAATAAAGAATCTATTACATCCTATTCTAATCGAAACAAAATAACTTCGTAAATAGTGTGAGTCTATCTGTATTTTCGTGTAGGGGTTTCCTATAAATATCTTAAAATCTTCATTTATTCTTACCTATGAGTCCTCGGTCCTCTGAAGTTCCAGTTGATGATGATGACTGTAACCAGAATACTGACGGTGTTCATGATGAAAGTGAACAGCAAGTACTTGGCTATGAGAGGCAGCACGAGAGAGGTCGGTGGTAGAATCTTGGACACCAGGAGCAGAAACACGACCAGTGACAGCAAAATGCTGATACCCAATGTTACCTGGTGGAAAGAGACGAAAATGTGATAAGGTCTGGTTATTAATTTATTTACATACATTTTGCGTCAAATAGCGCACCCACTGCCTTGTTTTTCCCTTTATCTTTGTTTATTCTTTCAGCAAAGGTTGCTTGGAAGAGATTGCTGTTTAGGAAGAAGGCTACCTTTTTGTTGCCCCTTTTATGTTGTGATTGTCTTTTTTTCTATATCAAAATCAGCTTGAATTTCCATTCACGTGAAGCGATTTTATATTCTTTGGTCGTTGTCTATAACTTAATAACCTTTTTCTATGTCAATTTCTTTGTAATGACTGTATGTGCCAATATAAAGAGAAAAAAAATCTATACATAGGTACTTACTTTTTCACCTGCTTCGGCTGGTAGATAGAACACGAGGACGCAAAGGAATGAGATAAGAACAGTTGGCAATATCAAGTTGACAGTGTAGAACAGAGTCTTCCTTCTGATGATGATATAGAACGTGATGTCAGTTTCAGTGGGGTGGTTTCCTTCGTAAATATTCAAGTAGGCCGGTACTTCGATGATGTCCCAGGTTCCTGACTTCCAGTAGTCAGACAGATCGACGAAGTTCTTATTGTTGTACAGAGCAAGGGACACTTGGTCTCCGTTGAACGTCCATGAACCGAATTTCATGATGCATGTTTGTTGGTCGAAAGGAAAGTATGTGACGTCAATGGTGCATGAGCTCTGAAATACAACAATAAATCATTTTTAACTAAATATAAAAAGAAAGGACAAAACATGGTGTTAAGTACCAGCTATTTTGCCCACCTGATAAATAGCTGGAGGTACCCATAACACTTCCCCGTTAGGGTAAATTAGGACGTTGGATTTATATCGCACTTCGTAATTGCCGTCAGCGCTGGAAAAAACAAGGACTTGTAAAGATATAACGCTTACAAATGGTATTAGTTCCTAAAAAAAATTCAAACTTTGTTATTCTCAGCCAAAAATCTTCATAACAGGTACATAGAACATGTTGCATTTATGCGCGTCGGTTTTCAATTCAAGCGCTATAGGGGCTGACTAGAGCCAACTAACGCCGCCAATGGATTTTATTTAATTTCTTTTAAATAATCTAAATAAAACAAACAATCGGTCAAGGTCTTGTACCTAAATAACGTCTAATATTTATTGAATAACTTTGCATAATTTTATAAGCATTCAATAGTAAACGGCCACTATTGGTTCAAAACCATCATTGTACAAACAAAATAAAAGCTATCGGCAGTTCTACCTAGTTAGCTCGTATAGTCAGCCCCTTAAGTTGATGTGTCAGCTAAACACCAAAAAGTATCGCAGACGTGCTGCATTGCGTCTGCGTGCGTCATGATTCGTAATATAAGAACTTGTACGCGTAGGTTCACACCGAGACGCATTGCGATGCAACACTGTCAACGTCTGCGATACTTTTTGGTGTGTGTCAGCCTTTATCCAATCCTACTAGAACTTGTTCCTGAAAGATCAGCTGGTACTCCATCCACACCAACCAACAAGTTGACTTTCATAATCTGATTCTTTTTAGACAAAACTGTAGGTACAAACTTGTTGAAAAGCACAATGTCAGGCTTCCACACTTTGTCGGGGGGCAGGCGCAGCACCCCGATGCCGCCGTAGTCCGCCTCGTCCCACATCAGCTGGTAGTCCATCCACACTAGTCGGAGCCACACGTTGGATTTCATGATCTGATTCTTTTCGTTCTGTAATCAAATGTTGGTATTAAGGCCTTTACAGCCGCCGGCTTTTACCCGGCGGGTTAGGCCGCCACGCTGCCGCCGGGCTTGTTTTCATACAAGATCGTCGCAAAACAAGCCCGGCGCGGCGGCCTAATGCGCCGGGTAAAGCCGGCGGGCCGCCGCGCCGCCGGCTTTGGTCTCTACAGAGAGAGCCTTTACTATTTCCATTATTCATAGGGCTGGGCCATGGATTAAGTTGTTCCTGTAAAAAGGTTAAATAATGAAATGAGTTACCTATTATCAAAATTTTATAATTACATGTTTTGATATAGGTAATTGTATTGTGCATTCGTTGTGGTAGCGTAGAGTGGCATGTAGGTAATAAAATAATCTTGCGATAGCTCATAAGTGCTTACAGTAACCTATAGTTTTCAAAGAACTAATAGACATACGAGTAGGTATGTACAGTCGCGGAATCTGAATGTTAAGCAGATAGATAAGCTTCGTTTTGCAGTATTATAATGTCAACTCTCAACGTCACACGAGCGATGACAAATAATGACATGCCTATTTTCGTGAAGGGAAAGAATCAGTCTATTTCTATCTATGTCATTCCGTGTATGACATCATCATGTCAGCAGTGGGCGTGTATGACATCAGTGACAACGAAATGTCATTTTTAATACAGTTGCTCAAAAAGTGGCGTATTGCAGGGACGTATAGCGTTCGGGATGTGGGCTATTACACACTCGAACTTTTTCTTTACCTTTCCCGAACTCGTGCGTTTTCTTTCCCAACTGTCAAAATATTGTCTATTAAAAAGAAAAAACCAACCACGAAGTTTTTACTAAAAAAAAATCAAAGAAGTTTTTATGATTCATGCAAATATTTCTAAAAAGAAGCTACTAATTTGTTTCAATATCAGATTTAAAAGTAATTTTAATTATACATTAAATTAATATTAGTATCGGCCAAATTAAATTTATGAATATAAAAAATACATAAAATTGGCTGTATGACCACAGATTACTAAATATGGTATGGCGTGCACTATTTACCATAGTATCTGCTTATAGGAGTTTGCGCAAGTAAGTGAAAAGAAAATGAGGGACCTTATTTCTTAATTTTCTAAATTCGTTTTTTCTGGTTTTTATTGTGGTAGGTACTTAGTATGGTGGAATTAGTGCAATAATGTGGCTTTAATGGAAAACGATGTGGTAAAAGAGAGAAATAAAGAAAGGCGCTCCTGTAGGATTCGGATTGCTTTTGTTAGGTTTCATTTCATCTCATTTAATTTAATTTTCATTTCATATCAATAAAAAAATTCTACTGAAGCCTTGGCTGTATGATCATAGTTTCCTTTGCCAACCCAGTATGGGTTAAGAAAACAAAAAAAAAGTCTCTGCTTATATTCTTTTACGATTAGTTAGTTGAGTTGATTGTGTTTTATTATTTTATTAAATTGCTTAATTTTTCCGCAACAGTATTAAAAATAGTTGTTCAGTACACGTGCGGAACCGTCATTGCAACTTGTTCCGACTGTCAACCCTCACCTTCGGCTGCGCCTCGGCTCGGGTAGACATTTGTCGGAACTCTTTGCAATGACAGGCTTTCCGCACTTGTAATGAAATCTACTATTTTTTTATTTGAATTTGGAATTCCTATTTGAAAATAAATAAAGCATTATTCCAATCAGGCAATTGTCACATTGACATTATTTTAAAATGTTATTTTTTTCATAAATTATGACAAACTTGACAATATGACAAACTTTGAGCAATATGAAGGGAGTTCATTAAAAATATTTTTCAAAATCGAACGTAAAATTTTGAGTTACGAGACTTTAGATACGAGACATCAGAATATCGTTTTTCACGTCATCACGCGTTTATCGTCGAGTATTGTAATACTGCAAACTTACCTAGTGTCTCTACATGCTAATCATTCAAATTCCGCGACTGTACATAAAAAGGTAAATCAGTTTAGTACAATATCTATAATTACTCACAACATTGATAAGCTGGACGAATGCTAGGCCGAATCGGACATCAACTTTCTGCGTCATGTTTTGTACCGGTCGGATGAGCTTGTTGTACCCTCGGAAAAGGTCGCGGACCAACCGCTCCTCGTCTTCCGAACACCATCCTGGAGAAATAAAAGAAGTGAATTAAAATTTTTTGGGATAAGAGAATAATGTTTGAATCTCCTTGCTTCTAGATTAGAACGCAACTAGTAAATATAACGCACATCAAATTAAAATCGTTGAAAAAAGGTACCTACAGTGTGGACCATGAAGCTCGACTTAATACTGAGGTAACTGGAGTTCTCACCCTGAATAAAAAAGTGAACACCAGCAAATTTGACATTTAGTATGTAGTGGCTGTCAGTTGTCTCATATGACCATACGTATTTTTTTAAAGTGTAGGTGAGACGGAAGACAGCCACTGTGTAATTTGTGGTCACAAAAAATTGTTCCTCAGTATTAAGTCGAGCTTCATGGACTCTTTAAATGACATTTATTGAAAACCCTATTTACTCCTTTTTCGGGATAAAATTGTTCAATAAGGAAAAGCTGGAACCTCTTTGAACCACTTTGCTTCAAAATTCGCACGGATTTATAATCGTTTAAGAAAAAAAAATAGTTACAATTTAGAGTGTTACGGTGTTACTAACTTAAGTTTGTACAAAATGCATAAAAAGCTTGTTATTTACGATGTTTTTATACACATACTGTATTTTTATTCATACAAGCATGTAAACATTTTAGTTAGGTAGGCAAAACAAAAGAAAAATATCATAAGCGTAATTTTATTCGTAGTTGATTAAACGAATGAATTAGTCACGAGCGCGTAATTATTCTTTATTGAACCATTACTTTTCGTAATTAAATAACCGATGAATTGAAGCATGTTTACATGTTGCTATTTCAGTGCCAATGTACGTAATCATTCAGAACGTAGGTACATTATTGTAAAAAGTTTCATCAATGGCTATTGTGAATGCACGCGACTTATGTTTATAAATAAATACTAAGCGGTAAAAGTTTCAAATTAATATTGATTTTATTTTGAGTTTGTATTCATGTTTATCTTAAATTTCCAAAAAAATAATCAATGATATTTATGGTGTTGTTCTCGAATAGAATACCTACATCACGTTCATTTAGCAACCAATAGGAAGAAGATTCCCATCTTCCATCACAATAATGATTACAATTAACTCAATAAAATACCTGAATACAGTTTTGATATAAAAAAAATAGGTGTTGTCAAACACACACACATCAAAAAACGGCTTCTCATCTCCAATGCTTTATATAATACCGTTAAACTCAACATACTTAATATATGAGAAACTTAGCTTCGGGATGCTGCGGCGAGGACAGATCAATAAAGAGTGGATCACGAGATAAGTGAAATTACTGAACATATCAATATTTCAGGACACTTAAAATTGATTATGCTTGTCGTATTTAGTAAGTGGCACTTTAAATTTCACTTAAGTATTAAAGTAAAATTTCAAATATATCTTTGATAACGAATATTGCTAAAGATTTTGTCAATTTGATTATAATTATATGCCTTACACGAGCCATTCATTATTTTATACGAGATGTTGTAATTTGACGCAAAAAATCGCCATTATATTTGCTAAATTGTATGTTTTTTTTATAATCATAATTTTTTCGTCAAAAATAAAAGTATATTTAAGTACACCTTACTACAAAAAATATTAAATAAAGAAGCATCCATTACAGTTACTTCTTACCTGAGTACAGTACAGTGAGTAGGGCTCCAAGCAGCAGGCAGGCGCGCGTCCCGCCCATGGTGGCGGCGCGACTGCCGTACGCACCCGGCCCGCCCCGCCGCCCTGCACCCGGGGTCACCACACAACTATTGAGGATTTTTGGGACTTTAGTGGATGTATGGATTTTGAGTACTGTCTGATTTAACTTTGAAACCAAATTTTAATCTATCTTCCTCAAAAATAAAACATACGCGGCCCAAGGTATGTCATGCTGTTGATTTTTGAGGAAGAGTCAAATCAATAAGTTTTTATACATGGATATGTAATTTGTTAAAGATATATTATTTCAGACATAGTGTCACCACTAGTTTTCCACTCGTGGCTATGCCTGCGTCAGCTACGCGGCGATCTTCCGAAAATATCCATTTTCCCGTGGAAATGTGATATTTTCCTAGGATAAAAGGTAGCCTATGCTATTCTGGACCATAATCCATCTCTGTGCCAAATTTCATGCCGATCTTTCAGCCAATGTGATTGAGTAACAAACAACCAAACGTCCAAACTTTTGAATTTGTAACAATTATCATAAATTCTTAGCTAATTTGATTACAATCACTGAGCTTTCAGAACCCTCTGCGACATTGCACTACTGTTAGAACAGCTAGTATTAAAGACAGCAGCGTAAATCAATGAAGAAAATAAATAGAGCTGTTTTGAGATGAAAAATGGAAAATGAAGTATTTAGAAAAAATCGACCCGTCTCACAACCAGCTCCGATGGGACATCATGATACATGGTTTTGAGATGGGTCGATTTTTTAATACATTTCCATTTTTCAACCATAAAAATTGCATTATGAATGCAAAAAAGTAAAAATTTAAATAACTGTTTTGAGATTTTAAATTATTTTTATGCATTCACAAAGCAATATTCTAAATATAGGAAAAATGTGATAGTAAAAAACCACGAGCCATATAAGTAGTTTGATCCCGCCTGAAAGCTACTATAGGGCTCGTGGTTTTTTACTACCACATTTTTTATATAGAACTGTTTTTCTTAATCGTAGCTTTCATTATGAGAAACATTTTTTATTTGTTACTAGCTTTCCGCCCGCGGCTTCGCCCGCGTGGACTACACGACGTTATCCCGCGGGAACGTGATATTTTTCCGGGATAAAAAGTAACCTATGTTCCTCTCCAGGCTACAAAGTAGCTGTGTCCCAAATTTCAGCCAAATCCGTTCAGCCGTTTCGGCGTGATTGGGTAACAAACATCCAAACATCTAAACATCTAAACTTTCACATTTATAATATTATAATAAAATAAATAATAGGTCTTTACCTATGAAATTGCCGTTTTCTATGGGGAAATTGTAGGAAGTTGGAATCGGCATACAAAGATATTTGGGGGTTTCTTGGACATGTGAACTCCGAATTCAACGAAACTATCGAGATATGATCAGACAAAATTATTCTAACTAGTTATTGCCTATAATCACTTTGGACTGTCTTAGAATAAAAAAAAAACTGTTCAAAGCTGTCAAATTGACGACAACCAAAGAGCGGTACTTTGAAGCAGTTATAAAAAATTTGGACGCGTGTTTAATTATTCTTTTCTTAGATGTTTAACATGACGACATACTCTATTTTCGAAACTGACTATTAATTTTGATATATTGATATTAATTAAAAAATTAGAGACCAATAAATATGTGAGAAAAAGACGGCAATTTCATATGTAAAGACCTATTAGTAGGATTTATGGAAAATTAATATTCGCTAAAATCCTTTCCATTTGTCGAGTAAACGTGGCTACCCTAACAACCGCCCTGCACTAACCTGCATGCAGCCTGATTTCAGCATAATAAAGAGCTTGTTCTAGACTTGAATTTGATTCACGGTGTTTGCAATTTGAATAATATATGGAATCGAAATATAGCTACAATTTAGCAACGGTACGTTATTTTGTTTAAATAGAAGTAGAAGTTACTTATTTATTAATCGACTAGCGGATCCTCGCGGTTTCACCCGCGTGGTACCCGTTCCCGTGAGAAGATCGGGATAAAAAATAGCCTATGTCACTCGGGAAGAATGTAGCTTTCTAATGGCGAAAGAATTTTCTAAATCGGTCCAGTAGTTTCGGAGCCTATTCCATGCAAACAAACAAACAAACAATCAAATCTTTCCTCTTTATAATATTAGTGTAGATTTAATGACTTGTCTTATGTAGGAACCACTTTTAATATTAGGTATAGAACTAAACCCTACGCTACTACCTAACCTACACTATTATGGATTGTTTTATTGCTTTATTTTCTACATAACAAAATGTATTTTTTTTAGAACAAAAATACACCTTTTTGCTATAATATCCTCTGATATAAGAGATTAAGTGGCTTATTACCCACATTCACTGGCATTTATTCCTTAAGTGCTCTTTTCCCAATTCCCAAAGCCGTTAAATATTTTTATATTTACGGCTGTAGGAAGCTGAATTTCAGTTGCAAATGATCTAATGCGCATGTGCGGTTATCCCGTGGGACGGCATCGATTGTCTCCGGGTTTGGTTATTCCTCTCCCCGAGAAATTATATAGGTCACGGTCCTTTACAACATAAAGTAAGTAGGTACCCACTTGATATGCCTTGTTAAAGGTAAGGGTAAAGGAGAAGTAAAACGAGGTACTTTGGTTTCATTCGTTTATATTTAATAAACAAAATGCAATTCAGAGTATTAACCCTAACAATTGAACAAATCGTGGAGACAACAGGTCATCCCATGGCCGAACAGGCACCACGCATCAACAGGAAATGATCAGGAAAGTGGGTTGTTAAGTACCAGGAAACCATGGATGCGCGGCGCTATCTCGTTCGGGTCGTCACACAACCTCTATCGTATGGTTGATGAGACAAGACAGAACAATAAACGAAATTAAGTAACGATTGAAAACATTGTCTCTTAATCATAGCCGCTCCGCAACTTCCAAAGGAACGTCTACAATTACTTTTAGAATTTCCACATCGAAGAGAGAAAAAGTGGTGAGCTGTGCGAGGGTACATTTTCCGTATTTGTACCCGCGCGCGAGCTCCAAAGACTTAACGTTTGCTCTCTAAAATGTTTACAATGTTTCCGTAAAAATAACAAAAGCATGTATGGATCTGTTGAAACGTCGGCTTGTATGAAAATTAAATGATAGGTGGAACACTGTAAAGTCAGCAGGTATGCAAAAGACGAGCAGCTGTCCCGATTGATGTGTAAATGCATCAAGCTTACTGCTTTGCAATGGTTTGACTTCTCGTGTTTATGATTTGTGGATACTGTTTACCCTGATATGAGATGATGGGAAATTATATATTTTACGGAGGAAAATGTATTAATCAAGAATCGCCTTATATACACCTGAAGTTACTGATTGCAGACTTTTTTTTATAAAGGAGGAACTTTACGTAAAATCTAAGATTTTATTCAGCGTATGAATCACTGTAACTGTATGGAAAGAAGTACAAACTTGAATATTAATATGTATGTTAATTATTCGTATAAGTCGTTCCGAAAAACCCAGTACGAATTTTACAAAATAATACTTTGATTAACTACAAACTTTTAACGAACGTTTTATTAAGCTATAGCCATGGATATTTACCATTTATAACAATATCGACCCGTTCACAACGAGGCGTATCACAACCTGTACCAATTGAATCAACATTGTTTGTAAAGATCTATACTAGCTAATGACACAATACATCCGAAAATAAAGTTAGGGATCATAACCACGATTCACGGAATCGAACAAGAAGGAAACAAAGGGCTCGTGTTTCTGCCCAAACCCTAAACTGTACAATAGATTTTAAGAATCGAGAAAGTTCTAACAAAGTTTAAATTTTAAATGCGAATCAGGTCGTTCAACGGTTTGAAGGAAGACGTCTTTGTGCTAAAAATTTATATTACGCCATATTTGAGTTAGGCGGCCATTCGAAAGGTGACTATTCTAGCGTGGAGCCCAAGCAGCCGACGGGCGCGCACCCGCGCCGGCTCCGAGCGGCAGTACCGACTGCAACCGATTATCACTAACAGGAGCTCCGCAAGAACGTTTGCGTCGAAATACTTTTGCTGTTGGACAATTGCTGACTTTGGAGGTGGCTAGGGATCAGTCGTTTGGTTTGTCCCTCGAGTGTGACGACCTTTCGTCATTTATCTCGGAAGAAGTGGCTCTGGAGCGGTGAGCAAAGGTTTGACATTAGTCGGAGAGGCAGTATTCGGTTGAGCGCATAGGGATGGCAGTCAGCGGTAACTTATATCTACAGGGGGCGCGGGCGGCGAGGCAGGCGGCGGCAACTCCGGCGCCGCGGCGTCGGCGCCCGCGCCACTTCGCACATCACAACTTAACAAGTATTCGCGGTATCACAGAACGTTACGCATGCGCAGCCGCAGGCGGGCGGGTCGCTACGACACCATGATGTGTGGAGCGGACAGCAGCACGGCTAGCGTGGCGATGATTGTGAACAGGGTAAAGATAATAAGGCACAGTCTGTCCACGACCATGGCGGCGAATTTCCAGTCGCGCGAAATGTCCGCATCTTCGTCATCTTTGCGCATCTGTGAACAAATTGCTTAGTTATTTCCAGTTATTGACTAAATCTATCAAAAGTTTAATTTCCAAAAGAAAGTGTTAAATGATATTTGCAATATGTTTAACATTAGGTACCTGATCTGTGATGACTCTTATTTCTTTCAGTATGAGCGAAAGCTCGTAGTCGACACCGAAGCAGCTGTGCGCTGCCAGGCCCGCGCCGTTCTCCTCGCCCCCCCTGCAACAGGCACAGCTCTGTAGGTACCGGCCAAAAGGAACTCCTATACTACGGGTACAGCCGAGGAACGAAGGGCGCTACGGGAATAATGCTGATTAATGTCATAGAATCAAGTAAAAGACGATACCCAAGACCCAGAAAAGAGACTATAGTGAAATGTGATATTGTATCGCAAGTGAATGTGATTACGATAATGTCGTATTAGCTGTTTAGGGTCGGGTTTACTGCGGAACGTTCGAGGCAGGGGTTTAATATCTTTTTAGATCTATTTACGGCGAGTAGTGTTCGTGTAGATCGTCGAGGGACCTGTAGTAACGGCAGCAGGGCGGCTGCTGCGCGTGCGCGTGCCTGAAGTCGTCGTCGATGTCGAGCACGTTGGCCAGGAGCGACTTGGAGGAGCGCTCGCGCAGCTCGAGGTCGGGCGGGGGCGGCGCGCGCGCCGGCGGGGGCGTCGCCGCCGACCCCGGCCGCGACATGCGCAGGACCCACGGCAGCCAGTACAGGAACACGCATCGAATCTGCGACGCAAATTCATTTGAACAAAGTCAGTTCGTATAACACTCGCAGGACTACTCAATTCCAGAGTAGCCACTACCAAATTCTTAAGTACAATGGTCGCTAGGCCCTAAATAGCTTAAGATCTACTGGTTCTAAACTGATGTTGCGGTTGTTTGATTTACCTTCGTATTCATAAATAATAACTTGGGTACAAATAGGTACTAGAAGTTCTTCTGAGCCTAAGAATGTATTGTGAAACATCACGTAACCACATGAAGATAATATAAGATATTTATTATTTTTTAAGTATGCCAAACTAGCTCTAACTCAATCAAACGAAAAATAAAAACGCAACTGAATGTTATACGAACCCAGTCGCTCATTTCGTGCGTGTCTGAATGCCTGTGGTGGTAGTTGAGGATGAGTATAGTGGAGACAACAGAGGAGGCCACCATAAACATGATGCAGTTGAAGTACGTGCCCAGGAGCGGTACTGCGTCTGAGGTGGCGGGCATTGTCTCTGCCACCATGTTCAGAAACACTGTCAGCGACAGCAGAATCGTGACGCCTAAAAAAACAGTAAGTTAGTGAATTGAGGTGACTTCAAATGCTACCTCTGACTAAGCAAATTTAATCTTCATCTTGGTATACGCACCTAGTGACAACTTTTCGCCAGAATCCGGTGGCAAGGTGAAGCCTAGAAGTGCCATGGAAGCAATGAGCACGCATGGCACGATAAGATTGAAGAAATAGTAGAGTGTCTTCCGCCGGATAACAACCGCAAAAGTGATGTCAATGTACGGCTCTGGGCAGCAATTGTAGTAGATTTCATTGCGCTTGCCTGGTACGCCTGTTGATAAATAAACATTATATTACCTGCAAGTTTTATAAAAAATCAAAAATTTTATATATGTTCGTGATAATAAACGATTAGTACCTATTAGTTCCCATTCGCCATTCGTGACAAAACTGCTTATATCTCCACCCCCTTCGTCTTGTAGTTGAAGGTCCAACTAAAAATTATTACCCATTTTTATTTAACGTACAATTAAGTTTTAAGATATCCTAAAATTATTTCACCGAGACACACAATTTTTTTAAGTACATAAACATAATGCAAGTCTCTGGAACAGCTTTGCTATAAAATACTTCAACACTATTTCTAAGCTAGTACTAAAACTTTTTGATTTGTATACGCGATGGTCATACTTGATATCCGTCATAAGTCCAACTGCCGAACTTCATCTCGCACCGCTGGTCGTCGAAGGGGAACCAAGTGATGTCGATCTTGCATGTGCTCTTGAAGATCCCCGGCGGCACGTAGAGGCACGAGCCGTTGTTGCGGACCACCACGTTCGTCGGGTACGTGCTGTCGAAACCTTCGTCCGCGCTGGAAAGTTAATAAAAGTGTTAAAGATAAAAGTAAGTTAGAGCGAGAAGAAAAAAAGCCAATTGATTTCACAAAACTGTTTGCAAGCTACTGGGCTTAAAGTAACTAAAAGTGAAGAGTCATCTCACGTAACAAATGACGATCGATTACAAAAAGATATTAGGAGTCAACAACGAAAATGAGATGCTCATCGTCGGAAAAGTTAATTGATTATTTTGTAGAATGAATCCAAAGCTTATCGCGAAAAAAAAAAACAGAAACTATTCCTAATATTGAGCCAACAACACAAAGTATGAAGGTTATTATGCATTTTATAAATAACAGCTAAGTATATAAATTTTCTTTTCGTCTTTTTAAATAATTAATCTAGTTCTTACCTGTTGTACATGAGGACGTCCGGCTTCCATAGCCGATGAGGGGGTACTCGCAAATCTTTGACTCCGCCGAAGTCCGAAGTGTTCCATCTCAAGTTCATATCATTCCATTCCTGTTGCCAAAGTTAAATCAATTAGAAACTTTTTTAAGTTCGCAAAAGGGTGAGATTCCTAAAGTTGTTAGTCATTAGTGCATTGATCCTAAAAGCCCACTGTGTAACAAAGCCTTTTTATGTTTTTGTGTACCATTTCCTTTCGCTAAAATTACGAAAAAAGATCGAGTGCAAATATGGCCGCTAATGGACGAAGCATACGTTGATTGCTGTACAAATATTGTTCCATTAGGCATACTTACTAATTTGAGCCAGATGTTGGTTATTAGTAGTTGGTTCTTCTCGTCCTGTCAAAAAGAAAAGAAAACATAAAGTTGATAATTTTGTACTATAAATACAATAAAATTCATTGGTAAACCTTAAATGTACTATAAACAGACAACTCTTGAAAACAAAATTTGCAAAGTTTATATCTTACTGCAGTGGTTTAGGGAAATCAGTTTTCTTGACAACAAGTACGTATATACGAGTACGTAAGCTCAGTGTGATTCACGACATACTTAACATAAGTAATGTTGAACATTAGATTTAGAAATTCCAAGGAAATGTACACCGACGAACAACCAACGGATCCTTAAACGTTAACATCTTGATAACCATCGTAAAAATAAATAGGTGTGTACATATTATTCTTGTTACTAAATAATCATCATCATCATCATCATTTCAGCCGTACGACGCCCACTGCTGTGCATAGGCCTCCCCCAAGGATCTCCACAACGATCGGTCCTGCGCTGCCCGCATCCAGCGGCTTCCCGCGACCTTGACCAGATCGTCGGTCCACCTTGTAGGGGGCCTGCCCACGGAATAATAGTGTGTTCTAAATAATAGTGCTACTAAATAATAGTGTGTTATTATTCTAAAAATGCGCTAAATGAGACTTTCCCTTTAAATCAAAGAGCTTTGTATAAATACATAACATGATTATAATTATGAGCTCTCGTGGACCACGGATTGCTCCAGCACGTTGTAATGGTGTAGCAGGTGACATATAAGAACCATTAAAGGAACATAATATGACATGGACTCACCACGTCGAAGACTTGCAGCGTTTAATATTTGATGATCACAGGCCTATCTAGCGTGGTATAGATTCGCGTTAGTGTATATATTCTTTGGTATAGATGTGATAAGAGAAGCTTAGAAGAAATGTAATATGACGGTGCCTCACCACATCGATGATCTGCATCAGTATGAGGCTGGAGGAGAGTTGCAGCTCTTTACTCTCGTTGACCACGGGCCACTCCAGTAATGGTCTAGAGTCTAGACGGTCGGGTGGTCCTTAATTACCTACTAGACTCTAGCAGGCTATTAAGGACCATCATTTGTCGTTGACTCACCACGTCGAAGATCTGCAAGGCCGAAGAAGAGTTTTCGCGGGTCGCTCTCGTTGACCACGGGCCGCTCCAGCACGTTGCAATGGTGGAGCAGCTGATATAACTAAGAACCATTAAAGTAACATTATGTGTCGTTGACTCACCACGTCGATGATCTGCATGAGCGTGAGGCCGAAGGAGAGTTGCAGCGGGTCGCTCTCGTTGATCACGGGCCGCTCCAGCACGTTGCAATGGTAGAGCAGTTGATATAAATAGGAACCATTAAAGTAACATTATGTGTCGTTGACTCACCACGTCGATGATCTGCATGAGCGTGAGGCCGAAGGAGAGTTGCAGCGGGTCGCTCTCGTTGACCACGGGCCGCTCCAGCACGTTGCAATGGTAGAGCAGTTGATATAAATAGGAACCATTAAAGTAACATTATGTGTCGTTGACTCACCACGTCGATGATCTGCATGAGCGTGAGGCCGAAGGAGAGTTGCAGCGGGTCGCTCTCGTTGACCACGGGCCGCTCCAGCACGTTGTAATGGTCTAACAGGTGATGTAGCAGCCGCTTTTCGTGGAGGCCACCGCACGCCTCTGGATGAGTAAACGAAGTGTCATTATTATTATGAAGAATAACAGAAATAAATATTTTATGAAACCGTGATTCTGGTATACTCATATAGTATTCTAATTAACAGACAAATGATACGGTTTGTTATCAAATTATTAACATTAAACCTGACTGAGTCAGTCTTCACTGAGTGCATTATTCGGATCGGAATCTCCCTCTAAAGAGTCCGAAAAAATGGTAAAAAGGAACCCTTATGATGCGACTAAGTCTGTCTGTCTGTCTGTCACAGCTGGATATCTCGAGAACTACTAATACCGATATTACATGGTTCAACCAAATTGATTCCCTTAGGTTAAAAGGCGCAGAAGTGAAAGATACTGCTGTTTACACGTTTCTTAAAAAATGAACTGTCTAAATTCTATACCATTCAATTCACATTGCCTGAAAATGTCTATCAATCAGGTAGCTACTACTTTGCTACTTTTGCAGTGTTGCAACGCATGATTAGGTAAGTATTGCCTCGTTTATACCAACACCAAATAAAGCAGAAGTGTAACGTGTTGGTGATTTTGTAAATGAGTGATTACTAAGTTTTTTTTGTAACGCGTTGATGTCTTTTGTAAGAATAATGTAATGTTTTGATATTACAACGTATGTGACAATCTAATTTTTGTTTATACGAGTGATGTTTTCAGTTATTATATAAAATGATGACATAATATATATGTCGCAGCCAACTGGTTGAATCCGCCATTCAATTAAACGCCTAGGCCGATATTTTTTTCCGTAAGCTATTTTATCTTCCCATAAGTTGACAGAGTCACAAAAAAAAAACCACGAAATTTAAGACGATCGCTTCGCTTTGCGATCGCCTTAAATTTCTAACCTATCACGTGTTCTACAGGACTTTCGAGGGTACATGCTGCCATACGTTACCATCCGCCTGCGACATATACATACGCCCCATCTTAGAGTTTTTAACAATACTAAAGAAGTTTTTAGTGCTTTCCATATTAGAATATGTGTATATCAGGAGGTTCGAACGTGTATTTAGTTCTTGTAGATGCAGTCCGTATTACATATTATGGGTCCAGTATCAATAATTACTAAATTTAATTAAAGATAGAATTTTTATTTAAGATAGACGAAAATAGGTATATGTATAGATCTTATAATTTCGAAGAATTCGTCTTCGATTTCAAACGAGTTGACAGCTCGTCCAATCTGCCGGTCATTAACAGTTTTAATCTCGGTTCTTAACTTTCGGTGTTCTTAAAAGCTTGTCACGTTATCTGAAAATTACAAAGGGGAACGAGCCTCCCTCGTTGAAAGGGCTCTCAAAACTTAGTCTTTTGTGGCATCAGTGCTCCACCCCAAACACTTTGATGTCTCGTGCGTGCCTAAGCATTGATTGGGAAAATGCTCAAACGTGTTAACGCGCCGAGAAAAAGTGAAATATTGTCGTAAAGTCACTGGGTTTTAGCGTTTTTGTTTTAGGTAAGTACTTTCTCAAATATTGTTTGGTATAGGTATTTATTGATCGGTATTCTTTTGTTAGGCGAATGTTGCCTTGTGCTTTCTGTGTTATGTGTGAGGTAACTGGAAATGGGTGTTTTTTGTATAAATACACAAGCACACGCAATGACAGAGCCTTAGAATTTATTTATTGAGTGTTGTCACACTGACCTCAAAGTTTTTGTATGTTGTGTCATTCAAATCTATATTAGTAATAATGAAGACTTGTTAATTAATTTATCGCATTAAAATTTAAAATTTTACACTTTTTACTTTTAATATTAATTAACAATGAAGTAAATTCACTACTTTGTTTATATCTATAATACCTACATGTAATATTAATAAGATTTGATTTTTATAATGCAGGTATAGTAATGTATGAATACGAAGTAGGCAAATTGAATAACAGCTTAGGTAGACAACACTATTTATTTTAATTTATTCAGTTACTGGGATTGTTACGAAAACAAAGGCGATACTTACGAGTAGGTACGTCGTAATTTTAATTTCTAAATGAAAAACAAGGCTATGACTGCGACCTGCCAGACATTGTTTAAATATTCAATAATTTCAATATTCTAAGTGCTACACAGTTGTGAATAAAAAAAAACTGAGTTAGGCTTTGATACAATTTTTTTTGCAATAGATTTTATCCTTCTGATCGCGTGTTTATCACCTAAACTCCTCCTAAACGGCTGGACCGATTTGATTGTTTTTTTTATTCTATCGGTTCCTGGATGGTTTGAAAACACAATTGGATCCGTAGGTGGCACTGTATTCTAAAACCTAAGAGGGTACAAAGTTTGCCGGGTCAGCTAGTTACATATAAAATCTTTAGCTGGCGTTATGTAAATACAGATAATCCTCAGGAAACATTACTTAGTGCCTGTTTCACGATGTCCGATAAGGAGATACTTTCCAGTTTAATTGAAAGTTTTGTATGGACTGTCTGTCAAGTAACAGCTAATCAGTACTTACTGAGACATTGTGAAACAGGCCCTCAGTGTTGCTTCTTCAATGTTTGTTTATTTTTCTTCTCATTTAATCTTGGTCAGTAAATATTCATTGCAACTGTTCTTATTCATCGTCATCATAAAATAATTGGGATTTGTGACTTAATAAAAGAGAAGACGGAGCTCTATAGATGAACTTCATTTTTCATCAGTCTATCTGCCTGTCATGGTTCTTTTTCTCGCGAGTAAAAGACATATAAAAAAATGTTGGGCTTCTAATGTAACAAAAAAGAAAAACCAATTCTGACTAACAACTCATACTCATTTTGTCAGATTTAATATTTGATTGGTTTGATTTAAATATTTGTTCAGTCACACTTTCAATCTTAAAGAATGAGAGTAGTGAGTGGAATAAGAAAATGAGAGTATGGAGCTTGTATTAAAAGTGCTCAAGTGGTTTTCTGGGACAATTGGAGTGGAATGGGACTTTAAGGACAAAATTTATTTTACGATGATTTGCGAAAACGAAGGCACTTGGCACAAACGAGTCTTATTGGGATGGAAAGGGTTTTTTTGTAAGGGCAGGATGTAAGGGTAGGATGTAAGGGTAGGTCACTTACCCCTCGGCCAGAGCAGGGCCAGCAGCAGCAGCAGGCCCGCGGGCGCCGCCAACAGCGAGCGGCGCGCCCGCCACCCCATGTCAGCGCCGCGAGCAGGCCGCGCCGCGCGCCGCCGCCGCCGCCGCTGCCCCGCGCCGCGCCATACCCGCCCGACGCCCGCCGCGAGACACCGACCCCCGCCTCCCTACGCCGCCTATTCACACCTATCCGATACGATACCCAAATTATCAGTTTTCATAAATCGAATTCCCTTCACGACCGTTCGCCGACGGCCACGCGTGCCGTCCGATTCTTGAGCATCGCCGGCGCGCCGCGGGTACGTTGTTCGGTCACGGCGCGTTTTTGAGCATTGTTGTTCAGCGGAGTGCGGCCGACCGGTGGGGCAGCGGAGCCGCCGGTGTGCGGACTGGCGGGCGCGCAGCCGCCGCCGCCCATTCACGCGCCGCCCGCCCGCGCCGCCCGACCTTGCCCCCCGCGCCCCGCACCCCGCACGACCCAGCCACCACCGCCGCCCGCCACCGCCTATTATTATGCTAATTATTTGGCCCTTTTCAAAATTTGCCTACCTCTCATTTTTCACGTCTGCTCGAAGTCCGTTAATTCTGGCCACTTTCATCTTACTCATGAATTTCTAACCTTTTATTCAATTACATAACCTTTGTTTAACCGAGAACCATCAATTTTAATATTTTTTATGGAACATTAATCTTTCGAAAAGCGGACATGAACGGTATTCGTTTACGGGTAGGTTCTTCAACAACTAGGTACGTTTTCATGGAATCTTACAGAACAACAAAAATTTTAAGTCTTATAGGACATGAAGGCTGTGTATTATACTATCCTTCTTTATATTTCTCTTGGGATCAAAATGAAACTTTGAAAGTACGCGCCTTCAATAGAGGCGCTTTATGAAACAGTGTAGAGCTCGCGTGAGAGCTTTACATTGTTGATATTACTGCCCCCATTTTGTAGGCTGAGGACTGTGATGGGTTTTCGAAATGTAGCGATTAGAGGCTCAAGTATTGTGGTTGTTCGGAGAGTGCGGGGATGCGGCGCGGCCGGCGCGGGGATGCTGCGCGGCGCCGATCAATGAGGCGCCCCCGGCCCGCGCGCCGCCCCGCCAGCCCCGCATACTGAACCCAACACCTACGAATTTTCGATCCCGAACCCTCAACTGACTCACTCAACTCACCTCTTCCCAGTATAAGTTAGAGTCGCCGGAAACCCTTAGTAGGGACCGACCTGTCTAGCTCATCCTTCCATCAGTCCGCAGTCCAAATTGATCCCTTACTTCATATATCACTCAACTCCTAAAGGAAAATATAGTTGATGTAACCTTTCGTCACAATTGGGTTGTTGACTGAGGAATAAAATAACGAAATACTAATTTAAAACATGAACATATTAGGCGTTTAAACTCACTAGTAGACCTTTTGGTGTAATATATTGCGTTTTATTAGTTTTATGACCGTTTTAAGTTGAGTGGGCAAGTCCATTTAAAAAGTATAAAATTTAATAAAATAAATAATACCTTTGAATAGTTCATTTAATGTATAGACAATTTGACTTTGAAACCATTTTGATAAACACGTACAACATTTAAAGTAGCTGCCGAATAAAATTCTTACACATTGCATACAAGCTAGCACTACGTGACGTCACGGAGTGGTAGCCGTTAGTATGGAGCGTTTTAGGCAGATCCAATTGGTGTGCATTTCAAACTGTGATAACTCAGGCAGTTTTCATGCTAGCGAAATAATTATTTTACCAATGTTTCTATTTTTGAGAGGTCATTATATATTACATAAAATAAAAAAATTGTCAACATGCCTATTGCCGATAGTTATTGTTTGATCGGTGTTGTCGATGAAATAGAAAAAATATAATATACAGAAATAAATTAAGTATCACAAAGTTATATTTTGGGTTCGTTATCGTGCTATTAGATTATGCAACATTTTGCAGAACATTCACGAAATTAGTTTGATACTAGGCTGTGCCCGCGACTTCGTCCGCGTGGAAGGGTGACTTTCGGCAGCATTTTTTATTTTTAAGGCTTATTATTTTGCAAATACACTTAGGAATATTCCCCACCTAATTTGCGCTGCGCCGCCGCCGCTCATTGTGTATGGCGCGCGGCGTTTGGCAAGTTTCTTACTTGCGTTAATTTCAGTTTCAGATTTTGTAATGACTCCGTAATTCTCTGTAATTTTATTTTCTGGGCCGTTAGTTTTTTTGTCGACGTCATCATCATCACACAATAACTTTCATCCCGTATTTTTACCCCCTTTAGGGTAATTTTTTTTTTAAACTTTGAATGTCGTATTTATTAATATCTAATCAAAAGCCTAAATAATCAGTTTCAAGCTTCTAGCTTTGAAAACAACATAATTTCCTTACAAACTTTTATCGCCTATTTCAACCCCTTACAGCCCTATTCTCGTATTAAAAAGTAGCCTATGTCCTTTCTCCGGCTCTAGACTATCTCTGTACCAAAATTCATATAAACCGGTTTAGTAGTTTAGGCGTGATTGCGTAACACACATACAGACAGAGTTACTTTCGCATTTATAATAATATATATAACAATAATCTATATATATAAAAATGAATCCCTATTTCCCTTAGTCACGACATCACGCGTGAACGGCTGGACCGATTTGGCTAATTTTGGTCTTGAAATGTTCGTGGAAGTCCAAGCAAGGATATAGGGGTAGGGTAGGGGTAGGGTAGGGTAGGGGTAGGGGTATTGTAGGGGTAGGGTAGGAGTGGGGTAGGGTAGGGGTAGGGTAGGGTAGGGGCAGGGTAGGGGTAGAGTAGTGGTAGGGTAGGGGTAGGGTAGGGGTAGCGTAGGGGTAGGGTAGAAGTAGGGTAGGGTAGGGGTAGGGTAGGGGTAGAGTACGGGTAGGGTAGGGGGTAGGGCCACGGGAACGAAGTCGCGCTGGGTCAGCTAGTATAATAATAAGTAAGGATTGAATGAACATTCGTTTTGAATCTGAAATTTTGGCCGCTCAGTTTACATTAATGTGACGTATCTATATGAACAGTTATTTGGAGCTTGATCTAATGTTGGATCTAGCCAGCGTATTTGTAACTATAAGCTGAAATAAACCTTCGAATACAGACAAATGCATTACCCACGGAGCTAAAGAGGCAATTGTTTCACTGCCAAATGTTTGTTCTTGTAACCACAAGCATCTTTTGCATCTACACGTTGGTACACCATCTTCAAACTATTTACAATTAAAATTGACAATTTTATTTATGACACATTTAGTAAAAACTAATATTATTTTTTAGCTGGCTTACTTTACTTTCGATGACCATTGAATAGTTGAACACCTTTTAATTAAACGTTTATTTCATTACAAGAAGATCCAGACCTCAGATCATATAATACTATACATCCAGACAGATCTCATATTCAATCCACGCATTCAAGCACTCTAAACATTATAATTGCAGAGAAGCTAGGTATGCCCGCGATTTTAATAGCATTATGTCATTTGTTTTAGAACGAGCGGAGAGAAAGTTGAGAGCTTTTCAAAAATGTAAAAAGGTGAAGCGCCAGGCATAATAGGAAAATCTCGTCTTTATTTTTGGAGTTAAGCATCACGTCGACAAAATTAGTATAAACGGGATCCAGGAGAAAATTGTCGGAGACGCTGTTTGAAAATGTTCTAAATAAACAATATAATTTTCACGAATTATTTTAAGATTCTTAAAGCCGACAGTAACATTACAGTATACTAAGCTCTTTGTAAAAAAAGAAAACATTTTTATGTCCAGCTTTTTTGCTGACTGTACTTTAAATAGGTTAAATACGTTTAATAGGCAATGGGAATATGTCTAAAGTCGCTTTTGGCGCTTCGCCGGCCGCTGCCGCGGCACGCTCACTTCGCTCGCTCGGCTCGCGCGGTATGTTCATGTAAGCCTAACATGCTCGTCGCTTCGCTCCTCGCTCCTATCAGCAGTACAGTCACGAGCAATAATATGTATACAACATAGGACTATGTCATATTACAATATTGAATGACTTCTGTGACACTGATCGTTTTCTTTTGGAACGCTACAGTGTGACAAAGTTCTATGTTGTATTGTATACATAATATTATTGCTCGTGTCTGTACATGAGTACCTATTTTTAAACTTAATAAACCGTGTAGGTGAGTTGACCGTAGGTGAAATGATCGTTGGTGAAATGACCAGTAGTTCAATCAACCGTAGGTGAAATAACCGTAGGTGAGTTGATCGTAGGTGAGATGACCAGGGTGCCTACCATCAACTTTAAGACAGCGATTCAAAAATAGCGCGATGCAGAATAGGTTCCTAAAATGAATTGCTTTCTTTCGTACTATGACCTTCTAAAAACTGGATCGCAAATGAATTGCTAAATGTGAATGACCGAACGACGTGTGTCCTTATTTCTTCTACCCGTCTCTTTCACTCGATTCTGTCATGCCCGGAAAGTGAGAGGGACGGGTATAACCTGCAGGTGTCATGTTAGCTTGGCCGAGTTATAAGTCAAATAAGAGTTCGTGACAGTTTAGCGGCTGTGAAATGTCATTGAATGATCACTGAATCGCTGTCATTGATATTAAGCTGTCGTGGTACGAATAAGCGAAGCAGATCAGTTTAGGTCCTAAACAAAACCGCCATAAGAGTTGATGGTAGGCACCCAGTAGTGATTTCGTACATTAGTTATTTTAAAAATAGGTGTAACGACAAATAGTTATTTTGAACAGTAGGTCTTTTGACCGTAGTTATTTCGACCATAGTCGAAACGACCGTAGTTATTATGATATGCCCTTATGCCTTTACGCATCCATAAAAAATTATAAGTTCTACCCCAACTGACTTCTGAAGAGTGGATGATCATCAAACTTATCAGTGTACTAGTTACGATTACGACCATTAGAAGTTCTGTTTACATAATCTTTATTTTATTACGTTCATATTCGCAAATATTTGCGAACACGACTACGAACATTAAGAAATAATCGTATATTGGCGAATGCGAATGCAAATGCGAATATTCGTTAAATTTGTCTTATTGTCTTTTTGGTGGCGTCTGGTGTTGCTCGCACAGGCCCTGCCAGAATACCAGCGTTGTTGTAGGGTGACATTTTTGACACCCAGCAACAACATATGCTGAGGCAGGGTCCTGATTGGCGCATCACCAAAGAATATATACAATTACGCGAAAAGAAACGACACTTAAGCATGTGTGCACGTAAAATCGCTTGCGGCTATGTGTGGGTGTCTGGATGTGAGCGGGGGCCGTGAGAGGCGCGCGGGGCGGGGAACCGGCAGTCGGTGAATGCCTTGGCCGAGGGCTGGCACAATCAAATAGGAACTACTAGGAAGACAAAAAATGTGAAAGTTGTTAAAATTCAGTCGATAATAAATAATTATTGAGAGGACTAATTTTTATTTGGGCGATTATTGATTCACTCACTCAGTATTTTTGTCGTTAACTTAGTATTTTCTTTGGACGATTTAGTATTTTATTCGGACACATTAACTGTGCTGTGTCCCCACTGTTAGTAGCTTATTTTACGTACATAATATTATTATTATTATTCCCTTTATTACATTTAAAATACTTACTTACAAAATTATATTTCTAAACATATTTTTTTTACAATATATAACACTAAAAAATATAACATTTAAAAATACAAAAATGCAGTTAGTTACTGCCTTCTGCATTGCATCAGATTCCCGATCCATCCACCTAACGCAAGCCTCTTAAGGTGTTTATCGAGGCTCTTGGCTATCAGACCATGGGCAGATATGACTATCGGAACAACAACCGCCTCTGTGGTCTAGTGGTTCATACCACGGATTTCAGACCCAAAGATCCCGGGTTCGATTCCCAGTGGGGGTACATATTGTATTCGGTTTGGTTGGTGGTAGGACTTGTTCTTAGTCCGCCTGGCTAGCTACCACCATCTTATCTAAGTCTGACGCCATAACAATGATGTCTTCAGCATTATTGTGTTCCGGCAGTTGAAGATAAGATAGCCAGTTCCTCAGTGATTGAGGATTCCGGGAGTAGTGCGCTTCTACCTTCAGCCTTATCACCACTTATCATCAGGTGTGATGAAATGAATGTCCCACATGTCAACAATCTCGTGAGCTAAATAAAGATATTTGTTTTCTTTATCTTTTTCAGCTTTTCCAAGGTTGTCGTCAACTTGTCATATGTCATGGGGAACAGCGACATAAACAATTATTGCGTGGCGTTCATGTCGATCTATCAATACAATATCGGGCTTATTAGCTACAATAGTCCTGCCTGTCTGTAATGATAGATCGATCCCAATACAATGTGGCATGGCTATTTTCAGGAACCTGTTCTGGTGCATACTTGTAGTACGGCACCTCGGATGCCACAAGATTATGTTTCAGAGCAAGTTGTTGGTGTATTTTCCTTGGTTATGTCTAGGCAAATACTCGCCGTTTGCGAGACGAGAACAACCGGAGATTATATTATGTCTAAGGGATTCACCCGGACGTTGGCACGCTCGGCAAATATCCACTGTGTCATCCCTTATTATATTATTCGTCATCACAACCTTATCCATAACTGCACCGACAAAACCTTCGGTTTTACCAAAATGATACTTGTTTACCGAGATATACCTACGTATTCCTGAACATATTCTAATAAAGTATTTTCGACTCGAAATTAGTCATTCGTACATTCTCGCTAGTTTAGTTAATTTTTCGCAAACAAAATATAACGCTGCTCGGTTATTTGAGTATTTTATTCAATGTCGTTCATATTTTATTTTATCGAAAATTTTATTATTTCCCATTTGTAAAGATATTTAATAAATAAAAGTTGATTGAAAATTGAACGTGTCTTTCATTACCTAAATGTTCTTACACAAGTTCAAATTATAAAACATCCTACGTGTAATCTTCTTTGGCATTTATTTTAAATTTATTAGTCTATATTCCATTTCGGTATCAACCCTAGCGTCGGCTAAATGTCACCGGCGCTCGAACTCTCACGGACACGGAGTGTCACCGCTGTGGCATCACATAGATATTTTATTTTTTATTTTCTTTTATGTACTTAATTGTTTATTGTATGTTAATTGTGTTCTTTGTTATCTGTATTCTTTTGTAGTGTGAACTTGTGATGTGATGTGCAAAAATAATAAATGTCTTTTCTTTCTTTCTTTCTTTAAATCAGTAATATATCACTGCAAGTTAAATAAAAACTTGTACGTAATATAAACTAAGACTGATTTTAGCAGAGCCCGCCATTCGTTTTCAAACGCTCGCAATGGTAACAAATGAAGTAGAAATTATTATTATCACATTGGTTTTGATTTAACAAATGTTTGTGGTTAACAAATATTTAAACGATTAAAACAAATAACCGAAAATTGAAACTATTGTGCAAGCTATAATAGATCAATTGGCAATGGCAAATTACCTTACCCTGGCCATAATATATATTATTATTGTTATTATGACAATCAAATAGTGTAAATAACAAACAATGAATACAATATATATGTTACAGTCAAAACCATTAACCAGTCAAAAACCTTTTGACTGTAACATATACAACAATAACAAATTGTGGTTTCAATGCGCCGGCTCCTGAGCTATAGGGGCATGTAGCTGCAGCCATCGGCGCTTATATTCATCAATATTTTATAACCCTGTTGATTTACTATCTCATTAGCTCATTTCAAAGTTAATGGTATCGGAAAAATAACAGCCCTAATACTTACATTTAACTTTAAGCAAGTTTTAAGAAAAAAATATTTTTTCTTTAAGGCACTGGCTGGCCACTTGTAATTATTTTGAAAAATTTGGTTATTTAGTAAAAATCCCATTGTTCGAATTTAAAATTTTCCCTCCACATATTTTCGAGAGCCAAATTAAATTATCGTGTCTAATTTAAAAATAGAACATTTTCGTGCGATGATTTTCTACGATTTCATGCACCCCTAGACAAGTGGCTTTCTACTATCGAATTCGCCAATCGAATAGAAAAAAATGTATGGGATTGACATTAGCGCTCACGTGACTTTTCGATCGCTAATGTCAATCCCATACATTTTCGTTCTATTCGACTGGCGAATTCGATACTTAATAGAAAGCCACTTTTCTAGGGGGGGCTGATGAGTCATTTGATCGACTTCAAATGACTTTTATGGTTGACCTTTAAAAGCAACCATCTACCGTTCATCCCTAAAATAAAACAAATCTGCTGAAAGCATGAAAGGGATACAGTTTTCATCGCCGGAAGACGCGCTATCAGCATTCGAAAAGGCCGTGGAAGAGGTGTCTGCGGCGGACTGGAAAAAATGTTTCGAAAATTGGTTGAGACCAAGATGAAACTTTGTATAGAGGCTGGTGGAGAGTTCTTTGAAAAGATTTAACTAAAATATTTTATTCATTGAAGTAAAGTAGTTTTTTAGTTTCTCAAAACGTTCTGAGTGTCCCACGTACATCAAAAAGAAATATTTACGAAATGTAAAACTGGAAAGAACTCCTTAACTTAAAGTATAGTATACATGTAAACGTACAAGAGAGCATTTATGATGCAGCGATCGAGGTACGAGAGTCGCGAAAACGCAATGCAGTAACGATGCAGTCGTTAAAACTGAGCTTTCTGCAAGTGTGTTAACCGATTAAGGGAACATTTTGAAATGATTACCATTAAAAATATGGAAAGAGTGAAAGTAATTTAACTTATCAATACTTATCAGTAGGTACTGATTCTCAAAAGCATGCCTACGACCAAAACAAAAAAAAAACAATACTTCAAGAAAAGCTCAAACGGGGGCCTAATACTTGTCCAAAAAGATTGCTCTCATATCGTGCCAAAGAGTGAAAGCATAGTTAACAATGTGATCTCTATGAAATTGACTACAACACATTTGTTCATCTCCAAATAGTAATTAAAGTTGCGTTAAAGATCTGCACTATAATTTATATGTAGCAGGAATGTTAATGGTCCAACTAACTTGTTACTTAACGATGGACGCATACGTTTCAAGCCACGTCATTAGTTATAGCTCGCCAAGGAAGGGAACAATACAGGCGACCACGCTCCGGTTCTGTCTTTATTTAGCGCTAGATGTGCTTTGTAAATGGCAAATGTGTTCGGTACCAGGAAGTTTGCGATACTAGGAGAAAGCGCCTTAGGAGCAATTGAATAGACCACTAAGAACAAAAGCGGTTCGTTTGCTAGAAACTAGGCGAAATAATGAACGTCCTATACCCGAGTGAAATGTCAAAAGTAAAGGTTAAAAGTTATGAGTGCACGGCCGTACGCCCGTGTTTACAGGGTGTTATTGGAAATCTGGTATTGTGTCTGTCCCACATATGCAGCACTTATTGAATACTCATTAAAGCCTTATTTACTCTTGTAAATACTAAAAATAAAATAAAAACATGTTCAAGTATTTAAAGAAATGTTTTAAGCTTAATTAAGTCTAGTTCATTTTTGAGTCAAAGTGTTATATTTTGTTGTAACTATCACAGTTTGAAAGATCGTGTGTATTCAGGACAGTTCATATTACCTATGTTAAAACAACTTTATCGCAGTATACACCCTGTGTAAGGTACAGAGTGTGCAATTCCACCATCGATACCATTTATAGTGTTAATTCCACACCTTAAAACAACCTAATATTCGATTTCATTTCCTGTTTTCCCATGGGCCAGTAAAAGCTGGAATTCACAACGGCTGTGAGCTTTTAGCCATAAACTTTGACGTGTGGAGCTTTCGTCTTACTTTACGTGTTCAAGTTAATTGCGCCTGTCCATGACGGTTTGCTAGTATTGTGACATTAATTACCATCTATTGGTTATAGATATGATTGCTTTGCATGTTCAAGATAATGAAAAACTGAGACGCTTTTTTGATAAATAGATGATTGGTTAACGGCTTTCAGATTATGAGGATATTGTTTTCATCCCAAAGGATTATGAGCTTAATGACGTAATTGATTTAAATAAAAGAAAAGGATCAACAGATTAAGGGAATTATTTAAAAAAAAAAACAAAACCCGACTGCAAAAAATGTACCACTGAAAATGTAAAGTAAGCTCTTTCCAAGGAAAGCAGTAAAAATAAAATAAAATGAAACATCTATTTATTCACTTAGACATAATGAATATGTACTTATGAATGAAATCCTCAACATATTTTTCTTACCGCATTCAAGACTTTTTTTACATGAGTGTGATAATAGTAGATTTCATTACAAGTGCGGAAAGCCATTGCAAAGAGTTCCGACAAATGTCTACCCGAGCCGAGGCGCAGCCGAAGGTGAGGGTTGACAGTCGGAACAAGTTGCAATGACGGTTCCGCACGTGTACTGAACAACTATTTTTAATACAGTTGTGAAAAAATTAAGCAATTTAATAAAATAATAAAACACAATAAACTCAAATAACTAATCGTAAAAGAATATATGCAGAGACTTTTTTTTGATTTCTTCACCCATTCTGGGTTGGCAAAGGAAACTATGATCATACAGCCAAGGCTTCAGTAGATTTTTTTTATTGATATGAAATGAAAATTAAATTAAATGAGATGAAATGAAATGAAACCTAACAAAAGCAATCCGAATCCTACAGGAGCGCCTTTCCTTATTTCTCTCTTTTACCACATCGTTTTCCATTAAAGCCACATTATTGCACTAATTCCACCATACTAAGTACCTACCACAATAAAAACCAGAAAAAACTAATTTAGAAAATTAAGAAATAAGGTCCCTCATTTTCTTTTCACTTACTTGCGCAAACTCCTATAAGCAGATACTATGGTAAATAGTGCACGTCATACCATATTTAGTAATCTGTGGTCATACAGCCAATTTTATGTAAGTATTTTTTATATTCATAAATTTAATTTGGCCGATACTAATATTAATTTAATGTATAATTAAAATTACTTTTAAATCTGATATTGAAACAAATTAGTAGCTTCTTTTTAGAAATATTTGCATGAATCATAAAAACTTTTATGATTTTTTTTTTGTAAAAACTTAGTGGTTGGTTTTTTCTTTTATTTTGACAGTTGGGAAAGAAAACGCACGAGTTCGGGAAAGGTAAAGAAAAAGTTCGAGTGTGTAATAGCCCACATCCCGAACGCTATACGTCCCTGCAATACGCCACTTTTTGAGCAACTGTATTAAAAAACACTTTATGATGTAAAAGGTCTCCTGACTGCAATGACAAATTAAAGAGTTTTTTTCCCTTTTTTAGTGGTTAATTTACAACTTACTTACTACTTTGAAATTAAACAACTTTTACAGATTTTAACGCACAATCTACTAAATCCGCAACTGTTGTTTTATTTTCAATAAATAGGACGCTCAAAAATTTAAGCAATGCCTAGGGGAAACACACTGGATGTTGCCAAAAAATTATGCACATTGTCAGTTTTGGAAACAAAACTTGTAGGCAGAAAAACAACTTCAACCTTTTTCAGAAGATGACGTGATAAACAAGGAGCTATAATATCCGTAAATGCAGTACTTAGGTCTTTTACCGTTTTGATATAAATTGAATTTATTAGTTAGTCAATCAACAGCAGGTCTGTTTACATTTTTTGTTTAAAATATCAGATTGGCTTTATTGGCAAAGTAAACGGCCGGGAGCGGCGGCGTCACGGCGTCACGGCGGCGTCGCGTGACCGACGCGGCTGCCTGCAAATTGCACATTACACGCCGCGATCGCAACCGAACATTAATGCATTCCCGCAGATTACTTCATAGCGAACCGACCATACAATCTGATACACTTTTTACAAGTTTTGCGCATCAGCGAAATTACCACAAAGATTCCTATCTATCTAACTGATCGATTTCAGCTTATGTGTTAACATAATTGAATATATTAATTTAAAAAACTGGACTAAAATGTAAAAGCCTGTATTTTTATCTTTTTCGTCGAATCACGTAACAGTGTGAAAACGATTGCCAAATATCGAATTGGGACTGAATAATTTCAATTTGCGCTGGCTGCTATCAATGTGGGTCGTAAGGGACACTGATTACTTATTGATGACTGCGGTCCATCCAACCCTGGCCGATGATAAATTTGGCCCGAAATGTGTGAGGAGAAAAACCGTGCGGGGATTCGTATGAAAAATATTAGCGTGACCTAAATGTTTTGCAATGCCAGTAGATTTCACAAGACTGTATTTAGGTCGTCCAAATGCCCGATGCATTTTGGCTTTCTATATGGCGGGCTTAACCACCCGAGACAAAATGTTTCCGACGTTGAAACTTATCCTGTATTCCGATCAGAATAAAAATGTTGGCTGGTACAACATGTTAGTACCTACGAGTAGGTATATTGTGATTAAACTTTAACAAGATAGTTGGTGAACAGCAATAAACTCTATTATAACCTGTGTTACGCTGATGACTTATATTTATTTTATTCAGTAAAAAAAACAAACAAAGATCTAAATTTAACAAAAAAGTACCTAATAAACTTTTTAAATTTTCATGGTCATTAATACTGTAAATATTACGAACAGCAGGAATTTTACCATGTTTAGATATTTTGTTGTCGAGTCCCAGATATTTCGGCACAGTTGCAAACGCCATGATCACGGAGTAACTGAACTGATCGACTCATGGTAAAAATCCCGCTTTTCGTCATACTTAAAATAGTAATTCCTATTTTAATTACTAGTCTTTAGGTTTCTTTAACTCCCTTTCCCTAAATGTACTTATATATTTTTTTACTGATTTCCGCTCGCAGCTTAACGAGATGATGTTTTTTCGTGGATATTAGATATTTTTCCGGGGTAGAGCATATAGCCTATATGCTATTCTACACGATATAACACGAGCATATAGCCTATTGCTGATTTATTGATTTTGTACGGTCACCAGCACGTCGGATTACTACAAAATGTCAATTTTTTTTAATAGAAAATGAACGCTATATGTTGGACATAAGGTTGAATTTTATCAGATTGTAGTAACCTGACGTAATGGCAACTATACAAGATTTTAAATTCCAAATTAGATAATGCAGATATTTTAAGCCATGTTCCATTGAAAACAACCCTGTAATCTAACCGCCGACAAGATTCATTCTCTGTGGCGAAAAACATCTGTGTCTCTGAATAGTCCATTGATACGTATTTGCAGGCAATATAAAGAACTTGATGTGTTTCATTAGACTCCTGGAACTTTTGTTAAAACTATTAAGGATAACATAAACTAGAACTCTTAACTAAAGTAAATTAATATCTAAATTCAATTCCAATCAAATGTTGTGCGCAGCTATTATTGAAATGCAACTTTAATGATTTGTATTTTGTTGCTGTACCAAAGAATAAAAAATAAAATAAAATAAATACACCACAATCTATCTTTGTGCTAAATTTCATCATACAAACTTTCGGATTTATAATATAGTAAGATAGGTTTGCGTATTAGGAGGTGGTGTACAAGTTTAAAACACTTTTAAGTGCACTTAAATACGTATTTAGGTAGAGCTTAAACAAAGTTTACTTTCATTATGAAATAAGTCGAATAAGATTTCTAGAACTATTTTTCGGCCGACGAAATTCAATTAAGTATATTTTTTGTCCCAAAATCTTTATTTTTGCACCGACTGTGTTACAATAATATTTACTTTCACTCAAATTAATAAACTTAGCTCTCATGAGGCACAGTTCATGATGTGTGCGGAACAAACAACAGGAACGAGTATCGATCTACTTACTTACTTACCTTCCATTAGGTTTCGATGTCAAAAGGGGTACGATCATGGTACGATATAAACAAAGCCACAAAGCAGGATGACATTTATATTGTTTTCATTGACAACCCCGAAATTCCATAAAGCCTATGTAAAAATAAACATTGAAATGGAAATTGCATTATTTAATTAAGAAGACTTACAAGTAACCTTAAAAATAATTTATTAAATAATAAAATTTAATGTAACCCAAGTTGGTCTTATTTTTTGAAATTTTTAAATCGACTTAGTAGTTTTTAAGTACCTAATCCTGAAAATACTGTAATTTGTTAGGTAACAATAGCAAGAGTTTCTACGTATCTTTAGGCATAACTTCTTTGTTTATAAGCCGATTTAGATGATTCTTGTTTTGTTGATAGGCGATAGGTAGTGTAACCGACACCAAAAAAGGAGGTTCTCAGTTTGACCCGTACTTAAGTATGTATGTTTGTTCACGAGATGCGGTTTTCAGAAAAGTATTTGAAGGGGAAGGTTTTGGTATTATAACCAATTTCAAAAAAGGAGGTTCTCAGTTTGATCCGTATGTATGTTAATGTATGTTTGTCCGCGATTATCTCACGTTTGGCTGAACCGATTTTGATGCGGTTTTCATCAAACAAGTATTTTAGATTGATGCGGTTTATGTGTATATGTACGTATTTACCAGGATACACTAAAATTGCCTGTATGATGCACTAAGAAGAGAGCGTGAAACATGTACATTTTTTGTTTTCTTTCTAAACTCGGTTTTGTTTTTTTTATAGTTGAGTGAAAATACGAATATCGTGTTTCTAGCCACAAAATAATCAAGATCATTTATGAAACTGTAACATATATTTTTATTGCTCAAAATAATAGTAGATTATACACCGAGGGGATAAAGCACTGCTGTATGGTCACGGGCGATATATTGAATTCTGAGTAAATGAGGGACTCCAGATTTAATGTTACGAGTTAATTACTGGGCGGAGCGAAGGAATTAAAACGGAGTCCTGAGTGCAGCGAGGTATTCAAGCTCGAACAACAAATTTGACGACCGATTTGGCGCAGGGGTAGGCTTCCCACCTTCTGCGCCAGTGGTCTCGGGTTCGATTCCCGAACAAGACAAATATTTGTGTGCATGAACATGTCTATTTGTCTTGGTCTGGGTGTTAACTATGTATATTAAGTATGTATTTACAAACAAAAAGTATTTAAGTATATATTTATCCGTTATCAAGTTTTCCATGATACAGTATCTTAATGAAATTAACATGGGCTTAGATAATTGGTGTGAATGTAAGAAGTTATTTATTTATTATTTATTTAAATTGGTAAAATGTGTGTCCCCTATTAACTTTTAAAGTAATAGAGTGAAAAATCTAAAATAAATATATGTAGACAGACAGTAGTTTTTGAGATATAACACATTTTCAAAAACCGCAAACATAACTTTGTCTTTCATACAAACACTATGAAAAACAAAGTTATTTAAAAAAACAGCAAATGTAACTTTGTATTCATACAAACACTATGAAATCAAAGTAATTTTTTGCTGGTGAAAAATGGTAGCTAGAGGTATTTTGGCTAGGTGTATGTAATCGGTACGTTAAGTGGATACGGAAACCCTTCATGATCGAGTCCGACCCACACTTGGCCGATTTTTTTATCTCCTGTTTATTGCTATTTCTTTGCATTTGTAATGCTATTTTTATTTTTAAATTAAAATTTTAAATAAGAAAATGTCTTTGTACTAAAAAAATGTTAAATAATGACATCTATACATCGACTTGCCTCCCGCTATCATTAAGAAGAGACAACACTGCACTGCAATAAAGTTACTTACAAATCTTTCTGCATTTCGATTTAATACAACGTATTCAAATCTCAAATTATTAAAGGTCACTTAAAAGCGACGAAGAACTTGTTTCTTTGGGCCAATTACACAATCAACCTTAAACGACCGCTGCAGTCGAGTGGATTGCCGGTGTGGTATTCATGCTGTCGCCGCCGCCGCCGCGCCGCGCCGGCTCGAAGGTCCGGGTTTGATCCCTAGCTGGGCCAAGTTATTAATACTTAATTGTCTCTGGTATGGATGCTTATGATGTTGAATATTTCATGTATCATATTACATAACATAATAGCTGGTATATACGAAGTGTTCGAAATAAGGAATTATGTACCTACATAAAAATGTTGCCGAAGTTTTTTGTATCAAAATACTTCGATTTTACACAATGAACGATATAATATGTTTTCAATTTGTTTTAACTAAACCTGTATGTCAGATCATTGGTGCAAGTGATGGAATATAGCGGAATTTTTATGATAGGTCACATACATATATTTATTAACTTCAAAATTTCGATTTAAGTTATACGTTTAATATTGTAAGGGAAGCATAAAAAGGTATTACAGGTTCTTACACATAACGTCTCTTTCTTATATGACTCGTAGTTCTCTCTCAAATCAGGCGCCAAATTAATATACTAGTCGCATTTAACCTTCCTACGCAACACATAAATGTAATATACATAACTACTTTTGCCCGCGACGTTTTTTCGTTCGCGTGATTAAGATAGTTGTGCGTTTATTTTGAAAGTTACGGATTACTAATATCAGTATCAAAATATTTATTTATCAGTAGACCTTATTTTTTTTGTTTCTTTCTCACTTATCTTCTGACATAGTGGGTCAGAGTCTTTGATCGCTTGGTTTTTACTATCAATGCACTATGAATGAAAGCTATCTACCCTCCAAAAATGGTGTCTCTACCTTTAACCTAAATGGAAATTCCTTTACATACTGAAACACCTTGTAGCAACCTGTATAATAGGAATTTTCCAAAACCCTTTCTTAGTGCTCACCTGCACCATGGAAGTTATCTATCCTCCAAAAATGGTGCCTCTGCCTTCAGCCCTATTCAAATCACCATACAAACTGGAACACCCTGTAGCACCCTGTATGACGGGAGTTTTCCAAAATTCTTTCTTAGTACTTACTTACACCATGAAAGGTATCTACCCACCAAAAATGGTGTCTCTATCTTCAACCCTATACAAATTCTCATATAAACTTGAACAACCTGTAGCACCCTGTATAACGGGAATTTTCTAAAATCCTTTCTTATTGCTCATCTACATAATGAAAGGTATCTTACCCTCTAAAAATGGTGTCTCTACCTTCAGCCGTTAGGGCTCTACGCCTATGCTAAACAATGAATGAATCGATCAATTTAGAGCTTTATATGTATAGATGTATGGTGCTGCAGTTCTCTGAAAAATAAACTTATCGTTCGAATATAAATAGATTACTTAAGTAAATATGATTGAAAATGCTATTGTTATTCTTGTTTTGCTCAATTTAATTAACGAAAACAAGAAACTACTTCACTAAAAGTGTTAACGTTTTCGATTCGAAGATTATTGAAATTTTATTAGTCTTTAATTATTCCGAGTGTATTTTTTAAAAGCCACTGGAAAACAGACAATTATTGTCTTGGAAATTTTGGTATGTCAACATATGATTGTGCCTTTTGATTCACATATTTGACTATTGCTATCAGGGACCCTAAAATAAATTATTTTTAACAACCTACCTATGTGTTCGTATTGTTGGTATGTACAAAATTGTAGAGATGAGCCATAGAAAACCAGGCAATGAAACCATGAAAATTCTATGAATGCTTTAATAATAATAAATTTTTTTGAAGGAACATGATATTAATGTTTTAAGCCAAGAAGTACTCCAGACATTGCGTGATCTATTAACGCATACCTTGGCCTCTCTATCTCACCAGAACCTATATTTTATCAAGCGAAATTGAATAAATACTTGAAAATAATGAGCTCATAATAATTTAATAGAAATATTAAATGTCATTTATTTGCTACATTAGCCAATAAAAAGTTTTCATGGTGAAAATATCTTTTCAAGTTGACCACACGTCTCGTTTAAAACAAGTGATGTCAAGATGATAATCTACCCTGCTAAATTGAACAATCCATTCCATAGATAAAAGATATAGAACAGCGAAATTGTAGCATTAGCTATTTTTATTTACTTGCTAGAAAACTACAAACAAACAAGACGTTGAAATAGCCAACCGTTAAGCTAACATTAAATGCGTGGCCGGCTAACTGGCCACATTTCACGATTATTATCCGAAGCTTAGTTATTCGTAGAGAGTGTGCGAAGCCTGCCACCTTATGCCCAAGATACACGACGCCAGTTTTTCTAACCTAAGATAGCAAACTAGAAGCTTGGTATACTAATCCTAGCTTGCTGTAGTGGGCACATAATAATGCTGTCTAGCTGAGAATTTAAGCTTTTTCTATACACGAAGCTAGAGTAAGTTAAGGTCTATCTAATCTTAGTAAGCTTGCTAGCTTAGCAACCACTGAAAAACAGGCTATCTTATATTTTACTGCCGGAACACAATACTGCTGAAAACAATGTTGTTATGGTGACAGACTTAGATGGTGGTAGCTAGCCAGGTAGACTAAGAACAAGTCCTACCACCAACCTAACCGAATTCAATATGTACCCTCCACTGGGAATCGGACCCGGGACCCCTGGGTCTGACACCGGTGGTGTACCTATGTCCATCTCTATCTTTTTCCCTACAGTCAAACTAAAAATTAGTTTTGTAGACTAATATTATATACTGTAGGTATTACCGATGTAATAATCTATACTATATCTATACTAATATTATAAAGAGGAAAGATTTGTTTGTTTGTTTGTTTGCATCGAATAGGCTCAGAAACTACTGGACCGATTTAAAAAATTCTTTCACCCTAAGAAAGCTATACTACTTTCATCCTGAGTGACATAGGCTATATTTTTTCCTGGTATTCCCATGGGAACGGGTACCACGCGGGTGAAATAATAAATAAAAATAATACAACTAGACCACAGAGGCGGTAGTGAAGAAGGAGGAGGCTACTATCCTGGCTCGAGAAACTAGCCTCGTGTATCTCGGGCATTACTCACAGTAATTGGGTGAGGCTTGCCGGGTACGGCGAAGCGATTTTCATTAACCTGAAATGAGAAAAATGCTGCCGCCTCTAGTTTGGCGTGCGCCTTTTGGATGCTGGACTTTTTATAGACAGCGACTAATTATGGATTTCTCAATATGATATTTCGTATTTGGATGTGATTACTTCGCTACGGTAAGAGGAGCCCGTGGCGCAGTGGTTAGCGCGCTCGGCCTGCGATCGTTGAAGTTAAGCAACTTTCGCTATGGTATGTCACGGGATGGGTGACAATTTTTTTTTATCTCGGGCTCCTCCGCGCTTCAGAAAGCACGTTAATTTGCACGTTGTTCTTTGTACTTATTTAAGACCTTGAATACTTAAGGAGTGATTTGATTTGATTATGCATGGACAAAAGTGCTAGTCTGTAAAACAACAGACATGGTGATAAGTCGTAAAACTAATAAATTATAAATAATATAGTTACCCATCACTTTTTGACAGCGAATACAACAAATGCTGAAATTGTTATGGTGTCAGAAATAAAACTGTTTTTTTTTTGTTTTTGTTACATGTTACGAACTTATCATATCCAGCATATTAGCTAGAATTAATTTTATTCTAGTTAAAGATAGGGTCGAACCAATGAAATCGGAACTCATTTTGTTAGTAAATTGTTTGAAAGCGTCAAAACTATAAAGGGCATTGTCTATGTCAACAAGTTTGAATTTCGACCTTATTGTATTTTAAAATCTGTTAGAAAATAAACTTATCTTTATCATCCTTGATAATTTCAGAGATTATTCTACTCATGAAAACAATCAACTTTTATTATGGGACCAAAACTGAAATCGCAAAAAAAACAGCTGTTCCATACAAAAGTACAAAAATATTTAATGAAAATGTATGGAACAGATGTATTTTTTTCGCACTGTCATTTTCGGACCAATAATAAAAGTTGTTTGTTTTTTCATGAGTAGAATAATCCCTGAAATTATCCGGGATGATAAAAAAATTACCGTGTATAATCTATAGCTGTGTCTATAGCGTGTGAAAAATAACTTTGTAAGTAAAGTGAAGTCTCTTGGGAGTACAATGATGTTTGCACATTGTTATGATTTTGTAGCAGTGTTGTCAGTACATATTATGACTAACATAGTGTGACTCACTATTCATATTAAATCTCCATGATATTATGCTGTTTTTGCCTCTGTTTTTGAAGACCAGTCTCTCTAGATACGATTTTATATTACTTATGTGAATTTATTGTTAGTGTTGTGTAATTGAATTAACAGGTGATTGTTCGCCTGACAAGAAGGAAAAGTAGCTTCAAACTTTATCGTTCGTGTTATCTGGCGCCGGGAATTGGCAGTTTCGTACTTTCACCGTCTTTCAATCTGTCAACACCTTCCTAGGAAATTTCTCAATCCAAGCATCGTAGGCGAGACGAGAAGCCTACCCGATAAGTATTATAGCGTTACGGAATTACCTAATTCAATTAGAATTCTTGGGCTGGCTTCGTACTATGTTACAGACGGACCAGTATGCACGTACGTCTCTCACGGAAAGGTGGGAAATGACGGAAAATTATCTAAGATTTTTCCAGAATTACTGACATAGAAATGTGAAACTTTCTTGTAGTTGGAACGCGGCACGGTGTCAAGTGCGTTTGTAGGCAATAGTGTGGCAGGGCGGGCGCGGTGAGAGCGCGGCCCGGTTGCGACCGGTCGGCCCCTCCGCGGCGCGCGCGCACACGTCGCTCTGAGCCGCCGACGTCGCGACGCTGCGCCCGTGTGCGCTACCACTGCTCCGTACGTTGCCCGAACGTTTTTCTCTATATCGAACATAAAACATCAGTGCGAAGTCGATCCAGAATGTTTTGAATCAGTGCCGGACGCCATATTCAGTGCCGAGGTGGAGTTAAACTTTTCGGCGGTTTACGGCTCGAATAGCGGTGAGTGGGAATATTTTGAATATTTTATGTGACCTTGTCTGAGATTTGTGGAGTGTGTATGTAAACAATGTACGCGGATGAGGTGCAATTATGCGGGTTTCCCTCCCAGCAAGTGGGGTAAGGTCACCGGAGCGGCAAGTGCGTGCCGTAACGAGATTAGGCCGCGTCCCGGCCGCCGCCGCCCGGCGCCCGGCGCCCGTCACCCGGCCAGCCCGACCTCTTTACGCTTTTCCCGTTTTCCGCCCGCCTTCGCACCGCAACTTTGTGTTTGTTTACGCGGGAGTTTGCACGGCTAATACCTGGACTATTTTACGGCCGTTTTTAAAGCTCAAGTCATTGCGTTTAATTATTTATAACGTGATACCTTATTATTTATGTATGAAATAACTACTTATTTGATTTGATTTACTTGATGAAATTAGTAGATATTCTAAGTAAAAATAATAACCAAGTTCAAGTGTAAGAAATAATTTTATATACGTGAATAGGTAATATATTACAAGCGTTTTGAATTACGTTGGGCTGATAATAAACTCTTATATAATAATTATTCTTTGAAGAAGTAAAGTAAAAAACCGATAAGTAATTTTACAAATAAGAGTAATTAGAAAAACCCCGGATTGCTTACTAATTATTGTTGTCTGGCTGAGAACTCCCACAGTGATGTCACTAGTTCATCTCGTCACGGCTCATTCCCAGCAATGTTTAATCGTGCCACTTTGTTATATTCAATTATAATGCGTCGTACTCTCGTATCGTTGACATTTCCCACACGGCAAATATTATCAAGCGCCCGATCCGAGAGAAAGCATCGATCCCTCCCTTTTGTTGCCTTAATTAGACGATATAAATTAGATAATCATTGAATTTAGACGGCTGACTTTCCTCCGGGCATTTTGATTGATAAAAGTTTATTGGTAAAAAGTAAAAAAAGTTCAGAATCAACTTTCACTATAGTTTGGGTATAACAGTAACAGTCGTTCATTTTTATTTATTAAGCTCATGGTTGTTAGGTTGCGGTAGAAACGTTAATAGCGAAAATTGCTGTATTTAGGGTTTTCATCACAACAAATACACCATTTGATTGTAAGAAATCAATTTAATTCAATCTTGCCCGCAATTTATCAATAGTTCGTTTACTTTTTTGTCGGTTATTTCGCTACTTCATTTGATTTTTACAGCATTATCATTTATTTTGATTGTTAGCTTTCTTTAGTTTACAATTTTAGAATTCAGAAATTTCACAGTGGAAATAGGCGAACGCCGCCCGGCTTGCAATACTTGCTTTCCACATTAGGAATAGGCCTATAAATGTTGCCATGTCTAAAAAATATTGTATCTAACGGGGCTATTACTACTTAATGGTCTGTTCGATGTATCAATAAATTAGTAAGAATTAGCGGATGTTGAACACTAAAAATGAGGTCTATTAATATTATTGCCAGCCAAGCATGGGTGTGGTGGCACACATACTTAAGATTAAGTAATGAGTTATTGTGATAAATTACTAATAACCAGCATAGTCAATACACGAATAATTAATACACGAACGCTATAATTTTTTTTTTAAATTCCCCATTACCAATTTCATTGGTAAATAAATATATAGCAACAATCACATTATTAGCTATTACCACTTCTTTCATAACACCCGCAACGTCGACTGGTTATATCTTATTATAATACAAAGTTATAACACATACATATGTATGAAGAAAAGTTTTGTGATCTGTAAATATTTAAATTTGATTTTAAACAGGTATTTGCCATCACATAGTTGTAAAACTGAGCAGACAACATCAGGCTGTTCACCTAAGTATAGTCTGATGTCATGTGCAAACGATGCCTCCGCCCACCTGCTGCCCAATAGCTTAATGACCCTTAAAACCATTTTTATTTTAATAACCTTTGCATCTATATTTTATGAATGGGCTCGATACGATAAGAATGTGTTTAAAGTTGGCTCTTTATTTTTATTGTTATGCTAGGTTGATCGATTTGAGTCGATTGTTTTATTAAGTAGGTAGTAAAAGTTTTGTCAATGTATACTTAATACTTATTTAAAATAAAAAAAATGTATTTTTACATAATCTGAAAATAAACTTTTTTGTTCATAGTTTTTCATAAATAATTGACGAATAAAAGATATTTAATACGTAGATGAATTCAAGTTATTATAGATTGGTATGTGAATTTCTTGCTCCAGTATTAACTATGTATTAAATCTCAAATCAATCACTACTGGAAAAGAAACTAATTTCTCTGTGACAACCTCTCGAATCATAAAATTACTTGATTTGATATTTTTTAGAGATTCATCATTTTCTTAAAGTCATTACCAACTTCAATATTCTCACAGATCTCCAAGATTTTCTTCTCTCCATTAATTTTATATTGCTTGGTTATTGTTGTAGAAGGATAGTGACAATTTAGAATAAAATAAAGATAGGAGTAAATAGTTTCACACCATTAAAATGATATTGTGTGACTTGATAGAAAAATGAAAATTAAGTATAGAGTAAAACGCGCACTGTTCTAATTCTAAGTTCTCAAAATTATTATTAGCGGTCTAACTTTGTCTACATTTATACTGTTTTTCATTAGTATGAAAACTAATTAAAAAATAGGGTATTTTACTGTTGTTGAAATGTAGATATTTAATGATGACGTTAAAAAATATTGCAATTAAGAATACTAAATGTGAAAAAATAATTTGAATCTGTTTTATAATAAAAGAATTATAGTCTGTTTGATTTTGACTATAGCTGTCTCTTTCTAAAACGAAATCTTCTATGGCGTGACTATGACGCTACTAACCCACTGACGTCACTAAGATAGCGTCCTGTCCTTGTCTAATTATAAAGTTTGAAGTCCTATATCTTTGAAAATATTCAAGACTAGCTGTGCCCGCGACTTCGTTCGCGTGGAATAGTGACTTTCGGCAGCATTTTTAATTTTTTTAGCTAATAAGGTTTTTCGTTTTTTTGTGTAAGTAGGTATTTATTTTATATATATTAGTTTAGCGCTATGATACATATTAACACATTAAAAAAAAAAACACATAGCCTTCCGCCCGCGGTTTCGCCCGCCTGTACTACACGACGTTATCTCGAGGGAAAGTTATATTTTCCCGGGATATCAATTAGTCTTTGTCACTCTCTAGCTCCTAAAATATCCACATACTAAAAAAACACGCTGATCCGTTGCTCCCTTTTGACGTGAAAGACGGATATACAAACAATACAAACAGTATGTCAAAAGAAAGAACTTATCACGCTGAACAACTTCTCTTAAGATGCTATCTCATATAGTTTAACCTGGCTGCTAGGGTTCCACATCAGCTGGCCTAGCATGAACGGCTTTTATCATGCGATATGATATAGCACGTCATGCTGTCTTGCTTACCTACCCCACTAAGGTGGAAGCAAGACAGCAAGACGTGCTATATCATATCGCGTGATATAATGATGGCAATGCTAAACCTGCCTACCAGGCAGGTGTATACCAAGACCTTCAAACTTTGTACGTCAATAGAAAACGCACATCACGTTTAACAATTTTCCTTAAGACGGTATTTTTATATCTCTCATAATTTGGCTGGACTACTATGGTTCCACATCCGCCATTTCGATCTTCTAAATAAATTATAGCGTACCTATAAGTTGGCGACAACTAATAGCTATATAACAAAAAAAGTTTCATTAAAATCCGTTCAGTAGTTTTTGCCTGAAACAGACAGACAGACAAAAAATTCAAAAACTATATTTTTGGTATCTGTTCCGTTTAAGAAGACCCTTGGTGGTATTTTTTTCTATTTCTTTTCAATGTATACAGCCCCTGTACCGGCAAAAAAATATGGATATGGACATGGGCTTCATTTGACATTTGATGCCCATATTTTGTGCTTTTAAGGGCATAATATGGGCTTCAAATGTCAAATGAAGCCCATGTCCATACCCATAATTTTTTGCCGGTAGCCCCCTGAATAGAATCGCAAACAGTTTTATTTATTATAAATTATTATTTTTTATTTTCTTTTTAAAAATTAATTATTTTATTTATTTACTTAATATACACGGTAATTTTTTTATCACCCCGGATAAAATTAAAAGGATTATTCTGCTCATGAAAACAAACTTTTAATATAGTTTTTATCACCCCGGATATTTTAGGGATTATTTTACTCATGAAAACAAACAATTTTTATTATGGGACCAACACTAAAATCGCAAAAAAGACAGCTATTCCATACAAAAGTGCAAAAATATTTAATCAAAATGTATGGAACAGCTGCTGATATTTTTTCGCGATTTCAGTGTTGGTCCTATAATAAAAATTGTTTGTTTTCATAAGTAAAATAATCCCTAAAATATCCGGGGTGATAAAAAAATACCGTGTATATTACATAAACAGTACTTAAACACATTAAAAATTTATATCACATAGCCTTCCGCCCGCGGTTTTGCCGCGTGTACTACACGACGTTTTTTCGAGGGAATGTGATATTTTTCCGGGATAAAATTAGCCTATGGGACTCTCTAGCTCCTAAACTATCCACATACTAAATAAAAAAAAACAGGTCGATCCGTTGCTCCGTTTTGACGTGAAAGACGGACATACAAACAAACACACTTTCACGTTTATAATATTAGTATATATTGTATGTCAAAAGAAAATACTTATCACGCTGAACAACTTCTCTTAAGATGCTGTATTTGTATCTCTTATAGTTAAGCTGGGCTGCAAGGGTTCCAAATCAGGAGTACCAGACCTTCGACATTTTTCCGTCAATAGAAAATGTCCATGACGTTAAACAACTTTTCTTAAGACGCTATGTTTGTATCTCATAAAGTTTAATCTGGCTGCTAGGGTTCCACATCAGGTGTACCGGACCTTCAAACTTTGTACGTCAATAGAAAGTGCTCATCACGTTTAACAATTTTCCTTAAAACGGTATTTTTATATCTCTCATAGTTTGGCTGGACTGCTATGGTTCCCCATCAGAAATTGCGATCTTCAAAATAAATTATAGCTATATGTTGGCAAGGACCAATAGCTGTATAACAAAAAAACTTTCATCAAAATCCGTTCCGTAAACTTTTTTGCCGACGTCATCACACGAAAAAATTCATCCCCTGTTTTCACCCTCTTTAGGGTAGTTTTTTTACAAACTTTGAATGTCGTATTTATTTATCTAATCAAAAGCCTATAAAATAATTTTGAAAGTTCTAGCTTTAAAAATGACGATTTCCATACAAACTTTCATCCCCTATTTCAACCCCTTACAGCCCTTTGTTCACATAAAAAAGTAGCCTATGTCCTTTCTCAGGCTCTAGACTATCTCTGTACCAATTTTTATTCAAATCGGTTCCGTAGTTTAGGCGTGATTGTGTAACACACAGACAGACAGATTCGCATTTATAATATAAAGTAAGGATAATTCAAAATGAAAACTTGTTTTGTGTAGCTAATATTTCGAAAAACATTTTAAAGAAATAAAAAAAAATCTGTAAAATACCGTATTGTGTTAAAGAATGGCTTTTTTTTTTCAAATAAAGCCTTATTCTTTTGGCTTTGTATATTATATGGTTCACTTTAATTTGGCACACCATTTTCTAGCCGCGTAGGCTGTATTGCCCAGCGGGGGAACACCTTATTAACTCTCTTGTGAACCGTCCACCTTATCAAGAAGAACATTTACTAAATTAAGGAACTCTGTTTAGACAAACCGGGAGTAATATGGTTTATTTTATGTTTGACTAAGAAAAATTGACTTTTCTCGGTATAAATTAGTCGCCTTTTAAGTTTTTGTTTTATTAATAACAATGTAGAGAAGTTGTCGCATTTGTCATAGAAAAAAAAAATATGGTTTTTAATTTTGCATTTGAAATGCAATTCTTATAAGAGAAATTATGGAAGAAAATACAACGGGATTCGAACCCACAAACTTTGAACGGGGCAGTGGACAAGAAATATAGTGGTTCGGCTGTTTCATACAAAAGTGCAATACCGAATGGGCCGAAATGTATGGAACAGCTGTTTTTTTTCGCGATATCGCACTTTGCCCCGTAGTAAAAGTTGTTTGTATTAATGGGTAGGTACTTTCACCCCCTGGAGTATGTCCCTTGTTTAAACTAACACTCTGTATATAGGTAGGCTTAAATCCCATCTGGGGTACTTGGGGGACTAGTAGCTTGTTTCTACTATTATTTCTCAAATAAAAATGTTGATCTTAATTAATTTATTATTCCTCTAATAGATAAAACGCAAAAAATAGTACAATAAACACTCAATAAAGAAGGCGTAAATCTTAACTACTATTTTATATGAGTGTCGATAAACAACAGATAAATTAGCGACATCATAAAATTCATGCAATATAAATTTTATAATGCATAATTTTATTACGCTATAAAACCTGGGAAATAATTTAATTTCAAAGTTAATTTTGGCTATCGGGGGTCGGGATCTTCATCTAACGTTTGAGCGCCCCCTGCCGGCTGTTTTGGGAGACACATATCTTGATAGCGTCCGAAGCACAGCCTTTTGCGGGTTTCAACGAAAGAAGATTCTATCAGAGTTATTTTAATTTCGTGTGCGATAACTTTGCATCGCTCTTCTTCTTTTGACGTTCTAATGTCGGCTTTTTCCATGTCCGTTTATTGTAATCGCAGCACAGCCTTTGTGCTGTTGCTGCTGTTATCAATCCATACTAAATATCACGACCGCCGCGTACTTACTTTGTGCTAATATTATGTATATGAAATTGTGTTTGTTTGTTTGTCTTTTTTCACGTCGGAACGGAGCAACGGATCGCCGTGGTTTTTGGTATGGGGATAGTTTGGGAGCTGGAGAGTGACAATAGCTACTTTTTATCCTGGAAAATTTTAGGTTTCCGCGGGATAATGTCGTGAAGTTCATGCGGGCGAAGCCGCGGGCGGAAGGCTAGTACGAAATAGTAAGTGGTTGCCTGCCAGATACACTTTTTCGATACCTAGATTTGATCCGTAAAATGATTACACAGAAAATGTGATAAGTATTTATTACAAGATTTCCCTAGTTTTGACTAACGTAACAGGCAGTAGTTTGACTAACGTAACAGGCAGTAGTTCATCTATACTAATTTGACGACTGATTTGGCACAGGGGTACGGATTCCTGCTTTCTGCGCCAGAGGTCTCGGGTTCGATTCCCGAACAAGACAAATATTTGTGTGCATGAACATGTTTATTTGTCTTGGTCAGGGTGTTTTCTATGTATACTATGCTTGTATTTACAAAAAAGCTTAAATATAAGCATAAATTTATTCGATATCAATAGGTACCTACTCATGAGTTAGGTAATTGGTGTGATTGTAAGAAATTTATTTATTATTTATTTATTTACCTAATACTTAATATTTACTTAATCTAAAATAAATACAGAAATTGTTAAAGTCGTCCTTCACTTAATGAGCATTTAACTTAGATTTATTGCAATTCATCATCTGAGCTATCCTAAACTACAGTCTTTACACCTACATGAAATGCAAAATTTATATTGATACAAGTCAAAATTTTTTGGTACAGTTCAAAATGTTGAATTATTCTAATATGGAATTTAAAGCTCCGACTCAAGGTTAAACGTTGGATGCAGTTCCCTCTCGCCAGAGAGTGACGCGCGACTTACCGCGCCGCTATGCAAATGTCGCGGTCGCCTCGCGTGCCATTGGAGTCATAGGTTCGAAAGCAAATACATATAAATTGCAAAATTGTGTAGAAAACGTTTTTACATAATACACTATAACGGTATTCTTTGGAAATGGTTCCGCATTCGCTATTAATAGATAGAGGAATGTTAAGGCGGATAAAGTGTTGAGTAATTTGTGTTAATTTCTTTGATCACAATTTCTCATTTATATAATTACCTAAGTACGACAGGTATAAATATATCGGTTGTCGTTTGACAGTGTAATAAATATAATATTCTTTTTTAGGATAGTGATTTTAACTGCTAAACACCATGCTAAGATTCACACTTAGAGCTACAGCTGTAGACAAACTTAAGACCGCTTGAACTATAACTAAACTAACTATGTATTTAACAATAAAGTCATTGCCCTTTGTACTCAGTCTTCGTGCTATGCTATTCTAATTCTATTTAAAACTCTACATTCTACTAATTCTGCTGAAATGTAAAACCGGCGTTAAGGTTTTGCCCGTTCGTGTAGCCACAACGCTAGAACTATGTAACGCATGCCTAATATGGACTGCAACAATAAATAAACAGTGCAATCGGTCGACGGCTTGCATACTAATGATTAAGGACGCAATGAAGATATTAAACAAGTATTTAAACACTTATTTGAACTATAGGAAAAATGTGATAGTAAAATTAAATATTTAAATATTTTTTCTATCACATTTTTCCTATACTTACAGAATTGCATTGTGAATGCATAAAAATAATTTAAAATATTAATTATTAGAACGAATCAGCGCCAGTGTCAATATTTAGACTGGAAAATAAAAAACGGAAATTTTAAACTGATCCATTATATCAAATCCATATTCCTCCAATATTATTAATGTGAAAGTGTGTTTGTTTGTCCGTCTTTCAGGTCAAAGCGAAACAACGAATTTAACGTATTTTTTATAGGCGGGTAGTTTGGGTGCTGGAAAGTGACATGCTACTTTTTATCATGGAAGTAGGTATATCACATTCCCGCGGGATAGCATCATGCAGTCCAAGGGTCAAAGCCGCGAGCGGAAGGCTAGTTGTTATTTAATTTAACAAACATAGTTATGGTTAGACCAGTCGTTCGGATAGCGAAAGGTCGTGGGTGGATGCGAGTCCCATCGACAGTCCCATGCGAGGGTTGTGAGACGGGTCGATTTTTTCTTAATACTTAATTTTCAATAATAAAAATAACATTGTTAATGCAAAAAATAAATTTATTTAATAATAAACATAGTTATTTCAACTTTCATAAAAATGTATGAATTAGGATTCATCGGGTAGACATTTTAACACGTAGAAGATATTTATTTAATCTCCAATTGATATGTTTATGATTTCCTAACAAAAGTATAAAAAAGTGTAGGTACTCCTTTTATGAATAGTGTTTTGATGGTGTTGAGTCTTTATTCAATGCCTAGTACTGTTATTTTATAATACAGAATGACCATTAACCTTTCATTGCGATCCGAGATTTGAAGCTATTGAATACAATGGCTCATCTACATGCATTAAATAATAAAAAAACATATCTTGTATTTAAACCTATTTAAACCATCAAATATCTGCGGCATATTTAAATCAGCATCAACATAATATTGATAATAAAGTGGTTTATATTCACTCCCAAATATAGGGATAGTTTATGAGTTGTTATTAATCAAACAAACGTGTTTGGAACGATAATGCTGTCTCTGGTTCTTTTCTTGTCCTGGAAACATAAATATTGTGATTAATTTCTATTCCTATTTCGATAATGTGATCGTTTCGTTTTTTATGGCATCAGTCCATATTTTTTTTAGTCCTAACATCTGTTCGAGAAAACAACCTTCATGTTAGAGAGAAATATTTCTCGTTATTCTAGTTGAAACTTAATACATAATAATACCAATAAAAATATTGAAGATCTTTTATTAGTGTAAGTACGCTTTATTGAATACTTGAGTCAGCATTAACAGTTAAATTTTTATAAACGTATGAGAAATGGTTATTTCCACCTATAAACCTATTCTTTCGACAATTGTGATTTTTGTAACAGCTAAAGCGCTTTATAGAGTTGGAGAAATGTAGGTATCTATATGCAATTATGCATGTATCTAGTATCTTAGATACTAGATCTTAGTATCTAGATGACCCAATTGTCGCCTTTTAGTGCTAGTACACCCTATTTAGAATGTACTTATAATACCTATTAAAATTCGCGATATTGGAATGTATACAATTTCAATATAGTCATGTGAAGTGACTGTCTGAGAGCTAAGAAGTAATTTTTATAAAGGGATGTTCTCAGGTAATTATACTTCATGTTAGTCCTTGTTCTTGAGTTAAAATGCCACTAAAAGTAAACGTTTACCGATTGTCACGGTTCGGTTTTCAGAATACGCCCTCGGCATAGATCAATAAAAAACAAAATTAAAATTGAATGCGCGAGCTGCGGTGTTAACATTTTGCAAGTTTGCATAAACAATCATTGCAATCATTTTCTTGACACCGTCTTCTTCCACCGCCAGCTGTTGCCAGCTGTGGACCGCAATCGCAAGCGTTACCTAATCGCATTCTAATTAGAGCCTCACCGCGATTGGCCATGTTTCTGAACGTTTGTTAATGAAGGCAAAGGCAATGTTTTTGCGTACCTACGTACGCGCCGCTCTGTGGTCATTGAGCACCAACCGGTCACACGCAGATCGATAGAAAGTTACCCGTTCACACTAAGGACAGAGGCTTGTTAGACCAACTTGTTATGCGTATAGTTTTCGTTTCCTCAGTGAATAAATTACAAAGCTAAAAATATAGTACCATGTAATTAACAATATTTTTTTATTTTATTTTTGATGTTGAAAAATAGCATTTTCATTGCAAATAGTTCAATTTTCTTTAAAACCTATAAAAAAGTTTTTTCCCGTGGTTTGTATACTTAAATCTTTTAAATTACATAACGGGTTTTAATGTTGCTTTCATCAATAGTCAGAGTGGTTCAAGGAGAAGGTTTATGTGTAGATACTAGCGCTCAGCCCGCGACTTCGTCCGCGTGGAATTTAGACATTCACGCGAATACAAACTTGTATACCATTTTCTACCCCATAATGGAAGAATTTCTTAAAATCCTCTCTTGTACTCCCCTACACTCCCCAAGGAACATACATGCCAAATTTCAGCTTCATGCGCCCAGTAGTTTCGGTTATGCGTTGTCTGTCAGTCAGTCAGTAACGCAAGAGTTTTAATAAAATTTTATTTTTATATATAGATATAGTAGTTAAAACATCATCATTACATTCGTGCAAAGCCAGCACAGGGGGGCTACCGGCAAAAAATATGGTTATGGGCATGGGCATATCCATAGGCACGGGTAGCATGACAAACCCGAGAACAGTTTTGTCTACCTCGAAAGTCTATCATTGACAGCCGAACAATAGATTTGTCTACGATTAAATGTCATTTTTTGACGTTTTAACCGCCTCTATGGTCTAGTGGTTCACACCACGGATTTCAGACCAAGAGGTCCCGGGTGCGATTCCCAGTGGGGGTATATATGGTATTCGGTTTGGTAGGTGGTAGGACTTGTTCTTAGTCCGCCTGGCTAGCTACCACCATCATATCTAAGTCTACCGCCATAACAATAATGTTTCAGCATAGTGTTCTGGCAGTTCGAGATAAGATAGCCAGTTCCTCAGTGATTGAGGATTCCGGGAGTAGTGCGCTTCCACCTTCAGCCTTATCACCACTTAACATCAGGTGTGATGAAGGCTAAGTGCTACCCCGTTGTGGATAAAAAAATCATGCCACCCGTGCAGGTCGTATGTATATCATATGACAATATGTAAAATACCAACAACCTCGCAAGAGTAGATACAAGGTAAAGGTAGGTGTGGCGACATCTAGACGACGCGCACATAACCACTGACGGCGCCAGCGAATAGTACGCAGAACCTACATCGCACTTACGAAGTTCATCCACCAAGTTCGCATATATACGAACTCCGACATACAACCATCGGACAGTTGTCCCCGGGCTAACAACACCTAGCCCGGAAGGAAGACACACCATCAGTCTTCCTTTAACCCGTTGCACCATCTCCCACATTGGTGACCCTTACGGAGCACAAGAAGCACCTTCTTCACCAGTGCCAGGACCGTCTTCATCAGCGCCAGCATCGTCTCAACCAGCGCAGCCATCACTCCTCCTGACCTTCATCCAGCAACCTTCAGCAGTCGCACAGCAAGCCAGCACAACCCGCCTCAAGGTTCCATCGCAGCATCGTCCGACGCTACCTGGACCTTCGGCAGCCGACGACATCATCCCGACCTGGCATCCTCGCAGCCCACGTCTCTGGAGCATCACTGGGCCCTTACTCCAGCTCGGCAGTTCTGTGCGCCAGCAGCTCGGACCCACCGTCACAACGCACACTTCATCCCCACTCACCGTGGACGTCCCGACTCACCGTGGACAGGAGCAGCGACCAGCAGCCACCCCGCACCCTCTCGACTCACCGCAGACGAAGTCTCGACTCACCGCAGACTGGGGCATCCTGCAGCACTCTCTGGCACTTGCAAGCTCTCACGCACTGACTGCTGAGCTACCATGGGATCGACCTCCGGTCTACGAGGGGAGTGATGTGGCGACATCTAGACGACGCGCACATAACCACTGACGGCGCCGGCGAATAGTACGCAGAACCTACTTCGCACTTACGAAGTTCATCCACCAAGTTCGCATATATACGAACTCCGACATACAACCATCGGATAGTTGTCCCCGGGCTAACAACACCTAGCCCGGAAGGAAGACACACCATCAGTCTTCCTTTAACCCGCTGCGCCATCTCCCACAGTAGGTATTTTTTGACAAAATATCATCTATCATCTTTGAGAGCACATTCATGACACAGCGATAACGAGATGTACGTGTGTAAGGACAAAATATAGGTAGGTACTACGCGTGCCGCTAAATCGTTCCTGCGTTTCCTTAACAAACTATAAAAAATATCACCAAATTACCTCCCTTTACAACATAAACAACATGTTATACTACGAATTTCCGAAAAAGACGAAAAAGATATTCGACTTTTCATACGAAACTCGATTAGCGTCGGATATTGTATGGATAGTAGTTTTTTGTTCTTTTTTCAGAAAACTACTAGAACAACCATGCATTGTTGATTATGATTTAAATAATCTATTCAGGCTTGGTTGTCGGAGTTTAACAAATAGCAATGTACATATTTTGCTAAAAAAGCAAACTAGGCTGGATTCAATTAAACATCGAAATGTTTTCTGTAATTACATAAACTTTTTATCCAAACTTTTTTAACAGGTCCGAAAAACAGATACTTACTTTCATATATTTATATGAATTAGGTACCTCAATCTAATCATCATGTATATTTTTAATATCTTTTACGTTATAATAACTTAGTTACCTAAGCTACTTACTATAAAAAAACTCATTAATAGGGTTGTATTTAGGTAAAACTATTCGATTAAGATAAAACATTCACATTTGTTATTACTTCTGATTTGATGAAAAGAATAAAATATTGTGAATATTTATTACTTATATGTAAAGAAATTCATTTTTTTTTATTTTATAATGTAATTCTGAGGATTGGTGTAAATAACTGACAGCTCGTGGTAAAGTATATAGAAAAGTCATCATCATCACCCATTTAATGTCTCCACGACTGGGGCACAGACCTTCCTTGTGGATGGATAAGGAGAATGGGCCATGAATACCCACCATGCGAGCCCAATGCAAATTGATGGGTAATAACGACTACAAACGTAGCCTGGCGGGACTAACGGCGTATCGTACCTTCCGATGCACAGAAGAGCTTGAGAGAATCAATTATTGGTTACCCATCTTATGACTGCCCATTGCGAGAGTTGTTTAACTTCAACGGTTAAAGGCTAAGCGCGCTCACTACTGCACCACGAGCTCCTCAAGTGTAGAAGTAGAACGTATTGAAATGTAAATAATTTTAGAAGTAGTGCTGAAGATCTTAATTAGGTTTTTGGTCTAGAACTCTAGACGGTAAAGAGAATGTTAATAATCTTCCAGTTTTCGCGATAGTAGTGTGTAAATAACCGATAAGAGATAAACTCGAGAGCTCTACAAGAAAGGCAGATAATAATGCTTTCGAATGCAAATGTGCTCACTTCTATAGTTGTTTAAGAAGTTTCAAAATATAAAAGTAAATTTTTAATAAATAAAAATTATATCTCAATGTAGAGTAGAAGCTCGAGGTGTTAAACTTCATTAATTTAAAGGTATGTTTATACTTAAATAATGATTATATTTCAAATTAAAATGATCTATGTACTTAAGTGTTAGAATTTTACTATATCCATACTATATTTAAGGATGAGAGCGAGGATCCGAAACTGGGACCCTTAGCTTCTGAATCGATATAGATAACGCCAACTATCAAATGTTGTAGTTATTATTTCTCAATTTAAGATATTATAATAATACAAATGCTTTGCTACCTGAAATCTACGTCTATGACTTTGCTATTTTTGATTTTTTTACTTATAAGATTGACAACAATATTTTAAACATGGCATTAAAGACGACATAGGTCATCATAATACTATTTGTGTTTACAAACGCTATTGCTAAACAATGGAGTAACCATTTGCTTTTACGCATTTTTGTTTACAATACCAACTCATATGATATGTCAAAACAAAAGTAGATGTTACACTTCACCCAGATGCTCATAAGCTGAATAATTGGTTATTCTTCAAGTGCTAGGGTCAGCGTGTTCAAATAACTGGAGTGTTACATATTCATATACCGTTAATATGATCATAAGAATGGCTCGAGTTTATGATTTATCTGATGTTGATAAGTAACGGTTTCTTATGATAATACATAGCATTAATGTTTTCAGATTGTAGACTCTAGACACTTAAATTACTACTTACTGTTTTAACCTTTATAATTTAATTAATTAGTATCGAAAGAACTGAAATATCATTAAATAGATTGTTATGTTTAATAAACGTAAGCTCTCGAGACTTAATAGGATGCACAAGCGATTCAATAATCAGATATCGCCTAACAATACCTACAATGCTTTGGATGCTAGCAGCAACGTTCCTTTGTTTTCATATTTCTTAATGATGGGCCTAAATGGACAAAAATTGAGGCTAAGGTTGTTGTTGGTCGTTTCAAATGAAACTGTAAAGTAGATAATGGTATGATTTAAGAACTTGCGTGTGTGAATTTGCATTATGTACAGTTACCATCTATGATGCAGTATGCAGTTCTGCGAATTCATCGGAGAGATGCACTTAACTCGAAATTGTCGAGAGCCGTGAGAAAGAGTGGCCCTTCGGAACGGGACCCGGGATAACGGGCCACAGCCCCGGGCGATATGCTAATGCGTTGGCCTGCCAGCGCCCGCGCAGCGCCGGCGAGACGCCTCTGGTGCCACTAACCTACATCCCGCTCATGCGATGATGCGACTGTTTGTGGTCAACGCGTTCCCAAACACGCTTGTTATACTTTCATATCGATCGACGAAAGTTCTCAATGACCGTAAGTAGGATGTAGGCGTACGGCTAGCACTCTACGAAAAACGATAGTCATGAATCGCAGATGCTTAATTCTGCATTGTCGCTTCACGTTTTTGTATATGCATTTTTTTTTAAATGCGCTTAAGCAATTCCGTCAACCAAATGTCATTGTGCCATTATAACGGACGGCGCCGTTTTCCTATATTAGCTCATCTTAAAATGTTCAAGTGCACTGTGACGGTGAAAGAGAGTGGTCGTGCTCGCGTGCCAGCCGTCGTGCGCGCAACCTTAACCATTATTGCATTTTTATTACGCAAGCTTATAAGTATTTTTTTTGTCTACAGGTACGAGCTGAAAAGCGAATCAGAATACATTTAAAGTGCGCGGGCGCGCGTTACACGCAGGATGGCGTCGGACGTGGCGGCGGAGGACTTCGTCACCATAGTCCCGGTCGGCGAGGGCCGGCCTGCGGTCAGAGAAAATAACTTTGTGACAGTGCTCACGGTGGGCGCCGCAGTCGGTGCCGCGGAGGTGAAAGTGCGAAGGTCGCGAGGCGAACGACTCGGTCTCGGTCTCAAGTTTGAAGGTGGTTCTGCTGCTGCGGAAAAAGTCAGAAGGCTTCTTGTTCAGTCATGTGCTGAAGATAGTCCTGCTGCAAACGCTACCACACCCTGGGGAAAACTTATCCCAGGAGATGAAATATTAGCTATAGATGGGGTGTCGGTTTCTGAATTGACAAGAATAGACTGCGTGCGTCGTCTAAAGGACTCAGATGAATCTCTTACGTTATTAGTGCGCCATTTTGAACCAGATTCAAAGAAGGAAAAGGCCAATATGGAGATTATAGATGGTTCCTCTCACACGAAAAATTCATCGGAGATAGTAAGGCCAACCACTTTACCTCCACCAGTACCACCTAGAAAACTGGGGAAAAAGAACTCATTTAAAGACAAAACAACTCTTCAAACCGTTGGTGAACAAAACACAGTTAATGGCGATGACAAAGAAATGACGATTAATGGACAGCACAATGGATTAACAACTGTTACAAAACTATCTAGGAAGTCATCGTTTGACAGCCATTTACACCGACAGACAAAAGAAAGTATTGCTTATTTAAAGAAAGGTTCTCCTGAAGAAGTTAGACGATTAGTGCGGCGACTCTCTGATGGGAAAGCAATGCCTCCTGAAGCAGAGGTGTATATAGATTTGTTGTCTTCGGAATGGGAGCGGTGTCTTCTGATGGCAGACGCTGAATCTGATGATACTGGTAGTTCCATATCAACTGTAGTCGACCGTTTAGGATCTATGACAAGTTCTGTAGAGAATAGCATTCCGTCCACACCAATAATGCAACCCAAGACAATTGATATTCAAAAGGTGTTAAATTGTATTGAAAATATAGACTCCAACATTTTGAAGGACATAACAAGTACTAAATATTTAGATAAGTCGCTAGAAATTAATAAGGATACAATATTTCATGATAAAACTGCACCCTCTAATGGAATAGAGAATCATGAGGTACCTATGACGCTGATTGTAGACGATGTAATACATACATCTTCTAAAAAACTGCAACTCAATGACAAAAACAATAATAATACTGTAGTTCAAAATGGCAGCACAATCGAAACGAACAAAACCACAAACGTTAAGAAATCAATGGAAATTAAGAATGAGTCAGTTGTTGAAAAACCGAAGCCGATGCCTAGAAATGCTAAAATTGAGAAAACCACTAGCGATAAAAGAACAAAAACTATTTCTGTGCCGGTAACGCCTCCGCCGCCCATTCCAGAGCCATTACTTACTCCAACTAAGAAAAATTGTATAGAGTCTTGGTTGCAGCGGTCTGAAGCTGAGATGAATAACAAGAATATTGAAAAGTTGGAAGACAGTACCGCGCCAGAAGCATTGCCTCGACTGATAGACTTCGTACCTAAGCATCAATTTAAGGAATGTTCTACTGAGACCCCTTTACCGCGGCCTACGACTGCGCCGCCACCACCACCGCCAGTGCCTTCGATTTCCCCGGCTGAAACGCGTGAAGATGGTTCCGGAGCCTCTTTGGATACCATTGGTGAACTGGATGAATCCATTGACGTTACTGATAATGTGTAAGTACACTTATTTTTTTAAATTGCATCTAGGAAATATGATTTTTCATCTCTCATATTCGGAAAGTGATGTATATGAGCAGCGGGTTCAAAACTCTGGGTTCCACCCTAGGGTGGAAAAATATTTTTCATTCCATCAATTCGAAAAGCGATGATTTTTTATCTAATAACAGGGTCCAAAACGATTCATTGTTTACCTGTTATGACAAGAGGGTATAAATGAGATTTGAATTTTAAACAGCTTCATAACAGGGTCCAAAACGATGAGATTTGAATTTAGAACATAATTAAAGAAACATTGGTTGGAGTGTAGCAAAGGGTGTGCAGTACTTAAAAAAAATATTCAACTGATTTTGTATGGGGCTGGGACTTTTTTCGGGACCGAGAAATTTTCAAAAACGGAATTTTATAAAATTGAGAATATCTCGTAAACGGTGAGTCGTAGCTAAAATCTAACAAAATTTTCAACCCCCCTACGGCATACCCGGAGATACTTATAAGGAATCTGATGGACATATTTTTTTTATTAATTTTTTTTTTATTTCAAAACTAAATTTTTTTTATAGGAAAAATGTGATAGTAAAAAACCACGAGCCCCATAAGTAGCTTTCAGGCGGGATTCGAACCCGCGCCTCCGGGAATCCGGCCCGATGCTCTGACCAACTAAGCTACCGAAAGGCTTACACGACTCGTCGAATTTTGCTATCACTTGTTACGCTGTAGGCCAGCGTTGCTTCATCAATGTGAAAAAAACCCTCGCATCCGCAAGAAACATTTTTACAAATGTTTAACAATCGATTAAGATGAAACAGCCATATTGAGATTTTATATAATTTTATGCATTCACAATGCAATTTTGTAAGTATATTCGTAAGTTTGTAATCTACTATTTTTACGTTTTCAAAAAGGATGACTTTAGAATACTCAGAAATTTTATTTTTGGTTTCTATGTCATCATAAAAGTATAAGTATTTAATTTTGCGCAAATCTTTAACTTGCTGACAGGTGTCTACTACTTATACTGAAATTTAACAATGAATAAGTCTGCCATTATTCAAACTACTTATATGAATAAGCGTAAAATACCTTCTAATAAATTTTGCTGAAGAAACTTTACGAAGTTGCACACAATACAGAAATCTTTAAACCAAAACATTCATTATAAAGTAGTAAGCATTAAAGAAAATTCCAATTACAAGAGAAAAGTTGTGGCAATCGTAAGCCAACCATCAATGAAGGAAAGTAGATTTTCACCCAAGGGAAGTAATTGCTGGTAGCAATTGAAAACATCCATTTATGTTGGAAGCCAATCGCTAGAAATTAACCTTTCATTTCTAACGGAAACGAATTTTAATGTTTTCTCGCATCTTATGTGGGAAAAAGCCTAGGCTTAAGCACTCTCAGGATTTAAATAAGATAAGTTTAATCAATTCAGATTGAGTCTAGATTCTAGACTTAAAAATTTTGTTTAATGATGTTGATATACAGATGTTATTTTTCAGTAGTTGTTTGACATTGTTATCAAATAATTTTGTTACTTTCTTTATTAATTGATAAGTGCAAATAACTAATAACATTTTAGGTTATAGACACAAAAGACACACCTCTTAATTTTATAAAAATTGAGGAATCGATGCTTTGGCAAGAAATTTTCGGCCGAGGATCAATTAAGCGACAAAGATAGACACAGCAATGATACAAAGCGAAATTAGTCTTTTCAAAGCAAAATAAGTACTTTTAGAAGTACACAATAGTCCGCGACAAATAAGTTTTCGTATTCAGTCTTTGTAATACGTAATGATAAAAACATCTTCATTGTTTTCTCTGCAAACAATACTCTTAAGTACTAGTTGCACAGGAACAACAACTGTAAACAAAGCGAGGAATATTTTATTCGGAACGTTGACACACATGGAGAGTTTTCTCTGTTTTCATAAAAACTAGCGCCACCTACCGGGAACAATGGGGCGATTGCGAGGGGCGCGGGGTGGCGCAGCGGGGTGTCATCTGGCCTAGTAGTACTTTATTGCTGAAACTGCAACTGGCTTGTTAGATGCTGAATGGTGTATAATATCGTTAAGTTTTTGGCAGTTTACTTGAAAATAAGTGTAATGATAAGTAACGGGCGTTTTTTTTAGAGGTATAGAACTTTAAATTGCAATAAAACAATGATGGATTATTCAATTGACATGTTTTTTTTTTATTCGAAAGATAATCTTGTGGCATTACATTTTAAATATGATTTCTGGCATATGACTGCCACGGCTGGCTCGGATGTAGTCCAATCTGGACGTCCAATTTTCGATGACTTTTTCCAACATTTGTGGCCGTATATCGGCAATAACACGGCGAATGTTGTCTTCCAAATGGTCAAGCGTTTGTGGCTTATCCGCATAGACCAATGACTTTACATAGCCCCACAGAAAATAGTCTAGCGGTGTCAAATCACAAGATCTTGGAGGCCAATTCAAAGGTCCAAAACGTGAAATAAGGCAGTCACCAAACGTGTCTTTCAATAAATCGATTGTGGCACGAGCTGTGTGACATGTTGCGCCGTCTTGTTTGAACCACAGCTCCTGGACATCATGATTGTTCAATTCAGGAATGAAAAAGTTAGTAATCATGGCTCTATACCGATCACCATTGACTGTAACGTTCTGGCCATCATCGTTTTTGAAGAAGTACGGACCAATGATTCCACCAGCCCATAAAGCGCACCAAACAGTCAGTTTTTCTGGATGTAACGGTGTTTCGACATACACTTGAGAATTAGCTTCACTCCAAATGCGGCAGTTTTGTTTGTTGACGTAGCCATTCAACCAGAAGTGCGCTTCATCGCTAAACAACATTAGCTTATGAAAATCGTGAACAACGGCAATCTCGTTTTCGTTTTTCAAAATAAAACTGCAAATTTGCAGGCGTTGTTCAGGCGTGAGTCTATTCATGATGAATTGCCAAACCAAACTGAGAATAAATCACTTGACAGATGTCAAATCGGTCGCCATCTTAAAAAGTAATGCCAACTTAAAGTTCTATACCTCTAAAAAAAACACCCTTTACTTACATAGTAAAGAAAATATAATTAAGGCACCTGTTTCCTCTATTTCTAAAATAGAGGAAAAGTTACATTGATGTAACGAATAAATTGGATATTACTTCCGCAGGCTTCAATTTTGTTTTTCATTTTACTGTTATTATATTGTTATTCTTTTATGGTTTTCCTTTTAACATTTATCTTCTTCGATACTATATTTATAACGTTATTGCTATATAATTATTTCTCATTAGAAGATTTGATTTGTCAGGGAATAAAACAACTATTGCTATGCAGAGTTTTCAGCTGAAAGATAAAAGGATTCCATTAAACTAGCAATGATTCGTTAACGTAAATCTGAAAGACAACTGCGACGTTTCACAATTACAAATATCAACATTCATGTGTTATTGACCCTTCGTGTACGAAGTGCTCGCACGATCTGCAACGATTACGTATCACAAAAGAATATTCATCAATACAGAAAAATCGTCACGGATTCAGCGCATGAAATAGAAAGCTGTGATCGCTCTCGGACTTGCCGGCTCTGTCAATCTGACTATCTCTCATCAAGCGTTGTCGATCATAACCTCTGCTCCTTGCATTTTAAGGGTTTAATGACCTGTTACGAACATTTTTTGGTTGGAAAATATTTGATAACGTAACGCACGCCTCATTGTTGGGTGTCATACATGATTGATGCTCGCACATTCAACTCGGCGAAGAGATAGACCTTGTATCAAAACATACGTCCGAAGTATTCATAAAAAGCGATTAGTGTAAGCAACATATTATAAACACACTCTCTTTGACCTCACAGATAAAAATAATGAGTAACGTAACTTCACAAAGTTTAATTATTATATGATAAAATAATGAAGTACAAATGTGGAGAAATGTTGAAACCCTCTTCCTTTGAGGTTAAAAGTTATTATTCTATTACATTAGTACACGCGTGTAAAGTTTTAAATTGAATTGAAAACAAATGAAATGTTTCGCTTCGTGTCACAATATTCCCATACAATTTCAAAGCTTAACTTTTGTTTTTAACAACTTCATTTAGGTGGTATGATGTTTTGTTTGAGTATCGTTCCTCCAGTTTCATGATTTTCACGGAGTGGGTTATTTTTTATTCTTATTTATAAATAAAATTATTGTACCGATCACTGATAACATGTACAATCAGTATAAAAGTATTAAAAAACACTATTGATTTTTCTGAAATGATTATACTATAATTAATAATAATTATAATTTCTTACAATCACACCGATTATCGTGCCCATGTAAATATCATTAAGAAACTGTGTCATGGAAAACTTGATAATGATAACGGATAAATATATACGTCAATACTTTTTGTTGTTATATACATAGAAAACACCCAGACCAAGACAAATGTGCATTAACACACAAATATTTGTCTTGTTCGGGAATCGAATCCGGGACATCTAGCGCAAATGGCGGGTATCCGTACCAGTGCGCCGAATCGGTCGTCAAAATACAAAAAAAAAATACCTTAAAATCACACCAATTATCTAGCTCATAAGTAGGTAGTTTTCATCAAGAAACTGTGTTATGGAAATTAGATAACTAACTATACTTAATATACATAGAAAACACACAGACCAAGACATAGACAAGTAGGTACATGTATACGAACATTTGTCTGGTTCGGGAATCGAACAGGAGACCTCTGGCGTGGAAGGCAGGTATCCTACCCCTGCGCCAAATCGGTCGTCATACAATATATAAAATGTATGTTTGTTAGGCCCAGTCTAGTTTAGTCAGAACTTTGGTAAGGGGCTGTCCATTAATCACGTGTAGCAACTTTTTAGACCGGGCCCCCCTGGTGATACATTTTGAGGCTTTGTACTATGTGATTGTGATACTTGGTGATTTTTTCCTGGACCCCCCTCCCCCCTTTTGGCCTCATGTGATTATTGGATAGCCCCTAAACGAAAACTCAAATTCCTAACTCATTACTCTGCGAGCTCTCCATATAAATAGGAATTTATGAAGATAACAAAATTTGAAGTGCAAACTTTAGGCAGTAATGCAGTTTCATCTTTCTGGGTCAGGCCTCATTTGCTAAGACAAATAGAAACTTTGCTTGTATGGAAAACATACATATTTTGTTTGATTAATTACGATGGGAATTAGTGGTTGACTTTAATAACGGTATTTACGAGAACTACTTTCGTTTCTTTTCAAAACTAGCTCTTGAAACCATTTTACGTTCTGTCGCTAATTGTGTACAATTTCGATGTCTCATTTGACGGCTACAAAACCTTTCGGTATTTTTACTTAGTCATGCGATAATTTAATACATTTGGCAATTGCAGCAAAGTGTGGAGAAATATGATATTTTGAAATTGCAAACTGTGAATATTATGTATTGCTAATGACTGTAGGGAAAAGCTATGTAACACGCGACGAACGTACGTAAATGTACATACCAACTACTCGTAGTTGTTTCTTCGTTACAGTTCCAGTAACTTATACTAACGGCTAATTCATTGGCTGTGGTTTGCTCAAACTTGTTCTCAAGTAGTTACTGCCATGTGTATACATATTTTAATAACCGTTTGTGGAATTCGACATTTCTAATTGCTACTGTATTACGCCCACGAGCTAACTGTACAGAGCGAGCGCACTCGGCTCCCAATTACGTATTTCATTCACTATCTACATTCAATTGTTTATTTATCAAGCTCTCTGTGACGTCAGCAATTTAGTAAAGGAACTCACGCAAACTGAGAACTCTCACTAATAAATAACTGAACAATTGAAAATAAACGCTAAGTAGACTTCCTTGATGTGGTAATATAGAGAAACAATAGACACACAAAAATTAAGCGTCACTTCTTACAACAAAAAAAAAAGCACAAATACCGCGTAGATTCAGCCTTTTTTCAGTTAAAATAATTCGAAATGACGAAAGGATACCTACAGTTGGAAAAAATATTTTGACAGTGTAGAAAACTAATTGGTTTCTTTCATAAATGCCAATTGATTAGTTCAATATAGTAGGTAATATATAGAGTTAGTGCCGCTCAATATGAACTGACGAGTATAACTATTTCGCTTCGGTATTGTCTTCGAAAACTTGAAATATTTTTTTGTTTGTCTTCGATGTGAAAGTTAGTGAACCGAATTGTGGAAAAATTTTCACAACTTTACATAAGACATTGAGGAAAATCTTCTAATGTTAAGATGAAATTGCTCATTGGTTGCTGTAAGATCGTTAGGAAATTTTTCTTGCAATAAAATAACGTTAATATATAAGAGTCAGCCGTGCGTTAGAGACTTTTATAATAAATAATGGGTCAAACGGTATTTAAGGAAATCTTTCTAATAAAGCAGCCGGTCTCTGTTTGTATGAAAATTTCAACATCATTGTTAAGTACCTGTAAATTATACCTTTGTAATGATATATAACTAATAAATTGGACCAATATCTAATTAAAAACCTTTTTGTTAAGCGGGAGAAGTCGCAGTCCTTCAATAGTTAAGATTAAAGGTTTGCTAATTATATGAAAATTAAGTTACCTAGATGAGTCAGTTCCCGATGTTTGAAAAGCTCTTTTCATTGTATGAGATCTTTGTTTATTTAATATAGAGCCATCTAAATATTGGGGAAGCCACTGATATGTAAGTAATTTAGCCCTTACACTGTCATCAGCCGCAATTACCAGAAATGAGCCAAATCGATGTTGTTAAAAGCGATGTAATTTTCAGGCAATCAGTATCAAAGATTGGGTTGGATTGTGGGCGTAGATGTTCGCGAGTGATTAATTACATTAAACACAAGGGTCCGAGTGCGGTTGCACTAATTACCGCACCACTCGTTATCCTAGATAAGTTAATCCCTATGGGCTTGTTAAATTGCATGCATATGTTATAATACGTGGTTGTGGCTGGCAATTAAAGGAGGACTATTAACATCAAGAGGACTATTCAATCGGAAGTATTAATTTTAATATATTAGTTGAATATATTCAGGAATTTTTAGAAATGGAAATTGACATCAACATTGTCATATTTACATATTATTACCTATCTATTTATACTCGTTCAAAGTTTACAATATGGCCTTAAATTAAACGTGGTATTTAATTATTGTTCAATACAAAAACTCTTATTTTTTTTAAACAAGCTATGATTGCAAAACGTTCGATTTAAAATTGTACGTTTTTAAAAATGTTAGTGAGTTATTGTTGTTAACAAAATCATACTATTAAAGTTAGAAATATCCGTTATTCCCATAATGTAGTTTGTAAATTCTAGGCCGCAGGACTGTTAGTGAAATAGGATAGTTAATTGACCATGCGTGGTCCAAGAATAACCAGTAAAACCGACAGTACACGACGGCGAAAAGCCATATTTTGAACAACTTAAAAGGCGACACGACCCAAATTTAAAGTGCGCTTAATTTGAAAGCAATTCCGGATCGCGTAAAGAGTCGTAAATACGTAATACGTAAAAGGAGGATTCTGCATGCAAAAGGAGAAATTTAAATTGGATTTCTTGATACCATCTAAACTGTCTTACTTATAATGTAGGTTACTTATCATAAGTGTTACTTTATGTTTTTCCATGAGTGTATTGTAAATAATTTAATTAATTTTTAAGTTGGTAATGTAACAGGTTACTTCTCGTATGACTATTGCTTAGCTTGTGTAAGCCCAAATGGTCGAACATCATACCTTTGACAAAGGGAGATAGAAATACTTAGCACTTTTTTGCTAATACGGAATCAGAGAAGTAATAATAATAAGCATTTATTTCCAAAGAAGCCTAAAACTATAGTTACATCAGTTGTTCATACCAATATAGCAGCAAAGTAAGGTTCAAAAATTAGTTAGTGCCTGTGCTATGAAGGGCAGTGGTTCGGTTCTTTCTACATTTCTATAATACCTACACATAGTAGCAGCAGCAGCAGCACAAGTGATAACTATTGCAGCATCAGCCAAAATATGTATATTTTCAATCACTTTGCTAAAAGTTAAATTAGTGATATTAACGCATATTATCTACTGTCGTTTAATTAAATATCGTATAAGCCGACGATTAAGCATCATGCCTTATGGTTGGAATTACAATAAAATGGTCATAACTTCTTAATATACAAAGACGTCATCAAGAGAAACAGGCAACGCAGTCAAAGGTTATAGCGGTAATGTTTGTTCATCTCGGTATTGCAAACGGGCATCTCGATTATATCACCGTTGAAAATGCGATGTGGAATCAACGAATCATCGTTAATAAGCGATACAGACGGGTATTTGTGCCGGTCGTACATTTCGGTCATAACCACAGTTCTTCTCAATATAATCGACTTAGTAATGTTCACGAAATGACCCACATAACGGCGTTTGAAAGAGAAAACACGACCATTAACGAATGCGGGACATGGTTATACGAACTTTCAGTGTTTTGTATCTATCAATTGATAATAATAAAATGTGATTGATCGTCTCCGTACATATGTGTGTTGTGCCAGAATGCGTCCGGGCGTGGTCGTTGCATTCAACCTAATAGATAGTCGTTTTGTTTCATTAAACAGTGCAAGTCAGTCTGGCGTCGAAACAATATTCGAGGTCACACATTCACGTGGCTTCTGTAACGGGCCATCTTCTAACTTTTAGTGGCATTCTGCGAGCGTACGTGCACGAAGCGTTGTTAGTTTTGTCGGTCGAATCCGTCAAGGTGTTGAAGGTTCGCGCTTGCAAAACTGCTTTTTATACGGACGTGACGGCCATTTCGTAAAACGAAACTCCGTGCATTAATTATACGAAACGTAAAGACTTGGATCGGCTTTATTGCAGTAACATCTAGGAACATCTGACGACCAACAATTGAAGCGCGTGACATTTGAGCCTATTGTATTGCATCTGTAATCTCTAGTAGGAAATCGAACATTGCGCATGTTGGTTTTATTCTGATAGTATTGACGTTATCTCATATTATTGGCAGATTATCTGTGGTTAAGTAGGTTGCATGGTCTGATCTCGGCGTGTATTGTGGCGCTCACCGGTCGCGGTCCGTAACGGTATTTTCGCCGCAGCGATTGGCCCTGCAGCTTGGCCGATGTCTCCACAATCCGATACATCTAATACTGTTATTAAATTTTTGCGTTTGTATCTCTTGTAACTATACTTTCACTTGTATGGTAATCGCTGGGATCTTTCGCGGTTTGATTTTCGATCTTGATAATTAATTATTATCATACCATTTCTCGGCTTGGAAACATTTGACAAGCATTTTTATTAATATCTATGTGAATGGAATATTATACAAATTGAACACTATTTTTGGAAGTCAACATAATAAAACATGCCACATTAATTGTAAAAAAACCACGTCTTTGCCTCACGAAGTGAAACGACAAAGTTGCGAGGAGTATGCGGCAATAAATAACGAAGTGTGCTTAATTAACCACGACACGATCGATGTTTTTACAAAGTGCGGTGCACCTTGCACACGCCGGAAGCGGTAAAGGGACCCTTGATCTTTCTCAACTATGAGCATGAGCATTCCGCGAGACAGTAGCGAGAAAAAAGGGTAGGTACAATATAAACATTCCTCAAAAACTGTTCCCAGTGTTATCACATTCTGAATACATGTCCGTTATGCTAAATGTTACAAGACGGAATGTCTCTGAAGTCTGAACAGACATTGCTGAAATGTTGTAGAGCCAACTGATGGAAACAATTGCAACTGATCACGAAATATCGTGTTGAATATTAAAGGTCTTGTTTGCGTTGATTTGACATGCAATTGGGATTATTAAATCATTACAGATTGTGTTATTCCGAAGTCATTACGGAGTAGATAATATTGAACCTAATATTATAGAATGCGAAAGTAACTGACTAACTTTATGTTTGTTTACATGTTCACTCTCACGCACGACACAGTCACGGGCAAAATATAGTTTGACTACATGTTTCTCATGTTACAGTATTTATAAGTGGGTAGTGGCTGGCATATAAAAAATCAATTTTTTTTGCACAAACATGAGCAGACCCACCACAGGCAGCACCCGTTCACGAGCATGACGCATGAACCAGCCATCGCTTCGCTCAACCATATTTAGGGAACGTAACGACCCGCCTCACACGACACCACACCGCAGGAATGTTTAACGAGATCATGACATAGGTACTTAATCTACCCGCGTTAAATGTCGAATTTAAGAAACAAAATACTAAATACTAGAATGTAACACACTACAATAAAATATAAAATTAATTATGACCAAGCCATTTTCTTCTTTAAGCATAATTGTTAACAGTCCTTTATCCTTTTTTAACGTGGCCATTTTTTGTGTGCGACTTAAAACTTTTTACTCTTACTTTAGTACTCAGAGACCGCGTGCCGATCACTACATAGTATAAAACAAAGTCGCTTTCTCTGTCCCTATGTCCCTTTGTATGCTTAAATCTTTGAAACTACGCAACGGATTTTGATGCGTTTTTTTTTAATAGATAGAGTGATTCAAGAGGAAGGTTTATATGTACTTTTTATCCCGATATTCCCACGGGAACGGGAACCACGCGGGTGAAACCGCGGGCGGCCGCTAGTTATCTATAAAACTCTAAATTGATTGATTTATTCATTGTTGGGTTAGGCGTACAGCCCTAAAGGATGAAGGTAGAGACACCATTTTTGGAGGGTAGATTCATGATGTAGGTGAGCACTAAGAAAGGGTTTTGGAATGTTTCCGTTATACAGGGTGCTACAGGCTGTTCCAGTTTGTATAGGAATTTGTATAGGGCTAACGGTAGAGACACCATTTTTGAAGGGTAGATACCTTTCATGTCGTGGGTGAGCATTAAGAATGGGATTTGAAAAATTCCCGTTTTACAGGGTGCTACAAGGTGTTCCAGTTTGTATGGAGATTGAATAGGGCTGAAGGCAGAGACACCATTTTTGGAGGGAAGATACCTTTCATGGTGTAGGAGAGCATTAAGAAATGGTTTTGGAAAATTCCTATTATTCAGAGTGCTACAAGATGCTTCAGATTGTAAAAGAATTTCCATTTAGGTTGAAGGTAGAGACACTATTTTTGGAGGGTAGATAGCTTTCGTTCATAGTGCATGTTAATTGATAGTAAAAATCAAGCGAACAAAGACTCTTACCCACTATGTCAGAAGATAAATGAGCATGGAACAAAAAAATAAGGTCTACTGCTAAATAAATACTTTGATACTTATATTGGTAATCCGTGACTTTTAAAATAAACGCACAACTATCTTAATCATGCGAACGAAGTAGCGGGCAAAAGCTAGTACAGTATACAGGGTGATCCATCGGGACGGGTCAGTATGGGAAAGTTTGAAACTATAAGAGATAGAGATATTTGTTTAATTTTTGTGTAAATACCTGAAACGAGACACTAAAAATATTACATTTAGTTACCAGTATCTATGGTAGGTAGTTGATAATCATAATAATATGATTATCAACGCATATTGTTTTGTGATATACGGTCTCACATTTTTTAAAATGTTTTATGGGCTTGCTCTTGGCTTCACGCTGAAACTTAGGGTTGAGAAGAAGTCTAAGATAGAGCGAGCTTACCCAGAAGCAGCCTATTCACTCTAGCTACAAAAATTATAGGGTTGTATGTAGTCATTCGGAAAAACAGACGCAGGCAAAGTATTCCATTCCTTGACGGTGCGCATCACAAAGGAAGAAGAAAAGACACGGTGTTCGGACACGCCAAAATGTTATAAGTGTGGACGCACCTTATCACCCCACACCAAAAATCACGTCGATCGTTGCTCCGTTTTGACATGAAAGACAGACAAAAAAACACACACACAGTTTCACGTTTATAATATTAGTTAGTATGATGAATATGATGATAATTGTTTTGTTTCATGAAATAGTCTTTATGCGTTGTCGATTGTACCAATAGCAAAGTTCTCAAACTCAAACGGTTGACGACCTCGGCGCTCGTGTCGCTAGTTCTACACAGAGCCAGGCGTTGACAACAACTGCCTATAGCTAAACATCCACGAGTCTGCACTACGATAGTATACAGTATTGCATTCTCTAAAAGTAGCTTTCAGATATATGGAGTGACGTCACGGCGACAATAGCACGTTCTTGAGACAATTTTAACATTCTTTAGTTATACATATTATAATAAATAAATAAATGAATTATTCCTTTATTCACTGACATAATAAATATACGTAACTATAAATCGTCAACATTTTCCTACCGCCCATTCAAGCCCTTCTTATATAGTTATTTAAATTTTTACTTTTTTGCATTCACAATGCAATTTTTATGATTGAAAAATGGAAAATGAAGTAGTTAGAAAAATCGACCCGTCTCACAACCAGCTCCGATGGGACTCGAACCCACGACCTTTCGCTATCCGGACGACTGCTCTAACCACTGAGCTACGGAGGCGTTACGAAAAGCGTCGAATTTATCAAATACTTCTTACGCGCTGTATAGCCAGCGTTAATTTCACCAATGTGAAGATATTACTACCCCCACACGCGAAAGAAATACCGTTCCAGATATTTGACAATCGTTAAAGAAAAAATTACTATGGCAAGTTATTTAAATTATAACTTAATTTTTTCTAAACCCTTCTTATATGACAAGATATAACAGGCGCAATACATTTCCAGCATTTTCTTAGGTAACGACATTTAAAAAAATATGAATACCTATTTATAGTAATGTTCTGAAATGCAAACGGTTGATGGATGACCCCGTTGTTATCGGTAGTTCTATGCAGAATGAGATACAGACAACAGCCATAGCTAAACATTCAGACTAGTCTGCACTAAGCACTAAGATAGAAGGTATTATACAGGCTTCTTGCATCTTATAAGGCACCTATTAGCTATGTGGAATGATGTCGTCAGTAACACGTTCAACCCTTAACTTATAGGTATTGAAGTTATTGAGAAAAATATTTTCATGTTCTGTGATTGATACCCCTCTCTATCAGAATTACCAGTAAGAAAAAAGTCAATTAAGTTGGGATGACGTAAACTTAAAATGCCATATGACCTCGTAGCAAATAGTATCTAAAGCTATTACAAATAAATAAATATTGGACACTATCACATACATTATTCCAATACCAAAGTATAATAGCATAAGGACTAGTATTATGGAAATTGGAAACAACGACGGGTATTACCACATACATCCAGACCCGAGGAAATATTGAAAAGTTAGATTTCAATATTTACCCGACCGGGGATGGAACCCGGGACCTCTAGAGATAGCGGCACCATGAAAACCGGTACGTTCACCACTCGGCCTACGTGGCCGAGTGGTGATCAAAGTTTTGAGATGAAAACTGTTCACGACCTCATCGTTGTCACTGCCTACATAGAATGACGCGTAGACAACAACTATAGCTAAGTATCCACGTAACCTGTATACTATTCTAGTATAGACTGTAACAAGGATAATGTACAGCACAGGCTTGCATCCTCCAAAGGCAGCCATTAGGCATGTGGAGTGACGTCGCGGTGACAATAGCACGTTCGACCCTGTTCACACGGCGCGGTGTCGTCCCACTCTCCATTTATTGACTTGTTCAATCCTGCGTATACCACGCCTATTTACTTATTTACGTGCTGTGCAATAAGGGTTGTCTAAAGTAGTAAAGCTGATAATTATTTGGTTAATAAAATAAGAAGGAAAGCATTCTGCAACAAATGATAATGAAAATCAGACGATGATTGTAATGTAAATGACTGAAAATAGTAAGTAAATGACCAAATTTTACTAGTAGATGCCCACGAAATCACATTTAGTTTGATCGTCAATTTATTTGGTCGTTTAAAACGATATCAAAAACAAAATACTAGGTCTTAAACTCGCTTCTCTAAGGCTGGAGTTCACCAAATTGCCGGTTACGTAAACCGTTGGTTAACCGTCGGTTAAGCCATACAAAAACTTATCTTGTGCGTTAACCAACCAACTAACGAACGGTTAGCATAACCAAGTGTTGGTGAACTCGGGCCCTAGTGTGCGCATTATTGAAACGCGATCTCTGTAGATTTTAATTTATAAAAAATCAATTCGTTTAACTGTTTCTTAAAAACGATGAAGTTATAAAAAATTCTGAATCAACCATCTATCTCTCTAGACCAAAAGACAAAAGTAGCGATCACCCAATTAGTTTCTATTCTTGCTCATCCAGTAATTATAATAACCTATAAAAACACTAACCTGTTTGCCTAGTGGCAAATATGGAGTGTATCAGATCAGGACAGATCTTGATTATGGATATAACAACAGTATAACAAGCTGCCATTTATGATAACGGTGGTATACTTTATTTAGTAATAGGCAAGCTATCATATTAAACGATATTACCGTAAACTCTCCTTTGGGTGGCCTATACCCAGCAGGTGGCAACCAGTGCCCCTAGCATGAAAACCTATCGTTATGGTAATCGAGTAGTAAACTAAACAATCCTTCAAAACCTGTCAAAGTGCTGCTGTCAAACATGTATCTATTGAATTTTAGCTTCTAATACGACCGAAACAGGCGCCATGCTCTAGTTTTCATAAAAAAAAATTTTTCATCCTTAAATTAACATTATAAAGACTGACGTACCTTAGATTTTTTTATTAGAATTTTTTAATTCATGTTCTTTTTTAATTTCAAATAAGAAGTCTTTTTGTTTTTTTTAACGCATGCTGTGGTTACCTATAATTGTAAGTGCAGTTAGCTTTAAGCAATTTCGTGTTCTGTTTTTTTTTTAAATAATTTTTATTACTGTTACTTATGTTGGTGATACTTTAAATAAATAAAATAATACTATCACGCAACGGTTACCATGACGACAGTCTTTCGTGCTAGGGCTACTGAAAATAATGAAAGTATTCGTACAATTTTATTGTCAATAGCGGATAGACGGTGATGAGAGTTTAACTGTTGATTAAGTTTCTTTATTGGCTTAATATTTATAATTTTTTTAAGTGATAATAATAATATTTTCAATGGTAATGTTAGTGGAATGACGCATCAGTAAAGTGAAACGGTTTCAATATTCATTAGTTCTTGTATAAATTAAATTAGTTACGTAGCATAGTATTTTGATTGGCAAATATATTCATGTACTCTACCTATTCATATAACAGTAATTTGAAATGCACAATATTAATGAGCGTACTCCAAACTTGTTAGAGAATCAGTCCGGGTACGACCATAACGTTCCTACTTCAAAATTAAAGCAACACTAAGCGAACTGACGGAAACTCAACATTGCTAAAACGGATCGGTATTCCGGCCGTATTGCAGAGCTTACTCCGCTTACTTCGGCAGAATGTGGGTATCATACTTTCGAAATTGAGAGCAATCTGTGCGGAGCATACAAATAAACACGGTTGTTCGTTAGCTGACGGCCACTGAGCCTTATTTGTGAGACTGGATCGGGTACGCTGGATAATGATGGCTGATGCTGCATGCTGCAGCGATTCCACGAAGTATGCTAACGGTACCGATGTCGCCTTCGTACCCACAACCCTATCTCTACCCAGACGTTTTATTACCTCATTATTTTTGATGATCCTACGCAATTCTAGATCAAAGTTTGTACGAGACTCGCCACGTTAATTAGTCAACGTGTATAATGATGGCGAGCTCACATTAAATACCGTACTAAAAGCCATTTCTAGGTTAATAGTGACAGAACCTTGATCTATTGATTGTAAAAGTCATCAAATATGCGAAAGAAGTATCGATAATGTGATAATTATGCTTATGCACTAGCAGGCTACTGAGAAGTGAGAAATAATCGATTGAAACTCGAAAGCTTTGTCATTAGCGTACAATGTTGAGTGTCGACTGTCTAGACACTGTGGGAAATATTTAGTGAGTTTTTGCTCTGAGTTCGTCCCGATATAAATAGAGCATTGGTGCCAAACAACTTTCAAAGGCTTTGTGGCGGACATCTTAAATTGTAGGAATTTAAAGGTACATAATAACTGTCAATCAGTTTGTATATTTTAGACGACGCGACCATAATTGGGGCGAGATTGTTAACCTAGTTCATGTATCTATTTATAGTTACTGTCACACCTATATGATAAGGTTTCAACACTCTTCTTAGACTAGTAGAAGTGAATGTTTAAAATGCTTCTTTTTAAAGGTATACCTACTTTAGAAAAGGGAAGGCAAAAGTAGGAAAAACACATATTCAAAATCAATAAGGTATACCTATGTAGGTATGTTAGTTTCTACATTAGATGTATGTACATCTAATGTAGAAAAATCTCGTGTCACGCGTTTGTTGTAGGCTAGGCTGTGGCAATTTTTTTTTATTTCGAAATTGCAGGGAGCGAAGCCCCGGGACGCACCTAGTTGAAATACTTTATATACTTTAATATAAAAGCCTATTTATTATACATTCGGTCTTTTTAATCAAAACCTATTACCAAATCAAACAAGAAATTCTAAACACAACAGTGTTTTATTTATAATTTAGGATCTCGTATAAAATAAAGTACTTACCTTTGCTAGTCTAAAGAACTAAATTGTCTATTATTAAATTGTATGTTTAAACATTAATAAAAAGTAATGTTTGTGAAATGTTCGTATTATTTAGTTAATGTGCGAGTGCAGCCAGTGGCTGCCTTTGGATTCTAAATACCGGTTTAACTAAAGGTTTAGGTGATCTGGTAGTTCGATGTAACTGAATAGCTACGCGAAGGTTTTCCGGAGAGTGAGGGGCGCGCCGGCGCCGGCGCCGGCTACGGCTGCGAGGAAAGCGGGGTGAGGAGGGGAGTCACGACTCGCTCTGGCCTAGCTCAGACCCCGCTGCAACATGCTTGCCTTTCATGTCTCGCTTTGTCTTTTTTGCAGATCGCAAGCTTCAAGTCTAAACGTATAAACGCTCAAGGAAAATAAAACGACTATGAATAATAAAACGTTCAATGCGTTTCTCCAATCACGTAAATGTTATCATCTATAATAATTATGAGAAGTTATTGTTGTTAAACAAACCAGTTTTGCATCTACATTCGGCGGTGTTGACATTCTAACGGGCGGACCCTGACATTTAGATAAAGACAATCGATTCGAAGTTATTTATTGTAAATGTTTCTTACTAAAGATCATTATTTTTGATTCTCGTATTTTGAATGAACGGTTTAACTTTGTCATAAAATGCATAGCTGTGTGTAATTACTCAATAAATATAATATTATTTATTTAATAGCGTTAGGACGTAGCTGAAATCGCTATTTTTATTTTACTTGTATTATTATGAGAGTATGTCTTCAATAAATGAACTTATTAGGTAAATGATATTTTTCCTTAATATTTTATTACGTCAGCTCCTCTCTAGTGGAAATGAATTACTTCATAATTGTAAAGCTTGAGCACTTTAATTATTGCACATACGTGATAACCGAAACAGTTATCTTGAAACATGTATTAAATAACTGTCTCCGAGATTACTAAAGTAACAGTGAAGTTGATAGTTAATCTAAGCAGTGCTGTTAAGTATGATTATAAACATGTAAAAACGAAAAAACCATAATTATAGAGTCTTATTCGAGTTAACTGATTTTATGTATCTAAGAGACAATATTCGCGAGTGATGTTCTGTAAAATTTCACTGTTCACTAGAAGTTAGAATAGCAAATAACTTTTAGTTTTTTGCATTCACTATTGAATTTTTAACCGACTTCAAAAAAGGAGGAGGTTATCAATTCGTTTGTATATTTTTTTTATGTGTCACAACTTTTTAGTTAATGAACCGATTTGGATAATTCTTTTTTTATTTGAAAGGTGACGCTTCTCGTGTGGTCCCATTCATCAAGAACTGACGAGAAGTTCTGGAGTTATCCTGAATAATGCGTATTTAGACTTTAGTTTGGTTATTTAGACGACTTCTTATTTTCATCAGTGTGGGGATCATTTTTTTTTCGAAATCTTATACTTCTGACGTGATCTTATTTTCACCAAGTCAGGATCAGGAGATGAAATCCCAGGAAAATTGAGAGAAACTCTCTAATATAGGCAAGCCTTATGCGTTCCATTTAATTTTGAAGTTAGTCATGTATTTGCATCTGGTAGTCATCATCTCTTAGTGATGAGCTGGTGATGGAAGCTACAACTCCTTAACGGTTAGGAGCTGGAGAATAATTCCTTAAGTATTAATCGTACGTATGAACTAATAGTTGTATTCTTTCAGGTTATTAGGGTGAGCTGATGATGAGAGGTGAAACTCCTCAACAGTAAGGAGTTATTATGATGTTTTGTAAATACCATATGCACGAATGGACCTTCAGTTGTATTCCTTCAAGTTATCTAAGTAGCTAAAGATGGAAAGCTGAACTCCGTAACGGTTAGGATATTTACAACAATTTATCATGATCACCATGTAGTTTCGCTACGATTATTAATTAAAGATTAAATAGAATTTTTAATTAAAAGGATGAAAATGTGTAACTTTTCTAACTTATCTTGGTACTTATTGAACTGTATGAAGTCGGTGCCAAGTCTAATAAGTATTTGAGGTAAATACGTCCTACACCTTCGATCCCGGCAGAGCTAACTACTTATATAGAGGAAGAGACGTTTTTCTATACTATAATAATATATAAAGAGGAAAGATTTGATGGTTTGTTTGTTTGTTTGCATCGAATAGGCTCTGAAACTACTGGACCGATTTAGAAAATTCTTTGACCATTATTAAGCTACTTTCTTCCCGAGTGACATAGGCTATATTTTATCCCGATATTCCCACGGGAATGGCTACCACGCGGGTGAAACCGCTAGGAACGGTTGTTTGTAATATATAATTTTCACTTAGTCAAAATTGCTTCTTTAAAATTTATTTTACTCTAATTTTCCACATAACTAACTTTAAGCTTAAAAGAGATGAAGTCATAGAAATCATGAGTCGTAATGCCGTTGTATTTTCGAACAAGTTTAAGGTCCCCGGAATACCGTAGTTGGTAGTTAGAGGGCTGGGGAGTCTCGCCTACTGCCTCTAATTGTTGCTATTATAGAAATTGGTCACTTAACCGCTAAGCTAGATTGCGGCAAATCACAGGTTGCGGCCGAAGCGCAAGCGGCTGTCACTTACTTGATTTAACACCGTCGGTTTAGTAAACTATTACACTATTATGTCACTCGTTTATCATAATCATAACTTTTTCGAAAGAAATAGTTCTTAAATTAACTAAAAAGGTAAAATTAAAATTAGGACAGGTTTGACTATTTTAACACAAATTAAGTGATACAGTTACGATTGCTAACTGTTCTGAATTTATAAATATTCCTTATTATAAAATCATAAGCTAAATAATGTACTTACTTATAATATGAGAAAAGAGTTTTTCCATGCAGAAGATGATAAGTCATCTTAGAAGTCATGAGTCTAGTTAGGAAACTGAAAATTTACTTTATTTTTTGTATTGTTTCAGGAAACCGATTGTAATTGAAAACGAAACGAAAGATCGAAAACAGACCTACGAAAGAAGCTTTTGGGAAGGTAAGCGATAATTAAGTAAAAGTAAAGAGGTTCGCTTGTAAGGTCAATTATGCAGATTATACTTGCAAATAAGAAATATTGCATGCCGATGGAGTCGGCTGATAAAAGCGCATAAATAGTGGTGTCCACGCGCTTGTCGGTGTTCACCTGCATAGCTGATGCACCTAGGGGTAGAACGGGGCCTAAAATAGATCTTTAATGTTATTGTTTCTTTTGCAAACATTTTGGACATATTTTCAGTTATCTAAAAATTTTCCTATATGTACGGTCGAACTAATTTAATCGTGACTCATTTAGCTATTATTTTGTTTGAAAGCGTCAAAACTATGAAGGCCGGTGTCAATGTCAACAAGTTTGAATTTCAACATCATTGAATTAATATCTGTTCTAAAATTAACTGATGGTGGATCACGAATCAGTTTATTCGACTGTACTTACATCATCATCATCATCATCATTAGCCATTTAATGTCCCCACTGCTGGGGCACTGGCCTTCCTTAGCAAACAACATACCTAATCATTTTCAAAACTGACACATTTTGTTCTTCACAGACAAATTAAGCCTACTATCTATCTACACCAAATTGTATAATTAATAATAATAATGGTAGGTAGAAATTAGATTTTTAAAGTTTCGTTTATACGCGTCTTATTCAAAAACAAAACAAAACTGCAATTACAATTCCTTAAATGTACATAATTTATAGTTTTAATGATTTAGCATGCATCGTGTTATTTTTCTGTGACAGTATTTATGGAGGAATAAAAAATTAAAAAATCTTTATTTATAATCATGACATACGTACAGAAACATATAATAACGTTAATAACTGTGAATCACCCAATAGAGCGAGGTGATGACCAATTTTTTATATATCGTAGGTATTTTATACTGATTTATTTATTCTTGTTTTTGATTAACTAGCACCTATCGTTTGATAAGATCTTCTCGCAAATGGTAACATAATGTGCTCCAATTATTATGTTGTATTTCAAAAAAGTAATGATTAAAATAATTAAATTATTGTAGTACAAATTGTAATTTTCACTGGCAACACTTTTAAGTTGAAATTGACAGAAAGCGCCGGCATGGCGCCACTGTGTTTTGAACGGGGATAGACAAAATGGCGGGAATCTGCCCGTAGGCGGACAGTCAGTTGTGTGGTCAATTGTGTTCGAGTTGTCGAGTCGAAAGGACGTTAACCAGTGATTGTTCCAATGAAGCATGAATAAATGGATGCCTATACTGCTGAGTTATTATTTCGTCATAATTCAGAAGTGGCAACAGAAAACCCGCAAAGAAGTTCAGTTATAAGGTACGTGCAATTTTTCTCTAGAAGTTGTATAAAATCAGTTTGATCAGTTGACCTTATTCGCATTTACAAAATATTTCAAATTTATTCTGCCTTTCTGTGAAAAATCGGCACTTTATTTAAAAAGCTGTCTTTTATGACTCGGAGTCAATCGACCCGGACGTTTCAAATCTTTTTCAAAAGTTCGAATGAAGATTGAAAACATTCGAAACCGAAATTAAATTTTATATGATACGTGTTGAGGAATATTAGGAATGTAAATGCTATGATTGCGTAATTATTGTAGGTACTCAATATAGTTAATAAAGATAGCTTTGATTTTGACTTTCACATGCCATTGATGTGGGCCAAATATGTTGAGCATGTTTTAAAGAGAATGAGTGATTTTATGTTTTTGAAATTACAATGGAAATATATAATTTAACAGACAAGAATGCAAAAAGGGCGAATGGTTAGGTTATATGAACAATACTCAATTCTTTGTATTCTATTACTATACAACTAGTTTGTTGAGTTGGCCATGTGTGTCACTTATTATAAAACCATGTGTATGTGTGTCTAAGCTTGAGTACCAAGTGGTGGCCATTTGCCGTAAAGTCGTTAATGGATTTAGATAGTTTGAAGTTTAATTTTGCAGTCGCTTTACAAAAGTAATAGGTATTAGAAAAAGGCCATGTCTGCCTATAGCGTAATTGAGTAGCCATGTGAGCTACTAGTCCGCCATGTGTGTCAGTTATAATCCGGCCATGTGAGCCTATAGCTTAGTTGAGTAGTGATGTGTGCCTATAGCCTAGTTGAGTAGCCATGTGTGCCTATATTCTAGTTTAGTAGCCATGTGAGCTACGAGTCGGCCATGTGTGTCGCTTATAGATAGACCATGAGTGTCTAAGCTTGACTAGTAGTGGTCATTTGCCGAAAGGTCATCAGTGCATAGATAGTTTGAAATTAATTTTGCAGTCGCTTCACAAAAGTAATGTTAGAAAAAGGCGATGTGTGCCTACAGCTTAGTTGAGTAGCCATGGGAGCTAAGAGTCGGTCATGTGTGTCTATGCTTGAGTAAAAGCTAGGCTACAAGGCTAGATGCGCCTACAGTTTATATGGCTAGATGCGCCAACAGTTTATAAGGCTAGATGCGCTTACAGTTTACTAGGCTAGACGCGCCTACAGTTTATGTGGCTAAATGCGCCTACAGTTTACAAGGCTAAATGGGCCTACAGTTTACTAGGCTAGACGCGCCTACAGTTTATGTGGCTAGATGCGCCTACAGTTTACAAGGCTAGATGGGCCTACAGTTTAATGGGCTAGACGCGCCTACAGTTTACTTGGCTAGACGCGCCTACAGTTTACTTGGCTAGACGCGCCTACAGTTTACTAGGCTAGACGCGCCTACAGTTTACATGGCTAAATGCGGCAACAGTTTACAAGGCTAGGTGCGTTTCCAGTTCATAAGACTATCTGCATTTAGATACAAGGATAGAAGCTCCTTCTAGATTAAAAATCTAGGTGTATATTTAGGTTAAAAGGCTACTTCAGTTTGTCAGGCTAGACTCGCCTACGAGCCTTCAGCTTGTCGGTATATTATGTCTCATTGCTAACAATACCTAAAGCCGATTGATTAAATGTGTTTGTGGTTATTGTAGGTCGAAGGCGTATATATGTAGCTATATTACTTTACTATTTTGTCCCTTGTTATCATAAAAAGTGAATTTAATTTTATATGCAGTTGTACTAGACAAGTGCATTAGTTTCAGAATGTACTAAGAGTTTTGACTTGTTGAATTTGATAAATAACGAAAGTTTTCGTATACTGGCTCCTTATACACTTTTTAATTAATTGGGCTATGTGTGTCGCTCGAACGTAATTTATGCGGCATACAATTATTTCAGTTGGTCAAGTTGGCCATTCTTAGAATAGAATAGAATAGAATAATTCTTTATTTGCAAGCAAACACGGTACAAAAAAGATAAAACAAAAGGACATGCAAGACCTCGTGTCGCACCAGGTACTGGCACACAAATATAATGATAATTACTTAATAAGTTTTGATGATATAAAATCATTAATTCAAAAATGTCAACAGGATGAGGTCTTATTTAAGTGTACAATATAAGAACGTTGAACATTAATCCTTCAACGCCCCAGAAATGAGACACTATACTTAGTTATTTAAATTTTTACTTTTTGCATTCACAATGCAATTTTTATTATCAAAGAGTTGAGGGTGGGGTGTTTTGGAGAAAATGATCTGAGCGGTCGCCCGGATAACGAAAGGTCGTGGGTTCGAGTCCCATAGGAGCTAGTTATGAGATGGGTCGATTTTTTCTGAAGTACTTCATTTTAAATTTTTCGAGACACAATAGATTTTACATTTTTCTATGGCCCTATTTGGCCGGTCAGGCGTCAATAAATAATTCGGTGAATTTTCTATAGAAGATTAGCTTTCTGAGTATTTTTACGGATTAACTAAGTAGGTTGACAAGAAGGATGAATAAAACACCATACACTAATATCATTTATTTGTTCTAATGTTTCCGAGGTCATGAAACGCAAACAAGTCATTGAAGGAAGAAAGCGACGACCGAATAGAGGAACGCAGATCACCACTCTGTCACTGATGCCTCGTCGATGGCGCCGCGCCGGCCGCTGCGTCTCGAGGATTTCTGAGCCGTCATCTTGGTACTCCTTGGATCGTCGAAGTGATTTCAGGATATCAGTTAGCTTCATCTTCATCCCGAAACGGGATGACGGGCGGAGTGTGTATGTAAATTAATATCGGCATTAAATATTGGAACTTGATTATGTAAATTCGTTACTTTCAAATATTGCATTATTTTACTCTTCGATTCAAACTTTGCTGATGATGTGACTGTAAATGTTTTAAAGTCCAGTTTTGATATACTTATTTAAAAAGATGCTAAAACTTTTATCAAAACCACTACTACTTAAGAGTAGGTACGAACAGGGAAAAGTCTAAGTTGGCAGTTTGGTTGGTAGCAGAAATATGAAAAAAATCACTTTTTTAAATGTAATGATAACTTACCAATTGCTTACTACGACAAGCTTTCTACTTATGGAAACCACTTGAATAACACCAATATCATGGACCTATTTGGAAATTGTGTTAACAAGCCTTGGATCGATAAAGTAAAAAGTTTGTCCTCTCGGATCGTTCAGCTCAATCAATGCAAATCTTTCAGCGAGGGATTTGATATTAGTACCTTTACAAAACAAAACATTTGTTGTTTGTAAATTTATTTCTAGATCGCATTTTCAACTTTGTTTTGCAAATGTTTTCTTGCATAATGATAAAAAAGCGTATAGAGCTTTCATGAGAACCTCCTCCTTTTTTGAAGTCGGTTAAAAATATAAAAGAGATCGAAGTGGCAGTAAGGTACATGAAAACATAACTTAAGGGGTAATAAAATTATAGAATAATAGGTCGTATACAAATACAAATAGGTATATAGTTTCTTATTATGAAAAGTACTGTAGGACATTAAAATCCGTCATTCAGCCTCATTGTTTGTGTTGGTGACACTGCTATTGATGGCCGAAAGCCATAGCCAAGATACATATTGGCACTTTTGGGGCCTAGTGGTTAATTATAGGACTAAAGAAAGACAAATCTTTAACTGTAGGTAACTGAACTGCAATAGTATTTATTCTAAGGCCCGTGGGTTCTATTCTGATAGGTTTGATATAAATTGTACAGGATTGAATTCCGAGTGGAGCGGTGACGTTTCGGTGTTCCGATGCATGAAATGTAATTGATAAGTCTATTGATTCATTATGTGCGCCTCTTTTATGAGTCGTTAACTTAAAGTTAGAAACGCGAGTATTCGCAGGTTAAATAAATGAACGACATACAAATAAACTATTATTGACAAATAATAGGTACATGGAAATTCCAATGCTTGATATTTGAGAAAGTAATCTTTATGACCTTTAAGTATCTTACAATTTTACTGTTGCTTACTGACATAATAGTACATAAAAAAAGCGCAATTAACAAAAGAAACGCCTCGTGTAGGCTTATTCATAGACATGTTTGAAACTTTGAGGCTGTAGCTGGTCACGTACTGCACAACCGACTGAATTTAACGGAATACGTAGTATTATTACATTAGAATTATTTTTTTCCATTTTACCTAGTAGCGCGGGCGGTGCGTTCGTTTATAGTAAGTTGGCGAGGGGCCTCAGGGGTTAAAAGTGATTTACAAACTTAAAATGGTGAACGTCTGATGTGCGTAGTTAATCCCACGAATATTAAATACATTCAATTTGGTATTTTCAAATGTGAATTGTTGAACTTAATAATATGTGATAAATAATAGAAATAATGAAAATATTACTTGGTATATCTATAGACACTCATTTAAATTGGTAATCTTGTTGTTATTTATAATATCGATACAAAGATCTCAATCTATTTTTACGCTTTAAATCTATTTTTGCTCATAATAATTGCTTATATCAAGTAGTTTAGTAGTTTGTGTCCTCTTTTAACTTAGGCGTCATAAACCGGAGCAATTCTGTAAATCTAAATGTTGTAAAGTATGGTACATTTGTATTACCAAATGTTGCATTGACTTCATATTTTGTATCACGTTCGCATTATTTATCTGACGTTTGACCATGAAACGCTTGAAGGACTTTCAAAGAAAAGAAATCCCTTTCAATTCTTGCATATCTATAATCTAGCAATTTGTATCTACGTTATAATTCATATTTACTTGACATAACTTTTTATTATTATTTATTCAAGATCAATTAAAACTTTAATCGACCAACCAATAGAATGTTAATAATGAAAACTACTAGTGTCATAATAAATTAACAGCAAATATAATATAACATCGTTTTAAGACCTAAATAATAATTCATTCTGGCAAGTTCTTTTTGCGCAGATCCTCGCTAGAGAACCAAGATACTTTCCCAGATTGATGCGCGAGGCTATTGAAATTAGCAAAAAAACCCAAATTTCAATAGAGAAGATGGTTGGAAGATCCACCAGCTTGGGACCCTATAATCCATCAAGTAAAGTCACAACCTAAACCACACACTGCAAGAACTAAAGATACGGTTAGTTCTTTTTGCAAATAATTTTAATAAACGGAGATCGTCCCCCTTCGTGTAGTTTTCTTGCCAGTTCTTTCTCCGAAGGGCTCCAACTTTTGTGAACTGGTGGTCGAGTCAGTAACTTTTTGCTTTGCTATAAATAATTATTATCCAAATTACTTAAACAAATCAAAATAATAAATTAATAAATCATTTTGTTATAGTTAAATATAATGTTAAAATAATCAATACCTAACCGTATCCTGTTTCCGAACGAAAAACAAAGACAATTAGAGTGGGTATATTCTTTTATTAAAATAAAAAAATAGTGGGTAGTTTTCCGTGACCACGGCCCCTGGAAAGGTGCCGAAACGTCGGATAAACCAAAAAATCTCAAAAAACAACTAAAATTTAACCAAGTTGTTGAATAAATTGCGTGAAAAATCCTTGAAATGTTTTATTTGTATGGACGGTTCGCGCGGAAATCTAAGATGTGTTTAAGTTCTTTTGTACTTAGATAAGTAGAAAATTAAATTAAAGTACGAAGGGCCTCCTCGTTTGTGAACTGGTGGTCGAGTCAATAGTTTGCCTTGATTTAAAATAATTATTTGTCTTGTTCTTTTCAAATAAATCTAAATATCAAATAGATAATTTTCCTTGCCTCAGTACAGTCATAACTTAAAAATAGTAAATTCCGTATCCCGATACCAAACAAAATAATAAAATGTTAAATCTGAAGGTCGAAATGATCTGAAATCAGACGGAAAGAGACATGAAATAAAAATTTAAAAAAACTAAAGAAAAAAATACAATTAAATGCTAAAAATAAGTGATACTGAAACGCTTGCAGAAATCTGAGATGTGCATAGGTACATTTATATTGTAAATTATTATTTTAACTATTATCATGTTTTTATAAATTTTATTGAGATTATACTTCAGATACTGTGATTATAATGCCGAAAGTTGTATTTATATTCCTTTAAAATTGTATTCTTAAACCTATTGAGTAAAAAAAAAAAATACTAGGTACTTGTTACATACAGTGCACCAGGAGGTAGCACTATGTCGGATGGCCGAATGTTGTATTTCAAAAAAGTAATGATTAAAATAATTAAATTATTGTAGTACAAATTGTAATTTTCACTGGCAACACTTTTAAGTTGAAATTGACAGAAAGCGCCGGCATGGCGCCACTGTGTTTTGAACGGGGATAGACAAAATGGCGGGAATCTGCCCGTAGGCGGACAGTCAGTTGTGTGGTCAATTGTGTTCGAGTTGTCGAGTCGAAAGGACGTTAACCAGTGATTGTTCCAATGAAGCATGAATAAATGGATGCCTATACTGCTGAGTTATTATTTCGTCATAATTATTTCAATGTCACTTCAAACGTTAACTTAGTAGGTATATCAGGTTTTATTTCCCAAGAATATTTAAATAGATAACAGAATGCTAATATTTTGGAAGTCCAGTCTAAAAATCAATTAGTAAAACTTGTTTTAGTGAAATTTAGAATCTACATTTGTAGTACATTTGTAGAGACAAATTACAAGGTGGAGCATTTTGTATTCAAAGTGTGCTCACTTTTATAGACACTATTAAGAATTAGAGCAAATATAGTGCTATAGCTATACTAACTTTATTACTGGAACTTATTCCAACTCTATGAACAGAGAGCAGTGCATAGGATGAATAATAAAAATCAAGAAACTAGATTTTGTAATTTTTCACAGACAAATCTTTAAACTTACTGAAAAAGTAATAAATTTTACTTATTTTATAGAACTGATTTTGAAGAAAAGTTTGTTCGAATAAATTTTAATACCATTAAAACTTTCCTTAGCACGTTTATCCTCCAAGAGTATTTTGACGATTGAATATTGCGGATATCCACTTCGTATTACAACCTCGACACGCCTAGAAACTCGTTTCTGGCGTACTATTGAGAAAAAACATAATTATTGTTGCAAGATTATGTTTATGTAAATTTGCTTAATAGTGGTTGAACTGTTGGAGAAATTGGATATTTATAGCAATCCTATAACGTGTGTTATGCATATGTTTGTGTTGAAATCCTGCACTCGTTGTGAAAGCACCTTGCGAGCGCCGCTGGTCGCACCTGCCATTCTTTGCACATGGCGTAATGCAGTTTCGGTGCAAGGCTTGGACTGCATTACTGGGATGCCTTTGACTCGCGTTTTTTATGTGGCGTTGAACGAATGCATGTTTTTTAATTCGCAGTTCAATAACTAGAGGTTATATTATGCTGCTGATGAAAAAGTGGATCAAGATTTTATGGTTGTATATTTATAGATTGTTATTTTTTTTTCGAATTATGAAAAAATTAATATAAACGTTTTATTAGAAGTCAATCAAATATATATTTTAATCACCTTCACATAAAGAAAGATTGCTAATAAAATATGACTCTAAATTATAGCCATACTGATGGCGACGAAAACCAGATTTGGATACTCCTCGCCTACCGCAAACAAGTTCAATACATGATAAATATCGTAAACTGATAATATTTTTTAAACGCTCACAGCATTTTAGTGATTGAATATTAGGGTCTATAACACTATAAATAAGTTGATTGCGCAAAATAACAGCGGCTTGGATTCGTTTATTGTTTGAGACTTTTTTTAACACTACAGAATCCAGCACCAAACTAAAGTTGCATTGATAAATTTATACTCGTAATACATACTTTTTTGTAATACCAATTATATTAGACACCCAAAATCAAGGAGATTCAACCAAGGTAACGGAGTTTTCAGCCTGAATAAAAAAGTGTACCCAGCAAATTTGACATTTAACTACGTCGCGGCTGTCTGTTGTCTCATATGAGCATACATTTTGTTTCAAAGTGTAGGTGAGACGGAAGACAGCCACAGCCTACAAAAAAGTGTTAGTACTACTATCTCCAGTTTCCTTGGTTGAATCTCCGTGCCAGAAATAATCCATGTATTTATACATGGCAACGGCAACCATGACGAGATGATCATGATCGTCAGTCCAAAGCTCGAACGGTCGAACCTTTACCAAAGTACAGTATTTCTTTGTCTCGACTGAAGCGAAATATTGCGACCATAAAGTGAGCTTTAAATGAATTGAGCTTTGAATGAAAAAAGCAGGGTTTCTCAAAGTTATGGCACCACGTGCTCATGCTAAAGTTTCCAGATTACAGCGAATCCAAGCAAACATTCTAAATTGAAATCATTATTACCGAAGAAAATTAGGTTCTTTATGACAATAAATATTATAAATACTCTAAGAAATATATCCAGCAGCTATGTTTCTAGTCAAAAATTGAATAAATTTTAGAAGTGTTTTTTTAATATTCTGAGTATGCATTTAACCTTTATCATTATTACATAAATATTTTCGCGAACCCCCTACTGGCGAATGTCTGTTTTCGTACCCCACTTTGAAAAACCCTGTACCTAAAGGAAAGTGCGGCTGGCTTCCCGGTGACCTGTCCGTCAGCTTTCATTGTTCGCCCACCTTCGCATGCCATGGCATCAATTTCAAACACTCAATTTATGAAACCAAGTTATTCTTTTTCCATTTCGTGCACCGCGATACGGTCCGATTTCGATGATTGGTAAGAAATTACGTGAAATTTGTTTACAGTTAATACTAATACTGTTCTCACAGCAAAACAAAAATGATTTCGCGGATGGTTTTAGTAAACCACTTTAAAAATATAATATATTTGGTCACCTTATATGTGTTCGCCAGTGATGACATACGACACCGAAACGTGGTCTCTGACAGTTGGCCTCTTAAACAAGCTCAGAGTAACCCAACCCAACGAGCTATGAAGAGAGCTATGCTCGGTATCTCCCTGCGTGATAAGGTTCGCAACGTGTTCGTTGCGAACCTTATCACGCAGGGAGATACCGATCACGCAGGCAGCAGAACAAAGGCTACCGACATAGCTCTCAGAGTAGCGAAGTTGAAGTGGCGATGGGCAGGCCACATCGCCCGCAGAACTGACAACCGTTGGGGAAGAAAGGTTCTTGATTGGCGACCACGAACTGGATGACGCAGCGTAGGACGGCCCCCCACAAGGTGGATAACCTGGTGAAGGTTGCGGGAAGCCGTTGGCTGCAAATAGCCTACAGCCGCTCTTTGTGGCGCTCAAAGGAGGAGGCCTATGTTCAGCAGTGGACTCATAGAATGGCTGATGATGAATATCTTATAATACTTAGTTGTTAACTGCCCGGAGGAGCACGTGGCGCGCTCGGCCTGCGATCGTTGAGGTTAAACAACTTTGGCAATGGTCGGTCACGGGACGGGTGACCAACAACTTTTCATCTCGAGCTCCTCCATGCTTCGCAAGGCACGTTAAGCCGTTGATCCCGGCTGCATTTGCAGTCGTTATACCTACCCACCAACCACTTACTTATTCATCCATAAGGAAGGCCAGCACCCCAGTGCGGACATTAAATGGCTGATGATAATGATGGCTTGTTTACTTACTAACTAAAACTTTGAAGCAGTTAAATGCAAAGTTCTGTAAAAATAAGTATATTCACAGGAACAGAGTTTAAGCTGAAAGTAGCTTAGGAGTTTTATAAATAAGTAAGTTTTCATTGAAAGGCATATTGTAGCTTTACACTCACCATTAAAACTGAATACATATATCGAAAAATGGTCAATTCCTTTTCAGGCCAGTAAAATTACTTTCACATAAAAAGCAACGACCGACCCTAAAACAAAAGTCGCCGCAAAAATATTTTTTAAGTATTTTGAAAGTCCCTAGCTTATTAGTTGGTCATTTTAATTTTGTTTGTCTCGGTATTTCCTTTGAGGATGTTGCAAAAACATTTTTTAAACTGTTGGAAAGAAAAGCTCTAAACTTATAGATATAAAGTCTATATTATTTGTGCACTTGCAGGGTAGCGGTTGAAACGTTTGGAAGATGCCTCCGTGAGCGGGCATACCTCTAGAGTTATTTCATTCCGCTTATTATGCTTAAATCCGTCGTATACCTTCATTGACTATACGAAAGCATCAAGACAAAAAGCGGTTTACGAACAAGTCCTTGTGTTTTCGTCAGCAACAAGTTTAATGATGCCAGCGACAACTTGTTAACATTATATTGTTTAATATTTTGCGTCCGTGAATGAATCGGTCATTCACTCTTGTTACTTCTCAGGAAATCGCTATACTTACCTAAATGTTATATTTTTATAGTACCTACTCACTACAAGCGCTGCTTTAATTAAATTATAGAGGCTTGTTGTTTTCCAAATAGGAAAGATGTTCACGTAACAAAACATTGATTTTTTTATTGAAATTAATAAAAGCTGCCCGACGACCTTTACGAGATACAAATGTTGCGGTTATGACTGCCTTGTCTTGTTCATATTACATAAGACATGTCACTGGAGAAAGTTAATTTAGTTTTGAAAGTGAAATCGATTGCACTTTCTTTCACTTATCCATTTCATAGTTTGGCTATTGGAACATCGATTATTCAGAGATCCCATAGTGGAGACTGTCAATTATTCGCCTAGAAGATAAAGTGACCAGCAAACTCTATAAGTCGATGAAATAGACATTAAATTAATCTTCGAACTGTCTAATTGTGTCTAATAGCTGACAGACTAAAATTAATAATGAACTCTACGACTTCAAGAAAAACCCGTATAACCGCCTAGCCACTAACTCGCCCAGCTTGGTCACAAAACCTAGTGAGCTTCTGAGCTGCCTATATCGAGGTTGTTATATGGGAGTTTAATAAAAGGACGGGAATGTAAAAAATGTGCAAACAACTCTGCAAACACGTCGGAGCAGTTTAAAGGCCGCGTCCGGATTGCGAGGGGCGCGCGCGGAGGGTGCAAGCGGCATTCCAGCCTCCCGCGCGACGCGACGTCACTCCTGCCCACCACCGGCCCACCGGCACCGTGCGCCGCATTCCGCCGTACCGCTCGGTACTTCACCGAAACTCTGAAATGAAAACGCTCGAACTTTATATACGCATCCCGGATCTCGACTTTAGAAGACAAAGCGGCTTTCTCTGAAGGGGAAGTAGGGCGCTACTCGGGCACCACGACCCTGACATCTGATGAAGCGGTTAATTATGAGTGCTCACAGTCGCCGTCTCAAACGCTTGAGCTCTAAAAATAACTTAACTAATCAATGTAGTTATCGAATTTTCAATGTAATAATAATAACCTTTTAAATCTTGCTTTAAGCGGCTTAAGCGTGGTCGTACACGAGTATTGGTTTAAATTACACGGTGAATGATTGCTGTAGATGCTGATGTACGAATAGGTTAAAGATTTCGGTTTGAAATGGAGGCGCTGTGCGCTGTGCGCGGGCGGCGCGGCGGCGGCGCGTCCGTGGGACGTTGGGGAGCGTCGCGTGCGCCGGCCGCGGCGCTCCGGCCGTCCCTGGCGCGGAGCAACGCCCCCGTCAAGGGCGGCGACGCTGCAAATTTCTGCAAGTCCACCGCGACTCAGTGCATCGCGCCCCGCCGCGGCGGCTCCGCGCACGCCGCTCGCCGCTCACACCGCCGCCGGCGCACGCCGCACCACACGCACCGCCCTATGTTAAATAACTGTTATTTCGGTCTTTAATGGACACGTTCCGCATTCTCAACTGGATCCTCTTTCGGGCCGGGAGGAACGGCCACATTTGTTTTGCCGAAACAGTCGACGCTCTTTTGTTCGTGTGAGATGTTTAGCTCGTTTTTGTACATTTTTATCAATGGCACAACAATGAGAGTAAACTTTTTCTCAATGTGCCGAAATCAAAACTGGTTCGCTAAACGATAGTGATGTGTTACGAAATGGATCTGGATTAAAATTACGGACGATTAAAAACTTTTGTCACCATGTTGGATACAAGAAAGTTGCCCAGGCGTTCGATGTCTCTTCTTGGTTCGTATATTTTGGTTTCTTAATTAATTTAATTACTTGAAGTAAATTCTAGCCGGGAAAATATCATTAGACTATATCCATTATTATAGGTACACTCAGGGTCAAATTCCGTGAACCACTTTTTACTTCTTTTCGTGTTGCTGGTGCCTCTCCATTATCTTGTAGACCCTTTTACTATTTGGTTATGTATTAAACTAGGGTAGTACAATGCATAAGCAATTAGGGATAGGGACTGCAAGTGAACGGTGAGACGCCAGCCGCTCGTAAAGAATGAAGAGGTGGTTCACCGAATTTGTCCCTGGTTGTACATGGTCGATATTTCAAAACCACTTTATCAGTCTCCTTTTTGAGAACATATAAAACTTGAATAATAACAACTTATGCATTATTTATTATTTATAAAATGTTTAATTAAGTCATTATTAAAATTAAGTGCTATCTTTACATTAGCCATATGGCAGTCCCATCTGGTTGTGCGAGTTCAGTATTTGCATAAAACTATTTAGGACATAAGTACCTAAGTAATAAGTATAAAATTATATAAAACCCCAATTTATTATATTAGTAACGTTACGTAATTAAAATAATTTAGATGTTATAATAAGAGACACTACACTTTTTTATTCAGTTTTAAACGATATTTTTATGTATATGTATATTTCGCAAAGACTATAATTACGTATTTTTACTTTTAGTGAAATCAGCAGTAATTAGACAAATGCAAACTATTTTTACATTTTATGCATTCATGATCAATTTTTGTTATTGCAAATATTGAATATGAAGTATTAGAAAAAGTCGACCCATCTCACAACTAGCTCCGATGGGATTCGAACCTTTCACTGCCCGCGCGAATGCTCTAACCACTGAGCTACGGAGTCGCTCGTGGGTTTGTTCGTTTGGGTAAAGGTCGTGGGTTTGAGCCCCATCAGAGTTAGTCGTGGGACGGGTCGACTTTTTCTATAATATCAACTTTTTCTATAGTATCGGATAACGTTGTGTCGTCCACGCGGGCGAAGCCTAGGGCGGAAAGCTAGTTTTCAATATTTTCATACAAGTGCAGTTTAACTAATAAGGATTTGGTATGTTTTGTACATATGTAATTGTATAGTCAATTTTGTTAGTTTCGTACAAACTGGGAGGCGCAAAGAAAGCATGAAGAAGACTACCAAATGCCTTGACTTTTTCGTTATAAAAGTACTTAAAGGTATTTATAGTTTTTCCAACAAAAGATTTATTCGTTCTAGGCTGTGCTTAGATTTTTGATTCAGCTATATTATATATTCTTGGAATAAGTGACATTTTCCTTATTATCAACTTCATACCCGCTGTACCTATACAGCTTTGATATGTTGATATAGGTACTTTTAAAGTCTATTTTTGACTGAAACTGAAAGATGTTCTAGAAAAGGACTATTTACGAAATTTTAATTTGTATCAATTTGTAAGAAATTTTAATTTGTGGAAAACGATAAGTAATTGCAAAGAGAAAAGTTAAGGCCTCTTATAAATTTTTATTGTTTATTTTTTGATATTTACAGTAAATGATAATGTAACTGTAACTCCTTGGAATCGTATTAGCTAGTAAGCAGCGCCCAGCGGTTTCACCCGCATTTTTCCCGTTCTTGTAGAAATATTTGGATAAAAATAGCCTATTTATATTATGTGCTATTACAGACTACCTCCGCCTTTTTACACTTGTAGGACTACACAGTTGAAATTTGGTAGGTAGATGTATTCTGTGAACAGCTTTGTGATTTTTACTTTACACAATAATAAAATGTATGAAAAATAAGGGTGGGAGGAGGTGACCATACATGAACTGAACTGAATAAAATTGTTTCTCTAACTTTTTAAATAAAAGAGGGAAAAATCTGGAGACAATAGTAAAATATGTAAATCTTAATATTTAAACACTTTCAACAAAATTTGGTTTGAACAAGATACCTATAGTCAAAACTGGCGAAAAACTATAGTAGTATTTTGGCTGGTAAAGGTAATCGGTAGGTACGTTAAGTGGGTAGGTACGGAGCGCACTTGGCCGATTTATAAACTTTACTTTGACAATATAACTTTTTGAGAAAGACAATATCATCAATGTAGGTACGTGAAAGTTATAAAGATAAGCAGATCTCAAAATTACAAAAAACTACTGAAAATGTGCATTGAAATCTATAGTTAGTCAATTGAGGTGTGAAATCGATAACGTAACTTAAATTTGCAATTAAAGATCTTTGTTACATTTATTAAATAATCAGTGGTACTTATATTTCTTACTTCGCGTAAGACTTATCAGCAAGGGCTGTTTGAAGGGCAATTTTAATTGATTAGGGCTTAATCATTAGGCAATGGTGTCAAACGTTAAAATATACTGCTCAAAACAATATAGAGTCCACCCCGTTTATTTGTATTTATTTCAAAATACTTTTACGTACCTACTTACTTATCGAATTTTCTGGAATAGATATTTTTAAACTAGAGGCTCCAGAAGATCCTAGATCCAGAAATAAGACTTGGTAGCCATTGGCATGGTCTGTAATATTTTTTAAATGTTACAATAATTATAGAGAGAATTTGTCAACAAAAGATTTGAAAATCATGGGGTGGACTCTATTTTGTTATGGGCAGTACCTATAAGGGAATTATTATAGGCCAACGTAGAGCGTTTATAACGTTAATTAAAAGTGCTAATTAACAGTGATTATAAATAAATTTATTTTTATTACAATTTGAAGCGTAATTTAAATAAATGTCGAGTATTTCAAACAAATAGTTAGCACATGATAGTATGAGTTTCTTTGTAAGTGGATCTGAATTTTAAATATTGTGTTAAGTTGTTCAAAATCGGTAAACGCCATTAAATTGCGATCAAATTAAGTGTTTCAGCATATATAACATTGAGCACGTGAAGCCTTTTAATGCTAGTAGCATTAACGCGACATGTGGCTAGCGTTGAATGTGTGTCACATACGTATCAATGTCAGCAAAACTTATATCATCATCGCTCCATTAAATTGGCATTAGAAAAAAGCTTACTTGCGAAATTCCATCCACTAAACGGAAATGGTGCGTTTTTATTGTTTCCTGTGAAATTTATATTTCACAATTTTATGGTGAAGATAAATTAGTTCGGCCGATAAGTAATGTGATCACAACAATATGTTATTTTATTATTTCGTGGCGACGAAGGCTACGTATATTTGACTTTCTGAAATACAACACATCTGAGTAAACTCTACCAATGTCTTTGTTCCTATATGATTACGTGCAATAAATAATTGTAAAGAAAACCCTGTACGCGTATTTTGTAAAGGATATACTTGAGCTTCACCTGTGCAAATGTAAAGAAGCGTGCCGTGTCTGTATGAACTTTTCCAAGATTACGTCTATAATGTATGTTATTCTAGGAGAAACCGCAGTCGGTGTAAAAACATCCTTCAGTGAGCATTATTTTTTATTTAGCTTCTTTATTATAATGTTTTCTCAACAAGTGTTGTGTGACATACTAGCATTGAGTTTGGTGAAACATTCTAGGTGTTTGCATCCTATTGCAGAAGAGAAAGAAGGTTCTGACCTACTTTGTACGTGCATTTTGTTTTTAAAATGTTCCGTTTTCAGTGGTATTGTGTTACGCAATGTTAATGAATTAATTATTTATACAGTTAGATTATAAATTTGATTTTGATTTGAATGATTTATAAAACACATACTTAAAATAATAATGTGTGTTGGTGACATTTTATATTAATTATCGAGGTTATATTGGTTAAAGTTAATCAATTCTAAGAACACTTAGGTATCGTTGACATGTATTGACGGGGTTCTTCATGACTAGGCTTGCCTATGATAATAAGTGACGCATAGTTTGGCCAATATCATTTACGTATTGGTCAACTGTAATAGGACACTAACTGAATGATTCATATCACCTCAGCCTCTTTGTGTAATATCCTATATCAACCTTTGTGAGTAACTCAAGGTTCATGATGTCATTTAAAGATTTACTGAGTAACTTCGCAAATTAAGATGATGTTGTGATTTTTAAAGCTTTTCACCTTTACAATGCATTTTTATTTTTTTCGAGTTACTAGATAGTAATTGTTTTCTCAAGATTAATTTATATATTAACTGTTTAATTTTTCAATAAAGTTCATAGATAGCAGTGCTTTTCGTCAAACTCTAAACAAGGATGAGCAAAGTCAGCTGATTACTCAGACGAGGCGCAGACACCCGTGCGTGCCGATAATAACAATGCGTGTGCTAACTCTGCCTCAAGAAGCCCGAACACAAACTATAGTGATTTACTACTATGCACGTCATCTGATTTCCAGACGAGTAATTCCATAAACATACATTTTTGTATTACTTTAATTAACATTTCTTATTTCTTTCCAGATCGTGTCAATAAAAGTGACGCTGAGGATAAAAGCCTTTCCAATGACGAGACACCCCTGCCCACGTGTCCGCGGCAGCCACCTGATGGAGTGGAAACACCATCAGATGCCGTGGAAAAAGTACCTGAACTACCAAACCGGCTGCCACCGCGTCTTCCCGCTGGCTGGCCCAACTCTAGAACACGTTATTCCTACTTATCCAGAACGCAAGACCCAAAAAGTGAAGCAAGTGTCAAAGATAAAATTGCCATGTTTTCAAACAGTCGAGCCACTTCTACAGATCTTCTGGATAAATGTGGCACTCTTCCTGTTCGACCTACATCCAATACTAGAAAAAGTACAGTACCTTATACAAACAATTACCCTGAAGTTTCCACTTTAGATCGACGACTCACAAAGTCACAAGATAATCTTGATGAAACACCTCGTTCGTACAAAAAGGTAGCAGACAGACCGGAAGTTCTGGGCGCCCATGAAAATACAACTTCTACATTTGGCATGACGAGGAGCAATAAATCTCTTCATTCAGAAAGCAAACCTTTCTTTTATGGAAGTACTACTACATTACCGTCGAGCGTTGATACATTTTCTCAACCAATATATCATATGCGGAGTATAAGCGATGATACTTCGAATACTTCTACACATAAATCTAATTTAGAGTACTTAATTGAACAAAGGAAAAAATCTATGTCAAAATTAAAATGTTTAATTATACCTGAAGCACAGGGACCTATTGTTGATCTACCTGAAATCAAGGTACAAGATACATTAACAAAATCTTTTCTTCTTAAACCTTATCATAATGACGTGTGTAATAAAGACACCAAGTCAAATAAAACGAAGTCTAATATAATATTGAATGAAAACAAATGGAAAGCCAATCTCCTGCCTAACAACTTACCGAAGTATTCGCCAGCTTTTAAAAGAAAATCGTTACAGGTATATACACCTTCTTCTTTGTCAAAAGAATCAACCCCGGAAAGAAAATTCAATGAAAGGATTGATGCATTTAGCAAAGCTATGACTTATGCAGCTAAACCAATGCGGACATCTTTCGAAGCAAATAATGAAACCGGAAGATCGTCTACCTTACCTGCTAAATCAAATTTGACAAATTTGAATGCTTTGCCTAAAAAGGACTACAAAGATATTATGAATTATGTAAGAGATTACAAAAACGTTGAGATCAAAATTTGCACAGCTACTGATATTGTTGACAGTGATAATGATTCTGCGATGAGCTCTACACAATCAAGTTACAGGTCTTCTGCTTCATCACCAATGCATAATTTAGATACAATAGAGTCGGATAGTTCGCGAGTTTCACCAAGAATATTACACTACCCATCATACACCCTTGTGAAATCGGAAAATCCTCCGAAATCTTCTTTAGCTGAAAAGAATTGTGACGAATACAAAAAACGTAGTGTTTGCCGATCGGTGTCATCCGACACAAACGTGTCACTCAGCTCATCTGCGGGGTCGGCAGCTACGTCTGGCTCTCAAGCAAGCTGTAGTTCCTTAGAAAGTTCTGTCGCCGACTCAGATAAGAGACGGGTTTCAAAACCGTATAATATAGACACTATTAACAGAAGAAATATATTAGCTTCTGCGAAGTGTAGAAGTGGACGAGATGCAAAGCTCAAGTCTCCTGTTATTGAAACCAAATTCTCGCACGAGTCGTGCGACAGGTCTCCAAGTCCAACAGACAACAAACCGTCTGATCGCCTTTCTACGCTCACATCATCGGTGAGTGCCGTATCGAATAAAGGCGAAAACAGACGACGTAATAAAATAATTGCCGAATCAGACTCTGACAGTGATTGTGATGTCAATATTCGGCAAAGAAAGACTGACTTTAAAAATACGAGACTAAAACGGAACTCAAGCTCGGCTAACAAAACCAAATCGAACGAAAGTGATGATACACCGAAAAATATATCTGAAAAAATTATAAAGGAGGTAAAAAAAGCGGGACTTGATAATTTTAACAATAAAACGACAACGAAGATGCTAGATAATAATAAAATCGAACCAATACTAGTCGAAAGAAAATTAACTAAAAAAGAAGATAAAATAACGAAGAGCATTATAACTGAAATAAAGAAGGAGAGCAAAGCTCCCGTTATTTTAGATGACACGGTTATGGTAAATGCAGTGAAACCTTCTCAAACCAACACATTGAAAAATGAAGTCTACGAAGATAAAACTGACAGCAATAAAATCGAAGATATTGAAATACCAACGCACATGATCCGGCTAAAAAGAGGAGCCGGTACAGGCGTAGGGCTCATTTTAGCTGGTGGCATTGACTGTGAAGCTAAAGATGTCACGGTACGTACATTACTGAAAATTTAAGATTATTCTTATTTTGTAACAAATTATTTGCAAAGAAAGAAGAATTTAAGTCGGTGGGGCTAATCATACTTTTTTATTGTTATAGGTGCATCGTGTCCTAGCCGACAGCATCGCTGCAAAGGCGGGGTTGAAACGTGGCGCCAAGGTGCGAAGTATCAACGGCTTTACTATGACAGGACTGACGCATGCCCAGTCCGTTACAATTCTGAAGGTAATTAAATATTTGTTTTGAAACAAGTAGAGAGCTGTAGTAAGCTTTCTCATTATCATACAAGTCGTTTGTTGAACTCAGGAGCATATTTTATGTACATCTCTAAGTATTAAAACATTTTTGCAGTCAATTAAATCTAAAAAATTCAACTGAGTACCTACTTAACTATATCTTGTTTCTATTATAATTTTTCAGGAGCAACGATTAGAAGTTATTATTGAAATAGAGAAAGACACACAAGAAAATGCAAGAGGAGTAGGATGCGGCTCTGAAAATGGTTATTATTCTTTTGATTTATTTTCACAACACAAAAAATTTCCAAGCTCATAATACACAAATCATTTATAGTTGGCTGATCTTGGATTAATGATTTGATTTAACAGTTAGTGTAATTTTATCCACGAAAACTAGTTTGGTCAGGCTACCTTCTCAAGTGTAATGTGATTTTATTTGGCAAACGCCAATTAAATACCTAAAAATACCTTCTTCTTAGAAACAGTCTCTGGAGTTCCTGCAGTTATGTATTTTTATTTAGTAAGATAGGTAATCACTCATGAATCATAATAACTACGTATAACATTAAATTAGGTCTACTTTTTTATGAGAGCATAGATTATAAAAGTTCTAATATAATTTTCTTCATTAATTTATTGATGTGACTGTTTATTAATTTATAGGATAATTATCTCGCATACATGCCTATTAACTTTATATTCATTATGTGTTTCTAGCGGAGTCGAAGGTCCGTCAAGAGGTAGACGCAACAGAAGAGAGGTCGTCAAATGTGGTCACTGTGGTTCTGGACAAGGCCGGCGGGGGTGCCGGTCTAGGCTTCGGCCTCGACGGTGGTCGCGACTCGCCACACGGCGACCAACCACTCACGGTCAAGAAACTATTCGCAGGTAACTAGATGATCTTTTAAAACAACACGACGAAAACTTTTTGTTCGCAATTGCGAAAAGATGGTGTCCGATTACGCAAAATCGACCGTGGCCTTGAAATCTTATTTGCGATTCAAACGTAATGAAGTCGTGATTCTGGATTTCATTCTTGACTGATTTCGAGACTGATTACTTTTTATCTTTGACTCTGATTTTATAAGCTCCTTTATTTCTTTTCAATCAATAGAAGTTACTTTAACAAAAATGCAGTTCACTCGGGACTGACATAATTTTTTTATGATTATTTGGGAAATTTAAGACAAGTTCGATTGAAAAATGGAAAATGAAGTATTTAGAAAAAATCGACCCGTCTCACAACCAGCTCCGATGGGACTCAAACACCTTTCGCTATCCGGGCGACTGCTCTATTTCGATTTATCTCGATTTTTCGATTCTCGATTTTTTCTAAATACTTCATTTTCCATTTTTCAACCATAAAAATTGCATTGTGAATGCAAAAAAGTAAAAATTTAAATAAGTTCGATTGAAATTAATTTTAATTAAAAAATATGTACTCAGAACCATTATATGAATTTTATACTCAGAACCAATCAATGAAGAGTTCAACAAATAAAGTCAAAATATAACTTTTACTAATCTCACAAACATAAATTATAATAATTGAAAATGTTAAAAATGAAGTATTAGAAAAAGAGTATTAGATAAATAAAATCAACCGCCTCACAACTAGCTCCGATGGAACTCGAACTCACGACCTTTCACTGCTAGTGTGCTACTGTAGAGCTAGTTGTGAGACGGGTCGATGTTTTCTAGTATGTACCTCATTATCAATAATAGAAATTGAATTCCAAACGCAATAAAGTAAATGCAAAATATAATTTATAATACCCCTCAACGTTTGTTTGACATACAGTTTTCTACATAAACTACGTTGGTATTTATATTATAAGGTCGACCAACCTTTCTGATATCTGAAAACATAGCCACATACCAATGCAACGCCTATTGTTTACAAAACGCAAACAATGGTGCTAACTTTGTTTATTAAAAACCTATGCACTTAGCCTTGTAAAATCTATGAAAACATTAGCAAGAATTTCCCACTGAATTAGGAGTTATTGCTTATTGGTAAATGTATAGTATACTAGTTGATTGGTGTAAGGTTTCAGTAAAATATGTAGGTATTGAGGAGCCCGTGGCGCAGTGGATAGCGCGCTCGGCCTGCGATCGTTGAGGTTAAGCAACGTTCGCAATGGTCGGTCACGGGATGGGTGACCAAAAACTTTTCATCTCGAGCTCCTCCGTGCTTCGGAAGGCACGTTAAGCCGTTGGTCCCGGCTGCACTTGCAGTCGTTAATACCCACCAATCCGCACTGAGCCCGCGTGGTGGGTCATGGCTCATTCTCCTTATTCATCCATAAGGAAGGCCAGTGCCCCAGCAGTGGGGACATTAAATGGCTGATGATGGATGTAGGTATTTGGTGTTATTCGACTTCTCTTGTAGCTGGCTTATATTGACCAATAACATAGAATCGCATATAGGTACAAGTTTAAGTTAAGTTTGTCACAAGACTGTATTAAATATTATAGCTATACTTTTCATGTATTTGTCGAAGATTTATTGAATTAAATTTTGTAGCTACAATTCAGACGTCACTTTCCAACCCAACATGTCACGATTTCCTAAAAGGATTGCTATTAACATCACGTACGGTTAGTTACCCGTCCTAACAAAAGGCAGTGTAATTAATTTATCGATTGAATTTTTGTAGGAGGAGCAGCAGCTCAAAGCGGGCGCATATTGGTGGGAGCTGAGCTCCTGTCCGCTGGTGGAATGTCCATGGAGGGATACACTCGCACCCAGGCCTGGGCTGCCCTGAAGGGTCTGCCCGTAGGACCTGTCGCCCTAGTGCTTAGAAACCCGAAGAAATAACCTCACTTATACCTGCGATAAGGAAGACTTCTAACGTGTTTGAGACAGGTCCTCACGCTGATGTGAAATTAAGAACTTGAGCGAGCTCGTAACGCCACAGTTCAGAATGATGTTTGGAGAAAGAATCTTAATGATAACTGGTATTCATCAAAAAGTCTTTACAAGCTAACTATTGCCCAAATTTAGAATTCAGTGCGCGTTCTTCTCTTGCCAAGGAGGTTACTCAAGACAGAACGCCCTGGGCTGAATTAGTCCACTGACACGTGAACACCTCTCCGATTCGGTTAGTGCTCAGCTTAACAAGAGTAATTCGTCTGCCAATGTTTGCCGAAGAGTAAAAAATGCTGATTGCTAACAACGTTCAATTTAGCAAAGTGCTCGAGGCCCCAGTGAATTGTACCTATGTTGTCACTTCATTAGATAGAAGGTACACATTCAATTTGTATATACAAAGTGTCATCGTCTCGAGAAAAAATTTGATTAATTCGAGACTTCTAAGACTGCATATTGTTTTGTTGAAATTATTTATACCTATTCGTTAAAATTTATACTAGTCTGATCAGTAGCAATAAAATAGTTGTCCTCATGTAGATGATACTTGAAGAAGCTTCTCTAATCTGAATAATTGTTGTTCCTTCGATGTTTGTATGTAAGTGCCATCTTTTGCGATTTTTTACGTCAACCCTAAGTGGGGTGGTTAAATCAAAACTAAAAAAATAGATGGCAGTATGGATAAAAAATATATATTTTTGAGATCTAATTAAAACATGACCACTATCAGAGTTAAAGCTAAATAAACCTTTTCGTATTTTTATATAAAATCATGATTAATCTGCTTTGAACGTGTATGTACCTAAAATGGTGCATTCCATCAACATCAACTTTAGTCCCGCGCGTAAATGTATAAAAGCACCAAGAAAGATATTTTGAAAACAGTGGAAAAAGATACTGATGGAATGTAGGTTATCCGAAATTAAATATTCTGATATTTCATTAGCAGTTCTTTTAGTTGATCAGAAGTACTTATACGAAAGCATCGCCTTTCGTGTAGGACTTTTTGGTGGAATGCTCGAAATGTAGGTACATTCCTTCAAATTTAACATGACCATTGGTTACATATCTATTTTTTTATTTAAACCCAGGTTGTTGTTTTTTTCAATTAAATGTCAACTTATACTTTGCGATTTAATATGCCTAATGTAATATTTACACAGTAAAACATTCCTATTTCAATAATAGTCTTAGGTAAATAGAAAATATATATTTTTAAGTAAATAGTATATTTTTGATGCCAATATTAAATTTATAACGAAGGTGCAACTATGATTGATGTGAACGAAGAAATAAACTGTTTGAAACTGGGCCCAAACTAGTTATTGGAAAACAAAAATAATATATTTTTTAACAAAATTCATTTATAATAACGGTAGCTATGTGGGCAGTGATTCAATTTTTTTTAAACATTAATGAAGACTATGAATATTTTAAATAAATTATTTTTACAGTAATAAAAATAATATCAATTTAAAATCAAATGTCGCCATTTCCAATAATTTATTTGTACCAGTTCAGTCAAGAGAAAATCGACGTTAAGAAAATTGTCAAAATCAAATATTATATTATTGCAGTATACTTGCCATCAATAACGTCTTGTTTATAGTTTACCATTAATAATTAGTATTAAATAATAATTAATTGTACTTGTAAATATTTGTTTTCGTTTAATTTAATTTTCTACTAATTCTTGTCATAGGATATAGGTTTATGTTTAACTAAACAACGACAATTTTCATCGAATCATTATTATGAGGTATATTTATCTACGAAATTGTATTCCTGTAATCCTAGAAAGAATTATATTCTTTAAAGTTAGTTTTGTTTTATTGGTGGCCCTTGTTATATGCACCCTTAATTTTTAATTCGTACAAAGATTTCATGGAATCAAATTGTTCATCAGTACGAAAAACTAATAGGTTCTAGGTATATAAGGGCTGCTGCCACGACAACCAGGAAAAAAAGACTTTCATCTGCCAAAATGTAGGAAGGTTGATCCGAGAGGATTCTAAAGAAGCTAACCTATATAAGATTTTCTTTTTTTATCTACTACGGGGTAGCACTTAGCCTTCATCATACTTGATGTTAAGTGATAATAAGGCTGAAGCTGGAAACACACTACTCTCGGAATCCTCAATTACTGAGGAACTGGCTATCTTATATCTGTTAGGTACACGTACAATAACGTCGATTGTTAAAGGATATGACTAATATTTTGGTTGTATAGTTGTTGTAACATGAACTCTAAGTTGTATTAAAATTATTAATTATGGTTAAGGTGCGGTATTCGATTATTTTAAATATTTTCACATATCGTTTTGTTAAAGCCAAATTATAAATAGGTACGTTTTTCTTAAAACCTCTTTGGTGCCGCTGCCTTAGAGGAAATTAAAAAAGAAAAAGGAAAGAGTGGCAGATGATGTTTTGGACACGAAAAATGGCGGAATGTTGTAAAACTAATAATTATTGAATAAATGTTGTTGAAATATTTAACTGATGTTTGAACTTTGGCCTGAAGCTTAAAGTTCAGAAGGGGACACGTAAAGGATATACAAAATTTCCTTCCACGCCTGCAAAACCAAAGTTAAGTGAACTTGTTGCATGTTATTATATGGCTAAAGAAGATAGTTTTTATTGCAAAATAAAACCTTAGCGTAAAGTTTCAAGGCAATTTTTGTTAAAAACGTTTGAGATCGCATGATTTATGTATGTGACAATAATTATACTCATTTGATGTTATTTGATTGGAATGAGTTGTGAAAATTGACAAGAGAAAATTGTTGTACTTAGTGTGATTTGAAATTGGAATTGCATTGATTTTTTTTTCTGTAAGCCTACAAGATTTTAATGATAAATAATAAAATCTGTGTTATAGTATTTTGGAATGGAATCAATGACCAAAAAAAAACGGTCAAGAGCGAGTCGGACTCGCGCGTCGAGGGTTCCGTACAATCATGTGAATGGGTAAAACGTGAGGATGTTTTCAACGGCGAGGCTATATTCGTCAAAAAATTTGCGGTGTAGAATTATTGCAGTTTTGGGTCGGCGCCATCTCTTGCCCGATAGTAGAACTAATGTGGTTTTTGTTGATTATTTCTGAAAAGGTTTGCTGTTTGGAGACATCGTTTTATTTTTCCTGTAATCATTACATAAACTTCTTTCTGTTTCTTCTGTTCTTCAGAACCTGTTGCAAAAAACAATGTAATATTTTTAATTCTCTCTTATTTGCGGAATGGTTTGGCAAACGTCTTCTTAAACAAGATTTCAAGTTGATGGCATTAGTGGTTCTCGAGATGTCCAGCTGTGACAGACAGACTGAATCGCACCATAAGGGTTCCTTTTTACCATTTTGATTTGGAACCCTAAAAAGCAGCTGCAGCTGAGCGCTGTATATCTAACCATACCATAGATCTCGATTCCCGTTCGGAATAACAGCTGTCATTATGTTCCGTTCAAGCATATTACAAACTTCAAATAGTTGCTAATTAAGTTATTGTCAAGCTGCTACAACTTGTGATAGTATTTTTTTTATTGTAATAAAAGTAATAAATGAACCTAAGGATCCTGATAGTTTAATTAAAACAAAAAACCCTTTTATTTAATATTGTTGGCAATTCAAAGATGTTGATCAAATATAACGAAATAGGTACATACTAATTTTATTGTTTTCTTTTATGATTCAAAGCTATTCTAAATGTAAAAATAACCTTATGCAGCAAATCAAAATTATTATTGCGTTATGGTTTCGGTTAAGAATCCTGTTTAGGTACAAGTTAAGGATTCTATAATCTTGCTTTTAATAAATGTAAGATTTATGTAAAATTCATGCAAGTAAAAAAAAAACATTAAGTTAAAATTCGCCAATTGATAATCCTTACTTCCTTACTTATATTATAAATGCGTCTCTGTCTGTCTGTGTGTTACACAATCACACCTAAACTACTGAACCGATTTGAATGAATTTTGGTACAAAGATAGTCTAGAGCCTGAGAAAGGACATAGGCTACTTTTTATTCCTGAAAAATATCACCTTCCCGCGGGATAACGTCGTGTAGTACACGCGGGCGAAGCCGCGGGCGGAAGGCTAGTACAGAATAAAATTGTAACCGTCCAAAAAGGAATTTGCCTTTGATAATGAGCCGTGCGCGGATGAAAAAAAGATTATGTAGATGGCGGGTGTTGAGTGGTTAACTCTTGAGTGACCGCTAGCATCATATGATGCTCTTACAACTACCCCCATTATTTTTTTTGTAACTTCTGCAATTTTTTGATTTTTTGAATGCGGTTTTTAAAGAGTTTTTGACGGAGTTTCATTCCGGGGTTCTTCTTACATAAAGCCGTTTTTCTTTTGTAAAGGTTTTTAATTATAACATTTTGATCTATGCGTTTCTCTAAATTCCAGAGATAATGATGGCAACGACACACCCGAAATCAAGGGCTAAAATGTGATGATGCTCGAGGTTAAGAGCTGGTATATGATGATGCCTGAGGACAAGGGCTAATATGTGATGATGCTCGAGGTTAAGAGCTGGTATATGATGATGCCTGAGGACAAGGGCTAATATGTGATGATGCTTGAGGTTAAGAGCTGGGTTATTAGGATGCCCGAGGATAAGGGTTAATATGTGATGATGCTCGAGGTTAAGAGCTGGGTTATTAGGATGCCCGAGGATAAGGGTTAATATGTGATGATGCTCGAGGTTAAGAGCTGGGTTATTAGGATGCCCGAGGATAAGGGTTAATATGTGATGATGCTCGAGGTTAAGAGCTGGTTTATTAGGATGCCCGAGGATAAGGGTTAATATGTGATGATGCTCGAGGTTAAGAGCTGGTTTATTGGGATGCCCGAGGACAAGGGCTAATATGTGATGATGTTCGAGGTTAAGAGCTGGTATGTGATGCTGCCCGAGGTGAAGGGCTGGTGTCGTGTACCGGACGACGTTATGTGGGTAGGCCCCCTACAAGGTGGACCGACGATCTGGTCAAGGTCGCGCAAAGCCGCTGGATGCGGGCAGCGCAGGACCGATCGTTGTGGAGATCCTTGGGGGATGTTTATGCCCATCAGTAGGCGACGGCGACGTTCAGCTGACATGATGATGATGTATGATGATGCCCGGGGTTAAGGGCCGGACCGGATACAGAAGATGAAGTTGGTGAAGGCTGGAGCGAGAGTCCCATAGACTCCCTAGCCTATGGAAGAGTGAGACGAAGGACAAACCGGTGTTTTTTACGAAAGGAACGTTGCGAGTCAATGCAACCATATTATTTGAGCACGGGTTAATTCTGGTCAAGCAAACATTATAGCTGAAGGATTGTCTATCTAAACTTAAGTAAGTATTTCAATAATGTTCTGTGTACGACATTGATTGACTTATGATTTTCCGTTAGTACATGCACGTTTTGTGCCGTAAAGAAAAAAAAAACGTGGATCACCTATGATGTGATACAAGTCACAACACGATTTAGGTATAATATTTAATCGTATGAGAGGTGTGCCCGTATGAACGCCATAGTATCACTCACTTGTGGTGGCTTTGCGACTTGTAGATCGACATATTCGACTTGCAAACATTATTTTTAAATGCGAAATTTCAATTATTTGAATTAGTATAGCAAGTGATTCGGAATAATGGGTGTTCTTTGAGGCTAATGGGACAGTATGACCTTTTTCTCTAGGTCATTATGAAATTGATGGAGTAGGCAGTACTATCGTCATTAGCCATTAACATTAGGTATTTTCAGTGTGAATTAGTTTAACTTTAAACTTCTTGAGAAGGCTGCGGTGAAAGTCTGTTTGAATAACTTTAACGATACTTATTCCATACCCAACTATGTAACAATATAAGAAATATAAAATGAAGCGCTAACAAGTTCTTTCCGTTATGTATTGTGAAGTTTGAGCAATAGCAAGGACTTATAGCGTGCTATATCGTCGAGATCCTCGGGGGTCGGATAAGACGCAAGTTTGTGCAACGGTAAGGGCGTTAAAAACAGAATAGACCCATAGCATAGCTTCAGTGGGACTACAGTTGTGGTAAGCAAATGCATGAGATTGAGATGGAGATTGAGAATTGAGATTGCGTGTGCGACTGAGATTGAGGTTGAGATTGAGATTGTGAATTGAGATTGAGAATTGATATTGAGATTTGAGAGGGAGAATTGTTATTGAAAATTGAGATTGAGAATTGAGATTGAGCATTGAGATTGAGAATTGAGAATTGAGATTGAGAATTGAGATTGAGAATTGAGATTGAGAATTGAGATTGAGAATTGAGATTGAGAATTGAGATTCAGAATTGAGATTGAGAATTGAGATTGAGAATTGTTCATTGAGATTGAGAATTGAGAATTGAGAATTGAGAATTGAGAATTGAGAATTGAGAATTGATAATTGATAATTGATAATTGCGATTTGAGATTGAGATTAAGATTCAGATTCAGATTGAGATTGAGATTGAAATTGCGACTGAGATTGAGATTGCGATTGTGTGTGTGACTGAGATTGAGATTGCGATTGCGTTTTCGACTGAGATTGAGATCGAAGTTTAAATTGAGATTGAGATTGAGAAATTGAGATTGAAATGGAGAATTGAGATTGCGATTGTGTGTGCGACTGAGTTTGAGGTTAAGATTGAGATTGAGATTGAGATTCAGATTCAGATTCAGATTCAGATTGAGATTGGGATTGAGATTGAGATTGAGATTGCGACTGAGATTGAGATTGCGATTGAGATTGCGATTGCGTGTGTGACTGAGATTGAGATTGGGATTGATATTGAGATTGAGATTTAGATTGAGAATTGAGGTTGAGATTGCGTTTGCGAGTGAGATTGAGATTGAGGATTAGATTGAGATTAGATTTGGATTTGGCATTGCATTTGGGATAGCATTCGGAATTGAATTCGTGATTTAGATCCTGGATTGGAACTGGGATCGGATCTGAGGTTTGGTCCAGGATTGAATTCGGGAACTGATTCGGGATTGGATTCGAGATTTAACTTGGGATTTGAGATTGGATTTTGGGATTGGATATGGAATTGGATTTGGGCTTGGATTTGGGATTGGATTTATGATTGGATTTGGAATTGGATTTGGGAATAAATTTATGATTTGATTTGGGATTGGATTTAGGATGGGATATAGGATTGGATTTGGGATTGGAATTGGATTTATGATTGGATTTGTGATTGGATTTGGGATTGGGATTGGATTTGGAATGGAAATTGGAATTAGAATGGGAATGGAAATTAGATTTGGAATAGTGTTTGGAATTAGATTGAATTGGATTGCATTATGTTGCATTGTATTAGGAATCCTAATTTAGGATTGAGATTTGAATTGGTATTGGAATCTGAATTGGAATTGGAATTGGAATTGGAGCTGGAGCTGGACCTGGATCTGGCACTGGAGCTAGAGCTGGCGTTAGAGCTTGAGCAGGAGCTGGAGCTGGAGCCTGAGCTGGAGTTGGAATCTGAATTTGAATTGGAATTGAAATTGGAGCTGGAGCTGGACCTGGATCTGGCACTGGAGCTAGAGCTGGCGTTAGAGCTTAAGCTGGAGCTGGAGCTGGAGCCTGAGTTGGAGTTGGAGCTGGTACTGAAGCTAGGGCTGGCGTTGGAGCTGGAGCTGGAGCCGGAGCTTGAGTTGGAGCTGGCACTGGAGCTAGAGCTGGCGCTGGAGCTGGAGCCGGAGACGAAGCTGGAGCCTGAGTTGGAGCTGGAGCTGGAATCGAAGCTGGAGCTACGTTGGAGCTGTAGTTGGTTGGCGTTGGCGCTGGCGTTATGGTAAAATGGATGAAATGGCTTTATAGGGTTTTGTTTATAGCTCATGATAACAGCCAATCACTATTGTTTTATTAACAAAGTAAGATGAAGAATGGAGAATAGTCATTTACTACAATAAATAAATGGCATTATTGGCTTGCTGAATTGCCCGTTAACATGGTTTAATCACGCCCCCGCACATAAGCCCGTCGTTCGTCCGCTGGTCGCCTCCGCTGGGCCTCCCAAACGGGTCTCACCTGGCGGGGCAGACCGCGCGACGACGGTGAAGAGTACTGACTGGGGTAGGTCCGATGACCGAGTCAACCGTGCGTGAGCGCCCCGATGAGCCGATGCGCTATAAAGAGGCTCGCGCCAAGAAATAGTCACCCGAGATGAAGAAGACAAGGACTTGATTTACATTGTGTTAAAATCAGATAAGGCTCTTGCGAGGGCTTTTGCGCAAAGCTTCGGTGGTGTGGTGTATTTACAAACATCATATAGTTTGGATTCTCTTAGATAAAATTGACATTGTCTCATGTCCCAATAGGCGCGAGATAACTATATAAATGAAAATAGAAACATTGGTATCAGATATATAACAGTAGCTTGAAAACGTCCCAAGATATAATATTGCCACTATTTCGACTTTGGTATGCAACGTTAAAAGTTGTAAAATATATCGCCTACTGTGTTTGTTTATAGAATTCGTTTCTAAATTTGTTAAACATTATTGTACTATTCAAATCAAAGGTGTTACTGTTTTATTGAACTAAAATGTTGGCATTTGTAATAATTATTTTGTATTAAATTATTGATCTGTGTTATGGTCCGGAAGCGGTCGCGGGCGGCGTGCCTATGTTAATAGAATTTATTGGAAATAGATGAATTATTTATTGATTGTTGTAGTAGTTAGGGAGTCAGCATCGCCTTACGCGGTTGTTCTTGTAAAGAGAAAAACGCCATTATGGATGCACCATTGTCGGCAAAGACGGGCGAATATTTATGAGAGAATGATAGCTATGGATAAAACTCAACCTTAGATGAGTTAAGATCAGGACATTGATAGAAGTTCTGGTGATGATGATGATGATTATGACAATAATTTTGAAGATGCTCTAGACAGACTATTTGGTACTGATACAATGTAAGTTTCAGATATAAAAAAATGTTCTGGTTAATCGAACGATGTATTTTATTAGCGTTTCAGGGCAATAGTACCTACCAAAATGTTTGATGCATGGGATGCACATTTTTCTTATATTTTACGGAATAGTTCTGTGGTAGTCTATGCACCGACTGCTTTTGAAATTGTGATCTTGTAAATGTAGGTACTAAGGAATAAGACATTTTATTGGGTGACTGATAAATATGTGCACTTAGGTATAAATAAACATATTTTAATTGTGTAAATGATGATGTTAATGATTGTAATCATAATAATGGTTGAGGAGCATGGCAGGTAGGTATTAATTGTGAAAGTCAGGTAAGTACTAAGTGTAACAAATGGCTAAAAATAGGTAGGTATAAGTTTTAAAAAATACGACCAATTGCATTGTATTGTACTTACCCTAGTTACGGTGAATTGAAAATTGTAATAATAATTAAATGAGCTGGCCTATTTATATATTTTTCATATTTTTGCGGTTCGTATAAGAATATTTTGAGTAAGTACCTAGTACTTTGTGTAAATAATTTGTTCTTTGATTTTGTATTCGCTGAAAGTATAATGTTTTTCTTTGCTTTGCATAAAACGCGAAGGGACTCGCGTCTAGCAGGAAGGCCGAGCTGTTAGGTACACGTACAATAACGTCGATTGTTAAAGGATATGACTAATATTTTGGTTGTATAGTTGTTGTAACATGAACTCTAAGTTGTATTAAAATTATTAATTATGGTTAAGGTGCGGTATTCGATTATTTTAAATATTTTCACATATCGTTTTGTTAAAGCCAAATTATAAATAGGTACGTTTTTCTTAAAACCTCTTTGGTGCCGCTGCCTTAGAGGAAATTAAAAAAGAAAAAGGAAAGAGTGGCAGATGATGTTTTGGACACGAAAAATGGCGGAATGTTGTAAAACTAATAATTATTGAATAAATGTTGTTGAAATATTTAACTGATGTTTGAACTTTGGCCTGAAGCTTAAATATCTAACTGCCGGAACAAGTCGTTGTTATGGCTTCAGACCCGGTCTGACACCGGTGGCGTATATGACTAGACCACAGAGGCGGTTAAGTATGAATTTGATGAGGAAGGATCAATCTGAAGAGTGTTAGTGTCGTCGTGCTTATCTCTGGAGTGCTAGACTGACAGCTGAAGCGTCTTTTGCGAACATAAAATTTATTATTTATGAAACTTCTGCACCAGCCAATATTATTATTTAACCCCCCCACTGAAAAAAGAGGGGTACTATGAGTTTAACGTGTGTGTATCTCTTTGTCTGTCTGTGGCATCCTAATGGCATCATCGCAATATGTTTTGTTTGAAAGCTGACGTGATCGATATGGGTCTAAAGGGCCCCAAACTATCAGTCCGCCGGCAGGCCGCCTGCAGTACTCTATCGAACAGCGCCCCGATCGCGGTCGCTAGATCCCACTTTATCCATGGATATACAAAATTGATTTAGTGGGACAAAGTTTTTTTTCTAATTTTGTCCCACTTTATCCACTGACGACAGATTTGCGCGACTTTTTGTAGCGATAAACGCGTTTGTATCCAAGCAGCCGCGCGTGAGTAGCGCAAAGCACACGCACGTTTCTTATTTTTTAAAAGGTTGAATTTCATCCGGAACGCTATTAGTATTATGAGGAACTGACTTTTTAATTTGTTTTTCCTTAAAAAATCCTAGTAATTCCAAAATATTTTACCATTTTTAAAAGTTGTGGGTTTCGTAGGTATATTTGTCGCAGGCGGATAGTTGAAATCGCCGGATAGTTAAATATGGCAGCATGTACCCCTCGGAAGTCCTGTAGAACACGTGATAGGTAATCGTATGGCGCTTGGCACGGCAGCCTTGTCACGTCATTTTTGTTCAGCGCCACAGCTAGAAGTTTGCAAAAATAGACATCACAACGAATCGGTTACATATCGTGGTTATTTTTTGTGACTCCGACAACTTATAAGAAAAAAAAAAATTGCCTTTTACAATATGTCAAACAACATGTACATGGAGTCCCCTTTTAAACATATAAATGCCTGTATTAGGGGGGGGGGACTTAAGGCTTGAGCACACCAAACGCAGGTCAGAAGCAGCGCTGTTTGAATGCGGGGCCGCGCTAGTTGTAATACAAGAAACTCTATGAAATACGTCACACTAAATTTGAACGCGGGCCCGCGCTCAAACTGCTCTGCGCCGCGCCGAGCCGCACTGCTACTGCCGGACTACAAACGGCGCGGGAGCGGGGCAGAAGCAGCGCAGGCGCGGCGCAGAGCAGTTTGAGCGCGGGCCCGCGCTGTTGTATAACTATAGCGGCCATGTTAGCATGACACACCGGGGCAGGGCGTTCGCAGTGCAGCGCAGCGCGGCGAAAGCAGTTGACGAGAGTTGTATTATGCCTACTGCCTGCCTAACCCGTCACACTAAACGCGGTTTGAACGCGGGCCCGCGTTGCAACTGCTTTGAAACCGTTGCTGCGTTCAGTGTACCGACTCTCGCCGACTCCCGCGCTGCGACTGACCTGCTCTGCTCCTGACCCGCGTTTGGTGTGCTCAAGCCTTTATGGGAAGATAAAATAGCTTACGGAAAAAAATATTGGCCTAGGCGTTTAATTAAATGGCGGATTAAACCATTTGGCTGCGACATATACATGACCTTCAAGTAATGCAATGCCTCTGCCTCTTTTAATTATTTCCATATTTTTTATTAGAACGCTTCAAATTATGTACAAACGTCGACAATAAAATTATATCAGCGTCAATGACACTATTGATAGATACTTAAGAGCTATTTTACAACCGCTTAACGGTTTTAATACAAAAATAAAGAAAATTTAGGGGGGGGGGGGGGGGGGCATATATGGAAATGAAAACTGAAAAATATTTTTTAATCAAACAAATTCGTGTGGGATGTTGTTTCTTTGAAAATAACATACTTACAGGTTTCTCAAACTATTTTTTCTCAAAGTCAACTTTTTGAAAGTTAGAGCCTTCCAAAATGGTAAAATGTGTGTCCCCCACCTCTAACTTTTGAAATAAAAGGATGAAAAATCTAGAAAAATATATGCTTTAGATCTTAGAGATATAGTGAGCACTTGTTGAGATACAGTGGTGGACTTATTAGAAACATTTAATATGAATTACTTACCTATAAAAGTTTGAAGTCCACATACAATATTCGTGAAAAATTATACATTCAAATTATTTAATAGTCATGCACCAATATAACATTAAAAGGAAAAGCAAAACTATCTAAACTTCAATCATAAAAATAGTTTAAAGCAGCTTATTTTCTGTTACTGGCCGCTTGGACGCCTAATTAGAAACACTTTAGAAAAGCATCCACGGCGCATTCCACTTTTGAAATTGAAGAAATAGGTAAAACTTCTTTCGCTATTTTAAGGCGCTACTCGGAAAAAGTATGGACTTTTTGATATAAAACTATAGGACGGTTAGAGTTGTTATAAATCTGGTAATAAGATATATATTTCTTCATACCTTTATCTAGAATCGTATAGTTTTGGAAACACGATTTTATGATTTTGGCTCGACACTTTTTATTTTCGAAAATACCTCAAAAAAATACGAAATATAAAGATTATTAATTTATTAATATAAGAACATATAGCATTGAAAATTGGTTTAATTAGTGGACACCAATAATATTTAGGATCGTATAGAAGCATTTTTTATAAATCGCTATAGTTTTTTAATACGAAGTGATTTTGTGTTTTTTTTGCGCAATCTGCAAATCGGTCTCGCTCCCGCGCGCGTCGTTTTCTCATTGCTCTCTCGCTTCAACATAATTTTTTCGAGTATCGCCTTAAGAGTTTTATAAAAAGTAAGGAGTTGACAACCTTTTACATTTTTTTAATTTATTGCGTACTTAAATGTATTAGGTACTAGCTGACCCGGCGCGACTTCGTTCGCGTTACCTATATAATATAATATTACCTAATAGGTATTTAAATTAAAATCATTAAACTACTGCTTTTTGCACTAAATAATAAGATTTTGTTTTTCTTTTCAGTTCAAGCAGTACCATCGTCGGTTTTGAAGAATATTTTGATTAAATAAAAAAAATGTTATGTATTTCACTTGCATTAGGTATTTCTAAAGTAAAACTTCTGACATATTTTTTTAAGCCTCACAAAAATAAACTTTCACATACTTTTTAAAACATATTTTTAAATGCATATAAGAAATATGCAATATGCATAAAGACAAAAAAAAGTCGTTTCATACCTAGATCATTGAAATCGGTGCACCCGAGAAATTACTGCCCTCATTAATAATTTTATATCTCCATAATTGTCAAAGATATCGACAAGCAGTTTTATTTAGCAAATAGTTACTCTATTTAATTGTCAACAATATTAGTTGATAAAAAGATACCCCACGGAATAATATTTTTTTTAATTAAGTAAAAACCGAAAATTTTCTCGATACTTTTTCAAACAAAGCTAACATGTGGGCATTTTTAAACGTATGATTTTACAATAATTTTTTTTGATAGTTTTTGTAATTATCTTTCATTTGACACCTACTTTATCAAAATTGGTGCGGTGCGGTGGTTTGGCGTGTAGAATTTTTAATTTTTTTTAAAGAAATAGCGTTTATTATTATTTTTTAATTTTTGTATTAAAATCGTAAAGCCGTAGAATACATCTACCCACCAAGGACCAAATGTGTAATCTTAACAGTTTTGGAATAAAGTGGCTGTGACAATTGAACGGACGGAAAGACAGACAGACAGACAGACTTGACGAATCTATAAGGATCCCATTTTTTGCCATTCGGCTACGGAACTCTAAAAAACAACGGGTCTCCTGGAGTGCTGGCAGAAGTGAAAAGGCCAAAAGGGCTCCCTAGACTCATTCACAAACAAAAGAAAAAAATACGGACTAGATTTGAATCGAGGTCTTATCACAACTTTGAAAACGGTGGCGAAATTTGCCTTCGTATTCTAATGACAATTTTTCGATCTGACGGTCACGTGATCCTGACGCGAGTTTAACATTTTTTACCGATCACAAAAAGTGCACAACGCCGCTATAGTAGTTTGTTACACAAGGGACGTAAGCGAGCTATTACAGAACAAGATCCAATTTGGCGACAGTGCGAGCGCAGCTCGCAAAGGGCGCTAATGGATAGAGTGCACCCGAGATATTTAGACGCCAGAGCGAGCATAGCGAGCGAGGGCGAATGTAGTTCGAGGGTGTGATAGCTACTTACAACCGAGGTAAGCATTCTACTTTACATCATTCATGCGAGGTAAATCAAACATTTTGATGAGTTTGATTGAGTATGACCAAATGATTCTTTTATAAGAGAGAAAATATTTATTCAAATTTATTTCCAAAAACTTGTAATTTTAAATTTTAAATTTTAATACAAACGTTGCAAGTGAACAAACATTTAATTCGATGAAATGCCGCCATTTTCATTGTTTTCTACAGTAAATAGTTATCTTATTTTATGAAAAAAAAATATTCGACCAAGGAGTTTTGCATAGCTTGAATGGTAAAGTTACTTTACAATTAATGCATTCACCTGCTTGAATTGCAAAGTAATTTGAAAATGGAACGTTCTATCTAAACAATACACTGTGTTGCACATGCCAACTTACACAGCCTCTTACCATACGAGTAAATCCTAGTTACCGAGCAGTATGATGTAATAGTAGTTTGTTACACAAGGGACGTAAGCGAGCTATTACAGAACAAGATCCAATTTGGCGACCGTGCGAGCGCAGCTCGCATAGGGCGCTAAAGGATCGAGTGCACCCGAGATCTCGCTCGGGCGAATATAGTTCGAGGGTGTAATAGCTACTTACAACCGAGGTAAGCATTCTACTTTACATCATTCATGCGAGGTAAATAAAACATTTATATTGGTATGACAAAATGATTCTTTTATAAGAGAGAAAATATTAATTCATTATTTGCAAAAACTTGTAAATGTATTAATTTTAAATTTTAACATTTAATTCGATGAAATGCCGCTATTTTCATTTTTCTCTACAGTAAATAGTTTTCTTATCATTTTATGAAAAAAATATTGTTTGACCAAGGAGTTTTGCATAGCTTGAATGGTAAAGTTACTTTACAAATAAAGCATTCACCTACTTGAATTGCAAAGTAATTTGAAAATGGAACGTTCTATCTAAACAATACACTGTGTTGCACATGCCAACTTACACAGCCTCTTACCATACGAGTAAATCCTAGTTACTGAGCAGTATGATGTAATAGTAGTTTGTTACACAAGGGACGTAAGCGAGCTATTACAGAACAAGATCCAATTTGGCGACCGTGCGAGCGCAGCTCGCAAAGGGAGCTAATGGATCGAGTGCACCCGTGATATTTAGACGCCCGAGCGAGCACAGCGAGCGAGGGCGAATATAGTTCGAGGGTGTGATAGCTACTTACTACCGAGGTAAGCATTCTACTTTACATCATTCATGCGAGGTAAATAAAACATTTATATTGGTATGACAAAATGGTTCTTTTATAAGAGAGAAAATATTTATTCAAATATATTTCCAAAACTTGTAAATGTACTTATTTTAAATTTTAATACAGTCGTCGCAAGTGAACAAACATTTAATTCGATGAAATGCCGCCATTTTCATTGTTTTCTACAGTAAATAGTTTTCTTATCATTTTATGAAAAAAATATAGTTTGACCAAGGAGTTTTGCATAGCTTGAATGGTAAAGTTACTTTACAGTTAAAGCATTCACCTGCTTGAATTGCAAAGTAATTTGAAAATGGAACGTTCTATCTAAACAATACACTGTATTGCACATGCCAACTTACACAGCCTCTTACCATACTAGTAAATCCTAGTTACCGAGCAGTATGACGTAAAAGAAGTTTTCACTTCAAAAAAACTTACGCTCTTGAGTTTAGTGCCTAATGCTGGAGTTTCATTGAGCAAAGAGGCTCCATCTAACGTTTATAATCTACATCTCAAAGTTACAAAGCACCTTGGGTAAGTTGGTGCTCAGAAAACAGTGAATAGAGCTCCACCCTTTGGTTCTGGTATGAAATATGTTGTACATACTCGTACATCCTCGTACCTCAGGACCACAAAACATTGAAAGATTTTCTATTCTCAGGACTTTGAATTTCCGTTCCTCAATTCAGTATCAGCATTGTTATTCCATTGAATTGATAAAAGGTGTTGAACAGCTGTGTTTGGACAACAAGAACTGTTTTAGTAAAACAAATGACATACCACGATATGGGTATGACGAGAAGCCCGGCCCGCGATCGATGTTGTGTAGCACTATGAGCAATGGATGGTCACGGGATGGGTCATCAAAGACTTTCTAACTCGAGCTCCCTGTCTGCATCTGCAGTCGTTAATACCCACCAATAAGGTGCTATACCGATCCCGGCTGCAGGCTGCAGCTGCAGACAATTTGTATGAAATACACTCCGATCGCGGCTGCACGTGCATCTGTAACTATAATTATCATAATAATCTCTTCTTTTAAAATTTTAAAAACCACGTTTTTAAAACAGACTAGACATATTTTCCAATAGAGTACTCGTCAAGACGATTCAAACGAGCCCAAACTCGATGGGGTTGCATGGTTTCAATATTGAGTTCCTATGGAATGGCCTTCCGGCTTCATTATCAGACCCTGAACCTTGTCTCCCGTCAGAGTACGTGTCAAGATAATTCTAACGAGCCCAAACACGATGGGGTAGCACGGTTTCATCATGGAGTTCCTGTGGCGTTCTTCCGGCTCAGCACAATGACACCGTAATATTGCATTGTCATCCAGTTTTGACCTATGCTCTAAGTTTCAAGTCTCTAGCTCATCGGGAAGCTAGTATAAATTGGTTTACAAAATTTGCGTACTACAAACAAGAAAGCAACCTAATAATAAGTTTTTAGCAAAAATTTCATTTTTATGACAAGCTTTTTTGCTGACTGTACTTTAATCAATGACTTTTATATTATTGTCATCTAAACCAAGCTTGTATACAAAATTTCAGCTCTATCGGACACTGGGAAGTGGGTCAAATTAAGCTTGCAAGATTTGTCCCCCACTAACTAACAAACTAACTAACATGGCAAGTTAATAAAAAGCTTGTAAAAACGTGGTAAAAACTGCCTGCAACTGCAGTCTGCAGCCGGGATTTCAGTAGCACCTATACCCGTTGGGCCAGTGTGGTGGATGAAAGCAAATTATATAACAAGTGGTTTCAGCGGGGTATTAGTAACCATTTTTCTTTCAAGTAATTAATCGTAACTGACGTCTGCTTTGTAGAAATGTATAACATGATACATCATTTTTTTTTTATTAAAACTATTGGTCAAACTTATAATACTCAAAACTCACTAGAGTCCTTACTACTATTACTACTTGTATTGTAACAGTACTGAGACTTTGTAGAAATTAGAGTATATTACACTCAAGTACCTATTTTCAGTTATTTTCGTTTTGGTATATTTATCTCACAGAACAGTCTGTTTGTTACCTTTTAACACATGAGCTAGGTACCTATGTGTTAAAAGGTACAGGTACAGGAATTTTACTATTACAGTAAAATTCCTAGACCACAGACAGAACCAAAAAGAAACGTAATCTAGAAAAGAAATAAGTAAATTATTATACCCGACGTCGATGAAAAATAAAACAAGGTCATTTCATTATTCATTCTGTAATTCTACTTTATACAAAATATAAATATGTATTTTAAATGCAAAAATACTCTATGTTAGCATAATATCAATTTACATCTAGAACTACTTTCGTTTGTCATTTAATGATTTTCATAAGGCTACCAAATATGTATAGTTTCTATACAACGTTTGATCCAAAATGCAGATTTGGTAAAATGTATCAAAAATTACAATAATTCGACACATTCTTACATTAATGCGTATACTATGCGAAATACACTCAGTTTTTGATAAATTGTCTTCGGACTATAAGTAATTATAAAAATATATGACATTACATGTTATTTTTACCTAACAAATACCTATCTTCAGCACATTTAAAAGCTGCATTAAACTTTGCAGTTTGGCAAACACCCTACGGCCAGTCCCAATAACCTATCCTTGAGATAGGCATAACTTACTAGTTAAGTTGCCTAGATATTTTTGTTCGTCAGTGAAAATGAGCCTCCCATACATACGAAACACCAAAATAATTTAAAAATTGAGCTTTTTTCTGTACTTGAGATGTTATTCAGATTAAGAAAGCATTTATCAAGGTCCCTATTAAAATAAGAAAACAAAATACTTACCCAATTAAAAATAAATGCGAATTGCAGTTTTGTATGAAAAAAATGTTTATTGGCTAGATATTTTGGATTTTTATTTCAATAGAAACCTAGATAAATACTGTTTTAATCCAAATAACATCACAAGTACCTACAGTCAACCATGCTCAAATTTTAAATTATTTTGGTATTACGTTTGTATGGGAGACTGACGCGTCGTAGGCCACTTCAGATAGATCATTGGGTATGTTATGTCTATTAGTAGCTGTTCATAACGCTGCACTGTCAATTTCTTCATATTTTTGAAGGTGGGTTCTTGTCAATAAAATTGTTTAACTTACCTGATATCTAGTTTACGAGTATATTATTACGTTAACGTAATTTGATAGTTAGCTCCATTAATTCAATATCAACTACAATAACGTAACAATATCGTTGGACTTCCTTGTGCAAAGGTTGCTACATAGTTCTTAAAATTGCCTCTCTTCTATTGAAAAGTTGTTAGATTATAAAATACAAGCTAAGTTTTGCGTTGAGACCCTTATTTATGTTACATATTCTACAATATAATATAATAAAAGTCAAGCTTAAAAATTAATATTTAGTAGAATGTTACAATTCCTTTTCTTGAAATACATCTTTGCATATTTATATCACAGATAATTTTAATACATTTATCCATAAAGTGGGGTTTATATTATTTTTATTATATTATGTTCCTTTTATTGTATTAAAATAAAAATGTAAATGGTAGTTCATTTCGATACAGATACTTAAGTCATTTAAATATTATCTTATTGCACAGTGTATACAATGTTTTTTTCTTTCTAGCATAGTATAATATACTATTTAAAATTCTGATATGTTTTAAAGTTATGATAAACAAACCAAAAAGGAAGAATCTAATCGCTGTTCCTTATCTGAAATAACTTTGACAACAACTAATGTACTAGAGTTAATATTTTGTACTGTTTTGTTTTGTTGAATGTCATGCTTAGTACCTACTTACACATTCATTATTTTTCATCGCTTTTCTTTTCAGGTCAAGTATGTAGGTATTGAGAAAGTTGAGAGTGGACAGCGTCGACACGTTATTTTTTCTGAAGATTTCCTTTGAAACAGTACTCGATTCCTAGAAGTTTAAAGAGTGGAGTCATAGGTATGATGTGTTTCCAGCCAGAGCCAGCAGCACTTAATGTCTCATTTGGGTTTGAAGACCTCAAGACGTGTCTCAAGCAGCTTTCTCTGTTTCTTTTACAAAACAGGATATGATGATGCCGTGTTAGTACAAGGTAAAGCAACCTGCTACGCACAGCAGCACGGGCCCCTCACGCAGGTCAATATCAAACACTCAATGAAACAATGCATTTTGTTTTACTTTAAGAGTTTTAGGGGAAGTTTTAGGAGCTATGACAGGACGTATAATATGCCGTGATACAATTTTCCCGGCGATCTTGAACAGTCGATTGCGTCGTGGGTTAGACAGACGCTGTTATGTTTGTTACGCCAAGTTTTTCGCATTCTGTTTCATTTTGGAGTTTTAGGTGCTAGGCCATGTGTTACAACGTGGAATAAGCAGCCTGCTGGCGGACGTCGGCGCAGCAGGCGCAGGGCAGTCAGCGGGCGGGCGCGTGGCATGCAACTCGCAGCAGAACAGGGTCTGCACGCAAGTCTTTGAACAACCTGATGGCCTTGCCGTGGGTCAGACAGACGCTGTTATGTTTGTTACGCCAAGTTGTTCGCATTCTGTTTCATTTAAGAGTTTTAGGGGCTGGACCATGTGTTACAACGTGGAATAAGCAGCCTGCTGGTGGGCGTCGGCGCAGCAGGCGCAGGGCAGTCAGTGGGCGGGCGCGCAGCATGCGACTCGCAGCAGAACAGGGCCTGCATGCACGTCTTTAAACAGCCGTATGGCCTCGTCGTGGGTCAGACAGACGCTGTTATGTTTGTTACGCCAAGTTATTCGCATTCTGTTTCATTTAGGAGTTTTAGACGCTAGGCCATGTGTTACAACGTGGAATAAGCAGCCTGCTGGCGGGCGTCGGCGCAGCAGGCGCAGGGCAGTCAGCGGGCGGGCGCGCGGCGTGCGACTCGCAGCAGAACAGGGCCTGCACGCACGTCTTTGAACAGCCGGATTGCCTCGCCGTGGGTCAGCCCTGCCGTGCCTCGGCCGTTCACGGAGACGATCTCGTCACCTGAAATAAAACAATAGTAGATTGTATTACAAGGGAGCAAAATAACATATTTACGGCGATGCCGCTATTTTGAATCCAGAGTGCTCGGGATTCTAACGTAGAATCCTGAACGCAGCGAGGGATTCAATATTCGTCGCCCGAGATGAAAATAATTTTGCGGCCGAGTAATACACTCTACTTTTCATTTCGAATATAAGGAAAGTAAATACACTCTGCTTTTCATCCCCCTCTATAAGAAAAGCAATAAAGACAACTAAAACTATCTAGAAAAATAAAAGAAAGGTGGCGGGGGCTTTGCTTTCTCTGTTTTTTTCTATAATAGGTATATAAAAAAATCGAAGTTTTGAACAAAAAAAAAATTTTTGAACAACAAAATTTTTTTTATACTTATGTATATCGGATGCCTCTTAACTATCTCCGGAGTACCATAGGGGGTTGACAATTTTGTTAGATTTCAGCTAGGTACGCTACGAGACGCACCGTTTTTGAGATATTGGTTCTCGTTTTTATAAAATTCTTTTTTTTTTTAATTTTGCAAGTTTCAAAATTAGTTGAAATTTTTTCATTGCCGATGAGGTAACTCTATGGTTGACTGAAACCAAATTCAGTTCTATTCTTAAAATTCATTACCACCCTCGGGTGAAACGGATAGCTTTTTTTTTTACCCGCTGCTCAGTTTAAATATACTTACATCACTTTCCGAATTTGAGAGATGAAAAATAATATATCAACCTATAGATTGAAGCTTCATTTATACTGGTAGAATGCATTTACTCAATCCTCGCCCCAGAGTACTGAAGGAGATTCGATATGTAGGACTCGCTGGAGCTGGAGGTACCAATCTACTTTCGTATCCCTCTGGTCTGTGTGTACTAAAGTCTGTTCGAATCCAATTTGGAAAAAATGTAAACAAAGACGCCATTATTCTGACCATAGACTATTTAGTGATGTGGTAAAAATTAAACCATTTATAAATCGATAAATAATTTGATTGCTTCGATTCGATTAATTGAATGCTATTATGTTGAAGCTTCGCGTTAGTGAAGAGTTTTTAGTTTATTACTTCTCAAGCCTCGAGAGATGACGATGTTCATCGCGATTATAGAGAAATAAAAGGCTTATATTGAACCGAGTAAAAATTAAGATTTTAAATTATTTTTATGCATTCACAATGCAATTTTGTAAGTATAGGAAAAATGTAATACTTAGTAAAAAACCACGAGCCCTATAAGTAGCTTTCAGGCGGGATATTTTTTGTATTTAAAGTGTCATAAACTATGTGGTTGATCAACAGATAAACAGTATGGCGGATGCTAGGGTATGCAAAACGGTAATCGGTAATCGGTTTTTTACCGGTAATCGGTCCAATGTGAACAATCGATAATTACCGAAAAAAATGGTAATGCGTCGTGTCGTGTCGGGTCGTATCGACGACAGTGTTGCTAACTTGCTGGCAAACGTTACACGCGTGATAGTTATCGCGATTCGATCGCGGCTGCTGATCACGGACTCGATTCTCACTCGTAAGAAATTGTATTTATCCTACTTGATAAATAGCGAAAAAAATATTTTCAAATTTAAAGTCAAAAGTTGTACAATAAATTTCTGAATCATATTCATAAGACTCTACTTATGATAAAGTAGCAATGACATCGTTTCAGCAAATTATGCGCACGGAATTCCGCTATGTCCCAGCCCTAACGGACCCGAGAATGTACTTTTTTTAATATTTGTGATTTTAGTGATAATTTTTATCAAGACAGAGATATTTTATCTTCGATTACATAACATCGATTAATAATCGATATAGTTGAACTAATAATTGAATTATCTGATATACATTACGTCAAGCACTATGCGATCACCATGGCGATCACAGATAATACAAGATTTTTGCTTGGATGAATAACCTCACTTTTCTTATTAAAATTTTCAAATAAATTTTAAAAATAATAAACATACTACAATCTTTGGAACAAATTAGTGAGATATAAGTTGAAACCTTCTAATTACTAATGAATGTGTTTTTAAATCCATTTACTGGCCGAAAGTGTGAGAATTTTTAATGTAACAGGTTTGTTTACATTTTTTCCAAATTGGATTCGAACAGACTATACATAGCTTCACTGGTGCCACCTGGCGCAGTAGTTAATTAGGATAACCTTTAAATGGCCCATTGGTCTAGACTCTTTGATTACACAAGCCATTGTGTTTCATCTAAGTAGATAAATAAGATAAGAGGTACAATACCAAGACAGATAATGAACCAACATGAATGGCTCGCAAAATGGATATTTACATAAGAAAAAATGTTTTTGTGATTATTACCTACTGTTGTTATTACATAAAATAAATATATTTTCCGGTATTGTCAGAACGTGCACAAAAAGCTCGTAGGTAATCAAATGTCAATAAAATTAACATCATCGGTATTCCGTTAAAATGAAAATAAGATTTTATTTATATCTGAGTATACTCGAAGATGCTGGTATTAACCATCGTATATTTCAGCATCATCTGGAAAAATCGTAGGTAGGAAAAATCGTACACTAACAGGGAACACATTGTATCATGGTATCTACTGTGTATAATCAAGGTCGGCCAAGTTCATTTTACATAGGTAATTCTATACACCATACTATCTTTAATGTACCTTAGAGTCAGACAAAACCATCAGCCCATGACGGATACGGAAGACCGCTCACTTATAGAGCTGTACGTACATACATATATTATGTTAAATCTACTACTGATCATCGGATGAAGCAAAAGTAAATTACTTAATTTACGATTTTCTAATGAATATTTAACAACTTATTATACTTGTAAATACCAAATTAAAATTCCATGTGTTCATACGTTAATACTACCTATTATGGTCGTTTTAATTTTCATTGTAGCGCTATTGAAATTACATTTCTTTGGTTAAAATAGGTACTGATATTTCAAGCTTATTTTATGTGGGTTTCGTAATTATATTGTTTTATATGTTTGGAGAAATTGAATATCTTGTTAACACGAAAGGTAAAAAATAATCGCTTTATCCTAATTAAAATGTCATCTGACCACAAAAACTATATTAATTACGATCATTTGCAAAACTATCGTAGCTTTAGATTATTTATAGCTTAGTGGCAGGTGCAACATGTTAGTAAACACAGCAGCTGACGAACAACCGTCCCTCAGGAATGCCCACTACACCTTTTCATTACATCGTTAACGGAAAAAATTACAACCTGGAATAACTTTCATCCTAGAAATGTAACGTCCTTCTCGGTAATAATGGAAAATACTTTTTTACTTCTGCTAACTCAGCTACATTTAAATAATATAAATGAAACAAATATTTTTTTTTCCATATTTTTAAAAGCATTTCATGTTAAAAATAGTAATTGGCTCACTTTTAATGATTATTGCTACTTTTATGCATTTTTAATTATTTCGAGGCCGTAGATGCACTGCAGAATGCCCACGTAGATTGTGTGGCTGATTCTTTGAGTGAAGTAGATTAACTATTTCACTAACTAGTTATTTTAAATTTTTTGTTTTTTTGCATTCACTATGCAATTTTTATTACTGAAATATGGAAAATGAAGTATTTAGAAAAAAACGACCCGTCTCACAATCATCCCGTTGGAGCTGATTGAGAGACGGGTCGATTTTTTCTAAATACTTACTTCATTTTCCATTTTTCAGTATTTCACTAACTACTATACAGAATAGAATAATTTCAGGATACCTAAAAAGAAAGTACTCAAAATAATGTAGATGGCAAATGTAGCTCAAAGAAAACATTCCTTTTCTTTTAAATTGAAACAAAACTGCATTCAAAGATTTTTCAAAATACGCTTTCCAGGCCCAAGAATTGGACTGGCTAAAATTGAAAAAAAATAACAGCCTGTAGTTTTATTGGTTTATCATTCGATGAGGTCAATCATAAAGATCAAATCTCTCCAACAAAGGATCCAGCATTCGATTTCGAGTCAAGTAGATGTGTGATTTTCTATGAAAAAAGTGTTTTTTTATTTCAAAGTAAATTAATGTTTAATTCGAGTGAAATTCGCTATCTCGATTATTTAGGGTACTTTCTCTGCAGACATCATGAAACAATTCCATCCTGTATATAAACTACTAAGAACTATATATTTGTTGTTAGTTTGATAGAACATGTATGTACCTTCTCTAAGTAAGCCCGACTCTGCGGCTTGCCCGTTGTTGAAAATAGTCTTCACGAAAATGCCCATGTCGCCTCGTGGAGAGTCCTTCCCGCCTACTATACTGAACCCGAGACCTTTGCCCCCAGCTGACTTTGTAAATCGCACCTGGAAATAGCAGTAAGAAATATAATGGAATCCTGCACCCAAGCATTAAAATAATATTGTTTGGTGTAATAACCATGAAGAGTTCCAAAATTCGTCTTTACTATAAGATCTGTTTTTATAGTTATACAGGGTGTTAGGGGCACGCTTGCAAAAACTTTGACTATGGCTTCAGACCAGACAATGTCCCGATAAGTTGCTAAATTTGTATGAAAAATCCTTTTTTTTTTTCATTTCCGACAAAAAATTCTCGCTGTACGTTATTCAGCATGAAGGCCTGAAGCCATGGTTAAAGTTTTTGCAAGGGTGCCCCTAACACCCTGTATGTTTGATAAGTAGGTCTATTAAATTTCAATAAACTTACTTCGAATGTGTTATTATCCCTTGGTTCGGGAGCCGGTTGTCTCTTGCTATGGTGGTTGGACGGAGGCGCAGGAGGCGGTCGGGCGGACCTGGGGGTCGCACTCACTCGCAACTCAGCGACACCATTACGCAAATGCTGTATCGAGTCTTGACGCGACTGTACTCTTGGTAGCCTGTAAGGTTCCTCCCACAATCTTTGTGACTCATCTGCCGTCAGCCTCGAGTAACCGTTTCTATATACAGGTACATCTAATTCTACATTTTCACTGTAAGGCCGACGACTTCGGCTTTCATTGCTGTTTTTCCTTCTTTCTGGAATGTAAGTGAAGTCTACTACGTCACGGCTTTCGTCTTCGTTAGTTATTAAAGGTGCACGCTCACGCGGCGCAGGGGACGTTTTGTTGGCTCTGTAGACGTTTGGGGAACTGCATCTTCGTCGGAGAGTAGCTGATTGGCGTGAAGGTGAAGGTGAAGCCGACTGTCGCACGGCAGTAGGACTAGGAACGTAGAAGGTAGCTGGTTGCTGCTGCGGTGGGGCTAAGACGTCATGCGCTGATAAGGCTCTCCTCCGAAGCCCTCCACCGAGCTTCCCAAGAGCCCGTAACAGATCAGGTGCTCCATTTGTAACTCGGAGCGAAGCTGTGGTGTACACTTTTCCTCTATGTCTGAAGGAAAGTTTGTTGGGTGGTGCTGGTGAGCAGTGTTGGGGTGGACGAGGTGGTGATGGCGAGCAACGTACTGGGCTAGGTTCCCTGGTACCAGAGCCGGGCTTCAGTCGCGAACAACGGCGTCTGAGCTTCCTCCATCTTTGCGATAGATTTGCGTTCCAACTGTCCTCTGAAATAAATAAAGTTTGAAGTTGAGTTTTACGAATAAGTGCATTTCTGTTGACATACATTAAAACAAACCTAATAAAGGTTAGAGCAGTTACATCACACATTTCCTTAACACGTCATTGGGTATTTCGAATTCCGATAATTTGATGGGAAAGTTCTCATGAACGGGCGATAATTGGGCACTACCGGCAGCTTTACTAAGTGATTCTCAAACGTTGAGTTCCTGGAGGTTACCTTTCTTGTTAGTGTCTGCGTCGGAGGCGTAGTCAGGGGCGCGGGCAGGCGGTGCGGGGGGCGAGGCGGGCGCGGCGAAGCTGTGTCGCAGCGGCGTCATGCGCAGGAGACGAGGCCGGTCGCCGCCGCCGCGAGATCCCCATGCTGGGGCACCCATCACTGCGACTGCGAATAGAAGTGAGATTATTAGTTTGATGACCAACGAGGGCAGAATAAGGGTGCAGTTGAATCAACATATTTAGGTCTCTAGAACTACCAGTTATGTGGATAGCAGATTAATTGCACAATCCTTCAGGCGTTTGGAAGTTTTTACAGTGAAGAGTTCGTTGTTATAATGTGCAAATGTACGCGTAACTCAAATTCTTTCTATTAGTATTTTATTTAATTACTGACTTTTGCTTTTAACTTTGTTCAGCTGCTATCTTTGTAAGTTTATGAATCCTGATTTTTTACTAACATCATTTTTAAAATGTTCTGAATTACCTAAATCTTTATTCTTGTTTTCTCAAAGCAATATTTCAAAACCGACTGTAGTTTACATTTAAAATTGACTACGGCCAAATACCACCAATCATTTCTAAATTGAACTGACACTTAATGAAGCTTAATAGCTTAAACACTCGCGTGTTATACTGCTTCCTATTAATTCAAGAGCCATTATGCAAGTTAGCATCATAAGTTGACTGTTCATGGACTCATGGTACATAATTAGCCAGACCAGCATAAAACAACGTAGCGTGATTCCAGTTCAATCATAACATAAGGCACCATCAGAGTTTATTAACCCAAATAATCACGCATCGCTTTGAATAACCACCACTTGTGATTGCGAGAGTCACTCAAAGACTATTGCTTCTACACGCATAAAGGAAGCTTAAAATAGGACATACTTAAAGTATCGTTTATAAACTTTAGAAGAACTGATACTGTAGTTTGTAACGGACTGGATATCAGGGTAGGTACTTGAATGTTTGTAAGATTTACCCAATGATTTCATAGTGCATACTAACCACCACCTGCGACCTCATAGTGTCGTATAAGATCATAGAGTTTGAATTTAAATAGGATTTCTTGTTTTGTAATATACATCTACAATAGATTTGGTTTGTATCCTAAAATGTTTGCTTTTGATGGCATCTACCTATCTGACACCTTTCTTTTATTACTTTCCTGCTTGTTATGTATGACACTATGATCCTTTTATTGATTTCTTCTTTTTAGCGTCAGCTTCACAATGTCCTATTAGGAGATATTTTTGAAAGTTTTGTATGGCTTATCAGTCAAGTAACAGCTAATCAGAACTTAGGTACTTAGACATTGTGAAACAGGCCCTTAAGGACACAGCACATTACATCAACTCGGAAAGGGATCGACACCGTATCGCCTTTCGCCTCGCCGTCAACCAGGCGTCAACCTAACGCAAGCACGTAACCAAACCGGATCAGCGTCGGTACGTCGGCTCGGCTACGGCTAGGCGACGCCGCGCTTACGGCTAGGCGACGCCGCGCTTACGGCTCGCCGCACAGTGGTTCCACATAAAAAAATAAAAAAAGAATGAGAGAAAAAATGATAAAAAAAAATAAAAAAAGACAAAAAAAATTAAAAAAAAAGACAAAAAAATGAGGAGAAAAAAATTATATAAAAAAAAAAATTGATGTTCATTTTTATTTTCAGACCACTGTGCGTAGAGCCGTAAGCTCGGGTACGGAGAGACGTGAGCGCGTAGACAACTAGCGGTAAGCGCGGGGATAGCAAGTTGAGCGACCCGCAAAGCGGTTCGTGAGCAGGCGAGGCGATTACGTTACGATTCCGATTAGTGTGCTTTGCAGTAGGGGGTTTCATACAAAGAATACTGAACCGCTCGAGTTGATACGTTTACGATCCCTTTCCGAGTTGATGTATGTGCTGTGACCTTTAGTCTTCTGTACAGCAATATACTTAAAATCCCTCTCATTCCCTCCATCTCAGTTACCTACACTATTTCTGAATGAACCTCGCTAGAGATGTTAATAAGAGCGTGCATAGTACAAACATTGACCAGTGACACCCACACCGCGTGGGCTTAGGTCGGCAAACAACCAACGTCCGGTGATCAGGGCCCAACACTTGTACCACTATTTATGGCTATCTGTGTCTTGAACGGCTTAAAGATTAATTTTTATGACGTTTTAATAAAACAACGCTTTGCCTTGACTAATCTGGGGCGTAAGATCCTGTGCGTCAGTGTCTTAATTTAGACTTGAGTACTTTTCCATAAGAAGTAATGAGACTGCATTATCTATACTAATATTATAAAGAGGAAAGATTTGATTGTTTGTTTGTTTGCATCGAATAGGCTTCGAAACTACTGGACCGATTTAAAAAAAATCTTTGACCATTAGAAAACTCCATTCTTCCCGAGTGACATAGGCTATGTTTTATCCCGATATTCCCACGGGAACGGGTACCACGCGGGTGAAACCGCGAGGATCCGCTAGTTTTTCATAAAATAGACTAACTAAACGACTTTGAGTAGTTGTATTTTAATTTATTTTGATAGACACGGTAATTTTTTTATCAACCCGGATAATTTCAGGTATTATTCTACTCATCAAAACAAACAACTATTATTATGGGACCAAAACTGAAATCGCGAAATAAAAACCCGCCCGACTTCAAAGTACTTACGTTATTTATTTGGTGAGGAATTATTTCTTACTTTTTTGATGTCGTTTTTTTGAAGGCGGTTTTTTTTTTTTATAAAAATAATTTTTATTTCACTCTTTTTAGTGCATCGTGCAGGCAATTTACGTGTTTTCTGGTAAATAGGTATGTGATCAAACTGAAAACCTCCTTTTTCGAGGTCGGTTAAAATACCTTGAGGTATCCCCTTTTTACCAAAACAAGAATTATCTACATCGGTTTATAAACAAAGGAGTTATGCCTAAAGATACGTATTAAATTCACATAAAGTGGTAACGAAAACGACAGTATTTTCAAGACTTCCTGAAAACTACTGAACCGATTTCAAAATTTCAAAAAAATGGGACCAACTTGGAAACCAACCTGATGTAATAACGTTTGAACCATTTCAATCGGTTCAGCCGTCTTCGAGTAATCGGTGGACATACACAAAAAAAAAGAAAAAAAAAAGAGAAAAAACATACATACAGACGAATAGAGAACCTCCTCCTTTTTGATTTAGAAGTCGGTTAAAAATCAGCTGTTCCATAAAAAAGTGCAAGAATATTTAATCAAAATGAATGGAACAACTGCTTTTTTCTCACCGCTGATTTTAGTTTTGGTCCTATAATAGAAGTTGTATGTTTTCATGAGTAGAATCCCTGAAATTACCCGGGATGATAAAAAAATTACCGTGTATATTATGTATAGGTACTTGTAACAGTTTTGGGTCATTATTTGGGACACGTTTTTCAAGCGGCATCGCTTATAAATAATGGAAATCGATAAGTCAGCAAGCCATTTCTTTTTTTGCGCAAACCTTAAAACCTCAATTAACTGGGAAACTGATTATTATTCAATTATTGTTATAAATTAATAACATTAAAAATAATATACCCCCATTCTTTGATTTTCGTGGAGTGTCCCAAGCCCCGATCTGGTCACTTCGTAACTTATATATTATAAACTAAACGCTACATGCTTACCAAAAAAATAACACTAAGTCCTAAGAAGTTTCCAATGCTATAAAAAATTAGACTATAGCTCTAAAAGAACTACATTTCCTAAAAAAAATTAAAATGTAACTGTCCGCTGGTAGTTGGTGATTTGCGTGGATCATTATAAATTCACTAAAACATCTCTAAATTCGCGGCCCTATGTTGCGTCATTCTAATTCAAGTTACAACTAGTCGCGCTCCGGCGGCCAGGCATAGAGTTTGTGTGACAGTGTGTCGAGTTTTCGAAAAATAGAGGTAAGAACCTCGTTGCGTGGGTTTGGTTTCTCAAAACTTTGATTTGCGTGGTTCAATTTTCTCCAGTCTCTGTGGATTTATTTATTTAATAAAATATTGTAGTGAACAAATATAAGGTAACGTAACTTATATTCAAAACACAGTTTATTTGCTTAAAAGGTTTTTGTATATTTTTAGCATAAAGGATTTATTTTGATTTACGTGGTCGTGATTTGCGTGGTTTACGTGGTAGTTTTGACCTACGCACATTAGTTTTTGACCATGCAAATGAAATAACTTAGAACTTTGTACTAGTTTATGTATATTATTTATTTAAACGAATTTGCATTTAAAAATGTTATATTCAATAGGTTTAGGTATAATCACACAGGTTACATTGAATTGGTAGGTTTTTGGACTGATTCTGATAAAAACGATTTCTGCCGTGGTAATCTACCTATTTTTTTACCTTAAGATAACACAATAACTTTTTTCAATATTAAGTAACATTAAGTAACTCATTTGAGTAAGTAAAATTACAATTTCCATTTTCGTGGGGGTATTTTGTGATTTGCGTGGCCTCCACTTTTTCAACCTCGGTTATCTCTGTAAGTATATCGCTCTCCGAGGTGCCTCTTCTATAAAAAATATTACTTTTACGTATATTTTAAGAAACTGATGTCAAATTAGAAAAAATATTGGATTTGAAAATTGCCACGAAAGTCACCAAAGAATGCCTTACCCGAAGAAGCACCCTTTTATTCTGTCAATCAGGACAGAACCTAAATTCAGAAATTAACCGATATGACGTAACTATTGGCTGAGACTCTACATGCTTCCTCAAGACGTGAATCTTACGTACGACAGTACACAGTGTAAAATGTGATGTCACGAAAAAAATTTCATACAAAAACCTACGATTCTTGTCGCAGACTGGCTGGTGGCAACTCGAAGCGCATTGCTGTGAATACCGTTGCGGATATCCGCCCAGGCGGTGCGCGATCGCAACACCCATACTAACTACCCATACGCACTTAACTTATCACGTGACTCCTAACATAATTCGGTATGGCTCGTAAAATCTACATTTAGAATTAGAGATCGCGTGCTCACACGTTGTAAGTACCGGAATAATGACAGTATAACGTAATTACAGTTTCCCAGCCGCTTTCTTGGGGATTAAATAATTTTGCAGTGGTCTTGACACATATGACCACAGGCTTAATATAATCGCTTGCAGCGTAATGAAAGCCACGTACGGTTGTTAGGGCGAGTAACAGTAAACCGCAGGACATTAATCTCCAGGGTGATTCAACCCCGGGCTTTTATTTTGGTAGCATACATTCTCTTTCCCTCATAAGTCCTAAGTGAAGGAGTAAAGGAGATGGAATGCTGTTCAACCTTACATTCCTCACTATCAATACGGTGAAAATGGGCCCCTAGTGGACACGGGCTATAATTAAATTTCCCGCGTAGGGCAGTTTAATGGTGATAACATGGACTCTATTAGATCCTCGTTAGACGGAAAAGAAAAAGAATTTTTGTTCACAGCAAACCCAGCAGTACCTACTCAAAAAGCTTTTAGTTGTCTATACTTGTGTGTTTGTAAGTGGTTTATAAATATCAACGATGATTTGTATCTCTTTTGTTAGTAGGTAAAAGCACAGAGTTGACTGAAAGTGGAGCTTTCACGAAAATATTAATGGCTCATTTTAAGGGTTCCGAAGCCGAATGGCAAAAACGGAAGCCTTACAGATTCTGTCTGTCTGTCCGTCCGTCCATCCGTATGTCACAGCCACTTTATTTTGAAACTTTTAGGACTACAACTAGGTAAAGTATTCTGTGAAAATAGTAGGTGCCCGACCATACATTGAACTGAAACAAAAATTTTTGTTTTCTCAAACCTATACGAATGGGGCGTCTATAGATTGGTCTTTGATTCTACATATAACTACACTACTACTACACTTTTTGAGTCAAGCTATGAAACTTTATAGTTTGTGGTGTACCTACTCAAGTTGTAACACCTACCTATGCTTTCTAATCGCTTAGCCTAACCTAATAGACCTAATAGATGACCTAAATATACTAACAAACCATTCTAGTATTTACTCTAAGCTAATACTGAACCTCTGTCAAGAATTCTATTAGTTACTAAAATACCTAGCTAGCTTGAACGCTGTAATACCTAACTGTTGTCCGATTAATATATAGATAACTACTATGGATGCTCTGAATCAAATCTGAAGTGGCCTGTGATGTCGTAATGGAGAACCCTGGTTGTAAAGCGTAGACCCATGATCTTTTAAATGAAGCGACAGAGACTAACCTTACTACTAACTAACTCATACTTTGAACTGCCTATATGCCTACATCAACTTAACAGCTGTTCATATTACATGGCCGTTGCTTCTAATTTTCTAACCTCATTTATAGCGACAAAGACACTCAAAATAAGTTAATACTCTTGTATAAATCTAACATTAGTTTACCCCTACATTGCTTGGACATTTAACAGTTAGGTCCTAACCGATTCCTAGGTCTAATATACTTTGAAAACCTGGTGAGTTATTTTGCTGAGTCCACCATGCTAATTTTCTGGTTACTGACCCAAGGTTAACTGTCTATTAAAACTGGTGGAATTTAATAATTTAGGTTACAATGGAACTGAAACTAGTAACAGCATCCGGATTTGCTTGCAAGGTCTAAGGTGAAATTGGCATGTGTGGTTTGAAATGTAATTTGATATTCCTATATGAAGATGGAGACACAATTACTATAATAATACCTATTAGCTTAAGCATATGGTTTTGCTTGCAAATTAGAAATGAAAATTTGTTATATCTATTGGAAGACTGAGTCACTATATCAGATCTATAACCGTACCTACTAGCTTCAGCATATGGTTTTGCTTGCAAAGTCAGAGATGGAAATTGGTATAATCATTAGGGTGAAGAGAGTCTATTGATCTTAATCACCATCTTGGCCTAATACAAATGCTCCAGCAATATTATTTAACCGGTAAAGTCAGGGCACCTCCGCCGCCCATAACAGTGGAACTCGTCACCAGACTTGGACATCCCTCCTCCGGCGCTGCTTTATTACATTTTCATATAAAAACAAACTTCAACATATAAAGTCAAGCTGTCATGTTCGTCAATTCTTTATGTATATATATATATAAGAGGACCAAGCTAAATGCTTCAAAGCGACTTGTTAGTCTACATGAAGAGATCTTTCTCCTTCATGGCAGCAGCAGTTAAAGTTAACGTTAATTGATATATCCTTTTCCTTTTGTTGAATAATCCTTATTGGGATAAATCCAACAGGTTGAGTGCTTAAATTAGGAGCACTAACAAGTCTGGCTCCTGAGATGAGAGAACTCAAATCTAATTCATAGTAAGTACATATAAATATAGACTCTCCTAACCTTTTCTATGACCAAGTTTCCCCGTAGAACTAAATTCCCTAGTTATGTCTATGTGTCTGACTCGGATCTTATTGAACTTTTGCAACTTGTTGGTTAAAATTTGTCTCTAAAGAATCTCGCTCATGGTAATATATCCTTAATCTCACCATTGGACTGGTCTTGGAAATAACTTAAGAATCCAACCAAATTGAACAGAAGCTTTCGCCTCACCCCGATAGCTTTACATAATTTATGGCTAAAATAGAACCATGTTCCAACTCAATAGGTTAGTATCTGGAAAACCTTGAATCCACATCAGCTTCCATAAGACACTGGTCAACATTACACCGAGTTCCTTCGAGTTTAAACATCTTCTCCCGCCACCGAACAAAATCCTTTTCATACATTAATTTAGCAGTAGTCTGATCCAGAGAACTCTTCCGCAACCAGCTCAATTTATAGATTATTATAGGTGCCTTTTGCATCATAGGAATATATTACCTGTTGTCAAGCCAAATATATAGGTAAATTTAGATTCTCCACTTATGTTTGATAGATTATTTCAACCTTCATATCTTTGCAATGCGTGAACCTATAAAGATTACTCTAATCAAGCTCTTTGGACTGTTCCACTAGCACTGTTACTTCACAAATCATTTCCCAAATACTGAAAGCACTAGGTATCCATTGGTCACCTTTCCCTTTTCAAATCTATTAATTTCTTACAAACCTCACTGAAAATCATACAACTTGTAGACTACATTGCTACAACGCACTAACCATTTACCTAATCGCTCTTCTTAAGATATAACATTATTTTGTTAGATAAAAGACAGCCATTTTGCTGGAAACTGTCAATCGGACTTTTCCCCACTATCTATAATCATTCTGTCAAATTGCCCGGGTTTGTTCGTCTGTCACAAGAATCTATGGCTAGGGATGTCAACAAAATTCGGATTTGATCGTAGATATATTGGTGATAACACATAATGCTACTTATAGACCTACAGCGAACCTACTCTTTCTACCTACTCTGTATACCAGACTCCCCTCGTAGCCTTGCCCCAGCAGACCTCCCCCTTTCTGCCAGAACAAAGGTCTTCGAGTTACCTAGCTCGTGATTCTAAGTAGGTACTTACCTGCCTAATTTCCGACTAAATGCGACTTTCCTAACAAACACAAACCTGGCGCCTGTATCGCCAGTTCTGACGCCCCAATTCTGTCAAGTTTGGGTGAGTGGGCCCCCTAAAATCCTATCGCTCATGCCGTGGTCCATCTGCTTGGGAAGGGAACAGATAGACACCCTACAGGTAGGTATGGTTCAATCAGGCCGCAACTGCCTCCAAATCTGGGGCATACGCCCCGCGCCATCAGACGTGTTAACTGAAAAACTATCAATGAAAACAGCCCGCCTGATCAAACCATGTGGAAATTACTAAGCGTTATCCAATGAACACTCATCTGACACTCCACAATGCCAGACTTTCTTTACCTAGCGACCTCCCGTGAGCCTTGCCTGGAGCCCGGAGACATAAAAATGTACTCCTGAAGAAACAAACTCTATGCTTCTAACCCTCTCTGACTCAAATTAAGCCCATTTCCTAGGATTTTACTTGGGAATAATTTACTTTAATTGAAATGCTTTCTGTAAACAAACTAGACCTTTTAATTTCGGATCCAATTTACCAGTCAGAATTCCAAAATTAAAACGTTTAAAAGATCGCGAACCCAATAAACGCCCTATGGTGCAAGGACTCACTGTACACTTGCTTGAAGACTACTTCTCGCTTGATTTAAAATGGAAACTTCTTCAAAAAGTGTTTCGTCTTCCATACGTGTTGCCTCGAAGTCGATCCCGGAGAAATAAGAGCGAGCGTCGCGTCGTTTTTGCTTATATAGGCCTACTCATACCGCGCCAAAAGTTAGCGTCCTTTTTTCTTTTTTTTCTTTTACATCCTAGAAATTCTCCCCACTCTCAGGGAAATTTTACCCCTATGTTTAATGGAAACTTTTCAGTATATTTCTAATCCGTCTCTTAAATGTCTCATGTCTAATTATTTAACTTTGAAATACTAATTTGACTAAGGTTTATTAGTTTTAATGTCTTAATTGTACATTCTAGAATAATTATTATTCATTTTTCCAAATTTTATTTCCTATAAATATTTCTTTTTCCCCTTTACAACAATTAAAGTATTTTACTTTTAATCTTGTGTGAATACCATACATCAATAATTACCCCCTCTCTCTGTTTTATAAATAAGGTATTTATTTCTCACAACATGGCAACCCAACTATTCCTGCATCCCTATTCACCCCCCACAAAACTGATAGGCCATCTAGCGTCTAACGCCAAACCATTTCAAACATCCTGAACGTCCCGCTTGGCTTTCGTTCAGAAACCTTTGATAGTCTATCTAATATTAAGTTATAGAATTTACTAAACTATTCAAAATATTACCTTCTCACATAATATAAACACATTATTTTGTATGATTCCTTTTTTTATTTACGAACGAAAACTATTATCAAAATGGTAATTGTTCGAACATAATTTCCGAACGAATCATCTCTAGCCAAATCTACATTTCACATATTTGAAACTTTGAACCTTATCTAAGATAGAAACCAATATTCTGTACTTTTGATTATTTAACCCATATTTTTATTTAAGTTTTACATAATGTTAATTTAACATTCTGTGAGTACAACCTTTTCTCTATACTTATGTGCACTCATTTGACTTGCTTTAGTTCCCAACTCTGCCGCTAGGAGCATCTGTGTTCACCTGTCATAACCTATCCCCGTATTTTGCTAACATTGTATAAAATAAATATTTAGCTCCAAACATAATAATTAGACTGATGTGATGTAATTAACCAGAGTTCACATGTGTAACCAATAAATATGCCGAACACATATTGTGCCACTAACACGCCTGTAAACAAACATGCCTACAAACTCTGTTGCCTACAAACCTGTCAGTTTACAAATATGTCTAAAATAACATGCTCAAGGTTTATACAATCTGCACAGCTATTGTTTCAAGGTGAGATCCACTATAATCTCTAAATTGCTACCTCCAAGGTCAGATATAAATAAACACTATTGTTTTTATTTACTTTTAAACCTCTTCTTTTTTTCAGAAATCAATCCGTGCACATTTGAGAACAATTATTTAAGACTCAAGACTTCAAGAATGAATGTATACCCACTGAAGATATAATGCATTTCGCAAATAAAGCTAATTTTTGTTTTCTAAACCAATTTGTATCGAGCTTTCACCTCCAAAACATCAACCAATACTTCCCAAGGACCCAAGGTTAGCATTATCATTCTATTTTATACAAAAGCCAATAAATATTTGAAATATAATAACAAGTGCAATTCTGTACCGTTACAGCCGACCCCAAAATTCTTCAAAGGTGACAGTACCAAGTATTGGATCCGGAGTAGAATTTTCTTTCTATCCAAATCTCTAATATTTCTTTTTACACATATATATATATATACACATAATATAGACATGTTTTTTTTTTTTTTTTTTTTTATATCTATATATATATTATTATAATTTTTATATCAATATATATATATTTTTTTTTTTTTTATATATATATATATCTATCCCTATCTCTTATTATTTTCCCAAAATCAAAGAATTGAATCAATTTGGACCAAGGAAAACTACAATGCTCTTTGTCCTACCAAAGGACATTGCGGCCTCCGACCCCTATCGAATCAATTTTTAGTGAGCCCTAGTGATTATGTAATTAAGAGTGTAGAGTGTATTTAGACCAAAATAATATCAAAAGTTATCAAGCGAGCTTTAAGTGATTTTTATTGCTTTATCCAAATTCATCGTATGTATATCCGACACCAGAGACGTACAAAGCATGGTGAAAGGTACGGGTTGTGAATCCGTAGTTTAGAATAAACTCGCCTTAGTGTATAAAGAGTAATCCAACCTTACGATTACATGGCGTTCTAGCGCAGCAATTTATACTCCCAAAGTGCCCCTGCATATCTCTGTACGCCCCCTTCTAAATGAAGCATATACAAAGACCTTTTTGTCAAAAAGCTTACTCAAAACTCTGGAATAGCCTCCGATATCACTTTGGAGAATGTATAGTTGTCGAGTTAAACATGGCCCGTCCTGACCCACGGGAAGTGTAAATTTTGTACAGGCGTTTACACCGGGACAAGATACAAACATAAACACTGTTTGTATATATATATATTTTTTTTTTTTATTTATCCTAACACCAAAGTCCCACTGTACAAAATTCAAGTCTGTTAACACGTGCTCTACGCCTATCCCTATCACGTGCTGTTGTGTGCGGATCTTATCTTTTGGGTTAATAATAATGGTTGTAATCAGGCTTCCCAATTTGTTTACACTCATGGCCTCATATTTTGAATCTTTTTTTTTTTTTTTTATATATAAAATAGATATATATATATATATATATATATACACTTACATATTTTTTTTTTTTTTTTTATATATACAGATTCCACTCTTCTTCACTTTTTAACAATTCCGTCCTTCCTCAAACTCACATCCGCGCCACCATGAACATAACCAACGTTTCACCTGATTACTTGTAGTATATTGCCCTAAAAAGCTATTAACATTAATTTGTAAAATTAATACTACCGATCCTCATAGTACTGTCACTTCATCTATTTTCCTTTCCCCTCCCTATAAATATAAGAACTCCTCTTTTGTTTAATTTATTAACAAAACCTTACGCTCAAATTTGTCCGAAATTAATAAATTTTTTTTATAGTTAATCGGTTCATTAACAATGCATGAATTGACTCCAACACATGATTGGACTATCTACCATAACCGAATACTATCCCTTTCCTTTGCTAATAATGACCCAAAGCCAAAATTGTACATGTTCGACCAACATTTCCTACCCGTTAGCAAATTTCAATTGTCCACCTAAAACATGACAATATTACACCAATTGAATTAAAACTCTGTAACAAAATTTAACAACCCAATCCTAACATTTACCATAATTAAGAACGTAAAACCCCTATCGTAATAACAATTTCAACCTTGAAACACATCACTACCATCACTGTTGCATCGAACTATAAAACCGACCTAAGTAAATATATAAATACCCCCAATATATATTAATATAGGTATATACCGCAGTACCGACCAACCTATCAAGGCTTACCCCTTTTTTTTTCCCATCTAACAATTTCCCTAACCTAGCCAAACTACTAAAAGTCTATTCCCACTACTCTCTATCCGAATACTATCAGCGAATTTGGCTAACCTATCAACACTTATCACCTTCTTGCTACCATCTATTAAGTCCATTACGTGTCAGAGCTCAATTCATGTTAGGTACATAAAGATTACATTATTAACCAACTAACATCCCTATATAACTCTTTTAAATATTAATTGTAAAATTCACATTATTAACATAACTTTGACATTTTAATCCGGATAAGTACCTAATATTAAGTTTTTTTTCAAAAGTTCTACCAAGTGTCTTCCTTAACTATGTCTATAAAAAACTATAAAAATCCTTATTCCCTCAAATGACATATTTGGTTTTGGCTTATCCTATTTTTGGTTTTAACTCCAATTCACGTTTGGTGTTAACGTCTAATTTAATTTAGGTTTAAGTCAAAGTTTATTCATGGAATTCAACTTTAACCTTTCGACCCCCCACCTTTAAGTAGTACCTGACCTTATGCCCTAATTTTTAAAGTATAGAGCATGAGAATTGACTTCTACTAAGAAGCGTATTTGTTTAACAATTAAATTCCTTCTACTTCAAATTCGCAACCAACCTTTACACTATAGTACAACCTATATTGGTTCCTTTAAGATTCCTATAACTATAACCTGCCTTTATCCCTCAAAACATATTCTTAACTTATTTAACTAATTGAAAAATACACCATATTTCAAATTAGTAAATAAGTTTCCCCATTATAAACCCCGTTATCCATCTCTAACTTTGGTTACTAATAATGAAATTAATTAATAACGTTTATTTCACTTATCCCGCTCATATTCTTCTATGTTACAAAATAAGTAGGTACCTATATCATAAATACCAACCATCGACGGGTATCATCACACTGCCAAGCCCCATAGCAACACTGAACATTTTGTCTACGACAATCACCTGGGCAGGAATCGAACCCGAGACCTCTACATATAGTGACTTCCAAACCATTCGACCCCAGTGGTCGTTGACCTATCATATGGACGTCCCACTTAATTTCATTTTCTATAGCTAATTTAATTCTAAGGTCTTAATACTAACCTAAATAGAATTTCTAGTAACTTTAATTACATTAATTCTAAACCCTACTAAATGATTAACCTGTAACTGTAGTTACACTTTTCCACGACCCCCAATCCAACATACTATAAAATTTAACTGCACTATCTATACTGATATTATAACAAACCAAAGTTGTTTGCCCACTAGTTCGTTCGTCTACGATAATCATGTCCGCAGACACTAGACCGAGCCAACAAAACTCTCCTTGACCATTAAGTGACATAAGTTACCTCCCAAATCCCCCTGAAACAGGCCCCAACACGACACTAGCGAAACCCGTAAAAATCCTCTAGCTATAATCATTTTGTATTGAAAATTATACACTTATAAATTACAAAAAAGATTAACTAACTAATAACATTTAATTCGTTACATCAATTCAAATGTCTCATCGTTTGCCTAAACTGGAGTCATCATATATTTGTTTTTTTCTTTCCCTATAATTGCAAGTACCAATCTCTACCCTATGGATGATAGTCGAGAATGATGTTCTCTCAATGCAACTAGTAAATTTTCAATTTAAAAAATTTATGTATGACTAACATTCTAATAAAATATTCCCCAGTGTCCACACAATGGTACTCTTAGCATAGCGACAATTTCCTTACTTTTTCTACCAGCATCTATCAGTTGTCTCACTGCTTATCCGAATAAATAAGAATAATAATAATAATCCCTAATAACACCCAAACCTCGACCATATGTTATTTCTTTTCAAACATAACGTACCTATAGTCCTATCACAAGGTAATTTGTTAAGATTAACCAATGGTTCAACTAAGAATGTATATCTAGTTACTAATATAGAACCAAGATTGATAAAAAGAACAACAAACCAATCACGTCGCCTGTATGAAAGTTCTTTTCCTTCTCCATTCACCACCCCCTATTCAACATCATCATGTCAAGTGAACGAGGACCACTGCTGGCATACTATGTTTCAATTAAATCCATCTGTTTTTTTCTATATAGAGAATATACAATTAGTCTATGAATATTCCCGGCATACCTGTAACACTAATGCTACCCATAACTAGTTATAAATAGTCAACAGTTGTTCACTACATCACGCCAGCGACCCCAAACTGTCAGACAAACTGACCGACACACTTGGTTCTTACATTATTTACCTATTTAAGCTAATTTGTAATATTTACTACCTACTTTTAGACATAGCAACCTATAAAACTTAACTGGATACCTAAGAGAAGCAATATTAATTAGGCAAGCAATCTCCTATAATTCTCATTGACATAAGAATAGTTACTTGATTTATTTTATAACATTGTTGTATTCCTTCTTAAACCGTCATTGAATTTTCTAACTCAAATTTCAACGAAAGGTAAAGAATTATTTAACCCTATTTTATTCTTGTTAAGTACCTATTTATCTATAATGTTCCGGACTAACACACCACCCCACCCTAGTCTACACTACTTATCCATCCAAACAACAACTCCTACTTGAAATCAAAACCACTGTAATTATAATAAAATTTCTGCAAGTCTTATAACCAACATCTAAGTTTCTTTTATGTTCCCGGATGAAAATTTTGATTACTTACCTAAACCAAGTAATTTTTCCCTTCTTGTTCATATATTAGATTGTTTAATAATTATGAAATTATCCTATTATGGTTTTTCCAAACTCACTGAACCATTTTAGATGAAATTCTCTCTACTTGCTGTTCAAATTAGAAACCATTGAATCTAATGTTTCTAATCTAGCCAATCCAAAATCTTCACTAACAAATTCCTTTTGGTTCATATTTCATGAATTCTAATACCTAACTATTAGTAAAAGAACCCATTCTTTTATCAAAATAGCTATTTTTTTTAAGTTTTAAGAAGTAATGTTACCTCATTTTACCAACCTAATACAAAAACCACTAAACCTTACCTTTTTAAATATATCCATAACTACATTTAACAAATTAGCTAACATTGTTTTAGTTTGTAGCAATATAATTTTCTTCCACTAAGTTAGGAGTCTAATCATTACCCACTGACATATCTAATTTTGTTCTTTAAAACTTTATCACCGACCCCAAAATACAAACTAATAGTTCTATCATTCATCGAGACAAGATTTCTCTTTAATTCTGAACTATTCTCAACTTTAAGGTTAACCGAGCGTTTGAAAAATCAAACCGTCCCTACTAAGTTATCCGTTGACTTATTTAGCATTGCAAATACCGTTCCCTTCAAACAAAATTACCCTCTTTGAGTCTAAGCTGTCCATATACAAGTAGGTACTAATTGTGTCTAATTCTAAAAATTTTCAACAATTTAATTAAAACTAAATCTCTGATTAACTTACCAAAATGGTTGTTATCAATCTATAAGCCAGAAAGGGTCTCCCCTCTCTTATGTACACCATGAAAAGCCAGACCTCATAACACTTCTTCAGTTTTCATTATCCACTTATTTCCATGAGAAATCACTCTCATCAAGACACATTTTTCAACCAAGCCAAACTCTTTAATTATTTACCCCTTTGAAATACCTTGTACAAACTATAAATTAACTAAAATACTATTTTCTTACTTCAAATTCATAACTCTTACAATGAGTTACACTAAAACCTATTTGCATAACTATTTAATGTCCTTTTTTTTTTAGGTTATATTTTCACAATAATGATAAACACAACCACAGATCTATCCTTCAGACAGTTTCAGCATTTTCAACAATTTCACAAACTTAGATGACACTCAACCTTTAATAATTCATAAATTTTCTTGATGAAAACAAAAACATTCCTAACAACAATTTTTTTTTTTTTTTTTTTTCATGTTTTTGGCTTGGATGCGAGTTCTTTAAGCCATGTCTGGATTTATATCCTAACAACAATAAAAATAGCGCACCACAGAACAACGTGATCGCCCCCCTCCCCAACTAATATATGTATGTAATATTTCACCTAATGTATGTCATTATCTATCCTAAAATTTTTTTTTTTTATAACATTTTCAAACACGCCTTTAAACTACAATCTCGGACCGCACATCACATAGTCATTAATTTGCACGATTCTGATACATAACATAACCCATTTTAATTGATTAATAAGAACCACAATTTTTCGTAATCTACCGGTAGCGACATCTATCACACAGTAGCGTAATTACCCTGTTAGCTAAAAGAATTTGCCCCTTTTAAAACAAAACAAGGTTTTGCTATAATTCATTTATCAATAACATTCAGCCTTATTTACCATTATTATTTCAGTTACTAACCAAATTCTATTCGATCGAAAATACCCGTGGCGACCCCCGTTGAGTAAAAATGTAACTATCGCCCTAACTTTCTTGTGATGCCGTGCTAATGGGCGATTTTCTGAAAGCTCGATCACTAGATGGCGCTGTCCCACCTATCTATGCAGTTTGAAGGTACGAAACATGAAATTTTACTTTGACCTTTTTTTTTTTGTAAAACGGAACGTCAGACAGAAGTCATCTATTCACCTTAATCTTTAAAATTTAACTATTTCGTTTCTGTTCCTCACAGTAGTACTTATTTAATTTATTATTAGTTTCCTTTGGGTTTTTAATTTAAATATGATTCATACCAAAATATACTAGCCGCTACACACTTCGTTCAACGCCATCTAGCGAAGCTTTTGGAAGCTAGAAAATCTATCCTGTCACTCATGTTCTTAAATATCGACCTTTCCAAGAAACAACCTCAAAATCTAATTTTGTGAATAGAGGGCTACCGGCTAAGAAATCCGGATATGGGTATGGGCTTCAACTGTCATTCGAATTCCCCATTCCGATAGATTCTCGCTGCTTTGCTCCGTTGAACGTTGCTAGCTAGTTATCGTTACACCCGACGTCACAAAACAAGGAACCGATAGCGACTATTTTCTTTATAAAATTGACTCAAAGTTCCAAAAACCGTATGAAGTTCATACCCATAAAGTAACGCGGTAGCTCCCAGTCTTTACTAAACATCAAAACCGTACTACTAGTCATATAACGTGTCTCTATAATTTATTTGTATACAAATATGCAAGCCCATACAAAGTTTGTACTTAACAAGGTCCATACAGTTTCCCATAATTTTTCCGTTCGCCTACCCAGAGCTAACACTAAGGAGAGAAACAACCTTGTCAATGACAAATGTCATTCTCCATGTGTTCCTCATACATGCTCTTTGATTAGCTCCATATAACCTCTACTCAAAAGTCTTTCAACTATACAATTGTGCTATACAAGTTTGTGAATTCACCTGCCCGGCTTTCGACAATTAAATTACCTAATTATTGACGAATTTCAACAGAGATAATATTGGTAATCTATGAAACCACAATATGATGTTACTCAAGAATTATAACTATTGTTCTTTTTAATAAAAAGACAATTAATAGTAAGTACTTGTTTAATTATGTGATTAATTATTTATTCTCTAACAGAATGCAATCCAACTTAGCATTTCATCTAACTAAAATTCAACATTACTACCTATGAAATCTCTGAAAAGATAAACATTTTCTTATTTTTGAATTTGCTAGCATATTACAATAATGAATTATTTCTTCCATTTCAGAAAACAAGTTGCTATACTTAACTAAACCTAATCAAGACCTATGAACAGTTCTCAAAAGACCCTTATTAAGAAACATCCTGCCCGGGGACGCTTAACAGAAGTTTGATTAAATAATTAATATTAACCCCGTCGCTTCAGTTTTCCTTCTGCACTAAACAACAAATTGTGGCTATTCCAACTCAATGTAAACTAGCCACTTACCTTCAGAAATACTCAGAGCTCCAATGTAATTTATATGCTAAACTCATTAAAAAGGTTTGTAAATATTGTCTTATTTTCTTATTCCTATACAAGATTTGCTATAATATGTGTTAATTTTTAATCCTGGTAACGGCACTACTAAATTGTAACACCTACCTATGCTTTCTAATCGCTTAGCCTAACCTAATAGACCTAATAGATGACCTAAATATACTAACAAACCATTCTAGTATTTACTCTAAGCTAATACTGAACCTCTGTCAAGAATTCTATTAGTTACTAAAATACCTAGCTAGCTTGAACGCTGTAATACCTAACTGTTGTCCGATTAATATATAGATAACTACTATGGATGCTCTGAATCAAATCTGAAGTGGCCTGTGATGTCGTAATGGAGAACCCTGGTTGTAAAGCGTAGACCCATGATCTTTTAAATGAAGCGACAGAGACTAACCTTACTACTAACTAACTCATACTTTGAACTGCCTATATGCCTACATCAACTTAACAGCTGTTCATATTACATGGCCGTTGCTTCTAATTTTCTAACCTCATTTATAGCGACAAAGACACTCAAAATAAGTTAATACTCTTGTATAAATCTAACATTAGTTTACCCCTACATTGCTTGGACATTTAACAGTTAGGTCCTAACCGATTCCTAGGTCTAATATACTTTGAAAACCTGGTGAGTTATTTTGCTGAGTCCACCATGCTAATTTTCTGGTTACTGACCCAAGGTTAACTGTCTATTAAAACTGGTGGAATTTAATAATTTAGGTTACAATGGAACTGAAACTAGTAACAGCATCCGGATTTGCTTGCAAGGTCTAAGGTGAAATTGGCATGTGTGGTTTGAAATGTAATTTGATATTCCTATATGAAGATGGAGACACAATTACTATAATAATACCTATTAGCTTAAGCATATGGTTTTGCTTGCAAATTAGAAATGAAAATTTGTTATATCTATTGGAAGACTGAGTCACTATATCAGATCTATAACCGTACCTACTAGCTTCAGCATATGGTTTTGCTTGCAAAGTCAGAGATGGAAATTGGTATAATCATTAGGGTGAAGAGAGTCTATTGATCTTAATCACCATCTTGGCCTAATACAAATGCTCCAGCAATATTATTTAACCGGTAAAGTCAGGGCACCTCCGCCGCCCATAACAGTGGAACTCGTCACCAGACTTGGACATCCCTCCTCCGGCGCTGCTTTATTACATTTTCATATAAAAACAAACTTCAACATATAAAGTCAAGCTGTCATGTTCGTCAATTCTTTATGTATATATATATATAAGAGGACCAAGCTAAATGCTTCAAAGCGACTTGTTAGTCTACATGAAGAGATCTTTCTCCTTCATGGCAGCAGCAGTTAAAGTTAACGTTAATTGATATATCCTTTTCCTTTTGTTGAATAATCCTTATTGGGATAAATCCAACAGGTTGAGTGCTTAAATTAGGAGCACTAACAAGTCTGGCTCCTGAGATGAGAGAACTCAAATCTAATTCATAGTAAGTACATATAAATATAGACTCTCCTAACCTTTTCTATGACCAAGTTTCCCCGTAGAACTAAATTCCCTAGTTATGTCTATGTGTCTGACTCGGATCTTATTGAACTTTTGCAACTTGTTGGTTAAAATTTGTCTCTAAAGAATCTCGCTCATGGTAATATATCCTTAATCTCACCATTGGACTGGTCTTGGAAATAACTTAAGAATCCAACCAAATTGAACAGAAGCTTTCGCCTCACCCCGATAGCTTTACATAATTTATGGCTAAAATAGAACCATGTTCCAACTCAATAGGTTAGTATCTGGAAAACCTTGAATCCACATCAGCTTCCATAAGACACTGGTCAACATTACACCGAGTTCCTTCGAGTTTAAACATCTTCTCCCGCCACCGAACAAAATCCTTTTCATACATTAATTTAGCAGTAGTCTGATCCAGAGAACTCTTCCGCAACCAGCTCAATTTATAGATTATTATAGGTGCCTTTTGCATCATAGGAATATATTACCTGTTGTCAAGCCAAATATATAGGTAAATTTAGATTCTCCACTTATGTTTGATAGATTATTTCAACCTTCATATCTTTGCAATGCGTGAACCTATAAAGATTACTCTAATCAAGCTCTTTGGACTGTTCCACTAGCACTGTTACTTCACAAATCATTTCCCAAATACTGAAAGCACTAGGTATCCATTGGTCACCTTTCCCTTTTCAAATCTATTAATTTCTTACAAACCTCACTGAAAATCATACAACTTGTAGACTACATTGCTACAACGCACTAACCATTTACCTAATCGCTCTTCTTAAGATATAACATTATTTTGTTAGATAAAAGACAGCCATTTTGCTGGAAACTGTCAATCGGACTTTTCCCCACTATCTATAATCATTCTGTCAAATTGCCCGGGTTTGTTCGTCTGTCACAAGAATCTATGGCTAGGGATGTCAACAAAATTCGGATTTGATCGTAGATATATTGGTGATAACACATAATGCTACTTATAGACCTACAGCGAACCTACTCTTTCTACCTACTCTGTATACCAGACTCCCCTCGTAGCCTTGCCCCAGCAGACCTCCCCCTTTCTGCCAGAACAAAGGTCTTCGAGTTACCTAGCTCGTGATTCTAAGTAGGTACTTACCTGCCTAATTTCCGACTAAATGCGACTTTCCTAACAAACACAAACCTGGCGCCTGTATCGCCAGTTCTGACGCCCCAATTCTGTCAAGTTTGGGTGAGTGGGCCCCCTAAAATCCTATCGCTCATGCCGTGGTCCATCTGCTTGGGAAGGGAACAGATAGACACCCTACAGGTAGGTATGGTTCAATCAGGCCGCAACTGCCTCCAAATCTGGGGCATACGCCCCGCGCCATCAGACGTGTTAACTGAAAAACTATCAATGAAAACAGCCCGCCTGATCAAACCATGTGGAAATTACTAAGCGTTATCCAATGAACACTCATCTGACACTCCACAATGCCAGACTTTCTTTACCTAGCGACCTCCCGTGAGCCTTGCCTGGAGCCCGGAGACATAAAAATGTACTCCTGAAGAAACAAACTCTATGCTTCTAACCCTCTCTGACTCAAATTAAGCCCATTTCCTAGGATTTTACTTGGGAATAATTTACTTTAATTGAAATGCTTTCTGTAAACAAACTAGACCTTTTAATTTCGGATCCAATTTACCAGTCAGAATTCCAAAATTAAAACGTTTAAAAGATCGCGAACCCAATAAACGCCCTATGGTGCAAGGACTCACTGTACACTTGCTTGAAGACTACTTCTCGCTTGATTTAAAATGGAAACTTCTTCAAAAAGTGTTTCGTCTTCCATACGTGTTGCCTCGAAGTCGATCCCGGAGAAATAAGAGCGAGCGTCGCGTCGTTTTTGCTTATATAGGCCTACTCATACCGCGCCAAAAGTTAGCGTCCTTTTTTCTTTTTTTTCTTTTACATCCTAGAAATTCTCCCCACTCTCAGGGAAATTTTACCCCTATGTTTAATGGAAACTTTTCAGTATATTTCTAATCCGTCTCTTAAATGTCTCATGTCTAATTATTTAACTTTGAAATACTAATTTGACTAAGGTTTATTAGTTTTAATGTCTTAATTGTACATTCTAGAATAATTATTATTCATTTTTCCAAATTTTATTTCCTATAAATATTTCTTTTTCCCCTTTACAACAATTAAAGTATTTTACTTTTAATCTTGTGTGAATACCATACATCAATAATTACCCCCTCTCTCTGTTTTATAAATAAGGTATTTATTTCTCACAACATGGCAACCCAACTATTCCTGCATCCCTATTCACCCCCCACAAAACTGATAGGCCATCTAGCGTCTAACGCCAAACCATTTCAAACATCCTGAACGTCCCGCTTGGCTTTCGTTCAGAAACCTTTGATAGTCTATCTAATATTAAGTTATAGAATTCACTAAACTATTCAAAATATTACCTTCTCACATAATATAAACACATTATTTTGTATGATTCCTTTTTTTATTTACGAACGAAAACTATTATCAAAATGGTAATTGTTCGAACATAATTTCCGAACGAATCATCTCTAGCCAAATCTACATTTCACATATTTGAAACTTTGAACCTTATCTAAGATAGAAACCAATATTCTGTACTTTTGATTATTTAACCCATATTTTTATTTAAGTTTTACATAATGTTAATTTAACATTCTGTGAGTACAACCTTTTCTCTATACTTATGTGCACTCATTTGACTTGCTTTAGTTCCCAACTCTGCCGCTAGGAGCATCTGTGTTCACCTGTCATAACCTATCCCCGTATTTTGCTAACATTGTATAAAATAAATATTTAGCTCCAAACATAATAATTAGACTGATGTGATGTAATTAACCAGAGTTCACATGTGTAACCAATAAATATGCCGAACACATATTGTGCCACTAACACGCCTGTAAACAAACATGCCTACAAACTCTGTTGCCTACAAACCTGTCAGTTTACAAATATGTCTAAAATAACATGCTCAAGGTTTATACAATCTGCACAGCTATTGTTTCAAGGTGAGATCCACTATAATCTCTAAATTGCTACCTCCAAGGTCAGATATAAATAAACACTATTGTTTTTATTTACTTTTAAACCTCTTCTTTTTTTCAGAAATCAATCCGTGCACATTTGAGAACAATTATTTAAGACTCAAGACTTCAAGAATGAATGTATACCCACTGAAGATATAATGCATTTCGCAAATAAAGCTAATTTTTGTTTTCTAAACCAATTTGTATCGAGCTTTCACCTCCAAAACATCAACCAATACTTCCCAAGGACCCAAGGTTAGCATTATCATTCTATTTTATACAAAAGCCAATAAATATTTGAAATATAATAACAAGTGCAATTCTGTACCGTTACAAAGTTTATAGAAAATGTTTTCGTCTAGCATGGCTCACTTGGCTTGCGCTTAAAGAGGTTGACGTCCGAATCCAAATACTAAACAAATACCACCAGTTTAGGCAGCAAATCTAGCTGTCGAAGCAGGCAGTGGCAGTGGCATAAATTTTCAGCGGACAAGTCCCGTTGCATAGAATTTGGCGCCATCGCCGGTCACGGCTCTTCCGGTCAACGGTGTCGAGGGAAGTGGTACAAACTGCTGACAACATCTAGTTATCAGTTATTAACTACTTAAACACGTTTTAATAAGTTTCACACTGAGATTAAATGCTTGTTGGTATATGCTCAAAGTAAAAATTTTAATTTTTATTCTGTGACGTGTCACCTCATTTTTCATGAAATAAAATTGTAGTATCTGAGTAGGAAAGAGCAACAGAAAGGTTGGCGACCACATGATCACATTTTGACATGAGGAGAGTGCACAAATCTACTAATTATTTGATTGTCATGTGTATTCTGATATTATACTATACTCCAGTAGGTATATTGACAATATGACAAGTACACTATATCTAACCTAATACTGAGTAAACAAAACAATACTAAGTATACCCACACAAAAGCGTCATTCAATAACTATAATGATTTAGATAAACATAAGTATTAGTAATTATACTGTAGGTAAGAAGGTGGCACAGTTTCACATTTTATCTAATTGATTGATGACATACCAACCAATGGAAAGCGCAATAAATGAGACAGGTTGCACTCCCACGTCTCAGTAGAGGCTATTTTTAATTTATTAATTTAACTTTCTGACTACTTAATTATATTGGGACAAAACATAGGATAAAGAAATTCACAGAGTCTTCAAAACTCAAAGATAAACGTTTAGCTCGGGGCGCGGAGATTGCTTACTTTACTATAAAATCATACTAGGCCTTACCAGGCACTATACCAACGCCCGTTACCGCAATATAGATAGATTAGATACTTATATCATTTATTTGCATCAAACATGCACACAGGACAAAAATAATCAAAATCACAGAAAATTATTAGAAAAGAAAAATTAAATTAAACTCAAGACAATAAAAATAATCTAAATTAATGTTATATAAATATCATTTTGTGTGCCGTAGCGATACAAAAATAATAGAGTAAGTAACGGATTTTCAGTTTCCTCCGAAAAACAAAGAGGTCAAAATCAATATTAAAGTAAGGTTGATTTAAAAAAGGGGCAATACTCTCCATCTCTCTCACGAAGCTTCTGATACAGACTCCAATTCCTACATTTGTGACATTGCATAAAACGCTGTAAGTTATAATAATAACCGTAATTTATTACAAACGTAAAAAATATGCTCATTTATACAATCCCTTGTTGAACAAATGAAATCAAGTGGCAAAATGAAATTACTTATTCCAATAAATCATTCTTTGTGTTCAGCACATATGTTCCCTTTTTCCCGATAATATCAAAAGCCGAAACAACATTTGTAGAGGGGACTGCATCGCTTGAACTCAAGTGGGCACCGGCATGATCAAAAATATTGATAAAATTAAAAGCATACAGAACTCTATGTCTATTGTGATAAGGTTCACGTAATAGTTACCAAAGCGAACCTATTAGGCCCGAACCTATTAAACGTTCTTTTGAAGGGAATTCAAGTGTTTCGGCTAAATACAAGGGTGCAGATGCAGCGAAAAACGCAACGTCTATCTATCCATTGCCGATAGGCCGACCAATTAGGCACAATGCTTGTACATCTCTTGCAAATTCTCAAGGGATCTTAAATGAAGTGTTTCCCGGACGCGGTGAATTAGTTTAGGGTTTTCACTATTATGCACGCTTAAGAAAAATACGATATTTAAACGATTTAATTATAAATGTTTTAAAAGCTATTTAGGTATTGGAAAATAGAAACATATAACTATGTTTTTTCACTTAAACAAAAACAATTATTCAAACTTACTGCAAAAATATCTCTGAACAAAATCCAGGGAAATGACGCAAATATGGTTTTTCAGGTAAGTACTTATGTACTTTTTCCGACCTAGCGTTAATCATGCATTGGGATTTTGGCAGATCATTATACGTGTCATTCGAATTAATACTATTACTATTATAAAGTAGCTATTCATTTAGTTAATCAATCAGCAACACGAAAACGGTATGTATGTGGTTTTAATTTATTCATCCTTTAACCGTTTCTTTATCTCTTTACTGAAAATATTTACTTATTATCTTAATCATTTAGTGCTATCACGGTACATCTCTGATCAATTTCTCTAGATAACAAGTTGTAAATATTGAAAGAAAATCAAGGTAAATAAATCTCTTCACCTCAATCGAAACCTAAGTATTATATCGTTAACACATTTTTCTAGTTTATCATTGTAAGCGTGAGTTCTAACGGGTTCTGCGTCGCGCCCACTCTGTTAACGAAACTGAGATTTATGCGTGCCCAGCCGTGTACAATGGGCCCTTAGGAATGTGACCCGCCTCTCGTAACACTGTCAGCGTCTATTTACCAAATGCATAAATAAATATGATTGCTTTTACGCGAATAGTTACGAAAGATATACATATGCATGGCGGGAAAGGAAGCTATCGTGATGAAAGGGTTGAAATGTCAACATTTTCTTGAATGGAAAAACTTTAAAGTTTTAGTTTTTCCAGATTTACAAATGTACCTATATCTTGTAAAGTAGGTACGACTTTCCATTCCACAAACGTTATTTGTTTACGGATCTGAAATACTCGTAGTTTAGTGTAAATTATCAAAGAAATTGAACGTTTTTTACGATATTCAACATTTTGTTCGGCAAATGTATGTCTGACAACCAACACTCTTCTTCACTACTACAGATTTAAATATCTACAAAATAAGTTTTGAGCGGTGGCAACCTGGGGGAGGGATTCTTTTTAACCGACTTCTAAATCAAAAAGGAGGAGGTTCTCTATTCGTATTATAATAATATCTGAAGTTGTTATGACAACAAAATGTATCTTTCACTTGTTACATTGGGAAAGAATTGGTCATGGCACAGCCATCTCTATCGTCTTCTACAAGCCATGCGCACAAAGTTGGCAACGTAGTTTTAAGTGAACCGATTTGACATCGTTTGCACCGTTTGACAGGTAAACAGCGAGTAAACCTCGAGTACTGAATCCTATGGAGATGGCATATCTTCTATACATCTATACAAATAAATAAATAAAAGTGTCTGTTTGTAACATTAAATAACCGCTTTTTACTACGTGCATATGATTAAATATACGGTACATATACCAAAATGACATGTTTTACAATTTTTGTCTGTCTGTCTGTTTGTTCCGGTTAATCTCTGAAACGGCTGGACCGATTTTGACGGACCGATTAATACGACAATTAGAAGTAGTTTAAAATTGAATTCCAAGATTTTCTTACATTGTGACTTAGTTACACCTAACTTTTTCGTAGGTATGCCACCTCCATAGGATTTAGTACTCAGAGGAGTAAACCGGTTCACAGCAATGTTGCCGTTCCGTATCATAGCATGGCTTGTAGAAGACGATAGAGACGGCTGTGGTCATGGTGAGCGTCAAGTGTCAGTTACTGTTTGTTCCGGTACGGAAGGCCCGCGTTGCTCGAAGACTGTTTGCATGTTTACGTGTGTAGACTTTTATTTGCTCCAAATAATACATTCAACAATAAGGGTTTGAGAATGAAATGAAAATAAAAATTACTCGGATTTGTCACGACAGATACCGTTAGATTCAATTAAGCCAGACTTAAAAATAAAAACATGAGACGACCGCAATCAAAATGGAACAAAAACATTAAAAGATACGATCTTACTATTTTGACCATGAACAATTCTGTCGGTTATAAATAATAATATTTCCTCTTTCGGTGGGCAAGTAGGGCGAGTACGGTACCCAGTCATAGTGGATCTGCGCAATGGCTCATAATGCTGTTTGCCATAGAATTAACAAAGCGGTGCTCTAGATCGCAGCTCATCGAACTAATCTGGGAAATTGTTTCTGCCATTATGTTCGAACCTCCTTTACGCCATTTTTCACTGAAGAGAAATCGTTCTAGTTTATTTTGAATAGAGATGGTACATGGCAGGTTATGCCACAAAACAGAAGACTGTGTCATGGTTTTGTTATACGCACACTATGGATACATAAGTAATATGATCATAAAATTGATAAGCCTAGGTCTTTTTATTTACGCTGGCTAAACAGCGCGTTAGAGGTATTGGATAAATTCGACGCTTCTTCTAGCGACTCCGTAGCTCAGTGGTTAGAGCATTCCCCCGGACAGTCGTGGGTTCGAGTCCCATCGGAGCTAGTTGTGAGACGGATCGATTATTTCTAATACCTACTTAATTTTCAATAATTTTCAACAGGTCTAGGTCTATTGATAGAATATATCAAATAATAACGTATCATCTATACAAATATTATAAAGAGGAAAGATTTGTATTTTTGTATGTAACGAATAAACTCAAAAAGTTCTGGACCGATTTCGAAAATTCTTTCACCGTTAGAAAGCTACAGTCTTCCCAAGTGACATAGGCTATATTTTATCCCGATATTCCCACGGGAACGGGTACCACGCGGGTAATACATAATATAGCGGGTGCATTCAATTTTATAATCTTTGGAATAGTTATTAGGTACTTACATATAAATTGAAACATTTAGTAAGTACTAACTCATTGCAATAACTTATTTCGTAACGTAATACATTACATTAGCATTCCAACAATAGAGTAAATGTTAGTATTGATTTAATACCATTCAAATGGTATTTTAAGAAATTCAACCGAAGCGTTTCTTTTTGTGCTCTTGTTATTGTAAAAACTTTTTGTTCAACTATTTTTATCGGCTAATGCCTGAATTTATTATACTTGAGAACAATAGCCTAAAACGACCGTGTGAATATAGATAATCCTAGAATGACGCAATCGCTAGAAGTAGTTAATTTGTAATGAAATGACTCAAGAGTCAATTATGTTCTGAATAAAGGCGTGACTTAGAGATCTCTACCGTTATTATTTAAACAACTGCGTGTCGTTATGCGGCTTGATTAGTTTGAATAGGATTTTTTTACCTCAGTTTGTTTAACGTGAGATTATGGATTGAGATGTTAAAGTTGGTAGAGAATTTAGTATTCTTAAATAATAAAATTAGTATAAACCATAGAGCTATTTCAAATCAAGAATTAATACATATTATAGCTAAAATAACAGACACAGGAAATATTACAATTACAACGTATGTGCGAGCTAATTAACTTACTATTCCGATTTAGATAACGTAAATTTCTGAATCGCACGTAGGTACAAATATCTAAATAGATATACATACATACTTAGGTTCATCACACTAATAAGTACTTATTTGTCATAATATCTAAATGTTAGCTGAAATTTCAAGCAAGTATTTATTTATTACCTACAGCTTGATTGGCAGAATCACTAACATACAAACAGGTTCTGCAGAACCAATGATAACAGTGGCAATATTAATCTGATATCATATTTTCCTGCCTGTAGGTCTAGTAATAAACTTAACTGCGGCTATTATAAGGACATAATGATAAAGTAATAAGCATTGAAGACAGTGAATAAGATAGTGGGTTGGCATCCGATGACTGAGTGACGGAGGCAGGTATCACCACAACGTATGTGGGACACCATTCAAGGTTTCGCAACAGTAAAAGTACGTGTAATAATAAATTGTTCACGGCTCACACTGGTCGTTGCCGTTCAGTATCCAGTATTGGTACTTATTTAAGTTTTTACAACGTAAAACGGTCTTAACTTCGATCGTAAGGTTTCTTTATTTATATTTACTAGAAAAAAGTTACTTGGCTCTAACGGTCTGAGTATTGCGAATTGACTCTTATACCTATAGAAAAGGCTATGAAAATCTAAGACAATGTTATTCAATCACTTTTAAGACACTAAATATGGCAATAAGTACTCGGCTTGCAAATGTGCCAAAAAGTTGGAAAAACAACTAAACCTTCTTTAACGAAATTGTATGATAAAAGAAAAGCACTGATATCAGTAACAGTTAAAGGGCTTACAACATTTCTTTATTAACGAAAAACTAGCCTTTCGCCCGCGACTTAACTCGCGTAGAGTACACGACGATAATCCGCGGATGAGTTCCTAAACTATCCCTTCACATTTATAATATTCAGTACTGGCCTTCCGCCCGCGACTACGCACGCGTGGAATACACGACGTTATCCCGCAGGAATGTGATGTTTTTCCGGGATAAAAAAGTAGTTTATGTCACTCTCCAGCTCCTAAACTCAAAAAATCACGTAGATCCGTTGCTCCGTTTTGACGTGGCAGACGAACAAACAAACATACTTTCACATATATAATATTAGTATGGATGGATGATTGTGAGTAGGTAGAGTCATGTAAGAAAATTAGGCAAATTGGATTTTATTTTAAAGTGTTAAAAACATCCATCTAAAAGTTAATATGAACATATTAACTTTTAGATGCATGTTATTTAACAATTCATAAACTAGCCGATTATAAAGTGATAAACAATGAAACAATCTAAAAACTTCCTGTGACCGTGAGCGGCTGTCCAAAACGATGAGATTAACATTTATTGCAATGTCAATTAAAACGAAATCGTAAGCATTTATTTGTGCTTCTGTTTTGCTAGGAAATAAATACCTGGCCTTTTGAATATCTCCATTTATGTCGTCATTTACCTATCTCCAATCATACTCGTATATAGGTATGTCGCAGCCAAATGGTTGAATCCGCCTTTCAATTTAACGCCTAGGCCGATATTTTTTTTCCGTAAGCTATTTTATCTTCCCATAAGTTGACGGAGTCACAAAAAAAACCACGAAATTTAAGACAATCGCTTCGCTGCGCTTCGCGATCGCCTTAAATTTCTAACCTATCACGTGTTCTACAGGTCTTCCGAGAGGAACATGCTGCCATACGCCTGCGACATATACATTTTAAATACTTTAATAGTGCGCCTTCAAGCTAGGTATAGCAGACCTATATTATTTCACAACTCTTTGTTTTAGGCAAAAGATGCGTCCACATGTAAGTCACCAATTTCTGAGCTTGAAGAAACCAAACTATGAGTTCCTTGTATTTTTACCTTTTGACAGCATTGTATAACGGCACAAGTAGGTAGGTAAAGCACAAAATAAGAACTATGATATTTTATAGTTGTATCAAACAAAATATCATCATCAGCCATTATAAGACGCCACTGCTGGGCCACAGGCCTTCCTTATAGATGGATAAGGAGAATGGGCCGTGAGCATGACCCATCACGCGGGCCCAATGCGGATTGGTGGGTATTGGTGACTGCAAACACAATCGGGACCAACGGCATACATAACGTGCTTTCCGAAACACAGAGGAACGCGGATATAAAATTTTTGGTCACCCATCCTGTGACCAGCCATTGCGAAAGTTGATTAACTTCACGACCGCTGACCGAGCGCGCTAACCACTGCGCCACGGGCTCCTCTACTAACAACAACTACTAACAAAACAATACAGTATTTTTTAATACCACGCCAGTCACTCAGATTGAAACTTAATAAAGGCATGTCTTTCACAAAGATACTTTACATAATTTTCTAAAAATGTGTCTAATTAGGTCGTAAACAAACTGCAGAAGCAGTTATCTGCTGAGAGTTCCTCGCGTGATCAAAGGTTGCATTGTCTCACTATCGCGTGGGAGACCCGGAATTCACTACACCACGTTTAACATATCTGTGATAAATGGCTACCTTATTAGACCTATGTAGGTTGATCTTAATATATATCAGCTTTTTTGCTCTTCAAAACAACTACTGTATCACATAATGAGGTTAAACTAAACAATTAGTATCATACCTAATAAAGCTTTGAAATAACTACTAGATACCTTTATTTCCCATTTTCCTTTGTCTCTTCCTTCTTATGTACACTTTAGTAATTTGGTATCAAAATCTGTTTCACCCTCTTCAGTGAAAGACATAACTTTACTTAAATTGTACTGTGCTTATAAGACTGTCTATCTGGGAAGACAGTGAACGAATGATATTTTACTATAAATTTTGCTTATAAAAATTATTGAGACAAATATTGATTGTGTAATTCATATATGACACTTAAACTATCAATTACATTCACAACGAAGACAGTATTAAATTTCATTCTAGTAAATATTTTATGCAAATTGCTGACTTAAAATCAGCGAAAATAATGCGAGTAAATACCGAGTTTAACATAACACTACCGCAAAAGGAGGATATCTCTGTGAAAAGATTTCGTAACATCTAAGTACGACAATATCGTGATAGGTTAGAAGTTGTTTATATTAACTTCATCGGAAATAAATTCGATAGATCAAGGACTGGAGGAGAATGCGTATTGCACCAATTTTGAACGAGTTTTAGTTTGGTTCTTCTTCTATCAGAGTCTCTCCATTACTGGAGGTTGGCCGTCTCTATTTGTCTAAAATCTCTATTTGTTTTTGCCAAGAGAAATACTTGTTCTGCTTTTGAGATACAGTCCACTCCCTTAGGTTCCTCATGACTTTTTTCTTCTACCAACAGTTCGTTTGGTTGATACAGTTTCATATGCCTGCATATTGATTAACATGTCTATTTATTTAGGAAACATTATATGCATGCTTGTTCCAATTATCCATCAAATAATGATACCTAAATGTATAATTTTTCGAAGTTTGAACAAAATTATCCGGAAAAAAAATCATGTATGGTACTTACATGATGTAGTAGGTATTATTATATAGGATTGATGTTGATGTGTACCATGAACAAATCTAATAAATGCCATTGATTTTTTTAACTTTACGATAATGTTCAGTTTGTCGGATAGTTCACCTTGACTATCGGATATATATAACCTGTCAAATGTCTTTGAAAAAAGAAACCGTAACACAAGCTTATTGTATGAGGTTGGTATGAGCTGATAATAAGTGCGCTATTGTGTTTCAACTGTAGAGTTTTTATTCATCTCGAAATGCGCACGTCTTTCTTTCTACTATTATTAGTAAGTAGGTCTCTAGGATAGGTCAAAATCAAAATCAAAATCAAAAATCATTTATTCATTTTAGGCTGATACAGCACTTGTGAACGTCAATGAAGCTACGCTATCGGTTCGCAAATCCTACGGCGGGAGGCCTTGTAACGAGAAGAACCGGCAAGAAACTCGCCAAGGGCTATTTTTTTCTCCCTGTCATATTTCATACAGAGTCGTCAAATTGAAAAGTGACTTTAACATAATATAATATGTAAAGTCATCAGGTAAAGTCGTCAGGTAGTTGGCTTGTTTGTATAATTTCCGTTATGATAAATAATCTTTGACGCTATTGATCTAGTTGCATTTTACAAATATATATTTAAATATTAATATACTAAAATGGGAAATTAATAAGTTGCTTAGAATATAGGTAAGACCTAGGTATATTCAAATTTGCATGCACGGCACGGCGCACGGTAACTAATTACTTAGTTACCGTCTCTCTTTACTATACCTACCACACCTATCTTTCTTTCAATAAAAATATTTCATGTCGAAGCGCCTTGTATTAGTAAAGCTTAAACAATTTTGTTACAATGCACAAAATGGTACAATTACCATACGAAATTCTTGGTAAACATCTTTTTCGGTGTGGTTCTAATATTAAACCCACACTTTTCTCCATATAAGTCGTTTGAACTGCGTTTGTGATAATGACCTTACTTCGCCGTTTTTGGAGAAATCCAGAAGCAATAAAATTCAACCGTATTAATAAGTGACTCAACGAGATACCATCATCGTTTCATTTAAGTTTTCTTTGTTGGAAAAACCGTTAAACAAAACTGCGTAGCAGTTTAAATTTCAAAAAGTATCGCCTTAACCGCTATTATTTGAAATAATCATAAATATATCTTAATTTTGGTATCAATGTCATTGTTTTAATTTCCCCTTCTATTTGAGTCATAACAATATGCCGGATTAATCGCCTAATGGATTGAAGCAAACAACAATACCGCGGTATGCATACTAGATACGAGGGTGTGTTGCAAATGTGTACGGCCTGACTGTCTGCAATTTTACCAAAACTAAAATTAATTGAAAATAGATCGTATATCAATGAAAGTAAAGTCTAAATAGTGTGTTCAGTTAATTTGGGGTTGAAATCTGTTGAAGTGCGACGTGCAAGGGTCGGTGATGGGGGAGCGAACCCCCCACTATGCAACGTTGCAAACGATTTTTTTCCAACATTTGCTTATCACCTTTCCAGCTGAGCAACCATTGGAGTAAGTAATTAAAACTTTTCATGAAATCAGAATTCACACGATTCTTTTGTTTTTGTCAGCAAACTGTTCTCGAGATTAGCTGGCTAGAAGATTAAGCTTATATACCTTTCTAAAAAGTAATCGGTTTTAATTATTTTTGACACATATTGTTAAGGTGAAAAATTATAGTAAGTAAATTCATATTTTATACAATTTGGCATTAAAATTAAAATGCCAGATAAAATAATTAGGTACTTATTAACAAAAATGACTATTGATACCAAAATAAACTTTAGAAGTAACTTTGTAGGAAGAAATAGTTCATAAATTAAATACCATCAATTGATAACTTACCTTTCAGTAAACTGTTAATTAATTCATCCTACTGATATGCAATCGGCTGGCACTTTACTTTAAAAGTCACGAGCATGTCAGTTTTGGCAGTTATCCTTTCACCTAAAATGCACGCACGAACACAGACTGCACAAAGTTCACGAAATATCGATCGTAAACGTATGCACACACGATCTCTACCGCGTCAACCAACGGCGCGTTCGACTCTACCGAACGTCGAATTAATACTAGCATAACCTCAAAATTACGCGCGCTCCGTTCAAGAAATTGTTTATGCTGTCTGAACGACCGTAAATAGGGTTCAGATGCGACGAAGATGCAAATATGATGGGACCCCATGAGTGACGAGGACAGACTAACTAACGTCAAAGGTGTTTTGTGGGGCCGCCGGTCACATCGACGGAGTTCCTCGCTTATGCCGACGGCGCGGCGGCGTCAACGTTTAAAAGGAGACGTTACAAATAAAATACTTAACAAACATAAACTTTTTGTTATATGATTGAATAGAAAGCATTTCATTTGAAATCAAGTTTTTTTTAAAGTGCCATTGAACCATACGCCTCGCACTTACTGATAACAGTAACGCGAAACCTATCATTACACGTTAAGCAAAGTACTACAGGTCCAAGAAACTGATAAGAATTTTACTTGTACCTCATACTTGAACATTATCATTTCTAAAGCGCTACACCTTTATGCGGTACCAAAACTTTACATTTTAATAAGTTATAGAAAATCGTGTATTGCATATTGTCACAATAAAGTTTACATTCCACGGTCTCATGTGTATTAAAAAACTTTTATTATCTGTGCATTTGTACCTGCGAGATCAAGGGACCCTTCTCCCATAGAAATCATTGAAGCGTGAGGAATGAATGACTTTAACATAGCCGATAACAAAAACCTGCTTAGAATTCTTACCACCTACTTGTGTAGTGGTTTTTTGATATTTTTCTGTTCCCTTTTGTTCTTGGCTATTGTATTACGACTATTAGTACTCTTGTTAAATGTGACTCTTTATTGAATTTTCCGAATTATTATTGACTATTATCTGAATAAAAGGTAAGTAATAGAATAACTATTTATATCAGACTAGCTGTGCCCGCGACTTCGTCCGCGTGGAATAGTGACTTTCGGCACCATTTTTAATTTTTAAGGCTAATAAGCTATTTTGTTTTTTTTATTTATTTATCCTACTTATATTATATATAATATTATAAATGTGAAAGTTTAGATGTTTGTATGTTTGTTACTCAATCACGCCAAAACGGCTGAACGGATATGGCTGAAATTTAGGACACAGATACATTGTAGCCTGGAGAGGAACATAGGCTACTTTTTATCCCGGAAAAATGTCACCTTCCCGCGGGATAAGGTCGGGAAGTCCACGCGGGCGAAGCCGCGGGCGGAAAGCTAGTTTAATATATATTAGTACAGCGTTATGAATGCTATGATACATATTAGCACATTAAAAATTTACATAACATAGCCTTCCGACCGCGGTTTCGCCCGCATGTACTACACTACGTTATCCCGAGGTAAAGTGATATTTTTAGTCTATGTCACTTTCTAGCTCCTAAACTACCTACATACTAAAAATCACGTCGATCCGTTGCTCCGTTTTGACGTGAAAGACGGACATACAAACAAACACACTTTCATATTAATAATATTCGAGATAGTATGTCAAAAGAAAATACTTATTACGCTGAACAACTTCTCTTATGATGCTATATTTGTATCTCTTATAGTTTGGCTGGACTGTTATGGTTCCACATCAGATATTACGATCTTCAAAATAAATTATAGCCTATATGTTGGCGAGAGCCAATAGCTGTATAACAAAAAAAGTTTCATCAAAATCCGTTCAGTAGTTTTTGTGTGAAACGCGGACAACAGACAGACAGACAGACAAAAAATTCAAAAACTATATTTTTGGTATCTGTTTCGTTTAAGAAGACCCCTGGTGGTATTTTTTTCTATTTCTTTTCAATGTACAGAATTGGATCGTTTACAGTTTTATTATAAGTATAGAAGATATAGATTTGTATCTCTTATAGTTTAGCTGGGCTGCTAGGGTTCCACATCAGGTGTGCCAGACCTTCGATATTTTTCCGTCAATAGAAAATGTTCATTACGTGAAACAACTTTTCTTAAGACGCCATGTTTGTATCTCATATAGTTTATCCTGGCTGCTAGGGTCCACATCAGGTGAACCAGACCTTCAAACTTTGTACGTCAATAGAAAGTGCCCATCACGTTTAAAAATTTTCCTTAAGACGGTATTTTTATATCTCTCATAGTTTGGCTGGACTGTTATGGTTCCACATCAGATATTACGATCTTCAAAATAAATTATAGCCTATATGTTGGCGAGAGCCAATAGCTGTATAACAAAAAAAGTTTCATCAAAATCCGTTCAGTAGTTTTTGTGTGAAACGCGGACAACATACAGACAGACAGACAAAAAATTAAAAAACTATATTTTTGGTATCTGTTTCGTTTAAGAAGACCCCTGGTAGTATTTTTTTCTATTTCTTTTCAATGTACAGAATTGGATCGTTTACAGTTTTATTATAAGTATAGATAAGTATAGATATAGATATAGATTTGTATCTCTTATAGTTTAGCTGGGCTGCTAGGGTTCCACATCAGGTGTGCCAGACCTTCGATATTTTTCCGTCAATAGAAAATGTTCATTACGTGAAACAACTTTTCTTAAGACGCCATGTTTGTATCTCATATAGTTTATCCTGGCTGCTAGGGTCCACATCAGGTGAACCAGACCTTCAAACTTTGTACGTCAATAGAAAGTGCCCATCACGTTTAAAAATTTTCCTTAAGACGGTATTTTTATATCTCTCATAGTTTGGCTGGACTGTTATGGTTCCACATCAGATATTACGATCTTCAAAATAAATTATAGCCTATATGTTGGCGAGAGCCAATAGCTGTATAACAAAAAAAGTTTCATCAAAATCCGTTCAGTAGTTTTTGTGTGAAACGCGGACAACAGACAGACAGACAGACAAAAAATTCAAAAACTATATTTTTGGTATCTGTTTCGTTTAAGAAGACCCCTGGTGGTATTTTTTTCTATTTCTTTTCAATGTACAGAATTGGATCGTTTACAGTTTTATTATAAGTATAGATAAGTATAGATATAGATATAGATTTGTATCTCTTATAGTTTAGCTGGGCTGCTAGGGTTCCACATCAGGTGTGCCAGACCTTCGATATTTTTCCGTCAATAGAAAATGTTCATTACGTGAAACAACTTTTCTTAAGACGCCATGTTTGTATCTCATATAGTTTATCCTGGCTGCTAGGGTCCACATCAGGTGAACCAGACCTTCAAACTTTGTACGTCAATAGAAAGTGCCCATCACGTTTAAAAATTTTCCTTAAGACGGTATTTTTATATCTCTCATAGTTTGGCTGGACTGTTATGGTTCCACATCAGATATTACGATCTTCAAAATAAATTATAGCCTATATGTTGGCGAGAGCCAATAGCTGTTTAACAAAAAAAGTTTCATCAAAATCCGTTCAGTAGTTTTTGTGTGAAACGCGGACAACAGACAGACAGACAGACAAAAAATTCAAAAACTATATTTTTGGTATCTGTTTCGTTTAAGAAGACCCCTGGTGGTATTTTTTTCTATTTCTTTTCAATGTACAGAATTGGATCGTTTACAGTTTTATTATAAGTATATAGATACGCATTATTTTAAAATAGCTGTTATGCAAGGTAGAGATGAGTAGTCTTTGTAGGTATTTGTAAAGTTTGAAGATTTTAAAAATTACTATGAAATATCTTGAAGGAAATTGTTTGCCACGAGTACACACACGGGAATGAAGTTGCGAGAGGCTGCTATTTAAAAGAATACATTCTAACCATCTTTTTTACGCCTCAAGGAAATATCTTAACTTCAACGTGAACGGTCGTATTATTATGACAAAGTAAAACAAAAGAACCGAACGAAGTACAGTAAAGAGAGTGTTTGTTTATTATTATCGGATAACAAACAATCTCTTGTTTTATTCACACTGTGTTTGGGTAGTTTGCTTTCTAGTAAAAGTCATAAGTCGTCGACTTGTCTTTTATAATATCAAGTGACACAAACCGACTCTTGTTTATACAGGTTACAAGGTATTCAGCAATTCTTAATAATTGCATGTTTTCTTGATACTTGGGCACATCCGCAGCTTCAACATAAGACGACTTCTAAGCTCTACATTATTTTAGGCGGTCAGTTTTTTCACAGCGGTGTTTGTACTAATAGCTTTCGAAAAAGAAAGTTTAGTCTCTATTTTAGATCTGATAAACAAACTCATTGTTTTCAACATTCCATGCGAGTGATAAGTAGACCAAAAATGTAGTGAAGCAAGGAATTTAAAAAAATAAGGTAGCTTTTTTCTAGAAGTAGAAATGTAGAGCTGGCTAAATACTAGGCTTTAAAGAGTCGAATACCATAAATTTTTCAAAAGGTTGGAAAAGCTTAAATTCACTGTTTTTGCTTTTATATTTTCCTCTTTTGTCCTTTTATGGAGATCCCTGTTAATTCTACCTGCATTAGTCGAGGACATTCTGTAAAACCACGGTAAGTAAGTCCCAAAAAAAACCTTTTAACACACAGTTCAGTATTGCCAAAATACGCGAATAGAAAATAAAAACCTTTTTAAAAGCTTTAGTTCACTCGTACATTAAAATCAATTTATTTTTATTGTATTTTCACAATAAGCATATTTTATATTTTTTTATGAGCGAAGCATTAAGAAGTACAAAAGCAACACATTTTCTTATAAATTATTTTTTCTCCTATATCTTTTAATAATGATATTAGGTGTAGGTGTGACACTTATTTGTTTATTTTTGTAGTCTATGAAGTCGGACGAAGGTCTTTCGCAGAGTAGTGGGAGAGGGCCTCCTACGCCACTTCACGAGACGGCAAGGCTGTCTCCGACTATTGTGCCAGGATGCAGCTGTTTCCATGCTAATCAGGAGCTTATCGTAAGTACACAAGCGTATTGTATCTAATCTATACTAGGCTATGTTATGTCAAGCCGAAAGTAACAAGAAAAATACTTTGTGAAACAATATACACAATATACACAGTAATTATGTTTAATAAATAATAATAATTCTTCATTTTTACATGTTTTGGGAAGTGAGTTTTTGTTTGCAGTTTTTTGTTTTGAAGGCGGTTTAATTTTATTGAAAAAAGCTGTTTCATTTCAAAAGTATGCCAACGACTTAATAGTCATCCTGTACCTATAAGAAAAAAAAAACAAGTGCCCGTTTTCTTCTGCAACGAGTGTAGTTGTATAAAATAAATAGATTTTTGAACCCGCCCTATCTCGTTTGAGCAGCTTAAGAACTGAAGCTCTATGTTTTTTCATGTTTTATTTTCGTGTTATTTAATTGAGACTTTAAAAACTACCTAGTTAAACTGGTACAGTACAGGATGTCTAACAAACAAAAACTAAATGTAGGCACGTTTGATGTTTAGAACACTTACGACCATAAACTTTTGATTAGCAACCAGTTTGTTTTTGCTGCATTTTTTACAAGATACAGAGGTTGGCTAGTTTTATACTTATATTGATCACGTTTATTTGATTACGACATTTTTTATTGTAGGTACACTAGGGGCTCTATGCGGTTTTACCAGCGTGGTAACCATTCCCGTGGGAATATCCGGATATAATATAGCCTATGTCACACAAGAAGAATGTAGCTTTCTAATAGTGAAAGATTTATTTTGAGTCTGCTCAGTAGATAAGTACTTATTGAGTTTATCCATTACAGACAAACAAACAAAAAAGTCAAATCTTTCCTATAGGTCGCTAGGCTCGTCTTCGCTAGGCCACACAGCTCAACGTAAAGTAGTATTTAATTTTGTCTTATTACTTATTAAATATAATATATATTTTTGACTTATTAAGTAAGTACCTATGTTGTTAAAATGAATCTTCTAAATTCAACTTACTAATACTCGTATTATAAAGGCGAAAGTTTGGATGTTTGCTACCCAATCACGGCGAAAGGGCTGAATTGACCTGGATGAAATGGCACATAAATAGATTGTATGGGCTAGGCTACTTTTTACCGCGGAAAAATGTCTATTTCCACGGGAAAACATCATGTCTTCACGCGGGCAAGCCGCGGGTAGAAAGCTAGTACTTACCGGCTTTATAATATAATCACAACAAACGCATGCATGTGCAGTGCCGTAACGAATAGAACTTTAAGCTCTTAAAAAAGCTCCCAAATATTTACATACCTACATGTTTAACGATTTTAACCTTTTGAACGTCACCTTGAACTATTTTGAACGTTCCAACCAGTTGTGAGTTATTCGACGGCGAGTTTATGCGTCGGGCAGGGCAAGGCGCAGGCGCACTGGCGCATGCGTGGCTGCTTGCGCGTGATTCCTGCGCGCACGACGACGTATACAGGGTTGTCATTTGTCTTTGTATCGTATCCTTTAAACCAATTTTACAGCACCATATCTGTTTCTCCAAATTGCTGTGCCTGACATGGCTCATAATGGTTTATACCCATATCCTTATATTTAATTTAAATTATGGAATACTAGCAATAAAGATGTAGAGTAAATAATAATTATTTTTTCATATGGGTTGGGATTGGTAATATTCGGCTCGCGTTAGGTCGTGAATCTATAAAAAAATAATTAGTTTTTGATTCTGTAAACTAGAATGACATATATATCTCTGGCAGACCGATATACTCCTATAGAGTACATTATAACTCATAAGCTGAGACAACTCTACTCCCTAAGTTACAAATACCAGTCCTAGTCGTGTATCTAAAATAATTTATGTGAGAATGATGACAAGGATATGGCGTTTTGTCAACCCTGAACCCATTCCAATGTCTAGTGGAGCTCCGGAAACCTTACTTACTGCACAACACAACGCTATGAATAATGTTGATTGGTAGGTACCTATTTGGCTATTTCCTCAGCTAAATATTATAATGTAATTATTACCCTACGGAGATAATCTAAACTAATATTATAAATGCGAATGTCTGTTTGTTATCCGGATTCCGCGCAGGGAACGTTGCGAGTTGCTATTTAATACTAAAAATATATAAATAATAAATTACTTAGGTACTTACTAAAACATTGTGGTCAACCCTAGTTTTGTTTACGTCAAACGTAATCATGTGCAGACGCATCGTGGTAGCATGAAAACAACACGTAGTAAGTTGCCTACAGGATAAAATGGCTGTTCAGTTTAATTCAGTAGATACCTACTCTACTCATACACCACCACGTTGGTAACTACAATAGTAGATTGAATTACAAGGGAGCAAAATAACATATTTACGGCGAGGGCGCTATTTTGAATCCAGAGCGCAGTGAAGGATTCTAGAGTAGAATCCCGAGCACAGCGAGGGATTCTAAAGTACAATCCTGAACGCAGCGAGGGATTCAATATACGTCGCCCGAGATGAAAATAATTTTGCGGCCGAGTAATACACTCTACTTTTCATTTCGAATATAAGGAAAGTAAATACACTCTGCTTTTTATCCCCCTCTATAAGAAAAGCAATAAAGACAACTAAAACTATCTAGAAAAATAAAAGAAAGGTGGCGGGGGGCTTCGCTTTCTTTGTTTTTTCTATAATAGGTATATAAAAAATTGAAGTTTTGAAATAACAAAAAAAATTTTAGAGCAAAAAAAACGTTTTAATAAAAAAAATACAATTTTTTTTTTATATGTCTAACGGATGCCTCCTAACTATCTCCGGAGTACCATAGGGGGTTAAAAATTTTGTTAGATTTTAGCTACGCTACGAGACGCACCGTTTTTGAGATATTCTCGTTTTTATAAAATTCTTTTTTTTTTTCCCCATTTGTCCCGTCCTCATACAAAATTAGTTGAAAACTTTTTCATTGCCGATGAGGTAACTCTATGGTTGACTGTAACCAAATTCAGTTCTATTCTTAAAATTCATTTCCACCCTAGGGTGAAACGGATAGTTTTGGACCCGCTGCTCAGTTTAAATATACATCACTTTCCGAATCTGAGAGATGAAAAGTTTATTAAATACTACAAAATCTTTAAAAGAAGCTTAAATTATTATACCTAAATTGTATCCAATAGTATTTTTGTATGACAAAAATAATTCAAAAGATCGGAAACTGATTATTAATGTTAAATACAACTATGAAAACATATCTTTCCTCTGCTGTTGAAACTTTTGTCATGATGAGACTGTAAGGACAGCATTTTTGTATGAGAATCGCACAGTGTTTCGATCTTTCACTGGCAAGCATACAGGTGGATTTTTTTTCATGGCACATGGAGGAAAAGTACTAGTACTAGGGGATAGAAAATTTTACTGAAAAGATACATTGATTTATTTTTGGAAAGAAACAAAGCTTGATTCAGTTTTTTTTTAAACGCACCTTATGACATACTTAAATGCACTTTAGGCTATTCTTAACTTACGGGCCCAATATCGAGCACCTAAGGCTTAAAGCCCCCAGTACACGTTGGCCGATCATGGTCGGCGACCATGACCAATACATCGTACATTGACACTTTTGAAAGAACCTTTTTAAACTTGTTCGTTCAAAAGTGTCAATGTACGATGTATGGTCATGGTCGCCGACCATGGTCGGCCAACCTGTACTGGGGGCTTAAGAAATACCTATATCAATGGTTATTGTCTGTGGCATTGTGAGCAAAGAGTAGTGCGACAAGCTTTTCTGTTCCAGTGATTTTCGTTGGAGCTAAAACAGTTTTCATACGACAGTCCATTTTGACAGCTAATTTCGTATTGCAAGTGACTCCTCTGTCATGGCTGTCACCGGAACAGAAAAGCTTGTGGCTTTTGTATTCTTGTTTGTTAGATAGAGACACAACACATGTGACATATACGTCATTCATCATTTATTAAAAAAATACTGTGTAAAGTTTTTCTTGACAGTTGAGCTCAGTTGACTTTATCTTTTCTCGGTGAATTACCCCTACCAAATAAAATAGACAACGTCTTAGCTTTTGTCTCCTTTTAACTCACGAAGGAATCAATGAGAAGTTTCAACCAAAAAAATATCCAGTGACCTACTTAACCTCGCCAGTTTTAAAATCCATAAACAATTAAAATTTGAATTCATTCATTCATTCTCTTATCAAGGCGATGTCTAAGATACGACGTAGTCTGTCAGTGCAAACAAAAATTTTAGCTCGGCTGTTTTAGACTGTTCATAAACTAAGATGTATCTTATCTAGGACAAGCTTAACCCGAGTTTAGTGCAAACGGGCGTTAATCCTTATGAGTCACCTTATCGATTGATGTCACAAAAGTACATTTGTTTTTTCCAATTTTAGTCGATTTGATTGCTGGATCCACACCCAACTTATTTCAAAAATCGATGAAGTAATGTTAAACAAAAAAAAAAGGAAATATTTTCTTTTAGTAAAATTTACTATCTCCATTATTTCCAATACTTCCCTTCAGGTGTCATGAAATAATTCCAGCATGTATATGGTTACACCTGGGTTACACTTACACTTATTATTATCGATGTAATTTAACCAACAAGTTTGTTTCAGTAGGTATGTGTCATCAACCGCCAACATTAATTCGTAGATTATTATTGCCATTGTTACTTAATATATAATGGTTTATAACTAATTCATAACTTCAGTCATAATACCACAAATACCTACCTATTGATTTAATTCTGCTTTTGCCTTATACCGCATTTACGCATGGCAGTGACGAAGTAAAGTTTTATAATTATGGAAAATAATGTTAACTATAATTATTCCTATTCAAAATGAAATTATACAGGAACAACAATATTTAAATGTCCTAGGAACTTCATAGCGTTAGTCTTGTAGCTAAAATATTAGGTATGCTACATTAATTTAAAATGTAAAGTTATGAAATATCTATAAATAGCCTAATCGTGAGTTTCATTATTAAGCATCAATAAAAAAAATAACTTAATGAAAGAAAACTTAGTGAGGTAGTTATTTTTTATTTAACAAAGAGTAGCAGGTTTACGCAAACAAACACAATAAATTAGGTAATTAGGTATAGCTTATTCTAATAAATTAGCATTTTATCGAAACGTCGTCACTTTGATCTCATATATTAGGCGTTTGGTTCGGAATTCCAAATTCCAATCTAGGCTCGTGTATGTATGTTTTAAAATTAGTGATTCACTTGTTTTATGAGGTTTTTCTTTGGCATCGTTCTTACAAAATGGAATACTTTAATTCGCGTTATTTACGAATATGCGGGTTCAAACCGTGGCCAGCACTGCAGAAACAGCTCGAAGGATTAATGACGTGTAGTGTAAGGAGAAGCTATAGCTCGTTTGTTGGTTCCAAGGTTTTTGTTCTAGAAATTGTGACCTACAAAACAAACCCCGTGGACGGTGGAGTTTGACCCTGGTTGTTAATGAAGAATTAAAGGTGATAGTGGAAGCGGATCCATCGCAAACCACGTCAGAGCTAGCGGCAGGCTGTGTGAGTGATAAAACTATTTTAATTCACTTGAAACGTATTAGAAAAGTGAAAAAGCTCGAGAAATGTGTACCGCATGAATAACTAAATGAAGCACACGAACAAACAGGCATTGAATGCTGCCTTACATTACTCAACCATCACAAAAATGTGCGAATTCTGAATCATAACGTTACTTGCGTGATGAAAAACGGATCCTGTACGATAATCGGAAACGCCCATCGCTGTAGTTGATTCAAGATTCAAGATTCAAGATTCAAATTTGTTTATTCAATTTAGATTGTTATTTACAATACTTGTGAACGTCATAGAAGCTACGCCATCGGTTCGCAAACCCTACAGCGGGAGGTCTTGGAGAAGAACCGACAAGAAACTCCAAGGGTTGTTTTTTTCTCCCTGTTTTATTTCATACAGAGTCGTCAAATTGAAAAATGACCTTAACATGGTATGACTAAGGTCAGTTTCCATCACAATTACACAATGGGTTATGATAAATACAGTTAAGTATAGGCGAACTAATGATCATAGCGGTGAACAATTTTCAATTACTTAGGAACTCTACTTAAAGCTTTAATATTAGTTAAAAACAAAAGACAATTCTACTATATACTGCAAGTTGCGCCATACATGTTTCAAATGTAATTCTTAATAAAATGAATAAAAACAAAAGAAAACACATTTTAAGGCAAGCAGATAAGAGCAGACCCATTCCCACTGGCAGCACCCGTTCACGAGCATGACGCAGTTGAACCCAGAAGACACGGCCTAATCCTGTCCCAAACGAAAGTTGTTTCAGAAAAAGGTACTGGTGAGCATTTGGTGGACCAGTGGGGCTACCGCCCAAGTGTCCTCATGTCGTTGCACCAATCAAAACTTTCCACAGAAAAGTAGCAATGTGTCACATCTGTCTGTCAAATAAAGCCGATAGCGATGCCGACGCCCCACAGTTCTGGTGTCAACACTACAGCTTTCTCAGATTTGGCCAGATTGTTCAAACAACCGAGATTGTTCAAACACTCTAGCCCACTGCTGCTTCAGGATAACGCTACACGCCATACGTCACAGCACAACAGACAGTCGCTAAATTAGAGGAGCTGCGTTTGGAATGTCTTCGACACCCACCATACTCCGCGGATCTTGCTCCAACAGACTACCACTAATTAGGGACTACCCATCAGGGAGTAAAGCGTTTTGGTCCCTGGCTAAATCGGTCGAGGTCAACTTTTGCCGTTCCTCAATGCCTCCTCTACTGAAGCCAGACGGATCTCTGGCGCATACCGCCAAGGAAAAGGCAGATTTATTCGCCAATTTATTTGCCGAGTGTTCGCGTTTAGATCCTGGCAATGCTGTACCATCGGCTTTACCAATTTCTGGGACTTTAATGTCGGAAATCCACATCAGACAGACCGAGGTAAGAAAAGCGTTGCGTGATCTGGACGTGAACAAAGCCAGTGGTCCGGATGGTATACCAGCTATAGTTCTTAGGACTTGCGCGCCTGAGTTAGCTCCGGTATTAACACGCCTATACCGCCTATCTATGGCAAAGGGACTAGTACCAAAGTCATAGAAGCTGGCCAACGTGCAACCCGTGCCTACAAAGGGTAGTCGTGCCGACCCTGCCAACTACAGGCCCATCTCAGTAACATCCATTCTCTGTAAGATAATGGAACGTGTACTCAACCATAGGCTCCTGTCGTATCTAGAAGCAAACGACCTTCTCAGTGACCGTCAATACGGGTTTCGCCGAAACCGGTCCACTGGAGATCTTCTAGCATACGCCACTTACATATGGAGCGAAGCCATCGAGAAGTACGGAAAAGCACTCGCCGTCTCTCTCGATATCTCGAAGGCTTTGGACAGGGTGTGGCATGATGGCCTTATTGGTAAGCTTTCAGCATACGGACTTCCCACCGGTTTTTGTGTCTGGATATCGGACTTCCTGAGGGATGGGTCGATTCAAGTTGTCATTGACGGCTGCTCGTCCGACCAGTTGGCTATCAATGCCGGAGTCCCTCAGGGTTCGGTTCTCTCTGCAACGCTGTTCCTGCTGCATATTAATGACCTGCTTATACCCGGTATTTTGGGGTACGCAGATGACAGCACCGTTGTAGAGAGCTACATATCTGATGCTCGAGCTGGTGCAGAACAGGTCCAGTGTCTTAGGGAGGCGATGGTTAGTCGCATGAACCTATCACTCCAGGCAGTCTCCGATTGGGGCGATGTCAATCTGGTCAGGTTCAATCCATCTAAGACCCAGGCGTGTCTGTTCTCTGCCAAAAGGAGTAGTTTTGACCTGTCTCCTACTTTCCGAGGTGTATCCGTGCCGATTACTGAACATCTAGAGCTTCTCGGCATGTCTTTGACTCCATCTCTCAATTTTGGCTCTTTCATTGAGAGTAAAGCTCAATCTGTGGTACAGATCACGAACTTCTGATCACCAAAATGAGACTTAGACTGAAGGCTGCTAGAATGACTAATAAGCAGAAAAGGATTGAGGTCACGGATAAGTTAAAATTTGGTACGGCCATTGAGCGAAACTGGGCCATTTGGACTGATACAAGCCATGATGATGCTACCCCAGAAGTGTTATGGCACAAGGCAAGACATCTCATCCAAAAGGCAGTAGCAGAGACCCAGTCACAGGGCGAAACGCGAAAACGACAGTGTTGGATGACGGACCATACCCTTGCTCTGGTTGAAGAAAGGCGTAAGAAAAAAGGACAGGGAGTTGACATACGTGAAGTAAATAAATTGTCCGCTGAAATTCAATCCTGCTGCAGACGTGACTACAACACCTATCTTCAGAACATCTGCGAAGAGATAGAGAAGCATGCTGGGAAACACGAATCCCAAGACCTGTACCACAAGATTCGTGTTATCACAAAATCTCTACCTGTCAAGACCTGGGCCGTTGAAGATGAGAACAACCAGGTGGTAACCGAACTTGACCAAATTTCAGAAACATGGAAAAGATATTGTCAATCTCTGTTCCAAGATCCAGAGTCACGTCACTTTCCATCTACAGATCCAAACAGTGAAGAATTAGAGCCGAACATTCTGCTGTCTGAGGTCGAGGCTGCTATTCAACACCTCAAAAATAGGAAAGCGACCGGAAGGGACGCCATACCTATCGAAACGATAAAAGCCCTTGGAGAACGCGGATATCACATATTTCACGCTATTTGTAACAAGGTGTGGCAGACAGGACAATGGCCTACAGAATGGACACACACAGTTTTTACCCCCTTGCACAAAAAAGGCTCTACAAAGAAATGTAACAACTACCGCCTTATTGCATTAATATCACACTCGAGCAAAATATTGTTACATATTCTAAATGAGCGGTTAAAGACATATTTGTCCAAAGAGATCGCTCCAGAACAGGCCGGCTTTGTGAAAGGGAAAGGCACTCGGGAACAAATTCTCATTGTACGCCAAATAATCGAGAAGACGCGGGAGTTTAACAAACCGACTTATATATGCTTTGTTGACTTTTCCAAGGCGTTTGATTCGGTGAAGTGGCCGATTTTGTGGAAAACTCTGATAGAAATGGGTACGCCGAAACACCTTATCCATCTCCTGAGACATCTTTATGAGGATGGCACAGCATCAGTTCGTACAGATGACGTTTTATCGAACAATTTTCATCCGAGTGCTGGAGTACGTCAGGGATGTATAATATCGCCGCTTTTGTTCAATGTATACACTGAGTTGATAATGCGCATAACTTTAGAGGATTGGACAGACGGCGTGACCATTGGTGGATACAAAATTGCTAACCTACGCTACGCAGACGATACCACCTTATTTGCATCCAGCGCCCAACATATGGAAGATCTGCTACTGAAAATGGAACGCACAAGCCTTGCATTTGGGTTAAAGATTAATCGCAGCAAAACCAAAATGATGATTATCGACCGCGCCAACAGCAACTCGCCGGAAATTACTCAAATTGCGAACTGTGACGTGGTCCAATCTTACGTATATCTTGGAGCGTTAATCACGAACAATGGCGGGTGCATAGATGAGATAAAGCGACGAATGGCTATCACGAGGACATCGATGGACAAAATGAAGAAAATATGGAGGAATAGGAATATCACCAAAACCACGAAGACCAGGCTCGTGCGCACTCTTATCTTCCCCATCTTTCTTTATGCTGCCGAAACGTGGACCTTACGAGAAGTGGAAAGGCAGAAGATAGACGCTCTGGAGATGTGGTGCTGGAGAAGAATGCTTGGAATTTCATGGACCGAGTTTCGTACAAATGTCTCCATACTCCAGGAACTCGGCATAAAGCAGCGTCTATTCTCCACTGTACAGTCTCGTATACTAACATTTTTTGGTCACGTTTCGAGACGCGATAACGTGTCCATCGAGCGCCTTGTCGTCCAGGGGAAAGTAGAAGGCACCAGACCGCGCGGGAGGTCACCTACGCGTTGGACCGATCAGATCAAGTCTTTTGTGGGCGGGTCCATAAACGAGTGCAGTAGGATGACTTCGAGCAGAGAAAAATGGCGAGGCATCGTGCGGCGTGCTGTATCTGCCCCCTCCACTTCCACGACTACATGACGACCACGACCGCTCTGCCAAGAGTGCATCGATGAAGAAGAAGAAGAAAGCTCAATTAGCGTCTAAAAAGCTTGGCGTTCTGGCAAAGGTGAGAAAGTACTTCACGCCGGAAATGCTGCTTAATCTTTATCAAGCGCAAATTCGTTCATGTATGGAGTACTGTTCTCATCTCTGGGATGGCTCTGCCAAATACCAGCTCCAGACACTAGAAGCTATTGAGCGGAGGGCCAGAAAGCTCATTGGCAATGACTATCTCTTCGATAAAAAGCTCAAAAGCCTCGAGCATAGACGCAAAGTTGCAAGCTTATCGGTTTTTTATCGGATACATTTCGGCGAGTGTGCAGTGGAATTGCACAACCTAATTCCACCATCTCCCTTCTTCCAACGGACAACCAGACGTACGAATCAGCGCCACCGTTTTATAGTGGATATTCCTGGGACACGGACTAAGCGTTTTGCTTCTAATTTTATTATCCGTACCGCTAAGGAATGGAACTCCTTGCCTGAGTCTGTATTTCCCGATAGGTACAATCTGGGGGTCTTCAAGTCGCGAGTGAACCGGCACCTTCTAGGCAAGCGCGATTCATCGTAGATCGCATCAACGCTTAACATCAGGCGTGATAGCGGACAAGCGCTTGCCTATCAACCAATAAAAAAAATTAAAAAAAATTTGGACAATTTCTTACAAGGAACCAAATTCATTTCCGATTTGGCAGTCCAAACCGCCTTCAAGTTTTATTGGTTCTCGGCTCCCACATTTTTTTCAGTAATGGCATCAATGAATTACTTATACAATAGCGAAAGTGCAAAGAGAATAATGGTACATACTTCGACTAATTAAATATATGTATAATTTAATAAATAGGTACATAATTTTACTTCTTTTTATTATTTCTTATTTCATATGAGGACCTAAAATTTTGAATCGTGATGCCACGACGCGTTGATAAACGACTGAAAGTGGGTCATTTCTGAAAGTTTCAGTACATCTAATAGTCTTTTCGCAATCAAAACAGCATCTTCAATCATGAGCAATTAACACTTTTTACGACCTTCAATAAATGGTATACATTAATTCACTTTTTAACGGACTACTTTACGACTCATTTTGTTTAGTAACAATATTGCATAAAACTATGTTACTGTTAAGTCAACAAGTACAAACAGACATTTTACTTTATGTTTTTGCCATACCACTGGATATGGCACATCAACGATTGACATATTATGGGCAGTCATGTCTACTAGCAATCATGTCCCGGATGCTGTTAGAGCTCCCTCGCTTAAATTTATTCGTGTTTCAAAATGATTACTTGGTCTACTCAATAATAATATGTTTTCTAATCATTTTGGTACTTTATATAATGATCACATTAATGTTGGTATACTAAAATAATTGTCCATTATGATGGTTTAAGTTATAATATTTTATTAAGTAAGTAAGTCCATTGAAATATTTTAGAGTTGTATTTAACGATTTTGCTGAAGAGTTAAGCGCGTCACAAACGGTGAAGATGCTATAATATTTTATCTTAAGATATCGTAAGATAAAATATTATAGCATCTCAAGGTATCACACATGGTTAAGATACGATATATTTTGGAATCTTTTCACTCTCTCGATATCACGTATTAAAGGTTTGAGGGCCATAGCTAGAAACAGCTTGAGACCTATCAGAGGATTTAGTTAAAAAATAGTTTATTCCTAAGCAAAACTCCATGTAATTTCTAATAGTCAATTAAAACTGCTATGACCAAATGAGTCAGGCCCTCAGTTCATCAATTGTCAAAAATTTGCTGTCACCTCTCAAAGTAATTAAGCATCGATTGTTAATAATTGTTGAACCCGAATATAGTAAAGAATTCGTGAAATCTTTTCAGAAGTTTTCAATTGTCTAGAATATACCGATACAGATTTATAAAGGTTTTGCTTGGGCTCTCAGTTCATCAATTTGTACAATAATGAATCTTCCAAATTTGCAATTAAACTAAAGAAATACATAAAAATACTTTGAATTTCTGATTCTTTAACACTTTTGGGAATTTCTAACGTAGAAACAATGGTGCAAACGTTAATAGTTTAATAATAATTGGAATGTTTTATTTTGACAATTGATGAACTGAGGGCCTGACGTTTTCGGTTCTACTGACTAGGCTTCGCCACATAGATTAATGAAAGTAAGCTTACGTTTGTTAACGAAATCTTTACTAGAAGTTGACCTAGCATCCGTTTCTCTAAGTACCATACTTTCAGAGATTGAATTTTTAATTTTTGTGAGAACAAAATTGACAGATGGTGACCATCGATTCTTTTTTTAAGGACGATATTATTATAACAAAGTGTAAAAAAGGCGTTAACTATTTCGACAGTAGATGCCAGAATAATAAACAGTCTAAATAATCGCGGTGAACGTCGCGAGTGCGCATTTTTACACTATGTTATAATAATACCGTCCTTAAAAAAAGTAAAAAATGATGGTCACCATCTGTCAATTTTGTTCACACAAAAATTAAAAATTCAATCTCTGAAAGTATGGTACTTAGAGAAACGGATGCTAGGTCAACTTCTAGTAAAGATTTCGTAAAAAAACGTAAGCTTACTTTCATTAATCTATGTGGCGAGGCCTAGTCAGTAGAACCGAAAACGTCAGGCCCTCAGTTCATCAATTGTCAAAATAAAAACATTCCAATTATTACTAAACTATTAACGTTTGCACCATTGTTTCTACGTTAGAAATTCCCAGAAGTGTTAAAGAATCAGAAATTCAAAGTATTATTATGTATTTCTTTAGTTTACTTGCAAATTTGGAAGATTCATTATTGTACAAATTGATGAACTGAGATCCCAAGCTAAACCTTTATAAATCTGTAACGGTATATTCTAGACAATTGAAAACTTCTGAAAAGATTTCACGAATTCCTTACTATATTCGGATTCAAAAATTATAAACAATCAATGCTTAATTACTTTGACAGGTGACAGCAAATTTTTGACAATTGATGAACTGAGGGCCTGACTCATTTGGTCATAGCAGTTTTAATTGACTATTAGAAATTACATGGAGTTTTGCTTAGGAATCAACTATTTTTTAACTAAATCCTCTGATAGGTCTCAAGCTGTTTCTAGCTATGGCCCTCCATCCTTTGGTTAATCTCGATATCTGCCCTAGGTAGCAGACGAATATTCTGTAAAACATCTTATACAGGGTGATCAAAAATGAGCAATTCGGATTTGCTATTAGACTTATTGGACAGCTCATCAGACGATGATTCTAACCTGGCATTTGATATAAAAATTGCTATAGCTAATTCGAAGTCTAGATCAGTTTGGATAGAAAAACGTATTATGTTTAGAAAAGAACGCGGGGAATTTAATCTTTACGAAGATCTCTCAACGAAAAAGTTTCAAATGTATTTTAGGAAATCAAAGGAAACATTTTTTGCAATTCACAATCTGATTAAGGAAGATATTATGAAAAAAAATACAAACATGCGAGAAAGTATTACGACTGAAGAACGACTTGCAGTATACATAAGGTGAGTAATAAGACAAACTACTTTTGTTTATTTTTTTATTTTTACTCATAAGTTGATAGGTACCTAGAAAATGCAAACAATTTAAATTAAACAGGTACTTAACCCATAGTGTGTGTACTACACAATGGTATTGGATTGGAACGAAATAACACTGAAAAAACTTAAAACAGTACTAGTCCAGTGAATAGAGGGTTTTCAGCTTACAAGTGGTCCGGTAGTTTTTAATTTTTGATATGTTGTCTAGGATGGTTTGTGAGTATTTAAAATGCAAAATGCACAATTCCTCGCCCTCCGCCCCCGCCGCCATATTGAAAAAATCGTCATTTTTTTCAGATTTTCGCTTAAATCTTCGTTTAGGTGCATTTGAGCCAGAGAAGAGTCTTCACAATGTTGTAGAAAATTAAATTTTCTATAATTAACACTTTAAATTTTGTTACTAGGACAGATAGTTATATGCACTTTTAATTAAATGGTTTTCCAGGAATTTGTCAAACTTTTAAAGAACAAGGTGCAAAATGGGCCCAGAGTCGTAGCACTTTGAAACCTTATTTAATATATACTAGTAAATAATTACAACATTTTATTATATGGCGACGAAGTTCAGTTGTGAAAAATTAAAATGTTAGAGTAATTCAAAAGTCTTGAAATAAGCTAAAAACTTTCGCTAATATCTTCGTTTAGGTGCATTTTAGCCAGAAAAGATTCTTCACAATGTTGCATGCTGCATTTTGCATTTTTAATACTCACTAACCATCCTAGACAACATATCAAAAACGGGACAACCTGTATACACATCTTTTCGTATCCAAAATATATATTTCGTATGTTAAGATAGTATCTTAACATGCAAAATATATATTTCCGTATCTTAACATACGAAATATATATTTTCCGTATCGCTTAGCATCTTAAGATACTTAATATGAAAATATATGTTATCTTCGTCGTGTGTGATGGTCCATTGAGTTGTATGGCGAGCGATATTCTATGTTAAGATAAAATATTATAGTATCTTCACCGTCTGTGACGACCTTTAATAGTGAAGATGATCATCTTAAAAATGTTTCGTAAGCAATGAGAAAAGAATTGTTACCTATAAAGAGTAAGTACCAAATATTATATGCCTCTTATCTGTACACTTATAAATCATTTCCCATATATATTTACAATTGTATTGGAAAAGTTCAAGTCCGAATTTATTTTGTGAGTCCTTATGCGTTATAGAAGTCGTGACGATCAGATTTTATCGTGAGCCGTGTTGTGGTTTGGGGCACGATTGGCCAGTAGGCGTATTGTATAACGACTAAGGGAGAAGCCCCTATTGCCGGTAGTGTCCCGGTACCCGGGATCGAGTAAGTTTTTTATGTTTATAAACTTCTACCAATCAATAAAAAGAATTTGAAAAATAGCAATAAATTCTTAGTAGTGTTCTTAACAATAATACTGGCAACATTCACAAAGAAATACAATAGCGGCGAAGCTATGCACCACCAAATACAGGCTCTAAAAAAGTTTAAGAAAAGTTGGAGGTTTAGTGACTTAACTAAGAAGTGACCACGTCACATTTATAAGTTAGCTATGCTGCGAGAAATCACCATACAGTAAGTTTCTTAGATTTTCGTGTTATTAGAATAAGTTATCTATCAATATAACCTATCACTAAACGTGATTCTTTTATAATAGTAATAATTTTAGCGTGTCACATTTATTGGTACTCACTTAAAATAGCCTGAGCCAGTATCCGGTAATATATAGCATATTTTAACGATCTTTGGTACAGGCTTCATACCTCAACTCCCTGTTGTACCTAAACCCGTGAGTGTACCTTATCCTGGTTAAAATAAGACCCATTTTTGTCTGACCGAGTTTTTAATTTATTCCCGGATTCTGGGACATAACATCAACAGGATTCTGAAGCCCGTCATGATTCTTAATTCCTTGTGTTAAGACTTATTTTACTTTGACCCTTCAAATCTTCGATAATATTTTTGTTATTTATGCTTGTTTTAGTATTAAATAAAAACACAATAAATGTTCTGTTAAACTAATTATACCTGTTATTAATTTTTTTACTTTTTAGCATTCACAATGCAATTTTTATTAAAGAAAAATTAAAATTAAGTATGGAAAATGAAGTATTTAGAAAAAATCGACCCGTCTCACTAAAATGAAGTACTTAAAAAAAAGTTGCTTGAGCTGGTTGTGAGACTGGTCGATTTTTTTCTAAAATACTTCATTTTCTATTTATCATTAATAAAAATTGCATTGTGAATGCAAAAAAGTAAAAATTTAAATAACTTGCAATAGTTATTTCATCTTTAGCTATTGTTAAATATCTGGAAAGGTATTTCTTTCGCGTGTGAGGGTAGTAATATCTTCACATTTATGAAATAAACGCTGGCTATACAGCGCGTAAGAAGTCTTGGATAAATTCGACGCTTCTCGTAACGACTCCGTAGCTCAGAGGTTAGAGCAGTCGCCCGGATAGCGAAAGGTTCGTGGGTTCGTGTCCCATCGGAGCTGGTTATGAGACAGGTCGATTTTTTCTAAAATACTTCATTTTCAATTTTTCACTAATGATACCTACTTTGTTAACATTATTACATGAGCGTTTGGCTTAACAAATAGGATCCTGACTTACTTTACCAAAGAACTTTGATTCGAAAGAGCTCATACATTCTTTGAATCAAAAACCGTTGGTGTAATTAGTGCATAACTTAATAATGTGTGTAGTGGAAATTCAATACGTTTGCTAGTAAACAGCCAATAGCTATATTATTATTTTAAGACATCTAATGTATGTAATTACTAACTTATTACCTACTGTTGGTAACGTGTCGGTGTAAATCATACTATGATGGAATACATACCTACCTTTTTGATAGCATGTGTGTGTACACGCAATTTTAAAAAATACACTGACTTCAAAAGAAATCAGTAACTTTTTGAGGACGGTGGTAATATTTGGTATTACAATGACTTCACCACATGCAACTGCAACAGTGCGAGTAGATGGCGACAAAATTAAGTAAAATACTACGGGTATTTGACTGTACCAACGCCTTTTAAAGACGCTTTGTTTTGGCCACAAACACCGAATATTGATAATAAAAAATAAAACAATTGTCTAGTGTGATAACTTCCGACAGATGGCAAATTTTTGCTCAGAAGAAGGAAGAAGCTAAGATTAAAAAAGTGAAAGCAAAACCAAATGAAAAGACAATAAGAACGGCAGTTGTAGGTGTTTACAAAAAAATATAAAAGAAATTAGTAGAAAAAAGAGCCATAGACAGTAAAGATAGAAATTGGTTTTCTCTTTCATGCAAGAAACCTACAAAACTAGACATGATCCAGTGTGTTATTGCAAAATATGGTATCACACTGTTTGCGCAAACGTAGTTCCGAATCAAGTTGCATTTTACTGTACGTCGTGTTTATAATTTATTGGTTTTATTGCAGTTGTTTGTTTAGTCCGTAAGTATTCGTAAAAAATTAAGAAGTAAGTTAGCTTTAGTTCATTTACTGATTATATTACTTATGCAGACTATGGCGAATTTATTATATTAATGTTATATATTCTTCTCTTTTATATTAATTAGTATCCTGATCTTTTTTTTACTGATTGTTGATGTTTACTACTTTAAGTATTTCATATATTAAGCTATGTAGGATCACCATCATGATTAATTCAACTTTTTATTTATTATTGATTTCATTCGATTTATTTTTATTTAATTTTATTTTTATTTTCTGAATAAAAATAAAATAAAAGAATATGTATTTTTGTAACCTTCGACAAGTTAGAGGGGGAAATTACTTAAATTACCAATTATATGATTTCTGTAGAATAACTTTCATTGGTTTTCATTTGTTTTTAATGACAAGGCTCACATAACGATAATAGTTTTGATTGATTATATTTATTTATTTATTTACACTTTAATGTACAGTCGCCAGCACGTCACGTACTACAAACTGTCAAATTTCTTAAAATAAAATTCAACCTTATGTCGAGCAGATAGAGTTCAGTTTCAATTAATAAATTTTGACATTTTGTAGTAACCCGTCGTGCTGGCGACTGTACACACAGATAATACAGATAGACAAAAAATATACAAAGGAGACATACAATGGGCGGCCTTATCGCTAAAAGCGATTTCTTTCAGACAACCTAGGAATGGACAGGATAAGAAAACAAAGTATGATGGGATAGTTAAAGGTGTACAAAGTGTTAAGTAAAAAACAATAAACTTACTACTTACATCCAAATAAATTAATATATACCTACATATTTACAAATTAATACATACTTAATAACTTATAAACATAATACATATTTACATATTAATACATACTCAACAACCAATTAAATAAGCAATAAACTTACATGAACCTACATAATAACCTATAATATAGAAAGGATAGTTAGTTTACTGGCTTAGTTCAGCAACATAAGAAGAGGTACCTAATGCTCTTTGACCTCTTTTTTAATGAGCGGATAGTCTTGATTATAGTTGATTATGTTATGGTATAATCAGGTTTTATTTTCTAATCACAGCCTATAATTTGAACTTTGTTTAAGTTTTACTAAAATAACAGAGTTTAGTCAAGCCTAATACTTAATTGAAATTTGAATATTATTATCGAAGTCTGACGCTATAACAATAATGTTATCAGCATTATTGTGTTCCGGCAGTTAAAGATAAGATAGCCAGTTCCTCAGTGATTGAGGATTCGGGGAGTAGTGCGCTACCTTCAGCGTTATCACCACCTAACATCAGGTGTGATGAAGGCTAAGTGCTAACCCGTGGTGGATCAATTTTTTTTATTTTTTTTATTGTTGATAATGTTTGAATGACATCCTACTTCCTACTAATATTATAAATGTGAAAGTTTGGATGTTTGGATGTTTAGATGTTTGGATGTTTGTTACTCAATCACGCCAAAACGGCTGAACGGATTTGGCTGAAATTTGGGACATAGACACTTTATAGTGTGGAGAGGAACATAGGCTACTTTTTATCCCGGAAAAATATCACACTCCCGTGGGATAACGTCGTGTAGTTCACGCGGGCGAAGCCGCGAGCGGAAAGCTAGTTTATAATAATTGTTGATTCAAGAGTACCTAGTTGTTTAACAGAACAAGAATATTATGTTTTTTTAATTTGTTGCTTAAATACATAAATAAAATGAACTAATCTAAAAATACATATAAATACAAAAACAAAACAAGTATTTTCTTTAAATAAGTTTAATACTATCAAACTATTAGTTTACAGTAAGAATAAAAAATTATATTTTAATATAGACTTTAACGTCAAGGAATAAAGTTCAAATTCGGGCTAACTTTTACCGGATTCTGGGTCCATATACCGATTACTAGTACAAGTCTCCCGGTTACTGGTACATTTGGGTCTTTTTTACATTTGAATTAATTATTACAATGTTATGTTCAAGTAAATGAAAAGAGAAAAATATGTATGAAATCTTGAATAAATAAGCTATTAAATAGACTCAAATTCAAGTATGTACGCCTTATAATATTAGTATAGTAGATCTCTAAAGTCAGCAAAGTTCGAAATTTAACGGTTAATGGGCCCTCTCCCTTACGTACGTTTGTTTTCTTTGAACCCTTTAACAGTTTAAGGCAGCCATACACGATTCAGTCTATGGTCAAATTTGCATGACGGTTGAAGAGGCATTCGGGAAACTTGATGGTGTGTGGCTATCAGTGAGCATGACAAGTCGACTTGAAGCATACATTGAATTTTTGCTTCATTTAGACGTGACGGTAGACTAGAGCGTGTATGGCTGCTTTTAGGTTTTTAAATAATGAACATAAGCGTGTGTTGAAAAGGGGTGCTTATTTGGATGTTTGTAAACTTTTACGTGGCGTGGAAACGAGAATGGGCCTTTAGCTTTTATGGGAACGTTAACCTTGTAATGAAATTAAATTGGTCTGTTTACGTTAAGCGATGAAGGGTTAGGTTAGACAGTTTTGAATACGAAAATGTTTGTATCATCACCTCCTTTACAACCATAAGCAGACCCATAACTTACTACTTTAAGTAGTTCTATTTGCGTGATTTGGCTGTTATTTTCGTGGGCCGGCGATATTACTCCCTTCTGTCTGTATGGCACTCTTACTTTTTGTAATAAGTATTTACTATTTTATGCCCTGATTGCAATCTTTGAGTTCTAAAGAAAGTATTTACGGAAACTCGAATAAAAAAAATTTTTAAGCCGGCTAACTCTATTCAGATTGGTAGTGGAAGGCAATAGTCGAGTGTTAAGACCTCTGCTTTGTTTTTATTCACAGTTGGATGTTATTGTTCCGCACCGGTGCGCGGAAGCCGCTGCGGTTGGAACACGGCAACACGCGCACGCGCAGACGCTTGTGTTAAATAAAACGTGGTACGCATTTTTATGGAAAAAGGTTTGATTGTAATAGTACCTAGCCAAAGGTTTTGTAAATATGGCAATTATAATAAGAATGCATAATGAGTATAAGTGGATAACTATGAATGTTGGACTATGAAATGTGAAATGTTGAACTATGAATGTATTTCGTTTTTCACAACTATGAATGTATTGTCATCATCATCATCATTTCAACCGTACGACGCCCACTGCTGGGCATAGGCCTCCCCCAAGGATCTCCACAACGATCGGTCCTGCGCTGCCCGCATCCAGCGGCTTCCCGCGACCTTGACCAGATCGTCGGTCCACCTTGTAGGGGGCCTGCCCACGGAACGTCGTCCGGTTCGCGGTCGCCATTCGAGAACCTTTCCGCCCCAACGGCCATCGGTTCTCCGCGCTATGTGTCCCGCCCACTGCCACTTCAACTGAGCAATCCTTCGAGCGATGTCGGTCGTTTTAGTTCTCCTGCGGATCTCATCATTTCTGATTCGATCGAGCAGGGAAATACCAAGCATCGCTCTCTCCATTGCTCGCTGGGTAACCTTGAGCCTTCTTATGAGACCCATAGTAAAAGACCACGTCTCGCTTCCATAAGTCATAACTGGCAACACACACTGATCAAAGACTTGTAAACTAATAAAAATGTATTGTATACTAATAAAAATCAAATCGCCAAATATGTTGTTAAGCGCAAAAACGGAATGAAATTTTACACACAATATTACATCCATACATTAAAATCTCAATTATACTTTTATGTTTAACTTGAGTTCAACCACTTCATTACATGTAAAAAAATGGAAAATAATTATTTTTTATAAAAAACACATTAATGTCATCAAATTATGTTTTACAAATAAAGTTATCCTTTAACACATTTCTCGAAACGAAGCATTTGCTTACTACCAACAAAAGAGTCTTCTCAAAAGCTTTTTTGAACAAACTCCAAACATAAATGCCAAGAACAACAGTGTCCGATCTTTCCAAAGCACCCACGGCCGCCCTTGAGGAACAAAGGCGTGACGAATAAACAACTCCTGTCTTTCTGAGAACCTACACGCCCTGTCGTTAGCCGTTGATTATTGAGTGTTTCAACAGCCACTTGAGAAGTGAGAAGAAATTGTCTTTGAGCAGCTGTGAATATCAAAATCAATAATCATAGTTAATTTAACTACCGGCTTAATTGATTGTCAAATGTTTAAGAATATATTACTTCGGAATATCAAGAATATAATCTCAAAAATATATTTTTGTGCGACTCAGATCTTTACCGGTTATAAGGTACCAGACCCGAGGGTAATTGTGCTTTATGCTATGTGCCAAATTTTTACCAGCTCTGTTCAGCAGTTTCGTAGTGAATTAGTAACAAACATTTAACTTATAAGGTTAAGCAAGAAGTCTTCTAAAGAGTGGAAATATCAAATAATGGAGCATTATACAAAAATATTGTCAGACCTACAGTAACATAAAATTAACAACAAACTCACAACAAATACTTATTGTGCATTGTACACTACCTATGTATTGTAGAGTAATGCTAAAAGTGCAATCGTCACGCACATCTTTATGAGACCCTACCAAGTTATTCCAAAGGCTCACCGCAGTGCATTAAACATTCTGCACGCCCATTTACTGAGTCAAAGATTTACGATTACTGCATCATAGGTGGTCAGCTAAATAATTAGTCTTCACCTGTGTCTTTTGAATCGTTGAAAATACATTTCTGAACATACTGATATAGAACCTTTTTTTAATCATCCCTCCGGTGTACTGAATAGAGAATATTCCTAAGTTTCAGTTGCCTTTTACAGTTTTTATTGACTGATTTTTGTTTTTGGTTCAAAGACGTAGGTAATTCATAACGGGTTATATCTTTAGATGTCTTGTGAAAACGGCCGCTGAAAAATGTGTTACAAGTTTGTAAAAAGAAAACTTAAACTACTTAGATCGTGAAAATCACAAAAATGGTAAAAGACTTTTATCATACAATCTAAGCATAAAACATAATAATTTTGAGTAATTGTTACTTGTTTACATGTTTCGTTCATTTCAAATTACCGTCTAAAACAAGGAGACTCTACAAGAAAACTGGAGTTTTCAGCCTGAATAAAAAAGTGTACCCAGCAAATTTGACATTTAACTACGTAGTGGCTGTCTGTTGTCGCCATACATGGAGCTAGACTTAATACTGAGTTACCTCAGTATTAAGTCTAGCTCCATGTCGCCATATGTCGCATAATATGACCACATGACATTTGACAGGAGCGCTAGTTGACTGATTAAATAGCTAGAGGAGGATTAGTTTCGATTTCGACAGCTTGCCATGATTCCATCCTGGCACTGTATAACTGCTCAACGCACTGCGTACTCTTTGGTAGCGCGTACTTTTTGGTGTCTCTACTATATAGTAGGTATTTTAGTATGTGTACCTATGAAACTAACACTAAAACTTTGTCAAATCAAAGTCCCCCATTTATTAAGTAAAGATACACACTTTAAATAAGTGTGCTGATTTTCGAACGAAGCGAAACTTTCTCTTTCTGTGAAAGTGCATCGTATATATATTACAGTTTTTGTAAACACCACGGCTTTATGTGCACAATGCTATAGACCTGTAGAGCTGTAAAGAGAACGGTATGAATAGACGCTGTGCTGTTATGTCTGTCCATAAAATTGAATGTCAATCACCTGTCGCGTTGATGCCTGAAGGTGATCAGTTGCATCTGCTTTAATACAAACAAAAAGCATTCTTAATTAACTTGTATATGGTAAACAAATATGAATAATCATAGTAATTATAAAGTCTTTCTACTTTATTTTAGTTTGGTGTTGTACACGTGTAGATACGTTTTTTATCTGTACCTATATTTTTTATACAAATTTATTGAATTAAAATACTAAAACTTTTTAAAAAACTATTAAAATAATAAACATTAACAAACAAACATTAAATAGGCTGCTGCTGCTGCTGTAAAGTATCGTATTGATTTGCTATCTTTATTAATCTCGTCAAAAGTTTTTAACTTCACACAAACAAAATAATTACTGCATTTTTTATAGTTTAAGAGTGCAATTAAACGTTAATTAATTTAATATTTAAAACAAAAACGTTTCAAGAACCATTTTGATTTAAGACAATAATTTCTATGCAAATCACAATTTTTATTAGTCAAGACAGCGCTTTTAATACAAATTATTATGAATGGAACTAGTTCAAACGGTTCAAACTCATGAATAAGAAGGCAGGTCCCACGGTGCTTTGAAATATAATCTGTGGATTAATCTGCGTGATATCATAGTTGGCGATCCGGGTCGCCTCGGTAACGCCAAATGGCTACGATTTATGAACCACTGTTCTCTTTGTCAGCACTTTTGAAAGAACAATTTGGTATTCGGCGGCAAAGACAACAGCCAGCGTTGAGACTACTAGGCTATGACAGCGTATGCCGATACACTATTAACACTCTGTAAGGTACTGCAAGTACGGTACAGTACGAAATTACAGTCTAGCTATAACAGCTATGCATGACATTTATTTTCCCATCTGAAGCTACGAGTCTTACGGGGAGTAGTTACTTTGTGTAAATATATTTTGGGATGTTAATTATGTAGCTGTTTAGAAATTCTTTTGCAAGTAATTGCGACAACACTATCATTTATCAACACCTTTTTTTTATTGAAAATGAAGTATTAGAAAAAAAAAACGTCCCGTCTCCCAACTAGCTCCGATGGGACTAGAACCCAGGACCTTTCATTGTCCGGGCGACTGCTCCAACCACTGAGCTACGGAGTCGTTACAAGAAGCGTCGAATTTATCCAATACTTCTTACGCGCTGTAAAGCCAGCGTATAGGGTACTCTATGGCCAGCGTATATTTCATCAATGTGAAGATATTACCCTCACACATGAAAGAAATACCTTTCCAGATATTTTAACAATTGATAAAAATTTTTTTTCTAATAATTCATTTTCAATAATATAAAATGCATTGTGAAATTTGTGAATACGAGGTTTTTATTACGACTAACCTAATTTAATTAACCTAATTTTATTATGACTTTTTGAATTGAGTACTTATTTTGTTTTGGTCTTTGGGAAATTATTTTGTGACAAATGGCTACTACCTACATTACCGTTTGAATCGGTATGCTCATCTCGCTCGTCATCAAGCTCAACGACGAATGTTTTCGTTACAGAATCGCAGTTTAGCTTTGTAATTAGGTTCGTACCATTTTTGGAACACCATTGTCTTTACTGTACTTTTCTTACCTTGGTAGTTACCTACGTCAGTTATAATACAGGACAGTATTTAACCAAAATAATATTTTAGTAGTTATACCCCCCTACGGATGCTTTGGGAAATACCTGTTCCGGATTGGAAGTGAAGCGACCCCTCGGTGCCACGATTGCGGCGCTGAGGAAGACAGCGCGGAGCACACTCTGCAGGTGTGCCCTGCCTGGTCCCCGGAGCGGTGTAATCTTGCTGCTGTGGTAGGCTTGGATCTCTCGCTGCCTGGCATGGCCAGGGCCATGCTCGGTGGCGACAGATCCTGGGAGGCGGCGGTCTCCTTTTGCGAGGACATGATCTCGCAAAAGAAGGCATCGGAGCGGATCCGCGAAGAGGAGGCTCATGCAGATCGGCTCCGACGAAGGCGAGTGGGGCGGAGGAGGCGGCGATTCGCGCACCTCATTCCACCCTAGCGGGGCGGTGCGGGGCGGGAGTCTCCCGGATCGAGTCTAAGAAATTGCAACGTTTTGCCATCGATGGACGCGCAGAGGCCCGGTTAGCCGGGCGAACCGCTGGTCTGAGGGGAGCGTACCACTCTGGTCCCCAATGGCCTAAAGCGAAGAGAGAGGGATAAGAAAAAAAAAAGTTATTTTGCAGTAGGCTTGTCTCAGTTATTAAATTAACGTGCTTAGCCTCAAGAGTTCATAAGATGTGTGATATATCAACCACTGTTCATGAAAATTCTAACATAATTCCATTACAGTGAAGCCAAATTAGTTTCACAATCTTTATCAAAATTTTCTTTGATCGAACTGATGACAAACATGTTCAAAACGCTGAACAAGTGTCTAATTGGGCTGAACAATATACATAAAATACATTTGAACCGAGAATATAACATTATAGTTACCACACCTGACCTAGAACCTAATTCTCTATAGTACAGCTTGTTTTTTTAAATAAGTTGCTAAGTCGCGACAATTTGTCTCAGTTTTTACAAGAAAAGGCTTTTTCACGTTTTGTTATGTTAATGTTACCACTTGTGAAGACAACAGCTTTCCATTACCCGTCGTGTACAACGGATATGTCAAGCGGCTGCGTGTGAAACAGGGCAATGAAGATTGTTAGCAGTTCTTGTGGTGCGTTCCCAACGGGCGGCGAACGGTTTAAAAACGTGCGAATTACGAATCGAAGTGATATCGCTGCATGCAACTGATACGGAGAAAATATTGTGTGCTTTGTTGACGATGTAGTGTTTTGTTTCTTGGTTAGAAAAATTATCGATGGTAGCACTTGTGAAAATTTATGACGAACTAAATACAAAATACCTATACCTATTAGATTCCTATACTTAAGTATTTAATTATTACCAGATTATTACCTTTATTAAGTCAAAACATTACTTATATCAAAATTCTGTTTATTAACTATCAACATTAATCGAGCTTCAATTTATAAATAGTGATCCATAGTTACTTCCATTACAAATTATCTTTCACCAATTAATACACAAATAACAAATATACGGGCCCTATTACAGAGTCGTTAATAAAGCTTCCATAAAAGTGAGCTAACTCTCGAAGCAGCGCCAATCAGGCTCAACAATGATATACGGTTTCAGTCTGAGAACCCGTAGTTCCGCTCGGTTGGCCCGCGATAACTATGCACCGTTACACACCATGTGCACAATAAAATAGTTCTACTATCTACCTGTAAACCTTAGGAAGACAACTATAAAATAGGTGTTGGAACGAGTGTGTGATGTTTTACACACGTGTTGAAAGATTTAAGGAAAGAACTTTTATGTGTGTAATGTTAACAGCTTGTTTCTAATATTTTTTTGAGTTGAAAGTTTATGGCTCTGTAAAGGGCTTATTACACTTGGCTAAATTCAGCATCTAATTAAGCATACATTTGTAGCAAGTGATGCAATCAGAACAAGACGAAATCGTTAATATTCGACGAGTCTTGTAGACCTTTCGGTAAATTAGTTGATCACAGCATCAGACCGGATTCCCGGGGAAGTGGATTCGAATCCCGCCTGAAAGCTACTTGCAAGGCTGGTGGTTTTTACTATCACAATTGTTCTGTTAATTATCAATTACCCAAATTGATTTTGGTACTTCGAATGTATTAATGTATTTGCTTATTAATGCAAGCTTTGCAAAGGGCGCACCACGCTTTTTAATTTCAGTTACTGAATAGACGGTTATTTTGTACTTTTTAGTCTGTTCCTATAAAAGTGTGTTTTTATAGTTTTTTAAACTACATATTTATTTTTTACTTTTTAGTTTAACAAATGGCAAGCTATGGATGGGGATGGTAATCGATTTCACAGTCCACTCATGTGTCTCCCCACCCCGTAAATATTATATAACTCAAAGGCGTGATGGAAGTATGTATTTAGTTTTACAAATTCAAGTGGAGTCTATTAGTTACCAGATGCGCGAGCCGAACCCTTACTTCCTCACTGCTCCATCATCAGACCCTCACCACCAAGTGTAGCGAATAGGTCTCATCAGAACGAAACAAATGAGCCCAAACTCGAAGGGTTTCCTAGTGGTAATTAAGGAGTGCCACTGACTTCCTCCCTGCTCCATCATCAGACCCTCATCACCAAGTGTAGCGAATAGGTCTCATCAGAACCAAACAAATGAACCCAAACTCGAGGGGTTTCCTAGTGGTCTTAAGGAGTGCCAAAAGGATGAATGGATTATTTTAGGATTTGATGACTATTTGACTATAGGACGGTTACAGTTGTTACAAATCTGGTAGGTAATGAGATATATATTTTTTCATACCTTTATCTAGAATCGTATAGTTTCAAAAACACGATTTTATGATTTTGCCTCGACACTTTTTCTTTTCGAAAAGACCTCTAAAAATACGAAAAGTGAAGATTATTCTTAAATGGGGTTACTACACTATTGGAAATTGGTTTAATTAGTGGACACCAATAATATTGCGGATCGTATAAATAGTAGATTGTACAACAAGTGCATAAAACGTACCATTTTACCCGAGACGTATATATCCACCCGAGCCGTAGGCGAGGATGGATAGTGAATTCGAGGGTAAAATGGGTTTTATGTACGAGTTATACACTCTGCTTTTCACTTAGAGTGTGAGGAAAATAAATAGCAATATTGCAAAAAAGAAAAAAATAAAGACTTCGCCATATTGGCGGGAAGACTTTCTTCTTTCTTTTTTTTATACGTAGCATTGGCAGCACAGTGACTTTAGCATAGATCGTAGTCCATAATGCTCTTGAAATACTTATTTCTTACAAAACTAATTAATTTTGCCTAGTTTTATTTATTTAGTAATTTAACATGGATTATGTACAAAATTTAAGAAACAGAATGAAACAAAAAGTTTATTTAACGAAGTTTAATTGCGTGTGTGACTGTTTACCTGACGACCTTTGTCTTAGAGTCTGTGACATAGACGAAGATTTTACTTTATGCACTAGAGCATAAAAAGCGATTTTATGCAGCCTATACCCAACATAAACACGAACTTTACGAGCATGAGAAGTGAAAAAGCATTTTTTTAAATCGCTGTAGTTTTTTTATACGAAGTGATTTTGTGTTTTTTTTGCCGAATCTGCAAAATCGGTCTCGCTCCCGCGCGTTTCGTTTTCTCATTGCTATCTCGCTTCAGCACATTTTTTCCGAGTATCGCCTTAAGATAAGGCGGGGAAATAGGCATGAAAAGGATAGAATAGAAGTTTAAGTGTATCTAGGTCCATGCGCCGGCGAATTGGGAGCCATTGGAGTTTTATTTTATTTTATTTTATTTTATTTTATTTATTGCGGGACAACAAACAGTTACAATATAAAATCTAAATTTAAAATTTTACACATCTGGTATTACATACCACTTCAAGATGGACAATATTGTAACCCACGACATTATCCACATATTAACAACTAGCGGCCGCCCGCGGTTTCACCCGCGTGGTTCCCGTTCCCGTGAGAATATCGGGATAAAAAGTACTAATAAAACTTCCTCTTGAATCACTCTATCTATTAAAAAAAATCGCATCAAAATCCGTTGCGTAGTTTCAAAGATTTAAGCATACAAAGGGACATAGGGACAGAGAAAGCGACTTTGTTTTATACTATGTAGTGATAAAGAGTGTGCACTTGTGGATCTTGTGCCACTGGTAGTTATATGAGTAGTTATATGAGTTTGTTACGGAAGTGAGACACATGGTCGTATTTCTAAGGTTAAATATAAATCTAATGGCAACGTTCTGCAGACTATAATTATAAGTTGAGAAACAACAATACAAGTACCCTATTATAAAGTTATTTTACGGGAAGGAAATAAAACCGGATGCCTTGCACAGGAAGAGGGGAAACTATGGAAGCGTCACGAAACGACCCTAAAGCAGGTAAAGTATAAACAAAACTGAACTTGTGCTATATTTTGTTACTTGCGATCCACACCGGCTCCGGCATCCGGCTACACCTGAGATGAACATATGAAAAACTAGCGACTGGACCCAGCTTCACACGGGGTCCTTTGAACAATTTTGTTGGTGCCTCGACAGTGATAGTACGCCACGTTACAAAAAGTGCGTTTAGCTATCATTTATAAAATATCTAAGTAGGTACATATACAACGTGTTAATTAAATAGCGCAAAACCTCATAAGTGGTGATTGTGCTCATAAATATGAACAACTGGCCAACTCTACAACTCAGCAAAAAAAATTCAGCCGTTCCATACATTCTGGTCGAGTAGGTAGGAATTGACAATTTGTATGAAACAGTTGATTTTTTAGTTGAGTTGCAGAGTTGGCCCCATAGTAAAAGTTGTTCATTTTCATGAGCACAATCACCACCTAAAATAATAAGTATTTTTTTGGTTGTATGTAACTTTAAATCTGTGATAGCTTCCAAAGTATTTATTTAAATGGAATAAGGTACAAGACAATTTTGATTTACATTAATGGCCAATAATACACTTATTTTTGGATTCATGAGCACAATCACCACCTAAGAGGTTTTGCGCAATTTTATTAACACGTTGTATACAAAAGTTTCATCTTGAATCAGACCAAATTGCCAGTAACTACAAAATTTCTTTTTAAACAATGTTAACATCAGATTTTTCAATTGACAGCACAAATAAATTTTGCTTCGAAGTTACACGTTTCGCTGCAAGGGATTTTTTTGGTTGCTTGTAACTTTAAATCTGTGATAGCTTCTAAAGTATTTATATAAATGGAATAAGGTACAAGACAATTTTGATTTACATTAATGGCCAATAATACAGTTATTTTTGGATAAGGATTAACACTGATTAGGAGAAATTAGCTATGCAAATAAAGTATTTGAAAATAAAAATGGTTACTGTGAGTTAAACTTAGAAGATAGATGTATTACAGTTTTTTTATGATATACAATTCTGTGGTACATTATTTTGATGTAAGTATCTCATTCGGTTTAGCCAGCGTTCGCAATGTAAGCAAAAATCGATTTTCTGACGGCTTCATCACAAACCATGGAATTCTAGTATCAAATCTCTAGTATACAAATAGGTACTTAATTAGATTGTATTGTATGTATAAACCTTCGGGAATAAATTTTCTAAATAATATTATTAATTTAAAATAAATAATTATTATTTAATAAATAATAATTATTTATTTATTTATTTATTTATTTATACAGACAGAGGTGGAGAGCGACTTTGATTTATACTATGTCATCATCATCGAACGACGCCCACTGCGTATACTATGTAGTAATAAGGATTTTTTCGGTACTTTTACGACCCTAAGACCGAATACCAATTTATAAAGTTGCTACCAGAATCACATTTCTGATCATACCCACGGTGATACAGGCTGCCAGGCAAAAATGGAGCTTTTAATTCTCAATGAAAGTACAACGTAAGTCTAAAGATAATATAAACGAACTATCTACTTTCATCAAATCATTAACTGAGTGATAGAAAACTTGATATACTGCAGGGAGCATTATCCAAACTTGCAAAAGTCAAAGGTATGCAGAAAATTCAAAACGAAATTTGGATTTGATGGATAATATAGAAACTATGCAGATTTGGGCTTGGCTTGGCTAGATTGGAATATTGGATAGATTTAGAGTTTAGACCTACCTACGTTGTAGATTTATACGACGAATACATTCGTTAAAATTTTCGCCAAAGCATTCGATAAAATTCTAACCACCTCTGTGGTCTAGTGGTTCACACCACCGACTTCAGACCCAGAGGTCCCGGGTTCGATATTGGTTCGATATTGGGTACATATTGTATTTGGTTTGGTTGGTAGTAGGACTTGTTCTTAGTCCGCCTGGCTAGCTACCACCATCTTATCTAAGTCTGACGCCATAACAATGATGTTTTCAGCATTATTGTGTTCCGGCAGTTAAAGATAAGATAGCCAGTTCCTCAGTGAGGATTCCGGGAGTAGTGCGCTTCCACCTTCAGCCTTATCACCACTTAACATCAGGTGTGATGAGGCTAAGTGCTACCCCGTAGTAGATAAAAAAAAAGTTATAAGTAAAGTTCTTTAAAGTTAAAGGATAACGAGATTGTTCCCCTTTGATGGCATGGGCTATGAATTCTTTGTTTCAAGCACTGTAGTATATGGGTCCACTACGTTAGTTCGACAAACGGATGTGCGATTAACGTTTGTGCGAAATAACTTAACTTCGATTTACTATAAGTCGAAATGACGCTAGTGCGAAACACTGAAATTCGACATCACCCTCGTGCGATACACCATTTTCCGACAGTAGTGCAACACCACGGTAATGCGACAAACAATTTTGTGCAATAAACTCATTGTTATAATAAATAAGTCATATGATATGAAGTCATGTCATCATTTGACGACGGATTTGGACCCGCCTTCTGCGCCAGATGTCTCGGGTTCGATACCCGAACAAGACAAATATTTGTGTGCATGAACATGTCTATTTGTCTTGGTCTGGGTGTTTACTATGTATATTAAGTATGTATTTACAAACAAAAAGTATTTAAGTAAGTATATATTTATCCGTTATCAAGTTTTCCATGACACAGTTTCTTAATGAAATTAACATGGGCTTAGATAATTGGTGTGATTGTAAGAAGTTATTTATTTATCTACATCAACATATTTTTTTGCTAATATTTCAAAATAAAATTATTAAAAAATTAAATCATCAGACTTCTGAGATGATATTAGGTAAGTATACTCGTAAATGCGAAAGTTCGGCTTTATGTTTGGACGTTTGTTAGGTACCTACTCAATCACGGCGAATGTATTTTTTCGCCTCCTTGATTCACTTGCCTTAATTAATAAGCGAATGCAGTTAAATGTCTAATTTTATTTGCGAAAACGATGTCTTGTCTATTCTGAGTAATTACTTTTGCGACTTTTTGCGCATGTTTCCAGATATTCTGAGTAAATGGAAAAAAGCACCATTTTTGTAATGTTTCCGAAAAAAGTCTTAATGGCTTTTATGGTAGCGATTTCAAATTCGTAGCGTTCATAGCGTTTACTTATTTTGTAATAAATATTTTTAATCAATATAAATGTATTTATTAAATTTCAACAAAATTATTGCTCTATTTACATTATTGCATTCGACGTAAGGAAGAGTTCATATTACTATCATTATTTATTTTTATAATATTTTCTACAAACATGATACGAATACGAGTTATTAAAGTCGCAATAGTTATATAAGTTTTTATTGGAAACAAATATACAAAAACTAAATGACGGAAAATAAATAGTATGCAACATTCGTTAGGGCCGGTAAAGGAATAGGTGATCATTAATATACTTATTATCTCGAACCCCTTCCTACTTTAGAAGCACGTCATGCCGTTGATTCCAGCTGCACCTGCAGTCGACAGCACAGCAGCACCCATCAACCCGCACCGGGCCCGCGCGGTGGATTGGTTAAGATGAAGAAGAGGAGTTTCGCTCGAGGGTGATCTCGAAGATCAGTGTTTTGCACTAGCGTGATTTCGACTTATAGTGAATCGAAGTTAAGTTTGTCGAACTCAAGTAGGTGCTCTCGGGCGTTTTTGTATTTGTGATTAGACTCCAACTTATATATTATGTCCAATTAAGGTATGGAGGTAATCAGAATCAAACATTTATCTCTGTTAAAACAAATGAGTTCATCTAATATGTAGCCCAAGCACGGCGCTTCGTAACTTGGTGCGTGTCAAGATGTGGAATTAAAATTATGACATAGGAATAAGGCTTATTTTTCTGACCGACCACGATGATCAGCACCCTCAGACAAATGTCAAGTTATGTGGCGCATACTCTAAACAGCTAGTACCATCCGTCAAAAGCTGTCAAAGTGCTGCTGACAAATATCTATTGCATTGTTGTTTCTGACAACAACAACAACTGGCGCGTCCAAAAACTTTTTCTCTTAAAAGATCAAACATATTCCGCTGAGTCTGAAAAATTGAACTTAATCTCTTTTCCCAATCACCCCATGTCCAGGAAGGCCACTCATTTTCGGTACGCAACAGTGAATCATACCACACCTTCGCGGATCCCTTTAGTTTATTAAGAGCTTGATAGCGGATCATGTTATCTGACCATTTAAAAGTTTGGGAGTAACTTTCAATGATTTTAAGCCAGGCATTTATGTTGTCCTTTAATGGGTTAAAGTCAGGTATAATGTTGCACAAAGAAGTGTTACTTGTACTCACAGTTCCAGTATCCATTGTACATGATACCTTTGTCCTCCTTGATACAGGTGACGGAGTTCGGGCACTACTGGTGTCGCTAGAAACCGAGGCTGCACGAACTCGCTTACGTTTTCGTTTATTGCTTTTAAGATTTCCCATTATTGTGTGCGTGGAGATGCTTCTCGCTTCCGATGATAACTTTACTTGACTAATACGTAGATGCGTTCAATTAAACAACGTAGTTCACTCACAAATATAATAATGCACAATAACAAAATACAAAAGTTCACGACAACCACTTCGATCTCAATACGACCAAGCTCTGCCGGGCTGGCGCGATAATCTCGCGCCTGAGCCCTGATGATAACTTTACTTGACTAATACGTAGATGCGTTCAATTAAACAACGTAGTTCACTCACAAATATAATAATGCACAATAACAAAATACAAAAGTTCACGACAACCACTTCGATCTCAATACGACCAAGCTCTGCCGGGCTGGCGCGATAATCTCGCGCCTGAGCCCTAACTTAAAAACAAAGTCATAAATCACGTTTCATTATTAGACATATTCATTTCTACGAGCCCGACAAAGCTCTCTTATTGTATTTCGCCCTGAACCTAATGTTGTTAATGTAAACATCAGCCGGGAATGTGACACTTCCGTGCGCCGTCTCTCTACGCGTCATACGTCGTCGCTTCAAGTTGCCAACACTGCCATCCTGCGCGGTGTCTGCCTCAGACACCCCACGAGTCTGATAAAATACTGTAACATAAAACAATGATCTCTGTTATTATGTTTTCTTTTGGTTGGACTTGTCTATTATTCACACGATTAGATTATCCGTTATTCAGCTTAACCCCACCCGGCACTCAAAGGGACTTTGCCACACTTAAGTAACCCGGGTTATCTTAGAATTACTTGCACTTAAAGACATTTCGTTCACTTAAGCGTACCAAGTTAATTCTAAGAAGACGCTGATAACCGGATAAATACGTTGGGTTACACTTAAAGACATTTCGTTCACTTAAGTGGACAAAGTTATCTTAGAATTACTTGCACTTAAAGACATTTCGTTCACTTAAGCGTACCAAGTTAATTCTAAGAAGATGCTCATAACCGAATAAATACGTTGGGTTACACTTAAAGACATTTCGTTCACTTAAGTGGACCAAGTTATCTTAGAATTACTTGCACTTAAAGACATTTCGTTCACTTAAGCGTACCAAGTTAATTCTAAGAAGACGCTGATAACCGGATAAATACGTTGGGTTACACTTAAAGACATTTCGTTCACTTAAGTGGACCAAGTTATCTTAGAATTACTTGCACTTAAAGACATTTCGTTCACTTAAGCGTACCAAGTTAATTCTAAGAAGATGCTCATAACCGAATACATACGTTGGGTTACACTTAAAGACTTTTCGTTCACTTAAGTGCTCTTTGTTAATCCCAGGAAAGCTTTGACATTTGGCACATCTTACTACTTGCACTTAAAGACATTTCACTCACTTAAATGCAAATATGCCTAAAGACATTTAGTCACTTAAGCATCAGTGCCCATTTACCTACAGAAACATATTATTAACCACATTACACATTCTACTACTTGAACTTAAAGACATTTCGTTCACTTAAGTTTTCCAAGATTCAGGAAGTGCTGAAAGTCAATCTATTATTAATCTCATTTTTATTTAATTACGTAGTTTAAGAGCATTACATTAAGTATTTTATCTAGGCTCGTCATAATAAAAATAACCCGAAATTATTATTACTGACAACGACAATTTAATTTATCTTTCTTGCCAACAGATCCTTGCCAACACGGAAAGGAAAAACAACATCATCAATAATTAACATACTAACCAAAACTCTTCTTTTAGTCAAAATCTAATTCGGTTATACGGATCCACGGCTTCATATTTTCAGCTGCTGCGACACCAGTATATTGCTTGGTGCTTCTTTCGCAGCCCCTTACATCCGTCACCTCATATCTATCGTGTCCTAATATCTTTTTTACTTGAAAGGGACCTTTGAAAACTGGTAGTAATTTTCTGCTTTTTCCTTCGTTACTCTGACTTTGAATTTTCATTAGTATTAAATCTCCTTCGGCATAAGTTCGCGCCTTCGTTCGTGATTTATCAAATTGTAGCTTCTGGGATTTACCGTTGGCTTTTATATTCTCATCTACACTTTCGCGTAACTTCGTCACATCTACAACATGACGCATACGGGAAAACCAATACTGATACCCTATTCGTTCAACTGTTTTATCAACACCAAAGTGACCCAAATCATCGTGATTGTATTTAATTACTTGCTATTTAATTAATACATTTTTTTGGCACTATCCAACGACGACCGTGGGCAGTCCTTCTATAAACTTTGCCACCTAATAATTCATAGTTTTTAAAAACATCCTTAAAGTTATCGGCCTCTCCTGATTCTAAAATCTCTCTAAGACGCTGTAGTTCGGAGTCTTGTAGCTGCACCGAGAGTAACCAATCAGCCTCAGTTATGGACATTATAATTTCAGATTCAGATTTTTCTCCGGTTGGCGCTGGGTTTCGACTCAACGCATCCACATGTTGCATACGTGTACCTTCGCGATGTACAGTTTCAAATGAAAATTCTTGAGTGGATAAAACCCAACGCGCAATCCGAGGAATTATTTCTTTCTTTGATAACGCATACCTGACGGCGTTACAGTCTGTTACAATTTTGAATGTAGATCCTAACAAATACAGCCGAAATCTTTGTAGCGAACAAACAATTGCTAGTAGTTCCAATTCAAATGAATGATATTTTTTTTTCGTCCTCAGTCGTTTGCCTGCTATAATAATGGATAGGTTTCTCACCATCACTTGTAACCTGCATGAGGATACCGGCTATACCGTCTCTGCTCGCGTCCGTGTACAAAATGTGTTCTTTATTTGGGTCGAAAATAGTGAGTATACTGTCAGATGTAAGTATATTTTTTAACGCTTGTATTGCCTTCTCATGGATCGTATTCCATGTCCAAACAGAGTCCTTCTTCAACAGTTTCGTTAGTGGAGCAGAAATCATGGCGCAGTTCTTAATAAATTTCCGAAAATAGCTTATAAGCCCGAGAAACTGTCGAAGTTGGTGCACTGTTTTGGGCATGGGATAATTTTCGACGGCCGCCAATTTAGACTCATTCGGCATCACACAGTTTGGTTTTATTTTATAGCCAAGAAATTCGATTTCACTTTTAAAGTTAAGTGTCAGTCCATTTTCCCGAAATATTTTTAATACCTCTTCGAGTAATTTCAAATTTTCCTCAACTGTTTCTGTTACCAAATAGACGTCATCGAAATATAGAATTACATTACCAAATCTCAAGTTTCCGAGTACCTTATTCATCATTTGTTGGAAACAGGACGGTATTGATAACCATTTTATGGTTACGTGCTTTACCTAGTTCTTTAATGTTTGTTGCAACACAATCGCAATATTTCCGAAAAAGACTGATCAGTTCATTTTGATGTGAATCAGCATCGAACTCAAATTCATTCACATTATTACAAAACTCTGTAAAAGTTTCAGCATAGTCGAATGTAAGTGAGTCACCTATTCGTGAATACATAAGATCGGGGCGCTCTGTAACATTTCTACCAATCAGTATTTCACAATCAACTAGATCATCGATTACGTAAAAATCTACTTTGGTTAATCTCACGGAATCCATTGTTAGTTGAATAGTCACATAGTCACTTTATGGGTAACGTATTTAGAATTTTCTTTCGAAAAACCTTGTAATAAAATTGGTGAAGGGAGGACGTTGATCGGCAAAGACCATTTAGTTAACAATGATTTCGAAATTAGCGAACAACTACTACCAGTATCAACAAATGCCTTATGACACCAATTATCCATATATACTTCCTTCACAAATTTATTACGTGGGTCTGAAGTTGACACAAATTTTATTTCTTGTTTATCGGTCTTAGCGGCATTTTTTATGATAACAAGTAGCTTTTAAATGACCTCGCTTACCACAGTAATCACATTTATTTTTTTCGCACTGACTTCTTTTATGATTACCGTCACAAATATAACATTTAATTGGTCTCCGATTTTGTGATTGTCCTACGTCGAGTACGCTCTTTGTAGTAGCAAAGCGATTCAATGAATCCAAGGAAGTTGTCTGCATTGCTAATGAACTGGTCTGAGGTACTACTGGCAATAGTTGATTCACGCTTTTAACATTAGAGCTTAAATGTTACAAACCCTTTGATTTGTAGGTACGTCCATGAAGAAAGCTAGCTAGACTGTCACACGAAATGAAATGACTAGCTTCAATAGACGCGCTTATATTATTATCACCTATATTTCCGAGAATGATTGAAATAATGTCTTGCTCCGAAAAATTTAACGATAAACGGTCTATTTTACATTTCTGTTCGAAAAAAAATCTCGTACAGTGATTGATCATCAATCGGTTTCTTATCAATTATTTCTCTTAAAAGATCAAACATATTCCGCTGAGTCTGAAAAATTGAACTTAATCTCTTTTCCCAATCACCCCATGTCCAGGAAGGCCACTCATTTTCGGTACGCAACAGTGAATCATACCACACCTTCGCGGATCCCTTTAGTTTATTAAGAGCTTGATAGCGGATCATGTTATCTGACCATTTAAAAGTTTGGGAGTAACTTTCAATGATTTTAAGCCAGGCATTTATGTTGTCCTTTAATGGGTTAAAGTCAGGTATAATGTTGCACAAAGAAGTGTTACTTGTACTCACAGTTCCAGTATCCATTGTACATGATACCTTTGTCCTCCTTGATACAGGTGACGGAGTTCGGGCACTACTGGTGTCGCTAGAAACCGAGGCTGCACGAACTCGCTTACGTTTTCGTTTATTGCTTTTAAGATTTCCCATTATTGTGTGCGTGGAGATGCTTCTCGCTTCCGATGATAACTTTACTTGACTAATACGTAGATGCGTTCAATTAAACAACGTAGTTCACTCACAAATATAATAATGCACAATAACAAAATACAAAAGTTCACGACAACCACTTCGATCTCAATACGACCAAGCTCTGCCGGGCTGGCGCGATAATCTCGCGCCTGAGCCCTGATGATAACTTTACTTGACTAATACGTAGATGCGTTCAATTAAACAACGTAGTTCACTCACAAATATAATAATGCACAATAACAAAATACAAAAGTTCACGACAACCACTTCGATCTCAATACGACCAAGCTCTGCCGGGCTGGCGCGATAATCTCGCGCCTGAGCCCTAACTTAAAAACAAAGTCATAAATCACGTTTCATTATTAGACATATTCATTTCTACGAGCCCGACAAAGCTCTCTTATTGTATTTCGCCCTGAACCTAATGTTGTTAATGTAAACATCAGCCGGGAATGTGACACTTCCGTGCGCCGTCTCTCTACGCGTCATACGTCGTCGCTTCAAGTTGCCAACACTGCCATCCTGCGCGGTGTCTGCCTCAGACACCCCACGAGTCTGATAAAATACTGTAACATAAAACAATGATCTCTGTTATTATGTTTTCTTTTGGTTGGACTTGTCTATTATTCACACGATTAGATTATCCGTTATTCAGCTTAACCCCACCCGGCACTCAAAGGGACTTTGCCACACTTAAGTAACCCGGGTTATCTTAGAATTACTTGCACTTAAAGACATTTCGTTCACTTAAGCGTACCAAGTTAATTCTAAGAAGACGCTGATAACCGGATAAATACGTTGGGTTACACTTAAAGACATTTCGTTCACTTAAGTGGACAAAGTTATCTTAGAATTACTTGCACTTAAAGACATTTCGTTCACTTAAGCGTACCAAGTTAATTCTAAGAAGATGCTCATAACCGAATAAATACGTTGGGTTACACTTAAAGACATTTCGTTCACTTAAGTGGACCAAGTTATCTTAGAATTACTTGCACTTAAAGACATTTCGTTCACTTAAGCGTACCAAGTTAATTCTAAGAAGACGCTGATAACCGGATAAATACGTTGGGTTACACTTAAAGACATTTCGTTCACTTAAGTGGACCAAGTTATCTTAGAATTACTTGCACTTAAAGACATTTCGTTCACTTAAGCGTACCAAGTTAATTCTAAGAAGATGCTCATAACCGAATACATACGTTGGGTTACACTTAAAGACTTTTCGTTCACTTAAGTGCTCTTTGTTAATCCCAGGAAAGCTTTGACATTTGGCACATCTTACTACTTGCACTTAAAGACATTTCACTCACTTAAATGCAAATATGCCTAAAGACATTTAGTCACTTAAGCATCAGTGCCCATTTACCTACAGAAACATATTATTAACCACATTACACATTCTACTACTTGAACTTAAAGACATTTCGTTCACTTAAGTTTTCCAAGATTCAGGAAGTGCTGAAAGTCAATCTATTATTAATCTCATTTTTATTTAATTACGTAGTTTAAGAGCATTACATTAAGTATTTTATCTAGGCTCGTCATAATAAAAATAACCCGAAATTATTATTACTGACAACGACAATTTAATTTATCTTTCTTGCCAACAGATCCTTGCCAACACGGAAAGGAAAAACAACATCATCAATAATTAACATACTAACCAAAACTCTTCTTTTAGTCAAAATCTAATTCGGTTATACGGATCCACGGCTTCATATTTTCAGCTGCTGCGACACCAGTATATTGCTTGGTGCTTCTTTCGCAGCCCCTTACATCCGTCACCTCATATCTATCGTGTCCTAATATCTTTTTTACTTGAAAGGGACCTTTGAAAACTGGTAGTAATTTTCTGCTTTTTCCTTCGTTACTCTGACTTTGAATTTTCATTAGTATTAAATCTCCTTCGGCATAAGTTCGCGCCTTCGTTCGTGATTTATCAAATTGTAGCTTCTGGGATTTACCGTTGGCTTTTATATTCTCATCTACACTTTCGCGTAACTTCGTCACATCTACAACATGACGCATACGGGAAAACCAATACTGATACCCTATTCGTTCAACTGTTTTATCAACACCAAAGTGACCCAAATCATCGTGATTGTATTTAATTACTTGCCAGATAAATTTTTTTGGCACTATCCAACGACGACCGTGGGCAGTCCTTCTATAAACTTTGCCACCTAATAATTCATAGTTTTTAAAAACATCCTTAAAGTTATCGGCCTCTCCTGATTCTAAAATCTCTCTAAGACGCTGTAGTTCGGAGTCTTGTAGCTGCACCGAGAGTAACCAATCAGCCTCAGTTATGGACATTATAATTTCAGATTCAGATTTTTCTCCGGTTGGCGCTTGGTTTCGACTCAACGCATCCACATGTTGCATACGTGTACCTTCGCGATGTACGTTGAGTGGATAAAACCCAACGCAATCCGAGGAATTATTTCTTTCTTTGATAACGCATACCTGACGGCGTTACAGTCTGTTACAATTTTGAATGTAGATCCTAACAAATACAGCCGAAATCTTTGTAGCAAACAAACAATTGCTAGTAGTTCCAATTCAAATGAATGATATTTTTTTTCGTCCTCAGTCGTTTGCCTGCTATAATAATGGATAGGTTTCTCACCATCACTTGTAACCTACATGAGGATACCGGCAATACCGTCTCTGCTCGCGTCCGTGTACAAAATGTGTTCTTTATTTGGGTCGAAAATAGAGAGTACACTGTCAGATGTAAGTATATTTTTTAACGCTTGTATTGCCTTCTCATGGATCGTATTCCATGTCCAAACAGAGTCCTTCTTCAACAGTTTCGTTAGTGGAGCAGAAATCATGGCGCAGTTCTTAATAAATTTCCGAAAATAGCTTATAAGCCCGAGAAACTGTCGAAGTTGGTGCACTGTTTTGGGCATGGGATAATTTTCGACGGCCGCCAGTTTAGACTCATTCGGCATCACACAGTTTGGTTTTATTTTATAGCCAAGAAATTCGATTTCACTTTTAAAGAAATGACATTTTTTTAAGTTAAGTGTCAGTCCATTTTCCCGAAATATTTTTAATACCTCTTCGAGTAATTTCAAATTTTCCTCAACTGTTTCTGTTACCAAATAGACGTCATCCAAATATAGAATTACATTACCAAATCTCAAGTTCCGAGTACCTTATTCATCATTTGTTGGAAACAGGACGGTGCATTTGCCAAACCGAAAGGAAGTCTTATTCATCATTTGTTGGAAACAGGACGGTGCATTTGCCAAACCGAAAGGAAGTCTTAAAAACTCGTAATGACCGTCTTCAGTAATAAAAGCAGTCTTTTCTACCGATTGTGGATCCATCATTATTTGGTAATAACCACTTTTAAGATCCAAGCCAGTGAAGCACTTATGCCCCTGTAATCTATCCACCAATTCTTCGATACGTGGCATAGGGTATTTATCCTTGATCGTTATTTTATTTAACGCACGATAGTCAATGCAAAGCTTTTTTTGCCATTTTTTTATTTACTAACAAAGTGGGACTCGCGTAAGGCGAATTACTTTCACGTATAATGTCATTTTGTAGTAACTCAATGACCATCTTACGAACAATCGTTCTGTCGTCATGGGAGGACCGGTAAGGCCTGTATTGAACCGGTTGTGCACTAGTTACATTGATAACCATTTTATGGTTACGTGCTTTACCTAGTTCTTTAATGTTTGTTGCAACACAATCGCAATATTTCCGAAAAAGACTGATCAGTTCATTTTGATGTGAATCAGCATCGAACTCAAATTCATTCACATTATTACAAAACTCTGTAAAAGTTTCAGCATAGTCGAATGTAAGTGAGTCACCTATTCGTGAATACATAAGATCGGGGCGCTCTGTAACATTTCTACCAATCAGTATTTCACAATCAACTAGATCATCGATTACGTAAAAATCTACTTTGGTTAATCTCACGGAATCCATTGTTAGTTGAATAGTCACTTTATGGGTAACGTATTTAGAATTTTCTTTCGAAAAAACTTGTAATAAAATTGGTGAAGGGAGGACGTTGATCGGCAAAGACCATTTAGTTAACAATGATTTCGAAATTAGCGAACAACTACTACCAGTATCAACAAATGCCTTATGACACCAATTATCCATATATACTTCCTTCACAAATTTATTACGTGGGTCTGAAGTTGACACGAATTTTATTTCTTGTTTATCGGTCTTAGCGGCATTTTTTTATGATAACAAGTAGCTTCTAAATGACCTCGCTTACCACAGTAATCACATTTTTTTTTTTGCACTGACTTCTTTTATGATTACCGTCACAAATATAACATTTAATTGGTCTCCGATTTTGTGATTGTCCTACGTCGAGTACGCTCTTTGTAGTAGCAAAGCGATTCAATGAATCCAAGGAAGTTGTCTGCATTGCTAATGAACTGGTCTGAGGTACTACTGGCAATAATTGATTCACGCTTTTAACATTAGAGCTTAAATGTTTCAAACCCTTTGATTTGTAGGTACGTCCATGAAGAAAGCTAGCTAGACTGTCACACGAAATGAAATGACTAGCTTCAATAGACGCGCTTATATTATTATCACCTATATTTCCGAGAATGATTGAAATAATGTCTTGCTCCAAAAAAATTAACGATAAACGGTCTATTTTACATTTCTGTTCGAAAAAAAAACTCGTACAGTGATTGATCATCAATCGGTTTCTTATCAATTATTTCTCTTAAAAGATCAAACATATTCCGCCGAGTCTGAAAAATTGAACTTAATCTCTTTTCCCAATCACCCCATGTCCAGGAAGGCCACTCATTTTCGGTACGCAACAGTGAATCATACCACACCTTCGCGGATCCCTTTAGTTTATTAAGAGCTTGATAGCGGATCATGTTATCTGACCATTTAAAAGTTTGGGAGTAACTTTCAATGATTTTTAGCCAGGCATTTATGTTGTCCTTTAATGGGTTAAAGTCAGGTATAATGTTGCACAAAGAAGTGTTACTCGTACTCACAGTTCCAGTATCCATTGTACATGATACCTTTGTCCTCCTTGATACAGGTGACGGAGTTCGGGCACTACTGGTGTCGCTAGAAACCGAGGCTGCACGAACTCGCTTACGTTTTCGTTTATTGCTTTTAAGATTTCCCATTATTGTGTGCGTGGAGATGCATCCCACTTCTGATGATAACTTTACTTGACTAATACGTAGATGCGTTCAATTAAACAACGTAGTTCACTCACAAATATAATAATGCACAATAACAAAATACAAAAGTTCACGACAACCACTTCGATCTCAATACGACCAAGCTCTGCCGGGCTGGCGCGATAATCTCGCGCCTGAGCCCTAACTTAAAAACAAAGTCATAAATCACGTTTCATTATTAGACATATTCATTTCTACGAGCCCGACAAAGCTCTCTTATTGTATTTCGCCCTGAACCTAATGTTGTTAATGTAAACATCAGCCGGGAATGTGACACTTCCGTGCGCCGTCTCTCTACGCGTCATACGTCGTCGCTTCAAGTTGCCAACACTGCCATCCTTGATAACTTTACTTGACTAATACGTAGATGCGTTCAATTAAACAACGTAGTTCACTCACAAATATAATAATGCACAATAACAAAATACAAAAGTTCACGACAACCACTTCGATCTCAATACGACCAAGCTCTGCCGGGCTGGCGCGATAATCTCGCGCCTGAGCCCTAACTTAAAAACAAAGTCATAAATCACGTTTCATTATTAGACATATTCATTTCTACGAGCCCGACAAAGCTCTCTTATTGTATTTCGCCCTGAACCTAATGTTGTTAATGTAAACATCAGCCGGGAATGTGACACTTCCGTGCGCCGTCTCTCTACGCGTCATACGTCGTCGCTTCAAGTTGCCAACACTGCCATCCTGCGCGGTGTCTGCCTCAGACACCCCACGAGTCTGATAAAATACTGTAACATAAAACAATGATCTCTGTTATTATGTTTTCTTTTGGTTGGACTTGTCTATTATTCACACGATTAGATTATCCGTTATTCAGCTTAACCCCACCCGGCACTCAAAGGGACTTTGCCACACTTAAGTAACCCGGGTTATCTTAGAATTACTTGCACTTAAAGACATTTCGTTCACTTAAGCGTACCAAGTTAATTCTAAGAAGACGCTGATAACCGGATAAATACGTTGGGTTACACTTAAAGACATTTCGTTCACTTAAGTGGACAAAGTTATCTTAGAATTACTTGCACTTAAAGACATTTCGTTCACTTAAGCGTACCAAGTTAATTCTAAGAAGATGCTCATAACCGAATAAATACGTTGGGTTACACTTAAAGACATTTCGTTCACTTAAGTGGACCAAGTTATCTTAGAATTACTTGCACTTAAAGACATTTCGTTCACTTAAGCGTACCAAGTTAATTCTAAGAAGACGCTGATAACCGGATAAATACGTTGGGTTACACTTAAAGACATTTCGTTCACTTAAGTGGACCAAGTTATCTTAGAATTACTTGCACTTAAAGACATTTCGTTCACTTAAGCGTACCAAGTTAATTCTAAGAAGATGCTCATAACCGAATACATACGTTGGGTTACACTTAAAGACTTTTCGTTCACTTAAGTGCTCTTTGTTAATCCCAGGAAAGCTTTGACATTTGGCACATCTTACTACTTGCACTTAAAGACATTTCACTCACTTAAATGCAAATATGCCTAAAGACATTTAGTCACTTAAGCATCAGTGCCCATTTACCTACAGAAACATATTATTAACCACATTACACATTCTACTACTTGAACTTAAAGACATTTCGTTCACTTAAGTTTTCCAAGATTCAGGAAGTGCTGAAAGTCAATCTATTATTAATCTCATTTTTATTTAATTACGTAGTTTAAGAGCATTACATTAAGTATTTTATCTAGGCTCGTCATAATAAAAATAACCCGAAATTATTATTACTGACAACGACAATTTAATTTATCTTTCTTGCCAACAGATCCTTGCCAACACGGAAAGGAAAAACAACATCATCAATAATTAACATACTAACCAAAACTCTTCTTTTAGTCAAAATCTAATTCGGTTATACGGATCCACGGCTTCATATTTTCAGCTGCTGCGACACCAGTATATTGCTTGGTGCTTCTTTCGCAGCCCCTTACATCCGTCACCTCATATCTATCGTGTCCTAATATCTTTTTTACTTGAAAGGGACCTTTGAAAACTGGTAGTAATTTTCTGCTTTTTCCTTCGTTACTCTGACTTTGAATTTTCATTAGTATTAAATCTCCTTCGGCATAAGTTCGCGCCTTCGTTCGTGATTTATCAAATTGTAGCTTCTGGGATTTACCGTTGGCTTTTATATTCTCATCTACACTTTCGCGTAACTTCGTCACATCTACAACATGACGCATACGGGAAAACCAATACTGATACCCTATTCGTTCAACTGTTTTATCAACACCAAAGTGACCCAAATCATCGTGATTGTATTTAATTACTTGCTATTTAATTAATACATTTTTTTGGCACTATCCAACGACGACCGTGGGCAGTCCTTCTATAAACTTTGCCACCTAATAATTCATAGTTTTTAAAAACATCCTTAAAGTTATCGGCCTCTCCTGATTCTAAAATCTCTCTAAGACGCTGTAGTTCGGAGTCTTGTAGCTGCACCGAGAGTAACCAATCAGCCTCAGTTATGGACATTATAATTTCAGATTCAGATTTTTCTCCGGTTGGCGCTGGGTTTCGACTCAACGCATCCACATGTTGCATACGTGTACCTTCGCGATGTACAGTTTCAAATGAAAATTCTTGAGTGGATAAAACCCAACGCGCAATCCGAGGAATTATTTCTTTCTTTGATAACGCATACCTGACGGCGTTACAGTCTGTTACAATTTTGAATGTAGATCCTAACAAATACAGCCGAAATCTTTGTAGCGAACAAACAATTGCTAGTAGTTCCAATTCAAATGAATGATATTTTTTTTTCGTCCTCAGTCGTTTGCCTGCTATAATAATGGATAGGTTTCTCACCATCACTTGTAACCTGCATGAGGATACCGGCTATACCGTCTCTGCTCGCGTCCGTGTACAAAATGTGTTCTTTATTTGGGTCGAAAATAGTGAGTATACTGTCAGATGTAAGTATATTTTTTAACGCTTGTATTGCCTTCTCATGGATCGTATTCCATGTCCAAACAGAGTCCTTCTTCAACAGTTTCGTTAGTGGAGCAGAAATCATGGCGCAGTTCTTAATAAATTTCCGAAAATAGCTTATAAGCCCGAGAAACTGTCGAAGTTGGTGCACTGTTTTGGGCATGGGATAATTTTCGACGGCCGCCAATTTAGACTCATTCGGCATCACACAGTTTGGTTTTATTTTATAGCCAAGAAATTCGATTTCACTTTTAAAGTTAAGTGTCAGTCCATTTTCCCGAAATATTTTTAATACCTCTTCGAGTAATTTCAAATTTTCCTCAACTGTTTCTGTTACCAAATAGACGTCATCGAAATATAGAATTACATTACCAAATCTCAAGTTTCCGAGTACCTTATTCATCATTTGTTGGAAACAGGACGGTATTGATAACCATTTTATGGTTACGTGCTTTACCTAGTTCTTTAATGTTTGTTGCAACACAATCGCAATATTTCCGAAAAAGACTGATCAGTTCATTTTGATGTGAATCAGCATCGAACTCAAATTCATTCACATTATTACAAAACTCTGTAAAAGTTTCAGCATAGTCGAATGTAAGTGAGTCACCTATTCGTGAATACATAAGATCGGGGCGCTCTGTAACATTTCTACCAATCAGTATTTCACAATCAACTAGATCATCGATTACGTAAAAATCTACTTTGGTTAATCTCACGGAATCCATTGTTAGTTGAATAGTCACATAGTCACTTTATGGGTAACGTATTTAGAATTTTCTTTCGAAAAACCTTGTAATAAAATTGGTGAAGGGAGGACGTTGATCGGCAAAGACCATTTAGTTAACAATGATTTCGAAATTAGCGAACAACTACTACCAGTATCAACAAATGCCTTATGACACCAATTATCCATATATACTTCCTTCACAAATTTATTACGTGGGTCTGAAGTTGACACAAATTTTATTTCTTGTTTATCGGTCTTAGCGGCATTTTTTATGATAACAAGTAGCTTTTAAATGACCTCGCTTACCACAGTAATCACATTTATTTTTTTCGCACTGACTTCTTTTATGATTACCGTCACAAATATAACATTTAATTGGTCTCCGATTTTGTGATTGTCCTACGTCGAGTACGCTCTTTGTAGTAGCAAAGCGATTCAATGAATCCAAGGAAGTTGTCTGCATTGCTAATGAACTGGTCTGAGGTACTACTGGCAATAGTTGATTCACGCTTTTAACATTAGAGCTTAAATGTTACAAACCCTTTGATTTGTAGGTACGTCCATGAAGAAAGCTAGCTAGACTGTCACACGAAATGAAATGACTAGCTTCAATAGACGCGCTTATATTATTATCACCTATATTTCCGAGAATGATTGAAATAATGTCTTGCTCCGAAAAATTTAACGATAAACGGTCTATTTTACATTTCTGTTCGAAAAAAAATCTCGTACAGTGATTGATCATCAATCGGTTTCTTATCAATTATTTCTCTTAAAAGATCAAACATATTCCGCTGAGTCTGAAAAATTGAACTTAATCTCTTTTCCCAATCACCCCATGTCCAGGAAGGCCACTCATTTTCGGTACGCAACAGTGAATCATACCACACCTTCGCGGATCCCTTTAGTTTATTAAGAGCTTGATAGCGGATCATGTTATCTGACCATTTAAAAGTTTGGGAGTAACTTTCAATGATTTTAAGCCAGGCATTTATGTTGTCCTTTAATGGGTTAAAGTCAGGTATAATGTTGCACAAAGAAGTGTTACTTGTACTCACAGTTCCAGTATCCATTGTACATGATACCTTTGTCCTCCTTGATACAGGTGACGGAGTTCGGGCACTACTGGTGTCGCTAGAAACCGAGGCTGCACGAACTCGCTTACGTTTTCGTTTATTGCTTTTAAGATTTCCCATTATTGTGTGCGTGGAGATGCTTCTCGCTTCCGATGATAACTTTACTTGACTAATACGTAGATGCGTTCAATTAAACAACGTAGTTCACTCACAAATATAATAATGCACAATAACAAAATACAAAAGTTCACGACAACCACTTCGATCTCAATACGACCAAGCTCTGCCGGGCTGGCGCGATAATCTCGCGCCTGAGCCCTGATGATAACTTTACTTGACTAATACGTAGATGCGTTCAATTAAACAACGTAGTTCACTCACAAATATAATAATGCACAATAACAAAATACAAAAGTTCACGACAACCACTTCGATCTCAATACGACCAAGCTCTGCCGGGCTGGCGCGATAATCTCGCGCCTGAGCCCTAACTTAAAAACAAAGTCATAAATCACGTTTCATTATTAGACATATTCATTTCTACGAGCCCGACAAAGCTCTCTTATTGTATTTCGCCCTGAACCTAATGTTGTTAATGTAAACATCAGCCGGGAATGTGACACTTCCGTGCGCCGTCTCTCTACGCGTCATACGTCGTCGCTTCAAGTTGCCAACACTGCCATCCTGCGCGGTGTCTGCCTCAGACACCCCACGAGTCTGATAAAATACTGTAACATAAAACAATGATCTCTGTTATTATGTTTTCTTTTGGTTGGACTTGTCTATTATTCACACGATTAGATTATCCGTTATTCAGCTTAACCCCACCCGGCACTCAAAGGGACTTTGCCACACTTAAGTAACCCGGGTTATCTTAGAATTACTTGCACTTAAAGACATTTCGTTCACTTAAGCGTACCAAGTTAATTCTAAGAAGACGCTGATAACCGGATAAATACGTTGGGTTACACTTAAAGACATTTCGTTCACTTAAGTGGACAAAGTTATCTTAGAATTACTTGCACTTAAAGACATTTCGTTCACTTAAGCGTACCAAGTTAATTCTAAGAAGATGCTCATAACCGAATAAATACGTTGGGTTACACTTAAAGACATTTCGTTCACTTAAGTGGACCAAGTTATCTTAGAATTACTTGCACTTAAAGACATTTCGTTCACTTAAGCGTACCAAGTTAATTCTAAGAAGACGCTGATAACCGGATAAATACGTTGGGTTACACTTAAAGACATTTCGTTCACTTAAGTGGACCAAGTTATCTTAGAATTACTTGCACTTAAAGACATTTCGTTCACTTAAGCGTACCAAGTTAATTCTAAGAAGATGCTCATAACCGAATACATACGTTGGGTTACACTTAAAGACTTTTCGTTCACTTAAGTGCTCTTTGTTAATCCCAGGAAAGCTTTGACATTTGGCACATCTTACTACTTGCACTTAAAGACATTTCACTCACTTAAATGCAAATATGCCTAAAGACATTTAGTCACTTAAGCATCAGTGCCCATTTACCTACAGAAACATATTATTAACCACATTACACATTCTACTACTTGAACTTAAAGACATTTCGTTCACTTAAGTTTTCCAAGATTCAGGAAGTGCTGAAAGTCAATCTATTATTAATCTCATTTTTATTTAATTACGTAGTTTAAGAGCATTACATTAAGTATTTTATCTAGGCTCGTCATAATAAAAATAACCCGAAATTATTATTACTGACAACGACAATTTAATTTATCTTTCTTGCCAACAGATCCTTGCCAACACGGAAAGGAAAAACAACATCATCAATAATTAACATACTAACCAAAACTCTTCTTTTAGTCAAAATCTAATTCGGTTATACGGATCCACGGCTTCATATTTTCAGCTGCTGCGACACCAGTATATTGCTTGGTGCTTCTTTCGCAGCCCCTTACATCCGTCACCTCATATCTATCGTGTCCTAATATCTTTTTTACTTGAAAGGGACCTTTGAAAACTGGTAGTAATTTTCTGCTTTTTCCTTCGTTACTCTGACTTTGAATTTTCATTAGTATTAAATCTCCTTCGGCATAAGTTCGCGCCTTCGTTCGTGATTTATCAAATTGTAGCTTCTGGGATTTACCGTTGGCTTTTATATTCTCATCTACACTTTCGCGTAACTTCGTCACATCTACAACATGACGCATACGGGAAAACCAATACTGATACCCTATTCGTTCAACTGTTTTATCAACACCAAAGTGACCCAAATCATCGTGATTGTATTTAATTACTTGCTATTTAATTAATACATTTTTTTGGCACTATCCAACGACGACCGTGGGCAGTCCTTCTATAAACTTTGCCACCTAATAATTCATAGTTTTTAAAAACATCCTTAAAGTTATCGGCCTCTCCTGATTCTAAAATCTCTCTAAGACGCTGTAGTTCGGAGTCTTGTAGCTGCACCGAGAGTAACCAATCAGCCTCAGTTATGGACATTATAATTTCAGATTCAGATTTTTCTCCGGTTGGCGCTGGGTTTCGACTCAACGCATCCACATGTTGCATACGTGTACCTTCGCGATGTACAGTTTCAAATGAAAATTCTTGAGTGGATAAAACCCAACGCGCAATCCGAGGAATTATTTCTTTCTTTGATAACGCATACCTGACGGCGTTACAGTCTGTTACAATTTTGAATGTAGATCCTAACAAATACAGCCGAAATCTTTGTAGCGAACAAACAATTGCTAGTAGTTCCAATTCAAATGAATGATATTTTTTTTTCGTCCTCAGTCGTTTGCCTGCTATAATAATGGATAGGTTTCTCACCATCACTTGTAACCTGCATGAGGATACCGGCTATACCGTCTCTGCTCGCGTCCGTGTACAAAATGTGTTCTTTATTTGGGTCGAAAATAGTGAGTATACTGTCAGATGTAAGTATATTTTTTAACGCTTGTATTGCCTTCTCATGGATCGTATTCCATGTCCAAACAGAGTCCTTCTTCAACAGTTTCGTTAGTGGAGCAGAAATCATGGCGCAGTTCTTAATAAATTTCCGAAAATAGCTTATAAGCCCGAGAAACTGTCGAAGTTGGTGCACTGTTTTGGGCATGGGATAATTTTCGACGGCCGCCAATTTAGACTCATTCGGCATCACACAGTTTGGTTTTATTTTATAGCCAAGAAATTCGATTTCACTTTTAAAGTTAAGTGTCAGTCCATTTTCCCGAAATATTTTTAATACCTCTTCGAGTAATTTCAAATTTTCCTCAACTGTTTCTGTTACCAAATAGACGTCATCGAAATATAGAATTACATTACCAAATCTCAAGTTTCCGAGTACCTTATTCATCATTTGTTGGAAACAGGACGGTATTGATAACCATTTTATGGTTACGTGCTTTACCTAGTTCTTTAATGTTTGTTGCAACACAATCGCAATATTTCCGAAAAAGACTGATCAGTTCATTTTGATGTGAATCAGCATCGAACTCAAATTCATTCACATTATTACAAAACTCTGTAAAAGTTTCAGCATAGTCGAATGTAAGTGAGTCACCTATTCGTGAATACATAAGATCGGGGCGCTCTGTAACATTTCTACCAATCAGTATTTCACAATCAACTAGATCATCGATTACGTAAAAATCTACTTTGGTTAATCTCACGGAATCCATTGTTAGTTGAATAGTCACATAGTCACTTTATGGGTAACGTATTTAGAATTTTCTTTCGAAAAACCTTGTAATAAAATTGGTGAAGGGAGGACGTTGATCGGCAAAGACCATTTAGTTAACAATGATTTCGAAATTAGCGAACAACTACTACCAGTATCAACAAATGCCTTATGACACCAATTATCCATATATACTTCCTTCACAAATTTATTACGTGGGTCTGAAGTTGACACAAATTTTATTTCTTGTTTATCGGTCTTAGCGGCATTTTTTATGATAACAAGTAGCTTTTAAATGACCTCGCTTACCACAGTAATCACATTTATTTTTTTCGCACTGACTTCTTTTATGATTACCGTCACAAATATAACATTTAATTGGTCTCCGATTTTGTGATTGTCCTACGTCGAGTACGCTCTTTGTAGTAGCAAAGCGATTCAATGAATCCAAGGAAGTTGTCTGCATTGCTAATGAACTGGTCTGAGGTACTACTGGCAATAGTTGATTCACGCTTTTAACATTAGAGCTTAAATGTTACAAACCCTTTGATTTGTAGGTACGTCCATGAAGAAAGCTAGCTAGACTGTCACACGAAATGAAATGACTAGCTTCAATAGACGCGCTTATATTATTATCACCTATATTTCCGAGAATGATTGAAATAATGTCTTGCTCCGAAAAATTTAACGATAAACGGTCTATTTTACATTTCTGTTCGAAAAAAAAACAGAAAAACAACAACCTCACAAAACGCTCACGCGTCCATAACGTATCGTTGTACCTACTACTAGGGCTACAACAATGGACACTTTCGCTAATAATCCGAAACGCGCACATCTAGGGCGGCCGGAGTATCTGGACCATAAAGGGTGTGCAACACGTACCTATTGTTCTGACTTTCGTCTTCTCGTTTTACGTAACTGACCACCTGGCTTTTAGCGAATATGGTAATAGATTGCGAACGTAAGGAAATAAGATATTTTGCAACATTTAGTTTGGGTAGTAATTAAACCGCCTTCTTTTTAATAGCATTATGCGCCTTAAAAAATCTGCATTGCATTCTAAATTACTAAGTCAGCCGCTATTAATGCGCGTCTGAATAATACTGTCTTGACCACTAGTTATCTTCTATGTGAGCCACTATAAATCTAACTCATCATGGTGGTTATTATTTAGCGTCTAAATTTGTAACACACATTCAAGTAGTAAACTTCTAAAATATTAATTAGATGACACTAAAATAATAACTCTATTTAGCTTCTAATTTTATAACTCAGTGCGTTTAAAATATAACTCGTAAGTAGATACATACATTAAATTAACGTCAAATTGGTAAAAATTTTAAAATAAGTCGCCTTGCTAGGGTTTTTAAAGGAGGTGGGAGGGGGAGGGGAGGGTCAAGGGACCCCCCTCTTCAAATCCACCTGCCCGAAATGCGTAGTTTTCAAGATATGAGCGATAGAAGTTAGTATGAAAATCGTTACAAATCGCCTCAATAGGGGATTTTTGGGAGGGAGGAGGAGGGGAAAGGGGAGGTGACCCTCCTCTTCTAACCCCACCTACCAGAGTTGCGTAGTTTTAGAGTTATGAGCGATAGAAGTTTAGTATGAAAATCGCTGCCGCTTATTAGTTTCCGAAATAATAGACTTTCAAAATTCGCTCGAGAGTACGCATAAAGTCGTTTCTGGCGCTTCGCCGGCCGCTGCCGCGGCACGCTCGCTTCGCTAGCTCGGCTCGCGCGCTGGGCTCATGTCAACCTAACACGCTCGTCGCTACTCTCTTCGCATCTATCACGTGACCTACGGTCTATGGTTTCTAAGTCCCAGCCCCATAGTGCCCCCTTCGGTGCAGAATGAAAATTACCACGATGAAAATAATAGTCTCTACACACGTTCCGATCCGACAGCCGATTTGGTCTGCTCCCAACGCAAAAAATCGCAAAAATCTGCTATTGCGGAACACCTTATCCACTCGAGGCCAAATCACTGGATTGAGTTTTAGCTGAGCTGGTCAGGTTGGTAACTCGTCGGTTCAAGAACCGAATGACGATCTGTGATTGGTGCAAATGGCCCGTCGCTGTCATATCGCGCACTCGTGCCAAATTTAAAAGAGGCTATTTTCACGATATTAGAATTATGATGTATCATTTTACATGCTAAGTTATAATATATGATGTTGCTTATTAAAGCTTTAAATTACAATATTTGAGGAACTTGTTTCGATGCTGTAAAACTTAAAATAATGTTAAGTTACAAAATCCGTGGCTGAGTTAGTAAATTACGTGTCAAGTTATTAATCAGAAGGACAAGTTAAAATAATTGTTGATCTTTACTTGCCGCTTTGTTTAAAATATTTAGTGGGCGTTGAAAAAAAGGTGAATTAGCTTATTAGGGGCTAATATATCCCGTGGCTTGGTTATAAAAAAAGAAATTTAATCACGTGGCCAATTAAAAATTCTGTGGCTGTACTTATTATTTCCCATTTAGTTTTAGGCCGAGTTTTTGTTTGAAGTTTCTAAAAAAGTTTGGATGACGTACTTTTTGATAGTGACAATTTTGTAGCATGCTGTGTATATTTCGCAGGCGGATGGTTAAGTATGGCAGCATGTACCCCTCGGAAGTCCTGTAGAACACGTGATAGGTTAGAAATCGTCGTCCCGGCAAAAAAATATGGACATGGGCTTCACTTGACATTTGGAGCCCATATTTTGTCCATAAATTAAATGGACATAATATGAGATTCAAAATGTCAAATGAAGCCCATACCGAAAAAAATGGATATGGGCTACATTATTAAACATTTGAATCTAATATTATGTCCATTTATGGACAAAATTTGAGCTCCAAATGTCAAGTAAGTTTTTGCATAGGTGTCCGAACAGCCTGTATTTATTTATTATTTTATTCGCTACGTTTTTGGTTGGTGTGTATTTTAAAGAAATAAAATGGTGGCGGTTGGCGACAGCAGAAACACATAACACAGCATATTTCTCAAAAAAAAAATACAAAAGTATCCTGTAGATAAGCCTTAAGAAAAAAAAAACAACCCTTGGAGTTTCTTGCCGGTTCTTCTCCAAGGCCTCCCGCTGTAGGGTTTGCGAACCGATGGCGTAGCTTCTATGACGTTCACAAGTATTGTAAATAACAATCTAAATTGAATAAACAAATTTGAATCTTGAATCTTTTCAGTCCTGTAAATGGTTTTTTTTCTTCTGCAAGTGTTTTTTTTTACATTGACCGTCTTAACGTCGACTCCTTGCCAGCAAATAATAAAAAATCGGCCAAGTGCGAGTTGGACTCGCCCATAAAGGGTTCCGTACCCACTTACGGTACCATTGCCTATACATAGCCAAAATATCACTATCATTCTTCGTCAGCAATAATTAACATTGTTTTCCATAGTGTTTGTATGAACGACAAACTTACATTTGCGGTTTTTGAAAATGTGTTATATCTCAAAAACTACTTTTTATATATTGTTCAAACCAATTTTCGTTGAAAGTTTTTATTAAGATCTACAACATATATTTCTTCTAGATTTTTCACTCTCTTACTTTAAAAGTAAGAGGGGGGGGGGGGGGACACACACATTTTACCACTTTGGAAGTGTATATCATTTAAAATATTGACTTTGATAAAAAACCTCACACTAATATGTTTATTGAAATATTTTTTTTCAGTTTTAGTTCTATGTATGGGGAGCCCCCTTAATTTTTTTATTTTTTTCATGTCTCATATTCTGAAAGTAACTGCAAACTTGCCTAAAATGCGGGTTGAAAGTGGTATGTGGCGGCCCTAGGGCCGATATGAAATTTAAAAAAGGAATAGGAGGAGTCATGTCAAAATCTGAAATAGCATCAATACACGTTCCGATCCGACAGCCGATTTGGTCTGCTCCCAGACCAAATCTGCGCTACACACGTTCCGATTTGGTCTGGGAGCAGACCGAATCGGAGGTCGGATAGGAACGTGTGTAGAATCTGTAAGTATCTCTTTGGCTCTTTGGACATTTATTTACCAAAAGTATGCAGGGAAAGGCACAGAAGCCTATACAGCCATGTTTTGCTATTAAATAAAATAATTAACATCGTAGAATTATTATTTTAATATCTAAAACATTGTTTTTTTTTTAAGAATGCGTCTTTAGAAACAGATTAAACCAAATAAGTTATTTGTAACATAAAGAATCAGGCTATACATTTCATGGAATTGCATAAAGTACGGGTCAAACACCAAACAAGACTGTATAGACTTAGTTTCCCTTGCCTTCCCTAAAATAGAGAAAATGAACAAAAAAGTTATAGTCTTTCGAAAATTCCGCGGCCATAGGAAAAATATTTTTAGATTATTTCTGTTTATTTTTACTATCCTCATATTCGAAATGAAAAGTAGAGTGTTTACTTCGGGTGTATGGACCCATAACAGTCTCGAACTATCGGCGCCCTCACTTCGTTCGTGCGCCAAAACACTCGACTGTTATGGGTGCCATACAGCCCTTGCTAAACAATCTACTATTTTATTTTTCTATAAAAAATTTATAGCGGTTCACAGAATATATCTACCTACCAAGTTTCAAGTCTGTAGTCGTAATAGTTTTGGAATAAAGTGGCTGTGACATACGGACGGACGGACGGACAGACAGACAGACAGACATGACGAAACTATAAGGGTTCCGTTTTTTGCCATTTGGCTACGGAACCCTAAAAAGCAAACCCATGTCTGATGAACGCCATCTGTTGAGTTTTTTGGAACTAGCTTTTCTCTTTTTTAATCATCTCTCAGAAAATCCCTTATTAAAGTGGGTAAGTATATTCTTTTATTAAGGGTCGGCTGTAAGCCAGCGCGTAGGTATTGACGAAGCTAATCTGTATATGTGTGCCTTCACGCACACAAACTTCTCCGCCTTAGCACGAAAAAATGTAATTCAGAAAATTAAAAAAGTAATAACTGGTTTTTTGTCAGAAAGTAACTTTACGTATTTGATGCGTTTGATTTGCCATGTTTGACATCTGGGGGCTGATGCAGCATGTTACAGACAGTCAAAGGAACTTCCTCAACATTTCAACGTAACCAGTTGGAGTTTGGGCTCATTTGAATAGTCTTGATGAGGACTCTTGTGCCAAGTAGTTTCCTACGTCTGATGCTGGAGTCAGGAGGTGGTTAAAGGAACTCTTCAACAATTCAAACTTTTGTGCCAAAATGTTTCGAAGGTCTGATGCTGGTATCAGGAAGTGGTTGATAGAACTCTTCATCAATTCAACGTAACCACTTCGAGCTTGGGCTCATTTGAATGGTCTTGATCAAAACTTTGGTGCCAAGTAGTTTCCAAGGTCCAGTTCTGGAGCCAGTAAGTGGCTGATAGAACTCTTCATCAATTCAACGTCAACACTTCTAGTTTGGGCTTGTTTGAATAGTCTTGCTGAGAACTCTTCTGCTAAGTAGTTTCGAAAGTCTGATGCTGGAGTCAGGAGGTGGTTGATGGAACTCTTCAACGATCCTACGTAAACACTTCGAGTTTGGGCTTATTTGAATCGTCTTAATGAGAACTCTTGTGCCAAGTAGTTTCCAAGGTCAAATTCTGGAGCCAGTAAGTGGCTGATGGAACTCTTTATCAATTCAACGTAAACACTTCGAGTTTGGGCTCGTTTGAATCGTCTTGATGAGAACTCTTGTGCCAAGTAGTTTCGAAAGTCTGATGCTGGAGTCAGGAGGTGGTTTATGGAACTCTTCAACGATCCAACGTAAACATTTCGAGTTTGGGCTTATTTGAATCGTCTTGATGAGAACTCTTGTGCCAAGTAGTTTCGATGGTCTGATGCTGGAGTCAGGAAGTGGTTGATGGAACTTCTGAACAAATAAACGTAACCACTTTGAGTTTGGGCTCGTTTGAATTGTCTTCATGAGAACTCTTTTGCCAAGTAGTTCCCAAGCTCTATTGCTGGAGCCAGGAAGTGCCTGATGGAACTCTTCAACGATTTAACGTAACCAGTTCATTTTTGGGCTCGTTTGAATTGTCTTCATGAGAGCTCTTGACAAGAAAAAAATATTTAAAAATCCAAGATGGCGGCCAACTTTTTTGTTTGTAGGCCGATTTAGATCAAACTCGGGTTTGGTACTATTTTGCCAAAAAAACAGCAACGCAACGCAATATAAAAAAAAATAAAAAATCCAAGATGGCGGCCAACTTTCTTGTTTGTGGGTCAATTTCGATGAAACTCGGGTTTTGGTACTCTTTTGTCAAGAAAACAGCAACGCAATATTAAAAAAAATAAAAAATCCAAGATGGCGGCCAACTTTCTTGTTTATGGGTCAATTTCGATGAAACTCGGATTTTGGCACTCTTTTGTCAAGAAAACAGCAACGCAATATTATAAATATAAAAAATTCCAAGATGGCGGCCAACTTTTTGTTTGTGGGTCAATTTCGATGAAACTCGGGTTTTGGTACTAATTTGTCAAGAAAACAGTAAAACTCTCTCTCTCCGGAGTAAAACTGCTACCTACATCTGCATAATAATATGTTATAAAGATAAGTTAATTAAAAAAATGTATTTGTTAAATTGTAATAAGTAATTAAGTTATTCTATTTCCCTCTCTGCATATGTATTTAGTATGTATATGTATGAAATTATGTTTAATTTTTTTGTTATAAAATAATTAGTATAAACGCAATATAAATTCTGCAAATGTTGTGTATGCCTGTAATTGGTATATATATAAGAACTTTTATTGTAAACTGGTTATATTTAAGAATGTGTAATATATATACTGTTTAGTGTACCTTTTCCAAAAATAACATAAAAATAAAAACAGCAACGCAATATTAAAAATATTAAAAAATCTAAGATGGCGGCCAACTTTTTTGTTTGTGGGCCGAATTCGATGAAACTTGGTTTTTGGTACTATTTTGACACGAAAACAAAAACGCAATGTTAAAAATATAACAAATTCCAAGATAGCGGCCAACTCTTTTTTTTTATAAGCCGATTTCGATGATACTCGGTTTTTGGTACTATTTTGACAAGAAAACAAGAACGCAGTGTAAAAAATGACAAAAGGTCAAAAAGGTTGTTAATTTTAGCTTTTTCTCTCTCTTTTGCCGTTATTAAAATGTAACACGCTTTTATTTGAAAGCTTGGAACAGTGAGTAGTACACAATTAATATAAATTGAATTATAATAATAATAATAAACACTTTATTGCACGCAAACAAATGAATACAGAAAGAAAACAATCACAAAAAGAGAAGTATACAAAAGGCGGCCCTATTGCGAAGCAGCAATCTCTTCCAGGCAACCTTGGGTGAAAGAATAAATTAAGATCTAAGGACAAAAGGGGAGTCGGTGCGTTTTTAAAAGACAAGTGTAATACTATAAATACTTAAAAAAAAATATATGTATACAAAGTATATGAAAGATAAGGTAAGATAGAATTAGGAAATTAAAAGGATAAAAAATAAATAAATAGCTATAAATCAGTGGAAAGGAAATGATTTCGAGCTCTATCGCTAAAGGACCTTAAGAAAATATAGTACATACTACGTACACCAATGTTTTAAATGCGAAAGTAACTCTGTCTGTCTGTGTGTTACGCAATCACACCGAAACTACTGAACCGATTTCAATGAAATTTGGTACAGAGATAATCTAGAGCCTGAGAAAAAACATAAGCTGCTTTTTAATGCGAAAAAAGGGCTGTAAGGGGTTGAAATAGGAGACGAAAATTTGTATGAAAATTACGTGAACTTTAAAGCTAGAAACTTGAAACTTATTATTTAGGCTTTTGATTAGATACAAATAAATACGACATTCAAAATTTGTATTAATTTTACTCTAAAGGTGGTGTCCACTAATTCGATGCGTTCGAATAAATAAAACTAAATTTTTACTGCCACTAAAAATCTCCATTTTTATTCGACCATGTCACAGATTGCATTTACACGGTAGCTTCTAGAGATGGCACAGAGAAGAGCATTAAAGAAAAGGACGGTGCCGATTCTAACTTTTAATTTAAAATTGGTGGAGCAAAATTACTGTAAATATTGAAAACTAAGCAGGTGGTAAAAATAGAGAATGAAAGTTTTTGTGTAATGACGTCGACAAAAAGCTTACGCCCCACAAAATAAAATGATACAAAGATTTACGGAGTCATTTCAAAATGTGAAACTAAAATTAACGGAAGTAAGAAACATTCCAAACGCCGCGCACCATACACAATGAGTGGCGGCGGCGTAGCGCAGCGTATGTGGGGGAACGGGGAATATGCCTAAGTGTATTTGCAAAATAATATGCAGAAAAATAAAAAATGCTGCCGAAAGTCACCATAACACGGGGACGAAGTCGCGGGCACAGTAAGTAAAATATGTAATTGCGATATGGGATTATTTTGATATAGACGAAGGAGCTTTAGAGGCTAAGAAATATAAAACGGCATATTTCCAATCTGAATTAAATATTTTTTGAAATACTTTTTAGTTTTAACTAATAAAAGCTTGTATATTTTTTTTGTTTTTTAAATTTTTTTAGTTATAATTATTTAATTTTTACTGTTGAACTAAATCGAGACCAACAGAAACTTAACAGGCCATCATAAAGGATTGCTTATAGAAAATTTCATGGCAATGCTATTGACCGCTGCAGAGTTCTCGCGTCCGGAGCCAACCTTAGGTGCACCGTGCAGGATCACCAACCATAATGGAATGCATATATAAAGAAAATTGGAAATGGGTTCGACTCCCATCGGAGCTGGTTGTGAGACGGGTCGATTTTTTCTAAATACTTTATTTTCCATTTTTCTATGATAAAAATTGCATTTCAAAACGTTTGCTGTATCAAGTAACATGTGGACATTGATGCTGGTCCTACAATTAGTCAAAACTGTTAAGTGTAATTTTAAGTAATTTCATATTGTATGACTGTTTTTTGTCCCTGATGAAATAATATAAAAAATAAAAAAATAAAATAAAAATTGTGAATGCAAAAAAGTAAAAATGTAAATAACTTGCATATATAAAATTTCGTGTCAGTGCTGTTGACTGTTGAAGAGTTTTCTCGTCTGGAGTCAATTTTACTGTTTTCATGTTTAAGTAGTTCCAAAAAATCAACTTTTATCAAAATCGGCCTATAAACAAACAAAAAAATTGGCCGCCATCTTGGATTTTTTAATATTTTAAAATTGCGTTCCTGTTTTCTTATCAAAATGATACCATAAGCCGTGTTTCATCACAATCGGCCCATAAACAAAAAAGTTGGTCGCCATCTTGGATTTTATAATATTTTTAACATTGCGTTGCTGTTTTCTTGTCAAAATAGTACAAAAAACCGAGTTTCATTTAAATCGGCCCACAAACAAAAAAGTTGGCCGCCATCTTGGATTTTTTAATATTTTTAACATTGCGTTGCTGTTTTCTTGTCAAAATAGTACTAAAAACCGAGTTTCATTTAAATCAGCCCACAAACAAAAAGTTTGCCGCCATCTTGGACTTTTCAATAATTTTAACATTGCATTCCTGTTTTCTTGTCAAAATAATACCCAAAACCGAGTTTTATCAAAATCAGCCCATAAACAAAAAAGTTGGCCGCCATCTTGGATTTTATAATATTTTTGACATTGCGTTGCTGTTTTCTTGTCAAAATAGTACTAAAAACCGAGTTTAATTTAAATCGGCCCACAAACAAAAAAGTTGGCCGCCATCTTGGAATTTTTTATATTTTTAATATTGCGTTGCTGTTTTCTTAACAAAATAATACCCAAACCCAAGTTTTGCCAAAATTGGCCCTACACACAAAAAAGTTGGCCGCAATCTTGGATTTTTTAAAATTTTTAACATTGCGTTCCTGTTTTCTTGTCAAGAGTTCTCATCAAGACAATTCAAACTGGTTACGTTGAATCATTGAAGAGTTCCATCAACCATTTCCTGGCTCCAGCAATAGACCTTGGACACAACTTGGCTGAAGAGTTCTTATCAAGACAACTCAAACGAGCCCAAACTCAAAGTAGTTACGTTGAATTTATGAAGAGTTCCATCAGCCACTTACTGGCTCTAGAATTTGACCTTGAAAATTACTTGGCACATGAGTTTTTATCAAGACGATTCAAACGAGCCCAAACTCGAAGTGGTTACGTTGAGTCGTTGAAGAGTTCTATCAACCAACTCCTGACTCCAGCATTACCTTCGAAACTGCTTGGCACTAGAGTTTCCATCAAGACGATTTAAACAAGCACAAACTCGAAGTGTTTACGTTAAATTGATGAAGAATTCCATCAGCCACTTACTGGCTCCAGAATTTGACCTTGGAAACTACTTGGCACAAGAGTTCTCATCAAGACAATTCAAACGAGCCCAAACTCAAAGTGGTTACGTTTATTTGTTCAGGAGTTCCATCAAACACTTCCTGACTCGAGCATCAGATCGTGGAAACTACTTGGCACAAGAATTATTATCAAGACAATTCAAACGAGCCTAAACTCGAAGTTTTTATGTTGAATTGTTGAAGAGTTCCATCAACCACTTCCTGACTCCAACATCAGACCTTCGAAACTACTTGGCACAAGAGTTCTCATCAAGACGATTCAAATAAGCCCAAACTAGAAATGTTTACGTTGGATCGTTGAAGAGTTCCATCAACCACCTCCTGACTCCAGCATCAGACTTTCGAAACTACTTGGCACAAGAGTTCTGATCAAGACGATTCAAACGAGCCCAAACTCGAAGTGTTTACGTTGAATTGATGAAGAGTTCCATCAGCTACTTACTGGCTTCAGAATTTGACCTTGGAAACTACTTGGCAACAGAGTTTTAATCAAGATGATTCAAATGAGCCCAAACTCGAAGAGTTTCATCAACCATTTCCTAACTCCAGCATCAGACCTTCGAAACTACTTGGCACCAGAGTTTTCATCTAGACGATTCAAAGTGGTTACGTACTTACGTTGAATTGGTGAGTAGTTCCATCAGCCACTTCCTGGCTTCAGCATTTGACCAGATATCTGATGTATCGTATGTATCGTATCAAATAAATTGTTGAGTGGAAAACTAATTATGTCCTGATATTTGTATTGCTTTCCGGATTTTTGGAAATTTTACTTTACCTACCTTTTCTTTACCACCGCTCAAAGTGTTTGTGTACAGATAGTCTGATTTCGAGTGTCAGAAGCTGAGAAAAAGCGACGTGCTCTCACCTTGAAATCAGCGGGCTTACTAAATTTTGCTGCCAGGGCGGCTTGTATATAAACAATGTTTTATTTATATTCGCGTTCTATACGAAAATGTATGAGCGAAGCGCGCTTCAAAATTGTCAATCTTTGACGCCAGATTGTTCTCAATTTATATAAAAAACGGAAAATATGGCGCGGTGAATCAATTCTATGTTTCATTGTCATTTAATTTTTGGTAGGTATACGTACGATTCTTCGTCGTTAAATGAAACTGCCACACTTCACTCCAAGAAACTGTTTTAATGCGTCAGCACTACAAGGCGCAAGCATAAATAGTTTACAGCACAGAAGGAACAATTTATATAAAAAGCACAGCACACAATCACAGGAAGAAATTTAAGATTTCAGCGAAAGAAATAGCAAAGCATCTAACGCACAAGTACATTAGCTGTTTTCGTTGTCAATTCTAAAGCGAACTGGCTCCCGCGACCGGGCGCCGCGCGCGCACGGTTCGGACCAAGGACGACCAAGGTCAAGCAGACCGGTGCCGGGCGCGACCGACGATTCCCGACGCTCGCGCGCGTAGTAAGGAATTTACATACATATAAAAAATCTGTTTGTCTAAAAATACAAACATACAATTTCTTGTACAATATTATTTAAACAGTTTAAGTTTATAAAACTAATATTATTATGATTGCTACACTTACTAAAACTTAGGAATTAAAAATAAAATTTTTATTTAAAAGAAACTTATAGAAATTACATCTAAAAAGTGAAAACACAAATTTTATCTAAAATTACGCCACATCACCCCCCCTCCAGAGACCGACTAAGGGCGATAATATTCTGGAAAACGGACTACACGGCCAGACCTAGTTTGTTTACATGATTTGTCATTAGTCTGGAGGTTATTTGTATTCACTGGAAGTAAAGTGGCGGTAACAGTGGTATTAGAAAAAATATAAGCTGGCTTCAAACGATCGATAGTGACAGTTACCGGTTTGCCTCTTATAATTATTTTAAAAACTTTGTCGTCCGTCGTAATGACCTCATATGGCCCAGTATATGCTGGTTGCAAAGGGCTACGTACGGTGTCATCTCTGAGGAACACATGACTGGCACTGGCTAGATCATTATAAATAAAAACTGACCGATTAGTATGGCGTGACGCCGGAGTTGGTTGGAGATTTAGAGCAAAATTACGTAACCGCGCAGTGTATTCGGTTAAGTCAGTAGTACCTTCAGTACTAGCATTAAAAAATTCACCAGGTAAGCGCAAAGGTTCTCCATAAAGTAACTCGGCTGATGAAGCATTTAGATCCTCCTTGATCGCACTCCTAATACCCAATAGAACTAGTGGGAGAGCTTCCATCCAGTTGCTGTTTTCATGACAGACAATAGCAGCTTTTAATTGCCTGTGGAACCTCTCCACTAGCCCATTGCATGCTGGATGATAAGCAGTGGTTTTTCTATGGCGGAAACCTGCAATGCGAGCTAAAGTACCGAAAAGTGCGGATTCAAACTGGCGGCCACGGTCTGTTACAATATCCGTGGGACACCCGAATCTGGCTATCCAGCCATAGAGTAAGCCTTTTGCTACAGTCTCAGCCGTTATATCAGGGAGCGGTATTACTTCAGGCCAACGCGTAAAGCGGTCGACTGCAGTGAGGCAATAACGGTATCCCTGTGAGACTGGCAAAGGACCTACTAGGTCAATATGGATGTGTCGGAACCTTGCGGAGGGTATTTTATAATTTCCCAACGGAGATGAAACATGTCGATTGACTTTTGCCTTTTGACAAGGAATGCAAGACCTAACCCATTCTCGGCAGTCTTTTTTCATGTTAGGCCAAACAAAACGTTCTGACACTAATTTTGCCGTAGCATTGGCTCCTGGATGGCTCAGAGAATGCAAACTATTGAATATATTTCGTCGCAACGACTCAGAAACAAACGGTCTCAGTGTTCCTTGACTGTCATCACAGTATAAATGAAGCTGACAACCTGGTATGGAAACCTTTTTCAAACGCAAAGAGGACTTACCGTTGACTAATTCACTTTGCAGGTCAGCATCCACCTCCTGAGCCTTAGCGAGCGTGGTAAAATCTACTGGCTTACTTAGCTCTTCGATTCTCGACAGTGTATCTGCTACCACATTATCCCTACCTGAAATGTGTCGTATATCAGTGCAGAATTGGGAAATAAAATCCAAGTGCCTAAATTGTCGAGGGGAACACTTATCTTTACGACTATGGAAAGCGAAACAGAGTGGTTTGTGGTCTGTATATATAATGAACTCCCTAGCCTCGACCATATGACGGAAGTACTTTATTGCTTCATAAATAGCAAGGAGTTCCCTATCATACGGCGAGTATTTTTGTTGCGCTGAACCCAGCTTGCGGGAGAAAAATGCCAAAGGCTGCCAAGCGTCTTTATTGAATTGCTGTAAGACGGCGCCTACGGCTGTATCAGATGCATCAGTAACAATAGCTAATTTAGCATCAATGTTTGGGTGTGCCAACAGTGTTGCATGACATAAACTTTGCTTGCAAGCGTCAAAAGCCTCCTGTTCATTCAATGTAAAACTGACTGGATGGGAACCTTTTACCGAGCCTGTCAGAAGCGCGTTAAGTGGGGCCTGGACCTCTGCTGCAGCTGGTATAAACCTACGGTAGAAGTTCAACATACCCAGGAATCTGCGTAGTTCTTTTACTGTCTTCGGTGTCGGGAAACTATTTATAGCTTCTACCTTTTCAGGTAAGGGTTTAGTGCCCTTCTCAGATATACTATAACCCAAGAAACTAACCTCAGGTACACCAAAAACACATTTCGATACGTTTATCACCATACCGTAAGTTTGCAACCTCTCGAACAACTGACGCAAATGGGCTTCATGCGTGATCGGGTCAGGCGAGTAAACCAGAAAATCGTCGATGAACCCGTATACGAAAGAATCCAAGCCACGCAGCATTTCATCGACAAAACGCTGAAAAGATTGGGCTGCGTTGCGGAGACCGAACGTCATATACGGAAACTCAAATAATCCGAAGGGAGTTGTGATCGCTGTCTTCGGTATATCATCAGAATGAACCGGAATTTGATTAAAAGCTTTTTCAAGGTCTATTTTTGAGAAAACAGTACACCCTGCAATGCTGTGCGCAAAATCCTGAATGTGGCGAATAGGATACCTATCAGGTATTGTTCGAGCATTGAGCGCTCTATAGTCGCCGCAAGGTCTCCAACCACTGTTTTTCTTCGGCGCTAAATGTAGAGGGGATGACCAAGGAGAGTCTGAAACCCTAGCAGTACCACTTTGAATCATACCCGCAAACTCCTCTTTTGCAATTTTTAATTTGTCTGGCGCTAACCTACGAGGCGTGGAAGACACTGGCGGTCCAGGTGAGGTTTTAATAAAGTGCACGGTATTATGTTTTGTAAATTTAGGTACACCAGCGGGGCGAGTAACATCGGGAAAATCTTTGAGTATTTCATGATACCTAGTTGTTCGCGCCGCGCTGCGAGCGGTGCGTTGTCATTGTCAAGGTCACGGGCGACACGCAATGCGCTCGGGCCGCGTGCAGACCAGTTGGCCGTAAGCAGCCGTGAGACAAGTTCGTGTGTTTCTGTAGCGACGTGCCGCGCAAGTTACCTACCCATATTGGGACCGAGATTTCGTTTTGCACCTACTAGGGCTCCGGTCGGGGTACGGACTTGTAACCCGTGTGTGTTCGCTTTGAAAAGCGCCGGGAAAGTTTTAGCTGCCTATTAGGGCATTGTGTAGTATAAGAGTGTTAGCTGTAAGAGTATCCCATCGGGGGTTGTGTGGAGATCGTTTTGCCCGGCGCGCGCCGGCGAGACAACGTTCAGCCCCCCTGGATTACGGACACTATTTTCTAGTAAGGTAGGACTAGTTTTAATTTACTTAATTTTGCATGAGAAACCTTCGATTCAATAAACTGTGGAACACAGTAGATGTGGTCATCACAATTGTGCGTGATCATATTTTTGGTAGCAGAGCGTACCTAGTTGATATAATTAGTTAATTTTCATATTAAAATTAACTAGGTACATAAAATTTCATAGTAAAAATAAAATTATTTTTTTTTGTTAAAAAGGGTATTTCCGATCCGATTCCCGATCCGATCCGATTCCCGATCCGATCCGATCCGAGACGAGAAGTACTAAGAAATTGTTCTAGTAAATTCTCGAAGCGAATGTTTCTCACTTGGTGGATCCGATAATAGATAGACACTTATATAATTGTTGTCACATACTAGTGATTTGATACGAGTTTACTCGCCTAGATGTGTATATTTTTTTTGTGTGTCCGGATTTATTTGACGAATAGTTTCGTTCGAAAGTGTTGTTTATTAGTACCACATACTAGTGTTTGTTCCGAGTCCGCTTGCCTAGTTAAAAAAGTGGAACTAGTTTTAATTATTAGTAGTATTAAATTACGAGTATTATTATTAAAAATAGTTTTGTTTTCGTTTGTTGATAACGGTTTAGTAGTTGATTTGCGAGGTATGCCATACCGTTAATCCTATACGTTTTGTTTATACCGTTATATTGTTAGCCCTTGAAATTGGTAAGTTGTTAATAATTTATGAAAATAGTAGGGTCCGTGTATGTCGTCCGAATTTTAATTGTGTTTTATATTATCGTGACGCGACCTATTTCTATTGTTTTTTTTGTTGATGTTTACCACTTTTATATTTCTTTGTTTGCTTTGTTTATAAAACGGATTATAAATGGCTCCTACGAATCCGCTCGCCGTATCCAGGGCCGGCATCCAAGGAGTTTTGCGTTGGCTTGCTTGTGCGGTCACATTAATAGACCGAGCCGACCGGGTAGGCGCGTTGCTAGCTCGGTATGGCGGGCTGGCAGCTCGGCTGCAAGACCTGGAGCGCCACGCCATGGAGTGTCGCGCGCATTATTTGGAGAACCCCCCAGCTGATGATGCCGTGTCGGAACAGCTGGAGCAGGATGTAGCCCAGGCCTATGAGCTGGCTGACCAGTTCACGGAGGCGGCTGAGAGGGCCCTGGCTGTTCGGAAGGGGGACCCGACGGCGTTGCTAGGCCGATTGCCTACATTGGAGATTCCCACTTTTAATGGGGATCTGTCAGCCTGGATGGGCTTCATTAACCTGTTTGACAGCCTAGTGGATTCACGACGGGACTTATCCCCTAGTGAGAAGTTGGCCTATTTGCGCTCCTCCCTGCGAGGAGAGGCCAGCGCGGTGATCCAGCACCTGCTCATCAGTGACGACAACTACCAGGTGGCTCGCCAGCTTCTGGTTAGCAGGTACCAGAATGTCCGGTTACTGGCGGACACCCACGTGGCCACGATTTTGGCCCTCCCGCGAATCACGCGGGTACACCTGTTACGGAGGGAGTTGCTGAACCCGCTACTGTCAGCGGTCAACTCCCTAAGGCGATTGGACCTGCCGGTGGATCAGTGGTCCTTTATACTGCTGCACATAGTCCTCGCCAAATTGCCCGCTGAAATGAAGGGGCGTTTCGAGCAGAGGTACGGAGGCGACAGCGCCTCGTATCTCCCGCCCTTCGCGGACCTCCTTCGTTTTTTGGAGGACGAATGTAGGGTGACGGACCACCTGGAGCCCGCCCCGGTTCCAGGTGTTGGTCGTATGGTGGCGGCGAGGGAACAGCCCCGTCGCCCGACCAATCGCTATGCTGCCTTCCAGCAGTCCCCTCCCCCCGCACCGAGTGAGCGGTGCAGGTATTGCAGGGGAGATAGGCACGTGGTGCACGAATGTGCCAAATTTAGAGGCCTCCGCCCAGAGGGACGGAGGGCCGTTGCGAAACAGCGCCAATGGTGCTATAGGTGTTTGGGGGGACACATGCAGTCGGCGTGTCCCCAGACCGAGGATTGTCGTCTTTGCGGAGGGAGGCATCACCCCCTCCTTTGTTTGGACCGCAAGGACGCCGGGAGCGACCGGGGTTCGAATTCCTCGCGCACGGGCGGGGGCCCGGCAGCCCGGAACCGGTCCCCTAGAGATTCGGCGGGGCTTAGCCCCCCCGTTCAGTCCCCCCCGGAGAGGGGGAACTATAGGAGAGACGCCCCCGCCACGGGCGGGGGTAGGGGGGTACCACAAGAGTACGCCACGGTGGCGATGGGCACGGGCCCTATTTGCTACTCCCCCCCCCTAATGGAGAGGCCTCGATTGGGGTACTATGTACCGAGGCACGCCCCACACGGGTATTACCCTGCACCTAGGAGTGCTGTTGGTCGGGGCCAGTATGTACCCGATTGGGACCCGCTCGCCCGGTACGAGCGTCCCACATTTGGCGCGCCGACTCAGGCGCGAGGGGGACAAGTACCCCCCCAAAATTTTTAATGGCGCCCCTGTCGGACCCAACCACCCCTCCGGAGCTTGTGCTGTTGCCAACAGCCTCCGTGAATGTTTGGGGACCTAAGGGCAATGTTGTCACGGTGCGTGCCCTTTTGGACTCAGGTGCCCAGGGGTGCATAATGTCCAGGTGGCTTGTCCGACAGCTGGGTCTTTTGCTTGTGCCGCATCACGAAGCGGTACGGGGGGTGGGAGACTCGCGGATCCCTGATCCGATTGGTCGAGTTGAGTTCTCCTTCTCCCCCCACTTCACGCCAAGGCCGAAGATCGGTGCTTCGGCGATAGTCTTTGATAAGGTGGTTGGACCACTCCCGCAAGTGCGAGTGCCGCCATCCACGATTGAGCTGACGTCTGGACTGGCTTTGGCTGATCCTTCCTTCCACCGACCGGGCCCAATACACTTGTTGATTGGTGCGGATGTCCTCGGTCGTGTACTGTGTGGAAGCAAGCGAGTTTTGCAGACAGCCGATCTTGTCGCCTTGTCCTCGTCGCTGGGTCATGTGGTGATGGGAAAGGTACCACAGACACCAGAGACCCCGTCGGTAGACCGCCAGACCATTGTCGGTTCTACTTTGTCCGACGTTCTCCAAAAGTTTTGGGAGGTGGAGGAACCTCCCACTGCCAAGCGGTTGGATCCGTTAGCCGAGGAGTGCGAATTGTTCTACCAGAACAACACTGGGCGCCTCCTCTCGGGTCGCTTGATTACCCGCTTGCCCTTTTTGGCGGTTCGCCCTCCTTTAGGGAGCTCCCGACCGATGGCCGAGAAGAGATTGTTGTCCATGGAGCGTAGAATGGCCAGGGATCCCGCATTCAAGGAGAAGTATATAGACTTCATGCGGGAGTATTTGGACCTTGGGCACATGTCCATCTCGCAGTTGGACTGGCGTAATGTGGAACATTACTTCCTGCCACACCACGCTGTTTTGAAGACTTCCAATGGGAAGATCCGCGTGGTCTTTGATGGTTCAGCGCCCACGTCAACCGGAGTGTCGTTGAATCAGTGTCTGCATGCGGGGCCGAAGTTGCATCACGATGTCTGTGATGTTTTGACCAACTTCCGCCGGCACGCTGTCGTCTTTGTGGCCGATATCCGCATGATGTTCAGACAGACCGTGATTCACCCGGAGGATAGACGATACCAGCTCATCCTTTGGCGTGAGGATCCCCAGGATCCGATGTTGGCTTACGAGCTGAACACCAACACTTATGGTTTGCGGTCGAGCCCCTTTGTGGCGATCCGTTCGCTTTTGGAGCTCGCAGAGCGCGAACGGCTACGCTATCCCCGGGCATCTGCTCTTATTGAGGGGGGGGGCCTTATTTGTCGACGATATCTGCACGGGGGCCTCGAGCTTAGATGAGGCTCTCGTCTTACGTGATGAGCTGATTGCGCTCTTGAGGGCTGGTGGCTATGAGTTGCGGAAGTGGCTGTCTAACTCACCGGACCTATTGGCAGATTTGCCTAAGGACCACCAGCAAGAGCCGCTCCTCTTTGAAAATCCGGAGACTCCAGACATGCTGTCTGTTTTGGGAGTCCAGTATCGACCAGTCCCGGATTTGTTCACATATAGATTGGAACTGCCAGACCCAAAGGTCTGGACTAAACGCACGGTGCTGTCTACTGTAGCCCGTACCTTTGATCCGAACGGTTGGCTCAGCCCTGTAGTGTTTTCGATGAAGTGCTTCCTACAGGAGCTCTGGGCTGCGGAATTGTCATGGGATGAGCCCCTCTCTGGTAGCCTCCTACGAGAGTGGGTGAGGTTCGTGTCATCCCTACCCGACGTCAATCGGGTTTGTATACCGAGGCAAATGCTGCCTTCGGGAAAGTTTAAAGCCTCCCTGCACGGCTTTTGTGACGCGTCCGAAAGCGGATACGCGGCAGCCGTTTACATCCGAACGGTGGATGCAGCAGGCGTTGTCGCCGTACACTTAGTTACGGCCAAGAGTAAGGTCGCCCCCCTTCGGACTAGGCTAACCATTCCGAAGTTGGAGTTGTCCGGCGCCACTCTCTTAGTACGGCTACTCAATCATGTTGCCGACACCTTGGGAAACGGTGTCGACTTGGGGTCGATATTTGCGTGGTCTGACAGCCAGGTCGTCCTTTGTTGGCTGAAGAGTTCAGTCCACACCCTTGAGGTTTTTGTGGCCAACCGGGTCTCACAAATTCAGGCTTCAAAGGCCCCGTTGATTTGGCGCCACGTACCGGGCGAACTGAACCCCGCAGATTGTGCCTCCCGCGGCTGCGAGGCGCCTGAGTTAGTGGACCACCACCTATGGTGGAGTCCATCATGGTTGTTACGGCCTGAGCGCTCATGGCCTGCCACCCCGGCTGTGGCCAGAGTCCCAGACCTAGGCATGCGTGTTCACGCCGTGGAGACGGTGGCGGCTCCGCAGATGGAGTTTTTGTTAGACCGCTACAGTTCTTTGGATAAGTTGCTCGGCGTGACTGCTTGGATGAGGCGCTTTGTGCGAAATTGTCGCCAGCCTCAGGAGAAATTGTTGTCTCCGGTCCTCGCCCCACAAGAGCGGCAAGACGCTCTGTTGCATTGGGTGCGAGTGACGCAACAGCGAGAGTTTGAACCGGAGCTGAAAGCCCTGCGCTCAAGTAAGTCCAAGTTGAAGGGACCCTTGGTGCGGTTGAATCCCTTCTTGGACAGTACCGGATTGCTGCGTGTCGGAGGTAGGCTCAGACATGCCAACCTGCCGTACGGATCACGCCACCCTTTGTTGCTCCCCAAGGATGGACCGTTAGTTAGACTGTTGATTACAGACCGACATGTAAAGAATGCTCATGCCGGTTGTAATGCTTTGACCGCGCTCCTCCAACGAGAGTTCTGGATTTTGTCAGCGCGGAGAATAATCCGATCCGTTATTTTTCGTTGTCTCCCGTGTTATCGTTTGCGCGCCGATACGATGCAGCCCCAGATGGGTGATTTGCCTGCCGATCGAGTGAACGAATCGATGCCCTTCTCAGGAGTTGGAACGGATTTTGCGGGGCCATTTACCGTTAAGACATCGCGGCTTCGTAATGCTAGAACGGAAAAGGCTTACTTGTGTGTATTTGTTTGTTTGGCCACTAAAGCGGTCCACCTGGAGGTGGTTAGTGCCCTCACCACAGAAGCCTTTGTAGCCACGTTGAATCGTTTTGTGTCTCGCCGCGGAATGCCGTCGTTAATCAGGTCCGATTGTGGAACCAATTTCAAGGGCACCGATAGGTATTTAAAGGAAGTTTGTGAATTGTTGGATAGGAATAATTTTGAGATCGGATCCACACTCTCTCGCAGAGGGGTACGATGGCAGTACTCCCCGCCATCCTGCCCCCACTGGGGAGGGATTTTTGAAGCAACTGTAAAGGCCGCTAAAACTCACCTTCGTCGCGTTATTGGGGAGACGGTCCTCACGTTTGAGGAACTCGCGACCGTATTTTGTAAGGTTGAGGCGGTCCTCAACTCGCGTCCGTTGTGTCCGTTGTCTTCGGACGCGAATGATTTAGAGGCCCTTACGCCGGGCCATTTTTTGATTGGCAGACCGCTTAACGCCTTGCCGGAATATCCTTATTCCGAAGTGCCCTCCGGACGGCTCTCGCGATTTGAATTGCTCCAGCAGCTTACGCAGAGTTTTTGGCGCCGTTGGCATCTGGAGTATTTGCACATTTTGCAGCAACGCGTTAAGTGGTCGGATAGGACGACCCCACCCAAGACAGGAGACCTCGTGTTGGTAAAGGATCCAAACCTGCCGCCCCTCCGCTGGCGTTTAGGACGCATTGTTCAGCTTCATCCGGGGTCGGATGGTGTGCCCAGGTTTGCCGAGGTCCTGGTGGGGGACTCTGTTTTGAAGCGAGCGATCGCTACCCTCTCTCGCCTGCCCTTAGATTGAGTTGGCGGACAGTTTGCTACTGTCCGGGACGGGGGGATGTTCGCGCCGCGCTGCGAGCGGTGCGTTGTCATTGTCAAGGTCACGGGCGACACGCAATGCGCTCGGGCCGCGTGCAGACCAGTTGGCCGTAAGCAGCCGTGAGACAAGTTCGTGTGTTTCTGTAGCGACGTGCCGCGCAAGTTACCTACCCATATTGGGACCGAGATTTCGTTTTGCACCTACTAGGGCTCCGGTCGGGGTACGGACTTGTAACCCGTGTGTGTTCGCTTTGAAAAGCGCCGGGAAAGTTTTAGCTGCCTATTAGGGCATTGTGTAGTATAAGAGTGTTAGCTGTAAGAGTATCCCATCGGGGGTTGTGTGGAGATCGTTTTGCCCGGCGCGCGCCGGCGAGACAACGTTCAGCCCCCCTGGATTACGGACACTATTTTCTAGTAAGGTAGGACTAGTTTTAATTTACTTAATTTTGCATGAGAAACCTTCGATTCAATAAACTGTGGAACACAGTAGATGTGGTCATCACAATTGTGCGTGATCACTAGTGTTACCTGTCACTAACTTAACCGAAGAAATATTTTCGGACGATGTCACAGGTAAAGCCGTGGTCGAGAGCCTAGTCTCGTTATCAATGAGACGTTGGTTCCTACAATCGACTATAAGATTATTAAAACTTAAAAAATCTACGCCTATTATTGCTTTGGTTACGTCTGCTACAATAAATCTCCAAGCAAAGTCGCGGCGCAACCCTAGGTTGAGTACTAGGTGAACGTAACCGAAAGTGTTAATCGTTGTTCCGTTTGCCGCGCATAATGTATACTCGGTTTTTGATCTACGGTCTTTTAGAGCATTACGAGGGAAGACACATAAATCGCTGCCAGTATCAACGAGAAAACGCATCTTCGACTTACCGTCTGTCACAAATAGGCGACCGGAACTAGAACTAGGGCAATCGCTTGTCGCCATTACCGACCGCCCGAACTGTTTTCCGATTCCGGTTTATAATCACACGGCTTAATACATTTACTAGCTCTTTTACCAAACTTCCAGTGATACCAACAAGTAGGGTGTCTAATAAAACGGGAATTGGAACGGTTTCGGGAAGAAGATCGGGAACGCTTTGATTCATTGCTTCTTGACCGGCTTCTATTGTTGAACTTGGCGTTCATTTTATCCAACTGTTTCCTTAGTTCAGCTATTTCTCTAGCCATGTATCTAACGACGATCCTGGATATGGGGCTGAGGCTGCAGCGACTTGAGGGTATAATGGGGCTATCTCGCATACTTTATCAGCAAGGTCACCAAGCACTTCAAGACTCTTTGACGGTTGCGCAGCTAACACGGTTTGAATATTGGTAGGCAACCTACTGCTCCAAATTGTTCTCACAAAATCTTCCGGTACGTTGGCTCCAGCTAAGCTTTGAAGATGGCGAAGGAATTGAGATGGCTTTCTATCTCCTAATTCCTCGTGCATCAGCAACTGTTTGACGCGTTTTTCTTGAGATGCTGTGAATCTTTTAATTATTTCAGCCTTCAACTTCGAATATTTTTCATTTTCAGGTGGTGCTATAATTACATCTCTCACCTCTCTGGAATACTGGTGCTCGAGGTTACTGATCACATAATTAAATTTTGTGACATCGGAAGTTACTCCAGATAGTGCAAATTGGCCTTCTATTTGGGCGAACCAAAATTCTGGATCTTCAGGCCAGAACGGTGGCACTCGAACTCCAACTCGACATAATTCTTGAGTGGCGGGAAAACTTGCGGTAGGCGCATCGGTATTACTTCCCGATGCAGCATCTGATTTATCACCTAGTGTTGGTGTCATTTTATTAAATGTGCTCTTCGGGGTCACCAATTTGGTAGGTATACGTACGATTCTTCGTCGTTAAATGAAACTGCCACACTTCACTCCAAGAAACTGTTTTAATGCGTCAGCACTACAAGGCGCAAGCATAAATAGTTTACAGCACAGAAGGAACAATTTATATAAAAAGCACAGCACACAATCACAGGAAGAAATTTAAGATTTCAGCGAAAGAAATAGCAAAGCATCTAACGCACAAGTACATTAGCTGTTTTCGTTGTCAATTCTAAAGCGAACTGGCTCCCGCGACCGGGCGCCGCGCGCGCACGGTTCGGACCAAGGACGACCAAGGTCAAGCAGACCGGTGCCGGGCGCGACCGACGATTCCCGACGCTCGCGCGCGTAGTAAGGAATTTACATACATATAAAAAATCTGTTTGTCTAAAAATACAAACATACAATTTCTTGTACAATATTATTTAAACAGTTTAAGTTTATAAAACTAATATTATTATGATTGCTACACTTACTAAAACTTAGGAATTAAAAATAAAATTTTTATTTAAAAGAAACTTATAGAAATTACATCTAAAAAGTGAAAACACAAATTTTATCTAAAATTACGCCACAAATTTAACATTAAATATTAATAAAAAGATTATTTTTCTTTAACAATATCTTTAAAACAAAAAACGTTGATTTCACTGTTTTTAGTGAAGTTGCGTTTTTTTTGCCATTAACGTGAGTAAAATATTCAAAATTTTCCACGGTGTTATTGTAGAGTAACTATTCCTGTTCACTATCATATTTTTTAAAGTAATATCTGTCGTTAATTCTATGTTCAAAGTTTAAAACCCTGAAAGCTGTTTTACGCGTTTCACTTACAGCCTGCTCTTAAAATCAAAAAATAAAACCGCCTTCTAAAAAACCACATCAAAAAAGTAAGAAATAATTCCTCACCAAATAAATAACGTAAGTACTTTGAAGTCACTCTTTTTATTTCACTCTTTTTAGTGCATCGTGCAGGCAATTTACGTGTTTTCTGGTAAATAGGTATGTGATTAAACTCAAAACCTCCTTTTTCGAAGGCGGTTAAAATACCTTGAGGTATCCCCTTTTTAACAAAACAAGAATCATCTAAATCGGTTTATAAACAAAGGAGTTATGCCTAAAGATACGTATTAAATTTACATAAAGTGGTAACGAAAACGACAGTACTTTCAAGATTTCCTGAAAACTACTGAACCGATTTCAAAATTTCGAAAAATGGGACCAACTTGGAAACCAACCTGTGCCCGTAGTGTAAGTTTTTATGTCAAAAAACGCAAACTATTTCGAATGCGTATTAATATCAATTTGTATGAAAACTGTATAAGCGCCTCTAGCGGCGAGTAGCGCGCTTATATAGTTTTCATACAAATTGACATTAATACGCATTCGAAATAGTTTGCGTTTGCTTGACATAAAAACTTACACTAGGGGTACTGATGTAATAACGTTTGAACCATTTCAATCGGTTCAGCCGTCTTCGAGTAATCGGTGGACATACACAAAAAAAAAAAAAAAAACATACATACAGACGAATAGAGGACCTCCTCCTTTTTGATTTAGAAGTCGGTTAAAAACAGTGGGTAGTTTTTCGTGACCACGGCCCCTGGAAAGGTGTCGAAACATCGGATAAACCAAAAAACCTTTAAAAACAAATAAAAATTTAACCAAGTTGTTAAACAAATGCGTGAAAAATCCGTGAAAGTGTTTTATTTATAATTTGAATACTGGTATATTTTTGAAGGGAAAGTCGATATATCACTGAATATTTATTTACAACTTTCGTCCCCACGTTTCATTCTAACATGACAAAGCTTCCCAATGACTCAAACATCGGTAGCCGCGATGGTCTTAAGGACCGCTGATTGAATACAAATGCAGTCATATTACTACTTAGGTAGGTACACCGCTTATGTTTGTGAGTCATGGTATAAAATTGATCGCCAAGTATGCATAATAGTTATTAAACATGAATCACTTTTGTCTCCAAGACTTAACAATACTAATTGTTTGGACTAAACTAAGAATTATTTTTACTTTTTTGCATTCAAATGCAATTTCTGTTATTTTAATAAAATATTTGAAAAAAAAACGACTCCGTAGGTCAGTTGTCAGAGCATTTGTCCAGACAGTAAAACATCGTTAGTTCGATTCCCATCGGAGCTGGTTGTGAGCCGGGTAGATTTTTCTAATACGTTATTTTCAAGTAGGTACATTTTTCAAATTTAAAAAAGTAAAATAGTTTTTTGTATATAACACAAAATGTGTGAGAGGTGCCAAATGTACCGGTTTTGGCCAGTTATTGATAGGTAGTTAAACTTTTGTAAGTATAGCGAAAAATCGAAACCTAACCAAGGTTAAATCAATATATTCTGATGCGCTAGAAACCAATCAATTGCAAAACAACAATTTAATTGTAAAAAACAAAGGTTTATAAAGTATTTCATACAAAACATTTTCTACAACAGAAAATGGGATTTATTGAAAAAAAATCGTATGACTTATGGAATTCTAACAGTTGTTATTATTACCTTAAAATACCTTACTTTAATTGCCTTTAGCAAAAATGGCGAAAAGTTGTTTAGAAAACTTTTAGAGTAAAAAGTGGCCAAAACCGGGGTTTCTGCCTTCTCTTAAATGGGATTATTATTATTATTATTATTTAATTACATTCCCAGGTAATTCATATATAAACGTCATATAGGTACTTTAATTAATTATTATTACTGTTTAATACATATTCGTTTAACGCGTGATAGACAGTGGACACGAAATATCGATAGCTTGATTCAGCCCTAGTGTAAAACGAAAATTATTTCTTTACACAAAATATTCGTAAATTCTGCATTATGTGTAATTAATATTTGCTTGTTACATAAATAAATGTTACAGATCATTTTTGTACCTAAGTACTCTTTATTTACAGATTATGACACGACCTCTCCTATTCCTTTTTAATTTTATTACGACCCTAGAGCCGCAACATAGCACTTTCAACGCGCATTTTAGACACGTTATGAGTTACTTTCAGAATATGAGAAATTAAATAGTAGATTGTTTAGCAAGGGATGTATTGATCTCGAACTATCGGCGCCCTCACTTCGTTCGTGCACCAAAACACTCGACTGTTATGGGTCCATACGCCCGAAGTAAACACTCTACTTTTCATTTTATTATTTGAATATGAGGAAAGTAAAAATAAAAACAGAAATAATCTAAAAAATATTTTTCCAATGGCCGCGGAATTATCGAAAGACTATAACTTTTTTGTTTATTTTCTCTATTTTAGGGAAGGCAAGGGAAACTAAGTCCATACAGCCAGCCTAGTTTGGTGTTTGACCCGTACTCTATGCAATTCCATGAAATTATTAGCCTAATCTTATTTTTTTAAGTTACAAATAACTCATTTAGATTAATCTGTTTCTAATAACGCATTCTTAAACAAAACAGTGTTTATTTATTAAATTAATAATTCTACGATATTAATTATTTTATATAATAGCAAAACATGGCTGTAATAGGCTTCTGTGCCTTTGCCTGCATACCTTTGGTAAATAAATGTCCAAAGAGATACTAAAAGACTCTACACACATTCCTATCAGACCTCCGATTCGGTCTGCTCCCATACCAAATCAGAACGTGTGTTAGCGCAGATTTGGTCTTGGAGCAGACCAACCCCCTGATTGACAAATCATCGGAAACGGATTCGGATTCGAATTCTGTGCTTTGTCTTTGTCTATTATATAGTGAGTGTCAGAGACAGGTCATGCATTCCGCGTTTCTGACGGTTCGTGAATCAGAGGGCAAATCGGCTGTCGGATCGGAACGTGTGTAGATGCTATTGCAGATTTTGACATGACCCCTCCTATTCCTTTTTTAAATTTCATAACGGCCTAGGGCCGCCACATACCACTTTCAACCCGCATTTTAGGCAAGTTAGCAGTTACTTTCAGAATATGAGACATGAAAAGTTTATTACATACTAGCGACCCGCCCAGGCTTCACACAGATGCAATTAGATGTTTTATTTGTAGATATTTCATAAAATAAACATAAATCTTCCACTTGAATCACTCTGTCTATTGATAATAAACCGCATTATCCGTCGCGTAAGTAGTTCGAAAGATTTAAGGCGCTACTTGCCATCCACTAGCGCAGCCAATTCATTTATTTTTATTATACGTAAACCAGATCAATATTTAAAAATTAGCCAAGTGCGAGTCGGTTCCGTACCTACTTAACGTACGATTACATAGACCTAGCAAAAATACCTACCACTGTCATTTTTTGCCAGAAAAAAAAATTACTTTGTTTTTCATAGTATTCGTATGAATAACAAAGTTATATTTGTGGTTTTCGAGAATATTTAACATTAAACCAAAAGTGGCCACTTTACCTTACCTTAAAATCTTTGTAATAGTTAATTAAAATTTATTTTATCCTTGTAAAAACTCTTGCAGTGAGTAAAAACATTTTTATAAGTTATTCCTTAAATAATACCTATTTTAAATTTATTTATTTTCGTCTCCTTAATCGTATGAGGTAATCTGATATAAATTTTCACGCCGAAACATTTCTAAATTGCAGTTTGGTTGGGCTAATTAATTTTTTGGTCTTAGATTTTGGGGACGTTGATAACATGGAAAGAAGTTGGGGTGCTTTCGAATAAACTCACAAGCGGAATGTATTATGTAAAGGGACGGTAGTAGGGGTCAATATGTTAAACTTCATGAAGTATTTTAAATAAATTAAAGTATGGTATGGTGTAAAATGGTGGTTTCGGGGAACTGGGTGAATGGTCCCGACCTAGGTGACTGATCACCCGTCCGGGTTCGCTGGCGTCCCCCCTATAAACAATAAATGATATAATATAATAATAATAATGGTGTAAAAGAGTATGGTATGCAACTATCCATAACACATAAATTTTCTAATATTCTTATGCACTTTTTGCACGCGGAAAAGTTTATCAACTCCAGTACTATTTCCCCATAGCTAGCAGTATGCCATAAGTCAGCCAAGAATGAGCGTAGGCATAGTAAGCATTTTTAGCTAATTCAAAATTTTATTTTTTCTGAAAATCTTGACAGTTTAATTTCATTTCACAATTCTTGGTTTGGTAGTAGGTACTTACGTGTTTTTCGCAGTTCAGCTAATGTCTGCTAAACAGTGGTTTAAAAAACTTTAAAAACAATAAATTATTTTAGGGATCTATCTCTTTAAGTCATCATGGTTGCGCCATCAGCGAGTGATCATTAGGACGCAATGGCAGTGCTACTGCGGGCCAATCGCCGTAATTCTATGCAGCCCGTCTTCATCGCGTTTGGGTCTTGACGTTTGACTTCGTATTGCCGTAATGACATGACGACGCACACGTCACGCAAACCTATAGTCCTACAATCCTGTCTGATCCGGTGACATCCGTGACAGAGGAACAACTTTCAATACGAAATTAGCTGTCAAAATAGACTGTCGTATGAAAACTGTTTTAGTTCCAAAGATTATCACCGGAACAGAAAACGTTGTCGCACTATCAATGCCGCGCGTTATCAAAAACGGTTTTGCACGTCAACTGCACGTACACTTTACTAATGCGTTATAGAATTACCGCGATCGGGGCCCTGGTCGTGCCACGTGTCTTGAGCTGCCAACTGCAAAGCGAAAACACCGAAACAAACAATAATAGGGTCAGATTTAAAATCGATGTAGGTAGAAGAGTTAAGTTTTTTTTTCATACTTAATTGAAAATGAAGTATTTAGAAAAGATTTACTCGTCCCACAACCAGCTAAATACTTCATTTTCAATTTTTCAATAATAAAAATTGCATTGTGAATGCAAAAACATAAATTTTTAAATGACTTTTTTTTTGCTTTACGTACGATGCAAAAAATAGTTAAATAAAAGGAAAAAAGTTAGTGGTGGATTCAACTTTTCTGAGCCGTTCGTTCTAGTAAAGGAAAATTCGTCAACCAATAGGTACGCAGATCTGAGAATATATCCTTACATTATGTGAGGATTCCGTTACCTCATTTAACGAGTAACTAGCCTTGTGCATAAATAATTTAACGAAACAAGATACCTTCGAATATTTAGAAGGGCAATCAGCAATCAAGAGAAGAGAAGTGTTAAGTAAGATATAGGTAAGCGTGCGTCGTTCGTCAAGTGATCCCTTTGTTTGATGTTTACGATTATAACAAACACCATAAAAATGTAGTGATATCAGGTTTTATTTAAGAAAGAAGAATTATGTTAGTGTTAATTTTAATGAATTAATCCAAATTAATCCTTCCATCCTCCTTAGTGTACGACCAGAGTGCAGAGCGTGGAGCGGAGCAGGGCGGGCAGCGTTCAGCGCGTGGTCGCCGACGCTCCGGCCGCTACTCAGGTCAGGACACCACTATACGTTAGAAATTGTCCCGACGCTCAACCAGAGCGGGCACTCTGGCCGTACCCTTACTGGAATAACCCGATGCTTCAGACAACAAATTGAGCATGTTTACTTTTGTTCTCATTTTAATATTAGGTGGAAGAGCTTTAAGTGTGTTTAACAATGAAAGTAGAAACAGTTTGTCTTCGTCTACTTCTTGTGTCTCACGACGGCGTCTCTGTTCCGTTAAAGTATTTAATGCTCGGACAAGCGGATCGTCATCTTCAGACGTTTGACATTTACGTTTGCTCGTTTTTGGTCGTTCATCTACTTCATCATCATAACTCTCCGAATTCTCTTCTTCTTCTACTTCTTCTTCTTCTTCTTCTTCTTCTTCTGATTCTTGGACAGCCACAAACTTTTTAAGAAACTCCAATTGCTTATAATGTATGTATTCGCTTTTGCGATGATTGGTTCCAGTACCAGACATTAAATTTCTTTTACGTTTTATTTCCCGTGCAAAGCACGTTCTAAGACCTTTCCATTTTTTCAGTAAATCAAGTTCTGAAAGTTAAAAAAAAGTTACTCATTTTAACTTTTAATAATTGCAGGTACCTCGCAAATGAACGTACAGTACAGTTCGATTCAAACATTTTGGCTTGTCGGATCATCGCGCGTAACGATGCGCAATATACAATTTATTGTATAATGTGCATAGTGACTAACTTCACGACGGCCATTAAGATTGAAAGATTGAATGGCACTGTACATTGACATCAGAGAAGCGTGTGCATGTCGTTATTTGTCATAATCTGTAATAGTAGATTGTTTAGCAAGGGCTGTATGGCACCCATAACAGTCGAGTGTTCGAGACTGTTATGGGTCCATACACCCGAAGTAAACACTCTACTTTTCATTTCGAATATGAGGAAAGTAAAAATAAACAGAAATATTCAAAAAAATATGTATCCTTTGGCCGCGGAATTTTCGAAAGACTAAATTTTTTGTTCATTTTCTCTATTTTAGGGAAGGCAAGGGAAACTAAGTCCATACAGCCTAGTTTGGTGTTTGACCCGTACTCTATGCAATTCCATGAAATTATTAGCCTGATTTTTTATGTTACAAATAACTTATTAGGTTTAATCTGTTTCTAATAACGCAGTCTTTAAAAAACACAATGTTTTAGATATTAAAGTAATAATTCTACGATATTAATTATTTTATATAATAGCAAAACAGGCTGTAAAGGCCATGTGACTTTGCCTGTATACCTTTGGTAAATATATGTCCAAAGAGATACTTACAGATTTTGACATGACCCCTCCTATTCCTTTTTTTAAATTTCATAACCGCCCTAGGGCCGCCACATACCACTTTCAACCCGCATTTTAGGCAAGTTGGGAGTTACTTTCAGAATATGAGACATGAAAACATGTTTGCAATTTCAAACTATACTGCTACTTAGTGCCTGGATTAAAATATTAGGTGAATTCGAAAAGCATGATAACAGCTTCCCACTCTGCATCAAAAGTCTATAAACATGGACAGCATTTAAGGCTTTTGAAGATTCTTGAACCTGATCATTGAAAGATCATGTTTTGTCTTACACAATCTGTACGTGCTAGAGATGGATATACTTTTATAATCTGCTGTGAACATAAAACGCAACAAAACAAAGTTCGACTATTTGACTAGGGGAAGGGTTCTCAAACCACAATTCAAGAGTAACTTGCAGACTATGTTGTAAGTAAACGAAGACCCACTTACATGGCAAAGTACGTACGTTATCTATCATTAAATAAAAATATTATTTTCAACACTCACCCAACTCTCTTTTTTCCACTTTATTTAGGGCAGTACCACCAAATATTTCCACAACTTCCTCCCAACACTTATTTTTCACAGCTCTGTTGTTATAACCTTTCGAGGAACCGTCCCAAATAGTAGGTCTTTTTTTTATTTCAGCAATAAATCTTTCGGTATCAATATTACTAACATTTTGCGACATCGTATTGTATTCGTTCAAGAGAATAAGCAATAAACAGTGTACATGTGCGGTGCGAATGACATCGTGGCCGCACAGTGTTGATTCGGGTAGGAGGGAGGGGCGTCCTCTGTAGCGCAACCGCTGTTGGAGTGAGTGAGACACCAGATAGTTCTATACGGTATGGTAGCGCGACCAGCGGGTGATTGTGCTTTCAATCAATGCCTCACCGCGGCGCGCGGCGGCAACTGATTGGCTGTGCAACCAATTCGGAAAAGCACCCGCTGGTTACGCAACCTTGGTGGTACCCTAATGAGATAGTGCTGTGTGGTTCCGGGTTGGTGCTGCAGAAATATTTACTAAGTAAATAAATAAATCAATCAATCAATATTCAAAAGGATAAGTATCATTTTTTGAAATAAAAGTAAAATGTAAAGGTTTGGGTGATTAAATATTTTTAAATAAATATGAGTAAACAATACACTAGTATACAATACAACATAGGTACTTCATTAGTCTTATCATATCCCCAGCCCAATCCAAGCCCAATCAATAAAACTTACATACAAACTGTAAAATTTGACAAAAAGTGACTTATGTAATTATTGTCAAATTGTCTGATCAATAAATTATGTAAAAAAAACACCGACTAATAATTTGTAAATTGTCGTGCCTGTAAGTAAACAATGTTGTCAGGTTGTTTCTATTTTTAAAAAAAGCTTGTAAAATACTGGAGATCAGAAATTAAGGATTCCACAAATATAAAACCAAAAAGATACTTCCATGCCGAAAAGATAAATTTAGCGCAAGTAAAGAGCTCTATCTATCTTTTCACGTAGTAACTTCTACTCAGTCAAAAAGTTATGTCAAATGCTTTGCGAGTATGCTCAACTGTCGCTTAAATCACGAAAGCGGTTCTAGATGGCGCCACATAAGTCCAACCTTCCACTATAGGGGGCAGTGCTGTAGCATCAACTTTCGGTCCCGAACAAAGCAGCTTTTTTGCTTCCCACGCAAAGCACAGAATGCTTTGAAAATTTGTTTCCAGCCATATAAATATGTGTGTTGCCGTACATTGCGCAGTTGGAACGAAGTGGCGTCACGCTTTTGAAGGCAAAAGGTATTGGAGTTTATATACGAGGAGTTTTCTTGGGTGTATAGCGTTGGTTTGGTAGGGGGTGTTGTGGACGTGAGACCAGCAGCCGGCAGCCGGCGCTTCTTGGCGGCACGGCAGTCGAGACGTGTTCGCTACAGTGACAGGTGCCACGCAACCTCGGCACCCAACTTGCGCTCGCGAAACCACCCCCATTGTTTATAACACTTGTTGTTCCACCCTCACCGTGTTACCCACCAAACAAAGCTTTTTCGACACCTATGTTAAGTCATAAAATGTGAACTATAGTGAAGTGAAGTGCTCTAAAAAATACCGGTCTGTCATGTTGTCAAGTACGATTTTAGTGTAAATTGTTTGTAATTAATTGACGATGTACACAAATGATCACAAATCGCGCATGGATTTCTCCCTTGTGAAACGCTGAGATATTCTTTGGAGTTCATCTTTAATAGTAAGTTTGTGATGTTTTTTGTATTTTGCTCTGTTATAAAATTGGTGCGTTCTAATGGTCGGGAGGAAGTAATTTGTGCGTGAAGCGAAGCGAGATAAGAAATTATACGTACACTTATTTTTCTCATGGAGTTTTCATATTATTACACTATAAATAGAAGATGTTATTTGAACAATTTTGTGCTTGTTATATTATTATTCTTCTTCGTTGCTTGGTGAGGCGTGAAATAAAGAACAAATTAAAAAAGTAATAAGTAGGTAGGTACTAGATTAGGTTTGGTCCGTTCAATTTGAAAGGTCATTGTTAGCATTTTTAAGACTACATTGGCATTGGTCTTTTCCAGGTATTTTAGGAGGTATGGAATTTAATCCATGTTCTAAGATCCATTAGTATGTTTGATGAGTAATATTACTAGGGTCCGTTGTATTGTAATGCAGCGGGCCGCGGAGTCGGGTTGAACGGCCGCTGCGCGCGCGCTGCCGCCTTCCAATCGCGATATTCACCTTGGCAATAAGCTAATGTTGTCTCAAATACTTCGCAGGGTGGGCCTATTTCGTAATACTACCTTCAATGAACGAATTATATCAGTCGCCAGGTTATAGCATCACACGACAACGACACTCGGTGTCCTATTGGCAAACTGGTCACCGACTATAAAAAAATATCCCTTATCTGCAACGGTTTATGGTATTTATTGGTTGAATAATACTGCTGAGAACTATTACTTGCAATATCAGTGTATAGTTGAACCATTGAATCATGACGTGATGACCCATTTTGCTAATACTTAAGTAATTTGTTTGAAAGCGTTAAAATCATAAAGAGTTATGTCAACAATCTTGAATTCCGACCTTATTGATTTTTTAACTCCTGATAATAAACTTATGGTGGGCCACGATTCAATTGGTTCGACTGTACAAAACAACTTCATCGCTGTAAAAACAAACATCGATGTAAATAGGTAAATTAGCAATTAAGCAACTTCCTTAAACTCGCATTACTTAATAGGTACCTATGTAATAATGAAAAAAAAATGCTTATTTAATACCTTCAAAAAAATATCAGTGAATGGTTTTAAATGTTTCAAGCAATAAACTGTTCGGTGTATCACCACAATTACCTACCTACCTACGAAGTTTGAATCTCGTCTGAGTAGGTAGTTAGAGCTAAAATTATAATGACCTAGACCTATGTTTAAACCATTAGTAAAATAAAAATTATGAAGCCTGTTAAAGTACAAAACGAAATCAAGCACATCATTAGGAAGAAGTTAGAACTTTATATGGTGTCTCTTATAAATCAGTTAGCCTTCTGCAATTATACTTAATCTAATACAAATTAAAAAGTTGTTGTAGATAATGCTGCTTCTGCTGGAGCCCCCATTAATATGGGCGTACCCCAAGGTTCAATATTGGGCCCTCTGCTATTTTTAATTTACATAAATGATCTACTTTACTGCGCGAGTAAGCTGTGTGAGACAGTACTGTTTGCAGATGATACCTTCTTAATTTTCAAAATTGAGAGATGTTACAAATTGTTCTGACGACGTAAATAGTGCTCTCACTTAAGTTGTATACTGGTTTAATAATAATTTATCAATTATCATTAAATCTTAAGAAAACTAGATAGATGTGTTAAATTCTCATTACTTACCTAATGTAGGGCAGGTTGAGATGCATATCAAATTAAACAAGGATGTACTCGAATTAGTTGAAAGTACCTCTACTTTTCAAAATTCCTTGGTATTATTATTAGGTTCAAGACTACACTGGGATCCACATATTGAGGCCTAGTCGAGCAGACTCAGTTCTGCGGCTTTTGCTGTAAAAAAATATAAGGCCTTTGACAGATATTGAAACGGCAAGACAAGTTTACTTTTAGTTATTTTTATATACCTAGTGCTAGCGAAATTGGTAAAATGTGGGTCCCCTCCACTCTAACTCTTAAAATAAAAAAGTGAAAAATCTAGAAATAATATGCTCATCGTGAACTGCCGAACTATGTACCTATCTTACTAACTACCCATTCTATCATTTTACTGGCCATTCATTTATTTACATTGTTTGAATAATTTTTGAGCCTTCCTTGTGGGATGGCTAACCGCTAAGCGCTAAATTTTCTTTTTATTACTATTACTGTTTTACTGCTGTAGTAGTTAACCAACCACCCGAGAATAAAAAAACTGCTCAAATAATTTTTCAACTGATCATAATAACGTAAGTACCTAAGTAATGTTTAAACATTAAACTAATAAATAATTAATAAAACTTTTAAACCTTTTTTTGAAAGTAATAAAATGGGAAAACATATTTCCCATTTTAATGCTAGAAATAAGGATAAGACTGCCGTTTCAAGATTTATACTTGAAAAAAGTAGAGGCTCGTTTATGGGGAAAGGCTAGCCTTCTTTAAATAAAGTTCCATAAATAAAATTTGCATACATTAAAAAACATATGATAACATGTAATGTAACATGTAACAATCATAATGTACAAAAGGAAAATATTATTTATTATTTTATTAGAACATTTTTCTTCAATATTTGTTGGTTTTTCTAAAGTTCTTTGTAATGTACGATTATGCGTTAAGCAACGACATGTTTATTATTTGTAAATGACGTGGCTTCTGTTGAAGCTGAAGAGTTTTTTCGCCCGTTTTTCTTGTCATCTTAAAGATGTCTATAACGGGTGGTAGGAACAAAATGTTGGACGATTCAAAAGTATTTCATTTGGTAAATATAATTGAATAAAGAGTTTTTGACTTTGACTTCATTAACTAATTTAATACTTTACAGCTTTATCCGATTTCTCTAAAGAGTCTAGATTGCCTATCTAAAACCGAGCAAACCCACGTATAAGGATACAATTTGTATTGAAGAAATGATACATGTTCCGTAATAAGATGTCTCGGCTAATAATAAATATCGCACGGACCGTCACTATAAATCGTAGGCCTTTCGCATAAGATTCTTATAAGTTTCCCTCAGCAGAGGCCTCTGGGGACTGCCATCTTTCTTCTTTTCGATCTGCTGCTGTCAGTGATAACGAGGCCGATCTCATTTATTAGCCTGCCTTTCAAATCAGGCCTTTTTGTTAAATTTTTTGGGAGATTACTTATTCGTACTTCCCCCCACAATTCTCCGAGTCATTTATATTTTGTCGCAGATTAAAAGTATTGAATTTCCTTTTCGACGTTTGAATAACGGGCGAGAGATATAACGAATCAGTCATTTATTGTGTAAGAGGGAGTCTTTCGGACCCCCGCGAATTATTCGGGCATGCCGCAAATCAAGGATTCGATAGAAAGTCGGGATCTAGAGAGAGGGTCAAGAGGCACTTGTCCTCGATAGAGATTTGTAAATCTCGGTCCACTCGGCGGCCGGGCCTCCCAAGTACTCCTTGTGTTTTGTCCCTTCGCTATTTAAAGTCCAAACAAATGGGGCGTCCTATTTGGTGCCTGATATCTTTTTCCTCAAAACCTTGTCCATTTGTTTCTTTTACAAATGGGACGAGTAATAGAGTTTTTTAAGTGCACATCTTAAGTGTACGATGTTTTTTTTTCACTTTGTTTGCGTGGTGTGGTGGGTCTAATTTCCTTTCAATATTGTAAGTTGGTTCATTACTCTTAATAAAACGATGTTGTGATCCTTAAATTATGCCTTTGCACTATTGTCACTTAAAATAAAAACAGAAATAGAATTGAACATTTTAGTTTTATTTCACATTTATATTAGTCCTAGGCCTAGCGGTACACCCCGAAATTCAGTAAAATGGTGCAAATGGTGTTAAAGGCATGAAAATCGGAACGATTAATCTTTAAGCCATAAAAATCAATTTGACCCGTAGCACGAAAAAAAAAACGAAAAAGGAGAGGAGTTATGACGTCATCTTTTATTTGTATGGGAAATTTTTTTTTTTGGTTCTGAAACCTATCGTGTAATATATCTGATGAAAGGGCTTACAAAGCCGATAAAACAAATGTATCATATCATTATATTTCAGTCACTTGTTTTAAATTAAAGTAAAATCATTTTCAAAACATACCAAGTTTGGGCTCCTCCAGATATGATAAGGTTGAATCGTTATTTGTAAAATATACCTTAAATGATAGGTAATAGCCTCATATCCAACCCTAAGAAAGCAATTTTAAAAATATTTAAATTTAGTATTTTTTTATAATTTTTAAAAATTACATTAATGTTTCCGGTCTGGAAAACAATATTAGGTAAATAAATTTACTTATCGATAATATTTATTTACTTTTGATTCAAAATATTTTGTGCATTCTTAAATATCACCTTTTTATCCCGTTCCCATGATAGGTATAAAGTACCGATTATTAAATTGATCTACTAAACCGATTAGAGTGAGCTATAATTAAGTTTAATCTTAAACCCATCAAAAATGGAAAAAAAAAGTGCCGGGTAAGAGCATCCCCTTTTCAATATTTATTTTCTTAGTAACTAGTCTTAACTTAAAAAGAGCGCGGCTAATTAAAATGTGTATTCTGATATTTTAATTTTAATCTATTCAGTGGCATTAGTAAAAATAAGAAATCGGAATTTTCCTCCTTGTGCTAATTAGGTGGATTTACGTGAAAATAAATAAGGATCGGTTTGTATTTACTTAACACTATTTTTATGTTAAGACCTCTTTCTTTTGATACTCAAAGAAATTTTTGTGTATATAGGAGTAACAACATTAAAACCGGTCAAGAGCGAGTCGGACTCGCGCACCGAGGGTTCCGTTCCGTACAATCCTACTAATATTATAAATGTGAAAGTTTGGATGTTTGGATGTTTGGATGTTTGGATGTTTGGATGTTTGTTACTTAATCACGCCGAAACGGCTGAACGGATTTGGATGAAATTTGGAACACAGATACTTTGTAGCCTGGAGAGGAACATAGGCTACTTTTTATCCCGGAAAAATGTCACATTCCTGAGGGATAACGTCGTGTAGTCCACGCGGGCGAAGCCGCGGGCGGAAAACTAGTCATAAATATAAATAAGTAAAACGTGAAAATATATTCATCTGCGAGGCTTCGTCAAAAAAATTGCGGTGTAGAGTAGAATATTGCAAGTTATGTAAATTTTACTTTTTTGCATTCACAATACAATTTTTATTGAAAAATGGAAAATGAAGTATTTAGAAAAAAATCGACCCGTCTCATGGGGTATGTATCATAATAACTACGGTCGTTTCGACTATGGTCGAAATAACTACGGTCAAAAGACCTACTGTTTAAAATAACTATTGGTCGTTATACCTATTTTTAAAATAACTAATGTACGAAATCACTACTGGTCATCTCACCTACGAATAACTCACCTACGGTTATTTCACCTACGTTTGATTGAACTACTGGTCATTTCACCTACGGTAATTTCACCTACGGTCAACTCACCTACACGGTTTATTATGTTTAAAAATAGTGACTCATGTACAGACACGAGCAATAATATTATGTATACAATACATCATAGATCTTTGTCACACTGTAGCGCTCCAAAAGAAAACGATCAGTGTCACAGAAGTCATTCAATATTGTAATATGACATAGTCCTATGTTGTATATACATATTATTGCTCGTGACTGTATTGCTGATAGGTGCGAGGAGCGAAGCGACGAGCATGTTAGGTCTTCATGAACATACCGCGCGAGCCGAGCGAGCGAAGCGAGCGTTCCGCGGCAGCGGCCTGCGAAGCGCCAGAAACGACTATATACATATTCCCGTTTCCTATTAAACTGAAGTAGGGGTAGGGGGGGTGTATAAAGTTGATTCTGGCGCTTCGCCGGCCGCTACCGCGGCACGCTCGCGCGGCGTTTTGGTCACTGTTCTAACCTAACCTAACCTGAAACGACTGTTTCATTTGGGTGGCGGGGGGCTTCGCCCCCTGTCCCCTCGTCTATATTTTCCCAAAATATATAAGAGCAAAAAAAAAAAAACTTATATGTCCATCGGATGCCTCCTAGATATCTCCAGGATACCATAGGGGATCGAAAATTTTGTTAGATTTCAGCTATGACGCACCGTTTTCGAGATATTTGCATTTTTATAAAATTCATTCTTGAAAATTTTACAAGTCCCCGCTCCATACTAAAACAGTCAAAAATTTTATGTTTGCGACACCCTAACCAAAAAAACAATCCAACGCGCCCAAATCCATTTATTAAACTTTCCAATTAATAAGCTTGTTGTAGGCGAGTCGTTCATAGTCGAAACAACCAGTAGATGAAATGAACATTAGGCCAATCGTCCGTTAGTTGAATCAACTGTAGTTCAATCAACCGTAGGTGAAATGAACAGTAGTTGAGTCGTTCAATAGTCATTATGAAAATATGTGAATCGATCGTAGTTATTACGACCATAGTCGTAATGACCGTAGTTATTATGATACATACCCGTCTCATGGGACTATTGCAGTTTTAGGTCAGCGCTATCTCTTGACCGATAGTGGAAGTAATGTATTTTGTTGATTATTTCTGAAAAAGTTTACTATTTAGAGACATCTTTTTATTTTTCCTGTAATCCTACATAAACTTCTATCACATAAAATAATTTTAGATGATTCTCTATGCAAACTTCGGAGATAAGGGAAGGACGTTTTTTCATTTTTCATCAAAAGTCGAAAACTATGCCGCCTAAGAAAAAAAGGAAAAATAAAATCATAATATGATACCCGATATGCCCTAGTAGCCCCACTTCGAATTTTTAAGACCTTATTTCAGTCCCTGTTGCAAAAACATATAAATATTTTTATTTTTCTCTTATTTGAAAAATAGTTGGGCAAACGTCAACTAAAACTATTCCAAATTTCAAGCTGATAGCATTAGTATTAGTTCTCGAGATATCCAGCTGTGACAGACTGAGTCGCACCATAAGGGTTCCTTTTTAGCATTTTGGTTCATCATCATCATCATCATTTCAGCCGTACGACGCCCACTGCTGGGCCTTGGCCTCCCCCAAGGATCTTCACAACGATCGGTCCTGCGCTGCCCGCATCCAGCGGCTTCCCGCGACCTTGACCAGATCGTCGGTCCACCTTGTAGGGGGCCTGCCCACGGAACGTCGCCGTCGTCCGGTTCGCATTTTGGTTCGGAACCCTAAAATTTATAAAGAGCAAGTACTCTTAATAAAGATCGAACAACTCGACAAGAGGAATAAAAACGTACTTAGATATCATTGAATGGATTTCAGTCAATCTGTCACTATCGCTAATTAAAGTGCTAAATAAAACATTTAAATCTTAAATTGTTTTGTGTCTTAAACTGTGAAAGTAAATGGAACTCGTTCTTACTAACACCTAAAACTACAAAACGTAGGTTTAACCTAACCTACCTATGCATCTGTGGTCATCATCCATCACTCATGATTATGTAGGTACATACCTACAGATGTACAGTACAGTACCTACACCGACCGATCTGAAACACAAACAGTTTTCATCTATAAAGGCATTATAAAGGACGGTTTAAATAAATTAAATAAATAAATTATAGTTATAATAACAATAAATATAAATGTAAAAAAAAGATTATTATTAGTACAAATTTGTTTACCCCGGAAAAATAGCAAATTTCCGCGGGATAACGTAGTGTGACTACGCACTACATGTACAGTCGAACAATTAAATCGTGACATTCGTGACCCACAATAAGAATATATAAGTTTTGAGTTTTGACTCTTTAAAAAAAATATTAATAGGTCATTCAATAGGTTCGGTTCGACTGCAGCTCATAACAATATTTTTTAGCCGTTAGCCCCCTGAGTATATATCTAAAACTACAAAATGGTACATAGTAGGTACACACATACTTGTTAGTCTGTCGTCACATTGTAACACCTACCTATCCTTTCTAATCGCTTAGCCTAACCTAATAGATGACCTAAATATACTAACAAACCATTCTAGTATTTACTCTAAGCTAATACTGAACCCCTGTCAAGGATTCTATTAGTTACTAAAATACCTAGCTAGCTTGAACGCTGTAATACCTAACTGTTGTCCGATTAATATATAGATAACTACTATGGATGCTCTGAATCAATTCTGAAGTGGCCTGTGATGTCGTAATGGAGAACCCTGGTTGTAAAGCGTAGACCCATGATCTTTTAAATGAAGCGACAGAGACTAACCTTACTACTAACTAACTCATACTTTGAACTGCCTATATGCCTACATCAACTTAACAGCTGTTCATATTACATGGCCGTTGCTTCTAATTTTCTAACCTCATTTATAGCGACCAAGACACTCAAAATAAGTTAATACTCTTGTATAAATCTAACATTAGTTTACCCCTACATTGCTTGGACATTTAACAGTTAGGTCCTAACCGATTCCTAGGTCTAATATACTTTGAAAACCTGGTGAGTTATTTTGCTGAGTCCACCATGCTAATTTTCTGGTTACTGACCCAAGGTTAACTGTCTATTAAAACTGGTGGAATTTAATAATTTAGGTTACAATGGAACTGAAACTAGTAACAGCATCCGGATTTGCTTGCAAGGTCTAAGGTGAAATTGGCATGTGTGGTTTGAAATGTAATTTGATATTCCTATATGAAGATGGAGACACAATTACTATAATAATACCTATTAGCTTAAGCATATGGTTTTGCTTGCAAATTAGAAATGAAAATTTGTTATATCTATTGGAAGACTGAGTCACTATATCAGATCTATAACCGTACCTACTAGCTTAGGCATATGGCCTTGCTTGCAAAGTTAGAGATGAAAATTTGTTATATCTATTAGAAGATGGAAACACTACATCTATAATAGTACCTATTAGCTTCAGCATATGGTTTTGCTTGCAAAGTCAGAGATGGAAATTGGTATAATCATTAGGGTGAAGAGAGTCTATTGATCTTAATCACCATCTTGGCCTAATACAAATGCTCCAGCAATATTATTTAACCGGTAAAGTCAGGGCACCTCCGCCGCCCATAACAGTGGAACTCGTCACCAGACTTGGACATCCCTCCTCCGGCGCTGCTTTATTACATTTTCATATAAAAACAAACTTCAACATATAAAGTCAAGCTGTCATGTTCGTCAATTCTTTATGTATATATATATATAAGAGGACCAAGCTAAATGCTTCAAAGCGACTTGTTAGTCTACATGAAGAGATCTTTCTCCTTCATGGCAGCAGCAGTTAAAGTTAACGTTAATTGATATATCCTTTTCCTTTTGTTGAATAATCCTTATTGGGATAAATCCAACAGGTTGAGTGCTTAAATTAGGAGAACTAGCAAGTCTGACTCCTGAGGGGAGAGAACTCGAATCTAATTCATAGTAAGTACATATAAATATAGACTCTCCTAACCTTTTCTATGACCAAGTTTCCCCGTAGAACTAAATTCCCTAGTTATGTCTACGTGTCTGACTCGGATCTTATTGAACTCTTGCAACTTGTTGGTTAAAATTTGTCTCTAAAGAATCTCACTCATGGTAATATATCCTTAATCTCACCATTGGACTGGTCTTGGAAATAACTTAAGAATCCAACCAAATTGGACAGAAGCTTTCGCCTCACCCCGATAGCTTTACATAATTTATGGCTAATATAGAACCATGTTCCAACTCAATAGGTTAGTATCTGGAAAAACCTTGAATCCACATCAGCTTCCATAAGACACTGGTCAACATTACACCGAGTTCCTTCGAGTTTAAACATCTTCTCCCGCCACCGAACAAAATCCTCTTCATACATTAATTTAGCAGTAGTCTGATCCAGAGAACTCTTCCGCAACCAGCTCAATTTATAGATTATTATAGGTGCCTTTTGCATCATAGGAATATATTACCTTTTGTCAAGCCAAATATATAGGTAAATTTAGATTCTCCACTTATGTTTGATAGATTATTTCAACCTTCATATCTTTGCAATGCGTGAACCTATAAAGATTAAGTACTCTAATCAAGCTCTTTGGACTGTTCCACTAGTATTGTTACCTCACAAATCATTTCCCAAATACTGAAAGCACTAGGTATCCATTGGTCACCTTTTCCTTTTCAAATCTATTAATTTCTTACATACCTCACTGAATATCATATAACTTGTAGACTACATTGCTACAACGCACTAATCATTGACCTAATCTCTCTTCTTAAGATGTAACATTATTTTTGTTAGATAAAGACAGCCATTTTGCTGGAAACTGTCAATCGGACTCTTCCCCACTATCTATAATCATTCTGTCAAATTGCCCGGGTTTGTTCGTCTATCACAAGAATCTATGGCTAGGGATGTCAACAAAATTCGGATTTGATCGTAGATATATTTGTGATAACACATAATGCTACTTATAGACCTAACAGCGACCCTACTCTTTCTACCTACTCTGTATACCAGACTCCCCTCGTAGCCTTGCCCCAGCAGACCTCCCCCTTTCTGCCAGAACAAAGGTCTTCGAGTTACCTAGCTCGTGATTCTAAGTAGGTACTTACCTGCCTAATTTCCGACTAAATGCGACTTTCCTAACAAACGCAAACCTGGCGCCTGTATCGCCAGTTCTGACGCCCCAATTCTGTCAAGTTTGGGTGAGTGGGCCCCCTAAAATCCTATCGCTCATGCCGTGGTCCATCTGCTTGGGAAGGGAACAGATAGACACCCTACAGGTAGGTATGGTTCAATCAGGCCGCAACTGCCTCCAAATCTGGGGCATACGCCCCGCGCCATCAGACGTGTTAACTGAAAAACTGTCAATGAAAACAGCCCGCCTGATCAAACCATGTGGAAATTACTAAGCGTTATCCAATGAACACTCATCTGACACTCCACAATGCCAGACTTTCTTTACCTAGCGACCTCCCGTGAGCCTTGCCTGGAGCCCGGAGACATAAAAATGTACTCCTGAAGAAACAAACTCTATGCTTCCAACCCTCTCTGACTCAAATTAAGCCCATTTTCTAGGATTTTACTTGGGAATAATTTACTTTAATTGAAATGCTTTCTGTAAACAAACTAGACCTTTTAATTTCGGATCCAATTTACCAGTCAGAATTCCAAAATTAAAACGTTTAAAAGATCGCGAACCCAATAAACGCCCTATGGTGCAAGGACTCACTGTACACTTGCTTGAAGACTACTTCTCGCTTGATTAAAAATGGAAACTTCTTCAAAAAGTGTTTCGTCTTCCATACGTGTTGCCTCGAAGTCTCTCCCGGAGAAATAAGAGCGGGCGCCGCGTCGTTTCTGCTTATATAGACCTCCTCAAAAACGCGCCAAAAAGTGGCGTCCCACATTCCTACTCTATCGTCATAGCGCCCTCTAGCGTTTAACGCCAACCCATTTCAAACATCCCGAACGCCCCGCCTGGCCTTCGTTCAGAAACCTTTGATAGTCAAGTTATAGAATTTACTAAACTATTCAAAATATTACCTTCTCACATAATATAAACACACCATTTTGTATGATCCCTTTTTTATTATTATTTATGAATGAACACTATTATCAAAATGGTAATTGTTCGAACATAATTTCCGAACGTATCACCTCTAGCCAAAGAAACATATTTGAAACTTTGAACCTTATCTAAGATAGAAACCAATATTCTGTACTTTTGATTATTTAACCCATATTTTTTATTTAAGTTTTACATAATGTTAATTTAACATTCTGTGAGTAAAAACTTCTCGCTATATTTATGTGATGTCATTTGACTTGTCTTAGTTCTCAACTCTGCCGCTAGGAGCATCTTTGTTTACTTGTCATAACCTATTTCAGTATCTTGCCAACATTGTATAAAATAAATATTTAGCTCCAAACATAATAATTAGACTGATGTGATGTAATTAAACCAAAGTTCACATGTGTAACCAATAAATATGCCGAACACATATTGTGCCACTAACACGTAGACTGTATTGAATACATGCCTACAAACTCTGTTTTTAGAACCTGTCAGTTTACAAATATGTCCAAATTAACATGCTCCAAGATTCATAACTTCACCAACTATCAACAGCTCGTGTCGATTATTTCGTGAAACAATATCGAAATACAAGTATTGTCCACACTCCCGTGAAGCAAATTCGATTGACAAAACCCTCAACAAAGTGCATCTTCCTATATGAAATAATTTGTCACAGACCAACTGTTGTGAAACATCGTTGTTTCAATCCCTGAATCTCAGGTATTTATTAACTATATTTTCTCGCTAATTCAAACAAATTTACTGTATCTAACTTCCTCAGATTAATCATAAATGTTAACTTCCAAATTAAATGCAAATGACCACAACTGCTCCGCTACCATTAACCCGTTTCTTTTTCAGTGTTTACCTCAAGCAATCTGAAACCACTAAACAAGCCCCAAGCCTTATAGACAGAATCTCCCTCCCATATACACTGTGTTGACAAAGTATGAAGCAAATTCCCAGCGCAACAACATGGTAAATGGCTAATTTTGTTCAATACAACCCAGTTGACACAACCCAATTTGACTTTGTGATTTATTCCTACCCCAGGAACTATTTATACTATTAAAAGTTATTGAGGTAAGTAACATTAATACATTTCGACTTTTAACTCTTTAAGAAATATTCGAGATAGTTCAGGTGCGATTCTGAACCGTTACAGCCGACCCCAAAATTCTTCAAAGGTGACAGTACCAAGTATTGGATCCGGAGTAGAATTTTTCTTTCTATCCAAATCTCTAATATTTCTTTTTACACATATATTTATATATATATAGACATGTTTTTTTTTTTTTTAATATCTATATATATATATTATTATTATTTTTATATCAATATATATATATATTTTTTTTTTTTTTTTTTATATATATATATATATATATATATCCCTTTCTCTTATTATTTTCCCAAAATCAAAGAATTGAATCAATTTGGACCAAGAAAAACACAATGCTCTTTGTCCTACCAAAGGACATTGCGGCCTCCGACCCCTATCGAATCAATTTTTAGTGAGCCCTAGTGATTATGTAATTAAGAGTGTAGAGTGTATTTAGACCAAAATAATATCAAAAGTTATCAAGCGAGCTTTAAGTGATTTTTATTGCTTTATCCAAATTCATCGTATGTATATCCGACACCAGAGACGTACAAAGCATGGTGAAAGGTACGGGTTGTGAATCCGTAGTTTAGAATAAACTCGCCTTGGTGTATAAAGAGTAATCCAACCTTACGATTACATGGCGTTCTAGCGCAGCAATTTATACCCCCAAAGTGCCCCTGCATATCTCTGTACGCCCCCTTCTAAATGAAGCATATACAAAGACCCTTTTGTCAAAAAGCTTACTCAAAACTCTGGAATAGCCTCCGATATCACTTTGGAGAATGTATAGTTGTCGAGTTAAACATGGCCCGTCCTGACCCACGGGAAGTGTAAATTTTGTACAGGCGTTTACACCGGGACAAGATACAAACATAAACACTGTTTGTATATATATACATTTTTTTTTTTTTTTTTTTTATCCTAACACCAAAGTCCCACTGTACAAAATTCAAGTCTGTTAACACGTGCTCTACGCCTATCCCTATCACGTGCTGTTGTGTGCGGATCTTATCTTTTGGGTTAATAATAATGGTTGTAATCAGGCTTCCCAATTTGTTTACACTCATGGCCTCATATTTTGAATCTTTTTTTTTTTCATATATAAAATAGATATATATATATATATATATATATATACACTTACATATTTTTTTTTTTATATATACAGATTCCACTCTTCTTCACTTTTAACAATTCCGTCCTTCCTCAAACTCACATCCGCGCCACCATGAACATAACCAACGTTTCACCTGATTACTTGTAGTATACTGCCCTAAAAAGCTATTAACATTAATTTGTAAAATTAATACTACCGATCCTCATAATACTGTCACCTCTTCTATTTTCCTTTCCCCTCCCTATAAATATAAGAACTCCTCTTTTGTTTAATTTATTAACAAAACTTTTCGCTCAGATTCGTTCGAAATTAATATATTTTTTTTTTATAGTTAATCGGTTCATTAACAATGCATGAATTGACTCCAACACATGATTGGACTATCTACCATAACCGAATACTATCCCTTTCCTTTGCTAATAATGACCCAAAGCCAAAATTGTACATGTTCGACCAACATTTCCTACCCGTTAGCAAATTTCAATTGTCCACCTAAAACATGACAATATTACACCAATTGAATTAAAACTCTGTAACAAAATTTAACAACCCAATCCTAACATTTACCATAATTAAGAACGTAAAACCCCTATCGTAATAACAATTTCAACCTTGAAACACATCACTACCATCACTGTTGCATCGAACTATAAAACCGACCTAAGTAAATATATAAATACCCCCAATATATATTAATATAGGTATATACCGCAGTACCGACCAACCTATCAAGGCTTACCCCTTTTTTTTTCCATCTAACAATTTCCCTAACCTAGCCAAACTACTAAAAGTCTATTCCCACTACTCTCTATCCGAATACTATCAGCGAATTTTGCTAACCTATCAACACTTATCACCTTCTTGCTACCATCTATTAAGTCCATTACGTGTCAGAGCTCAATTCATGTTAGGTACATAAAGATTACATTATTAACCAACTAACATCCCTATATAACTCTTTTAAATATTAATTGTAAAATTCACATTATTAACATAACTTTGACATTTTAATCCTGATAAGTAATATTAAGTTTTTTTTTTTTCAAAAGTTCTACTAAGTGTCTTCCTTAACTATGTCTATAAAAAAAACTATAAAACCCCTTATTCCCTCAAATGACATATTTGGTTTTGGCTTATCCTAATTTTGGTTTTAACTCCAATTCACGTTTGGTGTTAACGTCTAATTTAATTTAGGGTCAAAGTTTATTCATGGAATTCAACTTTAACCTTTCGACCCCCCACTTTTAAGTAGTACCTGACCTTATGACTGATGATAATTATTATTATATGATGAGAATTGACTTCCACTAAAAAGTGTATTTGTTTAACAATTAAATCCCTTCTACTTCAAATTCGCAACCAACCTTTACACTATAGTACAACCTATATTGGTTCCTTTAAGATTCCTATAACTATAACCTGCCTTTATCCTGTAAAACATATTCTTAACTTATTTATCTAATTGGAAAATACACCATATTTCAAAATTAGTAAATAATTTTCCCCATTATAAACCCCATTATCCATCTCTAACTTTGGTTACTAATAATGATATTAATTAATAACGTTTATTTCACTTATCCCGCTCATATCCTTCTATGTTACAAAATAAGTAGGTACCTATATCATAAATACCAAACATCGACGGGTATCGTCACACTTCCAAGCCCCAAAGCAACACTGAACAGTTTGTCTACGACAATCACCTGGGCAGGAATCGAACCCGAGACCTCTACATATAGTGACTTCCAAACCATTCGACCCCAGTGGTCGTTAACCTATCATATGGACGTCCCACTTAATATCATTTTCTATAGCTAATTTAATTCTAAGGTCTTAATACTAACCTAAATAGAATTCCTAGTAATTTTAATTACATTAATTCTAAACCCTACCAATTGATTAACCTGTAACTGTAGTTACACTTTTCCACAACCCCCAATCCAACATACTATAAAATTTAACTGCACTATCTATACTGATATTATAAAACAACAAAGTTAACAATAAAGATTAACTAATTCTAATAATATTTAAGTCGTTACATCAATTCAAATGTCTCATCGTTTGCCTAAACTGGAGTCATCATATATTTGTTTTTTTCTTTCCCTATAATTGCAAGTACCAATCTCTACCCTATGGATGATAGTCTAGTATGATGTTCTCTCAATGCAACTAGTAAATTTTTAATTTAATAATTTTACGTACGACTAACATTCTAATAAAATATTCCCCACAATGGTACTTTTAGCATAGCAACAATTTCCTTATTTCTTCTACCAGCAACTTTCAGTTGTCTCACTGCTTGTCCGAATAAATAAGAATAATAATAATAATAATCCCTAATAACGCCCAAACCTCTACCATATGTTATTTCTTTTCAAACATAACGTACCTATAGTCCTATCACAAAGTAATTTATTAAGATTAACCAATGGTTCAACTAAGAATGTATATTTAATTACTAATATAGAACCAAGATTGATAAAAAGAACAACAAACCAATCACGTCGCCTGTATGAAAGTTCTTTTCCTTCTCCATTCACCACCCCCTATTCAACATCATCATGTCAAGTGAATGAGGACCACTGCTGGCATACTATGTTTCAATTAAATCCATCTGTTTTTTTTTTTTTTTTCTATATAGAGAATATACAATTAGTCTATGAATATTCCCGGCATACCTGTGGTACCCATAACTAGTTATAAATAGTCAACAGTTGTTCACTACATCACGCCAGCGACCCCAAACTGTCAGACACACTTGGTTCTTACATTATTTACCTATTTAAGCTAATTTGTAATATTTACTACCTACTTTTAGACATTGCAACCTATAAAACTTAACTGGATACCTAAGAGAAGCAATATTAGTTAGGCAAGCAATCTCCTATAATTCTCATTGACATAAGAATAATTACTTGATTTATTTTATAACATTGTTGTATTCCTTCTTAAACCGTCGTTGAATTTTCCAACTCAAATTTCAACGAAAGGTAAAGAATTATTTAACCCTATTTTATTCTTGTTAAGTACCTATTTATCTATAATGTTCCGGACTAACACACCACCCCACCCTAGTCTACACTACTTATCCATCCAAACAACAACTCCTACTTGAAATCAAAACCACTGTAATTATAATAAAATTTCTGCAAGTCTTATAACCAACATCTAAGTTTCTTTTATGTTCCCGGATGAAAATTTTGATTACTTACCTAAACCAAGTAATTTTTCCCTTCTTGTTCATATATTAGATTGTTTAATAATTATGAAATTATCCTATTATGGTTTTTCCAAACTCACTGAACCATTTTAGATGAAATTCTCTCTACTTGCTGTTCAAATTAGAAACCATTGAATCTAATGTTTCTAATCTAGCCAATCCAAAATCTTCACTAACAAATTCCTTTTGGTTCATATTTCATGAATTCCAATACCTAACTATTAGTAAAAGAAACCATTCTTTTACCCAAATAGCTATTTTTCAAGTTTTAAGAAGTAAGAAGTAATGTTACCTCATTGTCCTAACTTGATACAAAACCCACTAAATATTGGTACCTTACCTTTTAAATATATCCATAACTACATTTAACAAGCTAAGCTAACATTATTTTAGTTTGTAGCAATATAATTTTCTTCCACTAAGTTAGGAGTCTAATCATTACCCACTGACATATCTAATTTTGTTCTTTAAAACTTTATCACCGACCCCAAAATACAAAATAATAGTTTTATCATTCATCGAGACAAGATTTCTCTTTAATTCTGAACTATTTTCAACTTTTAAGTTAACCGAGCGTTTGAAAAATCAAACCGTCCCTACTAAGTTATCCGTTGACTTATTTAGCATTGCAAATACCGTTCCCTTCAAACAAAATTACCCTCTTTGAGTCTAAGCTGTCCATATACAAGTAGGTACCAATTGTGTCTAATTCTAAAAATTTTCAACAATTTAATTAAAACTAAATCTCTGATTAACTTACCAAAATGGTTGTTATCAATCTATAAGTCAGAAAGGGTCTCCCCTCTCTTATGTACACCATGAAAAGCCAGACCTCATAACACTTCTTCAGTTTTCATTATCCACTTATTTCCATGAGAAATCACTCTCATCAAGACACATTTTTCAACCAAGCCAAACTCTTTAATTATTTACCCCTTTGAAATACCTTGTACAAACTATAAATTAACTAAAATACTATTTTCTTACTTCAAATTCATAACTCTTACAATGATTTACACTAAAACCTATTTGCATAACTATTTAATGTCCTTTTTTTTAGGTTATATTTTCACAATAATGATAAACACAACCACAGATCTATCCTTCAGACAGTTTCAGCATTTTCAACAATTTCACAAACTTAGATGACACTCAACCTTTAATAATTCATAAATTTTCTTGATGAAAACAAAAACATTCCTAACAACAATTTTTTTTTTTTTTTTTTTTTTCTTTTTTTTTTTTTTTTTTTCCCAATGTTTTTGGCTTGGATGAGAGTTCTTTAAGCCATGTCTGGATTTATATCCTAACAACAATAAAAATAGCGCACCACAGAACAACGTGATCGCCCCCCCTCCCCAACTAATATATGTATGTAATATTTCACCTAATGTATGTCATTATCTATCCTAAATTTTTTTTTTTATAACATTTTCAAACACGCCTTTAAACTACAATCTCGGACCGCACATCACATAGTCATTAATTTGCACGATTCTGATACATAACATAACCCATTTTAATTAATTAATAAGAACCACAATTTTTCGTAACCTACCGGTAGCGACATCTATCACACAGTAGCGTAATTACCCTGTTAGCTAAAAGAATTTGCCCCTTTTAAAACAAAACAAGGTTTTGCTATAATTCATTTATCAATAACATTCAGCCTTATTTACCATTATTATTTCAGTTACTAACCAAATTCTATTCGATCGAAAATACCCGTGGCGACCCCCGTTGATTAAAAATGTAACTATCGCCCTAACTTTCTTGTGATGCCGTGCTAATGGGCGATTTTCTGAAAGCTCGATCACTAGATGGCGCTGTCCCACCTATCTATGCAGTTTGAAGGTACGAAACATGAAATTTTACTTTGACCCTTTTTTTTTTTTTGTAAAACGGAACGCCAGACAGAAGTTATTTATTTACCTTAATCTTTAAAATTTAACTATTTCGTTTCTGTTCCTCACAGTAGTACTTATTTAATTTATTATTAGTTTCCTTTGGGTTTTTAATTTAAATATGATTCATACCAAAATATACTAGCCGCTACACACTTCGTTCAACGCCATCTAGCGAAGCTTTTGGAAGCTAGAAAATCTATCCTGTCACTCATGTTCTTAAATATCGACCTTTCCAAGAAACAACCTCAAAATCTAATTTTGTGAATAGAGGGCTACCGGCTAAGAAATCTGGATATGGGTATGGGCTTCAACTGTCATTTGAATTCTTTATTCTGATAGATTTTTGCTGCTTTGTTCTGTTGAACGTTGCTAGCTAGTTATCGTTATACCCGACGTCACAAAACAAGGAACCGATAGCGACTATTTTCTTTATAAAATTGACTCAAAGTTCCAAAAACCGTATGAAGTTCATACCCATAAAGTAACGCGGTAGCTCCCAGTCTTTACTAAACATCAAAACCGTACTACTTTGACATATAACGTGTCTCTATAATTTATTTGTATACAAATATGCAAGCCCATACAAAGTTTGTACTTAACAAGGTCCATACAGTTTCCCATAATTTTTCCGTTCGCCTACCCAGAGCTAACACTAAGGAGAGAAACAACCTTGTCAATGACAAATGTCATTCTCCATGTGTTCCTCATACATGCTCTTTGATTAGCTCCATATAACCTCTACTCAAAAGTCTTTCAACTATACAATTGTGCTATACAAGTTTGTGAATTCACCTGCCCGGCTTTCGACAATTAAATTACCTAATTATTGACGAATTTCAACAGAGATAATATTGGTAATCTATGAAACCACAATATGATGTTACTCAAGAATTATAACTATTGTTCTTTTTAATAAAAAGACAATTAATAGTAAGTACTTGTTTAATTATGTGATTAATTATTTATTCTCTAACAGAATGCAATCCAACTTAGCATTTCATCTAACTAAAATTCAACATTACTACCTATGAAATCTCTGAAAAGATAAACATTTTCTTATTTTTGAATTTGCTAGCATATTACAATAATGAATTATTTCTTCCATTTCAGAAAACAAGTTGCTATACTCAACTAAACCTAATCAAGACCTATGAACAGTTCTCAAAAGACCCTTATTAAGAAACATCCTACCCGGGGACGCTTTAACAGAAAAATTAATTAAATAATTAATATTAACCCCGTCGCTTCAGTTTTCCTTCTGCACTAAACAACAAATTGTGGCTATTCCAACTCAATGTAAACTAGCCACTTACCTTCAGAAATACTCAGAGCTCCAATGTAATTTATATGCTAAACTCATTAAAAAGGTTTGTAAATATTGTCTTATTTTCTTATTCCTATACAAGATTTGCTATAATATGTGTTAATTTTTAATCCTGGTAACGGCACTACTAAATTGTAACACCTACCTATCCTTTCTAATCGCTTAGCCTAACCTAATAGATGACCTAAATATACTAACAAACCATTCTAGTATTTACTCTAAGCTAATACTGAACCCCTGTCAAGGATTCTATTAGTTACTAAAATACCTAGCTAGCTTGAACGCTGTAATACCTAACTGTTGTCCGATTAATATATAGATAACTACTATGGATGCTCTGAATCAATTCTGAAGTGGCCTGTGATGTCGTAATGGAGAACCCTGGTTGTAAAGCGTAGACCCATGATCTTTTAAATGAAGCGACAGAGACTAACCTTACTACTAACTAACTCATACTTTGAACTGCCTATATGCCTACATCAACTTAACAGCTGTTCATATTACATGGCCGTTGCTTCTAATTTTCTAACCTCATTTATAGCGACCAAGACACTCAAAATAAGTTAATACTCTTGTATAAATCTAACATTAGTTTACCCCTACATTGCTTGGACATTTAACAGTTAGGTCCTAACCGATTCCTAGGTCTAATATACTTTGAAAACCTGGTGAGTTATTTTGCTGAGTCCACCATGCTAATTTTCTGGTTACTGACCCAAGGTTAACTGTCTATTAAAACTGGTGGAATTTAATAATTTAGGTTACAATGGAACTGAAACTAGTAACAGCATCCGGATTTGCTTGCAAGGTCTAAGGTGAAATTGGCATGTGTGGTTTGAAATGTAATTTGATATTCCTATATGAAGATGGAGACACAATTACTATAATAATACCTATTAGCTTAAGCATATGGTTTTGCTTGCAAATTAGAAATGAAAATTTGTTATATCTATTGGAAGACTGAGTCACTATATCAGATCTATAACCGTACCTACTAGCTTAGGCATATGGCCTTGCTTGCAAAGTTAGAGATGAAAATTTGTTATATCTATTAGAAGATGGAAACACTACATCTATAATAGTACCTATTAGCTTCAGCATATGGTTTTGCTTGCAAAGTCAGAGATGGAAATTGGTATAATCATTAGGGTGAAGAGAGTCTATTGATCTTAATCACCATCTTGGCCTAATACAAATGCTCCAGCAATATTATTTAACCGGTAAAGTCAGGGCACCTCCGCCGCCCATAACAGTGGAACTCGTCACCAGACTTGGACATCCCTCCTCCGGCGCTGCTTTATTACATTTTCATATAAAAACAAACTTCAACATATAAAGTCAAGCTGTCATGTTCGTCAATTCTTTATGTATATATATATATAAGAGGACCAAGCTAAATGCTTCAAAGCGACTTGTTAGTCTACATGAAGAGATCTTTCTCCTTCATGGCAGCAGCAGTTAAAGTTAACGTTAATTGATATATCCTTTTCCTTTTGTTGAATAATCCTTATTGGGATAAATCCAACAGGTTGAGTGCTTAAATTAGGAGAACTAGCAAGTCTGACTCCTGAGGGGAGAGAACTCGAATCTAATTCATAGTAAGTACATATAAATATAGACTCTCCTAACCTTTTCTATGACCAAGTTTCCCCGTAGAACTAAATTCCCTAGTTATGTCTACGTGTCTGACTCGGATCTTATTGAACTCTTGCAACTTGTTGGTTAAAATTTGTCTCTAAAGAATCTCACTCATGGTAATATATCCTTAATCTCACCATTGGACTGGTCTTGGAAATAACTTAAGAATCCAACCAAATTGGACAGAAGCTTTCGCCTCACCCCGATAGCTTTACATAATTTATGGCTAATATAGAACCATGTTCCAACTCAATAGGTTAGTATCTGGAAAAACCTTGAATCCACATCAGCTTCCATAAGACACTGGTCAACATTACACCGAGTTCCTTCGAGTTTAAACATCTTCTCCCGCCACCGAACAAAATCCTCTTCATACATTAATTTAGCAGTAGTCTGATCCAGAGAACTCTTCCGCAACCAGCTCAATTTATAGATTATTATAGGTGCCTTTTGCATCATAGGAATATATTACCTTTTGTCAAGCCAAATATATAGGTAAATTTAGATTCTCCACTTATGTTTGATAGATTATTTCAACCTTCATATCTTTGCAATGCGTGAACCTATAAAGATTAAGTACTCTAATCAAGCTCTTTGGACTGTTCCACTAGTATTGTTACCTCACAAATCATTTCCCAAATACTGAAAGCACTAGGTATCCATTGGTCACCTTTTCCTTTTCAAATCTATTAATTTCTTACATACCTCACTGAATATCATATAACTTGTAGACTACATTGCTACAACGCACTAATCATTGACCTAATCTCTCTTCTTAAGATGTAACATTATTTTTGTTAGATAAAGACAGCCATTTTGCTGGAAACTGTCAATCGGACTCTTCCCCACTATCTATAATCATTCTGTCAAATTGCCCGGGTTTGTTCGTCTATCACAAGAATCTATGGCTAGGGATGTCAACAAAATTCGGATTTGATCGTAGATATATTTGTGATAACACATAATGCTACTTATAGACCTAACAGCGACCCTACTCTTTCTACCTACTCTGTATACCAGACTCCCCTCGTAGCCTTGCCCCAGCAGACCTCCCCCTTTCTGCCAGAACAAAGGTCTTCGAGTTACCTAGCTCGTGATTCTAAGTAGGTACTTACCTGCCTAATTTCCGACTAAATGCGACTTTCCTAACAAACGCAAACCTGGCGCCTGTATCGCCAGTTCTGACGCCCCAATTCTGTCAAGTTTGGGTGAGTGGGCCCCCTAAAATCCTATCGCTCATGCCGTGGTCCATCTGCTTGGGAAGGGAACAGATAGACACCCTACAGGTAGGTATGGTTCAATCAGGCCGCAACTGCCTCCAAATCTGGGGCATACGCCCCGCGCCATCAGACGTGTTAACTGAAAAACTGTCAATGAAAACAGCCCGCCTGATCAAACCATGTGGAAATTACTAAGCGTTATCCAATGAACACTCATCTGACACTCCACAATGCCAGACTTTCTTTACCTAGCGACCTCCCGTGAGCCTTGCCTGGAGCCCGGAGACATAAAAATGTACTCCTGAAGAAACAAACTCTATGCTTCCAACCCTCTCTGACTCAAATTAAGCCCATTTTCTAGGATTTTACTTGGGAATAATTTACTTTAATTGAAATGCTTTCTGTAAACAAACTAGACCTTTTAATTTCGGATCCAATTTACCAGTCAGAATTCCAAAATTAAAACGTTTAAAAGATCGCGAACCCAATAAACGCCCTATGGTGCAAGGACTCACTGTACACTTGCTTGAAGACTACTTCTCGCTTGATTAAAAATGGAAACTTCTTCAAAAAGTGTTTCGTCTTCCATACGTGTTGCCTCGAAGTCTCTCCCGGAGAAATAAGAGCGGGCGCCGCGTCGTTTCTGCTTATATAGACCTCCTCAAAAACGCGCCAAAAAGTGGCGTCCCACATTCCTACTCTATCGTCATAGCGCCCTCTAGCGTTTAACGCCAACCCATTTCAAACATCCCGAACGCCCCGCCTGGCCTTCGTTCAGAAACCTTTGATAGTCAAGTTATAGAATTTACTAAACTATTCAAAATATTACCTTCTCACATAATATAAACACACCATTTTGTATGATCCCTTTTTTTATTATTATTTATGAATGAACACTATTATCAAAATGGTAATTGTTCGAACATAATTTCCGAACGTATCACCTCTAGCCAAAGAAACATATTTGAAACTTTGAACCTTATCTAAGATAGAAACCAATATTCTGTACTTTTGATTATTTAACCCATATTTTTTATTTAAGTTTTACATAATGTTAATTTAACATTCTGTGAGTAAAAACTTCTCGCTATATTTATGTGATGTCATTTGACTTGTCTTAGTTCTCAACTCTGCCGCTAGGAGCATCTTTGTTTACTTGTCATAACCTATTTCAGTATCTTGCCAACATTGTATAAAATAAATATTTAGCTCCAAACATAATAATTAGACTGATGTGATGTAATTAAACCAAAGTTCACATGTGTAACCAATAAATATGCCGAACACATATTGTGCCACTAACACGTAGACTGTATTGAATACATGCCTACAAACTCTGTTTTTAGAACCTGTCAGTTTACAAATATGTCCAAATTAACATGCTCCAAGATTCATAACTTCACCAACTATCAACAGCTCGTGTCGATTATTTCGTGAAACAATATCGAAATACAAGTATTGTCCACACTCCCGTGAAGCAAATTCGATTGACAAAACCCTCAACAAAGTGCATCTTCCTATATGAAATAATTTGTCACAGACCAACTGTTGTGAAACATCGTTGTTTCAATCCCTGAATCTCAGGTATTTATTAACTATATTTTCTCGCTAATTCAAACAAATTTACTGTATCTAACTTCCTCAGATTAATCATAAATGTTAACTTCCAAATTAAATGCAAATGACCACAACTGCTCCGCTACCATTAACCCGTTTCTTTTTCAGTGTTTACCTCAAGCAATCTGAAACCACTAAACAAGCCCCAAGCCTTATAGACAGAATCTCCCTCCCATATACACTGTGTTGACAAAGTATGAAGCAAATTCCCAGCGCAACAACATGGTAAATGGCTAATTTTGTTCAATACAACCCAGTTGACACAACCCAATTTGACTTTGTGATTTATTCCTACCCCAGGAACTATTTATACTATTAAAAGTTATTGAGGTAAGTAACATTAATACATTTCGACTTTTAACTCTTTAAGAAATATTCGAGACAGTTCAGGTGCGATTCTGAACCGTTACAGCCGACCCCAAAATTCTTCAAAGGTGACAGTACCAAGTATTGGATCCGGAGTAGAATTTTTCTTTCTATCCAAATCTCTAATATTTCTTTTTACACATATATTTATATATATATAGACATGTTTTTTTTTTTTTTAATATCTATATATATATATTATTATTATTTTTATATCAATATATATATATATATTTTTTTTTTTTTTTTTATATATATATATATATATATATCCCTTTCTCTTATTATTTTCCCAAAATCAAAGAATTGAATCAATTTGGACCAAGAAAAACACAATGCTCTTTGTCCTACCAAAGGACATTGCGGCCTCCGACCCCTATCGAATCAATTTTTAGTGAGCCCTAGTGATTATGTAATTAAGAGTGTAGAGTGTATTTAGACCAAAATAATATCAAAAGTTATCAAGCGAGCTTTAAGTGATTTTTATTGCTTTATCCAAATTCATCGTATGTATATCCGACACCAGAGACGTACAAAGCATGGTGAAAGGTACGGGTTGTGAATCCGTAGTTTAGAATAAACTCGCCTTGGTGTATAAAGAGTAATCCAACCTTACGATTACATGGCGTTCTAGCGCAGCAATTTATACCCCCAAAGTGCCCCTGCATATCTCTGTACGCCCCCTTCTAAATGAAGCATATACAAAGACCCTTTTGTCAAAAAGCTTACTCAAAACTCTGGAATAGCCTCCGATATCACTTTGGAGAATGTATAGTTGTCGAGTTAAACATGGCCCGTCCTGACCCACGGGAAGTGTAAATTTTGTACAGGCGTTTACACCGGGACAAGATACAAACATAAACACTGTTTGTATATATATACATTTTTTTTTTTTTTTTTTTTATCCTAACACCAAAGTCCCACTGTACAAAATTCAAGTCTGTTAACACGTGCTCTACGCCTATCCCTATCACGTGCTGTTGTGTGCGGATCTTATCTTTTGGGTTAATAATAATGGTTGTAATCAGGCTTCCCAATTTGTTTACACTCATGGCCTCATATTTTGAATCTTTTTTTTTTTCATATATAAAATAGATATATATATATATATATATATATATATACACTTACATATTTTTTTTTTTATATATACAGATTCCACTCTTCTTCACTTTTAACAATTCCGTCCTTCCTCAAACTCACATCCGCGCCACCATGAACATAACCAACGTTTCACCTGATTACTTGTAGTATACTGCCCTAAAAAGCTATTAACATTAATTTGTAAAATTAATACTACCGATCCTCATAATACTGTCACCTCTTCTATTTTCCTTTCCCCTCCCTATAAATATAAGAACTCCTCTTTTGTTTAATTTATTAACAAAACTTTTCGCTCAGATTCGTTCGAAATTAATATATTTTTTTTTTATAGTTAATCGGTTCATTAACAATGCATGAATTGACTCCAACACATGATTGGACTATCTACCATAACCGAATACTATCCCTTTCCTTTGCTAATAATGACCCAAAGCCAAAATTGTACATGTTCGACCAACATTTCCTACCCGTTAGCAAATTTCAATTGTCCACCTAAAACATGACAATATTACACCAATTGAATTAAAACTCTGTAACAAAATTTAACAACCCAATCCTAACATTTACCATAATTAAGAACGTAAAACCCCTATCGTAATAACAATTTCAACCTTGAAACACATCACTACCATCACTGTTGCATCGAACTATAAAACCGACCTAAGTAAATATATAAATACCCCCAATATATATTAATATAGGTATATACCGCAGTACCGACCAACCTATCAAGGCTTACCCCTTTTTTTTTTCCATCTAACAATTTCCCTAACCTAGCCAAACTACTAAAAGTCTATTCCCACTACTCTCTATCCGAATACTATCAGCGAATTTTGCTAACCTATCAACACTTATCACCTTCTTGCTACCATCTATTAAGTCCATTACGTGTCAGAGCTCAATTCATGTTAGGTACATAAAGATTACATTATTAACCAACTAACATCCCTATATAACTCTTTTAAATATTAATTGTAAAATTCACATTATTAACATAACTTTGACATTTTAATCCTGATAAGTAATATTAAGTTTTTTTTTTTTCAAAAGTTCTACTAAGTGTCTTCCTTAACTATGTCTATAAAAAAAACTATAAAACCCCTTATTCCCTCAAATGACATATTTGGTTTTGGCTTATCCTAATTTTGGTTTTAACTCCAATTCACGTTTGGTGTTAACGTCTAATTTAATTTAGGGTCAAAGTTTATTCATGGAATTCAACTTTAACCTTTCGACCCCCCACTTTTAAGTAGTACCTGACCTTATGACTGATGATAATTATTATTATATGATGAGAATTGACTTCCACTAAAAAGTGTATTTGTTTAACAATTAAATCCCTTCTACTTCAAATTCGCAACCAACCTTTACACTATAGTACAACCTATATTGGTTCCTTTAAGATTCCTATAACTATAACCTGCCTTTATCCTGTAAAACATATTCTTAACTTATTTATCTAATTGGAAAATACACCATATTTCAAAATTAGTAAATAATTTTCCCCATTATAAACCCCATTATCCATCTCTAACTTTGGTTACTAATAATGATATTAATTAATAACGTTTATTTCACTTATCCCGCTCATATCCTTCTATGTTACAAAATAAGTAGGTACCTATATCATAAATACCAAACATCGACGGGTATCGTCACACTTCCAAGCCCCAAAGCAACACTGAACAGTTTGTCTACGACAATCACCTGGGCAGGAATCGAACCCGAGACCTCTACATATAGTGACTTCCAAACCATTCGACCCCAGTGGTCGTTAACCTATCATATGGACGTCCCACTTAATATCATTTTCTATAGCTAATTTAATTCTAAGGTCTTAATACTAACCTAAATAGAATTCCTAGTAATTTTAATTACATTAATTCTAAACCCTACCAATTGATTAACCTGTAACTGTAGTTACACTTTTCCACAACCCCCAATCCAACATACTATAAAATTTAACTGCACTATCTATACTGATATTATAAAACAACAAAGTTAACAATAAAGATTAACTAATTCTAATAATATTTAAGTCGTTACATCAATTCAAATGTCTCATCGTTTGCCTAAACTGGAGTCATCATATATTTGTTTTTTTCTTTCCCTATAATTGCAAGTACCAATCTCTACCCTATGGATGATAGTCTAGTATGATGTTCTCTCAATGCAACTAGTAAATTTTTAATTTAATAATTTTACGTACGACTAACATTCTAATAAAATATTCCCCACAATGGTACTTTTAGCATAGCAACAATTTCCTTATTTCTTCTACCAGCAACTTTCAGTTGTCTCACTGCTTGTCCGAATAAATAAGAATAATAATAATAATAATCCCTAATAACGCCCAAACCTCTACCATATGTTATTTCTTTTCAAACATAACGTACCTATAGTCCTATCACAAAGTAATTTATTAAGATTAACCAATGGTTCAACTAAGAATGTATATTTAATTACTAATATAGAACCAAGATTGATAAAAAGAACAACAAACCAATCACGTCGCCTGTATGAAAGTTCTTTTCCTTCTCCATTCACCACCCCCTATTCAACATCATCATGTCAAGTGAATGAGGACCACTGCTGGCATACTATGTTTCAATTAAATCCATCTGTTTTTTTTTTTTTTTTTCTATATAGAGAATATACAATTAGTCTATGAATATTCCCGGCATACCTGTGGTACCCATAACTAGTTATAAATAGTCAACAGTTGTTCACTACATCACGCCAGCGACCCCAAACTGTCAGACACACTTGGTTCTTACATTATTTACCTATTTAAGCTAATTTGTAATATTTACTACCTACTTTTAGACATTGCAACCTATAAAACTTAACTGGATACCTAAGAGAAGCAATATTAGTTAGGCAAGCAATCTCCTATAATTCTCATTGACATAAGAATAATTACTTGATTTATTTTATAACATTGTTGTATTCCTTCTTAAACCGTCGTTGAATTTTCCAACTCAAATTTCAACGAAAGGTAAAGAATTATTTAACCCTATTTTATTCTTGTTAAGTACCTATTTATCTATAATGTTCCGGACTAACACACCACCCCACCCTAGTCTACACTACTTATCCATCCAAACAACAACTCCTACTTGAAATCAAAACCACTGTAATTATAATAAAATTTCTGCAAGTCTTATAACCAACATCTAAGTTTCTTTTATGTTCCCGGATGAAAATTTTGATTACTTACCTAAACCAAGTAATTTTTCCCTTCTTGTTCATATATTAGATTGTTTAATAATTATGAAATTATCCTATTATGGTTTTTCCAAACTCACTGAACCATTTTAGATGAAATTCTCTCTACTTGCTGTTCAAATTAGAAACCATTGAATCTAATGTTTCTAATCTAGCCAATCCAAAATCTTCACTAACAAATTCCTTTTGGTTCATATTTCATGAATTCCAATACCTAACTATTAGTAAAAGAAACCATTCTTTTACCCAAATAGCTATTTTTCAAGTTTTAAGAAGTAAGAAGTAATGTTACCTCATTGTCCTAACTTGATACAAAACCCACTAAATATTGGTACCTTACCTTTTAAATATATCCATAACTACATTTAACAAGCTAAGCTAACATTATTTTAGTTTGTAGCAATATAATTTTCTTCCACTAAGTTAGGAGTCTAATCATTACCCACTGACATATCTAATTTTGTTCTTTAAAACTTTATCACCGACCCCAAAATACAAAATAATAGTTTTATCATTCATCGAGACAAGATTTCTCTTTAATTCTGAACTATTTTCAACTTTTAAGTTAACCGAGCGTTTGAAAAATCAAACCGTCCCTACTAAGTTATCCGTTGACTTATTTAGCATTGCAAATACCGTTCCCTTCAAACAAAATTACCCTCTTTGAGTCTAAGCTGTCCATATACAAGTAGGTACCAATTGTGTCTAATTCTAAAAATTTTCAACAATTTAATTAAAACTAAATCTCTGATTAACTTACCAAAATGGTTGTTATCAATCTATAAGTCAGAAAGGGTCTCCCCTCTCTTATGTACACCATGAAAAGCCAGACCTCATAACACTTCTTCAGTTTTCATTATCCACTTATTTCCATGAGAAATCACTCTCATCAAGACACATTTTTCAACCAAGCCAAACTCTTTAATTATTTACCCCTTTGAAATACCTTGTACAAACTATAAATTAACTAAAATACTATTTTCTTACTTCAAATTCATAACTCTTACAATGATTTACACTAAAACCTATTTGCATAACTATTTAATGTCCTTTTTTTTAGGTTATATTTTCACAATAATGATAAACACAACCACAGATCTATCCTTCAGACAGTTTCAGCATTTTCAACAATTTCACAAACTTAGATGACACTCAACCTTTAATAATTCATAAATTTTCTTGATGAAAACAAAAACATTCCTAACAACAATTTTTTTTTTTTTTTTTTTTTTTTTTTTTTTTTTTTTTTTTTCCCAATGTTTTTGGCTTGGATGAGAGTTCTTTAAGCCATGTCTGGATTTATATCCTAACAACAATAAAAATAGCGCACCACAGAACAACGTGATCGCCCCCCCTCCCCAACTAATATATGTATGTAATATTTCACCTAATGTATGTCATTATCTATCCTAAATTTTTTTTTTTATAACATTTTCAAACACGCCTTTAAACTACAATCTCGGACCGCACATCACATAGTCATTAATTTGCACGATTCTGATACATAACATAACCCATTTTAATTAATTAATAAGAACCACAATTTTTCGTAACCTACCGGTAGCGACATCTATCACACAGTAGCGTAATTACCCTGTTAGCTAAAAGAATTTGCCCCTTTTAAAACAAAACAAGGTTTTGCTATAATTCATTTATCAATAACATTCAGCCTTATTTACCATTATTATTTCAGTTACTAACCAAATTCTATTCGATCGAAAATACCCGTGGCGACCCCCGTTGATTAAAAATGTAACTATCGCCCTAACTTTCTTGTGATGCCGTGCTAATGGGCGATTTTCTGAAAGCTCGATCACTAGATGGCGCTGTCCCACCTATCTATGCAGTTTGAAGGTACGAAACATGAAATTTTACTTTGACCCTTTTTTTTTTTTTGTAAAACGGAACGCCAGACAGAAGTTATTTATTTACCTTAATCTTTAAAATTTAACTATTTCGTTTCTGTTCCTCACAGTAGTACTTATTTAATTTATTATTAGTTTCCTTTGGGTTTTTAATTTAAATATGATTCATACCAAAATATACTAGCCGCTACACACTTCGTTCAACGCCATCTAGCGAAGCTTTTGGAAGCTAGAAAATCTATCCTGTCACTCATGTTCTTAAATATCGACCTTTCCAAGAAACAACCTCAAAATCTAATTTTGTGAATAGAGGGCTACCGGCTAAGAAATCTGGATATGGGTATGGGCTTCAACTGTCATTTGAATTCTTTATTCTGATAGATTTTTGCTGCTTTGTTCTGTTGAACGTTGCTAGCTAGTTATCGTTATACCCGACGTCACAAAACAAGGAACCGATAGCGACTATTTTCTTTATAAAATTGACTCAAAGTTCCAAAAACCGTATGAAGTTCATACCCATAAAGTAACGCGGTAGCTCCCAGTCTTTACTAAACATCAAAACCGTACTACTTTGACATATAACGTGTCTCTATAATTTATTTGTATACAAATATGCAAGCCCATACAAAGTTTGTACTTAACAAGGTCCATACAGTTTCCCATAATTTTTCCGTTCGCCTACCCAGAGCTAACACTAAGGAGAGAAACAACCTTGTCAATGACAAATGTCATTCTCCATGTGTTCCTCATACATGCTCTTTGATTAGCTCCATATAACCTCTACTCAAAAGTCTTTCAACTATACAATTGTGCTATACAAGTTTGTGAATTCACCTGCCCGGCTTTCGACAATTAAATTACCTAATTATTGACGAATTTCAACAGAGATAATATTGGTAATCTATGAAACCACAATATGATGTTACTCAAGAATTATAACTATTGTTCTTTTTAATAAAAAGACAATTAATAGTAAGTACTTGTTTAATTATGTGATTAATTATTTATTCTCTAACAGAATGCAATCCAACTTAGCATTTCATCTAACTAAAATTCAACATTACTACCTATGAAATCTCTGAAAAGATAAACATTTTCTTATTTTTGAATTTGCTAGCATATTACAATAATGAATTATTTCTTCCATTTCAGAAAACAAGTTGCTATACTCAACTAAACCTAATCAAGACCTATGAACAGTTCTCAAAAGACCCTTATTAAGAAACATCCTACCCGGGGACGCTTTAACAGAAAAATTAATTAAATAATTAATATTAACCCCGTCGCTTCAGTTTTCCTTCTGCACTAAACAACAAATTGTGGCTATTCCAACTCAATGTAAACTAGCCACTTACCTTCAGAAATACTCAGAGCTCCAATGTAATTTATATGCTAAACTCATTAAAAAGGTTTGTAAATATTGTCTTATTTTCTTATTCCTATACAAGATTTGCTATAATATGTGTTAATTTTTAATCCTGGTAACGGCACTACTAAATTGTAACACCTACCTATCCTTTCTAATCGCTTAGCCTAACCTAATAGATGACCTAAATATACTAACAAACCATTCTAGTATTTACTCTAAGCTAATACTGAACCCCTGTCAAGGATTCTATTAGTTACTAAAATACCTAGCTAGCTTGAACGCTGTAATACCTAACTGTTGTCCGATTAATATATAGATAACTACTATGGATGCTCTGAATCAATTCTGAAGTGGCCTGTGATGTCGTAATGGAGAACCCTGGTTGTAAAGCGTAGACCCATGATCTTTTAAATGAAGCGACAGAGACTAACCTTACTACTAACTAACTCATACTTTGAACTGCCTATATGCCTACATCAACTTAACAGCTGTTCATATTACATGGCCGTTGCTTCTAATTTTCTAACCTCATTTATAGCGACCAAGACACTCAAAATAAGTTAATACTCTTGTATAAATCTAACATTAGTTTACCCCTACATTGCTTGGACATTTAACAGTTAGGTCCTAACCGATTCCTAGGTCTAATATACTTTGAAAACCTGGTGAGTTATTTTGCTGAGTCCACCATGCTAATTTTCTGGTTACTGACCCAAGGTTAACTGTCTATTAAAACTGGTGGAATTTAATAATTTAGGTTACAATGGAACTGAAACTAGTAACAGCATCCGGATTTGCTTGCAAGGTCTAAGGTGAAATTGGCATGTGTGGTTTGAAATGTAATTTGATATTCCTATATGAAGATGGAGACACAATTACTATAATAATACCTATTAGCTTAAGCATATGGTTTTGCTTGCAAATTAGAAATGAAAATTTGTTATATCTATTGGAAGACTGAGTCACTATATCAGATCTATAACCGTACCTACTAGCTTAGGCATATGGCCTTGCTTGCAAAGTTAGAGATGAAAATTTGTTATATCTATTAGAAGATGGAAACACTACATCTATAATAGTACCTATTAGCTTCAGCATATGGTTTTGCTTGCAAAGTCAGAGATGGAAATTGGTATAATCATTAGGGTGAAGAGAGTCTATTGATCTTAATCACCATCTTGGCCTAATACAAATGCTCCAGCAATATTATTTAACCGGTAAAGTCAGGGCACCTCCGCCGCCCATAACAGTGGAACTCGTCACCAGACTTGGACATCCCTCCTCCGGCGCTGCTTTATTACATTTTCATATAAAAACAAACTTCAACATATAAAGTCAAGCTGTCATGTTCGTCAATTCTTTATGTATATATATATATAAGAGGACCAAGCTAAATGCTTCAAAGCGACTTGTTAGTCTACATGAAGAGATCTTTCTCCTTCATGGCAGCAGCAGTTAAAGTTAACGTTAATTGATATATCCTTTTCCTTTTGTTGAATAATCCTTATTGGGATAAATCCAACAGGTTGAGTGCTTAAATTAGGAGAACTAGCAAGTCTGACTCCTGAGGGGAGAGAACTCGAATCTAATTCATAGTAAGTACATATAAATATAGACTCTCCTAACCTTTTCTATGACCAAGTTTCCCCGTAGAACTAAATTCCCTAGTTATGTCTACGTGTCTGACTCGGATCTTATTGAACTCTTGCAACTTGTTGGTTAAAATTTGTCTCTAAAGAATCTCACTCATGGTAATATATCCTTAATCTCACCATTGGACTGGTCTTGGAAATAACTTAAGAATCCAACCAAATTGGACAGAAGCTTTCGCCTCACCCCGATAGCTTTACATAATTTATGGCTAATATAGAACCATGTTCCAACTCAATAGGTTAGTATCTGGAAAAACCTTGAATCCACATCAGCTTCCATAAGACACTGGTCAACATTACACCGAGTTCCTTCGAGTTTAAACATCTTCTCCCGCCACCGAACAAAATCCTCTTCATACATTAATTTAGCAGTAGTCTGATCCAGAGAACTCTTCCGCAACCAGCTCAATTTATAGATTATTATAGGTGCCTTTTGCATCATAGGAATATATTACCTTTTGTCAAGCCAAATATATAGGTAAATTTAGATTCTCCACTTATGTTTGATAGATTATTTCAACCTTCATATCTTTGCAATGCGTGAACCTATAAAGATTAAGTACTCTAATCAAGCTCTTTGGACTGTTCCACTAGTATTGTTACCTCACAAATCATTTCCCAAATACTGAAAGCACTAGGTATCCATTGGTCACCTTTTCCTTTTCAAATCTATTAATTTCTTACATACCTCACTGAATATCATATAACTTGTAGACTACATTGCTACAACGCACTAATCATTGACCTAATCTCTCTTCTTAAGATGTAACATTATTTTTGTTAGATAAAGACAGCCATTTTGCTGGAAACTGTCAATCGGACTCTTCCCCACTATCTATAATCATTCTGTCAAATTGCCCGGGTTTGTTCGTCTATCACAAGAATCTATGGCTAGGGATGTCAACAAAATTCGGATTTGATCGTAGATATATTTGTGATAACACATAATGCTACTTATAGACCTAACAGCGACCCTACTCTTTCTACCTACTCTGTATACCAGACTCCCCTCGTAGCCTTGCCCCAGCAGACCTCCCCCTTTCTGCCAGAACAAAGGTCTTCGAGTTACCTAGCTCGTGATTCTAAGTAGGTACTTACCTGCCTAATTTCCGACTAAATGCGACTTTCCTAACAAACGCAAACCTGGCGCCTGTATCGCCAGTTCTGACGCCCCAATTCTGTCAAGTTTGGGTGAGTGGGCCCCCTAAAATCCTATCGCTCATGCCGTGGTCCATCTGCTTGGGAAGGGAACAGATAGACACCCTACAGGTAGGTATGGTTCAATCAGGCCGCAACTGCCTCCAAATCTGGGGCATACGCCCCGCGCCATCAGACGTGTTAACTGAAAAACTGTCAATGAAAACAGCCCGCCTGATCAAACCATGTGGAAATTACTAAGCGTTATCCAATGAACACTCATCTGACACTCCACAATGCCAGACTTTCTTTACCTAGCGACCTCCCGTGAGCCTTGCCTGGAGCCCGGAGACATAAAAATGTACTCCTGAAGAAACAAACTCTATGCTTCCAACCCTCTCTGACTCAAATTAAGCCCATTTTCTAGGATTTTACTTGGGAATAATTTACTTTAATTGAAATGCTTTCTGTAAACAAACTAGACCTTTTAATTTCGGATCCAATTTACCAGTCAGAATTCCAAAATTAAAACGTTTAAAAGATCGCGAACCCAATAAACGCCCTATGGTGCAAGGACTCACTGTACACTTGCTTGAAGACTACTTCTCGCTTGATTAAAAATGGAAACTTCTTCAAAAAGTGTTTCGTCTTCCATACGTGTTGCCTCGAAGTCTCTCCCGGAGAAATAAGAGCGGGCGCCGCGTCGTTTCTGCTTATATAGACCTCCTCAAAAACGCGCCAAAAAGTGGCGTCCCACATTCCTACTCTATCGTCATAGCGCCCTCTAGCGTTTAACGCCAACCCATTTCAAACATCCCGAACGCCCCGCCTGGCCTTCGTTCAGAAACCTTTGATAGTCAAGTTATAGAATTTACTAAACTATTCAAAATATTACCTTCTCACATAATATAAACACACCATTTTGTATGATCCCTTTTTTTATTATTATTTATGAATGAACACTATTATCAAAATGGTAATTGTTCGAACATAATTTCCGAACGTATCACCTCTAGCCAAAGAAACATATTTGAAACTTTGAACCTTATCTAAGATAGAAACCAATATTCTGTACTTTTGATTATTTAACCCATATTTTTTATTTAAGTTTTACATAATGTTAATTTAACATTCTGTGAGTAAAAACTTCTCGCTATATTTATGTGATGTCATTTGACTTGTCTTAGTTCTCAACTCTGCCGCTAGGAGCATCTTTGTTTACTTGTCATAACCTATTTCAGTATCTTGCCAACATTGTATAAAATAAATATTTAGCTCCAAACATAATAATTAGACTGATGTGATGTAATTAAACCAAAGTTCACATGTGTAACCAATAAATATGCCGAACACATATTGTGCCACTAACACGTAGACTGTATTGAATACATGCCTACAAACTCTGTTTTTAGAACCTGTCAGTTTACAAATATGTCCAAATTAACATGCTCCAAGATTCATAACTTCACCAACTATCAACAGCTCGTGTCGATTATTTCGTGAAACAATATCGAAATACAAGTATTGTCCACACTCCCGTGAAGCAAATTCGATTGACAAAACCCTCAACAAAGTGCATCTTCCTATATGAAATAATTTGTCACAGACCAACTGTTGTGAAACATCGTTGTTTCAATCCCTGAATCTCAGGTATTTATTAACTATATTTTCTCGCTAATTCAAACAAATTTACTGTATCTAACTTCCTCAGATTAATCATAAATGTTAACTTCCAAATTAAATGCAAATGACCACAACTGCTCCGCTACCATTAACCCGTTTCTTTTTCAGTGTTTACCTCAAGCAATCTGAAACCACTAAACAAGCCCCAAGCCTTATAGACAGAATCTCCCTCCCATATACACTGTGTTGACAAAGTATGAAGCAAATTCCCAGCGCAACAACATGGTAAATGGCTAATTTTGTTCAATACAACCCAGTTGACACAACCCAATTTGACTTTGTGATTTATTCCTACCCCAGGAACTATTTATACTATTAAAAGTTATTGAGGTAAGTAACATTAATACATTTCGACTTTTAACTCTTTAAGAAATATTCGAGATAGTTCAGGTGCGATTCTGAACCGTTACAACATCACGAATGATCATGAATATTTGCGGGCGAGCGGCGCGGCGGCCGACCGGGGGACAATGCGGCCTTTGTTGCACAATGCCCATTTCCGATTACCAGATTGAATCCTGCCCGTCAAAGCACTGCCGGTTCAATAATCGTCCACGCGGAATGGACGTCATTTTTGTATGACGCTATTGTCGCTTAGTGCTGACATGGCTCGGCCAGAGACTGCTCCCAACATGTTTTCATTTGCCGCTGAAATAGACAAAGGTACGAGCAGCATCTCTGATATTGGCTACTCGGGTATTTAGGAATTTTATTTAAAGAACAACATGACCTTCGTCTATTTAATAAGTATATATAAGTAATATCGAGAGCCCAAAGAAGTCTTAAAACTATTTTACCAACAATCTAACAAAGTGTAAAAAACATTAACATTGCGTGACTATTGGAAATGAGAGAGTAACATGATTGAATTTCTCGTTGAATGCCGTATCGGTTAATAAATCGTAGCATGTGTTGTGATCATAATATCTGAGCGAGAATAACAATAGAGATGTGCGCCTCTTTATCCCGGATCTAGAAACCGACAATGCTAGCGGGGTGCGGATTCAAGACCGTCACGAACAGTTTGCGGTCAGGAACTTCCAATAGGAATCGAACTAATATAGCTCCATCGGTTCACGCTACGCCACTCTGGCTCTGGGGATTCTCAAAGTTTGGTTGTTATTTAATTTAACCTCTCGTTATGCGGGCGGGTGAGTAACGCGCTCTCTGCGAAACGACGCCCGGCGTACAGTTCATTGTTCCGGAAATTTAGTCGAATTTGCGACGATCGCGTTTCATTAAGGGCCGTTTTAGTACGGAAGGAGCACCGCTTTTAATTCACAAAGCGAATGCGGTGCTAACGTAAAACAAAGTTTAGAGGGGTTCTTCGTTAGTTGCTCGCTCGCAGCCTCTCAGGTGCAGCGCGGTGAATATGTTAATTGTGATAACATACTTTTACATAAACTTAAAATGAAGTTTTAGTTTATTTTACTGTGAAAATAGGATGTAATAAGTTTTATACCTACTTAGTTAGGCAATTAAACACAAAAGGCCTACATCTTCCAATCTTGAAGGGACCTAATTTACCGTAGAATCGCCGTAATTGAAAGCGTAACCCGTTATCTTTACGAAGCTTCTGTCTCTAACGGAAATCATTAGCTGCAAATAATAAGCATTCCGGGAGAGGATAATAGCTAACGGATGTTTAGTAGGTACTTTCAGAAAGAGAGCCGAGGTCTCTTTTAACATATTTTGTCTATAAATAGACTAGAAGTAGTTTGTAGTTAACTCGTTAAATCTCACCTTTCAAGACATTCTCGTTCTTGAGTTGATTATAGAGAGTGCGGTTCGCCGATAAGGAGATGTAGTGCGCGACTTGTGACAGCGCTGACTGACTCTCAGAAATTCAGAAAAGTAATACATTTACGAGAAAAGGAGCGTTGTATCATAATCGACAGACGACAAAAGTTACATAATGAAAGGGTCCTTGGAAGGAAAATGTTTATCTATTCACACAAGTTTTGAAATTCATGTTTAAAACGCTTCTATACCTACGTTTTATGTTTGATTGTGGTAGCAATGATACCTCTAATATAGTTTAATGTTCATTACAAACCTACGCAATTTTTTTAAACCTTTCCGACTTAAAATTGAATAATTTAGATCAATAGGATAGTAGACATTTAATTTTGCCAGACACAATAATTTTGCGCATTTCTAAAATTAATATCGGTAATATTTTTGAAAGTAGTCATCAAAGCGCTATCAAACAAAAGCGCCCGGCTAGTTTCATCTAAATGAAGATGAATGCCAGTGCTGATAGAGCCCAGCCAAAGCTAATGTGCTAGCATAATTCAGCGTCTGCATTATCTGCAGACTGTGTGGATGTGAGAGCTAGCTCCTTCATATCTTAAAGACCTCCTCAGTCTGTGGCGCATTATTAAAATTCCATTTAGTGGCCAACCCGAGACTCTTGACAAATTATACCGCTTCCTAGTTTCCGTGTTAGTTAAGAAAGTAACCTATTTATTTTTGCAATAACCGTACTTTAATATTTCATATTATGGAAACACTTTGTTCTTAACAAGTTTATGAAAGTAGTGTAACCTTTTTAGACTCTGTATAAAAATACGCAAGCAGCGTTCTGTGGCTTCATAAGTAGGAAAACTGACTGAGAAGTCGTATAAAGTCATCCTACAAACTCAGTCGAAAGTTACCCCATAAACCTTACATGATGGCATGTTTAACTGCAACTTTTTAATTAAGGTTGTTATTAATCTGTCGTAAAAAAGAAACAACCCGGGCGGTTCCTCTTTTATACGGTTTCAAAGCGCGAGAAAACTGGCTGTTTTTCGCTGGAATTTAAGTAACTACCCTATAACTACACTAAGCATCGTGTCAATGACCTCTCTGTCATGAGGTTTTAACAATAGAACCTCGAAACGAGCCGACCTAATCCGAAAATAATAATGATGGCATAATTGCTGTGCTCTATAATAAACAATGCAACGAACTAGTATTAATTCCCAGGCGAGTTGAAAAATGTTAAACTGGTGGGCGGGTCAGTGTGTACGGAGGTGAGCCTCACATGGCGGGCGCTGATTACGGCCGGGCCCGCCGCAGGCTACCTGCCGTAATTTGAGACTCCAGAAATTACTCATAATAATGAATGTACCTACTAATTTTCAAGAAAAAAAAATCGGAATCTTTAACTTCTTCGGTGAACCGGACGAGGGCTTGGAAGTCAGCGAAGATTATCTCTGACTCACCGACGATTAAGTATCAGAACGAGAGCCTCCTATAATCGCACATTTTCAACAGATCGCCGCTTACCAGGTCTTTTTAAAATTCCGAGAGGTTTGCACAGTTTAACACCGTTCAAACGCTCAGCGTATGTGTACTCGTATATCGACGATAATATGTCATTCGCAAGCAACCCGCAACTCGGTCTCTTGGCTCTACTCCAAGCGACCACTCGGATTCAAGTCATCTGTTAACTTTATTAAGGGGCTATGAAATACATTACGCTGTGCTTTAGTCGGCAAAAATGAAAATAGTGTAGAGTGAGTTCCAAGCCGAGTAATTTGTTGAAAAGATCACACAGTTTTGTGGGGAGAGGTCGGATATCAGTAAAAAGAAAATAATAACTTGAAACCGCAGGATTCGATTTCCGCAATCTAGTGTGGCTGTTACCTGTAGTTGGAGCTTAGTTCCTGACTTTATCGCGGCAGCTGTACGGACTCCGCCTGTCCGGTTCTGCCTGGAAGCGCGAAAAGTGCGGCTTGTGCTTTGCGAAGTTTATGTCGACGTCCGTTCCTACGAGATATGGCCTCCCTGATTAATTTAATCCCTGCTCTTACCTCACACAGATAATTCCGAGCGTGCAAGTTATAGCTACATAAAATTTGATTTGGACGATTTAGTTTATTAGGAAAGCGTATCGATCGGATCTTGTTAAATGTACGATAAAAAGATTAGATATCTAATTAAAATATTACAACACTTTGAAACGGTTATTATTAAGACTGTATCAAAGTATTTCCAATAACTTTCATAGTAATTTAATAACTGTGTTTCTTTTATTAAAATTTTTACTTTTTTGCATTCACAATGCAATTTTTATGGTTGAAAAATGGAAAATGAAGTATTTTGAAAAAATCGATCCGTCTCACAACCAGCTCCGATGGGACTCGAACCCACGACCTTTCGCTATCCGGGCGACTGCTCTAACCACTGAGCAGAGACGAGAAGCGTCGAATTTATCAAATACTTCTTACACGCTGTACCTATAGCCAGCGTTAATTTCATCAATGTGAAGATATTACTTCATTGTGTGTTTCTTTTGCTTCATTCAACGATTGATTTGTTGTCATATTAAATTATAATGAGATAGCCCAATATCATGATTCTTCAAACAATTTGATTCTTTTTATTTTGAAGAAGGCTCGGCACTTACTCTCAACTCTCATGCTCTCTGTAAACATTGCTGCGGTGGTGTCGTGTGAAGCGGGTCGTTACGTAAGCTGGGTAAGCTCGCCCCATCTTAGGCTTCTTCTCAACCCTAAGGTTCAGTATGAAGCCAAGAGAAAGCCCATACAATATAAAAAAAATGGTTCAGCGAAGCGATGATGGCTGGTTCTGGTTCATGTGTCATGCTCGTGAACGGGTGCCACCAGTGGAATGGGTGTGCTCCTAACTGCTTGTCTCAAAATAGGCTGATTTTATATAATTTTTATGTTTTCAATGTTATTTGTTTTATTATATCATGTCTTGTATGGCACTGCTTAATTATTGACTCTGCGTTATTAAACTATTCAAACTTGTTTAGTATTTTCTTCTAAATAAGGAGTCCTAGAGTTGATCCTTATACTTAAATACATATCTAATTGATTGGTATGTTTTATATACAAACTACCTTTTAAAAGGCAAACGTTCCTAAGTTATTGAAAATTATTTACTGCTTTGACTACCGGGTTTTGTATTTTGTTTTTACCACACTTTTATTAGCTTCACTTGTAACTAAGTCACAATGTAAGAAAATCTTGGAAATAAATTTTAACCTACTTCTAATTGTCGTATTAATTTGAAACTTTGCAAGTCTATATGAATCCGATGACAATACAATAATTTGCTACCATCGAGCTGATCTGATGATGGAGTCAAGAGGTGGGCAATAGAACTCTTTAATCGCTGCTAGGAAACCCCTCGAGTTTAGGCTCATTTCTTTTGTTCTGATGAGACCTATTCGCTACACTTGATGGTGAGGGTCTGATGATGGAGCAGGGAGGAAGCCAGTGGCACTTCTTAATGACCACTAGGAAACCCCTCGAGTTTGGCCTCTGTTGTTTCGTTCTGATGAGACTTATGAGTCGCACTTGGTGGTGAGGGCCTGATGATGTAGCAGGGAGGAAGCCAGTGGCACCCCTAATGACCAATAGGAAACACCTCGAGTTTAGGCTCATTTCTTTTGTTCTGATGAGACCTATTCGCTACACTTGGTGGTGAGGGTCTGATGATGGAGCAGGAAGGAAGTTAGTGACACTCCTTAATGACCAATTGGAAACCCCTCGAGTTTGGGCTCATTTGTTTCGTTCAGACGAGACTTATTTGCTACACTTGGTGGCGAGGGTCTGATGATGTGATGATGGAGCTGAGAGGAAGCCAGTGGCACTCCTTAATGACCACTACAAATCCTTTTGAGTTTGGGCTCATTTGTTTCGTTCTGATGAGACCTATTCGCTACACTTGGTGGCGAGGGTCTGATGATGGAGCAGGGAGAAAGCCAGTGGCACTCCTTAATGGCCAATAGGAAGCCCTTCGAGTTCTGGCTCATTTGTTTCGTTCTGATGTGACCTATTCGCTACACTTGGTGGTTAGGGTCTGATGATGGAGCAGGGAGGAAGTCATTGCCACTCCTTAATGACCACTAAGAAACCCCTTGAGATGGGCACATTTGTTTCGTTCTGATGAGACCTATTCGCTACACTTGGTGGTGAGAGTCTGATGATGGAGCAGGGAGGAAGTCAGTGGCACTCCTTAATGACCACTAGGAAATCCCTCGAGTTTGGGCTCATTTGTTTCGTTCTGATGAGACCTATTTGCTAAACTAAGTGGTGAGGGCCTGATGATGGAGCAGGGAGGAAGTCAGTGGCACTCCTTAATGACCACTAGGAAACCCCTTGAGTTTGAGCTCATTTGTTTCGTTCTGATGAGACCTATTCGCTACACTTGGTGGTGAGGGTCTGATGATGGAGTAAGGATGAAGTAAGGATTCGGCTCGCGCATCTGGTAACTAATAGACTCTACTTGAATTTGTAAAACAAATACATACAATCACGCCTTTGAGTTATAATGTTTACGGGGTGGGCAGACACATGAATGGACTGTGAAATCGATTACCATCCATCCATAGCTTGCCATTTATTAAACTAAAAAGTAAAAAATAAATATGTAGTTTAAAAAACTATAAAAACACACTTTTATAGGAACAGGCTAAAAAGTACAAAATAACCGACTATTCAGTAACTGAAATTAAAAAGCGTGGTGCGCCCTTTGCAAAGCATGCATTCAAGTACTTAATATTGACAACGCGCACCACGCTTTTTAATTTCAGTTACTGAATAGTCGGTTATTTTGTACTTTTTAGCCTGTTCCTATAAAAGTGTGTTTTTATAGTTTTTTAAACTACATATTTATTATATTTATGATAGTTATGGAAAGTAAGTAACCTTGCATAAATTACGTTAAAGTCACTTTTCAATTAGACGAGTCTGTATGAAATAAGACAGGGAGAAAAAATTGTATCAGCCTAAATGCCTAAAACGATTAAATGGTTTTAAATTTTGAATTTTAACTCCGCTCCTATCTAAATGAGCCAAGCTATGTTTTTAAAAATTACCATGTGTGAGTAAATTTCTACTTAATCCTGACCATAGTTTATTTTATTGGTTTTATATTTTTAACTACTTACATAATGGAGGTGTAATAAAAGTGAAGGAAAAATTGTGATAGTAAAATACCACCAGTCTTGCAAGTAAGTTTCAGGTGGGATATAAGTACTTGCAGGACTGGTGGCTTTCTTACTACCACAATTTTTCCTTAATTTAAATCTTTGGTAATAGTAATCCCCATTTCTGTGTGTATTTCAAATATTGCATCATGGGTCGTCATAATTTTGGCGATTAGGTGTGAATGCGGTAAATCCATGTGGTTTTAATATTGATCATGGACTTTAATAATTTATATCTTCTAGCATTATCTAACAATTTTACTGAGAATGTTATTTCTGTTTGATAATTTATAATAAATTTGATTTTATTCTAAAATATTAGCCTAAATTAATATAATTAATGAATAATGACTTGATATAAAATCAATATTATATCTGCCTGCATACATTTGGATTTTGATCGCTTTATCGGAAGTATATGTATAGCTTTAAAAATACTATGCAATCTACTGTCATCGTGCTATGATGTTATTTCCATAAATTTCATTGCTTCTGAATGTATTCAGAGTACCCTATGGTGCGTGCTCGCATGTATAGTACGGTAGGGTAACCAATTATTCATTGATCTATGGAAATGTTTACTAAAACCTTGATATGACAATACTATTGTTCAAGTTTTAGTCACATATTATATGTTAACATTTAGCTTAGGTAGGGTAAAACCGGGATAGATGCCCTACTTTTTGGAATTGCCTCCTAATTTAAAATATAATATTATTTTTATATGAATTAATTTTACGAATGTAGCTAGCTAAATCCTTTATATTGAATTATTATTTATTTTTTAACCTATCAATTACAGATTTAGCATAATTTAGCTTTTCGTGGAACAGTTTTTTTAAGGATAGATGCCTGCAGTCTTCGATCAACAATAGTACTAGATGAAGGCTCACGAACTAAATGAAAACTTTATATGGCCAGACTGACTTTTTTTTAAACGGAGAAAAAAGGTACGAATGTCACGATCTTACATTATAAACGACAAGAAGCGTTCCAAGTTTGAAATACCTTAGTATTATTGACACTGTCAAAATATTGATGTAATAAAAAATATAACGGAATTTATTACTTCTTAAAAAGATAATACAACGGCAAATACTAATCTTTAAAACTTTGACGTGTTCGTGAAGTTCACCGCGGAGACGATTACATACTCTAGCGAAACGCGTCCTCATCGTACGACAGCCCGTGGGCAGTTTAGGTGCAGTGCAGGATGACTACAGCTCCTACTGATACTATTAAATTGTTTCGCGAGTTTGGGAAATTAGGAATTTTGAAAATGAGGCATCTATCCCACTGCGGCATCTATCCCGGTTTTACCCTAACAGTTGTATAAAAAGTGGAAAATTTTACTGTCAATAATCTGAGTAGCTTTATTCATTTAAAGGTTTAAGTAATTGTAGTCAACATCAAACTAACTTTTTTCGGTGTCGTCAGCTAAAAAACCATATTTTACCTTAGAAAAGAAAAAAAAAACATGTAACTACTGATGTCTCGTTAAGTACTTAAAATAGCCCGATATCACACATGAAAATCGAATTGCAATCGCAAAGTCACACGCATGAGGGTGTAAGTAAACGGACTACGATTCTACTCCCGAAAGAACGTATAGTTGTCATTTAAGTTTACTTGGCTCAATATATTTCATGAAAATAACCTTGTAGCGTAGTAAAGACAAATACCTACCTACGCTACATAATGGATTGAATTTTCAGCCCTGAAAGTACTAAATGTCTCGTTTAAGTATTGGTCTAATGTCTCGTGTGTGATAGCTCGCCATAGTTTATGAAAATAACCTTGTAACGTGGTAACCGCCACGCCACATAATATATGCGCCGGCGGCGGGCGGCGCTGCGTGTTGGCATGCGCGCGCGTCCGCCCGTCACTTTGATCGTTCAGTCAGAACAGAAGGCTATTCCACTGTGTCACATATTCAAAGAATTTCGTCAACAAAATAAAAAAAAAAAAATTAAATATTGAAAATGAAGTACCTACTTATTAGAAAAAGACGACGTCTCACAAGTACTCACAACTAGCTCCGATGGTACACGAACTCACGACACATTGTCCGGGCGAATGCTCTAACGTCGGTCGTCGTCGTCATCCCTTCGGAGCTAGTTGTCAGAAGGGTAAATTTTTCTAATACTTCATTTCATTTTCAATCATTAAATTTGCATTCTGAATTCAAAAGGTAAAAATAATTTTAAATTCTACAATACAAGCTTTCCGCCGGTGGCTTCGCTCACGTGGACTACACGTCGTTATCCAGCAGGAATGGGATATTTTTCCAGGATAAAAACTGAAAAGTAGCCTACTATGTTGATCCCTAGGCTACAAAGTATCTGTGTCTCAAATTTATCCGTTAAGTCGTTTTGGCGTGATTGAGCACCAAACATCCAAACATCTAAACATCAAATCATCTAAACCTTCACATTTATAATATACTAGCTTTCCGCCCGCGGCCTCGCCCGCGTGGACTACACGACGTTGTCCCGCGGGAAAGTGTCATTTTTTCGGGATAAAAAGTAGCCGATGTTCCTCTCCAGGCTACCAAGTATTTGTGTCCCAAATTTCAAACAAATCCGTTCATCCGTTTTGGCGTGATTGAGTAACAAACATTCAAACATCCAAACATCTAAACATCTAAACTTTCACATTTATAATATTAAGTAGGAAGTAGGAAGTAGGATTAGTAGGAAGTACTTAGAATATACATTTTATATTAGGTAAGAAACAACTTGCCCAAACATATCAAGTTAGTTTAGCTTAGGTATCTATTTTTCATAAAAAGTTCAGCATGAATACTAATGTTTAATTTATTCAACTAGGTACCTACCTAAAATATTTGTTAATAGAGAGCGCTTTGTTGTTTGATTTGAACAGGAAAGCGTAATCTTTTTCGGGGCATACTTAAATGATTATTTTTAAGAAGGCTATTAAAATACTTCGTTGAAATCTTTTTACAAAAATTTGTTGAGCGAAAACACTTTTGCTTGAGTATTTTACATTACACATTTTTCATAATTCTTTATTATTTAATGCATAAAAACAGGGATTGTATTATAGTTTTACAAAATTATTGACACGAAAACTTGACTTTAAAACATTTTTAGTATAGTAGGAGCAAAGTGGCCAGTCAAATTCGCCTGCTTTTTAACACTCTACTGTCATCTATACTAATATTATAAAGAGGAAAGATTTGATTGTTTGTTTGTTTGTTTGCATCGAATAGGCTCCGAAACTACTGGACCGATTTAGAAAATTCTTGGACCATTAGAAAGCTACATTTTCCCGCGTGACATAGGCTATAAGTATTTTATCCCGATATTCCCACGGGAACGGATACTAGGCGGGTAAAACCGCGAGGATCCGCTAGCGAATGAATAAAATCAAGGTGCTGAATTAACAGTCCTATATCCAAAGCAGTACTCTGCTAACAAAATATAGCAGGTAACTCGCGGCACTCCACTAATAACAGTAACAGCGCGTTAATTGCCCGCACGTCAGCTTTTCTACGAACCAACTAAAGTGTAATGGGTTAACTAAGTTTCTAGGAGTGACTGTCATTATTTTTTCAAACATCAATTTTACTGTGAAATTGAGTTTACTAATGCAATTAAATTGAAACCTCTGAGGCCTGTTTGTTCAAGCAGAAGATGTTATAAGATATCAAAGTTAATTTAAAAACAAATAAGTGGAGTAATACTAATATACTGAAATAAATCATTTTGTAGTTACTAAATGTATGTTCTAGATATGAACCCAGAACCATTTAATATGTGAACATAATTTTCCGTGCACTCTGTTTCTGATAAGTCGTTTGTTATGATCTCATCGGAGGTGCAAGCTTCTAAAGAAACATACAATGGACACATTAGTTCTATGCAAGAAACGGAACAAAATTATGGGAAACTTTTAACGGTAAGTATGCTGTATATGGGAAGCGACTCTCTTTAAGATCAATGATTACAGAGAAACGTCATTATTGAGCGCGAGTCGCGTATTTAGTGCCGTAGATAATGTTAGATAGCTATCTCGCGTGCATCCGAGGACAAACAAAGGGAAAAATCGCAGCAGCGGGTGAGATTCGAGGGCGGCGCCGCCCGACGCGGAGCTACAATGTCAATCGCTACTTCTTTTTGCTTCCTGCTCAGACAATGACGGGAAAATGTTTTCTATGTGCGGGGACGGCGGGGTCAATAGCGGGGGCACTAATCTCTGCGGGGATCGTTCGGATTAATGGCTCGTATTGCCGTGTCGGCCGTTGTTTCCTTAAACTTCTTAGTTTGTCTTGTTAGAAGTTTCCTGATGCGTTACATTTGTGGTGAACCGATGCGGTATCCCAACTGCCAATGTTTTGTTTCGGCTTTGCTCTTGTTTTGGTTTTGCACTGAAGGTTGTTTTCAAAACATGTTTATGTGTGCTTCAGTGATCCAAGAGAATACGTATGTCGGTCGGTAGCCAATAATTCAAAGTCAGGTTAATAGTGTTTCTGAAACAAACAAAAACAATTCACTAAGTGAAACGATAGCTTAAATTACGTCGTTATTGGAATCATTGTGGTTGTAAAGTAGCTAGACAAAAACGTAATGTGATTTGACCGATAAAAAGACCTCAACACCGATATTTTTATAATGGTTTGCACATACGCGTAGGTACAAAATGTCAACGCATCGTTTGATAAACATTATGATACGACTATGGCCACAGATTACCAAATAGTTACTACGTAACTATAACGTATCTGAGCGAATACCTATATGTACGAGTTCACATCCCTTCGAATTATAGACAGCTGGTGACAAACAACACCAAAGTTCACAGTATCAACATACTAATCCGTACCAAAAAAGTACTAAAATTTCCAGTTCCACCACAACCATTAGAAGTTATCCCTGGGAATAATACTCGTGTCGAATTAGCCACCGCGCGTAAATTATCCTCCCCCATAAAGTCGTACCTGCGAGGAACTTCTCGTCGACCACATAACGGCGATATTTGCTTGCTCTCCATTCCGACCGAGCGTTCGTACAGTAGCGTGCGCGTAGTTTTTTTGCAAGGAACTTAACCGAAAAGTGGTCGATCGGTAAGTGAGGAACTCTCATGCGAGTTTATGAAGCTGGGACGCCGCCGACGTTAATGTTTACGTCTAGTTGGTAAGCACTGTTTTTGAACTAGTAACTAGAACAACACAGGTGCTACTGGAAATTAAGACTAATTTGCAGGAACGCATGTTAACATCGTTGATAAAATAAAATGAAATCCCTAAGCTTTCAGTTTGCTGGTGGGAGCTGAAAGTTAGTCCATAAAACATTTCGCAAAAATTATTTAGTTAGGTAGGTATTCCAATCTTGTTCTTTTCGAAGAGTGAGTAACTTTATGGAGTTACATAAAATGTATTAGCTAGATTATTATATATACTTTAACTTTTGGCACCTCTAAGTGCAATAAGGAGTAAGTATAAAGTGTAAGTCTTAATAAAGCAAACAATGCCTAAAACCCTAAAGGCTTTTTACTTTCTTACGTGATAAGAAGTTCAGAAGTCAGTTGTGCCCCAACTAATCGTTGCTCGTCATGTTTTCTTTACATTATTTTCTTTACATGACGACCTCCGTGGCCAAGTGGTGTACGCACCAGTTTTCAATGTGCTGGCACTAACTCTAGAGGTCCCGGGTTCGATTCCCGGTCGGGTAAATATTGAAAACGAACTTTTCAATATTTCCTCAGGTCTGGGTGTAAGTGGTAATACCCGTCATTGTTTCTAATTTCCATAATACATACTAGTGCTCAAGCTATTATAGTTTGGTTTTAGAACAATGTATGTGATGGTGTCCAATATTTATTAGAGTACCTACGAGTATCTTCTCCAAGTATCATTGTTTTATTATATTGTTTCAGAATTTTATTTAAATACCTACATATTATGAAGTTTAGTTTTTTGGAACATTTTATATGTAGTCGAACCATAGTCGAACTAATTGAATCATGACCCATTTTGATAATAATTTGTTTGAAAGCGTCAAAGCTATAAAGGTCAGTGTCAATGTGAACAAGTTTGAATTTTATCTAATTGAAATTTAATATCAGTTAGAAAATGAATTTGTGAAGGGTCACGATTCAATTAGTTCGACTGTACAATAATTCAAGTATTCACAAGAACATTTTAATAGAAAAGAGCTTTGAAACCATCTCATAAAAAAATTTACTGGAGGAAAATATTGAAAGTTAATTTTAAAAGCCACACAAGTTACACGAAGTTTGAGGAGTTACGCAAATTGTAACTGGATTCGCTGCTGGTAACATTTTCGCTAAAATGAAGTACGAAATTGAATTTTTATAACGACCTAGAAATGGAAGGTAAGTATAAAATATTTGATCTTCATCGTTCTTTTATTTTAATAATGTGTTTCTTTTCGTAAAACTTGAGTCAAAGCTGAAATTTGCATAAAACATGAAGATTATTAACATTTATGTATGGATATCAATATTATCATTCAGTTCAGAATATTAATGAAACAGATATAAATCATTCCCTTGGAAAATTGATTTGTAATTGTAAACTTTGTTAATCTAACGTTAAAAATATTTTTTAGTTCTATCGATTTTGAATGTAACTCTAAATTCTTCAATGGAAAAGTTAAATGTTCAACGAAATCACCGGTCCGGTTTATTCAGCGCGAGGGAAACTACACCCGTAAAACGCACAAAATTGTATTTTGAACGTAAAAAAGGCTGTAGAATCAAATCCGCCTATTAGAGGGGGTGCTGCTACTAATTAAAATAAAATTGTTAAAACCGACCCTCGTGCTCACTCGCAGGATCTCCCCGGACTAACTTTTAACGAGGATATATTTGGTTTCGGCCAACCCTTTGGTGATTTTACTATTGAGTCCGACTGCAAATAACTCCGTAATTGACTTCAAACAACTTCTGGCTCTGCAGAATAGCCAGGTAACGTGAGGATTATACAAAGATACATTGAACTATTAGTATGGGTATCTGCGCAATCCGCAGTTTACTTTGTAAGCTGATCCGACAGAAAAGTGAATATTATTCCATTTCAGTCTGTTTGATGAAATGGAATTATCATTTGTAAAACCTATCTTAGTCGATGCTATATCACTGTCGTAATCGCAGAATTTTGTTAAGAATAACCATAAAGGACAATAAACAATTTTAACTCTTTTAAAATAAAAAATAAAATCAAACACATTGAAACAAAGAACAGGAACATAACGAAAACTCTACTGGTTTTGTGCTCCGTATCGAAATGTTGAAGATTGATGAACGAGCGTGTGTTAGGACTTCTAATATGAGAAACTGTGTTCCCGCGCACGCGGTCGTTTGCGACTGATTCAGCATTTCAAGCTAGATTTCATATAGGTATATCAAAACCATATTTGACAATTTAACTTCACGTAAGTAATTGGTCAGCAAAGATAGGGATCAGGGTATCTCCTTCTCTTTTGTTAAAAACAGATGGATTGGAGGAGAAGAAGAAGAGATAAAAACATCCGCAGACGAATTTCTTGTGTCCTTCTTTTTAGAACGTATTGTGTCGAAGGGCTTTGCGAACCAACAGTGTAGTTTCTCTGAAATTTACAAGCGCTCGTAACAGCCTAGAGTGAGTGTACGCTTGTTTGGACTAACTTACGCTCCTTCGACATTAACCCAGCTGCATCAAGTTATCATCTCATCATCATCCATTTTATTTCCTGGCACTGGCAGACTGGAGGGATTAGGAGAATCAGCTATGACCCACCACGCAACGCAGGTCAAATGCAGATTGGTGGGTGGATATTAACGGCTCGAGATTATAACTTATTGGTCACTCATTGCATCCCGTGTACGACCATTGCGAAAGTTGCTTAAGCTCAACGATCACAGTTCGAGCGCGCTAACCCTTGCGTCACGGGCTCCTCATTTACACCCGTTTGCACTAAACTTAAAAATCGCCTAAGTCTTTTCCTAGCTAACTTAAGACATTCTTAACAAAAAATTGCTTTGCACTAACCTTAAGACATTCTTAAATGCACTTTTGGCTATTCTTAACTTACGGGTCCAATATCGAGCGCCTAAGGCTTAAGAAATACCTATATCAGTGATTATTGTCTGTGGCATTGTGAGCAAAGAGTAGTGCGACAAGCTTTTCTGTTCCGGTGATTATCTTTGGAACTAAAACAGTTTTCATACGACAGTCCATTTTGACAGCTAATTTCGTATTGCAAGTGACTCCTGTGTCACGGCTGTCACCGGAACAGAAAAGCTTGTGGCTTTTGTATTCTTGTTTGCTAGATAGAGACACAACACATGTGACAAACGTAATTCCTCATTTATTAAAAAAAAAACATTACAGATCGACAATCTTTTCTGTTCCCATGACAGCGGCGCTTATGTTTAGCAGCAAAACATGAAAGTATTAGCAAAATGACATTAAAAACAAAACTCGTTAGTTCTAGTTTTGGCCACCGGAACAGAAAAGGTTGCGCACTGTATTTATGTTTTTCCTGACAGTTGAGCTCAGTTGACTTTTTCTTTTCTCGGTGAATTACTCCTACCAAATAAAATAGACAACGCCTTAGCTTTTGTCTCCTTTTAACTTAAGAAGGAATCAATGAGAAGTTTCAACCAAAAAAATATCCAGTGACCTACTTTACCTCGCCAGGTTTAAAATCCATAAACAATTAATATTTGAATTCATTCATTCATTCTTTTAGCAAGGTGATGACTAATTTACGACGTAGTCTGTCAGTGCAAACAAAAATTTTAGCTCGGCTGTTTTAGGCTGTTTCTAAGCTAAGATGTATCTTATCTATGACAAGCTCAACCCGAGTTTAGTGCAAACGGGCATTAGTTATTCAGCTATTCTGTTGTTATAAAGTCGAGTTTCACCAGGAGATCGTAGTGGCACGTGATGGCGCCTAACCGGACCACATCTCACGTCATGATACATTACACATTTGGTCTTAGCAACTTCGATCAACTCCGAGTACACCAAAGAAGCAGAAGTTTGTACTATAAAAGTGAAGAACGTTTCCGTATCAGCTAATGAGTGTTCATGGTCAGCACTTTAATGGTTTTGGAATCGCTTGGGTACAGAACCCCAAATAGGCTCTAGCTTTATCACTGATTTATTCTATACTTACCTAACCATTACATAAATAAAACTGTCGGAAACGATTTACTTATATAGTGTTATCTGTAACGTTGATATCTTTAAACGTTACGTTTATTTCGTGATATCATATTGTTGCTCTTTATCACTTATGCTTATGCATTAGACCACTGTTCCCATGACATAAAGTCATGTTTTGCTTGCAGCTCGTGGTGGTGGCGGGCGGCAGCATGATGGACTGCCTGTGCCCGGCTCCGCGCACGCTGGCCTGCCGCGTGGTGCTGCTCGACGAGCGGGAGCTACTGCACGAGATCCAGGTAAAAACAATTCAGTGAAACAAAAGCGAAGCGAATTATTTGGAATGTTTTTGAATCTTGATATTTGGATGTTCATTGGAACAAAAGACAAAAGAGTTAGAACGCGTTTGTTCCATGTTCGATTTGTAAATTTTTGGTATATTACATGTTTGTAAATATGATTTGATTCTTTATTTCTTTATTACTTACTGTTGATTTATATTTATTAATAAGAATTTAGAATTTATTTAGAATTTATTAATTAGAATTTATTATTTAGATTAGAATAAACAGCGCTTCTTTGTTGCTCCGCCCACCTGTGTGCGACTCAGAAGCTTTTGGCTGAGACAGGGTCGTTGGCTGCACACACTTCCTAACCTCTCTTAATTCTTTTCTTCTCTCACTTCTGTCACTGTCAACCTATTTTCTTGTTCTGCCTTAATTGTTTGTATAAAATGTGTGTGTGCAAGTCAATAAATTTATTTCTTTCTTTCTTTCTTTCTTCTTCTAATTAAAAACCCAATCTTACGCGCTGTGAATCGTCTGAGTGTTTGATTTAAATGAATATTCAATCGGAAATAATAATGATAAGGTAAATATTTTGCAAAAATTCATAAAAACCTAAACATTAACAAACCTTAAGATAATAAAGACAATTTTCTCATAAAAAAAGTCATCGGTCCCCTACAGACAGATGAAAAAAAAAAGATTTTACTTCAAGTCCGTTTGTTTATATAAATTCGATACATTTCTTGACCTCCAAATTGCTAAGTGATTATTTCGAGAATTGACAAGAATGGCGCAACGATAACGCATCAATGCGGAAAGAGTTAGCATTTTTCAATTTTCCCGTATAGCTAATATGAAACAACAGGATTCCTACAGTCCTTTATCCCACACACTCAAAAGTGGCTATTTCCAAGCGATATTTCCCTACACGAAAGCTCAAGGAACGCCTTTTATATATGAAGCTCGGGTCCAAGGTCCGGGTGAATTCAGTGAATCGTATGGCGTCTCTATGAATATTAAATTCTATTTGGCAGGCATTGTCGTCGCGCGGTGAATGTGAGAGCGGCTTAGGCGCCCGTATCCTTCCCACTCGGTATCTGTTCTCAAAAACAATAAACGAACATATTCCCAGGTACAAGAAAATAAATTAAATTAACCCCTACTTTCCTGGAAAAGGCTCCAACATTATTCAAACGTAATAACAACAAAAACAGAGTGGAAAAAGTTATTTAAAGAGTCATCCACATAAAGTAACACGCGCCGCCTGTAATAGTCCCGCGTCGTCGACCTCACACACAATCTCTATTATCTTGGAAACTCGCGCAAACTTGAAAACACATAAGACCGCTAGCTTCGAGCGAATTCCGCAGTTATTCAGATAATACTTACATAAGTCTCCGTCATAACCGTAAACAACCGAGGAATTTATCCCAGAAATGCTTTTGTTTGGGCCTATACGTCGAGCCGAAACTTGTTCGTCAAACAAATTCCTCAGACATATATCGGGCTAGCGTCATCCAATTTGGTTAAAATGGAAGTGATGAGAGTTCGACATTTCTGCTCCTGTCGAATGTATATTTTAGATAAATCACCGTTTTCCCCTTTCAGTTTGCCCTATCACAAAACGGCATTTGTCTTAGATGTATCTACGGCCAACTTTTCTCTTTCCCGATTGCTAAAATATAGAGATTTATTATTTTGGACCTCTTCTCATTCGTTTACGTTCCCATTTTAGTATAACTTGGAGAGATCGGGTATTTGATACATTCATAGCAGATCTTTAATTTAGAGGAACATTAGTGTCATTACTTTTTTTTTCATCGACAACGGAGTAGTACAGCACAGCACTTATCCTTCATCACGTCGAAAATAGGATATTTTAATTTATGGATTTCTTGCAAATCACAAGTACTCAAAATTTTGGTTAAATTTTAAAATTGTTTGCCAAATAAGTTAATTTAGCCTCGAATAATAGCAGCAATGGTTGGCGTTAAAATTAGTCCTAAACTGATTCGTAAAAGTTATGAAAAATGCAACATCTTAGAAAACGGGTCAACTATTATTGCGAATTCATTGACGATCAGTCTTGAGAAACCGGGCACTGTAATTGGCTATGCTCGTGCTCGTATTACGTTTATTACAGAAGATTATAGATCAGGCGAATCGATATCGCGCCGTGATGTCGGATCGTCCGGTCTACCTGAAACCGTCCCTAAAAACTGGGTTGTAATCAAAATTCTCATAAATTAATAATTTATGAGTGAACCTAGCGCGAGGAAATAAGTTATCAATAATTTAGAACAGTATCTAACGAAAATTGTATATGTTACGATATTGTGTTTGAAGTAATTTTTTTTTGGAAAAGAAAATGTTATAATCACTAGTGGCCGATTTAGGTGTTGTTTTCTTGAATTTTTATGCGTGTTTATATTCTCCAGAGTTTAACATAACAAGAAATGTCGTCGTTATTTTCATTCTCCTTTTAATTGAATGTACGGTATCACTACAGTAGAAGTAAACATTGTATAAACAATTGATATAATTTTCTCTCACACCACGTAGCAATCTGTAGTTTCCAATATTGAGCAAAATATAAAATGAAACTGGCTCTAAAGGACGGAGTGTTCTGTTGCAATTGTCAGGTGTCAGCACTATTTTATTTGGCTCAAGCACTGAAAGAATGGGAGGCGAGGAATGGCACAGCAATTTACTGAACGAGCCTAGTGTCGGGGGTCATTGTGTTGTTGTCGCGCGCAAATTGACTCGACAGCATTTCACGGTCTGCTGCGTAAATGCACCTCCTGCCTCGCGCCTGTTCTGCTTTATTGATACCATCTTCATTGTGCGCCTCTAAGATTCTTCAGTCCTTTGTTAGGATGAGTGCTTCTAATTAGTAGTTACCTCGTAGTTACGTCACAGCTTTGCTACCATTTTTGAAAGATTGTAGAGATGGGAGGAATGGCACAGCAATTTACTGAACTAGCCTAGTGTCGGGGGTCATTGTGTTGTTGTCGCACGCAAATTGACTCGACAGCATTTCACGGTCTGCTGCGTAAATGCACCTCCTGCCTCGCGCCTGTTCTGCTTTATTGATACCGTCTTCATTCTTCAGTCCTTTGTTAGGATGAGTGCTTCTAATTAGTAGTTACGTCACAGCTTTGCTACCATTTTTGGAAGATTGTAGTGATGGGAAGAATGGTACAGCAATTTACTGAACTAGCCTAGTGTCGGGGGTTCTTGTGTTGTTGTCGTGCGCAAATTGACTCGACAGCATTTCACGGTCCGCTGCGTAAATGCACCTCCTGCCTCGCGCCTGTTCTGCTTTATTGATACCGTCTTCATTCTTCAGTCCTTTGTTAGGATGAGTGCTTCTAATTTGTAGTTACCGAGTAGTTACGTCACAGCTTTGCTACAATTTTTGGAAGATTGTAGTGATGGGAGGAATAGTACAGCAATTTACTGAACTAGCCTAGTGTTGGGGGTTCTTCTGTTGTTGTCACGCGCAAATTGACTCGACAGTATTTCAAGGTCTGCTGCGTAAATGCACCTCCTGCTTCGCGCCTGTTCATTAGTAGTTGCCTAGTAGTTACGTCACAACTTTGCTACCATTATAGGAAGATTGTAGTGATGGGACGAATGGCACAGCAATTTACTGAACTAGCCTAGTGTCGGGGGTTCTTGTGTTGTTGTCACGCGCAAATTGACTAGACAGTATTTTATGGTCTGCTGCGTAAGTGCACCTCCTGCCTTGCGTCTGTTCTGCTTTATTGATGCCGTCTTTATTGTGATTTGTTAAGATTCTATAGTCCTTTGTCAGGACATGTGCATCTAATCAGTAGTTTCCTCGTAGTTACAGTTTTGTTACAATTGCAGGAAGAGTTTGAAGATTTTTCAACTTAATTTTTTAAGTTATTTATAATTTTACTTTTTTGCATTCACAATGCAATTTTTATTATTGAAAATGGAAAATGAAGTATTTTAGAAAGAATCGACCTAGGCTCCGATAGTTGTGAGACGGGTCGATTTTTTCTAAAATTCTTAATTTTCCATCATGATTTTTGTTCCAAACTAACTAAATACCTACTCCTAAAAATGTCCTGTCATTACCGGCCAACGACTGCTTTACGAGTATTAAAATGCTTACTAACTTTACTGAAGAATGGACATTTTCATTATTTTAAAATTACTGGATTATATTAAAATTGAAATTAGAAATGAATACTTACAAATAAAAACAATTGAAACCTTAACGAAAAGTATTTATCTCTTCTCCCACAACCACACGTAATAATTTATGTCTCATTAGCAATGTATGTGAATTTAATTTTGGAAATTCTTGGCAAAATTTATATCCACCCTTTTGAGTGATCTATTGTCGGTTTTCCATTTTATAAAAAAGGGCATCGGTACGTTGGATTGATTTATAAGCATTGTGTGTGCGCAATAAATTGTAATACGTTGAAAGGTAAACAATCCTATCGGTGCGGTAGCAAGCGGCTTGCGACGCCCCCCGTGCTCATCAGTATTACATGCCCAATAGGGGTGATATTTGAGAAATAGGGGTACACAACGCTATGTTAGCGTTAGTAATCGGCTTTAAAACATAACGATTTTTATATTTCGTTATATTGTGTTGAAAATGGCATCGATTGAAAACGTTTATAAAAATTACATGAGTAGTGTGTTAATTGGCACTCTAACAATTCGTGCGGCCGCAGAAGCGTCCTCACTCATCCTTTAAAGTTAAAAATTCAATTTAAAACTTTTTCTTTTTCAGATACTATTGTTTGGATCTCCTTTTCCTTTACTGTCCCTGGAAATATAGATTTTGTATTTGCAACAGAGTAGCCCTAGCACGAAAAACTGTCGTAATGGTAACCGTTATCGTATTATTTTGTATGAAAACCAAAGCAGCGCCTCTTTCGGTCGTATAAGGAACTGAAGTTTAATACATTATTGACAGCAGCACTTTGACAGCTTTTGATGGACGGTATAGTTTACTATTCGATTATCATGTCGATAGTTTTTCATGCTACGGGTACAGTACAATAATATTTAGAGCATGCTCATCCAAAGAGCTCTTTGGGTGATATCTGCTCTATACACGCGTTTACACAAGCTTTGTACCATGTTATCATGTCATAGACACCCACTGCTGGACATAAGCCTCATTCAACAGTCCGGTTGCCATAATCGCCGCGCTTACGAGACGAGTTGACGGGTAGAGTCGTTTTTGCTTGTTTTCTGCTGTTTTTGGTTACTTTTTAACATAGGAATAAGTACTCACTGTATAGTTATAATAAAACTGAGAGTGGATTCTAGATTAAATATTTCTATAAGTATCTTAAATTTCTTCGCGTCCGTCGATACTATACAATGCAATAAAACTAATACCTACTTATTTAAAACTTTAAGCGCGACTACGACCCCTGAAAACTTTCCGAACCGACCAAAAAACCATAAAGACAAAAAACGCTGCATACCTACATATTTTTAATGGTAATTATAATAATAGTGCGTTCAAATCTGTTAAAAGTTGTGTCATTTTAATTAATCTTGCTGTAAGTAGGTACCATATATTTTGTAGACAAATCTTTTTGTACGGACACAGTATGCTTATTTGTGAGCATGTTTAATAGCATACTTATTCCGGGCATGCTCTGCAGCCGTTCACATTTGCAACTGATGAGCGTGCTAGTTTACTGATATGGAATCGATAGTGGCATGCTTCGCACCTCAATAAGCATGCTTAAAAATCAAACGATTGTTGATTTTGCATGCTCTTTCTAGCAAGTGACGGTCACACATGACACCAATGATCACTTGCTCATTAGTGACATGTTTACGTGCTACAAATAAGCATGTGTACAAGTTGTACAACCCTTCATTATTGAAATCTTATCAGGAGTTTACCACGCGTTTTAAAACAACTGCCGGCCGGCAGCCCTGCGCCTACATCAACTGCTGGCAGATTTTGAAATCGTTTGTTATTTTTCGAGCTCAACGTACGCTGGGAGCAAACGGGCTCTGTTATTAAATCATTTATTAGTCAGCTCAGCGAACTGTTTAGCAATTTTCCCACAATCTGCCGACTCGAAGGCAGACGAGTTCGGGGCCCGTGATATGTTGTTTGTAGTGCGTGCACGTTAATTAGCGCTCATGCCGCTAGTTGTTTTGTTATGTAACTCATCCCGGCTTCTTGAAGCGTGTTACCGAAAACTTACATTTTGACATATAACTATGTAGCAGAAGTTTATTTTTTTATTTTCTTAAAGGAACACCAACAGCCAATCCTATTCATTAGTAAATACAATAGACACCAGACAATGTAATTTTAATTCTAAATTAATGATATAAATACCTCAATCGCGTGGCTATCTTTCGTTCAGCTCAACAGTAAAGATTTTAAAGCTGACAATAATCCGACAAACTTTACAATAAAAGTTTTGCGTATCCCACTAAAACAGAACCACTAAGAAGCAGGTATCTGCATAATAACAGTCCGTAGACAAAAGGCTTAAAATTGTAATCTTCCAAGTTTTCAAAAGGTCAGACAGAGGTGCGTAGAGAACGTTGTAAATCATAACTTGGCAGGAATGGAAATGAACAAGCAATTATACTAATTCAGCTCAATCAAAGTTCATTCACAAACGAATCACCGTGGAATCCGCAATTGACTACCTCGCTTATTAAGGCTTCCAAAAAAGGCTAATTTCTGTAGTGTTGTTATCTCGAGGCGGGAAACACGCGAACATCGCCATCGACGTGCGCGTGAGAGCGTACCCCAGTATTATAGTGCCAAAGCATATCACAGCTACTGGTCTTACTGGTTCCTTTGCGTGCGATCAGCTTAATAGATGAAAGTCGGCTGAGAAATGCTAATCGGAGATAGCCACGCATCGGTTAAAGAAATAAAAGCTTTCAAAAGTAAAATGCAGATTGGAAACTTTTGAGTGATTTTGGTTTATTAATTAAATTGGTGTCAGTGAAACTTTAATAAAGCTTAGAATGAGTATCTTTTTGATATTACAACAAACATAATACGTTTTCAACAATATTTTAGGGTTGTAACAATTAATAAATATTACATGAATATAGTAGTTTCTCTATGTTACTAAATTAGTTATTTTTATTGTTCTTGCAGGACAACAGCACGGGTCAAGCACTGTTGGATGTGGTGTTTAAACATCTGGATCTCCTGGAGACGGCGTATTTCGGGTTGCGTTACGTCGATCAGGACAACCAGACGGTAATTATGTTTTATATTCGAAATCGAATATGAGAAAAAAGTTGATCTTGCTTAAAAAAGCGTACCTACTATACGCATCATGTTACCATCTCGTTTAACATTAAACATAGGACATGGCTAACAGAACCAAGGGATGTTCATATGTGCTTAATAGGAGACGTCACTTTTCGAAGCGACGTTGTTTTTGTAAACTTGTTAAGTGTCTAAACAAATTCAATGATGAATATGTGGATTGACGTGTGTATAAGCTCTTACTCTGTAAAATAAGTTTAACTTTAAAGAAAAGAAAGTTTATATGTTAATAATAAATTGTATTTGCACAGCACTGGCTGGACTCCGGGAAGCGACTGCGCCGACAGCTCCGTGGGTCCGACACGCATACATTCTACTTCGGGGTCAAGTTCTACGCGGCCGACCCCTGCAAACTGCTTGAAGAGATCACACGGTAACTATCATTAGACATTTTAATGTTCCCATTGCCACTGCTGGGGCACGGAGCTTTCTTATATACAAAGTTCGATTTGTGGATGTTTTTATCAATAAGTTTATCTTTAAGTGATGGGTACTACAACCTGAAGGTTTAGGTATCTGCCTCCTTACCCAAAACTGTGTATATAAAAACAAAAGATGACCGACTGATCAATCAAGGCATAGCTTAAAGAGGCTTAAGGTGGTTCGATGCGCTCAGTAGCGCCAACAATGGAAATATATCAATTACATTTTATTAAAGGCTTAGAATAAAAGTTTCGGTTATTTTGCGCAAATAAAAGAGTAAAATGCATTTTATAAATATACTTTCAAGAACTCAAACTTATGCAATAAGTCGTGAGTTTCAATAGTGCAAAAGTGCAAAAAGTGGCCACATTTAGCAATATCGAAATCCATAACTTAATGCTCATATTTGAGGCCATGAAAAAATACTTAAAAATTGCACTTTACTCTTATATTTGTGCAAAATAACCGAAACTTTTATTCTAAGCCCTTGATAAATCGTAAATGATTTATTTCCATTGGTGGCGCTACTGAGCTAATCGAACCACCTTAAACTACTGTACGGATCGAGTAGGCGTCCGCTCCGAAAATATTAAGTATGTAAAATTCAACCGCTAAAGTCTAACGGGGATGAAGCGAAGGTACCTATGCATTCCCCGAACCACACGCGAAGCCGCATGCAAAAGCTAGTATTGAATTAATGTTGAAGATAGTATATTCTATGCCCAGCAGTGGGCGTCGTACGGCTAAAATGATGATGATGATGATAGTATAGGTAATAATATTACTTACATTGGTATCGCCTTGATTGATCATGATAAAGTCTATGGTTAAACAAAGAGACGAATTAAGATTATAAATTATTTTTATGCATTCACAGTACATTCTGTAAGTAAAGGAAAAATTGTGATAAAAAAACCTAGTGGTTTTTTATCACAATTTCACAGGGCTAGTGCCCTGCAAGTAGATCCCGCCCAAAAATCAACTTATCCATATTTTTCCTATTGCAGTCTGGAGTAAGGACAATTTATAAGGTACCACCGCGGCACCGTACGCAATCTCATTTCGGGTCTTTAAACGCACGCAAATGTGTAGAGAGAGAGCCTAAGTCCTAAGTGGCCAAAAAGCAGATCGGATTGAGTGTTAACGACTTACAAAGTCTCAACGACTCGACGTGCCAACCGAAGTACAAACAGTCATGAATAATAATGTCCAATTTCGTGGCCATCAGGAGCACAGTTTTCATCAGATTCTCCGAAGCAAGGATACCAATGTTCTGAACTAGGCACCCGTGAACATTAAATATATTTTTTTCCCTTTTACATTACTTTTCCTGTAAACACGTTTATTGCTCTCTCTCTTTGTGCTAAGGCAGACGTTATTAATTATGAAAATGAAATGTTCGCAAACACATACATAATAAACATTTTCTTATGAAACGAGAAGAGCAGATAGCGAAAATTTCCTTTGATGTGCTCACGTAATTATTTTAGGTAGATGAAGAGCCAACATATTTTTACTTTGGAGTTAAATTAATGTTTTAAAAGGGAAATCAGCTTTATGTTTAACGCGTGATTCCGGTTTTCTAGAGCTTTGTAAATATTCATATCTTGCAAGGTCGGAAAGAAACCGCTAGTCCTGTGACCCAAAAATAAAACCTGTAATTTAACAAGTTTCACTCGATGGTAGCAGTAGATAGACTGCTTGAAATTTCTACATAAATATGGATTCCAGTTTAGATAGGGAAAGTTCTACTTATTTATTCATTTATTACTTTCTCAGCGAGATAGGAACAGAAACTAAATATTTATTTATTTTTATATGAACACAATAATTTATTTTCATCTCTCATATTCTGAAAGTAACTCATATCTTGCCTAAAATGCGGGTTGAAAGTGGTATGTGGCGGCCCTAGGGCCGTTATGAAATTTAAAAAAGGAATAGGAGCAGTCATGTCAAAATCTGTAATAGCTTCTACACACGTTGCGATTCGACAGCCGATTTGGTCTGCTCCCAGACCAAATCTACGCTACACACGTTCCGATTTGGTCAAGGAGCAGACCGAATCGGAGGTTGGATAGGAACGTGTGTAGAGTCTTTAAGTTTCTCTTTGGACGTTTATTTTCCATAGGTATGCAGGCAAAGGCACAGAAGCCTATACAGCCATGTTTTGCTATTATATAAAATAATTAATATCGTAGAATTATAATTTCAAATCTAAAACATTGTTTTTTTTTAAAATGCGTTTTTAGAAACAGATTAAACCAAATAAGTTATTTGTAACATAAAAAATCAGGCTATTAATTTCATGGAATTACATATAGTACGGGTCAAACACCAAACAAGACTGTATGGACTTAGTTTCCCTTGCCTTCCCTAAAACAGAGAAAATGAACAAAAAAGTTATAGCCTTTCGAAAATTCCGCGGCCATAGGAAAAATAGTTTTTAGATTATTTCTGTTTATTTTTACTTTCCTCATATTCAAAATGAAAAGTAGAGTGTTTACTTCGGGCGTATGGACCCATAACAGTCTCGAACTATCGGCGCCCTCACTTCGTTCGTGCGCCAAAACACTCGACTGTTATGGGTGCCATACAGCCCTTGCTAAACAATCTACTATTTCAGTTTCAGAGTCGTATATTTCAAGTTTCTCAAAAATGTTAATTTTATTTTGTAATTCAGCTGAAAGGTTTCCCGCGCATCCTGATGAGCTCGCTAGCTCACCGTATAGCTATTGCCACGTCTAATTCGTTAGTCAAAATAATTCCTTGACTGTTCTGTTCAGTAATAATTTCATTAGCTCTCCCTAGAGCTATGTCTAATTTCGTTTAAGTTATACGCCCGCCGGATGACTTCATCCCTAATTATTTTGATTGAGAACATTTCGCACAGAATTTTCATAATTTCCATAGGGAGTTGTTTAAATTATTTTTAACTATAGCTAAGCCCTATATTATTACTAACTACTACTATATTATTTGATATGGTAAAAAAACAAAAAAATATTGTTTATTGTTCTAATAACAAAGTACTTTGAAATAATAACAGTGGAAGAAATTCGGTTCGGTGTTCATAAATTCACTGTACAATTTTATATATTTCAGATTCCAACTGACACTTAAGTCAAAAGCCCTATGATTGCGCTATTGTTTGCTGTGTTTGTTATTGTCTGGAGAAGAAGAAAGTTACCTACGTGGAGAATTATAAAAAAAAAAAAATTTTTAAATCCAAAAGCGCACGCCTCAAACGCTCATTAAAAAAAGACCAGTGTTTTATAGGGTGCCAGCTAAGTTACTTTTAAGTATTTTAATTATTATAGAATAGTAATTTTTAATTTTTTAAAAATTAGTATAAGATAGTAATTTTTAAATAGAAAACAATCTCGTCACGATCACGTCAGCTAGAAAAGCTATAAAAATAGTACAAATTCATTAATTATTTCGAGCGTAATCGTGGCACATAAGTCCATACAGACATTATCCGGACATCCTAGAACAACTTTTTTAAATCCCTTTGTGACAAATATTTTCTAAACGTATTAAATTTGTTTATAAAAGCGTTGTTGTTCATACCTCTGTACGTATATGTGTAATATGAATATAGGAAGCAATTTAAGTCCAGAACAATGCTTGACTGACTCTGACAGGTTGAGAGCAGTGCACTACCTTCTATGAGGCGTGCAATTAAAGAAAACTTCACGAATATATTCACTTTTCTAATGTAACCTCTTGTTAAGGTAGGTAGTAAAGAATATCATAGTATAAATGAGCTTGTCCGCAAAAGAGTTTTTCAGCTGACATTAAACTACTGAAACCATTTAAGATCAAAAAACAGTTGCTATAAAGCGAGTAACGACGCGACTATTCGTCATATTCTTTTACATACTCGATAAGTAACACATCAAGCGTAAAAGGTACATTACAATAAACACTTTTATGTTTTACGTAATAAGGGCGCGATTTGAATTTCACATGCAGGATCTTTTGTGGTTTCGACAGTACGTAGCAATAAAATACATCTGTTGTACAAGAGCTCTGTATCCGGCGTTGTCAGCAACATTCTACTATCTATTTCAATTTTGATCCTAACATTTATTTGACACTTACTCGATGCTACAACTTCCGAGATTTTATTCTTAGATATATATAAAATGCTTCTCGTATAAGTTCACTTGTTGGTAGACTTCTTTTAGGAGTTCTCAATATCTTTTACAGTTTTTTTAAATTTTGAAAATATCGGCAACTATGTAGTTTAGTCGAATTCTTTCATAATTTTAAACTTTTAGTGAAAATCATTACAAAATCAGGCAAGTTAGGTTATTTGTGACTAGCTGGTCTCACAATGAACCTAAATAAAATAATAGATGTATAAATAGATCTACTAAGATACAAGACGATAAAGAACACTGGGAATACTTTATACAAAACTAGCGGCCGCCCGCGGTTTCACCCGCGTGGACTACACGACGTTATCCCGCGGGAATATGATATTTTTCCGGTATAAAAAGTAGCCTAAGTTACTCCTTATTACATCAGCTACCTGCCAGTGAAAGTCCCGTCAAAATCGGTCCAGCCGTTTCAGAGATTAGCCGGAACAAACAGACAGACAGACAGACAAACAGACAGAAAGACAGACAAAAATTGTAAAACGTCATTTTGGTATATGTACCGTATATATAATCATATGCATGTAGTAAAAAGCGGTCATTTTAATGTTACAAACAGACACTCCAATTTTATTTATTTATGTGCGTTAAGTTAGCAGCCTCACAACAGAATTAGATGGTTTTGATTATGTCAAAAAATACTGTATAAATAGTGTTAAATAGTGATGTATATTAAATAAATAGTGATACTTTGATTCAAAAGATATTTGAGTATCTTAGTGAGGCTGCTAACTTAACGTCAAGTTAGCAGTCACCTCAAGAATTACAGTTTGTATCAATGTGATTTATATGTCAAAAAATACTGTATAAATAGTGTATCGTAAACGCAAAATTTCAAAAGTAGTTCTTTAATACAAGCCGAGATATTAGGGTCTCTAAGTTGGCTGCTAACTTGACGTTTCTTGCTATGGAGATTCCAGGGAAACAGGTACAAGTTTTTAATAAATAAATACTTGAAAAAATACTGTGTGAAATAGTGAATCTTAGGATATAAATAAATAAAGAATTCTTCTTTGCTATTTTCAAAAAATCTAATGTAAACTTCTACATAATAATCTGAATATATGCTGACGATCAATGTTGAACTTTGCTCCTTAGTAATAAGGTTCAAACTTTATTTCAATCGTGGAGTGCGTACTATCGAGCAAAAAAGTGAAATATATATTTTTGATTGTGTCAATACATACGTTTAATCGGTTTAATGCTATTGATTAGGTATTTAAACAAATATATTTCTACCCACTTCTTAACCGACTTTAAAAAAAGAGGAGGTTCTCAAGTCGACTGTATTTTTTTATGTATGTTTTACCATAACTTCGCCAGTTGTTAACCGATTTTAATAATTCTTTTTTTATCTGAAAGAAAATAGTTTATGTGTGGTTCCATGAAAAATTCAAAGTAGTTAGTTCAGTAGTTTTTTCACAATCCTGAAAAAACACATAGTTTTTGACTGGTAGTTCCTGCTTTACACGTCAATATCTTCGCGAACATTGACCAATTTCCATGATTATTTTTTTATTCAAAAGAGTAAACTCCTGAGGTGGTCACATTGTTACCAAGTTAGGATCTGATGGTGGAATCCAGGGGAAATCGAGGAAAACCCGTAAATTTTATGGTAATTTACGTATTTTATAGATTTTCTAAACTTTTTTAAGTATTTGCATCTGGTAGTCATCATCTCATGGTGATGAGCTGGTGATGGAAGGTACAACTCCTCAAATATTGTTGATACGTAAAGATTTTTAGTTGTATTCTTTCAGGTTATTTAGGTGAGCTGATGATGGAAGGTAAAACTACTTAACGCTTAGGAGTTAAAGCATGTTTTTTAAGTACCATATGCATGAATAGACCTTTAGTTGTATTCTTTTAAGTTATTTAGGTTAGCTGATGGTGGAAGATTAAAAAACTGCATAACAGTTAAAAGTTGGAGGATGGTGCTTGTCTGAGTGTTCTAATTTAGATATGGGCTACAGTTTTAAACATTGCACATTATGCGACGCTTGCGCATTAGATTTCTTACATCAAAAAATGAAAAATTAAAAAAATTAAAAAAATTATTAAACCGCCTTCAAACAAAAACTGCCGACAAAAACTCACTTCCCAAAAAACGTTAAAGTAAAAAATTTATTGAATCATTCCATTCAAAGGTCGAAAGGGTGGGACAATATCTAATTAATTTTGGAACTTACTGATTTGATTGAAGTCGGTAACAAGCCGAAAGTGTTGGGTTATGGTAAACAATACGTATTATGCAGAATAAACTATTTATTTCAGCCACGATGTGCATAACAAGAACGTCAAAAATTACAAGGGAAGTTTTTTAACAGTGTTGCCACCCGTTAGCAATTTTGTGTGAACATAGATAAATTTTCTATTTATATTTATTTCAACAGAAAGAAAATATTTAGTGAAACAATAATACACAATATCTCATGCGCAGAGTGGTGTGAAGTACATAACAATAGGTAGGTAGGTAATGGCTTGGCACCGAATTTAATCAAATCAGTAAGTTCCAAAATTAATTCGATAATGTCCCACCCTTTCATCCTTTGAATGGAATGATTCAATAATGTTTTTATTTTTACATTTTGTTGTGAACTAGTTGTGAGACGGTCGACTTTTTCTAGTACCTAGCTACTTCATTTTAATTTTTTTTTTAGTAAGTAAGTAACAAAAATTAAACTGTGAATGCAAAGAAGTAAAAATAAAAATTCTAAGCTTTCTGTATTTAAAAATCATTTGCGCTATTTGTTATTCCTTTTACTTACTTCCTCATAACATTGCAGTCGAGTCGACCCTATTGCGGCAACCAAGACCACCCAAAACCAATTTGGCTTAAGCGTTTCCGAGTAATAGAACCGTATTACGTACAGCTACGGTTCAATTTCGCTTGTAATTAACGGTAAATTAGTTAGGCAGGCGTGCGGGTGCAAATTATTTTAGACCTAATTGTCGCGTGGAAAAGATTGATAATTCATTGTTTGTGTTTCGGAAGTGAGCCTTCTGCTACAAATATTATTCTGTGCTGATAGTAAAACTTTTGTAAGTATTGCGAAAAATCAAAACCAAACCCAGGTAACATCAATATATTCTAATGCGCTAGAAACCAGTCAACTGCAAAACAGCAATTTTATTGTAAAAACAAAGGTTTATAAAGTACTAGCTTTCCGCCCGCGGCTTCGCCCGCGTGGACTTCACGACGTTATCCCGCGGGAATGTGATATTTTTCCGGGATAAAAAGTAGCATGTGTTCCTCTCCAGGCTACAAAGTATCTGAGTCCCAAATTTTAGCCAAATCTGTTCAGCTGTTTTGGCGCGATTGAGTAACAAACATACAATCATCCAAACATCTAAACATTCACATTTATAATATTAGTAGGATTTCATCCAAAACAAATTTCTTAAAATTTTCATACAAAACATTTTTTCAAACAGAAAATGGAATTTATTGAAAAAAAATCTTATGACAAAAGGAATTCTAACGATTGTTATTATTACCTTAAAATACCTTATTTTAATTGCTTTTATCAAAAATGGCTAAAAGTTGTTTAGAAAACTTTTAGAGCAAGAAGTGGCCAAAACCGGTAAAGTGGCCAAAACCGGTACGCCTGCCCTACATTATAACACCCAGACCAAGAAAAACAGATATGTTTATGCACACAAATATTTATCTTGTTTGGGAATCGATCCCGAGACCTCGAGCGCAAAAGGCAGGTATCCTAACCCTGCGCAAAATCGGTTGTCATTTGAAAAAAGTAACCGCTGTAACTGAACAGATTTAAATACCTAGTCATAAAAGACTAATCAAGTAACTTTAATATTTAATGCACTAAGAATATACTTAAGTAACTAAGTTCCTAAGTAGTAACTTTACGAAAGATTAGCTTGGTACTTATGAAGGTACTAAATACGAGAAGTTTTGAATGACTAAGAGCTAACCTATATCATTTTAATAAATAAATACCAAAATAGAAAATAAGTTACGTACTTTTAAACTGTAGGTTGTTATTATAGGAAATAAACTTGCACGTGATATCACTTCTTATGGTACAAATGTACTCACTGCTCACCAATTTTAAAACAAACAAAACTTTTCTTCAATGTCATGTCACCGAATCGAAATCACGTAAGTAAACAAAATCACGCCATCTCGCGGTGTTGCTTTGTACCTACTACGCCAGTGACTCGTTTGCGCTAGCGATGGGGCATTTCCAAATGTACGACAAGAAAAAATAACATGCTGTAAAAAATAGTGATTCTGTTTCATTCATTTATTTTAACTTTGTTAAAGTAAATATTTATTTAACGTGTTAAATTAATTGTCATAACTTATAACGTCTAACGCTATCCAAAACTATGAGATTGATTCGTGTCTACTTCTTGTATGCATTGCGGTGTCCTTCCGGATTTCGCCAAATTAATTCGAGTCACAAATGACAAATGCTTGACATATTATGTTTCGATATACGATAGATTATGTGTCATTTGTTTGAAATGACTGGAATAAAAAATTTGACAATATCAGTACGTCTAAAGAAAACTGTACACGACTGTACCTAAAATTGAATGTATGGTAGAAGTTTACATTCGATTTTTTGAAAATAGCAAAGAAGAATTCTTTTTTTATTTATATCTTAAGATTCACTATTTCACACAGTATTTTTTCGAGTATTTATTTATTTAAAACTTGTACCTGTTTCCCTGGAATCTCCATCGCAAGAAACGTCAAGTTAGCAGCCAACTTAGAGACCCTAATATCTCGGCTTGTATTAAAGCACTACTTTTGAAATTTTGCGTTTACGATACACTATTTATACAGTATTTTTTGACATATAAATCACATTGATACGAACTGTATTTCTTTAGGTGACTGCTAACTTGACGTTAAGTTAGCAGCCTCACTAAGATACTCAAATATCTTTTGAATCAAAGTATCACTATTTATTTAATATACATCACTATTTAACACTATTTATACAGTATTTTTTGACATAATCAAAACCATTTAATTCTGTTGTGAGGCTGCTAACTTGACGCACATATTTATTTGTATAGATATTGACTACTAACTTTAAAATTTAATCAAACATGAAATCTTAAATGTTTATTTATGGTGACTACACAAGTAGGCAATAAAATATTTATTGTATCGTATTGTAACCTTTTGTATACTTCATGTAGAATTTTCAAATAATAATAGGTATTAAAAGTTCAAGAATAATAGTTTTGCAACGTACGCGATTCCCGGATGCTTATCGCCATATGGTTCCCATTGTCTACTTTTATAACTTATCCTCGATGACATAGTGCGGTAATAAAGCCTTTATTACTTGACTGGTGTGGTTAGGGCTGGGCCCGCATGGTGAGTCGTGGCCAGTTCTCCTTATCCATTTATAAAGAAGGCCTGTGGCCATTACTATGGGTTGATGATGATGATGAGACCTTGGAGAACGCCTATCTACCTGCTTTTCGATACGAAATTTTAAGCGATATAATCAACTTATTTTAATTTTTAATTTTTTGCACTCACAATGCAATTTTTATTACTGAAAAATGGAAAATGAAGTATTTACGGAACGACTCCGTAGCTCAGTGGTTAGAGCAGTCGCCCGGAAAGCGAAAGGTCGTGGGTTCGAGTCCCATCAGAGCTAGTTGTAAGACGGGTCGATTTTTTCCAAATACTTCATTTTCCATTTTTCAGCGATATAATCAAATTACTCGCGGACGAAGTCGCGGCTGGCCACTAGTACAGACTATAAATCTATATCTATGTCCAAATTTCTATTCCGGTCAGCCATTTCGCCATGATTGTGTAAGAAACACCTGATAATAAGGGTGTAACTCTCTCTTAGAAACCTCTACCACTGAGAAACTGGCAAAGCAATGGTGAAAACATTCCGACCGATGAAAGTAACTATTATTCGTACTACTTATATTATTTTTCTACAATAGTACCAAATAGTAGGTATAACAGCACAGACTGTTGGCTGAAATATAGTAAAATTTAGTACGTGTGGCAAGGCAACCCTTGTAGTACTCCAGACATTAAGTATATCATTATAATCATGCAGGCGAGAGCACTCGTTCACAGTCACCATATTCAAGAATATTAGATTTGACGTTATCTTTGCTATGATGCGATTAAAGATTTTATGACGGAATAAAGTATAGAATATTGCGAAGGTGTGTATATACCTACTTATACATTATACGATGTATTTAGTTATGAAAATAGTTATGATTATGACTGACGAGAGGGGTGGTATTAAAAATCATAGCTCTTTAAGTTTTGATTAGGTTCTTGCCTAATATAATATAGCTTTCGTAGTAAGATAGTTTAATGATAAAAGTTCGAGGAAACTAAACTAATAAGTACCTTGATTCTTTTATTAAGTTTATTAAGTAAGTAAATCGAAAAAAGTAAGTACATTTTCGAATATATTTCGCTTTTCAATAAAAGCAATTATAGGACACTAAACTTTCATATTACTTAGTTATAATGTTACGATTGGAAAAGAAATGTTTTATTGAGTTAAAAATCTACTTTTAGTAAAATCTTCACTGATTTCTTACGAAGTTGTTTCGTTTTAAGCTACGTTCTCAAAGAACAGAATTAGTCAATTCTCAATTCTTTAATTACATCATCGTTCAGCAAGTAATTTCTCAAACGTATCATATATCTAATATGAATAAACCATCAGGCAGCAGATGAGTTCACATGTGATAGCGTCCTAGATAGAGCTCCAAGAAGTATTATTCCATGGGAACCGACACCACTCGAGGCAATCACTTAACTCGTAATAACAAACAGTTGCGTTATTACAAATGCATGCACGTATGTAACACTTCCAACCTTTGAACAAACGTGTTTATACATTTCGACTAGTATTAATAGGATTCATTCATTTGATGTCTTATTGGTTTCCGTTACTTTGTAAAAGATATTTATAAGGAAACTATAAATTTCAAAACCACAGCTAAAATAAAATAAAAAAAGTTGAGCGTTTGAAAGACGATAACGCCATAAAAAGTTTTCAAAGAGTCGAGTAATTTCGAATGTATAAAGTTCATTGTTCTCCTTGATACGCCGACGGTGATTACATTCAGCGACGTCTTTTCAGTTTTATTACAAACTGTTAAATTTTCATGACTATAAAAAGAAGTTGAGATGGCATGGAACAAAAGAGGGTCTAGTGCTCTCGCCGTAAACCGGTGGGCTCGTAAACCGCGGCGCCATGCCACCAGCTGGGCTGAATGGCGCACCCTGTCAATGCTGAATGCGAAATAAACAGGGAAATTAGATTCAAAAACGAATTTAATTGGATACACTCTACCTCAATTGCCCAATTCATTTTTGCATTCAGCCACCATTCAAAAAGGTACGAAGCAATTAATTTTTGTCTCAAACACTCGTTTATTTTGAATGGCTACAATTGAAGTTAGTTAAGTTTGTACAAGTTGAGTGTTTAAAAAGTTTTCATTATTCTTCATCGTGTTTTAAAGGAAAGTAAGGGGAGACGGAAAACGTTGAGATGTTTTATTAAAATTTTGTTATTACGGTGTTGACGCGCCGAGCGCCGCCTTTATGTCAGTAGGTACGCCTCTCTTTTGCCGAAGCCACAGTTAATACTCGTAAATTCTTTGAAAACCTTTGCTGTGATGGTCTTTTAATATTTAATTTCCTTTTAAGGGCTATACTCTCTGCAATGCCTTCCTAAGATTTCTTGATGGTTAAAAAATGAGTTAAATAAACGAGCTCTATCCCTCATGAAATATTCCTCCGAGTACCTAAAAGAATGTCTTTTATAGAAACTCTTTTGCGATCTAAGGCTGGTCTAGAGACGACTTCCCATTGTCCTTGCCCCTTTAAAACATCGTTTGAAACATATTTTATTCAAATCTTGTGCTTGTGCCTCATTCTTCGTCCGCATGTATTCCAGTGATGCGTATCAATTTAATTGCAACTACAGCCTTTGAAAAGTTGATTTGGCTCCGTTTGTGATAGTGATGTCAACATTTTGATTTATAAGGAATCTTTTGTTGGTCCTTTGATCAATATTATTGGGATTTCCTTGCGTATACTCTTCCTTTTTGTAAGCATTATAATTTCTCTACATTTTTCGGTATGTTGGGTAATAATGTTAACGTTTTCTTTTTGGTGTGCAGGTACCAGCTCTTCTTGCAATTGAAGCAGGATGTTCTTCGTGGTAGACTACCAGTCAGCTTCGACCTAGCAGCTGAGTTGGCAGCGTATGTTCTACAATGTAAGTAAAATAGTACTTTTAAAAGGAATATCCGACTGACGAACATATAAGAGTAACTATGGCATGAATAAATTGGGACTACAACTATAAAACTGTGGGCAAGGTCCACTTTTATTATGTAGGCCACTACCTACTAAAAACGTTTTTAATAATTCAACCCAGGTAAAAGGGCTGAATAGCTTTTGTATACCATCCAGCTAAGAATAGTGGCACGCAGTGTAGTTGAAGTCCAAGTTAAATTACTTATAATATGAGTCGAAATCTCGAAATAGGAAAAACAACAATGAATGTGCGTATATTTGAGGTGTGTACATATATGGCAATAATAATGATGGCGGATGGTGATTGGTAAGGTTAAAGGTTTAACCTTATCAATAATTTAGGATTAAAACCTATTTAAATGGTTACAAAAACGATTCCAGAAATTTCACATATATACTCCCGTTAAGCGAGAGAAGATACATTGACATTGCTGATATTGCTTGTCTGCAAAATATTGCAAGTGGTTCAGTCGACTGCCCAGAATTATTGGGCTGTATGGGTTACTACGGGGTTCCGAGCGCTAGAGCCAGAAGACATTGTTTGCTATGCATTCCCGCGGCGAAGACTAATTACAGGCAAAATTTATACATTGCGAGGGCGAGTAGGTGTTTCAACGAAATAACGAAAAGTAACGACGTCGACTTATTCGAAACGATTATTCATATAAAATGATTACTTGCTAACAAAGTTTTCAATAAATTAATCGCTATATTTTAATGCTACCTAAGTACATGTATTAGCTTTTAGTTACCGTTTTTATACAATCAATGTCCGTCCTTAAAATAATTAATTTCTGTGGAAACTTGTAAATGGCACTCAGGAATATAGATACATTTACTATTATATAGCTGTAAGTTTTCCGTAAAATTAATTAAAAAAAACTGGGTTAAAACATATCATACTTCTATTATAAATGTGAAAGTTTAGATGTTTGGATGTTTGTTACTCAGTCACGCCAAAAACGGATATAGCTGAAATTTGGGACACAGATACTTTGTAGCCTGGAGCAAATATTCAATGATGTCGTTGTGATCAACGCCGTAAAGACGGGACGCGATCACCGCATGCTTAGAGGCACATTGAATATCAACGTCAAGCTGGAAAGATCTCGACTAATAAAATCTACGCTCCGACCAATACCGGCTCAAATTCAAAACCCCGAGTGCTTTCAGCTCGAGCTCCAAAACCGCTTCGAAGCCCTTGAGAACAGCACCGATATGGACGATCCAACACGGTGGTGGATAAAGTCCGTTCGGTTAGATAGTGTCGGTACAGCCGCACGGCATTGTGGCTCTTGCTATAAAATGCAGTTATAAAATCGCACACTCAAGTTGGGTACCAAAGTGAATTTTAATGTAAATTTGGATATTTTTATATAAAAGGAAGATAAATGGGTTATTTACAAATAATAATTATTATTAATAATTTTTTATATGATTATTATGATTACTCATCATCACTCGCATTGTCACAAGTCACAACCGACGTTACCACCTGTATTTATAATAAACATAGATTATTTAAGAAAATATAATTTAATAAATGCCGAATCGCAAAATCCATTTCCATTTGCGGGTGTACACCGCAAGCGGCTCCTTTTGTTTATGCGGCGGCATCCTTTGACAAGAAGCGGCACGTGCCAAGGCGGCGCGATAAAAGGGCGACACTATCTAAGCGAATGGACTTTACTGTCCGCACGGTAGGGTCCAAGCACTACAAAACCCACCGTCCTAAATTAAAGAAACTCTCCAGCCACACTATCCGACTCATGGATCAGAGAAACGAAATGAAACTACAGAACTCAGCGGATGCCCTTCGTTATCGACAGCTAAATAGGCAGATCTCCAAGTCCTTGACAAGCGACCTTCGCAAATTTAATACCGACCGTATTAAAGAGGCCATTGAGCGGAACAAAGGCTCCGAAGTGTTCGCTAGAGATCTGGCTATAGGGCAAAGTCAACTGACGAGGCTGCAAGCTGAGGACGGTAGTATCATTTCATCAACACCTGAAATCCTGAGGGAGATTGAGAGTTTCTATGGACAGTTGTACTCCACGCAAACACCTGTTGAAAGTAAGGCTACAGAACCTAGAGCCAAGCTTACCCGACACTATACCGAAGATATCCCGGACGTCAGCCTGTACGAGATTAGAGTGCCTCTCAAGCAGCTCAAAAACAACAAGGCGGCGGGCGATGACGGAATCACAACAGAACTTCTGAGAGCGGGTGGTAAGCCGTTACTTAAGGTCCTCCAAAAGCTCTTCAACTCTGTCATCCTCGAAGGCAAACGCCAAAGGCATGGGGCAGAAGCGATGTGATTCTGTTCTTCAAGAAGGGTGATGAGACTCTCTTGAAGAACTACCGACCCATCTCGCTTCTGAGCCATATCTACAAGTTGTTTTCGAGAGTCATTACGAATCGTCTCGCTCGCAGGTTTGACGACTTCCAACCTCCCGAACAAGCCGGGTTCCGAAAAGGTTATAGTACCATAGACCACATTCATACGCTGCGGCAAGTTATACAGAAGACCTAAGAGTATAACTTGCCACTATGCTTGGCGTTCGTGGACTATGAGAAAGCCTTTGATTCGATCGAGACCTGGGCAGTGCTGCAGTCTCTCCAGAGGTGCCAAATAGACTACAGGTACATTGAGGTGCTGAGGTACTTATACCACAACGCCACCATGTCGGTCCGATTACAGAACCAGAGCTCTAATCCTATCCAACTACAGCGAGGTGTGAGACAGGGAGACGTCATCTCTCCGAAACTTTTCACAGCTGCGTTGGAGGATATTTTTAAGCTAGTGGACTGGAAAGGATTCGGCATTAACATCAATGGCGCGTACCTAACACACCTGCGGTTTGCCGATGATGTAGTTCTCATGGCTGAGACCTTGGAAGACCTGAACACAATGCTCGAAGATCTCAGCAATGCTTCCCAAAGAGTGGGTCTGAAGTTGAACATGGATAAGACGAAAATCATGTCCAATGCCCATGTTGCATCCGCTCCAGTTAATGTTGGGAACATTACACTCGAAGTTGTTGACCACTATGTCTACCTAGGACAGACAATCCAATTAGGTAAGTCCAACTTCGAGAAAGAGATCTCTCGTCGAATCCAGCTCGGATGGGCAGCGTTTGGGAAGCTCCGGCATATATTTGCGTCTAAAATTCCTCAATGTCTCAAGACAAAGGTCTTTGACCAGTGTGTGTTGCCAGTTATGACTTATGGAAGCGAGACGTGGTCTTTTACTATGGGTCTCATAAGAAGGCTCAAGGTCACCCAGCGAGCAATGGAGAGAGCGATGCTTGGTATTTCCCTGCTCGATCGAATCAGAAATGATGAGATCCGCAGGAGAACTAAAACGACCGACATCGCTCGAAGGATTGCTCAGTTGAAGTGGCAGTGGGCGGGACACATAGCGCGGAGAACCGATGGCCGTTGGGGCGGAAAGGTTCTCGAATGGCGACCGCGAACCGGACGACGTTCCGTGGGCAGGCCTTCTACAAGGTGGACCGACGATCTGGTCAAGGTCGCGGGAAGCCGCTGGATGCGGGCAGCGCAGGACCGATCGTTGTGGAGATCCTTGGGGGAGGCCTATGCCCAGCAGTGGGCGTCGTACGGCTGAAATGATGATAATGATCATCAGAACGTATCTAATTTCTTACACAGTTAAAAAAAGTCTTGAATGGTTAACATGCTTATTATATCTCTGTGAATAAATAAATATTTGATTGATTGTTTGATATTAAGCTGTACCTACTAGGTTTTGCCAATAAAAAGATACTACGAGTATTTCGTATCAGCAGTCGAGTAGGTATGATACAACTAGGCTAATGCCTTCTGGGCTAGTTCTCGTTGTGTAAGCTTATTTTATTTAGTTTTTGTGCATTCGTAGAAAATTACTTTAACTTTATGAGGTTTAAATCTTTATGAGCCAAGCCCTCTTGCCTTAACGTATTATGTCAAAACATTCAGGGCCTGTCTGGCAAAGTTTTAGAGTTAGAATTATTTGCAGAATGTAATGACATTCATGTCATTTGTATAACTGAGCACTGGCTGAATCATTGTGATTTGTCATGTAGTGTGAATAATTTTCAGTTAGCAAATTTATTATCTAGGAAGACAACAACGCGTGGCGGCTCTCTAATTTTCGTAAAAAATAATATAAGCTACAGAGAAAGAAAGGATATTGTAAACCTTTCTATAGAACGTCATGTCGAGCTGTAATGTGTAGAATTAAAAAGCTTAGTCATTGTATGTGTATACCGACCACCTAAAGGTAATTTTGAAACATTTGAATCGGTGATGGAGGATGTGTTGAATAAGTTAAAGTTAAAAAATAAACCAATAGCAGTATGTGGCGATTTTAATGTTGATATTATCGAAAGCTGTGCATTGACTACACGAATATTAACTTTGTTCAATTCTTTTAATTTAATTAATCAGTTCTTGGAGCCCACAAGGGTAACATCTCATTCAGCCACTTGCATAGATAATGTTTTTTCGGAGTCTGATCCGACTAACAAACTAGTCGTTAAAAATATTACATCCGACCATTACGGATTAAAGGTATCCTATGAATTAGATATTGTTGATGCGCCTAAAAGTGTACAATGCAGGCCCGTTACAAAAACGCGACTACGTAATTTTGAAAATAATGTAGCTGATAAAGTTTCTACGATGCCATATGTGCATGATGATCCTAATGCGCTTTATGGAACCCTTTTTGAATTAGTAACGAATGAGTTCAATAATATCTTTAAGTCTAAAACGATTAAATGCACCCAGAAGTTAAAGTTTTGCGAATGGGCTACGACAGGTATTTATAAAAGTAGAAACAGGCTGTATGAACTATATAAATTAAGAGAAACTAATCACAGCCCTCGTTTCGTAGAACATGTAAAACAATATTCTAAGATTTTCAAAAAAGCATGTTCTAAAGCAAAGTCTATATTTTTAAAGGATAAAATTAAAAAGTCAAATAATAAAATCAAAACAACTTGGGATATTATTAAGCGTGAAACCGGAAAAGGTAAACAACATGACAACAGTCTAGCGCTTAACATTAATAACGCAAGAATAAACTCTGAAACAGAAATTGCTAATATTTTTGATAACTTTTTTGTAAATATACCATTAGTAACCACCTCTAATTTGAATTCTTCACCAGCTTCTGCTGTCTCGATTCTTGAAAAACATGTGTCTGAGTGTAGTTCATTATTTAATTTTAAAGAAATTAATTCGAGCGATATAATCAAAACATTTAATTTACTTAAAATGAAAACTACCACTGATTTATGGGGCATATCTGTTACTGTACTTAAAAACATTATTCATGCTATTGCCCCTTATCTTGCTATTATATTTAATCAGTGTATCGCTCAAGGAATTTTTCCTGATTTAATGAAATTTAGCAAAGTGATACCTTTATTTAAATCAGGAAACAAAGAAGACCCAAGCAATTATAGACCAATATCAATATTACCCGCCTTAAGCAAAATATTTGAAAAAATAATACTAGAGCAATTATTGTCTCATTTCTCATTAAACAATCTCATGCATAGCAAACAATTCGGATTTATGAAGGGTCAGTCAACCACGGATGCTGGGGTTGCACTTTTAAAGCATGTGTTTGATGCCTGGGAAAAGTCGCAAAATACTCTTGGAATATTTTGCGACTTATCCAAGGCTTTTGATTGTGTTGATCACCGGACGCTGCTGTTGAAGCTAAATCATTACGGTGTAAAAAATAATGCCCAGAAACTAATACTGTCGTATCTCAGTTCCAGAACTCAGACAGTTGACATTAATGGAGTGAAATCAAACGGCTCTCAGATTAAACTAGGCGTACCTCAAGGCTCTATTTTAGGCCCTTTTCTATTTTTGGTTTATATTAATGATTTGCCTTTCTTTGCCAAAAACATCTGTGATATTGTGTTGTTTGCAGATGATACTTCTTTAATATTTAACATAGACAGAAACAAAACCAATTTTGACGATGTAAACAAAGCACTGTCACAAGTACTCGGTTGGTTCAATTCTAACAATTTGCAGCTTAATGCAAAGAAAACAAAGTGCGTACTTTTTTCTCTGCCAAATGTACAGACGGTACCTGTAGAAATTGTAATCAACAACGAAAAACTGGATTTAGTACAATCAACGATCTTTCTGGGTGTAACTTTAGACTCGAAACTTCAATGGCATGCGCATATCGCAACATTAGCTGGTAAGCTTAGTTCTGCTGCCTACGCTATTAGAAAAGTACGACAGCTAACAGATGTTGATACTGCTAGAACTGTATACTTTAGTTATTTCCATAGCATCATGTCATATGGCATTCTTTTGTGGGGATTAGCGGCTGGCATTAATGCTATATTCATCTTGCAAAAACGAGCAATCAGAGCCATCTATAAACTAGGCTCCAAAACTTCGCTTAGAGACAAGTTCAAGGAAATAGGTATACTGACAGCTGCATCTCAATTTATATTAAATTGCATTCTTTTTGTACGTCGCAATATTAACTTGTATACCAAACATGGTGATTTACACAATCGTAATACTAGAAATAGAAACAAGCTCGTAATGCCTCGGTACCGTTTAGAAAAGGTGCACGGATCTTTCGTTGGTCAAGGTATACACATATATAACAAAATCCCAAGTGATATCTTGGATTTACCATATCTAGAGTTTAAGAATCATATAAAGAGTGGCCTCCTCAAAAAAGGCTATTACACTGTAAATGATTATTTGAACGACAAAACACCTTGGTCGTAACACTCGTTACAAATGTTCCTAGTATGATATTGTGAGTGGTGTCCTATATTTTATATTATTAGCGTTTATATTAGTTAAGCTTTTAATTCGGTCATTTAAGGTAGGCAGTTTGAGTATGTCATGCTCACTAAAACATTTCTACGGTGGTGGCGTGTGAGGCGGGTCGTTACGTTCCCTAAAATATGGTTGAGCGAAGCGATGGCTGGTTCATGCGTCATGCTCGTGAACGGGTGCTGCCAGTGGGAATGGGTCTGCTCTTATCTGCTTGCCTTAAAATGTGTTTTCTTTTGTTTTTATTCATTTTATTAAGAATTACATTTGAAACATGTATGGCGCAACTTGCAGTATATAGTAGAATTGTCTTTTGTTACCACACTTTTATTAGCTTCACTTGTAACTAAGTCACAATGTAAGAAAATCTTGGAATTCAATTTTAACCTACTTCTAATTGTCGTATTGGTTTGAAACTTTGCAAGTCTATATGAATCCGATGACAATACAACTTTTTGCTACTATCGAGCTGATCTGATGATGGAGTCAAGAGGTGGGCAAAATAACTCTTCAATAGCTGCTAGGAAACCCCTCGAGTTTAGGCTCATTTGTTTTGTTTTGATGAGACCTATTCGCTACACTTGATGGTGAGGGTCTGATGATGGAGCAGGGAGGAAGCCAGTAGCACTTCTTAATGACCACTAGGAAACCCCTCGTGTTTGAGCTCATTTGTTTCATTCAGATGAGACCTATTCGCTACACTTGGTGGTGAGGGTCTGATGTTGGAACAGGGAGGAATAAATTAGTCTTATACTTTATAACATAATTATGTAATTTATTACATCTTATTAAGGCGCTACTCGGAAAAATATGGACTTTTTGATTTAAAACTATAGGACGGTTACAGTTGTTACAAATCTGGTAATAAGATATATATTTCTTCATACCTTTATCTAGAATCGTATACTTAGTTTCAAAAACACGATTTTATGATTTTGCCTCGACACTTTTTCTTTTCGAAAAGACCTCTAAAAATACGAAAAGAGAAGATTATTCTTAAATGGGGTTACTTACACTATTGGAAATTGTGTTTTTTTTGCCTTATCTGCAAAATCGTCTCGCTCCCGCGCGCGTCGTTTTCTCATTGCTATCTCGCTTCAGCACATTTTTTCCGAGTATCGCCTTAAGGCAGCCAGTGGCACTAATTAATGTTAATTTGGTTTGCCATTTATTAAACTAAAAAGAGAAAAATAAATAAATAGTTTAAAAAACTAAACAAACACACTTTTAATAGTAACAGGCTAAAAGGTACAAAATAACCGTCTATTCAGTAACTGAAATTAAAAAGCGTGGTGCGCGTTGTCAATATTAAGTACTTGAAATTCATGCTTTGCATAGGGCGCACCACGCTTTTTAATTTCAGTTACTGAATAGACGGTTATTTTGTACCTTTTAGCCTGTTACTATTAAAAGTGTGTTTGTTTAGTTTTTTAAACTATTTATTTATTTTAAACTAATATTAAAGCTTTAAGTAGAGTTCCTAAGTAACTGAAAATTGTTCACCGCTATGATCATTAGTTCGCCTATACTTAACTGTATTTATCATAACCCATTGTGTAATTGTGATGGAAACTGACCTTAGTCATACCATGTTAAGGTCATTTTTCAATTTGACGACTCTGTATGAAATAAGACAGGGAGAAAAAAACAACCCTTGGAGTTTCTTGCCGGTTCTTCTCCAAGGCCTCCCGCTGTAGGGTTTGCGAACCGATGGCGTAGCTTCTATGACGTTCACAAGTATTGTAAATAATAATCTAAATTAAATAAACAAATTTGAATCTTGAATCTTGAATCTTATGGGAAATTGCTTGACAAATGCACAACAAAATAATCTCTTCGACGAAATTATAGTTAACAGCAAACGAGAAGAATGTTTATAAGTTCAAACCTAATCAAGGAGTGCAGCTAAATCCCATATAAATTTAAATTTGCCTTTATTATAACAAAGTTTTGCTTTATTTTACTGTAAAGCAACGAGAAAATTAGTTCTTCAACTTTCCTCTCGGCAGTTCGCGAGGTTAATCAAAATCAGCCGGCAGACAGTAATTACAAAATTAATTGATACTTTAGTTTTCTCGCGTAGAAAAGAGATTGAATTAATGAAACAAAACCGGTATCCTATAAAGCTTTATTGATATAAAAATTTATCTCATAAAAAGTAAATGAATATTCCTGTCCGTGTTTTTGGAAAAAAATACTTAGCAACGCTATTGAAATCATACTCGAAATACAACTGCTTCATAATGAAGGTATCTTTTAAATCAATTTTTTTTTGTCTATTTTCGATCAATATATTGACGAAGAAGTGCAACGAACTATAGAAAACAGTAACTTAGTCTAAGTAAACACTGAAGACGATAATTTTAGGTGGCCTGAGCAAAATCCGCGAGTCCCGATCGTGCCGCGAGTGTTAAGAGGCGACTTGGCCACTAACCCGCTATTTGCCACTTGGCGGGCCAGAGCAAACGACACTTATTACTTGTAATGTGACGATATTTCTTTAAATTTAACCACAAATACTTACTGAACTATCATAAAATTAGACTTAAAACACTGCAGTTGGTATTTTCAGCTAATCTGAGCAAAATCCGTGACTGCTGGGCGAGTGTTAGAAGCTTTAGTTAGACACTAACCCGCTATTGCTACTTAGCGGGCCAAATGACACTTGTTATACTTGTTCTACGCAGTTGTTGCACGATATTTCTCGTAGATTTAACATTAAATACTGCAATGCTGGATATGTTAACATATCCAGCATTGCAGCACTGTATTCGATAATTTAGGTGGTCTGAGCAAACCCGCGACTGGTGATCGTGCCGCGAGTGCTAAGTAGCGTTAGCCACTAACCCACTACTTGCCACTTGGCAGGCCAGACCAAGAGCGCCCTAAGAATTATAATATTATGACTTGTAGCAGACTAAGTGAAAGAAAGAAGCAGGTGTGACTTTTGTTATGATTGCATAAGCCATATGATTAATCACAGGTGATTCATGATTTGTTCCCATGCCTAATTAATGTATATCCACAATTTCATTTATTATACATAATAAATAGTAGATAACTAGTTTTTGCCCGCGTAAAACAGTTTTTAGGGATAAATGACAGTATTTTAATCAAAAAGTTAACATACCTATTAACTTATGATTTTAATTAATCCAGGGTGGAGGCTAACTCCATATAATTTCATCAAAATCGGTTCAATCGATAGAGCGTGAAAGAGTAACAAACATCCATACAAACTTTTGCGTTTATAAAAGGTCATAAATAGGTAGCCGGAAAAGTTCGCGGCCTATTTGTAGTAAAAACAATAAAGACAATTTTTTCAGTTACACTATAAGTTTATTGAATGATGTAGTTAATGTCCATTAAATTCGACAACCTTTCGCCATATTTCTGGCAGAACCATTATCCCGTAGCTATAAAAATTTTGGTGTTTATGAGCGAACAACTGATTTAAATGATTTATACAGTCTTACCTTGAATGCAATTCTACTCCATTTAAAGAGATTTTTAAAGAACGGAATAAGTGATAATCAGAAGGTGCTGTATATGCCCGGACTGTATAGGGGATGCAGTAAAACTTCCCAACCAAGGTCAATCAATTTTTGTTTAGTCGACAAAGATGTATGCAGTCGAGCATTGTCCTGGTGGAAGACTACACCTTTTCTATTCATTAATTCTGGGCGTTTTTTTTTGAGCTTGTTTCAGAATTTCTAATTTAGTAGATATCAGAATTAATCGTTTGGCCATGTGACAAAAGCTCAGAAAACACAATGCCTTTCTAGTCCCACCATACACACAACATGACTTTGTTCGGAGTGAGGCCATTGCATGTATTGGGACTATTTGCGATGGCTCACCTCGCTTAGACCAAGATCGTTTTCGAACATTATTATCGTAGGAGATACTCTTCTCATCGCCTGTTTCTAATCTTTTCAAAAACGGATCGATTTCATTTCGTTTGAGCAATGTTTCGCAGATGGAAATCCTGTTCACCAAGTTTCTGTCACTCAAACCGTGTGGTACCCAAACATCTAGGTCTTACATAAACTTAATGGTTATCTTTTTCACATAACCTGTTTATGTAAGTAATCCAAAACTGTTGAGTGGTGAATGCTAAGCTCTTCTGCAATTCGGTGACTGCTTAGGTGTCAATCTTCTTTATTTTTTTCAATAATAGCATCAACACTTACTTTGATAGAACGACCACAGCGAGGAACATCTTTAACATCAAAAATTACAAGACTTGAATATGCTGAACCATTTTTTGCTGTAGGTAGGTAGTTTTGGTCAAAGCATCTTCTCCATACACATTACAAATCTCTTTTTGAGCACTAGCAGCATTCAGAACGTTATGAAAAAAAATCAAAACTGTTACTTAAAAGAAAATCCTAAATTCTAGCTTATTAAACAAACGCTTTAAGTAAGGATATACAATTTGTAAATGTACGTGTGTGCTGCTTACTAGTCGCTGCTTACAGTTTTGTGATTCTATGTACAAATTTCCTAAAAAATTACAAGTTTACTTTCCGTCATTAATGTCATCATTCTTAAATAACTCATAGTTACTTACCTACTGACGTCACGCCCTCAAAGGCCATTAATGATACCCACATAATTCTGTCTATCTAGAGAAATATTCACACGCAACGCTTTCACGTGACCAAATTCATGGGGCCACTTACATATCTGACATTATTAGGATCATTATGTTATTATAGCAAGCTGATATTTAAGCGTGTTGTAATTAACAACTTAAGAGCGATTTCTGTTTTGGTGTTGAATTATTAAAGCTATGGCAGTCAAAGACAATCTATCATGAAGACAAACTGGTAACAGAGTAATAAAAGTGTGCGGTTTTCTACAAACATGGCATACGACACTGAAATATCAAAAAGGAAAACTTGAGTTCCGCAATGACAAGGTTCAGACGAGGATATTAAACAAATATCTTCCAATCACACCAATTATCTAAAACCATGTAAATTTCATTAGGATACTGTGTCATGGAAAACTTGCGCATAGATAAACTACTTTATCTATGCGCAAGTTACTTACTTACTTTTTGTATTAATTAGCTTCCTTTCAACTTTGAAAGTGTTCTTTTTTATAATCTTTTGGTTTAATCTTTAATAAACTTATTTTTTAAATAAAATCGTACTATTGAAATTGGAATTTGCATAACCATATTCCATATTTACCTCTACGTAGCAAACACTAATCCAATAATAAAGTGACAGATACTTGTTTCGCACAGCACGTCCCTATTGCAATGCAGTCACATGTTGTACATAAATATGTGCAAAATGCTTTAACTGTTCGTGTTGAATTTTAAATTCAATATTTTCTATTCAATTTACAGTAAAATGGGAAAACGTGTGGTTGAAAAAAGTTACGTATGTAACGTCCACTTAAAGCTTAATTAAAATGTGAGAGCTCAGGGGAATCTAAGTATTTCGCTGAAATATTCAAAGGAAATTGGATCGGTCCGTGGATCTTATTTTCTAATTCACTCATTGGCTCGATAAATGGCAGGGCGAGTGGTCGGAGTCGCATTCAATTCAGCTGGCTGTAATAGTTAGGACCATTCTTCTGAAGGAGACACCACTGCGCCAGCTTCGACGCTATCTCACCGCAAATGCAGCCAAATTATCGGTTATTCGCTTTTGAATTTCCGCATTGCCACATTAAATATTAAAAACTTGCTAAGGCAAAACTGTGCTAGAATCTACTTACGTATTTAAAGAAATTTGAAAAAAATATGGCACAGATGTGAACGTTCCCGATATTTTTAATTGGATTTAGACGAGGATATTAATTAACTTTCACCTTTGAAGGTGTTCTTTATTAATTATCTCGTCGATCAATATTGAATAACTTTTCTCCGTACAGGATGTTTATTGAATATTACAATTTCAATAGATAAATCCGAAGCCTTTCACAAGTAGAGTATTTACGATGAGAAAATTAGGTAAATCAAGATTGTTATTCAAAAAGTTTGTAATCAAGGAGAAAAAAGTTTGCTTATTATACGAAGGTTATGGAGGGTGTAAGTGGCCTGTGAGGAGGCGAGGCACAGGCGAGGTCTAATATCGATGCGTTATTCAGGAGGTAAATGAGCCATCAGCGGCGGCGTCGTTTGCATCTAATCTCGTCCGCATCAGCAGCGTCGGGCCCTGGGGACGCATCACGGGCCCGACCGCTCGTTTGCTTGCTTAATAGCGTTTGCTGCTCTATATGAGATTCCGAACAGGAGTGAGCTGTCAATAAGCGAACAACTGTAATAATAAAACGTTGATTTTGCATTTGTGCTCGACTTGCTATTTTGTTGCAGTATTCACCTACGTATGAAAAATGGTGATACAAATATGTAAAAAGCGGTGATAATAACTTTTTGAATTCTGATGTAGAAGTACACATTTTTCATGTCCATGAAATTTCAAAATAAAATATACTCGACAGTACATAATTTAATAATTTCGTGACTCCAAACGTCTTTGTTATACAACATTGTTTGCTATTTGGCCTGGTTGCACGGGGCTAAGTTATAATTGAAACAAACAATTTCCTGGGTACATTTATTTTATTGTTAGATTTCATATGAAAAATAGCTGTTGGAATATTTTTGTTTCCTTAAACAAAGTCCGTGTCACCCAGCCCCATTAAATTTTATTTCATGTCGTTTTGTATTTTAGTTTTTATGTGGTTCCAAAAACGAGCTTACTCAAAGTGGTCTTAAAAATAAAGTAGCCGAGAACAACAAAATAAATTTATCACTGTTGCTCGTCTATTTTGGTGAAGCTCTCGGAAGACGGTTTGGACTTAAACATGGCCGCTGCGGTTGTTTCGCAACGAGTTAGCACTTGAGTACCATTTCTCGCATTAATCAACAAGACGGGAGTAAGACACCAAACGAGATGTATTGCTCCGATATAATTGAGTGGATGTTCCCAGGAAACTTTTTTTTAACCGAAACCTTCAATTTCGCTAAGCCGTATGAGGAAAGACGTAAAATATTACGGTCGGTTTTACGTTGTGTATGCTTACGTTTGTTTACGGTTGTTACCCTGATGTTGAATGTTTTGAGGAATATAAATATGCTCTTCTGATTGCTTCAAAAACATAAACTTTATCGCGGTTATAAACATTTTTTCTATACCCTATTTGCGACAGTACAACTTCGTGTTAATCCTAAAATTTGACTATGTTCAAGATATTTTTTTACTATTTTGCATTCACAATGAAAATTTTTATTATTGAAAAATTTAAAATAAAGTATTTTAGAAAAGCGACAGTCGCCCGGATAGCGAAAGGTCGTGGGTTCGAGCCCCATCGGAGCTGGTTGTGAGACCGTCGGTCTGCCTGGCTAGCTACCACCATCTTAACTAAGTCGACACCATAACAATGATGTTTTCAGCATTATTGTATTCTGGCAGTTAGAGATAAAATAGCCAGTTACTCAGTGATTGAGGATTCCGGGAGTAGTTCAAGGTGGGAGCGTCCACCTGCAGCCTTACCACCACCTAACATCAGGTATGATGAAGGCTAAGTGCTACCCCGTTGTTTATATAAAAAACCTGTATATTTCATAAACGAGTGTAATAATATTCCGAAATGAGCGTAATACGATTACTACGTATCCAATGATATTAATTTGGTTTATCTCCATATGGACAATGTTTCCGGAAACACACTAACTACACATGTTTGTTTTTATGCCATCTCATCTGCGCAGTACTTGAGATAATGATGACCAGCGTTTATGAATAACGTATGATATTTAATACAATATTGTCCCTCGGGCATTTAATGTAATGCCCCAATTAGGGAACATGAAAGCTTAACTATCGCTATTATTACGAATGATTACTTTCCTTATAACGTTTTACTTTACCTCGTCAGAGGAGGTATTCTGGTTACCGCACCGATTTGAACCGCACCAAAAGCGTTCCAATTGGTGCGGTTAGAAAATTAATTAAAAATATTATTAAAGCATTCCAGTTACGGTACCAATGGTTTAAAATAGAGATGTTTAGTAAAAATGGTGAAAAACGGTTCGAATGGTGCGGTTCAAGTTGGTGCGGTAACTGGAGTACCTCCGTCGGAGATCATAAATTATCATCTTATAGGTATCTGCTGTGTACAATTTAATGTTCCTAGTATTCCAAATTCAGTTTACCCACCATTATTTATAAGTACGCTATGTGCTTTCATATCGAGTAAAAGTAACGCAACCATTAAATACTCGTTTGAGATGAAATTGCTACAGTGTAATAAAAATGTTTTTGTGCGGAGTCGAACGCAGCCGCAACCTCCAAAATTTGTCTAACAGCCGCAGGTCTACATCACAGAATAAATACTACCAGTATTGTATCTTCATAGAAAAAGTCTGGAAGCGAGTCATGACAGATCGGAATAGGCAGTGCTGTTTAGGTTCATTAACCGCCAACGTTGATGTTAATATGGAAATTCTACTCGGATTCGAGAATATCTCGAAAACGGCGAGTCAGTCGTAGCTAAAATTTATAGAAATTTATGACCCCTTAATACTCCGGAGTCCGGAGGTAATTGGGAGGCATCCAATGGATTTATCATACACTTGGCAGGTATCAAAACTTGGCAGTCACACAATTTTCATACATACTTGCTCACTTGAGTGTTTCATATATGGGGAAGTAGGTATTTGAATTGAATGACTAAAATGACTTTGCGTCACCTCGATGACTTTTACGTCAATGGAGAGGAGTTTTAATAACAAATCTTGGAACTCCGTCCGTCAGTTCTTTGAAACAAAATAAAAATCTGGCAATGTCCGTATTAATATAAATTATCGCAAGTAGGTACACAAAATAGCTGTACCTATTTCGATCCATGGTCATGACTAATAGACTCAATCTAGGTAGCGCATACCGAGATCATACTGAGCTCCAGCACGGGTAGCATGATGAACTCGAGAAAGGTTTTTTCTATATCGAAACGTCCAAAAATGACATTTCATCGTAGACAAATCTTTTGTTCGGCTGTCAATTATGGACTTTCGAGGTACACAAAACACTTCTTGGGTTTGTCATGCTACGCGTGCAGGCAATGAGTCGTAACTCGCGTTTTGATCTTTTATATGAAGATGGAATTCTGGTAGTATTATTCTGTGGCCACGTCTACACAGACTGCCTCTTTACCGCATGATCGATGTTCACAGATCATTCACATAACGCGAAACAGATTCCTCGCTGCTCCCACACCGCATCGTGTTTGATAGCAACCACCATCCGCGTACGTTTGATGTTTCTAATAGGTATTACTCGGAATCTCTTTAAAGTTTATTACATACACATTCCATCAATATTTGTATTTACATTTCACGGTTATCGTATTCATTTCCAAAAGAAAATGTGTTGCATCGACGTATAAGATACCTACGCGTACGATTAAAAAAAGATTCTTCGAAGTGGCTCATAAAATTTATAATGGGGGTGCTATATTTAGAGTTATTTATAGTCCCTTGCTTCTTTGAAAGTGTTGGTGACAAAATCATGCTTTCGGTTAATTTGGTAGACTAAAAATTTTTTGGATAACCTCAATGACATTTCTAGCGATGTGTAAATATAATATGTAAAAAGAGAATAGTTGATAAAAAGATCCAAACTTCTAATCGTGCTCTCACGGCACGCCAGATGGCGCGATTTCCGAGGACACGGAGGACAAAAAAGATATACGACGACGGGAAATGACTGTCAGCCTGGATCGAGCCATAGTTTTTCAAACACCGTCCGATCTATTTGCTCCAGTAAATTTCTAGACATGACACGCTCTATAAACTACGAAGTTTTATGATGTTTGGCCAAAAGAACAAAAATTTAGTTAGTTTATTTTGATTAGTTTGATCTTCGTTAGCACTAACAAAAGTTTTGGTCCGCGTTGAAAAAACAGCCGCGTCAAACATGAAATCATTGTTCAAATAAAATATGTGCTCTATAAATGTGTAACTCTAGCTATTTGTAGAGTTTTTTCTAGATTTGGTACTTATATTAAGTTGTTATTTTATGAGCACTTATGTATTAATTAAGTGATATCAACATTTGAATGCTTTATTTATTTATATATATTTCTAGCTTTTAGAATATCTACTATTATTATTCTAGTAAATAAACTAATAAAAATATCTAACTGACAATCTTCCTCCCAAAATTTATTGTACCTAAGTAATTTTATTAGCAAACCTTATTAAGTTGATTAAGTATCATATTTGATACAAATATCTACATAGGATTGTTTTACTTCAACAACCATCATATCGCATTATGTTAAAGTACACAAGGTACACAATATATTTGTTTAGGACACAGCCCTCTGTCTGTACGGGATTAATTGCTGTTGTTAACTAGGGTCGTGTCATATTAGTTAGTATTTTGTTAAAGGTACTCAACTGTATATTCGTACACTCGTATAAACAAGATATTTCTTCTTAATTCGGTAAGGTCGCCCCTGGGTGTATTTCCATTTACAGTATATCTACTCGTGAGCTAAATTTGTTTAACATGACACATTGTCGTTCAGAGTCTACTTTATTTTTAACTTATGGATTCTTTGTTTTATTGCTCTGTAATTCATTTGGTTTGAGTTTTACCATTCAAACCGTGGAACATGTGTATTTACGTTTATTTATTACTAATAACATACTCATTTTACTTTGAACTTAAAATAAGGGATCTACTCCGATGTAAGTTTTAAATAAGAATTGTCGGAAAAGATTAGTCGCGCTCGCGTCTATCTGACCTAAGAATAAAATTGAACAACAAAAATATCTTCTTTTGTTTCGTGGTTATACGGATTTGCGCGTGCTCCAGGTTCAAGATTGGAGGGCGGTAGCGCACGACAGATCGAAATGGCGACTCTTATGGGCATTTTCACCAAAACTTATGAATCGCCTGAGTCTTTACTTAAGTACTACACGAACAAATTAACTCGGCACCTGGCTCCATTCCTGGCTGAAATCCTGGCTGAAAACGGCCATTAGTATCGGAGGCCAAGACTCACTTTGGGTCGCTGCGCCATTAAAGTAGTGTAGTTGTTGTTTCGTGGTGCAAAAGACATTAAATGATATAATATTTTTAGCGGAGTTGGGTGACTACGACCCTCGGCGCCATACTGCCGGCTACGTGTCCGAGTTCCGGCTGCTGGCGCACCAGACGCCGGAGCTGGAAGCACGCGCCGCCGAGATACACAGAACTCTGACGTAAGTATGCGGTATTGGCCGAAATAAGGGTAGGGTCCTGGAATACCGCCTATATACCTAAGTACCTACCTATAATAGGGGTGACTGCTTCTTGCATGTTTTAGACTTTAAACAGTCCATATTTTTGATATCTGTGATAAGTTTCTGTTGGACCAGACAATAGCTAAGCTTGTCACATGAGGCACATTTTTCAAATTCTATTAGTGAGAGAAATTAAATTAGGTACGTCCCGCGCGTTCATGTTATGAAGACAGATTGCAAAATTTTAGTTAGCTATTGTTAACTTACTTTAAAGACTAGAATTAACAATAAGCATGTTTCATTCAATAAATGCAGATAAAGGAACTTAATTAACATAGTTGTGCTCAAAAGACAAAACAACAAAAGGACAAAACAATAGTCAGGCATAAGAAACGTTCCTTAAGTCTGGAGAAAGCTCCCAGAAATTAAGTCCTCAAATGTAGCCGTTTCACAGCAGAGAGTCGCGCTCCGGAAATTAAACTTCGCCGCCTTTCTCGCTTAATTGAATGAATTTTTAACTGTGCAAAGATGCAGTCTGCGGCCGGTGGTTGCTCACAAGCCCGCAATTACATGCAAATTATGTGTACCTACTTAACACTGAGAGGGGCTTAGGGCTGAGCTACGTGATAACTCATTCCTTTGGCTTCTTCGGGGTTGTTTATCGAGTTCAACATTTTAATGGGTGTTAAACTGTTTTATTCGTTGTTGCAGGGGAATATCGCCGGCACAGGCGGAATTGAGTTACTTGGACAAAGTGAAATGGCTCGACATGTTCGGCGTTGATCTGCATCCCGTACTGGTAAATATTTTATTTCGTGCGCCGCGCCGCTTTGTGCCGGTTCGTGATGGATGATTTATAATATCCTCGCAACACATGTTAATCCCGCACGTTGCAAATACTTACTGATTTATTCGAGCGATTCCCTTTGTGTTTCGTTTGATTTAATTTTCATCGTAGTGAAATAAATTGTTATTTTGTGTATTGCTGTTTATTAGCCGCATGTGGTTTATCTACATCAACATGAGAATTATCTTTTTAATGAGAAAAAATGATAAAAAAATCTTTATTGCACACAACAAAAGAAAAACATTATCAAGTAGATTAACAAGTGACAAATAGAAAATAAACAATATCCGGCCTTATTGCCTTATCGCAATCTCTTCCAGGCAAGCTTGAGTGGAAGAAGTAATAAATAGCTTGGATAGTAGGGGAATAGTTGCATATACAAGATAGGGTAAAGTATATACCTACTAAGTAGTGTAGAAAAAGAAAAAATATAGGTTATTAAAACTAAACAGATAGGACAGCAGACTTTTGACTTGATCTCCAAATGATTTTAAAGTCTGAGCCTTCGTAAACATCTAAAGTATCACAACAATCTTTTAGAAAGATATTTTGAATCGTTTGCAATTATTAGTATACCTATTAACTCATTTAACTAAAATCGGGAGGGAACCTAAAGCGTGATAAATGTGTTCAGCTTACATCGACTCGACAACATTTTGTTCATTCTTGTAAATGTACAAAAGACGTTTGAAAACACAAAATCGGGGTGACAAAGTATCGAGACTCGAAATAAATGATCTCAATCCAGCACCGATTGTGTTCAACGCTTCGACACTTGTCGCTACGGGGAATGACATTTTCATTATTTGGCAGGAGTGACGTAATTGAGCGGAAATTCCGTAACACTCACTTGATGTTTATTGGAGCTGTATTTTTTTTATAAGCCCTGTGTCGTGTCGAAGCGAAAGTTTAATGTTAAATGCCAACGACATTTGTACTGCGAAATATATCATTAGTCTCATCAAAACGTCGAGAAAAGTGGTTAATTAATAATTAAAATACAATGTAAGTAATTTATTCCAACAGGGGGAAGACAGCGTGGAGTATTTCCTAGGGCTGGCACCGAGCGGGTTGTTGCTGCTGCGAGGAAAGCATACTGTGGCTAATTACTATTGGCCGAGAGTATCTAAATTGTACTACAAGGGTCGCTACTTCATGCTGAGAGTTGCTGATAAAAATGTAAGTTCCTTTTCAAATTATGTTTACTTTTTTGCAATGCAATAAGTATTTATTATTGAACATGAAGTATTAGAAATAATTGACCCGTCGCTAGAGAATTCGCCCGGACAGTGGCAGGTCATGGGTTTGAGTCCCATCGGAGCTAGTTCTGAGACGGGTCGATTTTTTCTAATAAGTAAGTACTTACTTACTACATTTTCAGTAATCATTTTTTTTTTATTTATTCTGGCACGAAACTAATAAATAATAATAAATAAATATTTTCTTACAATCACACCAATTATCTAAGCCCATAGTAAATTTCTTAAGAAACTGTGTCTACGTGAACTTGATAACGGATAAATATATACTTAAATACTTTTTTGTTTGTAAATACATACTTAATATACATAGAAAACACCCAAACACAACACACAAATAGACATGTTCATGCACACAAGTATTTGTCTTGTTCGGGAATCGAACCCGAGACCTTCGGCGCAGTAGGCAGGTAGCCTACCCCTGCGCCAAATCGGTCGTCAAACTGGTCATTATGTTCATCCATACTAATATTATAATTGTGAAAGTGTGTTTATTTGTTTGTTTGTTTGTTTGTTTGTCCGTCTTTCACGTCAAAACGGAGCAACGGATCGACGAGATTTTCGGTATGGAGATAATTTGAGAGCTGGAGAGTAACATAGGCTACTTTTTATCCAGGAAAATTTTAAATTAAAAATGGGAATTTTGTATAGAAAACCGTTAAGCTGTCATACTTCACACAACTGTCATTTCTTAGGCCCGATTTCACCAATGATATTTAAACGCGATTAACGCTAAACGTGTTTAAAACGTATTTCTGTCCCTGTCACATTCAAACAGATGACAGAGGCAGAACTAAGTATTAAACACGTTTAGCGTTAATCGCGTTTAAATATCAGTGATGAAAGTCGCCCTTAGCCTCTTCCAAAGAGAAGGTATGTCAACGAGTATGTAATCACTGACATTTTTGCCGCTTATGATTTCTTTTTTTTTAATAAGTGACATTGTGTCAGGCAGGTGATACGAAGTTCGTGTCCAATCAAATTTATATGGCAAAACAACGTTTGCCGGGTCAGCTAGTTTTTTTATAAAGCACATTATACAAAAAAAACAACGAGTGACTATTGTATGAAATAAACAAGCCTTCTATGGTAAAGTTGTTGTGAGTGATTGCTACAAATAGAAAAGAAATACATAAAGCAAATGTGTGTTAGTGTAAAAAATAATTTAACATGTTTGAAGTGTTAGTATTACATTATTTAAATTTTACCTATTTTAGCGTTTTTAGAAATTATTTCTATAACATTTTACTGGAGCTGACGTCATATAATTTAATTATTAATATCAGGCTGAAAACTGTCACACCAGTCAGCCGCTGTCCGACGTAATCTCGTTCTAAATGGAACATTTAAATCAATGTTTTACCAGATGAAACATTTGTACCGTTTCTTAATTTGAAATTCAAAAATTTTACTGATGTAAACATACCTGAAAAGCTTGAATTGCAAATAAATAAACATCAAAATCGGGGCCACTTGACCCGTTTCTCGGATCGCTCGGGCTGATAGCGCATTCTGAATGGTGGTGCAAGATGAAGTCCACCTTGTGAGCTTCCTTGAAAGACATTCGCAGGCAGGCAATTACAGATAAGTCTGAGAACTGAGCGCAGTATTTGCAGGACTGTGGGGCCAGATAACGCGTTGTGACGCTCGGGACTCTAGCTCGTTATTTATTTCTTATTTGCACAGGAAAAGGAAGTCCCCTAATTCGATACAGCGGATATACTGGGGCGCTTCCTATATCCTTACTGACGATGTATTAATATTGATTTCAGTTTTGTTGAGGGATTTATTTTTACCTTGGTTAAGGTAGATAATACACTAGTTTTATCTACCTTAACCATGACAATTAATAGAATTAATTTGACAATAGACTTGTTTGTATCTTTTCAGTGAAAAGGTTCAGGAATCATATCTATCTACCAACTTACCAATAAATATAACTTTGTTTTATTGACGTTTGGAATTCGATATGGCGTAGAAAACCCATGAAGATACAATAGGATAAAGAGGATAATAGAAATATACAAAGCTCATGCCCTTACTCGCTGATTAAAATGCACGTAGCGTTTGTTTGGATAATGCGTAAATGGGGACATGTTTGTAACGCTCACAGTTTCTTAATGCACATTACACGTATATATGAAATTATTCGGGAATGAAACTTCTCGAAAGGATTTGGAAGACACAAACTTTACGAGCTTATTTGAATAACAATGCTTTGAAAGCCAGGCATGTTTTGTGTACGTCCCCGTATTAGCTCAATTCTAAAGTATTCCTACGTCGAGATTTCTATGTCACATTCTTGTGATGGAAATTTATTTATTTTTTCCTTCGAAAACGGAATAGTACTTACTTGTAAGTAAAGTCGTAATTTTTATTGGGTCTAATAGGCATATTATGTAACCGATGCCCTTGTATATCTTCTTGTAACCTTAATTCTTCTAGTTATTCCAAAAAAGTATCATCATCATTTCAGCCGTACGACGCCCACTGCTTTAGAAGAGACGGCTTCGTGGAAATAGATGATTACCTATTATTATGACTTATTAATCTTATTATACTACAAAATAAGAAAAAATAACGTTACATAATAATAGTACATTACAGCCGAGGACAGGTAAGTAAGAAATTACATTGTCGAGGATGGTTTGAAGCACGAGCCGCAGGCGAGGGCTTTAATCATTCGAGGCAAGGTAATTTGCTTACCGTACAAGGCTTGTATAGTGATTTTCTCAAGAAATGCGAGGAAATAAAAAAAACTGTTTAACTAAATAATATTTATTAAAATTTATATCACACATGTTCGGGCAATTATTAAATGTAAATGTTATTGTTTTCCCGTGCACACTTATGTATAAATCGCCCATGATAATATTATTTTAATGATGTATCATTAAAAAATACGCCAACAACATAGATTCCGAAAACGTATGCGCCTTTTTTTCACTTTTCCAAATCAGATCGTACAGGGGCGTATTTTGATATTCGGCGCCCTGGGCCAGTTACGTGGGCCGCCCCATACATTCAAGAAAAAAAAATTTATAACTAAAAAAAAACACTCGATAGAATAAACATCGCACGCGCTATAAGATGAAACAAAAAATAAGAATATCAACATCAATGTACCTAGTTGATTTTTTTTTGTTTGCTTATAATACGTGTTTTAGGTGTTGTTGACAATTAGGTAGGTTTTTGAACTTCTTCAGACAAATGAGAAATAAAATTAAAGTAAAAAACATAAAAAGCGGGCACACAAAGCTGAGCGGGGCGGCCCGAGCCGCCCTGGTAAACCTTTTGAATTTAATCAGACAAATGAGAAATAAAATATAGGTAAAGATCATAACAGGCGAGCACCCAAAGCTGAGCGGGGCGGCCCGAGCCACCCTGGTAAACTTTTTGAATTTCATCAGACAAATGGGAAATAAAATTTAAGTAAAGATTATAACAGGTGGGCACGCAAAGCTAAGCGGGGCGGCCCGAGCCACCATAGTAAACTCTTTTTAATTTGATTACAGAACTGGGAATAAGTAATATTTAAAGATCGTAACAAGCACGCACCCAACCGCCCCGGTAAACTTTTTGAATTTCTTCAGACAAATAAGAAATAAAATATAGTTAAAAATCATAACAGGTGGCACCTAATGCTGAGTAGGGAGGCTCGAGCCGCACTGGTTAACTTTTTGAATTTCATCAGACAAATTAGAAATAAAATATAGGTAAAGATCATAACAGGCGACACCAAAAAGCTTTTTGAATTTAATCAGACAAATGAGAAATAAAATAAAAATAAAGATCATAATAGGCGAGCACCCAAAGCCACCCTGGTAAACTTCTTGAATTTCACCAGACAAATGGGGATAAAAAAAGGTAAAGATTATAACAGGTGGGAACGCAAAGCTAAGCGGGGCGGTCCGAGCCACCATAGTAAACTCTTTGAATTTTATTACACAACTGTGAATAAGTTATATTTAAAGATCGTAACAAGCACGCACCCAACCGCAATTCATCAGACAAATGAGAAATAAAAAATAAAGGTAAATATCATAAGCAGGTGGGCACCCAGAGCTGAGCGGGGCGGCTCGAACCGCCCGCCCTGGTAAACTTTTTTTAATTTCATCAGACAAATTAAATACAAAATAAAGATGTAGATCATAATAGGCGGTCACCAGAAGCTGAGCGGGGCGGCCCGAGACGCCCTGGTAAACTTTTTGAATTTCATCAGTCAAATGAGAAATAAAATAAAGGTAAAGATCATAACAGGCGGGCCACCGGAGCTGAGCGGGGCGGCCCGAGCCGCCCTCCCTGGAAAACTTTTTTAATTTCATCAGACAAATGAAAAATAAAATAAAGGTAAAGATCATAACAAGCAGATACCAGAAGCTAAGCGGGGCGGCCTGAGCCGCCCTGGCAAACTTTTTGAATTTTATCTGTCAAATGAGAAATAAAATTAAGGTAAAGATCATAACAGGCGGGCAACCGGAGCTGAGCGGGGCAACCCGAGCCGCCCGCCCTGGAAAACTTTTTTAATTCCATCAGACAAATGAAAAATAAAATAAAGGTAAAGATCATAACAGGCGGGCACCAGAAGCTAAGCGGGGCGACCCGAGCCGCACTGGTAAACTTTTTGAATTTCATCAGACAAATGAGAAATAAAATATAGGTAAAAATCATCCTTTTCCTTCTATGTAAAATATATTTTCATGTATATATGTATGTATGTATATAAGTATTATATGTTATAGTATTTTAAACGTATATTAGGTAATTGTATTCATTTTTAAATCAAAATTTTTTATTATTTTATTTGTACCGCCTTCGCTTGTCTCGTTTTTCCCAAAGGTTGGCTGGTAGAGAATGCTTTTAGCGCTAAGCCCGCCTTTTGTACTCTACTTGATGTAACTGTACAATAAAGTGAGCGGGGTGGCCGGCATGAGCCGCCCTGGTAAACTTTTGAATTTTATCAGACAGATTAGAAATAAAATATAGGTAAAGATCATAACAAGCGCACCCAAAGCTGAGTGGGGCGGCCCAAACCGCCCTGGTAAACTTTTTGAATTTCATTAGAGAAATTAACGAGAAATAAGTAAAATTTAAGTAAAGATCAAAACAGGTGGCCGTGCAGAGATAAGCGGGGCGGCCCGAGCCGCACTGGTAAACTTTTTGAATTTCATTGTGAAAAACGAAATAATAGGTCTTTACCTATGAAATTGCCGTTTTGTATGGAAATTTCTGTAATTATTTTTTTTCCATACTAACGTTTTTGTTATTATTTAACGACTAATATTATGTAAATTTACAAAATTTTACACACGTATTTATGGACATTTTAACTACTAAATGACACATTCGTTAAGAGAAAAAAAATTTTTTTCACTAAGTTACAACTAATAAAGTACGAAATTCTGGAAACAAAAATAGTCGTAACTTTCGGAATAAGATTTTTCTATGTAAATAATCAAATATCGTGGTTATTAAATTATCAAAAGTTGCTCGATACGGTCTTAATGTAACGCAATATTAAAGAAATTATATATTTCTAATATTATAAAAGTTGTTAAGTTATATGTACAAAAGAAAAAAACGGCAATTTCATATGTAAAGACCTATTATATGTAGCTTACTTCCGCAAACCGCTTACTGCGGAAGTAAGCTACATATATTTCGTTTTTCACAATGGTTAGGGACTTCCGCCAAGTGACGCCTGATTCAATCAAATTTTTGAATTTCACCAGACAAAGCATCAGACAAATAAGAAATAAAATATAGGGAAAAATCATAACAATGATTATTAATGGATTTATGAGTTTAAGATGTTGTTGACAATAATTTATTAGTACTTAAGCTTTTTGATTTTCTTCCGACATCCGGTGACAAGTGGGCGCGCTAGGCTGAGTGGGGCGGCTAGCCGCCCCTAACAGCCTGCCGCCCTGGGCCATGGCCCCCTTGGCCCTTAGGCAAAGAATATATATATCCTTAGGTAAATACGCCTCTGAGATCGTAGGTTTTCATATATCTTATTATTTTTTCTGTTATTAATTTTGCTTCTGCTCTCAAATTTGGTGGAGTAGGTACATACAATGTCTGTATATGTTTCATTGGCAGAACTCATTTTGATAATTTATTACACAATATAAACTGTATTGATATCAAATCAACCACTGAAAATCATTCCCGCCGTTTTTTTAATATTGGTTTGTGAGGCCATGTGGAACGGTCATACAGCCTATTGATACTTACTACTTGCTACTAAAACGCGCAACTTCAATACCCGCTTCTGGGCGGTAGATGGCGCTGAACATATATCCCATACAAAATTACTCGTAAAGGATATTTTGTCTATGATAAATCTCATTTTGTTTTTTCGATTGATGATCGTGCTAAGGGTACATAGCGCTTGTGGTACAATACGAAGTAATATACTCTGTGCGCACCGTATTTAAAAAAAAGTTAACCTAATTATGATATAATAATTACCTATATAATAATAATAATAATGTGTTACAGCCGAGGACAGGTAATTTGCTTACCGTACAAGGCTTGTATAGTGCTTTTCTCAAGAAATGCGAGGAAATTAAAAAAATTGTTTAACTAAATAATATTTATTAAAATTTTTATCACACATGTTCGGGGAATTATTAAATGTAAATGTTATTGTTTTCCCGGGCACACTTATGTATAAATCGCCCATAATAATATTATTTTAATGATGTATCATTAAAATACGCCAACAACACAGGTTCCGAAAACGTATGCGCCTTTTTTTCACTTTTCCAAATCAGATCGTAGGTTTTTATATATCTTTCTTTTGATTTTGATGGCAGTAAGTTTTCTGTTATTAATTTTGCTTCTGCTCTCAAATTTGGTGGAGTAGGTACATACAATGTCTGTATATGTTTCATTGGCAGAACTGATTTTAATAATTTATTACACAATATAAACTGTATTGATATTTAATCAACCGCTGAAAATCATTCCCGCCGTTTTTTTAATATTGGTTTGTGAGGCCATGTCGAACGGTCATACAGCCTAGTGATACTTACTACTTGCTACTAAAATGCGCAACTTCAATACCCGCTTCTGGGCGGTAGATGGCGCTGTATATATTTCCCATACAAAATTACTCGTAAAGGATATTTTGTCTATGATAAATCTCATTTTGTTTTTTCGATTGATGTTCGTGCTAAGCATGAAGCTCGACTTAATACTGAGGTAACTGGAGTTCTCACCCTGAATAAAAAAGTGAACAACAGCCAATTTGACATTCAGTATGTAGTGGCTGTCAGTTGTCTCATATGACCATACGTATTTTTTTAAAGTGTAGGTGAGACGGAAGATAGCCACTGTGTAATTTGTGGTCACAAAAAATTGTTCGTACTCCACTCTCCAGTTACCTCAGTATTAAGTCGAGCTTCATGGTGCTAAGGGTACATAGCGCTTGTGGTACAATACGAAGTAATATACTCTGTGCGCACCGTATTTAAAAAAAAGTTAACCTAATTATGATATAATAATAATGTGGCTGTATGGTGCAAATGTCCCTTTGCTTTTTCTGTTTTTATACACAGGAATAACTAAAGAAAAAATAATAAAAAAAAGTTGGTAGTACCATAGAAAATCACTGCAGTAATGAATTTCAGTACTTACTTACTGCACTAAAATCAGTGCAGTAAGTAAGTACTGAAATTCATTACTGCAGTGATTTTCAAATTTAGAATGTTTACCTCGGAAAAGTGCCACGTACTGCATCCTTTTCTCAAATATAATATTAACATTTCAGAGCATAAGTGTGAAAAAGTATTTACGATTTAGGTGTACTTATTAAAAAAGTAAAGATCCTAGAGGAAAAGAAAAAACCAAGTAACTTTCAGGGCTAGTGGGTTTTTTACTATCACATTTTTTTCTTTACTTACAAAATAGCATTGTGAATGTATAAAATAATTTAAAATCTTAGTAAAGATCCTTTTTACTTCGTTTCGTTGAAACATGTTTTATATGAGTACAACACGAGTAATAAATCAAATCTATCAAAAGGAAAATCATATTTCAACTTAACTAAATATTCTATTAACGTATTCATAATCATAATTATTTATCAAGCTTTAACATCTGCTTTAGAATAGTACGCATCACGAACAAACGATCTAATTAATAATTAATGAAAATCGAGCCTTTCTTTGGAAAGCAATCCAATATTTCCCATACAAACAGTGGAACGGAATTCATTCAAAACATTATTCGCTTGATGGGTCAATGTACAAAACAACCGCTCTGCTTCCCGTAATTGGATGCACATTGAAATCGTTTGAAACTTCCAACATATTATTTCAATGTATTTTTTCTTTTCATTTGTTTTGGTTCATTACATGGAAACGTTTAATGTTTGTTCTTAATTAAATTCACGGAACTCACACTCACCATCCGAATTTTCGAGGGGTGATAAGTGTTAATTAAAACAAAATATTGGACAACGTTTGTTTCAATAATATCAATTGGGTATTTGACAGAATTTTTATTTATAGGCTTAAAATGTTTATTGAACTAGTAGAAACACAACATAGGTATTTATTTTCAAATATCTTGCATATTTTCAGCGATATAGAGCATCAAACTTTCTGATTAGACAAGGAGAGCGCTATAGAAATGTGACGTCACATTTCTATAGCGCCATACTCTCGCCATAGATAATTTCGTTTTAGAAAGAGATAGCTACAGTCACAATTAAATAGCTCATAATTCGCTTGTTATAATACATATTGAATTTCTTTTTTCACATTTGTTATTCAATAATGTTGTATTTCTGAATATCATAATTAAATATCTACATTTCCACAACAGTCAAATACCCAATTACATAAAGAAGTAGAAGAATTCTGATGGATCATTTAAAAGAGATAAACTACAAAAGATAAACTGTTAGAATGTTTTGGCTTACTGTATCCACCGGCATTGAGTTTACTGTTACTGGCTAGTCCCTTTACCATTATCAACCATTTTTGCTTGGATAAGGGCCTCCCTTATAGATGGATAGTGAGATAGGCTATAACACTCCATGCCAACCCAATGCGCATTGGAGGGTGTTTATGGTTGCAATACAGCCGTTACCATTCACAACCGCTAAACGTATCTACCGAAGAATCGGAATCGATAGAATTTATTTTAGGTCACCTATTTTTCGGAGAAACCGTATGCTACCTGTCGAGGTCCTCCTTCTACCTGAACTTGTACCAAAGTGTAACTTTACCATCAGAAGCCCCTACTGCTGTGCCTCAAGCCCAAGCCATATTTAATTGGAATTGGGTCACGCTTCACCACGCAGGCAATGCTGTTTGTTGGGCGTAAGTATGGCCTGCAAATTTTGCCGGGGCTAACGGCTTTAACATGATTTCCCTGATCGAAGTGATTTCCGAATGATTAAGGACCTTGGTACTTAGGGTTATTATTTTTGAAGTGAAAACTTCTTTAGCGGCGTTTTGCTATTTTGTGATGGGTAAAAAATGTTAAACTCGCGTCAGGTTCACTTGACCGTCAGATAGAAGAAAGAAAGAAAGAAAAGGTCTAGAGAGCTCCTTTCAATTCTGCCGGCCCGGCACTCTTGGAGTGCAACCCGTGATTTTTTTATAACCCATTTCGTGATCGATCATTACAAAGGTTGCATAAACGCAGACGGAACTTTAACTATTGCGCCACCTAACTCCTCATATTGAGGATTTTAATATTAACCAAGTCATAATTTTCCAGAATGAGACATCCACATACGGGTTCGAGTCCCCGACGCGGTCAGCGTGCCGGCACCTCTGGCGGTGCTGCTCCGACCACCACGCCTTCTTTAGGCTGCAACAGACTGCTCCAGCCTCCGTCGACATTTTCGCCATGGGGTCGAGACTTAGAAACAGGTAAATTAATAAGTAAACCTCTGTAAATCCACATTGTTTTGGAGTTAAGTACAGCTAAGGATAAAATATTACGCCAAACTTTTTTTATCCATGCCGTAGGTAGCACTTAGCCTTCAGACCTGATGTTTAGTGCAAATAAGGCTGTTTGTGGAATCCCCCTACTCCCGGAATATTCAAAGAACTGGTTTTCTTATAATATCTAACTGCTGGAACACAACAATGCTCAAAACAACCGCCGCCTTAAGCTTAGATAATATGGTGATAGCTAGCCGGGTGGACGTACAACAAGTCTTGCCACCAACCAAAAACAAGTCCTACCACCAACCACAAAGTTTGATCATTTAGTCTTTCATTTGGGCGATTTCTAGTTCCAGACTAAAACCTAATTACAAGTAGAAAATTGGTAATATAACTCGCCAAAGCACTTACGACTGCTTTAATTTGATTTTGCACCTAGTGCCGGATCTAGCTGTTCATATCAATTTAGGTTTATTAGGCACTACTTAACAAAATTAGTTTTACAACGCAGCGTCCCAGAACCATGCTTAAGTTCAAGATAACTAAGTCGTCTAGACATCCCTAAGCTTTGAACCTGTCTTAATTGGTTTCTAAGCTGTTTGGCCAGTAGCCTTCTTATTACGGATTTGACAACTTATCTTTCTACCGCGACTCCGTCCACGTGTAAATTGGATCGCGCTCTATAGATATTAACACAAAAAAAAATCTCGCGACTAAAAGATAGCCTCTGTCCTTCCCCAAAGTCTAATCAACAGAACACGGAAAGTTTTTTTTTTGTGGTCTAATCTATATATCTGCGCCAAAAGGTTCTAAGGTTATAAAAGTTTCTTTTGTGTAATTAATAATATGAGGATTGGTTAAATATATTGTCTTCGTAGAATAGATATTCCTCTCTCGCGACACGTCCATAACATTAAAACGTTGACATTGTTGCCGATGCCTTGCACTTCGTCTAAAGTATGTTACTTGTAATGTAAAATGACAGCTATTTCTTAGTTTTGGGACATGAACGTATACCTAATGCCTATATAGGTACCTACTTAAATCTTGCTTATGCTTCCACCTTCAGCCTTATCACTACTTAACATCAGGTGTGATGAAGGCTAAGGGCTGCCCCGTTGCGGATAAAAAAAAATTACGATAACTGTAAAAAAAATTCGCTCTCGAATCTCATGATCTTGGCCATCTTTAATTTAATGCTGAGCATTTCGACCTTATTTCAACTTGATTAATCCATTTCCACATTCACTATGGATCGTTGCGCGAAGTAGTTGATTATTGCTTGGTTGTTTCAGTTTGTTTACGTACGTACGTTATTGTACTACAAAGTATTAATTTCTCTAGAGCTAGTATTGTCATAAAAATGCCCATTTATAAATTAAAACTGGTAATGGCATCCAATACGAATAACCCTTATCACCCAGCACCGGCGATAAAACCAGTGACTCAGTTTCTGCACCGTGGATAATAAATGGCGTCATAAAACTTGCTCCGATAGTTCGAACAGTTTCGTTCTGTTATCGACAGCGCGCGGGCCAGCCGTACAACGCCTGGCCAAGAACTGGAGATTCACTTTGTCCACCTTTTAAAGTTTAATGTTCTTACTTGTAGTCTTAATGCCTTTTAAACTGCACGTCGTATTTCCTTAGCGTCGCCGCCGCACACGGGCCACTGAAAACTGGACCACCGACCTCTTTCCTGTTATTTTCATACATTTTATATGAACGCCGTCACTTGTTTATTCTTCTAGCTTCATATGGCAGCGTTTGTTTGGTGCGGGGACGGTTACGCCTCATATTCTATGAGAGTTAAGTACTAGCTATGAGCTCCAGCATTATCGTACGAGTTTGGATTGGACATCGCCACATACACTTTATTTAAGAACGATTGAAGTATTTTCAGAAATAGTTGAAAGAATTCGAGTTAACATGTTCGAAAACTAACAAATCGCGATGACAGCTGGCGAGTTTATACCATCCACGCGATTGTGTTCGCTGCTAATCGTCTATCGTCGAGATTGTTGCGAGATACTATCAGACAGTAGTACAGAACAATATAAAAATAAAAAATTACTTACTTTAAGTACTTCATTATGTAATAGCCAGACACAAAAGTGTCAAGATTATTCATTGCTAAAATGTGAATATTTTTTGTTCCTTGTGGGAATCAAATAAAGTTTCAGTAGATATGATTAGTACCTACACTGAGCCATTGGACCGGTAATGTTGTGGTATTGGTGGCGTTTTGAATAAGTTTGATGACATAGTGTATTTGTCCACCAGTGGCCGAGGCGGGCGACCACGGCCACCGCCGGCGTTCACACGAACGCCATCCAGGCGCATCGCGCGACCGCCGCACATGTCACACACGTCGCTTCATGACGGTAACACATTGATATTTTTTTCAGTTAACACCCTTTGTACTTGCACATGTCACTTAAAAAATAATTAATGGATATGCAAACTTTTTGATTCCAAAATCAAAAAATGACTACCCCCGACAAAAAACAACTTGAAAATAAAATTCCTCTCTCGGGCGGGATACCTCTAACATACATTACACACCTATAACACCACTCTTTTTGCCGTCGGGGGTTAATTAACCCGTTTTATTACTTTTTTGTTATTCAAGCATCAAAAAAGAATGTAAAAAGTAAAAGGTCAAAAGCAGTTTGATAAAAGATGCGAGAAAAAAATGCGAGTACAAAATTTTCAATAAGCTGAAAGCAAGAATCGGGGAAAATAATCAAACCTTGTGAAGCAGCTACATGTGAAAAAGTTTTTCTCGCAAGAACTTCCCAGCCTTATTAATTTTCTTTCAGAGTTCACATTTCATAAAGGTAACTTGCGAGGGTTATACTGATCTTTGATTCCGTTTCAGTGCCCAAATTAGAAGACTTGAGAATAAAAGACTGTCCTCCAGAAGTTAAGCAACCTACCTCAGTACATCGACCTAATTCGTAAGTATTATGTAGAGTTTGAGACAAAACTCAGCTCGAACTTTCTTTGTTATAAGTACCTACCTACGAGTATTTTATGGATAATTTAAAATTATGAACTGTCCCTAACTATGTTAAATGAATATTTCTTAAGTTAAGATTATCACTGCACTATTACACATTATCATAACATTTGTAGGTACTGAAAATGTAACTAACTATAACTAAATCTAATATTAAAAATACATACTTATTGATTTTCCCAAAATAAATGATAACCAGCAATTTATTGAATAAATATTTATAGCCATTACACTCTCAACTATGTTCTTGATGCGCTTTTACTATCAATTTTATTATTTTTAATTTAGAATAAGCGGGGAAGGCCTGGAGCCTCCCGTGGGCCCGGGCGGGTCGCCGCGGTCCACGCGCTCGGCCCCGACGCGGCGGGGACTGTATTCGGCCTCCCCCACCGCCACCAGGCCTCCGCCCGCCCCGCGCCATCGGTCAGCATCCGTAGACTCGCAGAGCTCAAACGATTCGCGCTCCAACCGCAAGTAAGTGTGACACTGACGGTCTGTGTGGCGCAAAGGAATATGTACCTGCTCAGATTTAGAATAAGCAGGGAAGGCTAAGAGCCCCCTGAAGACCCGGTCGGTTCACCGCGGTTCACGCGCACTGCCCCGACGTGGCGGGGATTGTACTCGGCCTCCCCCACCGCCTCCAGGCCTCCGCCCGCCCCTCGCCATCGGTCGGCATCCGTCGATTCGGAGAGCTCAAACGATTCGCGCTCCAACCGCAAGTAAGTGTGACACTGACGACCTGTGTGGTGCAAAGGAATAACTACCTTCTGCTCAGATTTAGGATAAGCCGGGAAGGCTAAGTGCCCCCCGTAGGTCCGGTCGATTCGCCGCGGTCCACGCGCTCTGCCCCGCAACGGCGGGGATTGTACTCGGCCACCCTATACCGCCACTAGACCTTCGCCCGCCCCGCGCCATCGGTCGGCATCCGTCTATTTGCAGAGCTCAAACGATTCACGCTCCAACCGCAAGTAAGTGTGACACTGACGACCTGTGTAGTGCAAAGATTTAACGACCTTCTGCTCAGATTTAGAGCGGGGAAGACTAAGAGCCCCCGTAGGCCCGGTCGGTTCACCGCGGTTCACGCGCTCTGCCCCGACGCGGCGGGGGTTATACTCGGCCTCCCCTACCGCCACTAGACCTCCGTCCGCCCCGCCCCATCGGCCAGCATCCGTCAACTCGCAACGCTCGAATGATTTGCGTCCCAACCGCAAGTAAGTGGTTTAATAAGACGACCTTGTGTGGCGCGGGAGGACCAGCAGGATACCTTCGTTTCAAAAGGAGCCTGGGATCTTTTCCCCCAAAACAAATACTTCCACGCGCACATCCCCGAGTCGGCGGCGTCTGTATCCATTTCGAAGTGGCTTTTGGTAAGAATGGGTTCAAAAAGATTGGTTAAAACATGCAATGAAGATCGTTCGTCTTGTCCAAGAATCGAAACTCAAATCTAACTTACTGCTATCACAATTGAACCACGTAAGTTAGGGTCAATATAAATGAACTTCAGCGACTTTTTTAGTTACTTTAACTACTACCAGTCGACTTAATCATTTCAGACTTGGCTAAGATTTAACAGTTCTTTTCCGTAAAAAGCACTAAGACTACAGTTTCTGAGGCTTTGGCGTAAATTCTAATGTTCAATCATCGCAACGTAATTGTTTATTTTTCTTTAAAAGAACTAGGTAGAATAAATTACGTGAAATGAATTAAAACGGTTTTTAATAATGGTCCCTAAAGGAGCCATGCACGAGTCATCGTACGTACGTGATTGTTTACATTATGCTTGCTATGCTATACGTGCAATAGGTACCTATAATTATTTTTCTATCCATTGCATTGTTATCCTTGACTCCGCTACCGTTTATTGACTCATTTTTATTGTTATTTTTTTATTTTTAGATTTGACATTATAATTTTGACTTTTTTGATGTAAGTAATTGAAATTTATACTACTCATATGATTTGATTTTTTTTTTCTTTTGACATGTATTAACTCAGCTGACATTATATTTATTTTCATTTTGTAACTTTTCGTTAATGTAATGCATCAATGTTTTTTTAACTTTTTATTTTTATTTTAGCTTATATTGGAAATTGTCCGCAAATCATGACATGTACGCATGCTTAGGATACCAATCTTGTACTGTAATGTTTAACTCTATCCATATGAAAATGAACTGATTGTTGTCTGTTTTGTGTACTTAAATAAAAAAAATAAAAAAAATTTTTTTTTGCATTTAATAGTAATAAATCAGTGCTAATTACGCATTTATCGGGATCGGCTGTTATCATTTTTAACTTTTCCTTTTATCAATAAAATCGTATCATTTATCGTATTATCAATTTCTTATCATTATCATCTAAAGTGTATGGCATCCTACAAGCCCTATCTTTAGAACTAGGTATTCTTTACTTTATAACTTAGCAAACATTACATTAAAGAAACTTCAGTCTGACAGTAATTTATTTAAAAAATACAGAATTAACGCTGAAGTGTCTGCTAGTGAACTTTGTTCGAGTTCGACGAAGTTTTAATCACTTCCAACAAATCGTGTTCTCGACCCCATAAAGATACTGCTGAATTTTGTTTGAAAGGAAAAAACTTTTGGTAATTCCTCACTCATTATGTTAGACTGCTTATTGGATGTTAGGATAGGAAGTTATGTAAGTATTATGATATTTTTTGTTTTGACTTACTTTATGTAACTTTGAGTATTACTAGAAGATTATAATAAATAAATAATAAAATAAATTGTTAATTGTCCAGCGGGCCGATCGCCGTAATCTTATCAAATCATATTTATTTATTCACATAGACATAATAAGGAAGGATGTACTTATGAATCGACAATATTTTTCTACCACCCATTCAAAACTTTTTGCAAGCTTTTTATTAACTTGCCATGTTAGTTAGTTAGTAGGTATGTTAGTTAGTGGGGGACAAATCTGAAATTTTGTATACAGGTTTGGTTCAGATGACAACACAATATTAAGTGCAGTCAGCAAAAAAGCTTGTCATAAAAATGAAATTTTTACTAAAATCTTATTAAACTGACAAGTTTATGACGCATAGTCAGTTGTATGGTCACACAATCCTGTCTGATTCGGTGACATCTGTGACAGAGGAACCACTTGCCCAAAAAAATTTTCATTTCCGGACCCATTTTTCTGGGGCAAGTTGTTCAGTTTCAGGTTTCAGTCAACTTATTAAAGTTTGCGTGCTGACTAAAAAATAACCTTGTAAGTATTCATGATTTTTAATTTAAATTTTCCAAAAGGTTAACTACTTTAGATCTATAAACTATTTTTGTTTTTATTTTAATTAAACATTTTCATTTTGGTTTTCGTTTTGATTAACTCAGTGTGAGAAATGTGATGGGATGAGGGTGTGTAGATAAAAGATAAAAACAGGATAGTGTTAAACTGTTTAGAAACTAAGTATTGGATTTTCATACATTTAATTATTTTATTTTATTATTTTAGGGCAATTTGCAGCCAAATAACTTATATAATAAATAGTACTACTTATGGATAATCATATTATGCTAACAAAAAAAATCCACTCCTCTTAAATATCCTAATTAAAGTTTTAAGCTTGGTTGTAAAAACAATTAGTGAGGACCTGTAATTTGGCCTTCTGGTGCCAATTGTATTAATAAATTTATAAGATAGGCTGTTGGTCTTCCTTTGAGAAAATAAATATATAAAATAAATATACAATAATCATTATCAATAACCCTTTTGGGCTTCGCCGCAGACGGATAAAAAGCGGGAAGAATAAATTTTAATAATATTGAATTGTTAGTTTTGAAACAGTACCTACCTAAGGTACCTTATACATCTCGTTAAATTCACATACTAAATTTTCATCTACATCCAACGGAATCAAATATTTTTAGTAATCGTTCTAATCTTAGTTTTTAATAATCGTATCCTATTTTTTCGACATTTAATCTTTAGTCTGTTTAGTTAGTGTTTAGCAGAGATAGAAAGAAAGAAAGAAAGAAAAGACATTTATTTGCACATCACATCACAAGTACACACTACAAAAGAAAACAGATAACAAAGAACACAATTTACAAACAATTAAGTAGGGGAAACCCGTACAAAACCGTATACCGGGGTAGAACCGTATTGTGTAGTTGTGTCTCGTATTATTTGTAATTAGCCGCGCATTTGCCGATCACGGCAAGTAGCCAATAGGATCAATCTGTCAACAGACACTTGTTACTGCAGGCACGAGCGTTTTCAATTAATCACACGAGTATTGTTTTTAGGTGCTTCGATGTAATTTTATAGTTTTCAAAAAGTTTGAATTGTGAATATATTATGATAAATGGGTAAGTGGAATGTTATTATCGTGAAACTGTGTATATTTACTTAATTAACGACAATGTTTTAGTGTCGGATCTGTTTTATATGAAAAGTGAATATTGAATATGTTGTTTATGGTCAGTGGGGCAAAACCGTAAGGGGTAAAATAGTCCAGTATACGGTCAAATGGATGAAGGTTAGGTGCAATGCATTACCTGTAAAACATGGGCACACGAAGGCTGTACTGGCTGAAATGAAGATGACTTGGATAGTTTCGAATGCATTGGTTGCGTTGATAGCGTATGGGGCAATATCGTATATAATACGGTTTTGCCCAGCCCCCGGGGCAAAACCGTAATTCGACGAGGTTTAATTTGTGTAGATTATTTTTGTTATTACGGTGATTACAGTATTATTTTTTTGTTTATTTCTGTAGCTAATGAGAGTCTTTAATAAAGATTCGATTATGAATATGTTATTTTCATTTATTTAGATTCTATATAGGTTTGCTCTTAGCTATACGGCTTTGCCCCGGTCTCCCCTACATAAAAGAAAATAAAAAAAATTCAATATCTATGTGATGCGCCAATCAGAGTAAGCAAAACATTCTGTACTTTATCTCAGGCTCGACTGAATAGAGCAAGACAGTATTTTAAGAACAGAGTGGACGCAAAGTCTACGAAGTCACTCGCTAAACAGGTGCAGCTTAAATGCAACTTCCGAGCGTCCTTAGTGCTCTTTATTAGCACGACAAAACTTCCTTCAAAATGTCTCCGTACTTGTTCAAAATGAAACTTTAATAATGTCAGCTCGAACAGATGAGAATTTCAATTACTTAGTATCTCGAAGGAGTTATTTAAATTCAGCTTGTACTTAAATTTGTTTAGCGTTTCGTGAACGTATTACTTTAACGAAAATGTTATTCTGTAAACTAATCTTGAACTTAGAATTCGTTAAGTGAGAAAATAGTCTTATTTAGTTATGTGTATTTGCTTATCGTTTAATGGCTGTTTTGGTTTTTTTTGTCCACAACAGGGTAGCACTTAGCCTTCATCACACCTGATGTTAAGTGGTGGTAAGGCTGAAGGTGGAAGCGCACTACTCCCGGAATCCTCAATCACTGAGGAACTGGCTATCTTGTCTCTAACTGCCGGAACACAATAATGCTGAAAACATCATTATTATGGCGTCAGACTTAGATAAGATGGTGGTAGCTACCCAGGCGGACTACGAACAAGTCCTACCACCATCATCATCATCATGTCAGCCGAAGTTCTTCATTCTTCAAGAACAAGTCCTACCACCAACATCATCATCATGTCAGCCGAAGTTCTTCATTCTTCAAGAACAAGTCCTACCACCAACCAAACCGAATACAATATGTACCCCCACTGGGAATCGAACCCGGGACCCCTGGTTCTAAAATCGATGGTGTGAACCACTAGACCACAGAGGCGGTTACAGGATTTTTCAAAATTAGCTATATGACAGTCAGTATGTACAAATATAACATTATACTTACTTTTACAAAAAAAAAAGACACTTCCATAAAATGTAAGATCGCAATGACGTGAAAAACTACATCTTAAAGTAACTTACTATCGGGCGTCAAATCCGACATAAGCTTTACCGACAGACGTAAATACCCAAGCGGGTTTTCCCTGTGTTTTCCTCTAAACGCACTACTATTAAATCACATGTAGGGGAACACAGAAGTGTTACGTTTCGATATCTTCACTTTTAAATATATAATAATCAGTCATCGATTTACACTTACTACGGTGTCTCTCAATTTTGATGCAGACACAAACACCGATCTCGACGTCAGCAATCCGATGCTGAAAGTGAACTGTCCCGTGGCTCCGGGCGCTCCGGCCGCCGGCACCGGCGACACCGCTCCCGGCACAAGCACGAGTCCGGATCGGAGAAGGACGACTCGCAACCTGACACCAAGTGAGTACGAAAGTCAATTACAGGATAAAAGACTGATGATGCAGCTTACAAATAATATTAGAACTAAACGATGTTGGATCCACTCGTTCTTGTCCAAAAAGTGGATTCGACATCAGAAATTTACCTGATTCAACAATTTTTAAATTTGATTGAAGATCAGTTAGTCTAGTATCTAAATGAGTGCTCACAAGGGGGAAGAAAAAGCCCCAAAAATGCTTGTACAGAGTTAAATTCTCTTAAAGAATATGTACCTATACATATTCTAATTCAGCGGTAGATGACAAATATTTGTCAAAAGAGCTAAAGAGTTGCACCACCTTAAAATTTTCAGCACTAGATGGCTTGGTCGACCCACTTCCAGAAATGAACTGAGCTCAGTGGTTTGGTATCATTTTCACCTTGTTTCTACGTTTCAAATAGTTTTCACTTAGTTTGGTGATATACCTATTAACAATTTATGTGTACTTACACAGCCTTCTCTATCGTCGGCTTGTAGAGGACGATATAGACGGCTGTGGTACTTACCATAATAATTATGCGTGTGTGCCAAAATCACATTTTTGGAAATCTACCGTTTTTCGGGATACAACTATTGGGAGTAGATAAAAAGTGTATAGGACCAACTTTTATTACGTCCTAAATCAAAATTTGATATAACGCATCGTTTACAAGACGTAAGCCAAACACCAAAAAATGCGGGACTTTCTTTGTGCCTCCCCCCTCGGGCTCACCTCGTAGGGGTGAGAACTTTTGGTATAATTCGTCTCTTAGCTAGGCCAAACAAAGTTTCGAAGTCTCTGCATTTGGACTAAGTACCAATACTTATAAAAAAAGATGTCTGGGGAAAGCTCTCCCGACGAAAACGAAACGAAACGAACGAAAGTGTGCTCTTTAAAAAAAATAACATAGTTTAGCAAAGACATTGTTAGGGCAAAAATCAAATAATACTACGTCAGTTCCATTTTCATGTTGAGGAACGGGAAACTAAAAAGATGTGTTACTTTAAAATACATCTTGTTACAGAGAATACGAGTTGGTTGAATCAGAGTCGCAATGGAAGGAAGTATTAAGGCAGACTAATGCTGGAAGCAGCGTCCAGGTAAGATACATTACTGTGCGAAGGAAAAGTTTTATGAAACTCTGCGACGTCTTAAGTAATCGAATTGTCTTGTAGGTTGCCAACGTTCGTCGCTCACAAATGGAGCCAGAAACTGGAACGCATCGTTCATCTCATAGGCACCGAAGGCATAGGAAACATAGGTAAATATTTAGTATAGCAAACATCTTGTAATACAATTCGCCAACATTTAATTGCTTGAATTATAAAACTTGTTTCGTGTTAGGTCCCGATCGGGTTCGCCAAACGACAAAAAATGGCTGCCCACTGAATTAAAACAACATTTGGAGTTCTCATTAGTCGATACGACGGGAATGACTGAGGAACAATTGAAGGAAATACCATACACAGTTGTACAGACCAGTCATGCGCGGCAAACTAAGCTGAGAACTTCATCGAAGCATAAACAGTAAGTATTCTTCTTCTTCTTTGCGTGTCAGTGGTTCTCTATATTTTGGCGGATCAGTAGTTAGCGACCGCTAACATAAAATAATTAAATAAATAAACAGTAAGTATTAAAACTATGTGAAACCAAAATTATAGCTATTATATCCTTTTTAAACATTACACACTTTTCGTAGGACTGAACACGGATCATTAGCTAGAAGAGACAAAAGCGCATCGTCGCATAAAACGATTCATGAGAACCATCACCAAGGATCGCTCAGATCAACTTCCAGTACTTTGAGCACCCATAGGACGAGTGCGGAGAAGCATGGCAGACGCATATACCCAACTTTTGATAAATCTATGAGTCGCGCTGGGGATGATTTTCTTACTAATAATGGGTACAAGGGAAATGTGACGCCTGTTTCAAACAACAACAATCCGTACAGCCCGGTGACCAACAGCAACAGCAACAGTTCCAGTGGCGAGCTCATCGGCAGTGCGAGGGTTTCACATGAACATACTGATTCTGGGCTGGGAGCTGACCAGGACTACGCGTATTCTTCGGAGAGGTTCGTAAAGTGAGAATCTTACGATTGTATAGAGCTAGTTAGTGATAATATTTTATTCATCGACAAATCAATTTTATTCTGAGTCCAATTTATAAGCAAAGTAAAATGATTTTTAATTTAATTTACGATTCTTATGTTAGTAACCCTAACATAAGGTCGAATGAGAATCTGGTAAAGAGCTCTTTAAAAATAACCTCCTCCTTTGTTTGAAGTCGGTTAATAAAATAATAATACCATAGAGAAACTATCTATTTTAGACATTTAGGACTATGATCTACTATTTAGGACTAGTATGATCTCTTTGAAATTAATTTAATTGGCAGATCTTTTCATAGAAACCAAAAAAATTTGCGTAGCTCAAGATCTTACGGTCTTGGAAGCTTTATTTCTCGTGCTGCGTACCAAAAGCTCGTTACACGCAGGTCGAGCGACAGCGCGAAGTGCGGCGCAGGCGGCGGTTCAACGGCGCCAGTGAGTAGGCAGTGGTGCTACGGCGCGGCGGGCGGCGGGTGCGGGTGGGGCGGCGCGGCGGCGGTGGCGCGCCGGCCGCCGGCGGCGCCGGGCCGCGCCCGCGTCACCGGCTCGCAGCGCTCGCTGCTGTCCGTGGCCAGCGACAGCGCGGCCGTGCGGCGCGACCGCCCCGCCCGCAGGCCCACGCCGCAGGATGAGGCCTTTTCTCTCTTCGTGAGTGGGCGCTTCGCTTCTAACATACTTCCGCTGCTCGGCGGCCCCAAACTTGCGAAAAACAATTAAGTTATTTTTTCGATTAAATAAGAGAAGAATTATTTTCATTTTTCGATATATTTGTTAGTTAAAATGACGGATAGTACATTTAAGCATTATTTTAGTAATATTTTTAGAAACGATCTAAATTATTTGGATTCAGTAATTACAGATTTTGAAACTTTCAAAGCTGAAAACTATACCTCGTTTGTTTGATATTTGATGCTCAAAGTACATATTGTTATCGTCTAAAAGAAGTCACACACAACGCGAAAAACCTTTTGAACTAGATAAACAAATTCCGCGTACCTTTGTTTCATCACATCATTAATAAGGGTTCTTTTATAATACCTTTGTAAACGCACACACATTTAGTCGTCCACCTGAATCCCGAGGGTTCACAAAAAGTGAAAAATGTTTTCAGAATTAAATAAGCTTAGGTAGGGGGCCGCCGGGAGTAATCCGCAGCTCCTGTTTCTGGCGTTAAGCTAACCGTGTACAGGCTGCTGTCGTTCAACATCTACCATTTATAAGCCGCGCGAATGAAGAAACGATTCCAAATGACAGCACTTTTTACATTTTCCTTTCTCAAACGCCGAGACTATCGATTCTTCACTGGCGCTGTTTTTCATAGAAACATAATACATATTTCGAAGCGATTTTTTCTACTGTTTTTCTTCTAAGTCATATCGAGTAGGCTAGTCTAATTCACTGACGATCTCTTTAGAGTTAGATTATCATATTTAAAAAAAAACATTTATCTAAGTATTTGTTTCTCTCTATGCTTAAGGGGCTTGTCTGGGGAATAAAAGTGCTACAGTGGTTTAAAAATTATACAATTGGCAACTTTGAAAATTTGAGAGAAAAAATTGTAGTTGCCACTCTGGTACATTACCCGCTGCAAAGGGTGATATTATATATTGTTTAGCTTTTCTTATACTTGTGTACTGTATAGCTATGGTGTGCACCGGTAGTTTGACTAGAGTGTGATTATGGGATACGCAGAGACATGCTAGCAACAACAACATATTGATGGGCGAGAGCGGGTCGCTGGCGCGCCGGTACGCGCGGCCGTCGCGGGAGTCGCGCGACTGCAACGCGAACATCGCGCGGACGCACTCGCGGCTCGCGGCTCGCCACGACAACACACTCGACATTATCTTAAAACCTCTCATAGAAAGCACGCAGTAAGTAAGGCTCCGCAGCGCCCGCAACCAGTACTGAATGTGTAGCTGCACGCAACCTTGGTTTGTCATGTGTCCCACGTTGTCGTTTGTTTGTTTGCTCGTTTGCATGCGGTGGAGGTTAGTGGTTTAAGTTCGGTAGATTAACACTAGTTCACTAACTATTAGTAACAAATCTTTGTTTTGTGTTTTTATTTTTGTGTCGCACTGTTTTTGTGATTAAATTTTTAACTTGTGTGTAATTGACTGTTTTTCTTTTATTTATTTTTTTAAATGTTTTAAAATGTGTGTTGTATCAAAATTTTTCTAATTGTCTACTACTTTTAATGCTCTTTTACCAACACATCTTTTTAATACCAAACAGGCTGCAGAGCAATTGAACTCGACAAATGAGGTAACATCTGGTAACTCGGAGGCTGATTTCGAAACTTCGGCCGGCAGCAAGCCCCCCGGTGCCGCCGAAATGAGCACTGAACTCTGAACTCATACTTAAATGATTTCCTGTTTACTCAGATTGAAGATCCTTTATTTACTTTTATAAAAGATTTTTTTACCTGATATTGTAAATATTACTCAAGTATATTTAGATTTTTTCCTGTTTGTATTATAATGTTATGCGCGTATTGACCGAAATGGCGTTTAGGGGATAACGAAGAAATCGGTCACATAGCAAAATCGTTAAGAAACTTATGGGGAGAAATCTCATAAGGTAACGTAAGCAGAAGAGTACTTATATCATAACTTTGGTACGGATGTGTGCGTATCTCCCGTAGAAGGGTGGAAAAAACAAGAGACGAGATTTATTAGAGTACGCAAGATTGTGGTAATCTTTAGTCTCTCCGGGACGCCACAAATGTTGGCAGCTAAATAGTTAGCGGGACGCATTTTGTACATATTTTTTTTTGTATATAAAACTATCGTCTCTATCGTAATTGCTTAACATAGTTTTATGTAGGCATCTGGTGAAAACAGAAATATGATGTGCTTGACGCTAAAATTGTCTGTGCCAAAGACATTTTCATTACCTACTCAGAAAAACGTTTGATACATTTTGATTTATGAATTTTTTATTCATCATATAAACAGTTTTGCTGTCTAGTTTATTATAAGATTCACTATATTCGATATTTTTCTAGACATGCGCTAGTCTCTTTTTTATTTTTATAGAGTTTTATTTTATATTGTAGTAGAAATCCAATTTATTTCGAAGATTATTACCTACATCAAAATGTAGGTTGAATAAAACTGATTTTCGTTTTTATCAAAAAATTGCTTCATTTTAATTATTAAAATATACACTTTAGCGAGTACCAGAGTTCGTTTATTGAATAACCTGTTCGTTAACACGCAGACGTTTGACGTATCGTCTTTTTCACGAATCGTCATTTTTGACAAGGGTAAGTAATTTTATTCATATACGAATTACATTATAGCCTTCGTAAGTACTAAAGCTTATTTTATTCTTCCGAAATTTGGTAGAAACTATCCATCGAACATAGAGCTCTTCCACGACTCTTTAAGTAGGTACTTAATAATAATTCGTATATGAGAACTAGCCAAGTCAGACCTTAGGCTTCAATATATTATCCTAAGTTAAGTGGCATAAGAGGAAATTATATTTTATGTTGTCTAAAATATTTTATTGAACATGGCTCTCATTTCACATTTATGTTTTTGATGGAATCTTGTTTTCAGGAATCGTAGTCACTCGCAGGGTAGTGCTTTTGTATACAATAAACGACAGTATCGCTAAAGTGTTTATTTAAAGGTAAATCATTACAGTCCTTTAAGAAAAACTATGCATAGAAAATATGAATGTTATAAGGCATTTCGACAAACAAAAACTAATGATACGACCACATATGAGATTCTTGTATATTGAAGTAGCTTAAGAATATTTATTTCATACTATCGACGACGGGTATTCAATGATTTACCATTCCCTTATCTCGTGTAACCGTAACAAAATGTTGTACAGTTGTTATGTAGCTTAGAGTTAAAAAACTTTCTGATATTTCACCATTTTCCAAATTTGTTTAAACAAAAAATATGTAGGATGTTTTATTATTCGTACTCATACATACAGTAAAAATAATGAAAATGTTTCAATGCAGAAAGTGTTTTTTTAGACCGATGTTTTCTTTGGATGAAATATCAGATAGGTTAATTAACATTTTCAATTCATACAAATGAGTTCCAAGAGTAATATATTATAATAACATTTAGTATGTAACCTCAAGTTATAATAAAATAGGTGGTCAATTTGTACTGTGGCAAGACTGAACATTTTGCGATCGTATTTATGAGTCCACCTCAAATATTTGTATCCGATGGCATTTTCGTATATGTATGTATTTTTCCAAAATTGTTCCCATTGTTCGCATTAAATGATAATATTCGATTATCTGTTTTTTATTTCGCATCACTCGACTAGAAAATGTAATTAAAAAAATATATTTGTAAATTAATTGGTCAACATTTTAATAATGGCATCCAGATAACTTCTTACGCCTGAAATACAATTAAAGTTTACACTAATCATTTCACCCACCTTCTGATTCTTGATTAAGATTGTAATTTCTATGGAACACAAATTCACATACGATATATAAGAAAAACATCATATGGTCCGTTTTTTGTCCAATCGCGAATTATCGGGATCCCATTGTATAGATTATCTCACAAAGAGGTTGTCTTCAGTATTAATTAAGCCGTTCTGGCTCGGATATCTACGGCCGACCGCCATTACCACTAATGAGGAACAGTTGAGCACTCGCCGACACAGCCTTTTGCCTTTAAATATTATCGGTGAGTGTAACTAACAGCCTCATGGTTTGGCTCTTTGATAATCCAACCGCTCAGCCTTTTCACTATGGATTTAAAAGTCTAAATGTCTTCGCTTGACCTACTTTTGAAATATTAGACGCCATCAAATACATTAGTCCAATTCCAAATTAGGTACCTATATCACTAGTGTTTCAGTAAAGGAAAACCACTACGGATATCACCACAGACACAAGAAATTTAGAAAAGTTATTTTTCTACATTTACCCTACTGGTAGTAGTGAGCCCTCAGAGATACCTAGCGGCACCTTAAAAACCGTTGCGTAAGCTACTCGACCGTGGTGGTCGTCAAGATCGATATACGAATAGGTGTAAGGATGACTTAGGCTGAAATGCTGTTGGAAGCTCTCACGGCCCCACTTGCCCAACTTCCTGCGGAGAACTATAATGACGCCGGACAGGGATTCCACATGCCCATAGGAACACCGAGTCTTCAGTTAATTCCTCCTATTTTTCGTTCAGGTGGGGTCCTTAATATTAAAAGTTATCGGTAAGTTACTGTTCTAAATGAGTGCTAGGGTGCTGCTCCAGAATAAGGATTTTTTTGTTTATGATGAGAAGAACATCTTAAATCAGTCCGAGAAACAATGCAATACAAAATTAAATGTAAAATAGCAATAATCTCACTAAAGGTACAAATTAATCTACTCGTATGTCTAGTCTGCGCACATTGATGCGGGAGACAAATCAATGTTTGTACATTATCACACTAACGCAAATTAATCAAGACACTGCACTAATTTGTCTGCCTAATTGAGTATTGTGGCTGACGATGCCAGACAAGAGAGTTCTACTGCTATAAAGATATGGCAGAAAATGGAACGAAAATATGTTCATTTTTTGTGTTGCAAAGCTTTTCTGTCACAGCTCGGATGTCCACTTTATGGGGGTGAAAACTCATTACCAGTGTTTAATGAAAAGGCCCCTGGGGCGTGTATGATTACTGGTTAATTGAAAGGCGGAAAATCAGAGGGCAACGAGACAAAGGTACCTGGGAAATTGAAAAGTGAAATTGCGCAGCAACGCACTACGGAATCTGGTTGCTACGGACTACGACCGCTACGGGAAGAGTCGCGAGCAATAAATATGTACTTACCTCGAACTGAATGCGAGTTACGAGCTACTAAAGGGGTGTTGACACTCATTATAAGCACGAGTGTGAAGAATTGAAAGCAGCAATCATAGTAGAGTTTTCAGATAAGTATTTTTAATATAAAACCTCAAAACCGTGTTGGTAATACACTTGGTACTTCTTCCAACAATATTTCAAGTGGCACTCCTAGGCGGACCTCCAAACAAGTATTAGATATTGGAAATCCAGTAATTCACGAAGGTGCGCACTGATTTCTAATATATAACCACAAGTATAAATCTAATAGGATCCAGCTGTAATCAGGCTGAGTGCTTGTCGCCATATATTAAGTTCCGAGGGAGGCTTACCCACATTCAAAACATTACCAGAATCTCGAAATGAGCCCAGACTGAAATCGCTTTTGTTTATACAGCTCCATTTAAGGTATACGCTGCTCCGTTTATTTTTATAGGCGAAAGTTACTTGAATTTTTTCAAAACGAATTTAAAAATTACTCAAATTTTCTGCGTACATATAAAAAAAACATAACCCTCCTTCTGTCGCAGTCGGGTAAAATGTAATATTTTTATCGCTTACAGTAAGTATTCGAATTCCAAGTTGAATATAAGTATATGATTTATTTTTAAATATCTATGTAGCTACTACCTTTTTTTTTATTCAAAATTATCGATAGAGACACTTAATTTAAGTACCTACCTACCTAGTATTTGTATGCTTATAATACATAATTAAAACTACGACATACTAAGACTATATACTGTTCAAAGTTTCTTGGTTGGAAATATACAAAAAACTTTGAAATGTTCTTCTGTCGCAGTCAGTCAGGTAATAAAATAGCCAAAAAGATTCATACATGGACTGAATTATTTAGGCAGTACCTAATGTATTTGTTCAGAAGCAAACTGCTATCAATGTCATGGAAAAAATATTCACTACTTTTAGGGACTATCTGACCTCAAAATATACTGTGATAAATAAGGCAGAAGCTTAACCGCGTGCCTATCAAATAATATGTCACAACTTACATTTCCATTACACGCGTTTTTCACCCCCGTCAGCCCGGCACGAAACGAGGGGAACTTAAAAAATAGTAAAACAAAACTCTGATTTGGCACACGCTTCGAAATTATCGCCAGCTTCACAGTTCACTGTAATGTAAAAGAAAAATGAATTTGTATAACACTGTATACTTAAAGAGTTCACCAAATTAATGGAACGTAGGTGACTAGACTAGACTTTACGCTAAATTCAGCTTTTATAACGTAGTTCATTGTTCCAGCTGTGTCTTAGCCTATTATAGCATACAAATTAATATACCTACAGATACTTACAAAGTATTAAAAGTTAAGTTAATCAAGGAAAAAACCCAAACAAATCATGTTATCAAAATATTGCAGATGCTCATAATTTTAATGGCATTGTTTAGTAGCATTATTGGGAAGAAGTTATTTGTACCGTAAAATATATATTAAGAAAAAACCTACTACACGAACTAAAATCGCTAATTATTAAACAACTTCGGTAGTTATGTTTAGAGATAATATGCGATGTCGAAACAACTGAATCATGACATGACCCACCATAAGTTAATTTTCTAACAAATATTAAAGTTCAATCAGGGTGCCTACCATCAACTCTTATTGCGGTTTTGTTTAGGAACCTAAACTGATCTGCTTTGCTTATTCGTACCACGACAGCTTAATATCAATGACAGCGATTCAGTGATCATTCAATGACATTTCACAGCCGCTGAGCTGTCATCAACTCTTATTTGACTTATAACTCGGCCAAGTTAACATGTCACATGCAGGTTATACCCGTCCCTTTCACTCTCCGGACATGACAGAATCGAGTGAAAGAGACGGGTAGAAGAAATAAGGACACAAATCGTTCGGTCATTCACATTTAGCAATTCATTTGCGATCCAGTTTTTAGAAGGTCAGAGTACGAAAGAAAGCAATTCATTTTAGGAACCTATTCTGCATCGCGCTATTTTTGAATCGCTGTCTTAAAGTTGATGGTAGGCACCCTGGTCGAAATTCAAACTCTTTGACATTGACACCGGCTTTTATAGTTTTGACGCTTTCGAACAAATTAATAGCAAAATGTGTCAGTATTCAATTGGTTCGACTGTACCTAAGATTTAACGTCAAAATTTAAATTGAGAAACCTAAAACATTAATATTTAAGTAGGTATTCCTTTTTCAGTTCTTTCTTGATGAGTTCAAATAACAGAAGTTAGGAGAACCCTATATCAAAATGTTGTCATTTTCTCAAGTAATAGGTAGGTACATTATTTTGTCGTCTGCTTGTTTTTATTGCATCTGCGTATACGGACGTATCAAACACGCTTATTGGGCAATTAAGCCTTTGATGCAGGTCGTCCCCAAATCATATTTGCCATGGCGTTCCCACTGTTAAAGGCAATTTAGTCAGGCAATATTGAAACGGAAATGGAGTTTACTTTGTGCGAATTTTCAATTCACTTCATCAGAGTAAATGTTTCAATTATTTAAGTTTATATGGAATCGAGTCGCGTGAAACTTTTATGCGCTCTCCAACCCCAGTCTTTACCATTTTGGATGAAACATTTTAATACGCGATACATTGTCTTGATTAAATTGAAGTCGATAACCTCATTTGCCGACGCTATAGCTCTTTTCCTCGCTTTGAAATAGGATTTTCAATTACCATATATTGTTTTCATGCATATTTGAATATGTTTCATCCACCTACATCTTACATTCATTGCTATTGAAAAGTGTTTAAGACATGCGAATGACTTCAAGTGGAATTCAGTAGAGAGAAAGAAGGAAATTTCCCCCAGTAGGAAGCATGAAATAAATATACTTAGAGTGATACTATACGGAGTATCGCAAAGCAAAGCTTAAGGTAAGAGAATTTAAAGTAATGCAAGCACGAAAAGTTTGCTTTCGAGTTGAGGCAACTCAAGCAGGAAGCGCATTCGAAGTCAACTGCCTGGAAAAATTAATTCGAAGCCGCGACGAGGGCTCACGGCGGACCTCTCCCGCCTCTTTTCAGGATCATTTTCGTTCGCCATAAACGAAATATACTTCAAAATATAATACACAAGAGTTGTTTCATACACAACAACACGGCTCTCATAAACGTTTATGAAGTAATCACACTGAAATTTGAACAGATGCGTAAGTGAGCGTTGGAGCATCTCGTAGACTCGTCACAGCGAAGGAGCTTTACCAACTAAATGTGTACTCGTGATAATACCTGCCTATTGCAATTTATTGATTTAATCTCTACAATAATAGTAGCAATATCTAATTAATTACAACTTTAAAGCGAAATAGACATAATTACATAATAAAAGCTTTGGGTTTAATTGAATGGCAATGCTAGAAATTAATACTCCATAAAATAGATCCTTATGAAACCAATATTCCTAGGAAATTTAGAAAAATTATGGTGTCTTTATAGAAATATTTGTTCCGTTCACAATACCTATACCATGTATGTGTCTGTATTTGGTACAACGGCCCACCGTACCAATTAGCGTGATGACAATGACATTCAAAACGTTTGCAAATAGGCCACGCTTCGCAACGAAACAACTGTACTGTGAAATACTCTTGCTGGGCTCTCTAAATGTTTAAATAAAACTGAAACTGATAGTTGTGTGAGCTGTGCAGGTGTGAGAGCTCAATTGTTAGGTTACACCAGCATCAGTTTTAACCCCCCTCTCTTCTAAAAAAAAAGTATTAGAATAATAATAATTCTAATCTTAATGACCCCAATGTTTGGCTGTTTGTTGTGATCGACTAAATGGTTAGGACACTACGTTGTGTAATTTTTTGTTTCAGTATCCCATAGATTCTTTTTAATAAGGTATGTTCAAAGTACAATGATAACAGAGACGCTTAATCTTATAGCTAATTACCTAAAGCAAGCTGAAATGAATTATAAATATATAAATACAAATAAATAAATAAATAGTGTTAATTAAGCATGACAGTGGATAATAGTTATATTTTAAATAGGTAAAGAAAGAGTTAAGTGTAAATAAGTATAGTATTTGTGGATAGGAATTTTAGGATAAGGATAGAGTATAGTGAATCTAGGCCCAGGCTAATACCCTGATGGCTTGTGGCCCAGGGCATTGCCCTGGGGAGCTACGTCCAACCTCCCCTCTAGCTCTTTCCGGTCCCAGTCCAACGCAAACGAGGCGCTCAAGTATACTTAAGCACAACAGTGGTGCAGCAAAAGAGAGTATAAGGCAAAGGAATGTGAAAACCCAGTTTCAACAATCAGTTAAATGGAAAAACATCCAGTTTAACAAATGCCCACTCCAGTTACTGCCACCAAGTACTCATAAACAGATATTTCATATGCAATTCTTAGAGCGTCTATTCAGAACATATCTAAGAAATTACAGTGTTATGCATTGTCGGATTGCGTACAATCAGGACAAAGATGTAAAGCGTCACAATCTGAGCATGAAGAGGATGGCGTAGCCAGAACCTTTCAGAAATGTCTCTCCTTCCACCGGAGTGGAGATCTTGGAGGCAAGTCCTACTTGTCTGGGACGCAGATCCTATAGCCTTCAGCCAGAAGGGAACTGTATAGTGTGCGGGTCTCGGCAAATGCAGAGGTGAACTGTCTACATAGGGCTTACTTCACCAAGATATCCTCCTCTGAATAGTCTCAGGATCGTAGGACAGAGCTCGACTACTCAAGCAAAAGACAGGGTGTTTCACAACGCATAGCGGAGAGAAGAAGAATAAAGATTATAGTGACTTGACGAATCAAGCCACTTGTTGTATAGTTTATGTAGTGTGTATGCTTGTGTAGGCATATCTGTTATGAGACTCAGCGCTCAGCACATGAAATGGCATCCATCAAAGAGGATATTATGTTCAAATCCATGTTGAACAAATAAATAGTTATATTATATTTCAAATATAAACTGGGTCTTCTCAAATGAGAGGTAGGGTTTGGGTAAGACAATATTAAATTGTCAGGAGTTAAATAAAACACTTTGCACAGTATTCATTTACTCAACCAACCGTGTACCAATGCTATGAGTTTCCCATGGTGTGAAAATTAAGTCAGAGACTTATGTGTGATCCAACATATGGCTTCAATATAAGGAAACACAGGAGGACTTTTGTCTTTAATTGGTTTTACCCAACAGTTATGAACCGAAAGGTATCACAAATCAAAAACCGGTAATCCGGATATCGACAAAGCCAGGAAACCAACGGGACATCTGGTAAGGTGAATGACCAACAATCGTGCGAATCAGGCTGTGGGTGGAGTCCTTAATAGTGCGTTGTCCCCAAGCCGCTCGGCTCGTAAGATTACACTACTAAGAGTCCAAGCAAACATCCAGACGACACCATAATTGGCCAAATTAGTGTAAAATGACACTAAGGCATTTGATCAATCAATATACCATGATCAACCAACGGCCCGTAGTGTGATTTAGTAGATACACAGCTTCAAATCCTAACACGGTCTTTTGACTTTGGGAGATGAAGAGTGTTTACCGTACTACCAAAACGATATCCATGAGAGGCCCTATAGTAAAACACATTTTGTTGAAGTCATATTCCGATCACCCATAGTCCATTATAGACTATAAATTACTTTAGAAATCACCATCAACTCACAGCAAATTCCACATTATCTCATCACTGTAGCCAGACGTCAACCAGAAAACTAGGTGAGTCAGACCACAACGGCAAGTTACCTCACTCTTCGAGCTTCAAGCCAGCGGTAAAGCTTCAATCTATCCACTCTAGAGCTACATAAAACAACCATTACCTGAGTTGTGTATGGATAGTGTGAACTGATGTAAGTATGTGTCTGTATAATATAAATATTAATACAGTAAAATAAATCATACATAAGTATGATAAAATAGCTTTTGTATGAAAGGCTACGGTCTCTCTATAGAATCTGTGATGGAATTATAGTCAAAATTAGACTGTAATAGTTAATTATGAGAGTAGAACAGCAGCCTGTTCACACAACAGCTGTAATAAATAAATAAACATGGTTTGGATGAGGCGCTGCAGAATTCCATATATCAAGACTTTGATACTGATCAGGATGAGAGGTCATGTTCAAATAACATCAGATTTAACTAGTTAGAGTCTAGTAGAGACTTCTGACATAAAAGTTTCACTCTTATGAGGATAAAAACCTCTTTTCCAATTTCAGTATCAAAACATATAAACAGAATTCTACTTGCACAGACATGCAAGCAAATGATAATATAAGATGAGGGCAGATCTTACAAGTACTAGAACTTGTCTATCAGACATTGTGCCAAGCTTCAGCTTTGAAACTTCTGAAAGTTTCAGGAATCAATTTACTGGGACAGAGAGTATCTGTTTCCAAGGAATTTAGTACTGAGACTTTAGCTAAAGTCTGACATCCAAATTACCTTATTTCCTACACTCACCCTTGCTAGATTTCAGATCAAAATCTAGCAATAATCCTCACGAACCAAAGCACGACACTTCACTTCATATGAAACTCTGTATGGACCAAATTCCCTCTTTAAGTTGTACAAAGAGCTCAGATAAACATTTTTTAAATAACAACACACATTACAACGTGTGAAAAAGTTGTTTTAGATAAATATCAAGAGGAGAATTTGTTTTCAAACAGATTTTCACGATTAACACACACTTTAACACTTTCGCGGCGTGTAAATCAAACAAATCTTATATCAAATAAGCGATTCGACGATTAGATCACGAAATCCGAATTTAATACTGACGGTATGGTAGCAATATTAATTCAAAAGAATTTAAAACAAATTCTGAAATATTCAATTCTTGCTTTCAAATATTACTGGTCGAAGTTTTGACACGTGACAGCCTTCAGACCCCCATCCAGAGCAAACATTCCCACAACGAAAGTATTTACCCAAGAGAAGATCAGAAATGCCATCATGAAACCTTACTGAAGAAATACAGATCTGGCCAAGAACTGTAAATCATCATCGGCCTCTTTCAAAACTCAGTCCAGACTCAAAAATGAGGATTCCAAGAATATAATGAAGATAAATTAATATAAGCTTACCAACCACAGATTTGAAACACAATATTTAAAGAAAATATTTAAATTGAAATAATTTTGGGCAGAGATTTCTCTTAAATTCACTATTAAATACTTTTCACTGGTAAAATACCGAATCGCGATCGGGCAGAGCTTCGGCCTGCATTCCCGATAAATTCTCCCGAACTGTTCCTCTAGTCCACGAACCTCGCTCTTTTATACTCTCCTCTCTAGAACATTCTAGCACTCCCCTGACATGTCGTCCAATACTTCTCCACGCGCTTCCTCTTTGGGATTCCCCCATAAGAATAATTCAGTTATTCTGATATGTTGCCATATCTCGATTTAGGTATAAATAATTATTTATTTGATAAAACTAGATTATCTAGTTCTATCTTGAGAAAATAAGATATTACTGTAGTAAATCTTATTCCTCGATCCAAAATCAAGTAAATTTCCAATTTTCGCGGCTTCAGATAAACTCATTCAAAAGTTATTCAAGTGCAAATTGCAGAAAATTTAAATACTTGATTTAGATTAAATTTGATGCATAAATATATGTTCAGAGGTGTCGAAATCATGAGAACCGTATGCGAAAAGTGTTCATTCCCTTCCATTAACGAGATCTCAAACAATTTCATATCGACGTGTTCAAACTCTGTGGTTTGTGTACACTTCATCGCAAAACTGCTCCTCCAGACTTCAATCATCTCCAACATACAATATTCAATCAGTTTGCAGCAAAATTCTAGGTCTAAATAACGAAATATTTTAATCTAAATAAATCGAATTAGAGGTATAAATTCCCAAATTTTCCCTATAAAACGGGTAATCGTCAAAAAGTGGCCACCTTAGCAAGTCTTTACCATAGACAATCTAGACTGTAATAAAATCTGTATTCTAGTCTATGGTTCCATTGTTTTCTCTAAATAAGAGACCCTACAGACGCACAAAATCATAGTTTTATTATAGATGACAGCACTGTCGCTTAATAAATTTAATATTTAGCTGTAATAACGTAGTTAAAATCTAGCCAAATAGCAAAACAATGCCTGCGCTACAGAACTTCTATATGAAACTAAACTAAGAAGCTATAATTCGTGTCATTAGTGCACAAATATGTTTTGTGGCTCATGTCGGACAGAATTATCAGACTTCCATATAGTGTAACTAATCGAATGATCTAGGAATGTTTTTATCATCTTTCCGCTATGTATCAACTATGTATTACATAGTGCAAAGGTACATTGACTCAAACAGATTTTGTTCAATCGCTCCTTGCACATTGTGAATAAGGCATTAGTTGGCAACATGCAATGGCGCGTAATTCAAAATTCTAAAATTTGATTTAAATATTGAATTTAGTGTATTTAGGCTAAGTTTTATTAATAGAAGATTAATTAGAAATCCCTAATATATATCTTGCTTAATTTTATTTAAGTTTAATCATGGTTTTTAAACCCAAAATCGACTTAGGTACTTATTTCGTTCTTTAAGAGATTTTGTCTCATCTGTGACACAAACTGACGTTTGTAAGTTATAAATAAACAGTTAAGTATATTTATTAACAAAATAAAACCTTTTCTAATATCTTAGTGTGCTCATACCTAGCCTAAACTAACTCTGAACGTGACTCTATTTTCCAGGATTGAATTACTTAAAACACTATTTATGAAGCTTTTTAAACAGACAACTTCTACTAGAAATCTTTCAAAAGGTGTTTTCCCAAAAATACCAAGCTCTCAGGTAAATATATCATCATTATATGCACCTATAAAACACATTCAATAATGTAGTTTTTAGAAATAACCTTTTGTCATTTTGTATATTTTACAACTGGAAATTCACAATGTTTATTACTTCTTTAAGTAATAAATTCTATTATACTATAAGAAGGACACTTTGAAATTAACTAATTTATATCAGAATTATAAATCCAGTACATACTATAAAAGTTATTGACCTTTTAGAATTTACTAAAATTTATCAAATTTTGCAACGTTGAAATTCCATATTTAGTGATTTCTTACAATTGACAGAATGTACTGAGCTAATTCCAGTTTTAAAATTATGCACAGATTTAAGATGAACAAAGAAATAACTATTCATAACAATAGACACACATTCTATATTATTTTCAGGCAATAGTCAGTTTTTCAACTGCGTTGAAAAACTCAAAACATTTAGTTTTGCTTATTTCAAATTATTTAAGCAAAGGATTTACTCTAAATCAATTTATCTTTCATCAGCATAATTAGTATACTAATTTATAACTAAATTAATTCAATTTCCAACTTGTATTTTTAGATAAATTGAGAATATTGAATTTAAGAAATATTCATTTTGGTGTTTTGAATTTTCAGGATTACTTCATAACTCAAGGTTGTAGACACCTATCTATCTATATTACCTTTTACTAAAGACTTCCTAGATGAAGAAATTTCTTCAGGATAAATTTTAATCAAGAATTTCAGGAAAAATTAATATATTTGCATGCTTGAAGAGACATAATGGTTTTCCTACATTTAACCCTAAACCAAGCTTTTGTAAGTAATATTAAATTTACTAATTTATTACTCATCATGCTGCTAAGAAGAATTAAGAAGAAAAGGATTAAATAATGTTATTTTCATAAATGATTTTATTTAAAATTTTCCAAGTCCACTAGCGCCATCTCGTAACGAGTAGCAAAACTTCTCAGTACTATATCAAAAACATGCTATTAACTCCGCTACTTGCCGCTGCGCAGCACGGCGCTGGTTTTTCACATAGTACTAAAACTGATTAATAGATGTCGCTTCTCTTAACTTCAATTCAAACTTAAGAGTTTTTAAATTATTTTTTTATCTATTATTGTTAATTGAAGATGTAGAATATACCTGTTCGACTTATAATTGATTTAAATATGTTTAATAACTATTCAAAAGAAAAGAAAGATGTTTTTAGCAGAAAAAGGAAATAAATACTATTTTATATAAATATATATTTTTTTTTTTTTTTTACTGAAACGTTTTCAGATTTCAGATGTGTCTGAAACATGAAAATGTAGTTTCAGGATGTAACAGTTATTGAAAATATGGAAAATCGGTTTATCAGAAAAGTCGAATAAAATTAAAAACTCCTGTGGCTAATTGAAAAGCAATGGTGACGTAGGTTGGACTGTCACAACCGCCCCCTAATTTATAAAGAAGTTTACCGTAAATATAAATTACTTATAATAAACAGTACAACCTATGATCGCCGCAAATCAAAATGAGACAACCATAACAGAAGAGAATGGAAGGAGAGAGGTTCATCAGGAAAAATAAAATTAATATTAATTTTCTTAACCCCTTTTTCTTTTTATGTATAAATATATATATTTAAAGTGATTAATCTACCCCAAGTGAAACGACCGCCCATCTCCCCTCCAACCACATCTATTAAGACAGCGCTTAACAGATTATAGTGAAGGCAACAGCCAATTGGAGTTAGTAGGTAATATGGTCAAGGACCATATAAGATTGAAGATATGAACATATATGTTAATCAGGCTTTATAAAACCTTTTTACTGCTCTAATAGATGTGATTGAGTCATTTCCCTGACCCATCATTTCCCCATAACTTTAATTTATAAAATAAATTATGAACATTAGTATTAAATTAATACTAGTTACCAACAATGACTTAATATCAGTCCCGAATGAAATCTTTTCAGAACAACGTATCAATATTGATATCTAGTTTACATTGTATTTGTTAAATATGATTCTTATTTAGATAACTAAATAGAAACATTACTCTTAATATGAATATTAAGAACCAACAAGTAAACTTCTCCAATAGCAAAGCTATGAGAGAAAGCCTTCTTATCTACTCAAAGAAGAGATAATTACTATTCTAAATAATTGAATGATGTATGTTAACCTCAAAATGTTAACTAAATATCTACCTAGTAAAATTTAATACATATTAAGAATTTAAATAATAAAATACGAATTTAAGTAATAAAAATTTAGCCTACATAACTGTTTGATTATAATTTTTTTTTTTTTTCGCTCATAAGTGAATATTTTTATATATAGTATTTATTTAAATGGATGGTATTGAAGTTACCTCTAATCTGTATTTTTATATATAGTATTTATTTAAATGGATGGTATTGAAGTTACCTCTAATCTGTTTAGTTTTAGGGTCCATCAATGTATATACATTTGGAAATGGAACAGCACTAACTACATATGGTCCTTCATAAAGCAACTGAAACTTTTTAGTAAGATTCTTCAGTGCTTCTGATTTGTTTAACTTTCGAATCTTTACATAATCTCCTATCTGAAATTCAATCAAACGATGAGATTTGTTAAATCTGACCTGTCTTTTGACACTATTATTTTTCAAATTCTGTGTCACCTGTGCTCTAACATCCTCAATGTTCTTTGTCTTATCTAAATGTGGCAGACAATTATCAAATGACATACTGTTACTTGTACCATATAATATTTCATTAGGAGTGAATCCAGTGCTTTCATGGAAAGTATTGTTATACATGGTTTCTATTCTGTTAAGAATAGTCGCCCAATTTTTATGTTTCTTATGGCAATACGTTCTGAATAAACGTCCCAATTCTTTATTTACCCTCTCTGTAGTATTAGGTCGAGGATTTCTAACTGTAGTGTATATAGGCTTTATATTAATATCTTTTAAAGCTTGCTTCCAGTAATCAGATGAGAATTGACTGCCATTATCAGTCATAACTACTTTAGGTCTGATTATTCTAGAGAACTGTTTTAATTTAGCGACTACTGCTCGAGAAGTGGCTTTAGTTAAATTATACAACTTAACAAACTTGCTAAATGAGTCTTGAATTACTAATATGTAAGTAGCCCCAAATCTACCCCTAGGCAAAGGTCCATATAAATCAGCCATTACAATGTCTCCTATTTGTTTTGTTACAATAGGCTTACATTCACCTACATATTTTATATTATCACTTTTAGAAACCTGGCAAATGTGACAAGTTCTCAACAATGTTTTCACAGTTTTGTTCATACCAAGCCAGTAAAATCTATCTTTAAGATATTTGAGAACCTTATAAGCCCCTTGATGACCCATTTCATTATGAATTTGGAGAATTACTTCTTCTCTCAAATTTGCTGGCAAATATATTACATGTTTGTTTGAATTAATTTTAAAATACAATACCCTATCCTTAATATAACAACGTTGAGCAATTTTCCCTAATTTACCATTTAAATTATTACTAGGATTATTTACAATATTCATAATTGACTGGATCTCTCTATCACTAGCTTGAAAATTAGATATATTTCTCAAGTCAGCTATTAATGTTTTATTTTTATTAATTTCCATATAATGGATTTCTGGACAATAAACCCTATCTTCCTGCATTAAAGATGAATCAGATGGAAACCTAGACAGAACATCGACGGCCACGTTGTCTTTACCTTTTACATGTTCAATAGTATAGTCAAATTGTTCAAGAAAAAGTATCCATCTAATAATCCGACTATTATATAGTTTCCATGACCTAACAAAGGTTAGTGCTTTGTGATCGGTCCTAGTTATCAATTTCGCGCCCCTTAGATAAGTTTCAAACTTTCTTAAGCAATAGATAATTGCCCAAAATTCCTGTTCAGTAACCGTCCATCTCAATTCTGCGCCCCTCAAAGCTCTACTACAATATCCCAGAATTTTCATTTCGTTGTTATCATCATACTGAAATAACACCCCCGCTAATCCTACTCCTGAACTATCAGTTTGCAAATAGAATGGCCTAGTCATATCAGGATGATGCAACATTATTGTTTTCAAAAATCTATTTTTTAACTCTTCAAAAGCTACTTGTGCTTCTGGAGTCCAAGACCAACCTTTATTTTTCTTTAATAACTTACACAAAGGTTGAATAATACTATTATAGTCAGGAATGAAACGTCTATAATAATTACAAAGTCCTAAAAATGCTCTTAAATGTTTTATTTTTGTCGGAACCGGAAAATTCTTTATAGATTCTATTTTTTCTGGATCCGTTCTAATTCCCTCTGTAGAAATAATATGACCCAACAGTTTTACTTCTTTACAAATGAATTTACATTTTTCAAGGTTGCATGTAAGTCCTGCAGATTTTAATTTGTTTAAAATAATATCAATATGTTCTAAATGCTCTTCTAAAGAACCCTGAGTTAGAATGGCTAAATCGTCTAAATAATTTACACAAAATTGTCTAACCCCAGGCCCCAATATTTGATCCATCGCTCTACTGAAACTACCGACAGAAGTCTTAAGTCCTTGCGGTAAAACATTATACATATAAGATTTCCCATTAAAAGTGAACCCAGTATACTTTTTACTATCTTCTGAGATAGGAATCTGAAAATATGCATTATTAAGATCTATTATACTGATGTAATTAACCCCATGAAATGAATTTAAAACATCTATTTGCATAGGTGGAGCTTCCGCCTCAGCTACCATATGTTTGTTAATTTCCCTTGCATCTAATAGAACTCTAATTGAACCATCAGGTTTTAAAGTGAATGTTAATGGACTACAATAAGGTGTTGAACCTCTAGTTATTATACCCATATCAACCATCTCAGCTAACTTTTCCTCCATTTGTGGTCTATATGCATATGGAACAGGATAAGAACGTCTTATAACCGGGCTATGATCTGTCATTTTTATGACATGTTCATAACAATTTGCACGACCTAATCGTTTAGTAAAAGTGTCATCATGTTTAATCAAAACTTGTTTTAATTTAATTGTTTGTTTCTCATTAAGCGGTATACCCGTTTTAATTTCTTGCAAATACCTTTTGAAGTCAAAGTCACTAGTTACTTTGGCAACTTCTGAAACCCCTTGTCCCTCAAATACATACTCAATAAACGGTATTAATATCCTTTGACCCTTGTAATTAATAATTAACCCTACTGGAGGTGTTTGTAATCTTATATTTACTTTATTTGTTAAAAGCCAATCAAATCCTAAAATTACAGAATGGACTAATTTAGGTACAATCAAAAATCTAATTTCTATTTTAATTTCCCCAAATTTTACTGGTAGTAAAACCATTTGCTGTATTTTGGCACTCTTTTGACCAACAGCCCCACGGATTTGTATTGGTTTAACAGGTAACATGTTTAATTTATTCCCCACCTGTAATTTTAAAGATTCCCAAAATGACTCTGAAATACAAGTGATATCACTGCCTGTATCGACTAAACATTTAACTTGCTTGTCAAATATTTCTGCCTCAACCTCAGATTTGTTCATTTCTAATCTATCCGCAGTAATACTGTCTTCTTCATTGAATAAAGAAGAAACTTCCCTAGTTTGAATTGAAGAATTCCTATCTAATTCGGCTTGAATTTTTAGTGTTTCCACTACTTGTAGTTTAAAATTAGTAGAATTGGTTACTTTACTACCTAATCCTAAACCTGCTTTACTATTCTGACCTTTGGCAACTATAGGCTTAAGTATTCCATCACCGTGTCTACCTAATGACTGTCCAGGTTCCCATCCGAGATCAAGCATAATTTTTAAAGCAATAGGAGTAAAATTTGCCCCTTCTAATGTTGATATATTGGGGCGATTTACATCAACATCTACTAGTTTAAATTTGTTGGTTCTGAATTTACAATTTGAGAAGTATTACCACTAGTGGTATCTACACTATTTACAACATCTGTTTTCGCCAATTGGTTTACTTCACGCGCCGGCCTCTCGCTGAATGATTTCTTCTGTTTGAAGTTGCTCCTGTTGTCCCGTTGTTGGTGTTGACGATGCTGATGATGTTGACCAGATGCCGCAGACTGTTGCTCCACACCTGCTTGAGTAGCACTACTGAGCTTGGGATCAGTTTGTCTGTTCACGTTGTCCAGCTTGCGAAGAAACTCAGTAGCTTGAAGTATGGAAGTATAGTTACTTGTCGACCAAGCATACTGAACCTCTCTAGGAAAATGATTCATAATATCACTTATTAGTTGTCTCTCCTGGATAGGATAAGTCAACATCTTTGCTTGTCCACACAATGTAATGAAGTGACTCAGCATAGACTGCGTTCCATCCCAGGAGTTCTGCACAATTTTCCTCCTTAATTCGTTTTGTTCTGCTTCACCCCAGTACGTGTCCAAAAAGTCCTTTTTGAAGTCCTCAAAATGTGACCATCTGTCTCTATATATGCGAGCCCAATTTCTAGAATCCCCTTCCAGGCATTCAATAATTGTATCAATTATATCATTCACCCCCGGTACACATTTTCTCAAATATGCTGTTAGGTCTTCTATGAAGGTCACCGGGTGTTTGCTCTTTGTAGAAAATTTAGGCTTTTCAATAGACATCGGCGCCATCGGATAACACATAGTAGATGGTCCAGGCTGTACTAGAGTTTGTAGATTTGAAGCGCCCCCTTGTATGGACATATCTGCTGATTCTACCGGAGTGGATGTAGCTGTGATCCTACTTTCCAGCTCAGAGATCTTGCTATTAAGAGTGTTGACCGCTCGTTGTACCATACGTGTCATAAACTGTAGCGAAGTAGCCCTTTTTTCTGCTGGCGGAGGGTCAACTAGGGCAGTTCTACGAGTTACCATGCCAGTTCTCCTCGTCTCCGCTGTCTTGGATTTACTCCTTTCCTTAGGCATTATGAAAATTTATATTTCACTCAAATCACTCACTATTTGTCACTAACACTAGTTTTAAAATCACTGATTGTAAGAAAAAATATCCACTTATCAAATAATTAAAAATTTAAAATCACTGAATCACTGAATTGAATACCATTTACTAATTATAGTTCACATAAACCTAATCATAAAAAAAAACTAACTAAAAAAAAATTGTCTCACTTTCACTATGAACTAATAAAATAAAAGAGTGTCACTTTCACTATCTTAGACTATAAAGAAATAAAGAGTGTCACTTTCACTAAAACTCACTAAATATTTTATACACTTATTAAGTAGTCACTGTCTAAATAATATCACTATGCACTGGCACTTTCTTAAATATTTCCTGAAACAAAACCCACTTATAAAAAAACTCAAACTAACACTTGAGTAATGAACTGAAACCAACCTATAACACAACACTAGAATTCACTGACAATAAAACCTCTTAAAAGTTGATAGATCCTCAAAGGTTGACTGGCAGAAAATACCTCCAGGATCAAGTCCGCTTTGTATTTTACACTAGGTATTATTTTCAAAAGTTAAATAAATAAATAAATAAGTAAGCGCTATAAGATTAAATTCTATTTTAGTTAATTCAATAAAATCCTACATCTGTGATATAAATAAATAACCAGTTATCTTCCCAACACCCTACTTGTAATAAACTAAGTTAAATTGTATAGTTTAATTTGTAATAAAAAGTTAACTTGTTTAATGAAATAAAATTTCCAAAAATCATAATTTTCCCTGCATAATGGTGTTTATGAACACTAAGTTATGAGTATGTACCTATTTGTATGCTATTCTAACCAAACAACCATATCAAAAAAACCTTTTTCCTAAAGTTGATCGGAGGGAAAATTCCTCGGAAACGATTTATATCTGATAGTGGCGTTTCCAACTATACATAAAGAAATTAGTAATCATATCAAATGTTTAATTATTAGTGACACACATATTTTCCCTAATAGTACCCAAGATCTACTTTTAAGAAGAATTCAAAACAATGTCTATACGATAGCATTTTTTCCTTTTATTTTTATTTCAGAATGTAATAACAGATATGTACAACTACTATTATTATAAAACTACTTTCCCAAATAGCAATCATTAGTAATACCTAACTATCCCCAAGTCCGTCCCGAGAGAACAAATCTAGTTAAATCTATCTTCAACTAACCATGAATTTAACATGTTGCCGTCAACAGTTACTACTCAAACTTGACTATTTTGTTAATTTTATTCTATCTAGACTACATAATTGTTATCCACTATGTAATTTCATTCTATTATTGAACCTAATTACCTAAACTGGAATTTATCTAGCAAATCTGTATTAAAAAGAACTCGTGTATTAATTCTCTTTACTCAAGATAACAGTTTCTAATTCTACTCTGGTATAACTAACTTGCTTTTGTAAGTTAGTTACGTGGAATGCGTTTAAAATAGAACAAACTAGTAAAAAAGTATCTAATGAAGTAAACATTAGTTCAACGCAAACTTATACTTTAACGAATGTCAAATCAAGTTATTAGATCTATTAACCAGAATTATGTCCTCAACATGCTTATGTGTTATGTGAATCCGTCCTAAGTATTCATTTTAAGACTTTGGTTACTGAAATTCACCAACAAATATGTATAGGTAACTTTAGAGTTACCTACTAAATTTCATCTCACCTACTTATGTACCTTAAACATACTAAAGACTTCTGGTATATGGTCACACATAGGAATATTCATTAAATCCATATAGTCTAGCTTTAAAACATACCCAGAACAATTCCAACACAACCATTTTGAAGTTAAGTTAAGTTAACACCCTTTGAAAGACCTCCAACATGGAAAACGACGAGATTGTTTCCGACAATTTACTTTTTCACAATAAACTTTAACACTTAACATTTCAAGTCACTAAACGCACTTTTTTTATTTAACTGGTTATCTACGTACTTGTAAAACTTTGGAACGAAAAACAATTTCAAAACAAACTCAATTTTATCTGTCAAAATTTTTCTCGTATTTTTTTTTCTGAAAATCATGGACTTGGGCTCTAGTGTGTCCAAATTTCAAAGAAACGAACCATATTAATTTATAATGTCAAAATAACATGTAGTATGGCGCTGTCAGTCTATTATTTGTATTGCGTTCGAAAATCGCTCGTTTGTTTACTAATAGTAATGATAATAAATAAATTGTAAATGTAAAATTTGTTTATCGATAAAATCATCTAAGTGATAAAATAACATCACGGCGTGTTTGTTTAATTTACGCACCGTGTCGACATGGCAAAGTTCCTATCTTAATGATGAAAGGTAAATACAGACAGCACCTGTCTCGTTTCTTGTCTTTCTCTATTCGCGAATATCATTATTTATTTGCACATACTTCCGTATCATGTGCATACGTGTTTTAAAATGTCTTGTACATGTTTAACTAACTTGGCAAACACGTTCGCCAATCTCCTCGCCCCCTATTCAACACTAACCACTAATAAATCTACTATCAAGTTTGGCAAACATGTTTGGCCAATATTTTGGTCGTCTCCTTTTCTATAAAATAATCCTAAATCTCGTTTAGCTAGTATTCTCGCCCCCCCAACTACTTTTGTCGAGCACGTCATGTCACAAATGTAAATTTTAATGTGATATAGAGTTAAGTTACCTACTTATTCATATTAAGTCAAACTTCAAAGAATTACCTATGTAATCAAGAATTAAATCAATAAATAACCATACATAAAGTATGTACCTTAGTACAAAACGCCACAAACTATTTTATACCATAGCCATAATTAAACGAACATTAATTGAATTATCGATACTTTACTTATTCGATATTACGTCTAATCGAGTCGATTTTTAGATATAATTTTAATAGAAATTTCTTTTTATTTAAATTTATTATCCTATCTTATTCTAAACTTTAGAAAAACAATTAACTAACTAATTCAACGTACAATAACTATTATTAGAAATAGATTTATTATCAATGTAAGAACATCAAAATTGTCTATTTATAACTTGTTCCGGTTTTAAATGTAATTATTTGACCTATTAATGACGTATAGTTAATTTTACCAATAAAAGAATACTTTTTATCATTTCGAAACAATACTTCTTACTTTTCAAATAAAATTGAATAAAATCGTTAATCGAATCGATAAAGTTCAAAGTAATGTATGTTCATGCCCTTATCTGGTCATATCTATATTGACCCTTATTTCCTGTCAAACTAACCTATGTAATTTCTTGTTTTACAAAATTTTTATCTTAAATTTCTCTTGTTTTCAATGAAAATGTCTGTAAATCCACTGAAAAAGGAAATGAACACCTCGCAATTTTTTCCGCAGTAAGTTTTAACCTGTTTTATCAACATTTTGGTTGCAATTTTGTATGTAAAATTCTACTAACAATGTTTTGCTTGCAAAATTCTAAAAACTGTTTTTGTTTTATTTCCAGCTTATCCAGCACGCTTATCTCTCTATCTTTCCGCAAGCTTACACTAACATAACAAGAGGACGCACATTGGGAAATTTAGTACAAAAAAGAAAATTTGAAGAATGAAAGTAAACAACATAAGTGACTGTTTTTAGTGTAGTGAAAATGTTTTAGATGTAATTTACGAAGAACAACACCGATAAACGCTATATTAAAGAACCGTACACATAAGAAAACACACAAAAATCATAAAAAATAAACAATAACCATAAAAAAAAAACTGAAAAAGAAACACACCAATAAATACACCTGGAGCTATTACACTCACAGCTGTTTTCATTTGTATAACCCATTGTCTACAGTATGTATACTAAAATTATAAAGTCTTAATCTAGGGTGCAGGTATCCCTAATACGGATAGCCGCATATCCTTCACCTTGGAAAGGCCAAGTGCAATGGTTTCGGATCTTCGGTTTTTTCTTGTTCAGGAGAACAAGAGAGCTAACCGGTCGGGCTCTAGCACAGCTTAGTTCCCACCGAGAGGTATCCACTGGCTCTAATCGCGGGCAAATATAAGTATTCTATATTTTATCCCCAATACTGAATACTTACAATCGCAACGGGTATGCAGCGAACCATAGTTATAAGCTTTTTCTATATTTTATTTTTACTTAGTGTAAACTCTGAACGCCCCCAAGAAGTAAAACCCCTTTGTTAGCTGTATAACTATAGCAGAAAGCTTGCACACAACTTAAAAATTAACATGCAATAAGCGACTCTGAATATCAATTCCTTTAAACATTTGAGACCCATTATCCTGGTCACGGCACCATTGTGAAATACTCTTGCTGGGCTCTCTAAATGTTTAAATAAAACTGAAACTGATAGTTGTGTGAGCTGTGCAGGTGTGAGAGCTCAATTGTTAGGTTACACCAGCATCAGTTTTAACCCCCCTCTCTTCTAAAAAAAAAAGTATTAGAATAATAATAATTCTAATCTTAATGACCCCAATGTTTGGCTGTTTGTTGTGATCGACTAAATGGTTAGGACACTACGTTGTGTAATTTTTTGTTTCAGTATCCCATAGATTCTTTTTAATAAGGTATGTTCAAAGTACAATGATAACAGAGACGCTTAATCTTATAGCTAATTACCTAAAGCAAGCTGAAATGAATTATAAATATATAAATACAAATAAATAAATAAATAGTGTTAATTAAGCATGACAGTGGATAATAGTTATATTTTAAATAGGTAAAGAAAGAGTTAAGTGTAAATAAGTATAGTATTTGTGGATAGGAATTTTAGGATAAGGATAGAGTATAGTGAATCTAGGCCCAGGCTAATACCCTGATGGCTTGTGGCCCAGGGCATTGCCCTGGGGAGCTACGTCCAACCTCCCCTCTAGCTCTTTCCGGTCCCAGTCCAACGCAAACGAGGCGCTCAAGTATACTTAAGCACAACAGTGGTGCAGCAAAAGAGAGTATAAGGCAAAGGAATGTGAAAACCCAGTTTCAACAATCAGTTAAATGGAAAAACATCCAGTTTAACAAATGCCCACTCCAGTTACTGCCACCAAGTACTCATAAACAGATATTTCATATGCAATTCTTAGAGCGTCTATTCAGAACATATCTAAGAAATTACAGTGTTATGCATTGTCGGATTGCGTACAATCAGGACAAAGATGTAAAGCGTCACAATCTGAGCATGAAGAGGATGGCGTAGCCAGAACCTTTCAGAAATGTCTCTCCTTCCACCGGAGTGGAGATCTTGGAGGCAAGTCCTACTTGTCTGGGACGCAGATCCTATAGCCTTCAGCCAGAAGGGAACTGTATAGTGTGCGGGTCTCGGCAAATGCAGAGGTGAACTGTCTACATAGGGCTTACTTCACCAAGATATCCTCCTCTGAATAGTCTCAGGATCGTAGGACAGAGCTCGACTACTCGAGCAAAAGACAGGGTGTTTCACAACGCATAGCGGAGAGAAGAAGAATAAAGATTATAGTGACTTGACGAATCAAGCCACTTGTTGTATAGTTTATGTAGTGTGTATGCTTGTGTAGGCATATCTGTTATGAGACTCAGCGCTCAGCACATGAAATGGCATCCATCAAAGAGGATATTATGTTCAAATCCATGTTGAACAAATAAATAGTTATATTATATTTCAAATATAAACTGGGTCTTCTCAAATGAGAGGTAGGGTTTGGGTAAGACAATATTAAATTGTCAGGAGTTAAATAAAACACTTTGCACAGTATTCATTTACTCAACCAACCGTGTACCAATGCTATGAGTTTCCCATGGTGTGAAAATTAAGTCAGAGACTTATGTGTGATCCAACATATGGCTTCAATATAAGGAAACACAGGAGGACTTTTGTCTTTAATTGGTTTTACCCAACAGTTATGAACCGAAAGGTATCACAAATCAAAAACCGGTAATCCGGATATCGACAAAGCCAGGAAACCAACGGGACATCTGGTAAGGTGAATGACCAACAATCGTGCGAATCAGGCTGTGGGTGGAGTCCTTAATAGTGCGTTGTCCCCAAGCCGCTCGGCTCGTAAGATTACACTACTAAGAGTCCAAGCAAACATCCAGACGACACCATAATTGGCCAAATTAGTGTAAAATGACACTAAGGCATTTGATCAATCAATATACCATGATCAACCAACGGCCCGTAGTGTGATTTAGTAGATACACAGCTTCAAATCCTAACACGGTCTTTTGACTTTGGGAGATGAAGAGTGTTTACCGTACTACCAAAACGATATCCATGAGAGGCCCTATAGTAAAACACATTTTGTTGAAGTCATATTCCGATCACCCATAGTCCATTATAGACTATAAATTACTTTAGAAATCACCATCAACTCACAGCAAATTCCACATTATCTCATCACTGTAGCCAGACGTCAACCAGAAAACTAGGTGAGTCAGACCACAACGGCAAGTTACCTCACTCTTCGAGCTTCAAGCCAGCGGTAAAGCTTCAATCTATCCACTCTAGAGCTACATAAAACAACCATTACCTGAGTTGTGTATGGATAGTGTGAACTGATGTAAGTATGTGTCTGTATAATATAAATATTAATACAGTAAAATAAATCATACATAAGTATGATAAAATAGCTTTTGTATGAAAGGCTACGGTCTCTCTATAGAATCTGTGATGGAATTATAGTCAAAATTAGACTGTAATAGTTAATTATGAGAGTAGAACAGCAGCCTGTTCACACAACAGCTGTAATAAATAAATAAACATGGTTTGGATGAGGCGCTGCAGAATTCCATATATCAAGACTTTGATACTGATCAGGATGAGAGGTCATGTTCAAATAACATCAGATTTAACTAGTTAGAGTCTAGTAGAGACTTCTGACATAAAAGTTTCACTCTTATGAGGATAAAAACCTCTTTTCCAATTTCAGTATCAAAACATATAAACAGAATTCTACTTGCACAGACATGCAAGCAAATGATAATATAAGATGAGGGCAGATCTTACAAGTACTAGAACTTGTCTATCAGACATTGTGCCAAGCTTCAGCTTTGAAACTTCTGAAAGTTTCAGGAATCAATTTACTGGGACAGAGAGTATCTGTTTCCAAGGAATTTAGTACTGAGACTTTAGCTAAAGTCTGACATCCAAATTACCTTATTTCCTACACTCACCCTTGCTAGATTTCAGATCAAAATCTAGCAATAATCCTCACGAACCAAAGCACGACACTTCACTTCATATGAAACTCTGTATGGACCAAATTCCCTCTTTAAGTTGTACAAAGAGCTCAGATAAACATTTTTTAAATAACAACACACATTACAACGTGTGAAAAAGTTGTTTTAGATAAATATCAAGAGGAGAATTTGTTTTCAAACAGATTTTCACGATTAACACACACTTTAACACTTTCGCGGCGTGTAAATCAAACAAATCTTATATCAAATAAGCGATTCGACGATTAGATCACGAAATCCGAATTTAATACTGACGGTATGGTAGCAATATTAATTCAAAAGAATTTAAAACAAATTCTGAAATATTCAATTCTTGCTTTCAAATATTACTGGTCGAAGTTTTGACACGTGACAGCCTTCAGACCCCCATCCAGAGCAAACATTCCCACAACGAAAGTATTTACCCAAGAGAAGATCAGAAATGCCATCATGAAACCTTACTGAAGAAATACAGATCTGGCCAAGAACTGTAAATCATCATCGGCCTCTTTCAAAACTCAGTCCAGACTCAAAAATGAGGATTCCAAGAATATAATGAAGATAAATTAATATAAGCTTACCAACCACAGATTTGAAACACAATATTTAAAGAAAATATTTAAATTGAAATAATTTTGGGCAGAGATTTCTCTTAAATTCACTATTAAATACTTTTCACTGGTAAAATACCGAATCGCGATCGGGCAGAGCTTCGGCCTGCATTCCCGATAAATTCTCCCGAACTGTTCCTCTAGTCCACGAACCTCGCTCTTTTATACTCTCCTCTCTAGAACATTCTAGCACTCCCCTGACATGTCGTCCAATACTTCTCCACGCGCTTCCTCTTTGGGATTCCCCCATAAGAATAATTCAGTTATTCTGATATGTTGCCATATCTCGATTTAGGTATAAATAATTATTTATTTGATAAAACTAGATTATCTAGTTCTATCTTGAGAAAATAAGATATTACTGTAGTAAATCTTATTCCTCGATCCAAAATCAAGTAAATTTCCAATTTTCGCGGCTTCAGATAAACTCATTCAAAAGTTATTCAAGTGCAAATTGCAGAAAATTTAAATACTTGATTTAGATTAAATTTGATGCATAAATATATGTTCAGAGGTGTCGAAATCATGAGAACCGTATGCGAAAAGTGTTCATTCCCTTCCATTAACGAGATCTCAAACAATTTCATATCGACGTGTTCAAACTCTGTGGTTTGTGTACACTTCATCGCAAAACTGCTCCTCCAGACTTCAATCATCTCCAACATACAATATTCAATCAGTTTGCAGCAAAATTCTAGGTCTAAATAACGAAATATTTTAATCTAAATAAATCGAATTAGAGGTATAAATTCCCAAATTTTCCCTATAAAACGGGTAATCGTCAAAAAGTGGCCACCTTAGCAAGTCTTTACCATAGACAATCTAGACTGTAATAAAATCTGTATTCTAGTCTATGGTTCCATTGTTTTCTCTAAATAAGAGACCCTACAGACGCACAAAATCATAGTTTTATTATAGATGACAGCACTGTCGCTTAATAAATTTAATATTTAGCTGTAATAACGTAGTTAAAATCTAGCCAAATAGCAAAACAATGCCTGCGCTACAGAACTTCTATATGAAACTAAACTAAGAAGCTATAATTCGTGTCATTAGTGCACAAATATGTTTTGTGGCTCATGTCGGACAGAATTATCAGACTTCCATATAGTGTAACTAATCGAATGATCTAGGAATGTTTTTATCATCTTTCCGCTATGTATCAACTATGTATTACATAGTGCAAAGGTACATTGACTCAAACAGATTTTGTTCAATCGCTCCTTGCACATTGTGAATAAGGCATTAGTTGGCAACATGCAATGGCGCGTAATTCAAAATTCTAAAATTTGATTTAAATATTGAATTTAGTGTATTTAGGCTAAGTTTTATTAATAGAAGATTAATTAGAAATCCCTAATATATATCTTGCTTAATTTTATTTAAGTTTAATCATGGTTTTTAAACCCAAAATCGACTTAGGTACTTATTTCGTTCTTTAAGAGATTTTGTCTCATCTGTGACACAAACTGACGTTTGTAAGTTATAAATAAACAGTTAAGTATATTTATTAACAAAATAAAACCTTTTCTAATATCTTAGTGTGCTCATACCTAGCCTAAACTAACTCTGAACGTGACTCTATTTTCCAGGATTGAATTACTTAAAACACTATTTATGAAGCTTTTTAAACAGACAACTTCTACTAGAAATCTTTCAAAAGGTGTTTTCCCAAAAATACCAAGCTCTCAGGTAAATATATCATCATTATATGCACCTATAAAACACATTCAATAATGTAGTTTTTAGAAATAACCTTTTGTCATTTTGTATATTTTACAACTGGAAATTCACAATGTTTATTACTTCTTTAAGTAATAAATTCTATTATACTATAAGAAGGACACTTTGAAATTAACTAATTTATATCAGAATTATAAATCCAGTACATACTATAAAAGTTATTGACCTTTTAGAATTTACTAAAATTTATCAAATTTTGCAACGTTGAAATTCCATATTTAGTGATTTCTTACAATTGACAGAATGTACTGAGCTAATTCCAGTTTTAAAATTATGCACAGATTTAAGATGAACAAAGAAATAACTATTCATAACAATAGACACACATTCTATATTATTTTCAGGCAATAGTCAGTTTTTCAACTGCGTTGAAAAACTCAAAACATTTAGTTTTGCTTATTTCAAATTATTTAAGCAAAGGATTTACTCTAAATCAATTTATCTTTCATCAGCATAATTAGTATACTAATTTATAACTAAATTAATTCAATTTCCAACTTGTATTTTTAGATAAATTGAGAATATTGAATTTAAGAAATATTCATTTTGGTGTTTTGAATTTTCAGGATTACTTCATAACTCAAGGTTGTAGACACCTATCTATCTATATTACCTTTTACTAAAGACTTCCTAGATGAAGAAATTTCTTCAGGATAAATTTTAATCAAGAATTTCAGGAAAAATTAATATATTTGCATGCTTGAAGAGACATAATGGTTTTCCTACATTTAACCCTAAACCAAGCTTTTGTAAGTAATATTAAATTTACTAATTTATTACTCATCATGCTGCTAAGAAGAATTAAGAAGAAAAGGATTAAATAATGTTATTTTCATAAATGATTTTATTTAAAATTTTCCAAGTCCACTAGCGCCATCTCGTAACGAGTAGCAAAACTTCTCAGTACTATATCAAAAACATGCTATTAACTCCGCTACTTGCCGCTGCGCAGCACGGCGCTGGTTTTTCACATAGTACTAAAACTGATTAATAGATGTCGCTTCTCTTAACTTCAATTCAAACTTAAGAGTTTTTAAATTATTTTTTTATCTATTATTGTTAATTGAAGATGTAGAATATACCTGTTCGACTTATAATTGATTTAAATATGTTTAATAACTATTCAAAAGAAAAGAAAGATGTTTTTAGCAGAAAAAGGAAATAAATACTATTTTATATAAATATATATTTTTTTTTTTTTTTTTACTGAAACGTTTTCAGATTTCAGATGTGTCTGAAACATGAAAATGTAGTTTCAGGATGTAACAGTTATTGAAAATATGGAAAATCGGTTTTTCAGAAAAGTCGAATAAAATTAAAAACTCCTGTGGCTAATTGAAAAGCAATGGTGACGTAGGTTGGACTGTCACAGTACCTACCGCCCATCCGCACTCTTTCCGCATTTTACAACGTTAAATGAGACTTTAGTTTAAATTAACATTTAAATTGGATGAAAAGTAAAAGCTCTGTTGTTTTTGTCGCTGCTTTACTTGGAAAAGAATTTAATTGCAATAAGTAGTACTTAAAATTTATCAAATTGCAGATAAGTTTTAGGGTTTTCCGTGTTCTGTGGGGCTCCCACACAAAAATGCGATGCGATGTGAAGTCGCATCGATTCGCAAATCGATTGGCAAAGCGGCATACGATCACAGCTATCCTTTGAACATCACTATGAATGTGTATTAAATTACTAAAATGTATGTATGCGAGAGAGTCAATGAAACCGAGGGTATATTAAGTTGGTGTTTAGTCTCGAGGTGCAAACTGACTCGACTTTGAGTCGAGTTCGCACTTTGAGTGCGAAGTCAATTTAGTACAAAAACATTTAACAAATTCTGACATTTTCGCGGTCAGTAGTAGTAGTAGTAGTAGTAAAAATATTCGCCCTTTTGTAGGACAGGCGAAGTCATACTGGCAATTCTTGAGTATTATTAAATTATTATAGTTTCTTATGTTTTCATAAGAATGTAGGTGTGGTACATTCCAATGCTCCTTGGAGTATTTGGCGTCAAGTGTGTCAACCCAGTGTGACTCAACGCCACTAACCCAGGCCCTGCAAGTGGACATAAGTTAAAGGTCCCTACTAAGTTTAAATATTAAACTAAGAGCAGCCTCCCTTGGGGGAGTACTGTAGAGTCTTTATACTGTGTGCAGCCGAAAGATGGAATTGTAGGCTGTGGCAGTTAGCTTTCTAAAAATGCATGGCGACTGCTTTGATGTGTATTCTTAAACCAAGCTTTGGGAATTTTATTTTAAAAAGAAAAGGTTGGTTTGACGCAGTCAATGCTCGGCCGCGAACGGCGATAGGGAGTTCCGAATAATACGAGTAAGCTATCATATTAGCAAATGTACGTAGTGATACGAAAAAGTGTGAATATAAACCAAGTACCCTGAAGATACAGTTTTTTTAAGCCACCCATAGAATATAGGGACTTGGGACTAGGGAATAGAGTATAGGGACAGGAGTCCCTATAGTACCGCCCCGCCAATTAGAATTCTAGATATTTTCTAGACTCCTAACGCCATCCGCGGCAATCTATGGCACCGACCCTGACAACGTGCCTCTACTGTCTTAGTTTAATATTTGAGCAATAAGATATTGAGATGGAAATGAAAGGAATCTGCGAATGGACAATTGCCATTGTACGGTTTATACCGCACATTAAGTATGTCACCGCGTCAGCGATTTCATATTCAAGAAAACAATTAAATTATAATTATATTTTAGTCACGTCATACCATCTTTATTGTGAACTCGTATAGCAAGAAATATTTTTTTTTTACTATTATCAAGATTTATCATTTATCAAGTGTTCGTTCGGCAGCATCAAGGTACCGCGCGAAACAGCCATAATGCTCTGATAGTCATTCCAACTCCAAGAGTATGTCTTTGTGAAGTAGGTGTAATGGACGTGTGTAAGTCATATTGTATAGTAAACCGCGCCCCATGTTACAAAACCGCCAACCAACTGGCAAAGGCGGCGACACATCTTAGAGCCAGCCCTAACATCAGGCAAAGCTAATATTCATGATGAACTCACCGGTTTGTTAGGGAAAAGGTGAACTTACTCGCTAGGCCTGGGATAGCTTGTGTTGTGCACTAGACTCCTAACCCATTCTCAGCACTTTCGACAAAATATACTAAACACTAACTTTTAATCCTAACTATCTAACTAGTCCCTAACCAGTCCCATCGGAGCTGGTTGTGAGACGGGTCGATTTTTTCTAAATACTTTATTTTCCATTTTTCTATGATAAAAATTGCATTGTGAATGCAAAAAACTAAAAAAAAAAAAAACTAATCCTAACTAATTAATATTCGGCACCTTATTTGTGACCTTACGTTTGTCCGCCCGCGCGGCCTCGCTTCGAATCCGTCTATTTCACCCCCGCCTTGCTACCTGCCGTAGTTCCTACACGCTACTTTTTCGCTCTTAACCCAAAGGTCCCTGTAACCTGACACGAGCCTTGGAGAAGCCATTAATGTCAGGACAATTATATTATTTATTATATTATTTTTAGCGATAGTTTGCTCTTCAAGATAAGAAAAGTCACAAGTGACTACATACGTTGCTACTTAACCTGTCCCACTTTATGTGGCAGATCAATTTTATAAAATAAACGTGACAACGTTTGATAATTTATGAACTCCTTAAAATATTCGAAAGTGCAGGGTGCCTGTTTCAAAGAAAAGGTCTGTTAGGCTAGGAAAGTAGAGTAGGTACTTTATAATATTTATCTTTTAATAACGCCACGATAAATATAATATTTATCATGGCGTTACACCAGCCTTTTCGATAATTCTTGCTTAGGTAGTCACCACTATAATAAAAAACTCGGCATCACTTTACCGAGATAGCGCCCATTTTAATCATTCCACATATCGTCCAGCTGCGTAGACACTTGGGGCACAAATCAAAATCAAAAATCAAAATCAAAAATATTTATTTTCCTTTAAAAGATAAAAACTTAACAATAAGTAGCAGGGGTCCTCTTTTAAGCATGACAATGCCTGTTACAGAGAGCCCCGCTCTCCTCCATTTGGACTTTAAGGATTTAAAAAAATTAAGTACTTGTTTCTTACAGTAATTTTACATTCATAATATGTGTAAGTTAGTGGGTGTGTTCGTGCGTGTGTTTGTATTCGTGTGTGTGTGTGCGTGTGTGTGTGTGTGTGCGTGTGTGTGTGAATAGTATACGTTTATGTGTATTATTAGATTTTTTGCTAGTTTATCTATAATGAGTTAATAGTGATTCAGTTTCCTCATAGTTAAGAGTTTTTATCCATTTAGACAATGCGGATTTACACTCGTGGTAAGTTTTGTGGTATATTTGAATTTCTTTATTTATTTCGTTATAGAGATAAGCTGATTGTGTATTAGATTGTAGTCTCGCAAAATAAGTTTTCGTTACAGGAACATTAACAACACGGTTTTTTCTCCTTTTATTTTCTAGATTAGGGTCATAAGTTAGGGTTTTATGTTTTTTTAGGGTTAGGTTTACAATATATAACTTTCTAATTGATAACACAAAACCACACCTAATACCTATCTTAAGTCACAAAGTCCACTATGAAACAAATTGCGATTAATTAAAATATCCACTTATCTTAACCCGCCAAAATGGCGCCAATAACTCGCGGTTAGTTTTTTCTTCTAAACCAGTCACAAATTAACAATTTAAAATGGCGCCACCTTCCTTACGGAAAAACCATGAAACAAAAACCATCTTAACATTTTTGCAATGAAGATGGACACTTCACAAATAATAGTATATTCACTGGCTGTTTAAGTTTGTCCAATGTCACATGAAGGTAATAAAAAAAGTAATAACTTTTACTCTCTAGGGACTAAAGTAGTTACTTTAGTCCCAAAATAACAAGTGTTTTTTACGGTAACAAAAAAGAGTGTCATTGGAATACCTAATGACATATAAATGCATTGGCTGATGAATATTTCTCATGTCTCATATTCGAAAAGTGATGTATATTTAAGGCCTAATCAGACGAAGGACTTTTGTCCCCGTGGGACAAAAAGTCCCTGTACGTCCAAAATATTTCCTCCGGGTACTTGTCGCGGACTCAACGCATATAGTGTGCGGTCATTTGTTCACTATCGGGCGCTCAATGCAGACTAAAGTTCGTTGTGTGTGTTAGATTTAGATATTGATCGTTATATATTTATGGTTAAACTACAAGGTATTTTAAAGATAATGAATCGGATAGAAGAACTGAGTAGGTATATAGAGAAATGATATTTTAGTTGTTATGTATTTCTCGTATGGAGCAATAACAGTTAAAGTAACTATCATTGAAAAGGTAGGTATGTCAAGAACAAAACAAGAAATATAATTTTATGATTTGTTTATTCATTATTTGTTTATTATTTTGTTTGTGTGTTTTTATCTTACTTTATTCCTTAAGCATATAAAAGCCAAAGCTACGTAGGTACAAATTACTAACCAGTAATGTTCCCAATGAATTAGTAATACACAAATTGAATCTTAAAAACTGAGCTACAAAGTAATTTCCATGTATTAAAATATATAATGTATTTCTTGTTATATACAATATACATTTACTGAGCATTGTTATACCTATGCAAGGTACTTCCATCAATACATTATATATCCATAGTACACAATACAAACATACTCTATATCTGTACATAACGTCCAGCATATTCTGGACACATATAAACATATATACCCATATTCGTATATATACACATCCACATATATATAAATCAACAATATCCATAAATAACCAAAACACTTAGCTTTGTACTGGGAGTACCGTCACTGTCCACGTCTCGACCAAAAGTGATCGCACGGACGGCCAGCTTGCTTTTATAAGGCATCCCCCACTACAAACCGACTCACAAACAACACGTGGTCAGGCCACCTGTGTCGCCATCTGTTTAACCGGATGCCAGGTGCGGTTTGCTAGTCAATACAGACGTTCTATTTATTATTCCTTGCTTCCTTGTTATTTTAAAATATTCTAACACTTGTTATATTATTTACACTATATATTTCTTATATATTTACTATTCTAACACGGCCATACTGACAAGTACTTCGTTCCCCGAAGTACCTACCTTTTAAAGCCCTCGGTCAGTTTTATTTATTTGTGAATCATTGGCTGCTTCTTATTTATTATTAAACTAAACCATACTACATACTTTCATAGTTTATACGCAATTATATATTTCAAAATAATAATTCATTTCTCATAGTTTACCTGGCACTACAGTCTTACTTTCCATAGTTTATACATAATTATTCATATATTTCAAAGTAATAATTCATATCTCATTATTAAACTGGCACCACAGTCTCACTTCTGTTATTAAGTAGACCTGTGTGCACTTCACTTAAACACCTGCTCCGCACCACAGCCTCACTGTTCACCTTAAGTAGGCCTGTGTGCACTTCACTTAAACACCTACTCCGCACCACAGCCTCACTGTTCACATTAAGTAGGCCTGTGTGCACTTCACTTAAACACCTACTCCGCACCACAGCCTCACTGTTCACATTAAGTAGGCCCGTGTGCACTTCACTTAAACACCTACTCCGCACCACAGCCTCACTGTTCACATTAAGTAGGCCTGTGTGCACTTCACTTAAACACCTACTCCGCACCACAGCCTCACTGTTCACATAAAGTAGGCCTGTGTGCACTTCACTTAAACACCTACTCCGCACCACAGCCTCACTGTTCACATTAAGTAGGCCTGTGTGCACTTCACTTAAACACCTACTCCGCACCACAGCCTCACTGTTCACATTAAGTAGGCCTGTGTGCACTTCACTTAAACACCTATTCCGCACCACAGCCAAACTCCTCACATTAAGTAGGCCTGTGCGTATTTAAACACCTATTCCGCACCACAGCGTGTGTGCTATCTTGTCTCACTTTTCCCATTATTTTAACTTAATTCATCTCTCTTAATCCAATCTTACTGAATTCAATTAACTTATCAAATGTATCACTTTTTAGATTAAGGATAAATCAATCTCAACATATTTGTAAAGTAACTAAAATACGTATTTAACATAATTTCTAACTTTCATATTACTCCTTGACTTATCAAAACTTCATAATAACATTTCTGCATCTAGAAATATTCGGCATCGTTATTCCCGATGGCCTGTTATTCAATCTTTTAAATCAAATCTTTCTAAGAATTTTAAGCAATCATTCGTCTTGTTTCTATAAATAGACGACAGATCATATCAGTCAGAATAATGTATTGAAAATAGGATAGTAACCGTAAATCAAAATTTAAATTGTTTTTAATGGAGAAATGTTATTACTTAATCATATTTTAATCATCCTAACCTAATTTTATATTTAAGATTTTAAACTTTCGCGTTCCATTGTAACTATAAACAAGAGCAACATAGCCGAAACTTCAAGCTGTAAGTATATAATGTACTACATAATAAAATGTTGCGTTGAGTCCCGTTACTCTTGTTTATAATTTTATATTTATTTATTATATGTGTTTTATGATTTTTTTGGTTATTACCGAAATAGTTTGGACATTGATTTATTTTCAATATCTGTATGAAGTTATGTTTTTTTTTGTTTATATTTCAATTAAGTAACTTAATTATTGTCCTTTATAACATGATATTTATTTTGATCATTAAATATTTTTTTTGTCTTGGCCTTTTATTTGAGAAAGTTTTAATTTGTTTTGAATGTGTTAGGTTATTGTTTTAATAGTATTGTTTTTCAAACTCAACATAATGAATACCTATTATTAGAGATAAATGGATTAAATAATTGAAAGACTTTTGTCCGGTAGCTACATTAGGTTAAATAATTTAAATCTCTCTCATATAGGTACCGCTTGGCCAATCTGACAGTTACATAAATCTGTCATTGCAGCCTGTTGGAAGTGTGAACGCAACCTCCAAATTAACTCAACCTTTTAAAAAATTAATCTGACAGCTGTCACTCTCTCTGCTCTCGTACTTGTAATCGTAAACTGAATAAATTTTGTATCCATTTTATTTAAATAAATTTGCGTGCTAATCATACAAAACTTTGCTTTATTTCATCAGGTTATGGGACCAGCCAGCCTGAATAGTATTTATTTAAAAAAAAAGTGCACGTAAAATCAGTAAAAAAGTAGACGTCAAAAATTTGCCGCGCGGTCGACCATATTTCCTTATTTTTCAGCTTTTCAGCAAAATTATACGAGAAAATGTCGTCAAACAGCTCATTGTCTCTGATTAACAAGCTTACTGGCCGTGATAATTGGGCAACGTGGAGTAAAGGCGTACCTCGAACACGAAGGTCTTTGGGACCTAGTCGAAAATGGACCTACGGATAATACAGTAAGTGATAAAAAGGCCAAGTCAAAGTTAATACTTTTGGTGGACCCAATCTTGTTCGTACACATCCAAGAAGCACAGTCGGCAAAAGAGGTATGGCATAATTTGTCTAAAGCTTTTCAAGACTCTGGTCTACTTAGAAAGGTTGGATTACTTAGAGACCTTATAAATACAACCTTAGAGACAAGTAATAGTGTTGAAGAGTATGTCAATAAAATAATGACATCAGCTCATAAGTTGAGAAACATTTCTTTTGAGGTGAATGACGAGTGGCTCGGGACGTTAATGTTGGCAGGTTTGCCAGACATATATAAACCTATGATAATGGGTATAGAAAGTTCGGGTGTTAAAATCAGTGCCGATCTAATTAAGACAAAGCTTCTACAAGAAGTTAAGCAAGAAGATACAACTGCATTTTACACAAACTCGGATAAAAAGTCCTCGTCAAATAAATATAATTATCAGTCAAAATCAAAAGGTCCTAGATGTTTTCATTGCAATAAATAATGGCATCTTAGTAAGAACTGTTGGCATAGAAAGAATAAGTGTGATAAGTCTGACAAGAAAGATAATAATGGTTTTGTAGCAGCTTTTTTAGCGATGCAGTTGAATGACAACTACAATTGGTATGTGGACTCGGGTGCTTCAGCACACATGACCATGCATCGACACTGGCTGGAAAGTGAAACCACTCCGCCAGTTCGCACTATCAAAATTGCTGATAACAAGCTACTACGTGTGGAGAGTTGTGGTAATGTGAATATTCAACTGGACAGCACCAATACCATACAGGTGAGAAATGTTCTGTACATACCTGAACTTGTTTTTAACTAATATTAAAGCTTTAAGTAGAGTTCCTAAGTACTTAATTGAAAATTGTTCACCGCTATGATCATTAGTTCGCCTATACTTAACTGTATTTATCATAACCCATTGTGTAATTGTGATGGAAACTGACCTTAGTCATACCATGTTAAGGTCATTTTTCAATTTGACGACTCTGTATGAAATAAAACAGGGAGAAAAAAAAACCCTTGGAGTTTCTTGCCGGTTCTTCTCCAAGGCCTCCCGCTGTAGGGTTTGCGAACCGATGGCGTAGCTTCTATGACGTTCACAAGTATTGTAAATAACAATCTAAATTGAATAAACATATTTGAATCTTGAATCTTGAACTTTCAACTAACTTACTATCTGTTAGCAAGATAATAAAGGCTGGATATGATGTAATGTTCCAAAAGAATGGATGTATATTAAAAAACCAGAAAAAGCAAATTGTGGCTTCTGCAGACATTTTCAATGACACTTACAGACTAAGCACTTTGAGCGAATCTCATGCAATGAAAGCAATTGTAGAAGCTGATAGCTACTTATGGCACCTACGCATGGGCCATTTAAACATGAAAGATGTCAGTAAACTGCCTAAATTAGTATCGGGAGTTAATGTATCACCGCAACAGGAAAGTTATACATGCATCACCTGCTTAGAAGGGAAGCAATCTAGACAACCTTTCCCAAGTAGTGGCTCCAGAGCACCAGACATGCTAGAGCTAATTCACACAGATTTATGTGGACCAATGCAAACTACTTCCATCGGAGGGGCAAGGTACTTTGCAACTTTTATTGATGATTACTCTCATAAAGTATTTGTTTATTTTATTAAAAATAAATCTGAAGTATTATTAAAGTTTGTTGAATTCAAGAACTTAGTAGAAAATCAGTTAAATAAAAAGATAAAGGTGTTAAGAAGTGATAATGGGACTGAATATGTTAACAAAGGTTTTGATTCATTTCTCAAGAAAAATGGAATATTGCATCAAACTTCCAATCCATACAGTCCACAGCAAAATGGCTTAAGTGAACGTATGAACCGCACATTGATTGAAAGGGCTAAATGCATGATTTTTAATGCTGATTTACAGAAGGACTACTGGGCTGAAGCGGTGGCAACGGCTGCATATATTATAAATCGCTCGCCTACTCATGCTCTCTCCAACATGACGCCTGAAGAAGCCTGGTCAGGAATCAAACCGGATCTTAGTTGCATGAAAATATTTGGCTGTAAAGCAATGGTGCACATTCCAAAAGAAAAAAGACAAAAATTAGATTCAAAATCAAGAGAATTGATATTTGTTGGATATTCTGAAACTACTAAGGGTTATAGATTTATAGAGCCTAAAAACAAGAAAGCAATAATGAGTAGAGATGTTGTATTTCTAGAAGATAGCATAAAAAGAAAAATTGTCCCCACTCCTTTACCTGAAAGACAAGAAATTATTAGTGACAGTGATGAGGAAACTTTAAATATGAATGTGAATACAACGAAAAATAAAGTAAACTTACCTTTAACTAAACAGCAGCCTCCTGAAGTGACATCTGATATTTCAGACTATGAAGAATGTAATGATCCCATTGATAGTACATACTTACCAGATAAAAGTATTGAGATATCTGAGACATCACATAAAATGGAACTCCGTCCACGGCAGCGAAAAGTAATTGATGACAATATCTCTACATCTTACCTTTGTATGTTCTCCGAGTCTACACTAAGGTTACTTCATTGTGATCCACAGAGCCTTGAAGAAGCACTAAAAAGTGAGAAAGTCGAACTGTGGAAACAAGCAATGAATGAAGAATATGATTCACTTATCAAAAATGATACATGGACACTGGTAAATAAACCAGAAGGTAGAAAAGTTATTCCGTGCAAATGGGTGTACAAAACAAAGCTAGACGAGAACGGAGACGTTACACGTCACAAGGCAAGACTTGTTATTAAAGGCTGTCAACAAAAGAAAGGAATTGATTATAATGAAGTTTTTGCACCGGTTGTACGACAGTCAGTAATTAGATACCTGGTTGGATTAGCAACAAAACATAACCTTGAGATGTGTCAAATGGACGCTATTTCAGCTTTTTTGCAAGAAGATATCGAAGAAGAAATATTTATGAGTCAACCACCATTTTTTGAGCAAGGAGAGAAAGTATGTCGTTTGAATAGATCAATATATGGACTCAAACAAGCGAGTCGTCAATGGAACAAAAAGCTTAACAATGCTCTTTTAGAAATTGGACAATCACGTTCAAAAGTAGACCCATGCATTTATTACAGAATAACAAGCAAAGAAGATATTTTATTCATCACTGTGTATGTCGACGATCTGATCTGTTTTTATAACAATGATATAACAATGAATAATGTAAAAGACAAACTGCAGAGTATATTTCAAATGAAGGACATGGGTAAAGTAAAACAGTTTGTTGGTTTTAGAATCATAAAGAAGGAAAATGAAACTACATTAGACCAGTCACTTTATATAGAGAAAATTTTGAAGCGTTTCAATATGAATGATTGTAAGCCGGTTTATACACCGTGTGAAACCAATTCTCAGCTTAAGAAGGCTGAACATGAAGGTGAAATACTTAATAATGTTCCATATCATGAAGCTGTTGGATGTTTACTATACTTAGCGCAAGGTACAAGACCTGACATAGCCTATATAGTGAATACCTTAAGTAGATACAATAACAATCCAACTGCTCAACATTGGAGTGCTTTGAAGAGGGTTTTAAGATACTTAAAATATACAATTAATTACAAGTTAACATTCAAAAGAGATGACAGCGAAGTCATTGGATATTGTGATGCTGATTGGGCAAGTCAATCTGATGATAGAAGATCTTGCACAGGTTATGTTTTCATCTTTCAGGGTGCTACAATAAGTTGGTGTTCTAAGAGACAACAAACAGTGGCCTTATCAACGACCGAGGCCGAGTATATGTCTCTAGCTGCAGCTATACAGGAGGGAATGTGGCTCAAACAATTACAAGAAGAGTTTTGGCCTGAACTCAAAAGTAAAGCTTTAATTATGTTTTGTGATAATCAAAGTTGTATTAGTCTTTCAGGTAATGAAAGTTATCATGCCCGAAGTAAGCATATAGATGTCCGTTACCATTTCATCAGAGAGACGATTGCAAAGAATCAAGTTATTGTAAAATACATGAAGACTGAGGACATGGTCGCTGATGTGCTAACAAAAGGGCTCCATCGACCAAAACATGAAGCCTTTACCAACGCTATGGGTTTGCGTCCAGGAGAGGATGTTGGAAGTGTGAACGCAACCTCCAAATTAACTCAACCTTTTAAAAAGTTAATCTGACAGCTGTCACTCTCTCTGCTCTCGTACTTGTAATCGTAAAGACTGAATAAATTTTGTATCCATTTTATTTAAATAAATTTACGTGCTAATCATACAAAACTTTGCTTTATTTCATCACAGCCACGTATTGCTTTGAAAATTATTTACTTCGAGTAATACTTGTGGTGCCTAATCAATAAAAAAAAAACTTCTTACAATCACACCAATTATCTAAGCCCATGTTAATTTCATTAAGAAACTGTATCATGGAAAACTTGATAACTGATAAATATATACTTAAATACTTTTTGTTTGTAAATACATACTTAATATACATAGTAAATACTTTACAAATACAATACTTTCAATATTGTTAAATGAAACATGGAAAGAATTCCAACTTTATTTGAAATGAGAAAATGTGAAACTATAGCAAGCAAGAGAGTAAGTACTAAAAGAAAAAAAATATATTAATTAGTAATTAACTGGAAAAATATTTCACGATACTTTCAATCTTTATGGAGGAAAAAGTATGTCATTTTTTATTTTTTTATTGAACATGAACATTGAAATAATTTGACAATGATTTACTTTCTCTTGGTTTTATATTAGAAGAATAAGAACCAGTTTAAGGTTCAGCGTTGGCAAAGTCGCTTCAAATGATAAGATTTCTTTATTTAGGGGGTAATTTCTTAAACAGTTTTAAAAAGTTCTCAAATGGCAGCCAGGAACAATGACACAACACAATTATTAATTCTACAGACAGATTAGTGCAGTGTGTGTCTAGCTAGACCACTATCACAGTGGTAGAATACTCCAGTGCTCTCAACACTCTGTAATATCACTGTACCAAGAAGTTGTTCAACTAATGAGAAAAAAGAAACAATACCGAATCGGTAACAAAAATTAAAACCAGCCAAATTACTCTTTGAAGCCTTTGACTCTTTTAACTATTAATAAAATCTACGTTTTACTGGTTTCACAGAAATTAAACTGAACTAAAAATAAAAAAACTCATTTAAAAAGTGTATAGTTTGAATATCATTTTCTTTTTCAAGTTTATTTAGTACATATGTTATCACCTCAACTTGGCTATTTCTATCATGAGAAGGCAATTTAGCATCAATATTATAATGGAGCAAATTGTTTATAATCCTTTAGTGTATCTAATCTCAGTGCACTAATGTTTCTATCAATGGACGGGATTAAAGAACCATTGAAACTTATATTGGAAAGATTTTGAACAAAAGGTAAGGGAAGAAAATATCTCTTAGTTACACACAGTGGCACAGTATTATTGTTGACATCATTATTAACTATAATTTACTAGAAGCTACTTGAAAGACGTTTTTTTTTACTGTGTATAAATCGAAAAGTCATACGTAGTCAGACACACCGAATTCCCTGTAATCATCGGTCAATTCGGCTATCATTTGAGAATCTATTGGGAAGAGTGATGAAAAACTAATAAAATATACGGATTAAATTTTTGTGAATCGGAATAACAACACCATTTAGTTGACCCGCATTTTTTTGTATTAGAATCGGACCACATCCCATAGCTGTGTGGCATTTGTTTGCGATTCAGTTCCTAATTTTGTCTCAACAAACGTAGCAAAGGTTTGAGCACCAGGAAATAAATTTTCATTGTTACTAACAGAACTAGTTAAGTTTAATGTTAAGATTTGCTACACGGTTTCAATACCAAGTCGTTCACGAAATCTTGTAGCTTGACAGACTATTTCAGGAAGGATTATGTCACGATTTAATACAGCAAGATTTTAAAAATTAAACGCGTTTTATTACCACCTTTATATGTATTTAAGTGGTCATTTGTTTTTTGACACTTCGACATTATTATTAAGTAAGTATTGGCCAGGAAAGTTATTTATTTTTTTATTTGTAAGTATTTGTTTAAACTCTATTTTTTTTTATTATACAAAGCAAAATCTACTGACTCGACCACCAGTTCACAAAATGGGAGGCCCTTCGAAGAAAGAACTGGCAAGAAAACTCACGAAGGGTGGACCGTGGACCAACCTCCGCGTTTTTATTTCTATTTTTCTACCTAAACGACTAACCTCAACTTAAGGTCTTGTAGTTTGTTGCTTTAGTTGAGACTTCTATTAATGACTAAGATGTCCCAAACTGGTGACATTTTCTTTGGTAAAATAACTAGTAATCTTAGTAATACGGTTTTCTTTCTTGACGTACTACCCTCAATTTGTACCAAAGTTGCAGAGTCCACAAAAGGTTTTACCAACTTCAACGTCCTTCGAGATGCGGTTTCAATTTTATTGACCAGGTTTTTGTAGTCTTGCTCGTCCCGGAATCAGCTCCTCGTCCTCCTCGAACCGTTGCCAGGCTGGATCGAAGAACGGCAGTGCCACTTTGTCATAGCTTGAAGCGGCAGCATTGCAAAATGAAGTAGATCAGCCAAAACTCGTTACCATTTTTGTACCCATTCTGAAAACATAATTTAATGTTAATCATTGTGAGCCAGAGCACATCCCACTTCTGATGTTAGATTTAGATATTGATCGTTATATATTTATGGTTAAACTACAAGGTATTTTAAAGATAATGAATCGGATAGAAGACCTGAGTAGGTATATAGAGAAATGATATTTTAGTTGTTATGTATTTCTCGTATGGAGCAATAACATTTAAAGTAACTATCATTGAAAAGGTAGGTATGTCAAGAACAAAACAAGAAATATAATTTTATGATTTGTTTATTCATTATTTGTTTATTATTTTGTTTGTGTGTTTTTATCTTACTTTATTCCTTAAGCATATAAAAGCCAAAGCTACGTAGGTACAAATTACTAACCAGTAATGTTCCCAATGAATTAGTAATACACAAATTGAATCTTAAAAACTGAGCTACAAAGTAATTTCTATGTATTAAAATATATAATGTATTTCTTGTTATATACAATATACATTTACTGAGCATTGTTATACCTATGCAAGGTACTTCCATCAATACATTATATATCCATAGTACACAATACAAACATACTCTATATCTGTACATAACGTCCAGCATATTCTGGACACATATAAACATATATACCCATATTCGTATATATACACATCCACATATATATAAATCAACAATATCCATAAATAACCAAAACACTTAGCTTTGTACTGGGAGCACCGTCACTGTCCACGTCTCGACCAAAAGTGATCGCACGGACGGCCAGCTTGCTTTTATAAGGCATCCCCCACTACAAACCGACTCACAAACAACACGTGGTCAGGCCACCTGTGTCGCCATCTGTTTAACCGGATGCCAGGTGCGGTTTGCTAGTCAATACAGACGTTCTATTTATTATTCCTTGCTTCCTTGTTATTTTAAAATATTCTAACACTTGTTATATTATTTACACTATATATTTCTTAAATATTTACTATTCTAACATGTGCGTTGTTACGCCTATTTACGTTTGTTCTATTTTTTTCGGGGACTACCGCGAATTTTTGTCCAGTCCAGTCTCTCGGTGTCCGCCGTGCTTTCGGGGACTTTTTGTCCGCGGTACTTTTAGTTCCTTGTGTGCGTTATTCGATACAATTTATAAGAGATCTATATCGATGGACAAAAAAGTACTCGGCGGACAGTCCCTCGTCTGATCAGGCCTTTAAAACTGAGCAGCGGGTTCAAAACTCTGCGTTGCACCCTAGGGTGTAAAAGTATTTTTAAAAATAGAACTGAATTTGGTTACAGTCAACCATAGTGTTATCTCATCGGCAATGAAAAAGTTTTCTACTGATGTTGTATGGGGTAGGGGGCCGGAACTTTTCCAAAAATGAATTTTATAAAAATGAGAATATCTCAAAAACGGTGCGTCGAAGCTAAAATCTAACAAAATTTTCAACCCCCTATAGTAATAGGTACCCCGGAGATACATAGGAGGCATCCGATGGACATATAATTGCGATTAATTAAAATATCCACTTATCCTAACCCGCCAAAATGGCGCCAATAACTCGCGGTTAGTTTTTTCTTCTAAACCAGTCACAAATTAACAATTTAAAATACATGGCGCCACCTTCCTTACGGAAAAACCATGAAACAAAAACCATCTTAACATTTTTGCAATGAAGATGGACACTTCACAAATAATAGTATATTCACTGGCTGTTTAAGTTTGTCCAATGTCACAAGAAGGTAATTAACAAAGTAAGAACTTTTACTCTCTAGGGACTAAAGTAGTTACTTTAGTCCCGGTTCGTAGGGCTATATGGGCGTACTTTTAGAGCATGAGAAGTGAAAAAAATCTAGGAAGTGTTCTTGTATTTTTTTAATGCTCTCTGAAATTCGATCCTGACTTTCAACAACTTATAATTCAATGAAAGGAAGAGAAAATAATATATATTTTTTACAACTTGCCCCATGCCATAAAAATACTGCGTCAAAGCACATTCATCAGTTCGTTCAGAAAAGATCGTAAATATCTTTCGAACGATTACGTTCTAACACTGCTGATGTAAAGCCAGACGAACCAATTTCTCAAATGGACATGAAATTTCGAACGACTTCGCAATACCCCTAACCACACATAATGGGAAGCGTCTCGGGGATTAATAAAATACTAAGAGATTTTACAAACTTTGATATTCGCTGAATATGAAATTATAATTGAGTATGAAGTGTGTTGAGTATATTTTAAGGTATACACTAAGATAGTGTTTTCAACTTTTCTTCCCTTTATTGATTAGTTTCAATAATCCTTGTATCTTCAAACTTGAATACTTAAAAACCTTCAAGGTTCAAGTGAACAGGCATCTTCTGGGTGAACTCGCTCCATCTTAGACCTCTTCATCGCCCTTGGGCCAGATTGAGGTCAAGAGAACCTGAGTCCATTCAGGTAATATAAAAAAAACCTTTGAATTAAATTCATGTTCTACATATTTGTGAAGAAATTTCCATCATAATACATCATGCGCTTAGAGCTCACCGAGTGGTGTACGCACCGGTTTTCAAGAAGCCGTTATCTCTGGAGGTCCCGGGTTCTATTCCCGGTCGGGTAAATATTAAAAATGTACTTTCGAATAAGTATTTCCTCGGGTCTGGACGTATGTGGTAATTAATACCCGTCGTCGTTTCCAATTTCCATAAAACTATACTCAAGCTACTAATGTTTGATATAGGATCGATGTATGTGATGATGTCAAATATTTATTTATTTATATTTATTAGCTTTGCGATGATGGTCAGTCCCCAGGATCAGTCAGACACCTTTCGTAAACATCTAATAACTTCATGCAGCTATATAGCTACGTTCCTTGTTAATAAGTTAGTCGTATATACTTGATAGTTTAGTTGATAAATTGACCGAAACATAGGAGTGCGGTCAAACGCACAAAAAAAAACTTGCCCAATCAGGGGCGGCTTTAATGGTCATTCGCCGAGCTCGCCGGGACGGAAAGATTTATATTTAGTGTCCCGCCCGGCACTGTGAATAGGCGATAACCTAACGTAAACACTATGGTTGAAGTTTTATTAAATCATTATCGTTCGTTAACAAGAAGGTCGTAATCGTAAATACTCGATAGTTTAGTTCATAAATTGGCCCAAATATATGGAGTGCGGTCAAACAAACCAGAACAAACTTGCCCCATCAGGTGCGGCAGCAAAAGCCATTCGCCAAATTCGCCGGGACGGAACGATTTACAATGTGTCCCGGTACAGTGCACAGGTGACTTATTTAACGTAAACACTATTAGTGAGTTTGGTCAAATCATAAATGTTCTTGATAACAAGTCGACAACTGTCGTAAATACTGAATAGTTCTGATCATAAATTGGCCGAAACATATAGAGGGGGCGGGCGGTCAAACGCAGAAGAACAAACTTGCCCAATCAGGGGCGGCAACAATGGCCAATATGGCTATTCGCCGAGCTCGCCGGGCCGGAACGATTTACAATGCGTGTCCCAGCACGGCGAACTGGGGACTTATTTAAAGTACACGATATTGGTTTGGTACACAAAATCTGAACGACAATTTGAAAACAAATGAAATTAAATAAATAAAGTCTTAATTTCGACCAAAACTCAAAACTTGCTATCAACGTATTTTGCCGAACTCTATATTTAACCAAATTAAACCGAAATATAGTTATTTTAATTTTTAGTTTTTTGCATTCACAATGCAATTTTTATAATAGAAAAACGGAAAATGAAGTATTTAGAAAAAATCGACCCGTCTCACAACTAGCTCCGATGGGACTCGAACCCACGACCTTTCGCTTTCCGGGCGACTGCTCTAACCACTGAACGAACGAACGACTCCGTAGCTCAGTGGTTAGAGCAGTCGCCCGGAAAGCGAAAGGTCGTGGGTTCGAGTCCCATCGGAGCTAGTTGTGAGACGGGTCGATTTTTTCTAAATACTTCATTTTCCATTTTTCGAAATATAGTTACTGTTTATTCGACTTGTAGTTGCATTTTAAGGCGATGATTCCCGACCGACATAGGCACGCTAACGCTTGCTCGGCCGCGCGCGATTCACTTCACGCGGACGCAGCGGCAGCCGGCAGTGAACTGTAAACTCGCGAGCGCCCCGCGAATCGAAAGTCACTTAAATTTCAATAAAAAAAAAAACTTATGACGGCCGGAATCTCTCGACTATTCAAAGACAATTATTTTCGTATATTTCTCATTAACTAAAACCAAGTACCTATACTGCAAGTAAAAGGATATTTGGATTACGATTAGACGGATGTTTGGGATTTTATTTGACACAGTTAAATATCATCAATCGAAAAAAAACGGCCGGAAGCACTAGGTAAATAACTGTAAAACAACAAATATTTTTCCAAGTTTTGAGTACTTGTGGTTTGCGAGTAGGTGATCCATAATTTAAAATACCCTATGTTCGGGAATCGGCGCCTTAATTACTTAATGAACTCATGTTAAAATTTCGAATTATGAACTCATACATGAACATATACCTAATGACGGTATTACACGGTTCACTTCTGCCTTTCAATTTGGTTGAAGCAAACAAATTGAAAAATGTAAACGTAAAAGTGAATTATTCAATGGCAATGGTTAACCAACCACATTCAATCGCGTTGAAACAATTGAGCTTGCTCAATATTTTCACTTTTGCGTTCAACGTTCAATGCATTTGAACGAAAGTTGAACGTGTAAGCATAAGAATTGAATGATTCACTAGATATTTATTCTCAATGTGCTACCTGATTGGTAGACATTTTCAAGCAATGCGAATTGAATGATATACATTTCTTAAGATACATGTAAACAGCCTGCATTGTCTTTCACTTCTGCGCCTTTCATTCAACAAAAGTGAATAAATTTGGTTGAACCGTGTAATATTAGCATAATGGCACATTTTATACCATAAGAAATTCAAATAAACAACCTGTATCGTAATGATCTTTTCAACACACTTGCTCATAAAGTGAGCCTTATTAGATCGATCTTAGGGCCATAAACCGAACTATAACACACGCGTGCATAATAATATTACAGTACTGGTTGCGTAATAGAATTATCCCTACAAAGTTAAGTAAGTACCTAACTGCAAATTGTATGCGAGTAAACAGAGACTTTTCAATTTAACCGGGTAATACAGTATCCCTACAAAGTTAAGTACCTAACTGCAAGTTATATGCGAGTCAACAGAGCATTTTCGATTTCACCGGGTAATAGATACTGTTTTTTGTAACAACAAAGAGGTTTTATACGGCTGAAAACCCATTTACGTTTTTAGAATAAATAAATTAAGACCTAATTAAGACAAAAAACATAATTAAGTAAGTATATTATTATCAAATCAAATTATTTATAATCCTTACTTATATTCCCGCGGGATAACGTCGTGTAGTACACGCGGGCGAAGCCGCGGGCGGAAGGCTAGTTCACAATAATTTGTTATAAACCACTTGCATTTTATCACTATTATTATAATTATTTTGAAGTAGGCTGTATGGCTGTATGTAATCAACCACCTTACATTTGGCGCGTCCAAAAAAAAACTTGCGCGCTTTTTCCCTTAGCTAATATTAGGTTATTGTATGCAATAAATGTTTGTTTTTCCTCGCAAGTGTGTTGAAAAAATGCGTATGAAACTTACTCACTAGACACTCGGCTGATTTACGCCTTCGCCTGCGGCTCGGGCTGCAACCCATAGCCTCGTGTATAATGAGCACCCTAGCTCACTTGTATCATAATATACTATTTCGATACAGCTGTCATTCAATAAGTATACCACGATTACAGCCAAAGCACACTTCTTTTTTTAGAATTTTGCAATGTCCATGGCAACCGTAGGATTTACATGGGATTTACCGGCCCTGACTTCCAACTTTCCAAGCGCTTAATTAGCCGGCAACAATAAGAAACTTTTTAAATTAGAATTTTTGAATTAAAAAGGTGTAGTAAAGACACTATTCCACATTTTACAATTAATATGTTTTCCTTTATTTTTGAAATATATGCCATAACTCGGTAGGTATTAAAACACTCGTGGGGTACTATAAATAAACTCGCCATGGCTATTATGGTTATTCCTTACAACAAACGTGATTTTTTGCCGTTTTTATAATAACGGCAACAGGTAGACGCTTGAAATATTTACAGCATATTTGATTAAATATCTGTTAATGGAAATAAATGATTTTTATTTTTTATTACTTAATTATATTCACTTTGGTAGGTACGGAACCCTTCGTGCGCGAGTCCGACTCGCACTTGGCCGGTTTTTAAACTCCCACTCGTGTTTTAATAACCTCTATTGTCACCCCGAGTAACATTGGCTATATATATATATATATATATATATATATATATATATGTTTATCTACACTCATGTTATAATATTCGAATTATGAACTCATGCCTGAACGTATATTGATACCCTTTATGCCATAGTCAACTTTAAAAAATAAAAGTGTTTAATAATGGTCATTATGATACAGCTTTCACTCATTATAAAACACTTATTTTTCTTAATTTTACAATCTCCATGGCAACCGTAGGATTTACCGGCCCTGACTTCCAACTCTTTCAAGCCCTTCTTTAGCCGGCAACGATAAGAAACTTTTTAAAATTAGAATTTTGAATTAAGAAGGTATACACCGTATAGACTCCTATCAGTGGGGTTTGGCGCCAATCCACATTTTATAATTAATATTTTTTTTTGCTTAATTTTTGAAATATATGATAAATGTAATGAGTGTAGATAAAGTAGTGTATGAGACTGAACATAACTCGGTATTAAAACACTCGTGGAATACTATTAAAACTCCCACTCGTGTTTTAATATCTACATTCATTTTATACGTGTCTTTAGATGACAGAAATCTAATTGATAATTCAGCATATATGCGTACCTATTATAGTTTCAATATCATTTATTTGATATTGTAGGTACCTAAGCGTCTAGCTACTAAACGAAACTACTTAAAAATTAAAATCGTACATATAAAGCATTAGGACCTTTAACCATCAACTATTGTCAGTTGAGTATTTTAGCTCAATTCGTAAATAGGTAGGTACTTACTAAAAGCTTCATCTACCAAAAATAATGTCGTTGACTTTATAATATAATAAACACCCAATTCAAAACGGAAGCACTCAAATATTACTTGTACTTAATCCTATTTTGTCTTAATTAGAAATAATTGATACCATTTCATAAATCTTACCTTACTATCAAAGTAAATTGGTATTACCGTACAATTTATATTCGCACGGTTAAATTTCAAATCGATGGTAGCTCTGGCCAACAGGAGTGCTAAAATTTTAATCCAATTACGGGCAGCCATTCTCCCTCCCCTCGGAAAATATTTAGCGCCAAAATTAATTTAACAATAAATTCGTCCCCTTCTTACAGTTTATCACGGCACATTGTTTTCTTGGGAGGTTTTAATTTTTTTCACTAACAAGATTATACATATAAATGACATCGAACTTTCGATCAGGAACTGGAGTCAGATTAATGAATGTTGTGTCATAAATAACATGAATAGAGAATGATTTAAGTACATATTAAAGAAACGTAATGATTAAAAAACAACAAAAGGAAAATACAAGCTCTTTAAATATTCACATTGCAGTCAGGGGACCGTTCGGTGAAACACTTTTTAATTTAAAAGGTCCCGTGACTGCAATGAAAAATAGTAAAGCTTATTTTTCCTCTTTATGTAAATTTTTTGCAGCCAGGTTTTTTTATTTTTAACCATTACTTATTTCCTTTTGACGCACTGTGGTAGATTCGCAGAATGCCAGATTCGCAGAATGCCAGTTTTGCAGAATGCCAGATTCGTAGAATGCCAGATTCGCAGAATGCCAGATTCGCAAAATGCCAGATTCGCAAAATGCCAGATAACTTTTTCTCATGCTATTGCATTTGCCGCTCATAAATAAATATTTATTGATGAGACAAAAGCCCAAGAGTTTACGACCAGACATAATAAAACACTGAGGAATGGTTTCTTATTATACTAATTTCATTAGTAATTATTATTATTACGTGTTAGAATTTACGTGGCTTTATCTCTCAACGTATAATTATGATGATATCAAGCACTACATTTTTAGCAAGTAAAAATATAAACAAGGCGTTCATTTTTATAATTTTAACCGCCGCTTGAGGTCAAGGGGTTAACACCACCGATTTCAGACCAAGATATCCCTGGTTTGTATTTTTACTTGCTAAAAATATAGTGCTGGATATCATCATAATTTGACAACATTTCTTTTTTTGCAAGGCAGTAAAATTCGAAAACCATTTCGAGATGCGAACTAATTAAACATAAAAAACATAGGTATTTTTAAAATTTGTTGGTCGCTCATATACAGGATAATTTTTTTATCAGTGCACAAATTTTTAAGATCAACTCAGAATCGGTAACTGAACAACTTTCCCCAAGAAACATAGGTCGAAATATGACAAAAATTTTTGGACTCTTCATACAAATCGGACTGATCACGTGATCGATTTAGTATGGGAAGTCCAAAATTTTTTGTCGTATTTCGACCCATGTTTCTAAGAGAAAGTTGTTCACTTACCGATTCTGAGTTGATCTTAAAAATTTGTGCACTGATAAAAAAATTATCCTGTATAAAGATATTTAAAAAATGTGAAAAAAAATCAATGTCAGGAAGTCCTAGAGTGTATGCATTTGCCTGGAATCAATCCTTAAGAAGAAGAAAAACAAAGTCAATAAACAAATGTCAAAGTTACTGTCATTTTAATAGTGATGCCTGCTTGGTAGGTAGATGTATTCCGTAAACCACTTTTCGGTTTAATTATAAAAATAGAAAATAAAAACAAATTAAGGGGGCTCCTCATACATGGAACTGAAACTGAAAAATATTTTTTTAATCAAACATATTCGTGTGGGGTGTCTATATATAGGTCTTTGAAAATAACATAGAGGTTTCTCAAATTATTTTTTCTTAAACTCAATATTTTGAAAGATAGAGCCTTCCAAAGTGAAAAAATGTGTGTCCCCCCGCCTCTAACTTTTGAAATAAAAGAGCGAAAAATCTAAAAAAAATATGTGCTGTAGATCTTAATAAAAACTTTCAACGAAAATTAGTTTGAACGATATATAGTAAGTACTTTTTGAGATAAAATACATTTTCAAAAACCGCAAATGTAACTTTGTCATTCATACAAACACTATGAAAAACAAAGTAATATTTTGCTGACGAAAAATTATAGTGGATTTTGGCTAGGTAGGTAGGCAATCGGTACGTTAAGTAGGTACGGAACCCTTCATGAATGAACCCTTCATTTATGAAAATAAAAAGATTATTATTACATTATTATTATTACATTACATTACATTATATCTATAAAAACTAGTAGTACCTTAAAATAGTAATAATAATTATAACTAATGAAATTAATATGATAAGAAACCATTCCTCAGTGTTTTATTATGTCTGGTCGTAAAATATTGGGCTTTTGCATCATCAATAAATATTTATTTATGAACTGCAAATGCAATTTCATGAGAAAAAATTATCTGGCATTTTGCGAATCTGGCATTTTGCGAATCTGGCATTCTGCGAATCTGGCATTCTGCAAATCTGGCATTCTGCAAATCTGCATTCTGCAAAACTGGCATTCTGCGAAACTGGCATTCTGCGAATCTGACACAGTACGTACTTTTTTATTTAAGACTTTTTAGTTCATCTATAGGTACTAATATTATAAAGAGGAAAGATGTTTGTATGTTTGTTTGCATCGAATAGGCTCCGAAACTGCTGGACCGATTTTGAAAATTCTTTCACCAATAGAAAGCTACATTCTTCCCGAGTGACATAGGCTATATTTTATCCCGATATTCCCACGGGAGCGGGTACCACGCGGGTGAAACCGCGAGGATCCGCTAGTTATCAAAAAATCTCCTTTCTTAAGTAAGAACATACCTACTAAGTAATTTAAAAATAAGTAAATTATTTTCTCTTTTATTAGATAAATAAATGAGGAGAGTCCCGCAAAACTGCAAATTGTATTATGGAATCGCATTTAAAAACCCTTCATTATGATATGCCATTGGATGGGATTGAAAAATGATGTTTTTACAATGCACAAAATATGCCGCCTAAAAGCCGCCATTTTGTTTTATTTAAATTGTTGTACCGAGTGTCACTCGAGCTATCAAGGCGAATCTAACGACGCATCCTTTATACAAATCGGTTCATCCGTTTAGTAGTTACGAGGGAACACAGGAACAGACACACACATACATTCAAGTCAAATACATAACCCTCCTTTTGGGCTTCGCCGCAGTCGAGTAAATACATTTTAGTGCATGACAATAATGTCTTCTATCTAATGTGTATGATGAGTGCATAATAAGAGTGAGCACTCAAAACTCTCATAAGTTAATTTATGTTAAAAAATAACTGCCTTATGCCCGAATACTCGTACGCTACTTATCTTTGGGAGCGTCTCAAACATCGCCCTGTCACTTTAAATGCCAAACGTATGAAAGAGATGACATGATGTTTGAGACGCTCCCAAAGATAATTAGCGTTCGAGAATTCGGGCGTTATGTACTATAAACTAAGGTTTGTTTAGGTATAACAAACCTTTTCCCCTCTTTGACGTTGTCCTTGTCAAAAAAGTGTTTATAAATTCTATACTTTTGGTACATCAGCTTCAGGTCTTCAATTAAATTGTTTAAACTTAATAAAGTAAATAATTTATTAAAGGTAATAAATAATTTAGAAAATAAAGATATATTTGTACTAAGAACCTTCCCCTCGCGACAACATTCACGTGGAATTTCACTTCTCTTTGGAATTTGTATCAGGAAATAGAATATGACTACTCCCCAAAATTTTTCTTGAGGGAGCCCGTGGCGCAGTGGTTACCGCGCTCGACCTGCGATCGTTGAGGTTAAGCAACTTTCGCAATGGTCGGTCACGGAATGGGTGACCATATATCATTAGTTCGCCTATACTTAACTGTATTTATCATAACCCATTGTGTAATTGTGATGGAAACTGACCTTAGTCATACCATGTTAAGGTCATTTTTCAATTTGACAACTCTGTATGAAATAAAACAGGGAGAAAAAAACAACCCTTGGAGTTTCTTGCCGGTTCTTCTCCAAGGTTAGTAGGTCGCTGTAGGGTTTGCGAACCGATGGCGTAGCTTCTATGACGTTCACAAGTATTGTAAATAACAATCTAAATTGAATAAACATTGAATCTTGAATCTTGAATCTCATAAAACTTTTCATCTCGAGCTCCTTCGTGCTTCGGAAGGCACGTTAAGCCGTTGGTCCCGACTGCATTAACAGTCGTTAATACCAACTAAACCGCATTCAGCCCGCGTGGTGGGTCATGGCACATTCTCCTTATCCACCCATAAGGAAGGCCAGTGCCCCAGTAGTGGGGACATTAAATGGCTGATGATGATGAAATTTTAATTTTCTTTATTTTTATCCTTTAGGTATTTCATTTTTAGATTTCATTTCCAATGGCAAGCGAGAATATGATGGAGATAATATAAGGAAAAGCTGAACTAGAAAATTGATTGTTATTAAAACATTCGTACTATTAAATTACATACATATAAATTCACTTACTAGACGCCTAATTTATCAGAAAGCAAGTTGCTGGGAACTTGAGACAGTACAAGTAGTTCGCAATGTTACCGTCGCAAACACGGGACGTAGCGTAGACAAATTATTTCGAATACATTCATTTATGCGGAATGTATGCTAAAATATACAATGTAAAATGCAATCAAAATTGAAACAAAACACAACTCTGGAATTTGCTTAGCTAACTTAATTTTATCTCCTGGATCGCTTCCTCTCTCGTAATTTGCTATTTATTTTTCTCTCTCCTGTGGTAAATGTTTTATAATGTTTGATATCTTACTAGTGGTTGTTGTAATGTTTTTAATGTGCGTTACTGAATTCGAAAGTTAGTAGTTAGATTTTCATTATATCGAACACGGTGTGTCGGAAACTCTTTAGAACGATGTTTTATTCGATGCTTCACTGGCGCGATGTAACTGTAATGTAAACCCTGAATCACATGAATCGACAAATCTTACAGCGATGATTTATTAGTTCGTCAATTTGTTTGTTCGATGGCATGTTATAATATTTCGAAAATTCTATTATTATATACTTTTCAGATATAGGTAAATCAAAAATCCTCCTTTATCAAACTCACTTATGCCCGAATACCCGTACGCTACTTATCTTTGGGAGCGTCTCAAACATCACCCTGTCACTTTAAATGTCAAACGTATGAAAGAGATGCCATGATGTTTGAGACGCTCCCAAAGATGATTTGAGTACGAGAATTCGGGCGTTAACATTTTAAAAGTTGGTTTTTAACAAGTTTTAGAGTTTTTATATTATTTTTATGCATTCACAATGCAATTTTGTAAGTATAGGAAAAATGTGATAGTAAAAAACCACGAGCCCTATAAGTAGCTTTCAGGCGGGATTCGAACCCGCGCCTCCGGGTATCCGGCCCGATGCTCTGACCAACTAAGCTACCGAAAGGCTTACACGACTCGTCGAATTTTGCTATCACTTGTTACGCTGTAGGCCAGCGTTGCTTCATCAATGTGAGGAAACCCTCGCATCCGAAAGAAACATTTTTACAAATGTTTAACAATCGATTAAGATGAAACATCCATATTGAGATTTTATATTATTTTTATGCATTCACAATGCAATTTTGTAAGTATAGGAAAAATGTGATAGTAAAAAACCACGAGCCCTATAAGTAGCTTTCAGGCGGGATTCGAACCCGCGGATGCGAGGGTTTCCTCACATTGATGAAGCAACGCTGGCCTACAGCGTAACAAGTGATAGCAAAATTCGACGAGTCGTGTAAGCCTTTCGGTAGCTTAGTTGGTCAGAGCATCGGGCCGGATTCCCGGAGGCGCGGGTTCGAATCCCGCCTGAAAGCTACTTATAGGGCTCGTGGTTTTTTACTATCACATTTTTCCTATAAGTTTTAGAGTGTTGAAGCAAAGGGTAAGTTTCTGATATTGTTTTGTACGAGTCATTATTATTTGAAAACATTTATTTTCTTTACTCAACGTTATAACAATTCGTATATTATGTTATTCATGTATTTTACGCTAAGATGGCCATTGCGCTACTTCTATGGCTGAATATGATGATTATAAACTGATATGTAATTTACGTACATATTACGGTAAAAGAACTAGAACTCTAGAACACTGCAAAAGACTGAAATGGAAGTGGGCAGGCCATGTTGCACGGATGAAAGAGGACAGGTGGGCTAAAAAGATAGTGCCATGGAATGGACCTGTCGGCAAGAGAAACAGGGGCAGACCGGGGCGGAGAGATGGCTCGATGAAATTCTAAAAGCAGCGGGAAAAGATTGGACAGATAAAGCAAATGATAGAACTACGTGGACAAAAATGGAGGAGGCCTTCACTCTATAAAGAGGTCCTTAATAAACAAAGGAAAATAATAACTCAATTAAATAAAAAATAATAATATTCAATAAGGAAAATACTTGATTAAATTTTATTTTAATTTATTAATTAAAACATAAATTGCATGCTCTATAATTATAATATTATTTATGTATTAATGCATCGATGTAAATGTTAGGTACACTCAACAGCACATCAAGTTAAACAGTTGTACGGCGATAACAGCTTTTACTACGTAGGGCATAAAGGCGGTCTCAATGTATAGTCTGATGTGCCGCCGTGTGTACTTTATTAAGGAAACTAGCTGACCCAGCGCGACTTCGTTCCCGTGGCCCTACCCCCTACTCCACCCTACCCTACCCGTACTCTACCCCTACCCTACCCCTACCCTACCCGACCCCTACCCTACCCCTACCCTACCCTACCCCTACCCTACCCTACCCCTACCCTACCCTACCCCTACCCCTACCCCTACCTCTACACTACCCCTACCCTACTCCTAACCTACCCTACCTTTACCCTACCCTACTTCTACTTGTGACAGTCCAACCTACGTCACCATTGCTTTTCAATTAGCCACAGGAGTTTTTAATTTTATTCGACTTTTCTGAAAAACCGATTTTCCATATTTTCAATAACTGTTACATCCTGAAACTACATTTTCATGTTTCAGACACATCTGAAATCTGAAAACGTTTCAGTAAAAAAATAATATTTATATAAAATAGTATTATTTATTTCCTTTTTCTGCTAAAAACATCTTTCTTTTCTTTTGAATAGTTATTAAACATATTTAAATCAATTATAAGTCGAACAGGTATATTCTACATCTTCAATTAACAATAATAGATAAAAAAATAATTTAAAAACTTTTAAGTTTGAATTGAAGTTAAGAGAAGCGACATCTATTAATCAGTTTTAGTACTATGTGAAAAACCAGCGCCGTGCTGCGCAGCGGCAAGTAGCGGAGTTAATAGCATGTCTTTGATATAGTACTGAGAAGTTTTGCTACTCGTTACGAGATGGCGCTAGTGGACTTGGAAAATTTTAAATAAAATCATTTATGAAAATAACATTATTTAATCCTTTTCTTCTTAATTTTTCTTAGCAGCATGATGAGTAATAAACTAATAATTTTAATATTACTTACAAAAGCTTGGTTTAGGGTTAAATGTAGGAAAACCATTATGTCTCTTCAAGCATGCAAATATATTAATTTCTCCTGAAATTCTTGATTAAAATTTATCCTGAAGAAATTTCTTCATCTAGGAAGTCTTTAGTAAAAGGTAATATAGATAGATAGGTGTCTACAACCTTGAGTTATGAAGTAATCCTGAAAATTCAAAACACCAAAATGAATATTTCTAAAATTCAATATTCTCAATTTATCTAAAAATACAAGTTGGAAATTGAATTAATTTGGTTATAAATTAGTATACTAATTATGCTGATGAAAGATAAATTGATTTAGAGTAAATCCTTTGCTTAAATAATTTGAAATAAGCAAAACTAAAATGTTTTGAGTTTTTCAACGCAGTTGAAAAACTGACTATTACTTGAAAATAATATAGAATGTGTGTCTATTGTTATGAATAGTTATTTCTTTGTTCATCCTAAATCTGTGCATAATTTTAAAACTAGAATTGGCTCAGAACATTCTGTCAATTGTAAGAAATCATTAAATTTGGAATTTCAACGTTGCAAAATTTGATAAATTTTGGGTAAATTCTAAAAGGTCAATAACTTTTATAGTATGTATTGGATTTATAATTCTGATATAAATTAGATAATTTCAAAGTGTCCTTCTTATAGTATAATAGAATTTATTACTTAAAGAAGTAATAAACATTGTGAATTTCCAGTTGTAAAATATACAAAATGACAAAAGGTTATTTCTAAAAACTACATTAATGAATGTATTTTATAGGTGCATATAATGATGATATATTTACCTGAGAGCTTGGTATTTTTAGGATAACATCTTTTGAAAGATTTCTAGTAGAAGTTGTCTGTTTAAAAAAGCTTCATAAATAGTGTTTTAAGTAATTCAATCCTGGAAAATAGAGTCACGTTCAGAGTTAGTTTAGGCTAGGTATAAGTACACTAAGATATTAGAAAAGGTTTTATTTTGTTAATAAATATACTTAACTGTTTATTTATAACTTACAAACGTCAGTTTGTGTCACAGATGAGACAAAATCTCTTAAAGAACGAAATAAGTACCTAATGTCGATTTTGGGTTTAAAACCATGATTAAACTTAAATAAAATTAAGCAAGATATATATTAGGGATTTCTAATTAATCTTCTATTAATAAAACTTAGCCTAAATACACTAAATTCAATATTTAAATCAAATTTTAGAATTTTGAATTACGCGCCATTGCATGTTGCCAACTAGTGCCTTATTCACAATGTGCAAGGAGCGATTGAACAAAATCTGTGTGAGTCAATGTACCTTTGCGCTATGTAATACATAGCTGATACATAACGGAAAGGTGATAGAAACATTCCTAGATCATTAGATTAGTTACACTATATGGAAGTCTAATAATTCTGTCCGACGTGAGCCTCAAAACATATTTGTGCGCTAATGACACGAATTATAGCTTCTAAGGTTAGTTTCATATAGGAGTTCTGTAGCGCAGGCATTGTTTTGCTATTTGGCTAGATTTTAACTACGTTATTACAGCTAAATATTAAATTTATTAAGCGACAGTGCTGTCATCTATAATAAAACTATGATTTTGTGCGTCTGTAGGGTCTCTTATTTAGAGAAAACAATGGAACCATAGACTAGAATACAGATTTTATTACAGTCTAGATTGTCTATGGTAAAGACTTGCTAAGGTGGCCACTTTTTGGCGATTACCCGTTTTATAGGGAGAATTTGGGAATTTATACCTCTAATTCGATTTATTTAGATTAAAATATTTCGTTATTTAGACCTAGAATTTTGCTGCAAACTGATTGAATATTGTATGTTGGAGATGATTGAAGTCTGGAGGAGCAGTTTTGCGATGAAGTGTACACAAACCACAGAGTTTGAACACGTCGATATGAAATTGTTTGAGATCTCGTTGATGGAAGGGAATGAACACTTTTCGCATACGGTTCTCATGATTTCGACACCTCTGAACATATATTTATGCATCAAATTTAATCTAAATCAAGTATTTAAATTTTCTGAAATTTGTACCATAATAACTTTTGAATGAGTTTATCTGAAGCCGCGAAAATTGGAAATTTACTTGATTTTGGATCGAGGAATAAGATTTACTACAGTAATATCTTATTTTCTCAAGATAGAACTAGATAATCTAGTTTTATCAAATAAATAATTATTTATACCTAAATCGAGATATGGCAACATATCAGAATAACTGAATTATTCTTATGGGGGAATCCCAAAGAGGAAGCGCGTGGAGAAGTATTGGACGACATGTCGGGGGAGTTCTAGAATGTTCTAGAGACGAGATATAAAAGAGCGAGGTTCGTGGACTAGGGGACAGTTCGGGAGAATTTATCGGGAAGGCAAGTCGAATCTCTGCCCGATCGCGATTCGGTATTTTACTAGAAAAAACAGTTCGGGAGAATTTATCGGGAATGCAGGCCGAAGCTCTGCCCGATCGCGATTCGGTATTTTACCAGTGAAAAGTATTTAATAGTGAATTTAAGAGAAATCTCTGCCCAAAATTATTTCAATTTAAATATTTTCTTTAAATATTGTGTTTCAAATCTGTGGTTGGTAAGCTTATATTAATTTATCTTCATTATATTCTTGGAATCCTCATTTTTGAGTCTGGACTGAGTTTTGAAAGAGGCCGATGATGATTTACAGTTCTTGGCCAGATCTGTATTTCTTCAGTAAGGTTTCATGATGGCATTTCTGATCTTCTCTTGGGTAAATACTTTCCTTGTGGGAATGTTTGCTCTGGATGGGGGTCTGAAGGCTGTCACGTGTCAAAACTTCGACCAGTAATATTTGAAAGCAAGAATTGAATATTTCAGAATTGGTTTTAAATTCTTTTGAATTAATATTGCTACCATACCGTCAGTATTAAATTCGGATTTCGTGATCTAATCGTCGAATCGCTTATTCGATATAAGATTTGTTTGATTTACACGCCGCGAAAGTGTTAAAGTGTGTGTTAATCGTGAAAATCTGTTTGAAAACAAATTCTCCTCTTAAAATTTATCTAAAACAACTTTTTCACACGTTGTGATGTGTGTTGTTATTTAAAAAAGGCTTATCTGAGCTCTTTGTACAATTTAGAGAGGGAATTTGGTCCATACAGAGTTTCATATGAAGTGAAGTGTCGTGCTTTGGTTCGTGAGGATTATTGCTAGATTTTGATCTGAAATCTAGCAAGGGTGAGTGTAGGAAATAAGGTAATTTGGATGTCAGACTTTAGCTATAGTTTCAGTACTAAATTCCTTGGAAACAGATACTCTCTGTCCCAGTAAATTGATTCCTGAAACTTTCAGAAGTTTCAAAGCTGAAGCTTGGCACAATGTCTGATAGACAAGTTCTAGTACTTGTAAGATCTGCCCTCATCTTATATTATCATTTGCTTGCATGTCTGTGCAAGTAGAATTCTGTTTATATGTTTTGATGCTGAAATTGGAAAAGAGGTTTTTATCCTCATAAGAGTGAAACTTTTATGTCAGAAGCCCCTACTAGACTCTAACTAGTTAAATCTGATGTTATTTGAACATGACCTCTCATCCTGATCAGTATCAAAGTCTTGATATATGGAATTCTGCAGCGCCTCATCCAAACCATGTTTATTTATTTATTACAGCTGTTGTGTGAACAGGCTGCTGTTCTACTCTCATAATTAACTATTATAGTCAAATTTTGACTATAATCCTATCACAGATTCTATAGAGAGACCGTAGCCTTTCATACAAAAGCTATTTCATCATACTTATGTATGATTTATTTTACTGTATTAATATTTATATTATACAGACACATACTTACATCAGTTCACACTATCCATACACAACTCAGGTAATGGTTGTTTTATGTAGCTCTAGAGTGGATAGATTGAAGCTTTACTGCTGGCTTGAAGCTCGAAGAGTGAGGTAACTTGCCGTTGTGGTCTGACTCACCTAGTTTTCTGGTTGACGTCTGGCTACAGTGATGAGATGTTGTGGAATTTGTTGTGAGTTGATGGTGATTTCTAAAGTAACTTATAGTCTTTAATGGACTATGGGTGATCAGAATATGACTTCAACAAAATGTGTTTTACTATAGGGCCTCTCATGGATATCGTTTTGGTAGTACGGTAAACACTCCTCAAGTTCCAAAGTCTAAAGACCGCGTTAGGATTTGAGGCTGTGTATCTACTAAATCACACTACAGGCCGTTGGCTGATCATGGTATATTGATTGATCAAATGCCTTAGTGTCATTTTACACTAATTTGGCCAATTATGGTGTCGTCTGGATGTTTGCTTGGACCCTTAGTAGTGTAATCTTACGAGCCGAGCGGCTTGGGGACAACGCACTATTAAGGACTCCACCCACAGCCTGATTCGCACGATTGTTGGTCATTCACCTTACCAGATGTCCCGTTGGTTTCCTGGCTTTGTCGATATCCGGATTACCGTTTTTGATTTGTGATACCTTTCGGTTCATAACTGTTGGGTAAAACCAATTAAAGACAAAAGTCCTCCTGTGTTTCTTTATATTGAAGCCATATGTTGGATCACACATAAGTCTCTGACTTAATTTTCACACCATGGGAAACTCATAGCATTGGTACACGGTTGGTTGAGTAAATGAATACTGTGCAAAGTGTTTTATTTAACTCCTGACAATTTAATATTGTCTTATCCAAACCCTACCTCTCATTTGAGAAGACCCAGTTTATATTTGAAATATAATATAACTATTTATTTGTTCAACATGGATTTGAACATAATATCCTCTTTGATGGATGCCATTTCATGTGCTGAGCGCTGAGTCTCATAACAGATATGCCTACACAAGCATACACACTACATAAACTATACAACAAGTGGCTTGATTCGTCGAGTCACTATAATCTTTATTCTTCTTCTCTCCGCTATGCGTTGTGAAACACCCTGTCTTTTGCTTGAGTAGTCGAGCTCTGTCCTACGATCCTGAGACTATTCAGAGGAGGATATCTTGGTGAAGTAAGCCCTATGTAGACAGTTCACCTCTGCATTTGCCGAGGCCCGCACACTATACAGTTCCCTTCTGGCTGAAGACCATAGGATCTGCGTCCCAGACAAGTAGGACTTGCCTCCAAGATCTCCACTCCGGTGGAAGGAGAGACATTTCTGAAAGGTTCTGGCTACGCCATCCTCTTCATGCTCAGATTGTGACGCTTTACATCTTTGTCCTGATTGTACGCAATCCGACAATGCATAACACTGTAATTTCTTAGATATGTTCTGAATAGACGCTCTAAGAATTGCATATGAAATATCTGTTTATGAGTACTTGGTGGCAGTAACTGGAGTGGGCATTTGTTAAACTGGATGTTTTTCCATTTAACTGATTGTTGAAACTGGGTTTTCACATTCCTTTGCCTTATACTCTCTTTTGCTGCACCACTGTTGTGCTTAAGTATACTTGAGCGCCTCGTTTGCGTTGGACTGGGACCGGAAAGAGCTAGAGGGGAGGTTGGACGTAGCTCCCCAGGGCAATGCCCTGGGCCACAAGCCATCAGGGTATTAGCCTGGGCCTAGATTCACTATACCCTATCCTTATCCTAAAATTCCTATCCACAAACACTATACTTATTTACACTTAACTCTTTCTTTACCTATTTAAAATATAACTATTATCCACTGTCATGCTTAATTAACACTATTTATTTATTTATTTGTATTTATATATTTATAATTCATTTCAGCTTGCTTTAGGTAATTAGCTATAAGATTAAGCGTCTCTGTTATCATTGTACTTTGAACATACCTTATTAAAAAGAATCTATGGGATACTGAAACAAAAAATTACACAACGTAGTGTCCTAACCATTTAGTCGATCACAACAAACAGCCAAACATTGGGGTCAATAATATTAGACTTCTTTCTCACATTCAGCTAGTTCACTTTAGCATAGTAAGAGAGTTCATTCTACAATGGTCCACGTGACCAGGATGAATTTAATATTATAAAGTTAACATCTGCATATATCAGCTAGCTATCGTCTTCTTAGCTAGGGGACCATCTTTCACAATGGTCCACGTGACCAGGATTAGTTTAATAATAATATTTAATGATTTAATATCTTAATCTCTTAATCTTTTAGAATAGAGAGCCAAGAAGAGGTTACTTTACAATGGTGCCGAGTGACCAGAATAATGGGTCTCAAATGTTTAAAGGAATTGATATTCAGAGTCGCTTATTGCATGTTAATTTTTAAGTTGTGTGCAAGCATTCTGCTATAGTTATACAGCTAACAAAGGGGTTTTACTTCTTGGGGGCGTTCAGAGTTTACACTAAGTAAAAATAAAATATAGAAAAAGCTTATAACTATGGTTCGCTGCATACCCGTTGCGATTGTAAGTATTCAGTATTGGGGATAAAATATAGAATACTTATATTTGCCCGCGATTAGAGCCAGTGGATACCTCTCGGTGGGAACTAAGCTGTGCTAGAGCCCGACCGGTTAGCTCTCTTGTTCTCCTGAACAAGAAAAAACCGAAGATCCGAAACCATTGCACTTGGCCTTTCCAAGGTGAAGGATATGCGGCTATCCGTATTAGGGATACCTGCACCCTAGATTAAGACTTTATAATTTTAGTATACATACTGTAGACAATGGGTTATACAAATGAAAACAGCTGTGAGTATAATAGCTCCAGGTGTATTTATTGGTGTGTTTCTTTTTCAGCTTTTTTTATGGTTATTGTTTATTTTTTATGATTTTTGTGTGTTTTCTTATGTGTACGGTTCTTTAATATAGCGTTTATCGGTGTTGTTCTTCGTAAATTACATCTAAAACATTTTCACTACACTAAAAACAGTCACTTATGTTGTTTACTTTCATTCTTCAAATTTTCATTTTTGTACTAAATTTCCCAATGTGCGTCCTCTTGTTATGTTAGTGTAAGCTTGCGGAAAGATAGAGAGATAAGCGTGCTGGATAAGCTGGAAATAAAACAAAAACAGTTTTAGAATTTTGCAAGCAAAACATTGTTAGTAGAATTTTACATACAAAATTGCAAACAAAATGTTGATAAAACAGGTTAAAACTTACTGCGGAAAAAATTGCGAGGTGTTCATTTCCTTTTTCAGTGGATTTACGGACATTTTCATTGAAAACAAGAGAAATTTAAGATAAAAATTTTGTAAAACAAGAAATTACATAGGTTAGTTTGACAGGAAATAAGGGTCAATATAGACATGACCAGATAAGGGCATGAACAGACATTACTTTGAACTTTATCGATTCGATTAACGATTTTATTCAATTTTATTTGAAAAGTAAGAAGTATTGTTTCGAAATGATAAAAAGTATTCTTTTATTGGTAAAATTAACTATACGTCATTAATAGGTCAAATAATTACATTTAAAACCGGAATAAGTTATAAATAGACAATTTTGATGTTCTTACATTGATAATAAATCTATTTCTAATAATAGTTATTGTACGTTGAATTAGTTAGTTAATTGTTTTTCTAAAGTTAAGAATAAGATAGGATAATAAATTTAAATAAAAAGAAATTTCTATTAAAATTATATCTAAAAATCGACTCGATTAGACGTAATATCGAATAAGTAAAGTATCGATAATTCAATTAATGTTCGTTTAATTATGGCTATGGTATAAAATAGTTTGTGGCGTTTTGTACTAAGGTACATACTTTATGTATGGTTATTTATTGATTTAATTCTTGATTACATAGGTAATTCTTTGAAGTTTGACTTAATATGAATAAGTAGGTAACTTAACTCTATATCACATTAAAATTTACATTTGTGACATGACGTGCTCGACAAAAGTAGTTGGGGGGGCGAGAATACTAGCTAAACGAGATTTAGGATTAATTTATAGAAAAGGAGACGACCAAAATATTGGCCAAACATGTTTGCCAAGCTTGATAGTAGATTTATTAGTGGTTAGTGTTGAATAGGGGGCGAGGAGATTGGCGAACGTGTTTGCCAAGTTAGTTAAACATGTACAAGACATTTTAAAACACGTATGCACATGATACGGAAGTATGTGCAAATAAATAATGATATTCGCGAATAGAGAAAGACAAGAAACGAGACAGGTGCTGTCTGTATTTACCTTTCATCATTAAGATAGGAACTTTGCCATGTCGACACGGTGTGTAAATTAAACAAACACGCCGTGATGTTATTTTAGTACTTAAACAAATTTTACATTTACAGTTTATTTATTATCATTACTATTAGTAAACAAACGAGCGATTTCGAACGCAATACAAATAATAGACTGACAGCGCCATACTACATGTTATTTTGACATTTTAAATTAATATGGTTCATTTCTTTGAAATTTGGACAAACTAGAGCCTAAGTCCATGATTTTCAGAAAAAAAAAACGAGAAAAATTTTGACAGATAAAATTAAGTTTGTTTTGAAATAGTTTTTCGTTCCAAAGTTTTACAAGTACGTAGATAACCAGTTAAATAATAACTTAAAAGTGCATTTAGTGAGTTGAAATGTTAAGTGTTAAAGTTAATTGTGAAAAAGTAAAATTGTCGGAAACAATCTTGTTGGTTTTTCATGTTGGAGGTCTTTCAAAAGGTGTTAACTTAACTTAACTTCATAGTGGCTGTGTTGGAATTGTTTTGGGTATGTTTTAAAGCTAGACTATATAGATTTAATGAATATTCCTATGTGTGACCGTATACCAGAAGTCTTTAGTATGTTTTAGGTACATAAGTAGGTGAGATGAAACTTAGTAGGTAACTCCAAAGTTACCTATACATATTTGTTGGTGAATTTCAGTAACCAAAGTCTTAAAATGAATACTTAGGACGGATTCACATAACACATAAGCATGTTGAGGACATAATTCTGGTTAATAGATCTAATAACTTGATTTGACATTCGTTAAAGTATAAGTTTGCGTTGAACTAATGTTTACTTCATTAGATACTTTTTTTACTAGTTTGTTCTATTTTAAACTCATTCCACATAACTAACTTACAAAAGCAAGTTATTTATATCAGGATAGAATTAGAAATTGTTACTTTCAGTAAAGAAAATTAATACACGAGTACTTTTTAATACAGATTTGCTAGATAAATTCCAGTTTAGGTAATTAGGTTCAATAATAGAATGAAATTACATAGTGGATAACAATTGTGTAGTCTAGATAGAATAAAATTAACAAAATAGTCAAGTTTGAGTAGATTGCTATTTGGGAAAGTAGTTTCATAATAATAGTAGTTGTACATATCTGTTATTACATTCTGAAATAAAAATAAAAGGAAAAAAAATGCTATCATATAGACATTGTTTTGAATTCTTGTTAAAAGTAGATCTTGTGTACCATTAGGGAAAATATGTGTGCCACTAATAATTCAACATTTGACATGATTACTAACTTCTTTATGTATAGTTGGAAACGCCACTATCAGATGTAAATCGTTTCCGAGGAATTTTCCCTCCGATCAACTTTAGGAAAAAGGTTTTTTTGATATGGTTGTTTGGTTAGAATAGCATACAAATAGGTACATACTCATAACTTAGTGTTCATAAACACCATTATGCAGGGAAAATTATGATTTTTGGAAATTTTATTTCATTAAACAAGTTAACTTTTTATTACAAATTAAACTATACAATTTAACTTAGTTTATTACAAGTATAGGGTGTTGGGAGGATAACTGGTTATTTATTTATATCACAGATGTAGGATTTTATTGAATTAACTAAAATAGAATTTAATCTTATAGCGCTTACTTATTTATTTATTTATTTAACTTTTGAAAATAATACCTAGTGTAAAATACAAAGCGGACTTGATCCTGGAGGTATTTTCTGCCAGTCAACCTTTGAGGATCTATCAACTTTTAAGAGGTTTTATTGTCAGTGAATTCTAGTGTTGTGTTATAGGTTGGTTTCAGTTCATTACTCAAGTGTTAGTGTGAGTTTTTTTATAAGTGGGTTTTGTTTCAGGAAATATTTAAGAAAGTGCCAGTGCATAGTGATATTATTTAGACAGTGACTACTTAATAAGTGTATCAAATAATTAGTAAGTTTTAGTGAAAGTGACACTCTTTATTTCTTTATAGTCTAAGTTATAGTGAAAAATGACGCTCATTTAATTTTTTTTAAGTGATAGTGAAAGTGACACTCTTTATTTTATTAGTTCATAGTGAAAGTGAGACAATTCTTTTAGTTAGTTTTTAATGATTAGGTTTATGTGAACTATAATTAGTAAATGGTATTCAATTCAGTGATTCAGTGATTTTAAATTTTTAATTATTTGATAAGTGGATATTTTTTCTTACAATCAGTGATTTTAAAACTAGTGTTAGTGACAAATAGTGAGTGATTTGAGTGAAATATAAATTTTCATAATGCCTAAGGAAAGGAGTAAATCCAAGACAGCGGAGACGAGGAGAACTGGCATGGTAACTCGTAGAACTGCCCTAGTTGACCCTCCGCCAGCAGAAAAAAGGGCTACTTCGCTACAGTTTATGACACGTATGGTACAACGAGCGGTCAACACTCTTAATAGCAAGATCTCTGAGCTGGAAAGTAGGATCACAGCTACATCCACTCCGGTAGAATCAGCAGATATGTCCATACAAGGGGGCGCTTCAAATCTACAAACTCTAGTACAGCCTGGACCATCTACTATGTGTTATCCGATGGCGCCGATGTCTATTGAGAAGCCTAAATTTCCTTCAAAGAGCAAACACCCGGTGACCTTCATAGAAGACCTAACAGCATATTTGAGAAAATGTGTACCGGGGGTGAATGATATAATTGATACAATTATTGAATGCCTGGAAGGGGATTCTAGAAATTGGGCTCGCATATATAGAGACAGATGGACACATTTTGAGGACTTCAAAAAGGACTTTTTGGACACGTACTGGGGTGAAGCAGAACAAAACGAATTAAGGAGGAAAATTGTGCAGAACTCCTGGGATGGAACGCAGTCTATGCTGAGTCACTTCATTACATTGTGTGGACAAGCAAAGATGTTGACTTATCCTATCCAGGAGAGACAACTAATAAGTGATATTATGAATCATTTTCCTAGAGAGGTTCAGTATGCTTGGTCGACAAGTAACTATACTTCCATACTTCAAGCTACTGAGTTTCTTCGCAAGCTGGACAACGTGAACAGACAAACTAATCCAAAGCGCAGCAGTGCTACTCAAGCAGGTGTGGTGCAACAGTCTGCGGCATCTGGTCAACATCATCAGCATCGTCAACACCAACAACGGGACAACAGGAGCAACTTCAAACAGAAGAAATCATTCAGCGAGAGGCCGGCGCGTGAAGTAAACCAATTGGCGAAAACAGATGTTGTAAATAGTGTAGATACCACTAGTGGTAATACTTCTCAAATTGTAAACTCGGAACCAACTAATTTAAACTAGTAGATGTTGATGTAAATCGCCCCAATACATCAACATTAGAAGGGGCAAATTTTACTCCTATTGCTTTAAAAATTATGCTTGATCTCGGATGGGAACCTGGACAGTCATTAGGTAGACACGGTGATGGAATACTTAAGCCTATAGTTGCCAAAGGTCAGAATAGTAAAGCAGGTTTAGGATTAGGTAGTAAAGTAACCAATTCTACTAATTTTAAATTGCAAGTAGTGGAAACACTAAAAATTCAAGCCGAATTAGATAGGAATTCTTCAATTCAAACTAGGGAAGTTTCTTCTTTATTCGATGAAGAAGACAATATTACTGCGGATAGATTAGAAATGATCAAATCTGAGGTAGAGGTAGAAATATTTGACAAACAAGTTAAGTGTTTAGTCGATACAGGCAGTGATATCACTTGTATTTCAGAGTCATTTTGGGAATCTTTAAAATTACAAGTTGGGAATAAATTAAATATGTTACCTGTTAAACCAATACAAATTCGTGGAGCGGTTGGTCAAAAGAGTGCCAAAATACAGCAAATGGTTTTACTACCAGTAAAATTTGGGGAAATTAAAATAGAAATTAGATTTTTGATTGTACCTAAATTAGTCCATTCTGTAATTTTAGGATTTGATTGGCTTATAGCAAATAAAGTAAATATAAGATTACAAACACCTCCAGTAGGGTTAATTATTAATTACAAGGGTCAAAGAATATTAATACCGTTTATTGAGTATGTGTTTGAGGGACAAAGGGTTTCAGAAGTTGCCAAAGTAACTAGTGACTTTGACTTCAAAAGGTATTTGCAAGAAATTAAAACGGGTATACCGCTTAATGAGAAACAAACAATTAAATTAAAACAAGTTTTGATTAAACATGATGACACTTTTACTAAACGATTAGGTCGTGCAAATTGTTATGAACATGTCATAAAAATGACAGATCATAGCCCGGTTATAAGACGTTCTTATCCTGTTCCATATGCATATAGACCACAAATGGAGGAAAAGTTAGCTGAGATGGTTGATATGGGTATAATAACTAGAGGTTCTACACCTTATTGTAGTCCATTAACATTCACTTTAAAGCCTGATGGTTCAATTAGAGTTCTATTAGATGCAAGGGAAATTAACAAACATATGGTAGCTGAGGCGGAAGCTCCTCCTATGCAAATAGATGTTTTAAATTCATTTCATGGGGTTAATTACATCAGTATAATAGATCTTAATAATGCATATTTTCAGATTCCTATCTCAGAAGATAGTAAAAAGTATACTGGGTTCACTTTTAATGGGAAATCTTATATGTATAATGTTTTACCACAAGGACTTAAGACTTCTGTCGGTAGTTTCAGTAGAGCGATGGATCAAATATTGGGGCCTGGGGTTAGACAATTTTGTGTAAATTATTTAGACGATTTAGCCATTCTAACTCAGGGTTCTTTAGAAGAGCATTTAGAACATATTGATATTATTTTAAACAAATTAAAATCTGCAGGACTTACATGCAACCTTGAAAAATGTAAATTCATTTGTAAAGAAGTAAAAATGTTGGGTCATATTATTTCTACAGAGGGAATTAGAACGGATCCAGAAAAAATAGAATCTATTAAGAATTTTCCGGTTCCGACAAAAATAAAACATTTAAGAGCATTTTTAGGACTTTGTAATTATTATAGACGTTTCATTCCTGACTATAATAGTATTATTCAACCTTTGTGTAAGTTATTAAAGAAAAATAAAGGTTGGTCTTGGACTCCAGAAGCACAAGTAGCTTTTGAAGAGTTAAAAAATAGATTTTTGAAAACAATAATGTTGCATCATCCTGATATGACTAGGCCATTCTATTTGCAAACTGATAGTTCAGGAGTATGATTAGCGGGGGTGTTATTTCAGTATGATGATAACAACGAAATGAAAATTCTGGGATATTGTAGTAGGGCTTTGAGGGGCGCAGAATTGAGATGGACGGTTACTGAACAGGAATTTTGGGCAATTATCTATTGCTTAAGAAAGTTTGAAACTTATCTAAGGGGCGCGAAATTGATAATTAGGACCGATCACAAAGCACTAACCTTTGTTAGGTCATGGAAACTATATAATAGTCGGATTATTAGATGGATACTTTTTCTTGAACAATTTGACTATACTATTGAACATGTAAAAGGTAAAGACAACGTGGCCGTCGATGTTCTGTCTAGGTTTCCATCTGATTCATCTTTAATGCAGGAAGATAGGGTTTATTGTCCAGAAATCCATTATATGGAAATTAATAAAAATAAAACATTAGTAGCTGACTTGAGAAATATATCTAATTTTCAAGCTAGTGATAGAGAGATTCAGTCAATTATGAATATTGTAAATAATTCTAGTAATAATTTAAATGGTAAATTAGGGAAAATTGCTCAACGTTGTTATATTAAGGATAGGGTATTGTATTTTAAAATTAATTCAAACAAACATGTAATATATTTGCCAGCAAATTTGAGAGAAGAAGTAATTCTCCAAATTCATAAAGAAATGGGTCATCAAGGGGCTTATAAGGTTCTCAAATATCTTAAAGATAGATTTTACTGGCTTGGTATGAACAAAACTGTGAAAACATTGTTGAGAACTTGTCACATTTGCCAGGTTTCTAAAAGTGATAATATAAAATATGTGGGTGAATGTAAGCCTATTGTAACAAAACAAATAGGAGACATTGTAATGGCTGATTTATATGGACCTTTGCCTAGGGGTAGATTTGGGGCTACTTACATATTAGTAATTCAAGACTCATTTAGCAAGTTTGTTAAGTTGTATAATTTAACTAAAGCCACTTCTCGAGCAGTAGTCGCTAAATTAAAACAGTTCTCTAGAATAATCAGACCTAAAGTAGTTATGACTGATAATGGCAGTCAATTCTCATCTGATTGCTGGAAACAAGCTTTAAAAGATATTAATATAAAGCCTATATACACTACAGTTAGAAATCCTCGACCTAATACTACAGAGAGGGTAAATAAAGAATTGGGACGTTTATTCAGAACGTATTGCCATAAGAAACATAAAAATTGGGCGACTATTCTTAACAGAATAGAAACCATGTATAACAATACTTTCCATGAAAGCACTGGATTCACTCCTAATGAAATATTATATGGTACAAGTAACAGTATGTCATTTGATAATTGTCTGCCACATTTAGATAAGACAAAGAACATTGAGGATGTTAGAGCACAGGTGACACGGAATTTGAAAAATAATAGTGTCAAAAGACAGGTCAGATTTAACAAATCTCATCGTTTGATTGAATTTCAGATAGGAGATTATGTAAAGATTCGAAAGTTAAACAAATCAGAAGCACTGAAGAATCTTACTAAAAAGTTTCAGTTGCTTTATGAAGGACCATATGTAGTTAGTGCTGTTCCATTTCCAAATGTATATACATTGATGGACCCTAAAACTAAACAGATTAGAGGTAACTTCAATACCATCCATTTGAATAAATACTATATATAAAAATACAGATTAGAGGTAACTTCAATACCATCCATTTAAATAAATACAATATATAAAAATATTCACTTATGAAAAAAAAAAAATAATAATAATAATCAAACAGTTATGTAGGCTAAATTCTTATTACTTAAATTCATGTTTTATTATTTTGACTTTATTTTGTGTCTTAATATGTGTTAAATTTTACTAGGTTAATATACATCATTCAATTATTTAGAATAGTAATTATCTCTTCTTTGAGTGGATGAGAAGGCTTTCTCTCATAGCTTTGCTATTGGAGAAGTTTACTTGTTGGTTCTTGATATTAATATAAAGAGTAATGTTTCTATTTAGTTATCTAAATAAGAATCATATTTAATAAATACAATGTAAACTAGATATCAATATTGATACGTTGTTCTGAAAAAATTTCATTCAGGACTGATATTAAGTCATTGTTGGTAACTAGTATTAATTTAATACTAATGTTCATAATTTATTTTATAAATTAAAGTTATGGGGAAATGATGGGTCAGGGAAATGACTCAATCACATCTATTAGAGCGATTAAAAAGGTTTTATAAAGCTTGTTTAACATATATGTTCATATCTTCAATCTTATATGGTCTTTGACCATATCACTTATTAACTCCAATTGGCTGTTGCCTTCGCTATAATCTGTTAAGCGCTGTCTTAATAGATGTGGTTGGAGGGGAGATGGGCGGTCGTTTCACTTGGGGTAGATTAATTACTTTAAATATAAATATATTTATACATAAAAAGAAAAAGGGGTTAAGAAAATTAAAATTAATTTTATTTTTCCTGATGAACCTCTCTCCTTCCATTCTCTTCTTTTATGGTTGTCTCATTATTATTTGCGGTGATCACAGGTTGTACTTTTTATTATAAGTAATTTATAATTACGGTAAACTTCTTTATAAATTAGGGGGCAGTTGTGACAGTCCAACCTACGTCACCATTGCTTTTCAATTAGCCACAGGAGTTTTTAATTTTATTCGACTTTTCTGAAAAACCGATTTTCCATATTTTCAATAACTGTTACATCCTGAAACTACATTTTCATGTTTCAGACACATCTGAAATCTGAAAACGTTTCAGTAAAAAAATAATATTTATATAAAATAGTATTATTTATTTCCTTTTTCTGCTAAAAACATCTTTCTTTTCTTTTGAATAGTTATTAAACATATTTAAATCAATTATAAGTCGAACAGGTATATTCTACATCTTCAATTAACAATAATAGATAAAAAAATAATTTAAAAACTTTTAAGTTTGAATTGAAGTTAAGAGAAGCGACATCTATTAATCAGTTTTAGTACTATGTGAAAAACCAGCGCCGTGCTGCGCAGCGGCAAGTAGCGGAGTTAATAGCATGTCTTTGATATAGTACTGAGAAGTTTTGCTACTCGTTACGAGATGGCGCTAGTGGACTTGGAAAATTTTAAATAAAATCATTTATGAAAATAACATTATTTAATCCTTTTCTTCTTAATTTTTCTTAGCAGCATGATGAGTAATAAACTAATAATTTTAATATTACTTACAAAAGCTTGGTTTAGGGTTAAATGTAGGAAAACCATTATGTCTCTTCAAGCATGCAAATATATTAATTTCTCCTGAAATTCTTGATTAAAATTTATCCTGAAGAAATTTCTTCATCTAGGAAGTCTTTAGTAAAAGGTAATATAGATAGATAGGTGTCTACAACCTTGAGTTATGAAGTAATCCTGAAAATTCAAAACACCAAAATGAATATTTCTAAAATTCAATATTCTCAATTTATCTAAAAATACAAGTTGGAAATTGAATTAATTTGGTTATAAATTAGTATACTAATTATGCTGATGAAAGATAAATTGATTTAGAGTAAATCCTTTGCTTAAATAATTTGAAATAAGCAAAACTAAAATGTTTTGAGTTTTTCAACGCAGTTGAAAAACTGACTATTACTTGAAAATAATATAGAATGTGTGTCTATTGTTATGAATAGTTATTTCTTTGTTCATCCTAAATCTGTGCATAATTTTAAAACTAGAATTGGCTCAGAACATTCTGTCAATTGTAAGAAATCATTAAATTTGGAATTTCAACGTTGCAAAATTTGATAAATTTTGGGTAAATTCTAAAAGGTCAATAACTTTTATAGTATGTATTGGATTTATAATTCTGATATAAATTAGATAATTTCAAAGTGTCCTTCTTATAGTATAATAGAATTTATTACTTAAAGAAGTAATAAACATTGTGAATTTCCAGTTGTAAAATATACAAAATGACAAAAGGTTATTTCTAAAAACTACATTAATGAATGTATTTTATAGGTGCATATAATGATGATATATTTACCTGAGAGCTTGGTATTTTTAGGATAACATCTTTTGAAAGATTTCTAGTAGAAGTTGTCTGTTTAAAAAAGCTTCATAAATAGTGTTTTAAGTAATTCAATCCTGGAAAATAGAGTCACGTTCAGAGTTAGTTTAGGCTAGGTATAAGTACACTAAGATATTAGAAAAGGTTTTATTTTGTTAATAAATATACTTAACTGTTTATTTATAACTTACAAACGTCAGTTTGTGTCACAGATGAGACAAAATCTCTTAAAGAACGAAATAAGTACCTAATGTCGATTTTGGGTTTAAAACCATGATTAAACTTAAATAAAATTAAGCAAGATATATATTAGGGATTTCTAATTAATCTTCTATTAATAAAACTTAGCCTAAATACACTAAATTCAATATTTAAATCAAATTTTAGAATTTTGAATTACGCGCCATTGCATGTTGCCAACTAGTGCCTTATTCACAATGTGCAAGGAGCGATTGAACAAAATCTGTGTGAGTCAATGTACCTTTGCGCTATGTAATACATAGCTGATACATAACGGAAAGGTGATAGAAACATTCCTAGATCATTAGATTAGTTACACTATATGGAAGTCTAATAATTCTGTCCGACGTGAGCCTCAAAACATATTTGTGCGCTAATGACACGAATTATAGCTTCTAAGGTTAGTTTCATATAGGAGTTCTGTAGCGCAGGCATTGTTTTGCTATTTGGCTAGATTTTAACTACGTTATTACAGCTAAATATTAAATTTATTAAGCGACAGTGCTGTCATCTATAATAAAACTATGATTTTGTGCGTCTGTAGGGTCTCTTATTTAGAGAAAACAATGGAACCATAGACTAGAATACAGATTTTATTACAGTCTAGATTGTCTATGGTAAAGACTTGCTAAGGTGGCCACTTTTTGGCGATTACCCGTTTTATAGGGAGAATTTGGGAATTTATACCTCTAATTCGATTTATTTAGATTAAAATATTTCGTTATTTAGACCTAGAATTTTGCTGCAAACTGATTGAATATTGTATGTTGGAGATGATTGAAGTCTGGAGGAGCAGTTTTGCGATGAAGTGTACACAAACCACAGAGTTTGAACACGTCGATATGAAATTGTTTGAGATCTCGTTGATGGAAGGGAATGAACACTTTTCGCATACGGTTCTCATGATTTCGACACCTCTGAACATATATTTATGCATCAAATTTAATCTAAATCAAGTATTTAAATTTTCTGAAATTTGTACCATAATAACTTTTGAATGAGTTTATCTGAAGCCGCGAAAATTGGAAATTTACTTGATTTTGGATCGAGGAATAAGATTTACTACAGTAATATCTTATTTTCTCAAGATAGAACTAGATAATCTAGTTTTATCAAATAAATAATTATTTATACCTAAATCGAGATATGGCAACATATCAGAATAACTGAATTATTCTTATGGGGGAATCCCAAAGAGGAAGCGCGTGGAGAAGTATTGGACGACATGTCGGGGGAGTTCTAGAATGTTCTAGAGACGAGATATAAAAGAGCGAGGTTCGTGGACTAGGGGACAGTTCGGGAGAATTTATCGGGAAGGCAAGTCGAATCTCTGCCCGATCGCGATTCGGTATTTTACTAGAAAAAACAGTTCGGGAGAATTTATCGGGAATGCAGGCCGAAGCTCTGCCCGATCGCGATTCGGTATTTTACCAGTGAAAAGTATTTAATAGTGAATTTAAGAGAAATCTCTGCCCAAAATTATTTCAATTTAAATATTTTCTTTAAATATTGTGTTTCAAATCTGTGGTTGGTAAGCTTATATTAATTTATCTTCATTATATTCTTGGAATCCTCATTTTTGAGTCTGGACTGAGTTTTGAAAGAGGCCGATGATGATTTACAGTTCTTGGCCAGATCTGTATTTCTTCAGTAAGGTTTCATGATGGCATTTCTGATCTTCTCTTGGGTAAATACTTTCCTTGTGGGAATGTTTGCTCTGGATGGGGGTCTGAAGGCTGTCACGTGTCAAAACTTCGACCAGTAATATTTGAAAGCAAGAATTGAATATTTCAGAATTGGTTTTAAATTCTTTTGAATTAATATTGCTACCATACCGTCAGTATTAAATTCGGATTTCGTGATCTAATCGTCGAATCGCTTATTCGATATAAGATTTGTTTGATTTACACGCCGCGAAAGTGTTAAAGTGTGTGTTAATCGTGAAAATCTGTTTGAAAACAAATTCTCCTCTTAAAATTTATCTAAAACAACTTTTTCACACGTTGTGATGTGTGTTGTTATTTAAAAAAGGCTTATCTGAGCTCTTTGTACAATTTAGAGAGGGAATTTGGTCCATACAGAGTTTCATATGAAGTGAAGTGTCGTGCTTTGGTTCGTGAGGATTATTGCTAGATTTTGATCTGAAATCTAGCAAGGGTGAGTGTAGGAAATAAGGTAATTTGGATGTCAGACTTTAGCTATAGTTTCAGTACTAAATTCCTTGGAAACAGATACTCTCTGTCCCAGTAAATTGATTCCTGAAACTTTCAGAAGTTTCAAAGCTGAAGCTTGGCACAATGTCTGATAGACAAGTTCTAGTACTTGTAAGATCTGCCCTCATCTTATATTATCATTTGCTTGCATGTCTGTGCAAGTAGAATTCTGTTTATATGTTTTGATGCTGAAATTGGAAAAGAGGTTTTTATCCTCATAAGAGTGAAACTTTTATGTCAGAAGCCCCTACTAGACTCTAACTAGTTAAATCTGATGTTATTTGAACATGACCTCTCATCCTGATCAGTATCAAAGTCTTGATATATGGAATTCTGCAGCGCCTCATCCAAACCATGTTTATTTATTTATTACAGCTGTTGTGTGAACAGGCTGCTGTTCTACTCTCATAATTAACTATTATAGTCAAATTTTGACTATAATCCTATCACAGATTCTATAGAGAGACCGTAGCCTTTCATACAAAAGCTATTTCATCATACTTATGTATGATTTATTTTACTGTATTAATATTTATATTATACAGACACATACTTACATCAGTTCACACTATCCATACACAACTCAGGTAATGGTTGTTTTATGTAGCTCTAGAGTGGATAGATTGAAGCTTTACTGCTGGCTTGAAGCTCGAAGAGTGAGGTAACTTGCCGTTGTGGTCTGACTCACCTAGTTTTCTGGTTGACGTCTGGCTACAGTGATGAGATGTTGTGGAATTTGTTGTGAGTTGATGGTGATTTCTAAAGTAACTTATAGTCTTTAATGGACTATGGGTGATCAGAATATGACTTCAACAAAATGTGTTTTAGAATAGGGCCTCTCATGGATATCGTTTTGGTAGTACGGTAAACACTCCTCAAGTTCCAAAGTCTAAAGACCGCGTTAGGATTTGAGGCTGTGTATCTACTAAATCACACTACAGGCCGTTGGCTGATCATGGTATATTGATTGATCAAATGCCTTAGTGTCATTTTACACTAATTTGGCCAATTATGGTGTCGTCTGGATGTTTGCTTGGACCCTTAGTAGTGTAATCTTACGAGCCGAGCGGCTTGGGGACAACGCACTATTAAGGACTCCACCCACAGCCTGATTCGCACGATTGTTGGTCATTCACCTTACCAGATGTCCCGTTGGTTTCCTGGCTTTGTCGATATCCGGATTACCGTTTTTGATTTGTGATACCTTTCGGTTCATAACTGTTGGGTAAAACCAATTAAAGACAAAAGTCCTCCTGTGTTTCTTTATATTGAAGCCATATGTTGGATCACACATAAGTCTCTGACTTAATTTTCACACCATGGGAAACTCATAGCATTGGTACACGGTTGGTTGAGTAAATGAATACTGTGCAAAGTGTTTTATTTAACTCCTGACAATTTAATATTGTCTTATCCAAACCCTACCTCTCATTTGAGAAGACCCAGTTTATATTTGAAATATAATATAACTATTTATTTGTTCAACATGGATTTGAACATAATATCCTCTTTGATGGATGCCATTTCATGTGCTGAGCGCTGAGTCTCATAACAGATATGCCTACACAAGCATACACACTACATAAACTATACAACAAGTGGCTTGATTCGTCGAGTCACTATAATCTTTATTCTTCTTCTCTCCGCTATGCGTTGTGAAACACCCTGTCTTTTGCTTGAGTAGTCGAGCTCTGTCCTACGATCCTGAGACTATTCAGAGGAGGATATCTTGGTGAAGTAAGCCCTATGTAGACAGTTCACCTCTGCATTTGCCGAGACCCGCACACTATACAGTTCCCTTCTGGCTGAAGACCATAGGATCTGCGTCCCAGACAAGTAGGACTTGCCTCCAAGATCTCCACTCCGGTGGAAGGAGAGACATTTCTGAAAGGTTCTGGCTACGCCATCCTCTTCATGCTCAGATTGTGACGCTTTACATCTTTGTCCTGATTGTACGCAATCCGACAATGCATAACACTGTAATTTCTTAGATATGTTCTGAATAGACGCTCTAAGAATTGCATATGAAATATCTGTTTATGAGTACTTGGTGGCAGTAACTGGAGTGGGCATTTGTTAAACTGGATGTTTTTCCATTTAACTGATTGTTGAAACTGGGTTTTCACATTCCTTTGCCTTATACTCTCTTTTGCTGCACCACTGTTGTGCTTAAGTATACTTGAGCGCCTCGTTTGCGTTGGACTGGGACCGGAAAGAGCTAGAGGGGAGGTTGGACGTAGCTCCCCAGGGCAATGCCCTGGGCCACAAGCCATCAGGGTATTAGCCTGGGCCTAGATTCACTATACCCTATCCTTATCCTAAAATTCCTATCCACAAACACTATACTTATTTACACTTAACTCTTTCTTTACCTATTTAAAATATAACTATTATCCACTGTCATGCTTAATTAACACTATTTATTTATTTATTTGTATTTATATATTTATAATTCATTTCAGCTTGCTTTAGGTAATTAGCTATAAGATTAAGCGTCTCTGTTATCATTGTACTTTGAACATACCTTATTAAAAAGAATCTATGGGATACTGAAACAAAAAATTACACAACGTAGTGTCCTAACCATTTAGTCGATCACAACAAACAGCCAAACATTGGGGTCAATAATATTAGACTTCTTTCTCACATTCAGCTAGTTCACTTTAGCATAGTAAGAGAGTTCATTCTACAATGGTCCACGTGACCAGGATGAATTTAATATTATAAAGTTAACATCTGCATATATCAGCTAGCTATCGTCTTCTTAGCTAGGGGACCATCTTTCACAATGGTCCACGTGACCAGGATTAGTTTAATAATAATATTTAATGATTTAATATCTTTATCTCTTAATCTTTTAGAATAAAGAGCAGAGAAGAGGTTAAATTACATACTCTACCCCTACTTACCCCTCCTTCCCCTATTTTCTCACCGTTAAAACCTTCCTTGGACTTCCACGAACATTTCAAGACCAAAATTAGCCAAATCGGTCCAGCCGTTCACGCGTGATGTCGTGACCAAGGGAAATAGGGATTCATTTTTATATATTAAGATAAAAAGGCTTAATTATTATTACTATTTTTATTACGGTAAAAGATGGGAAAAAACCAATAAGCAGACGATGTTATGTGAAAGACATTTCAGTAAAAATTACAGAACCCGGTTACGCAAGCGTCAAGAAATGCCAACTTTGAGGCGTTGTTGCCTAAAAAGGAAAATAGACGAAGTTTTGGGTGAAACATGTTCTAATGTTACGTCAGGTCCAAATGGTACCAAAAATAATAATTGTGGCTTCTGCGATCACAAAAACATCGAAAACGAGGTTTGAATGTAAGCTTTGAAAAAGTTTATGTGCATGGACCACTGCGGCCTGTGTGTAGAATGTGCGGAATAAATTTAATTTTTGTTTTATTGTTTATGTTTTAGATGCATAATCAAGCGAATTAAAGAATGTAAGTATTTGTTTCTTTCGTTAATTAATAGATTCTTAAAATACCTTCAACTTAGAAAAAGTGTCTGAGAGACCAATGTTTATGGATTGTGTTACTTCAGCATATGTTTATGAATCTAGGGTTAAGTAATATCTGTTTATTCTGTTATTAATACAAGATATTTTATTCTTATTTTAGTATTCTAGCTAGATAATGACATCAATTACTTAAAATTTGATTAGGCTTGAAAAAACCGTTCTATTGAAATACACCTGAAATAAGTACACTTTTTATTTTTCAACACGCTTGCTCATAAAGTGACCTTTATTACATCGTTCTTAGTGCCATAAACCGAACTATAACACACACGTGTGTAATAATATTACACACTAGTGTGTAAAAGAATTATCCCTACAAAGCTAAGTAAGTACCTAACTGAAAATTAATGCGAGTAAACAGAGACTTTTCAATTTTACCGGGTTATACAGTATCCTTACAAAGTTAAGTTAGTACCTAACTGCAAGTTATATGCGAGTAAACAGAGCATTTTCAATTTCACCGGGTAATAGGTACAGTTCTTTTTGTAACAACAAAGAGGTTTTATACAGCTGAAAATCCATTTCCATTTTTGGAATAAATAAATGTGTCCATAATTAAGACAAAAAAAACATAATTAAGTATATTAATATCAAATTATTTATAATTCACAATAAATTGTTATAATATATTTGCATTTTATCACTAAAATTATAATTTTGAAGTAGGCTGTATTGCCAATATGTAATCAATCACCTTACATTTGGCACCTTACAGGTTGGACCGGGGGCCCTTCCGTCCCACAAGCCAGGGAAATACACTACTCGGTATTTCAAGGTAGGGTTTGGTCTTGCCTTTGCCCGTTTGACCGTCGAGACTGTAGTAATCCTTCTTTCCCATTATATCCGCTTTATGACTGCTCAAAAGAATAAGAAAAAGATATCTACAGCGGCTCCCTGTTCCACATTATCAGTGGATTTCTGCAATATCAGGGGTTTCCATTCCAACCTGAACGTTGCCATCATCACCTTGAGGCAACCAAGCCAGCCTTATTTTTACTGACTGAGACACAGATATCTACCCCGGCTGACGTATCGTACCTAATGTACCCCGGTTACAGTCTTGAGCATAAATTTATGCCTCATGCTGGGGTGTGCGTGTTTGTCCGTGAAGATATCTGCTGTCGCCGTCTTAGCAGCCTTGAAGACAGGGACCTGTCATTGCTTTGGGCACGTGTCGATCATGGGGATCATATCTGCATCTATGCGTGCCTCTACAGGTCTCATAGCGGAGATTCCGAGACCGACCGTCTCTTTCGGCACATCCAAAAGGGACTTGATGAAATTCTCAAGCAGCTCCCCTCAGCGGAGGTGGTGATCCTCGGCGATTTTAACGCCCATCACATCGAGTGTCTAGGATCTAAACGTACCGATTACGCTGGGAGAGCTGCCCGCGATTTTGCTGTAGCGTATGACCTTACCCAGTTGGTCAACGGTCCAACTCGTATTCCAGATATTGAAGGTGCTGGATCTGCTGCTGGATCTGCTGCTGACCTCGCACCCGGAACACCTTCGGGTATCCCGTCACGCTCCATTAGGGACATCTGACCATACCCTGGTGCGTTCCGAGAGAAGAGTGCCCGAAACCGCGCGCGATTGACCATCTGGGACGCGCCGTGTTTGGCACTATGGGTCGGCAGACTGGGATGGGCTGCGAGAGTTCTACGCGTCTTTTCCATGGAAGCGGCTCTGCTTCTCTTTGGGTGATCCTGACGCATGTGCTATATCTGTAGCCGAGACGATACTGTCGGGCATGGAATGTTATATTCCGAGTTCGACAGTGCGTGTCGGCGGACGATCTCAGCCTTGGTTTGGTGGGTCTTGTACTGAAGCCATTCGAGCTAAATGTGAGGCCTACCAGACCTGGGACGCCGCAAGAAAGGTTAAGGATCCCAAAACTGCCAAATTGAAGAAGAGCTATAATGCTGCCTCCAGGTTCTGCAAGAAGGTAGTAGCTGCAGCAAAGTTTGCACATACCCGCAGAATTGGCGAGAAACTGGTTAGCCATCCCTCTGGAAGTCGTGCTTTCTGGTCCCTCGCCAAAGCTGCGCAGGGGAATTTCTGCCGAGTCTCATTACCATCATTGCGAAATCCTGACGACTCAGTGGCACATTCCGCAAAAGAAAAAGCCGATCTCCTTTGCTCTCTCTTTGCGTCGAATTCGACACTTGACGACGGGGGTAATACACCACCTGTCATCCCGCGGTGTGAACACTCCATGCCCGAGATCCGCTTCACACAAAATGCGGTGCGGCGTGCCCTATCCTCCCTCGACGTCAAGAAGTCCAGTGGTCCAGACGGTATCCCCGCTATTGTGCTTAAGACTTGCGCTCCTGAGTTGACTTCGGTTCTCACGCACTTATTTGCACTCTCCTCTAGCTCAGGCAAAGTCCCGTCTTCGTGGAAGGTCGCCTTTGTTCACCCAGTCCCCAAAAAGGGTGACCGCACAGACCCGTCGAACTATCGGCCAATTGCAATAACCTCCTTGCTCTCTAAGTTGATGGAGCGAGTAGTAAACACCCAGCTCCTTAATTACCTTGAGGATAACCAGCTCATTAGTGACCGCCAGTATGGTTTTCGCCGTGCCCGCGATGCTGGTGATCTTCTTGTGTATCTCACTCACCAATGGGCAGCCGCCATCGAGAGTAAGGGTGAAGCACTTGCCGTGAGCCTAGACATCACAAAGGCCTTTGACCGGGTCTGGCATAAGGCACTTTTGGCGAAGTTACCAACATACGGGCTTCCGGAAGGGTTATGCACGTGGGTCGCCAACTTTCTGACCGGGCGGAGCATAAAAGTCGTTGTGGATGGAAAATGCTCAGACACCATGCCCATCAATGCTGGCGTCCCTCAAGGGTCCGTTTTATCGCCTACCCTGTTCATTCTGCATATCAATGATATGTTACTTACTAGTAACATGCATTGTTATGCAGATGACAGCACATGTGTTGCACGTTACTCAGGTCGCGCAAATATACCTTCCGAACAGGTTAAACTGTGCAGGGAACAAATAGTGTCGGAAATAGAGGCTTCCTTGGAGCGAGTCTCGGAGTGGGGTAGACAAAATCTTGTCCACTTTAACCCCACAAAGACGCAAGTATGCGCTTTCTCCGCAAAGAAAACTCCATTCGTCTTAGCGCCTACATTCCAGGACATTCCCCTTACCACCTCTAAAAGTATCGGAATACTTGGCGTTGACATCACGAGCGAAGTCCAATTTCGGGGTCATTTGGAAAACAAAGCAAAGTTGGCTTCGAAAAAGCTAGGAGTGCTCAATAGGGCGAAGAAATTCTTTACTCCACGTCACCTGCTTTTATTATATAAAGCTCAGGTTCGACCCCACCTTGAGTACTGCTCGCACTTATGGGCGGGAGCTCCTGAATACCAGCTCCTTCCACTTGACTCCATTCAGCGCCGTGCGGTTCGTATTGTCGACGATCCGAGACTCACGGACGGTTTAGAACCACTAAGTCACCGCAGAGATATAAGCTCTCTGTGTGTGTTCTACCGTCTATACAATGGGGAATGCTCTGAGGAGCTTTTGGAACTGGTGCCACCGTCACACTTCCGCCACCGCACCGCACGCCAAGTGAGTAGAACTCATCCTAAACACCCCCACATTCTTGACACCTGGAAATCAACAACTGTTCGGGCATCACGTTCGTTCCTACCTCGAACTTGTAAGATGTGGAATGAGCTTCCTCCAGAGGTGTTCCCTTTGTGTTATGACATGGAGTTCTTCAAAAAGCGTGTAAATAGGACCCTTAAACACAAAGGCTGGCAACGCATATGCAACCCTTCTGGTGTTGTAGATGTCCATGGGCGACGATGACTACTTCCCATCACGTGGCTCGTCTGCTCGTTTGCCCCTTTTTAATATTAAAAAAAAAAAAAAATTTGGCGCGTGCAAAAAAGACTTGCGCGCCATTTCCCATAATTTTGATTGCGATACAAACAAAATTTTCCCATATTTTGTTTGTATCGCATTTTTTTTTGTTGCCGTGTGGTAAATAGTATTTCCTCGCAAGAGTGTTGAAAAAGTGCGTATGAAACTCGTGAGCAACTTACTCACTAGACACTCGGCTCATTAACGCCCACAGCCTCGTGTATAATGAGCAACTTAGCTCACTTGTATCATTATATACTATTACTGCAGGGTATGTGATTAGTGTTTCGCGAAAATGGTACCTATAATTCAACACTTATATTCGAGTACAATGAGTAATTTGATCTCCGAATTCACACTAATTAGTAACATTATTATTGACATTGTTAAAATAATTTTTAACAAATAGAACGGGAAAAATATTAATTTTTTATCAAAATTAATATATTTCCCGTTTATCTTTTCAATAACTCCTGCTTAATATTCATAGAATAACATGATCTCCGGTAACATTATCATTTATTCATATTCATTTATTGCATCTTGTTGTATACCAACTTGTTACATAAAGTGGTACAAATACTTTGCCCTTCACAGCAGTTCTCTATGACGCGGTCCGACATGTCAGCATCTGGATCGGATGATCTGCCTCCACCGGTTCAGGTCCAGCGCGTATCTTAACGAGCATGTATAGTATAGAGGGGAGCAAACGCGCGATCTTTTGCCTTCGGTGCTCCCGACCACAATCAGTTTTTCTAGACCTTTGTCGCCTTTGTACCGTGTGACCGAAGATCGAAGAAGACTTTTGGTTTGGAGCTGGGTTATAAATAAATACCAAGTGCATTGCCCCGGGTGGGCTGGGAGTCAGCTTGCCAAAGGCTGGGCTAGATTAAAGCTTCAGTAGGAATGATTTGTAATCTATTCATACAATATAATGATGACCAAAAAGTGAATTGCTCAAACAATTGAAAAAAAGGGGTAGGTACTCCGTACTCGTACCAAACTAAAAATCAGTGTGTCAAAAAATAAGTGTAGCGTTCATTTAAAATTTAAATACATATTCCACTTATAAACAGTACAACTACAATACAATGAAGTAAAAATTCCTTCACAATATTAATCGTATTACAACATTCTCCGGTAACATTACCAATTGCATTGCCCCGGGAGTCAGTTTGCCAAAGGCTGCGGTTGATAGGCTTCAGTGGGAATGACGTTTGATGTAGCTTTGTGGCGACATTGTATATCCAGTTGTAATTGTAACATGAGATTGTATACGCACCTGCGTGCCCGTATGTTAAGTGTAACCACTTGTGACTAATTTCAAAATGTAAAACAGAGATGAAAGGTGGTTCTTAAACTTAAAGAATCAGAGAAGAAATCAAACGTCTTTTTCTGAAAATGTTTTCAAATCATTTAATCTTCCAACCTTTGCTCTATAAACTTTATCGCTGTAAAATGTAAATATTTGTGATGTGTGCAATAAGTGTATAATAAATTAAATAAATAGTTGCATAATAATCGTTATATCAAATTGGTTTTTAATTAAGAGAAATTGTTTAAAGTCTCATACTTACACATCAAAAGAGGTGCGACAGCAATGAAAGTATTCAAAATATTTGAATGGTTGAACTCCCAGAAAACAATTTAAATAACTGAAATAACAACACATTTTCCTCTTATAAAGTATAGTAATAAAAATTTTATGTAAGTGTCGGTATAATGAAACAAAGAGAGTAATAATATTGTCAGAAAGCATCCGTTTTGTGTTAATCTTCATAAATTTTGCAGAAAAACTAAAACTTTTGTCTTTCCAATATTATGAAGTAACACCTATTCATGAAAATAACGTCATAACTCAATTTCTGAGCTCGTAAGTGTAGTAAACTATGAGTCTCCATTACTATTGTTCAAGAGTGCCTTATAAAAAATGGCAGCAATTTACGATTCCCTATTATTAAGCTATAGAGGTCTAACCCCATAACTCTACGCCTCTGCAGGCTCCTAATCTGGTAAAGTGCACAACTATCCCTTACCTCCATAACAAACATAAACCAACTGTAAGTTATACGAATAGCCCTCTCATAACAAAAGAAAATAACATCACAAATAACGTTATAACTCAAGAGGATGGGTTACAGTCACAGAAGCCGGTTAACTAAATAATAACGAGGGGTAATTCAACTAACGTAAATAGGATTGTGACAGGCTGAGGCTTGTCACTTCTCAGAATGTGAATCTGGAACCTGCTCCTGTTTTCCTTAACAATATTACCGGGCAACAAGCCCGCCTGTAATCACGGTACACCTACTCAGTACCATAACTTCATGAAGAGGGAAAGGCGAACAACTTAATACTATTGTCTCCCCTATTAGACCTCCATGTTTAACTTATATGAGGACATATTTGTACTAAAACTTGTGCAAACAAAATATGTTTTACGATGAAAAAAGGTGAATCATCTCAGCTCTGAAGTACGTGTCGTCGATGAAATTCAATTGACTAGGAAACTTAAATATTTTGCTGCTTTAACGGACCTTAAAAACTTCTATTAATACCTATCATTTCAATGTAATGAAAAAGGGCTTGAAAAATAGGTAGATGGGAATTTAGTAACATAGTATTTCACCTTGAAATCTTTTTTTATCGAGACTGATATAAATATTTTAAACATAGTAAGAATCCATCAAACATAAGAGACAAAAAGTTTTAATCCAACTGAGTTACTGCCACTACCTACATCGAAGTACCCTTTAACTTTATTACGATTCCTTGTTTTGGTGTAACGAGCGGGGCTCGGAACCCATCAAATAGGTATCGGTGTTATTTAACGCTCCTGCTCCGAACAGCAATTATATCTTCGAGCCTCTGCCGGCAAACAATGCCCTGTTTACTGGTCCTACGGGGAATCGAGTTGTTGTTGTAATAACTTTGATCAATATTGTATAGAATAGTTATCGGATCGGTCAGGATATTTTTGAGAAATACATGATTTCCTGTGAGGTAAATAATGAAGGGTGGTGATTTAATTCGAAGAATTTCTGTAGTTAAAGAAGGAACCTCGGAAATCTCATAAAAATGCATTCAAATTGTTACCGACGTCTTCTTAGAAACGCCGTCCAATGTAACTAAAGAAAAAAGCTTTCATAAAAATAACTTAGTTTGAGTTTGAAAAGGATTGAAGCTAAAAGCTATTTAAAATTAACAATCTGCTTTAGTTTCGAAAGTAGAAAAGTCGAATGGGCACAAACAACATGCAATACTAACTTTTACTGGGTCGATTAAAATTATTATACTATGATGTTTTCTCTTCGTAACAATATAATACCTACTGTTTTCAATGTTGTAAACCATAGACAGAACATCGCGCGAGGCACTAACCGTGGCCGCACACGGGCCACCGACCACATTCACAGAAAACAGCCACAGACCTTTCTGTAGTTCTTATTAATTTTATATAATATCTTGCCGCACACGGTGACGCCGGTGGTCGCCACTTGCTTCTTGTGGACGGCACCGGCCACTAACGCCGACACAAAATACTGCAAGCAAACGGGTTAAAAAAAATAGCGGCCACCGACTACAAGTGTCTAACTACTGGCCACAAGTGTCTGTTGCGCGCTTCAGCTACCTTTGTAGCCGCTTCTAGCTTTCCGGCCGCGCGCGATACACTTCACGCGGACGCAGCGGCAGCCGGCAGTGAACTGTGAACTCGCGAGCGCCCCGCGAATCAAAAATCACTTAAAATTCAATTAAAAATTAAATCATAAAAAAATTAAACTTATCCGGCCGGAATCCCTCGACTATTCAAAGACAATTATGTTCGTATATTTTTCATTAACTAAAACCAAGTATACTGCAACTGCAAGTAATACGATATTTGGATTACGATTAGACGGATGTTTGGGATTTTATTTGACACAGTAAAATATCACCAATCGAAAAAAAACGGCCGGAAGCACTAGATAAAGTGTAAAATAACATATAATATTTCAAAATTTTAAGTACTTGTGATTAGCGAGTAATTCATAATTTAAAATACCCTATTTTGGGGAATCCCAGCCTTAAGTGGCGGTGTTTGTGGCTGTCGTGTGTGGCTCGTGTGCAGCGACGCTTACATGCACGGAAAGGCAACAAATAGTCCTACATTTTTATTCTCGACTTCGCAAATAATTTTAGTACAAGCGCGCCAATATTGAGTATGTAATATAAATAGTTCTGTTTTCTGAGTGAAACTGTTATCTGTTGATATTGAAGAGACTTGAGACGAGCTTGAGACTGAACAATGGATACGGTACGAAAAACAAATTCATTTCATTCCATTTATTCCATTGCAGTCTTTGCAAGACAATTTGTTTGTTTGTTTCCCAAACATCGCCAGTCAGCAGTGACCGTGTCAGTCACTAAAATAGGAGTTATTAGGAAAAGTATAAACCGAAATATAATAATTTGTGTACCTCTCGTGGTGCATCACTGCAACAGAGACAGGTCATGTGGTCTCAACCCAATCCGTTACAATTTCCGTTTTACTCTACCAAGTTTATATGCAGGTTTTATACAGGGTAATTTTTTTATCAGTGCACAAATTTTTAAGATCGACTCAGAATCTGTAAGTGAATAACTTTCTCCTAGAAACATAGGTCGAAATATGACAAAAAAATCGACTCTTCATACAAATCGGACTGATCACGTGATCGATTTAGTATGGGAAGTCCAAATTTTTTTGTCGTATTTCGGCCCATGTTTCTAGGAGAAAGTTGTTCACTTACCGATTCTGAATCGATCTTAAAAATTTGTGCACTGATTAAAATTTTTTCCTGTGTATAGGCTTTCCAAATACCATCATTGTATTCCCATTTCACATAAAGATACTGAATACACATTTATATTTCACAAATCTCCATCTATTACCTACTCGTGGAAGCTCGAATTTTGCCCTGTCGCCTGTGTAGCCTTGGGTAGGAGTTGAAAATGTGGTTCTACGATTGTAAGGGCGTTTGTGCACTACACTGAATTTTACCGATCCGGAAAAAAACGGATGCTTGTATTTTAATAATTTAATCATTTATAATAGTAAGAATTTAATTATTTCGTGTAGTTTCAATGTTTCGAACCCTAAACTACACGAAATAAATAAATTCTATTATTTATAATAATTAATTCGACGACGACCGATTTTGCGCAGGGGTAAACTACCTGCCTTCTGCGCCAGAGGTCTCGGGTTCGATTCCCGAACAAGACAAATATTTGTGTGCATGAACATGTCTATTTGTTTTGGTCTGGGTGTTTTCTATGTATATTAAGTATGTATTTACAAACAAAAAGTATTTAAGTATATATTTATCCGTTATCAAGTTCACGTAGACACAGTTTCTTAAGAAATTAACTACGGGCTTAAATAATTGGTGTGATTTTAAGAAAATAAGAAAATATTATTTAATATTTAATTATTAAAATACAAGCATCCGTTTTTTTCCGGATCGGTAAATTTCAGTGTAGTGCACAAACGCCCTAAAAGGTTGTAGAAGTGCCTAAAGAGATGCCCGTGGCGCAGTGGTCAGCGCGCTCAGCCTGCGATCGTTGAGGTTGAACAACTTTCGCAATTGTCAGTCACGGGATGGGTGACCAAAAATCGACTAGTTATCTCCTCCTTGCTTCGGAAGGCACGTTACGCCGTTCGTCCCGGTTGTGTATACAGTCATTAATGTCCACCAATTGGGCCCGCTTAGTGGGTCATTCCAATTCTCCTTATCCACCCTTATGGATAGCCAGTGCCCCTACAGTGGGAATATTGGTGGAAATAATGGCTAGCTGATGATGATGAGAAGTGCCAAAAAGTGAGAGTTTTGCTTAAGTCAATCAGTTTGATTACACGCGGATATTTTCAATCATTTAGATTGATATTTTCAGGGATTTAGATATATTTTTAGTCTGTATTTTTTTATTAATAGGACGCACTTTTAAAAGCATAAAGCATAACTTTGCCTGAAAGCCTTTGCAAACTTGGAATATCTTGAAAGGGGTTATTAAATGTTTATTTTTATTTCTGATATACTAGCGGCTGCCCGCGGTTTCACCCGCGTGGTTCTCGTTCCCGTGCGAATACCGGGATAAAAAGTAGCCTAAGTTAATCCTTACAGCTACCTGCCAGTGAAAGTCCCGTCAAAATCGGTCCAGCCGTTTCAGATATTAGCCGGAACAAACAGACAGACAAAAATTGTAAAAAAAAATATTTTGGTATACTTATGGTACACAATAATATGCATGTAGTAAAAAGCGGTTATTTTAATATTACAAACAGACACTCCAATTTTATTTATTTGTATATGTATATAGATTATATTACAGAGCCAACCAGAGTATTTTCTTTTATTTACTTTTACCGAATAACGAGTATTAAGTACTGAAACTATCGTATTTCATCTCTTTTACATAATCTAACAATCTTAACAGTCCGTTTCCCATTAAAAGATTTGAAGTGTAATATAAAAAAATAAACTTCAACAACCTTAAGTATTGAAGTAAGAAGTGAATGTTAGAGCATAATTTTGTGAATGTAATATTTATCACGTAAAACGTTTCATTCGTGCCGGCGAGACGCCTGGCGGGGTGGCAGGAATTTCAATCACAGCCTGCCTGCCACGACTCTGTTACGACTTTATATAGCGTGCTGTACGATGGTCTTGCAGGCTTTTGTTTTATTTATTTATTTTAAATAATTAACATGTTTTAATAAACAACTTTTAATAAACAACAACAACAACATGCTGATGATGATGATGAATAAACAACTAAGTATAACATTGGAAACGTTGTTTTCGTTCATTAACAATCATAGAAGTAGGAAAAACGTCGCTATCGAATACCTATAGATTAAACTGTATAGCTTAAACAAGAAGAAATGCGGATATGAATATAATGTGCCCAATGATTTGCATAAGAAAGGAGATAATGGGTGACAGAGTTCACAGAGTTAGTTAGTACCTATAGAATAAAAGAAAAGGACGTAAGTACTACTGCCCCGACCCCAAATAGCATTGACTTGGATAAGTTGGTGATGATGATGAGATGTTAAACCAAATGATACTATGTATTATTATTATCTATCCAGAATAGAAGAATATCATCAACAATTGATTAAAGCATACGTAGTCGATAATACGAGTAGTATAGTTATCATTAGTTATGAAATTACATTAAACCTAAACCAAGAAGGTAATATTCCCGGATAGTTAAGGAAACAAAGCGGCCTTTGGAACTGGACAAACAGTAATAAATAATTTACAAATGCGGTCATGTGAAAGAGCCACGGCGGGGTCCACGCGGTTGGCCATTTGAATTGCTAATGACTTCCCGCCCGAATAACTTGGCGAGTGCTAGCGGACGCTGCCGGGGGCCCAGCGCCCGCCCTAGGGTGCCTAGAGTACCTAGTGTAGGTACTTAGTGTGCCGTGGCCCAGCAGGCCTATGATCTAAAAATACGATCACCAATTCACACGTGAATTCGCTGTTCTTTTTTGCTCGAATTTCACTTATTGGTTATGAATTTGACATAAACATTTTGTTCGAAAGCGAAGCGTATAGTCACAGATCACGGAAAGATTTTTTTCTCTTCCATGTTCTGTGCGTATAGTGTTCTTACTGAATTGCACGCCAGCATCCGCCCTGGCCTGGCTATTCCACAAAACACAAGAGATAGGCGAGAGGTCGCATGTCACGCATCTTTGACTGTAAGTAGGTATTCAGTAAAAGAAAAATTTATTTTCGATTCAAAGAAATTCAAAATGTATAATCACAAAACGATAAATATATGGAAGGGTTGTTGTTATGAGCAAAGGGATTTCCACTGCTCTTGTTTATTCTAACGCCTTTCTTATGTTCTGTTCATTAGATCTAGACAAGGGGCAAGACTATGACAATGATTCATGACCGAACGAAATAAAATGGTTCACAAAATGACATTAAAGTAACGAAAAACGAGGATGCGTCGACAGCGTTTGCATCATTTTGTCTACGCCCTTTGGAATTGCAGGAAAGATCACCTTGGAAGCTTAGAACTATTTTAACTGGCAACGGCTCTTCTAGATCTCTTCGACTCTCTTAGTCACAGAACATGGAAAGACAAAAAAAATATCCGTGTTCCTGTGCCCTTAGTCTATTGATGATGTGAAAAATTTTGAATGAACATTCTCACTCAAGTTATCTTTTGTGCGCAATAAACTGTAACAACGCTTTATAAATCATTCTAGGAAACAACGGAAAATTAATATTGAAGCTAGTTTTCATTACGTAGATAGTAGGAAAAAGGACAATTTCATACATGCCACAGCTTCCACGCTTCAATGATTTTCTGCCACAGAAAATATATTTCCCATGGAGGAATATAACTTGTGTACCCCAAAATTATTATCGATAAAATTAATTGCGAATATATGGAACAACGTGCAGATCACTACAATAATTATAGGCGAGTGAGTAATAAATCTGAGTGGGCATTTTTATTAATATTGGGCGTTATAAATTAACGCGTGGACGGCACGTGTCGGCCGTGGTTAACGTGGTCGTAATTAATTGCAAACTGTGGTCACGGCCATGCTAGAGATAATGATTACGTATAATATTATAATAATGCTATAATATAAAATTAAGTAAAGTAGTAATAGATCGGCGTAACTATGAAATTTGGAGGTAAGTCTGGGTTAAGTTGTGTAGTGAGTACCACGCTCAACTTCATCTCAAAGAATATTTTTTGTTAAGCTGTTCGTAAAAATGTATCTAAATACTAAGCAGGTGCTTTACCAGTTACAAATAATAAGCTGCCTATTAAGAAAGTTTTATGATCAGCAGTTGACGAATAAAGGCTGATGATGATGCACAATAAATCATTATTACATGGTAAATATAGGAGTTGTTTTTCATTTTATTATTAGGTGTTTTTTATACAAACTGACTCTACCACACTATAAGATACAATGATCTGTATCATTCTTATTGTTACGAAACTTTAACACCATTCACCAAATACATGAAAATATAATTTACAGTTGTTAAAATGAATATGTCGAACAAGCAAATTCGCGATATTAATTAATTGGTCACTTTTAGTAATTATCCAACTCAACGGAAAATCTGTTCTGGCGAGACTTAACTAGCCGTCCCGAGTGCTCCTGATAATTAAACTGAAAGATTGAGCCCCGCTGACAAATAGAAGGTTTTGTGGTTTTACCTTGAATAACTCATTTTTGTTTTATTTGATCGGAATCGTATTCTCGGCGATTCTGTTTTTTTTTATTAGACTAGGTGCCGCGCGCGTTTTCCTTCGCATGGAATTTGCATACATTTGTGACTTAAGTAATGTTAATGTACAGGGTGTTTTTGAAGTCATTGGCATCCATTCGGCCTATTAATGTACTCATATGAAGCTATGTTTTTACGTGAAAAGGGGTGATACCCGGCGGCAGCGTGGGCGCAGGGACGCGGGTAAAGCAGGCATGAAGCATGAGTGACATTGTTTGTTTCGGTGAATTCCGTGCGCGAACTTGAATAAATTCACATTATAGAGCCCGCATTTTGTCGAGAGGCTAATGAAGTAGTTTAAGGCGTGTGTGTTATTTGAATATTAAATAACCAATGTTTCTTTTTGTCAAATTGTTATTTTTAGTTATTTAATTTTTATTTGCTACAGTGATCAATTACTGAGTATTTTACACAACTTTTCAGGGTTTAAAAAAATAATAATTTTACATCTTGGATTTGCCTCATATTTGGGGAAAAGACTCTTTATCGTGAGTATGTTTTTATTTTAAAAGGATGCTAACGACTTTGATGTCATCCTGTATATATACACAGAATCAGGATATTATAATGTTTGTAGCAACGACAACTCCGGAAAGTATGACTTTCGGCGACGTAAAAGCAAAAAGGATATTTTTTTTCTCCAGTAGGTATTAGTCTTGATACAAAAATTATCTGTCTTTGCAGGAGGTAAGGATTTTTCACAGAGTTTTTAAAGTACCTCAAGTCTTGACAAAATAATTAGGAACTTACATAACTAAAATAAGTGCTTACTGGTATTTTACAAGCTTTTTATTAACTTGCCATGTTAGTTTGTTAGTTAGTGGGGGACAAATCTTGCAAGCTTAATTTGACCCACTTCCCAGTGTCCGATGGAGCTGAAATTTTGTATACAGGTTTGGTTTAGATGACAGTACAATATTTAAGTAAGTACATTCAGCAAAACAGATTGTCATAAAAATGAAATTTTTACAAAAAACTTATTTTGTTATTTCCAAAAATACAAGCAACCTCTCCATACTGCCTCTATTTTCCTGGTGATTGCGGAAAAATACTTAACTACCTCCGATCTTAACAAATAATTACTAACTTAACAACAAAGGCCAAATAAGTATTTTTTGTCTTTTCCTAAAATACAACCAACTTCTCCATACTGCCTCTATTTCCGGCATATCTACTTACATCTCGCTGAGCGGTCCCATTTATTTATGTTTAATACTCAGTGATCGTGATCAATGTTACGGGCCGAGGAGCCCGTGATTAAGAGCCTCCGAATGATTCCCGCCCCGACCTATCTCGCAAACGATCGCATTCCGAATCTTAGTGATTGTGGATAATTTTCTCCTTGTTGTCCCATTTTTATTGGCATTTATAACAGGCCTTTGTTGTTCTTTTGTTTTTCTTCTTGTGAGAGTTTTAACTGACTTACTTTATCGTGTAAAAGTTTTATAAAATATGTACAGTACTAGTGGACCCGGTGAACTTCGTTTCACTAACATCTATCGAAGACGGATAAAAATAATAATCGCGAAGCACATCTAAATTCTACCCCATTAGGGAGAGTTTTTTTAACTTCGCTTACGTAGATCATTTTCAATCGTAACCAATGTACCAATTATCATACTTCTATAAGGATGTTTCGTATAAACTTAACCCCCCATTTTACCCATTCAGGGGAGGAGTTTCCCAAAATCCGTTTTTAGCTTCCTACCAAATTTCATCTTCATTGGTTCAGTAGTTTTCGCGATTTCGTGATGAGTGAATGACCTTTCGCTTTTATATGTAGATAATTATGTAATAAATAATAAGTTTTTTTGTTGTATTGTAAGTCGTTATTTTTGCGAAATATTAATAAACTAACATTAAAGTTACCTACTATGCAAATATTATTTATCTATACTAATATAAAAAGAGGAAGGATTTGATTGTTTGTTTATTTGTTTATTTGCATCGAGTAGGTAGGCTCCGAAACTACTGGACCGATTTAGAAAACTCTTTGACCATTAGAAAGCTACATTCTTTCCGTATGACATAAGCTACTTATATTTTATCCCGATATTCTCACGGAAACCGGTACCACGCGAGTAAAAACGTGAGGATACGCTAGTTAGGTATAAAATTGAAATCTTTGCTCGAAACATTTTTTTCCCTTGTCCCTCGCATTTTCAGTAAATTGTTGTTTAAGAATTTGTTGTTATCAAGATCGCACAATTATTTTTGTTAACTTTTTTAATTGAGCTTTTAAAAATGCAGTCCAACAGTTTTTATCCAGGGCCAGTCAAAATGGTAAAATCTCGTCAAAATTTTACCATTTTTACACCTTACGGCGCTCCACTATGAAATTCGCTCAGAATTTATTACCCAATAACTTAAGTAGGCACCTAAGACATTTTACTAAAAATTAACAGCAATATCTGTCGAAAGAAGACATCTGTATGATTGAAAAATTTCAACCAAATAAACTGAAATCTGCTAGACACAAACAGAACGTTAATAAATAATGATGACACACTCACAAAATCATAGCACTCCCAAATCCAATAGACAATAAAAGCAAAAAACGTCTTCCGCTGTCTCTACATTTTGTCCCGACTCGTTTTATTTTGGTCCACGACATTGATGGACTGACACAACTAGATACACGAACAGACGAACTCGGGAGGGTTCCCAGTTGTTCGGAAAATTCAGCTTTTATTAAGCACGGTGGACTGTACGAAAATGTTAGCATTTCGGGCATATGATGGAAATAGTTTCGCAGGCACGTGCGAATGGGATTTTAGCACCGCCAGATTACCGAACCGAAAGCCATTCAGACATTACCTTTTATGAAATTTATGAATAAATCGGGAAAATGTCGAACTTGATTTCACTAAAAGCATTGGATTCGACAAATCAGTTGCTATCATGTTTCATAGATCACTTGCTTCATAGCGTCATAAATGTCAGTTATTGAAAATTAACGAACGAATACATAAGAATTGTCGCCAATTTTCGCTCACACGACGCTATTAAGGCGGCAATGAAAGTTTACAAACGGCCACTAACGAACTCCAAATGGATCCGAATGCCAAAAACAAGTTAATTTATGAGTCCTCCTGATAATAACTCCTTATACTAAAACAGGAGGCAATTGTTCCCCTATAGAGTAGATTGGGGAGTGAGCTGTGCATGGTTACACGTAAACGGAGCCCGACCAATTCATTAGGCACTTGCAGTTTGATTTCAATTAGACAAAGTCAACAGTGGCGGAGTGGACATAATTGATTTTCTTACGACCACTCACTCGGTTGGAATCTGATCAGAGTAGGTATTAAACACTGCGCGCCGCCCCACCTTTAATAAAATTTGATGAATGGTTTGGCGACATGAATGATTTAAATTTAATAACGCAAGCTTGTTAAATCTTTGTAATTTCAAAAAGAAGTTATGAAATCCTGAATAAATACATTACGATTTCTTTCAATCTTAAAAGTAAATGAATATATGAAACGTATTTTTTTTATCTTGTACATTTATAAATACCAAATAAGTAAGTAATTTAAATTTTTAGTTTTTTTTTCCTCGCGTGCTATTGCGATGACTTCATGTCGCAGTGACATCTCCGATTGAGGCTGCTGCGGGTGATTTCCGTCCGCATGGACGGACTCTATGTAGGTACAGTTGTACCTACATAGAGTCCGTCCATGCGCAATCTTCACGCAACTGGTGCGTTTTTGGCGCTAGTTACAGTACATTTTCTTCGTTCTAAGGTTATGGTAAATTATTAGTATTCGATTTCGACCGCGCGCAGCCGCACTCTAAAACTGTCACCTACTGTCCATTTGACGGCTTCGTATTATTGTTGATCGAAATTTGACGGTTGCTATTTATATTGACAGAATACCGCCCGCCATTACGAAAGTTGATTTAAATTATTAATCACAAAAATACAACTTATGTTTTTGATGGTGTTTTTTCACCTGGGCTCAATACAAAAATTGATCATTGATCGACTATAAGAAAAATAAATAAAATTGCGAAACCGTGAGAGCGCAACTCTAATAGCCAAAGGAGAAATACGGAAGCGCCAACTCTCAATCGCGATGTGACGTCACACGTTAATTCCATTGGCTCACCCGAATTTCTCACGGTGGCCGTACTTTAACGTTCAATATCTCAGTCATTTTTAAAGATAGGAAAAAAATAAAAAGATATTCTTTTTTCTCGAGTAACATATTTTTAGATATGCTGATAACAAAAATCATTGGTGTGACTCATTATGTCGGTGGCAGCATTGCAGAAACGAGATGCGACATTTATTTGTTCCTATAGTCGCCGCCGAGTCGCCCTCGCGTCGTTGTCGCTTTACCAGTGCGCCCTCGGCCTAACGGCACAACGCGAAAACTCAGTGTTCCGCCGCGCGACTGACGACGCTCCCGCTTCGCATTCGCAGACCCTTGGTGCCCTTTATGAAACACTTATTACGTTAAATCTATGAAAAAGGTCGAAAACTTTTTCATAGAAATAATCGAGTGTCAAGAACGCTCTATGGTTTCTGCAATCTCGCAGCCATGCTTTTTTCGAGAACTAAAAGATTATTGTAGTGTAGAGTCTGTTAACGGCAACTAAACACAAACATGAAAATAATCCCATCCCACTTTAATCATAACAGGCACAACGATTGAATATCTCACAAATTGATACATGTTTTACCAACGTTTTTTTTTTATTTTTGAACATTGAATAACAGATTTAGGTATGTTGGTTGAATATTTATTGCATCAAATACGTTTTGGTAAAAAAACTTGATTTATAAAATCAAAGCTGCCATTGGACCATACAAAAATACGAGTAGGTATGTAGCGTTTTAATACAAAGTTCTGTAAATTAAAAACACCGAAATATCAAAGTAGAATAAAAATTTAACATCCATATTTCACAGAAAACCGTACAAGCTGTTATTGGTTTCACAATAGAAAGCTTGCGTAGGAACATATTATTATCATATTTCCAGGAAAATGTTTTATGAAATTGAAGCTCAAATACCTATTATAAAAATAATACTCAATTACTAAATTCCTCTTTTGGGTTTTTTCATTAACCACATACTCTTTTATAAGGCGTTATTCATACTGACCTATCTGCCACATGATGAAATGTTCATTTAATAAGACAACACTTAGCAGGGGCCTTACTGCGAATTGCCAAATAATGTTATAAGTAGTAATATTGTATGCGAGATGGGGCTATACGCAGTGTATAGCTCCGTCCTGCAATCAACATTACTATAAAAAATTGTTTGACTTAATATGTCAATTATCGCAGTTTAAGTGCCCAGGGGGGCTACCGGCTAAGAAATATGGATATAGGTATGGGCTTCAACTGTCATTTGAATTCCTTATCTTGATAGATTTTTGCTGCTTTGTTCTGTTGAACTTTGCTAGCTAGTTATCGTTATACCCGACGTCACAAAATAAGGAACTGATAGCGGCTATTTTCTTTATAAAATTTACTTATAGTTCCCAAAAACGTATGAACTTCATATCCATAAAGTTACGCGTTAGCCTCCCTGGTCCCGAAAGAGCCAATTCGCAAAGATTTCAATTGCGATTTTTGTTACACGGATTTCATATTTGCTCCCCCACTGAAATTACTCAAACATGCAGAACAATGTAGGTATCACGATTCGCACGATAACTCGCGCGACAGGTCTTAGCTAGTTGGTTCATAGAGGCTTTGTCGGGCACACCGATAGCTCCACGTTAATCTCATTTCACAGGTTAGTAAGCAGGACAATTTGGGTGCTCACCACAACAAATTCAAACCCGACCGTGCAAATGTTACTAAGCAAACACGCTATTGTTATTTTAGGTTCATTAGTTACCGCTAACAAAATGTGTTAAAATACAAAATGTGGGCTCTTTGTCGCATGAAACGTCCACCCGTCGACGATTGATTTATTTAACAAGAGATTTAAATTATTCTGCTGCTAACTGCAAATTATTATTTGTCTAACGCCAGTCTTTGTTGTAATAGGATCGATACGGTTATGTTTTCAAACCACGCATGGTACCTAAGCAATATAAAAAAAGGAAATAAAGAATATATATTCTGAATAAACAAAAACCAGACCAGAAGACACTGTAGCTTTACAACGTATCAAAATTCCTGACATTCTAATAAAATCTGGTATTTCCCTGTGAAGTAAAAGTATGCAAACAGACCCGGCCATTATGTATTTATTCAATACCCATAGTGACGGCTGAGATCAGGCGCTAACCCCCGAATGACCGGCGGGTTCCGCGCGACCCTGGCGGAAAATTGAATTGTAACCCGCACCGCGCTGCCTAATCTCGATGGTAGCGCCCAGCGCCGCAGCTAGGGGTTAAACTGGGGCTCAACGCGGAGAGAAGAAAACAGCGTTCATGATCATTGTCACCAATTTTTCCTACTTGTCGCTTTTATAAATTTTCCTAACCATGTAATTCTTACGTGTTTTTTTTTTGGAAAATTGAGTTGTCACCCCTACCGTTCTGCCTAATCTCGATGTTAGCGCCCAGCGCCGCAGCTAAGGGGTTACCTAGACTGGGGCTCAATGTGGAGAGAAAAATGCAGCATTTTGCGTTTTGATCATTGTCACCACTTTTCCATATCCCTTTCTGTATTTACTCGCTCTTCTAAATTTTTCTTCCCTGTATCTACAAATGTTTATTGCAGGTTGTTATTTTAACTCGAACGTTCGTCGTTACCAGCGCTGAAGGCCTGAAGCTAGAGGGCATGAAGAGGAAAACAGCTAGGTATTTCTGTTCTTTTTCAATCAGTTTTCCCTATAAGTACTCGCTTTTGTAAATTTTCCTCGCCTCATTATAGCCTTATTATACATATTTAAGTTGATACATCCTGCAACTACGTAAAAAGAATCTGAATAAATAACACACCCACTAATGTTTGTAGTGACTTTAAGATTTGCCGAAAACACGCATATAGTTCAAGCAAATGGCCATCTATATTAGATCAACAAAAGCTGAATTGTTTTATGAGGTTTTTACGCACAAGCGACTAAACTTATTTAATTATTTGTCCATTACCGAAAAAGGACACCATTTCTGACTGACATTACATTTCAGTTAATAGGGCGCAAAGGGCGCAAGGCTTATACATGCAAGTCCAGCCCTTGCCAATGCCCCTAAACACCCATACGATTTTCAGTCACGTTCCTTAAATACTTCTTGTTTTATTTATATCGGAAAGGGTAGCTGAAAACACCCTAAACTGTTTTGTGTGTGATACAAAAGAGTTGCTACTCCGGCATCGGGTCTAGAGATTGATAATGGTCATTTGTTACGTCGGCACTGGATGTTTATCGACCTGCAGATATATTAGCCCTGTAAGCGGTGCTATACCTAATCAATACTTTATGAAACCACTTTCAAGTAGAACCTTTTTGTTAGTTGGTCAGCTCTTAAAAATACATTGAATATTAAAAAACAACCCCTTTTTACTTAAGCATAGTTGACCGCTGAGTGTTTTCTTTATTGTGTTCAGTTTACCCAATTAATCTTTTTCAATTAAAACTCGAGGAAAAGCTGCAACAATAAAGAGTAAGATTGAAAGGCCAAATTAAAAACTCATCTACGTCCAACAGGCTGTGTAGACCGTAATAATGGTATTTAGAGAAGCGAGGAGAAGCGCTCTGAGTGGATGTCAGAGCTGCCGTGAAACTTATTGCAACTTGTTTACTCTGTGTCTTCGGCGCCCTTTGTTCGCCGACAACTTTGCAGACGCTAGCGGACAGTTACTCCCTATAAATATAATTTACATTCATTACCGGGAAGCCGGGAATAATAGGCTCAACATTGGCTAGCTTCTGACGTCACTGCGGAAAAGTTGGCGATAGAAACGATAAACGCATTAAACAGGTAAATCCTCCGTAAATTTCTAATAGGCTACCCTCGACATACTTACGGCAGTTTGCTCCGAAAGTTATTTACTTTTAGGGATTATGTGGGGCATAAAGTTGCATTTTGCTTGAGCTGGGAAATGGTCGTAAAAAGTGTTTACAACGAGAAAGTTAGTGCGCTGAAATATTTTATCGGCAGTCTACAGTCTTATAGCGGAAAATCATACTCATGGCCGTGATATAAATTTTGAGTGCTTAAGTTTGATAACGCGTTACATGATGGGGTTCATATTTTAGAAAGTCCATTATTATGAAGTACATAGTTATTATTTAATGCATGACTTATCAGCACAATCAAACATAACTATAGAGCTTATTTGTAATGTAAGCAATATCTAAAATAAATTTATCGATGGTATTTTTCGGACACTCTGTCCAAGATCCGATAAGTAATCCGATAACATTATCGAGTTTTTCAAAATCTAAGTATTTATTTAAATTCACCCCTACTACGTTTCAAAAATCTAACATAAGTAAATGTTACGTACCGAGTAAGTGATAAGGTGCCCGATTCTCACGCATTCGAATTTTTTCAGTGTGGTAATTTCGTATACGAACATATTGTTTGTAAACCGCAAACAAAATGTTCGTATACGAATTACCGTATGAAAAGTTAGAACGTTTCAAACTAGTTTGTTTGAAACGTTTCAAACTGTCCCACATCTCAACAAATTCATTTTGACAGTTAGTTCGTATACGAACGAACATCGATTCAAGGAATTTATATGTACTAAGAATCGATTGGTCCTCCGTACCACTCGTTGTGTTCGAGTGGTTTTCGATCGATCTTGTTCGATTGCGAAATTCTGACAATACACAAACTGTGTTATCTTAGAAAAATATTTGAATTTCTCTTTTTCGATCTTTTTCTCGATTGCGTGAGAATTGGCCACAAGGTTATATTTTTGGTTTCTTAACAATCTCATAGTAGGGCATTGTCGGCATCCTATATGTATCTCTACGTTTACTATTAAAAAAATAAACTCAAATTTTCTTCAAATCATGCGGTAATACAAAAAGAAAAACAAAGAAAATAAGTAGCTACCATTTCCTAACAAAATGTTTTTAATTCTCTGTTCGCACAAGTGAATTTTCGCTGGAGCAGCCAGTGCCCGTAGTGTAAGTTTTTATGTCAAAAAACGCAAACTATTTCGAATGCGTATTAATGTCAATTTGTATGAAAACTGTATTAGCGCCTCTAGCGGCGAGTAGCGCGCTTATATAGTTTTCATACAAATTGACATTAATACGCATTCGAAATAGTTTGCGTTTGCTTGACATAAAAACTTACACTCGGGGTACAGAAACAGAAAATAAATTCGGATAGTAGAATCCTAAAGAATGGAAGTAAAATAAAAGTGGTGTGGAAATTTTATATTATAACAATGCTAAAATAATATGACGACAAGGAAGAAATTGGACCATTGTCTCCGTTACTTTACTCTCTCCTGTAGGTACCACGACGACTGAGTTTTCCAAAATCTATTTCTTAAAATTTACCCATATGTTTCAAAAATCTAACCTAAGTAAATGATGATAAGTACCAAGAAAGTTAGGTTCAAGGTATATTTTTGGTTTCTTTACAATCGTATAGTAAGACATTGACAGCATCTTAATCTCTGATGTTTATATTTAAAAAAAACTCAAATTTTCTCAAATGCGGTAAGAGGTTAGTTCATTTGTCATTAAAAATCCAGTTAGTTGTACAGCTAATAAAAGCATATAGGTATACAACAGAATTGTTTCCTAACAAATATCTCGCATTACATTCGGCATCCCACTAGAGCACATTTCACAAACGAGTGCTCTCGGATATCGAGTTAATGAAGAACACTCGCGCCAGCGCGCGGCGCCACTCGGCTATTAGCTTAATGCGGGAATCAACTGGCGCATTATTTTTAACACCGCTCTCTTTAGAATTGTAGATTTTCAATAAAAACAATTGCGGTTCTTGCCGGTTCGCCATCTAGGTTATTACGGAGCTTGCTCAGTTGGATATAGAGTGCTAGATTAAATTGAATCCTAGCAAACGGTTAATTTGATGGGAGTTTCACTCAAACTTTATCAAGTAAAGAATGAATCCATACTAATTACCAATTATAAATGTGAAAGTGTGCTTGTTTGTCCGTCTTTCACGTTAAAACGGAGCAACGGATCGACGTGATTTTTGGTATGGCGATAATTTGCCGAGCTGTAAAATGACATAGGCTTCGTCTTATCCCATAAAAACATCACATTCCCGCGGGATAACGTCGTGTAATCCACGCGGGTGAAGCCGCGGGCGGTAGGCTAGTCTTTAATAATAAACTTACAAACTAGCACTAACATTTCTGTAAAAGCTAAACATTTCGCATCTTCTTATTGCTGACACAAAGAAATTCTATTTCAACACCCGATGAAAGTGGAAATGTACGACTTACCATACTACCACTGGGCCCATTTCTGTCGCATTTTCATTCTCCACTTCATTGCCATTCAGCCACAGAGGTCCGGAACATGGCGGCCCTCCGGCGTCGAGTCGCCGATCAAATGCACTCCCGACATTACCTTGACTTATAGCCCGCCTCCCTTATCCCAAAACTTGCCGGTTTTGCTACAAACGCTGCTGGTGGAAAGCTGGAGCTCCTATTTAACGAACTGAACATTATTTTACAGATTTGTTTGTTCATTTATTTGACCTAAATACTAAGACATACCTACGTCAACGACAAAGACGAAAAGAGAACAATTTAGCGACATAGTATAATACTGTATTAACTTCAATTTAAACATAAAGTTGACGACCTTTACAAAGTGCCGCTGTCTCTGGAGGTCCCGGGTTCGATTCCCGATCGGGTAAATATTGAAGACGAAATTATAATTATTTCCTCGGGTCTGGGTGTATGTCGTAATACCAGTCGTTATTTCCAATTTCCTTAACACTAGTGCTCAAGCTAACTACAGTTACACTACACTACACTCTGTAGAGTTTAGAATTAGAACAATGTATGTGGTGGTGTCCAAAATATTAATTTAAAAATATATTTTTTTTAATAAAGTATCTGAAAGTATATTTTTTAAGAAAGAAAGTATAGCACGTTGTGTTGTATTTCAAATAGTATAAAAAGGCCCATTGAACTAAAGTATTTAATTCACATAATTAGTTTACTCAACTTGCTCAAGCATTATTGATTTACTAACGAAAATGTAAAAACTTAATTAGGATAAATCCGATCAACTTACATTACACGAAATCAAGAACGGTGTGTGTTACTTATTTGGAAAACAATTAAATTGTAGCTGTTTTACGCAAAGGTAAGTAGATACGAACCCATAATTAGATATTTGATGAGAGCCTATTTTCATGTAAAATACCCAGCGTACCGTGTTTCATGCAAATTATAGACGGTTCAGTACACTAACAGCTTAATGAGAACTCTAATTGTTCAAATTCAACTCGATTTAAATAGGAAAAATCATTAAAATATGGTAACAATAATAAATAGTAACGGCAATTCAAGTAGTAGGTACTATTGTTCAAAATATTTCCACGATTTCTGGTGTTTTAGAAGTTATACTGTATTAAAATAATGTTTTTTAGAAGTACTACTATGTCGTAGTATTTTTTTATATGTGTACGCCTGTGTACGCATTTAAACGATTTAATAGAGTGATAAATTATAATTGAATAATGTAAAGAATGCACTTAAAAACAACAATTATTAATTTACCAATTAACACATTGTTCAAAGAAAAAAATCGGCCAAGTGCGAGCCGGAGTCACGGCTGATAAGCTTCATGGTAAAATAAAAATTTTTTTTTCGCAATTTTACTTCACCACTTTGTCGGCGTGATTTATATGTGTATTCCTGCCAAATTACAGCTTTTTAGTACTAAAAGTCTATGAGAACTAGGCTGGGGACGGCCGACGGACATGGCAAAACTATAAGGGTTCCTTGTTGACTACGGAACCCTGAAAACGAAACAATGGAAATTATAGATATGAACTGCCGAAACTCTATTCCCATTTCCCTTTATTCATCGGAGAAAAATATGCCCGGCAAATTAGGTAATACAAAAAACATACCGCTCGCAGAAACAATTGAAGAATATCATCATATCGCTTCTCGTAACGACTCCGTAGCTCAGTGGTTAGAGCAGTCGCCCGGAAAGCGAAAGGTCGTGGGTTCGAGTCCCATCGGAGCTGGTTGTGAGACGGGTCGATTTTTTCTAAATACTTCATTTTCCATTTTTCTATTATTAGGATATTAAAATTTGAATTAGACGGATGTTTAAAATTTAATTTGGTGCAGTAAAGTATTTCTAATAGAAAATAAAAGGGCCGGAATCACTAGTTTCGAAATTGTAAGTAGGTACCTATACCTAATACTTACCCTATTTTAGGGAATCTTAGCCTTAACTCGAGCCTATATTTTTTTGCCTTTTGTAATCCCGCTATAGTTGTGTTCGTGTTTTGTCCCATCCGTAAACAATTTAAATACTAATACTCGCTCGAGTACAGATAACATAATGCAATAAGAAGGAGAAAATTGTTTCGACTGCATGGTGTAAAGCGAACCTTTGAAAACATTAAAAATAAGCAGTGGGTAACTTTAATTTATGCACAAATTATGGATTAAAATAAAAAGAAAATAACAACGGGTCCTTACGAGCTAAACCAACGCTTGCGTTTTCACTATCAACGCTGTTTTAAATTCAAGCTGATTTGCAAAGTAAATGAAATTGCTTTTTCACATTTTATAAAATGCACTTCAATTTCTAATAAGTAGCTATGTTTTTGTTGTCGGCGCGGTGCGGCGCAACCCGAAACGTTGCATTGCGATGCCTTGGGCGTGCTGATCCGACTATAACTGAACAAACAGGCGATCGGCATCGTATTAATTAAAACAAACATGACTATTTATTTACTTGTTTTCCATCTGTATTTTAAAGATAATGTTTTCACGTAACCCTCATTAAACATCAATCGTATTCAGTTTAATGTCGGGAAAAACCACATCAAAAAAGTAAGAAATAATTCCTCACCAAATAAATAACGTAAGTACTTTGAAGTCGGGCGGGTTTTAACAAAAACAACAAAAAATTGTACATGTTTCACGCCCGACTTCAAAGTACTTACGTTATTTATTTGGTGAGGAATTATTTCTTACTTTTTTGATGTGGTTTTTTAGAAGGCGCTTTTATTTTTTTATAAAAATAATTTTTATTTCACTCTTATTAGTGCATCGTGCAGGCAATTTGCGTGTTTTCTGGTAAATAGGTATGTGATCAAACTCAAAACCTCCTTTTTCGAAGTCGGTTAAAATACCTTGAGGTATCCCCTTTTTAACAAAACAAGAATCATCTAAATCTGTTTATAAACAAAGGAGTTATGCCTAAAGATACGTATTAAATTCACATAAAGTGGTAACGAAAACGATAGTATTTTCAAGATTTCCTGAAAACTACTGAACCGATTTCAAAATTTCAAAAAATGGGACCAACTTGGAAACCAACCTGATGTAATAACGTTTGAACCATTTCAATCGGTTCAGCCGTCTTCGAGTAATCGGTGGACATACACAAAAAAAAAAAACAAAAAAAAAAAACATACATACAGACGAATAGAGAACCTCCTCCTTTTTGATTTAGAAGTCGGTTAAAAAGGGAATATTTTCGCGGGATCCGGGTTTTGAGAGGGGAGATTGCACTGGCAAATTAATTCCGGTGGCAGTCTTCTCGGCGGTATTGTTGGCTTGTTGTACAAATAAGCAGACAGCCCCTGCTGCCTTCATAATTCCGGACTCCCCAGAGGACCGCAACGGTGGACTGAAATCGCTGAAAGCCATTTAAGCTCCAGCGACGCTGTCAATCAACCTTCGCAGTTGTGATTATTGCTCAGGTAGAGGAAGCAATCAGTAAATCTGTTGTAGTTTGTTAAGTAACTGTTATTAAGTAACTGTCTGTATTTTAAATTGTTTCCAATATAGAATTTATATTGTTTGGCACTTATACGTCGAGAATTCTTCCATCACCAGGATATAGTTGTACCTAAATATGTTTTGGGTAATAAATCCACTATTTAATAACTAGACGATTTATAAGTAGGTACTTAAGGGCTTGAACTTGAGCACTTGAACACTTTCAATACAAAGGGTTCGTAGTACAGCTCTTCGAAAGATAGGGTAGATGGAACACAAAAGTTTATATATGTGACACTCAGTTGTATATACAGTTTAACAATAACACGATATGCAACCGTTACTGCTTATATTCCAATTGATTTAACTACGCCACAGGCGGAAAATATACATATACACAAATAAAAATAAATCTTCTCCAATAAATTCCTAAGTACAACACTCCGAAATAAATTGTTCCCTTACAACACGAGTATCAGAAATGAGAGCCCAGGTGTCATAAGGGAAGGTCGTTACCCCCTATCCCAATACGGCTCTAGCAAACAAGCTCTCCAGGAATCAAATAAACCGAATTCCCTGTGAAAACCGGAGAGATCAAGGGGCATATGGTGGACGCAGAATTACTGTACCGAGAAACACGTTACAACTGTCTCTGCAACATACGAAACTACGAAACCCTTTGACAAAAATACCGAATGTAATAAAAGTTTTCATTTGCAAAAATATAGTGATAAGTCCTAAAATTTCCCATGTTTTGCCTATGTTTGCCTATCCCATTCACAAACGTATAAAGCAACAAAAAACACTTTTGTTATCCGTCTCACGTAAATTCCTTTCGTTAGCAAAAAGAATTGTATCAAATGTGATTTATACAGTGACGTGTTATGAAGCACAAGGGGTTGTATTAAGGAAAATAGCCTTATCACTGATCCGGTTCCCGGGGAGCGCGAATAAAAAATAACAAAGTATCTGTTACACGGGGATAAGCCAGCAAACGGGCAGCATTCAATTCGCCGCCACTATCTTCACAAGCCACAAAAAGATCGCCTTAAGCCCCAAATCTTTGTGCCGGGAAACGTTGGCTATACACCCTAACTACAAATTTATACACTGATTTTCCCTTTATAGTACTTACATAATATCATGTATAAAAAACAACTTTTTTAATATCACGGCCAATGTTTAATTACTTACCCTGGTTGAAAATATTTTATACAATAAATTCCAATTAAAACTTCGACAGGTAAGAAGACACGGATACAAACTTCAGCAACATGAAACTTGTTTGAATTGCAAAATACTTAGCTTATAAGCTGAGAACGTGACGGGTCTATCAGCAGCGAGACGGGTCTGTAGTTGAAATTTGGACATAAACTCTGCTGTATGGAACGCTGGCTCCCAAACATTTTGAAGTTGTGTAGCGAAAAGTGTTGAGAGTTTACGAGGTATTTTGCTACGAGTCCCTGGGCCGTTATTGTACCTGACTCTCTCCATGCCACTGCTTTTTTTAAAATACCACTTTGTCGACACTGTTCTCCGAAAATGTTGTTAGTTATTGTTAGCTAACGTGATAGCTAGCTAGCTCTTTCTTTTATTAAAATTTTTATTAGTGAATAACTTACTTTAGTAGTGGCAAAACTTAACTTTCGACTTTGATCTGTTTGTACTTAAAAATGGAAATGAACCTTCTTTTTTAGATATTTTATTATTATCGCCTTAGTATTTTTGTTTTGCGTTACGATTTGTATCCTAGTAAATTGATATAAAAATTAATACTAAAATTAATATCCGTAGCATACGTTCGCTGTCGCGTAGCAAAACAACTTAAAAACTTCGTAAGTTCTAGGATTTCGTAACTAACCATATTAAATTTAATAGTACTGCATACGAGTAGAATAAAAAACAAGTGTTTCCAAATCTCAGCTATGGCCGGCGCTATCATAACCGAAGTCATCCTATTTGGGATATACGCAATAAAGAAAGTTCGCCGCCAAGCCGGCGCTTTCTGAACGAGATCGCTCTCATTCCGGCCTATTTGCCGGAATAGCGCCGATATCCCTCCACTAAACAGGAGCCGACCGATACGAGCGTGATCCCGCATTTCATTAGGTGTACACTCGAAAAATGCTTATGTAACTGCCCCCAATTATACTTCCAATTACATAAATTTTGGCGAATCGACGAAGATGTTGCAGAAGCAGACTCCTTTTTGGCTTATTGCTATTTATCGTGGTATAAGCGTATTCTTCTAGTTATTACATGAACTTAGAAAGTCATACCTACCTGGTTATTCATACTTAATAAGTATTATAAATGTAAAGTGTGTTTGTTTATGGTCTTTCATGTCAAAACGCAGCAACTTATCGACGACAACCTAGAGAGAGCTACTTTTTATCCCGGAAAAATATCACATCCCTGCGGGATAACATCGTGAAGGCTAGTAATAAATAAATAATATGTTTATTATATAAATGCTTACCCATAAACTTAAGGAAAAACATTTCCTTTAAGAACGTTTTCTTTTAAAGTAACTTATTACAGGTCGCGAAACATCAATGAATAACTTCCAAAATTAAGTTATTATACCGAAACATTTTCTTCAGTGAACACCACCTTTACCTACCAAATTCACAGATCCGAGGGTAGGGATAATAGGGGAGGGCCAACACAATAATATTAGTACGTTTTGCGTCGACAAAGCCCCTGTCGTTTCGATCTTAATCTGATAATAATTGAACTCAATTTCGTTGTTATTATGACGACAAACGAGCCCCCACGGCCCGGGAGCTGTACTATTGTATGAACTGCTTTGCTGTACAATGTGTCCATATATCTATAGCAATCACATTATCTTCTGTTATATAGAAAATTATGCTACATGGAACAAGGGTACTGTACCGATTAATATGCGAAGTACACAATACTGGCTACATAAAGCTGGTGAGTTCCGTCCGACTTAGGAAGTTTTTACACAACTGTATCATGAGTATTCCTTGAGCCATCTGAAAATGTATTTAAAGAAATCTAATTCACAATAAATGAATTTCGTTACATGGCAGAAAAACAAAAAAAACAAAGTCCGTAAAAGTTACACTCACAAAAAAAAACTTTCCGTGTTCTGTGGTTACACTCTCCTAGAATTCTTTAGGTAGGTACACCAATTGAAGCTTATTTATGTAGTACAAAGATTTTAGGGGATGATAGTATCAATTTCGTTTTCAATTAAACAATAACAGTCTTTAATACTCTTAAACATCCATACATTATATTTTGTTGAAATATTTGCTTTATAAAGCTTTATTTTTATTTCACTTTTCAATTTTTTTTTTTAATTCAATTCAGTTTGCACCCCGGGAGCCAAACAATCAATAGGTGGTACAGTCCGAAGTAAAGATATTTAATTTTAACTTTAAATATACTTAGTTCAAATCAAATCTCGAATCTTTAATTGTTTAATGTAGGTACAGTCGGCCAAATATGTGGTCTACCACCGTAAGGGTGAAGTTCGTTTGTTCGTCAACTTAGAACAAGGTTGATTTTCCTTTGCTTGAATTTTATGACACTTCGCGAATTCGTTTTTCGAATTTCGAATTGTCGAATTTTGATTCTCATCAACAACATACCAATTTCTTGATTCTGATATTGCGGTATAAGGGCGGTTTCAAACTGGCGTTTTTTTCTCTGAGCGTATACGGTCGTTTCGGCATACGCGCTTTCACGCGAGCCACAATACGGACTTCAAAAAACTGAATAAACGGGCATATTTCGGCGTGTTCGCTCGAACCTTGCGCTTGATTAGGTAGCGTATGGCTCGCGCTTATACAAGCATACAAGCATGTCAACGCTCGTACGAGTCGCGCGTGTGGCAAAAGGCACGCCTATACTATACGCGCCTACATTGCGCTTCCGAAAACGAGCTTATACGCGCATATAAAACGCTAATCTGAAACCCCCCTAATGTTCCTTGGGAAAATTGTTCAGTTATCGATAATGAATTACCAATTTCAGTATTTAGGGATATTTTTGTAAGGATAGTAACTAACCGATCGACTAAAAAACATTTTAGGGTACCAAAATTACTAGGTGAGCGACTTAGTCGCCAATCTAACCTAACCTAAACCTATTTTTCCGCTGCTCACTGCTCACTTAGTATTTTTAGTCGCTCAACCTAGTAATTTTTAGTCGCCTGGTTTAACACTTTGCATAAATGGATGTTCACTGCTAAACGTAGGCTAAGTGGATATCATTGGGGGAATTATATCCACTTTGCTCGATTAGAAAAGGACGGGACAAGGGTTGTAACAAGAAGCGGTAGTGAAAATGCTAATTATTTGGTTGTTAAAAATATTACTTTTCACATGGAATAAGTCACTTAAAAAATTAAATGTTTAAATCTTGTGTAGCCGCCATCTGCCTCTATGACTTCTCGGAGTCGGTCCCTCATTGAGCCCACCAGCCTCGAGCAGATGTCAGACTCACGGGTTTCCTCCCATACCTCATTGCAGTGCCCTTGCAGTGCTTTTGCTGTTCTTTAGTTGCGGTTCCATCATGTCTGAGCCATAAGACACATTTAATTCTCTAGAAATCTCAATAAAATTGAATCCATCATTGTGAAGTGCGATTATTTGAGCTCTCTCGGCTATGGATGGATAAATTTTGAGGCATTGTAGTAAAATAATGAATAAATTTTACTTTAGTTTAGGGAGTTTAGGAAAATACCTGTGACATTAATTTGTCAGTGATATAATATTATGGTCTTTTTCAGTGAAAGAGTTTTCTACTTTAAAAATCCTCCTTAGTTCTGAAGTTTATGAAAAACATGGCGAAAATAACATTGTGTGTTTGCTCTATGATTTCATGTCAGTTTTCTCAGTAAACAAACAATTTTAAAGATTCGCCTTTAGCGATATTTTGTTGACACGGGAACTACTGTCAAAACTGGTAGACCACTTTCTTGGCCGGCTGTACCTATCTACAGACAGTGAATAAATACGTAAAAATCGTCAATATTTATCTTAATGTCAAGTTTACGACTTAGAGGTATGTATAAATCAATAAAAATTGGACACCATCACATACACTGTTCTAATACCAAACTGTAGTAGCTTGAGCACTAGTATTATGAAAATGAAAACAACGACGGGTATTAAGGCGAGGATTCCCGACCGTAATAGGCACGCTAACGCTTGCTCGGCCGCGCTCGATACACTACATTTCAAAGACAATTATTTTCGTATATTTTTCACTAACTAAAACCAAGTATACTGCAAGTAATAGGATATTTGGATTACGATTAGACGGATGTTTGGGATTTTATTTGACACAGTTAAATATCACCAATCAAAAAAACGGCCGGAAGCACTAGATAAATAACTGTAAAATAACATATATTTTTTCCAAATTTTGAGTACTTGTGGTTTGCGAGTAATCCATAATTTAAAATACCCTATTTTCGGGAATCGGCGCCTTAATAGGCTGTTCTGCAACAGTTTCTAACGGCCCTTGATGCATATTTCAGATAATTTCGCTATAATGATTTCGATATGGTAGGTAGGGGCCGCCAAAGCTTTACTTATGCTAATTGACTACACTAATACAAAACAGATATTGATTGTAGGCTTAGGTAAGTTAGATTTTCAAATAACTTTGAAAGTGTAACGTGTAATAAAGTTCAAGTAGGTACAAAGATCACCATAATACATTATCAGCTTTTGTATCAAATCGTGCAAATCCATATTATAATTAATGTGTTTTACAAGCTTTTATTTAACTTGCAGTGTATGTATGTATGCACGTAAGTCCGTTCGGGTCAAATCTTGGAAGCTTAATTTGACCCACTTCCCAGTCTCCGATTGAGCTGAAATTTTGTATGCAAGTTTGGTTTAGATGACAACACAATATTAAAGTACAGTCAACAAAAAAGCCTGTCATAAAAATGAAATTTTTACTAAAAACTTATTTAATTAATGTATTTAACCTTTATACGACTTTTTAAACGAAAGATAAGGTTTTGGTCACACTTCATAATAATATTAAGAGGGTTAGGTACTACTATTAATAATAACTGTTATGAATGTTTATTTGAACGAATGATCCGAACACCTAGTCCATTAGCTAAGCCGCAGAGCGGAGACGGTAAGCGGATCACAGAGTACGTTTGTGCGTCGGATAAGATGTTGAAATGAACGAGGCCCAACTTAATGGACCCCCCTTTTAACTTAAATAAGAGCGGACCCGGAAAATAACAGCTTAATATTCGCTTAAGATAAACAGCGCGAGCAAGACTCGCACAAAGAAATGTTATTTGAGAATCAATATTTTACGAAGCTATAATAAAGTAAGCATACCAGTTTGAGTTCGTTGTCAATTGGTTATTAAAGTACATAATTATCGCTACAGCTACGTTATAGTTTTCAATATACCTAAAGTCAGATGTGTAAAAAATATGCTGCCATTATAACACTGCACATAACATGGCAAGTTGGCCGAAAACTAAAAAAAAAGGTGTAGGTATCTCTCTACGGAATAAGATATCGCATACCGAGACGTTTTATAGGTCTTCAATTATTTATGTAAACATTGCGCATATTAAATATAACACGGCATTGAGGAACTCTAGTTTATTTAGGATTCTCATAACTGATCCTTTCCAGTTTGTTATCCCAGTACCTCATTGTATATTAGATACTGAGCCCAGAGCTTCATTATTTATTAATGTTTACGTTACCTAACCAACAGCCCCTTGGCAAAAAATGTAAGAGTTATGAAGTGAGTATAATGCAATGAATTGCGTGACGTAAAAGGTTTGGTTAGCTTTCGTAGTTACGAAGGAAATGTTTGATTTTTCTGAAGAAATTTTTAAGTTGTCCTTTTTAGACAGAGAAGGGATTAGCTAATATAATGGTCGTCATTTGCTAGCACATTTCAAGCTTGAAAACGCAGTTAATAATAAACAATTAAAGCTCACTCGACTCAAAAGCTATCAAGCGTCAGACGGCATAGAAATTAAATCCGAGACATATTAAAATAACAGCGTCAGATTGTAGGGTGGAACGAGGGCGGCTTTCAAAGAACTGAGTTAATGAAGACACACGCAATAAACTTGCGGGCGACAGGTGTGGTGGGAACACTGCCTTCATGAATTCTGCCGAGGGCCCGAATTACATTAGCAGTGTACCTACAAAAGACTTTCTAAATTAACTATCCTGACATGTAAGAGATAAAGATCAAGTTTAAAGTTAAGCTTATTTTATTATTGCACTAATCATGTGACGCGTCACTTGCTTGTAGCGCTCTCCTTGTCTAATTAGAAAGTTTCATGCTCTATATCGCTGAAAATATTATGCATGAAAATAAATTTCTATTTTGTGTTGCTAATATATCAATAAACATTTTAAGTCAATAAAAAAATCAGTCAAATACCCTATTACTACGTCACTGTTTCGTAATATTTACCAGCTATCTGAACACATACTATAGAGCATGTCTATCATAAAAACGGCGGATATTAAAAACGCACTAGTAGAATTTTTCTCATAGCAAAACCTTTTCTAATCAAATCAAACCGTTTTCCGCAGAGCGAAATTTGAACAGTTTTGTCAATACTAACCGCCTGGTTTTGATTTGACGGTGGTCATAGGTGTATTTGTTTAATTTATTAGATGAAACCTGTACTGAACGACTATTTTCTGACTTAATAGATCCTTTGAGTTAATTCTTAAGTAATACATTATGTCTGTATAAAAATAAAACGAACATATTCGCAGATCTAATCTGTCATCTAGATATATCATCATTTTATCGAAGTTGCTATTTAAAAAAACCTTTTAAAGTTGTGTACATTATAGCCAAATTATATAGCAACGTATTGTAATTTATTGTAATATTCCAAACAAGAGAAAAATCTTCCTATGTTCCGAGTTCCAAACATTTAAAACTTTGAAAAAACATTTGATGTTAATACAATGTGCTATGAGCTTGTATGTACATGCAGATATAAATCCATGTTTTAGTAGGCTTTTGTTTTTATCCGACGAAAGGTACACGAATTGGATGTTGGTACATAGGTACTCGTATCGTTACGCAAGCCACGCGGGCGATGCAGCGGCCTGTGGCAATTAAAAAGCGTTTCAGACCGCCCAACATAGTCCGACTTCATGCAACGTAACTTCATCGGTTTTCCGTATGAGTGTGAAGTTCAAAACGAAACTGTTCGGTCTTACGTGTTGCTAGTTAGGCTGATATTTTAGAAAAAGGTAGTTCTAATGTATTTTGATTGAATCAGGCGTCACTTGGCGGAAGTCCCTAACCATTGTGAAAAACGAAATATATGTAGCTTACTTCCGCAAAAAACACAATATGCAAGATGCACCGCCCGCCCGCCCGCAAAAAATTGCACATGCACACCACGAAAACACCAGTGCACAATACCTGCATCTAGCAAGACAGCAATACACCTTGCACCGTCACCAATTAGACTACTCTACACGTGTTTCGCCCCAACCCGGGGCATCCTCAGGAGATAGTTCGTGCTAGTTCGTGCGAAGAACCAACACCAAGTTTTGGTGTTGGGGCATCCTCAGGAGATAGTTCGTGCTAGTTCGTGCGAAGAACCAACACCAAAACTTGGTGTTGGTTCTTCGCACGAACTAGCACGAACTATCTCCTGAGGATGCCCCGGGTTGGGGCGAAACACGTGTAGAGTAGTCTAATTGGTGACGGTGCAAGGTGTATTGCTGTCTTGCTAGATGCAGGTATTGTGCACTGGTGTTTTCGTGGTGTGCATGTGCAATTTTTTGCGGGTGGGCGGGCGGTGCATCTTGCATCTTGTGTTTTTTGCGGAAGTAAGCTACATATATTTCGTTTTTCACTAATGTATTTAACCGCAAATGGCTGTCTCACTAATATTATAAATGCAAAAGTTTTGATATTTGTTACTTAATCACGGCGAAACGGCTGAATGGATCTGAATAAAATGGGGCACAGAGATAGATTATGGCCAAGAATATCATATAGTCTTCTTTACCTCGGGAAACTATCTTATTCCAATGGGAAAACATCGTCTCAGGTGGGCAACGCAGTGAGCGTAAAGCTAGTACTTACTTATAATATAAACAACAATTAATTAATTAGCTCTAATGTTGTTTCTTTATGTATCAGAGGACAATATTTAAAGTTTAATTAAAAATAGAATTAAGAACAATTGACACACATTTTCCAAATAAGTCGAGCTCATAATAATAGCTGCTAGGTGCACGCAAAAATTTTGCCAGTTTTCGTCTGTGTAAGAAAAGTGAATTTCACATTCTTTTCGAATAGATATTCACTGGTGTACGTTTCACTATAAGTACCTACTTCTAAGCATTAACTATCTCTTACATCTTCAGCAGCAGAAAAACGTAAATAAGAAGCCTATTTCCTCCGCAATCAATCAATTTGAGCTAGACTTATTCGGCTGCTATAAGTCACGGCGCGATTGTTGACAAATGGGTGTCCGACTAAGACAAACTAGCTTGTGTAGGTCTATAAACTAAGGCCGACGTCGACTTAAGCGATCCAATAGACATTGCGGCTACATTATTAATTTCTAGGGTTAGGATGTCCATATTTTACCACATACAATCAAAAAATTTTAACATAGAATGATAAAAAATAGCACGACTTTTGACAAATGGGGTGTCCGAGTCCGACTAAGACAAACTAGCTGGTGTAGGCCTATAAACTAGGGCTAACCAGACGTCGACTTATGCGATCCGACAGACCACAAGGCTACGTTATTAATTCTAGGGTTAGGTACGGTACGATGCTATCATCCGTTTTAGCGTTAAGACGCTAAAAACTGATGATAGCATCCTAACCCTAGAATCCGGCGCCTTAGCGCCGGCCAGGCGGTCTAGTGGTCAGAGTTCAGAGTTCCGCATTCTGTGTATTGTATGCGGTGTCTTAGGTCCGGTTGCTCGAAGCTTGGTTACTTTAACTTTTGGGTTAAATTATGGTTAAAGTAAAATTAACCGGCGGTCAAATTTAAAAAGCGTTGTTGAAGCAGCGGTTACTTTAACGAGCAGTCAAATTACAGATTTAACGGCGGTCAAAATAACCGAAAGGGTGGGGGTGGTTTAAATTTTGACATTAGTAATTAAGGGAAGGTGAAAGAAATTGTACAGAAAACACTTTTAACCCTAAGATAACCAACGTATTTTTCTTTTACCGACTTTTTACCGAACTTTTACTTTACTGTAATGTACGAGCAACCGGACCTTAGAAACCTACATACACAAAAGCAGTCAGACCGTGGCGATCAAACTGAACGCGCGTTCTGTCTGAGTTCCATTCAGGGGGCGCAATCTTCATACATTCAAATGGGAACTAGGTACCCAGTGTGAGCAACTGAAACGCTGACACTGATACGATTGCAGAACGCAGACCGCGGGGGCGATGTGTTCGGCGCCTAAGTTAGATATCTGAGGCATAATGTTGCATACTTACTTACTTTGGATTATCAGCAAATTACATGAAATACAAATAAATGTGAAAATACATTAAAGTTTAAACAAACCATCAAAAGTGTGTTTGAATTAAGTAAAATACTTATTACAAATCACAAGTCTCGAAAAACATATGGAAGGAAACGCTATACATTTTTCTGTTACAGTAAATAAGGCGTGCTATTTACACTCCAAAAATTTACAAAGACTATAAAAGCATTTTTCACCTTACAGCACGTATTCAACTACTGAGAGCAGTAAATAAACACCCACCCTCCACACTTGGCTTTCACAATATGACATTGTAGGTCCGCTTTCTTCATTTCATCCGCGTATACGACCTCCCTTCGCATAACTGTAGCAGAAATAATATTTTCGAACAAAAAGCAACGCATGTAGGAGCATGTAGTGTGAAATGACACTACTGTGCAAATATGCTGTGTCAACGCCACTGACGTACTATGCGTGTATGCACGAACACAATTTTCGTGATGCAAGTCGTTGCATCACGAAAATTGTGTTCGTGCATACACGCATATTATTGAACCCGTGTCGCCGTGAGGGGACAGTGAACATATCTGCGTTCAGCCCCAAGCGAAGAGGTGTACGAGCCTGCATAAACGGCATTTGCATTCGTTCATTGCGATGTTATACGTTATTCGATAACAGTATTGCGATAGGGATAAATAAACTGTATCTATTAGCACATTAGTAAATTACATAGATTGATAACGCTCGGTATTTGTTGTCGTAGCAGTTACCTAGTGTTTCTGATCTCTAATAAAATATTAATTTATGTGCGTTAGAACTTAATAATACGGTATTTTACTGATTTTTTTTTTATTTCTTTAAAATGTTTTTCGAAATATTAGCTACACAAAACAAGTTTTCATTTTGAATTATCTTGAATATTTTCAAAGATATAGGACTTCAAACTTTATAATTAGACAAGGACAGGACGCTATCTTAGTGACGTCAGTGGGTTAGTAGCGTCATAGTCACGCCATAGAAGATTTCGTTTTAGAAAGAGACAGCTATAGTCAAAATCAAACAGACTATAATTCTATTATTATAAAACAGATTCAAATTATTTTTTCACATTTGGTATTCTTAATTGCAATATTTTTTAACGTCATCAGTAAATATCTACATTTCAACAACAGTAAAATACCCTATTAATTACATTAGACCGTATACATGCATTATTCTAGTCAAAAGAAATAGGTTAACTTCTTTCTATTATTCAGCAACCATTTTTATTGGGTAGCTTAGTCATGTATTCATTTAGATAGGTACATTGATAGACTTACCGTGCTCTGAAAAAGGTCCATTTATAACAAAGCACGGGTAAAACAAATAATGGCCAGGCATATTCAACAAGCGAGTTGTTGACAAAAACTCGCCGTCGCGTCGACAGTTCAGTCGAGCCGCGGATATGGTCGGTTCTTCCCTAATTAGGGAGCGAGCTAATAGTCAGGCTTTTATCGGAGAACGGCCTACAATCTGACAGGAGCCAACAGATTTGCGTGGACCGCGGGCAGTGCGTAACAGGCAGTTGGCTAGTTTATTTATGTTGATCATTTATTTGTCGCCAACTTTTCAGTTAATTGAACTGATTTTTATATTACTGGGTCTTTGAAGTGGTTTTAATACCTTTAGTGGTTGTTTTTTTTTCTGGCGGCATGCAGGACAACTTTATATAAGTTTAGTATAGGTACTGCAATTCAAATAGGTAACTGAATTTAGATTAGCTATCAACAAGAATATTATTGATGTGTAGCTACCTAAATTTCTTATTTGTTAATCCTTTGTCTAAACATATCATTCTTGCTTTACCCGATAACATAACATAAAATAACAATGCCAATTAAGATTTTATATTATTTTTATGCATTCACAATGCAATTTTTGTAAGTATAGGAAAAATGTGATAGCAAAAAGAAAGCCGCCTGAAAGCTACTTATGGGGCTCGTGGTTTTTTTTTTGCTATCACATTTTTCCTATAATGCCAATTAAATTTAAATAATTTTATTACCACTTGAAGTGACTAATATAATATGTCGTAAGTACTATTTCAAATTACCTATCTATTACCATTACCAGCGTCAGAGTACCAATATACAAACGCGTCATACAGTCGGTCTTTAGTTAGCGCCTTTCAGGACACATACGAGATTAAATCGCATTTGACAATCAGCTGCCTTACACAGCATTGACTTTAATGTATGTGCAATTTGATGCACGACTCTGTTCACTGAAATGAGAGTAAGAAAAATAAGACTTTCTCTTTGGTACAAACATTATCATCAGTCTTTAGAAGATATTCGATCACTGCTAATTTGTATGTAACGAGAGAAAGAAATAGTCGTAGGTTAGTACGTAAGTACCTACAAATAATGATATCGTTTGCAGTCATAGAATATTTAAATTCGCGAGATTAAAATCAAATAGCTAGTCAAAATCAATTTGACTAGCTATTTTTATGTTATATGGGTTTTGATATTGAATTTACAAGTTAAAAAGTTAAATGCACACAACAACCACAACTACCCAGTAGGTAGGAGTTCCAGATAATTAATAATCGTGAATCTTAACAATTGTCTAAAGCACATCTTAGATTTCATAAAGTTCACGAAATTATTAATATCCATAAGAGTAAGCATTACCTGCCAGTCTAAGTTTTTACACGCCCATGAAATATGTAACGAGCACTTGAAGTTTCCAAGGAATGCAAATGACAATGGATCCGGCTGCGAATGGCAAAGCTACGCCTAATCCATGTATGCATTTCAAAGATTTACTGTCACAATGGAGATGAATATAATTCGGCGAGATGAACAGTCTGGCTACACACCGTCATTTGAATAATTACCTCCAGAATCTGCATAACAATCGACGTAGTTAAGTGTGAATTGTGACAGATTAACCGCTAATCTATGTTTTGATAATTTGGCTTAGTAATCGAAAGATATCGTTATCTTAATAAAATCTGGACGTTCATACTTACCGGTAAAGAGCATTCACGGGTAAGTACTTAATTTTGAAAATGAAAAGAAGAAAATATAAATTAATGTATGTCTACAATACTTATAATTAATAATAGGTCTTTACATATGAAATTGCCGTCTTTTTCTCACATGTTTATTGGTCTCTAATTTTTTAATTAATCTTAATATATCAAAATTAATAGTCAGTTTCGAAAATAGAGTATATCGTCATGTTAAACATCTAAGAAAAGAATAATTAAACATGCGTCTAAAATTTTTATAAATGCTCCAAAGTACCCCTTTTTAGTTGTCGTCAATTTGACAGATTTGAACAGATTTTTTTATTCTAATACAGTTTATCAAAAGAGATTATAGGCAATAACTAGTTAGAATAATTTTGTCTGATCATATCTCGAAAGTTTCGTTGAATTCAGAGTTCACATGTCCAAGAAATCCCCAAATATCTTTGTATGCCGATTCCAACTTCCTACAATTTCCCCATAGAAAACGGCAATTTCATAGGTAAAGACCTATTATGTAGACTTGTAGAGATTACATTTGAATACAACAAAGTCATTAAAATAGCTTTCCAAACTAAGCAAATGTTGAAATGCAGCGGTTATAATAATAATTTCTACAGTATCGTCAGATTTTCTGCGGTTTAAGTTTTCCAATTACGAAGCGGAACAATTTAAACTGAGTATCTTATATCTCAGTAAGTATAGCAACACGATCCGATCCTCTCCACTTTGAAATTCAGACTGAGTTCATTAAAGCATCTCTGTATAATTTATTTACTGTAATAATAGAATTTTAGGTACAAAAATGTTCTTAATCTTTACGTAGGAAATCTGCCGAAATTGCTAAAGGTATTTTATATCAACGGTTATCACTAGCTCGCTATTTCAGGAATGTTAGCGATTACGTTACGGGCGTACAACACATTCATGGTTCTAAGGTATAAAGGAAAGATACGAGCTCCTAATAATCGCGCGAGCAAAGATAATCTTCCAAATTACTATCACTAGAATTGTTACCCATGCGCAACAGTGTTTACCATACCATAGGAATGCGTCGATTGAAACGAAGATTTTCTCAATAATTTCTTGTATTGTCTTCCAAGTTAGCCATGCGAGCCTACAACCGAGCCTGCGCCCGCAAGGCCCCTAATGTACATTTTTGCTATGCCCGAACTAGTGGCTACTTATCTTATACTACATACATTGATTCCTTACAAACGAAATACATTTCTTATTTTTATAAAACTAAGGTGGGCACGCGCAAAACATTGTGCGCCGGAACCGGCCACGCCCCATCGGCACATTCGAAGTACCGACACGGTTTCTAACATTTCTGTTCACCTCTCTGTCGACGTCCGACCTCTCGCTTGCTCATGGGCGAGGCTTGCCCCCTCCAAGAATTTATAAAATAACTACCTACATTTATTTTGACATTTATCAGTCTGTCTCTTTTTATTATACTGACCCATCCCGCTCATTTACAGGGACCATCGGGGGGCCACAGACTGAATACCCACCTGGTGCCTGAAAACTTATTTATTAAAGATAAGTTTTCAGTCACCCTTTTTCAGGCTACCTATGTCATCGACCTATGTCTTAGGTCATTATTTCATAGTATTACTAATAAAACGTCATTGGTTTTACTCAGTACTTTATACTTACATAGTCCCTACCACCTCGCCTGGCTTCATTGGGATACCTCTGGTTTTCCACCAGCCCAGGATTGTAAGACCTAGAACCTTGATACCTTTCCCTACCTACCTAACTAGTATTAATTACTTATAGCTAATTAGGTTAGCACAATGAAACCAGGGAACACAAATAGTTTTTATTTTCATACCAAACACCTTACACTATAAGTTAGGTCACATTAGGGCTTATGTAAGTACTAAGTTTATTTAATTACACTATAACTTAATTATCTTAAAAACTATAAAAGCCACACAAACGTAAAGCATATCACTAGAAAGCTTATAATTTTATCTACGTTATTAAACTAAAAAGAACGTTACATATTCATATACAAAAAAGTTATCAAAGTTATAAGCTTATGGCTTTTACTAGGCAAGTTTAGCAAATATTACTTATGCTAGGTACTTACATGATATAAACAATCACTGATTTTAATCACTATTTACGCACTTAGTGTCACTTTAAATTGTCTTTTATCACAGATTGATGCTGTCCGTAACATTCTCCCCCCGGTGCAGCGCTGGCGGCACCATCTTCTTCAGTCGGGAGGACAGCCAATCTCGCTGTCGGGCGACGAAACACTCCTCCTTTTGTTCTGACTTCTGCGTTGCGAATCTCGCCGTCTGGTCCTGGATACACCGCCGTCACGACGCCTCGTGGCCACACGTTGCGGGGCAGACTGGAGTCGACGATGATGACGACGTCGCCGAGCCTGAGTGAGCGGCCCGCGACGTCGCGCGCGCCGCCGCGCGGCACGAGCTGCGGCAGGTACTCGCGCACCCAGCGTCGCCAGTACTCGTCGGCCAGCGCCTGCGCAGCACGCCACAGCTTGCGCGCAGCTGGCTCGCACGGCCCGGTTAGAGGCAGGCCGCGCGGGCACCCCAAAAGGAAGTGGTTTGGGGTGAGCGCCTCCGGGTCTTCTTCGCTGACGGGCACATGGGTTAGCGGGCGAGCGTTTATAGTGTGCTCGACCTCCGCCAACAGTGTACCCAGCACCTCTTCTCGCGGCGCCTTCTCGTTCAGTGTGACTCGCAGCGCGCTCTTGACCGAGCGCACGAGCCTCTCCCACGCGCCGCCCTGGTGCGGCGCGCCTGGTGATATGTAGCGCCAGTCCATACGCTCTGCCAGCGCATAGTCACGTAGCGCCGGCTCCCATTCTTCGATCGCTCGACGTAGCTCTACGTCGGCGCCTCTGAAGTTTGTAGCGTTGTCTGAATACATTACGCGCGGCCACCCGCGGCGCGCGCCCATTCTTCTTAAAGCCATTATTGCCGAGTCCGTCGATAGCGACGCCACCAACTCTATGTGTATCGCTCTCGTTGTAAGGCATGTAAACAACGCGCCCCACCGTTTCTCACGTCGCCGTCCCACCGTCACCGTCATGGGCCCGAAGAAATCTACTCCACAGTTTGTAAATGGTCTCATATAAGGCTGTAGTCTGGCCTTAGGTAAATCTCCGTGCACTGGTACCACAGGGCGAGCTTTTCGAACGCGACAAAATACGCATTTGCTAGCCACCGTGCGTATAGTCGGTCGCAGTCGAAGTATCCAATATTTAGTTCTAACTTCGTTCACTACACGCTCATTGTGTGCGTGGTGGGCGCGACGGTGCTCGCGATATAGCAGCAGCCGCGCATACGGGTGCCTGCCGTCCAGTATTATAGGGTTAATAGCGGGGGCAGACAGACCCGCTGCCCCTATCCGTCCCCTGGCACGCAACACTCCGTTCTCGTCTAAATATGGATCTAGTTTACGCAGCCGGCTTCCCTCTCTGAGGTTTTGCCGTGCGGTTATTCGCTCTATTTCTTCGGTAAAACTTTGTCGCTGTGACTCGCGCTGTAGCCACGTCTCGGCTTCTTCCAACAGCTCTACATTCATTGCTTTATCACGGTCGCGACGACACTTGCGTATAAACAGTAATACTCTCGCCATCGTCCTTACCAAGCGCTCATAAGTCGAAAAGCGCTCGGCTCTAGGTACGCTACTGTTTGTCTCTACGCGCTCTACCGTCGCCAGTACCATCTCTACCGTGTTTTCTTGTACGGCTTCACACACCGGCCATACATCTTCGTCTTTGTACAGGTATTCGGGCCCTTTAAACCATCTGTCTTCGCTCGTTTTCATCGCTTCGTTCGCTCGCGTTGCGTCGTCGGCCACGTTCAGCGCCGTCGGGACCCATCTCCATTGTGTGGCCTTTGTAGTTTCGGCTATCTCGCCTAAGCGATGCGCTACGTAGGGTGTGTAACGCACGCTATCATTGTGAATCCAATGCCACACGGTACGAGAGTCTGTCCAAAATATAACTCTTTCGGGTTCCCAGCGCGACTGTTTTCTTATGCTGTGTGCTAAGCGCGCTCCTATCAAGGCCGCCTGTAGCTCTAGGCGCGGCACGCTCAACTGTTTCATAGGCGCTACTCTGGCTTTAGCTGCTGCCAGTGTGACCTCCACTCTACCATCTTGGTGTACGATACGCCAGTAAGCCGCGGTCGCGTACGCTGCTTCGCTCGCATCACAAAATATATGTAACTCCCGTCGTAATAACGGCGCTCCCCCCGTCGGCGCGTAGAGTCGTGGCAACCTTAAGTGTTTCAATTTTTCTATGTCGCTCAGCCACTTAATAATCTCCTCGGCCTCCGTCTCTGGTAGAGCCTCGTCCCACTCTATGTTCAGTCGCCATATACTTTGTAATACAATCTTCGCTCTTATGGTATAGTAGCTTAGTAGCCCCAGCGGGTCGAAAACAGACATAACCGCGCTAAGTGCCTCTCTTTTAGTCGGCGCTCTTCTCAGCTCTTTTACATCAGCCGGTACTCTCGCGAGCGTTGTATTAAACCCGAGCGCGTCGGTACCCGCGTCCCACAGTAGGCCCAGCGTGCGACCACTATCTAAATTTGATCCCAATTGTTTAGGCGCGGTGGCACGGCTCTCAGTCGGCAGCTCAGCTAAGACCGCAGCCTCGTTAGAGTTGAAGCTGGTCAGCTTGAATCCTGCGCGCCGGTGCACGTCTATTACTTGCTTCATAGCCGTGATCGCCTGTTCTTTATCATCGTAACAATCGACCCAGTCGTCCATATAGTGATTTCTCGTTATTGCTTGGCACGCCAGCGGGTACTCTTCCGCGTTCTGTTTCGCGTTCCAGTCGCGAACGCTATGTGCTAGGAACGGCGAACTTTTAGCTCCGAATATCATTGACGTCATTTTATATCTCTTTGGCGGCTCGCTTCTATCACCGCCTCTCCATAAAAACATTTGAGCCGGTTGGTCTGCGGCGGCTATCTTCACTTGTAAGAACATTTCTTGTATATCAGCCGTTATCGCTATCTCTTTCTCACGAAAGCGTAACAGCAGCCCGTTTAATTCTTGCAGTAAATCAGGCCCCTCCAATAATTCGTCGTTCAAACAAATTCCATTTGCTTTAGCGGCCGCGTCGAAAACCAATCTTATCTTCCCCGGCTTATTTACATTTACAACGGCGAAGTGAGGTAGGTACCACGCTTTCGCGTCGTCTGTCTCGCTCCCGTCACACTCAGTGGCGTAGCCTTTATTTAATAAATTGTCTATCTGCGACTTATATGCTTGTTCGAACTCTTTCGACTTATCCATTTTCCGTTCTATCGAAAGTAATCTTCTTACGGCGTTATCGTAGCTCGGTGGCAAACTAACATTATCTCGCTTCCAAGGTAAACTAACCTCACACTGGTCGCCGACACGTTTAATACTCTCATTGAACGCGTTAACCGCTCTCGTCTCTAGCGGGTTAGCGCGCTCCCTCTTAGCGATACCCAGTGAATCTATCTCGAAATAACGTTTTACTATGTCCCTTAGCTCTTCTTCAGGTGGGATGAGCTCCGTTTTATAAACGTTCGACGAGCCCCCTAGCGCCTTAGTACGGGGCGCCGTTCCATGTATAACCCACCCGAGCCTCGTGAGCGAAGCTACCGGCTGCCGACGGCCGCCTGTTAACAGTTTGCGTGACACTATCAGATGCCAATTATCGGCCCCGATGAGCAAACGTGGTTTAATTCTCTCATAACACACGTCGCTAGTCGATAATCCTCGTAAGTGCGCGTACTGTAAGCAATCTTCATTTACTGTTTGATGATTGAGCGTTAGACCCGTCATTGTCTTGGCGCGAACGTGATGTGTGCTTTCGTCTCTTCCTACTAACACCAAACTAACATCCTTGCTGTTCGCTACGCTCCCTTGCGCGTTTATACTACATATACGCAAGTCTTTTACAGGCCCTGACGCGCCTATTTCATCCGCCAGGTCCTGGTCTATAATGGTGATCGTCGAGCCTTCGTCCAATAGCGCGTACGTTCGTACGGCTCCGCTAGGCCCCTTCACTGTAATTGGACATACTTTCAATAAGACGGCGTTCTCCGCGACGTTGGCCCTATTAATCGTGGCGATAGTCTCTGTTTGCGACTGTCGCACCAACGTCTCTTCATTACTTGCGGTCCGGTCTTTATGAAGCGATGCGTGGTGACGCAAATAACAATTATTCACCCCGCACCGTTTTTCTTTACAGCGAAATCTCCGGTGCTTATTGTTCACACATTGAAAGCACACACCATTATTTTTAGCCCACTGCCATTTCTCATCTACCGTCATGGTTTTATATTTATTACAGTGGGGTACTTTGTGATCGTTTCCACACATTAAACACGGCGTATGCGGCGTCTCTTTCTGGCCTAAAGTGTATATTCTTGCGACGTTTTTCTTATCAGGGCGTTTTTCTTGGTTACGATTTCTATTAGCGATTGTTTCTTTGCTGTACGACGTTGACGGTACGTACGCGTATCTCAGCTCGCGGTCAGCCTCGCGCATAAGGAATCGAGATAAAATAATAATCTCGGGATCGCTCGATTGGTTTGCTTCAGCGTAGGCTACCCAGTTCGATAATAAGTGCGGGCTAAGTTTCTTCACAACTCCCCGTACTAATAAAGGATTTCGCAAGTACCCTCGGTCATCCACTGCCTGAATTACACAAACTATGTTTTGTAACTTTACTGCGAGGGTATTTAAATCTGTAGCACTCGTGCCCGAGCGCGGTAAACATTTTAAATCTTCTAGCGCTCTGTCTATAAGTACTTCAGGCCGGCCGTAACACTGCTCCAGTGTTTTCATAATACGATCGGGATCGGTGGCGCTCCATAGTAGCGCCGACACACTTTCTTTCGCTTCCCCTTTTAAGCTCACGCGTAATCTTGCTAGGTTTTCCTCTGCTGTGAACTTATATAGTCGTGTCGAATCGCGCACTGCGGCCTTAAACAATAACCATTCGTGAGGCGAGCCGCTGAACGACGGTAGTTCTTGTGTATACCGTGGCATCGGTCGTCTCGATAGAACTTTGTCCAATGTTTCAGCGAGGTTAATCACGCCGTAGTCCTTATTCGTATCGACTACGGGCCTTGCTTCATATTCCATCGGAACCGTGTATTCATACAACGGCCCGTTTCTATCTTTTTCTAAGGCGCGCGCCTCTTTGCGCATTCTTTCTCTCTCTTGCACGACGGCGGGAGCGATATTTTCTTCTCTCTCTTCCGATGTAGGTAGTTGGGTTATTTCGTAGACCCGACACCGAGGGTTGGCCGTATCAAGCCATTCTTTCAGCCTTTCAGGCACGCTCTCGGCGGGTAAGCTCGCATGACTACCCTCCATTATTGTGTCCATCTCGACTTGTAATCTTTGTTGAATAAGTTCCCGTTCTAGTTCCATTTCTCTCTTCTTTATTTCGGCCAATTGTTCCGCGGCCCGAAGTTGCGCCTGCCGGACGAGCGCGGCAACGCTCGACGAACATACTGACGGCGGGTTATGTCTCAAAGCCTCAGTATCGACGGCGGCGGCGGCGGCGGCGGCGACATTACTCTCAACTTCTTTGGTAGGCGGCGGTGGCGGACGTCTCTCAGTACCACTTTCTGTGGCCTCTTCCTGCGTTGTAGCACTCAATAACGTTGGCGGTGGCGGCGGTTGTGGTTGTGGCGGTGGCGCGATCGTAGACGGTGACGCTGGTGGCTCCGCATGGGCTATCGTCTTCTTCCTTGCTCCTCCAGTTTGGCTTCTTGTGCATGGCATCTTCTTCTTTCTTGCTGCGATACCCTACTCCTAACAATCTCTCCTGGGTACACTATGTGGGGAGCCCAGGGGAGGATGGAGGTTGAAGCAGGAGCGGAAAGGTAGGTACTACCCAGCAGAGAAGCTGTGCAACGCAAAGGCGCTCGGCCGCCGGGAGGAACACCCGACAGCTTCCGCAGTGCCAACCTGTGGCCCTCTGTGCGACACAACCCGTACTGGCGAAGCCGGACACTTCAGCCGCCTTGAAAAAGGCGAACTGGCAGCCCCGTCCGTTAGACTGCACCGCCTTGAAACGGCGTTACTCAACACTAAACACAGTTGGCACCGTAAGGCTGTGTTAGCGTGAGCCGCGGTCCACCCGCGTTCGTTGTGGTTACAACGTGACGTAATATGTTTAGTGATGCTTCTTTTCTTCACCCTGGACCTCAGTCTTGAGAACGGACCTCTTTTTCTTTCTTCAAATGGACGTCTACTTGCTGTCTTCAATGGTCATCTACTTGCTGTGTTCAATGGTCATCTACTTGCTGTGTTCAATGGTCATCTACTTGCTGTGTTCAATGGTCATCTACTTGCTGTGTTCTATAAGGAACTTCTTTTCTTGATAATGAATCTTCTTTTTTCTTAATGAGCTTCTTTCTTGCTAATGAATCTTCTTTCTTCCTAATAAGCTTCTTTCTTGCTAATGAATCTTCTTTCTTCCTAATAAATCTTCTTTCCGACGCGCTGATTTTCTTTTTTTTCAATCCGGCAACGAAGTACCAGGCACAAACTTTTCTTCGTTGACGCGTAGATTCTTCACAGAAAACTTCTAATCCGGCTACGAAGGACCAGGCACAAACTGTTACCCATGCGCAACAGTGTTTACCATACCATAGGAATGCGTCGATTGAAACGAAGATTTTCTCAATAATTTCTTGTATTGTCTTCCAAGTTAGCCATGCGAGCCTACAACCGAGCCTGCGCCCGCAAGGCCCCTAATGTACATTTTTGCTATGCCCGAACTAGTGGCTACTTATCTTATACTACATACATTGATTCCTTACAAACGAAATACATTTCTTATTTTTATAAAACTAAGGTGGGCACGCGCAAAACATTGTGCGCCGGAACCGGCCACGCCCCATCGGCACATTCGAAGTACCGACACGGTTTCTAACATTTCTGTTCACCTCTCTGTCGACGTCCGACCTCTCGCTTGCTCATGGGCGAGGCTTGCCCCCTCCAAGAATTTATAAAATAACTACCTACATTTATTTTGACATTTATCAGTCTGTCTCTTTTTATTATACTGACCCATCCCGCTCATTTACAGGGACCATCGGGGGGCCACAGACTGAATACCCACCTGGTGCCTGAAAACTTATTTATTAAAGATAAGTTTTCAGTCACCCTTTTTCAGGCTACCTATGTCATCGACCTATGTCTTAGGTCATTATTTCATAGTATTACTAATAAAACGTCATTGGTTTTACTCAGTACTTTATACTTACATAGTCCCTACCACCTCGCCTGGCTTCATTGGGATACCTCTGGTTTTCCACCAGCCCAGGATTGTAAGACCTAGAACCTTGATACCTTTCCCTACCTACCTAACTAGTATTAATTACTTATAGCTAATTAGGTTAGCACAATGAAACCAGGGAACACAAATAGTTTTTATTTTCATACCAAACACCTTACACTATAAGTTAGGTCACATTAGGGCTTATGTAAGTACTAAGTTTATTTAATTACACTATAACTTAATTATCTTAAAAACTATAAAAGCCACACAAACGTAAAGCATATCACTAGAAAGCTTATAATTTTATCTACGTTATTAAACTAAAAAGAACGTTACATATTCATATACAAAAAAGTTATCAAAGTTATAAGCTTATGGCTTTTACTAGGCAAGTTTAGCAAATATTACTTATGCTAGGTACTTACATGATATAAACAATCACTGATTTTAATCACTATTTACGCACTTAGTGTCACTTTAAATTGTCTTTTATCACAGATTGATGCTGTCCGTAACAAGAATGATGAAAAATATTAGTAAGGTATTCCTTAATAAGGAGATCTTATCGTATTTATAGACCTGTAGCCCGTGGACATTCAAATTACGAAAAAGGTTACCGTTTGTCTTCGTGAAATTGTTATAGATTTCGCCATTGTATATGCTATAAGCGAAGTCTTAAAGATCATAACTCGCCGTAACTATAATAGTGATAAGTTCAAAATCTCCAAATATGTTAGTTATTTACATTTCTAGGTTACCGCATTGTTTCGCTATTGTCATGTTGTACAGCTTTGTCCAATTACCATACGTAATAGTAAGACTATGGAAAGTTGCCAAACACAAATTTAAGACCAGATGTAGTCCGACCATTTTGATCATAATTTACATTTTTGAGTTACCGTTTAAAATTTATACATCTGTTAGTAGGCCCTCTGAACAAACCATGTACTTATTTTAAGACTGTTTCTGTGGCCGGTTTAGATTTTAAGACTCATTTAGTCCATGAAGAAGAAATGCGAAATGGCGTAAGTAAAAGCGCATTGAGTAAACTTACTTCTGCAAAACATAATGGAAGACTTAAAACTTGAAGGACAATGAAATCTGGTAACTGCCCCCCTGTCAGAGTACTATAAATAAAAAATTAAACCGCCTTCAAAAAAATCACATCAAAAAAGTAAGAAATAATTCCTTACCAAATAAATAACGTAAGTACTTTGAAGTCGGGCGTGAAACATGTACGATTTTTTGTTGTTTTTGTTAAAACCCGCCCGACTTCAAAGTACTTACGTTATTTATTTGGTAAGGAATTATTTCTTATTTTTTTTATGTGATTTTTTTGAAGGCGGTTTAACTTTTTTATAAAAAATAATTTTTATTTCACTCTTTTTAGTGCATCGTGCAGGCAATGCACTTGTATTCTGGTAAATAGGTATGTGATCAAACTGAAAACCTCCTTTTTTGAAGTCGGTTAAAATACCTTGATTGAGGTATCCTCTTTTTAACAAAACAAGAATCATCTAAATCGGTTTTTAAACAAAGGAGTTATGCCTAAAGATACGTATTAAATTCACATAAAGTGGTAACGAAAACGACAGTATTTTGAAGATTTCCTGAAAACTACTGAACAGATTTCAAAATTTCAAAAAATGGGACCAACTTGGAAACCAACCTGATGTAAGTAATAACGTTTCAATCATTTCAATTGGTCCATCCGTCTTCGAGTAATCGGTGGACAATGTGGACATACACAAAAAAAAAACATACATACAGATGAATAGAGAACCTCCTCCTTTTTGATTTAGAAGTCGGTTAAAAAGGAAATGCTAGTTCCTAATATTTTGTCTTGTTTGTTATGTCAGCTCTCTCTCGGGGTGCGAGCTAGATATCCTCCACGCGTGCTCATCTGCTGTTCGTCCCACTCTATATTCGCATACGCTGGGAAGAACAGAAGGAGGGACGGTGCACCCTGGGCGCCACTGTAAGTAATTTTCTTGATTGTAAGTAATTACTTACAGTGGTGGCAGATAATCTAGCGAAACCCAATCCAAGGTGTCAGACGTACCGTCGCCGAAGGATGCGTGGCCAAGGGGGAGCTTGGTTCCGAACGGTCTCTCCCCAGGGAGATGGCAATCCTGGATCAGTAATTTCGCCTTACTCGAGCAATCGGAGCTCTGCTCGAGTGGACCTGTTTTAACGCCTAACAAAGTGGCAAGTTGTACTCTTTAGTATTCTATATAACTTGCTGCAGCGTATGAATGTGTGGTATGTGAGAATTATTTTGTTACGTGAACAATAGGTAAGATTTCTAGTGCGCTGTGTAGTGCCGGCACATAAAAAGAATAGCACTACCCCCTCTCTTTTCGAGTGTGTTTTAAGAGGCGACAGAGGGAAAATTGCCATTACGAGATGGGCATCGCGCGCTGCCAAGTCGGGAAGCGGTCACCGCAAGGTCAGAGGCACATTGAGTGTCAACGTTAAGCTTGAAAGATCGCGGCTGATAAAATCCACGTTCCGACCAATACCGGCTCATATTCAAAACAAGTGCTCTCAAGCAGCTTAAAACCAACAAGGCAGAATCACAACAGAGCTTCTGAGAGCGGGCGGAAAGCCGATACTTAAAGTCTTCTAGAAGCTTTTCAATTCGGTCATCGTCGAGGGCAAAACGCCAAAGGCATGGGGCAGAAGCGTTTTTCAGGAAGGGTGATAAGACTCTCTTGAAGAAATACAGAACCATCTCGCTTCTGAGCCATATCTATAAGTTGTTTTCGAGAGTCATTACGAATCGTCTCACTCGCAGGTTCGACGACTTCCAACCTCCAGAACAAGCCGGGTTCCGGAAAGGCTATAGCACCAAAGACCACATTCATACGCTGCGGCAAGTTATACAGAATACCAAAGAGTACAACTTGCCACTTTGCTAGGCGTTAGAACAGGTCCACTCGAGCAGAGTTCCGATTGCTCGAGTAAGGCGAAATTACTGATCCAGGATTGCCATCTCCCTGGGGAGACACCGTTCGGAATCAAGCTCCGCCTTGGCCACGCATCCCTCGGCGACGGTACGTCTGACACCTTGGATTGGGTTTTGCTAGATTATCTGCCACCACTGTAAGTAATTACTTCATCATCATCATCATCATCATCAGCCATTTAATGTCCCCACTGCTGGGGCACTGGCCTTCCTTATGGATGAATAAGGAGAATGAGCCATGACCCACCACGCGGGCTCAGTGCGGATTGGTGGGTATTAACGACTGCAAGTGCAGCCGGGACCAACGGCTTAACGTGCCTTCCGAAGCACGGAGGAGCTCGAGATGAAAAGTTTTTGGTCACCCATCCCGTGACCGACCATTGCGAACGTTGCTTAAGCTCAACGATCGCAGGCCGAGCGCGCTATCCACTGCGCCACGGGCTCCTCTTACAATCAAGAAAATTACTTACAGTGGCGCCCAGGGTGCACCGTCGCTCCTACTGTTCTTCCCAGCGTATGCGAACATAGAGTAGGACGAACAGCAGGTGAGCACGCGTGGAGGTTATCTAGCTCGCACCCCGAGAGAGAGAGAGCTGGCATAACAAACTAGACAAAATATTAGGAACTAGCATTTCCTCTTTATTTATAGTAATCTGACAGGGGGGCAGTTACCAGATTTCATTGTCTTTCAAGTTTTAAGTCATCCATTATGTTTTGCAGAAGTAAGTTTACTTAATGCGCTTTTACTTACGCCATTTTCGCATTTCTTCTTCATGGACCAAATGAGTCTTAAAATCTAAACCGGCCACAGAAACAGTCTTAAAATAAGTATATAGTTTGTTCAGAGGGCCTACTAACAGATGTATAAGTTTTAAACGGTAACTCAAAAATGTAAATTATGATCAAAATGGTCGGACTACATCTGGTCTTAAATTAGTGTTTGGCAAACTTTCCATAGTCTTACTATTACGTATGGTAATTGGACAAAGCTGTACAACATGACAATAGCGAAACAATGCGGTAACCTAGAAATGTAAATAACTAACATAATTGGAGATTTTAAACTTATCACTATTATGGTTACGGCGAGTTACGATCTTTAAGACTTCGCTTATAGTATATACAATGGCGAAATCTATAAAAATTTCACGAAGACAAACGGTAACCTTTTTCGTAATTTGAATGTCCACGGGCTACAGGACTATTATGGAAGGTAACGCTACAAACATACCTATTTAATTTAGTGATCATAATATAGAGATTTTTTAGTGGGTTGTAATTAATTAATCACCAAACTAACCTAACCCACAAAAATTTTTTACTAGATTAAACACACACTGGTTTTTCGAAAGGTGGTCTTCTCGTTAGTAGTCTGATCAAATATTGTTTAACTAGCTTTCCCACCCTGGCATCGCCCTCATGAACTACACGACTTTATCCCGCGGGAACGTGAATGTGATGTTTTTCCGGGATAAAAAAAAAAAAAAAAAAAAAAATAATTTTATTGTGATAACTGGTGGGTACATTAACAATATCGGTTATGGAGCAACCTTTTAAGTAAAGAAATACTTGCGTTAGTATGCCCCGCTCTTCATATCTTTGACAAATAAAGATTAGTACCTTAGAATTTAGAGTTTTACATATTATTAACTAGTTATAATTTTTTAAGAACAGAAACTGAATTACTTAAACATAAAAATAAAAAATTTACAATGATCACTGTAAATATCCTCATTTCTTTTACTAAATACAAAAGAAATGGTTTTAAATAAATTATAAATTATTTGACTGACCCTGAATAGTGTTGATGTGTGTGTGTGTGTGTGTGTGTGTTTGTGTGTGTGTTTATGTGTGTGTGTGTGTTTGTGGGAGTGTGTAGGTGCATGTATGAGTGTGTAGGTGAGTGCAGTATTTTATGTGATAATAATTTTATGCTTGACTTTGTAACAAGGCTTCAACATCGTTGTAGCTTTTAGTCTTAAGCCAGATGGTGACAACTTTTTTGCATTCGTGGTATGCGAGTGGATATATATTTAAGTGCTTATTAATTATATTGTATAAATGTGCTGATTGCCAGGGATACTGATGTTTAGCAAAGCTAGTATTTACATTAACTGTTTTAGCAACCATGTAACTCCTTCTTTTATTATAGCAACTAGGATCGTAAGGCAGAGTCTTGTGCTTCTTAAGTATTATATTTAATATGTACAGTTTCCTTACAGTTAGGAGGTCAGTGCTAGAATAGAGAATCTCAGTCGGGAATCTAAAAGGTTTGAAGAACATAACTTTTAAGAGGTATCTTTGCGCTCTTTCCAGGTCAAAGAATTTGGTTTTAGTGGCTCCGCCCCAAATTGGTAGGCAATACGTTAGAACTGATTGAGCCAAAGCAGTGTAAATTTGTCGCAACAGGTTTCTATTTGCAATGTGCCTTAGTGCTTTAAATGTCCAAGATAATTTACGTATCCTATTCATGATCAGTTCAGAGTGTGAATGCCAAGAGAGACGTTGGTCCATCATTATGCCCAGATATTTTGTATATTTAACTTTACTTATGGGAGCGCAAGAACAGTGAGTTAAGCTTGCACACTTATGGATTTTGATTTGAAAATTCTCAGGAGGTTGAGATCGTTTAGTCATAGAGAAACAAATGAAGTTGGTCTTTAGGGTGTTTAAAGTTAGCAAATTGGAGTCTAGCCAAGTAGCTATTTGAGCCAACCCTATCTCAGTGGATTTATGAACACTGTCCCATGTTTTACCAGCAAATACAATCGCAGTATCGTCTGCATATGAAAAGACACAGCCATCCTCAATCGGTAGCTGTAACAGACTGTTTATGTAGACGAGGAACAGTGTTGGGCCCAAGACGCTCCCTTGGGGGACCCCATATGTTACATCTTCTTCCGAGCTGATAATTTTGTCAATTTTCACTCTTTGTTTCCGATAATTGAGATAGTCTTTAAATAAGTCAAGTGCTCGATCCCTTATGCCTATGTTCTCAAGCCTGTGTGTAAGAATGGGGACAGATACTGTATCAAAAGCTTTTTTTAAATCGAGGAAAACAGCCAAACATTTATCTCCTTTATCTATTTTGTCAATAACAACTGAGGTCAGAGCTTGAACAGCATCTTCAGTCGACATTTCCTTGCGAAATCCAAATTGTGATGGTGATAAAATTTTGAATTTTGCTAAGTATTTAACAAGCCGAATGTTTATAAGTTTTTCAAGAATTTTTGATATAACAGTAAGAACAGAAATTGGTCTGTAATTTGCGGGATCTGATCTGTCTCCACTCTTATACACAGGTGTTATTAGAGCTTGTTTTAAAGCTGCAGGAAAAACTCCCTGCTGAAAACATAAGTTGATCAAGTGTGTAAGTATAGGGACAGTAAACTCACGTGAAGCTTTCAGGAGACCAGTTGGAATACCATCAAATCCTGGTGCGCTATCTGATTTTAAGCTCATTAAAACATCATGAACTTCACAAATATCTGTGTCTAATAAGACAAATGAGCTAAGTTGTCTAGTAGGATTTGTAATAACTTGATTCGTAGAAGTACACGTAATGTCACCTGCCAAGAGTCTTCCTACGTTCACAAAATAACTATTTACTTTATTTATCGAATCAAGAGGAGTGGATTCAGCAGTCAGTAACTCAGTGTTCTGTGATCTTTGAGGTTTACGATTAGTTGCAATATTAATGGTTTTCCACAAGAGTTTGGGATCTTTTTTTGCTTCAGTTAATTGGTCTCTGTCGTATTTACGTTTTAATTTTTTGATAAGGCAATTACAATAATTTCGATATCTTTTATACGTTATCTTTAATATGTCATTTTTTGGATCAAGTTTAAGCTTGTGCTGCATCTTGTTACGGTTTCTTATGCATCGTAGCAAGCCCAAAGTCATCCATGGTTTTATCATTTGATTACTTCGGGGTATGACAGTTGTTAAACTACTTACTTTTAGGCACTGTTGAAGGTGTGTAATTATTACCTTTTTCGTAATTTGAATGTCCACGGGCTACAGGACTATTATGGAAGGTAACGCTACAAACATACCTATTTAATTTAGTGATCATAATATAGAGATTTTTTAGTGGGTTGTAATTAATTAATCACCAAACTAACCTAACCCACAAAAATTTTTTACTAGATTAAACACACACTGGTTTTTCGAAAGGTGGTCTTCTCGTTAGTAGTCTGATCAAATATTGTTTAACTAGCTTTCCCACCCTGGCATCGCCCTCATGAACTACACGACTTTATCCCGCGGGAACGTGAATGTGATGTTTTTCCGGGATAAAAAGTAGCCTATGTCATTCTCAAACTCCCAAACTATCCCTATACAAAAAATCATATCAATCTATCGCTCAGTTTTGACGTGAAAAAACGGACAAACACACAAAACACTTTCACATAATACATATTTAGTTAGTATGGATAAGTTTGTAAGGAATGATGATTCTGTCACACAGTCGCGTTACTATGGGACCACTGCAAATATTTTTTTTTTTAAATACCGTCAGCTTAGTTCTAAAATGATAAGATCATTCCCGTAAATTCAAGCAAAAGCTAACCTGATTACCGTGGCAAAACTGCAGATGTGTTAACTGCTCATTACTCTAAAACGAATGTCACCGCGGGGTGTGCAGTTACATAGGCACAAATATATATTTTATTGAAGAAAATAAAGTCATAACAGCTCTAAAGTGATTAGATTATTCCCGTAAATCTCAGCAAGAGCTAGCCTGATTACCGTGGCAGTACTGCAGATGTGCTTAGTGCTCATTACTCTAACTAACGGCTGTGACCGCCCGGTGTGCAGTTACATAGTCACAATCACAAATAATGGCAAGCCAGCGAAATTATAGAACCAATGGTTGTGCTGAAATGCTTGTTTACATGGTTTTGGTTCACCACCGAACTTGACTTACAAAAATACCAAGCTGACATATAAAAAAATATATGTAGAAATACAACAGACATCTCTTAATTTTCGATGCCATTGTTGTTCCTATTATATTCCGAAAAGATAATAGTTTATTTTTACTTCAAATTATTTTATCTACACTCATGTTATAATATTCGAATTATGAACACATCATCATCATCAGCCATACGACACCCACTGCTGGGCATACCTAGGCCTGGAACTCAAACCGCATACCTGAACATATTATGACACACGTTATTTATGCCGGAGTCAACTTTAAAAAATAAAACTAATAATGGTCATTATGATACAACCGGATACAGCTTTCACTCATTATAAAACACTTATTTTTCTTAATTTTACAATCTCCATGGCAACCGTATGATTTACCGGCCCTGACTTCCAACTCTTTCAAGCCCTTCTTTAGCCAGCAAACAATCAGAAACTTTTTTCTGAATTAGAATTTTGAATTTAGAAGGTATAGACCGTATAGACTCCTATCAGTGGGGTTTGGCGCCAATCTACATTTTATAATTAATATTTTTTTGCTTAGTTTTTGAAATATATGATAAATGTAATGAGTGTAGATAAAGTAGTGTATGAGACTGCACATAACTCGGTTTTAAATAAAAAATACCCCTCATTATGCGACAGTCACATAAACTACTATTAAAAAATTAAACTACTTATAACGTAGGTAATCGTCTTTACGACACAGCTGTCATTTATTATACACACTGTGTAAGTACAACTCGGGCGAGTAGTAGTGTATGTGTACACACTTCTTTTTTAACTTTAAAATCTCCATGGCAACCGTAGGATTTACCTGCCCTGACTTCCAATCCAACTTTTCCAAACCCTTCTTTAGCCGGCAACAAGAAGAAACTTTTTTAAAATTAGAATTTTGAATGAAGGTGTAGGCCATGGAGCTAGACTACATACTGAGGTAACTGGAGAGTGCAGTACTAACACTTTTTTGTGACCACAAATTACACTGTGGCTGTCTTCAGTCTCACCTACACTTTGAAAAAATACGTATGGTCATATGAGACAACTGACAGCCACTACATACTAAATGTCAAAGGACATTTTTCATTTTCGGCTAGGGCTTTGTACACTATTCGTACTAATAGAAAAAAATATAGTAAAGTCATATAAAATATTTAAATTTTCAATGTCTTTCTGGATAAATGGTACAAAAATGAACTTTAAAATAAAAATTCTTTGCCATCCATTTTAAATCACGTTCGGAAACATTGATGTTTCTTTACGAAAAAACGATGACACTGACGACTGATGATAATTCGCCAATGTCAACCTTTTTTTTATTGTCAGTGTGGCGTTTTACCGCCATATTGATAAGACTGATATTGATAAGATAGCCAGTTCCTCAGTGATTGAGGATTCCGGGAGTAGTGCGCTTCCACCTTCAGCCTTATCACCACTTATCATCAGGTGTGATGAAGGCTAAGTGCTACCCCGTTGTGAATAAAAACAAAGACTAGATAATGCTTTTGTACCATCAAACGCGTTAGCTTATAGCGATATAATTAGTTTTCAGTTATGATATTTATCTTTTGCTTGCCTATGGTTTAGTGTACAAAGTCCTAGCCGAGGCTCCATACAAAACTGAAAAATATCCTTTGCTGGGCACACTTTTTTATTCAGGGTGAATGTAGGCCGTATAGACTTTGACACAGATTACCTGTAAAATATGTATCAAGCTACAGACTTAGGGTGGGTTTGGCGCCAATCCACTTGACGTTTTTATTGCAATAACTCATATACATTCAATTTACTCAATTTGATTCTAAGCCAATCCAGCAGAAAATTACCAGGTGGGGTAAACTATAACATATATTTCAGTTTCGTACGGATGCAATGTAGATGTTTTCCATATATGAAACATTTAGTTTAATCTAAAAGCGATTAGATTTAGGATTCTTTAACATATACGTTAATGATACAGTCACCACTAGCAACATAATTTAGATAATACTATATAATAATAATAATATAATAATAGTTTATATCATAGTAAATAAAAACAGAAAGAAACTATTGAAAAACTGAAAATGAAGCTTAGTACTTATTCAGAAAAAATCGACGCGTCTCACAGAAACTAAAAAAGGAATACCCTTTATATTCTACTAGATAAAATAAAGGTTCCAATTTTATGTAGGTAATAATTTAATATCTATATTTATATTCCTATCCTATAATAAATTAACAGAATGGCTTCAAGAATAAATTGCCTTTATGATAGAACTAGACACTAACGTTACAAGTTAACTCACTAAGTATGTTTTGTTTGTTACCTACAACATGTTATTGTCAAATTTTGTAAATACGACAACATTTTATTGTCCGTTCTATACTTTCTTCGAAAAAAATGTGTGGGTTGTTCCGGTTGTGCCATCTAATTTTGTACAGGGCTCTGGGATCCTTCGCTAGATCGTTTACTTTCGGCTAAAAACCTGGCATTTATTTTAATTTAAACTTTTTCTTAACTACTTTAACCGTAAGTATAGGTATTTTTTTTTCTTCATTCGAATTTGGTACTATCTAAATACAAAGATCGTCCAAGCAAAAAGGTTGCAACAAAATTGTTTACATGTTAATCTGTGGACCGAATAGACGTGACGTGCCTATCTGTGACCGATGGCCGACTGTTTTCCCGCGCTCCGCTCGCATTGGGCAATAAATCCACAACCACCCTTATTTACGTTCGGTGAAAAGATTGTTTTCTTACAAAGTGAACGGAGGAATTAAATTTGTTGGTAGGTATATACAGGGCGTCCCAAAACTATGCCACATTGAGGGAAAGTACCTTAAATACTGAAGATATAAAATTTTACTGAAAGGAGACTTCGTTTTTATTTTTAAAAGAAAACGAACTGCATTCACAGAATTTTGAATAATCACCTGTCTGAACTGGGAATCGAACCCGCTGAATGTAAAAACAAAAATATTTCTTTTATTTTATTATACTGATCGAAAGGCTCGATTATACCTAAGCATTTCTTCTAAGTAACAGCATTTTAAATAAAAGGAAGACTATGAAATTAACATTTAATGTTAAATAACAAGTTTAGTTAATATAATAATATAATGTTAATATTAAGTTAGTCTAAGAACCTTCACGTGTGTCATTTTTATATTTAAGTATCTCAATATATTTGGCTGTTAACTTCTAGTCAATTCTTTTCCTTTACTAACTCTCCTCTTTATCTTAACTTTTACTTGTCCGTTACCTTCAGTAACGTGATAAGGTAAAGGCATGAAAAACATTTTTTTAATGGCACGTAGGTAGTAGGTATAAGCTTTGCATGATATATTCACTACGGTCCAAGAATCTCCAAAAGTCTCCAAAGGGACATTTGCACCATACAGCCACATTATTATTATTATTATATAGGTAAAGATTATATCATAATTAGGTTAACTTTTTTTAAAATACGGTGTGCGCACCGCACAGAATATATTACTTCGTATTGTACCACAAGCGCTATGTACCCTTAGCACGAACATCAATCGAAAAAACAAAATGAGATTTATCATAGACAAAATATCCTTTACAAGTAATTTTGTATGGGAAATATGTACAGCGCCATCTACCACCCAGAAGCGGGTATTGAAGTTGCGCATTTTAGTAGCAAGTAGTGTCAATAGGCTGTATGACCGTTCCACTTGGCCTAACAAACCAATATTAAGAAAACGGCGGGAATGATTTTCAGCGGTTGATTTGATATCAATACAGTTTATTTATATTGTGTAATAAATTATCAAAATGAGTTCTGCCAATGAAACATATACAGACATTGAATGTACCTACTCCACCAAATTTGAGAGCAGAAGCAAAATTAATAACAGAAAACTTACTGCCAGCAAAATCAAAAGAAAGATATATGAAAACCTACGATCTGATTTGGAAAACTGAAAAAAGGCGCATACGTTTTCGGAATCTGTGTTGTTGGCGTATTTTAATGATACCTACATCATTAAAATAATATTATTATGGGCGATTTATACATAAGTGTGCCCGGGAAAACAATAACATTTACATTTAATAATTGCCCGAACATGTGTGATATAAATTTTAATAAATATTATTTAGTTAAACAGTTTTTTTTATTTCCTCGCATTTCTTGAGAAAAGCACTATACAAGCCTTGTACGGTAAGCAAATTACCTTGCCTCGAATGATTAAAGCCCTCGCCTGCGGCTCGTGCTTCAAACCATCCTCGACAATGTAATTTCTTACTTACCTGTCCTCGGCTGTAATGTACTATTAATCTTAATGACTTATATATAAATAACATTGACTTTACATAACAATTAATTTAATTTAATGTAATGTATTGTTAAGGTCAACCAACAGCATACATTATAACAACAACAATCTTCTTCTTCTTAGCGTGTCGATCAACTTGGCTTCAAATCCGTTCAGCCCAATACTGCGCCACACGTACTGCGTTCTCAGTGGCGTTATATAGGTCTTCGCGCGTGCAAGATGAAGGACACGTGGGGCAGGACATTAGATGTGCCATGGTTTGGGAGGAAGCACCACATTCACATCCTTCGTTGGTGAATAGCCCCACCGGCAAAGATTATGCTTACATCGGCCCACCTGGGTCCGAAGTCTGTTCAATGACTTCCAGGTTAGCCACGGTAACCAAAGCCCGGGGGGCAAACTTTCCTTTATGGTATTCGGAGTTGCTGTTGGATACTTTTCTTCCCAGAGCCTACAGCGAGCTTTGCTAGCATTGCCCGTTAAGGGAAACGTGAGCTTTGCAAAACTGTGCCGACTTTTGAATCTCTGAGGCACCGGGGCATAGTTGAAAAGTGGGTGGCTTGCGTCAAGTTTCACTTTGTTATACATTCAACAGAACTCGCTACTTGTCGACGGATGTCTGGGGGAGCAATGCCGGCCAACGGGTATATCTTTTTTACAACAACAATAAAAACAATACTTAATAGGTCTTAATCTTACATATATACCGATTACAGGTTAACACAGCATTCACAATATTAACAATTACATATGACTATAAAGTAAGTTGAAATTAAAATTATGTGACAAAAAATAAATGAACCGCTAAATAAATGATTGAATAATTTTTAATTAACTTAACTATTCAATATTAATCTATCACAACAAAATATTTGGACTCATTTGCATAATTTCTATGTCCAACATGGAAGAATAAGTTAGAGACTGACTATCGGGTAAGAGATGGCCAACTAGTTAATAAATGGTGCTGACTACTAGAGAAAAGTGCCATTTTTCGTTTCATGTTGATTATCTTTATAATTCAATCATAGTTTTAACATTTCGTTGAACTTTATAGAAACTTTAATAAACAAACTATTATATAAAAGTAGGTATTTTTTTATTTGAAACCTTTATTTTTTAAAAACAGTTTAATCAAATTAATATTCTCACAAAATGGCTGAATACTGGGTCCTTTACCCTATACAGAAATGGACTTTGAAACTATGAAGTGATTTGTAACGATTACTACTCCGAAATCAGTTATTCAATAAACTAGTTTCGGTAGTTCGGAATCCCTTTCCGTAGCCAGTTCGAACTCTGAAATTATGAGAAAGTTTGAGGCTGAGACGGACGATATTGGTATTTTGTGTCTGTGATCTATTCATAATTTGTTACTGAACATTCATTAGTATTTTTAAGTCACCAATTTACTTTTGTGTCTAATTAAAATCCACGTGGATATTAGTTACCTACCACTCGTAATATCATTAGGTAATTAATAATTTACTCCAAATATAATACCTATTAAAATCAGACATGAAGCCATTTATTTTCTTTTCAATTAGTCCAAAATTGGAGCTTATTACGTACCTTTAACCCTTCGGACTATTTATCACGGCGAGTTGCAAAAGTTTAGCGAGTAGAAAGAGTGAAGTGGACCCTGTGTCCCTTAAGATTGATGGGGCTAGGTCAGCCCATTCTTACCCCAACCTTTGTCTCGCCATTGTTAAAGTTTTACAATACTCATTAACTGCCGCCTATACTGACATTGAGTTAATTAAACCAACGGATTTAAACAACATGATAAATAATATACTTACTTACTAAAGAATCATTGCCTGAAAAATTGTTTAATAAACGTTCAATTGATTACGATGACAGAGACTGGTTTCACCAATGTTCCTAGCATGCTAGTATGTTATGTCGATAATCTATAAAGCTAAAAATAAGCGACCAAAAAATTTACAAAAATGTTTTTCATGTTTAATTAGTTCGAATCTCGAAATGGTTTTCGAATTTTACTGCCTTGCAAAAAAATGAAATGTTGTCAATATTCATTTCAGTCGTAAGAAAAAGTTCTTAACGATCTCTTTTTTTAATCAACAACGGGGTAGCACTTAGCCTTCATCACAGCAGGGGGCCAAGTCTGCTATTTTACAATAAGCGACCAACTATTGCCATTCTATCGACATCCTATTGACATTACATTTCCATTGTGCCAAATTTTGTATTCTGCTAAAATTTCTTAAAAGTCTCGATATAATGTCGGTGGAGTGTCAGTCGAATGGAAATGGAATGTGAATGGCGAATGAGACGTCTTGTACATAAATGTTTGTTCGCGATTATCTCGCGTTTGGCTAAACCGATTTTGATTTGGTTTTCAGAAAACTATTTCTTACATTTACGAGAAGGTTTTGGTATTTTAACCGACTTCAAAAAAGGAGGTTCTCAGTTTAACCCGTGCGTAAGTGTGTATGTTTGTCTTTGAGATGCGGTTTTCAGAAAAGTATAAATTTGCATTTGTATTTGTTACATTTAGGTTTTGGTATTTTAACCGACTTCAAATAGGAGGTTTTCAGTTTGGCCCGTATGTACTTACTATTTATGTAGGTTTGTCTTTGAGATGCGGTTTTCAGAAAAGTATTTGTTCCATTTAGGAGGTTTTGGTATTTTAACCGACTTCAAAAAAGGAGGTTCTCAGATTGACCCGTGCGTATGTACTTACGTTTGTCTTAGATATGCGGATTTCAGAAAAGTATTTGTTACATTTAGGAGGTTTTGGTATTTTAACCGACTTCAAAGAGGAGGTTTTCAGTTTGGCTCGTACGTATGTAGGTACTATGTAGGTATGTATGTTTGTCTTTGAGATGCGGTTTTCACTTTCAGAAAAGTATTTGTTACATTTAGGAGGTTTTGGTATTTTAACCGACTTCAAAAAGGAGGTTTTCAGTTTGGCCCGTATGTACTATGTAGGTAGGTATGTATGTTTGTCTTTGAGATGCGGTTTTCACTTTCAGAAAGTATTTGTTACATTTAAGAGGTTTCGGTATTTGAACCGACTTCAAAAAAGGAGGTTCTCAGTTTGACCCGTGCGTATGTTGTTTGTCTTTGAGATGCGGTTTTCAGAAAAGTATTTGTTACATTTAGAAGGTTTTGGTATTCTAACCGACTTCAAAAAAGGAGGTTCTCAGTTTGACCCGTATGTACTTATGTAAGTTTGTCTTTGAGATGCGGGGTTCAGTAAAGGTATTTTCTTACATTTAGGAGAAGGTTTTGGTTTTTAACCGACTTCAAAAAGGAGGTTCTTAGTTTGCACAAAAAATTGTAAAATAAAAATAACTTAACAAAAAAATAAAAGCACCTTAAAAAAATGCCACCAAAAAGTAAGAAATAATACTTAGGTACCTACCTCTAATACTATATTCATTCAATAACGTAGGTACCTAAGTACCTAGGTACTTTGAAGTCGGGCGGGATTAAACAAAAACAAAAAAAACATGTATAGTAGGTACATTCTATTTCACGCCCGACTTCAAAGTAGGTACTTATGTAGGTTATTTATTTGGTTATTGTACAAACTATAGTACGAGCCGAGTACGGGGTATGAGCGAGTACGGAGGAGCAACCTTCTTCGGCTCCATCATCAGACCCTGGACACTATTTTCCAACAGAGTACTCGTCAAGGCGATTCAAACGAGCCCAAACTCGATGGGGTTGCATGGTTTCAATATTAAGCTCCTGGCATGGCTTCATCATCAGACCCTGAACCTCGTCTCCCGTCAAAGTACTTGTCAAGACAATTGTAACGAGCCCAAACAAGATGGGGTAGCATGGTTTTATTACAGAGTTCCTGTGGCCTTCCGGCTCCATCATCAGACCCTTGGACAATATTTCCCAACAGACTACTCGTCAAGACGATTCAAACGAGCCCTAACTCGATGGCGTTGTATGGTTTCATCATAGAGTTCCTGTGGCGTTCTTCCGGCTCCATCATCAGATCAGCTCAATGACACCATAATATTGCATTGCCTTCCAGTTCTGACCTATGTTCAAAGTTTCAAGTCTCTAGCTCATCGGGAAGATAGTATAAAATCGTTTTGAAATCTAGAAAAACCTAGTAAAAACGTGGTAAAAAGGTGTCGTTGTTCGATGGCAGTTCAATGGCTAAATAACAACTGAAAGTCCATCGATACAACTGTCAAATAGTCAAGAGAATACCGTTTGCATCAATAATTACAATTCTATTCAAATACAATTGATAGCAGACTACCGAAAAGATCAATAGTAGTTCGATGAAGTATCAGTGGAGTGTGGATAGAATGGCTTCGGACTAAAACAGTAAGAGAATACCAAATGCCAAAAACCATTCAACTGAGACCCTATCGACACTCTATTGAGACTCCATTTGGTGCATTTGTATTTAGCAGACTTGGGCCCCAGATGTCAAGTGGTGATAATGATAAATAAGGCTGAAGGTGGAGGAGGAAGTGGAGGTAGGAATTCCTAATCACTGAGGAACTGACTAGTATCCTTATCTCTAACTGCCGGAACACAACAATGCTGAAAACATTGTTGTTATGGCGTCAGACTTAGATAAGATGGTGGTAGCTAGCCAGGCGGACTTAAAAAAAAGCCGTACCTCCAACCAAACCGAATACAATATTTACCACCACTGGGAATCGAACCCGGAACCTCTGGGCTAAATTATTGAAAAGACCAAACATACACTTGCTAAGTTAAAAACTTGTTGGAAAGTCAGCATGATCAGCTGTGAACGCCTACATATTCCCTTTCAACCGTGATGTTCAATTTCATAGATATTTACCACCAATATGAATAATTCAGGCCGAGACGGCGCCAACTCTCAAAGGAAAGATGAGGTGCAAGCAGAGTTTAAAATTGACTGTGTGCTCTCTCCTGCTATAGGTACTTAGCGCAAAATGTTTCCATGTGAAACTTAAAACTAAAATTTTCAAGAACTATGAGAATGAAAATCGACTTGATAACTCGTGAATTGGTTTTTATCTGTCTACAGAATTTTGAATATAGTTTGGCAATAATCAATAACAAGTTCGATTCTATTGTTAAATTAAAATTCTAATTTTCCGCTCGTAAGTAGGTAGGTATGTCGTCAAAAGAATTTGTAGGTACTACTAAGTGCATTTTTTTATCCACAACGGGTTAGCACTTACCTGCATCACTCACATTTTAAGTGGTGATAAGGCTGAAGGTGGAAGTGCACTAGTCCCGGAATCCTGAATCACTGAGGAAGGACCTGCCTATCTTATCTCTAAGTGGAACTCTTAAATATAGCAATATAATATCTATATATATAAAATCCTTTGTCCTGAATCACTGACGGATAAACGCACAGCCTAAGCCGCTGATCGTAGAGACCTGAAACTTGGAGGATGTGTTCCTTGTATGATGTAGGCATCCGATAAGAAGGGATTTTTCGAAATTCTACCCCTAAGGGGGTGAAAAACGGGGGTAAAGTTTGTATGGGACAACGTGATTCCTTTGTCCAATCTTCTTCAAATTTTGCATAAACATTCTTTAATAGAATTAATCGAAGATGTGTTTCATATTTCATTGAAACTCATCGCCTAACAGGGTTAAAAAGGGATAGAAAGTTATTTTGGGGGTGATTTGCATCGAAGTTGATATCAATACTCCTTGCTTTTGATTTTTAGTTTTATTTTGTTTTGACACATGTATTGTTTGAAAACTCAATCCGTTTTTACAGTGCGACGTAGAGCGCTCGCCAGATAAGTCTACGCGCGGTCTAATTTAGAACTAATTTCAAATTTGGCAGGTCGCTATGTTATTTGTTGTGACCACAGACATAGATCTCTATGTCTGTGGTTGTGACAGGCGAAGTGAGTGTGTCAAGTGTCATTGTCAAGAAATTTGTATGTTGTGTTTTAATATTTTATTTGGTAATCGTCATACGAAAAGTCATCAAAAGTGCTGGAAGAGAGATTGTTATTTATGTGAAATGTGCTTGCGAAATAGAACGGAACAATAACAGGCTACTTAGACCATTTGCTAAAGTGCGGGCGCCGACTGCTTTTTGACAGGTAATTTTTAGGGTGACCATTATGTGATATTTTGCTTTCGCTTGGGGTATTTTGGTTTTCTGAGCATGTTGTCTGATAATTATGCATTTGTTTATTTAAGGTTTGTTTTTGTTTATTTATCATTATTCTCTACTCTATAGTTACTTACTAAAACTTTTCGAAATATATTTATTTTGGTACTCGTGATGTGAGAATTATTTACAACTACCTACTGGCAACATAAAATACGCCACCAGTCGCGCGCAGACTTATCTGGCGCGCACTCTACCACAGAATAATATACCTACTCTACCTTATTGCACTCTTATTACTTAGTAGAGTAGTTATGTATCAACTAGCGTATTGCCACTATAGAAAAAAAGCTTTTCTTTAAAATTGGAATGTCAAATAAAAAAGCATAAGTTATTATCGGATTATAATTCGTTACTAATATTATAAATGCGAAAATGTATTTATGTTTGTTTGTTTCTTTGTTTGTTTGTCTGTATGTTCCGTTTTCACGTCAAAATGGCTAAACCGATTTTGATGAAATTTAGAATGGAGATAGTTTGAGACCCTAGGAATACCTAGGAAGGACATAAGCTACTTTTACCGCGGCTCATTCTCATGGGAAAATAAGTTTTAGCGCGGGCAAAGTCGTGGAATGGAATTGGTATTTAAGGTGACAGTTTGAGGCCCTGGAAAGGATATAACTTACTTTTCATCCCATCGATTCGAAAAGCGATGATTGTTTATCTAATAACAGGGTCCAAAATGATTCATTGTTTACTTGTTATGACAAGAGGGTATAAATGAGATTTGAATTTTGAACAGCTTCATAACAGGGTCCAAAACGATGAGATTTGAATTTAGAACATAATTAAAGAAGCATTGTTTGGAGTGTAGCAAAGGGTGTGCAGTACTTAAAAAAAAATCAACTGATTTTGTATGGGGCCGGGACTTTTTTCGGGACCGAGAAATTTTCAAAAACGGAATATTATAAAATTAAGAATATCTCGTAAACGGCGAGTCGTAGCTAAAATCTAACAAAATTTTCAACCCCCTACGGCATCCCCGGAGATACTATATATATACGGAATCTGATGGACATATATTTTTTGTATAATTTTTTTTTTTATTACCATACTCAATTTTTTTTCTTGCCCGAACGACAAAAAAGGTAGGTAGTTTGAGTTGTCTTTACTGCTTTTCTTATAGAAGGGGATGAAAAGCAGAGTGTATTACTCGGCCGCAAAATTATTTTCACCTCGGGCGGCGTATATTGAATCCCTCGCTGCGTTCAGGATTCTACTTTAGAATCCCTCGCTGCGCTCGAGATTCTACTCTAGAATCCTTCACTGCACTCTGGATTTAAAATAGCGCCCTCGCTGTCAATATATTATTTTGCTCCCTTGTAATACTATTTTACTGCGGAAAAAATATCATTCCCACACGGGAAAATCACTTTAAGCGCGGGCAAATTTGCGGGCAGACATTGGTATTTGAGAAAATAATTTGAACCCTACTGGAAAGGATTATAATAGGCTACTTTTACTTTTTACCACAGGAAAGTATCATATTCCTATGGGAAAATCGGTAGGTATTAATTGTTAATCGTCTTTCACGTCAAAACTGAGCAACGGATCACTGTGATTTTTGGTAGGTACGGGGGTAGATTGGGAGATGGAGAGTGATATAGACTACTGTTTATCTCCGGAAAAATATCACATTCCCTCAGGATAATGTCGTGTAGTTCACGCGGGCGAAGCCGCGGGCGGAAAACTAGTCTACCTATAATAAGCTTCAGTATTATACTATATTGTGTGCTTGATAACGTAATCTTTGAATTATTTTGTTTAAATCATGCAGCTATCCTTCGGGCAATACTATTATCGAGCTAGGTATACCATAACTTAAATACAAGACACACATTTCATAAAAAAAATATTATAGAAACTATCTGGGTCGTACTTTATTATTATTATTCTTAGATGTATTTAAAGTTTGAATACTGTTTCTTCCTGCTGCGCTAAGAATAGAACCTCGATGGTTGATTCGAAAAAAAAGAAAAATTTCAATATCTAAGAAAATAGTACAATTTAACGAAACTTACCTAATCCCTTTATATTTTTTAAAACATTGTTTGTTATATTTGTCAAAATCTGATTATCAGCACTCAGAACAAGAACTAAACAAGCTGATAATAATTTCCAGAATAAAGTACTTTTATAGCCATGGCTACGTGTTGAAGGCCGGTCGTATAATATTATTTACCTTAACGCCAAAGTAGCTCGTAAAGCACGGACAAGGACTTACATTTTTAAATTTACGAGGGTTGATCTCAATATAGCTCATTTTAGGATTTACCTCCCAGGGTCAGCACAGCAGTGTTCTATCTTGGTAAGCGCACGAAGTCCGTAGCATAATTTGTACGAGTTTCAATTATTTATTTGCCTTCTCAATCACAATGCAATTTTTGTGTTAGAAAATATGGACCCGTCTCACAACTTCGGGTTGATTTTTACTAATAGCTAAGTACTTCATTTTCAATTTGAAGGAGTTTCATAAGAAAGCTTACTTTGAATTAAGTTAAAAGCTTTCCTAATGATGTAGGGCAGGCGTACCGGTTTTGGCCACTGTACCGGTTTTGGCCACTTTTTGCTCTAAAAGTTTTCTTAACAACTTTTAGCCATTTTTGATAAAGGCAATTAATAAGGTATTTTAAGGTAATAATAACAACCGTTAGAATTCTTTATGACATAAGATTTTTTTTTCAATAAATTCCATTTTCTGTTTGAAAAAATGTTTTGTATGAAAATTTTAAGAAATTTGTTTTGGATGAAATACTTTATAAACCTTTGTTTTTTACAATTAAATTGTTGTTTTGCAATTGACTGGTTTCTAGCGCATTAGAATAGGTATATTGATTTTACCTGGGTTTGATTTTGATTTTTCGCAATACTTACAAAAGTTTAACTATCAGTAAGTGGCCAAAACCGGTACATTTGGCACCTCTCACACATTGAGTGTAATATAAAAAAAACTATTTTACTTTTATGAATTTGAAAAATGTACCTTTAAAAGTAGATAAATTATCTATAATTTAAGATATAATTTGTGTCTTAAATACCTAAGACCATTTAGTACTTAGTGCTTAAAAGTCAAAAAATTCTTAAAGTGGCCACAAAGGGTACCTCTGCCCTACCTATTTTAATTATAAGATGGCGGTACCAATGTCCAGTTCTATCCAACCTACAACATTTTGGTTCTATCACGAAGAATACCTCACTTTAGTTATTCCAATTTTACCTATTGGACTAACCTCACGATACTGGCCTATGTAAAATATGTAGTTAGTACCTACTATATACGATAGAGAAGGCTGTGTGTAAAGTCAATTGTATTCATTTGACAGTTCATATTGTATCATAATAAATGTCATTCCATACAAATTGCAGCCGATTGAATACGATATGAACTGTCAAATTAATACGATTGCCCCGCAGACTGATAAAAAAGTTCTGTTTTTGAGCCTATTACGAATACGACACAAGTGTTCGATACCGAGTCGATCTATAAATAAAGTGGCAGATTTCTCGAGACGGCTTTGACATGTACATTACACTCAACGTTATGTAGTAGTACGTGTGTGATTCCTTCGCCGGGTAACATTCATCATGGCGCGCGTTCGTCACTGGATCGTGACGTAACGCGGCACGTTCACGTCACGTAGCAATTGGTTTATTTAAATTTCATCGATTTGTTTCGTGATTCGAGCTTAAAACAAGCTTGTCGTTTATTTTTACAAATCATAATAAGTACGATATCGCCTGGTTTCGGATTTCGGATTTATGTAGAGTCGCAACCTGACTTGAAATATACGGGTATTAAAGTTGCCACAATATAAGTACTTTTATTTACTTTACACACCTGTATCACATAGGTACATTGCAAAAACTTAGGTACCTAGTTTATGGATAAATTTTTTACTCGCCATTATGTACTTAGGTAGTTCATGGGCAACAAATAAAAGTAGTAGGTAAATACCTACTTATTGTATTTCGAGAAAACCATAAACAAGCTGTTACCTAAGTGAAAACGGGCGCCACGTTATTCCGACCGCCTTATAACCCTTAAATGCAAATCGAATCTATTATAGTATGGGAATATTTGCTTGAGGAAAGTCTGGAATAAGCTTAGCGAGAATTGCGGAATTGGCTCCAAAACGTCTGTATTAATGTAGCCCTCGGTTGTTTGTCAGCTGGAAAATATTTATTGCCAATCTTCTAACCCCTTCTATTTACAATGTTTATTTTTTTCTTTCTGAGGTAAGTACAAAAATAATCTTAAACGTGCGCTGCTTTTGAAACTATGCTACCTACAGGTTTGAAAGTCAAAAAGCTCATTCAAGAGCAGTTAGGTAGGTTAGGTTACTCCAAGTCTAACAAAGCTTCAAACAACCAATATAGTATAATATTAACACTTACCATATATTATGAATTTGACGCATTCGAGAGATTTGCATAAAAAACACAGGAGGAGTAATATCGTTGATATTGGCAAAGTTGGAGCAATGTTTTGAACGTACCTACCCCGCCAGGCTAATAACCCACCAAGACGTTCAGTGTTTGCCGATCAAACGCACAGGGCTGTCAACGATATTTTATTAGCAACTATAAGCTGGAGATACTTCTGGAATTTCACGCTGTGCTATTTCAGTGTACTATGCGATTATTATAAGAATAGGATAGGGACGCCGCCATGTTGTGACGTCAAGCTGTCAAAGTGCTGTCAAACTAACTTCACTTCACTTCAGTATGGTGTGCAAAAAAGAAATTTAAATCGTGAATCAGGGGGCTGATCATGTCATAGCTTACGATAAATTAATAATGAAATGATGTTCGTGCAAACCAAAACATATGAATAGTTTGCAGATAAATACAAATCATTAACTTGATTTTTTCGAAAAGTATAGGACTCATGAAAGTATGCTTTTACGAAAATGATCAGGTAATTTGAATCTCAATCAAATTAAAATTTTGTGATATTTAACTGCTGAACCCATTTTTTCATACTTATTGTTCTGCGGGGTACTTTAATACTATGCTTCAATAACACAGAATAAATTGAATGTTGATTCTACTTACTGGTTTAATATTTAAATTAAACAGGAATTCAAGTTAAGTATGAAAATAATTTAATAATCAACTTTACAATAAAATTGGTAAATTGGGGGTCTAGTGAAAAATTGTATTGGTCTATCATGGTAAAAGGATTGGCCAGCTAGATTATGCACGTTGATTGAAGTTAGATTCTGCCGAATCTAACTTTATCCAGGGTGCGCCAGGTATTGGTATCACGGGGAGCGATTCAATCAAGCCACTCGGGGAGGCGCCTTTCGTGAATCCGCCAATTGTAAATCAAAACACATTATGCTTGCTAATGCTATTCCACCTCTTCTATTCCATTCATTTGAGAATCATCGTCCCGCTGGTCTGAACTGCTACTGCAACAAAGACATTGAATACTTTTCCTTCTGACATTGCAAAGTACTGTAGAAATATGCTCTAGTATTTTATCAAAGCTTTGAACAAATACTCAAATACCCGTGCTACACATGTGTCCAAACATTTATTCAAATGTTTGTGCTATGTCAGGCGCTGGCATAACGAGTAGGTGGATTAAAAAAATAATAAAAAACTTCGTTTTGAAAGTGGCAATACTCAAACAACGTTCTGCCAAAATAAAAAAAAAACTATTTTCATTTTGTTTTGTACTTTCTTGCGAACTGTACCTTTTCAGAGTGAAGTTTGTCAACAACCCGTCCTATTCTTATAATAATCGCATAGTACCTACATCAACTTTCGTTGAAGTAAATGCAATCATAAGCTTTAAGTGCGCGTTCGAACCGGACTGCACGCGGTAGCAGCAGATGACATGTCGTCGCCGTCGCGTCACTGTTTCTATGTACCGGGTGTTTTTCTATAAGTGCAATACCTCTTAGGTGGTGATTGTACTCATGTATATGAACAACTTTTACAATGAGGCCAACTCTGAAACTTCACAAAAAAAATCAGCTGTTTCATACATTCTGGTCAGGTAGCTGTTTTTTTTTGTTGAGTAGCAGAGTTGGCCCCATAGTAAAAGTTGTTCATATTCATGAGCACAATCACCTAAGAGGTATTGCACTTATAGAAAAACACCCTGTATATTTGTATGAACAGTGTCGCGCGACACTGTCGCTCGCTTGGGAAGGTATTTCATACAAATACATAAAAACCAGTAGCGTCGCAACAAAATCTGGTCTCCTGCTGCTGGCTGGGTTCGGCCCGACATCACATATTTTTGCTGTATTTTGTTTGTTTCAGTTTCCCGGCACTGTAACACCTTTGTCCCATGATAACCCCACTTTATTATACCTTGAAGAATAAAAAATATCAGATCAATTCCACATTGGTTTACTTTGGTTTACACTTATTTTGAGCTTTGGTTCAGATAAATTTAATCGAACTGAAGGTTAAATCTGTTCAATTTTAATTTCATCGTCATCATCATTTCAGCCGTACGACGCCCACTGCTGGGCATAGGCCTCCCCCAAGGATCTCTACAAATTAATTAATAAATTAATTAATTTAATAACCATTATTTTATAAATACTTAATTGGATCGTAAAATGCGCTTGAATTAACTAAAAATGAATATTATTTCTCTGTGCCTAAATCATAATACAATACTTGTATTTCTCAGATTCTTAAACGCCTACCTAAGCTAAGCTAGAGTGCGCGCCAGGTAAGCCGGCGCGCGGTCAAAATCGAATACTATCTTTTCCATGCCTAGAACAAAAAAATACTGGAACTAGCGCCAAAAATGCCCCAGTCGCGCGCAGAGTTATCTGATCTGACACGCACTCTAAAAGCATTTTACGTTCTACAGGTACCGTACAATTACTCTGTAATTTGATTTAGCAGCGTTCAAAATCCACGATAGGTAGCTACTTGGAAGATTAAAAGGTATACCGATTTCTAGCTTTTGTATCTAATGACACCACATCAAGGACAATTTTCCAAGTCGTATATTTATTTATTAAGCAATTTTACGTTATTGTTTGCTAAAAATATAATCATAATAAACTTACAGTAAAAACAGATTCGCCAGAGAGTGCCATGCTGAATTAAAATACTTGAGAGTTGACATATTGCAAAATGACAAATATTCGCATCCCCGAAAATATCAAGAAAAAAGTAAAGAAAGAAGTTCTAAAGATATATTAAACATTCATAAAACGAGTAAAAGTAGTATAGATATGATTGTACGCTTGTAACAAAGTATATTGGTAATAAATAAAAACTCCAAAGCTAATGTCAGAGTAAGGCAAGGCAACCCTGCTCAAGATTCTTGCCTTCATTCGCTGTTTGCCTAGACGGCTGCCTTGCGAACTAATACAAATATTTTGTATGAAACAGATAAGGCTGATCAGCCTTAATACGGCTGCAAGTGTTGCTTTACTACATTGAAATAATATGTAAGTACATAAAAGATACATCTTCTTAGCGTTTCGATGGCAAACACTCACTATATTATACAGGGTGTTAGGGGCACGGGGCACACTTGCAAAAACTTTAACCATGGCTTTAGACCATCATACTGAACAACGCACAGCAAGAATTTTTTGTCGGAAATGAAAAAAAAAATTTTGACTCTCCATACAGAATGTCCCGATTAGTTGCTAAATTTGTATGAAAAGTCGATTTTTTTTTTCATTTCCGACAAAAAATTCTTGCTGTACGTTGTTCAGCATGATGGTCTGAAGCCATGGTTAAAGTTTTTGCAAGGGTGCCCCTAACACCCTGTATAAGGCTGTATAAGTATGTCGTTTACAAATAAGTCCAGTAATAGATCAAATAACTTAGCAACTAAATTTCAATGCAATCAATAACCGATTGTTAAGCTAACATTATTTAAGTGCTAAATATTGAATTTATGATACCTACCTCCTAATACAAAAATCCTTTGGTATTATCCACTACTATGGTATGTAACTTTAAAACGCCACGTGAAGAACATCATTGACGTGAAGTGGATTTCCACGAGAACGAAAGCAGAGGGAGAAGATAGTTTGTATGTAACCATACAATCTATCCTTTATTCGGCAATATTAAAAGTCAGAGCGCCTTTATACTTATAGTTTCTCTTTATTTGTTAACAATATTACGTTTTGTAACCATGATAATATTTCATGTATCATACATAATCATAAAAATATCCCAATTTGGTGCGAATTTCGGCGAAGTCATGCATCGGATAGTGCGCACTAAACAACGCGAGCTGCGAACCTCCGGGGAAATAACGGAACAATGATAAGTAGGTATGGGTCCAGAGGGAAGGGAATTTTTCAATCACCTTTTATCTTTTGCTGAAAATCATATATTTTACGCCTACGCTACGGTCTGCGTTATTAACGCTAGTATAACACTCTCGGGGACACATCAACACCGTATTTTATTGGGTAGATACGCCTACTATACTTATTAAGTACTTATGAAATTAATTTTTGAAGTGAATGTAGAAACAAGTATTAAATGAATTACTTTCTCCGTTAATAAAGGTATCTCTGTTTTATAATTGAATTGTAATATACAAATTCTCAATATAAATTCGAAACTTCACAGAAATACTCCCACGTACAGAAATATTGAAATCCTCGATTCGAAAACCATTCAGTAAAGATTCTCTACGAAAGCAGCTCTTACCTACGTGAAGTAAAATGTTCCCTTCCACGCATAACACGCTGGTGTCACAGTGTTACAAAGCTTAGTAACGTTACATCTGAGATTTGGCCTCATACACTATCACGCTACATCACCGCGTAAAGGGCCCCACAGACTATCAGTCCGCCGGCAGGCCGCCTGCAGTCCTCGATCAAACAGGCCGATTAACATTCGGTTTTTGTATGGAAAACTGTGAGTGTGTGGCCGATTGCAGCCAACTGAAAGGCCGTTGCCTGCAGGCAGACTGATAGCACAGTATATACAGGGTGTTAGGGGCACCGTTGCAATAATGCTGAACAACGCACAGCAAGAATTTTGTCGGAAATGAAAAAATATTTCGACTCTCAATACAAAATGTCCCGATGAGTTGCCAAATTTGTATAAAAATTAGTTTTTTTTTTCATTTCTGACAAAAAATTCTTGCTGTACGTTGTTCATCATAATGGTCTGAAGCCATGGTGAAAGTTATTGCAACGGCGGCGCCGGCGCCCCTAACATCCTGTATATACTATGTTCTAATAGTCTGCGGGGCCCATAAGACATCCCACCACGCCATTACCGCAAAGTTGCCTATGTTATTCGTAACCCTAAATCAGCAACCTCGCTTTGTTTTGTGTAACACTCCCGAGTAATTCCCCTGAATATAAATGAACTTGTTCTATGAATAGCATTTAGTACCTAAGTAAGCAATTTACATTAATTTAACGCTACATGTACATATTGTATTCTAATAAACGCATTTTTCCGAAGACGTAAATAAAGGGGAAGTTCGTGACGGTTTGTGAAGTACGATTATCTCCTCGTTGTTTCAAATTTGAGGGGTCGACGAGACGTTAGGAGAGCAAGAATTACTTGTCTGAGTAATGTTCTGCTTTTATTAACGGTATAAAATATTGCCGAGCAAAAGAACAAGGGCGTGATGAGACCAACGAGATTACCTGCGACATTTTTCAAAAGAAAATAAGAATACATTTATCTTCACCGCAGAATTGATGACTTTGATAAATACCCACTTACTTGTACTACAGTCACGAGTATATTAAAAATACTTCGTAGAACAGTAACTATTTAATAATCTGTGGTAAAACTATGTAATTTAGCATTGTTTAATGACTTATGTGCAGCTTTTTCCAATGTAGGTAAGTACCTACCTACTAAATATTATAAGATAACCAACACTGTAAAAACGAATAAAACTTTAGAAAGTAGTTAGTATTAGTTGACTTTTTCTTGCTCAAAGATCGATACAGAGTATTCTAGCATCGCAGATAACATTTATTTAAGAGGATTGTGTAGCAAACGGTCTCCTTACAAACGGCGATAACGTTTTCCACCCTCTAAACCATATCATACTGCAATGAATTTTCGGTACCTACTTATGTTGTTGAAATGCATAATAATAATAATAATCAATTCATATAATCAAGCTACCAAAGGCTCACATTGGTTGCATTTACCAGAACTAATCGCTGACTAATCGCTAAGTCATCGATTACTTGTCTGATTACTATTTTCGATAGATTCTGCTGAACGCACTTTACCCTTTTTCTGGTTTTGACATGACGAATGACAGCAACAAACACAAAATCACTACGTTTGACAGCTACTTGCAACTAATCGCTGCTTCTCATCGAAAATCAAATGCGATGGAAAAAAATGGCGTCCGATTGCTGTAAATCGCTGTCAGTCAGTCATCGCATTTTTGTGTGCGTTCAGCAGATTATTTGTAACCGATTAGTCAGCGATTAGTTCTGGTAAATGCAACCATTGTGTTTGTAACCTTATCCTATGTTAGTAATCCTATGCTACTTAGTAAATAAGAACAGGGGCTGGCTCTTGTTTTTTTTTTTAATATTAATTGTAGATTTCAAAATATTGACACTTATTTGTTTTGTGTGAAAGCACTAAAATGCAAATATTTCAGAATCTATGATAAATATTTTAAAAAAAGTTACAATCCTAGTCCTTATGCATTTCAACAACTTACCGAAATTCATTGCTGTATGTTAAGGTTTTGAGAGTGGAAAACGTTATCGCCGTTTGTATGGAGACCGTTTGCTACACAATCCTCTTAAGGTGCATGTAGTCGTGAAACGATCATTTTTGAGGCCCTAAAACTCATAAATTAGCCTACTGATGAATCCAGAATTAATATATATTAAATATTGATATATAAACTTCAATCTGAGCATTTAAAAAAACATAGTCTATATGATACTATTTAAAAAAAAACATTGAAATGAAGCTGTTTTCAACTTGAAATACGCTACTGCTTCTAAACTACAAGTGATATTTTCACGTTTCTTTCAGGAAGAGATTGCTAACTTGTTTAACTTAAAACTGAGCATTTTTCGTTTTAAAATAATACATAGTTTTGACGAAACGTGTGTTTAAGCTGTTTTAGTGCGGGTAGCGGGCGGGAAAATTAGGCCACTTTTTAACCGACTTCAAAAAAAGGAGGAGGTTATCAATTCGACTGTATATTTTTTTTTTATTTTTTTTTTTATTTTTTATGTGTGTTACCTCAGAACTTTTTAGTTAATGAACCGATTTGAATAATTATTTTTTTATTTAAAAGGTGACGGTTCTCGTGTGGTCCCATTCAAATTTCATCAAGAACTGACGAGAAGTTCAGGAGTTATCCTGAATAATGTGTATTGAGAGTTTATTTGGTTACATGGACGATTTCATATTTTCATCAAATTGGGGATCATTTTCAAAATTAATTTTTTTTCGAAAGATGGTACTTCTGACCTGATCTTATTTTCACCAAGTCAGGACCAGAAGATAAAATCCCAAGAAAATTGAGAGAAATTCTCAAATATAGGCAAGCCTGTTATGCGTTACATTTATTTTTGAAGTTAGTCAAGTATTTGCATCTGGTAGTCATCATCTCATAGTGATGAGCTGGTGATAGAAGCTACAACTCCTAAACGGTTAGGAGCTGGAGAATATTTCATTAAGTATTAATCGTACGTATGGACCAATAGTTATATTATTTCAGGTTATTAGGGTGAGCTGATGATGAGAGGTGAAACTCCTCAACAGTTAGGAGTTATGATGTTTTATAAATACCATATGCACGAATGGACCTTCAGATGTATTCCTTCAAGTTATCTAAGTAGCTGAAGATGGAAAGCTGAATTCCATAACGGATAGGATATTTTCAACAATTTATCATAATCACCATGTAGTTTCTTTAGCTACGATTATTTACACTAAAAATTAAAAAATAAAACGTTTTTAAAAAAAAATGTAACCGCCTTCAAAAAGGATCTTCAAACGAAAATTAACTAACACTAAAAAACGAAAAAAATAATAAGATTTTTTAATTCAAAGGACGTTGATATGTGCCTTTTTCTAATTTATCTTGGTACTTACTGAACTGTTTGAAGTCGGTGCCAAGCCAAAAATAATAAGAACGAAATATACTGAGTGAAATAACAAACATATTTAAAAAAAACCCGGTCTCAAGCGTGAGGTTTAGGACGTTTTTACCTCAATACCTATTAGACGGCACCGACTTCAAACAGTTCAGTAAGTACCAAGATAAATTAGAAAAAGGCACATATCAACGTCCTTTGAATTAAAAAATCTTATTATTTTTTTCGTTTTTTAGTGTTAGTTAATTTTCGTTTGAAGATCCTTTTTGAAGGCGGTTACATTTTTTTTTAAAAACGTTTTATTTTTCTATGGCCAAGGTCGTTGGCGATACCACGGGCCTTAACACGCGACCTCATATTTTGTGGCCAAAGCTAAAGCTGAAGCTGGGTTTAGCTAAAATAAAACAAACAAGTACCTACGCCTAACACTATTAACAGCAGAATTACATTGATTTACTTACACCCAGTTGCAGAACTCCATTAAAGTAAAAAATGTTTAATTAAATCTATTGCTGTCATTTATTTTCAGTTAATCTTTGACAGAATTATGAAAATATTTCTTTTAACAATAAAACATGATCGTCTTACTTTTCCACGGGTGACATTGCTATCTTCCTCGGAAACATCTCGTCAAAGTAAGTTTTAATGATGTCAGAACTTGTTCAGGTGATCAGCTGCATGCAAATAGTAGATGGTCGTTATTAAGTGGCTACGTTACTGAAATTTTTATGTTTAAGCAATTTTTGTCAATGGAAGCACTCAAATTTCTCACAGGAAAGAGGAAGTTAAAATGTTTCTTTGCTTCGAGGTAAATTAATCTTATTTTTGAACTTCCGCCCTTTTAACGTTTTGGAGTGGAGGACTTTAGGAAAGTTGGTGTAAAACATAAAATAAATGATTTATTATTTTTATAGCTTTTGTAGAATAATTGGATTGTTTATTTTTTCATACAATCACTTTAAACAGTCAATAACGTCATTTTTTCCAAAGGCAATTAAATTAAAGATTTAGGTAATACTAACAATCGTTAGAATTCCTTGTCATACGACTTTTTTTCAGTAAACGCCATTTTCTGTAGTGAAAATTTTTGTATGAAAATTTTAAGGAATGAAATTTATTATAACCTTTGTTTTTACCCAACTGCGACGGAAGGAGGGTTATGTTTTTATTCAAGAGTACCTATGTATGTATGTATGTAGACTTCTATGTTCCCTGCTACAGCCAAAGCGATTTGAAGGATTTTCAAGACGAATCTAACGACACATCATATATCAGGTGTTGTTAGATTCGTCTTGATTGCGCGAGTGACTGGGTACATAAAAAAAATAAAAAACAAAATGGCGGATTTTGGATGGCATATTGCAACATCAAAAAAATGCTTTTTCTACCAATCCCATCGAGTGGGGTACCTATCAAAATGAAGGGTTTTCAATAGCAATTCCATAAATGTACCTACCTATATAACTCGCACTTTTCCAAGACTCTCCGCATTAATTTAAGTACTTATCTTAATAAAAATAAAAGAATTACTTACTAATTTTAAAATTTACTTCACACTATTATTATTAAACTTAGGTTCCTACTTAAGAAACGTGATTTATTGATAATGAACCAAAAAGTCTAAAATAAAAACATAATTATTAAAAAAAGAAAAACCCGACTGCAAAAAATTAACCACTAAAAAGAGAAAAGCAAGCTTTTTAATTTCCCATTGCAGTCAGGGGACTGTTCAGTGAAACGCTTTATTATCATTTAAAAGGTACCCTGACTGCAATGGGAAATTAAAAAGCTTGCTTTTCTCTTTTTAGTGGTTAATTTTTTGCAGTCGGGTTTTTTACAATTCAATTGTTTTTTTTGCAATTGATCGGTTTGATCGGTTTGTGACTATCAATAAGTGGCCAAAACCGGGGCATTTGGCACCTCTCATACATTTTGTGTTAAATACAAAAACCTATTTTACTTCTTTAAATTTGAAAAAAAAATCCTTTGAAGTTCAATAAATTGTCTATAATGTAAGATATACTAAAGACCATTTAGTATTTAGTGCTTAAAAGTGAAAAAAAAACAAATCCTCAAAGGGGTCTCCTGTCCTACATAGTTTTACGACCAGCTGGGTAGAAAACATATTAAATACATTCATCAATGTCATTGATAAAACACAAAGATAATCGTTACCTTTCTAAAGTACTAGCTTTCCGCCCGCGGCTTCGCCCGCGTGGACTACACGACGTTATCCCGCGGGAATGTGATATTTTTCCAGGATAAAAAGTAGCCTATGTTCCTCTCCGGGCTACAAGGTAACTATGTCCCAAATTTCAGCCAAATACGTTCAGCCGTTTTGGCGTGATTGAGTAACAAACATCCAAACATCTAAACATCCAAACATCTAAACTTTCACATTTATAATATTATATATATATATAATATACTAGCTGTGCCCGCGACTTCGTTCGCGTAGAATAGTGACTTTTAGCAGCATTTTTCATTTTTTTAGCTAATAAGGTTTTTCGTTTTTTTGTGTATTTATTTTATATTACATTAGTTTAGCGCTATGATACATATTAACACATTAAAAAAATATTTCACATAGCCTTCCGCCCGCGGTTTCGCCCGCCTGTACTACACAACGTTATCTCGAGGGAAAGTTATATTTTCCCGGGATATCAATTAGTCTTTGTCACTCTCTAGCTCCTAAAATATCCACATACTAAAAAAACACGCCGATCCGTTGCTCCGTTTTGACGTGAAAGACGGATATACAAACAGTACAAACAGTATGTCAAAAGAAAGAACTTATCACGCTGAACAACTTCTCTTAAGATGCTATCTCATATAGTTTAACCTGGCTGCTAGGGTTTCACATCAGCTGGCCTAGCATGAACGGCTTTTATCATGCGATATGATATAGCACGTCATGCTGTCTTGCTTCCCTACCCCACTAAGGTGGAAGCAAGACAACAAGACGTGCTATATCATATCGCGTGATATAATGATGGTAATGCTAGCCAGGCAGGTGTACCAAGACCTTCAAACTTTGTACGTCAATAGAAAATGCTCATCACATTTAACAATTTTCCATAAGACGGTATTTTTATATCTCTCATAGTTTGGCTGGACTACTTTGGTTCCACATCGGCCATTTCGATCTTCTAAATAAATTATAGCCTACCTATAAGTTGGCGACAACTAATAGCTATATAACAAAAAAGTTTCATTAAAATCCGTTCAGTAGTTTTTGCCTGAAACGTGGACAACAGACAGACAAAAAATTCAAAACTATATTTTTGGTATCTGTTCCGTTTAAGAAGACCCTTGGTGGTATTTTTTTCTATTTCTTTTCAATGTATACAGCCCCTGTACCGGCAAAAAAATATGGATATGGACATGGGCTTCATTTGACATTTGATGCCCATATTTTGTGCTTTTAAGGGCATAATATGGGCTTCAAATGTCAAATGAAGCCCATATCCATACCCATAATTTTTTGCCTGTAGCCCCCTGAATAGAATCGCATACAGTTTTATAATAAGTATGAATTATTTTATTTAAAAATTAAAAGGATTATTCTGCTCATGAAAACAATCAATTTTTATTATGGGACCAACACTAAAATCGCAAATAAAACAGCTACTCCATACAAAAGTGCAAAAATATTTAATCAAAATGTATGGAACAGCTGATATTTTTTCGCGATTTCAGTGTTGGTCCTATAATAAAAGTTGTTTGTTTTCATGAGTAAAATAATCCCAAAAAATATCCGGGGTGATAAAAAATACCGTGTATATTACATAAACAGTACCTACGTGTTAACACATTAAAAATTTATATCACATAGCCTTCCGCTCGCGGTTTTGCCGCGTGTACTACACGACGTTTTTCCGAGGGAATGTGATATTTTTCCGGGATAAAATTAGCCTATGGGACTCTCTAGCTCCTAAACTATCCACATAGATACTAAAAAAAACAGGTCGATCCGTTGCTCCGTTTTGACGTGAAAGACGGACATACAAACAAACACACTTTCACATTTATAATATTAGTACTTATATATTGTATGACAAAAGAAAATACTTATCACGCTGAACAACTTCTCTTAAGATGCTGTATTTGTATCTCTTATAGTTAAGCTGGGCTGCAAGGGTTCCAAATCAGGAGTACCAGACCTTCGATATTTTTCCGTCAATAGAAAATGTCCATGACGTTAAACAACTTTTCTTAAGACGCTATGTTTGTATCTAATATAGTTTAATCTGGCTGCTAGGGTTCCACATCAGGTGTACCAGACCTTTAAACCTTGTACGTCAATAGAAAGTGCTCATCACGTTTAACAATTTTCCTTAAAACGGTATTTTTATATCTCTCATAGTTTGGCTGGACTGCTATGGTTCCACATCAGAAATTGCGATCTTCAAAATAAATTATAGCAATATGTTGGCAAGGACCAATAGCTGTATAACAAAAAAACTTTCATCAAAATCCGTTCCGTAAACTTTTTTGCCGACGTCATCACACGAAAAAATTCATCCCCTGTTTTCACCCTCTTTAGGGTACTTTTTTTACAAACTTTGAATGTCGTATTTATTTGTCTTATCAAAAGCCTATAAAATAATTTTGAAGCTTCTAGCTTTAAAAATGACGTAATTTCCATACAAACTTTCATCCCCTATTTCAACCCCTTACAGCCCTTTGTTCACATAAAAAGTAGCCTATGTCCTTTCTTAGGCTCTAGACTATCTCTGTACCAATTTTTATTCAAATCGGTTCCGTAGTTTAGGCGTGATTGTGTAACACACAGACAGACAGATTCGCATTTTCGCATTTATAATATAAAAAAGTAAGGAAGTAAGGATAGTAGGATTTAAATAGCCACGGTAGCAAAATAAACAACTTAGTAGGTTAACTGCTGGCCAATGAAACTAAATGCTCGTATCTTGTAATAGAGGGATTATCCAGCTATTAAAACTATTGTATCCGGTAATACCTACCATCAGCAATCGTTTTGCTTAATACTTACAAACAAAATGTTATTGGTGAAACTTTATCCATGAATAATTCACGTGGGAAATGTTGGCCTCCAACAACTGTAACAACCGACAACTCGCAACAAAAACTACAGTTTTGTATTTGAAACAATAATTTGATGATTACACAATATTCTTGAGGGAAAATGTTACGTACATTCGGAATTTCAATGTCCCTTTCAAATTAACCGAACGCGTTCATATCTTTTAACTTGTAAGACTATTAGTACAAAATTTTACAGGAATTCAATAGCAATAGAATACTATTTAAACTGGCTAAAATTTTGATAAAGCTGAAAGTTCAGTGAAATTCAATTAAAATTACATATAAGTAGGTATTTACTTTACAGTACCAAAACATTTTTCAGAACGTAAAATCATTAATCTGGGAAAGAATTCGACGAATTCGTAATTAGATTGCAAAACAAAATCCAGCATAATGATGTGTGCTTTGATAAAAAATATACATCAACAACTAAGTACTGCATAAATAAATTAAAACAGAACAAAATATAGTATGTACAATAAGCGAAGTGCTTAATGTACTATACCTATTATATAAGCGGTTGTACACTTTTTAGACTATAATTTTAATAAAGCAAATGTGAAGAAATATAAGAAAGTATAATAAATAATGTTAATAAAAAAAATGTAGTAAATAATGTTTATTTGATCAAATAATGTATTTTTAACCGACTTCAAAAAAAGGAGGAGGTTATCAATTCGACTGTATATATTTTTTTTTATTTTTTATGTGTGTTACCTCAGAACTTTTTAGTTAATGAACCGATTTGGATAATTCTTTTTTTATTTAAAAGGTGACGCTTCTCGTGTGGTCAAATTCAAATTTTATCAAGAACTGGCAAGAAGTTCTGGAGTTATCCTGAATAATGTGTATTCAGACTTTATTTGGGTATATGGACGATTTCATAGTTTCATCAAATTGGGGATCATTTTCAAAATATTTTTTTTTCGAACGTTGGTACTTCTGACCAGTGCCCGTAGTGTAAGTTTTTATGTCAAAAAACGCAAACTATTTCGATTGCGTATTTATGTCAATTTGTATGAAAACAGTGCCCGTAGTGTAAGTTTTTATGTCAAAAAACGCAAACTATTTCGATTCCGTATTTATGTCAATTTGTATGAAAACTGTATTAGCGCCTCTAGCGGCGAGTAGCGCGCTTATATAGTTTTCATACAAATTGACATAAATACGGAATCGAAATAGTTTGCGTTTGCTTGACATAAAAACTTACACTAGGGGTACTGTATTAGCGCCTCTAGCGGCGAGTAGCGCGCTTATACAGTTTTCATACAAATTGACATAAATACGCAATCGAAATAGTTTGCGTTTTTTGACATAAAAACTTACACTACGGGCACTGATCTTACTTTCACCAAGTCAGGACCAGGGGATCAAATCCCAGGAAAATTGAGAGAAATTCTCAAATATAGGCAAGCCTTATGCGTTCCATTTATTTTTGAAGTTAGTCAAGTAGCATCTGGTAGTCATCATCTCATAGTGATGAGCTGGTGATGGAAGCTACAACTCCTTAACGGTTACGAGCTGGAGAATATTTCTTTAAGTATTAATCGTACGTATGGGCCAATAGTTATATTCTTTCAGGTTATTAGGGTGAGCTGCTGATGAGAGGTGAAACTCCTCAACAGTTAGGAGTTATATTATGATGTTTTATAAATACCATATGCACGAATGGAGCTTCAGTTGTACTCCTTCAAGTTATCTAAGTAGCTAAAGATGGAAAGCTGAATTCCGTAACGGATAGGATATTTACAACAATTTATCATAATCACCATGTAGGTAGTTTCTTAAGCTACTTCACTAAAAATCGAAAAATAAAACGTTTTTGGAAAAAAATGTAATCGCCTTCAAAACGGATCTTCAAACAAAAATTAATAAACACTAAAAAACGAAAAAAATAATAAGATTTTTTAATTTAAAGGACGATGATACATGACTTTTTCTAATTTATCTTGGTACTTACTGAACTGTTTGAAGTCGGTGCCAAGCCAAAAAGAATAAGAACGAAATATACTGAGTCAAATAACTAACATTAAAAAAAACCCGGTCCCAAGCGTGAGGTGTAGGACGTTATTACCTCAATACGTTTAAGACGGCACCGACTTCAAACAGTTCAGTAAGTACCAAGATAAATTAGAAAAAGTCACGTATCATCGTCCTTTGAATTAAAAAATCTTATTATTTTTTTCGTTTTTTAGTGTTTGTTAATTTTTGTTTGAAGATCCGTTTTGAAGGCGGTTACATTTTTTTTCAAAAACGTTTTATTTTCTTGTTTCGAAACAGCATTTCGCTTTATATTGTCAAAATAAATGTTAACTAAGTTTTAACAATAATACCGAGCGGCACCAAGTAGCGTAGGTACTGGCACCGCTGTGATAAACCTTTGTTCTCACTTTTTAGAATTGTTATCCAGTCTATTGTGGACTTAATGAGGACGCTTCAGGGAAGCGCGCAGAACGGAGACAAATGGGCGGCCCAGTGTGAACATCGCCCATGATTAAGTATAATATTCCACAGCGCCGTGTTTGCTCTTATCGGAGCCTTGTTAACGAAATCTTGCTTTTTGAATTATACAGGGCGTCCCAAAATTAACTCACATTGAGGGAAAGTACCTTAAATACTGAAGATATACAATTTTACTGAAAGGAGACTTCATTTTTATTTCAAAAAGAAAACGAACTGCATTCACCGAATTTTGAATAATCACTTGTCTGAACTGGGAACCGAACCCGCTGAATGTAAAAAAAATATTTCTCTAATTTAATTGTACCGATCGAAAGACTCGATTATACCTAAGCATTTCTTCTAAATAACATAGCATCTTAAATAAAAGGAAGACTACGAAATTTAACATTTAATGTTGAATAACTACAGTCAAGTAACTAAGCCACGGCCCCAGGGCTTCCAATGACTATGTCACATGGTGGCATAGACCACACCAAATACTGTAGATAGAAAGTTTTATTGAAATAGGACTTTATTTTTATTTAAATAACAATTCAATTATTTTTTTAATAATAGCATGTCCAAACCGAGAATCGAACCCGCACGAAATTATTCAAACTTTGTAAAACCAAACGAGGTGGTGTTACTTATCACATTATCAAACACTTATGATAGGGAATTAGGTATAATTGCTCCAATCTTCACTCATTAGGAATACCTACATTGAAATGTTAAAGTCTGTACTGAGCACGACAGTCACAGGAAAGGCTATCCATAACGCTGCACAAACTTGTTATTCAACATTAAATGTTAAATTTCGTAGTCTTCCTTTTATTTAAGATGCTATGTTATTAAGAAAAAATTATAAGGTATGATCGAGCCTTTCGATCGGTACAATTAAATTAGAGAAATATTTTTTTTTTACATTCGGCGGGTTCGATTCCCAGTTCAGACAGTTGATTACTTAAAATTATTTGAATGCAGTTCGTTTTCTTTTTAAAATAAAAATGAAGTCTCCTTTCAGTAAAATTTTATATCTTCAGTATTTAAGGTACTTTCCCTCCATGTGAGTTAATTTTGGGACGCCCTGTATATACCGTAGCAGCCAAACCCAAAACAAAAAGCGAGAACCCTACCTGAATTAATTCCAATTCGGAACGATGATTCGTTGTCCTTTTCCCTCAAAGTACTTGGATTTGAATGCTTAGTTAGTTATTTAGAACGTGTTTTTATTAATGAAAATGAATTATGAAAATAATTTACCCGTAGTATAAATCTACAAGTTACCTACTTATTATAAAGAGGAAAGATTTGATTGTTTGTTTGTTTGCATCGAATAGGCTCCGAAACTACTGGACCGATTTAGAAAATTCTTTGACCTTAAGAAAGCTACATTCTTCCCGAGAGACATAGACTACCTATATTTTATCCCGATATGCCCACGGGAACGGGTACTGTAACGGTTCAGAATCGCACCTGAACTATCTCGAATATTTCTTAAAGATTTAAAAGTCGAAATGTAATAATGTTACTTACCTCCATAACTTTTTAATAGTATAAATGGATCCTGGTGTGGGAATAAATCACAAAGTCAAATTGGGTTGTGTCAACTGGGTTGTATTGAACAAAATTAGCCATTTACCATGTTGTTGCGCTGGGAATTTGCTTCATACTTTGTCAACACAGTGTATATGGGAGGGAGATTCTGTCTATAAGGCTTGGGGCTTGTTTAGTGGTTTCAGATTGCTTGAGGTAAACACTGAAAAAGAAACGGGTTAATGGTAGCGGAGCAGTTGTGGTCATTTGCATTTGATTTGGAAGTTGACACTTAAAGTTTTGTGATTAATCTGAGGAAGTTGGATACAGTAAATTTGTTTGAATTAGCGAGAAAATATAGTTGATAAATACCTGAGATTCAGGGATTGAAACAGTGATGTTTCGCAGCGGTTGGACTCTGTGACAAATTATTTCATATAAGAGGATGCACTTTGTTGAGGGTTTTGTCAATCTAATTTGCTTCACGGGAGTGTGGACAGTACTTGTATTTCAATATTGTTTCACGAAATAGTCGACACGAACTGTTGTTGGTTGGTAAAGTTGTGAGTCTTGGAGCATGTTGATTTAGACGTATTTGTGAACTGACGGGTTCTAAAACGGAGTTTGTGGGCATGCTTTTGAATACGGGCTGCGTGTTAGTGGCACAATATGTGTTCGGCATATTTATTGGTTACACATGTGAACTCTGGTTTAATTACATCACATCAGTCTAATTATAATGTTTGGAGCTAAATATTTATTTTATACAATGTTAGCAAAATACTGAAATAGGTTATGACAAGTAAACAAAGATGCTCCTAGCGGCAGAGTTGAGAACTAAGACAAGTCAAATGACATCACATAAATATAGCGAGAAGTTTTACTCACAGAATGTTAAATTAACATTATGTATAACTTAAATAAAAATATGGGTTAAATAATCAAAAGTACAGAATATTGGTTTCTATCTTAGAAAAGGTTCAAAGTTTCAAATATGGGGAATGTATATTGGCTAGAGGTGATACGTTCGGAAATTATGTTCGAACAATTACCATTTTGATAATAGTTTTCATTCATAAATAATAAAAAAAAAGGGATCATACAAAATAATGTGTTTATATTATGTGAGAAGGTAATATTTTGAATAGTTTAGTAAATTCTATAACTTAATATAAAATAGTTTTGTAACTATCAAAGGTTTCTGAACGAAGGCCAGGCGGGGCGTTCGGGATGTTTGAAATGGGTTGGCGTTAGACGCTAGAGGGCGCTATGACGAGAGAGTAGGGATGTGGGACGCTAACTTTTTGGCGCGTTTTGGGTAGGGCTATATAAGCAAAAACGACGCGACGCCCGTTCTTATTTCTCCGGGATAGACTTCGAGGCAACACGTATGGAAGACGAAGCACTTTTTGAAGAAGTTTTCATTTTAAATCAAGCGAGAAGTAGTCTTCAAGCAAGTGTACAGTGAGTCCTTGCACCATAGGGCGTTTATTGGGTTCGCGATCTTTTAAACGTTTTAATTTTGGAATTCTGACTGGTAAATTGGATCCGAAATTAAAAGGTCTAGTTTGTTTACAGAAAGCATTTCAATTAAAGTAAATTATTCCCAAGTAAAATCCTAGAAAATGGGCTTAATTTGAGTCAGAGAGGGTTGGAAGCATAGAGTTTGTTTCTTCAGGAGTACATGTTTATGTCTCCGGGCTCCAGGCAAGGCTCACGGGAGGTCGCTAGGTAAAGAAAGTCTGGCATTGTGGAGTGTCAGATGAGCATTCAATGGATAACGCTTAGTAATTTCCACATGGTTTGATCAGGCGGGCTGTTTTCATTGACAGTTTTTCAGTTAACACGTCTGATGGCGCGGGGCGTATGCCCCAGATTTGGAGGCAGTTGCGGCCTGATTGAACCATACCTACCTGTAGGGTGTCTATCTGTTCCCTTCCCAAGCAGATGGACCACGGCATGAGCGATAGGATTCTAGGGGGCCCTCTCACCCAAACTTGACAGAATTGGGGCGTCAGAACTGGCGATACAGGCGCCAGGTTTGTGTTTGTTAGGAAAGTCGCATTTAGTCGGAAATTAGGCAGGTAGGTACCTACTTGGAATCACGAGCTAGGTAACTCGAAGACCTTTGTTCTGGCAGAAAAGGGGGAGGTCTGCTGGGGCAAGGCTACGAGGGGAGTCTGGTATACAGAGTAGATAGAAAGAGTAGGGTCGCTGTAGGTCTATAAGTAGCATTATGTGTTATCACAAATATATCTACGATCAAATCCGAATTTTGTTGACATCCCTAGCCATAGATTCTTGTGACAGACGAACAAACCCGGGCAATTTGACAGAATGATTATAGATAGTGGGGAAAAGTCCGATTGACAGGTTCCAGCAAAATGGCTGTCTATTATCAAACAAAATAATGTTACATCTTAAGAAGAGAGATTAGGTAAACTAGTGCTTTCAGTATTTGGGAAATGATTTGTGAAGTAACAATACTAGTGGAACAGTCCAAAGAGCTTGATTAGAGTAATCTTTATAGGTTCACGCATTGCAAAGATTTGAAGGTTGAAATAATCTATCAAACATAAGTGGAGAAACTAAATTTACCTATATATTTGGCTTGACAAAAGGTAATATATTCCTATGATGCAAAAGGCACCTATAATAATCTATAAATTGAGCTGGTTGCGGAAGAGTTCTCTGGATCAGACTACTGCTATATTAATGTATGAAAAGGATTTTGTTCGGTGGCGGGAGAAGATGTTTAAACTCGAAGGAACTCGGTGTAATGTTGACCAGTGTCTTATGGAAGCTGATGTGGATTCAAGGTTTTTCCAGATACTAACCTATTGAGTTGGAACATGGTTCTATTTTAGCCATAAATTATGTAAAGCTATCGGGGTGAGGCGAAAGCTTCTGTCCAATTTGGTTGGATTCTTAAGTTATTTCCAAGACCAGTCCAATGGTGAGATTAAGGATATATTACCATGAGTGAGATTCTTTAGAGACAAATTTTAACCAACAAGTTGCAAGAGTTCAATAAGATCCGAGTCAGACACGTAGACATAACTAGGGAATTTAGTTCTACGGGGAAACTTGGTCATAGAAAAGGTTAGGAGAGTCTATATTTATATGTACTTACTATGAATTAGATTTGAGTTCTCTCCCCTCAGGAGTCAGACTTGCTAGTTCTCCTAATTTAAGCACTCAACCTGTTGGATTTATCCCAATAAGGATTATTCAACAAAAGGAAAAGGATATATCAATTAACGTTAACTTTAACTGCTGCTGCCATGAAGGAGAAAGATCTCTTCATGTAGATTAGCAAGTCGCTTTGAAGCATTTAGCTTGATCCTCTTTATTTATATATATATATATAGAACTGACGAACATGACAGCTTGACTTTATATGTTGAAGTTTGTTTCTTATATAAAAATTAAATAAAGCAGCGCCGGGAGAGGAATGTCCCAGTCAGGCGACGAGTTCCATCGTTATGGGCGGGGCGGTGCCCATGACTTTACCGGTTAAATAATATTGCTGGAGCATTTGTATTAGGCCAAGATGGTGATTAAGATCAATAGACTCTCTTCACCCTAATTATTATACCAATTTCCATCTCTGACTTTGCCAGCAAAGCCAAATGCTGTAGCTAGTAGGTACTATTATAGATATAGGGATTCCATCTTCCAATAGATATAACAAATTTTCATTTCTAATATGCAAGCAAAGCCATATGCTAAAACTAATAGGTACTATTATAGCAATGGTGTCTCCATCTTCATATAGGTATATCAAATTTCATTTCAAACCACACATGCCAATTTCACCTTAGGCCTTGCAAGCAAATCCGGATGCTGTGATTAGTTTCAGTTCCATTGTAGCCTAAATTATTAAATTCCACCAGTTAATAGACAGTTAACCTTGGGTCAGTAACCAGAGAATTAGCATGGTGGACTCAGCAAAATAACTCACCAGGTTTTCAAAGTATATTGGACCTAGGAATCGGTTAGGACCTAACTGTTAAATGTCCAAGCAATGTAGGGGTAAACTAATGTTAGATTTATACAAGAGTATTAACTTATTTTGAGTGTCTTGGTCGCTATAAATGAGGTTAGAAAATTAGAAGCAACGGCCATGTAATATGAACAGCTGTTAAGTTGATGTAGGCATATAGGCAGTTCAAAGTATGAGTTAGTTAGTAGTAAGGTTAGTCTCTGTCGCTTCATTTAAAAGATCATGGGTCTACGCTTTACAACCAGGGTTCTCCATCACAGGCCACTTCAGAGTTGATTCAGAGCATCCATAGTAGTTATCTATATATTAATCGGACAACAGTTAGGTATTACAGCGTTCAAGCTAGCTAGGTATTTTAGTAACTAATAGAATCCTTGACAGAGGTTCAGTATTAGCATAGAGTAAATACTAGAATGGTTTGTTAGTATATTTAGGTCATCTATTTCTATTAAGATTAGGGTTAAGAGATAGAAAGGATGTAAAGCGGTAGTTACAATTTAGTAGTGCCGTTACCAGGATTAAAAATTAACACATATTATAGCAAATCTTGTATAGGAATAAGAAAATAAGACAATATTTACAAACCTTTTTAATGAGTTTAGCATATAAATTACATTGGAGCTCTGAGTATTTCTGAAGGTAAGTGGCTAGTTTACATTGAGTTGGAATAGCCACAATTTGTTGTTTAGTGCAGAAGGAAAACTGAAGCGACGGGGTTAATATTAATTATTTAATTAAACTTCTGTTAAGCGTCCCCGGGCAGGATGTTTCTTAATAAGGGTCTTTTGAGAACTGTTCATAGGTCTTGATTAGGTTTAGTTAAGTATAGCAACTTGTTTTCTGAAATGGAAGAAATAATTCATTATTGTAATATGCTAGCAAATTCAAAAATAAGAAAATGTTTATCTTTTCAGAGATTTCATAGGTAGTAATGTTGAATTTTAGTTAGATGAAATGCTAAGTTGGATTGCATTCTGTTAGAGAATAAATAATTAATCACATAATTAAACAAGTACTTACTATTAATTGTCTTTTTATTAAAAAGAACAATAGTTATAATTCTTGAGTAACATCATATTGTGGTGTCATAGATTACCAATATTATCTCTGTTGAAATTCGTCAATAATTAGGTAACTTAATTGTCGAAAGCAAATTGTTGAATTTACAACTTGTATAGTTGAAAGAGATAATTTAAACAATTTGAGGTTATATGGAGCATGGAGCTAATCAAAGAGCATGTATGGTATGGAGAATGACATTTGTCATTGACAAGGTTGTTTTTCTCTTTAGATGTTAGCTCTGGGTAGGCGAACGGAAAATTATGGGAAACTGTATGGACCTTGTTAAGTAGTTTGAAGAGTTATATAGATAGGATTATTGTTTTCTTGTGGGTAACATAAAACATAATTGAGTGTAGTTCCTAGTAGCGTAATGTTTTAAAAGGGGCAAATTCTTTTAGCTAACAGGGTAATTACGCTACTGTGTGATAGATGTCGCTACCGGTAGGTTACGGAAAATTTTGGTCTATTAATGTTGATTAAAATGGGTTATGTTATGTATCAGAATCGTGTATGTGATGTGCGGTCCGAGATTGTAGTTTAAAGGCGTGTTTGAAAATGTTATAAAAAAAAAAAATTAGGATAGATAATGACATACATTAGGTGAAATATTACGTACATATATTAGGTGGGGAGGGGGGCGATCACGTTGTTCTGTGGTGCGCTATTTTTATTGTTGTTAGGATATAAATCCAGACATGGCTTAAAGAACTCGCATCCAAGCCAAAAACAAAAAAAAAAAAAAAAATTGTTAGAAATGTTTTTGTTTTCATCAAGAAAATTTATGAATTATTTTATTTTATTTTTATTTTATTTTATTGGTTTACCAACAATTGTTACACTAATTCATTCTTAATTTTATGACTTAAAATTAGGTGATTAGGCAAGTGTACAATTAATTACAGGTAAACACCACATGCGTTTTTAAACTATTACGAGCAAATACAAATAATACTTAAAATAATTTATGCTCTATCTCTTTCACACACACACACACACACACGTGCACACACACGCACACACACCTATCTAAAAGCTATCACTTAAGGAGTCTTCTAAATGTTTGCGAAACGTGTTTAAGGTTACCGAGTGGATATCGCTGGATTTGCCAAAACAGTTTAACAGTCTACTCAATCTAGGGACAGGAGAACTTGAACCGAGTACCGTTGAACGCATTGGAGGCAACAGGGGGACTACTTGAGATCTTGGCATTCTTGAAGGGACTCTAAAATTAAATTTTTGTAGTAACTGCGGACAATCGATTTTATTATTAAATAGTTTATATAAGAAAAGAAGATCATTTATTTTAAGTCGTTTTTCTAAAGATGTGTAATTAAAGTATTTTAGTCGGGATTTGTATGAATAGCCTTTTCTACGCTTACCGACTGAGTATGCTAAGTGCCATAAATATCGTTTCTGAAGTCTTTCTAGTCTCAGACAGTGACAAGCATAGTGTGGCCTCCAAACAACGCTGCAATATTCCAGGATGCCAAGAACAAAAGTATTGTACAAAAGTCTCTTCGTATGTAGTTTTCGAAACTCTTTACCATTTCTAATGACAAAGCCCAGCATTTTAGACGCTTTTTTTGTTATATTTTCAATATGTTCCTGAAATGTAAGTTTCTTGTCGAAGGTTACGCCAAGGTCTTTGATGGAGCTAACCTCTTTTAGTACTGCCCCATTGATAAAGTAATTTGAGTTAACAGAAATTTGTTTCCTAGAAAACTTGACATGGTAACACTTTCTGACATTTAATTCCATTTTGTTGTTAGTGCACCAGTTAACGAGACCATTCAAATCTTCTTGAAGTAATGCAGTGTCCGCCTCCGTTTGTATTATCCTTGATATTTTCAAGTCATCTGCGTATATATATGGAGTGGAATGTGACAAGTGTTCTACAACGTCATTTATAAAGATATTGAATAATATAGGGCCAAAATTTGAGCCCTGGGGTACTCCTGAACCAGTGCTGTAAACATCTGAACTAAAACCATTAATAACTACATAAAATTTACGATTATATAAATATGACTTAAAAAATTCTAACAAATTTCCAACAATGCCTATTTTTAATAATTTCTTAATCAGTATATCATGAGGTACGCGATCAAAAGCTTTGCTTAGATCGGTATAAATAACATCCACCTCTAGACGAGCATCAAGCGCCTGGGTAAGATCCTCTACAAAAGTAACTAAGTTTGTCGTAGTCGATCGGGACCTCATAAAACCATGCTGATGACACGAGATAACTGGCTTTATATGTTCACAGATGTAAGGATAGATAATAGATTCAAACACTTTGGACGCAGTTGGTAATACTGAAATGGGTCTATAGTTTTCCACTGAATGTTTATCGCCGGATTTAAATATTGGAACCACCTTTGCCACTTTCCAAACATCCGGAAAAACTCCTGTGTCAAGTGAGTTGTTATAGATGAAGCAGAGCGGCACAGCTAGAGCCAAAGCACAGTTTTTCAAAAATAGCGGAGGTATGTCATCGGATCCCATGCCTTTCCCTGGGTCGAGTTTCTTTAGAGCATCAGTAACAGAATCAAGACTTATAGTTACATGATTCAGATTCAAACTATTCGGCTCAGACCACTCAGGAAAATTCAGGTCGTTTTGAACGGTAGGGTTGTTATATACTTGAGAGAAGCGACTTGCCAAAAGGTTACATATAGTGGGGCCCTCAGTTACTGTGGTTACTCCATCGTTCATAGAAGTGGGGAAAGAACTTGATCCTCCACGTTTAGATTTAATATATGACCAAAAAGCCTTTGTGTTTTTAATTATTCTGTCCTCTATATTATTAATATAATTATTATAACATCCAGTAGCCAATTTGTTACATCTTTTAGTTAATATTTTTAATTCTATCTTATCTAACGGGTTATTGTATGTTTTATACCTTATTCTAATTTTATTTTTTTCACGAAGTCTTTTAATTAAACACTGGCTAAACCATGGAGGAAATTTTTTGGAATGTACATATTTCCTTTGGGGAACAAATTTTGTAATGACATCATTGATTATACTGTAAAAGATTTTGACCATTTGATTAACATCATCAATACTGGAAAACTGTTTTGACCAATCAATTTTGGAGAGAGTTGTATTAATTGCATTATAATCAGCTTTATAAAAATTAAATCTATTTGACATGTTATTATAATTAAGATAATTCATTTCTCCAGCATTTATCTCTATTAGTAGAGGAGGGTGATAAGGATCAATATTAGTTAGAGCATCAAATGAATTTTGCACATTACAAAACTCCATATCAGTGAGCACCAGATCCAATATTTTGTCTCTGTGATTAGGAACCAAATTACATTGCTTAAGGTTGTTAACATTAATGAAATCCATCAACTTTTGACCTAGTACATTTAATTGGTAAGTACCAGAAGGACTGTTGACTAACTTCCAATCAATGTTACCAAGGTTGAAATCTCCGATTACACACACGTGACCATCAAATCCTTCGATTACTGAATTACAGTTATTAACAAAACAATCAAGTATGAAATGACTAATAGGTGAGGGGAGGTATACTGAACATAAAGCGATTTGCTTCATAGAACCGGACACTAATACATCTAAAACCACCCATAAGTCCTCACAAGAGCTTTGCCATAATTCAACTGATTTCGCTTTAATACTATTTGATACTGCAATCAGTACTCCTCCACCCTCTTTCGACGCATGGAAACCGGAAACTTCCCTATCTCTTCTAAATACATTATATCGACTGTCAAACAATTCTGAGCTTAAAATATTAGAATTAAGCCATGTCTCCGTCAACACTATGATATCAAAATCGGATGCAGCCAAAGCTCGGTAGAAGGTATTGGTTTTGGTTCTTAATCCGCGGGTGTTCTGGTAATAAATTTTTAATGGAGTGAATTTTACTTATTAAATCAAGAAGCTACAATATATTATACAAAAAAAAAACGATTATAAAAAGACACAAAAACAAGAGTTACTTTATAGCAGCTAAAGATTCCAGATCTTTAACAATGATGAAACCAGTATTTTCATTTTTTCTTAAGTAAACTTTCCCTCCTCTGACCCATACAAATTTAAAACCCTTTTCTTTAGCTGTACGTCTGGCAGCTGCATGAAGCGCTTTGTTGGCTACTGATAGATGCTCGGATATATAGATGGGGGTTTTATTTCCAGTAAAACCAAGATGGCAGCTGTTCAGTCTCTCCGTCGGATTACTTTTGTTATAATTAATTCCCGCTGCCAAAAAATCATCCCGCAACTTCTGGGTTTTGAATTCCACCACAACAGATCGCGGACGTGGACTCTCTTTTTGCAGTTTAGCGATTCTAGTAACGCGCGCAACATCGTTTTCATTTAATTCACATTTTATAACATTCCCTAGTTTTTTTACAATTTCTATTAGATTTTCTGTTTGACGTTCTGGCAAGCACTGGACTTCAATATTGTTTGAGCGGGCGTTCTGCTCTAATTGATTAATACGTGCTTGTAAGTTTGTAACTGAAGACTGAAGAGAACAATTTTTTTCTTGCAAATCTTTAATGGTTTCCTGGTTTTTTTTCTGCTCCTCCATTACTTCATCAAACTTTTCACTCATAAAATTCATTGATTCTTTCATATCTTTCATTTCCTCTTTGACTGATTTCATTTCTTTATCCAAAATAACACGTACCGTAGAATTTACTCCTGCTAGAAGAGAAGCCATATGAGTTTTGAGTAAATCATCCATGATACTCCTAACGTCATCCTGTGTTACTTGTTTAGGAACGCTGCTCGGAGGTGATGATAAAGCTTGCCTCTTTGATGTACGAACAGTAATGTTGGGGTTAAAACGCACCGGCGTACTATCGTTGTTCACTTTTTTTGGTTGTTTGGTTGAAATTATAAAAGTTATGCAAATAGGTTTTAGTGTAAATCATTGTAAGAGTTATGAATTTGAAGTAAGAGAATAGTATTTTAGTTGATATTAAGTTGGGGGGTTTGTACAAGGTATTTCAAAGGGGTAAATAATTAAAGAAGTTTGGCTTGGTTGAAAAATGTGTCTTGATGAGAGTGATTTCTCATGGAAATAAGTGGATAATGAAAACTGAAGAAGTGTTATGAGGTCTGGCTTTTCATGGTGTACATAAGAGAGGGGAGACCCTTTCTGACTTATAGATTGATAACAAACCATTTTGGTAAGTTAATCAGAGATTTAGTTTTAATTAAATTGTTGAAAATTTTTAGAATTAGACACAATTAGTACCTACTTGTATATGGACAGCTTAGACTCAAAGAGGGTAATTTTGTTTGAAGGGAACGGTATTTGCAATGCTAAATAAGTCAACGGATAACTTAGTAGGGACGGTTTGATTTTTCAAACGCTCGGTTAACCTAAAAGTTGGAAATAGTTCAGAATTAAAGAGAAATCTTGTCTTGATGAATGATAGAACTATTATTTTGTATTTTGGGGTCGGTGATAAAGTTTTAAAGAACAAAATTAGATATGTCAGTGGGTAATGATTAGACTCCTAACTTAGTGGAAGAAAATTATATTGCTACAAACTAAAACAATGTTAGCTAATTTGTTAAATGTAGTTATGGATATATTTAAAAAGGTAAGGTTTAGTGGTTTTTGTATTAGGTTAGTAAAATGAGGTAACATTATTTCTTACTTCTTAAAACTTAAAAAAATAGCTATTTGGATAAAAGAATGGGTTCTTTTACTAATAGTTAGGTATTAGAATTCATGAAATATGAACCAAAAGGAATTTGTTAGTGAAGATTTTGTATTGGCTAGATTAGAAACATTAGATTCAATGGTTTTTAATTTGAACAGAAAGTAGAGAGAATTTCATCTAAAATGGTTCAATGAGTTTGGAAAAACCATAATAGGATAATTTCATAATTATTAAACAATCTAATATATGAACAAGAAGGGGAAAATTACTTGGTTTAGGTAAGTAATCGAAATTTTCATCCGGGAACATAAAAGAGACTTAGATGTCGGTTATAAGACTTGCAGAAATTTTATTATTTTAATTACAGTGATTTTGATTTCAAGTAGGAGTTGTTGTTTGGATGAAAAAAAAAATATCCTAGAAACCAGAGCAATTATACAGATGCAGAAAAGGGAACTTATTTATACATGTTAATTTCAGTAGATTTATTTCAGTTTAAGACGTCAAAGTTATGGTATGTACACCAGTGCAACAAGTTATAGTAATGGTTATCCAGCAGTTAACCTAATGTAGTCATACATACTGTTAGGATATGGATGGATAAGTAGGGTTTACTAGGATGGGGTTGTGTGTTAGTCCGAGACATTATAGATAAATAGGTACTTAACAAGAATAAAATAGGGTTAAATAATTCTTTACCTTTCGTTGAAATTTGAGTTAGAAAATTCAACGACCGTTTAGGAAGAAATACAACAATTTTATAAATTAAATCAAGTAACTATTCTTATGTCAATGAGAATTATAGGAGATTGCTTGCCTAACTAATATTGCTTCTCTTAGGTATCCAGTTAAGTTTTATAGGTTGCTATGTCTAAAAGTAGGTAGTAAATATTACAAATTAGCTTAAATAGGTAAATAATGTAAGAACCAAGTGTGTCGGTCAGTTTGTCTGACAGTTGGGGTCGCTGGCGTGATGTAGTGAACAACTGTTGACTATTTATAACTAGTTATGGGTAGCATTAGTGTTACAGGTATGCCGGGAATATTCATAGACTAATTGTATATTCTCTATATAAAAAAAAAACAGATGGATTTAATTGAAACATAGTATGCCAGCAGTGGTTCTCGTTCACTTGACATGATGATGTTGAATAGGGGGTGGTGAATGGATAAGGAAAAGAACTTTCATACAGGCGACGTGATTGGTTTGTTGTTCTTTTTATCAATCTGGGTTCTATATTAGTAACTAGATATACATTCTTAGTTGAACCATTGGTTAATCTTAACAAATTACTTTGTGATAGGACTATAGGTACGTTATGTTTGAAAAGAAATAACATATGGTCGAGGTTTGGGCGTTATCAGGGATTATTATTATTATTATTCTTATGTATTCGGACAAGCAGTTGAGACAACTGAAAGTTGCTGGTAGCAGAAATAAGGAAATTGTTGCTATGCTAAGAATACCATTGTGTGGACACTGGGGGAATATTTTATTAGGATGTTAGTCATACATAAAATTATTAAATTAAAAATTTACTAGTTGCATTGAGAGAACATCATACTCGACTATCATCCATAGGGTAGAGATTGGTACTTGCAATTATAGGGAAAGGAAAAAAAAATATATGATGGCTCCAGTTTAGGCAAACGATGAGACATTTGAATTGATGTAACGGATTAAATATTATTAGAATTAGTTAACCTTTATTGTTGACTTTGGTTTTTTTTATAATATCAGTATAGATAGTGCAGCTAAATTTTATAGTATGTTGGATTGGGGGTCGTGGAAAAGTGTAACTACAGTTACAGGTTAATCATTTAGTAGGGTTTAGAATTAATGTAATTAAAGTTACTAGGAATTCTATTTAGGTTAGTATTAAGACCTTAGAATTAAATTAACTTTAGAAAAGGAAATTAAGTGGGACGTCCATATGATAGGTTAACGACCGCTGGGGTCGAATGGTTTGGAAGTCACTATATGTAGAGGTCTCGGGTTCGATTCCTGCCCAGGTGATTGTTGTAGACAAACTGTTCAGTGTTGCTTTGGGGCTTGGAAGTGTGATGATACCCGTCGATGTTTGGTATTTATGATATAGGTACCTACTTATTTTGTAACATAGAAGGATATGAGCGGGATAAGTGAAATAAACGTTATTAATTAATATCATTATTAGTAACCAAAGTTAGAGATGGATGACGGGGTTTATAATGGGGAAAATTATTTACTAATTTTGAAATATGGTGTATTTTCCAATTAGATAAATTAGTTAAGAATATGTTTTACGGGATAAAGGCAGGTTATAGTTATAGGAAACTTAAAGGAACCAATATAGGTTGTACTGTAGTGTAAAGGTTGGTTGCGAATTTGAAGTAGAAGGAATTTAATTGTTAAACAAATACGCTTTTTAGTGGAAGTCAATTCTCATGCTCTATACTTTAAAAATTAGGGCATAAGGTCAGGTACTACTTAAAGGTGGGGGGTCGAAAGGTTAAAGTTGAATTCCATGAATAAACTTTGACTTAAACCTAAATTAAATTAGACGTTAACACCAAACGTGAATTGGAGTTAAAACCAAAATTAGGATAAGCCAAAACCAAATATGTCATTTGAGGGAATAAGGGGTCTTATAGGTTTTTTATAGACATAGTTAAGGAAGACACTTAGTAGAACTTTTGAAAAAAAATAAAAAAACTTAATATTACTTATCAGGATTAAAATGTTAAAGTTATGTTAATAATGTGAATTTTACAATTAATATTTAAAAGAGTTATATAGGGATGTTAGTTGATTAATAATTTAATTTTTATGTACCTAACATGAATTGAGCTCTGACACGTAATGGACTTAATAGATGGTAGCAAGAAGGTGATAAGTGTTGATAGGTTAGCAAAATTCGCTGATAGTATTCGGATAGAGAGTAGTGGGAATAGACTTTTAGTAGTTTGGCTAGGTTAGGGAAATTGTTAGATGGGAAAAAAAAGGGTAAGCGTTGATAGATTGGTCGGTACTGCGGTATATACCTATATTAATATATATTGGGGGTATTTATTTATTTACTTAGGTCGGTTTTATAGTTCGATGCAACAGTGATGGTAGTGATGTGTTTCAAGGTTGAAATTGTTATTACGATAGGGGTTTTACGTTCTTAATTATGGTAAATGTTAGGATTGGGTTGTTAAATTTTGTTACAGAGTTTTAATTCAACTGGTGTAATATTGTCATGTTTTAGGTGGACAATTGAAATTTGCTAACGGGTAGGAAATGTTGGTCGAACATGTACAATTTTGGCTTTGGGTCATTATTAGCAAAGGAAAGGGATAGTATTCGGTCATGGTAGATAGTCTAATCATGTGTTGGAGTCAATTCATGCATTGTTAATGAACCGATTAACTATAAAAAAAAAATATATTAATTTCGAACAAATCTGAGCGTAAGGTTTTGTTAATAAATTAAACAAAAGAGGAGTTCTTATATATATAGGGAGGGGAAAGGAAAATAGAAGAGGTGACAGTATTATGAGGATCGGTAGTATTAATTTTACAAATTAATGTTAATAGCTTTTTAGGGCAATATACTACAAGTAATCAGGTGAAACGTTGGTTATGTTCATGGTGGCGCGGATGTGAGTTTGAGGAAGGACGGAATTGTTAAAAGGTGAAGAAGAGTGGAATCTGTATATAAAAAAAAATATATATATGTAAGTGTATATATATATATATATATATATATATCTATTTTATATATAAAAAAAAAAGATTCAAAATATGAGGCCATGAGTGTAAACAAATTGGGAAGCCTGATTACAACCATTATTATTAACCCAAAAGATAAGATCCGCACACAACAGCACGTGATAGGGATAGGCGTAGAGCACGTGTTAACAGACTTGAATTTTGTACAGTGGGACTTTGGTGTTAGGATAAATAAACAAAAAAATATATATATATATACAAACAGTGTTTATGTTTGTAGCTTGTCCCGGTGTAAACGCCTGTACAAAATTTACACTTCCCGTGGGTCAGGACGGGCCATGTTTAACTCGACAACTATACATTCTCCAAAGTGATATCGGAGGCTATTCCAGAGTTTTGAGTAAGCTTTTGACAAAAAGGTCTTTGTATATGCTTCATTTAGAAGGGGGCGTACAGAGATATGCAGGGGCACTTTGGGGGTATAAATTGCTGCGCTAGAACGCCATGTAATCGTAAGGTTGGATTACTCTTTATACACCAAGGCGAGTTTATTCTAAACTACGGATTCACAACCCGTACCTTTCACCATGCTTTGTACGTCTCTGGTGTCGGATATACATACGATGAATTTGGATAAAGCAATAAAAATCACTTAAAGCTCGCTTGATAACTTTTGATATTATTTTGGTCTAAATACACTCTACACTCTTAATTACATAATCACTAGGGCTCACTAAAAATTGATTCGATAGGGGTCGGAGGCCGCAATGTCCTTTGGTAGGACAAAGAGCATTGTGTTTTTCTTGGTCCAAATTGATTCAATTCTTTGATTTTGGGAAAATAATAAGAGAAAGGAATATATATATATAAAAAAAAAAAATATATATATATATATATATTGATATAAAAATAATAATAATATATATATATAAATATAAAAAAAAAAACATGTCTATATATATATAAATATATGTGTAAAAAGAAATATTAGAGATTTGGATAGAAAGAAAAATTCTACTCCGGATCCAATACTTGGTACTGTCACCTTTGAAGAATTTTGGGGTCGGCTGTAACGGTTCAGAATCGCACCTGAACTATCTCGAATATTTCTTAAAGATTTAAAAGTCGAAATGTAATAATGTTACTTACCTCCATAACTTTTTAATAGTATAAATGGATCCTGGTGTGGGAATAAATCACAAAGTCAAATTGGGTTGTGTCAACTGGGTTGTATTGAACAAAATTAGCCATTTACCATGTTGTTGCGCTGGGAATTTGCTTCATACTTTGTCAACACAGTGTATATGGGAGGGAGATTCTGTCTATAAGGCTTGGGGCTTGTTTAGTGGTTTCAGATTGCTTGAGGTAAACACTGAAAAAGAAACGGGTTAATGGTAGCGGAGCAGTTGTGGTCATTTGCATTTGATTTGGAAGTTGACACTTAAAGTTTTGTGATTAATCTGAGGAAGTTGGATACAGTAAATTTGTTTGAATTAGCGAGAAAATATAGTTGATAAATACCTGAGATTCAGGGATTGAAACAGTGATGTTTCGCAGCGGTTGGACTCTGTGACAAATTATTTCATATAAGAGGATGCACTTTGTTGAGGGTTTTGTCAATCTAATTTGCTTCACGGGAGTGTGGACAGTACTTGTATTTCAATATTGTTTCACGAAATAGTCGACACGAACTGTTGTTGGTTGGTAAAGTTGTGAGTCTTGGAGCATGTTGATTTAGACGTATTTGTGAACTGACGGGTTCTAAAACGGAGTTTGTGGGCATGCTTTTGAATACGGGCTGCGTGTTAGTGGCACAATATGTGTTCGGCATATTTATTGGTTACACATGTGAACTCTGGTTTAATTACATCACATCAGTCTAATTATAATGTTTGGAGCTAAATATTTATTTTATACAATGTTAGCAAAATACTGAAATAGGTTATGACAAGTAAACAAAGATGCTCCTAGCGGCAGAGTTGAGAACTAAGACAAGTCAAATGACATCACATAAATATAGCGAGAAGTTTTACTCACAGAATGTTAAATTAACATTATGTATAACTTAAATAAAAATATGGGTTAAATAATCAAAAGTACAGAATATTGGTTTCTATCTTAGAAAAGGTTCAAAGTTTCAAATATGGGGAATGTATATTGGCTAGAGGTGATACGTTCGGAAATTATGTTCGAACAATTACCATTTTGATAATAGTTTTCATTCATAAATAATAAAAAAAAAGGGATCATACAAAATAATGTGTTTATATTATGTGAGAAGGTAATATTTTGAATAGTTTAGTAAATTCTATAACTTAATATAAAATAGTTTTGTAACTATCAAAGGTTTCTGAACGAGGGCCAGGCGGGGCGTTCGGGATGTTTGAAATGGGTTGGCGTTAGACGCTAGAGGGCGCTATGACGAGAGAGTAGGGATGTGGGACGCTAACTTTTTGGCGCGTTTTGGGTAGGGCTATATAAGCAAAAACGACGCGACGCCCGTTCTTATTTCTCCGGGATAGACTTCGAGGCAACACGTATGGAAGACGAAGCACTTTTTGAAGAAGTTTTCATTTTAAATCAAGCGAGAAGTAGTCTTCAAGCAAGTGTACAGTGAGTCCTTGCACCATAGGGCGTTTATTGGGTTCGCGATCTTTTTTTTTTTTTTTTTTTTTTTTTATTTATTTGGACAACCAACGAGTACATACACCTTACTTGCTAACATTGCATTCATAAATTATCCTAAAAAGGTGCTGCCTCACTTAAAGGCTGCCACGGAAAGCGTAAGTTTAATAATGATAGTTGAGAGCAGAAGCGCCCACTTTTAAATAACAAGATTACAAACAAAACTTTAGGTTATTATAGCGAAACTATACATTTATAATAAACAAAATCCTAGTATTTAACAAAACAAATTAACATTAACACTAACAATACAATTGTGTACATGGTGTATTGGCAATCATTATGCTACCATTTAGTAACATAATGACTGCCAACTCCTCAGAAGGCAACAGTATCATAACACTAAATCGTTCGAACTTTGGACCTCGAGTAAACTTAATAGGCATTAAATAAATGGCTTGCTTTGAAGTTTGGTTTGTAATTAACAATGATCATCATAAACGATGACGACCGGGGACCGCCGCCGCCGGCGCAGTACTACCGACTCGGTTTTGAAGGTAAATTAATTTATTTTTAAAGTTAGGAAGACTTAGTCGAAATATATCAATATATTCGTTCTTACTAATGGCATTGTAATGAGCTTGAATCCTATTTAGTGGAGAATTAAGGCCAAGATTACTTTTAGATGATCTAGGCGAAAACAAAGAGTATCTTGACAGACGCGGGAGCTTTAGCGTGGTTTTGAAATTAAGTTTTTTTAACAATAGTGAGCAGTTTAAGTGACCGTTGACCAGTTTATGGAGAAAAACCAAATCCAAGACTTTACGCCTGTTCTTCAGTGAGGATAAATTAAAATGATTCAAACGATCTGTGTAAGACTGCAGTTTTTTGGTCATATTACATTTATAGGTCAAATGGTATAAAAATTTCTTTTGCACTCGTTCAATTTTATTGGAGTGAACTTCGTAATAAGGGTGCCACAACACACTTCCATATTCTAGAATTGATCTTACTATGCTATTATACAAGCGTTTAACAGTATTTACATTTTTAAAGTCTTTACTATTTCTCGTAATGAATCCCAGACATTTCAATGCTTTAGATACCATCCGATCGTAATGGTCCTTAAAAGTTAATTTTTTGTCTAATGTAACTCCAAGATCGCGAATAGTTTCGACTTCCTGAATAGGTCTATTCGATATGGTGTATGTACAAGGTAAATTAATATGGTTTCTAGTAAATCTAATAAAGAAACATTTATCTATATTCAAAAGCATTTTATTATCAGTACACCATTGTTCCAGACGATTTAAGTCATCTTGTAGCAAGTCTACATCATGACTACTTTTGATAGGTCTCATTAATTTAAGGTCATCTGCGTACAAGTATGCTTTACAATTTTTTAAAACCACTGCAACATCATTAATAAAAAGATTAAAAAAAATTGGCCCCAGGTGTGAGCCTTGAGGTACACCTGACAAGTTAGGATACGGGTCAGACGCAAAACCACCCACCACTACCTTTGACAATCTGTTGCTTAAATATGATGCACACCATTTGAGGAGACTACCCGCAACGCCAAACCGATATAATTTACTTAAAAGCATTTGATGAGGAACTCGATCAAATGCTTTCGAGAGGTCAGTATATATTACATCCACTGGTACCCGTGCATCAATAGATTCGGCAACTTCGTCAATAAAACTCACTAAGTTGCTGACAGTAGAGCGGGCTCCAACAAAACCATGTTGACACTCAGCAAGTATGCTTTTGGTGTGCCATGATATTATTGGACACAGAAGGGATTCAAGTACCTTAGCAAATACTGACAAAATAGAAATGGGCCTGTAATTTTTTACATTCGTTTTGTCACCCGATTTATGAATAGGTATAATCAAACCCATCTTCCAAACAATCGGAAATGTACCAGACAATAACGACTCATTATAGATTAGAGTAAGCGGCAGTGATAACTGCTTAGCGCACCTATTAACAAAAACAGATGGTATACCGTCCGCTCCAGCTCCCTTATTACGATCAATCCTTTCCAAACACTTAAATACTTGCTCTTGAGAGAACGAGACAGAACATAAAGAGGTGGATGCTTGAATTAAATTAGTATTAGTATTATTATCATCGAGGTAAGCAGTATTATTTGAGTCGTGAGAAGTTAAAAAAAATTTAGCAAGCATATTGCATATTTGTGGGCCAGTAGAGACTGTTTCATGATTATATGTAATTGAAGAAGGAAATGTACTGCTGTTAGTATTCTTTTGCTTGATGTATGACCAGAAAAATTTTGGATCGGATTGGATAGAACTTTCAATGAGTGATATGTATTTATTGTAACACTGTTTGGTTAATGCAGCGCACCTTTTTTTCAATGTTAAAAATGATAGGTTGTCTAATGGATTCTTATATTTTAAATAACGGATTCTATATTTGTTTTTTTCTTTAAGTATGCGTTTTAACTCACCGGTAAACCAAATCGGAGTTTTGTTTGAGGCAATGGGATAATTAGGAACAAATTTCTTAATGGCATCATTTAAGAGAATGTAAAACTTCTCCACCATAGAATCGACTGACGTGCATTCAGAAAAGACCCCACTCCACTCTATTTTGTCTAGATAAATACAAATTTCTTCATAGTTTGCTTTATGAAAATTCTTTTTGAAACCAGTCTTATTGTAGTTCAGTTTATTTGAATGTATGTCAAATTCAGTATAAAATTCCAAAGGAGGATGATGTAGGTCAATTTTACTGATAGGAATTGTGGGGGAGTTAATATTAGAAACCGATATATTTGTAAGAATTAGGTCCAAAGTGCGATCAATGTGGTTAGTTATACAATTAAATTGGCTTAGATTATTGTACGATATAAAATCCAAAAAATATTGCGAGTTAGCACTACCGTGTAATACATTTGCTGAAAGAGGACTGCCGGAAGGGCCACACCAGTTAATGTTATTGAGATTAAAATCACCACAAATTAATACGTGTTTATATTTACTTAACACTATGTTTGCATTATTGCAAAAATGTTCCATTACATGTGAAGGTGTTGGTGAAGGTAAATAAACACCACATAACAGCAATTTTTCTAATTTATTATCGACTTTCACTTCGATTTCCAGCCACAAATCTTCACAATAACATTCATATTTTACAATCCTAAGTGAATTGATTTTTTTAGAGACGGCGATTAGAACGCCACCACCGTCAAGCTTTTTTTGTAAGGGATTAATTTGACGGTCTCGCCTGTAGATATTATAATCACAAGGAAATAGCTCTGAATCTTTTATACTGTCATTTAACCAAGTCTCACTTAATATAATAATGTCGTACTCATAGTTCATTGAATTTAAATATAACTCATTTGTTTTAGTTCTTAACCCTCTTACATTTTGATAGAAAACACTTAATTTAGCAGAGAATTTAACGTTGTAATTAAAATGGATGCTCTTCTTTAAACATGTAAGATATCGAAAAAATTTACTTCAATTTTTCCAGCACTTCACTGTTGCGCACAAAAATTGCTTCAGATGTTTCCGTTTTGCGAAGGTACACACGGCCGCCGCGAACCCACACGTACTTGTAGCTATTGTCTTTTGCATGTTTGCGTGCTGCAGCGTGGAGGAATTTGTTTTCCGGCGACAAATTCTCTGTGACATAGACGGGACTAGCTTTTGTCGATGAAATTCCTAGATGAGCCGTGTTGAGTCTATTTTCAGGGTTATTTTTATTAAACAAAATCGCCGCCGCCAGAAAACCATCACGGGTTCGTGGTGAATCGAATTTAACCAAAACAGATCGTGGCCTGGGACTATCAACTTGTAATTTCGCTGTACGGGAACAGTAGAATATTTGTTGGTCTTCGACGTTGAATTTGATAGTTTTTCCAACTTGCTGAATTAAGTTAACTAAATTCTCAGCCTTATGTTCGGGCACACATTGTATTTCCAGGTTGTTTGAGCGAGATAGCTGGTCGAATTGGTTGAAGCGCACCTTCAGGGTTTGAAGCTCCGATTTTAAGGTTTCATTTTCTTTTTTTAAGCCTGAGATATCTAATTTGGCCGCTGATAAATCAGACTTGAAACTGTCAAAGCTGTCGCTTAAAAATACCAACGATTCTTTAAACTCACTCAGTTGATTTGATATATCACACAATTGCATCTTTAGATTTTTATTAAATTCAAGCATACATTCAGACATGAATTCCTTCATTACGCCTCGCATCTCATCGCGTATAATATCACGAACGTCCATGCATGTTTCTGTTGTAGAAGCGAAGTGTAAGTTTGGGTCGCTATCGGTTCTTGTTTGCAATTTACGCCGAGTGCCAACGAACGTCATGTCGGCCATACCAGTCGGGGTAGACGGCCGGACGGGATTATTAGAGTTGTCGCTTTTAGGCTGCTTTGTAAGACAAATAGGGCACAACCAACGCCTCTTATAGTCAGGTGCAGCTTTATCCAAGTCTTCCTTGTTGATATTTATGCAAAGGAGATGATATTTTTTATCGCATCTGTTACATTTCATAAAACACTTATCTTGGATAGTATCGGGACACGCCGCGCAGTGACTCATCTTGTTGGAATTTGGTACCTATCGGTCAAACGCACTTCACTCGATGTCGATTAGAAGGAGAAAGCAATTATTTGTTCCTGTCCCTTATCGTAAAGGTGAGGTAGGCGTCCCCGCGCTAGCAGATGTTGATCGTGGCCTTGAGTAAACTATCGATCGAGGATAAATATCAATGATTTTTGCATTCAACACTGCACACAAAACTCACTAAAACCGTAATCAATAACCAAAGAAGCTAAGCACACTTTCGCTTGAACTGTAATTGGTAATTAAAAGAATATCGGTGTACACGTCCGCTCGCAACTATGAACATCGGGCGAAAAAAAACGTTTTAATTTTGGAATTCTGACTGGTAAATTGGATCCGAAATTAAAAGGTCTAGTTTGTTTACAGAAAGCATTTCAATTAAAGTAAATTATTCCCAAGTAAAATCCTAGAAAATGGGCTTAATTTGAGTCAGAGAGGGTTGGAAGCATAGAGTTTGTTTCTTCAGGAGTACATGTTTATGTCTCCGGGCTCCAGGCAAGGCTCACGGGAGGTCGCTAGGTAAAGAAAGTCTGGCATTGTGGAGTGTCAGATGAGCATTCAATGGATAACGCTTAGTAATTTCCACATGGTTTGATCAGGCGGGCTGTTTTCATTGACAGTTTTTCAGTTAACACGTCTGATGGCGCGGGGCGTATGCCCCAGATTTGGAGGCAGTTGCGGCCTGATTGAACCATACCTACCTGTAGGGTGTCTATCTGTTCCCTTCCCAAGCAGATGGACCACGGCATGAGCGATAGGATTCTAGGGGGCCCTCTCACCCAAACTTGACAGAATTGGGGCGTCAGAACTGGCGATACAGGCGCCAGGTTTGTGTTTGTTAGGAAAGTCGCATTTAGTCGGAAATTAGGCAGGTAGGTACCTACTTGGAATCACGAGCTAGGTAACTCGAAGACCTTTGTTCTGGCAGAAAAGGGGGAGGTCTGCTGGGGCAAGGCTACGAGGGGAGTCTGGTATACAGAGTAGATAGAAAGAGTAGGGTCGCTGTAGGTCTATAAGTAGCATTATGTGTTATCACAAATATATCTACGATCAAATCCGAATTTTGTTGACATCCCTAGCCATAGATTCTTGTGACAGACGAACAAACCCGGGCAATTTGACAGAATGATTATAGATAGTGGGGAAAAGTCCGATTGACAGGTTCCAGCAAAATGGCTGTCTATTATCAAACAAAATAATGTTACATCTTAAGAAGAGAGATTAGGTAAACTAGTGCTTTCAGTATTTGGGAAATGATTTGTGAAGTAACAATACTAGTGGAACAGTCCAAAGAGCTTGATTAGAGTAATCTTTATAGGTTCACGCATTGCAAAGATTTGAAGGTTGAAATAATCTATCAAACATAAGTGGAGAAACTAAATTTACCTATATATTTGGCTTGACAAAAGGTAATATATTCCTATGATGCAAAAGGCACCTATAATAATCTATAAATTGAGCTGGTTGCGGAAGAGTTCTCTGGATCAGACTACTGCTATATTAATGTATGAAAAGGATTTTGTTCGGTGGCGGGAGAAGATGTTTAAACTCGAAGGAACTCGGTGTAATGTTGACCAGTGTCTTATGGAAGCTGATGTGGATTCAAGGTTTTTCCAGATACTAACCTATTGAGTTGGAACATGGTTCTATTTTAGCCATAAATTATGTAAAGCTATCGGGGTGAGGCGAAAGCTTCTGTCCAATTTGGTTGGATTCTTAAGTTATTTCCAAGACCAGTCCAATGGTGAGATTAAGGATATATTACCATGAGTGAGATTCTTTAGAGACAAATTTTAACCAACAAGTTGCAAGAGTTCAATAAGATCCGAGTCAGACACGTAGACATAACTAGGGAATTTAGTTCTACGGGGAAACTTGGTCATAGAAAAGGTTAGGAGAGTCTATATTTATATGTACTTACTATGAATTAGATTTGAGTTCTCTCCCCTCAGGAGTCAGACTTGCTAGTCTCCTAATTTAAGCACTCAACCTGTTGGATTTATCCCAATAAGGATTATTCAACAAAAGGAAAAGGATATATCAATTAACGTTAACTTTAACTGCTGCTGCCATGAAGGAGAAAGATCTCTTCATGTAGATTAGCAAGTCGCTTTGAAGCATTTAGCTTGATCCTCTTTATTTATATATATATATATAGAACTGACGAACATGACAGCTTGACTTTATATGTTGAAGTTTGTTTCTTATATAAAAATTAAATAAAGCAGCGCCGGGAGAGGAATGTCCCAGTCAGGCGACGAGTTCCATCGTTATGGGCGGGGCGGTGCCCATGACTTTACCGGTTAAATAATATTGCTGGAGCATTTGTATTAGGCCAAGATGGTGATTAAGATCAATAGACTCTCTTCACCCTAATTATTATACCAATTTCCATCTCTGACTTTGCCAGCAAAGCCAAATGCTGTAGCTAGTAGGTACTATTATAGATATAGGGATTCCATCTTCCAATAGATATAACAAATTTTCATTTCTAATATGCAAGCAAAGCCATATGCTAAAACTAATAGGTACTATTATAGCAATGGTGTCTCCATCTTCATATAGGTATATCAAATTTCATTTCAAACCACACATGCCAATTTCACCTTAGGCCTTGCAAGCAAATCCGGATGCTGTGATTAGTTTCAGTTCCATTGTAGCCTAAATTATTAAATTCCACCAGTTAATAGACAGTTAACCTTGGGTCAGTAACCAGAGAATTAGCATGGTGGACTCAGCAAAATAACTCACCAGGTTTTCAAAGTATATTGGACCTAGGAATCGGTTAGGACCTAACTGTTAAATGTCCAAGCAATGTAGGGGTAAACTAATGTTAGATTTATACAAGAGTATTAACTTATTTTGAGTGTCTTGGTCGCTATAAATGAGGTTAGAAAATTAGAAGCAACGGCCATGTAATATGAACAGCTGTTAAGTTGATGTAGGCATATAGGCAGTTCAAAGTATGAGTTAGTTAGTAGTAAGGTTAGTCTCTGTCGCTTCATTTAAAAGATCATGGGTCTACGCTTTACAACCAGGGTTCTCCATTACGACATCACAGGCCACTTCAGAGTTGATTCAGAGCATCCATAGTAGTTATCTATATATTAATCGGACAACAGTTAGGTATTACAGCGTTCAAGCTAGCTAGGTATTTTAGTAACTAATAGAATCCTTGACAGAGGTTCAGTATTAGCATAGAGTAAATACTAGAATGGTTTGTTAGTATATTTAGGTCATCTATTTCTATTAAGATTAGGGTTAAGCGATTAGTAAGGATGAAAGGGGAAGTTACAGTACCACGCGGGTAAAACCGCGATGATCCGCTAGTACTTAATTAATATACTTACGTTAGATTTGTAAAAGTACTAGCTGCGGCCCAGGGCTTCGCTCACATGAAATTAAAAATAGCCTACGACCTTATTCTCAGATCTACTAAATAGGCAAATATGCACAAAAAAATCATAATTATAACAACATATGAAACAGATTTTTTTATAAGATTTTTAAACTTCCATGTGCTTTCATCGTAACGCGTCATCGTTTTGACGATCTCCGTGTCCGAGTGGTGTACGCACCGGTTTTCAAGGTGCCGCTATCTCTAGAGGTCCCGGGTTTGATCTCCGATTGGGTAGGTAAATATTGAAAATGAACTGTTCAATATTTCCTCGAGTCTGGGTGTACGTGGTAATACCCGTCGTTGTTTCCAATTTCCATAATAGTAGTGCTTAAGCTTCTATACTTTTGTATTGGAACAATGTATGTGATGGTGTCTATTTATAGTTTTTTTCTTATTTAACTATAAGTACTCAGTTTCAGTTAAGTACTCCGTGATCATGTCATGGCGCGTGCAACTCCGCCGAAATATCGGGGACCTCATCAATCAACACAATGGTAAAAAACCCGTTTTTCATAATATTAGGGGTTAAAGTATCAAATTGCCGTTTTGTATGGAGATTTTTGTAATTTTTGTTTTTCCATACTAACGTTTTTGTAATTTATTCAACGACTAATATTATGTAACTTTACAAAATTTTACATACGTATTTATGGACATTTTAACTACTAAATGAAACATTCGTTAAGAGAAAATAAAATATTTTCACTAAGTTACAACTAATAAAGTTTTTTAAATTATTTTTAATGCATTCACAATGCAATTCTGTAAGTATAGGAAAAATGTGATAGTAAAAAACCACGAGCCCTATAAGTAGCTTTCAGGCGGGATTCGAACCCGCGCCTCTGGGAATCCGGCCCGATGCTCTGACCAACTAAGCTACCGAAAGGCTTACACAAAGGCTTACGAAAGGATTTTTCCTATACTTACAGAATTGCATTGTGAATGCATTAAAAATAATTTAAAAATCTTATAACATGGCTGTTTCATCTTCATCGATTGTTAAACATTTGTAAAAATGTTTCTTTCGGATGCGAGGGTTTCCTCGCATTGATGAAGCAACGCTGGCCTACAGCGTAAGGGCGTTTGTGCACTACAACTGAATTTTACCGATCCGGCGGTCCGTGTTTTTACGGACCGGCGTGGCATGAAAAACACGGATGATTGGCTTGTGCACTTGTCCGGTTTTTTACTGGCCGGGGCAGCGCAGTGATCTCTTTGAAACTACACTCTACGGACGCGTTTTAAACGAGAGGAATAATGAGTTCCTTGGAACGTCGGCAATTGCTTGCGTTAATTTATTTGCGATAACTCCTAAGATATTCATTTAAATTATATGGTGTAAAAGAGTAAAATAATGTGCATGAAATGCTTAAAGCAACTAAGGTATTTAGATTGATAAGGGTTAATACTGTATCCGTTTAAATAGCTTTCCAAATTACCGCATTGTTCGTAACCATTTTTTAAGAGATAATAATTGCTATAATATGCTATACTTAAAAGATAGACATATGCTATCGCGGACTTTTTTGTAGATCTACAGAAGAGGAATATCCCAACATGCATTATTTTTTTAAACCTCGAAAGGATTAGGCAGCGTTTTTGCTGAAAGCTCCCGGGCGGCTTGCCGTTTGCCGGCACTTTCGACAATTATCGTTATATTTCAACCAATTTACACAAAACTTTCATAAATTATATATTAAAACCTTGCTGAAGAACCACGCTACCTATTAGTGAAAACCGCATGAAAAGCTGTTTCTTAGTTTTAAAGATTTAAGCATATAATATAGGGACAGACAGACGGGAAGTGACTTTGTTTTATACTATGTAGTGATTTATGATTAAAATACAACCATCCGTTTTTTTCCGGACGGTAAAATTCAGTGTAGTGCACAAGCGTACATATGTTTTTCATTGCCGTCATCTCGGAACGGAAAAAACCGGTCCGGAATGGGGAAAAGTAAAATGACGGACGGTAAAATTCAGTGTGGTGCACAAGCGCCCATATGTTTTTCATAGCTGCCATATCGGTCCGGAAAAAAACGGACCGCCGGATCGGTAAAATTCAGTGTAGTGCACAAACGCCCTAACAAGTGATAGCAAAATTCGACGAGTCGTGTAAGCCTTTCGGTAGCTTAGTTGGTCAGAGCATCGGGCCGGATTCCCGGAGGCGCGGGTTCGAATCCCGCCTGAAAGCTACTTATAGGGCTCGTGGTTTTTTACTATCACATTTTTCCTATCACTACATAGTATAAAACAAAGTCGCTTTCTCTGTCCCTATGTCCCTTTGTATGCTTAAATCTTTGAAACTACGCAACGGATTTTGATGCGTTTTTATTTAATAGATAGAGTGATTCAAGAGGAAGGTTTATATGTACTTTTTATCCCGATATTCCCACGGGAACGGGAACCACGCGGGTGAAACCGCGGGCGGCCGCTAGTAACTAATAAAGTATGAAATTCTGGAAACAAAAATAGTCCTAACATTCGGGATAAGTTTTTTCTATGTAAATAATCAAATATCGTGGTTATTAAATTGTCAAAAGTTGCTCGATACGGTCTTAATGTAACGCAATATTAAAGAAATTATATATTTCTAATATCATAAAAGTTGTAACGTTAAATGTACAAAAGAAAAAAACGGCAATTTCATTCTTTAACCCCTATTACTTAGTTATCAAGATTTTTATATTAGAAGATATACTAATTCTCTCTATGTATATTATTCTTGTAGTGCTAGGAAAATAATGAAGGTTTTTTTTTTAGTCAACTTGAATTCTAGAGGATTCAATTGAATTTATGAAAATATTATGTGATTGCTTTACTCCTACACATTTTTAGGTGGATTAGGTTAGTATTTTATTTATCTATAATCCAACCAACCCATCTCTAATTTTGTTAGAATCTTGAATTTCAAGTTGACAAACACATTTCATGTTAACTTATTGTCTAGTAATTTACATGAGAAATAAGAGAATAAAAAAACCACTCAGACAGCGACAGTACCCCACGCCTGCCGCCGAAACGACAGGTGAACGATCATCGAAGGCTGATAACTTGACGTCACCGCCTGTCTCACGCTCAGGGTACCGCGCCACATCTCATCAACGTGGCTGGTGGAACCTCACATGGTGTGAAGGTCTAGCGAAGAGCTTACTATAGAAATGATCCTATGAAGTAAGGTCTTAATGAAAAGTATTTACTGAGCGCAAGTCACTATTTTGCGAGAAATCTTAACACCGCCATGAAGATAAAACGACAATAACAGCGCAGCGCCATCTTGTATCGGTTTAAGCAACTATTCTATTTTGAGCGTAGCGCCTGCGCAGCTTCGTGGCGCGTGGAGATAGAGTCGACCGTGCCAATTTTACTATCATCGCTCTATTGATATGTACCTATTGGATTTATGTAAGTACCTATATAACTTACAAATTTAAAATTATTAAGAATATTATGTGATAATAATGTTGTAGGTACAGCCGAATCAACCGAATCGTGAACCATTATAAGTTGTTTTCTAACAGATATTGAAATTCAAAAAGGTCGAAATTCAAACTTGTTGACATTAAAATTAACCTAATGGTTTTTTGACGCTTTCAAACAAAATATTAGCAACATGGTCAGGAAGTCCGATTTAATTGGTTCGACCGTACCTTGTGATCGAATTGTGGTATTTATCGCAAATGTAACAAACATCATCATCGTTCAAAATGAAAAAACACTGTTCCGATATGGCGAGAAATGACCTTCAGAACAAGGTGCCGTTGCCGTTCATTCTCTCGCAGGCAACACGTTTGTGTGATATATCAAACAACTTGTAATGGTTCTTGTGATAAACACGGTTCACTTTTGCCTTTCAATTTGGATGAAGCAACCAAATCATTCAATGGCGACGTGCGCTTGTATTTCTGCGTCTTACAACCAAAGAAGTGAATCAATTTGGTTGAACCGTTTAATATTAACTTATGGTTTGTTCCGTGATACAATCACGTGAATATTTGTAAAACTTTCGTTGGTTCTAATATCCGAAACACAAGCGCTTAAGCTACTATCAGACATTACGTTATCGTTATTGCATGCAGGTTATCAAGCACTGACTTGGATTCATCCAAAAATTGACCTTTTATACCGGTATCACGAGATCTACCCTACAGGCAAATATGCACAGGGAGCGAGTGCTACCCCTTCTGTGCAAAACGGACCCTTATTTCGCCTGTCTGTACTTTATCAGGATGTTAATGTTATGAAAAAGTTGAAAGGATCTACCTTTGTGTATTCTAAAGGAGTTGAAAATAAGAACACAGAACATTATCTGCCAGATGATCGAAGGCCAAGACGGTAATATTCACATTTCTTATTTAAAGTGTTCCTTTTTGTACTTGTTTTTGCTACGTGATGTCACAACTGTGCACAGTAAGATACCAGATTTTCTCTCTGCTAAAACTGAGCCACAGCCACAGTATACTGAGCTGAGTTCACATTTTGATAAGTACCTACTTACCTATCACATGTAAACTCATCTCAGTATACTCAGCAAAGCTTCTGAAGAAAATGCAACAGTGATATGAGATGTTACTTGATAAGTACCAAATAACAGTTTTTTCTTTTATTTTTGTACGTAATATGTGCTGAAAATGAAATGTTCTATTCTAGATGTGCTACCCGAATTAATTGCAGTTGAAAGAATTTTAACTAAGTATCAACAATTATATACGGTAGCTACAAATGTTAAAAAATGAGTTATGAAAACGCTTTTTGCTGATATGAATACTGTTGTATCACATTTTAATAGTGCTTTCCTTCGAAATTGCATGTGAACGGTGGTTACAAAACTTTTGCAAATGGATCACACATAAGTATAACCAATACTTTAAAAAAGTGCATCTAAAACTTATGAATAACTTCAGAATTATTGCGACTTGCTAAAGTACACAAAAAAAAATGCAGAACACATAAATTACAGCCATCAAAAACAAATAAGCAACTACCAACTCAATCCACGTTGCTATTACAAAAATCTTCCGAGGAGATACTTCAGTGCAACTTATAGGGACACTTTGAAAGTATCACTATGCCAATCGCACGATGTCGCGACGTGACCTGCTTACAGCGTGTCCCATGAATGGGGGACACGAAATTATGTTACCAATAGCCTGTGACGCTGTTGTCCGCACGTATAAAGCCTTGTCCTTACTGTACAGTTAATCCTGTTAACAAGTGTATGTGAACCCCCACAAACTATATGTTTATGATATCCCTTGGGGTACGCGTTTTAACTTTCTATACAGAATGAAACGGCAAACGTTGGGTTCTTGTACTTTGTTGTGGTTGTAAGTTTCTTGCAAAATCGTGAAGCTAATATTATCAGGTTTTTCTACAGATCTAGAATTGTACAAGAGTGTAACAGACATAATGTAAACTTTAAATGATAATCTTAATACCAGCTTTAAGCAACTTTTGGGATAGGTAGTATAGTACATAATTCAATTTTTTCTCTCCTTCCACATTCAAGTGTCGATCAGCAGATCCATCTCTTGGAACGGGAAATCTTAGTTCCGTAGTAAAGGTGGGTACTATATTTTTCTACTACCTCACAATGCCCAGCAGTGGGTATCGTATTGCTGATGATAAATAAATAAATCTATACATATAATAAAATCGTAGACTTTCCGTGTCTGTACATTGAAGATATTTGCAAAAAAAATACCAGAACATGTTAGAAATAAGCATCTTTTTTTAATTTTTTGTCTGTTTGTCGGTTTGTCTGTTGTCCTGTTTGTCTGTTTGTTTGTGCCGGCATCACGCAAAAACCACTGAACGGATCTTTATGAAATTCTGTACGAAGCCAACTGGTTACTCTGAAAAAAGTATAGGATACTTTTTGTCGCGTAAAAACCCCTTATTCCTACGGGAAAATACAAAAACTGATTCTTACTAAAATAGATGGCGCCACATGATTATGAAAATACGTTATATTTAATCGCTGTCTCAATTAATATTGAATCATGGTTATTTTTTTTAACCTGCTTCAAAACATAATATAAATTGAAACCCATCCAGGCCCATATAAAATCATAAAAAAAATTCATGTTATTTATGTCATTATATCTACTAAGCAATAGATGGCGCAGGAAGTCAGTAAGATTACGGTCAGTATGATTAAGTAGGGTGAAAGCCCCCACTGTTGCCACTTTAAGATGTTTTTCTCTTCTTTCGCCTATAGTCTTAAGTAGGTATCTATAAAATACAAAATTTATATCTTAAATTGTCAAGAATGTATCTTATACTTCTCTTTAAATTTTTAAATTCTTACAATAAAAAAAAAATTAACCGTCTCCAAAAAGTATTTTTTACCTGAAAAGGAAAAAATTATATCTTTAATTAAGGTACCCTTTTGAGGTCGGTGCCAGTCAGTTTATTTTTTTTAAATTACTTTTTATTTCTTAAGTTTTAGTGTATATTGTACCATAATATACCCACATATCGAAAACTACTAAACCGATTTTGATGAATCTTAGACTGTTCTCAAAGTAAGAATACACCTAATTTAAATCAAATAGAATCATCTCGATTTGCCTTTAGATTTCGAGAAATTCGTGGACAAACATAGTAAAAAACTTATAACTATACGTATATTTACGAAATTTAGTTTTATTTTAGTCAATTAAAAACCTATTTTTTAAACTTAAAATGTGCGAAGGGTGCCGATTGATGTGTTTTTTGTTAATCAAATTTTAAAAGATACATCGAGAAATCAGTACTTAACTAACTTAGATAAAACCGCCTTCAAAAAAACTGTAAACAAATTTCGCTTCCCAAAAACACGTAAAAATGAAAAATAAATTAAATCATTCAATTCAAAGGACGAAAGTCCGGGATTTTTTTTAATTAATCTTGGAACTTACTGATCTGATTGAAGTCGGTGCCAAGCCATGTAATATTATGTATTTGATAGGTTACAATTCACACCACTCCGCGCATGAGTAGGTTTTGTGTGTTATTCTTTCACTAAGTATTTATTCTTGTTACTTTGGGCTTGTCACCGACTTCAATCAGATCAGTAAGTTCCAAGATTAATTAAAAAAAATCCCGGACTTTCGTCCTTTGAATTGAATGATTTAATTTATTTTTCATTTTTACGTGTTTTTGGGAAGCGAAATTTGTTTACAGTTTTTTTGAAGGCGGTTTATTTTTTTATAAAAATTTTTATTTTTCCATTTTTAGTATAAGAACGCTACCAAAAGAAACCGCAAAATGAGCAAGCGTAGCGCAATGAGCAGCTACTAAAACCCATATCTCGGACAAGAATCACCACAGAACACGGAAACATTTTCTCCCTACTAGGTATGTTCTGTGAGAATCACCATCTCTAACTCTGTTATAACCAAGGAATTTATAACGTAGTACTTATAAATTCCTTGGTTATAACTGTTATGCACACAGAACACAAAATTATTTTTTCTTTTAATGTCAGAACATTTGGTGCATAAAAAACAACAGATTGTTTGTTATGCACCATCCACCATCAGCTAACCTAAAAAACTTGAAAGAATACAACTTAAGGTCTCGGTGGTACGTAACCAAACATGCTTTAACTCCTAAGGAGTTTTACCTTCCATCATCAGCTCACCTAAATAACCTGAAAGATTACAACTCTATTTTTTTACGTATCAACAATAATTCAAGAATTATCCTCCAACTCCTAACCATTGAGGAGTTGTATCTTCCATCACCAGCTCATGATGATGAGCTGATGGCTATCAGATGCATATGGTTGAAATTTTTTTGAAAATACATAAAACACCTAATCTATCTTCGGGTTTACCTCGTTCCCCTGGATTCTACCATCAGATCCTGACTTGGTTATAATGAGACCAAAACAGGAGTATACTCTTTTAAATAAAAAAAATATTGAGATCAGTGAATAGGAATCGGTGGTCGTAGGATTCAATGAAAAATTGCTATCTATAATAGTAATTTTTCATTGAATCCTACGACCAGCCCTTGCAAACGTTGCTTAACCGCAACGATTGCAAAACGCGGTGATAACCCACATCACCAATCGAGGTCCTGGAAGTGAAACCCATATACCCATTATACTATGACATAATTAGTATATAATTAGTTTCCGCGTGTGACTTTATTGACGCTATTTTGAAGAACAAACTATTCAGCCCGAACAAAAACCTAACGTTTACTTACATGGATGACATTATACTTTCTGCTAATAATTCATGACTCCCATGACATCAGGCCCCATATCTCCGAAGATTGTTATCGGATCTAAATGAAACTTATATGGGACCAAATCGAAAGTATACCCAATCGAACAAAACAACAACTATTAAAATCGGATCACTAATGCCAGAGTAATCGGTATACATACATCAAACAAAAAAAAAAAAATAAAAAAAAAATACGGGTTGAATTGAGTACCTCCCTCCTTTTTTGGAAGTCGGTAAAAATAATAGAAACATCTAATTTGATGTTAACTGAAAAACGTTTATTAAATAATATTCCTAAGTCATAAGTAATTCTTACTATTGTTATTATGACTTAAAAGTCATAGATAAAAAGTATATAATAATATTAAAAAGCAAAAGTTATTAACGAAATGTTTTAAGCTAAGTAAGCACTCGGGGCAGTGGCCAAGACTGAAGTTTTCACCCTATTGATGTAATATTTTTATTTCTCATTTCCACTCGACGCTAGATGTCGCTACAGTAAGTATAGTGCCACAAACATATCTGACCCGGTGACAGTGGTGGTGGAGGAGCCACTAGCAATACAAAATTAACTGTCAAAATGGACTGCCGGCAGTCAACAGTATATTTAGTACCAAAAAATAACCACTGTGTGAAATAAGTTTGTCGCAATGTAGACAAAATGATACCAATGTCATTTTAAAAAATTTGCTCATAAACGATATGTGGCCAGTACGTAGATATATAGTGCGACAAGCTTTTCTGTTCCGGTGATAAACTTTGGAACTAAAACAGTTTTCATACGACAGTCCATTTTGACAGCTAATTTCGTATTGCAAGTGGCTCCTCTGTCACGGTCGTCACCGGAACAGACAGGAGTGTGAGAATATACAGTGCCACAAGCTTTCCTGTTCCGGTGACAGCCGTGACTGAGGAGCCACTTGCAATACCAAATTAGCTGTCAAAATGGACTGTCGTATGAAAACGGTTTTAGTTCCAAAGATAATCACCGGAACAGAAAAGCTTGCTGCACTATACCTACACCTACCTTCCATTTTTTATGCCATTTAACCGGCTCTGGCTGCTTATAGGCCTTCAGCCGTAGGTACCTTCCACTTACCCATTAAATAAAATAATGAAATATTAAAAATAGTTTTCATTCTAACTTATTTACTTATTCATTTATTTACTACGAGAGCTTACATAAATGATTTTGTTTAAAATTTTAATAATTAAATGGTACTTATATCATTACATTTTATACCTCTTACCTATAGAATGTGTGCGTTACCGCCGCAAAAACTTGTGCTTTAGAGAGATGAGACCTTATCAGATAATTAGTGTGTCGTGAGGAGAAATTTGTTTACTAATAGCAAAATTTGTGTGAATTGTAGTTTTTGAGATATTTGGCAAAAACAGTTTTTGCCAGGGTCACGTTTTAAACGTTACCCTGGCAAAAAAAGTTGTTTTAGCTCGGAACTAAATACATGAGTAGATAGCTTTTGTTGCGTTGTAAATGTTAGCAAACAGCAAAAATTGTGTGTGTTATGGTTCTTGAGTTATTTGAGTTTTTGCTGGGGTAACGTTTTGAGATTTCCCATATCTCAGAAACGGTTCAACGCAGAAGTTTGAAAAAAATACCAGTAAGAGACCTGAATTTGTTTAAATTTGTTTAAACATTAGTTTTTGATTTGGTTGTCGTAAAACAACGTAATTAAATGTTTTCGAAAATGAGAAAAAACAGATTTGTAAGTAAACTATTACATTTACAACCAAACAAACAGCTGCAAAAAATACCCGTGGTAGACACTTATTATGTCTAGAATTTTAGATCTTGTAACTTTACACGATTTAAAGATAAAGATAAATTTGATTAATTTTAGACTGGTCGTACTTTAGAGATCGAATACACAGTTTCCATAACATTATGGCACATGGCATACATTAAACAAATTTAAGTAATTCATGAACATTCGTTCCTGTTAATTTTAGCTTTCAATTACAGCTATCATGAAAGATATATCAAAAACAAGATTGAGACAGCAATTCTTTAATAAGCCGACCAAATTGTAAAGGTCACTTATAAGCGACCGCACCATACGTACGGGCTATCTTCGTAAATTAGCAGCTTAGTATCCGATGTTTTGTACAGTAACGCAGAAAAACGTTATTGGTAAAGTATTGATTCTACTAGTTTTCTATTTTATAAGTAAAAATCATGTTTATTAATAGTAGTTTTAAATAATTTAATGATTTACGATAGTTATTAGTTTAAAGGCAAATAAATAAAGGTTGGTCAGTAGTAATCTATATCTACCTAAGTAGGTAATAATCTCAGTAAGCAATTTATAGTGTGATTTATTTGTCAGTACCAATCATGTACCAATAAATACATTTATAGTAATTTGTTGTTTCTGTTTAGTCAAACTAATTGTTTTATTTTTATACCACAACGCAACGAAAACGCCACTAAACTTTTTTTACTTTCGCGATGCAAGTCGGTTCTCGCCTCGTTCGCCTATCGCAAATATTTACCGTTTTAAAGTCCATTGAGCGTTTTCACATTGGATTGGACGATAACGGTAACGAAACGATATCGGCACGATATCGTCGGACTGGCAGTTTGATACAATCACTACTAAATGCTTTCACACTGTGTCGTTCGTTACCGTCAACGATATTGTCTGTCGTGCCGATATCGGTGTAGTATCGTGTCGGTGTCGTTATCGTCCAATGTGAAAACGCCCATTCGCTTAGATAATGTCGCCCTTTTATCGCACCGCATTGGCACATGCCACTTTTTGTCATAGGTTGCCGCCGCATAAACAAAAGAAGCCGCGTGCGGCGTACACTCGCAATTGAATTGGATTTTGGGATTCGGCATTTATTAAATTATATTTTCTTAAATAATCTATGTTTATTATAAATACAGGTCGACCCCCCCCCCCCCCCCCGCGAATAATCCGGTAATGCGCTATTACGGGGTTTTTCATGTTACGTGTTTTTAGGTATCTAGAAACTACAATGAATCATGTGACTTTTTTTTCGGAATTTTTCTATTGATATTTACAAAGATATGAAAAATTGCGTGTCTGTTCCATTAAAATGCCTTAAAAAGTATTTTGAACGAATAATATTGTTTTAGATCTTTACGAAAAAAAATGCCAATAGCATTGAACAGTAAACACTTTTACGATATTATTCGGGTAAACAATTTAATACCGTAATTATGTAATAAGTCATACAGGTTTTTTTTATTTGATTGAATCAGGCGTCACTTTGCGGAAGTCCCAAACCATTGTGGAAAATGAAATATATGTACCTAGCTTACTTCTACAAAAACACAACATACAAGATGCACCGCCCGCCCGCAATAAAATGCACATGCACACCACGAAAATACCAGTACACAATACCTACATTTAGCAAGACAGCAATACACCTTACACCTTAACCGATTAGACCACTCTACACGTGTTTCGCCCCAACCCGTAGCATCCTCAGAAGATAGTTCGTGCGAAAACCAACACCGAATTGATTCAATCAAATCTAATTGGTCTATTAATATAATTTACCTAATTGTTCCTGTTAAAAAAGTTGCTAGTTAAAGTTCATCGCAGAAGATAGATTACCTCTACACAGTGATTTTAATAAACTTGTCAATCGTGAACTTCAATGGTAATACATTTTACGTCATGTGACATCCAGTAGTATTAAAAAAGTAACAGTTAATAGGAAAAGAAAACCGATCTCAAACATTAAAATATTATTTTCCCCTCAACATTGAAGAAACCCAGGTATGCAAAGTGTTTTTCTTAAACACGCTTTCTATCCTTGAACAAATGATTACACACCCTTAGAAAAAATTAAAAGAGATGATAGTTTGATTGATAAACGAGGAAAACATCAGAATAGACCACATTAGATGAAGCTAGATACAGAAGACAGGATAAGAAACCCAATTAGTTTATTTCCCAAAGTCGATTCGCATTACACAAGTAAAGAATCTCTCTTTCTGGGGTCATTCCCTTATGTCTAAGGATCGTGGTCAGCATCAGGGTTCATCGGTTCCGGTCCAGCACCTCTCTTACGACGGAGGATGACGAGTCTTTTACTTGATCTGTCTTGATCTTGTAGGTGAGCGACCGCGCGATCTCTTGCCTTCGATGCTCCCGACTACAATTAGTTGTTTTAGGCTGTCGATGTCGTCACCTTTTCGTACCGTGTGACCGAAATATGAAAGAATGCATTGCTGGAATATGGAAGATAGGTGAGTTTTAATTTGGAGCTGGGTTAGGTTAGGGTTGATGCATTAGTGCGTTACGCTATCCAAGGTATTCTTAGCATTCGCCTTCAGCACCACATCCTTTACCTTTCGCGGGCCAGAATTGTCCATGTTTCAACTCCATATAATATTAAACGGGTCATAGCATCCTTTGCCATCCCGTACGCCTTTTTATCTCCGGTACACAGCTGCAGTCGTTGCAGATTTGGGAGCCCAGATAAATGTAGTGGTCGACGGTGCTAACGCCAGGAATGTTGCAGGTGACATTTGATAACGTTCCGGCTCGATCCTCTGTCATCACTTTAGTTATTTTTCTGTTCACTGCGAGACCAACGTTGCCACTTTCCACCTCGAGTCTATGGAATAGCTCACTCCTATCATCCATAGATACTACGGTGTCGTCAGCATATCGAAAATTTGAAAGTCTCTTTCCGCCTACAGGGAAACCCTTCTCCCAATCTTCAATGGTCCTCCGTATGATTTGCTCTCCATATTATGTTAAACAGTGCAGGGGACAAGATGCAGCTCTGTCTCACTTCTTGTTTAGTTGTAAACATAATTGAGCAAGCAGTAATCCTAACGAAGGAATATGAATATAAAATAATTTTCAACTTCAATATAATCTCATTCATTACGTTCTATCTTTAAGCCAAAGTGTATTTTTTATTGTTAATCATAACAATCATTTCATAAACTAACCAAACTTGTTTCATTTACTAGAATATCATTTATTTCATGACAGGCGAATATTATAGTAATTGGCTTCATTGGCATTAAACAAAACTATTTGCAAGAATAATATCGCAACACGATATTACTGTTTGTAGTCGAAAATGTAAACTTACACGAATAATATCGCAACACGATATTACTGTTGCAGACGGCACTAGAAATTTACACGAATAATATCGTAAGAGACACTACTGATCAGGGGGGCTACCGCGTAACTTTATGGATATGAACTTCATACGTTGTTGGGAACTTTAAGACAATTTTGTAAAGAAAATAGCCGCTATCAGTTCCTTGTTTTGTGACGTCGGGTATACGGCAACGTTCAAAAGAACAAAGCAGCAAAAATCTATCAGAATAAGGAATTCAAATGACAGTTGAAGCCCATACCCATATCCAGATTTCTTAGCCGGTAGCCCCCCAGAGCTTAACCTATACTAGTATAGTAAAATGCATTTAGTTAATTTGTATCGAATACCTTGGTACTAATTAAATTTGGTTGAAATAACAAGATAGCTAAAAAAATTAGCTTCCACATGTGATATAAAAAGTTTCTGATACTTATTGTTGTCGAGGTATTAACAAAAATGCTTCTTATATTTTTCCTGAACATTTTGACTTTTTCGATTACCGGATTATTCGCACCGGTACACCCGACGTTATCCCGCGGGAATGTGATATTTTTCCGGGATAAAAAGTAGCCTTAGTTTCTCTCCAGGCCACAACGTATCTGTGTCCCAAATTTCAGCCAAATCCATTGAGCCGTTTTTGCGTGATTTAGTAACAAACATACAAACATCTAAACATCTAAACTTTCACATTTATAATATTAGTAGGAAGTAGGAAATACAAATTTTAATTAAGATTGACTTTGGTACCCAACTTGAGTGGAATTTTATAGCAAGAGCCACAATGCCGTGCTAACTTTACACAACATGTCAAGCCAAGCCATAGTCATATTTTGACACGTGGACTGGAAGGTGACTATTGCATAACCAACCTTGTCGTGGAAGTGGCACCAAATCAATAGGATAATTTCATCTGTCAAATCCAAAGCCGTTGGGTGCGATGGAATTATCAGAAGAATGATTGTCTGTGTCCTGGAACAAATCCGTCCTATTTTAGTCCACATTATTAACTATTCCTTCCAGACTGGGCAATTTCCTCTTCTCTGGCGTAAAGCCCAGGTTACTCCCTTACCCAAAAATTCCTCCCCTCAACTTTTAAGTAATTTCAGACCTATTTCCATCCTCCCTTTCCTTTCCAAAATCCTTGAAGCTGCAGCGCATAGACAACTTTCTTCCTTCGTCTTTTCCAACTGTCTCGTCACATCCCTTCAATCAGGTTTCCGTCCTGGACACAGCACCACTACAGCGCTTCTTAACGTCGTTGAGGACGTAAGACTGGGAAAGGAGAGTCAGCTGGTCACAATCTTAGTTCTCATTGACTTTTCAAACGCCTTCAACATGGTCGATCATGACATCTTGCTAGCCATTTTCAAATCTTCGAATTTCTCCTCATTGTCGCTGGAGTGGTTCTCCAATTATCTTTGTGGTCGCCAGCAGGTGGTCCGTGTGGGCTCCAACGTATCTCGCTGGACCAGTCTCTCTGCCGGTGTACCTCAAGGGGGCATTCTCTCCCCTCTTCTATTTTCCCTTTTTATCAACTCCCTTTCCTCACTTCTTGGCTGCTCTTACCATTTTTACGCTGACGACCTACAAATTTATGTGCAAGCACCAGCTGATGATGTCGACTCCGTTATCTCTCACTTAAATGACGTCTTAAAAACTATTAGCACCTGGTCCACGGAGTTCGGCATCGCGGTGAACCCGGCGAAATGCCAAGCGATAGTTGTCGGCGGCTCTAAACAGCTGAACAAAATTGACACCGATTTAATCCAGCCTGTTTTGCTGGACAACAAAGTTATACCTTTTTGCTCCAGTGTTAAAAATCTCGGCCTTCACATAGACCCTTTGCTCAGATGGACAACGCAAGTTGCCGAGGTGAGTCGTGCGGTTACATATTCTCTGCGCTTCTTAAGCCGCTTCAAAAATTTCCTTCCCATTAAAATTAAGATAACTCTTGTCACATCTCTTATTTTTCCTCTCATTGATTATGCTGATGTCTGTTACTCTAACCTAAATGAGGATCTTCTCAACAAGCTAGACCGGCTCATAAATTATGCTATCCGTTTTATTTTCTGTCTTCGCAAGTTCGATCACGTCTCTTCTTACCGGTCGCAGCTTAAATGGCTTCCCATTCGTTCATCATCACTATCTGTGTTCATTGTTATTATTTATATATTTTTATATAAGTATATGTATATATTCAAAATATTTATATGTATGTAGGTATATTGTGTATTATTATATTTATGTGTATGTATTTACCTATTTTTAGACAAATTATTATTTTATTTAATAAGTTTTTTTTTCTTCTTTGTTTGTACCGCATTCGCTGATTTCTTTTTCCTAAAGGTTGACTGGCAGAGAATGCTTTAAGCGTTAAGTCCGCCTATTGTACTTTACAGATGTATTTTGTGCAATAAAGTTATATAAAATAAAAATAAAATAAAATCACAAATTATATAGACTAGTCACCAATTTGTAACCTATCACGTGTTCTACAGGACTTCCGAAGTAAACTCGCTCTCTGAAATGTCAACGCAGCCGTGCGTAATATTGTCTTGACGCGAGACGAGATGGGAACGCTCGCCCTTCCGACCCAGCCAACGAATTAGTCTGTGTCGTAACCAATGAAGTCACACCAACACATCAAAATATGACTATAAAAATTTGCGTTTAATGCGCGTACTCGTGCAAGTAATAACAGTTTTGGTTTCATCGAAATCTGTCCAGGATTTCCAAGGTTACAGCGTTGTAAAGTTTCACCAGCTTTTGTAAATTTGCTTTCCTTGCGCGCTATTGCGATGACTTCATGTCGCAGTGACATCTCCGATTGCGGCTGCTGCGGGTGATTTCCGTCCAACTGTACCTACATAGAGTCCGTCCGTGCGCAATTTTCGCGCAACTGGTGCGTTTTTGGCGCTAGTTACAGTACATTTTCTTCGTTCTAAGGTTATGGTAAATGATTAGTAGGTATTCGATTTCGACCGCGCGCAGCCGCACTCTAAAACTGTCACCTACTGTCCATTCCACTTATCTGACGAGCACTCTAGGAACAGTTTTTACGGGAAAATGTTTTTTAACAATTTTCCACGCAATTTTTCCATATATATTTCTTACCGTTAAATTAAACTTCCCCCTGGAATACGACAGACATTTTAAAACTAAAATCGGCCCAGCCATTCTTTAGTTTTTGCGAGACTAACGTACATTTTATATTTAAAGATAATCTGACCAGCGAACTTTTGTACGCAACTGTACTAACAAAATATCCATAAAATCCCGTTCATTTAAGATGGTTACGCTTATGTATGGCGCGGTCGCTTTTACGTGACCTCTACAATTTGGGCGGGTTACTAGAGAATTGTTGTCATGTTCTTGTTTTTGAGATATCTTTCATAATAGCTGTAATTGAAAGCTAAAATTAACAGGAACGAATGTTCATGAATTACTTAAATTTGTTTAATGTATGCCATGTGCCTTAATGTTATGGAAACTGTGTATTCGATCTCTAAAGTAGGACCAGTCTAAAATTTATCAAATTTATCTTTATCTTTAAATCGTGTAAAGTTACAAGATCTAAAATTCTAGACATAATAAGTGTCTACCACGGGTATTTTTTGCAGCTGTTTGTTTGGTTGTAAGTGTAATAGTTTACTTACAAATCAGTTTTTTCTGATTTTCGAAAACATTTAATTACGTTGTTTTACGACAACCAAATCAAAAACTAATGTTTAAACAAATTTAAACAAATTCAGGTCTCTTACTGGTATTTTTTTCAAACTTCTGCGTTGAACCGTTTCTGAGATATAGGAAATCTCAAAACGTTACCCCAGCAAAAACTCAAATAACTCAAGAACCATAACACACACAATTTTTGCTGTTTGCTAACATTTACAACGCAACAAAAGCTATCTACTCATGTATTTAGTTCCGAGCTAAAACAACTTTTTTTGCCAGGGTAACGTTTAAAACGTGACCCTGGCAAAAACTGTTTTTGTCAAATATCTCAAAAACTACAATTCACACAAATTTTGCTATTAGTAAACAAATTTCTCCTCACGACACACTAATTATCTGATAAGGTCTCATCTCTCTAAAGCACAAGTTTTTGCGGCGGTAACGCACACAAAGTTAATTACAAGCTCTCACAAATAGGAAATGTCAAAATACTAGCCTTCCGCCCGCGACTTCGCCCGCTCGGACTAAACGACGACGTTATCCCGCGGGAATGTTATATTTTTCAGGGATAAAAAGTAGCCAGGTCACAGCATATATATCAACTCGGAAACGGAACGTAAACGTATCAACTCGAGTGGTTCAGTGCCCGTAGTGTAAGTTTTTATGTCAAAAAACGCAAACTATTTCGAATGCGTATTAATGTCAATTTGTATGAAAACTGAATTAGCGCCTCTAGCGGCGAGTAGCGCGCTTATATAGTTTTCATACAAATTGACATTAATACGCATTCGAAATAGTTTGCGTTTGCTTGACATAAAAACTTACACTCGGGGTACAGTATTCTTTGTATGAAACTCCCTACTGCAAAGCACACTAATCGGAATCGTAACGTAATCTCCTCGCCTCGGGACCAGCGAGCGGTAAGCGCGGCGTCGCCTAGCCGTAGCCGAGTCGACGTACCGACGACGCTGATCTGTCTGATTTTAACTGTCAACGTTTACGAAAACTATCGGATGAACTGCTCATGTCGGTACAGCAGTCAAAGGACATGAAAGAGATAGAGCGATAATTTTCGATTACGAATACAGTTTGCCAAACTCATACTAGGGGTACTGGTTTGGTTACGTCATACGTGCTTTGTGCTTACGTTAGGTTGACGCCTGGTTGACCGCGAGAGGCGAAGACGATACGGTGTCGATCCCTTTCCGAGTTGATGTAATGTGCTAGGCAGCCATTACACAGTCCATCCAGATCGCGAATTCGCGATCGAGATTTACTATGTAGATATTTTGCGATCAAGATCGCGATCCGTCAATCAACTTCGTACACAGTCAATCTGGATCGCGATCATTGATTTTGATCGCGGATCGCGATCCAGATTGACTGTGTAATGGCCGCCTAAGTATGTCACTTTTCAGCTGCCAAGCTGTTCCCATTCCAAAAGTCACGTCGATCCGTTGCACCCATTTTGACGTGAAAGACGGACAAACAAACAAACCCACTTTCACATTTATTTATTATGGAGACACACAATCTCTTTTTCATTTTATAGTAGAAATATGATTGACCTGATATTATGCATTACTAAGTAAGAACTTCTGTTTAAATCGTGAAAGCGCGCATGCTGCTGAGCCGGACCCACACTAAACGCGCTCTAATCGCGCGCGGCAAGAGTGCGCTCCACCGGAGCTCCATAGTAGGTACCTAGTGGTCGGAGTGGACGTGCCTCGTGCGATCCAAGAGAACAAATAAGATTCACGATCCTTGATCCCCAATCTTAGATCGTGGTTGGCCAATCCAAGATGGATCGTTTGGTGTGGTTCAGTCTTATGAACCTCGCGTAGAATAGATCTAGGTATTGCCCGCTAGCAAGCAACGTCGAAGAACGAAGGACGGCTGTTCAAAATAATCATTATCATTATACACTGTTATGTGTGATACATGCATTTTTGCGTATAAAAACAATATGAAAACACTAGTTGCTGCCCGCGACTTTGTACGCACGGTGTAGTGACTTTTGTGTTAAGATAAGTTATCACAACTTACTGTAAATCGAGATTTGACAGCCTAAACCGACCTAGATAGCGGTTTAAATTTAAATCGAGATCGGTAACAACAAGTAGCTAAATAGGATTTAAAATAAAATCGAGATGCAAGTGGCCCTTTAGATTTATGAAGAAGAGAAGAGAAGTTTGTTTTTTTTCTCGCCTCAAAGGGATTGCAGACTTCAGTATTTAATCCTACTAATATTATAAATGTGAAAGTTTAGATGTTTGGATGTTTGGATGTTTGGATGTTTGTTACTCAATCACGCCAAAACGGCTGAACGGATTTGGCTGAAATTTGGGACACAGATACTTTGAAGCCTGGAGAGAAACATAGGCTACTTTTTATCCCGAAAAAATGACACATTCCCGCAGGATAACGTCGTGTAGTCCACGCGGGCGAAGCCGCGGGCGGAAAGCTAGTTTGACATAAATTTCAGCTTGATTTCCTACGCATACTTGAGAAAAAGTTTCTTGACAGACGGACAGATCTATGAATGAGGGCTCAACTATCATGTTCATGCAGCATATTATTATGATAACAACATACCATGTTGAGATCCTAGCCTGCTTTAGACCCTTTTAGTAGAGAATAGGACTTCAAGAAGAGCGTTATGAAATCTAGGCAACAAACACACATAAACTAAACGAACACAAAAGTCACTACACCGCGCGTACGAAGTCGCGGGCAACAGCTAGTAATAAATAAATTACTTCTTACATTCACACCAATTATCTAAGCCCATGTTAATTTCATTAAGAAACTGTATCATGGAATAGTTGATAACGGATAAATACATACTTAAATACTTTTTGTTTGTAAATACATAGGTACTTAATATACATAGTTAACACCCAGACCAAGACAAATAGACATGTTCATGCACACAAATATTTGTCTTGTTCGGGAATCGAACCCGAGACCACTGGCGCAGAAGGTGGGTAGCCTACCCCTGCGCCAAATCGGTCGTCAAATGATGATGATGACTACCTCACACCGATTCGAAGTTTTAATATAAATTAACGAATTTTAATCATATAAAGTGGTTTTGTTAATGCTCTATTAACGAATTTTAATCAATTAAAGTGGTTTTGTTAATCCTTATCCTTACTTATATTATAAATGCGTCTCTGTCTGTCTGTGTGTTACACAATCACACCTAAACTACTGAACCGATTTGAATGAATTTTGGTACAGAGATAGTCTAGAGCCTGTGAAAGGACATAGGCTACTTTTTATTCCTGAAAAATATCACCTTCCCGCGGGATAACGTCGTGTAGTACACGCGGGCGAAGCCGCGGGCGGAAGGCTAGTGCTCTATAATCTCTTAAACTAACGATCTCTTAAACAATCAGAAAAAATTACCCTGGAAGAGGTATAAGCTTATTTCGCGAAAGTAAATCGTAAGTAAATCTAACTGGAAAACAGAGAGTGTAATTTGATAATGGGGTCAAATTCACATCTATTAATATATCACAGACTCACAGCACAGCTTAAACATGCTGTGCTGTAAAAGTGCATATTGAATTGCGTGCTGCATATTAAAACTAATAAGCTAAAGTAATCGATATACAGCTCTTTCTAGATAGATACAGCTCAGAAATCCTCTTTGCAACAAAGCTCTGCAAAGTCGGTCACAGTTTTAATAGGTATTACCCGTTAGTTGCAGACTGCCCGAGTGTCGTGTGGGCGAGCCATCTCGTGAAATGTTACTGCTGCTTGCAGACAATTTTCTTTTTAGTTCATGTTGCACTTTAAAACAAAGATGTATGGGAAAAGCTACGATGAAACCTGTTTGAAATGTAACGCCTTTATTTTTGTTCTTTAATAAAATAATAGTACCTACCTGTTTTAACCTTTCATTATCGTCAGTCTTATCGCTAATTGAAAGCGGGACTGCCTGAGATTCATAACTGTTCGTAAAGGAAATCGGGTTCGAATTCTGGGTTTTATCTGAAGTGATACTTATGTTCGTTTTCACCAAAACTTATGAATCGCCTAAGTCTTTGCTTAACTACTACCCGAACAAGTTAACTCAGCACCAGGCTCGAAAACGTCGCTTACACTCACTTGTCACAGCTGAGTGCGAGTGCCGATTTTTGGTGAAAACGGCCATTAGTCCGGTCAAAAAAAATAAGAGTGAAGGTACAAAAATTTACAATAAGCTGAAAATTGGTAAAATTGTTCAAAACATAATTATAAATTAAATTTAAAAAGTCCTCACCGATCCAGTAGGTACTTGAAAAAAAAAAATACTCGAGGCTGAAGGTAAAAAAATGGGTTTTTATCATAAAATTAGCCCAGAAAAAAATTGTAGGTCATGTAATTATCTCAGACCAAATTGGTCTGAGGTAATTATCTATAAAAAGTGTATCAATACTTTTTTCCTAAGAGCCACCGTTTCCTTCTGAGATATAACAATTCAAAAAGTTGTTGGAAAAGATGCACACGTTTCCACGCCACCTATGAGGTAGTGTACCTACTTAGCGCGTTTTTGAGCGCCACTCCGTAGTGAAAACACTTGATTATTCTAACCGATTTTCGAACCTAAGTATTTCTTGCTGTTTTGAGTTTTAAAATAATAAAAATGACAGAATATTGTTTTATTTGTGCTCAACTTTTAACTATTGTATTTTCACACACAATAACTGGCTGTGATACGACATCTGCATTTTACAGGAGGCGTAAAACAACAGTTTTTAAAATGTTTGAAAACTAGTTCAATGTGCTGAAGTTTTTAAAAAGAGTAATTCAACTCCAAAAGAAGTTATCACCAACGGAATTCGCTTTCTTCTTTCTATGTACGGAGCTCCTAAGAAAACTACCTGCTTAGATAAGTTTCGATATATTATATATTTTGTTAAATATAGAAATATAAAACAAGTACAATTAGCTTGTCTTTCTCCAACCTCAGTTGCTGCTTATCAACATCTTTTTCACACTCGAAAGAAATACATTTCCAGATGTGTGACAATCGATAAAGATGAAATAATTGCTATTTTTAACCGACTTCCAAAAAAGGAGGAGGTTATCAATTCGACTGTATGTTTTTTTTAATTTTTTTTTTTTATGTGTGTTACCTCAAACCTTTTTAATTAATGAACCGATTTGAATAATTCTTTTTTTATCTTAAAGGTGACGCTTCTCGTGTGGTCCATTTCATCAAGAACTGACGAGAAGTTCAGGAGTATCCTAAATAATGCGTATTTAGACTTTAGTTTGTGTATTTAGACGATTTCTTATTTTTTTCTTTCGAAAGTTTATACTTACTTCTGACGTGATCTTATTTTCACCAAGTCAGGATAAGGAGATGAAATCCCAGGAAAATCGAGTGAAATTCCTATATTTGAGAATTTATCCTTAGCCTTATTATGCATTTGTTCAGTACACCCCTGCCTATACCGCGGAATCGGCTAGCGCAGTGGAAGCTGGTATTACTAATATAGACTCCGGACAAAAAACTAGGTTTCAGCGGGGATGTAAACTGAACAATTGGACTGCGATACACAGCGCTTAATTTATATTGTGAAGTAAGGTGAATTTTACATACGGGTCCATGGTGTCGAAGGTCCCCGGGGCAGAAGTGGTGAAGGGGGCGCCCCCATGTAGTTCTTCTTCTTCTGCAGACCTTACCAACTCGTCACCCTACTCACAACACATACAACACAGCGGTCCCAAGACACTGGGCGCTTCAGCACTACACGATAACACACGCGGGGCTTGCTTATCAAGATATATATTGCCCCTGCAACAACGCGTGTGGTAGAAAAGGTTATCTTTCACTCAAAACTCCGCGACCAGCCCGATGAATGGCGTCAAAACCTTGGTCGTACAAAACGGGATCACATAGATAATTTAAGATTTTATTCAAACTCGATATGCCAGGCACATTCAACGCGAGCGATTTTTTTTAACAAATTCAGCAAAATTATTCCGACATCTTGCCACAAGAATTTCAATCCAGTGTTGTCAACATCAAGTGACAGTTAAATGTCAATTTGACGTGACATTAGAGATGCGTTCAGAAATGTCGATCTTTTCCGAACATCCCCCCGCCCCGGACCGTTAAGAACGGTACGTCAATCTACGGGTAATCGGGAGAGCCCACTAACTGCTCTCTTCAAAACCGAATCTCGAACCAAAACCTCAGCAAAACGAGGAACTCCGTCAGTTCCGGGGTAGAGTTTAACAATGCGCCCCCTTCGCCAACATAGGGGCGGCAGGTTAGCATCCTTAATCAACACGAGGTCGCCAGTCTGGGGTGGGGTGGTTTTATCTGTCCACTTCACGCGCTGTTGTAGGATATGCAAATACTCCATCGACCAACGTGCCCAGAAGTTTTGGGACATCTGTTTCAAAAGTTGGTATCGCGACAAACGATGGGATCCTACATCCTGAATCGGATATTCAGGCAACGCCAAAAGGGGCTGTCCGATCAAGAAATGACCTGGGGTCAACGCTTCCAGGTCATTCGGGTCCGAAGACAACGGGCACAAGGGTCGCGAGTTGAGGACGGCCTCAATTTTACAAAATACCGTATCAAGTTCCTCAAACGTGAGAATAGTTTCTCCAATCACGCGACGCAAGTGTGTCTTGGCAGCCTTTACACAAGCTTCAAAAATTCCTCCCCAGGTCGGACAAGCTGGAGGGCTAAACTTCCAGATTATCCCACGCCGGGAGAGGGTGGTTCCAATGTCTATTTTATTATCAACAAAAAACTTAACTACTTCCTTAATATAATTACACGTTCCCTTATAATTAGTACCACAATCGGAACGTATCAATGTCGGCAGTCCTCTACGGGAAACAAATCTGCTCAAGGCGGCGACAAAGGCTTCGGTAGACAATTCCGAGACAATTTCCAAATGGACAGCCTTGGTGGACAGACACACAAACACGCACAAGTACGCCTTATAGGTTTTAGCATTACGCAGTCTCGAAGCCTTTACAGTAAAGGGACCGGCGAAGTCGGTGGCGACTCCGGCAAAAGCTCTACATTCCGTGACGCGATCAGCAGGCAAATCACCCATCTGGGGCTGCATGGTCGCGGCCTTCAATCGATAACAAGGCAGGCAACGGAAAACCACAGTGCGAATGGCTCGACGAGCAGACAAAATCCAAAATTCACGCTGCAAAATGGCCAACAAAGCATTACAGCCAGCATGTTGTGCATTCACATGGCGATCTGTTATTATCAGTTGAGTCAAATGTCCGGCTTTAGGTAACAAAAGGGGGTGACGAGCTCCATACGGCAGGTTCGCATTTCGAAGTCTTCCGCCGACTCGCAAAAGCCCACTCTCGTCCAGGAAGGGATTCAATCGCGATACCGCGCCCTTCAACTTGCGACGGCCTAAACGCAAAATTTCAATCTCGGACTCAAAACTATCGGCTTGTACTCTCCGGACCCAAAACAAGAGCGCGTCCCTACGCTCGTCCGGAGTGAGAACCGACGAATCACGCCTCGCGCGTGGGTTTCTGCAATTGTACACAAAACGTCTGATCCAAGCGGTAACACCAAGCAGCTTCTGTAAGGAGCTGTACCGATCCAACAACAAATCCTTTTCCCCGGCGGGGTTAGTCTCCAGGACGCATGCCCGCATATCAGGAACGGCTACGTTCGACAACGCTGGAGAGGGCGGCCACTCCGACTCAGGCCGCATCAACCACTGTGGGCCCCACCAGAGGGGGTGGTTAATTAGGGTTGGGGCTACACAACCCCGAGACGCACAATCCGCGGGATTCATGGTTCCCGGCACGTGTCTCCAAATCAACTCGATGTCGGAATTACAAATCTGCGACACTCGATTGGCCACAAACACGTCCAAGGTGTGCGCCGGAGCCTTCAACCAACAAAGGACGACCTGACTGTCCGTCCAAGCATAAACCTCTTGTATCTTAATAGATCGACCTAATGTGAGCCATACGTGGTTCAACAAACGCATTAGGAGGGCAGCTCCACACAATTCCAACCTCGGGATCGTATGACGAGTCCGAAAGGGAGCGACTTTGCTTTTCGCTATCACCAGATGCACAGCAACAACTCCGTCAACAGTAACGGTGCGGAGGTACACGGCCGCAGCAAATCCACGTTCGGAGGCATCGGAAAAGCCGTGAAGAGTAACTTTACAATTTTCAGAAGGGAGGAATAGCCTCGGCAAATGCACTTCATTAATCTCGGGGAGGGATGAAACGAAGCTCGACCAATCTCGGAGTAACTCGTCCGAGAGGGGTTCATCCCACGACACACCCGAAGCCCATAACCGTTGCAAGAAACACTTGGCCATAAACAGCACGGGGCAAATCCACCCATTGGGGTCAAAGGTACGTGCGACAGTAGACAATACTAAACGCTTGGTCCAGACTTTCGGTGGTCGTAAATCCACACAATAAGTGAACGTGTCAGAGACCGGTTTGTACTGTACGCCAAGGACGGTCACCACATGGGGATTATCAACATTTTCGAATAGGTGGGGGTCCTGCTGGTGCTCTTCGGGCAAACCTACCAGTACATCAGGCGAGTTGGATATCCATTTCCTCAACTCGTAACCTCCCGACTTCAAAAGGGCGGTGAGTTCGTCTCTCAGGACAATCGCCTCTGAGACAGATGAGGCGCCCGTGCAAATGTCATCCACATAGACGTCACTGGCCAAAATGGCGGAGGCGCGAGGGTATCTCAAGCGCTCCTTCTCGGCCAACTCCAACAAGGAACGAATCGCAACAAACGGGCTCGAAGCCAAACCGTACGTATTCGTATTCAATTCATAAACCAACAAGGGGTCCCTAGGACTGTCTCTCCACAAAATCAATTGGTACCTCCTATCCTCTGGATGGATGACCGTTTGTCTGAACATCATCCGGATGTCAGTCATAAATACAATTTGGTGCCGCCGGAAGTTGGTCAAAATGTCTGAGATCTCCGTGTGCAGCTTGGGACCTACATGCAGACACTGGTTCAAGGACGCTCCAGTAGAGGTGGGAGCCGAACCGTCAAAGACCACCCGAATCTTTCCGGATTTCAAAACGGCGTGGTGCGGCAAAAAGAAGTGCTCAACGGAGCGCCAATCCAAGTCGCTCACGGACATGTGCCCTAACTCCTCATACTCCCGCATGAATTCAACATACTTCTGGCGGAAGACCGGATCCTTGCTCATGCGACGCTCCATCGCCACTAGCCTACGTTCCGCTAGCGGTCGGGATTCGCCCAGAGGAGGTCGGCCGGCACGAAAGGGGAGACGGGTGATCAAACGACCAGAGCGGAGGCGACCAGTGTTATTCTGGTAATACAACTCGCATTCATCCGCTACTGGGTCAACCCGCGGGGCTGGTGGAGGTTCCTCAACCTCCCAAAACTTCTGCACCACTTCGGAGAGAGACACATTAAAAACAAGACCGCGATCCTCATCAAGGGAATCCAAAACGCGGCGAGCAGGGCCCATCACAACTGTACCGAGTGTCGTCTGCAGAGCTACCAAGCCATCTGGCTGCAAAACTCGCTTCCCCGTCAACAAAACTCGCCCCAGGACATCGGCTCCAAGGAGAGCATCAATCGGGCCTGGGCGGAAGAAATTTGGATCGGCGAGTGGGGAATCAGACACCAAAGACAACATACTCGGTCCCAAGTCAACTGAAGGTTGACGGCCAACAACTGTGTCCAACACAATCGCCGAGGTCTTAATGCCTGGCGTGGACTTATTACGTGATGTAAATGTGAAGTCAACATGCCCTAACAACCCGGGGACTTTCACATCGCCAACACCTCTCACGCCTTCCGTGTGGGGGTGCACCTTGAGGCCCAATCGCCTAACTAACCAAGATGACACAACACACCCCTGAGCACCGGAATCCAACAAGGCGCGAACTTCCACAAGGTCGCCATTCAATCCACTGACAAGCACAGAGGCCGTGGGCAACAAAACGGTCTCTGGAGGGGTGGCTACAATCGACCGTAAACACGTTGATTGCTAGTATGTGGGGTCCCCAGACGTCCCCCCATGGTAAGGGGGTCGCTCATAGCGATCCAGTGGGTCCCAGTCTCCCACATACTGCCTACGTCCAAATCGCCCGGTATCAGGCGGGTTATATCTCCCGGCCCCTTGAAAACGGGGCGGGCGCCGCTCCAAACGCGGGTATTCGGCGAGCGGCGGCGAGAATCGGGGCCTAGCATCCACCGTGTACGTCGCCCCATAGTCGCGGGGGCACGGTGACCGATTTTCAGAAGGGGGGTCCCGGGGACCCCCGGCTGTGCGAGGCTCAACACGTTGCGGGGGGCTTCTACGACCTCCCGCAACGCTCGCAAAATCGAACCCCCTAGTTGGGGACCGATTTCCCATGGGGGGGTCCGTGGGACCCCCGTCCGTGCGAGGCTCAAAACGTCGCGGGGGGCCTCTACGACCTCCGGCAACGCCCGCATAACTCATCCCCATCCTTGGGGATCGGTTTCCCATGGGGGGGTCCCTGGGACCCCCGCCCGTTTGAGGGTCCAAACGTGGCGGAGAGCGTCTGGGGCCACTCTGGTGGCCACTAGAACTGCTGCGGGATGCAAACACCGCGGGGGGTCCGAGACCCCCACCCATACGCGGTGATCCTGCAGCGACGCGCTGCGGCGCTCCGCCGCCCTCTGGGCTGTTCATGCAGAGGAGGGGATGGTGGTTGCCCTTACAAAAGCGGCATGGGTGCGCTTGGGTACATTCGCGCTGCATGTGCAGGCCCAAGCACGAGTAGCACCATGTCCGTTGTCGCGCGATCGCTCGACGGCCTTGGACGCGCTGGTCGAGGAACTTATCACAACGGGTCGTGCTGTGACCCGGTTCCCGACAGTACAAGCAGCGGGCGGTCTCCTGGACGGCGGCATAGCAGCGGGCGGTCTCCTGGACGGCGGCATAGCGGCGGGCGCGCGAGGGGCCATACGCCCCCTACGGGGGGGTCCGGTGGGGGATCTACTCTGTGGCACAGGTCGTTCGGGTCCCATAGGACCGGCCAGAGAGGAATTATCTGCCAGTCTACTTTCTCCTTCCAGGAACGTCAAGAGGTCCGAGAAGGATGGCAGATAAGTCGCACTATCCCCACCATACTGCTGCTCAAAACGGACCTTAACAGAGTCCGGCAACTTTCCCAGGACAATGTGCAGTAACAAAAACGACCACTGCTCCACTGGGAGTTTTAAGTTTTTTAATGCGTTGTATGCCACCAACAGCGGATTCAACAAAGCCACTCTCAAGTGCATCACGCTGGCAACGCGGGGTAAATTCAAAATGGCGGCAACATGGTTGTCCGCCAGACGTCGTACGTTCTGGTACCGACGGGCAATCAAATCCCTAGCAATAGGGTAGTTTTCATCCGAGGGGGCCAAATGTTGAACCGATTCAAGGGCCTCCCCTTCCAACACGGATAATAAATAAGCTAACTTCTGGCCCTGGGTCAAATCATCCCGGGCATGTACCAGACTATCAAAAATATTAATAAAGCCCTCCCAGTCCTCTAGACGACCAGCAAAGCGCCTTAAGTCTAAGGGGGCCAATCTAGCAAAGAGAGGGGGCATACTCTTAGATGTGACCGGGGACGGGCTCGGTTCATTCTCTCTTGCCACTTGCAAAGGTCGAGCTACCTGGGTAATTCTGTCCGCAAAATCATAACACTGGTCCACATCCAAACCGACTTCTTGTCGCATTTCCACCTCGGCCTCAACAGTCCTTTCCAAAAATAAGGCATACTGCTCATCAACAACAGCCAAACGTATGGGCAGATCTACGTATCTGTTCAACAAGGCCTCCGTTCTATCCGGTCGATCCAACAACGCCACCGCAGAAGCTAACCACCGTAACTCAGAACGTATTTTGGCTTTAGCGGAGGAGGCCGTCATTGTAACGTCCCAAATTTATCAACAAAAACAACAAATTCAAAATATTCACTATAACACAAAATCTCCAATATTTGGAGGTTATTACTAACCACAAAATTCCAATATTACAACAACAAAGTATTTATAATGACACAAACTCTTAAATATCTGGAGGTTATCAGAAAACAACAAAACTCACTGACTATTGAAATTCACTCAAAATCACTGACTATTGAAATTCACTTGGATATCAACACAACATACTGTTACACAACAACAAGTTAATTTTAATTATTTCAAAGCACAAGTTTCAATGAGTTTCAATGTGTAAACAATGTCCCAAATCATTTAAGTTTCACTAAGTATTGAGTGCAAACTTATTAGCTAACCTTTTATTAGCTATTATTTTAGCAACAAACTTGTCAATATTCACAACTCAAATTTGCTAACAAAACTGAATAATAATTATTATGAGCAAAGAAAGGCATCTGTTTACAATTTGGAACTTCAATACATGACTTCAATACATTAATTACAAGACATGGAACCAATAACAAAGGAATGCCCTTTACTTTTCAAATGCAAGTTAATTACCATTTACAAGTACAAATTAATCTAGTCCGGACCAGATGGTCATCAACACGGCACTGATTAATACAAAGTTTTGGCGTGGGCCTCTCAGGCCTTCAAGCTACGCTCTTGGCTACCAAGAAATGTTCAGTACACCCCTGCCTATACCGCGGAATCGGCTAGCGCAGTGGAAGCTGGTATTACTAATATAGACTCCGGACAAAAACTAGGTTTCAGCGGGGATGTAAACTGAACAATTGGACTGCGATACACAGCGCTTAATTTATATTGTGAAGTAAGGTGAATTTTACATACGGGTCCATGGTGTCGAAGGTCCCCGGGGCAGAAGTGGTGAAGGGGGCGCCCCCATGTAGTTCTTCTTCTTCTGCAGACCTTACCAACTCGTCACCCTACTCACAACACATACAACACAGCGGTCCCAAGACACTGGGCGCTTCAGCACTACACGATAACACACGCGGGGCTTGCTTATCAAGATATATATTGCCCCTGCAACAACGCGTGTGGTAGAAAAGGTTATCTTTCACTCAAAACTCCGCGACCAGCCCGATGAATGGCGTCAAAACCTTGGTCGTACAAAACGGGATCACATAGATAATTTAAGATTTTATTCAAACTCGATATGCCAGGCACATTCAACGCGAGCGATTTTTTTTAACAAATTCAGCAAAATTATTCCGACATCTTGCCACAAGAATTTCAATCCAGTGTTGTCAACTTCAAGTGACAGTTAAATGTCAATTTGACGTGACATTAGAGATGCGTTCAGAAATGTCGATCTTTTCCGAACAGCATTCCATTTATTTTTGAAGTTAGTCAAGTACCTATTTGCATCTGGTAGTCATCATCTCATAGTGATGAGCTGGTGATGAAAGCTACAACTCCTTAACGGTTAGGAGCTGGAGAATAATTCTTTAAGTATCAATCGTAAGTATGGACCGATAGCTATATTCTTTCAGGTTATTACGGTGAGCTGATGATGAGAGGTGAAACTCCTCAACAGTTAGGAGTTATTTGATGTTTTATAATTAACATATGCACGAATAGACCTTCAGTTGTATTACTTCACGTTATTTAGGTAGCTAAAGATGGAAAGCTGAACTCCGTAACGGTTAGGATATTTACAACAATTTATTATAATCACCATGTAGTTTCTTAAGCTACGATTATTTACACTAAAAATCGAAAAAAAAAACGTTGTTATAAAAAAATGTAACCGCCTTCAAAAAGAATCTTCAAACAAAAACTAACAAACACTAAAAAACGAAAAATATAATTAAAATTTTTTTATTCAAAGGACAAAAATGCGTGACTCTTTCTAACTTATCTTGGTACTTAGTGAACTGTTTGTAGTCGGTGCCAAGCTAAAAAGAATAATCAAGAACGAATTATACCTACTAAGGTCGCATTCGACCAAACTTTTATTCCGAGAATATCGCTTACTGTCGGATACTAATGTCAAACTAGTTCGGGGTTTTGACATTACTATCCGAAAGTAAGCGTTATTCTTGGAATAAAACTTTTGTCGAAACATATAAAAAAAACCGGTCCCAAGCGTGAGGTAGGTATTTACCTCAAATACCTATTCGAAAGTTCAAATCGTACAACGTGTGAAGCGGGATAACTGATTACCTTTTTATTTTTAATTAATACTGTTTATTTATTGTATTTATGTATACCGGCGTCCACCAACTCCAACGTTTTGTTATGTTGTGGAAACCCTGACTTTCGTCAGGGTTTCCAGGGTTGGGTTAAGTTGGGTTCTCATTTCAGATTCCAAGCTGACAGCAGATCGTAGAAATTAATTGTCGCTAGTACCTGAGCTAGTACCTACTTACCTATCCTGATTCAAGAAACAACTCTCTTTATTAACCGTTTGAAATCCCCTTATAATTTTATAGCAAGTTAGAAACTACATGTTGTATTATAAAAATACAACCAACAAGCTAAGTTAACATTATTTGTAAGAAACTGAAATCCTTTTAAAAGTGTAGTTCAACAAAATCGCCGGCTACGTTCGTAGACAGCTCGTAGCAGTAAAAGCACGCTCGGTGTCGTAGACGGCTCTCCCGTGTCCAGCTCTTAAAAGAGATTAGTTCATGTCCCCTTTGGCTTTTCACGGCAGATAAGTATCGGCGGCGTCTGAGAGCTGTGGCTAGTCAAGAATGAGCAATCCTATTACACGCTAGCGAATTGTCCGAGAGTTGTATAGTGAAAGGAATACTGGTGTTTTCACGCAAACGCTTAGGAAGTTACGTAAAATCTCAATAATTTTCTTATTTCACATTTCTGATTCCAAGTTGATAGCAGATCGTGGAGATAAATTGTCACTCATCTTCTTTAACCTTATTTGCAAAATATCTCTATTTTACCAGACAATCCCCATATAATATTGAAGAAACTATATTTTCTATTAACAAATGCAACCAACAAGCTAAAGTTGACATTTTAAATTTTATTGTACATCGCTGAAATATTCTTAATTCTTTAAGCCCGGGAAAATGAGGCACAATAGATATTCCATTGTTGTGTGGCCCCATTCGGACGGGTCGGCATCGAAACATCAAAAGCGTAGCTCAACAAAATCACCGGCTACGTTCGTAGACAGCTCGTAGCATAAAAGCACGCTAGGTGTCGTAGACGGCTCTCCCGTGTCCAGCTCTTAAAAGAGAATAGTTCATGTAAGTACCTTTTGCCGTTTCACGGCAGATAAGTATCATCTGGAAATTGCGGCTACCTAGTTAAGAATGAATAATCCTATTAGGTAAATATCTGAGCGTTCGTTGTATGGTTTAAGTAAGGAAAACTGGTGTTTTGATCAGAAAGAGTTTTAAATTAAGAGCCATTCTATATTATAGATCCGAATAATTGGTATGAGACTTTTGTACATAAGTACTAGCTTTCCCCCGCGGATTCGCCCGCGTGGACTACACGACGTTATCCCGTAGAAACCTGATATTTTTTCGGGATAAAAAGTAGCCTACGTCCCTCTCCAGCTCCCAAACTATCCCCATACCAAAAATCATCACCAACAAACAAACCAACAAACAAACACTCTTTCACATTTATAATATTAGTATATAGATATTACATTTATTTATCATTATAAAATATACACGATATAAATACATAAGCGCAGCTTGCAGTATAATACATTATTGGTTTCCTGTTTAAATTGATTAATATTGAAATATTTTTTTTAATACAGTTGCTCAAAAAGTGGCGTATTGCAGGGACGTATAGCGTTCGGGATGTGGGCTATTACACACTCGAACTTTTTCTTTACCTTTCCCGAACTCGTGCGTTTTCTTTCCCAACTGTCAAAATATTGTCTATTAAAAAGAAAAAACCAACCACGAAGTTTTTACTAAAAAAAATCATAGAAGTTTTTATGATTCATGCAAATATCAGATTTAAAAGTAATTTTAATTATACATTAAATTAATATTAGTATCGGCCAAATTAAATTTATGAATATAAAAAATACATAAAATTGGCTGTATGACCACAGATTACTAAATATGGTATGACGTGCACTATTTACCATAGTATCTGCTTAATAGGAGTTTGCGCAAGTAAGTGAAAAGAAAATGAGCGACCTTAATTCTTAATTTTCTAAATTAGTATTTTCTGGTTTTTATTGTGGTAGGTACTTAGTATGGTGGAATTAGTGCAATAATGTGGCTTTAATGGAAAACGATGTGGTAAAAGAGAGAAATAAGGAAAGGCGCTCCTGTAGGATTCGGATTGCTTTTGTTAGGTTTCATTTCATTTCATCTCATTTAATTTAATTTTCATTTCATATCAATAAAAAAATTCTACTGAAGCCTTGGCTGTATGATCATAGTTTCCTTTGCCAACCCAGAATGGGTGAAGAAAACAAAAAAAAAGTCTCTGCTTATATTCTTTTACGATTAGTTAGTTGAGTTTATTGTGTTTTATTATTTTATTAAATTGCTTAATTTTTTCGCAACTGTATTAAAAATAGTTGTTCAGTACACGTGCGGAACCGTCATTGCAACTTGTTCCGACTGTCAACCCTCACCTTCGGCTGCGCCTCGGCTCGGGTAGACATTTGTCGGAACTCTTTGCAATGACAGGCTTTCCGCACTTGTAATGAAATCTACTATTTTAATACAGTTGCTCAAAAAGTGGCGTATTGCAGCGACGTATAGCGTTCGGGATGTGGGCTATTACACACTCGAACTTTTTCTTTACCTTTCCCGAACTCGTGCGTTTTCTTTCCCAACTGTCAAAATATTGTCTATTAAAATGAAAAACCAACCACGAAGTTTTTACAAAAAAAAAATCATAGAAGTTTTTATGATTCATGCAAATATTTCTAAAAAGAAGCTACTAATTTGTTTCAATATCAGATTTAAAAGGAATTTTAATTATACATTAAATTAATATTAGTATCGGCCAAATTAAATTTATGAATATAAAAAATACATAAAATTGGCTGTATGACCACAAATTACTAAATATGGTATGACGTGCACTATTTACCATATTAACAACTGCTTATAAAATAGGAGTTTGCGCAAGTAAGTGAAAAGAAAATGAGGGACCTTATTTCTTAATTTTCTGTTTTTATTGTGGTAGGTACTTATTATGGTGGAATTAGTGCAATAATGTGGCTTTAATGAAAAACGATGTTGTAAAAGAGAGAAATAAGGAAAGGCGCTCCTGTAGGATTCGGATTGCTTTTGTTAGGTTTCATTTCATTTCATCTCATTTAATTTAATTTTCATTCCATATAAATAAAAAAATTCTACTGAAACCTTGGCTGTATGATCATAGTTTCCTTTGCCAACCCAGAATGGGTGAAGAAAACAAAAAAAAAGTCTCTGCTTATATTCTTTTACGATTAGTTAGTTGAGTTTATTGTGTTTTATTATTTTTCAACACACTTGCTCATAAAGTGAGCCTTATTACATCGATCTTAGGGCCATAAACCGAACTATAACCCACGCGTGCATAATAATATTACAGTACTAGTTGCGTAATAGAATTATCCCTACAACGTTAAGTAAGTACCTAACTGCAAATTATATGCGAGTAAACAGAGACTTTTCAATTTAACCGGGTAATACAGTATCCCTACAAAGTTAAGTTAGTACCTAACTGCAAGTTATATGCGAGTTAGCAGAGCATTTTCAAATTCAGCGGGTAATAGATACAGTTCTTTTTTTGTAACAACAAAGAGGTTTTATTCGGCTGAAAATCCATTTACGTTTTTAGAATAAATGAATGTGTCCCTGAATGTGTAAAACATAATTAAGTATATTATTATCAAATTATTTATAATTCACAATAATTTGTTATAAAAATTTTGCATTTTATCACTATTATTATACTTAATTATTTTGAAGTAGGCTGTATGGCTGTATGTAATCAATCACCTCACATTTGGCGCGTGCAAAAAAAAAACTTGCGCGCTTTTTCCCTTTAATATTAGGTTAATACAATATGTATGCAATAAATGTTTGTTTTTCCTCGCAAGTGTGTTGAAAAAGTGCGTATGAAACTCGTGAGCAACTTACTCACTAGACACTCGGCTGATTTACGCCCTCGCCTGCGGCTCGGGCTGCAACCCACAGCCTCGTGTATAATGAGCAACCTAAGCTCACTTGTATCATAATATACTATTATTAAATTGCTTAATTTTTTCGCAACTGTATCAAAAATAGTTGTTCAGTACACGTGCGGAACCGTCATTGCAACTTGTTCCGACTGTCAACCCTCACCTTCGGCCTCGCCTCGGCTCGGGTAGACATTTGTCGGAACTCTTTGCAATGACAGGCTTTCCGCACTTGTAATGAAATATACTATTCTTTATTTACGCCTTAAATAAATAATAATACTTAAATAAAGCAGGGTTATTTTGTAAAACACAAACAACCTCGCAGAAGTAGATTACTAACAGCATAAACAACAACGTTTGCTTTACGCCAACAACGTAAAGATAACAAAGGAATTCGGATTTTCATAATACCTAAAGTCACTTTTGCTTTTATTTGTCTTTTTTGCGAAAATATTTTATAAGTTTTTAAGTCGCTAAAAGAAGTCGAAAGAGGCTATTATACAGTGCAGGTTACATAATTACATTAAGGCCCTGTTTAATAAGTTATACAATCTTTTTCAACATCGAAGTAACCGCACAGTTGCATAGAGGCTCGATAGCAACCCACAAGACAGACTGTACTCGTAATTGAATCGCCACAACTCTTGAGGCGTAGTGCGCAAACTAAACGCGCATGAGACGAGACAATGACAGCCTCCTCCAGGGCTGCCGCACCGCTCGCCTTGAGTAACAACCTAATTATAACTTCCCAGGTTGAGTGGCGGGGCTCGTCTGTACTTCAGCTTTGCTTATTTTATATAAGTTCTCGTCAAAATTTCTGAACCATAATTTCACTGGTGGTACCTGGTAGTACCGTAAGTTTCGTTAAATCTGGAGTCAATAACTTTTGCTCTTTGTGTGGCATCATAGTCTTTCTTCTGTCGCTATTTAAGTAACATTAATGGTGACTAATCAACCTATCAAACAACCTAACTAATAAAAAATGTACATAAAAAATGGAGCTGATTCAGGTAAAAGTATTACTGCCACTTATAAAGATCTCCAGAAAGCAGATACCCTTTACATCAAACAATGACTCGTTATTAAATAAAAGTACACAATTTACCAGAAAACATTTGTGTATTGAAAACAAATTGAATTAACAACATTATTACAACTATTGATTTATAAAAAAAGTTAAAAAACTATGTCTAGAAGCAATCCTTCCCGTATTCATGGTATTTTAGAGCAATTCTTATAACGAAGGTTATGACTTATTCATGATCAGGGTGAGACGCGATAAGTATGCCTTCAGCTCCGTATAACAAATGAGACAGTATCGATTCGTCGTCATTCGCCATTGATCATGCCTCACCGACAGAAATTAATATCACGTTTTAATGAAAGCCACAAGTTTATTGACCACAAAATTACTCGTCTATTGACTAACGCTCGCACCTGTTTCGAATAAAATTTGTAATTAACTCGCTATCGGTGTATAAATTTGCCAAATATTGTTTGTTGTTTCCTTTCCGTACACATCTAAACATGTCTTCATTAATGGAGCGCAAATCTGAAATATAAATGTTTTCAGAATAATAGGTTTTTACCTATGAAATTGCCGTTTTTTTCTCTTTCAAGATATCTACTCTACCCCTCTTTGGCTGTCGTCAAATTGGCAGCTTTTAGGGCAGTTTCTTAAATGAGATTTTGGCAATAGTTAGATTAATGTTGTCTGATCATATCTCTAAAGTTTCGATGAATTCGGAGTTCACATGTCCAAGAAATACCCAAATATCTTTGTATGATAATTCTAATTTCCTACAATTTCCCCATAAGTAGAATACGGCAATTTCATAGGTAAAGACCTATTATTACTAAGTAAGTCTGGTCTGGTACTCTTACGCTTTAATACTCAAAAGCGATAACTTTGGGAGCGTCTCAAACATCATGGCGTCTCTTTCGTATCTTTGACATTTAATGCGACAGGCCACAGCCGTCTCTATCGTCTTCTACAAGCCATGCTATGATACGGAACGGCAACATTGCTGTGAACCGGTTTACTCCTCTGAGTACTAAATCCTATGGAGGTGGCATACCTACGAAAAAGTGAGGTGTAACTAAGTCACAATGTAAGAAAATCTTGGAATTCAATTTTAAACTACTTCTAATTGTCGTATTAATCGGTCCGTAAAATCGGTCCAGCCGTTTCAGAGATTAACCGGAACAAACAGACAGACAGACAAAAATTGTAAAACATGTCATTTTGGTATATGTACCGTATATTTAATCATATGCACGTAGTAAAAAGCGGTTATTTAATGTTACAAACAGACACTCCAATTTTATTTATTTGTATAGATGTATAGAAGATATGCCATCTCCATAGGATTCAGTACTCGAGGTTTACTCGCTGTTTACCTGTCAAACGGTGCAAACGGTGTCAAATCGGTTCACTTAAAACTACGTTGCCAACTTTATGCGCATGGCTTGTAGAAGACGATAGAGATGGCTGTGGACAGGCCGATGTTTGAGACGCTCCAAAATTTGACTAGCGTTGGAGTATTAAAAATTAAATATTATACGTACTACCACAGCCATCTTTATCGTCTTCTACAAGCCATGCGCATAAAGTTGGCAACGTAGTTTTAAGTGAACCGATTTGACATCGTTTGCACCGTTTGACAGGTAAACAGCGAGTAAACCTCGAGTACTGAATCCTATGGAGATGGCATATCTTCTATACATCAATACAAATAAATAAAATTGGAGTGTCTGTTTGTAACATTAAATAACCGCTTTTTACTACGTGCATATGATTAAATATACGGTACATATACCAAAATGACATGTTTTACAATTTTTGTCTGTCTGTCTGTTTGTTCCGGTTAATCTCTGAAACGGCTGGACCGATTTTACGGACCGATTAATACGACAATTAGAAGTAGTTTAAAATTGAATTCCAAGATTTTCTTACATTGTGACTTAGTTACACCTCACTTTTTCGTAGGTATGCCACCTCCTTAGGATTTAGTACTCAGAGGAGTAAACCGGTTCACAGCAATGTTGCCGTTCCGTATCATAGCATGGCTTGTAGAAGACGATAGAGACGGCTGTGGTACTACCCATTAAAACTTACTAATATTATAAGTAATTGCGAAATTTTGGATGTTAGTTACTCAATCACGGCGATACGGTTAAATAGATATAAATGAGGCACAAAGTTAGATTTTGGTCTAAAATACAACTTTTTACCCTAAAACATCGTCTATATAGCTCACGCGGGCAAAGCCGTAAACGGAAAGCTAATCAATTATAATTCTAAACATAAGCAACGTTCTGTATTAAATTTATAAATCTCGCAGCTAAATAGGGAACTGCCATAGCAACGAGTCCCGGGCAAAGCTAAGCTCTAGTTCTATTTCCTTATTATTAAAGTATAAGCTCACTTTTCCATAAAACCCCATGACCCAGCATACGACGTTGAATCCCATATTAACGTTAGTCGCACAATGATTTATAACGACATCTGTGTTAACCTGCAAATAAAGGCAGTTAATTAACTTTCTTGGAATATCAATTAAATGATCTCGGAGAAACTCGCAGGGGAATAATGTTATTTAATCTTTTAGTAAATTGTTTTGTTACATCAAAGCTGCTTAAATATAATAGAACGTAAATGTGTAAGGTTGGTAACATCGTAAACAAAGATTAAGGTTTGTGTAATAGCAAACAAAACGGTTTAAATTATACAATTGGGGTGCCATCTAAATTATTAATACTGAGATTAACGAAGTCATTATTACACGATATAACTATAAATTATTTGTATTTGTAGGTATTTGTAATATGAGAAATAGGATTTTGTCATAAAAAGCGCTAGATTCCTGGAAACTATGGCAGGTAAGTAATTGACAGACAAACAATCAACTAACTTCCAGCTACCTACTGCTGTATGTGACTATGTAATCAACTGCGCTTGACCATTCAAAACTCTACGCATAAAGCTGGTTCCTGGAATTACGGTGCTGTCATACTTATATTGGGCAATTAGGCGTTATACAACAGTAGGTACAGTGTCTTAGTTACAAGAACGTCGTCTAAATGAAGAACTAGTTTCCCTTTTTACCTTAGAGTCACGACGTCAAATAACCTTCTCTTACAAACTGAGAGTAGAGTATAAGTTACTTAATACGCATACTAAGTTAGAGTTTAGTTTTGACATAGGTAACTATATAGATTATACCTTATTGTAAAAAATAAGATCTCCTTAGAATAGAATTCTTAGGGCAAACGCGTTTGCACATTGACAAACTTACACTAGGGGTACATTTTTTTTTATCCACTACGGGGTAGCACTTAGCCTTCATCACACCTGATGTTAAGCGGTGATAAGGCTGCAGGTGGAAGTGCACTACTCCCGGAATCCTCTGTCACCGAGGAACTGGCTATCTTATCTCTAACTGCCGGAACACAATAATACTGAAAACATCATCGTTATGGCGTCAGACTTAGATAAAATGGTGGTAGCAAGACAGGCGGACTTAGAACAAGTCCTACCACCAACCAAACCGAATACAATATGTACCCCCACCACTGGGAATCGAACCCGGGACCTCTGGGTCTGCAATCGGTGGTGCGAACCACTAGACCACAGAGGTGGTTAACATACAGTCGAACCAATTGAATCGTGATTCGTGACCCATTTTGCTAATAATGAGTTTGAAAGCGTCCAAACTATAAAGGTCAGCGTCACCGTCAAAAAATTTGAATTGCGAATCTTATTGAATTTAAATATCTGTTGCAAAATAAACTTTTGTTGGGTCACGATTCCGTTAGTTTGACTGTACTAAATCAACCATTAATCCCCTGGTTATCAAACCAAAGCAAAACCCAATATAGAGATAAAAACTAGCTATGCATTACAAACTTCACAGTATCATCACAATATCATCGACAACACCACAGCGCTTAGGGTTACCATATCACAGGATTTGTCCTGAGATCTCAGGATTTTTGGACTCTTCTCAGAATTGCGGCGGCCACCGAGATTCACCGTAGTGAATAAAAACGATAATTAATATGACTTCATCGATAATAGAAAGCCACTTGTCTAGGCCCACTGGAAAAACATTTCTCGATTAGCTTTAGGTATAGTCAGGGACAAATTCGTCGAACCAATTCTTCGTGTGACTGGTGAATCGCCAATCACGCGCAGACCCTTTCACTGTTTGGTTATGTATTAAACTAGGGTAGTACAATCCATAAACAAATAGGAATAGGGACTGCAAGTTAACGGTGAGACGTCAGCCACACAAGAAAAAGTAAGAAGCGAATTTGTCCCTTATACAATACACGTGACTCAAAAACTGTGATTTAAAACTTCAGACCCGACACTGACTCAATATAGTCAAGACACTTAACACTGTATTTTCATAATTTCAGAGATTAATGGCATAGCGGCTTACTGATTTACTAACTGAAATTATTAATGTTTTGGGGCAAAGCAACATAACATTGAATGGTGTCTATGTTAATTAAAGGAAAATTATTATAGTTTAATAAAAGAAATATACAATTTGTTGTAACATTATAAATAAATAATAAATAACTTCTTACATTCACACCAATTATCTAAGCCCATGTTAATTTCATTAAGAAACTGTGTCATGGAAAACTTGATAACGGATAAATATATACTTAAATACTTTTTGTTTGTAAATACATACCTACTTATTATACATAGTTAACAACCCAGACCAAGACAAATAGACATGTTCATGCACACAAATATTTGTCTTGTTCGGGAATCGAACCCGAGACCACTGGCGCAGAAGGTGGGTAGCCTACCTATGCGCCAAATCGGTCGTCAAAATATGTTGTGAATAAATGAATATGAATAAAGCTGTTTCCTGTATGAATTGATTATCATATAAGTATGACAATTATTTAAATACACATGTTTAATTAATTAAAAAATGGATGGTTCAATTCATATGTGTTAACTACTAACGTTCAACAGTATAATATTAACTTTTTCCAGAATATATTGTTACGGGTTGTGGAATACGGGATTGGAAGTAAGTAAGTAGAAAGAAGTTAAAGTACAGTGAAGCGAAAAGGAAGAAGTATAATAAGGGGAAAAGTGAAGTTGTAGTAGAATATGAAAGGTACTAAAGCCCCATTATACGAAGACGATTCGTGTTTTCTGACGAATCGCCCTTTTTCACGGAATATGTTCACATCACGAATCGAAATAAAATACAGAAACGTCTTAAAATACGTATCGTCTTTTAAAAATCACGTTCGTTATTAAACACAAATCGAGAATTTATTTATGGTGCCGAGTCCGCTGCCGCTTAATGTTTGAAAGTTCATCGAAGGTTGAACTTTGAATCTTAAATCGCATGTGCACGATCTGAACATTCACCGCCCGCCGGCGGGCGGCGCCCCACCGCGAAACCATAGTGGCGGCGGTGCCGGCGCGGGCGGTCCCTGCCCGAGTTGTCGATTGTACAGCCAGGGACAAATTCGATGGTGATGGATAGGGACAAGTGAACAGCGAGATACCAGCCACACGAAAAGAAGTAAGAGGTAGTTCACCGAATTTGTCCTGGAGTGTACATAGGGGGCGCGTAACTGTAGCGCACTTGCCAGGGTTACACCACCCCGTTTGCGAATATTTAGACGAATCGGGAAAAAACACTCCTCAACTTTATGCAATGTAACATTCGTCTGTCACACAACCTGACCTACCGTGGTTTTTAGAGGAATCGGCAATGACGGATCCCATGTGAATCCCTCATTTTATAAACTACACTATTACCCTATTCCTAAGACTCACATTAATCGGTAGCCCCTCTTGCTCGAAGCGTGTAATGTTGGCCTTTTGTACCGGCAATACACGCCAGCGGGTATTCGACACAGCATGCTTGCTCAGGTACAGGGGGAACATTCCGCAGAGGCCGGGGATCGGGTTCGGGTCGTACCTTATGTACAGTGGCTGAAATCAAACAACCCACAAACATGGATTCCAATCGCCATGCTAAGGGCGAACATGGGGTGGAATTCTTAACCCTTGGAAAAGGGATCTTTCTTTTTGAGAAGTGGACGCTGCGTTAGAGAATTTGCACACTAAAGAACTATGGACATAATATTATATTGTGTTATTTTATTTACCCAAGTTTCAAAAAAGGATAATTGAAAGTCGATATTCGAAATTTAGGAAAAATTTGAAGTGTTTGGACAATTCAGGACTTTTGACTTAGGTATCACCCTGCTGCATAAACGCCCGCGACTTCGTTCGCGATCGTCAACTTTGTATTTGTCTTATGCTTTTTTTTGAAACGTTTTAAACGATACCAGAACCAGCAATCTAGGTCTTAAACATACTTCTTTAAGGAGTTCCACAAGAGTTCCACACATCGAACGCTGCGCGGCGACGATGGTTTGCCACGGTTCGGTTGTTGCTTTTTGTATGCGTTGACAGCCGCAGCACGCCGCTTTCGGTGTGAGGTACAAAATCAAAATATATACCTAATACAAAATCAATACAAAATTCGACAGTAACGGTCACCACCCGTCTCGTCGCCGCACCGCGTTTGATGTGTGGAGCTCCTAAGCGAGTTTAATTGAAACGCCTCCACAAATAAATATACAGGATGGCACATATTGATTGGTCAGTGTGGGCAAGTCTGAAACTATAAAGCCTTGTTCAAATATAAGCGATATCGCTGTCGCGCTCGGTAGCGATACCGAGTCTGTACGCGATATTACGAACATAAGCGATATCGCGTCGGTACGTGATTTAACCGCCTCTGAGGTCTAGTGGTCACACCGCCGATTTCAGACCCAAAGGTCCTGGGTTCGATTTCCAGTGGCGGTACATATTGTGTTCTAGGACTTGTTCTTAGTCCGCCTGGCTCTACCACCATCTTATCTAAGTCCGACGCCATAACAATGAAGTTTCAGCATTATTGTGTTCCGGCAGCTAGAGATAAATAGCCAGTACCTCAGTGATTGAGAATTCCGGGAGTAGTGTGCTTCCACCTTCAGCCTAAGACCATCACCACTTAACATCAAGTGTGATGAAAGCTAAGTGCTAACCCGTTGTGGATAAAAAAAAATGTGACTCTGAACTGAGTGAGCATGTTAGTATAAAAATGGCCTAGTGTTTAAATTTTTTTAATGAGATTCGTAGTTTCAGCCTTGCCCATATACTGAACGATCTTAATAGGCCACCCGGTGTAGAGACTAACGTACAGTTTTATCCATTGACGAGGAGAGTGTCAGTAAGAACTCCTGGTTGTATTTCAGCGGTTCGTTGTCCCGGTTGCAGTAGTCCGCACTGGTGATGACGAACGCGTTTCTCTCGAGGGGCTGAAGGTCGGAGTACCCGGCAAGGGTACACCCATCTTCCAGAGCTTGAGAATAGTTAATTTCATTTGAGGAAATTCTTCCACCTAACAGTACACCATTTTTGCCTTCAACTGGTGGATCCGATGCTATAAACATAAAAAATATAAGGACCAATTTATATTAGACTAGCTGTTCCTTATGACATTCTATATTATGATAGTCCCCCGTCCTCGAATCCTCCAGTATATCGGGATAAAATATAATAAATTAAGCTGTCTTCTAGTAAAATAATTTTTAAAATCGGTTCCTTAGTTCCAGTCGAGATTACTTCTTGCATACAGGTTTACCTCATTATAATAGGTAGGTATACCTATTATTGTAAGTTGATGTATACGTAATACTAAACTACGTCCTAATAAATACTTTCAAAGCTGCAAAAGCAAGACTTGAGCATTAATTAACAAGAAATTATTTGCTTTACCTGGCACATGAGGAGCTAACAAAGATATTTTAGCTCCAAAACTAATGCTTCCTGACGCTTGAGTTAGCACAGACGGCTTATTGAGGTTTTCCCCCATTTTACGATACCTAGCCAGCATTAGGTCACCTTTCTTCATTTGCTCTAGGAATTTATTTAATTTGTACTGTAAAAATGTATAAACAGGGTTTTAAATTCAGTATATTCAATATTTAATTAGAGTTATGGACAGTTAACGTCAGAAATAGGTGAATAGGTACTGTTCGGAAAAGATCGACGTTTCTGAACGCATCTCTAATGTCACGTCAAATTGACATTTCGCTGTCACTTGAAGTTGACAGCTCTTACTTGATTGGAATTCTTGTAGAAAGATGTCGGATAAAATTTTGCTGAATTGTTAAAAACCGCTCGCGTTGAATATGCCTGGCATATAGAGTTTGAATTGAATCCTGAATTATCCCTGTCATCCCGTTTTGTACGACCAAGATTTTGACGCCATCGTGACGATCGGGCCGGTCGCGGTGCTGTGAAAGATACTTTTCCACCACGCGTTGTTGTCGGGACAATATATCTTAATAAGCAAGCCCCGCGTGTGTCGTTGTGTATTGGTGAAGCGCCCAGTGTCTTGGGACCGCTGTGTAGTATTTGTTTTGTGAGTAAAGTGACGAATTGGTAAGGTCTGCAGAAGAACACGGAACATCAGAGGGGGCCCCCTTATACCATCTGCCCCGGAGACCTTCGAGACCACAGACCCGTATGTAGAATTCACCTTAATTTAAATTAAGTCGCTGTGTATCGCAGTTTCAATTGTTCAGTTACATCCCGGCTGAAATCAAGTTTTGTCCGGAGTCTATACTCATGATAACCTTCCACTGCGCCATGCCGATTCCGCGGGTCTAGGCAGGGGTGTACTGAACATTGCTTGGCAGCAGTAGCGTAGTTTGAAGGCCTGACAGGCCCACGCCAAAACTTTGTCTATTAATCAGTGCCGTTTTGATGACCATCTGGTCCGGACTAGATTAATTTGTACTTGTAAATGGTAATTAACTTGCATTTGAAAAGTAAAGGGCATTCCTTTTGTTATTGGTTCCATGTCTTGTAATTAATTGTCATGTATTGAAGTTCCAAAATGTAAACAGATGCCTTTCTTTGTTCATAATAATTATTATTTAGTTTTGTTAGCAAATTTGAGTTGTGAATATTGACAAGTTGTTGCTAAATAATAGCTAATAAAAAGTTGTCCTAAAAGGGCTTGGGTACCTAATAAGTTTGCACTCAATACTTATTGAAACTTGTGCTTTGAAATAATTAAAATTAGCTTGTTGTATGTTGATATCCAAGTGAATTTCAATAGTCAGTGATTTGTTTGAACTGAATAACTTTGACTTATAAAGTCAAAGTTAGTTTGTATCTAAGTTATAACCTCTTGAGAGTTAGAGTTATAATTATATACTTGAGTTTTGTTGTTTTCTGATAACCTCCAAATATTTAAGAGTTTGTGTCATTATAAATACTTTGTTGTTGTAATATTGGAATTTTGTGGTTATTAATAACCTCCAAATATTGGAGATTTTGTGTTATAGTGAATATTTTGAATTTGTTGTTTTTGTTGATAAATTTGTGACGTTACAATGACGGCCTCCTCTGCTAAAGCCAAAATACGTTCTGAGTTACGGTGGTTAGCTTCTGCAGTTGCATTGTTGGATCGACCGGATAGGACGGAGGCCTTGTTGAACAGATACGTAGATCTGCCCGTACGTTTGGCTGTTGTTGATGAACAGTATGCCTTATTTTTGGAAAAGACTGTTGAGGCCGATGTGGAAATGCGACAAGAAGTCGGTTTGGATGTGGACCAGTGTTATGATTTTGCGGACAGAATTACCCAGGTGGCTCGACCTTTGCAAGTGGCAAGAGAGAATGAACCGAGCCCGTCCCCGGTCACATCTAAGAGTATGCCCCTTCTATTTGCTAGATTGGCCCCCTTAGATTTAAGGCGTTTTGCTGGTCGTCTAGAGGACTGGGAGGGCTTTATTAATATTTTTGATAGTCTCGTACATGCCCGGGATGATTTGACCCAGGGCCAGAAGTTGGCTTACTTGTTATCCGTGTTGGAAGGGGAGGCCCTTGAATCGGTTCAACATTTGGCCCCCTCGGATGAAAACTACCCTATTGCTAGGGATTTGATTGCCCGTCGGTACCAGAACGTACGACGTCTGGCGGACAACCATGTTGCCGCCATTTTGAATTTACCCCGCGTTGCCAGCGTGATGCACTTGAGAGTGGCTTTGTTGAATCCGCTGTTGGTGGCATACAACGCATTAAAAAACTTAAAACTCCCAGTGGAGCAGTGGTCGTTTTTGTTACTGCACATTGTCCTGGGAAAGTTGCCGGACTCTGTTAAGGTCCGTTTTGAGCAGCAGTATGGTGGGGATAGTGCGACTTATCTGCCACCCTTCTCGGACCTCTTGACGTTCCTGGAAGGAGAAAGTAGACTGGCAGATAATTCCTCTCTGGCCGGTCCTATGGGACCCGAACGACCTGTGCCAAAGAGTAGGTCCCCCACCGGACCCCCCCGTAGGGGGCGTATGGCCCCTCGCGCGCTCGGCCGCTATGCCGCCGTCCAGGAGACCGCCCGCTGCTTGTACTGTCGGGAACCGGGTCACAGCACGACCCGTTGTGATAAGTTCCTCGACCAGCGCGTCCAAGGCCGTCGAGCGATCGCGCGACAACGGACATGGTGCTACTCGTGCTTGGGCCTGCACATGCAGCGCGAATGTACCCAAGCGCACCCATGCCGCTTTTGTAAGGGCAACCACCATCCCCTCCTCTGCATGAACAGCCCAGAGGGCGGCGGAGCGCCGCAGCGCGTCGCTGCAGGATCACCTCGTATGGGTGGGGGTCTCGGACCCCCCGCGGTGTTTGCATCCCGCAGCGGTTCTAGTGGCCACCAGAGTGGCCCCAGACGCTCTCCGCCACGTTTGGAGCCTCAAACGGGCGGGGGTCCCAGGGACCCCCCCATGGGAAACCGATCCCCAAGGATGGGGATGAGTCATGCGAGCGTTGCCGGAGGTCGTAGAGGCCCCCCGCGACGTTTTGAGCCTCGCACGGGCGGGGGTCCCACGGACCCCCCCATGGGAAATCGGTCCCCAACTAGGGGGTTCGATTTTGCGAGCGTTGCGGGAGGTCGTAGAAGCCCCCCGCAACGTGTTGAGCCTCGCACAGCCGGGGGTCCCCGGGACCCCCCTTCTGAAAATCGGTCACCGTGCCCCCGCGACTATGGGGCGACGTACACGGTGGATGCTAGGCACCGATTCTCGCCGCCGCTCGCCGAATACCCGCGTTTGGAGCGGCGCCCGCCCCGTCTTCAAGGGGCCGGGAGATATAACCCGCCTGATACCGGGCGAATTGGACGTAGGCAGTATGTGGGAGAATGGGACCCACTGGATCGCTATGAGCGACCCCCTTACCATGGGGGGACGTCTGGGGACCCCACATACTAGCAATCAACGTGTTTACGGTCGATTGTAGCCACCCCTCCAGAGACCGTTTTGTTGCCCACGGCCTCTGTGCTGGTCAGGGGATTGAATGGCGACCTTGTGGAAGTTCGCGCCTTGTTGGATTCCGGTGCTCAGGGGTGTGTTGTGTCATCTTGGTTAGTTAGGCGGTTGGGCCTCAAGGTGCACCCCCACACGGAAGGCGTGAGAGGTGTTGGCGATGTGAAAGTCCCCGGGTTGTTAGGGCATGTTGACTTCACATTTACATCACGTAATAAGTCCACGCCAGGCATTAAGACCTCGGCGATTGTGTTGGACACAGTTGTTGGCCGTCAACCTTCAGTTGACTTGGGACCGAGTATGTTGTCTTTGGTGTCTGATTCCCCACTCGCCGATCCAAATTTCTTCCGCCCAGGCCCGATTGATGCTCTCCTTGGAGCCGATGTCCTGGGGCGAGTTTTGTTGACGGGGAAGCGAGTTTTGCAGCCAGATGGCTTGGTAGCTCTGCAGACGACACTCGGTACAGTTGTGATGGGCCCTGCTCGCCGCGTTTTGGATTCCCTTGATGAGGATCGCGGTCTTGTTTTTAATGTGTCTCTCTCCGAAGTGGTGCAGAAGTTTCGGGAGGTTGAGGAACCTCCACCAGCCCCGCGGGTCGACCCAGTAGCGGATGAATGCGAGTTGTATTACCAGAATAACACTGGTCGCCTCCGCTCTGGTCGTTTGATCACCCGTCTCCCCTTTCGTGCCGGCCGACCTCCTCTGGGCGAATCCCGACCGCTAGCGGAACGTAGGCTAGTGGCGATGGAGCGTCGCATGAGCAAGGATCCGGTCTTCCGCCAGAAGTATGTTGAATTCATGCGGGAGTATGAGGAGTTAGGGCACATGTCCGTGAGCGATTTGGATTGGCGCTCCGTTGAGCACTTCTTTCTGCCGCACCACGCCGTTTTGAAATCCGGAAAGATTCGGGTGGTCTTTGACGGTTCGGCTCCCACCTCTACTGGAGCGTCCTTGAACCAGTGTCTGCATGTAGGTCCCAAGCTGCACACGGAGATCTCAGACATTTTGACCAACTTCCGGCGGCACCAAATTGTATTTATGACTGACATCCGGATGATGTTCAGACAAACGGTCATCCATCCAGAGGATAGGAGGTACCAATTGATTTTGTGGAGAGAGAGTCCTAGGGACCCCTTGTTGATTTATGAATTGAATACGAATACGTACGGTTTGGCTTCGAGCCCGTTTGTTGCAATTCGTTCTTTGTTGGAGTTGGCCGAGAAGGAGCGCTTGAGATACCCTCGCGCCTCCGCCAGTTTGGCCAGTGACGTCTATGTGGATGACATTTGCACGGGCGCCTCATCTGTCTCAGAGGCGATTGTCCTGAGAGACGAACTCACCGCCCTTTTGAAGTCGGGAGGTTACGAGTTGAGGAAATGGATATCCAACTCGCCTGATGTACTGGTAGGTTTGCCCGAAGAGCACCAGCAGGACCCCCACCTATTCGAAAATGTTGATAATCCCCATGTGGTGACCGTCCTTGGCGTACAGTACAAACCGGTCTCTGACACTTTCACTTATTGTGTGGATTTACGACCACCGAAAGTCTGGACCAAGCGTTTAGTATTGTCTACTGTCGCACGTACCTTTGACCCCAATGGGTGGATTTGCCCCGTGCTGTTTATGGCCAAGTGTTTCTTGCAACGGTTATGGGCTTCGGGTGTGTCGTGGGATGAACCCCTCTCGGACGAGTTACTCCGAGATTGGTCGAGCTTCGTTTCATCCCTCCCCGAGATTAATGAAGTGCATTTGCCGAGGCTATTCCTCCCTTCTGAAAATTGTAAAGTTACTCTTCACGGCTTTTCCGATGCCTCCGAACGTGGATTTGCTGCGGCCGTGTACCTCCGCACCGTTACTGTTGACGGAGTTGTTGCTGTGCATCTGGTGATAGCGAAAAGCAAAGTCGCTCCCCTTCGGACTCGTCATACGATCCCGAGGTTGGAATTGTGTGGAGCTGCCCTCCTAATGCTTTTGTTGAACCACGTATGGCTCACATTAGGTCGATCTATTAAGATACAAGAGGTTTATGCTTGGACGGACAGTCAGGTCGTCCTTTGTTGGTTGAAGGCTCCGGCGCACACCTTGGACGTGTTTGTGGCCAATCGAGTGTCGCAGATTTGTAATTCCGACATCGAGTTGATTTGGAGACACGTGCCGGGAACCATGAATCCCGCGGATTGTGCGTCTCGGGGTTGTGTAGCCCCAACCCTAATTAACCACCCCCTCTGGTGGGGCCCACAGTGGTTGATGCGGCCTGAGTCGGAGTGGCCGCCCTCTCCAGCGTTGTCGAACGTAGCCGTTCCTGATATGCGGGCATGCGTCCTGGAGACTAACCCCGCCGGGGAAAAGGATTTGTTGTTGGATCGGTACAGCTCCTTACAGAAGCTGCTTGGTGTTACCGCTTGGATCAGACGTTTTGTGTACAATTGCAGAAACCCACGCGCGAGGCGTGATTCGTCGGTTCTCACTCCGGACGAGCGTAGGGACGCGCTCTTGTTTTGGGTCCGGAGAGTACAAGCCGATAGTTTTGAGTCCGAGATTGAAATTTTGCGTTTAGGCCGTCGCAAGTTGAAGGGCGCGGTATCGCGATTGAATCCCTTCCTGGACGAGAGTGGGCTTTTGCGAGTCGGCGGAAGACTTCGAAATGCGAACCTGCCGTATGGAGCTCGTCACCCCCTTTTGTTACCTAAAGCCGGACATTTGACTCAACTGATAATAACAGATCGCCATGTGAATGCACAACATGCTGGCTGTAATGCTTTTGTGGGCGACCAAATCGTTGCCGCCCTTATAGTAGCAGTGGACTGTATTTAATTATGCGGGGGAAGGTCTTCAAGGAAAGTCAGGTTGCAGTTTCAAAGTTGCTCGGCAGTCGGAGGAGAGGTGTTACCTCGTCGGGAGCTCGTATCGGAATGAATTTTGCCGTCACCCCGCCGCTGTATTTATAGGCGGCGGGGGGAGCGGACACGCGGTCTATCTATCCGACTACCGGGCGTCATGTTTATTTTCTCGCTCTAACTTATACATTTGTCTTTGTCTTACTTAATCCCTACCTCTTTTTACATAATGTTAAGACCTACTTGCTATTTTCTTATTCTAAACATAGTAAAAGACACGAGATAAAATCATTTTAATAAACATAACAAAAATCCTATAACTAACTATACAAAATTCAGGTAACGTTTTGTTCCGTCGTGCACATTCTCCCGCCGTCGCCTTGCGATCCAACTGGCAGCACGACGATCTTCTTTGTGGGCCGCCTCAGGACGTGGCCCTTGCTGGTGGTGACGTCCACGACTCTTACTACTCCATCCTTTCCTGGGTAGGTCCTCGTCACTCGTCCTCGTGGCCAGGTGTTGCGGGGAAGGTTCGAGTCGCAAATTATTACGACGTCTCCGACCGCTGGGCTGGCTCCGGCGCCGAGGGGCTCCCGCCGGTTCTGGAGTAGCGGCATGTACTCGCGTACCCAGCGCCGCCAGAATGTGTCGGCGAGCTGCTGAGCGCGCTTCCAGTGCTGACGCGCGTTCACGTCGTGTTCGCTGAATGTGCCCGGGGCCGGCGTGTGGCAGTCCGGTCCGATCAATATCATGTTGGGGGTCAGCGCCGGCGGGTCATCGGGGGTCACCGCCACGTGTGTGAGGGGGCGGGAGTTCACCGTCGCCTCGACCTCGGCCAGTAGCGTTTGCAGTGTCTCGTCGCTGGGGTATCGCTCGTGCAGCGTGACGCGTCTCTTGGCTGCTGCGAGGGCGACTTTGGTACTTCCGTCCGCGCGCGTCATTCGCCAGTAGATCGCGGCGGCGAACGCTTCTTCGCTTGCGTCCACGAAAGTGTGTAGCTCGTAGCGCGCGGCTGGTTCGGCGTCGTAGCATCTAGGTATTTGGTATTGACCTAGGTCGCGCAGCTGTTGTAACCATTCGCTCCATTTTTTCTGTAGCTCTGCCGGAATCGTTTCGTCCCAGTCTGTCTTGTAGCGCCACGTGTCTTGCATAAGTCGCTTCGCCGGCGTAGTGATGGGCGAGATGAGGCCGAGTGGGTCGAAAATGGACATAATGATGCTGAGCGCTTCTCTCTTCGTAGGCGGGCGTAGGTCGTCGAGTACCTCTGGTGGAGCTCTTCTTATGTTGAGACGGAAACGAATGCAGTCTTCTTTTGTGTCCCATAGTAGGCCGAGCGTTTTCTCTATCTCGCTCCCGCCGATGGCGACTGTAGTTCCCTCTCGCTCTGCGCGCCCGTCGACGGCGCTGATAGCTTCTTTTTCGTTCGTGGCCCATCCGCGTAGCTCGAAGCCGGCTTGTTTGTGCACGTAGTCGACGTCTCTGGTCACTTGTTTGGCTTCGTTTATGGTCGCGAAGCTTTGTAAGTAGTCGTCCATATAGTGATTTTTCTTTATCGCTGTCGCCGCCCGCGGATACTTTTCGGCGTGTTCGCTTGCGTTTCTGTCCTTTATGTAGAGAGCGGTGCAAGGAGATGACGATGCGCCAAAGATGACGGAGGTCATGCGGTACTCCTCCGGTGCCCCCTCCCGCCGGTCGCTTCTCCATAAAAAGCGGAGTGCGTCTCTGTCTTCTTCACGAATTTTAATCTGCATAAACATTTCTTTGATATCAGCTGATACCGCGATGCCATGTTGACGGAATCGCATTATTACGCCGGGTAGCGACTGCAGCAGGTCTGGTCCAGGCAGCAACATGTCGTTGAGGCTGCGGCCGTGTGAGGTGGCCGCTGCGTCGTGGACTACTCTGATCTTCTGCTTCTCGGGATTGCAGACGGCGAAGTGCGGTAGGTACCATGTTCGGCCGCTTGGTGGCGCGGTCGTTCGCTCGGCGTAGTTTGACGTCAACAGGTTGTTTATTCTTTCTTCATATTTTTCTTTCAGGTTTTCATCGCGGTCCAGTTTGCGTTCTAGTGTGTGAAGGCGCTTGAGGGCATCCGGACGATTGCAGGGTATGGTTTGGTTCTCTTCTCGCCATAGTAGTCCCGTCTCGAATCTGCCGTCAGGTAGACGTCGGATTTTCTCCTTCAATATTCGGAGAGCTTGTAGTTCGGGGTCGCTGCTCTGTTTTCTCGGCTCGATCGACAGTGATTCTAGTGCGAAGTACTTTTTCATCATTTCTTCCATCGGATCTGCGCGCCCAGGTTGTGACAGGTGAGCGCAGCAGAAGGCCACCGGTGCCGCGTGAGACGAGCGGCACCCGTGCAGCACCCAGCCCAGAAGTGTTTTCGACGCCACAAGTTGATCGCGCTGTCCTTTTCTTATTTCGCGTGACACGATCAATTCCCAGTTATCTTGGCCGATGAGTATCTTCGGTGTGGCGTTGTCGTAAAGCAGTTCGTGTTTGATGTCCTCTAGGTGTTCGCAGTTTTGTACTTCTCGTTCGCTGATCGACTGAGTGGTGAAGTCTAAATTTGCGACGGTGTGCGCGTTGCGGATGTGCAGTTCGTCGCTACTGTGTCGGCCCCTTATGTTGACATTCACTCTCTTGCTCTGTTTGTGCGCTATTTCTGTCCCGCTCACTCCTTGCACCCACATAGGTTCGTTCGGCCCGTCGAGTCCGAGTGCGTCAGCTAGTGAAGAGTCGATTATTGTTACGGTGCTTCCTTCGTCGAGTAGTGCGTATGCTTGTACTGTTGCTTGCGGCCCCCGTAGTGTGACTGGGGTTATTTTCAGGTACGCGCGGCTTGCATCGGTCTGTACTCGTCTTGCGGCGGCCACCACCTGGTCGATCTTGTTGGGTGGCGGTGAGCTTGGTGGCGGCGAGCTTGGTTGTGTCGTCGCGGTGACCGGTGACGCCTTTTCGTGGTGTAAAAGGCGGTGATGTCGCATTGTACAACCGTTGAGACCGCAGGGCTTGGCTTTGCACGTGAAGCGACGATGCTTGTTAATGAGGCAGCGAAAGCAGGCTTGACTTTTCTTCGCTATTTCCCAGCGCTCGTTGACGTCGGCTTTAGTAAATTGCGGGCACGCTGGTAGCTTGTGATTTTCATTGCAGTGCGGGCAGGACGATTTTTCGTTTGTGTTTGTCTTCGTGCTTGCTGTCTTTTCTTCGGTGGTGACGGCGTAAGCGCGTTCGACTTTCTTCTTTGTTTTTTCTTTCTCGAATGGCAGCTCGGGTGGTGCGTATGGCGCGCATTTGTCAGCTTCGCCATTGAGGAAATTGGCGACTCTCTTCAGCTCAGGTGTGTCTTCGTGGTCCGCCGCGTAGTCGTACCATTTGTTGCGCAGGATCGGCGTCATCTTCTCTATGATGAGTCGTAGTACCTCCGGGTTGTGTAGGTACTGCGGTCGCTTCAATATCTGGATCGTGGCGACTGTGTTGGCGATGCGGCTGGCGAACACGCATAAGTCGCGTGGGCTTTCGGTGAGTCGAGGGAGGTTCTTCATTTTCTCTATTTCTCCGATGAGTAGGGCGTCGGGTCTGCCGAATCTTCTCTCCAGTGAGCTTATCAAATCTTCAGGCTGCGGTTGGCTGATCAGTAGTGCGCTGACTGCCTCCATTGCTACTCCTTTGAGACTTCTTCTTATTCTGGCGACATTTTCGCTCGCCGTGAAGCTCGTTGCAGATTCGTTGTACGCAGCTCTGAATTGTAGCCAGTCTTGACAATGGCCGTTGAAGTCGGGCAAGTCTGGTATGTACTTGCGGCTGGGTCTGCTACCGTGGATTGCTTCGGCGAGCGCGGCGGTCAGTGACGTAACATCAATCGCTGTAACTGGCGGGGGTTGATCTTCTCGTATTTTCTGCTGCCCTCTTGTGCGGGCAGCCAACTCTCGCTGGTTTTCAGGGACCAGAGGTTTCTCTATCACTGCGTGCTGATAGGCCGTCGTTGCGTTCGTTTTTTCTTCCAGGGGTGGCAGTCGTTCATTCGCTTCGGGCTGTTTGTCGAACCAATCGGAGACTCTTCGTGGCGCCAGGTCGTCTTCTTCCTCCTCGGACGATGTTGATTCTACTTCGGATCGTTGTTGACGTATTTTCTCTAGTTCGGCTTCGGCGCGAATACGTCGCAGCTCCAACTCAGCCAGCCTCTCCTGTGCCCCCAACTCCGCGAGGAGTCTCTTGCTGGAGGTTTTAGAGCGGCGTGACCGAGCGGGCTTCAGTGTGCGTGCGACAGGTGGCGGCATTAGTTCCGTTGAATGGCGCTCGATGACAGTGGCTGTGCTGGCGGCGGGCGTGGCTTTAATACCCGACGTGTCGGCCGGGCCCCCCGTGTGAGATGAGGTTGTTGCGGCCGTCGTGCCTGTTGCGCCGGTGGATGCCGTTGTCTCCGTTCTCGTGGTGCCAGTTGTACCGGAAGTTTCGCCGGTGCCAGTGTCGGACGTTTCGGTGGGTGATTCGTTACGCTCCTTTCCTTGATTGCTTCTTGTGGTGACCATTTTTTCCAGTTTTCTTTTCTTCTTGGTTCAGAGATCCGGCTTCGACCAGGACCAGACAATGTGGGCGACCAAATCGTTGCCGCCCTTATAGTAGCAGTGGACTGTATTTAATTATGCGGGGGAAGGTCTTCAAGGAAAGTCAGGTTGCAGTTTCAAAGTTGCTCGGCAGTCGGAGGAGAGGTGTTACCTCGTCGGGAGCTCGTATCGGAATGAATTTTGCCGTCACCCCGCCGCTGTATTTATAGGCGGCGGGGGGAGCGGACACGCGGTCTATCTATCCGACTACCGGGCGTCATGTTTATTTTCTCGCTCTAACTTATACATTTGTCTTTGTCTTACTTAATCCCTACCTCTTTTTACATAATGTTAAGACCTACTTGCTATTTTCTTATTCTAAACATAGTAAAAGACACGAGATAAAATCATTTTAATAAACATAACAAAAATCCTATAACTAACTATACAAAATTCAGGTAACGTTTTGTTCCGTCGTGCACAGCTTTGTTGGCCATTTTGCAGCGTGAATTTTGGATTTTGTCTGCTCGTCGATCCATTCGCACTGTGGTTTTCCGTTGCCTGCCTTGTTATCGATTGAAGGCCGCGACCATGCAGCCCCAGATGGGTGATTTGCCTGCTGATCGCGTCACGGAATATAGAGCTTTTGCCGGAGTCGCCACCGACTTCGCCGGTCCCTTTACTGTAAAGGCTTCGAGACTGCGTAATGCTAAAACCTATAAGGCGTACTTGTGCGTGTTTGTGTGTTTGTCCACCAAGGCTGTCCATTTGGAAATTGTCTCGGAATTGTCTACCGAAGCCTTTGTCGCCGCCTTGAGCAGATTTGTTTCCCGTAGAGGACTGCCGACATTGATACGTTCCGATTGTGGTACTAATTATAAGGGAACGTGTAATTATCTTAAGGAAGTAGTTAAGTTTTTTGTTGATAATAAAATAGATCGGAACCACCCTCTCCCGGCGTGGGATAATCTGGAAGTTTAGCCCTCCAGCTTGTCCGACCTGGGGAGGAATTTTTGAAGCTTGTGTAAAGGCTGCCAAGACACACTTGCGTCGCCTGATTGGAGAAACGATTCTCACGTTTGAGGAACTTGATACGGTATTTTGTAAAATTGAGGCCGTCCTCAACTCGCGACCCTTGTGCCCGTTGTCTTCGGACCCGAATGACCTGGAAGCGTTGACCCCAGGTCATTTCTTGATCGGACAGCCCCTTTTGGCTTTGCCTGAATATCCGATTCAGGATGTAGGATCCCATCGTTTGTCGCGATACCAACTTTTGAAACAGATGTCCCAAAACTTCTGGGCACGTTGGTCGATGGAGTATTTGCATATCCTACAACAGCGCGTGAAGTGGACAGATAAAACCACCCCACCCCAGACTGGCGACCTCGTGTTGATTAAGGATGCTAACCTGCCGCCCCTATGTTGGCGAAGGGGGCGCATTGTTAAACTCTACCCCGGAACTGACGGAGTTCCTCGTTTTGCTGAGGTTTTGGTTCGAGATTCGGTTTTGAAGAGAGCAGTTAGTGGGCTCTCCCGATTACCCGTAGATTGACGTACCGTTCTTAACGGTCCGGGGCGGGGGGATGTTCGGAAAAGATCGACGTTTCTGAACGCATCTCTAATGTCACGTCAAATTGACATTTCGCTGTCACTTGAAGTTGACAGCTCTTACTTGATTGGAATTCTTGTAGAAAGATGTCGGATAAAATTTTGCTGAATTGTTAAAAACCGCTCGCGTTGAATATGCCTGGCATATCGAGTTTGAATTGAATCCTGAATTATCCCTGTCATCCCGTTTTGTACGACCAAGATTTTGACGCCATCGTGACGATCGGGCCGGTCGCGGTGCTGTGAAAGATACTTTTCCACCACGCGTTGTTGTCGGGACAATATATCTTAATAAGCAAGCCCCGCGTGTGTCGTTGTGTATTGGTGAAGCGCCCAGTGTCTTGGGACCGCTGTGTAGTATTTGTTTTGTGAGTAAGGTGACGAATTGGTAAGGTCTGCAGAAGAACACGGAACATCAGAGGGGGCCCCCTTATACCATCTGCCCCGGAGACCTTCGACACCACAGACCCGTATGTAGAATTCACCTTAATTTAAATTAAGTCGCTGTGTATCGCAGTTTCAATTGTTCAGTTACATCCCGGCTGAAATCAAGTTTTGTCGGGAGTCTATAGTCATGATAACCTTCCACTGCGCCATGCCGATTCCGCGGGTCTAGGCAGGGGTGTACTGAACAGGTACGTTTACACCTAACAATAGGTAGACTTAAATAGAGTTAGCAATTTTATTTATAAAAAATAATGTAAAGTTTACGTCGTAACTATAGATTTAACTTCATCGATAAAAGATACCAAGGTGTAAATCTGTAAAGCTTTACGGATATCGTGTAAGTTCCATAAAGATATAAAATACCCGGCAAAGGAAAATCAAAAAACTAAAATGAGATTGTTGCAAAAATCTGATTTTATCATTATCAGCCTTTTTATGTCCCCACCACAGATGTAAAATTTACAAGATAACGAAAATGCAAGTACCTAAGTACTTCGCGTGTCCAAACCCCGACCAAACGTCAAGGTTGGTTAGCCGCTAACTCAGTCCGCGCGCGTCTCTTGTTGCAGCCGGCAAGCCGGGGCGGCCGCAAAAAAACTAACATAATGCTTGCGTGATACTTAGTTAAGGCGATACTCGGAAAAAATATGCTAAAGCGAGATGGCAATGAGAAAACGACGCGCGCGGGAGCGAGACCGATTTTGCCGATTACGCAAAAAAAACACAAAATCACTTCGTATTCAAAAACTATAGCGATTTAAAAAAATGCTTCTATACGATTCTAAATATTATTGGTGTCCACTAATTAAACCAATTTTCAATAGAATATGTATCCCCATTTAAGAATAATCTTGATATTTCTTATTTTTAGAGGTATTTTTGAAAATAAAAAGTGTCGAGCCAAAATCATAAAATCGTGTTTTTGAAACTATACAATTCTAGATAAAGGTATGAAGAAATATATATCTTATTACCAGATCTATAACATCTCTAACCGTCCTATAGTTTTATATCAAAGAGTCCATACTTTTTCCGAGTAGCGCCTTAACTGTAATAGGTTAAAATTGTTTCGCTTTAGATTCCCCGTCACTAAATTTGGGCTGTGACGACACAGTACTTAGGTGTTAAAAAGTCTACTCGCTTGGTTTCAATACAAATCGGGATACTTGCGTTATCTATGTAAATCTATATATGTGGTCCCCACTGTCGGAGCACAGGCCTTTTGTTACAGATGGACAAGGAGAATGGGGCTATGACGCGCGGCCAATGTGAGTTGGCTACAAACGCAGCTGGGATGGGAGCGAGACCAAAGGCTTAACGTAGATGTTCCTTTCCTTTCGCTGCACATGAAACTTAAGTGGTCGTGTTATCTGCTGCGCACAAACGCAGAGTAGACGGCATACACAAATGCTGCGCATAGATATACGCACAAAGTAATTCACCTTTAACGTGCCTACCGAAGTACGGCGGAGCTCGAGATTAAATTTTTGGTCACCCATCGAGACAAAACATTGCGAAAGTTGCTAACATCAACGATCTCAGGCCGAGCGCGCTATCTAAATGCATTAATTCATTAGTACCTACTCGGCTACTGCTGATCAATATCGCCAATTACTCACCTCCTCTAATTTAGAGGCTTCATACCAATTACCGATGCGAACACGATTGCAATATACTATACCCTTGTCCTCGTCAAGCTTCGACATTGTTAGATCTCAGTGAAATATCAATAAACACAAAAATTAATTAAAAAGCTTTTGCAAAATAAATAACGCCTACAACATGACGTTACCTATCCAAAATTTTGACATGCTTTTGACCAAAGAGTTGACTTATTCTATTATTTTACCTTTGGTTATGACCATGAAGTTTGACTTAATACTCTGAGGTAACTGGAGCTCCCACCCTGAATAAAAAAGTGTCGCCAGCAAATTTGACATTTATGTATGTAGTGGCTGTCAGCTGTCTCATATGACCATACGTATTTTTTTAAAGTGTAGGTGAGACGGAAGACAGCCACTGTGTTATTTGTGGTATTCAAAAAATTGTTCGTACTGCACTCTCCAGTTACCTCAGTAGTAAGTCGAGCTTCATGGTTATGACCTTCACATGACAGGTAACTGATAATATCCTCCTTTAAGTTTATACATGGTTCTTTGTCTATTAGTACTAGGTCTTAAGGCTGATTTACATTTGCATAAGTACAGTAGCGAGTTAAAAAATCAGTCAGTTAAGTAACAAGTAGTAAGTTGTAAGTAGCGTCCAAACGTATAGGCGAGTAAGTAGTCATAAGTTGCCGTTCCGAGAAGAAGTATCCGCTCCGCGACAAAGACAACAGTTGTTGGTTATTTTACATTGGTATCTACTCGGATTCAGATAAATGGACGAAGAATTATTAGGTGTCATAATCGGAGAATCATCATCAATTTAATGTTAATTTTTATTATTTAACGAACTTTAATGTTGTCTCCTCCGACCACTTCATCGTGCTGTTATTTAAAACTCAAACTCTAAACAAATCAACTTTAAGAAAGAAAATTCTTAAAACAAAACACGTTGCAACCTGAAAACTTATGAACTCTAAACTCGCCCGTCTACACGCGCGGCGAGTTTCGTTGGCGGGGTGCGGAAGACGCACGGGCGGGGTGGACTTGCACTTGACTTACCGAAAAAATAGAACCTCATGCTATTCTATGTACTTAATCGTTAAGTTATTACTTAACTGGCAAATCCCTGTCCAAACGATGATAAGAACTTACTCGCCAAGACCGTAAGTTAACTCGCTACTGTACTTATGCAAATGTAAATTAGCCTTTATGGAATAAAAGCTGCACTTTGTGATAAAGGAAAGCCGCTTTGCACAGTGATACAAGGGACCAAAATAACCGATTTCACCCGCAGCAGCGAAAGTTTCATCCCTTAGGAACAGAGATGGCGCCACTTCTTTAAAAAATAATTAAAAATTTCTACAAGCCAAACCACCGCACCGATTTTGATAAAGTAGGTGTCAAATAAAAGCTAATTACATAATCTATCAAAGACAAAATATATTGTAAAATAATACATTTAAAAATGCAGTTCGAATCATCATATTGTTGTAAGCGCGCAAGGTGTTCAAAATATCTAGGCAGTCATTGTTTCATATTTATATGAGTGAGCAGTCACAGTGTTCAAAATCATCTAAGCAAACAAAGCTCTCAAAATATCTGTGCAATATGGTGTTGTACATTATGCACAGATGTTTTGACAGCTTTGTTTGCTTAGATAAATTTGAACACTCTGACTGCTCATATAAATATGAAACAATGAGTGCCTAGATATTTTGAACACCTTGCGCGCTTACAACAATATGATGATTAGAACTGCTTAGATCAAATTGCGTTTATGTTTTTCAGATCTTTTTGCCTACTCTAGACGCTTATATCAATTTGACGCTGACTGTACATACCAAGAAATTTGTATGTTGTGTACATACATACAAAGGTACAAGAACCTACTTTGTGATTGGGTACCACCAGGGTACCACAGATCTAAAGCTGGTATTAAAGTGCTTACAAGCTTAATTAAATTGTCAAATTGCCTTTAAATATTCTTCCTTTTCATTAGTCCATCTTGTGCTAACTAAAACCTACCTACAGAGATGCCCTGTGGTCCTCTCATAACCATGTTCTGTATAATAATTTTTCACACCAGCAGCGGCACATTACGGAAGCCATCTCGGAAAGAAGATCAGTTTTATATAAATAATTTTGATATGATATACCCATGGATATACTCGTACCTGACTTACCTAACCTAACCTTTTATTTCATTATCATTAAGGCCTCATTTCCACCTGCAAGTAAGGCTTCTGCGATAAATGTCCGACAGTCTGTCCGATAGCAACTTGTAAGTGTAAACACGTAGTTTACACTTGCAAGTTGCTATCGGACAGACAGACAGACTTTTGAAATCTGTTTTGTCTCTCCATCCCGTACGGGCTTTTACTGCATCTATGTTCCAGTGCGTGAAATCCTTTGCTTGGCGAATTCGTTTTGCGTGCGGCTAGTTTTGTTTAAAAGCAAAACTCTGCTACAATAAATACTAAACTTACACTATTTCTAATTAAAACGGCATTCTAATTAAACCTTCCACCGGAACGTAGGTAAACGAGCGTAGTTTCTAAGTCCGCCCAGCCCGCCGTGAAACACTCGCAACATTCGGAGAAAGGCTTCAAGGATTTAGCGGGCTGTAACTCGCAATTTTGTGGGAGGTTTCAATGGTGCTACACCGCTAACGAGTAGCAAACCCTTTGACGTGCTACGGCAAGGGGTTTCGAAGAAATCTGACTGCAATAGTTACCTTACCCAGCAATATTGAATATCTATTTTGAACTTAATATCAAAGCTGTGATACCGTTTTGCTACGAAATTCTCAATCAATTTGACATTGGTTGCGATTGGTTCATATAAATTGTAATTAGGGATGATGACATATTTTATCGAAATATCAATTGAAAAGGCTGCCTTTTATATATAAAAATTTAAGACACACTTTTAGGCCTTTTCGATAACCTTACAGTAAAATTTGTTTTATGATTCTTGAAAAATGGGTAGGCAAGTTTTTTTAGCATTCTTCTTTGATTCAACATTGTTTAACGACATGTGTTTAGTTAGGGCGTGTAGAGTAGACAATATATCTAAGCATAATTTTTTTTTTAGAATTAAATAACAGATGAGGGTTAATATCTCATACTACTCTAAGTCTAGATTAGGTTTAAAGTATTTCATGGTTTTATTTATCAATTTATATATGCCATGAAAAATTACAGTACCTAGGTATCAATGAAAACCATTCTAGTTTGAAATATTACAATCATTACATCAGGACAGTCGTTTGAGTGCAAACGGAACCCTCGATCCTAGTTGTTGTAGAGTTATGTGATACTTTCCGATTCAAATAACGGTTACATTTGTCCTGGTACAGGTGCGAATGGATATTCAAACTTAACGGAAATGGAAAACTCTCAAACTATTGAAACATACAATCAGTCTTTTATTGGTACCTACCTAGCTTTTTCTTGGAACACAAGGGGTATTGAATCATTTTACACTAACTATTAAGCGCGTCACAAACGGTGAAGATGCTATACTTAAGATATCGTAAGATAAAATATTATAGCATCTTAAACTATCACACACGGTTAAGATACGATATATTTTGGAATCTTTTTACTCTCTTGATATCCGTCCTAGGTAGCGGACGAATATTCTGTAAACCATCTTATACAGGGTGATCAAAAATGAGCAATTCGGATTTGCTATTAGACTTATTGGACAGTTGTTCTGGTAGGACTGAATCAAAATGCTGAATAGGGCACGTGGAGCAAAGAATTTGAATTTGAATTACGAAAGAACAGTGGTACAGCATAAAAATGATGGCCAGTACGTAAAACTATAAAACTTTCCAGCCATTATGGAGTTTCTAACCATCCATAATGACTGGAACGAAACGGCATCGTTACAAATGTTTTGACTTTTTCGTATTTATCCTAAAATGTTTAAAAAATAAATGTCCACCCGTGCGAAGCCGGGGCGGGCAGCTAGTTCTGTCCATGCCCAGCACCGAAAACGGGACTACCTGTATACACATCTTACCGTATCCAAAATATATATTTCGTATGTTAAGATAGTATCTTAACATGCAAAATATATATTTCCGTATCTTAACATACGAAATATATATTTTGCCGTATCGCCTAGCATCTTAATATGAAAATATATGTTATCTTCGGCGTGTGTAATGGTACATTGAATTGTATGGCGAGCGATATTCTATGTTAAGATAAAATATTATAGTATCTTCACCGTCTGTGACGACCTTTAGATGTAAGTAAGTAATAAAAAATAAGTTAATAATAATAAGTTCGTACGGCTGAAATGATGATGATAATGATGAAGTAATAAAATGTTCTAGAAATGGGGATAAAGAATTGTATATTTATTTGTAAACTTTACATCAAATTTAAATATTGTAAAAATATTCAAAAATAATTTTGGCTACTATAAATTTTGTGAAGAACATACATTTTAAAACAATATAAAGTCACGAGCAATAATATGTAAACAACATACGACTATGTCATACGATAAGTTACAATATTGAGTGACGTTTGTGGCACACAGGTAGTTTGTTAGGTAGGTTGTTTCGAAACGCTTCAATGTGACAAAGTTTTATGTTGTTCTTAATAATTGCTCGTGAAGTCGTGACTATACTGCTTTTCTCTAATCCTTGCTTTTAGTTTCAATATCACTAACTAACGTGAAAATGTTTTCCGCGGTGGGCCTTTTGTGAATATCCGAGTAGTTACGGCAAGTCACTCCACATTCCTGGAACAGACGTATAGACATTGATATAAAACACTATTAATGAGTCACAACGCGTTTCGTTATATTTGACATAGTTAAATATTTTAAGATTTCGTTATATTTAATTACCCGAAACCGATTACGGAGTGTACCTAATATGATTTTGACCACAGTATGTACCTATGAGTGTATGTATGACCACGGCTATGCTATCCTCTGAACATCAGTAGGTATGAATGATGTATTAATAAAATAAAATATATTACGTGTAATCTTCGATCAACAGAATTATTGTTATTGTTGATCGAAGCGTGTAATTTGATTATAATAGATAGGTACCTGGGTAATAGATATTAAATATTTTCATATAAGAATATTTTATTGTTTCATACTTTTTAGAGTGTGATTTTTCAGCTAAGTATTATGTAAGTATTTTAAAATTTTAACGTCGTAAGTCATAACATTACTGAAACGATTACGAAGAAGCTTTCAGCATAGGTAACCTTTTGAAAAGAAAAATTCATTCAATACATTTAATTGATGGGTGTGATGGGAAAATTGGTAATAGTATATTATAATACAAGTGAGCTAACGTTGCTCATTATACACGAGGCTGTGGGCGTAAATCAGCCGACTGTCTAGTGAGTAAGTTGCTCACGAGTTTCATACGTACTTTTTCAACACACTTGCGAGGAAAAACAAACATTTATTGAATTCATTCATAAATTAATTAAGCTAATTAGCTAAGGGAAAAAGCGCGCAAGTTTTTTTTTTGCACGCGCCGCGCCAAATGTAAGGTCATAAGGTCATTGATTACATACAGCCATACAGCCTACTTCAAAATAATTATAATAATAGTGATAAAACGCAAATGTTTTATAACAAATTATTGTAAATTATAAATAATTTGATAATAATATACTTAATTATGTTTTTTGACTTATTTAGGGACATCTTTATTTATTCTAAAAACGTAAATGGATTTTCAACCGTATAAAACCTCTTTGTGAAAAACGAAATATATGTAGCTTACTTCCGCAAAAAACACAATATGCAAGATGCACCGCCCGCCCGCCCGCAAAAAAGTGGTGGTTAGGGACTTCCGCCAAGTGACGCCTGATTCAATCAAATTCTTAAAACCTCTTTGTTGTTACAAAAAAAGAACTGTAGGTACGTATTACCCGGTGAAATTGAAAATGCTCTGTTTACTCGCATATAACTTGCAGTTAGGTACTAACTTAACTTTGTAGGGATACTGTATTACCCGGTTAAATTGAAAAGTCTCTGTTTACTCGCATATAGTTTGCAGTTAGGAACTTACTTAACTTTGTAGGGATAATTCTATTACGCAACAAGTACTGTAATATTATTATGCACGCGTGTTTTATAGTTCGGTTTATGGCCCTAAGATCGATGTAATAAGGCTCACTTTATGAGCAAGTGTGTTGAAAAAGTAATAATTAAACACTTTTTCTTAAACTAAAGCTGAAAGCCGACAGCATTCATGAAAAAAAACAAGGCAAAACTTACTGGTCCAAAAAAAGTCTGCATCCAATTCTGGTTCATAACACACAAGCTTTTATCGGCTACACAATTTTTCACGATTAACTTGGCTCCTGTCTGCAAATAGAACCAAACATGAATTCCAATCATCAATACAATTTTTTATTCAGCACCCACCACATAAAAGTATTTGAGTGAATTTGCCCATCCCCCATACAAACTTCATAACTTATTTCCGTGACAACAGTTCGTTAAACAAAACCTCTCGCTCTTTCAAGATCCAACTACCTTTTCACCATAGTGAACGAAAATTGGATCACGGGTTCAGGCGTGAAAATGGGACAGACAAACAGGAACAACATTCGCATTTATAAAACTTCTTGTATGAATGAATAGACTTACCTATATTCCTACTAGGGACTTCTTTGTATCTTTTACAAAGATACCTACTAACTTCCCAAACTTTTGGCATTCATTTAACAAAAGAAAATTTCGTTGAAGTGTTACCACCTCTAGGTTTTATTTATTTTAATTATTTTCAGCCTCAATTGTCCCAATGCAGGGCAAAGGCTTTTCCACCTTCTTTGCATTAATTCTATTTTGTGCTGCATATGTTACAGTCAAAACCCTTAACCAGTCAAAAACCTTATTGACCGGTAAAAGTATGAGCGAGATTGCCTCGGAAGTCCTGTAGAACACGTGATAGGTTGACTAACCTATCACGTGTTCTACAGGACTTCCGAGGCAAACATTCACCTCTGAAATGTCAACGCAGCCGTGAGCTTACTGTCGCGAGACGCTTGTTAACTGATTTTTGTAGTCAAACTGTTTTTGACTACGAGCATCGGTCTAAACCACTTTTGACTGAATGTCTGCCGGCCTAGCATGAGCGGCTTTTAACGCGCGATATGATATGGTACGGCAAGTTGTCTTGCTTACACCTGAGTGGGGTAAGCAAGACAACTTGCCGTACCATATCATATCGCGCGATAAAAGCCGCTCATGCTAGGCCGGCTGGTCTTTAAATCAGTCAATAAGGTTATTAACTGAGGGTGTCGGTCAAAATCCTTATTGACTGATTTTGTCAGATAAAATCAGTCAATAAGGGTTTTGACCGACACCTTTAATCAATAACCTTATTAACTAATTTTACCGGTCAATAAGGTTTTTGTCTGGTTATGGGGTTTTGTTTGCCTGTAACATATATACCAGTCACTCATATACGAGTCAAGATCGTCCCGCCAGGCAGGAGCGGCGAAGTAGGTAGTACAACGGTAGTTGCTGTCCGGACCTGAGTAGGGCTAAGGCGAATAGGCAGACGTCCCGAGACCGACTCCCGGCCACTGACGGGGTGTTCCGACTTCCAAATATCTAGCGATGGTGCCGGACCTACTTTATATAGGTACCTACACACATTTTAGGTCGGTTTTATCTGCCCTACCTTCACTGGATTCCCAAGTCCCTCGAGGCGGTCGCCAGGCAGGAGCGGCGTAGTAGTCCAACGGCAGTTGCTGTCCAGGGTAGAGCTCAGGCGGATGGGCAGCCGGTCGGCAGGTCCGGGCACTGCCTCGGGTGTGTAACGAACGTACAGGGGTGGTGCCTGCCATTAGGTTATTTACTTTTTACTTATGTCCCTTTAATTCGACACGCCATTTATAATTTACTATTACTTAATTATAATTATTTTTTCACTTCTCATGCTCGTAAAGTTCGTGTTTATGTTGGGTATAGGCTGCATAAAATCGCTTTTTATGCTCTAGTGCATAAAGCAAAATCTTCGTCTAAGTCTCAGACTCTAAGACAAAGGTCGTCAGGTAAACAGTCACACACGCAATTAAACTTCGTTAAATAAACTTGTTATTTCATTATGTTTCTTTAATTTTGTACACAATCCATGTTAAATTACTAAATTAATAAAACTAGACAAAATTAATAAGTTTTGTAAGAAATAAGTATTTCAAGAGCATTATGGACTACGATATATGCTAAAGTCACTGTGCTGCCACTGCCACGTAAAAAATATTTTAAAAAAAGTCTTCCCGCCAATATGGCGAAGTCTTTATTGTTTCTTTTTGCAATATTCTTATTTATTTTCCTCGAACTCGAAGTGAAAAGCAGAGTGTATAACTTGTACACAAAACCCATTTTACCCTCGAATTGACTATCCACCCTCGCCTACGGCTCGGATGGATATATACGTCTCGGGTAAAATGGTACGTTTTATGCACTTGTTGTACAATCTACTATACCTAAGTGTTTTGTTTTGTTTTTTTATTAAACTTTGTACCTACGCCTCCGACGTATGTTTATTGGGGTTTTTATTGCCTTTTATTAAATCATTATTAGTGTAATATGAGTTAGGGAAACCTGTTGTACCTTGGACAGAGTTGAACCTAGAACAATTATATTTTTTTCAAAAATGCCGAACTTTTAAGATCCGTTGTCTATGGTATTTAAATTGTTATTTGTTAATATTAACGTGGAGTTAGTTAAGTTTCGCCGGCGCCGTGTTAGCACAGTCAAAAAAAATACATTTATTGTTTCACACGCAAAAGCTAAGTTTTTCGGACTCTACTTCATGCCAATTTATTTAAAGTGATGCGTGTTTGTGAAAACTTATTTATTTAGAATCTAATCTTAGCTACTAGATGGCATGGGTGTCAGACCCTAACCTCAGTCGGAAGTAGGTTTAAAAAGCTTGCTAAATGAAATTGTCGCGATGTTGTAGGGCAGAGGTACCCTTTGTGGCCACTTTAAGGACTTTTTGACTTTTAAGCACTAAGTACTAAATGGTCTTAGGTATTTAAGACACAAATTATATCTTAAATTATAGATAATTTATCTTCGTTTAAAGGTACATTTCTCAAATTTATAAAAGTAAAATAGTTTTTTTATATTACACACAATGTGTGAGAGGTACCAAATGTACCGGTTTTGGCCACTTAAGCACTGATAGTTAAACTTTTGTAAGTATTGCGATAAATCAAAACCAAACCCAAATAAAATCAATATATTCTAATGCGCTAGAAACCAATCAATTGCAAAACAACAATTTAATTGTAAAAAACAAAGGTTTATAAAGTATTTCATCCAAAACAAATTTCTTAAAATTTTCATACAAAACCTTTTTTAAAACAGAAAATGGAATTTATTGAAAAAAAAATCTTATGACATTAGAAATTCTAACGGTTGTTATTATTACCTTAAAATGCCTTATTTTAATTGCCTTTATCAAAAATGGCTAAAAGCTGTTTAGAAAACTTTTAGAGCAAAAAGTGGCCAAAACCGGTACAGAGGCCAAAACCGGTACGCCTGCCCTACCTTAGCCACCCAACGTACCATGTACCTCGGTCACTAGCCAAGGTACATAACTTTGGTCTGAAATAGATGAACAATCATTAATATACGTTTTTATGAGTATAATGGTATGATATTACAAAGGTAAAATGCTGCGAACTAAGGAAAAATTTTAAAGACCTGAGGAGGGCCACGCCTGCTAACGTTAAGTCACAATCGTGTCTCAATCGTTTTTCAATTTGTAGTTCAGTTGTAGTGCTTTTTTCCACAATAGTTAATATATATATTTTTTAACTTTCTTAAGTTTTTTTAAGTTCTTTTGTTATAATTTTTTGTTTTTGTATAATCCAGCGATTTTAATAGATGTTTTTGAAATTTTAGGTGAATGGATAAGGAAATAAAAAAGAAAATCGTTTGCAAGTTAAGATTACTTAAGTGAATTGCTGTCAAAATATTGGCATCAATAATTAGCAAAAAATACCTAGATGGGTGCGGTATTTAAAAAAAAACAATGCTTTCACTTAAATTTTCTTGTTTCAAATCCTTATATGATTAACTAATTATAACACATATTATTTCAACAGAAAATAAATAAATAATAGCAAATAAAAGTGTTTATCTCGTTTTGAACCTGCTCTGTCCAAGGTACATCGGACACAGCCCAAGGTACATCTGGTTCGTTGTACCTAGGTACAACGACTGACCTAGGTCAGTTTTCGTTTTTTTATTCAAGTGGCTTATGGTCCCAGGTTTTTGAAAATATACACAGTTTTATGAATCAATTATGTAGTTAATTAAATTATCTTTACAAATATGCGCACTGGAAAGGTATAGCAGCATCATTATTTAAAAAGAAATCAAAATTCAAAAAACTGGCCTAGGTACAACAGGTTCCCCCTACTTACTGGCTGGATCATAATCCTAAGGAGCAATGAAAATTTGATACTCACATCTGGTTCACCATAATTTTCAGCTTTCAAGAGGAATTCATCACCATAATTCATTTTTACGCCACGCGTTGTTGGATTTAAGGTACTGAAAAATAGAGATTTTAAATTATTTTTATGCATTTACAGTGAATTTTTGTAAGTAGGTATATGAAAAAGTATAGTAAGTATAGGGCCGGATCCCCGGAGGCGCGGGTTCGAATCCCGCCTGAAAGCTACTTATAGGGTTCGTGGTTTTTTACTATCACATGTTTTCCTATAAGTAGGTATACTGAAAAATAGATAAAATAAAGTTACTCTGTGAGACTTTTGAGCCTGGTGCTGCCATCTCTCCAAAAAACAACAAACTACGCGGGGAGAAAACGGCTTACACAAGACGATAGAGATGGCTGTGCTTACACCAAAACGAACCAACACTTGCCCGTTTCAAATAGAGTTTGCTTTTAAGTAAAAAAATAAAACAATCATCATACAAAAATCAAATAACAGTGTTTTGTACCATAGGGCAGAGTAAAGTTCTAGCGGTGTTGTAGGTCCAACCTTTAGGTAAAAATAAATAAAGCCAAAAGGCAAGATAGGTAATATTATTATGATGAATTTCATATTGTTGTCAAAGCAGGTTATCAACTTCGCTTGCGAAGATGGGACATTTAGAAAATTATATTTCTGAAAGTACTGGCCAACAAAATAAATAAAATAATAATACCTAAATAACTCTTACAATCACACCAATTAATTATCTCAGCCCATTGTAAATTTCGAAACTGTATCATGGAAACTTGTATAAGTACTTAATAGATAAATTAAATACTTTTTGTTTCTAAATAGGTACATTACTTATTACAAGCAAAAAGTAAAGTATAAACCCGGGACCTTAGAAATTATTCTAAGCCCGGGACTTCTGGCGCAGACGGCAGGTATCCGCACCTCTGCTCCAGCCAAATCGGTGGTCAAAAATAAATAGTAATTGGGAAAAATTAAAAATTATTACCTAACTATAAGTAGTAAAAGTTACTTAAAAAAGTAGGTAACAAAACAAAACAAAATAAATAAAAGAAAATGCAAAATTATTGTGACATCGTATTACTTTATTGTCTTTGTTTTTGGCGGTATTGGGTAAACAAGTTGCGTACTATTGCCACTGTTTTAAATCGTAAACTTGTAAAGAACCTACTAAGTATGTAGTTAAACCGATAACCTTCTCTGTTGAGCTTTGTACCTCTGTATGACGAAGGTATTACGACAGCAAGGAGTCGTGATGGGAGAGAGGGTCATGAGACAGCCATCGTTGATGTTCTGCATGTAGTCCACCTGTCTGTCCGTGACTAGACTTGATAGCGCCAGCCCGTATTGAGGCTTAGTTCCGACAGTCTTAACTATGAGCAAGAAGTAGTAATTACATAAATAAATATTGGATACCACCACAAACATTGCCCCATTTCCAAATTAAGTAGGTTAAGGGGCAGTGGCGGCGGGTGCATTGTGAACAGGTTGGTGCGTCTTGACTTATTTGATTAGATGTCTGTCGCGAGGTTGCAATGAATGCACAATTCCGCCGCTGCTGGTTTCGTGCGCGGAGCCTAACATACACCCAGACACGAGAAAATATTGAAAAGTTCGGGTCCGGTTTTAACATTTATCTAAACGGGAATCGAACCCGGGTCCTCGGAGATACCGGCACCTTGAAAACCAGTGCGTTCACCTCTCGGCCACAGAGGTCGTCCAACAATAAGTTTTTAAAGTCCCATTACATCAATGACGGCTTACTTACCACAGTTACGAGCAGAACTTATAGAGAATAATTTGAAATTTGACCTATTCCTTCAAAGGGGCCATACTAAAGGTTATCAGGAACAAGTGGCCTATGATAATAAATGAGAAATTTGCAAAACAATAGTTTGCAGCGTTACTCACTGTAGCGCGTAACGCTGCAAACTGCGTAGAGTGAACGCAAAACTAGCAAACTGTGAACACTCCATTTCAAATATATAGAAGGGCGTGCTAAACCTATAGGCCCCGCCGCTAACTCAGTCGGCGGCGAACAGTTTGCCTACAGGGAACGCAGCCTAAAACCGTCAGTATCTCAGTAACCATCCAGTTTCGACCCCTGGCTGACTAATCTTACTTAATTTGTTCCAAATAATCTGCAGCACAAGCCCTTTGAAGGAATAATTTCTAATCACCCTGTATAGATAATTATACCTACATACATATACCTATATCGCATATTAAATATGTGAGCACAGACAGATTCTTAATAGTACTTTTATTATTTTTTCAACACACTTGCTCATAAAGTGAGCCTTATTACATCGATCTTAGGGCCATAAACCGATCTATAAAACACGCGTGCATAATAATATTACAGTACTAGTTGCGTAATAGAATCATCCCTACAAAGTTAAGTAAGTAGGGCAGGCGTACCGGTTTTGGCCACTTTAAGGATTTTTTCACTTTCAAACGCTTAGTGCTTAATGATCTTAAGTCTTTAAGGAAAAATTTATATCTACAATTATAGAGAATTTATCGACCTTTAAGGGTACAATTTACAAAGTAAAAAAAAACAATAGTTTTTTTATATAAAACAAATTCTGCAGGGAGGGCCAAATGTACCGGTTTTGGCCATTTTGCATTGGTTTTGGCCACATCGTTTGCATTGGTTTTGGCCACTTTCATGAATTTACTATATTTAGAAGTTGAGTTTATGCTTAATTGATGTCTTATTAGAGTTCTGGACTAAAACACTACATGAAATAGTATTTCAATCCCAGCTAGCTCATTACTACAATTTTATAAGTATACCTTTATCACTTGATTAGAAGAAAATTAGCGGATTTAGGCTAGTGTTGTAGGCACAATTCGCTAATTTAGGTAGATGGAACAATAAAACAATAGTGCCTCTTACCTTTGACATCAGAAACACGTCGATGTCATGTTTGGATGAGATAAGTGAAACTTAACTTTAAGGGACACTTGAATTTGATGTTGTCTTCTACCTCTAAAATCAGTCAATGTCACGTTCAGTGAGGGTCACTGAACGTAGAAGACGCCGTCATGGATAAGTATCCATGACGGCGTCTTCTACCTTCTTTTTGACATCAGAAACACGTCAACGTTACGTGTAGTTAAGATAAGAGTTATCTTTCTTTGAAGGACACTTAACTTTAAGAAGCACTTAACCACTATGGTAGTTTGTATCTTTGTCGTTAATATGAGTGTCACTTAACTTTATGGGACACTTGACTACTATGGTAGTTTCCATCTTTGACATCAAAACACGCCGATTTCACGTTAATATGAGTGTCACTTAACTTTAAGGGGCACTTAACTACGATGGTGGTTTCCATCTGTGACATCAAAACACGCCGATTTCACGTTAATATGAGTGTCACTTAACTTTAAGGGGCACTTAACTGTAAGGGACACTTAACTACTATGGTGGTCTCCATCTTTGACATCAAAACACGCCGATTTCACGTTAATATGAGTGTCACTTAACTTTAAGGGGCACTTAACTACGATGGTGGTTTCTATATTTGACATCAAATAACGCCGATTTCACGTTAATATGAGTGTCACTTAACTTTAAGGGGCACTTAACTACGATGGTGGTTTCCATCTTTGACATCAAAACACGCCGATTTCACGTTAATATGAGTGTCACTTAACTTTAAGGGGCACTTTACTTTAAGGGGCATTTAAGTACTATGGTGGTTTCCATCTTTGACATCAAAACACGCTGATTTCACGTTCAGTTGAGTGTTACTTAAATTTAAGGGATACCCAGCTTTAAGTGGCACTCGACCACGAGGTTTTTTCTACCTTTGATATCAGAAATACGTCGATTCAATCAACGTCAAGTTCAAGTGAGTGTCGCTTAACTTTAAGAGACACTTGAAGTTCCAAGGAGTCTGCTACGAACTTGTACCTTATTCTCAAACACTCATTCCGAAGTATTCTAGACAGCACATCAAGTTAAACTGCGATAACAGCTTTTATTACGTAGTGCATAAAGGCGGTCTCAAATGTATAGTCTGATGTGCCGCCGTGTGTACCTAACTATAATGGGAAAATTTTGTAACTTTCCATATAATAAAGCGGACCGGAGCTGTGTTTTTATACATTTTAGGTTCTACTTTCAATTAGTATGGAAACGCAACTCCCCTCCAATCCCTCTACTTCAGCGGACAGGCAGCCTTACGGAGCTAAAAGGAGTTAGGTAGCCAAGAGGTAGCAAAACAAGGGTCTAATGAAACACTAGCTTTTCGCCGCGGCTTCGCCCGCGATGACCGACGTTATCCCGCGGGAATATGAAATTTTTTCAGGATAAAAAGTAGCCTATGTTCCTCTCTAGGCTCAAAAGTATCTATGTACCAAATTTCAGCCAAATCCGTTCAGCCGTTTTGGCTTGATTGATTGAGTAACAAACATCCAAACTTCTAAACTTTCACATTAAAAATTATAATATTAGTAGGACTAGAAACAGAAGAATGAAAAAACCGGCCAAGTGCGAGTCAGACTCAGACACGAAGAGTTCTGTACCATTATCTATACAAGTTTAGACACTATTTATAACGTAGGTAAAATATTATTCTATACAACATTTGACACTATATTTACGATCGAAAAAAACGACAAAAAAAGCACGTTTGTTGTATGGGAGCCCCCTTTCATATTTATTTTATTCTGTTTTTAGTAGTTTTAGTTACAGCGGCAACAGAAATACATCATCTGTAAAAATTTCAACTGTCTAGCTGTCACGGTTCATGGGTACGGAACCCTAAAAGGAAGCGGAGTGAGGAAACCTAGCAGAGAAGCGGAGAGAGAGAGCCAAGCGGGGCAAGCATCCTGACTCCACTTCTCCTCTTCGTGTCACTATAAAGCACGGAGATTTATATCACTTTTTAAGTGAAAAGTGGCCCTAACAAATACTAATGATTCCGAAGCAGAAACAGTCTGCGACGCCGCTCTGCATTGCTGACTCACTCCGCTCCACTACCGCGACAGCGGACAACCTAAACATTATTAATTTTAAAGTTTAGTGAGTTGTAAGTCTTTTATAATAAATGAGCTTGAAAAGTTGGATACTTCCTACTAATGCCAAAGTGGCCAAAGGTGGCACAATGCTAAAATTTCCAGCCCCACTTTTGGCCACTTCTTGTTTTCCAACTTTTTGTGAGAACAGTGAGAAAACAACACTTAACCCATCTAGAAGAAACATATTCTAATGTGATATAAAATATTAAATAACTATAAAATAATTTTATTGTAGAAAAAAAATGATTTTTCAAAACCTTTATCCTTAACATTTTGCTTAAGAATTTTACAAAATGTTAACTTTGAAACATAACATGGTGTTTATTTCTAAAATATCGTACTACGTAAAAAAAGCTAAGTGCTGTAATTATTAACTAAAAGTCCAATCTTTTATTCGCCATTAAGAAATATAAGCAATAGTTTTTTAATTCCTATTTATATAGATTTAAAGTGAAAAGTGACCAAAACCGGTACAGTGGCCAATACCGGTACGCCTGCCCTACCTAACTGCAAATTATATGCGAGTAACCAGAGACTTTTCAATTTAACCGGGTAATACAGTATCCCTACAAAGTTAAGTTAGTACCTAACTGCAAGTTATATGCGAGTACACAGAGCATTTTCAATTTCACCGGGTCTTCTTCTTCTTGTCGAGTCGTTGGTTCGTAGATTTGACTTTTAAATATGATTCGCCCAGTACGCAGCCAGGTCAATCGCTGCATCAGATGCCGCCATTATTTCGTCCATGTTGCACGCTTTTGGGGCCAGCGGGCAAGAAAGCAAGTGCTCCATAGTTTGCTCATCGGCTCCGCAATTACACGGGACCTGGGACTCGTTGGCGTAACCCCATTTGAATTTGTTACGCCCGCAGCGGCCCATTTGGGTCCGGAGTCTATTTAAGGACTTCCATGTGGACCATGGAAGGTCATGACCAGCGGGAAGCTCTTCTGCGGGCTTAACAAATCCAGGAGGGGGCTTATATTTATTCTGCCACACCCTGATTCTGGCGTCGCGAGGTTGTGAGGACAAAGCTTTTGTTGAGGCGATAAAGCTGTGGCGACTTTTCAGTCGAGCAATATGAGGAGTGTGACCGTAGAGAGGATGCTTATTATCATTCTCTTGTTTGGATTTCTCTACGGCACATGCTATCTCTCGGCGAACTGCGGGAGGAGCTATGCCCGCAAGCGGGTATAGCATTAAGTTTTTTGTAGGCCTAAGGCACCCTGTTATAATGCGACAGGTCTCATTCAGGGCTACATCTACCTCCCTCGCATGCGCGGAGCGGTGCCACACTGGGCATGCAAACTCACCCGCCGAAAAACACAGTGACAAGCCTGTTGTTCGGAGGACCTGTGGAGAAGCGCCCCATGATGTTGAAGTTAGCCGGCGAAGCAGATTGTTCCGGGAGCCAACTTTTTGCTTTGTGTTTTGGCAGTGTTTTCGGAATGATAAGGACCTATCGAGGGAGACCGGGTTACGTACCGTTTCTTTTTTTGTAACAACAAAGAGGTTTTATACGGTTGAAAATCCATTTACGTTTTTAGAATAAATAAATATGTCCCTAATTAAGACAAAAACATAATTAAGTATATTATCAAATTATTTATAATTCACAATAATTTGTTAGAAAACATTTGCATTTTATCACTATTATTATACTTAATTATTTTGAAGTAGGCTGTATGTAATCAATCACCTAACATTTTGCGCGTGCAAAAAAAAAAAACTTGCGCGCTTTTTCCCTTAGTTAATATTAGGTTAATACAATATGTATGCAATAAATGTTTGATTTTTCTCGCAAGTGTGTTGAAAAAGTGCGTATGAAACTCGTGAGCAACTTACTCACTAGACACTCGGCTGATTTACGCCCTCGCCTGCGGCTCGGGCTGCAACCCACAGCCTCGTGTATAATGAGCAACCTAAGCTCACTTGTATCATAATATACTATTGTCAATGAAGAACGCTCGATGATAAAGGTAATATATATTACTAGTGTTCACAATCATACAAATCTAGGTAATATTATACTTTCGGATGACTCTAATATGGGTTATATTTGCGGTGAAACTCAAACCATGTCCTCTTAAAACCTGCACGCGGGAGGATTGACAGTGCTGTAAACGTGGCAAAATTCTGGGCCGCAACAATATACTTCGTGAGATGAGAGTGTTTGCCATCGAAACGCTAAGAAGAATTGTGATAGTTTGGATGCTTGTCACTCATCACGTCGGACCGACTTAACTGATCTGTATGAAATTTGGAACAGATATAGATGGTTATAGGCCGGAATAGCACATAGCTGGCCTTATTTTTCATCCCAACATTCCCACGGGCCCGTAAACCATGCGGGCACAGTAGAAACAAATACTATGATGCGGGTGAAATCGCTGGGTGTAGCTGTAGGTAGCTATAGTAAGCATAGACCTAAATTAAATTGATGACGCTTTCTACCTTGTTATATACGTTGTGGGAATACCTGGCATGTCAGAAGCAACTAATTGTACGTTAAACCCAAACAGCACAAAGGTGCCGCTTATTGCGAGAGGCCTCTGAAATGTTACGAATGTAATTAATAAAATAATGATATCTTTGATATGTAAGTATCTCGTAATATTATCTGGAACAACAATTTCAAAGGTTCACATATCACAAGTAGCCGTAGAAAAATACATAAAATCATTCAAATTGTTATTTCCAGGTACAATCAATCAACACAACATTTCACTTTACAAAAGTTTATAGCTTTCCTAAAGGATAGCCATGCATACTTACACGATCCAGTCTATCGTCAAGTCTATTTGAAGCAAAAATTCAATGTTTGCTTCTTCTCAAGGAGACTTCTTCATGTACAGTCACGAGCAATAATATGTATACAACATAGAACTTTGTCACATTGAAGCTTTACGAAAGAAACTATCAGTGTCACCGAAGGAATTCGATATTGTAAAATGACATAGTCCTATGTTGTTTACATACTATTGCTCGTGACTGTACACTGATAGCCACACACCATCAAGTTTACCGGATGCCCGCTTCAAGAGTACAATCAGGGACAAATTCGGTGAACCACTTCTTCTTCTTTTCTTGTTTCGTGTGGCCGGTGGCTCGCCATTCATGTGCAGACCCTCATACGTATTTATGTTTATTACGTTACGTATTAAACTAGGGTATTAATGCTTAAGCAATTATCACGGATAGAGACTGCAAGTGAACGGTGGGTGAGACGCCACGCTCCAGCCACACGAAAAGAATTTGTCCCTGGCGGTACCTACTTCAAACTTGACGATAAACTGGATCGTGTATGGAATTCCTTTAGAAATTCAAAGACATACAGGTCCAGGTTAGGTACACTAGGTGATTTTTAAAATAGACCATAACATTTACCTCTTTTAATAAATTGCTGAAGAGTGTTCTCGATCTTTGGAGCAGCAGTTCACGTCTCTCACGTTTACGCAAAAATATCTTGAATTCATACTGAAACAATATTTAATAGACATTTCATATCGTAAAAATTTAATCATAAGTAGGTACTTACTTAATAATGATTCTAATAGATAGTGAAATGCATTTTGACTTATATTAGTAGTAGTAGACCAGACTGCGCCGCATCCGGGGGCGCGTCATGCACGTGGTGGGTGGTGTGTGGGTACCTACCCTCCTGAGACCCAGGGTATAAAATTTTGACAGATTGAGTTATAGAAAAATGGAAAATGAAGTTTTTAGAAAAAATCGACCCGTCTCACAACTAGCTCCGATGGGACTCGAACCCATGACCTTTCGCTTTCCGGGCGCGAAAGGTCGTGGGTTCGAGTCCCATCGGAGCTAGTTGTGAGACGGGTCGATTTTTTCTAAATACTTCATTTTCCATTTTTCTATATTAAAAATTGCATTGTGAGTGCAAAAATCTAAAAATTAAAATAACTAGATTGAGTTATAGTTTAGTTTAGGTGGTATTTAGAGTATACTTATTGGGAGAAAAATAAGGAAAAAAATCCCAACCCCCCCAGAGCCTCAAAAAAGGGGGTATCACAGGTGATATTATGGGACTGAATGACATCAAACCGTGACGTTTTTTATGATTTATTCGGAAATATTTATGACAATGTGAAAGTCATAAAAGCAGTCTCTGTTAACATTAAAACATAAAAAAATGTTGCATGTGGAACATTTCACAAAAGTGAGCTGGATACAATTCTTCAATCGATCGAACTTTGACACAGACAGGAAAGTGTTGTGCCTCCTTTATCCTCTTAGAAGTGTGAGGAACAGGTTCCACAAGCCTGCGCTTCCTAGAAGAAGACGTAGGAAGATCTTCTTGCTCTGCAAGCACATTGGCCTTGGACTTAGAGGTTGAACTGCGCTTTCTGTGGAAGCTACATGAATGGCCTAACTGTCGAGCCAATTTATGACAGCAATCTTTTTATCTTGCCTAACAACGCAGTCATAGCTACCTCGGCCACATTTTTGTAACATCTAGTCTGTTTTTAATAAAGCTTTTGCTCTTTTCTTCTTCTTCTGATTAGGACGTAAGTAATGAGGTACACGATTTTTCTGGAGCGTACCAGTTCCATTTAGATTTCTGTCTACTAAATTGTCCAAAAGAGGAATAGAAGTAAAATAGCAGAGTACCTATCGGCAAGTTTTAGTACCACACGACCTCCTAAGTCTATTTTCTCTGACATTGGATGTAAGGCAGATTCTAGGCAGATTCTATCGAAGTATCCTTGATAAATGTACAAATCTAAAGGAAGAACACTAGGGTTCGCCATCAAAAATACTTTGATTCCTTCAGGATTAGGCTTCCCTTTAACTACCTGCTTCTGCTTGCATTTGCCAGTAAAAGGAATCATTTGTGATTTACCAGTTCGGTTGTCGCTTGATACATTTGTACAATTTGAAATTAAATCAATAAACAAGGGATGAATTTATCTTGAGAAATACTCATAAGGACTTTTGACTGAAGCCTGTTCTTCTAATGGCGGATCGGTATCTAGCGTATTGTCGAAGTTTTCTGAGCGAATCCATGTCAAAGGCCGATTAACAGCTCGTCTAACAGGATTACGAGACGAGTGAGCAACGTTAGAAAGGGGCTCTTCATGCGACTCCTCGCACTCGCTTTTAGGTTCAGAAGCTCCCATATATCTTCAACAATACCATCCACATTCATCAGCAGATCTTCATTCACTTCATCTACATAAATATCTTCACAATCTGATACATCAGGGTTCACTAGGAAGTCCGATTTTTGATGATCTGTCATAGGTACCTGAAAAAGAACGAATTTTATGTGCTTAGTGCCCAAAGTATCATATATGATATCTTGAAATAATCGTTTAATTTGTTATTAAAATAGCAATTTTTCATTACGGTTTTTACCAAAGTTTTTACCATACACAATCAACATTTGACACATTGAAAAAACTAAAAAAACACCAAAAACACAATTAAAACTAATATTTACCTCGTTGGTTTTCCACCATGTCGATGCTCACAAAAACAATCTAATTCAAATGTGCGTAAACAAAAGTCAAAACTGCACAATCGAGCAATAGCCACCTTCATGTGACACGTGGTACTATCTAGTTTATAATGCAGTAAACAATTTTACTATAGACCGTTAGAAGGCGAAGAAATAAAATTATATGTGCTAGTATCATAGGTGATACCGAGGGTATGGTCTCAGGAGGCTACTACAGGCCACGGACGGATTTGAAAAGTTACACCTACAAAATTCAAAAACTCAATATTCAATTTCGTTTATTCAATTTAGGTTTGCTTAACAACACTTATGAGCATCAATGAAGCTACGCCATCGGTTCGCAAATCCTACGGCAGGTGACCTTCTTGTAGCGAGAAGAACCGGCAAGAAACTCGCCAAAGGCTATTTTTTTCTAAATTTGAAAAATGACCTTCACATAATAGTAAGTTTACTTTCCATCACAATACAGAACTACTATATTGGATTGAATGTAGCGGTTCATATTATGTTGTTGTACACCGTTTTGAACCGTGCCTCATCCGAGCAATGAGCATGTAATCACTACGTTTACATCCGAGCTCGGACGAGACTCAGTTAATACCACGGCACCTCATGGACAGCATGCCCCAGGTAGACCCGGGGTACCTAATTTGCATCATCCCTCCCTGATACGTTGAATTGAGTACCTCATTCTTTAGTCGTTCCTCACTCCAATTTCCTATAAGAACAGAATTGTTGTAAGACATATTGAAACCACATACAATGATGACAGATGTCTTCAATGCATTGTGAAATGCTTCAATGTCTCTGCAATACTCTCTGTTAAAAGGAGTATTTTATCAGTAAGGTACTCACTAAGTTGGTTGCCAGCGACTTTGTACGCACGGGTCACTCACTGATCACTATTAAACCACTGGATAGGCTGTCTCCATACAAATGACAGCTAATTTTGTGTAACAATTTGAAGCGCTACTAGTGTCACTACGATGGTGCTGAGAACTAATTTTGACGTGAGATTGTGACAGCCGCGAGATTTTTAAAAGTATTTATTTTATTTTGTGCTATTTTGGTGTGATTTCATATTTAATTCTGAAAGTTATTGTGAGAGTTAAGCTCATAAACATGAGGAAATGTGTGTTTGTAAAACTCGGTACGAAAAAAGGGAGAAAAAGGTCATTTCACAGGTGAGTGTATTAAATTGTTGTTTTTAGTCAAAATTGACCTAAAACTGTGTTTAAAGCATTTGATTCATCATCATCATCATCATGTCAGCCGAACGACGCCCACTGCTGGGCATAGGCCTCCCCCAAGGATCTCCACAACGATCGGTCCTGCGCTGCCCGCATCCAGCGGCTTCCCGCGACCTTGACCAGATCGTCGGTCCACCTTGTAGGGGGCCTGCCCACGGAACGTCGTCCGGCACGCGGTCGCCATTCAAGAACCTTTCCGCCCCAACGGCCATCGGTTCTCCGCGCTATGTGTCCCGCCCACTGCCACTTCAATGATGCAATCCTTCGAGCGACGTCGGATAGCATTTGATTACTATCTGAAAAATGTTTGCAATGATATCTTATTAATATCTAGGCATTATAATGATGAATTTTGAGAGAATTATGAAAAATATGTTTTGTTTATAATTCACTAGTGATTGACAAATTCTTATCGATAAAATGTCGATATTCAATACCAAAAGTTGATAGAGCTCAGCCTGATTCAGTAGCTGTTGTACACCCGTCATTCGACATTATGGTAGTACCTAGCTCTCCGCTCGCGGCTTCGCCCGTGTGAACTACACGACGTTATCCCGTGGGAATGTGATATTTTTGCGGAATAAAAAGTTTTAAGTAGCCTATGTTCCTCTCTAGGCAACAAAATATCTGTCTTAAATTTCAGCCAAATCTGTTCAGCCGTTATGGCGTGATTGAGTAACACATACTTCCTACTTTTATAATAAATCGACCTCGCATAGCATGTGGGGTCGACCCAAGTTTTATTTTTTTTATGCTACCCATATTTTTTTAAAAGAAGTAGTTTAGTTTTACGATTAATTTTAATCCTAAAACTAAACTAATTAATTATTAATCCTAAAACTAAACTACTTCTTTAAAAAAATATGGGTAGCATAAAAAAAATACAACCTGGGTCGACCCCACATGCTATACGAGGTCGATTTATTCGACAATTGAAATTAGAGTCTTATAATACGTATGCAGAAAATAGTCGTGGTTTTAGTAATAAATCTTTTTTTGTTTTAAATTACACTTGTAGATCTTAATTAAAATTTGATCAATTATTTTTGCAGATTTTCTTCCGAATTGAGTCTAAGAAACAGGTGGTTTGAAAATATGAAAGCCCTAAACTGGACCCCGAAGGAAACAGATTCACTTTCTTCAAAACATTTTGACACCTAGTGTATCTTCACACATAACACCTTTTTTTTAAATAAACTTGTTACTTGAGCAGTACTTATTTCTGTTTTTTATTTTGTATAAGCTACCCCTTTATAACATGAATTAAGTAATATAACGTCAATTAAGGCTGTAGTTGTATGTGTCAGTAAACGGTACGGATACGTACCTTGTATTATAGTACCTCGATGGAAAAAAAGAGTACCACAGTATTTCAACAGTTATAACACATTTTTGGTGGCCGAGCTCCAACGCATAGGACGCAACGCAATCCAACCCGGCCACGCTTCTATCGAAATAAATAGTAGGTTTATGATGGTACCTATCCTGTACCAACGATTATGTGTCCGTTTTTCTGTTAAATTTGCAATAAAAGAAATTTTTAGGGCATCGAAATTTCTGACAAAAAACGCCAGACATGATTGATTGATCGACACAAGACGTCAAGTTACGTATATTGCTCAATCATGAATGTCAGACGTTTTTGTCAGAAATTTCGATGCCCAAAACATTTATTTAATTACGATTTTAAAGGAAAAACGGACACATTTCTGTTGGTACAGAATAGGTACCATCAGCCTTTACCAAAATTGCATCATAAACTTAGTATTTATTTCGATAGAAGCGTGGCCGGGGCCCGGCCACCAAAAATGTGTTTCACTAATGAAATGCTGTGGTACTCTTTTTTTCCATCGAGGTACTACGAGGTACGTATCCGTACCGTTTACAGCCTTAATTGACGCCGCCGCCGGCGCCGTGGCCGGGTCAGAACGTAACACACGTATTTACAAACAAAAAAGTATTTAAGTATATATTATCCGTTATCAAGTTCATGTAGACAGTTTCTTAAGAAATTTACTATGGGCTTAGATTGTTAAAAAGATATATTTATTATGTTTATTATCATCGATATATTATCATTACCACAGTCGACCTAAGAACATCACTAATGTTAGTTCCAAGTACTTTCGTATCTGCCTACAGCGCCAAAATGGCGATACTCAAATGATCACAAAAATATTTTACGTCAGCCAGTCCAGTGGTAGGTATAATAGAGGTCAGTGGCACGGGTAGTGAAGTGACTTTTGTGTTAGTTGAGTCACAAAATAAAGAGTTTACAGAAGGACCGCTCCCACCATTTTTGAAAATCTATACCTATCCTTGTCTGACTCACTAGGGTTGCTTCTGTATTGATTCTGAATTTAAAAAGGAGTAAGTAGTAAAAGTTAACAATCATACATAAATAAATTCGTTTATACATACATCGTAACAAGTTTACATGCCTTAGATGCTGCTTAGATGATAAACAGAGCATCTAATATCCATTTAAAGTCCCGACGCCACACACGACGAAGACAAGATCCTATTGTACCTATACCGTACCTATTATGTTGTAATGTATTCCATTCCTATATGTTATAATGTACTCTATGAACAAGATATAAATATGGTGTGATAGTTATCCCACTAAAAACATAAACGTGAAAAAGGCACTAAGTAAGTTCGACGAAAACATAAAGGTAAAAAAGGTGCCAAGTTCAGCGAAAAATAGTTGAAATCTAAATGGGTTACAAGTTCCATAAATTTTTTCGTTCAAGCACTTCAAATAATTAATATTTTCTTAAATGTTGAATTTATAACTTGTCATCTTCAAAAATTGAAAAACCTTTATAACGCAAGAACTGTATCAAGCAATAGTGGTAACTATTTTGAAAACAAGAAAGTGTATTTAAATACCTATGTTGTGTTTTTATCGTATATAGGTAAATAAAAAAATATAAGTAGTTTAATAGTCAAAGTCAAATTTGTTTATTCAATTTAGATTGGTTTTTACAATACTTGTGAACGTCATAGAAGCTACGCTATCGAGATGTAAACAGGTTCATATTTGTTTCTGGCGCAGCTGTTCTTCATAGTCTTTTCTTGCACTCAAGAATATAGTTTTTCAGCTTTCTTTTTCTGGGAGAATTTGCAGAAACGTGAGTTGCTATTTGTGAATTTGAGTCACATTTAACTTTTTCATATTGTGTACAAGATTCATTAGTCTCCACAGTTGCTTGCGATTCTTCATTTAATTTTTTTTTGACAGGTAGCAAAAGTTTGGGAACCGAACTGTCCTGAAAAAGGCACTAATGCCTTTTTCAGGACAGTTCGGTTCGATGTCTTGATTATAGAATTGGTTTCGAAATGGGCCTCACAAACTCGAAGATATGTTGACCATTTGTTGCGTACATCTTCTCGATCAATTAAACTTATCCATAAGGTTCGTCTGAAAAAAAAAATCATTTGATTTTTAAAATGAACTAGTTAGTTTTGCAACGAAAATAGCCTATGGCACTCCTACGATTAAGACGTTAAAATAAATAGGTATACGCATAATCGTGCGTGGTTCGTTTTCTCCTGAACTTGGCTGGCACACTGCCGTGCGTCAAAAAAAACTTTACTGCAAGTAAAATGTTATTTGGGGTAAGTATAATGACTGGCGTTCTCTCCCAAACTTGGCAGGCACACTGCCGTGCGCCTAGATAAAGAAAACTTTACTGCAAGTGAAATGTTATTTGGGATTTATTGATTGGCGTCCTTTCCTGAACTTGGCTGGCACACTGCCGTGCGCTTAGATGAAAAAAAAAATACTGCAAGTAAAATGTTATTTGGGGTTTAATAACTGAAGTCTCTAAAATGTAAGTAGGATTTCATAACACTGCTAAAATAAAAGAAAATGCAACGACAACTTTTACTTGAAAATTCGTCAACATGACTTGTGGCTGTGTTCGCTGAACCGCCAAGAAGTTTTGAGAATACTATAACATCTAAATAAGGACAATAGAACCCAATTACTGGCGTTTTACCACAACCAGCTAACTATAAGATGAATGTGTATGGTTCATAGTCGTTATCAAAGCGGCTAGTCCCAAAAGTACCTAGGTATACTCACTTACCAACAAGAGAAAACAGTTTGACATAACTTACCTTTCAATATCGTTTGGAAATTTAAAGAACGTGTATGCACAGTTTTTAGTCGTATTTAGACAACCAAATACACTGCAACTGTAATAATATTGGTTAATTAATGGTAAAATAGGTATATAAGTGTCACAGTGACACGTAGCGGCGCGGACGTGAAGTGATCAATTAAATGCTCTTTGGAACTTGCGATCACTGACCTCTTTGCGATACTCGCGACTGAGTACTGTCCCAAACTGTCCCATTTTGCCTGTATATGTGACGTCTATGTGTGCGTGACGAAAATGGCACTTTGTTCTAAGCGGACTCTCTGCTAGGGCGACCGCCCGCCCGCGTAGTTACTTTGTGATAGAGATGGCTGTGAGTTATGACATAGCCCGCTATTATTTCTCGGCTGCTTGCGCTCCTACAGGCCATGCTACTCGGATTGGCAACGTCATAAATGTCAATGTCGCACCACTGCTCCTAATTTCTTGTATGCATGAGATGAGATGAATTCCTGATTATAGCGCCTTAAAATCAAATAATACGCGTACATAACTAAGGGTTGTTTTATTTTAACTATATCACAGTCACGAAAATGTTTATTAAACACTCCTACTGATGTTGTAAGCTCCCAGTCGGCTCGAGGTATCGCACGAATCCATCGCTGACGCAGTGTTCCTTCTTCGGGAAACCAAATCTTTCGAGATCCAAGGTTTCATAAGTAATTTCCAACAATGATCACGTATTTATATGCACTAATTATACAATAAATATTGTATTAAAACACCCACAAAGCAATCAAGAAAATTAAACAGCAAAGTTTCTTGCCATGACCAAAGAGTATTCCGACTTGCCACATCCAGATAAAAAAATTATCCAAAATGTGCAAAAATAATAGATTTTTCTTTTTATTTTGTAACAAGCAAATTTAACCAAGTTGTTAAATAAATGCGTGCAAAATCCGAGAAAGTGTTTTATTTAAATGAACAGTTCGCGCAGAAATCTAAGATGTGAATTGAATTACGGCGAAAGTTATTTTTTTTTATTATATTATATCAAGTTTAGCCTAGTCAACGAAGAGATATAGAGGGAAATGTTTGGAACACAATTTTTGACTTTAGAACTTTGTTTGGGTTAAAAGTTTTGTATAATCTATATACAGGGCGTCCCAAAATTAACTCACATGGAGGGAAAGTACCTTAAATACTGAAGATATAAAATTTTACCGAAAGGAGACTTCATTTTTATTTTAAAAAGAAAACGAACTGCATTCACCGAATTTTGAATAATCACTTGTCTGAACTGGGAATCGAACCCGCTGGATGTAAAAAAAAAAATCTCTAATTTAATTGTACCGATCGAAAGACTCGATTATACCTAAGCATTTCTTCTAAATAACATAGCTTCTTAAATAAAAGGCAGACTACGAAATTTAACACTTAATGTTGAATAAGAAGTTTGTGCAGCGTTATGAATAGCCTTTTCTGTGACTGTCGTGCTACTCGTGCTCAATACAGACTCTAACATTTAAATGTAGGTATTACTAATGAGTGAAGATTGGAGCAATTATACCTAATTCCCTATCATAAGTGTTTGATAATGTGATAAGTAACACCACCTCGATTGGTTTTAAAAAGTTTGAATAATTTCGTGCGGGTTCGATTCTCGGTTTGGACATGCTATTATTAAAAAAAAAATTGAATGCAGTTCTATTGTTATTTAAATAAAAATAAGTCCTATTTCAATAAAACTTTCTATCTACAGTATTTGGTGTGGTCTATGCCACCATGTGACATAGTCATTGGAAGCCCTGAGGGCGTCCCACGACTATGCCATATGTTGGAATAGACCGCACCAAAGTAACTATTCAAACATTTTTAAACCAATCGAGCTGGTGTTACTTAACACATTATAACTTTATCAAACACTTTATGATAATTGCTCCAATCTTCACTCGTTAGTAATACATTGAAATGTTAAAGTTTTGAGCACGACAGTCACAGGAAAGGCTATCCATAACGCTGCACAAACTTGTTATTCAACATTAAATGTTAAATTTCGTAGTCTTCCTTTTATTTAAGATGCTATGTTATTAAGAAAAAATTATAAGGTATGATCGAGCCTTTCGATCGGTACAATTAAATTAGAGAAATATTTTTTTTTACATTCGGCGGGTTCGATTCCCAGTTCAGACAGTTGATTACTTAAAATTCTTTGAATGCAGTTCGTTTTCTTTTTAAAATAAAAATGAAGTCTCCTTTCAGTAAAATTTTATATCTTCAGTATTTAAGGTACTTTCCCTCCATGTGAGTTAATTTTGGGACGCCCTGTATATAAAAGAAAGTCGTGTTTGTTACAACACTTATAACTCGAGAACGGCTGGACCGATTGCCATGGTTTTTGATTTGTTGGATTTGTTTCCGTCCCGAATAGCAGAATAACTAATAAAAACATTGTTAAATTGACGAAAAAATAAAATAAAAGAGAAAACATTTTCCCATACAAATTGTTCCTGAGTTTCGTACCTGTCAAACATTTGATGTTCATCCCGTCGATACGGTCAACTCTCCCCTCGAAATTAAAGAATGTAATTAAATAAAGGTTTCGAATCGACAACATATATTCACAATAATCGGATTATCGCGTATTTTAGATTTTAAAATTATAGAATCAATGACGTTATAATATCATTGTATAGAATAGTGTCAGAAATGAAAAAGGATTGACATATTTATTTGTTGTCAAATTCATATTCATGCGTGCGTTCAGAAATTGATTTTGTGTAAACTTAAGAAAAAATATCAAGCTACCTACTTAACAGAATATATATAAATATGTAGTTTAAAAAACTATAAAAACACACTTTTATAGGAACAGACTAAAAGTACAGAATAACCGTCTATTCAGTAACTGAAATTAAAAAGCGTGGTGCGCGTTGTCAATATGAGGTACTTGAATGCATGCTTTGCAAAGGGCGCACCACGCTTTTTAATTTCAGTTACTGAATAGACGGTTATTCTGTACTTTTAGTCTGTTCCTATAAAAGTGTGTTTTTATAGTTTTTTAAACTACATATTTATTTTTTACTTTTTAGTTTAACAAATGGCAAGCTATGGATGGGGATGGTAATCGATTTCACAGTCCATTCATGTGTCTGCCCACCCCGTAAACATTATAACTCAAAGGCGTGATTGTATGTATTTAGTTTTACAAACTCAAGTGGAGTCTATTAGTTACCAGATGCGCGAGCCGAACCCTTACTTCCTCCCTGCTCCATCATCAGACCCTCACCATCAAGTGTAGCGAATAGGTCTCATCAGAACAAAACAAACGAGCCCAAACTCGAGGGGTTTCCTAGTGGTAATTAAGGAGTGCCACCGGCTTCCTCCCTGCTCCATCATTCGACCCTCACCACCAAGTGAAGCGAATAGGTCTCATCAGAACGAAACAAATGAGCCCAAACTCGAGGGGTTTCCTAGTGGTAATTAAGGAGTGCCACTGAGTTCCTCCCTGCTCCATCATCCGACCCTCACCCCCAAGTGTAGCGAATAGGTCTCATCAGAACGAAACAAATGAGCCCATCTCGAGGGGTTTCCTAGTGGTCATTAAGGAGTGCCACTGACCTCCTCCTTGCTCCATCATCAGACCAACACCAACAAGTGTTGCGAATAGGTCACATCAGAACGAAACAAATGAGCCAGAACTCGAGGTGTTTCCTATTGGTCATTAAGGATTGCCACTGGCTTCCGCCCTGCTCCATCATCAGACCCACACCATTAAGTGTAACGAATAGGTCTCATCATAACAAAACAAATGAGCCTAAACTCGAGAAGTTTCCTAGCAGCCATTGAAGAGTTCTATTGCCCACCTCTTGACTCCATCATCAGATCAGCTCGATGGTAGCAAATTATTGTATTGTCATGGGATTCATATAGACTTGCAAAGTTTCAAATCAATACGACAATTAGAAGTAGGTTAAAATTGAATTCCAAGATTTTCTTACATTGTGACTTAGTTACAAGTGAAGCTAATAAAAGTGTGGTAAAAAATCAATGCCACTTTTCGTTGTAATTTTATAACTCGAGAACAGGCTCACCTATTCAATCCAATGTTTAGGCTTTGGTCGGACTATTTAGTATTTATAGGGGTAGGGGGGTAGGGGGGTAGGGTAGGGGTAGGGTAGGGGTAGGGGTAGGGTAGGGGTAGGGTAGGGGTAGGGTAGGGGTAGGGTAGGGGTAGGGTAGGGGTAGGGTAGGGGTAGGGTAGGGGTAGGGTAGGGGTAGGGTAGGGGTAGGGTAGGGGTAGGGTAGGGGTAGGGTAGGGGTAGGGTAGGGGTAGGGTAGGGGGTAGGGTAGGGGTAGGGTAGGGGTAGGGTAGGGGTAGGGTAGGGGTAGGGTAGGGGTAGGGTAGGGGTAGGGTAGGGGTAGGGTAGGGGTAGGGGTAGGGTAGGGGTAGGGTAGGGGTAGGGTAGGGTAGGGGTAGGGTAGGAATAGAGTAGTGATACGGTAGGGGTAGTGTGGAGTAGGGGGTAGGGCCACGCGAACGAAGTCGCGCCGGGTCAGCTAGTACTGTATATATTTTACCGGCCAAACCCGATTTCAGGACAAACTAGTTTTTCCTAGGCCAAACTAGTTCATCGCGTTGACATTTCAGCGAGCCAGTTTGCCTCGGAAGTCCTGTAGAACACGTGATTGGTTAATATGGTGGTTATTTTTTTTGTGTCATGTTCTACATCTACAGGTCTTCCGAGGCTAAGTCGCTCTCTGAAATGTCAACGCGATGAACTAGTTTGGCCTAGGAAAAACTAGTTTGTTCTAAAATCGGGTTGAAAAAAAAATGAGGCCTTCAAACCGCCCCCCCCCCCCATTCCCCCCGGATTAAGGGCTACGGACGGGGACTTTTGCTATGTTTACCTTCTTATTAGCCCAAACAAAGTTACGAAGTCAAAAATTGTGTTCCAAGCATTTACCTCTATACTGTTTTTCGAGTGTTCGTTGATTTATACTTCCACATAATTTGAGAGTTATCGCCTAACCTGGCAACACTACACGATTGTTTATTTATATAGAACAAAGAGTAAAGTGTATAGATCAACAATCTTTTCTGTTCCGGTGACAGCAGCGCTGGTTGGACCACAAATTATATAGACTAGTGGTTGGACCATGAAGTTTGACTTAATACTCGTATTAAGTCGAGCTTCATGGGTTGGACAGTGCAACTTGACAGTAAAATGACATTATGAACAAAACACGTTAGTTCCAGTTTTGGCCACCGGAACAGAACACGTTGACGTAATCGACTGCAACGTTGCCGCTTTTCCAAGGAGCATGGCTTGTTACAAGTGCAACGAGCGAGATAGAAGATGGCTTTGGACTGTTACAAGAAAATGAAGGATATAGTTAAAGCGGCTCTAGATAGTGAGAAAAGGTGTTATTTTAACAGTGAAATAAACAACAACATTAATAATTCCAAGCTTTTATGGCGAAATTTAAAGACCTCAGTAATACCTGACAAAAAACACTCTTTGGACATCCCAGCTTTCTTAGACAGCCCAGCAGACGCAATGAACGCACATTTTCTTAACATACCTGGAGTGGACAAAGTATCTATATCTCAACTTACTGCTTGGGAACACCAAAGATATAGTAATGTGTCATGATTTTAGAAGGTTTTTCTTATTTTTTAATAGCAACACTGGTAATGCCGTCTCTTGCCGCCATTTTGTTAAATTTAATAGGCTAATCTGTGGTAAAATTGGTGGGGTAGCTAGGCTTGAGCCCGATTAACGAGCAAAGAGAGGTCATTCTTCAAACTAGCCTCGAGGGGATAAGTTCACTAAGACGTCGACTGTATCTATATTGTTATACCTGTACTATGCCTGTACCTGTAAGTTGGATCAATAATTATATGAGTGTTATCTGGAGTCTGCGTTTTCTTCATATTTCAGAAGCGGTAAAGTACCCACACAAGTTTATTTCTAAACCTGATAATAAGAATAATTTGCTTATTCTGTGCTATAGTAATGCCAAACGAGTTATTTTATTCTCTTCACGCAGAGAAAGGATAAATATTCCAGATTCCATGTTAATGCGTATTTTTTTTTTATCTAAATGACATTTTAAATACCTTTGCGGTGGATTGTGTTTTGTACATGGTCGGGGCTACTCTCCGACGGAATGGACATAAACTAAATCGCATTTGTGTTTTAATTGATTGTGTTCGTATACGGTCGGGGCTACCCTCCGACTATACTAACATAATTTAAAAAGTCTATATGCGTAGCTTAATACTAAGATTTTACTAATTCGTGTTCGGGGCTACTCTCCGATCGTGTTAGTTAAATCTAAAGCGTTAAAATTGGAATATTTGTGTGGCGGATTGTGTTCCGTACATGGTCGGGGCTACTCTCCGACGGAACGGACATAAACTAGATCACACTTTTATTTGAATTGATTAATTGTGTTCGTGTACGGTCGGGACTACCCTCCGATTATACTTACATAATTTTAAACGCGGGTATGTAGTAGATATTTTCGTATGGCACGATCATAGCGTACCATGAATCTGGCATAATATCTTGATTGTTGTTGTTTAATTTACATGATGTATTAAATGTGGATTGTACAGAATTAATGGAGATTGGCATTATTATATTATTAGAGTACTTGCTGTTTATGTTGTTTATAATCTTACACATGGAGCTAGGACTGGCAGTTTTGGCTGTGTACCTACATGTAATGTTTTAAGTAATTAGTGCTAGCACTAATTGGAGCTAGTTTTGATAGCCTTTACTGTTGCACAGAGTAAAATCACTTATGGCTACTAAATCTTGCATACAATCCATGTTTTAACGTGGTATCTAATACCAACAGTGAATAAAAGAAAACTATAAGTTATGAAGCTAGTAAGAAGTAGTAAAGAGTAAGAATAATTTATGATTGGTTGCTTACATTTCATTTATCTTAATATTATTAAAATTAATTATTACCAATTTTCCTTTGTTTTTAATGTATTGAGCGAACGTGTTGTTCTCTGGGTTGAGTGAGTCGTGTATGCTTACTGGTTACCTACGTTACCTGGTAAGATTGGTTTAATAGGTACGTATTACTTACTTACAATTGGATTCTGGCTTTCTATTTATTGATATATTAATTAATAGGTACAAATTTTGTGGATTCAATTAATATGAACACCGTGAATAGCAATATAAATTGCTTGAACTATGAATATGAGTTTAAATACGAATATTTTAATATGGTATCTTTAAATATTTAAATATGAAAGTCTTTATGTGAATTGGGATATCTCTAATGTGAATATTTTTAATTTTTAATGATGAGCGAACAAATATAAGGTGTTCACTGGGTTGAGTGAGCAAGCTATGCATGCTCACTGGTTACAAAAGATACATTGAATTTGTTTGTTGAAATGCATTAAAATTGAATTTGATATTAGGGGGCGATGTATGTATGTTGCATACACTCGTCGGATATTAGAGGGCGATGTATGTATGTTGCATACACTCGTCGGATATTAGGGGACGATGTATGTTTGTGGCATGCACTCGTCGGAATTAAGGGGGCGGTATATGTTTGTGGCATACACTCGCCGGATTTTAGAGTACGAACGATGTATGTTGGTGGCATACATTCGTCTGAATATGTTTAAATGTTAAGTGAGTACGTTTCTCACAGGCTGGTTAAATGAGTACCTACTTATATTTCATACTGGTTTACTACCCGTATGGCCACTTTTAAGATTATTAGATTTAAATGAAACTACAACAGAACAAAGATAATTTCAAACGTTTTATTCTTGTTTTTACAATACTCATTTTACATTTTTGCACTAGATAAGTAGCTCTAAAAGAAATGGTTTTTGTAAATAATAAAGGATGTAGGTAGCTACTGTAGCTAGTGAACAGTATAAATCATGAATTTTCCTGAAGGGAATATTGTGTTGATAACCTAATGATTTTATTATAGAATGACACGGAACGATCTTTTGCCGATGAATAATGTATACATTCCAAGGTAAATAGCATCTGAGGACGAATACGGCCCGCGCCACCTGGTGCGCCGCTTGGTAGGCCTCCAGGGTGACGTGGCCGACCCAGGGGAGTCTTGAGCGAAGGAGGAATACCCTTTCTTCGTAGCTGAATCTGGTCAGAGGATTTGAGATGATGCAGAGCGTTTTGTTTATGGGAAAGTATTGAAGTTGTTTTGATTAAAATGTTTCATGTTTATTTATTTGCATATCGAATAAAGCTATTTAAGATTTAATTTTCATCTCGCATAACCGACTAAATTGATTGTAACACCCCCTTAAATAAAGTTTGTAAAGGTCTACCTAAAACAAAACAAAACTATAAAAACTTATCTTTTCATAGAATCATTTAGATGTTATCAAAATACCCTTAGGGAAGAATGAAAAGCCTTTTAAATCTACAGTTGCCTACGTGCTTGACATTGAGTATCTAGTACCTAGGTACCACAGCTGTAGCAGTAAATACCTTTAAAGTATTATTGTCAATATGCTCTCTAATTATCGCAACATAGTACCTACTTACTTATAAGGATATTTACATACTAAATTATGTTTGCATCATTTCTTTTTCCTTGCATAATGAGTATCCACATGCTCCACAATTTGAGTAGGGGTTATTGTCTTACCTAGTTAAGATTTTTATAATTACCTTAGTTTCCATTTATACGAAATCCATACCATATCTTGATTCTCATGAGTAGTCAATATCCATGAGCTAGGTTTGTTTTTCTATGCCTAGGTCTATGCCCAGGTGACCTTTATGCAGAACTGGATGTATTTCTGATCTTGATAAGATTGGACATGATGACGATTCACTTTTGAATAAGAGCACACTATTAAAGTCGCGAATTTAGTATTCCAAGATTGCGATTGGGTAATACTTTTATAAACTGTGATCTGTGTCACTTAGATTGTTATAGACCTTTTAACTATGGAAACAATATTAGTTTCTGGTATAAGCTTAACAACCTCCATAGCAGTGTTGTAGATACGGTGTACGTACGCATAGGTTTTCGGGGTGCCGCTGTCTCTGAGGTACCTACCGGGTTCGATTCCCTGTCGGGTGAATGTTTAAAGCGGACTTTTCAACATTCTGCCCGATTGTATGTGGTAATCCCCGTCGTTGTTCCCAAATGCCATAACACAAGTGCTTGAGTTACTTAGTTCGGGATGGAAGCAATGTAGGTATGCAAAGATATCCAAAATTTACTATTTCCTATTACTAATTTTATTTTTTGTAGCTTTGTTCAAGTGGACATTTCGTCTATTATTTTTGTTATATGTAGCTTAATTTAAAAGAATTCACTATGCTTGACTTTTTAAATTTGAGTTTAGTGGCAAACTTAAATCTCAAATTTAATTTAAATTCAAACTAAATTGTGGATGAGTGCTAGAGAAAGTTTATCAGGAACATACTTTTCTGAGTCTTCTACATAATTAGACAATAAAGCCATAAGACTGATTAGAAATCATCATTCTTTACATTTTTCCGGGAACGTCGAAGATTCTTTATCTAAGTACCTAGTTTGATAGATACATAGATTAATTCTTTATTTGTACACAATATTACGAAATGAACAATCACACACCATTTATTTATTATTAAATAAATAAATGGTGGCCTTATCGTCTTACTGCGGTTTCTTCCGGGCAACTCAGTTTTGGTTTAGACAGATGGAAAATTTTACAGCCAAAATCACTAGAAGCTATTTTGCTATTTGTGCGTACTGCGTAGTGTTCTAGATCTCTCTTAATGATTTAGATGCAAGTCAAAAGCAGAGATACTTAGTTGCTTAGACAGCACTGCAAGAAGCATTCACTGATATCTATTCTAGTTGTTTTCATTAACATAGTGATGAAATGATGTTTCTAATGCAAAAACATGTAAACAGTCCATAGTGCATTTAAGTAGATCGTGTTTATTACACTGTCAAGTTGTAACTGATGTTTTCCTAATTAAGCAAAATAAAGTAAAACGATTATTGCTCAATCACACCTCTCAATTTATTAAAATGTTCTATACAGCTTCATGCAAACATTTTTAATTCATGTTTTAAACTTGTTCTAACAAATAAAGCCACAAGTAACCACTGCTGTAGCATACCAAGTTAGTTTTGCCGTGTCTTTGTTGTTATTGGCGGTATGATTTAAAATTAGTTTTTGAGGATCTTAATACTACCGTCCTAGTGTACGTATTGACAAAATATGATTTCAAATTATGTGAATCTAATTTATTGTTATTTTAATGAGCATTAATATCTTTATTAAACCAAAAATCAAGTAGATCTGTCAAATTTACCGTCTCATTTGGTAGGCTCGTGATACTAAAATTCTTAGCAGTTTACCATTCTCACGGACCTTTGAAGTTCCTTCACATATTCTGTAGTAATCATTTCCATATTTTTTTAGATCTGGTCAGTTGAACATTTGTTTCTACTATGGTTGAAGGTACTAAGTACCTTACCTACTAATGTTTATAAAAGAATATGAGAATTCATATACTTACATTTATTTCTATTGAATTCATTATCAGATACATCTATTTCTTTTGAATGATTAATAAAATTGATTTGGTTACTATGTGTGTTGTGAGTTTACTGCTTTCAGATGCCAATTGTAGCATCCAGTAGGTACTTATCATGAGCTAGCATCGAGCTAATATAATAATGAGGATCCCGCTACCCTTGAACATACGAACCAACACAGCATACAAACTGCTGGAGGCAGCAGAGTGTACGTGCTGTGGTAATGCGAGGAGATAATATGATACTGAAGGTGCAGATCACAGGGTGCTGATACTGAAGTTGACTTATATTGAAGTATATATTATCATGTCATGTATCTTATCTCATTTTACTAATATTATGATTGCAAAAGCTTGTATGTTTGTTCCCCAATCACGGCTATCGGCTGGACGGATCTTTGAAATCTTTTGTCTGTGGAATAATAGCATATCGGCTTCTTTTGACCCCGGGAGGATATTTTATTCCCACGGGAAGTCATCGTGTAGTTAATTCATTTGGGCGAAAAGCTGTTCATGATTTTACTTGTCCTATTTCTATCCATGGTAATATACTTCTTCATATCCCAATTATAATTATTAAATCTATTTACACTAATATTATTTATAGTAATATGAATATTTGTTGATAAGAATGCGGGTCATGCTCGTATGAGGATACCTTGTAGACATCTTTAAGTTTTGATATTAAATTGCGAACTTGTTTAAAATCATTAACTTATTCATTAGAAATGATAATAATATGATCTTTTGATTTTCATGTACGGAGTGGAACCATGTATTGTACTATTCTAACAGAGGCAGAGAATAGATGCATTTAAGATTTGGTGCTGGAGAAGAATGCTCTGGAAACCTTGGACAACTGGTTGACAAGTTGAAAAAGCAAATTGTTGCTGTGACGGTTCAAATTGTACCTGCGGCATCTTCATTATTAGTGTAACTTCCTTGTAAGAATATTTAAATTAATCGGTAATAATGCCTATTACGAACATGCCTTTAAATAATTCCTTTAGTTGTCCTAATTCATATCTTGATTTAATACAAATTGTGCACTATGGTAAATACGTATCTATAACTTGGTTTGTTACTCATATCTGGGTAAAAATTGGTAACTGTGCAGAGGCCTACAGTTGTTTTTGTAAGGACTAAACTAGGTCAAACTTAGCGATAGTTAAATTCATCTAATATTAGGTCTTTAATCCTTTCATGACTCGTAGTTGTTTTTTCCACTATTTGAGTGAAGTGATAAGGGTGTGTAGTTATCAGGTTAAAGTTTAATTCTGTACCTACCTATTCCTAATGTAACATTCTTAGGGATTTGGCTTCTGACACCATCTAATATTCTTGAATGTAGCTCCTGACAATGCATTGATGTAAACTAGTACCAAGCTAATCCATTTTTCTTTTATGACCCATAACTAATGCTTATAGATTATAACCAGACTTTACTTTAATCATTCCATATACTTACTTACACATGATTATATAACAAGTATAGTTTCAAAATAAGTTTTCTAAGTAATAATAGTCGCTTGTTAACGAATGTCATGATTATGTTAATTTATACATTGATTCAAATAGTTTTAGATTAGTTTGTTATTGATAATTTATTTTATTTGATTATGTATTACTTAACGATTTACTAAAACAATATTTACACGATAATATCTATATTCTAAACAAGTCATCGGCTTCCTTAAAAGTTTATTATTGAGCATTGTGTAATATAATGTATTTGTTTCAATTATGTTTTAAGTTTTAACTTAAGGTTTTTATCACTATAAGATTAACCTAAATAGGTACATAGTTGTAAGACTTTACTATTGAGAATAGTTGTGTATCAGTATATTAGCTGTATACTTACCTAATTAATTGATTCTAAATAATTTTTATATGTGCGTCGGGAGACAGCACGTTATCAGATGGCCGAATGTCATGATTTTAGAAGGTTTTTCTTATTTTTTAATAGCAACACTGGTAATGCCGTCTCTTGCCGCCATTTTGTTAAATTTAATAGGCTAATCTGTGGTAAAATTGGTGGGGTAGCTAGGCTTGAGCCCGATTAACGAGCAAAGAGAGGTCATTCTTCAAACTAGCCTCGAAGGGATAAGTTCACTAAGACGTCGACTGTATCTATATTGTTATACCTGTACTATGCCTGTACCTGTAAGTTGGATCAATAATTATATGAGTGTTATCTGGAGTCTGCGTTTTCTTCATAAATGCAACATTTTCACTGTAACCAGTCAGCGAAGACACTGTATTTAATATCATTAAGACTACTAAATCTAATGCGATGGGTCATTATGGAATTTCCTTGGAAATGTTACGACTGACTCTTCCCCAATCCTTACAAATACAAATACAAATACAAATAACTTTATTTGCTTTAAATAGGGTGTTTACAATTTGGTGTTCTAAGATTATAAAAATGGTACTTAACCTATTTAGCCATTTATCACAGCATGCAAATATTAATATGATTTTCACAATATTTTATCATTAAATTAATTTAAACAAATGGAAACTAAATTTAATTATAATGTCATTATTATCACAATCAACTTATTATGTAATTATTAATAGAGTTAAAATATATTAAAAAAATAATAATCAAGACATGTCGTAAATTAAAAACAAAAATTATAAGTATGTCAGAAAATAGAAATGTCAATGTAAAGAATCTTCAGTCAGAATTCAAAAAAATAAACACAAACAAATAAAGTATGACGAACAAAACAGAGCAACAAACAAACATTAAAACAGGGGCTGTTTTAATTTTCTAAAAATTCATTTATCGAATAAAAAGCCATTTCCAGGCTAGATTTAAGCGTCCTAGCGGCAAGTCTTTAAAATCGTCAGGAATTTTATTAAATACACATAGCATAACTATTTTTTTCAAACCGCACTGTTTTAGGAATGGTTTCTAAAACTAGCCTATTTGGTTTTCGAGTATTTCTTTTATACAGCTGACTGGCCTGAGTAAATAGTTTACTATTTTGCTTGGTAAAGATTGCAACTTCCAGAATATAGAGGCAAGGCAGGGTTAACATATTAAGAGATATGAAATAAGGCTTGCATGATACGTCAGGCCTCAGATTGCATATGGATCTGAGACATCGTTTTTGCGCTATAAACACTCTATTTATATCAATGCCATTTCCCCAAATCAATAATCCATACCTCAAAACTGACTCGACATACGCAAAGTAGGCTGTTACTGCTGTATTTGGAGAAGCGACTTTGGCTAGCTTATGTAACGCAAAAGAAAAACTATTTATTTTGTCACATACTTTATTTATCTGACCCTTCCAATTTAAATGAGAGTCGACAATCAATCCCAAAAATTTACATTTAAAAGCATTTTGCAGAATAATTTGTCTACTAAAATCGATGTCAACAGATTGAGTTTTGAAATTATTAAAATTGATTAAATTTGTTTTTGAAAGATTGATTCGAAGATTATTGTCTTGAAGCCATTTTATTATATCAGTAAGTGTCGTTGTTACGTCAAGTTTATGCTGTTCTAGAGATTTGTTTCTTTATAAAGTTATAATTATATTTAAACATTTGTATTCATACTTTAAATTAGTTTAGGTAAATAAGAATTATTACTAACTGGGTGGAAACACATAGGCAGAAAGCGGTTTTGTTACCGCGCCATATTGGTTTAAGTGAGGTATAAATACGGTAGTACGGTCCCTGAGCGGCTCATTCTGCATCGGGAATTCAAAGCAAAGCTAAGTATTCTATTACATCGATGTGAGATATCTAATACGAAACAAACTTGAATTAGCATCAAATAGTTTCTGTTGGAATTTGTTATTCTTTGTCACAATATTCTATTGTTGTAAATGTATTAAAACTATTATCAGTATGGTTATAATAGGGAAGATGCAATTTTAATATTTATGAAAGTTTTATGATTAAAATGTTAAAAAAACATAAATGAAGGGCTACTGCAACGTTTTTATTTTACATTTATGTTGATTTTTAATAATATTACAAATTAAAAATGACGTGAACCGGAACGCATTTCAAAACACCAATCAGCGTTTAGTGACGTCACTCCTGTTATGAAGACTTATTTGAGGTTATGTTATCATTATAAAAGTGAATAAATTATCGTGAATTTAATTACGTTTTTTTATAAAAATGGAAGTTGGGTTTGTCAAAGCAGACTCCAGAAATTTACCTAGAGTTACTGTCGACATGGTTGTCACATTTTTTGTCGAAAGTGCAGAGTTTTCTAGTGTAGAAATAAAAGGGACTAAATTATTACGATATGTATAAATCATAGTTGTTGTTAAACCTTGTATTTTATTCAGCGGCTTCTACACATAGAAACTTTTTTCAGAAAAAGTTTTCCTACAAAAATTTTAAACCTTATTTAAATTTTTACTTTTTTGCATTCACAATGCAATTTTTATCATAGAAAAATGGAAAATAAAGTATTTAGAAAAAATCGACCCGTCTCACAACCAGCTCCGGTGGGACTCGAACCCACGACCTTTCGCTCGCTTCGCGCTTTCGCGTTCGCGTTTGTGAGACTGGTCGATTTTTTCTAAATACTTTATTTTCCATTTTTCTATTTTAAACCTTATCCAATTTTCGACGTCGTTCTCCAACTGTAAATAGACAATAAAAATATGATAAAGACAAAGTATGTAAGTGTAAAAAGTACTAGGCAGGTAGGTAACTAAAGTGTTTTTACGTAGGTACGCAAGCAATATAACAAGTATAATCGCCAACTTACGTCAAAGTGGTCTTCACAGCATAGAATAATGGTCTTGGGAGAATAATTGTCATTCCTCTTCGCAGCTTGAAACCACTTTCTTCTCAGTTTTGGGTCAGAAGGTCCAGTCAAAAACCAATTTACTTGGAAACTTTGTTGAAGTAGATGGACACATTGGCACAAAACATGAGTCAACACGGCTTTTTTTTGGAATATTAGTGGTATTGTTGTGATCACCTGATGTTGATGGATAGTCCATTTTAAACTTTTACTATTTTTTACAATAAAATATCTCTAAAGTCAAGAAAATAAATAGGCAAAAGTATGAAAGCCACCGACCGACGAACAAGTACGATACAAACAAACCTGTGACAGACAGGAATGACGTCATCGGAACTATAAGTCCGTTTTCGCGCGAAAATGTCAACTGTCAATTTAAAACGCATTTTTTTCGTTAAATTACAATGTTTCGATTCTTTTATATCTTTGTGGCCTATTCTACATGAAATTAAAAATATTGCATGTTCCCTATTCAAATACACATTGTGCATTTCACACTTATACGTACTTATCGGTGCCGTCTTATACGTATTGCGGTAATTACGTCCTACACCTCACGCTTAGGACCGGGTTTTTTTTATGTGTTAGTTATTTGACTCAGTATATTTCGTTCTTATTCTTTTTGGCTTGGCACCGACTTCAAACAGTTCAGTAAGTACCAAGATAAATTAGAAAAAGTCATGTATCATCGTCCTTTAAATTAAAAAATCTTATTATTTTTCTCGTTTTTTAGTGTTTATTAATTTTTGTTTGAAGATCCGTTTTGAAGGCGATTACATTTTTTTCCAAAAACGTTTTATTTTTCGATTTTTAGTGAAGTAACTTAAGAAACTACCTACATGGTGATTATGATAAATTGTTGTAAATATCCTATCCGTTACGGAATTCAGCTTTCCATCTTTAGCTACTTAGATAACTTGAAGGAGTACAACTGAAGCTCCATTCGTGCATATGGTATTTATAAAACATCATAATATAACTCCTAACTGTTGAGGAGTTTCACCTCTCATCAGCAGCTCACCCTAATAACCTGAAAGAATATAACTATTGGCCCATACGTACGATTAATACTTAAAGAAATATTCTCCAGCTCGTAACCGTTAAGGAGTTGTAGCTTCCATCACCAGCTCATCACTATGAGATGATGACTACCAGATGCTACTTGACTAACTTCAAAAATAAATGGAACGCATAAGGCTTGCCTATATTTGAGAATTTCTCTCAATTTTCCTGGGATTTGATCCCCTGGTCCTGACTTGGTGAAAGTAAGATCAGGTCAGAAGTACCAACTTTCGAAAAAAAATATATTTTGAAAATGATCCCCAATTTGATGAAACTATGAAATCGTCCATATACCCAAATAAAGTCTAAATACACATTATTCAGGATAACTCCTGAACTTCTTGCCAGTTCTTGATAAAATTTGAATGGGGCCACACGAGAAGCGTGACCTTTTAAATAAAAAAAGAATTATCCAAATCCAAAAGTTCTGAGATAACACACATAAAAAATAAAAAATAAAAAAAATATACAGTCGAATTGATAACCTCCTTCTTTTTTTGAAGTCGGTTAAAAATGTAATTTGTCTGACGTGTTTTATGAAAATAAAAGTGTTTGATGAAGGGAGAATTGCACCCCTTGGCGAGTTTGTTGCTGGCTCTTCTCGTTACAATAAGAATAGCCTAAAGTGCATTTAAGAATGTCCTAAGGTTAGTGCAAAGCAATTTTTTGTTAAGAATGTCTTAAGTTAGCTAGGAAAAGACTTAGGCGATTCTTAAGTTTAGTGCAAACGGGTGTTAGATTTGTAAGAGTCGTGGTCTCCCGCCGTAGGACCGTTTTCTGAACCAATAGCGTAGCATCCTTGACAATCACAAAGGCTTAATAATAACTTGAATAAATGAAAATGAATATTAATTATTGAGTTATTTATTGTAATATCTGACCCATAATCTTAACATTTTATCTTTCTTTTTTTGTAAACTGTTTTATTTGTCTACTAGCTGTGCCCCGCGACTTCGTTCGCGTGGAATAGTGACTTTCGGCAGCATTTTTCATTTTTTTAGCTAATAAGGTTTTTCGTTTGTATTTATTTTATATTTTTAGAGGATAGATTGTGGCCCGAGGGTGTCACTGTTCGGAAGTTTATAGATTTTAAACACAGACATAATGGATCACAAACAATGCAAGAGAATGAACCAAACTAAATTTGTGAGCTTTAACTGTTGTTCAGTTAAAAGTTCAGTTGATTATGTTAGGTATCTGTGTCAGTCAGCGGATTTCGTGGCTCTCCAGGAAACATGGTTGTTACCGGATGATATACCATACTTAGGAGAAATTGATCAAAACTTCGCGTACACCGGTAAATCATCAGTGGATGTCTCATCTGGAATGCTGAAAGGTAGACCGCACGGAGGAGTGGCCCTTATGTGGCGCAAAAGTGTTTTTCACTCAGTTTCGGTTGTCGAGTGCGATAGTGAGCGTATTGTGGCTGTTAAAGTGGTGCTCGATGATCGCGAATTCTTGGTGTTGTCGGTCTATATGCCTACGGGTAAGCCAGAAAATTTTGATACTTTTTGTGACTGCTTCGGTGAAATTAATGCCATAATAGAGACTTGTAGTATAGAGACAGTGTACATATTAGGTGATTTTAACGCTCATCCGCTTGGCACCTTATTTGGTGATGAGCTGCTAAAGTTCTGTGCTGAGCAAAGATGGATCTGCGCAGACATAGAATGGTTGGGAATTGACTCAGGTGCGTACACTTTTTTAAGTAAAGCTCATGGCACAACGTCATGGTTGGATCATGTCATTATAACTGAAGTAGCCAAAGGCAGTATACTCGGTGTCAATATAAGATATGAGGTGTCATGTTCCGATCATTTCGCTGTTGAACTAAACTGTGATTTAAATATCTTAGTACCTAAACTTCATAAAGACAGCAAGGTGCCAAACAGTGTAGTTTGGGGGGAAAGAGATAGGGATCAGATAAGTAGGTATTTGCGTACTTGTTCCAGTAAGTTACGTAATATTGATTTTCCTGATGAGTTGCGAGAGTGTGCTGACTCAGTATGTTGTAATTTAGAACATAGAAAAATAATTGACAATTTGTATAGTAGTATAGTAAGTGCCCTTCGTGAGGCAGCTGTAGAGGGTTTTGAGAAAAATATGAGTTTAAAAAATAGATTTAAAAAGAAGCAGCATGTAATAGGCTGGAATAAACATTGTAAGGATGCGTATGCGGAGGCTCGGCTTCGGTTTCATGATTGGTTAGCACTCGGTAAACCAACATCTGGACGTGAATACGACCTAATGAGGGAATCACGAAGTTTCTTTAAGAGTAAGATAAAATGGTGTAGAGATAACGAAAATCAGATTAAAATGGATATTTTAGCATCACAACATTCTTCAAAGAATTTCACTAAATTTTGGAAGGAAACCAATAAATTGAGTCCGAGGCCGAGTGTCCCTGTTAGCATAGAGGGAGTTAGTGACGCCGGCCAGGTTGCCGACCTATTTAAGGAGCATTTTAAAGTTAACTCGTTACTAGAACTGGGTAATACGGAATTGGGCAAGGGTAATTGTATACCGAGTCGAGCGTGTTACATCACGGCGAAGGAGGTTGAGCAGGTAGTGCGTAGTATGAAGCGAGGGAAATCCCAAGGCCATGACTCACTCAGCATTGAGCACCTGCAGCATGCCGGTGTCCATCTGCCGAGAGTGCTCGCATTACTGTTTACATTTTGTCTAAGTCACTCTTACCTTCCTGAGGCTATGATGAGAACGCTTATTGTCCCTATAGTAAAAAATAAGACTGGTGATCCGTCGAAGTTAAATAACTACAGGCCTATATCACTCGCCACAGTTATTGCCAAGGTGCTTGATGGTGTTATTGATATTCAGTTAAAGCAAAGTGTAACCATTCACGACGCGCAATTTGGTTTCCAACCTGGATTGTCAACGGAGATGGCTATTCTGAATCTCAAGAACACCGTACAGTACTACACAGACAGAAGCACACCTGTCTACGCATGCTTCTTGGATTTATCTAGAGCTTTTGACTTAGTCGTTTATGACAAGCTGTGGTCGAAACTTGCGAGTGATACGAAACTTCCTTCCGCTTACATAAGCCTCCTTAAATATTGGTACGCAAACCAGACTAATATGGTGAGGTGGTCGGGGTCACTATCGGGCGCGTACAGGTTGAAGAGTGGTGTAAGGCAAGGCGGACTAACATCGCCGACCCTCTTCAATCTCTACATGGACCGGCTGATCCGTGAGCTTGGGAGTGCTGGTGTCGGCTGCTCGATTGACGGTATTATTGTCAACAACATTAGCTATGCAGACGACATGGTTCTGCTTTGCCCATCGATCAGTGCTCTCAGAAAGCTGATAGCGATTTGTGAACGCTACGCGGAGGCTCATGGGCTCAGATACAACGCCGTAAAAAGTGAGGTGATGGTTTTTAAGTCGGGTTCAAAAATATATGACACTTTTCCACCAGTAATACTGAATGGCAGTCCCCTTAAAAAAGTTAAGCAGTTCAAGTATCTGGGCCACTGGGTCACCGAGACTCTGGCGGACGATGTGGATATGGATAGAGAGCGTAGGGCACTATCAGTTCGAGCTAATATGCTGGCTCGTAGGTTTGCAAGGTGTACTACGGAAGTTAAAATTACGCTTTTCCGAGCTTTCTGCCAAGCCTTTTATACCTGCAGCTTATGGGTCAAGTACACGAAAAAATCACATAGTGCCCTACGCACACAATACAACAATGCATTCAGAGCACTGTTCAGGCTGCCACCTTACTGTAGTGCATCAGGTATGTTTGCGGACGCGCATGTTGATAGTTTTGCAGCGATCGTGCGCAAACGAGTTGCGTCCCTGATGAGCCGCGTGCGGGGCAGCCCCAACAGTTATCTGCAGCTGTTTGCTTCTAGAATGGATCTAGATTGTCCAATAATGCAGCATTGGAACCAGCTGCATGTTGAGCATACTGGTTCCAAGCCCAAATATAGGATAAGATAGTTTTTATAATTTACCTCGGCATTCGTTACTGATTTATTTTTGTTTGATTTAATTATTTAGTTTAATTTAATTGTTAGTTTGATTTATGTATTTTTTCTTTATTTTTATATTACCTTGACATCGTTATTAATTTATTTTTGTTTGATTTAATTGTTTAGTTTGATTTATTTTTTCTTAATTTTTATTTTATGTTAGTTTAGTACTTACCTAATTATTATTATAATGAAAATGTAATGTTCCCTAATTATTGTAATATGGACGTGTATAGTCTGAAATAAATGATTTTATTATTATTATTTCCTTTATTACATTTTAAATACTTACAAAATTATATTTCTAAACATTAAATTTTTACAATGTATAACACAAAAAAATATAACATTTAAAAATACAAATTATTATTATTATTAGTTTAGCGCTATGATACATATTAATAAATTAAAAAAATATTTCACATAGCCTTCCGCCGGCGGTTTCGCCCACCTGTACTACACGACGTTATCTCGAGGGAAAGTTATATTTTCCCGGAATATCAATTAGTCTTTGTCACTCTCTAGCTCCTAAAATATCCACATACTAAAAAAACACGCCGATCCGTTGCTCCGTTTTGACGTGAAAGACGGATATACAAACAATACAAACAGTATGTCAAAAGAAAGCACTTATCACGCTGAACAACTTCTCTTAAGATGCTATCTCATATAGTTTAACCTGGCTGCTAGGGTTCCACATCAGCTGGCCTAGCATGAACGGCTTTTATCATGCGATATGATATAGCACGTCATGCTGTCTTGCTTACCTACCCCACTAAGGTGGAAGCAAGACAGCAAGACGTGCTATATCATATCGCGTGATATAATGATGGTAATGCTAGCCAGGCAGGTGTACCAAGACCTTCAAACTTTGTACGTCAATAGAAAATGCTCATCACATTTAACAATTTTCCATAAGTCGATATTTTTATATCTCTCATAGTTTGGCTGGACTGCTATGGTTCCACATCGGCCATTTCAATCTTCTAAATAAATTATAGCCTACCTATAAGTTGGCGACAAGTAATAGCTATATAACAAAAAAAGTTTCATTAAAATCCGTTCAGTAGTTTTTGCCTGAAACGTGGACAACAGACAGACAGACAAAAAATTCAAAAACTATATTTTTGGTATCTGTTCCGTTTAAGAAGACCCTTGGTGGTATTTTTACCACACTTTTATTAGCTTCACTTGTAACTAAGTCACAATGTAAGAAAATCTTGGAAATCAATTTTAACCTACTTCTAATTGTCGTATTGATTTTAAACTTTGCAAGTCTATATGAATCCGATGACAATACAATAATTTGCTACCATCGAGCTGATCTGATGATGGAGTCAAGAGGTGGGCAATAGAACTCTTCAATGGCTGCTAGGAAACCCCTCGAGTTTAGGCTCATTCCTTTTGTTCTGATAAGACCTGTTCGTTACACTTGATGGTGAGGGTCTGATGATGGAGCAGGGAGAAAGCCAGTGGCACTTCTTAATGACCACTAGGAAACCCCTCGAGTTTGGCCTCCGTTGTTTCGTTCTGATGAGACTTTTTAGTCGCTCTTGGTGGTTAGGGTCTGATGATGGACCAGGGAGGAAGTCAGTGGCACTTCTTAATTACCAATAGGAAACACATCGAGTTCTGGCTCATTTGTTTCGTTCTGATGAGACCTATTCGCTACACTTGATGGTAAGGGTCTGATGATGGAGCAGGAAGGAAGCCAGTGACACTCCTTAATGACCAATAGGAAACCACTCGAGTTTGGGCTCATTTGTTTCGTGTTGATAAGACCTATTCGTCACACTTGGTGGTGAGGGTCTGATGATGGAGCTGGGAGAAAGCCAGTGAAACTACTTAATGGCCTCAAGAAAACCCCTCGAGTTTGGGCTCATTTGTTTCGTTCTGATGAGACCTATTGGCTTCACTTGGTGGTGAGAGTCTGATGATGGATCAGGGAGGAAGCCAGTGGCACTTCTTAAAGACCACTAGAAAACCTCTCGAGTTCGGGCTCATTTGTTTCGTTCAGACGAGACCTATTCGCTACACTTGGTGGCGAGGGTCTGATGATGTGAAGATAGAGCTGGGAGGAAGCCAGTGGCACCCTTAATGACCACTACGAAACCTTTTGAGTTTGGGCTCATTTGTTTCGTTCTGATGAGACCTATTTGCTACACTTGGTGGCAAGGGACTGATGATGGAACAGGGAGAAAGCCAGTGGCACTCCTTAATGGCAAATAGGACACCCTTTGAGTTCTGCCTCATTTGTTTCGTTCTGATGTGACCTATTCGCTTCACTTGGTGGTGAGAGTCTGATGATGGATCAGGGAGGAAGCCAGTGGCACTTCTTAATGACCACTAGGAAACCTCTCGAGTTTGGGCTCATTTGTTTCGTTCAGACGAGACCTATACGCTACACTTGGTGGCGAGGGTCTGATGATGTGAAGATAGAGCTGGGAGGAAGCCAGTGGCACCCTTAATGACCACTACGAAACCTTTTGAGTTTGGGCTCATTTGTTTCGTTCTGATGAGACCTATTTGCTACACTTGGTGGCAAGGGACTGATGATGGAACAGGGAGAAAGCCAGTGGCACTCCTTAATGGCAAATAGGACACCCTTTGAGTTCTGCCTCATTTGTTTCGTTCTGATGTGACCTATCCGCTACACTTGGTGGTAAGGGTCTGATGATGGAGCAGGGAGGAAGTCAGTGGCACTCCTTAGTGACCACTAAGAAACCCCTCGAGGTGGGCTCATTTGTTTCATTCTGATGAGACCTACTCGCTACACTTGGTGGTAAGAGTCTGATGATGGAGCAGGGAGGAAGTCAGTGGCACTCCTTAATGACCACTAGGAAATCCCTTGAGTTTGGGCTCATTTGTTTCGTTCTGATGAGACCTATTTGCTACACTTGGTGGTAAGGGCCTGATGATGGAGCAGGGAGGAAGTCAGTGGCAGTCCTTAATGACCACTACGAAACCCATCGAGTTTGGGCTCATTTGTTTCGTTCTAATGAGACCTATTCGCTACACTTGGTGGTGAGGGTCTGATGATGGAGTAAGGAAAAAGTAAGGGTTCGGCTCGCGCATCTGGTAACTAATAGACTCCACTTGAATTTGTAAAACTAAATACATATAATCACGCTTTTGAGTTATAATGTTTACGGGGTGAGCAGACACATGAATGGGCTGTGAAATCGATTATCAACCACCCATTGCATGCCATTTATTAAACTAAAAAGTAAAAAAATAAATATGTAGTTTAAAAAACTAAAAAAACACACTTTTATAGGAACAGACTAAAAGGTACAAAATAACCGTCTATTCAGTAACTGAAATTAAAAAGCGTGGTGCGCCCTTTGCAAAGCATGCATTCAAGTACTTAATATTGACAACGCGCACCACGCTTTTTGATTTCAGTTACTGAATAGACGGTTATTTTGTACCTTTTAGTCTGTTCCTATAAAAGTGTGTTTTTTTAGTTTTTTAAACTACATATTTTTTTCTATTTCTTTTCAATGTATACAGCCCCTGTACCGGCAAAAAAATATGGATATGGACATGGGCTTCATTTGACATTTGATGCCCATATTTTGTGCTCTTAAGGGCATAATATGGGCTTCAAATGTCAAATGAAGCCCATGTCCATACCCATAATTTTTAGCCGGTAGCCCCCTGAATAGAATCGCATACAGTTTTATAATAAGTATGAATTATTTTATTTATTTACTTAATATACACGGTAATTTTGTTATCACCCCGGATAAAATTAAAAGGATTATTCTGCTCATGAAAACAAACAATTTTTATTATAGGACCAACACTAAAATCGCAAGAAAAAACAGGTATTCCATACAAAAGTGCAAAAATATTTAATCAAAATGTATGGAACAGCTGATATTTTTTCGCGATTTCAGTGTTGGTCCTATAATAAAAGTTGTTTGTTTTCATGAGTAAAATAATCCCTAAAAATATCCGGGGTGATAAAAAAATACCGTGTATATTACATAAACAGTACCCACGTATTAACACATTAAAAATTTATATCACATAGCCTTCCGCCCGCGGTTTTGCCGCGTGTACTACACGACGTTTTTCCGAGGGAATGTGATATTTTTCCGGGATAAAATTAGCCTATGGGACTCTCTAGCTCCTAAACTATCCACATACTAAAAAAAACAGGTCGATCCGTTGCTACGTTTTGACGTGAAAGACGGACATACAAACAAACACACTTTCACATTTATAATATTAGTATATATTGTATGTCAAAAGAAAATACTTATCACGCTGAACAACTTCTCTTAAGATGCTGTATTTGTATCTCTTATAGTTAAGCTGGGCTGCAAGGGTTCCAAATCAGGAGTACCAGACCTTCGATATTTTTCCGTCAATAGAAAATGTCCATGACGTTAAACAACTTTTCTTAAGACGCTATGTTTGTATCTCATATAGTTTAATCTGGCTGCTAGGGTTCCACATCAGGTGTACCAGACCTTCAAACTTTGTACGTCAATAGAAAGTGCTCATCACGTTTAACAATTTTCCTAAAAACGGCATTTTTATATCTCTCATAGTTTGGCTGGACTGCTATGGTTCCATATCAGAAATTGCGATCTTCAAAATAAATTATAGCTATATGTTGGCAAGGACCAATAGCTGTATAACAAAAAAACTTTCATCAAAATCCGTTCCGTAAACTCTTTTGCCGACGTCATCACACGAAAAAATTCATCCCCTGTTTTCACCCTCTTTAGGGTAGTTTTTTTTACAAACTTTGAATGTCGTATTTAATTATCTAATCTCATCAAAAACATAAAATATGTGAAGTGAGAGCCAACTTCAATATTAGGAAATATGCCTTGGTTGTTGACTTCAACGACAAAAGATGTGAGATCTAAATGGGTGCCAAGTTTAACGGTCAGTCCTGAAAATTTAGTACTTACATAAAATGTTTTATAACAACTTAAAATATAATTTCTTCTTATAACTTAGGATAATATATTGAAGCCTAAGGTCTGACTTGGCTAGTTCTTGTATACGAATTATTATTAGGTACTTACTGAAACAGTCATGGAAGAGCCCTATGTTCATCTCTAGTTTCTAGTCTACCAGCAAGCCAAATTTCGGAAGAATACAATAAGAACTTCGGCTTTAGAGCTTGCGAAGGCTATAATATATATATAATTCGTATATGAAAACTAGCCAAGTCAGACCTTAGGCTTCAATATATTATCCTAAGTTATAAGAAGAAATTTTATTTTAAGTTGTTATAAAACATTTTATGTAAGTACTAAATTTTCAGGACTGACCGTTAAACTTGGCACCCATTTAGATCTCACATCTTTTGTCGTTGAAGTCAACAATCAAGGCATATTTCCTAATATTGAAGTTGGCTCTCACTTCACATATTTTATGTTTTTGATGAGATATCATTACTTTTTGTAGAGAAATTATTAGTAGGTACTTATTCATAATAAAATTAATACCAAATGTTTCAGTATATTTTATTTGGTCAGTTATATTACTTTGCCCTTGTGTATCAGCTACTGACAATGAAACTAATTTTATGCTCGTGTTTGGTGTGGACGTAGAAATATCATTTTTAACAGATTTTCCTATTTCCAACAGTTTCTTTTTCCTAGTCGTAATAGTTTATGGTGTTTTGCTCGACGAAGTTGCAGTAGGTATTTAATGTTCCTGAGCAGATATTTGAAGCTTCTAGCTTTAAAAATGACGTAATTTCCATAAAAACTTTCATCCCCTATTTCAACCCCTTACAGCCCTTTGTTCACATAAAAAAGTAGCCTATGTCCTTTCTCAGGCTCTAGACTATCTCTGTACCAATTTTTATTCAAATCGGTTCCCTAGTTTAGGCGTGATTGTGTAACACACAGACAGACAGATTCGCATTTTCGCATTTATAATATAAGTAAGGAAATAAGGAAGTAAGGATTGTTATTCTCTGTATTTTGTCTGTACTTATGTGTTATGTGGTGTGTTTGTTAATAAATGTTTTTTCTTTCTTTCTTTCTTTCTTAATTCTGGCCGTTAGTCAACAATCAAATGATACAGCCGTTTATGCACTTTTGGTACTTCCCGTTGACCTAGAATCAGGAAATTAAAAATAAAGGGAAAAATAAAAAAATGGTAATTTATAGTTAAATCGCAGTAATAATTGATGATTAAACGAACTTACCTGTATGTAAAGTTCTATCATAATTATACGATGGCTTCGTCCGAAGAGATTAGCATAAACACATAATACTTGTACTTAGTACCGCGCAGCGATCGCCATTGTTGCACTTTGTTTAGAGCACATCGGGAGCTTGATCCCTTTGCCCCCTTTTTTTTACATCTGACAACTGTCACTTGACCTCATTCTGTTCCCGCGCTCTAGCCGTCATTTAGTTTAGAGATACATATTTCACGATTGGGGTTGGGCTAATTTTCTTTGATTAACTATTATGATATGCGGGCGGGATGCTAATCTCTTCGGACGAAGCCATCGTATAATTATGATAGAACTTCACATACAGGTAAGTTCGTTTAATCATCAATTATACTCGGCTTCGTCCTCCGAGATTAGCATAAACACATAATACTTGTAGACCTTTAGAGGAGAATCGAGAAATATGTACAAGAGGGCTTATGCACGTGATTAAAACATAAACTATTGAAACTAATAGATCATTTATTTATTTTTTGATATTATCAATAAGACAACAAATCAAATATAGGTATATGTATTGGCTTTTTTAAGCACACTCTATAAAGTATTATTTATTATTGCGTTTGCAAACGATACATTTAAAGAATCAGATTCATTTAAAGGACGATTATAAAATTTGAAGAAAACGTTGGGAGGATGGGCTCCATCCAGCCGTCCTCCTTATGACGTCTAGGCTGACGCCGAGTCGATGCGCGTGCGAGACAGCCGCGTGCCGGGCGCTGTGCGCTCCGAACACCGCAGCAGGCACACCACTTTCCTGTAGTGTGCTGCGAATCCATCGACTCAACGTCTGGCTCGAGACGCTACCATCACGGGTAGCATGACGACCTCGAGAGCGGTTTTGTCTACGTTGAAATGTCAAAAATGACATCCCAACGTAGACAAACTCTTTGTTTAACTGTCAAAAATGACATTAAGGGGTAGACAAAATCTTTGTCGGGTTCGTCATGCTACGCATGCAGGTCTACGCTTAAAACTAATGAACAAGTTCTTAGTTTCACCACGCAGTGGTGCAGTTCGATTAAGATAATCTTGTAAAGCTCTTCCGGGGCATATTTCAAGTTTATCGTTGTAAAACGGCAATATCAATAGGGGCTGTGGTGTACCGAGACGAGTATGTTTTAAAATTTCTGTTATTTTTATAGAAATACGAGATGATGTTATTGTTATGTTTTCAATACTAATCTTTGAAAATGTTTGTACCCTGTGTGCCGTGATCAAGGCTAACAACATTATTACTTTTTTAGATAACATTTCTAGGGATATATTATTGTGAGGATAAAGTTTCTCTAAATATGTCAGTACTAAGCCTGGGTCCCAGGTTGAATCGTACTTGGGGTATACAGGACGTAAACGAAATATGCCCTTAAAGAAGCGTTTAATCGCCTGATTGGATCCAACATGATCTCCAATAATCAGCGAGAGAGCAGAGCGGCAAGTATTTAAGGTGCCATACTGTGCGCCTTCATTATATAATTCAGTAAGAAAACAAAGGATATCTTTTACATGAGCATTAAATAAATCAACATTTTGTCTGATACAAAAATTATACCATTTTCTTATTTAAACGTCGTACTGCTTCATTGAGCTTGGTGACAGCGACGCAATCATAATAGGTATCTAAAGCTGGACATTGACGATCAGTTTTGTCCTAAAACTGTGGCGTAAAACTGTGGCGTCACTGCAAATGGTTTTAAGCCAACTAGATTTCCCCACTGACTGGCGTGACGCCGGCTCTTCAGTTTTCGACGTTCGTTTTTTGAAGGTCTCATTTTTTTTTCAACCCGATTTTAGGACAAACTAGTTTTTCCTAGGCCAAACTAGTTCATCGCGTTGACATTTCAGAGAGCGACTTTGCCTCGGAAGACCTGTAGATGTAGAACATGACACAAAAAAAATAACCACCATTTTAACCAATCACGTGTTCTACAGGACTTCCGAGGCAAACTCGCTCTCTGAAATGTCAACGCGATGAACTAGTTTGGCCTAGGAAAAACTAGTTTGTCCTGAAATCTGGTTTGGCCGGTAAAATATATACAGTATTTTAAAAAACTTCCCTCTATATCTCTTCGTTGACTAGGCTTAACTTGATATAATATATTAAAAAAAAATAACTTTCGCCGTAATTCAATTCACATCTTAGATTTCTGCGCGAACTGTTCATTTAAATAAAACACTTTCTCGGATTTTGCACGCATTTATTTAACAACTTGTTTAAATTTGCTTGTTACAAAATAAAAAGAAAAATTATTATTTTTGCACATTTTGGATATTTTTTTTATCTGGATGTGGCAAGTCGGAATACTCTTTGGTCATGTCAAGAAACGTTGCTGTTTGATTTTCTTGATTGCTGTTTGGGTGTTTTAATACAATATCTATTGTATAATTAGTGCATATAAATACGTGATCATTGTTGGAAATTACTTATGAAACCTTGGATCTCGAAAGATTTGGATTCCCGAAGGAGGAACACTGCGTCAGCGATGGATTCGTGCGATACCTCGAGCCGACTGGGAGCTTACAACATCGTGACTGTGATATAGTTAAAATAAAACAACCCTTAGTTATGTACGCGTATTATTTGATTTTAAGGCGCTATAATCAGGAATTCATCTCATCTCATGCATACAAGAAATTAGGATTACATTTTACTCCCTAAGGACTAAAGTGGTTATTTAGTCCCGCTTCGTAGGGCTATATTTGCGTACTTTTAGAGCATGAGAATTGAAAATTATTATTATTTCTATTAAAACATTAATTTAAAGTCCCTATACTTTTTTTTCAATTACTTACTTAAAAAAATTACATTTAATTAAAAGTTTCCCTGTCAGTTACAGGCCACTCGAAATGGTTTTGAAGAATTTTTCGTCATTCTTTTGTGACAGGTACCTACCGTTAAATTTTTTTCAAATCCAAGACCTTTTTTTGTTTATAGGTCTTTTTCTTTACAAGCCCGTTGCATTGGCAAGGTGATTTCTGTGGATATTTGATAAGAAAAAGTGATGTGATACAAGGCCTTGTCCAGTGATGTGATACAAAGCCTTCGCCAAGGCCAGATTTGGTGTAGCTTTTTTGATTTTTTGATTTGATTTGATTTTGATTTGGTACGAACGTGTGTAGCACGGATTACCTATATTTGCTTTACAGCAAAGTTCGTCCGCACCAAATCGGCGGTTAGGTCTGGTCTGGACGTGTGTAGCGGCTATAAGAACTAACGAACGAACTTTAAAAAGAAGCAAAAAACGCGAAGTTGCTTTAATCAGACCCTACTAGGTGTCACTTCACTACATAGTATAAAACAAAGTCGCTTTCTCTGTCCTTATGTCCCTTTGTATGCTTAAATATTTGAAACTACGCAACGGATTTTGATGCGTTTTTTTTAATAGATAGAGTGATTCAAGAGGAAGGTTTATATGTACTTTTTATCCAGATATTCCCACGGGAACGGGAACCACGCGGGTGAAACCGCGGGCGGCCGCTAGTTGCACATAAATAGTTCACTAAAGTCAACGACAGATGGCTCCAAGTTAATACAACCATAGTCTACCTACAGAAAAGAAATATCCTTTTTTTCTTTATGTAAGTACTATGTTTATCAACTTTGATAGAAACTTAAATGTGTCTTGTTCTTTAGTATTTACTAGCGGCCGCCCGCGGTTTCACCCGCGTGGTTCCCGTTCCCGTGGGAATATCGGGATAAAAAGTACATATAAACCTTCCTCTTGAATCACTCTATCTATTAAAAAAAAACGCATCAAAATCCGTTGCGTAGTTTCAAAGATTTAAGCATACAAAGGGACATAGGGAAAGAGAAAGCGACTTTGTTTTATACTATGTAGTGATTTTTTAAATACTTACTAAAATTTACAACTGAAAATCAGCGTTTGCTTGCGTTGCAAGACAAGTAATATGACGCTGAGCTGCGACCATTGAGTAGGTACTGCTGCGGCACGGCACACACACATTTTTATTTGGAACTTTTTGTCTTATTGAGTCTAATTTGTGTTTTCTATTCTTGTTCGTAATACAGTGCTACCTTCTCTTATACCTATGTGAATATGCCTTGTATTTAATGAATACTTATGTGTGTGTCTATAGTAAGAATCTACAATCTCTATTTGGTGGTAAAATATATATAAGGTCCTTCCTAAATAGTGCACATAATTTTAAGGGGTCAATGTACTCACGCATACAAAGAGTTATTACTATGGTACCAACATTGGAAACGCGACAAAAAAAATCAGCTGTTCCATAGAAAACTTTAAATCGAATAGATCAAAATGTATAGAACAGCTGATTTTTTTCTGAAAAACTGAAACATGTCCAATAACTAAAAATACAAAAATAAATTATATTTAAAAAAACCTTTTATTTAAAATCAAGCTTTTATTCAAATGTCCTAAAAATAATAAAATAAACTGTGTATCAAGTCAAATCCAACAAACTTATTACATTAAACAATTTATATGTTTTAATACCTATTGCCATCATTAATATCGAGCAAAAAACGGCAAAAAATCACGTTTACTTTATTGGAGCCCCCCTTAAATATTAATTTTATTCTGTTTTGTTTTTAGTACCTATTTGTTGTTATAGCGGCAATAGAAATACATCATCTGTTAAACAATAATTGTCTAGCTATCACGGTTCATGTTATACAGCCAGACAGACGGACAACGGAGTCTTAGTAATAGGGTCCCGTTTTTACCCTTTATACCAAAAACTATACGCAGCAGCACCGCAGCACGCTCGACCACCGCACCACCGCGGGCGAGCGCAGCGATCGAACTGACGCGATTGCGTGGCGCGTCGTCAGTTAAAACTCTGGAGTGACGATTCGACATTCACGATCAAATTTTGGATTGACGCCGGAGTTTTACGCCACAGTTTTAGGAAAATTTGACAGTCAATGGCCAGCTTTAGGCTGCTGAGGGGATATGTTTTTTCCTGAAGGCTGACCGGACAAGATGGCGGCAGCCAGGGTAATCTGGGAATGAATCTCTCGACCACTGGAATAGGGAGAAATGATTAAGTTGGGATCTGGTTTAAGTAACAGTATTTCAGAACGTACCAAACTTTTAAAAATGGGGAACCAGGGCTGTATAGGCCACATCGGCACTACCATAATCCCCTTGGCGTTATCAGTTATTATTTTGCGTAAGACTTTAAGAATTATGGAAAATGGTGGGAATGAATCAAAATAAAAATCTTTCCAATCTATTGTAAAAGCATTAACCGCGTACGCTTCTGGATCTCTATGCCAGGACACATATCTATTACATTTCTTATTTACCCTGCAGGCAAACAAATCTATGTTGGGTATTCCAAATTTTTCAGTAATCTGTGTAAATACTAAGAGTGAGATTTCCCATTCAACGTCCGGGTGAATTCGCCTTGATTCGGCATCAGCTTCTTTATTATCGCCAGAGCTAATATAGGAGGCGTATACATATAAATTGCGTGCTTCGCACCACTGCCAGATTGATTTGGTTACTTCTGTTAGGTGAGGGTATTGTATGCCCCCCATGCGGTTGATGTAAGAGATAGCGGTTGTATTGTCAACGCGTAATAAGACTTGACAGTTATGTAAGTTTTAAGCGAATATTTTGAGACCAAAATATGCGGCTAGTAATTCCAACTGGTTGATATGCATGGTGCGCTCTTCTTCATTCCATAGACCGCTAGCTCTTTCATCACCACAAGCTACGCCCCATCCCGTATTTGAGGCATCCGTAAAAATCTCCATAGCGTAACTATCGTTTTTTATTTTGTTGACAGATTGGTATATTGTATTTTTCCACCACTTTAAATCTGGTACCACACTACTAGGGATGTTCATATACTTATCATAATTATCATCTGGTTTTAAACTTAGAAATTTTAGACGTTCAAATAATTTTGTATAAAGCCAACCATAATCTATGGCTGGACATGCTGAGATAAGCAGGCCTACGAAGCTTGCGAATTCCCTTACTTTACATCGGTTAATTGTTAAAAATTTGTCTATTTCTATTTTAATACGATGAATTTTTTCAGGTGGCAATCTAACATGGAGATTTTTAGAGTCTATTATGTACCCTAAAAACAGGCAGTGGTTTTTTTGAGTAAGAATACTTTTTTCTTCATTTAAAAAGAAGCCTAACGAAGTTAAAAGAATTCGTGTTTGCTCAATATTTCGTTGACATAGCTCATAAGAAGGAGCTATGAGAAACCAGTCGTCTATATATACCGTGCATTTTTTTTACAATCCAAACTTCAGGGGTAGGTCAAGTTACTTACGTGTTTAGAATAAATTTACCAAAAAAAAAAAACTTTTTTTACTGTAGTAAGTATGACATTGGGCGTTTTCACATTGGACGATAACGGTAACGACACGATATCGGCACGATATCGTCGGACTGGCAGTTTCATACAAACACTACTAAATGCTTTCACACTGTGTCGTTACCGTCAACGATATCGTCTGTCGTGCCGATATCGGTGACGACACAAGTGCGGAAGATGCGAAGCCGGTTATTAACGAAAGTAACCAAGGGTAATTAACAGTTTATCTATTATTTACTGCATTTTTGGGTTTTTACGCTAAAAGCCACCGCTAGGTAGCGCTTGTTTCTTGATTTGCTAGGTGTGATTTCCGCGACGATTATGCCTGCTTGTTGATTGGTGGAGAGGAGAGAGGAGGTGGATCTCCTCCCGCCTCACCTCTCCCTTCTATTTCGAGTATGTAATATCGACAATGACCGAACGATAGTAATAATTTTTAAGTGACTTCAAAAAAAAGAAGCTTCTCAGTTTGACCTGTATTTTTTTACCACACTTTTATTAGCTTCACATGTAACTAAGTCACAATGTAAGAAAATCTTGGAATTCAATTTTAACCCATTTCTAAGTGTCGTATTGATTTGAAACTTTGCAAGTCTATATGAATCCGATGACAATACAATAATTTTCTACCATCGAGCTGATGTGATGATGGAGTCAAGAGGTAGGTAATAGAACTCTTCAATGGCTGCTAGGAAACCCCTCGAGTTTAGGTTCATTTGTTTTGTTCTGATGAGACCGATTCGCTACACTTGATGGTGAGGGTCTGATGATGGAGCAGGGAGGAAGCCTGTGTCACTTCTTAATGACCAATAGGAAACCCCTCGAGTTTGAGCTCATTTGTTTAGTTTTGATAAGACCTTTATGTCACACTTGGTGGTGAGGGTCTGATGATGGAGCTATAAGGAAGCCAGTGAAACTCCTTAATGATCACAAGAAAACCCCTCGAGTTTGGGCTCATTTGTTTCGTTCTGGTGAGACCTATTCGTTACACTTGGTGGTGAGGGTCTGACGATGGAGCAGAGAGGAAGTCAGTGGCATTCCTTTGTGACCACTAGGAAACCCCTCGATTTGGGCTCATTTGTTTCGTTCTGATGAAACATATTCACCACACTTGGTGGCGAGGGTCTGATGATGAAGCAGGGAGGAAGTAAGGGTTCGGCTCGCGCATCCGGTAACTAATAGACTCCACTTGAATTTTTAAAACTAAATACATACAATCACGCCTTTGAGCTATAATGTTTACGGGGTGGGCAGACACATGAATGGACTGTGAAATCGATTACCATCCATCCATAGCTTGCCATTTTTTAAACTAAAAAGTAAAAAATAAATATGTAGTTTAAAAAACTAAACAAACACACTTTTATAGGAACTGACTGAAAAGTACAAAATAACCGTCTATTCAGTAACTGAAATTAAAAAGCGTGGTGCGCCCTTTGCAAAGCATGCATTCAAGTACCTAGGTACTATTGACCACGCGCACCACGCTTTTTAATTTCAGTTACTGAATAGACGGTTATTTTGTACTTTTCAGTCAGTTCCTATAAAAGTGTGTTTGTTTAGTTTTTTAAACTACATATTTATTTTGTATGTATGTTTGTCCGCGATTATCTCGCTTTTGGCTGAACTGATTTTAATGCGGTTTTCAGGAAAGTATTTGTTACATTTAGGATAAGGTTTTAGTATTTTAACCGACTTCAAAAAAGGAGGTTCTCAGTTTGACCCGTATGTATGTATGAAGGTTTGTCCGCGAGATGCGGTTTTCAGAAAAGTATTTGTTACATTTAGGAGAAGGTTTTGGTATTACAACCGACTTTGAAAAAGGAGGTTCTCAGTTTAACCCGTTATGTACATTATGTATGTTTGTCCGTGAATATCTCAAGTTTGGCTGAATCGATTTTGATACGTTTTACATCAGATGAGTATTTGTGATTGATGCGGTTTATGTGTAAGTACATCCTAACATACTATAGGTATAAATAAAACACTTTCACGGATTTTTTCACGCAATTTATTTAACAACAACCAAGTTGTTAAATAAATTGCGTGAAAAAATCCGTGAAAGTGTTTTATTTATATGGACAGTTCGCGCAGAAATCTAAGATGTGTTTATACTATAGGTACTATTTACCAAGATATTAGGTACACACAATTGCCTGCATGATGCACTAAAAAGAATGACATAAAAATTATTTTTATAAAAAATAAAAGCGCCTTAAAAAAAATGCCGCCAAAAAGTAAGAAATGTATTCACAACAAATAACTTAAGTAGGTAAGTACTTTGAAGTGCCCGACGTCTTGAAAGTACTTACGTTATTTGGTGTTAATTCAGTATAGAGGTATTATTTATTTCTTACTTTTTGGTGGCATTTTTTTAAAGGCGCTTTTTTAATATAGGTAAGTAATATGTGCATGTAAAAATAATGTGCCTTATTGGTGTGGATCTATAATTGGTTTACTGTAGCTATTAATAGTTTCATAATTGGTATTTTAACTGTTAATCCACCAAATAAATAAAATAAAAATAAATAAATAAAATAAAAAAAAATCGTTTTTTTTTTCTTTTTATAAAAATTTCAATAGGTACCTACCTACCTCGAAAACTGTGCGGTCGTAGCTTAAAGGTCACAGCTAGTGATGTGCCACTGGGAATATTCCCATTTCCAAGTAATTTACTCTTTGTAAATTTACGGGAATATTCCCAATGTTCCCGGGAATATTCCCAATGTTCCCGGGAATATTCCCAATGTTCCCAGACTAATTTAATTTCAAGTATGGCAAAATTGTCTGTCATATTTATATTTTCTTTTACTCCTATGGTTGCGAAACTACTTACTTGTTTTTGCCTGCGATTATACTTCTCTTAATCTCTAATAAAACACAGAACAAGATTACTGAATGTTAAACTACATAGTTTAATTTGTTAACTGAGCAAAGTAACGGTTTTAAGCCAACATACTTTGCAGCATTGATTATTATAGATCCCCAGAGCCAAGGAAGTCAAGAAACAAATATCACATCGAAGAAAATATTAACGGATGCTAAGTGACTAAAAATGTTAATCAAGACCTTTTAACTTCTTAAAGCTTTATCAAACTACAAATGCAAACGTGGAATTTGGAGTCGTCCCGTCTTACAACTAGCTCCGATGGGACTGGAACCCATGACCTTTGTACGGGCGAATCGAATTATTTAATACTTCTTATAAGCTGTTGGCCAGCGTTTATTTCATCAATGTGAAGATATTACTACTGAGCAGGCATTTGACCACCATCTTGTTTAATCATAGGATGTGGTTTAAGTTTGCCCAGTATGACTGTTCACTCTGGCCTTGAAGTGTTCAAGCTTGTAGTTATTGGGGATCACATAAGCAGGCAGCGCCTTCCATTCTTTAGCGGTTCGCATAAGAAACGAAACTGTGAAGCGCTTGGTGCGGACAAGTAGAGTGTCAACAATATAATAATGATAAGATAGCCAGCATTAGGTTCCCCGATGGTGGAAAGGGGCTGAAAGAAAAAAGTCGGGCAGTTCTCTCGCACACTCCCAAAAGCGTATTCTATAAAATACCGATAGACACGCAACTTTGGGTTTATTTTATTTATTTATTATTTATTTATTTATTTATTATTAAAGGTTTACTTAACTAGCTAACAGATTGCTCCAAGGCGCTAGCAAGTCAATTACATATAAAGAAATAAATTGAAATTACACAGTGCATTTAAAAAGTATTAGGATATTAAATATTAATGGTATAATACAGTACATGCTAATGTCAAATTAAATTGAAATATAAATTGAAATAACATGTCAAAAATAAAGCGTCAAAACAGGTACGAAAAACAAAACAATTACAATAATCCAGAGTCAGCTATTACAATAAGGTACATATGTATAGTATAAGTAGGTCAAATTTATATTAAAAAGTGTCAGTCAGTAAATTACCAATTTATTTACAAAAATCAGCACATCCCTATGTAACTGCGGAAGGCTGTCAGCAAATATGTCGACGTCGTGATTGTGCATGAGCATATCATTTATGAGCCGTAAAGCGCGAACGGTAGGCGCGTGCGCGGCGTAGCTGGTGCGCGTCGATTCCTGCCACAGCAGGCGTGGCCGCCGCCGTGGAGCGACCGTCCCCTCCTCATCCCAGCTCAGGCGTTTGGGAGCCAGTAGCCCTATCCTACTCAGAACCCCGGGACTATCTATTTTGTTGTGGATGATCGATAAATAATGCAATATCGTCTGCAAAGTCCGTCTCAGTTGGAGAGTTTCCACTTGGGTTGGTGACTGACATTCTGGAGTTCCGCCGCCGGCGCCGTAGCCAACGCTGAGTTTCCAATGAACCTCCTGACACGGTTTTCAATCGATTTCAGAAGTTCTAGATGATACTTAGCAGAACCATTCCATAAGTGACAACAGTACTCCATGCACGGACGAATCTGCGATTAGTATATCAAAAGCATTTGGTCCGTCCGGCGTGAAGTACCGTTTAGAGCCCTAGAGAAGACGCCCAGTTTCTTAGCAGCACACTTTACAATGGAATCGATGTACTCGCCAAAATTCAGTTTAGATGGTGAGTTCAGGCAAAGCAGTTGCAGATGTTCAGTTATCGGCAAGAATACACCCTGGAAAGTTAGAGTCAGTTGGAAAGGACTCCGTTTTGCAGTGAATAAAAAAACCAGTGTTTGAGTAGCATTGAAAGTAGCATATTAATTTGCTCAGCAAGGGACTCTCGACAATAGTAATAAATTATTTATGATTTATGACGAGACTGGATTTCATCATTCGTAGCCTTTACAGTTGAGTGAGATATATCTGATGGTAGTTTCATCTGTATACCCGATAGTATTCCTCAATGACTCAAGACTAAGGTGTTTGACCAGTGTGTGTTGCCAGTTATGACTTATGGAAGCGAGACGTGGTCTTTTACTATGGGTCTCATAAGAAGGATCAAGGTCACCAAGCGAGCAATGGAGAGAGCGATGCTTGGTATTTCGAATCAAATCGAATCAGAAATGATGAGATCCGCAGGAGAACTAAAATGACCGACATCGCTTGAAGGATTGCTCAGTTGAAGTGGCAGTGGGGGGGCACATAGCGCGGGGAACCGATGGCCGTTGGGGCGGAAAGGTTCTCGAATGGTGACCGCGAACCGGACGACGTTCCGTGGGCAGGCCCCCTACAAGATGGACCGACGATCTGGTCAAGGTCGCGGGAAGCCGCTGGATGCGGGCAACGCAGGACCGATAAAGATAAAGGTCTTGAGACTTTTTGCCGTGTGAATATGCCATAATAATAAGTCGGCGGTTGAGACTGATTATTATCTTGTTCTTTTTTAAACAAATAATAAAATGTAGTAAATAAAGAGAAAATAAAATAAATAAATACACATGTGGGGAATATACGTTAATCAAGCTGTAAATTTTTATAAAAGTTTAATATTATATCACGACTCATGATACGACACTATTGTGATTTAAGTTATTTTAATAAATGACTAGCGGATCCTCGCGGTTTTACCCGCGTAGTACCCGTTTCCGTGGGAATATCTGGATAAAATATAGCCTATGTCAGTCGGGAAGAATGTAGCTTTCTAATGGTGAAAGATTTTTTAAAATTGGTCCAGTAGTTTCGGAGCCTATTCGATGCAAACAAACAAACAAACAATCAAATCTTTCCTCATTATAATATTAGTATAGATTATTATTAAAAATATTACTAAAAAATCTGTTTTAATAAGTAGGTATTGGGAATATTCCCGGAAATATTGGAAATTTACTGGGAATATTCCCGGGAAAATTGGAAACTTTCGCCATAGAAGTGATATTAAGTTTGGCATATTCATTTTGCTGTGTAATTTTTGCCAATGGAACGGTTAGCACAAAACAAAAAAAGATTGAAATACATTATAAGCAATTTTCCCCAATATTTCCACTTTTGGGAATATTGCCGGGAACGCTTCTGGGAATATTCCCAATGTTTCCAATATTTCCGGGAACGGCACATCACTATCACAGCACATACATCAACTCGGAAAGGGATCGACACCGTTGCGAGAGGCCGCCCGAGCCGAGCAGAGTACCGGCCAGAACTCCTTGTGAGTATTATTATTCTATGGGCCAGAATAATCCGCTGATACCCTCCGCCCTGGCGCGCGGACGCATAATATTCCTTATTTTATTTCCCCATTAATGTCATCAACAATATATCACAATATTGTTTTATTTAATATTATTCTGGTGTGTAAATTTTTACTTGTAAACTGTGTGTTGCTGAAATAAAATTTTATTTATTTATTTATTTACTAGTATAATAACTAATATAAAACTTGGAGCCGCGCGGTTACTTTAGCTGGCGTAATGCGACTAACCGCATAGCAAGCTGCTGGTTATCGTTTCACACACCGATATCGTTCCGATATCGTGACGATATCGTGACGATATCGTGCCGATATCGGCGGACGATATCGGGACGATATCGGTGTAATATCGTGTCGTTACCGTTATCGTCCAATGTGAAAACGCCCATTATGTATGAGTACAACGTGTTATCGAAAGGGGGTATACATACGAAAGGAGCGTGAAGTGTAGGTAGGGAACATCTATGTTGGGCAAAATTTTAAGACATTGAAATTTGTAAGTACTCTTTTTTTCCAAGTATTATTTCTTTATCGACATTTGTTGTTGGTCCACACTATCGAGGTAAATGCCCTATTCAGCTGATAGCATACCATCTCTACCGGCCTTCTGTTAGCCTGGTACTCGGCAGACTGCCGACGAGCGATGGCCGGGTGGCGCGGGCGGCGCGCGACGCCGCGCCGACAATGGGCGTTTTCACACTGGACGATAACGGTAACGACACGATATTACACCGATATCGTCCCGATATCGTCCGCCGATATCGGCACGATATCGTCACGATATCGGAACGATATCGGTGTGTGAAACGATAACCAGCAGCTTGCTATGCGGTTTGTCGCATTACGCCAGCTAAAGTAACCGCGCGGCTCCAAGTTTTATATTAGTTATTATACTAGTATAGATATTCGAGGTAATAATGGCAGCAGTAAACAAATTACGTTTGCTTTATCTTTTATATTTACGGCGAAAAAAACGATATCGTCAAATAACATTTTGAGTTGATCCTATTCTTCAAGTGCGATATTTAGAGGGAACATAATTATTACCTTCTCTTCGATAAACTGTGTGCGCAAAGTAAAATGTTTTATAAATTTTTTCGAATAAGCCAGGACACTTTCGAGGACATTTTATTTATTTGGTGGATCAACAGTTAAAATACCAATTATGAAACTATTAATAGCTACAGTAAACCAATTATAGATCCACACCAATAAGGCACATTATTTTTACATGCACATATTACTTACCTATATAAAAAAGCGCCTTTAAAAGTGCCACCAAAAAGTAAGAAATAAATAATACCTCTATACTGGATTAACACCAAATAACGTAAGTAAGTACTTTCAAGACGTCGGGCACTTCAAAGTACTACTTAAGTTATTTGTTGTGAATACAATTAGAGTTAGAGGTATTATTTCTGACTTTTTGGCGGCATTTTTTTGAAAGCACTTTTATTTTTTATAAAAATATTTTTTATGTCATTCTTTTTAGTGCATCATGCAGACAATTTTCGTGTACCTACCTATTATCTTGGTAAATAGTACCTATAGTATAAACACATCTTAGATTTCTGCGCGAACTGTCCATATAAATAAAACACTTTCACGGATTTTTTCACGCAATTTATTTAACAACTCGGTTGTTGTTAAATAAATTGCGTGAAAAAATCCGTGAAAGTGTTTTATTTATACCTATATATAGCACAGTTTAAGCAATCTTTCTATACAGTTAGACGACGCCATTGAAGTTGGGCGATGCCGACGTCTGTATAGGTATTTACGTAAGTACGTAAGGGTTGTCACTTTAAAATGTGACGGTGGACCTTTTACGACCCCGGGTGGGTACATTGGTATTGCGATATTAAATTAATAATATAATTTAACAATGCAAATGCAATGTCAAAATTAATAAAAAATTCAAGATGGCGGCCGACTTTTTTGTTTGTAGGCTGATTTCGATGAAACTCGGTTTTTGGTACTATTTTGACAAGAAAACAGCAACGCAATGTTAAAAAAATTAAAATCCAAGATGGCGGTCAACTTTTTAGTTTGTGGGCCGATTTGTTTCTGGTACTATTTTGACAAGAAAACAGCAACGCAGTGTTAAAAATATTAAAAAATTGAAGATGGCGGCCAACTTTTTTGTTTGCAGGCCGATTTCGATGAAACTCAGTTTCTGGTTCTATTTTGACAAGAAAACAGCAACGCAATGTTAAAAATAAAAAGAAATCCAAGATGGTGGCCAACTTTTTTGTTTGTAAGCCGGTTTTGATGAAACTTATTTTCCGGTACCTATTTTGGCAAGAAAACAGCAACGCAATGTTAAAAGTATTAAAAAATCCAAGATGGCGGCCAACTTTTTTGTTAGCACGCCGATTTCGGTAAATTCAGTTTCTGGTACTATTTTGACAAGAAAACAGCAACGAAATGTTAAACATGATAAAAATCCAAGATGGCGGCCGACTTTTTGTTTGTGGGCCGATTTTGATAAAACTCAGTTTCTGGTACTATTTTGACAAGAAAACAGCAACGCAATGTTAAAAATATAAAAATCAAGATGGCGGCCAACTTTTTTGTTTGCTGGCTGATTTCAATAAAACTCAGTTTATAGTTCTATTTTGACTAGAAAACAGCAACAAAATGTTAAAAATATAAAAATCCAACATGGCGGCCAAATTTTTTGTTTGCAGGCCGATTTCGATTAAATTCAGTTTCTGGTACTATTTTGACAAGAAAACAATAACGCAATGTTAAAAGTATTAAAAAATCCAAGATGGCGGCCAACTTTTTTGTTTGCAGGCTGATTTCGAAGAAACTCAGTTTCTAGTACTATTTTGATAAGAAAACAGCAACGCAAAAATATCAAAAATCCAAGATGGCGGCCAACTTTTTTGTTTGTGGGCCGATTTTGATGAAACTTGGTTTTTAGTACAATTTTGACAAGAAAACAACAACACAATGTCAAAAATAAAAAAAACAAGATGGCGGCCAACTTTTTTTTTGTAAGCCGGTTTTGATGAAACTTAGTTTCTTGTACTATTTTGACAAGAAAACAGCAACGCAATGTTAAAAGTATTAAAAATTCCAAGATGGCGGCCAACTTTTTTGTTTGCTGGCCGATTTCGATTAAATTCAGTTTCTGTTACTATTTCGACAAGAAAACAACAACGCAATGTTAAAAGTATAAAAAAATCCAAGATGGCGGCCAACTTTTTTGTTTGCAGGCCGATTTCAATGAAACTCAGTTTCTGGTACTATTTTGACAAGAAAACAGCAACGCAATGTTAAAAGTATTGAAAATCCAAGATGGCGGCCAACTTTTTTGTTTGTGAGCCGATTTTGATGAAACTTGGTTTTTAGTACAATTATGACAAGAAAACTACAACACAATGTCAAAAATAAATAAATAGACGAAGGCGTTTTAAAGGTTAAGAAATATGAATCAGCTTATTTCCAATCTGAATATTTTTCTTTAACAAAACTTCAACCCATTCAAACGTCAGGAGTAAGTCAAATTTACCTTGCTAAATTTCATGGCAGACAGACAGACAGATACAATTATTGGTGAAACTAAATAAAACATGTAATATATTTTATTTTAATACTTCTAAAATGCCAACCATAATTATTTATTTTATTTAATTTCGCAATACACCAAAATGTACCTGCCACATTTTTAATTTTGTTACAACCCTTCCGTAGTTATTATTATTATTATTATTATTTATAGGGGGGACGCCAGCTAAGCCGGACGGGTGATCAGTCACCTAGGTCGGGACCATTTCACCCAGTTCCCCAAGTCCCCTAAAAACTGAAAAATCAGGGGGGGAGGCGGGTTATCATTTACCCCACCGGCGTCGGACCCTCGAACCTACCTGTGCGCTTACAGTACCTGTTGAGTTGACTTATCGTTAACTTCTTTAGATCCTCTTCCTTAAGCTTGTCCGTTCCAAAGAGCTCCCAGCGCAGTGATGCGTACATCGGGCACTCTGCCATGAAGTGGTAGCTTGTTTCTTCTCTTTCTTTGCATTGCGGACAGATCGGGTCTTCTGTCCGTTTAATCACTGATAGGTGCCTGTTTAGTGGGCAGTGCCCAGTAAGTACACCTACAATCGTTCTTATATTTCTCCTACTCTGTTTCAGGAGTTCTCTAGTTTTCTTCTTGTCAACCGATTTGATGAAAATCTTAGACTGTCTGCAGTCCTTTCTTCTCATCCATCTTTGGTTGGTTTCTTTGGTTGTTCTGATCCCGATAATGTTCTTAGTAATTCTATATGCGATTGGTAGTCTTGGTTCAGGGCCAATGAAGGGTTCATCAGCTCCTCCCCTGGCTAATTCATCGGCTTCCTCATTGCCTACGTTACCTTCATGTCCGGGTACCCAGGCAACTTCTACCTCAACCAAGTTGGCAAGTGCCTGAATGCTTTGTTTGCATTCTTTCACCAGGGCTGAGGTAGTCTCCGCTTTGTCAAGGGCCTTGATGGCAGCTTGACTGTCGCTATATATTATTATTTTTCCTACGTTATAGTTGCCTATCTCACTTTTAATCATGTTCGCACACTCCAGTATCGCGAATACTTCCGCCTGGAACACGCTGGCGTACTTGCCCAGATTAAAAGTAGTTCTTATAGTGTTGGGTTTAGCTATGTATACTCCAGCTCCCGATAGTCCAGTTGATTCCTTTCTTGACCCATCTGTGTAGCATACTGCAGTGCTATCCAGATTGTCATGTTCTAGTTTCCAGTCTTCTCTGGATCTGATGCTTATTCTGTACTTTTTGTCGAAGATCCTTTCCTTTTTTATTAGGTCATTGTTAACCAGTATCATGGAAAGGTTTTCTTCGTACTTTTTTCCTATTTCAGCGTGACCATGATCATTGTGCCTTCTTATCCACAGGTTAGTGCTTTTCAGCTTAAACCATTGTTCTGTAGCTCTCTTTTCGATTTCAAGATCTATTGGACTAAGGCCTAGTATCATTTCTAAGGCGGCCGTGGGAGTTGTTCTCATGGCTCCCGATACCATGACGCTAGCTAGTCTTTGTACCTTAGTGAGTTCTTTTCTGTTGTATTCTAGTTTTGCCTTATGCCACCATGCTAGTGCTCCGTGGAGGATTCTCGGTAAGATGATTGCCCTATAGATCCATTGGACTACTTCGGGTTTCATGCCCCAGTTCCTGCCAACGGCTCTTCTGCACTGCATGAGAGCTGTCATTGCCTTTTTACTGGTTTCTTTTATGTGTGTCCTATAACTTAGGGTACTGTCTAAGACTATCCCTAGGTATTTAAACTCCTTTACTGTCTCGAGTTCTACATTCTCAATGTTAATTGGGATCATGCTATCAATCTTTCTTTTGTTAGTGAACAACATCAGTTTGGTTTTACTAGGGTTGAGGTTCAATCCCTTGTCCCTGCACCATCTCAGTGTTGTCATAATTCCACTTCTCATTATATCTCTGACCACGCTTAGAACTTTGCCTCTTACAAGTAACAGGCCATCATCCGAGTACGCTTGGATGTATATATTCATAGCAGTGATTCTGGTTACTAGTAAGATACATCTATTAAGATACACCAAAGCAGTGGAGACAGACAGCCTCCCTGGGGAAAGCCTCTCCTGGCTTTGATGGTGTATTTGATATCTGCTAGTTCTGCTTGTATGGATCTGTGTTGTAGCATGTTAGTGATCCAACCTGATATTTGCTTTGTTACGCCTTCTCTGTTTAGTGCCTCCACGATGGATTGCGCAGACGCTTTGTCAAAGGCGCCTTCAACATCGAAGAAGCACGCTAGAGCGTATTCCTTGTTTGTGATTGATCTTTCCACTCTGACTGCCATGTTGTGGAGGGCTGTCTCAATGGATTTCCCTTCCATATAGGCATGTTGATTGTCATGTAGTGGTTTTTTACTTTTGCCTATGGTTTCTCTTATGTGTCTATCTAGTATTTTTTCTAGTGTCTTCAGTAGGAACGAGGAAAGGCTGATGCATCTGAAGGACTTCGCCTCTTGATACGTGGCCTTCCCTGGTTTCGGTATGAAGACAGCCCTTACTTTTCTCCAGCAACTAGGTATATAGTTAGTTGCTAGGCTGCTTCGATATAGAACTAGGAGGTCCTCCTTTATAAACCTTAAAGCAGCTTGTAGCATCTTTGGGAAGATGCCATCTGGCCCTGCTGCTTTATATGGTTGAAAGGAAGAAATGCTCCACACTAGCATGTCCTCTGTAATTACTTTTCTGACCTCTGCCTCGCCGTCTGATAGATTTTCTGCCGACAGAGTGTTCATCTCCTCCTCTGTATGCTCTATACAGTCCGGGAAGTGAGTGGCCATCATTTCCGTAAGTATTTCTTTAGGGTCCACTAAAATAGTGTCATCTTTTTTGAGGCTTCCTAGTTTACAGGTGTTATCTTTTGCTAGCATCCTCACCAACCTGGCCGATTCAGGTTGTCCAGAGATGCCTTCACAAAAGGCTTCCCATCCATTTCTGCTTTCTTTTCGGCTTGTGTGCTTGAAGTTGTTACGTTCTTCTCTGTACTTGTTCCAGCTCTCTTCGTCGTCCCTTTCTAGGGCAATTCTGAGTGCCTTCTTGGTTCTTTTCCTTAATTTCTTAAGCTCTTTGTTCCACCAGGGTTGTCCCTTCCCTGACTTAACTTGTTTCAGCGGACAGGCCGATAGATAGGCTTTCGTAAGGGCCTTTTCCAGCCTGTCTGCTTCTTTTTCGATTTCTATTGTGTTATTAATTAGCCTACCATTGCCGGGTTTCCATTCATTCATTTCTTGATCGAATTTTTCCCAGTTGGTTTTCTTATTGTTTCTATAGCTTACAGTTTCGACTTGACAAGTCAAACTGTAGGTGATTCTGCGATGGTCCGAGAAGGAGTGTGAGGTGTCAACCCTCCAGTCCTTCATCAGATGGCTTTCTTCTCTGGACATAAGTGTTATGTCCAATACTTCTTTCCTTGTTCTTGTGACGAACGTCGGTGTGTTACCTACATTCATTATTTCTAAGTTAGTACTAAGGATATATTCAAGTAATAAGTTACCCTTATTGTTGCAGTCTGTGCTTCCCCACACCGTGTGGTGAGAGTTAGCGTCACAGCCTGCCACAATGGGGATGTCCATACCTCTATATCTCGCTATTGTTTCTTCTAGGCGTGTCCCTGGTGGCTCGTAGTCAGTCTCACTCGGGATGTAGACCGACATGAAGACCATCCTTTTCCTGCGCCCATCTGCTCCACATATTGTGACTATAGCTGCCGTAAGATCTCTGTAACATTCAACTTCTATTAAGCCTAATGCCCTTGCCCTTTCGCTGACGTATATGCATGTCCTAGGATTCGACTCACCATCACGACAGTATATGGTAGTCCCCCCCAGACATCCAATGCCAGCCACACGGCCTACAGTGTTAACATAAGGCTCTTGTAGCAGGGCGATGTCTATGTCATTTGTAACCACGAATCTGCAAAGCTCAGTCATGGCTTCGCGGCAGTGGTGCAAATTTAGCTGAAGTATCTTTATTTTTTTTTGTTTATGTGTTTGTGTTTTGTGTGTGTTGTTGTGCATGTTGAGTGTTACTGTTTGTGTTTAGTGGCTGTGTGAGTCTTCCTGAACCCTAATGATTCGCCCCCGAGGTCGTGCGCCTCTGGGCATCGGGTGATGGGCCAGAAGGTGCCGACCCCAGGATGCTTGTCACAGGGTCCGGGTTTGTGCTTGTAGCATGTGGGTTGGATCCGCCGAAAACCAGGGAACTGGACCGCAGGGGCTGTGCGACGCGTCTTGACGCCACACAGTTGTCCCCGCAGTCTCTGCCCCGATCGCCAGGCGGCCCACATGTTTGAGTATGTGTGCGTGTGTTGGCGCTTGTGGTTGGGTGCTCTGTCCGTGTAGCTGTGTTTGAGGCAGAGCACCCCGTCTGTGGATGGCTACCCCCTTTCCCCGCTCGTAAGACCCTTGCCTGTACTCTAGTAAGCTCGTAATGGAGCCAGGCATGGTCTCTGCTCTCCCCAAAGACCTCGTTTGGGACTCCCACAACCAGCCGAGATCCCGTCGCCAACTTCTCCCCGTAGAGGAGGGTCCACTCTTGGATCCTCAGCTCCTCCTGGTGCTCGTTGGCGAGCTTCAGGAGCATTAGGGCATCGGCGTGGTCCTCTTCACAACCGGGCAGCCACACAGCTACTCGGCATCTGTTTAGGGGCTTAATTAAGAGCGTAGTGCCCTCATACTCCCCCAGGTCGCAAGTTAGGATCCACTCCCTTGCCTCAGTCGTGTATGGTGTCACAAGGAAAAATCCTTCCGACACCAGACCGGACGTAGCGAAGGCAGTAGATCGTCCCTTGTCCCCCTCTATCCGGGCTAGCAGCCTCTCCCTGATGAGACCCACCAGCTTCTTCCTGATGTGAGCCGCCGCAGCCTCGTCCACCTTGGCCCCATCCCCTCGGCACACAAAGACGGCGAGATCGCTCTGCTCCTTGGCGGAGCCTCGCGGTCCCTCCACCCAGTCACTGCCTCGGTTCTGCCGCTTGGGCGGACGTTGCTGCGACGGTCCTTCATCAGGATTCGTCCCCTGTCTTTTCACTTTAGGTGGCCGTTTACGCTCCTCGGTCCCAGAGCCCGCCGGGTTTGTTGGCGAGACCTGTGATCCAGAAGCTGTTTGGCCCTCCCTTAGTCTCCTCATAAGCTTGCGCTTCTCCCGTCTCCACTTACTTTTGGACACGGTCAACTTCCACTTATCGTCTATGCCAGAACCATTTTCCTCATCCTTTTTAGGGGACGGGGTTGGCGACTCCAGCAAGACGTCCTCTTTCATCTGTTCTTTATTCTCATCAGTTTCTAATCTAAGAGACGCGTCGAAAGCTTTTGGAAGTGACTCCTCACTTTCAGCGCGTCTGCTAGGCTTAATTAAGTTTGCATTTAATTTATCTAAAGGTTCCATATTGGTCCCACGAGTAGCGAGGGAACTACACGGTCCACCCGAGCAGAGCCCCGCTTGCCCGGGTATTTTTATTTTATTTTATTTCATCAGGGACAAAAAACAGTCATACAATATGAAATTACTTAAAATTACACTTAACAGTTTTGACTAATTGTAGGACCAGCATCAATGTCCACATGTTACTTGATACAGCAAACGTTTTGACATGCAGTATACTTAACAAATACATTTAAGTTTAAGTTAGAGACAAAATAAATTGAAACATCAGCTACCATTACTCAAAACATTACAAGTACTTGGTTAAAAGAAAAAAAGTAATCATAATATATTCATAAATAGGATCACAACAAAATTAAATAAAAAAAAACAAATTTAAAACAAATTTTGGCTCACTTGGATTGTAATTGTGGTTGTGCTTGCGACAGTGTACTGAGGATTGCACTCTTGAAAGAGGGCAATGAAATTAAAAAGATATCGACTTCAGATTCTTTAAGTCGTTCATTGAATGTACGCATGATTCGTTGCAGGGGTGCGCGTAAACCAGCATTAGTGTTATTATTATCTAGTTGAAAAAGCGAATGCGGATAGTTGCTACGAATGCGATGAGAGCGGCTAGGAATCTTGTACGTAATGCAGTCAGTTAACTCAATACAATCAAAGTTGTTGTGTATGATATTATACAAGCAGACCAAATCAAATAGTTCTCTACGCGTTTCAAGTTTAGGCATTGAGAATTTTTCAAGTAAGTGTTTATATGAAAGCTTAGAATGCCAACATTTATAATTGATACGTCTGAGGAATTTTCTTTGTACATATTCCAAGCCGCTCCTATACTTATCATAGTGAGGGTTCCATATAACTGTCGCACACTCGAGCTGCGATCTTACTAAGGTTTTAAAGAGGTATAAGTAGGTACTCGGTAGCTTAAACTGCCCACAACTGCGCATAATAAACCCATACATTTGGAATGCTTTGTTAATAATGTGATTTATGTGGTCTTCTAGATGCAACTCGGAATCCAACAAAACACCCAGGTCTCTAATTACATAAACCTTATCAAGATAAGTACCGTTAAGAGAGTAATTAAAATCAATTTTGTTTTTCTTTTTGGTGGTAGTTATAAATTTACATTTTGGAACGCTCAAGTGTAGTTTGTTTTTCATGCAGTAGTCACTCAGGCGATCAAGATCCTGTTGTAGTTGCATACAGTCGTGAATATCTTCGATTTGTTTAAAAATCTTTAAATCGTCTGCATATAGCAAGAAATTACTATGCGTAAAACAGGTATTGATATCATTTAAAAAGATAACAAAGAGCAGAGGCCCAAGAATTGAACCCTGCGGGACGCCCGAGGTTGCCACTATGATATCCGACGCATACCCATTAATTACTACCCTTTGACTTCTATTTACTACGTAGGAATGAAACCATCTTAAAAGGTTTCCTCGTATTCCATTAAAAGCAATCTTCCTGAGAAGAAGTTCGTGGTCCACCTTGTCGAAGGCTTTGCAGAAGTCCGTGTACACTGTGTCAACCTGAATGCGTTGATCCATGCTTTTGAATAAAAAGTTAGTGTAAACAAGCAGGTTTGTTACTGTTGAACGCTTTTTCACAAACCCGTGTTGTTGTGGAAGAATGATGTTGTGCAAATCAGTGTAAATTGCTTCATGGACTAGCCTCTCCAAAACCTTCGGCATGATGGATAACAATGATATTGGACGATAATTGGTTACATCAGCCTTGGAGCCTGCTTTGTATACTGGTGTTATATTAGCAGTTTTCCAGACATCAGGCATAACTCCCTCTGACAAACATTTGTTGTATAGTATCACAAGAGGGGTACTAATATTGTCGGCAGTAAACTTAAGAAAAATAGGGGGTATACCATCAGGGCCTGGACCCTTAGTGATATCCAAAGATTTAAGCTGTTTAAGTACGTCATCTCGAGTAAAAGTTACATTTGTTATATTGCATTTAGAATTACTTTCTGAATGATGCACGTTTATATCAAAATTATCTACGGAGCTAGTCTCATATACGGATCCAAAATAATTACTAAAAAGATTGCATATCGTTTTCGGGTCATCAGACTCACAGTCACTGTATGCCATAGTAGCAGGAAAACCTCGCTTGTTAACATGTCTATTCACATACGACCAAAAAACCTTTAAATCATCACGTAAACCCTTTTCAACCGAACTAATGTAGTTATTAAAACATTCATTACTTAAATTTTTGAAACGGCTACGGTACATAGAAAACTCATTGTAATCCACAATATTGCCAAACTTCTTCCACCTAACCCAGGCTTTATTTTTATTTTTAAATAAATGTATTAAGGGTTTAGTAAACCAGATAGGATAATGATTGGATTTGATAGGCCTAAGGGGGACGCTTTTATTAATGATTCCAAACAGAACCTCGTAAAAGCATTCAACCGCCTTCATTACTGGCAAGCTTTCAAGCAAAGTTTGCCAATCAATTTCTGCAATCTCTTCATTAATGACACAATAATCGGCCTCATGAAAGCGATGTTTAGGTAACTTAGCTTCAGGCATGCAACTAGTCAGATGACGCAAAGAGACAACTGCATAAAATGGGGGATGGTGGTCATCAACCCGCACCAAAGGTGAAAGCACAGGTTCGCAGATACAGTCAGGCGAGTTAGAAATGAATAAGTCTAGAATGCGCCCATTTTTGTTTTCCAAGGTATTAAATTGAGAACACTGTAAAAAAGAAAGCAAGTTTAAAATATAACTATCAACTTCACCACTGTCACGGGTTAGGATAGGAACTACTTTAGACAAGTTATTAAGCTCCCAGTGCAGAGAGGGTATGTTGAAATCTCCAGCTATATAAAAATAGTCAACATCACAAGAAATAAGTACCTCTAGGAGTGAATCTAAAAACATTTTATAAGCAGGATATGGTTGTTTAGGCGGTATGTAAATAGCACAAATCATATGGAACCCTTTTGATGACGGAATCTGCAGCAGAACGTAGTCAATATTAGGGGGTAAAATGCGCATAGAGGATGCCAGGTCATCACCGTCATCAAAATTGTATTCCAACGTACACCGTTGGACAGACAAAACCGAACGCACCGCGATTAAAACACCTCCACCGTCCGATTTATTGGTTGCACTGAGGTCACGATCACAACGATACACCCTGTAGCGAGAGTCGGCTATCATAGTGTCAACAATAGTGGGGGTCAACCAAGTCTCAGTCAAAATGATCACATCATAGGCCTCTGCCAATATATTCTTAAAAAGTGTCTGTAGTTTGGTACGCAAACCCCTGCAATTTTGATAGTAAATTGATAATTTACTCGCCATGGATACTATGTAACATAATATTAATACATTTTACTAATAGAAAATAAAAATACCAAAAAATAAAAAATATGAAACGGCAGTGGACTGTCACAATAACATAACCCAAAAGGACACAACTTTCACTAACTATCTGCTTCATATAAGTAAGGTAATTTGAATGATTTTGCAGTTTAAAACATAATACACACATCCTGCGTTCAAAATACCAAGTCACAAATTGTGTGAAGTGAAGTTTCAATCTTATAAAAACAAAACAAACTGTTAACAAATTTAACACAATAGCACTACTACCATATAACAAAATATTAAGTAAATGCTTTTTTAAGTGCAAGTGTGTAAACTCAAACCTACTAAAAACGGAGAATATTTTATTATAATGAAATGTGTTCACGATCACGATCACGACCCTCAAAATGAAACAGGTAAAATGATCTTTATTAATTAGATACCAAAATTTTATGTATTTTTCCAAAGCTAATATTTCGTAATTATGAAAACACAAATATTGACATCTCTGATAATAACATAAACAACATATACACTCACCTGACTTTTTATAAGAATACATGAAAGCACAACAGTAACATAAATTATCAAATGCTATGCAATTCTCACTATGCAATCTGAACAATATAATGATTAATATTGTTATTTTAAAAAATGAATTTATAATAGGGTTTTTTGGAAAAGAGTAAGTAATTAGGATAATATACAGTTCGCGGTGAAACCTCAGACAAACGTCAACATAACGCCAAAATAAGATCATAAGTAAAAAATATGTAAAAAGTTTTTCACACTCACAATTAATTGGTTCCATCCGTCTGATAATTTCAATGAATTTCACTAAACCACTGTTTAATTTGTGTACCTGTATTAGTAAGTATTCGACAAAACCACATTTTAAGATTAAAGTATCGTAATAAATTAGAAATAGAAAATACAATAAGGAACAAAATGCAACGTAGGTAGTTAAAAAATACAACTCATTATGGAGATAACCGAGACACGACTTTGTTAGGTACAGAGTAACCAACTGGCCAGAGGCAAATGTACCAATCACATGAACAAGATAAGTGCGAAACATTACAAGACGCAAGCTATTTATATAGAATAAAAGGATACATAATGTGATTATTTTAGTATCAACGTGATTGTAAAGGTGTGTGATAGGAAAGTATGTGCTTTGGCAAAATCTAGGTATATTTCAAATAAAATTAAATCATCTGAAAATAAAATAAAAGCTACCTGGAGTATTATAAACCAAGAAACTGGCAAAACAAAAAGCAAAATTAATTCATTTAACTTAAAAATTAGTGATCAGACTTTTGAATCGGATATTGAGGTGGCTAGTGCTTTTGAAGGTTTCTTTGCTCGAATACCGTTAGAAACTACTAGCAGACTTAATTCTTGCCCCAACACCGCTGTCTCTCTTATGGAATCTAGTGTGAACAAGTGCCAGGAAACATTTAGTTTTAGCTATGTCACTACCGAAGATATTATTAAAGCATTCGAAGCAATAAATATTAAGAAAACAGAAGATCTCTGGGGCATATCTACAAGTATCATCAAATCAATAATTGATGTGATAGCTCCATCATTAGCAATAATTTTTAACCAATGTATAAGTGAAGGGGTCTTTCCTAATTTAATGAAGAATAGTAAAATTATTCCTCTGTTTAAAGCTGGTGACAAAAGTGACCCAGCAAATTTTAGACCTATATCCATACTACCAGCAATAAGTAAAATATTTGAGAAATTAATTTATGCTCAACTTTTAGAATATTTTAAATTAAATAGTATACTGCATGAGAAACAGTTTGGTTTTTCAAAAGGTAAAAGTACCACTGATGCTGGGGTTGCATTTCTAAAACATGTACTTGATGCCTGGGAGGACAAGCAGGATGTAATCGCTATTTTTTGTGACCTTTCCAAGGCATTCGATTGTGTTGATCACCAAACACTATTAAGGAAGTTAAAACATTATGGTGTTTCTGAAATGTCAGTAAGCCTTATGCATTCATATCTGTATGAAAGAACTCAGAAGGTAGTTATTAATAAAACTGAGTCTACCGGAGCTCCCATTACTATGGGCGTACCCCAAGGATCAATATTGGGCCCGCTGTTGTTTTTAATATACATAAATGACCTTCCTTACTACGCGAAGAATTTATGTGAGACGGTGCTATTTGCCGATGATACATCTCTAGTCTTTAAAGTAGATAGAGGTGATGACTGTTCTGACGAAGTAAATAGTGCTCTTTCAAAAGTGTCACATTGGTTTAATAGTAATAATTTATCATTAAACTCAAAGAAAACTAAGTGTTTAAAATTTTCGTTACCTAATGTAAGACAAGTTGATTTTCATATTAGACTAGACGGCGATACGGTCGAATTCATTAACAATACAAAATTTCTAGGTATTATATTAGACTCGCGACTACAATGGGATCCTCATATCGAAGCCTTGGCGAGTAGACTCAGTTCGGCTGCATTCGCAGTTAAGAAAATAAGGCTCTTAACCGATATTGAAACGGCTAGAATAGTCTATTTTAGTTATTTTCATAGTGTTATGTCCTACGGCCTTTTGTTGTGGGGCTCAGCCGCTAACATCCAAAGTATATTCGTGCTCCAAAAAAGGGCTATTCGCGCCATTTACAACCTCCGATCGAGAGATTCTTTAAGAGATCTATTTAAAGAAATAAACATTTTAACTGTTGCAGGACATTACATCTATGAAAATATAATTTATGTGAAAAAGTATTATAATACATTTGTAAAGCAGAGCGATATTCATCGCTTTAACACAAGAAATAAAGATAAACTTGTCGTTCCCAAGTTTAGGCTAGAAAAATCCAGAGCCTCATTTCTGGGGAAAAGCATAGCCTTTTTTAATAAAGTTCCACAGCATATAATTGAACTACCATTGCATAAATTTAAATGTTACATTAAAGAGTCGCTGATGAGCAAAGGATACTATAATGTAGACGATTATTTGAATGACCGCAATGCATGGTCATGATGTAACACATAACATAATCACTGTTTAATATGATGTATTTTTATACTAAGCAATTGTTGTATTAGTAACGATATGTTTTTTTTTTTTGTAAATGTCGTTACCTAACTAAGAAACGCTGGCAAGTTTCTTGCGCCCATTCTTCTTGTCAGTTAAAAAAGTCTTGAATGGGTGGTAGGAAAATATTGACGATTCATAAGTACATATTTATTATGTCTAAGTGAATAAAGAATATTTTTATCTTTATCTTATCTTATTGTTTTTTAATTTTTTGTAGGTCTTCACGAGCGCGGATTGGGAAAGCCGTTGAATTGTCAGTTTCCCGTACGAGTATGATTCCATTCTTAATCCAGGCATGCTTGAATCCTCCTTCCCTGGTGGCCAATCGAGTGTCCCGAAAAAGTATTTTGTTCTTAAGTGTGAGATGTTCATTGACGTACACATTTTGTGGCGTTCCTGATATATTCAGTTGACTAGTAGATAATCCTCTAGCTTTTCGAACCGAAGCAATAATGTTATCACGTAGAATTTTATTTGTAAGTTTGACGATTATATTTTTTGGCTGTTTAGTGTTTGCATTGGCGTGCGGAACACGATGGATAGAAACAATATCTTGGCGAGTGATTGGCTGCTTAAGCAAAATACCCAAGTCGAGAATCATGGCCATAAGATCTTCGCCCCGTCTCTCTGGAAGGTTACTTATTTCAAGGTTACACTGACGAGCCTGTTGTTCCATTATATCAATCTTCTTCTCCAGTTCTGATACACTTTGCATTCTCAAATCACATGAAGTCGATTTTTTTTCTAAGTTTTCAAGACGTTTATGCAATGTTTCAGTCTTCTTATTTAACTCGTCATATTTTTCACACATGAATTTTAGTGATTCTTTAACTTCCACGAATTCCTTCAATAGTTTGTCATGCTTCTCATCATGTTTCTCGAACCAGTTTTTCAAAGTAAGCATAATTGTTTCTTGAAAACACTTAAACTCCTTATGAAGGTCGCTTTCCTTGTTACGTTGTGTTACGTAGTATGGAGGCGATTCTTGATCCAGAATATCACTAACTTCTTCAACCATGCTCATAGGTTCTCCTTCATTTTGATTGAAAGTACTATTTAGGTTACTCATATCGCAAGTATGTTTGTCTCTGTGGTGCAAACTACTCTATGTTCAAACCGGTGTATCGTACGTATAATGTGCGCGAGCGCTCGCAACCGAGGAGCGAGACGGTATGACGGGTAAGGCCACTTACTGCTCCATGATTGCCATCTCACTGGAGAGACACTCGTTTGAGACCAAGCACCCCCTTGGCCACGCATCCTTCGGCACGGTACGTCTAACACCTTGGATTGGGTGCCAGATTATCTGCCACCACTGTAAGCAATTTCCTACTGAAGAGAGAAATTACTTACAGTGGCGCCCGGGGTGCACCGTCCCCTCTACTGTTCTTCCCAGTCGATGCGAACATGAACTGGGACGAACAGCAGGTGAGCACACGTGGAGGTTCTATCTGGCCTTACACCCCCCTTCCGTAGTTACGGAAATACCTATACAGACGTCGGTATCGCCTAATTTCAAGGGCGTTGGCATGCTATATAAAAAAATTGGTTATACTGTGGTAATTGTAACATTTATGTATATATAATTTAGCGTTGCTGTTGCTTGTCAAAATAGTACCAAAAATCGAGTTTTATCCAAATCGGATCACAAATTAAAAAGTTGGCTGCCACCTTGAATTTTTTTATTTTTATGACATTGCGTTGCTCTTTTCTTGTCAAGATAGAACCAGAAACTAAGTTTCATCAAAATCGGCTTACAAACAAAAAAGTTGGCCGCCATCTTGGATTTTTTTATACTTTTAACATTGCGTCGTTGTTTTCTTGTCAAAATAGTACCAGAAACTGAATTTAATCGAAATCGGCCTGCAAACAAAAAATTTGTCCGCCATCTTGGATTTTTATATTTTTAACATTGCTTTGCGGTTTTCTTGTCAAAATAGTACCAGAAACTGAGTTTCATCAAAATCAGCTTAGAAAAAAAAGTTGGCCGCCATCTTGGTTTATTTTTATTTTTGACATTGCGTTGTTGTTTTCTTGTCAAAATTGTACTAAAAACCAAGTTTCATCAAAATCGGCTCACAAACAAAAAAGTTGGCCGCCATCTTGGATTTTTAATACTTTTAACATTGCGTTGCTGTTTTCTTGTCAAAATAGTACCAGAAACTGAGTTTCATCGAAATCGGCCTGCTAATAAAAAAGTTGGCCGCTATCTTGGATTTTTTTATACTTTTAACATTGCGTTGTTGTTTTCTTGTCAAAATAGAACCACAAACTGAGTTTCATCGAAATCGGCCTGCAAACAAAAAAGTTAGCCGCCATCTTGGATTTTTTAATACTTTTAACATTGTGTTGTTGTTTTCTTGTCAAAATTGTACTAAAAACCAAGTTTCATCAAAATCGGCTCACAAACAAAAAGTTGGCCGCCATCTTGGATTTTTAATATTTTTAACATTGCGTTGCTGTTTTCTTGTCAAAATAGTACCAGAAACTGATTTTCATCGAAATCGGCCTGCAAACAAAAAAGTTAGCCGCCATCTTGGATTTTTTAATACTTTTAACATTGTGTTGTTGTTTTCTTGTCAAAATTGTACTAAAAACCAAGTTTCATCAAAATCGGCTCACAAACAAAAAGTTGGCCGCCATCTTGGATTTTTAATATTTTTAACATTGCGTTGCTGTTTTCTTATCAAAATAGTACCAGAAACTGAGTTTCATCGAAATCAGCCTGCAAACAAAAAAGTTGGCCGCCATCTTGGATTTTTATATTTTTAACATTGCGTTGCTGTTTTCTTGTCAAAATAGTACCAGAAACCAAGTTTCATCAAAATCGACTTACAAAAAAAAGTTGGCCGCCATCTTGGTTTATTTTTATTTTTGACATTGCGTTGTTGTTTTCTTGTTAAAATTGTACTAAAACCCAAGTTTCATCAAAATCGGCTCACAAACAAAAAAATTGGCCGCCATCTTGGATTTTTAATATTTTTAACATTGCGTTGCTGTTTTCTTGTCAAAATAGTACCAGAAACTGAGTTTCATCGAAATCGGCCAGCTAACAAAAAAGTTGGCCGCCATCTTGTATTTTTTTATACTTTTAACATTGTGTTGTTGTTTTCGTGTCAAAATAGTACCAGAAAATAAATTTCATCAAAATCGGCTTACAAAAAAAAGTTGGCCGCCATCTTGTTTTTTTTTATTTTTGACATTGTGTTGTTTTCTTCTCAAAATTCTCAAAAAACCAAGTTTCATCAAAGTCGGGGCCCGCAAACAAAAAAGTTGGCCGCCATCGAGGATTTTGGAAATTGCCTTTTTTTAATAAGCGAGATGAAGACTTGCACTCACTCACACTACATGTCGTATGCACCATAATATTAATTTAAAAATAAATTATAACGATAAAGACGTGATAGCCCTGGAAGACTTGTCCCGAGTTACTATGAACGGCGTTGTATGTAACTCGGGACAACCACTCCCCCGTCTCACCCCGCAAGCCCCGCACGATTGACCTGTCTAGACGTCTCCGTCGGCCTACTGTATGAAAAGTTGCTTATTCTGTGCCTATAGTATGTTAGGATGTACACATAAACCGCATCAATCACAAATACTCACCTGATGTAAAACGTATCAAAATCGATTCAGCCAAACGTGAGATATTCACGGACAAACATACATAATGTACATAAAGGGTCAAACTGAGAACCTCCTTTTTCAAAGTCGGTTGTAATACCAAAACCTTCTCCTAAATGTAACAAATACTTTTCTGAAAACCGCATCTCGCGGACAAACCTTCATACATACATACGGGTCAAACTGAGAACCTCCTTTTTTGAAGTCGGTTAAAATACTAAAACTTTATCCTAAATGTAACAAATACTTTCCTGAAAACCGCATTAAAATCAGTTCAGCCAAAAGCGAGATAATCGCGGACAAACAAACATACAAAAAAATACAGGTCAAACTGAGAAGCTTCTTTTTTTTGAAGTCACTTAATAGTACATTACAGCCGAGGACAGTTAAGTAAGAAATTACACTGTCGAGGATGGTTTGAAGCACGAGCCGCAGGCGAGGGCTTTAATCATTCGAGGCAAGGTAATTTGCTTACCGTACAAGGCTTGTATAGTGCTTTTCTCAAGAAATGCGAGGAAATAAAAAAAAATTGTTTAACTAAATAATATTTATTAAAATTTATATCACACATGTTCGGGCAATTATTCAATGTAAATGTTATTGTTTTCCCGGGCACACTTATGTATAAATCGCCCTTAATAATATTATTTTAATGATGTTGGTATCATTAAAATACGCCAACAACACAGATTCCGAAAACGTATGCGCCTTTTTTCACTTTTCCAAATCAGATCGTAGGTTTTCATTTATATCTTTCTTTTGATTTTGCTGGCAGTAAGTTTTCTGTTATTCATTTTGCTTCTGCTCTCAAATTTGGTGGAGTAGGTACATACAATGTCTGTATATGTTTCATTGGCAGAACTCATTTTGATAATTTATTACACAATATAAAATAAACTGTATTGATATCAAATCAACCGCTGAAAATCATTCCCGCCGTTTTTTTAATATTGGTTTGTGAGGCCAAGTGGAACGGTCATACAGCCTATTGATACTTACTACTTGCTACTAAAATGTGCAACTTCAATACCCGCTTCTGGGTGGTAGATGGCGCTGTACATATTTCCCATACAAAATTACTCGTAAAGGATATTTTATCTATGATAAATCTCATTTTGTTTTTTCGATTGATGTTCGTGCTAAGGGTACATAGCGCTTGTGGTTGTAACACCTACCTATGCTTTCTAATCGCTTAGCCTAAATAATAATAGATGACCTAAATATACTAACAAACCATTCTAGTATTTACTCTAAGCTAATACTGAACCTCTGTCAAGAATTCTATTAGTTACTAAAATACCTAGCTAGCTTGAACGCTGTAATACCTAACTGTTGTCCGATTAATATATAGATAACTACTATGGATGCTCTGAATCAAATCTGAAGTGGCCTGTGATGTCGTAATGGAGAACCCTGGTTGTAAAGCGTAGACCCATGATCTTTTAAATGAAGCGACAGAGACTAACCTTACTACTAACTAACTCATACTTTGAACTGCCTATATGCCTACATCAACTTAACAGCTGTTCATATTACATGGCCGTTGCTTCTAATTTTCTAACCTCATTTATAGCGACAAAGACACTCAAAATAAGTTAATACTCTTGTATAAATCTAACATTAGTTTACCCCTACATTGCTTGGACATTTAACAGTTAGGTCCTAACCGATTCCTAGGTCTAATATACTTTGAAAACCTGGTGAGTTATTTTGCTGAGTCCACCATGCTAATTTTCTGGTTACTGACCCAAGGTTAACTGTCTATTAAAACTGGTGGAATTTAATAATTTAGGTTACAATGGAACTGAAACTAGTAACAGCATCCGGATTTGCTTGCAAGGTCTAAGGTGAAATTGGCATGTGTGGTTTGAAATGTAATTTGATATTCCTATATGAAGATGGAGACACAATTACTATAATAATACCTATTAGCTTAAGCATATGGTTTTGCTTGCAAATTAGAAATGAAAATTTGTTATATCTATTGGAAGACTGAGTCACTATATCAGATCTATAACCGTACCTACTAGCTTAGGCATATGGCCTTGCTTGCAAAGTTAGAGATGAAAATTTGTTATATCTATTAGAAGATGGAAACACTACATCTATAATAGTACCTATTAGCTTCAGCATATGGTTTTGCTTGCAAAGTCAGAGATGGAAATTGGTATAATCATTAGGGTGAAGAGAGTCTATTGATCTTAATCACCATCTTGGCCTAATACAAATGCTCCAGCAATATTATTTAACCGGTAAAGTCATGGGCACCGCCCCGCCCATAACGATGGAACTCGTCGCCTGACTGGGACATTCCTCTCCCGGCGCTGCTTTATTTAATTTTTATATAAGAAACAAACTTCAACATATAAAGTCAAGCTGTCATGTTCGTCAATTCTTTCTGTATATATAAATAAAAGAGGACCAAGCTAAATGCTTCAAAGCGACTTGCTGGTCTACATGAAGAGATCTTTCTCCTTCATGGCAGCAGCAGTTAAAAGTTAATGTTAATTGACATATTCTTTTCCTTTTGTTGAATAATCCTTATAGGGATAAATCCAACAGGTTGAGTGCTTAAATTAGGAGCACCAGCAAGTCTGACTCCTGAGGGGAAAGAACTCAATTCTAATTCATAGTAAGTACATATAAATATAGACTCTCCTAACCTTTTCTATGACCAAGTTTCCCCGTAGAACTAAATTCCCTAGTTATGTCTATGTGTCTGACTCGGATCTTATTGAACTTTTGCAACTTGTTGGTTAAAATTTGTCTCTAAAGAATCTCGCTCATGGTAATATATCCTTAATCTCACCATTGGACTGGTCTTGGAAATAACTTAAGAATCCAACCAAATTGGACAGAAGCTTTCGCCTCACCCCGATAGCTTTACATAATTTATGGCTAAAATAGAATCATGTTCCAACTCAATAGGTTAGTATCTGGAAAACCTTGAATCCACATCAGCTTCCATAAGACACTGGTCAACGTTACACCGAGTTCCTTCGAGTTTAAACATCTTCTCTCGCCACCGAACAAAATCCTCTTCATACATTAATTTAGCAGTAGTCTGATCCAGAGAACTCTTCCGCAACCAGCTCAATTTATAGATTATTATAGGTGCCTTTTGCATCATAGGAATATATTACCTTTTGTCAAGCCAAATATATAGGTAAATTTAGATTCTCCACTTATGTTTGATAGATTATTTCAACCTTCATATCTTTGCAATGCGTGAACCTATAAAGATTACTCTAATCAAGCTCTTTGGACTGTTCCACTAGTATTGTTACCTCACAAATCATTTCCCAAATACTGAAAGCACTAGGTATCCTTTGGTCACCTTTTCCTTTTCAAATCTATTAATTTCTTACATACCTCACTGAATATCATATAACTTGTAGACTACATTGCTACAACGCACTAATCATTGACCTAATCTCTCTTCTTAAGATGTAACATTATTTTTGTTAGATAAAGACAGCCATTTTGCTGGAAACTGTCAATCGGACTCTTCCCCACTATCTATAATCATTCTGTCAAATTGCCCGGGTTTGTTCGTCTATCACAAGAATCTATGGCTAGGGATGTCAACAAAATTCGGATTTGATCGTAGATATATTTGTGATAACACATAATGCTACTTATAGACCTAACAGCGACCCTACTCTTTCTACCTACTCTGTATACCAGACTCCCCTCGTAGCCTTGCCCCAGCAGACCTCCCCCTTTCTGCCAGAACAAAGGTCTTCGAGTTACCTAGCTCGTGATTCTAAGTAGGTACTTACCTGCCTAATTTCCGACTAAATGCGACTTTCCTAACAAACACAAACCTGGCGCCTGTATCGCCAGTTCTGACGCCCCAATTCTGTCAAGTTTGGGTGAGTGGGCCCCCTAAAATCCTATCGCTCATGCCGTGGTCCATCTGCTTGGGAAGGGAACAGATAGACACCCTACAGGTAGGTATGGTTCAATCAGGCCGCAACTGCCTCCAAATCTGGGGCATACGCCCCGCGCCATCAGACGTGTTAACTGAAAAACTGTCAATGAAAACAGCCCGCCTGATCAAACCATGTGGAAATTACTAAGCGTTATCCAATGAACACTCATCTGACACTCCACAATGCCAGACTTTCTTTACCTAACGACCTCCCGTGAGCCTTGCCTGGAGCCCGGAGACATAAAAATGTACTCCTGAAGAAACAAACTCTATGCTTCCAACCCTCTCCGACTCAAATTAAGCCCATTTTCTAGGATTTTACTTGGGAATAATTTACTTTAATTGAAATGCTTTCTGTAAACAAACTAGACCTTTTAATTTCGGATCCAATTTACCAGTCAGAATTCCAAAATTAAAACGTTTAAAAGATCGCGAACCCAATAAACGCCCTATGGTGCAAGGACTCACTGTACACTTGCTTGAAGACTACTTCTCGCTTGATTTAAAATGGAAACTTCTTCAAAAAGTGTTTCGTCTTCCATACGTGTTGCCTCGAAGTCCATCCCGGAGAAATAAGACCGGGCGTCGCGTCGTTTTTGCTTATATAGACCTCCTCAAAAACGCGCCAAAAGTTAGCGTCCTTTTTTCTTTTTTTTTCTTTTACATCCTAGAAATTCTCCCCACTCTCAGGGAAATTTTACCCCTATGTTTAATGGAAACTTTTCAGTATATTTCTAATCCGTCTCTTAAATGTCTCATGTCTAATTATTTAACTTTGAAATACTAATTTGACTAAGGTTTATTAGTTTTAATGTCTTAATTGTACATTCTAGAATAATTATTATTCATTTTTCCAAATTTTATTTCCTATAAATATTTCTTTTTCCCCTTTACAACAATTAAAGTATTTTACTTTTAATCTTGTGTGAATACCATACATCAATAATTACCCCCTCTCCCTGTTTTATAAATAAGGTATTTATTTCTCACAACATGGCAACCCAACTATTCCTGCCTACCCAATAGGAGACATTCCATTGAAAATCCCTATTCACCCCCCCACAAAACTGATAGGCCATCTAGCGTCTAACGCCAAACCATTTCAAACATCCTGAACGCCCAGCTTGGCTTTCGTTCAGAAACCTTTGATAGTTAAGTTATAGAATTTACTAAACTATTCAAAATATTACCTTCTCACATAATATAAACACATTATTTTGTATGATCCCTTTTTTTATTATTATTTATGAATGAAAACTATTATCAAAATGGTAATTGTTCGAACATAATTTCCGAACGTATCACCTCTAGCCAAAGAAACATATTTGAAACTTTGAACCTTATCTAAGATAGAAACCAATATTCTGTACTTTTGATTATTTAACCCATATTTTTATTTAAGTTTTACATAATGTTAATTTAACATTCTGTGAGTAAAAACTTCTCGCTATGTTTATGTGATGTCATTTGACTTGTCTTAGTTCTCAACTCTGCCGCTAGTTGTCGTTGCACTTGGACAGGATTATTCCATTTTGACATGTCATTTGTTTACAACAAGATTTATAATTTTACTAACTAATAACAGTTCGTGTCGATTATTTCGTGAACCAATATCGAAATACAAGTATTGTCCACACTCCCGTGAAGCGAATTAGACCGACAAAACCCTCAACAAAGTGCATCTTCTTATATGAAATGATTTGTCACAGAGTCCAAATATTGTGAAACATCATTGTTTCGATCCCTGAATCTCAGGTATTTATTAACTATATTTTTCTCGCTAATTCAAACAAATTTACTGTATCTAACTTCCTCAGATTAATCATAAAACTTCCAAATTAAATGCAAATGACCACAACTGCTCCGCTACCATTAACCCGTTTCTTTTTCAGTGTTTACCTCAAGCAATCTGAAACCACTAAACAAGCCCCAAGCCTTATAGACAGAATCTCCCTCCCATATGCACTGTGTTGACAAAGTATGAAGCAAATTCCCAGCGCAACAACATGGTAAATGGCTAATTTTGTTCAATACAACCCAGTTGACACAACCCAATTTGACTTTGTGATTTATTCCCACACCAGGATCTATTTATACTATTAAAAGTTATTGAGGTAAGTAACATTAATACATTTCGACTTTTAACTCTTTAAGAAATATTCGAGATAGTTCAGGTGCGATTCTGAACCGTTACAGCCGACCCCAAAATTCTTCAAAGGTGACAGTACCAAGTATTGGATCCGGAGTAGAATTTTTCTTTCTATCCAAATCTCTAATATTTCTTTTTACACATATATTTATATATATATAGACATGTTTTTTTTTTTTATATCTATATATATATATTATTATTATTTTTATATCAATCTATATATATATATATTTATTTTTTATTTTTTTTATATATATATATATATCCCTTTCTCTTATTATTTTCCCAAAATCAAAGAATTGAATCAATTTGGACCAAGAAAAACCACAATGCTCTTTGTCCTACCAAAGGACATTGCGGCCTCCGACCCCTATCGAATCAATTTTTAGTGAGCCCTAGTGATTATGTAATTAAGAGTGTAGAGTGTATTTAGACCAAAATAATATCAAAAGTTATCAAGCGAGTTTTTAAGTGTTTTTTATTGCTTTATCCAAATTCATCGTATGTATATCCGACACCAGAGACGTACAAAGCATGGTGAAAGGTACGGGTTGTGAATCCGTAGTTTAGAATAAACTCGCCTTGGTGTATAAACTGTAATCCAACCTTACGATTACATGGCGTTCTAGCGCAGCATTTTATACCCCCAAAGTGCCCCTGCATATCTCTGTACGCCCCCTTCTAAATGAAGCATATACAAAGACCTTTTTGTCAAAAAGCTTACTCAAAACTCTGGAATAGCCTCCGATATCACTTTGGAGAGTGTATAGTTGTCGAGTTAAACATGGCCCGTCCTGACCCACGTGAAGTGTAAATTTAGTACAGGCGTTTACACCGGGACAAGATACAAACATAAACACTGTTTGTATATATATTTTTTTTTTTTTTATTTATCCTAACACCAAAGTCCCACTGTACAAAATTCAAGTCTGTTAACACGTGCTCTACGCCTATCCCTATCACGTGCTGTTGTGTGCGGATCTTATCTTTTGGGTTAATAATAATGGTTGTAATCAGGCTTCCCAATTTGTTTACACTCATGGCCTCATATTTTGAATCTTTTTTTTTTTTCATATATAAAATAGATATATATATATATATATATATATACACTTACATATTTTTTTTTTTTTATATATACAGATTCCACTCTTCTTCACTTTTAACAATTCCGTCCTTCCTCAAACTCACATCCGCGCCACCATGAACATAACCAACGTTTCACCTGATTACTTGTAGTATACTGCCCTAAAAAGCTATTAACATTAATTTGTAAAATTAATACTACCGATCCTCATAATACTGTCACCTCTTCTATTTTCCTTTCCCCTCCCTATAAATATAAGAACTCCTCTTTTGTTTAATTTATTAACAAAACTTTTCGCTCAGATTCGTTCGAAATTAATATATTTTTTTTTTATAGTTAATCGGTTCATTAACAATGCATGAATTGACTCCAACACATGATTGGACTATCTACCATAACCGAATACTATCCCTTTCCTTTGCTAATAATGACCCAAAGCCAAAATTGTACATGTTCGACCAACATTTCCTACCCGTTAGCAAATTTCAATTGTCCACCTAAAACATGACAATATTACACCAATTGAATTAAAACTCTGTAACAAAATTTAACAACCCAATCCTAACATTTACCATAATTAAGAACGTAAAACCCCTATCGTAATAACAATTTCAACCTTGAAACACATCACTACCATCACTGTTGCATCGAACTATAAAACCGACCTAAGTAAATATATAAATACCCCCAATATATATTAATATAGGTATATACCGCAGTACCGACCAACCTATCAACGCTTACCTTTTTTTTCCATCTAACAACTTCCCTAACCTAGCCAAACTACTAAAAGTCTATTCCCACTACTCTCTATCCGAATACTATCAGCGAATTTTGCTGACCTATCAACACTTATCACCTTCTTGCTACCATCTATTAAGTCCATTACGTGTCAGAGCTCAATTCATGTTAGGTACATAAAAATTAAATTATTAATCAACTAACATCCCTATATAACTCTTTTAAATATTAATTGTAAAATTCACATTATTAACATAACTTTAACATTTTAATCCTGATAAGTAATATTAAGTTTTTTATTTTTTTTCAAAAGTTCTACTAAGTGTCTTCCTTAACTATGTCTATAAAAAAACTATAAAAATCCTTATTCCCTCAAATGACATAGTTGGTTTTGGCTTATCCTAATTTTGGTTTTAACTCCAATTCACGTTTGGTGTTAACGTCTATTTTAATTTAGGGTCAAAGTTTATTCATGGAATTCAACTTTAACCTTTCGACCCCCCACTTTTAAGTAGTACCTGACCTTATGACTGATGATAACTATTATTATATGATGAGAATTGACTTCTACTAAAAAGTGTATTTGTTTAACAATTAAATCCCTTCTACTTCAAATTCGCAACCAACCTTTACACTATAGTACAACCTACATTGGTTCCTTTAAGATTCCTATAACTATAACCTGCCTTTATCCCGTAAAACATATTTAACTAATTGAAAAATACACCATATTTCAAAATTAGTAAATAAGTTTCCCCATTATAAACCCCGTTATCCATCTCTAACTTTGGTTACTAATAATGAAATTAATTAATAACGTTTATTTCACTTATCCCGCTCATATTCTTCTATGTTACAAAATAAGTAGGTACCTATATCATAAATACCAAACATCGACGGGTATCGTCACACTTCCAAGCCCCAAAGCAACACTGAACAGTTTGTCTACGACAATCACCTGGGCAGGAATCGAACCCGAGACCTCTACATATAGTGACTTCCAAACCATTCGACCCCAGTGGTCGTTAACCTATCATATGGACGTCCCACTTAATATCATTTTCTATAGCTAATTTAATTCTAAGGTCTTAATACTAACCTAAATAGAATTCCTAGTAACTTTAATTACATTAATTCTAAACCCTACTAATTGATTAACCTGTAACTGTAGTTACACTTTTCCACGACCCCCAATCCAACATACTATAAAATTTAGCTGCACTATCTATACTGATATTATAAAAAGACAAAGTTGTTTGCCCACTAGTTCGTTCGTCTACGATAACCATGTCCGCAACCCCCCAGCTAGACCGAACCAACAAAACTCTCCTTGACCATTAAGTGACATAAATTACCTCCCAAACCCCACTGGAACAGTCCCAACACGACACTAGCGGAACCCGTAACAATCCTCTAGCCATAATCATTTTGTATTAAAAATCATACACTTATAAATTACAAAAAAGATTATAACATTTAATTCGTTACATCAATTCAAATGTCTCATTGTTTGCCTAAACTGGAGCCATCATATATTTTTTTCTCCCTATAATTGCAAGTACCAATCTCTACCCTATGGATGATAGTCGAGAATGATGTTCTCTCAATGCAACTAGTAAATTTTTAATTTAATAATTTTATGTATGACTAACATTCTAATAAAATATTCCCCAGTGTCCACACAATGGTACTCTTAGCATAGCGACAATTTCCTTACTTTTTCTACCAGCATTTATCAGTTGTCTCACTGCTTATCCGAATAAATAAGAATAATAATAATAATAATCCCTAATAACACCCAAACCTCGACCATATGTTATTTCTTTTCAAACATAACGTACCTATAGTCCTATCACAAAGTAATTTATTAAGATTAACCAATGGTTCAACTAAGAACGTATATCTAGTTACTAATATAGAACCAAGATTGATAAAAAGAACAACAAACCAATCACGTCGCCTGTATGAAAGTTCTTTTCCTTCTCCATTCACCACCCCCTATTCAACATCATCATGTCCAGTGAACGAGGACCACTGCTGGCATACTATGTTTCAATTAAATCTATCTGTTTTTTTTCTATATAGAGAATATACAATTAGTCTATGAATATTCCCGGCATACCTGTAACACTAATGCTACCCATAACTAGTTATAAATAGTCAACAGTTGTTCACTACATCACGCCAGCGACCCCAAACTGTCAGACACACTTGGTTCTTACATTATTTACCTATTTAAGCTAATTTGTAATATTTACTACCTACTTTTAGGCATAGCAACCTATAAAACTTAACTGGATACCTAAGAGAAGCAATATTAGTTAGGCAAGCAATCTCCTATAATTCTCATTGACATAAGAATAATTACTTGATTTATTTTATAACATTGTTGTATTCCTTCTTAAACCGTCGTTGAATTTTCTAACTCAAATTTCAACGAAAGGTAAAGAATTATTTAACCCTATTTTATTCTTGTTAAGTACCTATTTATCTATAATGTTCCGGACTAACACACCACCCCACCCTAGTCTACACTACTTATCCATCCAAACACCAACTCCTACTTGAAATCAAAACCACTGTAATTATAATAATAAAATTTCTGCAAGTCTTATAACCGACATCTAAGTTTCTTTTATGTTCCCGGATGAAAATTTCGATTACTTACCTAAACCAAGTAATTTTCCCCTTCTTGTTCATATATTAGGTTGTTTAATAATTATGAAGTTATCTTATTATGGTTTTTTCCAAACTCACTGAACCATTTTAGATGAAATTCTCTCTACTTGCTGTTCAAATTAGAAACCATTGAATCTAATGTTTCTAATCTAGCCAATCCAAAATCTTCACTAACAAATTCCTTTTGGTTCATATTTCATGAATTCTAATACCTAACTATTAGTAAAAGAACCCATTCTTTTATCCAAATAGCTATTTTTTTAAGTTTTAAGAAGTAAGAAATAATGTTACCTCATTTTACTGACCTAATACAAAAACCACTAAACCTTACCTTTTTAAATATATCCATAACTACATTTAACAAATTAGCTAACATTGTTTTAGTTTGTAGCAATATAATTTTCTTCCACTAAGTTAGGAGTCTAATCATTACCCACTGACATATCTAATTTTGTTCTTTAAAACTTTATCACCGACCCCAAAATACAAAATAATAGTTCTATCATTCATCGAGACAAGATTTCTCTTTAATTCTGAACTATTTTCAACTTTTAAGTTATCCGAGCATTTGAAAAATCTAATCTTTACCTACTAAGTTATCCGTTGACTTATTTAGCATTGCAAATACCGTTCCCTTCAAACAAAATTACCCTCTTTGAGTCTAAGCTGTCCACAAACAGTTCCTTTATACATATACATCATCATCATCATCATCATCACTTCAGCCGTACGACGCCCACTGCTGTTTATTTCATATACAATTTGGTACTAATTGTGTCTAATTCTAAAAATTTTCAACAATTTAATTAAAACTAAATCTCTGATTAACTTACCAAAGTGGTTGTTATCAATCTATAAGTCAGAAAGGGTCTCCCCTCTCTTATGTACACCATGAAAAGCCAGACCTCATAACACTTCTTCAGTTTTCATTATCCACTTATTTCCATGAGAAATCACTCTCATCAAGACACATTTTCCAACCAAGCCAAACTTCTTTAATTATTTACCCCTTTGAAATACCTTGTACAAACCCCCCAACTTAATATCAACTAAAATACTATTCTCTTACTTCAAATTCATAACTCTTACAATGATTTACACTAAAACCTATTTGCATAACTATTTAATGTCCTTTTTTTTAGGTTATATTTTCACAATAATGATAAACACAACCACAGATCTATCCTTCAGACAGTTTCAGCATTTTCAACAATTTCACAAACTTAGATGACACTCAACCTTTAATAATTCATAAATTTTCTTGATGAAAACAAAAACATTCCTAACAACAAATTTTTATTTTTTTTATTTTTTTTTTTTTTTCCCAATGTTTTTGGCTTGGATGAGAGTTCTTTAAGCCATGTCTGGATTTATATCCTAACAACAATAAAAATAGCGCACCACAGAACAACGTGATCGCCCCCCTCCCAACTTCAACAAACCTGTCATCTGTCACTTTGACACCAATAACTAATATCTGATCTGTGCCAAACTATGGTCTCACACTGATGCACGGGTTTCACCTGCATATAATGCCACCAATTAGCGCGCCGTTTGATATAATACGTAGATGCGTTCGGGTTTTAGCGCACTAATTTGATACCATAAACGCGCCAGGACGCGCATGCCGTTATCAACGCCGTTAAGTATTACGCCCCGGTGTGTACTATTATTTACAAGGAAGGCAGACCCGCTAATTCACCTAATGTATGTCATTATCTATCCCAAACATTTTTAAACACGCCTTTAAACTACAATCTCGGACCGCACATCACATAGTCTATTAATTTACCTGATTCTGACACATAACATAACCCATTTTAATTAACATTAATAAGAACCACAATTTTTCGTAACCTACCGGTAGCGACATCTATCACGCAGTAGCGTAATTACCCTGTTAGCTAAAAGAATTTGCCCCTTTTAAAACAAAACAAGTGTTTGCTAGAACTCATTCATCAATAACATTCTGCCTTATTTATTATTATCATTAAAGTTACTAACCAAATTCCACTCGTTCGAAAATACCCGTGGCGACCTCCGTTGAGTAAAAATGTAACTACTGCCCTAACTTTCTTGTGATGCCGTGCTAATGGGCGATTTCCTAAAAGCTCGATCACTAGATGGCGCTGTCCCACCTATCTATGCAGTTAGAAGGTACGAAACATGAAATTTTACTTTGACCCTTTTTTTTTTTGTAAAACGGAACGTCAGACAGAAGTTATTTATTTACCTTAATCTTTAAAATTTAACTATTTCGTTTCTGTTCCTCACAGTAGTACTTATTTAATTTATTATTAGTTTCCTTTGGGTTTTTAATTTAAATATGATTCATACCAAAATATACTAGCCGCTACACACTTCGTTCAACGCCATCTAGCGAAGCTTTCGGAAGCTAGAAAATCTATCCTGTCACTCATGTTCTTAAATATCGACCTTTCCAAGAAACAACCTCAAAATCTAATTTTGTGAATAGAGGGCTACCGGCTAAGAAATCTGGATATGGGTATGGGCTTCAACTGTCATTTGAATTCCCTATTCTGATAGATTTTTGTTGCTTTGTTCTGTTGAACGTTGCTAGCTAGTTATCGTTATACCCGACGTCACAAAACAAGGAACCGATAGCGACTATTTTCTTTATAAAATTGACTCAAAGTTCCAAAAACCGTATGAAGTTCATACCCATAAAGTAACGCGGTAGCTCCCAGTCTTTACTAAACATCAAACCCGTACTACTTGTCATATAACGTGTCTCTATAATTTATTTGTATACAAATATGCAAGCCCATACAAAGTTTGTACTTAACAAGGTCCATACAGTTTCCCATAATTTTTCCGTTCGCCTACCCAGAGCTAACACTAAGGAGAAAAACAACCTTGTCAATGACAAATGTCATTCTCCATGTGTTCCCCATACATGCTCTTTGATTAGCTCCATATAACCTCTACTCAAAAGTCTTTCAACTATACAATTGTGCTATACAAGTTTGTGAATTCACCTGCCCGGCTTTCGACAATTAAATTACCTAATTATTGACGAATTTCAACAGAGATAATATTGGTAATCTATGAAACCACAATATGATGTTACTCAAGAATTATAACTATTGTTCTTTTTAATAAAAAGACAATTAATAGTAAGTACTTGTTTAATTATGTGATTAATTATTTATTCTCTAACAGAATGCAATCCAACTTAGCATTTCATCTAACTAAAATTCAACATTACTACCTATGAAATCTCTGAAAAGATAAACATTTTCTTATTTTTGAATTTGCTAGCATATTACAATAATGAATTATTTCTTCCATTTCAGAAAACAAGTTGCTATACTTAACTAAACCTAATCAAGACCTATGAACAGTTCTCAAAAGACCCTTATTAAGAAACATCCTGCCCGGGGACGCTTAACAGAAGTTTGATTAAATAATTAATATTAACCCCGTCGCTTCAGTTTTCCTTCTGCACTAAACAACAAATTGTGGCTATTCCAACTCAATGTAAACTAGCCACTTACCTTCAGAAATACTCAGAGCTCCAATGTAATTTATATGCTAAACTCATTAAAAAGGTTTGTAAATATGGTCTTATTTTCTTATTCCTATACAAGATTTGCTATAATATGTGTTAATTTTTAATCCTGGTAACGGCACTACTAAATTGTAACACCTACCTATGCTTTCTAATCGCTTAGCCTAAATAATAATAGATGACCTAAATATACTAACAAACCATTCTAGTATTTACTCTAAGCTAATACTGAACCTCTGTCAAGAATTCTATTAGTTACTAAAATACCTAGCTAGCTTGAACGCTGTAATACCTAACTGTTGTCCGATTAATATATAGATAACTACTATGGATGCTCTGAATCAAATCTGAAGTGGCCTGTGATGTCGTAATGGAGAACCCTGGTTGTAAAGCGTAGACCCATGATCTTTTAAATGAAGCGACAGAGACTAACCTTACTACTAACTAACTCATACTTTGAACTGCCTATATGCCTACATCAACTTAACAGCTGTTCATATTACATGGCCGTTGCTTCTAATTTTCTAACCTCATTTATAGCGACAAAGACACTCAAAATAAGTTAATACTCTTGTATAAATCTAACATTAGTTTACCCCTACATTGCTTGGACATTTAACAGTTAGGTCCTAACCGATTCCTAGGTCTAATATACTTTGAAAACCTGGTGAGTTATTTTGCTGAGTCCACCATGCTAATTTTCTGGTTACTGACCCAAGGTTAACTGTCTATTAAAACTGGTGGAATTTAATAATTTAGGTTACAATGGAACTGAAACTAGTAACAGCATCCGGATTTGCTTGCAAGGTCTAAGGTGAAATTGGCATGTGTGGTTTGAAATGTAATTTGATATTCCTATATGAAGATGGAGACACAATTACTATAATAATACCTATTAGCTTAAGCATATGGTTTTGCTTGCAAATTAGAAATGAAAATTTGTTATATCTATTGGAAGACTGAGTCACTATATCAGATCTATAACCGTACCTACTAGCTTAGGCATATGGCCTTGCTTGCAAAGTTAGAGATGAAAATTTGTTATATCTATTAGAAGATGGAAACACTACATCTATAATAGTACCTATTAGCTTCAGCATATGGTTTTGCTTGCAAAGTCAGAGATGGAAATTGGTATAATCATTAGGGTGAAGAGAGTCTATTGATCTTAATCACCATCTTGGCCTAATACAAATGCTCCAGCAATATTATTTAACCGGTAAAGTCATGGGCACCGCCCCGCCCATAACGATGGAACTCGTCGCCTGACTGGGACATTCCTCTCCCGGCGCTGCTTTATTTAATTTTTATATAAGAAACAAACTTCAACATATAAAGTCAAGCTGTCATGTTCGTCAATTCTTTCTGTATATATAAATAAAAGAGGACCAAGCTAAATGCTTCAAAGCGACTTGCTGGTCTACATGAAGAGATCTTTCTCCTTCATGGCAGCAGCAGTTAAAAGTTAATGTTAATTGACATATTCTTTTCCTTTTGTTGAATAATCCTTATAGGGATAAATCCAACAGGTTGAGTGCTTAAATTAGGAGCACCAGCAAGTCTGACTCCTGAGGGGAAAGAACTCAATTCTAATTCATAGTAAGTACATATAAATATAGACTCTCCTAACCTTTTCTATGACCAAGTTTCCCCGTAGAACTAAATTCCCTAGTTATGTCTATGTGTCTGACTCGGATCTTATTGAACTTTTGCAACTTGTTGGTTAAAATTTGTCTCTAAAGAATCTCGCTCATGGTAATATATCCTTAATCTCACCATTGGACTGGTCTTGGAAATAACTTAAGAATCCAACCAAATTGGACAGAAGCTTTCGCCTCACCCCGATAGCTTTACATAATTTATGGCTAAAATAGAATCATGTTCCAACTCAATAGGTTAGTATCTGGAAAACCTTGAATCCACATCAGCTTCCATAAGACACTGGTCAACGTTACACCGAGTTCCTTCGAGTTTAAACATCTTCTCTCGCCACCGAACAAAATCCTCTTCATACATTAATTTAGCAGTAGTCTGATCCAGAGAACTCTTCCGCAACCAGCTCAATTTATAGATTATTATAGGTGCCTTTTGCATCATAGGAATATATTACCTTTTGTCAAGCCAAATATATAGGTAAATTTAGATTCTCCACTTATGTTTGATAGATTATTTCAACCTTCATATCTTTGCAATGCGTGAACCTATAAAGATTACTCTAATCAAGCTCTTTGGACTGTTCCACTAGTATTGTTACCTCACAAATCATTTCCCAAATACTGAAAGCACTAGGTATCCTTTGGTCACCTTTTCCTTTTCAAATCTATTAATTTCTTACATACCTCACTGAATATCATATAACTTGTAGACTACATTGCTACAACGCACTAATCATTGACCTAATCTCTCTTCTTAAGATGTAACATTATTTTTGTTAGATAAAGACAGCCATTTTGCTGGAAACTGTCAATCGGACTCTTCCCCACTATCTATAATCATTCTGTCAAATTGCCCGGGTTTGTTCGTCTATCACAAGAATCTATGGCTAGGGATGTCAACAAAATTCGGATTTGATCGTAGATATATTTGTGATAACACATAATGCTACTTATAGACCTAACAGCGACCCTACTCTTTCTACCTACTCTGTATACCAGACTCCCCTCGTAGCCTTGCCCCAGCAGACCTCCCCCTTTCTGCCAGAACAAAGGTCTTCGAGTTACCTAGCTCGTGATTCTAAGTAGGTACTTACCTGCCTAATTTCCGACTAAATGCGACTTTCCTAACAAACACAAACCTGGCGCCTGTATCGCCAGTTCTGACGCCCCAATTCTGTCAAGTTTGGGTGAGTGGGCCCCCTAAAATCCTATCGCTCATGCCGTGGTCCATCTGCTTGGGAAGGGAACAGATAGACACCCTACAGGTAGGTATGGTTCAATCAGGCCGCAACTGCCTCCAAATCTGGGGCATACGCCCCGCGCCATCAGACGTGTTAACTGAAAAACTGTCAATGAAAACAGCCCGCCTGATCAAACCATGTGGAAATTACTAAGCGTTATCCAATGAACACTCATCTGACACTCCACAATGCCAGACTTTCTTTACCTAACGACCTCCCGTGAGCCTTGCCTGGAGCCCGGAGACATAAAAATGTACTCCTGAAGAAACAAACTCTATGCTTCCAACCCTCTCCGACTCAAATTAAGCCCATTTTCTAGGATTTTACTTGGGAATAATTTACTTTAATTGAAATGCTTTCTGTAAACAAACTAGACCTTTTAATTTCGGATCCAATTTACCAGTCAGAATTCCAAAATTAAAACGTTTAAAAGATCGCGAACCCAATAAACGCCCTATGGTGCAAGGACTCACTGTACACTTGCTTGAAGACTACTTCTCGCTTGATTTAAAATGGAAACTTCTTCAAAAAGTGTTTCGTCTTCCATACGTGTTGCCTCGAAGTCCATCCCGGAGAAATAAGACCGGGCGTCGCGTCGTTTTTGCTTATATAGACCTCCTCAAAAACGCGCCAAAAGTTAGCGTCCTTTTTTCTTTTTTTTTCTTTTACATCCTAGAAATTCTCCCCACTCTCAGGGAAATTTTACCCCTATGTTTAATGGAAACTTTTCAGTATATTTCTAATCCGTCTCTTAAATGTCTCATGTCTAATTATTTAACTTTGAAATACTAATTTGACTAAGGTTTATTAGTTTTAATGTCTTAATTGTACATTCTAGAATAATTATTATTCATTTTTCCAAATTTTATTTCCTATAAATATTTCTTTTTCCCCTTTACAACAATTAAAGTATTTTACTTTTAATCTTGTGTGAATACCATACATCAATAATTACCCCCTCTCCCTGTTTTATAAATAAGGTATTTATTTCTCACAACATGGCAACCCAACTATTCCTGCCTACCCAATAGGAGACATTCCATTGAAAATCCCTATTCACCCCCCCACAAAACTGATAGGCCATCTAGCGTCTAACGCCAAACCATTTCAAACATCCTGAACGCCCAGCTTGGCTTTCGTTCAGAAACCTTTGATAGTTAAGTTATAGAATTTACTAAACTATTCAAAATATTACCTTCTCACATAATATAAACACATTATTTTGTATGATCCCTTTTTTTATTATTATTTATGAATGAAAACTATTATCAAAATGGTAATTGTTCGAACATAATTTCCGAACGTATCACCTCTAGCCAAAGAAACATATTTGAAACTTTGAACCTTATCTAAGATAGAAACCAATATTCTGTACTTTTGATTATTTAACCCATATTTTTATTTAAGTTTTACATAATGTTAATTTAACATTCTGTGAGTAAAAACTTCTCGCTATGTTTATGTGATGTCATTTGACTTGTCTTAGTTCTCAACTCTGCCGCTAGTTGTCGTTGCACTTGGACAGGATTATTCCATTTTGACATGTCATTTGTTTACAACAAGATTTATAATTTTACTAACTAATAACAGTTCGTGTCGATTATTTCGTGAACCAATATCGAAATACAAGTATTGTCCACACTCCCGTGAAGCGAATTAGACCGACAAAACCCTCAACAAAGTGCATCTTCTTATATGAAATGATTTGTCACAGAGTCCAAATATTGTGAAACATCATTGTTTCGATCCCTGAATCTCAGGTATTTATTAACTATATTTTTCTCGCTAATTCAAACAAATTTACTGTATCTAACTTCCTCAGATTAATCATAAAACTTCCAAATTAAATGCAAATGACCACAACTGCTCCGCTACCATTAACCCGTTTCTTTTTCAGTGTTTACCTCAAGCAATCTGAAACCACTAAACAAGCCCCAAGCCTTATAGACAGAATCTCCCTCCCATATGCACTGTGTTGACAAAGTATGAAGCAAATTCCCAGCGCAACAACATGGTAAATGGCTAATTTTGTTCAATACAACCCAGTTGACACAACCCAATTTGACTTTGTGATTTATTCCCACACCAGGATCTATTTATACTATTAAAAGTTATTGAGGTAAGTAACATTAATACATTTCGACTTTTAACTCTTTAAGAAATATTCGAGATAGTTCAGGTGCGATTCTGAACCGTTACATGGTACAATACGAGGTAATATACTCTGTGCGCACCGTATTTAAAAAAAAGTTAACCTAATTATGATATAATAATTACCTATATAATAATAATAATAATGTGGCTGTATGGTGCTTTGCTTTTTCTGTTTTTATACACAGGAATAACGAAAGAAAAAATAAAGAAAAGAATTTGGTAATAATATCTTTGGGTAGTACCTTTTCCGAGGTAAACATTCTATATTTGAAGTAAGTAAGTACTGAAATTCATTACTGCAGTGATTTTCAAATTTAGAATGTTTACCTCGGAAAAGTGCCACGTACTGCATTCTTTTCTCAAATATAATATTAACATTTCAGAGCATAAGTGTGAAAAAATTATTACTATCGTTCGGTCATTGTCGATATTACATACTCGAAATAGAAGGGAGAGGTGAGGCGGGAGGAGATCCACCTCCTCTCTCCTCTCCACCAATCAACAAGCAGGCATAATCGTCGCGGAACTCACACCTAGCAAATCAAGAAAAAAAGCGCTACCTAGCGGTGGCTTTTAGCGTAAAAACCCAAAAATGCAGTAAATAACAGATAAACTGTTAATTACCCTTGGTTACTTTCGTTAATAACCGGCTTCGCAACTTCCGCACTTGTGTCGTCACTACAGTTGCAGTCGGGAATAATTCCGAATCTTTCCCGTGGAATACTTACGAAATATTCCGAAGTATTACGAAACATTCGGAATATTTCGATCGTCGAAAAATACGGGAGTAGGTAACGATAAAAAAGCAGCAATCGGTAAAAAAGCAGTAGAAAGCAGTTTTGACACTTATTTTTAAATACCTACCTAAGCAAGAAAAATAGTCAATCATAGTAAAAGAAGTATGGATGGATATCTTACTATCTAGGTACCTCTTAAATAAAATTTCTGTGGAAGTTTTAAGTGTAGAAGTAGGTACTTAAGTAGGCACATATACCCTACCTAAGTACCTATTATTTTAGCGAATTTTTAATGTTTTTGAATTGCTTGAAACGGATGAAAACATATTTTTAAACTATGATAAAAGGTTTTAAACTATAATAAGGTAAGCCGATTAGAATCGGCTTGTAGGTATGTACCCTTTCGTTTTGCCACTGCTAGGTAGGTACAAAACTCGGCACGGAGTCACGGAGTATAGCCGTCATCGGCATAGCCGTCGAACCACAATATAAGTGGTCGTACCTAACAATACAAGTGCCGTGCCGAGGCTTAGGTCATCACTTCACTATCACTAGGTAGGTAAGTAGGTAGGTACATAGTATAAAATAAAGTCACTCTCCGCCTCTGTCTGTCTGTTTCTAACCTTTCTTCTTTTAAACCACGCATCGGATTTCGATGGAGCTGTCACTGTTATTTAGAAAATTTATTCTCGAAGGTTTATAAATAAATACCTACATACAAAACATTCTAATTACGTATTTATATAATAGAGAAAAATTACATGTTTTTTGATGAAGCCGTCAAAAAACGATTTTTCGAGCGCTTAGGTACATTGCGAACGCTGCTGGCTAAGGGTGGTGGTATTCCATTCATCAAAGATCTTTGTCCAGTATGCATTGGATCCAAGAAATTGGACGCATATTGGACGACTTTGACGTCCAATTTCATACATTCGACGTCCAATTTCTTGGACAAAGATCTTTGATAAGTGGAATACCACCCTTAACCGTATGAGATACCTACCTACATCAAAATAATTTACTACGGCATTGTATATCATAGAGGCCTACAAAAAAGACCCGAAGTCGCCTTATTTCTATAGGTTGACTCACAGTAATTTTTATATTTATTAAGTTATTTAAAAATATTACTTTATTTGCAAAGCTAATGTCTCCTAATCAGTATTAATCCTTATCCAAATAAGTACCTATATAAGTTACCTTGGCCATTTAATGTAGGTAAAACGATATCATTGAGGTAGATCAAAATTATCCTTTACCGTATTTCATTTAAATGAACACTTTAGAAGTTATCACAGATTCGAAGCACCCACAAATTGTTCAAACGAAGCCGGGCTGGGTCGCTAGTACCTATAAAAATTAGTGTTTTGCTGTAAGTAGGTACCTATCTACCTACTTTTGTTGTTTGTCGCCTTACATAGGTAAGGAATAAAATAAACATTCAAATTTTACTTACGCTAATTACGCTACAATAATAATAATAACCAATTCACCATCAATCCATCACTGAGCAAATAGGTAAGCACTTCGTTTTTAAAAACAACGCTCACGTTTATTTTTATCGAAATTGAAATATTTTCTTAGACCGCGAATTATTGCGAAACATTATGAATCCTTCTCTGCGGGGAAGGGGAGCGGTCGAATAATTCCCCGGGGGGCATCGCCTCCCACTCCCCGCCCCGCTAATCTCGCCCGCCCGCCCTGCGCGCCGCGCGCGCCGCCTGCCATGCGCCACTAGAATTTGTTCTGCGGCGGGCGCCGCGCGCCGCGCACGAGTTGTTTGTTCATCCGTCGTCCTCGTCGCCCGCCGGACTCGGGCACGATATTTTCTAGCAAGATTGACCTAAGATAAAAAATGACAATATTTTCAAACGAATTTATTTTGAAAAATTCTGATGGAAAGAAACTTTATGAGAAGTATTACGTAATTATTCCGAATACTTCAGAAGTTTTGCAACTGTAGTCGTCACCGATATCGGCACGACAGACGATATCGTTGACGGTAACGACACAGTGTGAAAGCATTTAGTATTGATTGTATGAAACTGCCAGTCCGACGATATCGTGCCGATATCGTGTCGTTACCGTTATCGTCCAATGTGAAAACGCCCAATATCACGAGTTTCACGACAGCAAGTTGAACTAAATAAATGGCCGGCTGAGTAGCTAACGAATCCGTCCGTAGCTCAGCGGTCAGAGCATTCGCCCGGAAAGTAAAAGGTCCCGGGTTAGATTCCCGGCGGAGGATGGTTCGTTTTTTTCTGATAAATCCTAATCATTTGAAGTCATTTTACTCACATCACTGATGATGTGATGATCGATCACAAATCGGATTTTACTTAGTTATTTCCTTGAAAGATGTATAAAATTGCAAATAGCAAAAAGTTTTTTATTGTCTACCCTAATTCAATTTTGACTATGAACTAAGTACCTACCTACCTATCTAGCAAAATTTCGGTCGGAGTGTCGTTTCTTTTTCTTTTTTTTACGTAAAAACACAATTTCAAGACTAGAGCTAAGCGCATACATACAACTTTAAGTTGAACAACTATTTTGTTGTGTATCATATTATGTTTTTTTATTTATAGGAATAGGTAGGTACATTGAAGCGCGCATATCACACAACTCGATAGTTGCTCGACAAAAAAGTAAAAAAGCTTAATTAAACGGTTTAGTTGTGTGGAAATCACGAGAACCACACACACAACTCGACAAAACAGTTTAGTCGATGCAAAAATTGTAGGTAAGTATGTAGGTTACTTACTACTTACTAGGTAGGTACTCACTCACATTCACTATATGACCACATATGACTACGCAAACTTTCATGTCGTTTTGTAGTTCTGTTGCACACACACTATTTTGAATACACAACACAATGTTTTTTTTATTTCCACAATAAGAATCCACTGAGAAGTTGTCGTTTAACTACTAACGTAAGTAAGTAGGTACAAAGGGTTACCATATCTCAGGATTTTTAGAATTTCTAATAAAATACAAAAGAAATAGTAAAATAAATGCTTAGATTAAAGATCTTTATAGATCTTTTAGAACAAACTAACTTCCTTTGGTATAATAATTAATTGATAAGTACTATCTAAGTACTAATTAGTAGATACAAAACTTTTTAAGTAAGGTTTTTTCTGTAATTATTGATTTATTGCAACCCCCCCCCCCCCCGCTCTCTCAAACTCAGGCTTTTTCAATGGAAATCAGGCCTATTCTCAGGACTTTTGTTTTTTTCATCTGGTAACCCTAGGTACAACATCACATTCGAAATGGGCTGGTGCTGCCGTCCATCCTGCGCACCATCATCGTGCTGGAATATCAGTTGGTTTTCCATCATAAACGTAGCTCAACACGGGCAGGCAGAACACTGAGAATATCATTCATAGTAACTTGCTTCTAATCGTAAATAATTTTCACCGTTTAAGCTAAACAAGTAGGTACCGAAAGTGCGACCTTTTTCGGTGCTTCCCGTGAACGACTGACGGTTATGGACGTGTTGTGAGTGACTTCCTTGTGTGCGTGTGAATGCGCATCATGCACATTTTTTTCCAGTCACATTCGCTCCTGGTACTAGGGTGATAGATCCAACTACCGGCCCACGGCCTCTCAACGACCCGGAGTTTCGTATCTAATTCTGTGGTTCCTTATCTTCGTATCAATACAAGAGTTAAGGAGCCCACAGATGATCAGTCGGCCTGTCGGCAACAGCCTGTCAGTAACCCTAGTATGAGTTTTGCAAACTAATACAGTTTGCAAAACGTAATCGAAAACTATCGCTCTATCTCTTTCATGTCCTTTGACTGCTTTACCAACATGCGCAGTTCATCCGAGTTTTCGGAAACGTTGACGGTATAAATCAACTGATATTAGGGGTACTGACAGGCCGCTGCCGACAGGCGAACTGATCCATCTGTGGGGCGCTTTTGTAAACGTGCGGGGCTGAGCATAAAAATGATGTTAATAATAACGTCTGTGCGAAAATAAAAATAGAATTCAATTGTTTGATTTTAAGATGCGAGCATAAGGTTATTAACTGTACCTACGTGTAAATGAAACAGAGTAAAAACTGTAAATTATGATGAGATGATGGGCGTTTTCACATTGGACGATAACGGTAACGACACGATATCGGCACGATATCGTCGGACTGGCAGTTTCATACAATCACTACTAAATGCTTTCACACTGTGTCGTTACCGTCAACGATATCGTCTGCCGATATCGGTGACGACACAAGTGCGGAAGATGCGAAGCCGGTTATTAACGAAAGTAACCAAGGGTAATTAACAGTTTATCTGTTATTTATTGCATTTTTGGGTTTTTACGCTAAAAGCCACCGCTAGGTAGCGCTTTTTTTCTTGATTTGCTAGGTGTGAGTTCCGCGACGATTATGCCTGCTTGTTGATTGGTGGAGAGGAGAGAGGAGGTGGATCTCCTCCCGCCTCACCTCTCCCTTCTATTTCTAGTATGTAATATCGACAATGACCGAACGATAGTAATAATTTTTAAGTGACTTCAAAAAAAATAAGCTTCTGAGTTTGACCTGTATTTTTTTGTATGTATGTTTGTCCGCGATTATCTCGCTTTTGGCTAAACTGATTTTAATGCGGTTTTCAGGAAAGTATTTGTTACATTTAGGATAAGGTTTTAGTATTTTAACCGACTTCAAAAAAAGGAGGTTCTCAGTTTGACCCGTATGTATGTATGAAGGTTTGTCCGCGAGATGCGGTTTTCAGAAAAGTATTTGTTACATTTAGAAGAAGGTTTTGGTATTACAACCGACTTTGAAAAAGGAGGTTCTCAGTTTGACCCTTTATGTACATTATGTATCTTATTTTAATTTTTAGTTTTTTGCATTCACAATGCAATTTTTATTACAGAAAAATGGAAAATGAAGTATTTAGAAAAAATCGACCCGTCTCACAACTAGCTCCGATGGGACTCGAACCCACGACCTTTCGCTTTCCGGGCGACTGCTCTAACCACTGAGCTACGGAGTCGTTACGAGAAGCGTCGAATTTATCCAATACTTCTTACACGCTGTATAGTCAGCGTTAATTTCATCAATGTGGAGATATTACTACCCTCACACGCGAAAGAAATACCTTTCCAGGTATTTGGCAATCGCTAAAGATGAAATTACTATTGCAACTTATTTTAATTTTTAGTTTTTTGCATTCACAATGCAATTTTTATTACAGAAAAATGGAAAATGAAGTATTTAGAAAAAACCGACCCGTCTCACAACTAGCTCCGATGGGACTCGAACCCACGACCTTTCGCTTTCCGGGCGACTGCTCTAACCACTGAGCTACGGAGTCGTTACGAGAAGCGTCGAATTTATCCAATACTTCTTACACGCTGTATAGTCAGCGTTAATTTCATCAATGTGGAGATATTACTACCCTCACACGCGAAAGAAATACCTTTCCAGGTATTTGGCAATCGCTAAAGATGAAATTACTATTGCAACTTATTTTAATTTTTAGTTTTTTGCATTCACAATGCAATTTTTATTACAGAAAAATGGAAAATGAAGTATTTAGAAAAAATCGACCCGTCTCACAACTAGCTCCGATGGGACTCGAACCCACGACCTTTCGCTTTCCGGGCGACTGCTCTAACCACTGAGCTACGGAGTCGTTACGAGAAGCGTCGAATTTATCCAATACTTCTTACACGCTGTATAGTCAGCGTTAATTTCATCAATGTGGAGATATTACTACCCTCACACGCGAAAGAAATACCTTTCCAGGTATTTGGCAATCGCTAAAGATGAAATTACTATTGCAACTTATTTTAATTTTTAGTTTTGTGCATTCACAATGCAATTTTTATTACAGAAAAATGGAAAATGAAGTATTTAGAAAAAATCGACCCGTCTCACAACTACATTATGTATGTTTGTCCGTGAATATCTCACGTTTGGCTGAATCGATTTTGATACGTTTTACATCAGATGAGTATTTGTGATTGATGCGGTTTATGTGTACATCCTAACATACTATAGGTATAAATAAAACACTTTCACGGATTTTTTCACGCAATTTATTTAACAACAACCAAGTTGTTAAATAAATTGCGTGAAAAAATCCGTGAAAGTGTTTTATTTATATGGACAGTTCGCGCAGAAATCTAAGATGTGTTTATAGTGTACTATTTACCAAGATAATAGGTAGGTACACGAAAATTGCCTGCATGATGCACTAAAAAGAATGACATAAAAAATATTTTTATAAAAAATAAAAGTGCCTTCAAAAAAATGCCGCCACAAAGTCAGAAATAATACCTCTAACTCTAATACTGTATTCACAACAAATAACTAGACAAATAACTAAATACTAGTACTTTGAAGTGCCCGACGTCTTGAAAGTACTTACTTACGTTATTTGGTGTTAATCCAGTATAGAGATATTTATTTCTTACTTTTTGGTGGCATTTTTTTAAAGGCGCTTATTTTTAATTAAAGGTAAGTAATATGTGCATGTAAAAATAATGTGCCTTATTGGTATGGATCTATAATTGGTTTACTGTAGCTATTAATAGTTTCATAATTGGTATTTTAACTGTTGATCCACCAAATAAATAAAATGTCCTCGAAAGTGTCCTGGCTTATTCGAAAAAATTTATAAAACATTTTACTTCGCGCACACAGTTTATCGAAGAGAAGGTAATATGTTCCCTCTAAATATCGCACTTGAAGAATAGGATCAACTCAAAATGTTCTTTGACGATATCGTTTTTTTCGCCGTCAATATAAAAGATAAAGCAAACGTAATTTGTTTACTGCTGCCATTATTACCTCGAATACCTATACTAGTATAATAACTAATATAAAACTTGGAGCCTCGCGGTTACTTTAGCTGGCGTAATGCGACTAACCGCATAGCAAGCTGCTGGTTATCGTTTCACACACCGATATCGTTCCGATATCGTGACGATATCGGTGTAATATCGTGTCGTTACCGTTATCGTCCAGTGTGAAAACGCCCAATAATGTAAGTTTTCGAAACTAAACATGGTTTTGTTTCTGTTCCTCGAATAATTGAAGTTTTTAAACACACAACCAAATTTTTACTTTCCATTCGGTAATTGTACATCCATATCCATACTAATCCATACTAATATTATAAATGTGAAAGTGTGTTTGTTTGTTTGTTTATTTGTTTGTTTGTTTGTTTGTTTGTCCTTCTTTCACGTCAAAACGGAGCAACGGATCGACGTGATATTTGGTATGGGGATAGTTTGGGAGCTGGAGAGTAACATAGGCTACTTTTTATTCCGGAAAATTATAAAATAGAAAATATTATTTTGTATAGAAAATCGATAAACTGTCGTACTATACAAAACTGTCATTTCTTCCATAGCCGCTTCCAAAGAGGAATGTCAAAGAGTATTGTAATCACTGACGTTTTAGGCGCTTTGGATTACCTACTTTTTAATAAGTGACATTTGTGGCAGGCAGTGTATAAAACTTCTTCGCGATTATTTATTTTCATCTGTCTGTCTATAAAAGATGTTGGTGATACGAAGTTTACCGGGCCCGGTGTCCGGTCGGGTATAATTAATATGGCAAAACAACGTTTGCCGGGTCAGCTAGTAAAAAATAAATACTAACTTATACTACGATTACCCTAATAGGGCGGACCGTCTAATGACAGTTAGCGAAATGCTTGCGCCAATGGCCCAGTGCCGGCCGGGCGGCCAACACCCATTTATACCCACACTAGGCTCGTCGTGTTCCCGTTGGCGCAAGGATTTTGTTAAATTGTTATTAAATATTTGCCCTCTCTCTCACTCGCGCTAAAATCGCGGCGACGACGCCGCAAGTAGGAATTAGTATTGTTATTATTTATTGGCCGTTTCTTTCACTCGCGCGCGGTAGCGTCGCGCTGAGACTGTCAGCAGGTCTATTGGTTAGAGAAAATTAGGGTTCCGTTTTATTACGCACAAGCCACAACCACTTATGAGCTCCTGGTAATCATGAACTTTGTTACTTTTAATTTGGGTTATTGTACCGGTTCAACTGAGATATTTTTTTATTATTCGTAAATTCGAATTCGAAATTAGAGTATTTAAGGTCAAAAGTTATTTCTGGTAGACATGTAAAATGTTTACGATTTGATGTCGATTGATTTTATTTTTGAAGAGCTGTCCAATTTTGTTCTGACATCAAAATAATATGTTTTTGACGTGATAACGTCTTATAAATTGACAAGCTTTCCGCCCGCGGCTTCGCCCGCGCGGACTTCACGACATTATCCCGCAGGAATGTGATATTTTTCCGGGATTAAAAGTAGCCTATGTTCCTCTCCAGGCTACAAAGTATTGCAATTTGTCCCAAAATGTGTGTGTGTCCAACTGATTTCAGCCAAATCCGTTCAGCCATTTTGACGGGACGGGATTGAGTACTGCACTCCCGAAAAAGTATCATCACGTTCCGTTTACGAAAGCCTAAGCGCTCGAGTAGAAGAGAAACAGCGGCATATTGTTATCACGTAAAATTCTCGTCCGTAAACTGACTTTACAGACAAGCTCTCGTCAGAGCAGTCGCCCGGATAGCGAAAGGTCGTGGGTTCGAGTCCCATCGGAGCTGGTTGTGAGACGAGTCGATTTTTTCAAAATACTTCATTTTCCATTTTTCAACAATAATAAATTGCATTGTGAATGCAATAAAGTAAAAATTTAAATAACCAATTTATTACCAAAACCGGTGGAGTTTATAAGTTTGACCTGTATGTAGGTATGTATGTAATTTCGTAAGTGTGTGTGTGTTGGTTTGTATGTTTGTCCACAAATTTATCAAAAACCTAGTCATATCGAGTTGTTTTTTTTATCAGGGGTATTCCAATTCCAACTTAGGCAACAGTTTTAAGTTTTATTGAAATCGGTTGAGTAGGTAGTTTTTGAGATATGGGCTATTACTATGGTACATCTACACTAAAAATTAAGAAGTAATGTAGGTAGTTTAAAAAAATTAAACCGACTTTCGTGCATGGTTGATTAAAAACTAATGTCCTGCTTTTTTATTATTATTGTTTTGAATAATAAGTAAAAACGAGATTTCTCTCTTAACATTTTAAAATAAAATTTCGGAAAATGTCCGGAACCCATTTCAATAATGTGTTCAATAACCAGGAGCACAGTTAGGAGAGAAAGGGGTGGTAACTATTCCGAAAGGAGCGGTCAAAGGTCAATAACCCTTAACAGCTGATTGCTCGCTAGTGTTGTGCAATTTTAAATTGAACCCATGAAGAATTGGAATTTAATAATAAATTATTATCCTTGTTTTTATTGTTTTAATTTTCTAAATTGTTAGAAAAGTTTTATTTTAATATTCAAAACATCGACAGTAAGATAAAAATACAGTAGGGAGACATAAAAAAAAGAAAAATATTTTTTTAATTTTTTTTTTTATAAATTTATTCTAAATACGTAACATGACCTACCCCTGAAGTTTGGATTGGTAAAAAAATTGCACGGTATATACTGTAGATAAATAACCAGCAGAACGAAAAATTTTAGCTACAGGTTTCATGATCTTAGTAAATACGTAAGGGGCAGTGCTAAGACCGAATGGTAAAACGTTAAATTCATAGGTGTCTGGACCCCATTGAAATCCGGGTTCCCTATTTGAGTGCGAAAGTTGGTAGTGCGATTTTCAGTATATCGAACACGGTGTGTCGAAAACTCCGTAGTGCTATGTTTTATTATATCGATGCTTTACAAGTGCGATGTAACGTTTGTGCGAAAAACGTTAGGTCGACAAACCTTACAGCGATGATTCATTAGTTCGTGGATTTGTTTGTTCTATGACATGTTATTTCGAAATTTCTGTTATTATGTAGCTTCTTCAGATGTAATTAAATTAAATAAAAAAAGAAAAAAGAAGGAGTTTATCAGTTTGACCTGTAGGTATCTATGTGATATTGTTGGAATTGGATAATATCTGAGTATAGCGTTACATTTAGGCTTCCAAGCACGGTGTATGTATGTATGTATGTTTATAATGTTTGTCCACGAATATCTCAAAAACTAAAAGTCACATCGAGATGATTCTTTTGATTTTTATCAGGTGTATTACATTTTAGAGAACAGCATGAGTTTCATCAAAACAAGTTCTGTATTTTTTGAGATATATTTTTCTTATGGTAAAACACCACAAGCCTTGCAAGTAGCTTTCAGGCGGGATTCGAACCCGCCCGCAGGAATCCATTAAAAAATTAATCAAAAACTACAGTACCCCTAGTGTAAGTTTTTATGTCAAGCAAACGCAAACTATTTCGATTCCGTATTTATGTCAATTTGTATGAAAACTGTGTCAGCGCCTCTAAAGGCGAGTAGCGCGCTTATACAGTTTTCATACAAATTGACATAAATACGGAATCGAAATAGTTTGCGTTTGCTTGACATAAAAACTTACACTAGGGGTACAGAACCGATTTTGATGAAATGAAATACACCTGTTAAAATGAAATACACATGTTAAAATCAAAATAATCATATCGATATGAATTTCAGTTTTTGAGATATTCGTGGATTAACATATAAACATTATATACACTTACGAAATTTAGCACACGTGCTTGGAAGCCTAAGTGTAACGCTATACTCATATATTATATAATTCATATAATATCACATACATACAGGTTAAACTAATAAACTCCTTCTTTTTTAAAGTCGGTTAAAAAGGAGGAGTTTGTATTTAATATAATTACATCTGAAAAGCTACATAATAACAGAAATTTCGAAATAACATGTCATAGAACAAACAAATCAACGAACTAATGAATCATCGCTGTAAGGTTTGTCGACCTAACGTTTTTCGCACAAACGTTACATCGCACTTGTAAAGCATCGATATAATAAAACATAGCACTACGGAGTTTTCGACACACCGTGTTCGATATACTGAAAATCGCACTACCAACTTTCGCACTCAAATAGGGAACCCATTGAAATCTTAGATACTTTCTCGAATTTTGGTGTATTTTTACAAAAAAATACGAGTCTTTAATATCAAGCTTGGCCATGAAACAATTCTTAGATATTCATTTTAAAGCTGTCCTGAAATCTTCGATTTTAAAATGCTTTGTGTCTATAAACTTATTTAATTTCTTTAGGTTGAGAATAAATCGCATTTTACCATTCGGTTTGGGCACTAAAAAGATGCTGGATAGAAACTGCCCCTTGCAAGGTTTGCATTTTGAAATGGCACCACATGACAATAAGTCACCAATGGCACCCTTATACTGTGTCATTTCTTCCTTAGAAAGGTTCTTGGCTGAGGGTATTTCAGTCTGAAATACCGGCAGAGAGAATGGAATTTCGGAACCTTGTATATATGACAGTATAAATGGATCACGAGTTACAAGTTGCCATTGATGGTAAAACTGTGACAATTTACCAGCATAGATTACCGGAGCAGGCGATGAAGTCGACGACGACGACGTCCCGGGTTGCGGCGCTAACGTCGACTGCGCGAGTTCCGCTGACTCTGCGACTGCCTGAATGAGCTGGGCTGCTGACTCTTCGGCGCCTTCGATGGAGCTGACTCCTTCGGTAAATATATGATGAAGTTACGTCTTGTAACTGAGTAATTATGCTGGCAATCACATAGTATACGACCAGTATCAACCAGTAAACGAAACAGATCTGTATTCTTTTCCTTGTTCAAAAGAACAAGATTAATGGCTTCTCCGAGACTAGAAATAGCAGACGCCAACAAAGCCTGGTTTGACGCGATCATTTTATCACGTTTTACTACTGCCTCGGAGAGAGCAGCCTTGGTCTCTGGATTGAGGCTTGGTGCGCCTATGAGCTTGCAGTTGCCAGGTATAAGGTATTTGTCTGCAAGTCCCTTACGATCATCTTTAGACAGGCCGGTAGTAGCAACATGTTCGAACCGAAGGGCAACATCTTTGTGAATATCTTTTCCAAATTTAATTAATTGTGTCGGGTCAGAGCCCAGAATTTGCAATAAGTCAGCATCTAACTCACATGACAGCTCATCCAGCGTCTCGGGCAAAATGTTATTGTTACCTTCAACATCTTGGTTTAAGATGTCCAATTGTAAATCGCCGGCTGCTGCGCGCGAAGTCGAAGCAACGGCTGGTTCTATTTCTGTCTCTGGACGTATAGGATCCGGCACTGTGCAGTCTGAAAGACATGAGAAATAGGTGTTGTAAAACTAAAACTATTCATTCATGATACAGTTTTAAGTAGACAGTACAACATAACCCGTGCGAAAGTATAAAAATACTATATTTTTATGCTTAGTACATAATTGTGATTAATTTATTTTTTACCGACATGAGACAACCCCAAAAGTTGTCCGCAACGTCATTAATTGTGTTTCACATTAATTTATGTGAGCAGTGATAGTAAGAATATACTATACTTAGAGGTACGAAGCAGCCCCAAAAGCTGCCCACAATACCATAAATTAGCAACGCATATTATTTTATGCTATTATGACAGTGAAGAGATAGCCCCAGAAGCTATCCACGACACTTACAGATTGGCACGAGACAGTCCCGAAAACTGACCACAATACCTTCTCAAAATGTCATGTATTTAACATGAATAAAGATTGAAAAAATAAACTGACCACAACTATGTTACAAGTAAGGAACAGCCCCAGAAGCTGCCCACAAACTTTGATTCAGTAAATATACTTTACGTTTTTTACTAAGAAAGTTTGGATTCGTAGTTTTAAAACTACCCACAAAATATTTGTCGTGAGGATTTTGTACGTAAAGTAGGTAAAATTTACTAACCATTATTTTCACACTGACGAGCATCTGAATCGCGCGATGATGATGACACAGACGATGATGAAGAGATAATTCTGACACGACGACGACGACGACGTTCTTTTCTTCCTTCCCGTGTTTCACGGAGTTCTTCTTCTAGTTTTCTGATTTTCCTACTTATGTCTGCATAACTAGACTTGCGTTTAGGCATTTTTGTCTTTAAATACACTTTTAAGTAAGAATACGTGCGTAATGGCGGAGCACTGAAATGCGAATGACGGCTAGAGCGCGGGAACAGAATGAGGTCAAGTGACAGTTGTCAGATGTAAAAAAAAAAGGGCAAAGGGATCAAGCTCCCGATGTGCTCTAAACAAAGTGCAACAATGGCGATCGCTGCGCGGTACTACAAGTATTATGTGTTTATGCTAATCTCGGAGGACGAAGCCGAGTATAATCTACTACAATATTACTAACTTATATTTGTATTTCATTTCATACAAAATGAGTGTATACGCCCGCAAATATAAATTTGTCAACGATTTCATAAGATGTCAAGCAAGAAATTTTCCCGCAATAAAAGGTTTGGGACGGCTCAGCAAAGTACCAACTAGCTGCTCTGGACACGATCCAACGTAGAGCTGAGAGGCTAATTGGCGACAAAAAACTGGTGAAGAGCAAATTTCACACCCTAGCTCACCGCCGCATAGTTGCATGTCTATCGGTCTTTTACAGACTATACTTCGGAGAGTGTGCTCAGGAGCTGCATGAGCTCATACCGTTATCCCCCTTCTTCTATCGGACATCCAGACGCACAGCGGGCTACCACTACCACCCTTTCTTGGTTGATATTCCTAAATGTCGCACCAAGCGCTACTCAACATCTTTTATATTGCGCACAGCAAAGAAGTGGAACTCCCTCCCTGCGTCTGTATTCCCGAGTACCTAACTTCTGACCCGACTGCCTTCAAAGCGAGGGTGAATTAGGCACCTTCTGAGTTAGCTCGCTCCATCGTAGATCCTGTCTTAGCCTTTGTAACCCATACAAAGTAAAAAAAAGGTAGGTTCCCTATATTGACCCTGGTTATTGTTATCACTACCTACACAAAATTTGGTAAAAATTCGTTCAGTAGTTTTTGCGTGAAAAGTGAACAGACAAACAGACAAATCGACAAACAGACAAAAATTTCTATATCTATCGTTTTGGGTCTATAATGGTCTACAAATTATCAAAAGTTTTTAAGCGACTAATGTTACTGCTACACCAACCTAAACAGCTTGCATAAATGGATGTAGAGTATTCCACGTAATGCCGATCGAAATATAATTACTTAAGTCTTTCTATATCAGTCATGTTTGTATAATTTAACACATAGGATTATAGGTATAACAATTTTCTTTCCAAACGAATTTAAGTTACGTAAATATTGAAACACAAACTAATGAACATGTTGACTTGTGTGCTTGTATTAATTTTCCGTATGTATTTAGGAGACCACATTCATACGCTGCGGCAAGCTATACAGAAGACCGAAGAGTATAACTTGCCACTTTGCTTGGCGTTCGTGGACTATGAGAAAGCCTTTGATTCGATCGAGACCTGGGCCGTGCTGCAGTCTCTCCAGAGGTGCCAAATAGACTACAGGTACATCGAGGTGCTGAGGCACCTATACCAAAACGCCACCATGTCGGTCCGATTACAGAACCAGAGCTCTAATCCTATCCAACTACAGCGAGGTGTGAGACAGGGAGATGTCATCTCTCCCAAACTGTTCACAGCTGCGTTGGAGGATATTTTTAAGCTGCTGGACTGGAAAGGATGCGGCATCAACATCAATGGCGAGTACCTAACACATCTACGGTTTGCCGATGATGTAGTTCTTATGGCTGAGACCTTGGAAGACCTGAACACAATGCTCGAAGATCTCGGTAATGCTTCGCAAAGAGCGGGTCTTAAGATGAACATGGACAAGACGAAAATCATGTTCAATGCCCATGTTGCACCCGCTCCAGTTGATGTTGGGAACATCACACTCGAAGTTGTTGACCACTATGTTTACCTAGGACTGCTAGGACAGACGGTCCAGTTAGGTAAGTCCAACTTTGAGAAAGAGATCTCTCGTCGAATCCACCTCAGATGGGCAGCGTTTGGGAAGCTCCGACATATATTCGCGTCCGAAATACCTCAATGTCTCAAGACGAAAGTCTTTGACCAGTGTGTGTTGCCAGTAATGACCTATGGAAGTGAGACGTGGTCTTTTACTATGGGTCTCATAAGAAGGCTCAAAGTCACCCAGCGAGCAATGGAGAGAGCGATGCTTGGTATTTCCCTGCTCGATCGAATCAGAAATGATGAGATCCGCAGGAGAACTAAAACAACCGACATCGCTCGAAGGATTGCATCATTGAAGTGGCAGTGGGCGGGACACATAGCGCGGAGAACCGATGGCCGTTGGGGCGAAAAGGTTCGTGAATGGCGACCGCGTGCCGGACGACGTTCCGTGGGCAGGCCCCCTACAAGGTGGACCGAGACCATCTGGTCAAGGTCGCGGGAAGCCGCTGGATGCGGCCAGCTTAGGACCGATCGTTGTGGAGATCCTTGGGGGAGGCCTATGCCCAGCAGTGGGCGTTCGTTCGGCTGAGATGATGATGTATTTAGGTATTAGTAATATTAAACTTTCGCCTCATAAAATATTATTTGAATAAATAGAAATCTACGTAGGTAATAAAAAAAATGAAAATATCTTTAAAGAAATACATACTTAGGTACATATAAATATACAATACTAGCTTTCCGCCCGCGGCTTCGCCCGCGTGTACTACACGACATTATCCAGATGGAATGTGATATTTTCCGTAATAAATTTGTCACTTTCCAGCTCCCAATCTACCCCGTTACAAAAATCACATTGATCCGTTACTCCGTTTGAACGTGAAAGATAGACAATCAAAAATAATAAATAAATAAAATAAATAAAATAAATAAAATAAATAAAATAAATAAAATAAATAAAATAAATAAAATAAATAAAATAAATAAAATAAATAAAATAAATAAAATAAATAAAATAAATAAAATAAATAAAATAAATAAAATAAATAAAATAAATAAAATAAATAAAATAAATAAAATAAATAAAATAAATAAAATAAATAAAATAAATAAAATAAATAAAATAAATAAAATAAATAAAATAAATAAAATAAATAAAATAAATAAAATAAATAAAATAAATAAAATAAATAAAATAAATAAAATAAATAAAACAAATAAAACAAATAAAATAAATAAAATAAATAAAATAAATAAAATAAATAAAATAAATAAATATTTTCTTACAATCACACCAATTATCTAAGCCCGTAGTTAATTTCTTAAGAAACTGTGTCTACGTGAACTTGATAACGGATAAATATATACTTAAATACTTTTTGTTTGTAAATACATACTTAATAAACATAGAAAACACCCAGACCAAGACAAATAGACATGTTCATGCACACAAATATTTCTTGTTCGGGAATTGAACCCGAGACCTCTGGCGCAGAAGGCGGGTAGTATACTCCTGCACCAAATCGGTCGTCAAATACCTACTTATTGATTTTCCCGTGGAAATATGATACTATCCTGTGGTAAAAAGTAAAAGTAGCCTATTATAATCCTTGCCAATTTCTGCCCCCAAATTAGCCCGTGCCATAAAGTGATTTTTCCATAGCAATGAGATTTCCCACGGTAAAAAGTAAAATATGTCCTTTCAAGAGCCTTTAACTGTCTCTATTCTAAATATAATCCTTCTCATGAACTCAAACTGTCACCTTAAATACCAATTCCATTCCACAGCTTTGCCTGAGCTAAAACTTATTTTAGCCTGGGAATGAGCCTTATTCCCGCGGTAACAATTCGCCTATGTCCTTCCTAATAGGGTCTCAAACTATCTCCATTCCAAATTTCATCAAAATTGGTTCAGCCGTTTTGACGTGAGTATATACAATTTCGCATTTAAAATAATATTAGGGATAGTAGAAATAGGAATATGAATGGCCGGCCGCGAATACGTTCGCGAGTACTACTACATCGCAAAATTTTGTGTCAAAAAGTAAGTAGGTAGATAGGCATTCTCTTAAGGTCTCATCAGTACCATCATCAATCTATTTTAATGTCCCCGCTGCTGGGGCACAGGCCTTCTTAGAGATGGATAAGGAGAATGGGCCATGACCTTTCACACGGGCCCATTGAAGTTATGGTGTACCAATCCAAATGCAGCCAGAAACATCAGCTTATCGTGTCTTCCGAAGCACGATATATTTTTTAACAGCAATCCCGTGATAGACCATTGCAAAAGTCACATAACCTCAGCGATCGCAGGCCGATCACGCTACCCACTGCTCTATATACCAAATTTCATGAAAGCCAGAACGGTGGTTAGACATAAGAAGGTAACGATACCTAGACAAACAGGAGCTACTTTAGTGTGAATAATATTCGGACATTCTAGCGTGCGTTCCGTCGCTTCGATCGAGTGCACTCGAGCGCACTCCGGGGCGCGCTCTAGCCGTTCCGTGGCTCGGTGAAATTTTACTCTGACAGCTGTCAGAGTGTAGTTTCACCCGTTCTATGGCTCAGAGTGTTTTTCACTCTGACAGCTATTTGACGTTTGAACAATGAAAAGTGTCAAAGTTTGAATGATTTGAATGAAGCCACAGAACGCACCCCTACTCTTGAACTACCAAAATGCAAAAAATCAAGTCAATCCTTTCCTAAAAAATGTGTGATACTGATTTTTGAGTTTTACTTCAATGCATAAAGAACTTTTTGCTTTGCACGAAAATTAGCTGTCCTGGGATTCATGCTTCATTGAATAAAGTGAATAAAAAAAACTGAATCCTACGGGAACTGTAATTTTTCCCGAGTTTAAAAAAACCGTATGAAATTTTCCAGGCCAGAGTTCAATTATCCCGATCGATTTAGCCGTTTAGTTGTGATTGAGCCACAAACATCCAAACTCCGTATCTTTAATATCCCCCACCCACCCTATATAAAAATTTACCCCCCCCCCCCCCTTCTACTCTTTTAGGGGTTTTTTTTATTTTACCTGCGCAGATCATTTTTAATGATGACCAGTTCCAATTTCCATACTGTTAAGAAATGATGAAGTTTTCATATAAGCCTTAATCCCCCCTTTCTACTCTATTAGGGGTTTTTTATAACTTCGCATATGCAGATCATTTTCAATCGTGACCAGTATCCAACATACCAATTTTCATACTTCTAAGTTCAGAAATGAGGAAGTTCCTTCCTTCCATATAAGCTTAATTCGCCCATTTTACCCCATTATCGGGGAGTTTTTTTAACTTTGCTTACGCAGATCATTTTTGATCGTGATCAGTATCTATCAACTACCAACAATCAACATACTAATTTTCATACTTCTAAGTTCAGAAATGAGGAAGTTCCATATAAGCGACAAAAGAAAGGTGAAAAACTATAGACCTATATCTCTTTCTACAATTTGGGCCAAAATATTTGAAAAAGCAATGCTAGTAAGGTTAATATCTTTTATCAAAAAACATAATTTAATAAAGAAAGAGCAAAATGGTTTCCAAAAGGGTAAATCCACAGCATTAGCAGCTTTCTCACTTATTAATAAAATAACGGAATATATGGATAAGCGCATCTCGTTGACGGCAATATTCTTCGACATGAGCAAAGCATTTGACTTTGTTTCCCATGATCTACTCCTCCACAAATGCGAAATTTATGGATTCAGAGGAGTAGCATACAACTGGATTAAATCCTATTTAAACAATAGAAGACAGTATGTCGAAATATTGGGTCAAGACAAGCAACAAATTATGAACGCAAACAGATCGAATGTTAAAGTTAATAACTATGGCGTTCCTCAAGGAAGCATACTTGGACCATTGCTCTTCCTACTGTATATAAACGACCTTCCAAACATCACCAATTATCCGTGCATACTGTTTGCTGACGATGTGCCTGTGATTATATCATACAGTGAATCAGTTGAAAACTACAACAATGAAATCAGTAAAACTGTAGATTCAATAATACACTGGTTAGAACAAAACAATTTGAAGGTTAATATTGATAAAACGAAATACATTCAGTTTATAAACAAAAATGGCACTAAAAAAGATATCACAGTAACCTATGAAAACGAAAAACTGACAGAGGCAAATGAAGTTACTTTTCTTGGCATAACGTTGGATGATAAGTGCACATGGGAAAACCACATAAATAAACTCCAGAATAAAATAAACTCATATGCTTACGTTCTGTGGAGGTTGGGAAAGATGGTAAATAAGGAAACGGCATTCCAACCAAGCATACTATGGTCATGTTTGCTCAATATTAAGATATGGCATAGTCTTATAGGGTAATTCGTGCCTCATAAATAAAGTTTTCATTGCCCAAAAATCCTGCATTCGTGCGATATTTGATGTTGACAGTTTGGTTTAGATCACTATTCGTACAATTAAAAGCTTTAACGGTCCCTTGCTTATATACAGGTAGTTAAAAAATCAGTACAGAGATTTTAAGGGATGATAGTGTCCATCAATACGAACAATTTTCACTATGGGGCCAATAACGGAATCGCGAAAAAAAAAACAGCTGTTCCATACATTTCAGTCGAGTCGTTGTTGTACTTTTGTATGGAACAGCTGATTTTTTTTTCGCGATTCCGTTGTTGGCCCCATAGTGAAAATTGTTCGTATTGATGGACACTATCATCCCCTAAAATCTCTGTACTGATTTTTTTTACTACCTGTATATTCGAGGTGTGTATGTTTGTGAAAAATCACCCAGAGTTATTTGAGTCCCTGTATGATGTTCCACGTATTTATAGCTGCAGGCGTCCAAATAGACTGGTCACCCCTGTGATGAGGACAGCAATGCGTTCAAGAAACTGCCATGCAATGGCCGTTAGAATATATAACAGCCTACCAGCTGATATAAAAGAATTGCAGCTGACTCAATTTAGTTATAAGCTAAAAACTTGGCTAGTCAAAAATTGTTTTTATGATTTGGACGAATATTTTGACAGAAAAAAATGTAATTTAATTTATATTCAATTATTAGAGATAGAAATGACATTAATGTATTCATTTTAATTAATCAATAATTTTAATAAATTCTTATATTTTATTCAGTCAAATAAGTGATTATGTAATTGTTAGGTATGATTGTAATCCATGATTGTTTTTTATTTGATTTTTGCATGCCCTGCCTGGGTGAATGTGTATCGCACTCTATAATAACATGTCAACTTTAATGTACCACATTCTAGCGAAATAAATATATTCTATTCTATTCTATTCTATTCTAAGCTTAAGTCGCCCATTTTACCCCATTATCGGGGGTTTTTATTTTTAACTTCGCTTACGCCACAGCCATCTCTATCGTCTTCTACGATAGAGACGGCTGTGCTTACGCAGATCATTTTCAATCGTGATCAGTATCCAACATACCAATTTTCATTCTTCTATATTCAGAATTGAGGAAGTTCCATTTCAACGATTCGTTTGATGAACGATGCGATTCATAAGCATTAATTTTATTTAATCTAGGTATATGAATAAAAATTTATTGACTTTGACTTTGACAACATTATCTTCCCATTTTACCCATTAGGGGGGAGTTTTTTTAACGTTGCTTACGCAGATCATTTTTAGTTATAACCAGTATCCAACGTACCAATTTTCAAACTTCTAAGTTTAGAAATGACGAAGTTCCATATAACCTTAACCCTCCCATTTTACCCCTTCATGGAGGGAGTTACTCAAAATCCCTTCTTAGTGGACCTCTCCTAGTCATAATCTACCTTCCTGCCAAATTTTATCTTCATTGGTCCAGTAGTTTTCGAGATTTCGTGATGAGTGAGTGAGTGATTTTCCCTTTTATATATACAGGGCGTCCCAAAACATGCCACATGGAGGGAAAGTACCTTAAATAGTGAAGATCTAAAATTTTACTGAAAGGAGACTTCATTTTTATTTTAAAAAGAAAATGAACTGCATTCAAAGAGCTTTAAATAATTGCCTGTCTGAACTGGGAATCGAACCCGCTGAATGTAAAAAATAATATTTCTTTAATTTTATTGTACCGATCGAAAGGCTTGATTATACCTAAGAATTTCTTCTAAGTAACTTAGCATCTTACATAAAAGGAAGTCTATAAAATTTAACATTTAATATTGAATAACAAGTTTTGGATAGCCTTTTCTGTGACTGTCGAAGTAAGTCGTGCTCAAAACAACTGACTTATGTATTACTAATGAGTGAAGTCGTCGCCAAAACGCCAAAGGCATGGGGCAGAAGCGATGTGATGCTGTTCTTCAAGAAGGGTGAAAAGACTCTCTTGAAAAACTACCGACCCATCTCGCTTCTAAACCATATCTACAAGTTGTTTTCGAGAGTCATTACGAATCGTCTCGCTCGCAGGTTCGACGACTTCCAACCTCCCGAACAAGCCGAGTTCCGAAAAGGTTATAATACCATAGACCACATTCATACGCTGCGGCAAGTTATACAGAAGACCGAAGAGTATAACTTGCCACTATGCTTGGCGTTCGTGGACTATGAGAAAGCCTTTGATTCGATCGAGACCTGGGCAGTGCTGCAGTCTCTCCAGAGGTGCCAAATAGACTACAGGTACATCGAGGTCCTGAGATACTTATAACAAAACGCCACCATGTCGGTCCGATTACAGAACCAGAGCTCTAACCCTATCCAACTACAGCGAGGTGTGAGACAGGGAGACGTCATTTCTCCGAAACTGTTCACAGCTGCGTTGGAGGATATTTTCAAGCTACTGGACTGGAAAGGATTCGGCATTCACATCAATGGCGAGTACCTAACACACCTGCGGTTTGCCGATGATGTAGTTCTCATGGCTGAGACCTTGGAAGACCTGAACACAATGCTCGAAGATCTCAGCAATGCTTCCCAAAAAGTGGGTCTGAAGATGAACATGGATAAGACGAAAATCATGTCCAATGCCCATGTTGCATCCGCTCCAGTTAATGTTGGGAACATTACACTCGAAGTTGTTGACCACTATGTCAACCTAGGACAGACTATCCAATTAGGTAAGTCCAACTTCGAGAAAGAGATCTCTCGTCGAATCCAGCTCGGATGGGCAGCGTTTGGGAAGCTCCGGCATATATTTGCGTCCAAAATTCCTCAATGTCTCAAGACTAAGGTCTTTGACCAGTGTGTGTTGCCAGTTATGACTTATGGAAGCGAGACGTGGTCTTTTACTATGGGTCTCATAAGAAGGCTCAAGGTTACCCAGCGAGCAATGGAGAGAGCGATGCTTGGTATTTCCCTGCTCGATCGAATCAGAAATGATGAGATCCGCAGGAGAACTAAAACGACCGACATCGCTCGAAGGATTGCTCAGTTGAAGTGGCAGTGGGCGGTACACATAGCGCGGAGAACCGATGGCCGTTGGGGCGGAAAGGTTCTCGAATGGCGACCGCGAACCGGACGACGTTCCGTGGGCAGGCCCCCTACAAGGTGGACCGACGATCTGGTCAAGGTCGTGGGAAGCCGCTGGATGCGGGCAGCGCAGGACCGATCGTTGAGGAGATCCTTGGGGGAGGCCTATGCCCAGCAGTGGGCGTCGTACGGTTGAAATGATGAATGAGTGAAGATTGAAACAATAATTATACCTAATTTCCCTATTAGGAGTGTTTGATACAGTTATGTGATAAGTTACACCACCTCGATTGGTTTAAAAAGGTTTGAATAATTATTTATTGCGGTCGATTTCACCATGTGGCATAGTCATGGGACGCCCCGAGGCGCTCACAGGGCGTCCAATGACTATGCCACATGATGGCATAGACCGCACCATACTGTAGATAGAAAATTTTATTGAACAAGGACTTCATTTTTATTTAAATATCAATACGAACTGCATTCAAAGATTTTTAAATAATAGCATGTCCTCACCTAGAATTGAACCCGCACCAATTTATCAATTTTCTTAAACCAATCGAGGTGGTGTTGTCATCGCATCATTAGTAGTAGTAGTAGTAGTAATCTTCACTCATTAGTAATACATTAAAATGTTAAATTCAGTTGTTTTGAGCACGACATCGACAGTCACAGAAAAGGCTATCCATAGCGCTGCACAAACTTGTTATTCAACATTAAATGTTAAACTTCGTAGTCTTCCTTTTATTTAAGATGTTATGTTACTTAAAAGAAATGCTTATGTACCTATGTATGTACCTATGTATAATAGGGCCTTTCGATTGGTACGATAAAATTAAAGAAATATTTTTTTATACATTCAGCGGGTTCGATTCCCAGTTCAGCCAGGCGATTATTTATAATTCTACGAATGCAGTTTGTTTTCATTTTATAATAAAAATGAAGTCTCCTTTCAGTAAAATTTTATATCTTCAGTATTTAAGGTACTTTCCCTCCATGTGGCATAGTTTTGGGAGGTCATGTATAGATATAGATTTATTTCAACCGACTAAACAAAAACTAGAATGAGTTCCAGATAACTCTGCCTGCGCGTGACTGGGGCATTTTTTTTCTAAAGTTATTGAGAACATTACTACTCGCCTACGCACGGGCGACGCAGGGGGTGCGGTATGATGAAGCGGGCCGCGAGGTAGCGGCAATGATGAAGTGAACGCGTTCGATTTCGACCGCGCGCAGACTTATTTAGCTAGCTAGCTAAGCCTAAAACCTACCTTTACCTTTTAGCTAGCTAGCTAGCTAGCTAAAAGGTAAAGGTAGGTTTTAGGTACATTACATACTGATTAAGTCTAGCTCCATGCATCCTACTAATATTATAAATGCGAAAGTTTAGATGTTTGGATGTTTGGATGTTTGGATGTTTGGATGTTTGTTACTCAATCACGCCATAACGGCTGAACGGATTTGGCTGAAATTTGGAACACATATACTTAGTAACCTGGAGAGGAACATAGGCTACTTTTTATCCCGGAAAAATATGACATTCCCGCGGGATACCGTCATGTAGTCCACGCGGGCGAAGCCGCGGGCGGAAAGCTAGTATACAATAATCTCCACCACAGATAATATCTAGTTCTCCACTGACCTCTGAGGTCAGTGATAACCTCACTTCATTTCAATATTACGAATTTTTTGTGAAAATAAATAATGTCAGTCAAGTCAAGTCGTGGCATAGTCGTGGCCAACCAACGGTGCATTCCGATTCAGAAAATCAATTTCAGCGCTGACAGCGATAACAGGCGTAAGTATAATATACCGACGATGAGGGATTTTCTGATAGATGATAAGAAAAGAAAAAAGTTAGTTCCAAAAACTCAACAGATGGCGTTTATCAGACATGGTTTTGCTTTTTTTTTAATTTGCTGACAAGGAGTCTACGTTAAGACGGTAAACGTTAAAAAAAAAACACTTGCAGAAGGAAAAAAAACATTTATAGGACTGAAAAGGCTTATTCTACAGGATACTTTTGTAATTTTTATGAGATTATATGCTGTGTTATGTGTTTGTGCTGTCGCCAACCGCCACGAGCTCGTTACATCAATATCGCTGCGCTGTCACCTGCCCCTGTACCGGCTAAAAAATATGGGTATGGGCATGGGCTTAATTTGACATTTGAAGCACATATTTTGTCCTTATATGGGCATAATATGGGCTTCAAGTGTCAAATGAAGCCTATATCCATATTTTTTTATGAACGTCATTTCGTGTGTACCTTACTCCTTCTGGCTTGTGAGCTGTAAAATCCTTCAGTGACGGATAAACCATTTCTTATTTTAGTATTCAGAACAAACGTAACGCAAGAGTTTATGAATTATTGACGTTTGAACAAGGGCCACACGACCTGACGCTTCAGATTATGGATGCTGAAAATAACAAAAACTAGCTAACGAAAGTCCAGTTTCACTCCCTAGATGCTCAGTGACGCAAAAATAAATAAGATTTAACACACAAACATCATTCAAAACAGAATAAATCTCTTATAATCGTTGTTCAAACAAGGGCCACACGAAACTGTGTGTACCAGATTTAATTTGTCAAAATATCGATAACCATACCATTTGGAGCCAAATAAAGCAGTCTAGCAGCGTCACGTTTGATATGTGACAGTATACAACACTTCAAATCCGTTCGCGTAACAACACATCAATAGAAAAAGCAAAAACAATATTTTGACCCGTCAGACTGTGTGGCCCTTATTTAAAACCGTCACATTACGTGAATTTAGCGTTACGAATGTTGTTAAGAACATAATAGTCAAAAGAATTTCCGTCACTGAGGATCTAGCTTTACCTGGATCCAATCACTGCAGAACTTACGATGCAATTCAAGTTTAAAATTAGTATGAAAATAAGCTAGGGTGACCACGCTAGGGTAGGGTGAAAATAAGTAGAAAATAAGCTAGGGTGAAGTTTACTGAGAATGTATGTAGCTTACCTATCGTAGCATTAGGATTTTAAGCAAATAAAACTACAGTAAATTGTTCAACAATTTATGACTTAGGTAAGTATTAACGCTAAAGTGTGACATATTAAAAAAAGTTATTTTAATTTTTAGTTTTTTGCATTCACAATGCAATTTTTATTATTGAAAAATGGAAAATGAAGTATTTCTATTAATATATAATGATTGAAATATTTTATAGAATAAAGAACGACTCCGTAGCTCAGTGGTTAGAGTAGTCGCCCGGAAAGCGAAAGGTCGTGGGTTCGAGTCCCATCGGAGCTAGTTGTGAGACGGGTCGATTTTCTTTAAATACTTCATTTTCCATTTTTCAAGTTATTTTGTGTCAAGTATGTCAATAATGTCAAAGATATCACAGTTCAATCACAATATGTACAAATGATTTATTGAAAATCAGACTAGTACTATAGGTACCAACTAGGTATTCTAAAATATTCTTTTGTTCATCACAGGTCAATCATTTTATGTACCTACAAATAAACTTAAACAAAGTTGACAAATGGAAAATGAAGTATTTATAAAAATCGACCCGTCTCACAACTAGCTCCGATGGGACTCGAACCCACGACCTTTCGCTTTCCGGGCGACTGCTCTAACCACTGCGCTACGGAGTCGTTACGAGAAGCGTCGAATTTATCCAATACTTCTTACGCACTGTACAGGATAATTTTTTTATCAGTGCACAAATTTTTAGGATCGACTCAAAATCGGTAAGTGAACAATTTTCTCCTAGAAACATAGGTCGAAATATGACAAAAAAATTTTGACCTTTCATACAAATCGGACTGATCACATGATCGAATTAGTATGGGAAGTCTAAAAATTTTTGTCGCATTTCGACCCATGTTTCTAGGAGAAAGTTGTTCACTTATTGATTCTGAGTCGATCCTAAAAATTTGTGCACTGATAAAAAAATTATCCTGTATAGTCAGTGTTAATTTCATCAATGTGGAGATATTACTACCCTCACACGCGAAAGAAATAACTTTCCAGGTATTTGGCAATCGCTAAAGATGAAATTACTATTGCAAGTTATTTTAATTTTTAGTTTTTTGCATTCACAAAGCAATTTTCATAATAGAAAAATGAAAATGAAGTATTTAGAAAAAATCTACCCGTCTCACAACTAGCTCCGATGGGACTCGAACCCACGACCTTTCGCTTTCCGGGCGACATCTCTAACCACTGAGCTACGGAGTCGTTGTGTTTTGTTTGTTATCAAAAATGTTTAGTCAGTTCTTTTATTTTATGGTATTTAATTCATAAGTAGCATACAATACATACAATGTGAATACTGAAAATGGGAAATGATATTAAAAAAATCGACTCCCGTCTCACAATCAGCTCGATGGACTCGAACCCACGACCTTTCGCTTTCCGGGCTGACTGCTCTAACCACTCGAGCTACGGAGTCGTTACGAGAAGCGTTGAATTTATCCAATACTTCTTACTCGCTGTATAGTCAGCGTTAATTTCATCAATGTGGAGATATTACTACCCTCACACGCGAAAGAAATACCTTTCCAGGTTTTTGGCAATCGCTAAAGATGAAATTACTATGACAAGTTATTTTAATTTTTAGTTTTTTGCATTCACAATGCAATTTTTATTACTGAAAAATGGAAAATGAAGTATTTAGAAAAAATCGACCCGTCTCACTATCAGCTCCGATGGGACTCGAACCCACGACCTTTCGCTTTCCGGGCGACTGCTCTAACCACTGAGCTACGGAGTCGTTACGAGAAGCGTTGAATTTATCCAATACTTCTTACTCGCTGTATAGTCAGCGTTAATTTCATCAATGTGGAGATATTACTACCCTCACACGCGAAAGAAATACCTTTCCAGGTTTTTGGCAATCGCTAAAGATGAAATTACTATGACAAGTTATTTTAATTTTTAGTTTTTTGCATTCACAATGCAATTTTTATTACTGAAAAATGGAAAATGAAGTATTTAGAAAAAATCGACCCGTCTCACAATCAGCTCCGATGGGACTCGAACCCACGACCTTTCGCTTTCCGGGCGACTGCTCTAACCACTGAGCTACGGAGTCGTTACGAGAAGCGTTGAATTTATCCAATACTTCTTACTCGCTGTATAGTCAGCGTTAATTTCATCAATGTGGAGATATTACTACCCTCACACGCGAAAGAAATACCTTTCCAGGTTTTTGGCAATCGCTAAAGATGAAATTACTATGACAAGTTATTTTAATTTTTAGTTTTTTGCATTCACAATGCAATTTTTATTACTAAAAAATGGAAAATGAAGTATTTAGAAAAATCGACCCGTCTCACAATCAGCTCCGATGGGACTCGAACCCACGACCTTTCGCTTTCCGGGCGACTGCTCTAACCACTGAGCTACGGAGTCGTTACGAGAAGCGTTGAATTTATCCAATACTTCTTACTACTACGTCGTGGGTTCGAGTCCCATCGGAGCTGATTGTGAGACGGGTCGATTTTTTCTAAATACTTCATTTTCCATTTTTCAGTAATAAAAATTGCATTGTGAATGCAAAAAACTAAAAATTAAAATAACTTGTCATAGTAATTTCATCTTTAGCGATTGCCAAAAACCTGGAAAGGTATTTCTTTCGCGTGTGAGGGTAGTAATATCTCCACATTGATGAAATTAACGCTGACTATACAGCGAGTAAGAAGTATTGGATAAATTCAACGCTTCTCGTAACGACTCCGTAGCTCAGTGGTTAGAGCAGTCGCCCGGAAAGCGAAAGGTCGTGGGTTCGAGTCCCATCGGAGCTGATTGTGAGACGGGTCGATTTTTTCTAAATACTTCATTTTCCATTTTTCAGTAATAAAAATTGCATTGTGAATGCAAAAAACTAAAAATTAAAATAACTTGTCATAGTAATTTCATCTTTAGCGATTGCCAAAAACCTGGAAAGGTATTTCTTTCGCGTGTGAGGGTAGTAATATCTCCACATTGATGAAATTAACGCTGACTATACAGCGAGTAAGAAGTATTGGATAAATTCAACGCTTCTCGTAACGACTCCGTAGCTCAGTGGTTAGAGCAGTCGCCCGGAAAGCGAAAGGTCGTGGGTTCGAGTCCCATCGGAGCTGATTGTGAGACGGGTCGATTTTTTCTAAATACTTCATTTTCCATTTTTCAGTAATAAAAATTGCATTGTGAATGCAAAAAACTAAAAATTAAAATAACTTGTCATAGTAATTTCATCTTTAGCGATTGCCAAAAACCTGGAAAGGTATTTCTTTCGCGTGTGAGGGTAGTAATATCTCCACATTGATGAAATTAACGCTGACTATACAGCGAGTAAGAAGTATTGGATAAATTCAACGCTTCTCGTAACGACTCCGTAGCTCAGTGGTTAGAGCAGTCGCCCGGAAAGCGAAAGGTCGTGGGTTCGAGTCCCATCGGAGCTGATTGTGAGACGGGTCGATTTTTTCTAAATACTTCATTTTCCATTTTTCTTTTATTTTATTTTAATAAAATATAGATTTTATGTGTAATATTAACTGAAATTACCTTACATTGTTACAAATATTTATTTATTTATATTTAGGAAACTTTAGTCGCTAGAATGCAAGGCTGTGAAACTAACTAACTAACAGGACAATTATAGGCTTTTTGTCCATTAATGTATGTACATTGTTGTCACCCTGTTTTAAAAATCTCATACAAATTTTATCAAGGATTGCATCGTAACTACTGCTGTGCAGTGATTGGTTCCAGGTAAAGCTAGATCCTCAGTGACGGAAATTCTTTTGACTATTATGTGCTTTACAACATTCGTAACGCCAAATTTACGTAATGTGACGGTTTTAAATAAGGGCCACACAGTCTGACGGGTCGAAATATTGTTTTTGCTTTTTCTATTGATGTGTTGTTATGCGAACGGATTTGAAGTGTTGTATACTGTCACATATCAAACGTGACGCTGCTAGACTGCTTTATTTGGCTCCAAATGGTATGGTTATCGATATTTTGACAAATTAAATCTGGTACACACCGTTTCGTGTGGCCCTTGTTTGAACAACGATTATAAGAGATCTATTCTGTTTTGAATGATGTTTGTGTGTTAAATCTTATTTATTTTTGCGTCACTGAGCATCTAGGGAGTGAAACTTGACTTTCGTTAGCTAGTTTTTGTTATTTTCAGCATCCATAATCTGAAGCGTCAGGTCGTGTGGCCCTTGTTCAAACGTCAATAATTCATAAACTCTTGCGTTACGTTTGTTCTGAATACTAAAATAAGAAATGGTTTATCCGTCACTGAAGGATTTTACAGCTCATAAGCCAGAAGGAGTAAGGTACACACGAAATGACGTTCATATTTTTTTTCGGTATGGGCTTCATTTGACATTTTGAATCTCTTAGTATGTCCATTTATGGACAAAATATGGGCTCCAAATGTCAAGTGAAGCCCATGTCCATATATTTTTCTTTCCTAGGAACCGTAGTCCTTGCTCATTGTTCAAGGATAAGGCCACGTTCGCATGGGCGTGCAGAAAGGCGTTGCGTTAGCGGGGCGATATCGCAACGTCAACGCCAAGGAACCAGAGGTGTTCGCATAGACGTAAAAAAATCGCTTGGCGTTTTGTTTTGTGCTCACACGGTGCGGACTGCAGGCGAACCTATCATGAATTCGGACGACATCTTGTTAATCGCCGTGTGGTATATTAAGAAACGATAAGCAAATAGAAGGCAGTACTGGTTTCATCCTCTTCATTCAGAGAGAGTTATCCTACTGGTAAATTTTACACTCGGTACAGCAAGCTTCAACGATTTCCTCAAAAATTCTTCGATTAATATGAGAATGTCAATCAGCTCATTTGATGAACTACTGCTTATTTGTTGGCCCTAATAAAATACAGCGACAAGATTCCCAAATGAGTCCTTGGGTTATTTAGGTAGGTATCACCTAAATGAAAATAAACCTAATGACTTAAAAATAGTTACCCACTGACAGTAGGTAGCGTTAAAAAAACGCTTGTATGAACGCCAATAGGGCTGCCCGTATGTTGTATTTCCATCGCGTCCATCGCGTCGCGCCGTCAATCGGGCAATGTGCGATAAAATAACGCCGCGTAAAAAAATCGCTCGCGTGTGAACGGATTAGGGAAAGTCCATAAGTTCTGTTTCAAGGCGTCAAAAAATCGCTTCAACGCGCGATAATATTACGTCCGTGCGAACGTGGCCTAAAGGTGACAAATAACAGGAATCGGAACTGGGGGGCTACCGGCTAAGAAATATGGATATGGGTATGGGCTTCAACTGTCATTTGAATTCCTTATCTTGGTAGATTTTTGCTGCTTTGTTCTGTTGAACGTTGCTAGCTAGTTATCGTTATACCAGACCAGACGTCACAAAACAAGGAACTGATAGCGGCAATTTTCTTTATAAAATTGACTTAAAGTTCCCAAAAACGTATGAAGTTCATACCCACAAAGTTACGCGGTAGCCGCAATACATGCATATGATTATATATACGGTACATATACCAAAATGACATGTTTTACAATTTTTGTCTGTCTGTCTATCTGTCTGTCCGTCTGTTTGTTCCGGATAATCTCTAAAACAGCTCAACCGATTTTAACGGGACTTTCACTGGCAGGTAGCTCATGTAATAAGGAGTAACTTAGGCTACTTTTTATCCCGGAAAAATATCACATTCCCGCGGGATAACGTCGTGTAGTCCACGCGGGCGGAAAGCTAGTTTGATATTAAAATGACTATTGATAAAAACATTGGTAGCCTTTGCAGTTGAGATATATCTGCTAGTTATGTATGGATGGTGGTGTCATCTGCATACCCGAAAGTATTGTTCACCAGCAGGTCATTAATATGCAGAAGGAACAGTGTCGCTGACAAGACAGATCTTTGCGGAACACCTTCATCAATGGCTTTTGGGTCGGATGATTGACCGTCCACCACAACTCGGATTCGGCGATTATGGAGGGAGTCAGCAATCCAAGTGCAAAGGCTTTCAGCGATACCGTATGAGGGAAGCTTAGGTACTTATAAGGCTGCCAGACCTTACCAAAGGCTTTGGATATGTCGAGCGATACGGCAAGGGATACGCCATGTTTCTCCATCGCTTCACTCCAAAGATGGGTGGCATACACAAAAAGATCTCCAGTCGACCGACCACGGCGAAAACCAAAATTTGCGGTCTTTGAGGAGATCGGTTTCTTCGAGGAGACGGCCCAAGAGACACGGCCCACAGAGTACGGTTGTGACTGAAATTGGCGTGTATTTGAAAGGGTCGGCACAGCTGCCCTTTTTGTGCACATGCAAGCTTCCACGTTTTGCAAAGTTTCCACGATTGGGGTACTAGTCCAGTCTCAAGTTAGAGGCGGTACAGGCGAGATAACACAGGAGCCAGTTCAGGAGCACAATTGCGCAGAACAATTGCTGGGATACCATCGGGACCACTAGGTATAGCTTTGTTCGCATCTAGAGTACGGAGAGCTTTGAGTACCTCTTTGTTGCGTATCTGTATATCTCCTCTATGGACGAGGACTCATAGGTGAACTTTGTTACCGACATCAAGATGCCAATTTCCTACAAAGAGAGAGAAACACAAGATTGTTTTCTCAGTCGCAGTATGAGCAAGCGATCTATCAGGCTTCAGCAGAGGGGGAAAAGAAGGGCGACAGAATCTAATTCGGCAGCTTTGGCTAGAAACCAAGAAAAACTCTCTACTTCCAGATGGATGGGAAGTAAGTTTATTAGCTTCAATCGGCCGAAGTGGTCAAAACGTGCCCTGCGCAACATTCGTTTACTAGACTTGGCGACTTGGTTATATAAGCTTTCTTCAGAGTGTGAGTTTCTGCGATTTGCGCGCTTGAGCATCAGCCCAAGCTAAAAAGCTAAATCCTTCTGCACTTCGGCGCTACGACCGACAGTCAGCATTGAACCAGGGGCTAACGTTACCGCTCGAGGGAACATCGGAGTATGTGGTGTAATATTTCAAACCCCGAAGTATGATCTCGGTGACAGCGTCAGCGCATTTCGACGGTTCCTCTGAAGAAAAGCAGCATTGCCACATTTGCCACCAAGGAAAAGATGCAAAGAACTGACGCATCATCTCGTATTCACGTCATTCCAATCTGCCGAATTCCCTCTAATGTATTTTAATTTGAGAAGTTAATAAATTTAGATAATAAAAATACTTCTTACAACTGAAAAAAACCCGGGTAATACCCGGGTACCCGGTTCTGACTCGGCTAAAACCCGGGTTTTAAAAATACGGAACCAGAACCGGTTTTGCATGCCCTACCCACAATAACACCAATATTAATGCTGTAGCCGCTAGATTGGGTAATATTACAGTGCTTTCACTATACATTTCTTGTAAGGACTCTTCTATTTTTCCCATATTTTCCTCAGTCTCTTCCTTCCCCTATTATAGTGTTAGGTGATTTCAACGCTCACCATGCTTTTTGGGGTGCCCCCAACAATGACTCGCTTGGAAATAATTTAATAGAGTTTATCGACGATTTCACTTTGTGCGTTTTAAATGATGGCTCTCCAATCCTGGTCAACGACCAAATCAAAGATGTATTTGGACCAAGTTATGTTGATATTTCAATGAGTTCTTCATCGCTGTCTTCCCTTTTATCTTGGAAATTGAAATAATACACGAAATGCCTGAAAACATACTTCTAGGCTTTAATTCAATAAATTAAACTACGACAAATAATGTGACAGAGAATGACAATCTTGACAAGACGTTCTCTCTATGACTATACTACAAAAGGAGTACCATATCATTCTCCGCCGCTAAAGAGAGAAGTCCTGTAAATATTGAGGTGGTTTTCTTGCTCGACGAGATATCCTCAAAAGAACTACCTGCTGGGGCTCCGGCGGTAGAACTTCCTGCTGCTGGGGTTCCAGCGGTTTAGTTGGTGAAGGTGTGTCAGGGGTTCCAGTGCCTGTCGGGCCGTCAGTTGCACGTGGAAGCCCGGGCTGAACAGATGTCGGTGGCTCTGGGTCTCGCTGTATAGTTTCCAGGGGATCGAGACTGGTCGAGGGTTCGGTTTCAGACTGAAAACTGATACCGTTATTAGCTTGTCCCAGGTCTTCCCCTCCTATAGTCTCTCCTCCTTCGCCAATCGGGGCTAAATGTCGGTTGGACACTGCTGTCTCTCGTCCGTCCCTAAGTTTCACGATTGAATAATCCGGATTCACCTCAATTACGTCGGCTTCTTCGATACTTGTTTGCTCGAACACAGAGTTTGACTAGGACTTGTCCAGCACTCGTTAGCCATGTCGGGATGGTACTGCCATTTGGAGATTTGCGAGAGTGTCTAAACATCCGTTCATGTGGGGTGCAGTTAGTTGAGGTGCACAATAGGGATCTGATGGAATGCAATGCGTTATCGAGAACTTTCTCCCAGTTTTCAATTGGTAGGTGAAGGGAGCGTAGGCCTAGCTGGATAGCTTTCCAAAGGGTAGAATTGAATTTTTCGACTTGCCCATTTCCTTGCGGGTTGTATGCTGTCGTCCTGCTGGTAGCAATACCGCGTGAATGAAGGTACTCTTTTACTTCATTTGATAGAAAAGCTGTCCCTCGATCGGAATGAATGTAGTTAGGCATCCCAAACATCATAAAAAGGTTGTTCAAATGCTTTATGACCATTTTGGCGCTCATGTCGGAGCAAGGGAAAGCAAAAGGGAATCTGGAAAATTCGTCAATTATTGTAAGGATGTAATGATTATTTGTGTTGGTTGGGACAGGCCCCTTAAAGTCGATACTCAAGCGTTCAAATGGTGCTGTGGCTTTGATGAGTTCTGGAAGCGGTTCGGCATTTCTGTAAAATATCGGTTTTTTTTTCAGCACAAATCCGACAGTTGCTTGTCATAGTCCTGACTTCTTCAATGGTGCAGGCAAGATTTTTCGTTTTCAGCCAGTGATGCATTCTCGTTACTCCTGGGTGGCACAGGTTCTCATGGAGTTTGTTCAGTCGCGCAAGTCGTGATGCGGTGTCAATACTAGCGCAGACTCTGGATAACGTGTCGGCTACGAAATTTTCTTTGCCAGGTCTGTAAACGATGTCGTATGTATAAGGCGCCAGTTCTAAACGCCACCGCTGTATTTTTTCGTTTTTTATTTTACTGGCGTGTGTCGTATCAAACATAAATGCGACAGACCTTTGGTCTGTAATCAACTTGAATGGTTTCCCAATGAGCGATTTTCTGAAAGCTCAGTCACTAGATGGCGCTGTCCCACCTATGCAGTTAGAAGGAACGGAACGTTATAAATTTTACTTTGACGCGACTTTTTTATTGATTTTTAGAGTATTTGTTTCAAAGCCTTGTTTCCTATAGTATAAAGTGTCTTCATTTTATTTTTTCTGTGTTTTATTGCCTTCATCAGCATCAGTTTATTGCCTTAATAAAATTAGAATAAGGCCCAAAACGAATATTTACTATATTCTTAAATATATACTGACTTATAACAGTATCTACATGGGTAATAATGAGCCAACCCCACGTCCATGTTACAATTTTCCACCCCCATGACGCCCGACACCCGCCGCCCCGCCGCCGGGTTCGTGTGTTACGCCCCCGGTGTGTGACGCCTAGCGTTGCCAGGTGTCCCGATTTGCGCGGGACATCCCGATTTTCAAGGGTCTGGGGACGCGTCCCGATTTGCACCTGATCGGGACACTAAATGTCCCGATAAATCAATTGCATGGCTAGCAGTAAATTTTATAACTCTGATAAAAAACAAGGCAACCCTAAAGGTGGTAAAATCTAACAACTTCTCAACCGTGTCAATTATAAACTACGATTTTATTTCATTACCTATTTCTACTAGTCCAGCAAGTCTGATTGTTGTTAATGTTATTACCTATGTATGAATAATTACCAATTTACTAGTAAAAGTAGAAACATGCGGCATTCGAATCTAACTGATTTTGGTTTTAATCGATGTGCAATGATGCCCCAAATCATACCTAATCTAAATATACTTCGCTGGCCGCTACCGCTGCACGCTCGCTACGCTCGCTTGGCTTGCGCGATTTGTTCATGAAAACCTAACATGCTCGTCACTTTGTTCCTCGGACCAATCTACTTGTGAAGGGTTGGCAAATAAGTGGAAGAGTAAAATAAATTCATAAAAGATGACTAACATGACATAAAAGAGACAGATTCAAACATTTTCGAGATTTTTTTCACACTTTTTTTTCATTATTACCGATTTTTGCAAAAGAATCCCATTATATATTTTTATTTTATCCATATTTTCCTGTTCTTCATTGCTTCTGCTTCGTAACAAAAATAATCAACGCTCTATCCCGTCCCGTTCGCTTGCTATGCACAGTTAACTGCGGACGTCAACAAAAAAAAGTCAACGTTGTATAGCGTGAACTAACCAAATAAAGTTGCACTTCATGCATTACATAGTTATAACGATCTCTTTTGGTTCGAAAACTTTATATTAATTTTAATGTCAAAAGGACATAAAATAAATATTTTTTTAAATAATCGGATGTGTAATATACTTTTTTTTTTATTTGTTGATGAAATCGGGTATAATCAACACCCTTTTCGTTTGTGCACCATATCGAGGGGCACACTGTTTATGGAAAGGACTCTATATCATGAGTACGTCGAGCTTCATGTGCCCATCCGTAGTAGTTGCAAAACGCAATAGGTACCTACCCACCTTAATTTAAAAACACATTATTTTATGTTTGTCCCGATCTTCAACCCTAACTCCCGATTTATTTTACCTCGTGCCCCGATTTAAAACAAATCGGACCTGGCAACACTAGTGACGCCCCCGTGGTGGAAGCCCCCGATTTCGTTTTAGTGCTATAAAATTTATTACTTAAATATTTTTATCCAAAGTACAGTCAGGTAGCAAAGTGTAATGTGATTCAAAGTCTTAGTTTTTTTATATAAATATTTATTAATAATGTCAGTAAAACAACAATTTGCTTTTCTATAATATCACATTAGTCAAGGTACAATTTAAAAATCACATTTAAAGAAATAAGATGATTTACATAATCTGTAATTAAAGTTTTTCAATACCTAATAAATAAATGATAAAGTTATCACTTAAGTATTTACAACATTGATACACAATAACAACAAAATAATCAAACATTAAAATATAGCAACATTAACATGCAAAATCACAAATCCTAAAAGAAAATGAAAGAAAATCACAGAGAAATATTAGGATGTTTTGAACTAAATAAAATATGTAAGTAGGTACTTTATTTTTCTTAAAAATATATAAGTACTTATCTCCTTAAATATATAGAACAATGATAACAAAATAATGAAACATTATAATCTAGCAATAACAATTAACATTCAAAATCACAGATCACAAAAAAAAACACAGTTAAATATAAGAACTTTGAAAGTACTTAAATATGTAAAATATAAGAACTTTGAAAGTACTTAAATCTTACTTAAATATGTAATTTAGTAATTAAATATAGAGATATCTTCTTTAATAAATAGTTACAACATTGCTAACGATAAAATTAAACTGAGCTAACTTAAATTTAGTAATTATGTAACAATTAACATGCAAAATCAGTTTTTTTTTCAGTCTAAGTAATTATTTTAAATATTTTTTATATGTCGTGAACTTTGATTTAGTAATTATGTAAAAATTAACACGCAAAATCATTTTTTTAAGTCTAAGTGATTATTATTGATATTTTTTATATTTACATTTTTGTTTGACTTGCACAAACAGACGGATTTGTTTCAAAAACTCCATAATTGAAATTTGTTTCTTTTCATATTTATCTGTCAGCCTGGCGTTTTTTCCCTTTTGCATATAGAAATGTCATTTCGTCGTAATCTGAAAGTAAGTTAGTACGTATAATTATATAAAAATTGATTAAATAAAAAAGAGAATAATATTATGTATTACGTAAGTAAGTAATAGGTATTTTACCTCACTTGTGCTGTGCTATAACTTATTGCAACAATAACTTGACTTCTGTGCGAAAGAGGTAGAAATAGCGTCCATCGCTATATTCGCTATTGTCAATTATGTCCGTTTACCTGAACTCTATTGTTTTCAATCCTTTGCGCGAAAGAGATAGTTAAGAAAGCGATCTGGCTTTTGTCTAAACCGATTTGGTCGGCTCGTTTGGAAAAGGTACAAATTAATGTATTTTAAGGAAATAATTTTTGACGACCGATTTGGCGCAGGGGTAGGCTACCCTCCTTCTGCGCCAGTGGTCTCGGGTTCGATTCTCGAACAAGACAAATATTTGTGTGCATGAACATGTCTATTTGTCTTGGTCTGGGTGTTTACTATGTATGTTAAGTATGTATTTACAAACAAAAAGTATTTAAGTATATATTTATCCGTTATCAAGTTTTCCATGATACAGTTTCTCAATGAAATTAACATGGGCTTAGATAATTGGTGTGAATGTAAGAAGTTATTTATTTATTTATTTTATTTAAACTGAAACAACAACGTAATAATTATGTCTAATATTTTGTTGGTTAAGTTACATCTACATAATCAAATAATTATACCTGTAATACATCATACTCATAATAATCACAAACATGAAACAGTTAAATTTAATTACTTAGTTCACACTTTTTTTGTCGACTGTATCTGGTAAAAATTACTTTTATTGCGATGAAATCGACTGTTATAACTTAACTGAAATCACACACCGGGGGCGTAACACACGAACCCATGACGCCGGGTTAAGTATATTTTCAAATATTTATACTTCTATTATAATTAAAAACGTCCGTTGTCTAGTACCTATCCATGATTTTATTATATTTTATTTTTTATTTAAAGCACAATTTCCAGACAACGTGTAAATTACACTTGAAATAAATTTGGATATAATTGATGTGAGTGTCAAAATATATTTATTCATTTTATTACTTACTTAAAATGTTTTTAAATGCATACACAGCAGCAAACATAAATATAAGTAATTAACATTATTGTTTATCTGATTATTATAATAAATAATTTTTTATTTTCAACTGATGGGGTTGTGTGAACTGTTTTTGTCCACAAATCCCCATTGTCAATTTGTTTAGTACTGAATGGGGATTTGTGGAAGAAAAGTTCACAATCCCCCATTGATGGGGCAAGTCGATGGGGATAAGTGGAATAACCCACAGAACGCACCCTTGGAATAGGGACAGAGGCTTAATCACAAGATGGTGGATGTTATGACTACAGTTGCAGTCGGGAATAATTCCGAATCTTTCCCGTGGAATACTTACGAAATATTCCGAAGTATTACGAAACATTCGGAATATTTCGATCGTCGAAAAATACGGGAGTAGGTAACGATAAAAAAAGCAGCAATCGGTAAAAAAGCAGTAGAAAGCAGTTTTGACACTTATTTTTAAATACCTACCTAAGCAAGAAAAATAGTCAATCATAGTAAAAGAAGTATGGATGGATATCTTACTATCTAGGTACCTCTTAAATAAAATGTCTGTGGAAGTTTTAAGTGTAGAAGTAGGTACTTAAGTAGGCACATATACCCTACCTAAGTACCTATTATTTTAGCAAATTTTTAATGTTTTTGAATTGCTTGAAACGGATGAAAACATATTTTAAACTATGATAAAAGGTTTTAAACTATAATAAGGTAAGCCGATTAGAATCGGCTTGTAGGTATGTACCCTTTCGTTTTGCCACTGCTAGGTAGGTACAAAACTCGGCACGGAGTCACGGAGTATAGCCGTCATCGGCATAGCCGTCGAACCACAATATACTACCACAATATACTACCACAATATAGGTCGTACCTAGCAATACAAGTGCCGTGCCGAGGCTTAGGTCATCACTTTACTATCACTAGGTAGGTAAGTAGGTAGGTACATAGTATAAAATAAAGTCACTCTCCGCCTCTGTCTGTCTGTTTCTAACCTTTCTTCTTTTAAACCACGCATCGGATTTCGATGCAGCTGTCACTGTTATTTAGAAAATTATTCTCGAAGGTTTATAAATAAATACCTACATACAAAACATTCTAATTACGTATTTATTTAATAGAGAAAAATTACATGTTTTTTGATGAAGCCGTCAAAAAACGATTTTTCGAGCGCTTAGGTACATTGCGAACGCTGCTGGCTAAGGGTGGTGGTATTCCATTCATCAAAGATCTTTGTCCAGTATGCATTGGATCCAAGAAATTGGACGCATATTGGACGACTTTGACGTCCAATTTCATATATTCGACGTCCAATTTCTTGGACAAAGATCTTTGATAAGTGGAATACCACCCTTAACCATATGAGATACCTACCTACATCAAAATAATTTACTACGGCATTGTATATCATAGAGGCCTACAAAAAAGACCCGAAGTCGCCTTATTTCTATAGGTTGACTCACAGTAATTTTTATATTTATTAAGTTATTTAAAAATATTACTTTATTTGCAAAGCTAATGTCTCCTAATCAGTATTAATCCTTATCCAAATAAGTACCTATATAAGTTACCTTGGCCATTTAATGTAGGTAAAACGATATCATTGAGGTAGATCAAAATTATCCTTTACCGTATTTCATTTAAATGAACACTTTAGAAGTTATCACAGATTCGAAGCACCCACAAATTGTTCAAACGAAGCCGGGCTGGGCCGCTAGTACCTATAAAAATTAGTGTTTTGCTGTAAGTAGGTACCTACCTACTTTTGTTGTTAATGTCGCCTTACATAGGTAAGGAATAAAATAAACATTCAAATTTTACTTACGCTAATTACGCTACAATAATAATAACAACCAATTCACCATCAATCCATCACTGAGCAAATAGGTAAGCACTTCGTTTTTAAAAACAACGCTCACGTTTATTTTTATCGAAATTGAAATATTTTCTTAGACCGCGAATTATTGCGAAACATTATGAATCCTTCTCTGCGGGGAAGGGGAGCGGTCGAATAATTCCCCGGGGGGCATCGCCTCCCACTCCCCGCCCCGCTAATCTCGCCCGCCCGCCCTGCGCGCCGCGCGCGCCGCCTGCCATGCGCCACGTGCGCCACTAGAATTTGTTCTCAGGCGTTGGAATCACCCATAGGGCGTTTGTGCACTACACTGAATTTTACCGATCCGGAAAAAAACGGATGCTTGTATTTTAATAATTAATTATTATAAATAATAGAATTTATTTTTTTCGTGTAGTTTAGGGTTCGAAACATTGAAACTACACGAAATAAATAAATTCTTACTATTATAAATGATTAAATTAATTAAATACAAGCATCCGTTTTTTTCCGGATCGGTAAAATTCAGTGTAGTGCACAAACGCCCATAGAATAGGTCAAAACTTAGTGGCCGGTAGCCCCGATACCCATTCATTGGCTATAATTAAGACCGCCATTTTGTTGGGGTGCCCCCATTGGCTAAAATTAAGGCTGTCACTTTTTCAAGAATTTGAAGATGACGTTTATTTAGTTTGTGTTTTTTTTTACTCATTTCGGTTTTCTAGTATTCTTTAGATGTTTTTCCACATTTCTCAGATATTTCTTTACAGAAATATGGATACATTATTCGAAGATGCCTTCGGTACACGTAAGTAAATCTATTTACGTAGTTTTATGTATCAATTATTTATTACATTAACCTAAATTTGAGTTTTGTTGTTTTAGGTAATTCCAAGAGGCAACTTTGTATTTCTTAAAACTAACCAAAACAAAAGAAAATACAGTTCACAACTTAACCGGAGTAAAGAAGATTCGGTTTCTCAGAATGTTATGAAATTTATCAAAGGCTAAAGAGTCGCAATAGTTTTTAAAAGTGCGTCATGCCTGGCACCACGGAGGCCTCTTTAACAAAAGTTAAACTGTGGGAAAACTCTGCTACCCTTCCACACACATATGTACTCATCCAGGAAAAGCTCCCTCCTGGCCTTGAACTTCCCAGATCATTATGGAGATCTTTAAATAGAATCCGTACCCAAGTTAGTCGAAGTAAAGACAACCTGTCCAGGTGAGGCTTCACCAGTAACACGAATCTCGCGTGCAGTTGTGGTTACACTCCACAGACCATGGCCCACCTCATTGATTGCTCTGCATGCCCGGACACCTGCACGCGTGAGGACCTCATGTTGCCTGCAGATAACGCGGTGAGAGTGGCACAGTTTTGGGGCAACAACATATGATTTTGTACTTGTCATTGACATGTTCAAGAAGAAGTTATGAATGAAAGGTAGGTAATGTTTGTTTATTCTTTTTATATGAATGTAAGTAGGTTATAATTAATAGTTATAGTTATAGTTAATGTGTAATTAATTATTGATTAGTTTTGTTAAAAAAAACCTTCCTAATATCTTATTTCTTTATATGGTGATAATGATAAAGCACAGTAGATTACTTGGGATTAAATTTAAATAATCAGTTGTCACATATAACAAGTTTCAATTTAGTGAAGTTGTTAATACCAAGTCAAGAGAAAATAACAGTGTAAGTAATTCAATAACTTTGTCAAAACATTTAAAATGCCTTATCATCAAATTCATATTTCTGATTCTGACAAACAGTACAGAATTATAACAAATGTACCGGTGGGATAATATATGATTGTTGTCGGTACGAATGATGGTTTATTGTGATTGTCTTATGACTATGTTATAACTGTTACTGCTACCTACTATCTTAGATCTTACTTAATTTTATATACTACCTCTCATCAGTCTATGTACAAAGCTTATCTGCTTAATAACAGTTATTAACTATGAACATTGATTATCTATAACTTGTGCATAGCGGCACAACAAACAAAATGTGCTTTATACACACTACTCTTTCTTGATTTACAAACTTTTCAGTTCAACTATCACTTATTTGTTTATAAAAAGTTATGGCAGATTATAGTAACAATATGTAGAATCTATACTAACCAAATCTAATCTTTTCAGATAACTTGAGTCTCAACGAGGTTCGTGGAGTGCTACGAAGATGCCCGTGTCTGCCTATTCTTGCGGTAATAAGTTATCAAATCAGAATTATGGTGCAAATTACTGCTGTTAGTTGCTATATTGATTACTTATGGCATTAAATGTTTAACTATTAGAATTAGGTTATTGCGTCTTGCATTGAATTGAAAGTGATATTAACAGTAAATAATTAAATGGCAGTTACTACCTAAATAAAACTACTAGGAAAAATAGCATTAGCATTTGTGCGTGAAAAATTAAATTAAATTTTTCTTGTGGCTGATAAAGTATTTATATTTCTTAGTTTATCTATAAAGTCAATTTAGTAAGTAATTTCATTTATCTCATTCTTTGTCTTGTATAAATCTCAACTTATACTTATGTACTTTGTATTTGATAAAATTATAATGTCAAGTAATAAATGCCTTCTTTCATCAAATGTGTTTTTTATTTGAGCAGAATTTAAAATAATATATTACTAGGGTTGTACCAAACGTCGATGATTTGCACAACTATCGATATCGAATCAAGGGTGTCGATAGTTCTGGCAGCACTATGTTGTCAAACTCTAATCGGAGTCCGTCATTCACTAACAAACGGCCGCTATAAGGCTTGATTCCTATCTGTACTAGTCTATATAATTTGTGTTTGTTCTGCGGCGGGCGCCGCGCGCCGCGCACGACTTGTTTGTTCATCCGTCGTCGTCGTCGCCCGCCGGACTCGGGCACGATATTTTCTAGCAAGATTGACCTAAGATAAAAAAATGCCAATATTTTCAAACGAATTTATTTTGAAAAATTCTGATGGAAAGAAACTTTATGAGAAGTATTACGTAATTATTCCGAATACTTCAGAAGTTTTGCAACTGTAGTTATGACGCAATCTGGTGGCCTACCACAAGCTCTAATAGCAGTTATTTTAAGTTGAGAGAGTGAGACGCCGCTTTACACGCCGTATAGCTGCGTCTCACTCTCTCAACTTAACGCCACCAGTGACATCACACCACACGGGATGTCCACCAGAACAGTAAAAAAGTTTTTTCTGTTCTGTGGGGATGTCGTTGTCGCGCTCACGGTGATTCGGATAGAGTCTGAGGGCCTACTCTGAAACGCAAAACCCGAAACTTCGGTATACCCGTCCCTCTCACGCTCTAGTCGGGAGAGAATCGAGTGATAGGGGCGGGGCTAACCGAAGTTTCGGATTAGCGTTTCAGAGTACGGTCCCTGGTACGCAAATCAGCGCAATGACATCGATTTTGGTCTGAATCGGAATGCACCCCAAGATTGTAGGTCATAACCATAGAGTAACTTGTATATATAGGAAAGTCATAACCTACAAAAAAATATTTCGTTCGTTCTCGTCCTTTCAAAACGTTCTCGTTCGTTCGTCGATATCTTGAAAAGTTGAAAGACTACACTATATAAATAATTTGTGGTTGAAAGCAAAGATGTACTACTATGCGATTATTATAAGAATAGGATAGGGACGCCGCCATGTTGTGACGTCAAGCTGTCAAAGTGCTGTCAAACTAACTTCACTTCACTTCAGTATGGTGTGCAAAAAAGAAATTTAAATCGTGAATCAGGGGGCTGATCATGTCATAGCTTACGACAAATTAATAATGATGTTCGTGCAAACCAAAACATATGAATAATTTGCAGATAAATACAAATCATTAACTGGATTTTTTCGAAAAGTATAGGACTCATGAAAGTATGCTTTTACGAAAATGATCAGGTAATTTGAATCTCAATCAAATTAAAATTTTGTGATATTTAACTGCTGAACCCATTTTTTCATACTTATTGTTCTGCGGGGTACTTTAATACTATGCTTCAATAACACAGAATAAATTGAATGTTGATTCTATTTACTGGTTTAATATTTAAATTAAACAGGAATTCAAGTTATGAAAATAATTTAATAATCAACTTTACAATAAAATTGGTAAATTGGGGGTCTAGTGAAAAATTGTATTGGTCTATCATGGTAAAAGGATTGGCCAGCTAGTTTATGCACGTTGATTGGAGTTAGATTCGGCAGAATCTAGCTGTTACCAGGGTGCGCCGGGTATTGGTATCACGGGGAGCAATTCAATCAAGCCACTCGGGGAGGCGCCTTTCGTGAATCCGCCAATTGTAAATCAATACACATTATGCTTGCTAATGCTATTCCACCTCTTCTATTCCACTCATTTGAGAATAATCGTCCCGCTGGTCTGAACTGCTACTGCAGCTGCTACTGCTACAAAGACATTGAAGACTTTTCCTTCTGACATTGCAAAGTACTGTAGAAATATGCTCTAGTATTTTATCAAAGCTTTGAACAAATACTCAAATACCCGTGCTACACATGTGTCCAAACATTTATTCAAATGTTTGTGCTATGTCTGGCGCTGGCATAACGAGTAGGTGGATTTAAAAAATAAAAAAAAACTTCGTTTTGAAAGTGGCAATACTCAAACCACGTTCTGCCAAAATAAAATAAAAACTATTTTCATTTTGTTTTGTACTTTCTTGCGAACTGTACCTTTTCAGAGTGAAGTTTGTCAACAACCCGTCCTATTCTTATAATAATCGCATAGTAATAAACTACACTACATCTTTGGTTGAAAGTGTATGTTGTAGAACAGCTTGCTCAATTTTGTCTTATTCTTACCTAAAAGTTCTATATCAATATGGTGACTATAAACTTAATATATTTCATTGTTTTAATGGCGATTGTGAGAAGCGAAGTTACTGCGACCAAAGTTTCTTCAATAGAAAAAGCTTATCAAAAAGGCATATCCGCATACAACGGAGAAAGATGGTCAGAGTGTATATCACAATTTGAAGAATCTTTATATTTGTATAAACTGTATAAATCCATTATTGTTAACTGCAGACTGAAATGCAAATCTCAACCCTATGAAAGCATAGTTAAGAATAACTTCGAAGATTTAAAAGTGTATGAAAAGTTCTTTGTAACCCGGAATTGTTTAAATGACTGTCAAGAGGAAAGTTTTAGCAATGTTCCTGTGAATATTGAACTTGATGAAAAAATACTTTTTGATATGCAGGGTCTAAAACCTTATGATTACTTACATGTGTGCTACTTTCAAATGTATGCATTGCCCAAAGCTGCATCAGCAGCATACACTTACTTTGTAGCCAATCCTGATGATGATAATATGAAAAAAAACCTTGAATATTATATTGAACAACCAGAAGTTGATGTAAAAGATATTGTTGATCTCCAAAGTTCTGATTATGTGGTTCTTTATGATCTTGGGCGTAAATCTTATCATCAAAATAATTGGGCAGAAACAATTGCCAACATGGAAGAAGTAATAACAGATTACATGTCATCAGAAAATGTTTGTCGTGCGGAATGTGAAAGACAACCAGACCAAGAAAGATCACCCGAATTCATTATTACTGTTTCTAATAGCATTGCATCTCTTATGCATTGTCAACAACACTGTCAAAAAAAGCTGTCCATACTTGAATACAATTCTGGAATCGAATTTCTAGCTGATGTTTTAAATTATTTACAGATATCTTACTATCGCTTAGACAGATTTAATGATGCCGCAAAAGCAGTTGCTACTTATTTGGCTTTAATGCCTTCAGATGAAGATATGTTGGCAAACAAAAAAATCTATATGACTCTTACTGAAGAAAAGTTTTTTAAAGAAAGGTCAGATGTTATATATTATCAGAAAAGAGACATCTATGAGAAAGAAATACTGAATATGTTTCATGAAGAAGATCATACTGACATTGAGTCGAATAATGTTTGATTACTCATTTAGAAAAATTGTTAACCAAATGTGATGATAACAAAGTGCCATATTAATTAGGAACCTAAGAATTACTTTATAAATAGTAATAATACCATACACTTTTTACTTTTAGACCGAAGTATATTTTTTACTTTTATAAATAAATAAAAAATAAAATAAATTAAGCTTGTCTGATGTTGTAATCAAAGTGCCATAGAAAATTTAGAATGTAAGAATTACTTTTATACTTATGTGTAATATTTTTTACATTATTGTTATAAGTACTAATAAAATAGTCTTATATGTATTATTTCATTGCATTTCACTGTAAAGTTAAGTTTGCCATAATTTTTTGTCTAAAAGAAGTTATCTAAATAGATAAATACATATTTCCAATAACCTCCTTTTTAAGTCAGTTAAATAGTTTAGAAAGGCAAATTTTATCTATTGATTATAATATTTTACCTACCTACTAGCTTTCCGCCCGCGGCTTCGCCCGCGTGGACTACATGACGTTATCCCGCGGGAATGTGATATTCTTAGGGGATAAAATACTTTTTATCCTGGAGAGAGGCTATTTACTGCCTCGCGGCTAGAAACTATGTGTCCCAAATTTCAGCCGTTTTGGCGTGATTGAGTTACATAATATAGTAGGATAATACCATAGATTAATAACTCTTCGCTTCGGCGTTATTATATTATAAGGATAATCAAGGATAATATAGTGTGCCCCTTGATATGGTGCACAAACAAAAGAGTGTTGACAGTACTGGATTAAATAGACAAAAAAATGTTTTGCACATATTCCGATGTACCTACTTATTTAAAAAAATCTTCATGAAATAAACGCTAAAATACTTGTGAACGATTGGGAAATAAGTGGGAGAGTAAAATTAATCCATAAAAGATGACTACAAAAAAGCGGCAAAATCGAACATTGTGACAATAAATTGTAATCTTAGATAAGTAAGCGAATTGTAATGTTCTGTTTCTGTGCTATGAATATTTACCTACCTAGCAACAACACCGAAAAAAGAAGAAAACAAAAGATCTCTGTGTTAAGGCTGGGAATCCCGAGCGCAGAAATAATTTGAGGGGGTGAAGAACGTCGCATACGCTCCGCCCATCGGAGGGACACCCCGCGCGTCTCAGTATACTTGCGCGGCCCTGGCCGGTGGCCGCTATCGTGCCACACACAGTGTAGCAGCAAGACAGTAGTGACCGATATTCAGTAGAACCACTCAAGTTTCATTTTGAATGTAATATGTTTATTATTTTAAAACGAAATAGGTAGATAACTGTAGTACAAATAATATTATTTCCTACCACTGTATACCATACTATAATATTACATTGAATGTATTACAATATTGTTACGGTGAGGGTGTTATTATGAATCCCAAGCGAAATGATCGATTTTAAAATAGAATTATAGTAAACAAGCTGTTGCCCTCGGCTTCGTCCGCTTGTATTTCAGTTAAAACATGAGTTTCAGTTAAAAAGTACCCTATATCATTCTCGATCGTCCTATTTATCTCTATGCTAAAATTATTCAAACTTGGTTTATCGGTTTTGGGATGAAACCTAACAGACAGACAGAGTTATAGTCCGTTCGGTTAGATAGTGTCGGTACACCCGCACGGCGTTGTGGCAGAGCGACACTATCTAAGCGAATGGACTATACTTTCGCATTTATAGTACTAGCTTAATCCGTAGATAAATGCAAATGTCACTTTGCCTGTCTGTTACTTTATCACGCCAAAACGCTGAATGATGATGAATTTTGGAATTTTGAAATACATTGAACCTTGCAGAAGGTCATAGAATATTGTTCATGCGATAACCGAAATCCACGTAGGCGAAGTCGCGGGCTGCATCTAGTAATTTGATATACTAACTGTGGCCCGTAACTTCGTCTGCATGAACTTTGGACATTGCATTTGTATTAGAATTGCGGTTATATCGCGTTAAAAAGTAGCCTTTGTCCTTCTCCAAGATTTGTAATCTCTGTACCTACCAAAATTTATCGAAATCGGTTCAGACGTTTTGGCGTAAAAAGTAACATCATCATGGCAGCCGAACGACGCCCACCGCTGGGCATAGGCCCAAAATGTAACATATGGACGAACAAATAGGCAGATAGAGTTACTTTTTGTAGGTATAGATAGTGCGTGGGAATCGGAAAGGGTGTCAGAGTGGGGATTACAGTGGAACTGGAAATGGAAGAGAGGATCGTAGAGGAAATCATTGTGGAGATCGGAGTAAGTGAATAGGAGTAAAATTAAAATAAATAAGTATGTCAATAATAATGGTAAAACATTTATTAAAATTCGCTTAAATCTAGAATCTGGACTCAATGATATCTTGAGCTGAGAACGCACTTGTGTCAAGGCAATATCGTCCCATTTTTGATAGTGCCATTCCAAATTCTCTTAAAACGTCCACCGCTGAGGCCGCCGCGGTTGCAACTAGTCGGGCAGCATACCACCGCAAATCATACCGCCCGCCGCGCCTCTTGAGCAGGATACTCACCGAGCTGTGTAACACGTAACGTAACGTAACTGCTACTGTCAAGTGAGTCCATAGGAGGCACGAGCTCGCTGCGTGCGAGCCGCTCGCGCGTGGTTCGCAGTAAGCTCGCAGTGACCCGCCGAGTGGCGGTATCGCTACGAACACAAAGGCGGCTCGCAGTGTGCGCGTGGACTACGACAAGACCTCTTGTGCAGTGAGTACGTAGGCGCGACGCGAACTTCAAACGAACGCAATCATGGAGTGAGCAGAATGTTGTCGGCGTGATTTCGTCACAAGCACTGCGGATCCGGGAACTCGTAGCTGGTTACGCGGTGACCGTGGACGAGCCGAACTCACTTTCAGGTTTATACAGTATCAGTTAGGTTACGAGCTACAAGCTAGATGAGTAGGTACCCTGCTTTGCAGCACCGCACGCCGCACCGCTGCTAGAGACTGTGGCCGAAGTTATACCTAAATATACAAATCTGTTTATATATTTAACCGAGTAATTTTGCAGTACATAAAATGACTTATTTATACCAGTAAGTATGTAATACTTGATAAAAATCCAAAACATTTTCCAAACATGAGTACCTACTGCTATTGTACTTACGGCAATTCCTTTTTTGACCCTCATTTTCATTAATAATAGCTCAGTTTTTTTTTCTTAAATGATCTTAATATGAAATTTGGCGTCACGAGTAAGAAAATCCAAAAAATGCATACGAATATTAATTTATTTTAAACAACACAAATTCAGTACCTATGGGAAATTTCTCAGCATTATTGCTTTTTAAAATTATGTGTAGTCACATAAACACAAATCTTAAGGCGATACTCGGAAAAAATGTGCTGAAGCGAGATAGCAATGAGAAAACGACGCGCGCGGGAGCGAGACCGATTTTGCAGATTATGCAGAAAAAAACACAAAATCACTTCGCATTAAAAAAACTACAGCGATAAAAAAATGCTTCTATACGATCCTAAATATTATTGGTGTCCACTAATTAAACCAATTTCCAATAGTGTAAGTAACCCCATTTAAGAATAATCTTGACTTTTCGTATTTTTAGAGGTCTTTTCGAAAAGAAAAAGTGTCGAGGCAAAATCATAAAATCGTGTTTTTGAAACTATACGAATCTAGATAAAGGTATGAAGAAATATATATCTTACGAGTATTACCAAATTTGTAACAACTGTAACCGTCCTATAGTTTCAAATCAAAAAGTCCATATTTTTCCGAGTAGCGCCTTAAATATCCAAAAGGAATAACATCGAAAGTTCGACATAGAAATTTTCCATTTCAAGTAACACCAAAAATTCATATTTGATTAAAATTTGGTTTTTCTGTTGGGATATTTTTTTGGATATTGCCTAAATTGTTTTTTACGTTATATAAATATGTCCGGTGAAGAAAGTTTAAACGGATAATTTTTCCTGAAAAAGATCAATGAAATAAAACTTTATTAAAAATACCTAATCTTTGGAAAGTTATACAATACTTTTAATTTATTGCTACTACATATATCATCATGCTGTAAAGTTTTCCCTGACTAAGGAATTACTGTGGGGGTCCACTAGGTTAATTTCGTACACTGCCTCACTTATCTCTATACACTGTGACACTACTTACTATTTAGAAATCTATGTAGATTAATATCTGATTCGTTCCAAATGAATAAAAAAAATCAAATCACTTAGTTATCTTTTATGTTTGTTTATCCTTCGCAGAGTCTGCGACGAAATCTTATTTTTTTTAAATTCTTTTTATTGGCCATTTTATCGTAATCACTATAAAATATTTACAGAATTATTCTTGAATGAACCTAGTCAATAAATTTTAAATACATATTTTCCTACAAACTATTATTACTTATATATTTGTACAAACTATTACTAGGTACCTACATTACACGACACCACAGATAATTATTTGTATCTATATAGCTTACTGAACTCTCTACACAATCAAATATTTGAATTGTTTTTAATTTCGCTCGTCGCAGGTAACTGCGCCGCAAAAATTGGCACGCGTCCGACCTCTAACTCATTCCGCAGGGGACTGATTGATTGAAATTACGACCGTCAACGTAGCAAAATAGGTTTTTTTCGAAAATAAACAATGCCTTAAAAAAAAATTGACTTATGACGGCCGGAATCCCTCGGCTATTCAAAGACAATTATTTTCGTATATTTTTCATTAACTAAAACCAAGTATTTTGCAAATAATACGATATTTGGATTACGATTAGACGGATGTTTGGGATTTTATTTGACACAGTAAAATATCACCAATCTAAAAAAAACGGCCGGAAGCACTAGATAAATAGCTGTAAAATAACATATATTTTTTCCAAGTTTGAAGTACTTGTGGTTTGAGAGTAATCCATAATTTAAAATACCCTATTTTGGGGAATGCCCGCCTTAAGGGCTTATTACACTTGGCTAAATTCAGCATCTAATTAAGCATACCTACATTGCTTGTTTTGATTGCATCACTTGCTACAAATGAGCTCAAAGAAAGCAATGTATGCTTAATTAGATGCTGAATTTAGCCAAGTGTAATAAGCCCTATTGCTCGTTTTGATTGCATCACTTGCTACAAATGAGCTCAAAGAAAGCAATGTATGCTTAATAAGATGCTGAATTTAGCCAAGTTTAATAAGCCCTTAAGCTATTAAGGACTTATTACACCTTGGCTGAATTCAGCATCTAATTAAGCATACATTGCTTTCTTTGAGCTTATTTGTAGCAAATGATGCAATCAAAACAAGCAATGTATGCTGAATTAGATGCTGAATTTAGCAAAGTGTAATAAGCTCTAAGTACGGTTACTGACTGCTAAATGCTAGTTAGAAACTTAATTAAGGTGTAATAGCATTTAGTTACTAAAAACGTGCTCAGTGTTGCCAATTTAGCATTTAATATGATAAATTTGGCATAATGATTTCTTTCTGTTTAGCATATTATTTTTCATTTAGCATAATAATATACAGGGCGTCCCAAAACTATGTCACAAGGAGGGAAAGTACCTACCTTAAATGGGGGGGGGGGGAGGACAGTGAATTCGTAGCTTTCTCATATACTTCATTCATCTTCCATCAACTTGCCTCTCCTTAGGGCCATGGGCTGGCAAAGCACATACCTACCTACTTACACTACACTTAGACACAAAAATATAGAAAAGTTAGTTTTCTATATTTACCCGACAGTGAACCGAACCCGAGAGCTGAGATCGGCACCATGAAAACGGGTAGGTACACTCGAGGACAAATTCGGTGAACCACCTCTTACTTCTTTTCACGTGGCTGGCTGGTGCCTCGCCATTCACGCGTAGACCCTTTTACTATTTTTTTATGTACCTATTAAACTAGGGTAGTACAATGCAGACGCACTTACGGATAGGGACTGCAACTGAACGGTGAGACGCCAGCCACACGAAAAGAATTAAGATGTGGTTCACCGAATTTGTCCCCGACTGTACGCGGGTACGCCTATCGACCACGGAAAAGGTCATCAATCTAGAATGCTCACGTATAACTTGCGGGCAACATTAGCAGGTAAACATTTTGTACTATTGCGTGTTGGGTAGGGCTGGTAAATCTAACGCTCAGTTACTATTTATTGGTATATATAAATTAATGATGTTATGCGTGCTATTAAAACCAGATAAATGTAGAAAAGATACTTACATTGATATAGGTACTAGCAATACCGTTTATTTTTTCGTAATGGCGATACTGTAATCAACATGCCACAGAGGGCGCTCCTCGTTGTCGTCTATCTACGCCATTTTAATTTTTATTTTAGCTGTCAAAATCGGGAAGTGACCGTGTGGGTGAGGATACATTTATTAGGATCAACAGCTGTAAATAAATAGAACATTTGCTAAGTTTTGGTAAGTTAATGCTATTACGTTAGCTGCCGTTTTGTTTCTTTGGTTTTTCATATCTGTTTTCCATTTATCTCAATAATGTATGCTTGAAAAAAGGTGCTGCTGTTCAATGTTGCCATAGTAAATAAAAAACAAATTATTGCCTTCTTTTTACTCTTATAAAATAATTTTGAAAAACTTACTGATTTGTTTTATGTTTATTATGTGGGTGGCCTCAGTTAAAATAAGCTTTTCTTCCAGGAAAATCTGCAAATATGAGTAATGACCAACTTAATGAAAAATATGGTGTCAAACAATTGCTATTTTATCGAGCCATTCCACCATTTGTTATTAATGTGCCAACAAATAATCACAAGACTTTTGGGTGTATGGACTGTGGAGATAGGTAAAGTATTTGTTCTCCATTTTATTTTTACTTTTTTTGCATGCACAATGCATTTCTTATTAGGTACTTACTTACCTATTGAAAATGAATTGAATAAATCGACCCGTCTCACAACTCCGGATGAATGCTCTAATCTAAGCATTGGTCCGAACAGTGAAAGGTCATGACATGAGTTCTAGTCCCATCGGAGTAAGTTGTGAGACGGGTAGATTTTATCTAAAACTAAATTTTCAATGCTTTTCTTCATTATTATACTTACTTACTTCACAACTATAAACTGAGAAGCAGGTATTATTGATACAATGGTGAGGAAAATTGTATTTTTATGACGACAAAGGGTGCATAATCGACTGTCCTTTTTTTGACATATCACTCATTTGGTGCAACAATGCGCAATTGCATGTTTTGACAAAATTAAGATAAGTATGACAAAATACGCCTAAAGATTGGTTAGGTACCTACATTAGGAGAAACCGCCAGAATTCTATTTCTGATAATTTTCGCTAGATGGCAGAAATGTCATTATTGCAATGACACTAAGTACCTATATATATTGTGGATTTTCTGAAGACACATACTATGCGATTATTTAATTTTATGAATAGGATAGGGACACCGCCATGTTGTGACGTCAAGCTGTCAAAGTGATGTCAAACTAACTTCACTTCACTTCAGTATGGTGTGCAAAAAAAGAAATTTATCGTAAATCAGGGGGCTGATCATGTCATAGCTTACGATAAATAATGATGTTCGTGCAAACCAAAACATAATAAATAATTTGCAGATAAATACAAATCATTAACTTGATTTTTTCGGAAAGTACCTACTTACTTACAGGACTCACGAAAGTATGCTTTTACGAAAATGTATTTGATTGAATCAGGCGTCACTTGGCAGAAGTCCCTAACCATTTTGAAAAACGAAATAAAATTATGTAGCTTACTTCCGCAAAAAACAATATGCAAGCAAGAGGCATAGAGACATCTCAACTAGAATCTTTGCAACACGAGTTGAATCCACGTGGACTCAACTCGTTTAGTCTGTGGCAAGCGATAGACGCAACAACACGTGTGTGTACTCTGTTCTATTTTATTTAAAAATGGCGATATGTGGGTTGAGGTACTGTTTAAATAACTCAAAAAATACTAATAAAGCCCAAGTAATTACTTTTCACTAGTAAGTACTCACTAAAGTATCTAATAACATGCTACTGAGTAATTATTTCATTACGTCGCCGAAAAATTAAGCGACGGCCATATTTCGATAGAGTCATAGATTAACAAAATTGTTTATTTTGTGGTGCAGAAGTGACAGTTTAAACGTTTTAGGTACTAGGTTTTAGGTGATTACTTGGGTTCACGTTTTGATGGAAGTTTGATGTTTTTTTGTTATTGAACATTTGAACATTGAACTTACATAATTATACTGCAAGTTAAATAAACGCATGTAAAATAATTAATAGTATTTATGTATTTAAACGTATATAAGTACCAAAAATAAACTCGATTAGTAAGTATTTTTCTCACGATGTCAATGTTTAATCTTAAAAAAATAAATTAATTAAATAAAATGTGAATTCTCATAAAATTTGGTAGGCAGAATACACGCACAAAAGCTTTGTCTGTTCTGCAATGTTTGATCTATGTCTGTTGCACTACTATTGGTTGCCGCTTTCTGCACGGGCGCTTTCGATTGGTCGCGAGGAAACAACACTGTACAAGCGCTCTAGCGCTGTATGTTTGAATCGTTTGAAAAGATGGCGAATTATTGTAAGCGCTGTAAGCGAACTTTAGTTTTAACTCTTAGCTTAGCAAAAATACTACAAGATTTTTGTTTGGGATAGCTTCTCTAGTACGTTAGTACATTATAACTCAATGGAGGCATAATATATATTTCGTTTTTCACAATGATTACGAAAATGAGCAGGTACTTAATTTGAACATTTGTTCAAATATTTGTTCAAATGTTTGTGCTATATCTGGCGCCACGTCACACGTCGCGGTCTCCGTCCGTAGACGCGCGTGGGCCGCGTGGACACGCGCGCGGGCTGCGTGGACACGCGCGCGGGCTCCGTGGAACCGCATCTCATAGCGCTATTGACTGAACAAGCCCGTGCGTGCTACCGCTGCTGGCCCGCTGGCGGGCCCCGTCGCGGGCACCATCGCGGTCGACCGTCGCGGGGAAACGGGCCACAAGGCGCGGGCGCGGGGCCCGCCTCCCCGCGACGGGGCCCGCGACGGAGCACTTTTGTATGGAACCACGCGGGCGTCCGCATGACGCAGTTTAGGCCCTTAGATTCTAGCTTTTACCAGGGTGCGCCGGGTATTGGTATCACGGGGAACAATTTAATCAAGCCACTCGGGGAGGCGCCTTTCGTGAATCCGCCAATTGTAAATCAAAACACATTATGCTTGCTAATGCTATTCCACCTCTTCTATTCCACTCATTTGAGAATCATCGTCCCGCTGGTCTGAGCTGCTACTGCAGCTGCTACTGCTACAAAGACATTGAAGACTTTTCCTTCTGACATTGCAAAGTAGGGCAGGCGTACCGGTTTTGGCCACTGTACCGGTTTTGGCCACTTTTTGGTCTAAAAGTTTTCAAACAACTTTTAGCCATTTTTGATAAAGGCAATTAAAATAAGGTAGGTATTTTAAGGTAATAATAACAACCGTAAGAATTCCTTATGTCATAAGATTTTTTTTCAATAACTTCCATTTGCTGTTTGAAAAAATGCTTTGGATGAAATACTTTATAAACCTTTGTTTTTTACAATTAAACTGTTGTTTTGCAATTGACTGGTTTCTAGCGCATTAGAATATTTTGATTTTATTGTCCGTTCGGTTAGATAGTGTCGGTACCTGCATGGCATTGTGGCTCTTGCTATAAAATCCTTACTAATGCAGATATAACTAATACGCTAATACACACAATTTGGGTACCAAAGTCAATTAATTACTAAAATTTGGATATTTTTATATAAAAGGAATTTAAGTAAGTGATTTACAAATAAAAGGGCGACACTATCTAAGCGAACGGACTATATATACCTGGGTTTGGTTTTGATTTTTCGCAATACTTACAAACTATCAGTAAGTGGCCAAAACCGGTACATTTAGCACCTCTCACATATTGTGTGTAATATATAAATCTATTTTACTTTTATAAATTTGAAAAATGTACCTTTAAAGGTAGATAAATTATCTATAAGTAATTTAAGATATAATTTGTGTCTTAAATACCTAAGACCATTTAGTACTTAGTGCTTAATATAAAAGTCGAAAAATCCTTAAAGTGGCCACAAAGGGTACCTCTGCCCTACCTACTGTAGAAATATGTTCTAGTATTTTATCAAATCTTTGAACAAACACTCAAATACCCGTGCTACACATGTGTCCAAACATTTGTTCAAATGTTTGTGCTATGTCTGGTCTGGCGCCGGCGCCGGCATAACGAAGAGCATGAGTAGTAAAATTTTGTACGAAGAAAAAGGTAAGTAGGTGGATTTAGAAAATAAAAAACTTCGTTTTGAAAGTGCCAATACCCAAACCACCTTCTGCCAAAATAAAAAAAAAACAATTTTCATTATGTTTTGCACTTTCTTGCGAACTGTACCATTTCAGAGTGAAGTTTGTCAACAACCCGTCCTATTCTTATAATAATCGCATAGTACATCGTCGCATTGGTCACTGACCAATGGTCAGTCAGCGTCGTCGCGAGGAGCGCCGCGGAGTGTGATTTCGTTTGGGTGCTACATTAGGGGAATTTTCTGACAGCTATAAAGAAAAAAAAATCATGGCGCTCGCAAATAACGAAATGATCAAAGGTATAATGCGTCAAGCTTTTCTGTTCCGGTGATTATCTTTGAAACTAAAACAGTTTTCATACGACAGTCCATTTTGACAGCTATTACGTATTGCAAGTGGCTCCTTTGTCACGGCGGCTGTCACCGGAACAGCAAAGCTTGTGGCACTGTAATCTAAAAGGCTAGAAGTTAGGTCAAAAACACGCACGCACGACGTTGCCAGGCTATGCTTGTCATGTCATGTCAGTCGAGCGCGGGGAATTTACATGCATTTGCTTTTTGATTGCTTATGCTTCAACTAGTAGATTTACGTTGCGTTCTCACTGATATTTTTGTTACTTTGTTGTTATTTTACTGTTTTAATATTAGACAGTGCTACCTACTTGCTACATACGAATTTGAAAACAAATCAAAATGTTGTTGAGGTTTTATATTATTTTTATGCATTCACATCACAATGCTATTTTGTAAGTATAGGAAAAATGTGTCATAGTAAAAAACTACGAGCCCTATAAGTAGCTTTCAGGCGGGATTCGAACCCGCGCCTCCGGGAATCCGGCCCGATGCTCTGACCAACTAAGCTACCGAAAGGCTTACACGACTCGTCGAATTTTGCTATCACTTGTTACGCTGTAGGCCAGCGTTGCTTCATCAATGTGAGGACACCCTCGCATCCGAAAGAAACATTTTTACAAATGTTTAACAATCGTTTAAGATGAAACAGCCATATTGAGGTTTTATATTATTTTTATGCATTCACAATGCAATTTTGTAAGTATAGGAAAAATGTTTGATAGTAGGTAATAAACCACGAGCCCTATAAGTAGCTTTCAGGCGGGATTCGAACCCGCGCCTCCGGGAATCCGGCCCGATGCTCTGACCAACTAAGCTACCGAAAGGCTTAACACGACTCGTCGAATTTTGCTATCACTTGTTACGCTGTAGGCCAGCGTTGCTTCATCAATGTGAGGACACCCTCGCATCCGAAAGAAACATTTTTACAAATGTTTAACAATCGATTAAGATGAAACAGCCATATTGAGGTTTTATATTATTTTTATGCATTCACAATGCAATTTTGTAAGTATAGGAAAAATGTTTGATAGTAGGTAATAAACCACGAGCCCTATAAGTAGCTTTCAGGTGGGATTCGAACCCGCGCCTCCGGGAATCCGGCCCGATGCTCTGACCAACTAAGCTACCGAAAGGCTTACACGACTCGTCGAATTTTGCTATCACTTGTTACGCTGTAGGCCAGCGTTGCTTCATCAATGTGAGGACACCCTCGCATCCGAAAGAAACATTTTTACAAATGTTTAACAATCGATTAAGATGAAACAGCCATATTGAGGTTTTATATTATTTTTATGCATTCACAATGCAATTTTGTAAGTATAGGAAAAATGTTTGATAGTAGGTAATAAACCACGAGCCCTATAAGTAGCTTTCAGGCGGGATTCGAACCCGCGCCTCCGGGAATCCGGCCCGATGCTCTGACCAACTAAGCTACCGAAAGGCTTAACACGACTCGTCGAATTTTGCTATCACTTGTTACGCTGTAGGCCAGCGTTGCTTCATCAATGTGAGGAAACCCTCGCATTCGAAAGAAACATTTTTACACATGTTTAACAATCGATTAGATGAAACAGCCACATTGAGATTTTATATTATTTTTATGCATTCACAATGCAATTTTGTAAGTATAGGAAAAATGTGACAGTAAAAAACCACGAGCCCTATAAGTAGCTTTCAGGCGGGATTCGAACCCGCGCCTCCGGGAATCCGGCCCGATGCGTGCCGATGCTCTGACCAACTAAGCTACCGAAAGGCTTACACGACACATTTTTCCTAAATCAAAATGTTACTCGTCATTTTAGTTTATTTCTGGTCACACCGACTTCGCTATTTGTCAGCGCCATCCCATTTCATTATTAGAACAATTTTTTTTTCTTTTCTTTCTGTCCCTCAAAAATCCCTTATGTGTCCAAACATTTGTTCAAATGTTTGTGCTATGTCTGGCGCCGGCATAAGGTTAAAATGGGGAGAAACTGGCAAAGCTTTCTGTAAGTAGATGACGTTTTGTGATTGAGGGTCCACTTTCTACCTAATCTGTGGGATAATAATGTACTCTGTGGTCGAATGACGCAATTAGGCCGTTCCCACACTGCACCGCACACCGCTCCGGTTTGTAGTAGTGCCACAGAATAAATAATGGTAGTGCGCTTCTTAACTATGACTGTAGAATCTTGATGTGCATACAAAACTAGCAGTGTATGATAAAGTACGCCGCATATCCGTCCGGTAGTGCGGAAACCGGAGGCAGTGTGATGGAAGCTGTTATGATTGGATAAGTCACAATAACAACCAATCAACAAAACACTCCTCAATAACACCTACGCCATCTGTCGTGATAAAAAGTTAGTTTTCCTCCCCATTGCTTCTTAAAATACGTAAACGTAATTTAATTTAGGAAATTTAATAGAAATAGCTAAGAACCAACTAGGTACTTACCTCCATTGTTACATATAAAGTTGATTTAATATTGGTTTAATTTTGTCATAAAATAATCATACCTGCATAGAAGACATCAGGATTATTTTTATAAATTCTGGCGGAACAATGACACAAATACGGGTATTCCGTTAAAAATATTTTTTTCGGAAATATTGGAAATACCCAAAAGCTAATTAATCTAAATATGGTATACATTAGTGGTCATCTTAATAATTAAATTCTATGATTTGTAGTGCTTAGAGCGGTTGCGCACTACGTCCGATTCTTATTCGATTCTTATCAGTCAAATGACGGATCTTAAAAACTCCGGACCGGATAGAATACGAACAACTGAAATCAGATCTAGTGCGTAAACTACCATACAAATAGTTCTATGAATACGCCGGACCGTCATTTGACTGATAAGAATCGGACGTAGTGCGCAACCGCTCAGGATAATTTTCCTTTCTTCTGTAAAAACACAAAATGTACAAATGCGTCTGTACAGTTTGTACACTCTTCTTGATAGTTATGTTATGATGTAGTTAGTTGGAGTGCAGGATGAAAAGATCACTAGATATAAAGATGTATTAAGATAAATGAATGTATTAAGATAAATGTCACAATCACAAGTTAGTTAAATAGGCAATTCTTTTCTCTAATGTTTTGTGGTTAATTGGTTGGCGTATTATATTGCACTGACTGAAAATATTAAATGTATTGTTATAAAATTGTAGGTCATTACAGGTCGATGACGCGCCCGCGTGACGTTCGCATAGTTAGCAAAAGTAAAATAATTATGTAGATGTAAATCGTACAGCGTCAATGTTGTAGCCGCAAGCGATAGATCGCGTGCGACTGACGCGCGCGGCTGACGCGACGAGACGCGACAATAGTCAGTGTATGAAAATGTATATGTCGCAGGCGGATGGTTGAATCCGCCGGATGGTTATGGAGCCTCTTCACACTTGGCCGAGGCGCTTGGCGAGAGATGCCGAGGCGAGTGGTACCCCTCTTCACGCTCGGTTAGCTCAGTTGCCGCCGAAACTTCAAAGATGAAGGACGTGACGGAAGTTGCTGCTGCAACAGCTTTATGCACGTTAGCTAGCACAAAATATGGGCTTCAAATGTAAAATAATATTTATATAATATTTATATTTATATTATACCTAGTCAACTTTGAGATGTTGCATTAGGCAGCGGATAGCAGGTGTTACTGATTCAGTATTTGTACAAATAGTGTGATACATTCTTAAGTCTACCCTGACATACCTAGTTAATTATTTAAAATCTTACCCTCATTTTGAAAATCGAGTTTTGAGTATAACTTTGTATGAACAGGGCCCTGTTTAACCAAAAATACAATTTACAAATTGTAAATTGTATTTACAGGCTACAAGTTTCTGTTTAACCAACATTTACAAGTTACAAGTTTACCATGGTGGAAAATTAACAAATTTGTGAATTGTAGATACAATTCTACATATTTCTGTTAAACCAACATTTACAAGTTACAGGTGACAATTTACAAATTTGTAAATAACCGTTTCGTTAAACGAAGAATTGTTATTACCATATAAATAAATCACTTTCACGGATTTTTTCACGCAATTTATTTAACAACTTGGTTAAATTTTAGATGTTTTTAGAGGTTTTTTGGTTTATCCGACGTTTCGGCACCTTTCCAGGGGACGTGGTCACGGAAAACTAACCCACTATTTTTTGATTTTTAATAAAAGAATATAGGTACCCACTTTAATTGTCTTTGTTTTTCGTTCGGAAACAGGATACGGTTAGGTATTGATTATTTTAACTTTATATTTAATTATAACAAAAATTATTTATTAATTTAATATTTTGATTTGTTTAAGTAATTTGGATAATAATTATTTATAGCAAAGCAAAAAGTTACTGACTCGACCACCAGTTCACAAAAGTTGGTTAGGTAATAGGTTAGGTTAGTTTAGAACTGTGAACAAAACAAAGCGCGAGCCGAGCGAGCGAAGCGAGCGTGCCGCGGCAGCGGCCGGCGAAGCGCCAGAAATAGTTATTCGTTGATTATACTAAATGAACGTTATATTATAACCATTATGTGTTTTAAATATTATACAGTGTAAGTGTTATAGTAAATGTTTATTATATGAAACGTTTTATATCAAATGTTCATTATACGGTTTAAAATTATATATTTTGAATTTATATCATTCGTTGATTGTACAAAATGAACGTTATATGAAATATTTTGTGTAATGTGTTGTTATATTTTGTGAGTATTATACGAAATGTTGTTATATCATATATTACACACCCTTATAAGGAAGGTCTTTGCCCCATCAGTAAGTACTTACGGGACTTATAATGGCTGACGATGATTAAAATTCTATTGTTTTTAATATACCATCTTCAAAAATTTACAACTTGTAAATTGTATTTTACAGCTATAAATATATAAATCATCATCATCATCATCAGCCATTTAATGTCCCCACTGCTGGGGCACTGTTCTTCCTTATGGATGAATAAGGAGAATGAGCCATGACCCACCACGGGGGCTCAGTGCGGATTGGTGGGTATTAACGACTGCAAGTGCAGCCGGGACCAACGGCTTAACGTGCCTTCCAAAGCACGGAGGAGCACGAGATGAAAAGTTTTTGGTCACCCATCCCGTGACCGACCATTGCGAACGTTGCTTAACCTCAACGATCGCAGGCCAAGCGCGCTATCCACTGCGCCACGGGCTCCTCCATATATAAATACAAATATGTAAATTGTAATCTACAGGCGTTTGCTACAATTGTAGACGTTGGTTAAACAGCATTAGACTTTACAAATAAAGTAAGTATGTAAGATTTTTAGTTGTAGAATTCTTACATATTTATAACATTGGTTAAACAGCACTTGTATTACAAGTCTACAAATTTGTAACTTTCTTACATAATAGTAGACTTGTAACTTTGGTTTAACAGGCCTCAGGTCCCACCCAGGGTGCGACGTCTGTCGTAGGCCGCAGTATATTTTATGGTACTCTGTGGGCCGCACGCGTCTGTCGAAGACATTGATCGCAGACCTCGGAAACTGCCGGCGGCGCCATACATTTTCATACACTGACTATTGTCGCATCAGCCGGCCGCGTGCGTCAGTCGCACGCGATCGATCGCGCGGGGCTGCGATCGGCCGCGATGCACGCCCAATAAACATTTAGGCTGACAAAATTTCTTTTTACCAGTTAATTATCAGCTATAAGCTTTATAAACGATGAATAAAAGCGTAAAAGTATACTTAGGGCTGTACTATAGCATTAATTGTGTAGTGTTATACAGTAGAGCTGGTTTACGGCTGTATATAGTCGAAATTATTACTTATGGCTTTTAAATAGGACGTAAAAACACTGAAATACAGTATGTAGTGTAAAAAACTACTACAAGCAAGGTTAGAAGACTAGAGCAGCATATCGACTGGATACTGCTCTTGAATTCTACTTCTGTATTGCCTAATTCTGTTTAAGAGCATTGAATATTGCTATCATCTGCATATTGGTGTAGAAGTACTCTATTATAAAGTCGTGTTAATAGGCTTGATAACAACTGTTCAATGGTTATCTAGGACACCCTTAGAAAGCAAATCTCTTTACAAGAGTGTAATACAATGCCGTCTGCTTCATAAAAGTTCAGTCTTACCCTATTCTAAAGCTGACGCGATTAGCGTAAATTTTTCCCTATAGTACAGCCCCCGGTGTTACAACAGATTATTATAATTTTGGTAGTGCATAAATTGAGAATTATTCAGTTTATCGATTATTTTAATGCCTAAGTAAAACTTATGTACCTATTTATTTATTTATTTATTTAATAAATAAATAAATAAATAAAATAAATAAAATAAATAAAATAAATAAAATAAATAAAATAAATAAAATAAATAAAATAAATAAAATAAATAAAATAAATAAAATAAATAAAATAAATAAAATAAATAAAATAAATAAAATAAATAAAATAAATAAAATAAATAAAATAAATAAAATAAATAAAATAAATAAAATAAATAAAATAAATAAAATAAATAAAATAAATAAAATAAATAAAATAAATAAAATAAATAAAATAAATAAAATAAATAAAATAAATAAAATAAATAAAATAAATAAAATAAATAAAATAAATAAAATAAATAAAATAAATAAAATAAATAAAATAAATAAAATAAATAAAATAAATAAAATAAATAAAATAAATAAAATAAATAAAATAAATAAAATAAATAAAATAAATAAAATAAATAAAATAAATAAAATAAATAAAATAAATAAATAAATAAGTAAAACTTATGTACCTATCGCTTAATGTCAGTTTTGGCTAATTGCATACTGTTAAGGGTGATTATATTCATTGTTCATTGTGAATATAAAACTATGGAAAAAATAAAAAAGGACCGGAGGAATAAAAATGAAACTTATAAAAGCATATTCACAACGTGAAACAGTAGAACTTTATACGGAACAAAGTATAATTGTACAAGGTCAGCCAATTCAAAAGTTAGCATTGTCATCATGCCAGGAGGGTTCCGTACAAACAACCAAAATTATTGGACAATGATAATATAGCCATACGTACTGCTGAATTTTGGATCAGTAACAAGTAAAGAGGGTCCCGTACAATCACAATTGGGTTGGATAGTGACGAATAGTGACTACTTACAAAAATTGACTCGAAATTCCTGAATCTGAAAGTTCATCAGATGAAGACGAAGCAGATCGCCTGATCGCCATTTATTATTTCGCAGTAAGATTAAAAAAATAGGCTATAGACAAGAATATTTCTCAAGTTGCAATAAAGAATTTAATTGAAATTGTAATCGATAGATTTCAAGATTTTTTACCGCAGGATTTTTTATCCTTCATTCAACAATAACACCTAGCTCTAGATACATACTTGGAGTGACAGATATCTGTCTAGACATATGTCTAAGCCTCATAAGCCCACTTGAGAGTATAATAAGTAGATTATTTTGACAGTGTCAATAATACTAAGGTATTTCATACTTAGAACGCTTCTTGTCATTTATAATGTAAGATCGTAACATTCGTACCCTTTTTTCTCCGTTTAAAAAAATGTCAGTCTGGCCATATAATGTTTTCATTTACTTCGTGAGCCTTCATCTAGTACTATTGTTGATCGAAGGCAGGATCCAAGAACATTTCTCCATAGTATCCCATCCATAGTAATTTCTCCATACAATAACAGTAACAATGCAAAATGGGCCTTTAAAAAAAAATACGTTATTATAAATAAATAAATCAAAAATGTTTTATTTATTTTTGTTTTACTCAGTCTTAATATTGATATAAGTAAATTCAAACAGAGCTTCAAATAAATTTAACAAAATGCTATCAAAAATAAATCGTAATGCATTCGTATCGTAATTCGTTATCATATTGGGTCATTACGATGTATTCGTCAATCGTATTGGTATCGTAATAGCCGTATCGCTGCATTCCTTGTTAGAAGCCTGACCGGAAACAGTTTTTGATGTAGATGAAGTCGACTCTTGTGGGTCATTATTTGGATGAAGTACCTGAAACGACTAAAGAATACAATTTGAAATATAGTCCGAATAGCAGTGGTCTGCGCTATAATGCATATTCTACGGTTAAAACTATATTTGTGATTTGGCGCCTTACAATTATCCCTTTCCCTTGGTTGGTTTGGTTGGTTGGTTGTTGGTTTAAAACGCGTCCGTAGAGTGTAGTTTCAAAGAGATCACTGCGCTGCCTTGGCCAGTAAAAAACCGGACAAGTGCACAAGCCAATCATCCGTGTTTTTCATGCCACGCCGGTCCGTAAAAAAACGGACTTCCCCGGATCAGTAAAATTCAGTGTAGTGCACAAACGCCCTTAGGGCGTTTGTGCACTACCACTGAATTTTACCGATCCGGAAAAAACCGGATGCTTGTATTTAATCAATTACTATTATAAATGATTAATTATTAAAATACAAGCATCCGTTTTTTTCCGGATCGGTAAAATTCAGTGGTAGTGCACAAACGCCCTTACGCAACCATGCGCTAACGGTGCACATCCCTGGTGCGCAGGGTGCGGGCCAGCTGCAACAGAACAGTATTCTGAAAGCATTTGCTGAACGATTCGAGTGCTTGTACATGAACCATTGTAGTTTTATCCATCTATCAACTAATTTTAAAATTGTGTTTTAGATTGTCATTTATTTATTTATGAATTTTCCATAAATCCATCTTTTAAATAATCACCTCTCACCTGAATACTTAAAATGCAAGTTTAAATATCTCTGTAAGTCTAACGATCGTCACCTTCGCTCTTCCGATTCTTTAGCACTCTCAACTCCCCTCTTCCATTCTGGCTATATGGCCGACTCTTTCACACTGCATGCTATCCGTCTCTGGAACAGTCTCCCAGATTCCATAAGAAGATCTCCATCCAAGCTCGCATTTAAAAGAAATGTTCATGCGTTCCTTCTTGAAGGATCTCAGTCATGATGTGGAATGTAGTTTTGATCATCTTCACTGTTTAAGTTACTATATTATATGTATGTATGTATGTAGGTATATTATATATTTATGTCTATACTTTGCTATGTTCTATGTATGTATAAATTATTTTTATTTGTACCGCTTTCGAGCTTTCTCTGTTTTCCCGAAGGTTGGCTGGTAGAGAATGCTTTTAGCGTTAAGCCCGCCTTTTGTACCTTACTTTGTATTCTGTACAATAAAGCAATAAATAATAATAATAATAAAAGCCAAGAGCCTCGATAAACACCTTAAGAGGCTTGCGTTAGGTGGATGGATCGGGAGTCAGATGCAGAAGGCAGTACTTCTGGACACGGCCCGTATAGTGAGAAGGTTCCTGTCTCTGGATCCTTAACCATCGGTAGCCGGGACCTTGATCTTGCTGCCGTTGGGGAACTGCATTTTTGTATTTTTAAATGTTATATTTTTTAGTGTTATACATTGTAAAAATTTAATGTTTAGAAATATAATTTTGTAAGTATTTAAAATGTAATAAAGGGAATAATAATAATAATAAGACATTTTATATTAATTTTAATTTTGATTGAATGTACTTATTCCATAATTTGTAATTTAGGTAGGTATTTTATTAATTTTAAGTACCATATTTTTTATTTATTTTTGAGAAATAATTAATTGAGATAAGATAAAAAATAATAAGTAAGCATCTAAAATACTGAAATGGACGCAAAGTCCACCACTTTGCGTCCATTTCAGTATTTTAGATGCTAAGTTAGTATTTTTGTGGGTTAGGTTAGGTTAGTTTGGTCATAGTAAAACAATATAAGTAAGCGGACTGGAGCCCTGAGCGAGCGATAATAGGCTAAACACGTAGGGCTGTCGCTTAGAGTTTATTCAATCGTCAAAAATGCATAGTCAATCTCTATACAAAACAGTTTTCCCCTGTAGGGTGGGCGTCAGGAATCTATAATACAAAGTTTTTTAATTATTTTTGTACATGACCAGGGGCTGACTAAAATTTCTCATTACCTACGTCATGTTATCTGTTTAGTGGTTTGAAAAATTACGGTCGAAATAGGATAAATTAAAACGTGGCTTTACAACAACACCAAGACCAAGACAAATAGACATGTTCATGCACACAAATATTTGTCTTGTTCGGGAATCGAACCCGAGACCACTGGCGCAGAAGATGGGTAGCCTACCCCTGCGCCAAATCGTTTGTCAAAAACTGAATACAATATGTACCTACGCCCACTGCGAATCGAACCCGGGGCCTCTGGGTCTGAAATCGGTGGTGTGAATCACTAGACCGCAGAGGCGGTTAAAAATTTATATTATGCTCCCAGTTTATTAATCTAATCACATACCTACCTACACATAGGATTACAAGTTACAATAATTTGTTATTATAAATGTTTTTCTTTCTTCTTTCTTTCTATTTGAAAATTAAACTACAAATTGGTATCTGGTCAACGAAATCGGAAGCAGAACTATTTAGGTAGGTAAGCAGCTATACAAAATATTATGTACGTATCTACGTATGATAATTATAGTAGGTAGATTGTACTCACCGTTCTTGTTCGCTAGGTAATGCGAAGAAAGATAGTTCTGGATTAGACAACCCGCTACTGAGACATCCGTATACACTACAATATTTTTTACTTCTACTCGAATTTTTTGCCATCGTAGGTACACGCACGAATTATTACAAATACAAATACAAAATTATTAGAGGGAGGCAGCGCAGCGGCGCGCGGAGCGTGCGTGTGGGCGACCGGCCGGCGGCGGGGCGCCGCACAGGCGGCGGGCGGCGGGCGCTGCCACGCATGACTGTCGCCCCGTTATCACCGATAAATTATGTCAGTGTGTGCGTGCGACGACGCATGACGACGCATACGTACGGGCGCGCTCACATACAAACCGTTTGGGGTGCCTGTCCAGGCAGTCAACGTACTTATATTGTTTTACTATGGTTTGGTGATCAATTAATTACCTACAACCCTTTATTTTTTACCACACTTTTATATTAGCTTCACTTGTAACTAAGTCACAATGTAAGAAAATCTTGGAATTCAATTTTAACCTACTTCTAATTGTTGTATTGATTTGAAACTTTGCAAGTCTATATGAATCCGATGACAATACAATAATTTGCTGACTTCGAGCTGATCTGATGATGGAGTCAAGAGGTGGGCAATAGAACTCTTTAATGGCTGCTAGGAAACCCTTCGAGTTTAGGCTCATTTGTTTTGTTCTCATGAGACCTTTTCGCTACACTTAATGGTGAGGGTCTGATGATGGAGCAGGGAGGAAGCCAGTGGCAGTTCTTAATGACCACTAGAAAACCCCTCGAGTTTGGGCTCATTTGTTTCGTTCTGATGAGACCTATTCGTTACACTTGGTGGTGAGGGTCTGATGATGGAGCAGGAAGGAAGCCAGTGACACTCCTTAATGACCAATAGGAAACCCCTCGAGTTTGGGCTCATTTGTTTCGTTTTGATAAGACCTATTCGTTACACTTGGTGGTGAGGGTCTGATGATGGAGCTCGGAGGACCCAGTGAAACTCCTCAATGACCTCAAGAAAACCCCTCGAGTTTGGGCTCATTTGTTTCGTTCAGACGAGACCTATTCGCTACACTTGGTGGCGAGGGTCTGATGATGAATCTGGGAGGAAGCCAGTGGCACTCTTTAATGGCCAATAGGAAATCCTTCGAGTTCTGGCTCATTTGTTTCGTTCTGATGTGACCTATTCGCTACACTTGGTGGTGAGGGTCTGATGATGGAGCAAGGAGGAAGTCAGTGGCACTCCTTAATGACCACTAGGAAACCCCTCGAGATGGGCTTATTTGCTTCGTTCTGATGAGAACTATTCGCTACACTTGGTGGTGAGAGTCTGATGATGGAGCAAGGAGGAAGTCAGTGGCACTCCTTAAGACCACTAGGAAACCCCTTGAGTTTGGGCTCATTTGTTTGGTTCTGATCAGACCTATTCGCTACACTTGGTGGTGAGGGTCTGATGATGGAGCAGGGAGGAAGTCAGTGGCACTCCTTAATAACCACTAGGAAACCCCTCGAGTTTGGGCTCATTTGTTTCGTTCTGATGTAACCTATTCGCTACACTTGGTGATGTGGGTCTGATGATGGAGCATGGAGGAAGTCAGTGTCACTCCTTAATGACCACTAGGAAACCCCCTCGAGATGGGCTCATTTGCTTCGTTCTGATGAGAACTATTCGCTACACTTGGTGGTGAGAGTCTGATGATGGAGCAGGGAGGAAGTCAGTGGCACTTCTTAAAACCACTAGGAAACCCCTCGAGTTTGGGCTCATTTGTTTCGTTCTGATGAGACCTATTCGCTACAATTGGTGGTGAGGGTCTGATGATGGAGCAGGGAGGAAGTAAAGGTTCGGCTCGCGCATCTGGTAACTAATAGACTCCACTTGAATTTGTAAAACTAAATACATACAAACACGCCTTGGAGTTATAATGTTTACGGGGTGGGCAGACACATGAGTGGACTGTGAAATCGATTACCATCCCCATCCATAGCTTGCCATTTGTTAAACTTAAAAGTAAAAAATAAATATGTAGTTTAAAAAACTATAAAAACACACTTTTATAGGAACAGATTTAAAAGTACAAAATAACCGTCTATTCAGTAACTGAAATTAAAAAGCGTGGTGCGCCCTTTGCAAAGCATGCATTCAAGTACTTAGGTACTTAATATTGACAACGCGCACCACGCTTTTTAATTTCAGTTACTGAATAGACGGTTATTTTGTACTTTTAAATCTGTTCCTATAAAAGTGTGTTTTTATAGTTTTTTAAACTACATATTTTTATATCTATAAATTTATTTGATTACTTACTTATTGTAATTTAATTTATGTTTTAGGTAATAATGTAATGATGAGCCAAGATGGTTGACTGAATAAATGAATTGAATTGAATTGAATAAGCTGTAGGTACTAAGACGATCAATATTTTTTTAGGTTCGTCTTGGAATCCAGTTACCAAGATCACATCAATCGGAAATCCCTGAAGATCAGCTACAACTGCCGTCGCTGCAACTCAACATCACAGCGAAAAATATTTTACAACAGATGCAATTTTCTGTCACACATAAGGTCACATTCTTTTAAGACTGCTTCAATTAACGTTTCGGATTTGAATATTGAACCATTGCCTTTAAGTTTCTTCAAATATAGTTCAATTATAAATGAGTCTTCAGAAACTCAGCAGCAACTACAGCAGATTCAACCTATACCTACAGATAATAGCTCAGAAATTACGCCCCGCACTATTTGCATAGAATGTAATGTGGACATCACTCTCAAAGGCTGTCCAAACGAAGATCGCCGAAGTCATTATATGAAATATTCTGATGAGTTTCATTCATGTCCAGTTTGCTTGTTAACTCTTCCAACTATCTGCGCCCTGAAAACTCATTTGCGTATTCATCTAAAATTAGAGCCTTTTTTCTGCTCTGAATGTGGTGTCCAGTTATCGAACAAAGTAGCAAAATACCCATACAATCACAATTGTGAAGGGTTTAATATGATGAGAGCAACTATAAGGTTATTGTGCCCACTACCCAAATGTCGCTCGAGAGTTTTTCATCCTCAAAATTATAAAAATCATGTGAAGCTCGACCATATGAAAAAAGTTTTCAAATGTCCTTATTGTGTTGTAGCTTGTTTTAGTACAGCAACCATAAACAAACATTTAGAGAGTCATAAAACAAATCTAGTTTCTACCTTTAATAACATATCAATATTTTATAAATGCGAGAGTTGTCCTGGTAGATTAGTTCTTCCAAATCATTTAGAGAGTCATGCTAACTCTCATGAAAATTATAAAGTTTATCCATGTTGGACATGTGGCTCGCGTTTTGAACATATTCCCGATTTAATAAAACATCACCTAAAAGAACACATTACTTCAGATAATGATATGACAACTGAACATATTAAAAGTGTCCTAAACACCAGTCTAGCAGAATCCGCAAAGAAAAAAATTTACCGCGTTGTGAAGAGATGTGAACTGTGCTTTAGAAGTTTTTTTTATAAATGCAGTTATGAACTTATCAACTCTTTGCCTATCGTTTGTCCATACAAGTGTACACCCGTATCGAAGACTCAATCAAAAAGTCGTTCTAATCCAATATCATCAACACATATAAAATGTCCTTTATGTCCAAGTAAAATAAGCCAAGACTGGAAGACTGTTAAGAAACATTTTGCATCGGATCATAAAAATCATAAATGCTTAGATTGCAGAGTTACAACAACAAAGCTAGATTCAAGCACTTACCATAAAAGTAAAAGAAAAATAAATGCTACACCCATAAAAAATCGAAAAGTTAAAAAACGATCTAAAGTCTTATTGCGTGATAAAAATGCTAAGAATGCATTGAAAGATAATCAAGCCGGACCAGAGTCCCATCTTATTTGTGTTAAATGTCAACGTAAATGTGAATCTAAAGAGGATCTGGAGAAACATATCAAAGATCACAGAGATCCATACATGGCATATCAATGTATGGAATGTGGTGAATGTTTTGTAGTCAAGCCGTCTTTTTCCACTCATTTGTTAGTAAAACATGGAATATCCAACGTTGATGACTACATCGAGAGCAAAAAGTGTTACAATGATGATGCTTTAATTATGTGTAATGAAACAGAAAGTAATAATATGCCCCTTGAAGAAAATCAATGTAAAATATGTAGGGAGATATTCAGCGACACCGAAGAACTAGAAAAACACTTCCGTGTACATGGAATGGCATTTCTGTTAAAAAACGCACAAAGCAAAACAAGCCAATGCAATTAGTTTATGTATGTTCTTAAAAATTAGGTAATTCAAGCTAGATATAAGGTAAGAGTTCGTAGCGGACCGCAGATAGCAGCAGGCGACACTGTTGCCGTGTCGCGTTTCTATGCATTTATGTATCTATAAGATGTCGATATACTCTCTCTCTTAATTTATATATAAGGTGTATATTTTATTAAACTCTTGATTTTTCGATATTTTTATTAGAAATTCTATTCTTAATAATCTACTGACTTGACAAGTTAGAATGTCAAATTAGGTAGGTACCTACTTTAATTTTTTTGCATTCACAATGCAATTTTTATTACTTATTGAAAATGAAGTAAGTACCTACCTACTTATTAGTAAAATATAGTCCCATAAATTCGAGTCCCATTGGAGCTAGTTGTGAGTTGTGAGACGGATTGTTTTTTTCTAATACTTCATTTTCTATAATAAATTAGAATGTTATGAAATGTACCTACTACAAGAAGGTTTCTATAACTTGTTAAGAGCATTGACGCGGTCGAATGCCGTTTTGCCTCAAAATAGGCAGTTTTGAACGAGATATTTTCTATGAAAACGTAATCTTAGAAACATGCTAATTTCAAATTATTGTAAACAGTATCTTTGTCTAAAAAGTTAGTAAAAAACATTTTTCTTTTTATAGAGTATTTGTGAATACTGACAATTTTCCCGAACAGTGTTTTATAAACTTCACTTTTAACATCAATTTTGAAGCTCTAATTTTTTAATACCATTGAAAAAAATAGGAAACAAAAATTTCTATGTATATCTACATATCATTACGCAAATAGTTAGTAAGGAAATTAGTTTAATTTGTGATTATTTTCATACGAAATTAAAATCCAAACAAAGTGAAATTATAAAGAAATCACTGGTGGTAAACATGCAACATTTATCAATAAATTACTTTATTTTACAAAAACTTATAGTCTAACGTAAAATAAGAACATATTATCTAAAATTTGAATACAAAAAACCTATATAATGATGCATAATTTATTTTATATATATTTTTTTAAAGTGCTATAAAACACTCTGCGCAAGACATTTCAAATTAGTCCGCCGCTAGGCTCTTCAGAGGGAGGACGTATCGCTCGGTGCTCTGCCGTCTGCCGTTCGCTGACCTTTGCAGTGTGCTGCGTGGTGTGGTATAGTTTATAGTGCAACCGACACGTCTTAGTACTTTCGTCTTAGTACACTCATTAGATAGGTAATTGAAAATTGTTTACTTCTATGATCATTAGTTCACTCACACACCTAATTGTATTTATCATAATTGAATACGTATTTGTAATAGAAACTGACCCTAAAAATGATCTAACAAATAGTAATTTGTAAGGTCATTTTTTAATTTGACGACTCTGTATGAAGTAAATCAGGAGGAAAGAAATTAACCTTGACGAGTTTCTTGCCGGTACTTCTTCAAGGTCTCCTGTTCTAGGGTTTGCGAACCCATGGCGTAAATGACTGAATTATCCAAATGGGATGTTGACCTTCAAAACGGTGTATAGGCACATGAGTACTATCAGAGTGTTGACTTCATAGAGCGTGCAAAATTTTGGTAGGGTTGTTACAAGTAGTTAAAATTGTTAGCTTTCTATTGGTCTATCTATTTTCTATTATCTTTCTTTCTATTATGAAATATTTATTTACAAATTACTTACTCTAATGTTTCTCTTTATACATTTTATTTTTATAATTATATTTTTTTGGTACTATTTTAATAGAAAACAGCGACGCAATATCAAAAATGTAAAAAAAAACCAAAATAGCGGCCAACTTTTTGTCTGTTAGCCGATTTCGATGAAACTCGATTTCTAGTACTATTTTGACAAGAAAACAGTAACGCAATGTAAAAATATAAAAAAATCCAAGATGGCGGCCAACTTTTTTGATTGTGGGCCGATTTCGATGAAACTCGGTTTTTGGTACTATTTTGACAAGAAAATAGCAACGCAATGTCAAAAATATAAAAAATCTAAGATGGCGCCCAATTTTTTTGTTTGTTGGCCGATTTCGATGAAACTCGATTTCTAGTACTACTTTGACAAGAAAACAGCAAAGCAGTGTTAAAAATACTAATAAATTCAAGATGGCGGCCAACTTTTTTGTTTATTGGCCGATTTCGATGTAACTTAGTTTTTGGTACTATTTTGACAAGAAAATAGCAATGCAATATCAAAAATGTAAAAAAATTCAAGATGGCGCCCAAACTTTTTGTTTGTTGGCTGATCTCGATGAAACTCGATTTCTAGTACTATTTTGACAAGAAAACAGCAACGCAATGTAAAAAATATTAAAAAATCCAAGATGGCGGCTAACTTTTTTGATGGTGGGCCGATTTCGATGAAACTCGGTTTTTGGTACTATTTTGGCAAGAAAATAGCAACGCAATGTCAAAAACTTAAAAAAATCTAAGATGGCGCCCAAATTTTTGGTTTGTTGGCCGATTTCGATGAAACTCGATTTCTAGTACTATTTTGACAAGAAAATAGCAACGCAATGTCAAAAACTTGAAAAAATCCAAGATGGCGCCCAAATTTTTGGTTTGTTGGCCGATTTCGATGAAACTCGATTTCTAGTACTATTTTGACAAGAAAACAGAACTGCAATGTAAAAAATATTCAAAACACCAAGATGGCGCCGAAATTTTTTGATTGTGGGCCGATTTCGATGAGACTCGGTTTTTGGTACTATTTTGACAAGAAAATAGCAACGCAATGTCAAAAATATAAAAAATCTAAGATGGCGCCCAATTTTTTTGTTTGTTGGCCGATTTCGATGAAACTCGATTTCTAGTACTATTTTGACAAGAAAACAGCAAAGCATTGTTAAAAATACTAATAAATTCAAGATGGCGGCCAACTTTTTTGTTTATTGGCCGATTTCGATGTAACTTAGTTTTTGGTACTATTTTGACAAGAAAATAGCAATGCAATATCAAAAATGTAAAAAAATTCAAGATGGCGCCCAAACTTTTTGTTTGTTGGCCGATTTCGATAAAACTCGATTTCTAGTACTATTTTGACAAGAAAACAGCAACGCAATGTAAAAAATATTAAAAAATCCAAGATGGCGCCGAAATTTTTTGTTTGTTGGCCGATTTTGATGAAACTCGATTTCTAGTACTATTTTGACATGAAAATAGCAACGCAATGTCAAAAATGTAAAAAAATCCAAGATGGCGCCCAATTCTTTTTGTTTATCGACCGATTTCGATGAAACTCGATTTCTAGTACTATTTTGACAAGAAAAAAGTAACGCTATGTAAAAAATATAAAAAAATCCAAGATGGCGGCCAACTTTTTAGTCTGTGGGCTGATTTTGATGAAGCTTGGTTTTTGGTACTATTCTGACAAGGAAATAGCAACGCAATGTTAAAAACATTAAATAATCCAAGATTAAAAACCAAGTTTTATCGAAATCGCCCCACAAACAAAAAAGTAGGCCGCCATTTAGGATTTTTGAATATTTTTAACATTGCGTTGCTGTTTTCTTGTCAAAATAGTACTAGAAATCGAGTTTCATCGAAATCGACCAACAAACAAAAAATTGGGCGCCATCTTAGATTTTTGTACATTTTTGACATTGCGTTGCTATTTTCTTGTCAAAATAGTACTAGAAATCGAGTTTCATCAAAATCAGCCAACAAAAAAAAATTTCGGCGCCATCTTGGTTTTTTTATATTTTTTACATTGCAGTTCTATTTTCTTGTCAAAATAGTACTAGAAATCGAGTTTCATCGAAATCGACCAACAAACAAAAAATTGGGAGCCATCTTAGATTTTTGTACATTTTTGACATTGCGTTGCTATTTTCTTGTCAAAATAGTACTAGAAATCGAGTTTCATCAAAATCAGCCAACAAAAAAAAATTTCGGCGCCATCTTGGTTTTTTTATATTTTTTACATTGCAGTTCTATTTTCTTGTCAAAATAGTACTAGAAATCGAGTTTCATCGAAATCGGCCAACAAACCAAAAATTTGGGCGCCATCTTGGATTTTTTTTACATTTTTGACATGGCGTTGCTATTTTCTTGTCAAAATAGTACTAGAAATCGAGTTTCATCGAAATCGGCCAACAAACCAAAAATTTGGGTGCCATCTTGGATTTTTTTTAAGTTTTTGACATTGCGTTGCTATTTTCTTGCCAAAATATTACCACAAACCGAGTTTCATCATTTCATCAAAATCGGCCTACAATCAAAAAAGTTGGCCGCCATCTTGGATTTTTAATAAAGATTGGTTAAATTCAAAATATATTTCTCTTTCGAGAGTTATTGAAAAGGCGTAGCCTGAAAACTGCTCATACGTGCTTCGCGTTGACCCTGAGCTTGTCCACTGGCTGAGCTGTCGTAAACCGGTTTTTACAGACACGCCGTGTACGGACACGCCAGTGACAAGCAGCCAGTGGACACGCACACATGCTCAGCATGCTTGTAGTAGTGTAATCATTTCCCACCGTTCTATGAAGTCGTTTCTCTGTAATACGTAGTAGTATTTTTTTTCCTGTGGTATAGGTCTACATCAGATTGTGATAAAAATGGTATTCTGAAATCGGTATTTTATTTCTAAACTAGCTTTCCGCCCGCGGCTTCGCCCGCGTGGACTACACGACGTTATCCCGCGGGAATGTAATATTTTTCCGGGATAAAAGTAGCTTATGTTCCTCTCCAGGCTACAAAGTATCTGTGTCCTAAATTTCAGCCAAATCCGTTCAGCCGTTTTGGCGTGATTGAGTAACAAACATACAAACATACAAACATCTAAACATCCAAACATCTAAACTTTCACATTTATAATATTAGTAGGAAGTAGGATAGGATTACGTATCGAATGGTCGGTCATACATGAATAACATAAGATGAGTAAGCAAGTACTTACATACACATTTGGGAAGGATTACTTTATTAGTATTAGTTGGTAAACTTTAAAAAAATCTACTTCATATAAACAATAAAATATTGTCCCATCGGAGCTGGTTGTGAGACGGGTCGATTTTTTCTAAATACTTTATTTTCCATTTTTCTATGAGAAAAATTGCATTGTGAATGCAAAAAAGTTAAAATTTAAATAATAAAATATTGTCTATGTAGTAAACCCATTAGATTACAGCATACACTTATTATGATTATGTAAGGGTAAGTAAGGATATAATATAAAAACTAACACTAAATAATATTTAAACTTGAATTAAAAGGATCAATGTGATTAGTTTGACTATAGCAGGACACCGCACGTTTGACCTTGAGCGCACGTCTGATGCGAGTGAAAGTTATTCATTTACCTAAACTCGACGCGACGCATTTGGGTTTAACGCTCTTAAGCTAAAAGAAAATAGAACTAACTAAACCAAACATAAAGTCTAACCAAATTGCAATAAAAAAGAGAATCCATCTGGCGTTTAATAATAATAACACATTAGACTGATTAGGTATAATAAAATTACATTTAATCCTGAACTAAGTATAAAAAACAGTGTTTTGACTTCTGCCCAACCATTATACCTACCTACTTATAATAATTACTTATATTATATTAATTTATTATATATGAACATCTTAGATTTCTGCGCGAGCTGTTCATTAAAAATGATCTTTATTAGTTTGAATTGAACACGAAACACGTAATTAGGTTGTTTTCTGCCTTACTAAGACCAAAGTGGTTATTTAACTAAAGTTAGTTTCTAAGGATCTCTTGTTTAAGATTACTTACTTACCTATGTAAGTTTTAGTTGATAAGACTATGATGATAAGGATACATACTGTGTAAGATAAGCGAGGGCGGATCCAGGTTTTTTTTCTGGGGGAGCACAAGGGGTTGACGGGCAAAAAAATAAAAGAAATCAGCCAAAAATAGACAAAAGTCACACTCATGTTCTTTCTCAACAACTCTTAAGGCCTGATCAGACGAGGGACTGTCCGCCGGGTACTTTTTCGTCCATCGATAGATCTCTTATAAATTGTATCAAATAACGCACACAAGGAACTAAAAGTATAGTCCGTTCGGTTAGATAGTGTCGGTACACCCGCACGTCATTGTGGCTCTTGCTATAAAATGCAGATATAAAATAATAAACTCAAATTGGGTACCAAAGTCAATTTTAATGAAAATTTGGATATTTTTATATAAAAGGAAGTTAAATAAGTGATTTACAAATAATATTAATTATTATTAATTTTTATATGATTATTATGATTACTCATCATCGCTCAAATTGTCACAAGTCACAACTGTCGTTACCACCTGTATTTATAGTAAACATAGATTATTTAAGAAAATATAATTTAATAAATGTCGGATCCCAAAATCCAATTCCATTTGCGGGTGTACGCCACACGCGGCTTCTTTTGTTTATGCGGCGGCATCCTTTGACAAGAAGCGGCACGTGCAAAGGCGGCGCGATAAAAGGGCGACACTATCTAAGCGAATGGACTTTTTTTTTTTTTACCGCGGACACCGAGAGACTGGACTGGACAAAAGTTCGCGGGAGTCCCCAAAAAAATAGAACTAACGTAACTAAGTACTACTTAGTAAGTAGGCACAACAACGCACACAACGAACTTTAGTCTTTAGTGAAGTACGTTTCCGGGCAACAAATGGTGTCCATCGTTCCAGCAGCGCCACGGTCTCCGATTTGCTTGAAAAAAATACACCATGCAGGCCAATTTTTTACCAGTCGGGAAAAAATACGATTGATTTTTCCCTCCACTGGATCCGAGGATATATGGGGATTTCTGTGGCGCTGCTGGAACGACGTCGTCCTGGCAGCGCCCCGCTATTTCTCATTAATTACAAAAGCTATAATAAATCTAATTGGACACAGATTTTTGCCTTTTTTCCATTTCACATAAGCTAACATCCACCTGTGAATGTCGACAGATTCAGGAGTAATCGTAGGTTACTTGGGGCGCTGCTGGGACGACGTCGTCCCAGCAGCGCCACGGCCGAATCTCAGCAATTCGATGTTTTTAATGAAAACAGTGTGCCTGTATATTTAGTTCCTTCATCATAGGGCACGGAAAAAATTGAATTTCTACATTTCATCGTGGAATAAGGATTTTATAGGCATCAAAAAATTATAACCTCAAAAAATTTTTTTTTTTGCTCTAACGCTTTTAATTGATGTATTAAATAGCATTTGCGCATTCTCTTATCTTCCTATAAAGGGAAAAAAATAAACAACTCTCGCAGCATTAACTATTCCAGAGAAATCCTAGGTTTAGATTTTGTTCATACATTTAGGCATCGTTCCAGCAGCGCCCCACCCAGTACAGCATGATCCAGGGCACCTGTCACCAAACTGAACATGCCAATATTTAGTTCTACCATAGCGAACACGGAAAAAAATCTGATAACGAGTATAACACAGCGACTTTCCGAGAAATAAGCCTTTGATTCAATATGCCATACAATTGGTACATTCGAGTAGAAAAGTTTTAAATTCTTTTTAGTGCCACAAACTTTTAAGTAGATCCGATCCGTAGGCCAAAACCGTTTTAGACTCTATAGACTAAACAATTCAAAGATGTTACATCTTTGAAACGATTGATCAGACAATGCTTGATAAGATTAACTAGTCGTCAAGCAAGCGTATCTAAAAATTATGAAAAAGGCATGTCAAGCAGAAAAATATTATACTTCATGTTTACCGGGCTTGTCAAGCATTGCATTGCATCATTGGGGCACAATTTCGGTATCGCTATGCGTATCGCAGCTCAGCATTATTATGGTGCAAATAATGCAATGCAAGCAAAGTAATATTAACGTAATAAAGACCGTACGAGCCAAAAAAACGTTGGCCATTTGTTTCCACATGCTATAGAGAAAGGTTAACATATTGAGTGTAGGATAGAAGCATGATAGAAGTGGGTAAACCACATCATCCATCATAGCCTGATTACACCTGCCGAGTAGAGTGGCGAGACAAGTGCTCTCGGCTCGGCCGAATACTAGGTACATGTAAACACAGTACTCGGCCGAGCTCGGTACAACATTGACTCGGTCCCGTCAGATACTTTTGATTGGGTAATCGATACTTAGATTATTTGGGCCCCAAAAATAATCTACAATACAATTAATCGATTCGGAACGAACACTGGCTATACACTAGCTAGTGATGTGTCGGTTCGATTATTTTGATAATCGATTATTACATTTTTGCATAATTGATTAAATAATCGATTATTTCACTCCATGTATTTTTTATTTGCAATTAGCTTAGTTCATCATTAAAAGGTTTAAGTACCTACCTATCGTAATTTTTGAGTTTCATCATCATCATTTCACCCGTAAATAAAAAATAATAGAGCGATAAAAATTTAATAACGGAATAACCACTTTCTATGCTAAGTATGCTAAGGCCCCATTTCCACCTGCAAGTAAGTCTTCTGCGATAAATGTCCGACAGTCTGTGGGATAGCAACTTGCAAGTGTAAACATACTTAAGTGTAAACATACTTGCAAGTTGCTATCTGACAGACTGTCGGACATTTATCGCAGAAGACTTACTTGCAGGTGGAAATGAGGCCTTACACGTTAAAATCGCGTTCAAATTGGCATCACATAGAGTAGCCCCTAGTTAGTCTTTTTTTTAATTAGATGGGTTTATTTAAATGTAAGTAAGAAAACCGGCCAAATGCTAGTCGGACTCGCGTATGAAGGGTTCCGTACCATAAAAAAATCACGTTGTGTGGGAGCCCCCCTTAAATATTTATATTATTTAAGTTTAATTATTAATTTTTAAAGCTAATATAAATATTCTGTGAATATTTCAAGCGTCTACCTGTTGCCATTATTAATAAGGAGCAAAAAATGGCAATAAAAATCACTTTTGTTGTATGCTGAAACAAATCATTTTGTAGGTATTTAATCTATTTTTTAACTGAGAGAGAACACTCATTATAATATAATTATGTAGGTCATTACTATATTTATATTTTTGTGCTAAGCTATGTAATAAAGAAGATAGAAAGGTAATGAAAGAAAATGTTTTTTATTATTCCCCATTCAGACTTAAGGGCTTATTACACTTATCCTAGTTAGGATCCTAGTTAAGCATATATTGCTTGTTTTGATTGCATCACTTGCCAAAAATGAGCTCGAAGAAAGCAATGTATGCTTAATTAGGGTCCTAACTAGGATAAGTGTAATAAGCCCTTATGACAAAAAATTTTTTAGGAACCTTTTAAAGACCTATCTATAGATACCCCGCACGTATTGGTTTGATTCCATATATAGAGAGCCAATCCTTATAGTTTCGGAATAAAGCGCTTAGGCCTGTATTCCCGTTGAATTAGTTTTTTAATTGTCATTATTTTAGTTTTTCTTTTATTTCGATTGAAGCAATAAAATAACACAGGGCCTAGAGAAGTGGCTTGTTTGTTGAATAATTATGACGTTCGGTTTTCCCCATGACTTTTAATGGGGACAACGGGACCAAATTTTATTTTATTTATTCATACATGACGAATCTATAAGGTTTCCGTTTTTTGCCATTAGGCTACGGAACCCCAATAAAAAAGTCAAAGTTAAAAACATAAAATGTAATAAGAAAATTACTTATTAACATATAAAATAATGCACAAATAAGGACCATGTCCCAGCGTGTGTCAGATAATGCCACAAGATGATAATTACCTACTAATCTGTGATAGATTATTTTTAAATACAAAAACTTTTCTACTCGAATATACCAATTGTATGGCATATTGAATCAAAGGCTTATTTCTCGGAAAGTCGCTGTGTTATACTCGTTATCAGATTTTTTTCCGTGTTCGCTATGGTAGAACTAAATATTGGCATGCTCAGTTTGGTGACAGGTGCCCTGGATCATGCTGTACTGGGTGGGGCGCTGCTGGAACGATGCCTAAATGTATGAACAAAATCTAAACCTAGGATTTCTCTGGAATAGTTAATGCTGCGAGAGTGGTTTATTTTTTTCCCTTTATAGGAAGATAAGAGAATGCGCAAATGCTATTTAATACATCAATTAAAGGCGTTAGAGCAAAAAAAATTTTTTTGAGGTTATAATTTTTCGATGCCTATAAAATCCTTATTCCACGATGAAATGTAGAAATTCAATTTTTGCCGTGCCCTATGATGAAGGAACTAAATATACAGGCACACTGTTTTCATTAAAAAAATCGAATTGCTGAGATTCGGCCGTGGCGCTGCTGGGACGACGTCGTCCCAGCAGCGCCCCAAGTGACCTACGATTACTCCTGAATCTGTCGACATTCACAGGTGGATGTTAGCTTATGTGAAATGGAAAAAAAAGGCAAAAATCTGTGTCTAATTAGATTTATTATAGCTTTTGTAATTTTAATGAGAAATAGCGGGGCGCTGCCAGGACGACGTCGTTCCAGCAGCGCCACAGAAATCCCCGTATATCCTCGGATCCAGTGGAGGGAAAAAATCAATCGTATTTTTTCCCGACTGGTAAAAAATTGGCCTGCATGGTGTATTTTTTTCAAGCAAATCGGAGACCATGGCGCTGCTGGAACGATGGACACCAACAAATGACCGCACACCGTATGCGTTGAGTCCGCGTCAAGTACTCGGGGGACATATTTTGGACGTACAGGGACTTTTTGTCCCACGGGGACAAAAGTCTCTCGTCTGATCAGGCCTTTATAATTTGATTTGCTTCTAAATATGTACTGTGATGGAATCTCCACAATATACACAAAATAACCCCCTTAAATCCGCCCTTGATGATAAGGGCACTCTTTATCGGCGCCTACCACTTACTTCTCGATTACTATACCTACCTGTATTTTTACATGTCTGTAGGCATGCATTTCCCAATGTTGATGGTACAACAGGAACTGCAGGGCTGGCCTGTCCATATACGCAAACTAGGCGAACGAACACCTGGCGCCGCCGCTACCGTTCAACTGTTTTGCCTAGGATGCCGTTCCACAGTGAACTATGGCACCATTCAACGATTTTGCCTAGGACGCCAAGATTTCTAGGGTGCGCCTTGTATTGGTGTTGTACGTAAAGCCCTTTCACACTGGCGTTTGTCCAGCGTATGCGCAGCGCGTACGTCGCGTTGGCTCAGTGGCAGGAGCAAATAAAAACTACTTGTGGCGTTACTGCGGCGTGAAAGTATATAATTCAAAAACCCTAAAAACATGTGACGTGTGATGTGATCCGCGTTAAGGTAGACTTCCGAGCATCGCGGCCGATCGCAGTCGCGCGCGATCGATCGCGTGCGACTGACGCGCGCGGCTGATGCGACAATAGTCAGTGTATGAAAATGTATGGTGCCGCTTCCGAGGTATGCGATAGACGCGTGCGGCCGACGACAGACGTCGGCCGCACGCGGCCGTAACTGTAATGAAAACTTCTTTGTATTGTATGGATACTCACTTTTTGTCATCTTCCTTATTTTAATCTCTAATTTTTGGTTGTCTGTCAAAAATTCATGGATTGAGACATGATTGAGATGATTTTTATAAACTAACCTTTTGGGCGTTTGTGCACTACACTGAATTTTACCGTCCGGCAGTCCGATTTTTTACGGTCCGATATAGCAGGCCATAAAATGTATATGTGCGCTTGTGCACTACACGGAGTTTTACCGTCCGACATTTTACTTTTCCCCGTTCCGGTCCGTTTTTTCCGTTCTGAGATAACAGCAATGAAATACGTATGGGCGCTTGTGCACTACACTGAATTTTACCGTCCGGAAAAAAACGGATGGTTGTATTTTAATCATAATTATTTATAATACATCGTAAGAATTTATTTATTTCGTGTAGTTTCGGCTTTGAAACATTGAAACTGTGATATTGAACTGAAAACGTGATATTCATGAGTGGGCGGGGCGGGGGAGGGGGTAGTCACTGCGCTGCCCCGGCGAGTAAAAAGACGGACAAGTGCACAAGCCAATCATCCGTGTTTTTCATGCCAGGTCCGTAAAAAAACGGACCCCCGGACGGTAAAATTCAGTGTAGTGCACAAACACATTTCTGTAACACGCTCACTGCGGCACTGAATTAGCTATTCTTTCCATTGGTGCGGTACGCGGCGTTTTACACCTCATACTAAACCAGACATTGTGGCGGTACGAAGCGTTTTCGACCTCACCGAGATTCAAGAGACTGCAATTCCTTTTTTTAAGCGTGAAGTAAGAAACAATATGGAATTTAGTCTTGATAAGTGGGTATCTATACAATACAAAGAAGTTTTCATTATAGTTACGGCCGCGTGCGGCCGACGTCTGTCGTCGGCCGCACGCGTCTGTCGCATACCTCGGAAGCGGCGCCATACATTTTCATACACTGACTATTGTCGCATCAGCCGCGCGCGTCAGTCGCACGCGATCGATCGCGCGCGGCTGCGATCGGCCGCGATGCTCGGAAGTCTACCTTAATGAAAACTTCTTTGTATTGTTTAGATACTCACTTTTCTGTCACTTTCCCATGGAAGTATTAGTATTAGGTCCGTAAAAAAACGGACCGCCGGCCGGACGGTAAAATTCAGTGTAGTACACAAACGCCCTTTCTGTAACACCATGAAGTTTGACTTAATACTCTGAGGTAACTGGAGCTCTCACCCTGAATAAAAAAGTGTCGCCAGCAAATTTGACATTTATGTATGTAGTGGCTGTCAGCTGTCTCATATGACCATACGTATTTTTTTAAAGTGTAGGTGAGATGGAAGACAGCCACTGTGTTATGGTATTCAAAAAATTGTTCGTACTGCACTCTCCAGTTACCTCAGTATTAAGTCGAACTTCATGTGTAACACGCTCACTGCGGCACTGAATTAGCTATTCTTTCCATTGGTGCGGTACGCGGCGTTTTAGACCTCATACTAAACCAGACATTGTGGCGGTACGAAGCGTTTTCGACCCCACCGAGATTCAAGAGACTGCAATTCCTTTTTTTAAGCGTGAAGTCAGAAACAATATGGATTTTAGTCTTGATAAATGAGTATCTATTCAATACAAATAAGTTTTCATTATAGTTACGGCCGCGTATGGCCGGACGTCTGTCGTCGGCCGCACGCGTCTGTCGCATACCTCGGAAGCGGCGCTATACATTTTCATACACTGACTATTGTCGCATCAGCCGCGCGCGTCAGTCGCACGCGATCGAACGCGCGCGGCTGCGATCGGCCGCGATGCTCGGAAGTCAACCTTAAACTCATGTCTTGGGGGTCCACCACGTTTCTTCATGGACAATGACATGCTACATTTCCTGCAACATGTTACACTACATACTTACACGAAAGTATAGTAAACAGGACTATTGGGAATTGACTTCCCATTAGTTCTGTTAAGTTCGGTAACCGGGCGAGAGGAAAAAAAAAACCATTAGTCCTTTCAACAGAACTACTACTCTACAGAACTTTACTTTGTTCTGTTGAGAGTTGCTAGCTAGATATTATTGTTATTCCAGACGTCGCGTCGTCGCTAAAAATGGTTAGTTAGCGGTAGCGGTAAGTAGGTATGGTTTGATTGCTGCTCATTTTTTAAATTTTACCTTATGATCGAAAAAACGTATGAAGTTTATATCAGGGGTGTTACGGATATTCGCATTCCGCATCATGTGGAATTCGCATTTTTTCAGACATCTACACTTCATCTGAATCAAAATAATGCGGAGCTTTTACGGATTTCATTTTCATAAAATAAAATCCGTAATTCACATTCATAAAAGCCTAGAATTTTAAAAAGAAAAACTAATAAATGTTTTTTAAAAAACTGTTTCAGTTTTGTTATCAAAATATAAATCTAATTTCTTTTATTTATGTAGGTAAGTAGGTAGATACTTTGCTGTTAACCCATTGATATGTATACCTAGGTACGGTAAGGATACGCCCATCCGAACTTAAAAAAAATTTGGATTACTTACTTAATATGAGGATAGCCTGTAGCCCCCCTGGGTTCGAGTTATTCCCATCCGATCCACTGTAACTGATCCACCGTGAATTAAAAATCCCAACCGATCCCCTGATAGTTTTGAATTCCCAACGGATCCCCTCATTGTGTTTCTAAGCAAGATAAGGTAGGTGCGAGTACAGTCAGAAGAAAAAGAAGTATTTAAATCAAATATTCATTTACTGAGCAATTCTTTTTAATGTAATAAATATCATATCAGATAATCCATAAAGTTAGGTGGTAGCCCCCAGATATAAAAATAATAATTGGCTAGTAATAAAATAATATGAAATGTAACAATTGGTTATTTATTGTTCATTAAATGTACCTACCTACCTATGTCTTAGAAAGATTCATTTCATGATGTTTTTAAATTGTAATATTAACAACAAACACGCTGATAAATGACGGAATTAGGTGGGAGAAAAAGTCAGCGCAGTGTGTCAGTTCTTTATGGCGCTACTTGCCGTCCCCTAGCGCCGCCAATTAGCTAGATGAGTGTGATTTTTTTTAATGTATAAAAATCAAACATAACATCCAAAAAATTATAGTGAAAGAATTTTTTCGATATCTCAAAAACTGATTTTTTTATGAATATTCAAAGTTGGATGTTTTTAAAATCCGCGCGAACTTGACCGTTTAACGCGTGACGTCACACCGCGCCGGTTGTGCGACGGGCGGCTAGGGCGGTTTTGGATTTTCCACGATAGCTCCGCCAATGGGCGATTTTCTGAAAGCTGGCGCTGTCCCACCTATGCAGTTAGAAGGAACGGAACGTTAAAAATTTTACTTCGACGCGACTTTTGTTACGTAAAACGAAACGTCAGACAGATGTTATTTATTTACCTTAATCTTTAAATTTAAGTACCTATTTCGTTTCTGTTCCTCACAGTAGTACCACATCATCATCTCAGCCGAACGAAGCCCACTGCTGGGCATAGGCCTAGGTAGTACCTATCAGTACTTATTTAATTTATTTTAACAACTTCCCTGTCCAATTCCTCTCCCTCCCTCCCACACGAACGTATTAGAATAAGTTCAATTTGAGGCACATTTTTAGGTATGAACGTGAAGTGATATTTTTTTAAATCATACGTGGACTTATAGCAAAAATCCTAATGTTTACAATGATATTTTTATGTTATTTATTTTTATGTAAAGTTATTTTTTATGATATTATAATGATTTTATTTAGCGTAACAATAAAAGGTAGAACTCCTACGCTTAGGAGTTAAAGCATATTTTTTAAGTACTGCATGCACCAATATACCTTGAGTTGTATTCTTTCAAGTTATTTAGGTTAGCTACAAACGGTACCTCTGCTCTACCTATTATTCTGCTGTGCCTATGTCTTGACACCGACTTCAAACGTAATAGCATCTAAGTTAAGTACACACGTTCCGATCCGACCGCCGATTTGGTCTGCTCCAGACCAAATCTGCGTTTAGGCGCATAATGTCCAGCGTTCGCAAAACGTCCAGTTCGCACAATGTCCATTTCGCATAATGCCCAGTTCGCATAATGCCCAATTCGCACAATGTCCAGTTCGCAGAACGTCCAGTTCGCGAAAATGTCCAATATTCATCATAAAGCCACACCATCAATCAATAAATTTTAACAGATCAAATCATGAGAAATAGTGTACTTATTTTAAAATAAAAATTTATATTTTTCAATATTTGGTCTTTTAAAAATTACAATCACCGAAGAATTTTTTTGTTTTTTTATCTTGATTTCATTATTTTATGATTTATGTTACTTAAATAAAAATATAAAATATCCTACAAAACCCACCGTCCTAAATTAAAGACTACAAAACCCACCGTCCTAAATTAAAGAAACTCTCCAGCCACACTATCCGACTTATGGATCAGAGAAACGAAATGAAACTGCAGAACTCAGCGGATGCCCTTCGTTATCGACAGCTAAATAGGCAGATCTCCAAGTCCTTGACAAGCGACCTTCGCCAATTTAATACCGAGCGTATTAAAGAGGCCATTGAGCGGAACAAAGGCTCCAAAGTGTTCGCTAGAGATCTGGCTATAGGGCAAAGTCAACTGACGAGGCTGCAAGCTGAGGAAGGTAGTATCATTTCATCAACACCTGAAATCCTGAGGGAGATTGAGAGTTTCTATGGACAGTTGTACTCCACGCAAACACCTGTTGAAAGTAAGGCTACAGAACCTAGAGCCAAACTTACCCGACACTATACCGAAGATATCCCGGACGTCAGCCTGTACGAGATTAGAATGGCTCTCAAGCAGCTCAAAAACAACAAGGCGGCGGGCGATGACGGAATCACAACAGAGCTTCTGAGAGCGGGCGGTAAGCCGATACTTAAGGTCCTCCAGAAGCTCTTCAACTCTGTTATCCTCGAGGGCAAAACGCCAAAGGCATGGGGCAGAAGCGATGTGATGCTGTTCTTCAAGAAGGGTGATAAGACTCTCCTGAAGAAATACCGACCCATCTCGCTTCTGAGCCATATCTACAAGTTGTTTTCGAGAGTCATTACGAATCGTCTCGCTCGCAGGTTCGACGACTTCCAACCTCCCGAACAAGCCGGGTTCCGAAAAGGTTATAGTACCATAGACCACATTCATACGCTGCGGCAAGTTATACAGAAGACCGAAGAGTATAACTTGCCACTATGCTTGGCGTTCGTGGACTATGAGAAAGCCTTTGATTCGATCGAGACCTGGGCAGTGCTGCAGTCTCTCCAGAGGTGCCAAATAGACTACAGGTACATCGAGGTGATAAGGTACTTATACCAAAACGCCACAATGTCGGTCCGATTACAGAACCAGAGCTCTAACCCTATCCAACTACAGCGAGGTGTGAGACAGGGAGACGTCATTTCTCCGAAACTGTTCACAGCTGCGTTGGAGGATATTTTTAAGCTACTGGACTGGAAAGGATTCGGCATTAACATCAATGGCGAGTACCTAACACACCTGCGGTTTGCCGATGATGTAGTTCTCATGGCTGAGACTTTGGAAGACCTGAACACAATGCTCGAAGATCTCAGCAATGCTTCCCAAAGAGTGGGTCTGAAGATGAACATGGATAAGACGAAAATCATGTCCAATGCCCATGTTGCATCCACTCCAGTTAATGTTGGGAACATTACACTCGAAGTTGTTGACCACTATGCAGTGGCGTGCATTGCTTTTCAGAATAGGTAGGCACTATACGCCGCGTGGTGTCTAGCCTATAGGCAAGGCAGAAATGTAAAAAAAAAGTTTTTGAATATTCAAAATTTCAAACAATTTTCTCACGAACTATGTGATGTGGCGTGTGCCTTAGTCAGTGTATAAAACCACCAACGATTCCAACGAAGTATAACGGCAATGTATACTGTACAACAATTAAATTAAGGACAACAGGAGGTAGGTAGCAAAATATGTAAATAGAGTAAACAAAGTATGACCGCCATGTAGAAACGTACAGAGCCATCTTTGGACAAAAAACAAAACTAAATATAAACACCGCCCGCCGGTGCTTTTGTAGGCGTGCCTACATAAGGGTGATAAATTGCGAAGGTCGAACGTCAGTGTATTACGCGTGGGAAGTACGACATTTTTATTTCGTCGTATTCATTTAAATAAAAAATATTAATGCCAGTGATAGTAAATTGTATAGGATTCAAGTAGGCAGCCGGGGGACTGCCTACTGTCGCGCACTGCGCGTTTTTTATGAAGGAAGTTTTTGTTATAAGCACGAATAAATAGAGGTCAGTGGTTATAAGTAATAAAAATTAGGTAAGTATCATAATTTAGTAAGCTCAACCAATAATAATTGGGGAGCACGGATACTAAAATTTAACGGTATTTTTTTCGATTTTGCGAGGTAGGCACTGCTTAAATGCCTATATGCAATGCACGCCACTGCCACTATGTCTACCTAGGACAGACAATCCAATTAGGTAAGTCCAACTTCGAGAAAGAGATCTCTCGTCGAATCCAGCTCGGATGGGCAGCGTTTGGGAAGCTCCGGCATATATTTGCGTCCAAAATTCCTCAATGTCTCAAGACTAAGGTCTTTGACCAGTGTGTGTTGCCAGTTATGACTTATGGAAGCGAGACGTGGTCTTTTACTATGGGTCTCATAAGAAGGCTCAAGGTCACCCAGCGAGCAATGGAGAGAGCGATGCTTGGTATTTCCCTGCTCGATCGAATCAGAAATGATGAGATCCGCAGGAGAACTAAAACGACCTACATCGCTCAAAGGATTGCTCAGTTGAAGTGGCAGTGGGCGGGACACATAGCGCGGAGAATCGATGGCCGTTGGGGCGGAAAGGTTCTCGAATGGCGACCGCGAGCCGGACGACGTTCCGTGGGCAGACCCCCTACAAGGTGGACCGACGATCTGGTCAAGGTCGCGGGAAGCCGCTGGATGCGGGCAGCGCGGGACCGATCGTTGTGGAGATCCTTGGGGGAGGCCTATGCCCAGCAGTGGGCGTCGTACGGCTGAAATGATGATGATGAAATAAAAATAAATTACAAAAATAAAAACTGATTTTCAAGGAATAACTTGGCTAATCATTAAAACCCAACGCTAAACTAATCAATGAACGTACTGATTGATGGTGTGACGTTATGATGAATATTGGACATTTTCGCGAACTGGACGTTTTGCGAACTGGACATTGTGCGAATTGGGCGTTATGCGAACTGGGCATTATGCGAAATGGACAATCTGCGAACTGGACATTGTGCGAACTGGACGTTTTGCGAACGCTGGACATTTTGCGAATTGGACATTATGCGCCTAAACGCAAATCTGGACGTGTGTAGCGTAGTCGTCCGACCATAATTATTATTATTCGTGTTTGACGCGGTCGGCCGGATTTGGTTCGCACGAACTTCACTTCCTACCAAATCGGAACGTGTGTAGGCTTCCGACGTCCTAAGATTAGTTTGGTACTGTTATAAAAACTCGCGCATTTTCGTCCTATGAATAATTGAATGATTCATTCGTGTTTTGGGGAGTGAGTTTTTCTTTGCAGTTTTTTGTGTTTTTTTATATTGAGGTTTACGTATATACCTAATTAAAATAAATGAATTGGCGGTGCTAGTGGACGGCAAGAAGCGCCATAATAAAACAGTGCTACCCATTGAGTGCTACCTAGGTACATTGCTGCAACGCCATTATACTTAGGCATAGGTAGACAGGTAGGTAGGTACTTATTACCTAAATGTTTTGTAACTTTAAAACTTGCTGTTATCTTAATATTTTACGCCAATTATATAGGTGTTAGGTATTAATAAATAAATTAAAAAATGGTTTATGTGTCTTTTTATCCCTTTTTGTAAAACTATAATAAATTACTGCAGTTTGACTTGACAGAGGAACAGTAGTACCGTAAAACGGGGCTATTTGGTATTTTGAGCGATAATTGGGACGACCCAGGATTTCGAACAAAATAGACGATAACTTTCGGTATGTGCATATCAGATTTATCTTACAAACTCAGGCGGAACCTGGCGGAACATTGATTGGTAACGTTAAGTTTTCACCTGTCAGTGTCATTCTATTCGACGGTTTTGATCATGAAGCTCGACTAATACTGAGGTTACTGGAGTTCTCACCCTGAATAAAAAAGTGAACACCAGCAAATTTGACATTTAGTATGTAGTGGCTGTCAGTTGTCTCATATGACCGTACGTATTTTTTTAAAGTGTAGGTGAGACGGAAGACAGCCACTGTGTAATTTGTAGTCACAAAAAATTGTTCGTACTGCACTCTCCAGGTGTGCGTTACCGCCGCAAAAACTTGTGCTTTAGAGAGATGAGACCTTATCAGATAATTAGTGTGTCGTGAGGAGAAATTTGTTTACTAATAGCAAAATTTGTGTGAATTATAGTTTTTGAGATATTTGACAAAAACAGTTTTTGCCAGGGTCACGTTTTAAACATTACCCTGGCAAAAAAAGTTGTTTCAGCTCGGAACTAAATACATGAATAGATAGCTTTTGTTGCGTTGTAAGTGTTAGCAAACAGCAAAAATTGTGTGTGTTATGGTTCTTGAGTTATTTGAGTTTTTGCTGGGGTAACGTTTTGAGATTTCCCATATCTCAAAAACGGTTCAACGCAGAAGTTTGAAAAAAATACCAGTAAGAGAGCTGAATTTGTTTAAATTTGTTTAAACATTAGTTTTTGATTTGGTTGTCGTAAACCAACGTAGCTAAATGTTTTCGAAAATCAGAAAAATCTGATTTGTAAGTAAACTATTACATTTACAACCAAACAAACAGCTGCAAAAAATACCCGTTGTAGACACTTATTATGTCTAGAATTTTAGATCTTGTAACTTTACACGATTGTAAGATAAAGATAAATTTGATAAATTTTAGACTGGTCGTACTTTAGAGATCGAATACACAGTTTCTATAACATTAAGGCACATGGCATACATTAAACAAATTTAAGTAATTCATGAACATTCGTTCCTGTTAATTTTAGCTTTCAATTACAGCTATCATGAAAGATATGTCAAAAACAAGAACATGACAACAATTCTCTAGTAACCCGCCCAAATTGTAAAGGTCACGTAAAAGCGAACGCGCCATACATAAGCGTAACCATCTTAAATGAACGGGATGTTATGGATATTTTGTTAGTACAGTTGCGTACAAAAGTTCGCTGGTCAGATTATCTTTAAATATAAAATGTACGTTAGTCTCGCAAAAACTTAAGAATGGCTGGGCCGATTTTAGTTTTAAAATGTCTGTCGTATTCCAGGGGAAGTTTAATTTAACGATAAGAAATATATATGGAAAAATTGCGTGGAAAATTGTTAAAAAAACATTTTCCCGTAAAAACTGTTCCTAGAGTGCTCGTCAGATAAGTCTGCGCGCGGTAAAAATCGAATACTTATCTTTTCTATAGCATAAGAACAAAAAAATGCACTGTAACTAGCGCCAAAAACGCGCCAGTCACGCGCAGAGTTATCAGACACACTTTACCTAGTTACTCACCTGTAAAACATAGTGTCACTGTCACTGGATTGACATATTTAATGGTTGTCAAGGTGATAGCAAATACTATTTAACGGCCGGTTTTTGAAACGAAAATTAAAATTACGTAATCTCCAATTAGATTTGAGATTCCGAAAGCATAATCACATGATTCACAAACGGTCAACGCTTGAAAAATTTATTAGAGAAATTCGGCCAATTAGCTGTGAATCAAATAAATTTACCAAGTATTTACATTATTATAGTGAATTGAGTTAAATGTATCCTTATATTAAGATTTTTAAAAGTGATATTGTTACCTAATTGTGAGATAATTTTCGTTTCAGAAACCCAACGTGGATTTAATGAGAAGTTTTCCAGCAGGTTCTATAATGCTCAATAGATGTCGCTGCGACCACTTTTCTTTTTTTTCTTAATTTTCATGTATGGTATGTTTTTTTTGCGTTCCCCAGTTTACGGGAAAGTTGAATGTATTGTTTCACGAATTTTGTTGATAAGATAAGATAAGATAAGATAAAAATATTCTTTATTCACTTAGACATAATAAATATGTACTTATGAATCGTCAATATTTTCCTACCACCCATTCAAGACTTTTTTAACTGACAAGAAGAATGGGCGCAAGAAACTTGCCAGCGTTTCTTAGTTAGGTAACGACATTTACAAAAAAAAAAAAACATATCGTTACTAATACAACAATTGCTTAGTATAAAAATACATCATATTAAACAGTGATTATGTTATGTGTTACATCATGACCATGCATTGCGGTCATTCAAATAATCGTCTACATTATAGTATCCTTTGCTCATCAGCGACTCTTAAATGTAACATTTAAATTTATGCAATGGTAGTTCAATTATATGCTGTGGAACTTTATTAAAAAAGGCTATGCTTTTCCCCAGAAATGAGGCTCTGGATTTTTCTAGCCTAAACTTGGGAACGACAAGTTTATCTTTATTTCTTGTGTTAAAGCGATGAATATCGCTCTGCTTTACAAATGTATTATAATACTTTTTCACATAAATTATATTTTCATAGATGTAATGTCCTGCAACAGTTAAAATGTTTATTTCTTTAAATAGATCTCTTAAAGAATCTCTCGATCGGAGGTTGTAAATGGCGCGAATAGCCCTTTTTTGGAGCACGAATATACTTTGGATGTTAGCGGCTGAGCCCCACAACAAAAGGCCGTAGGACATAACACTATGAAAATAACTAAAATAGACTATTCTAGCCGTTTCAATATCGGTTAAGAGCCTTATTTTCTTATTGTAAGTTAATTGTGACAGTCTGTCAGCTTATTTTAATTTTGATTTTCGTTTCAGATACCGGCCGTAAATCTAGTTTATATTATATAGTATTTGGCGATACGAAGTTATTTTACTTCGGAAGTCCTGTAGAACACGTGATAGGTTAGAAATTGGTGACTAGTCTATATAATTTGTGATTTGGTGCCACTTCCACGACAAGGTTGGTTAAGCAATAGTCACCTTCCAGTCCACGTGTCAAAATATGACTATCGCTTGGCTTGACATGTTGTGTAAAGTTAGCACGGCATTGTGGCTCTTGCTATAACATGCAGATATAAAATAATACACTCAAGTTGGGTACCAAAGTCAATCTTAATGAAAATTTGGATATCCTACTTCCTACTAATATTATAAATGTGAAAGTTTAGATGTTTGGATGTTTAGATGTTTGGATGTTTGTATGTTTGTTACTGAATCACGCAAAAACGGCTCAATGGATTTGGCTGAAATTGGGGACACAGATACGTTGTGGCCTGGAGAGAAACTAAGGCTACTTTTTATCTCGGAAAAATATCACATTCCCGCGGGATAACGTCGGGTATACCACGCGGGAGAAGCCGCGGGCGGAAAGCTAGTTTTTATATAAAAGGAAGTTAAATAAGTGATTTACAAATAATAATAATAATAATCATTTTTTTATGATTATTATGATTACTCATCATCGCCTGAATTGTCACAAGTCACAACCGTCGTTACCACCTGTATTTATAATAAACATAGCATATTTAAGAATATATCATTTAATAAATGCCGAATCCCAAAATCCAATTCAATTGCGGATGTACGCCGCACGCGGCTTCTTTTGTTTATGCGGCGGCAACCTTTGACAAAAAGCGGCACGTGCCAATGCGGTGCGATAAAAGGGCGACATTATCTAAGCGAATGGGCGTTTTCACATTGGACGATAACGACACCCACACGATACTACACCGATATCGGCACGACAGACAATATCGTTGACGGTAACGAACGACCCAGTGTGAAAGCATTTAGTAGTGATTGTATCAAACTGCCAGTCCGACGATATCGTGTCGTTACCGTTATCGTCCAATCCAATGTGAAAACGCTCAATGGACTTTAAAACGGTAAATATTTGCGATAGGCGAACTAGGCGAGAACCGACTTGCATCGCGAACGTAAAACAAGTTTAGCGTGGTGTTTTCGTTGCGTTGTGGTATAAAAATAAAACAATTGGTTTGACTAAAGAGAAACAACATATTACTATAAATTTATTTATTGGTAGGTACATGATTGGTACTGACAAATAAATCACACTATAAATTGCTTACTGAGATTATTACGTACTTAGGTAGATATAGATTACTACTGACCAACCTTTATTTCTTTGCCTTTAAACTAATAACTATCGTAAATCATTAAATTATTTAAAACTACTATTAATAAACATGATTTTTACTTATAAAATAGAAAACTATTAGAATCAATACTTTACCAATAACGTTTTTCTGCGTAACTGTACAAAACATCGGATACTAAGCTGCTAATTTACGAAGATAGCCCGTACGTATGGTGCGGTCGCTTATAAGTGACCTTTACAATTTGGTCGGCTTATTAAAGAATTGCTGTCTCAATCTTGTTTTTGATATATCTTTCATGATAGCTGTAATTGAAAGCTAAAATTAACAGGAACGAATGTTCATGAATTACTTAAATTTGTTTAATGTATGCCATGTGCCTTAGTGTTATGGAAACTGTGTATTCGATCTCTAAAGTACGACCAGTCTAAAATTTATCAAATTTATCTTTATCTTGAAATCGTGTAAAGTTACAAGATCTAAAATTCTAGACATAATAAGTGTCTACCACGGGTATTTTTTGCAGCTGTTTGTTTGGTTGTAAATGTAATAGTTTACTAACAAATCAGTTTTTTCTGATTTTCGAAAACATTTAATTACGTTGGTTTACGACAACCAAATCAAAAACTAATGTTTAAACAAATTTAAACAAATTCAGCTCTCTTACTGGTATTATTTCAAACTTCTACGTTGAACCGTTTTTGAGATATGGGAAATCTCAAAACGTTACCCCAGCAAAAACTCAAATAACTCAAGAACCATAACACACACAATTTTTGCTGTTTGCTAACATTTACAACGCAACAAAAGCTATCTATTCATGTATTTAGTTCCGAGCTGAAACAACTTTTTTTGCCAGGGTAATGTTTAAAACGTGACCCTGGCAAAAACTGTTTTTGTCAAATATCTCAAAAACTACAATTCACACAAATTTTGCTATTAGTAAACAAATTTCTCCTCACGACACACTAATTATCTGATAAGGTCTCATCTCTCTAAAGCACAAGTTTTTGCGGCGGTAACGCACACACTCTCCAGTTACCTCAGTATTAAGTCGAGCTTCATGGTTTTGATTCAAGTTTTGGTGAGAAAGTCAGAGGCTGTGTTTTTTCTCTAAATTTAGTGTGTCAAAACTTCTCCCGCAGCGGGACCTCATAATAAGTAAGAGTGTTATTGTTTATTAAAAACGTATATATCTATTATCACGGTGTTTCCTTGTTTAGACTGAGTTCTGATAAGCTTATAGTTTTTTATTTATGATAAACATTGTGTCTGGGGCTTTTTGAGACACTGATGCGGGGCTATTTAGGACAGTGTCCCAAATAGCCCCTCACTTTTGTGTTTCTTTTATTTATTGCTATTATTATGTATTTATAAGGTTTTTCGTCTTTTATAGATAAAAAACACGTGTGGCACTCGGGGACTGCCGCGGTAAAGCTATTGCATAAGTAAATAGTGTAATTACACACCAAAACAATTATTCAGTTTGCATACCTAATGAAAAAAGCTCTATCTGATAAATGTCGAGTATGCAACAAAGTGGAGGATGTGCAACATTTGCTGATGGATTGCGTCAGAAATAGGGATGAGAGAGCTATGTTTTTGAAGGAGTTTAATTTAAACGTTTTAGATGTGGGTTTGGTTCAAACCATTCTCTCGGAACCCAATTCTAGAAAAGCCAAAAAATTGTGTGGGTTAGGTGGCGATACTACAGTAACAATGCCATCTCATCTTCTATTGTATATCTTTTATTTCTTTTCTTGCTGATTTTATGTTCACTGTAAAAGGTACAATGGGGTTGACATATCCTCCTGGATAAAAACCCCTAATTTTTTTCAAAATAAAAAAAAAACAATTATTCATTCAAAAAAATTTGAACAAAAAGAACGATATTAAGAGCTTGATCATCGAATTTCGCGCGATGAACATATATAATATATATGTTCATCGCGCGAAATTCGATATTATATAGATATAATATCAGATATAGGTACTTTCTCTGCGCGGCATTAATGTGTATTACCTATACCTATACCACTATTATATATTATGTGCCTATACAGAAAAAACAAAGGTACCTACCTACTTCGATCAACAATAGTACTAGATGAAGGCTCACGAACTAAATGAAAACTTTATATGGCCAGACTGACATTTTTTTAAACGGGGAAAAAAGGTTACCAATGTTACGATCTTACATTATAAATGACAAGAAGCGTTCGAAGTTTGAAATACCTTAGTATTATTGACACTGTCAAAATAATCCACTTATAATTAGTTATACTCTCAAGTGAGCGTTCGACGCTTGGCCATGTCTGTCACTCCAACTATGTATTTTAGGTGTTATTGTTGATCGAAGGGTACACTAAATAGTACACGTGCTTGGTTTAATGGTTTCTATTATATACATAACTAGCGGATCCTCGCGGTTTCACCCGCGTGGCACCCGTTCCCGTGGGAATATCGGGATAAAATATAGCCTATGTCACTCGGGAAGAATGTAGCTTGCTAATTGTGAAAGAATTTTTTAAATCGGTCTAGTAGTTTCGATGCAAACAAACAAACAAACAATCAAATCTTTCCTCTTAGTATAGATGAAGAATCCATAATAATATTACAAATGTGAAAGTGTGTTTGTTTGTTTATTTGTTTGTTTGTTTGTCCATCTTTCACGCCAAAACGGAGCAACTGATCGACGTGATTTTTGGTATGGGGATAGTTTGGAATCTGAAGAGTAACAGAGGCTACTTTTTAATACGGAAAATTATAAAACAAAAATGGTAATTTTGTATGGCTAATAGTTTTGACTGTCGTACGATACCAAACTGTCATTTATTCCATGGCCGCCTCCGCGTCTGCGCGCGGTCAAAAACGAATAGTCTAATCTTTTCCATAAGATTAGAACAAAAAAATGTACTGTAACTAGCGCCAAAAATGCCCCAGACGCACATGCGCGCAGACTTATCTGTCACGTAATTCTATGTAAATACTTTACTCACTTCGTGATTATTTATTTTTATCTGTCTAATAATGGTGATACGAAGTACTCTGTCCTACTAACATTATAAATGTGAAAGTTTACATGTTTGGATGTTTAGATGTTTGGATGTTTGTTACTCAATTACGCAAAAACGGTTGAAAGGATTTGGCTGAAACTTGGGACACAGATACTTTATAGCTTGGAGAGGATCAAGGGTTCTTTTTATCCCGGCAAATTATATCATTCCCGCGGGATAACGTGGTGTAGTCCACGCGGGCGAAGCCGCGGGCGGAAAGCTAGTAATTTATATGGCAAAGCAACGTTTGCCGGGTCAGCTAGTGAATATATTATATAGGTATACAAGGTGTTAGGGGCACCGTTGCAAAAACTTTAAACATGGCTTCAGGCTATCAGGAAATGAAAAAAATATTTCGACTCTCCATACAAAATGTCCCGATTAGTTGCAAAATTTTTATGAAGTCTTTATGAAAAGTCGAATTTTTGAATGTCCGCCATCTTGTCGACAATGCTGCTCTCTGTAAATTGGTGACATCATAATAGACTGTACCATGGCCCGCTATTATTTCTCGGCTGCTTGCGCTCCTACAGGCCATGCTGCTCGGATTGGCAACGTCATAAATGTTGTCGTCTACTAATCCTAATTTCTTGTATGCATGAGATGAGATGAATTCCTGATTATAGCGCCTTAAAATCAAATAATACGCGTACATAACTAAGGGTTGTTTTATTTTAACTATATCACAGTCACGAAAATGTATATTAAACACTCCTACTGATGTTGTAAGCTCCCAGTCGGCTCGAGGTATCGCACGAATCCATCGCTGACGCAGTGTTCCTCCTTCAGGAATCCAAATCTTTCGAGATCCAAGGTTTCATAAGTAATTTCCAACAATGATCACGTATTTATATGCACTAATTATACAATAGATATTGTATTAAAACACCCAAACAGCAATCAAGAAAATCAAACAGCAACGTTTCTTGACATGACCAAAGAGTATTCCGACTTGCCACATCCAGATAAAAAAATTATCCAAAATGTGCAAAAATAATAGATTTTATTTTTATTTTGTAACAAGCAAATTTAACCAAGTTGTTAAATAAATGCGTGCAAAATCCGAGAAAGTGTTTTATTTAAATGAACAGTTCGCGCAGAAATCTAAGATGTGAATTGAATTACGGCGAAAGTTATTTTTTTAAGCTATTGCATAGCTTTTATCGCGGGCGTTGAGCGCGGCGACCGAACCAAGAAATTCCGTAACGAAAAAACCTAACACCCTAGGAGGTTAACAAAACATTGTTTATCTCTTTTTGACAAATAGGGGTTTACATATATTTTGTCTCTTACCAACATTGTTTTGGTAAAAAAAGATAAAAATACATAAAACCTGTTGTTAAAAAGAGACTCCCCAAGCTCCTCCCTCCCCAAAGTTACTCCCCACCCGATCAGGGCCCCAGTGGTATGAGACGGGTGTGGCGATACAAGTCAGCAGACTGGGATGAGATGCGTCATTTCTATGCATCTTTTCCTTGGCGCCAATGCTGCTTTTCTTCAGCGGATCCTACGAAGTGCGCTGATGCTGTGACCGAAGTTATACTCCGAGGTATGGAATATTACGTTCCCTATTCCGAAGTTCCGTTGGGCAGCAAAGCTCGCCCTTGGTTTAATGCTGACTGTCGAAGAGCTGAAGTTTAGAAACAGTCAGCATTCTTAGCATGGGCTGATGCTCGAGCGCACAAATTAAGTAACACCCAATCCCTGAAGAAGTCCTACAACCAGTGCGCAAAGTCCGCGAAGAAAACGTTACGCAGGGCGCAATTTGACCATGTTAAGCGCATTGGAGATAAACTTAATTGCCTCACACCCAACCGGGAGTAGAGCATTTTGGTCCCTCGCTAAAGCTGCCAAGTCAAATTTCTGCCGCCCTTCTTTACCACCATTGCAGAAACCTGACGGTTCACTGGCCCACACTGCAGCTGAGAAGGCAAACCTGCTTGCTTCTCTCTTTGCGGAGAATTCACGACTAGATGTTGCATGCCATATTCCACCAAAGATACCTCGCGTTAGCTCGTCTATGGCAAACATTCACATCCGCCACAAAGAGGTTCTCAAGGCTCTCCGCACTCTAGACGTGAATAAAGCTAGTGGTTTTGACGGAATCTCTGCAATAGTCCTGCGTAACTGTGCACCCGAGTTGTCTCCTGTCTTGACACGCCTGTTCCGCCTCTCACTTGGGACAGGACTTGTTCCTCAGGCATGGAAGCTTGCCAATGTACAACCCATACCTAAAAAAGGTAGCCGTGCCGACCCCTCTAACTACAGGCCGATCTCAGTCACCTCCATACTCTGCAAGACTATGGAGCGTGTACTGAACAAACATCTGTTGGCATACCTTGAAACAAACGAGCTCCTCAGTGATCGTCAGTATGGTTTTCGCCGTGGGCGGTCTACTGGAGACCTTCTCGCGTATGCCACCCACCTTTGGAATCAAGCGATTGAAAAACATGGCGAAGCCCTTGCCGTCTCGCTTGATATTTCCAAAGCCTTTGATAGGGTCTGGCATGACAGCCTCATTGGCAAGCTTCCATCTTACGGAATCTGTGACAGCCTTTGCATCTGAATTACCGACTTCCTTAGGAACCGTTCAATTCGTGTCGTTCTGGATGGTCAATCATCTGACCTAAGGAAAATCGATGCTGGAGTTCCCCAAGGTTCAGTGTTATCTGGAACGTTATTCCTTCTCCATATTAACGACCTGTTGGTGCCCGGTACCTTCGGTTATGCTGATGACACCACTGTCACCTGTAGATACCTGTCAGATGCAAAGGCTGGCACGGATGAAGTCCAGTCCTGTCGAGATACCCTGGTTAGGCAAATGAATCTGGCACTTCAGGCTATCTCGGATTGGGGAAATGCCAACCTTGTCGATTTCAATGCAACCAAAACGCAGGCGTGTCTTTTCTCGGCCAAACGGAGTCCCTTCCAACTGACTCCGACTTTCCAGAGTGTATCCTTACCACTAGCCGAACACCTACAAGTTCTCGGCCTCACTCTATCATCTGAGCTTAATTTCGGCGAATACATCGACTCGATTGCAAAAACTGCTGCAAAAAAGCTGGGCGTCCTCTCAAAGGCTAGACGTTACTTCTCCTCGGAGCAATTGCTTCTGCTATACAAAGCACAAATTCGTCCGTGCATGGAGTACTGCTGTCACCTTTGGGATGGGTCCGCGAAGTATCAGGCAGCAGTTTTAGACACGATTGAAAACCGTGCAAAGAAGCTCATTGGAGACACAACTTTGGATAAAGATAAACTACAAAGTCTCATTCACCGCCGTAGAGTTGCTAGCTTATCTGTGTTCTATAGGATACACTTTGGAGAGTGCGCACAGGAACTCCATGATCTTGTTCCTCCCGCCCCTTTCCACCATCGGAGTACAAGACGCAGGTTAGCTTACCATCCCTACATAGTAGACATTCCACCCGTCCGTACGAAGCGCTTTGCTAATTCTTTCTTGATGCGAGCTGCTAAAGATTGGAATACGCTGCCTGCGCATGTATTCCCCGATCATTACAACCTTGGCCTCTTGAAGGCAAGCAAGAGTGAATGGGCACCTACTGGGTAAGCATGCTACACCCTAGACTGCATCCTGTCTGTTTAGCAAGATGACGGTCAAATGCTTAACCAGTTTTTATAAAAAAAAAAAAAAAAAGATAAACGTATTTTCTCTTTTTGATTACAGGTGTTTATTTTTATATAGGTCAAATTCGAATACTAATCTTTTCCATAAGTTTTTGAACAAAAAATGTACTGTAACTAGCGCCTAAATCGTGAAGCACTGGCTGAAACAGAAATAATAATAAAAAACACGTGTGGCACTCGGGCAGGGGGGTGTCACTCCGCAGTTTAGGTACGTTCGGCCGGCGCGCCTGCCGGGCAGGCGTATGGCAGAAGGTTGCCGCTCGGCTCGTACGCCCCACGTTCGCACGTAAAACGATCGATAATTTTTGTGATTTTTGGGCACCGAACAATGACTACTAAACGTTCTTATAATCCGTATATAAGATACTGTTGTGTTTACGGGTGTATAAATAAAAGAAAGAACAAAATAAACAGCAAAACCGAACTCGCAAGTCGCTCGCAACCCTAACCAGCGGGCGAGCTGTTTGAGACAATCATAGAAATAGAAACGCTCGCGCGTAGCTATTGGGTACAGTTTTGCTTGCATGCGCGAACTCTAGGTTATTATAACAGTAGGCAAGCGATGACAAAGCAACTGGGATTGGACTTTATTTCCAAGCAGAAAGATTTATTTTTATTTGAATGAGCTTGCAGAGTGAGTCTTCTGTGCCTTAGCACTATTATTTATTCTGTGACTCGGGGACTGCCGCGGTAAAGCTATTGCATAAATAATGTAATTACACACCAAAACAATTATTCATTCTCAAAAGTCAACCGTTTGAGCTAGCTGGCCCTGTGGTAGGGCCAGCTAGCTCAAACGAAAAGTGGATGTAATTTCCATACTCATTTGAGTTAGCGAAAGTACAGCCATCGTAGTTCTAGTGATTTTAAGGAGTTGGCGATAAAAATAAAATACCCAGTTTTGATTTGGATTTTTATTACCTATTGTATATATAATTATATATGTTTGTATTTATTATATACATCTTCTTTCTAAGACTATGGTTGACGGAGTGGTTGTGGTCATGGTCCGCTAAGTTGGTAGCGGCTTTTGCGGCGATGCTCCTCTATATCTCTATATTTGTGGCACTGCGAGTGCATTCTGTAAGGGCACACTTGGTTGTGGACTTGATAAGGACTTGATCGTCTTGTGGGTGATCAGCCGCGAAAACGTTGACTCTTCCTTGTTTCTTCAATTGAATCGTTCCAAGGAGCTTGCATTATGGATGATAAGTCCAAACATTCTCAGAATTCGCACTTGCACAATCGTCGAAAGTCTTTGTTTGATCCGAAGCTCCTTTTTAGTGGAAACATTTGTGTGACGAGCAGTCCGTTTGATCATCATACACCACATCTCAATCTTCTTGTGGTACTTTTGTTGGAGCGTCCATGTTTCAGCTCCATATAAGAAGATAGGAAATAGTAAGCTTTTCGTGTATCGAACCTTGCGTGTTATAGATTATGCGGCGATCTTTCCATATCTTCGTTAGCTTTTCAAAGGCTGATCTGGTTAGGTTAGGCCAGCTCGTCTTTTGAGATCAACAATAACACCTAGGTCTGTGCAACTTCCAGAATTTGTGATTTTAAATCATCGTCATCAGTAATATGTGTCACTATTGTAGGTACTTAATTATTACACGGATTCACCAACACACTCTTGCCGCAACAATGTTTTCAACATATTATCGCACTGCTTTTACAAAAATATATTATTTTAGCAGCTAACTTTTTCATAAAAATCCGAGATTGACAAGTGACATTAATCCTACTAATATTATAAATGTGAAAGTTTAGATGTTTGGATGTTTGGATGTTTGGATGTTTGTTACTCAATCACGCCAAAACGGGTAAACGGATTTGGCTGAAATTTGGGACAAGATACTTTGTAGCCTGGAGAGGAACATAGGCTACTTTTTATCCTGGAAAAATATCACTTTCCCGCGGGATAACGTCGTGTAGTTCACGCGGGCGAAGCCGCGCGGGCGGAAAGCTAGTTTGACATAATTTTGAGATTACTGCTTTTTCTTCTTTTTATTATTATTTCTGTTTCAGCCAGTGCTTCACGTTTTAGGCGCTAGTTACAGTACATTTTTTTGTTCAAAACTTATGGAAAAGATTAGTATTCGAATTTGACCTAAGTAAATAAAAATAAACACATGTAATCAAAAAGAGAAAAATACGTTTAGCTCTTTTTAACAACAGGTTTTTTGTATATTTATCTCTTTTTACCAAAACAATGTTAGTAAGAGACAAAATATATGTAAACCCCTATTGTCAAAAAGAGATAAACAATGTTTTGTTAACCTCCTAGGGTGTTAGGTTTTTTCGTTACGGAATTTCTTGGTTCGGTCGCTGCGCTCAAAGCCCGCGATAAAAGCTATGCAATAGCTTAAAAACATTCTTATGAATACACGAGAACATATAGAAACCTGAGACAGGTAAACGTTTCATACCATACGGGTCAGGCCGTAGATTTTGCCACATTCGAGGGTACAAAAGTCTCCGCCTCATATAATTTTAAATATAGTACTCTTAGAAATTTCTCAATCTTATCATCGTGTTTCCTAAGAAATAGCAAACCAAGGCAGATATAGATATTTGGATAAGTTTATAGATTTGGAAAACTATTTGACATTTCCCTCCCAAAAGTGACGGATTTTTTATAAAAACCGCGAATCCGCATTGGTAGGTGTCCAGCTTAAACATCGATAAAATTATCATTTTTTAACTTATTGATGAGCTGTTTGATTTGACGTTATAAAATAATAATAAGGTTGCCATTCCTTTAATATTTTTGCGTATTTCCTAAGAAAAAAGATAAATTTTCGGCAATAAGATTTTTTTTTTGAAAAACCATTTCTTTGCGCTACTTATATTGCGCAACCATTTTCACCCATATTATGGTTTTAAAACATTTATTAAAATTTTGTTTGAGTGCTGGCATCACCAAAGAATCGTATTCTATGGTCAATGCAGCGTTGACGACCATATTTTTTGACATTTCGGTGTCAACTCCGATCAAAGTGAAAAGTGTCGCCTACTTTGCAGAGTGCATTTTTTGAGATTTCAAGGTAAGTTTTTGATTAAAACTTATAATTGTTTTTGCGCATGGTGTAATTAGATGTGTGTGATCTGTATATGTTAAATTAGCCTTGTAAAATAATATATTTTAAGAGTTATAATCGATTTCATTTGCGCCTCGGTTCCGCAAAACTGCCTTTATGCCACTTTGCGATACCGGTTGCGTAGAAATTGCGCCACTTATTTTACGCTATTGAATAATAGTGCATGCACACAAGGTTTTCAAGTGTTTTTATTATTTTGAAATTACTTTTAGCTGTAATTCCGCTAAAAAACATGACTAGCATTACTATTAATTGATTTGTTAGCTTTTATTAATATTCTATAAGTACAGTGTGTTTGGCAGAACGTTAAACATATGAAAATAGGGGTAGGTGCGGTGGTCTGCTACCTAACCAGCCCCAAAGATTTTACCTAGGTCCAAAGTTTTTTTTTATTTTGTACCTATTTTATAAGTTTTGGAATTTCGTCACTTTCATACTAACTTTTAAACCCATCTAACTTTTTTCTTTATTGACAGATCTATTTTTTTTTTGGCATCTAAATGGTTGGCAAGTCCTTTTAATAGTGATACTTCAAGCAGGTTGTTGCTAGAGTCAAAGTAATGGACTCTCAAACATTGAAAAGAGTTGAAATAAATTTAAAGTTGTATTATATTTATACATATAATTAATAATGAATAATACCAAATACCTCCATCTAACAAATTAAATGTATTTTTTTTTTGTAAATTGAACAAATCATACATACTTACTAGTTATTGTCATCCTGTTTAACTTTCATTGTGCGCAATATATAAAAAAGAATTACTCATAGGTACATTATTGTTAATTATTAATTAAACATACTTACATACCAACATCGTGTTTCTTTTTCTAGTTTGATGCAATACCTCTTGTTAGTACATGTTTGTTAAATAAAATCACATTAATGTACGTGCTCCTTAATAATTTTGCGCTACCATTTTGCGCCACTTTGTGCGACCGACTCGTAGAAAATTTTGCGTCACCATTGCGCTATTTGTGGCAAAATCTACGGCCTGACCCATACAACTCTTACACTATTGATACTTGAACAAGGCTGTATTAGATGTTCAATCCAAAAGGCTGTCTATCAGATAAGCGGAAGGAGCGGTAGTATAGTGTTCCGAATAGTACAATAAACCGTCATCTTAAAGAAAACACACTATCTACATTATTTTCAGAGGCTGAAGAAAAAACATTTGCCGATTATATCAAGCATATGGGAGAATGGGGGTTTCCCCTAGATCTCATGGATTTAAGAGTGATTAAGTAAATAAAATAGAAAGAACGGTTTAAAGTTTGAAAGATTATTTACAATATTTAAAGAAGTTGAGCCGTCTGGATACGCGGCAGCGTATCAGCCAAGTTCAAAAGCAAACAGAATTGGCGAGCAGCACCGTGTGTATCTTAACACGAACCATTTGGAGCCACTTTTGACCCCCTCATAAGTGTGCGTTACCGCCGCAAAAACTTGTACTTTAGAGAGATGAGACCTTATCAGATAATTAGTGTGTCGTGAGGAGAAATTTGTTTACTAATAGCAAAATTTGTGTGAATTGTAGTTTTTGAGATATTTGACAAAAACAGTTTTTGCCAGGGTCACGTTTTAAACGTTACCCTGGCAAAAAAAGTTGTTTTAGCTCGGAACTAAATACATGAATAGATAGCTTTTGTTGCGTTGTAAATGTTAGCAAACAGCAAAAATTGTGTGTGTTATGGTTCTTGAGTTATTTGAGTTTTTGCTGGGGTAACGTTTTGAGATTTCCCATATCTCAGAAACGGTTCAACTTAGAAGTTTGAAAAAAATACCAGTAAGAGACCTGAATTTGTTTAAATTTGTTTAAACATTAGTTTTTGATTTGGTTGTCGTAAACCAACGTAATTAAATGTTTTCGAAAATCAGAAAAAACTGATTTGTAAGTAAACTATTACATTTACAACCAAACAAACAGCGGCAAAAAATACCCGTGGTAGACACTTATTATGTCTAGAATTTTAGATCTTGTAACTTTACACGATTTAAAGATAAAGATAAATTTGATAAATTTTAGACTGGTCGTACTTTAGAGATCGAATACACAGTTTCCATAACATTATGGCACATGGCATACATTAAACAAATTTAAGTAATTCATGAACATTCGTTCCTGTTAATTTTAGCTTTCAATTACAGCTATCATGAAAGATATATCAAAAACAAGAACACGACAACAATTCTTTAATAAGCCGACCAAATTGTAAAGGTCACTTATAAGCGATCGTACCATACGTACGGGCTATCTTCGTAAATTAGCAGTTTAGTATCCGATGTTTTGTACAGTTACGCAGAAAAACGTTATTGGTAAAGTATTGATTCTACTAGTTTTCTATTTTATAAGTAAAAATCATGTTTATTAATAGTAGTTTTAAGTAATTTAATGATTTACGATAGTTATTAGTTTAAAGGCAATTAAATAAAGGTTGGTCAGTAGTAATCTATATCTACCGAAGTAGGTAATAATCTCAGTAAGCAATTTATAGTGTGATTTATTTGTCATTACCAATCATGTACCAATAAATACATTTATAGTAATTTGTTGTTTCTCTTTAGTCAAACCAATTGTTTTATTTTTATACCACAACGCAACGAAAACGCCACGCTAAACTTTTTTTATTTTCGCGATGCAAGTCGGTTCTCGTCTCGTTCGCCTTTCGCAAATATTTACCGTTTTAAAGTCCATTGAGCGTTTTCACATTGGATTGGACGATAACGGTAACGAAACGATATCGGTACGATATCGTCAGACTGACAGTTTGATGCAATCACTACTAAATGCTTTCACACTGTGTCGTTCGTTACCGTCAACGATATTTTCTGTCGTGCCGATATCGGTGTAGTATCGTGTCGGTGTCGTTATCGTCCAATGTGAAAACGCCCATTCGCTTAGATAATGTTGCCCTTTTATTGCACCGCATTGGCACGTGCCGCTTTTTGTCAAAGGTTGCCGCCGCATAAACAAAAGAAGCCGCGTGCGGCGTACACCCGCAATTGAATTGGATTTTGGGATTCGGCATTTATTAAATTATATTTTCTTAAATAATCTATGTTTATTATAAATACAGGTGGTAACGACGGTTGTGACTTGGGACAATTCAGGCGATGATGAGTAATCATAATAATCATATAAAAATGATTATTATTATTATTATTTGTAAATCACTTATTTAACTTTCTTTTATATAAAAACTAGCTTTCCGCCCGCGGCGTCGCCCGCGTGGTATACCCGACGTCATCCCGCGGGAATGTGATATTTTTCCGGGATAAAAAGTAGCCTTAGTTTCTCTCCAGGCCACAACGTATCTGTGTCCCAAATTTCAGCCAAATCCATTGAGCCGTTTTTGCGTGATTCAGTAACAAACATACAAACATCTAAACATCTAAACTTTCACATTTATAATATTAATAATAGTAGGAAGTAGGATATACAAATTTTCATTAAGATTGACTTTGGTACCCAACTTGAGTGTATTATTTTATATCTGCATTTTATAGCAAGAGCCACAATGCCGTGCTAACTTTACACAACATGTCAAGCCAAGCCAAAGTCATATTTTGACACGTGGACTGGAAGGTGACTATTGCTTAACCAACCTTGTCGTGGAAGTGGCACCAAATCACAAATTATATAGACTAGTCACCAATTTGTAACCTATCACGTGTTCTACAGGACTTCCGAAGTAAACTCGCTCTCTGAAATGTCAACGCAGCCGTGCGTAATATTGTCTTGATGCGAGACAAGATGGGAACGCTCGCTCTTCCGACCCAGCCAACGAATTAGTCTGTGTCGTAAACAATGAGTCACACCAACACATCAAAATATGACTATAAAAACTACTGCGTTTAATGCGCGTACTCGTGCAAGTAATAACAGTTTTGGTTTCATTGAAATCTGTCCAGGATTTCCAAAGTTGCAGCGTTGTAAAGTTTCACCAGCTTTTGTAAATTTGCTTTCCTTGCGCGCTATTGCGATGACGTCATGTCGCAGTGACATCTCCGATTGCGGCTGCTGCGGGTGATTTCCGTCCAACTGTACCTACATAGAGTCCGTCCGTGCGCAATTTTCGCGCAACTGGTGCGTTTTTGGCGCTAGTTACAGTACATTTTCTTCGTTCTAAGGTTATGGTAAATGATTAGTATTCGATTTCGACCGCGCGCAGCCGCACTCTAAAACTGTCACCTAGTGTCCATTCCACTTATCTGACGAGCACTCTAGGAACAGTTTTTACGGGAAAATGTTTTTTAACAATTTTCCACGCAATTTTTCCATATATTTCTTACCGTTAAATTAAACTTCCCCCTGGAATACGACAGACATTTTAAAACTAAAATCGGCCCAGCCATTCTTTAGTTTTTGCGAGACTAACGTACATTTTATATTTAAAGATAATCTGACCAGCGAACTTTTTTACGCAACTGTACTAACAAAATATCCATAACATCCCGTTCATTTAAGATGGTTACGCTTATGTATGGCGCGGTCGCTTTTACGTGACCTCTACAATATGGGCGGGTTACTAGAGAATTGTTGTCGTGTTCTTGTTTTTGATATATCTTTCATGATAGCTGTAATTGAAAGCTAAAATTAACAGGAACGAATGTTCATGAATTACTTAAATTTGTTTAATGTATGCCATGTGCCATAATGTTATGGAAACTGTGTATTCGATCTCTAAAGTACGACCAGTCTAAAATTTATCAAATTTATCTTTATCTTTACATCGTGTAAAGTTACAAGATCTAAAATTCTAGACATAATAAGTGTCTACCACGGGTATTTTTTGCCGCTGTTTGTTTGGTTGTAAATGTAATAGTTTACTTACAAATCAGTTTTTTCTGATTTTCGAAAACATTTAATTACGTTGGTTTACGACAACCAAATCAAAAACTAATGTTTAAACAAATTTAAACAAATTCAGGTCTCTTACTGGTATTTTTTTCAAACTTCTGCGTTGAACCGTTTCTGAGATATGGGAAATCTCAAAACGTTACCCCAGCAAAAACTCAAATAACTCAAGAACCATAACACACACAATTTTTGCTGTTTGCTAACATTTACAACGCAACAAAAGCTATCTATTCATGTATTTAGTTCCGAGCTAAAACAACTTTTTTTGCCAGGGTAACGTTTAAAACGTGACCCTGGCAAAAACTGTTTTTGTCAAATATCTCAAAAACTACAATTCACACAAATTTTGCTATTAGTAAACAAATTTCTCCTCACGACACTAATTATCTGATAAGGTCTCATCTCTCTAAAGCACAAGTTTTTGCGGCGGTAACGCACACCCCTCATAACTCAAAAACTATTACACAGAAACATGTCAAATTTGGCTTATGTATTGAGACTAGCGAGATAAAAATGTGCTCCAAATTTTATATACACAGCTCAAACGGTTATTTAGATATTTACGTCCAAAAATCGTTATTTTTATCACTGACTCACCTATAATCAAAACTCTAACCCACTTCCAGATGACCTAGAAAGCTGAAATTTGGCATGCAGACAGGTAATCTGGTGAATACAAAGGAAAAAATCCGAAACTAATATTTTTTTAAAATAAAACGTTGACAAACTTATATTTGCGTTCCCTATGCACTTATCCTGTATAAGATCTTGTATAAGATGAAGTACAAATATAAGTTTGTAATAGTTTTTATTCTGTTATATACCAATAATTCGTCATACTTCTCGAGGTTCGGCTAGCGCCGACGGCGTAGTGGCCATTCAATATTGAAGACTCGAGAGAACCAAGCTCGAACCCCAGATTACCCAATCACTTTTTGTCCTCGCGTTAAATTAATTACAAACTTGCGCCTTATTAATTATTAATATTAATATAAATTATAAAGTTATTGAAATTTTTACTTTTTTGCATTCACAATCCAATTTTTATTATTGAAAAATGGAAAATGAAGTATTTAGACAAAATCGACCCTCATCTCACAACCAGCTCCGATGGGACTCGAACCCACGACCTTTCGCTTTCCGGGCGACTGCTCTAACCACTGAACTACGGAGTCGTAATGATAAATGTGAAAGTGTGTTTTTGTTTGTCCTTCTTTCACGTCAAAACGGAGCATAGTACTTATAACCCGACCACCAGGGGGCGCAATTTTCATACATTCAAATGGGAACTACGAGAAGCCAAAATATGGTGTGCGTTACCGCCGCAAAAACTTGTGCTTTAGAGAGATGATACCTTATCAGATAATTAGTGTGTCGTGAGGAGAAATTTGTTTACTAATAGCAAAATTTGTGTGAATTGTAGTTTTTGAGATATTTGACAAAAACAGTTTTTGCCAGGGTCACGTTTTAAACGTTACCCTGGCAAAAAAAGTTGTTTTAGCTCGGAACTAAATACATGAATAGATAGCTTTTGTTGCGTTGTAAATGTTAGCAAACAGCAAAAATTGTGTGTGTTATGGTTCTTGAGTTATTTGAGTTTTTGCTGGGGTAACGTTTTGAGATTTCCCATATCTCAGAAACGGTTCAACGCAGAAGTTTGAAAAAAATACCAGTAAGAGACCTGAATTTGTTTAAATTTGTTTAAACATTAGTTTTTGATTTGGTTGTCGTAAACCAACGTAATTAAATGTTTTCGAAAATCAGACAAAACTGATTTGTAAGTAAACTATTACATTTACAACCAAACAAACAGCTGCAAAAAATACCCGTGGTAGACACTTATTATGTCTAGAATTTTAGATCTTGTAACTTTACACGATTTAAAGATAAAGATAAATTTGATTAATTTTAGACTGGTCGTACTTTAGAGATCGAATACACAGTTTCCATAACATTATGGCACATGGCATACATTAAACAAATTTAAGTAATTCATGAACATTCGTTCCTGTTAATTTTAGCTTTCAATTACAGCTATCATGAAAGATATATCAAAAACAAGATTGAGACAGCAATTCTTTAATAAGCCGACCAAATTGTAAAGGTCACTTATAAGCGACCGCACCATACGTACGGGTTATCTTCGTAAATTAGCAGCTTAGTATCCGATGTTTTGTACAGTTACGCAGAAAAACGTTATTGGTAAAGTATTGATTCTACTAGTTTTCTACTTTATAAGTAAAAATCATGTTTATTAATAGTAGTTTTAAATAATTTAATGATTTACGATAGTTATTAGTTTAAAGGCAAATAAATAAAGGTTGGTCAGTAGTAATCTATATCTACCTAAGTAGGTAATAATCTCAGTAAGCAATTTATAGTGTGATTTATTTGTCAGTACCAATCATGTACCAATAAATACATTTATAGTAATTTGTTGTTTCTCTTTAGTCAAACCAATTGTTTTATTTTTATACCACAACGCAACGAAAACGCCGCGCTAAACTTTTTTTACTTTCGCGATGCAAGTCGATTCTCGCCTCGTTCGCCTATCGCAAATATTTACCGTTTTAAAGTCCATTGAGCGTTTTCACATTGGATTGGACGATAACGGTAACGAAACGATATCGGCACGATATCGTCGGACTGGCAGTTTGATACAATCACTACTAAATGCTTTCACACTGTGTCGTTCGTTACCGTGAACGATATTGTCTGTCGTGCCGATATCGGTGTAGTATCGTGTCGGTGTCGTTATCGTCCAATGTGAAAACGCCCATTCGCTTAGATAATGTCGCCCTTTTATCGCACCGCATTGGCACGTGCCGCTTTTTGTCAAAGGTTGCCGCCGCATAAACAAAAGAAGCCGCGTGCGGCGTACACCCGCAATTGAATTGGATTTTGGGATTCGGCATTTATTAAATTATATTTTCTTAAATAATCTATGTTTATTATAAATACAGGTGGTAACGACGGTTGTGACTTGTGACAATTCAGGCGATAATAAGTAATCATAATAATCATATAAAAATGATTATTATTATTATTATTTGTAAATCACTTATTTAACTTCCTTTTATATAAAAACTAGCTTCCCGCCCGCGGCGTCGCCCGCGTGGTATACCCGACGTTATCCCGCGGGAATGTGATATTTTTCCGGGATAAAAAGTAGCCTTAGTTTCTCTCCAGGCCACAACGTATCTGTGTCCCAAATTTCAGCCAAATCCATTGAGCCGTTTCTGCGTGATTCAGTAACAAACATACAAACATCTAAACATCTAAACTTTCACATTTATAATATTAGTAGGAAGTAGGATATACAAATTTTCATTAAGATTGACTTTGGTACCCAACTTGAGTGTATTATTTTATATCTGCATTTTATAGCAAGAGCCACAATGCCGTGCTAACTTTACACAACATGTCAAGCCAAGCCATAGTCATATTTTGACATGTGGACTGGAAGGTGACTATTGCTTAACCAACCTTGTCGTGGAAGTGGCACCAAATCACAAATTATATAGACTAGTCACCAATTTGTAACCTATCACGTGTTCTACAGGACTTCCGAAGTAAACTCGCTCTCTGAAATGTCAACGCAGCCGTGCGTAATATTGTCTTGACGCGAGACAAGATGGCAACGCTCGCTCTTCCGACCCAGCCAACGAATTAGTCTGTGTCGTAAACAATGAGTCACACCAACACATCAAAATATGACTATAAAAATTACTGCGTTTAATGCGCGTACTCGTGCAAGTAATAACAGTTTTGGTTTCATCGAAATCTGTCCAGGATTTCCAAAGTTACAGCGTCGTAAAGTTTCACCAGCTTTTGTAAATTTGCTTTCCTTGCGCGCTATTGCGATGACGTCATGTCGCAGTGACATCTCCGATTGCGGCTGCTGCGGGTGATTTCCGTCCAACTGTACCTACATAGAGTCCGTCCGTGCGCAATTTTCGCGCAACTGGTGCGTTCTTGGCGCTAGTTACAGTACTTTTTCTTTGTTCTAATAAGGTTATGGTAAATGATTAGTATTCGATTTCGACCGCGCGCAGCCGCACTCTAAAACTGTCACCTACTGTCCATTCCACTTATCTGACGAGCACTCTAGGAACAGTTTTTACGGGAAAATGTTTTTTAACAATTTTCCACGCAATTTTTCCATATATATTTCTTACCGTTAAATTAAACTTCCCCCTGGAATACGACAGACATTTTAAAACTAAAATCGGCCCAGCCATTCTTTAGTTTTTGCGAGACTAACGTACATTTTATATTTAAAGATAATCTGACCAGCGAACTTTTGTACGCAACTGTACTAACAAAATATCCATAACATCCCGTTCATTTAAGATGGTTACGCTTATGTATGGCGCGGTCGCTTTAACGTGACCTCTACAATTTGGGCGGGTTACTAGAGAATTGTTGTCATGTTCTTGTTTTTGATATATCTTTCATGATAGCTGTAATTGAAAGCTAAAATTAACAGGAACGAATGGTCATGAATTACTTAAATTTGTTTAATGTATGCCATGTGCCTTAATGTTATGGAAACTGTGTATTCGATCTCTAAAGTACGACCAGTCTAAAATTTATCAAATATATCTTTATCTTTAAATCGTGTAAAGTTACAAGATCTAAAATTCTAGACATAATAAGTGTCTACCACAAGTATTTTTTTCAGCTGTTTGGTTTGTTGTAAATGTAATAGTTTACTTACAAATCAGTTTTTTCTGATTTTCGAAAACATTTAATTACGTTGGTTTACGACAACCAAATCAAAAACTAATGTTTAAACAAATTTAAACAAATTCAGGTCTCTTACTGGTATTTTTTTCAAACTTCTGCGTTGAACCGTTTCTGAGATATGGGAAATCTCAAAACGTTACCCCAGCAAAAACTCAAATAACTCAAGAACCATAACACACACAATTTTTGCTGTTTGCTAACATTTACAACGCAACAAAAGCAATCTATTCATGTATTTAGTTCCGAGCTAAAACAACTTTTTTTGCCAGGGTAACGTTTAAAACGTGACCCTGGCAAAAACTGTTTTTGTCAAATATCTTAAAAACTACAATTCACACAAATTTTGCTATTAGTAAACAAATTTCTCCTCACGACACACTAATTATCTGATAAGGTCTCATCTCTCTAAAGCAGAAGTTTTTGCGGCGGTAACGCACACCAAAATATGCGAAAGTTGCTATGTTCTCCCTGTAGGTGCACACTTTGCACATAAATAGTTCACTAAAGTCAACGATAGATGGCTCCAAGTTAATACACCCACCCACAGTATACAGTAACAGGTGGTAGGTAAAAAAATTTTGGACGATTCATAAGCATTAATTTTATTTAATCTATATGCATAAAAAATTTATGACTATGACTATGACTAAAGAAAAGAAAAGAAAAATCCTTTTTTTCTATACTATATTGTTGAAAGTTGATGGAAGAGTATAAATTTTAATAGAGTTTTAGAGACACTTTACTAAAGAGCGCGCCAAATAAGTCTGCGCGCGGTCGAAATCAAATACTAATCTTCTCAATAACCTCAGAACAAAAAAACGTACTGTAACTAGCGCCAATAACGCTCCAGTCGCGCGCAGAGTTATCTGGAACTCACTAGTGTACTTATGGAATATAATGTCAAATAATCTAAATTATACTTTTGTTTGTTAAATTTGTTATATTGCTATGTTCTGTTTCGTAAAGATCCGTAATTCCGTTAGCAATTACATAGTTTCGTTGCTCGAAGTACCGCTTTTTGAGAAAAAGACTCGTTTGTGTTGAGTGTAATGTTAATTATATAGAATTCTTTGGTGATGTGCTGTGTTTGAAAAAAGACTTCTTTGAACATTGTTAATGCCTTTAGTGATTCATATTTGTTGTTTTATTGTTAATTAATAAATAATATTAATAAAATATACTGAAACATTTGGTTTTAATTTTATTATGAATAAGTACCTACTAATAATTTCTCTACAAAAAGTAATGATATCTCATCAAAAACATAAAATATATGAAGTGAGAGCCAACTTCAATATTAGGAAATATGCCTTGGTTGTTGACTTCAACGACAAAAGATGTGAGATCTAAATGGGTGCCAAGTTTAACGGTCAGTCCTGAAAATTTAGTACATAAAATGTTTTATAACAACTTAAAATATAATTTCTTCTTATAACTTAGGATAATATATTGAAGCCTAAGGTCTGACTTGGCTAGTTTTCATATACGAATTATATATATATTATAGCATTCGCAAGCTCTAAAGCCGATATTTACTGATACTGCTCAAACTGTGCCTGCTTGTGGCCAACTTTGCCTGCTTGCCAGAAAACTAAATTGATGGTTCTATGTGGTAACCCATGCACATCTTTATGGTAACACATTCTTTATGGCTCTATAATTAAGATCAGTTTTTTAAATGCGGCTCGTATTTTCGCTAATAATCTTCTAGGCAAAGTTGAGGTTTTTCATCACAATTTTGCCTACAACTTGGCAAGATGGGTCGAGGGCAAAAACAAATATGGACAAAATGGGCATAAACTTGGCATATTGGGCATAAATGAGTTTACGCCCAAATAAATGCCCGATTACTGGGCAAAAAACGAATAACTATAAATTCTAAGAAATTATGCAGGAACTTAACTTAAAATGAAACCCATATTTTGTTAATTAAAATTTTAATTCAATAATAAGTCTTGTCTAAATATATAAAACTCAAAGGTGACTGACTGACATAGTGATCTATCAACGCACAGCCCAAACCACTGGACGGATCGGGCTGAAATTTGGCATGCAGGTAGATGTTATAACGTAGGCATTCGCTAAGAAAGGATTTTTGGAAATTCCACCCCTAAGGGGGTAAAGTAGGGGATGAATGTTTGTATGAAAGTCCGTCATTATTGAAGTTAGGATCTTCAAATTTTGTATTTAGGCTGGCAATTGAAAATTTATATTTTTCTGTGTCAGTGTTTTTGACAATTCCACCCCCGAAAGGGTGAAAAAGGGGATGAAATGTTGTATCTGGAAAGTCCTTCATTAAATTTATTATTTAGGCTAAAATGGTCGGAAAGTAAAACAAATAAGCAAACACATATTTTTTCGAAAATCAACCCCTTAGAGGTTAAAGGGAACAAATAAACCTAAAAATCGATATGGATGTCGTTATTGAGGTTTTATGGGATGACGATTGCAAAAATGGCATTTATTTTGATGTTTAACACGCTGAACATGATTCAACCCTTAAAAGGTTGAAAAAGGTGTGAAATTTTGAATGAAAAATCAGGGGGTAAAATAGACATTTCAACTTGAAACTTTGTAGGCTTACTTCTTAAAACAAATAGGCAACCCATTTCGTAATTTTCCAAAAATCAAACCTAAATCATCTTAAGTAGGTACCCTAAAAGTTCTTGGTACCTAAGCTGCTCAGAACTAACTTTTTGATTGCGAAACAGACACTTATTATTTACTAGCTTCCGCCCGCGAATTCGTCCGCGTGGACATTCGAGAAAATACTTAGGGGACCAATAACCAGGATATACAGCGCCTCGTTATGCCTAGCGCGAGGCAGAACGTTTGCCACGTAAGGCGGGCCTCGCACGAGGCTGCTCGCTTGATGACGGAGGATCCGTCTAATCACGTAAAAGCGGCTGATCGATTTTTATGAAATTAAAACATAGAATACTACCTATTTATCCTAGTTATTGGTCCCCTAATAAGTATTTTCTCGAATGTCCACGCGGACGAAGTCGCGGGCGGAAGCTAGTTATATAATAAAACTGAACCGTCTGTCCTGGGTAAACAACTTCGAGCGTAATGTATGTTCCCAACATTAACTGGAGCAGGTGCAACATGGGCATTGGACATCATTTCCGTCTTATCCATGTTCATCTTAAGACCCACTCTTTGAGAAGCATTACTGAGATCTTAGTGCATTGTGTTCAGGTCTTCCAAAGTCGCAGCCAGATGATGTAGTTCCTAAACTACATCATCGGCAAACCTTAGGTGTGATAGGTGCCATTGATGTGGATGCCGCATCCTTTCTAGTCCAGAAGCTTAATAATATCCTCAAACGCAGCTGTGAAGTTTCGGACAGATGACGGTCGTCTCCCTGTCTTACACCTCGCTGTAGTTGGATAGGATTAGAGCTCTAGTTCTGTAATCGGACTGACATGGTGGCGTTTTGGTATAAGTACCTCAACACCAAGATGTACTTATAGTCTATTTGGCACCTCTGGAGAGACTGTAGCATCACCCAGGTCTCAATAGAATCAAAGGCTTTTTCATAGTCCACGTACGCCAAGCAAAGTGGCAAGTTACTCTTCGGTCTTCTTTATAACTTGCCGCAGCGCAAGAATGTGGTCTATGGTACTATGTCCTTTTCGGAAACCGGCTTGTTCGGGAGGTTGGAACTGTTGGAAGTCGTCGAACCTGCGAGCAAGACGATTCGTAATGACGCTCGGAAACAACTTATAGATATGGTTCAGAAGCGAGATGGGTCTGTAGTTCTTTAATTTAAGAGAGTTTTGTCACCCTACTTGAAAAACAGCATCACATCGCTCCTGCCTCATGCCTTTGGCGTTTTGCCCTCGAGGGTGACTGAATTGAAAAGCTTCTGGAGGACTTTAAGTATCGGCTTACCGCCCGCTCTCAGAAGCTCTGTTGTGATTCCGTCATCGCCCGCAGGCTTGTTGTTTCTACGCTGCTTGAGAGCCATCTTAATCTCGTACAGGCTGAGGTCCGGTATAGGTATCTTCTGTATTGTCGGTTAAGCTGGGTTCTAGGGTCCTTAGCCTTGCTTTCAACAGGTATTTGCGTGGAATATAGCTGTCCATAGAAACTCTCAATCTCCCTCAAGATTTCATGTGTTGACGAAATGATGATACCTTCCTCAGTTTTCAGCCTCGTCAATTGACTTTGCCCGATAGACAGATCTCTCGCGACCATTTTGGGGCCTTTGTTCCGCTCAATGGCTTGTTTAATACGCTCGGCATTATATTGGCGAAGGTCGCTCGTCAAAGACTTAGATATCTGTCTATTGAGCTGCCGATAACGATTGACTGGGTTCTCTAGTTTCATTTCGTGTCTCTGATCCATGAATAGAAGAGTCTGGCTGGAGAGTTTCTTCAATTTGGAACGGCGGGTTTTATAGTACTTAGACCCTACCGTGCGGACAGTATCTACCACCATGTTGTAAAGATCGTCCACATGTGTGCAATAGCATAGATGTGGGCATAGCATAGACTGAGAACATCTCAAGGGATTCGAATCGGTTTTGCAACTCTAGCTGAAAGCACTTGGTGTTTTGAATTTGAGCCGGTATTGGTCGGAGCGTGGATTTTATCAGCCGTAATCTTTCAAGCTTGACGTTGATATTCTATGTGCTTCTCACCATCCGGTGATTGCTTCCTGTCTTAGCAGCATTGATTACAACGATATCATAGAATATATTATTATGCTTCTTCGTCGACATGATAAAATCGATCTCGTTTGTGACTTTACCGTCTGGATTGATCCAGGTCCATTTGCGGCTTACGGGCTTCTTGAAGAAAGAGTTCATTACATATTATAGATTCTCCATCTCCATGAAGTCTGCCTGCCAGCATCTAGCCTCTTTCATTCCGTTGCCCAAATCCAAATTGCCCCACTCTCAAGCTCAACTCATCACTGCAACGTTGCCCCAACTTTGCATTAAAATTCCCCATCACAACCGTGTAGTCTAGGTTTTATAGCTATGCATGGCCTTACAGATCTTCTCATACAACGCCTCCACTTCGACATCGTTTTTTGGTTTAATCGATAATATATAGTGTTGTAGACAATATCAATATAGATATTGTCTACAACACTATGCTATGTCGTCCGTCATATTTTGTAGGAAATTAAAAAAAAATCTCTTAATAGTTTTTGCCCATGCAAAAGGCATTCGGCGTAAACGGGCATTTATCCGGCGTTAACTGGGCGCATTGCGCCCAATTTGCCAAGGCGTAAACCCATCTCTATACCCGACTCATGCATTGCACTGATAATATTTTATTCATTCCATTTTAAATTTATTTACGATTTTCGTTAAAAAAATGATTTTTTAAGTAATAATATTTAGAAAAATGGAAAATGAAGTATTTTAGAAAAAATCGACCCGTCTCACAACTAGCTCCGATGGGAGACGGGTCGATTTTTTCTAAAATACTTCATTTTCCATTTTTCTATTATAAAAATTGCATTGTGAATGCAAAAAACTAAAAATTATAATAATATTTAAGTACTTTAATATCATTATGATTTTATTTTACCAAAAATAATCGAATAAATTAGAACAAAACTGGAGAAAAATAATACTTACTTACTTGTACACAAAAAAAAATTGTAGGTAGGTACTTATTCATAAAAACTTTAATCCTTCATGCCCGGGAAAATGAGACAATAGATTGACCATTTTTAGAATTAAAGTTAAAATTTTGAATTGGATAATTATGTTATCAGTGCCATGGGTCTATGAGAAAACAGCGCCGCCGCCGCCGTGGACCATGGGCTGGCGATGCCCTTGGATAGGGCTACATTCCATTATGACGCCAGCTGTCAAATGTATAATGTATAGACATTATTGGCATACAGTGTGGCCTCTGTGGTGTGGCACCCAAGCCGACGACTAACGCGACGCTACGTCTAGCCATGAAGGTCCATACATTTCAGCTGGCGTCCTAATGGAATATGGCCCTTAACACAAATAAATGATAATAATGCCATTTAGAATATTTACATTAAAAACCTCAAGTCAATTAATATTTACCTACATTATTTCTATTAACATTATATTAAGTTGCATGTGTTTCACACAATCAGTCTTAATATTGTTTCATATCACAAGATGCAGTCTAGTTGGTTTTAAATAATTATAACTTTTGCACAAGAACTATTATATAATAGCTTACTGTAAAGTTACAACTTCTGCATTACAACATTAGTAGGTAAGTACCAATAAAATAATATGTAAACTTGTCACATTGAAGTGTGCCGAAACAAAACTATTCTGTTCCACAAAAATCATTCAATATTGTAATATGACAATGTTGTTTACATATTACTGCTTGTGTAAAGTAACAATTCTATCAATATTAAGCCGTGGCAGATTCACATAATATAGTAGCTGGCGCCAATAATTTTAAGGCCGCTTATTTTAATTTTAAGGTGTGTAGAGGCTTTTAGGCGCCTAAAAATGGCGCCAGAAAATAGGCAGCCTTTTCACTCCAAGCCAGGGCTGGCGCCAGCGCTGGCATGCCAGCGTCATTGGCGCCAGCTACTGGATCAATGTAAATTAGTTGACTTTAGTTCAAGTACAAAGGGTGGTATGCAGATTTCCCTTTTAAGTCATGTCGACATGTTGGACACTTCCGCTCACATTTCAGGGATGTTTCTAAACACTTCATACAATAAACATGGCCACATTTTGTAGAAGCTAAAGGATTCTTTCCAAGAGGATCCCAACAAATAGGGCAATCACCCCATGGTGAATGTGTTGTAGAATCAGATCTGTATCTGGCCCCCTTTCTATGCTTGTTTGATTGCTCAGTCTTTTTTTTACTTTTCTGGAAATAACAATTAACAAAACAAATAATAAAACATGCATAAAACAATACCTACTTACTACTCAGTTCACAATAAAAAAAAATGATCAAGGTGCTCCCACAGTTAAGAAAATGTTTATAAACATTTTCTAAGAGCACAAAAATAAAACATTTAAGTTAGCAATGAGTCACACCAACACATCAATATATGATTATAAAAATTACTGCATTTAATGCGCGTACTCGTGCAAGTACTAATAGTTTTTGTTTCATCGAAATCTGGCCAGGATTCCCAAAGATACAGCGTTGTAAAGTTTCACCAGCTTTTGAAAATTTGCTTTCCTTGCGCTATTGCGATGACGTCATGTCGCACTGACATCTCCGTTTGCGGCTGTTGCGGGTGTGATTTCCGTCTAACTGTACCTACATAGAGTTCGTCTGAGCGCAATCTTCGCGCAACTCGTGCGTTTTTGACGCTAGTTACAGTACATTTTCTTCGTTCTAAGGTTATGGTAAATGATTAGTATTCAATTTCGACCGCGCGCAGGCGCACTCTAAAACTGTCACCTACTGTCGATACCGAAAGACATTTATCCCACAAACTTATCTGACCCAGTGGTGGAGGCGCTAGGTACTAGCAGTATAAAATTATCGAAATGGCTGTCAGTTTTTAGGGTGCATATTTAACTACCAAGTCAGTTAAGGTTGTAAGTACATTTTGTTTTGACAGTTGCTATAATATGTATTGACAGAATCCCGCCCGCCATTACGAAAATTGATTTAATTTATTATTCACGAAAATAAAACATTATTTGAAGGTGTTTTTTCACATGTGCTCAATACAAATACAATCTTAAACATTTCATTGATCGACTTAAATTTATTACGAAACCGTGAGAGCGCAACATAATTATAGCCAAAGGATTCTATGTAGGTATACGGAAGTGCGACGTGACGTCACACGTTAATGCCATTGGTTCACCCAAATTTTCCTCGGAGGCCGTACTTTAACGTTTAATATCTCAGTCATTTTTGAAGATAGGAAAAAAATAAAAACAGATTCTTTTTTCTCGAGTTACATATTTTGTAGATATGCTGATAACAAAAATCATTGGTGTGACTCATTGCTACATTCTGTTGTAAATTTGTTTTGTTAAAAGGTGCTCCCATAGGTAGGTATGTACTTCTTGTTTAGAAATGTTGGTAAAAATCTTAAAATAAGTCGCCTCGCTAGGGTTTTTTTAGGTGGTGGGAGGGGGAGAGGAGGGTCGGGGGACCCCCCCTCTTTAAGCTCCACCTGCCGGAAATGCGTACTTTTCGAGATATGAGCGATAGAAGTTAGTATGAAAATCGTTACAAGTCGCCTCAATAGGGTTTTTTTGGAAGGGAGGAGGAGGGGGAGGGGGAGGTGACCCTCCTTTTCAAACCCCACCTACCGGAGTTGCGTAGTTTTCGAGTTATGAGCGATAGAAGTTTAGTATGAAAATCGCTGCCGCCTATTAGTTTCCGAGATAATCGACTTTCAAAATTCGCTCGAGAGTACGCATAAAGTCGTATCTGGCGCTTCGCCGGCCGCTGCCGCGGCACGCTCGCTTCGCTCGCTCGGCTCGCGCGCTGGGTTCATGTCGACCTAATGGCCCCAGTACAGGTTGGCCGACCATGGTCGGCGACCATGACCGGCGATCATTTAGTGACAGTGTTCACACGATCGCCGGTTTCATTCTGCGTTGGACTGGCCGTGAGGATGGATGTGTACGCAATGACGGCTTATGCAATTTACATTTACAGCGCTTTTAATTTATTACGAGAATTATTCTATATTAATAGAGTCTGGATCTTGTATAATATGTCTAGATAAATGTGATTATGCATTAAAGTAATAATAGACATATTTATCATAACACCCAGACACAGAAAAAACAAATACTTACATCATATCAATATTTCTTGGGCGGGGATTGAACCCAGTATAATAATAATAATGTATTAATAACGTTTTATTCATTTTATTTTTATTTACTTAATTTTAGATAACAAAACAGAATACTCCTATACATATTGTGAATTTAAGTGGATTTTATTATCATTTGAATAAAAAATATATTTTATCAAAGATATACAACATCAAGGATATTTTTGACAATGTAATATGCTCCACAAAATGGCCTGATGGCGAAAAAAAACAATAATTCTAAAATATCCTACACGTCAGTCAACGCAGAAATATTCAGATGAACTGAATGATCGGCCAACGTGTGAACGCTCTTTGTGGCCTGCGACAAACTCCCTTTGAATCGTGCACGAAAAACCGACAGCGATCATTGCTCACAGTCAGCAATCACGCGCAAACCGGCCCTGTACACGATGGCCCAACATGGTCGCCGACCATGATCGGCCATCGTGTACTGGGGGCTTAACATGCTCGTCGCTACGCTCCTCGCACCTATCACGTGACCTACGGTCTACGGTTTCTAAGTCCCAGCCCCATAGTACCCCCTTCGGTCCAGAATGAAAATTACCACGATGAAAATAACACGAGTTTGAGTACTCCACTCAATGGTTCCTTGCCTCCTGGTTATTACTTTAATTAATTGTGTCAAATCACTCTCTGTTCCTATCCAACTTATAGTAATCTTAATCTAGACACCTTATTTTAATCGTAGAGCAAGAAATTGGTCCAATTTAATAAAAATTTGGCGTATTATATTCGATTGAAGTTCGCCGACTTGCTTGCCTCCAGGAGGCAAGGAACCATTGCGTGGTTTAGGCAATGTTAGCCAAGTATGGAAAAATAAAATATAAAAATATAATTAAATATATTGTACTAAATATGTTGTAATACTTTAATATATAATTCTTATGCCCTTAATACCCATAAAAAGTATATATTTAAAATTTATCTACTTACAAAAAAGAAGTCGATACGAAATCGATCCATACTTTTGTAGCCCGTAAGGGTGATTCTTTACTTACATTTTTATATCTTTAATTAAACAATATTTTTCTAAAAGAGAGTTATCTTTTTTTTACTTTTATCTAATAACAACATTGTAAACTATTATTTAAACATAAATTGGTCTGTAATAATTGTTTATTTATTAGTATTTATTGCATGTTTTAAAAAGAAATCGGTAAAACATTTCCTTTTCTGCAACTTCAACTCGCTGTTTCTAATTAAATCTTAATAAAAATCCATCTACAAATCATACAATATTATTGCAAATTTAACTAGCATTATCAATATTTAGTTTTTATTAAATCCTTCTAGTTTTTGAGTAAAACTTAATTTAAAGCCGAGCGAGCGAAGCGGAGCGGAGCGGAGCTGTGCTGAGGAACCATTGCCCCGTAAGCATATTTAAGCGTGCGTAACCATTGAGTGGTTAACACATTCACACGAAAAAGCAACGGAATGAATGACGCAATCTGTCTAATGTTATGTCAGTCAGTGGTTTTTGTTTTACGTTTCGTTTCACGCAAAATTCAAGTTAAAAAACATATTTCATAAAATGCAGTACACAATTAACGTTTCATTTCACGTAAAAAAAAATATAAAATTAATTTTAAAAAAATGACTCATTTCCGGCAGCTAAATTTGCTTTAAAGTATTTTATGCGAAGCCCAAAAACACCTCCACAGCCTCAATTAACCTCAAAGAAGGCGACTTGTTTTAAGATCCAACCCGAAATGCTTACTACTTAAGTAATAAAATTGTTAGCAAATGTTTGTAAATATTTTGTAACAGCAGTTTGGTGTGGGAGAACCAGAAGCCTCAAGCACCTATTTAAAAAGAAAGCCATCTCATTTCATTTCACAACTATTGTAAGTAAATTATTTATAAGTAGGTAATATTGCTTACTTATTATGTAGGTACCTAGTTATTAATACTTACTTTGCAGGCGTCAAGCGACCTTTTTTCTACTCTATCACGCGTAATACGTTTTTCAGTGTAATCAGTATTAACTTGTCGAATAACATTAAACGATCCAGTCAAAGAATCATCCAATTCGATGACAATATCGACTAGCGACCGATGGAATGACTCTGTTAAATCAATAATATCTTCCAAATCGGCCATGGTTCACTTCAAGAAGACTGTAATTATAATAAAGTACTCTATGCTGTAAATGAAGAATTTCAGATAGATCTATCACATTTATCAATTCGCTTTGTCCACCTTTTGTCAACTGTCGTTTGAAATTTGAAATGAAACTTGAATGAAACGAAACTTTGAATTTGAGTATTAAAAAAGTTCGTCCTTTTGGACAGGCGAAGACATCAAGCCATACTGCCAATTGTTGAGTATTATCAGTGTAAAGGCTGTGGTATTATGTATGTTATTATAGTTTCTTATGTTTTCATGAATGTAGGTGTGTTACATTCCAATGCTTCTTGGAGTATTTGGCGTCAAGTATGTCGAGTCGGTCGGTCTTCTCGGTAATTCTTGCTGAGGTAGTCACCACTACAATAAAACACTCGGCAACACGTTACCGAGATAGCGCATATTTTAATCATTCCACACATCATCCAGTTGCGTAAACACTTGGGGCACAAAACCACACCTATCTTGAGTCAACAAAGTCAAAGTGAAACAAATTGCGATTAATTAAATATCCACTTAACCCTTACTTAACCGATCCCGCCATGAAGCTCAACTCGCCAAAATGGCGCCAAAACTCCTTTGAATTTGAATGAGGGATTTTCTTTTTGACAATTAAAAGAAAGAAATAGTTTCCAAGAACTCTGTAGATGTCGCTAAACTGGGGGCCTTCCCAAGAAACTTGTATGTAAAGCCCCCAGTACAAGTTTGCTTTTGACTTTGACACTAGTAACGTAGTCAGGGGGGCTATCATAGATATAGTTGGGCTATAGTCCCACCATGGAGCTCGACTTAATTCTGAGGTAACTGGAGAGTGCAGTACTAACACTTTTTTGTGACCAAAAATTACACAGTGGCTGTCTTCCGTCTCACCTACGCTTTAGAAAAATACGTATGGTCATATGAGACAACTGACAGCCACTACATACATAAATGTCAAATTTGCTGGTTACACTTTTTTATTCAGGGTGAGAACTCCAGTTACCTCAGAATTAAGTCGAGCTCCATGAGTCCCACACTCCTGTCTGTTCCGGTGACAGCCGTGACAGAGGAGCCACTTGCAATACGAAATTAGCTGTCAGAATTTATGTAATGGTCAGAATGGACTGTCGTATGAAAACTGTTTTAGTTCCAAAGATTATCACCGGAACAGAAAAGCTTGTTGCACTATAGCGGCCGTTTGTTAGTGAATGACAGCTTCCCACGTTGATTTTGACAACATAGTGCTGTCAAAACTATCGACGCCCTTGATACGTTATCGATAATTGTGTAAATCATTGACATTTAGTTACTACCCTAGTGATATTAATTTTAAAATAAATTCTGCTAGTAAAAAAAACTCATTTGTTGATGAAAAAAGGCGTTTATTACTCTACATAGTTTATTTTATTAAATACAAAGTACATAAGTGTAAGTTAAGATTTATACAAGGCAAAGAATGAGAGTAATTAAATTATTACTACTTACATTGAAATTTTAGATAAACTAAGAATTAAACACTCAGTTGGAGAAAGCTCTCATCAAATCTATTGCTGTCACTTATTTTCTTGACAACAAAAAAGTGACAGCAATAGATTGTGAAGCATTAACTTTAATAGAGCTTTCTGGGTGGTAAACACTTTAATAGCCAGTAAAAGAAAACTTAAACTGCTTGCAAATATTTTTTACGCACAAACGCTATTGCTTTCAATGCAAAACACAATAACTTAAAATAGTTAAACATTTATAATACAGTATGTAATAATATAGCAACTAACAGTAGTAATTTGCACCATAATTATTCTGTTTTGATAATTTATTACCGCAGAAATAGGCAGACACGGGTATCTTTCGCAGCACTCCATGAACCTCGTTGACACTCAAGTCTCTTTTTACATGAAGTATTGGAGGTAAGATAGAACAAGATGGCTACAGGTAATAATATAAATAATAAATAAAATATCTTTATTTCTTTAAAAGGTAAGTATACAAACTTAAGCTAGAAATTGGGTACTCCTTTTAGGTATGTATTATAATACCTGTACCAGGACAGGTTTATGAGTACAGGTTTATGAGTACAATGTCGATTTAGCTCATATTTGTATAACCGATAGTTCTTATAGAACAATATGCCATCTCCATAGGATTCAGTACTCAGAGCACGGAACGGCTAGAGCGCGCGCCGGAGTGCACTCGAGTGCACTCGAGCGATGCCACAGAACGCACCCCTACTGAATGCGGCCATTGTCCACAAATTATATAGACTAGTACAGATAGGAATCAAACCTTATAGCGGCCGTTTGTTAGTGAATGACGGACCCCGATTAGAGTTTGACAACATAGTGCTGCCAGAACTATCGACACCCTTAATTCGTTATCGATAGTTGTGCAAATCATCGACGTTTTGGTAGGTACAACCCTAGTAATATTTTATTTTAAATTCTGCACAAAAAAAAAAACACATTTGTGAAAGAAGGCATTTATTACTTGACATTATAATTTTATCAAATACAAAGTACATAGTATAAGTTGAGGTTTATACAAGACAAAGAATGAGAGTAATGAAATTACTTACTAAATTGACTTTATAGATAAACTAAGAAATATAAATACTTTATCAGCTACAAGAAAAATTAAACTGCTTGCAAATATTTTTTACGCACAAATGCTAATGCTATTTTTCCTAGTAGTTTTATTTAGTGTCTGCCATTTCATTATTTACTGTTAATATCACTTTCAATGCAAGATGCAATAACCTAATTCTAATAGTTAAACATTTAATGCAGTAAGTAATCAATATAGCAACTAACAGCAGTAATTTGCACCATAATTCTGATTTGATAACTTATTACCGCAAGAATAGGCAGACACGGGCATCTTCGCAGCACTCCACAAACCTCGTTGAGACTCAAGTTATCTGAAAAGATTAGATTTGGTTAGTATAGATTCTACATATTGTTACTATAATCTGCCATAACATTTTATAAACAAATAATTAATAGTTGAACTGAAAAGTTTGAAAATCAAGAAAGAGTAGTGTGTATAAAGCACATTTTGTTTGTTGTGACGCTATGCAAAAGTTATAGATAAATCAATGTTTATAGTTAATAACTGTTATTAAGTAGATAAGCTTTGTACATAGACTGATGAGGTAGTATAATATAATTAAGTAAGATCTAAGATAGTAGGTAGCAGTAACAGTTATAACATAGTCATAAGACAATCACAATAAACCATCATTCGTACCGACAACAATCATATATTATCCCACCGGTACATTTGTTATAATTCTGTTCTGTTTGTCAGAATCAGAAATATGAATTTGATGATAAGGCATTTTAAATTGACAAAGTTATTGAATTACTTACACTGTTATTATCTCTTGACTTGGTATTAACAACTTCACTAAATTGAAATTTGTTAAATGTGACAACTGATTATTTAAATTTAATCCCAAGTAATCTACTGTGCTTTATCATTATCACCATATGATATCACTTCTAAATGTATATTGAAATAAGGTATAAGGAAGGTTTTTTAACAAAACTAATCAATAATTAATTACACATACCTACCTACTTACATTCATAATATAAAAAGAATAAACAAAGACAAACATTACCTACCTTTCATTCATAACTTCTACTTCAACATGTCAATGACAAGTACAAAATCATATGTTGTTGGCCCAAAACTGTGCCACTCTCACAGCGTTATCTGTAGCCAACATGAGGTCCTCACGCGTGCAAGTGTCCGGGCATGCAGAGCAATCAATGAGGTGGGCCATGGTCTGTGGAGTGTAACCACACCTGCACGCGAGATCCGTGTTACTGATGAAGCCCCACCTGGACAGGTTGTCTTTACTTCGACCAACTTGAGTACGGAGTCTATTTAAAGATCTCCATAATGATCTGGGAAGTTCAAGGCCAGGAGGGAGCTTTTCCTGGATGAGCACATATGGGTGTGGAAGGGTAGCAGAGTTTTCCCACAGTTTAACTTTGGTTAAAGAGGCCTCCGTGGTGCCAGGCATGACGCACTTGTAAAAACTATTGCGACTCTTTAGCCTTTGATAAATTTCATAACTTTCTGAGAAACCGAATCTTCTTTACTCCGGTTATGTTGTGAACTGTATTTTCTTATGTTTTGGTTAGTTTTAAGAAATACAAAGTTGCCTCTTGGAATTACCTAAAACAACAAAACTCAAATTTAGTAATAAATAATTATACATAAAACTACGTAAATAGATTTACTTACGTGTACAGAAGGCATCTTCGAATAATGTATCCATATTTCTGTAAAGAAATATCTGAGAAAAAGTGGAAAAACATCTAAAGAATACTAGAAAACCGAAATGAGTAAAAAACACAAACTAAATAAACGTCATCTTGAAATTCTTGAAAAAAAGTGACAGCCTTAATTTTAGCCAATGGGGGCACCCCAACAAAATGGCGGTCTTAATTATAGCCAATGAATGGGTATCGGGGCTACCGGCCACTAAGTTTTGACCGATTCTATGGGTGATTCCAACGCCTGCCATTGTCTGTCATGTCAATAATGTCAATTCTCAATTTGACAAATAATGTGTCATCCGTGTGTGTGTGAGTGGTGTGTGACGTATATTTATTTATTGTAATAATGTAATTAAATAATTAAAAGTGCGAATAAAGTAAAGTGATCAATTAAATAGCTTGCTATATTATTGTAACAACAACATAATATACAAGGTGATACCTATATTCTATATAGTGATCTGTGGTGATCAACAGTGCTGACTGTGTGTGTGTATTCAGGCAAGCAAAATTGAGAATTGCGATAAGTAAAGAGCTTCGTTTCATAGTTATACCTAGTTATTTATTTATAGACAATTCACTCACCTAACTCTCGTCCACATAGTTTGATTCGCGGTGATATTGACTGTTTGTGGCAAAACCACTATACAATTTAAACGAAATCTGACTACGAATTTTATTTTAGTCTTACATACAGTCATAAATAAATATCACGTGAGTATATTATAAGTAATATTATAATATCTGCATTATATAATATAGTACATAAAAAGTTAAGAAATATATTATACTACTTTATCATTTCTTTTAGCATGCATCTTGGTGTAAATATATCAAATGCATTACAACAACTGGAAAGTGTTAAAGCTGCTGTTGATCAGAGCGATGATCCAAAACTTAAGGTAAGTAAAATGATGAATTGGTGTCGATATAATAAAAGGTTTAAATATGAATATTTTATACTGTATTTGTTTGTAGGCTGCTACAAGTGATGATTTGAATATGCTCATTAACCTACTGGAAAGCCCTATCCTCAAGAGCATAGCAACTCTCCATGATTCTGTGGGAATGCTGGCTACTCAGGTAGCCCATCATCCTTCAATACTTCCAAGTGACTTTGATATAACTCCTGCAGGTAATTTATTTGTTACTAGCTTTCGGCCCGCGGCTTCTCTCGTGTGGACTACACGACGTTATCGTTTGGGAATGTGATATAATTCCAGCCGGCCTAGCATGAGCGGCTTATAACACGCGATATGATATGGTACGGCATGCCGTCTTGCTTACACCTTAGTGGGGTAAGCAAGACAACTTGCCGTACCATATCATATCGCGCGTTATAAGCTGCTCATGCTAGGCCGGCAGGATAAAAAGTAGCCTATGTTTCTCTCCAGGCTACAAAGTATCCATGTCCCGAATTTCAGCCAAATCCGTTTAGCCGTTTTGGCGTGATTGAGTAACAAACATCTAAACATCTAAACTTTCACATTTATAATATTAAGTAGGATAAATGTTTGCGAAATAATATTGCCTGATAGCAAGATTTATTCTAGAAAAATGGAAAATGAAGTATTTAGAAAAAATCGACCCGTCTCACAACCAGCTCCGATGGGACTCGAACCCACGAACTTTCGCTATCCGGGCGACTGCTCTAACCACTGAGCTACGGAGTCATTACGAGATGCGTCGAATTTATCAAATACTTCTTAAACGCTGTATAGCCAGCGTTAATTTCATCAATGTGAAGATATTACTACCCCCACACGCGAAAGAAATACCTTTCCAGATATTTGACAATCGCTAAAGAAGAAATTACTATGGCAAGTTATTAAAATTTTTACTTGTTTGCATTCACAATGCAATTTTTATGATAGAAAAATGGAAAATGAAGTATTTAGAAAAAATCGACCCGTCTCACAACCAGCTCTGATGGGACTCGAGCCCACGACCTTTCGCTATCCGGGCGACTGCTCTAACCACTGAGCTACGGAGTCGTTACGAGATGCGTCGAATTTATCAAATACTTCTTATGCGCTGTATAGCCAGTGTTAATTTCATCAGTGTGAAGATATCACTACCCCCACACGCGAAAGAAATACCTTTCCAGATATTTGACAATCGTTAAAGAAGATGGGTCGAATTTATAAATTCGACGCATCTCGTAACGACTCCGTAGCTCAGTGGTTAGAGCAGTTGCCCGGATAGCGAAAGGTTGTGGGTTCGAGTCCCCATTGAAGCTGGTTGTGAGACGGGTCGATTTTTTCTAAATACTTCATTTTCCATTTTTCTATCATAAAAATTGCATTGTGAATGCAAAAAAGTAAAAATTTAAATAACTTGCCATAGTTATTTCTTCTTTAGCAATTGTCAAATATCTGGAAAGGTATTTCTTTAGCGTGTGGGGGTAGTAATATCTGCACATTGATGAAATTAACGCTGGCTATACAGCGCGTAAGAAGTATTTGATAAATTCGACGCATCTCGTAACGATTCCGTAGCTCAGTGGTTAGAGCAGTCGCCCGGATAGCGAAAGGTCGTGGGTTCGAGTCCCATCGGAGCTGGTTGTGAGACGGGTCGATTTTTTTCTAAATACTTCATTTTCCATTTTTCTATCATAAAAATTGCATTGTGAATGCAAAAAAGTAAAAATTTAAAGATTTATTCTGTAAGTCTACCTCCTATATCCTGTATAATTGCTATTGTGACTTATTTGTACTAGTTGTGCAACACCAACAAATTGAATAAGAATTAGAATAAAACACTTTTAACTTTTAATATGTTCCTATGGTGATCACGTTGATTACCGTTGGAAGTGTCTTGAGTAGGGTAGCGTACCTGATACTCAGAATATCAAAACGATATTCGCTGAATGTCATTCAGGTCTACGCTCCAACCTCGAAACACGACAATGTCGAAGTGGAGGCTGTGTATGAGGAAGCCTCGTAAGCCATGCATATCTATAAAATCCACTACATGGTTGTGATTTAGGATTTTAATGCAAAGTTGGGGCAATGTTGTGGTGATGAGTTAAGAGTGGGGCAGTTTGGATTTGGGCAAACGGAACGAAAGGGGCCAGATGCTGGCATGCTGGCAGACTTCATGGAGAAGGAGAATCTCTATATGATAAACTCCTTTAACCTATTTACAGCAACCAATCATTATAAAGATAAAAAAAAAACAATCAAAATTACCCTCAGTTCTAATCTAACATAGTTATGAGTGGTAATTTTTTCTTTGTCTTTTTTTGTGCGCTGATAGAAAAGTTAGTTTCAGTAACAACTGGGTAAAAGCCTGTAAGTCGCATATGGACCTGAATTAGTCCGGACGGTAAAGTAAAAACCGAGATCGATTCTATCATGTCAACAAAGAATCACATATTCAATGATGTCAGTGTGATCAACGCTGTTTAAGGCCCGATTTCACCATTGATATTTAAACGCGATTAACGCTAAACGTTTTTAAAACGTATTCCTGTCTCTGTCACATTCAAACAGATGACAAAGACAGAACTATGTTTTAAACACGTTTAGCTTTAATCGAGTTTAAATATCAGTAGTGAAATCGGACCTAAGTCAGTAAGCGATCACTGCATGATCAGTGGCACATTGAATATCAATGCCAAGCTTGAAAGATCGCGACTGATAAAATCCACTCTCTGACCACTACTGGCTCAAATTCAAAACCCTGACTGCTCCGCTCAGCTCAGCTCGTGCTCCTAAACCGCTTCGAAGCCCTTGAGTCCGCACCTAGGGTCCACATTCTTTAAAACCAGCCGTCCCAAATCAAAGAAACTCCAGCCAGGCACTGATACGCATGGATCAGAGACAATGTAATGAAGCTACAGAGCTCAGCGGATGCCCATCCCTATTAACAGCTCAATTTAATACCGAGCGTATTAAAAAGGCAATTGAGCAGAACAAATGCTCCAAAGTGTTCGCGGGAGATCTGTCTATCGGGCAAAGCCAATTGACGAAGCTAAAAACTGTGGAAGGTAGCATCATTTCATCAACACTTCAAATCCTGAGGGAGATTGAGAGTTTCTATGGACAGTTATATTCCACGCAAAAACCTGTTGAAAGCAAGGCTAGAGCCAAGCTTACCCAACACTATACTGAAGATATCCCGGATGTCAGCCTGAACGAGATTAGAATGGCTTTCAAGCAGCTTGAAAACAACAAGGCGGTGGGCGATGACGGAATCACAACAGAGCTTCTGAGAGCTGGCTGTAAGCCGGTACTTAAGGTCCTCCAGAAGCTTTTCAACTCTCGTCACCCTCCAGGGCAAAACGCCAAAGGCATGGGGCATAGTAACATAGACCACATTCATGCGCTGTTACGTGTTACGTTGTGATAAGTTACACAAGACCGATTAGATTAGTATAACTTGCCACTTTGCTTGGCGTTCGTGGACTATGAGAAAGCCTTTGATTCGATCAAGACCTGGGCAGTGCTGCAGTCTCTACAGAGTTGCCAAATAGACTACAGGTACATCGAGGTACTTATACCAAATCGCCACCATGTTGATCCGATTACAGAACCAGAGCTCTAATCCTATCCAATTATGGTATGAGACCGGCAGACGTCATTTCTCCGAAACTGTTCTCAACTGCGTTGGAGGATATTTTTAAGCTCCTGGACTGAAAAGGATGCGGCATCATCATCAATGGCGTGTACCTAACACACCTGTGGTTTGCCGATGATGTAGTTCTCATGGCTGAGGTCAATAGTATTAATTTGACAGTTCATATTGTATCATAATAAATGTCATTCCATACAAATTGCAGCCGATTGAATAATACGCAGAATACGATATGAACTGTCAAATTAATACGATTACCTTACGCAATTGCACTCCAGATCACAATGCTCGAAGATCTCAGTAATGCTTCTCAAAGAGTCGGTCTGAAGATGAACATGGATAAGACGAAAATCATGTCCAATGCCCATGTTGCATCTGCTCCAGTTAATGTTTGGAACATACTATGACTACCTGAGACATACAGTCCAACTTCGAGAAAGAGATCTTTCGTCGAATCCAGCTCGGATGGTACCGATCGTTGGGGGAGGCCTATGCCCAGCAGTGGGCGTCGTACGGCTGAAATGATAATATATTTGCTCTCAAGATGGTATTCATTGCATAGTATAAGTTGGAATATGCTTATATATTGCAGGTGATTTGGCTCTGCAAGCCAGAAATTTGTATGGAGGTAATGAAGGTGACGAAGAGCAGCGTGTACCACAAGTGTCACCCCCACAGAGCCTTGAGTTTGGCTCGGGTTCGGATAACGAGCGCATGATAGGCTTAGATGACACTTCAGTGGATTCAAATATGTCACCTAAGCAGGTAAAAATATTTGAAGGTTTGTAAGAAGTTAGCCATTTGCAAAGGATTATTATAAAGTAGATGTAAAAGACTAAAAAAATTACTTACCATGGAACATTTCGTTTATTTATTTAAAAATGCGACCATTTTCATCCATTTAAGGTCAACCGGGGCTATTTCGTCACAATACTTTGAACGGCATATTTATCTGATTATAACAAACATATTATATATCCTTGTAAGCTACAACTTTATGATACAAGTGAAGGGTACAGGGGCAAAACAAGGAATGTCACAAAACAGATTTTTGTGTAATTTACATTTTAATGTAAGTATATTTGTGAACATTTGTCAAAAGTTTATTTGTATTTACAGCCGATCTTTGTAAAGTAAACTTAGGTTCCTATCAGTAAATTAATAAAAAATAATTACGCAAGACAAAAAAAAAAACCTGTTTGTGACATTTCTTGTTTTGCCCCTGTACCCTTCAAGTTAGGAAATTTTATCTAATTTCATATTTTAATACTATTTAATGGCATTTTGAATAAGTTCTAGGTGTAAATGACATTTCTATGAAAACTTATATTTTTAGACGCCATAACCCTAGGTGGGGCGAAAGCGTCTTTCACTTGTATTATGTAATTGACAGAGCTAATCATAATTATAATCACGATAATTTATAAAAGCATTAGTGTTACAGTTCATTATTATCTTGAACGCCAAATTCTGGGCTTAATTTAGGGTAATTAGTTGAACAAAAATATACGGGGCTATGGCGTCTAATTTTCCTCGTTTCTTGTAGACGCATTCGCCCCATCCTAAATTCCAGGGGTACCAAACAAATTTTTCTGATAGGTTCGGGTATTTATTTTATTAAGAACTAGCCTTCCGCCCGCGGCTTCGCCCGCGTGTACTACACGACGTTATCCCGCGGGAACGTGATATTTTTCAGGAATAAAAAGTAGCCTATGTCCTTTCTCAGGCTCTAGACTATCTCTGTACCAAAATTCATTCAAATCGGTTCAGTAGTTTAGGTGTGATTGTGTAACACACAGACAGACAGAGACGCATTTATAATATAAGTAAGGAGTAAGGATGGTATCAAACCACAACTTCGAAATAACGCTTAATTTATTAAAACAAAAGAGTCTTACGGCATTTTGCCTTTAATTCTTACAAGCATTACAAATATAAAAAAACGAGTGAGATCTGTTATTTAACTTATAGCCTCTGTTTAAACTTTAAGCTTACTAACTATGTAACATAAATGTTACCAACATTTATAAAATTGTTAATAAATCAGTCTGTTTTTTACAATATTAATCAGTACCTACTTATATTATTACTTTATCTTACCACGCAACCTTTGCTTTGGTGTCAAGTTGTACTTAACAAAATACTATCAATAGTTAAAAATAGTTTCATCATTACTATTTTCTTCTAAATCTCTCTCCTGCTCCTACTCTCCATGGTTCATACTGCTTTTGTACCAAATTTCATCAAAATCAGTTCATCGGTTTATTCGGTTATTATATCGCGTTCCCCAGAGAACTCTTCAAAAATTCAGGATAAAAAGTAGCCTCAGTCCATCTGAAAATCCATTCTAACCATTGGTGAAAGAATTTCTTAAATCGGATGAATAGTTTCGAAGATTACCTCCTACACACAAATAAACATACAAACTTTACCTCTTTATAATATTAGTACAGATAGCCACTATTATCTTAAAATCAAAAGGTTTAGGACCCCTGACAACGGGGCTATTGCGTTACAATAGACGCAATCACCCCATCAGGACAGACGCAATAGCCTCAAAGCAAAAACATAACCTACATATTTTGAATTGCATATTGACTGCAAATCATAAGCTAATTACGTAAAATAATTAACACCACATGTGTACAATAAAACAATAAAAGTACTTACGGCTTAAAAACATCGATTCTCCTAAAGAAACTAAGATTTCAAAAGATTTAAATTCACATGTTGGCACACAAGAAAAGTCCAAATGAAGTGTCAGATTTAAGATGGCGGATTATTTAAAAAATATAACTCTGTCACGACATCTATTGCTGACATTATGCAGCTTTAGTGCCAAAGACACAAAAAAGCTGCCGCGAGTAGTTCTAAAGTACGAGTTTTGTATGATAATTGGAATAGATGCCTTATCCCCGGTTGACCCTATTCTTTTCAGAGTCATGCTCATGACCTATCCCGAAATAATGATACCTTAGCTTCCACTTGCAGTTCCAAATCTGAGGCATTGTCCTAATTGGCAACGATCGCACGAGCAAACGATGCGTTCATCTTTGCACTACGAAATTAAACCCACTCTTTTTTTACATGCTTTTTATTAACTTGCCATGTTAGTTAGTTAGTTTTTGTTATCTTCAACGGGGGTGATTCATCACATCTGATGTTAAGTGGTGATAAGGCTGGCGGTGGAAGCGCACTACTCCCGGAATCCTCAATCACTGAGGAGCTGGCTATCTCCTACTGCCGGAACACAATAATGCTGAAAACATCATTATTATGGCGACAGACTTAGATAAGATGGTGATAGCCAGCCACGCGGACTAAGAACAAGTCCTACCACCAACCAAACCGAATACAATATGTACCCCCACTGGGAATCGAACCCGGGACCTCTTGGTCTGAAATCGGTTGTGTGAACCATTAGACCACAGACGCGGTTGAAGGACATTTTTCATTTTCGGCTAGGACTTTGTACACTATTCATACTAATAGTAAAAAATATAGTAAAGTCATATAAAATATTAAAATTCTCATTGTCTTTCTGGATAAATGGTACAAAAATAAACTTTAAAATAAAAATTCTTTGCCATCCATGGTCACACTGGCAACCGTATTTAAATCACGTTCGGAAACATTGATGTTTCTGTACGAAAAAGCGATGACATTGACGACTGATGATAAATCGTCAATGTCAACCTTTTTTTTAAATGTTTACCGCCATATGGAATCGGGGTTGCATCATAATTAAGACTAGATAATGCTTTTGTACCATCAAACGCGTTAGCTTATTGCGATATAATTAGTTTTCAGTTATTATTTAGTTATTATATCTTTTGCTTGTCTATGGTACCTATAGTGTACAAAGTCCTAGCCGAGGCTCCATACAAAACTGAAAAATATCCTTTTCACTTCTCATGCTCGTAAAGTTCGTGTTTATGTTGGGTATAGGCTGCATAAAATCGCTTTTTATGCTCTAGTGCATAAAGTAAAATCTTCGTCTAAGTCTCAGACTTTAATACAAAGGACGTCAGGTAAACAGCCACACACGCAATTAAACTTCGTTAAATAAACTTGTTAGGTATTTCATTCTGTTTCTTAAATTTTGTACATAATCCATGTTAAATTACTAAATTAATAAAACTAGGCAAAATTAATGAGTTTTCTAAGAAATAAGTATTTCAAGAGCATTATGGACTACGATCTATGATAAAGTCACTGTGCTGCCAATGCCACATATAAAAAAAAAAAGTCTTCCCGCCAATATGGCGAAGTCTTTATTTTTTCTTTTTTGCAATATTGTTATTTATTTTCCTCACACTCTAAGTGGAAAGCAGAGTGTATAACTTGTACATAAAACCCATTTTACCCTCGAATTGACTATCAACCCTCGCCTACGGCTCGGGTGGATATATACGTCTCGGGTGAAATGGTACGTTTTATGCACTTGTTGTACAATCTACTATTGTTAGTTAGTGGGGGACAAATCTTGCAAGCTTAATTTGACCCACTTCCCAGTGACCGATGAAGCTGAAATTTTGTATACAGGTTTGGTTTAGATGACAATAAAATATTAAAGTACAATCAGCAAAAAAGCTTATCATAAAAATGATTTTTTCACCCAAAACTTATTTTTACTGTGTCCTACCTATTTAAGCTTGCAAGTCCTCGCACGAGAACAGTAAATGCATAATAACGATCGTACGATATTGAGTGTCCTAACGCTTCTTCGCGCAAGTGACTTCTTGGGTTACCTAATGAAACGCGTAACATTTTTCGCCATAAACATGAAACGCATCGTGTTGAAAGGCATAATCATCGAAATGCATAATTCTTAAAGGCATAATTTCATAACGCATACTTTTTTGCCCGAATTTTATAAGGCATAATTTTCATAAGCATAATTATCTAAAGGCATAACTTTTAAATGTCATAATACTTAAAAGGCATAATATTCAAAATGCATAAATTTAACGGGGTATTATCTTGTGTTTAAGTCTTTTCTGGCGCTTCGCCGGCCGCTGCCGCTGGCTACGACGCACCGTTTTCGAGATATTGTCATTTTAATAAAATAATGTTTTTAAAAATTTATTATGCTTTATAAAGTTATGCGTTTTAAAGTATGCTTTACGAAATTATGACAAACGAAAATATGAATTTCGAAGATTATGCTATTTAATATTATGCCTTTCAACTATTATGCATTATTATCATTACGCGTTATGAAATTAATGCCAAGTAATAAAATGCTTTTCAATATTATGCCTTATGATGTATGCCAAATGAAATTATGACAATCAACTGTATGCGTTTTAATGTGTCACCGACTTCTTGATCTATAATAGTTTATTATTATCTGGTCTTTGTTTACTTTTTTCAATGTCACTTGCAATTTTCAAAGCAATATTGCCCGACAGCAAAAATTATGCAACTCTGTAAACAGCATTGTTAAATGGGGCCGCTGCGGTGAAGGCGATGAATGCATCATTTGCTCGTACGATCGATGCTAATTGAGATACTGGTGGTTGGACCATCTCACGATCATTTTTTTAATTTTATTTTTTATTTTGCTAGGAAAGCTTACATAAAAATTAGATACTAAATGGTATATATTAATACTTATTTCTATTTTAGAAAGTTAATTATAAGCTCTCACATCGCACGACTATGAACGCATCGCCTGCTCGCACGGAAGGTCTTAGCCCACTTATACCGCTCTGCTCCCACCCAACAACTAATGTATGAGCAGCCAAATATGGACTTAAATCGTGCACTGTAGAAGCTCGTGGACCGCGCGCTGTCCGCTATTTTATATTGTTACTGTAAAATGCATCTACAGTGCATGTTAAGATCATACTTGGCTGCTCATACTTTGGTTGGGTTGGAGCGGTGCGGTATAAGTTACCTTAAAAGTTGCTATGGCGCCAAGTTCTGAGACAAATCGAAACATCTCGTTTGTCTGTTTAAAAATGCCACCATTTTCATCCATTTATACTTTTCAGAGTCGTGGTATTCTAGACCTATCCCGAAATGATGATTCTTTAGCTTCCACTTCACACAATATTGTTGCCGGGGATTGGGCGCAAGTTGAAATTATTAATCTGGTAAATGATGGCACTGGTTTAGGTTTTGGTAAGTTTTAACATATTGTGTAACAATTCATACTTATATTCATTTGACCAATCTTAACTGTATGCAACAATTAATTTTAGGCATAATTGGAGCAAGGACAAGTGGTGTTATTGTGAAGACAATTTTAGCTGGTGGCGTGGCAGATCGAGATGGGCGCCTTAAATCTGGAGATCATATATTACAAATAGGAGAAGTAAGTATTTTCAAAAAATTCAAGGTTGCAATTTTTTTTTCAACTAATGTTTGTTATTGCAATACTGTGAGTCATCATCATCATCATCATGTCAGCCGAACGACGCCCACTGTTGGGCATAGGCTTAATACTGTGATTATTTCAATATATTTCTTTCTTATTTGTTTGCTGTCATGGGGGTTGGTCTTTGGGCTATTTGCTTTCATTTTAAGGGCCCCTTCAAATTAGAGGCTTGAGGAAGCGCTGCAGTTGGTGCCACTGTACCTGCGCCCTTATGGACGCGTGTAGGCATGCATTTCCACTGTCAGGCCCTTATGTTTTGCAACAGTTGTTTGCTCGTGAGATAATCTCGAGCGCGGCAGAGCTATACTTGTAGTTGTAATACCTATAGAAACGCGCTCCTGTGTGCATCGTCGGCCGGCGGGCGACTCACGAAAGGGCAATTTTTTTTCTCCCTGTCATATTTCATACCTCTGTATGAAATATGACAGGAATATGAAATTTGACGACTCTTCGTCAAATTTAAAAGTGACTTTAACATAATATAATATGTAAAGTCACTTTCCATCACAAATTAATCTTAAATTTAAAAACAAAATAAAAAACCCGGTAATCATAGCAGTAAATAATTTTCAATAACTAAGAAATAGACATCCAAAAGGTAGTTTCTTTAAAATACACACCAACCAAAAACGTAGCAAATAAAATAATAAATATAAATGCCAAACAAGGGTAATAAAACTTTGAATAGTTTAAGAACATAAGAGTCAATAATAAACAGTGCCATACAAGCCACGATAAAATAAAACTAATAACAATAAAACATAAAAAATCTGCATATTTTGAGACAAGAAGCCAGGAGCAGACCCATCCCACTGGTGGCACCCGTTCACGAGCATGACGCATGAACCAGCCATCGCTTCGCTCAACCATATTTTAGGGAACGTAACGACCCGTTATTCAAACATATCAGAAGCAACGCATTTACAAAATAATTGACGTTGCTAGACAAAATGGTACAATAATTAAAAATTGAAAAGCTAATGCTGAAGGAAAAATATCTTATATTTATGTTTTGACAGCTCGACAACTGACAAGTTTAGTTATGTACTCATCATGTCAGCCGAACGACGCCCACTGCTGGGCAATATTTATGTACTTATTAGAATATTTTCCTTTTATACAATGTTAGTGTTACTATTACATACAACCATGTATTGCGATCTTTTAAATATCCTCTACTTTGTATAAACCTTACGCCTTTGCATAAGAGCGTCTTTTTAACATGTTTTTAAGTTTGTTCAAAGGCATCTCAATTAGGTACTTCTTGGGGAACTTTATTAAGGCGATACTCGGAAAAAATGTGCTGAAGCGAGATAGCAATGAGAAAACGACGCGCGCGGGAGCGAGACCGATTTTGCAGATTAGGCAAAAGAAACACAAAAACATTTCGTATTAAAAAACTACAGCGATTTTAAAAAAAATGCTTCTACACGGTCCTAAATATTATTGATGTCCACTAATTAAACCAATTTCCAATAGTGTAAGTAACCCCATTTAAGAATAATCTTCACTTTTCGTATTTTTTAGAGGTCTTTTCGGAAACAAAAAGTGTCGAGGCAAAATCATAAAATCGTGTTTTTGAAACTATACGATTCTAGATAAAGGTATGAAGAAATATATATCTTATTACCAGATTTTTAACAACTGTAACCGTCCTATAGTTTTAAATCAAAAAGTCCATATTTTTCCGAGTAGCGCCTTAAGCAAAAATAGACTCGATTCTATTCTACTTACTCACTTATTCACTAAATTGTTTACTTAGCACTTGTGAGTCTTGTGACTAAAGAGCTGTTAAGTGACTGTTTACACGCGTGAATTTAGTTCAAATTAACTTAAAATTTAGTTGATTACTTCGTCACTTAATACATGTAAACAACCCATAAGGCTAAGTTCCGAAATACGTCAAAAGTGCTGTTAGCGCGAATCCATATAAATGCAGTAGGTACAAAAATCCTATTTTGTGTGAGATATTTTGTGTCTACTAAATTTGGTCGGATTCGCACTTACAGCGCTGCTGTCAGCGTATTTCGGAACACGCCCTTATGGCCCGTCCACACGCAGCGACTTTGATCGATGGCAACTCGCTGGCGACTTAAGATTACTATTGATCATAAGTCGCCAGCGACAATAAGTCGCTGCTAAATTCACGTCCACACGTAATTTTGACATCGCCAGCAAGTCGCTATCGACCAAAAGTCGCTGCCGTGTGGACGGGCCATAAGGTGGATCCCACACTGCCTCCGGTTTTCGCACTACCGGACGGAGATGCGGCGTGATTTGTCATACACTGCGGGTTTTGTATACACATCAAGATTTTACAGCCATAGTTAAAAAGCGCACTACCACAAACCGGAGCGGTGTGCGCTGCAGTGTGGGAACCGCCTAAAATAATCAATCATCGACCAAAGAGTACACAGATTAGGTAGAAAGTGGACTCCAATCACAAAAACGCCATCTTTAAAAAGCTTTGTACGTTTCTCCCCATTAACGGAGTCCAGAATTCAATGCCAAGTTTCAATCAAATTATCAAGAAAAACCAATACGCTCACAAAACACCACCAACACCAACGCATAGCAGCAAAGCAATCCGCAGATCTGACAGAAGAAAAACTTTACCACAGACAGATTAATTTGACAGTAGGTACAACAAACCGACACACAAGTCTTTTTTAGGCTCAATGAACTAATCCTTTGCCATAATATGCTGAAAAAAGTAGGTTGTGTTAGGGTTACAGCGCCATCTAGTGCATCGAAAAATTACTGCAGGAAACTCCCCCATTGTGTTGTTTACGTTATTAATTAATTTAGAAGAAAAATTTATACCTAAGTAAGTAAAAATAAATAAATAGAGTTTAAAAAAAATAATATATAGGCTTTTTTCTTGACTTAAATTGTCTAAAGTTTCACGCCTATTTAAGTTAGGTCGAAAGAAAGAAAGAAAGAAAATTTATTTGCCAGAACGTGGTATTTAACAGCGTGGTATAAAATAAAATAAGTGCGAGACACATTCACCCGGCAGGGCATGCAAATACAATGTCTATCAATTATGAATTTATAAAAATTATAATCGCAAAATGTCATATTATCTTAAATAGCTGACCCAGCGCGACTTCGTTCCCGTGGCCCTACCCCCTACTCCACCCTACCCTACCCGTACTCTACCCCTACCCTACCCCTACGCTACCCCTACCCTACACCTACCCTACCCCTACCCTACCCCTACCCTACCCCTACCTTACCCCTACCCTACCCCTACCCTACCCCTACCCTACCCCTACCCTACCCTACCCCTACCCTACCCTACCCCTACCCTACCCCTACCCTACCCTACCCCTACCCCTACCCTACCCTACCCCTACCCTACCCCTACCCTTCCCCTACCCTACCCCTACCCTACCCCTACCCCTACCCATACCCCTACCCTACCCTACCTATACCCTACCTATACCCTACCCTACCTTTACCCTACCCTACTTCTACTCTACCCCCACTTATCCTCTTCCCCTATTTTCTCACCGTTAGAACCTTCCTTGGACTTCCACGAACATTTCAAGACCAAAATTAGCCAAATCGGTCCAGCCGTTCACGCGTGATGTCGTGGCCAAGGGAAATAGGGATTCATCCTACTAATATTATAAATGTGAAAGTTTAGATGTTTGGATGTTTGGATGTTTGTTACTCAATCACGCCAAAACGGCTGAACGGATTTGGCTGAAATTTGGGACACAGATACTTTGAAGCCTGGAGAGGAACATAGGCTACTTTTTATCCCGAAAAACTATCACATTCCCGCGGGATAACGTCATGTAGTCCACGCGGGCGAAGCCGCGGGCGGAATGCTAGTTAAATATTTATATTATATTATATTTATATATATAGTTATTTTTATATATATAGATTAGTCCCCCTATTTTTCATCAAAAATTAAATAAAATTAGATTAAATGTCATAAAAAAATATCAAATACAATTCAATTAATTAGCTACAATTACATTTACATTTAGCATAATCGAATCCACAATGTTTCCTTTTTTGGGTTCCGTACCAAAATGGTAAAAAGGAACCCTTATGGTCTGTCACAACTGGATATCTCGAGAACTACTAATGCTATCAACTTGAAATTTGGAATAGTTTTAGATGACATTTGCCCAACTATTTTGCAAATAAGAAAGAAATATTTTTTTTTGCAACATGGACTGAAAGAGAGTCTTAAAAACTCGAAGTGGGGCTACTAGGGTATATGAAAGAGCGCTGCTTGCACACTCAAACATTTTTTCCATTTGTTTTAAGCTGCATAGTTTTCGACTTATGATGAAAAATGTAGAACAAAAACATTACTTTCCCAGCGATTGATTGCCTAAAAACATTTTTGTATGTGTACAATGGCCGAGAAATTAATTGCAAATGATGTAGCCACAATTTGCTGAAAAATATGGCCCGTTTAGAAGTGCCTTAAGAAAGCTATGCCTTTTCCCAAAACGAGCCTACTTTTTTTCCAGTCTAATGCCCGTTTGCACTAAACTCGGGTTGAGCTTGTCCTAGATACGATACATCTTAGCTTAGGAACAGCCTAAAACAGCCGAGCTAAAATTTTTGTTTGCACTGACAGACTACGTCGTAACTCTGTCATCGCCTTGCTAAGAGAATGAATGAATAAATTCAAATATTAATTGTTTATGGATTTTAAAACTGGTGAGGTAAAGTAGGTCACTGGATATTTTTTTGGTTGAAACTTTTCATTGATTCCTTCGTTGAAAGCTAAGGCGTTGTCTATTTTATTTGGTAGGGGTAATTCACCGAGAAAAGAAAAAGTCAACTGAGCTCAACTGTCAAGCAAAACATAAATACAGTTTTTTTTAATAAATGATGAATGACGTATGTCACATGTGTTGTGTCTCTATTTAACAAACAAGAATACAAAAGCCACAAGCTTTTCTGTTCCGGTGACAGCCGTGACAGAGGAGTCACTTGCAATACGAAATTAGCTGTCAGAATTTATGTAATGGTCAGAATGGACTGTCGTATGAAAACTGTTTTAGTTCCAAAGATAATCACCGGAACAGAAAAGCTTGTCGCACTACTCTTTGCTCACAATGCCACAGACAATAACCACTGATATAGGTATTTCTTAAGCCTTAGGTGCTCGATATCGGGCCCGTAAGTTAAGAATAGCATAAAGTGCATTTAAGAATGTCTCGAGGTTAGTGCAAAGCAATTTTTTGTTAAGAATGTCTTAAGTTAGCTAGGAAAAGACTTAGGCGATTCTTAAGTTTAGTGCAAACGGGTATAAATCTTGGAACGACACGCTTATTTTTATTTCTTGTGTTAAAAGTATGAATATCACTATTCTTACTGAATGAGTCAAGAGGTTTTCTAACATAATATTTTATTTTAATTATGTTTAAGTATAAAAAAATCAGCTGTTTTTTTTTCGCGATTTTAATGTTGGTACCATAGTAAAAGTTGTTTGTATGCATGAGTACATTGACCCCTTAAAATTATGTGCACTATTTAAGAAGGACCTTATATACATAAAACTTGCGTTACTGACTGACTGACAGACAACGCACGCACAGCCGAAACTACTGGGCGCAAGAAGCTAAAATTTGGCATGTATGTTCCTTGGTAAGGGCGTTTGTGCACTACACTGAATTTTACCGATCCGGAAAAAAACGGATGCTTGTATTTTAATAATTAATCATTTATAATAGTAATTAATTAAATACAAGCATCCGATTTTTTCCGGATCGGTAAAATTCAGTGGTAGTGCACAAACGCCCTAAGTGTAGGGGAGCACTAAGAGAGGAGTTTTGGAAATTCTCCCTCTAAGGGGGTAAAAAACGCAGACGAAGTCGCGAGCGGAGCGCTAGTATTCGCATAGGTGTATTGCCCTGTTAAGGGTAGTATTGTAGTATATTAATTTCTTTAAACAACTTTAAACAAAACTTTTGACGAATCGCGCCGGCAAAGGCTGTAAATGGCGCGTACTACTCTTTTTTGAAGTACGATGGTTGTTCTGATGGCATAAGAATATACTTATTCTTATGCTGGTGGTTACTAATATAAAATGAAGCTACTTATTTTATTATTCTTTTCACCCTACTTACCTACACTTATAAACTTGTGTTGGTAGGTAAGCTTGATGGAGATGGGCTCGGAGCAGGTGGCAGGCGTCCTCCGCGCGTCAGGGTCCCGCGTGAGGTTGGTGGTAGCGCGCGCCGCCGACCCGGCCACGGTGCAGCCCTCAGCCGCGCCCATCGTACCTGCCAGGTAATATATGGTTTCTATAGTCTACAACTCGTCGGGCGGTTGACCGTTTTTTAGCCACCGATGACGAATCTATATATATACTTCTGTGGTCGCTGGGGTGCGATCACACGCGGCTGTGGGCTGAGGATATGAGTGAGGGAGAATGAGGATATGGGATGGAAGGAATGGGATGGTTAGGATGAAAAGTCGAGAATCGTACTTACATGTGATGAGGTGGGTAATGAGTTCTTGAGGTGACGGGCTGCGGCGGACCAGGCGGTGATGCGATGATGACCGACGGGACGGGGTATGCGCACTAACACTGACACAAATCCACCGGCCGGGGTCTGTTTATGAGCTGAGATAAGTTTATGAGCGTTCGTATGGGTAGGTATGCGATAACCCAAAATGGTGTCGACCGCGTGGTTCGTACGCGCTTCGACGCGACACACGGTTTTCGTTCGCGGCGGAGGTTTTTGCACTGAGCCGGCGAGCGGCGCTCGCGGCGGTGAATCTTCGAGAGTGAATGAGTGAATCAGTCCGTCGCGCCATGATTGGCGCGTACATCCTGGGGGGCCCGGGGAAGACCCTCTTCTTGAGCTGAATCCAACGGCAACCTGGCTATCTTGAGGACAGGTCTGCGCAGATGTCCTTGGGCTGTGTCCAGATCCACAACCCGGATCATTCCATCTTTGCCTGGTATTGTGCGGGTAATTCGACCCAGTCTCCACTGTAGCGGTGGCAGGTCATCCTCCTTGATGAGTACGAGTTCGCCGACTTGAGGAGGTGAGGAAGGGGAGAGCCATTTGGAGCGGGTTTGAAGGGTATGGAGGTAGGACTGGGTCCACAGTGTCCAAAAGCGCTGAGAAAGAGCTTGTATGAGCTGAAAACGTCTATGAGCGGATAATGGCCTGTCATCAAAGGACGGCTCGGGCAGGGCAGTGAGTGGACGGCCAATAATAAAATGACCGGCAGTTAAGGGTTCGAAGTCCGAGGGGTCGGACGAAAGTGGGCAGAGGGGCCTAGAGTTGAGTACGGCTTCGATTCGTGCCAGAAGTGTGCTGAATTCTTCAAAAGTGAAGTGCTGTTCACCAACCACGCGATAAAGTAATTGTTTCGTGGACTTGACATTAATCTCGTGTAAAGCACCGAACCAGGGCCCCTTAGGGGGGTTCAGTAACCAAGTTATGTGCTGCGTGGCAAGTCTGTGTGTGATTGCATCATTATTTGCAGTTAGGAAGTTCTGAACTTCAATGAGATGGTTCCTAGCACCTACATAATTTGTGCCGCAGTCTGATCTAATCAGGACTGGAGCACCGCGTCGCGAGACAAATCGTTGTAACGCCGCTAAAAAGGCTTCCGTTGTAAGAGCTGAAACGGCCTCCAAATGAACGGCCTTTGTCGAGAGACAAACAAATATGCAAAAGTACGCCTTTAGAAGTTTAGCGTTCCGTAACGTGCTAGACTTTATGTGAAACGGGCCGGCAAAGTCAGTCGTGACTTGACTAAATACCGGTTGAGGGTTAACCCTGTCCGCCGGCAGGTCAGCCATGAACGGGGCTGTAAGTTGAGCGCGGGATCGGAAACATCTAATACATTTATACACACGGTGTCGGACCACACGGCGAGCGGATAGTATCCAGAATTGCTGGCGTAGAATGGCATGCAAAGTATCAGCGCCAGGATGGCAATGTATTTTGTGATAGTGGTCTATGATAAGGTCTACGAGTGGGCTTGAGCTGGGCAGAATGAGTGGGTGTTGAGCCTCATATCTAATTGACGCATGAGAGAGACGACCACCGACTCTCAAGAGACCGTCTTTCAAAAATGGTGAGAGACGCTGTAGTCGGTTGGTACAAAGTCTGTTGGTTTGCAGACGATGAATATCATCCGCAAACTCGTTCTGCTGAACGGAGCGCACCCAAAATAACAGAGCGGCCTTACGCTCACCAGCTGTCAATGGACCAGAGCGCCGTTCGCCTGGTTTGTGTTTAGAGTTTAATAAAAAACGCTGGATGCAAGCCGTCACTCCGACGAGCTTGTCAAGAGAGCTGAAGCGCGCAAGCAGCTCGTGATCTATGTCTGGAACTGCTATATGAGCAGGCACCTTTTGTGGCTTGAGACCGGGCAAAGCATGATGTCCCAAAGCCACTGGCATCTTGGGCCAAGTGTGAGGAGGCTCTTTGAGCCAGCTGGGGGACCACCAGAGGTCATGAGCAGAAAGAGCGTGAGCAGACATTCCCCTGCTTGCACAATCTGCAGGGTTCAGTCCCGTGGGAACGTGTCTCCACGTGGAGCTGGTCGGGCAGGACTTTATCTTAGCCACTCGATTGGCTTCGAAAGTCTGGAGCCGATGAGGGGGCGTGTTGAGCCACGCCAGCACTATCGTGCTGTCTGACCAACAGGTATGTTGGCTTATAGTGAGGTGAGCCGACAATTCAGCTGACACTCGTGTCATGAGCTGTGACAAAAGAGCTGCAGCTGATAGCTCCAGCTTGGGAATCGTGAGCTTATTCTTAATTGGAGCCACCTTTGACTTGGCAATGACCAGGTGTACATTAACCAGTCCATTGGCATCGAGCTCATGGAGATAAACGACAGCGCCAAAGCCGGCTTCTGACGCGTCCGCGAACCCGTGAAGCGAGTAAGTGGACGTGGACTTGTATTTACAAATGTGCCGAGGTAATCGAAGAGCTGAGAGCTGAGGAAGATCCTCTGAGATGTGTTGCCACTCTGTGTGGACTTCATCTGGGGTGGGCTCGTCCCATCCCAGTTTCATGAGCCATAACTTCTGTAAGAGAAGCTTTGCGCGGAAGATGACTGGGGTAACCCAGCCATTAGGGTCATAAAGGGATGCGACTGTGCTGAGAATGGAGCGTTTGGTAACCTGAGTGAGTGAGGGGAGAGAGATGCGATACGTGAACTCATCCGATTGAGGAATCCATTGTATGCCTAGGACCTTGATGGTATTCGACTCTGGGCTGAGGTCAAAATCTTTAGGCATGTCGCATTGGTCATCTGGGAACCGTTCAAGGAGCTGAGGAGAGTTTGAGGTCCATTTACTGAGCTGAAAGCCACCCAGAGCTAGTAAATTAATCAGCTCTGTTTGAAGTGCCTGAGCTGACTCCACAGAGTCATGACCAGTAAGGATATCATCGACGAAAATTGATCGTCGTATGATGTGAGCAGCATGGGGGTAGCGATGACCTTCATCATCAGCCAACTGCAGCAGGGTGCGGATGGCGTGGTACGGGCTAGACCGTAACCCGTATGTGACGGTATTGAGCGAGTATGTGAGCAGGGGCCGGTCAGGTGACGACCGCCAGAGAATGAGCTGATAATGTCTTTGGTCTGGGTGGATGAGTATATTTCTGAACATCATTCTGATGTCAGTACTGAAGACTACGGGATGTGTCCTAAAAGACATAATAATGTCAACAATATCTTGTTGGAGAGCTGGACCTGTGTGAAGGCAATCATTTAGGCTGACGCCATTTGAGCTTTTACTACTACCGTCAAATACAGTACGTAGCTTATCTGATCCCGTCTTGAAAATGCCATGATGAGGGATGTAGTAATGATGCTTATTCGCGAAAGTACTTGGGTGACATGGTGCCATGTGTCCCATGTTCACGTACTCAGTCATGAAATCTACATATTTTGAGCGGAGGGGCGGATTTGCCTGTAGTTTCCTTTCAAGGTTGAGGAACCTACGTAACGCAATAGCATGAGTGCTGCCTAAGGTCGGCGCATCTGGGAGAAAGGGCAAAGTTACCATATAACGACCTGAAGGATCACGAGTGGTTGTGGTGCGGAAAATCTCTTCGCACTGTTCTTGTAATGGGCTGATTTGTGTATGAGGTTGGGGTTCCTCTGACTCCCAGAACCTCTCAAGGTTTTTACATATTTCATGAGTAGAAACGTCGGGTTCTGAATTTGAGCTGATAATGTGAGCTGAGTTCGACTGGTTTGCCGGTGTTGCACATAGGTCCTGAATGGGGCCTATCAATGTGAAGTCAAAAATCGTGCCGAAGGCTATGGGCTTCCCCCGGCCCAACGAGACCTTAGTCCCGTCCAGAACTTGGCCGAGAACATCACAACCCAACAAAAGATCAATTGGAGCTGGTGTATCGTATTCCTGATCTGCCAAAGGAATTGGTTTTTCCCCTTTTACCCGTGCGATATGTGGGACTTTATGCAACGGTAAATAACCGGTAACATTTTCTAAAATATGAGCTGTAGCTGTAATGGTAGGTGTGTCATGATGTGTAGGACGACATACTATAGTGATTGATGCCTTTGATTCCTGAGAGTTGTGGTTTCCCACTCCTGCGATTTTTAATGATGTTGAGCTGAGTGGCAATTTCAAGATACGAGCCATGCGCTGAGTTATAAGTGTTAACATGCTACCAGTATCTAACAAGGCTCGCGCTATGTGAAAATGGCCATGTACGTCTGCTATTTTTAGCGAGACGGTAGGCAATAAAATGGGCTGATTAATGACGTGTTCATCACGTTGTGCAGAATTACAATAACTATGATCCTCTTTTGGATCTGATATCGCAGAGTGGGCTTGTGGTGTCTGTGTATGGGCTGAGTGAGTATGTACTTTATGTGAGTTTGAGTGTGTATGTGGTTTGTATGAGTGTGTGGGCTGAATGTCGTCCCCGTTGTGCTCTGTGATTGTAGGTAGTCATTGTTGACCACCTACACGTGACCTACTGGGTGAGCGTGAGTGATTGGGTGGGTTGTTGGGTTTTGGTGGTGTCACCTGTGAGGCGTGTGCGGATGGATGTTGGTGCTCATGAGCCGGGCGATGTCTGGGCTGATCTCTCAGATGAGGCGGTAGCAGATGAGCGGATGAATGGGGTGGAGAAGAAGCACCGGGACGATGTAGGGATGTGTGGTGCCTATGGTCTCCACACTCTTTGCAAGCCCCCTGGGACCTGCATTCGTTTTCGTAGTGGGGACCTAAGCAGCGTCGGCAGCGGTCGCGGGCGTTTATAAAGTCCCAGCGACCTTGGATGGGCTGATTGTTGTACTTCGGGCATGCTATGAGCTTGTGACCCTTGTTCTGACAATATGGGCAGTAAAAGTTTGATGTTGGGGAAGCGCGGGTGGGTTGAGCTGAGTATGTCCTTGACTGCTGCACCGGCGGCTGCCTACGTGCAACGCTTGGCTCAGAGCTGAGCTGAATTGGTTTAAAGTAGGCCGGATACTGCCTGCGGGAAGTGCTGGGTTCAGGGTTGGGTTGAATGGGTCTGTAGCCCTGGGATGGCCTACGCGGAAAGGCCTGATTTGTCTGATTGAGCTGACTTGGCTGAGAAGGCGCTGGTCCAGACCATTCAGTCTCAACACAGCGTGCATGCTCCTCTAGAAACTCAATGAGGTCCTTTAGAGTAGGCAGAGATGGGGAAGAGCTATGCTTCCTCTCAAAGAGGGTACGCAACTCCCCCTTCAGCTTTCGCACTACTATTGAGACAAAGACATAATCTGTTTCTTGCATGGGCAGATCAAGGTTATTCAACGCACATTGAGCTGAAACGAGTGGAGTTAAAAATAGTGTGCGGATATCTGAGCGGGCTGAGATGTTTGGTAGACCTAATATAATATCTACAAACCTATCTATTAGAACTCGCCTGTTCTCATATCGCTTTGTCAGGATATCTAATGCTACGGCCAAGTTCTCGTTTGTGATCTTCAAGTGAGACACCATACTGAGTGCTTCCCCTGTTAGGCACGAGAGGAGGTAGTGAAGCTTGATGGCGTCCGACAGGTGCGCCAAATCGCTCGTCAAGCTTCTGAATACTGTTATAAAAGAAGGCCAATCTTCGACCTTAGAGCTGAATTTCGGCAGTTGAATTTTTGGCAACACTGCCTGGGCTGAGCTGAGAGGAGGCGGAGTTTGTGCTGATGACGTGGATGGCTGAGGAGCGGCCGTTAATGAGCTGATGAACTCGTTCGCGACGAGTATCTGAGTATAGGCTTCCATTGCCTTCTCGTGTTGTTCAGTGTACGAATTTTCAGTGGTTTCATCGAGCTCCTTTTCATCTAGTATGGCGTGAAAGACCTTATTTAACTTATTCTTCCACTCCTCCAGCTTGTTGAATCGAGCGGCAAAGTCATTCTTAGAGAATCCCGGTTTACCGCCCAAAACAACATCCCCTATTTCACGCAATTGTAAGATGCTCTTGACGGCCTCCCTGAATATAGCCGCTTGTGATTTAGTCGGCATAGTTTTGTTTAAAAAAAATAATAATAAAGAAATATATATATAGTGAGCGGATGTAGTTGAGCGGTCGGCAGCTTAACTGTAGCAAATCAACTTAAATATATGAGAGATGAAACTTAATGAAATTAAATCAACTTAATTGAATAGCTAGGTAACAAGCAGAAAGGAAACAGAAAAATAAACAAATATTTTTATGACACTCTGTATACTAACTAATGTGCCGAAACGTTCCTATATCTCACACTATGAGATATTAAATCCGAAATGTATTAAACAATTAAATGAGAAAAAAAATTTAATTGACCACCCTGTATATACAGTAATGTGCTGAAATTACTTTACCGTTACTATTGAAACGAAATTATATTTAAAAAAAAAAAAATTGGGTGAGGAACATTTATATTCACCACCCTGTATATTGTGAAATGTGCTGAAATAACTTTACAGGTACTATGTGTGAGATGTTAAAACCGAAATAATAATTTAAAAAAACTGGATGGGAAAATTTTAAGTTCACCACCCTGTATATTGAGAAATGTGCTGAAACGACTCTCTAAACTACTGTGAGTGAGAGGAAAAACTAATATTATTTAAAAAAAAATTGGTGACAAAAATTTTAATTTACCACCCTGTATAAACGTTAGTTGGGTATTACTAATTGACACCCATGCGAAATAACAATGAGACAAAATAATTAATTTGTTTAATCAAATGACTTAAAAAGATTGCCTTCTGCACTATCTAATTGACTGTGTCTATTTACTTGCACTGTTACAATAAAACTTATAAAATTCTATACAATATTACCTATATAATGTTGTGCGCAATTAAAAACTTAAAATTATTGAGCCGAACGGATAATCTTAACGTTAGCCGATGAGCGGAGTAGGTACTTACATGTATTTATATTTATATTTATATTTATTTATTCAGCACCAACAAGATATACATCAATAAATACAATTATAACTAAAATGCAAAGTTACAGAGCTAAATGCTATCTCAGTTACAGGTACTACACAAATGCATAATGAGAGTAGCCGCTATTAATTTAATACCTATAATAAAAGTGTTCTTAATGTGAGATTATGATTTTATAGTACTTACATAAATTTTATTATTGAAAATTAGAAAAACAAAAAAAAAGTCAGAAGCATTAAACAAATATATATCAAATAGTCAATGTAAAAAAAAATATCAATGTCAGTTATGTAATAATAATATAAAAACAGCAAAATATCAATGTCTAGATAACGATGTCAGATTTATGGATTATATATAAAAAGTTACAATAATAATAATAAAAGCAAATAAGTTTACCATTAAATTATTTGAAAACAATTAAGTACCTACCTACACTTAAGTGAAAAAAAATAAAAATTAAAAAGAGTGAAAGAGAAGTAAAATAAAATAATAATAATTTAAGCTATGTCAAGACACAATATAACGTTTTTCTTAAATTTTACTAATGAGTCTGAAAAAATATCAACGTCAGGGTAAGAGGATGGTTGACTGAACTTAGGAGCCTTATTTACCCGCACCGCATTTCCAAACCGCGTAAGGCTGCTGTGCAAGCTATGTAGCTATCTAGCTATGTAGATAGGTACTCCAAGGACACGGGGCCCCATAAGTTTCTACCTACCTACTATGCTGTGTTAAAAAATAATGATGCGATCAACACTTCTTTGCTTCGATACACAAAACGAAAAATCAGTTTTATAAACAATTCGACAATATTAAATGTAAACAAAATGTAGTTGGGAACAACAAAATTCAATGCCGAATGAATTCGTGCGAGTTAGGTAGGTAGATTCGTGCGCTAAGCGAGCGAGCGCGACTTTGTGACTTGGGCGGAACGGGCGAATCGAAGCTGACTCGACTCGATTGAGCGGTTATAACAATCACGCGTAATGCAATGCTTTATTTTATAAGCAATGTAAGTATTAATTGTTATGAGCTGAGATAAGGATTATTTTGTACTGTTATTCTAGTACTAAATGGGCAGACAATTACGGGCCGATATTTTTTTGAGAAGTGGGTAGGTACTTTTTACTCAGTATGAAAAAAATGAGATCCAAGTGGATATAACGAGAATTAAGTGCAGAATTATATGGAATAAGATAATGGACTGTATTTTCATAGGTAATGAGGTTGGAATATGAGCCAGTACCGGCTCGAAAAGGACCACAAAATGTGGTCGCTGGGGTGCGATCACACGCGGCTGTGGGCTGAGGATATGAGTGAGGGAGAATGAGGATATGGGATGGAAGGAATGGGATGGTTAGGATGAAAAGTCGAGAATCGTACTTACATGTGATGAGGTGGGTAATGAGTTCTTGAGGTGACGGGCTGCGGCGGACCAGGCGGTGATGCGATGATGACCGACGGGACGGGGTATGCGCACTAACACTGACACAAATCCACCGGCCGGGGTCTGTTTATGAGCTGAGATAAGTTTATGAGCGTTCGTATGGGTAGGTATGCGATAACCCAAAATGGTGTCGACCGCGTGGTTCGTACGCGCTTCGACGCGACACACGGTTTTCGTTCGCGGCGGGGGTTTTTGCACTGAGCCGGCGAGCGGCGCTCGCGGCGGTGAATCTTCGAGAGTGAATGAGTGAATCAGTCCGTCGCGCCATGATTGGCGCGTACAACTTCCATTCTAATATTATAAAGATATACTAATATTATAAGGAGGAAAGATTTGATTGTTTGTATGTTTGTTTGCAAAAAATAGGCTCAAAAACTACTAGACCGATTTGGAAAATTCTTTGACCATTAAAAAGCTTCATTCTTCCCGAGTGACAGGCTATATTTTATCCTGATATTCATACGGGAACGGGTACCACGCTGGTAAAACGGCGAGGATCCGCTAGTGTCCTTTAATAATTAAAAAGGAAAGGTTTCAGCTTACAAACCAAATTGTAATCAATACTGATTGAATAGAAACCGGGCATAAGTTTTGTTGATACACCTATATGAGTGAATGTTTGCAAGCTAATCGTTTTGGTAAGTCGTAGTGCTTAAGAATGGTATTAGATTGAGAAATTTTGTGAAGTGTGTGTGTGTAGTGGACATTTTACGAAGTGAAAAGAAAGAATTTAACGACTTCAGAAGGCGTCAAACCTATACCGGATTATCATGTCTAATGCATCCCTTTAACACTTCACTTAAAATATGTTTAAATAATCTTTTCAAATATTGTTATAAAACTCGATAGTATTGCTTTCTCTATAGGCTTTTGTCAGACCCCGAAGCACTGGACCGCTATTTACTAGACGCCGGGTTTGAGCAAGTGTTCCACACGCAGCCGACACCGCTGCCGCTCGCGCCGGCTACTCGATTCGTCTTCGACAAGTCCATCACTCCGCCTCCCGAAACTGGTAGGTCTGATGAAGAAAAAATCAACAGCTATCAGTGGCTGAGCTATGAGCTGTTTAACTTTCACTATAGCTGTCTCTTTCTGAAACGAAATCTTCTATGGCCAGACTATTGCGCTACTAGTCTGGATAACGACTAATTACTCCTTGTCTAATTAGAAAGTTTGATGCTGAAGATAATTCAAAATAAATATTTGTTTTGTGTTGCAAATATCCCTAAAAATATTTTAAATTAATAAAAAAATATCATTACAATCCCTGTTTTGAATTATGCATTTTATTCCATGGTTTCAGAGAAGAAATAATATTAAATCCTAATAATCATCAATTCATCACTCCGGAAATACCTATACACTTGATTAAACTGTTTAACAGTATCATTTCTATTTTAAAATTATGTTTTACTGTTTTCAGATGCTGAATCACCGGAAGTAGACCGCTTCACAGTTCAATTGAAGAAAGACGAAAACGGTTTAGGAATCACAATTGCCGGTGAGTGAATTTAATAAGTAAAACAATTCCGAAAATAATAATACAAAGCATCTTTTTCGAGCTTAGTTTATTAATTTTGTAAAATTCTGTGTTAGTTTACGTATTGTTTGTTAGATCTATAAGTCTCTTTTTATATTTATTATAATAATAACTAATTTAATAATTTGTCTTGGTTAAGGGCAGGATCTTCCAAAAACTCTGTCTTTGTCTTTTTTTTTACGTGTGAAGAGTAATGAAAATAACCTCACTTTTTCATTTTTTCAATGTTTTTGTTGTTATTTTGAGCATAAATTCACTTTTTGAAAAAGTAGCCTGAGAATAGGCTACAATATGTCATTACCTATTTTTCTATACTTATATTAATTAATTATCTAAGTATAAAACCAAACAAATATGAAAATAATGAAAATTTTCTTTGTTTTTGAATTTTTTTATTGTCGAGTTACGATACGAATATCGTGTTTCTAGCCACAAAATAATCAAGATCGTTTATCAAACTTCAACATTATAATTTTATATGCTCATAATAAAGAATATTTGATTGTTTACTTTTGAATGAAAAATAGGTTGATTTCGATAATTTGGAGGTATGTGCCCTTAATGAAGATTTACGTAATTTTATCCAGGATACGTTTGCGAGAAAGAAGAATTATCCGGTATATTCGTTAAGTCGGTTACGGCGGGCAGCGCGGCGGCTTTAAGCGGTCGCGTGCGGGTCAACGACCGCATCGTCGCCGTCGACGGCGTGTCGCTGGCCGGCAAGTCCAACCAGCGCGCCGTGGACGCCCTCAAGCAGAGCGGGAACGTGGTCACTCTGGAGCTGGAGAGGTAACGATGATGGATGGCTATGTAACGTGTCCATCGTCCGCGTCGACGGCGTGTCGCTGGCCGGCAAGTCCAACCAGCGCGCCGTGGACGCCCTCAAGCGGAGCGGGAACGTGGTCACTCTGGAGCTGGAGAGGTAACGATGATGGATAGCTATGTAACGTGTCCATCGTCCGCGTCGACGGCGTGTCGCTGGCCGGCAAGTCCAACCAGCGCGCCGTGGACGCCCTCAAGCGGAGCGGGAACGTGGTCACTCTGGAGCTGGAGAGGTAACGATGATGGATGGCTATGTAACGTGTCCATCGTCCGCGTCGACGGCGTGTCGCTGGCCGGCAAGTCCAACCAGCGCGCCGTGGACGCCCTCAAGCGGAGCGGGAATGTGGTCACTCTGGAGCTGGAGAGGTAACGATGATGGATGGCTATGTAACGTGTCCATCGTCCGCGTCGACGGCGTGTCGCTGGCCGGCAAGTCCAACCAGCGCGCCGTGGACGCCCTCAAGCAGAGCGGGAACGTGGTCACTCTGGAGCTGGAGAGGTAACGATGATGGATGGCTATGTAACGTGTCCATCGTCCGCGTCGACGGCGTGTCGCTGGCCGGCAAGTCCAACCAGCGCGCCGTGGACGCCCTCAAGCAGAGCGGGAACGTGGTCACTCTGGAGCTGGAGAGGTAACGATGATGGATGGCTATGTAACCGTCGAGCTAAAATCATGATGTGGTATTATGGATCGTTTCATCGTCCACAGCCTACACAGTTACAGCGTCCCATGTTCGGCGCTTCTTTCGCGGCGGTCACTTCTGAATCTTCAGGGGGCCGATTCTCACGCAATCGAGAAAAGTTCACATTTATAAGCTCGAAATTCAAATATTTTTCGAATATAACACAGTTTGTGTATTGTCAGAATTTCATAATCGAAAAAGTTCGATCGAAAACCAGTCGAACGCAAAGAGTGGTACGGCCCAATCGATGTTCGTATACGAACCTAGCTGTCAAAATGAATTTGTCGACATGTGGGACAGCTTAGTTTGTTTGAAACGTTCTAACTTTTCAATAGAAACCACAAACATAATGTTCGTATACGAATTACCACACTGAAAAAATTCGAATGCGTGCGAATCGGGCCCCTGATCTGTCGGAATGGAATACATTGTAATGATGTTACAGATACCTCCGCGGGCCTAAGTTCGAGCAGCTGCAGCAGGCGATAGCGGCGGGCGAGAGCGCGGCGACGGTGGCGCCGCACAACCCGTTCCTGCACATGCACCGCGCCTCGCCGCCCGCCGACCACGACATACAGATGACGGCGCTGCACGCATCGTAACTATCTTCATCTATAGTATCAGCAGCTGCAGCAGGCGATAGCGGCGGGCGAGAGCGCGGCGACGGTGGCGCCGCACAACCCGTTCCTGCACATGCACCGCGCCTCGCCGCCCGCTGACCACGACATACAGATGACGGCGCTGCACGCATCGTAACTATATTCATCTATAATAACAACAGCTGCAGCAGGCGATAGCGGCGGGCGAGAGCGCGGCGACGGTGGCGCCGCACAACCCGTTCCTGCACATGCACCGCGCCTCGCCGCCCGCTGACCACGACATACAGATGACGGCGCTGCACGCATCGTAACTATATTCATCTATAATAACAACAGCTGCAGCAGGCGATAGCGGCGGGCGAGAGCGCGGCGACGGTGGCGCCGCACAACCCGTTCCTGCACATGCACCGCGCCTCGCCGCCCGCCGACCACGACATACAGATGACGGCGCTGCACGCATCGTAACTATCTTCATCTATAGTATCAGCAGCTGCAGCAGGCGATAGCGGCGGGCGAGAGCGCGGCGACGGTGGCGCCGCACAACCCGTTCCTGCACATGCACCGCGCCTCGCCGCCCGCTGACCACGACATACAGATGACGGCGCTGCACGCATCGTAACTATATTCATCTATAATAACAACAGCTGCAGCAGGCGATAGCGGCGGGCGAGAGCGCGGCGACGGTGGCGCCGCACAACCCGTTCCTGCACATGCACCGCGCCTCGCCGCCCGCTGACCACGACATACAGATGACGGCGCTGCACGCATCGTAACTATATTCATCTATAATAACAACAGCTGCAGCAGGCGATAGCGGCGGGCGAGAGCGCGGCGACGGTGGCGCCGCACAACCCGTTCCTGCACATGCACCGCGCCTCGCCGCCCGCTGACCACGACATACAGATGACGGCGCTGCACGCATCGTAACTATCTTCATCTATAGTATCAGCAGCTGCAGCAGGCGATAGCGGCGGGCGAGAGCGCGGCGACGGTGGCGCCGCACAACCCGTTCCTGCACATGCACCGCGCCTCGCCGCCCGCCGACCACGACATACAGATGACGGCGCTGCACGCATCGTAACTATATTCATCTATACTATCTATACAGGGTGTTAGGTTAAACAAGGGACATACTTCAGCGGGTGAAACTACCCATCAATACAAACAACTTTTACTATGGGACAAAATGTGATATCGTAAAAAAAAATCAGCTGTTCCATACATTTTGGCCCATTCGGTATTGCACTTTTGTATGAAACAGCCAATTTTTGTTTGTCCTTGTCCCTTGTTTAAACTGCCTGTATAATCAGGTTTCAAGGTGCCGCTATCTCTAGAGTTCCTGTAAGCCTATCATGACCACCAAAACGTGATATGTATAATAATAATAATAATAATAATAATAAATTTATTTATTTCTCTCCACAAACATAAACATAGTGCAAATACATTACAATACAGTTTATAATAAAATTTAAAGTCTGTGGGAGACTGGAGTCCTAAACTTGGCAGTATTCTGCCTGTATTTTAGAACACCAGGCCTCCAACCCTCAGCATTACTCATTCTGAAATTACATTTTTGTTAGTTACATTTTATTACAATTATATATTTTCTTATATATTTTCTGTTATCTGTTACCTAATAATAAACGTTCATAATCTATGGAAGAGATTAATAATAAACATCTAATGAAATACAAAGATAATAGCAATTTGTGTAAGTGTGTGTGTGTGTGTGTGTGTGTGTGTGCGTGCGCGTGCGTGTGTTTGAGCGTATATTTCTTGAAAATTATCTCACTCTAAGAGTTTTTCTGTCTCATCATAAGTTTTGCTTTGAAGCCACTGTAGTAGTATCTTTTTACATTCATATCTATTTTTAGGATAAATATTATTAATTTCGTTGGCGTAATTATACAACTTTTTACCTACCACATAAAAGAACCTATTAGCAAATAAGGTACGGGTGCTTTCTATAGGACATACCTTGTAGTGTCTTCTAGATGTTATCATAAGAGGTGTATATTTTATTTGTACATGTTGTTTGAGTATACTTAAGAAGACAAAGAATTGTCTAACTGATAGCACTTCTGCTTCGCGATACAAGGCCGCAGTTGAAAAGAGTCTCGGTTTGAAAAGACATATCTTAAGGATAAGTCTTTGGGCTCTTTCGAGTTCGATTAGCTTTGATTTCGCCGCACCGCCCCACGATGTTATGCAATAAGAAATTACAGATTCAGCTAAGGCGGTGTATACTGTTTTCATTGTTTTTCCATCTGCCACATGACGAAGTTGTTTAAATACGAAAACTAACTTTCTAAGTCTTTGTGAAACATTATGAATGTGTTCCGCAAAATTTAAGTATTGATCAATAGTGACACCAAGATATTTAATGTGTGATATATTACTAATAATTGAGCATTGGCATGTTGTTAAAGGTGGAAAAGAACACTTATGCGCAAACAGATTTAGGTTTTGGGGGATGTTAGAGTTCCGAATTGAGAAGCAAATGTATTTAGTTTTTTGGGTATTCAATGTTAAACTGTTTGTTGCTAGCCACTTGAATACAGTGTCAAACCCACTTTGTGCAAGCTTAAAAACCTCCTCCCACGTGCCAGCTGAAAAAGTTAGTGCGGTGTCGTCTGCGTATGATATTATTTCACCACTATTAAGGTTGAGCTTACACAGGTCATCAATATAACACAAAAATAGGGTGGGCCCTGTAATGCTACCCTGCGGAATTCCATAGCCAATCGATTGTTCAGTACTACTGTAATTACCAATCTTGACAATCTGCGTGCGGTTAGACATGTAGTCTTTGAAAAAATTTAGTTGGGTTCCTCGTATTCCCATTCGTTCAAGTTTTTTCAGTAGAATAGGCACAGATATGGTGTCAAATGCTTTCTGAAGGTCGAGGAATATTGTTAGGACCTTCAGATTGCTATCCAATTTTTTTGCCAAACTCTGTACATAGTTATGGACCGCAACATCGGTGGATTTACCCGCTCGAAAACCGTACTGTGAATCCGCCAAAAGCGCTCTTGATTCTAAATAGCTAATAAGTTGTTTATTTATTATACGCTCGAAAACTTTAGAAAAAGAGGTTTGTATGGCAATTGGTCTATAATTATCTACAGAGTTCTTTTTCCCTGCTTTGTGGATTGGTATTACAATAGACTTTTTAAACGCATCAGGAAAAACACCCGCTTTTATGCAGCGGTTTAGTAAATCTGTGAGCGGCGGTACAATAGTCTCTATATTTTCTTTGAGTACCTTCGCAGGAATATTGTCATAACCAGGTGAACAATCTGACTTTAGGTTTCTGATTACGTCCGTTACCTCTACCGTATCGCATGATAGAGAACATATCGAAATTCAAACGTCAAAACCCATAGTCTTTTGACAGTTAAACCGGATAACTTATCATATCATATCGAATTTTGTTGGTCATGCTAGGGGGGCTGGGTTCGATCCCCGGTCGGGTAAATGTAGAAAACTAACTTTTTAATATTTCCTCGGGTCTGGATGTACCCGTCGTTATTTCCAATTTCCATAACACTAGTGTTCAAGCTACTATACTTTGGTATTGGAACAATGTATGTGATGGTGTCTAATATTTATTTATTATTTATATCTGTACTTCTATACTAATATTACGAAGAGGAAAGATTTGATTGTTTGTTTGTTTGAATTGAATAGGCTCTAAAACTACTAGACCGATATAAAAATCTTTGACCATTAGAAAGCTATACATTCTTCCCGAGTGACATATTTTATCCCGATATTCCCACTGGAAAGGGTACCACGCGGGTAAAACCGTGAGTATCCGCTAGTAATATATATTCTTATATCATCGCACTATGCTCCTCGCGCTCGAGTAGGTGAGTATGTCCACACACATACCTACTCGCCTACTCGCTCACTTGCACTGACATTACTGCTCCTTTATCTCGCGCTAAAAACTCGACAGACTCGCAGCAACACCACGAGCACGACGAATATTGCGGCTACCGGCTACATACCGTTTCTCGTCACTTCGCTCGGTATTTTCCTCGCGAAACTACGAGTGTGTGGCCTTAGTATTAATTAAGCACTTGTCCCACCGCCGACGATGAACGAGAAGCGAGTATAACTAGAAACAAGATGGCGAGCAGCGGGAAGCGAGTGTGTAGTTCCGATAGTTTTGTCGCTGGGCTATAAGCGAAATTGCGAGTACGACGGGCGATTAGTCGCGCCACTCGCTTACTTTCAGATCCGCAGTGTAGAAAAATGACCGCTGGTTGGTCTCGGCGTGAGTTCTGTTGCACTTTGAAGAGTGAGACCCATATGAGATAGTCCCTTACCTCTACACTCCATACATCATAGTAAGGTTTGGTCCGCCATTATCCTAAGCCTTCTTATTTTATTCTTTTATATTGTAGCTTAGAGAGTGCAGCTGAGGAGTTGACCCCGTCCCCGCCCCGCACGCCGCCCGCGGTCCGGTCGCACCCGCCCTTCGAGATGCCTCGCACACAAGAGCAGAAAGACGCAATCAAGCGCAAGTGGCAGGCTATATTGGGTAAGTGTTATAATATATTCCAAACAATTTTTACTTTTTGCATTCACAATGCTTTATTATACAAAATGAAATAAACATAAGTAGTATATTTATATAGTAGGTCAGTGGTTAGAGAGTTCGCCCGGAAAATTAAAGATCGAGTCCCATCGGAGCTAGTTGTAATACTGGTAGATTTTTTCTAATACTTCGGTTTCCAGCTTAAGATGCCTCCAGATCTGGCGATTGCGTTGCCAGTGTGCCTTTCCGCATGCTGCCTAAGCACCGCGCACCGCAATAACGATATGAGAACTGCACGCGAGCTTGATTGTCTCTATACAAGACGCGCTGAAGAGGCGCACCAAACAGTTTAAGTAATGGTAGCGTGGCGATTTGCCACATTTAGGCGTTCCCAGACAGAGCGTCACTTGCTTTTAATAAATGTTAGTCATTATAACTTCACTGGATGAGCTTTTAAGTATGTCGGCTCCGTCTTAATCAGTTATTATGTTTTCTTTAACAGGTTCTGAGGTAGAGATCGTAGTAGGCGTAGTAGTCCGCGGGGGCGGCGGCCTAGGCATCTCTCTAGAAGGCACAGTGGACGTGGAAGGGGGGCGGGAAGTGAGGCCGCACCACTACGTGCGGTCCGTGCTGCCGGAGGGGCCCGTGGGCCGCGCCGGCGTGCACCGCCCGGGCGACGAGCTGTTGGGTGAGTGTAGCGGGTCGAAGCATCTCTCTGGAATGCACAGTCAACGTGGAAGGGGGGCGGGGAGTGAGGCCGCACCACTGCGTGCGGTCCGTGCTGCCGGAGGGGTCCGTGGGCCGCGCCGGCGTGCACCGCCCGGGCGACGAGCTGTTGGGTGAGAGTAGCGGGTCGAAGCATCTCACTAGAATGCACAGTGGACGTGGAAGGGGGCGGGGAGTGAGGCCGCACCACTACGTGTGGTCCGTGCTGCCGGGCGACGAGCTGTTGGGTGATGAGTATAGCGGGTTGAGGCATCTCACTAAAATTCAAACCGAAATGGGAACGGCCGGCGGCAGCGGCACGGCGAACACATTTAGTGTGAAAGGAGTTTAAACTTTATCTACATACTTTATCAAATCAGTATCGCTTGTCAAGTTTAAAAAAGTCGCACGGCCGCCCGTGGCGCTCGCAGAACCGCTACTTGCCGCGCTCCGAATTTAGAAACACAATTTAGAGACTAGGCGCGAGGGTTCGGCCATCCGAGGCCGTTGCTAGCCACTCCCGGCCGGTCTGAATTGGTCCTAAGGCACGGCCTAAAGTGAGGTTCCTTCACTGTTTCTTATCCAGCCAGACATACCAGTGATTTGCCAAAATATTAATAATTTGACAAACGTTCAAAATTATTACAATGACGGATTTTGAGGTATTATAGAACAGAGAATGCAAAGTGCGTGGCAGACAAAACACGTAATGTTTAGACACAATTTCTTCAATTCAGTTCCATTCCATCCACAGACAACCACACTTTGCTTATACACTACTAAATTTTAATTAGCATAAATATTTTAGGGGATGTTAGTGCCCATCAATATGAACAACTTTCACTATGGGGCCAACCATGGAATCGCGAAAAAAAAATCAGCTGTTCCATACATTTCAGTCGACTCGATGTTGTACTTTTGTATGGAACAGCTGATTTTTTTTCGCGATTCCATGGTTGACCCCATAGTGAAAGTTGTTCATATTGATGGGCACTAACATCCCCTAAAATATTTATGCTAATTAAAATTTTGTGGTGTATATGGCTGCGGTGCTTAGGGCTTTATTCGGCAGCAACCTTTATAATTTAGCATCATCATCGTTACAAGTCATATATTGTATGTATTGTCCAGAGGTGAACGGGCACCGCCTGCTCGGCATGAACCACCTGGAAGTGGTGTCGATACTGAAGGAGCTGTCCAGCGAAGTGTGCATGGTGTGCGCGCGCCCTAAGCCGCAGCCGGCGCTCGAACTGGCGCCGCCTTCTGCCACGCTTGTCAAGGTATCTATAATGTAATTAGTATGAAGATTTGTTGAGCTTATTAGAACACGCTAATATTTGAAACTGCCCGTAGGATGGTGAATATTTTTTTATGAGAGAACCTATGAAATATAACTCTATGGTCATTGAACCAAATACTACTTTTTAGATCCGTTCCCATAATCGCTGCCTGTTTATGGCCGAGTTTAGTTAGTCGAGTGACTTTTTGAAGGGGTTTAGATGTTTCGGTATGATTTTTTATATAATCAATAGTGACTTATACAACGCGGCGTTATTCCACGGGAATTTCCCAAACTGTCCCCATACCAAAAATCACGTCGATCCGGTGCTCCATTTTGGCGTGAAAGACGGACAAACAAACGAACAAACACACTTTCACATTTATAATATAACTAGCTGACCCGGCAAACGTTGTTTTGCCATATAAATTTTATTGGACACGAACTTTGTACTTATCACCTACCTGACACAATGTCGTCACTTATTAAAAAAAAAGAAATCCTAAGCGGCAAAAATGTCAGTGATTACATACTCTTTGACATACCTTCTCTTTGGAAGCGGCTAAGAAATGACAGTTGTGTGAAGTATGACAGTTTAACGGTTTTCTATACAAAATTACCATTTTTATTTTATAATTTTCCTGGATAAAAAGTAGCCTATGTTACTCTCCAGCTCTCAAATTATCTCCATACCGAATATCTCGTCGATCCGTTGCTTCGTTTTGACGTGAAAGACGGACAAACAAACAAACAAATAAACAAACAAACAAACACACTTTCACATTTATAATATTAGTATGGATATCTTTGTTCATTGACCTAAAGACAATTTAAATGGAAATTTTATTTTTTAATTCAGAAAACTATTTCGGAGCGAAAAAGTCATCGTCGTCGACAATCCTTGTTTCCTCCATTTAATTATAAATGTACTTCATTGAAGTTTATTTTGTAAGTATGTAGTTTCAACATTTGTTGTTATTCCAGGCTAAATCGGACGGTAGCTTAGCGGGCGCGGGAGCCGAGGAAGGTGGTTCGCTGTCTGCGGGTGGAAAGGTGCGCTCGCGCAGCCTCGAGCCTCTGACCGGGCTCGCCATGTGGTCTTCTGAGCCGCAGATCATAGGTAAACATCTAATACTAGCGGCCGCCCGCGGTTTCACCCGCGTGGTTCCCGTTTCCGTGGGAATACTATCTGTGTGCCAAAGGAGATCAGTCACGCTTCATACATGTTTGGACCAAAAAAGTAAAAGTATCGGCCAACGAAAAAAAATTGCATATTACTATTGTAAACAGTGTAGCGATCATTTTTTGTTATGGCGTCAACAGTGTACGATTAGCGGCCAAGCAGTTATTCAAGTTTGAAAATGTCATTTTTTTCTCTTTATTTTCAAACTTGAATACAGCACGGCCAAAGTGCGGCCAACGAAAAAAAATTGCACATTACTATTGTAAACAGTGTAACGATCATTTTTTGTTATGGCGACAACAGTGTACGATTAGCGGCCAAGCAGTTATTCAAGTTTGAAAATGTAATATTTTTTTCTCTTTATTTTCAAACTTGAATACAGCTTGGCCAAATTGCGGCCAACGAAAAAAACTTGCACATTACTATTGTAAACAGTGTAACGATAATTTTTTGTTAAGGCGTCAACAGTGTACGATTAGCGGCCAAGCAGTTATTCAAGTTTGAAAATGACATTCTTTTTCACTTTATTTTCAAACTTGAATACAGATTGGCCAAAGTGCGGCCAACAAAAAAAAATTGCACATTACTATTTTAAAGAGTGTAACGATCATTTTTTGTTAAGGCGTCAACAGTGTACGATTAGCGGCCAAGCAGTTATTCAAGTTTGAAAATGACATTTTTTTTCTCTTTATTTTCAAACTTGAATACTGCTTGGCCAAAGTGCGGCCAACGAAAAAAAATTGCACATTACTATTGTAAACAGTGTAACGATAATTTTTTGTTATGGCGTCAACAGTGTACGATTAGCGGCCAAGCAGTTATTCAAGTTTGAAAATGACATTCTTTTTCACTTTATTTTCAAACTTGAATACAGCTTGGCCAAAGTGCGGTCAACAAAAAAAAATTGCACATTACTATTTTAAACAGTGTAACGATCATTTTTTGTTAAGACGTCAACAGTGTACGATTAGCGGCCAAGCAGTTATTCAAGTTTGAAAATGACATTTTTTTTCTCTTTATTTTCAAACTTGAATACTGCTTGGCCAAAGTGCGGCCAACGAAAAAAAATTGCATATTACTATTGTAAACAGTGTAACGATAATTTTTAGTTATGGCGTCAACAGTGTACGATTAGCGGCCAAGCAGTTATTCAAGTTTGAAAATGACATTTTTTTTCTCTTTATTTTCAAACTTGAATACTGCTTGGCCAAAGTGCGGCCAACGAAAAAAAATTGCACATTACTATTGTAAACAGTGTAACGATCATTTTTTGTTAAGGCGTCAACAGTGTACGATTAGCGGCCAAGCAGTTATTCAAGTTTGAAAATGACATTTTTTTTCTCTTTATTTTCAAACTTGAATACCACACGGCCAAAGTGCGGCCAACGAAAAAAATTGCACTTTACTATTGTAAACAGTGTAACGATAATTTTTTGTTATGGCGACAACAGTGTACGATTAGCGGCCAAGCAGTTATTCAAGTTTGAAAATGTATTTTTTTTTCTCATTATTTTCAAACTTGAATACAGCTTGGCTAAAGTGCGGCCAACGAAAAAAAATTGCACATTACTATTGTAAACAGTGTAACGATCATTTTTTGGAAAGGCGTCAACAGTGTACGATTAGCGGCCAAGCAGTTATTCAAGTTTGAAAATGACATTCTTTTTCACTTTATTTTCAAACTTGAATACAGCTTGGCCAAAGTGCGGTCAACAAAAAAAAATTGCACATTACTATTTTAAACAGTGTAACGATCATTTTTTGTTAAGGCGTCAACAGTGTATGATTAGCGGCCAAGCAGTTATTCAAGTTTGAAAATGACATTTTTTTCTCTTTATTTTCAAACTTGAATACTGCTTGGCCAAAGTGCGGCCAACGAAAAAAAATTGCATATTACTATTGTAAACAGTGTAACGATAATTTTTTGTTATGGCGTCAACAGTGTACGATTAGCGGCCAAGCAGTTATTCAAGTTTGAAAATGACATTCTTTTTCACTTTATTTTCAAACTTGAATACAGGTTGGCCAAAGTGCGGCCAACGTAAAAAAATTGCACATTACTATTTTAAACAGTGTAACGATCATTTTTTGTTAAGGCGTCAACAGTGAACGATTAGCGACCAAGCAGTTATTCAAGTTTAAAAATGACATTATTTTTTGTATAAATACGATCGCAAAACGGATTCACTTACCACGTAAAATGTAATCAATTATAAGAATATCAGTTATTACATTGAGATCAGTTCCTCCTCAGCATTATAACTGACCTACGAACGTCCCACCTGCTGGGTACGTGAATCGACTAAACAATAATGCAATACTTTTTGCTAAATAGTAACTTTAACTAAGCTCTAGTACACTACAGAGCCAGAATAAGGAAATATGTCTCCCTAAAATAGATATTGACTACAACACAAAGTGACTTTGGCCAAGCTGTATTCAAGTTTGAAAAAAAAGGAAAAAAATTACATTTTCAATCTTGAATAACTACTTGGCCACTAATCGTACACTGTTGACGTTTTAACAAAAAATTATCGTTACACTATTTACAATAGTAATCTGCAACTTTTTTTGTTGGCCGCACTTTGGCCAAGCTGTATTCAAGTTTGAAAATGAAGAAAAAAATGTAATTTTCAAACTTCAATAACTGCTTGGCCGCTAATCGTACACTGTTGACGCCTTTCCAAAAAATGATCGTTACACTGTTTACAATAGTAATGTGCAATTTTTTTTCGTTGGCCGCACTTTAGCCAAGCTGTATTCAAGTTTGAAAATAATGAGAAAAAAAAATACATTTTCAAACTTGAATAACTGCTTGGCCGCTAATCGTACACTGTTGTCGCCATAACAAAAAATTATCGTTACACTGTTTACAATAGTAAAGTGCAATTTTTTTCGTTGGCCGCACTTTGGCCGTGTGGTATTCAAGTTTGAAAATAAAGAGAAAAAAAATGACATTTTCAAACTTGAATAACTGCTTGGCCGCTAATCGTACACTGTTGACGCCATAACAAAAAATTATCGTTACACTGTTAACAATAGTAATGTGCAATTTTTTATCGTTGGCCGCACTTTGGCCAAGCTGTATTCAAGTTTGAAAATAAAGAGAAAAAAAATTACATTTTCAAACTTGAATAACTGCTTGGCCGCTAATCGTACACTGTTGTCGCCTTAACAAAAAATGATTGTCACACTGTTTACAATAGTAATGTGCAATTTGTTTTCGTTGGCCGCACTTTGGCCGTGCGGTATTCTAGTTTGAAAATAAAGAGAAAAAAATGACTTTTTCCAACTTGAATAACTGCTTGGCCGCTAATCATACACTGTTGACGCCATAACAAAAAATGATCGTTACACTGTTGGCAATAGTAATGTGCAATTTTTTTTCGTTGGCCGCACTTTGGCCGTGCGGTATTCAAGTTTGAAAATAAGGAAAAAAAAATGTAATTTTCGAACTTGAATAACTGCTTGGCCGCTAATCGTACACTGTTGACGTCATAACAAAAAATGATCGTTACACTGTTAACAATAGTAATATGCAATTTTTTTTCGTTGGCCGCTCTTTGGCCAAGCTGTATTCAAGTTTGAAAATGAAGAAAAAAATGTCATTTTCAAACTTGAATAACTGCTTGGCCGCTAATCGTACACTGTTGACGTCATAACAAAAAATGATCGTTACACTGTTTACAATAGTAATTTGCAATTTATTTTCGTTGGCCGGCACTTTTACTTTTTTGGTCCAATTTGACTGATCTCCTTTCAACCAAATCCGTTTAGTAGTTTTTGCGTGAAAGAGTTACAAACATCCATACATCCATACTCACAAACTTTTGCATTTATAATACTACCTGTCCGCCCGCGGCTTTGCCCGCTTGAATTACTCGAGGTTATTCCGCGGGTATGTGATTTTTTACGGCATATAAAGTAAATATCCTACATTTTCCCCTCCAGGCTACAAAGTACCTGTGTCCCAAATTTCAGCAAAATCCGTTCAGCCGTTTTGGCGTGATTGAGTAAAGCCGGGTCCTCTGCGACATGTTATTGTGTTTTCACTTCTCATGCTCGTAAAGTTCGTGTTTATGTTGGGTATAGGTTACATAAAATCACTTTTTATGCTCTAGTGCATAAAGTAAAATCTTCGTCTAAGTCTCAGACTTTAATACAAAGGACGTCAGGTAAACAGCCACACACGCAATTAAACTTCGTTAAATAAACTTGTTAGGTATTTCATTCTGTTTCTTAAATTTTGTACATAATCCATGTTAAATTACTAAATTAATAAAACTAGGCAAAATTAATGAGTTTTCTAAGAAATAGGAGCGTTTTACCTACCATTAAAACGCATATTGTCTCCGGAGCCTTATTCGAAGCCTAGGTAAACATATTTTGAGAAAGCCCTTTCCGTTTCCGTTCGACATCAATTTTCCTATTGGTCAATCTAACCAACGTGACGTCACTTCCGTAACGTCATTATAAGTCACGTGATACGAGTTCACCTTTTAGCAACGGCGGAAGATTTGTGTCATTGTAGTCTCAAAATCTGAAACACTTGACAACCATTAAGGATAAAATCTACACCAGGCAGGTCTTAAAGCTAGGCTTCGAATAAGGCTCCGGACACAATATGCGTTTTAATGGTAGGTAAAACGCTCCTATTGTGTCCTTTCGCCGTTATTCGAAGCCTAGGTAAACATATTTTGAGACCTTGTTTGTTATCGCCTGGTGAACGAGGACGCCAATGTGACATGTATCAGCAATTATGACATTAATCTCATACCTTTTGACAAATTCGACAGGTACAAGGGGTAGGTACTCGAATTAATTGTTTAACTTTATAACTCAACATCACAAATTAATACTGATATGAGAAACATTATGCTATTACTATCAAACATTCAAGTATGTCATACAATAGTACGTAAGTACCTATATAATGAAAATATGAGCACGGACTGAACATGATTGAAAAGAAAATAAAATGTATACTTATGCTCAATCTATCAAACCTTATTCATAAATATGTAAACTATGTTACTTACATAAATCATTTACATATTCTTGAAATATTCAAAATCTGAAAAGAAACAAACATTACAATAACACAATTTGTGCTATCCCTTATATATTTTTGAAGCAAAAACATCTGAAAATCTTTTGGCTAAGTCTCTTCTGATATACAATCGATACGATATGATCTGAAAACACATAATAAAGCAAAATATAAGTACAATATAATAATTGTAAAAACTTTCGGCACAAGAAACCATAAGCACAAGACTCTTATCTTCCCTAACTGTAAAATCATGTTGCTTTAAATTATTATGTTATACCTACTAGTGACACGCTAAACTCCCGAGCACTAGCATTGTTACGAAGCTGACGACTGTTTCTCAGTATATCCTTTACCGCTATAGGGAAATTATTATTCATAGGAAATATACTAAAATAAATAATTTGGGGAATTTTAATATACCACTGTGTATCCCCAATCTAAGCAAAGCTTGACCTATGGCCAAGATGCCCAAGTCGTAATTCTTATGGCTCTGTAGGGTGCGAAGCATTAAGTCCACCTATGTACTGTAATTAGTGCATGAAGAATTAAATAAATAAATAAACATGTATTTTGTAAATACATGGTTATGTTACATACAAAACACTTCGATCAATTAAACATAATATTATACTTAAAATATCGAACCCACGACGTTATTTTTGGCAGTTAAACTGTTGACTCACTACCTACACCAAATTCAAGAGAAAACACATTATTTAAAGCTCTGTGCTAGAGAAGAAGTCAACTATTGCTATGTTTGTGCAGTGCATGCATTAAAGTTTGATTGCAAAAATTAACGTTAACATTATTCGAATAAATAGGATCGCAGATCGCAGGATGTTATATGTATAACATCCTAAACTACTTGTGCCGGCTTGTCTTACTGGTCTGACCAAAAGCGCGATCATGTATAAAAGTCAAGTAAATTTCTGAAAATAATGTAAGCACATGCCTTATTTTACAAGATCAAAACAAAAGTAGTTCGTATATTAACTTCTTTAAAGCATCTGCTATTTTGTAACAAATCTCATTTGCATACAAATCGAATTAATGTAACTCTAACAGATAAATTGCAAAAGATTTGCAATATTTTGTCATAACTTTATCTACTACTTATATCTATCAATCAATCAAATATTTATTTATTCACATAGACATATAATAAGCATGTAGGTACTTATGAATCGTCAATATTTTCCTACCACCCATTCAAGACTTTTTAACTGTAACTATATATATAAATATAATAATGACAACGAAAATGACTGGTAATGGCCGATAATGACAGTTTCACTTCATATATTTTACCGACACGGTCCCAAGTTGCATTGCAGGACAAAATTTTTTATACTGCCATTCTAAAGACGCGTTTTTCTTATTATTAATTACTATCGAACCAATGAAAAAACTCCGTTAATTACTGCCAATTTAGCTACACGGAACATCTTAAATAGTTATATCCAATCTAGCAAAGAAACATAAATATACAAAATTAAAAAATTTCATTGAGTTATGGCTCATTATATCCATCCATTTAGTAAAAAAAAAAAATGGGTTAACCGGGCACATTATATAACTTCGTAATGAATACAAACAATTCTTACATAATGAACTAAAAAATATATATATATATATAAATATACGCACAAAAAATAATAAAAAAAAAAATATCAAATCATTTGCTCCATGTTACATTACACGACCCACATAAACACTCCCTAAAAGGGGCAAGGGTCAACTGTAGAAAGTATTTAGAATAAACTTTTGCAACAACAGTATGTACTTTTAAAATCAATAAATGAAATACACTATTCCCTTTAAAATATTATTTGCCTTGCACTACTTGGTTAGTTAATACATATATAGCGACGCTTGTTCCCATTTATAATGCAGGTAGCACTCGCATACAGACATGGGAGTAATAAAAGTATAACAGTAATCACACACTATGCGCCGGTATAGATACATGATCAAAAACAAAACGTTGAAACAAAAGCAACTAAACAAAATTAGTGCTATACCATAGACATATTATTTTCGAACTGCAATAATACTTTTCCAATAGACATGATAACCATTATAGAAAATGTCGGTACTTCAAAATGCTTTCGTAACAATAAATCGCCACAAGAAGTCGGTACAAATTGTAAAATAGGATTTATAAACTAAACAAGAGAAAAGTGTGTCAAGGTCAAGCACGGGCGACAACGGGAGCCGAGGCCCACTGTATACTTCCCGATCCTTTCAAAATCCCTAAATCACATTGTATCACTATTAAAGGAAATCTATTTGACATAAATGATTAAGATTATGGTATAATCTCTCAGCGCAGATCGCAAAATCTCTCTACTAACTATCACATGAACAGATTTTTCATGGTGAGAAAATATAAAATTTCTTACTTGCTTGTGGGTAAGAAAATAAAAAATCAAAACTTTCACTGACCTGGCGTGGTGTTAAATTACCTCAATTCCTATGTGCCAATAAACCTGATACTCCATCTCGTCGTTCTAAATGCGATGGATTTCCACGATAGGTACTTTGAAATTAACAGGTGGACCTCGAGCCCGACCCGCCATGTTTTCGCGCGCTCACTCACAGGCACGCTCTTTTAAAATTCGAACAATTTTCATAAATAATAATATTACTTTATCCGAGAAAGTAAAATAAAAGAACCACTCGTACAAATTTTCAAATTTTAAATTTCGAACGCTAACAGCGTTTATGACTAGATGTGAACGGTTGCGAAAAATGGACGCCAATGACACAAATCTTCCGCCGTTGCTAAAAGGTGAACTCGTATCACGTGACTTATGATGACGTTACGGAAGTGACGTCACGTTGGTTAGATTGACCAATAGGAAAATTGATGTCGAACGGAAACGGAAAGGGCTTTCTCAAAATATGTTTACCTAGGCTTCGAATAACGGCGAAAGGACACAATAAGTATTTCAAGAGCATTATGGACTACGATCTATGCTAAAGTCACTGTGCTGCCAATGCCACGTATAAAAAAAAAGAAAAAGAAAGTCTTCCCGCTAATATGGCGAAGTCTTTATTTTTTCTTTTTTGCAATATTGTTATTTATTTTCCTCACACTCTAAGTGAAAAGCAGAGTGTATAACTTGTACATAAAACCCATTTTACCCTCGAATTGACTATCAACACTCGCCTACGGCTCGGGTGGATATACGTCTCGGGTAAAACGGTACGTTTAATGCACTTGTTGTACAATCTACTGAGAAATAATAAATTGAGCCACAAAAAAATAATAAGTAAGCATCTAAAATACTGAAATGGATGCAAAGTCCACCACTTTGCGTCCATTTCAGTATTTTAGATGCTAAGTTAGTATTTTTGTGGGTTAGGTTATGTTAGTTTGGTGATCAATTAATTGCAACCCTTTTCTAACATCTAACACGTTATTCTAACAAAATATGGGCGTGGCCTAAATGTTAGTGAAAACAAAAACGGAAACTGTTAGCCGAGACGGACGGATAACATCCCCCGCGATCGTCTGCGGGAGGGTGAGTCATTCATTTTGTGTTTGGTTCTAGAAGTCGCTAGTCGCTCTCAGAGCAACGAAATATTTTTTTTAGTTCGAATCTATCTTTGATTTGCAATTCTTAATATATGTTGAAAGTGCGTGGCCGAAGGTAAGGCGAAGGTAAGGCGTGGCGTGTAATAACACGCAATCTTCTTGGAGTAATTAAATCTATCACTGCAAGAACAATCAAAACATCTTCCGCATCCGAACTCATTTTAATATATCCAAAACCTTGGGAAATTGTATAAAATGTTACGGAAATGACAGCGTTCTTTACAGAAAACAAAATAAAACTTGTTCCCGCAAAATCGCAGTAGACGCTCCGTTTGCCAAACATATTTTAGCATGTTTTGTTAAAATTTTAGCGCAGTGGGGGTCCACTGCATTATCTCTGGCTTATCTGCCTTAACAAACATCCAAACATCTAAACTTTCACATTTATAATATTAGTAGGACGTAGGTAAGCAGTTTATATTTAAGCTGTTTACACACCAAGCCAGCCGACAAAGCACGGCGGATTGGTGTAGGCGGCTGTATTTCAAAGAAGCTTGTCGGCGACTCAGTTGCCTGCTAACACTTGACCTGTCACTAACTACAAAAAAATATGCTGCTTTCGTGCGACACTCGACAAAAAAGCTCGTATCGACGCGTCGGGCTTGGTGTGTAGACTCCATTAAATAACACAAGAAAGAGGTTCTAATTATCCCCATTACATTTTGTTCTGAATAAAAAGCAGGTGAAACTGCGAAGCACAGCTAGTCGTAATATAAGTTAAAATTATTAAAAATGATTCGCCCAGTACGCAGCCAGGCCAATCGCCGGATGAGAGGCCGTCATTAGGTTGTCCATGTTGCACGCATGTGGGGCCAGGGAACACGAGCAAGTGCTGCATAGTTTGCTCAGCGGTTCCGCACTTACTAAATTTGTTACGCCCACAGCGGCCCATTTGGGTCCAAAGTCTATTTAAGGACTTCTATGTGGACCATGGATGGTCAGCATAGAACCAGCCAGCGGGAAGCTCTTCTACGGGCTTAACAAATCCAGGACGGGGCTAATGTATAAAAAGCTTAATAATTAAGCAAAACTAATTTTATTTTATGATTTAGTTTGTTAATCAGAATGTACTCATTAACATTTATTTATTTATTTATTAGGAACACCAGCATTTGTTTACACTGTTACTTAACATGACCTCGAAGTCCCAACTTAAATGTATGTATAATATGGAATTTAAAATCTTGGTATGTATTTATTTGATATTTTTAAAATAAAGTAACGCGCGTCAAATATTTGCTCCTTATGTTTATTATTTAGTAGTTACCGAAGTGCAATCGGTTTTGCATGTATCTGCCTCAAAGCTATGAATTTTTCCCTCAGTTTTTGTATATTATGAGATTACTACAAGCAAATTGCGTTATCTAAATATCAGTAAGTAATATATTTCTACTCCCCATCACGTAACATTTTAATATCATGTTGATTATTGTGTATCTTAAAGTTTATTACTTGAAATATCTTTTATCTTTATTTATTATAATCCAACTAAATACTCTAATTCCTAACCTTAAATTACTCGATACATAATTTATGTAACGTGCTTACAACGTCAACATTCCATAGAGATCATGTGATCAGGATTATTTGGATCAATCTAAAAATATGTCGTTAATGGTTTATTAATATCGTTTGAACAATATTATTTGATAGTTATGACGTCTTTCTCAATCTAACCTGATTAATATAGCTATGTATTAATGTTTTTGCGGCTTAACAAAAAGAAATAAGCAAGATAACGCGTTCCTTTATATATGTCGCAGGGATATGAGGAAATCAGGGATTTCACGAAATCCCTAGGGATATCACGAAATCTCGGAAGATGTGGAAGAGACTTATTTACGACGTCTTCTTCCTAAACAAGTTCAGTGATATGTCATTTCACTAGACTAAATCTAGTGAAATGTCAGAAAAGTGGATTTCAGAGGTGAGAGTTTGCCTCGGAAGTCCTGTAGAGCACGTGATAGGTTAGAAATTTAAACTTAAATTTCGTGGTTATTTTTTTTTGTGATTCAACTTATGAATTGTTTGCACAAAAAAAAAACACGAATTTCTAACCTATCACGTGTTCTATAGGACTTCCGCTACAAACTCGCTCATACCTGTCACCTGCAGCCATGAGCTTACTGTTATTACTTCAGTCATTCTTCATTTCACTAAATTTAGTTTAGTGAAATGACATATCACTGAACTTGTTTTAGAAGACGTCGTAAATAAGACTATTCCACATCTTCCGTGATTTCGTGATATCCCTAGGGATTTCGTGAAATCTCTGATTTCCTCATATTTCTGCGACATATGTTTAGTCATTTGATAATTTAATATAAAGGGGATTAGAGTTGTTCGACAAATTTAGATTATAATGTTTCGTAGAAATATTTATAGTAAATAGATTAGATAATATCCGCTATGATAATCATGTTGATAACATATTGATTTGAAATATAGGGTTTTCCAATGATAAATCAATGTCAATGTAATCTACCATTATGTTAACGTGCCATCTCTTTATTTACTCTCTTCACAATTATTATAATTATGGACACATTCAATCAGTGTTTTCTGCAGAAATCTTCACCTCCTATCATCATTCATGAGTCATAACCATCACTTTTCTAAAAACACACCTTTCGTGGATCTATTCTTTTTCAACTACTCCATCACTTAACGAAATAAGGTTTTTTGTGCATTTTTTTTACTTTAAAGGCCACGGCCACTAAATCAGTGGGCAGCGGGGTGCCACGGGAGAGGGGCGTTCCAATGCATACATTTATATGTAACTCTTTTTGAGAGCAGCAGCGGCGTGGGTGCGGCGCGTTAAGTTACAACCATGCCGAAAATGCTCGCGTTCGCGGTCACTACCTCGATACCTTGATGTCGATAATTGCTATTTCTAGGATTTCTAGATGGATGGCGGTGCAAACATGTCGGTTCAGTGAGTCGCACCTGACAGCTCAGTTGTCTCTTGATAGATATAGAAAACATGTTCAGTGTAAATTTTGATCAAGTAAAAATGCAGCTTTCCTGTTGATCCGCACACCCGTAGCAACTTTCTTCCATTCTCTGGCTAAAACTTATCTTTTATGATGGTTTTTCGCGCGCTTATCCCACAAAGCAGGGAGGAGGGATATTAAAAATGATATCAATTAACGCCTCCATAAGCATAATTCAATTCAAGAAAAACAACCGAACAAGTGGCACGAGATGACAAGTGAAGTGAGGCGTCAGGCGATCCGATTTGACCAATCACGAGCCAGATCACATCGATGCTTGCCGTCGACCGCGAAATAAATTCAAAATATTTCGTTTCCATAAAGGCATTTAGGTAAACCTCTATGTAGACTGCGATGTATCGCTGTGAGGCATCGTTCGGCATGCGCGTGCTTGTCTATTTGTATACATTTGTTTTACATCGAGGGGACATCGAGGTAGCGATCTAAACCGCGACCGCCAGGTATCGCAGTGAGGCATGTTCGGCATGGGCGTACCCTTACAATACAAAGCGCTCCGCTGCAGATGCCACCCCGCGGCCTTCTTGGTGTCATTGTAATTTTTCGACGGTGACGGTTTTAATTATTGTTCCCAGAACTGGTGAAAGGTGAACGCGGTCTCGGCTTCTCGATCCTTGACTACCAAGACCCGCTGCGGCCGTCGCACACGCTGGTGGTGATCAGGTCGCTGGTGCCCGGCGGCGTGGCGCAGCAGGACGGCCGGCTCATACCCGGGGACCGGCTGCTGTTTGTCAACGACCAGGTGCGCGATATAACATGATCCACTGATCTAGCAACGAAAAGCTCATCTAACTAGTTCCTTTTCGATCCTCGACTACCAAGACCCGCTGCGGCCGTCGCACACGCTGGTGGTGATCAGTCCCCCTAGACAAGTGGTTTCTACTATCGAATTCGCCAATGGAATATAAAGAAAATGTATGGGATTGACATTGGCGGTCACGTGACATTTCGATTGCTAATGTCAATCCCATACATTTTCTTTCTAATAGAAAGCCACTTGTCTAGGGGGGCAGGTCGCTGGTGCCCGGCGGCGGCGTGGCGCAGCAGGACGGCCGCCTCATACCCGGGGACCGGCTGTTGTTTGTGAACGACCAGGTGCGCGATATAACATGATCCACTGATCTAGCAACTAAAAGCTCATCCAACTAGCTCCTTCTCGATCCTCGACTACCAAGACCCGCTGCGGCTGTCGCACACGCTGGTGGTGATCAGTCCCCCCTAGACAAGTGGCTTTCTACTATCGAATTCGCCAATCGAATAAAAAGAAAATGTATGGGATTGACATTAGCGGTAACGTGACATTTCGATTGCTGATGTCAATCCCATACATTTTCTTTCTATTCGATTGGCGAATTCGCTAATAGAAAGTCACTTGTCTATGGAGGCAGGTCGCTGGTGCCCGGCGGCGTGGCGCAGCAGGACGGCCGGCTCATACCCGGGGACCGGCTGCTGTTTGTCAACGACGTGCGCGATATAACATGATCCACTGATCTATTGACGACCTCCGTGGCCAAGTGGTGTTCGCACCGGATTTCAAGGTGCCGCTATCTCAGGTCCCGGGTTCGATCCCCGGTCGGGTAAATGTTAAAATCTAAATTTACAATATTTCTGCGGGTCTGGGTATATGTGGTAATATCTATATATATAAAAATGAATCCCTATTTCCCTTGGTCACGACATCACGCGTGAACGGCTGGACCGATTTGGCTAATTTTGGTCTTGAAATGTTCGTGGAAGTCCAAGGAAGGTTTTAACGGTGAGAAAATAGGGGAAGGAGGGGTAAGTAGGGGTAGAGTAGAAGTAGGGTAGGAGTAGGGTAGGGGTAGGGTAGGGGTAGGGGTAGGGTAGGGGTAGGGTAGGGGTAGGGTAGGGGTAGGGTAGGGTAGGGGTAGGGTAGGGGTAGGGTAGGGGTAGGGTAGGGGTAGGGTAGGGGTAGGGTAGGGGTAGAGTACGGGTAGGGTAAGGGTAGAGTACGGGTAGGGTAGGGTGGAGTAGGGGGTAGGGCCACGGGAACGAAGTCGCGCTGGGTCAGCTAGTATAGTATAAAATACCCGTCGTTGTTTTCAATTTCCATAATACTAGTGCTTAAGGTAAATACTATACTTTGGTATTAGAACAATTTATGTGATGGTGCCCAATATTTATTATTAATTTTTTTATTTATTATTTATCAACGAAAAGCTCATACCACATCAAGTCCCCTGCGGTCCTCAAACGCGCTAATAAGTTAAAGACTTAGCGTTCCAAGCGATGAGATGGCCTGCTGCACCGTAGCAATAATATTTATAATTTAAAAGTAATGTTTGACCTAACACTGGTGACTACTTTTACCCTAAGATACAACAGGTACCCATTTCTATCTATTCCTGTTGTATCTTTAGCCGATTTCGTCAATCAATATCAATCATTTTCGAACATCCATAGTTCCATTCCATACTGTTAAATGGCCAATGTAGTCTGCAACTCATACAGTTAGATACAAAACTTTCAAATTACTCCGATGACTTAAAACCAACGCCTAAGGTGAATGTTAAGGCCTATTTCTTTTAAAATGCTGCCGTAAAGTGCCAGTATTGCCGTACACTTCAGCATTTTAACCGGTCTACTATTTCATTTGTTCCAGAACTTGGAAGATGCGAGTTTAGAACAAGCAGTAGCTGCGCTAAAAGGCGCCCCCCGCGGCGTGGTGCGTATCGGCGTTGCCAAACCGCTGCCTTTGGCGGACGCCCCGCCCCCACTGCCCGCTACTGCGCCCCCCTCCCACGCTTGAAGACAAAACAACCCTAATGAAAAAAACAACCAAAAAAAGGAGGTATGATGACATTCGATTATATGATATAAACCTTATTTGATTGCATATGAAATCGAAGATTATTTAGAAATTATTTTATTTACCACATTTTTTCATACATGATATAAAACGTTATGCGACTACAAAATTTGATAAGGTTGACATTCATTTAACAAATTATTTTGTGGTCCATAACTTTTTCTGTCTGCAGAGATTTTGTATTATTTAAAGCCTTTATTATTATTATTACTATTATTAAATTAAATTTTAATAACATTGCATTGACGAAAATCAATTACTAATACGAAAATATGAAACACTAATAATGGTTGGTTATTTGGTCAATATAGCACTTAACTGACAATAGGGTATTTTACTGTTGTTGAAATGTAGATATTTAATGATGACGTTAAAAAATATTGCAATTAAGAATACCAAATGTGAAAAAATAATTTGAATCTGTTTTATAATAAAAGAATTATAGTCTGTTTGATTTTGACTATAGCTGTCTCTTTCTAAAACGAAATCTTCTATGGCGTGAATATGACGCTACTAACCCACTGACGTCACTAAGATAGCGTCCTGTCCTTGTCTAATTATAAAGTTTGAAGTCCTATATCTTTGAAAATATTCAAGATAATTCAAAATGAAAACTTGTTTTGTGTAGCTAATATTTCGAAAAACATTTTAAAGAAATAAAAAAAATCAGTAAAATACCGTATTGTTTATACAACTTGAAAGTCTGATAAACATTCCTATACTTCATTCCTTTCTGCTGTAATTACTTTCTTAATTTGTTTCGTCCAATTTTACTCATACTTTTTAGATTTATATTATTATAGTGTATACATATTGACGTTGCAGTCATGTGACATTATAAGATGATAGTATTATTTTAAGTTAAGTAAACAATGAGCTTTCGTATTATATAGGTTATGATGACTTGTGTAGGTTCTTACTTAAATATTAGTTTTAAGTTCTATTGACATTGACATTAAATGGACTTTAAACTTAAAGTAAATATATATTGTGACTGTGGTTATCGTCATGAGCAGTAATTAACATTGTGATAAAATAAAACTGTTTAAAAAGTTTACTCCTTTTCCTAAAAAGGAGTAAGTAAGTATATTGAACAAAATATTTTTTATTATGAACACACGAAACTATTTTTTGTGTAGTTTTCCTTTTTGCAATCCACAGATTTATTCATAGTCGTTTTTGTTGCGAGTTATTATGTACTTTTAAACATGTTGACAAATGTCAAAAAGATTACTTACACCTCACAGCTGAAAATAAATACTGGGTCTGCTATTTTACAATATCACAATACAATTTTATGTTTATTTTTAAACTATAATATAGTGTATAAACTTAAAATTTTAAATGGAATTTATTATTATTAAGAATTAATTATTAGAGTCTAATAAATATTATGTGATGTTAAAATAAAACTTGTTTTCCTTTTCTTATAAACTGTTTATTTCTCGTAACAAAAATATAGTCTACTTACAATTCTATTCAATCACATTATGTCCCTATTGAGCAATGAATAACAGTAGTAATTATGTAACATTTCAAATAACAGCAATAAATAACTGACAATAAATATTTACCTACTATCTATTCCATTTCATTGGTTAAATGAAAGATAGTATAGGGAATTTAACGAAATGGTCCAGAGTTACTACCATTATCAAAATAATTTACACCCCTCTCCCCTTATACAATATTAAGTCTAAAATCACTCTTTGTAAAAGTCTTCTATTACGTCTTTGTATTTCTCGTAAACTACGCTCCTTTTTATTTTCAACGTGGGTCCTGAAACAGAAAAACAAATACATTAATTTCTATTCTTTATAATTCAGTTACTCGCCAATAATATGCGAACTGTTAAATATTATAAATAAAATAATATTATAGATTATAATATTATAAAAAAAATCTCAAAAAACAACTAAAATTTAACCAATTGTTGAATAAATTGCGTGAAAAAATCCGTGAAAGTGTTTTATTTATATGGACAGTTCGCGCAGAAATCTAAGATGTGTTTATCTGTTAAATATTACTGTTCATAAGATCTATCAACTTTAAAGTTTATAATATTGACAAAAAAATATTTAATAACTTCACTATTCTTAATCAAAAGTAAGCGTTGCCACACACTAGCCACAGGCGACAGCCACAAACGCCGTCAATTGAAGCTAGAAGCGGCTATAAAGGTAGCTAAATCGCGCGACGGACATTTGTGGCCGGTAGCAGACACTTGCGGTCAGTGGCCGCTATTTTTTAAACTCATTTGCTAGCAGTATTTTGTGTTGGCTGCCACAAGAAGCGATTGGCGACTATTTGTAGCAAGTGACGACCACCCGCGTCACCGTGTGCGGCAAGACCATATATTCTGTTTATAATGAATATCGAAGGAGTAATTAACCTAAGTCTTATATCATTCCTAAAATCCTAACAGCTATATAGATAATTTAAATATATAGTTTTTAATAGTGTGTAATCTATTAACAATTCATTAAGGATTTTCCTCTGATTCTCACCTAATTCTCCCGTGGGTAACGACAAGTCGGCTGGTAAGATGGCGAACTTCTGTATTTTCTGCGCGTTCGAGATCGCTCTTTTGTTCGCGCGAGTGATTGCCTCCTCCACCGCCTTGTGGACCTTGAAATATAAAGATTAGGTTTATTATGGTACCATTAAAGATTATGAGCATATTTATAATTTTATTTATATGGTGATTAGATTAAAGGTAGTTTGTGGACGATTGGAAATTGTGTAAAAAATATACCTGCTATTGAAATAAGAACCTAGAACGTATTTCTAGCACAAGTAATAATGAATTTGTTGATTTTTTATTATTTCTCGTTGTTTCATTTTCGACAGGAATGTCGATCCTGCTTACTGCGCTCGCTAAAGTACGTTTTATAATTCGGTGCAAAAAAAAAGAAAACAGTATTACCATATTTTATACAAGTTTTTTATACAAGTTATTATTACAAGTTTTGGCATCACACAACAACACATGGAAGTATTTTCTTGTTTTTTGTTCTTCTTATTTGGTTCTCTGTGTGTATATTTTGTTGTGTGTTGCTAAAAATAAATAATTTTCTTTCATTTTCTTTCTTATATTAAAACTCTATATTCACATTCTGTAGGTTTCTTTATTTGTGAACGACAAAGCTGTTAATTCAAAACATGCTTTGACTGGATAGACATTTGTTTAGCATTATTAATAAAAGTAAAAAAAATGGAAATTACTCTTACGTAAACAACAAAATAATTTTTCGAAGGGATGTTAGATGGATATTTTTTTCACGTACTAGCAACACGCAGGCACAAAATATTTGTGTCGCAGGGGTGACAAACCTACTTTAACATGTGTGTGATTATTTGATTGATTTTGATTAGTATTTTGTTTACTTTCCGTGGGCTCCTATCTGCTTCGCGTGCAGTGCTTCTTTTACATTATTTCGTAGATTTCCTGTTGTTTCTGTTATTGTTTTTCTTAATTGTTAAGTTTGAACCGTTGTTTGTTACTTGTTACTATTGTGTCTCTACTATTACTATCAAACCCATTTTGCATTATCTTATGCGGTTTAACCCAAGATAAAGTTCTTATAAGGAGATTTTAACAAAATCTGTAAAACCAAAACCTCACAATAAATTTAGTTTAAAAGAGACATGAAGAAAAAGGTTTACGACAACCTGTTGCCAAACACAAATGTGAAAGTGACATTATTATTTTTTTCACCGAATTATAAAACGTACTTTAGTATGCTAGCCAAGAGAATCGGTTCAGTCATGAGTAATTATTTTTTGTTGTGCGTCTGCCTGTTATTTGTATCCATTTACATTATTATAATGTCTTTGTCAGTTCTTATATTCGAGATACATGTGCGTAAGTTACTTATCTCGGATTCTACAGGAGGTATTTTTATTTTAAACTATTTGCAGTTTCATGATGAATAAAAGTATAATTCCGATGCGATGTTGGCGACTTCCGTTGGGTCCGCGACCGACTGCTTCGCATGAATTTATATGCCAGCCACGCCCACAGGTCGCGCGGCGCGGTCACTTGCGTTGTTTAGGGTTTCATATAAATCATACTAAGCAGTGGGTCGTGCGATCCGGTACGGTCGCTTCGGACGCGGTCGCCAACATCGGAACTTTTAAATGAGGAAGGAATATCAACTTACAAGTGGATCTTTGGTTTTTGATATCTCGCTGAGCGTGGTGGCTTTGCTTCCCAAGCTGATGACCCATTTCTGTGCCTCTGTCTCCAGGGCATCTAACGCTGCGCCCGTTTCATTGTCCACTTTTGTCTGAAAACATGTTAACAGGGTTAAAACCAATATTTTAGGAAATAACATCGGATACATCATCGTCAACATTTTGAAATTGTTTGTAGTGTACAGCCTGATTTATACTTTTTGGTGTCTTAGAATATCGAGTTTGGCGATGCGTAGTACCGTAGTACACAATTAAGATGCATCCAGGTGGGAATGGTGAGGGTACTCTACTGTGCATAGCGGCTTCTTCACGACCGCCATTAAGATGGATACACACTGTACTGAAAACCTCTGTGTATTGACAAATTGTGTAGGTACATACCTAACAGCTAGCGACGATAGACTGTCCCACTTAAAATGTTTTCTTATTGAAAATAAAAACAGTTTAAAATTAACTTTCACTCTAGGTAAAATTTTTTGCACTCCCAGTGCAAGTATAACAGTCTTTAATTTAATTTTCACTTCTCATGCTCGTAAAGTTCGTGTTTATGTTGGGTAAAGGCTGCATAAAATCGCTTTTTATGCTCTAGTGCATAAAGTAAAATCTTCGTCTTAATCTCAGACTCTAAGACAAAGGTCGTCAGGCAAACAGTCACACACGCAATTAAAGGACATTATTAATATTGGTATATTATTCCTATTATCATTAACCACGGGTATTTAAATGTAAATAGAAAGAGCATATTTTAAACCTTAATAAAATAATATGAATTATTTTATAAATCCCTTCAAATTTTTATATGGATTAAAGAGTTTCTCAATATCACCAAGGTATAATATCTTTGACAGCCGATGGCGGCCATGTTGGGTTATCAGATCTATTCATATACAATATACTCTATGGACGGCACACGAACTGACTGATGACAACTCCACTGAACTGACACTCTAAAGCCCCCTGTACAGGATGGCCGATCATGTAGGCCGACCATGATGGGCCATCATAGATATAGTATGTGGGCCATCGTGTAATGGGGCACTTTGCGTAGCTCGCAGACGGCAATCACACGCAAACCGGCCCTGTACACGATGGCCCATCATGGTCGGCCATCATGATCGGCCATCCTGTACTCGGGGCTTTAGAACTGACAGCTAATGCGCAGGTATAGTGTGTGGCCGCTGGGGGCGCGGCCAATGTTGACAGTTATCGGCCGGACAGAAACTACCGATTAGTACTAAAGCACCCCAAAGATGGATCAGTTCGCCTGTCGGCAGCGGCCTGTCAGTACCCCTAATATCAGTTGATTTATACTGTCAGTCAACGTTAACGAAACCTCGGATGAAATGCTCATGTCGGTAAAGCAGTCAAAGGACATGGAAGAGATAGAGCGATAGTTTTACAAAACGAACGAACGAATACAGTTTGCCAAACTCAGTCTGAGTTTGGCAAACTCCATACAGGCGACCTGACTCCTTAAAGGAGCCCACAGACGGTCAGGTCGCCTGTCGGTCAAAACCGGATCGGCCGTCTGACGTACGAGACTTCCATCGACACACTATCATCAAACACTAGATCGGTCATTGCCTGTCGGCAATAATCGAAACCCGACTTTGAGGCCACACACTAGCAGTTGATAGCCGTCAGTTTTAGTACTAATCGGTAGTTTCTGTCCGGCCGATAAGTGTCAACATTGGCCCTGACTCCCAGCACCCACAAACTATACCTGCGCATTAGCCGTCAGTTCTAAGCCTTTTAAGCCCCCAGTGGATTGCCGATCATGTTGGCCAACCATGATGGGCCATCATTGCGGCCAACTGACAGACCGTTTTGCCGACAGACTAACTGGTGGCCTACCACAAGCTCTTATAGCAGTTATTTTTAAGTTGAGAGAGTGAGACGCCGCTATACGGCGTGTAAAACGGCGTCTCACTCTCTCAACTTAAAATTAACTGCTTTAAGAGCTTGTGGTAGGCCACCTGACCATCTGTGGGGCGCTTAACAGACGAACAGATTGACAGATAGTGCGTTCCGTCCGTATCACGCTTCTTTGTATTTGTCGCCAGATTTTATATTTTTAAGAAAAGGCTCGCGTTGAGTAACAAAAATCAAGATAATATTTTACATACAATATTAATTTAAATAGAATGTATTTCAAATCATTGTTTGTTGTCAAATGGGAGAGTTTCCTGCAGTTATTTTTCGATGCACTAGATGGCGCTGTAACCCTAACACAACCTACTTTTTTCAGCATATTATGGCAAAGGATTGGTTCATTCAGCCTAAAAAAGACTTGTGTGTCGATCGGTTGTACTGTCAAATTAATCTGTCTGTGGTAAAGTTTTTCTTCTGTGAGATCGGCAGATTGCTTTGCTTCCATGCGTTGGTGTTGGTGGTGTTTTGTGAGCGTATTCGTTTTTCTTGATAATTTGATTGATCATCATGGATTTCTTCCGCCGACGAAGGCGGGTTCGGGTTTGAGCTTCCGCTCCTTCCCCGGGCTTCATCTCGTGAGGCTACTGCCCCACTGTGTTTGGAGCCGCTTTGCGCGGCCGTCCTCGGGACGGGTGGTGTGCCCCACCGGTTGTTTGCGGCCCTCGGCGCGGTCAGCCAGCCGGGTGAGACCCCTTTGGGGGAGGCCCAGCTAGCGCCTGCGAGCGGGCGCGCAAACGGGGTATGGGCTACAATTTAGGTAGGGGTGTTAGAAGGGATGTGAGGATTGGGCGAGGTGGGCTGGGGAAGTGGCGGGGCACAATATCGCGGAGCAGCGCCCATTTCTTCATGGCTCTGGTGTTGGTGGTAATGTTGGGGGAAGGAGCTGATTCTTCGGTTTCTAGCGGCGGTGGTCGTCGTCTGGGTGCGATGCCCTGCAGGTGTTTGTGGGGCCCGTGATCGGCGCAGTCAAACATTCGACGCGCCAGTTGGCCCACGAAGTCCTGCAGCGGCTGGATGTTGAGGTCCCTCGCGATGACCTCGTTGCGTACGTAGCGCCACGCTTGGGTGATGATGCGGAGCGCCACGTTCTGCTGGGCTTGAAATAATTTGATTGAAACCTGGCTTGGACTGGCACTGAATACTGGACCCCGATTGGATAGCTTACATTTTGGCCTGGCACTGAATACTTGACACCGATATTGCTTAACGTTTTGGACTTGCCTAATCACCGCACTGTCTGGTGAACGAACTTCAATCATATCGAAAGACTATGGATCGTGTCGTCTTGATCCATAATATGGACATGGGCTTTATTTGACATTTGAAGCCCATTTAAATATATTACTCAGACAGACTATTCTCTTTGCTATTTTCTATTATGTAAATACTTTTTCGTTACTTTTTCAGAAAAAGTTAGGTCGCTATAGTGGGGTAGCGCCATCTAGTACAAATTTTTGAACTGAACGATGAAACGTCAAAAGAAACTCTCTCATTGTTTTTGTGCTGTATCTGACAATAATGTACATATTAAAATCAGCGAAACGGAACGTCAAAAATAGTGTTGTCAAGAGCTCAGTGTTGCAATCTTACGATTTTAAAATCCAGCTAACCAATAATTATAAAATAAAATAATTAATGTGAAGGGATAAATAGAATAACTGATTTCATTTTAACGAAGTATTTTTTTTTCTCTTTCAACTGATATATCACATATGTATGGTTAAAGGTAATTTTAATAATATACCACGCTTCATAGTATTTCAACTATTTCCTTTCGTTAAATAAACTTGTTATTTCATTCTGTTTCTTTAATTTTGTACACAATCCATGTTAGATTACTAAATTAATAAAACTAGGCAAAATTAATAAGTTTTGTAAGAAATAAGTATTTCAAGAGCATTATGGACTACAATCTATGCTAAAGTCACTGTCCTGCCACTGCCACGTATAAAAAAAAGAAAAAGAAAGTCTTCCCGCCAATATGGCGAAGTCTTTGTTTTTTCTTTATTGCAATATTGTTATTTATTTTCCTCACACTCGAAGTGAAAAGCAGAGTGTATAACTCGTACATAAAACCCATTTTACCCTCGAATTGACTATCAACCCTCGGGTGGATATATACGTCTCGGGTAAAATGGTACGTTTTATGCACTTGTTGTACAATCTACTATAATCAGTTAAACTAGCCGCACACCACAGACATTGTATCAGCCAGTAGTTTGAGCGGGCTCATAATCTACAGATGAATATCTTCAAGTACGTATATACGCATACTACATCAATTCATAGTTCAATTTTGTTTGTTCAATTTAGGTTGGTTTACCAACACTTATGAACGTCAATGAAGCTACGCCATCCATTCTCAAATCCTACAGCAGGAGTCCGTCTTACGAGAACAACCGGCAAGAAACTCGCCAAGGGCTATTCTTTTCTCCCTGTTTTATTTCAAACAGAGTCGTCAAATTGAAAAATGTCCTTCACATAATAGTACACTTTCCATCACAATACAAAATAAGTCGGTACTTAAATTAAGTAAAATATTTGCACAGTAAACAGTTTTCAATTAAACAAGGAATGGAATAGTTTAATGGACATACTAAACGCTGCGCCGTATATTCAAATCTTTAAGTCTTAATAAATAAAAAGAAATTTTCAATACTAAAGTAAAACAAGAAATAGAAAAAGTGCTGTTAATGTATTGTAAGACACGAATACCAAAATAACTATGACACACCAGCTCGCCTACTTTATAATACTATTATTAGTATTTATAATTCTATTATATAATACTTTATCCCAACACCTTTAATACACTATAATCAGTAGATTATGAGTGTTTCGATTCTGATAATTATTGCGCTTTACTGTCCCTATCTGCATATAACGAGGGCGATGAAACAACCAAGAATCAAAGACACTATAATCGTTCTCACCTTGATGGTAATAAGTATGGCGAGGAACTTTCGTTTGTCCCCGATGAGCACGGCATAGGAAATGTGCCGCAACTCCGCTTGCACCACCTGCTCGATCGGCACTGGTGCGATGTTCTCTCCTCCCGCTGTGATTAGTAGCTCCTGAACATAAAACACAAAACATTAAAAAAAATTGCTACAGTGCTCATCTAAACTAATAGTAGGTATAGAGAGGTAAAGTTTGTAAGTTTGGATGTAAGAGGTAATCTCTGACGAAATTGAACCGTTTTAAAAAGTCTACCACTAGTAGAATGGTAAGTACGTTATTCCTGGGTAACATAGAGAATATATTATATTCCGATATTCCCACGAATATTTTCAATGACTAATATGAGCAATCCAAGTGATAATGAGTGCATTGTTTATTGTATGTGGGTACTATAAAGCACATTACGTAAATAGTGAAAGTGAAGGCAGAGAGCAATAAAAAGTACCTTCAAGCTACGTAGTAATGGGCATTGCTCTATTATATCTGTTTATAACTTTCATTTATCGCGCGTACAGAGTGAGTAGGTACGTACAAACATAATTAACACTGCATTTCTAATGCGTAATTCGATATCAATCGACACCCACTGTAGGTACTGCAGCACTTCCACTTTGAGTCTAATATTATTATTTGTGCTACCATGACAGCAAGTTGTATAAATTTAAAATTAAAATGACGATTAACAAATTCACAACAGCGGATGTTTACAGATCATGTTAAAAGGAAGTGTTTAAAAAGAACTACCACTATCCTGCCAGTGATGTAAAGCAGGTCGTAGTTATCCACCCTGCCGATGTCCCCGGAGTGGATCCAGCCGTCGTCGTCGATGGTGTCCTTCGTCTTGTCCTTGTCGTTGAGGTAGCCCATCATCAGGTGGCGATCGCGCATGCAGATCTCGCCTGGCCCGTTGGGATTGGGACTAGTGATGGTGGCACCATCGAATCTGGTCTCCGTGCCGTCTAGACACGTGACAACAGAGTTCATTATAATGTTTACCTTTATCCTGCCAGTGATGTAAAGCAGGTCGTAGTCATCCATCCTGCCGATGTCCCCGGAGTGGATCCAACCGTCGTCGTCGATGGTGTCCTTCGTCTTTTCCTTATCGTTGAGGTAGCCCATCATCAGGTGGCGGCCGCGCATGCAGATCTCGCCCGGCCCGTTGGGGCTAGTGGCACCGTCGAATCTGGTCTCGGTGCCATCTAGTACCTCGCCGACCGAGTCTATTTTCATTCTAGAAGGTAGAAGAATTTTGTTTTGTTATACCTAATCTTAAAATACTTATTTAAGCAGTTACTTTAACCAGTTGAGTGGATACACAGTGGTTTAGAATGAAAATTTATAAATTCAAGGGTTTTAGAATCATAGGATTGGTAAGTTTTATAAATTAATAATAAAATACTCCTCACTGACATATTAAGTTACACCAGCTTTCGGATTTATAACCGTTTCAATGTGTATTAAAAATATGCATTAGCCAAAATGTAAACCAGTCTTATTCCTTGCAGTAAAACTAACAAAGACGAAAGTACTTAACGGCATAATACATATATCTTAACGGTATATCAACCATAGGATTTTTGTTCTCACGAAACTATACACAACTTACTTTGGGTAGATGCTTAGTGAATGAGCTCCCGCCATCTCACTCATGCCGAACGCCTCGACAATCGGTATATCCAGTGAGAGGAAGAACTTCTTGATGTCCGGAGATATAGGGGCTGCAGAAGAACAGAACAGCCTACACTGGTCGAGGCCTAAAGCATCCAGCGCCTTGCTGATGACCAGAGACTTGGCTATTTTGTATCCGAAGGATGACCCTTCATACCTGCACGAAGGAAAAAAGTAAGTACTGCATGAAAGTATTTTTAACATCGTTACTACTTTTAAACTACTTGTATTAATTTGTAGTTAGTTTTGATTTCTATCAAAATAAACTGGACGCATGCATTATACCTTTTAATGTGAATCACTTCACAATTTAAGGTTTAAAACAAAAACATTACACAACCTAACTACTCATTTTGGTGCTAGTTTTAGTAAAGGTATAAATGCACGTATCATGAGTAAATATCTGAATATTTACTCATGTGCTATAAGCCTACGATTTATTAAATAAGTTGAAAAGTGTAGAATACTAACAATAATTTAACCCTCAATACATGCTGATGAATTTCACATTTTGTGCTCCAGTTGCCACGAAACTGCACAAGAAACAAAAATAGTGTTTGGTATGTTGGTAAACTAAAATAGAATGCGGTCTTATTATAGCTTCCACGCATCTCATGCAGCTGCAAATGTTGAGGATCTAAAATACTACTTCATAGCCATTCTTATTTTAAAATCAAGATTAAGTTCAATTAAAACATGCATGCTGTTTATTATAAAACGCGGCGTTAGTAATAAAAAGACATTCGTGGCTAACTACAATGGCACTAATTCTTAGATCCATAAATTCCTTTTGAAACAAAACTACATATTAAGGCGCTACTCGGAAAAAGTATGGACTCTTTGATATAAAACTATAGGACGGTTAGAGTTGTTATAAATCTGGTAACAATATAATATATATTTCTTCATACCTTTATCTAGAATCGTATAGTTTCAGAAACACGATTTTATGATTTTCTCGACACTTTTTATTTTCGAAAATACCTCTAAAAATAAGAAATATCAAGATTATTCTTAAATGGGGATACATACTATCACAGATAATATAATACTATACTAGATACTATTGAAAATTGGTTTAATTAGTGGACACCAATAATATTTAGGATCGTATAGAAGCATTTTTTAAAAATCGCTATAGTTTTTGAATACGAAGTGATTTTGTGTTTTTTTTTGCGTAATCGGCAAAATCGGTCTCGCTCCCGCGCGTGTCGTTTTCTCATTGCTATCTCGCTTTAGCATAATTTTTCCGAGTATCGCCTTAAGCTAGGTTATTGGGCGTCTAGCACATTAGGTTGAACATTGCGATTGCGATTAACATTTTCATAGAATAATATACTAAGCCAGATGGTATCTGAACTAAATTTTCTACGCTCTTTCAGTATTATTTTATTATACACTCGTTTGGAGAAAAAACGGGCACTTGCTTTATTTTCATACAAACATGCGCACTTCACGTCTCTATTGCAGTTTATTTATTTTCATCCCATCGATTCGAAAAGCGATGATTGTTTATCTAATAACAGGGTCCAAAACGATTCATTTTCTACCTGTTATGACAAGAGGGAATAAATGAGATTTGAATTTTGAACAGCATCATAACAGGGTCCAAAACGATGAGATTTGAATTTAGAACATAATTAAAGAAGCATTGGTTGGAGTGTAGCAAAGGGTGTGCAGTACTTAAAAAAAAATTCAACTGATTTTGTATGGGGCCGGGACTCTTTCCGGGAACGAGAAATTTTCAAAAACGGAATTTTATAAAATTCAGAATATCTCGTAAACGGTGAGTCGTAGCTAAAATCTAACAAAAATTTCAACCCCCTACGGCATGCCCGGAGATACTTATATAAGGAATCTGATGGACATATTTTTTTTTATTTTATTTTTTTTTATTTCAAAACCAACTCAATTTTTCTTTCCCAACAGTTTTTCTTGCCCAACTAGCGCTATGATGTATCCGAACGACAAAGAAAGGTAGGTAGTTTGAGTTGTCTTTACTGCTTTTCTTATATAGGGGGATGAAAAGCAGAGTGTATTACTCGGCCGCAAAATTATTTTCACCTCGGGCGGCGTATATTGAATCCCTCGCTGCGTTCAGGATTCTACTTTAGAATCCCTCGCTGCGCTCAAGATTCTACTCTAGAATCCTTCACTGCGCTCTGGATTCAAAATAGCGCCCTCGCCGTAAATATATTATTTTGCTCCCTTGTAATACAATCTACTATTACCCGTTATTTATCAACACTATCACTACTATTAAAATGAAAAATGACTCGCCTTTCGAGTACAAGACTCATGTAAGAATAAATACTTCCCTATTTCCCCATAGCGAAAAATATTGAAAGTTTGTTTACGTTTCATACTTAAATTGTTCTATGAAACTCAACTAATGTTTTACATTTTTGAAAGTTTGGGAAAGCGGAGAGATTTTCAAAGTTGTTTCAAATGATAATCGAAAATACAATTATTAATCCAACACATTGACACAGAAATTATTGTAGAAATGTACTGACAGTTTTATTTAAATGACCCGTGCCCGTTTTTGCAGCAAAGGGGTTTATTAAAAAAAATATTCACAGTGTTCCGTTTTGGGTTGAAAAAACTGAAACTCGTGTTATTTACTATTATCTGAGCAGTCAAACAGATTATTTGATATACTTATAAAAGTCAAAACTAAATTCAGGCAAGAATGCAATATTAAATGGAGCATTCCTCGACGTACCAATAATGTAACATACTTCCAGCTGACAAGTCAATAGCTTGACCCACCATTTCAGTTGTGTAGGCTCTGGTAACAAGTCTTTAATTATTTATTAACTTCAGTAGAATCACAGAATAATTCTAGTATCTAATAAGCACTCAATATATAATCATGCACGTACACCACTCGAATTCATCAAACGCTAAACATATAAAGAAGTATTTTTAAGTTAGTAGGTATAGCTATTTAAAAAACACCGGATTTTACTATATTTAAATTAGCCAACAAGTAGAAAGTTTGAAAAAATAATATTTTCGACATTCTTAGACGTTTAGAATAGCAATTTCGTTATAAGTTTTCTGCTTTTTTTATTTTGAACCACAGCCCTTGAAAAATATGCAATCATATCATAACCTTTCCTTTAAAAGAGTGGTAAACTATTGGCTTTTCTCTCTTTATAAGGGCAAAGTACTAAGTAAGTACATACCCATTGATCCTTGCGATGTGGTAGTTATACGTGGCACTCCTTGCTAATCCAGCAATGTATCGTGTGATGGCACCTCTCGACGCACCCACAGCTACAATTTTCTCATTCATCTTCTCATACACTCTTGGCACTGCTAATAATCTGTGAAACGTTTATTACTTACTTTAGAAAAAAAAGCTTTTGAATTAGGTTGGTACCTATAAAATTAACTGAGACATAATCCCCTCTGTGTTTACGTTCATGTAGGTATTTCTTAGGTATTTATTACTTTATTATATCTAATTGCCAGATAATATAGGTAATTGAATGGTACAATAAGGATATTGATTTTATAGAGCTAGCTAGTTCTATTCATAAACAAAATATTACTTTTAGATACGAGATAACATAAGATATCAATACCACAATAAATAGTAAAATTTCAAAGAAAATGCGTAGGTAACAATACTTTATGAAGACGTTCTTCTTATGTTCACGTTAAATAATGTTTAAGGATTTCTCATTAAAATGAGAAAAAGAATAGCAAACTACTTGAAGATGTATTGTGTTAAAGTAGTTTAATTAAAGTCACGTAGCTTTGACATTTTCACGGATTTTTCACCCTTTTGTGAACCAAAGTAAAGTATGGAAAGTTCACGGTTATTAGTACCCACCTTGTCGGTCTAACTTCTTTTAATGTTTCTACGAGGCTGCCTTTTAGCGCGTCTGGTAGTGCAAAATAAATTGAGATTCCTTTAGTCATTGATGTGTAGATATCTACCACCTAAAAAGAAAATAACGATAGTGTTAGAATTATCGCACGAATTTCACAGTTTTCCGTTATTTGTACATTATGGTGTTGTACATTATGCATAGATATTTTGAGAGCTTTGTTTGCCTAGATAATTTTGAACACTCTGACTGCTCATATAAATATGATGAAACAATGACTGCCAAGATATTTTGAACACCTTGCGTGCTTACAACAATATGATGATTCGAACTGCTTAGATAAAACTGCGTTTATGTTTTTCAGATCTTTTTGACTACTCTAGACGCTTATATCAATTTGACGCTGACTGTACATGGTAGCTACAATCTACATGCTTAACAACTCTAAATTTTCCTAATTTGCGACTGCATTGTGTAACTTCTATAGGTATCTTAATAGAAGTACTTACAAGATCTACTTTTGCTAAGTGGTATAAAGTCAGCGTCAAATTGATATAAGCGTCTAGAGTACCTAGTCAAAAAGATCTGAAAAACATAAAAGCAGTTCGAATCATCATATTGTTATATTTTGAGAGCTTTGTTTTATGTTTTTCAGATGATTTTGACTACTCTTGCCACGCTTATATCAATTTGACGCTGACTGTACCTACTACAGGTAACACTTAACAAAGGTAAATCTTGACAAGTTATTAACAGCTGCTACATGCAACGTTGTTAAAATTTTACTACCTTGGGTTGTTCTTAAAAGTTATGGGGCATTGGTTATAGTCAAATCTCGATAAGATTACGTACTCGTACATTGGTAGGTCATAATAACAAACAAAAATAATGAACTTAAAACTTTAAATGAAGGAATGCATTTCGCTAGCTTCATCGGAATTACCTAGGTACACTATAAGATTCAATACATTTTTAAAGATTAACTATTCTAAGAATATAGGTAAGTAATGAATTATATATTATGCTCACTAAAACATTTCTACGGTGGTGGCGTGTGAGGCGGGTCGTTACGTTCCCTAAAATATGGTTGAGCGAAGCGATGGCTGGTTCATGCGTCATGCTCGTGAACGGGTGCTGCCAGTGGGAATGGGTCTGCTCTTATCTGCTTGCCTTAAAATGTGTTTTCTTTTGTTTTTATTCATTTTATTAAGAATTACATTTGAAACATGCATGGCGCAACTTGCATTATATAGTAGAATTGTCTTTTGTTTTTAACTAATATTAAAGCTTTAAGTAGAGTTCCTAAGTAATTGAAAATTGTTCACCGCTATGATCATAAGTTCGCCTATACTTCACTGTATTTATCATAACCCATTGTGTAATTGTGATGGAAACTGACCTTAGTCATACCATGTTAAGGTCATTTTTCAATTTGACGACTCTGTATGAAATAAAACAGGGAGAAAAAAACAACCCTTGGAGTTTCTTGTCGGTTCTTCTCCAAGGCCTCCCGCTGTAGGGTTTGCGAACCGATGGCGTAGCTTCTATGACGTTCACAAGTATTGTAAATAACAATCTAAATTGAATAAAGAAATTTGAATCTTGAATCTATATTATATCCTATAAGTATCCTAATAATCTGAGGGCTTACACTATCTATCTATCTCATGGCTCGCCATGGCAGCGACGACGCCAACAGCATTTAATTGACTTTTGACTGCTTGGCATCGCAACGAAGCCAAGTGAGGAAAGGCTAGAAATGTTGTAATACAATTTAACATGTTTTGGTTGGCGTCGCGGCTGCTAGCGTCGCTGCCACGCTGCTAGCATCCCAATGAGATAGAGCTCTACTCATAAATAAGTCGCCTAACGGTTTGGCGCTAACCTAACCTAACTTCGTTATTGTTTGAAAAAAAATTCAGACTGAGGCCCCTTGACGTCAATGCTCTCGACCGAACATCTTGTTTGTTGAACAAAGTTCAAAAATACGACAACTTTGTCGTATAAAGTTCTGAATAGTACGTAACTAACCTTACGTAGGCCTTGAAAAGATGAATTTATAACATAAGAAAAGACCTATCACCACATACATCTTGTATGTTATGCACAAATGTTGTAAATTTATATTGAAGAAATGAATATGAATATGAATGAGTATACTTACTTGAGTGGCCACGTGGCTCAGCGGCAAGAAGGAAACTAGCCGCTCAACCTCGGGCTGGATGCCACCCTGACGGAGATTGCGTGCGCGTCCCATGTCAGGTAGTCGTGGGCCCATGTATGTACAAACTGCTAATAAACCAATCATACTTACTTGAGCGGCCACGTGGCTCAGTGGCAGGAAGGACACGAGCCGCTCAACCTCGGGCTGGATGTTGCCTAGCCCACCCTGACGGACATCGCGTGCGCGTCCCAGGTCAGGCAGTCGGTCAGAATCACCGCCTGGGCGGGCCCATGTATGAACAAACTGCTAATAAACCAATCATACTTACTTGAGCGGCCACGTGGCTCAGTGGCAGGAAGGAGACGAGCCGCTCAGCCTCGGGCTGGATGTTGCCCACCCTGACGGAGATCGCGTGCGCGTCCCAGGTCAGGTTGTCGTGGGACAGCATCACCGCCTTGGGCGGACCTACTGTACCCGACTGCGGAAAAGGTAGAAAAAATTAATGTCATCATCAATGTAGGGCGAATACTTAAGTACATTGTATCTACTACGGTGGTTTATGTCATGGACATTCTAAGGTAAAAATGATTAATCGTTTCGTGCTCAAGGTGCTCGCTAAAATAATTCAACAAACATTAGTAACAGTATACGAACCATTATTAAAATCACCATTTGAAAAGAATAATATTGGAAACTGCTTCAACTGTTTAAGAAATTATAAATCTCTGAAAGTTAGCCTCCAATTTTCCACCAGAGCTGCAGCAATTTTCTTTCAGAGGACAGGGGACAGACAATAAAATAAAATATTCTTACTTTTGACCCTACAACAGACTTTAGAGTCACTATACTAATTTTGTATTGTTGTTAGAGCTTACCGTATAAACTAATGTGCAGCATTCATTAATAGCTATATTTTTCAACACGTTGTCCAAAGCAGTGTCAGGTTCTTTACATCCCATTTCCATTAATTGGTCCCACTATAAAAAAAGAGTTTCACATTATAAATAATAGTGTCATAGTATTTGTTAATTTCTTCATGAAACTACAGAAAGAGAATTTTTAGCACCGAAATAACAAAATGGTATTTTACGAATGTTCAATAAAAATATTCCACAGTCATGTTTTATGAGTTAAGACGCATGGATTTACTGATACGAGTATCAGTTTAATGATAATTGTGGGTATGATGTAGGTAAATGTAAATCTTTTAATAAATATATAAGCAGGCGCTAAATGCGTCAAAATTAAGCGAAAACGATAGCATACCTATGTACCTATACCTACCTAGGTTCATTATCTAATCTCAGGCAGTGCATAATAAAATGGTTCGACCGTTCGAGTAACAGCTTGAAAAATGTAGAAAAATGTTTTCAGGAAATGGTATAAGTACCAAGGTATGGTAGGTACTGCAAGGTTTTAAGGCCACGGCCCTATCTCATTAGGACACCATGGTTGCGGAATCATTCAGTTATCACGTGAGGTACCCTCTATACATACAATACAACTGTATATCTACTTTGTTGGTGGCGTAGTCACATGAATAAATATTGTGGCGTAGTCATGGTGCCCTAATGAGATGGATGGAACCTATAGGGTGTGTTGAGTTTGATACCTACCTATTTAAGTAGTATATCAAACTAATAATTTTCATCTCGACTTAATGTATGATCCTTACCTTGCATCCTCTCTACCTACATAGGCAATTCTGTCGTACACAAGGTGACCTATTGTGATTCTCATAAACATAGGCACAAGAATATATAGTTACTGTGACATAGGTGACTGTAGGTACACACCCGCTTGATTACTTAATTCTATGACATTATGGGATTAGATTGTATAGAATAGAACAAAGGATTATTTACAATCCTGTTCTTGTGTTACATCAATAAACATTCGTCCGTCGTCGTCGTCCGTTTGTTGACGAATTATTGGCGGCTACGGATGTTCAACATGTTGGAAAGGCGGAATTAAAATAATAACTACCCTATGAATATGGATTACAGATTATTGAATGGTTAGTCTGATGAAGAAGTTGCAATTAAAAAAAACAGGAATTCCAAAAAATTACTGAAAAAATTAAATCGGTTTCAATCGCTGTATTATGAGCTTCATTGGTTTTGAAATTCCCTGATTACTTCTATTTAGACTGACTTTACTACATTTTTTTTATTTTTTTGCATTCACAATGCAATTTTCAAAACTCATTGAAAATAAAGTACTTATTCGAAAGAATGGAAAAGTATTTCATTCGAGTGTGAAGGTAGTAATATCTTCACATTGATGAAATAAACGTTAACGCTGTGTAGTTTTTTCACTGAAACCCGACTTTCAGTCAAAAACGCTAACAGTCTTTCAAATTCTGATATTGTAGAATACCTACTCTTAGATAACAATTACATTATCTAGACCCGTTATTCATCAATGTCCATCGGAAAAGGAGGGTCACATTATCACAGCTTAAAAAGTGAAGTTATCATTATTGATAAGGGAACCCAAGCAGCTATCTTAATATATGCTTCTTGTGAACGTCTTACTTATTCTCCACTTTTGTGCATGTAAAACACATACGGGCAGAGATAATATAGTTGCATAATAGTCCTACCTACATTGATCGTAAGATTAATGGCTCCGATTTATTAGAATATTTAAAAAATGAGACAATTTGTCATACTTCGGGCAACCATTCTTTTTCTTGGAAATCATATTTTCATACATTCTTTTCAGGGTCATCTTGCTTGAAGGTATCTTTTTTCAATTAAGTACTTAAGTATTAATTATTTTTTGCATTTACAAACATTTTGCTCCGTTGGCATTCAATATAGTGAAAGGTCATGGGTTCGAATCCTACCGGAGCTAGTAAGGAGACGGTTCGATTTTTTCCCACTAAGTATTTCAATATAATTGAGATTATTTATTTTTGTGTTTATTGATGAAACCTCTCGCTTTCGATTTCGAGAAGTATAAGTATAAGTGTAAGGTATAAGGTATAAGTGTAAGGTCATCGGACAAAAAGTTTATGTATCTAATAGAAAAGAGTGATACGTCGTTATCTTTTCTATATAATATATGACGAGAAGAAAGATATTAATAATGTATACTTACACTGTATACGTCAGGAATGGAAGTATCAACTGGCCCCTCCCACTGCACAATTGCTTTGAGATGTGGCAAACGGCTTTTCACTGACAGAACCTTATCCAGTTGTTTCTTGTCTTGTACTGTGCAGATGTTGGCGCGGGAAGAGGCAAGACAGTGGTAGCAGGCTTCCGCCGAGTTCGTCGTGTAGATACCCGCGGCGAAACCTCTGTTGACAAAACAGATAATATAATAATTAATGTTCTTATCAATTCTATGATTTTTTAACCGCCTCTGTGGTCTAGTGGTACACACCACCTGTATCAGAACCAGAGGTCCCGAGTTCAATTCCCATTGGGGGTATTATTGTATTCGGTTTGGTTAGTTAGTAGTTTGGTAGGCTTTGTTCAAAGTCCACGTGGCTTGCTACCAACATCCTATCTAAGTTTGACGCATAACAACGTTATTTTCAGCATTGTTGTGTTCCGGCAGTTAGAGTTAAGATATCCAGTTCCTCAGTAAATGAGGATTCCAGGAGTAGAGCGCTTCCACCTTTAGCCTTATCATCACATGACATCACTTAATCAGGTGTGATGAAGGCTAATTGCTACCACGTTGTGGATAAGACAAACTATACCTACATAATTATACACCACAATTTTTTTATTATACTTTTAATGTAGCATACGTTAGACAGTTCATTTTCGTGCAAAGCAAATCGTTTCTTCTTTACAAGGAATAGGGTCCAAGTTTCTAGCATAAGCTGCATAAAAAAATGTCTAGCATTTTTTTATGACTTTTATTCCAATAGCATAAAATAACTTTTTGGTTTACACGAATGAGCTGTCATAGGACCCATGCTACATTGAACAAAGTATAGTACAAATATTTCAGGTATCATATAATGAATATGTCCATCAATGCGGTCAACTTCTAGGAATAGGAATGTAGCTACCTATTACATCGACTCGACCAAAATGTATACAATGTTAGTATTGATGGACAGTCACGTCACGATCACGAGCGTTCCGAAACAAAACTATCTGTGCCACAAGTTATTCAACATTGTAATATGACACAGTTCTATGTTGTTTACATAATTATTATTGCTCGTGACTGGACACTTTCATCCCCTAAAATGTTTGTAGTACCTACCTGCCTACCTAAATAAAAAATTTGGTAATAGTATGTCAAGCATTTTGTACTGAATGAAGCTAGAACAAGCTAGTTATAATGGCAGATAGAAGAAACTCAAAATCGGTAAACGGGTAAAATGTATGGAGGGTTTGCTTTTTCGACCAAAGGCGTTTTCTACGCTTGCCCCGCCCACGTAACTTACTTCCACTAACTTCTTACCACTTACGTCATTCTCGTGTTAAGTGGTTGTACCTAGGTATCTTTAAAATTATGGATTTCATAAGAAGTACCTACCTAAACTGTTTGTGATAAGTAGACCAAATCTATCCGTGTCAGAGGAATTAAATGGAATCACAATGGATGATATATGGATGATATTTATGTAAGTCTAATCACAACGTTCAATGTTCAAATTATTATTTTGTATTATACCTACTAATATAATAAAAACACAATTGAGTACAATAAAATTACAAAGTCCAATGTCCAAATTATACATAATAATAATTTGGACATTGAACGTTGTTGTTCAGTAGGTAAAACTTATAACCACTCGAATTGAGGACACTTTAATGATAACAAAAAATGTCTAACTCTCTTTTTATAGTTGCATTACAGTTTTTAGAGGATTATCCTGAATTTTTTCTATACAAATGGCCTTAGCAGACGATGAATCGTTGAATGAAAGAAACATTGAATTGAATTGAATTGAAGCGAAAGGTCGTGGATTCGCGTCCCATCGGAGCTGATTGTGAGACGGGTCGATTTTTTCTTAATACTTCATTTTCCATTTTTCAGAAACATTGAATATTGTACAAGTGGATGTCCGCGTGTAATCAATCGACTGACTTATGAAATACTTAACTGTACATTTCTGGCTCTTGTACAGTTAGCGTGAAATTGTCTGCTCTAGACGTCATCATTGCTTCAGATTATTTTGACTAAAAACAATTTGATATACCTAAGTGCGCAGTTTGTCGAATCATCATATAGGTGTTCAAAATATCTTGCTACTCATTGTTTCATAGTTATATTAGCAGTCAGGATGATCAAAATTTTCTTAGCAAACAAATTTCTCAAAATTATCTGTGCACAATGTACAGTCGGTGCCATCCAAAGTGACAAATCCAATCCAATCCAATCCGCTGACTGTACATACAACAACGTCATGCACAGATAATTTATCCTGAGCCTAGAGATTATCCTTGCTTCGTTTGGTCTGAGTCCTCAGTCTATTAAAGGATTTCCATGCTTGCCAAGGACTTAAATGGGCGAAGTCGGGGGTGTAGTGTGGCGCAGTATTGGTCAGAAAAAATATAATTATTAAGCCGAATGGTCGAAACGCTAAGAAGGGGAATAAATAATTAGCTCTTGCGACTTACCCTGCATGAATAGCGCCGAGGTCGGCGAGGAACCACGGCTCTGAGTTGAAGCCCAGGATGCCTACCGAGTGGTATCTTTCCAGGCCCAACTTGAGGAACCCTTTGGCAACAATTCGTACTCGCTCTCGATATTGTCTGGAAGCAAAAAAGAAAGTTACTTAATACCATTTATTTTTAAAAGGAAAATGTAGTCAAGTGCTTATTCTACTTACATCAGGGTGAAGAAATTCTTATTTGGTGACCTATAAATTATTATGGAACAATTATGTGGTATTTGATTTACCTGTTCCGTAAGTTTAGTATGTTAGTAACTGGAGTTTCACTGCGCTCATGACAAAATTACTCTACTCCACCATTCTATTTATCTTAGTCACACCTTAGATAATTAATTCTTACTTGTAGGTAACTTTTTGCCATTTTCCGTCTGCCTTCTTTGTGCAGAGGGCGCTGAGGTCGGGGTACCGCGCCGCTATGCGCGTGAGAAGCCCTGGAACGGACACGGGGGGTTCCCCAGCGACACCTCGCGGGGATAAACGGAGTTTGACAGCACCTTCTGGGTCCCATGTGGTGTATTCTGTCGACGGTATCACTTGGTCTGGACCTGCCATAAAATTGAATAATTAATAGGTAGGTACATTTATCTATACAATCCCACCAATATTAGGTAAGTACTTAAGTATTTTCTTACAGGTTGTCGATAAAATTGAACATAAGTTACAATTACAAGACACCATTGGTATACAAATGAACACCCAAAGGAAACGCCCACAGTTGTAGAATGAGGTGCCAAATGATGAATCATCAAGCCATATTTTGAAACTGCATTGGCTAAGACGGTTCTTGTTGAAAAATATCCATTATTTAACACCGCTGCATATATCTCGATGACAATAGCTGTCAAATTATATAAAAATACAGGTACCTAGAGTCAGTTTTGAACTGAACCCCGGCTAACATTAATATGGTACAAAATCCTAAAAACCTAGTTTTTTGAGGAAAAGTGTCTAAAACTTAATTGCTGAGGAAAATTGCTTCATAGAAAACCTTTAATTTAACATGAGACGATAAGATTAAAATCTTAATTTCTATTATTCTGTGTTTCTATTAGGGTTTGTGACATTGGGACGACCTATATTAATTATAATGTTGTTGTAAAAAATTATAAATTAAACATAAGTAACTGTTTGACACAGTCGTATGAGCTATAGAAACATTCTTTGTAGATAAAACACACATTCAAACTGACATTTGTTGATAACAGTGTCAAAGAACGCACCGATATAATAGTGAGATAAAATTGTTGACACTTCGTCGGTTTATCAAGCATTTATCTTCAAAGTTTGAAAAAAACCAGCATACACTTTCTTCACATGCGATATTCAAGCGTGTCGCGTCGGATTTTAAAATTGCCTTGATATGTGCCCTATTTATAGTCTGTACCTTCTGAAAAATTTCTGACCTGTGAAATACCTACTATGCAAAAAAAAACAGCGAGTTGCACTCCGGGAGTGCCGGCAGAAGTGAAAACTTGAATATTAACGTTGTGAATTTTTGATATTCTTAAATTTTTTAACCCGTTGATTTATATAAAATATACTTAGAGATGAATTAGATGCGTTGATAAAGGGCTCCCTAGACTTTTTCACAAAAAAAAAGGTATTTGGACAAAAAAAACGAAAATAATACACATTGTACCAGTTTTTCGATCAGGTCACGTGTACGTCTTACGGTCACGTGATCCTGAGGTGAGTTTAACAGTTTTTTTACGCATCACAAATAGTGCACAACGCCACTAAAGAAGTTTTCACTTCAAAAACCGGTCAAGAGCAAGTCGGACTCGCGCACCGAGGGTTCCGTACCATCATAAATACTTATAAATAAATAAAACGTGAAAATGTTTTCATCGGCCAGGCTATATTCGTCAGAAAATTTGCGATGCAGAATATTGCAGTTTTAGGTCAGCGCCATCTCTTGCCCAATAGCAGAACTAATGTAATTTTTGTTGATGATTTCTGAAAAGTTTACTACCTATTTAGAGACATCGTTTTATTTTTCCTGTAATCTTTACATAAACTTCTATCACATAAAACAATTTCAGATTTTTCTCTACCTATGCAAACTTCAGAGATGAGGGGGGAACGGTATTTTTTTAACATTTTCCATCAAAAGTTAAAAACTATGCGGCCTAAGAAAAAAACAAATAATGGTGTGAGACGGGTCGATTTTTTCTAAATACTTCATTTTCCATTTTTCAAAGAAATAATGCTTGAGAATTTTCAAGCAGTGCTCTTGATGATACCCCAAATGCCCTAGTAGCCCGAATACTTCGAATTTTTAAGACCCCCTTTCAGACCCTGTTGCAAGAAAAAATATTTGTACATTTATTTCTCTCTTATTTGCAAAATAGGTGGGCAAATGTCCTCTAAAGCTATTCCAAATTTCAAGTTGATAGCATTATTAGTTCTCGAGATCAGTCTTGGGTCGTGGTCCACCTGCTTGGTTCACCTGGGTGGATCACGGGCACTTTTTCTTGCCGGTGGTCCACCTCGGTACGCCTGCCGGCCTAGCATGAGCGGCTTTTATCACGCGATATGATATAGCACGTCATGCTGTCTTACTTAGGTACCCCACTAAGGTGTAAGCAAGACAGTATGACGTGCTATATCATATCGCGTGATATAATGATGGTCATGCTAAGCAGGCTGGGTGATATGATATCCAGCTGTGACAGACAGACTGAGTCGCACCATAAAGTTTCCTTTTTACCATTTTGGTACGGAACCCTAAAGAGATTGTTTTAAATTTTTTCCAAACTGCTCGTAAACTACAAGTGATGTGATTTTCGTTATTATTGGAAAATATTGGTAATTATTTTGTCTTGAAACTGTACATTTGTTATTTAGAGAAAATATCTACTAAATATAGTAGTATTGACGGCATTAGTTTTTTTCGTTTTGAGCGTGCTGACTTCCTCTCTCTAGCCATAAGGGCCCACACAAAACTGTGAGTCGCATCGCATTGCAAAAATCTGCGATGAGAATTTGATCACGTGCTACATCGATATATAGGCCTAAATTAACAGCACGTTAATAATTGTAACACTTACAGTGAAGAACGCATGTTTAGAGAGCAATTTACAGAATTGTTGTGATGCTGGCTGTGTTACGTTTTGAATTTAGTTTCTAGTTTCTTCCTAATAGTCAACAATTTTTGGAAATATAAACAGCTTTTCAGCTGAAATTGGTGAGCAAGAGTTATAATACTTATAAAATTTTTCAAGTACCTAGGTAGTTTTTCACATACCGTTCATAAATGTATGTCTTTGGATTCCATTCGCCGGCGTCGATTGTATTTTGTGCACTGCAACAGCATCTCCATCTTCCATGGTTATTAATTACCTGAAACAAATTAAGCCGGTTTTAAAATTTTTCAGGAGCAAAATATTTATTTGTCCTCTGCGTCCACTTGTTCACACTAAAGATATCCAATGAAAAAACGTGTTGCACTCCGGGAGTGCCGGCAGAAGTGAAAAGGGCTCACTAGATTTTTTCACAAGAAAAAAGGAAATTGACAAAAAAATACGGACTGGATTTAAACCGAGGTCTTCTGGCTTCAATGCAGCCCGTTTTCTAATCTAACCCAAGCTATTACAACTTTGAAAACAGTGGCGAAACTTGCCTTCGTATTTTAATGACATTGTAACAGTTTTTCGATTAGGTCACGTGTCCGTCTTACGAATTTTCGATCTGACGGTCACGTGACCCTGACGCGAGTTTTAACATTTTTTACCCATCACAAAAAGTGCACAACGCCGCTAAAGGAGTTTTCCCTTTAAAATGAAAAATCTGGAAAATAAAAGTGAACTTAATTTTTTCCTGACTTATAGTTAAAAACTTTTTTTTCGATGCCTATTGTGTTATTGTTTATTGTATTTGCTTTTACTATTGTATTATTGTTTCACTAAGGATTAGTTTTTGTCACGTTCGGCTTGACACCATCGACTCAAATCGTTCGAATCGTCATTTTCTCGTAGAATTCCCAAACAACTAAGTACTTTCACCTGACCTGCATCAACTTACTTATATTATGTACTTAGAAAAATCGATTCATGTTCATGTCGAATCGCGGAGGTCGTCTAGATAACAGATTAAATTCGATATGATTGTATTTTATCTGATTATCGATGTGGATTTAATGCTATAGTAATATAACTGCATTGCATTAATCTAATTGATAAGTTTTTACGTACGTAAGTAGTTATTTATTGTGGATTTTAGATTATTATCGCTATGGTTGGTATCCGGCTGGAGATCTTGTCGACTTCATAGTAATAAAATTGTATCCTACTGATTCGGCTGAAATTTGGGACAGACACTTTGTAGCCTGGACCAGGAACATTAGGCTACTTTTTATCCCGGAAAAATATCGGACTTAGAGGTCCTGAAGGATTTGTAAATCCCACTAAGACTTAGACATTAAAAAAAAATTACTCATTCACACTAAAAAGATGCAGAAAAAAAAACTACATGTCTTGGTGCTGCCAGTTTAAAAACCAAAAAATTGGACTTAGTGATTTTTAGAATTCGAGCATCCAATTGGTACTTATTAGGTATAAGCTTTTCAAGAAAAAATATTCAAGATAAACATTGATTAAAAATTTAGCGGTTTGTAAGTTTTTAAATAGGTACATTAATTTTATATCAAGTTCCAATTTAAATCAGGTAGGTACCCGGGTAAGTAAGTAGGTTTTTTGTCATATTTTACTGTTATCAATTTGCGTGTGAATCACACACAGTCCACGTAATTTGTTTGTAATTGCTAGAAATCAGTAAACAGCTAAGTAAAGAGCTGATTTATTAAGATAATGGTATACAAGGAAATTAAATAAGCGATTAGATCGCTACCTAGCGTGACAACGCATCCTTTACAATTGCATTTTGTTGCAACCAGTCTTTTGAAACAAAGTGGCGGGCGGAATCTCTTAATGATTGCATTGTAAGCTAATTACCATTGCACTGGTACTGGTAGGTACCATTATGACAGGCTACAGACTCCATAGTCTACACACCAAACCTTCTGACCCGCCGACATGAGTCGTCGACTTTTTTGTCGGCGGGCTAGTCGGCGACTTCATATCTCGTTCAACTTTGTTGGCGGCACGAAATTAGCAAATTTTTGGTACTTAGTGATAGATTAGTAGGTAATTAAAACCAAGTCCAAACTGGTGTCCAGTGTTTTCCATATTCTTGGACAGCGCCGACATGGGCTTTGAAGAAAGCCGTTCGTTCGCGTGTTGACGCCTTCGAGATGTGGTGCTGGAGGAAAATGCTGCGGATTCCCTGGACAGCATCGGACCTACGCATCTATACTCAAAGAGCTGAAGATCTCTAAAAGACTCCACCCTGCCTTCGAAGGGTTGTTGACTATTTTGGCCATATTGCCAGAAAACCGAAGACAATCTAGAGATAATCTAGAGACTGATAATCACTGGCAAAGTCAACGCCAAAAGACTAAGAGGGTGTAGCACTGCTCTCGACCCCAATTTTCACGATGCCTTCCACGCTGCATCTAACTGAAACAAATGGCGAAACATCGTGAGGGGCAAGATATGTCCAGGAGGGCGCGATTGAGGAATACGACTCAAGGAAGAGGTGATAAGGTTGAGCGTTGGCGGGCATATGAGTCGCCTAAGCCTCCGCCGCCGGCCTGTGTCGGCGGGTTTGGTGTGGTAGCTAGACTGCTTTACAGTTCCCAACACGAAGGTGTATACGAGCTAGCTAGATTATTATTATTATTTATAGGGGGGACGCCAGCAAAGCCGGACGGGTGATCAGTCACCCAGGTCGGGACCATTTCACCCAGTTCCCCAAGTCCCCTAAAAGCTGAAAAGCAGGGGGAGGCGGGTTATCATTTACCCCACCGGCGTCGGACCCTCGAACCTACCTGTGCTAGTAGATGGTTGCATGTTATAAGTTTTCCTCACTTCTAGACAGTTTTAAAAAGTCATTCGAAGTAGGTATATTGTAAAAATATACATAGAGTTAAGATTTTGCAAATAGGGGTTGCAAATTGTTTTAAGAAATTATATGAACCTTTCCTGAATTTTCTGCAAGCCACGTTCTTTGTTATCAGGCTGTCACCTAAATATTGGGTCCTTGGCCTTTGAGAAAATTTACCTTAGGTAAGTAGGTACGTGGTTCGTCATATTTCTGCAAATTAACTTATACTTAGGTAGGTAGTAGGTACCTACTTACCTAAAAGTTTGATACAAAAAGATTAAGTAATTTACTTATTATAATTCATACGTAAAATTGAGAAAGAAACCATTTTTAAGCGACTTCAATAAAGGAGCTTTTTAGTTTGACTTTGTATGTATGTTTGTCCGCGATTATATCGCTCATTTGGCTGAAAATGTTTTCATCGGTGAGGCTAGTTAGGCTAGGCTAGGCTATTCGTCAGAGTATTTGCGGTGTAGAATATTGCAGTTTTAGGTCAACGTCAGCTTTTGACCGATAGTGGAACTTATATAACTTTGTTGATGATTTCTGAAAAAGTTTAAGTACTTACTTACTTATAGCATCAAAAGTAAAAAACTATGCGGCTTAGGAAAAGCCCCCAAAATTTATTAAGACCATTTAAGACCTTATAAAATTTTAAGACCTCCTTTCAGTCTATGTTGCAAAATATTTTTATTCTTCTCTTAATTGCAAAATAGTTAGCCAAACGTCATCTAAAACTATTCCAAATTTAAAGTTGATGGCATTAGTAGTTCTCGAGATGTCCAGCTGTAACAGACAGACCGAGTCGCACCATAAGGGTTCCTTTTTAGCATTTTGGCTCGGAACTCGGAACCCTAAAAACAACCCCCGACACACAAAAAGTCTCTAAAAAATTTTAAAAAATAAAATTTCCCTCTCGGTCGGGGACCCCCAAATATTACCTACCCTCTTAACACTTCTCTTTTTGTGGGTTTGTGGGCTAAAATTCTCTTTTTACTTTTTAGAGGATTATTATTGTGTCCCCGATTGATAATTTTTTTTATTTTTATTTACACACAAACTTTGTAAGTAAATACTTAAAAAACATAAGCCATCCAAAAACCAGTTGCAATCTACAGACTCAACCTTGACCAAGGCGTCTCTGCCTCGTTCACTAGCTGAGTGGTTAGGCGAGTATTATATTGGACTTTGTAATTCCTATAATAACACGTGGAAGGAAATAATCTAAGTTACTAAGTAGGCACCTACCATTATACTTATTACTTGCATTTTACTGCAAAGATCTAAAGCACGGTTTCTATCGAGAGAGATAATACCAACAATTGTAATTTTAGTTTTTTTAGCATTGTTATTGGTCGTGCTTCGTTCGCATTCGCACATAGGTAAACACATCTTGACGAGAAATATTTAAGACTAGTGGCTCGTCGTTGGGAGTGTGTCGGGAAGCACTAAGATAGTAATTTTGGAAATTATAGTGGAAAATCAAAACCAAACCCAGGTTAAAACAATATATTCTAATGCGCTAGAAACCAATCAATTGCAAAACATTAATTTAATTGTAAAAAACAAAGGTTTATAAAGTAGGTATTTCATCCAAAACAAATTTCTTAAAATTTTCATACCTACTTACAAAACATTTTTTAAAACAGCTAAAATGGAATTTATTGAAAAAAAGAAATCGTATGACTTAATGGTATTCTAAATACCTTATTTTAATTGCCTTTAGCAATAATAGCGAAAAGTTGTTTAGAAAACTTTTGGAGCAAAAAGTGGCCAAAACCAGGGCTTCTGCCCTACCTTCATAGGTTCTTCATCAAAAAAAAAAAAAAATCAAAAAATCTTTATTTCAAAACATACAATTTTTACAAAGATATTCGGAAGTCTTCTTTTTGATAAAAAATATCTGTGTCAGAAGACCTCGCTCTTCTATAGCTATTAAAATATTAGCGTATGTTTGTGAGCTTTTGTTTCTTTTGTTGTGTGTGTGTGTGTGTGTGTGTGTGTGTGTGTGTGCGTGTGTGTGCGCGTGTACAGTTATAGGTTTGTGTTTGCATTTATATTACACAATACATAACTTAATTATATTAATTTTACAAACTTACTATATATTGTGCTGTAATAATTCCTCTGATTCGCTGTATGTTAATGTTTTGAGCCAATCTGTCAGTGCATTTTTTGTGTAATGTGCATTTTTAGTATATATATGTAGGATTTTATTAACTTGATTATATAAATGTGTTGATAATATTTCAAATTGACGACTAGCAAACGTCGTTTTATATTGTTTAGTCCTAATAACTGAACGGTTACTCCTCCTGCTCTGATACCCTGCATCAAGTTCCATTACCTTGTGTTTCCTTAGTATAGCATGTAATATAAATAACTTTCTCACCGAAAGGACTTTGCACAGTGCATATAATTCTTCGGTAGGAAACCTATGCCGCTTGAAGTACATCACTTTTAACAGGGATCTTTGTGCTCTTTCTATATCTAGAAAATTCGTTTTCGATGTACCACCCCACACTGGGATACAATACGTAATCACGGACTGGGCAAGGGCAATGTAGACAATGTTTAACAAATTTTTTGGTTTATTTTTATTTGTTGAAGAAGTTGGCAGCACATGTCTCAATGTTTTAAATAACCACGTAAGCTTTCGTATTCTATTAGCAATTTGTTCTACTTGTTTATACCATGTCAACTTTTGATCTAAGACAACTCCAAGGTATCTAGTGTTTGGGACTTTTTCAATCATAGGACATGCACAAGCTACATTATCATCATCACATCTATGCATTTTAATATTGAAGCTATTGTCGGGCTGTGTACGATCAGTCATACTAAAACAGATATAGTTAGTTTTTTTCGTATTAAGGGTAAGTAGACTGTGATCCAACCATTGTCCTAATTTTTTCAAAACCAACTCTACTTTTAGACGCAGTATATCCCAAGAATTACCCTCAAAAAACACAGCAGTATCATCTGCATAAGAGATTATTTGTGCGTTATCCATTTTCATATTGCAGAGTGAATTAATATAAATTAAAAACAAAGTAGGTCCCAAAACGCTACCTTGGGGGACTCCATAGCCGACACCTCTATCAGAACTAACAAACGCGCCAACTTTAACCCGCTGCCTTCTATTTGAAAGGTAGTCTTTAAAAAGCGCTAACGGAACGCCTCTTATACCATATCTTTCAAGCCTTCTTCTTCTTTTTTCTATCTTCATGCGACGTAAGTGAGCACTAATGAAGGATTTTTTGAAATTCCTTCTCTGGGGGTAAAAGACCTGGTCCGAGTTTGAATGTAGCTTTTTATTTCTTCAATGGATTCAATTGAAATTGTGTACGTACCTACCCTACATAGGTTCTTCAATGACGTAAGTGAGCACTAAGAAAGGATTTATGGTAGGTACCTATTTAAACACCCTACCCATACCATGAGGGGGTTAAAAAGGGGATAATGAATAAGCTTCAAAATTACTGGACGATTTCGTAAATTATTTCACCTAGGTATATCATGAAGATACAATATTCCTGAGTTACATTAGGTTACATTATTTTCCGACGTTCCTACGGTGACGGGTGTCATGCGGGTAAAACTGCGCATAGTCTCTTTCATAATGGCATCACTACATAGTATAAAACAAAGTCGCTTTCTCTGTCCCTATGTCCCTTTGTATGCTTAAATCTTTGAAATTACGCAACGGATTTTGATGCGTTTTTTTTAATAGATAGAGTGCTTCAAGAGGAAGGTTTATATGTACTTTTTATCCCGATATTCCCACGGGAACGGGAACCACGCGGGTGAAACCGCGGGCGGCCGCTAGTTCAAAATAAATTGAATTGTGTAGGTAGGTAAGTTTTTATTTTACTCTAAGTACTGTCTTTTATTATATGCTTTTAAATATTTTTAAAAGATGTAGGTAGGTACCTACCTACTTACTAATTATTTAGTTTCGACGATGACGACCTTTCAACGACCTGCCTTCTTATATAAGAATATAATGCTTAGACTTTGTCACTGACGCATTATGTTTCTTTTATGTAAAATTGATTTTAAGAAAACAAAAACAAAATCTGAAATAACTGAGCAACATAAAATCGAATTTATGAAAATGGGTTTGGTTGGACAATAGACATCTGAATATAGGTAGGTACCTAATCAAAATTATTTATGTAGGTACATACTTACCTTTTTTTTGCTTTTACTTTTATTGGGTTTGCTCTTACCCACATTGCAAAAAATCGCAAGCGTCACTTGCAAAAAGTTCTGCGTTTTATTAAAATAACACACTTATTGTTATTATATTAGTACCTACAGCTTTCTTTAGATAATTAAATTGATTGAAGTCGTAATTTTTATATTTAGAAGCTCACGACAAACTGGTCTTAGTAGAGCACGAATAGAGTAGAGTTAGAGATCAACTGCATAAAATTCCCTGGATAAAAATAATTACTTAGGTACTTACATTAGGTTCCACGTTACATCACTTGCTTCATAGGGGTGCAGAGTAAATATTTAGAATGTTTAATAAGATCAAAAATATATTACTTAGGTCCGGTTGTTCGTACATAACATAACAGTAAAGTACGCTGCGGCAAGTTATACAGAAGACCGAAGAGTATAATTTGCCACTTTGCTTGGCGTTCGTGGACTATGAAATGAAATGAAATGAAATATTATTTATTTGCTCATGAGAAAGGGTTACATTGATGATATTATAATATTCTTAAAGCTTCTCCTCTTCAGCTAGCAAAAGTAGCATGCAAAATTTAACATAAATAAAATAAAATTTATTGAAATTAATTTACCAACATTATTTGTCAAAGTAGCATGCAAAATTTAACAATCATTAATTAAAATTTATTGGAATTAAATTACATTATAGAAGTCAATATATTAAATTATAGTAGTCAAAAATAAAATAAAAAATATCTTTATCGGCTGAAAGCATTGCAAATAGCCAATAAAAGAATATAATTTTGTCTATGGCAGACCATAACTTACCATAGACAATACAACAATACAACACACATATGAGAAAGCCTTTGATTCGATTGAGACTTGGGCGGTGCTGCAGTCTCTCCAGAGGTGCCAAATAGACTACAGGTACATCGAGGTGCTGAGGTACTTATACCAAAACGCCACCATGTCGGTCCGATTACAGAACCAGAGCTCTAATCCTATCCAACTACAGCGAGGTGTGAGACAGGGAGATGTCATCTCTCCCAAACTGTTCACAGCTGCGTTGGAGGATATTTTTAAGCTGCTGGACTGGAAAGGATGCGGCATCAACATCAATGGCGAGTACCTAACACACCTACGGTTTGCCGATGATGTAGTTCTTATGGCTGAGACCTTGGAAGACATGAACACAATGCTCGAAGATCTCGGTAATGCTTCGCAAAGAGTGGGTCTTAAGATGAACATGGACAAGACGAAAATCATGTTCAATGTCCATGTTGCACCCGCTCCAGTTAATGTTGGGAACATTACACTCGAAGTTGTTGACCACTATGTTTACCTAGGACAGACGGTCCAGTTAGGTAAGTCCAACTTTGAGAAAGAGATCTCTCGTCGAATCCAACTCGGATGGGCAGCGTTTGGGAAGCTCCGGCATATATTCGCGTCCGAAATACCTCAATGTCTCAAGACGAAAGTCTTTGACCAGTGTGTGTTGCCAGTAATGACCTATGGAAGTGAGACGTGGTCTTTTACTATGGGTCTCATAAGAAGGCTCAAAGTCACCCAGCGAGCAATGGAGAGAGCGATGCTTGGTATTTCCCTGCTCGATCGAATCAGAAATGATGAGATCCGCAGGAGAACTAAAACGACCGACATCGCTCGAAGGATTGCATCATTGAAGTGGCAGTGGGCAGGACACATAGCGCGGAGAACTGATGGCCGTTGGGGCGGAAAGGTTCTCGAATGGCGACCGCGTACCGGACGACGTTCCGTGGGCAGGCCCCCTACAAGGTGGACCGACGATCTGGTCAAGGTCGCGGGAAGCCGCTGGATGCGGGCAGCGCAGGACCGATCGTTGTGGAGATCCTTGGGGGAGGCCTATGCCCAGCAGTGGGCGTCGTTCGGCTGACATGATGATGATGATGATGATAACAGTAAAATAAAAGTTAAAATTTAACTATTGTCAATTTTGACATCGGTAAAAGAAAAATACGTTGGTTATTTTAGGGTTAAAAGTGTTGTCTGTACTATTTCATTAACCTTCCTTTAATTACTAATGTCAAAATTCAAACCACCCCCACCCTGTCGGTTATTTTGACCGCCGGCGCCGTAGTAATCTGTAATTTTACTGCTCGTTAAAAAACCGCTGCTTCAACAACACTTTTTAAATTTGACCGCCGGTTAATTTTACTTTAACCATAATTTAACCCTAAAGTTAACGTAACCAAGCTTCGAGCAACCGGACCTTAGGTACATACTTACCTAGTGACTTATTGAGAATATTAAAAATATTTATTTGCTTACAATAGACCTTTTGATTAGACCAAACGTCATCTTTCCGATAAGTACCTATACCTAAGTAAGTACCTAAGGTCCGGTTGCTCGTACATTTAACTTTTGTCAAAATTGACAAAAGTTAAAATTTAACTGATGTCAATTTTGACATCGGTAAAAGAAAAATACATTTGTTATTTTAGGGTTAAAAGTGTTGTCTGTACTATTTTATTAACCTTCCCTTAATTACTAATGGCAAAATTTAAACCACCCCCACCCTGTCGGTTATTTTGACCGCCGTTAAATCTGTAATTTGACTGCTCGTTAAAGTAACCGCTGCTTCAACAACGCTTTTTAAATTTGACCGCCGGTTAATTTTACTTTAACCATAATTTAACCCTAACCAAGCTTCGAGCAACCGGACCTGTAATGTAAAATTTTAACTGCCTTTAACTTTGTGCTTTAACTTTTTTTGCTATCTATACTTACAATATTTTTACATCTGGCAATAAATAAAGATATTATTATATTTATTAGCTTATACTTAAGTAATTATAAAATATTGTACCTGCTCAATAAACTAATTACCAAATAAATAATGTCATAAAATCCAATTATATCACTGATAGCAACCTGCTTGCGATATCTAATCGTAGGAAATCCTTATGTCTGTGTGATGAGTGATGACGGAACAGTTAACTATGCAAAGGACATGCCAGCCTTGTGAAATTTGGTGATGTCGGCCGAGTAACGGTCGTAACGGCTAGCGACTCTCATTAACTATGAATTTAGCATGGCGTATTGGCGACTTGTAGAAGTCAACAACACTTCAAGAAAGTTGACCTTGGTCATTACCAATTTTTGTTATGTTCGGAATCAAAATGAAAGAGTTTGTTTACCTATGTAATTAATGATGGATTTAAACTTTTTAAATGAAGTCAGTGGAGTGGCAAAGCTTGAGAAAAGCAAAAAGGAAAAGTTGCCCTCGCTCCAAATATTTATTCTCATGACAAGCTTTAGTAGGCACAGAGATAACTTTATCAAAAAAAAACATTAAAACTTAATTTGATTTGAACGTCTATAAAACGTAAAAGTTTAGTTTGACCATGATATTTTTTGTTAGGAACAGCTGCAATGAATTTGACAAATATCTTTGTCCGGAAACACTGAAAATGGAACTCTTAAACTATCATACGTTATCATATTTCGCTAACGATATTAGGTAATAATTCAATCACCACAAAAAAGTTTTAATCATTTGATGATTCCATTCGTGTTTCATTCGCAAATACCATGGCCGCGTGAGAGGATAGGCTTCGATCAATGTTATTGTTGATCGAAGTAGGGCAGAGGTACCCCTTGTGGCCACTTTAAGGATTTTTTTGACTTTTTAGCACTAAGTACTAAATGGTCTTAGGTAGGTATAAGAGACAAGGTATATCTTAAATTAAAGATAATTTATCTACCTTTAAAGGAACATTTTACAAATTTAAAAAAGTAAAATAGTTTTTTGTAGGTATATAACACAAAATGTGTGAGAGGTGCCAAATGTACTGGGTTTTGGCCACTTATTGATAGTTAAACTTTTGTAAGTAAGTATAGCGAAAAATCAAAACCAAAACCCAGGTTAAATCAATATATTCTAATGCGCTTGAAACCAATATATTGCAAAACAACAATTTAATTGTAAAAAAACAAAGGTTTATAAAAAGTATTTTATCCAAAACAAATTTCTTAAAACTTTCATACAAAACATTTTTTAAAACAGAAAAAAAATCGTATGACTTATGGAATTCTAACGGTTTTTATTATTACCTTATAATACCTTATTTTAGGTAAATTCCTTAAGCAAAAATGGCGAAAAGTTGTTTAGAAAACTTTTAGAGCAAAAAAAAAGTGGCCAAAACCGGGGCCCTATGTAGGTAACTAAACTAACCAACCGCATTTTATAACGCCAGGTAGAAAACAATTTAACAAATGCATAAATTATTCCAACTATGGAAAAAATTTAAAATTCTATTCTTTGCTGAAAACGCGTAGACATAAGTACCTAACTTTTCAACTTTTCTTGAACTGTTATTTAGGCATATCTATAATTTAAATTTATTTGTATAACACTTTTCATAATGATAAAGTATTAATTAGCGGTCGCACATTTCCACACAAAAATCATCAATTTTCTCCATATCATTTTCGTAGTTAGCTCGTAGCAGACTACGAAATGTAAACGTACATATCAAAATAATGTGATTAGCGGCTAATTAACGAGCCTACCCTTTATAGGGCATAGCAAAATTAGTATAGCGGCTGTAACCACATCACATGTCGGTTTTATTGAAGCTGTTGCTTATTATGATAGCTCTTATGTATTTTTTGATTAGTCCCTGAACGGACGTAAAGCACAAACGTAACCACAGGACTGCAGTTAGCGAATTTCATTCGCAATGGCGCTAAATGTTTTTTTTTTTATTATAATGCAAAAAATTCTGGTGTACTAACAAAATGTTTAGGCTAACATTTTGTTACTACACCAAATGTTTTATGGTAACATACTTCGGTGTTGTGATGGTGTTGACGCGCGCCTTTAGTACGTCACACGACAGATCGCGCTGCAAATGCTGCAATGCAACAACCACACACAACAAACTGCACCATACTAACTGTATAAAACCAATATGTTTACTAGCAAGCGTCAACAAACCTCGACACTAAAGTATGTTCCAACTTTGCTGCCCAACAAGCGCTTAGAATACTAGCGTCAGCACGCGTCTTCGTCTCCATGAGTGTGTTTACCAATAATATCCTTGAACTAATTGAATCTAAGATACAGAGAGGATTTTCCCATAATATTTGAATTGTAACAATAACTGTTCAATTGAGGAAATATTGCTTATTTTAGTCAGCATTGGAAATGGGCTGAAATGGGTATTATGTGGTGCGCTTTATCTACTATGACGTAATTCCAGCGTAATTCAAATTAGCTACATTGATTACCACATCCAGATGTGTTATTTTTAGTACTCTACATCAACATTTCGATCGAGAGATCCAAGTAAGTAACTACTGGTTCTTGTGTTATGAAAATCTGCAACAAGGTTATTACAATCGCCCTTACAGATAAAAATGTTGACCACAGGGGGTCTCGACCGAAGGGGGGGGGGGGGGGGGTTCGAATCTGGGACTACAGAAATGGCGGGTTTGTGAAAACCGCAGCGCAAACACACGGATGTTATCCGTAGCAAGTATAGCAACTTTGAACTTTGACCTGTGCTTTGATGCTAGAAAATGTTACTTCTCAAGTTTTTGCTACTCTAGCTAGAGTACTATACTCGTATTTCTATGTTTGATTAAACTGTAATTCGTCCAATATAAACCGGTTAAAAGTGACAAAAAGTCTTAATAAAATTTGTCATTTTATTAGGACATATCATATTCATCATATTAGGACTTGTTCTTAGTTCTACTGGTTAGGTACCACCATCTTATCTAAGTCTGACGCCATAACAATGATGTTTTCAGCATTATTGTGTACCGGCAGATAAAGATAAGATAGCCAGTTCCTCAGTAACTAATTGAGGATTCCGGAAGTAGTGCGCTTCCACCTGCCTTCAGCCTTATCACCATTTAACATGAGGTGTAATGAAGGCTAAGTGCTACCCCGTAGTGGATAAAAAAAAAATTTATGATGTTTGCACTTATATGACAAAAATAATTAATGTAAGTGTTCTAATTTCGTTGTTACAGGGTCATTTTTGATCGAATTCATTGACTTCGCCTTCGTAACGTCGCAAGGTCTATGGCACAGCCCGCAAAGGTTAATTTGGTACATGTTTACTTTGTACAAAACAAGTTTGGCAAACTAACGTTATTAGTAGATAATGTTGACATATATGACTTACCTAATATAAATGGGTAAAATGAAGATCAAACTCGAGTTCTAACTGTAGCGTTTGTAAATACACCTACTGTCACTGATTTAAATAGCACAATTAAGCACGTGTTGGAAATTAAACTATTGAAGAATACGACGTACCTACGACCGTCTCGCTCGGACGGATCGTCACACGGAAAACGTGTTGATCTCCAAGAGTGGTGCGGGAGACTACGGGCCAACTGGCGGCTTGCCTGCTCGGCGGCGATCGTCCGATCGAGTATAAAGTTCAACTTTATCACTCGCGAGCCGGAGCGTCAGCAGGCGGCGATGGCGCGTGGACTTCGCGCGTTTCCCAAAAATAAAACACGTAAACAATAGGTATTTTGACGTACCGTTTATAATTCTCTGTTCCTGGTCGCACAGCACCCGGCGCTACAACGTCCGCAGCGGCTGATACTCTGCGTTCGATTCCCAGCGCGCACTGATAAATACGACAACGCTATCAGCAAGATTATAATTCATTAAACGGGAATCGTTTATGTTAAATATAGTGCGATAATTTCGCATTCAGAATTACTACTTAAAAAGCTGAAGAATTTTTATCTTATCGATTAATCGAGTTTCCTTGCTAAATTATGACTCATGTTATGACAATACTTATTCTTCCTATCGGAAACATGTTCCTTTTTGACTAGCTGAAATCAAGCTCGAATTGTAGATGTGAAACATTTCGATTTATCTTTTGCTAGCGCAGGCGCAGTGGCGTAAGGTCGATATGGCGAAGTTAACTGGACCAAAAGTTGGTAGCAAAATGAATGATCTGCATAGTGGATCGGTTGGGTGGGGTTTTTAAGGGATTTTTAAGACATTTCGATTTATCTTTTGCTTGCGCAGTGGCGTGAAGTCGAAATATGGCGAAGTTAACTGGACCAAAAATTGATAGCAATAATGATTGATCTTCATAGTGGATCAGTGGGGTGGAGTTTTTAGAGATTATAAAAAGGGAAATCGAGATGCCACTGCTAAAGATCTACCTCGGCTGCGTACACCCGTGTGTAATGTAATGTACCTAGATAAATACTTGATGTTGTTGGAAATATACCAACTTTAATTGTTTTAATGTATTTTTATGTATATGGCAACATTTTTCAAGCCAATCTTCTTCTCTAAATATAGTAGGCGTATAACAACTCAGGGGGGCTACCGGCAAAAAATATACTTAGATATTAGCGTTTCTTAGCCGGTGGCCCCCCAGGGGCCAGGACCATCTTTTATTTACTTATAACAACTAGCCAAGAAATTCTACAGTCGAATAATCAACAGAGTATGACAGAGATCCAATAAATTGCGCCGCGCGCGCGCCGGCTCTACTTGCATTGCACCCTCTAACCACAAAATAAATAGGTAAGACGTAGGTACCTACTCTAACTAAGTCTCAGGGTCAGGTGCTTTTAACACTGTTGTCAGGGTGCGTATAGTTAGGGACAAATTCGGTGAACTACTTCTTACTTATTTTTGTGTGGCTGGTGCTTCACCCTTCGCGCGTAGATATTTTTACTTATTATTTGGCTATGTATTAAACTGGGGCAATGGATAAGCAATTAGGGATAGGGTTAGGGACTGCAAGTGAACGGTGAGACACCAGCCACACGAAAAAAAGCAAGAGGTGGTTCACCGAATTTGTCCCTGGTTGTACGTACATAGGCTGAGCTGTGTTTGCGTACATTTGGCTGATAAGATGCACCGCCAGACACCGCACCGCCTGTTGTGTTGTTGTGTAGGTAATCAATCTCTTAGATACGAATTAATGTTAAATTTTTAATCTAGGAATAAATGATAAATGACCTCATCCATTTCGAAATTTGTGAATGAGGTGGCGCATGGCGTTATCATTTAAATGGTTTTAGGAAATTCTTAATCACAGACAATCAGACCTAAAAATCTTTTGATTACATACAAACAATAAAATATAATAAGGTTTAGTCATGAGCAACAGAGTGGGTGAGTAGTTAGCTGGTGGCGCAGTGGTTAGCGCGCTCGGCCTGCAAACCTGCAACTTTTGCAATGGTCAGTCACGGGATGGGTGACCCGAAAATAATGATCTCCTCGAGCTCTCCGTGCTTCAGAAGGCACGTTAGGCGTTAGGCGACAACCACACGAAAAGTTGTAGGAAATGGTTAAGGCGCCCAGAGTGCCAAACAAATAACAATTGCTAACTCTAAATATCGGTTTTAAGGATATAGCATAGGTAAAAAAAATATCGTCTATGGCCGTTGCTTACACAAGCGAGGGGGTGCTGGGATCGGTAAGACTCCGGCCGCGGCACTCTCGTAGACTGAGAAATACGTGTCAGACGCGGCATGCAGCGCGCATTCTATTTACATCTAAAATATCACCTATGTGCGCTTTTACTAAGGACATTATATTATGTAGAATACAAGAAGAATTATTAATGAATATTTATTGTAAACGTCGGTTTGTAGGAAGAGTAGATCTTAGATATTATTCGTATGTAGTAAAAAAAGCTTTTTTTAACAAAGATAGTCACTTCAAACGATTCTTCAAAATGCAGAACACAGCAGCAGCTATTTATATTTATTTTCTATCTCTAAATCATTTCGATAATATTATATCCATTATCGAAATGATCTTCGCAGGCAAAACTACAACATTTGCTATAAATTACACTGAAAAAAATAAATAATGTATACTGCTCTAACCAGTAGGTACATTTTCAGATTTATTCCAATCAAATTAATAAAACTTATAATTTATTATGAAAAAATATAAATAACTCATACTAGCCCATCATCTTATCTAATACTTTTTTACTCAATCAAAATAATCAATATTTAAATAAGTATACCGTTTATATAAAATCACGCTATCAATCTATAATATAAATCAATATATAAAAAAACACTTAAATAAAAATATTGTTTAAGTACAAACAAATAAAATAAAATACATATTATTCCAATACCAAAAATGATAATATCAAATAATACAATAACTTAAGTAATTGTGTCATTGAAAATTGGAAGCAACGATCACATACACCCAGATACAAGAGAATATCTAAAAGTTAGTTTTCGACATTTACCCGTCCGAGAATCGAACCCGGGACCTCAGAGATAGTGGCACCTAGAAAACCGGTGCGTACACCAATCGGCCACGGAGATCGTCCAATTTGTTTAAACAAAATGTAGCGCAACTGAAATAATTGATACTTTGTTTACTAATGTAAACTTGCCACGTAAGGTTATAAATCAGCGACTTTAAAAAAACCTTTTTTCATTAATCATTTTAAAATATCTTTATTTTTCATTGTCACTATTTTTCGCCATGTAGGCATCATATCCCTTGTGCTCCAAAAATGGGTAAAAAACGTAAAAACTTGCCTAACGTCAGGTTCTTTTTTCTGTTTAAATATTATGCGATATGCTGAAATATTTGTACTAATTAAAAATTAATACCGAAGCAACAGCAACACAACTATATGTTAAAATTTTGTGCAAAGGCAGCTCTACTTAATTCTGTGGAACTTTATTAAAACTAGCTACGCTTTTCCCCAAAAACGAACTTCTTGTTTTTTCAAGTCGAATCCTTGGAACGGCAATCTTATTTTTATTTCTTGTTTTGAATTGATGTATATTGCTACGTTTTACAAATGTATTGAGATACTTCTTCACATTTATACCATATTCTCATATATTATTATGTATTGTCCTGCAACAGTTAATATGTTGATTTCTTTGAAAGAATCTCTTGGCCGAAGTTTGTATATGGCGCGAATAGCTCTTTTCTAAAGCACAAAAATACTTTCGATGTTAGCTGCTGAACCCCAAAGTAATAGGCCGTAGGACAATACACTCTGAAAATAGCTAAAATAGATTAACCTTGCCGTTTCAATATCGGTTAAGAGCCTTATTTCTTTAACAGCAAATGCCGCAGAACTGAGTCTACCGGCCAAGGCTTCAATATGAGGGTCCCATTGAAGTCGATAATCTAATGTTATATCTAAAAATTGAGTACTGTTAATTAATTCTACTACATTGTCATCCAATTTTATTTGAATATCAACCTGTCTTACATTTGGCAGGGATTTTTTTTTCACATTTTGTTTTTTTTCGAGTTTAATATAACGGTTTTACAAAACAATAAAACCGATATTATGTGCCGAGAGGGAAAACATACAGCATTGTCTATGAAGAAGCAGTGTGTACTTAGCTTTACGATGGTGTGGTCTGGCCTTTAGCCATAGACAAAGTCGATCTTCCACTATTCGTCCGCTAGGTGTCGCCTGTGTCCCCAGCTAGGGCGGAAGGTGTTTGCCGCCATTCCGAGTCTCATAGTCTTCACCAGGAAGAACTTCCTGCAATGCTGTATGTTTTCCCTCTCGGCACATAATATCGGTTTTATTGTTTTGTAAAACCGTTATATTGATGTGCCTCCGGAAAACATACAGCATTGTCTATGAAGACGTGTTTGTTATCTGCTGGTGAAAATAATTAACACAACGCTATGATGATTAAGACATTTTATATTTATGTCTGATAAAAATAATGTTAAATTGTCATTATAATATAATAAGAAAGTTTTCAGAGTTAAAGAAAACGATCAAAATGGTTTTTACTTATTTCTAGGGAGACTAATCGTTTGCAATAATTGTTACAAAAATTATGTCTTGGACAATTTCCAATTGCCCCTAGAAAGTATTTTTTACCACCTCAAAGAGGCGAACAGATCTGCAGCTTCCTGAAGCTATCAGTAAGCACATTTTATACTTAATTTCATTTAATGCAGTATTAAGCTTTAATTAATTATTTAATTTAGTTCCTTTGTCTTTTAGTCATGACCTAAAAGAAGTATTCTCTAATTATCTCGAGAAGTATTACTGGTATTACTGCCGGTATATTTGAAATGGTTTCCAAGCTGGCTATGAACATGTGAGTCAGTTTCAAGCCCAAAATATGGAATAAGAAAACTGTTTTAATGGACTCTGCGTCCAGATGATAAGAATAGTACTTTGCTGATATACTAGCGATATCGAGGAGTTAATAATCTTAGACTTGGTTGGCAGAAAGCCACTTTAGGAATAGACTTGGGTCCCAACCACATTTAAAATTTCGTTTCAAGTTTCAGTTGGAGAATTATAGTTTTTCTCTGTGAAGTCCAAAGATTATAATAATTTTTCTGTTACAATAGATTTATCAAGAATTTATGCGATATTATAAGGCTTAGTCAAGAGATGTTTAGGATCGTCTTGATTATCACCATCTAAAATATCTTCTACTCGCTGGCATATAAGCCGTTTAGGTAGATTTACGTCAGTTTTGTTTTTATTTAATAAATCTTTTCCTTCTTATGACCACTCATATTTGACTACCCCACCCCCAATTTTTTAAATTTTCAGGTGATTTGTAATGCTTGAACCTGTGGAGGTGGCAGTAACAACGTTATACCTATCAGCGTCTTGGACAAGTGCAGGATTTCACGCGTGTGATCCAGAGATCGCGATTTCGGAACTTGTGATCAGAGAAAGAAAGCTCGAGTACACTCTGGCTCGACTATCATGCATGTTCTGTATAGATGAGTGCCCCAACTCTACTCGGAAGCGTCCGTTAGCTAGAAAGTGAGTAACTGGAGGTTCTAGTATTTTTGTCGAGTGGTTTATGGCTCCGCGCCACAACACACACAGCTGTGTGGCTCCGCGCCACATCATCTCTTGGCATACCTTTGTAGGAATCGAGATAGTATGTCGAAGTTACATTTTGTCGAATTAGCGTTACAATATTTGTGAGTAGTAGCGGCAGTGCGGCCGTGCCGTGGCCTACAGAATCTCGCCGGCCTCGCTATTACGCATAACGAAATTGGCAAAGCTCCGCCAGGGTACAGCAGACTCTAAAGTGCACGCAGGCCAGGCAGTACCTCTGTTCTATGAAGCGATCTAGACTCCTGTTGAATTTGTCTACTTGCTACTAAATTATTCGCTATATTTTGAATTTTCTGCTGTATTTCGCCGAATTCGGGAATATTCCCAGTGTTGAGAGGGCGTTAGGGTAGGTTTTTAGTAACTGACTGTACAAACCAGGTTTCTCCAGGTGTCTAACGAACGGCCTCCGCAGTTTCTTGGTCCATCGGTCTATTAGTAGGCAGGTAAGACCTTGACGAACTTCCGGGTCGGGATAGGGTGTCCGCGACCCTGCAGGTAAGACCTTGACAAACTTCCGGGTCGGGATAGGGTGTCCGCGATCCGGCACGTTACTGGGTCTCAGCGACCCAGCACGTTAGTGTTGCAATAATTTTCTACGAACTTTCGCTGGTAGGGTCTACGCGACCCAGCACGTTACTGGGTATCCGCGACCCAGCACGTTGCTGTTGCAATAATTTTCGACGAACTTTCGCTGATAGGGTCTCCGCGACCCAGCACGTTACCGGGTCTCCGCGACCCAGCACGTTGCTGTTGCAATAATTTTCAACGAACTCTCGCTGATAGGGTCTCCGCGACCCTGCACGTTATTGGGTCTCCGCGACCCAGCACGTTGCCGTTGCAATAATTTTCGACGAACTATCGCTGATAGGGTCTCCGCGACCCAGCACGTTACTGGGTCTTTGCGACCCAGCCCGTTGCATTTGCAATAATTTTCGACGAACTTTCGCTGATAGGGTCTCCGCGACCCAGCACGTTGCTGTTGCAATAATTTTCGACGAACTCTCGCTGATAGGGTCTCCGCGACCCAGCACGTTATTGGGTCTTTGCGATCCAGCACGTTGCAGTTGCAATAATTTTCGACGAACTCTCGCTGATAGGGTCTCCGCGACCCAGCACGTTACTGGGTCTCTGCGACCCAGCACGTTACTGTTGCAAAAGTGTATCAGCCTCCGCGTCGCAGCCTGTAGGCGCAACTTAGTAGGTGTAGGTCGTCATGACCTGACCTCTCAAACACTAAGCGGTTATATGAGACTGCGCTGTTGTCAGATCCCACAAACGAAAATGCAAACACAAAAACGAACCTTGATAATTGGTCCTTAAAACCACCCGATGCGATTGTGCAGTAGGGATACGAGTGTAGATTCCTTTACTCTAGTTTTATATCTAGTTTTTTTTTCCATTCAGTCTCCAAGCTGAAGGAACACCGACTTCACGGAATGTGAAATATGACAGTGACTAGTTCTGACAAGTTATATGTGTTGGTGATGTAATTATAATTAGGTACTGTCTGCGCAAGTAATAATAAATAAAAAAGTGATGAGTTATTTTAATTAACTATTCGTTCAGCTTTCGAAGATTGGATGCATTATTCCATTGCTTTTCTTCCGCAGAAAAGGCTTGGAAATGAGACTGGGAGTCTTGTTTATAACAAACAGACCATAGTCCTTCCTTTCAAAAGTGCCCGGATCAATCTGTTGTTACTGGTAATGTCATTGCATGTACATGTACTGGTATTGTCATTGCACTGGTATTGTCATTTAATGTTTCACTGTTACTTGTGAAGGCATTATTTTCTTTAAAAAAATGGTTAATGTGTGGCAAGAGCAAGATACACACATGAGATTCACTATTATTAACCCGCACAGATCAGTTTTGCGTATATAGAGGTAACTATATTGTGTTGACAAAACACACAGTTGGTAGTACGACCATAATGAAATACTATATAAACGTGTATAAAACAAACGTTACCTGTAATGTGCAAGATAGTGAAAGCCCAATTTACATGTGGGGTACTAACATTACGTTCTAATAAGATATATGAAGAAAATAATGTCAAATGTACGAAATAGCACATTGCTTTAATTTTTCAGTCTGTTTTATTATATTTTCGTTGCCGATGTGAAAGGAATTTGTTCCGTGAACATTTCTTAAATAATTTCAAAGATGAGGGTAGGTAAAAACCCAAGCTCATTTCTGGGAGCAAACGTAGCCTTTTTAATAAAATTCTACCGCCTTTAAATCAATTCACCTTTGTGTAAGTAAATTCAAAAGTTTATAAAGATTCACCCATGGGCAAAAGGGATAAAGACCCGCAATGCATGGTATTGATGTAACATAAACACTAGGCATTATGTTTTTTTTTCTCTTTTTATTAATAATGTGTAATGAGTAACGATATAAATATCCTTAGCTCAGAAAACGCTAGCAAGTTTATTGTGCCTGCTATTCATGTTGGTTAGAAAAAACCGTAAACATAACTCTTTATTATTTTTAATTTCAACACCGGGTTGGTTAAAACATATCATGCAAAGCTTAAGCTTAAGCTTCCCTACAATTGTAGTGAACGTATTGCCGATTTTAAGAGTAACAAGGTTGAAATTCCATCATAAGTTTGAAAAGTTTCTTGTCAACTGGTTTGATGAACTTTTTATGTACATTTACTTAGTTCTAACAGTTTTGCATATCCAGTTGGTGTCTTGACATTGATACAAATCGGCTTAGTCAAGTTCTCATCAGTATTGTATTTGTAAAAAGACTGACCTGATATATCACGCATCGATCCGAGGATCGACCGTTACCTCAGCTCTTAGTTTCCTTTTCTCGGTGTTTGATGCTTGTTGATCAGTCTCACTGGAGCTGCTGGTCAAACTTTCCTCTTGTACTGGATCCCTCTCGTCGATGTCGATGTAATGGAGCCCGTTGACCAACGCCATATTTTTCCGCAAATTCCGTAATTACCGAGAAAAAAAATAACAAATTTAATATAGATCGTTTATGAAAGACGTTAACAATTAACGTGTGAGTTGAATTTCCGATCTTTATTTGAAGATCATGAAGATTCAGGACGATTTTCGTCCGTACGTGACGAAAGTACACAACGCTATGAGACTCGGAATGGCGGCAAACACCTTCCGCCCTAGCTGGGGACACAGGCGACACCTAGCGGACGAATAGTGGAAGATCGACTTTGTCTATGGCTAAAGGCCAGACCACACCATCGTAAAGCTAAGTACACACTGCTTCTTCATAGACAATGCTGTATGTTTTCCGGAGGCACATCAATGATAGATTAATTGATGGTACCACGGCAAAAAGAAATTGCCACAGTACCATCAATGGTACTGTCTAATGGTACCATGGTAAAAAAATAGATTATTGCTATGAAACCAATGCGCAACTTTCGATAAAGTACTATTTACTTCGTCAGAACAATTATTACCTCTGTCAACTTTAAAGACTAGAGGAAGTGTCATCAGCAAATAGCACTGTCTTGCATAAATTCTTTGCTTAAAAAGGAAGGTCATTTATATAAATTGAATTCTTTGTTTAAATGACTGGAATTCTTTGTTACCTCCGGATGACCCGGAATCGGCTACAAATAAGTTTTACGATATTTTAAACGAATGTATCAACAGATATGTACCATTAGTTAGAATTAATGGTCATAAAGCTTATCCTGTGTGGTACAGTAAGGCTTTGCTTCGAATAAATAGTGAAAAAATGAAAGCTCACTCAAGATGGAAGAAATCGAAGAGTGAATTAGATTATGACGAATTTTCTCTCCTACGTAGAAAGCAGCAAAGAGTTCAGAATGAATGTTATAATAGACATATAGTTAGTACAGAAAAAGCTATAAGATCGACGCCGAAAGCTTTCTTCAGTTACGTTAAGTCTTTACGTGGTGGCTCTAATTACCCAAAAAATATTACCTATGGACAAGTCTGTTATAAGGACGGTAAAAATATATGTAACGCTTTCAATAGTTTTTTTAGTAGCGTCTTTGTTGAACCATCAGCATCGAGTGGTTTAGTGATACAACCGGAGAACTTCGGTGGCGATACTATATCTGATTTAAGTATCTCTGCTACAGCTATCGAGGAAGCTGTTAAAAAGTTAGATCTCTCCAAGGGTCCTGGTTGTGACGGAATCCCACCGATCTTTTGGGTAAATTGCATTAAATCATTATTTCTTCCAATTTACATAATTTTTAATAGCTCTCTTCGTTATGGTGTGTTTCCATATCTCTGGAAAAAAGGTCATATTATCCCATTACATAAGAGTGGTTCGAAAGCGAAGGTAGAAAACTATCGTGGTATCACAATCCTCTGTACAATGGGTAAATTATTCGAGAAGCTTGTATATGATGCTATTTATCCACTGATCATTAAGAGTATCCCCGTTAGTCAACACGGTTTTGTTAGAAAACGATCAACGCTTACGAATTTAACTTGCTTTGTAGAATATGTGCTTAAAATATGGATGGAGGAGTTCAGGTCGACGTGATCTACACCGATTTTGAGAAAGCTTTCGATCGTGTGGATCACGTCATCCTACTCCAGAAGCTCCATACGCTTGGAATTAGAGGCAATCTACTCAGATGGGTTGAATCTTATTTAAAAAATCGTTCACAGGCGGTCATTGTAGGTGGTTACAAGTCAAATTTTATATGTATACCTAGCGGCGTTCCTCAAGGCTCCCATTTGGGCCCTTTGTTCTACAACGTTTACATTTACGATATCGCAAACCAATTAAAGCATTCAAGACACTTACTTTACCAACAACACAGATTCCGAAAACGTATGCGCCTTTTTTTCACTTTTCCAAATCAGATCGTAGTTTTTCATATATCTTTCTTTTGATTTTGCTGGCAGTAAGTTTTCTGTTATTAATTTTGCTTCTGCTCTCAAATTTAGTTAGGTACATACAATGTCTGTATATTTCATTGGCAGAACTCATTTTGATAATTTAATACACAATATAAACTGTATTGATTGATATCTAATCAACCGCTGAAAATCATTCCCGCCGTTTTTTTAAAATAGGCTGGTGAGGCCATGTCGAACGGTCATACAGCCTAGTGATACTTACTACTTGCTACTAAAATGCGCAACTTCAATACCCGCTTCTGGGCGGTAGATGGCGCTGTATATATTTCCCATACAAAATTACTCGTAAAGGATATTTTGTCTATGATAAATCTCATTTTGTTTTTTCGATTGATGTTCGTGCTAAGCATGAAGCTCGACTTAATACTGAGGTAACTGGAGTTCTCACCCTGAATAAAAAAGTGAACACCAACAAATTTGTAATTTAGTATGTAGTGGCCGTCAGTTGTCTCATATGACCATACGTATTTTTTTAAAGTGTAGGTGAGACGGAAGACAGCCACTGTGTAATTTGTGGCCACAAAAAATTGGTTCGATCGAAAACCAGTCGAACGCTACGAGTGGTAAAAACCAATAGATGCAGTCTGGCGCAACTTCCATACAAAAAAGTGTTGTATGAAGTTTGTACCAGAAATATCGCTGTCTTGCTTTCACCTATTTGACTCTCACTCACTCTGACTGACAGTCAGCCGCCAGCCGCCAAATTTGACATTCTTGTCTTGTTGACTGTTTGTAAACGAAGCTTGATTTTAGTATTATTGTGTGAATTTGTGCATTTTGTGAATTACTCGCAAAATTTCGCCTTAATTGTACGTTTTCGTGGTCCCGTGTGATCTGTTGAGAGATGTATTACAAAACTTGTGAAATATATTATGTGGTTTACGATCCGGCCGGTCAGAAGGCCAAGAGCGAATATTCATGGCCAAATTTCCATTTAATGAAGAAAGGTAAGCATACATTCACATTTTGTTATAGCCATTACATTAAGGATTACGTGATTTAAAAGTTTTCTATTTAAATTTAAAAAATTGAGAAGATAACCTGATAAATAGTGCTTGACATTTTTTTATCGACAATCGATAATTTTTTAACCGACTTCAAGAATTGAAAAGGAGGAGGTTATCTATTCGTCGCGTTTTTTTAAGTATGTACACTAATTACTCGAAGTCGGCTGAACCGATTTAAATGATTCAAACGTTATAACATCAGGTTTTTTCCCAAGTTGGTCCAATTTTGAAATGCATGCCTATTGCATAATGAAGTAAAGTCCGTTCGGTTAGATAGTGTCGGTACACCCGCACGGCATTGTGGCTCTTTTTTAGTGCATTCGTGCATGCAGTCGGGCGGGCGGGTCTAAACAAAAACACAAAAAAATGTAAATACATGTTTCACGCCTGACTTTAAAGTACTTACTTAAGTACGTATACTTAAATACGTATTAATTACGTACCTACGTGAATTTTTTAAGGCGTTTTGTATGATTTACATTATTTATTCATTTACATGCTATGCTATATTAACATGTTTCTTGTGAATATTCCAGAACCTTCAACTACAACTGCAAAAATAGCACCTGCAGCCCCTCGGAAAAGAAAACAGGTTTTTTTATAGTATCTTTATTGCCAAATGCATGTATATATATTATAAGTTCGATTAAATTAGACTTTGACTTTAATAATGGAGTTTACTTTTAGCCCCATTTGCGCCAACGTGAAATTCTTGTTAAACTTGGTTTAACTTTTTGAATGAAAATTTTATTGTCACATAACTCTTGTTTAATTTAAACCGAGAATTAACGTTAGCGTAAGTAAGGCATCAATTAGACCCTAAAGTTTGCAAAATGATAGAAACGGAATCCTGATATTTTTTAATATCGCCATCGATAAAAAATCCCACGACTGGTACATCACTATTTCGGTTATTATGTTGGGAACCCTGTACGTCATGTACGTCATAATTTCAGCTATGTGGTTGGTATTCCGTTTTAGTATAACTTCCATACAAAACGATAATTTACTTTTTTTCTATGAAAGACCCGTCTCTTAAACGTAGTGATTACATGCTCTTTGAATAGATGTTCGTATAAGAACTTAGCTGTCAAAATGAATTTGTTGACATGTGAGACAGCTCAGTTTGTTTGAAACGTTCTAACTTTTCAATAGAAACCACAAACAAAATGTTCGACATACGAATTACCACACTGAAAAAGTTCGAATGCATGAGAATCGGGCCCCTGCACTCTCCAGTTACCTCAATATTAAGTCGAGCTTCATGGTGCTAAGGGTACATAGCGCTTGTGGTACAATACGAAGTAATATACTCTGTGCGCACGGTATTTAAAAAAAAGTTAACCTAATAGGGTATTTTACACCTAGAAAGAAAAAATATAAAAATGCATTTTTATGATAGATAACGTAAAAAGTAAACGAGAAACGTGTATATTTATCAATAAAAAGGGATTTTTAAATTTATAATTCAATTTTAAAAATCGTCTTTTTTAATCTGTTCTTCAAATGTCTGAAACGCCATACGCCATATTGGATTAGGATGTGACGTCAATCCGTTAGCATAAACATAGGCGAGGTATTTCTGTCATACAAACTAGTACTAACGACGTCGAGCTTTGTGTTATTTCATGATATTTTCGTAATCTAATAGTTACTATCACGTAAAAGGACTTTTTTCCTATACTTTATTAACGTCGCATCATCATGGGGTGTAAGGCCAGATAGAACCTCCACGTGTGCTCACCTGCTGTTCGTCCCAGTTCATGTTCGCATCGACTGGGAAGAACAGTAGAGGGGACGGTGCACCCCGGGCGCCACTGTAAGTAATTTCTCTCTTCAGTAGGAAATTGCTTACAGTGGTGGCAGATAATCTGGCACCCAATCCAAGGTGTTAGACGTACCGTGCCGAAGGATGCGTGGCCAAGGGGGTGCTTGGTCTCAAACGAGTGTCTCTCCAGCGAGATGGCAATCCTGGAGCAGTAAGTGGCCTTACCCGGGCAAGCGGGGCTCTGCTCGGGTGGACCGTGTAGTTCCCTCGCTACTCGTGGGACCAATATGGAACCTTTAGAATTTAAATTAAATGAAAACTTAATTAAGCCTAACAGACGCGCTGAAAGTGAGGAGTCACTTCCAAAAGCTTTCGACGCGTCTCTTAGATTAGAAAATGAAGAGTACAAAGAACAGATGAAAGAGGACGTCTTGCTGGAGTCGCCAACCCCGTCCCCTAAAAAGGATGAGGAAAATGGTTCTGGCATAGACGATAAGTGGAAGTTGACCGTGTCCAAAAGTAAGTGGAGACGGGAGAAGCGCAAGCTTATGAGGAGACTAAGGGAGGGCCAAACGGCTTCTGGATCACAGGTCTCGCCAACAAACCCGGCGGGCTCTGGGACCGAGGAGCGTAAACGGCCACCTAAAGTCAAAAGACAGGGGACCAATCCTGATGACGGACCGTCGCAGCAACGTCCGCCCAAGCGGCAGAACCGAGGCAGTGACTGGGTGGAGGGACCGCGAGGCTCCGCCAAGGAGCAGAGCGATCTCGCCGTCTTTGTGTGCCGAGGGGATGGGGCCAAGGTGGACGAGGCTGCGGCGGCTCACATCAGGAAGAAGCTGGTGGGTCTCATCAGGGAGAGGCTGCTAGCCCGGATAGAGGGGGACAAGGGACGATCTACTGCCTTCGCTACGTCCGGTCTGGTGTCGGAAGGATTTTTCCTTGTGACACCATACACGACTGAGGCAAGGGAGTGGATCTTAACTTGCGACCTGGGGGAGTATGAGGGCACTACGCTCGTAATTAAGCCCCTAAACAGATGCCGAGTAGCTGTGTGGCTGCCCAGTTGTGAAGAGGACCACGCCGATGCCCTAATGCTCCTGAAGCTCGCCAACGAGCACCAGGAGGAGCTGAGGATCCAAGAGTGGACCCTCCTCTACGGGGAGAAGTTGGCGACGGGATCTCGGCTGGTTGTGGGAGTCCCAAACGAGGTCTTTGGGGAGAGCAGAGACCATGCCTGGCTCCATTACGAGCTCACTAGAGTTCAGGCAAGGGTCTTACGAGCGGGGAAAGGGGGTAGCCATCCACAGACGGGGTGCTCTGCCTCAAACACAGCTACACGGACAGAGCACCCAACCACAAGCGCCAACACACGCACACATACTCAAACATGTGGGCCGCCTGGCGATCGGGGCAGAGACTGCGGGGACAACTGTGTGGCGTCAAGACGCGTCGCACAGCCCCTGCGGTCCAGTTCCCTGGTTTTCGGCGGATCCAACCCACATGCTACAAGCACAAACCCGGACCCTGTGACAAGCATCCTGGGGTCGGCACCTTCTGGCCCATCACCCGATGCCCAGAGGCGCATGACCTCGGGGGCGAATCATTAGGGTTCAGGAAGACTCACACAGCCACTAAACACAAACAGTAACACTTAACATGCACAACAACACACACAAAACACAAACACATAAACAAAAAAAAATAAAGATACTTCAGCTAAATTTGCACCACTGCCGCGAAGCCATGACTGAGCTTTGCAGATTCGTGGTTACAAATGACATAGACATCGCCCTGCTACAAGAGCCTTATGTTAACACTGTAGGCCGTGTGGCTGGCATTGGATGTCTGGGAGGGACTACCATCTACTGTCGTGATGGTGAGTCGAATCCTAGGACATGCATATACGTCAGCGAAAGGGCAAGGGCATTAGGCTTAATAGAAGTTGAATGTTACAGAGATCTTACGGCAGCTATAGTCACAATATGTGGTGCAGATGGGCGCAGGAAAAGGATGGTCTTCATGTCGGTCTACATCCCGAGTGAGACTGACTACGAGCCACCAGGGACACGCCTAGAAGAAACAATAGCGAGATATAGAGGTATGGACATCCCCATTGTGGCAGGCTGTGACGCAAACTCTCACCACACGGTGTGGGGAAGCACAGACTGCAACAATAAGGGTAACTTATTACTTGAATATATCCTTAGTACTAACTTAGAAATAATGAATGTAGGTAACACACCGACGTTCGTCACAAGAACAAGGAAGGAAGTATTGGACATAACACTTATGTCCAGAGAAGAAAGCCATCTGATGAAGGACTGGAGGGTTGACACCTCACACTCCTTCTCGGACCATCGCAGAATCACCTACAGTTTGACTTGTCAAGTCGAAACTGTAAGCTATAGAAACAATAAGAAAACCAACTGGGAAAAATTCGATCAAGAAATGAATGAATGGAAACCCGGCAATGGTAGGCTAATTAATAACACAATAGAAATCGAAAAAGAAGCAGACAGGCTGGAAAAGGCCCTTACGAAAGCCTATCTATCGGCCTGTCCGCTGAAACAAGTTAAGTCAGGGAAGGGACAACCCTGGTGGAACAAAGAACTTAAGAAATTAAGGAAAAGAACAAAGAAGGCACTCAGAATTGCCCTAGAAAAGGACGACGACGAGAGCTGGAACAAGTACAGAGAAGAACGTAACAACTTTAAGTACACAAGCCGAAAAGAAAGCAGAAATGGATGGGAAGCCTTTTGTGAAGGCATCTCTGGACAACCTGAATCGGCCAGGTTGGTGAGGATGCTAGCAAAAGATAACACCTGCAAACTAGGAAGCCTCAAAAAAGATGACACTATTTTAGTGGACCCTAAAGAAATACTTACGGAAATGATGGCCACTCACTTCCCGGACTGTATAGAGCATACAGAGGAGGAGATGAACACTCTGTCGGCAGAAAATCTATCAGACGGCGAGGCAGAGGTCAGAAAAGTAATTACAGAGGACATGCTAGTGTGGAGCATTTCTTCCTTTCAACCATATAAAGCAGCAGGGCCAGATGGCATCTTCCCAAAGATGCTACAAGCTGCCTTAAGGTTTATAAAGGAGGACCTCCTAGTTCTATATCGAAGCAGCCTAGCAACTAACTATATACCTAGTTGCTGGAGAAAAGTTAGGGCCGTTTTCATACCGAAACCAGGGAAGGCCACGTATCAAGAGGCGAAGTCCTTCAGATGCATCAGCCTTTCCTCGTTCCTACTGAAGACACTAGAAAAAATACTAGATAGACACATAAGAGAAACCATAGGCAAAAGTAAAAAACCACTACATGACAATCAACATGCCTATATGGAAGGGAAATCCATTGAGACAGCCCTCCACAACATGGCAGTCAGAGTGGAAAGATCAATCACAAACAAGGAATACGCTCTAGCGTGCTTCTTCGATGTTGAAGGCGCCTTTGACAAAGCGTCTGCGCAATCCATCGTGGAGGCACTAAACAGAGAAGGCGTAACAAAGCAAATATCAGGTTGGATCACTAACATGCTACAACACAGATCCATACAAGCAGAACTAGCAGATATCAAATACACCATCAAAGCCAGGAGAGGCTTTCCCCAGGGAGGTTGTCTGTCTCCACTGCTTTGGTGTATCCTAATAGATGAACTAGTAACTAGAATCACTGCTATGAATATATACATCCAAGCGTACTCGGATGATGGCCTGTTACTTGTAAGAGGCAAAGTTCTAAGCGTGGTCAGAGATATAATGAGAAGTGGAATTATGACAACACTGAGATGGTGCAGGGACAAGGGATTGAACCTCAACCCTAGTAAAACCAAACTGATGTTGTTCACTAACAAAAGAAAGATTGATAGCATGATCCCAATTAACATTGAGAATGTAGAACTCGAGATAGTAAAGGAGTTTAAATACCTAGGGATAGTCTTAGACAGTACCCTAAGTTATAGGACACACATAAAAGAAACCAGTAAAAAGGCAATGACAGCTCTCATGCAGTGCAGAAGAGCCGTTGGCAGGAACTGGGGCATGAAACCCGAAGTGGTCCAATGGATCTATAGGGCAATCATCCTACCGAGAATCCTTCACGGAGCACTAGCATGGTGGCATAAGGCAAAACTAGAATACAACAGAAAAGAACTCACTAAGGTACAAAGACTAGCTAGCGTCATGGTATCGGGAGCCATGAGAACAACTCCCACGGCCGCCTTAGAAATGATACTAGGCCTTAGTCCAATAGATCTTGAAATCGAAAAGAGAGCTACAGAACAATGGTTTAAGCTGAAAAGCACTAACCTAGGATAGGAAGGCACAATGATCATGGTCACGCTGAAATAGGAAAAAAGTACGAAGAAAACCTTTCCATGATACTGGTTAATAATGACCTAATAAAATGGACTGGCTGTCATAAAATATTTTTGTGCCTATTTGGAGTATCGCCATTTTGGCGCTGTAGGCAGAACGAGTGTTCTATGTAGCTAAAATTAGTGATGTTCTTATGTCGACTTTGGTTATGATTATGTCAAAATTAGTTCTCGGGACCAACTCGGGACACTCGTAGTGGAGTGGCGCTTCAAACTGCCACACAAAATTAGCTGTCATTTGTATAGAAAGAGCTTGTCCAGTGTGTAAGTCATAGATGTCAGTAGTGCTGTAGCCTGTAGTGCAATTCATACCACAGATTAAGGCGGGGTAGTTGGTCACGCACGGGCCGACAAACTTTTTATTATTTTAGTCAGACTTAATCGACAGCCGCTCTTTAGTCTCTGGTTTAGCATAACTTTCTTTGTTTTATTTTTTTTCCAATCTTTTTCTATTACGCTTTGTGATTGTTTTTTTCCTGTTATTGTGAAGTGTCTTTTTATTTGTTTCTATTTGTATCTTGTGTGTAAATGTGTTCTTTTTCTTTTTGCTTATTTTTAACAGCTGTTTCTTCAGTCAACCTGTAGGTATTTATGTATGTAGTTTATTTAGTTTAATTTTACTACTCCCTTATTGTATAGATATACTTAATTTATTTAGTCTATGAATTTATCGCTAGATAGCGTCACTGATCTTTTTCTATCCTGCTCTTCCTCTAACTCTTCTGACTCCAGCTTTCACAGTTTAGATCGCCCTTTAAATGAATTACTCAGTGATACCTTCTCGGATGTCTCCAAAAACTTTAATGTCATACATATCAATGCACAGAGTATCCCAGCACACTTTCCGGATATGCTAGCCACGTTCGATAACAAGAACATACATGCTATCCTAGTGTCCGAAACCTTCCTTAATCCCTGTCTTTCTTCGACTTCATATTCCCTGCCTGGTTTCCAATTGATTCGAAATGACCGTGTGAGTTCCTCACATGGAGGTGTGGCAATTTATCTTCGTTCTCACATCTCTTTCTCTATCCTCAGTAGGTCTCCTCAACCGCCACCTCCAAACAGCGCCGAGCATCTTCTTCTTGAAGTATCCCTGTCTCATACTAAACTTCTACTAGGTGTCTTTTATAGCCCTTCACTTCGTGTTGACTATTTTGAGTCACTCGAACACATCCTGGAAAACTATTCTCCGTCTTATCCCCACACTATTATAATGGGTGACTTTAATACTTGTCTCGTAAAAAACGACTTCCGAGCAAAAAAACTACAGTCTGTTGTTAACTCCTCCAACTTACACATCCTTCCACTTCAGGAAACACATCACTTTCCCAACTGCACTCCATCACTACTTGACCTCATTATTGTCTCCTCTTCTACCTTGACTGCTAAGCATGGTCAATATTCTGCAGATGCATTCTCCTATCATGATTTACTCTACGTGTCGTACCGCATTCGTCCTCCGAAATTAAAACCCACCGTCAAGCTTCAGCGTAGTTTTGCTAAAATTGATAATGAGCGTCTTCTCGAAGATGCTGCAAATATTGACTGGGATTCGCTTTTTATTTCGGAAAATGTTGAGGAGCAAGTGGCAATGTTAAACCAGCATCTTACCGATTTATATGACGTGCATGCTCCTATTCGACCAGTTAAAATCAAGCACCTACCTGCGCCTTGGCTTACAGACGACATTCGAAGGTTGATGAATAGGAGGAACAGGGCTAAGGCCAAGTTTAAGCATAATCCCTCGGAGAGTAACGAATTGAAGTATAACCGTGCCAGAAATCGTTGTAATACCGCGGTAAGGGATGCTCAAAGACGCCACACACATAACTCCCTAGAAAATGAAGATGATCCAGCAAAGGTGTGGAAGTTTCTAAAAACTCTGGGTGTTGGTAAATCTCGCGATGGCACCAGTACTAAAAACATTGATTTGAATCGGCTTAATAGCCACTTCTCCTCATCTGTGCCTACCGATAGTAATAGCAAAAACAGTACACTAGCATATCTTTCAACTCTACCAACTCCTGATTTTTCCTTTACTTTCAATCATTTTGTGGAATGTGATGTTAAGAGATCTGTACTCTCTATCAAATCCAATGCTGTGGGTGCTGATTCTATTAGTCGCAAAATGATCCTTCCTATTATTGATATCCTTACTCCCGTTGTCACCAAAATACTCAACACTTCTATATCTACTGGTGTTTTTCCTGCTTCTTGGAAAAACGCGAATGTCGTTCCAGTACCCAAAAAACGAAATCCCACCATTTATTCCGAATATCGCCCTATTTCCGTCCTCCCTTTCCTATCCAAAGTCCTAGAAAAACTAGTTTTCGGCCAGCTGACTGCCTATCTCCATAGAAATAACCTCCTCAATCCTTTTCAATCTGGTTTCCGCAAGGGCCATAGCACATCCACGGCATTGGTTAAGATAACGGAGGACATACGCCGGGGAATGGAAAAGCGTCAACTTACATTGTTGACGTTACTAGACTTCAGTAATGCCTTCAATTCTGTTGATTTTGACCTACTCCTTGGCGTGTTGCAATCTCTTAACATATCTCCAGCTGCAACTGATTGGTTTAGAAGTTACCTGATCGGACGACAGCAGCGCATCTGCGTTGGTGATTCTTTATCTGCATGGTGTAACATCGATGCAGGAGTTCCCCAGGGAGGTGTCTTATCTCCTCTGCTTTTCTCTGTATTTATCAACTCCATCACACATTCACTTTCAAGCTCCCACCACCTTTATGCAGACGATTTACAAATTTATACTCAGGCACCTCTCTCTGAACTCCCTAGTGCAATAGCGGCTACCAATATCGATCTCGCTGCTATTACCAATTGGAGTAAGTCTTTTGGGCTTACTGTAAACCCTTCTAAGACTCAGGCAATCATTATTGGTAGTCCATATTACGTCTCGAGGATTGATTTTGGGCAGTTACCTCCTATCACTTTCGATGGCACTGTCGTTCCTTTATCTAAATCTGTACCCCTAGTGTAAGTTTTTATGTCAAGCAAACGCAAACTATCGCGAGTACTTCATGGATTCCTCAGGTCGATGCTCTTAGGAAAAAAGTATTTGCTGCATACAGCTCATTAAACCGTTTACGAAACTTTCTACCCACTAAAACCAAAATTACTCTTGCCCAGTCTCTTCTCCTTTCTATCATAGACTACGCTGATGTCTGTTACACGGATCTTTCGGAGGTTTTGATCAACAAACTGGAGCGTCTGCAGAATATGTGTATCCGTTTCATCTTCAATCTCCGTAAATTTGACCACGTGTCGCACTTCCGCTCAAAGCTAAATTGGCTTCCAATTCGCCGGCGCAGGGACTTACATGCTCTTACGCTTCTCTATTCCATCCTCTTCCACCCAACCACTCCTCACTACCTTAAAGAGTGTTTCCGATATCACACCTCCTCCACCCAATGTACCTTACGCTCCTCCTCAAATCTTACCCTTGTTTTTCCACCCCATTCCACAGATTTCCTCTCCTATTCTTTCTCTATGCATGCTGTTCGACTATGGAATGCTCTTCCAGAAGGTATCAGGAAGGCTCCATCTCTTAAATCTTTTAGTGATCAAGTCCGAACGCATTTCCTATCTTATTCTTAATACCTATCTTATTTCCTCTCTTACTCATATTATCATTAAATTTTCTCTACTTTATTCCTATTTCTTTTTAATTATATCTATATAATATATTATAATGTTCTTCAAATTGCACCCACTCCCCCTTCCCCTTTATGTCCTCAGACGATTATTATTTTTCCACTCAAGGTTGCCTGGAAGAAATTGCTACGTAGCAATAAGGCCGCCTTTTGTGTACTTCTTTTGTAGTGTCTTCTTTTTGTTATGTGTTTTCTTTTTGCAATAAAGTGTTTTATTATTATTATTATTAAAAAAGGAAAGGATCTTCGACAAAAAGTACAGAATAAGCATCAGATCCAGAGAAGACTGGAAAATAGAACATGACAATCTGGATAGCACTGCAGTATGCTACACAGATGGGTCAAGAAAGGAGTCAACTGGACTATCGGGAGCTGGGGTATACATAGCTAAACCCAACACTGTAAGAACTACTTTTAATCTGGGCAAGTACGCCAGCGTGTTCCAGGCGGAAGTATTCGCGATACTGGAGTGTGCGAACATGATTAAAAGTGAGATAGGCAATTATAACGTAGGAAAAATAATAATATATAGCGACAGTCAAGCTGCCATCAAGGCCCTTGACAAAGCGGAGACTACCTCAGCCCTGGTGAAAGAATGCAAACAAAGCATTCAGGCACTTGCCAACTTGGTTGAGGTAGAAGTTGCCTGGGTACCTGGACACGAAGGTAACGTAGGCAATGAGGAAGCCGATGAATTAGCCAGGGGAGGAGCTGATGAACCCTTCATTGGCCCTGAACCAAGACTACCAATCGCATATAGAATTACTAAGAACATTATCGGGATCAGAACAATCAAAGAAACCAACCAAAGATGGATGAGAAGAAAGGACTGCAGACAGTCTAAGATTTTCATCAAATCGGTTGACAAGAAGAAAACTAGAGAACTTCTGAAACAGAGTAGGAGAAATATAAGAACGATTGTAGGTGTACTTACTGGGCACTGCCCACTAAACAGACACCTATCAGTGATTAAACGGACAGAGGACCCGATCTGTCCGCAATGCAAAGAAAGAGAAGAAACAAGCTACCATTTCATGGCAGAGTGCCCGATGTACGCATCACTGCGCTGGGAGCTCTTTGGAACGGACAAGCTTAAGGAAGAAGATCTAAAGAAGTTAACGATAAGTCAACTCAACAGGTACTGTAAGCGCACAGGTAGGTTCGAGGGTCCGACGCCGGTGGGGTAAATGATAACCCGCCTCCCCCCCTGATTTTTCAGCTTTTAGGGGACTTGGGGAACTGGGTGAAATGGTCCCGACCTAGGTGACTGATCACCCGTCCGGCTTCGCTGGCGTCCCCCCTATAAATAATAATAAATAATAACGTCGCATCATGGATGACGGATTCGTGAAAGCAGAAAGCACGAATCTACCAAGGATAAATACGTTGATGGTGGCAATTTTTTTTGCATCCAACCCGATTTCTGATGAGCCGAGTTGAGAAATGTTAAAATAGCAATGTAAGTACCTACTTAATGTTATCAAGTTTGGTCTAATAATAAATACAAAATACACAACACGATAATGCGTGATAATGCCCTGTGTTGACTATTACCTACAATCCAACTTAACCTATTTTCTTGTCATCAGGTCCGGAAGAGAATCATACGGGGACGACGACGCTATAGGCTACGTGCAATTAAAACGATACGGTATGCCCGGAACACAAAGTGCGGTCCTAGTGCAGTGACACTTATTGTGAATGAACAGGAAGAGACTGTTACTAGTGTCCAGTGCCACGATTGCCCCTCATCAGAAGGTGGCTACAAACACGGTGTTGCATTTTTGATGTGGTTACACTTACTTCGTACTTCGATTGAATGTTATTGGAGTAAATCGAATCTGGCTAAGGTTGGCTCATTAATAAAAATGTTATGTAAGTACAAAAGAAATCTCTAAAAGTAAACCTAAAGACATAGTTCCAGACAGCAGTGTGTTAAATGAATTTGTTTTGCAATGCAAAAAAAAGAAAAATCAACACAAATGCCATTTTTGAAGCATGAAGCTGATGTTGACAGAAAGTAAACTCTTTCGCTGCATCGTCTACAGGGAGTATATATGTTCTGTGATCGTCTAATAATTAAATATGATGGAGAGGTTTTTAACTAAAATCATGATAGAAAGTGAAACAAGAGATCAACATAAAAGTGGCTTGTGGCATGAACTAACTAAGATATGGAAGTATCACAGCCTCGAAATGCTATGAAGTGAGCCGTTGTAAAACTGGATGGTACTCTGGTGGCTATGCTACGCTGTTACATATTGGTGTGGATCTATAATTGGTTTCCTGTAGCTATTTATAGTTTCATATTTTGTAGTTTTAACTGTTGATCCACTAAATAAATAAAATAAAAATAAATTAAGTAGGACTCTGTTTATTATGTTGTAACCTATTTAGTTGATTTTTACAATACATCCATTATGTAATAAAATTATTGTTTTATTGAATTTATTTTCAGGAAGAAATAAGACTTTTACTTTATCTTGGTTATATTTTTTATCACATAATAATAAAAATTATACCTTGTATAAAACCAGAGTTGTCTGTTTAGGTATTAATTTAATCCTTTGACACCACTAAAATTAAATAAAAGACATACCAACGGCATTAAAACAAACATAATTTCTTTATTCTCTAGGTTTTGATTACAACACTTATGAATGTCAAAGAAGCTACACTACAGCATCGGTTCGCAAATCGTTCAGTGAGAGACCTTGCAAGAACTGGCAAGAAACGCATCAAGGGCAACCTTTTTCTGCCTGTTTTCATACAGTCGACAGATTGATAAAAATGACCTTCACACTTAATTTAAGAAGTTAGTTACATTTGCTCTTACATATAATATACTTGACAGTAAACCAATTTTCAAATAAACAAGAAATCAAATAGTTAAATGGGCATACTATCTCATTCATTTTAAGATTACTTATAAGATAACTGCAAGTTGCTTGCTCATGCTTTCCTGAGATACAATAAATAGTAGGTCGGCCACGAGCAGATTTTGAAAAATCTTGTCGGTATCACTTCTGTATACCTACCTGCTTGTTGTAATGTTTTTTTGTGGTGGAACAAGCAGTTTCGTGATTTACACAACGCCCTGAACACATCCATACCTGTTGTAGGTATACAGAAGAGATACCGACAAGATTCAGGTTGGAGAAGGAATTTTCTCAGGTGGCCGGTAGACTATAAAGGTGATGTTGCAATGCAAGTCAACGAGACAACTGTGTAGTTGTCTTCAAAGGTGATGTCATACTGTCTTTGTTTTTTATACAAGTCTGCAAATTTCTACTTCTATAGTGTGTCATCCGACAATGTTGAACTGCTTTTATGTTCCTGGGCTTGTACTACTTGGACTTCTTTGTCATGTCATGACACTTATTATTCTTGTCAGATGTCAAAATATAATCTGGAACTAATAGTAAAATATGGTTAGTATAATATTTGTCTTAATGATAATGTTAATAATTTATAGCATCTGCTTAAATTAGGTACTCACAAAAACTAAAATAAATTACCTTGACTACAAGATGGTACTGACTGATACAACATCATTCTCCTCTCTTATGACCTCTTAAATCTCCTTAATTGTAGACATTCTTTTAAGGCCTGCTGAGGTTCACTTGGAGTGGATTTGTGTTTTCAGTCTTGGCAATCAAATCTGGATAGTTTGCAGTTTGGCCTCATCCGAATTCGTTTCACAGAACCCATTATCTTATACTGTGTATAAATCTCCATATCATTTTCCAGCTAAGATATGGAATTTGATCACGCACAATTGTGATGACCATCTACTGTGTTCCACAGTTTATTGAAACGAAGGTTTCTCATGCAAAATTAAGTAAATTAAGCTAGTCCTACCTTACTAGCAGATACTGTCCGTAATCCAGGGGGGCTGATGGCTGTCTCGCCGGCGCGCGCGCCTGGCTAAGATCTTCAGTCAACCCCGATGGGAAACTGTTATAGCTAACACTCTTATAACTACACAATGCCCTAATAGGCAGCTAAAACTTTCCCGGCGCTTTTCAAAGCGAACACACACGGGTCACAGGTGGCGAACTGAGCGCGAGTTGCGCGGACGGTGGTTGGCGGCGCACTGAACGAATGAAAAAACACCCGGCCCGAGCGCATCGAGACATTGACAATGACAACTGTCCGCTCGCGGGCGCGGCGTGAACATCCCCCCGTCCCGGACAGTAGCAAACTGTCCGCCAACTCAATCTAAGGGCAGGCGAGAGAGGGTAGCGATCGCTCGCTTCAAAACAGAGTCCCCCACCAGGACCTCGGCAAACCTGGGCACACCATCCGACCCCGGATGAAGCTGAACAATGCGTCCTAAACGCCAGCGGAGGGGCGGCAGGTTTGGATCCTTTACCAACACGAGGTCCCCGGTCTTGGGTGGGGTCGTCCTATCCGACCACTTAACGCGTTGCTGCAGAATGTGCAAATACTCCAGATGCCAACGGCGCCAAAAACTCTGCGTAAGCTGCTGGAGCAATTCAAATCGCGAGAGCCGTCCGGAGGGCACTTCGGAATAAGGATATTCCGGCAAGGCGTTAAGCGGTCTGCCAATCAAAAAATGGCCCGGCGTAAGGGCCTCTAAATCATTCGCGTCCGAAGACAACGGACACAACGGACGCGAGTTGAGGACCGCCTCAACCTTACAAAATACGGTCGCGAGTTCCTCAAACGTGAGGACCGTCTCCCCAATAACGCGACGAAGGTGAGTTTTAGCGGCCTTTACAGTTGCTTCAAAAATCCCTCCCCAGTGGGGGCAGGATGGCGGGGAGTACTGCCATCGTACCCCTCTGCGAGAGAGTGTGGATCCGATCTCAAAATTATTCCTATCCAAAAATTCACAAACTTCCTTTAAATACCTATCGGTGCCCTTGAAATTGGTTCCACAATCGGACCTGATTAACGACGGCATTCCGCGGCGAGACACAAAACGATTCAACGTGGCTACAAAGGCTTCTGTGGTGAGGGCACTAACCACCTCCAGGTGGACCGCTTTAGTGGCCAAACAAACAAATACACACAAGTAATAGTGTAGTCAATAAAGCTAGTTGACCCCCACAGTAATTCCTCAGTCAGAAAAAACTTTACAGGATGATAAAGTATTAATAAATTAAAAGTATTGTATAAATTTCCAAAAAATAATAATAATAGAAGGTTACGTATTTTTTAATGAAAGTCTTATTTCATTGATATCTTTTTTAGGAAAAATGCTCCGTCTAAACTTTCTTCACAGGACATATTCATGTAACGTATAAAAACAATAATATGAAATATCCAAACAAATATCCCAGTAGAAACACCAAATTTTAATAAAATAATTGGGGTGACTTGGACTGAAAAATGTCTCTGACGAACTTTTTAACGAAATTATACCATTTTGCCAAGCGCACTCATGTTTGAAAAAAGTTTTGGATTTTTATCAAGTGTCACAAACTAGTATAAATAACTCATTTGGTAAAATAAATTTGGACGGAGAAATTACTCGGATCAATATATAAACAGATTTGTATATTTAGGTATAAATGCATAACTTCCATGTGAGGTTTTTTTTGGATAATCATTTAAAAGTTTATGGCTCATGCTATTTTATAACCCAGCAAAGTTTCATCGACTGAGGAATTAATGTATGGGTCTCCATACAAAGAATCTGTTCATTGCCTACATTATAAGCCTTTTCCGTTCTAGCATTACGAAGCCGCGATGTCTTAACGGTAAATGGCCCCGCAAAATCCGTTCCAACTCCTGAGAAGGGCATCGATTCGTTCACTCGATCGGCAGGCAAATCACCCATCTGGGGCTGCATCGTATCGGCGCGCAAACGATAACACGGGAGACAACGAAAAATAACGGATCGGATTATTCTCCGCGCTGACAAAATCCAGAACTCTCGTTGGAGGAGCGCGGTCAAAGCATTACAACCGGCATGAGCATTCTTTACATGTCGGTCTGTAATCAACAGTCTAACTAACGGTCCATCCTTGGGGAGCAACAAAGGGTGGCGTGAACCGTACGGCAGGTTGGCATGTCTGAGCCTACCTCCGACACGCAGCAATCCAGTACTGTCCAAGAAGGGATTCAACCGCACTAAGGGTCCCTTCAACTTGGGCTTACTTGAGCGCAGGACTTTCAGCTCCGGTTCAAACTCTCGCTGTTGCGTCACTCGCAACCAATGCAACAGAGCGTCTTGCCGCTCTTGTGGGGCGAGGACCGGAGACAACGATTTCTCCTGAGGCTGGCGACAATTTCGCACAAAGCGCCTCATCCAAGCAGTCACGCCGAGCAACTTATCAAGAGAACTGTAGCGGTCTAACAAAAACTCCATCTGCGGAGCCGCCACCGTCTCCACGGCGTGAACACGCATGCCTAGGTCTGGGACTCTGGCCACAGCCGGGGTGGCAGGCCATGAGCGCTCAGGCCGTAACAACCATGATGGACTCCACCATAGGTGGTGGTCCACTAACTCAGGCGCCTCGCAGCCGCGGGAGGCACAATCTGCGGGGTTCAATTCGCCCGGTACGTGGCGCCAAATCAACGGGGCCTTTGAAGTCTGAATTTGTGAGACCCGGTTGGCCACAAAAACCTCAAGGGTGTGGACTGAACTCTTCAGCCAACAAAGGACGACCTGGCTGTCAGACCACGCAAATATCGACCCCAAGTCGACACCGTTTCCCAAGGTGTCGGCAACATGATTGAGTAGCCGTACTAAGAGAGTGGCGCCGGACAACTCCAACTTCGGAATGGTTAGCCTAGTCCGAAGGGGGGCGACCTTACTCTTGGCCGTAACTAAGTGTACGGCGACAACGCCTGCTGCATCCACCGTTCGGATGTAAACGGCTGCCGCGTATCCGCTTTCGGACGCGTCACAAAAGCCGTGCAGGGAGGCTTTAAACTTTCCCGAAGGCAGCATTTGCCTCGGTATACAAACCCGATTGACGTCGGGTAGGGATGACACGAACCTCACCCACTCTCGTAGGAGGCTACCAGAGAGGGGCTCATCCCATGACAATTCCGCAGCCCAGAGCTCCTGTAGGAAGCACTTCATCGAAAACACTACAGGGCTGAGCCAACCGTTCGGATCAAAGGTACGGGCTACAGTGGACAGCACCGTGCGTTTAGTCCAGACCTTTGGGTCTGGCAGTTCCAATCTATATGTGAACAAATCCGGGACTGGTCGATACTGGACTCCCAAAACAGACAGCATGTCTGGAGTCTCCGGATTTTCAAAGAGGAGCGGCTCTTGCTGGTGGTCCTTAGGCAAATCTGCCAATAGGTCCGGTGAGTTAGACAGCCACTTCCGCAACTCATAGCCACCAGCCTTCAAGAGCGCAATCAGCTCATCAAGTAAGACGAGAGCCTCATCTAAGCTCGAGGCCCCCGTGCAGATATCGTCGACAAATAAGGCCCCCCCCTCAATAAAAGCAGATGCCCGGGGATAGCGTAGCCGTTCACGCTCTGCGAGCTCCAAAAGCGAACGGATCGCCACAAAGGGGCTCGACCGCAAACCATAAGTGTTGGTGTTCAGCTCGTAAGCCAACATCGGATCCTGAGGATCCTCACGCCAAAGGATGAGCTGGTATCGTCTATCCTCCGGGTGAATCACGGTCTGTCTGAACATCATGCGGATATCGGCCACAAAGACGACAGCGTGCCGGCGGAAGTTGGTCAAAACATCACAGACATCGTGATGCAACTTCGGCCCCGCATGCAGACACTGATTCAACGACACTCCGGTTGACGTGGGCGCTGAACCATCAAAGACCACGCGGATCTTCCCATTGGAAGTCTTCAAAACAGCGTGGTGTGGCAGGAAGTAATGTTCCACATTACGCCAGTCCAACTGCGAGATGGACATGTGCCCAAGGTCCAAATACTCCCGCATGAAGTCTATATACTTCTCCTTGAATGCGGGATCCCTGGCCATCCTACGCTCCATGGACAACAATCTCTTCTCGGCCATCGGTCGGGAGCTCCCTAAAGGAGGGCGAGCCGCCAAGAAGGGCAAGCGGGTAATCAAGCGACCCGAGAGGAGGCGCCCAGTGTTGTTCTGGTAGAACAATTCGCACTCCTCGGCTAACGGATCCAACCGCTTGGCAGTGGGAGGTTCCTCCACCTCCCAAAACTTTTGGAGAACGTCGGACAAAGTAGAACCGACAATGGTCTGGCGGTCTACCGACGGGGTCTCTGGTGTCTGTGGTACCTTTCCCATCACCACATGACCCAGCGACGAGGACAAGGCGACAAGATCGGCTGTCTGCAAAACTCGCTTGCTTCCACACAGTACACGACCGAGGACATCCGCACCAATCAACAAGTGTATTGGGCCCGGTCGGTGGAAGGAAGGATCAGCCAAAGCCAGTCCAGACGTCAGCTCAATCGTGGATGGCGGCACTCGCACTTGCGGGAGTGCCACCTTATCAAAGACTATCGCCGAAGCACCGATCTTCGGCCTTGGCGCGAAGTGGGGGGAGAAGGAGAACTCAACTCGACCAATCGGATCAGGGATCCGCGAGTCTCCCACCCCCCGTACCGCTTCGTGATGCGGCACAAGCAAAAGACCCAGCTGTCGGACAAGCCACCTGGACATTATGCACCCCTGGGCACCTGAGTCCAAAAGGGCACGCACCGTGACAACATTGCCCTTAGGTCCCCAAACATTCACGGAGGCTGTTGGCAACAGCACAAGCTCCGGAGGGGTGGTTGGGTCCGACAGGGGCGCCATTAAAAATTTTGGGGGGGTACTTGTCCCCCTCGCGCCTGAGTCGGCGCGCCAAATGTGGGACGCTCGTACCGGGCGAGCGGGTCCCAATCGGGTACGTACTGGCCCCGACCAACAGCACTCCTAGGTGCAGGGTAATACCCGTGTGGGGCGTGCCTCGGTGCATAGTACCCCAATCGAGGCCTCTCCATTAGGGGGGGGAGTAGCAAATAGGGCCCGTGCCCATCGCCACCGTGGCGTACTCTTGTGGTACCCCCCTACCCCCGCCCGTGGCGGGGGCGTCTCTCCTATAGTTCCCCCTCTCCGGGGGGGACTGAACGGGGGGGCTATGCCCCGCCGAATCTCTAGGGGACCGGTTCCGGGCTGCCGGGCCCCCGCCCGTGCGCGAGGAATTCGAACCCCGGTCGCTCCCGGCGTCCTTGCGGTCCAAACAAAGGAGGGGGTGATGCCTCCCTCCGCAAAGACGACAATCCTCGGTCTGGGGACACGCCGACTGCATGTGTCCCCCCAAACACCTATAGCACCATTGGCGCTGTTTCGCAACGGCCCTCCGTCCCTCTGGGCGGAGGCCTCTAAATTTGGCACATTCGTGCACCACATGCCTATCTCCCCTGCAATACCTGCACCGCTCACTCGGTGCGGGGGGAGGGGACTGCTGGAAGGCAGCATATCGATTGGTCGGGCGACGGGGCTGTTCCCTCGCCGCCACCATACGACCAACACCTGGAACCGGGACGGGCTCCAGGTGGTCCGTCACCCTACATTCGTCCTCCAAAAAACGAAGGAGGTCCGCGAAGGGCGGGAGATACGAGGCGCTGTCGCCTCCGTACCTCTGCTCGAAACGCCCCTTCATTTCAGCGGGCAATTTGGCGAGGACTATGTGCAGCAGTATAAAGGACCACTGACCACCGGCAGGTCCAATCGCCTTAGGGAGTTGACCGCTGACAGTAGCGGGTTCAGCAACTCCCTCCGTAACAGGTGTACCCGCGTGATTCGCGGGAGGGCCAAAATCGTGGCCACGTGGGTGTCCGCCAGTAACCGGACATTCTGGTACCTGCTAACCAGAAGCTGGCGAGCCACCTGGTAGTTGTCGTCGCTGATGAGCAGGTGCTGGATTACCGAGCTGGCCTCTCCTCGCAGGGAGGAGCGCAAATAGGCCAACTTCTCACTAGGGGATAAGTCCCGTCGTGAATCCACCAAACTGTCAAACAAATTAATGAAGCCCATCCAGGCTGACAGATCCCCATTAAAAGTGGGAATCTCCAACGTAGGCAATCGGCCTAGCAACGCCGTCGGGGTAGGTTTGACCTCCCCGCTCAAAACCGGCTCCCCCTTCCGAACAGCCAGGGCCCTCTCAGCCGCCTCCGTGAACTGGTCAGCCAGCTCATAGGCCTGGGCTACATCCTGCTCCAGCTGTTCCGACACGGCATTATCAGCTGGGGGGTTCTCCATATAATACGCGCGACACTCCATGGCGTGGCGCTCCAGGTCTTGCAGCCGAGCTGCCAGCCCGCCATACCGAGCTAGCAACGCGCCTACCCGGTCGGCTCGGTCTATTAATGTGACCGCACAAGCAAGCCAACGCAAAACTCCTTGGATGCCAGCCCTGGATACGGCGAGCGGATTCGTAGGAGCCATTTATAATCCGTTTTAGAAACAAAGCAAACAAAGAAATATAAAAGTGGTAAACATCAACAAAAAAAACAATAGAAATAGGTCGCGTCACGATAATATAAAACACAATTAAAATTCGGACGACATACACGGACCCTACTATTTTCATAAATTATTAGCAACTTACCAATTTCAAGGGCTAACAATATAACGGTATAAACAAAACGTATAGGATTAACGATATGGCATACACGGCACGGCCAAGTCAACCTCGCAAATCAACTACTAAACCGTTATCAACAAACAAAAACAAAAATATTTTTAATAATAATACTCGTAATTTAATACTACTAATAATTAAAACTAATTCCACTTTTTTAACTAGGCAAGCGGACTCGGAACAAACACTAGTATGTGGTACTAATAAACAACACTTTCGAACGAAACTATTCGTCAAATAAATCCGGACACACAAAAAAAAATATACACATCTAGGCGAGTAAACTCGTATCAAATCACTAGTATGTGGTACTAATAAACACACTTTCGAACGAAACTATTCGTCAAATAAATCCGGACACACAAAAAAAAAAATATACACATCTAGGCGAGTAAACTCGTATCAAATCACTAGTATGTGACAACAATTATATAAGTGTCTATCTATTATCGGATCCACCAAGTGAGAAACATTCGCTTCGAGAATTTACTAGAACAATTTCTTAGTACTTCAAATCGTCTCGGGATCTTCAAATACCCTCGAGATTTCAACAAAAAAAAATAATGATCCCCGATGGGAAACTGTTATAGCTAACACTCTTATAACTACACAATGCCCTAATAGGCAGCTAAAACTTTCCCGGCGCTTTTCAAAGCGAACACACACGGGTCACAGGTGGCGAACTGAGCGCGAGTTGCGCGGACGGTGGTTGGCGGCGCACTGAACGAATGAAAAAACACCCGGCCCGAGCGCATCGAGACATTGACAATGACAACTGTCCGCTCGCGGGCGCGGCGTGAACAGAATTTAATATATTTATGTAGGTTTTATATAGTTAGGTTCAAAACATAACCTATAAATATGACGTTTGTTTTGTATGTAGGTAAGTATTATTACAACAACTTACAACTTTCTTGAAGAACACCAAGTTTTCTTTTGTGTATTATTATTCTCTATTAACCATTATATTATATATATATCGCATACACATCAAAATGATCTTCACAGAAATACAGTCTAGTTTTTGTGAAAACTGCTTTTGGATCTCTTCTTGCCAATTTCAACCAAGTTTTTCTCATTTTAATATCACTTGGCACTTGAATCCATAAATTTTGTGAGTTTTTATACTCGTATTCATGCACCCGGGCACAAGACACCAATGGATATTACATTAAAACTCATTATTTTCAACAATGTTTTACTTGGTAGTAGTAGTAGTATTGTTTACAAATATACTATCCGAGTGACGTCACGAGCCGATACAATATGGCGGATAGCTTTTTAGCTCGAAAACTAAAAATCAAAAATGAAAATAGATATTAGGGCATTTTTTGGTATCATAGCATTGAAATAAAAATTTTACTGGTTCATTACGACCTCAGGATTGATTTTAGACAGTTTTCAAAAAGCGTGTAATACCCTATTATGATATAATAATAATGTGGCTGTATGGTGCAAATGTCCCTTTGCTTTGTCTGTTTTTATACACAGGAATAACTAAAGAAAAAATAAAGAAAAAAAGTTGGTAGTACCATAGAAAATCACTGCAGTAATGAATTTCAGTACTTACTTACTGCACTAAAATCAGTGCAGTAAGTAAGTACTGAAATTCATTACTGCAGTGATTTTCAAATTTAGAATGTTTACCTCGGAAAAGTGCCACGTACTGCATTCTTTTCTCAAATATAATATTAACATTTCAGAGCATAAGTGTGAAAAATAACTTGCCATAGTATTTTCTTCTTTAGCGATTGTCAAATATCTGGAAAGGTATTTCTTTCGCGTGTGGGGGTAGTAATATCTTCACATTGATGAAATTAACGCTGGCTATACAGCGTGTAAGAAGTATTTGATAAATTCGACGCTTCCCGTAACGACTCCGTAGCTCAGTGGTTAGAGCAGTCGCCCGGATAGCGAAAGGTCGTGGGTTCGAGTCCCATCGGAGATGGTTGTGAGATGATCGTCGATTTTTTCTAAATACTTCATTTTCCATTTTTCATGTTCAAGACACTTCATGTAAGAAGTTTTTAAAAAGTAACAGTTGTTATATCACTCTGTGTTTAGTGGTTAGCAGGTTCTATATTTATTTTTCTCTACATCTTACGTAAACAGATAGTGCTCATTTGCTGAAAAACCTTCCTAGGGCGCTATATTGGTAGGTATATCTTAACTTTATCTGGGCTCTTGGGGCCCATAAGACGCTATACTTACATATTTGTATCTCTCATGCTGGGGTTTCACCTGCGTGTCGCCTAACGGCGTTAATAACGGCATGCGCGTCAATTATGCGCTCAAATTAGCGCGCTAAGACCCGGCTACATCTGCGTACTATATCAAATAGCGCGCTAATTAATGGCATTATACGCTGGTGAAGCTCCAGCATTATACAGCGTGGGGCTGTGGGGTAAACTTCTTGAACCATTGTGGTGGGGCGGCGAGCGGCGACCAATCACAACTCGCTAAAACCCGTTTTACGAGTTGTGTGTGATTAGTTGCTTGCCCACCATGATGGTTCAAGAAGTTTGCCTCGAGGTATACTTACTTAGTTTAGCTGGTCTGCTAGGGTTCCACATCACGTGTATGTAGGCCTACGATATTTTTACGTCAATAGAAAATGTTCATTACGCTAAGCAACTTTTCTTAAGTCGCTCAGTAGGTATGTTTGTATCTCTTATAGCTAGCTGCTAGGGTTCCAATCACGTCAAACAACTCTTCTTAATACGCTATGTTTGTTAACTTGGCTGCTAGGGTTTCTCATCAGGTGTACCAGACCCTCAAAATTTAAAAATGCTCACCACGTTTAAAAACTTTACTACAGACGGTATTTTTGTATCTCTCATAGTTTGTCTGGTCTTGAATTATTATTGAAAAATTGAAAATGAAGTATTTAGAAAAATATGTAGTTTAAAAAACTAAAAAAAACACACTTTTATAGGAACAGACCAAAAAGTACAAAATAACCGTCTATTCAGTAAGTGAAATTAAAAAGCGTGGTGCGCGTTGTCAATATTAAGTACTTGAATGCATGCTTTGCAAAGGGCGCACGTTAGGTTAGAACAGTGACCAAAACGCCGCGCGTGCCGAGCGAGCCAAGCGAGCGTGCCGCGGCAGCGGCCGGCGAAGCGCCAGAACTGATTTCATACACCCCCCCTACCCCCTACTTCAGTTTAATAGGAAATGGGAATATGTCTAAAGTCGCTTCTGGCGCTTCGCCGGCCGCTGCAGCGGCACGCTCGCTTCGCTCGCTCGGCTCGCGCGGTATGTTCATGTAAACCTAACATGCTCTTCGCTTCGCTCCTCGCACCTATCAGCAGTACAGTCACGAGCAATAATATGTATACAACATAGGACTATGTCATATTACAATATTGAATGACTTCTGTGACACTGATCGTTTTCTTTTGGAACGTTACAGTGTGACAAAGTTCTATGTTGTATTGTATACATAATATTATTGTTCGTGTCTGTACATGAGTCACTATTTTTAAACTTAATAAACCGTGTAGGTGAGTTGATCGTGAGATGACCAGTGGTGTAACGACCAATAGTTATTTTGAACAGTAGGTCTTTTGACCGTAGTTATTTCGACCATAGCTATTATGATACATACCCTCTAACCACTGCGCTACGGAGTTGTTACGAAAATTTATCCAATTCTTCTTACGCGCTGTACAGCCAGCGTTCATTTCATCAATGTGAAGATATTACCATATTACTATCCCCACACACGAAAGAAAATAGTAGATTTCATTACAAGTGCGGAAAGCCTGTCATTGCAAAGAGTTCCGACAAATGTCTACCCGAGCCGAGGCGCAGCCGAAGGTGAGGGTTGACAGTCGGAACAAGTTGCAATGACGGTTCCGCACGTGTACTGAACAACTATTTTTAATACAGTTGCGAAAAAATTAAGCAATTTAATAAAATAATAAAACACAATAAACTCAACTAACTAATCGTAAAAGAATATAAGCAGAGACTTTTTTTTTTGTTTTCTTCACCCATTCTGGGTTGGCAAAGGAAACTATGATCATACATACAGCCAAGGCTTCAGTAGAATTTTTTTATTGATATGAAATGAAAATTAAATTAAATGAGATGAAATGAAATGAAACCTAACAAAAGCAATCCGAATCCAACAGGAGCGCCTTTCCTTATTTCTCTCTTTTACCACATCGTTTTCCATTAAAGCCACATTATTGCACTAATTCCACCATACTAAGTACCTACCACAATAAAAACCAGAATAAACTAATTTAGAAAATTAAGAAATAAGGTCCCTCATTTTCTTTTCACTTACTTGCGCAAACTCCTATAAGCAGATACTATGGTAAATTAGTGCACGTAATACCATATTTAGTAATCTGTGGTCATACAGCCAATTTTATGTTTTTTTTATATTCATAAATTTAATTTGGCCGATACTAATATTAATTTAATGTATAATTAAAATTACTTTTAAATCTGATATTGAAACAAATTAGTAGCTTCTTTTTAGAAATGCATGAATCATAAAAACTTCTATGATTATTTTTTTGTAAAAACTTCGTGGTTGGTTTTTTCTTTTTAATAGACAATATTTTGACAGTTGGGAAAGAAAACGCACGAGTTCGGGAAAGGTAAAGAAAAAGTTCGAGTGTTTAATAGCCCACATCCCGAACGCTATACGTCCCTGCAATACGCCACTTTTTGAGCAACTGTATTAAAATAGTATATTTCATTACAAGTGCGGAAAGCCTGTCATTGCAAAGAGTTCCGACAAATGTCTACCCGAGCCGAGGCGCAGCCGAAGGTGAGGGTTGACAGTCGGAACAAGTTGCAATGACGGTTCCGCACGTGTACTGAACAACTATTTTTAATACAGTTGCGAAAAAATGAAGCAATTTAATAAAATAATAAAACACAATAAACTCAAATACTAATCGTAAAAGAATATAAGCAGAGATTTTTTTTTGTTTTCTTCACCCATTCTGGGTTGGCAAAGGAAACTATGATCATACAGCCAAGGTTTCAGTAGAATTTTTTTATTGATATGAAATGAAAATAAAATTAAATGAGATGAAATTAAATGAAACCTAACAAAAGCAATCCTACAGGAGCGCCTTTCATTATTTCTCTCTTTTACCACATCGTTTTCCATTACAAAATTTACAAAATTATTAATAGTGGGTACATTCTTATATTGGTTTCTGCGTTTTGAGATGAGAAGTTTGAGTATGTCATGCTCTCTGTAAACATTTCTGCGGTGGTGTCGTGTGAGGCGGGTCGTTACGTTCCCTAAAATATGGTTGAGCGAAGCGATGGCTGGTTCATGCGTCATGCTCGTGAACGGGTGCCACCAGTGGGATGGGTCTGCTCCTGGCTTCTTGTCTCAAAATATGCAGATTTTTAATGTTTTATTGTTATTAGTTTTATTTTATCGTGGCTTGTATGGCACTGTTTATTATTGACTCTTATGTTCTTAAACTATTCAAAGTTTTATTACCCTTGTTTGGCATTTATATTTATTATTTTATTTGCTACGTTTTTGGTTGGTGTGTATTTTAAAGAAACTACCTTTTGGATGTCTATTTCTTAGTTATTGAAATTTATTTACTGCTATGATTACCGGGTTTTTTATTTTGTTTTTAAACTTAAGATTAATTTGTGATGGAAAGTGACTTTACATATTATATTATGTTAAAGTCACTTTTCAATTTGACGACTCTGTATGAAATATGACAGGGAGAAAAAAATAGCCCTTGGCGAGTTTCTTGCCGGTTCTTCTCGTTACAAGGCCTCCCGCCGTAGGATTTGCGAACCGATAGCGTAGCTTCATTGACGTTCACAAGTGCTGTATCAGCCTAAAATGAATAAATGATTTTTGATTTTGATTTTGATTTTGATTAAAGCCACATTATTGCACTAATTCCACCATACTAAGTACCTACCACAATAAAAACCAGAAAAAACTAATTTAGAAAATTAAGAAATAAGGTCCCTCATTTTCTTTTCACTTGCGCAAACTCCTATAAGCAGATACTATGGTAAATAGTGCACGTCATACCATATTTAGTAATCTGTGGTCATACAGGCAATCCTACTAATATTATAAATGTGAAAGTTTAGATGTTTGGATGTTTGGATGTTTAGATGTTTGGATGTTTGTTACTCAATCACGCCAAAACGGCTAAACGGATTTGGCTGAAATTTGGGACATAGATACTTTGTAACCTGGAGAGAAACATAGGCTACTTTTTATCCCGGAAAAGTATCACATTCCCGCGGGATAACGTCGTGTGGTCCACGCGGGCGAAGCCGCGGGCGGAAAGCTAGTTTTATATATTTTTTATATTCATAAATTTAATTTGGCCGATACTAATATTAATTTAATGTAGGTATAATTAAAATTAAGTACTTTTAAATCTGATATTGAAACAAATTAGTAGCTTCTTTTTAGAAATATTTTCATGAGTCATAAAAACTTCTATGAATTTTATTTTAGTAAAAACTTCGTGGTTGGTTTTTTCTTTTTAATAGACAATATTTTGACAGTTGGGAAAGAAAACGCACGAGTTCGGGAAAGGTAAAGAAAAAGTTCGAGTGTGTAATAGCCCACATCCCGAACGCTATACGTCCCTGCAATACGCCACTTTTTGAGCAACTGTATTAAAATAGTAGATTTCATTACAAGTGCGGAAAGTCTGTCATTGCAAAGAGTTCCGACAAATGTCTACCCGAGCCGAGGCGCAGCCGAAGGTGAGGGTTGACAGTCGGAACAAGTTGCAATGACGGTTCCGCACGTGTACTGAACAACTATTTTTAATACAGTTGCGAAAAAATTAAGCAATTTAATAAAATAATAAAACACAATAAACTCAACTAACTAATCGTAAAAGAATATAAGCAGAGACTTTTTTTTTGTTTTCTTCACCCATTCTGGGTTGGCAAAGGAAACTATGATCATACAACCAAGGCTTCAGTAGAATTTTTTTATTGATATGAAATGAAAATTAAATTAAATGAGATAAAATGAAATGAAACCTAACAAAAGCAATCCGAATCCTACAGGAGCGCCTTTCCTTAATTCTCTCTTTTACCACATCGTTTTCCATTAAAGCACTAATTCCACCATACTAAGTACCTACCACAATAAAAACCAGAAAAAACTAATTTAGATAATTAAGAAATAAGGTCCCTCATTTTCTTTTCATTTACTTGCGCAAACTCCTATAAGCAGATACTATGGTAAATAGTGCACGTCATACCATATTTAGTAATCTGTGGTCATACAGCCAATTTTATGTATTTTTTATAGTCATAAATTTAATTTGGCCGATACTAATATTAATTTAATGTATAATTAAAATTACTTTTAAATCTGATATTGAAACAAATTAGTAGCTTCTTTTTAGAAATATTTGCATGAATCATAAAAACTTCTATGTTTTTTTTTTAGTAAAAACTTCGTGGTTGGTTTTTTATTTTTAATAGACAATATTTTGACAGTTGGGAAAGAAAACGCACGAGTTCGGGAAAGGTAAAGAAAAAGTTCGAGTGTGTAATAGCCCGCATCCCGAACGCTATACGTCCCTGCAATACGCCACTTTTTGAGCAACTGTATTAAAATAGTATATTATGATACAAGTATTTGACAAACGATTTCCAGATACTTGACATTTCCAGATATTTGACAAACGCTAAAGATGCAATTTTTATTGTTGAAAAATTTAAAATGATGTAAAAAAATCGACCGTCTCACAACCAGCTCCGATGGGACTCGAACCCACGTCTTTTTTTTTTAGATAATATCGTATTTGCGTCACGCGACAGTAATGAGCACGGCTGCGTTGACATTTCAGAGAGCGAGTTTGCCTCGGAAGTCCCGTGCCCGTAGTGTAAGTAAGTGTTTTTTACATACTTTTATACTTTGACTTTTAAATATAAATCCAGTAAGTAGGTACCTAACTAATTTTATCGTTGCCATTTAACCATTTTGTTTACGAAGTCTTTTCCTAAAAGTCTTTCCTATTTCGAGATCCAAGATGGCGGACTCGACAATAAAAAAAAATCAATATGGGTATCGAATAAATGGTTTTCGGGGGTGCCGATTACGAATATAACATCTATTTCAAGATCCAAGATGGCGGACTCGACATATCAAAAAAATCAATATGGGTATCGAATAAATGGTTTTCGGGGGTGCCGATTACGAATATAATATCTATTTCGATATCCAAGATGGTGGACTCGACATTTCAAAAAAATATGGGTTCTTATCGAATAAATGGTTTTCGGGGGTGCCGATTACGAATATAACATCTATTTCGAGATCCAAGATGGCGGACTCGACATTTTAAATATAATAATATGGGTATCGATTTCATGGTTTTCTGGGGTGCTAATTACGAATATGGTCTACGTAGACTTCAGGAATGTCATTCATAGGAAACCTTTAAAAGTGATGAAAACTATAATGTTTTACTCCAGGGTATGATTTATCTGTGTACCAAATTTTATTCAAATCTGTCTAGGTGTTACAGCGTAATTGAGTAACAAACAAAGAAATATCCATAATTCCGCATAATATGTATAATATTACTTAAATAAGGAACAGACTACGTAAAAATAAATAAAAAATGTGACAACCCTGCGGCAATGACGAAAAGCGGCATTGCGCGAGGCTTCAAAGACGTTGTCCCACTGTTAGTTCTTACGCTGTGGTAGTATTTTAGATCCTCGACATTTGCAGCTGCATGAGATGTGATAGGTACATGTTAGATCACCGCCATCTATCGAGTTAATAAATAACATTTTTTTTAATTTGCTGTCAGAAAATCTCTCAATTCGATTTCGTAGACGACTGGTTGACGTGTACGTTTTCAATTCGTATTCAATTTTCATTTCGAGCGCTGCGGAAATACGTCTTCAGGCCACTAGTCGAACGGCGCCGTTTGGTAAAAAGGCTAGACTGTTAAATAAATGGCTAATTATGCCAGTTGGCTGCGACAAGATTTTTTTTTAAAGAAATTAATATACTAACCTTAACCGTAGATTTGCAAGATGTTCAGCTGAGGTCAAGGCGACGCTTTTTAGAGCATATTGCCAACCCTTTTACACATGCAGTCTATGGGTTAGCTATACGCAGCGGGCATACAACGCACTACGGGTCCTGGGGCCCGATTCTCAGGCATTCGAATTTTTTCAGTGTGGTAATTCGTATGTCGAACATTTTGTTTGTGGTTTCTATTGAAAAGTTAGAACGTTTCAAACAAACTAGGCTGTCCCACATGTCAACAACTTCATTTTGACAGCTAAGTTCGTATACGAACATCTATTGGTTTTTACCACTCGTTGCGTTCGACTGGTTTTCGATTGTGAAATTTTGACAATACACGGCCCCCAGGGGGCCGATTCTCAGGCAATCGAGAAAAGTTCACTTTTATAAGCTCGAAATTCAAATTTAACACAGTTTGTGTATTGTCAAAATTTCACAATCGAAAAAGTTCGATCGAAAACCAGTCGAACGCAACGAGTGGTACGGACCAATCGATGTTCGTAAGTATACGAACTTAGCTGTCAAAATGAATTTGTTGACATGTTTGACCTCAGAACAATAACTAAAGCTATAGAAACCGTACTAAAATAAAAACTGTGTATCAGCTATCGTACTCACTTTAAGTAATTCAGCATACATGAGTAAGAGTGAAATAGACAACCTTTGTGAGTTTCTATTGTTTTTGTCATTGTCACAAGCTCGTAAAGTACAAATGTCAAATGGTTCTAATTGGTTGTAATATAATACTACCGAAATAAAAATACGTTTTTGTTGAGAACGTAGTTTCTGAGGTGTGACCAATTTAATACGATCGTATTACAATGGTCGAACAGCTTCGCTGGGAGCTAAAGTGAAAATTTATTAATTTACAAGGAATTCGGTGATAAAACAACAGGAAAGTGTGCATACAGACTCTCTAGAGAGCTTACATTCCGTGTCTAGGATGGTTTGTGTTGTTCTAGGCTGTTAGTCTAATATATCATGGAAAGAGAATTCGGATGAGATTGAATCATTTCATCGGTAAGTTTTGTTTCAAAATTCAAATATTTTTGAGAATTTAATATCAGTATTATCCGCAAATTGTAATAAATTTATATTATCAATAGATATGTACGTGAGTTTTGGTCTATTTTTTTATATTTTCTTGCATTTCTGTTAAAGTTGTTAAGGTTATGATAGTGCTGTGATTTTTTTTATCGATGTTAAAAATTTTTACTTCTTTCTTCAGATTTCCCAAAGATGAAACTATTAAAAATGATTTGATACGCCGTATTTCAAAAATCAACTGGACAGCAAAAGTGAACAGTCACGTTATGCGTAACACTTTGGACTACCTACAATCATTTGAGCCAAATGAGAACATTAAAGATGTGTTTAAAAGAAAAAATGGTTTCTTTATTTTAATTAATTGATTATTTTCCTTTTCAGCTTAATCACAGATTACTAAATAGTTACTATGTAACAGATAGGTCACTCCGCTAAGTCATTTAAATAAATAGCAACTCTAATTATAACGCAATAAAGTAGAATTCAGCTTGTACGGCGCAGCCAAATTACGAACGGCCACTCGTCGTTGCATCTCTTTCTATCGCATATATTCTAGCTCTTTTGCGTACCTAATTTCTATGGATAGAAATCCGTTTTCTATGGATCTATAGAAAACGACTCGAAAACGCCGCGGCGTTGACGCCGCGTTTTCGAGCCGACACTGGGAGTGAAATAGGAGCGCCCCCTGGCTTAATACACGGTAATGTTGGCAATAAAAGTAGGCAAAGGAACCAGCATTACTATGTGCAATTTTTTACTTATTATATTGTCAACTAGCGGATCTTCGCGGTTTTACCCGCGTGGTACTCGTCCCCGGGATAAAAAATAGCCTGTGTCACTTGGGGAGGATGTAACTTTCTAATAGAAATAATTTTCTAAATCAGTGCAGTAGTTACTGAGATTAGCACGTTCAACCAAACAAACAAACTATTCAGCTTTATTATAATATTAGTACTTATAGATTACTGAAGACTGCAATTTTTTATATTTTATATTTTATATATTTTATATTTTATATATTTATATTATAAATGCGTCTCTGTCTGTCTGTGTGTTACACAATCACGCCTAAACTACGGAACCGATTTGAATGAAATTTGGGTCAGGGATAGTCTAGAGCCTGAGAAAGGACATAGGCCACTTTTTGATGCGAAAAAAGGGCTGTAAGGGGTTAAAATAGGGGATGAAAGTTTGTATGAAAATTACGTCATTTTTAAAGCTAGAAGCTTAAAACTTATTTTATAGACTTTTGATTAGATATAAATAAATACGACATTCAAAGTTTGTAAAAAAACCTACCCTAAAAAGGGTAAAAACAAGGGATGAATTAATATTACACTCCTGCGGGATAACGTCGTGTAGTCCACGCGGGCGAAGCCGCGGGCGGAAAGTTAGTTTTTTATAAAATAAAGTGGTACTTACTGCATTTATAATATTGCAGGTGCTATACTTAATTATTTATTGGGCCTACTCACACGTAGCACAACCACACAACATGTGGGCGGGGTGTACTTTGTATTGGAAATGAATACCTAGTACAATTTACACGTAGGTACCACATTTTGCCGTCATTATCGACCGCGTGCGTAAGTAATACCGACCACCACCAGCGACGACGCTGTGAAACTAGCAGCCAGCCACACCGCATACGACGTATCCACATCACAACTACTAGCGACAACGCAAACACATTGACATTTTGTCGCACAACTAAAACGCAACTGCAAAAAGCTCCATCAACACCACATTTTGTCGCTGCGATGTGGTGTGGTTGTTTGTGGTACATACGTGTGCGTCGACACATTACCATACCGTACTTACTAGTGTCATTGACATACATAGAGATTTTAAAAATGTAATGTATGTAAAATTTATTTTTAATTTATCGATATTATTGTCGATGACGTTGCATCACTGGCGTAAAAATAACTTGTGACAACCTTATAAATTAAGAAACTTAGGACTGTATACTATCTCTTTTTTACACATGTACTACTGCATAAGATAAAAGAGTACGAACTAATGTTTTTTGTTGTTATTTTAGCACGGTTTCTATAGCTTTAGTTATTGTTCTGAGTGTGGGACAGTTTAGTATGTTTGAAACGTTCTATCTTTTCAATAGAAACCACAAACAATATGTTCGAAATACGAATTACCACACTGAAAAAGTTCGAATGCCTGAGAATCGGGCTGCAGTATAACAACAGTTTCAGAGTGCTATTCGGACTGCCACGGTTTTGCAGTGCTTCAGCTATGTTTGCTGAAGCCAGGGTCGATGATTTTTACGGCATCATGCGCAAGCGTTCTGCATCACTGTTGCGAAGGCTATACTTACGTACCAGTTCGAATAGCATTCTGACTGTGATTGCTGAGGGATGGGATAGCCCAATAATATGTAGATGGGTGCAGATGCACACCAGTACCTAAAATTATGTTTTGTGTTGTTTGTAAATTACTAACAGAGAAAAAAATCTTTCCGTGTTCTGTGTTACTAACATTAATTTAAATTTTTAATTGTAACTAACACCAAATATAGAGATTGTATGTGTAATGAAATGATTGTGCTTTCTCTGAAATAAATGGATTGATTGATTGATTGATTGATTAGCAGGGCAATACATCTATGAGAATATAATTATATGTTTGAAAACATCTTGACTCATTCACTAAGAATAGTGATATTCATAATTTTAACACAAGAAATAAAAATAAGCATTTTCATCCCATTTTAAATCAGCCAGCCAAACTCGTTGAAACAAAATCTTAAGTGATGTAGTCACCCCAGAGGGTCAAATATTTTTGATATTTAGAAGCTTTCTTGTTGTTATGCTATTATTGCTATTAAATGTAAATATATCTTGCTCTGGTAACCATCGAAGAACCAATGTTTTGGCCATGATATCTGGTTTAAAACAAAAATGATTATTTTGCTCATTAAACTCTTTATTTAAATTTTCTAAAAGTGCTGGGTGGTTTGAAATCCATTTCCGTAACAAAAAGCCTCCTGATTTTAATAATGAATACTGTTACCCATGCGCAACAGTGTTTACCATACCATAGGAATGCGTCGATTGAAACGAAGATTTTCTCAATAATTTCTTGTATTGTCTTCCAAGTTAGCCATGCGAGCTTACAAACGAGCCTGCGCCCGCAAGGCCCCTAATGCACATTTTTGCTATGCCCGAACTAGTGGCTACTTATCTTATACTACATACATCGATTCCTTACAAACGAAATACATTTCTTATTTTTATAAAACTAAGGTGGGCACGCGCAAAACATTGTGCGCCGGACCCGGCCACGCCCCATCGGCACATTCGAAGTACCGACACGGTTTCTAACATTTCTGTTCACCTCTCTGTCGTACGTCTGACCTCTCGCTTGCTCATGGGCGAGGCTTGCCCCCTCCAAGAATTTATAAAATAACTACCTACATTTATTTTGACATTTATCAGTCTGTCTCTTTTTATTATACTGACCCATCCCGCTCATTTACAGGGACCATCGGGGGGCCACAGACTGAATACCCACCTGGTGCCTGAAAACTTATTTATTAAAGATAAGTTTTCAGTCACCCTTTTTCAGGCTACCTATGTCATCGACCTATGTCTTAGGTCTCATTATTTCATAGTATTACTAATAAAACGTTATTGGTTTTACTCAGTACTTTATACTTACATAGTCCCTACCACCTCGCCTGGCTTCATTGGGATACCTCTGGTTTTCCACCTGCCCAGGATTGTAAGACCTAGAACCTTGATACCCTTCCCTACCTACCTAACTAGTATTAATTACTTATAGCTAATTAGGTTAGCACAATGAAACCAGGGAACACAAATAGTTTTTATTTTCATACCAAACACCTTACACTATAAGTTAGGTCACATTAGGGCTTATGTAAGTACTAAGTTTATTTAATTACACTATAACTTAATTATCTTAAAAACTATAAAAGCCACACAAACGTAAAGCATATCACTAGAAAGCTTATAATTTTATCTACGTTATTAAACTAAAAAGAACGTTACATATTCATATACAAAAAAGTTATCAAAGTTATAAGCTTATGGCTTTTACTAGGCAAGTTTAGCAAATATTACTTATGCTAGGTACTTACATGATATAAACAATCACTGATTTTAATCACTATTTACGCATCACTTAGTGTCACTTTAAATTGTCTTTTATCACAGATTGATGCTGTCCGTAACATTCTCCCCCCGGTGCAGCGCTGGCGGCACCATCTTCTTCAGTCGGGAGGACAGCCAATCTCGCTGTCGGGCGACGAAACACTCCTCCTTTTGTCCTGACTTCTGCGTTGCGAATCTCGCCGTCTGGTCCTGGATACACCGCCGTCACGACGCCTCGTGGCCACACGTTGCGGGGCAGACTGGAGTCGACGATGATGACGACGTCGCCGAGCCTGAGTGAGCGGCCCGCGACGTCGCGCGCGCCGCCGCGCGGCACGAGCTGCGGCAGGTACTCGCGCACCCAGCGTCGCCAGTACTCGTCGGCCAGCGCCTGCGCAGCACGCCACAGCTTGCGCGCAGCTGGCTCGCACGGCCCGGTTAGAGGCAGGCCGCGCGGGCACCCCAAAAGGAAGTGGTTTGGGGTGAGCGCCTCCGGGTCTTCTTCGCTGACGGGCACATGGGTTAGCGGGCGAGCGTTTATAGTGTGCTCGACCTCCGCCAACAGTGTACCCAGCACCTCTTCTCGCGGCGCCTTCTCGTTCAGTGTGACTCGCAGCGCGCTCTTGACCGAGCGCACGAGCCTCTCCCACGCGCCGCCCTGGTGCGGCGCGCCTGGTGATATGTAGCGCCAGTCCATACGCTCTGCCAGCGCATAGTCACGTAGCGCCGGCTCCCATTCTTCGATCGCTCGACGTAGCTCTACGTCGGCGCCTCTGAAGTTTGTAGCGTTGTCTGAATACATTACGCGCGGCCACCCGCGGCGCGCGCCCATTCTTCTTAAAGCCATTATTGCCGAGTCCGTCGATAGCGACGCCACCAACTCTATGTGTATCGCTCTCGTTGTAAGGCATGTAAACAACGCGCCCCACCGTTTCTCACGTCGCCGTCCCACCGTCACCGTCATGGGCCCGAAGAAATCTACTCCACAGTTTGTAAATGGTCTCATATAAGGCTGTAGTCTGGCCTTAGGTAAATCTCCGTGCACTGGTACCACAGGGCGAGCTTTTCGAACGCGACAAAATACGCATTTGCTAGCCACCGTGCGTATAGTCGGTCGCAGTCGAAGTATCCAATATTTAGTTCTAACTTCGTTCACTACACGCTCATTGTGTGCGTGGTGGGCGCGACGGTGCTCGCGATATAGCAGCAGCCGCGCATACGGGTGCCTGCCGTCCAGTATTATAGGGTTAATAGCGGGGGCAGACAGACCCGCTGCCCCTATCCGTCCCCTGGCACGCAACACTCCGTTCTCGTCTAAATATGGATCTAGTTTACGCAGCCGGCTTCCCGCTCTGAGGTTTTGCCGTGCGGTTATTCGCTCTATTTCTTCGGTAAAACTTTGTCGCTGTGACTCGCGCTGTAGCCACGTCTCGGCTTCTTCCAACAGCTCTACATTCATTGCTTTATCACGGTCGCGACGACACTTGCGTATAAACAGTAATACTCTCGCCATCGTCCTTACCAAGCGCTCATAAGTCGAAAAGCGCTCGGCTCTAGGTACGCTACTGTTTGTCTCTACGCGCTCTACCGTCGCCAGTACCATCTCTACCGTGTTTTCTTGTACGGCTTCACACACCGGCCATACATCTTCGTCTTTGTACAGGTATTCGGGCCCTTTAAACCATCTGTCTTCGCTCGTTTTCATCGCTTCGTTCGCTCGCGTTGCGTCGTCGGCCACGTTCAGCGCCGTCGGGACCCATCTCCATTGTGTGGCCTTTGTAGTTTCGGCTATCTCGCCTAAGCGATGCGCTACGTAGGGTGTGTAACGCACGCTATCATTGTGAATCCAATGCCACACGGTACGAGAGTCTGTCCAAAATATAACTCTTTCGGGTTCCCAGCGCGACTGTTTTCTTATGCTGTGTGCTAAGCGCGCTCCTATCAAGGCCGCCTGTAGCTCTAGGCGCGGCACGCTCAACTGTTTCATAGGCGCTACTCTGGCTTTAGCTGCTGCCAGTGTGACCTCCACTCTACCATCTTGGTGTACGATACGCCAGTAAGCCGCGGTCGCGTACGCTGCTTCGCTCGCATCACAAAATATATGTAACTCCCGTCGTAATAACGGCGCTCCCCCCGTCGGCGCGTAGAGTCGTGGCAACCTTAAGTGTTTCAATTTTTCTATGTCGCTCAGCCACTTAATAATCTCCTCGGCCTCCGTCTCTGGTAGAGCCTCGTCCCACTCTATGTTCAGTCGCCATATACTTTGTAATACAATCTTCGCTCTTATGGTATAGTAGCTTAGTAGCCCCAGCGGGTCGAAAACAGACATAACCGCGCTAAGTGCCTCTCTTTTAGTCGGCGCTCTTCTCAGCTCTTTTACATCAGCCGGTACTCTCGCGAGCGTTGTATTAAACCCGAGCGCGTCGGTACCCGCGTCCCACAGTAGGCCCAGCGTGCGACCACTATCTAAATTTGATCCCAATTGTTTAGGCGCGGTGGCACGGCTCTCAGTCGGCAGCTCAGCTAAGACCGCAGCCTCGTTAGAGTTGAAGCTGGTCAGCTTGAATCCTGCGCGCCGGTGCACGTCTATTACTTGCTTCATAGCCGTGATCGCCTGTTCTTTATCATCGTAACAATCGACCCAGTCGTCCATATAGTGATTTCTCGTTATTGCTTGGCACGCCAGCGGGTACTCTTCCGCGTTCTGTTTCGCGTTCCAGTCGCGAACGCTATGTGCTAGGAACGGCGAACTTTTAGCTCCGAATATCATTGACGTCATTTTATATATCTTTGGCGGCTCGCTTCTATCACCGCCTCTCCATAAAAACATTTGAGCCGGTTGGTCTGCGGCGGCTATCTTCACTTGTAAGAACATTTCTTGTATATCAGCCGTTATCGCTATCTCTTTCTCACGAAAGCGTAACAGCAGCCCGTTTAATTCTTGCAATAAATCAGGCCCCTCCAATAATTCGTCGTTCAAACAAATTCCATTTGCTTTAGCGGCCGCGTCGAAAACCAATCTTATCTTCCCCGGCTTATTTACATTTACAACGGCGAAGTGAGGTAGGTACCACGCTTTCGCGTCGTCTGTCTCGCTCCCGTCACACTCAGTGGCGTAGCCTTTATTTAATAAATTGTCTATCTGCGACTTATATGCTTGTTCGAACTCTTTCGACTTATCCATTTTCCGTTCTATCGAAAGTAATCTTCTTACGGCGTTATCGTAGCTCGGTGGCAAACTAACATTATCTCGCTTCCAAGGTAAACTAACCTCACACTGGTCGCCGACACGTTTAATACTCTCATTGAACGCGTTAACCGCTCTCGTCTCTAGCGGGTTAGCGCGCTCCCTCTTAGCGATACCCAGTGAATCTATCTCGAAATAACGTTTTACTATGTCCCTTAGCTCTTCTTCAGGTGGGATGAGCTCCGTCTTATAAACGTTCGACGAGCCCCCTAGCGCCTTAGTACGGGGCGCCGTTCCATGTATAACCCACCCGAGCCTCGTGAGCGAAGCTACCGGCTGCCGACGGCCGCCTGTTAACAGTTTGCGTGACACTATCAGATGCCAATTATCGGCCCCGATGAGCAAACGTGGTTTAATTCTTTCATAACACACGTCGCTAGTCGATAATCCTCGTAAGTGCGCGTACTGTAAGCAATCTTCATTTACTGTTTGATGATTGAGCGTTAGACCCGTCATTGTCTTGGCGCGAACGTGATGTGTGCTTTCGTCTCTTCCTACTAACACCAAACTAACATCCTTGCTGTTCGCTACGCTCCCTTGCGCGTTTATACTACATATACGCAAGTCTTTTACAGGCCCTGACGCGCCTATTTCATCCGCCAGGTCCTGGTCTATAATGGTGATCGTCGAGCCTTCGTCCAATAGCGCGTACGTTCGTACGGCTCCGCTAGGCCCCTTCACCGTAATTGGACATACTTTCAATAAGACGGCGTTCTCCGCGACGTTGGCCCTATTAATCGTGGCGATAGTCTCTGTTTGCGACTGTCGCACCAACGTCTCTTCATTACTTGCGGTCCGGTCTTTATGAAGCGATGCGTGGTGACGCAAATAACAATTATTCACCCCGCACCGTTTTTCTTTACAGCGAAATCTCCGGTGCTTATTGTTCACACATTGAAAGCACACACCATTATTTTTAGCCCACTGCCATTTCTCATCTACCGTCATGGTTTTATATTTATTACAGTGGGGTACTTTGTGATCGTTTCCACACATTAAACACGGCGTATGCGGCGTCTCTTTCTGGCCTAAAGTGTATATTCTTGCGACGTTTTTCTTATCAGGGCGTTTTTCTTGGTTACGATTTCTATTAGCGATTGTTTCTTTGCTGTACGACGTTGACGGTACGTACGCGTATCTCAGCTCGCGGTCAGCCTCGCGCATAAGGAATCGAGATAAAATAATAATCTCGGGATCGCTCGATTGGTTTGCTTCAGCGTAGGCTACCCAGTTCGATAATAAGTGCGGGCTAAGTTTCTTCACAACTTCCCTTACTAATAAAGGATTTCGCAAGTACCCTCGGTCATCCACTGCCTGAATTACACAAACTATGTTTTGTAACTTTACTGCGAGGGTATTTAAATCTGTAGCACTCGTGCCCGAGCGCGGTAAACATTTTAAATCTTCTAGCGCTCTGTCTATAAGTACTTCAGGCCGGCCGTAACACTGCTCCAGTGTTTTCATAATACGATCGGGATCGGTGGCGCTCCATAGTAGCGCCGACACACTTTCTTTCGCTTCCCCTTTTAAGCTCACGCGTAATCTTGCTAGGTTTTCCTCTGCTGTGAACTTATATAGTCGTGTCGAATCGCGTACTGCGGCCTTAAACAATAACCATTCGTGAGGCGAGCCGCTGAACGACGGTAGTTCTTGTGTATACCGTGGCATCGGTCGTCTCGATAGAACTTTGTCCAATGTTTCAGCGAGGTTAATCACGCCGTAGTCCTTATTCGTATCGACTACGGGCCTTGCTTCATATTCCATCGGAACCGTGTATTCATACAACGGCCCGTTTCTATCTTTTTCTAAGGCGCGCGCCTCTTTGCGCATTCTTTCTCTCTCTTGCACGACGGCGGGAGCGATATTTTCTTCTCTCTCTTCCGATGTAGGTAGTTGGGTTATTTCGTCGACCCGACACCGAGGGTCGGCCGTATCAAGCCATTCTTTCAGCCTTTCAGGCACGCTCTCGGCGGGTAAGCTCGCATGACTACCCTCTATTATTGTGTCCATCTCGACTTGTAATCTTTGTTGAATAAGTTCCCGTTCTAGTTCCATTTCTCTCTTCTTTATTTCGGCCAATTGTTCCGCGGCCCGAAGTTGCGCCTGCCGGACGCGCGCGGCAACGCTCGACGAACATACTGACGGCGGGTTATGTCTCAAAGCCTCAGTATCGACGGCGGCGGCGGCGGCGGCGACATTACTCTCAACTTCTTTGGTAGGCGGCGGTGGCGGACGTCTCTCAGTACCACTTTCTGTGGCCTCTTCCTGCGTTGTAGCACTCAATAACGGTGGCGGTGGCGGCGGTTGTGGTTGTGGCGGTGGCGCGATCGTAGACGGTGACGCTGGTGGCTCTTCATGTGCTATCGTCTTCTTCCTTGCTCCTCCAGTTTGGCTTCTTGTGCATGGCATCTTCTTCTTTCTTGCTGCGATACCCTACTCCTAACAATCTCTCCTGGGTACACTATGTGGGGAGCCCAGGGGAGGATGGAGGTTGAAGCAGGAGCGGAAAGGTAGGTACTACCCAGCAGAGAAGCTGTGCAACGCAAAGGCGCTCGGCCGCCGGGAGGAACACCCGACAGCTTCCGCAGTGCCAACCTGTGGCCCTCTGTGCGACACAACCCGTACTGGCGAAGCCGGACACTTCAGCCGCCTTGAAAAAGGCGAACTGGCAGCCCCGTCCGTTAGACTGCACCGCCTTGAAACGGCGTTACTCAACACTAAACACAGTTGGCACCGTAAGGCTGTGTTAGCGTGAGCCGCGGTCCATCCGCGTTCGTTGTGGTTACAACGTGACGTAATGTTTAGTGATGCTTCTTTTCTTCACCCTGGACCTCAGTCTTGAGAACGGACCTCTTTTTCTTTCTTCAAATGGACGTCTACTTGCTGTCTTCAATGGTCATCTACTTGCTGTGTTCAATGGTCATCTACTTGCTGTGTTCAATGGTCATCTACTTGCTGTGTTCAATGGTCATCTACTTGCCGTGTTCTATAAGGAACTTCTTTTCTTGATAATGAATCTTCTTTTTTCTTAATGAGCTTCTTTCTTGCTAATGAATCTTCTTTCTTCCTAATAAGCTTCTTTCTTGCTAATGAATCTTCTTTCTTCCTAATAAATCTTCTTTCCGACGCGCTGATTTTCTTTTCTTCAATCCGGCAACGAAGGACCAGGCACAAACTTTTCTTCGTTGACGCGTAGATTCTTCACAGAAAACTTCTAATCCGGCTACGAAGGACCAGGCTTAACTGTTACCCATGCGCAACAGTGTTTACCATACCATAGGAATGCGTCGATTGAAACGAAGATTTTCTCAATAATTTCTTGTATTGTCTTCCAAGTTAGCCATGCGAGCTTACAAACGAGCCTGCGCCCGCAAGGCCCCTAATGTACTGTAACCCTCTTACCCCTCCTAAACTTAATTTTTTTGATTTTCTAATTTCTAATTAACTACCTAGTTGCTTATTTCTATTTAATAACGCTTCTATATAATAAAATACCGATACAATAAACAATCCTACTTTGTACCCTGTATTTTAATGGAAGTTCTTTATGTATGTTCTATCTAACTAACTAAGAAATTCAGTATAAATTAATTATCATGACCTACAAATTACTATGACTATTTTACCGAACCTGAACCTAACCCTAATTTTGATAGTAAGTTAATGAAGCTTTTATAGATCTGAGGGGGCACGTGAAGTTTAGTGGATACCCTGGTTGATTAGCGTAGAACCCTTGATTCGTTCAGAGAAGCAACTTAGCGTTCTAACTAACAAAGTTTCTTCCTATTGAACTCTACTAATATCCTACAATTCTACTAGCCTCCTTAGTATAAAATCCTTCCAAGGAATTGATAGCTTCCTATATGGTTGTCTAAGTTAACCAATTTAACCTATTATCTCATCTACTAGAACTTTCATAACTTATCGACTATATAGGTTAATAATAGTACTCTAGAAGTACTTAATCAAACTAATGGTCTAGATCTTGGATGACTAATAGATGACTAAAGTAAGTACTAATCTCTCTGTTCCCTTAGCAAATATAACCAACTTCTGGTCTCCTACTTTGCTTATATAGATTAGTTGTTTGTGTAGTCAAATGGTGGTAAACTACTAATTGCCTCTAGTATAGATAATTTAGGATACTAAATTCCCTAGCTCCCTGAGTAGTTTTGGATAGTCATGTTAAATGTACAAATACAATTCCATCTGGTTACTCTATTCTCTTAGAACAACGACTGCTTCCGGCTATGATACAAACCTTAGTACCAGTTACCTACTCTCCACTCATACCTAGACATTATCATAGAACAGCTGGGTTGCTATGAATGTTTAACTGAAGTGAAGGCTTTTATACCTACTTTCTCCCTATCTAATCCTATTCCATATGATGAATTGGTGATGGAAGTTATGAATTGATTCTGAAGGTTCCCTGGTGTCATGCAGAGCTTTAGCACACTAAGTGAAGCGACCAGTACAACACCTGTCAATAAAATACTACTGATATAAAGGAAAACCTATGATGCCACTACTTGATTAACTGAATATTAGAACCAAAACATTGCAGAATGCTATTTCTTTGATATACTACTTTAGAGATTATTTAGGATCCAACACTATGTGTGTTTCCTGTCTTTGCTCACCGCTTTTTCAATCATGACAGACTGTAATGAAATTACAGCTCAGTCCTGTGCATCAACCCTCCCGACAGCTGTCTAACATAATTATATTAAATGAAACCCATGTTGTGCTCTATTTACATATTTATATACAGTCTAATCTCACATTATCATAGATCCAAGCCTAGGTTCAGAATTCCGGGTTAGACTAGCATGTTTTGAGGTTAGAAATACAATATATAGTTACTTTCTTCTTGATAGATTCTTTCCAATTCTTTTAAATTATTATTCTATGTCTGGCAAAGGAATACGCCCCATACCTCCGCGTATCCAGTGATTTCGTCCTAGCATTTTTATCTCCTCCAGACTTTCCTAATGCACTTGATAGAATATGATTCAATATTAGTTACACTCTTTCCTTTACTGTGAGTGAGCTAATTGCTAGCTTTAATTATGGTCATAATGGTTTACAACTAAGTATTTCTGTTCAATAATAATCCATATGACTACTATAATGTAATTTAGTGCATATTAAGGTCAAGACGACCAATCTAAGTAATGATTGTATGTTGGAACAGCTGATTTTTAACATTCTGACCTCTTGGTTATACTGGCTTAACCACAGGATTCTGACTGAGCTTAGCGACTAATCTTATGTTTTATTTATTACCTAAGGGACCTTTCCTGTAAGTATCACTGAGATACAGCTGGTGCTTCTGAACGCTACAAGCAATGTGACACCTGCATATAGACAACTATAAGTAATTTTTAGCTAATTTCCATCACCAAAGCGTTACTCCTAAATTCCCCCATGTGATCAAACCATCCAGACATATTGCACTATCTACCATACCCTTACAAGGAAAACCTCTGCTCAGCTGATTTCACAGAAACATGTTTTAGACAGAGAATCAAAACCACTATGGCAACGAATTCCTCGCCAGAGCCAGCAGTTGAGTCAACCTTACACTCAGATTTCTATCTTTCAACTTATCTTTGTGCCCAGCTGATCAGCAAGTTCTAGGTCTAAATTATAAGAGTGCCTCTGTGAAAACTAAAGCAGGACAATCTGATCACTTTAAGACTATCCCCAGTTTATTTTGTAACAATAAAATAATGTTGGTTATCACTGATAAAGGTTAGGTAGTACCAAGCCCTAAGCTAGTTTCTAGACCAACTCTAGGCAATTCACAGCACTAAGTTCACACACACAAGTTATGCTTCTGTCACAGCAAGGACACCTTTATTTTGCTCCAAAGCTAATTTCATTCACAATTCATATTGATGGTAGTTAATTTCACGAGAACGATTCATACAATCGCCCGGGTTTGTTCGTTTAGATATTTGTCTTGAATGACAAGTTTAGCTACTAAGCGTCATGTCAAGTCCAAGTGACTCGATCAAAGCGTCTCTCCGCCATCTTGTAATTTTTATTAGATTGCATTTTCCTCTAGGTTCAACCAAAATATCCCTAGGGTTGTCTACGATCGCTTTTCTTTCACAAATTCAATTTCTAAGATACCTAAACATAACTTTCTCATAGACTTTATGAATCTACTTTGGAAATCTATACAGATACCTCGACTTAGCGTCCTGGTCATTATTCCCGCCTTTTTCCTACGCAACGCAACGAACTTTTGGCGCGTAAATTTTTCCTGACTCGCTGTTTTTCTACACTCAATCTACCTACTCTGTATACCAAACCGTACGGTGTACATTTAGCTTCTGCAATACACCCCCCCAACTGCAAGAAGCCAAACCTACTAGCACGCTAGTTATAATTTTGACCTGCCTACTTTTCGACTAAATGCGACTTTCCTATCAAACAAAGGTTTGGTGCCTGTTTCACCAAAACTGAAGCCCAATTCTGTACAGCGTGGGTGAGTGCGCCCTCCTAAAATCCTATCGCTCATCCGTGGTCTCGCTGTGTGGGAAGGAACAGCGAGACGCCCTAGCAAGTGTATGGTTTGAAAAAGCCGCAACTGGTCACGAATCTGGAGGTACCCTCCACGCCATCCCAGACATGTTAACTGTTGACTTCATCGATTGCAGCCCGCTTCCTCAAACCATGTGGAACTCAAAGCATCTTCCACTGGACGCTCACCCAACGATCCACAGCGTTGGATTTTTGGACCTAGCCCCCCCCCTTGTGAATCTTGCCTGAAGAAAGCCCGGAGCCATGAGCAAATGTACTCCTGAAGAAACAAATCCCTATGCGCCCAAGTGAAAGGTTCACCCTCTCTGATTCAAATCACCCATTTTCTAAGATTTTACTTGGGAATAATTTACTTTAATTGAAATGCTTTCTGTAATCAAACTAGACTTTTTAATTTCGGATCCAATTTACCAGTCAGAATTCCAAAATTAAAACGTTTAAAAGATCGCGAACCCAAAAACGCCCTATGATTGGCAAGAATTCACTGTACACTTTTCTTGAAGACTAATTCTTGCTTGATTTAAAAATAAACTTCTTCAAAAACGACGCTTTCTTACAGAGGAGAGTGAAGCGGCGTCGCACGCCAGGGGAGCAATTTTCAGATGTTGACGCCCGTAGAACCGGAGAATATAAGAGAGCGAGCGTCGCCCCTCCAAACCTTTTATACCTCTCGATTTCCCAAGCGACGCTATCCGTAGCGTCGCGTCCTCAACGCTCTCTTTTTGAAAAACTTTCCCTCGCCACGCCCCTTTTTTGAAAAACCCTGTTTAAATTACCACAAGCTAACCTCCCATTTTTAGCTTGCTCTACTCCTTACTCTAACCAGCATAATCAAACACCTAACTTTATATAAACGGGTTGCGCGTTGGTACACAATAAATAATAATGCGAAGCCTCCGTTATAACAGTACATTTTGTTTTTATCTAATATAACAGCTTTTCTTTTCTTTGGAAACCTCTACTTTTATATAAATCATTGAGATCTAAACAAAATAAGGCACACTTTTGATCACCTCTGCCTAATGAGCGAAAGAGAAGAAGATATGTTTTCATGACTACCAACCTCAGCTTCTAAAAAATCCTCAATTTCGTTCAGAAACCTTGGATAGCTACAAGACTTCTAATATTAAGTTATAAAATTTACTAAACTATTCAAAATACTACCTTCTCACATAATATAAACACATTATTTTGTATGATTCCTTTTTTTATTTACGAATGAAAACTATTATCAAAATTGTAATTGTTCGAACATAATTTCCGAACGTATCACCTCTAGCCAATATACATTTGAAACTTTGAACCTTATCTAAGATAGAAAACAATATTCTGTACTTTTGATTATTTAACCCATATTTTTATTTAAGTTATACATAATGTTAATTTAACATTCTGTGAGTACAACCTTTTCTCTATACTTATGTGCACTCATTTGACTTGCTTTAGTTCCCAACTCTGCCGCTAGGAGCATCTATGTTTACCTGTCATAACCTATCAGTATTTTGCTAACATTGTATAAAATAAATATTTAGCTCCAAACATAATAATTAGACTGATGTGATGTAATTAACCAGAGTTCACATGTGTAACCAATAAATATGCCGAACACATATTGTGCCACTAACACGCAGCCTGAATACAAACATGCCTACAAACTCTGTTGCCTACAAACCTGTCAGTTTACAAATATGTCTAAAATAACATGCTCCAAGGTTTATACAATCTGCACAGCTATTGTTTCAAGGTGAGATCTACTATAATCTCTAAATTGATACCTCCAAGGTCAGATATAAATAAACACTATTGTTTTTATTTACTTTTAAACCTCTTTTTTTTTCAGAAATCAATCCGTGCACATTTGAGAACAATTATTTAAGACTCAAGACTTCAAGAATGAATGTATACCCACTGAAGATATAATGCATTTCGCAAATAAAGCTAATTTTTGTTTTCTAAACCAATTTGTATCGAGCTTTCACCTCCAAAACATCAACCAATACTTCCCAAGGACCCAAGGTTAGCATTATCATTCTATTTTATACAAAAGCCAATAAATATTTGAAATATAATAACAAGTGCAATTCTGTACCGTTACAGCCGACCCCAAAATTCTTCAAAGGTGACAGTACCAAGTATTGGATCCGGAGTAGAATTTTCTTTCTATCCAAATCTCTAATATTTCTTTTTACACATATATTTATATATATAGACATGTTTTTTTTTTTTTTTTTTATCTATATATATATTATTATTATTTTTATATCAATATATATATATATATATTTTATATATATATATATATATATCCCTATCTCTTATTATTTTCCCAAAATCAAAGAATTGAATCAATTTGGACCAAGGAAAACTACAATGCTCTTTGTCCTACCAAAGGACATTGCGGCCTCCGACCCCTATCGAATCAATTTTTAGTGAGCCCTAGTGATTATGTAATTAAGAGTGTAGAGTGTATTTAGACCAAAATAATATCAAAAGTTATCAAGCGAGCTTTAAGTGATTTTTATTGCTTTATCCAAATTCATCGTATGTATATCCGACACCAGAGACGTACAAAGCATGGTGAAAGGTACGGGTTGTGAATCCGTAGTTTAGAATAAACTCGCCTTGGTGTATAAACTGTAATCCAACCTTACGATTACATGGCGTTCTAGCGCAGCATTTTATACCCCCAAAGTGCCCCTGCATATCTCTGTACGCCCCCTTCTAAATGAAGCATATACAAAGACCTTTTTGTCAAAAAGCTTACTCAAAACTCTGGAATAGCCTCCGATATCACTTTGGAGAATGTATAGTTGTCGAGTTAAACATGGCCCGACCTGACCCACGGGAAGTGTAAATTTTGTACAGGCGTTTACACCGGGACAAGATACAAACATAAACACTGTTTGTATATATATATATATATATATTTTTTTTATTTATCCTAACACCAGAGTCCCACTGTACAAAATTCAAGTCTGTTAACACGTGCTCTACGCCTATCCCTATCACGTGCTGTTGTGTGCGGATCTTATCTTTTGGGTTAATAATAACATTTGTATGCAGGCTTCACATGTGTTATAACCCAAAGCCCTTCAAATAGAATCTCTTTTTTTTTCTAACTACTCCTTATCTAGGTTAGATCCTCACTCTAATCATCTTTTCTTTTCACACGTCGTTCACTATCTTCTTTCGCTAGCCTACTTTCACGCCACCTAAGGTTGCACCACAGCTACAACCTGCATACATATTATTTATCTAAGTAGAAGGTACTCTATTAATATTTAAAATCAACAAATACATAGACTGTCACCTCATAAAATTTTATATAAAAACCCCAGCTTATTGATACAGTAACCCAAATTAATTACGATATGCAAAAAAAAATAAAGTTTCTCATAGTGCTTCTATGCGCTTATATTCTTACTCAAAACATGTTCATTAATACGCGTCCCTATTTCATCCACCCCTACTAGTACGCAACCCTATGCAACATTCCCTATCAATACGCTACCCTACGCAATACTTCCTTGTCTGTACGCAACCTACTCAATGTATCCTACCACCACGCAACCCCTACGCAATACTTCCTCGCCTGTGCGCAATCTACTCGGTGTATCCTACCAATACGCAACCCTACGCAATTCTTCTGTCTGTACGCAATCTACTCGATGTTACTCACCAATATGCAACCCTACTTGTTATACAGTCAATCATGTAACACACGATTTGGGTACATTCCTTTTTAATTCCTATTATTTCTTGCTCCGGCAACCTCTATTAACCTTAATAAATTTTCAACCAAAAGCACTATAACCTTGAAGCTTTTGATGATTTTAATATCAAGCTTTTAATTTTGATTATGTTATTTCTCTTCCTTTTGATATTCTGAGAGCCTAAATTTAATCAATTCCGAATGAACTACCATCACCAGTAGAGGAAAGGCAAATTTTCCCTTCAATATGTATACCTACCTAATAAAAATTACCCCCCCGGTAAGAAAAGCCGCCAACACTCCCCTCTATCTGACCTTACAACTTTCTAGCAACTTGAGTATTTGAATATCCTTTTAATGAATATACTTGAAATTTGGTCTGAAACCTAGTAGTACGATAAAACAACTTGAATGAACTAACTCCTTTGAGCAATTGTAATCTTTATTAGGCTGGTAATTTTTTTTTTTTTCAGCCTAATACTAGAGTTGCTAAAATTTGTTTGTAAGCTCAGGTAGGCTTTTCCCAGTCCCGACAACCGTTATACAAAGTTACCCCAGTATCGTTTATTGTTCAATTCAAAGTTACATTCCATATAAATATTAATATAATTAAGTTTACATAAAATTTTACATAAGTTCAAGGATATCGCAACAATCCTGCATTCAAATCAACCATTTTCCAGCTAGTTAATGGAAGGAAATAAAATACCTTTCTATTTAGTTAACACACTATAAAATATCATATTTTCCCAAGGGTACCATGTCGCAAAATTAACTTATTAAATTTAAACAATTTTATGGCAATAAAACTTTTATTCAAAATTCCTTTTTTTTTTCGGATTGGTTTATCTACTTTGTTTTACTACAGTTACCTTTACTAACATACCACAACTTACGTTGTTTCCCCAAATCACACCGCAATGCAATTCTTTTATATTAATCACTATATTTTAAAATTTCATTTTACTAGCCTAACACAACACAACTTATGTTATCTTCTTTAAGAGAACACAACATAAAATTCATTTATATTAAATAGACAATCATATGACATTAAAACCTATTTAAGAGAAAAATAAAATTTTTCTCACACGGGTTTTAGTATTCGACGTTAAAGTTACATTTACCTATCCTAACACCACACAAATTAATTTCGTTTTTCCTTCAGGGAAACTATACTAAATTATTTTATTAATTTCTGAACAAGTGCGTTTTCACTACCCTTTTATTTGATTTTAACGTTACATTTACCTATCCTAATACAACACAATTTAATTTAGATTTTCCTTCAGGGAAAATAATGCTAAATAAATTGATAACCTTGGACAAATGTATGGCATTTTATTAATTGATTTTAAAGTTACATTTTCCTAACCTAACACAACACAAGTTAATTTGGACTTCCTTTAGGGAAACCAAAATTAAATTCATTTAATTAATTGATTTTAAAGTTACATTTTCCTAACCTAACACAACACAGGTTAATTTGGACTTCCTTTAGGGAAACCAAAATTAAATTCTTTTAATTAATTGATTTTAAAGTTACATTTTCCTAACCTAACACAACACAGGTTAATTTGGGTTTTCCTTCAGGGAAACAACACTAAGTTTATTTTGTGGCATTTTATTAATTGATTTTAAAGTTACATTTACCTACCCTAACACAACACAAGTTAATTTGGACTTCCTTTAGGGAAACCAAAATTAAATTCTTTTAATTAATTGATTTTAAAGTTACATTTTCCTAACCTAACACAACACAGGTTAATTTGGGTTTTCCTTCAGGGAAACAACACTAAGTTTATTTTGTGGCATTTTATTAATTGATTTTAAAGTTACATTTACCTACCCTAACACAACACAAGTGAATTTGGGTTTTCCTTCAGGGAAAAACAATTTTTAAATTCATTTATAATTGATTTTAAAGTTACATTTACCTACCCTAACACAACACATGTTAATTTGGGTTTTCCTTCAGGGAAAAACAATTTTTAAATTCATTTATAATATTTAGATAGATGTATGGCATTAAACCTCCCTCGCTCCCTTCCAGTACTAGGCTCAACAAGTAAATAAACATTTTTGAACGGATTAGCTCCAACCACAAACGGACCCTCATACAATGGCTCGAATTTTTTTGTTATCTTTAGCTTAGCGTCAGACTTATTTAATTTCCTAATTTTTACTAGGTCTCCTATTTGAAATTGAATAATTCTATATCGTTCATTAAATTTATTTTGGCGTATTTGTCCTGCTTTCTTTAAGTTTTCACGAGCTTTTCCTCGGACTTCTTCAACAGGCAGAGCTACCTCCATTTCTTGTTCAGGTTTCTGGTTTCTATTTGTCCTAATTGGGGTATTATCAGTTTTTACATTTTTTGTCTGCAGCTTACATGAGGGGCAGACGTATAGGTGCCGTTTTAATCTCAACGCCTTATTATCATCGCGGGTCATATTCAAACAGAGAATGTGATATATAGTGGAGCATTTTGAGCATGTTATCGTATTAGCACTATCCTCTATATTATTTTTCCCTGCAGTGGTAGGTTTATTACAAGCACCACACACCATCTCGATAAAATTTATCGCAAGCGCAAACAAAAGTAAGGTTTAAGACTGGTAACGCCCTCTGTTGGCAGTGAACGGAAGCAACCACACCCGTACGTACAGCCTATAAGCCGATAAGCCGACAACGCTTTAGCAACGAGCGTGAAACGGAACGCAGAATCGCAGTCACAGTTTGAGGTTATTTATAAATAGTCTTTTAACTTTTGAGCATTCACATGCAAAGTTTAGCACTATAACATTTACGGCGGTTATATTTATACTAGTTACACTGCCACTTGTATTGAAAGGCACTTTATAACTGTATATTAAGATTTTTTTTTTTTGAGCGAGTCGAAAATGATATTTACTTGACAATCCGAGAGTATTTCACCAGGAAAACACTTGTGCAGATGTTGCTTTGAGTTAGGAAACACTACGACTATTAAACAGTAACAATAGAAAGCTGGTTAATTTTAAGTTAATTTTTATCAAAAGAGCTTGTTTAGAGGTATGTTTACTTGGCAAGCGCCACCTAGCGAAAAAAGACTATTGACTTAACCTTTTCTGGATCGGTGCTAATCCCGTTAGTTGAAATGATATATCCTAACATCTTTACCTCAGTGCTTAAAAATTCACATTTCTCTAAGTTACACGTTAAACCTGCCTTAGATAATTTTCCCAACACTATGTCTAAATGCTCTAGATGTTGTGACAACGAACCTGTTGTTATAATGGCTAAATCGTCTAAATAATTCACGCAAAAGTCTCTAACTTCGTGTCCTAAAATGAAATCCATTGCTCTACTAAAACTCCCAACTGACGTTTTTAATCCTTGAGGCAAAACATTATAAACATATGACTTCCCATTAAATGAGAATCCGGTATACTTCTTACTAGAATCGGATATGGGGATTTGAAAATAAGCATTATTTAAATCTACTATACTAATAAATCTAGCCCCTTGGAAAGAATTTAGAACATCTAATTGCAACGGTGGTTTTTCTGTCTCCGCTATCATATGCTTATTTATTTCTCTAGCGTCTAATAAAACACGTATAGATCCGTCCCGTTTTAAAGTAAAAGTCAACGGACTACAGTATGGTGTAGAGGTACGACTAATAATCCCTTGCTTTTGCATTTCTATCAACTTCGCTTCTACCTTATCCCTATAAGCATATGGTATTGGATATGTCCGTTTCACTACTGGTGAATGTGGTTCCATGGTAATAACATGTTCATAACAATTTGCTCTCCCTAACTTAGAGGTAAATAACTGTCTATGTTTCATTAAAACTCCCTCCAAAGCATCTTGTTTAGTTTTGTCTAATTTTAATTTATGTATTAACTCCTGAATATTACTATCTATATTGTCATCTTCTATTGCTACTAAATTGAATTGCGCTGAAGGACTACTTTCATTTTGAACATTCTCACTTCTATAAAATTTAAATAATTTCATGTCCCCTCCTATCATAATTTCTACTCCCTCTTCCTCTCTATTAAGTATAATAGACGCCTGATTTTCTTTCATCCAATCAAACCCCAGAATTAAATTAGCACTAAGGCCCGGTACAATTAGTACAGTCAAATCGCTTTGGAAAGGTCCTATACCTAAGGCTACCAACGCTATAGTTTTTACTTCTACGCTTTTCTGTCCTACCGCAGTCTTAATAAGCAATGATTTAATCGGCATAGTAGGTATTGTCGTCCTTTTCCCCTTTAGCCTATTCCAAAACTCTTCTGAAATACATGTTATATCGCTACCTGTATCCAATAGTGCTACAACATTTTCATCAAATATTTGAACTAATAGTTCAGACTTAAATATTTGAGTATCTACCTTAGATGTGCGTTCCTCATCAAATATTGCACCTATATTCTCGCTAACATTTACCATAAGTTGCTCGATTTTTAATTTCAACACCTCTACGATTTGACTAGGAATGTTTAGTTCGATAGTTTCCGGCTCAATATAATCTAATCCTACTCCTGTACTGTGATCTTTCGGATTTTGACCTATCGGTACCCTAATGCCTGTATTATTCTGTCCTAGTGATTCACCTGGACACCATTTCATCCTAGCCATCATATGATAAATTCGGTCCCCTGTGGTTGAAGCTGATCCGGAGACTAGAGTCTCAGCCTCCCCTAGTTTAACGCCTCACTACCATTTACATTAAAATTTGTATTATTTTCTAAATTAACTGCATGTACTTCAGCCTCTCTTGGCCTCTGCCACTGCCTATAACCTTGCTGATGTACTTTCTTCTTCTTCTCCCACTCCTTGAAATTTCTAGTCATAACCGTGTTCGGAACATCTTGCTTCTGTATGTCGTCCATGCTTCTTAAAAATTCGGCGGCTTCAATAATAGTTTCTATCTGGCTAGTCGCCCAAACTTGTTGAATAAATTTCGGATAATGCCGCATGATATCTCCGACCAATTGTTTTTCAGGTATGTTGTAACTCAACATCTGTGCCTTTCCAGTTAACTTAAGGAAGTGTTCCACCATGGTGGGAGTTTCCGTTCTATTCCAAACTCCTTGCACTATCTTTCGTCTCAACTCGTTCTGTTCATTTTCTCCCCAGTATGCTTTCAGAAAATCTAATTTAAAGTCAACTAATCCTGTCCACCTCCCTTTATAGATACGGGCCCAATCTCTAGCGTTACCAGTTAGGCACTCTAATATCAAATCCAGTTCATTATTTGATTTCCCGGCCTTCTTCAAATAGGTTTCCAAGTCCTCAATGAAATTAACAGGATGCACAGCTGTTTCACCAAATTTAGGCTTTTCCAAATTTATATTCTTGACGTTCCAAATTATATATTTTTGTTCATCTTCCGTCGGATGGACATCCTTAATTGTTTCTTGCACACAACTACTCCTTATTTCTATGGGATTCAATGATGTAACTTCGGCTACAGACGTCTCTTTTCCTTCATTAGTGGTAACTTGCATAGTCTCCTGCACCCTTTTGACCTCTTCGCCCAACACATTAATCTTCCTCGTCAACGCTCCTACCGTTCGGTTTAACATTCGCTGTATAGAGGTCAACTCTTGTGAACGTGTTATCTTGGGCCTCTTAATCACCTTAGCCGCTGGAGATCGCTCCACCGCAGGGCGAGATTCCCTGACTTCTAACGTGTCCCCTTGATCAGAACTATTATGTAACTCCTCTTGCATCACTTGTTCCTCGGTAGATTCATATCGTTTGGGTGCCCGACGAACGCGAACTGGTTTACCCATAATGAATTCTTGCTAATATTTGGTGTATGGTCAGATCTAATCAAACAATTAAAACATAGCTACCCTATAGATCTGGTTTAGTATTATCCAATGTGTTGGATAACAATAAACCAAAATTAATTCCCTTTTAAAAACCGTTCTCTAATTAGATTTGAACATTTACAAAATTTTATTTCCCTTTTTTTTTTCATGTATCTATTGTTTAGGTTATCTCAGTAATTTACCAAACTATGTAATGATTTTATTTTATTTTATTTATTCAGATCCGCTTCATTACTCAACTTAATTTTATTTATTTGGTGTTATTTTATTTTTTTATTTAGTTGCACTATAATCCTATTGAAAAGGTTTTATCATTTCCAAAGCTAACCTATTTTGGCTAAAACAAACCAATGACAAATTCCGACTAACTTTAATATAAATGTTACCAAGGTCACGCCTTTGTAACTAGTTAAAACTTAATCTCCTTCCCTGTCGCAATATCCACCCATTTACTTAATCCTTGACACTATAACCTGTTAGTTACTATGTAAATAAGTACCTCTCCATGTTCTGATTAAATCACTGATTGAAATTAAGGTGCAATAAATGCTCTATACTTAAACCCAAGCTATGTTTGTTATTCCTATGAAATATCTATTCCATAATGACAACATTAATTCCTACAGGCTTAACGAAATATGCTATTGATGACAACCTACCTATCTGCCTTATTAACATCACTAAAATATGTAAAACAATATTCTGCCTGACAGATATCAAACCCATTACTCTTTCACTAAACATATCTCCATGAAGTTCGTGTAGCTTCAGCAGTTGCTAACAAGATTCTTTTTAAGAAGGCCTAAACTCACCTAACCTAAAATTAACTAAATTATGAAGTAGCTTACCCAGTGGTTTTAGCTCCCACTATAAGTTAAAAAGAATTTATCCTTTTCTCCTTCCAAAATTCATTTGAATATTTGTTTTAAAACTAAACCTCCAGATGAACTTTCAATACACTTCACTGCTTTTACTAACTTTGTTTTAATAGGTAACATAACACCTTATTAAACTTTCTATTGATTGTATCATTCACAGACTCCTATTAACACCTTCACAATAAATCTTTAGCAGAAATTACCTCTAAACCGCATTAATTAACTTCCCGTCCGATACAAACTTCTCAAATTAATTAAACTTTTAAAGAAACTCAAAATCTGAAAATTTTCCTCTGTTGGCTGTCTTATTTCGAACTGTCAACCTGTCATTATCAATTTGTCACTTAGGCTACGTTCCGTTTTGCGCCAACAGCGATAATATCACTGATATCGCGCTCACACATCGTTCCGATTTGTTATGAGCGCGACAACGAAAGCAGTAATTACGTCACGGATGACGTCACTACCGCCGCCATTTTGCGATCACGGTGATATCGTTCTCAAGCGTTAGCACTGTGAGCGGGCTGTCATATTTGACGTTTAGTTGTCAAACGTCATTGTTTATTGTGGTTTTGTTTGAGAAATCTCTGCGTTTTAGGTTTTATTTAGGTATTTTATTTGTTTATCCCGAAGCAGAAAGCCAGAAAAATGATAGTGCTTATTAAAGATGAGACGACGGGTAGAGACATTACTCTAAATTTAAGCACGGATCACTATCATCATCGCTGTCCAATAAAACGTTTACTAATTGACGAATATCCATACTAAACCGGTGATTATTTACTTACAAATTCAAATCAAAACAACGCTCGCTCGCGATGCGTGCAAATAGCCGTTCCGAATTGAAATCGCGTCAACAGTGCTGTCAGCGCGATAATCAAATCGGAACAGCTTTTAGCGCTCACAGCGCCAACAGTACTATTGACTCAAAACGGAACACGGCCTTAGTGGTGCCCCACAACCGGTCTGTTCGTGTGTGAGCAACGGTCCGTCAGTTGACCGCGAACAGCCCCCACACATAGTCCCATAGAAGATTTAGAAATGACAGCTAGTGTGGTACTAGTACATGGCCACGGCCAATGTTGCCAGCGATCGGTCAGACAACCTTCCGATTAACCTGTACACTACCTAAGAGAACTATGGCGACCCCAACCGCTCCAAACATCTACACTATAGCATCGACCCCGGATCATTTAAGCCTATGCAGAAATGACATTATACAACCTAATATAACACGCGCGCACCTTTAAAGCTCTAACCAATGGGTGAAAATAAATGGTACTAAACCGACTGACTGTTAGAGATGAGACGTTTCAGACCAAACACGCCCTGAGTCCCGCAAGCACTAGCGCACCCAAATACCCGTTCCATAAACCTATTCCATGAGTATTTAGAAGTATGCGTTTTTAAATACTACTTATACTATCCTTTTGAGTATGTTTGAACTTTTATACGCTCTGCGCAATATTCTGAATTACAAGACATAGAGAAGTCGGCAAACAACTTGAGTATTTATGGTGGGGCAAGGCAAACAAACCGCGTAACTTTATGGATTCAAACAAACATTTTTTTTTTTTTTTTTTTTTTTACAATATAGCCGCTGCCGACTTCCTATTCGGCGACGTTGGGTAAAATAATAACTAGATAACACCGTTCAACAGAACTAAGCAGCAAGAACCCATCAAAATAAAGAATTCGAATGACAGATGAAGCCCATATCCATATCCATATTTTTTTGTAAGTAATATATTGAGAAAAAAACCCCAGGTTACATAATACTTGTCGTAAAGCGCCATCTATTTGAGTATTGAGTAACTGTCCCTTACTAGTAATGAGCGACTTTCTGACAACCCACTTAAAAACAAAAGCTTCCAAAGCTTCACTAGATGGCGTTGAACGGAGTATGTACATGTCTATGGTATATTTTGGTATGAATATTTAAAATGATAAACCCCAAAGGAACCTACTAATAGTTTAAATAAGTACTGATAGATACTACTGTGAGAACCAAAACCGAAATAGGTATTTTTAACTATTATGGCAAATAAATAACATCTGTCTGACGTTCCGTCTTATGAAACTAAAGTCCCGTCCAAGCAAAATCTACAACGTTCCGCTCCTTCTAACCGCATAGATGGAACTATTCTCACCCAATAATTACTGTTCCCGCATTTGCTAATTCAAAAATAGTGCTTCAACTTTTAAAATTCAATACCATAAAAGTTTTAAGGAAAAAAAAAAAACTTATCACCAAATATGCGCTACGCCATTTCTGTGGCGCTTTTTTTTAACTTACTATTTATGCGGAATGTATTGCATGAATTACACAAGTTAAATGATTTTGTACTAATTTGTGGCACTCTTAGCTGTATGATCTGATGCCTTTGCCTACTCAGATGTCCTCTTATAATTTGACACGTGATTGACTTGACACTATACCTAACTCCTAACTAATTGTATTTGTTGTACTAAACAAATTTGTTATCATCTTTTCATTCTTTGTAAAATCAAAGTTTTTACTGCAACAGTAAATTACAATATTGGTATTGTAAAACTACATGTCTATTTATTACCAACAAATGTGGAAACATGTGTTCGTCTGTACCAGAAAATTCAAAGATATGCGACAACCCCGAGAACTTTATTGTACAAAGAAAGCGATTCCTCCAAATTTTAATTCTACGGTTGTCTTTTGTTTATAAATCGACAACTAACTGTAAGTTTCCACCCAATATGACTTTAAATCATGTTCAATGTTTATATGCTAACCTTAACATGTTAAATTAATGAAGACTTTCGTTTCAGAAACAAGAATCTCAATCAAGACCTGACCCCAAACATTTCTTTACGAACCAAACAGAACAGACTCCTAACTAATAGCGACCTTCCTAGTGCCAATTGCTCCTCTGTCACACTCACAACAACAAATTGTGACTACAATCATCTTATTGAAATGTAGCCACTCGCCTTCAGAACCATAAAAAGCCTCAACCTATTTTGTATGCGAATAAGTAAATAAAAGATTTGATATAAGTAATATGTGTTAACTTCTATCCTGGTTATCGGCACAACTATTGTAACCCTCTTACCCCTCCTAAACTTAATTTTTTTGATTTTCTAATTTCTAATTAACTACCTAGTTGCTTATTTCTATTTAATAACGCTTCTATATAATAAAATACCGATACAATAAACAATCCTACTTTGTACCCTGTATTTTAATGGAAGTTCTTTATGTATGTTCTATCTAACTAACTAAGAAATTCAGTATAAATTAATTATCATGACCTACAAATTACTATGACTATTTTACCGAACCTGAACCTAACCCTAATTTTGATAGTAAGTTAATGAAGCTTTTATAGATCTGAGGGGGCACGTGAAGTTTAGTGGATACCCTGGTTGATTAGCGTAGAACCCTTGATTCGTTCAGAGAAGCAACTTAGCGTTCTAACTAACAAAGTTTCTTCCTATTGAACTCTACTAATATCCTACAATTCTACTAGCCTCCTTAGTATAAAATCCTTCCAAGGAATTGATAGCTTCCTATATGGTTGTCTAAGTTAACCAATTTAACCTATTATCTCATCTACTAGAACTTTCATAACTTATCGACTATATAGGTTAATAATAGTACTCTAGAAGTACTTAATCAAACTAATGGTCTAGATCTTGGATGACTAATAGATGACTAAAGTAAGTACTAATCTCTCTGTTCCCTTAGCAAATATAACCAACTTCTGGTCTCCTACTTTGCTTATATAGATTAGTTGTTTGTGTAGTCAAATGGTGGTAAACTACTAATTGCCTCTAGTATAGATAATTTAGGATACTAAATTCCCTAGCTCCCTGAGTAGTTTTGGATAGTCATGTTAAATGTACAAATACAATTCCATCTGGTTACTCTATTCTCTTAGAACAACGACTGCTTCCGGCTATGATACAAACCTTAGTACCAGTTACCTACTCTCCACTCATACCTAGACATTATCATAGAACAGCTGGGTTGCTATGAATGTTTAACTGAAGTGAAGGCTTTTATACCTACTTTCTCCCTATCTAATCCTATTCCATATGATGAATTGGTGATGGAAGTTATGAATTGATTCTGAAGGTTCCCTGGTGTCATGCAGAGCTTTAGCACACTAAGTGAAGCGACCAGTACAACACCTGTCAATAAAATACTACTGATATAAAGGAAAACCTATGATGCCACTACTTGATTAACTGAATATTAGAACCAAAACATTGCAGAATGCTATTTCTTTGATATACTACTTTAGAGATTATTTAGGATCCAACACTATGTGTGTTTCCTGTCTTTGCTCACCGCTTTTTCAATCATGACAGACTGTAATGAAATTACAGCTCAGTCCTGTGCATCAACCCTCCCGACAGCTGTCTAACATAATTATATTAAATGAAACCCATGTTGTGCTCTATTTACATATTTATATACAGTCTAATCTCACATTATCATAGATCCAAGCCTAGGTTCAGAATTCCGGGTTAGACTAGCATGTTTTGAGGTTAGAAATACAATATATAGTTACTTTCTTCTTGATAGATTCTTTCCAATTCTTTTAAATTATTATTCTATGTCTGGCAAAGGAATACGCCCCATACCTCCGCGTATCCAGTGATTTCGTCCTAGCATTTTTATCTCCTCCAGACTTTCCTAATGCACTTGATAGAATATGATTCAATATTAGTTACACTCTTTCCTTTACTGTGAGTGAGCTAATTGCTAGCTTTAATTATGGTCATAATGGTTTACAACTAAGTATTTCTGTTCAATAATAATCCATATGACTACTATAATGTAATTTAGTGCATATTAAGGTCAAGACGACCAATCTAAGTAATGATTGTATGTTGGAACAGCTGATTTTTAACATTCTGACCTCTTGGTTATACTGGCTTAACCACAGGATTCTGACTGAGCTTAGCGACTAATCTTATGTTTTATTTATTACCTAAGGGACCTTTCCTGTAAGTATCACTGAGATACAGCTGGTGCTTCTGAACGCTACAAGCAATGTGACACCTGCATATAGACAACTATAAGTAATTTTTAGCTAATTTCCATCACCAAAGCGTTACTCCTAAATTCCCCCATGTGATCAAACCATCCAGACATATTGCACTATCTACCATACCCTTACAAGGAAAACCTCTGCTCAGCTGATTTCACAGAAACATGTTTTAGACAGAGAATCAAAACCACTATGGCAACGAATTCCTCGCCAGAGCCAGCAGTTGAGTCAACCTTACACTCAGATTTCTATCTTTCAACTTATCTTTGTGCCCAGCTGATCAGCAAGTTCTAGGTCTAAATTATAAGAGTGCCTCTGTGAAAACTAAAGCAGGACAATCTGATCACTTTAAGACTATCCCCAGTTTATTTTGTAACAATAAAATAATGTTGGTTATCACTGATAAAGGTTAGGTAGTACCAAGCCCTAAGCTAGTTTCTAGACCAACTCTAGGCAATTCACAGCACTAAGTTCACACACACAAGTTATGCTTCTGTCACAGCAAGGACACCTTTATTTTGCTCCAAAGCTAATTTCATTCACAATTCATATTGATGGTAGTTAATTTCACGAGAACGATTCATACAATCGCCCGGGTTTGTTCGTTTAGATATTTGTCTTGAATGACAAGTTTAGCTACTAAGCGTCATGTCAAGTCCAAGTGACTCGATCAAAGCGTCTCTCCGCCATCTTGTAATTTTTATTAGATTGCATTTTCCTCTAGGTTCAACCAAAATATCCCTAGGGTTGTCTACGATCGCTTTTCTTTCACAAATTCAATTTCTAAGATACCTAAACATAACTTTCTCATAGACTTTATGAATCTACTTTGGAAATCTATACAGATACCTCGACTTAGCGTCCTGGTCATTATTCCCGCCTTTTTCCTACGCAACGCAACGAACTTTTGGCGCGTAAATTTTTCCTGACTCGCTGTTTTTCTACACTCAATCTACCTACTCTGTATACCAAACCGTACGGTGTACATTTAGCTTCTGCAATACACCCCCCCAACTGCAAGAAGCCAAACCTACTAGCACGCTAGTTATAATTTTGACCTGCCTACTTTTCGACTAAATGCGACTTTCCTATCAAACAAAGGTTTGGTGCCTGTTTCACCAAAACTGAAGCCCAATTCTGTACAGCGTGGGTGAGTGCGCCCTCCTAAAATCCTATCGCTCATCCGTGGTCTCGCTGTGTGGGAAGGAACAGCGAGACGCCCTAGCAAGTGTATGGTTTGAAAAAGCCGCAACTGGTCACGAATCTGGAGGTACCCTCCACGCCATCCCAGACATGTTAACTGTTGACTTCATCGATTGCAGCCCGCTTCCTCAAACCATGTGGAACTCAAAGCATCTTCCACTGGACGCTCACCCAACGATCCACAGCGTTGGATTTTTGGACCTAGCCCCCCCCCTTGTGAATCTTGCCTGAAGAAAGCCCGGAGCCATGAGCAAATGTACTCCTGAAGAAACAAATCCCTATGCGCCCAAGTGAAAGGTTCACCCTCTCTGATTCAAATCACCCATTTTCTAAGATTTTACTTGGGAATAATTTACTTTAATTGAAATGCTTTCTGTAATCAAACTAGACTTTTTAATTTCGGATCCAATTTACCAGTCAGAATTCCAAAATTAAAACGTTTAAAAGATCGCGAACCCAAAAACGCCCTATGATTGGCAAGAATTCACTGTACACTTTTCTTGAAGACTAATTCTTGCTTGATTTAAAAATAAACTTCTTCAAAAACGACGCTTTCTTACAGAGGAGAGTGAAGCGGCGTCGCACGCCAGGGGAGCAATTTTCAGATGTTGACGCCCGTAGAACCGGAGAATATAAGAGAGCGAGCGTCGCCCCTCCAAACCTTTTATACCTCTCGATTTCCCAAGCGACGCTATCCGTAGCGTCGCGTCCTCAACGCTCTCTTTTTGAAAAACTTTCCCTCGCCACGCCCCTTTTTTGAAAAACCCTGTTTAAATTACCACAAGCTAACCTCCCATTTTTAGCTTGCTCTACTCCTTACTCTAACCAGCATAATCAAACACCTAACTTTATATAAACGGGTTGCGCGTTGGTACACAATAAATAATAATGCGAAGCCTCCGTTATAACAGTACATTTTGTTTTTATCTAATATAACAGCTTTTCTTTTCTTTGGAAACCTCTACTTTTATATAAATCATTGAGATCTAAACAAAATAAGGCACACTTTTGATCACCTCTGCCTAATGAGCGAAAGAGAAGAAGATATGTTTTCATGACTACCAACCTCAGCTTCTAAAAAATCCTCAATTTCGTTCAGAAACCTTGGATAGCTACAAGACTTCTAATATTAAGTTATAAAATTTACTAAACTATTCAAAATACTACCTTCTCACATAATATAAACACATTATTTTGTATGATTCCTTTTTTTATTTACGAATGAAAACTATTATCAAAATTGTAATTGTTCGAACATAATTTCCGAACGTATCACCTCTAGCCAATATACATTTGAAACTTTGAACCTTATCTAAGATAGAAAACAATATTCTGTACTTTTGATTATTTAACCCATATTTTTATTTAAGTTATACATAATGTTAATTTAACATTCTGTGAGTACAACCTTTTCTCTATACTTATGTGCACTCATTTGACTTGCTTTAGTTCCCAACTCTGCCGCTAGGAGCATCTATGTTTACCTGTCATAACCTATCAGTATTTTGCTAACATTGTATAAAATAAATATTTAGCTCCAAACATAATAATTAGACTGATGTGATGTAATTAACCAGAGTTCACATGTGTAACCAATAAATATGCCGAACACATATTGTGCCACTAACACGCAGCCTGAATACAAACATGCCTACAAACTCTGTTGCCTACAAACCTGTCAGTTTACAAATATGTCTAAAATAACATGCTCCAAGGTTTATACAATCTGCACAGCTATTGTTTCAAGGTGAGATCTACTATAATCTCTAAATTGATACCTCCAAGGTCAGATATAAATAAACACTATTGTTTTTATTTACTTTTAAACCTCTTTTTTTTTCAGAAATCAATCCGTGCACATTTGAGAACAATTATTTAAGACTCAAGACTTCAAGAATGAATGTATACCCACTGAAGATATAATGCATTTCGCAAATAAAGCTAATTTTTGTTTTCTAAACCAATTTGTATCGAGCTTTCACCTCCAAAACATCAACCAATACTTCCCAAGGACCCAAGGTTAGCATTATCATTCTATTTTATACAAAAGCCAATAAATATTTGAAATATAATAACAAGTGCAATTCTGTACCGTTACAGTACATTTTTGCTATGCCCGAACTAGTGGCTACTTATCTTATACTACATACATCGATTCCTTACAAACGAAATACATTTCTTATTTTTATAAAACTAAGGTGGGCACGCGCAAAACATTGTGCGCCGGAACCGGCCACGCCCCATCGGCACATTCGAAGTACCGACACCATGAAGTTTGACTTAATACTCTGAGGTAACTGGAGCTCTCACCCTGAATAAAAAAGTGTCGCCAGCAAATTTGACATTTATGTATGTAGTGGCAGGTAGTGGCTGTCAGTTGTCTCATATGACCATACGTATTTTTTTAAAGTGTAGGTGAGACGGAAGACAGCCACTGTGTTATTTGTGGTATTCAAAAAATTGTTCGTACTGCACTCTCCAGTTACCTCAGTATTAAGTCGAGCTTCATGACCGACACGGTTTCTAACATTTCTGTTCACCTCTCTGTCGTACGTCTGACCTCTCGCTTGCTCATGGGCGAGGCTTGCCCCCTCCAAGAATTTATAAAATAACCAAAGATATTATAATATAATATAACAGGATTGCGCACTCATGAGCTACAGCCGAGCCGAGCGAGATAGCCCTATTATGGTGTGCATCCCTCTCTAATGAGTGAGACGTGAGTGACTACACGATTTGGTTTTTTCGAGGACAATTTATAGTTAACCAGACTTGGCTCACGTAGGATTCGAACACCACGCTTCCTAGGGAGCTCTTGTAGCTAAAACAAACATACATTTAAACATCCGAACTCACTTTCTATTTATAATATTAGTTAAGATGAGGACTCCGCGAGGCAAAGCATAGAGGGTACTTTACATCACTTATGAGGCAATAATGTGACAATCGACACATACACATACGCTTTATAAGCATACTTACTTTTGAACCGACTTCAAAAAAGGAGGTTGTCAGTTTGACCTGTATGTAGGTACTGTAGTGTGTGTAACCACAGCCGTTAGATGAAATTGTAGGCTGTGGGCAGTTAGCTTTTTAAAAAGGAATAGAAACTGTTTTACGATTATATTCTCAAATCAATCTTTATATATATATAATATGTTATATTTTTAAAGGAACTTCTCTCTTTATTACCGTCTAGTATATGACTGCGTCAAATCCATCTTTCATTTTTAAACTCATATTTTTTAAAGATTGATTTGAGAATATAATCGTAAAACAGTTTCTATTCATTCCTTTTTAAAAAGCTAACTGCCCACAGCCTACAATTTCATCTAACGGCTGTGGTTACACACACTACAGTACTTATATGTAATGTATGTCTGTATTTCTGATAGGCGTATTTTGCTAAAATGAAATAAAAAGTCCACGTACAGTAATGAAAATCTGTTTATTAATTAGACTATACATTGCTAAACAAAATTGTCTTTCGGATCTTTTGACGCATGGAGGCTTTGTGTCCAATTAATTTTAAAGATTCGTTTTTTGCGTACCTACCTACTTTTTTAACCTTAAATTTAAATACAGATTTTATAATACATTTAATAAGTACTGTTTCATGCCTATTTTCTGATAAAGTTCTTCTTCTTTTTCTTCTTCTGCTGAGTATTGTGTAATTTTTTCAGGTATGACGTTAAGCCAACCTTTTTTAATTTCTTCATCTTTAGGAAATCTGAAACAATGAAAATTAATGTTTGGGTTAAGCAAGAAAGTAAATTCCAGTCTATAGATTACAAACGAAATGGACACCCTACTATACGCAAGAATAAAACTTTGGCTAAATACTTACCTATGAAAAGATACACCGCTACGTTTATATGATGCGCTTTTGCATCCTTTCACACATCAAGTGAGAACCATTTTTATTGATTTAAACGTAATTTTAAAATGATAATTAAGATCCACACACTAACATTACAAACATAAATAAATTTGCCGTCGCCATATTGATGATGTTTTTATTTTTATTAAAATTGTCCAGACGCAAAGTGTTGCAAATTTATTATAATTAAAACTACCATAACACCGACTCTTACATTAAACAAGTAGTTTTTCATGGTTTTAAATAATACAAATGATATAGACTTTATTATTATCAGCTTAACATTCCTTTTAATTAATTAATATTTTGAAAATTCTCGAGAACAGGAAATATGAATTTGAATTAAGTTCTACTACAACCAAAAATATTTCATGGTGGCAGCCCAGTAGACAGGGATGCAATCCTATTTAGGAGCCTCTCGCTCGGCTCGTTTTTCCGTTTATCGTAATGTCATACGAAAATAAACCTTATTGTAACTGCATAGAATCGAATTGACATTGCTTTTATTTTCATAGTGCACAATCTTGTTATATTATAATATCTTTGAAAATAACTACCTACATTTATTTTGACATTTATCAGTCTGTCTCTTTTTATTATACTGACCCATCCCGCTCATTTACAGGGACCATCGGGGGGCCACAGACTGAATACCCACCTGGTGCCTGAAAACTTATTTATTAAAGATAAGTTTTCAGTCACCCTTTTTCAGGCTACCTATGTCATCGACCTATGTCTTAGGTCTCATTATTTCATAGTATTACTAATAAAACGTCATTGGTTTTACTCAGTACTTTATACTTACATAGTCCCTACCACCTCGCCTGGCTTCATTGGGATACCTCTGGTTTTCCACCAGCCCAGGATCGTAAGACCTAGAACCTTGATACCCTTCCCTACCTACCTAACTAGTATTAATTACTTATAGCTAATTAGGTTAGCACAATGAAACCAGGGAACACAAATAGTTTTTATTTTCATACCAAACACCTTACACTATAAGTTAGGTCACATTAGGGCTTATGTAAGTACTAAGTACTAGCCACACAAACGTAAAGCATATCACTAGAAAGCTTATAATTTTATCTACGTTATTAAACTAAAAAGAACGTTACATATTCATATACAAAAAAGTTATCAAAGTTATAAGCTTATGGCTTTTACTAGGCAAGTTTAGCAAATATTACTTATGCTAGGTACTTACATGATATAAACAATCACTGATTTTAATCACTATTTACGCACTTAGTGTCACTTTAAATTGTCTTTTATCACAGATTGATGCTGTCCGTAACAAATACATATCTGCGATTAGTTGTAGATCCGTTTCGATATCTTGCGACCCAGTAATCCAGTCATCCATGTAAAACTTTGTAATTTTTTTTATGCTGTTGGGTATTTTTGGGATTCGTCTGATGCTAACTTTTGCAGAGTCATCATAGCTAGGAAGGGGGCCGCTTTAACTCCATATGGGACCGTGCTCAATTGGTAAATTTTAATAGGTTGATCTGTGCTCCCTCGCCATATAACTTTTTGGTACCTACTCTTGCTCTTGTTCGTGGACCAGTATTTGCCGATACATTTTTTCTATATCGGCTGTCCATGCTTCTGGTCCGGTTCGAAGGACCAAATTATGTTCCGTTTACGAACTAATAATAAATGCTTGATAAAATGCTAAATCTATTTATTGTCCAAATCTTAAATTTTAGATGATAATGATATTTTTGATGATGAATGCACTCGATCGCGACGGTAATTGATAATGCACTAACAATTAAAATTATTATTTTTATAAACGCTTGCGATCGGCGGGCGCGGCGCGTCAAAGTGACGTCAATGCCTATACAGTGTTCGGTAACAGTGCAATGCACCGAACATTAATATTAAAGTGCATTCGAACAAGTTTTTAAGTTCGATCGAACATACTAGGGATTAGGTATGCTAAAATGGATTAAGTTTATCGACCCCCACACTATCGGTAGTAATCAACGATTTTTATCCTTAATTTATCAGTTCTGTGGATATTGTAAATTTAATTTATCTACTTTAAATCCTGACTTGACCTTGCATTACGGTAAGCATTTAACCCTTTCGCTGCTAATGTCGAGTTATATCTCGTTTGAAAAAAATGGGCTGAAAGGTTCTGGAATGGCGACTGCGTACCGGACGATGTTCCGTGGGCTGGGTAGGCCCTCTACAAGGTGGACTGACGATCTGGTCAAGGTCGCGTCACTTGGAATTGCATAATGCACAAGAAGTTTTTGACTAAGGATTTTTGCAGCCAATAGTGGTTTAATTTGACTGGTTATGAGTTTTGACTGTGACTGTAATATCTTTCTTTTTAGGGTTCCGTAGTCAACAAGGAACCCTTATAGTTTCGCCATGTCCGTCTCTCCGTCTGTCCGTCTGACCCCAGTCTAGCTCATAGACTCTTAGTACTAGAAAGCTGTAATTTGGCATGAATATACATATTTATCACGCCAACAAAGTGGTAAAGTAAAATTTTGAAAAATATTTTTTTTTAGGTTACCTCCCCTACACGTGAAGTGGGAATGTAATTTTTTTTTCTTGTCTACCCCATCATAGTGTGGGATTTCGTTGGATAGCAATTTTAAAAACGTTGTGGGTTCGTAAAGACAGTTTTTTGATTGAGGCATCTGTTTGTGAATTCATCTCAATCGTATCACTCTTGTCAGAGTGGTCGTGGTCAGCAAGAAGTGCTATGGGTAGCCGATGCTTGCTTCACGATCTTTCGCCATCTCTCCCTATTGGTGGTCAATCTGGTGCACTCATGGAGAGGCCCGTTTGTGAATTATTAAGCTTTAAAGTGCAAAATTTTGTTAGAGTCATGTGTCCCCCCCCCCCATCAGCCAAATGGTTGTTTCTGGATACGTGAAAAAATTCACGATAGTAGTACATATAACGAAGTTAAAAGGAAAACTATCACAGCTAAGTAGGTTTTACAAGTTTTTGAGATATAACACATTTTCGAAAACCGCAAATATAACTTTGTCATACATACGAATACTATCACACTTGGCCGATTTTTTAGTTTTTCTCTCTACTTACCAAATTAATCATCACTCTCTGTACCTAATAAAAAATTCTAACAATTATTTTATAAAACAGGTTCCTTGTTGAAATATTGTTCATCGAACTTTGGAACTATATTTCAGGATTGGGATTTTAATTGACAAATTATTGGTTAATGAGTGATCTTCTGTTTTTTTTACTACCAATAAGGCCTTTTCTAATTTTGACCGAAATAAATAAAACAATTTTGGACAGAAAAGAGCACAAAATGTCTGAACGACTTTGTCCTTCAAATTTTGAAATAATAAAATAGGCATATAAAATCCATACATGGAACTGAAACAATAAATATTTTTTTATCAAAAATATTCGTGTGGGGTTTATCTATAGAGATAGGTATTTGAAAATGACATAAAGGTTTCTCAAACCATTTTTTAAAGCAAATATTTTGAAAGAGACTTTCAAAGTGGCAAAATGTTTAACTAACTTTTGAAATAAAACAGTGAAAATCTAGCAAAAATATTTGCTGTAGATCTGTACGAAAATTGGTTCGAACGATATATAGTAAGTATTTTTGAGATATGACACATTTTCAAAAACTGTAAATATAACTTTGTCATTCATACACACACTATAAAAAACAAAGTTATACTTTGCCGGTGAAAAATGATAATGGAGTTTTGGCTAGGTATCGGCAATCGGTACGTTAAGTGGGTACGGGACCCTTCATGTGGCTTCACTTGGCCGATTTTTATGTCTAGTATTGAATAAAGTAGGAATGAAAAATGGAAAATGAAGTACCTACCTATTTCGAAAATATCGGCCCGTCTCACAATCAGCTACGATGGGTTTTTTTCTAAATAAGTACTACATGTTCCATTTTTCAGTAATAAAAATTGCACTGTGAATGCAAAAAACTAAAAATTAAAATAACCTAAAGTAGGAATGATAGATTAATGCGAATTAAAGTTAATTGACGTCTCAGTATGTCGCGTCAGGAGAGTAGAAAAAAGGCGCCAAAAGACAAAGCCACTTATTACCCCTGGCGGTTTTTTAAAGGAATTAAATGGTTGTCTTTGTCCCTCCAGTTAAAAAGGCATTTTTTAAGCATTCATCATCATCAGCCATTTTAATGTCCCCACTGCTGGGGCACTGGCCTTCCTTATGGATGAATAAGGAGAATGAGCCATGACCCACCACGCGGGCTCAGTGCGGATTGGTGGGTATTAACGACTGCAAGTGCAGCCGGGACCAACGGCTTAACGTGCCTTCCGAAGCACGGAGGAGCTCGAGATGAAAAGTTTTTGGTCACCCATCCCGTGACCGACCATTGCGAACGTTACTTAACCTCAACGATCGCAGGCCAAGCGCGCTATCCACTGCGCCACGGGCTCCTCAAATTTTTAAGCATTACTGTTAACTAATTTTTGCAATTTTTGACAATTGTGCCCTTGTTAAGACCGAAGCCGAAGGTGCGGTTTATCATAATAATATTATTATGTAGGTTTTTTAACATTCGCTTCGCAGGTAGGTAGGATAAGAAGGATTTTTTAAATTCATTTTGATTCGTATAGGTAGTAAAGTAACAAAGTAAGTAATCGTATATGGTAGGTCTGTATTAATGAGGTAAGTCACAGCCTTCTCTATTGTTCTAAGAAGGCTGTGGGTAGGTAGGTTATTTACAGACAAAATGAGTTCTGATGCGCTAAAGTCGCTTCGTGCAATTCAAAATATCGCTAATGGGTGGTTTGACACTTCATTAGATAATTTTGGCATTTCCATAATTTAATTTTAAAGAAGCTTTAAAATGCATCTTATTTTCTTTCTTGCAATGCTTTATTGAAGCATTAGGGTTTAAAGTGGCATTTAGAAGATAAAAATCTTTCTTGCAATCGGAAATCGCCCTTGTCTTGTCCGTCCAAAATTGTTTTAATTATTTTAGTCAAAATTCGAACAGGCCTTATTGGTAGTAAAAAAAAACAGAAGATCTCTCATTTAACCATTTGTCAATTAAAATCCAAAGTTCTATGAACAATATTTCAACAACCTGTTTTATTTTTTAATAAGTTCAGAGAGTGATGATTGATTTGGTAGTGAGAAAAACTAAAAAAGAAAGATATTGTTATGTATGTGTTACAGTCAAAACTCATGACCAGTAAAAAAAACCGGTCAAGAGCGAGTCGGACTCACGCACCGAGGGTTTCGTACCATCATAGATTTAAATAAATATAACTTGAAATGTGTTCATCGGCGAGGCTAGATTCGTCAGAGCATTTGCGGTGTAGAATATTGGAGTTTTAGGTCAACGCCAGCTTTTGACCGATAGTGGAGCTAATATTATTTTTGTTGATGATTTCTGAAAAAGTTTACTATTTAGAGACATCGTTTTATTTTTCCTGTAATCTTTACATAAACTTCTATCACATAAAATAATTCCATAGATTTTTCTCTAAGCAAACTTCGGAGATAATGGGGGGAACGTCATTTTTTTACATTTTTCATCAAAATCAAAAGCTATGCGGCGGCTCAAGAAAAAAAGATACCGTATATGCCCTAGTAGCCCTACTTTGAATTTTTAAGACCCTCTTTCAATCTCTGTTGCAAAAAAAATATTAATATTTTTATTTCTCTCTTATTTGCAAAATAGTTGGGCAAGTCATCTAAAACAATTCCAAATTTCAAGTTGATAGCATTAGTAGTTCTCGAGATCTCCAGTTGTGACAGACAGACTGAGTCTCACCATAAGGGTTTCTTTTTACCATTTTGGTACGAAAACCCTAAAAACCACTATTGGCTGCAAAAATCAGACAAAAGTGGTTTTGACCAATGCCCTTGGTCAAAAACGGTTTTGACTGCAAAAACTTCTTGTGCATTAGGCAATTCCAAGTTTGGCTTGACGCGACCTTGACCAGCCCCCCGATTCACAAACCGTCGGAAACGCTCCCGACAGCGGAATGTATGCACTGTCTCTGTCACTCACTATAGAATTGACAAAGACAAAACACAGAATTCGAATCCGATTCCGTTTCCGACGGTTCTTGAATCAGGGGGCAGATCGTCAGTCCACCTTGTAGAGGGCCTGCCCACGGAACATCGTCTGGTACGTCATTCCAGAACTTTTCTGCCCCAATGGCCATCGGTTCTCCGCGCTATTGTACCGCCCTGCTACTTCAGTTGAGCAATCCTTCGAGCGATGTCGGTTGTTTTAGTTCTCTTGCGGATCTCATAATTTCTGATTCGATCACGCAGGGAAAAACCAAGCATCGCTCTCTCCATTGCTCGCTGGCTGGGTGATCTTGAGCCTTCTTATGAGACCTATAGTAAAATAACACGTCTCGCTTCCATTAAGTCATAAGTGTGTGTGAATGTGTGTGTTGCCAAACACTGGTCAAAGAGCTTAGTCTTGAGACATCGAGGAATTTTGGACGTGAATATAGGTATGCCGAAGCTTCCCGAATGCCGCCCATCCGACCTGGATTCGACGAGAGATCTCTTTCTCGAAGTTGGACTTACCTAACTGGACTGCCTGTCCCAGATAAACATAGTGGTCAACAACTTCGAGTGTAATGTTCCCAACATTAACTGGAGCGGGTGCAACATTGGCATTGAATGATTTTCATCTTATCCACCCACTCTTTGGGAAGCATTACTGAGATCTTCGAGAATCGTGTCCAGGTGAAGAGGTATGACGCTTTACCGAGGCTAAGGTAATAAAAGAGATGTGACTTGTTCTGTGTCAAGATGTATATTGAGATAATAATATTGAGTACAATTAAAGATACATTATCTTAGTAAGCGATCTTATTCTAGATTGCTGAGAATGCTACGCGTGTGTTCCAATTTTCTGTAAATGCGCGATAATGCAAACATCTTGTTTGTGTAATATGTTGCAATCATACTTCATCTCCCCTGAAAAAGTGGAAGGATCATCCCCTCCCTGCAAAAAGGAACAGACTCGTAACATTGACTTTAACGAACTTAACCAAAATTTAATTACTTAAGTAAAATAAGTAAACAAAATTTAAACATTATCAACATAGCAAAGTTAAAACTATTTCATTTATTAAATCGTACTAATACAAAAACGTTTTACAATATAAACAATATACCTAATTAAAATTGTATCTAATTAAAATGGTATTGAATTAAAACGGAAGCTTCACATTTTACACTTAATCATAACAATAACAAAGTGTTAAGTAACATGGTATGTAATTAAGTACCTATACTTATAATTACGTATCAAATAAAATAGTTATTTATTGAATGGTTTGGTATTATTCTTATGCACAATTATAGCTTTATTTTCTTTTAAAATTTCTACATTAGACGTCATATCTCTTAAAACTTTATAAGGGCCATTGTAAATACTATCTAATTTATTTCCTACTTGGTTCTTTAATAATAACAAATCGCCTAACTGATAGGTAACATTATTGCTAGTTTTATCATACAATAATTTTCTTTTCTCTTTAGATTGTATCAAGTTACGTCGTGCGTCGGATTGCGCTTGTTGTAAACGATACTTAAGTTCTCGGGGATAACTGTCATAGTTATATAAGGGGTCGATTTCTGATTGTAAATTATTTGGAAGGTTACAAATTTTTCCAAAAACTAATTCGAAAGGCGTATATTTAGTTTCACTATGCACTGTGGTATTAAAAGAAAAACACCAATATGGAATCCAGGTGCTCCAGTTATGTTTATAATTATTACACTGGATTCTCAGAAAAGCTCCTAGGGTTTTATGAGTATTTTCTAAAGCGCCTACAGTTTCGTGATGGTACGCCGTAGAATTTAATTTTTTAATATGTAATAGAGAACATGTTTCGGACATCACTGATGACATGAATTCGGTTCCCTGGTCAGTCAATATTTCTCTAGGAATACCATAACGTAAAATGAAATTATTGGTAAAAGATTGAGCAACTGTGACCGAGTCTTTACTAGGTAATGGATACGCTTCAACGAATTTGGTTAAATCGCATTGTAATGTCAATACATATTTATTATTATAGTCATCAACATCGAGTGGACCCATTATATCCAAACTAATTCTTTCGAATGATGAGTGGGCTGTTGATGTTATGGTTAAGGGCTGCTTAATATGTTTATTACTATGCTTATGATATTGACATTGATGGCAATTTTTAACAAAAAGTTTTACATCATTACTCAAACCTGGCCAAAAATAATATTGCTTAATGTTGTTCATCATTCTATTAACTCCTGCGTGTCCGCTGGTAGGTAATAGATGGAAATCATTTAGTATTACTCTTTTTTGTTCACTATCATATATTCTTAATATATTTTTTGTTATGAGAAAGCGCGGGGTAACAGAGTTAATTCTTTTTGTTGCTTGTACAAGACTTTTGATTTTACTCTCGTTACATTTTTCTTTAATAATAAGTACCTCATGTATGCCTATTTTTTGACATAATGACTCTAAGTCCCTCGCTAACACCTCTGGGGTAGATGACGATCGGGTACTCAGATATATCGCTGATTGCGAAGGTACGTAAACGTAACAACTTGCATTAGAAATAATGCTATCTTTAGACTTTGAATAATTGTCAAACTTTAATTGATTAAAACTTAATTCAGTTACGTCAACGGGTTTCTTGAGAAGTTCTACCGCAATAGGTTGATCAGGCCTAGTGCTGGTGGAGCTCTCTGAAGAAGAATCAGTGGGGGTTTTTAATTTTTTACTTTGTGCTCTAGTTAAAACTGATACTGTGTTTTGATGTAATGATTTTAAAGTAGAAGATGTAATAGGTATGCGACTCAATGCGTCTGCAGCTGCATTGTTTCGTCCTGGAACATACTCTATTTCAAAATCATACTCCTCTAGGAATAATCGGAATTTAGTAAGTCTGCTTGTTGGGTCTTTCAAGTTAAATAAATAAATTAACGGTTTGTGGTCTGTTATAATTTTAAATTTACGTCCATATAAATAAGGGCGAAAATGTCTCACAGACCAAACAATTGCTAAAAGTTCTAATTCTATGATGGGATATCTCGTCTCGGCGGGTTTCAGGTTTCTACTCGCATACGCGACTACTTGACCGTTCATGTTAGATAAAACAGATCCTAAACCTGTCTTACAAGCATCTGTTTGTAGCCGAAAGATGTTACTTTCTGAAAAATCTGGATAAGATAAAATAGGGGGTTGAATTAATGCTGATTTTAATTTTTCAAATGCCGTTTGACACTCTGATGACCATAGAAACTGTACATTCTTTTTTCTTAATTGATTTAAAGGATAAACAATGTTTGCAAAGTTCGGTATGAATCGTCTGTAGTAATTTGCAAACGCGACAAAACGATTGACATCGTCGCAGTTCATCGGCACTGGATAGTTTTGCATGGTTGCAATTTTACTTTCATCTGGTAAAATTCCATCAGAAGTTATTTTGTGTCCTAGATATATTATTTCGTTTCGCAAAAATTCACACTTCATAGGATTTAATTTTAAGTTAACTTTTCTAAATCTCTCTAGTATACTAATTAAGTTTTTATTGTGGTTTTCTATAGATTTCCCGAAAATTACGCAATCATCTAAATAAATAAAAGCCTTTTTATAATTTAAGCCTGACATTGCAATAGTCATAAGACGTGAAAATACACTCGCAGATGTCCGGAGACCCATGGGACAGCGTTTCATCTGAAAAATTTTATCACCAGCAGTGAAAGCTGTGTACTTTCGTGAATCTTCGCTTAAAGATAACTGATAATAGCTTTGCGAAAGGTCTAATTTTGAAAAATAAATGTTATTTGCAAGCGAATCTAAGATATCAGTTATATTAGGCAAAGGGAATTTGTCGTCCTCAATACGATTATTTAACTGCCTGTAATCTATAACTAATCGCCATTGTTTCTCGTTTGACCTATCTGTTTTTTTCGGTACAAGCAAGACGGGACTAGACCACTCTGACGTAGCCTCTTCTATAATATCATTTTCGAGCATAATATCTATCTGTTTCTGAACTTCCTTCCTTAGTGCGAACGGTAATCTATGTGGCTTGACATAAACTGGCGAGACATTAGGTTTTAAAGTTATATTATGGGTCATTAGGTTTGTACAAGAGAGTTTGTCGCCTGGCAGATGAAAAACATCTGCGTACTTAGCGCAAATACTCTCAATACTTCGTTTTTCTTCTAAATTCAGTTCAGGTAAATTTAATAATCCTAATAATGTTTTTACACGATCGACAGAAACCTCCTCTTTTTCAAAATTACAGACTTCAAAATCATTCAATGAAAAAGTCTCTAAATCGGTAAGATCTAGATCAACTTCTTTCTCAGTGGTGTTTAATATCCTTACTGGCATGCGACCATTACAAGGTTTCGCTATTATACTTCCTATAAAAACTCCTTTCTGTATCTCTTTAGATAAACAAACACAATCGTCGCCTAACGATGTAGGTATATATTTTATTACCTCACATCGTGGCGGTATCAAATGTCTATAGTGACTCAATATAGGTATAGACACATAATTACTATCTTTAGTTAAAAGCAAAGTATTTTCTTTATAGTTAATTATAGCTTGATAGCGTTTCAAAAAATTATCACCTAAAATACCATTTGCAGAACAAGACATATTTTTAAACACATACATTTTTTCTCTAAAAACTAACCCATTATAAGACAAATCTAAGTAAATATATCCTTCAGATACTAGTTTACCGCTAACACCTTTTATAACTAACTTCTCAAATGTAATTAAATTCAATAACTTCGGATAATCGCATAACCATTCGTATTTTAAAACACAAAGGCTTGCTCCGCTATCGACTAAAAGATCGATATTGCTATTACTTACGTTAAAAGTTACGGTACTACTATTATTGTAGTTTAAAACATAATTTTCAGTAGGAACGAAAAAAATCTAAATTATTATCGTTCTGGGGCTCAGAACGCGCTTGTGACTCACTATTGGTCGATTGCTCGTGGCTAGCGTACTGCACACGTTGAAAAGGCACAGCTGAGCGCGGCGGGCGCGGGCTCGGCCGACCGCGGTCACGTGAACGTGATTGTGTTCCTTGCGCGGCGCGGGAGTCTCGCGACATGTACTTACCTTGTTGTGGTCTCGTGTTTCCGGCAGCGTACCTATTGTTTGCGCTAAATCTATTATAGTAACTGTATTTATTAGAATAATTACTTGGCTGACGCGGATAATTAGTAGGTGTGCGTGAGAAATTACGAGTATGAAACTTTTTAATGTTCATAACTTCCTCGTGTCTGGTAGACATTGACTGCTCGTCTAGGGCAGTTCTTATAGCCTCTGGTAAAGAATCAAAGTGACGTGATGCTATGATAGTACTAAGCTTTTGATTCACTAATCCATCTGAAAAGCGCTTGATTGCAACCTTTTCATTAATGGGACGCAATACTTCAAACTTAGTAGCGTCGTCATCCGCTTGTGCTATGGTTAAATTCACAAAAAGTTGTTCTAGTTCCGAGCCGAATGACTCGATCGACCTATGACCTTGACGACAGTTTTGTAATTTGTGTTGGATAGCAACAGCAGATTTTTTCTGAATCAAATGCGTATTCATATCTCTAATTAAATCTTTAATAGTTGGATAACTACTTTTTAAACGTAATTTTGCGCTAGGAGAGAGCCTAGTTTTAATCACAAAATCAATAAGTAACCCATGAGTAGCATCGCTGATCATTGAACTATATAATTGTATACCATCAATTAGAGATTTAGTGACGTGTTCTTGACCTGTCATCGTTGGTAAAAGTGCAATGGCTGTCTTCAAGTCAAATTTATCTTTTTCTGCCATTTTTGAAATACTACTAACACTTAAAGTCTCTAAAGAAATAATTTTGTCATAAATGATCTGAATGTCATTTGCTATTTTATTAATTAAAGTTATATCTTTAGTTGATACCTCCGATTTTTCAACTAAATTATGTACTTGAGCTAAAATATACTCTAATTTCGCGTATTCAAGTTTCGCTTCATTAAATTTCGTAAAACCTAACTCTTTTTGACGTCTATCTGGTCCTAGTTTTACTAAATTATCTTTAATATACAATAGTTTCTTATGCAATTCATTTAAATCGGAAATAATAAATGACATTATCTAATAAGAAAAGAATGTAATCCTACATATTATTTAAAACGTTTAGGTATAAAATAACTTACGACTTACGGTGGCATTATAGCGCGCGAATAAAATAATTACGTCTCTGCACGATGAGTAGGTATGTGGTGACCGGCGTGGCGTGTGGGGGCTGGGGCTGCGGGCTGGGGGTTTTCTCATGCTCCTTGAGTGTGTAGGATCTTCAGACTTCTAAGATGGGTTCCTGGACCGCTTGAAACAGCTAACTGAAGATCGGGCTGGGATTTCCCTTGCCCCTCGTACAATGGGCCGGGTTTCTACCCTGGACACCTCCTGGTCTACGTTGATGGTTGAGTCGACGTCGTTGCCAGTTCCACGGAAGATATTGTGTTTCTTAGAACTGCGCTGTTGAATTCTCTACGGAGTCGGTTGACAATTCGGTCCCAAATTTTCCGGATGCAGGCGTAAATGATGAGTATAACGATGAGAAGCAGTATGACGGATAGTAAAATTTCTGTTGTAGTGAGCTGGCTTGAAGTTTTCTGCGTTGCTTGGGCGTCGCCGCTGGCGGTTTGTGCGATGATAACTTCTTCTTTACTTTGTGGTGCTCCCATATTATTGTTTTGTCTTCCCAAGTAATGCGATGAACAGAAGTGTAGAGCCAAATAGCACCGCAACGAAGACTGCTGCTAGTATGGTGTTGAAAATTTTGCTTTGCTGCTCCATGTAGTAATGATTTTCCCGCAAAAATTTATAAGTTCGGTTGGCAAAGGGTCGCCATGAAGAGGTATGACGCTTTACCGAGGCTAAGGTAATAAAAGAGATGTGACTTGTTCTGTGTCAAGATGTATATTGAGATAATAATATTGAGTACAATTAAAGATACATTATCTTAGTAAGCGATCTTATTCTAGATTGCTGAGAATGCTACGCGTGTGTTCCAATTTTCTGTAAATGCGCGATAATGCAAACATCTTGTTTGTGTAATATGTTGCAATCATACTTCACAGGTCTTCAAAGGTCTCAGCCATGAGAACTATCTACATCATCGGCAAATCACAGGTGTGTTAGGTACTCGCCATTGATGTTGATGCCGTATCTTTTCCAGTTCAGAAGCTTAAAAATATCCTCCAATGCAGCTGTGAACAGTTTCGGAGAAATAACGTATCCCTGTCTCACATCACACCTTGCTGTAGTTGGATCGGATTAGAGCTCCGGATCTGTAATCGCAGCAACATGATGGCGTTTTGGTATAAGTACCTTAGCACCTCAATGTACCTGTATTCTATACTATTGGTACTATAGAACCAATATACCTACCTATAACCTACTGGTCTATTTGGTACCTTTGGAAAGACTGCAGCACTGCCCAGGTGTCAATCGAATCAAACGCTTTCTCACAGTCCACGAACGCCAAGCAAAATGGCAGTTATACCTACTCTTCGGTCTTCTGTATAACTTGCTGCAGGTACCTATGTGATGTGTGATATGTGATGTGATGGGTCTGTAGTTCTTCAAGAAAGCCTTTCACCCTTCTTGAAAAACAGTATCACATCGCTTCTGCTCAAAGCCTTTGCGTTTTGCCCTCGAGGATGACAGAATTGAATAGCTTCTAGAGGATCTTAGTATCGGCTTACCGCCTGCTCTCAGAAGCTTTTTTGCGATTCCGTTGTCACCCGCCGTCTTGTTGTTTTTAAGGTGCTGGAGAGCCATCCTAAGGGCTCTTACAAGCTGACGTCCGGGATATCTTCGGTATAGTGTCGGGTAAGCCTAGCTCTAGGGTCTTAAGCCTTGCTTTCAATAGGTGTTTGCGTGGAATATAACTGTGCATAGAAACTCTCAATCTCCCTAAGGATATCAGACGAAATGATGCTAACTTCCTCAGTTTTCAGCTTTAATTGAATTTGCTTCGTAGACAAATCTCTCGCGAACACTTAAGTGCGTAATTTTAATCTCAATTTCTTTCACATAGGTACATTTTACATCGAAACGAGATGCAAAATGCGCAACCGAAAACTTTTATGCATATATATATATAGGATATAAGGTTCGCGCACATTATGTCGGGGCGCAGCGGGCCGGGCCGCAGCGCAAAAATCCGTCCAAATCGCTCGTATGTATTTTATATGAACTATCGCACACTATGCCGGGGAGCAGCGGGCCGCATAATCCGCCGCGGATTTTGTTGCGTGCGTGCGATGGGATGCGGCCCGCCCCGCCCCGCTGCGCCCCGACACAGTGTGCTATAGCAAGCAGATTTTTCTCGTACTACTCGGTCAGATAACACGACACCTACAAATTATACCCGTCTCTTTCACTCGATTCTGTCATGCCCGGAGAGTGAGAGGGACGGGTATAACCGGCAGTAGTAGAAGAAATTGGATGTTTGAATTTGGTTGTACTCAAAATCCGTCAATGCGCTGCGGCCCGGCCCGTCACTATGTGCTATACTCAAATCCGTCAATGCGATGCGCTGCGGCCCGCTCCGCTGCGCCCCGGAATAATGTGCGCGCTCCTATAAGGTGCTTTTATGTGTCGCGTTGAATTGGTTTTTCTTTTTATTTAAAATGGCAATAACAAAGTGTAAAGCATAATAAAACCCTCTAGTTATCACTTGTATTTTTTGTTATATAAAGGAGCGCGCACATTATGCCGGGGCGCAGCGGAGCGGGCCGCAGCGCATCGTATTGACGGATTTGAGTATAGCACATAGTGACGGGCCGGGCCGCAGCGCATTGACGGATTTTGAGTACAACCAAATTCAAACATCCAATTTCTTCTACTACTGCCGGTTATACCCATCCCTCTCACTCTCCGGGCATGACAGAATCGAGTGAAAGAGCCGGGTATAATTTGTAGGTGTCATGTTATCTGACCGAGTAGTACGAGAAAAATCCGCTTGCTATAGCACACTGTGTCGGGGCGCAGCGGGGCGGGGCGGGCCGCATCGCATCGCACGCACGCAACAAAATCCGCGGCGGATTATGCGGCCCGCTGCGCCCCGGCATAGTGTGCGATAGTTCATATAAAATACATACGAGCGATTTGGACGGATTTTTGCGCTGCGGCCCGGCCCGCTGCGCCCCGACATAATGTGCGCGAACCTTTAGCTTCCATAAATAGTCTACCTATATATCTTTTCAGTAGACGGTTTTTAGCGTTCCGTAGCGGAATGGCAAAAAACGTAACCCTTATAGATTCGTTATTGATTATGTATGTCGCATAGGTAGTTGGATTTTACACATGGGAGGTCTTGAAGTCGCAACGACGAAAAGCTCACCTAAGCGGTTTCAATACGATAATAACAATGAATAAATAACACTTTCTTATAATAATTACATATATATTGGACGATAAATATTATAATTTTTTCACAAGTACCTACATTATGTTGTGTTGTAACTTGTACTACCTCTTATCCCATTTTTCAAAGATCACTCGGAGAAAATGTAGGTATACATAAATGAACGTAATAAATTAGATACAGTAAGCAGTTTAAAAAGTTCGTTTACCTACATTTTTCAATCTCAGCTCACTCTTGACCATTTGAACTATAGCATATAGGTTCATACATTACCTTCAAGTAGCAAAAGTTGACTACCTATCGGTGGATTTTTTTCACCGTTATCACACGATGTGCCGTTATATCTCGTCTTGATCTCGTCACGTCAGCCGTATGCTGGGCAAGATTTTTCCACGCGTGATATCTTGCTCGACGACCGTCCCGATATGCAGATTTTTTTGTTCCTTTAAACCTAGTGGGGGACGCCATACCATACTGCATTCACGCATGTAGCAGTGAAAGGGTTAAGAAATATTTCTTGATAAATAATAATTATAAATACGTAGGTATGGAAAATGTAGGTACTCAACCTAAACTGAAATTATACTTAGTTATTATTAGCTATGTTTTTTTATCGACTACGGGGTAGCACAGCCTTCGATCACACCGATGTTAAGTGGTGATAAGGCTGAAGGTGGAAGCTCACTAGGTACTCCTGGAGTCGTCATTCACTGAGGAACTGGCTATCTTTATCTCTAATTACCGGAACCCAATAATGCTGAAAACATCATTGTTATGGCGTCAGACTTTGATAAGATGGTGGTAGCTAGCCAGGCGGGGGTTTGTCACCAACTCGACACGAGAGGCTGGACACGCGTGTGTCCAGTTGGTGAAACTCAAAATTAGTATCACTTATTATTTCGTCATCTGGACACGCCAAGATTTTGACGCTTGTCCAGATAGTGAAACTTAAAATAAATCACTTTTATGTTTTCGCCAACTGGACACACCCAGATTTTTTTGCAAAAAAGGGTACAGTCAAGTGAATAATCGTCTCGTCCGTTGAATTGTTAAACGAGGAGATTTCATGAAAAAGGTGCCTCACTTTTTTAATTGAAAATTCTTATTAATTTAAAATTTTGAAATAAAACAAATATGTTAGAATAAAAAATGAAGACAAGTAAGTATACTTAGCTAATATTACTTATTTTGATTACCTATAGGTACTTCTTTTACAATAGTTTGAAGATATTCAAATAATCTAAATAATAAAAAATTTAAATCATCACTTCGAGGCTACTCGTTCAACCTACGTTAATTATAATAAATTATTTAAAAAATGTATAACTTATTCTAAAAGGTTAGCTAATGCTAAATATGTTTTTAAAAGCAAAAACACATGCAAAGCTACATGGACAATAATAAAAAATGAAATTGACGATAACTACATTGGTAATTCTAGCATGAGTTGTATTAAAATCAACAATGAACTCGTGAATGACCCTCTGACCATAGCTTCGACATTTAATGATAATTTTTTGACAGAAACAGTATTATTGCCATCAAAGAAATGTGAAAATCCCTATAAATTGAAAAATAAAGTTCCAAACAGCATCTTTCTAAAACCAGTTGATGCAAATCAAGTATGTAAAATTATAATGTCTCTTAAAAATTCACAGTCAGAAGGGTATGACTCCTTATGTACGAAGGTGTTAAAACTATGTAGAGATGAACTAGTTGAAGTTCTTGTCTATTTAGTTAATTTGTCTCTGCAAACGGGGAATTTTCCAGACAAACTGAAAGTATCTTTAGTAAAGCCACTTCATAAAAAGGGAGACAAAACTGACCTAAATAATTATCGACAAATAGCATTATTGTCTATACGATCGAAAATTTTTGAGAAGGTAATGCATGCAATATTAACTGACTTCTTTATTAAATATAATATAATCAAACCTAACCAGTACGGTTTTCAAAAAAATAAGTCGACTACACAAGCAGCATTTGATTTGATTAAAATTGTTATGCAACGTGTTAATGACAAAAACTACACTACTGTGTTACTACTAGATATGTCTAAAGCTTTTGATCACGTTTCTCATGATCTATTACTCAATAAGCTCGATCATAACGGAATAAGAGGACCTGCACTAAGCTGGCTAAAATCGTACTTAACAAATAGAACCCAATGTGTGGAAATATCACAAATAGACTCAAATAATACTGTCCAGACATACAGCTCTGATTTTAAATGTATAAAGTCAGGAGTTCCACAAGGTAGCGTATTAGGCCCTTTATTGTTCATCTTATACATTAATGACCTACCAGATGTATTTGATCACAATACAATTTTATTCGCAGATGATATATCAATTATAGTTTCAACTAATATGGACGTTTCATATGAACAACATATAATTGACATAAAAAATACAATGACTAAAGTGATCAAATGGCTAAATGACAATAATCTTCAAATTAATTTAACTAAGACAAATTGTCGCTACGAACGCGATGCTCAAAGAAGTTTGAACTTGGCGCCAATAAAGTGACATCACAACTGTCACTGCAACGACGGGCCTACAGTGATTGTCAGTTGTAATTCCATAAAACGACGAGTAAATAGTTTAAAGTGATTCAAGATATGAAACCGGGCTGAGGAACCGTGCTGAATATAAAGCTAAGTATTTAAACATGATAAGACACTTTACGATAATAAGTATTGACGGTGAAATAAGAAATTTACTTGATAAGACTAACCACAAATTATTATGTCTGTTTCTGTGCGGCTTAAGAGAGAGCTGGCCAGTTCTGGGATGTGATCCAAGATGTATCTCGATTGCGATAGTTCTATTAAAGTAAATGGGGTATGAGATACGTCTTGGATGGAACGTCCCCTTGGATATTGTGTTCCTCAAATGGGTTGATGATTACAAACGACGACGGTAAGGCATAAGTAAAATCTTGGATGACAAGAGCTTAATGAAATCCGGAGGATGCTAGCTGTATAGCGTACTCTGAGACCGCTACTTGGGTGCGCCTTGAAGTAGTGATGAGAGATCCTCCGGTAGCCACAGCTTAATAATGAGACTAGATCACCCACGAGAGGAACAGGTATCAATTCTTATATACTTAAAATCCGGAGGATGCTAGCGGTATAGCGTACTCTGAGACCACTATTTGGGTGCGCCCTAGAGTAGTGATGAGAGGTCCTCCGGTGGTCACATAGTGTAACAGAATAATGGTAGAACTATGTTAACTATTTCTGAAAGTCACATCGAGATTAACTTGCCAGAACCTACATTAACATCTTAAATACTTAGAATGCACATATCAGTTGCATTATACTCCATTTACAATTACAGGAGGATGATGTAATTAACTCAAACCAAATTCTCAACACAACACCTCAGGGCTGGAATTAGGAATGCCGTTTATAACACACTAAGGCGAAGCAGGTAAACATTGGCAAGAGCACTAATGTAGACATCAATTGATAAGGGAAGGAATCCTCAATGGTGAGTTCTTTCATCATCCATACATCGTGATCGGAGAACCTTACACCCATTCTTCATCACGACATGGTGGAGGTGCTGGGATATAAAACACAGGATCAAATGAACCTACCCACTTAAAAGAAATCTCAAAAGAAATATTGTACTATAATACAAGACAATGTACTAATTTGTTCTTGATACCAAGCCCTGCAGTGTTGTGTGAGTGTGTAAAGAAATAACTAGAGGTAATTCGGACTTCAATTCTGAGGAACTAAAAATAAATGTGAATCTAGGACCCATTTTAGACAGCCTAGAGATTGTCATCAAAGCGATACACCTATCATCATCAGCAAGCACATCAAAGTCATCAAATCATTTCTCATAGTATAAGCCTTGATATGGCCAAAATTTATAGGGACCAAAGGATTTTATTATTATGCAATTATTAAGGTTATTATTAACTCAATTGTGGTTCACAAACTTTTAACAAAATGTGTGCTTACATAGCATCTCATTTAGTGGTATATGTTTTTAACACATCAATGAGATAAAAGTCAGAAAGGAAATAAAGAAATAAATTGTTAATTAAGTATGTGAGTATTTTTTCCAAATTAAAACACAAAGGGAATAAATTAATTTAGACAGTGGTTATCAATTAATGTGAGTATAGTATTCACAATAAATCAACAATGCAACTGTTATAAACAAAAATGGAAGACTAGGTACATACATAGATAAATTTATATACAAATTGTGATAGTGTTTAAATGAAGTGTTTATATGTTCTTTAAACATATAGTGCAAGTTATTAGAGCACATAAAGGATTTTAGTTAAAGGTTAAATTTATTAAAATAGCAAGTGAAAGTGTTAGTAAATTCAGTTTTCATATTTTAAAGATTAAATATTTAGATTAGATTATACCTTTCCTTATTTCATTAAATAGTGGACCCGTAGGTACTATTTGTCTAGAAATTAGGATGCCACATGTTCACAAATTATTTAGGTAATACTTAACTTTTTAACCTACTGAGTAAAAGTAGGTACTTACATGTTGATCATACTTAATGGAAGCATTTTATTATAATACAATACAGCCATTTCACGTCAGATTGGAAGTATACAATTAGATACTGTAAAGGGAAATTTTAGTAAAGAAACATTGTTACCTACATATTTTAAATTATAAATGCATGAATAGAAAGTGAATATTCAAGTACAAAATAAGAATTGTTTTTGATAGAATAAACTAAAATTAATTGTATTGAACAATAAAAATATGAAACTAAAATTTTAATAAGTTGACTAAGAAGATAATCAAATGGTGAGTTATTCGTGTTTTATTACGAATATAAATGTTATATAGGTACCTGAAAAATATTTCAATTGAAACGTGTTGCTGATATTTATTACTATTCGTTTCTACAAACAATATTGGTAGGCTTAAATACAATTAATGAAGAGTAAGTATATAAACCGAGTTGTGTGAAAAGGCAATTTTCTTTTTAATGTTTCAGTTGGAAACATTCTATAGGAATTAGTGTTCAATTTTGACCTGTCCTACCTATCCTTTATCAACAAAATATTGCGAATGTAATGGAGGTGGTAGTGCGAACTCGTCTGAACTTAATTAGCCAATCAGTTGATGCCCTTATGAGTTCTGGTCGAGAACGTTTAAAAATTTAAGTGATGGTATTTTAATATTGAAAATGTTCATGTCATAACCAAGAAGTTAAGACTTTCCAATGAGCGCTTCGTCTCTGAAACATACAACTATTTCAAACTTGTTCAAGATCCTTCTGCTGATGAAGTATCTTCTTACACCAATAAGCAAATTGAAGCGGATGAGTTAATTTCTGAGTTAGAAATAAGAGCTACTTAATTTTGACAAAGATAAAATTTATATTATCATGTGTCGATAATTCCAAGTTAAGTGCCCGCTTACCTCGCATTGAGCTAGCCTGATTTGATGGCGATCTACTGAAATGGCATTAGTTTGGGACTCACTTTCAGCTTACGTGAATACGCGCAACATTAATGATGTTGATAAACTATTGTACTTACAATCTGTGTTAAGCGGTGAAGCAGAACAAGCTGTTGAAAGTCTTGCCACTACAAACAAAAATTGCTGTTGATACGTTGGATGAACGTTACAGTAAAACAAGTGCGATTATCGATGCGCACTATGTTGCACACTACAGAAATCAAGCAGATGGTAGTTCAATTACCAAATGTAGAAATGTATTAAGTGAAGTGCAGGGTCACTTAAAAGTTTGCAATCACTTGGTGAAGACGCGAATTATAATCACCTAAGGGTATAATGCTCATGGAAAAGTTTGCCAAAGATCTTATTTATGTACTCCGCATAAAGATGGGCAATGGAGATCATTCAATGACTATATAAGTAAGAAAAATTTAACTTAAGAGAAATAATAATAATCAAAATAATAACTTCATCTAGGGTAGAGAGAAACTAGTGGATTAAATAAAGGTTTACAATTCAAAAGACAAGATAGAAATAACAAGTAGGTAGATGGACATTACAACATAAAAGGAAAATTAGAAGAACAAAACCATTATCAGCAGAGTGAAAGGAAAATATCTAAAGTGTTTTGCGTTTTTTCATATTTATTTATTTGTCTAATAAGGTGTGCAAGGTCTTAAAGCGTGTTAAAAGTACTGATAATGGCGAAAACACACGGTTCACTTTTGACTTTCAGTTTGGATGAAACAACCAAATTTAACAATGTAAACGTAGAAGTGAATCATTCAATGGCAGTGTACAGCCGCATTCAATCGCGTTGAAAGGGTCGAGCTTGCTCAATATTTTCACTTTTCCATTCAGCGTTCAGTCAGTGCGGTTGAGCGAACGTTGAGCGTGTAAACATAAGAATTGAATGATTGACTGGATGTTCATTCTCAAGGTACTACCTGATTGGTATAACTTTTCAAGCAATGCGAGTTGATTGGTTAACTTGATAATTAAAATAGTTTGCTTTTAAGATACTTATTAACAGCAGTATCTTTCGCTTCTGCGCTTTTCAACCAAAGTGAATCAATTCGATTGGGCCGTGTAATGTCGCCATAACTTAACTTTTGGGAAAGTAATCACTACAATGATGAATGTACCGAATACAAAGTTATTACCGAGGTAGAAAATTAAAACTAAAAGGTCGATGTTATAATCGTTTGGGACTGGGTAACAATTTTAGTGAATGTAAAACTTAAAGAAAATGCCGTCACTGTGGTACTCTGGGACTGCACAACCGAGCTCTTTGTCCAAAAAATGTCGAACAACAGAACAGAACTGCTGTATATTATTGGACTGCGGCAGCCAGCGTAGTCACGCAACAGAGAAGGTTGTAAAACAACTAAATATATTAGACGTCGAGGAAAATAGACTGTCTGTGTTTACATTTGGAGCACAATACCCCCAGATAATTGAAAGTTCTATTGTCTATTAAAATTAGTCACGCGTATGACCTCTTGATACCTGGCGTCCTTTACAAAGTACTAAATAGACCATACTTTATTGCCAGAATAATTTTAATCTCTTACATTGACAACGAACGGCCGACCTTTATGTAGTATCAATTGCCGAGCGTTTGTTTTTCCTGCTAAAAACGGTACTAAAAACGTGATTCGATGCAGCGAATAAAATTTAATCAATGGCAATAGTTGGTCCTTGAGATTTGACACGCATTTTGCACTTAGTGGCCGGAATTATTACGTACTCGTGCTCAGGAGTTCACAGCCGGCATGGCGGCACGTGGCCGATATACGTAACGAGACCGCGATAATAAAGAATTGCTAAACGATTCCGAGTATGATGTGTCGTGTGGTGACAGATTTTACACCTTCAATAATGGTATCCTGATCTTCAGCTGATAAAGAATCGAGCGACAGTTCTGACAGCGATGATGGCGAAGACGAAGGTAATCTACCAACAGGCAGAGTTCGTAGTCGTAACCTCATCAGGATTGGTCGTCAAAGTCGGGGCAGAGGACATACTTACTCTGGGGTTCGTACTCGTGCGGGCACTCGCAGTCAAGGTCCAGGTCTGTTTCAAGATGCAGCTATCTGGAAACGTGATGAGTTTAACGTTGGCTACTACCTGCAGAGCATCGGTGGGAGCCACCTGACTCCCGACACGCGACCTACGTAAATACCTTATTTCTTATAAAATAAGGTAACATTTAGTTTGGCCTATTCGGTCGCCAAAATTCGTCAGGTTAATTTGTGGCATTACATTCAATTCTATGCATATTTTGTTTGAATACACTGTTTGATTAATATACCCATACCTATTTATAGATTAATGACCTAAAGGCCTTTATAAAAGACAAAAAATACTTAAACACAAACATGTCGAATGGCTTTGTCAAATAATAGTTAAAAACATTGTTTTAGTGAAAACTCATGAAGCGTTAAATTTATGTTTTATTCAATCTCGCCAGGTGTCAGCCTTTCCAACGAAAACTGTTTATTGCTTTGTAAGGTACATTCGGCCTTAGTGACAACTGAGCTTATTAACCTGTGCGCTCGGAGATGTGTCAAGTTGCATCAACAACTTGACACCCGTCAGTCTCGAACTTGTGGTGGCGGAAATCGAAATTTAAATATTATTAATTACATTACAACGTCATTTTTCGATTGGTTGGCTGAGGCACATGTACATAATCCAAGTAATATGTCGATAATTTGTTTAGGACGTCTGTGTTCCTAATCCGATCGTACGGGTTGATTGCTTAGGTGTCAGGAGGATAAATAAATGTCGGATTATACAGGCAGACGTTGTGCCACACATAACTAAGGGATCACATGCCCAGGTGGTATAGTAAGATTCGTAAGATAACAAACCTTGATATAGTTTTGAAAGACAACATGACATTGGCTGATGATGGTTCAAGGAATGATAATGTGGATATACTACTTGTCAATGACTATTGCTTTTCATTCGTTTCCAATACAAAGAAGGAATTCAGTGACGATTTTTCGTGGTACAAACTGGGTTTGGTTGTGTATGGTCTGGTCAATGCCAATTTCCTGAGATTAACCGAGACAAATTTTCTGTTTTAACACACTTTCAGTCTAGTGAAGTAATGGAAAATCACTTTTTGAACCATATTTACCACTACAAAACGATAACCTTAAACAACTTGGGGATCTTGAATCTATTGGGATCACTGATTCTCCGAAGTGCTCTAGAGATGAAGATGCGATAAATCATTTCAATGACATCAATACATGGAATACACGGATAATCGATATACCTAATGTGAAATAGCCATGGGTAGAATATCCACCTACCACTCTTCTTGTGAACTACGGATTAGCATTGAGAAGGCTGACAAGTTTAGTTAAAAGATTGAATTCAGACATTTTACAAGCTTATAGTGATGTACTGAAAGAATAACTAAAAAAAAGGGGATTATGGAGGTTGTTAAAGACACATAATCTTCAAGTAGATCATCCTGTGCATTATTTGCCACATCACTGTGTATTACACGAAGGAAAAAATACAAGATTGAGAGCTGTGGTCGATGCATTCGCAAAGATTAAAGATAAGAATAGTTTCAACGAATGTATATACATATAGATGACCAATTATGTTAGGAAATCTTACTGGCCTTCTCATCAGATTTTGTAAACATAAAGTTGGTACCTATAATAGCAGACGTTGAGAAACCCTTTTTTACAAGTGGGTTTACAACTACCTGATAGAGACGTGACTAGATTTTTGTAGTTGAAAAACATAAATGAAGACCTGGTAACATTCAACATTTTCAATTTTGTCGTGTCCCATTCCGTATAATATCTAGCCCATTCTTATTAGATGCGGTCATTAAACAGCTTTTGTTCAAGGACAATGATGACACTAAAAACTCATTTCAGACGATATTTAGGTAGTTAATTTTGTCACAGGGACTGATTCAGTAGAGAAATCTGTTGCACTATTCAACTATGCAAGGTAATCATTTGAAGAACTCGCTATGAAAATCAGGCAGTGGAAATCTAACTCGGAATTTTTTATTAATCAGATACCAAAGAATATACAAGATAACGAAAAGGACTCTATCAAAGTTATAGGAATAGATTGGAACATTAAAGCTGACGAACTAAAACTCAATCCCAAATGTACCTTCTTAAAGAATTTACAACAAAAGGAGGACGATCTGTGGAAACAGAAAGTAAAATGGGACGATATTATTTCAAAACCAATTTGCGAAACATTGGATTTAATAAGAATCGGTTTAAACGAGGTCAAATAAGTTAAAATACCTACATTTTATTGTCATGCAAGCTATGAACAGGCTCCCAATGAAAACAAATATCAATTGCACGCATTTGCAGATGTTTCAAAACAGGCATACGCTGCCGTCGTGTCGCGAGAGTATGAGGCTCAAGGAAATAGGACGTTCGAAAGTTTAATAGGTAAGTCGCGGTTGGCTCCCATAAAAGATCAAAAGGATTGAGACATTTTAAGTTGTTTACTTCGCCATGTAGATAAATCACTCCGGCTACCAATCCACAATCAATTTTTATGGGTCGACAGCGAGATTGTGTTGAGCCGGTATAATATCACAAAGTTATTACCACCCTTTGTAGCTAGACGGATTAATGAAATAACATTTAATAAGAACTTACCATGAGATACGTACTGACTGACCGATCTAAAACCCGCTGACACCAAAGAGCATGTAATCACTACGTTTAGCTGACACAGCAACCAGAACCTGCAATTCTGTTAAAAATATTCAGTATTGGTTATCATTATTCATATTATGTAAGTAGTGTAGGACTTGTCAGTAGATGAATGTGCTATGGCTATTGGAAGGTTTGTTGCAGTCAGAGGACTGCCACAAATTCTAATATCAGACAATGCTATAAAGTTCAGGTTGACGGCGAAAGTATTAATATCGGATATTCCAGAACTCGCGCCATAGTTTGGAAGATTTTATGAAAGGTTGATTGCATTAGTAAAAGGTTGTCTAACGAAGACACTTGATAAGCATTTGCTCAATCATAATCAGATGCACAATATAATCAAACAAGTAGAGGCGGTAATAAATACACGTCCTCTTACAACAGTCGGAGATGAATTTGAACATGTACCGACTCCTGCCAACTTTCTACGGTTTAGTGGCTCAATCGTGACAGATAATTCTGAAGATGAATTTTTAGAACCAGCCGCTATTACAAAGGAATAAATTAATTGAGGCGTGGGCAAGATATTTTGAAAGAATATCAAGACACAATATTTAGACAATTTAAGAGAGAGACGAAGCGTACACAAACAATCCAGAGTAGTTGTGGATAGAATTCTGAAAATAGGTGACATGGTGTAAATTAAACGTTGAGCAGGGCTTTATAAAAACTTGGCAGTGTATCAGCGGTGATACCAGGTTCAGACGGAAAGATCAGAGTTACACGAGTAACACTATCTTCTGGTGAAGTATTTGCTAGATTAATCAGTCATTTATATCCTATTGAAATAGATGAGACTGGCAAAATAGCAAATAAAAAAGACAACTCTAATTTAAACGCACCCGTAGTAGCTGAATAAACGCATCTGCATTGGGCATAAAACTTGCATCTGAAAAACTGGGACCAGAGGCAAGCATGAGAGGACTAAAAGATTGTCGGTACAAAGGACTCAAAACCTAGTTTAAGCAATGAACCAAAAAACTAATAAAATTGGTTTAGTTACAAATTTGATGTTTCACTTCATTGCCATTAGTCAGATTGAAGTCTGAAATGCGATCAGTTTCTTCTGGGGCGGGAGTGTCGTGAACAGTCACGATTCCAAGCCGTCAATATTAATGATAAATATTGTTTGTAACTGAAAAGTAAATGTCAGAAGTTTTCTGGTGATATTCCTTTGTCTGCAATTTGGCGGATACAAAAAAGTATGAAAAGGTTATGTTACAGCGTTGTTAAGAGATAAATAAGAAATTGTATGTTAAAAAGTGGGTTCCTGCGACTTATGGTAAGTACAGGAAATCGATAAGTCGATAGACTTCCTCATTTGTAGTATTGGGAAGCAGATGCGTATCTTGCAGTTCATATCAGATGAGGCCGAGAGGCCAATGACAGTATGTGTGCAGATCCGGTGCAGGTACATACTTGTATGTGTGCACTTAAGTTTTTCTGAGTCCATAATGATTTGTAAATTTTTTGTAAACACTTATGAAACTATAGTTATAGTAATAAAGCCGTAAGTAAGTATTAAATAATTAAATACCTACTTAAGTGCAGGTACATGCTCGCGATCTATTCAGTTTATGTATTTATATTAAAACCAACGCACGTTAACGTTAACATGTTTCATAACCTTAACTTTCCTGGAGGGGGAGTGTCGCGACGAACGCGATGCTCAAAGAAGTTTGAACTTGGCGCCAATAAAGTGACATCACAACTGTCACTGCAACGACGGGCCTACAGTGATTGTCAGTTGTACCTAATTCCATAAAACGACGAGTAAATAGTTTAAAGTGATTCAAGATATGAAACCGGGCTGAGGAACCGTGCTGAATATAAAGCTAAGTATTTAAACATGATAAGACACTTTACGATAATAAGTATTGACGGTGAAATAAGAAATTTACTTGATAAGACTAACCACAAATTATTATGTCTGTTTCTGTGCGGCTTAAGAGAGAGCTGGCCAGTTCTGGGATGTGATCCAAGATGTATCTCGATTGCGATAGTTCTATTAAAGTAAATGGGGTATGAGATACGTCTTGGATGGAACGTCCCCTTGGATATTGTGTTCCTCAAATGGGTTGATGATTACAAACGACGACGGTAAGGCATAAGTAAAATCTTGGATGACAAGAGCTTAATGAAATCCGGAGGATGCTAGCTGTATAGCGTACTCTGAGACCGCTACTTGGGTGCGCCTTGAAGTAGTGATGAGAGATCCTCCGGTAGCCACAGCTTAATAATGAGACTAGATCACCCACGAGAGGAACAGGTATCAATTCTTATATACTTAAAATCCGGAGGATGCTAGCGGTATAGCGTACTCTGAGACCACTATTTGGGTGCGCCCTAGAGTAGTGATGAGAGGTCCTCCGGTGGTCACATAGTGTAACAGAATAATGGTAGAACTATGTTAACTATTTCTGAAAGTCACATCGAGATTAACTTGCCAGAACCTACATTAACATCTTAAATACTTAGAATGCACATATCAGTTGCATTATACTCCATTTACAATTACAGGAGTATGATGTAATTAACTCAAACCAAATTCTCAACACAACACCTCAGGGCTGGAATTAGGAATGCCGTTTATAACACACTAAGGCGAAGCAGGTAAACATTGGCAAGAGCACTAATGTAGACATCAATTGATAAGGGAAGGAATCCTCAATGGTGAGTTCTTTCATCATCCATACATCGTGATCGGAGAACCTTACACCCATTCTTCATCACGACACAAATTTAATAAATTTTAATAATTTTAAAAATCAAAAAACCGATATTAACTTTAATGGACAAATTATGAAAAATGCTTTAAATGTGATGCAATGTTTTAGAAGAGCGTCTAAATGAAACAACTGACTGCGATTAATGGCATTTATTAATAAAGAATATACGTTTATATATTTTAGAGAGTTGAGTGTGTGCGAATAAGTATACACACACTACACCTCCCCCCTTAAAATAAAAAAAATAAAAAATTACATTTTTTTTACTAAAATAACTTAGTAAGTAAATACCTACATACATAGAATAGCAATGTATAAATTTTCCAACAATTTCATGATACATATTACTCGTTGTTGACGAAAACAGAAAGACAATAAAGAAAAGAGAAAAGAAAAAATAGATAAACAATAAATTCTTACCAAAAGAATGTCTCTGCTTAATTTCCATAAGAAGATTACAATATTTGAATTGGTTAAAAAGAAATAAGAAACACATTTTTCTTAAAATAACTCCCAATACAAAAACAATAAAAAAAAACATGATCAAAACAAAACAATAGGGTCGCAGTAAAATAATACTTACTTACATAAAATATAAAAGGTATGTATAGCAACGACTGTCCAAAAAAAAACTTTTTATAAAAAAAAAGGTTATTTGTTAAAAACATAATTATGTTATGTTATAGGTACATAATTAAAACAAGAATCACAAGTTACTAGCTATTAAAAAAATATATATTGATAGGTATTATATTTCTTATAAATCAGTAGCATTAACATTAAGTACATTTAATTAATATTCAAAATTTAATATATCCGTCCTCATCTCACTATTTACTTATTTCACCTCTAATCATAAAAGAAAACATAATTCATTCATTTATATTAATGTTTATGGCAAAATCCAACTTTCTACTGGTCTTAAAAATAATCTATTTTTATTCTTACATCCTTTAAGTATTTATTATGGTTTACACGTATTGATTTGCACAGACATAAATTTCAATGAAAATCAACTATTTATTAATCTTAACAAGTTACAAAATACAGTTTCGACAACACTCAATTCTGTAAATTTAATAGTTTACTTTGATCTATTCTAGTATTCGCTTTGCTATTTCATACGAACGAACATATTTTCCTATAACTTTAACATTTACTTAACACTGACCTACATTTCTCATTCCTAAAATTCTTATTATTATTTCATTCATTATTATTTACCTACATTGAACGACACTTTCTATAAAAAAAAATAAAAAAAATCTTTCACCAAATTATACTTAATCTCAACTTTATAAAGTATCAACCTATTCGATTTCTATCAACCATTATCATAAATTCAATACATTTTATCTCTTGATTCTCCTATTTGCCTACACTGGATATCCTACTCTGCTCGTTATTATTAATCACTTTATTTATTATATCAGTATCGGTACACTTACATATTACCCACATTTTTAGGTACTTTATATATTCCATATAACTCATTCGCCCGGCGCCGGCGTACTTTTATTTTTATTTAATTATTCATATTGGTACATAATATCATATTTTTTTATAGTCGACTTTTATTCATTAATTATTATAAATGGACAACCTTGTGCCATTTGGGTTGTGCGCACAACCTATATTTGGGGGTCATAGTTTAAGCCTCTTTGGACTCCAACTTATCTCACAGAGGAAAGCTCGTTCGCACCATGATCGATAGAAGGATTTGACCTCCCATGTACCATTTCATTATATAGGGTCATGATTTAAGACATCTTATTTGGTCTCCAACAGAATCCAAAGGGGAATCTCGTTCGCACCTTGGTATATCTGAAGGACCTGATCCCTATAGTACCTCTCACTTAATGTGTACCGTACTATCGAGCATATTTACCAAACATTACATTCCTAACTTTCTAAAATAATTATCATTCCTAAAATGAATATAAGGTAAATAATGACTTCATCGCTTTTGGGTGATCAGTCCAATCGCATGTGAAACATTATTAACCATATAATTCCCTATCTTCAATAAATAAAAACACATTTCAACACTCTAAAACCTACATAAAAAATAACAAACCTATACCTTTTAACCTATGCCGTACCTAATCATAATCTAAAAGTTACGAAAAGATTTTTCATACAGCGACGTACTATATCCTTACCTATACCTACCTTCCTATCCATTCCTAATCATTTTCCAAACTATCAAATCTAACCATTTTCCAACATATAATTTACTCTACTTTCTTTTTTTTTCTTATCATATTCCAATTATTCAAACCATTTTAAAATATTTACTTTTATCTTTAATACAAAAATTTCCAACTCCCAAAGGTATAAATAGATCCGATAAAATATTTCTTTCCAACTAAAGTGACACTATTCTTACAAGGTTCAAATTTTCCGCTTAACCAGCAAACTCGTGTGGGATTGTTTATAACTGACTTATGTTACTGCTGCACTAAACTAACAGCTTGCATAAATGGATGTGGAATATTCCAAGTAATGCCGATCGAAATACAATACTTTGTCTATCTAAATCAAGCATGTTTGTTTAATTTAATACATCGGATTGCATCACTAATGCATAATCTGCATAACAATTTTCTATCAATATGAATTTAAGTTACGTAAATATCGAAACACTAACTAACAAATGTGTTGACTTGTATGTCCGTATGTATTTTTAAGTATATACTTTTGTATCAAAATTATTAAGTATGTAGATAAATATAAAACTACATATAAATACAAATAAAAGAAGTTAAAATAATACATCTACTTACTTAAAAAATACTTATTTGAAAACAAATGTTACAATAAGAAAATACGTAATAAAACATACTATTCCAACAATATAAAGCATTTAAATAAGAAAAAGATATAGTTTTAAACGTTCTATTTTAAAGTCTGGTAAAATTGCAATTGTTTGTTTTTTTTTTATTTTATTAAAGGGAAAGAATATCAAATTATAGTTTAATTAATTCAGTTTTACTCTTTGGAAACTTATTATAAGCCAACTCATGTACTTTTTTTTACTAGTTAAACATTGTTTTAGAAAAATAAAAACATCAGAAAAATTCATAATTATCTTGTTAAGTTACTAAACACACAAAAAAACTATCTTTACTTAAAATCAATTTTTACTGTACCAACCTACCTAAGTACTTAAAGAAACGAATACAAATTTTCACTTATTTATGTGCGAGACAGAACGTTTCAGAGTATAACTAAATACGAGTAGGTATCTAAAATAATCGTGTAAAACATGTAAATAATATAATAAGTAAATAATGTAAATATCTATAACATTATTATGGAAAAAAAACACGTCCTAAAATATACCTTTCTATAAATGTTATTACTTACCTATGAAATTACGAGTTTATTTAAGTTTAGACGATAATTATTGCTGAATTCATGATAACGAAAAAATCTAAATTATTTCTTTGGGAAAATCTAACAATTTTGTATAATATTCCAACTAAGTATCAAATCAGTTTTCTAAATCTCTATAATTTACTTTAAAGAAGTTAAATTTTAAATAAGTACTTTTATAGTAATCAATAATAAGCAACGTACCTACCTATTTATTTATTGTAAAATTATTAAATTACATATTCAACATCTAAAAACATTAAGGTGGAAAAACTACATAAAATAACCCGCTAATTCAGCTAAGTACCTGTTTAAAAAAATACCCTAAATGTCAAAAAATATCTTACCATTCTTTTGCCATCAAATTCGTTAAAACACGTAAATATTAATAAAATATTATTTTCACATCCTCAACTTATGTATATTTAATTTAATAAGCAAACTCAAATTATTTAAAAACCACTCGCTCGACCAATCTTATTATTGGAACATGCTATTTTTACCCATACTTAATAAAACCACACGTGTTGCTTGCCCAGCAATTATCTTTTCTTGTGCGCAACTATGAAATTTTTTAACAGGTTCAACAAACTTAAAAGATTTCCAAAAAAAACACGTAAGTAACAAAACTATTTAAAATAAATCAACTCCGAATAAAAAAAAATACAACACTGTTAGAACTCATACTGGCATAGTATAAAAAAGGAAAAATAATGTGCATATTTAAATTTACCTTCGCACCAACAATCACCAATAACTGGGATATCGGGAATCCTAAAACTGTAAACATAAAAATCAATATTTATAATACTCAGTATTACATAGGTAACTTGTCAAATCCCTTTATAAGATAAAAATCCAATCTCTATTTTTCGTTGTAGTTATCTCTTTACTTCTGTGCAATCAATAGTATAAACCATAAATAGTCATATACCTATCTATACCACATATCTAATAAACAGAATAAACACTTGAAAAATAATATCAATTTATGACAATAATAATTTTACCATATATTTTTATTTTAAATATCCATTAACAACTATCCAAAAGATTAATATAGAGATACTTTGGATACCTTAATGCAAAGTAACAGAAAAATATATTAAAAAAAAAACATCCTACCTATTATAAAATTATAGAATCATATAAGCCCTAAAAAGTCATCTACAATTATTTAATTTTGATTCTCAAGAGCAAAATATAAGCACATACTTACAGTCGTATTAAAAAGAAGAAACTTTCTGTTCCTTTAGTACATTATTTTTAAATTGAAAAAAAAAACAGAAAAACAGGCAGACATTTGGTCATCAATCTCAAAAATCTTGTAATTATTTGTTTAATTAAATTAAACTTTATGCTGGCTACAAATCTAAGCGCAGTTACAAATAAAGATAAAACAAAACACTTTTATTTATGTATGAAGAAATATCTTATTGAATAAAAAAAATAACTGTTCTAACTGCAATTACCTAAAGTAATGCAAAAAAAATTAAAAAAAAATTGTCGACTAACCAAAACCAAGCATAACTAATAAAACACTTTCACTTATTTTTAAATTTTTAAAACTGATAAGACACTTTCGAAATTTTTCCGTGCGCTGCCAAAATAGCTACCATGGTCTGGAACAGCTCCCTGCTGCGGCCACATCTGACAGCAACATCTCCCGGCACCCAGCACTCAATCGTTACCAATTTTGATGACCCAGTCGCGACGAATATTTTAAATTTTCCTCAATAATTGCTCCGTAATAAATTTATTTGGCAAAGTCCGTGTTTCACTACATTTTAAAACTTATATGATTTTTACGTTAAACAATATTATCGCTAAATGTATTAGGTATTTGAAAGTCAAGTGTCATTTCACATGGTTTTTTTTTTGTCACTTTTCGTCCTTCACATTACACTTTCACTAATTTAAATAGTCATTGAATTAATTAATTATTTAATTTTCACTGGTGTCATAAAATAAATATCGTCCAAACCATCTGCGCAGCACTGCCTTCAGGCAGCACTGGCAGGGTCGCCATGCAATGTTGGCGTTAGAAGAGCGTCTAAATGAAACAACTGACTGCGATTAATGGCATTTATTAATAAAGAATATACGTTTATATATTTTAGAGAGTTGAGTGTGTGCGAATAAGTATACACACACTACAGTGACATTCTTAGGTTTACTAAATGACTCGACACTTAGTTGGAAGGAGCAAATAAATAAAGTTTGTAATAAAATAAATAGATTTGCCTTTGCTCTTTACAAACTTACCAAGATTGCCAGTGTGAACGCAGCAATTATGGCATATTATGCATACGTCGAATCTGTCCTACGTTATGGTTTAGTGATTTGTGGGAATGGTACGGACATTAAAAAAGTATTCGTAGCTCAAAAGAGATGCATTAGAGCAATCTGTAATATTGCACCTGACGTATCTTGTGAACGGTACTTTAAATCACTCCGTATATTAACATTACCATCTCTTTATATTTTGGAGATTGCGCTCTTTGTCAAACAAAATGGCGGTAAGTTTATAAAAATGAGTGATGTATCACAAAGAACAATGCGATATCCCAATAGACTTGTACTCCAACTAGTCCCTAAAACTACGAGATTCTTAAATAATAGTTATGCTATGTGTAGGACCATCTACAATAGAATACCAAGTCGTTTTAAGGAGCTTCCTCTAAATAGGTTCAAGAATTCGTTGCGGAATTGGTTAATAGAGAAAGCGTTTTATTCAATAGATGATTTTCTAAAACATAAAGACGTAGTATAAAATTTATGAGATGCATCAATTTTTAATCTTGACATTAATTTTTATGACTTGCACTAGATTTTAATAAAATATTATTGTGTCATTTAGGTACATTGAATACTCTTGACATTTTAATTTTCATGACATGCAATTTAGGATATATTTAAATGTTATTAATTTGAAAGACATTATAATAATTGAATATTAATTTTGACATTTGATTTTTCTTTTTATTAGGCACATACACTATAAGTTAGGCATGCATTATTATTATAATTAAAATGTTATTACTTGCAATATTATAATTTGTCAGAATTGTTAATAATGTAATATTATTTGAATTGTATCCCTAAGGTTAAATTTGCATGCTATTAGACATGGCTAAATAGGTCTTAAGCACTAACTTATTATTTTTTAACATCACTGTAATGTACCCTATTTAACGCAAATAAATATTTGATTGATTGATTGATTGATCGAGTAGGTATCACAGACAAATTTAATAAAAAAGGACATACATAATTGAACTCAGCAAAATGTATTTTTGTATTTTACATGGTTAAACGCAATGACGTTTTTAGCCATGAAAGATGCACTCCATACCTATATACAAACTTGAAAAGCGTGCTTGTTTACTATTTGCGTTGAAGTAGTTTGTACGAGAGTGGAGTTGAAACGTTCAACATTGAGCAGCTATAGGTTGCATAAAATATCAAAATAATCATCATACATGACAACAATACTAAAATGGGTAATTTTACAAACAATACGCATATACTCTGTAACAACAATATTTGACGCTTTGGAAATAGAGTACCTAATGCTGCGGCTACATTAGCGGGCTACGGCGAAGTATCGCAATATCTTTTTCTTTCTAACTAACCGGTAGTGGCGTATGGAAAGAGATAGTCGAAAGTTATCGTCCGCTAATGTAGCCGCAGCATTATAAATAAGGTAATTGTATCACAATCACTAAGACTAAGATAATTTAGAGATCAATAAAATCATCAGTTTAACATAGAATCTATACTAATACCTAGTCTTCTGCCCGGGGCTTTGCAAGCGTGGAATACACGACGTTATCCCGCGGGAACCTAAAATATTTTCGAGATAAAAAGTAACTTTTGTGACTCTTCAGCTCCCAAACTATCCCTATAGTAAAAAGCACGTCGATCCGTTGCTCCGTTTTGAAGTGAAAGTCGGTTAAACAATTTACGTCAAATGTTTGATAGCTGGTTTGTATGGGAAAAGAAAAGTGTGGTTATTACTATTTTCCAGGCAATTTTTATATTTTTTCTCCATGAAAACCTTCCGTGGGACTTAAAAAACATATCAGAATAAAAAAATTGCCGAATTGGTCCAACATTTATTTGCTTGACTGTACTTTGTCATAAATTCGGATAAAATGCGAACGTGTGTCCAGTTGGAGAAAACATGAAAGTGATTTAATTTAAGTTTCACTATCTGGACACGCGTCAAAATCTTGGCGAGTCCAGATGACGAAATAATAAGTGATACTAATTTTGAGTTTCACCAACTGGACACACGTGTGCCCAGTCTCTCGTGTCGAGTTGGTGAAAAACCCCCAGGCGGACTAAGAACAAGTCCTACCACTAACCAAACCGAATACAATATGTAGTCCACTGTGAATCGAACCCGGGACCTCTTGGTCTGAAATCGGTGGTATGAACCACTAGACCACAGAGGCGGTCAGGCGTTGCTCGCAGACGGCAATAACACGCAAACCGCCCGCCCTGTACACGATGGCCCATCATGGTCGGCCAACATGATCGGCCATCCTGTACCTACTTGGGGCTTTATATTTTAATAAAATATCTTTGCTTCACTAATCTAATAAATAGAGGTCAGTGCTGGGCTTACACGTACCCATGAAGCTCGACTTCTTCACACCACCGATTACTAAATAGTTACTAAAATATTGCGTTTAGATAGTGACTGGAAATGAACATAAAGTATTTATTTTACTGTAATTATGTCAGATAAATAACATTTTTTAATAACTGTATTAAATAATGTACCTACCTTACTAGTTTCTTCCGAGTATTAGTCTTTATCTTTTAATACCGATAGAGTGAACGAAACGTTTATTGTCGGCCATGTTTTCCACACAACAGCAACATTACGTCGTGTACTAAACGTCAAGTCAAGGAAACACCAAACGATTCCTGAAAATACTGATTTATTCACAAGTTTCAAAAATTCATTCATAGTTTTCTTGAGATCTAATGTTAAAATGAACCGAACTGAGGGGTTGGTGCAACGAAGAAACGTTATTAAAGATAATAACTCTGACGGAACATTGAAAGAAAATCACGATTTGGATGATAAGAAAAATGATAAAAATTATGATGACGGAGATTCAAAGGAAACTAGATTGACGCTGATGGAAGAAGTATTACTTTTAGGCTTAAAGGACAAAGAGGTATGATATTCGTAAACAAGTGTTTGAAGGTGATATTGTCGTGACTTGTATCAACATTGAAGAGTTATTTCAGGGTTACACATCATTTTGGAATGACTGCATATCGAGTGGTTTGAGAGGCTGTATATTAATCGAACTTGGATTACGAGGTCGCGTGGAGTTGGAGAGAGCTGGTATGAGACGGAAAGGACTGCTATCTAGAAAAGTTATTGTTAAGTCAGGTAAGGTTTCATGTACCTACTTACATAGGGCTCACTGAAAGTTCTGCGCTCCTGTCCGCTCATAAATGTTTGAATTTCGAATGTTAGTTACCCAAAACTTTCAGTGTACCCCTCGGTATATACAATAGTGATATCATTATTATCTATCACCATTGTCAATTTATTTATACTCTTATTAGATTTAATTTTATAATGTTTTTACATGTAATGGTGAGGTCAATTAATCTGAGTTACTTTCTAAAAAAACTGGCCAAGTGCTAGTCGGACTAGCAAACATACCAAAATCACATTTGTTTTATGGGAGCCCCACTTCAACATTTACTTTACTCTGTTTTTAGTATTTGTTGTGTGTCTAGCTATCACAGTTCATGAGATACAGCCTGGTGTCAGACAGACAGACAGACAGACAGTGGTGTCATAGTAAAAGTTTCCCATTTTTACTCTTTGGCTACTGGACCCTAAAACTAGATATCTATTAATGTAGGCATTGTGATCATAATAGATCATTCCCATAATAATACAGTAATAACTTTTTTCCTTCTAGATACTCCTACTGGTGATGTACTATTAGATGAGGCCTTAAAACACATGAAAGACACTGATCCACCTGAAACCGTTCAAAGTTGGATAGAATATCTGAGCGGTTTGTATTCACCTGATTAAATATAATAAGTATTTGCAATAAAATGACATAATTGGCCTAATATTCTTAAGACAACTTTACCTAAATGGTTTTTTTTCTATTACAATTTATGCTTTATTTATGTATAAGCATTGTCAATGCATAAAGTTAAAATCATATTAATAATTATAACATTACAAATTACTTACATATTGACTTTGTTATTGTGTATTTAAGGTGAAACATGGAATCCTATGAAACTTAAATACCAGCTAAAGAATGTGAGAGAACGTCTGGCAAAAAATCTTGTTGAGAAAGGAGTCTTGACAACAGAAAAACAAAACTTCCTATTATTTGATATGACTACCCATCCATTGACAGACAATGTTGTAAAGTGCCGCTTAGTAAAAAAGGTAAGGTCTTTTATTATTATTATTATTTATAGCGATAGTCAAGCTGCCATCAAAGCCCTTGACAAAACGGAGACTACCTCAGCCTTGGTGAAAGAATGCAAACAAAGCATTCAGGAGCTTGCCAACTTGGTTGAGGTAGAAGTTGCCTGGGTGCCCGGACATGAGGGTAACGAAGGTAATGAGGAAGCTGACGAATTAGCCAGGGGAGGAGCTGATGCACCCTTCATTGGCCCTGAACCGAGACTACCAATCGCATATAGAATTACTAAGAACATTATCGAGATTAGAACAGTCAAGGAAGCCAACCAAAGATGGATGAGAAGAATGGACTGCAGACAGTCTAAGATCTTCATCAAATTGGTTGACAAAAAGAAAACTAGAGAACTTCAGAAACAGAGTAGGAGAAATATGAGAATGATTGTAGGTGTACTCACTGGGCACTGCCCACTAAACAGACACCTATCAGTGATCAAACGGACAGAAGACTCTATCTGTCCGCAATGCTAAGAAAGAGAAGAAACAAGCAACCACTTCATGGCAGAGTGCCCGATGTACGCATCACTGCGCTGGGAGCTCTTTGGAACGGACAAGCTTAAGGAAGAGGATCTAAAGAAGTTAACGATAAGTCAACTCAACAGGTACTGTAAGCGCACAGGTAGGTTCGAGGGTCCGACGCCGGTGGGGTAAATGATAACCCGCCTCCCCCCCTGATTTTTCAGCTTTTAGGGGACTTGGGGAACTGGGTGAAATGGTCCCGACCTAGGTGACTGATCACCCGTCCGGCTTCGCTGGCGTCCCCCCTATAAATAATAATAATAAGGTCTTTAATTAACATAGCTTTTATTAGCTTGACCTGTTTTTATGTAGGTATGTATGTAACATAATTTTCACCAATTTTTCGGTGTCTGATCGGCTTGAAATTTTTTTTTACTGAAAGGAAACTTCATTTTTATTTTAAAAAGAAAACAAACTGATTTCAAATAATCGCATGTCTGAACTGGGAATCGAACCCGCTGAGTGTGAAAAAAAATATTTTTATTTTTTTACTATATACACATAATTATTATACACATAAGATAACATACACACAACATTATTATACACATAAGATAGGGAAATAAGGTAGAATATTGCTCCAATCTTCACTCATTAGTTTTGAGCACGACAGTCACAGAAAATACTATCTATAATGCTGCACAAACTTGTTATTCAACATTAAATATAAAATTTCGCAGTCTCCCTTTTATTTAAGATGCCATGTTACTCAGAATAAATAAATGCTTTTAATTGCGCCTTTCGATCGGTAATAATAAAATTTAAAAATAAAATTATTCACATTCAGCGGGTTCGATTCCCAGTTCAGACATGCCATTATTTGAAATTCTTTGATTGCAGTTTGTTTTCTTTTTAAAATAAAAATGAAGTTTCCTTTCAGTAATTTTTTATATCTTCAGTAGGTATTTAAGGTACTTTCCCTCCATGTGGCATAGTTTTGGAACGCCCTTTTTTTATGTCTCCAGGTTCATAAGATTCTCTATTGTCAACAGGTTCAAGAAGCAGCCCTGCGTCGCTCTATTTCTGATGTAGCTCATGCTGATAAACGCTCACTAGCCCTTCTTATGCTGGCTCATTCTGCTGATGTCCTAGAAAATGCCTTTGCTCCTCTTTCTGATGAAGATTATGAACTGGCCACGAGGCGTGTACGTGCCCTCCTTGATCTCGATTTCGAAGCCGAATCCATGAGGCCTGATGCTTGTGAGATTATGTGGGCAGTATTTGCAGCATTCACTAAATAGCGGTGACGTGTACTAACACACATTTAAGAACGAGTGGCTACAAAATACCAGTAAAGTTTTGGAAAGTCCCAAATAAATCTTATTGCCGCCGTTACGCGTCAGTACTTCGGACGCCAGAACTGTAAACGTTTTATAAAAAATATTAGGTAAGTACTACATTTTTCCAATGTATTGAAAAATGCATAAAAATTTATCAAAGTGACAATTACAAATGAATTTTTAACAAACTTAATGTGCTAATTTGAGGACATTACTTTTACAAATTAGTACTACGAGGGAAGGTCAAAAAGTTCGCGGAATGGGGATGATGGTTGAAGTTAAACACCAAATATTTTTTTCCTTCAAGTATATTTCTTTATTACCCCAAATACATTTCTGAAATTGCTTATACACCACTATATTTTTATTAGTATAAAGATTTTATGGGGATGGTAGTGTCCATCAATACGAAAAAATGTTACTATGGGGCCCACCACGGGATCGCGAAAAAAAATCAGCTGTTCCATACAAAAGTACAACATAGACTCGACTGAAATGTATGGAACAACTGATTTTTTATCGCGATTCCGTGGTTGGCCCCACACTATGATCCTCTAAATTCTTTGTACCTACTAATTAAAAGGAGATCAGTCAAGCTTCATACATGTTTGGACCAAAAAAGTAAAATGGTCAGCCTACAAAAATAAGTTACACATTACTATTGTAAACACTGTAACGATCATTATTTGTTATGACGTCAACAGCGTACGACTAGTGGCCAAGTAGTTATTCAAGTTAAAAATGTCATTTATTCTCCCTTTTTTAAACTTTAATACAGCTTGGCCATGGTGCGGCCAACGAAAATAAATTGCACATTACTATTGTAAACAGTGTAACGATCATTTTTTGTTATGACGTCAACAGTGTACGATTAGTGGCCAAGCAGTTATACAAGTTTGAAAATGACATATTTTTCTTCATTTTCAAACTTGTATACAGCTTGGCCAAAGTGCGGCCAACTTAAATAAATTACACATAACTATTGTAAACAGTGTAACGATCATTATTTGGTTTGACGTCAACAGTGTACGACTAGTGGCCAAGCAGTTATTCAAGTTTAAAAATGTCATTTATTCTTCATTTTCAAACTTGAATACAGCTTGGCCAAAGTGCGGCCAACGAAAATAAATTGCACATTACTATTGTAAACAGTGTAACGATCGTTTTTTGTTATGACGTGAACAGTGTACGATTAGTGGCCAAGCAGTTATTCAAGTTTGAAAAGGTCAATTTTTTTCTTTTTTTTCAAACTTGTATACAGCTTGGCCAAAGTGCGGCCAACTAAAATAAATTGCACATTACTATCGTGAACAGTGTAACGATCGTTTTTTGTTATGACGTCAACAGTGTACGATTAGTGGCCAAGCAGTTATTCAAGTTTCAAAATGACATTTTTTCTTCATTTTCAAACTTGAATACAGCTTGGCCAAAGTGCGGCCAACAAAAATAAATTGCACATTACTATTGTAAATAGTGTAACGATCATTTTTTATTATGACATCTTTGTTGGCCGCACTTTGGCCAAGCTATATCCAAGTTTGAAAATGAAGAGAAAAAAATGACCTTTTCAAACTTGAATAACTGCTTGGCCAGTAATCGTACACTGTTGACATTATAACAAAAAGTGATTGTTACACTATTTACAATGGTAATGTGCAATTTATTTTTGTTGGCCGCACTTTGACCAAGCTGTATTCAATTTTGAAAATGAAGAAAAAATGACATTTTCAAACTTGAATAACTGCTTGGCCGCTAATCGTACACTATTGACGTCATAAAAAAAATGATCGTTACACTGTTTACAATAGTGATGTGCAATTTATTTTCGTTGGCCGACACTTTTACTTTTTTGGTCCAATTTGACTGATCTCCTTTAGAGTGTAAAAATTGACTACGGATTCGAAACAAAATAATTTGTAATTTGAGGGGAAATTACGGACTTCACCTCTAAATCGCCATATATATTTTTCCCATGCGCTTTTTTTTTGTGCTTGGGACCAGGTTTGCACTATAAAAAGGTTGATGAAGTTGTTTGAAGCCTCATCAGTGAATAAACGCCGTTGCAACGTGACTCTCGTTCGCAGGTGCATTTTCATGCCAAAGGAGCAAACCTTTTCTCAGTTTTTTTCTTTTATGGACCCCTCCAAATGTTCTAATAAATGAAGCTTAGGTCCGTATTATAGAACGGCACTCAAGTGAAGATCTCTTCTCAAGTATAGTTAGCAACGGATGAATGTATATTATGTTGCATATATTTGCATCCCTTTCTAACTATACTTGAGAAGAGATCTCCACTTGAGTGTTGTTCTATAATACCGACCTTAGTATTGTACGGTTCTATTAACGCCGCATTCTTCATAGTCGATGAGTAAAATACACAAAAAAAAACCGTCGAAAAATTTTTCCGCGTTATTATTGCCTTGGATTATTATTGGATTGCCTTTTTTATGCCATTGTATCGACTCCTTCGAAAACTAACGAAAAATCTTATTTTTTTTGTCTTGCCTACCGTACAGGTTAAGTAACTAAAATATTAAAGACCCGATTACGTTCAAATTTGGAATATATTATACTCATGATGAGGTGCTCAATCAATACCTACATGGACAAATGAATCTACCTCCATCCCTCCCATTTCGCGAACTTTTTGATCTTCCCTCGTATATAGTTTCAATTGGTATTTTGCATATTTATTTAGCTGTATTTTTAAGTGGGGTTTGAAATAAATATTTGATATGATTTAAAATATTTAAATGAATTTATATCTAGTTCTTATTAAATTTAGTAATATAGTCTTGTGTGATTTTCAATCAGTATAAAGGTAAATTTCACAAATTGCACAATTGCGCTCTGTGTAACTGTGTGTAAAGTTTATACTTACTTATGTTTTTGTTAGGTCTTTTACTAGCGAATTAATGAACGCTACACACTTCACAAAGGATTTGTTCAGTTTACGATTAGCGGAACAATCAAGAATTGATATTAAATTACAAGAAACACAAAGTACGATGTTCATTTTGTTTGTTTAAATGTAGTTGCAGAAATAATACAATGCAATATTCCATGCAGGGTTCCAAAATATAATCATTAAATTAATAATTCTTATTATTTTCGATGCATATTATTTTTACAAATGAAATGTCAAGTGTGTAGATTTCATTAGAGTATACTTTATTAAAGTAATGTATGGTTTTGTACTAATTGCCTTATCTTAAGATCTTTGTTAAAACTTAGTGATTACCTTATGTATACTTATCTATGTTGATCATTTTTATCAATAAAATTAGTATTATTTTTCGCGTATTCTTTAAATTTAGAGTACGAGTTCACAAAATTAAGTGTGTTTCTTGTGATATGGCTGATAAAATCATACTTGTGCTTGTAGGCAGTGGATAACGGTAATTAACCATTAACCAGTCAGAATATATTGTGAATCATCTTCAAGATTCGATTGTATATTGTCAAAATAAATAATCACTGTTACCTTGCCCTTGCCCCATTATCTACATTACCATTTTATATAAAGCATCCTGTCCTATCAGTGTGTTGAAACACACTTGTGTCATTCCCTTTGTTAAATAACCGACGCATTATCCTAAACAATGTATTGTAAATATTGACATTTAAAGTTATTGAAACGACTATCTTTGCTGAAAAGAAAATAAAAATTATAAAACACTAGCTTTCCGCCTGCGGCTTCGCCCGCGTGGACTACACGACGTTAACCCGCGAGGATGTGATATTTTTCCGGGATAAAAAGTAGCCTGTGTTCCTCTCCAGGCTACAAAGTATCTGTGTCCCAAACTGCAGCCAAATCCGTTCACCCGCTTTGGCGTGATTGAGTAACAAACATCCAAACATCTAAACTTTCACATTTATAATATTAGTAGGATGCGTTGGGCTGAACTGAATTATGTTGCAACCCTCGGATTAGTAAAGTTACTTTCGAAAACGCGTTAACTTCGTGAAAATACTTAGTTGAAGGTACTACACTAAACAGTGCGATATAATATTCTACTACATTTTAGTTATCATAGGAAGTACCAACTATGAAGTCGGAAATTAATAATTGATAAAACTATAACTTAAATTGTTTCATAATTTTAATTTTGGTATGCACAAGAACCTTATTAACTTTAAAAAATAATGGCTAAAATTTTGTGTTCTTTAACATCTCTGTCACAGTCGTAAGGCCTGAGTTCACCAGTTGGCTGGTTATGCACGTGATTGGAGCTCGTAAAGGTTAACCGACGGTTAGCGTAACCAACTGTTGATGATCTCGGGCCTTAAAGTCCTAAAAATCTTGATTAGATAGGCCTTTTTAAAATGAAAGCCTAAATTGAGGAATACTTACTTTATTATGTCATTTTTTAGTACAATTTCTATTTTTGTGACCGTTTATTTTACATTATGCATATAACTGAGTACTACCTTGTTACTATGGGAAATGATGGTCTCTGATATGATAGATTTAAATAATGTTTTTACAGGTGTTTTTTATCGAGATAGGATCCTACATTCCGGTGTGTTTTGCCCAAATCTTCGCTGACTAGGTCGAATTGATTTGTGATTTTATTTGTATCAATTTCCCATGGTAACCCTGTAAGTTCTTAAAGTAAAGCCTATTTTATTGGAGTTTAATCATCATCGGGTTGGAAGATGAAAGGCTACAACTTGCTTAATTACAAAATATGCAGAATTTTAATTTTACGAGTAGTTACCTACTTACTTTTTTCAATATATATAGTTCAAAACCCTCCTTTTGGGCTTCGCCGCAGTCGGGTAAAAATGAGAACAAGTACTCGAGTTTCAACAAACATCCACTCGTGGGGTGGATGTTTTCGACACCACGCCTGTGTTGTCGATTCTTGTTTTCTGTATGCAATGTGTTGGTTTTAAATATTGTACAGCGTTTAACTATATTTTAAAAAGCTTTCTTAATTATGTGTTAACTACACATTTTTACAAATTTTATTTTGTCACTTAACGAAATTCATAATTTTTGAAGTAGGTTTATTATTTAAGTTTTTGGCGTATAGCTATCTAGTGCTTAAATTAGATTGTATATAGATATAGCACATTTTAATATACCTAGTGGATAAAATGTTTGAGAACAGATGAATGAAACATTGTATAAAATTAAGAGATAATTATGTATCATACACATTCATGGTATTGAAAATTACTCAAATATATTCCTTGAAACTGATTTTGAAGTGGTTTGCATTGAGGCATTTCTCCAGTTCACTAATATACAATTTCAACTCTATTTTTAATCAAATAAAATATTGACCATACAGTGGGTACAGCCAGCATCAAATTGATATGAGCGTCTAGAGTAGGTAGTCAAAATGAATGAACGTACAGCCACACAGATAACTTGCGTGCTTACAACAATATGATGATTCGAACTGCGTAGATCAAATTGATTTTATGATTTTCAGATGATTTTGACTACTCTAAATGCTTATATCAATTTGACGCTGACTGTACAAAGTTTCCAGTGAATCCACTAAAATAAGTCTAATTAAAAAAAAGGGAGGGGGGGGGGGTATGGCAGACTATGCGGTAAATAGGTAGCAAGTAATGCCCGAAGACACTACGCTGATAAGGCTAGTTTCTCCAGATTTTGTAGTGTTCCAAATTACGGAACATTTCCACTGCTTCTGTGGTATAGTGGTTCACAATGCCGGTTTGAGACACAGGTCCCGGGTTCGATTCCCATTGGAGCACGTAGTATTAACACAACTTTGCTCAGTCTAAACCACTGATCACCTGTAGTACCAGGTAGTACCTACCTTACCTACATAGGTATTGTATTCGGTTTGATTGGTGGTAGTAGAATTCAGGTATTGCCAGTCCGCCTGGCTAGCTAACACCATCTTAATTCTTATCTAAGTCTGACGCCATAGGTAACAACCATGTTTTCAGCATTATTGTTCCGGCAGTTAGACATAAGGTAGTAGCCAGTTCCTCATTGATTGAGGATTCCGTGAGTACCTAGTGAGTTCTTTAGAACTAATATATTAAATATTGAAGTTTACTTCAGCCTTAACACCACTTTAGCATAAGGTGTGATGAAGCCTAAGTGCTACCCCATTGTGGATAAAAAACAATAAAAAAAATCAATTTTATTTTTCATATCTTTATTATAAAAACTTGCACACTTCACATTGTGGATAAGTCTTATTCCTCTTTACAGACACTAGTTATAGTTTCAGTTCCCATTTATTTTATTATGCGATACAATCGTGCAATAGATACTAATTTCAATTTGAAATACAAGAACCTGCCTTAAAAGTACAAGAAAAGTTTTATTATAAATAGGTAGGTACATTACATAAATTTTCTTAATACGATTTGTATTCCTTAACACGATACCATTCATCATAACAGCTAGATGAACATTCTCTATTTATCTTGGTGTACTTAGGTATATCTTTTATTATATCTATAATTCTTCACTTTAAAATGTTATAGTTAATGTTTGTATGTCTATGTTCTGTGTTTGTATTAGTTGTGAAGTTAAAGTAGGTAAATAAAGGTTTTAGGTTAAGCGTTAAGCGCAGACTACTCGTAGCAAAAAAAAGACAGTTCAGCGTCTTTTTATAGTAGGTAATAGGTACGTAGGTAGTTTTGTTCTCGAAGTGGCCCTTGCTTTTTATGCGATTTGGTAATGCGCTATTTATCTACCATACAGCAGTACCACAAGCGTTTTAGCTTAGTTATTATTGTTAAGGTGAGGATTCCCGAAAAAAGGGTAGGTATGTTAAATGCTTATGGATTAGCTACTCGCAAATCACAAGTACCTACTCTAACTAATATGGAAAAAATAAATATTATTTTACAGTCTTTTATCTAGTGACTCCGGCCGTTAAATTTTCTCTTATAGGTACTTTAGGTACTGCATCAAATAAAATTTCAAACATCCATCTAATCGTAATTCAAATAAATCATATTATTACTCACAACTCACAATATACTTGGTTTTAGTTAATTAAAAGTAGGTATACGAAAATAATCGTCTTTGAATAGGCAAGGGATTCCGGCCGTAAATAAATTTTTTATTATTTAATTTTTAATTGAATTTCAAGTGGTTTTCGATTCGCGAAGCGCTCGCTAGTTCACAGTTCACTGCCGGCTGACGTTGCGAAATTTAACCACAGAATTTATATAAACAAGTAGGTATTCCGCCCGAGCACCCGTAGAGGAGAAAGAATTGACAGAGTGAAATATTTATACAAAACCAAAAAGAAGCTAGGTACACTTAAATGCAATCCAGTTACATTGTGGAGATAGAATGAATGACTGCAAAGTTGCTTCGATCTGGCTTTCTCGTACGTAGGTAGTTAACTAGGTGCATCTCCGATGGAGAAAGTGGCACCGTTAAAATATAATATCATTGATTTTACAGTTATGTTATGCAACCTCGCCTCGCATAGAATAATCGCGTAGAATCGCAAACCTTTAAAACCTAACTGATATTATCAGATATATTGGTTACTTACCTATTCATAATTAGTATTCAAATGAATTTATCTAACCCTATTGAGACGTTGAAGAGAGGCAAAGTCGAAATTCATGCAATTTTAACTAGAAAGCTTTGTGTAATGTAATAATAAATAAATACGGTCATCATGTTAGAATGTATTTACAAATGGGTGTATTTCTAATTGAACTGATTTTTCTGCGTCCTTTTGCGTGACTTCGGGTTGTGTCATCATCGCTTTACCAATATCTCTTGACTATAACTATGTGTTTATTTATAAATAAGTACTTAGGAAGATAATAAAAGAGAGAACTCGTACATAACTTCTAGAGGTTTCAACGTACTATTTCTTTCATGCAAATACTTGTAACAATGTCACAATTGTGCCTGAAGTCGTGATCAATGCGCGGGTAACCGTATCTTTTGTAGATGTTTATTTTATGGAATTCAATAGAGGTAACTATCTACTAATTATATGGAATTAATTTCAACGTGTAGGTACTTATCGATATTCCTGACACTTACTTATTATTCATTAAAAATCACTCTTATTGTGATTCATATTTCTCACAGCCCAAACAATTAATTTTTAAATACAATCTTAATAAATACAATACTCTTATATATTTAAGCGTATATTTTTAAGTTATTAATTTATATTAACTACTTATTTTACAGTTTTATTAACAGAATAAATTAAAAATAAATGATAAATAACTTAAGTATACTTATAACAAGTCTATACCTAACTAGGTTTTAAAATAATTTCACTATATTAAAGTGATGAGATGAAAGTAAGTCGGTATGAATGAAAGTAAGGCTGGGATTCCCCAAAATAGGGTATTTTAAATTATGGATTTGACGTAATATTTATCACAGAAATAAAAAGGACATCGCAACCTTTAGCTTAACCTGTAGGTACACGCACACAGACGTCCTACACATTGGCCGTAACTCGGATTAGGCACACATGTGTGCCTCGGCCAACCACTCGACAAATGCTGTTAGAGTGTGATTAAAAAACTTCGTAGATATCCAATTACGAAGAAAATAACTGGCAGTTTTGATGTTTCTTCTATAAGTAGTTGTGCGACTTGTGCGTTTAAATTGCAGTTAAATGGAGCTCATCACGAACAGTAGGTATACCTACAATAATAATTATACGAAAACTGTCTAGGAATCATGCAACCGTCTTACTCATTAATGGTTTGTCAACAACTGACCGAATACCTTGAGTAGAATTATATAGGTACTGCCATTACTTTAATCGGGCTTCAGGAAGAAGCGAGGCACGACCACGGCGCTAATAAAATTGATATTCATCATAATTGATGTTACCGACAACATATTATCAGCTCAGGGCAAAGGTATAATGTACCTTGCTCGTATTGCTGGACTACTCGCGCGCATTTGATGCTATAAATAGGTTTCCTTCTTTCATAAATGCGTTATTATGGATTTGATCATAAAACGATGCGTTGGTTCGACAGCTACCTTAGCAACTGAAAGCAATGTGTCATCACGTTTGAGGATGGAATGAACCTAGTGTCGAGCCCTGTGTCGTTGGAAAGAGGAGTTCCTCAGTGTTCGATACTGGATCCGATTCTATTCAATTTATTCTGTGCCGACATCATATATTGAGAAGTGCAAATATCATTATTAGGTACCTATAGGTATATGATGATATTTTTAAGCCAAACCAGCATGATAGTGCCGTGAAGGATCTGACTGAGGATTTGAACCGAATAACTATGTGGCCAGTCTCAACTGTCTGTCACTGAACCCGTCTAAAATTATATATACTTAATATTGTTTGGTACGAAAAAGCAGTTTAGATTTTTACTTTGAATGAGAAATATTCAAAACAAATTAAAATTAAGGATTAGCAAGACAAGTATCTACATAGGTAATACTTAATATAAATAATTGGTCTAAATTAGATAATATACGACATTACTAGGACACCGTGAGTGCTTGTTCACATAGGACAGAGAGTGGATCTCGAAAATGCTACAAATCGCAAATGCTACAAAACAAATAGCTCGCTATTAAAAATAATACCTTAACGTCAGTATAGCTATCTAAACAGTGTAATGATAATTAATATGTAGGTAACGGACTAAGATCGATCTGCAATGAAAACTTTTTTCTTACTGCAAATCGAGCCTACTGGGTCTATAAGTAAGTAGGTACCTAGTTCCTACGTGAGCAAGCACTGTCAACTGTTATCATTGGTTTACGTTCACGGTGCATTTTCTTACACTTAATTAAAGATTAGTGCCTGAGATCGTGCGTGGAGTTAACATGGCGACGTGGTCGGGTCTGCTCGGCACCCGTCGTCACCACGCCTCGGTGTAGCGGATGTCGTACTCTTGCAGCTGCGGCAGGCGCCTGCGCAGCAAGTCGAACGCCTCCGCCGATAGCTTGGTGCTGTTTAAGTTCAGCCTACGTAAATTCGATAATCCTGAAAAAATATTAAGACATTTAGGGCGTCTTCAAATTAGAAGCTTTCGAAAGCCGCGCCGCTACTGCTAGTTTTCATACAATTTCTAGAAGCGCAGTCGCATCGCAACACAAGTCGACAAGTAACGACAGTGGCGATGCGACAGCGCTTCTAGAAATTCCTCAGGCCTCTGATTTGAGGAAGCCCTTAGAAAATGGGCTTTCATAATGAAATTTGTAGCTTGTACCTATAATAGGCTGTGAATAGGGAGATTCTAAATTCTTAATTCAGTACCCACTAGTTCTACATCACAGACATTGAATCACATAAAACTCGAATAGTCTGTAGTTATTTGATTGAATCAGGCGTCACCTGGCGGAAGTCCCTAACCATCGTGAAAAAAAAAATATAAGAGACGGAAGACAGCTACATTTATATTTTCTTTTTTCACAATGAAATAGACTGCTGATATTGCTTTAACTAGTAGCTTAAAAATCTAAAACTTAATTTATTTACCAGACAACGCTTCAATGCCCTTGTCAGAGACGGGCGTCTCGCAGAGGTTGAGGACTTGCAGGCGCGGCAGGTGCTCCGCGATCAGCTGCAGCCCGCTGTCGCCGAACTTAGTGGCCCACAGGTTGAGGTACCGCAGCGAAGGCAGCTGAGGAAAGATTGCTTGTTTACAAACACGCTTTTGATCGAATTGTTTAAAATATTTACAAAGACGCTTTATGGTCGAATTGCCGAAAATATTTACATAGACGCTTTGTGATCGAATTGTTTAAAATATTCACAAAGACGCTTTATGGACGAAAAAAATATTTAAAACACGCTTACGATTGAATTGCTGAAAATATTTATTTGTGTAGACGCTTTATGATTGGAAAGGTTAAAATATTTACAGAAATTATGGTCGAATTGCTTAAAATATTATAAAGACGCTTTGTGATCGAATTGCTTAAAACATTAATAAAAACGCTTTATGTTGTGATCGAATTGCTTAAAATATTAACAGTCTCTTTATGATCTAATTGCTAAAAAATATTTTTCACTTCTCATGCTCGTAAAGTTCGTGTTTATGTTGGGTATAGGCTGCATAAAATCGCTTTTTATGCTCTAGTGCATAAAGTAAAATCTTCGTCTATGTCACAGACTCTTAAGACAAAGGTCGTCAGGTAAACAGTCACAAACATAATAATAATAATAATAATAATAATTCTACCGGGCTCTCCATGGGCCCGACGTAGATTTATTAGCCTCAGTATCCTGGCTCCGTTTCGGTGATCTTTTTGGTGAAACCGAAGGTTTTGTCTGTGCAATTATGGATGAGGTTGTGATGACGAATAACTACCGAAAGTATATCCTAAGGGATGGCACAGTGGATATTTGCCGAGCGTGCCATCGTCCGGGTGAATCCCTTAGGCATATTATCTCCGGTTGTTCTCGTCTCGCAAACGGCGAGTATTTGCATAGACATAACCAAGTGGCCAGGATAATACACCAACAACTTGCTCTAAAACATAGTCTTGTAGCATCCGAGGTGCCGTACTACAGGTATGCACCAGAACAGGTCCTTGAAAATAGCCATGCCACATTGTATTGGGATCGATCTATCATTACAGACAGGACTATTGTAGCTAATAAGCCTGATATTGTATTGATAGATCGACACGAACGCCGCGCAATAATTGTTGATGTCACTGTTCCCCATGATGACAACCTTGTGAAAGCTGAAAAAGATAAAGAAAACAAATATCTTGATTTAGCTCACGAGATTGTTGACATGTGGGACATTGATTCAGCAATTGTTGTTCCGATAGTCATATCTGCCCATGGGCTGATAGCCAAGAGCCTCGATAAACACCTTAAGAGGCTCGCGTTAGGTGGATGGATCGGGAGTCAGATGCAGAAGGCAGTACTTCTGGACACGGCCCGTATAGTGAGAAGGTTCCTGTCTCTGGATCCTTAACCATCGGTAGCCGGGACCCTGATCTTGCTGCCGTTGGGGAACTGCATTTTTGTATTTTTAAATGTTATATTTTTTTGTGTTATTCATTGTAAAAATTTAATGTTTAGAAATATAATTTTGTAAGTATTTAAAATGTAATAAAGGGAATAATAATAATAAGAAATATAAAATAGAAATATAATTTTGTAAGTATTTAAAATGTTATAAAGGAAATAATAATAATAAATAGTCTTTATTACTTTAAAATAAGGATTACATTATACATGGTTGGATTCCCCTGTTAAGCTAGGCCTGTATCAGGGGGCACCGCTCTTCCTTGCTTAAATAAATGTTAAAATGATACATAGTTTAACAATTCTTTAAATAAAGACTTAGTACTTACTCTAAGCATGCATGAGTGCGTGTGTGTGTCTGATTGTGAGAGAGAAAGTAATGAGACTAAGTGAGAATAAGAGAATAAGTGAGAGAGAAAGGTGAGTGTAATGTGTGGGTGTGTAAGTGTTTGTTCGTGTGTATGTGTGTGTGTGTGTGTGTGTGTGTGTGTGTGTGTGTGTGCGTGCGTGTGTGTGTGTGTGTGCGTGTGTGTGTGTGTGTGTGTGTGTGTGCGTGAGAGAGAGTGTGTATGTTTATGTAAGCGTTTGGTTGGCCCTACGACGTGATCTTGGGGTCGAAAGTTGTAGTCGAATGTTCAGCAAACTCAGGAAAAGTATAGCACTTGAAGTTTTATTCCAAATTATACAACTTTTTCAAGCAATGCTTCTAATTCTTCATATTTTAAATGTTCTAGCCATTGTAATAATAGTTTCTTACATGTATAGTAATTTTTATTATGTATATTGACTATTTTATTTATTCTACGATACAAGAAAGTCGAACGTGAACTATATTGCCTAGAAGCAAAGGTGGTTTTGCATTTAGTTACTTCTATTTTCTGCCTTCTATGTATAATTTTAGTTGGATCATATGTCAAGGTCTTATGCTTTCTTAAGATAATGTGTAGTATATATAATTTCCTAACTGAGAAAAGCCCACTTTTTTGGTATAGCAAGTTCGTTGCGAATCTCCTTTTCTTGAAAAACATGACTTTTAAGAGAGTCCGCTGAGCCCGTTCTACTTCAAGAAAACGTGTTTTAGCAGCACCCCCCCAGACAGGGATGCAGTATATGAGGATTGATTGCGCTAAGGATACGTATATCTCTTTCATGAGGGTCTTTTCTGTACATCTTGAATCTAAGTCTATTCTTGGTATCACATGCCTTAGAGTCTTAAATGTCCATATTAATTTTCTAATTCATTGCATGACATATTCAAGATGTGGGTACCAAGAAAGTCTTTGATCAATAAGTATACCCAAATATTTTGTCTGTGCTACCTTCTGTATGATGGGACAGTCACAATTTATTCTTTCCCTGCATTGGTGTATTTTAATATTAAAGGAGTGGTCAGGTTGATTGCTATCGTATATGCTAAAACAAATATAATTACTTTTTGCGATATTTAGTGTGAGAAGATTGTTTTGTAGCCATTTTCCTATTTGCTCAAGCCCTCTCTCTGTAGCTTCTTTTACCTCTTCCCAGCTATTACCAGAGAAAACAATGGCGGTGTCGTCAGCATAAGTAAATATATTGGCATTCTCTATATTCATGCTAATCAAATCATTAACATAGACCAAGAAAAGTGTGGGTCCAAGGATACTTCCCTGCGGTACTCCAAAACCCACCACAGCACTCTCACTGGTACATTTACCCAATTTGACGACCTGTTTCCTATTAGTTAAATAGTCTTTAAAAAGTTCCAAAGGAACACCTCTTATACCAATGCTTTCTAACTTGCACACAAGAATGGGGAGAGAGACAGTATCAAATGCCTTTTTAAGGTCCAAGAAAACGGCAATCGCCTTTTTATGATCATCGATTTCCTTAATCACCAGCGAACTCAACGCAGCTACTGCATCCTCAGTCGATCTACCATGTCTAAATCCATATTGGGATGTGCCGAGGATGTCGTATTTGTTCAGATATGCAGTTAATCTGGAATGTAATAACTTTTCTAAAATTTTCGAGATCGCTGGTAGTACCGATATAGGCCTGTAGTTATTAACGTCGTCCCTATTCCCACTCTTGTATACAGGTGTGATTATCGACTTTTTTAACGGATTAGGAAATATACCCGTTTCAAAACAAAGGTTTGCAAGGTGAGTGATGATCAGTATAATATCAGTTTTTGCCAGCTTAAGAAAAGTAGTCGGTATGTTATCCCACCCTGGAGAACTGTTTGATTTGAGACTCAACAAAACATTATGAACTTCATCATAGTCAGTCGGCAATAAAACAAAGGAGTTCTGTCGAGACGGCAGGTTTTGCAAGTAAGCATCAGCTTCATTTAACACATGTTCTACCCGTTCAGCAAGGTGCTTACCAATATTAGCGAAGTAGTTATTCACGTAGTTTGCAGAAGAGTTTGGGTCTGAGCAAATATTAAGTAGCTCGGAAGCTAAGTGATTACTTTTATTGTTATATGTAATTTCTTTGATAGATTTCCACAATAGTTTACTATTCTTAGTTGATTTAGACAACAGTTCTCTTTCATAATTCCTTTTCACTATTTTTAATAAGTTGTTGCAATAGTTCCGATATCTTCTATAAGTTATTAAATTTAAATCATTGAAAGGGTCACTGCGAGCTATTTTTTGTAATTTGTTTCGGTTTCTTATACATCGAAGTAGTCCAGGCGTGATCCATGGTTTTAATATACGTTGTTTACTAGGTATTATTTTCTCTATTGTATGTAAATTAAACTTAAACTTAAACTTAACAAACGCAATTAAACTTCGTTAAATAAACTTGTTGTTTCATTTTGTTTCTTAAATTTTGTACATAATCCATGTTAAATTACTAAATAAATAAAACTAGGCAAAATTAATGAGTTTTGTAAGAAATAAGTATTTCAAGAGCATTATGGACTACGATCTATGCTAAGTCACTGTGCTGCCACTTCCACGTATAAAAAAAAGAAAAAGAAAGTTTTCCCGCCAATATGGCGAAGTCTTTATTTTTTCTTTTTTGCAATATTGTAATTTATTTTCCTCACACTCGAAGTGAAAAGCAGAGTGTATAACTCGTACATAAAACCCATTTTACCCTCGAATTGACTATCCATCCTCGCCTACGGCTCGGGTGGATATATACGTCTCGGGTAAAATGGTATGTTTTATGCACTTGTTGTACAATCTACTATTCATTCATGCTTTACGATTAAATTGCCGAAAATATTTATGTAGACGCTTTATGATTGGATAGCTTCAAATATTAACAGACACACACTTTATGGTCGAATTGCTTAAAATATTTACAAAGACGCTTTGTGATCGAATTGCTTAAAACATTAATAAAAACGCTTTATGCTGTGATGGAATTGCATAAAATATTACCAAAGTCTGTTTATGATCTAATTGCTAAAAAATATTTTCAATCACGCTTTACGATTGAATTGCTGAAAATATTTATGTAGACGCTTTATGATTGGATAGCTTAAAATATTTACAGACACGCTTTATGGTCGAATTGCTAAAAATATTTACGAAGACGCTTTCGAATTGCTTAAGACATTAATAAAAACGCTTTATATTGAACGTTTAAATCAGAATCTAAATTCCAAATGAATGATAGTTTTTCTCAAGTTTAAGCGTTGCGCTCTATGCATAGCGTCAAAAAATGAACACAATAACGGTACTTTCACATAGCCATTGTCTTAAAAATGGAGCTCAATAAATACCTTTATAAGGTGGTGTGCGCAGGCGCTGGTGACGCTGGTGAATGCGAGCGACAGGCACTCCAGGTTGCCGAACGCGCCCGCCTCCAGCAACGCTTCAACGTCGTCGTCCGTCGCGCGCACCGGCAGCGCCAGGCGACGCGGCCCGCCTTCCGCTTGCTGTTGAAGTTGTTTGGATCAGTATTGTATATATAATGTACAGAATGTACTAGCGGTTCCTCGCGGTTTCACCCGCGTGGTAACCGTTCCCGTAGGAATATCGGGATAAAATATAGCCTATGTCACTCGGGAAGAATGTAGCTTTCTAATGGTCGAAGAATTTTTGAAATCGGTCCAGTAGTTTCGGAGCCTATTCGATGCAAACAAACAATCAAATCTTTCCTCTTTATAATATTAGTTTATATTAGGTATTGTTACACTCCTTGGAGACTTGCGGGCTTGAATCGGTAATAACGTTCGGACGAAGTATTTTTTACAAATATTGGGAGTTCTTTTCTAAACATAACCTTGAAGTGTATCCTGGCAAGCTACTAAGTAGTACAATTTATGATTATTTACTAAAACTAGTCAGTCAAAAAACAACCCATTTCCCAAATTGAATCTGAACCTCTCGTGGACCAAACAAGTTGTCCAATAGTATATTCGTTTTACCTAGTAAGTATTATTTGACAAGAGAAATGTTGAGGCTTTAATAATAATATAACGTTAAATTTTTCACAAAATATGGTTGCCGGATGATTGGTAGGATAAAAAAATAAAAGAGCGTACTCACCAATCTTAGAAGGTTTTGCTGCCTTTCGCACAAGTCTTTGTAATACTTCAGACCCAGATCGGTGCCTTGAAGGGCTGCTATTATTTCTAGCTGTGTTTGCTCTCCGCTGACAACTTCCCACTCTAACATCAGACACAAAGCTTCTAATGCAGCATCCTTAAAAGCAATCAAATTATGTTTAGCTAAAGTACTTATGGCACTATAATATTAATGATATACCTAAGTATTGATATAATGTTTCAGTCTCGGCTATTTCTATATCTACTATACTAGAATATTGCCAATTAATCTCCAATTAATTGGTATACCTACCCTTCTCTTATGCCAGTAGAAAGCACGTAGGTAATAAAAATAACCGGAAAACTCGCGTGGCATGCAGCGGCGTAATTCTAGAGTTTCTTTTGAGGCCCGTGGCAAATTCACAACGTAGGTAAGTATTACACAGTAACCCTCCTATTTCAACTTCAGTTGTATACCAATTCAGTTGCAGGTATACGTTCGTTATACCTTCGTCTTTGGGTCACAGAAAACCAAACGAGCACCTTTCCACTCAGTTGGTCCTGTAGTTTTGGTGCAAATTGGCTTGTGACACTTGGATAGATAGACACACGAGTGGTCCTAGTAGGATTCCGTTTTTGTTTTTTCGACATATAAAAAGAATAATTTGTTGCGAAAGACAAAACAAACTCAACTTACATGTTCATTTAAGGCGACTAGAACAAAATCGGGCAGTTGTTTACTCAAGCCTTGCAGGAAACTTTTTCGCTTACAGCAACATCGTAGTAAACTTCCCAGCTATAACAAAAAGACATAAATCACATCAGTGACAGAACAAAAGACAAGACGCGACAACAATTTTTAAATTATGTTCTAGCTTGAATGTTGTCAGCTATAAATTTTACTTCAGTATGTACGTTCTCCAACGACCAGTAATAGCCAGGCCCGAGTCTGAGATAAATAGGTAGTTAGAGAGATCTATTCGAGCCTACTGAGACGCTAATAAATTAACATACTCCCTTTGCCGGGTAGTAACCATTCGCTCCTTTGCGAAAACACTAAAAAGTAGTTTGAAGCACGATTTGAAACTTGTGTATTTCAATGACAAATCTTTGAGCATAGTTTTAGTGACTGAAGACACTGGTTTTATATATCAAGATAAATACCTATCATTTTATTTGTCAACTCTTTCGTGTGGTATCTGGTACAGGGTATACATCACAGAACACGGAAAAAAGTTTTTGTATAAGTAGGTACACCTAACGCTGTAAGCTCTTACCATATCTCCCCATAGTTGGCACAGCTGCTGTGTAGGTAGCGCAAGTAGCGGGTCGGTGGGTGCAGCAGCTTTGAGCCAGGATGGCGGCGAGGGTCTCGCAGCCCGGCATGGCGTGACGCAGGCATGGGCGCCGCAACGGGAATCGCGCGCCAGCGCCGCCAACACGATGCCCAGGCGGTGGGCCACGCGGGGGCAGCCTAGGGCCCCGGCGCAGAAGGGGACAGGCTGCAGGACTGCGCCTACTACGACTAACCAGTCTTCGTATTCACACCTGAAATGTTAAGTTACGAGTTAAAGTATTTTTATGTACAAAGTTTTCCAAACTTCGTATATAATTTTCGGGTATAAAGCAGAGTATAACAAAACGTCTGATTTGTAGAGAAAAAGGCGCTGATGTTGTATGTCTCTAACAACGTACACGATGAACACGGATATTATAAGACAAGACTGTGGATGCTTACTAACATCTATCCGAAGATGTCCGTGAAGCACAGCACCTCTTCTCTGACATCATAGTCATACTCATAGTGGTCGTCGATGGCACCGAGTGCGACGGCGGCGATGAGCTTGGGCGCTGCTGTGCGTCACACCAGAAAACGACGCACTAGAGCAGCACCGTAGCTGTGCGCGCACAAACCACTGACAGAAGATCATATTGCAACTTACATGTATCCGAGGATGTCCGCGAAGCAGAGCACCTCTTCCTCGCTATCGTCGCAGACGTGAGGCGTGACGGCGTTCCTGTAATGGTCGTCGATGGCGGCAAGTGCGACAGCGGCGAGGTTGGGCGCGGCTCTAGGGTGTGGGCAACTCGCCCGCCCGCCGTGCGTCACCTCCACGAAACGACGCACCAGCGCTGGGCCGGAGTTATGCGCGCTCAAAGCACTGTAAGTAGAAAAAGTATACTCTTCAAGAACTTATCCAGAACAAGGCGCGAGTAACGCGAGAAAAGAGGTATAGGTACATTGTTCTCTATGTCCGAGTTGTCTCAGTGGTGAGAGCATTCATGAAAACAAACAGTGTAGGTAAACTGAAATCGTTGCTAATTCGCCCAAAGTTTTTTTGTATAGGTAATATAATAATTTTTATAATCACACCAATTTATCGAGACTGCAGATAAAATTTAAGTTTATGTCTAAAAACAGCAAAACAAACTATTTTTCTAATAATTTTATGCCAGGATGTGGGAAACGATTTTATAGTTTTTAGCCTGAGGTTTGAACCCAGCATTGGCAACATAGACAAAAACAGTGTCATATTATTGGCGTTGACTCAGATTTTACTAGCTCATGACGTTTTAATTGGACTCCAACAGAATTAATAAGTCGCATTAATATCTGAAACTAACGGTTTTATTTCCTAGTTGCGACAAATAGTTTATATGTGTACCGTATGTATTTGCAAAACGGTGCGCATTTAACGTTATTCTAACGCTACCATATAGGTAGTGCAGTAGAAGTGATGTGACGTCAATTGTTTGGGTTTCAGAACGTGGCCGTGTGTAATAGGAATTGTTATCAGTTGCTCTTTGCTACGAGACGGAAATTCCTAATTAAGATACTTCGTTTGTTTGACGTAAGAATTCTACTAGTTGTTTTTGATCGTAACATTTTCAATTGAATTGTGGAATTCTTCTCAACAGACTCAGATAAAAAGTGTATCATTATATTAACAAGGTAAAGGCATTATTATTGAATTGGCTGGCATATTTTGAATGAATCTCTATAGCTTGTTAGCCTATATACTGCGTAATATATTGCGTATTTAGCTGTTATGTATTATCTTTCTCTAAGCTCATACTACCTATATATCTACATACCTATGTATGCAGGGCAGGTAGCTGCTTCATAATGCGTTGGACGGACCAAATTTTAAATATGGTATTGTTAATGGGTTATTCAATTATTCGTAGTGACCTTCGCAATGACCTTAATGACACTGTCTATTAAAAATAAGTTTTAACAATTATAACCTGCTTTGCTGGCTAAGTAAACATCGAAAAAATTAAGGATACAAGATATTGTATTATTAATAGAATTAAAGATTATATTGCAGCTAGCTAATACGAAAACAAAATATATTCAAAAGAGAGTAGTTCTACATACAGATGGGATATCTGCTGCGATGGTAACATTCTGGATTGTATCTGGTTTATGTGTGTTAGTCTTAAACACCTTTAAAGCGTGGGCGTTTGCATTAGTATGAAAAGCATAGTCACCTAATATAATCTCTAACGAGCCGTCGAGCGTTTGGTGCTCTCGCAAAATCGACGTTCCGGGTGAGGACACGGCGCACAGGCGGAGCGAGAGCGGGTAACGGGGCGGAGCGCGGTCGTCGCCGGCAGAGCCTCGCTAGCAGCGCGCATAGCTCGCCGGTCGCGCATCGCTCTGCTAGCAGTGGAGCTGCGACGTTAGTGACTTGCTCCGCCCATTCCTCCCAATCCGGACTTTCTATCCTCTGAAACGAGGAAATTTATTTTTTAAGATCTGAGTTATATTTTTTATTAATTTGGATTAGTAGCGCCCGAATACCTACTCGAACGTCTCTTTCATACCTTTGATATTGAAGGGCGATGTTTGAGACCCTCCTTAAGTTAAATTAGCGTTTTAGTATTCGTGGATAAGTAAGGCTATAAGTATCACACCGAAAAAACAACATTTCAGCGATTAGCAAGTGTAACAAACAATTACAAGTAAATACCAGAGTTGCTGTAACACTGAATCTAAAATCAAAAATTAAACCCGAGACGCCTTGTAGAATTAAAAATGCAATTGGTTCGAGTAAACAGAAGCCTTGCCTGAAAAGACCATAAATATTACTCTAGACGCTTCTACAAGAGTTATAGCATTTTACAATAACAAAAATGGTTAGATAGCGTATTAATCTGCGTACCACTTCATATGAAGCATTTGAGAATATTTATTTTGGCTCGCTCGCAAGAGGCAAGTGAGTTTGAACGACGCCAATCAAATATTTATTAGGAGAAAAAAAAATGAAAAATCTCACTACACCACACCGCCGCTATTACAGAAGATGTTTAAAGAAGTAAGAAATACCTTTAGTTTGTTTACCTTACTTAATTTGTTAGGTACTTAATTAAAACTGTTCTCCTTATCAAAGAGAAGTGTAAAAATATATATATACCTCTGATAATAGATCCGTGAGTATCTGTAGGGGAGCCCGTGTAACACTTTCATCTTGCAGGGGTGTTGTCATCACGAAATCCACCATATTCTATAGAGAAAAATAACATATCAATTGGTTTTTACAGTACGTGGCTTACTTTATTCTCGTAGGTACCTATATTTATTTATTATTTGTCAATTAAAAGTGAATTAAATGTAATTGCTTTTTATATGATAAAAATGACTTGACTAAAACCACAAAAAAGAATGCGTGTGACTCCAAATAGTCATACAATTTCCTGATTCAAATATAATGAGAACTATGAAAAAATACGAACCTTCAACTCTTTCAGAACCACTTCCCTTCTTACAGTCTTTGTGAGGAAATTTCTATACCGTATAATGTTTTTCTGCAAAGAAACGCAAAAAAAGAATAAACGTTTTACAACCTACTCATAGTTTGAACAATTTCAAAACATTAACATAGTAAGGAAACAGGAAAACTTACTCTCCAAACAATGGAATGATACCATTGGTCCCTCGTGTAAACATCATTAGCCTGAAACAACAATGAATATAATTCTTTATAAATGGCTAACAATTTTATTGCTTGAGAAATAAAACAAATACCTAAGCAAACAATAGGTGACATAGACTTTTTTAATCAGAATTTCAGAAGATCAAGACAAGAATCGAAAATAATACTTTTTCAGTGAAAATATTATTTTCGACTAGCGGCCGCCCGCGGTTTCACCCGCGTGGTTCCCGTTCCCGTGTGAATATCGGAATAAAAAGTATCCTAAGTTATTCCTTATTACATCAGCTACCTGCCAGTGAAAGTCCCGTCAAAATCGGTCCAGCCGTTTCAGAGATTAGCCGGAACAAACAGACAGACAGACAGACAAAAATTGTAAAAAAAGGTTATTTTGGTATATGTACCGTATATATAATCATATGCATGTATTAAAAAGCTGTTATTTTAATATTACAAACAGACACTCCAATTTTATTTATTTGTATAGATTTTCGTCTTGATTTTTCGTCAATAAAGTAAGTAAGTATGTGGTAGCGGTTTGTAGATTTTGTAATACCTTCTATTGAAATATACGTTACATTTATTTTTATTTTATTTTATTATTTTAGGGAAATTTACAACCAAATAACTTATATAAATATAGTACTAAGCACAATCATATGCTAACAAAAAATTCCACACATAGTTATTAAAAAAATGAAAACTAAATAACTCACATTTAAGTTAAAGTTAAACTATTTGTAATCAAATAATGAAGAGGTCCTACCAACTTAATACCTACTTATCTCTAGACACCCCACACGAATATGTTTGATAAAAAATATTTTTAAAATCGTAAAGCGGTTCACAGAATACATCTACCTAGCTAATAAGTTTCAACTGTGTAGTTTTTATAGTTTTGGAATAAAGTGGCTGTGACATACGGACGGACGGACGGACAGACAGACAGAGACCCCAACTAACAATTTAACGTCGTTCAAAAGTAGTCGTAGCAAACGTTATCTTAATTACCACGTTTGTAAAAGCTAGGTCATACTAACGTTATAATAACGTTTACTAAACGCGAAATGGGCGCATTTATACGACCTACATTTGTTGTATAATGGTCGTACAAAAGTCACAAGATGATTTCGTAAGCGTCATTTAAAAGTCGTGTAAACGTTAAAGAATTACCACTTTCATCGCGCAGTAGTTGCATTATAACCTTACAACAACTCGTTCAGTTATATTGTGGGCATACAGGTGTTTTTAAATGACTAAAACATTTTATTTCAGTCAAGTAACAACACTTGTGAGACTTATTTATATTTCTTGTTAGTGACTCGATCGGGTCTTTTTTTAAAGATTTGAGTAAGTACAAAATGAATAGTTACAAGAAAATAAAGATGAGTGTTATTTAACTTCAATATCTTGCTAAACTGTCCCTTCTGTCTCTCATACCGTTTGGTTCGACTGGGAATTAAATTTTTATGATAATATACCTATGTAAATACTATTAATATTTCCATGCCGCTTCGTAGTTTTGTGTTTAAAACATTATATTTTTATTAATAAAAATATGTTTATTTCTTAAAATGTAAGACATGTTGCTTTTGTCGCACACTTATCTCTTTATAACGTTGTAAAGACAAAGTGTCGTTGTAAGGTTATTTCAAGACCATGCAATACGCCATTGCAGCTAGCTATTAGGGTTCCTCAAAAATTTTAAAAACCCTTTTATTTTTTTTAATATTCACCAAAATTATTTAAGTATCTTTAAATTTATTTCAGGCTGGTCGTAGTTAAAGTGCAGTGGAGACTACAAAACATTTTAACATATTCAAGTAACTTAATGCTGAAATATGACTTCTTAATAGATTGGTTTGGCCATAGAAAAGCACTCATTTTATATTATCGGACAAGTGCTATGGTTGCCACAGTATCATTGACTATCATAAATACTGCGGCGATTTCATTTCATTGTATCAAATAAAAACAAAGTTTTATTGATTGAGATTTATTACATTGAAAGGAAAAAAAGGAAGGAAAGGAATATCAACAAAAAATCATACACAATATTACTTAATCATAGTTAATAAAATAAATATTGGTACTGAACTGTTTGTTGTTCATGTTTGTACACTTTTCTTCTTCAACATTTGAGACTAATGCACGGTTGTTGGCGTTGTACTTAATAAAAGGAAATTACGATTTACTTTCCTTTTGAAATTTCCACTAGGTACCTACGTTAAAGTTTTTTTTGCTTCCATTTTCGTATTAAATATAATCAGACTTTCCATGAATATGGTGGCCAAGACGTTTTAAAGTCGTAACTTGACAAAATTGTGACTACAAGTTTGATCAAAGTCATGGCATGACATTAAAAGGACATCATTTAATATAAAGGTTATATTTGAGTCGTTAATAAACAACCAAGTCATTTAAGTGTCTTAAATTGACTGTTGTAAAACAAAATAGGGATCGTTTTATAAACGTCACTTTAATACGTATGTACAACTGCTAGGTTATATAAATATCATATAAAGGTTTTCCTAACACATAATTTGGTCAGTTGAAAACGTTTAATGGATTGTAACGTTTTAGATAAAACGGTAATATAACGTCGTGTAGTTTAGTCTTACCGATGTTGCTATGACGAGTTTATTATGACTTATTCGTCGCACGACTAAATAGTTAAATTAAAGACGTCTATAGGACCTAGTAGTCATCTCATTATTATTATAAGACTGCTATCCAACTTGATGTCGTACAAGTCAAGACTTATATGACGTTTTTGCTTGTTGGGACATGACGAATCTCGGGATCCGTTTTTTGCCCTTAGGCTACGGAACCCTAAAAATGTAAGATGATTCATTTAAGCATTATTTTTATTCAATCTATATGAATAAAAATTTATTTTGACTTTGACGTATTAAAATGTTCAAAATAGCGGTTTCTGACTTTTAGGTTGGCTATAAAAAGCGCGTCTGTGAGTCTTGCTCTTAACATTCAGCTTGGATCATACCCGTACGCATAGCTGAAACATAAGGCTGAAACTAATACTATTTGAAAGAAAACAGGCCGCGGTGCGATGATTAAACTTTTATTAGCAACCATCTACGTCATTAATGTGCCCATAAAGAACCACGATAAAAATAGATTGAGAGAATTCTTAGGTACGATTAGAAGGAAAAATATTGCGATAAAAATTTCGTTATTAACAAAACTTCCCCCTTAATAATAAACGAGAAGTAATTTTACACCTAGCTTAAACCAAAAAGTTTGCTTAGTAATATGACGCATTGAAACGTCAAGCGTAAGGAGTAGGTAATATTATTAAGCAATTTTTTTGGTTTAAGCTAGGTGTAAACTTAGGTACCTACTCCTTGTTTATTAATACGGCCGGAGTAAATTGAAAAGAAAAACAGCGTCATCTTTGCACGAGTTACCTACTCTATCTATTGTATGTAGAAAGAGACTATACCACAAACTGCAGGTAGAGTAACCGGTATTGTGGTATCACTATGTGGCTTTATATTGTGGTTTTTGTTAATACATTTGATAGTTATGTTTAGGTACCTACTCACTCGTATGTGATGTGACTTGTAACACCTTGCTAAATAAGTTATTTACAGGAAATTTCAGTTTTCAGTTAGGTAGGAAAGGAAATTCACAAAAGGTAAATTGTGAATTTCCTTTTCAATGTTTTGTATGAAGTTTTCTAATAAGTTTCATTGTGTTGACTTTTTACTAATGTAGAGACTAGAAGACAATGTTACGAACTTTTCCCCTTCAAATTTATTCTTATTATTATTTATATGTCACGTGTATTTGGTAAGATGGGACACTATATTGACAAAAAATCATCTTTTTGCGAACACAAAAGACGTTTTGTCAGAAAACTTTTGTTACTTAATAAAATAAGTTTTAAGTAAAAATTTCAGTTTCATGACAAGCTTTTTTGCTGACTTGTATTGTCATCTGAACCAAACCTGTATACAAAGTTTCAGCTCCATCGGACACTGGGAAGTGGGTCAAATTAAGCTTGCAAGATTTATCCCCCACTAACTAACTTACTAACTAACTAACATGGCAAGTTAATAAAAAGCTTGTAAAAATACGTTGTTATTCATAAATCAGTTAATGGCACTTGATTTAAGTCTTGAAGAAACTTTCTAATTAATATGATAGTTATAAAGGTCTTTGATTTAATAGGTTTCTAATGAGTATTCCTATTTGGGTCGCCTAATTAGTGTTGATCGTACATAATTGACCTGCTTGTTGGTCAATCAGACCCACGAAAAGAATATCAGATATAGGTACTCCCAGACCCTGTTTTTTGATGCCCGTACCATTGTGTTCAATAACAGAACCTTGGGTGGTTCTCCACATGTGAAACTAAGTTTTAATTTATAACTATTTAAGGCTTAAAATCAGTCGGTGTGATTTTTTTTTCAACCTAACTGGGTAATCTGTTTCGATTTGTTTTTTTTTTATCTTATATTTTGCAAATCCAAAACATCTGTCTGACAAGCAAAGGTCGCAGATTCAGTTCCTACCTGCCCCTTCAGTCCCGACATTGGGTGGGTCAATTAAGTCGAGTATTTTTATGAACGTGAAGCTAGCTAGGATACACGACAACACTGACACAGACACAAATGTCGACAGTACTGTCACCGGACACTAAGCGATGTCGCAAAGAACTACATCCATTCTGTCTGCAACTAAGTGTCCCGGCGTGGACACATGCAGACAGTCGATGTATCTATATACTGAAACGAGTGTATGTGTAGTGCTCAGTGTATTGTCTGGTGTCATCGTGTATATTGTGTATGATTACACATCTACCAACCTGTAATAGTAGTGAGCCATGGGGCATCACAATCCTTAGACAATATTTCCTTGCGGAATCCCACCGGGAGATGCAGTACACTTCTTGCATGCAGCTGTATGGCAGGGGGTGCTCCAGTAGGCCAGAAGGCTGAAACCAAGATAATTTTTGCCATCAGCCATCAAAGTGTACCCGTTGCTGGGGCACAAGGCGGCCATGATCGACCACGCGGGCCAAATGCGGATTGGCGGGTATTAATAACTGCAAATGCAGCCGGGGCTAACAGCCTCCCGTGTCTTCTGAAGAACTGATTAGCTCGAGATAGTATATTTTAGGTCACCCCTCCCGTGCCCGATCATTGCGAAAGTGGTTCAACCTCAACCACCGCAAGCCAAGCGCCCTAAACACAGCGCCACAGTTTACTCAACCATTCACTTGATTTATCTATACATATAATAAAACAGCCCCCCTAGCATGACCAACAAAATTCGATATGATATGATAAGTTATCCGGTTTAACTGTCAAAAGACTATGGGTTTTGACGTTTGAATGTCGATAAGTCGCTTTATCATTCGATACATATCGCGTTTTAGGTGGTCATGCTAGGCTTACTGAAACGGAAAAAAAGTCTGTACATGAAAGATAAAAAAAAAATACTGCTATGTGATGTGTACAGGATATAATAGACCCCAAAACGATAGATATTAAAATTTTTGTCTGTTTGTCTGTTTGTCTGTTTGTCTGTTTGTATGTTCGCTTTTCACGCAAAAACTACTGAACGGATTTTTACCAAATTTTGTGAAGTAATAGCTTATAACCCGGGTCAACATATAGGGTACCTTTTATTGCGGGAAAATTTCTTTATATTTAATAAAAAACCCTTATTCCTACGGGAAAATACAAAGACTGATTCTTACTAAAATAGATGGCGCCACATGATTATGAAAATACGTTATATTTAATCGCTGTCTGAATTAATAATGAATCATATATTTTTTTTACCTGCTTCAAAACATAATATAAATTGAAACCCATCCAGGCCCATATAAAATCATAAAAATAATTTCATGTTATTTACGTCATTATATCTACTAAGCAATAGATGGCGCAGGTAGTCAGTAAGATATACCTCTCACAAAAGTACATTCGAATGATTATTTTAATTAGGGTGAAAGCCCCCTCTGTTGCCACTTTAAGATTTTTTTCACTTCTTTCGCATCATAACTACTAAGCAATAGATGGCGCAGGAAGTCAGTAAGATTACGATATACCTTTCACAAATGTACATTCGAATGATTATATTAAGTAGGATGAAAGCCCCCGCTGTTGCCACTTTAAAATGTTTTTCACTTCTTTCGCCTATGGTCTTAAGTAGGTATCTATAAAATACAAAATTTATATCTAAAATTGTCAAGAATGTATCTTATACTTTTCTTTACATTTTTAAATTCTTACAATACAAAAAAACTACTTAAAAAAAATTTAGACTCCAAAAAGTATTTGTCAACTGAACAGGAAAAATATAATAGTAGTAGACGAAACGAGAAAAAAGATATTTGCTGCTTACGGTTCTCTTAACCGGCTCCGTAATTTCTTACCAATCGGGACCAAAACAATGCTGGCACAATCTCTCCTGTTGTCCATCATCGACTACGCTGACGTCTGTTACACTGATCTTTCTGAGGATTTGCTTAATAAACTTGAGCGTCTGCAGAATGTCTGCATTAGATTCATTTTTAATCTCCGTAAATTTGACCACGTGTCTCATTTCCGTTCTAAACTCAAATGGCTCCCCATTCGCCGGCGCAGAGACTTACACACTCTTACGCTCCTCTACTCCATCCTTTTTTTACCAACCTCTCCACAATACCTCAAAACCTGTTTCTCCTTTCATTGCTCTTCTTCGCAGTGCACTTTACGCTCTGCAACTAACCTCTCTCTTGAAGTTCCACGACATTCGACCGACTTTATCTCTTATTCCTTTTATGTACACGCTGTCCGTTTGTGGAACTCTCTACCCGAGGATATCAGGAAGGCCCAATCCTTAAGGTCCTTTAGCGATAGAGCTCGAAATCATTTCCTTTCCACTGATTTATAGCTATTTATTTATTTTTTATCCTTTTTATTTCCTAATTCTATCTTACCTTATCTTTCATATACTTTGTATACATATATTTTTTTATTTTTTTTATTATGTATTTATAGTATTACACTTGTCTTTTAAAAACGCACCGACTCCCCTTTTGTCCTTAGATCTTAATTTATTCTTTCACTCAAGGTTGCCTGGAAGAGATTGCTGCTTAGCAATAAGGCCGCCTTTTGTATACTTCTCTTTTTGTGATTGTTTTCTTTCTGTATTCATTTGTTTGTGTGCAATAAAGTGTTTATTATTATTCCCTTTATTACATTTTAAATACTTACAAAATTATATTTCTAAACATTAAATTTTTACAATGTATAACACTAAAAAATATAACATTTAAAAATACAAAAATGCAGTTCCCAACGGCAGCAAGATCAGGGTCCCGGCTACCGATGGTTAAGGATCCAGAGACAGGAACCTTCTCACTATACGGGCCGTGTCCAGAAGTACTGCCTTCTGCATCTGACTCCCGATCCATCCACCTAACGCAAGCCTCTTAAGGTGTTTATCGAGGCTCTTGGCTATTAGACCATGGGCAGATATGACTATCGGAACAATAATTGCTGAATCAATGTCCCACATGTCAACAATCTCGTGGGCTAAATCAAGATATTTGTTTTCTTTATCTTTTTCAGCTTTCACAAGGTTGTCGTCATGGGGAACAGTGACATCAACAATTATTGCGCGGCGTTCGTGTCGATCTATCAATACAATATCAGGCTTATTAGCTACAATAGTCCTGTCTGTAATGATAGATCGATCCCAATACAATGTGGCATGGCTATTTTCAAGGACCTGTTCTGGTGCATACCTGTAGTACGGCACCTCGGATGCCACAAGACTATGTTTCAAAGCAAGTTGTTGGTGTATTATCCTGGCCACTTGGTTATGTCTATGCAAATACTCGCCGTTTGCGAGACGAGAACAACCGGAGATTATATGCCTAAGGGATTCACCCGGACGATGGCACGCTCGACAAATATCCACTGTGCCATCCCTTAGGATATACTTTCGGTAGTTATTCGTCATCACAACCTCATCCATAATTGCACAGACAAAACCTTCGGTTTCACCAAAAAGATCACCAAAACGGAGCCAGGATACTGAGGCTAATAAATCTACGTCGGGCCCATGGAGAGCCCGGTAGAATCTGCCATGTAACTCCTTGCTTTGCCACACAATGCTGCGGTCGGAAGTACTAAGTACTACAGGTTTGCGCCAGTTTTCTTTTGCTAAAAATAGAGGAGTCAGTCCATTGTCAACAGCAACTACATCTCTATGAGACCCAATATCGACTTGGAGAAAATACTCCCTAAGATTGCATATCTCGCGGTTATGCAACGTCTTAGCATTTAAGAAGCCACGACCACCGCACTTCCGCGGGATATACAATCTCATGGTCGATGAACGTGGGTGATGCATGCGGTGTGCTGTTAGCAATGTACGAACTTTTCTATCCAGGGCATCCAGTTCAGTTTGAGTCCATTTAAGTATGCCAAAGGAATACATCAGTACCGGCATGACCCATCCATTGTATGCGCGAACCTTGTTTCCGCCAGACAAAAGACTTTTAAGGACTTTTGAGAGGCGCCCCAAGAAACGCTCACGCAACGACTGTTTCATGTCAGCATCGTTGATGCCTAATGCCTGTGACATACCTAAATATTTATAGGTTTCGTTAACGGAGAGAGATCTAAGATTAATAGAATCCGAGAGTTGTATACCCGTGGATTCCATTATCTGACCACGCTTTACATGCATGACTGCACATTTGTCCACACCAAATTCCATTTTAATGGCATTACTGAAAGCTTCAGTAACCTTCAGTAACGCTGTCAAATGACAACTGCTATGGGCAAATAGTTTCAGGTCATCCATGTATAGCAGGTGTGATATTACTTGACCATTTCTCCGTAAACGGTAGCCTAATCCTGAACTCTCGAGAAGTGTACTCAGAGGGTTCAAGGCCAGACAGAACCACAATGGACTCAGACCGTCACCCTGGAAGATACCTCGCTCTATTTTTATAGGCTCGCCCTGACCTAGAACCCGTCGAGATCCTGGATAGAAAAGGACGGTTCTCCATTTTCGCATGCACGACATCAAGAAAGTGCGTAGAGTTGTATTAATTTTATACAACTCCAGCACCCTCATGAGCCACGAATGCGGCACGGAATCATAGGCCTTCTTATAATCTATCCAGGAAGTCGACAGGTTCTTTCGGTTTCGACGAACCTGTTGGTTAATAGCCATGTCAATGAGGAGTAGCTCCTTAGTACCACGGGCCCCATTCCTACATCCATTTTGAGAGGCGAACATAATAGAATTTTGATCAATGTGTTTATTAATCTTCGACCTCAAAATGGACGTAAGAATTTTATAAATTGTTGGCAGACAGGTGATAGGTCTATAGTTTTTAGGGTCCGCAGTACTACCAGATTTATGGAGCAGATGGGTTATGCCTGTTGTCATAAATTCTGGAAGCGATCGAGATAATAAAGCACTTTGAAATTGAGATGCTAAGCAAACGTGCGAGCTAGGTAACCATTTATACCAGAAATTGTGCAGTCCGTCCGGGCCTGGAGATTTCCAGTTGGGTAAGGAACGAACTGCACAAACTACGTCTTGGTAGTCAATGGTTACTTCATTCATCTCAGGTATAAGCTCACACGATCGCTCAACATCCCTTATCCACGCGCCTTCAGAGTGAGTGACAGGCACAGACCAGATGTTGTGCCAAAAAGAAATCATGGCATCATCATCCGGCCGATGCATATCAGTATCACTCTGATTCGATCGCTCCCAGGATGCATAAACACATCGTTGATCTCTCTCGAACATGCGGTTCTGAGTAAAGCGATCGACTCGCACCCTATACCTTCGAATACGATTAGCCCATGCACAAATTTTCTGCTTCAGGAAGTCGATGCGCTCTGTGACACATGAAATGTAATTTTGAGGACTAATACCAGTCCCCAGGAATGCACGCTTCACAAAGCGCATGACCCTAGGGCGCATGTTGCCCTCCCTAAAGCAGCTGAGCTTACCGATGAGTACCCTAGCCTCACTGATACGACGTTCAATCCTACACTGCCAGGCTGGTACAGCCAGACGAGGGCGTGTTGCTGTGTCAGTATTTGGAAATTTGACATGAGCAACACGACAAGCCGTAATAGCCGCACAATACAAGATCGAATGAGTATCAGCCAGGTCTTCACTACTATCAAAGTAATTTGATAGTAGTGAATCTAAAGCACACATCAGCGCCCTATTTTTTTTGTGCATGGGAAAACGCGGAAGCCGAGGTCTAAGGTGAATCGAAGTCGATCGAAATTCCAGAACTACATCTTCAAGAGTACTCCTCAATATATCATTGTATTGGGGACTTACAGTAGTAACCATATCATCTCCACCACCACCATCAGCAACGTCAGCTTGCAATGTGGTCGCGGCAGAAGCTTGAGTTGCCGCCTGCGATGCAGTAGTACTGATATGGTTACGTTGCACCTCTGTACGGAGCCGATCAAGTACGGAGTCATCCAACAAGTGACCCCGTTGAATGGCTCGCACCTGATCCGACAGTCGTTGAGCCGAAACGTTGATAGATGGTTCGAGAGCCTGAAACAGAGAAAGCATCCGAACACGATACGCAGTAAGATTAGTTCCTGCCTCTGTTGCCTCAAAATATGCGCGCATGACATTTTCATTAATGGATAATGTCCATCGCATGCGCTGCACTCCACCGGGAGCGGGGGCCCTGACCGGAGCCGATTGCCCCAGAAGCCCCAAACCCTTCGGTGGCCGGCCCCTCCTCCGGCGTACAGGTGGTGGCGACGACGGCGGAGAGAAGTACTCGTCACTATCGCTCGACGCAACTGCAGATGTCAGCTGGACACACGGCACTGAGATAGTTGCCGACAACTGCGAGGCGGAGCGAGGTGACGAGCCCGGAGGTCTTGAGCGTGCTGCTCTGCTTCTCGTCAACATATTTTATGTTGCATTCTTTTCAATTTGTTTGGTTTGGTACTATGGTAATGACATTTTCAAATGTCATTGGAGTATTCATTGTGAATTTGTCAGTATTTCTATTTCAGTGTAGGTAGGTTTTCTCTTTGGTATTGTAAAAGGTAATATTGAGTAATTAATAATTATGGTCTTGCAGTCTGAATGAATATTATACACTCTGAATAAAATATTAAATAGTAAAATGGGAAAAGAATGTCCTGTCACGTTGACGATTTTTTTTTTTTTTTTTTTTTTTTATTATTATTATTATTATAATATCTATAATTTAGGTACCTTTTTGAGGTCGGTGCCAGTCAGTTTATTTTTTTTAATTACTTTCTATTTCTTAAGTTTAAGTGTACAATAACAATAAGTTTTAGTGAATTGTACCATAACATACCCACGGAAACTACTAAACTGATTTTGATGAATCTTAGACTGTTCCCAAAGTTAGAATACACCTAATTTAAATCAAATAGAATAATCTCGAAATGCCTTAAGATTTCGAGAAATTCGTGGACAACCATAGTAAAAAACAAATAACTAAGTATTCATATACTTACGAAATTTAGTTTTATTTTAGTAAATTAAACACCTATTTTTTAAACTTAAAATGTGCGAAGGGTGCCGATTGATGTGTTTTTGTTAATCAAATTTTAAAAGATACATCGAGAAATCAATACTTAACTAACTTAGATAAAATAAAAGAAACATCTAATTCGATGTAAACTGAATTATTACTATTGTTATTATGACTTAAAAGTCATAGATAAAAAGTATATTATCAAGCAAAAGTTATTAACGAAATGTTTTAAGCTAAGTAAGCACTCGGGGCAGTGGCCAAAACTGAAGTTTTCACCCTATTGATGTAATATTTCTATTTCACATTTCCACTCGACGCTAGATGTCGCTACAGTAAGTATAGTGGTACCACAAATATATCTGACCCGGTGACAGTGGTCGTGGAGGAGCCACTAGCAATACAAAATTAACTGTCAAAATGGACTGCCGGCAGTCAACAGTATATTTAGTACCAAAAACTAACCACTGTGTGAAATAAGTTTGTCGCAATGTAGACAAAATGTCACCAATGTAATTTTGAAAAATTTGCTCATAAACGCTAAGTGGCCAGTACGTAGATACCGATACCTACCTACAATTTTTTATGTCATTTAACCGGCTCTGGCTACTTAGGCCTTCAGCCGTAGGTACCATCCAATAAAATAAAGGAATATTAAAAATAGTTTTCTATCTAACTTATTTATTCATTTATTTACTAGGAAAGCTTACATAAATGATGTTAAATTAAATAATTAAATGGTATATCATTACATTTTATACCTGTTACTTAAAGAAAGTTAATTACAATCTCTCACAAATAGGAAATGTCTCCATATCAAAATACTAGCCTTCCGCCCGCGACTTCGCAAGCTCGGACTAAACGACGACGTTATCCCGCGGGAATGTCATATTTTTCAGGGATAAAAGTAGTCTAAGGCAGCCATTACACAGTCCATCCAGATCGCGATCACTGATCGTGATCTTGATCGCGATCGAGATTTACTATGTAGATATTTTGCGATCAAGATCGCGAGCCGTCAATCACCTTCGTACACAGTCAATCTGGATCGCGATCATTGATTTTGATCGCGGATCGCGATCCAGATTGACTGTCTAATGGCTGCCTAACTATGTCACTTTTCAGCTGCCAAACTATTCCCATTCCAAAAGTCACGTCGATCCGTTGCATCAATTTTGACGTGAAAGACGGATAAACAAACAAACCCTCTTTCACATTTATAATATTAGTATGGATACACACAATCTCTTTTTCATTTTATAGTAAAAATATGATTGGCCTGATATTATGCATTACTAAGTAAGAACATAAATTTTAGCTTGATACCTCCCACGCATACTTGAGAAAAAGTTTCTTGATAGGTAGACGGACAGATCTATGAATGAGGGCTCAACTATGTTCATGCAGCATTTGATAACAACATACCATGTTCATACCCCCCTAGCCTGCATATTCGATATTCTTTAGACCCTTTTAGTAGAGAAGAGAATAGGATTTCAAGAAGAGCGTTATGAAATCTGGGCAACAAACACACATAAACTAAACTAACACAAAAGTCACTAAACCGCGCGTACGAAGTCGCGGGCAACAGCTAGTATGAAATAAAAGTTTATGGCGAAACTTATTGTATTGTTTTAGGGTCAAAACCAAAAGAACTGACTGAATATTTATAACAAAAACAAAACTTGGATCAGAAAATCAACTACACCACTAAATTTTAATTACTTACTTAGTAAGTACAAAGATTTTAGGGGATGATAGTGTCCATCAATACGATCAATTTTTAATAGCTATGGGGCCAACCACGGAATTGCGAAAATAAATCAGCTGTTACATGGCTGTTCCTTAAATTTGAGCCGAGTCGATGCATGTACTTTTAAATGGAACAGCTGTTTTTTTTTAGATTAATTTTTTCACAATAAGTGTTCTCCTACTCCTCCCTACGAAAAATCGCGGAACATACATGGGGTTAAATCGATAGGTATGGTACTCAGCTGTCACCTCGCACCGGCTTGACACCCCTGTTTATGAACGTATATTATTTTACTAGGTAAGTACCGAAACGTACCTCTTCCTATATTTACTTACTTACGAATTACGATATCTATGAAAAGTGTATTCATACAAATTCCTCAGTGCTTAGTAATCACTGCTAAAAACATATTTCTTGCAAATATTGTCACAATGAATGAAACCACAGAGTGTTCACATTAATTTGTTTTTGTTATTTTCCTCGATCTATTTTCCAATTACTTATGTAAGTAGGTATTTCTAAGTTTTTTTTATTGTACCATCAGGAATATTACTAAAAATAATTGAAAATAATTTCATCAAATAAAAAAATCAGCTGTTCCATACATTTTGATCAAATATTTTTGTACGTTTATATGGAACAGCTGTTTTTTTGCGCAATTTCTGTTTCGGTCCCATAATAGAAGTTGTTTGTTTTCATGAGTAGAATGATCCCTGAAATTTGGGCTGATATTTTTATACCGATATTAAGTTTGTAAAAAAATTTGAAAATTAAAGTACCTACCTACGTAAATTGTATACAACCTGTGTAAGTAAGTCAGTGATCATAAATAATTTTTCTGCCACGAAATTACAATACAATACAATACCGTACTACCATGAAATGTTGGAAATTCCAAATGCTCAGTATCGTCACGCATTACTATCGCTTGATGTCATAAGAGGAAAGCTCATACTCTTACATTATTAGGTAAGTACATTAGTTTACACAAATGCATATAAGAAATGCATTTTAAGTAAAAATAAACTTGACTGTCTATATAATGTTCGTTCTAGTTCTAGTAAAAATTAATTTTCTTTTAGTGGAAAATGAACTACTTTAATATAGTTGTTTTAATGCCTCTAAAATAATTAAAAGCAATAAAATGGACATTTATTTTAATTTTACTAAAAGCAGAGGTAATTAAATTAGTGAGTATGTGGTGAACTGAAACCTTATTATTTTAGAGTGGCATCGTGTGTTTCCAAAATTATATCGTTAGCGTTTGCTAGGTAGGTAAAATAACTTTATTACAAGCCAATTAAAATGCGAGTTGCGACTTGCGCGTTTGTAAATGAGTTTTGTACTGACGTCAATCTTTTTAGGGTATCGTGCGCCGTAATGTTGTTTCAAAACTAACGTTATTATAGCCTTGAATGAAATTCAGGCCCTTAAAAGTAATCAAATTGTACGATGACATAAATACTTACTCAACTGAATTTAATTTGTTGGCTACCAATAAGCTGGTTTTAAGAAATTACCTATTTTATCTAACTTAACTTTTCTGCGATGATAGAACTTAAGTACCTACTTACCGTACAAAAACTTTGGAAAGTCCAAAATTACCTATTCTGTTGCTGCCCTTGCAGTCAAAAGATTTTGAATATATACAAAAAACTAGATAAGATATCATACTTTTGTCATTTTCCTTTTACTTAAGAGGGCATTGCCGGTACACTAGCGCCGCAAACATTAATTTTTATTACCTACTCGAAAACCAAGGCAATATTAAAAAAAGGAAAAGGCCAAGCCCTCTGAAATTGCCTCTAATATTTTTTGAATAACTCTTTAACACTTTTCACAACGCAATCGAAACGACAGTGACCACTTTTGGTTTGAATGGATTTTAAAACTTACAGAAAGAATGAAACTGTTGAGTACTTATTCAAAAAATATTAGAGGAAATTTAAGAGGGCATGGCCTTTTCCTTTTTTAATATTGACTTGGTCATGGACGAAATTCCATGACTTGGTTTACGAGTAATAAAAATAAATGTATTGGCGGCGCTAGTGTACGCGCAATGCCCTTAAACAATTTGCATTATTTACCTATTAATTGTCTATTTCACAATTCCTTTTCAAGCTTCTCTTTCGATAGATAGGGCGTACCCAGCATCAAATTCAGGATGGGGCAAACAGAAAAAAACAATTTTTAATAGGATTTTTTATATACTTAATTAGGTAGGTAAGTACCAGTATTCAATAACTTCTTCTTTACGTGCCACTCCTATCGGAGGTTGGACAACATCATAGCTATCTTGACTTTTGAAGCCGCTGCCCGAAACAGGGATGTAGTACTATATTCAATAACAACCTGAGATTTTCTTTACCTACTTTTGTTTTCGGTGCACGCTCATAAGCGGCTAATAAGGCGGCTTTCCGTCATTATTGTGTGTGTTAGTAGGTATAGGTAGTAGAAAAATAGCTTCTAGTAGCGATTGAAATTGACGAAATATAAAATCGTAATTTCCTATATGTGCACGTAAAATCCCTATCACTATTACTGAAACTGTCCAACAGGTATATACTTAACTAAAAATAAAGTTATAAGGACAAAAGCGTGTCCCTACGCCTAGCATACTCAATAGAAAATACTGGTACTTATTCCATGAATTACAAAAATGATGCCTAATATTTCCTTATAATTTCTGAATTTTAGCTAGAGTTCCGTGAGTACGTAGGCCTTAAGTTGCTCGCTACTTTCGGTTTAGGAAAACTTTACAAGCTATAAGGATCATACTTACCTAGGTAACAATGCCGAAGATAGTGCATAAGAGCATACATACAAATAAATAAATTATATTTTCTCACTTATGCTCTGAAATGTTATTCCTCGCATTTCGTGAGAAAAGTTTTATACAAGCCTTGTTCTGGAAGCTATTTGCATTGCCTCGAATGATTAAAGCATTCAAAACCATCCTCGACAATGCAAATTGCTAGCTTCCCGTACTCGGCTGTAATGTACTATTAGTAATTACTATTATTAATTAAATTGAAGCATTCGTTTGGTAAGTACACGCTAGACATGGATATTTTACTCACCTCTCTGCGCAAAAACCAACACAGAGATTCAATTTATTTGTCAGTAAAAGTGTTTAAAATTGTGCCGTCATTTGCCGTCCATCCACGTCAAAACGGAGCAACGGATCGATCGATCGTGTTTTGGTGTGGTATGGGGATAGCTTGAGAGCTGGAGAATGACATAGGCTACTTTTTATCCCGGAAAGAAAAGTGTCACATTCCCGCGGCATAACGTCGTATAGTCCACGCAGGTGAAGACGCGGGCAGAAAGCTAATATAAAAATAGTTAGACAAATAACCAAAACAGCAATCAATATTATAAACTTGTTATGAGACCGAATTTGGTTGATCACAAAAAAAGAGGCTGCTTTATTTGTGCGGTTCGAATAAAAGATATGGAGATAAGTACCCAAAAGAACGAATTTATCGCAAATTATATCGAAATTCAAACGACCACAAAAAACGTACTGGGGCACGAGATGGATTTGAAAAATATTCAGAAAATAAACCAAAACAATGACTTATAAGCTAGCTATCGGACCAAATGCAAATGACCACACTAAAACAACCGATATAAAACCACAATAATAAAACTGCCTATTGCAGCAAAAAGTATTTTCCTTTTTATTGAAAACTAGCTTACCGCTCGCTGCGAAAACATTGTACTGTGTAGTACAATGTTTTCGCAGCGCTGAAAGTCGAACAAAGTGGAGAGACATCGCTCGACGTGCGGCCGCCCTGGGAGCGAGTGGCGACGGCGAGCCGCAACCCTGTCCATCGACAGCCACGACCACTCTGTCAAGAGTGCCCGACTAAGAAGAGTTACCGCTCGCGTCTTCGCCCGCGTGGACTACACGACGGACGTTATCCCGCGGGAATGTGATATTTTTCCAGAATAAAAAGTAGCCTATATTCCTCTCCAGGCTACAAAGTATCCGTGTCCCACAACATGGTCATTAATACAGATCGCGCGGCGAGAGTTTGGCTTTGACCTTCGGGTGGAGGGGATTACTGCGCATGCATTTACCCCGCTAATTGCCCGTTGATACCAAATTTCTGATTTCTGCGCAATAACGGTCAAAGCCAAACTCTCGCCGCGCGATCTGTACCTTAACTCACTATAACTATAATAAAAAACGGGATTTTTTACCTACTATGTTTCGGGGACTCGAAAACAAATTTAAACATGGTAAAAATGTCCTTATAGTTTTAACTGATATATATTTTTGAGCCGCAGGTAGTTAATTCTAGTTGTAAAAATTAATATGTAGTTTAAAAAACTAAAAAAACACACTTTTATTTTTAATCCTTACTTATATTATAAATGCGTCTCTGTCTGTCTGTGTGTTACACAATCACACCTAAACTACTGAACCGATTTGAATGAATTTTGGTACAGAGATAGTCTTGAGCCTGAGAAAGGACATAGGCTACTTTTTATTCCTGAAAAATATCACGTTCCCGCGGGATAACGTCGTGTAGTACACGCGGGCGAAGCCGCGTGCGGAAGGCTAGTAGTAATGAAAGCAGCCTCTTTTTTGTATTCGCACAGGAGATACCTTCTCCATGTGGTGTGATATCGTTGCTGGTGTACCTCAGGGTGGCGTCTTATCTCCACTTCTCTTTTCTATTTTTCTTAATTCAATTACACAATCTCTTTCTAGTTCCTATCACCTATATGCCGATGACTTACAAATTTACACGCACGCACCGTTGTCTGACCTCTCTCGTGCTATCACTGTCACAAATTTAGACCTAGCACAAATTTTGGCCTTACCTTAAATCCTTCAAAAACACAGAGTATTATTATTGGGAGTCCTCATTTTATTTCCAGGATCGATTCAACACAAATTCCGATGGTTTCTTTGGACGGCACCGATATCCCGTTCTCGACTACTGTCAGGAACCTCGGTGTTACTACTTGACCAATGTTTATCGCTGAGACCCCATGTAGAAGGAGTAAGAAAAAGGGTGTTTGCGGCGTATAGTTCAATTAACCGGCTACAAAATTTTTTGCCGACCAGCACCAAAATCACTCTAGCACAATCCCTTCTATTGTCCATTATTGATTACGCTGATGTCTGCTACACTGATCTGTCTGAGGTGTTACTCGACAAATTAGAACGTTTGCAAAAACTTTGTATCAGCTTTATCTTCAATCTCCGAAAATATGACCACGTGTCATCATTCCGTAGCAAACTAAATTGGCTCCCGATTCGCCGGCGCAGGGACTTACGTGTGTAAGTCCCTGCGCCGGCGAATCGGGAGCCAATTTAGGGAGAGTGTTCTCAAACTTCTATATTCCATTCTTTTCCTACCTTCTACCCCACCATATCTTAAAAAATGCTTTTCTTTTGGATCTTCATCCTCATCTTCACAGTGTACTCTGCGTTCTGCTTCTAACCTTTCCCTAGAAACTACTTGTCATTCTTCCGATTTCCTTTCCTACTCCATTTCTGTGCATGCTGTTCGATTGTGGAATGCGCTACCTTAAGGTGCATGTAGTCGTGAAACGATCATTTTTGAGGCCCTAAAACTCATAAATTAGCCTACTGATGAATCCAGAATTAATATATATTAAATATTGATATATAAACTTCAATCTGAGCATTTAAAAAAAATATAGTCTTTAAGATACTATTAAAAAAATAACATTGAAACGAAGCTGTTTTCAACTTGAAATACGCTACTGCTTCTAAACTACAAGTGATATTTTCACGTTGCTTTCAGGAAAAGATTGGTAACTTCTTTAAAAAAATAACATTGAAACGAAGCTGTTTTCAACTTGAAATACGCTACTGCTTCTAAACTACAAGTGATATTTTCACGTTGCTTTCAGGAAAAGATTGGTAACTTGTTCAACTTAAACCTGAGCATTTTTCGTTTTAAAATAATACATAGTTTTGACGAAACGTGTGTTTAAGCTGTTTTGGGGCGGGTAGCGGGCAGGAAAATTAGGCCACTTTTCTATGCCCAAGGTCGTTGGCGATACCAGGGGCCTTAAGGTATCTGAAAGGCTCAAACTCTTAGATCCTTTGACGTTCAGGTTAGAAGTCATTTCCTTTCTGTAGCTCCGAATTTATAGTTATCATATTTATTTGTTTTTGTTCTCTTTCTACCTATCTGTATTCATATATCTTATGTAGGTACTTACTCCTTATTCTTTTCTTTTTGCACCAATTCCCCTTTTATATTTTTTATTTTATTTTTCTCTTTCACCCAAGGTTGCCTGGTAGAGATTGCTATATAGCAATAAGGCCGCCTTTTGTGTGTTTACTTTTGTTTGTAATTTCTCTGTATTTTGTCCTTTCTATGTGCAATAAAGTCTTTTATTATTATTATTATTCCCTTTATTACATTTAAAATACTTACAAAATTATATTTCTAAACATTAAATTTTTACAATGTATAACACTAAAAAATATAACAAAATATTATAAGTATTATTATTATTATTAGTAACAGACTAAAAAGTACAAAATATCGGTCTATTCAGTGACCGAAATTAAAAAGCGTGGTACACTAGTATAGTATTATATTATCTGTGGTGGTACCTACGCGTTGTCAATAATAAGTAAGTACTTGAAATGCATGCTTTGCAAAGGGCGCACCGCCCTTTTTAATTTCGGTCACTGAATAGACCGTTATTTTGTACTTTTTAGTCTGTTACTAATAAAAATAAAAGTGCGTTTTTTTAGTTTTGTAAACTACTTACATATTTATTTTTTACTTTTTAGTTTAATAAATGGCAAGCCATGGATGGATGGTAATGGATTTCACAGTCGATTCATGTCTCTTTTCACCCCATAAACATTATAACTCGATGACCCGTAAGGGAAAAAAGGCATGATTGTATGTAAGTATTTAGTTTTACAAATTCAAGTGGAGTCTATTAGTTACCGAAAGCGCGAGCCAAACTCTTTAAGGCGATACTCGGAAAAATTATGCTGAAGCGAGATAGCAATGAGAAAAAGACGCGCGCGGGAGCGAGACCGATTTTGCAGATTGGGCAAAAAAAAACACAAAATCACTTCGAATTAAAAAACTATACTTAACGATTTTTTTAAAATGCTTCTATACGATCCTAAATATTATTGGTGTCCACTAATTAAACCAATTTCCAATAATATGTGGAACCCCATTTAAGAATAATCTTGAAATTTCGTATTTTTTAGAGGTCTTTTCGAAAATAAAAAGTGTCGAGCCAAAATCATAAAATCGTGTTTCTGAAACTATACGATTCTAGATAAAGGTATAAAGAAATACATATCTTATTACCAGATTTGTAACAACTCTAACCATCCTATAGTTTTATATCAAAAAGTCCATACTTTTTCCGAGTAGCACCTTAAACAAATGAGCCCAAACTCGAGGGGTTTCCTAGTGGTCATTAAAGAGTGCCACTGACTTCCTCCCTGCTCCATCATCAGACCCTCACCACCAAGTGTAGCGAATAGGTCTCATCAGATCGAAACAAATGAGCCCCAAACTCAAAAGGTTTCCTAGTGGTCATTAAAGAGTACCACTGGCTTCCTCCGAGCTCCATCATTAGACCCTCACCACCAAGTGTAGCGAATAGGTCTCATCAGAACGAAACAAATGAGTCCAAACTCAAAAGGTTTCCTATTGGTCAATAAGAAGTGCCACTGGCTTCCTCCCTGCTCCATCATCAGACCCTCGCCACCAAGTGTGGCGAATAGGTCTCATCAGAAAGATATAAATGAGCCCAAACTCGAGGGGTTTCCTAGTGGCCATTAAGGAGTGCCACTGGCTTCCTCCCATTTCCTTCATCAGACCCTCACCACCAAGTGTAACGAATAGGTCTTATTAAAACGAAACAAATGAGCCCAAACTCGAGGGGTTTCCTATTGGTCATTAAAGAGTGTCACTGGCTTCCTTCCTGCTCCATCATCAGACCCTCACAACCAAGTGTAGCGAATAGGTCTCATCAGAACGAAACAAATGAGCCAGAACTCGAGTTATTTCCTATTGGTCATTAAGGAGTGCCACTGGCTTCCTCCCTGCTCCATCATCAGACCGTCACCACTAAGTGTAGTGAATAAGTCTCATCAGAAAGAAACAATGGAGCCCAAACTCAAGGGGTTTCCTAGTGGTAATTAAGAAGTGCTACTGGCTTTCTCCCTGCTCCATCATCAGACCCTCACCATCAAGTTTAACGAATAGGTCTCATCAGAACAAAACAAACGAGCCTAAGCTCGAGGGGTTTCCTAGCAGCCATTGAAGAGTTCTATTGCCCACCTCTTGACTCCATCATCAGATCAGCTCGATGGTAGCAAATTATTGTATTGTCATCGGATTCATATAGACTTGCAAAGTTTCAAATCATACGACATTAGAAGTAGATTAAAATTGAATTCCAAGATTTTCTTACATTGTGATTTAATAAAAGTGTGGTAAAATTAGTAAAAACTAATTTTAACCAGTGAACACGCGTTTTAACTAAAAACTAGTTTTAACTGTAAAATATATACACATAGATTGCAATAGCTTAGAAGCATGTTGATGACGTGCATGCAGGTATAGCTATTAAAGGTCGCGCGATAGAGCAAGTTCCAGGCCTGCCAGACCTTACTTATTTTCAGACGACTAAAAGGTTAGTTAGTAGATTAGGTAGTTTTTATGCAGCTTTTAAGAGTAAGCATATACGCTAACTTGGGTAGACGGCCAATATTGGCCCATATTATGGGAACCCTAGTGCTCAATGTAGGGAACAACAATATAAAATTTTATTAATTGCTCAGTCTTCATTTTTATTTACTTAGAGCTATTTCGATAATTTTTATTGCTGCCAGAACAATCGGAGGGGCCAAACTTCCTCCCATTATCACTTCGCTATAAGTATGAGCGTAAGCGTGATAATTCGATAGTTTTTTTAACATAGCTTTACAAAAGTCATGTTATTAGTAGTCTGGCGCGCCTGGGATTTTTGACCATGATAAGTGGACACTGGGAGCATTTCAATAACCTTGGGGTGCAAAGCCACTAAACTACGAAACATAAATCTTTTTCATAGCTATAACCGTGCTATATTTACTTTTCAGAGTAAAATTGCATAGGAACTGGCTGATGACTTACGTTCAGGTTAATAGCTAGCAAAAGTCACGTGATGCGTGATGAGTGGACAACGGGAGCATTTCAATAACATTGGGGTGCAAAACCACAAGACGACGAAACTTAAATCTTTTTCATAGCTATAACCGTGCTATAGGTATTTACTTCTCAGAGTAAAATTGCATAGGAACTGGCTGATGACGTACGTTCAGGTTAATAGCTAGCAAAGGTCGCGTGATGAGTGGACACCGGGTGCATTTCAATAACCTTGGGGTGCAAAACCACTAGACGACGAAACTTAAATCTTTTTCATAGCTATAACCGTGCTATATTTACTTATCAGAGTAAAATTGTATAGGAACCGGCTAATGACGTACGTTCAGGTTAATAGCTGGCAAAGGTCGCGTGATGCGTGATGAGTGGAGACTGGGCGCATCACGCACGACGCAGACACATGGGCAGACGATAAACGTCACATTTAATGGTCGTTGCATACGGCTGTTTGTTTTGTAGTAACTGGCGAGTTCTATGTGAAAACGGTAAACAAATTTCATGCAATATCGGAAGAGTTTAAGTAGGTATACTTTTTAGTTTAACTTAACATAAAGGAAGCTTATTAAACAGGAAATGAAATGTTGTAAACCTTTTTTAACTTAGAAAAATGTTGGTTCGCCAAGATCCAAGCTTAGCCTAGTTTGGGAACCTCTTATGCCCGTTTGCACTAAACTCGGGTAGAGCTTTTCCTAGATAAGATACATCTTAGCTTAGGAACAGCCTAAAACAGCCGAGCTAAAATTTTTGTTTGCACTGACAGACTACGTCGTCACTTAGTCATCGCTTTGCTAAGAGAACGAATGAATAAATTCAAATATTAATTGTTTATGGATTTTAAAACTGGCGAGGTAAAGTAGGTCACTGGATATTTTTTTGGTTGAAACTTCTCATTGATTCCTTCGTGAGTTAAAAGGAGACAAAAGCTAAGGCGTTGTCTATTTTATTTGGTAGGGGTAATTCACCGAGAAAAGAAAAAGTAAACTGAGCTCAACTGTCAAGAAAAACATAATGACAGTTTTATTTTTAATAAATGATGAATGACGTATGTCAATGTGTTGTGTCTCTATCTAACAAACAAGAATACAAAAGCCACAAGCTTTTCTGTTCCGGTGACAGCCGTGACAGAGGAGTCACTTGCAATACGAAATTAGCTGTCAAAATGGACTGTCGTATGAAAACTGTTTTAGTTCCAAAGATAATCACCGGAACAGAAAAGCTTGTCGCACTACTCTTTGCGCACAATGCCACAGACAATAACCACTGAGAATCGCCTAAGTATTTTCCTAGCTAACTTAAGACATTCATAACAAAAAATTGCTTTGCACTAACCTTAGGACATTCTTAAATGCACTTTTGGTACACTATTGATATTTTAATTATTCATATTAAATTGTTTAGACATCCTACTTTTTACGTAGGTACCCAACGTAACATAAGATGTGGTAAGAATAATATATATTTTTACCCCCCTAATAAATTGATTAAGTGTGGAATAGTTAATTTATGTTTTATTTTGTCTTTGTCTACAAGATTAGATCTAAATCTTGATGAAAATATTTTACAAACAAAATGTGTACGTGTACACTTTTATATAAGTACATTAGGGTGTTACGTAATTAATGGATTAAGGTTAATGACATGACAGCAAAGATAATTTCCAACAACAACCGCGAGTCTCAAAGACCCGCGAGTCTCAAAGACATTTTTTTTTCATTTTTCTACTTTGAGTGAGTCTTTTTGATGCTGTATCTACAAATTATAACATATTCAAGATCTGATTTCTGTAAATGAAAGCTGGATAGTGTACCAATGTCATTTAACACATTATTTGTATCCAACAACTTTCAGGATTTCTAGAAAAAAAAGATTCCCAATTTTCTGTTTTTTGTTCGGAAAAACAAAAACTTTGAAAAATTCTCCTGTAAAAAAAATTTATGACACTACACTAGACCATTATGTTAAAAACTTGTACACTTAATCAGCTTTCTAACTCTTTTGCTTGGACATTATTTTCACAAAGTTATTGCTATTTTCCAAAAAAAAGCGCTAATTCTTCAAACATGAAATTCTAACCAGGATGTTCTTTCCATCATTAAAAATAAGTATGAATAAAAGTTTTATTATTGAAAATGAAATATTTAAAAAAACTACCTAAGTTGATCCGCCGGGAATCGAACCCGGGACCTTTCACTGTCCGGGCGAATGCTTTGACCGCTGAGTAGTTCAGTCATATTGTGTTTTTGCTAGGAAAGTTTTGGGGTAGTTCTAATTTCTTCATAAGATAGTTAAGAAGATATTTTTTTTTAAATATTTTTATTTCGTTTATGATATAAGTTTGAGAAGGTGAATGCTTACAAACATTTAAAAACAGGAAAACAGTGATCTAGTACAAAGAACAAAAAAAATGGTAGAAGCCTGTATTATGGTTCGCGTATTGGTTCGCGTCCGTACACAGTAGCAAAAGGTTGTGTCGTGCGCTGTTCGCAATTGAAAATAAAAAACTACCCACAATGGTTTTAAAAAAGTGTGTTAAGTGCAATAAGAACATAACAAAAACTAAACCAGGATTGGAGTGCAGTCGTTGTAATAAGATAGTACATGCTGATACTACATGCACTAAGCTGTCTAATAAACACCTAAGTACATTACGTAACTCCCCCGGTGTAGAATGGAGCTGTGAGGAATGCCTCAAGAATATCTCACGGAGATCCTCATTTGTAATACCAGACGAAAATGACGATGATGAGTCTGATGATGGAGATGCCGTTAACATGCAGACCTTGGACACTCGAAAGCTCGTACAGGACATAAGCCGGGAGATCAAAAAGACCTTCAAAGAAGAGATGCGCAACTTAGAAAGCTCACTTGAATTTCTAAGTGAGCAAATTGGCGAATTGGAAAAATCTTTAAATAAGCAAGAAAGCTCCATAAAAAACCTCGAGAGCAAGAACGCAGACCTAACAAATAAAAATAAAAACCTAGAGTTGAGAGTAGCTGTCCTCGAACAGGGACTAAAAACATTCGAGCAACAGTCCTTATCATCTTCCTTAGAAGTAGCAGGTCTAGATGATGTCCCTGCACAAGAGGTAGGAACAGTAATTGCAACCGTAGCTGCAAAGTTAAACGTGGATGCTAGCGATGTAAAATCCTCCCAGAGACTCCCAGGAAAGAAAGAAAAACCTGGCCCCATACTAGTCGAGATGAAGACTGCAGCATCCCGCAGAGAATGGATTGAAGCTAGCAAGGAAAAACGCCTCACACTAGGAACCGTGATCCCAGACGTCCCCAAAGAGCAAGTTAATAACCGCGTCTATGTTCGGGAAGCGCTTACTAAACACGTTAAGACACTCTTATTTAACGCCAAAGTACAGTTGAACAAGAGCCACCAGTTTATTTGGTGCAGGGAGGGTAAGGTATGTGTGAGAAAAGATAGCAATAGTAAAATTTTTTACATTCGATCCTTGGGTGATATTGACCACATCCTTAAATCTAACTAAATAGAACTTTATTCTTTTTATTATACTACTTACCTTCCTTAGTCGTATTTACTAACAGCTATGGATAGTCATTGTAACAATATAAACGAATTATTCAATTGTTGTTCGCTAAATAATTTCTTTCAAAACATCTCCTTAAAATGTAATTTAACCTTCACTTGTTTGCACTTAAATATTAGATCTATGATTAAAAACTTTCCGAAATTATTACAAATTATACAAAACTGTTCTACCCCATTAGATGTTATTGCTATAACAGAAGCAGGTATTTCGAAACAAATAGCTCCACTATACAATATACCTGGCTATAACTTGCACATGCAACTGCGTAATAATAAACGAGGCGGTGGAGTGTTACTGTACGTCAAAAACCATATTAAGTTCACTACAACACTGATTAAAACAAACACATTTGAAAACATTACAGGTACACTTAAGCTAAACTCGAAACAGGACGTAGTTGTTTGTGCACTTTATAGACCACCAAAAACGAATAAAAAAATCTTTGTGAAGGAATTGGGTAATCACTTGTCAAAGCTTGGAACGAAACAAAATCTTCTTCTAATTGGTGACATAAATATCGACCTAAAAACCATATCACCTGACAAAGATTCATACTTAAACTGCCTTACCGAGCATGGGTTGACATGTGGTATATCTGATTATACTAGAATCGAAAAGAGATTAAATAAAATCACAAAATCTTGTATAGATCATATTTTTGGTCGGTTTCCCACGTGTCAACCATACTCGGCCGTGTTGGACGTCGTACTGGCTGATCACCGGGCCCTTGTCTTTACGTGTTTTGACGACACGATAACTGGTGCGCGTACACACAATGCTACAAAGCAATTAATAAACCGTGAAATATTTATACGAAAATTAAATGAAGTTAAATGGTCTGATACCACGGAAATGCAATGCCCAAACAAAATTTATAATTTTATTTATAGTGCCTTTTCTAATGCCACAAATGCAGCCACCTTTGAGATTAAATCAAAAAAATATAATTGCAGAACTACAATACCGTGGATTGATAAGAATGTAAATCATCTTTGCGAAAAACGGGACCGCATGTATAAATATTGGAAAACTAACCCTAACAACCTAAAATTACGCTTGGAATATAATCGTCTTCGCAATAAAATTCATAAAATTTTAGAAAATAAGAGAAATAAATACTATATATCTTTAATAAATAATAACTTTAAGAATACGAAAAAACTGTACAAAATTCTAAATCAAATGCTGGGTCGGACTGTCTTATCTATTGACTCTGCAATACTAAAAGCCTTTGACGCACAAAGATTGACACCTAAAACAATTGCCGAAAACTTTTCATGCAGTATTGATAAGGCTGTTCAAAATATTTTACCAAATTGTGATACTACACTGCTTGATCCTAATAGTTATATTAATAAAAATGATGCCAGTATTTTATTTCAAAAAGTATCCGAGAAAAAAATACACAAGACTATAACAAAGTTGAAATCTAATAAATCACCAGGAATTGATAATATTAAAATATCTGACATAAAGCTTATAGGCCGTGAAATAGCAATAGCTATTGCCAACCTGATAAATCGTAGTGTCACAATTGGGGTATACCCTGATGAATTAAAGATTGGTTGCGTAAGGCCAATTCACAAAAGGGGTCCGAAGAATGACTATTTTAACTATCGACCAATAACTTTGCTGTCATCAATAGATAAGATAGTTGAGAAGTCTATTGCGGAGCAAATACATGCATTCTATAAAAAACATGACGTTTTGTACTTAAACCAGTTTGGATTCCAATCTGGCAAAGGTACAAACGAACTTTTATCTAAATTTACAGATGAAGTAAACGCTTGCCTTGACAAAAAGAAACACGTATTTGCACTCTTCATTGACTTTTCGCGTGCTTTTGACACTGTGTCTCACAAAAAATTAATAGATAAGCTAGACAACTGTGGTATACGTGGACCGCTTTTGCGATGGTGTGAAAATTATTTAAAAAACCGGAAATTCTCAGTAAAAATTGACGGTACGCTTAGTGAGCCTAAAAAAGTTGCAGTGGGCACAGCCCAAGGTTCAGTGCTCGGTCCTCTTCACTTTCTATCCTATGTGAATGACCTAGGAAATTGCATAAAATCTTGCACATGCTATCAATTTGCCGATGATACATGTCTAGTAGCGGCTGACAGAAATCCACAAAATGCAATAGATCGTGTTCAGTCAGATTTCAACTTACTCACCGAGTGGTGTCATGATGCGGGACTCGTTTTAAATGCACAAAAAACGAAACTATTACACATTAAATCTCCCTATTTGAAAGAAAGTTCATATACAAACATAACTGCGCATACCCACAGTTGTCTACATATAAACAATAAAGTTAATCACTGTAATTGCCCTAACATACAAAATACTACATCTCAGACCTATCTCGGATTAATAATAGACGGCAAGTTAAATTGGGGTAGTCATATAGATAACGTATGCAATAAACTACGAATTTTTCTTGCGAATATAGTTATACTTAAAGATAGAATTCCTTATAAAATCAAAATGATGTTATACAACTCATTAGTAGAATCTTATATCCAGTATGGATTAAGCAGCTATGGTCGAACCTACAACTCTTACACAAATAATATATGGGTCAGGCCGTAGATTTTGCCACATTTGAGGGTACAAAAGTCTCCGCCTCATATAATTTTAAATATAGTACTCTTAGAAATGTCTCAATCTTATCATCGTGTTTCCTAAGAAATAGCAAACCAAGGCAGATATAGATATTTGGATAAGTTTATATATTTGGAAAACTATTTGACATTTCCCTACCAAAAGTGACGGATTTTTTATAAAAACCGCGAATCCGCATTGGTAGGTGTACAGCTTAAACATCGATAAAATTATCATTTTTTAACTTATTGATGAGCTGTTTGATTTGACGTTATAAAATAATAATAAGGTTGCCATTCCTTTAATATCTTTGCGTCTTTCCTAAGAAAAAAGATAAGTTTTCGGCAATAAGATTTTTTTTTTGAAAAACCATTTCTTTGCGCTACTTATATTGCGTAACCATTTTCACCCATTTTATGGTTTTAAAACATTTATTAAGATTTTGTTTGAGTGCTGGCATCACCAAAGTATCGTATTCTATGGTCAATGCAGCGTTGACGACCATATTTTTTGACATTTCGGTGTCAACTCCGATCAAAGTGAAAAGTGTCGCCTACTTTGCAGAGTGCATTTTTTGAGATTTCAAGGTAAGTTTTTGATTAAAACTTATAATTTTTGTTGCGCATGGTTTAATTAGATGTGTGTGATCTGTATATGTTAAACTAGCCTTGTAATATAGTATATTTTAAGAGTTATAATCGATTTCATTTGCGCCTCGGTTCCGCAAAACTGTCTTTATGTCACTTTGCGATACCGGTTGCGTAGAAATTGCGCCACTTATTTTACGCTATTGAATAATAGTGCATGCACACAAGGTTTTCAAGTTTTTTATTATTTTGAAATTACTTTTAGCTGTAATTCCGCTAAAAACATGACTAGCATTACTATTAATTGATTTGTTAGCTTTTATTAATATTCTATAAGTACAGGGTGTTCGGCAGAACGTTAAACATACGAAAATAGGGGTAGGTGCGGTGGTCTGCTACCTAACCAGCCTCAAAGATTTTACCTAGGTCCAAAGTTTTTTTTTATTTTGTATTTTATAAGTTTTGGAATTGCGTCACTTTCATACTAACTTACCCATGTAACTTTTTTTTTATTTTTATTTTTTGGCATCCTAATGGTTGGCAGGTCCTTTTAAAAGTGATACTTCAAGCAGGTTGTTGCTAGAGTTAAAGTAATGGACTCTCAAACATTGAAAAGAGTTGAAATAAATTTTAAAGTTGTATTATATTTATATAATTAATAATGAATAATACCAAATACCTCCATCTAACAAATTAAATGTTTTTTTTTTGTAAATTGAACAAATCATACATAGGTACTTACTAGTTTTTGTCATCCTGTTTAACTTTTCATTGTGCGCAATATATAAAAAAGAATTACTCATAGGTACATTATTGTTAATTATTAATTAAACATACTTACATACCAACATCGTGTTTCTTTTTCTAGTTTGATGCAATACCTCTTGTTAGTACATGTTTGTTAAATAAAATCACATTAATGTACGTGCTCCTTAATAATTTTGCGCTACCATTTTGCACCACTTTGTGCGACCGACTCGTAGAAAATTTTGCGTCACCATTGCGCTATTTGTGGCAAAATCTACGGCCTGACCCATATACAAACTTCAAAGAAAGATTCTTAGAACAATTGTACCTTCAAAAATCAAGCACCGGTTTTATTATGATGATATCGGTCTCTTTAAATACTGTAAGGTGCTGCCAGTGCAAATCCGATTGAAGTATAATTTAATTAAAGAAAATTATTTTAATTTTATTAATGACCAAACAAAAGTGACACACACTGTACGCACACGAGCCGTTGCCCGGAATCAGCTAGCCACGATTAGCCGTGCTAGCACCAACAACGTTTACGGCGAGCGGACAACTGCCTACCTCATTCCTCGATTTATAAATGACCTACCCACTGATTTACGAAATAAAATAAATGCACATAATATTATGAATGTACTAAAAGATCACTTTTTAAACATTTGAAATGAACAATTAGGGGTACTTGCGAACTTTTAATTTAAGAAAAAATTGTAATTTAATATGTTAAGCCAAAGTTAAGCGCCCACTATAAACCGACATAGGTTTTTGAGGTGCTTGCTAAATTTAATTTTTTTCTATGTATTGCTATTGTAATCTTTAAATAAATAAAAAAAAAAAAAAAAAAAAAAAAAAAATGTGAACTTGGATAAGTGAACTAATAAGAAATCTTAAGGGTGCCATCACATCTTTCTAACACCACGTGTTTCTAACACGCCGTATCTAAATGGACGTGTTATAAGATAAGTGTGCTTCTAGTGCATACATTTACTATGAAAACCGAACACGTGACGTCAGACAAATGTGACCGCACCTTAAGAGTTGCTTGTGTCCACATATAGACACAAAAAATTGTTAAAACAATGTATTTCTATCATTTTTAACGTAGGTATGTTTAGTGAAACTCAAAATATTTAAAAAAGTCGTATCTCTGAAACTATCCATGACAGCGAAGTAAGGTTTTAAAAAAATGTAAGCACATATATGACTACCATTAAGTAGAGGCTACTTCTAGAAGTGGCCGCCAGTTTTTTTTCTTGGTCCAAGCTCCATAGTTTTTTGCCCAGTCTCTAAAGGTATAGGATACTTTTTGTCGCGTAAAAATCCCTCATTTTGGTATAAAATTAGTTTATTAATTTTGAACTTTAGTTATTGACTAGGATTGTGCTTGATTAAGGAAATAACGAATTGCCGATTCAACGGGCTCTGATAACTGTGACCATCGTTAGTTTAGTGTTTTCGATATCCGCACACCACAGCGCAGCGGACGTCACGATGCCACGTTACACCTACACGGCACGGGAATACGCGCACGCACATGCATCTCATCCTCAGATCATATAATACTATTTTAGTATTATATGATCTGAGATCTCATCTATGGAGAAGCGAGATGTAATGCCAGGGCTGCCGCTAGATTGTAACGGGAAAGGTACACCAATGAAAATCGACATCCAGACTATCGCGTTTTTATTCAAGTGAATAGTGCATTTTTAGATGGAAGGATTCCCGGTACTGGAGTTGGTGGTGCCACTGAAGGAAGGCCGCGAAGAATCAATGAACAAGCGATACTAGCAGAAATTGAAGCGGATCCATCTACTTCCATACGCTCCATATCGCGGCGTACGGGTTTTTCTATTGCGTCGGTGCACAGAGTTTTAAAACGATATAACTAGATTGCATCCCTACCACATTCAACGAGTTCAGTCGTTATTACCGAGAGATAATTTTTTTTTCTCTTTATTTAGGAACAAACAGTTACACTTATACATATGACACAAAAAATAAAATCATTTAATAAACCTATAGTTCCCTAAATTAACAAAGGATTAGGTAAACGAAAACGAACTAAAAATAATTAAAAAATGATAGAAAAATAATTTTGCTAAAAAGTTTTGAACTATGATGCGCACTGCGCTTTTCTACATTCGAGCAATATTGCAAACATAATATGTATTTGTACAAAAATAAAAATAACTATAGATAGTTTAGTATTTTCTTCCAAAAATACATTTTCATACCTAAAACGATTAACAAATACAAATGATTGTCATAATAAAAGGATCAGAATAATTATAATCACAATCGGTACATACTTTAGAAAAACCAGTCTTATATACCTTAAGTATTTACTTATTCTGGTCGCTTATTAGATCAGCGATGCAGCGTTTAAACTTATTTAATGATGTCTCAAAGATATCAATGTCACTAAAAGAATTGTTATATAAAGAACATGATCTTTTTATGAAACTATTACTCCCATAACAAGTTTTACTTTTCTTGACAAAAAATAATGCCTTGTTACGAGTAGCTCTCTCCTGTCTTCTGGGCACACGGAAATTTATATTTTGTAAAATAAAGGGAGCGTCGACCATATCATGCAAAGCCTTATACAGATAAGTGACATCAATAAGATCCCTTCTACTCTCTAGAGATGTTATATTGTGAAAGGCTAGAGAAGATACATAGTCATTATGCAGGTTACCAGTCCTGTAGTCTAGTGATTTGACAAATTTCCTTTGTACCTTCTCAACTTTATCCTTAGATATACGATGGTAAGGATTCCACACAGGGCTTGCAAATTCCAAACGACCACGGACATAACTGTTAAAAAGCAGTTTATAAGTAGCGGCGTTTTTGAACCGTTTACCAATACGTAATATGAACCCCAAGAACTTAAAAGATTGATTAACTATTTTATCAATATGTGGAAGAAATGTAAGCCCAGAGTCCATTAACACACCAAGGTCCCTAACTTCAGTCACACGATCTAAAGTAATTTCGCATAGTTTGTACGTAAACTTAATGGATAATTATAGATAATAATGCTAGAGTGCAATTTTGCCGAACAATGCTGAGGAAGATTAGAGAAGACCCTCAATTTTTCAATCCTATTATCTGGAGTGACGAATCATCGTATAAGCGAGATGGATTTATGAATTTACACAATTTGCATAGTTGGCAGTTAGAAACCCACGTTTAATCAGAGAAGACGGGAGCCAGTATCAGTTTAATAGTAGATTGTTTAGCAAGGGATGTATGGCACCCATAACAGTCGAGTGTTTTGGCGCACGAACGAAGTGAGGGCGCCGATAGAGTTCGAGACTGTTATGGGTCCATACGCCCGAAGTAAACACTCTACTTTTCATTTTGAATATGAGGAAAGTAAAAATAAACAGAAGCAATCTAAAAAATATTTTTCGTATGGCCGCGGAATTTTCTAAAGACTAACTTTTTTGATCATTTTCTCGTTTTAGGGAAGGCAAAGGAAACTAAGTCCATACAGTCTTGTTTGGTGTTTCACCCGTACTCTATGCAAATCCATGAAATTAATAGCCTGATTTTTTATGTTACAAATAACTTATTTGGTTTAATCTGTTTCTAAAAACGCATTCTTTAAAAAAAAACAATGTTTTAGATAATATTAAAATAATAGTTCTACGATATTAATTATTTTATATAATAGCAAAACATGGCTGTATTAGGCTTCTGTGCCTTTGCCTGCATAAGTACCTTTGGTAAATAAATGTCCAAAGAGATACTTAAAGACTCTACACACGTTCCTATCCGACCTCCGATTTGGTCTGGAAGCAGACCAAATCGGCTGTCGGATCGGAACGTGTGTAGATGCTATTACAGATTTTGACGTGACCCCTCCTATTCCTTTTTTAAATTTCATAACGGCCCTAGGGCCGCCACATACCACTTTCAACCCGCATTTTAGACAAGTTAGGAGTTATAGGAAAAATGTGATAGTAAAAAAACCACGAGCCCTATAAGTAGCTTTCAGGCGGGATTACTTATAGGGCTCGTGGTTTTTTACTATCACATTTTTCCTATACTTACAAAATTGCATTGTGAATGCATAAAAAATAATATAAAAAGTTAGGAGTTACTTTGAGAATATGAGACATGAAAAATTAATTTATGGGATTACGCGGGCATTATTAACGGCCATATAATCGGACCCTTCGAACTACCGGGAACATTGACTGCCGATTATTATTTAAGTACATTTTTTGAGGAACGAGTTACCAATACTGCTGCGCGACGTACCGGAAAACGTTCGTCAATCAATGTGGTTGCATAATGATGGGTGCCCCGCACATTACGCTACAAGAGTGAGGGCATACCTAAACGAACTATATACTGAAAAATGGATCGGCCGATTAGGCCCGATTTTATGGCCGCCTAGGTCTCCCGACTTAAATCCTTTGGATTTTTTCTACTGGGGTTGTATGAAAGACATTGTGTATCAGCAGCCCATCACATCGGAGGAACAACTACGGCAGCGTATTAATCACGCACCGAAATAATTACATCATCCGATTACGGGCTAATTTTATTAAAAAATGTCGGGTGTGTATCATTGCAACAAGGACACCACTTTGAGCATTTGCTTTAGTTTTTTAATAAATGGTCAAATTAAAACTGTGTTTCTTTTTAATCCTAAAAAACGAAAAAAAAACTTGTTTCTACTAAACTAGTTACTTTTGAATAAATTACTTAATTACACACTTTTTAGTCGTAGGTGTTTGTAGTCGTTTATAGCACTTACTAAACCAAAATCACAATTTTGAGTTAATAAAAACACCTACGTCACTTTGTCATGTTTAAAAAATGGGAAATAATAAGTACAGCCACAGAATTTTTAATTGGCCACGTGATTAAATTTCTTTTTTTATAACCAAGCCACGGAAAAATATATTAGCCCCTAATAAACTAATTCATCTTGTTTACAACGCCCACTAAATATTTTAAACAAAGCGGCAAGTAAAGATCAACAATTATTTTAAACTTGTCCTTCTGATTAATAACTTGACACGTAATTTACTAACTCAGCCACGGATTTTGTAACTTAACATTATTTTCAGTTTTACAGCATCGACACAAGTTCCTCAAATACTGTAATTTAAAGCTTTAATAAGCAACATCATATATTATAACTTAGCATGTAAAATGATACATCATAATTCTAATATCGTGAAAATAGCCTCTTTTAAATTTGGCGCGAGTGCGCGATATGACAGCGACGGGCCATTTGCACCAATCAGAGATCGTCATTCGATTCATGAACCGACGAGTTACCAACCAGCTCAGCTAAAACTCAATCCAGTGATTTGGCCCCGAGTGGAAAAGGTGTTCCGCAATAGCAGATTTTTGCGATTTTTTGCGTTGGGAGCAGACCAAATCGGCTGTCGGATCGGAACGTGTGTAGAGACCATTATTTTAATCGTGGTAATTTTCATTCTGCACCGAAGGGGGCACTATTATGAGGCTAGGACTTAGAAACCGTAGACCGTAGGTCACGTGATAGGTGCGAGGAGCGTAGCGACGAGCGTGTTAGGTTGACATTAACCCAGCGCGCGAGCCGAGCGAGCGAAGCGAGCGTGCCGCGGTAGCGGCCGGCGAAGCGCCAGAAACGACTTTATGCGTACTCTCGAGCGAATTTTGAAAGTCGATTATCTCGGAAACTAATAAGCGGCAGCGATTTTCATACTAAAATTCTATCGCTCATCATATCTCTTAAACTACGCAACTCTGGTAGGTGGGGTTAGAAGAGGAGGGACACCTCCCCTTCCCCCTCCTCCTCCCTCTCAAAAATTCCCTATTGAGGCGATTTGTAACGATTTTCATACTAGCTTCTATCGCTCATATCTCGAAAATTACGCATTTCGGGCAGGTGTAACTTGAAGAGGGGGGTCCCTTGACCCTCCCCTCCCCCTCCCACCTCTTAAAAAAACCCTAGCAAGGCGACTTATTTTAAGATTTTTACCAATTTGACGTTTAATTAATGTATAACGAGTTATATTTTAAACGCACTGAGTTATAAAATTAGAAGCTATAGAGTTACTATTTTAGTGTCATATAATTAACATTTTAGAAGTTTACTGCTTGAGAGTGTGTTAGAAATTTAGATGCTAAATAATAACCACCGTGATGAGTTAGATTTATAGTGGCTCACATAGAAGATAACTAGTGGTCAAGACAGTATTATTCAGACGCGCATTAATAGCGGCTGACTTAGTAATTTAGAACGCAATGCAGATTTTTTAAGGCGCATAATGCTATTAAAAAGAAGGCGGTTTAATTACTACCCATTTTCATTCTGCACCGAAGGGGGCACTATGGGGCTGGGACTTAGAAACCATAGACCGTAGGTCACGTGATAGGTGCGAGGAGCGTAGCGACGAGCGTGTTAGGTAGACATGAACCCAGCGCGCGAGCCGAGCGAGCGAAGCGAGCGTCCCGCGGTAGCGGCCGGCGAAGCGCCAGAAACGACTTTATGCGTACTCTGGAGCGAATTTTGAAAGTCGATTATCTCAGAAACTAATAAGCGGCAGCGATTTTCATACTAAACTTCTATCGCTCATAACTCTAAAACTCAGAACAATAACTAAAGCTATAGAAACCGTACTAAAATAAAAACTGTGTACCAGCTATCGTACTCACTTTAAGTAATTCAGCATACATGAGTAAGAGTGAAATAGACAATCTTTGTGAGTTTCTATTGTTTCTTTCATTGTCACAAGCTCGTAAAGTACAAATGTCAAATGGTTCTAATTGATTGTAATATAATACTACCAAAATAAAAATTTGTCTTTGTTGAGAACGTGGCTTCTGAGGTATGACCAATTTAATACGAACGTATTATAATGGTCGAACAGCTTCGCTGGCAGCTAAAGTGAAAATTTATTAATTTACAAGGAATTCGGTGATAAAACAACAGGAAAGTGTGCATACAGACTCTCTAGAGAGCTTGCATTCCGTGTCTAGGATGGTTTGTGTTGTTCTAGGCTGTTAGTCTAATATATCACTGAAAGAAAATTCGGATGAGATTGAATCATTTCATCGGTAAGTTTTGTTTCAAAATACAAATATTTTTAAGAATTTAACATCAGTATTATCCGAAAATTGTAATAAATTAATATTATCAATAGATATGTACGTGAGTTTTGGTCTATTTTTTATATTTTCTTGCATTTCTGTTAAAGTTGTTAAGGTTATGATAGTGCTGTGATTTTTTTTATCGATGTTAACAATTTTTACTTCTTTCAGATTTCCCAAAGATGAAACTATTAAAAATTATTGTATACGCCGTATTTCAAAAATCAACTGGACAGCAAAAGTGAACAGTCACGTTATGCGTAACACTTTGGACTACAATCATTTGAGCCAAATGAGAACATTAAAGATGTGTTTATAAGAAAAAATGGTTTCTTTATTTAAATTAATTAATTAATTTCCTTTTCAGCTTAATTCACTCTAATGTTTGCAATAAAAATAGGCGAAGGAACAAGCATTACTATGTGATATTTTTTTACTTATTATAATATCAACTAGCGGATTCTCGCGGTTTTACCCGCGTGGTACCCGTCCCCGGAATAAAAGATAGCCTGTGTCACACGGGAAGGATGTAACTCTCTAATAGTAGAAAGAATTTTCTAAGTCAGTGCAGTAATTACTGAGATTAGCACGTTCAACCAAACAAACTCTTCAGCTTTATTATAACATTAGTATAGATTATAGGAAAAATGTGATAGTAAAAAACCACGAGCCCTATAAGTAGCTTTCAGGCGGGATTCGAACCCGCGCCTCCGGGAATCCGGCCCGATGCTCTGACCAACTAAGCTACCGAAAGGCCTACACGATTCGTCGAATTTTGCTGTCACTTGTTACGCTGTAGGCCAGCGTTGCTTCATCAATGTGAGGAAACCCTCGCATCCGAAAGAAACATTTTAACAAATGTTTAACAACTTAGAATGTGGGTGCGGTGCTTCTCCCCAAACGATGGTACATTTGATATCGTGCCCTGCGTGTCCTTGCAGATGCACGCAGGAGGATCTAATGAAGGCTACAAGTTCTGCGATTCGAGTAGCTGAGTTTTGGTCGGACATGGTTTAGTTTGTCAGTGACACGAAAGAAGAAGAACTATCACATTTTTCCTATACTTACAAAATTGCATTGTGAATGCATAAAAATAATATAAAATCTTAGTATAGATTACTGAACACTGCAAATTTTTATAAAAGAAAGTAGTACTTACTGCATTTATAATATTGCAGGTGGTATACGTAATTTTTCATTGGGTCTACTCACACGTACCACAACCACACAACATGTGGGCTGGGTGTATTTTGTATTGGAAAAGAATACCTAGTACAATTTACACGTAGGTACCACATTTTGCCGTCATTATCGACCGCGTGCGTAAGTAATACCGACCACCACCAGCGACGACGCTGTGAACTAGCAGCCGGCCACACCGCATACGACGTATCCACATCACAACTACTGGCGACAACGCAATCACATTGACATTTTGTCGCACAGCCACAACGCAACTGCTAAAAGCTGCATCGACACCACATTTTGTCGCTGCGATGTGGTGCGGTTGTTTGTGGTAGGTACGTGTGCGTCGACACATTACCATAGGTACCGTACTTACTAGTGTCATTGACATAGATAGAGATTTTAAAAATGTAATGTATGTAAAATCTATTTTTAATTTATCGATATTAATGTCGATGACGTTGCATCACTGGCGTAAATAAAACTTGTGACAACCTTGTAAATTAAGAAACATTAGTCTGTATACTATCTCTTTCTTACACATGTACTACTGCATAAGATAAAAGAGTACGAACTAATGTATTTTGTTGTTATTTTAGCACGGTTTCTATAGCTTTAGTTATTGTTCTGAGCTCTAAAACTACGCAACTTTTGTAGGTGGGGTTAGAAGAGGAGGGTCACCTCCCCTTTCCCCTCCTCCTCCCTCCCAAAAATCCCCTATTGAGGCGATTGTAACGATTTTCATACTAACTTCTATCGCTCAAATCTCGAAAACTACGCATTTCGTGCAGATGGAACTTGAAGAGGGGGGTCCCTTGACCCTCCCCTCCCCCTCCCACCTCCTAAAAAACCCTAGCAAGGCGACTTATTTTAAGATTTTTACCAATTTGACGTATAATTAATGTATGACGAGTTATATTTTAAACGCACTGAGTTATAAAATTAGAAGCTTAGAGTTATTATTTTATTGTCATATAATTAATATTTTAGAAGTTTACTACTTGAATGTGTGTTACAAATTTAGATGCTAAATAATAACCACCATGATGAGTTAGATTTATAGTGGCTCACATAGAAGATAACTAGTGGTCAAGACAGTATTATTCAGAAGCGCATTAATAGCGGCTGACTTAGTAATTTAGAATGCAATGCAGATTTTTTAAGGCGCATAATGCTATTAAAAAGAAGGCGGTTTAATAGTAATTAAATCCGGAAAAAAGGCGCTATTTAATAATAGTTAATAATTAATATTTTTTTCCGGAAAATAGCAATAACTTTGTGAAAATAATGTCCAGGCAAAAGTTTTATACCACGTTTAAAATAATGGTCTAGTGTAGTGTCATCATAGTGTCATAAACTTTTTTTACAGGAGAATTTTTCAAATTCTTGTTTTTCTGAACAAAAAACAGAAACTTGCGAAAGATTCGCAAATTTCTTCTATTCTATATTTTTTCTAGAAGTCCTGAAAGTCGCTGGATACAAATAATGTATTAAATGACGTTGGTATCCAGCTTTCATTTACAGAAATCAGATCTTGAATATGTTATAATTTGTAGACACAGCATCAAAAAGACTCACTCAAAGTAGAAAAATGAAAAAATATTTTATTTTTAACATCGAGGCACAGGATTTAAATAGGGAACCCATGTGCGATGTATCAATCTAGGTAGTATCTAGCAAATAGTCTATATTTGAGTAAAATAACAGACGAGGGTATTTACCTATACCTACCGGATCTCGTACTATTAGTATATGAGTGAAATGATTCCATGTTTATGTTGTTTTATGTCTATCTACGCTAAAGCTATATAAGTCGATGTTTCATTTCGGTAATTGTGATAATAGCATAAAACTATATTCGGTGTATTTCGATAAAGTATTTACTCCGAGTTGTTTGACGTCAAAGGAGGATTGTTTTGAGCAACAAGATCCGCCAGCGAGGTGCGTAGGTAAACATGTGTTTTCTTTCTTTTTCGTATGGTTTGCGCCTGTTTTCGTTATCGAGGTGTAGATAATAGCTAGGTTCCTTATAAAATTTGTTTGCACAGTCAGCGTGCAAGTCACAAAAATCATGGTCATAATAATCATTATGACCATGATTTTTTATTATTATGTGTGTGTACGACCTTACCTATGGCAGGTACAACGAAAACTACGTGCATGTGTTTTTGATTAAAAGTTGTACCTACATAAATTTAATCAATACTAATATTATAATGAGGAAAGATTTGTATGTATTCAGGTATATAACGAATAAATAAAAAAAACTACTGGACCGATTTCAAATATTCTTTCACTTTAGGAATGCTCCAGTATCCCTGATTAACATAGGCTACATATTATCCCGATATTCCCACGGGAACGGGTACCACGCGGGTAAAACCGCGAGGGTCCGCTAGTATATTATATTTAAACGTTTACCTGTTGCCGTTATTAATATCGAGCAAAAAACGGCAAAAAAATCACGTTTGTTGTATGGAAGCCCTCCTTAAATATTTATTTTATTCTGTTTTTTTAGTACTTAAGTAGGGTAAAGTACCCAATTATCAGCACTTTAAGAGTAAAGTCCTAACTTATACCCGTTTATGACATTTAAAAATACGTTTTCACCCGTTATGATGAGTTTTCTAGTTTCAATATTTAATCAGTATGATTATTTATTTAAAAAACATAGTTTATCCTTGTCCAATTTTTTTTTAGATAGGCAAGAGCAAAAAATGACCATCTCACCATTTATCAGCACCATCACCACCAATTATGAGCATAGAGTGAACCAATTATCAGCACTGTGATAGTAATATTGAAATTATATGATTTTTTTTTATTATTAAATTTGTATTTATATAGGTAGGTACTCTGTTTATAAACATAAAAATATATAATTTACATATAGTCTAACAGTATTTGTAAACTTAACAAGGCTTAACATCTTTATAGTTATGTAGGCATTCAAATAATTTGTTCAGACTTAGTTGTTAAACCTCACTAGAAAGCGACTTACTCAAATAATCTGGATGGTAGGTAGGTATTACTAGCTGATAGGTAGGTACAACTATTATGGAACATTGCATAGCAATAAGAAAATTTAAATTAAAAAAAAAGTTCTTGATCTACATCTTTAATCAATATAATCTTTTATTTTCTTCTTCTATTCTCTTTCTTCTATTCTTTTTTCATGTTGTTGATTTTTGTTTGTGCATTTTTGTCTTTTATTTGGTTTATTTACTTTCTTTGGTTTCATGGTAACTAGGGGGCTCTGAAAAAAGGAAAGATGATGAAATACTAGGATAACCAAATTATCAGCATGCTTTTGATCTAATTATCAACATTATGCTGACAAATGGCAATTAATGCAATTTCAGCACCTTGCTTAGATTTAGATTCCGAAGGTATAATCTACTTTTAACAAAAAAAATCATTCTATACAAAAAAATAGACACGGTACCTATGCAAAAAAATAGAATAAGTAGGTATTTACGTACTATTTTCTATTTATCAGTACCAGTGCTGATAATTGGAAATTTGCAAAATAGTGGATCCATATATCAGCACCACATTATTACCAATATATCACCATAAACGTAAATTCTTCTTTTCAGATTATCATCATCATCATCATCATTTTATTGCACTCCATAAGTATACAAAAGGTCTTAAAGTTAGGCACATAGAGCATTATGGGTCCGGATTGGACATGACAATATAGTTATAAGTACAGGGCATTTCATTATGAACAATATTATATTATAATATATATTGCATAATTATATTAAAAATTAAATTATTTATTACTAATAGATTCCCGCGGTTTTAAACTATATAAGTACGATTAACGTGAGATGCGGATTTATTTCTCGGTCATGAATTCATCTATTGTATAGTAAGCTTTTTGGATGAGATGTTGCTTTAATTTACTCTTAAATGAATTGATGCTAGATTCTTTTTTAATTAAAATTGGGATTTTATTATAAATTAATGTAGATCGATACAATGGACTGTTTCTGAACATTTCTAATTTAGGTGGAGGGAGGATCAAATCGTATTTGTGTCGAGGATTTTTTTAAATTCAAAATATGTCGGGTGTTGACGTACAAACAAACCTATCTCCAATATGTATATTGATAGTAGCGTAAGCACGTTCTCTTTAATAAAATATGGCTTACAACTTCCCCGTTGACGAATGTTGTAAATTATACGGAGACATTTCTTCTGTAAAATAAACAGGTCAACTGCATCAGTGCTTTGACACCAAAGAATAATTCCATAGCGTAACCATGCGTACGCGTACGCGTCATATGCCGATAGGGCACATTTTGCGTGTGTATTGGCTTTCAGCCAATATTGTATTGGTTATCCTCATAAACTATCTTATAAATCAGAGAAATCAAAAGTTTCAGTATAAAATATCTAAAAGATCTAATATAGTATAAAATGTGAACACATGAACTAACCGTCGATTACAAGGAACTGGCAAAAACAGGACAAACTGCAGGATACAAACGTTTAATCACAAGTTTTTTGCCATTTTCAAGTCGGAAAGTATGGTTTTGCCGAGAGTAGGATTCCAAACACATCAATTTATTTATTTTCCAAAGTGGTAACTCAAATAAGTTAGTCAAAAACTTATAATTTTACTATTTATTCAGAGTGCTGATAATTTGGTGCAGTGCTAGCAATTGGGTCCGTTACCCTAGTTGTTGTAATAACGGCAACAGAAACACATTATATGTGAAAATTTCAACTCTCCTGCTATCACGCTTCATGACATGAGATACAGCCTGGTGACAGCAGACGGATAGCGGAGTCTCAGTAATAATAGGGTCCCTTTGGGTACTGAACCCTAAAAATTACCTAAGCATTACATTAAAAACAATAGGTATCACGAATATATTTTTATTTTGTGTTATATGTAATAAGCTCTCAAAATAGAGCTAGATTACAGGTAAAATAATTATTTCGCTAGCATGAAAACTGCCCGAGATTATCACAGTGTGAAAGGCACACAAATTAGACTCACTCAAAAACGCTCCATACTAACGGCTACCAAAATGACGTTATAAGTAGTTTGTATGCAACGCGTAAGAAATTTGTTCGGCAGCTATATTATATATTGTGTTTATCAAAATGGTTTCTTAGACAAATTTTCTATACATTTTACGGACTTACTTACTACGGACACGGACTAAATCGATCACGTGATCAATCCGATTTGTATAAAGAGTCAAAAAATTTTTGTCATATTTCGACCTATGTTTCTAGGAGAAAGTTGTTCACTTACCGATTCTAAGTCGATCTTAAAAATTTGTGCACTGATAAAAAAATTACCCTGTATAAATGGTTTTTTCATCTTGAACTATATAGAAAATGACAAAGATTTTATTGAAAATGACCTATTATTCATTGATGGGGTTTTAAGGAACCTAATTTTTCTACTAATCTAACTTTTTCTCTATTTAACATTTAATTTAAAATAGAGAAAAAGATCCCAGGAAATTGTATTAACGTAGGTAATGACATTTAATGACAAAAACTAATGATACGGTATAAAATGTGATGTAAGCAGTGACACTCATTTATTTTTTAACAGGCATATTAATAAGCACAGATAACATAATATACATGAATAACTGTAGTCGTACCAATATTAATGCAATGACGCACATAGTCTCTTTATCACTGATTGCCCTCGTCGGGTTCACGATAAAGTTAAATTGCAGTCTAATTTAAATATCTAACGTCATAGTGGTTGCCCATTCATTAATTAATGGGGTTAATTAAATCCTATTAACGTTGGCAAATGAACAGCGAGTGACGTGTAGTTGACGACAGGATCTCGATGGCGTATGTTGTTGAAATGTTATTTTGAAATATTGTTCCCAGACAAGGACAAACTCAAAAATATTTAATTAGTTGTATTGAAATAATTCAGAATGTCATAGGTAGGTACGTGGCTTATGTATAAACCCTTTACTTACATAAAACCACATATATAGGTACCTATGACATACAAATAATAATAATTAAGAATAGGCATTTGAAAGAATATTTATTAACTAATATTACTAAGAGAAAATAGTAGATTGTATTACAAGGGAGCAAAACAATATATTTACGGCGAGGGCGCTATTTTGAATCCAGAGCGCAGTGAAGGATTCTAGAGTAGAATCTCGAGCGCAGCGAGTGATTCTAAAGTAGAATCCTGAACGCAGCGAGGGATTCAATATACGCCGCCCGAGGTAAAAATAATTTTGCGGCCGAGTAATACACTCTGCTTTTCATCCCCCTCTATAAGAAAAGCAGTAAAGACAACTCAAACTACCTACCTTTCTTTTTCGTTCGGATACATCATAGCGCTAGTCGGGCAAGAAAAAAAAATTGAGTTTTGAAATTTATAAAAAAAAATTCAATAAAAAAAAAATATGTCCATCAGATTCTTTATAAGTATTTCCGGGGATGCCGTAGGGGGGTTGAAAATGTTGTTAGATTTTAGCTACGACCCACCGTTTATGAGATATTCTCAATTTTGTAAAAAAAACCGTTTTTGACACACACCCTTTGCTACACTCCAACCAATGCTTGTTTAATTATGTTCTAAATTCAAATCTCATCGTTTTGGACCCTGTTATGAAGCTATTCAAAATTCAAATCTCATTTATACCCTCTTGGACAAGAAACATAATTAAAGAAGCATTGGTTGGAGTGTAGCAAAGGGTGTGCAGTACTTAAAAAAAAATTCAAATGATTTTGTATGACCGAGAAATTTTCAAAAACGGAATTTTATAAAATTGAGATTATCTCGTAAACGGTGAGTCGTAGCTAAAATCTAACAAAATTTTCAACCCCCTACGGCATCCCCGGAGATACTTATAAGGAATCTGATGGACATATATTTTTTTATTTAATTTTTTTTTTAATTTCAAAACTCAATTTTTTTTTCTTGCCCGACTAGCGCTATGATGTATCCGAACGACAAAGAAAGGTAGGTAGTTTGAGTTGTCTTTACTGCTTTTCTTATAGAGGGGGATGAAAAGCAGAGTGTATTACTCGGCCGCAAAATTATTTTTACCTCGGGCGGCGTATATTGAATCCCTTGCTGCGTTCAGGATTCTACTTTAGAATCCCTCGCTGCGCTCGAGATTCTACTCTAGAATCCTTCACTGCGCTCTGGATTCAAAATAGCGCCCTCGCCGTAAATATATTATTTTGCTCCCTTGTAATACAATCTACTATTCCGTGTTCTGTGATTACTACTATAATTCTCCTGTGGGGCTGCACATTAAATGGCTGATTATGATGATGACTACTTTAATGAGAAGATTTTTTTTATTATAGTTTTAGAATGACCATTATGACACTTTTAGGCAAACGATATGTTTTAAAAAATTCACAGCATATTAAAATAATATTTACAAGCAGGTTCTAGCTTGACTGCCATTAGCTAGCGGTGAAATAAAATAAACAATGTTATTTTGCAGTTCATATTTTTCTAGTTTCGCTATAACATTTTTCCTCATCAGCTAGATTTTTCATCGTCATACGAACAACGTTGTAAACAACTAAAAGAAAGTAGTAACATGTGTTACACTATTTAGGTATATATTTATTCGTTCTATTTACACATTCAGACACTTGACAGACGCCAGTCAACGCTAGGTTTTCAGAATAGGCTTATCTTTCCTTATCACTTCCACCTCACGCGACGCGATAAGGCTTACTAGGCTATTGTAAGTGCGCATTCAAAGAACTAAACGAATGCACACCATTTCTAAATACCTACGTCAGAAGAGGAAAATGTAATGTTAATAACCGTGTTTTATAAATAACAAAAAGTTTGCTTTAACTTTTTATGAAACTGCTGAAATAGCTTTGATGTTACAAAAATAACAATTCTGTCGATACAGCCTTATTTTAATTCGGTAAAGGAGCGTAATTAAACACAAGTTCGTTTAACAATGCTTATTTATGTTTTTGCATTCAGTCGTTTTTTAATTAAATATCAATAACAAGAATGAATTTTAAACGGTGAAATGTTGAATTTGCCTGAAAAACAAGTGAATAACCTCTTTAACAGTTTTTATATAGGGCCGAGGTCGATGTTTGAGAATTGTTAATTTACATGGTTAATTTATTTTAAGTAAGTGCATGAACACTGTATCTAATACAAAGTATTAGACAGTCGGACTAAATATTTAGACATTTGCGACCGAATTTGGTGTAATGTAATGAGTAACGATTCAAATGCTATACTGCCGATCATGTCATCGTGGTTTCGGTATACGATATCCCCATAGCACAGTATTAAAAGCAAGGCTCTGCTCATAGGTAGGGCAGAAGGGCCGGTTTTGGCCAATGCCCCGGTATTGGCCACTTTTTGCTCTAAAAGTTTTCTAAATATTTTTTCTTCGTTTTTGCCAGTGGCAATTGAAATAATGAATTTTTAAGAGAATAATAACAATCGTTAGTATTCCTCATGTCGTAAGTTTTTTTTTCAATAAACGCCATCTTCTGTTTTGATTTTTTTTTCTATGAAAATAAGTGTTAAAGATGAAATTTATTATAAGTAAATTTATGATAAAAGTCCTTAAATTAAATAAAGAGAAAAAAATTAAACCTTTATTTATTACAATAAAATTATTGTTTTGCAATTAAATGCACATTAGATAGAATATTGATTTAACCTGGGTTTGGTTTTGATTTTTCATACTTCAAAAGTTTGGGCTCTCAATAGGTGGCCAAAACCGGGGCATTTGGCACCTTTTGCACATTTTGCGTTACTTTTAAACAAAAGACTATTTATTTTTTTAAATTTGTAGGATGTACTTAATATATTATGATGAATTAATGATAAATTCTCTATAATCTAGGATATAATTTTTGTAAAGACATCTTAGATTTCTGCGCGAACTGTTCATTTAAATAAAACACTTTCGTACTTATATCTTTTATAATTTTTGTCTTAAATACCTAAGACCATTTAGCACTTAGTGCTTCAAAGTGATAAAATCCTTAAAGTGACCACAAAGGGCCAGGTATTTTACGTACTTAGAACTCAAATATTTATACTGATAATTAATTTAATTTGAACATTCCCATATAAGTACCTACACCATTCATTTTAATAACTTAGTACAAATATTTTAATCAATACGAGTTGTTTTTACAACGGGGCCTGCCACGTAATCGCGAAAAAATGTCTTCTGTTCCATACATTTTAGTCGAGTCGAAGATGTAGGTAAGTAAGTGAAAAACCTGGGAATTTTGTTTGACAAAACGCTGTCTTGGTGTCCTCAGGTTAGTGAGGTCAGTAGGCGTACTTTCGCCGCGGCAGGGTCCTTGAGGCGCTTACGCAATTTCTTGCCCACAGCCACCAAAATTACCCTTGCACAATCTCTTCTCTTACCCATACTTGATTATGCAGATATATGCTATCCCGATCTTACTTCAGAACTGCTCAATAAACTAGATCGTCTTCAGAATTTTTCTATCCGGTTCATATTTGGTTTACGCAAATATGACCATGTCTCCCAATATCGCCAACAACTTGGGTGGCTCCCCATACGTCGTCGCAGAGACATGCACATCCTATCTCTCCTCTTCTCGGTGCTGTTCAGTCCTAAACTTCCTATGTATCTAAAAGAACGTTTTAAATTCCTTTCTTCTACACACGATCTCCCTCTCCGTTCCTCCGATAGTCTTCGTCTCTATGTCCCTCCCAACTTGACGAAATCCTACAGCCAATCCTTTACGCTGCAAGCTATTCATTTGTGGAACTCCCTGCCTGACACAGTGAGACGTGCACAAACCTTAAGTTCCTTTAAGTCGCAGGTTAAGGAGTTCTTCCTATCCAAAGAGTCCCTCCCTTGAAGTGTATCTCTTATCATGTTTTTTCATTTTTTATTATTTTGTTTTCGGTTTTGCACATTACATTACATTTTATACTTTGTATGTATGTATGTAAGTATATATTATGTTATATCTATTTATGTTTATATTATTATAATTATTATTTATTTTTGATTAATATTTTGATTAATACCATATTTTCTTCACTTCAAACTTATTTGTGCACAACCTACCCTAATTTCGTTTACTATTATTCCTTAAATATGGGTTGCCTGGCAGAAATCGCTGCTAAGCGATAAGGCCGCCTAATTGTACAACTGTTCTTGTTATTTGTAATTTGTATGATGTTTTTATGTTTGTGTGTGCAATAAAGTATTATCTAATCTAATCTAATCTACTTTTGGAACGGTTGATTTTTTTCGGCATTCAGTGGCTTGGGTCTATAGTAATAGTAGATTGTACAACAAGTGCATAAAACGTACCATTTTACCCGAGACGTATATATCCACCCGAGCCGTAGGCGAGGATGGATAGTCAATTCGAGGGTAAAATGGGTTTTATGTACCTACGAGTTATACACTCTGCTTTTCACTTCGAGTGTAAGGAAAATAAATTACAATATTGCAAAAAAGAAAAAATAAAGACTTCGCCATATTGGCGGGAAGACTTTCTTTTTTTTATACGTGGCAGTGGCAGCACAGTGACTTTAGCATAGATCGTAGTCCATAATGCTATTGAAATACTTATTTCTTACAAAATTTGCCTAGTTTTATTAGTTTAGTAAGTAAATTAAAATGGATTGTGTACAAAATTAAAGAAACAAAATGAAATAACAAGTTTATTTAACGAAGTTTAATTGCGTGTGTGACTGTTTACCTGACGACCTTTGTCTTAGAGTCTGAGACTTAGACGAAGATTTTACTTTATGCACTAGAGCATAAAAAAGCGATTTTATGAAAATAGTAGATTGTACAACAAGTGCATAAAACATACCATTTTACCCGAGACGTATATATCCACCCGAGCCGTAGGCGAGGATGGATAGTCAATTCGAGGGTAAAATGGGTTTTATGTACGAGTTATACACTCTGCTTTTCACTTCGAGTGTGAGGAAAATAAATTACAATATTGCAAAAAAGAAAAAAATATAGACTTCGCCATATTGGCGGGAAAACTTTCTTATTCTTTTTTTATACGTGGAAGTGGCAGCACAGTTACTTAGCATAGATCGTAGTCCATAATGCTCTTGAAATACTTATTTCTTACAAAACTCATTAATTTTGCCTAGTTTTATTTATTTAGTAATTTAACATGGATTATGTACAAAATTTAAGAAACAGAATGAAACAACAAGTTTATTTGCGTGTGTGACTGTTTACCTGACGACCTTTGTCTTTGACATAGTCTGTGACATAGACGAAGATTTTACTTTATGAAACATCTTTTCACTTCTCATGCTCGTAAAGTTCGTGTTTATGTTGGGTATAGGCTGCATAAAATCGCTTTTTATGCTCTAGTGCACAAAGTAAAATCTTCGTCTAAGCCTCAGACTCCAAGACAAAACAGTCACACACGCAGTTAAACTTCGTTGAATAAACTTGTTATTTCCTTCTGTTTCTTCAATTTTGTACATAATCCATGTTAAATTACTAAATTGCCAAAACTAGGCAAACTTAATGAGTTTTCTAAGAAATAAGTATTTCAAGAGCATTATGGACTACGATCTATGCTAAAGTCACTGTGCTGCCACTACCACGTATAAAAAAAAATGAAAGTCTTCCTACCGGGCGAGGTACCTCGGCTTGCCGGGCAGCGTCCAGGAAGCGATCACTAATGTGAAAGCTCTTGGAGCGTTCCTGGCTGAGCTGGGCTGGCTGGAGTGATCTGGCCGCGCACCCTCCGGACGCAAAATAGGCGCAATAGACGTCGAGTTGCGGAAACCGCCCGTAATGTTAAGAAGAAGAAGAAGAAGATGAAAGTCTTCCCGCCAATATGGCGAAGTATTTATTTTTTCTTTTTTTGCAATATTTCTATTTATTTTCCTCACAATCGAAGTGAAAAGCAGAGTGTATAACGCGTACATAAAACCCATCAAACATATATATCCACCCTCGCCAAATGGTACGTTTTATGCACTTGTTGTACAATCTACTATTAAATTGATAAACACTAGCATCCCTTAAATATTTGTAGGTACTTATTAAAAATTAGTGGTGTATTTATACAAAAACAATGATTGTCGTCAATGGTCTAGCGTGATAAAACATTAGTTGGAATTTCTTCATAATTACGCATTACACGGTGTGGTGACTAATCGTATTGACGCATTTTCTTATTTGACCAAGTGTGGCTCAGAAGATTACATGCTATTTAAATATTCAATCGCCAGTGAAAGCATTTTGAGGGAGCAATGTTATTTTGTGTGTCATCGTTGTAAATATTTGATATGTATAATCATAAAATTTAGACTATAATATAATGCATAAGTAATAATTATGTAGGTATAAATTTTACTTAAATTCTATCATAATTTGTGAAAAAAAGGAGATATATGTAGCTTACTTCTGGAAAAACCATGCAAGATGCACCGCCCCCGCCCGCCCACTAAAAAGTGCACACTACGAAACAATCAGTGCACAATACCTGTAGCTGCAGCACGCTGCAGGTAGCAAGAGCGTGTCACACCTTGCACCTTCACCGAAGGAGATAACTAGACAGTCGTTGCAACGATGCAAACGACTCCGTAGCTCAGTGGTTAGAGCAGTCGCCCGGATAGCGAAAGGTCGTGGGTTCGAGTCCCATCGGAGCTGTTAGTGAGACGGGTCGATTTTTTCTAAATACTTCATTTTGAACATCCAATAAAAAAAATTGCATTGTGAATGCAAAAATTTAAATATTTACCTTAAACATTTGTTAAAAAAAATCTACCGAATTTTGGATTTTTGTAGTGTGTGCGAAGCGGAATCCCATGCGCCAGTTCACCGTGGCTTTTAGTTTGTGTTATTTTTTTTTGTTCAGTTCAATTGCACAGTTTGTGCAGCTAAACTTAGATTTTTACCAGATTAAGTTTTTTTTTATTCGAGTGTGATCTAATGATCATAACAAAATATAGTTATGCCGAAACGAAATGGATATGGTTAAAAGACTTCGATCGTGACGAAGCTTCTTAATATTTATATTATTTCAACTTCAGAAACTGCAAAGGTGTTATGTACATTCAGCTCAAAACATATAACGAAACACGGCACAAGAATGTCAAAGAATGTATACTTATAACATTGTAAAAAATGTCCTACAGGATGCCTACAGGACAGGCGTAAAAGAAAAATATAAACAATCTTCGACAGCTTAAATTACCTACAGAAAAAGTCGCCGAAAAAAGTTAGAAAAAAAAACAACGGTGCCAAGTTTTTATTCATGTTTTTTTTGCAGTAATGTAGAAAACATTTGTTTTTTTCATTTATTCGCAGTTTAACTAGGAAGGTACCTAACTTGCGCGGTTTGGCAACATACACGCTCACGTTTACCTATGCAGTTTAACAGTGCAGGCACACACACCTGTCAGGCACACCCTAGCGTGTATGGCTCGCTTTAAATTTTAGAGAAGCTGGCGAAAGCCAAAAGTGTGAGTAATATGAAATAAATGTAATTCCCCACCTGAATCAACACAAATGTAAGGTTATCGAGCTTCATTAAAAATATATGTATACCTACTTAACAGTAATCTTTATTTATAATTAAATATGTATTAAACTTGTAACAAAACTGACCAACACTAACGGCATAGTTATAGCTACAGAAGGTAGGAAGAAGGTAGGTACAGAAGTTATTTAAAATTGGTTTACCCATGCTTTATTTGAACTTAATTTTCATTAAAATTGGTAGACCTACCTACCGGTATGTTTATTACGATACATACAGTCGTAGTGTAGAGTATCTTTAGCGGCACAAACAGCATAGTCGTTAAAAGTTAAATGCCTTGTACATAATATTTTACTGTGACGTAACTTCCATCTACCTTCACATTAAAAGTGACTGAAAACTTTTTTTTATCCATAACGGGGGCTACTACGGGCTAACCTATAAGTGCTCACTAAGCCTTCATCACATCATCACCTTTTTTGGCAACAGACAAAATATAAAAAAGTACCTACCTAATAAAAGGAATTCGGTATTATGAATGTAATAAGCTCGTAAGTATTAACATAAATTGTACAGAATGTTGGCTTCACTACAATCCAATGAAAATGAGTCACACCAACACATCAAAATATGACTATAAAAATTACTGCATTTAATGCGCGTACTCGTGCAATTACTAATAGTTTTTGTTTCATCGAAATCTGGCCAGGATTTCCAAAGTTACAGCGTTGTAAAGTTTCACCAGCTTTTGTAAATTTGCTTTCCTTGCGCGCTATTGCGATGACGTCATGTCGCACTGACATCTCCGATTGCGGCTGTTGTGGGTGATTTCCGTCTAACTGTACTGCATAGAGTCCGTCTGTGCGCAATCTGCGCGCAACTCGTGCGTTTTTGACGCTAGTTACAGTACATTTTCTTCGTTCTAAGGTTATGGTAAATGATTAGTATTCGATTTTGACCGCGCGCAGGCGCTCTCTAAAACTGTCACCTACTGTCGATACCGAAAGACATTTATCCCACAAACTTATCTGACCCAGTGGTGGAGGCGCCAATAGCAGTACAAAATTATCGAAATGGCTGTCTGTTTTTAGGGTGCATATTTAACCACCAAGTCAGTTAAAGTTGTAAGTACATTTTGTTTTGACGGTTGCTATATGTATTGACAGAATACCGCCCGCCATTACGAAAGTTGATTTAATTTATTATTCACGAAAATAAAACATTATTTGAAGGTGTTTTTTCACATGGGCTCAGCTCAATACAAAATTTCTTAACCATTTCATTGATCGACTATAAGAAAAATAAATTTTATTACGAAACCGTGAGAGCGTAACTATATAGCCAAAGGATTCTATGTAGGTCGGAAGTGCGACGTGACGTCACACGTTAATGCGATTGGTTCACCCGAATTTTCCACGGAGGCCGTACTTTAAAAATTAATATCTCAGTCATTTTTGAAGATAGGAAAAAAATAAAAACAGGTTCTTTTTTTTCGAGTTACATATTTTTTAGATATGCTGATAGCAAAAATCGTTGGTGTGACTCATTGGAGTGAAGTGTATTCTCACGTTACAACTTTTGTAATACTAGCCCTTCCGCCGCGGCTTCGGCCGCGTGAACTACACGACCGACGTTATCCCGCGAGAATGTGCTGTTATTCCGGGATAAAAAGTACCAAGTCTATGTCACTCTCCAAGTCCTACAGAGTTCGAATACCAAAAATAATGGCGATCCGTTGCTCCGTTTTAACGTGAAAGGCGGACAAACAATTATTATTATAATTTGTACTTAACCCTAGCGAATGTTTGTAGTTGAAAATAAATGAATTACTGAATTAGCAATTTAAAAAAATCTGCACTGCCTAATTCAAAGGTACACTAGCGCTTGTCTTGCGAAGAATGTGAATTATTAGAGATATATTTTTTCAAAATTACTTATAGTTAGTATACACGTATGCTAATGCAACCATATAGGTATAATCAAACTTTCTTGCAGGTTTCCGCTTAGGTATATTAGCTATATAGCTTTCGGAAACGTAGTTCCTCCATTAATTCTACGTTAACTTTGGGTTCAGATCAAAGATCGATACGCTAATTTTATCGCAAAAAATATAAACATTTCCACAAAAATACTTTGAATTATTTATAAATTACCGTTTTCGAGATGATATGTTCCTCTTCCAAGGTGAGCGAGTGCGTCTCCCATCTCCTGAGGAACTTCGCGGTGAGGATCTTGACTACAACAGTTCTGGTGTGTTGGAAGCAGCAGACCCTGAGGGCCCCCTCCGTGGCCAGCTTGTACCGGGGGCCCGGGGGAGGGGCGGGGGTCCCCGTCGGGTAGTCCAACCCGGAGTTGTCCGCGCAGCATTCTGGACTTGAACCCTGAGGAGGTAACAAAGGTATATAAGTGGAGAGCTTTTCATACAGAACAGAAGAAATAGGTTAGAAAGGAGTCGGTAGTCAGACAGTCAGTATGTCACGCTTTTAGTAAAGTGCGAGCCAGATAAACCTGCGCGCAGGCGAAATCGAATACTAATAGTTTACCTTTTTACCTACTTCTAATTTATTTATCAAGCTAAAAAGAATATAAATACTCGTATTTTTTTGAATTCAAAAAAACAAATGCAAGACATCATGGGATTTAATAAAAAATTACGCACAAACAAAAGAAAACAATAAATACATTGATATTATAAAATTAGACAAACATCACTATTTAAATAATAAAGATGAAATCTGTAATGAATTTAATAAACACTTCATCAATTTAACAAATGACATAGCAAAAAAAATTACATGCCTTATGCTTCACTACATAGTATAAAACAAAGTCGCTTTCTCTTTCCCTATGTCCCTTTGTATGCTTAAATCTTTGAAACTACGCAACGGATTTTGATGCGTTTTTTTTAATAGATAGAGTGATCCTAGTATAGTATAGTAGTATCCTAATAACCCAAAAAGTATTTATTTGGCTCCACTGTAGAAAATGACATAACAAAATTATAATGAGTTTGAAAAATACTACTTCAGCTGGTTACGACGGTCTCAATATTGATATTATAAAAAAAAAGTGATGTTTATATTGCAGCACCTCTAGTACGTGTAAAAACTTATCGCTTTCACAGGGTTGTTTTCCGACTCGATTGAAACTATAGATATAGTCAAGCCCCTGCATAAAAAGGGACCTAATAATCGGTGGACATATGGACATACACAAAAAAAGAACCTCCTCCTTTTTGATTTAGAAGTCGGTTAAAAATGAATTTAATAATTATAGGCAGATTAGCTTTAATGATCGTTTTTGCGAAAATTTATGAAAGAGTTATATTTGATAAATTAACTGCTTATGGCTTTAGACGAGGTAGCTCTACAACTCTTGCTTGTTTCCAATTTAATTAAACAAATAATAACTGAATCACTAAATAGAGGTAGCAACGTAATAGGCCTCTTTTAAGACATGAGCAAGGCCTTTGATTTTGTCTCGCACTCACTATTGCTATATGCCGGCCTAGCATGAGCGGCTTTTATCACGCGATATGATATGGTACGGCATGCCGGCCGTCTTGCATGCACCTTAGTGGGGTAAGCAAGACAACTCATGCTAGGCTGGATGGGTTTTTTTTTTCAATTTTTCATTTTCTTTGTTACACATCAATACACTGATTAACAAATATGAACCGCACCACGAAAACCTCGCAGGGTTTTTGTGGGTTGCGGCGAGTTGCTATACACTTATGTAGGTAGATAGTATTGCTTTAGTTTAAGGCGAAATACTTTCGCATTTTCCTTGTACTTATTCTAAAAGTAAAAAGATTGTTTTTTAAGAGAAACTGCTTTAAATTTGTTGGAAAGTTACCTAAAAGATCGTTTGTAAAAGGTGGAAATCAATGGGTTTTCTAACACATCCACTAATCCAGAAAACCTTTTCCTCAGACTATATTCATAATGGCTGCGGTGTACCTCAGGGTAGCATTCTTGGTCCTTTACTATTCCTGCTATACATCAATGATTTGCCGGACGTCATCAATCAACAATGCATTTTATTTGCTGACGATACTATTATAATAACTTATATGACAACAAGAATGACATCCAAAATATTGATAATAATAAATTAAGGAAATTAATTAAATGGTTAGAACTAAATAACCTTAAAATTAATATAGATTAAACAAAAGCATGTTACCCCACGTTATCCTATATTTTTATATTAAGTAGGTAAATTTTTTTGTCCAATATTTTCGTCCTATGTAATTTTCTAACGATGTTTTATTTTTTGGTTTTTATTTGATATCTAAGTAAATAGTAGTGATAGTAGTAATCTTACTATATTACCGTGGATTTGGAGTTTTACTGGCCCCCAGGCCACAAAATAGCCACAAAGCAGTCCTCTGCCCAACCTACTGAATGAATCGTTGCATCGAAAATAAGTGTATGGAGAAAATGTTGTTTTCAGCAATCGGTTTTCCCTCAGATCATACGTAGTAGTGATGTACCGAATATTCGCGGATGCGAGTACGAATGCGAATGTTTCACACAAGATTTAAACGTATTGAAAGAAAGGCTCAAAGCTCTCAATAAACTGTCACAGCCACCTTACAAAATGTACAAAGATCAGAACACCTTTTCATCACTCGAATTCTACTCAAGATGAGAAGAATATAGAATAGGCACGTCTCAAGATTAAACAAGAGCGTCTTTCTAGATGGAACAGCAAGTTTTATATATTACAGCGTTTTTGGAAGTCCAGCCGGCCTAGCATGAGCGGCTTATAACGCACGATATGATATGGTACGGCATGCCGTCTTGCTTACACCTTAGTGGGGTAAGCAAGACAACTTGCCGTACCATATCATATCGCGCGTTATAAGCCGCTCATGCTAGGCCGGCAGGAGTCTTAATGAATTTACGAAGCCACAAAAAAAAACTCAACCGACTTTTGAAAAGTGCATATTTTTTCTTGCGTTCATATTCGCAAAATATTCGCACAGTGTTTGCGAATACGAATGCGAATGCGAATATCAAGAAATAAGCGAATATTCGCGGATGCGAATGCGAATATTCGTTACATCACTAATACGTAGCGTAGGTATATGATCCAAGGGTCCATCACACGCGACCCGCCCCGCCCTGAGAAAGACTTATACCTAAGACTACCTAGTGTTCTGTGTCTTTGTAGTTTGTTACATTAATCTTTGTCTGCTTCACAGAAAATAAATATTTACGTTTTCCTATCGATTAATTATGTAAAATTTACGTTTGTGGTAGGGTAAAATTGACAGACAAAAGCCTAATATAATAACAGATACGCCCCGTGTCGTGATAAGAAACACGGTCTCCAATTCTCCATACAAACGGCGATAACGTTTTCCACCCTCTAAACCTAAAATTCATTGATGTATGTGAAGGCGCTACTCGGAAAAAGTATGGACTTTTTGATATAAAACTATAGGACGGTTAGAGTTGTTACAAATCTGGTAATAAGATATGTATTTCTGCATACCTTTATCAAGAATCGTATAGTTTCAGAAACACGATTTTATGATTTTGCCTCGACACTTTTTATTTTTGAAAAGACCTCTAAAAAATACGAAATTTCAAGATTATTCTTAAATGGGGTTACATATACTATTGAAAATTGGTTTAAATAGTGGACACCAATAATATTTAGGATCATGTAGAAGCATTTTTTAAAAATCGCTATTATAGTTTTTTAATACGAAGTGATTTAGTGTTTTTCTTGCCTAATCTGCAAAATCGGTCTCGCTCCCGCGCGCGTCGTTTTCTCATTGCTATCTCGCTGTATCATAAATCGCCTTAAGGTTTAGAGGGTGGAAAACGTTATCGCCGTTTGTATGATGGAGACCGTTTGCTACACACTCTTAACAAGAACCTCATTATACAGGGCGTCCCAAAACTATGTCACATGGAGGGAAAGTACCTTAAATACTGAAGATATAAAATTTTACTGAAAGGAGATTTCATTTTTATTTTAAAAAGAAAACGAACTGCATTCAAAGAGTTTTGAATAATCACCTGTCTGAACTGGGAATCGAACCTGCTAAATGTAAAAAAAATATTTCATTAATTTTATTGTAGCGATCGAAAGGCTGGATTATATCTTAGCATTTCTTCTAAGTAACATAGTATCTTAAATAAAAGGAAAACTACAAAATTTAACATTTAATGTTGAACAACAAGTTTGTGCAACGTTATGGATTGCCTTTTCTATGAATACGTGATCAAAACATTAACATTTCAATGTATTACTAATGAGTGAAGATTGGAGCAATTATACCTAATTTCCCTATCATAAGTGTTTGATAATGTGATAAGTTCACACCACCTCAATTAGTTTAAAAAAGTTTGAATGGTGCGGGTTCGATTCTCGGTTTAAACATGCTATTATTTAAAAAATCATTGAATGCAGTTCGTAAACCTAGTTATTTAAATAAAAATAAAGTTAAATAAAATTTTCTATCTACAGTATTTGGTACGGTCTATGCTACCATGTGGCATGGTCAATGGACGCCCTGGGGGCGTCCCACGACTAAGTCGTGGGCCACACTGGAGCGACCGCGGGGCGCGGAGGCGACCTGCGGATCCGCAGGACGCGCGAACACGTACTATTCCCTCGGCTGGTCGCGGCGACCGCCGGACGCGCCAGTGTGGCCCCTCCCGTCGTCCGTCTCAATATATTTGTTTTTCCCGCTCGACGCGGACGCAAGACGTGCCGCTCCAGTGTGGCCCACGACTAAGCCACAAGCGGAATAGACCGCACCAAATTATTCAAACATTTTTAAACCTATATCGAGGTGGTCTTACTTAACACATTATAACTTTATCAAACACTTATGATAGGGAAATTATCAAATTATGCTCCAATCTTCACTCATTAGTAATACATTAAAATGTTAAAGTTTTGAGCACAACAGTCATAGAAAAGGCAATCCATAACGTTCGTTGCTCAAACTTGTTATTCAACATTAAATGTTAAATTTCGTAGTCTTCCTTTTATTTGAGATACTACGTTACTAAGAAGAAATTCTAAGGTATAATTGAGCCTTTCGATCGGTACAATAAAATTAATGAAATATTTTTTTTTACATTCAACAGGTTCGATTCCCAGTTCAGACAGGTGATTATTCAAAATTCTTTGAAGGCAGTTCGTTTTCTTTTTGAAATCAAAATGAAGTCTCCTTTCAGTAAAAATTTATATCTTCAGTATTTAAGGTACTTTCCCTCAATGTGGCATAGTTTTGGGACGCCCTGTATATATAAATTATGAGAGCAAAAAGCACAAAGTAATGCTTGTATTATTGTCCTGTGGTAATGCAGTTTATATCAAACTAGCTTTCCGCTCGCGGCTTCGCCCGCGTGGACTACACGACGATATCCCGCGGGAATGTGACATTTTTACGGGATAAAAAGTAGCCTATGTTCCTCTCCAGGCTACAGAGTATCTGTGTCCCAAATTTCAACCAAATCCGTTTAGCCGTTTCGGCGTGATTGAGTAACAAACGTTCAAACATCCAAACATCTAAACTTTCACATTTATAATATTAGTAGGATATTAGTAGGACTAAATGTAAATGATGATAATGTAAATATAATGATGATAATGACTAATAATATAATAATGTAAAAAAGGGAGAAATGTCAATTATTTGTCCTTGTACAGTTTCCTCTATTTAATGTTAGTACCTACTTTACCTAAACTTTGTATGGGAAATCCCAACACTACCACAGCTATGGTATTTGCGTCAATTCTACTAAATGGGATTCTACTTAAAAGCTTCAATCAATAAATTAATGACTCGCGCACCGCGGATAACACGCCATAGCAAAATCGTATCAAGTACTGCGGGTTTGAAACTAAATATTTAGAAGATTCGGCTTAACATTTCCAACTGAATTTTTACTTTTTTGCATTCACAATGCAATTGATATAATTGAAAATGAAGTAAATATTTAGAAAATATCGACTCGTCTCACTCACAACAGCTCCGATGGGACTCGAACCCAAGACCTTTCGCTATCCAGGCGACTGCTCTAAGCACTGAGCTACGGAGTCGTCGACAGTGGTTAGAGCAGTCGCCCGGATAGCGAAAGGAATAGTGGGTTCGAGTCCCATCGGAGCTGGAGAATGTTATGCAGAGTGCTTGCTGAATATATTATGCTGCGTTTTTCATTATGAGAAAAAGTGTACAAAAATCAACTAAGTCTTTAGATAAAAATAAACAGTAGGTAGTTTTAACAACTTTATGAAATCTTCTTTCTTCAAAAACATGTGACATATAGTTCGTGACGTTTAACGTTGAAATTATAATATACTAGCGGATCCTCGCGGTTTCACCCTCGTGGTACCGGTTCCCGTGGGAATATCGCGATAAAATATAGCCTATCCTATGTCACTCGGGAAGAATGTAGCTTTCTAATGGTCAAAGAATTTTCTTAATCGGTCCAGTAGTTCGGGAGCCTGTTCGATGCAAACAAACAAACAAACAATCAAATCTTTTCTCTTTATAATATTAGTATAGAAGTATAGATTGCTAAGTTAGTAGGTTAGGTATGTAAGGTGACGTTTAAACCTTTTTTTTGGTTTCGCATTTAATGAGCAAAAGAAACGTCACAAAAGAAGGATTTTCTATTTTCAGTGCCAAATAAAAAAAAATGTATAAGTAGGTAACTAATAATTAAAAAGTGACATAAAACCTTCGATCAGTAACAACACCTAGTTCGTTGATAGAAGTATTAAAACACGTAACATTATTGTTATTTACACACATTACAATAATTTGTTAATGGCGGCACATGCGTGCGGCGGATGCTGCGTTTACAAAATGTGTCGCGATGACGTCATCGCCAGCCTTGTGTTTTGGGTTCCGCAAACAGACGATTGTAAAGCGATACAGAAATAGGGTCAACACTTTTGTTATTGCCTTTATCTTTAGTTGTTCTTCGGAAAATTAATGTAAAAGTAAAACCTATTAAAAATCTATTAATGAATCCTACTAATAATATAATGTGAAAGTTTAGATGTTTGGATGTTTGAATGTTTGTTACTCAATCACGCCAAAACGGCTGAACGGATTTGGCTGAAATTTAGAACACAGATACTTTGTAGCCTGGAGAGGAACAAAGGCTACCATTGATTTCCTTAAATTTTAGCACCTTTCCAGGGGCGTGGTAAAAAAAAGTGATATAGTTAGTCGAAAATAGTGATACCTACTTATGTAAAATTAAATGTAAGTAGGTAGTATTCAATGCATAGCGCACAAAGATTTATGAGAAGAACTACAATGACTTTCTTTTATTGCAAAAGAGATTGATGAACTAATGTGTAGCTACTAGCTACATGTTCAACACCAGCAAATTGAGTCAGTCAATCGTAAAGTTTCACCGATATAATAATAAGGCTGCTGAACCATATTACACCGACCGCTAGCATTACCGTAATAGCATCGATGTGCGAGTTTATCTGTTTTAGAATTAGCGCGATTGGCCTCCTATATATCAGGGTACCTACTTACCTAGATGTGGTATCGTATACCGTATCGAGTGAGTACGTTACGTATTTAGGATCACGCTCACGCCCCGCGCCGCGCCGGCCGCACGCACCGCACGCACCGCACGTATACTTCATACCATACAGTATTAGATACGTATGTGGTACAGCTCTAAGTAACTACTCAGCTCATAATGAAAGGAGGATCCGAACGCGCACGAGAGGACGGAGTGTGTTTGTTCATTGACCCCGGCTGCGGCACTCCGAGACCTACTTCGGAGGCAGCGCTCTGACGTCATACGGCGCGATTTGGGTCACCACGGGCGCGGGCTGCTACAGACGCGGCTCTCGCTGGGGGCTCGCGCCTTCACATTCCAGATGAGAGCCAGCCAAAATGCCGGCAACAAACGATCTATAAATATCTTGACCAATAAAGATTACATTGCATGGCTATTTTTAAAAAGTTACCGCGATAAAAGTTTATGAGCTAATTGCCGTAGGTACTTAAGTCGCATTTTTTTTAAATAAAAATCCCATTTCTAGAGCCAGCGCTGCGTTTCATACAAAAATGACCCACGCGACGTTAGTAAGTAGGAAGTTACAAAGGAATGGTAGTACAAGTATGATATAAAGTTAAAATAATTTAAATTTAATGAAAGCTTCATTAAATGACATCTCTGAGTACCCTACGTAAGAGTCTGCGGTTAAGTTAATAAAATTGCTGATTCTATGAAATTTTAGTTTAAACGAAATCGATGACAGACTGATACAACCTTATCAGTGTACCTACTTCTTTATGATAAACCTCACAAAAAAGCAACTCGTTTCCCTTGTTTTTGAGAATGATTACAGTTATTTCCGCTGTAACATCATTTCTCTTTGAAGTAGGTGCCTAGTGTCACAATATGACTAACTTACGTAAGTATATGACACGAAGCTAATTAAGTAGAACTCTGATAAGTTTTTGCATAGTATCAATAAAGATGTGATGTGACTGACTTAACATACGCACAGACGCTGACTGACACTGTTCCGTATTGCCAATTTTGGTATGAAGCACTACAAAATGTTGTTCCTCATGATAAATAGTGTTATAGCTGCGTATAAATCTGAACGTTGGTTTAACGTCACAAAGACCTTGTGAAATCAGGAACTGAAAGAAAGACAACCTCGTGCATCCTTTCACTGAGTATGATTCATGCGGATACTTTCTCGACTGACGACTGCCAAGCTTGTCTGTCATTTATTCTTCAAGATGAACAAAGGATGCACTGTACAGTATGCCTTCTTACGACAATACCTTCATTAAAAAACGGCGTATATTTTATAAGTTAAAAGAATATAATTATTTTCCCGGTTTTGCAACATTTTTTCATTAATGCTCCGCTTCAGTTGGTCGTAGCGTGATGCTATATAGCCTTATATTATAGCCTTCCTCGATGGACTATACAACAAAAAAATTTTTTTAAATTCGGTCCAGCCAGTAGTTTCAGAGATTAGCGCGTTCAAACAAAAAAACAAACTCTTTAGCTTTATAATATTAATATAGATGTGTAAGTGTGTTTCTTTGTTTGTCCGCTTTTCACGTAAAACGGAGCAACGGATCGACCTAATTTTTGGTGTCGGGATAGTTTTGGAGCTGCAGAGTGACATAGGTTACGTAAAAGTACTTACCTATCATATCACAACGTCGTCGGTCGTGTAGTCCACGTCCACGCGGACGAAGCACGGGCGGAAGGCTAGTACTTGCCATACTGGTAATATATTAGTAACTGACTCGTGAGAGCAAAACAACTTTAGTTTTAGATCGGTAATACCTCTGTTATCGTTTTTAAAGTAGGTAAGTGTAACACAGAAAAATGTTATGTTCCCCATTTGTTTTATTTTGAGAGCAATGTTCCAGGATACGGTTTGATTGATTATAAATTAAACATCAGCTAGGTATAGTAAACATGGGTGTGTTTGGATTCGCCTGCTCTCGATTGACCTATTTGAGATCCGGCACTTTCCACAAATACAAACGCTTCCCCTGATTCCTTTAAGCCGTGTATTAAAGAATGGCTAGTATAATATGTATGTATAATATGTATAATCGTGTGTTGGTGATTATCTAAGTGTTAATCAAACAAAGTGGATTCAAACGTTGAACTTTGCTTGAAGCGGAATAAAGCCTGAGAATGCTTCTGCTTAATTAATGGATAAAAAGAATTTAATGTTTAATCGACGCCGACGATCGAATCGAATCGATGTCGCATTGTACCCATCTGTTTAAATGCTTAATAATTTTTATAGCACTCGATAGAATGGACTCTACTCTCTGTTAAAATCTTAGGTTGGCTTTGTTTTTCCTGACTGAACATGGGCTTGGCAGCGGTTGAAAGGTAAGTAAAAAATAAGTCATTTGCACCCATTTTCTTATTAAATAATTAATTCTGTAGTCGTCATAGATTGGTATAAAAATCATTCAAGATAACTAGGTACCTATGTGCCATTTTCATAAAGAAAGTAACGAAATAGTATATTATGATACAAGTGAGCTTAGGTTGCTCATTATACACGAGGCTGTGGGTTGCAGCCCGAGCCGCAGGCGAGGGCGTAAATCAGCCGAGTGTCTAGTGAGTAAGTTGCTCACGAGTTTCATACGCACTTTTTCAACACACTTGCGAGGAAAAACAAACATTTATTGCATACATATTGTTGTATTGTATTTGTATTGTAAAAAAGTTCGTCCTTTTTGGACAGGCGAAGACATCAAGCCATACTGCCAATTCTTGAGTATTATGTATGTTATTATAGTTTCTTATGTTTTCATTAGAATGTAGGTGTGTTACATTCTAATGCTTCTTGGAGTATTTGGCGTCAAGTATGTCGAGTCGGTCTTCTCGGTAATTCTTGCTGAGGTAGTCACCACTACAATAAAACACTCGGCATCACGTTACCGAGATAGCGCATATTTTAATCATTCCACACATCGTCCAGTTGCGTAAACACTTGGGGCACAAAACTATACCTATCTTGAGTCACAAAGTCCACTATGAAACAAATTGCGATTAATTAAAATATCCACTTAACCTAACCCGCCAAGATGGCGCCAAAAACTCCGCATACATATTGTATTAACCTAATATTAACTAGGGAAAAAGCGCGCAAGTTTTTTTTTTTTTTGCACGCGCCAAATGTGAGGTGATTGATAACATACAGCCATACAGACTACTTCAAAATAATTAAGTATAATAAAAGTGATAAAATGCAAATGTTTTATAACAAATTATTGTGAATTATAAATAATTTGATAATAATATACTTAATTATGTTTTTGTCTTAATTAGGGACACATTTATTTATTCTAAAAACGTAAATGGATTTTCAGCCGTATAAAACCTCTTTGTTGTTACAAAAAAAGAACTGTATCTATTACCCGCTGAAATTGAAAATGTTCTGTTGACTCGCATATAACTTGCAGTTAGGTACTAACTTAACTTTGTAGGGATACTGTATTTACCCGGTTAAATTGAAAAGTCTCTGTTTACTCGCATATAATTTGCAGTTAGGTACTTACTTAACTTTGTAGGGATAATTCTATTACGCAACTAGTACTGTAATATTATTATGCACGCGTGGGTTATAGTTCGTTTATGGCCCTAAGATCGATGTAATAAGGCTCACTTTATGAGCAAGTGTGTTGAAAAAAATAAAAATACATGGTTGGCCATAAATTTTAGCAAACCTACTCGTAGGTACTTTTTATTTAGTTTGTAAACTAAATCACTTTTTCAACATACTTGCTCATAAAGTGAGCCTTATTACATCGATCTTAGGGCCATAAACCGAACTATAACACACGCGTGCATAATAATATTACAGTACTAGTTGCGTAATAGAATTATCCCTACAAAGTTAAGTAAGTACCTAACTGCAAATTATATACGAGTAAACAGAGACTTTTCAATTTAACCGGGTAATACAGTATCCCTACAAAGTTAAGTTAGTACCTAACTGCAAGTTATATGCGAGTCAACAGAGCATTTTCGATTTCACCGGGTAATAGATACAGTTCTTTTTTTGTAACAACAAAGAGGTTTTATACGGCTGAAAATCCATTTACGTTTTTACAATAAATAAATGTGTCCCTAATTAAGACAAAAACATAACTAAGTATATTATTATCAAATTATTTATAATTCATAATAATTTGTTATAAAACATATGCTTTTTTATCATTATTATTTTAATTATTTTGAAGTAGGCTGTATGGCTGTATGTACCTAATCAATCACATTACATTTGACGCGTGCAAAAAAAAAACTTGCGCGCTTTTTCCCTTAGCTAATATTAAGTTATAATTATGTTATGTATTCAATAAATGTTTGTTTTTCCTCGCAAGTGTGTTGAAAAAGTGCGTATGAAACTCGTGAGCAACTTACTCACCACTCTCACCAGACACTCGGCTGATTTACGGCCCTCGCCTGCGGCTCGGGCTGCAACCCTCAGCCTCGTGTATAATGAGCAACCTTAGCACACTTGTATCATAATATACTATTAGGGTACGATTTAAATAATGGATCTGACAGAAAACAATATAAGTTGTTAACTCTAGTCTAGTCAAAATAAGAATGTCAAACACCTTAAAATATTTACGACTCTAAAGAATTTAGGTACTTCACTTCAAAATAGTCTCGATAACGGCTAAATTTGACATAAATGTTCTTCACAAATATCACTATGTGTGGTTTGTAAGATAACGTGTTTGTGCAGATTATTTGTATAATCCACTTGAAACGATCCGATAATAGCTTACGTCAAAACATAATCTTTATACACATGACAATCTTCATAACAGACATAAAAAAGACTATGAAACATGTAACTTTATTGTTACGTAGTATCTGCTTGACTGTATTGATTCTTAACAGTACTATGAGTATGACGCATTATAGCTATAATTATTTACTTACTTTAGATGGAATCTACTTAGGCGTAAAAAACTTTGTAAAAACACTTTTAACCTACGCCTGCGAGGCGTACACGAAAACGAAAATTGTTTGCCTCTTTTTTACGGTTGGAGCTAGCGCATCGTGCTCTTTAGCGTGTCTTTAGCCAACTCGGTGACCGACGCACGGGCACTAGAGGACGGTGCTTGCCATTTTCGACATATCGAGGTATAGCACGCCTTCGAGACGTATGTTTAGGCTTTGAGTAATTTTTAACTCCAGTAGTAGTCTGTTTAAGCAAGTCGTTAAAATTAGAATTTTTTTAAATGTCTGCCCTAAGTACCTACATAACTACTTAACTAATCTTTATACTTATATAAAACTCTTGCGTTACTGACTGACTGACAGACAACGCACAGCCGAAACATCCGAATAGCCTATACATTAAGGCGATGAGCCTATACATTAAACCGACTTAAAAAAAGTACTTACCTATCAACTGAACAGGAAATAAATAATATATTTAAAGTAGGTACCTACCTTTTTGAGGTCGGCGCACAGCTAGAAGCATGAAAAAGCCAGAAAAAGTGCCTTTTCACATGTTACACGGTTCCGGCCCGGTCGCTGTGCGAAATGTATGGCCGGGTGCCAGTGCATACATTTCGCACAGCGACCGGGCCGAAACCGTGTACATGTAAAAAGGCACAAAGGCGGTGCTTTACCTCGAAACGGTAGATACTTTAAAGATATTATTTTTCCTTTACCGTTGACAGGTAAGTACTTTTTTTAAGTCGTTTTAATTCTTTTAATTAAAACAAAACTCACGCAATGATACTCGATGTTGTTTTTGTTAAAGATACTATTTTTCCTTTTCCGTTGACAGGTAGGTAGGTACTTTTTTAAGTCGGTTTAATTTTTTTAATTAAAACAAATCTCACGCAGTGATACATTACTCAATATTGTTTTTTGAAATGCTAGTTTGCATCCAAAATGCACCAAAAATAACATTTATGAGAAACCAAAATTGGTTTCATTTAATTTACAAGTTTTGTTCGTTTTAAGTATGTCTTGTATTGTATGTTTTATTTAATTGAAATTTTCCTTTACGTCATACATACGTCATTTTGATCTCGACCAACACAAAAAGCCAATCACTCTAGTTTTGGTCGGATCGTAGTGGTTTTAACGATTGCTTTGTGTTATACTATAACACTAAGATATAATAATATGGACTATAGCTTTATTCGTGAAGACCTGTAATTGGTTTTCTGTTGTTGTGTCTAAACTACTCTTGTAAAGTCACGAGCAATAATATGTATACAACATCGAACTTTGTCATATTGAAGCGTTCGGAAAGAAAACGATCAGTGTCACATTCATTCATCATTATTGTAATACGACATAGTCCTACGAGATGTTGTTTACATATTATTGCTCGTGACTGTACCTTATATTGCTGTGGGTATTCCGAAAAAAAAAAGTTAGATCGCTGAATGTACCCGACTGTTAAGGCGCTACTCGGAAAAAGTATAGACTCTTTGATATAAAACTATAGGACGGTATCTCTCTAATTGTTATAAATCTGGTAATAAGACATATATTTCTTCATACCTTTATCTAGAATCGTATAGTTTCAGAAACACGGTTTTATGATTTTGGCTCGCCACTTTTTATTTTCGAAAATACCTCAAAAAAATAAGAAATATCAAGATTATTCTTAAATGGGGATACATATGCTATTGAAAATTGGTTTAATTAGTGGACACCAATAATATTTAGGATCGTATAAAAGTATTTTTTTAAAATCGCTATAGTTTTTCAATACGAAGTGATTTTGTGTTTTTTTTGCGTAATCGGCAAATCGGTCGTTTTCTCATTGCTATCTCGCTTTAGCATATTTTTTCCGAGTATCGCCTTAAAGCATAAATGTATAAGTAGTAGTCGGGTTAGTACCCCTGCCTGCCACTTATACACTTATGTTGTGTATATGACTTGTTGTATTTTTAATATATTATTACAACAAGTTCTACCCACAATCCATAAATATATCTGTACACGAAACAGTACCTAAGTGGAGTGACTTATTCCCAAAATGTACGAGTATTTTCTTAAACCAACATTTAATAAAGTAATAGCTTTATAAGTAAACATTCCGTGACCTAATTTGGTCTAAGTACGTGGCGAATAATGTTTAGCTCATTGCTTCCGTAAATCGTAACGGTACTAAACTAGGTGATAGCCGTAAGTCGGTTAAAGGCTTCAAGGTTCTTTAAACCTTCGATCTTCAATACCGCTAGATGAATGGTATATAGGAGTGTCAAAAACGGCCGAGCGAACAAGAGCGCATTTGACTGAATCAGGCGTCACTTGGCGGAAGTCCCTAACCATTGTGAAAAACGAAATATATGTAGCTTACTTCCGCAAAAAACAGAATATGCAAGCAAGATGCACCGCCTGCCCGCCCGCAAAAAATTGCACATGCACACCACGAAAATACCAGTGCACAATACCTGCATTTAGCCAACAGCAATACACCTTGCACCTTCACCGATTAGGATGATGATTAGGATTAGGATGCCCCGGGTTGGGGCGAAACACGTGTTTCGCCCCAACCCGGGGCATCCTCAAGAGATAGTTCGTGCGAAAACCAACACCAGCGAGTCAGTGTTGGTGCAGCGATAAGAGCGAACTTCAAATGTGCGCTCTTATTTCTTACCGCTTCCTGTCATTTCTGACATAAGATCGAAACATTCGTAACCTTTTCCTCCGTTTCAAAAGAAGTCAGTAGGTGCCATATTTGAGTTTTGTTTTAGTTCGTGAGCCTCGTGAGGTGTTAATCGTTATGTAGTGGTATTTGTTGATCGAAGTTTATAACATAATACATAGATGTAGATGGTTTGGTAGTTTCAGTTAGCCTTACAGAGGTTCAGAGCCGATTATGCACGCTCTCCTCGTTTGGCATTTGACGTGTGTATTTATTTATGGTCTCGACCATGACGACATAGAGGCAAACATATATTTGTTTAACTATTGGGAAAGTGTAGGGGTTGGAACGAATGGAACAGTACTTACGTGTTGGCTGGTGTTAGATGATTGTTTGTAAATTAACAAAAGAATGGACATACCTAAAGGGGTTTACTTTTTGTAAAACCACGTTATATTTTTACCTACTAAATTATAGTTTTCTTCTTATTATTATTTATAGCAATTAACAAATAACATATTTCAGTATTCTTACACTCTACATTTTTGGGGGTTGTAGATGTTAATTGTTTTACTTATATCCAAAAGGAAAATAAAATCGTTTTCACGAATTTCAAAACTTTCGAATTAGGAACCTACCTAGCTTACGCTAGACTTTTCAAAAATTAAAAAACTTTTACTCGTCTTCAGCTACCAAATATATGAAATGTTATGGTGCATAGCATAGTAGGTACCTCTCAGTTCTAAAGATTCTGATAGGTGTGTGGAAGGCTATGGTCGGGGTCAAGAGCCGCTCCAGTCTGCTTAGCATGACCATCATTATATCACGCGATATGAAAGCACGTCATGCTGTCTTGCTTACACCTTAGCGGGGTAAGTAAGACAGCATGACGTGCTATGTCATATCGCGTGATAAAAGCCGCTCATGCTAGCCCGGCAGTCTCCCTCTACAGGGATTTTGTGGATATTGCCCCCTCTTGGTTCTCCTTTGATTGAACTGAACCCATAGGATGGGCTCTTACTTCCTGCATGGGGTATCAGGAGCCGCAAAAGGAGAAGGATTCTAACATTAATTGTTTCTTCGGGCATATACGCAAACAAATTCCCCTAACTAAAATAAAATAGTTACGGCTAGCGGCGAGGGTGAGACGAATCATGGTCAAGATTAAATTCAATCGTGCACAGTTAAGCTGAACCAATCGATCGCTCGCATGCTGGCGCACGACTCTACCTCGTGCCCGTCTCGTGTCACATTCTATTTTCTCATTATTTTCCAACTATAGAAAATTGTATATTTGAATTTATAAGTAGCAATTTCAGAACACAAATCATAATCTGCCGTTAAATGGCACCGTTCTAACAGAAATGGTAAATTCTGTCAATCAGATTTTTCCTGCACAAATACCTGTAAGAAAAACAGTTAAAATTATTTATATCCTAGGTACAACAACAAAAACTTGTAACGTCAATAGATTTTCTTATCATCTGATAATATGTATACTTATGTTAAGTAAGAAGGTATACAGGGTGTTTTTCTATATGTGCAATACCTCTTAGGTGGTGATTGTACTCATGAATATGAACAACTTTTACTATGAGGCCAAATCTGCGACTTCAGAAAAAAAACCAGCTGTTCCATACATTCTGGTCAGGTATAGTCCGTTCGGTTAGATAGTGTCGGTACACCCGCACGGCATTGTGGCAGAGCGACACTATCTAAGCGAATGGACTATAGGTATTAACAAATTGTATGAAACAGCAGATTTTTTTTGTTGAGTTGCAGAGTTGGCCCCATAGTAAAAGTTGTTCATATTCATGAGCATAATCACCACCCAAGAGGTATTGCACTTATAGAAAAACACCCTGTATTATTTTTAAGTGACCTTACTTTTTGCTGTGCATACACGTATGCTATGTACTTAGTTTATTTCTGATTGTGCACAATCCACTATGCAGCTGTATGTTTCAGTCGATTACTACAAAAGATTTAACCTTGCAACTCTCATTATTCACGGTTTAATTTACCGCTCCGTTATTGATTACAACAAAAACTAGCCAAAGCGGTTATTTGAGTGGAAATTCATAAATCTTCTTCCGATTTCCATTGCAATCGGGTGGGCCTAGGCTTATGTACCTATTCTATGAAATTAAGACGATCATAAATATATAACTATTATGAAAGACGGGATTTTTACCATGTTTATTTAGTTTTTCGAGTTCCCGATATTTCGGCGCAGTTGCACACGCCATGATCACGGAGTAACTGAATAAAGTTAAGGCGCTACTCGGAAAAGTATGGAGTCTTTGATATAAAACTATAGGACGGTTAGAGTTGTTATAAATCTAGTTATAAGATATATATTTCTTCGTACTTTTATCTAGAATCGTATAGTTTCAGAAACACGATTTTATGATTTTGGCTCGACACTTTTTATTTTCGAAAATACCTCTAAAAATAAGAAATATCAAGATTATTCTTAAATGGGGATACATATACTATTGAAAATTGGTTTAATTATAGTCCTGTAGCCCGTGGACATTCAAATTACGAAAAAGGTTACCGTTTGTCTTCGTTAAATTATTATAGATTTCGCCATTGTATATACTATAAGCGAAGTCTTAAAGATCGTAACTCGCCGTAACCATAATAGTGGTAAGTTTAAAATCTCCAATTATGTTAGTTATTTACATTTCTAGGTTACCGCATTGCTTCGCTATTGTCGTGTTGTACAGCTTTGTCCAATTACCATACGTAATAGTAAGACTATGGAAAGTTGCCAAACACAAATTTAAGACCAGATGTAGTCCGACCATTTTGATCATAATTTACATTTTTGAGTTACCGTTTAAAATTTATACATCTGTTAGTAGGCCCTCTGAACAAACCATATACTTATTTTAAGACTGTTTCTGTGGCCGGTTTAGATTTTAAGACTCATTCGGTCCATGAAGAAGAAATGCGAAAATGGCGTAAGTAAAAGCGCGTTGAGTAAACTTACATCTGCAAAACATAATGGAAGACTTAAAACTTGAAGGACAATGAAATCTGGTAACTGCCCCCCTGTCAGATTACTATAAATAAAGAGGAAATGGTAGTTCCTAATATTTTGTCTAGTTTGTTATGCCAGCTCTCTCTCTCTCGGGGTGCGAGCTAGATATCCTCCACGCGTGCTCACCTGCTGTTCGTCCCACTCTATGTTCGCATACGCTGGGAAGAACAGTAGAAGGGACGGTGCACCCTGGGCGCCACTGTAAGTAATTTTCTTGATTGTAAGTAATTACTTACAGTGGTAGTGGTGGCAGATAATCTAGCGAAACCCAATCCAAGGTGTCAGACGTACCGTCGCCGAGGGATGCGTGGCCAAGGGGGAACTTGGTTCCGAACGGTGTCTCCCCAGGGAGATGGCAATCCTGGATCAGTAATTTCGCCTTACTCGAGCAATCGTAGCTCTGCTCGAGTGGACCTGTTCTAACGCCTAGCAAAGTGGCAAGTTGTACTCTTTGGTATTCTGTATAACTTGCCGCAGCGTATGAATGTGGTCTTTGGTGCTATAGCCTTTCCGGAACCCGGCTTGTTCTGGAGGTTGGAAGTCGTCGAACCTGCGAGTGAGACGATTCGTAATGACTCTCGAAAACAACTTATAGAAATGGCTCAGAAGCGAGATGGTTCTGTATTTCTTTATATCTTTATCACCCTTCCTGAAAAACGCTTCTGCCCCATGCCTTTGGCGTTTTGCCCTCGAGGATTACTGAATTGAAAAGCTTCTAGAAGACTTTAAGTATCGGCTTTCCGCCCGCTCTCAGAAGTTCTGTTGTGATTCTGTCATCGCCAGCCGCCTTGTTGTTTTTAAGCTGCTTGAGAGCACTTGTTTTGAATATGTGCCGGTATTGGTCGGAACGTGGATTTTATCAGCCGCGATCTTTCAAGCTTAACGTTGACACTCAATGTGCCTCTGACCATGCGGTGACCGCTAGAAAATTACTTACAGTGGCGCCCAGGGTGCACCGTCCCTCCTACTGTTCTTCCCAGCGTATGCGAACATAGAATGGGACGAACAGCAGGTGAGCACGCGTGGAGGATATCTAGCTCGCACCCCGAGAGAGAGCTGACATAACAAACAAGACAAAATATTAGGAACTAGCATTTCCTCTTTATTTATAGTAATCTGACAGGGGGGCAGTTACCAGATTTCATTGTCCTTCAAGTTTTAAGTCTTCCATTATGTTTTGCAGAAGTAAGTTTACTCAATGCGCTTTTACTTACGCCATTTTCGCATTTCTTCTTCATGGAACAAATGAGTCTTAAAATCTAAACCGACCACAGAAACAGTCTTAAAATAAGTATATGGTTTGTTCAGAGGGCCTACTAACAGATGTATAAATTTTAAACGGTAACTCAAAAATGTAAATAATGATCAAAATGGTCGGACTACATCTGGTCTTAAATTTGTGTTTGGCAACTTTCCATAGTCTTACTATTACGTATGGTAATTGGACAAAGCTGTACAACATGACAATAGCGAAACAATGCGGTAACCTAGAAATGTAAATAACTAACATATTTGGAGATTTTAAACTAATCACTATTATGGTTACGGCGAGTTACGATCTTTAAGACTTCGCTTATAGCATATACAATGGCGAAATCTATAACAATTTCACGAAGACAAACGGTAACCTTTTTCGTAATTTGAATGTCCACGGGCTACAGGTCTATTAGTGGACACCAATAATATTTAGGATCGTATAGGAGCATTTTTTTTAAATCGCTATAGTTTTTGAATACGAAGTGATTTTGTGTTTTTTTTGCGTAATCGGCAAAATCGGTCTCGCTCCCGCGCGCGTCGTTTTCTCATTGCTATCTCGCTTTAGCATTATTTTTCCGAGTATCGCCTTAATGCGGGTGGATCGTTTTAACACGTATTAGGAGCAGACGAATCTGTCTATCCTCTTTCTTGTTCGTTTATTGCGCTTGATACCCGTACCACTGTTTTCGTTCTCGCACTCAACTCGAACAGAACTAGTCCGCGACACACAATAGGGCAGGCGTATCGGTTTTGGCCACTGTACCGGTTTTGGCCACTTTTTGCTCTAAAAGTTTTCTAAATAACTTTTCGCTATTTTTGCTACAGGCAATTAAAATAAGGTGTTTTAAGGTAATAATAACAACCGTTAGAATTCCATAAGACATACGATTTTTTTTCAATAAATCCCATTTTCTGTTTTGAAAAATGTTTTGTATGAAAATTTTAAGAAATTTTGTTTTGGATGAAATACTTTATAAACCTTTGTTTTTTACAATGAAATTGTTGTTATGCAATGGATTGGTTTCTAGCGCATTAGAATAAATTGATTTAACCTGGGTTTCGTTTTGATTTTTCGCTATACTTACAACAGTTTAACTATCAATAAGTGGCCAAAACCGGTACATTTGGCACTTCTCACATATCTTGTGTTATATCCAAAAAACTTTTATACTTTTTCAGAAAAATTTACTTTTAAAGGTAGATAAATTATCTATAATTTAAGATATAATTTGTCTCTTAAATACCTAAGACCATTTAGTACTTAGTGCTTAAATATCAAAAAATCCTTAAAGTGGCCACAAAGGGTACCTCTGCCCTACTCACAGTATCACTCGGCGGAACACTATTTGGATTTTTGTTGTTTTTATACAATCGAATCACTGGATTCCAGGCATTTAACAATTTAAACCCATCCTCGCGATTGAAATTATTCTTATGCTTTTTTATTTCAATCGCTTCGCTGACCAGTCTTGGTATACATAGTGGCGTTCCGTCGAAATAATCTGAGGGTTATAAAACTCCATCCAGTGGTTCGGCCCCGAGTGGAGTGGCCCAAGTGTTCTGCAATGGCCGATTTTTGTGTATCATTATTTTTGACGGCCTTGATGTGCTCCTTATCGCGGCATGCTACCGTACGTTTTCGAACTCGAAAAACCAAATAAACATGGTAGAAATCCCGTCTTTCATAATAGTTATAGTGATAATGACCATGTAAGTTTAAAATTTTATTTTGATCATAAATATGTATGGAACTGGCATTAAGTCACGTGGTCTAGGCGAATTTATATGAAAAGCGAATTTAAAATACACTATACTACACCATCCTAGGTATGTATTCTGCATCACATCTGGAGACGCATTTTTGAATATATAGAATTGCAAATCGTGTATGAAATCGCAAGATTCATATGCGAATCCCTGAAATCGCTATATTTTTGAATATTCATACTCGTGCATTTTGCAACGCGTGGTCCGACCCACACGTATTCGATATTCTACCAGGGGTGCAATTCTCAGATCTATAGAGATATCTCTAATTCGACATCGTCATATTCGAATACTTACTAATCTTTTGTATAAGTTTTGAACAAAAAAATGTAGGTACTGTAACTAGCGTCAAAAACGTCCCCGGCGCGCGCAGAATTATCTGATACTGAAAATGTCACAAAAATGTCTCAGTATAGTTTTTAAAAATACAGCTTTACGAGCGACCATGGAGATAGACTTAATACTGAGGTAACTAGAGAGTGCAGTACTAACACTTTTTTGTGACCACAAATTACACATTGGCTGTCTTCCGTCTCACCTACACCTTAAAAATACGTATGGTCATATGAGACAACTGACAGCCACTACATACTAAATGTAAAATTTGCTGGGTACACTTTTTTATTCAGGGTGAGAACTCCAGTTACCTCAGTATTAAGTCTAGCTCAATGCGCGCGACATTCATGTCGACTGAAATTGACCACTTGTTGCATGTCGAGCGCTGGGCATAGACATTTTTATAACGTGATCCAATAATTCTGTTTCAATCGACATCCGCCATTTTATTTTAACAGTACACGCCATATAACTGCCGTGTGTTGTGTGCCAAGTTATATGTGGCGCGGACTATCTCTAACTCGACATAATGTCTATTGCGCGAGAATCGCTCCCCGTAGAAATGATATGAGAAAGACACTGACAAGTGAATCAAATGACTGACAGACAAGAAGCTTAGACTAAATATTGAGGTAACTGGAGTTTTCACCCTGAATAAAAAAGTGTGCCTAGCAAATTTGACATTTAGTACGTAGTGGCTGTCAGTTGTCTCATATGACCATACGTATTTTTTCAAAGTGTAGGTGAGACGGAAGACAGCCACAGTGCCACAAAAAGTGTTAGTACTGCACTCTCCTCAGTTACCTCAGTATGTTGTCTAAGCTCTTTGCCTCAGTATTTAGTCTAAGCCAAAGATATTATATTATAACTAAGCTTTTTGCTGACAGACTATGACATTATAACTTTTTAATTTACGTTCCGTTCCCCCGTAACTCATTACCGGTTTTTAAATTCAACAAGTTATGGCTTTTCGGTTTTATTTTTCTGCGTGAAATGAAAAATGTTATAAGATTCGAGTTTTAGGACAACACTCTTTTATAATGTTTATACGTTTATACAAAAATACGTTAAATTGGGAGCAATAAAAATTAATTTCGTATACGTTTTGCTTTCGTTTTTAATTTAATGTTCACTTCGAATGATTCAAAAATAAGTCCCCTGTTCTATTTTTAGAAGCTTTCACTATGCGAGTTGAAAGGGGTGTCTAAAAACGACAAAGTAGATACCTAGTTATTCTAACTCTCGTTCTATCCCGACTGCCGCCGCCTGCCTGACGAAACTGCTCAAATTAATGTTACCTACATTCATTGACGTTTCCTACATGTAGATTTTTTTATTTAGTATAAAAGTAAGGATTTGAGAGCCGAAACTATTTGACATTAAAAAATGAAAATTAAATAATATACTTACTTAATTCTAAAAACGTTGCATTTGCCACATCGGCATTGCGCCCAGCTGTTGATTTTGTATGATGCCATCTGAAGGCATATGGTATAGACGTAACACAACAACACATACAGAGAGTTTCACTTGGATATACAATTAGTAAACGTCAAAGGGGTGCAGCAATGTTAAACGGAGATGATTGGCTACTTTATGCTACGTGGTAGACTGTCGTCATAGTTACGTCATACGAGATGTTAAAGTATTCAAATAAATGCTATAACCTATAACCCGTGCGGTTTTTTCTTCATCTGTAGAAAGCTACATTATTCCTGAATGACATTTGCTACACTTTATTCCGATATTCCCATGTGAGCCCAGGAGGACGGCAGCAGAAGAACAGCTGGAGTCATAAGGCCGGAAGCTGCCCAAGACCGTACACAGAGGTATAAACTGAAGGAGGCTACACCCATGAAGTAGATTAAGGCTAGTAAAGAAGATTATTCACATGTCAACGGGTACTACGCGACAAAAACCGCGGGTAGCTAATAAAAGTGACAGCATTTAGTTCCCAAACTAGCGTGTAAATTTATGTCTGATTCTGTCTTCCTATGAAGTCTCAGGGAGCTAGAAGGAAATGTCAACAATGTAATGGATTAATTTGGAACATTAAAAACAATGTTTCCAATTCATATTATTTAAAGTGTTGGTGAAAACCACAGCAATGGCTGATAGGCGTGAAACTTATTCTGTGACATTCATATCGCCACTAAACTGTTTAGAAAAGAACTAAGTACCTACTTACTAAGAAAATTGTATGGGACAAGTTTGGTATTTTAACGACTTTTTTCAAATCAACACTTTTTTTGGCTTTATTTGAATGTTAATGTTAAACTTCCTTCATCAAGCATCACGTCGACAAGAGATCCACAGTAACAAAGCGGTGTACATCGATAAATAAATATATTTAGCTCTCGGTTCCGACGCATCTATGACGCACAGAACTTGATTTATTCAATAAATATTCTGACTCGCGTGCGGTGCTGTTGGTGAGAGGTGCGCTTTATAACAACGAATTAGTTTACATTCCCAAAAATGTACGTTGAACCAGTTGAACTAAGTAGTGGTGGCCGTCGCGACTTCGTTCTTTGTTAAAAAAACTTACTAAAGTATTTTATTCCCCTTTTCAATCTTCTTAGGGTTGAATTTTTAATAATAATTTTTTAGCGTTTAAAATTGGCTTAGTTCGAAAATATTGTTTCGATAATTTGATTACAAAAATATTTTAAAGTTAGTAGGTAACACAACTTGACCAGTGTGTGTTGCCAGTTATGACTTATGGAAGCGAGACGTGGTCTTTTACTATGGGTCTCATAAGAAGGCTCAAGGTCACCCAGCGAGCAATGGAGAGATCTATGCTTGGTATTTCCCTGCTCGATCGAATCAGAAATGATGAGATCCGCAGGAGAACTAAAACGACCGACATCGCTCGAAGGATTGCTCAGTTGAAGTGGCAGTGGGAGGGACACATAGCGCGGAGAACCGATGGCCGTTGCGGCGGAAAGGTTCTCGAATGGCGACCGCGAACCGGACGACGTTCCGTGGGCAGACCCCCTACAAGGTGGACCGACGATCTGGTCAAGGTCGCGGGAAGCCGCTGGATGCGGGCAGCGCAGGACCGATCGTTGTGGAGATCCTTGGGGGAGGCCTATGCCCAGCAGTGGGCGTCGTATGGCTGAAATGATGAGGTAACACAAAAGGAGGAGCCCGCTGTGCAGTGATTAGCGCTCAGTCTGCCTCACGGGATGAGAAATGAATTATCTCGAGCTCCTTCGTACTGCGGCCTGCGGCAGACACTTACGTGTGTATATATTCTTTGCTTACGTACATTATTTATTCTGTGCTTCGGCTGCGTTTTCAGTCGATAATACCCACCTATTCGCATTGAGCCTGCGTGATGGGTGGGTCATGGCCCATTCTCTTTATTCATCCCTAATGGCTTCCAGCGGCTTTACCCGCGTGGTTCCCGTTCCCGTGCGAATATCGGGATAAAATAATAATAGCATTTGTCACTCAAAAATGATGTTGTTTTTTTAAGGTGAATTTAAAAAAATCGGTCCCGTATTTTTGAATTTATCCATTACAAACAAAAAATCTAAATTTTCTTTTTTATAATATACTTAGATATGGAAAGACTAGGTATGCCCCAGCAGTTGATACATTGAATGGCTGATGATGATGATGATGATGATGATGACAATGATGATGACTTAAATGCAGGCACACCCGGTTTTTTATTTTGTATATAAATGGCCCGAAATCTAACGTACCTTCATACGTATCAAGATAATTGACTACAGTCAGCAAAAATATTAAAGTTTTGACATGGCATTTTTTTTTAAAGTTCTTCATTGACGTAGGCAAAGTTTTCATTACAGTTATGTAACTTGGAAATAAGAAGTTGACATTATGAAGGGACATAAATATGACAATAGAAACATGCTTTAAAAGATTTACAATCAGAAAATAAAATCTAATAAGTACCTTTCCTGCGTCAGTAGCATAACTTCCTTTTGCGTTCGTACAATTTATGACAGCTGCATAAAACTTTGTTGCAATCTATTTATGAGTGGTGCTAACAGCCGTTACCTAGGTACTTTAAAATTATTCGTTTACAAATAAGTAAAATAATAAAAAAAATACCTATCCGTACTCCTCGTTTACAAATAACAAAAAAAAATTACCGCCTCCGTGGTCTAGTGATTCACACCACCGGCTTCAGACCCAGAGGCCCCAGGTTCAATTCCATATTGTATTCGGTTTGGTTGGTGGTAGGGTAGGACTAGTTTTTAGTCCGCCTGGCTAGCTACCAAAATCTTATCAAATCTGACGCCCCATAACAATTTATGTTTTCAGCATTATTTTGTTTCGGCGGGGCGGCGGCCAGTTCTTCAGGGATTGAGGATTCCGGGAATAGTGCGCTTCCACCTTTAGCCTTATCACATTCACCACATAAGATCAGTGCGGTGAAGGCTAAGTGCTCCCCCGTGTTGTGGATTAAAAAATAAAAAGTAAATATAAATACCTGCGTACATTGAGAAGCCCGTAGCGCAGTGGTTAGCGCGCTTGGCCTGCGGTCGTTGAAGTTAAGCAACATTCGCAATGGTCAATCACGGGATGGGTGGCCAAAAATTGTATCATTTCCAGCTCCTCCGTGCTTCGGATAGCACGTTAAGCCTTTGGTCCCGGCTGCTACGACTTTCTCTAAGGATGTTAAATCTCGATAAGCGAGGAAGTTTCAAAGGTGCCGAAAATGTAAGACCTTGCAGTAGTTCAGGAGCGTCGAAGATGCCATTCGCTAACTTGTGTAAAAACAGTAAATCTTGCATACGTCTACGATCCAAAAGTAATGCGAACGGACACCCTACGGCGAGCCCCAGCGTGCTTATAGTTTGCCGCATAGAGTACTTTATTATTGGTTTTAGGACGAGGTTATGTTTCTTTCCGTAGTTTTAATTTGTTTTTATTACGTTGGTAAATTTTACTGTAGTCAAATAAGAATTAAATGTTTAGTCAGAATACAGGTATGTACCTATGTAAGGGATAGACTTGCCGAAGCCTAAAAGGTCAGTGATCTCTGATCAGTCAACGAAAATGATTTGCCTTTTCAGAAGTAACACAAACTATGAATCCTAATTGATTAAATTCTATAAGAGATTAAGAGACACTTACTGTGTTTTGAGTTTGTATTCAATCCGTGGCTAGTCAGCAAGAACAAGGACGTGTTCCTAGGTGGAAAAATGAGAAATTTCTTATTCTTTTTAATGTTTGAAGCGTTCAACAGAGTTTTTATGTCAAAATAAAAATACAATGAAATCTGCCGAAAAATAACGCTTCGATTGATGTATAACACTTTATTACACTACCTATAATATGCTTAATGTAGCGTAAACACACATTTCTGCTCGTTCTGTAAATTTTTCCAAATGTGTCTTACTGTGTTTTGCTTTTGGGCAGCCGTGATAGTGATACACATTCTGTTGTGTGTGCATGTGTCTTAGGTATCTACAGATATTAGTAAAGATCTGTATTTTTGAAATTACATTATAATTTTATTATCACCGCAAAGATAAGGCCGGTTTGTTTGTAATCATGATTTTCCGTTTCCTTTCATTGTGAAGCTTTTAGTTTTATGCATATTACAAATCCATCACTAAATACTGTAGGTGAAATAAAACTCCAGCCAACGATATAGTAAAATGATAAGCACAGAGAAAAAAATCTTTCCGTGTTCTGTGATGATAAGTTAGGTACTCATGGCATTGCATTATTGGGCAAAGTATTTGAATTGATGCCTTAATCGGAGAGATTTATATTACTAAAGCTCATTTGGACTATTGACATCAATTTCCAGAGTAACCTACTCTACTGTTGTATCTACCTGTAACAAGTATGGAATTTAGATAAAAAATTGCTTCTTCACTTGAATGATCCGTCTCGTTTTGATCAAGGTAGGTATATATTTTTTTCAACAGCAGCTCTTCTGGCCGCATTTTGACTTATAGTATGTTTACTATAGTAAACGTAATCGTATACGATTACGTTTGCTATTGCGAGAGTGTTTCGTGCTTGGCGTACAGTTTAAATAAAGATACAAATACGGTGAACTTTCAATCTCCTAAGACATTACATTAACTCACGCCTGTTTCCCATGGGGGAAGGCAGAGACCCATACGATCATTCGACCTGCTACGATCCTTGCACATTTCTTTCGCTACATTCACATCCATCAATCTTTTCATACATGCCCGGCGGTTTTTGTCACTCGTGCCTTTTTTATTAAACCCCCTATTTGGTCCGTGTAGGTTATTCTGGAACGCCCTTGCGCAACCGATCATTCCAAATTCGCACAATATATCTTTTTCATGATTCGCCTTTCATTCATCCTCTCTATGTGACCAAACCACCGGAGCATTCTTTTTTCAATTCTTGTCACTATCATCTTTCAGCCCACACCTTTCAGGAATCACATCATTGCTCACTCTATCACTCAATTTGACTCCAATATTTTTTCTCAACGATCGCATCTTTACCTCATTAATTCTGCTTTCATTCTTCTGCCATACCCAAGACTCACATCCATACATCAGTGTCGCCATCAGCACTCAATTATGAATAGCCATTCGCGCCTTTTCAGATACGATTTGGCTACTCATAACCGAGTGTATAGCGCCATTCACTGAATTCCCTTTCTTCACATGTCTTTCTGTCTTCCTCACACAACCTCCTACGACCACTCTATATAGACAAATATTTCAGTGCAAATAGTGAATGCACATTGTACTGTGACGACTCGAGTCAAGTCGTCAGCCCTCCCATGGTGACGTATAGGTACGTCGTCTTCGCGAAAATGCGGCCTAAAAAGGCTGATGTTTTCTTTTAAACAACTTAGGCTTTCTCGGTTACTAATAGCAAACAATTTTTAATTGCATATCATTGCACGCTGCTCGCATATTTAAAATCTTTTTCACTTCTCATGCTCGTAAAGTTCGTGTTTATGTCGGGTATAGGCTGCATAAAATCGCTTTTTATGCTCTAGTGCATAAAGTAAAATCTTCGTCTAAGTCTCAGACTCTAAGACAAAGGTCGTCAGGTAAACAGTCACACACGCAATTAAACTTCGTTAAATAAACTTGTTGTTTCATTCTGTTTCTTAAATTTTTTACATACCTAATCCATGTTAAATTACTAAATTAATAAAGCTAGACAAAATTAATGAGTTTTGTAAGAAATAAGTATTTCAAGAGCATTATGGACTACGATCTATGCTAAGTCACTGTGCTGCCACTTCCACGTATAAAAAAAAAGAAAAAGAAAGTTTTCCCGCCAATATGGCGAAGTCTTTATTTTTTCTTTTTTGCAATATTGTAATTTATTTTCCTCACACTCGAAGTGAAAAGCAGAGTGTATAACTCGTACATAAAACCCATTTTACCCTCGAATTGACTATCCATCCTCGCCTACGGCTCGGGTGGATATATACGTCTCGGGTAAAATGGTATGTTTTATGCACTTGTTGTACAATCTACTATTGGATTACAAATATTTCTGTTTGAATTTGCAAGAAATTTTACCAAAAGTTAAAGCTTTAGATTTTGTTTAACCGTGTTTAGTTCCGGACCTAGTAGTTGCATTTTTCACATTTACATCTTTTCTTGAGGAAGGTCATAATTAAAATGACCCTTAGTCCGAAGTAGGTAAAGCTTGATACAAAGCCACAAATGCTTAAGTTATTGATCTTAGTTATTGATACGAGTATAAACTCATTGGATTGGAAGGAATTCACAATGGGTATCCAAGATAGAATATAAGGCAGAGTACCGTTCTGTGGTTAAATAACTAGCGTGAGTGACTTACATTTCAGTCGAGGAAATCATGAGATAATGAACTAGGTATTGAACGCACTGGACGTATTTTACACTTTTAATTATTCTAACCGTCAATAATTTGAGATTAGTAGCAATGCATATTAAAATATTTTTAATAAAATATATTACTTACCTACCTACCTAAAACTAAACGCTAATCAAGAATCACAAACATAAACATGATAGAATGTAAAGAGTCCCAAACTTACAAAATAATCTGCTGAGCTCTGATCGGCGAGGCTGGGTGAGAGCAGGCAGCCAGGTGAGGGCGGCGCGGTGGCCGCGGGCGGCGGCGGCGCCAGCGACAGCAGCTCGCCGGCCGACGCCGACACGTTGCCGGCCGCTGCCAGGCTGCGCAGCCGGTCCGCCAGGTCCGTGTGTCCATTCACATGACCAGAAGAATCCTTCTCGTCACCCCCACACAAGTTATCTATGATCCTCGGCCGCCTCAACTTCCGCGACGCAGCACGCCATCGTCGCAAACGACACGCCGCGTTATTCAACACCTCCTCCGTGCGACACGGCTGCAGCTCCTCATCAGAGGCCGCTGCGTCGACATGTTCATCTATGAACGGAAGCGTTTCCCCAGAGGAAGGCGATGGTCCATCAGGATGCACTCCTTGCGTATCCGAGGAACCCAAAAAGTCTCGCAAAGCAAAAGCTAACTTCTGATCAGCGCTTAGACCAGCTGGAGCGCTATTAGGACTGGTCGCGTCAGTGGCCATAAATCTTGTACTGTCCACCTTCCCTTCCTTTTCATCCTTTAAGGCACCATTCTCATTAGAATTCAGGTCCACGGTTAGATCTTGGTTAAACGAAGGCATTTTACCAAATGCAAATCATTTATAATTCACTCATTGTAAACTAAACATGTTTATAAACTAATGATGTTATTTGGTTTAAATATTGTTGTGTACCTTACAATTTCAAACACAAAACTTAATGATAGGACTAGAAAATTGAGAATCAAAATTTCTCCCTCGAATTAATAAAAACAAAAAGTCACAAACGATCTGCATAATTATTTTGAAGAGGTTGTGATGAATTTACACTAACATCAGACGGAGGTGGCTGTCAATCCAAACTTTTTTTTGTATCTAATCGATTATTTTGGTCGGTATCACTGATATGCCGTTCCGAATGTTAACTCACATAACTGAAGACGAAAGTCCACCGAAAAGAGAAAGTACTGAACGAAATCATCATTATGGTAACACACGGGATCCGTACCGATTGATTAGTGGTCAAATTACGTGCATAATCGGCGTCGAATCGCCTGTACAAGCAGTGTACGCAAACTGAACGGAGCACTACTGGCTAGCGCTGTCATCGTCGGTTGTACATATACGCAATATCTCGATAGTAGCCTTCTTGTTTGTATATTGACGTACACTCGGCATGCGCGATAAGGCCCGACTACGCCAGCGCCGCGCGTAATCAACGTGGGAGTTACGTGAAACCTGAATACAGCGCCATCTGCAGTTGAGGCGGAGGAACTGGAACTACATTTCATGAACATCGTGTGCTTGAAAAATACTGCCACCTTAATATTTAGGTATTACGTTAGGTGTCTATGGTTTTTGATATCATTATATCAATAAATTACATGATTGACTGATTTATACCCGAAATAATGGTAATGGTGTCTTGCTCTTGGAATTGTGTGACTGGGTATACTTAGCTCATTTATCTTACTTTTCTAAATACTTCATTTTCCATTTTTCAGTAACAAAAATTGCATTGTGAATGCAAAAAACTTAAAATTTAAATAGCTCGCCTAAAGTTATACATTGGCTTACTAACACGACATACGTATCTTCCTTTCTTTTGATGAGACTTAAAATCATCATAAAACATAATCGTCATTATCATAAAACTCTGACCCCCTTTTTCCAACACGTGGACTAAATTTAGAACTGGTTTAAAACTGATGCTAATTCTGTCTTTCATTTGGAAAATGAAAGTGACAGCTCCAGTTTAGTACCAGTTTTAAACCAGGACTATTTTAGTCCACGTTTTGGAATAGGGGTGTGAAAGTCTAGGGTTCGAACTATTTAGACTTTCATACTTAGAAGATATACTTACATACTATGCGATTATTAAAGAATAGGACTGTCAAACGGCATTTTTGATCTTTGTTCCTTTTCTTGCACATCCTACACCCTGAAGTGGAAGCGAAACGCAAACAAATATGGCCGTTTTGACAGTCCTATTCTTATAATAATCGCATAGTACATCGATATTTAGAAGTATCGAACTTCTAAAGCAGAGGAGAAATGGCCAATAAGTTCAACTTGTAAATAAATTGAAAAATAAAAAGAGCTAAGTAAGTATATCAACTTTGAATGGTACCTTTTTTTACTTAATTACAAATCAAGGAGGAATTTATAAATAAATGGCTAAATATAATAAAATAAATAGCTTGCGATAGGTAGATAAAATAAATCAATGCGATTCGGTATTTATGAATTGGGCAAAATTCAATACCACTTTCCACTGGTAGCTATTCATTGAATGTGCGACAATATCTACATGTTTTAAATTTTGGTAGACCTATTATTATATTCTCCCTGCCCGAACAAAGTAGTTTGTGTTTACCCATGTAATGCTTGTCATTACTGATTCATGGGCGAATTATTACGTTAACCATAATAACTACCACAAATGTACGGCGGCGACCCATGTTGAAATATTTGAATAATATTGAAGATTAAATCGTGGTCTAAAGTTTGCAACATAGCATTTAGTGTACCACCTATACCTAGTACCATTGAGTAATTTTAAGGAACCAGCAACCGTTTTCAAATAGAATCTAAATAATGGACTGTGATGTATCTTTGTGTGATTGATTTTAAAATCAATAAAGTGATTTGAAATATTCATCGATTTATTTAACGTTTTGAAGTTAGTGTAATAATGCAGTAAGTAAAATTTAATTTCTATATGCACTAAACCTACATGTCCATACTTTACCGCCTTAAACAAAATTAACTCTTTCAAATCATGCTGGAGATTACAATGTGCATGAAACAGATTAGTAATGATTGCAACAATTTGACACTACATGATCACGCGCATTACACCATGAAGGCTACAGATTGTTAGGGAATACCATCATTTATCATACTAAGGACACATTTAATACCGGCTCATCATCACCTTTGCATCATACGCGTAACAGCATCAACCAAGCACACAAATATCAGATTTCCGAGGCAGCGGTCGTGTTAGTCACTCATGTATAATGTGTCTTTGGCTCTTAACAGCATGTTTGGGTCTCATTCCCACCAGCCCTCCGAGTGCCAGTATCATTGTTATTCAAGGAGCACCTACACCGATTATTCAACCAACAACAACAACTCGTCTGCCAGCTACTACTATCACTCCCAGGCCAACAGCTACTACAACGACCACCAGGCGCCCTAACACTACCGCCAGCATCATGACGGTGACATCATCACAAATCACAGGTCTCGTTCCTTTAGCAGAAGTTGTAATTTGTAACAATTCTGATGTAATTTGTTTTGCTAATCCTGATGACGTCACAGGATCGCTACCTATCGACCCGAGGCGGGGGACCACACCGGCAATGTCGTCGGCGCTGCAAGGTCCACCGATCATCGGATACAGCGCCCAAGTACCATCTTACGAGACATCTGTGAGATTCCCTAGGGAGAAACGAAGTTTGGATAGTGACATAATGAGGAAAGTGTTGTATAATACTAAGAACCCATTTACTTATACTCACAGAATTGTGAAAAGACAAAGTTGTTCCTGTGTTGCTGCTGGTACTTGTGCTATTTCAGGAACCAATAATGGCGCTGGGTTTATAGATATTAGAATCGTTAACCAGGTAATTTTTTTAAAATTTGATTTTACTCCTCATTGACGCGAGTAGTGGAAAGCTTTATTAACTTTTCTAAATTATTATAGGGCCAAGGCCAATGTCCGGCAGGTCAAGAGTATTGTTGCAGTGGGACCACGTCTCAGATAGCTTGTGGTACTCTCCAAGCCAGCCCCAGTGCTACAGTAGTACCAGCTGTAGGACAAGCTAATTACGGTGAATACCCTTGGCAGGTAAAATAAAAATTATAAATGTTTGATGGCATGGTCATTGTACAAACATTCAAGGTAGATTTTTTTATTAGTGAATTATCATTACAGGCTCTAATTTTAACAAAGCAGAACGATTACATAGCCGGCGGTGTGCTCATTGACAACTTAAATGTATTGACCGTCACTCACAGACTTTTGTCGTATTTGTAAGTAAACATTTTATTTAGTTCTCTTTGAATTTACCCTACTTTTAACACACCATCTACTTTGTTCTTAGACTGGGTCTTGATAAATTGATGTCATTACATTAGCGATAGTCATCTATTTAATTTGAGATTACGAAAGTTTATAAAACAAATAATAAATATTAGACACCAAGCACCTGTGTTATGTCAATTGGAAACAACGACGACGGCTGCTACTACAGACAAGAGGAAATATTGAAAAGTTCCTTTTCAACCGACCGGGAATCGATCCCGGGATCTTAGAGATAGTGGCACCTTGAAAACCAATGTATACCACTCGCCCACGGAGCTCGGATCGGGCTGATTTTCTTTTATTTGTTTAAAATGTTTTTATTAATATCAGAAACACGACACAGGTATTTAGGCATTTACAAATATTTTCCATATTTTCGGAGATATAGCTCATCAAACTTCCTTATGAGACAAGGACAGCGCTAGACACAGATGACGTCAGATGTGCTTAACTCCATACTCCCGCCATATAACATTTCGTTTCAGAAGGAGATACTAGAGACACAGTTTTTCACAATTCAGCAGCTCATAACATTTAAGATATTTTTTTTCACTTTGTTATTCTTCAATGTTATATATTTGAATGTTACTATTAAGTATTTACATATCTATAACAGTCCGATGCCCTATTAGAAAATGTTCAAATACTAATTAACTTTACCTACATGTCGTCTAATGCGACTTCAATAAATCTTTGTTATAAGATATCATGATTGTGTATTGTGTTTACCAGTGTTGCAGGGGCAGCGCCCAACGTCAAAGTTCGATTAGGAGAATGGGATGCAGCAGGAACGTACGAGCCGGTTCCCTACCAAGAGTACACCATTCAGAAGGTGTTCAGCCATCCTTCATATAACCCCGGCACCCTGCAATACGACATCACTGTATTGCGTCTGTCATCAGCCGTACGTTTCACCCCTGCCGTGGGGTCTGCTACCACTATAAATAGGGCATGCCTTCCGCCCAATAATGCTGCTACGTATGTAGGACAAAGGTTAGTTTTCGAATTCTACCTACCTACAAAGTTACGTTGAGTTATATTGGACTTACAAATAACTTGAAACTGATAACTTGATTGAATATATTTGACTGACGACCGATTTAGAGCAGGGGTACGGATACCTGCCTTCTGCGCCAGAGGCATCGGGTTCGATTACCGAACAAGACAAATATTTGTGTGCATGACCATGTTTGTCTATTTGTCTTGGTCTGGGTGTTTTCTATGTAGGTATATTAAGTATGTATTTACAAAAAAGGTATTTATTTTATATTTAGCCGTTATCAAGTTTTCCATGACACAGCTTCTTAATGAAATTTACATGGGCTTAGATAATTGGTGTGATTGTAAGAAGTGTTATTTATTTATTTACACTCAATTCACTGACTTCGGCCTACCTATAGGACCTACAATCCAGATGAAAAATTAAAGAGTAAGAATTTGGTAGTCAATTTAAGGCACGCTTACACCAGCAATTAAATTGCTCAATCCCCGTCAAATATGACGTCACGACCACATCAAGGTCAAAATGTAGCTAGTGTAAATGTAGCAGCCTGTTGATTAAGTTACGGCCACACAATACCACGAAATATGGAGCAACAATTGCTTGTGTACGCGCGCCTTTAAAGAAGTTAAGGTTTGTTCCGTGAATATTTTCACGGATAAAAAACTGTTTCGTCAAAACCGTCCGGGATCACAGAAATTGCAGTTGAAGAAGTGCAAAATTAAATCAAAATTTTACAGATGCTGGGTATCAGGCTGGGGAAAGGACATGTTCGGCACTCAAGGGCAGTTCCAGCAGATCTTAAAAGAGGTCGATGTGCCTATTGTGGCGTCGGGCCCGTGCCAAACGCAGATGCGGACGGCGCGCCTCGGCCCCAACTTCGTGCTCGACACTACCTCCTTCATATGTGCTGGCGGAGAAGCCAACAAGGACTCTTGCACTGTAAGTTTAAGGTTAAAGGCTGCCACACACCAAAAACGCACGCAGACGTGCTGCATTGCGTCTGCGTACGTCATGATTTTGTAATATTTGAACTTGTACGCGTATCACACCGACAGTGTTGCATCGCAATGCGTCTGCGACACCGTCTGCGTGCGTTTTTGATGTGTGGTAGCCTTGTGATATTGCCTGCTCAAGGGCATGACTAACTAGTAGATTTTAAAAGAAGTGGACTTGCCCATCGGTTCTCTTTGTTGAGAATACATATTTCAGACAAACAAGACTTTTACGATCGTAAATATTGTTCTTTATTGATAACGCGTTAGAATAGACGTTGTTCCCCAGTCACAATCCTCACTTGATAACGTCAAAATATCTACTCGAAACTAAGTTCATAAACCTAAAAAAGAGCTTCTAAAACATTACCCTGCCGCTTTCAATGTAGACAAAAAGTTGAAAAGCTTTTGAGTACTGATTCGGACGGTAGACTGATTAAATGTTACCTCACTCTATTATTTTATGATTAAAAAATTCTTCCTATTCAAAAAAAGTTACTATTAGTAATGCTTTAGGTACTATTAAAATATTGATTCTAGGGTGATGGCGGTTCAGGCCTGGTCTGCTCGGTAAATGGGCAGTGGGTGGTGGTGGGACTGGTCGCCTGGGGACTCGGCTGCGCGTCGGCCAACGTCCCCGCCGCCTACGTCAACATCGCCGCGCTACTGCCTTGGATCAAACAACAAGTCGCCGCAGCTTAAATACTCAAGAACTTCTACGATGTTTTATTCAAATAACATTTGCCTGCTAAAAATGGTAGAGCACTTTCATTAAAACAACCCAACTCATGAAGCTTAACACAATAATTTATTAAGATAACAGTTTATACAAATAGCCATGTAAACATTATAAAACATCACTATCCCTAAACAAAATAAATGTAGAACCTACTTACAAGAAAACAGCGTTCTAAACGCAAACTTCAACGGCATTAATCTATAATTTAGTCTGGGACGTATTCTAGTATTGCAGCGGGAGTTCCGCGTCACGGACGATAACATTCGCTAGGCAACCCGTTCAGTCTTCGTCGGGTTTTTCCTGTTTAACCACGAGAGGGGGTGAAGAGTTCGGAGGTTGCGGGGGCGGGGCCGGTGGAGGGGATGAAACTTCAATATACTCGTCAGTGTTTCGCTCTTCTTTTATCTCTGGCTCCTGTTTGACCGTAGCTAACGGTGGCACAGGCGTAGCCAACGCAGCCTGGGGCACAGTATCAGGTGGAGCTAAAGCAGCCCACGCGGAGGCGGCACCTCTCGCATAAGCCTCATAAAACGCTCTCTGAGCTATTTCCGCTTCTTCAAGATGCACGAACGCATGGTTATCGAGTTCAGCTCGGAAGAAGAATTTCAATCCGCACCGGCCGCAATCGAAAGGTTTTGGTGCCGAAGCGTGTTCCGGGAGGTGGCGTTGCAGACCGGCTGCGCTAGTGAAGACTGCTGAGCAGAGGTAGCAGGTGAACGCACTTATGCCAGCGAACGTGTGTTCTATGAGGTGGGCTTGGAGACGCGTGGGAGATCCGAGGGCGCGTCGGCAAAGGCGGCAGTCGTGGTCTGCAGGTGGCGGGGCACGGGGGGCGGCATGCCGTGCATAACAAGAAGAACAAGCTCGAGCCCCCTCCCCCGCCTCACCTTCAGTAAGTGCTCGCAAACAAATCGCGCATCTTTGCTCGTCTTCAGCAGGGCGTAGATGGAAACGAGCGTGGAGTCGTGCTTCCGCCTCTGAAGCTAGTGTTTGCCGGCAAACGACGCAGGGTGCTGGCAGAGTGGGGTGATGTCGTGCCATGTGGGTTAGGAAGGATTCTTCGGACGGTAGTCGTGCGCGGCAACGAGCGCATGTGTCGCCAGCAATGACCTGAGAAAAAGACGAAATTATTAGTTTGACACGCGTTTTAGCAGTTAGTAATAAAAAAGTATTGGTATCATCATGTCTCTCACACGGACTGATTTCGTTAGGGATCTTGGTGTCATTATGGATTCTAAGCTTCTATATGACAAGCATATTGACGCTATAACATCTAAAGCTTTCAAAATGCTTGGTTTCATTATTAGAACCACAAAACATTTCAAAATGGCTAAATCACACAAGATCCTCTATTGTTCATTAGTTCGAAGTCAACTGGAATATGCAAGCCAAGTGTGGAATCCTAAATATGATATCTATACACATAAAATCGAGAGAATACAGAAGAAGTTTCTGAAGTTTTTGAATTTTAAACATAAAATAAATGTTGACTCAGACTACGAGAATATTTGCAGGCATCATCATTTATTACCATTGACGCTGCGAAGAGAAGCATCTGACCTCACTCTTTTTCTCCATTTACTTAATGCTAGAATTGACAGTGGTGAACTGTTATCAATGATAAATATGCAGGTTCCACCGCGTATTAATACTAGGAGAAATCATCTAAAATTCCACGTTAATTCATACGTTGCGAACTATAGATCGAATTCATATTTTAACAGAGTCTTTGATAATTTTAATCGTAAATATTCTGAATATACTTAAACCGAATTATTTCAAAAACTTAATCAATAAGATTTTCTTTAACATGTAGTTATAATATAGGTAGGTATACATAAGATTTATTTATTATTTAGTTATATGTTTTATATTACTATATAATTATATCCTAGGGTTGATATGGTTTGGTGTTTTTCCTTTCTTTTCTTCTATTTTAATAGCTTTCGTTAAAGGAAAAAAAACTGTAATTAGAAAATTAATAGGCATGTATTCTAAGATTTTAACTCTTACTGTATTATTTTTCTTTTTGTAAGTAATGATGTTTCTATCTGTGAAAACTGATTAAGGCATAATTTGTTCTAAATTTATTAACTAAGTAATATTTATTTTTGTATATGCTGTTTGTTTTCCTTGAAATATAAAAATAAATAAAAATAAAAATCATGGTCTAAAGGCTGATTTACATGGGTCCCAGTATTCAACGCCCGTAAGTAGGCAGTTACTCCATACGGGCTGTCGCCAGCGCTGGATAAGAATGTCAAAACGTATACACGAAACCAGCGCTGGACTATCATCGATTTCGGCGACAGCTACTGGCTTCATGTAAATCGGCCATAATACTTTAAAGCTTTCCTTAAAATAAATAACTCTCACCTTGCAATGCGTAAGCTTGTGCTCAGCAAGTACAGCCGCTGAGGGTAGAACCTCATCGCATATGAGACACTTATGCCTCGCGGCAGCTGCGCCGGAGTGAGCCCTCGTGTGAGCTTCCAGTTCAGCGCGGCTACGCGTGCGCTCGCCGCAGTACGCGCACTGCAATGCAACTGCACCGTTCTTGCGGCGCCGCTCCTCGACTACGGGACCGTTGCCGTCGGAGCCAGTGGTGCACGGCGAACAGTTGCCGTCGGTTCCCTCTGTGACATTGTTGTTATCTAGTCGCTTCACTCTTGACATGTCACCGTTTATCGCCTGAAAAAAAATTAAAAGTATTTTTATAGTTTTAATAAGGTAAAATAAAATAGCAATGTAATAACATTTACGGCTTTATCGTCTAAAAAAAGAAGAGTAATTTTCGTCACTCTTAACAAAACAGGTACAGGCACAGAACTGGCACGGGTATGACATCTGATGGATGTTTCACAAAATTATTTTTATGGAAGTGAATACTCTCAAATATCTTTGGCTATTCCTAAGCGATATCCAATCCATACCATACTAATATTATACGAGAAAGGGTGTTTGTTTGTTTGTGTTTGTCCGTCTTTCACGCTGAAACGGAGCAACAGATCAACGTGATTTATCGACATGACATAGTTATCCAAAGGTATTAAAGGTAGTATTTTACCTGATGTGGGGACGTGTGATGCGCCTGCATATGCCTCTCAAGCAGGTACTGCACTGCAAAGGTCTCGGTACAAGTCGGCACGGGACAGCGGTAGGCTCGATGTGGCCTGGCCAGCCGGCCGCCGCCGCCGAGCACCGCGCCGCAGGAGCAGCGCGCCGCCCCCGCCGCGTGCCGCGAGCGAACGTGCGCCGTGCCTTCCGCCTCCGACCGCAGCGGGCCCGCGCTGCCGCCGCACGACCGACACATCCATACCTTATTCTCGCCGCTGTGCGCTACGGCGAAGTGGACCTGTAATGTCAGAGTTGTTTGGTTAGTCGTTTTGTCCAAGTTATAGTAGTAGATTAAATTATTACGTGATAGATTCTATTCAGCAGTTTTTTTTTTGATGTGTTAGAGATTATCATGATAAGCTTCATCAGTCATTACCTCGCATTTGACCTTTCGGCCGCCATGGCAACTGAGTTTCGCAATCAGTTGGGAGCAAGGAAGTTTTATTATTTCATGGCAACTAGTTGCGATAGAAGATTTTTTTCTTTATACGCAACCAGTTAAAAAAGGTTAAATGTTACGTATACTTTTACGTATACGTTAAAGTATACGTAACATCAACGTATACTTTTGCCGCCATGGCAACTGAGTTTCGCAACCAGTTCTAAAAAGAATCTTTTATTCTTGCTTGGCAACTACTTGGTCTCACCATAAACCGCGATATAACGTAGATGGTAGTAGTAGATTGCAGGACTAATAAATAATCGACCCGACTTACGTGAAGTAGGTAATTTCTGAGTTACATCTACCTGTGAGGGATCTAATATCACATATTTTGGAAGTTGCAAGAAAGAGATCAAAATATGAGCTGCCATAACCGGATCGGCCCTTAAAAAGCTCACGATGCCTATGGAAAGATCGCCGCATAACCAAAAACATCAAGGTTCGATTAATGAGATGCTTAGTATTTCCTATCTTCCTATAGGGAGCTGAAACATGAACGCTCCAACAGAAGCACCAAAAATAAATTGATGCTTTTGAGATGTGGTGCCAGCGCGGCCGCAGGAACGCAGGCAAAGCGGGTATGAAGCATGGGTGACATAGTTAGTATTATTATTGTTATTATTATGTTTAATTGTTATTTATCAATCAACGTGATTTTTGAGAAATAAAAATTACATCTTGCGTTAGCCTCATATTTGAGGAAACGACTCTACCTATATCATGGGTATGTTCATATTTTAAAAGGATGCTAACGTAACGACTTCAAAATCTTCCTGTATGATAGATGAGGACTACATTACCACACGGTTGCGTAAGAAGAAAAGAAATTATTCTTTAGAAACTAGCGTTTTTGAAAAATTCTTTGTTGGCAACTGGTTGCGTATAAAGAAAAAAATTTTTTTCTATCAAATCAAATCAAATATTTATTTATTCACATAGACATAATAAGCATGTACTTATGAATCGTCAATATTTTCCTAGCACCCATTCAAGGCTTTTTTAACTAACAAGAAGAACGGGCGCAATAAACTTGCCAGTGTTTCTCAGGTAACGACATTTACAAAAAACATATCGTTACTTATTACAATAATTGCTTATAGCATATCGCAACTAGTTGCCAAGAAAGAATAAAAATTCCTTTTTCACAACTGGTTGCGAAACTCAGTTGCCATGGCGGCCGCAAGGGCATATGATAATGATGAGCGATCAACAAACAAACTGACAAAATTTATACTCGTAGCCAACATGCGGCAAATGTGTAAATCCGCCACTGAGCTTCGTATGATACATATTTCTTTCCATTACAAATTCCACCCGAGCCCTGCGTTGCCAGACTGAGTTTCTAGTACTTATAATTTATGGTAAAAAAATACTGTTAAATAGAATACAGAAATATGAACTTAAAATGAAAGAGTCTTACCTGAATCGCAACTTTTGAGTCGAAGATTTCTTTGCACAAGGAACATCGATATAAATGATGAGCATGTAAATCTAGGAGATGTTTCTGTAGGTCGTCTGGAGCGGCGAAGCTTCGGGAGCAACTGTGGCAAGTATACTCGCACGATACTGCCAGATAGTAGGCAGCAAGGTGGCGTTCGGACGCGGCTGCATCGGCAAATGTAGCTCCACAATGCAAACATGGAGCTGGACTTGATCTTCCTAACTCTCCACCTTCTTCAAGGTGACCCTTCAAGTGGTTTCGGAATGCTTCAAAGTCTGGGAGGGCTGCGTCGCACTGATTGCAAAGAAGTGTACTAGGCGATAGGGCCGTTTGCGGTGTTCCAGAGCCGGAGCGTGGTCGTTTGGCCGCAGTTGCTTCGTCGGGTGCTCGCCTACTTAGGTCAGTAGGTGCTGGTTGATCAACTTGCATGGGCGTCTCTCCGTTGAGCAATGCTGAATGTGCTGCGCGAACATGGAGTTGTAGCTGTTCCATGCTAGTGAATGTGTCGCGAGTGCAATAGATACAGGCCAGCAATGTTGGAGGCGGTTGCGAAGCCACTCGCCGTGGTGGCGTTACAGCAGCAGCGTCTACGCCGTGTGTACTTGCCATGTGTGCCTGAAAAAGGAAAAATATGTCTAAATAATCTACCATTTCTTTCTACACAAGTTGTAATGAAAACGTTACATAATGAACAATAATAATCATGTATCTACGTGAGTTTAACGTTTGTCAAATGGATATCAAAACCTAATGTTAAAGTAAAGATACGGCGTTATGAGATGGAATGACCTTTTTAGTTACTAGGTCGTTGCGTTTATTAACAGCATCAAGCTGATCATAATGATGATGCTTCTGATTTCAATCTACCTGTAGCAAGTCAGGTCGCCGAAAGGCGTCGCCACATCGCAAGCAGCGCAACACCCGCCGCCGGTCCATTTCGCGGCCTTCCCGGTCCCGCTTGTGGCCCTGCATGTGCGACGTCAGCGCCGCCGCCGTGTTGTAGCCCCGGTTGCACACCGTGCACTGGAACGGCTTCTGGTTGTCATGCGTCTTCATGTGGATCTTCAGGTGATCACTGAAATAAGGCATCTCCTACTTCAGTCAAAATCACCAAGTGCCTACATCTTTCGAATAAAAAAAGTAAACGATTTCTTGACATCTTGATTTAACTCTGACCATAATAACCTTAAGACATATTCAAAAGAACGCATCACGAAAACATGCGAGCAAGAAATTTAAAAATTAAATGAGATAAATCGCCTTTGTGTGACCAGAGACGACAATTTGTCATACGCGACATAAGTACCCACATAAAGCACGGACCAAACAGAACTAACAAAGGGGCTTTTCACGCAAACTACAGAATAGAGGCGCTCGCCCAAACACCTCCGCTAATGGCCGCGCTCGCCGTGCCGGTTTAGGTACGGGCCATTATTACATTTTTGTGAGACCCTCGACGCCATTTGTCAGCTCATCATCTCTTTTCACTTGTCGGCAGTTCGTTGGGCGGACAAATGTGTGGAATTAGTCACGTGACCGCGGTGAGGTGACGAAAAAGGTGACGCGTCCGCTGGGCCGCGAGGTGATCAATCTTGCGCTCTGGCCATTGTCACACACCTCTCCACCACTTACACTCATGCTTAAGTTATTTACCCATCAATGGGTTTGGTTGGATTAAGCGGGTATTAGTATTCCGGAATGCAAGTATTCTTTCTTCAGCTGTTTTGGGATACATTATTACATTTATGCTTTCTGACTATTTTGGTAGCGTCTAGCAGTACCTACGTTGGTACCTTGAGGGTACAAATTGTTTGTATCCATACTAAACTCATAAATGCGTTAGTAACTCTGTTAGGTAGTATCGCGATAGATAAGAACTTGCAGAAGAATATGCTACTTCTTATTGCAAAATTTTGAAGTAGTCCCTATGTAATAGAGTGCCTTATGACTAGGATACGCGAAAGAAGTCAAGAACGGACGGAGCGCTACTAATAGATATATTATGTTATTAATTATTACGATGATAACAGATTTATCATCATTCTCCTGCCCGTTTCCCATTTATTTGCCGTCGGGCAGTGCCTATGGTTTTTCTTCCATTTATCTCTGCCGTCACATCTGTAATCACCCCTTCATGCACATATCACTTTCACGCAATCCATGCACCTTTTTTTATTCTGCCTTCCTTTTCCCACATATACTCATCCATACTCAAATTCAGTACCTTCTTTACCACAGTACGAAATGTTCTTACCTTCTGGAGAAGGCTGCAGGGCAGTGAGCGCAGCGATACTTGCGGTCGCCGGTGTGCAGCTTCACGTGGCGGTCGCGCGACCGCTTGTGCTTGAACAGCCGGGAACAGAACTCGCACCGGAACGGCATTTGGTCCGAGTGCGTCTGGGGAAGAGGTGCTTCTATGAGAAATCGAAGAAGTTTTATTTGTTGACTTATTGAGGACATTTCCAATTTCGTAGTGAGAATACTATGCTATGCATCCCTAAAAAAACTTGTTAGTGCTTTGGTTGACATCGTTTATTTTTTGTACTCCTAAAGTTTAGTTTTTTTTTCATATCCACAACGGGATACCAAAAAATTTAAGGATGCTAACCAAGGCACTAACAGGACCTAAACTAAGTATACAAAATTCGCGCCCACTTTATTTCCCCTAGTTAGACTACCTGCGCCAAGTTCTATTTTGTTGCAAATTGCTTTTTATCCAGAACGGGGTAGCACTAAGCCTTCATCTCACCTGATGTTAAGTGAAGATAAGGTTAAGTTGGAAGCGCACTAGGTACTCCCGGAATCCTAATTTACTGAGGAATTGGCTATCTTATCTCTAACTGCCGGAACACAACCATCGTTGTTAGCAATCAGCATCATTAGTAGCAACAAATACTTATTAAAAAATTTTGCAACTGCCATTTAGTTTTGAATTAATTATCGCATAGCCACTCGGTTTATTAAGCACAACATAATCATCGCATTTACGTTTTTATATTACTGAGAATTATCACAGTCTTTATTAGTCTATACACACATATAGACAAATGTATATAGATAGACTGTGGAATTATAATGATTCACCTACCTAATCCTTTACAGAAAATAAAACAAGTGACTACTCCCGAATAACTGTATTTGAAATACGAATGTTATCATCATCGGAATGGGAGCGTAAAATCTTATTGATCTAGCCAGCAACGATTAAGGTCCGGTTGCTCGTACATTTAACTTTTGTCAAAATTGACAAAAGTTAAAATTTAACTGATGTCAATTTTGACATCGGTAAAAGAAAAATACATTGGTTATTTTAGGGTTAAAAGTGTTGTCTGTACTATTTTATTAACCTTCCCTTAATTACTAATGGCAAAATTTAAACCACCCCCACCCTGTCGGTTATTTTGACCGCCGTTAAATCTGTAATTTGACTGCTCGTTAAAGTAACCGCTGCTTCAACAACGCTTTTTAAATTTGACCGCCGGTTAATTTTACTTTAACCATAATTTAACCCTAACCAAGCTTCGAGCAACCGGACCTGAAATGTGTAAGTCACAATGATAGGGGACTGCGCCCGGGTGGTGGCACAAAAACCATCGTGAGAACTGCCCGTGGACAATGGCTCGCTACCGGTGCTGCGTGATCAGACATCGCCGGCTTTTAATAACTCAATAGGAATGGTCAAGCGTGAGTCTCTAGTAACTCATATGAACATGTTATTGGGGACTACGATTTTATAACAGATATTGTCAGAGGTTAAATCGTCTGCTTTAACAAAAATTCACCGTCGATGGCGTTATTATAAAAGGAGTTGTTTTGTTAATAAAAATTCGTAGCCGATTATCATCAACCATAAGCTTTATTTGCTGAGGTATGTAAGTGAAATTAGCCCTTCTAAAGAACAGAAAGAACAACTCTGTACAATTTACACAATCCATTTAGTATACCAGCATAGATACGGAGTGGGCAAACGAATAACAGGTAGAAAATATAAAGTCCTTTACGAGTATGTTTGCTCATGTTACACACATCTGCAGAAACCATGGAAGCACTGTTGCAGAATTGCGCGTAGTTGACGAATGGTATCTAGGGATAAAAAATAAACCACGCAGTCAACAAATAACTAACGTAATTAAGATTTCATGTGGATTTGATGACAAATGTTTTACGATGACGACGGGTACATATATAATTGTGAAGTGTTCATCGCACTTATAAAATAAAGTTAATTTAGCGTTTTGATTTAACTGAACCCTAAAATATCGGAAGAGAGCGAGCGAATCGTGACACAAAACTGAGATATCAGCGCTATTGGGAATCGCCTTAGTTGTCGAAAGATTGATTGGCAAGATACTATAATTATTGTTCGCCTGATTGCTTTCTGCATTACGCAATGAAAAGCTTGAAACTTTACTATCGGACATCGCGGTATTGTTGCAAAAGAAATCTTTTATAGAGTTAAATTCAAATTTTTTAAACTAAAAAAAAGGTTGTTAATACTTCTTACTTTTTAAGTCGACATGAGTGTTAAGTTTTTATAGTGTTTTTAGACGTACCTAATCTTAAGTTGCTCCACGAATCCTTTCTTTTTATCCAAAATCGGGTATAGTCGTTGTGAGATACGTACGGCGGGACTTGCACGTGTGTAGGTTTACACGGATAGTGTAGAAGAAACAATAGGGCTGAGGCGCAGCGCATTCCATCATACAGATTATTCGGCCTGATAGTTACAGGAAAAATAGCATATTTTGGCGGCAAAATATGTACATCAATTAAACTTTGTTTATAACTTTATCTTGGCATTAGAAATGAGGATCTGCCGAGTCCTACCAAAATTTAGGGGTAAGTACTACCCCCTCCCAGGGGATATAGACAGGGGGAAAATTTAAAAAAGTGCAAACTTTACAAACTAGGCGAGGAGGTGACATTTTGACACCTTTTTTTTTCCCCGGGGGAAATGCCTTCGCATACTCCCCCGCCTGGGGAGACGAGGGGGTTATGTGGGGCTTGGACCCACTAAAACCCCCGGGGTGCCTCCTCAGCACATGGGGCGGAGATTACAGGTTCTGGGTGATAGTCACCGCGTCTCCACCCCGTGCCTGCGTCCTCTCGACGCTCTCTCCTCGTCTCCTCCGGTGTAGCGTGCCGGTGGCACCTGGCACGCCTTTCCACCACGGGGGCCCTGGATGGACGTCGAAATTCCCCGTTCCGCCGCCCGACCCCTCTACCTCGCCTGCTTCACCACATCACGACAACGCCTCTCCTTTGAGAGGCGCGAGGAGTGGCGGACCTCCATAGTGGAATGCCAGACCTAGTCTGACATCCCCTCTACATCGGGCGGAGTCGCGCCCTGCGTGAACCTCACCTCTGCTCCTCTGGCATTTGCCCCGCTACCATCCAAAGTGTCCCTCGTGCTTGGAGGTGCACACCTAATGGTGCTCATTATGTGCCCATCTGGACGCCTTCTGGAGCACTTGGGCTCGTCCTCGCAGGACGACGCTACATGTCCCGGCTTCCCACACTTATAGCACATGGTGCTCCTGTCTACTTTAGAGGGGCACATCGGTCTCGTGTGCCCCATCTCAAAACATCGGAAGCACCTCATAGGCAGGGGGGGGGGGCAAAGCCCTCACCCCAACAGTGCTCCAGCTAACCCTCAGTCCCTGTGACACCACCTTAACTGCTACTACAGCGGAACATCTTAGTAACAGCTTGCCCGCACCTCCGGGTCCCCGCTTTACCTCCTGGGCCCGAATCTCCTCAGGGTCGCACCCAGCTAGCTTTTCCACCGCATCCACCACGTCCACTCTGCCCACGGTCTCATCTAGGCCGGTGAGCAGGAGGTGACATTTTTTGACACCTTGTTATGGCAAAAGATCTATAGCACTTAGCATTCATCACACCTGCTGCTAAGTAAAGATAAGGGTGAAGGTGGAAGCGCACTGCTCTCGGAACCCTCAACCACTGAGGAACTGGTTATCACCTAGGTAATAGCTACACACTCTCGTCTCTGCGCCTCACAGTGCTCAGATTCAGTGCGGAGAAGATTTGAATTTTCATAATACTATCAACAGAAACGAAAAAAAGAAAATGATTTTTGATTTTTTCTATGACACTGTATCAGACCATTACGCGACTATACTGCTCACTACTATTCACCGGTAATCCCAGCAGCGGGAGCCGTGATCGATAATTGGCCTCATTGTCCGAGTCATTTGGTCCAACCGATACGGATCCGATAACTTGTCGCACTATGTCGCATTACATCACTTTTACAGACGTTTTACAGACGTAGGTACCTATTGAGAATACTTTACTGTGATCTTAGTCTTTAGACTATAATATTACATATGAATATACCACTCCGTAAAATATATTGTCACTAATATCCATCAGTCGTCTCCGTAGCGGGAGACAAGATCGATGACCAAGCAACATTGTCCAAGTCATTGGGCCCGGCCGATAGGGATCCGATAACATTTCTGCGCGGGAGCAGCGCTTATCGCATCACCTCAAAAGAGCTTCTAATATACTAAATACCGTTTTTACAGACGTTTTGAGAAAATTTTATTGTGATCTTAATATTTGGACTATATTGTATATGAATAACACTCTGCAAAATATATCGTCACCATCCACCGTTCGTCTCAGCACCGGGAGTCAAGATCGATGACCAGCAAGCCTCATTATCCAAGTCATTGGGCCCGGCCGATACGGATCCGATAACATTGCTGCGCGGAAGCAGCGCTTATCGCATCACCTCAAAAGATCTAAATTAGACCAAAGAGCGTTCATTACAGATCATATAATTTAGTAAGTTTTCTGTGGCTTTAGTATTTGGACTACAGTCTATTTCAAAAAAATATTCTAAAGATCAAGAAGACCAAACAGCAATACTATGAAATTCAGACCAACACAAAACAATAAATGCTTCTTTACTTTACAAAGTAAGTGTAGATAAGTTTGCTATGCTGGTGCTTTTTTTCCATTAACATTTTTCATATATGTTTTTGTTCCACTTTCAAGTGAAGAACTGTAAACATTGCCTAAATTAATCTTAATTTTGTCAATTTCTAATAAAGCAAAACTAACGAGATCATTGCCACTTTAAACAGACTTAAATGCTAATGGAAAAACTCTCAAGTTATTCCAAAGGAATGTTACAATATTTTGAAGCTCTTATAAATATTAACGTAAGGTTTGGACTCTTATTGGCGGAATGTTCTAAAATGACTGGGAGACTTGCTCATTCTTTCGCACAATAGCCCTAACAATACAATAGATCTTTATAGGTGTCATTTGTCGTAATAGCTTCGTGCCGTAAGACCAGGACTAATAGCGGCGAAGCTAATGACTTTTTAATCCTTGCAAGGTGACGCCGAACATTATATCTTTGTCATGACGACGCAACGTTAGCCATTCTCCCAGCTACAATATTTGTAGCTTAATAAACCTCCTTAGATTAATAATGTCAATCAAATTGGAAACGCTTTCAAGTAATGAAAATGTAATTGTACTAGGGTTCGATTACTAGTATTATATACGGCGACAAGTTATCGTGGTAATATTGGGATCAAATTTAGCCTTTGCAACTCAGGAATAATATAAGTTAACTAGCGGCCGCCCGCGGTTTCACTCGCGTGGTGAAACCGTTCTCGTTCCCGTGGGAATATCGGGGTAAAAAGCAGCCTAAGTTATTCCTTATTACATCAGCTACCTGCCAGTGAAAGTCCCGTCAAAATCGGTCCAGCCGTTTCAGAGATTAGCCGGAACAAACAGACAGACAGACAGACAGACAGACAAAAATTGTAAAAAAATGATATTTTGGTATATGGACCGGGTATATAATCATATAGTAAAAAGTAGTAAAAAGTAGTAATGTAGTAAAAAGCAGTTATTTTAATATTACAAACAGACACTCCAATTTTATTTATTTGTATAGATAAAGAATAACTTTACCCAACATTTGATTTTGTAATCACAGTATCTCTTTATGTACCTACTTATATTACCAGGGAAGCACCTACAAGCACTTAGCAGTCTTAGTTCATGCGTTAGTTTTAAATAATGCTCTGAAAAGATTATTCATGAGGCCATAATTAGTATGCTAATGGGGTTCTAATGAATTGCGGCGACCAGCGACATAATGGGAGATGTCGGCCTTCCCATCACGCGGGCTCAGTTGATACAATAGCTCCCAAACTGACAGGTCCATGCTTCACAAATTGCCCACCTGGACGGCTCATCGTCGCTCAAACAACGCATCTGATTGACTGGGCTTCTGTTCGGTTTAGGCAATATGTAAAGAAGACTGAAAAACAAACAGATTTGAATAAGAACGAATCTTTTTCGAGCGTTACCTGAAAAGACTTCAACGCGTTTCTGCAATGTTTTATGAATATTCCTTTTCTGAATTAAATGTGATGGACTATGACTACTCATCTTAACAGCCATCATTCCTACACTTAAATGATAGATAGTAGGTCGATAGTAATTGTCGATTATTTATTTCTCCACTTAATTTTTGCTGCAAGCTTGCGTATTACCAGAGTAGTAACCAGAGTAAAGTAACTTTCCATTTATTGATTTTATTTTTTGCAGATAATCTTCTAAAATCATTCCTCGAGCATCCCATAAAACAGTCGCCATCACTTTGCCGGCCGACAAAACCGTTTTTGTTTCAGGAGCATATTGATGTATCCGGGCTTCATCTACTGTAACATAACGCCGCAAAAACTCGTTAGGATCTCGGTACAGCGCCAAACACTCCGATAAATCGTCCACTCGACCGACGTTGCTTTTGGTCAAATGAGCAAACGCGGCACCCATCGTGCGCAAAGCTTTTTCATTCCAAAATGTAGGTGCAAAATATTAAAACCGTTCAGATGAAATGCTCACCATTTCTGCTATCTCTCGCAACTTCAAGCGCCAATTGTTCAATACAATTTTGTGTTTTTTTATCATATCCGGATTCGTGTCTTCATTTGGACGGCCAGACCTTAGGGCGTCTTCGCAGCTCTGTCTTCCACGTTTAAAATCAGTTACCCACGTGTGAATAAAGAACCTTGCAGCAAAAGGGGGCAGATCCAATTTTTAGCTGTTACCTTGTTCGTCGCTTATCGTTTGATGCACCACGGGCTCCTCCATTTTTATGTGTGTTCTATTTTTTTTTAAGCTATTGCATAGCTTTTATCGCGGGCTTTGAGCGCGGCGACCGAACCAAGAAATTCCGTAACGAAAAAACCTAACACCCTAGGAGGTTGACAAAACATTGTTTATCTCTTTTTGACAATAGGGGTTTACATATATTTTGTCTCTTACTAACATTGTTTTGGTAAAAAGAGATAAATATACCAAAAACCTGTTGTTAAAAAGAGATAAACGTATTTTTCTCTTTTTGATTACATGTGTTTATTTTTATATAGGTCAAATTCGAATACTAATCTTTTCCATAAGTTTTTGAACAAAAAATGTACTGTAACTAGCGCCTAAACCGTGGAGCACTGGCTGAAACAGAAATAATAATAAAAAGAAGAAAAAGCAGTAATCTCAAAATTATGTCAAATTAATGTCACTTGTCAATCTCGGATTTTTATGAAAAAGTATGGAAAAAGTTAGCTGCTAAAATAATATATTTTTGTAAAAGCAGTGCGATAATATGTTGAAAACATTGTTAAGGCAAGAGTGTGTTGGTGAATCCGTGTAATAATTAAGTACCTACAAATAGTGACACATATTAACTGATGACGATGATTTGATATCACAAACTCTGGAAGTTGCACAGACCTAGGTGTTATTGTTGATCTCAAAAGACGAGCTGGCCTAACCTAACCAGATCAGCCTTTGAAAAGCTAACGAAGATAATAATATGAAAAGATCGCCGCACAATCAATAACACCAAGGTTCGATACACGAAAAGATTACTATTTCCTATCTTCTTATATGGAGCTGAAACATGGACGCTCCAACAAAAGTACCACAAGAAGATTGAGATGTGGTGTATGATGATCAAACGGACTGCTCGTCACACAAATGTTTCCACTAAAAAGGAGCTTCGGATCAAACAAAGGCTTTCGACGATTGTGCAAGTGCGAATTCTAAGTATGTTTGGACTTATCATCCATAATGCAAGCTCCTTGGAACGATTCGATTGAAGAAACAAGGAAGAGTCAATGTTTTCGCGGCTGATAACCCACAAGATGATCAAGTCCTTATCAAGTCCACAACCAAGTGTGCCCTTACAGAATGCACACGCAGTGCCACAAATAGAGAGATATAGAGGAGCATCGCCGCAAAAGCCGCTACCAACTTAGCGGATCATGACCACAACCACTCCGTCAACCTTAGTCTTAGAAAGAAGATGTATATAATAAATACAAACATATATAATTATATATAGGTACAATAGGTAATAAAAATCCAAATCAAATCTGGGTGTTTTATTTTGATCGCCAACTTCTTAAAATCAGTAGAACTACGATGACTGTCTTTTCGCTAACTCAAATGAAAGTGAAAATTACATCCACTTTTCATTTGAGCTAGCGAATAGGGCCAGCTTGCAGCTGGGTGGCTTTAGTACAGGCTATTATGATGACACCAATTTACAGAGAGCAGCACTGTCGACAAGATGGCGGACATTCAAAAATTCGACTACATAAAAATTTAGCAACTAATCGGGACATTTTGTATGGAGAGTCGAAATATTTTTTTCATTTCCTGATAGCCTGAAGCCATGTTTAAAGTTTTTGCAACGGTGCCCCTAACACCTTGTATACCTATATATATTAACTAGCTGACCCGGCAAACGTTGCTTTGCCATATAAATTACTAGCTTTCCGCCCGCGGCTTCGCCCGCGTGGACTACACCACGTTATCCCGAGGGAATGATATAATTTGCCGGGATAAAAAGAACCCTAGATCCTCTCCAAGCTATAAAATATATGTGTCCCAAGTTTCAGCCAAATCCTTTCAGCCGTTTTGGCGTGATTGAGTAACAAACATCCAAACATCTAAACATCCAAACATCTAAACATCCAAACATCTAAACATCCAAACATCTAAACTTTCACATTTATAATATTAGTAGGACAGAGTACTTCGTATCACCATTATTAGACAGATGAAAATAAATAATCACGAAGTGAGTAAAATACATAGACTTACGTGCCAGATAAGTCTGCGCGCATGTGCGTCTGGGGCATTTTTGGCGCTAGTTAAAGTACATTTTTTTTGTTCTAATCTTATGGAAAAGATTGGTATCGTACGACAGTCAAAACTATTATCAATACAAAATTACCATTTTTATTTTATAATTTTCCGTAATAAAAAGTAGCCTCTGTTACTCTTCAGCTTCCAAACTATCCCCATACCAAAAATCACGTCGATCAGTTGCTCCGTTTTGGCGTGAAAGATGGACAAACAAACAAACAAATAAACAAACAAACACACTTTCACATGTAATATTAGTATGGATTCTTCATCTATACTAAGAGGAAAGATTTGATTGTTTGTTTGTCTGTTTGCATCGAAACTACTAGACCGATTTAGAAAATTCTTTCACCATTAGAAAGCTACATTTTTCCTGAGTGACATAGGCTATATTTTATCCCGATATTCCCACGGGAACGGGTGCCACGCGGGTGAAACCGCGAGGATCCGCTAGTTGTATATAATAGAAACCATTAAACCAAGCACGTGTACTATTTAGTGTACCCTTCGATCAACAATAACACCTAGTTCTAGATACATAGTTGGAGTGACAGACATGGCCAAGCGTCGAACGCTCACTTGAGAGTATAATTATAAGTAGATTATTTTGACAGTGTCAATCAAAAAGCTTAGACTAAATACTGAGGTAACTGGAGAGTGCAGTACTAACAATTTTTTGAATACCACAAATAACACAGTGGCTGTCTTCCGTCTCACCTACACTTTAAAAAAATACGTATGGTCATATGAGACAACTGACAGCCACTACCTGCCACTACATACATAAATGTCAAATTTGCTGGCGACACTTTTTTATTCAGGGTGAGAGCTCCAGTTACCTCAGAGTATTAAGTCAAACTTCATGGTGTCAATAATAATAAGGTATTTCAAACTTGGAACGCTTCTTGTCATTTATAATGTAAGATCGTAACATTCGTAACCTTTTTTCCCCGTTTAAAAAATGTCAGTCTGGCCATATAAAGTTTTCATTTAGTTCGTGAGCCTTCATCTAGTACTTTACCTTTGTTTTTTGTGTATAGGCACATAATATATAATAGTGTTATAGGTATAGGTAATACACATTAATGCCGCGTAGAGAAAGTACCTATATCTGATATTATATCTATATAAATGTTCATCGCGCGAAATTCGATGATCAAGCTTATATATAATATCGTTCATTTTGTTCATATTTTTTTAATGAATAATTGTTTTGGTGTGTAATTACACTATTTACTTATGCAATAGCTTTACCGCGGCAGTCCCCGAGTGCCACACGTTGTAACACCTACCTATCCTTTCTAATCGCTTAGCCTAAATAATAATAGATGACCTAAATATACTAACAAACCATTCTAGTATTTACTCTAAGCTAATACTGAACCTCTGTCAAGAATTCTATTAGTTACTAAAATACCTAGCTAGCTTGAACGCTGTAATACCTAACTGTTGTCCGATTAATATATAGATAACTACTATGGATGCTCTGAATCAAATCTGAAGTGGCCTGTGATGTCGTAATGGAGAACCCTGGTTGTAAAGCGTAGACCCATGATCTTTTAAATGAAGCGACAGAGACTAACCTTACTACTAACTAACTCATACTTTGAACTGCCTATATGCCTACATCAACTTAACAGCTGTTCATATTACATGGCCGTTGCTTCTAATTTTCTAACCTCATTTATAGCGACAAAGACACTCAAAATAAGTTAATACTCTTGTATAAATCTAACATTAGTTTACCCCTACATTGCTTGGACATTTAACAGTTAGGTCCTAACCGATTCCTAGGTCTAATATACTTTGAAAACCTGGTGAGTTATTTTGCTGAGTCCACCATGCTAATTTTCTGGTTACTGACCCAAGGTTAACTGTCTATTAAAACTGGTGGAATTTAATAATTTAGGTTACAATGGAACTGAAACTAGTAACAGCATCCGGATTTGCTTGCAAGGTCTAAGGTGAAATTGGCATGTGTGGTTTGAAATGTAATTTGATATTCCTATATGAAGATGGAGACACAATTACTATAATAATACCTATTAGCTTAAGCATATGGTTTTGCTTGCAAATTAGAAATGAAAATTTGTTATATCTATTGGAAGACTGAGTCACTATATCAGATCTATAACCGTACCTACTAGCTTAGGCATATGGCCTTGCTTGCAAAGTTAGAGATGAAAATTTGATATATCTATTAGAAGATGGAAACACTACATCTATAATAGTACCTATTAGCTTCAGCATATGGTTTTGCTTGCAAAGTCAGAGATGGAAATTGGTATAATCATTAGGGTGAAGAAAGTCTATTGATCTTAATCACCATCTTGGCCTAATACAAATGCTCCAGCAATATTATTTAACCGGTAAAGTCAGGGCACCTCCGCCGCCCATAACAGTGGAACTCGTCACCAGACTTGGACATCCCTCCTCCGGCGCTGCTTTATTACATTTTCATATAAAAACAAACTTCAACATATAAAGTCAAGCTGTCATGTTCGTCAATTCTTTATGTATATATATATATAAGAGGACCAAGCTAAATGCTTCAAAGCGACTTGTTAGTCTACATGAAGAGATCTTTCTCCTTCATGGCAGCAGCAGTTAAAGTTAACGTTAATTGATATATCCTTTTCCTTTTGTTGAATAATCCTTATTGGGATAAATCCAACAGGTTGAGTGCTTAAATTAGGAGCACTAACAAGTCTGACTCCTGAGATGAGAGAACTCAAATCTAATTCATAGTAAGTACATATAAATATAGACTCTCCTAACCTTTTCTATGACCAAGTTTCCCCGTAGGACTAAATTCCCTAGTTATGTCTACGTGTCTGACTCGGATCTTATTGAACTTTTGCAACTTGTTGGTTAAAATTTGTCTCTAAAGAATCTCACTCATGGTAATATATCCTTAATCTCATCATTGGACTGGTCTTGGAAATAACTTAAGAATCCAACCAAATTGAACAGAAGCTTTCGCCTCACCCCAATAGCTTTACATAATTTATGGCTAAAATAGAACCATGTTCCAACTCAATAGGTTAGTACCTATCTGGAAAACCTTGAATCCACATCAGCTTCCATAAGACACTGGTCAACATTACACCGAGTTCCTTCGAGTTTAAACATCTTCTCCCGCCACTGAACAAAATCCTTTTCATACATTAATATAGCAGTAGTCTGATCCAGAGAACTCTTCCGCAACCAGCTCAATTTATAGATTATTATAGGTGCCTTTTGCATCATAGGAATATATTACCTGTTGTCAAGCCAAATATATAGGTAAATTTAGATTCTCCACTTATGTTTGATAGATTATTTCAACCTTCATATCTTTGCAATGCGTGAACCTATAAAGATTACTCTAATCAAGCTCTTTGGACTGTTCCACTAGCACTGTTACTTCACAAATCATTTCCCAAATACTGAAAGCACTAGGTATCCATTGGTCACCTTTTCCTTTTCAAATCTATTAATTTCTTACAAACCTCACTGAAAATCATACAACTTGTAGACTACATTGCTACAACGCACTAACCATTTACCTAATCGCTCTTCTTAAGATATAACATTATTTTGTTAGATAAAAGACAGCCATTTTGCTGGAAACTGTCAATCGGACTTTTCCCCACTATCTATAATCATTCTGTCAAATTGCCCGGGTTTGTTCGTCTATCACAAGAATCTATGGCTAGGGATGTCAACAAAATTCGGATTTGATCGTAGATATATTTGTGATAACACATAATGCTACTTATAGACCTAACAGCGACCCTACTCTTTCTACCTACTCTGTATACCAGACTCCCCTCGTAGCCTTGCCCCAGCAGACCTCCCCCTTTCTGCCAGAACAAAGGTCTTCGAGTTACCTAGCTCGTGATTCTAAGTAGGTACTTACCTGCCTAATTTCCGACTAAATGCGACTTTCCTAACAAACACAAACCTGGCGCCTGTATCGCCAGTTCTGACGCCCCAATTCTGTCAAGTTTGGGTGAGTGGGCCCCCTAAAATCCTATCGCTCATGCCGTGGTCCATCTGCTTGGGAAGGGAACAGATAGACACCCTACAGGTAGGTATGGTTCAATCAGGCCGCAACTGCCTCCAAATCTGGGGCATACGCCCCGCGCCATCAGACGTGTTAACTGAAAAACTGTCAATGAAAACAGCCCGCCTGATCAAACCATGTGGAAATTACTAAGCGTTATCCAATGAACACTCATCTGACACTCCACAATGCCAGACTTTCTTTACCTAGCGACCTCCCGTGAGCCTTGCCTGGAGCCCGGAGACATAAAAATGTACTCCTGAAGAAACAAACTCTATGCTTCCAACCCTCTCTGACTCAAATTAAGCCCATTTTCTAGGATTTTACTTGGGAATAATTTACTTTAATTGAAATGCTTTCTGTAAACAAACTAGACCTTTTAATTTCGGATCCAATTTACCAGTCAGAATTCCAAAATTAAAACGTTTAAAAGATCGCGAACCCAATAAACGCCCTATGGTGCAAGGACTCACTGTACACTTGCTTGAAGACTACTTCTCGCTTGATTTAAAATGGAAACTTCTTCAAAAAGTGTTTCGTCTTCCATACGTGTTGCCTCGAAGTCCATCCCGGAGAAATAAGCGCGGGCGTCGCGTCGTTTTTGCTTATATAGACCTCCTCAAAAACGCGCCAAAAAGCGGCGTCCCACATTCCTACTCTATCGTCATAGCGCCCTCTAGCGTTTAACGCCAACCCATTTCAAACATCCCGAACGCCCCGCCTGGCCTTCGTTCAGAAACCTTTGATAGTTACAAAACTATTTTATATCAAGTTATAGAATTTACTAAACTATTCAAAATATTACCTTCTCACATAATATAAACACATTATTTTGTATGATCCCTTTTTTTTTATTATTTATGAATGAACACTATTATCAAAATGGTAATTGTTCGAACATAATTTCCGAACGAATCACCTCTAGTCAATATACATTCCACCATATTTGAAACTTTGAACCTTATCTAAGATAGAAACCAATATTCTGTACTGTTGATTATTTAACCCATATTTTTATTTAAGTTTTACATAATGTTAATTTAACATTCTGTGAGTAAAAACCTTCTCGCTATATTTATGTGATGTCATTTGACTTGTCTTAGTTCTCAACTCTGCCGCTAGTTGTCGCTGCACTTGGACAGGATTATTCCATTTTGACATGACATTTGTTTACAACAAGATTTATAATTTTACTAACTAATAACAGTTCGTGTCGATTATTTCGTGAACCAATATCGAAATACAAGTATTGTCCACACTCCCGTGAAGCAAATTCGATTGACAAAACCCTCAACAAAGTGCATCTTCTTATATGAAATAATTTGTCACAGAGTCCAACTGTTGTGAAACATCATTGTTTCAATCCCTGAATCTCAGGTATTTATTAACTATATTTTCTCGCTAATTCAAACAAATTTACTGTATCTAACTTCCTCAGATTAATCATAAAACTTCCAAATTAAATGCAAATGACCACAACTGCTCCGCTACCATTAACCCGTTTCTTTTTCAGTGTTTACCTCAAGCAATCTGAAACCACTAAACAAGCCCCAAGCCTTATAGACAGAATCTCCCTCCCATATGCACTGTGTTGACAAAGTATGAAGCAAATTCCCAGCGCAACAACATGGTAAATGGCTAATTTTGTTCAATACAACCCAGTTGACACAACCCAATTTGACTTTGTGATTTATTCCCACACCAGGATCTATTTATACTATTAAAAGTTATTGAGGTAAGTAACATTAATACATTTCGACTTTTAACTCTTTAAGAAATATTCGAGATAGTTCAGGTGCGATTCTGAACCGTTACAGCCGACCCCAAAATTCTTCAAAGGTGACAGTACCAAGTATTGGATCCGGAGTAGAATTTTTCTTTCTAGCCAAATCTCTAATATTTCTTTTTACACATATATTTAGATATATATAGACATGTTTTTTTTTTTTTTTTAATATCTACATATATATATTATTATTATTTTTATATCAATATATATATATATATATATTTTTTTTTTATATATATATATATATATATCCCTTTCTCTTATTATTTTCCCAAAATCAAAGAATTGAATCAATTTGGACCAAGAAAAACACAATGCTCTTTGTCCTACCAAAGGACATTGCGGCCTCCGACCCCTATCGAATCAATTTTTAGTGAGCCCTAGTGATTATGTAATTAAGAGTGTAGAGTGTATTTAGACCAAAATAATATCAAAAGTTATCAAGCGAGTTTTTAAGTGTTTTTTTTTTTTATTGCTTTATCCAAATTCATCGTATGTATATCCGACACCAGAGACGTACAAAGCATGGTGAAAGGTACGGGTTGTGAATCCGCAGTTTAGAATAAACTCGCCTCGGTGTATAAACTGTAATCCAACCTTACGATTACATGGCGTTCTAGCGCAGCATTTTATACCCCCAAAGTGCCCCTGCATATCTCTGTACGCCCCCTTCTAAATGAAGCATATACAAAGACCTTTTTGTCAAAAAGCTTACTCAAAACTCTGGAATAGCCTCCGATATCACTTTGGAGAATGTATAGTTGTCGAGTTAAACATGGCCCGTCCTGACCCACGGAAAGTGTAAATTTAGTACAGGCGTTTACACCGGGACAAGATACAAACATAAACACTGTTTGTATATATATATATATTTTTTTTATTTATCCTAACACCAAAGTCCCACTGTACAAAATTCAAGTCTGTTAACACGTGCTCTACGCCTATCCCTATCACGTGCTGTTGTGTGCGGATCTTATCTTTTGGGTTAATAATAATGGTTGTAATCAGGCTTCCCAATTTGTTTACACTCATGGCCTCATATTATCACCATCTTTTTTTTTTTCATATATAAAATAGATATATATATATATATATATATACACTTACATTTTTTTTTTTTATATATACAGATTCCACTCTTCGTCACTTTTTAACAATTCCGTCCTTCCTCAAACTCACATCCGCGCCACCATGAACATAACCAACGTTTCACCTGATTACTTGTAGTATATTGCCCTAAAAGCTATTAACATTAATTTGTAAAATTAATACTACCGATCCTCATAATACTGTCACCTCTTCTATTTTCCTTTCCCCTCCCTATATATATAAGAACTCCTCTTTTGTTTAATTTATTAACAAAAACTTACGCTCAGATTTGTTCGAAATTAATATATTTTTTTTTTTTTATAGTTAATCGGTTCATTGAAAATGCATGAATTGACTCCAACACATGATTGGACTATCTACCATGACCGAATACTTTCCCTTTCCTTTGCTAATAATGACCCAAAGCCAACTGTACATGTTAGACCAACATTTCCTACCCGTTAGCAAATTTCAATTGTCCACCTAAAACATGACAATATTACACCAATTGAATTAAAACTCTGTAACAAAATTTAACAACCCAATCCTAACATTTACCATAATTAAGAACGTAAAACCCCTATCGTAATAACAATTTCAACCTTGAAACACATCACTACCATCACTGTTGCATCGAACTATAAAACCGACCTAAGTAAATATATAAATACCCCCAATATATATTAATATAGGTATATACCGCAGTACCGACCAACCTATCAAGGCTTACCCCTTTTTTTTTTCCATCTAACAATTTCCCTAACCTAGCCAAACTACTAAAAGTCTATTCCCACTACTCTCTATCCGAATACTATCAGCGAATTTTGCTAACCTATCAACACTTATCACCTTCTTGCTACCATCTATTAAGTCCATTACGTGTCAGAGCTCAATTCATGTTAGGTACATAAAGATTACATTATTAACCAACTAACATCCCTATATAACTCTTTTAAATATTAATTGTAAAATTCACATTATTAACATAACTTTGACATTTTAATCCTGATAAGTAATATTAAGTTTTTTTTTTTTCAAAAGTTCTACTAAGTGTCTTCCTTAACTATGTCTATAAAAAAAACTATAAAACCCCTTATTCCCTCAAATGACATATTTGGTTTTGGCTTATCCTAATTTTGGTTTTAACTCCAATTCACGTTTGGTGTTAACGTCTAATTTAATTTAGGGTCAAAGTTTATTCATGGAATTCAACTTTAACCTTTCGACCCCCCACTTTTAAGTAGCACCTGACCTTATGACTGATGATAATTATTATTATATGATGAGAATTGACTTCCACTAAAAAGTGTATTTGTTTAACAATTAAATCCCTTCTACTTCAAATTCGCAACCAACCTTTACACTATAGTACAACCTACATTGGTTCCTTTAAGATTCCTATAACTATAACCTGCCTTTATCCTGTAAAACATATTCTTAACTTATTTATCTAATTGGAAAATACACCATATTTCAAAATTAGTAAATAATTTTCCCCATTATAAACCCCATTATCCATCTCTAACTTTGGTTACTAATAATGATATTAATTAATAACGTTTATTTCACTTATCCCGCTCATATCCTTCTATGTTACAAAATAAGTAGGTACCTATATCATAAATACCAAACATCGACGGGTATCGTCACACTTCCAAGCCCCAAAGCAACACTGAACAGTTTGTCTACGACAATCACCTGGGCAGGAATCGAACCCGAGACCTCTACATATAGTGACTTCCAAACCATTCGACCCCAGTGGTCGTTAACCTATCATATGGACGTCCCACTTAATATCATTTTCTATAGCTAATTTAATTCTAAGGTCTTAATACTAACCTAAATAGAATTCCTAGTAATTTTAATTACATTAATTCTAAACCCTACCAATTGATTAACCTGTAACTGTAGTTACACTTTTCCACGACCCCCAATCCAACATACTATAAAATTTAACTGCACTATCTATACTGATATTATAAAACAACAAAGTTAACAATAAAGATTAACTAATTCTAATAATATTTAAGTCGTTACATCAATTCAAATGTCTCATCGTTTGCCTAAACTGGAGTCATCATATATTTGTTTTTTTCTTTCCCTATAATTGCAAGTACCAATCTCTACCCTATGGATGATAGTCGAGAATGATGTTCTCTCAATGCAACTAGTAAATTTTCAATTTAAAAAATTTATGTATGACTAACATTCTAATAAAATATTCCCCAGTGTCCACACAATGGTACTCTTAGCATAGCGACAATTTCCTTACTTTTTCTACCAGCATCTATCAGTTGTCTCACTGCTTATCCGAATAAATAAGAATAATAATAATAATCCCTAATAACACCCAAACCTCGACCATATGTTATTTCTTTTCAAACATAACGTACCTATAGTCCTATCACAAAGTAATTTGTTAAGATTAACCAATGGTTCAACTAAGAATGTATATCTAGTTACTAATATAGAACCAAGATTGATAAAAAGAACAACAAACCAATCACGTCGCCTGTATGAAAGTTCTTTTCCTTCTCCATTCACCACCCCCTATTCAACATCATCATGTCAAGTGAACGAGGACCACTGCTGGCATACTATGTTTCAATTAAATCCATCTGTTTTTTTCTATATAGAGAATATACAATTAGTCTATGAATATTCCCGGCATACCTGTAACACTAATGCTACCCATAACTAGTTATAAATAGTCAACAGTTGTTCACTACATCACGCCAGCGACCCCAAACTGTCAGACACACTTGGTTCTTACATTATTTACCTATTTAAGCTAATATGTAATATTTACTACCTACTTTTAGACATTGCAACCTATAAAACTTAACTGGATACCTAAGAGAAGCAATATTAGTTAGGCAAGCAATCTCCTATAATTCTCATTGACATAAGAATAATTACTTGATTTATTTTATAACATTGTTGTATTCCTTCTTAAACCGTCGTTGAATTTTCTAACTCAAATTTCAACGAAAGGTAAAGAATTATTTAACCCTATTTTATTCTTGTTAAGTACCTATTTATCTATAATGTTCCGGACTAACACACCACCCCACCCTAGTCTACACTACTTATCCATCCAAACAACAACTCCTACTTGAAATCAAAACCACTGTAATTATAATAAAATTTCTGCAAGTCTTATAACCAACATCTAAGTTTCTTTTATGTTCCCGGATGAAAATTTTGATTACTTACCTAAACCAAGTAATTTTTCCCTTCTTGTTCATATATTAGATTGTTTAATAATTATGAAATTATCCTATTATGGTTTTTCCAAACTCACTGAACCATTTTAGATGACATTCTCTCTACTTGCTGTTCAAATTAGAAACCATTGAATCTAATGTTTCTAATCTAGCCAATCCAAAATCTTCACTAACAAATTCCTTTTGGTTCATATTTCATGAATTCCAATACCTAACTATTAGTAAAAGAAACCATTCTTTTACCCAAATAGCTATTTTTCAAGTTTTAAGAAGTAAGAAGTAATGTTACCTCATTGTCCTAACTTGATACAAAACCCACTAAATATTGGTACCTTACCTTTTAAATATATCCATAACTACATTTAACAAGCTAAGCTAACATTATTTTAGTTTGTAGCAATATAATTTTCTTCCACTAAGTTAGGAGTCTAATCATTACCCACTGACATATCTAATTTTGTTCTTTAAAACTTTATCACCGACCCCAAAATACAAAACTAATAGTTCTATCATTCATCGAGACAAGATTTCTCTTTAATTCTGAACTATTTTCAACTTTTAGGTTAACCGAGCGTTTGAAAAATCAAACCGTCCCCTACTAAGTTATCCGTTGACTTATTTAGCATTGCAAATACCGTTCCCTTCAAACAAAATTACCCTCTTTGAGTCTAAACTGTCCACATACAAGTAGGTACCAATTGTGTCTAATTCTAAAAATTTTCAACAATTTAATTAAAACTAAATCTCTGATTAACTTACCAAAATGGTTGTTATCAATCTATAAGTCAGAAAGGGTCTCCCCTCTCTTATGTACACCATGAAAAGCCAGACCTCATAACACTTCTTCAGTTTTCATTATCCACTTATTTCCATGAGAAATCACTCTCATCAAGACACATTTTTCAACCAAGCCAAACTCTTTAATTATTTACCCCTTTGAAATACCTTGTACAAACTATAAATTAACTAAAATACTATTTTCTTACTTCAAATTCATAACTCTTACAATGATTTACACTAAAACCTATTTGCATAACTATTTAATGTCCTTTTTTTTTTTAGGTTATATTTTCACAATAATGATAAACACAACCACAGATCTATCCTTCAGACAGTTTCAGCATTTTCAACAATTTCACAAACTTAGATGACACTCAACCTTTAATAATTCATAAATTCTCTTGATGAAAACAAAAACATTCCTAACAACAATTTTTTTTTTTTTTTTTTTTCATGTTTTTGGCTTGGATGCGAGTTCTTTAAGCCATGTCTGGATTTATATCCTAACAACAATAAAAATAGCGCACCACAGAACAACGTGATCGCCCCCCTCCCCAACTAATATATGTATGTAATATTTCACCTAATGTATGTCATTATCTATCCTAAAATTTTTTTTTTTATAACATTTTCAAACACGCCTTTAAACTACAATCTCGGACCGCACATCACATAGTCATTAATTTGCACGATTCTGATACATAACATAACCCATTTTAATTGATTAATAAGAACCACAATTTTTCGTAATCTACCGGTAGCGACATCTATCACACAGTAGCGTAATTACCCTGTTAGCTAAAAGAATTTGCCCCTTTTAAAACAAAACAAGGTTTTGCTATAATTCATTTATCAATAACATTCAGCCTTATTTACCATTATTATTTCAGTTACTAACCAAATTCTATTCGATCGAAAATACCCGTGGCGACCCCCGTTGATTAAAAATGTAACTATCGCCCTAACTTTCTTGTGATGCCGTGCTAATGGGCGATTTTCTGAAAGCTCGATCACTAGATGGCGCTGTCCCACCTATCTATGCAGTTTGAAGGTACGAAACATGAAATTTTACTTTGACCCTTTTTTTTTTTGTAAAACGGAACGCCAGACAGAAGTTATTTATTTACCTTAATCTTTAAAATTTAACTATTTCGTTTCTGTGCCTCACAGTAGTACTTATTTAATTTATTATTAGTTTCCTTTGGGTTTTTTAATTTAAATATGATTCATACCAAAATATACTAGCCGCTACACACTTCGTTCAACGCCATCTAGCGAAGCTTTTGGAAGCTAGAAAATCTATCCTGTCACTCATGTTCTTAAATATCGACCTTTCCAAGAAACAACCTCAAAATCTAATTTTGTGAATAGAGGGCTACCGGCTAAGAAATCTGGATATGGGTATGGGCTTCAACTGTCATTTGAATTCTTTATTCTGATAGATTTTTGCTGCTTTGTTCTGTTGAACGTTGCTAGCTAGTTATCGTTATACCCGACGTCACAAAACAAGGAACCGATAGCGACTATTTTCTTTATAAAATTGACTTAAAGCTCCCAAAAACGTATGAAGCTCATACCCATAAAGTTACGCGGTAGCTCCCAAAGTCTTTACTAAACATGAAAACCGAACTACATTGTCATATAACGTGTCTCTATAATTTATTTGTATACAAATATGCAAGCCCATACAAAGTTTGTACTTAACAAGGTCCATACAGTTTCCCATAATTTTTCCGTTCGCCTACCCAGAGCTAACACTAAGGAGAGAAACAACCTTGTCAATGACAAATGTCATTCTCCATGTGTTCCCCATACATGCTCTTTGATTAGCTCCATATAACCTCTACTCAAAAGTCTTTCAACTATACAATTGTGCTATACAAGTTTGTGAATTCACCTGCCCGGCTTTCGACAATTAAATTACCTAATTATTGACGAATTTCAACAGAGATAATATTGGTAATCTATGAAACCACAATATGATGTTACTCAAGAATTATAACTATTGTTCTTTTTAATAAAAAGACAATTAATAGTAAGTACTTGTTTAATTATGTGATTAATTATTTATTCTCTAACAGAATGCAATCCAACTTAGCATTTCATCTAACTAAAATTCAACATTACTACCTATGAAATCTCTGAAAAGATAAACATTTTCTTATTTTTGAATTTGCTAGCATATTACAATAATGAATTATTTCTTCCATTTCAGAAAACAAGTTGCTATACTTAACTAAACCTGATCAAGACCTATGAACAGTTCTCAAAAGACCCTTATTAAGAACCATCCTGCCCGGGGACGCTTAACAGAAGTTTGATTAAATAATTAATATTAACCCCGTCGCTTCAGTTTTCCTTCTGCACTAAACAACAAATTGTGGCTATTCCAACTCAATGTAAACTAGCCACTTACCTTCAGAAATACTCAGAGCTCCAATGTAATTTATATGCTAAACTCATTAAAAAGGTTTGTAAATATTGTCTTATTTTCTTATTCCTATACAAGATTTGCTATAATATGTGTTAATTTTTAATCCTGGTAACGGCACTACTAAATTGTAACACCTACCTATCCTTTCTAATCGCTTAGCCTAAATAATAATAGATGACCTAAATATACTAACAAACCATTCTAGTATTTACTCTAAGCTAATACTGAACCTCTGTCAAGAATTCTATTAGTTACTAAAATACCTAGCTAGCTTGAACGCTGTAATACCTAACTGTTGTCCGATTAATATATAGATAACTACTATGGATGCTCTGAATCAAATCTGAAGTGGCCTGTGATGTCGTAATGGAGAACCCTGGTTGTAAAGCGTAGACCCATGATCTTTTAAATGAAGCGACAGAGACTAACCTTACTACTAACTAACTCATACTTTGAACTGCCTATATGCCTACATCAACTTAACAGCTGTTCATATTACATGGCCGTTGCTTCTAATTTTCTAACCTCATTTATAGCGACAAAGACACTCAAAATAAGTTAATACTCTTGTATAAATCTAACATTAGTTTACCCCTACATTGCTTGGACATTTAACAGTTAGGTCCTAACCGATTCCTAGGTCTAATATACTTTGAAAACCTGGTGAGTTATTTTGCTGAGTCCACCATGCTAATTTTCTGGTTACTGACCCAAGGTTAACTGTCTATTAAAACTGGTGGAATTTAATAATTTAGGTTACAATGGAACTGAAACTAGTAACAGCATCCGGATTTGCTTGCAAGGTCTAAGGTGAAATTGGCATGTGTGGTTTGAAATGTAATTTGATATTCCTATATGAAGATGGAGACACAATTACTATAATAATACCTATTAGCTTAAGCATATGGTTTTGCTTGCAAATTAGAAATGAAAATTTGTTATATCTATTGGAAGACTGAGTCACTATATCAGATCTATAACCGTACCTACTAGCTTAGGCATATGGCCTTGCTTGCAAAGTTAGAGATGAAAATTTGATATATCTATTAGAAGATGGAAACACTACATCTATAATAGTACCTATTAGCTTCAGCATATGGTTTTGCTTGCAAAGTCAGAGATGGAAATTGGTATAATCATTAGGGTGAAGAAAGTCTATTGATCTTAATCACCATCTTGGCCTAATACAAATGCTCCAGCAATATTATTTAACCGGTAAAGTCAGGGCACCTCCGCCGCCCATAACAGTGGAACTCGTCACCAGACTTGGACATCCCTCCTCCGGCGCTGCTTTATTACATTTTCATATAAAAACAAACTTCAACATATAAAGTCAAGCTGTCATGTTCGTCAATTCTTTATGTATATATATATATAAGAGGACCAAGCTAAATGCTTCAAAGCGACTTGTTAGTCTACATGAAGAGATCTTTCTCCTTCATGGCAGCAGCAGTTAAAGTTAACGTTAATTGATATATCCTTTTCCTTTTGTTGAATAATCCTTATTGGGATAAATCCAACAGGTTGAGTGCTTAAATTAGGAGCACTAACAAGTCTGACTCCTGAGATGAGAGAACTCAAATCTAATTCATAGTAAGTACATATAAATATAGACTCTCCTAACCTTTTCTATGACCAAGTTTCCCCGTAGGACTAAATTCCCTAGTTATGTCTACGTGTCTGACTCGGATCTTATTGAACTTTTGCAACTTGTTGGTTAAAATTTGTCTCTAAAGAATCTCACTCATGGTAATATATCCTTAATCTCATCATTGGACTGGTCTTGGAAATAACTTAAGAATCCAACCAAATTGAACAGAAGCTTTCGCCTCACCCCAATAGCTTTACATAATTTATGGCTAAAATAGAACCATGTTCCAACTCAATAGGTTAGTACCTATCTGGAAAACCTTGAATCCACATCAGCTTCCATAAGACACTGGTCAACATTACACCGAGTTCCTTCGAGTTTAAACATCTTCTCCCGCCACTGAACAAAATCCTTTTCATACATTAATATAGCAGTAGTCTGATCCAGAGAACTCTTCCGCAACCAGCTCAATTTATAGATTATTATAGGTGCCTTTTGCATCATAGGAATATATTACCTGTTGTCAAGCCAAATATATAGGTAAATTTAGATTCTCCACTTATGTTTGATAGATTATTTCAACCTTCATATCTTTGCAATGCGTGAACCTATAAAGATTACTCTAATCAAGCTCTTTGGACTGTTCCACTAGCACTGTTACTTCACAAATCATTTCCCAAATACTGAAAGCACTAGGTATCCATTGGTCACCTTTTCCTTTTCAAATCTATTAATTTCTTACAAACCTCACTGAAAATCATACAACTTGTAGACTACATTGCTACAACGCACTAACCATTTACCTAATCGCTCTTCTTAAGATATAACATTATTTTGTTAGATAAAAGACAGCCATTTTGCTGGAAACTGTCAATCGGACTTTTCCCCACTATCTATAATCATTCTGTCAAATTGCCCGGGTTTGTTCGTCTATCACAAGAATCTATGGCTAGGGATGTCAACAAAATTCGGATTTGATCGTAGATATATTTGTGATAACACATAATGCTACTTATAGACCTAACAGCGACCCTACTCTTTCTACCTACTCTGTATACCAGACTCCCCTCGTAGCCTTGCCCCAGCAGACCTCCCCCTTTCTGCCAGAACAAAGGTCTTCGAGTTACCTAGCTCGTGATTCTAAGTAGGTACTTACCTGCCTAATTTCCGACTAAATGCGACTTTCCTAACAAACACAAACCTGGCGCCTGTATCGCCAGTTCTGACGCCCCAATTCTGTCAAGTTTGGGTGAGTGGGCCCCCTAAAATCCTATCGCTCATGCCGTGGTCCATCTGCTTGGGAAGGGAACAGATAGACACCCTACAGGTAGGTATGGTTCAATCAGGCCGCAACTGCCTCCAAATCTGGGGCATACGCCCCGCGCCATCAGACGTGTTAACTGAAAAACTGTCAATGAAAACAGCCCGCCTGATCAAACCATGTGGAAATTACTAAGCGTTATCCAATGAACACTCATCTGACACTCCACAATGCCAGACTTTCTTTACCTAGCGACCTCCCGTGAGCCTTGCCTGGAGCCCGGAGACATAAAAATGTACTCCTGAAGAAACAAACTCTATGCTTCCAACCCTCTCTGACTCAAATTAAGCCCATTTTCTAGGATTTTACTTGGGAATAATTTACTTTAATTGAAATGCTTTCTGTAAACAAACTAGACCTTTTAATTTCGGATCCAATTTACCAGTCAGAATTCCAAAATTAAAACGTTTAAAAGATCGCGAACCCAATAAACGCCCTATGGTGCAAGGACTCACTGTACACTTGCTTGAAGACTACTTCTCGCTTGATTTAAAATGGAAACTTCTTCAAAAAGTGTTTCGTCTTCCATACGTGTTGCCTCGAAGTCCATCCCGGAGAAATAAGCGCGGGCGTCGCGTCGTTTTTGCTTATATAGACCTCCTCAAAAACGCGCCAAAAAGCGGCGTCCCACATTCCTACTCTATCGTCATAGCGCCCTCTAGCGTTTAACGCCAACCCATTTCAAACATCCCGAACGCCCCGCCTGGCCTTCGTTCAGAAACCTTTGATAGTTACAAAACTATTTTATATCAAGTTATAGAATTTACTAAACTATTCAAAATATTACCTTCTCACATAATATAAACACATTATTTTGTATGATCCCTTTTTTTTTATTATTTATGAATGAACACTATTATCAAAATGGTAATTGTTCGAACATAATTTCCGAACGAATCACCTCTAGTCAATATACATTCCACCATATTTGAAACTTTGAACCTTATCTAAGATAGAAACCAATATTCTGTACTGTTGATTATTTAAGGTCAAACGATTACCATACAAAAAACGTTCACCTTTAACTATGTTAGGATTCACCATTTATGGTAAATTATGTGTTCTATAGTCTTTTCTCATGTTTAAGTAGGCGCGAAATGAATATTTTACATACTTTCATTCAGAATTATAGCACAAATCAACTCCAAATTCTCATGAAACTTACGCATGTGTGTGTGACATTAGTCGTGTACGTATACAAACATTTCGAGCAAATTTGCGACGTTGCCGTTCCATGCGGCTAAGACGCGCAACGCGCGATGCCGCTCTTCCGTTTGTGTCATGTGGTTTGTGTCAATTATAATTTACATATTTCTCTTTTCAGTTAGTACTAGATCCCACTGCAAATTAGTGCGCTCATCGAGTTTTTGCTAATAACCTAATTTTTACGTACTTCTATTAATGATTAGGAGAATATATATCTATAGGGTTGCCTATGAAAATGTTGCCGCTAGTATTTAAAAAAAACGGCCAATGCGAGTCGGGCTCGCGCACGAAGGGTTCCGTACCATTGTCTATACAACATTATACACTAATTATAACATACAATATTATTCTATACTAGCGGATCCTCGCGGTTTCACCCGCGTGGTACCCGGTGGGAATATCGGGATAAAATTTAGCCTTTATCACTCGGGTAGAATGTAGAATTCTAATGGTGAAAGAATCTTCTAAATCGGTCCAGTAGTTTAGGAGCCTATTCGATGCAAATAAACAAACAAACAAACAATCAAATCTTTCCTCTTTATAATATATGTATAGATATACAACATTAGACCGGACCGGACAACGGGTCAGTATGGGAAAGTTTGAAACTATAAGAGATAGAATTTGTTTTATGGAACCATGTCGTCGATATGAGAGTTTAGAAAAACTGCATTCAATGATTTTCAAAAAAAACTCATACACGACTCTGAAATGGGTCGGTACTCGGTAGGGGAAATCGAACCTTGTCAGTTTTCAAAACTAAAATATTATGCTATTTTATTACGAAAGTTGATTGTGTAGATTGTTAGAAATACATTTTACTATGGAAACCTATGTCTACAATTGAAAGAAAGTGCTGCAGTTATCTATCTCATAGATGTGCACACGCCCCTTATCATACTTCGGTCCGCGAGGTATATAGGTTTTTTTTGGTATCTTTTTTTATACCTTGAGTTACATAATCGAAGTTTTCATACGAATCCCTAACTTTTTCAAAATATTCTATAGCCTATGTTACTCAGGGATAATGTAGCAGAAAGAATTTTTGAAATCAGTCCAGTAGTTTTTGAGTTTATTCGCTACATACCTGATACATACATACCTACATACATACCTGAATACATACAAAACGGGAATACAGGAAATCTTTCCTTTATAATATTAGTATAGATAAGGAAAAATCGGCTAAGTGCGAGTTGGACTCGCCCAGGAAGGGTTCCGTACCAACTTAACGTACCGATACTACCGATTGCCTATACCAAGCCAAAATTCTATTAGGTACTTATCATTTTTCGTCAGCAAAATATAACATTGTTTTTATTTACATTTGCGGTTATCGAAAATGTGTTATATCTCAAAAAGTGCTTACTACATCTCGTTCAAACTAATTTTCGTTGAAAGTTATTATAAAGATGTACAGTATATATTTTTTCTAGATGTTTCACTAATTTATTTCAAAAGTTAGAGTGGTGGGGGGGACACATTTTATCGCTTTGGAAGGCTATATCTTTCAAAATATTGACTTTGAGAAAAAATGGTTCGAGAAACCTTTATGCCATTTTTAAAGACCTATCTATAGACACCACACACGAATATGGTTGATAAAAAAAATATTTTTCGGTTTCAGCTTCATGTATCGGAAGCCCCCGGATTTTTGTATTAAAATCGTAAAGCGGTTTATAAAATACATCTACTTACCAAATTTCAACTGAGTAGTTTTTATAGTTTTGGATAAAAGTGGCTGTGACATGCGGACGGACGGACGGACAGACAGACAGACAGACAGACAGACAGACATGACATGACATAAGGGTTCCGTTTTTTGTCATTCGGCTACGGAACCCTAAAAATGGTTAAAGAAACTTTTATATTATTTTTGAAGACCTATATAGATAGGTCGGGTAGGTCGGTCGTAGAACGGGTGTCTATAGAGACACCCCACACGAATAGATAAAAAAATTTTAGTTTCAGTTTTATGTATGGGGTTATTATTTTTATTTTCGTATAAAAATTGTAAAGCGGTTTACAGGATACATCTACCTACCAAGTTTCAAATGTGTAGTCTTAATAGTTTTGGATCAAATTGGCTGTAACATACGGACAGACGGACAGACAGACATATGACGAATCTATAGGGGTTCCGGTTTTGGCCATTCGGCTAAGGAACACTAAAAATGGTGTTCCAAGCATTATTTTCCCTGTATACGTTTTTTGGAGCATTAGTTGATAGACTACTTGTGTAATTAAAAAAATAATAATGCAATTGCATTTGTTGCAATTTATACATCTAAATTAATATTTTAATGTTTTTTTTAAAACAATAATAAATATAAAAAAAAAATCGCTTCCTGAGGTTTGAACCTTAACTCTCTGATGCCTGAGTCAAGCATATAGACCGCTAGGCCACATTGTCGTTTTTAGCTGGATCGAAATGTTTTGTTACTAGAAACTCGGATTTATGGTATGCATGTGTGAGTGATTAGTAAAATTGGATGACAGAAAGACATATTTAACATATTTGGATGATTTTTGTACTACAAATAGTTAAGTGTTGGTTTCGAAAATTCAATATTTATTTATAGAAGGCGCAAAAAGTATATTGAGTTACAAAGATACAAAGAATAATTAACAAAAAAATAAAAACTACCAAATAGCGAAAGTAGCGCCATCTAACGAGCCTTCAGCTTTTTGTGACTTAATCGTTTGACCTTAACCCATATTTTTATTTAAGTTTTACATAATGTTAATTTAACATTCTGTGAGTAAAAACCTTCTCGCTATATTTATGTGATGTCATTTGACTTGTCTTAGTTCTCAACTCTGCCGCTAGTTGTCGCTGCACTTGGACAGGATTATTCCATTTTGACATGACATTTGTTTACAACAAGATTTATAATTTTACTAACTAATAACAGTTCGTGTCGATTATTTCGTGAACCAATATCGAAATACAAGTATTGTCCACACTCCCGTGAAGCAAATTCGATTGACAAAACCCTCAACAAAGTGCATCTTCTTATATGAAATAATTTGTCACAGAGTCCAACTGTTGTGAAACATCATTGTTTCAATCCCTGAATCTCAGGTATTTATTAACTATATTTTCTCGCTAATTCAAACAAATTTACTGTATCTAACTTCCTCAGATTAATCATAAAACTTCCAAATTAAATGCAAATGACCACAACTGCTCCGCTACCATTAACCCGTTTCTTTTTCAGTGTTTACCTCAAGCAATCTGAAACCACTAAACAAGCCCCAAGCCTTATAGACAGAATCTCCCTCCCATATGCACTGTGTTGACAAAGTATGAAGCAAATTCCCAGCGCAACAACATGGTAAATGGCTAATTTTGTTCAATACAACCCAGTTGACACAACCCAATTTGACTTTGTGATTTATTCCCACACCAGGATCTATTTATACTATTAAAAGTTATTGAGGTAAGTAACATTAATACATTTCGACTTTTAACTCTTTAAGAAATATTCGAGATAGTTCAGGTGCGATTCTGAACCGTTACAGCGTGTTTTTTTTATTTAACTTATTCTATTTTTATGTGTGAATTATGGCAGTTATTTTGTATGTAAGTAGGTACCTATAGTTTATGCCAGACGTATGAACTCGACTTAATTTTTATCAATTTCAATTCCGAATTCATAGATTCAGCACTGCATACTGGTATATGGCATTTTTTATTGTGTTGTTACACGAAGGCTATATCTATTTTCTAACTATTGACTCCATCACATTTGCGGTAAACCTAGGTGGGTGGGACTGGATAATAGCACTTCATCCTCGAGAACATATAGGTGATATCACTGTACTTATAATTAACTATATTGTATTAAGCTTCGTTTCTTTATTTCCTGGTCCAATGATCATGCTTAACATTTGTTTAGACTTGTTTAATAAAGTTTAGCCACTTTATAATACTAATAAAAAACTACAACTATGTAGGTAAGCATATACAGGGTTAAGTACTATTTATTTATTTATTTATTTACATATTTAGTACACACACATAAGAGTAAAACAGAAAAGAAAGAAATAGAAAAGTATTGTACAGGGGCACGGCTTATTTCAAATTGAAATTTCTACCAGCCGGCCCGTTAAAGGAAAGAACATAGAAAGGGGCAGTCTGTGTGTCTCCAGATACAAATACCATACATACAATACATATAATAATATATAATATTATAATTCTAGTACATACAAATAAACATAAATGAAATAACTATAAATAAGATAAACCATATATGATAATGCTATATATACTAATACATAAAAATAAACTATATATGATAGATAGATAATATATAATATATCAGATGAGAACTGTAAATAATACAACAACAGAAGAGAGGATAGTGCTAAAGACATGAGGATAAATAATAATCTTTTAGATGCTTTTTAAACATAGATATCGTGCGACAATCTCTTATGTCAGCCGGCAGTGAATTCCAAAGACGCACAGCATGAACGGAAAAGGAATAGGAAGCAAAGTCAGAATGATGGGGGAGGAACTTCAGAAGGGATTTGAGATGGGACCTGCATGGAGAATTGGGTGAATGAGAAAAGGAGAATCGATCCCGGAGGTATGAAGGATAGGTAGGATTGAAAAGGATGTTATAAAGGAGACAAAGAATTCTAAGATTCCTGCGCAGACGTATGGGGAGCCACTTGAGTTCCTTCCGAAAGTTGGAGACGTGGTCGTACTTGCGTAGACCGAAAATGAATCGAATGGCAAGGTTTTGAAGGCGCTCAAGTTTATTCAGAAGTTGTTCAGTGGCGTCCAAGTAGCAGACATCGGCGTAATCAAGAAGAGGTAGAATGAGAGACTGGGCAATTGAGATTTTGGTAGGCAAAGGGAGAAAACTTTGAAGGGATTTTAAAGAGTGCAGGGAAAAGTAGATTTTGCGGCTGACGTCAGCGATATGGGTCGTCCAAGAGAGATTAGAGTCAAGGATCAAACCCAGATTCTTGACGGTGTCGCTATAGGGAATGGATATGCCATCCAGCAATACCGGAGGTATTTGAAGTTGGCCAGCTAAGTTGATTCTATGTCTGCTAGCGATGATAATGGCTTGTGATTTGCTTGGGTTAACCAAAAGTCCGTAACGCCTAGCCCAAGTAGAAATACGGCTGAGGTCATCATTGATTGACGCTATCGCTTGGTACGTTTCGTCAATTTTAAAGTGACGGTAGAGCTGCAAGTCGTCTGCATAGAGATGGAAGTTGGAGCAGATGACTGGAGTAACTGAATTGATGAAAATAGAGAAGAGAAGTGGAGAAAGAACACCTCCCTGCGGTACGCCCGCAGTGAGCTCGCTACAATCGGAAATAGAGTCTTCATGGCGAACACACTGCGCACGTCCACGAAGATAAGAGTCAAACCAAGAGAGCGAAGAAGTAGATACGTTTATAGAGGAAAGTAAAGCAAGAAGAATATCGAAATCGACAGAGTTAAAAGCGTTGCTGAAGTCCAACAAAACCAACACTGAGAGTTCTTTTCGTTCCATGGCCCAGCGTAAGTCATCCGAGACATTTAGTAAGGCAGTGGCGGTGCTGTGACCAGGACGGAAACCAGATTGATATTTATTCAAGAGCCTGTTGGCAAGAAGGAAAGAGGAAAGCTGTTTATGAACGATATGCTCGAGAACTTTGGATAAAAATGGTAGGATGGAGATGGGACGAAAATGGCAAGGTAGAGTTGGATTAGGAATTTTGGGTAACGGAATTATGTGAGCCAATTTCCAGATCTTAGGGAAAGACTTTGTAGTGAGTGATGCATTAAATATTGCGGTGATGAAAGGAAGAAGAATGGACAAAATGGGAATAAACATTCTCGAGCATACGTTATCCTCACCAATGGATTCAGACGAGATAGCTAGAATGGCACTTTTGACGTCACTCTCTGAGACAGGAGAAAGGTCAAAGGAGGTGCAGTCAGGACGGGAAAGGGAGGACAGTTGCTCTAATGTGGCTGCTTTGATATTAAGATCTAAACTGACTGGGGGGAGAGAGAGATGTCTATTTAAGGCGTTTAGGTCAGTAGTAATAGGAAGGGAAGAGGAGGATTTAGCTACGCCGACAGAGCGCAGAAATCTCCACACATCCGCCGGGTTACGATTTGTCAGGGAATCGTGAAAGAAGCGTCTCTTGGCATCTCTACACAAACGACTGCAGCGGTTTCGAAAATGTTTAAAGCTAATCAAATTGTCATCAGTAGGGAATTTTTTGTACCTGCTCTTCGCTTTATCCCTAAGTGACATGAGCTGTTTTATTTCGGCGTTGATCCAAGGAGCAGGATTGTGTTTAATCCTGATGCGTCGTGATGGTGCGTGTTTGTCGTATAAAGAAATAAGTAGGCAGTTGTATGTCTTATTGTTGAATAGTATTTTTTTCCGTTTACACAAAATGTAACGGTTCAGAATCGCACCTGAACTATCTCGAATATTTCTTAAAGAGTTAAAAGTCGAAATGTATTAATGTTACTTACCTCAATAACTTTTAATAGTATAAATAGATCCTGGTGTGGGAATAAATCACAAAGTCAAATTGGGTTGTGTCAACTGGGTTGTATTGAACAAAATTAGCCATTTACCATGTTGTTGCGCTGGGAATTTGCTTCATACTTTGTCAACACAGTGCATATGGGAGGGAGATTCTGTCTATAAGGCTTGGGGCTTGTTTAGTGGTTTCAGATTGCTTGAGGTAAACACTGAAAAAGAAACGGGTTAATGGTAGCGGAGCAGTTGTGGTCATTTGCATTTAATTTGGAAGTTAACATTTATGATTAATCTGAGGAAGTTAGATACAGTAAATTTGTTTGAATTAGCGAGAAAATATAGTTAATAAATACCTGAGATTCAGGGATTGAAACAACGATGTTTCACAACAGTTGGTCTGTGACAAATTATTTCATATAGGAAGATGCACTTTGTTGAGGGTTTTGTCAATCGAATTTGCTTCACGGGAGTGTGGACAATACTTGTATTTCGATATTGGTTCACGAAATAATCGATACGAACTGTTATTAGTTAGTAAAATTATAAATCTTGTTGTAAACAAATGTCATGTCAAAATGGAATAATCCTGTCCAAGTGCAGCGACAACTAGCGGCAGAGTTGAGAACTAAGACAAGTCAAATGACATCACATAAATATAGCGAGAAGGTTTTTACTCACAGAATGTTAAATTAACATTATGTAAAACTTAAATAAAAATATGGGTTAAATAATCAACAGTACAGAATATTGGTTTCTATCTTAGATAAGGTTCAAAGTTTCAAATTTGGTGAATGTATATTGACTAGAGATGATTCGTTCGGAAATTATGTTCGAACAATTACCATTTTGATAATAGTTTTCGTTCGTAAATAAAAAAAGGAATCATACAAAATAATGTGTTTATATTATGTGAGAAGGTAGTATTTTGAATAGTTTAGTAAATTTTATAACTTAATATTAGAAGTTTTGTAACTATCAAAGGTTTCTGAACGAAGGCTAGGCGGGGCGTTCGGGATGTTTGAAATGGGTTGGCGTTAAACGCTAGAGGGCGCTATGACGATAGAGTAGGAATGTGGGACGCCGCTTTTTGGCGCGTTTTTGAGGAGGTCTATATAAGCAAAAACGACGCGACGCCCGCTCTTATTTCTCCGGGATCGACTTCGAGGCAACACGTATGGAAGACGAAACACTTTTTGAAGAAGTTTCCATTTTTAATCAAGCGAGAAGTAGTCTTCAAGCAAGTGTACAGTGAGTCCTTGCACCATAGGGCGTTTATTGGGTTCGCGATCTTTTAAACGTTTTAATTTTGGAATTCTGACTGGTAAATTGGATCCGAAATTAAAAGGTCTAGTTTGTTTACAGAAAGCATTTCAATTAAAGTAAATTATTCCCAAGTAAAATCCTAGAAAATGGGCTTAATTTGAGTCAGAGAGGGTTGGAAGCATAGAGTTTGTTTCTTCAGGAGTACATGTTTATGTCTCCGGGCTCCAGGCAAGGCTCACGGGAGGTCGCTAGGTAAAGAAAGTCTGGCATTGTGGAGTGTCAGATGAGTGTTCAATGGATAACGCTTAGTAATTTCCACATGGTTTGATCAGGCGGGCTGTTTTCATTGACAGTTTTTCAGTTAACACGTCTGATGGCGCGGGGCGTATGCCCCAGATTTGGAGGCAGTTGCGGCCTGATTGAACCATACCTACCTGTAGGGTGTCTATCTGTTCCCTTCCCAAGCAGATGGACCACGGCATGAGCGATAGGATTTTAGGGGGCCCACTCACCCAAACTTGACAGAATTGGGGCGTCAGAACTGGCGATACAGGCGCCAGGTTTGTGTTTGTTAGGAAAGTCGCATTTAGTCGGAAATTAGGCAGGTAAGTACCTACTTAGAATCACGAGCTAGGTAACTCGGAGACCTTTGTTCTGGCAGAAAGGGGGAGGTCTGCTGGGGCAAGGCTACGAGGGGATTCTGGTATACAGAGTAGGTAGAAAGAGTAGGGTCGCTGTTAGGTCTATAAGTAGCATTATGTGTTATCACAAATATATCTACGATCAAATCCGAATTTTGTTGACATCCCTAGCCATAGATTCTTGTGATAGACGAACAAACCCGGGCAATTTGACAGAATGATTATAGATAGTGGGGAAGAGTCCGATTGACAGTTTCCAGCAAAATGGCTGTCTTTTATCTAACAAAAATAATGTTACATCTTAAGAAGAGAGATTAGGTCAATGATTAGTGCGTTGTAGCAATGTAGTCTACAAGTTATATGATATTCAGTGAGGTATGTAAGAAATTAATAGATTTGAAAAGGAAAAGGTGACCAATGGATACCTAGTGCTTTCAGTATTTGGGAAATGATTTGTGAGGTAACAATACTAGTGGAACAGTCCAAAGAGCTTGAATAGAGTAATCTTTATAGGTTCACGCATTGCAAAGATATGAAGGTTGAAATAATCTATCAAACATAAGTGGAGAATCTAAATTTACCTATATATTTGGCTTGACAACAGGTAATATATTCCTATGATGCAAAAGGCACCTATAATAATCTATAAATTGAGCTGGTTGCGGAAGAGTTCTCTGGATCAGACTACTGCTATATTAATGTATGAAAAGGATTTTGTTCGATGGCGGGAGAAGATGTTTAAACTCGAAGGAACTCGGTGTAATGTTGACCAGTGTCTTATGGAAGCTGATGTGGATTCAAGGTTTTCCAGATACTAACCTATTGAGTTGGAACATGATTCTATTTTAGCCATAAATTATGTAAAGCTATCGGGGTGAGGCGAAAGCTTCTGTCCAATTTGGTTGGATTCTTAAGTTATTTCCAAGACCAGTCCAATGGTGAGATTAAGGATATATTACCATGAGCGAGATTCTTTAGAGACAAATTTTAACCAACAAGTTGCAAAAGTTCAATAAGATCCGAGTCAGACACATAGACATAACTAGGGAATTTAGTTCTACGGGGAAACTTGGTCATAGAAAAGGTTAGGAGAGTCTATATTTATATGTACTTACTATGAATTAGAATTGAGTTCTTTCCCCTCAGGAGACAGACTTGCTAGTTCTCCTAATTTAAGCACTCAACCTGTTGGATTTATCCCAATAAGGATTATTCAACAAAAGGAAAAGGATATATCAATTAACGTTAACTTTAACTGCTGCTGCCATGAAGGAGAAAGATCTCTTCATGTAGACTAACAAGTCGCTTTGAAGCATTTAGCTTGGTCCTCTTATATATATATATACATAAAGAATTGACGAACATGACAGCTTGACTTTATATGTTGAAGTTTGTTTTTATATGAAAATGTAATAAAGCAGCGCCGGAGGAGGGATGTCCAAGTCTGGTGACGAGTTCCACTGTTATGGGCGGCGGAGGTGCCCTGACTTTACCGGTTAAATAATATTGCTGGAGCATTTGTATTAGGCCAAGATGGTGATTAAGATCAATAGACTCTCTTCACCCTAATGATTATACCAATTTCCATCTCTGACTTTGCAAGCAAAACCATATGCTGAAGCTAATAGGTACTATTATAGATGTAGTGTTTCCATCTTCTAATAGATATAACAAATTTTCATCTCTAACTTTGCAAGCAAGGCCATATGCCTAAGCTAGTAGGTACGGTTATAGATCTGATATAGTGACTCAGTCTTCCAATAGATATAACAAATTTTCATTTCTAATTTGCAAGCAAAACCATATGCTTAAGCTAATAGGTATTATTATAGTAATTGTGTCTCCATCTTCATATAGGAATATCAAATTACATTTCAAACCACACATGCCAATTTCACCTTAGACCTTGCAAGCAAATCCGGATGCTGTTACTAGTTTCAGTTCCATTGTAACCTAAATTATTAAATTCCACCAGTTTTAATAGACAGTTAACCTTGGGTCAGTAACCAGAAAATTAGCATGGTGGACTCAGCAAAATAACTCACCAGGTTTTCAAAGTATATTAGACCTAGGAATCGGTTGGGACCTAACTGTTAAATGTCCAAGCAATGTAGGGGTAAACTAATATTAGATTTATACAAGAGTATTAACTTATTTTGAGTGTCTTTGTCGCTATAAATGAGGTTAGAAAATTAGAAGCAACGACCATGTAATATGAACAGCTGTTAAGTTGATGTAGGCATATAGGCAGTTCAAAGTATGAGTTAGTTAGTAGTAAGGTTAGTCTCTGTCGCTTCATTTAAAAGATCATGGGTCTACGCTTTACAACCAGGGTTCTCCATTACGACATCACAGGCCACTTCAGATTTGATTCGGAGCATCCATAGTAGTTATCTATATATTAATCGGACAACAGTTAGGTATTACAGCGTTCAAGCTAGCTAGGTATTTTAGTAACTAATAGAATCCTTGACAGAGGTTCAGTATTAGCTTAGAGTAAATACTAGAATGGTTTGTTAGTATATTTAGGTCATCTATTAGGTTAGGCTAAGCGATTAGAAAGCATAGGTAGGGTGTTACAATTTAGTAGTGCCGTTACCAGGATTAAAAATTAACACATATTATAGCAAATCTTGTATAGGAATAAGAAAATAAGACAATATTTACAAACCTTTTTAATGAGTTTAGCATATAAATTACATTGGAGCTCTGAGTATTTCTGAAGGTAAGTGGCTAGTTTACATTGAGTTGGAATAGCCACAATTTGTTGTTTAGTGCAGAAGGAAAACTGAAGCGACGGGGTTAATATTAATTATTTAATTAATTTTTCTGTTAAGCGTCCCCGGGTAGGATGTTTCTTAATAAGGGTCTTTTGAGAACTGTTCATAGGTCTTGATCAGGTTTAGTTAAGTATAGCAACTTGTTTTCTGAAATGGAAGAAATAATTCATTATTGTAATATGCTAGCAAATTCAAAAATAAGAAAATGTTTATCTTTTCAGAGATTTCATAGGTAGTAATGTTGAATTTTAGTTAGATGAAATGCTAAGTTGGATTGCATTCTGTTAGAGAATAAATAATTAATCACATAATTAAACAAGTACTTACTATTAATTGTCTTTTTATTAAAAAGAACAATAGTTATAATTCTTGAGTAACATCATATTGTGGTTTCATAGATTACCAATATTATCTCTGTTGAAATTCGTCAATAATTAGGTAATTTAATTGTCGAAAGCCGGGCAGGTGAATTCACAAACTTGTATAGCACAATTGTATAGTTGAAAGACTTTTGAGTAGAGGTTTTATGGAGCTAATCAAAGAGCATGTATGGGGAACACATGGAGAATGACATTTGTCATTGACAAGGTTGTTTCTCTCCTTAGTGTTAGCTCTGGGTAGGCGAACGGAAAAATTATGGGAAACTGTATGGACCTTGTTAAGTACAAACTTTGTATGGGCTTGCATATTTGTATACAAATAAATTATAGAGACACGTTATATGACAATGTAGTTCGGTTTTCATGTTTAGTAAAGACTTTGGGAGCTACCGCGTAACTTTATGGGTATGAGCTTCATACGTTTTTGGGAGCTTTAAGTCAATTTTATAAAGAAAATAGTCGCTATCGGTTCCTTGTTTTGTGACGTCGGGTATAACGATAACTAGCTAGCAACGTTCAACAGAACAAAGCAGCAAAAATCTATCAGAATAAAGAATTCAAATGACAGTTGAAGCCCATACCCATATCCAGATTTCTTAGCCGGTAGCCCTCTATTCACAAAATTAGATTTTGAGGTTGTTTCTTGGAAAGGTCGATATTTAAGAACATGAGTGACAGGATAGATTTTCTAGCTTCCAAAAGCTTCGCTAGATGGCGTTGAACGAAGTGTGTAGCGGCTAGTATATTTTGGTATGAATCATATTTAAATTAAAAAACCCAAAGGAAACTAATAATAAATTAAATAAGTACTACTGTGAGGCACAGAAACGAAATAGTTAAATTTTAAAGATTAAGGTAAATAAATAACTTCTGTCTGGCGTTCCGTTTTACAAAAAAAAAAAAAAGGGTCAAAGTAAAATTTCATGTTTCGTACCTTCAAACTGCATAGATAGGTGGGACAGCGCCATCTAGTGATCGAGCTTTCAGAAAATCGCCCATTAGCACGGCATCACAAGAAAGTTAGGGCGATAGTTACATTTTTAATCAACGGGGGTCGCCACGGGTATTTTCGATCGAATAGAATTTGGTTAGTAACTGAAATAATAATGGTAAATAAGGCTGAATGTTATTGATAAATGAATTATAGCAAAACCTTGTTTTGTTTTAAAAGGGGCAAATTCTTTTAGCTAACAGGGTAATTACGCTACTGTGTGATAGATGTCGCTACCGGTAGATTACGAAAAATTGTGGTTCTTATTAATCAATTAAAATGGGTTATGTTATGTATCAGAATCGTGCAAATTAATGACTATGTGATGTGCGGTCCGAGATTGTAGTTTAAAGGCGTGTTTGAAAATGTTATAAAAAAAAAAATTTTAGGATAGATAATGACATACATTAGGTGAAATATTACATACATATATTAGTTGGGGAGGGGGGCGATCACGTTGTTCTGTGGTGCGCTATTTTTATTGTTGTTAGGATATAAATCCAGACATGGCTTAAAGAACTCGCATCCAAGCCAAAAACATGAAAAAAAAAAAAAAAAAAATTGTTGTTAGGAATGTTTTTGTTTTCATCAAGAGAATTTATGAATTATTAAAGGTTGAGTGTCATCTAAGTTTGTGAAATTGTTGAAAATGCTGAAACTGTCTGAAGGATAGATCTGTGGTTGTGTTTATCATTATTGTGAAAATATAACCTAAAAAAAAAAGGACATTAAATAGTTATGCAAATAGGTTTTAGTGTAAATCATTGTAAGAGTTATGAATTTGAAGTAAGAAAATAGTATTTTAGTTAATTTATAGTTTGTACAAGGTATTTCAAAGGGGTAAATAATTAAAGAGTTTGGCTTGGTTGAAAAATGTGTCTTGATGAGAGTGATTTCTCATGGAAATAAGTGGATAATGAAAACTGAAGAAGTGTTATAAGGTCTGGCTTTTCATGGTGTACATAAGAGAGGGGAGACCCTTTCTGACTTATAGATTGATAACAACCATTTTGGTAAGTTAATCAGAGATTTAGTTTTAATTAAATTGTTGAAAATTTTTAGAATTAGACACAATTGGTACCTACTTGTATATGGACAGCTTAGACTCAAAGAGGGTAATTTTGTTTGAAGGGAACGGTATTTGCAATGCTAAATAAGTCAACGGATAACTTAGTAGGGACGGTTTGATTTTTCAAACGCTCGGTTAACTTAAAAGTTGAAAATAGTTCAGAATTAAAGAGAAACCTTGTCTCGATGAATGATAAAACTATTATTTTGTATTTTGGGGTCGGTGATAAAGTTTTAAAGAACAAAATTAGATATGTCAGTGGGTAATGATTAGACTCCTAACTTAGTGGAAGAAAATTATATTGCTACAAACTAAAATAATGTTAGCTTAGCTTGTTAAATGTAGTTATGGATATATTTAAAAGGTAAGGTACCAATATTTAGTGGGTTTTGTATCAAGTTAGGACAATGAGGTAACATTACTTCTTACTTCTTAAAACTTGAAAAATAGCTATTTGGGTAAAAGAATGGTTTCTCTTACTAATAGTTAGGTATTGGAATTCATGAAATATGAACCAAAAGGAATTTGTTAGTGAAGATTTTGGATTGGCTAGATTAGAAACATTAGATTCAATGGTTTCTAATTTGAACAGCAAGTAGAGAGAATTTCATCTAAAATGGTTCAGTGAGTTTGGAAAAACCATAATAGGATAATTTCATAATTATTAAACAATCTAATATATGAACAAGAAGGGAAAAATTACTTGGTTTAGGTAAGTAATCAAAATTTTCATCCGGGAACATAAAAGAAACTTAGATGTTGGTTATAAGACTTGCAGAAATTTTATTATAATTACAGTGGTTTTGATTTCAAGTAGGAGTTGTTGTTTGGATGGATAAGTAGTGTAGACTAGGGTGGGGTGGTGTGTTAGTCCGGAACATTATAGATAAATAGGTACTTAACAAGAATAAAATAGGGTTAAATAATTCTTTACCTTTCGTTGAAATTTGAGTTAGAAAATTCAACGACGGTTTAAGAAGGAATACAACAATGTTATAAAATAAATCAAGTAATTATTCTTATGTCAATGAGAATTATAGGAGATTGCTTGCCTAACTAATATTGCTTCTCTTAGGTATCCAGTTAAGTTTTATAGGTTGCTATGCCTAAAAGTAGGTAGTAAATATTACAAATTAGCTTAAATAGGTAAATAATGTAAGAACCAAGTGTGTCTGACAGTTTGGGGTCGCTGGCGTGATGTAGTGAACAACTGTTGACTATTTATAACTAGTTATGGGTAGCATTAGTGTTACAGGTATGCCGGGAATATTCATAGACTAATTGTATATTCTCTATATAGAAAAAAACAGATGGATTTAATTGAAACATAGTATGCCAGCAGTGGTCCTCGTTCACTTGACATGATGATGTTGAATAGGGGGTGGTGAATGGAGAAGGAAAAGAACTTTCATACAGGCGACGTGATTGGTTTGTTGTTCTTTTTATCAATCTTGGTTCTATATTAGTAATTAAATATACATTCTTAGTTGAACCATTGGTTAATCTTAATAAATTACTTTGTGATAGGACTATAGGTACGTTATGTTTGAAAAGAAATAACATATGGTCGAGGTTTGGGCGTTATTAGGGATTATTATTATTATTCTTATTTATTCGGACATGCAGTGAGACAACTGATAGTTGCTGGTAGAAGAAATAAGGAAATTGTTGCTATGCTAAAAGTACCATTGTGGGGAATATTTTATTAGGATGTTAGTCATACATAAAATTATTAAATTAAAAATTTACTAGTTGCATTGAGAGAACATCATTCTCGACTATCATCCATAGGGTAGAGATTGGTACTTGCAATTATAGGGAGAAAAAAAATATATGATGGCTCCAGTTTAGGCAAACAATGAGACATTTGAATTGATGTAACGAATTAAATGTTATAATCTTTTTTGTAATTTATAAGTGTATGATTTTTAATACAAAATGATTATAGCTAGAGGATTGTTACGGGTTCCGCTAGTGTCGTGTTGGGGCTGTTCCAGTGGGGTTTGGGAGGTAATTCATGTCACTTAATGGTCAAGGAGAGTTTTGTTGGTTCGGCCTAGCTGGGGGGTTGCGGACATGGTTATCGTAGACGAACGAACTAGTGGGCAAACAACTTTGTCTTTTTATAATATCAGTATAGATAGTGCAGCTAAATTTTATAGTATGTTGGATTGGGGGTCGTGGAAAAGTGTAACTACAGTTACAGGTTAATCAATTAGTAGGGTTTAGAATTAATGTAATTAAAGTTACTAGGAATTCTATTTAGGTTAGTATTAAGACCTTAGAATTAAATTAGCTATAGAAAATGATATTAAGTGGGACGTCCATATGATAGGTTAACGACCACTGGGGTCGAATGGTTTGGAAGTCACTATATGTAGAGGTCTCGGGTTCGATTCCTGCCCAGGTGATTGTCGTAGACAAACTGTTCAGTGTTGCTTTGGGGCTTGGAAGTGTGATGATACCCGTCGATGTTTGGTATTTATGATATAGGTACCTACTTACTTTGTAACATAGAAGTATATGAGCGGGATAAGTGAAATAAACGTTATTAATTAATATCATTACCAAAGTTAGAGATGGATAACGGGGTTTATAATGGGGAAACTTATTTACTAATTTTGAAATATGGTGTATTTTTCAATTAGTTAAATGAGTTAAAAATAAGTTTTACAGGATAAAGGCAGGTTATAGTTATAGGAATCTTAAAGGAACCAATATAGGTTGTACTATAGTATAAAGGTTGGTTGCGAATTTGAAGTAGGAGTTTAATTGTTAAACAAATACGCTTTTTAGTGGAAGTCAATTCTCATGCTCTATACTTTGAAAATTAGGGCATAAGGTCAGGTACTACTTAAAGGTGGGGGGTCGAAAGGTTAAAGTTGAATTCCATGAATAAACTTTGACTTAAACCTAAATTAAATTAGACGTTAACACCAAACGTGAATTGGAGTTAAAACCAAAATTAGGATAAGCCAAAACCAAATATGTCATTTGAGGGAATAAGGGGTTTTATAGTTTTTTTATAGACATAGTTAAGGAAGACACTTAGTAGAACTATTGAAAAAAAAAAAACTTAATATTACTTATCAGGATTAAAATGTTAAAGTTAATTTTAATAATGTGAATTTTACAATTAATATTTAAAAGAGTTATATAGGGATGTTAGTTGATTAATAATTTAATTTTTATGTACCTAACATGAATTGAGCTCTGACACGTAATGGACTTAATAGATGGTAGCAAGAAGGTGATAAGTGTTGATAGGTTAGCAAAATTCGCTGATAGTATTCGGATAGAGAGTAGTGGGAATAGACTTTTAGTAGTTTGGCTAGGTTAGGGAAATTGTTAGATGGAAAAAAAAAAAGGTAAGCGTTGATAGGTTGGTCGGTACTGCGGTATATACCTATATTAATATATATTGGGGGTATTTATATATTTACTTAGGTCGGTTTTATAGTTCGATGCAACAGTGATGGTAGTGATGTGTTTCAAGGTTGAAATTGTTATTACGAAAGGGGTTTTACGTTCTTAATTATGGTAAATGTTAGGATTGGGTTATTAAATTTTGTTACAGAGCTTTAATTCAATTGGGGTAATATTGTCATGTTTTAGATGGACAATTGAAATTTGCTAACGGGTAGGAAATGTTGGTCTAACATGTACAGTTGGCTTTGGGTCATTATTAGCAAAGGAAAGGGAAAGTATTCGGTCATGGTAGATAGTCCAATCATGTGTTGGAGTCAATTCATGTATATCTGAGCGAAAAGTTTTTTAATAAATTAAACGAAAGAGGAGTTCTTCTATTTATAGGGAGGGGAAAGGAAAATAGCAGAGGTGACAGTATTATGAGGATCGGTAGTATTAATTTTACAAATTAATGTTAATAGCTTTTAGGGCAATATACTACAAGTAATCAGGTGAAACGTTGGTTATGTTCATGGTGGCGCGGATGTGAGTTTGAGGAAGGACGGAATTGTTAAAAAGTGAAGAAGAGTGGAATCTGTATATATGAAAAAAAAATATGTAAGTGTATATATATATATATATATATATATCTATTTTATATATGAAAAAAAAAAAAAGGATTCAAAATATGAGGCCATGAGTGTAAACAAATTGGGAAGCCTGATTACAACCATTATTATTAACCCAAAAGATAAGATCCGCACACAACAGCACGTGATAGGGATAGGCGTAGAGCACGTGTTAACAGACTTGAATTTTGTACAGTGGGACTTTGGTGTTAGGATAAATAAAAAAAAATATATATATATATACAAACAGTGTTTATGTTTGTATCTTGTCCCGGTGTAAACGCCTGTACAAAATTTACACTTCCCGTGGGTCAGGACGGGCCATGTTTAACTCGACAACTATACATTCTCCAAAGTGATATCGGAGGCTATTCCAGAGTTTTGAGTAAGCTTTTTGACAAAAAGGTCTTTGTATATGCTTCATTTAGAAGGGGGCGTACAGAGATATGCAGGGGCACTTTGGGGGTATAAAATGCTGCGCTAGAACGCCATGTAATCGTAAGGTTGGATTACAGTTTATACACCGAGGCGAGTTTATTCTAAACTGCGGATTCACAACCCGTACCTTTCACCATGCTTTGTACGTCTCTGGTGTCGGATATACATACGATGAATTTGGATAAAGCAATAAAAATCACTTAAAAACTCGCTTGATAACTTTTGATATTATTTTGGTCTAAATACACTCTACACTCTTAATTACATAATCACTAGGGCTCACTAAAAATTGATTCGATAGGGGTCGGAGGCCGCAATGTCCTTTGGTAGGACAAAGAGCATTGTGTTTTTCTTGGTCCAAATTGATTCAATTCTTTGATTTTGGGAAAATAATAAGAGAAAGGGATATATATATATATAAAAAAAAAAAAAAAAAAATATATATATATTGATATAAAAATAATAATAATATATATATATAGATATTAAAAAAAAAAAAAACATGTCTATATATATATAAATATATGTGTAAAAAGAAATATTAGAGATTTGGATAGAAAGAAAAATTCTACTCCGGATCCAATACTTGGTACTGTCACCTTTGAAGAATTTTGGGGTCGGCTGTAACGGTTCAGAATCGCACCTGAACTATCTCGAATATTTCTTAAAGAGTTAAAAGTCGAAATGTATTAATGTTACTTACCTCAATAACTTTTAATAGTATAAATAGATCCTGGTGTGGGAATAAATCACAAAGTCAAATTGGGTTGTGTCAACTGGGTTGTATTGAACAAAATTAGCCATTTACCATGTTGTTGCGCTGGGAATTTGCTTCATACTTTGTCAACACAGTGCATATGGGAGGGAGATTCTGTCTATAAGGCTTGGGGCTTGTTTAGTGGTTTCAGATTGCTTGAGGTAAACACTGAAAAAGAAACGGGTTAATGGTAGCGGAGCAGTTGTGGTCATTTGCATTTAATTTGGAAGTTAACATTTATGATTAATCTGAGGAAGTTAGATACAGTAAATTTGTTTGAATTAGCGAGAAAATATAGTTAATAAATACCTGAGATTCAGGGATTGAAACAACGATGTTTCACAACAGTTGGTCTGTGACAAATTATTTCATATAGGAAGATGCACTTTGTTGAGGGTTTTGTCAATCGAATTTGCTTCACGGGAGTGTGGACAATACTTGTATTTCGATATTGGTTCACGAAATAATCGACACGAACTGTTATTAGTTAGTAAAATTATAAATCTTGTTGTAAACAAATGTCATGTCAAAATGGAATAATCCTGTCCAAGTGCAGCGACAACTAGCGGCAGAGTTGAGAACTAAGACAAGTCAAATGACATCACATAAATATAGCGAGAAGGTTTTTACTCACAGAATGTTAAATTAACATTATGTAAAACTTAAATAAAAATATGGGTTAAATAATCAACAGTACAGAATATTGGTTTCTATCTTAGATAAGGTTCAAAGTTTCAAATTTGGTGAATGTATATTGACTAGAGATGATTCGTTCGGAAATTATGTTCGAACAATTACCATTTTGATAATAGTTTTCGTTCGTAAATAAAAAAAGGAATCATACAAAATAATGTGTTTATATTATGTGAGAAGGTAGTATTTTGAATAGTTTAGTAAATTTTATAACTTAATATTAGAAGTTTTGTAACTATCAAAGGTTTCTGAACGAAGGCTAGGCGGGGCGTTCGGGATGTTTGAAATGGGTTGGCGTTAAACGCTAGAGGGCGCTATGACGATAGAGTAGGAATGTGGGACGCCGCTTTTTGGCGCGTTTTTGAGGAGGTCTATATAAGCAAAAACGACGCGACGCCCGCTCTTATTTCTCCGGGATCGACTTCGAGGCAACACGTATGGAAGACGAAACACTTTTTGAAGAAGTTTCCATTTTTAATCAAGCGAGAAGTAGTCTTCAAGCAAGTGTACAGTGAGTCCTTGCACCATAGGGCGTTTATTGGGTTCGCGATCTTTTAAACGTTTTAATTTTGGAATTCTGACTGGTAAATTGGATCCGAAATTAAAAGGTCTAGTTTGTTTACAGAAAGCATTTCAATTAAAGTAAATTATTCCCAAGTAAAATCCTAGAAAATGGGCTTAATTTGAGTCAGAGAGGGTTGGAAGCATAGAGTTTGTTTCTTCAGGAGTACATGTTTATGTCTCCGGGCTCCAGGCAAGGCTCACGGGAGGTCGCTAGGTAAAGAAAGTCTGGCATTGTGGAGTGTCAGATGAGTGTTCAATGGATAACGCTTAGTAATTTCCACATGGTTTGATCAGGCGGGCTGTTTTCATTGACAGTTTTTCAGTTAACACGTCTGATGGCGCGGGGCGTATGCCCCAGATTTGGAGGCAGTTGCGGCCTGATTGAACCATACCTACCTGTAGGGTGTCTATCTGTTCCCTTCCCAAGCAGATGGACCACGGCATGAGCGATAGGATTTTAGGGGGCCCACTCACCCAAACTTGACAGAATTGGGGCGTCAGAACTGGCGATACAGGCGCCAGGTTTGTGTTTGTTAGGAAAGTCGCATTTAGTCGGAAATTAGGCAGGTAAGTACCTACTTAGAATCACGAGCTAGGTAACTCGGAGACCTTTGTTCTGGCAGAAAGGGGGAGGTCTGCTGGGGCAAGGCTACGAGGGGATTCTGGTATACAGAGTAGGTAGAAAGAGTAGGGTCGCTGTTAGGTCTATAAGTAGCATTATGTGTTATCACAAATATATCTACGATCAAATCCGAATTTTGTTGACATCCCTAGCCATAGATTCTTGTGATAGACGAACAAACCCGGGCAATTTGACAGAATGATTATAGATAGTGGGGAAGAGTCCGATTGACAGTTTCCAGCAAAATGGCTGTCTTTTATCTAACAAAAATAATGTTACATCTTAAGAAGAGAGATTAGGTCAATGATTAGTGCGTTGTAGCAATGTAGTCTACAAGTTATATGATATTCAGTGAGGTATGTAAGAAATTAATAGATTTGAAAAGGAAAAGGTGACCAATGGATACCTAGTGCTTTCAGTATTTGGGAAATGATTTGTGAGGTAACAATACTAGTGGAACAGTCCAAAGAGCTTGAATAGAGTAATCTTTATAGGTTCACGCATTGCAAAGATATGAAGGTTGAAATAATCTATCAAACATAAGTGGAGAATCTAAATTTACCTATATATTTGGCTTGACAACAGGTAATATATTCCTATGATGCAAAAGGCACCTATAATAATCTATAAATTGAGCTGGTTGCGGAAGAGTTCTCTGGATCAGACTACTGCTATATTAATGTATGAAAAGGATTTTGTTCGATGGCGGGAGAAGATGTTTAAACTCGAAGGAACTCGGTGTAATGTTGACCAGTGTCTTATGGAAGCTGATGTGGATTCAAGGTTTTCCAGATACTAACCTATTGAGTTGGAACATGATTCTATTTTAGCCATAAATTATGTAAAGCTATCGGGGTGAGGCGAAAGCTTCTGTCCAATTTGGTTGGATTCTTAAGTTATTTCCAAGACCAGTCCAATGGTGAGATTAAGGATATATTACCATGAGCGAGATTCTTTAGAGACAAATTTTAACCAACAAGTTGCAAAAGTTCAATAAGATCCGAGTCAGACACATAGACATAACTAGGGAATTTAGTTCTACGGGGAAACTTGGTCATAGAAAAGGTTAGGAGAGTCTATATTTATATGTACTTACTATGAATTAGAATTGAGTTCTTTCCCCTCAGGAGACAGACTTGCTAGTTCTCCTAATTTAAGCACTCAACCTGTTGGATTTATCCCAATAAGGATTATTCAACAAAAGGAAAAGGATATATCAATTAACGTTAACTTTAACTGCTGCTGCCATGAAGGAGAAAGATCTCTTCATGTAGACTAACAAGTCGCTTTGAAGCATTTAGCTTGGTCCTCTTATATTTATATATACATAAAGAATTGACGAACATGACAGCTTGACTTTATATGTTGAAGTTTGTTTTTATATGAAAATGTAATAAAGCAGCGCCGGAGGAGGGATGTCCAAGTCTGGTGACGAGTTCCACTGTTATGGGCGGCGGAGGTGCCCTGACTTTACCGGTTAAATAATATTGCTGGAGCATTTGTATTAGGCCAAGATGGTGATTAAGATCAATAGACTCTCTTCACCCTAATGATTATACCAATTTCCATCTCTGACTTTGCAAGCAAAACCATATGCTGAAGCTAATAGGTACTATTATAGATGTAGTGTTTCCATCTTCTAATAGATATAACAAATTTTCATCTCTAACTTTGCAAGCAAGGCCATATGCCTAAGCTAGTAGGTACGGTTATAGATCTGATATAGTGACTCAGTCTTCCAATAGATATAACAAATTTTCATTTCTAATTTGCAAGCAAAACCATATGCTTAAGCTAATAGGTATTATTATAGTAATTGTGTCTCCATCTTCATATAGGAATATCAAATTACATTTCAAACCACACATGCCAATTTCACCTTAGACCTTGCAAGCAAATCCGGATGCTGTTACTAGTTTCAGTTCCATTGTAACCTAAATTATTAAATTCCACCAGTTTTAATAGACAGTTAACCTTGGGTCAGTAACCAGAAAATTAGCATGGTGGACTCAGCAAAATAACTCACCAGGTTTTCAAAGTATATTAGACCTAGGAATCGGTTGGGACCTAACTGTTAAATGTCCAAGCAATGTAGGGGTAAACTAATATTAGATTTATACAAGAGTATTAACTTATTTTGAGTGTCTTTGTCGCTATAAATGAGGTTAGAAAATTAGAAGCAACGACCATGTAATATGAACAGCTGTTAAGTTGATGTAGGCATATAGGCAGTTCAAAGTATGAGTTAGTTAGTAGTAAGGTTAGTCTCTGTCGCTTCATTTAAAAGATCATGGGTCTACGCTTTACAACCAGGGTTCTCCATTACGACATCACAGGCCACTTCAGATTTGATTCGGAGCATCCATAGTAGTTATCTATATATTAATCGGACAACAGTTAGGTATTACAGCGTTCAAGCTAGCTAGGTATTTTAGTAACTAATAGAATCCTTGACAGAGGTTCAGTATTAGCTTAGAGTAAATACTAGAATGGTTTGTTAGTATATTTAGGTCATCTATTAGGTTAGGCTAAGCGATTAGAAAGCATAGGTAGGGTGTTACAAAAATACTCTGATAATGTTTTCAATCAAAAAAGCACTTATGCTGTGAGCCAAAGATATTACCAGACAAGTATATGTATACCTACTTTCTGTTATTAAGGTCGATTTTTGTCCGGCAGTATCGCCTGTAATCGCCGTTGGTGGGTAGAACCGGAATGTGGTTGTAGTACTCATTTTAAAGGTCTTGATCCGCAGAAGTGGCGAAAATTTGCAAGTCCTGTCAAAAGTCAATCAGTTTAACGTACGCGGTACAAACTGCGCGGCACAGCGAGTTTTTGTAATTGAAGAAATTACTTACATTTTACTTACAACATTTTACAGGCACTACAAAGATTTCCCCAGCGTTTGCTACCTTAGTAAATGGTAAAACTTAGTGCGTTTGTAATCATTCCTACAATTCCCTTAAGGATATCCTGCCCTTCCATTACAATTAGCTGGCTGGGCATATCGGCGCGGGCGCGGCAATTACGACCGCCACTCACCGCCGTATAATTGTGCTAAGTGACGCCGCTTCCGTCAAGGCGATCTGCTTTCTTCCTACGACGGATGATGCGCTCTTAATAAGGTATGATTTTTATATGTGCCATACTTTTACGTCTGTTTTAAAGCCGCTGTAAACAGAAGGTTTAAGCTAGGATCAAATGTATTTGGTTTTCCCTATCTATACTTGCGTAACAGCGATCCTTTCCCACCAGCCTATGTTGCAATGCCTAAGCCTAAAATATGCTTTAGATTTTTTTTTTCTTTTAGCTTCTATGACGTTTACTATGACGTTCAGATACCGTTGTTAGAAAGATCTTAGTGAGCTGTCTTTTCCAAAATTACGGGCCAATAATTTTTCGAGTGCATTGAAATCTTTCAGTGCAGTGATAGTCCGAGTAGCTGAAGTAATACGGTTTCTTTCACACCAAAAATTTATGATGTAAAATTTTAAAAGAAACAAGTAGGAAGAAACACCAGCAGTAAACTGTCATCAGTGCCCTAAATATGCCTAAAGGCACTAAAAGGACAAATAAAAAATACAGAGTATTTGTGTGTATGAATCAATGACATTTAAGATGAACAGAAACATAAATTATGCTTTTTCTAAAATTCAAATCTTTCACTAAAATTCCTAGCCCATTCCCACACTACGTACATGAGTGATATCTAAATCACAGTTGTGATTACGACATTACGACAGCTCCGGCCGCGAAGCCGTGAGTGACGCACGAGTGTTACCGCGAAGCGCCGACAGCGGCGCGGGCGCACAACGCATAAACTGCGCCGAGGCATGTTTACTTCGCCCGCTTAATTGGAGCAATCGGCCCCCGACAGAATTAATAAATCCGATCGTCCGTACGCAATAAATCGAGAGCCCACGCAGTTTTTAAGTGAAATTTTAGTAACGTCAACGGGTACGTAACGACATAGTTGTCAGTTACATTACAAATTGTTAATTAAATGAACATTTACCTATCAGATTTATGTACTGTTTGTTTAGTCTAGTTTTACAGATAATAGCTTAGTACCTAATACTTGAACTAATTCAATTTGGATATAGGTAATCGCGTTACAATCTCCCAAACAAAGGTTACAGAGAAAGCTGTTTCTAAATACCACAAAAGTTGCATGGATGTGCAGAAAGCATTATACTTCCGTAAGTAATTATCTGTGGAAATACATAGTCTTATTTATCAATTCATTGGACGACATTTCCTTTCAATTGATCATCTACATTAGTTTCACAGTATAAACGGCAACATCTATGAGCAAAATGGCAACTAACTAAGACATTTCGCAAAATCTTGAGTCTTGTCATCAATACCTATGATTCGTGCGAGAATTCAATAAGGTGAGCAGGGTCGCCGCGGGATTCGCCCCTGGGTACACGGGTGGTGCGCCCGCGCTCCCACTGCGACACCACCGCACCGGCTTATGGTGATAACACACGCTAACGCTGTTTATTATTTAAACCCCGAACACCGTGAGAGCGTACAACATTAAGGCACAATGTTTTCCGCGTAAAGCGCACCAAGACATTCCAAACTAGTTTCGAGGTGAACTTGATAGCCAATAAAGCTCGGAGCGGCTGTGGCTACCGACTTTCCCACTGCAGTAACACTGCCCGTTCACAGGCCGCGCACCCCGGGGTCAGCGAGGCGGCCGTGGCCGTCCGTCGCCAAAAATCTCGGCCACCTGTATGACACCCGTTATGTGAACGACGATTAGATCTCGGAGAATGATAAAAGCAGTAATGTCCAGTTTGAATTCCTTGGACGGTGCTCCCAATTAAACTTTGTTATGCTACTACGTAATGTAGAAACCTGTCTCAATACAGCCACTGTTTTCTTACGCACTCATGTTTTATGTATTTAATGGTAGGGACAGTTAAATCTTCCTCAAGTCATACGGTGTCGCAATATTTTTAGAAGAAAGTAATTGTTTCCTGCAACCAATCATTGTAAAAAATATCATCACCTTTTTAATTTCTCTGATAATGACATTAGCTTTGACGGTTTTCTTTCTATTTTCCGGTTAAAAAGATGAAAAAAGAACCAGCCGATTCAATCAACGGTGGATACGAGGTGAGCGTCGGACGAACGACACGAGCTAGCTGCCGCGCCGCTGCCGACAGCTTTACGAGCCGAGCGCTGACTCGCCCGATCGCCTCTATCAAGTGCACCGTCACAATACGTATCCCACGTCTTAATTAACTCGGACAGCCCCTTTCATTCTATCAATGTTTTCAAGAGCAATATTTTCCATTCTACGTTTACTGCTTTACGATTTCTCCCGACGGCACGAGGATAAGACGAATGGCAGCTCCGTGCGCTCGTAATTGATTTATTCCTATAATGATCGCCTTTCCCAGCGCGGCACGATGATAAAGGTGTGGCGCGCAGCCTAGGGAGTTGTTATCGCAGACCTATTTCCGGCCGTCAGCGTCTGTCGCGCGACCGGGACGCGATTATCGCCCGATACATTTGTCGGCGCACCATCACAGCACTGCCTGCGTCCGCGCACGCAGCGATCGCTATCAGGCGCTAGTGGCTGCAATTGCATGTCTATAATCTAGTAAATACCTTGTCCAATTAAGTACTGAATGTTGAATTTCAATTGTTTAGACCTCCCAAATCTGAGGTGACATATTTACCACTTGGCACGGACGTGATGATCCATATCTGTGCGTAGGTGAGTTTCGGCCGGCGAGGCGGCATGCAAAGTGACGTTTCTATTTACCCTATCTAAGCTAGATCTGTCGCGGCGTGTTGTAATCGTAACGCGGTGAGATCGGCGCGGCACAAAGGAGCCGAGATGTACGAGCGGCGTAATGGCACGTCACAGGCCCAGTGGCACGGCTCTCGAGGCGGCTGCGATGCATATCTACGCACGGCTCTGTAAATGGGCCGTTTTGGGTATCTACTTGCTAATGAAGCTAGGGGCTGCATGGCGAAACTGGACTGTGAATTCACAGATATGACGACCGCAATAATAGCCGTTTTACTCGTGTCGTTTGTCAAGTGGCTTTATGGCAGTGGACAACTACAAACTATTATCTTGTAAACCGACTGGATGCATTCTACTACGAGGCGTAGGTGATGCTTTAAGATTGTATCTCCTACTACGCATTGTTGGTGGCAGATATATTTGACTGTGTTTACTGTGGCTTGTTTATTTAATATCAGTAAAAATAAAGTTTTGTTATTGGTTATTAAAACAGTCACCCTAGTTGATATGATTTGGTATGTTTGAGAATTTCTTGAAAAATCTTATTAATGAAAATAATATTATAGAGAACAAGATAAAGTGCCATGCATAGATACCTATAGGTACTAGACTAGCATATGAAAGTGAAATTATTGAACGATTACTTTAGCGCATGTAAAATATGGGTTCTTTACACTATGACCAGCTGGGTGATATGAAGACCTCTTTTCAAAGTGAACGATTTGGGATTAGTACAGTGCACAATAAATAAAGGTCAGTGGTACAGTGCCACAAACTTTTTCATCTCTCAGATTCGGAAAGTTATGTATATTTAAACTGAGCAGCGGGTCCAAAACTATCCGTTTCACCCTAGGGTGGAAATGAATTTTAAGAATAGAACTGAGTTTGGTTACAGTCAACCATAGAGTTACCTCATCGGCAATGAAAAAGTTTTCAACTAATTTTGTATGGGGACGGGACTTGCAAAATTAAAAAAAAAATTGTAAAACAGAATATCTCAAAAACTTTTTGAGATTTTAGCTAAGCTACGAGTAGCGTAGCTAAAATCTAACAAAATTTTCAACCCCCTATGGTATTCCGGAGATAGTTAGGAGGCGTCCGATAGTTCAAAAAAATTTTTTTATTAAATTTTTTTTTTGTTCAATTTCAATTTTTTAATATTTCTATTATAAAAAAAACAGAGAAAGCGAAGCCCCCCGCCACCTTTCTTTTATTTTTCTAGATAGTTTTAGTTACCTATATTGCTTTTCTTATAGAGGGGGATGAAAAGCAGAGTGTATTTACTTTCCTTATATTCGAAATGAAAAGTAGAGTGTATTACTCGGCCGCAAAATTATTTTCATCTCGGGCGACGTATATTGAATCCCTCGCTGCGTTCAGGATTCTACTTTAGAATCCCTCACTACGCTCGGGATTCTATACTCTAGAATCTTTCACTGCGCTCTGGATTCAAAATAGCGCCCTCGCCGTAAATATGTTATTTTGCTCCCTTGTAATACAATCTACTATTCTGTTACGGTGGCCAAAATGTGAAACTAGCGTGTTTTTTTAATGTCATTTTGCTGTCAAGTTGATGTCCAACCATAGCGCTGCTGGCGGCTGAAGGTCTTAGAAGTCAAAGCCGGTTAAATTGCTACAAAAAAAAAGAAAACCGGTCATAGCGCCGCTGTCACCGGAACAGAAAAGATTGTGCCACTTGTAATTGTTCAGTACGGTGACAGTCAGGCGGTTCTCTCTCAGTATTAGGTAATCATCTCCTTCATATCATATCATAGAACACAATCGTGGTACTGATATAAAAGTGGAAACATTCCTATTTTGTGCCGTAAGAGCCAACGCTGCGTTACGCGGCTCCATACAAAAGATCTCCGTCGCGGGGCCCGCGTCTCAGTGTCACTAGTTACGTGCGGGTCCCCGCGCGGACGTCCGCGTTAAGGTCATAGCCCATTTATACCGCACCGCTCCCACCTAACCAATGTTTGAGTAGTCAAATATGGACTTAATGCGCGCTCTGTAGGCGCACTTTAGCTTGCGGCAGGCTCGCTTACCGCGCGCTGTCCGCGCGCTGTCTGCTATGGTATATTGTAACTGTAAGGTGCATCTACAGTGAACGATATTAAGTCCATATTTGGCTGCTCAAACTTTGGTTGGGTCGGAGCGGTGCGGTATAAGTGGGCTATGACCTTAACGCAGCGTTGACCCTCAACCTTATCTTGCTGTAAAATTACCGGCCATTGCTATTCTAACAAAAGAATGCAGCTTACCTGTTCATGTTTCTTCAAATAGGACAGTCTCGGGAAGGCCTTGTCGCAGAACTGGCACTGGTAGGGCGTGTGCTCAGTGGCGCCGAGCGTGAACGGCGGCTCGGCATCGGCGTCAGCAGCGTCGGCGGACGTGGGCGTCGACGCCGGCGACGGCGACGGCTCTGGCGTCGACGACGGCCACGAGCTGCCCGCCGTGCTGCCCACGCTGCCCAGGGCCTCTGGGTAACAGAAGAAATCGACATTACCCAGCTGTTTATGCCACTCGTATACCTAAGTAACGTGGACGTGGACAAGGAAAAACCACCAGTCCTGCAAGTAACTTTCAGGCGGGATTCGAACCCGCACCCCCGGGAATCCGGCCCGATGCTCTGACCAACTAAACTACTGAAAGGCTTACGAGACTCGTCAAATTTTGCTATTACTTCTCAACGTCACTCAGAAAGTTTTGCGAAAAAAGTTTTTTTCTATAAGGCACTGGCCACTTGAAATTATTTCAAAAATTAGATCAGACGCATGAAACTTTGCATAGAGGCAGGTGGAGACTTCTTTGAAAAGATTTAATTAAAATATCTAGTTATCCATAGAAATAGTTTTTTAGTTTCTCAAAACTTTCTGAGTGTCCCATGTATCTAGGCAAGGGTTACTTCATCAATGTAAGGAAACCCTCGCATTTCCCGGCGATTCCTGGGGCCCGGGTTGGAATCCCACCTGAAAGTTCCTTGCAGGGCTGGGTGGTTTTTTTAGTATCACAATTTTTCCTTTACTTACATTATAGCAATGTGAATGCATAAAAATTTAAAATCTTAAAGTGGACGTTGACGTTGAAATTCACATTTACATTATTACGATACTGAGTTGCACATCACAACTCGTTGACACAGTCGGCGTCTCGTGACGTTGTATTGTGAACAAGCCGTATGGGGCTTGTAATCAACATTTACCCAAAGATATGGGATATCTACGTTATTTTCACATATGCTTATTCACAAATGGGAACTCATAAAAGTATTATATGATCTGAGAATAGGAATCACAATTTTTCATGTAATTATTAGGTAGGTATGTCTTCCATGAAAGCGCGGAAGTAGTTCATAGAGGCCTCGGAGCTCAGATACTTTGGAGACTGGCTGATCAACTGACTAACAGTTGATATCAGTGGAAAATTATTGGAATTAAGAACGTGAAATTTTATTTAGAGTTTCCTTTCCTAAAAAATTGGAAATGTAAGAAAAATAATAATGAAAAATGTAGTCTTTAAGTGAATATTTTATATATTTGACTAAGTTGCTATTTTATTATACGTAGGTAGAGAAAGAAATAATACAATTCCGCATTTGTTAAAACATTTTCCATTTCAAAAAGCATGCTCAAATAATTTGACTCGTAGAGGTGGCTGTAAACCACATTAGGGCAGACAGATTCCGCCCTGTTGAGATAAAGCCGTCATAAATATCGGCAAAGCCCCATATTTCGGCGTTAAGGGCGATACATCAGCGGGCACCTCGAGTGGCGTGAAATATAAACAAATTGAATCCACTGACGAGACGGCCCGCAAATGATGAGTAATGACGGACGGAGGGACTTTAAAATATGGCACATTAAAGAAATGTAGTGCGTATAGAAGCACTTCGTTAGGTTGGCGGATTTGAGGAGATATATTGTAATCACGTTTTTTGCTGTTTAAGGATATTGCATAGGTAAAAAAAATATCGTCGATGGCCGTTGCTTACACAAGCGAGGGGGTGCTGGGATCGGTAAGACTCCGGCCGCGGCACTCTCGTAGACTGAGAAATACGTGTAGACGCGGCATGCAGCGCGCATTCTATTTACATCTAAAATATCACCTATGTGCGCTTTTACTAAGGACATTATATTATGTAGAATACAAGAAGAATAATTATGAATATTTATTGTAAACGTCGGTTTGTAGGAAGAGTAGATCTTAGATATTCGTATGTAGTAAAAAAAGCTTTTTTTAACAAAGATAGTCACTTCAAACGATTCTTCAAAATGCAGAACACAGCAGCAGCTATTTATATTTATTTTCTATCTCTAGATCATTTCGATAATATATCCATTATCGAAATGATCGTCGCAGGCAAAACTACAACATTTGCTACAAATTACACTGAAAAAAATAAATAATGTATACTGCTCTAACCAGTAGGTACATTTTCAGATTTATTCCAATCAAATTAATAAAACTTATAATTGAATATGAAAAAATATAAATAACTCATACTAGCCAATCATCTAACACTTTTTTACAAAATAAATCTACTTAGTTAATCAATATTTAAATAAGTATACCGTTTATATAAAATCACGCTATCAATCTATAATATAAATAAATATATAAAAAAAACACTTAAATAAAAATATTGTTTAAGTACTTATATACATATTATTCCAATACCGAAAATGATAATATCAAATAATACACCCAGATACAAGAAAATATCTAAAAGTTAGTTTTCGACATTTACCCGTCCGAGAATCGAACCCGGGACCTCAGAGATAGTGGCACCTAGAAAACCGGTGCGTACACCAATCGGCCACGGAGATCGAATTTGTTTAAACAAAATGTAGCGCAACTGAAATAATTGATACTTTGTTTACTAATGTAAACTTGCCACGTAAGGTTATAAATCAGCCACTTTAAAAAATCTTTTTTCATTACTTATTTTAAAATATCTTTATTTTTCACTGTCACTATTTTTCGCCATGTACGCATCATATCCCTTGTGCTCTAAAAATGGGTAAAAAACATAAAAACTTGCCTAACGTCAGGTTCTTTTTTCTGTTTAAATATTATGCGATATGCTGAAATATTTGTACTAATTAAAAATTAATACCGAAGCGACAGCAACACAACTATATGTTAAAATTTTGTCATATTCATTAACATGAACCTCAAGACAATTTTGTGGTATGTGTGACATGACAACCAAAGGCGACAGCAAAAAAGACAATAATGGGTGCATCCATTGCATTGTAAAGTGATTGACTGATATTCGGAAAATTCTAAACAGTTAAACAATGTTTATTAAATTAGTCGCGTGAATTGAGTAAACTCACAAAGGTAGTTTTATAATGTGGTTGGTTATTGTACTTGAATAAAATTTTGTGTGAATAGATTCACCTAGAAGATGCCTATTCACTTGCGACTTTAAGAGGTTTGGGTTGTAGGTACTCGGGCAAACAGAAGCCGGCAGGGTATTCCAGGCATGATGAAGGAGTACTTAATTCTCTGAGCGTGAGTTTAAATGAGAGGGCGGAATGAGGTTATGCAACTCAGATGCACACTCGTTAAAGCATATCTGACAAGTGACTCAGGGGATGAAACTCATAGCTGAGGTCCCCCATCGACAGTATGGGAGTGCTTATTCGCCAGGCCAGATAAAGAGGTACGCACTGTGTATCAGACTAACACCAGTAACATAGAGATCCTTACTACCGAACTTAGTAACTGTACGGTCACTTCAGTCTACAAACCTCCCAATGCACCGTATTACTTCAGCTGTCCGCCGAACTTTATCGCCCATCCGGTTAGATTTTTCCTTGGTAATTTTAATAGCCATAGCGAGAACTGGGGATACAGAACCCAAGGGAGAAGTGATGACAACGGAGTGAAGGTTAAAGAATGGGTTGATGGGATGAATTGATGTATATTGCTACGTTTTACAAAGGTATTGAGATACTTCTTCACATATACCATATTCTCATATATGTATTGTCCTGCAACAGTTAATATGTTGATTTCTTTTAAAGAATCTCTTGGCCGAAGTTTGTATATGACGCAAATAGCTCTTTTCTGAAGCACAAAAATACTTTCGATGTTAGCTGCTGAACCCCAAAGTAATAGGCCGTAGGACAATACACTCTGAAAATAGCTAAAATAGATTAACCTTGCCGTTTCAATATCGGTTAAGAGCCTTATTTCTTTAACAGCAAATGCCGCAGAACTGAGTCTACCGGCCAAATCTTCAATATGAGGGTTCCATTGAAGTCGATAATCTAATGTTATATCAAAAAATTTAGTACTGTTAATGAATTCTACTACATTGTCATCCAATTTTATGTGAATATCAACCTGTCTTACATTTGGCATTGAATTTTTTTTTCACATTTTGTTTTTTTTCGAGTGTAATGATAGATTAATTGATGGTACCACGGCAAAAAGAAATTGCCACAGTACCATCAATGGTACTGTCTAATGGTACCACGGTAAAGGAATGGATTATTGCTATGAAACCAATGCGCAACTTTCGATAAAGTACTATTTACTTCGTCAGAACAATGATTACCTCTGTCAACTTTAAAGACTAGAGGAAGTGTCATCAGCAAATAGCACTGTCTCGCATAAATTCTTTGCTTAAAAAGGAAGGTCATTTATATAAATTAAAAACAGCAAAAGGGACCAGTATTGACCCCTGGGGTACGCCCATGTTGATAGGGGCTCCAGTAGACTCAGTTTTGTTGATAACTACTTTCTGTGTTCTTTCACATAGATATGATTGCATAAGGCTAACCGATTTATCATAGACACCATAATGTTTTAATTTCCTTAAAAGCGTTTGGTGATTAACACAATCGAAAGCTTTGGAGAGGTCACAATAAATACCAACTACATCTCGCTTGCTCTCCCAAGCATCAAATATATGTTTTTAAATATAATATGATAGGATGACATACCAAGACCAGTATGAATTAGATCCCTTCTCACAGGACACCATCGATTTGGGAATGAATTGCTAGAAGCCATATCCGAAACAACGAGAGAAAAGTGGAACAAGCTAATCGAAGGCGTAAATATGACGCATAAAAGCAAGAAGGCATGGTGTTTTATAAGGAAACTAAATAATGACCCTAAAATCGCTGATCGTCATTCCAATGTGACCACAAACCAGATCGCTCACCACTTACTCCAAAATGGGAAAGCTTCCAAGAAAAGTCTCCAGAAGAAATTTACACGAGACCCTGGTAAAGTGGTTAACCACTTGGACGAGGCTTTTACAGAAACAGAGCTCAAGTTTGCCCTTGATAAGCTCAAAGAAGGTAAAGCCGCTGGCTCTGACAACATCAGGGTCGAGCAGCTGAAACGGTTTGGTTTCGTACTTCTTATACAAAACTGTCATTTCTTCCATGGCCGCTTCCAAAGGGTATGTAATCTAATCACTGACGTTTTAGCCACCTACTTTTAATAAATGACATTTGTGGTAGAGAGTGTATATAAAACTTCTTCGAGATTATTTATTTTTATGAGTTTATTATCTTTGATATAATATGTTAGTCAGTTTAAAGTTAGCCCGCCATTTGTTTATACTTTGTGCAATGAAATTTAAATAATGAAAGAAATATTCCTCCTTCGGAAGTACTTGTACCTATGCAATATTTCATTAGAGTATCAAAAATTTTACTCCGACTATGCAAGTCTCCTTACAGAACTCCGCAAACTTATCTGACGCGGTGGTTAAATTTGAGAGTTTAAACTGTCAATACAGCTGACAGACCTTTCATTCTTTTTTATTGCTACTGGCGCCTCAACCATCGGTTTTAGATATTGTTGTGGGGATTTCGAATTTCGAATTTCAAAACCGCGAGAGCATTTCTTGCAAGAAATTGTATGCATGCTCTATTTTTACCCGACTACGGCAAAGCAAAAAAAAGGAGGGTTATGAGTTTGACCGGTATGTATGTATGTATGTATGTTTGTATGTATGTTCATCTGTTCCCGCATAAGTTCTAAACTGCTGATCATATATTCACAATTGAGGTATCGTTGGAAGCGTCTTGATTGTCTGCTGGTTATAGGCTATGTCACGTCACATGAAATTGAATATGGCGCCCTCTAGACGACATAAAGTTGTGAACTAAAAAACTTTTTTTTGAGAAGAATATCGTGTTTGGTATCAAATGAAAGCTCTTGGTGAGCTCGTTTCAAAAATATATATTTTATTAGTTGTTGCTTGCGGCTTTGCTTGCATAAATCGAATTTTGACTTTATCACGAAATTCATCATCATCATATCGCCGAACGACGCCCACTGCTGGGCATATCCCTCCCCCAAGGAACTTCACAACAATCGATCATGCGCTGCCCGCATCCTGCGGCTTCTCGCGACTTTGACCAGATCGTCGGTCCACCTTGTAGGGGGCCTGCCCACGGAACCGGTACGCGATCGCTATTCGAGAACCTTTCCGCCTCAACGGCCATCGTTTCTCCGCGCTATATGTTCCGCCCACTGCCACTTCAACGGTACAATCCTTCGAGCGATGTCGGTGGTTTTAGTTCGCCTGTGGATCTCATCGTTTCTGATTCGATCGAGCAAGGAAATATCAAGCATCGCTCTCTCCATTGCTCGCTAGGTGACTTTGAGCCTTCTTTTGAGACCCATAGTAAAAGACCACGTCTCACTTCCATAGGCCAGTAAGCCAGTAATGACTGGCAACACACACTGGTCAAAGACTTTCATCTTGAGACATGGAGGTATTTCGGACGCGAATATATACCGGAGCTTCCCGAACACTGCCTATCCGAGCTGAATTCGTCGCGAGATCTCTTTCTCGGAGTTGGACTTACTAACTGGACCGTTTGCCCTATAGGTAAACAAAGTGGTCAACAACTTCGAGCGTAATGTTCCCAACGACTGGAGCGGGTGAAACATGGGTATTGGATATGATTTTCGTCTTATCCATGTTCATCTTTAGACCCGCTCTTTGAGAAGCATTACTGAGATCTTCGAGCATTAAGTTCAGGTCTCTCAAGGTCTCAGCCATAAGAACTACATCATCGGCAAACCGTATGTGTGTTAGGTGCTCGCCATTGATGTTGATGCCGCATCCTTTTCAATCTAGAAGCTTAAAAATATCCGCCAACGCAGTTGTGAACAGTTTCGGACAGATGACGACGTCTCCCTGTCTCACACCTCGCTGTAGTTGGATAGGATTACAGCTCAGGTTCTGTAATCGGATTGACATGGTGGCGTTTTGGTATAAGTACCTGAGCACCTAGATGTACCTGTGGTCTACTTGGCACCTCTGGAGAGACTGCAGCACCGCCCAGCTCTCAATAGTATCAAAAGTTCGGTTTTCTGTATAACTAGCCGCAGCGTATGAATGTGTTCTTTGGTGCTATTAGCCTTTCCACAACCCGGCTTGTTCGGGAGGTTGGAAGTCGTCGAACATCTTATAGATATAGCTCAGAAACGTGATGGGTCTGTGGTTCTTCAAAAGAGTCCTATCACCCATCTTGAAAAACGCTTCTGCCCCATGCCTTTGGCGTTTTGCCCTCGAGGATGATTGAATTGAAAAGCTTTAAGTATCAGCTTTTTGCCCGCTCTCAGAAGCCCGCCCGCCGCCTTGTTGTTTTTAAGCTGCTTGAGAGCCATTTTTTTAAATTTGAGCCGGTATTGGTCGGGGCATGGATTTTATCACCGCGATCTTTCAAGCTTAACATTGATATTCAATGTGCCTCTGACCATACGGTGATCGCTTACTGTCTTAACAGCGGTGATCACACTGACATCATTGAGGATGTGCTTCTTGGTCGACATGTTAAATCGATCTCGTTATTGACTGTACCGTCCGGGCTGATCCAGGTCCATTTGCCGGTTACGGGCTTCCTGAAGAAGGAGTTTATCATAAAGAGGTTCTCCGTCTCCATGAAGTCTGCCAACATCTGGCCGCTATCGTTCCATTGCCCAAATCCAAATTGCCCCACTCTTAACTCATCACTGCAACGATGCTTAACAACGCCCCAACTTAGCATTGAAATCTCCCATCACAACCGTGTAGTGGGTTTTATAGCTATGCATGGGTTTCGAAACCTCCTCATACATAGACTCCACTTCGTCATCGCCATGTGTCGAGGTCGGAGCGTATACATTTAGCGAATACCGTTTCGATATTCTGAGTATCGGGTACGCTACCCGGCTCGACACGCTTCCGATGGTGATCACGTTGTTGACTAGGGACTTGTGGAATGTGGACAACACCTAGGGATTGTTGGTCGCCCTCCCGGTGGTAAAGTAAGTTACCGGATTGCAGGATAAGCAAGTTCTCTTCGGACTTCAGATAATCCAATGATGTCCCAGTGTAACTTACTAAACCTCTTCCAATTCTATGGGCTTCGAGACAGTCCGCAATATGCTCGTGTTGTAGGTTGCCAGGTCAAGTCGTCTGTGTTGGTAGCCTGGTCTTACCCGGGGATTCTCAGCACCCCCTGCCCCGCCGTTACCATAGCCGCTAGTAGATAGGAATAGCGGGGCCGCCGTGGACTGGGGGCTGATTGATTTGGTGTAAAACCCTTTGGGGGGGGGGGGGGGGGGGGGGGGTTACCATAATTGGGCTTGGCGGGAGAGCTGAGCGCGGCGAGAGACAGACCTTGTCTGCCTGAGTCCAACATACCGTTAGCGGTATACGAAAAGACTGTATCTGCCCTCACTATAAACAAAAAAAAAAGTATGTCCTGCTGTGACATGGAGACGCTGCTGCCCCTCTCTTGATGGCAGTTTTCCCTCTGTCGCCTCTTACGACACCCTCGAGAAGAAAGGGGGTAGTGCTATTATTTTTATGTGCCGGCACTACACAGCGCAAAATTATGACCCCAAAATAATGTAAATAAAATTAAGTTCAAAAACTAAAACCCGACTACTGAAAAATCACGCTCTAAAAAGTATGAAACAAGAAAATATTCTCATCTGAAATTGCCGTGGTCGTATGCCCACGACTATATAATATAACAAAACAATATTTTCATTCTAGGGAAAAGTGGCATACGACCACGGCAATTTCAGATGAGAATATTTTCTTGTTTCATACTTTTTAGAGCGTGATTTTTCAGTAGTCGGGTTTTAGTTTTTGAACTTAATTTTTATGTACTAATAATGGATAAGAGAATCAGTAATAAAAATGTTTTGAACCTGAAATTTACACAAAATGGTGCGGTTTATGTTCCTCACTCAAAGGAAAGAAGCTGGACTTCTCACAGTCTCATAAAATTGGTGTAATGGTGATATTAGATCAACTAGGTATATACAATTCTTACGTCGGTTTTATTTCAAGAATCGCTTTTACATTATGTCTCTGTAAAAAACTTTTTCAACAAGCGAATTTCTTATTTCTTGATGCAATTTTTTACACCGACCTATCTTAAGTTTCTCACATTTTCAATTTTGAGGAACCTAAAACGAACATAAATTTAATATACAGTAGTAGAAGTTAGAAACTTAGACTAATTATGTACCTACAACACAAAAAAATATTTTCATTAATCCTATCGTATAATAATACAATGTGAATAAGATTAAGATTAGTGTGTCCATTAAACTATTTGATTCCTTGTTTAGTTGAAAATTGTTTACTGTTTTAGGTAATAAGCAAAATTGTACTTAATTTAAGCGGCATTCTGTATTGTGATGGAAAGTAACCTTACTATTATGTGAAGGTCACTTTTCAAATTTGACGACTCTGTATAAGTTAAAACAGGGAGAAAAAAATAGCCCTTGGCGAGTTTCTTGCCGGTTCTTCTCGCTACAAGGTCTCCTGCCGTAGGATTTGCGAACCGATGGCGTAGCTTCATTGACGTTCATAAGTGTTGTTAAACAAACCTAAATTGAATAAACGATATTGAATTTTGAATTTTTTTTTTGAATTTTATTGGTACTCAAATAGGTACAACTTTTATGGGCTCTTAAGTATCTTAGGCAATATTATCCGTCACTTTTATTTCAAACTATTGATGTTTGCTTTAGGTAATGAGTAAAATAACTTGTCCTAGGTTACATAGGTCTATGGTTATGCAATAAATGGCAAAGCACTCATCTATACCCAATCATGAAGCGCTAGTTCAATATTTCCTAGCAAAATAAGCATCATCGAAAAAAATTAGGATCCTAGTGTGAGTTTTTTTTTTCAATTTTGGCGCAATCGGAGCGATACAGTCTCCACGTCCAAACGCCGCCAATCCCAGGCGGAGACTGAAGAATTAGCTGAGAAACGGTGCACGGTGCATTTTGGGATACTAGTTATTGACTATAAATATAACAAAAAAAAATTTTAGTAACTTCCTTAGATATGACTAAGAACTACTTACACAAAAAAAATTAGCTTGATTACTCAAATAGTTATTGAGATAATTGAGTTTAAGACGGAAAAAAGGGGTCTTGAAAATCATTTTTTTTAATACATTGTATTTATTTGATTTAAATAAAATTTAGTAACTTCCCTTCATAAAGAAAAGATCTATCACATATATTATTTTGGAAGACCTAGCAATGATACTTTGTCAGGAAATTTAATTAAAAAAAAATTGAAAATTCTGAGTTTGATCGCCGATATGCCCTTAAGATATATAGCAATTGAGGGCACCTCAAAGAAATGTTTGCGGATTTGTGGAGATACCAGTATACTTATTGCATGCGCGCTTTATTATGCTTTTGGGATGTGTCAATGTATGTTTTAACTAAATAATCAATCAACAGTTTAAAGTAATAAAAGGCAAACAGACTTTCTGCTATGTAGGTATATTAAACGTTTTGTGCTTAAGGGGCTGGCACAAGCCAACTAGCGCTGCCAGTCGATTTTATTTTATTTATTCTAAAAAAGCCCAATAAAAAAAAGGAATCAGTCAAGGCCTTTTGAATGACATCTAATATTTATTGAATAACGTTACAATATTACATATTGCAATAGTGGCCACTTTTAACAAAATCTCGTTTTAAAACTGTTTGAATGCTTTCCAAACTGTGTAAAGTTAAATAAATATTGGACGTTATTCAAAAGACCTAGACTGATTCCTTTTTTTAAGAAATTGGTCTAATTTAGAACAAATAAAATAAAATCGATTGGCCGCTAGTTGGCTCATGTCAGCCCCTTAAAAGTAATGTATTTCTGAGTAGAACTCCTAGTTTTCAGTAATGAGGCGGACGCGTTGTACAACGTATTTAATAAAAACATTATTTTCTAGTAAATATTTTAAGTCGGGCAGCAGACCCTTTTTGTGATCTCTTTAAGGCGCTACTCGGAAAAAGTATGGACTCTTTGATATAAAACTATATGACGGTTAGAGATGTTATAAATCTGGTAATAAGATATAAAAAATTTATATCTTCATACCTTTATCTATAATCGTATAGTTTCAGAAACACGATTTTATGATTTTGGCTTGACACTTTTTATTTTCGAAAATACCTCTAAAAAATAAGAAATATCAAGATTATTCTTAAATGGGGATACATAATATACTATTGAAAATTGGTTTAATTAGTGGACACCAATAATAATAGGTCTTTACCTATGAAATTGCCGTTTTGTATGGAGATTTCTGTAATTATTATTTTTTCCATACTAACGTTTTTGTTATTATTTAACGACTAATATTATGTAAATTTACAAAATTTTACACACGTATTTATGGACATTTTAACTACTAAATGACACATTCGTTAAGAGAAAAAAAAATTTTTTTCACTAAGTTACAACTAATAAAGTACGAAATTCTGGAAACAAAAATAGTCGTAACTTTCGGAATAAGTTTTTTCTATGTAAATAATCAAATATCGTGGTTATTAAATTATCAAAAGTTGCTCGATAAGGTCTTAATGTAACGCAATATTAAAGAAATTATATATTTCTAGTATTATAAAAGTTGTTAAGTTATATGTACAAAAGAAAAAAACGGCAATTTCATATGTAAAGACCTATTATTTAGAATCGTATAGAAGCATTTTTTTAAAATCGCTATAGTTTTTGAGTACGAAGTGATTTTTCTGTTTTTTTTTGCGTAATCGGCACAATCGGTCTCGCTCCCGCGCGCGTCTTTCATAATTTTTCCGAGTATCGCCTTAAGATTTTCCAACTTTTAAGCTCTGAGTGCTAAAGGTTTTAGCTATTTCAGACAAAAATTATATCTTAAACTATAAAGAATTTAACTACCTTTAACCTTTTGACGACCGATTTGGCGCAGGGGTAGGCTACCCACCTTCTGCGCCAGAGGTTCGATTCCCGAACAAGTCAAATATTTGTGTGCATGAACATGTCTATTTGTCTTGGTCTGGGTGTTTACTATGTATATTGAGTATGTATTTACAAACAAAAAGTATTTAAGTATATATTTATCCGTTATCAAGTTTTCCATGATACAGTTTCTTAATGAAATTAACATGGGCTTAGATAATTGGTGTGATTGTAAGAAGTTATTTATTTATTTATTTATTTACTGGCTTCCACCATCAACTTACCTAACTAAATTACTTGAAAGAATACAACTAAAAATCTATTCGTGCATGTGGTAGTTTGAAAACATGCTCTTGCGTTAAGGAGTTTTACCTTCCATCATCAGCTCACCTAAATAACCTAAAATATTACAACTACAAATTTTTACCTTTATTAACGATATAAAAAAATAACCCTCCAACTCCTAACCATTGAGGAGTTGTATCTTCCATCACCAGCTCATCAGCATGAGATCATGCAGATGCAAATACTTGAAAAATATATAAAACACGTAAAATATCTATAAAGTTTGCGAGTTTTCCCCAATTTCCCCTGGATTCCACCATCAGCTCCTAACTTGCTTACAATGGAACCACCTAAGGAGTATACTCTTTCGAATAAAAAAAGAATTGGTTAATAGTTCCCGAAGATATTGAAGCGTAAAGCAAGAACTACTAGACGAAAACACTTTGTTTTTTCAAGATTCTGAAGAAACTTCTGAACCGACTACTGCAAATTTCATGGGACCAAATTGAAACTTTGGTCTATCAGATAAAAAAAGAATTATCAGGATCGGTTCACAATTGGCGGAGATATCGTGGAACATACATTTACAAAAACATTCACACGACTTGAGAAACTCCTCCTTTTTTTAAAGTCGGTTAAAAATTGAAAATGAAGTATTTAGAAAAAATCTACCAGTCCCAAACTAAATAGGTAAGTACTTCATTTTCAATTTTTCAGAAATATCGTTTATTGAATAAAAATCGTATGATATAAGGAATTCTAACGATTGTTATTATTAGCTCAAAATCATTAGCAAAAATAATGAAAAGTTCTTTATCTACACTCATGTTATAATATTCGAATTATGAACTCATGCCTGAACGTATATTGATACACTTTAAGCCATAGTCAACTTTAAAAAATAAAACTGCTGTATCCGGGTGTTGCATAATGACGTCGTATATATAAATCGGTCGTCAAAAACAAAAAGTATGCAACATAAATTATCCTTATCACTACTTAGAAAAGAACACAAATAAATCATAGCCTCATAAAGGCAATTTAATTACAGACGTGTGCCGCAATCTCTTTCCGCCCCAACGCATACCGGGAAGGCCAGGCCTATTTATATCAATCGGGGTCGCGCCCCGGCCGCACAGACCCCGCAATAATGACAACTCAATTTGGTGGGTAACCGTTGTAAATGATTCCCACTTTTGTTCGGACTTGATTAAATATATTTTTTTTAACACATATTCTTGAATCATCCGTATTTTCTGTGGTTCATCTTCGCTCGTTGTACGAGAAGTCATAAGTTGACTTAGCTCAGTAAAGCTCGGAAAAATGCTGCATTCAGTAGCTAGGACTAAGAATTTAACATAGCACAGCGCGAAAATGGTCGATTTTTTTTACATCGCACATCGCGAAAAACGGCCCGACCCGGCCTATATCATATCAATCTGGGTTCGTGACGCCCCACCCGCCGCTTTTGTTGAACTTGTAGTTTTTTCGGTTTTTCCATAAGTGAAAATAAGAAGCTATTAATACTTACAGCGTTTTTATTCAGCAAATGGATATGTTCAATCATAGCATATATTATGTAATATGTACTTAGCAGTTTCTTTCCATGCAAAATTTTAGTTCTGTGTCGGAAGTTATGGTAAGTAGTAATCTTTTACAATAAAATTGGTAATGCTTGAATTGAAGTAATAGCTTAGCAAACAGCTGGGGCGCGATTCTCTAACGAAGTTTCACCGTCACTTCGTCGTTCAGCTTCGATTCTTTGTGTCAAATTCATAACAAACAAGTGAAAGTCAAGCGAAAAAGAACGTCAAGTTTGTTGATTGAATTTTAGAGAATCGCACAACTGATCCTTCGTTCTTCACAACTACGAAACTCAGAAAAAGCGCGTGTAATTTAGAAATTTTAAGACGGGACAAGAGTAAGTAAAGGATAAATAGCGAAAATTATTCAATATTTGAATCAAATCAAAATGCTAATGTTAATTATTATCATTTACATATTACAACACAATCGCGGGTGAATCTAACGCACCCTTTTTTCAAGTTCGCGGCGGGGTGCAAGCCTCGCGTGCTTCGCTCTAAATATTTATTAACAGACACTTCTTGATGGTTACTACATAACACGCGATACAAAATATTGGTACTTAGTAATATAATATAATAATAATAAGAAATGTGTACTTTTTTCACCTTACTACTGATGGTCACACCACACACTACATTTCCATCACATCATATAGTCATAATTCTTGTACCTAGTGTGTAAAAAAGCACTACAATTGAACTACTATTGAAACACGATTGAGACACGATTATGACTTAAGGGCACGTACCTACTTCCAAATTATTGAAATCAACCTATTTTTGATTCAAAAGTAAACAATCAAATATTCTTTATTATGAGCAGATAAAAATATAATGTAGAAGTTTCATAAGCGATCTTGATTATTTTGTGGCTAGAAACACGATATTCGTATCGTAACTCGACAATAAAAAAATTCAAAAACAAAGAAAAATTTTATTATTTTTATATTTTTTTGGTTTTATACTTAGACTACACTACTTTTTACTACAGTGCACGCGTGGCCTACTATAGTAGACCAGGGTAACTTTTTTTGTAATAACTTTTCAGTTTAGCACGTTAGGAACTAGCGATTCCAGTTAAGCCTCGTCTGGTATATTTGTGAGAGCCTCAACACCCTTCGTCAACCCTGCGTCTACGCATGTACAAGCATTTTGGCGCCAAAAGTGCGGGCCTACTATAGTAGTCCGCGCGTGTATTGGTGTACCAAAATCAAGTAGGTAACTTTTGATGTGTTTTCGATTTATTATGCTAAAATCATGTTCTCTAGTTGAAAATAGTGAGTTTAATTACGTATATTATATTACGTTTATTAAAAAAATGGAAAATGTTACTTTTTCTTTTTTTTCTTTGATAAGCGGATTCATTACGTCATAGGTGATTTACAAGTAGAAAAGTGGCTGCATCAGCACGGTTCTGAAAAGGAAATGGTAGTTGTGAGTGAAGATGATGAAGTTCAGCCAAAACCAGACTTACAAGCTCTAATCCTCAAGCCGAAGACTCCAAGTAAATGATGAATCTTAATTTTGTGTATCTGACAAAACATCCGTTTCACATAATACTCGACTCTGGCAACAAGTAACCAAAAGACGCAGTCAGTTGTATAAATCAAACACCAGAACTGTTTGGCACTAAGGTATTCCACCAGCAGCAGTCTAAACATTAGGTTAAAACCACCAGCTCCAAAACGAGTGGCATCTAGGAATGCTAAAGATACTTTTTCCTATTTTGTAATGTTTTTCACTGAAATCATATAATTACCCTTCCTCAACATTTGAAATTCAGCATAGCAACACTTTTAGGCAGCACAGCTTAAGAAACTAAAGAGTATCAACCCGATTTGATTTCATAAATAAGACTAGTAGGTCGATATGCACTCTACTCGGAAGGCCGAAATCAGTCGGCCAAAAACTAGTCAAGAAGTGCATCGAATGGATTCATCTCGATCACAATGTTGAAATATATCCTCAACATTACAAAAATAAAGAAAATAACAATAAAGTATACTTTCGGTAAAAAAAAGTTAGTTCATCTCAGATATGTGATTATTAGACCTTTTTTTATAGGTTTTTACTAAATTGTTGATTGCTCAGTATTTTAAATAATTTATATAATAAGTATGGTTTTAAATATTAGAATAATAAATACTATTTACATTTCACTTATTGTTTTAATGAAATTGCTACAATAATACAATTTATTGACATTTTAAAATGGCCTACTATAGTAGGCCACGCGTGTACTCGTGTTAAGAAAAGGGGCGCGTGTACTGTAGTGTTAATCTCTAATTCACGAATAATATACAGATTTATGATAATTGCTCCAATCTTCACTCATTAGTAATACATTGAAATGTTAAAGTTTTGAGCACGACAGTCACAGAAAAGGCTATTCATAACGCTGCACAAACTTGTTATTCAACATTAAATGTTAAATTTCGTAGTCTTCCTTTTATTTAAGATGCTATGTTATTTAGAAGAAATGCTTAGGTATAATCGAGTCTTTCGATCGGTACAATTAAATTAGAGAAATATTTTTTTTACATTCAGCGGGTTCGATTCCCAGTTCAGACAAGTGATTATTCAAAATTCGGTGAATGCAGTTCGTTTTCTTTTTAAAATAAAAATGAAGTCTCCTTTCAGTAAAATTTTATATCTTCAGTATTTAAGGTACTTTCCCTCCATGTGAGTTAATTTTGGGACGCCCTGTATATAGAAAAATAGGTAATGACATATTGTAGACTATTTTCAGGCTACTTTTTCAAAAAGTGAATTTATGATCAAAATAACAACAAAAACATTGAAAGAATGAAAAAGTGACGTTATTTTCATTACTCTTCACACGTAAGGAAAGAGACAAAGACAGAGTTTTTGGAAGATGGCCCCCTGGTCTAGGTAGACCAATCCATAGTGAGCCCGCGTAGTGGGTCATGGCCCATTCTCCTTATACATCCACTAAGGAAGGGCTGTGACCCAACAGTGAGGACATTGGCTGAAGATGACAAATAGTTATCGGTCCATCTATAGCATTGTTGGAATAACACAGAATAACATGGATGAGCCTGCAAAAGGATACGAGCACGATGAACAAATCTTTCCGGGGCGCTGGGCGAGAGTGCACCCATTGCTTGGTTGTTACTATAGGTAGTAATTTACTCAAAAAATTTAATAACATCTTTGTTTCTTACGATGGTATGTAGTTAAAATATTAAAGCATACGTTAATTTATAGTTCAGGGGCTGCAGTCCCGACTTTTTTCGCTAATAAATTTATCGACGGCTGTCGTTAACTCAAAATGAGGAATTTGGTGGGATATGGGGCTATTTTTATAGTAAAAGTGTGTTTTGTAGTATATTTGAACGATAGCAAGCCACTAAATAATGGCTGCTGTACAACCATCGCTGACTTAACGATTTAAAAATTATTTTTATAAAAAAATAAAACCGCCTTCAAAAAAACCACATCAAAAAAGTAAGAAATAATTCCTCACCAAATAAATAACGTACGTACCTACTTTGAAGTCGGGCGTGAAACATGTTAAATTTTCTGTTGTTTTTGTTAAAACCCGCCCGACTTCAAAGTACTTACTTTATTTATTTGGTGAGGAATTATTTCTTACTTTTTTGATGTGGTTTTTTGAAGGCTTTTTTATTTTTTTATAAAAATAATTTTTATTTCACTCTTTTTAGCGCATCGTGCAGGCAATTTACGTGTTTTCTGGTAAATAGGTATGTGATCAAACTGAAAACCTCCTTTTTCTAAGTCGGTTAAAATACCTTGAGGTATCCCCTTTTTAACAAAACAAGAATCATCTAAATCGGTTTATAAACAAAGGAGTTATGCCTAAAGATACGTATTAAATTCACATAAAGTGGTAACGAAAACGACAGTATTTTCAAGATTTCCTGAAAACTACTGAACCGATTTCAAAATTTCAAAAATTGGGACCAATTTGTAAACAAACCTGATGTAATAACGTTTGAACCATTTCAATCAGTTCAGCCGTCTTCGAGTAATCGGTGGACATACACAAAAAAAAATACATACAGACGAATATAGAGAACCTCCTCCTTTTTGATTTAGAAGTCGGTTTAAAAAGAACTTAGCTATGTTTACGTCAAACATAGCGTGGAAATTTGAAAGCCCGCTGAGCTAACCACAAATATTATTTAAAGCTAACGAATATCGTCGATACGGATCTGCCGCCACCGCAATGCTCGAGCGAGTGAGAGAGAGGGTGAATATTTTAGCTTGGCCAATCGCGCGGCCGTGTCAACGGCGGCTTGTCAATTAATGACGCGTAATGACGTGCCAGATCTCAGAACAATAACTAAAGCTATAGAAACCGTACTAAAATAAAAACTGTGTATCAGCTATCGTACTCACTTTAAGTAATTCAGCATACATGAGTAAGAGTGAAATAGACAATCTTTGTGAGTTTCTATTGTTTCTGTCATTGTCACAAGCTCGTAAAGTACAAATGTCAAATGGTTCTAATTGATTGTAATATAATACTACCAAAATAAAAATACGTCTTTGTTGAGAACGTAGCTTCTGAGGTATGACCAATTTAATACGAACGTATTACAATGGTCGAACAGCTTCGCTGGCAGCTAAAGTGAAAATTTATTAATTTACAAGGAATTCGGTGATAAAAAAACAGGAAAGTGTGCATACAGGCTCTCTAGAGAGCTTGCATTCCGTGTCTAGGATGGTTTGTGTTGTTCTAGACTGTTAGTCTAATATATCACGGAAAGAAAATTCGGATGAGATTGAATCATTTCATCGGTAAGTTTTGTTTCAAAATTCAAATATTTTTAAGATTTTAACATCAGTATTATCCGAAAATTTTAATAAATTAATATTATCAATAGAAATGTAAGTGAGTTTTGGTCTATTTTTTATATTTTCTTGCATTTCTGTTAAGGTTGTTAAGGTTATGATAGTGCTGTGATTTTTCTTTATCGATGTTAACAATTTTTACTTCTTTCAGATTTCCCAAAGATGAAACTATTATAAATGATTGTATACGCCGTATTTCAAAAATCAACTGGACAGCAAAAGTGAACAGTCACGTTATGCGTAACACTTTGGACTACAATCATTTGAGCCAAGTGAGAACATTAAAGATGTGTTTAAAAGAAAAAATGGTTTCTTTATTTTAATTAATTGATTAATTTCCTTTTCAGCTTAATTCACTCTAATGTTTGCAATAAAAGTAGGCGAAGGAACCAGCATTACTATGTGCAATTTTTTTACTTATTATATTATCAACTAGCGGATCCTCGCGGTTTTACCCGCGTGGTACCCGTCCCCGGGATAAAAGATAGCCTGTGTCACTCGGGAAGGATCTAACTTTCTAATAGTAGAAAGAATTTTCTAAGTCAGTGCAGTACCTAGTTACTGAGGTTAGCACGTTCAACCAAACAAACTCTTCAGCTTTATTATAACATTAGTATAGACTACTGAAGACTGCAAATTTTTATAAAAAAAAGTGGTAAGTACTTACTGCTAGTGATGGGATTTTATCCGGATAAATACTCAAAATGGATAAATACTCATAAATATCCGTTTTTACTCGAGTATTTATCCAAAAAGGCGGATAAATACTCTTTGAACATTTTTATTTCTATTTTACGTAAATTTTGAAATTAGAACGTAGGTAATTAGTATTTTTAAGATAAAATATGTGTTCCTGCGTTTTTAAATTACAAATAATGAATAATAGCAAAAGAACTACTTATCTAATATTTCAAGCTATTTATATTTTTTTCTTCTTGCATTCACAATGCAATTTTTATTATTGAAAAATCGAAAAGAAAGGACAATATGAAAAACAAAGTTATTTTTGGCTAGTTAAAAAAAATAGTGGTATACCCGACTCTATTACGACAAGATTTTGGTACTTTGGTTTTGGATTTTGGTTTGGTACTATTTTGACAAGAAAACAGTAACGCAATGTCAAAAATATTAAAAAATCCAAGATGGCAGCCAAATTCTTTGTTTGTGGGCTGATTTTGATGAAACTCGACTTTTTGTAGTTTTTGACATTGCGTTGCTGTTTTCTTGTCAAAATAGTACTTAAAACCGAATTTCATCAAAATCAGCCCACTAACAAAAAAGTTGGCCGCACTCTTGGATTATTTAATATTTTTAACATTGTGTTGCTGTTTTCTTGTCAAAATAGTTCCAAAAACCGAGTTCCATAAAAAGCGGCCCACATTCGTCAAATCTAGTCCAGCAAAACAAAAGTTGTGCGTGGATACAGCTAAAAAGATATTTATCCGTGATTTTGAGTAAATATCAGATAAAAACGGATAAAAACGAGTATTTATCCATTTTCGATAAATATCCGAGTATTTACTCTTTGAGTATTTATCCACTGCCCATCACTACTTACTGCATTTATAATATTGCAGGTGCTATACTTAATTATTCATTAGGTCTACTCACACGTACCACAACCACACAACATGTGGGCGGGGTGTATTTTGTATTGGAAATGAATACCTAGTACAATTTACACGTAGGTACCACATTTTGCCGTCATTATCGACCGCGTGCGTAAGTAATACCGATCACCACCAGCGACGACGCTGTGAACTAGCAGCCGCCCACACCGCATACGACGTATCCACATCACAACTACTGGCGACAAAGCAATCACATTGACATTTTGTCGCACAGCCACAACGCAACTGCTAAAAGCTGACACCACATTTTGTCGCTGCGATGTGGTGTGGTTGTTTGTGGTAGGTACGTGTGCGTCGACACATTACCATACCGTACTTACTAGTGTCATTGACATACATAGAGATTTTAAAAATGTAATGTATGTAAAATCTATTTTTAATTTATCGATATTAATGTCGATGACGTTGCATCACTGGCGTAAAAAAAACTTGTGACAACCTTGTAAATTAAGAAACATTAGACTGTATACTATCTCTTTCTTACACATGTACTACTGCATAAAATAAAAGAGTACAAACTAATGTATTTTGTTGTTATTTTAGCACGGTTTCTATAGCTTTAGTTATTGTTCTGAGTGCCAGATGATCTTGCATTTCCCCGGATAACACAAGGACACTTATTATATTGTCTAATTATTGGTTTATTTTATAAGATGTTAAATCCAAGTATCGGTTGATTATAATGCAGTAAAATCAATCAATGTTATACTATTGCCATTGGAATAAAAATCTTGTTTTAAATATAAAAATAATATGAAGTATTTTGAAAAATCGACCCGTCTCACAACATACTTCATTTTCCATTTTTCAAAAATAAAAATTGCATTGTGAATGCAAAAAAGTAAAAATTTAAGTAACATAAAAATAATATTTTATTGGCTTGGTACGAATCAAATATAAAAAGCATATTACTAAAAATACACTTTTACTGTAACTAACAATCCAACAGAAAATTATATCTCCAAAAAAATTTACCTACATCTATAAAAACACCGCTTATTTGTGAGGAATCACCACAACCTGGCCGCACTGACTTACCGAACCGAATTCGATAATCATAACGATCGTTATCTCTGCTGGCCTAGCATGAGCGGCTTTTATCGCGCGATATGATATGGTACGGCAAAGTTGTCTTGCTTATTCCACTAAGGTGTAAGCAAGACGACATGCCGTACCATATCATATCGCGTAATAAAAGCCGCTCATGCTAGGCCGGCTGGAGAGACTTCCCGCCCAGCTTTTTCAATATATTTGATGACATATGGAACTGGTAAGAAAATCATAAAGTAATGTTTTTAGTTCAATTTGCAATGACATTTGATCTTCTGTAACGTCATGGAAAGCCGACATTCCGCCTAAGTTTCCATATATTTTGTTTTACGAAACGAACTACGAACTACGAATTTCCACTGGCTCGTGATTCTTCAATTTAATGGACTACTAATAAAGGATTTTACGAGACAGCTGGAGGACAGGCCGAGATAGTAGCGACGTGGTGAAGTAAGATTGCCGTTGAAAATTACCATTCTGCCGCGTAAAGAAGTTATTTATTAATTTTAAAGTATGTCAATGTTTCGGACATGACTGTTATGGCAGCTTTCTTAAAGTTGATAGGTGAGGCTTTGACTGCAACAATGGTCATAGGTACTTATAAAAGTTATGGACTAAGCTTTCAGTAAGTGATTTTGAAGTTTAAAATTGTCGTTTGCTAATACATCACTTTTCTAGAATTTCGTAGCCCGTGTTCAAAAATTCTAAAATCAAGTAGCAAATTTACGGATAAGTTTAAATTATTGCACTTTATTTATGTATAAATTCATAGAGCACTATTAATTTGTAACTACGATTGGTTTAGTAATCATTTGTGACAATGATAGAAAACCAATCAAGAAGTAAGATTATGTAAGTTCTGCTTTTTGAGATAAGGATAAAAGTTATGTGTTTCAATAGGTATTCTAGAGTATTGATGCATAGGTAAATGGTAATGGTATTAAATGTTGTTTTAGGTATCAAGTAATCAATTTTCATAATTTAAATCTTTTATTTACATTATATTAATGACTCATTTATCGTTTCCCACTTCCTAGTACATCTTGAGTTATACGATGTCATCATCTCGTTAACCATACTTACAGGTATATTAATTCAGCGCTGACGTATTAACGTGAGTAGTGGTAAAATAAGTAGCGATCGGCGTTGATTGCCGAGGCGCCTGCCGAGTGCCGAGGTGTCCAGACGCCGCAATTAGGAAGTGAACTTCCGCCGCCCACCGCCTGCGCCGGCGGCGCCACCGTCACCCGACGAATTGCTTGCAATCGCTGCTAATTATACTATCCTACTACCAATGCTACTCTGGTTACACCTACTACATAGTGTCGCAGGATTTCCAGCTATTTGAAAATTACTTATGTCGGTTGCTGGAATGCACCTAATAAACAAAGACAAGACAAAAAACATGACATGGCTTTGCTAATGATTGGCAACAATTCGTCACCTTACGAATTGCTTGCAATCGCCGGGCCGCTAAATACTATCCTATCCTATCCTACCAATGCTTCTCTGGTAACATCTAGGTAGGGCAGGCGTACCGGTTTTGGCCACTTTATGCTCTAAAAGTTTTCTAAACAACTTTTAGCCATTTTTAATAAAGACAATTAAAATAAGGTATTTTAAGGTAATAATAACAACCGTTAGAATTCCTTATGCCATAAGATTTTTTTTCAATAAATTCCATTTTCTGTTTGAAAAAATGTTTTGTATGAAGATTTTAAGAAATTTGTTTTGGATGAAATACTTTATAAACCTTTGTTTTTTACAATTAAATTGTTGTTTTGCAAATGACTGGTTTCTAGCGCATTAGAATATATTGATTTTACCTGGGTTTGGTCAAAGAATATATACACTTACTTTGATTTCTCGCAATACTTACAAAAGTTTAACATTCAGTAAGTGGCCAAAACCGGTACATTTGGCACCTCTCACACATTGTGTGTAATATAAAAAATACTATTTTACTTTTATTAATTTGAAAAATGTACCTTTAAAGGTAGATAAATTATCCATAATTTAAGATATAATTTGTGTCTTAAATACCTAAGACCATTTAGTACTTATGTATAATCATCAAGAAGATTCCTAGTGCTTTAGTTAATTGGAAAGGTAAATCCTAATGGTTAGTAATTATTCTACTATGAGATATTTCCGCCTGTAATAAATTCAGATAATACTTAGGTTTAAATAAAGTTACCAATTAAGGGTTATGTGATAACTATATAAGGTCCTTCTTAAATAGTGCACATAATTTTAAGGGGTCAATGTACTCACGCATACAAACAACTTTTACTATGGTACCAACATTGAAAACGCGAAAAAAATATCAGCTGTTCTATAGAAATTTTTAATTCGAATAGATCAAAATATATGGTATTTAAAATTATGTGTACTATTTAAGAAGGACCTTATATAAAACTACTCAACATTTAAGGCGCTACTCGGAAAAAGTATGGACTCTTTGATATAAAACTATAGGACGGTTAGAGTTGTTATAAATCTGGTAATAAGATATATATTTCTTCATACCTTTATCTAGAATCGTATAGTTTCAGAAACACGATTTTATGATTTTGGCTCGACACTTTTAATTTTCGAAAATACCTCAAAAAAATAAGAAATATCAAGATTATTCTTAAATGGGGATACATATACTATTGAAAATTAGTTTAATTAGTGGACACCAATAATATTTAGGATCGTATAGAGGCATTTTTTTAAAATCGCTATAGTTTTTGAATACGAAGTGATTTTGTGTTTTTTTTGCCTTTTCGGCAAAATCGGTCTCGCTCCCGCGCGCGTCGTTTTCTCTTGGCTATCTCGCTTTAGCATAATTTTTCCGAGTATCGCCTTAAGACAAGTTCTTCTTGCGTCACTTGGCAATCAAATACTTACAAGTTCTTCTTGGTTATCCATACTTCCATACTAATACTATACTATATCCATATCCATACTAATATTATAAATGTGAAAGTGTGTTTGTTTGTTTGTTTATTTGTTTGTTCGTTTGTTTGTTTGTCCGTCTTTCACGTCAAAACGGAGCAACGGATCGACGTGATATTTGGTATGGGGATAGTTTGGGAGCTGGAGAGTAACATAGGCTACTTTTTTTTCCGGAAAATTAAGTAAAAATTGTAATTTTCTATGAAAAATCGTTTAACTGTCGTACCTTCGATACAAAACTGTCATTTCTTCCATTGCCGTTTCCAAAGGGTATGTAATCACTGACGTCTGCGCGGTCAAAATCGAATACTATCTAATCTTTTCCATAAGCTTAGAATAAAAAAATGAACTGTAGCTAGCGCCAAAAATGACCCAGTCGCGCATGCGCGCAGAGTTATCTGACACTCACTCTACTTCACAGAGTATTTTTTTATATGTAGGAAATAGAGACCAAGCTTGGGCCCCTTTATTGGTAGTGTGTAACTAGCGCTATCTGTTGTCTGGTGTAGGCAACTTTTGGTGTATAAACACTCACACAAGATGTCGGTGACCGGGTCCACTATTATATGGCAAAACAACGTTTGCCGGGTCAGCTAGTAGTAATATAAAGGTGGCAGACCGGGAAAACTGTCGCTCGGCTTGGTCTCCTGTATGTTGCCTATGTTTTGTTTGCCGAGAAACCGAGTCCCCGACTACCAATCAACAGTGAAATAGGTAGAGCTGTTTAAGTTCATTGACAAAGTTAATGTTAATATGGATATTTATTTTAATACAAGATTCTGAATGAATTTTCGGGATGAATAGAATAGAATACCATTTATTTGCATTTGATTAGGGTACACTGGAGGTCTACCCTAATCAAATAAACAAGTATAATAATAAAAGTTCTGCCTATTCAACCATTAACATTGCATGCTATGCAAATAATTGATGGTTTTAGTAAACTCCAATTGATTATATAGGTATATGGTAATTGGGAAGTTTCCAATGGATTTATTATACATTTACCGGCCATTGAAGTTAGCCGACGAACAGTTTTCATATAGACGTACTCATTTCAGTGTCTCATGAATAGGAAAGTATTTGCATGCGATGGAGAGGTCCTAGCTTTAGTAACAAATCGCAAAACTTCGTAATTCTTTTAATGCATAAAAAATCTGGGAATTTCCATATTTATAAAAGTTATCGCAAGTATTACACAAAACAGCCTATATTTAATCTATATATATCTATATCTAACCTATATGTAATAAATCTTAATTGTCTTGTAGAGGTCTCGGGTTCGATCCCTGGACAGGACAAATATTGTTGTGCATGAACATGTCTATTTGTCTTGGTCTGGGTGTTTCCTATGTTAATTAAACAAAAAGTATTTAAGTATATATTAATTTATCCATCATCAAGTTTTCCATGACACCGTTTCTTAATTAATTTTTATGTATATGAAATTTACATGGGCTTAGATAATTGGTGTGATAAATTATCTATTGGTGTGGTAATTCTCAAGCAACCTGAATAGTAACTGTTAATGTCTAATTTTGGCATGGTGGTTTAGAAAAAATACAAGAGTCGAACACTGAAATTTTTCTACTTTAATCAAACGATGCATAAGTAGTTCTTATTTCCAGTTCTACATATAAGATCTTTGCATGTTTCAAATAAGAAATTTCTTCGCAGACATCATTGTGTAGGTCTTTAGATTAGGATTAGGAGTATCATAGTTAATACAGCAGAGATGTGACTTATTTGAGATACAAGTATCTGAAATACAGATACAAGATACAAAATACGTATTTTCATCTTGTATCTAAAATACATTTCATAAATTCATTTTGTATCTTGTATCTAAATCTGACTATCTACTGTTACGATAAGACGTATCGAAGATGGATATCAAAGTGATCGCGGCTGCGGCAATATTTTTACTCTTGTTTGGTATCTTAGTATTTTGTAAATACTATGTTTGCTAAAATACTTTTAGTAATAGTTATCCATGCACTTATTCACAAAATGTGATAAGTTTATATGGTGTTAATTTAAAATTACAATGCCACTATAAATCCACTAGGGTATCGGTTGCAGGGTATCGGATGGGAATAACTCAGATAAAACTGAACGCGCCGTTGAAACTTTAGTCTCGGACCAAATTGATAGGACGACTCTTCCTTTCTACAAATGTCATCGATTTATGTTATGAAGTCCGTCCCCCTGGCACAGTAGTATTTTTTTTCCTCTGTGCCCCTGGGCACATGAGTACTATCAGAGAGACGACTGTCATACAGCGTATGTCATGTCATTCCACTGGCTGAGCTGTCATAAACCGGTTTTTTTCAGTCACGCCGTGTACGTGACACGCCAGTGACAAGCAGGCAGTGGAAACGCACACATGCGCAGCATGCTTGTAGTAGTGTAATCAATGCGCACCGTAATATGAAGTAAAGTCTCTGTTATACGTAGTATTTTTTTCCTCTGTGCCCAGGGGGCCGATTCTCAGGCAATCGAGAAAAGTTCACTTTTATAAGCTCGAAATTCAAATTTAACACAGTTTTTGTATTGTCAGAATTTCACAATCGAAAAAGTTCGATCGAAAACCAGTCGAACGCTACGAGTGGTAGAAACCAATACTTAGATGTTCGTATACGAACTTAGCTGTCAAAATGAATTTGTTGACATGTGGGAGAATCGGGCCCCTGACTCTCAGGCATTCGAACTTTTTCAGTGTGGTAATTCGTATGTCGAGAATAGAATCAATTCCGCAAATTTTTGATACTTAGAAGTTAAATTTTTCAAAAGAAATATCTTTTATATTTTTTAACCGACTTCAAAATAAAAAAGGAGGATTCTATACTATTCGTCTGTATGTAAGTTTTTTTTTTGTATGTCCGCCGATAACTCGAAGACGGATGGACCGATTGAAATTATTCAAACGTTATTACATCTGCGGTGCAATTGCGTAAGGTAATCGTATTAATTTGACAGTTCATATCGTATTCAATCGGCTGCAATTTGTATGGAATGACATTTATTATGATACAATATGAACTGTCAAATGAATACGATTGACTTTACGCAATTCCATAGCTGGTTGGTTTTCAAGTTGCTCCCACTTTTTGAAAGAATTACACGCATAATGACATATCTATGTCTCTGACGCAAAATGACATATTGTGACTACGCAGAATGACATACGCATAATCATAGATGTATTATTCCTGTAGATGGAGCATAAGAAAATGAACAATTCCTTCTATAATCGACTCTCGTCTCTCAAATGGCGACATGTCGTGTGTTAAAAAGAGATAACAATAGCCCAACGTGTGCGTCCTAATGAGCTGCGCGCCACTTGAAAGTAAACGTCATATTTGTTTGTTAACCAGCTGGTTTACAAATGCTTCAGAAAGAAAATCTTTTTTTGTACAAAAATATAGAAAGATTTGATTGTGTGGTGCGGTAAATCTGTTGTTTGTTAAGATTGGCCTGTATTGTTCCCGGTTATTCAAGCAGAGTGAGTGTTTTGAAAGAGAATAATGAACACATATCATTTCAGAGGTAAGTCACACTCATTGGTTTGTGTTTTTGCGAACACATTTTTATAGCTTACTGGTCCGTATTTGCAAAAACTAAATCGCTAAAACTAAACACATTGTATATTATCTATTACAAATAAATAAAATTGGAGTGTCTGTTTGTAACATTAAAATAACCGCTTTTTACTACATGCATATGATTATTTATACGGTACATATACCAAAACGACTTTTTTTACAAGTTTTGTCTGTCTGTCTGTCTGTCTGTTCCGGCTAATCTCTGAAACGGCTGGACCGATTTTGACGGGACTTTCACTGGCAGGTAGCTGATGTAATAAGGAGTAACTTAGGCTCCTTTTTATCCCGATATTCCCACGGGAACGAGAACCGCGGGCGGCCGCTATTATTATTTATCATAATATTAAACTTAGCTCTCATTCCACATTTATGTTTTTGATGATGGGTTAAAATAAAACACGAACAACTTTGAATCACCTTCCAGGGGGCTTACCACAAGCTCTTATAGCAGTTATTTTTAAGCCTTAAAAAAAACTGCCCTGCTTATCGGTACCATGAACCATAACAATAGCAGCGCTGTTAGTCCTAGACGTTCACCGGTCAAACAGCGTTGCTAAACGTACCATGAGCTCACTTTAGCACGCCAGCAGGCCTGCCAAACTGTCATAATTAGCAGTTTTTAAAAAGTTGGTCTCAAGCAGCTATAAAAAGCCTGCTAAGGGTGGTATTCCACTTATCTCAAATATTTGATCAAAGAAATTGGACGAGGACGATTAAAGATCTTTGATAAGTGGAATACCCCTGATAATTTTGTTCGTTATTAAATTAATGATCAAGCAATTCTGTGGTTTTTGGAGGACGAAAGCTTTCCGCAATAGAATAAAAAAAGCGTGGCGTAAACTAATACGAGAACAAAGCAATCCATTGGAAGTTTACGACAAAATAGATTTTATTCGGAGGTTTTGGTTTTGGTTTCGGGACCCTTTAGACTTCTGATGCCCCCTGATTTAAATTATTTATTTTAGGTATTGTCTGCTTTATCCTTTTTTGCCACCGGCTTCTCTGAAAAACCTGTGGCTGTGAGGGCCATTGGGGGCATTCCATGGCACAACAAACCGTGTCAAGTAGGTTACTGCTGCATTATTGTGAAGCGTTCCGAGCGCTTTTTTCTTCGTTCGTGGAGAAGTCCGTATTAAAGAACGACACTCACTCAAGTGGAGATCTCTTCTCAAGTATAGTTAGCAAGGGATGAATGTATTCGGTGCATGTTTTCGCATCCCTTTCTAACTAAGCTTAAGAAGAGATCTCCACTTGAGTATCGTACTAGAATACGGGTCTAAGTAACTGTGTTCACTTTGTTTGTTGAAATTAGTCACTTTTCCAACTTGAAATTTGGTTTCAAACACATTTGTAAAAAAAAAAACATTAGTTGCGAGTAACGTTCGGAAACCTGAAGTGACGCTTGTTTATACAACTCTGTCAAGAATAATATTTAAAACCATTTTTTCACACTGCCGTTCAATTTTATTTCCATAAAAACATCGTGTTTTAGGTTTTCCTTTGCATTGTTATTGTATTTTATTTATAAAATGTTACTTTAATACGAAACGGTATTTACCGGTAAAAATCATATTTAGTTTTCGAACGCAAACAACATTTTGGCTCGACAGGCCAGAGACAATCATTCAATAGCAACAGCAGTGCAGCAGGCCTGCTAAAAGACTGCTAATTTTGGCTTATGGTACGATTAGCAAGAAGTTTATTTTAAACCTTGCAATAAAACTGCCCTGCATTTGTTCTGTTTGCTAAGAGCTTGTGGTAAGCCTCCAGTAGTGGCACAGAATAAATAATAGTGCGTAGTGGTTCAAATGATAAATCAGTTTCGCTTGATGCTCGACAGATGGCGCTGTGCGCTTGTGAATCGCGCTGACGACATATCGTATGTAAAAGTACTACTGTTCAGACGTTAGTTCAATTATCTATATTTCGTTCACTGTAGGGCAATTACGGTTTATATGATAATTTTTGACTTCCCACGTCTCCGTGGGATTTGTTGGTTGGATTGGGATTTTTTTTAGTCCAGTCAAAATAAATGTGTTTGTATGGAGTAGGTTGCAATATTAGCACTTTGGGTGATAATTTGGAATAACATAAATGAATACTTGAAAAACCGGAAATCAGAATAATCTCTGGTATTAACTTCGTACTTGTCGGTTAATTAATCAATAAAGTAAGAAAAAATAATTTGGTTGTGAACAAAAAATGGAAAACTGGTGATTTTGTTCATTTTAGAGTCTTTTAGAATGCTTTAATTAAGCAATAAATAATCTCTCGTCTAGGTCGATTTATTGAGTGTATTTCGAATATACTATGTCAAATTATTTCTAACTTTATAACAATAATGGCACACCGAGTGATATTTAATCAAAGCATGTATATAAATAATACTAATAAGTATACCAATTATCACCAAGGTGACTCTGGTACTTTTTTTAAAATGCAGTTTTATTTGATTTTAAAATTTGCACATTAAAGTCACCTCGAGTTTTTTTAGTAATCCATGTAGAAATAATTTATATAAACTCAAAACAATAAAAATCCCGTACCAATATGTTATAGTTATCTTATTATAGTTATTATCAAAAACGCAAATGAAGTGAGGCGCGCGCGTCATTAAGGCGAGAATTCCCAACCGCAGATACAATTTGAAGAACATCGCATTATCAGTGGGGTGGGACCCCCGTGCGTCTCAGTAGGTATACTTAGCAAAATAAGTAATTTTGAAAATTTATGGCCGTTTTCACCAATCACTCGTTAGGTATTTGTTAGCTAAGAATATCTTAATTTAAACAGTACCTTATGATACTGTTACGTTTCAACAACCAAAACTACTAAAAAGATTCCTAGATAGGAACGTCTTAGTTAAGTTTAATTTCTCTATAGAATGTCACTTCTGAAAAATGAATTCTAGCATAGATTAGGTAGGTACCATAAAGTTCCTTTGAAAGTCTTGAAAGTTCTAGGAAACCAACATTTTCCGTAATGTAGATACAAGTTCTCGTATATTTCCACAGCATGAGAGCGCATCGTGTGTATTGGCTTTATCCGTCGTTGTCTTTATGCGTACAATATCACCTTCATCGTCGTCAAAATCGTCAAAGAAATTCAGAAATACAACAAATCTTACACATTCATTTTTTATTATACAAATTCATGATTATTTTAAACTTTATTCAAGATTTACGAAGATAACTCAAGTCAAGTTTGACGTTTCATTTGACATTAAGTTGATCCTTAACAATTAGGCGGCCGTTTTCTGTGTCCTAACTTTAGGAGCTTCTTAACTACTTAGGGCATTCTTAAGTTGTGGTGAAACGTAAAAGTTCCATTTAAGAATCGCTTAACGATAAGCATTGCCTTAGGAACGTCTTAACGTTTGGTGAAAACGGCCATAAGAATGCCTTTTAAAAAGTTTAAAGATATGACTATTTATAAGTATTATTTTGTTTATTGTATTTCGTAGAAGAGAAGTGGAAATTTCATAACTATGAATAAGGTAATCCGTGGCGGTGCCCGTGATATAGTTTTCTAGGTGTTTTTACGATGTTTTACGGAGTTCCAAGCAGGAAAGTTGCTCAGTAGTCTCGACGATGTTTACCAACGCACCGCGGATTTCACGGGTAAGTAAGTTGCACGACGCGTATTCACAAAGTATTATATTGATCCTAGATGTTAGTTCTTTAAGAATTACCCCACATAGGTACATTTTTAATACTTTTATCCTAACTTAAGAGGTTATACCAGTTATCCTACTAATATTATAAATGTGAAAGTTTAGATGTTTGGATGTTTGGATGTTTGGATGTTTGTTACTCAATCACGCGATAACGGCTGAACGGATTTGGCTGAAATTTGGAACATAGATACTTTGTAGCCTGGAGAGGAACATAGGCTACTTTTTATCCCGGAAAAATATCACATTCCCGCGCGATAACGTTATGTAGTTCACGCGGGCGAAGCCGCGGGCGGAAAGCTAGTACTAAAATAAACAAATACTCGAAGTTTTATAGTGCGACCAAAATATCTTGAGCATGAAATGTTAATTCGTAGAAAACATTGTAGGTATTGAAAACTATTATCCCTGATTTAATTTTAGACTGTTATTGTTTGTGTCTATCACAAAGTACAGTTCGCAGAATTGTAAAGTTTGGTAATCAAAGTGGTGGAAAATTCTCGACTCCAGCTAAACACTCCTAAAAATTTAGATGACTTCGATATAATACGTTCATACTTGTTTGCAAACATGCGATCGGTCTTGAGACCATAAGCAATTGTTTTGGTTTTAATGCAGACGTGTAGGCATGCCTTGCCAGTGTCAGGCTGCCTTTGTGTTTTGCTAACTGGTATAGTTATTGTATGCTGTCCCAAGGATGCAGTCTTTTCAGGCATCTTGTTTGCAATAGTTCAATAAGACACTGAGCCAGTTTGTTCTTATGAATACCAATTCGATCTTTATACGAACTAATGCCATTGGCTATGTGCTGTTTGACGGTTGGTATATTCAGATACTCATGGACTTCTTCCATTTTTATGAACCATGGGGCATTCACTATTGTTTTGAGCACACTGTTCTGAAATCTTTGCAGAATTCCTATATTCGACGTTTTTGCAGTAAAATGTTTAGCTGGAGTCATGAATTTTCCACCACTTTGATTATCAAACTTTACAATTCTGCAAACTGTACTTTGTGATAAATCTGAAACAAACAAAAAAAGTCTAAAATTAAATCAGGGATAATAGCGAAAATATTAAACAACTATACCTACGAATTAACATTTCATGCTCAAGATGTTTTGGTCGCACTATAAAATTACAAGTATTTGTTTATTTGAGTATAACCATATTGTATTATTTTGACCATAATATTTTATTGTATAAAGGGCAATGGGCAAATTGGTAGCCTACGCGTACGCGGCCACTTCAAAAAATAGTATCATTTCTTAGATTTTTCTATTCTCTTAAATAAGTTTGTATGGGCACAAAGTACTGTATCCATAGTTTCTGAAATACATAGAAAAAAAAGCTAAATTTAATTTCGTTTATTCAATTTAGGTTTGTTTCAACACTTATGAACGTCAATGAAGCTACGCCATCGGTTCACAAATCCTACAGCAGGAGACCTTGTAACGAGAAGAACCGGCAAGAAACTCGCCATAGCCTATTTTTTACTCCCTGTTTTAATTTATACAGAGTCGTCAAATTTGAAAAGTGACCTTTACATAATATAATAGTAAGGTTATTACTTAAAACAGTAAACAATTTTCAACTAAACAACTTTAACAAATTTAACAACTAAAATTTTACTAAGTTGTTAAATAAATTGCGTGAAAAAATCCGTGAAAGTGTTTTATTTATATGGACAGTTCGCGCAGTAGTACTTACAACAATAATTAGAAAAAATTGCTGTTACTGTAAGACACGAGTACTTACTTAAAACAGTAAACAATTTTCAACTAAACAACTTTAACAAATTTAACAACTAAAATTTAACTAAGTTGTTAAATAAATTGCGAGAAAAAATCCGTGAAAGTGTTTTATTTATATGGACAGTTCGCGCAGAAATCTAAGATGTGTTTAAATATTAAGTATTTACAACAATAATTAGAAAAAATTGCTGTTACTGTAAGACACGAGTACTTACCAAAATTACTATGAGATACACCAGCTCGCTCACAAAACTATATTACGAGTATAATACTATTATAAACCATATCCCGAACACCTTTAACACAAGTTGACACGAGCAGACCCACCCCACTGGCAGCACCCGTTCACGAGCATGACGCATGAGCCAGCCAAATCGCTTCGTTCATGAATTTTAGGGAACGTAACGACCCGACTCACACGACACCACCGCAGGAATATTTAGAGAATGTAGAAAAGAAAGATCTTTTATATGAATAAATTCTTTAACCATTTATAACTGTTTCCAAACTGAAAATACAAAAAGAAACTTTCATAGTAGTAAAACATTATCAGGTATCTGTGTAGATTGAAAAAAATGTATAGTTTCGAAGTGGCCGCACACATTTTTTTGGCTACCAAGCCAAGGCTCTTAGAAATTGCCCATTATCCTTTAGTAATTGATAGAAGATCATCATGTTAGCCGAACGACGACGCCCACTGCTGGGCATAGGCCTCCCCAAGGATCTGGGGGGTTCCGTAGCCGAATGGCAAAAAACGGAACCCTTATAGATTCGTCATGTCTGTCTGTCTGTCTGTCCGTTTGTCCGTCCGTACGTATGACACAGCCACTTTATTCCAAAACTATAAAAACTACACAGTTGAAACTTGGTAATTAAATGTATTCTGTTAACCGCTTTACGATTTTATACAAAAATAAAAATAAAAAAACAATTAAGGGAGGCTCCCCATACATGGAACTAAAACCGAAATATATTTTTTTAATCAAACATATTATTATTCGTGTGGGGTATCTATAGATATGTCTTTAAAAATGAAATTAAGGGAGGCTCCCCATACATGGAACTAAAACCGAAATATATTTTTTTAATCAAACATATTATTATTCGTGTGGGGTATCTATAGATATGTCTTTAAAAATGACATGCAAGTTTCTCAAACCATTTCAACGAAAATTGGTTTGAACGAGACTATATCTCGTACAAACCAATTTTCGTTGAAAGTTTTTATTAAGATCTACAGCATTTATTTTTTCTAGATTTTTCACTCTTTTACTTCAAAAAATAGAGGGGGGGGGGGGGGGACACATTTTACCATTTTAGAAGGTTCTATCTTTCAAAAGGTAGACTTTGAGAAAAAATGGTTTGAGAAACTTGCATGTCATTTTTAAGGTAAGCACTTTTTGAGATATAATATACTACATATTCAAAAACCGCAAAACACTATGAAAAACAAAGTTACCTATATTTTGCTGACGAAAAATTATAGTGGAATTTTGGCTAGGTATAACCAATTGGTACAGTAAGTGAGTACGGAACCCTTCATAAGCGAGTTCAACTCGCACTTGGCCGATTTTTTCTAGTAATAGGTTTATATTAAGTCTTTTAGGCTATTTTCTATTAATACTCAAACGCTATTTTAGTTTTCCCAATAGGTACTACTCGCAGTGTCAACCTTTCTTATGTTAATATTCTTGAATAATAGCATCGAAGGCTAAGACATAGTTTATCCATTTTTTCCATACAGCAGTAAGAAAACAGCAACGCAAAGTTAAAAATATTTAAAAAACCAAGCTGGCAGCCAACTTTTTTTTTGTGGGCCGGTTTTGATGTAACTTTGTTTTACTACTATTTTGAAAAGAAAACAGTAACGCAATGTTAAAAATATTAAAAAACCAAGATGGCGGCCAACTTTTTTGTGGGCCGATTTTGATGAAACTGACTGACAGACAGACAAAAACATTGCGTTACTGTTTTCTTGTCAAAAGAATACTTAAAACAGAGTTTCATCAAAATCGGCCCACAAAACAAACGCACCATCTTGAATATTTTTTTGTATTTTTAAGATTGCGTTACTGTTTTCTTGACAAAATAATACTAAAAACCGAGTTTCATTAAAATCGGCCCACAAACAAAAAAGTTGGAGGCCATCTTGATTTTTATTTTTTTAACATTGCGTTGCTGTTTTCTTGTCAAAATAGTACTAGAAATCGAAATTCATAAAAATTGACCAACAAACAAAAAAATTGGCAGCCATCTTGGATTTTTTATATTTTTAGAAGTGCGTTGTTGTTTTTTTGTCAAAATAGTACTAGAAATCGAGTTTCATCAAAATCGGCCCACTAACAAAAAAGTTGGCCGCCATCTTGGATTTTTTAATTTTTTAAAAAGTGCGTTGTTGTTTTCTTTTCAAAATAGTACTAGAAATCGAGTTTCATTAAAATCAGCCCACAAACAAATAAGTTGGCCGCCATCTTGGATTTTTTTATATTTTTAACATTGCGTTGCTATTTTCCTGTCAAAATAGTACCAAAACCAGAGTTTCATCAAAATAAGCCCTCAAACAAAAAAGTTGGCCGCCATCTTGGATTTTTTTTATATTTTTAGCAGTGCGTTGTTGTTTTCTTGTCAAAATAGTACTAGAAATCGAGTTTCATTAAAATCGGCCCACAAACAAAAAAGTTGGCCGCCATCTTGGATTTTTTAATATTTTTAACATTGCGTTGCTATTTTCCTGTCATAATAAAACCAAAACCCGAGTTTCATCAAAATAAGCCTACTAACAAAAAAGTTGGTCGCCATCTTGGATTTTTTATATTTTTAGCAGTGCGTTGTTGTTTTCTTGTCAAAATAGTACTAAAAATCGAGTTTCATCAGAATCGGCCAACAAACAAAAAATTTGGCCGCCATCTTGGATTTTTTATCATTTTTGACATTGCGTTGCTATTTTCCTGTCATAATAGTACCAAAACCCGAGTTTCATAAAAATCAGCCCACAAACAAAAAAGTTGGCCGCCATCTTGGATTTTTTATTATTTTTTACATTGCGTTGCTATTTTTCTGTTAAAATAGTACCAAAAACGAGTTTCATTAAAATCGGCCCACAAACAAAAAAGTTGGCCGCCATCTTGGATTTTTTAATATTTTTAACATTGCGTTGCTATTTTCCTGTCATAATAAAACCAAAACCCGAGTTTCATCAAAATAAGCCTACTAACAAAAAAGTTGGTCGCCATCTTGGATATTTTATATTTTTAGCAGTGCGTTGTTGTTTTCTTGTCAAAATAGTACTAAGAATCGAGTTTCATCAGAATCGGCCAACAAACAAAAAATTTGGCCGCCATCTTGGATTTTTTATCATTTTTGACATTGCGTTGCTATTTTCCTGTCATAATAGTACCAAAACCCGAGTTTCATAAAAATCAGCCCACAAACAAAAAAGTTGGCCGCCATCTTAGATTTTTTATTATTTTTTACATTGCGTTGCTATTTTTCTGTCAAAATAGTACCAAAAACGAGTTTCATCAAAAACAGCCCACTAACAAAAAAGTTGGCCGCCATCTTGGATTTTTTTATATTTTTAACAGTGCGTTGTTGTTTTCTTGTCAAAATAGTACTAGAAATCGAGTTTTATCGAAATCGGCCAACAAACAAAAAATTTGGCCGCCATCTTGTATTTTTATCATTTTTGACATTGCGTTTCTTTTTCCCTGTCAAAATAGTACCAAAACCCGAGTTTTATCGAAATCAGCCCACAAACAAAAAAGTTGGCCGCCATCTTGGATTTTTTAATATTTTTAGCAGTCCGTTGTTGTTTTCTTTTCAAAATAGTACTTACTAGAAATCGAGTTTTATCAAAATCGGCCCACAAACAAAAAAGTTGGCCTCCATCTTGGATTTTTTAGTATTTTTAACATTGCGTTGCTATTTTCCTGTCAAAATAGTACCAAAACCCGAATTGCAATAAAAAAATAAAATAAATTTAGTTTGTTATAAAACTTAAATATATGATCTTTCGAATTATCACAAAAATAAGTTTTTTGTAAAAAAATCATTTTTGTGACAAGCTTTTTTGCTGACCTTACTTTAATATTGTACTGTCATCCATACCAAACCTATATGCAAAATTTCAGCTCAATCGGACACTGGCAAGTGGGTCAAATTTAGCTCGTAAGATTTGACCCGAACGGACATACATACCTAGATACATACACTGCAAGTTAAATAAAAGCTTGTAAAAAATCACATCCCCAATTAAAGTGTCAATAATTTTACTCTGGCTAGTCTGCGGACAATACGCAGCAAACTTTTTTGATATTTAGATAATAAGATGCGAATTTGTGTAATAAATAAACTAACAAGCCTATGTTCCTCTCCAGGCTACAAAGTATCTATATCCCAAATTTCAGCCAAATCCGTTCAGCTGTTTTGGCGTGATCGAGTAACAACCAACATCCAAACATCTAAACTTTCACTTAATCAATTTAATTAGGAAGTAGGATGAATTGCCGCAGCAGCGCGGCAACGCGCCGCGTCTATCCATCCTTTTCACGCCCGATAACTCCGTCTCTCTCGCACACCGACTGGCCATGCGGACGCTCCGTCAAGGTCACGCGTAATTTGGATTTTGAATGAGTTATTTTATTACTTTGCGGTGATTGTGCATTTATTTATATTTTGAGGAATCTTTCTCATGTTATCAGGGGATTATGATTTTTTTATATATAAAATAAATATGTTAATGGAAATCTTACATAAAAACTGAAGTGACTTTAATGTATGACCGACTTAACGCGAAAAAACCACTTTTAACCAGGTTCCAAGAAAGTCACCTAGGTGAAAACTTAAAATAGGTTCGAGGTTTTTATTTATAGTGTATAAGTAGTAAAATCTCTGAAAGTGCGATTTTGTAAGTCTCATTTTTTACGTCGTGACTGAAAAAACGTTGTAATGTGCAGAATATTGTGCTCACGTCAGGGATTACTTGCCTAACATAATTTAAAGGGTATCCATAGATTATATTACAATACTAGCGGCCGCCCGCGGTTTCACCCGCGTGGTTCCCGTTCCCGTGGGAATATCGGGATAAAAAGTACATATAAACCTTCCTCTTGAATCACTCTATCTATTAAAAAAAACCGCATCAAAATCCGTTGCGTAGTTTCAAAGATTTAAGCATACAAAGGGACATAGGGACAGAGAACGCGACTTTGTTTTATACTATGTAGTGATTCACCTAAAGTGCCTTTTTTGTCTAATTATAAACGGCCAAAACACAACTTTAGGTATTTCTCTCGAACGGACAGCAGTATACCTACAAAATCACGATGAGTGCTCAAAATAAAGGCAATATTATTATTTAAAAATAAATTTGTTAAAGGTGCCATTAATGTGACCCCAAACTTTATTTTGCCTGGACTTGTTGGTCGGATTAGTTGGAGTACTGCAGGCAGTGCAGGGTGCCTACTAGAGAATTAGAGATGGGCCGTCGACGTATTTAATTTTTCGTTAACGAAACTAGACCGTCCATCGACTAGTCGATCAACTAGTTGAATTCTTCGACTAGTCGACGCGATAATGGAAGGTGTTCATTCAATCGGCGTCTAGTCTAACTCTGGTCTAATCTACGGGCGCGAACGCATACGTTTCGCGTCATCGTCGCGTTGTCAGTAGATAAGAACGCTGTGGACTCTCAGATTAGTCGTCTATGAATTCGACTAGTTCACGAATGAACTATAGACCGTCGAAGCGTCGATTGAACGTAAACCGCCTATTTAAGCCGTTCGTTGATTCAACGCCCATCGCTAGTGCCTACCATCAACTCTTATTGAGGTTAAGTTTGGAACCTAAACTGATCTGCTTCGCTTATTCGTACCACGACAGCTTAATATCAATGACAGCGATTCAGTGATCATTCAATGACATTTCACAGCCGCTAAGCTGTCACAAACTCTTATTTGACTTATATCTCGGCCAAGCTAACATGACACCTGCAGGTTATACTCGTCCCTTTCACTCTCCGGGCATGACAGAATCGAGTGAAAGAGACGGGTAGAAGAATTATGGACACAAATCGTTCGGTCATTCACATTTAGCAATTCATTTGCGATCCAGTTTTTAGAAGGTCATAGTACGAAACAAAGCAATTCATTTTAGGAACCTATTCTGCATCACGCTATTTTTGAATCGCTGTCTTAAAGTTTATGGTAGGCACCCTGGGCATAGGATTATATGTAGGTAGGTAGCCTAATAAATTTGTTTCTACTATGATGGATATAGTCATGCGGCCATGCGCAAATCATTCTTTGACGTTTTGGAATGGAACTAGTTCCGTTATGATAGTTCCGCGTAACTGCTAACGTAACGTAACGGAACTATCTCTAAAATTGGAGTGTCTGACTGATTGTAACATTAAATTAACCGGAGTGTCTGTTTGTAACATAAAAAAAACCTCTTTTTTTTACTACATACATATGATTATATGTATAGTGCGCCAAGCTTTTCTGTTCCGGTGATTATCTTTGGAACTAAAACAGTTTTCATACGACAGCCCATTTTGACAGCTAATTTCGTATTGCAAGTGGCTCTTCTGTCACGGCTGTCACCGGAACAGAAAAGCGTGTGGCACTGTATATACGGTACATATACAGATATAGTATCCCTCTCTGTTGAACGAATTTGTGAGATATCATGCGTGGAACTTGAAGTAAGTTGCTGTCGTAAGAATAAAAAAATTGTAGTTTGTGGAGATTTTAATATAGACATCTTAGATATTAAATTAGCACAACTCTCCAGTAAATTCCTTAATCTTTTTAAATCATTTAATTTGCTTCACACTTTTAATGAACCGACGCGAATTACGCCAACATCGGCTACTTGCTTAGATAACATCTTTTCCAACTGTAACTTAATTGAGAAATCGGTAATTAATATTATTAAATCCGACCACAGTGGACAACTAGCTTCTTTTGAGCACTATAATGTTATTCCTAAACGCGAAGTAATTTGCAGGCCAATACCGAAACGTGGTATTAATAAATTTAGAAATAATGTACAAGATAAAATTCAATGTTTGCCAGCTTCTGCTGACGCTAATAACTCTTATCAATCATTATTTGATATTGTTGAAAAAGAATTTAGTAACAATTTTAAACAAAAAGTTATAAAGTGTAATGATCGTAAGAAGTTTAGTGACTGGGCCACACCTGGTATTTATAATAGCAGAAGAAAGTTATTTGAACTCTATGCACAAAAAACAACTTCCTGTGATCCTAGCTTCATTGAATATGTCAAGAAATATTCAATAACATTTAGGAAAGTATGTGCTTTGGCAAAATCTAGGTATATTTCAAATAAAATTAAATCATCTGAAAATAAAATAAAAGCTACCTGGAGTATTATAAACCAAGAAACTGGCAAAACAAAAAGCAAAATTAATTCATTTAACTTAAAAATTAGTGATCAGACTTTTGAATCAGATATTGAGGTAGCTAGTGCTTTTGAAGGTTTCTTTGCTCGAATACCGTTAGAAACTACTAGCAGACTTAATTCTTGCCCCAACACCGCTGTCTCTCTTATGGAATCTAGTGTGAACAAGTGCCAGGAAACATTTAGTTTTAGCTATGTCACTACCGAAGATATTATTAAAGCATTCAAAGCAATAAATATTAAGAAAACAGAAGATCTCTGGGGCATATCTACAAGTATCATCAAATCAATAATTGATGTGATAGCTCCATCATTAGCAATAATTTTTAACCAATGTATAAGTGAAGGGGTCTTTCCTAATTTAATGAAGAATAGTAAAATTATTCCTCTGTTTAAAGCTGGTGACAAAAGTGACCCAGCAAATTTTAGACCTATATCCATACTACCAGCAATAAGTAAAATATTTGAGAAATTAATTTATGCTCAACTTTTAGAATATTTTAAACTAGCCTTCCGCCCGCGGCTTCGCCCGCGTGTACTACACGACGTTATCCCGCGGGAAGGTGATATTTTTCAGGAATAAAAAGTAGCCTATGTCCTTTCTCAGGCTCTAGACTATCTGTGTACCAAAATTCATTCAAATCGGTTCAGTAGTTTAGGTGTGATTGTGTAACACACAGACAGACAGAGACGCATTTATAATATAAGTAAGGAAGTAAGGATTAAATAGTATACTGCATGAGAAACAGTTTGGTTTTTCAAAAGGTAAAAGTACAACTGATGCTGGGGTTGCATTTCTAAAACATGTACTTGATGCCTGGGAGGACAAGCAGGATGTAATCGCTATTTTTTGTGACCTTTCCAAGGCATTCGATTGTGTTGATCACCAAACACTATTAAGGAAGTTAAAACATTATGGTGTTTCTGAAATGTCAGTAAGCCTTATGCATTCATATCTGTATGAAAGAACTCAGAAGGTAGTTATTAATAAAACTGAGTCTACCGGAGCTCCCATTACTATGGGCGTGCCCCAAGGATCAATATTGGGCCCGCTGTTGTTTTTAATATACATAAATGACCTTCCTTACTACGCGAAGAATTTATGTGAGACGGTGCTATTTGCCGATGATACATCTCTAGTCTTTAAAGTAGATAGAGGTGATGACTGTTCTGACGAAGTAAATAGTGCTCTTTCAAAAGTGTCACATTGGTTTAATAGTAATAACTTATCATTAAACTCAAAGAAAACTAAGTGTTTAAAATTTTCGTTACCTAATGTAAGACAAGTTGATTTTCATATTAGACTAGAAGGCGATACGGTCGAATTCATTAACAATACAAAATTTCTAGGTATTATATTAGACTCGCGACTACAATGGGATCCTCATATCGAAGCCTTGGCGAGTAGACTCAGTTCGGCTGCATTCGCAGTTAAGAAAATAAGGCTCTTAACCGATATTGAAACGGCTAGAATAGTCTATTTTAGTTATTTTCATAGTGTTATGTCCTACGGCCTTTTGTTGTGGGGCTCAGCCGCTAACATCCAAAGTATATTCGTGCTCCAAAAAAGGGCTATTCGCGCCATTTACAACCTCCGATCGAGAGATTCTTTAAGAGATCTATTTAAAGAAATAAACATTTTAACTGTTGCAGGACATTACATCTATGAAAATATAATTTATGTGAAAAAGTATTATAATACATTTGTAAAGCAGAGCGATATTCATCGCTTTAACACAAGAAATAAAGATAAACTTGTCGTTCCCAAGTTTAGGCTAGAAAAATCCAGAGCCTCATTTCTGGGGAAAAGCATAGCCTTTTTTAATAAAGTTCCACAGCATATAATTGAACTACCATTGCATAAATTTAAATGTTACATTAAAGAGTCGCTGATGAGCAAAGGATACTATAAAGTAGACGATTATTTGAATGACCGCAATGCATGGTCATGATGTAACACATAACATAATCACTGTTTAATATGATGTATTTTTATACTAAGCAATTGTTGTATTAGTAACGATATGTTTTTTTTTTTGTAAATGTCGTTACCTAACTAAGAAACGCTGGCAAGTTTCTTGCGCCCATTCTTCTTGTCAGTTAAAAAAGTCTTGAATGGGTGGTAGGAAAATATTGACGATTCATAAGTACATATTTATTATGTCTAAGTGAATAAAGAATATTTTTATCTTTTATCTTTATCTTTAATATGTCATTTTTTACAAATTTTTTTTTGTCTTTCTGTCTGTTCCGGCTAATCTCTGAAACGGCTGGACCGATTTTGACGGGACTTTCACTGGCATCACTGGCACTTTTTATCCCGATATTCCCACGGGAACGAGAACCACGCGGGTGAAACCGCGGGCGGCCGCTAGTCTTTCTCTATGCAGAAGCTATTCAAAGCCTGCAACGGGAAAAAGACACTATGGTTGTCTGTTTGTTACCTGAGCTAAAGAAAATTACCAAATGTATTAGGGTGGAAAATCTAAAATACTGCAGCTCTCTGCTAGATATTGGAAGAGGCTATGGAAGAAATGACAGTTTTATATAGTACGACAGTTTATCGATTTTCAATACAAAATAATCATTTTTATTTTATAATTTTCCGGAATAAAAAGTAGCCTATGTTACTCTCCAGCTCCCAAACTATCCCCATACCAAAAATCGAGTCGATCCGTTGCTCCGTTTTGACGTGAAAGACGGACAAACAAACAAACAAACAAACAAACACACTTTCACATTTATAATATTAGTATGGATAGTATGGATAGTATATAGTATAGTATGGATGCATGTAGTAAAAAGCGCTTATTTTAATATTACAAACAGACACTCCAATTTTATTTATTTGTACAAATAAGTATTTGGAAGATATGTATTTTGTATCTAGTATTTCAGATACCATTCCAGGAAGTTATTTGTATCTGATATCTGAAATATTTTATTTTAAAGTATCTTGCATTTTGTATTCTAGATACTTTGTACAGGTTATCTTTTACATCACGGAAGTACAGGGTGGAGCGATAGAACGTGCGTATTTGAAAAATTTGTAAAAAAAGAACTATGTGACCTCCCAGTTAAAATAAAACTATTCATTCGTAGACAAATAAATGCAGTTTATTAAAAAATATAATACATCATCTAAATAATGCCGCGTTGGCGTCCGCACTTCTCTTATTTATTTTTTAATTTTTTTATTTATTTATTCTTTATGCACAGGTTACAGTACATAGGCGGACTTAATGCCACAGGCATTCTCTACCAGTCTAATCGTGCGCGTTGTTGTTTTGAAAATCGCTTCCTCAGCAAATTTTCTTGTACTGACTTTTTTATGTTTTTTTTTTTTATACCCAATACATTTGACCACCATCGAGCTTAGCAGACAGGATGCAGTCTAGGGTGTTGCATGCTTACCCAGGAGGTGCCAATTCACTCTTGATTTGAAAAGGCCAAGATTATAATGATCGGGGAACACAGTCGCAGGTAGGGCATTCATGAACTGGCAAAGCGCTTAATGGTATGTCTACGATGTATGGATAGTAAGCTAACCTGCGTCTGGTACCCAGATGGTGGAAAGGGGCTGGAGGAGAAAGATCGTGCAGTTCCTGTGCGCAATCTCCAAAGTATGCCAAAGTGACTGCTTTACTTCCTCCAGAGGTGTTCCCTTTGTGCTATGACATGGAGTTCTTCAAAAAGCGTGTAAATAGGACCCTTAAACACAAAGGCTGGCAACGCATATTATGCAACTCTTCTGGTGTTGTAGTTGTCCATGGGCGACGAACTATGGCGACGATGACTACTTCCTATCACGTGGCTCGTCTGCTCATTTGCCCCTTATAATATAAAAAAAACGTGCATACACAAAATTCGTGACGTTTTTTCTCGAACTGTGTCATTGCTACTAAAACTGCATTAGTGTCGTTACCCAAACATACCATGTTCCTCCCTCGCACGCCCCCATAACACCACGAAAAAAGGTGATACAATATGCACGTTCTATTGCGCCACCCTGGATATAACTATGATTTTAAACTCTTCGAAAATATTCTCTCATATTCTCATAATTATCTCATCACGATTTTTCATAAATACCGTGGTATCCATTTAGACATTCTTCAAGATGGCAAGGAACAACATATTATTTAAACTTAAAAATCATCTTTTCTAGTGATTTTGTATGGGGCCGGGACTTTTTCAAAAATTAATTTTGTAAATATGAGAATATCTCAAAAATGGTGCGTCGTAGCTAAAATCTAACACAATTTTCAACCCCCTATAGTACTCAGGAGATACTTAGGAGGCATCCGATGGACATATAAAATTTTTATTTTTAATTTTTTTGTTCAAAAATTTTTTGTTGTTTAATCTAAACTTCAAATTTTTTTAATATAATAGAAAAAACAGAGAAGGCGAAGCTCCCCGCCACCATTCTTTTATTTTTCGAGGTAGTTTTAGTTGTTTTTATTGCTTTTCTTATATAGATAGGGGGATGAAAAGCAGTGTGTATTTACTTTCCTTATATTCGAAATGAAAAGTAGAGTGTATTACTCGGCCGCAAAATTATTTTTACCTCGGGCGACGTATATTGAATCCCTCGCTGCGTTCAGGATTCTACTTTAGGATCCCTCACTTCGCTCGGGATTCTACTCTAGAATCCTTCACTGCGCTCTGGATTCAAAATAGCGCACTCGCGGTAAATATGCTATTTTGCTTCCTTGTAATACAATCTACTATTATTTGTATCGAGGTCGTTGATGTCTAATACATAGAAATTATTACGTAATATTATTGTTTTGTCAGCTATCCATACTAATATTATAATTGTGAAAGTGTGTTTGTTTGTTTGTTTATTTGTTTGTTTGTTTGTTTGTTTGTCCGTCTTTCACGTCAAAACGGAGCAACGGATCGACGAGATTTTCGGTATGGAGATAATTTGAGAGCTGGAGAGTAACATAGGCTACTTTTTATCCAGGAAAATTATAAAATAAAAATGGTAATTTTGTATAGAAAACCGTTAAACTGTCATACTTCACACAACTATCATTTCTTAGCCGCTTCCAAAGAGAAGGTATGTCAAAGAGTATTTAATCACTGACATTTTTGCCGCTTAGGATTTCTTTTTTTTTTATAAGTGACATTGTGTCAGGCAGGTGCATGGAAGTATTACATCAGGTGATACGAAGTTCGTGTCCAATAAAATTTATATGGCAAAACAACGTTTGCCGGGTCAGCTAGTACATTTATAAAACTCTAAATAATTTGATTGATTCATTCATTGTTGGCATAGGCGTAGAGCCCTACGGCTGAAGGTAGAAACACCATTTTTAGAGGGTGACCATACCTTTCATGATGTAGGCACTAATAAAGGATTCTAGAAAACTCCTGTTATACAGGGTGCTACAGGGTGTTCCAGTTTGTATGGAGACTTGTATAGCGCTGAAGGTAGAGACACCATTTTTGGAGTGGAGATACCTTTCATGGTGTAAGGTGAGCACTAAAAAAGGGTTTTGGAAAATTCCCGTTATACAGGGTGCTACAGGGTGTTCCAGTTTGTATGTGAATTTGTATAGGGCTGAAGATAGAAACACCTTTTTTGGAGGGTAGATTCCTTTTATAATGTACTAGCTTCCGCCCGCGACTTCGTCCGCTTGGACGTTCGAGAAAATACTTAGGGGACCAATAACCAGGATAAAAAGTATTCTATGTTTTGATTTCATAAGAATCCAATCAGCCGTTTTAACGTGATTAGGCGGATCCTCCGTCAGTCCGTCACCAAGCGCGCTGCCTCGCGCGAGGCAGAACGTTTGCCACGTGCGGCTGGCCTCGCACGAGGCTGCTTACTTGGTGAGGGAGGACCCGCCTAATCACGTAAAAACGGCTATATTATAACTGTTTTGCATTCCAACAAAACAGATATTATGTGTGTGGGAAAATACATAGCGTTGGTAGAAGAAGCATCTTCAGATCTCGTCTTATAAACGTCAATCAGTGTTCACTTACCGAGATAGAGTTCATACTTTCCTGTCTTTCACCTCAAGCTAGGGCTGAATGGTTTGACTTCCTTTGCCAATGAAGCTCCTACGAGACAAACTGCTTGTCAATGTCATAGTGTCTTCACCTGCAAGCAACTTGCTCAACGCTATGTATTTTCCCACACACATAATATCTGTTTTGTTGGAATGCAAAACAGTTATATTATATGTGACTTGAAAATACATAGCGTTGGTAGAAGACCTGTTTGATATCTGCTGGTGAAAGAAATACAGACGCTATGTGATTATGAATTTCCCAACATAATGAACCAATTAAATGAATTTCTTATGATTATTCATAAATATTGTAAGTACAATCAGTGACTAAAATACTGACTGTCGATATGATCAACAAAAAATAAAATAAAAAGTCTAAGTAATATCTTAACTCATAAACTTCTTGTAAGTTGTTATTAATTTAACCAAAATAAACCTTTTTCTCACTGAGTCTTGCATAAAATAATGCTTAGACACTATCATATGCAACTGAAATTAAATAATAGTGCGATTATTCTTTTCAAGACTAATCAATATAACATGTGGTATAATAAAATGTTTAGTATACCTTACTAAACTTTTAAATTATAAAATGCTTGTGCATCCATTATGTAAGTAGTTAGATTATTATATTTTCAAGATAAGGGTTATCTGTCCGACTTATAGCATGGAATGTTACCCTTGAACATCTGTTTGAAAAAGATGATTGATTATAGGCTTCATTAAGTACTGGTGTGATACTTTCTCCAATCAGTCTCTGCAGCTGGTGTTTTTCCAGTCCCGAAAGGGCAGTGAACTGACCTGAAATATCTCAATTAGAGCTTCTGCCCATAGTAAGTTAAATGAACTTCACTTGTCCTTTACCCAGATTTGGTCATAATAAGCGACTCATCACTATCCCTCTTCTGGCAGTTCTAGTAAGGTAATGTGACAACAAGCACTCCTTTTCAGATGGCAACCATTTGATTGTCACATGCGTAGAAAAGACCCAAAAATATTCTTGAAGCGATTATATTATTCATTGAGCTTAATGTCTCACCGTGAGGCATTTTATGTTTATTTATTTAAACTTTATTTGCAATCGTTTACACAGACAACGTGACCACGTGATAATATGTCAATTCCGTAATCTAAAAATTTATTTATTTAAGTATTAAGTACATTATAAATAAACCAAGAAAGTTATACATCTCATATTCAATAACATCCACAGAACGAGTGATCTCACCGAATGCAACTTGTATAGACTCTCTGAGGGCTTAGTACCTACGACTCTGAGTCTTGTATGGTCTGTCTTATGACGCTCAGTTAGGCATGCGTCAAACATTGTGTGGTGTTGATGTATTATCTGTGCTCATGAGCATAATTACTATATTCAATAGATCTGCAAGATACTGTGCTACCTGATTTCCTGTAGAGCCCTCTGGTTAATATTGAAATCCTTGCAGGCTGTGTTTAGGGTTGCTACCCATACTTTATAATAAAGTATTATACTTTATTTCGGGGAAATTGTACTCTATACTTTATGAGGAAAATGGAGTACATGAAAGTACTTTATTTTTCCAAAAAAAAGGTGGCAACCCTAACTGTGTCCTACCTACATATTTTTGATGGAGCTGTCAAAAATTGTATCAGAAGTATGACAGCAGCTGTTTACAGAAGGTTTCTCTTTTGAGTAAACCTCCTGTTCCACATGTCCTTGCTGGAGCTATATGCTATTCTGTCCATTAGGATATGGGGGATTACCCCCCCCCCCCCCAATTTTGTACCAAAAATTCTATTTGCGGGGGATGGTTCGGTGGGGGTGCAGTGGATTGAATGGTCTGCTGTTCAAAAAACACTGGGGGCTCGTTGGCGAAAACCCACGCCAGTATGGATTGCCCAGAACAGGTGACAGCGCAACATAACATTTGCGAGCTATTAGCGTGCCAGGTAACGTAGTGGGAAACAACTCGGCAACTCGATTCACCTGACATGGGACGCCCTACTTTTGATTATAGCCTCCGAGGCCTGGGGCATGAACTGCCATTCCGGCACAGGTCGTTCTCGTGATAGGCGGTCGGCAGTGCCGTAGTACCTCCCCGAGAGGTACGTCGCCGACAGCGTGATGGTAAGCCATTTAGCTGTTGTTACTGAGAGCTTTGCTGTAATTCGAGAAGCGCTATTGGGAGAGTATCGGCTTCGTTTCAGAGGTGGGCAAATAAAGCTCAGATGTCTGACTAGGCGTGATGATGCGCATGCTGCAAATAGTCTTGTCATTAAGTATTCTTAAGAAGAGCTTTTAAAAACACCCTTGTTCCGGAGACAGCTAACCAAAGTTCAGGTGCGAGATTATGCCTCAAGTAGATCTCCTTGCTGTTAATTCGAGAACGGTTATTCAGATATGCGACTGGAAGTGTAAGTGCGTATGACGCAGATTCAGACCTTAAGTACGTTAGTAATATTATAGTATTCTTTGCCTTAAGTGATAGGCGACCAATGCAAACATCTATTTTAGGTACAAACCCCCCAAATTTCTTGTCTCAGGGACCATTTCCCTGACAAATAACTTCCGCCTTTAAGAAGGTAAGCATCCCAACATGCATCTGATATTTCAAAAGTTCATCACCTTCTCTTTACTATAAAGAGTACCTAGTCCACCTTGTGGAGTTAACTATAGCTTTCAGTAACTGAACTAGCTCCTGATGAAATGCAGAAGGTATGTTTTGTTTCTACCTTGTTTGGTACAGTCTCTGACTGTCAAAGAATTATTAATTAATTATTTTTTATGTTTGCAAGATTAAATAGTCCAAACATGTTCTGATCGCTCATAGAGTAACCTACTCTCTGTTTAATGGTCGGTAACAAACTAGACCGGTATGTTTACTAATTTGAACAGAATTATGTTTTAACCAAAGAAACCTCTCTTAGGTCATACTCCTGTTAGATCATACTCATGTATAGTCACTATTAGATATGAGTTTCATCTATTTTAGTTCTGTACATATAATTAGAGCATTTAGACTGTAAAAAGAAATGTTTAATGCAATCTGTGGTTAACATAAATTACCTAGCTGAAAATGTCTGTGGCAACAGTAAATATTATTATATTACATACACTGCCTTGTTTGAATATTTTACAAACTGAATGTTTTCATTATACAAAACATACATTTATTTTAACTTGAGAGTAAAAACTCGTCTTACACTATTCACAAGAGGGACAATATTTGTGTATCAGTCTCATTGAGTTAAACATTATACTTAGAACTCAATGACCAGTTCAAATAATAGTGTAAAGCACTATTCCTATTCCAAGGGTGTCCATTGCAAGGCATTGCAAGGTATAGACGCATAGACATGAACTGAGATGAAAGATTTTAGACAACTTTTAACACAAGCCACTCAGTGGTTTGAGCACACAGTTCAAACTGATACAATTGATCAGTAACAGCACTGGCTCTTTAGATGCACTTGTTGAATGACAAAAACTTTCTCAATGAGCTGAAGGATTCCAAATTAGAGTACTTAAATGTTTTTACTTACATGACATGTAATGTAATTTAATATTAGCTTCTTGTAAGTAATAGTTTACTGTGTAAACTCACCTTGAATATTTGTATCTGAAATTTCCGATAGCATTGTAATGTAGAAATTATTTTATTTTGTCATCTTCAAGCAAATAACAATAAATTACTATTTATCATTCGGTATTTATTATTGTAGCTGTGAAGTCCCTTTTTAGTAGGTATTTATCTTATGGTTTCATTCTAAATTGCAAAAGTTAGTAGGGTTAGGTACTGAACAATGTTCTACCCATTTTTATATGATAACTCAGCTTGGTTCAGTCAAGATTTCCCGAAAGTGGTCTGACACCGAAAATTGTTTCAAGTAGACACTGCACAAATATCAGACTGAACCGATTTTGATAAAATTTGGCATAGATAGATAGATATAAGTAACTGAATTTAAGCAAGTAAAGCCACTTACAAAGGCTAGGGTTCTTTATTCATAGAGCTCTAATAGCTCTTAAATTTACTTTGTCTCTTTTCCCTACAATCAAGATTAATTGCGAAGGCCTCACACGAGGTTACATTACAGGTTATAATGCTTTCTTACAAGGCAAATCTTCAACTATCTAAAGTATTTTTATATTAATAAGTTATTTATACCTGTAATCATCCTTAAATAATTATTTTTGGTCCTTTTGTATGATTTTCTTTCTTAAGGATATAGCATAGGTAAAAAAAATATCGTCGATGGCCGTTGCTTACACAAGCGAGGGGGTGCTGGGATCGGTAAGACTCCGGCCGCGGCACTCTCGTAGACTGAGAAATACGTGTAGACGCGGCATGCAGCGCGCATTCTATTTACATCTAAAATATCACCTATGTGCGCTTTTACTAAGGAAATTATATTATGTAGAATACAAGAAGAATTATTAATGAATATTTATTGTAAACGTCGGTTTGTAGGAAGAGTAGATCTTAGATATTATTCGTATGTAGTAAAAAAAGCTTTTTTTAACAAAGATAGTCACTTCAAACGATTCTTCAAAATGCAGAACACAGCAGCAGCTATTTATATTTATTTTCTATCTCTAAATCATTTCGATAATATATCCATTATCGAAATGATCTTCGCAGGCAAAACTACAACATTTGCTACAAATTACACTAAAAAAAAAATAATGTATACTGCTCTAACCAGTAGGTACATTTTCAGATTTATTCCAATCAAATTAATAAAACTTATAATTTATTATGAAAAAATATAAATAACTCATACTAGCCCATCATCTAATACTTTTTTACTCAATCAAAATAATCAATATTTAAATAAGTATACCGTTTATATAAAATCACGCTATCAATCTATAATATAAATCAATATATAAAAAAACACTTAAATAAAAATATTGTTTAAGTACAAAAAAATAAAATAAAATACATATTATTCCAATACCAAAAATGATAATATCAAATAATACAATAACTTGTGTCATTGAAAATTGGAAGCAACGATCACATACACCCAGATACAAGAAAATATCTAAAAGTTAGTTTTCGACATTTACCCGACCGAGAATCGAACCCGGGACCTCAGAGATAGTGGCACCTAGAAAACCGGTGCGTACACCAATCGGCCACGGAGATCGTCCAATTTGTTTAAACAAAATGTAGCGCAACTGAAATAATTGATACTTTGTTTACTAATGTAAACTTGCCACGTAAGGTTATAAATCAGCCACTTTAATCATTTTAAAATATCTTTATTTTTCATTGTCACTATTTTTCGCCATGTACGCATCATATCCCTTGTGCTCCAAAAATGGGTAAAAAACGTAAAAACTTGCCTAACGTCAGGTTCTTTTTTCTGTTTAAATATTATGCGATATGCTGAAATATTTGTACTAACTAAAAATTAATACCGAAGCGACAGCAACACAACTATATGTTAAAATTTTGTGCAAAGGCAGCTCTACTTAATTCTGTGGAACTTTATTAAAACTAGCTACGCTTTTCCCCAAAAACGAACTTCTTGTTTTTTCAAGTCGAATCCTTGGAACGGCAATCTTATTTTTATTTCTTGTTTTGAATTGATGTATATTGCTACGTTTTACAAATGTATTGAGATACTTCTTCACATATACCATATTCTCATATATTATTATGTATTGTCCTGCAACAGTTAATATGTTGATTTCTTTGAAAGAATCTCTTGGCCGAAGTTTGTATATGGCGCGAATAGCTCTTTTCTAAAGCACAAAAATACTTTCGATGTTAGCTGCTGAACCCCAAAGTAATAGGCCGTAGGACAATACACTCTGAAAATAGCTAAAATAGATTAACCTTGCCGTTTCAATATCGGTTAAGAGCCTTATTTCTTTAACAGCAAATGCCGCAGAACTGAGTCTACCGGCCAAGGCTTCAATATGAGGGTCCCATTGAAGTCGATAATCTAATGTTATATCTAAAAACTGAGTACTGTTAATTAATTCTACTACATTGTCATCCAATTTTATGTGAATATCAACCTGTCTTACATTTGGCAGGGAATTTTTTTTCACATTTTGTATTTTTTCGAGTTTAATGATAGATTAATTGATGGTACCACGGCAAAAAGAACATGGTACCATTAGACAGTACCATTGATGGTACTGTCTAATGGTACCATGGTAAAAGAATAGATTATTGCTATGAAAAAAATTGCTATGAATTAAGGCCTATGCCCAGCAGTGGGCGTCGTTCGGCTGACATGATGATGAAACCAATGCGCAACTTTCGATAAAGTACTATTTACTTCGTCAGAACAATTATTACCTCTGTCAACTTTAAAGACTAGAGGAAGTGTCATCAGCAAATAGCACTGTCTTGCATAAATTCTTTGCTTAAAAAGGAAGGTCATTTATATAAATTAAAAACAGTAAAAGGGACAGGAACAGTAAAGGGTACGCCCATGTTGATAGGGGCTCCAGTAGACTCAGTTTTGTTGATAACTACTTTCTGTGTTCTTTCACATAGATATGATTGCATAAGGCTAACCGATTTATCATAGACACCATAATGTTTTAATTTCCTTAAAAGCGTTTGGTGATTAACACAATCGAAAGCTTTGGAGAGGTCACAATAAATACCAACTACATCTCGCTTGCTCTCCCAAGCATCAAATATATGTTTTTAAATATAATATGATAGGATGACATACCAAGACCAGTATGAATTAGATCCCATCTCACAGGACACCATCGATTTTGGGAATGAATTGCTAGAAGCCATATCCGAAACAACGAGAGAAAAGTGGAACAAGCTAATCGAAGGCGTAGAAGGCATGGTGTTTTATAAGGAAACTAAATAATGATCCTAAAATCGCTGATCGTCATTCCAATGTGACCACAAACCAGATCGCTCACCACTTACTCCAAAATGGGAAAGCTTCCACTAAAAGTCTCCAGAAGAAATTTACACGAGACCCTGGTAAAGAGGTTAACCACTTGGACGAGGCTTTTACAGAAACAGAGCTCAAGTTTGCCCTTGATAAGCTCAAAGAAGGTAAAGCCGCTGGCTTTGACAACATCACGGTCGAGCAGCTGAAACGTTCGTACTACTTATACAAAACTGTCATTTCTTGCATGGCAGTTTCCAAAGGATATGTAATCTAATCACTGACGTTTTAGCCACCTACTTTTAATAAATGACATTTGTGGCAGAGAGTGTATATAAAACTTCTTCGAGATTATTTATTTTTATGAGTTTATTATCTTTGATATAATATGTTAGTCAGTTTAAAGTTAGCCCGCCATTTGTTTATACTTTGTGCAATGAAATTTAAATAATGAAATAAATATTCCTCCTTCGGAAGTACTTGTACCTATGCAATATTTCATTAGAGTATCAAAAATTTTACTCCGACTATGCAAGTCTCATTACAGAACTCCGCAAACTTATCTGACGCGGTGGTTAAATTTGAGAGTTTAAACTGTCAATATACAGCTGACAGACCTTTCCTGACCTTTCATTCTTTTTATTGCTACTGGCGCCTCAACCATCGGTTTTAGATATTGTTGTGGGAATTTCGAATTTCGAATTTCAAAACCGCGAGAGCAAGAGCATGTCTTGAAGAAATTGTATGCATGCTCTAATTTTGTACTAGGTATCACTACATAGTATAAAACAAAGTCGCTTTCTCTGTCCCTATGTCCCTTTGTATGCTTAAATCTTTGAAACTACGCAACGGATTTTGATGCGTTTTTTTTAAATAGATAGAGTGATTCAAGAGGAAGGTTTATATGTACTTTTTATCCCGATATTCCCACGGGAACGGGAACCACGCGGGTGAAACCGCGGGCGGCCGCTAGTTGAATTATAATGGAAAAGAGAATTAGTAATAAAAAACAGCGAGTTGCACTCCGGGAGTGCCGGCAGAAGTGAAAACTTGAATATAAACGTTGTGCATTTTTGATATTCTTAAATTTTTAACCAGTTGATTTTTAGAAAATATACTTATAATAATGAACTAGATGCGTTGATAAAGGGCTCCGTAGACTTTTCACAAAAAAAAGGAGTTTGGACAAAAAAAAAAGAAAATAATACGGACTGGATTTGAACCGAGGTCTTCTGTCTTCTGTTCTGCCGCCGCGCGCCGCCTGTTTTGTCTAACCGAGGTGCCAGAGCTATCAGACCATCGGGAAAGATGGCGAAATTTGCCTTCGTATTCTAATGACATTGTAACAGTTTTTCGATCAGGCCCCCAAGTACGTCTTACGGTCACGTGATCCTGGGACCGTACTCTGAAACGCAAATCCGAAACTTCGGTTAGCCCCGCCCCTATCACTCGATTCCGTTATGACTCGAGAGTGAGAGGGACAGGGCTAACCGAAGTTTCGGATTAGCGTTTCAGAGTAGGCCCTCTGACGCGAGTTAAACAGCTTTTACCCATCACAATAAAATAAATAGTGCACAACGCCGCTAAAGAAGAAGATCAACTAGGTATATGAAAAAAACTTACGTCGGTTTTATTTCAAGAATTGCTTTTTATTGCATTATGTCTCTGTAAAAAACTTTTTCAACAAGTGAATTTCGTATTTCTAGATGCAATTTTTTACACCTACCTATCTTAAGTTTCTCACATTTCCAATTTTGTGAGGAACCTAAAACGAACATAAATTTAATATACAGTAGTAGAAGTTAGAAACTTAGACTAATTATGTACCTACCTACAACACAACAAAATATAGGTACTCAAATAGTACAACTATTATGGGCTCTTAAGTATCTTAGGCAATTTTACTTATCCGTCACTTTTATTTCAAAATATTAATGTTTGCTTTAGGTAATGAGTAAAATTATTACTTGTCCTAGGTTACATAGGTCTATGGTTATGCAATAAATGGCAAAGCACTCATCTATACCCAATCCTGAAGCGCTAGTTCAATATTTCCTAGCAAAATAAGCATCATTGAAAAAAATTAGGATCCTGGTTTGAGTTTTTTTTTCAATTTTGGCGCAATCGGAGCGATACAGTCTCCACGTCCAAACGCCGCCAATGCCAGGCGGAGACTGAAGAATCATGCTGCGAAACGGTGTACGATGCATTTTGGGATACTAGTTCTTGAATATAAATATTACAAAAAAAATTTTTAGTAACTTCCCTAGATATGACTAAGAACTACTTACACAAAAAAAATTAGCTTGATTACTCAAATAGTAATTGAGATAATTGAGTTTAAGACGGAAAAAAGGGGTCTTGAAAATCATTTTTTTTAGTACATTGTATTTATTTTATTCAAATAAAATTTAGTAACTTCCCTTCATAAAGAAAAGATCTATCACATATAATATTTTGGAAGACCTAGCAATGATACTTTGTCAGGAAATTTAATTTAAAAACATTGAAAATTCTGAGTTTGATCGCCGGAATGCCCTTAATAGTTTCATTTATGAAATAAAATCTGTCACCGCAGTACCGTGACAGGGTCATGTACTCATGATACCTCTGGTACTATTTAGTCACTTATTTTTACATCATATTCTCAGCACATGTCATGATGCAATTGATTATGATTATGTTAACTTTAGGTACATATTAAGATGGAAGCTGGATTTAATTCACTTGGCTGAACTGCGGCCCAATTGGAATTCATGAGCTCCCAATGCCAAGTTGCCTCCGAGGCACTGTTTAAAATTGTCTGCGGTAGACCCAAAGGCATACATAATATAGGTACCTAGGTACTTAATAAAGTGGCACAGTACATCCTTCTCTCTTAAGCTAACATGTAGAAAAACCTACTCAACCTTTTCGTGAGTAAAATCCCTTTTCAAGATTAGCCAACAAACTGTTTGTTGTTACTTATCTATCCAAGTCTTTCTTTAAACCACCTTTGGGTTATTTAACACTTGACAGGTAGGGTAGGGATTAACCAAAACTGATATTTTGATCTTGGAATGTATAAATTTAACCAGGTGTGAGTATCAACGGTCATAGAATTGGTATTGACCGTATATTGTAGCAATTTAGCTGTTAACCTAGAAATACAATGTTGTGGCAAAAACACTACTGAGTTTGTAAGTCTTTTGTTCGAGGCCGCTTTGCACGCTTCTTTAGCGGCGGCTGAGGGGCGAAACCTTCCTGATTATCCGATAATAGGAAGATGATTCGGCTAAAACATGCATCAAACACGCTCTTCCTCCGAAGCAGCGGTTTTCGAACATCAAAACTCGTTGTTTTTGTCACATAAATTATCAAAAAACTTACCCACTGGTATGTTTCGTAATATATTTTCTTATTTTTAACTTCACATTATGTTAAAAACGAACTTAAACTTATTTTATGATAAGTGAAAAGATTTTGACGTGTTTATCGCGCGAAATCTAAAAGACGCTATGACATTGACAAGCAGTTTGTCTCGTAGGAGCTTCATTGGCAAAGGAAGTCAAACCATTCAGCCCTAGCTTGAGGTGAAAGACAGGAAAGTATGAACTCTATCTCGGTAAGTGAACACTGATTGACGTTTATAAGACGAGATCTGAAGATGCTTCTTCTACCAACGCTATGTATTTTCAAGTCACATATAATATTGTATTACTTTTTTATTGCCAGCCTAAATACAAAATTTGAAGATCGTAACTTCAACACTGACGGACTTTCATACAAACATTCATCCCCTATTTTACCCCCTTAGGGGTGGAATTTCCAAAAATCCTTTCTTAGTGGATGTCTACACTACTGTGTAGACATCCACTAAGAAAGGATGTAAAGGATGTAAAGTATCTATGTGCAAAATTTGAAGTCTCTAGGCTCAGCGGTTTGGGCTGTGCGATGATATCTCAGTCAGTCAGGACTTTAAATTTTATATATATAGATGTGAGCACCAAAGAATGGGTTTTGGAAAATTCTTGTTATACAGGGTGCTACAGGGTGTTCCAGTTTGTATGGGGAATACCTTTCATGGTGTAGGTGAGCACAAAGAAAGGGTCTTAGAAAATTCCTGTTATACAGGGTGCTACAGGGTGTTCCAGTTTGTATGTGGATTTGAATAGGGCTGAAGGCAGATATATATTATACCATTTTTGGAGGGTAGATACCTTTTATGGTGTAGGTGAGCACTAAGAAATGGTTTTTGGAAAATTCCCATTATACAGGGTGCTACAAGGTGTTTCAGTTTGTAAAGGAATTTCCATTTAGGTTGAAGGTAGAGACACCATTTTTGGAGGGTAGATAGCTTTTATTCATAGTGCATGTTAAGTGATAGTAAAAACCAAGCGAACAAAGACTCTAACCCACTATGTCAGAAGATAAGTGAGCATGGAACAAAAAAATAAGGTCATGATAAATAAATAAGTTGATACTTATATTGGTAATCCATGACTTTCAAAATGAACGCACAATTATCTTAATCACGCGAACGAAGTCGCGGGCAAAAGCTAGTAAAAATTATATAATTTTATTTGTATCGAGGTCGTTGATGTCTAATACATTGAAATTATTACGTAAGTAAGTACCTATTGTTTTATCATAAAAAATATTTATAGAGATATTAATATCGCTATTAAAAAATGGGGGTTGGCGTTAGAAGGGTGTTATGTGGTGTTGTGAAGGGTTTAGGGTTAATGTATTTTAGTGCCAAATCATAAAAAAATGTTGTCCAAAATAATAAAAACAAAAAAAACAGCGAGTTGCACTCCGGGAGTGCCGGCAGAAGTGAAAACTTGAATTTTAACGTTGTGCATTTGTGATATTCTTAAATTTTTATACCCGTTGATTTTCAGAAAATATAGGCCACTGTACCGGTTTTGGCCACTTTTTGCTCTAAAAGTTTTCTTAACAACTTTTCACTATTTATGCTATAGACAATTAAAATATAGTAGATTGTACAACAAGTGCATAAAACGTAGCATTTTACCCGAGACGTATATATCCATCCGAGCCGTAGGCGAGGGTGGATAGTCAATTCGAGGGTAAAATGGGTTTTATCTACGAGTTATACACTCTGTTTTTCACTTCGAGTGTGAGGAAAATAAAAAACAATATTGCAAAAAAGAAAAATAAAGACTTTGCCATATTGGCGGGAAGAGTTTCTTTTTTTATACGTGGCAGTGACAGCACAGTGACTTTAGCATAGATCGTAGTCCATAATGCTCTTGAAATACTTATTTCTTACAAAACTCATAAATTTTGCCTAGTTTTATTAGTTTAGTAAGTAATTTAAAATGGTGTTCAAGCCAATTTAACATAATAAAACTCTTTGCATCAATGTGAGAGAAAAAAGTGTAAAAATCTCATTGGAGGTTAGTCAGAATTTAAAAACTATCAAAGAAAATATGAAACAATTGACTATCTTTTGTCGCGGCTTTAAAAAATATCATTGTAAAATTGGAAAATATAATTTATTAATTAGAACCAGCAAAATTGTTTTTATTACACACAAATAGTGTGTACATTTGGTCCTTCGGTGTCGGATATAATATTATAATCCGCGGGCGCTAGTAAAGTGCAGGTTTTATATGAAGATCGATCGGCTAGTTCGTGTTCCTGTTAGCCGGATCGCTTTATTTATACAGTCCGAGGGCGCTTCGTTGAAGTGCAAGTTTTATGAGAAATAGTCGCGGACAGTGGATCGCTGTTGCAACCGTGACTAGTGGCTGGAGCTGCGCAGTGCTGCGGTGACCAGTCAGACAGCAAGGAGCTGTCAGGGCCACAGTTGGTGATACCATCTAGTGGAGGATACGAAGGTGGATATTTGCTGCAGTTGCGCTACCTGGTGGAACCTGGTAGTAGACGGCTTGCGGCGAGGAGACGAGAAAATTTTATCGTGTCTGAAAAGGACGGCACGAGTTCCATGGTATACGTGTGAGTGAAACGGAATACAACTGTGAGTACTTTTATCACCAACTTTATTTCCATGAAGAATTTATTTGTGTATATTGCAGTCGGATAATAAAAAGTGAAAGAATTTGAACTTTGTGCCATAGGATTATTAAAATTAAATAAAGGTTTTCTGTGTATTATTCTGGGCTAAGAATCTTATGTATATATTGTAGTTTAGTTTGTACATATTAAGCCCAGGTTTGATTTATTTCTGTTGTATATTATTTAAGTTGTATATTTCTGTTGTGTTTTTTGTGTATTGTTTATATAAGATGGATAAGGTAATTCATTACCAGGAAGACCTTTATGCGCGGCTTATTAAGGCTAGAGGTAATTTTAAGAAAAGCCCTAAGCCACGTATTACTAAAGAATACGTGGAAGGTAAATTTGAACTTTTGGAACAAATTTGGTTTGAGTTTTCGTCTGGGCATAAAGAGTTAATGCGTTCAGTTGCTACTGCGTCTGAATTAGCTAATACAACCTATATTAAGAATGAACTTTATGATAAGGGTGAAGAGGTTTATTTTGAATATAAGCTAGAACTTAAATCCATTTTGTCATCGTTTGAGAGCCAAGTTAAACAGCTTGAGCTCGAACCCGCTGCATGTAGCTCGAACTCGGCTCATGTAAAACCACAGGTAAAACTTCCCAAAGTTAATATTCCTTGTTTTTCAGGAAAGTATTCGGAGTGGAATACCTTCCGAGACCTATTCTCTTCTCTTATACATAATAATAAGAACTTAGGCAATGTACAGAAATTACTGTACTTAAAGGGGTATTTACAGGGAGAGGCGGAGCAATTAGTACACAATATCCCTATAACTGATAGTAATTACGATAGGTGTTGGAAGCTTCTACAGGAGCGCTACAGCAACAAAAGGTATATTTGTAATTATATTTTAAAACGGTTGTTGTCGCAAAGAAATATTATTAACGAATCAGCTAGCGCGCTGAAGGAATTATTGGATACTACAAACGATTGTTTGTCATCTCTGGCTAATATTGGTGTAAATACGGATAGTTGGGATGTTTTAGTGATCCACATTATTACTTTAAAGTTAGATCTAGAAACCCGACGGCAATGGGAATTCTTCGCGACAGATAGTAGTTCGGATGATTTACCAACTTTAAAACAATTTGAAGAGTTTCTCAAAAACCGCTACCGTGCCATCGAGTTTTTAGAGAGTGGATTTAAAACTGTAAATAAAAATCAAATTGTACATAATAAGGTACCAACTAATGAAATTAAATCTTTGCATGTTACGAAGGTTGTTTGTCAGTTTTGTTCAGAGGAGCACAAACTTGGTTACTGTAAAAGTTTTACGAATGAGTCTATAGACTCGCGGCGTAATTTTGTGTTGAACAATAATATATGTTTTATTTGTTTAGGTAGAAATCACTCTGCAAAAAACTGTCACGGTAATATTAGGTGTCGTATTTGCAGGAAACGGCATCATGTTCTTTTGCACCCCACGGGGGCTACGGGTAATGGTACAGAAGGCAATGTCTCCTCGAAGAAGAAGGTTTCAGCGAACGATATAGTTCAAATTAATATGAATTCAAAACCTAGTACTTCCTTGTCAAATACTGATGTGGCTGAGTCGGTTCCTGTTATTTCCTGTATTTCGACAAGGCAAATAAAACATAATCAGGTGTTACTTCCGACAGTGTTAGTAAACACCTCTTCGAAAAACGGGCGAAAGTGTACTATTCGTGCGTTGTTGGACCAGGGGTCCCAATCGTCTTTTATTACGGAATCGATGGTTAAGATATTAGGTATAAAGAAAATTCCTGTTGAAAATCATATTATCAGTGGTGTAGGTGGAGAAAGTGGATTGGTATCCAAGGCTATGGTTAATATAAAATTAACATCACGAGTTGATCAAAAAGTGGTGATCAATGTGAACGCTTACGTTCTAAAGTCCATTACCACATTGGTGCCTACCAATAAGGTTGATGCAGTGGAATGGAAGGGATTTACAGAGATTGCTCTCGCGGACCCTAACTATTACGCTTCAAACCGCATTGATATGCTGCTGGGCTCCGAAGTGTATAGTCAGATTATTCAAGATGGTGTAAAGAAAGGGCCACAGGGCTCGCCGCTCGCGCAGTGTACATCTTTGGGGTGGATTCTCTCGGGTGCCATTGGATCATGCAGTTCACCTTCAAAGAAAACAAATGTTATGCATTGTCGAGTGGAGGTAAAAAGGACATTAAGTACCTGATGGCTTTATGGTAGAGTGATTGCTACTCATCACGGCGACGATAATGTCGTTAGGGTTGTAACTTTAAAGGTCAAGGATGGCATTTTAAAACGACCAGTTTCCAAACTTTGTCTCCTCCTCCTCCCTATTGAAAATTAAACTTGTTAACCATGTTTATGTTAAATATATCATTGTGACCACCATGTATGTTAGTTTGTTAAGTTTTCATTGTTTATTTATTTGTTTTTAAACGTTGTTTGCCATATTGTGTCATGGTGGGCAATGTCACACAATTATTTTGTAAGGACAAAGTCAGTTTGTCCTTGGTGGGCGATATGTTCAAGCCAATTTAACATAATAAAACTCTTTGCATCAATGTGAGAGAAAAAAGTGTAAAAACCTCATTGGAGGTTAGTCAGAATTTAAAAACTATCAAAGAAAATATGAAACAATTGACTATCTTTTGTCGCGGCTTTAAAAAATATCATTGTAAAATTGGAAAATATAATTTATTAATTAGAACCAGCAAAATTGTTTTTATTACACACAAATAGTGTGTACAAATGGATTGTGTACACAATTAAAGAAACAGAATGAAATAACAAGTTTATTTAACGAAGTTTAATTGCGTGTGTGACTGTTTACCTGACGACCTTTGTCTTAGAGTCTGAGACTTGGACGAAGATTTTACTTTATGCACTAGAGCATAAAAAGCGATTTTATGCAGCCTATACCCAACATAAACACGAACTTTACGAGCATGAGAACTGAAAAGGTATTTTAAGGTAATAATAACAACCGTTAGAATTTTTTGAGTCATACAATAATAGTATATTATGATACAAGTGAGCTTAGGTTGCTCATTATACACGAGGCTGTGGGTTGCAGCCCGAGCCGCAGGCGAGGGCGTAAATCAGCCGAGTGTCTAGTGAGTAAGTTGCTCACGAGTTTCATACGCACTTTTTCAACACACTTGCGAGGAAAAACAAACATTTATTGCATACATATTGTATTAACCTATTAATAACTAAGGGAAAAAGCGCGCAAGTTTTTTTTTTTGCACGCGCCAAATGTGAGGTGATTGATTACATACAGCCATACAGCCTACGTCAAAATAATTAAGTATACCTAATAATAGTGATAAAATGCAAATGTTTTATAACAAATTATTGTGAATTATAAATAATTTGATAATAAATAAATAAATAAATAAATAACCTTTTACATTCACACTAATTATCTAAGCCCATTTTAATTTCATTAAGAAACTGTATCATGGAAAACTTGATAACGGATAAATATATACTTAAATACTTTTTGTTTGTAAATACATACTTAATATACATAGTAAACACCCAGACCAAGACAAATAGACATGTTCAGGCACACAAATATTTGTCTTGTTCGGGAATCGAACCCGAGACCACTGGCGCAGAAGGTGGGTAGCCTACCCCTGCGCCAAATCGGTCGTCATAATAATAATATACTTAATTATGTTTTATGTCTCAATTAGGGACACATTTATTTATTCTAAAAACGTAAATGGATTTTCAGCCGAATAAAACCTCTTTGTTGTTACAAAAAACGAACTGTATCTATTACCCGCTGAAATTGAAAATGCTCTGTTGACTCGCATATAACTTGCAGTTATGTACTAACTTAACTTTGTAGGGATACTGTATTACCCGGTTAAATTGAAAAGTCTCTGTTTACTCGCATATAATTTGCAGTTAGGTACTTACTTAACTTTGTAGGGATAATTCTATTACGCAACTAGTACTGTAATATTATTATGCACGCGTGGGTTATAGTTCGGTTTATGGCCCTAAGATCGATGTAATAAGGCTCACTTTATGAGCAAGTGTGTTGAAAATTCCTTTTTTAACCGACATCCAAATAAAAAAGGAGGAGGTTCTCAGTTCGTCGGAGACTTTTTTTTATGTAGGTATGTTACTCGATTACTCGAAGACGGTTTGACCGATTTGAAAAACTCTTTTTTTGTTTGAAAGGGTGTACTTCCTAGTTGGTCCCTTTGTCATCAGGTCAGGATCTGATGATGGGATCCTGGAGAAATCGAGGGAACTTTTCAAATATTATAGGGATTTGGGAGTTTTCTTTAGTAACTCGTGCATATGCTTTCGGTAAGCACCACTTGGATATGTAGAACTGATGATGAGGACCACAGATGGTCATCGGAAATATTAATTAAATACTAAATATTTCACGGGCACGATACGATTACCTTAATATGGTTCATAAGCAATTTTCAAGTATTTACATCTGGTAGTCATCATTTCACGATGATGAGCTGGTGATGGAAGGTACAACTCCTCAATGGTTAGGAGTTGGAGGATAATTCTTTAAATATCGTGGACACGTAAATATTTATAGTTGTTATCTTTCAGGTTATTTAGGTAAGCTGATGATGGAAGGTAAAACTCCTTAACGCTTAGGAGTTAAAGTATGTTTTTAAGGGCTACAGTTTTAGTCGTTGCATATTGCGCTACGCTTGCTCATTATACGGTTTCTTAAGATAGATTTCTTACACTAAAAATGGAAAATTAAACAAATTTTTGCAAAAAAATTAAACCGTCTTCAAAAAAAAACAAAACTGCAAACAAAACACATTTCCCAAAATACGTAAAAATGAAAAATAAATTGAATCATTCAATTCAAAATACGAAAGTGTGGGACTTTTTCTAATTAATCGTGGAACTTACATCTCATTGAAGTCGGTGTCAAGCCGAAAGTAACTAGAACAAATACTTAAAATAGTGAAACAAAAATACACAATACGCTAGTTAATACATAACTACTCTTTGGTGGCAATGAGGTATACGTCGCACTGTAAAAACGGATTGAGTTTTCAAACAAGTGTCAAAACAAAATGAAATTAAAAATCAAAAGCACTAAGGACTATTGATATCAACTTCGAAGCAAATGACCCCCAAAATAATTTTCTATCCCTTTTTAAAGAATGTTTATGCAAAATTTGAAGAAGATTGGACAAAGGAATCACGTTGTCCCATACAAACTTTACCCCCGTTTTTCACTCCCTTAGGGGTAGAATTTCGAAAAATCCTTTCTTATCGGATGCCTACATCATACAAGGAACACACCCTCCAAGTTTCAGGTCTCTACGATCAGCGGCTTAGGCTGTGCGTTTATCCGTCAGTGATTCAGGACAAAGGATCAGGAAAACTGCATTGTGAATGCATAAAGTAAAATTAATTGGATATATTCTGACCTCATTTTACGCCTTTATACTTTTTATCTATACTAATATTAACATATATAATATATAAATAAGAGGAAAGATTTGATTGTTTGTTTGTTTGTTTGCATCGAATAAGCTCCGAAACTACTGGACCGATTTAGAAAATTCTTTCACCATTCGAAAGCTACATTCTTCCCGAGTAACATAGGCTATATTTTATCCCGATATTCCCACGGGAACGGGTACCACGCGGGTGAAACCGCGAGGATCCGCTAGTGCTTTATATATTTGTGAAATCATAAGTGGACAAAAGAAATATTGGTTTATTGATTATTATAGGAAAAGCCATATTTATCATAATTTGCATATCATCATCATCATTTCAGCCTTACGACGCCCACTGCTGGGCATAGGCCTCCCCCAAGGTTCTCCACATCGATCGGTATCGATCTACAATTTGCATTATGCTTAGTAGATATTTTAAATTTCGATACTCAACTAAATTATTAAGTAAGTATTTGTTGACGTTTTTGCAAAAAATAAATACGAGACAAAAATACGTATAGGTATGTACGTTCTTTTTTCTTTGTCCAAATTAAATTCCAGTATTTATTCCTTTCGATAAATTTATGAGTAACCAGTGAGTACCTAATTGGACATTGTGCGAGGTCAAAACAGCAGGGGACCGTAAAAAGTTTACATGAAAACGATAACGCAGTATAATACCACAGAATAGTAATACTACGAGTGGTTTAAGGGCACGTACCTCCAAATTATCGAAATCAACCTATTTTTCATTCAAAAGTAAACATTCAAATATTCTTTATTATTAGCAGATAAAAATATAATGTTGAAGTTTGATAAACGATCTTGATTATTTTGTGGCTAGAAACACGATATTCGTATCGTAACTCGAGAATAAAAAAATCAAAAACAAAGAAAATTTTTATTATTTTTATATTTTTTTGGTTTTATACTTAGATTATTAATATCTAATTCACGAATAATATATAGAAAAATCGGTAATGACATATTGTAGACTATTCTCTGGCTACTTTTTCAAAAAGTGAATTTATGCTCAAAATAACAACAAAAACATTGAAAAAATGAAAAAGTGAGGTTATTTTCATTACTCTTCACACGTAAGAATAAAGACAAAGACAGAGTTTTTGGAAGATCCTGCCCTTAAAGCAATTATTGTGTTGGTGTTACATTTGTAAAGTCTGTATCCATGCTGATATCCATAACTTACAAATGCCACAACATTTTACACTAAGGTAAAACAATTGTATCCTACTATCCTACTAATATTATAAATGTGAAAGTTTAGATGTTTGGATGTTTGGATGTTTGGATGTTTAGATGTTTGTTACTCAATCACGCCAAAACGGCTGAACGGATTTGGCTGAAATTTGGAATACAGATATTTTGAAGCCTGGAGAGGAACATACATTTTTATCCCGGAAAAATAACACATTCCCTCGGGATGACGTAGTGTAGTCCACGCGGGCGAAGCCGCGGGCGGAAAGCTAGTTAATAATATATAAAGTACCTACGTTTTTTAGTTCGGTGCAAAAAAGAAAACAGTATTACAACATAAAACTCTATTCACGTTCCGTAGATTTCTTTTTTTGTGAACGACATTGTCGTTAATTCAAAATATGCTAGTATAAAAGTAAAAAAATGGAAATTACTCTTACGTAAACAACAAAATAATTTTTCGAATGGATGTTAGAATGATATTTTTTTCACGTACCTACTGGCAACACGCAGGGGTGACAAACCTAGGTTAACATTTTGTGTGATTTTGATTTGTATTTTGTTTACTTTACTAGGGCTCCTATCTGCTTCGCGTACGTACAGTGCTTCTTTTTCATTATTTCGTAGATTTCCTGTTGTTCCTGTTGTTTCTGTTATTGTTTTTGTTAAGTTTAAACCGTTATTGCTTGTTACTATTGTGGCTCTACTATTACCCGTAATTACTATCTAACCCATTTTGCATCCTATCATGCGCTTTAATCTAGGATATAGTTCTTATAAGTAGATTTTTAAAATGCTGTAAAACCAAAACCTCAAAATTAATTTGGTTTTAAAGAGATATGAAGAAAAAGGTTTACGACACCCGGTTGCCAAACTTAAATGTGAAAGTGACATTATTTTTTTGCATTTAGCTGACCCGACAGACGTTGTCCTGTCATAACTATGAATTGAATTCGAAATGGTATATTGGTAAAAACCAAGAACATAGTGATTTTTATTCTAATACTTGAATTAATATGTATTTAAAAAAAATTGTCAATTTGGAAATATGCATTCGATCGAGGTAAGTACTAAGTCGCTTCTGATGTTATATATCTTCAGCCATGTGGTCTTTATAAATCAATCCGTTGATGGATGTAGACAAAAATGGAAAACATAGAGGTAAGTAGTGCTCTACTCTCAAGATGTCAGAGTCAAGCATTTTTCTGAACTTTAACTGTCTCTTTTATATTCATATTGCACTAATACAATAATATAAGTACAGAGAGACTTTTAGGTTTCCCTAAAAGTCTCTCTGTACCTACTTATATTATTGTCTTTCATATTTTAGTATCAATTCATATTTTTAATATCTGCTATGTTTTTAATTATTTTTTCCAAATGTGGAATTAAAGAGATCCTGAACAACATTCGTAGTAAATAAACAATGCGCAAAACCTTTAGGCGGTCATTTTCTATCAAAAGTTGTTTTAAAGTCTTGCTTGATGACGTGCCTGACATCTGACGATAATTTTACGTATTTCAATCTTAAATGCAAAACTTTGAAAGCTATTACAAAGATAAACTTTCTAATTAATAATCACTCACCCTTTATATCGTCCGCGATGACGTCGTGATTCTCCTTGTTCGCCTGTATCTTCTCGATGAGGTGCTCCAGCCTGCTGCTGTTTCCCTTGAACAGCATGATCATGTCTGCAGCCGTCAGCCCGCGCACTCAGATTGCAGGTGCATCGGTACCAGTTTATTTGGGAACTTTTTGCGGTCGTTTGCCGCGCGAATTAACGCACGCGTGTCGAACAGCTGCCACTAATTGCAGGGCGCTCCGTCCTGCGCTTCACGCCAATTTGGGTGCCTGCTGCCGATCAGCCTAATAGCCATGCACCTTTATTTTCCGGGTACAGGTGCAATTACTTTTGGCGACTCGTCGAACGGGTTGCGGAGGTTGTGCAAGTGCATTGCATCGGTACGCGCGCCTGCTGCGGCGAGTGCGGCGCGACTGCGGCTCGGCGACCGGTGGGCGAGCACCTCGGGGCACCCTGCGCCCCGCCCGACGCCCCGCCCACTCGCCACCCCCACCGCACCTACTCCTTCCGAGCCTTCTAAGGACGCTCTCGGCCACTTAAACCATTTATTCATCAACGCCCAAAAACAAAGAACATAGCGCCCACTCTAAGGCTCTTGATCGTCTAAGGATTAAGCCGCGTTAATCATTCGTTTTGTCTCTTGACACCTTCAACTTAGGTAACATATTTAATTGCTTATACGATTGTTTGAGGTCTAGTGATGGATGCATCATACAGCCCACAATGAACCTAATTCGATTATCGATGGCCATTTTAACGTTTCCATCAAAACGTACATGAACAAAAACACAGGCAGAAGATTCAAAATGTTTTTCATTTGAATTAAATACCTACTCCTACGTAAGTAATATCATTCAGTGTCTAATGGATGTTAAAAAAAGAAAAACATTTAGGTATAGGTATCACTTACCCACATAACTTGTAACTCTTCAACGTCTGTGTCTCCAAAACTCCCTCGGCGCCAAATCACCGCCATTATCAATCAATCAAGCCAACCAATTTGACAGTCGCACAAAACAAACGAATGTCGAGAAAAAATAATAAAACGAATGACAGCGGTATGACGCTAAAAGCTTTTAGAACTTAGAACGTCGGGAAGCGGTTTTTCAAATTTAGAACCGTCTGTGGAAAGCTGTCTGTTTTCCTCCTTCCACCCACGGCGTGGGCGCGGCCAATGGGCGCCTGCCCCCCCGCGCCCCGCTGTTCCACGGTACACTAACTTTAGCACATTACGCCACATTCGTCTCTTTTTTGTTTATTTTTTCAAACTCTATTAATTTTCGTTGTTTGTGTTTGTTTTTGTTCTTACTCTTTGCTTGGCCGTAAGAACCGGTCATATTCTTATTTAATTAAAAATGTGTCTTGAAGTAGGTAGGTAAATTAACAATTAACGGTATTAGTTATAATATCATTGTGAATTTCCAACCCACTTTCCAAAGGCTAAGTGTACCGGTCACCCGGCGTCCGGCGATCGGTCCTGCGGGGCCTATACCGACCGGCCTCTACCTTTTAGTTTAGCTGTGAATATATTACGGAATTACTGCCGATGCCGTAATAACGAGGATCAACTCGGTATCTGTACGGGACTGCACCCCTGCGATTTCTCCCCGAAAGTTCCTTGTGTGAAACCCATTTTTATGACTTAGTAGAATGTTCATTAGTTAATATAATTCGGGATGCAAATAAAACCTCGCAAAAACTGAGAAAAGTAAAGATTCAAAGTAGAGGATTAAAATAACAAAATAATGTAGGACTGCAAAATAACGAAAACCTCTTTAAAAGCATGTATTGAAACAAAAAACAACATAATATAAGCTAAGGGTATCAAGTTCCAAAACATGCAACCTTCGCGAATCAGTGGTGCTTAAAGGAGCTAACGCGAACCCTCATCAGTATGGCCGGCTCCCTAGATAAGGAGCACTTTTTCATAATACTTTATTCAGGAGCCGGAGTTTCGGCCCAGTGACAGGCTAATCGTGCTTGTCAGAGGTTCAGAGGTGCCCCGTCAAGTATTAATGCTAACCCTTCCTCCGCTCCGTGTCAATCCGCATCGCACAGGCTTGCATGAATGTTTTATGCGCGTTCATTTGTTATCACAAGTACCGAGCGGTGTCGAGGCGTCGTTAGTGTAATAGCGGAACCGTTTGTCGATTTACGCTTTGGGTGTAGTGGGAACATTTCTTGAAAAACTTACAAGAGTTACGAACTTTACGTAAGCTGTGTTACATAGGTTACCTAATATATTTTTCATCATTTTCAAGCCAAAGTTACTGAAGGAATACTTATCATGATGTAAAGATGTGAATTAGCGTATACAAAATTGTCATGTCACGGGTGTTTGTAACCAAACTCCTCCGAAACGGCTTGACCAATTTTTATGGATTTTTTGTGTAAGTACTTATATTATATAGGTGTATAGGTCTGAAAATAGGTCGTAAACTATTTTTTTTGGCGAAATTCCACGCAAGCGAAGCCCCGGGGCGCAACTAGTGTATTATAACAAACAATCGCAACTTGGCGTGAAAATTTTAACATATGTCTTAACTTTTACATCTTTTCACTGTACAATTGAAAAAAAACTATTAAACTTATCATTTAATTTTCGGCAAACACATGATTATAACAAAACTCCTTCAACTCTTTCCCACACACAACCTCAGCAATCTATTACAAGCAGCAAAAATAGCCCAGCAGCCGTAACTATAACTCCTCCGAACACCTCCAAAGTTTTGAGGTGCTGAATATTTGATGTTCTCTGCCGCTGTCTGCCGAAGACGCAGCCCGTGAGGCGGGCCTGGGTGACAGGCCTAGCCTCATCAAAGTTGCACGGGTTAACTCCCAACCCGCGCTGTTAGCGAGCCTACTTCACTTCAATTAGCTGTGTTAGCTGTGATTTGCCCTGATTAGAATGATTGCCGAGTTTTAACCTAAATATAACAAAACAATTAAATTGAATTGTGCTAAAACGAAATATTATTTACAGCCAGTTTTTTTTTGTTTTTTAAACCAACTGTTTTTTGACGTTGCGTTCCAAAAACCGCAACTTTCTTGTTGTTATTATTTTGCTCAAATACTTAAGAGAGGCGAGCTTTTCTTTAGACAATCCTAAAAATTCTTTTGCTTTTTCTTTTAATATTTTGAACGCTGAAGGGAAAGAAAAGTAATCCAGAAAACACTCCATAAACACTCAAAATTTTTTTATGATGTGGGCGACCGTGACTGATTTGCGTTGTCAACAAACACCCATGCATTTTTTGCTTTTTACCTGAGTCCCGAGGGCTGTCGGCTCGCTTCCTAATAAATCAAAATGTACATCCGAGATTTCACTGAATGGATTGGGCGCGTTTTTTGTTGATGTAACTCTATCTTATAATCATGGCAGGCATTCAAAGAGATGTTATAATCAACGGGGTACGGTGTTGTTGATAATTGGAAAGGAATTGGAATCAACATGAAAAACGTTCCCTTTGGTACCCACCGACACCGACAAATAGATTGCAAAAAAATTAAGCTTTTTACTTTCTGAAAACTCTTAACCGTTTAAAGTTAAAGCAGCTAAATACTTCTTGAGAACTTCTTTCCAGTCTTAACATTATACATTAATTTTATCGAGATGTTAATTAAATTAATAAAGTTATTAATCTTTATCTTAAGTCTTTACGTTATCATTTAAATATAAATTTTAATGTTATTATATCGTTAGTAATGAACCGTATCATGCACGTATAGGTCCTTCCCATTGTGAGCGATTTCACAGCCGTCGATGAGCGTAAAATGAAGGCCACACAAGACAAATAAATCGATGGGGTGACGTTTTTGTGAAGATCGCGCAGATAGCGGCGACGGGGTGGTCCGACCCTGACAGGGCTTCTATACCACGGGTTTTGACGTTATAAGAAAAACATAATATTCATAAAAAATAACCTAAATGAACAATGAGTAACTTAATATAAAATACACTCCTCTACAATATCTAGAATTCTAGACATACCTATAATATCTCAAATCATCACCACAATACAACCACGAAAAACCAGAAGCACTGAGCAGCACTTGGCTAGGTAGGCGACGGCTTTTGTTAGTAAGTACAATAGTACATGAATGTTGATGGATGGTGAAGAAGAGGGAGACCGCAACAAAGATGGATAAAATGTATGCGTAATAAAATGAATGAGAAAGTAGTAAATGAGGAGTTAGCTGGTAATAGAGAGTAGTGATCATACAAGGACGTACTGCGCCGACCTATGTCAGGACGACGGACGATGATGATAACTTGGCCCGATAGTTGTTATTTGGAAGAAAAAGTCCGCCTAAAGCCGAATAAGGCGCACATTTAAAACTTTCCGTAAAATGTAAAGTTTTCTTTTTTTCTGCAGTCAGATTGTATATACATGTAGCAGATTTGCAAAACATCAGCATCGCTTTCCAACTCTCTCCATGTTAGTAAGTATCCAAAGAAATGGGGCCTAAAAATAAAATACAATTTAGGATTCCATCAGGGGCTTGTAAAAGTGCTTAATGTGTTGTGCGCCGCCGCAGCCATTGGCTACGATACCATCACATCAGCGGACCTGTAATGCGCACCGTTTTGTCGCTCCGTTTTGTCGCACTCTTATTTTTGTTTCACGCATTCACACGTACGATTGTTATCTGACTATCCACCGCTTACAAGTAAGGATAACACCTTAAAAAACGCTAAACATATAGATCCTTGGTTACTAAAAAGATACGTCTAAATTGTTGATAAGTTATTTGATAGAATAGAACTCCACAGTTAAATTAAAGTTTAGTAAATTCTACAATTTCATTAGACGCTATTAACCGCGCAACGCCACCTAAAAAACGCTATCCATGGTTTAAAGTTTAAGAGATTTTAATAATAGGTACGTTAAGTAAAATAGCTTCTGTATTCCACGCTACTTTGGTACATCTTACTCTAAAATGTCCAGTTATGTTCATAGTCAAGTCAAGTGTTTGTGCTACAGCGAATTTTTTGTTTGTCTTTGAAATCGGTCATATCTTCGGATATCCATGAAAAAATGTAGCGCATAATTTTAATAGCATGTACGCTACCGTAGTCAGTATCATTGAAGTTGTATGAACAAAACAAACTCAAAGTTCTCAGTAAGACAAGGACTCCACGATAGGCTCTCGCACGTACCGCGGCGATGGTATCCCAGACGAATCACATCTCACACGAAATGGGTCAATTAACACGTGGGGGTGACACACGTGACCGTAAAGCGATCCACTAAACGATATGACGCGGTGCTACGTTTCACGCCTTTGTGAGCTTTATAACACCGCCAGACCTCAGTCTCATCTCAGTACAAAAACTGTGATACAGTATTACCACAGTCTATATATTTCCCTGTGGTATTACCAAATAATATTGTTGAGTCAGTGCCTGCCCAGATTTTCATTACTAGAGTCTGGGGTAGAGTAAATCGTAGAGTAGCGTAGAGTGCTACAAACTTGTCTGACCTTATCGCCTTGCAATAAAGTCCTTATTTTTTGCATTCTGTCAAATGGCAATGCAATTTCATTCAAGAATAAAGGGGGCTGGTTACAGAGGTGGTAAAGAAACCACTTGCAATACAAAATTAGCTTTTAAAATAGCTGGCTGTCACAAGTATGAAAAAAAAATAGTTTTAAAAAAGACCATCGGGTCTGATAATGTTCGTAGCACCTTCTACGTTGCTACTATACCGTTTCTACCACCACCAAAGCCTATCATGCCGTGAGTTTCGAAAGACCCAACGAAGGAGCTTACAAAGGAAACGAAGAAGTAACAGCAGGATTACAAAAAACTCAGCCAGGAAAAAATGGCCTATACCCAATGTTTCATTACCATCTTGCCTAAATATACTTTACTGAGTATATCTTATTAATTTTTTTTAATTTCGAGAAGCACGCTCGTGACGTCGCCAACGAGCACCGGCCGTAATTTGGAGGTCGTGCCGGCTAACGCGGCATATCTCACCAAGAGGTGGTGTAAAAAGTCGCTCGACGCCCGTGACAATTGCGCGGCACGACGCGCCAGGGCCGCGCCAACTGTATTTGTCGCAGATTATTTGACTGGGGTGACTGTAAATGTTGATTGTTGAGGATAATAACAGACTATTCTCCGAATACTTAAACGCTTCTTAACTTTAGGGAGGGTCTTAAACATCACCCTGTCCCAATAAATGTCAAAAGTTTGAAAGAGTCACCAGATTGAAAATGAAGTATTTTAGGAAAAATCGACCCGTCTCACAACCAGCTCCAATGGGACTCGAACCCACGACCTTTCGCTATCCGGGCGACTGCTATAACCTCTGAGCTACGTAGTCGTTATGAGAAGCGTCGAATTTATCCAATACTTCTTACGCGCTGTATAGTCGGCGCTAATTTCATCAATGTGAAGATATTATTATTTCCTTTATTACATTTTAAATACTTACAAAATTATATTTCTAAACATAAAATTTTTACAATGTATAACACTAAAAAATATAACATTTAAAAATACAAAAATGCAGTTCCCCAACGGCAGCAAGATCAAGGTCCCGGCTACCGATGGTTAAGGATCCAGAGACGGAACCTTCTCACTATACGGGCCGTGTCCAGAAGTACTGCCTTCTGCATCTGACTCCCGATCCATCCACCTAACGCAAGCCTCTTAAGGTGTTTATCGAGGCTCTTGGCTATCAGACCATGGGCAGTTAGGACTATCGGAACAATAATTGCTGAGTCAATGTCCCACATGTCAACAATCTCGTGAGCTAAATCAAGATATTTGTTTTCTTTATCTTTTTCAGCTTTCACAAGGTTGTCGTCATGGGGAACAGTGACATCAACAATTATCGCGCGGCGTTCGTGTCGATCTATCAATACAATATCAGGCTTATTAGCTACAATAGTCCTGTCTGTAATGATAGATCGATCCCAATACAATGTGGCATGGCTATTTTCAAGGACCTGTTCTGGTGCATACCTGTAGTACGGCACCTCGGATGCCACAAGACTATGTTTCAGAGCAAGTTGTTGGTGTATTATCCTGGCCACTTGGTTATGTCTATGCAAATACTCGCCGTTTGCGAGACGAGAACAACCGGAGATTATATGCCTAAGGGATTCACCCGGACGATGACACGCTCGGCAAATATCCACTGTGCCATCCCTTAGGATATACTTTCGGTAGTTATTCGTCATCACAACCTCATCCATAATTGCACAGACAAAACCTTCGGTTTCACCAAAAAGGTCACCGAAACGGAGCCAGGATACTGAGGCTAATAAATCTACGTCGGGCCCATGGAGAGCCCGGTAGAATCTGCCATGTAACTCCTTGCTTTGCCACACAGTGCTGCGGTCGGAAGTACTAAGTACTACAGGTTTGCGCCAGTTTTCTTTTGCTAAAAATAGAGGAGTCAGTCCATTGTCAACAGCAACTACATCTCTATGAGACCCCATATCGACTTGGAGAAAATACTCCCTAAGATTGCATATCTCGCGGTTATGCAATGTCTTAGCATTTAAGAAGCCACGACCACCGCACTTCCGCGGGATATACAATCTCATTGTCGATGAACGTGGGTGATGTATGCGGTGTGCTGTTAGCAATGTACGAACTTTTCTATCCAGGGCATCCAGTTCAGTTTGAGTCCATTTAAGTATGCCGAAGGAATACATCAGTACCGGCATGACCCATCCATTGTATGCGCGAACCTTGTTTCCGCCAGACAAAAGACTTTTAAGCACTTTTGAAAGGCGCCCCAAGAAACGCTCACGCAACGACTGTTTCATGTCAGCATCGTTGATGCCTAATGCCTGTGACATACCTAAATATTTATAGGTTTCGTTTAAGGAGAGAGATCTAAGATGAATAGAATCCGAGAGTTGTATACCCGTAGATTCCATTATCTGACCACGCTTTACATGCATGACTGCACATTTGTCCACACCAAATTCCATTTTAATGGCATTACTGAAAGCTTCAGTAACCTTCAGTAACGCTGTCAAATGAGAGCTGCTATGGGCAAATAGTTTCAGGTCATCCATGTACAGCAGGTGTGATATTACTTGACCATTTCTTCGTAAACGATAGCCTAACCCTGAACTCTCGAGAAGTGTACTCAGAGGGTTCAAGGCCAGACAGAACCACAATGGACTCAAACCGTCACCCTGGAAGATACCTCGCTCTATTTTTATAGGATCGCCCTGACCTAGAATCCGTCGAGATCCTGGATAGAAAAGGACCGTTCTCCATTTTCGCATGCACGATATCAAGAAAGTGCGTAGAGTTGTATTTATTTTATACAACTCCAGCACCCTCATGAGCCACGAATGCGGCACGGAATCATAGGCCTTCTTATAATCTATCCAGGAAGTCGACAGGTTCTTTCGGTTTCGACGAACCTGTTGGTTAATAGCCATGTCAATGAGGAGTAGCTCCTTAGTACCACGGGCCCCATTCCTACATCCATTCTGAGAGGCGACCATAATAGAATTTTGATTAATGTGTTTATTAATCTTCGACCTCAAAATGGACGTAAGAATTTTATAAATTGTTGGCAGACAGGTGATAGGTCTATAGTTTTTGGGGTCCGCAGTACTACCAGATTTATGGAGCAGATGGGTTATGCCTGTTGTCATGAATTCTGGAAGCGACTGAGATAATAAAGCACATTGAAATTGAGATGCTAAGCGAACGTTATTATTATTAATATACTCTTTATTGCACTTAAAAATACGTAACAGAAAATAATTTTATAGAATATGTGCGCAAAGGTGGACTTATCTCTAAAGAGATCTCTTCCAGCCAACCCAAGACGTGTGACACGTGACCGTCAGATCGAAAATTCGTAAGACGGACACGTGATCTTAAAACTGTTACAATGACATTAGAATACGAAAGCAATTTTCGTTTCCAAAGTTGTAATAGCTCAGTTTAGAAAACGCGCGGCATTTGAATTGAAGCCAGAAGACAAATTTGGTTCAAATTCAGTCCGTATTTTTTTCTTTTTTTTGTTAAATTCCTTTTTTTTGTGAAAACGTCTATAGTCGGATTTTTAATTAGACGAAGTAATCTGACAGTTGCTAATGTCACTTAGTGAAATAATGCTGCCATGTTCAGTGTACTAGTGATGTGTTCTATTTGTTCATTCACAGGAATGAATAATGATGAATGAATACTTTAATATAGTTTGTCGATATCTTCTGTGTTATATATTATATATTAATAATAATCATATTTTTATAGATGAAAGTCGGTTTTTGGCACTATTTTGACTAGAAATCTGCAACGCAATGTTATAAATATTAAAAAATCCAAGATGACGGACAACCTTTTTGTTTGTGGGTCGATTTTGATGAAACTCTGTTTCCGGTATTATTTTGGAAAGAAAACGGCAACGCAATGTTAAAAATATAAAAAAATTCAAGATGGCGGCCAACTTTTTGTTTGTGGGCTGATTTCGATGAAACTCGTTTTTTGGTACTATTCTGTCAAGAAAACAGCAAAGCAATTTAAAAAATATTAAAAAATCCAAGATGGCGGCATACTTTTTTGTTGGTAGACCGATTTTGATGAAACTCTGTTTTGGGCACTATTTTGACGAGAAAACTGCAATGCAATGTTAAAAATATTAAAAATTCCATGATGGCGGCCAACTTGTTTTTTTGTGGGTCGATATTGATCAAACTTGGTTTTTGGCACTATTTTGACGAGAAAACTGCAACGCTATGTTAAAATATTAAAAAATCCAAAATGGCGGTCGATTTTGATGAAACTTGGTTTTTGGTTTCATCAAAATTAGCCCACAAACAAAAAAGGTGGCCGCCATCTTGGATTTTTTAATATGTTTAACATGGCGTTGCTGTTTTCTTGTCAAAATAGTACCAAAAGCTGAGTTTCATCAAAATCGTCCCACAAACAAAAAAGTTGGCCGCCATCATAGAAATCAACCCAACAAAAAAAAATCTGCCGCCATCTTGGATTTTTTAATAAGTATATTTAACATTGCGTTGCTGTTTTCTGTCCAAAATAGTACCAATAGCAGTTCCTCGTGGTTTTATCCGCGTGGTACCCGTTCCCGTGTGAATATCGGGATATAATATAGATAGACTATATTATATCCCGTCACTCAGGAAGAATGTAGCTTCCTAATGGTCAAAGAATTTTCTGAATCGGTCCAGTAGTTGCGGAGCCTATTCGATGCAAACAAACAATCAAATCTTTCCGCTTTATAATATTAGTATAGAAAAACAGAGTTTCATCAAAATCGACCCACAAACAAACATGGCACGACTAGGATTCGAACCCGGGACTCGATATCGGTAGCCTGTTGTACTAACCACTCCTTAAACTACCGAAAAAACTAAACGTGATATTTATATAAATAATTATAATATTTTTGTGTCATTCATTCACTTTGCCGCGTCACTATTTATGTTTTGTCAAAACCTGACAACACTGTAAACGTCAGATTACTTCGTCTAATTAAAAATCCGACTTTAGGGAGCCCTTTTCACTTCTGCCGGCACTCCCGGAGTGCAACCCGTTGTTTTTTTTATTTTAGTAAGAAGTTCGTCAACCATTAAATCCTCAAAAAGGCGGAATATTGGTCACCCTCGCAGTGGGCTCCGCAGTGACCTCGGCGTAGTAGGCGCTGTGTCCGCAGATCGCCCCCGAGCATGCGGCGCGCTTCGTTCCAGCCGCGTCATGCGCTCATGCGCCCGCGCCGACGCCGCCCGTTCCCACGGACCACAGCCACGCTCCACCTACAAAAACCTCTAAATCTCGTGACGGACAACAGTTACCTACCCATCGCAGTTTTCGTTTTCGCATTTTAAAGCGCATAAATTCGAACGATAAAACTAATGGAGCGGGATTGGTATCGGAAGTATTCGTCTTTCGAGTCTATTGTGTTGTGTAGCATCGGAAGCGTTTGGGGCGCACGCCCTATCCGATGAGGGTTGGATTTTAGTGCCAATTTGTTGTTATTTTTGTTTTTATACAAGCGATGAACTTTAAGTAAAAGCTTGTCGTATTTAGAACTATAGATATATAAATTAAACATAAAATTTTCATATATGTTACGGTGAACCATAACGCTGGTTTTCAGTAGAAAACGGTAAGTGAAAATGGAATTTAACCCCAAGTTCATATCCTTGTTTAAACTAATTGCGTCCAAATAACTGAAAGTGGATAAGGAGGTGAAAACTGACCATTTTCGGACTTTGAAGAAACGGAAATTGGATGTCAAATCATCATCACCGCCATCATAAATAGATTTTTTTTAACAAAAGAGTAGGTATAGGTACTTAGTTTCAGATGAGATGAGAAAGTACGTTCTACCAGAAATGAAAACATCCTGAAACGAGTAGCGGTTATCCAGAAACTTTGATTAAATTATTTAAAATTAAGTATTAGAAAAAACGTTAAAACTATTAGATAAAGTCGTAACAATCGAACAATGAAAGATCATGGGTTCGAGTCAGATCGGAGCTGATAGCTGTAAGACGGGTCGATTTTTCAATAGTTAAAATTGCATTGTGAATGCGGAGAGTAAAAATATTATCGAAAAATATTTTTTATATTTGCTTGGAATTAGAATTAAATAGATGATAGCGTGTTCAGTCACATCAGTCTGATAAAATTTTTGCTAATTAAAGTGATGATAATGTACGGGTGGGCTACCCTACCCGTACATTTTCGCTACTAATAGCGCGACTACCTATTATCTGAATCATGTTTTTTTTTAAATCTTATGGTCGTTTTATCTGTTATATAAATTATATTTCTATCTACATGGACTAAGACGACGACCAACAACCCTTCACTATCATCCGAGTCGGCACGTAGATCCGGCAGTCATTACAAGCGATATGGTCAGTGAATCAGAAGATGGCGTCAAATTATTATGAATATTGAAAATATAGTTCTATTGCGTAGCAAAACAGAATCTGTCTCGACAATTTTCGTAGTCGGCTACGGAATATATCTGATATATTCCGTAGCCGACTACGAAAATTGACAAAATAGTATACCCACAAGTATAAAATATTGCTCTCTTCGTACAATTTTGATAAACAAACTAATATTTTTTTGTAATAGGTACTTACTAATTCACTGTTACAAATTGTGATGATAAAATAAGATAGCTGACCTTGGTTTACAATTAACCTTAATATTTCTAAACTATGGTATAACACCTATATAAGTATGCATATGATGAAATTTGGAAAATAATAAATAAAAAACAATTAAAATCAAACAAAATTTGAACATGTAACATGCGTTGCTTTTAATCCAAAAAAAACATTTCAAAGATCATTATAGCATTGCAGGAGCTGCCTTGGTTGTCGTGTAGACACGCTTCGGTACGATTCAGACCCAATCGATACTTTTGTGGTTACTGGAGAATGTGGTCGAGGAAACCAGGTAAAAGCATGCGCCTTTAATCTATATACTTAGGTAACTTTTCACTTACGCATTGATCCAAAAAAATCGTTTGGCAGTATAATAGCATAGCATTGCAGGTGCTGCCATGGTCACGGCCTGCCGAAGACACCTGCTTCGGTACGTGCACAGCCGTGATTCAGACCCCATTGACCACTGTTGTGGTCACTGAAGAGTGTGTTAGAGGAAACCAGGTGTTATAGGTACCTAAGTGTTGCTTTTTAAATCTATAAACGTAAAACATCGCTTACTCATTGCTAAGTGTTGTTCCAAAAAAATTGGTAGATAAGCATAGCATATCAGCTGGTGCTGCCGTTCTGGTCGCGGTCCGCTGAAGACACCTGCCGTGGTGTGGTACGTGCCCAACCGTGATTCAGACCCCATCGACCAATGTTGTGGTCACTGAAGATTGTGATTGAGAACGGTGTAACCAGGTGCTATCTTTCCTTCCTTCCTTTAAGTCATTAGGGTTAAGTTGTTAAATTAAAAATTGATTCCTGAACATCAACTTTTATATAAGTAAAAAAATCACATCTATTTGGGTTGCCATTTGAAAACTAAAACAATAACTAGATTTCAGAAACAGACATTATTAATCTACTTTCGAGCAAGACAGACTGATAAACAAATCAGTCGTACTCAGCGACGACAAAATTCAAATCCAGAGACAACTTTCCATTGTACCTAGTTTTATCATCATAATAATTTCATGCGAAGACATTTGACTACACTCATTAACCACTCCTAGAGGTCATCTTTAAGTTTCTCTAAGACATTTTATTTGCATAGGATTGCAGTAAATCAGCGTCCCTTCTCCTCGACAGTGGGCCTGCGTCCGGCCGAACGTGGCTTGGGCTAGATGGACTTCCGCACTTAGCTGTCTGCGCTTTATTTATTGCGCGGAACATAATTCCTTGAGACTCCAATTGTTCTTTAAAACAAACTACGATCGTTTGTGTTTCCTTTATTAACCGACATAACCCAAAGCTTAGTATTATACTGGTGACAATAATTTCTTCCATTTCTGAAAAATTAAAGAAGCCTACTTATTTGGTTAAAACCTGGAGTAAATAATATACATAGGTACTTAACGTAACATAAAGCACTACTTAGGTACTCTATTGAAATATTTTTGTTTAGGTACTTGACCAACATTAAATTTCTACATAGTACTTTTATGATTACAAAGGATTTTAATACGATTATACATCAATAGACAGAGTGATTCCAGAGAAAGGTTTAATATGTACAAAATACATTAAACCCGTGCAAATCCGGGGCAAGTCGCTTGTAAATTATAAAAACTAGAATAAGCTAAAATTCTAATATGGACCTGAAAACTATTTTCCAAACATTACCTATGTAATAATAGCATGGTTACAAAACTATCTCCAGTGAAATAACATTCAACACTTTACCCGACAGAAGCGTATCAATATACCAAACACTAAATACTGCGAACAATCGGAAATGCGCAATCGCTTCCAAACTATAAACTAGAAGAGAACGCATAGAACATCAACAATGAGAGCCGGCAGGAAATGCCGAGATGAGTCCGCGAACATCACGCACAATGCAGGACAACAAAGGGCCGGACAACGCCGGATGATTTTGTAAACAATTTAGTGACGCGTCCGTGCTTGTTTATTGAAATGTCCTAGACGCGCATTACATACTTTTGAGTAAATAGACATGCTGCAAAATTTAAACTGATGCTCACTTGTAAAAAAGACTTTAAGGCTATTTGTCAAACATAAAAAACCGGCCAAGTGCAAGTCGGACCCGCGCACGACGATTTCCGTACCATATCGAGCAAAAAATTCCGTTTATTGTATAGGAGAGCCCCCCTTAAATATTTATTTTATTCTGTTTTTAGTGTTTGTTGTTATAGCGGCAACAGAAATACATCATCTGTGAAAATTTCATTTGTCTAGCTATCACGGTTCATGAGATATAGCCTGGTGACAGACAGACAGGCAGACGGACAGTGGAGTCTTAGTAACAGGGTCCCGTTTTTACCCTTTCAAAATTAAAAAATATCAAAATACTATTTCATTTATTCAATTTAGGTTTGTTAAACAACACTTATGAACGTCAATGAAGCTACGCCATCGGTTTGCAACTCCTACGGCAGGAGACCTTGTAACTTTGGGTAGGTACGTAACCCTAAAAAGAACGCAGTAAAAAAGTGCAGCTACAAAAAAATATAATCACTTAATATAACTCAGGACCGAAAAAGACATTGACAGGAAGATCAATGACAATATTATCAAAGAACCCGCAATAAAAAACAATAGAGACATTAAAGCATAATCATATAACAATTTCGATTAAGTTTCAGTCACCGATCATTCACCGGCTCAAACAAAAACACCGATACAAAATGTTCAATTTAACACCATCCATTTAAGCATTCATTAACCGTTGAAAAACTACGGAAACGTTTTGATTGCCACACAGAACTCCTAAATAACATCGTAAGGTAGTCGTAGTTACGTCTAATCGCGTTGATTGCCAGCAAATGAGGGGGCGAAAGCGGATTGGATGCGCACGCGCCGATGAAGACGTCATTCAGCGTCGCTTCATCACCTGCTGGTGCTTCACTGTCCAATTTGTTTACACCTGGCTCGATTTGCGGTGGCTATCTTATTAATGTCTAAAAAGGTTTTGTATTTTCGAAAAGGCATTACTTTACTTTGATGGTGGTTAGCAAAAACACCTGATAATCATAGGGAGTTATTTTGTTACCGTGAAAATAGAATTGATGGTTAGATCCTGTCATTCTGTCATATAAGCTGGTACGAGGCAAAACATTTCTGCTTTTTATACTCGAGTGTTGCCGCAATATGCAATCTTGTACTATTTATTTACCTTTCTTGCATTCACGGATAATATTATGAGTTGGATGTATTCCTAACAGTGAGAATTACAGCTCCTTTTTCTTTGTCGATTCTCTTTTTCAATTCGAAATATCGAAAAAAAAAACACACAAATCCCCATTATATATTCAAGTTGGATATCAAGATCTTTTGGGTATATTTAACTGAATATCATAAATCAACCAATTTCTCATCATCATCATCATCAGCCATTTTAATGTCCCCGCTGCTGGGCCACTGGCCTTCCTTATAAACGTATAAGGAGAATGGCTCATGACCCAACACGCAGACCTAACTGCGGATTAAAAACTGCAAATGCAGCCGAGATCAACGGCTTAACGTGCCTTCCGAAGCACAGAGGAGCTCCAAATGAAAAGTTTTTGGTCACTTGGTTTTAGACCGACCATTGCGAAAGTCTCTTTACCTCAACGATCACTGACCGAGCGCGCTAACCACTGCGCCACGGGCTCCTCAATTTTGACATTTGAATTCCTCATCAATCCACAACAATAATTTCCCAAATTTCTCCATCACTAGACATTGGCGAGCGTAAATAATCATCGAGCGAGATTGCTATAAACACCGCAACATCAATGACTTAATTCGGGTGAGAAATATCTCGCTCCTAAGCAAATGTAATCTTGGCCACAAAGAAAGCGTTGATGAGCAATAAACAGATGAATGCGCTGATTTTCCACCGACCTGGGAACCTACCGTCAGCTTTCATCGCAATATTGCAGTAATGTTAATTAAAGGACAGAGCTATATAATGCGTATAGCACCATCTCGCTTACAAAAATCTTTGACATTAATTCACTCGTGGTAAGGCTTCGGTGGTGAGTCGTGAGAGGTGCGTTTGCCGGCCGCAGCCAGCTATGTTATGGTAATTTTGTTCGTAATTCATTCCCATAATATTGGGAGCAAACATCTAAATGAAGTTGTGACGATTTGAACTCGTATCGCAACCACAAGATTACTAGGCTATTCTGTACGAAGGTTATAAATAGGTAAAGTTTAGTGGCATTCGTGGACGGTAATGATACGTACGCATTTTGGAACATTTACTGTGAAGTGTAAGTATCTAGTCAGAAATATAAGAAGCATTAATTAAACAAAACAAAATATGAGAAGCCACACTTTTAGACTGAGGAGCGGACTTTCTTTTTCTGAAGAAACCTATAAATAAGGTAGCTAGGATAAACGGCTGAAAGCTTCCAAGAAAGTTTGGAGAACTTAAAATCTAAAAATTAACAACCCAAATCAGTTTGAAATTTTGTAATACACACTTGAACTAATTTTATTAACCGCCCATGTGGTCTAGGGATTCACACAGCAGATTTCAGACCCAGATGTCCCGGGTTCGTTTCCTAGTGAGGGTACATATTGTATTCGGTTTGGTTGGTGGTAGGACTTGTTCTTAGTGCAAGCAAGCCAGGCTTGCTACCACCATTTCCACGTCTGACGCCATAACAATGATGTTTTCAGCATGATTGTGTTCGGGCAGTTAGAAATTCCTAAGTGATTGAGGATTCCGGGAATAGTGCGCTTCCACTGAAGGCTAAGTGCTACCCCGTTGTGGATAAAAAAACTAAGTTATTCAATATGTTTTCTACTTTATTTCCCGTTAAAAAAATCGTTCTAACTTAGAGCAAAGCGCGGTTGATTCTATTTTTGGGTGGTCGCTTCACAGAGCGCTCATTTCACGCGTTTTAGCGTCCGGCCGACCTCCGACCACCATACTTGAATAAACACAATTAGAACTAAGCCATGTTACAACCAGGACGTTTGGAGGACGACAATTAATCATTCATTAACTAACTCATCTCTTTTTTATGTTAATTTCGGTAATGAAACAGTTTTTGTGTGTTAAGGATAATTAGCTAAAAAACAACGAAGGTAAGAAGAACATAGATAAATGTATATTTGCTTGTGCTTGTTTCAAAATTGAGGTAATATAAGTTTAGGTTGAGTTTAGATAATGAAAGTTGAAACTGCTTAGTTTATTCTGATTCTTATCATTGAATTTCAATACTTGTCTTATTAAAGATGATGTCCGCGCCAAAAAATTGAGTTCTATAGTCAATTCCTCTAATTTACAAATTCTTCCTTTAACTGAAACTCACCACTTTCCCAACTGTGTCCCTTCTCTTCTTGATCTTATGATTGTCTCCTCCCCTACCGCTATTGTAAAACACGGGCAACATTCTGCAGACGCATTTTCTTACCATGATTTGGTATATTTATCATACCGGATTCGACCACCTAAGCAAAAACCCACTGTGCAGCTTCAGCGTAGTTTCAACAATATTGACCGAGATCGTTTATTTCAGGATGCTGCTAATATCAATTGGTCAGCAATTTTTGACTCTGTCTGCGTGGACGAACAGATTGAAGCCTTAAATAAGTCGATAACAGCTTTGTACGATGTTCACGCTCCTGTGCGTCCTGTCAAAATGAAGCACCTTCCTGCACCCTGGTTGACGGAAGAGTTACGGGCGCTTATGGCTAAAAGGAACAGAACGAAAGCTAGGTACAAACTCGATCCTTCAGACAGTAATAAATTAAAATATACCCATGCTAGAAACCGATGTAATAGGGTGGTAAGGGACGCTCAAAGGCGCCACATTCATAATTCTATTGAAAATGAAGATCCTGTGAAAGTATGGAAATTTTTAAAAACTCTTGGCGTTGGTAAAGTTTCTAATGATAGTTCCCATTGCAATATTGACTTCAATCTGCTTAACAGAAATTTCACTTCAATAACTCCTATTGATGGCAATCTTAAAGCCAATACCTTAAAATCCCTTTCAAATTTGCCAGCGCAAGATTCAACTCCTTTTGTATTTCATCAATTTGCAGACTGTGATGTTAAGAGAACAATTCTGTCGATAACATCGACTGCCGTAGGTGCTGATTCCATCAGCCGTAAAATGATCCTTCCCATCCTTGATATCCTAGTTCCTATAATTACCCATATCCTTAATACATCCATTACTACCGGTACCTTTCCTACATCCTGGAAAGACTCAAATGTCATTCCCCTTCCCAAAAAACCTAAACCAAAGTTGTTTACCGACTTCCGTCCAATTTCCATCCTTCCCTTTCTATCCAAAGTCCTGGAAAAATTGATTCACCACCAGCTAACTGATTACCTTAACTCAAACCATCTCCTTAATCCATATCAGTCTGGTTTCCGCAAGGGCCACAGCACTTCAACAGCACTAATTAAGATCTCGGATGATATACGCCAGGGAATGGATAATCAACAACTCACAGTTCTGACATTACTAGATTTTAGTAACGCATTCAGCTCTGTTGATTTCGACATCCTTCTAGGAGTATTACGTTCTCTTAACATATCTCCTTCTGCAATTGATTGGTTTCGAAGTTACCTGCTAGGGCGACGGCAGCACATCCGCATTGGAGATTCCTTTTCCGAGTGGAGTGACATCACTGCCGGTGTTCCTCAGGGTGGCGTCTTATCTCCTCTTCTTTTTTCGATTTTCATTAATACAATCACCCAAACTATTTCTAGTTCCTACCACCTCTATGCCGATGATTTACAAATATACACACAGGCGTCTTTACCAGAACTTTCGCCAGCAGTAACGGCTACAAACTCAGATTTAGTATGTATCAGTAGCTGGAGTAAATCCTTTGGTTTAGTTGTCAATCCTGACAAAACGCAGTGTATCATTATCGGAAGTCCTTATTACGTCTCAAGGATCGACTTTGACCAGCTTCCTAAACTATCTTTTGATGGTACGGTAATTCCTTTCTCCAAAACGGTCAAAAACCTTGGAGTCATTTTCGTTCAGTCATTGTCATGGCGACCGCATGTTGATGAAATGAGGAAAAAACTATTTGGTGCCTACAGCTCGCTCAATCGACTCCGAAATTTCTTGCCTATCGGCACCAAAACGATATTAGCTCAATCTCTCCTGCTGTCTATTGTTGACTACGCTGATGTCTGTTACACTGATCTATCTGAGGAATTGCTAAATAAACTTGAGCGACTGCAGAATGTCTGCATTAGATTCATCTTTAACCTTCGTAAATATGACCATGTGTCTCATTTCCGTTCTAAACTTAATTGGCTCCCTATTCGCCGGCGCAGGGACTTACATACTCTTACGCTCCTCTACTCCATCCTTTTCCTACCAACCACTCCACCATACCTCAAAACCGGTTTCTCTTTTCATTCCTCTTCTTCGCAGTGCACTTTGCGATCTGCAACTAACCTCTCTCTTGAAGTTCCACGGCACTCGACCAACTTCTTTTCCTATTCCTTTTCGGTTCACGCTGTTCGTTTGTGGAACTCTCTACCAGAGGATATCAGGAAGGCTCAAACTTTAAGGTCATTTAGAGATAAAGTTCGAAATTATTTCTCTTCCAATGCTGATTAATTATTTATACTTACTTGAATCTTTTATTTCTATTACTGCCTTATTATTTATATACTTTTAAATTACGTATATAATATTTTATGAATACATAAATATCTTAAATGCGCACCCACTCCCCTCTGTCCTTATATAAGTAATTATTTATTCTTTCACCCAAGGTTGCCTGGAAGAAATTGCTGTTTAGCAATAAGGCCGCCTTTTGTATACTCTTCTGTTTTGTGATTGTTTCTTTCTGTATTTCTTTTGTGTGCAAATAAAGCATTGATTGATTGATTGATTGATTGATTGAACTAGCTTTCCGCCCACGGCTTCGCCCGCGTGGACTACATGACGTTATCCCGCGGGAAAGTGATATTTTTCCGGGATAAAAAGTAGCCTATGTTCCTCTCCAGGCTACGAAGTATCTGTGTTCCAAATTTCAGCCAAATCCGTTCAGCCGTTATGGCGTGATTGAGTAACAAACATCCAAACATCTAAACATCCAAACATCTAAACATACAAACATCTAAACATACAAACATCTAAATTTTCGCATTTATAATATTAGCAGGATAAGGAGAATGGGCCATGCATGCATGACCCACCTCGCAAGTCCAATGCGCATTGGTGTGTGTTAATGACAGCAATCGCAGCCAGAACCAACGGCTTAATATGTCTTCCGAAGCACGGAGGAGCACGAGATAGTAAATTTTGGATCACCCATCCCGTGACCGACCATTGCGCAAGTGGCTCAACTTTAACGATTGCAGTCCGAGCTCGTTTACCACTCAGGCTCCTTCATATCCTCTTCTAACGATATAATAATCATTTTTCGATTAAACCAGTTATTCTGGTTTTATTATTTCTATATTTGAAATCAGAAAGTCTAAATGAAACATCAAAGTCCCAAAGTCAAAGTCAAGAACAATAAAGGCAAAGTTGTAAAAGTCAAGGTCGTAAAGTCAAAGTGTAATAAAACATAAACAGTTTGTATTTGCAGGTGTCACTTGGCGGAAGTCTTGGCGGAAGTCCCTAACCATTGTGAAAAATAAATATATGTAGCTTTCTTCCGCAAATAATCACAAAACTTGCACCTTCACCAATCACACTACTCTAGTTTTGTGATTATTTGCGGAAGAAAGCTACATAGGTATATTTATTTTTCACAATAAACAGTTTGAAATTAATACGACTATTTTTTCCTAACGCTTGCCCACTAAAAGAAGCGAATAATAAATCTGTGGAACATAAAAATCTATTTCCCAGTAACCCTGATGTGAAGTCTACAGCGCAAAAGCCTTCGGCAATAAAAACCTTTCCCGGTTTTCCCGAGCTATCTCAACCGGAAGTAGGGGGGATTGCCGGCTTCCGGCTTCCCGATTTAAAGGTAAAATGCCGGTCCATTTTTGAATTATGAGGGTTGAGTATTTTAAATTCAATTTTAAGTGATGTCTGGGAAGTTGACTAATCTTGTTATGACTTCTGTATTAATACTAGCGCTCCTCCCGCGACTTCCACAAAAAAACAGAATTTGTATGAACTATTACCTATTTTGAAAAAGGGCGTTTAAATTAATTTTAGGTGTGAATTTTCGAAATCGATCCAGTAGTTCTTGAGTTTCGTCATAGCGGCTCCGCACAGTTTTACCTGCATGATGCCCGTTCCCGTAGCATAAGTATCTCAGGAATATTTTATATGGCAAAGCAATCTTTTCTAGGTCAGCTAGTTTAATTTAAAAATAACAACAGCCAAACTTTATACCTACTTATTAATAAATTTTCTTCATTTTTTTATCCTGCCCAGAAACCGAGGCAAACACTGTGATACAAAATATACTATTTAATAGTATTTTTACTGATTACTGCGGGATCACTAATGAACATGCACAATATTGTTCAATATGGTTGCAACATGCACCATGCACATAATGTGTATGTTGCATGCATCTCATCTCATTATCAATATACAGGATAAATTTTTAATCAGTGCAGTCATAGGTCGAAATATGACAAAAATTTTTTGACTCTTCATACAAATCGGACTGATTACGTGATCGATTTAGTATGAGAAGTCCAAATTTTTTGTCGTATTTCGACCCATGTTCCTAAAAATTTGTGCACTGGTCAAAAATGTATCCTGTATATTATATACAAGCGGATCCTCGCGATTTCACCCGCGTGTTACCCGTTCCCGTGGGAATATCGGGATAAAGTATAGCCTATGTCACTCGGGATGAATGTAGCTTTCTAATGGTCAAAGAATTTTCAAAATCGGTCCAGAAATTTCGGAGCCTATTCGATGCAAACAAATAAACAAACATACAAACAATCAAATCTTTCCTCTTTATAATATAATAGCGGCCGCCCGCGGTTTCACCCGCGTGGTTCCCGTTCCCGTGGGAATATCGGGATAAAAAGTACATATAAACCTTCCTCTTGAATCACTCTATCTATTAAAAAACGCATCAAAATCCGTTGCGTAGTTTCAAAGATTTAAGCATACAAAGGGACATAGGGACAGAGAAAGCGACTTTGTTTTATACATCTTTTTTTATACTGTGATAACGAAGATGCTACGAGAGTTCAGAAAATACGGAGATTGGAAAATGTCCTAAACTTAGGCTTCAGCGACCGCCAAAAGTAGAGTACATATTGTCAGTGTGTACTGTAGATTGCATTTCATAATTGTTATAAAATATTTTACCGCACTAAAAACTATACCTAATTTTGTTACCCCCCATATGTCATAATTTCGTCATTCATTAGGTACAACATACTTATTAAAAATTTCATTAAAATCCGTTTTTGCGTAAAAAGCATGCAGAAACATAAATTGGGCTTCGTTAGGTCAAAATGATTGCAATATCTGCAATTATAACATAATAGTTCATTATCAATAAGTTTAACAATACCAGAACCTAGAAAGGAAAGCATTCTCAGTTGCGACATTGATTAGGAAAAGTATTAATAGAATTGCTCAGTTATTTAATATTGTGTTCTCTGCTCAGAGTTATAATTCTAAGGTCTATGTAAGAACCACAGCCGGCCTAATATGAGCGGCTTTTATCGCGCGATATGATATGGTACGGCAAGCACGGAATGTAAGTAAGTACCTAGGTAGAAAAATAAATTCCCTTAAAAGTGTAGAAACCAAAAACTGTAGCAAAATAATATACCTAACTACTAGACCTAGTCGTATAACCACAGGGTAAAAAAAAAACTGTGGTATAACTATTGTGTCTAGTTAGAATTTTTCGGACACAGACAACTAGCGAAACAATAGAATAAAGTCTCAGAGCCGAGTTGTAGTGGGTGGGCAGTTGGGTGCAGGCGTGGGTGCGGGGCGGGGCGCCACGCCCAACTAGCGACGCCCCATGGAGTGGACACGCCCAGCGCATTATGCGCAAAAACATTATTGTTTCAACTTTAACTTGGTAACTATCGTCTTCCGTCTTATGAAACAAGTCGTTTCATTTTGACCACATTTCAAAATATACTATGACGACTTCCGTGGCCTACACACTGAATTTCAAGGTGCCCCTATTTCTGGGGTCCCAGGTTCGGTTCCCGGTCGGTTATATGTAAAAAAACTAAATCGAGACCCGTGGCATAACATAGGTGCTGACTAACTGCCTAATTTAGTAATATTATACCTACCTATTATTGTCCTAAAATTATACGTACCACGAGCTAAATGCTCTTGATTTAAAAAAAATACCTATATATTAGACAAGTTAAAACCCTTACTATTTTAATCGACTTCAGAAAAAAGAAGTTATTAGTTTGACCTATAGGTGTGTGAAATTGTTGGAATTCGATAATATTTGAGTTTAACGTCCTATTTAGGCTTCCATTCCAGCACGTGTGCTAAAGTTCGTAAATGTAGATTGTAAGTAAGTATGTTTGTTTGTATGGTTGTATGTAAATCGAATTTCTCGGAATGTGACAAGCATATCGAAATGATTATTTTTTGATTTTATTTATGTGTATTCATACTCAGGGAACAGTTTCATCAAAATCTGTTAAGTATTTTTTTGGGATTCGGTGCTTTTTTCTAGCTTTTACTTGCTCCTGGCTGGCACCGACCTCAAAAAGTTAGGTAGGTAGGGTACTTAAAAGATATTATTTTTACCTTTACAGTTGACGGACTTTTTGAAGTCGGTGTGTAATTGTTTATTTATATTTCTTAATTTTTAGTGTAATAATAATTAATAGATATATCTTGAAAACTACTGAACCGATTTCAATGAAACTTGGAGTTCTCTAAGTCTGTATTTAATACACCTGTTTTTATCAAAAATAATCATCTCGATGTGACTTTTATTTTCAAGAAATTCGTGGACAAACATACAAACATATTATTATCTACATGATAGGTAGGTGAATTGATATTAATGTGGGTACAATCCACAGCAGCACTCAAAACTCTGGGAAAATCTGAAATAAAAGTTTTGTAACATTTTCATAAAATAATTATAAGAAATCATGGTGTTTACTTGTAAGTCTTGTAACTAAGTACCTACCTGAGAGCCGTACGTGTTTAACCACTAATTTAATTGTTTTCGTTATTTAATTTATTGGTTGGTGGTAGGACTTGTTCTTAGTCCGCCTGGCTAGCTACCACCATCTTATCTAAGTCTGACGCTATAACAATGATGTTTTCAGCATTATTGTGTTCCGGCAGTTAGAGATCAAATAGCCAGTTCCTCAGTGATTGAGGATTCCGGGAGTAGTCCCTTCCACCTTCAGCCTTATCACCACTTAAAATCAGGTGTGATGTGTGATGAAGGCTAAGTGCTACCCCGTTGGAGGTAAAAAAGTAACCTTCATTTTTAGTCAGAAAATTACCTAATTAATGTAAGCTCTCTATTACTATTGTGTATAATGACAATAATTATTATATACTAGCTTTCCGTCCGCGACTTTGCCCGCGTGTACTACATGACGGAATATTCTGAGGGAATGCGATATTCCCATGGGAATGAGATATTTTCCCGTGGTAAATAGTAAGCCATGTCCTTCCCAGGGTCTAAAACTGTCTCTATTATAAATACAATTCTTCCCTGGAACTCAAACTTTCACCTTAGGTAAATACCAATTCTATTCCACAGCTTTGCCCGCAATAAAAGTTATTTTCCCATGGAAATAAGCTTTATTCACGCTGTTAAAAGTAGCCTATGTCCTTCCTAGGGCCTTAAACTATCTACATTCTAGATTTCATCAAAATGGGTTTAGCCATTTTGACGTGAAAACGTACCTAGCAAACAAACAAACAAACATACACATTTTCACATTTATAATATTATAATAAGGATTATTATGACATAATGTCACCCTTAATTTCTAACTCCTAAACAAACAATAAATGTAACACACTATTTATGCCTAATTAATCTATTCATCATTATTTTCTTTTGTTTCATTTAGTAGTCATATTTCATTAAAAAAATGAGATCACGCACACACGCACGACGAATGCAACCCACAAAGGCGAAAGAAAAACCAAATCCGTGAAAAACAAGGTGAAAGCTCATGTCCAAGTTAGTTCTCTAGTTTTCCGGTAGATGTCGGTACACGGTGCTTATTTTTGGGGGAGTCCACCCTTGAACCACCCGCGGATTATTTTACTTATCCGACGTTAGATAGCGCTATACTAAACTTTTATTTTATTTTGCTTTGCAAAAATAAAAAAGCTCTTTTTGTCTATTGTTTTTTTGAGTAAAATAAACAAACATCATTCGTATTTTTGCAGCAAAATTAACGATTCAGAGTACCTACCGACAATAAAGATAGTGAAATACAATTTGAATAAAGCGATTATGATCGTGGCTGTCGCAGGGGCGTTGAGGCGGCAAGATGAAGGCTTCTGGCGAGGCCGATATGATCTCCAGCCCTTTGCGACACCTCGCCGCCGCCACGCGTCTCACATCAAACGGCTGATAAAATAGTTGGCTCATCTCTAATTTCATCTTCGCAGAAACTTTACCTACCGACTTTGTTTGGTTCAAAAAGCTCTGCAAGAGACATTGGGTTTGCTTAACAGATCTGCCTAGATTAAACAAGTCAACCAAGTGCATTGGAATAAATTTCCAAGGTTGCAAGTTCGAGCCCCGTCTGAAAATCTACTTGCGAGGCTAGTTCGATTAAATTTTTCCTTTATTACGATCAGATAAGTTTAGGATTTTCAGAAATGTTCTACTGGAAACAGGAAGATTTAAGTACTATCTACATTCACTTATTAGTTAATAATTCATACATGGTACTTATAATGACTAACACGACATGAGTATTTTTTTGTTTTGTAAAATAAGACAATACGTACGTCGATACAAACTATAACATATTCCAATGATGTCCAAAAATGTTATGCCAAATCTCTTCTTGAAATAACTAAAAAAATATGAATGAAGTAAAGTATCCAAAACAAAGTTCTTGAAACTTTTGTCTGTCTCTTTGCATTTGACCCAAAATCCGCATTTTACAATTTTTATAAAGCAGTGACAGACTAAGTAGGTACCTACTCTATAAAGTGGCCAATGTTTTCCCACGAACTTTCACCTTGTTTCAAGTGTGCCTCCTCTCCAATACCTGCCTACCGTACCGCTATGGCTGTGGTACTGAGCGTACCATCAACGTTGTGGTGCTGCCGCTACAATGCCGGTCGACGTGAAAATCAATGGCGAATGTAGAATATGGCAGTCTTAGGTCAGCACCATCTCTTGACCGATAGTGGAACTAATGTTATTTTTGTTGATGATTTCTGAAAAAGTTTACTACAGGTATACTACATTTTAGGTGTGCAACTTTGGTGCAACTCAGTATTTTTTGTCGTGCAACAAATACTGAGTTACATCCTTTTTTTAACATTTTCATCAAAAGTCGAAAACTATGCGCTCTAAAAAGAAAATATATTTGAGAATGTGCAAGCAGCGCACTTTCATAAATGATACTCCGTATGCTCTAGTAGCCCCACTTCAAATTTTTAAGACACGCTTTCAGTCCCGGTTTCAAAAACAATTTCTTTTTCTCTCTTATTTAAAAAATGTTGGGCAAACGTCATCTCAAACTTTTTCAAATTTCAAGTTGATAGCATTAGAAGTTCTCGAGATATCCAGCTGTGACAGACAGACAGACTGAGTCGAACCATAAGGGTTCTTTTTTACTATTTTGGTACGGAACCTAAAATAGTAGATTGTACAACAAGTGCATAAAACATACCATTTTACCCGAGACGTATATATCCACCCGAGCCGTAGGCGAGGATGGATAGTCAATTCGAGGGTAAAATGGGTTTAATGTACGAGTTATACACTCTGCTTTTCACTTCGAGTGTGAGGAAAATAAATTACAATATTGCAAAAAATAAAGACTTCGCCATGTTGGCGGGAAAACTTTCTTTTTCTTTTTTTTATACGTGGAAGTGGCAGCACAGTTACTTAGCATTGATCGTAGTCCATAATGGTCTTGAAATACTTATTTCTTACAAAACTCATTAATTTTGCCTAGTTTTATTTATTTAGTAATTTAACATGGATTATGTACAAAATTTAAGAAATAGAATGAAACAACAAGTTTATTTAACGAAGTTTAATTGCGTCTGTGACTGTTTACCTGATGACCTTTGTCTTAGAGTCTGTGACATAAACGAAGATTTTACTTTATGCACTAGAGCATAAAAAGCGATTTTATGCAGCCTATACCCAACATAAACACGAACTTTACGAGCATGAGAAGTGAAAAGGTTATTTATTTTTAAATTGTTAAAGATATTTGCTTTTTTAGGTTATCAGTAAGTAAACTAATGTAAGTATATTAACCAACGAAGAAATCAAACAAATATTGACATAAAACTTTATTAAAAACAGGATCAACTTTAAAATTGACTCTAGAACCTTTGGCAAGCTTTCGGTTTTTCTCTATATCTCCGGCCATGCATAGTTAAGCTCAGCGGCGTCAAGTGCCGACGCAATATCGGAGCTTCCCTGGGGGTCAGTGCTTGTCGATTTAACTTCTTCACTGGTCTGTCCGACGTATCTCATACCGCTATTCATGCATATGTAAAAAGGTTTCCACGCAACCATAGGTGACTTAGGACTCTGGGGATGGTTTTTTTCTTTACCATGTTTCCGGTCTTCAAAACCAAATTAAAAAGCCTCTGTGACATCAAAGGACCACGCAAGTTAATGTATGAGCAGTGTCCCCACCCTTCAACAGATTTCAAACGTATCTGAGTCAATGCGTCCTGCCGAGGTCCTGCCACGCTGATCACTTTTTAGTATGGCGCAAGCATCGCAGGAATGGGGATTTCACTAAATTCGAATTAAAAACAGTAATTAGTATAGAGATAATTTTGAGCACGATAATGTTCTTAAATGTTAATTAGGTGTGGTGGTCCTTTCTAGAGTCTAATTTTTAGCCTTAGGTACTTGTCGATTTAAATTCTTCACTGGTCTGTACACCTTATCTCATACCGCTATTCGTGCAAGTGCATATGTAAAAAGTTTTTCTCACTCATGCTCTGCAATGTTAACATTCTATAACAAAAAATTGCATTTCCTTGCATTTCGTAAGAAAAGTTTTATACAAGCCTTGTTCTGGAAGCTATTTGCATTGCCTCGATCCTTGACAATGCAATTTGCTAGCTTCCCGTACTCGGCTGTAATGTATGTACTATTTCGAGCAACAATAGGTGACGAAGGAGTAAGACTCATGGGTCTGAAAGAAAAAAAACTTTCCGTGTTCTGTGGGTCTGAAAGTCTTGATTCACATCGCAACCATTAAAAATGAATTAAAAAAATAGATTTTTGAAAAAAAAATGACGTGGAACGAGAGAAAATTATGAAGCTGACACCCGTTTGCACTAAACTTAATAATCCCCTAAGTCTTTTCCTAGCTAACTTAAGACATTCTTAACAAAAAATTGCTTTGCACTAACCTTAGGACATTCTTAAATGCACTTTTGGCTATTCTTAACTTACGGGCCCAATATCGAGCGCCTAAGGCTTAAGAAATACCTATATCAGTGATTATTGTCTGTGGCATTGTGAGCAAAGAGTAGTGCGACAAGCTTTTCTGTTCCGGTGATTATCTTTGGAACTAAGACAGTTTTCATACGACAGTCCATTTTGACAGCTAATTTCGTATTGCAAGTGACTCCTGTGTCACGGCTGTCACCGGAACAGAAAAGCTTGTGGCTTTTGTATTCTTGTTTGCTAGATAGAGACACAACACATGTGACATACGTCATTCATCATTTATTTAAAAAAAACATTACAGATCGACAATCTTTTCTGTTCCCATGACAGCGGCGCTTATGTTTAGCAGCAAAACATGAAAGTATTAGCAAAATGACATTAAAAACAAAACTCGTTAGTTCTAGTTTTGGCCACCGGAACAGAAAAGGTTGCGCACTGTATTTATGTTTTTCCTGACAGTTGAGCTCAGTTGACTTTTTCTTTTCTCGGTGAAACTCCTACCAAATAAAATAGACAACGCCTTAGCTTTTGTCTCCTTTTAACTTACGAAGGAATCAATGAGAAGTTTCAACCAAAAAAATATCCAGTGACCTACTTTACCTCGCCAGGTTTAAAATCCATAAACAATTAATATTTTAATTCATTCATTCATTCTTTTAGCAAGGTGATGACTAATTTACGACGTAGTCTGTCAGTGCAAACAAAATTTTTAGCTCGGCCGTTTTAGGCTGTTTCTAAGCTAAGATGTATCTTATCTATGACAAGCTCAACCCGAGTTTAGTGCAAACGGGCATGAGTATAATACTTAAATGAATTAGTAAGGCTACTCGCTAAAGTTTTCAGTAAACATTTCATTTTCATGACACGCTTTTTTGCTGACTGTACATAAATATTGTATGGTCATCTAAACCAAACCTGTATACAAAATTTCAGCTCCATCGAACACTGGGAAGTGGGTCAAATTAAGCTTGCAAGATTTACCTATCCCCCACTAACTAACTAACTAACATGGCAAGTTAATAAAAAGCTTGTAAAAACAAGTCATGTCATCCAGTGGATGAAAGCGCTAATGTGAGATAATTTACTATTTACTAAATTATTAGAGACAAAGGTATTGCAGTTTTGGCGGATTGCATGTCAAAGTTTAATTGAACAGTGGCGCGCGCTGCGCCTCGGGACTGTCGCGCTGCGTCCGACGCACTGGAATTGGTCGAGCACTCCTGGGACCAGAATCGGAATCTTTAATAATACCTACCTAATGCATTCGTTCGTAGCTAGTTTTCAAAATATTACTAAGCAAATTAGAATGTTCGTCCTCGGCAGCGCGTTGTGCATGTGTGGTTTTAAATTTTGTTTAACCATAGCTTCCTAACTTACAGTTTGCTTTTTCGGGTTCCGTAGTCAACAAGGAACCCTTATAGTTTCGCCAGTCCGTCTGTCCGTCTGTCCGTCTGTCCGTCTGACCCCAGTCTAGCTCATAGACTCTTAGTACTGGAAAGCTGTAATTTAGCATGTATATACATATTTATCACGCCAACAAAGTGGTAAAGTAAAATTTTGAAAAAAAAATTTTTTTAGGTTTTTCCCCTACACGTGAAGTGGGTATGTAATTTTTTTTTCTTGTCTACCCCATAGTGTGGGATGTCGTTGGATAGCAATTTAAAAAATATTGTGGTTTTGTAAAGACAGTTTTTTGATTGAGGCATCCGTTTGTGAACTATTAAGCTTTAAAATGCAAAATTTTGTTAGAGTCATGTCTTGGATACGTGCAAAAATTCACGATAGTAGTACATATGACGAAGTTAAAAGGAAAAGTATCACAGCTAAGAAGGCTTTACAAGTTTTTGAGATATAACACATTTTCAAAAACCGCAAATATAACTTTGTCATTCATACGAATACTATGAAAAACAAAGTTATTTTTTTCTGGTAAAAAATGACAGTGGTATTTTTGCTAGGTGTACGTAATCGGTACGTTAAGTGAGTACGGAACCCTTCATGAGCGAGTCCGACTCGCACTTGGCCGATTTTTTTTGTATATGTTATGTTTTAATTTATTACAACTAGCTATGTGTCTAGCTACCACAAACAGTGTTAAGAAAAAAATTATTAGGTACCTATTTGCTTTTGTCCACTTCAAAATCGCCGACACTTATTCTTTAATTTCTTTTTTAAAACTGCGTACGGTAGGAGGTTTGTTATTGCCGCTTCTATAGACTGTGGAACGTTGGAACCCGCCCCGTATTATCTTTTCACAATCTTTAAGTGCCAAACGTCTGAATACTCAAAATCCATTCATCCAGCGCAATTCACCATAAAAACAATGAGCGTGCGTTCCCTTCGCCGAGTTCGGGTGAAAAGGTACAAAACGCAAAATAAAAAAAATTTACGTACTTCTTGGGAACCCTTTATCGCTGGCGAGGGCAATCGAATACTTAAAACATTGCAATCGAATATGAGTGTGTGGTGGGAGGGTGAATGGGCACAATGGGCAACGCGGCCGCGTGTCGTGTGTCGCTCGCCCACTCCTCGCGCCGGCATCGGCAGGCGGTGGTATGGCGGCACAACCCGACATACGATACCACCTTTTTACTTCATAATTTCTACACAATGAAAACCCTGCACAGGCAAAGGGTGAAGACAATGCGCCCGGAGGTGAACCGCTCGGAAACCCTTTATATCGGATTTATTGTCTCAAAATCGGGTGCAAATTAAAATAAGTATTGAGCCATAGGACCCGCCGTTTTTTCAACCGCCCTTTAGATTCATATTGATATGTTAGATGGGTACGTATATCTATGGATATATTCGCTTGAATTCAAACAAAACCTCTTTATACTAAAATGACTAAAGACAGGAAACTTGCGATAAAATCAAATAATGTGATCAACCACACGTGTTTTTACTTATACATACCAGTCTATAATATTTGAGGGATAATTTCAACAAATTAGTTTCATAAAAGGTACAAACTGCTTAAATTATTATTGCTTATAACATATGTTTCGGTACCCCAATAGGGGTAACACGGTTTCCGTTTCGACCGTTATGTTAAAACAACTCTTTAGAGCCCGGTAATAAATTGTGGGTGGCTTATCGAGATTGGCGAGCTGTAATGTGTGTTGGGGTAATCAGATGAGCGCCTTCCAACTTTTAATTCCCCGAGTAGCCGCGGGGGCGCGGGGAGGGTCAGTGCCGCCGATATCGCGTATAAAAAGGTTGCGGATCGCTCGTTCCTCCATCCGGCGATTGGCTAGGCGGCGCCGCTGCTCCCCAGGGCACTATACGAGAAGCGAAATGGGCCCCAGAACACCCATAAGAGAGCGACCCCGCCCGCCACGGCCGAATAATTAGGGCTCTTTGTTTAGATAGCGGCAATTTTATTTGGGAGAGAGCGGGCGCTAGGGACGTCTTCGGCCATTCCACCCGCCCAATATTAATAAGAAACGTGTGGGCCCACTAACCTACTAGTTCTGGAGATACCGCCACAGATTCGATTTCATTGTTCAAAATAATACGCTTTTCATCGGTTCTCCAAAGACCGATAAGAATAAAGACAGTACAATACATTTAAGTATTGATAGCAAAAGTTGCGAAGAGTGAATTATACCGCAACTTCTTACCTAGTAAAGAAAAGGGGGAACATCGCCAGTCACCGAGGCAATATCGCATAAATAATGCAACCAGTAAAATTGGGATTTTGATTTGTTTTCTTACAAACTTTTCCATTTGTTTTCGACTGAATGGGACTACTGAATCCAATGATTCTTTTGTTCTGTACCATAAACTTCTGTTATGAAGAGGCGAAATCATACAGGTGGAAAATCTACCTACATTTTCATAAATTTTACTGCCTAAACCGAAATATGAAGAATTCCGATTGGCGAACAAATAAATCATTTGATGACTTCACAACACGAAAAACTCTCGTTAATAAAATCGTAAGTATAAGTTGTACCCAGTTGTACCATCATCCGTCGAAAAGCTTCCAAAGCTGTCAAAGTGCTGCTGTCAAAACGACCAAAGGTCAAGTCACTGACAAAGAAGAGAAAACTGGAAAATACTCCACCGACAAGAGCGAAACTCTAAAATTAGAAAGAGATACGACCAAAGAGGGGCTGCGCTGGTTTTCATACAAAATAAATAATAGGATCACGATAACCAACATATTGTAATAACAACGAGAAGTTTTCATGATTGTGGTAGGTAATTTCAAATATTTACATGAACACAGTTATGACAAGCTTTGCATTTTCCAACGTTCTGCCGTTACGAAACCGAACTAACCTGCCAAAACGAAAGCTGTCTTTAAATGATTCAAAACAAGGTTGCATCATGCATACAGAAAGAAATATCAAAACAAGAGCACATCGAGACGTTAGCGAGGCGTGGAATCGAGGCGCATTGCCGCGGCAATCCGAGGCAGCCGCAAGGGGCCGCGTCCTTTGTCTCGTCTCCGCAAACTTGCCATAAATGTTAATATGGGATCTTCTCACATTTGAATATCTATTTCTTCGCGAGGCCGGTTCGTTAACGCGGCCTTGAATTTTAAATTTTATCGTCGCAAGGGGACCGCGCCAGATGAGGTGCGCGCCTACGTGATCTCCCCGAGAAAATAACCCGCCTTTCTTATTGTTTGCCTTTTTTGCAAACTGAGATGTGACATACTGTACATTGTACAATGTTGCCTCTCTGCATTGCATATATGTATGTGTACTTACATTGTCTTTGCTACGATGGTAAAATTAAACATTGATTCTTCGATCAACAGACCTAGGTGTTATTGTTGATCGAAGCACTGATTATTGAATTTGAATATTTAACTGCGAGATCAGGGGGCTGAACAGCAAAGCATTTGTATCCGCCGCGTTGCATGTAACAAGTCAGACACCGTATTGGGGACGGTCTCGTAGATCACTCCCGCCGCGTGACGTAAACTGAACTCCTTAATTACTAATTTCCCTACTGTTATTAGTTATTACATTGCACTAAGAGCATTGTAAGTGCAATACAATTGATGGCTTATGATTTTTTTTTATTATATTTCTATCTGTTAACGATACATTTTCTACTACCCTTTGTCTATCCTCCACAACTTGTATTAGTTCCGGCAAAAGTCTTAAGACTAATTTATGAACAGCGGCAGCGAAACATTTGCATCCGCGTTGCGCGTACCAAGTCAGGAACCGTATTGGTGACGGTCTCGTAGATCACTCCCGCGTGACGCGAAGTGAACACCTTAATTACTAATTTCCCTACAGTTATTACACTTACGCCCTGTCACATGCCGTAGGGTTGACAACTGTTTTAGTCTCTTAACTTTATTACAGTATTTAATCAAAGACTTTCTGAATGGGTAGATAGAAGAAAGCTGAATCTGTATGTTGTATATGCTATCTATGTCTCATCCATACTAATATTATAAATATGAAAATGTGTTTGTTTATTTTTCCGTCTTTCACGTCAAAACGGAGCGGGGCGAACGGATGGATGTGATTTTTGGTATTTTTGGTTTGGAAGTCAGAGAGTGACTTTTTATCCCGGAAAAGCATTCACATGCCCGCGGAATAACGTCGTGTAGTCGCAGAAGGCCTGGCTTGTCACAAATAAGTTTAAGAGTATTTGATATAGTAAATTTTTACCAAATATTTCACGTTCGGAAGCTTTAATTTTTTTTAAAGACAACAGCGCCGTTTTAACTAAAAGATGTATCGAATTAAGTAATTGTATTATTATACTTATTTCTAAAACCGAATAAATAACCTATACTTAGATAAATATTATATTTTAAACACGTGACTATGAAATGAGGCACTGAAATATCTATACGATTTGGGTATTTGACTGTTGTTGAAATGTAGATATTTAATTATGACATTCAGAAATATAACATTATTAAATAACAAATGTGAAAAAAGAATTATAACAAGCGAATTATGAGCTACTTAATTGTGACTCTAGCATTCTCTTCCTAAAACGAATTTTTTTATGACGAGAGTTTGGCGTTATAGAAATGTGACGTCACGTTTCAATAGCGCTCTCCTTGTCTAATTAGAAAGTTTGATGTTCTATATCGCTGAAAATATGCAAGTTATTTGAAAATAAATACCTATGTTGTGTTGCTACTAATTAAATGAAAATTTTAAATCAATATATTATATACCTAAATCAATTATATGAAAAAAAATCAGTCAAATACCCAATTGTTGTAAGTACTTATTACCTACCGACCGACCGACACCGACAATTCTTATTAAACAATTAGATTTGATTACATTGTGTAACACTCAGCAGTTTGTAATAAATAAATAATTAAACTATCGTAGCTGGCAGCCCTTTCCTCATTGTGTGTTTATTCGCGACATCTGACGTGGCGGCCCGTCACGTTGGAGCTTTCCAAATGGATAATGGTAGTGAAAACTAAATATCTTATTAGGCAAAGAGTAGAAACAGTATACGAGTATTTGTGCAAATTCTGAAACTTACATACTTACATATAATTATTAACATTACATAATGTTATTATCTATTCTATACTAATATTATAAAGAGGAAAGATTTGTATTTTTGTATGTAACGAATAAACTCAAAAAGTACTGGACCGATCAAGAAAATTCTTTCACCGTTAGAAAGCTACAGTCTTCCCGAGTGACATAGGCTATATTTTATCCCGATATTCCCACGGGAACGGGTACCACACGGGTGAAACCGCGGGCGGCCGCTAGTAAATTATAATAACATTATGTAGGTAATGTTTAGCTAAATTAAATGGCAAGGCATTTAAACTATGTGAAACGTATATAGGAAAAACCCATTGGGGTGAAAATCATTTAAAATGACCATTTTGACATCAAAATTTGTCCACGCGCGATATTTTACAAAATATTCTTTTAAATAAAGCAACGAGTACCCACGTTAGTAGAATGAAACATTACTTAAATAAATATATATAAATTTCAATGTACCTTATCAGTATTTAACAAATATACTCCTATATTCGCTCCGAGCCCGGATTTTCTCCATACAAAATAATTTGTCCTCTGCGTGACTAGCGTTACAAAGTACACCTAAATAAATATAATAAAAAACAGTATTCAAACAAATGATTATTTTTTGTTTAAGACATATGATTTGTCGCTGATATCGGGTTAAACTATTTTATTTTCTTATTTCTATAAATAAATTTTAGTCCTCAAATAAATGTCCAATAATGTGTTCATTTTTGTTATTCATTTTTCTAACGAGATAAATTAGTATTATTTGTTGTTTACCAGAGGGCAACACTTGCTCTCTAATTAGCCAATCAGATGCCAAAAGCGATTATGTGTCGGTCATTTTGTCATCGCATGAAAAAGTGAGTGAACGCGTGGTTTTCTGTCTCCGAGCGGAAATTACAATTTTGATTCATCATTTTTGTTGTCTACCAAACTATGCAGGTAAGAAAATACTTATATATTTAATCAATTCATATAGACGGTTTGTCTTCGATCTTGATTGAAATGCAAACAGCTTTTACTCATGACGTTCTCGTTTGGCTTAAAATATTTTCGATTCTATTCCAAGTAGTAAGTTTGTTCATTTTTGTTATGTTTTTTTCTCACGTAACAAAAATGATATAACAAAAATGAACAAAAGCCGTATTCACAAGACTGATTTTTTTTACCTAAACACGGTGATGTCCAAAATGAGGGTTATGTGTTTAATCTGTGTTTTTATGTATTTCCAGACTTTAATTACGTAGTATCCATGCTGTTATTGTGCTGTTTGGTTATTTGTCCATTTTGTTTGTTACTAACAATATTTTTCGTATTTTATTTTTTTACTTTTTTGCATTCACAATGCAATTTTTCAATATTTTTCTTTTTAGAATGCCGATGTCAGCAGTTGAACGACAGCGTCCTTATAGACAGAGGCTGAAAGACCAGAATGCCCATAAATGTTTTTTTTACATATTATTGATCGTGACTGTACAGAGTTTAAGTGTCATTGACATTGATTTTACCAATCAGCTACCAATGAATGAAGCCTTTGTGTTCATGAAAGTTAAAACATTTTATTTGTTATTATAAGTGTTTTTTTATTAAAAGAATCATAAAAATAATGCTTTTTATTGTTCCTGGAAAAAATAAATCAGTTTTATGTGACTTGTGAAAAGACCCTAATATTTCAGCTTTGTTATTTTTTGTTACGGGTTTCATTTTTGTTACGGTATCATTTTTGTTTCATTTTTGTCACAATGGTCATTTTAAATGATTTTCACCCATTGTTAATACATAAAATTCATTTAAAATCATAAATATGTGGAAACTATCATATAACTAAAGCTTTAAACAAAAACTAATTAATTATTTAAAAAGCTTGCAAAAATTTAAATGGCAGCCTTCGTCTCGTCCGTCACCTAATCACCTTGTTGTATCAAAGTTTTGGTCAGTTTTCCTTCCTATAATACCTCATTCATACAAAATCAAAATCGTTAAAACTCTATTCACATGGGCACTCATAGAACAAATGTAACTTAAGGGCATTCCGGCGATCAAACTCAGAATTTTCAATGTTTTTAAATTAAATTTCCTGACAAAGTATCATTGCTAGGTCTTCCAAAATATTATATGTGATAGATCTTTTCTTTATGAAGGGAAGTTACTAAATTTTATTTGAATAAAATAAATACAATGTTCTAAAAAAATGATTTTCAAGACCCCTTTTTTCCGTCTTAAACTCAATTATCTCAATAACTATTTGAGTAATCAAGCTAATTTTTTTTGTGTAAGTAGTTCTTAGTCATATCTAGGGAAGTTACTAAATTTTTTTTTTGTAATGTTTATATTCAAGAACTAGTATCCCAAAATGCATCGTTCACCGTTTCGCAGCATAATTCTTCAGTCTCCGCCTGGCATTGGCGGCGTTTGGACGTGGAGACTGTATCTCTCCGATTGCGCCAAAATTGAAAAAAAAAACTCAAACCAGGATCCAAATTTTTTTCAATGATGCTTATTTTGCTAGGAAATATTGAACTAGCGCTTCAGGATTGGGTATAGATGAGTGCTTTGCCATTTATTGCATAACCATAGACCTATGTAACCTAGGACAAGTAATAATTTTACTCATTACCTAAAGCAAACATTAATAGTTTGAAATAAAAGTGACGGATAAGTAATATTGCCTAAGATACTTAAGAGCCCATAAAAGTTGTACTATTTGAGTACCTATATTTTGTTGTGTTGTAGGTAGGTACATAATTAGTCTAAGTTTCTAACTTCTACTACTGTATATTAAATTTATGTTCGTTTTAGGTTCCTCACAAAATTGGAAATGTGAGAAACTTAAGATAGGTAGGTGTAAAAAATTGCATCTAGAAATAAGAAATTCACTTGTTGAAAAAGTTTTTTACAGAGACATAATGCAATAAAAAGCAATTCTTGAAATAAAACCGACGTAAGTTTTTTTCATATACCTAGTTGATCTAATATTACCATAACACCAATTTTATGGGACTGTGAAAAGTCCAGCTTCTTACCTTTGAGTGAGGAACATATACCGCACCATTTTGTGAAAATTTCAGGTTCAAAACATTCTTGAAGTGACAACTTCTTTAGCGGCGTTGTGCACTATTTATTGTGATGGGTAAAAGCTGTTTAACTCGCGTTAGAGGGCCTACTCTGAAACGCTAATCCGAAACTTCGGTTAGCCCTGTCCCTCTCACTCTCGAGTCATAACGGAATCGAGTGATAGGGGCGGGGCTAACCGAAGTTTCGGATTTGCGTTTCAGAGTACGGTCCCAGGATCACGTGACCGTAAGACGTACTTGGGGGCCTGATCGAAAAACTGTTACAATGTCATTAGAATACGAAGGCAAATTTCGCCATCTTTCCCGATGGTCTGATCTGGCACCTCGGTTAGACAAAACAGGCGGCGCGCGGCGGCAGAACAGAAGACCTCGGCTAGTTGTGAGACGGGTCGATTTTTTCTAAATACTTCATTTTCCATTTTTCTATTATAAAAATTGCATTGTGAATGCAAAAAACTAAAAATTAAAATGACTTGCAATAGTAATTTCATCTTTAGCGATTGCCAAATACCTGGAAAGGTATTTCTTTCGCGTGTGAGGGTAGTAATATCTCCACATTGATGAAATTAACGCTGACTATACGGCGTGTAAGAAGTATTGGATAAATTCGACGCTTCTCGTAGCGACTCCGTAGCTCAGTGGTTAGAGCAGTCGCCCGGAAAGCGAAAGGTCGTGGGTTCGAGTCCCATCGGAGCTAGTTGTGAGACGGGTCGATTTTTTCTAAATACTTCATTTTCCATTTTTCTATTATAAAAATTGCATTGTGAATGCAAAAAACTAAAAATTAAAATAAGAAGACCTCGGTTCAAATCCAGTCCGTATTATTTTCTTTTTTTTTGTCCAAACTCCTTTTTTTTGTGAAAAAGTCTACGGAGCCCTTTATCAACGCATCTAGTTCATTATTATAAGTATATTTTCTAAAAATCATCTGGTTAAAAATTTAAGAATATCAAAAATGCACAACGTTTATATTCAAGTTTTCACTTCTGCCGGCACTCCCGGAGTGCAACTCGCTGTTTTTTATTACTAATTCTCTTTTCCATTATAATTCAATACCTAGTACAAAATTAGAGGCTCTTGCAAGACATGCTCTTGCTCTCGCGGTTTTGAAATTCGAAATTCGAAATTCCCACAACAATATCTAAAACCGATGGTTGAGGCGCCAGTAGCAATAAAAAGAATGAAAGGTCTGTCAGCTGTATTGACAGTTTAAACTCTCAAATTTAACCACCGCGTCAGATAAGTTTGCGGAGTTCTGTAAGGAGACTTGCATAGTCGGAGTAAAATTTTTGATACTCTAATGAAATATTGCATAGGTACAAGTACTTCCGAAGGAGGAATATTTATTTCATTATTTAAATTTCATTGCACAAAGTATAAACAAATGGCGGGCTAACTTTAAACTGACTAACATATTATATCAAAGATAATAAACTCATAAAAATAAATAATCTCGAAGAAGTTTTATATACACTCTCTGCCACAAATGTCATTTATTAAAAGTAGGTGGCTAAAACGTCAGTGATTAGATTACATATCCTTTGGAAACTGCCATGCAAGAAATGACAGTTTTGTATAAGTAGTACGAAACCAAACCGTTTCAGCTGCTCGACCGTGATGTTGTCAAAGCCAGCGGCTTAACCTTCTTTGAGCTTATCAAGGGCAAACTTGAGCTCTGTTTCTGTAAAAGCCTCGTCCAAGTGGTTAACCTCTTTACCAGGGTCTCGTGTAAATTTCTTCTGGAGACTTTTCGTGGAAGCTTTCCCATTTTGGAGTAAGTGGTGAGCGATCTGGTTTGTGGTCACATTAGAATGACGATCAGCGATTTTAAGATCATTATTTAGTTTCCTTATAAAACACCATGCCTTCTACGCCTTCGATTAGCTTGTTCCACTTTTCTCTCGTTGTTTCGGATATGGCTTCTAGCAATTCATTCCCAAAATCGATGGTGTCCTGTGAGATGGGATCTAATTCATACTGGTCTTGGTATGTCATCCTATCATATTATATTTAAAAACATATATTTGATGCTTGGGAGAGCAAGCGAGATGTCATCATCATCATGTCAGCCGAACGACGCCCACTGCTGGGCATAGGCCTCCCCCAAGGATCTCCACAACGATCGGTCCTGCGCTGCCCGCATCCAGCGGCTTCCCGCGATCTTGACCAGATCGTCGGTCCACCTTGTAGGGGGCCTGCCCACGGAACGTCGTCCGGTACGCGGTCGCCATTCGAGAACCTTTCCGCCCCAACGGCCATCGGTTCTCCGCGCTATGTGTCCCGCCCACTGCCACTTCAATGATGCAATCCTTCGAGCTATGTCGGTTGTTTTAGTTCTCCTGCGGATCTCATCATTTCTGATTCGATCGAGCAGGGAAATACCAAGCATCGCTCTCTCCATTGCTCGCTGGGTGACTTTGAGCCTTCTTATGAGACCCATAGTAAAAGACCACGTCTCACTTCCATAGGTCATTACTGGCAACACACACTGGTCAAGAACCTTAGTCTTGAGACATTGAGGTATTTCGGACGCAAATATATGTCGGAGCTTCCCAAACGCTGCCCATCCGAGCTGGATTTGACGAGAGATCTCTTTCTCAAAGTTGGACTTACCTAACTGGACCGTCTGTCCTAGGTAAACATAGTGGTCAACAACTTCGAGTGTAATGTTCCCAACATTAACTGGAGCGGGTGCAACATGGGCATTGAACATGATTTTCGTCTTGTCCATGTTCATCTTAAGACCCACTCTTTGCGAAGCATTACCGAGATCTTCGAGCATTGTGTTCAGGTCTTCCAAGGTCTCAGCCATAAGAACTACATCATCGGCAAACCGTAGGTGTGTTAGGTACTCGCCATTGATGTTGATGCCGTATCCTTTCCAGTCCAGCAGCTTAAAAATATCCTCCAACGCAGCTGTGAACAGTTTGGGAGAGATGACATCTCCCTGTCTCACACCTCGCTGTAGTTGGATAGGATTAGAGCTCTGGTTCTGTAATCGTTCCAAGGATTCGACTTGAAAAAACAAGAAGTTCGTTTTTGAGGAAAAGCGTAGCTAGTTTTAATAAAGTTCCACAGAATTAAGTAGAGCTCTCTTTGCACAAAATTTTAACATATAGTTGTGTTGCTGTCGCTTCGGTATTAATTTTTAATTAGTACAAATATTTCAGCATATCGCATAATATTTAAACAGAAAAAAGAACCTGACGTTAGGCAAGTTTTTACGTTTTTTACCCATTTTTGGAGCACAAGGGATATGATGCGTACATGGAGAAAAATAGTGACAATGAAAAATAAAGATATTTTAAAATGATTAATGAAAAAAGGTTTTTTTAAAGTGGCTGATTTATAACCTTACGTGGCAAGTTTACATTAGTAAACAAAGTATCAATTATTTCAGTTGCGCTACATTTTGTTTAAACAAATTCGACGATCTCCGTGGCCGATTGGTGTACGCACCGGTTTTCTAGGTGCCACTATCTCTGAGGTCCCGGGTTCGATTCTCGGACGGGTAAATGTCGAAAACTAACTTTTAGATATTTTCTTGTATCTGGGTGTATGTGATCGTTGCTTCCAATTTTCAATGACACAAGTTATTGTATTATTTGATATTATCATTTTTGGTATTGGAATAATATGTATTTTATTTTATTTTTTTGTACTTAAACAATATTTTTATTTAAGGGGTTTTTTATATATTGATTTATATTATAGATTGATAGCGTGATTTTATATAAACGGTATACTTATTTAAATATTGATTATTTTGATTGAGTAAAAAGTATTAGATGATGGGCTAGTATGAGTTATTTATATTTTTTCATAATTAATTACAAGTTTTATTAATTTGATTGGAATAAATCTGTATACATTATTTTATTTAAAGCAGTATACATTATTTATTTTTTTCAGTGTAATTTGTAGCAAATGTTGTAGTTTTGCCTGCGAAGATCATTTCGATAATGGATATATTATCGAAATTATTTAGAGATAGAAAATAAATATAAATAGCTGCTGCTGTGTTCTGCATTTTGAAGAATCGTTTGAAGTGACTATCTTTGTTAAAAAAAGTTTTTTTACTACATACGAATAATATCTAAGATCTACTCTTCCTACAAACCGACGTTTACAATAAATATTCATTAATAATTCTTCTTGTATTCTACATAATATAATTTCCTTAGTAAAAGCGCACATAGGTGATATTTTAGATGTAAATAGAATGCGCGCTGCATGCCGCGTCTACACGTATTTCTCAGTCTACGAGAGTGCCGCGGCCGGAGTCTTACCGATCCCAGCACCCCCTCGCTTGTGTAAGCAACGGCCATCGACGATATTTTTTTTACCTATGCTATATCCTTAAGATCCGCCCGTAGTAGCCGTGGCTGCGACAAATGATGATGATCGGATAGTAATACCTACTATCCGATATATACTATACTATCCACTATCCACACCACGCCGCGCCGTCCAACTAACCATCAATGATTCGCCGCAGGTAATAGTTTACTTATAATGGCCACTTTTCTTTCCAAGTAAGAAAAAGAAATCACTTAAGTACCTACTCTATTAAAAGCAAAACCAACCAAACTCTATTCACATGAGCACACAGTCATGAAACGAGTGTAAAATCTAGTTCTCTTCTCACTTACAGTGGCCGCAACAAATGACGATTGGACAGTTGCCACCTCAGTTACTACCGAACATTTTAATACGCCATTACACCATGCCGTCTGCCTGACCGTCAAATATTCGCAGGAGGTCCTAAGTAATGACTTAATGATGGCCACTATTCTTTCCAAGTTAAAAAAGGTACTTCGACAATAAACTATCACACCAGATCAAAAGCAGTTCATAGAAATATTATAAACATTGACAGTAACTTTAGTTCCCATTTCCACCCGCAGTGGTCTTGACCGCGACAAATCAAATGACGATCGGAAAGTTGCCACCTCATTTACCACCGAACATTTTAATACGCCACCACCGCCACCCGTCTGACCGTCAATTATTGAAAATGCATTCCTGTCCGCGCCCAGCGCCCGCACCGCTCTGCTCGCATCTCAAATGCACATTTTAAACTGCACCTGATTGCAGAGTCGTGTTACTATTCACGCTAAAAGTCGGCTGTCGCTTTATTTCGGGCGATAATTGGTTATATTGGTGCCGCATATAACTTCCCGCTGAAATCTGAATAAATGTCCTTAATTGTTAGGTGGCGGGCTGTAATATTGTACACGGGCGTGTTGGGAACTTTGAAATATATATTTGTAACGTGTCCCAAATAGATATATGCTATATTCATTTCAGTCTAATAAGACAACATCTGGACCTTATATTGTAATCTTTTTAATTTTAGAAGTAAATTAACATTTTTCTTTGTTTACCTTCATTCAATATTTTAATTCCCATAAGTATATAGAACCTGCCACTGATATTATTTCTAAAATTTTCTTTAAATTAAATTGAAGTATTTTTACTGTTGTTACTTAAAGTGAATAATCAAGCACATTACTGTTTTCGAATTTAAGAAATATGCAGAAATGACACGTACTGGTTTCGAATTTAAGAAATATGCAGGCATGACACGGTATCATTTTTCTGTTTTTTCCATTCTATATTTATGAAAGAAAGCTCATAACGACTTGTAAAGTTTGTCGACCACTCCATAACTTTCCAGCTCAAGTTGAAGCTACACAAAAGATCGGATACAGATCCAACTGGGCCTTTTCGAAAGGTCTTCGGTGCACAGATCCAACCGGGCATTTTCCAAAGGCCAGCGGTGACCGGGACCGCCCTAAGTGACGAACGCTGTACACAATTTGGTGCGTCCATTTTAATTGTAACTTCGAGCCCGCAGCCGCAATGCAATTTTAGCACGTTTTCCGTCCACCTCGTCTGCTCTTATGAGCACTCCCCTTTTGGACTTTCTGTTTGAATCTCGCAAAGTCACCTCGGCGTTTGAATAGGTAAATATTTCTAGAAAATATTACGTCTTATTTTTAAATCAGAACTAAGGTAGGTGCGGCACTTAAGGCCCAGCGGGAAACAAAGCCCAGTATTCGAAAATGTAATTTAAAATTATCATATTCGTCTGAAAGCTGTTAGGGACATTGACATTACATAATCAACGAGTTGGCAACATCGTTTGCTTTCACGCGCACAATTTTTTTTTTAGTATCGTTCAAGTAGTTCAGACTACTTAGGGCCGATTTCACCATTGAAATTAAACGCGTTCAATTCGAGATAAACTCAGTTTAAGCGCTAAACGACGTTTCGTTCTCAACTTTGGGTTTCACCGACATAAATTAAACGGCGTTTAAGCTAAACTTGGTTCAGTTCCTGAACGGCCGATTTTCGACGTTTAAAGTATCTAAACGCGGTTTAAGAGCGCTGTCAAGTTAAATTGTCAGACAGATCCTATTATTGGTGTCTTACTGTGAAGTATTTGTATAAAGAGAGAAAATCAAATCTATAAACAAATCTATAATCTATAAATATGTCGACTATGAAAAATAATTCTTGTTTCACAAAATAATTGTCATTAACAAATGTAACAAAATACCTACCTGTCACGTTTTATATGCATTTGTATAGAAAATAATTTTCTAAATTGTCACATGTCACCTGTCGCTTGACAATTATTATTGTCACTCGACATATGTCTCTGACAATTGTCGACGTGGTGAAATAGGGGCCTGACAGCCTCAAGTTAAAAAATCCCCTAAATTTCTTTTGTAGAGTAAGTAGAGTTTTTTTTTTTTATTATGCTCACAAAACTGGTTTACAATGATCACAGAAACGGCTGAGAAAAAAACATTCATAGCTTATTGTACTACATTGAAACCTACTTGATGCAAGCACAACATGCGTAAAATAGATTATAATAACAAACACGGACTATTTCCGGCTCGGGAAGTACGCTATAACTATAACTAAAACAAGCATACAATTCCTTACTAACTTAACATTAATTACAAAATAAAAGTAACTTAGAGTTCCTAAGTAACTGAAAATTGTTCACCGCTATGATCATTAGTTCGCCTATACTTAACTGTATTTATCATAACCCATTGTGTAATTGTGATGGAAACTGACCTTAGTCATACCATGTTAAGGTCATTTTTCAATTTGACGACTCTGTATGAAATAAGACAGGGAGAAAAAAACAACCCTTGGAGTTTCTTGCCGGTTCTTCTCCAAGGCCTCCCGCTGTAGGGTTTGCGAACCGATGGCGTAGCTTCTATGACGTTCACAAGTATTGTAAATAACAATCTAAATTGAATAAACAAATTTGAATCTTGAATCTTGAATCTTTGACAATTTACTTAAATTACCTACAAGTGATATAAGTCTTGAATTTCTTAACAAAATAGGTATCTAATATTTTTTGATTTTTAATACCCATTAAATTCTAACCATTTTGAAAGAAGAATATCGTGTTCTGTATAACTTTATTTAATTTTATTTTCCCATAAATGAGCGGACAATTTCTTTAATTGCAATACTTTGTTCGCAACTCGTCATGTCATTCACTCGTTTATTCTTTGTCAATGCTAAACTAAGTTTTAGTAAACGGGATCAAAACGAAGCCGGTGAAACTGTTGCGACGTAAACCGCGGTCAGAACTAATTTCTAATCTCGATTAAGCAGAACCAAGTTCTATTAAACTCGGCTTCCATTGGGAACGGTGAAATCGGCCCTAAGTCCCTGCACTTCGCTTTATAATATTTTTTTGTCTTAAACCCTAACAGTTTTTAGGAAATCAAAAGACTAATTCCGTATTTTAAGCACTTTCATGTGATTTGAATATATCGAATCGTCCGAGGAAAGGTCAGGTAAAAAGGATGATGGGCAAATTTGTATGGGACACGTCCCCCCCTACAACATACCTTTTATGTGTGTCGACAATTTCATACGTATCTATAAAGAGATTAATAGCCATATTCAATGTTAAAATCAATGCGGTTTAGTCAAACCGAGAACCTCCTTTTTTGAAGTCGGTTATAATATCAAAACAAAATACTTTCCTGAAAACTGCATCAGAATCGGTTCAGCCAAACGCAAGATAATCGCGGACAAACATACATACGTACATACATATATACATACATACATACAGATCAATCTGAGAAGCTTCTTTTTTTGAAGTCGCTTAGAAATGGTAAAAATCAAAGATTTTTTTATTAACGTAGGTGTTACTTTTGTAGTAAATAACAATATTAAAATAATATTTTCCCAGAATTCCCACACATTTGAAGGATGTCGCCATAGTAAAAAGTTGTCACTATATACTTCCCAACGGAAGATTACTTCCGGTTTAAAAAAAAATCGAAATTAAATGTTTTTTTATTTATTTTTTCTTCTGGATCACATATTATAGTGTATTTTTATAGTACGACGAGTTTATCTCTCTTTTGAACATCGAAAACCGCATACAACACATATAAAAATTGCTATACTAACTCTCGGACGAGTTACTCCGAGATTGGTCGAGCTTCGTGTCATCCCTCCCCGAGATTAATGAAGTGCATTTGCCGAGGCTATTCCTCCCTTCTGAAAATTGTAAAGTTACTCTTCACGGCTTTTCCGATGCCTCCGAACGTGGATTTGCTGCGGCCGTGTACCTCCGCACCGTTACTGTTGACGGAGTTGTTGCTGTGCATCTGGTGATAGCGAAAAGCAAAGTCGCTCCCCTTCGGACTCGTCATACGATCCCGAGGTTGGAATTGTGTGGAGCTGCCCTCCTAATGCGTTTGTTGAACCACGTATGGCTCACATTAGGTCGATCTATTAAGATACAAGAGGTTTATGCTTGGACGGACAGTCAGGTCGTCCTTTGTTGGTTGAAGGCTCCGGCGCACACCTTGGACGTGTTTGTGGCCAATCGAGTGTCGCAGATTTGTAATTCCGACATCGAGTTGATTTGGAGACACGTGCCGGGAACCATGAATCCCGCGGATTGTGCGTCTCGGGGTTGTGTAGCCCCAACCCTAATTAACCACCCCCTCTGGTGGGGCCCACAGTGGTTGATGCGGCCTGAGTCGGAGTGGCCGCCCTCTCCAGCGTTGTCGAACGTAGCCGTTCCTGATATGCGGGCATGCGTCCTGGAGACTAACCCCGCCGGGGAAAAGGATTTGTTGTTGGATCGGTACAGCTCCTTACAGAAGCTGCTTGGTGTTACCGCTTGGATCAGACGTTTTGTGTACAATTGCAGAAACCCACGCGCGAGGCGTGATTCGTCGGTTCTCACTCCGGACGAGCGTAGGGACGCGCTCTTGTTTTGGGTCCGGAGAGTACAAGCTGATAGTTTTGAGTCCGAGATTGAAATTTTGCGTTTAGGCCGTCGCAAGTTGAAGGGCGCGGTATCGCGATTGAATCCCTTCCTGGACGAGAGTGGGCTTTTGCGAGTCGGCGGAAGACTTCGAAATGCGAACCTGCCGTATGGAGCTCGTCACCCCCTTTTGTTACCTAAAGCCGGACATTTGACTCAACTGATAATAACAGATCGCCATGTGAATGCACAACATGCTGGCTGTAATGCTTTGTTGGCCATTTTGCAGCGTGAATTTTGGATTTTGTCTGCTCGTCGAGCCATTCGCACTGTGGTTTTCCGTTGCCTGCCTTGTTATCGATTGAAGGCCGCGACCATGCAGCCCTAGATGGGTGATTTGCCTGCTGATCGCGTCACGGAATGTAGAGCTTTTGCCGGAGTCGCCACCGACTTCGCCGGTCCCTTTACTGTAAAGGCTTCGAGACTGCGTAATGCTAAAACCTATAAGGCGTACTTGTGCGTGTTTGTGTGTTTGTCCACCAAGGCTGTCCACTTGGAAATTGTCTCGGAATTGTCTACCGAAGCCTTTGTCGCCGCCTTGAGCAGATTTGTTTCCCGTAGAGGACTGCCGTCATTGATACGTTCCGATTGTGGTACTAATTATAAGGGAACGTGTAATTATCTTAAGGAAGTAGTTAAGTTTTTTGTTGATAATAAAATAGACATTGGAACCACCCTCTCCCGGCGTGGGATAATCTGGAAGTTTAGCCCACCAGCTTGTCCGACCTGGGGAGGAATTTTTGAAGCTTGTGTAAAGGCTGCCAAGACACACTTGCGTCGCGTGATTGGAGAAACTATTCTCACGTTTGAGGAACTTGATACGGTATTTTGTAAAATTGAGGCCGTCCTCAACTCGCGACCCTTGTGCCCGTTGTCTTCGGACCCGAATGACCTGGAAGCGTTGACCCCAGGTCATTTCTTGATCGGACAGCCCCTTTTGGCGTTGCCTGAATATCCGATTCAGGATGTAGGATCCCATCGTTTGTCGCGATACCAACTTTTGAGACAGATGTCCCAAAACTTCTGGGCACGTTGGTCGATGGAGTATTTGCATATCCTACAACAGCGCGTGAAGTGGACAGATAAAACCACCCCACCCCAGACTGGCGACCTCGTGTTGATTAAGGATGCTAACCTACCGCCCCTGTGTTGGCGAAGGGGGCGCATTGTTAAACTCTACCCCGGAACTGACGGAGTTCCTCGTTTTGCTGAGGTTTTGGTCCGAGATTCGGTTTTGAAGAGAGCAGTTAGTGGGCTCTCCCGATTACCCGTAGATTGACGTACCGTTCTTAACGGTCCGGGGCGGGGGGATGTTCGGAAAAGATCGACGTTTCTGAACGCATCTCTAATGTCACGTCAAATTGACATTTAGCTGTCACTTGAAGTTGACAGCGACACTGGATTGAAATTCTCGTAGCAAGATGTCGGAATAATTTTGCTGAATTTGTTAAAAATCGCTCGCGTTGAATGTGCCTGGCATATCGAGTTTGAATAAAATCTTAAATTATCTATGTGATCCCGTTTTGTACGACCAAGGTTTTGACGCCATCCATCGGGCTGGTCGCGGAGTTTTTGAGTGAAAGATAACCTTTTCTACCACACGCGTTGTTGCAGGGGCAATATATATCTTGATAGGCGGGCCCCGCGTGTGTTATCGTGTAGTGCTGAGGCGCCCAGTGTCTTGGGACCGCTGTGTTGTATGTGTTGTGAGTAGGGTGACGAGTTGGTGGGGTCTGCAGAAGAAGAAGAACTACATGGGGGCGCCCCCTTCACCACTTCTGCCCCGGAGACCGTCGACACCATGGACCCGTATGTAAAATTCACCTTACTTCACAATATAAATTAAGCGCTGTGTATCGCAGTCCAATTGTTCAGTTACATCCCAGCTGAAACCAAGTTTTTGTCCGGAGTCTATATTAGTGAAACCGCTTCCACTGCGCTAGCTGATTCCGCGGTATTAGCAGGGGTGTACTGAACACTAACAAAAAAAAAACAATTGGGGGTAGTTGCTTGCGCGTGTATACACGCGCCTGGTCGTTGGGATAGTTATTTGAAAATTTCAATTTCAATCTCAATTTTTTTTCCGTAAGTATATTATATTCTTATCAGATAGGTTTTTTCATGTAGATTCTAAATACTTATACTTCTTATATGTTATTTTATCGATAACTATGTAAAAAAAATTATATCGCATGGTCCGCACTATTGTTCTTTGTTTACTCAAAGGTCAAGTTAGAACGACCATTATAAAAACAAAACATATCGTAAAACTGTCAAAACAGTTGTAGTTTATCGCCTTGTTATCATAAATGTAACCAAAGACGGCCTAAGTATAACCAGATGTTCGGGATAGCGATAGCCGCGCACTCAAGTACTTTGTTTACATAAAAAATGGGCCATTAAAAAAGACCCTGGCTTTACAAAGGTTAATATCTTTCACCTGAGATACTTACATTTCAAATCTGTTGGTTTTGGGGGACGTTTTGTCCCATCGTCCTTTCTTGCTTATTTTTATATTTATATTTAAATATAAAGATTGTTTACCAAAACTGTACCTACCGCTAATAAGGCCTATTATTGTTGCTGTTAACAAAAAAAATCGGCCAAGTGCGAGTCGAACTCGCCCATGAAGGGTTGCGTCGTGCGTACCCATTTAATGTACCAATCACTTACATAAACCCAGCCAAAATACCACTACCATTTTTCGCCAGCAAAAATAACTTTGTTTTTTCATAGTGTAATTGTGTGATTTGCAAAGTTACATTTGCGGTTTTTGAAATAACTTTGTTTTTCATAGTGTGTGTATGAACGACAAAGTTATATTTGCGGTTTATGAAAATGTGTTATTTCTCAAACACTGCTGTCTACCTATTTCTCGTTCAAACTAGTTTTCATTTTAAGTGTTTATTAAGGTCTATCGCATATATTTATTTTAGGTTCTTCACTCTCTTACTTTGAAAGTTAGAGGACACACATTTTACCACTTCGGAAATATCTTTCAAAATATTGACTATGAGAAAAAATTATTAAGGAAACCTTTATATTATTTTTAAAGACCATCTATATGACCCACATGAATTAGGTTTGATGTTTTTTTTTTTAGTTTTAGTTCCATGTATGGGGAGCCCCCTTAATTTTTTGTTTTTTTTTAAATTTTCGTATGAAAATTGTTTACAGATTATTATACTACCAAGTTTCAAGTATGTAGGTAATAGCTTTGGAATAAAGTGGCTGTGACATACGGACGGACGGACGGACGGACGGGCATACAGACATGACGAATCTAATGTAAGGGTTCCATTTTTTGCCAGTCGGCTACTGAACCCTAAAAAGCTTTAGTCGTTCACTCTGGTTTGGTTGGCATTTTTTAAGTAAACATTAAGGTTTATAAAGCGATAATATATTTAAAATGCGACTTTTGTAAAAGTTATAAGTACGAGTATGTGCAATAATTCGGGCAGTAATTATTTTAAATTCGATTTATTTTTGGTTAAACTTTAGTGTTGTTAAAACTGTTATTTTAATATTTTGTATTTATAGATCTTATGTTTATTAAATTCCAATGCCAGTATAATGTAATATTTTTTCAAAAAAAATATTACAAATCTTTTTGATTGTCTGAAACGACGAACGACGAAACGACTGTTTGCAGAAACTGAATTATGGGACTGTGGCAGGAAAGGAAAACATGTTCACCTGCTGCTTAGGCTCTATGCAGCACACCCGTTTGCACTAAACTTAAAAATCGCCTAAGTCTTTTCCTAGCTAACTTAAGACATTCTTAACAAAAAATTGCTTTGCACTAACCTTAGGACATTCTTAAATGCACTTTTGGCTATTCTTAACTTACGGGCCCAATATCGAGCGCCTAAGGCTTAAGAAATACCTATATCAGTGATTATTGTCTGTGGCATTGTGAGCAAAGAGTAGTGCGACAAGCTTTTCTGTTCCGGTGATTACCTTTGGAACTAAAACAGTTTTCATACGACAGTCCATTTTGACAGCTAATTTTGTATTGCAAGTGACTCCTGTGTCACGGCTGTCACCGGAACAGAAAAGCTTGTGGCTTTTGTATTCTTGTTTGCTAGATAGAGACACAACACATGTGACATACGTCATTCATCATTTATTAAAAAAAAAGCATTATGCCCCCAGTACACGATGTGCGATCATGGTCGGCGACCATGACCAATACATCGTACATTGACACTTTTGAAAGAACCTTTTTAAACTTGTTCGTTCAAAAGTGTCAATGTACGATGTATTGGTCATGGTCGCCGACCATGGTCGGCCAACCTTTTTTTTTTTTTTTTTTTTTGTAACAAGAGGAGAATGCGGAGAATTTTTAGGCATACTAAACGTTATGTTGGACTCGGTCACACCCATGGCATGTCCCTCGCCGCACCCAGCCCTCCCGCCAAGCCTAATAGGCTTCGCGTCAGGGCTGGGCGGTTCTAACCTCTGCCCCCCCCCCCTAACGAGCCCGAAGGCACGAGAGGGGGCCGGGCAGAGGGAGGGAGCTTCCTCCCCAGCTCCCCATAAGGCTACCCACTCGCGGTGGGCAGGCCAGATGGGGTGAACGGGAGAAGGCACCACTACCAACTAAACTCCTCTCGAAGACCTGCGCCTTTCCCGAGCCTGTGGGTATGTGTTAGCACGCTCCACGTGACATGGTCGGCCAACCTGTACTGGGGGCTTGACAGATCGACAATCTTTTCTGTTCCCATGACAGCGGCGCTTATGTTTAGCCGCAAAACATGAAAGTATTAGCAAAATGACATTAAAAACAAAACTCGTTAGTTCTAGTTTTGGCCACCGGAACAGAAAAGGTTGCGCACTGTATTTATGTTTTTCCTGACAGTTGAGCTCAGTTGACTTTTTCTTTTCTCGGTGAATTACTCCTACCAAATAAAATAGACAACGCCTTAGCTTTTGTCTCCTTTTAACTTACGAAGGAATCAATGAGAAGTTTCAACCAAAAAAATATCCAGTGACCTACTTTACCTCGCCAGGTTTAAAATCCATAAACAATTAATATTTGAACTCATTCATTCATTCTTTTAGCAAGGTGATGACTAATTTACGACGTAGTCTGTCAGTGCAAACAAAAATTTTAGCTAGGCTGTTTTAGGCTGTTTCTAAGCTAAGATGTATCTTATCTATGACAAGCTCAACCCGAGTTTAGTGCAAACGGGCATTAGTGTCACCCATTTTAAAATGGTAACATATTTTAAAAAATGAACCAAACCAACTAAACTTCAAAATTTAACTATCTCGTTTCGGGCCAAAGTGCGTGTGAAGCACACCCAATAAAGCAGCGATACGCAAGCTGTCGCAAACTGCGCGCTGCCATCCGTAGCGAGTTTAGTGGCGTCCGGAGAGAAACTACGATTCCTCCGAGCGGAGGTATCTACTCCTCAACTTTATGTTCATTTTATCTTTTCGGCAGTATTGCGAGGCGGGGGCCTCGACAAGGGCCCTCCAGGGCTGCGTTAACGCCGCGGCCGGCCTGCCACCTCCGGCGCCAACACTTTTTACACTTCACTATTCAAATATTAATATATATGAGAGCACCGACGACGTTGTCATTTAACTTAAATTTTATCTTTATCGCTTTTTTATGTGGAAGTTTGTTAAGTTTAAGTATAAAAAGTTCGTAAATATCACGACGCTTACTTACCTGATTCGAAGCTGTCCATGCTCTCGCTTTTGATGTCCGCAACATCTGGAACAATACAAATCTTCAATTACTTACATTTATTATTAACTAATCGGAGACGATGAGCTGGTTAAAACCAAGCTCCATAGTCTAACCCATCGACGTAAAGTGGCTTGCTTGTCGGTATTTTACAGGCTGTACTTCGGTGAGTGTGCTTCTGAGCTGCACGAGCTCATTTCACCATCCCCGTTCTACCACCGAGAATCTAGACGCACAGCAGGCTATCATCCTTACTTGGTCAACATCCCGCGAATGCTTACCAAGCGCTTTTCTTCTTCCCTTTGTTATGCGCACCGCCAAGGAATGGAATTCAATGCCTGCGTCTGTTTTCCTGAATGACTACAACCCTACAATTTTTAAAGCTAGAGTGAATAGGCTGCTTCTGGGTAAGCTCGCTCTATCTTAGGCTTCTTCTAAACCCTAAGGTTCAGTGTGAAGCCAGGAGCAAGCCCATAAAACATAAAAAATTAACTAAACTGTCACTCTTCCTCCTGTGTTACGCATCACATGCCAAATAACAGACAACAATCTGCTTAAATAAAAACTCAAGAAAATCAGCTTTAGAAATTTTTTATGCAGCTTATGCTATTGACCCTATTCCTTAGTCAGAAACATGATCTGAGGAAACAACATTTTGCTAAAACTCTGGGCAACTACAGTGACACAAGCTTTTCTGTTCTGGTGATTATCTTGGAACCTAAAACAGATTTCATACGACAGTCCATTTTGACAGCTAATTTCGTATTGCAAGTGGCTCCTCTGTCACGGCTGTCACCGCAACAGGAAAGCTTGTGGCACTGTACAATTAGCGAATTGACAGTTTCAGATGATTGATTTATTCATTAATGGCGGTATTACACGGTTCACTTCTGCCTGAAAATATAACGTAAAAGTGCATCATTCAATGGCAATGTTCAACCACATTCAATCGCGTTGAAAGAATTGAGCTCGTTCAATATTTTCACTTTTGCGTTCAACGGTGAAAGCAATTGAACGAAATTTGAACGTGTAAACATTAGAATTGAATGATTCACTAATTATTCATTTTCAATATGCTACCTAATTGGTAGAAATGAATTTCCAAGCAATGCAAATTGATTGGTTCTCTTTATAATTTTGATAGTTAACTTTTAAGATACGTGTAAACAGCACCATCTTTCTCTTCTGCGCCTATCAACCATAGTGAATCAATTTGGTGAAACCGTGTAATATCGGTATTATTGATGATTGATTGTTAACTATAGTCCCATACATTAATAATGCTAATATTACACGGTTTAACCGAATTGATTCACTTTGGTTGAAATTGAAAGGCGCAGAAATACAGGCGTACCTTGACATAGAATGATGAATGTTGTTTCATCCAAATTTACCGTGTATTTCCGCTACTTGGTCTTGGTTCGTTTAGAAACTCAAATATTATGAGTTTGAAACAGCCAATTTATTTTTCAGAAACCGCGTGGAAATCTATTTTATGCTATCAGAAATCAATTTTATAAATGTGACTGATAAACAAAAATAAATATCCCGTTTATTGCATAAACCTAGAAATTGTAGCATTATGTTAAGAAAACTAAATAAGTACCTATGACATTCTTATCTCATTAAAAACAATTTTTAACAGAAATGCTAAAACTCTTAGAGGAAATACATTACTCACAGTAAATACACAGCCACCTTCATTCTTTTCCAAACTCACTTCGAAGTTACGTGGAAAGGCAGCTGACCGCACAAAGTTGGAGTCCTACGCCGTGATACGGGCGCCCGAGGCGCGGTCGGGCTGCGACACGGCCGGGCCTGATCCACTTACCACCTCTCACCTACAGTTGCCTACTATTTTAAATTTACAATTCGACGTGATCCTGTTTCAAAGTTTTAGTCCCATTCCGGAGTTTTGACCCTTTGGGTATAAGGTGTGAGCGTGGACGCATGTAGATACCTAATAAGATTTCTCAATATAGGGAGCAGGATTTTTGGAACAGACAAATAGTACGTTTGCTTATATGTAACTGCCTGTTCATAATATTTTATTTCTTTGGTTAGAGTATCTTCGTATTATTGTTTTTGTGGTAAGGCTTTTATTATGTAAGCAGCAAAAAGTGCAGTATTTCTACCAAGTGTGGTGGTTGACTGGGTATAGACTGGGACTCGGACTGAACTTCATTCAATGTTGTATGAGTTTGTCTTGATGTCGCGACGTCACACCTGTGCGTGTCGTGAGAACATACGTTGTGTCGCGGACTCTAGTTCTGCTAAGTCTCTATGGAATAGAGATTGTTACGCAGACAAAATTAACTTACGAGAAACTTAAATAGAACAAATATGTTTGTCTATCTTACGCCCGAATTCTCGAACGCAAATCATCTTTGGGAGCGTCTTAATCATCATGGCATCTCTTTCATACGTTTGACATTTAGGTAAAGTGACAGGGCGATGTTTGAGACGCTCCCAAAGATAAGTAGCGTACGAGTATTCGGGCATTAGTCATTGAACCCGAGACCTCTAAGAAATGTGCTATTTTGATACCAGTAATGTGGAACCTAAGTACCTATTGAAGTTCTCAGGGATGAAAATGTGGTTAAGATTGAACCTAAAGCGCGTCACAAACGGTGAAGATGCTATAATATTTTATCTTAAGATATCGTAAGATAAAATATTATAGCATCTTAAGCTATCACACACGGTTAAGATACGATATATTTTGGAATCTTTTCACTCTCTCGATATCACGTACGAAAGGTTTGAGGGCCATAGCTAGAAACAGCTTGAGACCTATCATAGGATTTAGTTAAAAAATAGTTGATTCCTAAGCAAAACTCCATGTAATTTCTAATAGTCAATTAAAACTGCTATGACCAAATGAGTCAGGCCCTCAGTTCATCAATTGTCAAAAATTTACTGTCACCTGTCAAAGTAATTAATTAAATAATAATACCGTCCTTAAAAAAAGTAAAAAATGATGGTCACCATCTGTAAATTTTGTTCTCACAAAAATTAAAAATTCAATCTCTGAAAGTATGGTACTTGGAGAAACGGATGCTAGGTCAACTTCTAGTAAAGATTTCGTAAAAAAACGTAAGCTTACTTTCATTAATCTATGTGGCGAAGCCTAGTCAGTAGAACCGAAAACGTCAGGCCCTCGGTTCATCAATTGTCAAAATAAAAACATTCCAATTATTACTAAACTATTAACGTTTGCACCATTGTTTCTACGTTAGAAATTCCCAGAAGTGTTAAAGAATCAGAAATTTAAAGTATTTTTATGTATTTCTTTAGTTTACTTGCAAATTTGGAAGATTCATTAATGTACAAATTGATGAACTGAGAGCCCAAGCTAAACCTTTATAAATCTGTAACGGTATATTCTAGACAATTGAAAACTTCTGAAAAGATTTCACGAATTCTTTACTATATTCGGATTCAAAAATTATTAACAATCAATGCTTAATTACTTTGACAGGTGACAGCAAATTTTTGACAATTGATGAACTGAGGGCCTGACTCATTTGGTCATAGCAGTTTTAATTGACTATTAGAAATTACATGGAGTTTTGCTTAGGAATCAACTATTTTTTAACTAAATCCTCTGATAGGTCTCAAGCTGTTTCTAGCTATGGCCCTCCATCCTTTGGGTAATCTCGATATCTGCCCTAGATAGCAGACGAATATTCTGTAAAACATCTTATACAGGGTGATCAAAAATGAGCAATTCGGATTTGCTATTAGACTTATTGGACAGCTCATCAGACAATGATTCTAACCTGGAATTTGATATAAAAATTGCTATAGCTAATTCGAAGTCTAGATCAGTTTGGATAGAAAATCGTATTAAGTTTAGAAAAGAACGCGGGGAATTTAATCTTTACGAAGATCTCTCAACGAAAAAGTTTCAAATGTATTTTAGGAAATCAAAGGAAACATTTTTTGCAATTCACAATCTGATTAAGGAAGATATTATGAAAAAAAATACAAACATGCGAGAAAGTATTACGACTGAAGAACGACTTGCAGTATGCATAAGGTGAGTAATAAGACAAACTACTTTTGTTTATTTTTTTATTTTTACTCATAAGTTGATACCTAGAAAAAGCAAACAATTTGAATAAAACAGGTACTTAACCCATAGTGTGTGTACTACACAATGGTATTGGATTGGAACGAAATAACACTGAAAAAACTTAAAACAGTACTAGTCCAGTGAATAGAGGGTTTTCAGCTTACAAGTGGTCCGGTAGTTTTTAATTTTTGATATGTTGTCTAGGATGGTTTGTAAGTATTTAAAATGCAAAATGCACAATTCCTCGCCCTCCGCCCCCTCCGCCATATTGAAAAAATCTGCATTTTTTTTCAGATTTTCGCTTAAATCTTCGTTTAGGTGCATTTGAGCCAGAGAAGAGTCTTCACAATGTTGTAGAAAATTAAATTTTCTATAATTAACACTTTAAATTTTGTTACTAGGACAGATAGTTATATAGTTATATGCACTTTTAATTAAATGGTTTTCCAGAAATTTGTCAAACTTTTAAAGAACAAGGTGCAAAATGGGCCCAGAGTCGTAGCACTTTGAAACCTTATTTAATATATACTAGTAAATAATTACAACATTTTATTATATGGCGACGAAGTTCAGTTGTGAAAAATTAAAAAGTTAGAGTAGTTCAAAAGTCTTGAAATAAGCTAAATACTTTCGCTAATATCTTCGTTTAGGTGCATTTTAGGCAGAAAAGATTCTTCACAATGTTGCATGCTGCATTTTGCATTTTTAATACTCACTAACCATCCTAGACAACATATCAAAAACGGGACAACCTGTATACACATCTTTTCGTATCCAAAATATATATTTCGTATGTTAAGATAGTATCTTAACATGCAAAATATATATTTCCGTATCTTAACATACGAAATATATATTTTCCGTATCGCTTAGCATCTTAAGATACTTAATATGAAAATATATGTTATCTTCGTCGTGTGTGATGGTCCATTGAGTTGTATGGCGAGCGATATTCTATGTTAAGATAAAATATTATAGTATCTTCACCGTCTGTGACGACCTTAAGTGATATTTAGTTGTGTTGCAAACCGTTTTTGACAGGCTTTTGGGAAACAATACTCCAGTAGTATGTACTACTAATACATCAAGAAATAAAAATCAGCCAAGTGCGAGTCGAACTCGCTCATGAAGGGTTCCATACCCACTTAACGTACCGATTACATACACCTAGCCAAAATACCACCACCATTTTTCACCAGCCAAAAATTATTTAGTTTTTCATAGTGTCTGTATGAATTACAAAGTTACATTTGCTGTTTTTGAAATAACTTTGCTTTTTATAGTGTTTGGATGAAAGGCAAAGTTATATTTGCGGTTTTTGAAAATGTGTTATTTATGTGTTCGACCAATTTTCGTTATAAGTGTTTATTAAGGTCTACAGCATACCTATATTTATTTTAGATCTTTCACTCTCTTACTTTAAAAGTTAGAGGGGGGGTTAAATGACTGCATGACAGACAAACATTAAAGTCTTCCTCATAAGTTTATTTTGTGCGCATAACAATCTCTCTTCCATAGAGACTTAGCAGAACTAAGGTCCACGACACAACATATGTTCTCACGACACGCACAGGTGTGACGTCACGTACATCAAGACAAACTTATACCTCGATCGTCCTGTCCTGTGATACCGCGGGCAAAGCCGCGGGCAGAAGGCTAGTTTTACAAAACAACGAAAAAAGAGATCACTTTTACATTCGACATCACTAATTTAATCAGCCAATACAACAATGATATTATGGTAGTCTATATTTAGTAGCAATACGCGATAAGTGAAGGCAAGTCGTCCAGGTGCACCGGAGGATATTACCGTTCTCCCAGCGGGGCCCGGGGGGGGCTCTAAGGCAGCTAGATTTCCCCTGGGGCCCCGTTAATTTTCTGCCGCCTTGAGCATACTGCCCTCCAGGGACGCGCTACCTTTCAGCCATTCAGACTCAAGGTGTTATTCCTGAAACGGTTGATGTCGATATGCCTCTCATGAGGAAACTTTTTCGTCGAGTAAAACATTCGCCGTAATGATGTCACATATTATTTCTGTACGTAAAGCGTGCGTTGCTGTGTCTTTACATTTTAATGGTACGGTGCAGAGCTCGTGCAGAGGTAATGATAGCTCTTTTAGACCCTTTCTGCATTAGATAATGTTTTCTATTTACAAATTAGAAGGCACATTGCAATCACAATAGTATATTATAATATATCTGCCTAAGTGGAAGCCTTTAACCCCATTGACGCCTGACCGGCCGAATAGGGCCGGAGAATAATGGAAAATCTATTGTGTCTCATTTCTGGGGCGTTGAATGATGAAGCAGTACCTAAGTACCTACTAATTTATTATAATAAGTATCAGCCATTTTTAAAGATGTGGCACTTGCCTTTCTTTTGAAACAAGAATTTTAAGAAAAATCATTTTGTATTACTTACTAGAAAGAGTTGCGAGTTACATTATTCTTTAGTACAAGAAGCTGATAAACAAAACTACTTCAGAAATTATAACAACACGTGTGCAAGGAAGTATCAGAGTTGCAAATGTCATTTAAAGTTGTCGTGTCACACGACAACTCGTGTGGCTGACCTTTAAGTCAGCTTGTTACAGTTCACGGGCATGCCATTGTAATCCAGAAATTTTTACTCTCCATTTTACTGCATTAGCATCTATACGAGAATTTAATGTTGAAACTATCAAACTGCACGCCGTATCACACGTGACAACTCACAACTTTTAAATTGACACTACCTACATGCAATTGTAATTGGATGGAATAATCGATAAGGGGTTAGGAAAGTCAATACTTACTTACTTTTGTCTTAACTAAGAACTGATTTCAGAATTAGTGGCATGGCATACATCTAAATGTAATGCATGCATAGCATACGCTACAACACATATCTACTTATCAACATTAAGCCGCCTTTACTACGTGGTAAAACAACATTGTGATTTGCGAGGTTTCGCGTTATCAAATAATATAAAACTTGAGTGTACTAGCAAAAATCAGTTTAAACGTAACGGAAATAGAAGTGGTTTTCCTGTTTTCAGGCTGCGATCATTGTTGCTAATAGCAAAGGCGTCTGTAGTGGATCCCGTCTGCGGGTGTGTGTATGAGCGGGTCGAGGCGGTCCCGCGGGACAGAAGGAAGTGTGGCCGGAGCGGCGCCACCTGGGACCACGGGGGCGGGGGCGCGGGGGCCGGGGGGCATCAGACAAGTAACAGACACAGCCAATAGACGATATCGAAATCACGCTACGACTTCCAGTTCTCCAGTTCCCCCGCGTAAACAAGAAACACTTTTAGTAATTAAGTATTGAAGCGATGGCCTCAGGTCGCGGGTCGCCGGCGATAATATCTAAATGCCTAATGGCAGTAATGGCTGCTGGGCCTGTGACGAATGTATCGACCCCCCGCCGCCTCTCCACTATGTGATAATTCCAAACGCTGCGGCCGCGCCACCTGGGATCTGCCAGAGACGGACTCCAACAATATGAATATGTTTAAAGCCGTAGCAGTACGAACAAAGGTATTGTTGTACAGACTAAGTAAGCACCTGCAACAGCATGTCCCGCATGCGGGTCAAAGATGAGCGCGGTCGCAAACTCATTATTACGTCGTCGGTCTTGTAATTAGGGTGCTTGCTCTACTACAACTAAAACGTTGTAGGAAGATATTTAATAAAATTATCGGTTTTAATCTCAAATATTTATGGGTTCACGTAGATCACCTTTCAGATCAAACTGCCTCTGCAGTCTAGTCGTCCACGCACCAGCATCAGACCGCGAGTTCCCGGGCTCAATTCCTATAACGTGGGTCCTAAGTGTCTATTGTAGGTATTAGTTTTGTTTGTTGGTAGGACGCGTTTTTAGTCCGTCTGGATAGCTACCATCATATTATTCAAGTGATAGCAACAATGTTTTAAGCAATGTTGTAATTCGGCCGTTAGAGATAACTTGATAAAAAAGTTCGTCAATGGTTTAGGATTCCGGGAGCCTAAGCAAACTTACTCACTATCAAATGCACAATAATTAATATTGAGATGAGATGTGCTTGTGATATTGGCAAAAACCAACTACAATAAAGAACTCTGAATCTGGGCTTTCAACATTGAACCAAAAAATTCTGGCGGTATTTAGCACCGGCATTTCGACCAAAAGACACAATCAAGAGAACTTTGAGGACAACATTGCCAACAATTTCAGATTGACACTGGAGGCGGTAGTTGGCATGGCACGCGCTGCGGCGTCACCCGTCGCGCCATCGGGCATTCTGAACGCACACGCGGGCCAAGCCGATGCAAAAATCTATTGGTTCACGAGGATCTCCTCTAATTTTAATCCAGCTTAAACGAATGTTGCACAGTAATTAAACTTAATATAGGTATGTGGCTAACTAAACCAACAATAAAGATCTTTGGTCTTATCTTAACATAAGTAGAACGCACAACTTCTGAGATTTCTGAGTGATATTAACACCAGCATTTCGGCCAAAAGACCCGATCGAGAGGTATCGAATTTCATATTCATATTCATATTCATATTCATTTATTCATTGCTAGTCACAGTACATAAGATGTTTCATAGAGTGTAGGATCAGTGTGACACCCCGTGAGGGCACAGCAGATATACAATTAACAATTTAGAGCTTATCACTAAAATATTCATCTAAACTATAGTAGGCTTTATTTACTAAAAAGTTTTTGAGCTCACATTCAAAAGCATTAATATTTTCCAGGCATTTAATATTATTTGGGATACTATTGTATATTTTTATTGCCATTAAATGAGGACCTGTTTTATACAAACTTAGTGTAGTGAATGGGCTATTTAATTTATATAAATCTCGGTTGTTCCTTCTAACTGTGGTTTTTTGAGAATATAGGTACATATTTTTCTTAACAAATTTACAAATTTCACTAATATACAGTGATGTTATAGTCAATATTTTATATTTTATGAAGTAGGGTTTACAAGATTCTGTTTGGTGAATATTGGAGAGGATTCTAATACATTTCTTTTGTAATACAAAAATATCTTGTATAATGGAGCTATTTCCCCAAAGTATTATGCCGTAGGAGAATCTCGAATGTATATATGCATAATAGGCAGTTAATGTTGTATGGAAGTCAGTAGATTTTTTTAATTTGAATAATGCATATATAAGTGAGGATATTGATTTTGATTTGAGGGCAACATTGCCAACAATTCCAGATTGACAATGCAGGCGGGAGTTGGTACGCTCTGTGGTGTCGCCCGTCGCGCCATCGGGCATTCCGAACGCACCCGCCGCGGCCAATACAAGCTACGGCATTTAATTACCCACGTGCCTCCGAAAGGCGATCCCGAACAACATTCCCGGCGTTGTTGCCCGACTAACTTGACAAAATAACTTGCAAATATTCGGCATTATCATAACAAATGTTAGATCGGGACTAAACTGAAATTGAAATATTTCTGGTCAGCACCACCGCCATCCAGTTTCAAGTTCCGAACATCCAATATTTCGGGATTTTGGGGTTTTAACTGTACTCCAATGAACGAGTGAACGTAATTCATAATCGGTTTTTAATTAAAGAATGCTCATTTTGTGCTCTTTTTGAAGTCAGTATGGGGCATATGATACTTAGCATGCAATGTTTTTGAGTTGTTTTCCCGACTGAAACTGAAACATGTTCTAATATTTCTTTAGACAGGGTTTTTTCTAGAAGGTTTTCTTTTCTGTTACTTTTTCTCTATTGTTTTCTTTTCTGTTTCTTTTTCTCTATTTCAGTCTTTTATCGGGAATCTACAAGACTGTGAATAAAGAAGGGTCAAACCACTTAAAACCTGCAGACTACTTGGTAGCTGATAAGTGAGTACCAACATCAGTTTTCTTTGATTGTTTCATTTTTCAGAAAAAAGTACTTACCGCTATGGCAGATAACGGTCTTAAGAAATTGGCTAGACTTTAATGGAGTTTGTAGTAGGAATGGATGGCGAGTTGCCTCAAAAAACGGAAATACTTAGCGGAAATTTAAATTAAAAATTAAATTCATCGTATGTGATTCAAGGATTGTTTGTATCACCGGTGAACAAACAATCCCTGAGCAGTGTAGGATTAGTGCAGAGTGCCGCTGCCTTTTTGAAACATATACCTAATGTGAATAATAAAGGTTTCCAAAGCGCGTGGTTGAGTGCGGGCCCCGCTCGTGCGTCCCACGGGAGCGAGCCCGCGCGCCCAACTTCGGGCTCAGCGGCGCCCCCCCGCGCGCCACCCCTCGCCCCCGTTGAGAATACATTTGCGCAACACTCCGCTGGCCTAACAACGACTGCGACAACGAACCGCTCGCCAGGAAAAATTACTCATTTTCCAATACCGAAGGATAGTTGCGAGCCTTTGTTACAAGACAAAGAGCCCTTGACTTTATAACTCCGACGTCTCCGCGAATGCCTATAAAGAATCCACAATAAAACACGAACAATACGTAATTTGCTTATAACTGTGGGTGCCTAAGGAAAGGACGCTTTGTCTGCTGTGTGAGCTGTGTCACGTTGCCCAATATTTTTGAATTAGTGTCCGATTGTTTGCCTTTAGAAGAGGCCGGTTCCTATCGTAACTACACTTTTTATTAGGTCCTAGGACGTGCCTCAAGGTTTTTTTGAAAATACAACCACCATGCCACATTTCTAAGTACGGCATTATCAATTCACAAGTTTCGTATCTGCATGAATTATTTGTGTATTGTTCCTAAGCTTTGTGTTTGTTCACATAGACTCTTGCAAAAGCTGGAAAGTTTTTGTGAAGAACTTTTGCGAAGCCACATAAGAACCGGTACCACTTGCACACACACTTTGGTACCAGTTATAGCCAGTCAGTTATTAACATGCGTTTAAATTCACAAGATTGTTATTCGAGTTTTTTGTTTATTTGAAATTGATAATATGGAATACACTTACCTACTAATGAACCTCAAGAAAATAAACAAAATTTAAAAACACGATGTTCAATAACTCCATCACAAGATAGCGAGTAACACAGCTTATTTCACTACCAGTAAGGAGCAACATAAAACTTAATTATCTGGTGGGCATAAAGTTTAAGACCGCTAGGCGCTGGTTTAAAAAGTCTGTAAAGTTGTTAAAGATAAAGTGTCGTCGTCGCGGACCGATGGCGCGATGATGGGCGACGCCAGCCAATTTATTTATAATCTCGGGTGCAGAATTGGCTACGAATTAGCATGTAAATATTTGAGGTCCAAGGAGGCCTGTGTAGATTTATCGCGAACGGCGGGAGATAAGCGGGGACAGAGTCGTAAAGCAGCCCGGGCGAGCTGGTATAGCAAGTCACCCTTTGACGAAGTTGTAAAAAGAGCATTAAAACGCAGTAAAAACGCATCGCCCACGAGCCTCGAGACCGCGCGTTATTTTAGTGTTCTCCTTATGAATTTCAATGAAGACACTGTAATGAGACAGTACTTGCTATGAATCTTTGCTTTGTTATACATAATTAGATACTTCGCTACGCCGCTGCTAGAATTGAGCGCTTTGAAATTATACCTATGCCCACTTCTTCCTTGTATTCTGTAATGCACACATACCCATAAAATATTTGTAAAAAGTATGTTGCTGCCTCGCAAATAATGTCATAATTATGGTAACTAAGCTGGGCAGTAGTTATTTTAAAAGTATTAAGCTTGGATGTGTTGTTTTTTATGCAATACTCAGATGTATCAGGTCTCCAGAAGGACATCCTTTATTTTAGGACCCTAACATAAAAATAAGTGATAATGTAAACTTAGTTTAGAAACTTTGGACCACTAGATCCAGTAGGCTGTAGGACCAACTTTCGGTTTCCTTGTCATTTGAATCTCAAAATATAAGGCTTTGGCTGCGTTCGAATATGCAAGCGTTAATTTCAAACTTATGTCATTAATTAAGCGAATAATATTTTACTGGAGGCTTACTTATTGTTTGGTTTGCTTGCACACGCACTAGTCTACCTTCGTCTATACGATACTTACCGGTGATATCATCAGCTTCATATTCTTCAGTTGGCTTGCTTTCGATTGCGTCTGCATCCTCACCATCTAAAGGAAATATTATATTTTGTAGACATTGGTTTAATTTACTAGCTATAAAAATAAATACGTAATAATTAAAAAAATATATTTTCAATATAATTTTTAAATTCACCGCCATTGTGGTATATTGGTTCACATCACCGATTTCAGACCCAGAGATCCCTGGTTCGATTCCTTGTGGGGGTAAAAGTATTCGGTTTGGTTGGTCTAGGACTTGTTCTTAGTCCGCCCGGCTAGCTACCACTATCTTATCTTTACAACTTCATCTTATCAACACAACATCAGGTGTGTGTGATGAAGGCAACCCCGTTATAGATAAAAAAACCCTTAACAAAAACAAAGGAGAAGATTTTTAAAATAACATCCATAGTAATATAACACATATTGGAGGACATATCTCATTGAAAGCAATCGTTTTGGCGACATGAAATTGTCATTAAACCTAAATAATACAGCTAGAACATCTCGGAGAGCCCAACAGATACCTTCGGGGAGCGCACGTGAAGACGAAGCACGATTTGAAGATAATGTATATGCATAGAACTCGCGTTTTTCACCCCTCTAAGACAATACACTTGAGGACATACGTCGCGGAGATGACAGAAAGATTATAGAACGCCTCTTTCTAATGTTTCTGTTTTAAATGCTCAAATGTTTTAGGCATTTTTTTTCCAGAGAATACGTGCGCTTGTACACTACACTGAATTTTACCGTCCCGGAAAAAACGGATGATTGTATTTTAATAATAAATTATTTATAATAGTAAGAATTTATTTATTTCATGTATTTTCAATGTTTCAAACTCTAAACTACACGAAATAAATAAATTCTTACTATTATAAACAGCTTATTACCTATTAAAATACAATCATCCGTTATTTTCCGGGTCGGTAAAATACAGTGTAGTGCCCAAGTGCCCTACTATTTTGTAACTACTGAAGGTACCTTACCGTTTTTTTTTCAAATGGAATGGAATGGAATGGAAAAATTAAATGGAATGGCAAAACTGACCATTAAAATTAAGTTTTATTTTTTTACATAGTTTTTCAAAGTTATCAAAATTTGACAAGAGGAAGGCCTAAATGTTTAAAAATAGTACACCAGAATATCCAAAATATTGATGTGTTATGTGTTACTGAACATTGGTTAAAATAATATGAATTATTGTTAAATTTGGATAATTATAGTGTTGTAAGTTCAGTCAATAGAAAAACTGCAGTAAGGGGGGGTTCTCTAATAATTTTACCTAATAACACACAATATAAAGAGCGAAAGGATATAGTATCCCTCTCTGTTGAACGAATTTGTGAGATATCATGCGTGGAACTTGAACAAATGATTATAATCTGTGTATATAGCCCCCCTGGAGCAAATTACACAGTCTTTGAGTCCACTATGGAGGATGTTTTGAAAATATGCTGTCGTAAGAATAAAAAAATTGTAGTTTGTGGAGATTTTCTTAGATATTAAATTAGCACAACTCTCCAGTAAATTCCTTAACCTTTTTAAATCATTTAATTTGCTTCACACTTTTAATGAACCGACGCGAATTACGCCAACATCGGCTACTTGCTTAGATAACATCTTTTCCAACTGTAACTTAATTGAGAAATCGGTAATTAATTTTATTAAATCCGACCACAGTGGACAACTAGCTTCTTTTGAGCACTATAATGTTACTCCTAAACGCGAAGTAATTTGCAGGCCAATACCGAAACGTGGTATTAATAAATTTAGAAATAATGTACAAGATAAAATTCAATGTTTGCCAGCTTCTGCTGACGCTAATAACTCTTATCAATCATTATTTGATATTGTTGAAAAAGAATTTAGTAACAATTTTAAACAAAAAGTTATAAAGTGTAATGATCGTAAGAAGTTCAGTGACTGGGCCACACCTGGTATCTATAATAGTAGAAGAAAGTTATTTGAACTCTATGCACAAAAAACGACTTCCTGTGATCCTAGCTTCATTGAATATGTCAAGAAATATTCAATAACATTTAGGAAAGTATGTGCTTTGGCAAAATCTAGGTATATTTCAAATAAAATTAAATCATCCGAAAATAAAATAAAAGCTACCTGGAGTATTATAAACCAAGAGACTGGCAAAACAAAAAGCAAAATTAATTCATTTAGCTTAAAAATTAGTGATCAGACTTTTGAATCGGATATTGAGGTGGCTAGTGCTTTTGAAGGTTTCTTTGCTCGAATTCCGTTAGAAACTACTCGCAGACTTAACTCTTGCCCCAACACCGCTGTCTCTCTTATGGAATCTAGTGTGAACAAGTGCCAGGAAACATTTAGTTTTAGCTATGTCACTACCGAAGATATTATTAAAGCATTCAAAGCAATAAATATTAAAAAAACAGAAGATCTCTGGGGCATATCTACAAGTATCATCAAATCAATAATTGATGTGATAGCTCCATCATTAGCAATAATTTTTAACCAATGTATAAGTGAAGGGGTCTTTCCTAATTTAATGAAAAATAGTAAAATAATTACTCTATTTAAAGCTGGTGACAAAAGTGACCCAGCAAATTTTAGACCTATATCCATACTACCAGCAATAAGTAAAATATTTGAGAAATTAATTTATGCTCAACTTTTAGAATATTTTAAATTAAATAGTATACTGCATGAGAAACAGTTTGGTTTTTCAAAAGGTAAAAGTACAACTGATGCTGGAGTTGCATTTCTAAAACATGTACTTGATGCCTGGGAGGACAAGCAGGATGTAATCGCTATTTTTTGTGACCTTTCCAAGGCATTCGATTGTGTTGATCACCAAACACTATTAAGGAAGTTAAAACATTATGGTGTTTCTGAAATGTCAGTAAGCCTTATGCATTCATATCTGTATGAAAGAACTCAGAAGGTAGTTATTAATAAAACTGAGTCTACCGGAGCTCTCATTACTATGGGCGTACCCCAAGGATCAATATTGGGCCCGCTGTTGTTTTTAATATACATAAATGACCTTCCTTACTACGCGAAGAATTTATGTGAGACAGTGCTATTTGCCGATGATACATCTCTAGTCTTTAAAGTAGATAGAGGTGATGACTGTTCTGACGAAGTGAATAGTGCTCTTTCAAAAGTGTCACATTGGTTTAATAGTAATAATTTATCATTAAACTCAAAGAAAACTAAGTGTTTAAAATTTTCGTTACCTAATGTAAGACAAGTTGATTTTCATATAAGACTAGACGGCGTTATGGTCGAATTCATTAACAATACAAAGTTTCTAGGTATTATATTAGACTCGCGACTACAACGGGATCCTCATATCGAAGCCTTGGCGAGTAGACTCAGTTCGGCCGCATTCGCAGTTAAGAAAATAAGGCTCTTAACCGATATTGAAACGGCTAGAATAGTCTATTTTAGTTATTTTCATAGTGTTATGTCCTACGGCCTTTTGTTGTGGGGCTCAGCCGCTAACATCCACAGTATATTCGTGCTCCAAAAAAGGGCTATTCGCGCCATGTACAACCTCCGATCGAGAGATTCTTTAAGAGATCTATTTAAAGAAATAAACATTTTAACTGTTGCAGGACAATACATCTATGAAAATATAATCTATGTGAAAAAGTATTATAATACATTTGCAAAGCAGAGCGATATTCATCGCTTTAACACAAGAAATAAAGATAAACTTGTCGTTCCCAAGTTTAGGCTGGAAAAATCCAGAGCCTCATTTCTGGGGAAAAGCATAGCCTTTTTTAATAAAGTTCCACAGCATATAATTGAACTACCATTGCATAAATTTAAATGTTACATTAAAGAGTCGCTGATGAGCAAAGGATACTATAAAGTAGACGATTATTTGAATGACCGCAATGCATGGTCATGATGTAACACATAACATAATCACTGTTTAATATGATGTATTTTTATACTAAGCAATTGTTGTATTAGTAACGATATGTTTTTTTTTTGTAAATGTCGTTACCTAACTAAGAAACGCTGGCAAGTTTCTTGCGCCCATTCTTCTTGTCAGTTAAATAGTCTTGAATGGGTGGTAGGAAAATATTGACGATTCATAAGTACATATTTATTATGTCTAAGTGAATAAAGAATATTTTTATCTTTATCTATCTTAAAACTTTGTTGCAATATCAAAAAAATAATAGATATATCAAAAACCTCTAAAATAATTTACCTTCATGAATTTCCTCTATGTTACTTTCATCAACGTCTTCCTCTTTGTCCTTCTGGGAGTCTTCATCGTGATCGGACAGGTCCTCAGTGGCCACCATGTCGCCTGTATCCTTTGGTGCACCCTCGGCCCATTCTTCCTCTTCCGCTGAGAACAAAGAAACATATTCAATTGTGTGCCAGTATTCGTAAGTTTATGGATACCGTTGATACTTCTCATTACCATTTGAGCACCTAACTAAATTTTTAATAATTTGACAACAAATAACTAGTAATAAGAGCCACAATTACTTAGGTAAACTTATATTTTCAGAAATATTGCTGGGCCTCTGACTGCTGATATTTGTTGATGATGATGAATACCAAGGTTTTTATGTTTTTGTGGCTTATTAAACAACAAATCTCGGACTACACTACAATCATCCAATCACAATCATTCTCTTCTTTTTGATGTCCATCAATTTGTGAATATGACAAACCAATGCTACGGCACAAATAAGCAATGCATATTATATCATAACAAGCCAAATATAACAGACAGCAGAGAACTCAATAGTTTTATTTTGGTTTAAATACCTAAATAAATTGGAGAAATCGTAAAAACCTGAAGGAAACAAAGAGATCGCGGCAAGATTGTCCTGTGTAACAAGGATTTGCGACCAAAGAGTTTTCGCGGAGTCTTCCAAAAGGTAAATCCCCTATACTAGGCTATCTACAATTATGGTAATATTATTGTGCTTCCTCCAATTCCAGTAAGCGGTCGGGGTGAAAGTTATGATAATAGTAAAGCAGACAAAACGACCGGCTCGCATTCCGCTATTCTGTAGCAATACCAATTTAAACATTATAACGGGGCTCTATGAAATTGCTCTTTACCGCCAAAAGTATTCATTTGTTCATTACGTAAACAGGCATTTTAATAAAAAAAATATATGGGTACTATCGCGGCGTCCAGCCACAGGGTAAAAAAATATACTACTACGATGTGGTCCAGCCTCCTTCGACTAATGACTGACAGACTGACAGACATAATTATATGGCGGATGATGACAGGGATGACAGACGGACAGATGACTATCGATCGACAAACGGAACGGACGGACCTGAACCCTGAAGACTTCTGACCCGCAGACCTACAACTGACCCGCAGACGACAACTGCGACCAAACAAAGGGCTGTGATCATCGCAGACGACCAGCTGCCAACGGGGCAGTGGCCTCGGGGTCGGGTCGCGAGAGTCTACCCTGGGAAGGACCGCCAGGTACGAGTAGCAGACGTGGTAACTGGACAAGGACGTTAGACGAGACCTGCGACAAAACTATGTACACTGGACTTCGGCTCCCAATCTTAAGTATCAGCCTTCTGATACTGGGGGTGGGAATGTCGCGGCGGCGTCCAGCCTCCATCGACTAATGACTGACAGACTGACAGATATAATTATATGGCAGATGATGACAGGGATGGCAGACGGACAGATATTGACTATCGATCGACAAACGCATTACGCAACGGACGGACCTGAACCCTGAAGACTTCTTGAAGACAACCAGGACTGACCCGCAGACCTACAACTGAACCGCAGATGACAACTGCGACCAAACAAGTACCTTGGTACCTAGTACCTACTAGCCTTTGCCCGCGACTTCGTTCGCGTGATTAAAATAGTTGTGCGTTTATTTTGAAAATTACGGATTACCAATATAAGTATCAAGAAAGCTATCTACCCTCTAAAAATGGTGTCTCTACCTTCAGCTGTTAGGGCTCTACGCCTATGCCAACAATGAACGAAGCAGTCAATCAATTTAAGAGTTTTAAATGTATAGATTTTATCTTCAAGAAATCAAATAGCCTTCTCAGATTTTTTAATCGGAAGTGACCGTTTAATATCATCAAAAGATTAAAGTATAATTAAAATGATAGATATTATCACGACACAATAGTCTACTCCCTAAAGCCGCGCTTAACGGGCAATTTTTTGACAGTTATTGCCTGGAAACTGTAATGAATCAATCTGGTGCGATGTTGCTCCATATTTCGTTGCTCATATTCCGTATCGCATAGCTACATTTTGCCATCGCCCTCGATTGCTGATGTGGTCGTCATCGTGACGTCATATTTGGCGGGTATTGACAGGAATAGAGCATCTTTAGTTGCCTTGTTGGCTGAACAAGCAAAGGGAGTAATAAATTATCCCTACAAAAATGGAACATTCTGTTAAAAATCAATTCGAATGCACACCACATCCACATTGAAACGATTCTAATACGATGTAGCTGAACTATAAACGGGGCTCAAAGTAATCAAGTTGCAATAAGTACATCAAGTTAATGAACACAAGCGGGGTGGGGGCTAATTAGTATAATGTAAGCGTCGCTGTCGGCTGTGTCAACATGGAAACGCGACCTAGGTGCCCCCCGCAACGCTGGGAGCGCAAATCACTGGTCAACGTACACTATGAAATGGAATAGGAAGAATTGTTGTACGACCTTTGCCTTTCCTTTTTTGTATAATCTGAAAAAAATTCAAAAGAACCATATTGGTCTCTCGCAATACCTCTTGATGACCTCTATGGTCGTACGTACGTACGACCATAGAGAATACGTACTATGCGATTATTATAAGAATAGGACGGGTTGTTGACAAACTTCACTCTGAAAAGGTACAGTTCGCAAGAAAGTGCAAAACAAAATGAATATAGTTTTTTAACCGACTTCAAAAAAAGGAGGAGGTTATCAATTCGACTGTATATTTTTTTTTTTTTTTTTTTTTTATGTGTGTTACCTCAGAACTTTTTAGTTAATGAACCGATTTGGATAATTCTTTTTTTATTTAAAAGGTGACACTTCTCGTGTGGTCCCATTCAAATTTTATCAAGAACTGGCCAGAAGTTCAGGAGTTATCCTGAATAATGTGTATTCAGACTTTATTTGGGTATATGGACGATTTCATAGTTTCATCAAATTGGGGATCGTTTTCAAAATATTTTTTTTTTTAGAAAGTTGGTAAGTACTTCTGACCTGATCTTACTTTCACCAAGTCAGGACCATGGGATCAAATTCCAGGAAAATTGAGAGAAATTCTCAAATATAGGCAAGTCTTATGCGTTCCATTTATTTTTGAAGTTAGTCAAGTATTTGCATCTGGTAGTCATCATCTCATAGTGATGAGCTGGTGATGGAAGCTACAACTCCTTAACGGTTAGGAGCTGGAGAATATTTCTTCAAGTATTAATCGTACGTATGGGCCAATAGTTATATTCTTTCAGGTTATTAGGGTGAGCTGCTGATGAGAGGTGAAACTCCTCAACAGTTAGGAGTTATATTATGATGTTTTATAAATACCATATGCACGAATGGACCTTCAGTTGTGTTCGTTCAAGTTATCTAAGTAGCTAAAGATGGAAAGCTGAATTCCGTAACGGATAGGATATTTACAACAATTTATCATAATCACCATGTAGTTTCTTAAGCTACTTCACTAAAAATCGAAAAATAAAACGTTTTTGAAAAAAAAAATGTAACCGCCTTCAAAACGGATCTTCAAACAAAAATTAACAAACACTAAAAAACGAAAAAAAATAATAAGATTTTTTAATTTAAAGGACGATGATACGTGACTTTTTCTAATTTATCTTGGTACTTACTGGACTGTTTGAAGTCGGTGCCAAGCCAAAAAGAATAAGAACGAAATATACTGAGTGAAATAACTAACATATAAACATATAACCCGGTCCCAAGCGTGAGGTGTAGGACGTAATTACCTCAATACGTATAAGATGGCACCGACTTCAAACAGTCCAGTAAGTACCAAGATAAATTAGAAAAAGTCACGTATCATCGTCCTTTAAATTAAAAAATCTTATTATTTTTTTCGTTTTTTAGTGTTTGTTAATTTTTGTTTGAAGATCCGTTTTGAAGGCGGTTACATTTTTTTTTTCAAAAACGTTTTTTATTTTTATTTTGGCAGAAGGTGGTTTGGGTATTTCAAACGAAGTTTTGAAGGGAGTGAGTGGAATAGCATTAGCAAGCGTAATGTGTTTTGATTTACAATTGGCGGATTCACGAAAGGCGCCTCCCCGAGTGGCTTGATTGAATCGTTCCCCGTGATACAAATACCCGGCGCACCCTGGTAACAGCTAGATTTTGCCGAATCTGACTTCAATCAACGTGCAGAATCTAGCTGGTCAATCCTTCTACCATGATAGACCAATACAATTTTTCACTAGACCCTTTTACCAATTTTATTGTAAAGTTGATTATTAAATTATTTTCATAACTTGAATTCCTGTTTTATTTAAATACTTAAACCAGTAAATAGAATCAAAATTCAATTTATTCTGTGTTATTAAAGCATAGTATTAAAGTACCCCGCAGAACAATGTATGGAAAAATGGTTTCAGTTAAATAACACAATTTAAATTTGATTGAGATTCAAATTACCTGATCATTTTCGTAAAGGCATACTTTCATGATCATGAGTACCTACTTTCCGATAAAATCAAGTTAATGATTTGTATTTATCTGCAAATTATTCATATGTTTTGGTTTGCACGAACATCATTATTTATCGTAAGCTATGACATGATCAGCCCCCTGATTCACGATAAATTTCTTTTTTTGCACACCATACTGAAGTGAAGTGAAGTTAGTTTGACAGCACTTTGACAGCTTGACGTCACAACATGGCGGTGTCCCTATCCTATTCTTAAAATAATCGCATAGTACGTACCTCTACCTATCGTTTTCAAGGTGGTACATAAATATAAGTATAGTAGGTATTACTCGTCATTGTTTCCGATTTCTATAACTCAGGTGGTTAGCTAGTTACTTAATGTGAGATTGTGTACTTATGTGATGTTATCTAGGTAACCTCGAAACTATTCTGTTCGAATTTCAGATGTTCGAAAAACAATGTCGAAGTTTCAAATATGTAGGTACCAGAAATTCAATGGTAACAGGTAGATTTTTTTATATAACTTTGTTTGTTCATAAACTTTTTTTACGAATGTTTAATTTTCCAGAAAAACAGTTAGCCGAACAAAGAATTTTAAAAGTATTTTTCATCTCTCATATTCGGAAAGTGATGCATATTTAAACTGAGCAGCGGGTTCAAAACTCTGCTTTCCACCCTAGGGTGGAAAAGTATTTTTAAAAATAGAACTGAATTTGGTTACAGTCGACCAAAGAGTTACCTCATCGGCAACGAAAAAGTTTTCAACTGATTTTGTAGGGAAGGGACTTCCAAAATTAAAAAAAAATGAATACTTAGGAGGCATCCGAAAGACATACTAAAAAAAAAATTTACAAAAAATTTTTTTTTGTTATTTTAAAACTTAAATTTTTTATATACCTATTGTAGAAAAAACAGAAAAAGCGAAGCCACCTAGTATTTTTCTAGATAGTTTTAGTTGTCTTTATTGCTTTTCTTATAGAGGGGGAAGAAAAGCAGAGTGTATTTACTTTCCTTATATTCGAAATGAAAAGTAGAGTGTATTACGCGGCCGCAAAATTATTTTCACTTCGGGCGACGTATATTGAATCCCTCGCTGCGTTCAGGATTCTGCTTTAGAATCCTGCGCTCTGGATTTAAAATACCGCCCTAGCCGTAAATATGTTATTTTGCTCCCTTGTGATACAATCTACTATTCTTTTTCATTTGACAGATATTTTGTTTGCTATAATTTCCATTTCTAGAAATACTAAAGATCGAAGTCACTTTTTCGCTTTTATTACTTAGCTTCTTTTTTGTTTTCCATTATTCTTTTTTCCATAACATTTAGATGCCAAATAATGAAAAAGGTGAGGAAAGCATGAAGAAAGCTATATCTTTCTTTAAATATTTGTTCTGTGCTGTGCGTGTGTATGTATGTACCTAACTGAACTCCTTGTTCTCATGCTGCTTGCATGCCGCTTGCATGCTGCTTGCATGCCGTTTGAATCCCTCAATACTACGTCGATGGTTTCTTCTCTTAGGTTTACCAGTAATTTTCTCTACATCTTATAAGACCTTCGATCATATATCGAAGTATAAGAGAAATAATACTGAAAAAGAAAACAAGTAGGTGGGTACGTAGTCTTCATGTACCCCAGCTGAGATTCGAACACACAACGTTTGGATTTTCGGTCCACTGCACTGCTCCATTATTTGAGCTACCGGGGAACATGGGGACATGCCGAATTTTCCCTAAACTAAGTACCCACTCTTTTCTATTTTGGTTTTGTTTTTTGATTTTACAGTACACATAAATCGTGGTGGCCACTGGTTTGGTGACATAATCAGTGCGGTAGGCGCGGGCGCGTGGCGTGATTGAGATCGTTGCGGCCGCGCCCGCCACCGCGCTCCCTAGGCACCGCCATGCGAGGATTATTTAAATCCATAGCCAAAATTATTAGTGGAAAACTTATTTTTTTTTATTCATCTAAATAAGGGTTTTTGTTTTATTTGCGTAAAGTTAAAACTCTTTGTGTCGGAACACACTACGCCAAAAATACGCGACCGGCTGTATGCTATAACACGACGTTATGTTGGCCATATTAGTTTTCTTTCACAGTTTGTTTGAAATCAAAACTGGCTAAACGCCATAGAAGGAAGACAGAGCCGTTTTAAATCTTACAAAAGAAAAGGTTGAATTAATTATGAAGCATTGCTTATCTTAGATATAAGTAGGTAGAACGAAACCATCAACTTCAACACTAACTTTCAAATATTTTTAAATTTAGTAATGAAGAGTTATTCTTATCACCTCGATTTCGGTCGTTTGGAGTTTTAAACTACAATTTAACTTTTTAAGTATATAGCGTTTTCAAAATTTATTTTCCTCGACTCCTATTACAATTATTCAATATGACCAGTTTACATCATTTTAGGAAAGAACCAAGTGATAGTTTCAATGCATCAGCAAATATAAAAATACTTTACCTAAATACTTAACTGTCCAAAACACTACCTACTGGGTTTAATTGTATCGTGATGGCGGGATTTTTCCAACCCTAAAAGAGATCATATTATGGACTGTTTGATCAACGTGATCAAAAAAGAAACTTTAACGACCGATTTGGCGCAGGGCTAGGCTACCCACCTTCTGCGCCAGTGGTCTCGGGTTCGATTCCTGAACAAGACAAATATTTGTGTGCATGAACATGTCTATTTGTCTTGGTCTGGGTGTTTACTATGTATATTAAGTATGTATTTACAAACAAAAAGTATTTAAGTATATATTTATCCCCTTTGTTCGCTTTATACCAGATTCGCAACATACCAGATTCGCAAAACACCAGATTCTCAGAATACCAGATTCGCAAAACACCAGATTCTCAGAATACCAGATTCGCAAAACACCAGATTCTCAGAATACCAGATTCGCAAAACACCAGATTCTCAGAATACCAGATTCGCAAAACACCAGATTCTCAGAATACAAGATTCGCAAAACACCAGATTCTCAGAATACCAGATTCGTAAAACACCAGATTCTTAGAATACCAGATTCGTAAAACACCAGATTCTCAGAATACCAGATTCGCAAAACATCAGATTCGCAAATCTAAATAAGACTGAACAAAATATATATATATATTTATTATATATACCTTCCTATTTATTAATATACGGGTGGGCTTACCGGCTATTACGTTCGAGAACAACAGTAGTGAAGTCAGTTCCCTTTCAATACTATTACTAAAATAGAAATTTTGACCTTGATGCATTACGAATGTCTAAAAACATTTCATCAAAATGGGTAGGGCATTGAATTGCATTGAATGTCTTGACTGAACATATTTTTTTACAAGGCGGCAGACTAACAGTCTATGTATGTAGGGTATCGTGATAAAAAGTTTTTAATATAAGTAAAATATTATACATAATGGATAACGACATAAAATTTATTACAAGCCAAAAAGGCAAGCCTCCATTCATGTCTTAATGATAATGTGCGGAATTCTATAGATGCTGCAATGGATATATGCAAACAAAAAGTATGTACAAATTTAGATGCGATTCCAAAAATTTTCGAGGAACATTTTTTGAACAGCGAAAACCAAGTTCATCTACCGATACACGAAATTCCTGTATTTAATGCCAAAAAAGACACTTTATATCGTTGTCGTAAGCGGTACCTTAATCTGAAGCAGACGTCCTTCGCTAACCCGAAAGATGTCAAGTTACCGAATCATATCGTTGAAAATTTTTACCTCTTTGATGAAGGTGGTGATGAAAAAATTATCTTGTTCGGAACAAACATTTGTAAAGATTTAATCAAAACAAACTGTAGCTATTACGGTGATGGAACATTCAAAACAACGCCTAAGCCATTTTACCAAATACAAATACAAATACAAATAGTTTATTTTTTTTTCTCCATCACAAACCAGTACAATTAAGAGAGTAGGTACAGCTTATATAATACAAATGTATTCATTACATATAGATATCGCTCAAAATGATGACTCTGTAATGTTTGTTCCCATTATTTTTGCATTGCTACCTAACAAGACTCAAAATACCTACAAGCGGTTTTTTTCGATACTCAAGGAACAGTTTAATATGAATTTATTGACGTACAAGTGTGATTACGAAGTTGCAGCTATGAATGCTGTACAAGAAGTTTTCCCTGACGCAACGATCAAAGGATGCTATTACCATTTTATACAAGCCGTTTGGAGAAAAGTTAAAACCAGTGAGTTTAATTACAGTGACACACCAGAAAATCGTAAAATTATTCGCTATTTAACGTTGTTACCACTATTCCCACCTGTGATGATTCCGGAAGTTTATTTGGCAATTTGCAGTATAGCACCTGTATCTACTTTCTTTTCGAAATTTAATGCTTATTTTAATGAACAATGGCTACGAAAAATTACTCCCGACATTTTCAGCTGTTACGGGGAAAAAAATAGGACCACCAACGCCATAGAAGGCTGGCATAAAAGAATTAATTGCAAAATACCAGCAAATCCAACACTGTTGCAATACGTTGTTTTATTAAAGAAAGAAGCACGTATACAAGAAATTAAAGTCAAAAGGGCTACTTTTTACTGTCCAGAAAAAAGACGGAGGAGACAAGACATACAAAAAGATAAAAAAATATCAATTATAATTTTAGATTTTTGTAATAACAAACTCCTGGTTGTAGACTGTTTAAAACGTTTAGACTCCTTACGCTACTGTAAACAGTAGTAACAAGAAAATGCATATTAGCATTTTCTTGTTGCGGTTTTGTGAAGATTTTTTGTTTATTTAGAATATGTTGATTTTGTTTTAAGGATATAAAATATGTCTGTTTATTTTAAGGGTGAAAATTAATAATATTACATACCTATTGTTATGTTGTAATTTTTTTTAAATATCTTGCCTAGTCCTTGTATTTCTGTTGTGATATAAGTTTACGTTAAATATGCGATTTGCAGACAAGCAGAATGATATTATGTTTATTATTTGGTTTATATTATTTTTGTCCAAATATATGATTAGATCTGGAGTTTTGCGTTACAAATATTTTGCGAATCTGGTATTCTGAGAATCTGGTGTTTTACGAATCTGGTATTCTGAGAATCTGGTGTTTTGCGAATCTGGTATTCTAAGAATCTGGTGTATTGCGAATCTAGTATTCTGAGAATCTGGTGTTTTGCGAATCTGGTATTCTGAGAATCTGGTGTTTTGCGAATCTGGTATTCTGAGAATCTGGTGTTTTGCGAATCTGGTATTCTGAGAATCTGGTGTTTTGCGAATCTGGTATTCTGAGAATCTAGTGTTCTGCGAATCTGGTATTTTGCGAATCTGGTATAAAGCGAACAAAGGATTTATCCGTTATCAAGTTTTCCATGATACAGTTTCTTAATGAAATTAAAATGGGCTTAGATAATTGGTGTGCGTGTAAGAAGTTATTTATTTATTTATTTATTTATTATTTAATCACCTGATTAATACTTCAGTAATTTTGCATGGGCAGTCCATATTCATAATTTCCCTGGATAACGTTGCTGAATTTTCAAGGCAATTTGTCACATCCCACCGGACCGGCCGGCCATGCTCCCACGGGAGAGTCCATCGATTCATCAAAAGCAGGGCACGGGCCAAACACAGGCCTCCATGGAACGGCCTCTACGGAACGGCCTCCCAGATCTCTGGGCCTTCCGCAAATGCGTAACTAACCTAAATACAAAATTGATTGCATTTCGGTACACCCACTGTAATCATCAACAAGGATAGATTGACTTATGCTTAAAATATATTTTTGTTTCTAATGACTAATGTCAGTTTTCAAGTTAAAATAGGAGAGATTTTGTTTGCAATGGTATTGACTACGTATTGACTCATAGGTTTCTGTAAAAGACATCAAACTCGAAAGACGAGCAGAAGAAAAACATCCGCTTTTAGGCCCTTTGCAGGCAACGGGCGGCGGGACGAGACAGACCGGTAAATTTCGCCGCGGACGATAGTACAAAGGGCATCATAATCTACCAACATACACGACGGGCAAAGAAAGAAGAACGCGCCACAGGTACCCGGCGGACACTGGGGCAAAGCGTCATTTAGTGAGGTGAAGGTAGCCGCGGGCATCGACGATCAGACCCGGTCTTTATCCCGTCCTGCCGTCTGCAAAGCGCCTTTCAAATCCAGATCAGATAAAACGCAAACAAAACCTACAGTCGCGTAGATTTCAATTCCGTTGCAACAATAAACGAACACCTTTGTTGCCGAATGTCCAGCACCCTAGCGCCATTCGGAGCGAAACGAGGCGCAGTAAACTATTAACTGCTGCCAAGTTCGTTGTGGTAATAAGCAATACCAATAAGGTCAGTAAGAAAATTGAATTGGGTCTCGTATTGCAGTGTTTGCGCTTTGGTGCCGAATGTTCCCCGCGTGGCTCATTGCCGCCGGAGTTATGATGAGCTATCGCTGCGGAGGCACTTGACGTCAGCCACGGCTTTGTACAACTAACAACACATCAAACTTAACAGTTTCACTCAGTAATTACTAAGCTCTCTAAAACCTGGAACTGCTATTATCTATATATGTCGCAGGCGGGTGGTTGAATCCGGCGGATGGTTATGTATGGCAGCATGTACCCCTCGGAAGTCCTGTAGAACACGTGATAGGTTAGAAATAAATTTCGTGGTTTTTTTTGTGACTCCGTCAACCTAATGGGAAGATAAAATTGGTTACGAAAAAAATTATCGGTCTAGGCGTTTAATTGACTGACTGACTGACTGTGATATCAACGCACAGCCCAAACCGCTGATAGAGACTTCAAATTTTGCACAAAGACACGTTATACAGGGTAGGCATCCACTAAAAAAGCGTTTTTGACAATTCCACCCCCGAAGGGGTGAAAAGGGGGATGAAATGGTGTATCTGGAAAGTCCTTGTTTAATTTATTATTTAGGCTTATGATCGGAAAGTAAAACAAATAAGCTAACCTTAGAGGTTAAATGGGATAAATAAACCTAAAATCGATATGGATATCGTTATTAAGGTTTTATGGGATGACGATTGCAAAAATAGCATTTATTTTGATGTTTAACACGCTGAACATGATTCCACCCCTAAAAGGTTGAAATTGGGGTGAAATTTTGAATGAAAAATCAGGGGTAAAATAGACATTTCAACTTGAAACTTTGTAGGCTTACTTCTTAAAACAAATAGGCAACCCATTTCGTAGTTTTCCGAAAATCAAACCCAGGGGGTAAATAGGGTATAGAAACCTAAATCATCTTAAGTACCCTAAAAGTTCATGGTACCTAACAAGGTCTTGGTACCTAAGCTACTCAGAACTAATTTTTTGATTGTGAAACAGACATTATTTAGGTACTAGCTTCCGCCCGTGATAATCTGAGTAACTTGTAACGTCACAAGCTTGTATTCTGGATAAGATCAACATGGGATCAACTCAGTTACTAAAATATTGTTAAGCGTCATACCTAACTAGCTTTCGCCCGCGACTTCGTCCGCGTGGACATTCGAGAAAATACTTAGGGGACCAATAACCAGGATAAAAAGTATTCTATGTTTTAATTTCATAAAAATCCGACCTGCCGTTTTTACGTGATTAGGCGGGTCCTATCTCACCAAGTGAGCAGCCTCGTGCGAGGCCCGCCGCACGTGGCAAACGTTCTGCCTCGTGCGAGGCTGCTCGCTTGGTGAGGGAGGCTAATCACGTAAAAACGGCTAATCGGATTTTTATGAAATTAAAACATAGAAAATACTTTTTATCCTGGTTATTGGTCCCCTAAGTATTTTCTCGAATGTCCACGTGGACGAAGTCGCGGGCGGAAGCTAGTTGACTTTACAAATCGGTTTCGTTGGAAACCAAATCTATAGTAATAATTAGTATTTTATATAAATAAAACACTTTCACGGATTTTTTCACGCAATTTATTCAACAACTTAAGAGTTGAATTTTAGTTGTTTTTTGAGATTTTTTGGTTTATCCGACGTTTCGGCACCTTTCCAGGGGCCGTGGTCACGGAAAACTACCCACTATTTTTTAATTGATTCACCAACTTACAAACTAGCCCGACACGTAGCGCAAACCCTCTCGCCACTAAGAGGTAACACAACAGCCTTTGTGAAGGATTCCTACCATTTCATCAGTGAGATACAACATCTACATCTCGCAGATGATGAAATCATGGTCAGTTTTGATGTACAATCCTTATTCACATACTTACCAGTAAAGGACTGCATCAATATCGCTAGGAAGAAACTAGAAGATAACGATTTGCCTTTGGAATATGCAGAACTTTTGGAACATTGTTTAACAACTGGCTATCTTCTGTGGAATGATGAATTCTACATACAAGTTGATGGAGTAGCAATGGGTTCTCCGGTATCCCCAATAGTCGCAGACTTATTTATGGAGGATTTTGAGGAGAAGGCGCTGGCTTCAACACCAGTGTATCCCCGATTCTACAAACGGTACGTAGATGACACTTTCACAGTACTACCTAAAGATAGTGCCACTGCTTTCCTTGACCACCTTAACTCTATTCACCCAAATATTAAATTCACTATGGAGTTAGAGGCAAATAAGAAACTAGCCTTCCTAGATGTACTTGTTATCAGGAATCCTGACCAAACTTTGAGCCACACTGTGTATCGAAAAGCAACACATACAGATAAATATCTAAATGGTGACTCTCACCATCACCCTTTACAGTTAGCTACCGTAGGGAAATCTTTGTTTCAGAGAGCTCGCGGCATCTGTGATGATGAACACCTGAGTGGCGAGCTTCGGCACGTCGAGCAAGTACTGCGAAGTAACAAATTGCCAGTACCTCGCAAACATCACAGAAAACGCACCAAAGCAGCCACAGTAGAACGTCAACCTGCCATTCTGCCATATGTGAAAGGTGTCACTGACAAGATTGGGAGGATTCTGAAGCGTGCTTCGATTCATACTTACTTCAGGCCGCCGAAGAAGATTAACCAATTCTTACCACCAGTCAAGTGTAATATCCCCTTTCAAGTTGCAGGCGTTTACAAACTAGATTGTGACTGTGGGCTACATTACACAACAAGTACATTGGGCAAACAAAGAGAAGCATAGGGACGCGCGTTAAAGAACATGTAGCTGACATCAAACATAGGCGCGATAATAAGTCTGCAGTGTGTGAACATTCATTTGAGGGAACCAACCATTATATAAGGTTTGACAAACCGCAGATCCTCGCTAGAGAACCAAGATACTTTCCCAGATTGATGCGCGAGGCTATTGAAATTAGCAAATACCCAAATTTCAATAGAGAAGATGGTTGGAAGATACCACCAGCTTGGGACCCTATAATCCATCAAGTAAAATCACAACCTAAACCACACACTGCAAGAACTAAAGATACGGTTAGTTCTTTTTGCAAATAATTTTAATAAACGGAGATCGTCCCCCTTCGTGTAGTTTTCTTGCCAGTTCTTTCTTGCCAACTGGTGGTCGAGTCAGTAACTTTTTGCTTTGCTATAAATAATTATTATCCAAATTACTTAAACAAATCAAAATATTAAATTAATAAATCATTTTGTTATAACTAAATATAATGTTAAAATAATCAATACCTAACCGTATCCTGTCTCCGAACGAAAAACAAAGACAATTAGAGTGGGTATATTCTTTTATTAAAATCAAAAAATAGTGGGTAGTTTTCCGTGACCACGGCCCCTGGAAAGGTGCCGAAACGTCGGATAAACCAAAAAATCTCAAAAAACAACTAAAAATTAACCCTTAAGTTGTTGAATAAATTGCGTGAAAAAATCCGTGAAATATTTATATGGACAGTTCGCGCAGAAATCTAAGATGTAGTATTTTATATAAAAGAGAATTTATGTGTTCACTTGTCGGTAGGAATGTTTTACTAGAATTTAGGTGACTGGGGTAGAATCTGCTACACAAAAGCACCCAAGACTCATCAAAATGTAGGGAGCTCTATACATTCTGATGAGAACATAGACTTAAGAACATAGATACAGAGAAAGACTTATCTAAACTCTTCCAATTCCGATTGCGGTGTTATTCCAATCCAAACATTTCAGTAGCACTCGTACAAAAGTACGCAAGTAAACATCATAAGGCCCCGTTTGACTGGATGCCCGTCACGGCGCGCACGTGACCGGCCGCTCCGGCGCGCGTACCGACAAATGTAATCACCCACCTGACTCATTTATGCTCCTCTACAGTCGACACCACGTTAAGCTAGACAATATATTAGTACCTAGCACTCATACAAAAGTACCCAAGAAAACATCATAGGGCCCCGTTTGACTGGGTGCCCGACACAGCGCGTGACGAGACCAGCGCACGCTCGCCCGACAAATTATAATGTAATCGGCCACCTGACCCGACTCATTTATGCTCCTCTTCTGGTAGTGCTTACCTACAGTGGACAGCACTTCAAGCTTTACATGTGCTCTCTCTCTCTCATACGTGAAGTGTGACAGATATAATCGTACAAAACTACCCAAGTAAACATCATAAGGGCCCGTTTCCCTGAGTGCCAGTCACGGCGCGCACGTGACTGGCTCATTTATGCTCCTCTACTGATGGTACCGCCGACAGCACACCACGCGCAACTGTAGTACCTACTCGCACAAAAGCACCTTCGCGACTAAGCATAGGGTAACATTTCACTAAATGACCGTCATGTGGCGCGCGTCACCCGACAAATACAGGGTTATTTTTTTAACACCATCTTAATTTAAATATTGTAATCTTTGAAGAAAACTACGAAATACGTGTTTTTGATTTTATTATCACCCAGTAGTAAATTATTAATTTAAAGCCTTTCAAAGTTATCCTAAAACTGCGCGCTATCACCCCGTGCGTAGGATTTATAAAAAATAAAATAGATACATAGATTTTTTTTTCCAAAAACAGTTTCTTATTCCAGTCCAGAGAATCGTGATAACAGTATGGATACTACGTCAGAAATGAAGTCTGGAAACGCGAAAGGTGCGGGGGGAGGGGAGAAGCATACCTAATTAATAATTAATAATTTTTATAAATGGAATCTTTAAAAAAAATGGATAGTGTTAATAAAATAACCATGATCTGACTCACATTCTCCTTCCTCTACAGTCGACACCACCGTCTTTGAGTTTGAGCACCATGACGTTTATCGTCAATCTTATAATCTAATTAACTTTAGCCCATTCTTATTTTACAAGAGAGGCGCAATTTGCACTAAACGTTTAAGTACAGAATTGCAGAGAAGTGCTAAGACTACGAAAAAGCGTTTAACCATGTTCAACACGAGGTACTCTTGAAAGAATTACAACGTAGGTATAATATGTCTAGACGGCAAAGATATCCGCATCGTAAGAAATCTGTACTGGAACTAAACGGCAACTGTGAGAGTAGATGTAGAAGAAGCGAATCCCATTGACATACAAAGAGGCGTCAGGCGTCAACCTGCGCTACGCAGATGACACAGTGTGAAGAAGATTTGCAGGAACTAGTGGACAGGGTTGCGTTGTGCAGTAGGAATATAAATATGAATGTCACAAATACTAAAATTATGGCAATATTAAAGCACCTTTCATCATGTGTATCATCAACAAATATAGCCGCCGTACGCCGAGGTTCTTAGCCGCATGAGTAAAAAGGTGGAACTGGTTCGGACCATTAAAATAAGAAAAGTTGCATATCTTGGTCACATTCTGAGAAACCATCTCTAGACCATCACAATGAGGAAGATTGCCGGAAAGCGCCAGAGTAGGAGGATGCAAAATGTCATGGCTTCATAACATCCGCCAGTGGACAGACGTCAAAACGGTTGAATAGTTGTTCAGACTCGCCATGAACAAAGACAATTTTAAGGAGCTGAGAGCCAACCTTCAATGATGAAGCGGCACTTTATGAAGAAGAAGAAGAAGATTCTTATTTTACGATACTTTTTCAAGTACGGTTGAAGAACAAGGATTAAATAATCTTGGTTTCGCTTTTGGTGGTTTCCTTACCATGGAGAAACGCCTGAACCTAAAGAATGTTTTGATAAAGAATCGTAGTATAGGAACAAATCTTTTGTCGAGCTGTAACAAAAACAATAGGACGATATAGAAAATGTGGACGCATTAATTCTTCCACGCCCAATCAGCTAATTAATCCATTCTGCTGCGCGTGAGCTTAGTAAAATACTTCAGCACCCAAGGTACAATTACTTAGCTGGGTACCTGGGTACTTCATGAAATCAAAGCTACAACATGCACATTACGTCACACGACAGGTGACGGTACCCCTCAGTCTATTTAGAAATGCGACGAGGCGGCCTTCCCGTTCCCGTCTGTTCAGACATGTTCAGTCGCCTCGCAGCACGTGTCGGGCGCAAATCTAATACCTCCCGACTGATTCCCTACTCTCGTGTCTCTCAATAACAATGCTAGGACTTTCCCCGTCAAACGACAACGATAATAAACTTATCTTGTGAGTAGATGTCAATCCTCTCAAGAAAAGGTGAAAATTATTATTTTAGTACATACTTACTCGTATTAATTTTTGGTGTAAAAGAAATACAAAACTAACAAAGATCTTAACCGATCAAACAAAAATATAATATAATTAAACTGTTAAAACATCTTCGGGAAAACATGCCAGTAAAAATGAAATAATAAACTAATTTATTTAGTTTTTTTTATTCAAATGATAAAAAATACACATATTTGTACGAGGGGTGTTCATTAAGTACCTACAGTGCCACAAGCTTTTCTGTTCCGGTGACAGTCGTGACAGAGGAGCCACTTGCAATACGAAATTAGCTGTCAAAATGGACTGTCGTATGAAAACTGTTTTAGTTCCTAAGATAATCACCGGAACAGAAAACATTGGCACACTATAATGAGAATGACATAATAAATACTCTTTGGTAAGATAAAAAAGAAATACTGGCAGCCATAGCTCATCTATACATAAAACAGAAACGGAAAAAAAGTCTGTACATGAAATATTTTTGAAAAACAATTAAGTACTGCTATGTGATATGTACAGGATATAGACCCCAAAACAATAGATATTAAAAAATGTTGTCTGTTTGTCTGTTTGTCTGTTTGTATGTTCGCTTTTCACGCAAAAACTACTTCATGTTAGGTACCTACTTTACTGACTTTTCCTTGGAAAAAGTCCACCAGTCTAAAGATTAAAGGCAAACCTACAGGGTCTCTTTCGGCAAGTCGTTATGTATAATACGTTAGAAACGACCTATTCCACAGGCAGCACTAAACGATGTAGGTAATAACTTTGATTAAGGACCAGCCGGTTACAGCACAAAGGAATAATAACACAATCCCCTCGAAGACGTAGTTTCACATAGTTGTATATCCTTGGAAACTGTAATTTTAATGTGTTAGGCGTTAGTGATCCGGGAGCAAGCGTCCCAGAGGCGCGACGGCCGCCCCGGGGCCGCCGCCGCCCGCACTCGCCCAAAACTCGTTAGCTAAATGTGCGATTACCAATACACAATAATATCTTAGAGATATACATTGCATTACATCATAATATACATTTGACATCTTAAGGAGGAAATCAATGCATTCCTGCAAAATTTCGAAATACTGAAATTTTGAAGCTGAAAAAAACACTATATCTTCTGTAATAGACTCAATCAAAACATACGGCCGTGACGCTAAATAGCTTTGAAAATCAGTTATTAACGCAGCACATAAAATATCATGTAAGTAACAATAAATTGTGGCTTGTAGCCATATTGATTTTAAAAAGTAGAGAATCTGTATCGCTGGTGAGACTAACTTTTCATGAAAGTATTTGTTTTCTATTTATTTACAAATTTTGCTTTGCATAACTTTTACACAGACTCAAAAAACCAAATTAAGTGGAGCTTAACTCTATAAAACAAAATCTGAACATTGTGTTTTGTAGCCATATCGATCTAATAGTTACTGTTGGAGAATGCTGGTAGCACTAGTGAAACTTCTCTAATATTGCAAGTTTTTGCTTTGAATAATTGCACTGACTCAAAAAGCCGAATTATGAGAATAAACGAAAGGCTGCCAATTAATATCGGGGTGCCTCAGCTGTTATTTTCGTGTGAGAGAGTAACGCGGGCGCGGCGAGGGCGGACTCAGTTCCCCAGAGAGCGGGCGCTCGGGCGGCGGCGGCGGGCGGGCGGCTCCCTTGAGAAGCGCGTGGGCGGAGAAGTTCGCTTCCAGTGGGACCAAGGGGGACCCACCTAGTACCGCACAGTACCGTGGTATTTTTCAACGGTATCTTTTGGACCATCTAGGTATATCAGGGTTGGGTGAATAATTTAATGTTTGGGCTAAGCTTTACGTTGTTTTAATATTATAAGCTTTGAAAAATGGTTTCGCAATTTAGTAAGTGCTGAGTATGCATTGCACTACGCTGGTTAAAGATTCCCTGACTATAGTAATCTGACGCACTACCTATCTGACTTTAACAGAAGACTTACACCGCGACAAATATTTATCAGCTTATTACAAAATAAAGAACAAATTAAATGCTTAATTAAGAAAGCATTAAGCTAAAGAAATTAAATAGGGCATGATATTAACATACAACTAATGTTAGTTAGTAATTGTAGGCTTATAATAAATAAGTATTTTCAAAATTATACTTATGAATATTTGCAACTTTTTCGAGAATTCGACATAAAAGTACTAAATTGACTTTTCTATATACATGCACCTAGCTTGATGAAATGTAATAAGTAAACATAAACCTACGTTTTTCAGTCAGGCCACATATTTCATCAGCTCGTCATAAAAAGAATACGAATGTAAAACATTAATGCAATCTGTTAACTTGATGAAGCATTCTCCTTTCCAACCCCCAGAGGCTTCCATAAATCACTCACATGCTTTCACGCAAAACATAACATACCTACATATACCTACATATATACTTAAGTACATGTAATATAACGACAACAACCTTAAAAACCAAGTTAAAGAAGAATAATCAAAGAATAATAAAAATGAAATTGATTTACACATGGAAAATATATTATATTATTTCGTATAATAATATATTGCTTTTTTATGTTCATTTATTTAGGTTTAAATTATTTATACACGACAGGAGCTCGGAGTTGAGCTGCGCCTATCCTAATCCTACTAATGTTATAAATGTGAAAGTTTGTGAGTATGGAAGAGTGGATGAATGGATGTTTGTTACTCTTTCACGCAAAAACTACTAAGTAAACGGATTTGGTTGAAATTTGGCACACAGATAGAGTAGATAGCCTGGATTAAATAAAACATAGGATACTTTTTATTCCGATATTCCCACGGGAATTCCCACGGGAATCCCCGTCACGGGAACGGGAACCATGCGGGTGAAACCACGGGCGGCCGCTAGTAAAGTTATATACAATCGTGTCAAATTATAGTGATTGATGTGATGTTGAAGTTAAGGTAGATGCTGTATAATTAAATCGATTGGAAAACCGGAAATATCACCGTACTTATTTATACAAAAGGTACACACGGCGGCACATCAGACTATACATGTTGACCTTGAGACCGCCTTTAAGCGCTACGTGTTATCGCAGTTCGAGTGTACATGAAATAAATATTTAAAAGTACTTACAATATATTACAAGCTGATATTCCATTGAACGCGTGCTCTATATTTGACAAACGATGAGGACGAAAATGCGCAATCGTGAAAAAATTTCGCGCAAAAAATTATACAAAAAAAAATAGTAGGAAAACCAATTAAGGAACTAAACAAATAGCAACTTCCGCCGCTCTCACACCGAGTTTCAAGCACCGTCGCAAATGAAACCGATTAGCGTACAGCCGATCGTAGATGAGAGGTCAACATCAACATAAAACTGTTATGATATGGCTTTAGCGTATTTCCCAATGGCGCAGAGGGGGGAGCACCCAGGGGAAATTTCCGCGCAGCTCTCAGCGGGCCCCGTACAAGTTTTATGGACGCGGCCCGGGCCCCACCCCACGGCCATCAACTTCTTATCGTTACACATAACGGGCTCTAGAAGCCCTGATAAAGTAATTATAAGTAACAGGTCAGTCGACATCAAACTTCAACTTTAGTTATAAATTGCGAAGCTTACATCTGAGTTACAGGGATTCGGTCTATTCTGATGTTTCATAACATGTACAAGAAAGAGTTTGGATCACATGATGATCTCGTGATTTAGGGTCCATGGCCTCGCAAAAACAGTACCCTTATTGACGCCAGCGCGCCGTGCTCCACCCCACGCCCATTACCTTCTTATCGTTAGACATAAACGGGCTCCTGAAGCCCTGATAAAGTAATAATATGTAAAAGCTTCAGCACACCAAACGCGGGTCAGAAGCAGAGCAGGTCAGTAGCAGCGTGGGAGACGCACACTGAACGCAGCAGCAGTTTCAAAGCAGTTGCATGCAACGCTGGACCGCGTTCAGTGTGACGGGTTAGGCAGGCAGTAGGTACAGCAGGATGCAAGATGTCGACCGAGCGAATTCTAAGGCGAAACAAAAGAATTTGGGTTCATGATATCAGTACAAGAAGGAAATATCAACATCTGGGCAGGGAACTGGAAAGTCGAGTTGTATTTCTATGATACTTGTCTCGAAAATCATACAAATATTTATTTTTACGTACTAATTCGATTAGTTTTTCTTTCGAAACTATAACGCAGCAGTTGAAAAAAAAAAAGTTTGAACTTTAGTGATAAATTGCGAAGCTACGCTTACATCTTAGTTTCCTTCAGGGATTCGGTCTATTCTGATGTTTCATAACCTGTACGAGAAAGAGTTTGGATCACATGATGATCTTCTCATTTAGGGTACCATGGCTTCGCAAAATCAGTACCCTTATGGACGTCAGCACCATGCACAACCTCACGGCCATTCACTTTTTATCGTTGCACATAATGGACACTAGAAGTCTTGATAAAGTAGGTACCTAATCAATAGTTCAACCTTAGTGATAAACTCCGAAGCTATGGTTACATCTAAGTTTCGAGGATCCATCCAATCTATTTTGTTGTTTCATAACCTGACAGAAACCTTTAGGCTCATCATGAAAATCATGATCACAAGATTTGCAAAACCAGAATATTATACATTAGTGGCTTTCTGTACTTATGTCAATAAAAAAAACTCTTTATGGGAAACTAATTTAAATCAATTACATTGAAAGAACAACAAAACAGAAAGAAACCATACCAAAAGACGGCCTTATTGCTAAATAGCAATCTCTTCCAGGCCTAATGAGGTACTAAACTAGTTGAAATAATGATTAAATTCAGTAGTAGGACTACTTAGTGCTGGCAAAAAACAATGTTCATATTTCGGGTCCAACTGAAGTTAGGAGTATGTGTTAGATGAGGTAAAAAAATATTACGATAAAACTTTCGGCACGCTAGACAGACTCGCATGTGACCGATCTATTTGTTCTTACAGGCCGTCTGAATTAGAGCACAGAATAAATAAACAGCCGAACAGATGCATTGTTGCTGTAGTCGATATTGACTGCATTTAGGTACAAACACTACGTCGGCAATTTTGACATGACAAGCAGGCAGGAGAAATCCAGGGTGCCTACCATCAACTCTTATTGCGGTTTTGTTTAGGACCTAAACTGATCTGCTTCGCTTATTCGTACCACGACAGCTTAATATCAATGACAGCGATTCAGTGATCATTCAATGACATTTCACAGCCGCTAAGCTGTCAAGAACTCTTATTTGACTTTAACCCGGCCATATAATACAAAGATATTATAATATAACAAGATTGCGCACTCATGAGTTACAGCCGAGCCGAGCGAGATAGGCCTATTATGGTGTGCGTCCCTCTCTAATGAGAGAGACGTGAGTGACTACACGATTTGGTTTTTTCGAGGACAATTTATAGTTAACCAGACTTGGCTCACGTAGGATTCGAACATCACGCTTCCTAGGGAGCTCTTGTAGCTAAAAGAAACATACATTTAAACATCCGAACTCACTTTCTATTTATAATATTAGTTAAGATGAGGACTCCGCGAGGCAAAGCATTTGCATCACTTATGAGGCAATAATGTGACAATCGACACATACACATATGCTTTATAAGCATACTTACTTTTGAACCGACTTCAAAAAAGGATGTTGTCAGTTTGACCTGTATGTACTTATATGAAATGTATGTCTGTATTTCTGATAGGCGTATTTGGCTAAAATGGATAGAAATAAAAAGTCCACGTATAGTAATAAAAATCTGTTTATTAGTTAGACTATACATTGCTAAATAAAATTTTCTTGCGGATCTTTTGACGCATGGAGGCTTTGTGTCCAATTAATTTTAAAGATTCGTTTTTTGCGTACCTACTTTTTTTAACCTTTAATTAAGATACAGATGTTATAATACATTTAATAAGTTTTGTTTCATGCCTATTTTCTGATAAAGTTCTTCTTCTTTTTCTTCTTCCACTGAGTATTGTGTAATTTTTTCAGATATGAGGTTAAGCCAACCTTTTTTAATTTCTTCATCTTTAGGAAATCTGAAACAATGAAAATTAATGTATGGGCTAAGTAAGAAAGTAAATTCCAGTCTATAGACTAAAAACGAAATGCACACCCTACTATACGCAAGAATAAAAGTTTGGCTAAATACTTACCTATGAAAAGATACACCGCTCCGTTTAAATGATTCGCTTTTGCATCCTTTCACACATCAAGTGAAAACCATTTTTATTGATTTAAACGTAATTTTAAAATGATAATTAAGATCCACACACTAACTTTACACACATAAATTAATTTGCCGTCGCCATATTGATGATGTTTTTTATTTTTATTAAAATTGTCCAGACGCAAAGTGTTGCAAATTTATTATAATTAAAACTACCATAACACCGACTCTTACATTAAAAAAATAGTTTTTCAAGGTTTTAAATAATACAAATGATATGGACTTTATTATTATCAGCTGAACATTTCTTTTAATTAATTAATATTTTGAAAATTCTCGAGAAGAGGAAATATGAATTTGAATTAAGTTCTACTACAACCAAAAATATTTAATGGTGGCAGCCCAGTAGACAGGGATGCAATCCTATTTAGGAGCCTCTCGCTCGGCTCGTTTTTCCGTTTATCGAAATGTCATACGAAAATAAACCTTATTGTAACTGCATAGAATCGAATTGACATTGCTTTTATTTTCATAGTGCACAATCTTGTTATATTATAATATCTTTGATATAATATGACACCTGCAGGTTATACCCGTCCCTCTCACTCTCCGGGCATGACAGAATCGAGTGAAAAAGACGGGTAGAGGAAATAAGGGCACAAATTGTTCGGTCATTCACATTTAGCAATTCATTTGCGATCCAGTTTTTAGAAGGTACGAAAGAAAGCCATTCATTTTAGGAACCTATTCTGCATCGCGCTATTTTTGAATCGCTGTCTTAAAGTTGATGGTAGGCACCCAGGTCTATTTTTAAACGATTTTAAAAAAGGAGTAGCTCCAACAAGAGGCACCGACTCCAGACCAAAGATATTATAATATAACAAGATTGTGTACTATGAAAATAAAAGCAATGTCAATTCGATTCTATGCTGTTACAATAAGGTTTATTTTCGTATGACATTTCGATAAACGGAAAAACGAGCCGAGCGAGAGGCTCCTAAATAGGATTGCATCCCTGTCTACTGGGCTGCCACCATTAAATATTTTTGGTTGTAGTAGAACTTAATTCAAATTCATATTTCCTGTTCTCGAGAATTTTCAAAATATTAATTAATTAAAAGGAATGTTAAGCTGATAATAATAAAGTCCATATCATTTGTATTATTTAAAACCTTGAAAAACTACTTGTTTAATGTAAGAGTCGGTGTTATGGTAGTTTTAATTATAATAAATATGCAACACTTTGCGTCTGGACAATTTTAATAAAAATAAAAACATCATCAATATGGCGACGGCAAATTAATTTATGTGTATAAAGTTAGTGTGTGGATCTTAATTATCATTTTAAAATTACGTTTAAATCAATAAAAATGGTTCTCACTTGATGTGTGAAAGGATGCAAAAGCGAATCATTTAAACGTAGCGGTGTATCTTTTCATATGTAAGTATTTAGCCAAAGTTTTATTCTTGCGTATAGTAGGGTGTCCATTTCGTTTGTAATCTATAGACTGGAATTTACTTTCTTACTTAACCCAAACATAAATTTTTATTGTTTCAGATTTCCTAAAGATGAAGAAATTAAAAAAGGTTGGCTTAACGTCATACCTGAAAAAATTACACAATACTCAGCAGAAGAAGAAAAAGAAGAACTTTATCAGAAAATAGGCATGAAACAGAACTTATTAAATGTATTATAACATCTGTATTTTAATTTAAGGTTAAAAAAGCAGGTACGCAAAAAACGAATCTTTAAAATTAATTGGACACAAAGCCTCCATGCGTCAAAAGATCCGCAAGACAATTTTGTTTAGCAATGTATAGTCTAACTAATAAACAGATTTTTATTACTGTACGTGGACTTTTTATTTCTATCCATTTTAGCAAAATACGCCTATCAGAAATACAGACATACATTTCATATAAGTACATACAGGTCAAACTGACAACTTCCTTTTTTGAAGTCGGTTCAAAAGTAAGTATGCTTATAAAGCATAATGTGTATGTGTCGATTGTCACATTACTGACTCATAAGTGATGCAAAGTACCCTTTATGCTTTGCCTCGCGGAGTCTTCATCTTAACTAATATTGTAAATAGAAAGTGAGTTCGGATGTTTAAATGTATGTTTGTTTTAGCTACAAGAGATCCCTAGGAAGCGTGGTGTTCGAATCCTACGTGAGCCAAGTCTGGTTAACTATAAATTGTCCTCGAAAAAACCAAATCGTGTGGTCACTCACGTCTCTCTCATTAGAGAGGGACGCACACCATAATAGGGCTCTCTCGCTCGGCTCGGCTGTAACTCATGAGTGCGCGATCTTGTTATATTATAATATCTTTGCTCCAGACAGACCAGTAAGTTCCAAAAGTAGATAGAAAAAGTTATGAATTAAATATTTTTTTTTACTTCAGCCTTACCAGGTTATTTCAACTTCAACTTCTTTTGTTCCAAAAACATACCATAAATATAAATTTTGTGCCAACGTTTATAAACATAAGTAAGTACTATTTATAGGTACATCTGTAATCAAATCCTAAACGCCGCAAAAAGTACCAACTAGGTACCTAAATTAATTTAAGGGCAGTGAGTAGAACTTATAAATGTTCCATCCCATGTAAGCTCAGTGAAAAAAAAGTTGACGCGCAAAGCTAAATTGACTTAACCCTCTTCAAAAGGCTTACAAATACGTCCATCCAAAGCTTTTACCTCGCATAAAACATTCATACGTTTTATTGTGATCTTTACACCTACCACCCTTTGCAACGGGTTAGAATTTTGGTGTGTGGGTGGAATAATGTATAAACTTATCAATTAAGCACTCGGCCTTCTTAGGCAGTCACGACTGTGCTGTGTCTACACATTATTTAGAAGATACAGATTCACCTATATAACAATTTATTGAAACTAGACAGAACAGATTTTCCTCGAGAATAACTATATATTTTAATGATAATTAAATAAAATTATGAACGCATTAAATATAATCTGTTTGCACCCATCATTAACTTACCAAGACAAACAATTGACAAATAAAATATGTATAATTGCCTCAGAATTAGGTGTTAAGTTTTTTTATTTGCAACTTTGCGTGATAAAATCATGATACTAAAACACACATAAGATATTCAGTAAGTAAGTACTTAAATATATTTCTAGGAATCAATTTAATATGGAATTTCATGACAAAGCGCAAAAGATTAACACACGAATACCGTACCTTTCTTTACTGGTCTTATTATTTATCTACTGCCATAGGGCGTTTGTGCACTACACTGAATTTTACCGATCCGGAAAAAAACGGATGCTTGTATTTTAATAATTAATCATTTATAATAGTAATTAATTAAATACAAGCATCCGTTTTTTTCCGGATCGGTAAAATTCAGTGGTAGTGCACAAACGCCCTTAGACCTACACTTAGATTCTAAGGCACACGATGCACTCGAGTAGCCACGGAGCCACGAGCCACAGCAGTTATTATTTCAAATAAACAATTCAAGATACGGCAATCCGTTTTTATAGTCTGCTTGGGACAGCCAAGGATTACCATTTTCGCTGGATGTAAAATTTTAATTCCCCCGCATGAGGGACGGGCGACCGGGATAAAATTGACGTGTTATTGGACCCCGGCGGTACTCCAGCTGTAATATGGGCTTGAAGCTGTTAAATCGAAACTTGGTTTTTATGCGCTCATGTTAAGCTAATTAATTAATAGAAATAACAAGACAGGTGGTTTGCAACATCTTATTTAAGCGATAACTTTAAACTTGAAAGGTCGGAAAGTGAGGAAAATGTCGGGGAAAAGGATTTGATAGCTTTACCAATCATACATCTTACTTTAACTTTTTTGCATTCACAACAATTTTCAATAACCATACATCTTTCTTTTATAGTAATTTGGTGCAACATGCGTTAAAAATAGGCGTTAATTTAATTATAAAAGAAGTCTCGGAGAGTATAAGTTTAGTTTTAAGGCGATACTCGGAAAAATTATGCTGAAGCGAGATAGCAATGAGAAAACGACGCGCGCGAGAGCGAGACCGATTTTGCAGATTAGGCAAAAAAAAACACAAAATCACTTCGTATTAAAAAATACAGCGATTTTAAAAAAAATGCTTTTATACGAACCTAAATATTATTGGTGTCCACTAATTAAACCAATTTCCAATAGTGTTAATAACCCCATTTAAGAATAATCTTGAATTTTCGTATGTTTTAGAGGTCTTTTTGAAAAGAAAAAGTGCCGAGGCAAAATCATAAAATCGTGTTTTTGAAACTATACGATTCTAGATAAATGTATGAAGAAATATATATCTTAATACCAGATTAGTAACAACTGTAACCGTCCTATAGTTTTAAATAAAAAAGTACATACTTTTTTCGAGTAGCGCCTTAACTATAGATAGGTACCTAGTCCCTCGTTGTCTGTCCTCAAATGAATATTAACTGAAAATACTGAAATTTACAAAAAAATGCCGAAAATAAGTAAGTTTAATTTCTAGATTTCACACACTTAGGTTCTATAATTTATAGGTAGGTAGGTACTAATATTATAAACAGGAAAGATATGATTTTTTGTTTGTAATGGATGAACTCAAAAACTACTGGATAGATTTAAAAAATCTTTTGATCAGTAGAAAGCTTTAATTATTCCTGAGTAATATATGCTTTATTTTATCCCGATTTTCCCACGGAGTAGGTTAAACCGCAAGCCACTAGTATTGTTTAGGATATGACTGTATATTGCGTGATATGCTGTACAACTCAACTCCTTGAATCTAATCTATATAACAGAACTGTAAACAACTCCAACAACATAACATTTTCCCAGTATCCCAGTCTTCTTCTTAGCGTTTCGATGTGTAGGTATCCCAGTGTTTTCAGCACATGTAGGTACATAGCCTTGATACAAACGCGGTCAGCGTTGAAATATTCACCAGAGCACTAACAACGTAATAGAGAACAATGGGAATGAACCCAGGTAAAGAACTGGAGCCAGTATTGCATTAGGGATCCCTGGGGGCCTGGTGGCATCTCGCGCCACCCTGGGGACGCATTACGAAAGTACTAGACTCGAGATCGATACCTACAGCTACTGTGTTACGTCGCCAAGCTTAAAGTAGCTGCTGCTGAGAAGAATCAAGTGTAGGTATATGTTCTAGTTTATAATGTTTAAGGCGATACTCGGAAAAATTATGCTAAAGCGAGATAGCAATGAGAAAACGACGCGCGTGGGAGCGAGACCGATTTTGCCGATTACGCAAAAAAAACACAAAATCACTTCGTATTCCAAAACTATAGCGATTTTTTAAAAATGCTTCTATACGATCCTAAATATTATTGGTGTCCACTAATTAAACCAATTTTCAATAGTATATGTATCCCCATTTAAGAATAATCTTGATATTTCTTATTTTTTAGAGGTATTTTCGAAAATTAAAAGTGTCGAGCCAAAATCATAAAATCGTGTTTCTGAAACTATACGATTCTAGATAAAGGTATGAAGAAATATATACCTTATTACCAGATTTATAACAACTCTAACCGTCCTATAGTTTTATATCAAAGAGTCTATATATATATATATATAACCCGGGTCAACATATAGGGTACCTTTTATTGCGGGAAAATTTCTTTATATTTAATAAAAAACCCTTATTCCTACGGGAAAATACAAAGACTGATTCTTACTAAAATAGATGGCGCCACATGATTATGAAAATACGTTATATTTAATCGCTGTCTGAATTAATAATGAATCATATTTTTTTTTTACCTGCTTCAAAACATAATATAAATTGAAACCCATCCAGGCCCATATAAAATCATAAAAATCATAAAAATAATTTCATGTTATTTACGTCATTATATCTACTAAGCAATAGATGGCGCAGGTAGTCAGTAAGATATACCTCTCACAAAAGTACATTCGAATGATTATTTTAATTAGGGTGAAAGCCCCTCTGTTGCCACTTTAAGATGTTTTTCACTTCTTTCGCATCATAACTACTAAGCAATAGATGGCGCAGGAAGTCAGTAAGATTACGATATACCTTTCACAAATGTACATTCGAATGATTATATTAAGTAGGATGAAAGCCCCCGCTGTTGCCACTTTAAGATGTTTTTCACTTCTTTCGCCTATGGTCTTAAGTAGGTATCTATAAAATACAAAATTTATATCTAAAATTGTCAAGAATGTATCTTATACTTTTCTTTACATTTTTAAATTCTTACAATACAAAAAAACTACTTAAAAAAAATTTACAGACTCCAAATAGTATTTGTCAACTGAACAGAAAAAATATAATATCTATAATTTAGGTACCTTTTTGAGGTCGGTGCCAGTCAGTTTATTTTTTTTAATTACTTTCTATTTCTTAAGTTTAAGTGTACAATAACAATAAGTTTTAGTGAATTGTACTATAACATACCCACGGAAACTACTAAACTGATTTTGATGAATCTTAGACTGTTCCCAAAGTTAGAATACACCTAATTTAAATCAAATAGAATCATCTCGATATGCCTTAAGATTTCGAGAAATTCGTGGACAAACATAGTAAAAAACATATAACTAAGTATTCATATACTTACGAAATTTAGTTTTATTTTAGTAAATTAAAAACCTATTTTTTAAACTTAAAATGTGCGAAGGGTGCCGATTGATGTGTTTTTGTTAATCAAATTTTAAAAGATACATCGAGAAATCAATACTTAACTAACTTAGATAAAATAAAAGAAACATCTAATTCGATGTAAACTGAATTATTAATATTGTTATTATGACTTAAAAGTCATAGATAAAAAGTATATTATCAAGCAAAAGTTATTAACGAAATGTTTTAAGCTAAGTAAGCACTCGGGGCAGTGGCCAAAACTGAAGTTTTCACCCTATTGATGTAATATTCCTATTTCACATTTCCACTCGACGCTAGATGTCGCTACAGTAAGTATAGTGGTGCCACAAATATATCTAACCCGGTGACAGTGGTCGTGGAGGAGCCACTAGCAATACAAAATTAACTGTCAAAATGGACTGCCGGCAGTCAAAAGTATATTTAGTACCAAAAACTAACCACTGTGTGAAATAAGTTTGTCGCAATGTAGACAAAATGTCACCAATGTAATTTTGAAAAATTTGCTCATAAACGCTAAGTGGCCAGTACGTAGATACCGATACCTACCTACAATTTTTTATGTCATTTAACCGGCTCTGGCTACTTAGGCCTTCAGCCGTAGGTACCATCCAATAAAATAAAGGAATATTAAAAATAGTTTTCTATCTAACTTATTTATTCATTTATTTACTAGGAAAGCTTACATAAATGATGTTAAATTAAATAATTAAATGGTATATCATTACATTTTATACCTGTTACTTAAAGAAAGTTAATTACAATCTCTCACAAATAGGAAATGTCTCCATATCAAAATACTAGCCTTCCGCCCGCGACTTCGCCAGCTCGGACTAAACGACGACGTTATCCCGCGGGAATGTCATATTTTTCAGGGATAAAAGTAGTCTAAGGCAGTCCATTACACAGTCCATCTAGATCGCGATCACTGATCGTGATCTTGATCGCGATCGAGATTTACTATGTAGATATTTTGCGATCAAGATCGCGAGCCGTCAATCACCTTCGTACACAGTCAATCTGGATCGCGATCATTGATTTTGATCGCGGAACCCTCTTTCACATTTATAATATTAGTATGGATACACACAATCTCTTTTTCATTTTATAGTAAAAATATGATTGGCCTGATATTATGCATTACTAAGTAAGAACATAAATTTTAGCTTGATACCTCCCACGCATACTTGAGAAAAAGTTTCTTGATAGGTAGACGGACAGATCTATGAATGAGGGCTCAACTATGTTCATGCAGCATTTGATAACAACATACCATGTTCATACCCCCCTAGCCTGCATATTCGATATTCTTTAGACCCTTTTAGTAGAGAATAGGATTTCAAGAAGAGCTTTATGAAATCTGGGCAACAAACACACATAAACTAAACTAACACAAAAGTCACTAAACCGCGCGTACGAAGTCGCGGGCAACAGCTAGTTGATTTATATTTACGTCAAATGTTTGACGGCAGGCTGGTTTGTATGAGACAAGTGTTGTTTTTACTATTTCCCACGCAATTTTTATGTTTTTTCTCTCCATAAAAACCTTCCCTGGGCCCGAAGGAAATATGAAAAAAAAATTGCCGAATTGATTCAGCCGTTCTCGAGTTTTGCGCTTAGCAACATTAATTTTTATATATATGTAGAAAATAGAAGATAGATAGATAGAAGAAGAAGATTAAAAGTACACGTAACAAAACTCCCAATCGAGCGTTATTCCACAGATACAGAATATATATCGCGGAAAAAAATCAGCTGTTCCATACATTTTGATCTATTCGATTTAACATTTTCTATGGAACAGCTGTTTTATTTTTCGCGTTTTCAATGTTGGTACCATAGAAACTTGTTTGTATGCGTGAGTACATTGACCCCTTAAAATTATGTGCACTATTTAAGGACCTTATATAATAGTACCAAGGGTTATTCTCAGTTTCAGTATCAATAGGGTTGCCAAATTACTTTAAATGAACCTTTTGAGAAATCTATAGAACAGAACGTTCATAAAAAAGCTATGTATGCCAATACTAATCAACGTACAGTACCTACCTACCTATTTCTCCGTCATGTGCCTCTGAATCTTATATATTCTATTAATTTTAATAATTTGTGCCGCTTTTTCTTTGTTTTCCCGTTATGGAGCCACCAGAGAGGTGCCAAGTCTACGAAGGGATGGACTCGACGATGCGACGGAAGAACCATGAAATATCTATCAAATGTTTCGTAAGAGAAGAAATTATTTTATAATATCTGACTTTGAAGTTACATCCAATGAAGTAAAACTTAACCTAAATTTCAACCCACCAAAAGCATCCTGTAAAAAAACTAGCCAAATCTCGCTGGAGCTACTTATTTCTCTATAAAAATGGATGAAATCTATCAGTAAAGTCAAGTCAATATTAATATTCTAATGTTCCATACTAGGAGGGAGCATGCGAGATAGAGAGATTGTCCGAGATAGAGATTTCCATATTTTTTATTTAGTTTAAAAATAAAATATATTTTTACCATATCAAATAAGTAGATATATTTTAGCAATCGCGGCGAAATGGCAACCGAACTTCAAAGTGTAAATCTAGCTTTCACTGTCTCTCAATGCATTATATTCTCAAAAATGAGAATTCAGTCACAGACATTGATAAATTGCCAACCCTGTCGCACCAACGCGGCAACGTCCGAGCCAAACCGCGGCGCGCCGACCGCGACCACTGATAAAACGCTGATATTAGGGCGCGCGGCCGCACGCGCGACATGCGATGCGACGCTTCCATCACTGCGGCCGCCGATGCGACGCCATCCATTACCCGCTTTAAATACTACCCGCTGTAATCCCTGACGCTTTGAGTGCGTCTAAACGCGCTCAATTTACGTTGCCCAGTTGTACCTTAATGCTTAGTGGTAAGTACCTATGTTTTACCTCCGTATTGTTCCTTACTTTGCTCTTAAATCCTACTAATATTATAAATGTGAAAGTATATATTTTTGTTACTCAATCACGCCAAAACGGATGCACGGATTCGGCTGTTTGGAACTGTAACCCTCCTACCCCTCCTAACTTAATTTTTTTTTTTTTTCTAATTTCTAATTAACTACCTAGTTGCTTATTTCTATTTAATAACGCTTCTATATAATAACATACCGATACAATAAACAATCCTACTTTGTACCCTGTATTTTAATGGAAGTTCTTTTTGTATGTTCTATCTAACTAACTAAGAAATTCAGTATAAATTAATTATCATGACCTACAAATTACTATGACTATTTTACCGAACCTGAACCTAACCCTAATTTTGATAGTAAGTTAATGAAGCTTTTATAGATCTGAGGGGGCACGTGAAGTTTAGTGGATACCCTGGTTGATTAGCGTAGAACCCTTGATTCGTTCAGAGAAGCAACTTAGCGTTCTAACTAACAAAGTTTCTTCCTATTGAACTCTACTAATATCCTACAATTCTACTAGCCTCCTTAGTATAAAATTCTTCCAAGGAATTGATAGCTTCCTATATGGTTGTCTAAGTTAACCAATTCAACCTATTATCTCATCTACTAGAACTTTCATAACTTATCGACTATATAGGTTAATAATAGTACTCTAGAAGTACTTAATCAAACTAATGGTCTAGATCTTGGATGACTAATAGATGACTAAAGTAAGTACTAATCTCTCTGTTCCCTTAGCAAATATAACCAACTTCTGGTCTCCTACTTTGCTTATATAGATTAGTTGTTTGTGTAGTCAAATGGTGGTAAACTACTAATTGCCTCTAGTATAGATAATTTTGGATACTAAATTCCCTAGCTCCCTGAGTAGTTTTGGATAGTCATGTTAAATGTACAAATACAATTCCATCTGGTTACTCTATTCTCTTAGAACAACGACTGCTTCCGGCTATGATACAAACCTTAGTACCAGTTACCTACTCTCCACTCATACCTAGACATTATCATAGAACAGCTGGGTTGCTATGAATGTTTAACTGAAGTGAAGGCTTTTATACCTACTTTCTCCCTATCTAATCCTATTCCATATGATGAATTGGTGATGGAAGTTATGAATTGATACTGAAGGTTCCCTGGTGTCATGCAGAGCTTTAGCACACTAATTGAAGCGACCAGTACAACACCTGTCAATAAAATACTACTGATATAAAGGAAAACCTATGATGCCACTACTTGATTAACTGAATATTAGAACCAAAACATTGCAGAATGCTATTTCTTTGATATACTACTTTAGAGATTATTTAGGATCCAACACTATGTGTGTTTCCTGTCTTTGCTCACCGCTTTTTCAATCATGACAGACTGTAATGAAATTACAGCTCAGTCCTGTGCATCAACCCTCCCGACAGCTGTCTAACATAATTATATTAAATGAAACCCATGTTGTGCTCTATTTACATATTTATATACAGTCTAATCTAACATTATCATAGATCTAAGCCTAGGTTCAGAATTCCGGGTTAGACTAGCATGTTTTGAGGTTAGAAATACAATATATAGTTACTTTCTTCTTGATAGATTCTTTCCAATTCTTTTAAATTATTATTCTATGTCTGGCAAAGGAATACGCCCCATTCCTCCGCGTATCCAGTGATTTCGTCCTAGCATTTTTATCTCCTCCAGACTTTCCTAATGCACTTGATAGAATATGATTCAATATTAGTTACACTCTTTCCTTTACTGTGAGTGAGCTAATTGCTAGCTTTAATTATGGTCATAATGATTTACAACTAAGTATTTCTGTTCAATAATAATTCATATGACTACTATAATGTAATTTAGTGCATATTAAGGTCAAGACGACCAATCTAAGTAATGATTATATGTTGGAACAGCTGATTTTTAACATTCTGACCTCTTGGTTATACTGGCTTAACCACAGGATTCTGACTGACTTTAGCGACTAATCTCATGTTTTATTTATTACCTATGGGACCTTTCCTGTAAGTAACACTGAGATACAGCTGGTGCTTATGAACGCTACAAGCAATGTGACACCTGCATATAGACAACTATAAGCAATTTTTAGCTAATTTCCATCACCAAAGCGTTACTCCTAAATTCCCCCAGGTGATCAAACCATCCAGACATATTGCACTATCTACCATTCCCTTACAAGGAAAACCTCTGCTCAGCTGATTTCACAGAAACATGTTTTAGACAGAGAATCAAAACCACCATGGCAACGAATTCCTCGCCAGAGCCAGCAGTTGAGTCAACCTTACACTCGGATTTCTATCTTTCAACTTATCTTTGTGCCCAGCTGATCAGCAAGTTCTAGGTCTAAATTATAAGAGTGCCTCTGTGAAAACTGAAGCGGGACAATCTGATCACTTTAAAACTATCCCCAGTTTATCTTGTAACAATAAAATAATGTTGATTATCACTGATAAAGGTTAGGTAGTACCAAGCCCTAAGCTAGTTTCTAGACAAACTCTAGGCAATTCACAGCACTAAGTTCACGCACACAAGTTATGCTTCTGTCATAGCAAGGACACCTTTATTTTGCTCCAAAGCTAATTTCATCCACAATTCATATTGATGGTAGTTAATTTCACGAGAACGATTCATACAATCGCCCGGGTTCGTTCGTTTAGATATTTGTCTCGAATGACAAGTTTAGCTACTAAGCGTCATGTCAAGTCCAAGTGACTCGATCAAAGCGTCTCTCCGCCATCTTGTAATTTTTATTAAATTGCATTTTCCTCTAGGTTCAACCAAAATATCCCTAGGGTTGTCTACGATCGATTTTCTCTCACAAATTCAATTTCTAAGGTACCTAAACATAACTTTCTCATAGACTTTATGAATCTACTTTGGAAATCTATACTGATACCTCGACTTAGCGTCCTGGTCATTATTCCCGCCTTTTTCCTACGCAACGCAACGAACTTTTGGCGCGTAAATTTTTCCTGACTCGCTGTTTTTCTACACTCAATCTACCTACTCTGTATACCAAACCGTACAGTGTACATTTAGCTTCTGCAATACACCCCCCCCAACTGCAAGAAGCCAAACCTACTAGCACGCTAGTTATAATTTTTGACCTGCCTACTTTTCGACTAAATGCGACTTTCCTATCAAACACAAACCTGGCGCCTGTATCGCCAGTTCTGACGCCCCAATTCTGTCAAGTTTGGGTGAGTGGGCCCCCTAAAATCCTATCGCTCATGCCGTGGTCCATCTGCTTGGGAAGGGAACAGATAGACACCCTACAGGTAGGTATGGTTCAATCAGGCCGCAACTGCCTCCAAATCTGGGGCATACGCCCCGCGCCATCAGACGTGTTAACTGAAAAACTGTCAATGAAAACAGCCCGCCTGATCAAACCATGTGGAAATTACTAAGCGTTATCCATTGAACGCTCACCCAACGATCCACAGCGTTGGATTTTTGGACCTAGCCCCCCCCTTGTGAATCTTGCCTGAAGAAAGCCCGGAGTCATGAGCAAATGTACTCCTGAAGAAACAAATCCCTATGCGCCCAAGTGAAAGGTCCACCCTCTCTGATTCAAATCACCCATTTTCTAAGATTTTACTTGGGAATAATTTACTTTAATTGAAATGCTTTCTGTAATCAAACTAGACTTTTTAATTTCGGATCTAATTTACCAGTCAGAATTCCAAAATTAAAACGTTTAAAAGATCGCGAACCCAAAAACGCCCTAATATTGGCAAGAATTCACTGTACACTTTTCTTGAAGACTAATTCTTGCTTGATTTAAAAATAAACTTCTTCAAAAACGACGCTTTCTTACAGAGGAGAGTGAAGCGGCGTCGCTCGCCAGGGGAGCAATTTTCAGATGTTGACGCCCGTAGAACCGGAGAATATAAGAGAGCGAGCGTCGCCCCTCCAAACCTTTTATACCTCTCGATTTCCCAAGCGACGCTATCCGTAGCGTCGCGTCCTCAACGCTCTCTTTTTGAAAAACTTTCCCTCGCCACGCCCCTTTTTTGAAAAACCCTGTTTAAATTACCACAAGCTAACCTCCCATTTTTAGCTTGCTCTACTCCTTACTCTAACCAGCATAATCGAACACCTAACTTTATATAAACGGGTTGCGCGTTGGTACACAATAAATAATAATGCGAAGCCTCCGTTATAACAGTACATTTTGTTTTTATCTAATATAACAGCTTTTCTTTTCTTTGGAAACCTCTACTTTTATATAAATCATTGAGATCTAAACAAAATAAGGCGCACTTTTGATCACCTCTGCCTAATGAGCGAAAGAGAAGAAGATATGTTTTCATGACTACCAACCTCAGCTTCTAAAAAATCCTCAATTTCGTTCAGAAACCTTGGATAGCTACAAGACTTCTAATATTAAGTTATAAAATTTACTAAACTATTCAAAATACTACCTTCTCACATAATATAAACACATTATTTTGTATGATTCCTTTTTTTATTTACGAATGAAAACTATTATCAAAATTGTAATTGTTCGAACATAATTTTCGAACGTATCACCTCTAGCCAATATACATTTGAAACTTTGAACCTTATCTAAGATAGAAAACAATATTCTGTACTTTTGATTATTTAACCCATATTTTTATTTAAGTTATACATAATGTTAATTTAACATTCTGTGAGTACAACCTTTTCTCTATACTTATGTGCACTCATTTGACTTGCTTTAGTTCCCAACTCTGCCGCTAGGAGCATCTATGTTTACCTGTCATAACCTATCAGTATTTTGCTAACATTGTATAAAATAAATATTTAGCTCCAAACATAATAATTAGACTGATGTGATGTAATTAACCAGAGTTCACATGTGTAACCAATAAATATGCCGAACACATATTGTGCCACTAACACGCCTGTAAACAAACATGCCTACAAACTCTGTTGCCTACAAACCTGTCAGTTTACAAATATGTCTAAAATAACATGCTCAAGGTTTATACAATCTGCACAGCTATTGTTTCAAGGTGAGATCCACTATAATCTCTAAATTGCTACCTCCAAGGTCAGATATAAATAAACACTATTGTTTTTATTTACTTTTAAACCTCTTCTTTTTTTCAGAAATCAATCCGTGCACATTTGAGAACAATTATTTAAGACTCAAGACTTCAAGAATGAATGTATACCCACTGAAGATATAATGCATTTCGCAAATAAAGCTAATTTTTGTTTTCTAAACCAATTTGTATCGAGCTTTCACCTCCAAAACATCAACCAATACTTCCCAAGGACCCAAGGTTAGCATTATCATTCTATTTTATACAAAAGCCAATAAATATTTGAAATATAATAACAAGTGCAATTCTGTACCGTTACAGCCGACCCCAAAATTCTTCAAAGGTGACAGTACCAAGTATTGGATCCGGAGTAGAATTTTCTTTCTATCCAAATCTCTAATATTTCTTTTTACACATATATATATACACATAATATAGACATGTTTTTTTTTTTTTTTTATATCTATATATATATTATTATAATTTTTATATCAATATATATATATTTTTTTTTTATATATATATATATCTATCCCTATCTCTTATTATTTTCCCAAAATCAAAGAATTGAATCAATTTGGACCTAGGAAAACTACAATGCTCTTTGTCCTACCAAAGGACATTGCGGCCTCCGACCCCTATCGAATCAATTTTTAGTGAGCCCTAGTGATTATGTAATTAAGAGTGTAGAGTGTGTTTAGACCAAAATAATATCAAAAGTTATCAAGCGAGCTTTAAGTGATTTTTATTGCTTTATCCAAATTCATCGTATGTATATCCGACACCAGAGACGTACAAAGCATGGTGAAAGGTACGGGTTGTGAAATCCGTAGTTTAGAATAAACTCGCCTTGGTGTATAAACTGTAATCCAACCTTACGATTACATGGCGTTCTAGCGCAGCATTTTATACCCCCAAAGTGCCCCTGCATATCCCTGTACGCCCCCTTCTAAATGAAGCATATACAAAGACCTTTTTGTCAAAAAGCTTACTCAAAACTCTGGAATAGCCTCCGATATCACTTTGGAGAATGTATAGTTGTCGAGTTAAACATGGCCCGACCTGACCCACGGGAAGTGTAAATTTTGTACAGGCGTTTACACCGGGACAAGATACAAACATAAACACTGTTTGTATATATATTTTTTTTTATTTATCCTAACACCAAAGTCCCACTGTACAAAATTCAAGTCTGTTAACACGTGCTCTACGCCTATCCCTATCACGTGCTGTTGTGTGCGGATCTTATCTTTTGGGTTAATAATAACATTTGTATGCAGGCTTCACATGTGTTATAACCCAAAGCCCTTCAAATAGAATCTCTTTTTTTTTTTTTTCTAACTACTCCTTATCTAGGTTAGATCCTCACTCTAATCATCTTTTCTTTTCACACGTCGTTCACTATCTCTTTCGCTAGCCTACTTTCACGCCACCTAAGGTTGCACCACAGCTACAACCTGCATACATATTATTTATCTAAGTAGAAGGTACTCTATTAATATTTAAAATCAACAAATACATAGACTGTCACCTCATAAAATTTTATATAAAACCCCAGCTTATTGATACAGTAACCCAAATTAATTACTATATGCAAAAAATAAAGTTTCTCATAGTGCTTCTATGCGCTTATATTCTTACTCAAAACATGTTCATTAATACGCGTCCCTATTTCATCCCCCCCTACTAGTACGCAACCCTATGCAACTTTCCCTATCAATACGCTACCCTACGCAATACTTCCTTGTCTGTACGCAACCTACTCAATGTATCCTACCACCACGCAACCCCTACGCAATACTTCCTCGCCTGTGCGCAATCTACTTGGTGTATCCTACCAATACGCAACCCTACGCAATTCTTCTGTCTGTACGCAATCTACTCGATGTTACTCACCAATACGCAACCCTACTTGTTATACAGTCAATCATGTAACACACGATTTGGGTACATTCCTTTTTAATTCCTATAATTTCTTGCTCCGGCAACCTCTATTAACCTTAATAAATTTTCAACCAAAGCACTATAACCTTGAAGCTTTTGATGATTTTAATATCAAGCTTTTAATTTTGATTATGTTATTTCTCTTCCTTTTGATATTCTGAGAGCCTAAATTTAATCAATTCCGAATGAACTACCATCACCAGTAGAGGAAAGGCAAATTTTCCCTTCAATATGTATACCTACCTAATAAAAATTACCCCCCCGGTAAGAAAAGCCGCCAACACTCCCCTCTATCTGACCTTACAACTTTCTAGCAACTTGAGTATTTGAATATCCTTTTAATGAATATACTTGAAATTTGGTCTGAAACCTAGTAGTACGATAAAACAACTTGAATGAACTAACTCCTTTGAGCAATTGTAATCTTTATTAGGCTGGTAATTTTTTTTTTTTTCCCAGCCTAATACTAGAGTTGCTAAAATTTGTTTGTAAGCTCAGGTAGGCTTTTCCCAGTCCCGACAACCGTTATACAAAGTTACCCCAGTATCGTTTATTGTTCAATTCAAAGTTACATTCCATATAAATATTAATATAATTAAGTTTACATAAAATTTTACATAAGTTCAAGGATATCGCAACAATCCTGCATTCAAATCAACCATTTTCCAGCTAGTTAATGGAAGGAAATAAAATACCTTTCTATTTAGTTAACACACTATAAAATATCATATTTTCCCAAGGGTACCATGTCGCAAAATTAACTTATTAAATTTAAACAATTTTATGGCAATAAAACTTTTATTCAAGATTCCTTTTTTTTTTCGGATTGGTTTATCTACTTTGTTTTACTACAGTTACCTTTACTAACATACCACAACTTACGTTGTTTCCCCAAATCACACCGCAATGCAATTCTTTTATATTAATCACTATATTTTAAAATTTCATTTTACTAGCCTAACACAACACAACTTATGTTATCTTCTTTAAGAGAACACAACATAAAATTCATTTATATTAAATAGACAATCATATGACATTAAAACCTATTTAAGAGAAAAATAAAATTTTTCTCACACGGGTTTTAGTATTCGACGTTAAAGTTACATTTACCTATCCTAACACCACACAAATTAATTTCGTTTTTCCTTCAGGGAAACTATACTAAATTATTTTATTAATTTCTGAACAAGTGCGTTTTCACTACCCTTTTATTTGATTTTAACGTTACATTTACCTATCCTAATACAACACAATTTAATTTAGATTTTCCTTCAGGGAAAATAATGCTAAATAAATTGATAACCTTGGACAAATGTATGGCATTTTATTAATTGATTTTAAAGTTACATTTTCCTAACCTAACACAACACAAGTTAATTTGGACTTCCTTTAGGGAAACCAAAATTAAATTCATTTAATTAATTGATTTTAAAGTTACATTTTCCTAACCTAACACAACACAGGTTAATTTGGACTTCCTTTAGGGAAACCAAAATTAACTTCTTTTAATTAATTGATTTTAAAGTTACATTTTCCTAACCTAACACAACACAGGTTAATTTGGGTTTTCCTTCAGGGAAACAACACTAAGTTTATTTTGTGGCATTTTATTAATTGATTTTAAAGTTACATTTACCTACCCTAACACAACACATGTTAATTTGGGTTTTCCTTCAGGGAAAAACAATTTTTAAATTCATTTATAATTGATTTTAAAGTTACATTTACCTACCCTAACACAACACAAGTTAATTTGGGTTTTCCTTCAGGGAAAACAATTTTTAAATTCATTTATAATATTTAGATAGATGTATGGCATTAAACCTCCCTCGCTCCCTTCCAGTACTAGGCTCAACAAGTAAATAAACATTTTTGAACGGATTAGCTCCAACCACAAACGGACCCTCATACAATGGCTCGAATTTTTTTGTTATCTTTAGCTTAGCGTCAGACTTATTTAATTTCCTAATTTTTACTAGGTCTCCTATTTGAAATTGAATAATTCTATATCGTTCATTAAATTTATTTTGGCGTATTTGTCCTGCTTTCTTTAAGTTTTCACGAGCTTTTCCTCGGACTTCTTCAACAGGCAGAGCTACTAAATCAATTGGTATCTTATTATCAAATGATAACCTGGTGGGTTCACTATATAAAATCTCACAAGGGGTAAAACCAGTACTCTCATGATATGTGTTATTATATAAAATTTCTAATTTTGGCAATAAATCTACCCAGCCTTTATGATTTGTCCTACAATAAGTTCTAAATAACCGACCTAATTCCTTGTTTACTCTTTCAGTGGTATTAGGTCTAGGATTCCTAACAGTAGTATAAATAACTCTGACCCCTTCTTCCTTCATTTTCTTTTTCCATACTTTACTGGCAAACTGTGATCCATTGTCAGACATTATAGCTTTAGGTTTAATTATTTGGAAAAACTTTTTCACTTTTGTTAATACTGAAATTGCTGTTGCTTTCCTAAGATCATAAAATTTTACAAATTTACTAAAAGAATCTTGAATAACTAAAATATAGCTCATACCAAACTTTCCTGATGGTAAAGGTCCGTATAAATCTACCATGACAATGTCTCCTACATTTTCAGTTATAATTGAACGACAAGGTCCTACATACTTTGCTGTATCACTCTTGGTGACTTGGCACTCGTGACATCCCCTTAAAATTCGTTTAACCTGTTTAGTTAACCCTTTCCAAAAAAATCTATCCCTAATGTATTTAATTATTTTATATGCCCCCTGATGTCCCATTTCTAAATGGACTTGCCAAATAATTTCTTCTCTAAGCGACTCGGGCAAAAATAACACCCGTTTGTCTCCCTCTCCCGGTGAATAGTACAATAAACCATTTTCTAATGAGCATCGTTTAAAGATTTGACTTGACCTACTGTTTACCACGACCCCATTATTAAGTTTTCTAATTATTTCTCCTATTTCGACATCATCTTGCTGTGACCTATCTAGATTCTTTAATTTTTCATGTAGTTCTTTATTTGTCCTATTTTCTGTATAAAATATCCTAGGTGAATTAGTCTTATCCTCTTGCAATAAATCTCCCTCTGGTTGGTATCTAGATAATACATCGGCTACTACATTCTCTCTACCTTTGACATGTTGAACTTCATATTGAAACTGTTCTAAGTAATTTATCCACCTAGTTACCCGGGCATTATATAATTTACTATTTTTTACAAAAATCAAAGCTTTATGGTCTGTACGTATTATTACTTTAGCACCCCGCAAATAAGTCTCAAACTTCTCTAAACAACAAATGATTGAATAAAACTCTTGTTCGGTTACCGTCCAATTTAACTGTGCACCCCTTAATAATTTACTGTGAAACCCTAAAACTTTTACGTCCCCCTGATTATCCATCTGGTACAAAACCCCTGCCAATCCAATTCCCGAACTGTCTGTTTGTAAATAGTAAGGTTGAGAAAAATCTGGATGGTTCAATTCTATGGTCTGAATAAAAAGTGATTTTATTTTCTCAAAAGCAACCTGTTCTACTTGTCCCCAATTCCATCTCTTATCCTTTTTTAATAATTCACATAATGGTTGAGTATGAACACTATATTCCGGTATGAATTTACGATAAAAATTGCAAAGTCCTAAAAACGCCCTGACTTGTTTTAATTTCTTTGGTACTGGAAACAGCTGTATTGACTTAACCTTTTCTGGATCGGTGCTAATCCCGTTAGTTGAAATGATATATCCTAACATCTTTACCTCAGTGCTTAAAAATTCACATTTCTCTAAGTTACACGTTAAACCTGCCTTAGATAATTTTCCCAACACTATGTCTAAATGCTCTAGATGTTGTGACAACGAACCTGTTGTTATAATGGCTAAATCGTCTAAATAATTCACGCAAAAGTCTCTAACTTCGTGTCCTAAAATGAAATCCATTGCTCTACTAAAACTTCCAACTGACGTTTTTAATCCTTGAGGCAAAACATTATAAACATATGACTTCCCATTAAATGAGAATCCGGTATACTTCTTACTAGAATCGGATATGGGGATTTGAAAATAAGCATTATTTAAATCTACTATACTAATAAATCTAGCCCCTTGGAAAGAATTTAGAACATCTAATTGCAACGGTGGTTTTTCTGTCTCCGCTATCATATGCTTATTTATTTCTCTAGCGTCTAATAAAACACGTATAGATCCGTCCCGTTTTAAAGTAAAAGTCAACGGACTACAGTATGGTGTAGAGGTACGACTAATAATCCCTTGCTTTTGCATTTCTATCAACTTCGCTTCTACCTTATCCCTATAAGCATATGGTATTGGATATGTCCGTTTCACTACTGGTGAATGTGGTTCCATGGTAATAACATGTTCATAACAATTTGCTCTCCCTAACTTAGAGGTAAATAACTGTCTATGTTTCATTAAAACTCCCTCCAAAGCATCTTGTTTAGTTTTGTCTAATTTTAATTTATGTATTAACTCCTGAATATTACTATCTATATTGTCATCTTCTATTGCTACTAAATTGAATTGCGCTGAAGGACTACTTTCATTTTGAACATTCTCACTTCTATAAAATTTAAATAATTTCATGTCCCCTCCTATCATAATTTCTACTCCCTCTTCCTCTCTATTAAGTATAATAGATGCCTGATTTTCTTTCATCCAATCAAACCCCAGAATTAAATTAGCACTAAGGCCCGGTACAATTAGTACAGTCAAATCGCTTTGGAAAGGTCCTATACCTAAGGCTACCAACGCTATAGTTTTTACTTCTACGCTTTTCTGTCCTACCGCAGTCTTAATAAGCAATGATTTAATCGGCATAGTAGGTATTGTCGTCCTTTTCCCCTTTAGCCTATTCCAAAACTCTTCTGAAATACATGTTATATCGCTACCTGTATCCAATAGTGCTACAACATTTTCATCAAATATTTGAACTAATAGTTCAGACTTAAATATTTGAGTATCTACCTTAGATGTGCGTTCCTCATCAAATATTGCACCTATATTCTCGCTAACATTTACCATAAGTTGCTCGATTTTTAATTTCAACACCTCTACGATTTGACTAGGAATGTTTAGTTCGATGGTTTCCGGCTCAATATAATCTAATCCTACTCCTGTACTGTGATCTTTCGGATTTTGACCTATCGGTACCCTAATGCCTGTATTATTCTGTCCTAGTGATTCACCTGGACACCATTTCATCCTAGCCATCATATGATAAATTCGGTCCCCTGTGGTTGAAGCTGATCCGGAGACTAGAGTCTCAGCCTCCCCTAGTTTAACGCCTCACTACCATTTACATTAAAATTTGTATTATTTTCTAAATTAACTGCATGTACTTCAGCCTCTCTTGGCCTCTGCCACTGCCTATAACCTTGCTGATGTACCTTCTTCTTCTTCTCCCACTCCTTGAAATTCCTAGTCATAACCGTGTTCGGAACATCTTGCTTCTGTATGTCGTCCATGCTTCTTAAAAATTCGGCGGCTTCAATAATAGTTTCTATCTGGCTAGTCGCCCAAACTTGTTGAATAAATTTCGGATAATGCCGCATGATATCTCCGACCAATTGTTTTTCAGGTATGCTGTAACTCAACATCTGTGCCTTTCCAGTTAACTTAAGGAAGTGTTCCACCATGGTGGGAGTTTCCGTTCTATTCCAAACTCCTTGCACTATCTTTCGTCTCAACTCGTTCTGTTCATTTTCTCCCCAGTATGCTTTCAGAAAATCTAATTTAAAGTCAACTAATCCTGTCCACCTCCCTTTATAGATACGGGCCCAATCTCTAGCGTTACCAGTTAGGCACTCTAATATCAAATCCAGTTCATTATTTGATTTCCCGGCCTTCTTCAAATAGGTTTCCAAGTCCTCAATGAAATTAACAGGATGCACAGCTGTTTCACCAAATTTAGGCTTTTCCAAATTTATATTCTTGACGTTCCAAATTATATATTTTTGTTCATCTTCCTTCGGATGGACATCCTTAATTGTTTCTTGCACACAACTACTCCTTATTTCTATGGGATTCAATGATGTAACTTCGGCTACAGACGTCTCTTTTCCTTCATTAGTGGTAACTTGCATAGACTCCTGCACCCTTTTGACCTCTTCGCCCAACACATTAATCTTCCTCGTCAACGCTCCTACCGTTCGGTTTAACATTCGCTGTATAGAGGTCAACTCTTGTGAACGTGTTATCTTGGGCCTCTTAATCACCTTAGCCGCTGGAGATCGCTCCACCGCAGGGCGAGATTCCCTGACTTCTAACGTGTCCCCTTGATCAGAACTATTATGTAACTCCTCTTGCATCACTTGTTCCTCGGTAGATTCATATCGTTTGGGTGCCCGACGAACGCGAACTGGTTTACCCATAATGAATTCTTGCTAATATTTGGTGTATGGTCAGATCTAATCAAACAATTAAAACATAGCTACCCTATAGATCTGGTTTAGTATTATCCAATGTGTTGGATAACAATAAACCAAAATTAATTCCCTTTTAAAAACCGTTCTCTAATTAGATTTAAACATTTACAAAATTTTATTTCCCTTTTTTTTTCCATGTATCTATTGTTTAGGTTATCTCAGTAATTTACCAAACTATGTAATGATTTTATTTTATTTTATTTATTCAGATCCGCTTCATTACTCAACTTAATTTTATTTATTTGGTGTTATTTTATTTTTTTATTTAGTTGCACTATAATCCTATTGAAAAGGTTTTATCATTTCCAAAGCTAACCTATTTTGGCTAAAACAAACCAATGACAAATTCCGACTAACTTTAATATAAATGTTACCAGGGTCACGCCTTTGTAACTAGTTAAAACTTAATCTCCTTCCCTGTCGCAATATCCACCCATTTACTTAATCCTTGACACTATAACCTATTAGTTACTATGTAAATAAGTACCTCTCCATGTTCTGATTAAATCACTGATTGAAATTAAGGTGCAATAAATGCTCTATACTTAAACCCAGGCTATGTTTGTTATTCCTATGAAATATCTATTCCATAATGACAACATTAATTCCTACAGGCTTAACGAAATATGCTATTGATGACAACCTACCTATCTGCCTTATTAACATCACTAAAATATGTAAAACAATATTCTGCCTGACAGATATCAAACCCATTACTCTTTCACTAAACATATCTCCATGAAGTTCGTGTAGCTTCAGCAGTTGATAACAAGATTCTTTTTAAGAAGGCCTAAACTCACCTAACCTAAAATTAACTAAATTATGAAGTAGCTTACCCAGTAGTTTTAGCTCCCACTATAAGTTAAAAAGAATTTATCCTTTTCTCCTTCCAAAATTCATTTGAATATTTGTTTTAAAACTAAACCTCCAGATGAACTTTCAATACACTTCACTGCTTTTACTAACTTTGTTTTAATAGGTAACATAACACCTTATTAAACTTTCTATTGATTGTATCATTCACAGACTCCTATTAACACCTTCACAATAAATCTTTAGCAGAAATTACCTCTAAACCGCATTAATTAACTTCCCGTCCGATACAAACTTCTCAAATTAATTAAACTTCTAAAGAAACTCAAAATTTGAAAATTTTCCTCTGTTGGCTCTCTTATTTCGAACTGTCAACCTGTCATTATCAATTTGTCACTTAGTGGTGCCCCACAACCGGTCTGTTCGTGTGTGAGCAACGGTCCGTCAGTTGACCGCGAACAGCCCCCACACATAGTCCCATAGAAGATTTAGAAATGACAGCTAGTGTGGTACTAGTACATGGCCACGGCCAATGTTGCCAGCGATCGGTCAGACAACCTTCCGATTAACCTGTACACTACCTAAGAGAACTATGGCGACCCCAACCGCTCCAAACATCTACACTATAGCATCGACCCCGGATCATTTAAGCCTATGCAGAAATGACATTATACAACCTAATATAACACGCGCGCACCTTTAAAGCTCTAACCAATGGGTGAAAATAAATGGTACTAAACCGACTGACTGTTAGAGATGAGACGTTTCAGACCAAACACGCCCTGAGTCCCGCAAGCACTAGCGCACCAAAATACCCGTTCCATAAACCTATTCCATGAGTATTTAGAAGTATGCGTTTTTAAATACTACTTATACTATCCTTTTGAGTATGTTTGAACTTTTATACGCTCTGCGCAATATTCTGAATTACAAGACATAGAGAAGTCGGCAAACAACTTGAGTATTTATGGTGGGGCAAGGCAAACAAACCGCGTAACTTTATGGATTCAAACAAGTTTTTTTTTTTTTTTTTTTTTTTTTTTTTACAATATAGCCGCTGCCGACTTCCTATTCGGCGACGTTGGGTAAAATAATAACTAGATAACACCGTTCAACAGAACTAAGCAGCAAGAACCCATCAAAATAAAGAATTCGAATGACAGATGAAGCCCATATCCATATCCATATTTTTTTGTAAGTAATATATTGAGAAAAAAAAACCCCAGGTTACATAATACTTGTCGTAAAGCGCCATCTATTTGAGTATTGAGTAACTGTCCCTTACTAGTAATGAGCGACTTTCTGACAGCCCACTTAAAAACAAAAGCTTCCAAAGCTTCACTAGATGGCGTTGAACGGAGTATGTACATGTCTATGGTATATTTTGGTATGAATATTTAAAATGATAAACCCCAAGGAACCTACTAATAGTTTAAATAAGTACTGATAGATACTACTGTGAGAACCAAAACCGAAATAGGTATTTTTAACTATTATGGTAAATAAATAACATCTGTCTGACGTTCCGTCTTATGAAACAAAAGTCCCGTCCAAGCAAAATCTATAACGTTCCGCTCCTTCTAACCGCATAGATGGAACTATTCTCACCCAATAATTACTGTTCCCGCATTTGCTAATTCAAAAATAGTGCTTCAACTTTTAAAATGCAATACCATAAAAGTTTTAAGGAAAAAAACTTATCACCAAATATGCGCTACGCCATTTCTGTGGCGCTTTTTTAAACTTACTATTTATGCGGAATGTATTGCATGAATTACACAAGTTAAATGATTTTGTACTAATTTGTGGCACTCTTAGCCGTATGATCTGATGCCTTTGCCTACTCAAATGTCCTCTTATAATTTGACACGTGATTGACTTGACACTATACCTAATTGTATTTGTTGTACCTACCAAACAAACCCGTTATCATCTTTTCATTCTTTGTAAAATCAAAGTTTTTACTGCAACAGCAAATTACAATATTGGTATTGTAAACCTACATGTCTATTTATTACCAACAAATGTGGAAACATGTGTTCGTCTGTACCAGAAAATTCAAAGATATGCGACAACCCCGAGAACTTCATTGTACAAAGAAAGCGATTCCTCCAAATTTTAATTCTACGGTTGTCTTTTGTTTATAAATCGACAACTAACTGTAAGTTTCCACCCAATATGACTTTAAATCATGTTCAATGTTCATATGCTAACCTTAACATGTTAAATTAATGAAGACTTTCGTTTCAGAAACAAGAATCTCAATCAAGACCTGACCCCAAACATTTCTTTAAGAACCAAACAGAACAGACTCCTAACTAATAGCGCCCCTCCTAGTGCCAATTGCTCCTCTGTCACACTCACAACAACAAATTGTGACTACAATCATCTTATTGAAATGTAGCCACTCGCCTTCAGAACCATAAAAAGCCTCAACCTATTTTGTATGCGAATAAGTAAATAAAAGATTTGATATAAGTAATATGTGTTAACTTCTATCCTGGTTATCGGCACAACTATTGTAACCCTCCTACCCCTCCTAACTTAATTTTTTTTTTTTTTCTAATTTCTAATTAACTACCTAGTTGCTTATTTCTATTTAATAACGCTTCTATATAATAACATACCGATACAATAAACAATCCTACTTTGTACCCTGTATTTTAATGGAAGTTCTTTTTGTATGTTCTATCTAACTAACTAAGAAATTCAGTATAAATTAATTATCATGACCTACAAATTACTATGACTATTTTACCGAACCTGAACCTAACCCTAATTTTGATAGTAAGTTAATGAAGCTTTTATAGATCTGAGGGGGCACGTGAAGTTTAGTGGATACCCTGGTTGATTAGCGTAGAACCCTTGATTCGTTCAGAGAAGCAACTTAGCGTTCTAACTAACAAAGTTTCTTCCTATTGAACTCTACTAATATCCTACAATTCTACTAGCCTCCTTAGTATAAAATTCTTCCAAGGAATTGATAGCTTCCTATATGGTTGTCTAAGTTAACCAATTCAACCTATTATCTCATCTACTAGAACTTTCATAACTTATCGACTATATAGGTTAATAATAGTACTCTAGAAGTACTTAATCAAACTAATGGTCTAGATCTTGGATGACTAATAGATGACTAAAGTAAGTACTAATCTCTCTGTTCCCTTAGCAAATATAACCAACTTCTGGTCTCCTACTTTGCTTATATAGATTAGTTGTTTGTGTAGTCAAATGGTGGTAAACTACTAATTGCCTCTAGTATAGATAATTTTGGATACTAAATTCCCTAGCTCCCTGAGTAGTTTTGGATAGTCATGTTAAATGTACAAATACAATTCCATCTGGTTACTCTATTCTCTTAGAACAACGACTGCTTCCGGCTATGATACAAACCTTAGTACCAGTTACCTACTCTCCACTCATACCTAGACATTATCATAGAACAGCTGGGTTGCTATGAATGTTTAACTGAAGTGAAGGCTTTTATACCTACTTTCTCCCTATCTAATCCTATTCCATATGATGAATTGGTGATGGAAGTTATGAATTGATACTGAAGGTTCCCTGGTGTCATGCAGAGCTTTAGCACACTAATTGAAGCGACCAGTACAACACCTGTCAATAAAATACTACTGATATAAAGGAAAACCTATGATGCCACTACTTGATTAACTGAATATTAGAACCAAAACATTGCAGAATGCTATTTCTTTGATATACTACTTTAGAGATTATTTAGGATCCAACACTATGTGTGTTTCCTGTCTTTGCTCACCGCTTTTTCAATCATGACAGACTGTAATGAAATTACAGCTCAGTCCTGTGCATCAACCCTCCCGACAGCTGTCTAACATAATTATATTAAATGAAACCCATGTTGTGCTCTATTTACATATTTATATACAGTCTAATCTAACATTATCATAGATCTAAGCCTAGGTTCAGAATTCCGGGTTAGACTAGCATGTTTTGAGGTTAGAAATACAATATATAGTTACTTTCTTCTTGATAGATTCTTTCCAATTCTTTTAAATTATTATTCTATGTCTGGCAAAGGAATACGCCCCATTCCTCCGCGTATCCAGTGATTTCGTCCTAGCATTTTTATCTCCTCCAGACTTTCCTAATGCACTTGATAGAATATGATTCAATATTAGTTACACTCTTTCCTTTACTGTGAGTGAGCTAATTGCTAGCTTTAATTATGGTCATAATGATTTACAACTAAGTATTTCTGTTCAATAATAATTCATATGACTACTATAATGTAATTTAGTGCATATTAAGGTCAAGACGACCAATCTAAGTAATGATTATATGTTGGAACAGCTGATTTTTAACATTCTGACCTCTTGGTTATACTGGCTTAACCACAGGATTCTGACTGACTTTAGCGACTAATCTCATGTTTTATTTATTACCTATGGGACCTTTCCTGTAAGTAACACTGAGATACAGCTGGTGCTTATGAACGCTACAAGCAATGTGACACCTGCATATAGACAACTATAAGCAATTTTTAGCTAATTTCCATCACCAAAGCGTTACTCCTAAATTCCCCCAGGTGATCAAACCATCCAGACATATTGCACTATCTACCATTCCCTTACAAGGAAAACCTCTGCTCAGCTGATTTCACAGAAACATGTTTTAGACAGAGAATCAAAACCACCATGGCAACGAATTCCTCGCCAGAGCCAGCAGTTGAGTCAACCTTACACTCGGATTTCTATCTTTCAACTTATCTTTGTGCCCAGCTGATCAGCAAGTTCTAGGTCTAAATTATAAGAGTGCCTCTGTGAAAACTGAAGCGGGACAATCTGATCACTTTAAAACTATCCCCAGTTTATCTTGTAACAATAAAATAATGTTGATTATCACTGATAAAGGTTAGGTAGTACCAAGCCCTAAGCTAGTTTCTAGACAAACTCTAGGCAATTCACAGCACTAAGTTCACGCACACAAGTTATGCTTCTGTCATAGCAAGGACACCTTTATTTTGCTCCAAAGCTAATTTCATCCACAATTCATATTGATGGTAGTTAATTTCACGAGAACGATTCATACAATCGCCCGGGTTCGTTCGTTTAGATATTTGTCTCGAATGACAAGTTTAGCTACTAAGCGTCATGTCAAGTCCAAGTGACTCGATCAAAGCGTCTCTCCGCCATCTTGTAATTTTTATTAAATTGCATTTTCCTCTAGGTTCAACCAAAATATCCCTAGGGTTGTCTACGATCGATTTTCTCTCACAAATTCAATTTCTAAGGTACCTAAACATAACTTTCTCATAGACTTTATGAATCTACTTTGGAAATCTATACTGATACCTCGACTTAGCGTCCTGGTCATTATTCCCGCCTTTTTCCTACGCAACGCAACGAACTTTTGGCGCGTAAATTTTTCCTGACTCGCTGTTTTTCTACACTCAATCTACCTACTCTGTATACCAAACCGTACAGTGTACATTTAGCTTCTGCAATACACCCCCCCCAACTGCAAGAAGCCAAACCTACTAGCACGCTAGTTATAATTTTTGACCTGCCTACTTTTCGACTAAATGCGACTTTCCTATCAAACACAAACCTGGCGCCTGTATCGCCAGTTCTGACGCCCCAATTCTGTCAAGTTTGGGTGAGTGGGCCCCCTAAAATCCTATCGCTCATGCCGTGGTCCATCTGCTTGGGAAGGGAACAGATAGACACCCTACAGGTAGGTATGGTTCAATCAGGCCGCAACTGCCTCCAAATCTGGGGCATACGCCCCGCGCCATCAGACGTGTTAACTGAAAAACTGTCAATGAAAACAGCCCGCCTGATCAAACCATGTGGAAATTACTAAGCGTTATCCATTGAACGCTCACCCAACGATCCACAGCGTTGGATTTTTGGACCTAGCCCCCCCCTTGTGAATCTTGCCTGAAGAAAGCCCGGAGTCATGAGCAAATGTACTCCTGAAGAAACAAATCCCTATGCGCCCAAGTGAAAGGTCCACCCTCTCTGATTCAAATCACCCATTTTCTAAGATTTTACTTGGGAATAATTTACTTTAATTGAAATGCTTTCTGTAATCAAACTAGACTTTTTAATTTCGGATCTAATTTACCAGTCAGAATTCCAAAATTAAAACGTTTAAAAGATCGCGAACCCAAAAACGCCCTAATATTGGCAAGAATTCACTGTACACTTTTCTTGAAGACTAATTCTTGCTTGATTTAAAAATAAACTTCTTCAAAAACGACGCTTTCTTACAGAGGAGAGTGAAGCGGCGTCGCTCGCCAGGGGAGCAATTTTCAGATGTTGACGCCCGTAGAACCGGAGAATATAAGAGAGCGAGCGTCGCCCCTCCAAACCTTTTATACCTCTCGATTTCCCAAGCGACGCTATCCGTAGCGTCGCGTCCTCAACGCTCTCTTTTTGAAAAACTTTCCCTCGCCACGCCCCTTTTTTGAAAAACCCTGTTTAAATTACCACAAGCTAACCTCCCATTTTTAGCTTGCTCTACTCCTTACTCTAACCAGCATAATCGAACACCTAACTTTATATAAACGGGTTGCGCGTTGGTACACAATAAATAATAATGCGAAGCCTCCGTTATAACAGTACATTTTGTTTTTATCTAATATAACAGCTTTTCTTTTCTTTGGAAACCTCTACTTTTATATAAATCATTGAGATCTAAACAAAATAAGGCGCACTTTTGATCACCTCTGCCTAATGAGCGAAAGAGAAGAAGATATGTTTTCATGACTACCAACCTCAGCTTCTAAAAAATCCTCAATTTCGTTCAGAAACCTTGGATAGCTACAAGACTTCTAATATTAAGTTATAAAATTTACTAAACTATTCAAAATACTACCTTCTCACATAATATAAACACATTATTTTGTATGATTCCTTTTTTTATTTACGAATGAAAACTATTATCAAAATTGTAATTGTTCGAACATAATTTTCGAACGTATCACCTCTAGCCAATATACATTTGAAACTTTGAACCTTATCTAAGATAGAAAACAATATTCTGTACTTTTGATTATTTAACCCATATTTTTATTTAAGTTATACATAATGTTAATTTAACATTCTGTGAGTACAACCTTTTCTCTATACTTATGTGCACTCATTTGACTTGCTTTAGTTCCCAACTCTGCCGCTAGGAGCATCTATGTTTACCTGTCATAACCTATCAGTATTTTGCTAACATTGTATAAAATAAATATTTAGCTCCAAACATAATAATTAGACTGATGTGATGTAATTAACCAGAGTTCACATGTGTAACCAATAAATATGCCGAACACATATTGTGCCACTAACACGCCTGTAAACAAACATGCCTACAAACTCTGTTGCCTACAAACCTGTCAGTTTACAAATATGTCTAAAATAACATGCTCAAGGTTTATACAATCTGCACAGCTATTGTTTCAAGGTGAGATCCACTATAATCTCTAAATTGCTACCTCCAAGGTCAGATATAAATAAACACTATTGTTTTTATTTACTTTTAAACCTCTTCTTTTTTTCAGAAATCAATCCGTGCACATTTGAGAACAATTATTTAAGACTCAAGACTTCAAGAATGAATGTATACCCACTGAAGATATAATGCATTTCGCAAATAAAGCTAATTTTTGTTTTCTAAACCAATTTGTATCGAGCTTTCACCTCCAAAACATCAACCAATACTTCCCAAGGACCCAAGGTTAGCATTATCATTCTATTTTATACAAAAGCCAATAAATATTTGAAATATAATAACAAGTGCAATTCTGTACCGTTACAGAACGCAGACACTTTGTAGCCTGGAGAGCAACATAGACTCCTTTCTATCCCGGATAATATCTATATAGATAGATAGATGATATCACCTTTTAAATTTAACATAATAAATATTGGGCAGTCTAGTCCAAGACGATTTATAATATTATACTAGCTTCATTTTGCAAAATGTATGAATTGAGTGATCCACATAACAGATAAAAAGATAAAGACTTTATCTTTCTTCCCTTGTTTTGGATTTTTGGATTTCAGTCAGGGGTTTTGACAATTTTTGATTAAATACACATGTAGGGCAGAGGTACCCTTTGTGGCCACTTTAAAGATTTTTTGACTTTTAAGCACTAAGTACTAAATGGTCTTAGGTATTTAAGGCACAAATTATGTCTTAAATTATAGATCATTTATCTACTTTTAAAGGTACATTTTTCAAATTTAAAAAAGTGAAATAGTTTTTGTATATTACACAAAATGTGTGAGAGGTACCAAATATACCGGTTTTGGCCACTTATTGATAGTTAAACTTTTGTAAGTATTTATAGCGAGAAATCAAAACCAAACCCAGGTTAAATCAATATATTCTAATGTGCTAGAAACCAATCAATTGAAAAACAACAATTTAATTGTAAAAAACAAAAGTTTAAGTATAAGTATTTCATCCAAAACAAATTTCTTAAAATTTTCATACAAAACAGTTTTGAAAATAGAAAATGGGATTTATTGAAAAAAAATCGTATGACTTATGGAATTCTAACGGTTGTTATTATTACCTTAAAATACCTTATTTCAATTGCCTTTAGCAAAAAATGACGAAAAGTTGTTTAGAAAACTTTTAGAGCAAAAAGTGGCCAAAACCGGTACAGTGTCCAAAACCGGGGCTTCTGCCCTACCTGCTGGTCTGCTGGTTGACAATTATAAAATGTAAGTAAGTATTTGTATTATTATCATCAGTCCGCATTCGTCCATTGCTGTCTTCTCTCCTCAGTTCGATCTTCAGCTCCTCAGGCCCAGCCCCCACCCCGCCTGCCATTTTTCGCAGATCGTCACTTCACCTGGTTGCAGAGTGCCCTACGCTACGTTTGCTTATAAGGACATCCCCCGAATCCCATACAAACTTGGGCCTGACAATACAAGCCTAAAAAGAATTTAAGAAGACTTTAATTAAGGACAGCTTTCATAGCGATCTACAATGGCTAAATGATAAGTCTACTTGTTAATACTTATAAGTTTACATAGGTATTGGAAACTAGGCCAATATACATGTCACGTCACGTCCCATGAACTTCTAGTACAGTGCCACACACAAGCTTTTCTGTTCCGGTGACAGTCGTGAGAGGAGCCACTTGCAATACGAAATTAGCTGTCAAAATGGACTGTCGTATGAAAACTGTTTTAGTTCCAAAGATAATCACCGGAACAGAAAAGATTGGCGCACTATACAGAGGAACCTTGGCACGCGTGCCATGGCACGCGACACAATATTTTGGGCACGTTACTGATCACGAAATTTATTATGCACTAAGAAAAAAGTGCAAAATAGCTATTTTATGATGAGCGAACGCAATTGGTGGTAAGTATTTATTATTATTATTATTTTCCCAATAATCACAAAGTCAAATTTATTTTTTGGCACGTCTATGACCTCATTGAACATTTCTTTAGAAAAAAGAGCATGTTTCAGTTCCGTGGTTGATTGTTGTCGTTTTTAGTGGAAAACTTTCAAGGGCTGGTATAAGTATTGGTTTAGTACATTCGTATCATTATTACCTACGTGTAATTTTGTAATCAGCAACCAAATAAACTTTCGCCGGTTGAACCATAGCAGATTAGAGGAGAATGACTGAGAAACTGAGGAATTTCGATATAAGCCAGCAAAATTATAGAAAGTATAGTAATTCATCCAAACTTCCATACCAATACTAGTCCATACTAATATCATAAATGAGAAAGTGTGTTTGTTTTTTTTTTTGTTTTATTGTCCGTCTTTCATGTCAAAACGGATCAACGGATCGAGACGTCTTATTTGGTATGGGGATAGTATATGAGCTGGAGAGTGGCATGTACACTACTTTTTATTCCGGAAAAATATTAAAATTCCGAGGGATAATAGTTGCTAAAGAGTCGATACTTTTTTATGTTTTTTTACAAGGTTTAATCATCTGCATTAAATTAAATTTTGTAAGCTTAGGTAGGTACTTAAAGAAACTCACATAAATCGTACGCTACAAATCAAGTTTCATAGATGACGATTAGTAGGTTAGCTAGGTGCAACGAATTATGACATTAAGAAATAAGTAGGTACTAGGTAGGTATGCCAAATTCAATAAATTGGAAATTAAAGTTAAGCAGAAATTATTTGATAATTTTACAGAGATTATAGTGTAATCAATCACCGTCTTTGATCATTATGATCTACTCGGCTATCAACAAAAGGATTTATTTAAGTAAGGTAATTGGAATTTAATACAAACTTGAGTTTGTAATTAATTTTAAGAAAAGCATAAAATTTGTCTTGCAATAAAGTACTTAGGTACAAGTGGCCACACGCAGAATATATAGATGTCTCAGATCAAAATTGTTTACTGTTTACATGCTAAAAAACAATTTGTAACTCACGTTTCAAAGACCTCGGTTTCGCCTGCTTCCTTCGAGACATCCTAAGTTCTTCAGGGAAAAACTTATGAACTTTCACGATCAGCCGGCCTGTAGGGCAGCGCTGCACATTTTCGCGGCAAAGTTTGTCGGAAGGGAAGGGCGGGAAACCGGGAAACCGTCGGCAGAAGCGGCCACCCCGCGCTCAGCGGTCTTACTGGCGCCCAACAAGTGGCATAACAACGTTGTTGCTGCCGCGCAAACTCGCAATGTCTTGCACTTTCTTAGAAACGTGTTTGATTGAGATATTTCTTGTACCTAACCTACATACATACCTAGTTGCTGAGAGTCGCGGTGTGAAAATTGTTACAATGAAAATATTTGATGATACCTACCTATACTACTTACTTAAATTCTTTTTTTTATCTACAACGGGGTAGCACTTAGCCTTCATCACACCTGATTTTAAGTGGTGATAAGGCTTAAATTGTCTTAGCTACTTAGTAAATATACCTACTTACAACAAAGGACGAAATTGGTTCTTGTAAAATAGGTAAGTACTTAAGTACTTACAGTCGTCGCCTCAGAAGCGGGCGAGGTACTAAAATATTTCGGAGCATCATTTCAATAAAGTTACAGTAAATAACGATAACATCTAACATACAATTTGCCATAAATACTTATAATATCTCTACCTAACAGCGACTTTTCAATAAACCGACGCGAAAGGATCCTAAAGATCTTAACATTTGTGGTCTGTGATGATGTGTGATGTGTCACACTGTTTAAATTACAGTTACTTACCGTCACTTGCATAATAGTAGATTGTATTACAAGGGAGCAAAATAATATATTTACGGCGAGGGCGCTATTTTGAATCCAGAGCGCAGTGAAGGATTCTAGAGTAGAATCTCGAGCGCAGCGAGGGATTCTAAAGTAGAATCCTGAACGCAGCGAGGGATTCAATATATGCCGCCCGAGGTGAAAATAATTTTGCGACCGAGTAATACACTCTGCTTTTCATCCCCCTCTATAAGAAAAGCAGTAAAGACAACTCAAACTACCTACCTTTCTTTGTCGTTCGGATACATCATAGCGCTAGTCGGGCAAGAAAAAAAAATTGAGTTTTGAAATAAAAAAAAAATTAAATAAAAAAAATATATATCCATCAGATTTCTTATGAGTATCTCCGGGGATGCCGTAGGGGGGTTGAAAGTTTTGTAAGATTTTAGCTACGACTCACCGTTTACGAGATATTCTCTATTTTAAAAAAAATCCGTTTTTGAAAATTTCTCGGTCCCGAAAAAAGTCCCGGCCCCATACAAAATCAGTTGAATTTTTTTTTAAGTACTACACACCCTTTGCTACACTCCAACCAATGCTTCTTTAATTATGTTCTAAATTCAAATCTCATCGTTTTGGACCCTGTTATGACGCTGTTTAAAAAGGGTCCAAAACGATTCATTTTTTACCTGTTATGACAAGAGGGTATAAATGAGATTTGAATTTTAAACAGCGTCATAACAGGGTCCAAAACGATGAGATTTGAGTTTAGAACATAATTAAAGAAGCATTGGTTGGAGTGTAGCAAAGGGTGTGTGTCAAAAACGGAATTTTACAAAATTGAGAATATCTCGTAAACGGTAAGTCGTAGCTAAAATCTAACAAAATTTTCAACCCCCCTACGGCATCCCCGGAAATACTTATAAGGAATCTGATGGACATATATTTTTTTTTTTTTTTTTTTTTAAATTTCAAAACTCATTTTTTTTTCTTGCCCGACTAGCGCTATGATGTATCCGAACGACAAAGAAAGGTAGGTAGTTTGAGTTGTCTTTACTGCTTTTCTTATAAAGGGGGATGAAAAGCAGAGTGTATTATTACTCGGCCGCAAAATTATTTTCACCTCGGGCGGCGTATATATTGTTTTGCTCCCTTGTAATACAATCTACTATTTCACACTTATGCTCTGAAATGTTAATATTATATTTGAGAAAAGAATGCAGTACGTGGCACTTTTCCGAGGTAAACATTCTAAATTTGAAAATCACTGCAGTAATGAATTTCGGTACTTACTTACTGCACTGATTTTAGTGCAGTAAGTAAGTACTGAAATTCATTACTGCAGTGATTTTCTATGGTACTACCAACTTTTTTTCTTTATTTTTTCTTTAGTTATTCCTGTGTAATAAAAAAAGAAAAAGCAAAGGGACATTTGCACCATACAGCAACATTATTATTATTATTATATAGGTAATTATAATATCATAATTAGGTTAACTTTTTTTTTAATACGGTGCGCACAGAGTATATTACTTCGTATTGTACCACAAGCGCTATGTACCCTTAGCACGAACATCAATCGAAAAAACAAAATGAGATTTATCATAGACAAAATATCCTTTACGAGTAATTTTGTATGGGAAATATATACAGCGCCATCTACCGCCCAGAAGCGGGTATTGAAGTTGCGCATTTTAGTAGCAAGTAGTAAGTATCACTAGGCTGTATGACCGTTCGACATGGCCTCACAAACCAATATAAAAAAGCGGGAATGATTTTCAGCGGTTGATTTGATATCAATACAGTTTAAATCCTTACTTATCCTTACTTATTCCTTACTTATCCTTACTCCTTACTTATATTATAAATGTGTCTCTGTCTGTCTGTGTGTTACACAATCACACCTAAACTACTGAACCGATTTGAATGAATTTTGGTACAGAGATAGTCTAGAGCCTGAGAAAGGACATAGGCTACTTTTTATTCCTAAAAAAATATCACCTTCCCGCGGGATAACGTCGTGTAGTACACGCGGGCGAAGCCGCGGGCGGAAGGCTAGTTATATTATAAATGCGAAAATGCGAATCTGTCTGTCTGTGTGTTACACAATCACGCCTAAACTACGGAACCGATTTGAATAAAAATTGGTACAGAGATAGTCTAGAGCCTGAGAAAGGACATAGGCTACTTTTTTATGTGAACAAAGGGCTGTAAGGAGTTGAAATAGGGGATGAAAGTTTGTATGGAAATTACGTCATTTTTAAATTACGTCATAGGGCCCAGTACTTTTTAAAGCTAGAAGCTTCAAAATTATTTTATAGGCTTTTGATTAGATAAATAAATACGACATTCAAAGTTTGTAAAAAAAACTACCCTAAAGAGGGTGAAAACAGGGGATGAATTTTTTCGTGTGATGACGTCGGCAAAAAAGTTTACGGAACGGATTTTGATGAAAATTTTTGTTATACAGCGATTGATCCTTGCCAACATATAGCTATAATTTAATTTGAAGATCGCAATTTCTGATGTGGAACCATAGCAGTCCAGCCAAACTATGAGAGATATAAAAATACCGTTTGTAGGAAAAATGTTTAACGTGATGAGCACTTTCTATTGACGTACAAAGTTTGAAGGTCTGGTACACCTGATGTGGAACCCTAGCAGCAAGATTAAACTATGTGAGATATAAACATAGCGTCTTAAGAAAAGTTGTTTAACGTCATGGACATTTTCTATTGACGGAAAAATATCGAAGGTCTGGTACTCCTGATTTGGAACCCTTGCTGCCCAGCTTAACTATAAGAGATACAAATACAGCATCTTTAGAGAAGTTGTTCAGAGTGATAAGTATTTTCTTTTGACATACAATATATACTAATATATAAATGTGAAAGTGTGTTTGTTTGTATGTCCGTCTTTCACGTCAAAACGGAGCAACGGATCGACCTGGTTTTTTTAGTATGTGGATAGTTTAGGAGCTAGAGAGTCCCATAGGCTAATTTTATACCGGAAAAATATCACATTCCCTCGGAAAAACGTCGTGTAGTACACGCGGCAAAACCGCGGGCGGAAGGCTATGTGATATAAATTTTTAATGTGTTAATACGTGGGTACTGTTTATGTAATATACACGGTATTTTTTTATCACCCCGGATATTTTTAGGGATTATTTTACTCATGAAAACAAACAACTTTTATTATGAAAACAACACTGAAATCGCGAAAAAATATCAGCTGTTCCATACATTTTGATTAAATATTTTTGCACTTTTGTATGGAATAGCTGTTTTTTTGCGATTTTAGTGTTGGTCCCATAATAAAAATTGTTTGTTTTTATGAGCAGAATAATCCTTTTAATTTTATCCGGGGTGATAAAAAAATTACCGTGTATATTAAGTAAATAAATAAAATAAATCATACTTATTATAGAACTGTATGCGATTCTATTCAGGGGGCTACCGGCCAAAAATTATGGGTATGGACATGGGCTTCATTTGACATTTGAAGCCCATATTATGCCCTTAAAAGCACAAAATATGGGCATCAAATGTCAAATGAAGCCCATGTCCATATCCATATTTTTTGCCGGTACAGGGGCTGTATACATTGAAAAGAAATAGAAAAAAATACCACCAAGGGTCTTCTTAAACGGAACAGATACCAAAAATATAGTTTTTGAATTTTTTGTCTGTCTGTCTGTTGTCCACGTTTCAGGCAAAAACTACTGAACGGATTTTAATGAAACTTTTTTTGTTATATAGCTATTAGTTGTCGCCAACTTATAGGTACGCTATAATTTATTTAGAAGATCGAAATGGCCGATGTGGAACCATAGCGGTCCAGCCAAACTATGAGAGATATAAAAAACGTTTTTGAAAAAAAAATGTAACCGCCTTCAAAACGGATCTTCAAACAAAAATTAACAAACACTAAAAAACGAAAAAAATAATAAGATTTTTTAATTCAAAGGACGATGATACGTGACTTTTTCTAATTTATCTTGGTACTTACTGAACTGTGTGAAGTCGGTGCCGTCTTATACGTATTGAGGTAAATACGTCCTACACCTCACGCTTGGGACCGGGTTTTTTTTTATATGTTTTCTATTTCACTCAGTATATTTCGTTCTTGTTCTTTTTGGCTTGGCACCGACTTCAAACAGTTCAGTAAGTACCAAGTTAAATTAGAAAAAGTCACGTATCATCGTCCTTTGAATTAAAAAATCTTATTATTTTTTTCGTTTTTTAGTGTTTGTTAATTTTTGTTTGAAGATCCGTTTTGAAGGCGGTTACATTTTTTTTTCAAAAACGTTTTATTTTTCGATTTTTAGTGAAGTAGCTTAAGAAACTACATGGTGATTATGATAAATTGTTGTAAATATCCTATCCGTTACGGAATTCAGCTTTCCATCTTTAGCTACTTAGATAACTTGAAGAATTACAACTGAAGGTCCATTCGTGCATATGGTATTTATAAAACATCATATAACTCCTAACTGTTGAGGAGTTTCACCTCTCATCAGCAGCTCACCCTAATAACCTGAAAGAATATTACTATTGGCCCATACGTACGATTAATACTTAAAGAAATATTCTCCAGCTCCTAACAGCTAAGGAGTTGTAGCTTCCATCACCAGCTCATCACTATGAGATCATGACTACCAGATGCAAATACTTGACTAACTTCAAAAATAAATGGAACGCATAAGGCTTGCCTATATTTGAGAATTTCTCTCAATTTTCCTGGGATTTGATCCCCTGGTCCTGACTTGGTGAAAATAAGATCAGGTCAGAAGTACTAACTTTCGAAAAAAAAATTTTTTTTAAATGATCCCCAATTTGATGAAACTATGAAATCGTCCATATACCCAAATAAAGTCTAAATACACATTATTCAGGATAACTCCTGAACTTCTTGCCAGTTCTTGATAAAATTTAAATGGGACCACACGAGAAGCGTCACCTTTTAAATAAAAAAAGAATTATCCTAATCGGTTCATTAACTAAAAAGTTCTGAGGTAACACACATAAAAAATAAAAAAAAATAAAAAAAATATACAGTCGAATTGATAACCTCCTCCTTTTTTTGAAGTCGGTTAAAAATACCGTCTTATGGAAAATTGTTAAATGTGATGAGCGTTTTCTATTGACGTACAAAGTTTGAAGGTCTTGGTACACCTGCCTGGCTAGCATTACCATCATTATATCAAACGATATGATATAGCACGTCGTGCTGTCTTGCTTCCACCTTAGTGGGGTAGGTAAGCAAGACAGCATGACGTGCTATATCATATCGCATGATAAAAGCCGTTCATGCTAGGCCAGCTGATGTGCAACCCTAGCAGCCAGGTTAAACTATATGAGATAGCATCTTAAGAGAAGTTGTTCAGCGTGATAAGTTCTTTCTTTTGACATACTGTTTGTATTGTTTGTATATCCGTCTTTCACGTCAAAACGGAGCAACGGATCGGCGTGTTTTTTTAGTAAGTGGATATTTTAGGAGCTAGAGAGTGACAAAGACTAATTGATATCCCGGGAAAATATAACTTTCCCTCGAGATAACGTCGTGTAGTACAGGCGGGCGAAACCGCGGGCGGAAGGCTATGTGAAATATTTTTTTAATGTGTTAATATGTATCATAGCGCTAAACTAATATGTATAAAATAAACACACAATAAACGAAAAACCTTATTAGCTAAAAAAATGAAAAATGCTGCCGAAAGTCACTATTCCACGCGAACGAAGTCGCGGGCACAGCTAGTTGTGTAATAAATTATGAAAATGAGTTCTGCCAATGAAACATATACAGACATTGTATGTACCTACTCCACCAAATTTGAGAGCAGAAGCAAAATTAATAACAGAAAACTTACTGCCAGCAAAATCAAAAGAAAGATATAAGATGAAAACCTACGACTGATTTGGAAAAGTGAAAAAAGGCGCATACGTTTTCGGAATCTGTGTTGTTGGCGTATTTTAATGATACATCATTAAAATAATATTATTATGGGCGATTTATACATAAGTGTGCCCGGGAAAACAATAATATTTACATTTAATAATTGCCCGAACATGTGTGATATAAATTTTAATAAATATTATTTATTTAAACAGTTTTTTTTATTTCCTCGCATTTCTTGAGAAAAGCACTATACAAGCCTTGTACGGTAAGCAAATTACCTTGCCTCGGATGATTAAAGCCCTCGCCTGCGGCTCGTGCTTCAAATGCGTGCTTTAATTTCTTACTTACCTGTCCTCGGCTGTAATGTACTATAACCCCCAGTAAGCCCCCAGTACAGGATGGCCGATCATGTTGGCCGACCGTGATGGGCCATCGTGTACAGGGGCAGTTTGCGTTGCTCGCAGACGGCAATCACACGCAAACTGGCCCTGTACACGATGGCCCATCATGGTCGGCCAACATGATCGGCCATCTTGTACTGGGGGCTTAATAGTAGTTTTTTACACATGGGACGTAAGTAAGCGAGCTTTTACAGAACGAGATCAAATTTGGCGCCCGTGGGCGCTAATGGATCGAGTGCACTCGAGATATTTAGACGCCAATGTAGTTCGAGGGTATACCTACATAAAGCCACTTACAACCGAGGATTCTTTGACCAAGGTAAGCATTCTACTTTACATCATTCATGCGAGGTAAGTAATTAACATTTATATTGGTATGACAAAATGTTTTTTTTAGAGAGAAAATATTTATTCGAATTTATTTAAGTAAGTATGAAAACCGGTGTGATTGTTGATCGAAGATTAAAACTAAAACGCGACAAATAGGTAGGTAGGTTAAAGAAAGGTATATTGATGGTAGGTATAAGTAATTTGGTGATATTTTATATAAAGATTGTTTACTAAACACAGAAACGTTGAAGCCTAGCGCGTGGTATATGTCTATCTTCCTCACACTCGTAGGAACTCACTAGCGCTGTCTCATGAATGAGCTCGCATAGGGAACTTTGTGGTAATCCGTTTACAAAACTATCACCAAATTACTTTTATCACCAATATACCTTTCTTTACCCTACATAAGTAGTAACATTGCTCAGTGATACTGGTTTCTTATCATTTTATGAAAAAAAAAAATTGTTTGACCAAGAAGTTTTGCATTGGTTTTGCAGTTTTGAATTAGTACTCAAAGGCACAGAGGACAAAAAAAATAACAAACACTAAAAACGAAAAAAATAATTAGAATTTTTAATTCAAAGGACGAAAATGCGTGTCTTTTTCTAACTTATCTTGGTACTTACCTACTTACTGAACTGTTTGAAGTCGGTGCCAAGTCTAATACCTATTTGAGGTAAATAAATACGTCCTTACACCTCACGCTTGGGACCGGGTTTTTTAGGGATCCTAAGTGGACAAGGAACCCTTATAGTTTCGCCATGTCCGTCTGTCCGTCTGTCCGTCTGTCCGTCTGTCCGTCTGTTCGTCTGTCCGTCTGTCCGTCTGTCCGTCTGTCCGTCTGTCCGTCTGTCCGTCTGTCCGTCTGTCCGTCTGTCCGTCCGCCCGTCTTACCCCAATCTAGCTCATAGACTCTTAGTACTAGAAAGCTGTAATTTAGCATGTATATTTTTTAGGTTAGGTGAAAAAAAAATTACATGCTCACTTCACGTGAGTATGTAATTTTTTTTTCTTGTCTACCCCGTAGTGTGGGATGTCGTTGGATAGCAATTTCAAAAATATTGTGGGTTTGTAAAGACAGTTTTTGATTGAGGCATCTGTTTGTGAACAATTAAGCTTTAAAGTGCAAAATTTTATTAGAGTCATGTGTCCCCCCCCCCCCCCCCTGCCAGCCAAATGGTTGGTCTTGGATACGTGAAAAAATTCACGATACTAGTACATATGACGAAGTTAAAAGGAATTAAAACTATCACAGCTATGTAGGCTTTACAAGTTTTTGAGATATAACACATTTTCGAAAACCGCAAATATAACTTTGCATTCATACGAATACTATGAAAAACAAAGTTATTTTTTTCTGGTAAAAAATGACAGTGGTATTTTTGCACCTAGCAAAACGGGTAAATACGTAATCGGTACGTGGGTACGGAACCCTTCATGAGCGAGTCCGACTCGCACTTGGCCGATTTTATTTTTATATGTTTGTTATTTTCACTATAACTAAATAGTATAATTCGTTCATTATTCTTTATGGCTTGGCACCACCACCCCATCACCCTTCTCAACCATGCGGCTAAGCTTTTTGAGCGCCTCCTGCTGCGTCGCCTTCGTAACTCCATTTCCCTGAGGGACGACCAGTTTGGCTTCCGCATCAGGCATTCGACCACGCTCCAGCTGGCGTGCATGCTACTACATGGCTGATCACAGAAACGCCAAGAAGTGCACCGTGGCCACCTTCCTCGACATCGAAAAGGCCTTCGACGTGATCTGGCACCCCGGCCTCATCTACAAGCTGGCTAACAACACCGAAGTGCACCCGGACCTCATCCAACTGCTGGCCTCGTTCCTAGAGGGCTGGCAATTCAAAGTAACGGTGGAACGCCAGGAGTCTGAGTGGAGCCCCATTCAGGTGGGAGTTCCACAGGGCAGTTGTTTATCGCCCACACTATACGCCGTCTACACTATTGACATGCCCTCGACCAATCTTCAGAGTGAAGGGGAGCCACGGGTCGAGCTGGCACTGTTCGCGGATGACAGCGCCTTCTTCACATCCTCCCCGTGGCCCATGGTCGCCGCTGCAAGAATGCAGTGAAACAGCTGGACCTCCTCCCGCCCTGGCAGAACAACTGGAGGATTGCGGTCAACGTGGGCAAGACCACCGCAATACTGTGTAAGAGCGAGTGTGTTATAATATAGGTAAGTAATAAAAGTTTTTCTGTTTCATCATACGACAAGTTATGAAGCCATGTGGTGACTTTAGCTTTGCAACCTCTTCTTGTCATGGAGTATAACGAAAGGATTGTATTTAATTCATTATACAGAAATCCACCCAGAAAACAATAAAATCTATTTGTTAACATCGTCTTTAAAGATCGAGACAGAGAACCTTTTCGTCGCTTGTCTGTAATTATTTTTGGGTCATAGTGAAGCTGTGAATGCTGGCGGAGAATACCTAATGGCGAGAATAAATAGCTGACGAACGGTATAAGTACTCCCCAAAGCTTGAAGACTTCAGTCGTGGCGCAAAGAAATGGAAGTGATGCACCTACCTTAAGGACAATTTTCTTTGTGCTCTCTCCACTTTGATTAAGTGCGTTTTGGCAGCTCGTCCCCATGATGATATGCAATATCCTATAATCGACTGGCACAAGGCAAAATATACGGACTTACTTTAGTACCTACTTACCTACTCTTCTATCAGCTACCTACATGGCGAAGTGTTTAAAAAAATATAAATTACTTAACTTTCTGACTCTGCCTGTAAGAAGTTCAATATGGGGGTAGAAGGTTAGTGCAGAATCTATCATTACGCCCAGATATTTAATAGAGTCCACTATGCAGAGCTTGGGACAGCAGCAATAAGTACCTAGGTAATGAACAAAAGTGGACAATCAATGAAATACTATCAGGATGAAGCTGGCGCCTGGTGGAAAAGGCAATGTACCTATTTGGTTTTTTCTACATTTAATGTAAGTAAATTCTCTGATAGCCACTCTGAAACCACTGAATGAACTTAGGAACGGGACAAATGATTAATGTTGCCAGGTAATAAGTCTAGATTTACCCAAAAAAATTATATGTTGCTATTTCAATAAATTTCTTTGCAATTAATGATTTAAGTTATTTTTTGCTTTTGGGCAAAGATATCCGCCAAAGGCAAAGTTGGCCGGTTTCATAGGTACTGCCTTCTATTTTCTTATCGTTTCTTAAAGCGATACTGAAGCGAGATAGCAATGAGAAAACGACGCGCGCGGGAGCGAGACCGATTTTGCGGATTAGGCAAAAAAACACAAAATCACTTCGTATTAAAAAAGTATAGCGATTTTTTTTTTAAATTCTCTACACTATCTTCTATATCTATCTATCTATCTATCTTCTATACACACATACATACATACATATACACACATACATACATACATACATATTATAAAATCCTTTGTCCTGAATCACTGACGGATAAACGCACAGCCTAAGCCGCTGATCGTAGAAACCTGAAACTTGGAGGGTGTGTTCCTTTTATGATGTAGGCATCCGATAAGAAAGGATTTTTCGAAATTCTACCCCTAAGGGGGTGAAAAACGGGGGTAAAGTTTGTATGGGACAACGTGATTCCTTTGTCCAATCTTCTTCAAATTTTGCATAAACATTCTTTAACAGAATTAATCGAAGATGTGTTTCATATTTTATTGAAACTCATTGCCTAACAGGGTTAAATAGGGATATAAAGTTATTTTGAGGGGGGATTTGCATCGAAGTTAATATCAATACTCCTTAGTGCTTTTGATTTTTAGGGCGACTTTCATCACTGATATTTAAACGTGATTAACGCTAAACGTGTTGAATACTTAGTTCTGCCTCTGTCATCTGTTTGAATGTGACAGGGACAGAAATACGTTTTAAACACGTTTAGCGTTAATCTCGTTTAAATATCATTGGTGAGATCGGGCCTTAATTTCATTTTGTTTTGACACATGTTTGAAAACTCAATCCGATAGTGCGACGTACAAAAAGCTTAGACTAAATACTGCGTTGACTAGAGAGTGCAGTACTAACACTTTTTTGTGGCACTGTGGTTGTCTTCCGTCTCACCTACACTTTGAAAAACTATGTATGGCCATATGAGACAACTGACAGCCACTACGTACTAAATTTCAAATTTGCTGGGCACACTTTTTTATTCAGGGTGAAAACTCGAGTTACCTCAGTATTTAGTCTAAGCTTTTTGGCGACGTACCTCATTGCCACCAAAGAGTAGATTATGTATCAAATAGCTTATTGCCACTACAACACAACATACAAATTTCTTGATTGCCACTATGGCCACTATAAATTAGGAAGGAGAAAAAAGCTTTGCTATAAAATTGGAATGTCAAATAAAAAAGAATACGGAGTATAATTCGCTACTTATATTATAAATGCGAAAATTTACTAATGTTTGTTTGTTTGTCTGTTTGTCTGTATGTTCCGCTTTCACGGCAAAAAGGCTAAACCGATTTTGATAAAATTTGGAATGGCGATAGTTTAAGACCCTGGGAATAGGAAGGACATAATTAAGGCACTTTTACCGCGGCTCATTCCCATGGGAAAATAAGTTTTAGCGCGGGCAAAGCCGTGGAATGGAATTGGTATGGTGAAAGCACAGATTACTAAATAAGTAGTTACTACGGTGACAGTTTGAGTTCATGGGAAGGATTATATTTAGAACTAGCTGACCCAGCGCGACTTCGTTCCCGTGGCCCTACCCCCTACTCCACCCTACCCTACCCCTACCTAGGGCATCGAACCCGGGTTTACCCGGTCCGGAAAAACCCGGGTTTACCCGGGTTTTAAGAAATTCAAAAACTCGGGTTTGATTTTTAAAACCCGGGTTTTTTCGGGTATTTTTAATACTTTGTGAAAAACGAAATATAGCTGAAATGTAGCTTACTTCCGCAAAAAAACAACCAACAAACCAACACCATAATTTGGTGCTAGCTCTTCCATGGGTAATATTCACATTCGCCACAAAGAGGTTCTCAAAGCTCTGCGTGGTCTAGGAAATAAGGTTAGTGGTTCTAATGGAATCCCGGCAATAGTCCTGCGTAACTGTGCACCCTAGTTGTCTCCTATCTTGAGCCGCCTCTCCCTTGAGACAGGACTTGTCTTGTTCCTCAGTCGTAGAAGCGTGCCAATGTGCAGCCCATACCTAAAAAATATAGCCATGCCAACCCCTTTAACAACAGGCTGATTTCAGTCACCTTCGTACTCTGCAAGACTACGGAGCATGTACTGAATAAACATCTATTGGCGTAACTTGAAACTAACGAGCTCCCTAGTGACTTCCAGTATGGTTTTTGCCGCGGACGGTCGACTGGAGATCTTCTCGTGTACGCCACCCACCTTTGGAATCAAGCGTTCGATAGACATGGCGAAGCACTTGCTGTCTCGCTTGATATTTCCAAAGCGTTTGATAGGGTCTGGCATGATAGCCGAATTGGCAAGCTTCCCTCACATGGAATCTCTGACGCCCTTTGCATCTGGATCACCGACTTCCTTAGGAACCGTTCAATTCGAGTCGTTGTGGATGGTCAGACATCTGACTTGAAGAACATCAACGCTGGAGTTCCCCAAGTTTCGGTATTATCTGCAACACTATTTCTTCTCCACATTAACGACTTGTTGGTGCCTGGTACATTTGGTTATGACGATGACACCAGTGTGTCTAGCAGATATCTTTCAGATGCAAGGGCTACTAGTGATGAAGTTCAGTCTTGTCGAGAGTCACTAGTTGAGCAAACGAACCTGGCACTTCAGGCACTTCCGATTGGGGAAATGCCAACCTTGTCAGTTTCAACGCCTCGCCACGCAGGCGTGTCTTTTCTCAGATAAACGGAGTCCCTTTCAACTAGCTCCGACTTGCCTGGGCGTATCCTTACCAGTAACCGAGAACCTGCAACTTGGCGTTACTTTATAACCGGAGCTGAACTTCGGTGAGTAAATCGACTCAATTGGTAAAACTGGGCCTTCTCTCAAAGTTCTTTACAAAGTACAAATTCATCCGTGCATGGAGTACTGACTTCACCTTTGAGATGGCTCCGCTAAAGTTTTAGTAGTAGTTTCACATGTATCTTATTGCATTACCCGTGTTTTCAAGCAAATAAACAATTTTGATTAGATTTTTGAAGTACCAACTGGCAGTTTTAGATGCGTTTGAAAACCGCGCAAAGAAGTTCATTGCAGACACAACTTTAGAAAAAGCTAAACTTCAAAGTCTCAGTCATCGCCGTAGAGTTGCTGTTGCTGGTCTGTCGGTGTTTTACCGGATTCACTTTTGAGAGTGCGTACAGGAACTGCACAATCTTGTTCCTCTAGCCCCTTTCCACCATGGGGTTACCAGTTGCAGGTCAGCTTACCATCCATACATCGTAGACATACCACCTGTCCGTACTAAGCGCTTCGCCAGTACTTTTTTAAAAGATTGGAATGCGCTTCTGCGAATGCGTTCCCCGATCATTCTTCTTCTTCTTATCAATACGGGCGGTTTCTGCAACTCGACGTCTATTGCGCCAATTTTGCGTTTGGAGGGTGCGCGGCCAGATCACTCCAGCCAGCGCAGCTCAGCCAGGAACGCTCCAAGAGCTTTCACATCCGTGATCGCTTTCTGGACGCTGCCCGGCGAGCCGAGGTACCTCGCCCGGTAGGGGCCACCCCCCTGCATTCCAGCAGTGCGTGGGCAGCTGTTTCTTCTTCCTCCATGCACCCTCTGTATAGGGGACTGTCGGTGACATCTAAATTAATAAGATGTCTGTTAAATTGTCCAGACCTGGTAATAGCACCTGTTACCAGGCAAAGTTGCGGTCTGCACAGTTGTATCATAACCCTGGATAGACCCACGCGCGGTTGTGCGAGTTTCGGCTGTCTGCTCGAATCCAGCGAGCTCCAGTTCAGTTGGTGTAATTCTATAGTGCGTTCACGGATCTTATTTGCAAACCAGCTTGTCGGGATAGGCGCGATCGGCTCTGGGTCAACAGGGGTCGAGCCGGATGCGCGTCTGGCCATTATAACCTTGGCCTTTTCAAAGCAAGAGTGAATGGGAACCTCCTGGGTAAGTTTACAACATCCTAGACTGCATACTGTCTGCTATGCTGGATGGTGGTCAAATGCATGCATACTTCATACCCTGTACAAATATAAAAAAAAAAACTGCAACCAGTCCCGAAATTTATGATGGCCAGTCCTGCAAGTCTGTGAAGGCGCTAAGTTAGTAATCTATACTTACTTAGTTTAAGATATTTTGAAAAAATAAAAATCTATGACTTTTTATATTAGATAACTGTTTTTGTAATTTGGAAAGTACTATTTTTCATTTATTTTAATCCTTCCACATTCTTAACATCTTGTAGGTACTCATTGTAAAAAATGATATAATAACACAGTTTCTTGTATTTAATAAAATTATAACAAAAAGATCGAAAAGCTCGAAAAAACCCGGTCTTTGATTACTCTTAGACCCGAAAACCCGGGTTTTCAAAATTGAACCTAGTTTCGATGCCCTACCCCTACCCTACCCCTACCCTACCCTACCCCTACGCTACCCCTACCCTACCCCTACCCTACCCTTTTTTTTTTTTTTTTTTTAATTAGAGTGAGGGCAAATACATTCTGTACGTATACCAGTGACATTCTGGCATGCTGGACTCGGTCAGCGCACAGGAAGCCGTACGTCCCGGTTGTACCGGGACTCCTAGGCTGTCTCTCGCCGCCCCCAGCGCCCCCGTCGAGCCTGAGTAGTAGGCTCGGCGGGGGAGCCAGGGGGTTTTTACCTCTCCCCAGAAGGGGGGGAGGGAGAGAGCCTCCTCCCGATCCCCCCATAAGGTTACCCACTCAAGGTGGGCAGACCAGATGAGGGTGGTCGAGAGTAGGCACCACTACCAGCTAAACCCCTCACTACTTGCTCTCTCACCGTCGATTGGTCACGGGGGATGTGGTGACAGTCTCCCCTCCGAACTGACGGGTGGCCTGGCTATCCGGGCCCCTACACGGCGGGAGACGACCGAGCAAGTGTGATCGTCTCCCCAGACGACGTGCGCCGTGCAATGCCAACGACAGAACGCTCCATCGCCGGCCAGCGACACTAAGGAATGCGGCGGTCGTACTGACGCCTTCTTCTCCCCAACCGTCTGAGGCGGATGAGGGCCGCCTGAGCGTCCTCTTCGCGCGCCCTCTCCGCTGCCTCCTTTTGAAGGAGCACGTCCTCGCAAAAGGAGACTGCCGCTTGCCAGCATCTGTCACTGTCCAGCATCCGGCTAACGATGCTGGGCAGCGAGAGATCCGGCCCTACCACTGCCACGAGGTCCCGACGCCGCGCTGCCCACGCAGGACACACCTCAAGTGTGTGCTGCGCGGTGTCCAGCGCCCCGTCGCACTCGTGGCATTCCGGCGTTTCCTCCCGCTGTATTCGGTGCAGAAACTTACCGAAGCATCCGTGTCCGGTAAGAATCTGCACCAGTCGGAACGTCAGCGTTCCATGACGCCGCTCCACCCACTCTGCCAGAAACGGGCGCACCGCCTCTACCGTCCGCACGCCCGCCGACGGAGTCTCCAGCTGGAGGCGCCACTCCACCAGTAGTTCCTCCTCCTCCCGCCGCCTAATCACAGCGACCTCAGCCGGGGCCAACCGTTCCCCTCGCCTGCTTGCCTCACTCTTCTCACGGTACACCTTGCTGAGGACCCGTGCCTCCAGCTCCCACGGAGGTGTGCCTGCGAGCAAACATGCCGCCGTACCGGAGACCGTCTTATAGCCGCGTATGATGCGGGTGGCTATAGCCCGTTGCGGTCTTCTCAGGTGGCAGCAGTTCTCCTCGTTTAAGGAATCCGCCCAAACCGGCGCCCCGTACAGGGCCATGCTGCGCACCACCCCAGCAAACAGCTTGCGACAGCTGACGTTTGGGCCGCCAATATTCGGCAGAATACGCCCCATGGCCATCGCCACCCCCTCTAGCCTGGGCGCCAGCTGACGAAAGTGCTCCGTAAAGCGCCAGCGTCCGTCTAGGATGAGCCCCAAGTATTTGATGTGGGGCTTTAGAGGGATCTGCACCCTGCCCACGACTATATTGGCCCCGGCAGGAGGCCCTCTCCTGGGACCGTGGAAGATGATGGCCTCTGTCTTGCTGACCGCCACCTCCAACCCCAACAACTGGATCCTCTCCATGACCAGCTGGGTTCCCACGCCAGCCAGCCGCCTCGCCTCCCAGTAGTCTTCCCCCCTCGCAGTGACTAGGGTGTCGTCCGCATAGCAGAGGAGGCTCATCTTCGGGAGTAGAACTCCGCGGAGAACCCAGTCGAAACCGAGGTTCCATAACAGCGGGCCTAATACCGAGCCTTGAGGCACCCCACGCGTCATACCCCGGCTCACTAACCGACCCTCAGCGTCCACAAAAATAACCTTGCGGTCCTCGAGGTATGACTCTAGGATCCTCCTTAGGTACGCCGGCACGCGGTGGTACCTAAGGGCATCCCTGATCACGGAGTAGGGGAGGGTGTTGAAAGCGTTTCGAATGTCGAGGGAAACCGCGACCACCTGCTCCCCTCTCCGGATCGCACGCTCCGTGACGTCCTTCAGTGTCACCAGCGCGTCAACGGTCGACCTATTCCTCCGGAACCCGAACTGGCTGGCCGACAAATCTGGGCCCACCTGCTCTAGGTGCTGGACGACTCGCTCTGCCAGGGTTCTTTCCAGCGCCTTAGCGAGTTCGTCCAGCAGAACAATCGGGCGATACGCCTCAGGGGAATCTGCGGGTCTCCCTTCCTTCCGCAGGAGGCATAGGCGGCCCTTTTTCCATGCCCCGGGGAATTCACCTGATTCTAGGCAGGCATTATACACCGCCAAAAGGTGTTCGCCTAGGTGCTCCATAATGATCGGGAGCACCCTTCCCGGAATCCCGTCTGGCCCGGAGGCCTTCCTCTTTCCTTTTAACCGACTGATGGCAGCCTCAAATTCGTCCCGCGTGATGGGGTAGAAGTCATCATTTACAGCTGGGAGGTCCCTACCAGCATATGGTGCCAGCGGAGGTACACATGTACACATGGAACGTCCTCCGGGAACAGTCCCGCCACCACCCGACCAAGAAGCTCTGGGTCCATCGATTCCGTGGAAGGCGCCTGGCCACCCATCTTTTTTCGTACCATACGGTACGGTCGCCCCCAGGGATCCCGGTTTAGGTCCTCCAGGAACTCTTTCCAGGAGCTCTCCTTGGACCTGCAGATGGCGACCTTGAGTTCTTTCCTGGCAGCTACATAAGCTTCTCTAAGGCTCGCCTCTTCTCCATCCCTCTGAACACGACGGCGACGGTATCTCGCGAGTGCGCGCCTGTGCCGCTGGCAGCTCTCTCGTAGTGAGGCAATTTCCTCGGACCACCAATAAACTTGTTTCCTACTTGGTGGCCCTCTCACTCGGGGCATTGCCGCGTCACACACAGCCCTAACCGACGCCGTCAACCGCTCTACCCTATCCGATATGCTGCCTTCCGGGCTCCAACCGTCCGCGCACCAGGCCTGCACGATGGCCGACTCCACAGCACACTCTTTGTCTAGCTTTCCCGCAGCCCATCGGGGGAAACTGTAGCGCGGTCCTTCGAAGCGCTGAAGCTGGCCCTGTGTCGCGGCGGGGGAGATTTGAAATCGGATGTATCGGTGGTCGGATAACGTTTCCGGATCCACCAACACTCTCCATTCCCTTATTCGGTCGGCGAGGGCTGGAGACGCGAACGTGAGGTCGACAATAGATCCTCCGCCGTTTCGCACAAACGTAAAAGTGTTGCCCCGATTCACAATAGCAAGGCCTAGGGACGTCGACCATTCTATAAGTGCCTCACCCTTAGGCTCATTGGCTGGGGAGCCCCAGGCCGTATGGTGGGCGTTAAAATCCCCTAGCACCAAGACTTGCCGCGGGGCAAGGCGCTGGACCGCACTGGACAGAACGTCGGTCCAGTTCTGGTACTCTGTGAGTGCCCTGTTGGGGGAGAAGTATACACCCACGAGTGCTATTTCCCCCCACATAGCCGCCACATAGCCCGGTCCCCTCTCTCTGACCAAGAGGGGAGGGGAGTGCGCAGCATAGGTAGGCACCATAATGGCAACTGAGCCGTCACCATTGCCCGCCCAGTTGGGCCTGTCCGGAACATGATATGGTTCCGCAAGCACCACCAGATCGATCTTCCACTCCGCCGCGTGCTGGATGACCAAATCCTGCGACCCAGCGCAGTGGTTGACGTTCCCCTGGAGGATGTTGAAATGGTGTCTGGGCATTAGGTTTCCATTCCAACATTCCCCAGAGCGGCCTCGCTCTCCGTCCCTGGCGTCGGTCCCTTGGTCACGGGGGCCGGTTTTGCCTTTACCACAGGAGGGGTGCAGAGCTTCCTCCCCATCACATGATTGGCTGGAAGTCCAGCCGCCGCACACACAACACATTTGGCCGGCGCCTTGCAATCCGCCGCCTTGTGATCTGCCTCTCCGCAGCGGAAGCAAATCTCGCTGCGGTCAGTCTCGCTGAGGCACGTCTGTCCCAACATCATGCACCGGTAGCATCGTAGTGGCAGCGGCGCCAAAACCCTGATTTGCGGAGAGCTCCACCCAATCAAAAACCTCCCCGACTCCACTAGCTTCTTGGCCGTTGTCACAGGACACCTCACCGTGACCGAGGCCATCCCCCCCAGGCCAGTCCTAATCGACCCCACCTTAATTTGCTCCGGAGGACACCCCCCTTTCTCTGCCATAACCGCCCTCAGGTCGTCATCGGTGACGGAGTCATCAAAGCCAGTGATCCGAAGGTCAGCGGTCTTTACCGGCCGATGGACACTCGCATCTCCGTCTAATGCCACCCTTAACTTTTCGGCGAGCTGGTCCGCCTTTTCGCCGCTTGTTGCACCAGATATATCAATGAGGCGGGCGCCACTCTGCGCCTGCCGCATTTTTATACTCTCAATCCCCAGCTGTTGAACTTGTATAGCCTGTCTTGCTTTGGCGATGGCCTGGGTGTAAGTTACCCCACGTTCAGCCGCCTCTTTAGGAATCGTCACAATTATCGCCGCGGAACGAGGGGCAGATAACTTCGGCTTAGCCTTCTTACTTTTTGATTCAAGTGGAGCCCTACCCGATGCCGGAGCCGCTGAACCCTTCGCAGCAGCTGGACCCACAGACGCTGGAGTCATCACAGACGCTGGATTCACGGAAGATGCTTGACCCGTGGCAGGTGCTGATCCCGCCACAGCCGCCTTCTCAGCCCTGGCTGCTGCCTTACGCCGCTTCTTTTCTGCGTTACTTACAACATCTTTCCACGTTCCAAGGGCAGTTGGCGTTAGGGTAGCTGCTGGTTCCCCCACCCTGCCCATAGAAGCCGTCGGTCCCCACCGTGCAGGTGGAGGGGGCATCAGCGCCGCTGCTTCGTCTCTTCTCTCGTCCGACGCCAGGGGTGGTCTACGCGTGGGCACCGGAAGAAGCCGGCCATCGATCTCTAACCCTTCGAATTTGGCGTTGACCATGCTGCCGATTGAGCGGAGTAGTGACGCCTCCAAGTTCTTAACCCATTCAGGTGACGGTCTCCCTTCTGAGGCCTCACGTGCCGGGGCCACTACTGGTTCTCTATCCGGGGTCTTCCTAGTTTCAGCCAAAAACTCTTTAATAGCCTTCAGCTCGTCGAAGACGTGCTTTAACTGACGGCTGAGCCGCTCGTTATCCAGCTTCAAACGACGCACCTCCGCATTCGCCGACACCTCCATAAGGCAGTCCCCCAATACGTCCAGATCCGCCTTTGTCGAACGAAGGCAGGTTTTGTGCTCCCTGCGGATGTTCCCCGAATCTTTACAGACTTCGTGGAGAGTCCCCGCCAGCTTTCTAACAACCTCCGCCATTTTAACTGTCGTCATCTCTTCCCTATCAAGACTGCTTTTTATGGGGGATGGCGACTTCTTCTCCCAACCCTTTCCTTTAGTTTTCCTTTCAGGAGTCCTCTTTTTATGATCCTGAGGATCAGCCTCGTGTTCTGCCCTGTCTAAATCATCCCTATCCTTCAGGTAGGACGCCTGCTTTTTTGCAGCCGCTAGCCCTGTGGTTGGACCCGCCGGCTGCGATAAACTTTTCCCGGAGATAAACGTGGTTTTACGTACTGAACCCCCGCTACCTTCCTCAACCTCCGATTCGGAGTTGGACCCAGACACCACAGTTCTTGTGCGTTTTCGGGGTCTTCTCCCACTCCTAGACCCTTCCCTTGTGGAAGGAGTGACCGACCTGCTGCTAGCAGCATAATAGGACATGTCAGACTCCATCCCGTCTTCGATGTATTTAGCACTGTTTTTAAACGGACGCTGTGCGCTGTCCCCGTCGGTGTGTTTGTTGGCACTGTTTTCCCCCGGACTCTGTGCGCTGTCCTGCTGCGTCTCGACAGAAATATTTTTATTAGTTTTAGTACAATTCATTGTTAGACCCACGAGTAAGGTGGCAAACTCGGTCCACCCGAGCAGAGGCCCCATACCCGGGTAAGCCTAGGGTTCTCGAAGCAGGGGGGCGGCTGGTCCTCTGCTCCGTTGGCCACATTACGACTGGTCTCCCACCAGCCATCCATCCCCTAGCCCATGGCAGGCGTGGGATTAGGGTTTTTTATTGAGGTTGTCTCCTCGCGAGGACACCCAACTAAGGGCAGCCCCACCGTCCCCCAAAACATGACTGAAGGGACGGCTTCGCCGACGGTTGGCCATGAAGACCTGTACGCCGATTGCGACAACCGCAATCGGACGGACCCGCCGCCTACGCTCACACTACCGCTTCCCAGAATATCCGGGGCGCCAGCCGAGCCCGAACCGCGCTACCGCTACCCAGAGTACGTCTGGGACGCCAGCGCGGAGCCACCAAAACCGCAAATGCGGTCAGAACCGCGAGGCTCCCCTCCCGTCCGACTATCTGCCGTCGCCGCAGGAAATGCGGACGACGTTGCCCAGGGGACGTTGTCGGACGTCGCACCCTACCCCTACCCCTACCCTACCCCTACCCTACCCCTACCCTACCCTACCCCTACCCCTACCCTACCCCTACCCTACCCCTACCCTACCCTACCCCTACCCTACCCCTACCCTACCCCTACCCTACCCCTACCCTACCCCTACCCTACCCCTACCCTACCCCTACCCTACCCCTACCCTACCCCTACCCTACCCCTACCCTACCCCTACCCTACCCCTACCCTACCCCTACCCTACCCCTACCCTACCCCTACCCTACCCCTACCCTACCCCTACCCTACCCCTACCCTACCCCTACCCTACCCCTACCCTACCCCTACCCTACCCCTACCCTACCCCTACCCTACCCCTACCCTACCCCTACCCTACCCCTACCCTACCCCTACCCTACCCCTACCCTACCCCTACCCTACCCCTACCCTACCCCTACCCTACCCCTACCCTACCCCTACCCTACCCCTACCCTACCCCTACCCTACCCCTACCCTACCCCTACCCTACCCCTACCCTACCCCTACCCTACCCCTACCCTACCCCTACCCTACCCCTACCCTACCCCTACCCTACCCCTACCCTACCCCTACCCTACCCCTACCCTACCCCTACCCTACCCCTACCCTACCCCTACCCTACCCCTACCCTACCCCTACCCTACCCCTACCCTACCCCTACCCTACCCCTACCCTACCCCTACCCTACCCCTACCCTACCCCTACCCTACCCCTACCCTACCCCTACCCTACCCCTACCCTACCCCTACCCTACCCCTACCCTACCCCTACCCTACCCCTACCCTACCCCTACCCTACCCCTACCCTACCCCTACCCTACCCCTACCCTACCCCTACCCTACCCCTACCCTACCCCTACCCTACCCCTACCCTACCCCTACCCTACCCCTACCCTACCCCTACCCTACCCCTACCCTACCCCTACCCTACCCCTACCCTACCCCTACCCTACCCCTACCCTACCCCTACCCTACCCCTACCCTACCCCTACCCTACCCCTACCCTACCCCTACCCTACCCCTACCCTACCCCTACCCTACCCCTACCCTACCCCTACCCTACCCCTACCCTACCCCTACCCTACCCCTACCCTACCCCTACCCTACCCCTACCCTACCCCTACCCTACCCCTACCCTACCCCTACCCTACCCCTACCCTACCCCTACCCTACCCCTACCCTACCCCTACCCTACCCCTACCCTACCCCTACCCTACCCCTACCCTACCCCTACCCTACCCCTACCCTACCCCTACCCTACCCCTACCCTACCCCTACCCTACCCCTACCCTACCCCTACCCTACCCCTACCCTACCCCTACCCTACCCCTACCCTACCCCTACCCTACCCCTACCCTACCCCTACCCTACCCCTACCCTACCCCTACCCTACCCCTACCCTACCCCTACCCTACCCCTACCCTACCCCTACCCTACCCCTACCCTACCCCTACCCTACCCCTACCCTACCCCTACCCTACCCCTACCCTACCCCTACCCTACCCCTACCCTACCCCTACCCTACCCCTACCCTACCCCTACCCTACCCCTACCCTACCCCTACCCTACCCCTACCCTACCCCTACCCTACCCCTACCCTACCCCTACCCTACCCCTACCCTACCCCTACCCTACCCCTACCCTACCCCTACCCTACCCCTACCCTACCCCTACCCTACCCCTACCCTACCCCTACCCTACCCCTACCCTACCCCTACCCTACCCCTACCCTACCCCTACCCTACCCCTACCCTACCCCTACCCTACCCCTACCCTACCCCTACCCTACCCCTACCCTACCCCTACCCTACCCCTACCCTACCCCTACCCTACCCCTACCCTACCCCTACCCTACCCCTACCCTACCCCTACCCTACCCTACCCCTACCCCTAAATCCTTCCTTGGACTTCCACGAACATTTCAAGACCAAAATTAGCCAAATCGGTCAAGCCGTTTTCATGTTATGTCGTGACAACGGAAAACGGTTTTCATTTTTATATACAGGGCGTCCCAAAATTAACTCACATGGAGGGAAAGTACCTTAAATACTGAAGATATAAAATTTTACTGAAAGGAGACTTCATTTTTATTTTAAAAAGAAAACGAACTGCATTCAAAGAATTTTAAGTAAGCAACTGTCTGAACTGGGAATCGAACCCGCTGAATGTAAAAAAAATATTTCTCTTATTTAATTGTACCGATCGAAAGACTCGATTATACCTAAGCATTTCTTCTAAATAACATAGCATCTTAAATAAAAGGAAGACTACGAAATTTAACATTTAATGTTGAATAACAAGTTTGTGCAGCGTTATGGATAGCCTTTCCTGTGAATGTCGTTCTCAAAACTTTAACATTTCAATTAAACCAATTTAACATCGTGAAGTTCACGCCCATCCCGCGGATTAATGGATTTCGGGGGGGGGTCCAGACCCCCTGGACCCCCCCCCCCTGGGTACGTCCTTGCCTGGGTTATTATTCTGTGCCCGGGTGTCGCGTCGCTACGTGCGCGCACTTTCATACTAACCTGTAGACTTGATGCGAGTGACAAAATAGTTGTGTGAAAAAAGGTGGTGGAGACAAAAACCCTTGGCGTATTCTACGAACTATGAGTTTGCCTTTGCGATTTGGACAAGACGTTTGAACGGGATTGGCCGTGCCGTCATCATCATGGACAAGGACTACGGATCGTGGTCACTCGCTGCTTTGAAAGCAGAACTGAAGAAAAGAAATGCCAAGCTTACGGGGAAAAAAGCTATTCTTGTGCAAAGGTTCATAGTTTTTATTTAGTTATCTATGTTGTTTGTATGGTTTTTTATGTTATACTGCAATCTCAATCTTTATATAAATATATTTGTCTTATTTTTATTTTTTTATTTTTTTCTTAGCTTTACGGCCATAGTCGGAACCATATTGGCCTGTCATAAGTTTTATCTATTTATGTTCAAAGTTTTCCTATGGTGTTGATCACAGAACATATATACTCCCTTCGTATTATTATTATTATTCCCTTTATTACATTTTAAATACTTACAAAATTATATTTCTAAACATTAAATTTTTACAATGTATAACACTAAAAAATATAACATTTAAAAATACAAAAATGCAGTTCCCCAACGGCAGCAAGATCAGGGTCCCGGCTACCGATGGTTAAGGATCCAGAGACAGGAACCTTCTCACTATACGGGCCGTGTCCAGAAGTACTGCCTTCTGCATCTGACTCCCGATCCATCCACCTAACGCAAGCCTCTTAAGGTGTTTATCGAGGCTCTTGGCTATTAGACCATGGGCAGATATGACTATCGGAACAATAATTGCTGAATCAATGTCCCACATGTCAACAATCTCGTGGGCTAAATCAAGATATTTGTTTTCTTTATCTTTTTCAGCTTTCACAAGGTTGTCGTCATGGGGAACAGTGACATCAACAATTATTGCGCGGCGTTCGTGTCGATCTATCAATACAATATCAGGCTTATTAGCTACAATAGTCCTGTCTGTAATGCTAGATCGATCCCAATACAATGTGGCATGGCTATTTTCAAGGACCTGTTCTGGTGCATACCTGTAGTACGGCACCTCGGATGCCACAAGACTATGTTTCAAAGCAAGTTGTTGGTGTATTATCCTGGCCACTTGGTTATGTCTATGCAAATACTCGCCGTTTGCGAGACGAGAACAACCGGAGATTATATGCCTAAGGGATTCACCCGGACGATGGCACGCTCGACAAATATCCACTGTGCCATCCCTTAGGATATACTTTCGGTAGTTATTCGTCATCACAACCTCATCCATAATTGCACAGACAAAACCTTCGGTTTCACCAAAAAGATCACCAAAACGGAGCCAGGATACTGAGGCTAATAAATCTACGTCGGGCCCATGGAGAGCCCGGTAGAATCTGCCATGTAACTCCTTGCTTTGCCACACAATGCTGCGGTCGGAAGTACTAAGTACTACAGGTTTGCGCCAGTTTTCTTTTGCTAAAAATAGAGGAGTCGGTCCATTGTCAACAGCAACTACATCTCTATGAGACCCAATATCGACTTGGAGAAAATACTCCCTAAGATTGCATATCTCGCGGTTATGCAACGTCTTAGCATTTAAGAAGCCACGACCACCGCACTTCCGCGGGATATACAATCTCATGGTCGATGAACGTGGGTGATGCATGCGGTGTGCTGTTAGCAATGTACGAACTTTTCTATCCAGGGCATCCAGTTCAGTTTGAGTCCATTTAAGTATGCCAAAGGAATACATCAGTACCGGCATGACCCATCCATTGTATGCGCGAACCTTGTTTCCGCCAGACAAAAGACTTTTAAGGACTTTTGAGAGGCGCCCCAAGAAACGCTCACGCAACGACTGTTTCATGTCAGCATCGTTGATGCCTAATGCCTGTGACATACCTAAATATTTATAGGTTTCGTTAACGGAGAGAGATCTAAGATTAATAGAATCCGAGAGTTGTATACCCGTGGATTCCATTATCTGACCACGCTTTACATGCATGACTGCACATTTGTCCACACCAAATTCCATTTTAATGGCATTACTGAAAGCTTCAGTAACCTTCAGTAACGCTGTCAAATGACAACTGCTATGGGCAAATAGTTTCAGGTCATCCATGTATAGCAGGTGTGATATTACTTGACCATTTCCCGTAAACGGTAGCCTAATCCTGAACTCTCGAGAAGTGTACTCAGAGGGTTCAAGGCCAGACAGAACCACAATGGACTCAGACCGTCACCCTGGAAGATACCTCGCTCTATTTTTATAGGCTCGCCCTGACCTAGAACCCGTCGAGATCCTGGATAGAAAAGGACGGTTCTCCATTTTCGCATGCACGACATCAAGAAAGTGCGTAGAGTTGTATTAATTTTATACAACTCCAGCACCCTCATGAGCCACGAATGCGGCACGGAATCATAGGCCTTCTTATAATCTATCCAGGAAGTCGACAGGTTCTTTCGGTTTCGACGAACCTGTTGGTTAATAGCCATGTCAATGAGGAGTAGCTCCTTAGTACCACGGGCCCCATTCCTACATCCATTTTGAGAGGCGAACATAATAGAATTTTGATCAATGTGTTTATTAATCTTCGACCTCAAAATGGACGTAAGAATTTTATAAATTGTTGGCAGACAGGTGATAGGTCTATAGTTTTTAGGGTCCGCAGTACTACCAGATTTATGGAGCAGATGGGTTATGCCTGTTGTCATAAATTCTGGAAGCGATCGAGATAATAAAGCACTTTGAAATTGAGATGCTAAGCAAACGTGCGAGCTAGGTAACCATTTATACCAGAAATTGTGCAGTCCGTCCGGGCCTGGAGATTTCCAGTTGGGTAAGGAACGAACTGCACAAACTACGTCTTGGTAGTCAATGGTTACTTCATTCATCTCAGGTATAAGCTCACACGATCGCTCAACATCCCTTATCCACGCGCCTTCAGAGTGAGTGACAGGCACAGACCAGATGTTGTGCCAAAAAGAAATCATGGCATCATCATCCGGCCGATGCATATCAGTATCACTCTGATTCGATCGCTCCCAGGATGCATAAACACATCGTTGATCTCTCTCGAACATGCGGTTCTGAGTAAAGCGATCGACTCGCACCCTATACCTTCGAATACGATTAGCCCATGCACAAATTTTCTGCTTCAGGAAGTCGATGCGCTCTGTGACACATGAAATGTAATTTTGAGGACTAATACCAGTCCCCAGGAATGCACGCTTCACAAAGCGCATGACCCTAGGGCGCATGTTGCCCTCCCTAAAGCAGCTGAGCTTACCGATGAGTACCCTAGCCTCACTGATACGACGTTCAATCCTACACTGCCAGGCTGGTACAGCCAGACGAGGGCATGTTGCTGTGTCAGTATTTGGAAATTTGACATGAGCAACACGACAAGCCGTAATAGCCGCACCGCACAATACAAGATCGAATGAGTATCAGCCAGGTCTTCACTACTATCAAAGTAATTTGATAGTAGTGAATCTAAAGCACACATCAGCGCCCTATTTTTTTTGTGCATGGGAAAACGCGGAAGCCGAGGTCTAAGGTGAATCGAAGTCGATCGAAATTCCAGAACTACATCTTCAAGAGTACTCCTCAATATATCATTGTATTGGGGACTTACAGTAGTAACCATATCATCTCCACCACCACCATCAGCAACGTCAGCTTGCAATGTGGTCGCGGCAGAAGCTTGAGTTGCCGCCTGCGATGCAGTAGTACTGATATGGTTACGTTGCACCTCTGTACGGAGCCGATCAAGTACGGAGTCATCCAACAAGTGACCCCGTTGAATGGCTCGCACCTGATCCGACAGTCGTTGAGCCGAAACGTTGATAGATGGTTCGAGAGCCTGAAACAGAGAAAGCATCCGAACACGATACGCAGTAAGATTAGTTCCTGCCTCTGTTGCCTCAAAATATGCGCGCATGACATTTTCATTAATGGATAATGTCCATCGCATGCGCTGCACTCCACCGGGAGCGGGGGCCCTGACCGGAGCCGATTGCCCCAGAAGCCCCAAACCCTTCGGTGGCCGGCCCCTCCTCCGGCGTACAGGTGGTGGCGACGACGGCGGAGAGAAGTACTCGTCACTATCGCTCGACGCAACTGCAGATGTCAGCTGGACACACGGCACTGAGATAGTTGCCGACAACTGCGAGGCGGAGCGAGGTGACGAGCCCGGAGGTCTTGAGCGTGCTGCTCTGCTTCTCGTCAACATATTTTATGTTGCATTCTTTTCAATTTGTTTGGTTTGGTACTATGGTAATGACATTTTCAAATGTCATTGGAGTATTCATTGTGAATTTGTCAGTATTTCTATTTCAGTGTAGGTAGGTTTTCTCTTTGGTATTGTAAAAGGTAATATTGAGTAATTAATAATTATGGTCTTGCAGTCTGAATGAATATTATAAACTCTGAATAAAATATTAAATAGTAAAATATTATATTATTATTAAATATATATATATTATATTATATTATTATTAATTATATATTATATTATTATTATTTGATTATGTAATCATAGAGGAGTTTATATGTATCCTTGTTCTGTAGGATAGATGGCAAATCCGCGGGAATGCTCTTGTTTTTATATATCTCTAGTAAGCCATCTATCATAACCATCCTCTGTAAGCTGAAAGCGCCACATTCTAGTATTAAATGTTGCAGAGTTTCTTCTTCATTTTCGGCATTGCAATATCTACAAGAATCGTCATTTTCTAAGTTGATTCTTTTCAAATGAGATCTAAATTGTCCATGACCCAATCTTATACGGTTAATAGTTGAAATAAACTTTCGTGTGGGGTTCTTAATTTTGTAGAACCACGGTTTTTCAGATATAGTCCATTGAACGCTGGCGTACCAAGCTCCTTTTTGTATGAGTGTCTCTTTCCAGTATTTATCCCACTTTGTAAACATCCTTTTCTTCAATGTTGAAAAATAGTCCGTAAAAGGCACTGAAGAGTTTGTGTAAATAGGAATGTCAGGGAAATTGTGCTTCATCAATAAGTCGGCAGTTTCATTTCCAGAAATTCCAGTATGTGAGGGTACCCACATAAATTCTATTAGTTTTCCAGTATCTTGGTAATATTTGAGGTGTTCTCGTATTTTATAAATATAAACATTACTTTTGTAAGATAAAGTACAAGATTCCAAGCATTGTAAGACACTAAGAGAGTCTGTAATTATCAAAAATCTTTCATCGGTAATACTTCTTATGTAGTTCAAAGCTTCAAATATGGCAAATGCTTCAGCCGTAAATATGGACGAGTTAGAGTCCAGGTGGAAACAGCGTCCCAATTTTCGCTGCGAGTCATAAAAAGCGGCATATACATCAGTCTCAGTTTTCGAACCGTCCGTATAAATCTTTCGGTGCTCTTTCTTCTCCGTATTTACAAAATTCAAAAACTCTGAGTTATTCTTTACTAATGTATGCAAAACATTAGTTTTCGTTAGTTGTGTTTCTAAACTCCCTAAGTCCCATTTATCTGTTCTCTGAATGTTCTTTGTTTCAGCCATTACTTGTTGCTTCATTGTCTCTCCTATAAACACCTTATTTTCCTTAAATCTACTAAAATACTCTAAGTTACACAACATTTTTATACAACATTTTTCAGCCAAGTATTTGGCTCTAATCTGTATGGGTGGTATACCGGCCTCTATTTCAAGAGAATTTATTGGAGTGGAGCACATTGCTCCAGTTATAAGTCTAAGACCTTTGTTTTGCACGACTTCCAATTTACGAACTAAACTATTATTAATGAAACTTATATATACAATCAAACCGTAGTCATAGTGACTGCGTACAATAGCTTTAAAAACCATATTAACGATTTTGGGATCCATTCCCCAACTAACACTAGCTAAATATTTTAAAATATTTACAGATTTTTGCATTTTAATTACTACATTATTTACATGACTTTTAAAATTCATTTTTGTATCAAATACTATGCCCAAGAATTTGTGTTCAGTGACTTGCATTATACTTACTGAATTTAATTCTACGTTTATTGTATCATAACTTGGAGTCTTATTGAACACCATAAAGCTACTTTTATGTGGGTTAATATCTAATTTTAAGTATATACTATAATAGTTATACAATTCTTTTAATGCCTTATTCATATCATATTGAGCAACAGTTAGATTTCTATTAGAAGTGTAAACCAATAAATCATCAGCATATTGCAAAACTTTGATTCCTTTTACAGTAACAAACTTAAATATTTCAGCTGTATACAGTAAGTATAATAAGGGCGATAGAGTCGCCCCCTGCATCACTCCTTTATAAACTGTTTCTTCGCCATAAAACTTGTTATTAAATTTAACTGAGACTTTTCGAGCATAAAATAAATTAAAAATGAACTTTAAAATTTTTCCTGGTATATTATATGAACTGAGTATATTTACAAGAGTAACCAAATCTATGTTATCGAAAGCACCCTTTATATCTAGAAAAACGCTTAATAACGGAGAATGATTATTAAACGAGCTTTGAATGTCACCACTAAATTTTAATACACTATCAATACCACATTTACCCTTTCGAAACCCAAACTGCTCAAATGGAATGATATTCAATGATTCTACAAAAAATTCTAGTCTATTTTTAACCATATTCTCAAATAATTTACCTACACAAGAACTTAATGAAATTGGTCTATATGAGTCAGCTTGCAAAGGTTCCTTATCCGGTTTCAATATGGGAATAATGGAAATCAACTTCCAACTGGATGGTATTAAGTTATTCTCCCACAAATTATTCAAAATTCGTAAAAGTACAATTTTTGCGCTGATATGTAATTTTTTTAATAGAATATACGGAATGTCATCTGGGCCAGGTGTAGTGTCTTTTCTAGTATTTAGAGCCAAATTAAATTCACTTTGTGTAAAGGGTTTACACAAGTGTTCATTAACATTATTGTTATCAAAAGCATTATTTAAATGTGACAAATTTTCTGAAACCGGTGGTGAAGAAAATTTTCTTTTAAAAGATAGTACCCAACTATCATCTGGAAATGGATCTTTAGGTTTATTACGGTTGAACTTTTTAATAAAGTTCCAAACTCTTGATATAGGAGTAGTGCGATGAAAGCTTGAACATAACGATTTCCAACTTTCTTTCTTTTGTTCTTTTATAATAAGTTTCTTTTTTGCATCAACTTTTCTATAAATTATATAATTTTCTAAAGTGGGAAAACGATTATAATTGAGTAATGCTAGCTTTGATCGCTGTACTGCTTCAGAACAAATGTTATTCCACCAAGGCACAGACTTGTGTTTAGCGGATCGAATATAAGTTTCTGAACGTTTCGGAACGCAGAGTTCTTTCAACTTGTTGACAAATTCGATAAACCTGTCATAATTAACCAGTGGATCGTTGTTAGAAAAAAAGTTGTAATTCTCTAAAAGCGCTTCAGATAGATCACTGTAAATATCCCATTTCGTTTTGTTATATAAATACCTCTCAGGTCTAAAAGTGTCATGACACTCGTACTTTAATTCAATACTTACCTCAGTTGGAACATGGTAACTACCTAGCGAATCTTCAGAATACACTTTCCAGTTGCAAGAAGGAGTTATGGAAGCTGAAATAAATGCCACATCTATTGCAGACGGCGAATTGCCAGGTCTGTTTATAGTAGTAGGTGAACCATCATTTAAAATACAAAGGTCAAAGTCTTCCAGCATATCATAGATTTGGATACCTCTAGCCTTACTGCTAAGACAACCAAAGGCAGTATGGTGAGCGTTTAAATCACCCATAATCAACAGTGGTGATGGCAAAGATTGTATAATATTTTTAAACATACTAATCGGGAACCGATTATTTCTTGGTGGACAATAACAACCTAAAATAGTCACAAAACCCTTGTCAGTTTCTATTTTGACAGCTATATTTTGAATTTGTTCTGTAAAACTAGTGCATATTAAGTTACATTTAATATGATCCTTAAAGACTACGGCCACACCTCCGTAGCCTGTAATTGAGTCTTTGCGATGGTAACTGTATCCAGGGATACATATATTGTCAGTAGCCTTAAGCCAAGTTTCATTTAAAATTAAAATATCAATATTATTGTGATAAAGAAAGTGTTGAACTAGGGGAAGTTTTGGTTTTAAACTCTGTATGTTATGTTGGCATATTTTTAAACTATTATGGTTGTTACTGTCCATGATTAGATATAGATTCTATTAGAGTTTCTTTAATTGTTTTAGAATTGATTGTTAATTTATTGTCCTTGTTAGAAAGAATAGTTAAAGTTTTAATAAATGCATTCATTATAACATCATTATTTACAAATTCTAATAATAAATCTTTAGTGTCTGTTTTTTTGGTTTTATTTAATACTAAACCTTGGGATTGTGCTGCCACTTTATTGTAATTGGTTCTATTTAGTTGCGGAAACTGAGTGACCAAATTGATCTTACTCAAAATCTTTTGCCTATTCTCTTCTAACTTTTGCATTTTAATTGGACACATACTGGAAATAGCAATGTGATCACCCTTGCAATTTACACATGTTGGACTTTGAGCATTGGTGCAATCTTTATAGCCATGAGGACCACCACAAATAGAACAGACAGTATTCTTTTTACAAAATTTAGATGTGTGTCCAAAGTTCATGCACTTATAACATTGTAAAACTGGTCTCACATAAGGTTCTACCTTTAGGGCACAAAGTTCATACATAACATAATCAGGCAAAGCATTACCTGCAAATGTAACGGATACAGTTCTGAGAGGCACTATACCTTCAGGTGTCTTCTTTGTGAATCTTCGAATGGCTAAAATCTCTTGTGAAGAAATCAATTTGTCAAACAAATGTTTATTGCTTAACTCTGTAGGGACAAACTTAATTACTCCTACACATTCTGCATTAGATGCAGGTATGTATGCCTTAATTTCGTTATTTGTCAAAAAGTTAGAATTGTTAAGCAGAGCATTGGCATTTTTAGGACTATCGAAAATCACTCCATACCGCATTGCATTTACTCTCTTCAGTTGCTTGACGCCTTTAACAAACCGGCTGAATATATTGTTGAGATAAATTGGATTCTTATTGCCAAACTTCTCTTCGGGCTTAAGACTCTCTAGGTAAACAATAAAACTTGTACCTGGTGCGTTGTGGGGATAAACCCTGACATGGTCACTTTTTTTATAAGGAGCATACTTGTTACTATCCTGTTCTTCTTCTGAAGCTGAACCATCAGAAGGTAAATCTTCTTTACGCCTTTTGTGAGGCTTTTTCTTTGACGAACTCATTCCGCCACTTTCAGTTCCCATGAATTAAGTGGAAACAATACAAAATAAGGATCTAAAAGAAAGCAAATCAATTTAAAAAATTTCGCAAGAAAAAATTAAACCTGCCGCTTTTAAAGTTTTCCCGCCCTCTCTATTTGTCTTATTGATAGAACCACAGACTACTTATATACTACCAGCACAGTAAATATATATGCTAAAGTGTGTGTCAGATAACTCTGCACGTGGCTGGCGCGTTTTTGGCGCTAGTTAGAGTGCATTTTTTTGTTCTAATGTTATAGAAAAGATTAGTATTCGATTTTTACCGCGCGCAGACTTATCTGACGAGCACTATAATATAAACTGTGCTACCAAACTATATCTATGGCTACCAACGACTATAAAATTCTTGTTTGACAGCTGACTCGAAATAGAGACATCTATTAAAAGATTTGGAACTAATTTTGACATATTATCTGTCAAAGGAAAACCGCTGATTGAACGGCATAGTAAAAAAATGGTTTTAAATATTATTCTTGACAGAGTTTTTTAAACAAGCGTCACTTCTAATTTCCGAACGTTACTCGCAACAAATTTTTTTTTTTACAAATGTGGTTCAAGCTTTGGTTTTAAGTTGGAAAAGTGGTTTCGGCTCAAGAATTTTATGTTAAATGCGCCAGCCCTCCAGCCAGACTAATTTCAACAAACAAAGTTAACACAGTTACTTAGGCCCGTACCGCCCGTATTCTAGAACAATACTCAAGTTGAGATCTCTTCTAAGTTCAGTTAGAAAGGGAACTATACTTGAGAAGAGATCTCCACTTGAGTGTCGTTCTTTAATACGGGCTTCTCCACGAACGCTTCACAATAATGCAGCAGTATCCTACTTGACACGGTTTGTTGTGCCATGGAATGCCCAATGACCCCCACAGCCACAGGTTTTTCAGAGAAGCCGGTGGTAAAAAAGGACAAAGCAGTCAATACCTACCTAAATTAATAATTAATATACATGTTACAAAGTTCGAGAAAATAAGAATCTTGTAAGACACTTGTTTTAATTTTTGAATGGGTAGAACTCACTCACTCCTTGTCTGAACGGATTAATCTCTAGACTTCGTTGACGCTGAGCCCCCGGATTCACAAACCGTCGGAAACGCTCCCGACAGCGGAATGTATGCGCTGTCTCTGTCAATCAATATAGAATAGATAAAGACAAAGCAAATAAAATCCATTTTGTCATAAACTTCCAATGGATTGCTTTGCTCTCGTATTAGTTTACGCCACGCTTTTTTCTTTCTATTGCGGAAAGCATAATCGTCCTTTAAAAACCACAGAATTGCTTGATCATTCATTTAATAACGAACAAAATTATTAGTGGTATTCCACTTATCAAAGATCTTTAATCGTCCTCGTCCAATTTCTTTGATCAAATATTTGATAAGGGGAATACCACCCTTAGCAGGCTTTTTATAGCTGCTATGGCTAAAGTGAGCTCACGGTACGTCATGAAGCTCGACTAATACTGAGGTAACTGGACAGTGCAGTACTAACACTTTTTTGTCCCCAAAAATTACACAGTGGCTGTCTTCCGTCTCACCTACACTTTAAAAAAATACGTATGGTCATATGAGACAACTGAGTTACCTCAGAGTATTAAGTCAAGCTTCATGGGTACCGATAAGCAAGGCAGTTTTTTTTAAGGCTTAAAAATAACTGTTATTAGAGCTTGTGGTAAGCCCCCAGTTGTCTTCGTACAGAATTTCATAAAGTTCCGTTCAGTGGTTTTTGCGTGATGGCGTCACAAACAAACAGACAAACAGATAAACAGACAAACAAGTAGGAGTTTAGAAAATACATTTTATCTAAAATCTGTATTTTCTGTTAGTTAGGCAGTATAAGCCTTCTATATGCCTTTGCTTTATTTTTTGTCTTCTTGTCACTGTCACTGTCAATGTCAAGACTGCAAAGTCAATGTCAAATTTGTCAACACAACAAATGAAATGAGGAAGTGAACTCGATCAATTTCTTATTGTTTTTACTCTCATTTTTTCCGATATGCTACTCTTGTATAAATTATAAGTGAGAAATTATAAACACAAATAAAATAAGAAGAAATGGAGCTACCGTTTGAGGTAAGTTTTATAATAAAAATAGCCGCTGTAAAAGTCAGAATTCAGTTTTCCTATGTACTTTTCCAATTTTCTTTGTTCGTGTGGTAAACCCACATCATTTTTTCACGTGATTTGGACAATGATGTAGTATGTTTTTCTATTGTTGGTTTTTAGTTGGTATAATCTAACTTCTCAAGGTTTTTTCCATTGACAAACAGGGCTATTAACGCCTTTTAAATGATTTTTATTTATAAAGTTTTAGTCTAGTAGAGTCTTCGAGCAACAATAACACCTAGTTAGTCGAAGAGTAGAGTATATTATTTTTGGGAATAATATTTATGAAAGTACATTCAAGGTAAATAATAATTAGAGTAAGTACAGTCGGTGACAAATTCGGTGAACCACATCTTACTTCTTTTCGTGTGGCTGGCGTCTCACCGTTCAGTTGCAGTCTCTATCCGTAATTGCTTATGCATTGTACTACCCTAATTTAATACATAAAAAATACTAAAAGGGTCTGCGCGTGAATGGCGAGGCACCAGCCACGTGAAAAGAAGTAAGAGGTGGTTCACCAAATTTGTCCTCGAGTGTATCTACTTACAGGATATTATTAATTTGTAAATAATTTTCTTGACACCCTTATTTATAATAAAATACTGTAGAACTGGGTTACTTTGGCCCTACGTGGTTGCTTTGCTTTGGCTTACATCTAAAACAGTTTAAACATATCATCCTGTGGTAAGTATGAACTTTTATCTATCAGCTGCTGGCCAATTTCAAAGGATTAAGGAAAGTATTATTACGCTCAGTTGATTATGACATGGCAAAATAAAGTTCAATTTTATTTTTTTATTTGGGTGAAAGTTACCCCCTAGGACCTAAGTAACCCTGTTTTATGGTAGTTACCTAAGTACCTACTTACTTATTAAGTTAGTAATCATTTAAATTATCATTTTGTTTTTATTCAGATAAGCCATTACAAGTTGTTTAGCTCTTATGTTATTTGTTTAGCTCTTACTTTCTTATCTTAATCTTGACACAATATATCTGAATGATAATCTATTGAAAAAGGGTTCCTCTTTTGATTATTTTGTACAAAGAATTAAGACATGTGAATTTTAGGTCCTTTTCCTCTTTTAAATTGTGGATATCATTTTTGCATTCACAAAATTATTTTTATTAAGTAATACTAGAAAAAGGTGGGATTTATTTTGACATTGTTTCATTAACTCCCATAAATTGATTAATAACAATTTACAAACCTCTTTTCAGGTTTTAGTCTACCTATTTAAATACCTACCAAAATCAGACAGAAAAGCTGCCAGTGAGACTTGTCGTTCTTGGTACTTGGCTGCTAATGACTACTGCTTTCTCAAGAACAAAGTGGTGATATTCTACAAATCTGTTTTAAATGATGAACTTACCTCACCTACAAACATTTTTGAAAATTCATCTATATTGTTCACTAATTATTTATTTAGTGAAGTTGAAATATCAAATAAATTGAATGATTTTTGGGACAAATTGGGAGAAAACATTAAATGTTTGACTCTTAAAAACTGTGATATTAATGAAAAAGTGTTTGTTTATGTATTGCAAAGATGTACAAATCTTGAATCCCTCAATATACAAAGTTGCAAGGATTTATTTATGTCTGGACGTCTATTGGAGGGAAAAACGGAAGGGCTTCTTGTTGAAAGCCTAGATAGCTTGAAATCCCTGAGCTTATCGGGAAACCAGTATCTGACTGATGCTCTGTTCAACAGATTTTTAACAGCTTCACCTGCTTTAGAGGAGTTGAACCTGTCAGGTTGCTCTTTACAATTTCACCTTGGATTAGTTAAAAAGTTTTATCCTCCTGGATCCCAAATATTCACAAACCCCTCAGAAAGTGTATTAACTTTTTTCTTTGTTCTACAATTTATTATTGCAAGAGCAAAAAGCATGAAAAAGTTGTTATTTTCCAACACCCTTATTGATGGGGCAGCATTAAAATCATTGTCTGAAGTACCAAATTTAAGACTTGAGGGATTAGAAGTTAATTCATGCGATCAGTTGACAAACACTGGGATATTAGCATTAACTGTTAATCAAACTTCTTTAAAAGAATTAGATATTGGTTTGTGCACCAGAGTAACAGACCAGTCATTAGTTCATATTTGTAAAAACCTAGTCAATCTAGAATATCTCAACATTCAAAGATGCCGTGCTGTCACAGATTTAGGAATAACTGAACTAAAGAAACTGACGAAATTGAAGTCATTAAACATTTCGCAGTGTGAATTAATAACCAAAGAGGGATTGGAAAAAGGAATATGTGAAAAAGAAAACAATGTCTTAGAAGAGTTAGATATACACTCTCTTAATATTGATCAAACTGCTGTCATCATGATTTCGGAAGTATTTCCAAATCTACGTTTTTTAGACATGAGTTACTGCTTCAACGCTGTTACTGATACATCAATTCAAGTTATTTTTAAGAACCAAATAAACCTACAAGTATTAAAAATGAGCCACTGTGACAAAGTTTCTGATGCAGGCTTAACAGGAATGGGTAAAGTGGAAGAATCTGATGAAGATGGTCCAATAATGTCTAGTTATGAATCTGCACCATGTCATAAGATTCATCTAGGTTCTAGAGCAGAAGAGGAAATCGTAAGAGATGCAAGGCGGAAACGTGACGTAATGCTTATGTGTGAAAAGCTGACAATGGATACTTATACCGGTTTCTCCTTGGCACGCATCAAAGGCTTAAAGGAGCTTGATATTAGTGGATGTAATAGAATCACAGATGTGAGCCTGACTTACGCATTCAACTTCAAGGAACTCTGTAATCTAAACCTGAGTAGATGCCAGCAGATAACCCAGGAAGGCATAGGACATCTTGTTAGGAACTGTCCCAGTATAGAATACTTTAATTTGATTGATTGCTACAATCTTAAAGATGAGGCTGTGGTGGAAATAGTTATGGGACTAAGAAGACTGCTGCAGCTTGAGTTACGGGTATGTATAATATTAATTACTATAGCTTTTCGCCCGCTGCTTCGCCCTCATGGACTACACGACGTTATCCCGCGGGAATGTGATATTTTTCCGGGATAAAAAGTAGCCTATGTTCCTCTCCGGGTTACAAAGTATCTGTGTCCCAAGTTTCAGCCAAATCCGTTCAGCCATTTTGGCGTGATTGAGTAACAAACATTCAAACATCCAAACGTCCAAACATCTAAACTTTCACATTTATAATATTAGTAGGAAGTAGGACAAGTAGGAAGTATGATGTCTTACTGGAGATCCTTGGGAGGAGGCCTATGCCCAGCAGTGGGCGTTGTACAAATGGGCTCGGAAACCAGGTTAAATCTCGCAAACGGTTCGACAGAAACTCCCATACATTATCAAAAGAGCATTTGCATTTCGGTTTCGCTCTTTCAGAATCGATTTTATTTCGGTTCAAATCAAAGATCAAAACAAAACGGTTCCTGCTAGAAATACCGGTTAATTTTATTTAACTCGCTGATTTTGGTTGGCCAATCAGACGCAAGCCAGTATTACGACAGTATCGTATGACAGAGACGGCAGATGTCACTGCGCCCCGACTGACGACGCCCCACCCATTTCGATTAACCAGGCTAATAAGGGTTTATAAAATCACTTGACCTGAGATTTTATGCAATCCACTGGTTAATATTTCCTCATTTCTCCGCTCCGCCAGCTCGCTCCGCTTCTATGGACAGGCAGCCTAATCGCAGCGGCTATAACGCTCGCGAGCGTTTTCTAAAACCTGATATCTTAATTAAGCAGTATTTTGCAAACCATTCTCAAGCCCATTTTTTTTTCAAGTATAATGTTGAGTAATCTTGGTGAAATTTTACGTTAGCATTATCGCTATTATTTAATAATTTTATAAGAGGATTATTTTTCATTTCAGGGTTGCAACCAGCTAACAGATAAAACATTGGATGCAGTGCAGACATATTGTGAAAAGCTTAAGTTTCTTGATGTCCAAGGTTGCCGAAACATCTCGCCTGAACAGGCCTGCTCTATTGGAAATTTGCCTTCATTACACACACTATTAATATCTAAACCAGGACCATACATATCGGATAGTTTGAAAAATAGATCCCCGGCACCTACGTTTTTACCAGCTTTGATGCGAAAACTGCGTTTGCATTGATTTAAAAGTTTTAGAAGTTACTGGATATTAAAACCCAACATAGATAACAAAAACTTACGAAAAAGTTTTTATTGTTATGTTGGTTGAATTGTAGGTGACAAATATATTGTGATAAAACCAACTTTTAGACTAATGCAGAATGTCTTAACAGCCAGATTCACACTTTCATTATTTATTTATCATACTTATCAGTAGCATGTCTAGGGATTGAGACAAGCGCAAGCCTGAAGCTAAAAATGCTTTGTGTTTTCAGGCTTGTTCTTTGGCTTCAGGCAAATATCCTGATGATCTCAAAACAATTCTTGATTTATAGAGAGCTCACATTTAGAGTCCGCGCCATACCTATTTGGCCCTTCCTTCGGATGAAGGAGGGCGCTGAAGGTCGTCGTCAGTCCTACAATTTGCTGAAAAATAAGCCTTATTCCTATGTCATAGTTTTTAATTCCAGATTTTGACACCTTACAAGTTATGTGGCGTAGACTCTAGGTATTACTCTAAAGGTGGAGACAGACTGCGAGGCATGCGCCGGGGTACGGCGCACAACGAATGCCTCGCAAGGCGTACCTTCATATTCGTGGCGAGGCATGTGCTACGCACGTGGGAGGGCGACCAACGTATGACCTAAGAGGCGCGAGCGGCGCATGCCTCGCAAAGTCTTTCTCCACCTTAACGAAAACGTTTGTACAGAAGTGAAGTAGATTCGAGATATTGTTTGAGCAAGTAGAGCTTTTCGGCTTTTGGTATGAATCATACTCTAGCTAAAAGATAACTATGATCATACTGTATGATCATAGTTATCTTTAAGCTTCGTTTCCATTAGGCACACGTATAGCTCAACATGTTCGGCAACGTTACACAACATCGCGCGACGTTGCCAGCTGACGCGCAGCATGTCGCGCCTTAACTAAAGAACCCATTTTCCCCGTAAGTACTTAACATGTTGTGCGTCCTTTGTTGCCTAATGGACGAAGGCTTTAGGTAGGTATAAGATTCTTAATGAACTATGGACTTTTTTAAATAAGACAAGGCACGCTCGATTCAAGCCTTCTCTGCTCATAACTCCACATAACTGTGTTCCATCCAACAACAACGGACCTATTACGGCATCTCCTAACAAACCTATATGGGCATGAATCTTACCATTTATGACCGGCAGCTAATTTATTATTGTAATTTCACACTAAAGACACAAGAAAAGTAGTATACTAGGCATTTAGTACTGAATAGAGCGTAAAATCGAAAACAAGCTAGTTGCCATGACACCATGAAGATATTCAAAATCGTACTAAGTTGAAATGTATGTGGAGGTTTTGCTGTATTGAGCAAACGACTTATCACGGGCTCTGCGACCACTTACTAATTTTAATGTCTACCATGTGTCGTGTTTCACACATTTCTAGTGTAGATCCTCAATGCTTTTTTAACATTAATCTTACAATTTACTTTTAAACAATTAATTTATCAAACCTTCTGTTTCGTCGTGGGTTTGTTTCTCATGCGAGACAGTATACGATGAGCATTTGTGGTTGTTTCGTGTCTAGAATCTAGATGTTATTCTCTTTTTATGTAAGTAGGTATGCATTTGTAATTTATTTATTTAAATCAGGCTACTAATGACTCGTACAGTACACACAGTCTAAATATTGTATTACATTATATTATAATTAATTGACGACTTTCGGCGTCGAATCGGTGGCGCCGGTAAACAATGCCGTGGCCAGAAATCCATCAGCCCCCTGATTCACAAAGCGTCAGAAACGGAATCGGATTCCAATTCTGTGCTTTTTCTTTATCTATTATTTGAGTGACAGAGACAGGGCATACATTCCGCTGTCGGGAGCGTTTCCGACGGTTCGTGAATTAGGGGGCTGGAAAAATTCCAGCTTCGCTGTCGGACTCGCACCACAAACAACTTGAAAGGATATTTTTCAGTTTTGTATGGAGCCTCGGCTAGGACTTTGTACACCATACCATAGGCAAGCAAAAGATAAATATAATAACTGAAAACTAATTAAATCGCAATAAGCTAACGCGTTTGATGGTATAGTGTGCCAATCTTTTCTGTTCCGGTGATTCTCTTTGGAACTAAAACAGTTTTCATACTACAGTCCATTTTGACAGGTAATTTTGTATTGGAAGTGGCTCCTCTGTCACGACTGTCACCGGAACAGAAAAGCTTGTGGCACTATACAAAAGCATTTATCCAGTCTTAATTATGCAACTTCGATTCAATATGGCGGTAAAACGTCACACTCACATTAAAAAAAAAGGTTGACATTGACAGATTATCATCAGTCGTCAATGTCATCGTTTTTTCGTACAGAAACATCAATGTTTCCGAACGTGGTTGCCAGTGTGACTATGGATGGCAAAGAATTTTTTATTTTAAAGTTTATTTTTGTACCATTTATTCAGAAAGATAATGAGAATTTTAATATTTTATACGACTTTACTATTAGTACGAATAGTGTACAAAGTCCTAGCCGAAAATGAAAAATGTCCTTTGTATTGTTGCGCGATTCCAAAGGCTGGACTCTCAAGCAGAAGTTGGTCTTCTTCTTGATATACTCTTGTCACGTCCACCGCGGTGTGTGTGTTATGGTGTGGTGCAGCCGGGACAGGTATATCTACCTTCTTCGGCTCTTATATCCGTAACACAAGTGCTTAAAATACATCTTGGAATTAGATCAAGATAGTAATGATTACTGTTTTGTCTAACAAAAAAAATGTACATAAGTTAATTTAGTTTATAGTAATAATATATTTAAACGATTTACTCACTTTTTCTTACTGATATTCAATACTACACTTAGATACGCACGATCGTGCACACAGGGACCATTGGACAGCCTCAAATCACTGCCGCTATAGAGCTGTTGACAGCAGTTTTCATACACGGTGTGGGGTAAACTTCTTGAACCAAACCATAGACAATAAAATCTGCGCAGAAGAAAATTTGTACTAAATATTGCAACTGCGCAGGTTGTTTTGTCTATGAGTTGGTTCGAGATAAATGCCGAGAGCATACTTAGGTAAAACGCTGGCCTAATGGATGTAATCTTGCTGTCCAACAGGGCTGACCTTCCTCGTTTACATCCATCTAGCCAATTAAATGTAATCCAAATTTTGTATGACCATCCATAACCTTGGTGGAAGGCCGCGTATCGCGAGTGTATTGGCGATTGGATATAATCCGTGTGAAAAACAATCGGATGTTTACATTTGATGGCAGGTAAGATTACAACAGGGTGACCACAATGTGTGGCCGCCAGACGCTCGCCGGGGCGCCACCGGCCGCCTCGAAAATGTATGAAAACTGCTATCAACAGCTCTGTAGCAATGGTAGCAAACAGCTGCAAGGCGGTGTTTTTTTGAAGTGAAAACTTTTTTAGCGGCGTTGTGCACTTTTTGTGATGAGTAAAAAATGTTATAGTCGCGCCAGGACGAACGTCTCAGATCGAAAATTCGTAAGACGGACACGAAAACATTCCGCTGTCGGGAGCGTTTTCAACGGTTTGTGAATCAGTGGGCTGATCGAAAAACTGTTACAATGTCATTAGAATACAAAGGCAAATTTCGCCACCGTTTCCAAAGTTGTAATAGCTCAGTTTAGAAAGCGGGCGGCAGAAGATCTCGGTTCAAATCCAGTCCGTATTTATATAGTAATAAATGCTACAGATTTAGTACTGTAACTATATAAGGCTTAGGTTTTATGCTTCCCAAACTGTGTGTCCAAGATCTCGACTGTGCGTTGCAACGCGTCATAAACAAATGGCAAATGTGAAGTTTGTGAAGCCCAGCCGGCCTAGCTGAGCGGCTTTTATCGCGCGATATGATATGGTACGGCAAGTTGTCTTGCTTACCCTACTAAGGTGTAAGCAAGACGGCGGCATGCCGTACCATATCATATCGCGTGATAAAAGCCGCTCATGCTACGCCGGCTGATGTATACTGTAGAGAAATGTCGCTATCGGAGCGTCGATCCCGCGACAATACCCTTTTATGCGATTACCTAACTAACAAATATGTAGTGAAGCGTCTCGAAAACTATTGTTTTGATAATTTATTGTATTTATTTTGGTGCGACATCGAAGCAGTCTATGTTATAATATAAGTCTGTATAAATTATTATAGGTACCTAAAAAAGAAAAATATGTTATTTATTTATGGGCTATTGCAATGATTTGACTTTTGTTATTTAATTTGTTTTTATTGTTTACAAAGTTGATATCTAATAAAAATGTACCCATTTTACTATGTGTATCTTTAAAACTTTAATTAAAATTACCAGGGGCATTACCGCGAGCTGCCAAACAATGTTGAAGTAATGTTGATTACAGGACGGAGTTATATCATATTTTTTTTTAAATTTTATTTTTAAAATTTTAATAAGTAAAGTTAGACACGACTTACAAGGCGTTTGTTGTAGCGTTAAGTCTCAAAGTATACCTATTGCGTATAACGCTTTCTAGCTTTCAGTAAATTACTATAACATTTGTTTGGCAGCTCGCGGTGGCCCCTTTAAGGCAGGTGTTAGAAGTCTATTGTGGTTTGGTTTGGAGCCGAAACATCCGCGTTTCAACATCTCACCGAAAAAATGAGCGGCTTCCTGTAAAGTACCTATTTGATAGGCAGTAAGGTGCGAAGTCGTAACGCTTGTCGTAACGAAGTTGTAACGGTTAGGTGATCGGTACCAGACCAGACTGTATATTTTACCCCTTGCAACTTTATAGCAACGTTATTTGCAATACCTACCTACCAGTGGCGAAGAGTCCATACATGCCGATTCCCATCGGCTTCCCTTTAAAAAAATCCCTTATGACACCGCACCACTTATCTGGTATGCAGGCAGATCATTCATTATTGCCATCAATTTATGGTCCGGCTTACCTTCACCATATTTAGACCCCACTCACGCCACTGACACCTACATAGTTATTATGATTTTATTTATAATTACTTACCCTAATATGTGCCTAAATTTGCTGATATGGTTTAAAAATGGGTGTTATTTAAACGGTTAGCAAAGAATTCGTATTTCTGTTAGCAAGGCAGCAACTTATGGTCAGCAAATATTTCTAAATCAGTCTGCAATGTATATCATTCTGAATAGCAGTAGTTTTTTTTTTTTGTACAGCCGAATATATATAAATCTAATAGCCGAATATTTCGTGGCAGCAAGATATATCTATTAAAAAACTGCAACAAATTATTTAAAATGACACTTTACAAATAAAGTTTAAAGATATAAGTATAAATTCTTCTCTGTTACATATCGTTTTACTATGATTCGACGATGATTACACAATTCAGTGAATATGATTTTAAGTGAGAGGTCTCTCACTTAAAATCATATTCACTGAATTGTAATTTTCTTTAAGAAAATTTTTAGGCTTACTGTGATAACATTATTTTAATTAAGTTTGTACCATGTGGTACATACCTACAAACAATAAACATAAAAAAATTGTGAAATAAATTGAATCGAAGTACCTACATACATAGTTATTTATTTCTATCCAAACGAAAAGTATAGGTAGGTTTATTAAATAAAATTCAAAAATCAATTTCAATACATTTAATTTAAAAATAACTTAAATTCAATATAGGTATACTCTTACATACTTTAATTACAGGCTAACAACTTTGTTCGTATGATTTTGAATATGGTATTATACAATGGTTATGTAATCATAATAAAATTACTAAATAGTAGTAATCGGAGTATGCTAAATAAATACTTATTATTATCAACACAGACATAATATAGCATTTGAATTGAAAAAAAAGACAGCACTCCAGTGTAATCGGAAAATACGATAAAATGGACAGATCCAATAAAAGCAAAAATATATAAATATTGAAAAGTACTATCACAGGTACAGGCTACGCATAGCTGTTCCAAAGAAGAAAAATACCTTGCGCCTTAGGCAATTTATTTAAAATAAGACTGTATTTCACTCCGCTAATGCTAAAAAATATGACGGTAGAATGATAATATAGGCATGTAATGTCACATAATTTTGAACAATTTTAATAATGTTATAAGGTTATTATAATGGTGCTTAGTTTTCCATTGAATAATTCATTCACCTTATTCTTAAACTTGGACTGAAACCTTGCTTCGTAATTTGTCTACTGCGTCTCTTCTTCGTTGATTTATAGAAATAAATGACAGCAGTATATTTAGATCACGTTTAATCAGTAGGAATGGAGTGAAATCTTATATTATTTTCAGGAATATGGGTATGTAACGCACAAAAATTAACGCTGTCGTTATTCGAATCTGAAGTCTATTGTAATAAGATATTCTGTCTTAACCTAAAGGCTTGAACCCTTGGAAGGTACCCACCTTTCTAGACCGTCAAAGCAAATCGCCTAAAACTGCAATATACTAGACAAATTCTTTTTGATGGACCGGAGGGCTACCGGCTAAAAAATATGGATAAGAAAGAGCATGCGCTTCATTTGAAGACCATAACATTACGTCCATTTAAATGGGCATAATATGGTCTTCAAATGTCATATCCTCTCATACTTATCCTGATCCATATTATTAGCCGGTAGCCCCCTTGGAAGGTAACCCGAGAATCTTGTTAAAGCCTTAATAGCTACTTAATGATACGTAATTTACAATGATATTAAACTTAGTATTTATACAATCAACGACAGATACAAACACAAAATATATTTACCTAATAGTGCAACATAACCAAATCATTAACTTTAATTATATAATAAATATTTGTTTCTGCATTTTAGGATGCCGCGTACATGTAATAATGGGTTTAACTTGCGACAAACAGCTCTGTAAATAGAGTTATTTGTATATTGAGTGGATATTATACGAGATACACTATAATATAGTATTACACCTTTTAAAACAGACAACTTACTATATAGGTTATAAGGCCCGACATAGTTTTTTATTTCAAAAATATATTCGACCATTACAATAGCTAGCTGCCTTGATAAATGATAAGTCTTCGCTTTCGCTACGAGACCAGCCATTAATCTGTGTATAGTTGAATCTAAACTAAATAATAAATAAATGAACAAAATTTTTCCAAAGGCATCGAAGTGACTACAGGAGAATGGTAGATATTAAGTAGAGTACGATTTGACGTTGATAATAATATTAATAATAGATCTGTGTTGTTTATGTACAGTCCGCGTTAAAATGATCTGAGCGTTCAAACCTGCCTAAAATATCTGAACATTTTGACAAAAATCACTCTTAGCACAATACTTTAAGGTGTACTATCATTTGTTGTCATTTGTTCTCAAAAAGCAAATGAAAATGCACCATTACGTCTTGAGATAAGGATGATTTTTGTCAGATGTTCAGATATTTTTGGTGGGCTTGAACGCTCAAATCATTTTGACGCTGACTATACGGATGATTCGATGCCTGATATAACCGATAGTAATAAAGAAGCTTAGGGCTCATGTTATATATTCTTACATAGATAAAGGCGCGGTTTTTTTATCAATAAATTACAATATACAGAATGCGGATCTGTACTTTCTATATAAATTGTTCATTCACTTACATAATAGTTTATAAAACATGGTTTGCTTTAAGGCACCGTAAGCATCCAATAGCAGTCTAGAATGTGATGTGTATTTAAATAAATATTGTAATTCTAACCTTATATAATTTGTTATTTTCTGCGCATAGGTATTTGACATAAATTTACGCTGGTACAAGCAACATTGCACGCATTTTTAATTCAGAATATATCTAAAATGCTTCACAAGTTGTTTGATAAGTAAGTAAATAAATTTAAGTAAAATTAAACAGTAGGGCCACAATATTATTCGCTTAAATGTAAAAAGTAATAAGAAAACATTTAGCGGATAAAATTTTAAAGAGTTCAATTTATATGGAAACATTTGAATGAGGCTGCCTGTCCACCTGAGCGAAGCGGAGTTGCGGAGCGGTGAGCGAGTTAAAATCCACCAATAGCATTGCATAAAAACTCCGCTCCTTTTCAGTGGACAGGATTTTATGTAATTGGTGGATTTTTAGTTCGTACATCGCTCGCAATCTGCTTCGCTTTGGTGGACATGCAGCTTTACGTTGCTATGATGACACAAAAATGAGATCATTAGTTTCATATTTCGGGCTTTTGCTCTCCAACCCCAGTCAGATTTACCTTAGCAGTATGCAACTGCTTTAATTTTTTTTTTCTAAGAAAAATCTATGTTTCCCAGTGAAGGCTACCTAATTCAGCAATTAATCTTCAATATAAAATATGTTCAATAATGAAAAATCAGTGCCATACTATTCAGTAATAATAACGACCTAAATTACTTCAAGATGCCTAAAATAAATTAGACTCTTTAAACTATTTATAAACAACATAAGTATATATTTTTTTCAACGAAATATTTTCACCAACAACCAAATAAGAAAACGACGAACGGCATCGGTCCCAATTTTACCCATTGTTAAAAAATATTTTCGTTAAAAATCAAACAAATTCAAAATTTAATAGTTTACGCTCCGAAACTGTACCATTATTATAACTAAACGATTAACAGTCATCATTATACACACAATAATTATGCATTTATATTAAATACTAATGAGCAGTATTGCCGAAAATGTTGTAAAACTTTTAGCAATTTTATAGTCTTTCACGACGCTATTTTTTTGGTAGAGCGTTTTCTTTTACGATGAGTTTTTTGCAGCTTTCCTCATGGTCTTAGAGTTTCCATGGGCGAATTGAGTTCCACCTGGGGGGTGTTCAGCGTAGCGTTGGCGGGCGACATACACGCATCCTGAGAATTCTCTGGCTCCAACTCCGGAATCGATATTAATTCAAAGTCTGGAATATTCCCTGTATATGACATTAGCTGATTCCCTTCAACTGAAAGTCACCCAAGAAAAAAAACCGTTAGAATTAGACATAATAATATTGTGTGTCAATTTAATACATGTATGTACAATGATAAAATGAAACATTTCAAACCATGCTTAATACTGGCATCATACATAATTATAATATACAAAGCTGCTATTTAAAATTCGTGGTATGTATATTTACGAACGCCTAAGGCAAATCATAAATACGGTAAAATTAAATCACAATGTAGGTACACAAAATATCTACTTAATATCAAATATAAGATAAAAATATAGTGTCCAATTCCAATACAGTTTAAACCAATTGCCTTAAAAAAATCCACTTTCCAAATATATTTCCTAAAATTTAGTGCGGAAACATGTTCATGTTGATTGTGAACATTGTACTTATCATTGAGCTTTGAAACTATATTACCTGACATGACATGCCAAGAACTACAGTTATGTTAACATACATTAGTAAACAGTTCAACAGCTTTTATTTCGTAAGTAATAATAACAAAATGCAAATCAATCTGTGATTAAAAATAACTACATTTCATCTGCTGCAAGCCTACATTCAACCATAGTTATTGCTATGGACAGCGCAATAATACAAAACACAATATTGTGTCAAGGTATTATAAAAGTAGGATCTTAAAAAATAAAATAACAAAAGAAGCAAAAAATGAGGCCACTTAAAAATTTAGTATTTTGGCGTAAGTTATAAACTGAATCTTATAATATAGAATTGCAACTTGACTGAAAATATAACTAAAATACATGCATAACATTCCCAAAACGATTTACTAGGATACAACTGCAAACATTACATTTCATCATCATCATCATGTCAGCCGAACGACGCCCACTGCTGGGCGTAGGAAATTACATTACATTTATAAACAAAAATTATTATCAACTTCGGCGCCCAAAATAATTGCAAAATAGATCTCAAAAATGATCTATTTTCCTTCTCAATAGTTTTGGTGCAGCCACATTACAGCCTAAGGTCTGTCGCGCATTATCGGCATCGGCAGGAAATAGATTTTTGGCGACGTATACTTAATTGTTTGGTGAGAAAGATGAATAATGACAAATGTCAGGCATAATAACATCATTGAAATTTTAACCCTATCTCCCTACTATAAAGTTGTATTACAATACGTCATCAAAAATCACTTGCCATGCCGATGCGGATACTGGGCGCCGGATCTAAGTGTTGCATTGCAGTGTTCAGGTAAGGTGAGTACTAGTCGTATATGAAGCAGATTAAACTAATAGGTATTCAATTTTTCAATACAAAATTTGTAAGTACCGTCTTCATCTGTACACTGGTTTTCCTGGCGTTCGTCGTAACAGCTTACATTCGCAATCTCACCTTTCTGCTTCTTTGCTTTAATTAATAATAAAATACATTTATATTTTCTCATATTATCCACTAAAGCGGCCGCCCGCGGTTTCACCCGCGTGGTTCCCGTTCCCGTGGGAATATCGGGATAAAAAGTACATATAAACCTTCCTCTTGAATCACTCTATCTATTAAAAAAAAACGCATCAAAATCCGTTGCGTAGTTTCAAAGATTTAAGCATACAAAGGGACATAGGGACAGAGAAAGCGACTTTGTTTTATACTATGTAGTGATAAACCTGGGGGCCAAGTCTGCTAACGTTAAGTCATAATCGTGTCTCAATCGTGTTATGTTTCAGTTGTAGTTCAATTGCAGTGCTTTTTTACACACTAGTTACAAGAATTATGACAGTATGATGTGATGTAAATGTAGTGTGTGGTGTGACCATCAGAACTATTGTGAAAAAAGTACACATTTCTTGTAAATAGTGCGTAAAAAATCACTACAATTGAAACACGATTATGATTAGGCTTGGCCCCCTGGATGTGATCCCAAACAGGCACATTTATTGTCACACACGACAAATGCAAAATCGTGGCTTTACCTACACATTTATTTTAACCTACATGTTACTGTTACAACAGTGTTGATTTTATAACCTCTAATGGTGCTCCCACCTGCTACTGCTGTTAGAAAATGTTTGCAGTGTGGCCCCATAAAACGTTAATGGTAAAAAATCTGTCAACAACGCCTCTCAAAATATATATATTTTTAAAACTTAATGATAACAACTAAGACAAGAACTTGTTTTGTGCTAACTTTGCAGTATCTCGTAACATTTAAAAATACTTGCTTTTGATTAAAATAATAACAGGCATATTTTTCATAACAAAACCATACTCAAAATTCAACCATGATACATCTAATTATTTCTAAAACCATAACGTTCATAAATGATATACTTACAACACACATCTATTCTCTACATTTCCGTTCATCTAAAATAAGCTAAATCTAATAGGTAACCTACAGAAACAGTTGTAAATAAAATGCGTAATATTGTCAAATAAAACTATAAACAATAAAGTAATATCCTTATCAACATTGTTATTGTAATAAACATGTTTATGCACAAATGGTTCCGTCCTTGAGAGCATTGTCTATCACAATAATAATCAAATAAATCACTTTCGCTGCGACATCCGTCGTGTCCGCCAAAATCACAGGATGCAACCACCACAATAATGATAACCCTTTACCAAGAATATCCAATACGCCTATTGAATCTCGCAAATGAAATTCTTGCAAAATTCTTGTAAGATGAGTAGCAGCAGTAAGAGGCTAATTTTCTGGTGATGCCTCACCATTACCGATCAGCCAATCAAAATCAATCATCGGATACTGTTTGGTTGTATCTACAATTAACATAAACGTGAAATATATAACTCTGAAATCATCGAAGACAATGTTTACCCTAAACCGAAACAGGTGGATCGTACACTGATGAGAATGATAATGATGGTAGGAATAAACTTATATCGGACTGGTCGACAATTTTCATTGAATACTTACTAAACAATAGTTACATGTATTTGTTTTAAAATACATGCGGTATATTTTTACCATATTTTGAGACAATGGCATACACTAAGTAATATCATAGCAATTTATTAGCGCACGAATTTGGCAGCATTGCTATTTTCGGCAAGCTTTACTACTTTTTAATATTCCAATCTAGTATACATAGATAAAGATGCTTCAAGCTGATTCAATGTAAGTATAATGAATAAAACTAAGAATCGGGTCTTATTTACGAACTAAATACGGTTTTACGCGACCAGTGCGAAGGTTACGCGAGAGCCTGTGATGTAAATGAGACCTGATACTACCAGAACAAACAAGGCATACCTCATTAAGAAAGAACAAATTACTAACCATGAAGTACTAAAAATAATTATTAAAAGTTGCAAAGAAAGTGATTGGGCTGTTTATACAAACTATACCTAAATACTTCATCCCATCGACATCACAATTAGATGTTTTTATAAACTATAAATGTCAAATGTGATGGCCCCAGTTTTGGCCCAAACTGTCTTAATAATTACTTTTATACGGTTACAGTTAGAAGGGATGTTAATACCACATCTCATGGTATCCCCTTATGTACAAATTTACTACATGTATCTGTGTTGTAGTCCCTCAAAAATGAAGTTACTAAGGACTGGTATGTGAATTGTAGTACCTTTTATACAATCCATTATTAAAGGTTTTGTTTAGTAGTAGACAATTTACTTAACCTTTTAATAACAAACTTGAAATCGTTAAAAATTTTAAACTTTGACTTTTCCCAAAACAATAAATTGCGTAACCAGTATTACTTGACACAAAACCATTATTATAATTAGGTAGGTACAGAAAAAGTTTTTCGTAATGCCATGTAATCTACAATACTAGGCTCAACCAATTTCTTGGCCAACTTTGTAATAGTACTTGCTTCAAAATCTAAAAGGGGAATGTGTTATAACAAGGCTTCAAAATTAGAAAAGTGTTCAATAAGCTTACCACTATTTGACGTTTTCGCTCTATCGTCCATGTTATTATAAGAGAGGCCATAGAAAGGGTCTTCAGAACCAAATAGCTAGAAATAGAAAAAAGTATTTATTAAGATCAGGATCCACAGTTAAAAAATACCGAATAACCCACTGAGCGAAATCAAATGCAAATTTAAATTTAATGTAATAATATGAAAGCATCAAAAACGCCGTTGATGACAGGAAAGTGTAGTCCGCACACTTGGAAAAAAAAGACCAGTTGCGCCAGCCACCTAAAAATTTAACATTATAATCATTATTACAACCTCCTTCGATTAAGGGTTAGTATAATTTTGAATAAGACTCGATACTCATTTCGGTTCACTCACTGGCTTATTTTTAACCCTCTATAAAACGTACTTGGAAACTCCGTGGCTGAAAGTGATGAGCAGCAAGGTTTGATTCGTTCATCTAAATTAGAAATGGTCATAATAATAAAAATCACAAGAATTATGGCAATTAGACTAATATTTTTAAAAGCCTTAAAATAGGTATGTCTATTATAATTTATATGGTGCTCAATATGTACCGGATAGATAGTAATAATTATGGAGTGTAGAAACTTTTATGGCAGCTGACGATACTGCTCCAAACTTATTGGTCTATAAATAGTAAATAAGAGTCGCGGTAGACATTAAATGGCTACCTTCTTGGTTGATTAAATAAATTATAGTAACGTAAGCTGCCTCATTATTTTAATACTACTTACTAAGTATTAAAATAATAATCATAAAAAATCGGCACGGCAAGAAATAATAATGTGAAAATTAATGAAAATTTCAAGAGCATACTCTTCTTAATTAACCATCTACGCCTAAGTTGAATCGTTATTTAATCACAAAAAAAACCAATCCGTTTATTGACATTCTCAAGTAGCAAATAAACTACGTCACTGATTAGGTAATCATGAAAGTGGTCTTGTACTAGTGTGATAAATGAAACAGGCTGGCCGACTATCGGTATGCACGAGTGCGTTAGTGTGCGTGAGAAATTGGTTTTGGCTACACAAGGCAGTACACGCGGTCCCAACACGTTGCCTGCAACGTGACCCAGCGGGCGGCGATGCCAACCGACCGGAGTGAAACGTCATTGTTTACTAGAGCCGCGCGTTAGTGTGCGTGACTCATGGTACAGACTGTCACTCGAATACCGAGACACGGTGAGCGAGCGAGCTCCACCATTTGAACGAAGCCGGCCGCCCCGTACTAAAATGATTGTGCAATTTGTGCAACCATTCGTTACACCTTCCATTCGTTACCGCTATGAAAGTAGATATTCATCAAAATCACTTAGTACTTAACAAACAATTTTATGTCAAACTTTTATGTAGCTTAGGTAATTTCAATAGGACGCGTAGGATGCAGTATTCATTTGAATAAATTAAAATAACACTTACCCCCAGTAAAGTATTGGTGTCAAGAGCATACGAGTCAGTTCGCAAGAGCTCCCTGAGGGAATCAAGGTCCGATTGCATAGTTTCCAAATGATCATCAATATCACCCCTGAAAAATAAAATTTTACATTAACAATGCTGTTTAGCTGTAACAACATTTTATTACAGAAAAAGTAAGTTTTCCAACTGAGCAATTTCTTTTCTTGGAAACAGTAACAGGAACTTCATGTTTCTATCCTTTGATTATTTACACCACAAACATCTCAAAGCAAATCACAAATGAGATATTAATACTGAGAGACTAATTAGATTTAATACCGAGTTGTCTGTTTCCATACAAAAAATACCTTATTTGTTCCAGTAGTAAAAACTATGGTTCCATTATTAATAAAATACTGGTATACTTTATTAATTATGAGTATACTTATTTATACATCTTTTATTATTATAAAAAAAATTAATTAAATTATAATAGCAAATGAAAAGGTCTACTATAGATACTTATCGAAATAAAGTTTTATTGTCATCATTTTAACTATGATCAGTTGTATAAAACCAATTATTTCCGATAAATATATATATTAGTCTGTAAAAAAATGTCACATACTTGTTTGGATTTGTCCCAAAGAGAGAAGCAAATTCTTCTCGACTTTTGGCGATGTTATCTCTCCTATTCCTGAATTTCAAAATTAACAGATTACACATAAACCAAGTTTGAATTAATCCTGAAAAAAAACCTTTATATCTTTTGAAACATCCGTTTATTTTCGTGCACAATAAGTTGTTTATATTGTACTAGCGACCCGCGGTTTCACACGCGTGTTTCCTGTTCCCGTGAGAATATCGGGATAAAAAGTATCCTATGTGTTATTCCAGCCTATAATCTATCTCTGTTGCAAATTTCCTCCAGATCCGTTCAGTAGTTTTTGCGTGAAAGAGTAACAAACATCCATACATCCATCCATACTCATAAACTTTCGCATTTATAATATTAGTAGGAAGTTGGATTATTTTTTCCACAGCAAAATGCAATTTATGTCTGATCTGAATGTAGTTTTAGTTAGATAGGAAACAAAGTACACGTTGAGAAAAAAATAGAGCTATAAAATATAGTAAGTATAAACTAACCTCGTCTGAAACCTATTGTTCACTGTAGCCACAGGCATATTGTTCCAATCCAAATCATCCTGAAGTTCCGTTTTAATGTCAGCTAAATTAAAGTCGACATTATTTTTGCCTTTTTTAGATTTCTTGGAAATTGCCTTTGTTGTGTCTACTGGTTTTTCAACTTTAATGTTGATTCCACCAAGCATCTTGTCCCTGGTGACTGGATCACGAATCTCCGTATTTAGGAGGGAGTCTTGTAAAACGCTCTGCACGTTAAAATCTTCAGCTACTGCTAAGCCAGCATCGCTCACTGAATCGTCACTCGCAAATATCTCCGCTGGGAGTTTCAAATCAGCTGACGGATTCATAGTATTGAAATTAGAGGGGTTGATCAAATTGTTGCTATTGAGCGTGGGATTTCTCTTTACATTCGTTCGTGATTTTGTTTTAGATGTCCCGGGAGAAGCCATTAGGTTATTCACTATTTGTTCCGCAGACATAGCAGACTCGGAAAGCGTAGGTGACAGAACAACAGGTACAGATTCAGGTGCTTGAAGATTATCATTTAAACGAGAAATTGGATAAAACCGAATTGATCTTGTTCCATCTATAAATCACAGACCCAATTGGTTTAAATTGAATATTTAAGTAAATTAAATATGTATGTAAAACTAGCAAATAAGGTACATACCCGCGTCAGTTTCTTCACCATCTTCCATTGTTACTTGGTATTGTAAGGGTACAGTCGGATCAGAAGGGCTCAGAGCAGATGCACCAGTGGGCACTTCTATCGTCACGAAATTAGCAGGATCCAAAGAATCCGGTGAAGCCTCATTGGGCAAAATATCGTCATGAGCGAGCTCGTGGATAGTCGGGCCATCTTCCTGCAATCAAATTAAGACAGTCACTAAAGAATTTCATTAAATCATTACCTACAGAAGATTGGACCTTCAAAGTTTATACACACCAAATTGTCGTCATTTAAGTCTTCAGGTAAAGTCTCTTTGTCAGACTTGAAATTCTTTGCTTTGCTGCCATAAGTTCCATCAGTAGACGAATTATGAGCCGCATTGTTGATCATGAGTTGGTAAGGCCTTTTGACTCCAACATTGTTGCCAGTGCCATTGGGTGCTCTTGTTGGTTGAACTAAAGACATCAAGAATTGTATAAGCTGAAAAAGAAAATAAAATGTTAGGAAGTAGCTACAAACGGGGTTGATTTCACTGTAGAGTTCGCGGAAACCGAATTACTTCGAACGACTTACGTACGTCCAAGGCAAATAAGTACCTGTTATGTGCTATAAATAGGTAGCTATTGGGTGTCCAGCAGTGGTCATCGTTCGGCTGACATGATGATGATGATGTGCTATAAAAGACTAGAACTGCGCAGAACTCAAGTACAATATCAAACAAATACTCACATTGTTTACAATTTGCTGCTGCTTGATGTGTTTCTGTCTGAGGATTGCTACTTCACGCCACAAGGCTTCATTTTCTTGCTTCATGGCACTGAACTTGGCATCAAGACTCTCTTGTTTACCTTTCATTTGTTTCACATCTGCCAGGACCTTATTCATCAACTCGGGCTTGATCAGTATCTTTTCGCCACTCTCATCGCTAGTCACAATAGACTTGGGATTAGCTATTTTCCTCTTGATATGCTCCAAAAGATAGGCATGTCCTCTCATAAAACAGGGGTGAGAAAATTCAATGTCATCTTTCTCATAACGCAATCCTCCATTCTCAACGGATGTAATTTTATGAAATCCGTACATGTTTAGTTGGCGTATAAAACTCGCCATATTATTGTGCTTGTAATAAAGTGGTAAAAGTTCCCGAGCAAAATCTGCTTGGTTTTTTATTACAAACGTTTTGCCCCCCTAAAACAAAAGAGATTTAATGGTAATCAGAGACATGATCATTATTAACACTTTGACAGCCGACTTCTTAGATTTTTCTCTAAAAACACGACGCTATAACGAAATCGGCGTTTGTTGCTAAGTGTAGCTGCATTCTTAAGCTAGGTACACATACATATTATGCGAGTCATTTGCGTTGCATGAAGCACGGGCAAGGGGGGAGAAATTTGGATAAGGAAATTGAATTTACAATAATGATGAAAATGCTCGGCTGTCCGTCTTAAAAATTTACGGACATGTCCGATTATGAAGAAATTACAGATATGCCACGTTAAAAAGACGCAACGCAACTACACGCACGATGTCTAAATTATAGAAATCATCCCCTTGATTAGCACTGAGAGAGCCTAAACGGTCTAGTAGCGAGCAACCAAACCAATAACATCTTAAACTTTTACTAAAGTAGAGTTAGGTACTTACTATTACGATTGGTTTAGTGAAAAATATTTGTAATTTATTTATTTTTTCTTTTTTCATAATACTTATACCTATTGTGTTAAGGGCAGGATCTTCCAAAAACTCTGTCTTTGTCTTTTTCCTTATGTGTGAGGAGTAATGAAAATAACCTCACTTTTTAATTTTTTCAATGTTTTTGTTGTTATTTTGAGCATAAATTCACTTTTTGAAAAAGTAGCCTGAGAATAATCTACTATGAAACCAAAAAGTATTTGTCAACTGAAAAGGAAACATATAATATCTATAATTTAGGTACCTTTTTGAGGTCGGTGCCAGTCAGTTTATTTTTTTTAATTACTTTTTATTTCTTAAGTTTTAGTGTACAATAACAATAAGTTTTAGTGAATTGTACTATAACATACCCACGGAAACTACTAAACTGATTTTGATGAATCTTAGACTGTTCCCAAAGTTAGAATACACCTAATTTAAATCAAATGGAATCATCTCGATATGCCTTAAGATTTCGAGAAATTCGTGGACAAACATAGTAAAAAACATATAACTAAGTATTCATATACTTACTCACGAAATTTAGTTTTATTTTAGTAAATTAAAAAACTATTTTTTAAACTTAAAATGTGCGAAGGGTGCCGATTGATGTGTTTTTGTTAATCAGATTTTAAAATATACATCGAGAAATCAATCCTTAACTAACTTAGATAAAATAAAAGAAACATCTAATTCGATGTAAACTGAATTATTACTATTGTTATTATGACTTAAAAGTCATAGATAAAAAGTATATTATCAAGCAAAAGTTATTAACGAAATGTTTTAAGCTAAGTTAGCACTCGGGGCAGTGGCCAAAACTGAAGTTTTCACCCTATTGATGTAATATTTCTATTTCGCATTTCCACTCGACGCTAGATGTCGCTACAGTAAGTATAGTGGTGCCACAAATATATCTGAGCCGGTGACAGTGGTCGTGGAGGAGCCACTAGCAATACAAAATTAACTGTCAAAATGGACTGCCGGCAGTCAACAGTATATTTAGTACCAAAAACTAACCACTGTGTGAAATAAGTTTGTCGCAATGTAGACAAAATGTCACCAATGTAATTTTGAAAAATTTGCTCATAAACGCTAAGTGGCCAGTACGTAGATACCGACACCTACCTACCATTTTTTATGTCATTTAACCGGCTCTGGCTACTTAGGCCTTTAGCCGTAGGTACCATCCAATAAAATAAAGGAATATTAAAAATAGTTTTCTATCTAACTTATTTATTCATTTATTTACTAGGAAAGCTTACATAAATGATGTTAAATTAAATAATTAAATGGTATATCATTACATTTTATACCCGTTACTTAAAGAAAGTTAATTACAAGCTCTCACAAATAGGAAATGTCTCCATATCAAAATACTAGCCTTCCGCCCGCGACTTCGCAAGCTCGGACTAAACGACGACGTTATCCCGCGGGAATGTGATATTTTTCAGGGATAAAAAGTAGTCTAAGGCAGCCATTACACAGTCCATCCAGATCGTGATCTTGATCGCGATCGAGATTTACTATGTAGATATTTTGCGATCAAGATCGCGAGCCGTCAATCACCTTCGTACACAGTCAATCTGGATCGCGAACATTGATTTTGATCGCGGATCGCGATCCAGATTGACTGTCTAATGGCTGCCTAAGTATGTCACTTTTCAGCTGCCAAACTATTCCCATTCCAAAAGTCACGTCGATCCGTTGCATCAATTTTGACGTGAAAGACGGATAAACAAACAAACCCTCTTTCACATTTATAATATTAGTATGGATACACACAATCTCTTTTTCATTTTATAGTAAAAATATGATTGGCCTGATATTATGCATTACTAAGTAAGAACATAAATTTTAGCTTGATACCTCCCACGCATACTTGAGAAAAAGTTTCTTGATAGGTAGACGGACAGATCTATGAATGAGGGCTCAACTATGTTCATGCAGCATTTGATAACAACATACCATGTTCATACCCTTGCCTGCATATTCGATATTCTTTAGACCCTTTTAGTAGAGAATAGGATTTCAAGAAGAGCGTTATGAAATCTGGGCAACAAACACACATAAACTAAACTAACACAAAAGTCACTACACCGCGCGTACCAAGTCGCGGGCAACAGCTAGTCTAAGTATAAAACCAGAAAAATATAAAAAAACGAAAATTTTCTTTGTTTTTGAATTTTTTTAAAGTCGAGATAAGATACGAATACCGTTTTTCTAGCCACAAAATAGTCAAGATCGTTTATGAAACTTACAGATAATATATTTTTATCTGCTCAAAATAAAGAATATTTGATTGTTTACTTTTGAATCGAAAATTGGTTGTTTTCGATCATTTGGAAGCTCGTGCCCTTAATAAAAATGGTCTGAGCGCGACACGATTCGTTATGTGAACTATAATTATGAGTCTGAAGAAGTCCTATGGAATCTAAGATTGAAAAATAGCAAAAACAAATATGCACGAGATACAAAGAATCATACAAAATTTGGGTATGCCAGAACTAACTAGTGCAGAAGTAGGTATTAAAAAAAAAACAAACACTACTAGAGTAAACCTATGACAAATATTATTCTGCGTTATTAGCGTGTAAACCCCTATCACAGTACACTAGGATGGAGGCTTCTCTGTCATAGTTCACTCTTACAAGTAAACTATTATCGTCAAAACCTGGCAAATACGGCGATAATTATAAATTCGCTGTTGAATGTTGTAGACTTTTTGTTTTTGGGGTTGTATGATGTGATGAAATAGTCTTTTTGTCTAAGTATAAAAGTAAATAGCACTTACAGTCGTCACAAAATAAGATAGGTAGGTACCTGTTTTGACAGATTATGGAAATTACCCTTCGATCATATGATCGAAGGAATTACCTTAGAATGATGTATAACTTTACAAAATTGACAAAATCTAATTAATAATAATGATTCGTTTAAATGATTAAAAATAATGAATAATATTTTTTAAGTTATTTAAATGTTTACTTTTTTGCATTCACAGTGCAATTTTTATTACTTACTTATTGAAAAATGGAAAATGATAATGAACTGGAAAATTACTAAATAAGTAACGTTATAGTCAGTGATCGGATAATCGGATGCAAAGGAGACCGGCGAAAATCGCCCTAATATTTTACGAAGTCGTACACTTTCAGAAACATGAAAATTAAATTAATTTAAACTCCTACAATTAACTTTTACAAACGCCTGATTTATTAAAGAAGGGAATAAAAAGATAAATTATTTTCAAATCGCAAATAATTTACAGAACAAAACGCTTTCTATAGTGTAATAACTAAACGAATAAAACACTTCATAAATACGTTTCAGTTAACGCTGTAGTTATGTAAACCAAAGCCATTTTTATTTACATAATGTACATTAGATAGGTACATCAAAGAAGGTACTTAGCATTTAATTAACAAATCCATACTAATATTATAAATGTGAAAGTGTGTTTGTTTGTTTGTTTGTTTGTTTGTTTGTTTGTTTGTTTGTTTGTTTGTCCGTCTTTCACGTCAAAACGGAGCAACGGATCGACTCGATTTTTGGTATTGGGATAGTTTGGGAGCTGGAGAGTAATATAGGCTACTTTTTATTCCGGAAAATTATAAAATAAAAATTATTATTTTGTATAGTAAATCGATAAACTGTCGTACTATACAAAACTGTCATTTCTTCCATAGCCGATTCCAAAGAGGTATGTCAAAGAGTATTGTAATCACTGACGTTTTAGCCGCTTTGGATTACCTACTTTTTAATAAGTGACATTTGTTGCAGGCAGTGTATAAAACTTCTTCGCGATCATTTATTTTCATCTGTCTATCTATAATAGATGTTGGTGTTACGAAGTTTACCGGGTCCACTATAATTAATATGGCAAAACAACGTTTGCCGGGTCAGCTAGTAATTAATATTTTGATACTTTTTAAATCATTAGATACGGTAGGTAAGCATTTTAGATAAAGTATAAAGCATGATGCTGACGAAGTGGCTGTATAAACATAGATTCTTTTGCTTTTCTTATTTAGAGGACAGACATTGACCAATGAAATGAGTGACAGAGTGAGTGTCAGTCAGTCATTTGACTTGACAATGACACATATTTGCAGTTTCGTTACGTTTACTGTTCGTTGTGTTCAAAGTGGTTAGTGGTTTATTTCATTGGATTTTCGCGTGTTTTATGGACTTGATTCTTGCCTTGACGTTGACAACAGCATTGCCCCCTGGATTTTGATTTGCAAGTGATTTGGTTTATATTTAAAATGACCATGCGGTGTATCCATTGTTCGTTACGCCTTGATCGAATAAGACGACATCGCATATCAGAAGAAAGTGACCAAACAATAGAGAGGATAAGGAGATGGGTCTGTCCACGCGATGTAAGTAGATATTCAACAACACAAAAAACGTTATTTGGGCGTTTAACGTGCACCAATGCGAGTCCAAGAAGACTAACCTAATCATAACAGTTTATGTACCCATCAATTAAATAATAAAATATTATGATGCTATAAGAATATTATCAGGAGCTTTGCACTGCTGTATTCTTAGTTTTTTCAGTGCTCAGGGCTCCTTTCATTACAATGAGCTCAATAATTTTATTCTAAATGGCTAGTTAATAAGAGGCAGTAACAGAAGCTTCAAATATTATAAAGTCTTTATGAAACTAATTATTAATATGTTAAAATAACAAGCTTACAATAATTGTATTATGTATCAAATCATTTTCAGGTGCTGAGTACAGACTATATCTGTCATGCATGCTGGGAGCTCATAAACCGAAATATGGAGCAATTACCAGAAGTGGGAGGCCATAATAATGTTTGTACTGCCTGTGGTCGATCAATCTTAAGAACACGTAGTCGCACAATTCTCAGACCAGAGATGTCCGAGAGGGAAACTCTTATTCAAAATATCATTGTAGACTGGATTCGACCCCGGGAAGTAAGTGTTATTTATTTATTTTTAATCTACACCTGCAAAAAGCAAAATGCTATAGACTTAATTTAAAAACATAGAATACAAAAAGAATGTCATTTTTTTAGTTTACTTTTATTAGCTGTTTGCCCATAAGAATTCACCAAAATACATAGTCCGAAGCCACGTGTCTATCTGCAAGAAAACTGTCGGGTACCTTGCAGTGACAGCTTTAATCGAGTACTATGGTGTGACAGCCCAACATTGTTTGCATAAGTTTTTTTGCAGATAGACAGTATAACAATAACATAAACATAAACATTGCAATATTGCTTCTAGAATTTTAGTCTCTTTGTCCGTCTGTCCAGAACTAGAGATACCTCTTCGTAGTACAAACCATCATACAATGAGGGGGTCAATTAAAATGGTCTGCAGGCAGGTCGCAGGCGTAGGCCAAATTGCCTTTTTCCATGCGTATGTAGTCGCAGGTGGAAAGCTAGTTTATAATATTTAAGTAAATAAAATTATTTTACTAAAACATTAATCTATTTATTTACTTTAGCTTCAACCGCTGGATGAGGTATGCATTCCGTGCTGGTTACGAGCTCAGCGAGCAGCAGTCAATCGACAGCAACAACAAAATCAAATGGAGGTTCAAGCTGGACCATCAACTATGAGAGACAATTACCCTCAAATATCACCTGAACAACCTGTTAGAGAAGAACCAAATATAGCTATAACCCAGCAAAGAACTGTTGAGGAAAATATACAAGTAACACTCCCAACAATAAGAAGAGCAGCCGCCACTGCTAGCCGTTGCTTATTTCCAGAATGTTGCAAGCCGCCAGGGTCATATAGAACCCCCTGCTTCCTTTTTGTATGATTTGTTAATTACATAAATAAAAACAAAAATATTTCAGTTTCTGTTTATTTATTTCAACCTCAGACTTGGACCAAATAAAACTTAAACGGAACGCCCTGAACTAAAAAGTGAAGCCACTTTTTTATGTACATACGTGTGCGTGTGCGTGAGCCGCTTTTTGACTTTAACTTTGTGTGATAAAAGTTATGGCGTATTTTCGTTACATGTGTGTTGTGGGTGTAACTGTGTATGTACACAGCGAGCGTGGCGTTTTGTAGGCTACACTTTTTAGTTCAAGGCGTCCCATCTTACTTTTTATTTGATCTGATATTTCAACCTTTAACCCTACGGTCGGAAAATAGGTAAGTAAAGTAACACGCTATGCTATACATCTAGGTAGGTAAGTGATAGGGAAAATATTTGATGCACAACCAAGATCATAAAAAATAAAATAAACGACTCCGTAGCTCAGCGGTCAGAGCAGTCGCCCGGACAGTGAAAGATCCCGGGTTCGATTCCAGGCGGAGCTACTTGGAGGATGGGTCGTTTTTTTTTCTAATATTTCATTTTCAATAATAAAAATTGCATTGTGAATGCAAAAAATAAATATAATTTAAAATACTTGCATGTATGTTAACCCTCTCGAGTCTTCAAGTAGAGATAATCTATGATAAAATAATGGTTTAGGTATTTTCGTTATTTGTCTTTGTTATTACCTACCTATTCATCTATTTTATCACTTATTATTTATTGATACATAATTATTTGTGTTGTTTTTAAACAAAAAGGTGTAAAATAAATGATTTTTACCCTAACTTATATATTTTTAGGTTATTGACCATATCTCTGTTGTCCCAACTTTAAAAGCATATAAACAATTAACTTTTTTGTTAGTCTAGCATAGTTCTATAAGTACCATTCGATTTTTTCCATGAACGAGACCTATAAATAGAGGTCTGAAAACACATAGAAGTTCGCCAGTCTCCTTTACCTAAAGTTGAGGTGTTTATAATTTATATAAAAAAACGTATTTTAAGAAGCCGCTTCCATAATTTCCTAGCTAAATATTAACTTTAGGTAAATATGCATCCGATTATCCGATCTCTAGTTATAGTATAACTCTGTTAAACGAAAAATATATTCATTTACTAGCTGACCCGGCAAACGTTGTTTTGCCATATAAATTATAGTTTTATACACCAAAAGTTGCCTAGACCAGACAACAGATAGCGCTAGTTACACACTACCAATAAAGGGGCCCAAGATTGGTCTCTATTTCCTACATATAAAAATTACTCTGTGAAGTAGAGTGAGTGTCAAATAACTCTGCGCGCATGCGCGAATGGGGCATTTTTGGCGCTAGTTACAGTTAATTTTTGTTCTAAGCTTATGGAAAAGATTAGTATTCGATTTTGACCGCGCAGACGTCAGTGATTACATACTCTTTGGAAACGGTAATGGAAGAAATGACAGTTTTGTATCGAAGGTACAACATTTAAACGATTTTTCATAGAAAATTACAATTTTTACTCAATTTTCCGGAATAATAAGTAGCCTATGTTATTCTCCAGCTCCCAAACTACCCCCTTACCAAATATTACGTCGATCCATTGCTCCGTTTTGACGTGAAAGAAGGACAAACAAACAAACAAACAAACAAATAAACAAACAAACAAACACACTTTCACATTTATAATATTATTATATTATAGTATGGATAAAGAAAAACACGGTATTTTTTTTTATTTGTTTGGGAAATTTATAGACATATTTTAATTAGATATGCAGTACTACTATGAATAGTCTTAGTCTAACAAAATATTATTATCATCCCGGATAAAATCAGGGATTATTCTACTCATGAAAACAAACAACTTTTATTATGGCACCAAAACTGAAATCGCGAAAAAAAAACATATTATGTTCCATATAGAGCAAGAGCCCCAAAGCTGAAAGTTTTTCTGTGCATGCCCTCATTGCCCCCTATACAGCTATTACAGGTAAGAACGACCAGCCACTATAGAGTTTGGGTTGTGGTTACTTGGGCAGGTAACAGGTAGTAAAGGTGTATAAAATAGTAAGTAGGGCAGAAGCCCCGGTTTTGCCCACTGTACCGGTTTTGCCCACTTTTTGCTCTCAAAGTTTTCTAAACAGCTTTTCGCTATTTTGTTAAGGGCAATTAAAATAAGCTGTTTTAAGGTAATAATAACAACCGTTAGAATTCCATAAGTCATACGATATTTTTTTCAATAAATCCTATTTTCTGTTTTAAAAAATGTTTTGTATGAAAATTTTAAGAAATTTGTTTTGGATGAAATACTTTATAAACCTTGGTTTTTTACATTAAATTGTTATTTTGCAATTGATTGGTTTATAGCGAATTAGAATATATTGATTTAACTTAGGTTTGGTTTTGATTTTTCGCTATACTTACAAAAGTTTAACTATCAATAAGTGGCCAAAACCAGTACATTTGGCACCTCTCACACATTTTGTGTTATTCCCAAAAAACTTTATTACATTTTTAAATTTGAAAAATGTACCTTTAAATGTAGATAAATTATCTATAATTTAAGATATAATTTGTCTCCTAAATACTTACGACCATTTAGTACTTAGTGCTTAAAAGTCAAAAAGTCCTTAAAGTGGCCACAAAGGGTACCTCTGCCCTACCTAAAATTCGTTAAAGTATGAAGCTCAATTTTTTTTATATTTTCTTCGGGGTAACTAGAAATCTCGTCATCCATTGGGCGTTTTCACATTGGACGATAACGGTAACGACACGATATCGGCACGATATCGTCGGACTGGCAGTTTCATACAATCACTACTAAATGCTTTCACACTGTGTCGTTACCGTCAACGATATCGTCTGTCGTGCCGATATCGGTGACGACACAAGTGCGGAAGATGCGAAGCCGGTTATTAACGAAAGTAACCAAGGGTAATTAACAGTTTATCTGTTATTTACTGCATTTTTGGGTTTTTACGCTAAAAGCCACCGCTAGGTAGCGCTTGTTTCTTGATTTGCTAGGTGTGAGTTCCGCGACGATTATGCCTGCTTGTTGATTGGTGGAGAGGAGAGAGGAGGTGGATCTCCTCCCGCCTCACCTCTCCCTTCTATTTCGAGTATGTAATATCGACAATGACCGAACGATAGTAATAATTTTTAAGTGACTTCAAAAAAAAGAAGCTTCTCAGTTTGACCTGTATTTTTTTGTATGTATGTTTGTCCGCGATTATCTCGCTTTTAATGCGATTTTCAGGAAAGTATTTGTTACATTTAGGATAAGGGTTTAGTATTTTAACCGACTTCAAAAAAAGAGGTTCTCAGTTTGACCCGTAAGTATGTATGAAGGTTTGCCCGCGAGATGCGGTTTTCAGAAAAGTATTTGTTACATTTAGGAGAAGGTTTTGGTATTATAATCTTTGCACGCCGTTTGCATATGGCAGACATGTAACGGTACACATTTTATCGTCAAGACCTATATTTTAACCACATGTTTTGCAAATAAACGATTTATCTTATCTTATCTTATCTTATCTTATCTTACAACCGACTTTGAAAAAGGAGGTTCTCAGTTTGACCATTTATGTACATTAAGTATGTTTGTCCGTGAATATCTCACGTTTGGCTGAATCGATTTTGATACGTTTTACATCAGATGAGTATTTGTGATTGATGCGGTTTATGAGTACATCCTAACATACTATAGGTATAAATAAAACACTTTCACGCAGTTGGTTGTTGTTAAATAAATTGCGTGAAAAAATCCGTGAAAGTGTTTTATTTATATGGACAGTTCGCGCAGAAATCTAAGATGTGTTTATACTATAGGTACTTTTTACCAAGATAATAGGTAGGTACACGAAAATTGCCTGCAAGATGCACTAAAAAGAATGACATAAAAAATATTTTTATAAAAAATAAAAGTGCCTTCAAAAAAATGCCGCCAAAAAGTCAGAAATAATACCTCTAACTCTAATACTGTATTCACAACAAATAACTTAAGTAGTACTTTGAAGTGCCCGACGTCTTGAAAGTACTTACTTACGTTATTTGGTGTTAATCCAGTATAGAGGTATTATTTATTTCTTACTTTTTGGTGGCATTTTTTTAAAGGCGCTTTTTTTTTATATAGGTAAGTAATATGTGCATGTAAAAATAATGTGCCTTATTGGTGTGGATCTATAATTGGTTTACTGTAGCTATTAATAGTTTCATAATTGGTATTTTAACTGTTGATCCACCAAATAAATAAAATGTCCTCAAAAGTGTCCTGGCTTATTCGAAAAAATTTATAAAACATTTTACTTCGCGCACACAGTTTATCGAAGAGAAGGTAATATGTTCCCTCTAAATATCGCACTTGAAGAATAGGATCAACTCAAAATGTTCTTTGACGATATCGTTTTTTTCGCCGTAAATATAAAAGATAAAGCAAACGTAATTTGTTTACTGCTGCCATTATTACCTCGAATACCTATACAGTATAATAACTAATATAAAACTTGGAGCCGCGCGGTTACTTTAGCTGGCGTAATGCGACTAACCGCATAGCAAGCTGCTGGTTATCGTTTCACACACCGATATCGTTCCGATATCGTGACGATATCGTGCCGATATCGTGCCGATATCGTGACGATATCGTGCCGATATCGGCGGACGATATCGGGACGATATCGGTGTAATATCGTGTCGTTACCGTTATCGTCCAGTGTGAAAACGCCCATTGCCGGACACTTATGTTATGACAGTTGCTACCCCCTGCCAGACACCCCTAAACTTTAATAAATTATACTTTCGTGATTTTTAAAAGCTAAATTTTATTTATGTTACTTGGGGCCCCATAAAAAAACATTATCTCAATAGCCGGACAGTTTTAATGGTTTTTACATCTTGCCAGATACATTGAAAGTCCGCTGTAGCACAGAATCGCGAATGCTTAGTCGATTACGATCTTTTAAGATATCCAATAATAAAATAAGTACTTTTAATACGTTCATAGCCATGTTATATAAAGTAAAAAATAATATTTCAATATCATAATGTTGAGAGATGATAAAAAAATGACCGTGTATATCTACTTTGGGTTGAATACAAAAAAATAAGACTATTAAACCAAACGTCATGGAAAATGCTTATTTTTTTCCTGTACGACTTGGTTAATGCACAGTATCAATATTTTTCAATGAAGATTGCTCCGTGACTGTGCATGTTACTGCAAAGTTTGTTTTAGCTTTCCGTTCTACCACATTTTTTGTTTAAATACCTAGGGATAGTCTAGACCGCACCCTAAGTTATAGGACACACATAAAAGAAACCAGCAAAAGGGCAATGACAGCTCTCATGCAGTGTTCCTTTATTATCATATCACTTGATATGCAGTGGACCATTTTACTCAGTTTCCCAAGTCCCCTGAAAGCTGAAAGCAGGGGGATGCGGATTATCATTTATGTCGGACCTTCGAACCTACCTGTGCGCTTACAGTACCTGCTGAGTTGACTTATCGTTAACTGCTTTAGATCCTCGTCCTTAAGCTTGTCCGTTCCAAAGAGCTACCAGCGCAGTGATGCGTACATCGGGCACTCTGCCATGAAGTGGTAACTTGTTTCTTCTTTTTCTTTACATTGCGGACAGATGGGGTCTTCTGTCTGTTTGATCACTGATAGGTGTCTGTTTAGTGGGCAGTGTCCTGTAAGTACACCACAATCGTTCTTATATTTCTCCTACTTTGTTTCAGAAGTTCCCTAGTTTTCTTTTTGTCAGCCGATTTGATGAAGATTTTAGACTGTCTGCAGTCCTTTCTTCTCATCCATCTTTGGTTGGTTTCTTTGATTGTTCTAATCTTGATAATGTTCTTAGTAATTCTATATTTATTCGGGGCCAATGAATGGTTCATCAGCTCCTCCCCTGGCTAATCGGCTTCCTCATTGCCTTCGTTACCTTCGTGTCCGGGTACCCAGGCAATTTCTTCCTCAACCAAGATTGCAAGTTCCTGAATGCTTTGTTTGCATTCCTTCACCAAGGCTGAGGTAGACTCCGTTTTGTTAAGGGCTTTGATGGCAGCTTGAATGTCGCTATACAGGGCGTCCCAAAACTATGCCACATGGAGGGAAAGTACCTTAAATACTGAAGATATACAATTTTACTGAAAGGAGACTTCATTTTTATTTTAAAAAGATAATGAACTGCATTCAAAGAATTTTAAATAATCGCCTGTCTGATCTGGGAATCGAACCCGTTGAATGTAAAAAAAATATTGATATTAATTTTATTTTACCGATCGAAAGTCTCGATTATACCTAAGCGTTTCTTTTAACTAACATGGTATGGTATCTTAAATAAAAGGAAGACTACGAAATTTAACATTTAATGTTGAATAACAAGCTTGTGCAACGTTATGTATGTACATATACCTATAGCCTTTTCCGGGACTGTCGTGCTCAAGCTTTAACATTTCAATGTATTGAAAAATGGAAAATGAAGTATTTAGAAAAAATCGACCCGTCTCACAACCAGCTCCGATGGGACTCGAACCCACGACCTTTCGCTTTCCGGGCGACTGCTCTAACCACTGAGCTACGGAGTCGTTACGAGAAGCGTCGAATTTATCCAATACTTCTTACTCGCTGTATAGTCAGCGTTAATAATAAGTTAATATCTCCACATTGATGAAATTAACGCTGACTATACAGCGAGTAAGAAGTATTGGATAAATTCGACGCTTCTCGTAACGACTCCGTAGCTCAGTGGTTAGAGCAGTCGCCCGGAAAGCGAAAGGTCGTGGGTTCGAGTCCCATCGGAGCTGGTTGTGAGACGGGTCGATTTTTTCTAAATACTTCATTTTCCATTTTTCAATACATTGAAATGTTAAAGCTTGAGCACGACAGTCCCGGAAAAGGCTATAGGTATATGTACATACATAACGTTGCACAAGCTTGTTATTCAACATTAAATGTTAAATTTCGTAGTCTTCCTTTTATTTAAGATACCATACCATGTTAGTTAAAAGAAACGCTTAGGTATAATCGAGACTTTCGATCGGTAAAATAAAATTAATATCAATATTTTTTTTACATTCAACGGGTTCGATTCCCAGTTCAGACAGGCGATTATTTAAAATTCTTTGAATGCAGTTCATTATCTTTTTAAAATAAAAATGAAGTCTCCTTTCAGTAAAATTGTATATCTTCAGTATTTAAGGTACTTTCCCTCCATGTGGCATAGTTTTGGGACGCCCTGTATAGCGACATTCAAGCTGCCATCAAAGCCATTAACAAAACGGAGTCTACCTCAGCCTTGGTGAAGGAATGCAAACAAAGCATTCAGGAACTTGCAATCTTGGTTGAGGAAGAAATTGCCTGGGTACCCGGACACGAAGGTAACGAAGGCAATGAGGAAGCCGATTAGCCAGGGGAGGAGCTGATGAACCATTCATTGGCCCCGAATAAATATAGAATTACTAAGAACATTATCAAGATTAGAACAATCAAAGAAACCAACCAAAGATGGATGAGAAGAAAGGACTGCAGACAGTCTAAAATCTTCATCAAATCGGCTGACAAAAAGAAAACTAGGAAACTTCTGAAACAAAGTAGGAGAAATATAAGAACGATTGTGGTGTACTTACAGGACACTGCCCACTAAACAGACACCTATCAGTGATCAAACAGACAGAAGACCCCATCTGTCCGCAATGTAAAGAAAAAGAAGAAACAAGTTACCACTTCATGGCAGAGTGCCCGATGTACGCATCACTGCGCTGGTAGCTCTTTGGAACGGACAAGCTTAAGGACGAGGATCTAAAGCAGTTAACGATAAGTCAACTCAGCAGGTACTGTAAGCGCACAGGTAGGTTCGAAGGTCCGACATAAATGATAATCCGCATCCCCCTGCTTTCAGCTTTCAGGGGACTTGGGAAACTGAGTAAAATGGTCCACTGCATATCAAGTGATATGATAATAAAGGAACACTGCATGAGAGCTGTCATTGCCTTTTTGCTGGTTTCTTTTATGTGTGTCCTATAACTTAGGGTGCGGTCTAGACTATCCCTAGGTATTTAAACAAAAAATGTGGTAGAACGAAAAGCTAAAACAAACTTTGCAGTAACATGCACAGTCACGGAGCAATCTTCATTGAAAAATATTGATACTGTGCATTAACCAAGTCGTACAGGAAAAAAATAAGCATTTTCCATGGTTTGTCAGCTTGACGTTTGGTTTAATAGTCTTATTTTTTTGTATTCAACCCAAAGTAGATATACACGGTCATTTTTTTATCATCTCTCAACATTATGATATTGAAATATTATTTTTTACTTTATATAACATGGCTATGAACGTATTAAAAGTACTTATTTTATTATTGGATATCTTAAAAGATCGTAATCGACTAAGCATTCGCGATTCTGTGCTACAGCGGACTTTCAATGTATCTGGCAAGATGTAAAAACCATTAAAACTGTCCGGCTATTGAGATAATGTTTTTTTATGGGGCCCCAAGTAACATAAATAAAATTTAGCTTTTAAAAATCACGAAAGTATAATTTATTAAAGTTTAGGGGTGTCTGGCAGGGGGTAGCAACTGTCATAACATAAGTGTCCGGCAATGGATGACGAGATTCTAGAGTTACCCCGAAGAAAATATAAAAAAATTGAGCTTCATACTTTAACGAATTTTAGGTAGGGCAGAGGTACCCTTTGTGGCCACTTTAAGGACTTTTTGACTTTTAAGCACTAAGTACTAAATGGTCGTAAGTATTTAGGAGACAAATTATATCTTAAATTATAGAAAAATTATCTACATTTAAAGGTACATTTTTCAAATTTAAAAATGTAATAAAGTTTTTTGGGAATAACACAAAATGTGTGAGAGGTGCCAAATGTACTGGTTTTGGCCACTTATTGATAGTTAAACTTTTGTAAGTATAGCGAAAAATCAAAACCAAACCCAAGTTAAATCAATATATTCTAATTCGCTATAAACCAATCAATTGCAAAATAACAATTTAATGTAAAAAACCAAGGTTTATAAAGTATTTCATCCAAAACAAATTTCTTAAAATTTTCATACAAAACATTTTTTAAAACAGAAAATGGGATTTATTGAAAAAAAAATCGTATGACTTATGGAATTCTAACGGTTGTTATTATTACCTTAAAACAGCTTATTTTAATTGCCCTTAACAAAAATAGCGAAAAGCTGTTTAGAAAACTTTGAGAGCAAAAAGTGGGCAAAACCGGTACAGTGGGCAAAACCGGGGCTTCTGCCCTACTTACTATTTTATACACCTTTACTACCTGTTACCTGCCTAAGTAACCACAACCCAAACTCTATAGTGGCTGGTCGTTCTTACCTGTAATAGCTGTATAGGGGGCAATGAGGGCATGCACAGAAAAACTTTCAGCTTTGGGGCTCTTGCTCTATATGGAACATAATAAGTCAGCGTTAATAATAAGTTAATATCTCCACATTGATGAAATTAACGCTGACAATACAGCGAGTAAGAAGTATTGGATAAATTCGACGCTTCTCGTAACGACTCCGTAGCTCAGTGGTTAGAGCAGTCGCCCGGAAAGCGAAAGGTCGTGGGTTCGAGTCCCATCGGAAATGGTTGTGAGACGGGTCGATTTTTTTTTCTAAATACTTCATTTTCCATTTTTCTATAATAAAAATTTCATTGTGAATGCAAAAAACTAAAAATTAAAATAAATTTCAATGTATTACTAAAATGAGTGAAAATCGGAGCAATTATACCTAATTTCCCTATCATAAGTGTTTGATAATATGATAAGTAACACCACCTCGATTGGTTTAAAAAAGTTTGATTAATTTGGTGCGAGTTTGATTCTCAGTTTGGACATGCTATTATTTTAAAAATCTTTGAATGCAGTTCGTATTTGTAATTAAATAAAGTCCTATTTCAAAAACTTTTTTTTCTTTGCTCCAATCTTCACTCATTAGTAATACATTTATATGTTAAAGTTTTGAGCACGACAGTAAAGGCTATCCCTAACGCTGCACAATCAATAAATCAAACTATAAATCAAATATTTATTTATTCACATAGACATAATAAGCATGTACTTATGAATCGTCAATATTTTCCTACCACCCATTCCAGACTTTTTTAACTGACAAGAAAAAAAGTTTCTCAGGTAACGACATTTACAAAAAAACATATCGTTACTTATTACAAACTTGTTATTCAACATTAAATGTTAAATTTTGTAGTTTTCATTTTTTCCATTTAGGATACTATGTTACTTAGAATAAATGCTTAGGTATAATCGAGCCTTTCGATCGGTTCAATAAAATTAAAGAAATATTTTTTTTACATTCAGCGGGTTCGAAACCCAGTTCAGACAGGCGATTATCTAAAATTCTTTGAATGCAGTTCGTTTTCTTTTAAAAATAAAAATGAAGTCTCCTTTCACTAAAATTGTATATCTTCAGTATTTAAAGTACTTTCCCTCCATGTGGCATAGTTTTGGGACGCCCTGTATATTATTATTTTTCTACGTTATAGTTGCTTATCTCACTTTTAGGGCACTTTCAGATGACCGCGCGGAACTCCAAACCGCGCGGTACAAGATACACTAAACTGTATTATAGCGTCGACATTAGCGCGCGGTGCCACCCCGTAACCCGCGCGCTGATCTTGCACGTACTGCCTGCCCCTGTCATGTGAATGCTTCCACCGCGCGTCGCCGCGCGGTCATGTGAAAAGGCCCTAAATCATGTTCCTTGATATTCCTTTGATTCCTTTCTTGACCCATCTGTGTAGCATACTGCAGTGCTATCCAGATTGTCATGTTCTAGGTTCCAGTCTTCTCTGGATCGGATGCTTATTCTGTACTTTTTGTCAAGGACCCTTTCCTTTTTTATTAGGTCATTGTTAACCAGTATCATAGAAAGGTTTTCTTCATACTTTTTCCCTATTTCAGCGTGACCCTGATCATTGTGCCTGCCTATACGTCCCACACACGCCGGTCGCCGGGCTTTCTTGAGAACGTTCTCACCAGTGTTGCCGTTAGAGGAAAAAGAAAACCAACTAACTCTTGTCGAAAAAGCGTTAAATTTCGGAAAAAATGGGGCTTAAAAAGGCGCTAAAATCCACTAAACCATGTTCAATAACTCAGACACATTTTGGTGGTTTTACATGAACAACTGGAAATGAGTACAGTTATGGAAGAGATTGCCAATGCAACCCAGAGATACCAGGGTAGATAGACTGGATAGATACCCAAATGTACTAGCATCACAGCTCTTAACTCGAAGCTATACCAAGCGCCTCAAAAGGAAAGATATCCTATAAGGAGGAATTAAGAAGGAGATGTCCCTGCTGAGGGCCACACTCTACACCAATCAAAGATTGAAACTCATTTGCTCATAGTGAAAAGCACAGATTGCAAATTTCAAAACAGAGAAAAAAAAATTATGTGGCATGATGGTGATGGGAATACCCGACCAGAATGAACTCATATAATTTTTTTTATTTTTTTTTTTTGGCTCTGAACCCTGACTTTTCGGTCTAATTGGAGGTTGACAATATCTTTTTAGATTTTTCACCAGATTCCACTAAAATAAGTTTAGCACGTAATTTTTTTTAAAAAAGAAGAAGAGCTTAAAAATGGGCTTGATTTAGCGCGAGATGCGCTAAAACGGCAGTTGTACGAAAATATTTATTATTTATTAATTTATAATAGTAAACTCTCCACCAACAACAAGCTTCTTATCTACAAATCTGTATTAAAACCTGTCTGGACTTATGGCATACAGCTATGGGGCAGCGCCAGCAAATCAAATTTGTCCATGATACAGAGACTTCAAAACACTATTCTTTGTACTATATCAAATGTTCCATGGTTTGTGACAAATGCTGAAGTCCATAAAGCTCTAGAAATGAAGACAATACCTATTAGAGGAAATAAGACTCAATGCTGTAAGATACCAAAGACGGCTAGCCATTCACCCCAAAGTTAGCAGCCCAGTTAACAACCCAAAACTACCCCAAGCGTCTCAAGAGGCCTGATATCTCTAAATTGCATACCAGAATATGGAAAAAGATTCTGAAAAATATAAGTAGTGTACTAGATGGATCACACACGTAACTTGCGATCACTTTACATACATCCGCTTAATGTCGCAAGACTGATTGCAAATATAAACATAACAAAAAAAATAATTACACAAGGCAGGATAATTTTATTTAAGAATAAACCTGTCTAATGCAATGCAAGTCTGTCTTATAATTACAAAAAATAATAAGCTGTTAGCTCGTTATTATTAAATCTTATTTAAATGTTTCAAGAAGTAAAATGTAATATTCCAGGGGGGCCAAGCCTGCTAACGTTAAGTCATAATCGTGTCTCAAACGTGTTTCAATTGTTTTGCTTTTTTACACACTAGTTACAAGAATTATGACAATATGATATGATGTAAATGTAGTGTGTGGTGTGACCATCAGTAGTATGGTGAAAAAAGTACACATTTCTTGTAACTAGTGTGTAAAAAAGCACTACAGTTGAAAGACAATTGAGACACAATTGTGACTTAACATTAGCAGAATTGGCCCTCTGTTAAGAATACAAAATAAACTTGAATGACTTCTACATACACCTGACTTAAATTTGGCAGCTCAATGAGAATCAAGTCAGACAAATCAACAGATATCATTTCTTGGATAAATCCAAAGGGTTGTTGAATACTCCATCAACATAGAATTATACATTTATAAGTCTTTTTTAATATGTTGTTATGTTAAAAACAAAATATTGATATATAAACATAAACAACCTCACCTCACTCATTTATTCATAAAAAAACTATTAAACTTTTTTTGAGTACCTATTTCTTTAGTAATCATATGTATCTAATTATGCAGAAAAAGCAGGGACTACAGGCTGATGAAAGTACAATAAGTAGGTACCTACCTACATAATTTAAAATTTGTAAACTACTGTTCTGTAGTGAAAGGTAAATCATTATTATCCAAACCATATCCAAACTTAAATGAACGATTCATGTAATTCCTTATGTACTAACAGCTGGTAGGTAGGAAAAAGGTGGACATAAGCGCATGGAATAAAACGTGACGTTATCTATTTATGTATTTAACATCAATGACGATCTGTCAACTGGAAGGAAACTACCGCTGGAAGGTCTACATACTTTGTCCTTCTGAATAGTTCTAACGTTTTAACGTTTCCTCCGAAATTGGTAATATATTTGATGTTTAAACAATATTTCGAAATTGTTAATACTTACGGGGCTCCATGAAATCAAATGATTGGTCTCTGTATCATTAACCAATTTCCACAGTTTCCCAAGAAACGCTGGGACGCTTGCACCTATTTCTACGACGGAACGCATTTTGGCGATTTACAGAACTTTTAAAACGAGATTTTATGTCTCTACTTTATTAAAATATGTCCAAGGAATATTGTACACAATTCACAGATAGAGATAACCACAAATTATATAGAGATAACATTCACGAATCGCCATCACAACACAATCGCCATTTTACAAACACATGCACATAGAATTCACTAACACAACACAAGCATGTACTCTGTCAAAATTCAAATCAAAACACGAGCACGCACACGCACGAGTACAAAGACGAACACACACACCCATATACATACAATGTCAAACATTCGGAATAGCCAACCTACAGATTATAATAACGCGTTCAGTCAAAGATGTACTATACGTTCAGTGTCTTTATTTTTATGCCAATATGATTATGTTATTAACGCCATTAGGCGTCACGCAGGTGAAGCCCCAGCATTACGGCTATCACATGCGTGTTCTTTCCGCTCGGTTGTCGAGCGTTAGGGTGGTATTCCATTTATCAAAGATATTTGTCCAATATTACATTTGATCATAGGAATACCACCCTTATTACCATATTACTAAGAGTGGATCCAATGTCTTAGATCCAAGAAATTTGATAAAATATTTGATAGGTAATTAGGGTGGTATTTCTTTGATCAAATGCAAGATTGGACAAAGATCTTTGATAAGTGGAATACCATACTTAGGAAAGTTAGGAATAAATAAGCATTTGGTATAAACTCGCGCGGTTAAAGGTTCGCGCACATTATGTAGGGGCGCAGCCGCCCGGGCTGCAGCGCAAAAATCCACCCAAATCGCTCGTATGTATTTTATCCTCGTAAGGCCCAAAATAACTAATAAATGTTACATTACATTAAACATATTAATGTAAAAAAATATATTTGTGGAGATCCTTGGGGGAGGCCTATGCCCAGCAGTGGGCGTCGTTCGGCTGACATGATGATGATGATGATGAAGGCCCAAATGCCTTTTAAAAGGTATGCAAGTGTATAGTGGTACGGACCCAAGATGTTATCCATTATTATGAGGTAAACACCCAACGACCTTTTAAAAGGCATCCGATTTGTATGCGCCATAACTTTTTAAACAACGCGCCAAAAGTAAAAAAAAGTTTCTGAACACCTAATGGATATTATTAGGGTTAAGCACAAAGATATACTAATAAACGTAGATGGATAGTAGAAAGTGAAATGTACAATGCAGGTTGCATCTCTTTTTAACTCACTATGGAAGTCATTTGAAAAAAAGAGATAAACATAGTAGCTTTGTTGCTACTTAATATCGAAGTGGCACCGTTTTGTCTATACATACTTACTTATTATGATATAGAGCCATAGTGATGCACCATTCGTAATGAAAAGTATCGATAACTTCATTTTATCAGTTACCAAAATGAACACCTCGTAGCTAGTTAGTCCTTCCTGACTGCCTTTTATCCCGGAAATTTCAAGAGTTTCCTCGGGAATTACAAGCGGACGGGATAAAAATAACGATGCAAAAGTGAATTTGTGTATCTGTCGCAGGGATTTTGTCAAAGTCGTGATATTATAATTCCATTAGTGAAATTATAATTTCCCGTGATATTATAATTCCACTAGTTAAATTATGAATAGACAGTATTTTTGTATCAATAAAAAAAATCGCTCGCAGCCGTGTGCATACTGTCTCGTACTGTCTATTCATAATATCACGTGAAATTATAATTTCACTAGTGGAATTATATTATCACGACTTTGACAAAATCCCTGCGACATATCTGTTTATTATAGGAGATGTAGAGGAAAAAGAAAATAAATAAAAAAATACTGTACTGAACTGTACCGTTTGTTTTCATAATATGAATACCTACTTTACTAATGGAAAGATAATAAAACAAACATCAGTTTATTTTTACTTTTATGTTTAAAACAAATTAACATCTTCTCAATCTTACTTAATTATTATTACAATTATATATGTCGCAGCCAAATGGTTGAATCCGCCATTCAATTAAACGCCTACTAGGCCGATAATTTTTTCCGTAAGCTATTTTATCTTCCCATAAGTTGATGGAGTCACAAAAAAAATAACTACGAAATTTAAGACGATCGCTTCGCTGCGCTTCGCGATCGCCTTAAATTTCTAACCTATCACGTGTTCTACAGGACTTCCGAGAGGTACATGCTGCCATACTTAACCATCCGCCTGCGACATATTCATTGTCTCTTAATGGGTCCGCGTTTTAGGTTTGTTATATTAATAGTAAAATACATAAGTTTAAAATGAGTATGTGAGCAAACATTAACAAAATTTTATTCATAAGAAACTAATTAGAATCTTTCTGGGGCTTGACTATGTGAAGAAAATCTGGTAGGTTCCGAGATGGTCGATGTCAAAGTTCTTATTGATCGTGGTACTCGTGATCGTGTGTCATTATGTTTCCTGTTAACAGAAAAAAGTTAGACATAAGTATTGTATAAAACATGTTGCAAAGTTGTGCGAACTAATGGGTCCTCTGGGCTATGTCAGTTCAGTAGGCACTTTAGCAATTACTTTATCATTTTTTTACTAATAATAACTATTATTTCTTAAAACAAAATACGGGTATTTTTTGTAACACCTTGTTTATAAAATAATCATACATTATCTATCCATACCTATGTACCTACATCATATACTTAGGTATACTTCTAAAATGAATAGCTTAGGTACAGAATGAAATTTTATAGTTAACATAAATTCAGAATACAAAAATTAGGTACCTGCTGAACGTTTGCTGGTTGGTTAAAAAAAAACCGTATCAGCATAAATCCGAATATTTTGATTTTATATTATTTTTATGCATTCACAATGCAATTTTGTAAGTATAGGAAAAAATGTGATAGTAAAAAACCACGAGCCCCATAAGTAGCTTTCAGGCGGGATTCGAACCCGCGCCTCCGGGAATCCGGCCCGATGCTCTGACCAACTAAGCTACCGAAAGGCCTATACGACTCGTCGAATTTTGCTATCACTTGTTACGCTGTAGGCCAGCGTTGCTTCATCAATGTGAGGAAACCCTCGCATCCGAAAGAAACATTTTTACAAATGTTTAACAATCGATTAAGATGAAACAGCCACATTGAGATTTTATATTATTTTTATGCATTCACAATGCAATTTTGTAAGTATAGGAAAAATGTGATAGTGATAAACAACTAATCAATTGAATTTGTTTTAAAAATACATGAATTTTAAGCGGTTTCTTCTCAAGAGGTAAAGATCATAAATCATAAATCATTTATTGCTATCATTATGTAGTATACAAAGGTCTTATAATAAATTATACTAATACCATACATGAACCCGGTTTGGGCACAGCAGTTTAACATTTTTCATTTAATATTCATGAATATTAGATGGAATATGCATTTCAAAATAACTAATAAATGTTACATTACATTAAACTAAGTAATATTGTTTAATATTGCTGTTATTTAATAAGGGTTTAATAATAATGTAAATAATATAAATAAAAATTGCATAACTAAAATCGTAAAAAGGTTTACAGAAATAAAGATAAAGATAAAATTTTATAGATATTACATTAAACATATTAGTGTAAAAAAAATATCTTTTTTAAACTACCATATCGACTTTAAAAGGCATATCGGCTTTTTTAGGTGTTTTTTGGGACTTGATACAAAAACTGGTCTATTTATGCTCTAATTCTCTTTTAAATGCGGAATGAACTGATTGAACTCATAAAACATATAACATACGAACCTTTTAATATAGTTAACACAAACAGCAATGAACATTTTGTATGCAAATTGATTTTTCGTGACATTGCTAGTATTCAGTAGCTACTTTTGTGGTCATAAAAATATAGCAAGCATGCCATATTCCAAATATCTGTTATTTTCTTTCTGTAATATAAATATACCTTAAAGCGTCAACTGTTACTCAATTAGCCTAAAAATACGAATTTTATAAAAATTGGTTTGGGTATACATTAAAGCCCATATGCCTAAATAAAGGATGCTGAATTTGGGCTTTTTTAGTCACGTAAAACCTTCTACTGGTATTCATTTATATGCGAAAAAAACCCACGTTCTTAGGGAGATCCTAAGACACTTTTTTGAACATCAAAACTTCTGGGTCTGAACCATGTGAACCTATAAAAATATGTAGTTTAAAAAACTATAAAAACACACTTTTATAGGAACAGGCTAAAAAGTACAAAATAACCGTCTATTCAGTAACTGAAATTAAAAAGCGTGGTGCGCGTTGTTAATATTAAGTAGGTACTTGAATGCATGCTTTGCAAAGGGCGCACCACGCTTTTTAATTTCAGTTACTGAATAGACGGTTATTTTGTACTTTTTAGCCTGTTCCTATAAAAGTGTGTTTTTATAGTTTTTTATTCTACATATTTATTTTTTACTTTTTAGTTTTACAAATGGCAAGCTATGGATGGGGATGGTAATCGATTTCACAGTCCACTCATGTCTCTGCCCACCCCGTAAATATTATAACTCAAAGCCGTGATTGTATGTATTTAGTTTTACAAATTCAAGTGGAGTCTATTAGTTACCAGATGCGCGAGCCGAACTCTTACTTCCTCCCTGCTCCATCATCAGACCCCCACCACCAAGTGTAGCGAATAGGTCTCATCAGAACCAAACAAATGAGCCCAAACTCGAGGTGTTTTCTAGTAGTGTTAAGGAGTGCCACTGACTTCCTCCCTGCTCCATCATCAGACTCTCACCACCGAGTGTAGAGAATAGGTCTCATCAGAACGAAGCAAGTGAACCCATCTCGAGGGGTTTCCTAATGGTCATTAAGGAGTGCCACTAACTTCCTCCTTGCTCCATCATCAGACCCACACCACCAAGTGTAGCGAATAGGTCACATCAGAACGAAACAAATGAGCCAGAACTCGAAGGGTTTCCTATTGGCCATTAAGGAGTGCCACTGGCTTCCTCCCAGCTTCATCATCAGACCCTCGCCACCAAGTGTAGCGAATAGGTCTCGTCTGAACGAAACAAATGAGCCCAAACTCGAGGTGTTTTCTTGAGGTCATTGAGGAGTTTCACTGGGTCCTCCCAGCTCCATCATCAGACGCTCACCACCAAGTGTAACGAATAGGTCTTATAGAAACGAACAAATGAGCCCAAACTCGAGGGGTTTCCTATTGGTCATTAAGGAGTGTCACTGGTTTCCTTCCTGCTCCATCATCAGACCCTTACCACCAAGTGTAGCGAATAGGTCTCATCAGAACGAAACAAATGAGCCAGAACTCGAGGTGTTTCCTATTGGTCATTAAGGAGTGCCACTGGCTTCCTCCCTGCTCCATCATCAGACCCTCACCACTAAGTGCAGCTAATAAGTCTCGTCAGAACGAAACAACGGAGCCCAAACTCGAGGGGTTTCCTAGTGGTCATTAAGAACTGCCACTGGCTTTCTCCCTGCTCCATCATCAGACCCTCAACATTAAGTGTAGCGAATAGGTCTCATCAGAACAAAACAAATGAGCCTAAACTCGAAGGGTTTCCTAGCAGCCATTGAAGAGCTCTATTGCCCACCTCTTGACTCCATCATCAGATCAGCTCGAAGGTAGCAAATTATTGTATTGTCATCGGATTCATATAGACGTGCAAAGTTTCAAATCAATACAACAATTAGAAGTAGGTTAAAATTGAATTCCAAGATTTTCTTACATTGTGACTTAGTTACAAGTGAAGCTAATAAAAGTGTGGTAAAAAGGCATCTGGGCTGCAAGCCCTTATTTGGTCATAACGGCTTGGGCCTTACGAGGTTAAATAAACTACCGCACACTATGCCATGCCGGGGCGCAGCGGGCCGCATAGTCCGCCGCGCCGCGTCGGCGTCCATTGGCGACGCTCCGACCTAGTCATAGGACGCCATTGCGTCCAACCTCCGGTGTGGCACGCCGAAAACACCAGGTGCGCTCCTCCACCACAGGACCACCACCACCACCATGGTGGACGACAGAAAGGCTGCCTCTTCAGCCCCACCCGGACATCTCGGTTTTGTATGCCCAACCCCCATGCATTTGTAGCAGCGCAATGGGGGAGGGGCCAAGAGCTTCGCTTGGGCGACGCTCCATCCCACGCGTATTTTGCCCTCTTCGCACAACCTGCTCGCCACATCTAGTGGGCACCGCAGCCGTATAAACCGCGTGCCGTCTCTTGCCGTCATTAACTCAGTCGACTTAATTTTACCAGAAGCGCAACCCGTCTTTGCCGCCACGGCCGAAACAACCTCGTCTCTCGTCACTGTTTCGTCCAGGCTGGAGACCTGGACCCCTACTGTTAGCTCTGGGCGACGTACATCAGCTACGTCCTTTAAAACTTCACGGAGCTTGCACGCGAGTGTATCTGCTTTACTGCCACTCGGGTCTTCCAGCAGCAGCACCCTTGCTCCAGTCTGCGACTCTTTGATTCTAACACCCTCATTTATACCAACGGCATCTAGGAATACCTCGGCCTTCGCCTTGGCCATAACTTCGGCGTAAGACAGGCCTCTTGCCTCTGTTTCCGGCAGGAGGGTAAGCACCACCGCAGAGGTGCCCGGATGGCTGAGATTCGGGAGCTTGCAGGTGGGCTTCTTTGTCGACTTCGTCGGTTGCTGATTTTTTGGGGTCGGCTCTATAGGTAGTGGCGGCTTTTCCGGGGCATTTGCTCGTCCCTTTTGTTTTCCCCGTCCAGCGACCTACGACCAGGGCTACCGGCTAAGAATAATGGATACTTGTATCGGCTTCAACTGTCATTTGAATTCCTTATCTTGATAGATTTTTGCTGCTTTGTTCTGTTGACTGTTGCTAGCTAGTTATCGTTATGCCCGACGTCACAAAACAAGGAACTGATAGCGGCTATTTAACCGACTTCAAAAAAAGGAGGAGGTTATCAATTCGACTGTATATTTTTTTTTATTTTTTTATGTGTGTTACCTCAGAACTTTTTAGTTAATGAACCGATTTGGATAATTCTTTTTTTATTTAAAAGGTGACGCTTCTCGTGTGGTCCCATTCAAATTTTATCAAGAACTGGCAAGAAGTTCAGGAGTTATCCTGAATAATGTGTATTCAGACTATATTTGGGTATATGGACGATTTCATAGTTTCATCAAATTGGGGATCATTTTCAAAATTTTTTTTTTTCGAAAGTTGGTACTTTTGACCTGATCTTACTTTCACCAAGTCAGGACAAGGGGATCAAATCCCAGGAAAATTGAGAGAAATTCTCAAATATAGGGAAGCCTTATGCGTTCCATTTATTTTTGAAGTTAGTCAAGTATTTGCATCTGGTAGTCATCATCTCATAGTGATGAGCTGGTGATGGAAGCTACAACTACTTAACGGTTAGGAGCTGGAGAATATTTATTTAAGTATTAATCGTACGTATTGGCCAATAGTTATATGCTTTCAGGTTATTAGGGTTGTAACGATGTCGATTCGTACCAGTCATTATGGATGGTTAAAAACTCCTTGATTGCTGGAAACTCCATCTAGTTCTACATACTGGCCATTAATTTTATCGAATCCTATCCTGTTCTTTCAATTCAAATTCAAAATCTTCGTTTCACGTGTCCTGTTCATCATTTTTGATTCAGTTCTACTAAAATCACCAAGCCGTACAGAGCTCGCGGAGCATTACCAGTTTTTTATACCAGTTTGAGTTGTTTGTTATAATAGTATTAAATAACCCTTGACCCTTGGAAAGGGTTCTTTATTACTACCTTTACAATAAAAAGTCAAGTCCCTATAAACATCATCTTTTTATTCATCTATTATCTACAAATTAAATATTGGGCGGTGACTTCCGACGTTCCGGCTAGTGTACCACTGGCCGACGAGGACGTCCCGTCGCAGGGTGAGCTGCTGATGAGAGGTGAAACTCCTCAACAGTTAGGAGTTATATTATGATGTTTTATAAATACCATTTGCACGAATGGACCTTCAGTTGTATTCCTTCAAGTTATCTAAGTAGCTAAAGATGGAAAGCTGAATTCCGTAACAGATAGGATATTTACAACAATTTATCATAATCACCATGTAGTTTCTTAAGCTACTTCACTAAAAATCGAAAAATAAAACGTTTTTGAAAAAAAAAATGTAACCGCCTTCAAAACGGATCTTCAAACAAAAATTAACAAACACTAAAAAACGAAAAAAATAATAAGATTTTTTTAATTCAAAGGACTATGATACGTGACTTTTTCTAATTTATCTTAGTACTTACTGAACTGTTTGAAGTCGGTGCCAAGCCAAAAAGAATAAGAACGAAATATACTGAGTGAAATAACTAACATATAAAAAAAAACCCGGTCCCAAGCGTGAGGTGTAGGATACCGATTACCTCAATACGTATAAGACGGCACCGACTTCAAACAGTTCAGTAAGTACCAAGATAAATTAGAAAAAGTCACGTATCATCGTCCTTTGAATTAAAAAAATCTTATTATTCTTTTAGTTTTTTAGTGTTTGTTAATTTTTGTTTGAAGATCCGTTTTGAAGGCGGTTCCTTTTTTTTTTCAAAAACGTTTTTTTCTTTATAAAATTGACTTAAAATTCCCAAAAACGTATGAAATTCATACCCATAAAGTTACGCGGTAGTCCCCCAGGTGAGCCCCGAGGAGTCTGTGGGGGGTGGTGCTCTCGGCTCGGCTGGAACCGGCAGTTGAGTACGGGCTGCAAGAAATAGAGCCTCAGTTCTCAAACGCTCGTCCATTTTGACTTCTATGGAGGAGAGAAGAGACTCCTTCACATTCGCCATAAGCTTCTCGATGTGGTCACGTGTCTCGTACGTTCGACTTTATGGTGTGCAGCTCTTTTTGTACTTGTTTGTACCTTTCGACCGCTAATTTTTTTATTTTAAACAGGCGCCGGCCGGTCCTCTAGCGAAAACGTCTCAACTAGATCGTCCCACATAACAACAAAATGCTGTACAAAATCTTCCATTCGATTCGCCTCTGAAGCCGTCAACTTAAAGCTAGAAACACAGTGCAACAACAACTTCCATGGTTGAACGTTGCTAGCCATAAAGCTAGACTTAATACTGAGGTAACTGGAGTTTTCACCCTGAATAAAAAAGTGTGCCCAGCAAATTTGACATTTAGTATGTAGTGGCTGTCAGTTGTCTCATATGACCATACGTATTTTTTCAAAGTGTAGGTGAGACGGAAGACAGCCACAGTGTAATTTGTGGTCACAAAAAAGTGTTAGTACTGCACTCTCCAGTTATCTCAGTATGTAGTCTAGCTCCATGTTGCTGAACGTGGCCTACCCAAAGAGTAAAGTACAATGATATTGCAAAGATTTTCCTTCTACGTAAGTAAGTAAATTTTTACTTGAATCCAAGCAAAAAATCTTCAAAAAAAATATTCAAAGTCAAAATGTCACTGTCAGTCAAGCTGTAGGCTGTCAGTCAACAACCTTCAAGTGCTTCAAACTTCAAATGTCAACTTTAATTTGTTGGTTCGTTGGTTCATCTCTCTTCCTTTTTCATTGGTTTTCATTCATTTCATTCATCGCACTACTGTTCGGTAAATGTTTAAGCAGTTGAATTAACTGATCTATATAATTTGTGTATCTGATTGAATTGATTAATGATTCGTTTTATGCAAATTGAACTTTTGTGTTGCAGGTTATTCTAAAGATTAGCTGGATAACGATGGAAGTACGTTGTCTGGTTTTGTTAAATAATATTTGTTTATCAACGGAGGTAAGTCCAAACGGTTTTAAACATTTTAATCTTGTTTCCAGATAGAAATATTGAGCGTGTCTCGGTCGAAGCCTCTCGGAAAAATTCTTTTGCGGGAAGATGCTACAATAAAAGATGTAAAAGAAAAAATCTACCAAAATGTGAACAAGTCGCTATATCCGGATCGACAGGCGATCAAATTAGAAACAAAAGGAAAAACATTGAATGATGAAGAGACACTTAAATCATATAATATAGAAAATGGCGCTAAATTATATTTAAAAGATTTAGGGCCTCAGATTTCCTGGAAAAATGTTTTTTTGGCTGAATATGCTGGCCCATTATTTGTTTATTTATGGGTCTACCAAAGGCCATGGGTTATATATGGTTCCACATCAAGTGCACCAGGAAATGTTGCCACGTGAGTAAATATGATCATTACAGAAGATTGTTATTCTTGAATTAAAAAAAAATTACATTACAATTTCTTTTCAGTGTTGCAGCTGTATGTTGGTCTGGACATTATGCAAAGAGATTATTGGAGACCTTGTTTGTACACCGCTTTTCTCATGGTACAATGCCTATGCGCAACTTATTCCGTAACTGTGCCTATTACTGGTTGTTTACTCTATATGTAGCATACCATATTAACCATCCCTTGTACACTCCACCCAATGATACATGGTTCTTTGTGGGTCTCACCGGTTTCATTGTAAGTACTCTTGAATTATTATTAAAATAATTCTTGATAAATTATTGGTCTATCAATTCCAAATGCCAAGAATTGCTTATGTATACGCAGAATTGAAATAGCAAGCCATTACTAATATTTAGTCGACTTGCATTTGTGTTGCTTTACAGTTTACAAACTGTTAACAGAAAATATAGTCATCCACTATGCACACACAGTATATTGATATAGTATTGGTGTTGCACTGCAGCAAAAAATGTGATGCCATAATGACCAAAAATACCCCTATCTATCATATTTACACCATAACATCAAATACATATTCAAAAGAATTAATTTTCAATATGTTTAGGTTTAAATTTCCACCCAAACATGCTTTATTTTTACTGTTTATATGTCAAGCAAGAAGTCTTGTAGTAATTTATGTATTCAGAAAAATTAATCCTAAACATTTATAAACTTTAGGCAAATAGTTGCATCTTTTATTTTGAGCCGACTACATCTTTCCGATCAACTAAGTAATTTACACCAAAGTGTGTTCACAATCATTTAACTAAATTATGTTAATAAATATTTTAAATTTATATATAAGTAAACTGGTTATCTGAATACTGCTAACAACATCAACTTAAACTTGTTTCTAGATTATTTAATAAATACTCAACATTTTAGACCTTGCTTTTCAATTTGTACTTACATAGATTAAAGTAATGCTTAAAAGGATGTGTTAACATTTATTTTGTTAAAAGAGCCATCAAAAATGTTATATTACTGCAATACTTACCTTAGTGGAAAAGTTATTTGTAACATTGTATATTGATTGATACTTGACAGTACACTAGTTCTGAACTGTTGAGGTTAACAAACCTCAAGTGGTGGATCTACAATAAAAATCATTATACTTAATTACTATGGCTCTTTATATTGAGATTGCACTAGTAGTGGAAAGATCAAAATTGTAGGTATACAATTTAACTATTACAAATTGTAGTGCAAATGTTGCTAACACTCTTATTAGTGTTTGAGAAAGTGTAGACAATAAAATATGGGTTTTGTTGATTGTCTAAGTTTAACCAGCGTAAATAGTTTTTATATGTTTTCTTTTTTCCAGCTGTGTGAATTGGGAAATTTGAGTATTCACATTTTATTTAAGAACCTACGACCACCTGGCACGAAGGTCAGACGTGTGCCCGTGCCTGACGGAAACCCCCTCTCACTGCTCTTCAACTTTGTTTCCTGCCCGAATTACACATATGAGTTTGGATCATGGTTGTTCTTCACCATCATGACAAAATGTGCACCAGGTAAGTTATATGTTACATTCTATTCTATTCGTTCAGTCTGTAACTTTGCTTGTGTGGAATTCAGTTAAATGGCACTGCTAGCAGATCTATTCAAAGTTTCGCGATATAATGAGCCCATATCCTTCTCCTAGGTCTAATCCATTTAAATGTTAAATTTCAACAAATTTGATAAATTTTGGGGTGAAAAGGTAAAGAGTGAATTTCACAGTGAGTTGACATTTACAGTGTTAGTTTTGATTAAGTAAAGATTTCTTTAATGAAGCAAAGATACTTTAAAAATTTCGAAAAATTTTAATATCTTATTCTTTCACAATTCGGGTTCAGGAAAGCAAAATCTACAGAAGATGCAGTTTCAGGATTATCCTCATTAGTAACACAGTATTTAGACCGTGGAGAGAATCAGTCAGTCTATCAGTCTTCTTAGATTTAAAAAAGGCTTTCTTTCAACACTTTTTCTGTTCCCACCCTTGTAAAAAAGTTAGAGAACATAGGCATTAGGGGTATGCCTCTAAAACTCCTAACTGATTACCTGAACGACCGATCCCAATGTATCAAAATTGATAGTTACACTAGTTCGGACACTAAAATTGAGTACAGCGTACCGCAGGGCAGTGTTTTAGGCCCCACATTATTTTTGATATACCTTAACAAACTAACTGATCTCAATATCAGGGGTGGAAAATGGTCAGTAAAGTCAGTAAAAGTCTGTTTTTTTAGCTAAGGTCAGTAAAGTCAGTATTTTGAGGATCAGGGGCTACGTTCCCACAAAAGTGGCCTGGTCTGTAGATTGAGGTGAAAAAAAATGCTGTTTTCGAGTGGAACTCCTTTAAAAATCGCTTAACAATCTTTTTCTTCTTTAAATTATTTTTATGCATTCACAATGCAATTCTGTAAGTATAGGACTATTCGATTTTTCCTAAATCTTTTTCTTTTCGGTAGGTCCTTAAACATACCTTTATTTAACAATGTGGCCTATCCGCTGCATCAATTTGATGCTTAGTACATTAGTTTAGTGAACAAAAGAGAAGTTTACAAAACAACAAAGAGAAACAAAGTTTTACAAAGAGAAACGTTGAGAACTTGTTATTCAAGTATGAATCTTAGGCAGTATACTTGACTCTAGTGGTACTTACCGATCCCAAGATATTACATCGTAGGGCTAGAAGTCTGCTGAAAGGTGCATAAATCACGCACATTATAAGAGAGATAGTATGTTTTAACTATCATGGTCTCTAACCAGTGTACTAGCAGTTACTAACTGATCCCAAAATAATATCGTAGGACTATCACATACACACACACTTAGTATACTAATACACCCACTCAAACACAAACACGCACACACACACACACACACGCACACACACACACACACACACACGCACACACACACACACACACACACACAAACTCACTCATACTAGTACATAAATCTTTACTGTTCCAATAATATTTGTACAAACTTATGTTTTTAAATTTATTATGTTAAATAGTTATCTAGTTACCTACCTAATATAAATATAAGAGATCCTAGGGAGGAGCAGAACCGCCCAATACAAGCATTACCTCATGCTTCCTGGGTAGTTCTGGCCACAGAATAAGAAATTGTTAAACAAAGGTTAAAGAAATAAACTATTTTATTTATTTATTTTATTTATATTAATAGTACATTAAGTACGGTATATGCTGCAGATAGAACATTGATTGGTTAAGTAAGATGATTACATAATAATACCACAGCGTTAGAACTAACAGTGGGATGGGACAAACGCCTCTGAAGTCTCGCGCAATGCCGCTTTTGTCCGGACATTCGTCATTGCCGCAGGGCTGACACATCTGACACATCATATATAAAAATGAATCGCTGTTCGTTAGTCTCGCTAAAACTCGAGAGCGGCTGAACCGATTTGGCTAATTTTGGTCTTGAAATATTCGTGGAAGTCCAGGGAAGGTTTAAAAGGTGAGAAAATAGGGGAAAGAGGGTAAGATAGGGATAGAGTAGGGGTAGGGCCACAGAATATATAATAGTACTAACGTAGGGCCACGCGAACGAAGTCGCGCCGGGTCAGCTAGTTTTTTATATTTATTTTTACGTAAATACATACTTCTTCCTTATAGACTAAGCTCCCGTTGTACGAAACCCTACCTCATAAGGTGGCAGCTCAAAAATGTAATGCAGTGATAGATACTACTTAGGAACACTGGATTTTAGTAGGTTGCCGTCGAATATCCTGGAAGAACTTCTATTTTTGTTCGTCTTCAAATCGCTATTTTGATCGAAAATTACATCATAAGGTGGCAGATCGAAACGTTTACGCATCGAAAGAGACACATTTGGACATACCAACCCGCATAGGTTGCCGGCCCAAACCCTGGCAGGTTTCAAGGTCAGCCAAGTTTTATGAGCCCCAAAAATGGGATAAATTACCTCATCAGGTGGCATGCTGAAACTGATGCAGATCGATTGCCCTAGACATGCCATTCATTAATATATAGGGTTGCCTGCCTTCAGCTTGGCAGTTTTTCTGGTCAGCCACCTCGAACAATGTATTACAAAAACTTGGAATAACGAGAAATTCTTGAATATATGATATGGTTCAGGGTATAATTTAGTAAAAATCGTGATATCAACTTAAACTCGACGTACCAACAGACTTGCGTCTTATGGTGTTGAAATAATAGGGTAAATGTACCAGTTTTGGTCATTTCTCATAGGTACCTATATCTTTAAAAATTGAAAAAAGTGATGTTGCCTTTTACGGTGAACGTGATTTAGGAAGTATAACGGGCAATTTTGTGCTGTATAACAACATTTATTATGTTCACTTCAAATCACAGGTGATGATTTTTATGAGTTGAGTTTATTTTTATGTTTTTACTAGCTTTCTGCCCCGTGACTTTTTCCGTGGTAAAATGTTGCTACCATATGTACTATTCTGGTATCTAAGCTATAACACAGTAACTTTTCATCCAGATCCGTTCTCTAGTTTTTGCTTGAAGACGTAAGAAACAGACAAACAAACACAGTTTCGCAATTATATTTTATGAGACACACTCAACAAAAAAATCATTCTTAAGTGTCAACCCACACGTACAGTCACGTGCAATGAAATGTATACATGGACAGAATTTCGAATAAATGTACACTCTCAATTTCAGTAACAAATAGTCATCTTATCAATACATACTTTATAACCATCGGAGTTTCTCGCAATAAAGTACAAATTTTTCAAAATCAAAAATATGAAGCCACTATGACTTACAATAATTAGTAAACGATGTGATTTCACAAAAATGTAAACAATGTTATTTGCAATACATACATACATACATACATATACTCACGCCTATTTCCCACGGGGTTAGGCAGAGACTATGGATCGCCACCTGCTACGATCCTTGCACACTCCTTTCGCTTCATTCACATCCATCAATCTTTTCATACATGCCCGGCGTTTTTAGTCACTAGTCTTTGTTACACCAGTCTTTTTTAGTACACCTCCTATTTGGTCCGCGTAGGTTTTTCATGGACGCTCTTGCGCAACCAGTCCTTCCACATTCGCACAATATATCTCTTTCGTAATTTGCCTTTCATTCATCCTCTCTAAGTGACCAAACCACCGTAGCATTCCTTTCTCAATTCTTGTCACTATATCATCTTTCAGCTCACACCTTTCACGAATCACATCTTTGCTCACTCTATCACTCAATTTAACTCCACATATTTTCCTCAACGATCGCATATTCTGATTTCATTCTTCTTCTGCCATACCCAAGACTCACTTACACATCAGTGTCGGCACCAGCACTCCGTTATGAATAGCTATACGCGCCTTTTCAGATACGGTTTGGCTACTCATAACTGAGTGTATAGCGCCGTTCACTGAATTCCCATTCTTCACTCGCCTTTCTATGTCTTCCTCACACTTTCCATCCCTTGTAAATAAACTGCTCAAATATACAAACTCACGCACCTGTTCCACTTTCTGACCACATATCATTACCGTACAGTCAGTAATTTCTTCATCTCACTCAAAAACCATCACTTTCGTCTTACATACATTTACTTTCATCCCTTTTCTCACAAAATCATCATTCATAACGGACAACATCTCCTACAACTCCCCCACAGAAGACGCAAGTATTACCTGGTCGTCAGCATAGAGGAGGCACTTGAATTGGGTCCCCTTCATCATAATTCCACAGTCACGTTCTCTCACTACTTTCATACAACTGTCGAAAAACAAATTGAAGAGCCATTGCTCCATTGCTCTCCAATCCGTATTCAGACAACACCTTCCATAGCTCATTCCTTTCGACTCGATCGTAAGCCTTCTCCAGGTCTACAAAGGCACAGTAGGTCTACATTGCAATACAATGTAAACATTAATTTTTGTGCTTTTAATATGTTATGATGAAGGTAGCCAAGACACGGCGGGCGGTAGCGTGCGTGGACTGTCATTCGGTTATGCTTTTTAACACGCTTTTATTAGCTTCACATGTAAGGAACTAACTAAGTCACAATGTAAGAAAATCTTGGAATTAAATTTTAACCTACTTCTAATTGTCGAATTGATTTGAAACTCTGCAAGTCTATAGGAATATAATGACAATTTAATAATTTGATACCTTCGAGCTGATCTGATGATGGAGTCAAGAGGTGGGCAATGGAACTCTTCAATGGCTGCTTCGAAAACCCCTCGAGTTTGGGCTTATTTGTTTCGTGCATAAGAGACCTATTCGCTACACTGGCTGGTGAGGGTCTGATGATGGGGCAGGAAGGAAGCCAGTGGCACTTCTTAATGACCACTAGGAAACCCTTCGAGTTTTAGCTCATTTGTTTCGTTCTGATGAGACCTATTTTGCTGCACTTGGTGAGGGTCTGATGTTGGAGCAGGGAGGAAGCCAAAGGTACTTCTAATGACCACTAGGAAACCCCTCGAGTTTGGGCTCATTTGTTTCGTTCTGATGAGACCTATTCGCTGCACTTGGTGGTTAGGGTCTGATATTGGAGCAGGGAGGAAGCCAATGGTACTTCTAATAACCACTATGAAACCCCTCAAGTTTGGGCTCATTTGTTTTGTTCTGGTGAGACCAATTCGCTTCACTTGGTGATGAGGAGTCCCTCAGACGATGTTGGACGGACAGCGGAGTCTTAGTAATAAGGTCCCGTTTACACCCTTTGGGCACGGGACCCTAAAATAGTGTGTAAGTAACTTTGTATTTCTTTTATGTTTGTACGTGTACTTTGAAAAAAATGAAGTGAATATGCAATTCTATTCATCTTCTTGTATATACCTATATAACTATCGCTCCGCTCGCGACTTCGTCTGTGTGTGTTGTAATTGACTTTATTTATTGAAGTGTCAATCAGAATACAATATATGTAAAAGAAATATAAATTCAAATTTTGATTAGCCAGTAACATACAACAGTATGTAAAACCCCCCCTTATTACCCCCTTAGAGGAGGAATTTCTAAAAATCCTCTTTTAGTGCTTTCCTTCCTCACCTTCCACTCCTTACCTTTCACTCCCCAAGAAACATACATGCCGAATTTCAGCTTCTTACGCCCAGTAGTTTCGGCTGTGCGTTGTCTATCAGTCAGTCAGTAACGCAAGAGTTTTATATATATAGATAAGTATCATAAAAAGTTAAACGTACTGTCCTAGTGTGGATAGATAATTTTGAGATAGCTGCAGGACGTTTCCCATTTTTGAAACAAAGTTGATTAACGATTAATTATTTCATATTATTTCTGCATAATAAATTGCAAACCAAAATTGCTTGCTAACTATATCACGTTGAACTTAAAAGGCAACATCACTTTTTTCAATATTTGAAGATATGCTTATGAGAAATGACCAAAACTGGTACATTTACCCTATTATTTCAACACCATAAGACGCAAGTCTGTACGTCGACTTTAATTTGATATCACGATTTTTACTAAACTATACCCTGAACCATAGCATCTATACAAGAATTTCGTTATTCTAAGATTTTGCAATACATTGTTCGAGGTGGCTGACCAGAAAAACTGCATGGCATGTCTAAGGCAATCGATCTGCATCAGTTTCTTACGTCTTCAAGCAAAAACTAGAGAACGGATCTGGATGAAAAGTTACTGTGTTATAGCTTAGATACCAGAATAGTACATATGGTAGGTACATTTTACCACGGAAAAAGTCACGGGGCAGAAAGCTAGTAAAAACATAAAAATAAACTCAACTCATAAAAATCATCACCTGTGATTTGAAGTGAACATAATAAATATTGTTATACAGCACAAAATTGCCCGTTATACTTCCTAAATCACGTTCACCGTAAAAGGCAACATCACTTTTTTCAATATTTAAAGATATAGGTACCTATGAGAAATGACCAAAACTGGTACATTTACCCTATTATTTCAACACCATAAGACGCAAGTCTGTTGGTACGTCGAGTTTAAGTTGATATCACGATTTTTACTAAATTATACCCTGAACCATATCATATATTCAAGAATTTCTCGTTATTCCAAGTTTTTGTAATACATTGTTCGAGGTGGCTGACCAGAAAAACTGCCAAGCTGAAGGCAGGCAACCCTATATATTAATGAATGGCATGTCTAGGGCAATCGATCTGCATCAGTTTCAGCGTGCCACCTGATGAGGTAATTTATCCCATTTTCGGGGCTCATAAAACTTGGCTGACCTTGAAACCTGCCAGGGTTTGGGCCGGCAACCTATGCGGGTTGGTATGTCCAAATGTGTCTCTTTCGATGCGTAAACGTTTCGATCTGCCACCTTATGATGTAATTTTCGATCAAAATAGCGATTTGAAGACGAACAAAAATAGAAGTTCTTCCAGGATATTCGACGGCAACCTACTAAAATCCAGTGTTCCTAAGTAGTATCTATCCCTGCATTACATTTTTGAGCTGCCACCTTATGAGGTAGGGTTTCGTACAACGGGAGCTTAGTCTATTATTTAAGTAATATTATACATGCGGAAATATAGGTGTTTCTCTGTTTGTTACTCAAGTACGCTGAAACATCTGGACAGATTTGAATGAATTTTTGTATACAGATAGAACACCCCCGGGAGTTACACAGAATAGTTTTCGACACTTTTAAAGGTTTCCTGAAGTCTATGCAGACGAAGTCGTGGGCGGAAGCTTGTTACTCTATATTCGTATCGTTATCAGTACCCCCTAAAACCAAGAATTCGATACCCATATCATCATCATCATCATTTCAGCCGTACGACGCCCACTGCTGGGCTTAGGCCTCCCCCAAGGATCTCAACAACGATCGGTAATTTAAGTAATTTAATATAAGTAATTTTATTTAAAATACTGAGTCCAGCATCTTGGATCTCGAATCTCGATATAGATGTTATATTCGTAATCGGCACCTCCGAAAATACATGTGTGTATAAAAAGTCGAGTCCACCATCTTGGATCTCGAAATCGATTTACGATTTTAATAACTCGATACTGGCCCCTTTTGGGTCATCATCATCATTTATAGGAAAATACCTCGTAATCAAAATAAAAAAAGGATACGCTAAAATTAGTTACTGGATTTATATTTAAAAGTCCAAAGTGTAAAAAACGTTTACTTATGCATCAACTTATGCATAATTATATTCAAAATCAAAATCATTTAAAAAAATATTATATTATGCATATTGATGTTAAAAATGTTTAAAATTTAATAATAAAATGCGTCACTCCTGACCGCCCCCCCGTTTGACCGTGTCCCAAGCGAATGTATGGCAGATTGGGCTCGCTACCTCCCCTCTCGCCATAGGTTCCAGACAACACACAATATTTATCTGGAACTTCGTCATTTCTCGACTTAGAAGTATGAAAATTGGTATTTATGTAGGATACTGGTCATGATTTAAAATAATCTCCATAGGCAAATTAAAAGAAACCACCTAATGGGGTATAAAGGGGGAGGGGAATACTAAAGATACGGAGTTTGGATGTTTGTGGCCCTATCTCGACAAAACGGCTGAATGGATCGAGATGAAATTTGACACAAAGATAGATCTTAGTTTGGAATTGCGCCCAAGCTATTAATTATCCCGGAAAAATGTACGGATTCCGTGGGATATAGTTGCTGTTCGTTCACTGAACGAAGGATCGACATTGTTTTGTTTATGGTGTAGAGATGGTCGCAAGTCGAGATGTCGTGCCACAATGGTGATATTTTTGGGCCTGGAAAATGTCATATTTCTTTTTATCCCGGGAAAAAGAACGGCTCCCGTGAGGTGAGATACAGTTTTTTTTACTAAGAAAAGTATTGACTTGGTTTTTTTGCATATTGGTAGTTCAAGGGTAGGATTTTATATAATACATGCGAAAGTAGCTCCTGTCTGTTACCTTCTCTCTCACGCCTAAACCACTGATCTGACTTTCATGAAATTAGTTAATATAGAGAGCAGTGGGTAGCGTGCTCGGCCTGCGATTCCTGAGGTTAGGTGACTACTACAATGGTCGGTCACGGGACAGCTGTCCAAAAATATACTATCTCGCTCGAGCCTATATAATATCTCCCGTGTTTCGGAAGGCCCGATAACCCATTGGTTTTAGCTGCATTTGCATTGGTTAATAACCCTCAACTGCAATGGGCCCACTTGGTGAGTCATGGCCCGTTCACCTTATCCATCTATAAGGAAGGCCCGGCCCCAGCAGCAGAAAAATTAAAAAAGATTAATGATGATGACGAGACCGTTGCGAACGCCTATCTACCTACTTTTTGACACGAAATTTTGAAGCGATGTAATCAAATTACTCTGGAACGAAGTCGCGGGCGGCCACTAGTTATATAATTCATAAAAATGTGTAGGTATATTTTCCAAAAGTTAGGACAACTAGCCACTTGAAAAAAATAGTGAAAACTGGCCTAGGTACAACCACCAACCAGATGTACCTTGGACTGTGTCCGTTGTACTTTGGACAGAGCAGGTTCAAATCGATTATCTATAATTTATTTATTTTTTAGTATTGAGAAAACAGGTATTAAACGCGTTTAAAACTAAACATAGGTGTTTAACACCTACCTTTTCCCGACGTTTCGACCGAGTTGCATCGGCCGTGGTCACGGGCTGACTGGAGCTGCGGTGTTACGCCTCCTCCTCTGCGGTGGTATCTTCATCCACCGTCGAATAATTTTTCCAACTACCGTCACACACAACACTAACGGTGTCCCTATTCCGTATCACAGCCGTATTCTGGTAGTTAGCCGACGTCGAACAAAGAGGTAGTGCGTTTGCAATTACTGGATTCCACAGTTCAGATAATTTGTAGCCATCTTCCCGATTGAAGTTGTTTGGATGTTTTTTAATTTCAATCGCTTCACGTACGACTCGTGAATAAAAATGGCGATCAGTGGAAAGAACCTGCGTGCGATGAAATTCGATCTAGTGGTTTGTGCCACTTTCCAGCAAATGTTCTGCAATCGCCGATTTATTAGTCTGGCGGTTTTTTACAGCTGTGATGTGTTCACGGACTCTTTCAGTGATAGTTCGTTTAGTCTGACTAATGTAACAACTACCACAGCTGCAGTCTATCTTGTACACGCCAGGTGTTTGTAATGGTATCACATCCTTCGGCGTACCCAATATGTTGTTGACCTTTATGCCTGGGGTGTAAAAGTTCGTTTAGTCTGACCAATGTAACAACTACCACAGCTGCAGTCTATCTTGTACACGCCAGGTGTTTGTAATGGTATCACATCCTTCGGCGTACCCAATATGTTGTTGACCTTTATGCCTGGGGTGTAAAAGTTCGTTTAGTCTGACCAATGTAACAACTACCACAGCTGCAGTCTATCTTGTACACGCCAGGTGTTTGTAATGGTATCACATCCTTCGGCGTACCCAATATGTTGTTGACCTTTATGCCTGGGGTGTAAAAGTTCGTTTAGTCTGACCAATGTAACAACTACCACAGCTGCAGTCTATCTTGTACACGCCAGGTGTTTGTAAGGGTATCACATCCTTCGGCGTACCCAATATGTTGTTGACCTTTATGCCTGGGGTGTAAAAGTTCGTTTAGTCTGACCAATGTAACAACTACCACAGCTGCAGTCTATCTTGTACACGCCAGGTGTTTGTAATGGTATCACATCCTTCGGCGTACCCAATATGTTGTTGACCTTTATGCCTGGGGTGTAAAAGTTCGTTTAGTCTGACCAATGTAACAACTACCACAGCTGCAGTCTATCTTGTACACGCCAGGTGTTTGTAATGGTATCACATCCTTCGGCGTACCCAATATGTTGTTGACCTTTATGCCTGGGGTGTAAACTGTCGGTATAGAGTATTCACGTAAAACGTGGCCGCTTTTATCTGTTACTCCTTTGACATAAGGCATGTATGCTGGTTGTCTACTAACCTCGGGATGCTTACACTTTTTTCTCGGCTGTTTGTGTCGTCCATGCACTTGATATCCGTTTTTCTTAAGTACCTCCTGAACATGGACCAGCTCACGCTCTAAATGCTCAGGGTCACAAAGGTCATAGGCTCTATTCTTTAGAGAAGTGATAACAGATTGCAAATGACAGGGGTGATGATGTGACGTTGCGTGTAGGTATCTGTCCGTGTGTGTTGGCTTGCGATAAACACAATGTGATATGGACCCGTTAGGCTTCACGGAGATCTTGATATCTAAGAAGGGCAGCGTTCTGTCAACCTCTAGCTCGTAAGTGAATCTCATATTGGGGTGGATAGAATTGAGATGCTACAAAAGGTGGTTCACTTCCTGCTCACTGCCTTTTAAAATGCAGTATACGTCATCCACATACCTCTTCCAAAGCCGTATGATGTCAGGTTTGAACTTTAGCGCGCTTTTTTCGTTATGTTCCATCCAAATATTGGCAAGCCAATATCGCAGCCATATATTACTAGAATATTAAGTAATAATCAGATGAGCATTTGCAATTAACAATAATTACAACAATATTTAAGTAAAGTATTGTTTTTTTTTAAATACCTCCACTCATTATTGTTGAAAATATGTTGGCATCAAGTTGGCATTACATTTATTTACTAGCTTTCCGCCCGCGGGTTCGCCCACGTGGACTACACGACGTTATCCCGCGGTAATGTGTTATTTTTACGGGATAAAAAGTAGCCTATTCCACTCTCCAGCTCTCAAACTATCCCCAACATTTCTTTCTATTTCTATTTCTATTTCCAAAAATCATGTCAAACTGTTGCTCCGTTTTGGCATGAAAGACGGACAAACAAACAAACACACTTTCACATTTATCTATAGGTACTACAATATTATAAAGAGGAAAGATTTTTATTTTGTATGGAACGAATAAACTCAAAAAGTACTGGACCGATTTAGAAAATTCTTTCACCGTTAGAAAGCTACAGTCTTCCCGAGTGACATAGGCTATATTTTATCCCGATATTCCCACGGGAACGGGTACCACGCGGGTGAAACCGCAGGCGGCCGCTAGTATTATTATATAGCTTTTCCCCGCGGCTTCGCCCGCGTAGTAAGTGTAATTTTTGCAATAACTGTTGAATTGTTACGCGGCCGGCGGCTGGTGGTGGTACAAAAGTACAACATCGAGTCGACTGAAATGTATGGAACAGCTGATTTTTTTTCGCGATTCCATGGTTGGCCCCATAGTGAAAGTTGTTCATATTGATGGGCACTAACATCCCCTAAAATATTTATGCTAATTAAAATTTAGTGGTGTATACCTACCCCTATCAGTAGGCAGGTAGGTAATGTTCGGGGATGTTCCCAAACGTTCGAACCCACGACGGATCTGTATGGATGGACGTAGAACGGGCCATGACCTACCACGCGGGCCCAATGCAGATTGGTAGGTATTAACGACTGCAAATGCAGCCGGCCTTCCGCAGCACGGAGGAGCTCGAGATGAAAAGTTTTTGGTCACCCATCCCGTGACCGACCATTGCGAGTGTTGCTTAACCTCAACAATCGCAGGTCGAGCTCGTAACGTAAAGTTAATACTTACATAATTGTACAAAATGTTGAATTCCATCGCTGATGATGACGTGACGTACAATACATTATTTATGAGTGTCATGAACTTTGCCCACCGTTTAATTAGCATGTTAAATCAGTTACCTGTTTACTTATTCAAAGTTATTGTCATTTTACGTCTACGTTTGGTTTTGTTCACAATAGCTGGTTTTCAATGAACACCATTACAGACTTATTGAAACTGAAGTATTAGAAAAAAATAAACAGTCTCACATCACAACTAGCTCCGATAGGACTCGAACCCACAACCTTTCACTGTCCGGGCGAATGCTTTAACTACTAAGATACGGAGTCGTTAAACTAAGAGGTTGGAAAGTACTTACTTATTTTATTACATATTTAATAGAGGAAAGATTTGTTTTTTTTGTTTGTTTGAAATGGATGAACTCAAAAACCACTGGATTTGATCCGAAAATTCTTTCATCAGTAGAAAGCTACATTTGATTATTCCTACTAGGTGACGGAAAAAGGCTATATTTTATCTTGAGGGCCACTAACTAGTTCCATAATAAAAATATAAACACTCGCAGGGTGCAGCGCGGCACTTGATGAAACTGGTTTTATTGAATGTTGTAACTATTTCCGTTTATTTATTTACTCGTTGATAGGAAGGTCGTTTCTCTTCGTAATATTATGACGTCAATCAGCTACCTACTATGTGTGTTGCCATGCCAGTAATGAATGACATATGGAAGTGAGACGTGGGGGTCTCATAAGTAACATTGTCTATGACATCGTCTTCACGACAACGTAATTAATAAAGAATTAATAAATAAAATAAATAAATTTCTTACAATCACACCCATCATCTAGCTCGTAAGTAGTTTTCATTACGAAACTGTGTTACGGAAATTAGATAACGGATAAATATATACTTTTTCTTTGTAAATACATACATACATAGATAACACCCAGACCAAGACAAATAGACATGTTCATGCACATAAATATTTGTCTTGTTCGGGAATCGAACCCGAGACCTCTAGCGCAGAAGGCAGGCATCCTACCCGTGCGCTAAATCGGTCAGAAATATATAATGTGGATATATAGCTGTTAGAGTAATTAGATTGTATAAATAAGCTCGTTGCTTCGATCAACAATAACACCTAGGTCTAGTCTAGATACATAGTTGGAGTGAGAAACACGGCTGAGAAAATATGCTCCCACTGAGCCACTTGAGCGTATATTTATAAGTAGTTCCTGTCATTTGTGACATAAGATCGTACATTATTAACCTTTGTCTCGGCCATAAAAAGTTTTGATTTAGTTCGTGAGCCTTCATCTAGTACTATTGTTGATCGAAGGGTCGTTGCTATCCCAAATAAATAAAATAAATAAGAAAGCTCGAGGTCACGCAGCGAGCAATGCAGAGAGCGATGCTAGGTATTTCCTTGCGTGATCGATCACTGATAAATCAATATCTTCGCGAACTATTGATCAATTTCAATGTTTTTTTTTCGAAAGAGTATACTCCTAAGTTGGTCCCATTGTTACCAAGTCAGGAACTGATGGTATTTGGTATTTGGTGTTGACACTTCCCGCATTTAGACTCAAATTTGGTCCGTTATGCGTGAACATGCGCAGAAGCCTCCTGGGGCGTTCACAGGCTTCTCACAGGCAGGAACTGATGGTAAGCTATGGGAAATCGAGGAAAACCCGCAAATTCATTTTAGGGTTTGTAGCCACGGATCACGTCGAGTTGTACCCACCGACACCGTGATCCGTTTCTAACAAAAAAAAAATGTTTTTACCAACATATCACGGTATTTGTAGCTACAAGAAAAAAAAAATATTAGTTTTGGAAAACGGAGACAAGAAATAAAGTATTAAGGCTGCATTCGACCAAACTTTTATTCCAAGAATAACGCTTACTTTCGGATAGTAATGTCAAAATCCCATACTAGTTTAACATTAGTATCCGACAGTAAGCGATATTTTCGGAATAAAAGTTTGGTCGAATGCAGCCTAAGTTTAGTTTTATACATATACCTACTAACTGATATTATTTTTATTTCATTTCCCAAATTATATATATTTTATGCGCATAATTTGCGAACGTGCAAGCGAGACACAATGCGAGTTTGCTTTAAGAGGCTGACATGAGCCAACTAGCGCCGCTAATTGATTTTATTTATTTCTTTTTAATAAGCCCATTTTCTAAAAAAAGAAATAAGTCAAGGTCTTGTGAATAAGGTCTAGTGGCCGCTTTTAACAAAATCCCGTTTTAAAACTGTTTGAATGCTTTTCAAATTGTGTAAAGTTATTCAATAAATATTAATATTTATTCAACTATATTTATTCAACAAAAATCACTTTTGATTCAAACCCGTTTTTAAACTATTGAACGCATTTTGTAATGTTAATATGGGACGTCACTCGCAAGACCTTGACTGATTCCTTTTTTTAGAAGTTGGGCTTATAATAATTAAATCAAATAAAATCGATTGGCGGCGCTAGTTGGCTCATGTCAGCCCCTTAAGGCCAGCACACAGCACACGGAGCTATACATTTATTATAGCAACGGGTTGAGACGTGTTCAGTTAAACGCACAACGAAACCGCTTAGGTAGTTAATGTTTTAGTTCGAGATTTGTGGCTTTAGCCCTTGAACTAAAAAAAAATTACGAGCTAACAGATCTTTAAACATAATCTGTAGCCTCTAAAGTAGCGTAACAATTTACTGAGCATATTTATCTAAGCCGTATTAATAAATCTAATGCCCGTTTGCACTAAACTCGGGTTGAGCTTGGCCTAGATAAGATACATCTTAGTTTAGGAACAGCCTAAAACAGCCGAGCTAAAATTATATTATTATTAAATTATTGTGTCTCTATCTAACAAACAAGAATACAAAAGCCACAAGCTTTTCTGTTCTGGTGACAGCCGTGACAGAGGAGTCACTTGCAATACGAAATTAGCTGTCAAAATGGACTGTCGTATGAAAACTGTTTTAGTTCCAAAGATAATCACCGGAACAGAAAAGCTCACAATAGAGCTCGGCTCACAATGCCACAGACAATAAACACCGATATAGGTATTTCTTAAGCCTTAGGTGCTCGATATTGGGCCCGTAAGATAAGAATAGCCTAAAGTGCATTTAAGAATGTCCTATGGTTAGTGCAAAGCACAGATAATATAATACTATACTAGTGTGCAATAGTACATTACAGCCGAGGACAGGTAAGTAAGAAATTACATTGTCGAGGATGGTTTGAAGCACGAGCCGCAGGCGAGGGCTTTAATCATTCGAGGCAAGGTAATTTGCTTACCGTACAAGGCTTGTATAGTGCTTTTCTCAAGAAATGCGAGGAAATAAAAAAAACTGTTTAACTAAATAATATTTATTAAAATTTATATCACACATGTTCGGGCAATTATTAAATGTAAATGTTATTGTTTTCCCGGGCACACTTATGTATAAATCGCCCATAATAATATTATTTTAATGATGTATCATTAAAATACGCCAACAACACAGATTCCGAAAACGTATGCGCCTTTTTTTCACTTTTCCAAATCAGATCGTAGGTTTTCATATATCTTTCTTTTGATTTTGCTGGCAGTAAGTTTTCTGTTATTAATTTTGCTTCTGCTCTCAAATTTGGTGGAGTAGGTACATACAATGTCTGTAAGTATATGTTTCATTGGCAGAACTCATTTTGATAATTTATTACACAATATAAACTGTATTTATTTATTTATTTATTTATTTATGGACAACCAACAAGTTTATTCACTTAAAACTACTATGCGATTATTATAAGAATAGGACGGGTTGTTGACAAACTTCACTCCGAAAAGGTACAGTTCGCAAAGGAAGTGCAAAACAAAATGAAAATAGTTTTTTTTTATTTTGGCGGAAGGTGGTTCGGGTATTGCCACTTTCGAAACGAAGTTTTTTTTTAAATCCACCTGTAATCCCTTTTTCTTCGTACACAATTTTACTAGATGCCCTTCGTTATGCTTTCGCCAGACATAGCACAAACATTTAAACAAACGTTTGGACACAATGTGTAGCACGGGTATTTGAGTATTTGTTCAAAGCTTTGATAAAATACTAGAACATATTTCTACAGTACCTACTTTGCAATGTCAGAAGGAAAAGTCTTCAACATCTTTGTAGCAGTAGCAGCTGCAGTAGCAGGTCAGACCAGCGGGACGATGATTCTCAAATGAGTGGAATAGAAGAGGTGGAATAGCATTAGCAAGCATAATGTGTTTTGATTTACAATTGGCGGATTCACGAAAGGTGCCTCCTCGAGTGGATTGATTGAATCGTTCCCCGTGATACCAATACCCGGCGCACCCTGGTAACAGCTAGATTCTGCCGAATCTAACTTCAATCAACGTGCAGAATCTAGCTGGCCAATCCTTTTACCATGATAGACCAATACAATTTTTCACTAGAACCCCAATTTACCAATTTTATTTTAAAGTTGATTATTAAGTTATTTTCATAACTTGAATTCCTGTTTAACTAAAATCAAAATTCAATTTATTCTGTGTTATTAAAGAATAGTATTAAAGTACCTACCCCGCAGAACAAGGTATGAAAAAATGGTACTTATCAGTTAAATATCACAAAATTTTAATTTGATCGAGTGAGATTCAAATTACCTGATCATTTTCGTAAACGCATACTTTCATGAGTCCTATACTTTCCGAAAAAATCAAATTAATGATATTATGTATTTATCTGCAAATTATTCATATGTTTTGGTTTGCACGACATAGGCTATGACATCATGATCAGCCCCTGATTCACGAAAAAAAATCTTTTTTTGCACACCATACTGAAGTGAAGTGAAGTTAGTTTGACAGCACATTGACAGCTTGACGTCACAACATGGCGGTTTCTCTATCCTATTCTTATAATAATCGCATAGTAAACATTATTATTTATATTATTTAAGGGATACAATTCTAAGTGATGTCTTATTTATAGGCTGCCACGGCATGTGTAAATTGCATTCAACTTACGGACTAAGCAGAACATGCAAACTACCTAATTACAAATTTATCTTTAAACTAAAATAAAAAAAATTGAAATATACATACGTATGAAAACATGTAAAGGTGCAGTTCATAAAGCACATAGACACCAATATGGCCAAAACTATATTTCACCCTATCTTGGGAGTTATAGAATTGACGAAAGTTCCATATTTACTAAATATGTCGATATTAGAATTGTTCGGTAATTTATTATAGTAAGATTGCATGCGATTAAGTGATGAGAAATGACCCAAATTACTTTTAAATGTTTTCGGCTTAAATAACTTAAATTTCGAAGGGCGTGGCAGTTTGTAGGGAGTATAGAATCTTACATTAGATAATAAATCAGGACAATCAAGTATTGATATTTAATCAACCGCTGAAAATCATTCCCGCCGTTTTTTTAATATTGGTTTGTGAGGCCATGTCGAACGGTCATACAGCCTAGTGATACTTACTACTTGCTACTAAAATGCGCAACTTCAATACCCGCTTCTGGGCGGTAGATGGCGCTGTATATATTTCCCATACAAAATTACTCGTAAAGGATATTTTGTCTATGATAAATCTCCTTTTGTTTTTTCGATTGATGTTCGTGCTAAGCATGAAGCTCGACTTAATACTGAGGTAACTGGAGTTCTCACCCTGAATAAAAAAGTGAACACCAGCAAATTTGACATTTAGTATGTAGTGGCTGTCAGTTGTCTCATATGACCATACGTATTTTTTTAAAGTGTAGGTGAGACGGAAGACAGCCACTGTGTAATTTGTGGTCACAAAAAATTTTTCGTACTGCACTCTCCAGTTACCTCAGTATTAACATAAGTCGAGCTTCATGGTGCTAAGGGTACATAGCGCTTGTGGTACAATACGAAGTAATATACTCTGTGCGCACCGTATTTAAAAAAAGTTAACCTAATTATGATATAATAATAATGTGGCTGTATGGTGCAAATGTCCCTTTGCTTTTTCTGTTTTTATACACAGGAATAACTAAAGAAAAAATAAAGAAAAAAAGTTGGTAGTACCATAGAAAATCACTGCAGTAATGAATTTCAGTACTTACTTACTGCACTAAAATCAGTGCAGTAAGTAAGTACTGAAATTCATTACTGCAGTGATTTTCAAATTTAGAATGTTTACCTCGGAAAAGTGCCACGTACTGCATTCTTTTCTCAAATATAATATTAACATTTCAGAGCATAAGTGTGAAAAGCAATTTTTTGTTAGGAATGTCTTAAGTTAGCTAGGAAAAGACTTAGGCGATTCTTAAGCTTAGTGCAAACGGGTGTAAGCCTACTAATATTTTGAAGAGGTAAAGGGGAATGCCCATCAACTTAACAAAAATAATTACTGATATGGTCAAAAATGAAATATTCGCCAAACTACACGTTAAATCGTGAAAATCCATAACAATTACAATAAATTATCATAAAACGTTGTAGGCAGTTCTTTTTTTTTATTATATTTTTTATCTAGAATGGGTAGAATCAAAATCAGACTTAGATAGGATGGTGGTAGCTAGCCGCAGGCGCACTTAGAACATAAGTCCTTCCATCAACTAACTAAACCGAATACGAAATATGTACCGCCACTGGGAATCGAACCCGGAACCTTTGGGTCTGATACCGGTGGTGTGTCCCATTAGACCTTAGACCACAAGCCATTATGTTAATTTTTGATGCAAAAAAGTTTGAATGTAATGTAAGAACGGGGCGGAAAGGTTCTTGAATGACCGCACACCGGCGGACGCCGGACGCGGCGACGCACGTTCCGTGGCCAAGCCGACACGGACGACCGACGATCTGCCCCCTTATTCACAAACTGTCGGAAACGGAATTGAATTTTAAATTCTGTGCTCTGTCTTTGTCTATTCTGAAGTAAATGACAGTGATAAGATAATCTATACATATAAAACTCTAAATTGATTGATTGATTCATTAATTGTTGGCATAGGCGTAGAGCCGTTAGGGCTGAAGGTAGGGAAACTATTTTTGGTGGATAGATACCTTTCATGGTGTAAGTGAGCATTAAGAAAGGGATTTGGAAAATTCCCGTTATACAGGATGCTACAGGATGTTCCAGTTTGTATGGGCAATTGTATAGGGCTAAAGATAGATACACCATTTTTGAGGGTAGATTCCTTTTATAATGTATATGAGCACTAAGAATGGGTTTTGGAAAATTCCCGTTATACAGTGTGCTAAAAAGGGTGTTCCAGTTCGTATGGGGATTTGAATAGGGCTGAAGGCAGAGACACCATTTTTGGAGGATAGATTCCTTCCATGGTGTAGTGTAGGTGAGCACTAAGAAAGGGTTTTGGAAAATTCCCATTATAGAGGGTGTTACAAGGTGTTTCAGTTTGTAAAGGAATTTCCATTTAGGTTGAAGGTAGAGACACCATTTTTGGAGGGTAGATAGCTTTCATTTATAGTGCATGTTAATTGATAGTAAAAACCAGACGAACAAAGACTCTAACCCACTATTTCAGAAGATAAGTGAGCATGGAACTTCGACCAACAATAGTACTAGATGAAGGCTCACGAACTAAATGAAAACTTTATATGGCACATAAGTACCGACTTTTTTTTAAACGGAGAAAAAAGGTTACGATCTTACATTATATTTGACAGGAAGCGTTCCAAGTTTGAAATACCTTAGTATTATTGACACTGTCAGAATAACCTTATAAATTATACTCTCAAGTGGGCGTATAACGCTCGGCCATGTCTGTCACTCCAACTATGTATCTAGAACTAGGTAGGTGTTATTGTTGATCGAAGGCATGGAACAAAAAAATAAGGTCTACTGATAAATAAAAACCTTGATACTTATATTGGTAATCCGTGACTTTCAAAATAAACACACAACTATCTTAATCACGCGAACGAAGTCGCGGGCAAAAGCTAGTGCATATATACAGTTGTCGGGAACGTTTCCAATGAATAAGGGGGCTGATCAAGATTGCAGAAAACCGCTGGATGCGGGCAGCGCAAGACCGATAGCTGTGGATATCCTATGGGGAGGCCTGTGCCCTGCAGTGGGCGTCGTACGGCTGACATGATGAAGAAAGGCTGGTAGAGAATGCCTGTGGCATTAAGTCCGCCTATGTACAAATTGTGCATGAAAATTTAATTAAATAAATAAAGCTGTTTTTCTCCTTTTCACTTAATAGTAAATGTACTTTTTCCATCTTTTCAGCGGGCTTGTTCGCGGCTGCCGGTTTCTACCAAATGGCGGTTTGGGCTATCGGCAAACATCGTAACTACAAGAAAGAGTTCGCCGACTACCCTAAAGGCCGCAAGGCTATTCTTCCTTTCATACTTTAAACTATTAACTCTTTAATTACCTAATGTTTTTCGTAGAAATGCAATATATGACAATGACAGGTTTAAAAATGTATGTATATTATTATAGAGTTAGGTGTCGGATAATGCTAGCTTGGAATGGTGATGGGTTGTATTTATGGAATGAACATGAGTTTATCTGAATTTTATTTTCTAAGTGGTGTTAGTTTAGAATAAAATGAACCATCAAGTCATTATGTATAAGCCCATTGTAATTTTGTAACATTCTTGGACAGTGCTGCAAAAGCTCCTGATTTACCAAGAGATTACATGATTTTAGGCCTAATCTCCTTGTCTAATGGCTTTTTTCGTAAATAGAGAAAATCTACTGATATTTAGGAATTCGTGTTTGGCTTATGTTGGCAACTATTGGTTTTATCACACGTTTCGAACGTTTATCTTGTCATGCGAGGTGACTGACTGTTAATGGCTAGAGTTTGCAGCACTGTTCTTGGGTATATTATAGCTCTACTTAACGTTAACTTATTTAACTTTAAAATATAATTCCATTAAATGTCTTTTATACTCATAGAGTTAGCATTTATTTGCGCAATAAAGTATTTTTTATCTTAAAGTAATAGTTTTATTGTCATGATATTAAAATGCTTGCTAAATTAAATTAATAATACATAGGTTACGTATCTTAAGATAAATCTACAAGACGTATGCCCGAATACTCGTACGCTACTTATCTTTGGGAGCGTCTCACACAATGTCAAACGTATGAAAGAGATGCCATGATGTTTGAGACGCTCCCAAAGATTCGAGAATTCGGGCGGTAATCTACTAGTTGTCATGCAAAAGTAAAGCAAGTAGGTAAGGTCGATAAAGTATTCAATTAAGTATTATTTATCAAATTGCCATCATTCCAAAATGTACCTAGTTTTAGTGCTGTGTTTTACTAGTGCGTGTGTTATTTGCGTTTGTTAGATTCTACTACAACAAGTAAATAGTACTTGTAAGATGCACATAAAAACGATTTTTCAATCATTATTTAGCTAAGATGTTTCAAACTATCTTTTCTTTTTGGATTTACAATGCAATTTTTATAAAAATATGATATGTTCTAGATCTCGATCGAAGCTACATAATAAATGAGATTCAGATACTAGCGAGAAAAGTAAAGCATTATACTTAAATTACAAATTAAAGGGGTTTTGAAAAAAAAAGTCTAGGCGCTATTCACACTGCGGCGGATTAGTACAGCAGCGCGGGCACAGATAACCTCTGTGAGCACGGAATTGCAGACTTTGCAGAAGCAATTAGGGGCGCGTCGTCAGTATGAGAACCGCCTTACAGGTACAATAAAATAATGGTAATTTAACTGTAAAAATGTACTTTATTGTTAAATTATATTTCTATTTAGCATTAGGTAGTTGATTCTTCGAAAGGTTTCTGCGGCGGCTCGTCGACGCAGCGAATCTTGCCCAACAATCGCTCGTTCTCGTCCTTGAGAGCGACAATAACCTCTTCTCTCTCCTATTTATCCAAAAAAATACTTGTTTTACCTACATGCACTATGTCAACCAAGTCGCGTATCATTTATGGTCAAACATAGTAGACAATCAGATTTAACATCAAAGACGGGATTTTTACCATGTTTATTTCAGAGTTCCCAATCAGTTACTCCGTGATCATGGACCTTTGTGCGCATTAAGTTTGCAACTGCGCCGGAATATTGGGAACTAGGAAACAAATTAATCATTTTAAATCAAAATTAAATTAAATGAACATTTTAACATGGTAAAAATCCAGTTATTCATAATAACTAGTTGTTATGTTATGACTAAAATGTTATTTAATATCAGATAATTTCTTCGTCGACAAAGTATTTAATTGACTCTGCCTTTTGCGCCGCAGAATGTTGGTTAAATTTCAGGGTCAGGTAATTCGTTTTCAAAAGCGTTTGAAGTGAAGTTTAAATTTATAGTGTAAAGTGGACTTAATGAAGTGTGAAAGTCATATTTTTCAATTTGACGACTTTCTTGCCACTTTTGCTTCTTACAATGTCTCCTGCCTCGGGATTTACGAACCAATGTTTTTATGACGAAGTTTGTATGACGTTCGCAAGTGCTGTATCCAGCCTAGACTGAATAAATATTTTTCGTTTTGATTTTACTTTACCTCTATTCTCTGCTTGAATTTCTCGTCCAGCTTCTCCCGGTCCTCGGTGACATGTTTGAGCTTGGCGCGCGCGGTGGCCGGCGGTATGTACCGCGCAGACAGTCCCAGGATCGACTCCATTTGGAAGCAACGCGTGCGGGTCGACTTGAGCTCCGTACGCAAATTGTTGATCTCGCTGAGTAGCGTGCAGTTCTCCTAAAACCGGTAAGTACATAATTATATTTTTAGTACTAAACTGTTATTATACGATAGTTGGAGGTGTTACCTTACGGTAGTAATGTGAAAAGGAAAGGAGTAAAACTTCACGTTTCTGCCAGAAAGCATATATAAATTAAAGGTACCTACCTAATCATGTTTTTTACAGTCAACAACTTTAATATCAATAACTAATTCAGAGGCTAATGAAAACGTAAGTACCAATATGTCTTCCGGCAAGTGGGAGCGAGAGGGTAATAGGGTATCTAAGCGTAGACCACCGAAAAGGCGGCAGAATAACTCATTAGCTATTGAAATTTGAAAACAGTTTCAGAATAGGCGTAAAATGAGATCAGCATCAGCACAAGAGTACATACGTCCATGATTTTGCAGATATCACTCTTGGAGCCGCCGAGCGACTTGGCGAGCTGCTGCTTGAGGCCGGCCACCTGCTTCTCCAGGTGCTCGCGCTGCCGGTTGAACTCGCGAATGGCCTCGTCCTCCGCGATGCGACTGCGCACGAAGTCAATGTCTTCGACGTATTTGTGGAACAGCGTCTGAGAAAACATTAGACATCTCGTACGTAAGTATCGATACCAATATAATTTCTGGAAACCCGTGGCAGTTCTCTCATATTAAGGTGTATCGATGAGCTCAGTGGCGCCGCCAATGGAAATAAATCAATTGCATTTTATTAAAGGCTTGGATTAAAAGTTTTGGTTATTTCGCGCTATAAATAGAAGAGCAAAATGCAATTTTTAATTGTTTTTTCATGGCCTCAAATATGAGCACCAAGTTATGTATCTCGATATTGCCAAATGTGGCCACTTTTAGCACTATTGAGATTCACGACTTATTGCGTAAGTTTGGGTTCTCAAAAGTATATTTATAAAATGCATTCCACTCTTTCACCTGCGCGAAATAACCGAAACTTTTAATCCAAGCCTTTAATAAAATGCAATTGATTTATTTCCACTGGCGGCGCCACTGAGCTCATCGATACACCTTAAGTGCGTACATACCTTTACATTCAATTTCAGTTTCATCGGATCCTGAAAGTTCGCAGTCATGTTGTGCAGATCGATTTTAATCTTTTTTAAAGTATTTTTCAAAGTTAAATTACGATCTGCCTCATTCAAGTAATCCTTCTTTGCTGATAGCAACTTTTCATTTAGCTGATTGATCTTGAGTTCTGCAATAAAATGGAAAAAAAAGTTTTGGAAAAGCGTAGTAAATAATAAGTGCTCAAAAAAACTAGAGCAGGCACAAACTAAAGTAACAAAGCATTCTAATTACTACTATTAGGTCTTACTAACAATTCTAAGTAGGTAGGTAGGTACTACTGCACTTGTGCCGTAAAAACTAAAAAACTTATTAAGTACATTGTTTTATCATCTCGATATGTAGTTTGAAATAAACTTTAGTAACAGAACAGTAGATACCTTAACACGAGGCAGTTATACTCTAACAACCACGTGCTAATTTCTATTGGCTACAAATAACTGCTATAATCAGAACTTCGCTTGTGTGGGTACTACGACAAAATACGGTGACATGATGAAGAGTTATTTAAGTGGAAAAAAATTACAACTGTGTCTATAAAACAATTATTTAGATACTGATTTACCGCGAAAAGATCTTTGCTTTAATAAAGATTCAAGTGAGATTTCCAGCTCAAGTATACGAAGCTTTTTCTGTTTTATCTCTCGGTCGAGTGGGTCTATCTGTTTGGAATAAAACACAATATTTTTACCATTTGCCTTTACTAGAAAACTAGAAATTCCTTTAGTTTGTTTTACTCATCTTCATTTACCTTTATATTTTTTGTACTTATAATTATAAAAACATACTTATAATTGCACGTAATAGGACATAAGATAAAAAGAAAAAAGAGAGAGTAGGTACTACAAGAAAACATACGTAGTGAATTTGGCACGGGCCCCAAACCCTAGTTACGCCACGAAAGAGTTCAATGAGAAAGCGTAAAAGTGGTAACGTTTTGTTGCTTTGATTGAATATTAATAGTTTAATCTAGATGCAAGTCTTATAGATCCACGATTCAAGAATAAATTAAGAGTTTTGACTTTATTGCTTCTTCTTTAGTATTTACAGAACGATGCCAAAGAATTGCTAAAATATTCAAAGATAAGTTATGTCCATGTTAAACGCCTGCCACGTTTCTGACAGCAAAGGCAAATGTAAAAACAACAGCTGTAACAATTTTCTTAAATGATTAATGTCATGATGCACAAATAAAGACAAATGTGTGAAAATTTTACAAATATGATGTAAGTAAAATACCTATCGAACCGTATCAAATTGTTAGCTGGTAACTAGTAGTAAGCCAAACTAGTTTGTTACGGTATTCATAGCAAATAACTCAACTACCCACACATTTAATATTGCAAAATATAGAATTTTTGAGTGGGAGGTCCGAATGAGCTCAGACGATGTTTTGGACCCATGCACAGACTAAAAGATACTTAGCAAAAACAATGACCCTTGATGAATCATACCGAGATCATGTTTTATATTTAATAATTTCAGTTCCTCATTTTCCATATCATCAATTTGCACTCTTAATTCTCTTATGGTACGTTCTTTAGGTTCGATCTATAGAAAAAGTAGGTGGTATGTCATAAGAAAAGTCATTTATGCTTTCTTTAAACTTGAAACACCAATTATTTGATTTCTCCACTCTAAAACACAACTGTAAAGTAAATCACAGACTCACCTGATTCTTTAACTCCGTAATCTTGAAGTTCAGCACGAATTTATACTTCTCCAATTCCTGTTTCTTCCTTTTGAGTTGGTATATTCTCTTCTCTTTATCCTGGATTGTTCCATCCCTTTCGGATATTTCCTTTTTCAGATCTGCTACATCCCTTTCCAACGTAGAAATTACTTTTTGGAATTGTATGTGTTCAGCTGGAAAATAATAAATAGGTCTAATCATTGTTTATTTTTGACAAAGGAAAGCTCGATATAGGTACAAAGTCTCTTTTTTGTCGCTCTTATCGGGCTTAAAATCTTACCGTTCGCCGCACACGAGCAACACTCGACGGCCACCAACTCTTCATTTGTCTTTCTTCTTCTAGAGAGAGAAGAAGAAACTAGTGACCACTACCAGCGTTATCCGTGTGCGGCGACTTTATAATAGGGGTTTACCTATGAAATTGCCGTTTTGTATGGAGATTTCTGTAATTATTATTTTTTCCATACTAACGTTTTTGTTATTATTTAACGACTAATATTATGTAAATTTACAAAATTTTACACACGTATTTATGGACATTTTAACTACTAAATGACACATTCGTTAAGAGAAAAATTTTTTTTTTCACTAATTTACAACTAATAAAGTACGAAATTCTGGAAACAAAAATAGTCGTAACTTTCGGAATAAGTTTTTTCTATGTAAATAATCAAATATCGTGGTTATTAAATTATCAAAAGTTGCTCGATACGGTCTTAATGTAACGCAATATTAAAGAAATTATATATTTCTAATATTATAAAAGTTGTTAAGTTATATGTACAAAAGAAAAAAACGGCAATTTCATATGTAAAGACCTATTATTATTATGTATGAAAACAACAGGAAATACGTCGGTGGCGGCGTTTTATGGCTGTGGTCGGTGGCCCGAGTTCGGCCAGGCTTAGAATACGAGGTCTCGAACTCTTGATTATGGAACATACCTTTCAGCTGCAATATTTGGTGTTTGAACTCATCAATATCTTTGTTAGCGCTGATCAGTTTCTTCTTCATGAGTCCCGTCTCACCCTTGAGCCTCACATTGGCGTCCTTTTCCTCTTTCAATTGTACTTCATATGCGGTTCGTATTTCAATTATCTCTCGATCAGCATCCTCCTCGATAGATGCCTTTATGGTCTCGTGCTCCTTAGTTTCCATATCGGCTTGTTCTTGTAACTGAAGAAATAAGTATATTGAGCTAGCGTATTAAATACAAGCATGCTGTTGCCCATGGATTTATCGCGACCTGTAGGGCTAACATGCTACAACGAGATAGAACGAGATAGTTTGTCGCATTACTTTCGACCAATCAGATCGCTCGTAGATAGCGCGCGTGACTGCTGATTGGTTGGAAGGCGCGCGACAAACTATCTCGTGCTATCTCGTTGCCGTCATAATAGCCCTACTGGTTTTCTGTATGTATTTTATTATGTGAATGTCATTTTTTACAAACGGAAAATAAAGTTACGAATGTTACGATCTTACGTCAAAATGACAGGAAATGCTATGATATGATATAAGAGCGCAAATTTGAAGTGCGCTCTTATTCGCTCGGCCACTTTTGACATTGCAGCCGGTTATCTAGTAGTATTGTTCATCGAAGGTTCCAAACTTGTAAATAAAAATAGAACACGTACCTTTAGTGTTAGAAAACCGAAAGAAAGTAGGTACTTAGGTAGCAGAAAAATCTCAGAGCGAGAAGAAGGTAGTTACTTTCTCATGTACGTTCAAAATGCCCTTACTTCTAGTAACAATAGATCCTTTTCCTCAAGCTTGGCTTCAAACGTTTTGTTCATTTCCCTGAGAGCCTGCCGTTTGCTTTCGGCGAGCTCTTCAAGCCTTTGCTCGTAGTCTTTCCTCATTCTAGCAGTTTTGTCTTCTAGGCTCTGTAATTCACATAAATAGCGAAGCCATAAAATTTCGCAGAGATTTTTATATGTATTATGTTAATTATTGTCCAAATGCAAGGCAGTTGAGGAATCACTAGCCTTAAAACTGAATCGATATTATTCATCTGTTCGTAAACTAAAAAAAGCTACTCAAATTTCGGAATAAGCAATATTATCAATGATTTTATATAGGTACCTAGGTAGTTTTTTTTTAACCTTACCCACTACACCTGTAAAGTGGGAACAGGTAGAGGTCAGTTTTTATTGCCCAGTTGAAGTTTTTGCTTTAGTGCAGTTACGATTTATTTTTTACTTTATGTCATGTGGATATTACCCGCCTCTGTGGTCTAGTGGTTCACACCACCGATTTCAGACCCAGAGGTCCCGGGTTCGATTCCCAGTGAGGGTGCATATTGTATTCGGTTTGGTTGGTGGTAGGACTTGTTCTTAGTCCGCCTGGCTAGCTACCACCATCTTATCTATCGTTTTCTGCATTATTGTGTTCCGGCAGTTAGAGATAAGATAGCCAGTTCCTCAGTGACTGAGGATTCCGGGAGTAGTGCGCTTCCACCTTCAGCCTTATCACCACTTAACATCAGGTGTGTTGAAAGCTAAGTGCTACACCGTTGTGGATAAAAAAAATGTAGAAATATACCAATTGTGTTAAGAAAATAGAATTATAATCAACACAATATGTTATGTAGGGTCTTAAATGCTTACGCCGTAGCCAACTAGCCTTAGGGCTGTTCAATAAAACAACCTAACCGGCCTAAGCCAGATGCCCTAATTCGTAGCCCAACATCTCGGAACCGCCCAACAATACTTATTTTCTTTTGTTTCTGGGTTCGCCCCCTGTCCGCAGATTCTAGATATCCTACTGGATCATGCCTATCTTATGGTAGGTAGATGGTTATTGACCTAATGATTGCGAAATAGTTTTTGAAAATACGCGCCCCGAATACCTACTTGATGTTTATCATAATCGTCGATAGGCCTGATGTTGAAGTCAGCTTCCAGCCCCTGCAATGTCCGCTTCTATCCTGATCGCAGCTTCTAAATATCCTACTGGATTATGCCTGTCTTGTGGTTGAAAATTATTGAAGTAATGATTCTATAAGTATTTGATACGAGAAATATGCGACCTCCGTACCTGGTATCTATCATACTCGTTGATGAGCCTGATATTGAAGTCCGCTTCCAGCCCCTGCAACGTCCGTTCATGTCCCGACCGTAGCTTTTGGATGTCCTGCTGGATCATGCCTATCTCGTGCGTGTGCTCGTTTTCCATAGTCTGTGAATAAGAACTGTCATTTTAAAATTCCTGGTGAAAGAATTGACAAAGCTGACACGGTTCTCACGCTCTCACTCATCCAGGTCATACTCATCCAAAAGATTCTCCGAGATGAAAAAATGAGAAGTTTAAAAAAATTTGGTCGTACACTTTACAAACTTAAAAAATACTAGCAGATCCTCACAGTTTTACCCGCGTAGTGCCCATTCCCGTGGGAATATATCTTGATAAAATATAGCCTATGTCACTCGGGAAGAATGTAGCTTTCTAATGGTCAAAAAATATTTGGCGCCTATTCGATGCAAACAAACAAACAAAAAATCAAATCTTTCCTCTTTATAATATTAGGTATTATATTATCTGTGATATTAGTATAGATGAATGGTTTTTATTAACACTATAATGTAAATATTAACTGCCTCCCTAAGCAGTTCGGTAATTCTAGAACATCATATTTTCTTATTTTGCTGATATATACCTCATTTTTCTCCTTAAGTTCTTCAATGGCTGCACAGTAGCCTTCATGAACTTCCTTCAACTTCTCCGCTTGCATGGCTTCTGCTTGTCGAAGTTGATACGTATGCTCTGTTTCTAACTCACTCATTCTTGTACTAAGAAGCTAAAAACAGTTATAAGCATAAGTGTGTAGAGGATGTTATTTTGCATAGAGTTAAATTTACTGAAAGTATAACATTAGTCAGTCGAATTTGACTATGAAAAGAAAGAGCAAGGAAAAAGCAATGTGGAACTACTAAATAGCCTATTGAAAAAACAAGTTGGTAGAAGATACTAACATTTATACTGTTTATTTTATCTTGCAAGTCCTTCTTGCTGATCAAAATCTCTTTAGAATATGCAAAATCCTTGTCCAAAGCTATAGCCCTGCCGTCAGCATTCGTCAATCTCCACAAACATATCGAGGAGTCATCAGCGACAGACACCAAAGTCTGATCGTCATATGATAGCGCAATCGCTGTAACTTTCCGGTTATGCATATGGAACTCGTTGTAAATGGCTTTGTCCAACAGTGGGAGTTGTACTGAAGTCACTCCTCCTTCTCCCCCAGTTATAAATAGCATCATATCCGAACGAGACAGGATAATTGTATCTAGTTGGCATCCAATTAGAGGCAAATTTCTTCTGATTGTATTCGATCCGATTTCTTTGATTTCTCCGTCTGAACCGACGCAGTAATATGTTTTGCCGACGCTGAAAATATTAAAAAATGTTATAAATTCATTAAATTATAACTTCCGTTTTAAATCGCAGTCATCACAATATCAAGTTACGCTGTTTTCCATTTTCACATGATCGTCTTCCCAAACGGTCACGAAAAAGGATGGGCTTTCAAAGTTGGACCTCTACCGCTAAAACCTCCTTGACAAAACTGCCTCTTATTATTAAGTGCCTATTTCACAATGTCCGATTAGGAGATACTTTCCAGTTTAATTGACAATTTTGTATGGATTATCAGTCAAGTAACAGCTAATGAGAACTTCTTAGACATTGTGAAACAGGCCCTAAGTAATGTACAACCTGTTAACAGCGCATGCGTTGAAGTGGTTCGTCTTCAGGATGACCTCGCCGATGCGTTGCCCGGTGGACATGCTCCACTCGTACACAGCGCCCTCGCTGCCGCACGACACCAGCGACAGATCATTCGCGGACCATGCCAAAGAGGTCACCTTAGATACCATTAATTGTAAATAAATATCAGACAGTATCAATACATTGATCTTCTGAACCCACGAAGTTTTTACAAACAAAGTGTAGCAAAAAAGGGTACCCAATACAATAACATTAAAAGGGAAAATTTTGCTGCTCAAATATAGAAACAAGTTCAATAATGAAATATACAAAAGGAACTAATTATTAGTACCCAAGTGCCAACCGCCATATTTTATTACTTATAGCTATTGTCAAGACATGAAAGGCATACTTTTAAGAATAATGCATTTCTTTGCATATAAAACACATGTTTGTATGTAAGTAACTTGATATTAAGTATTCTCTTCACACCCGGTCGTCGAAGCAAAGACGTTTAATGACACATTTTGCACATTGCAATTGCGTATACAATGCCTCTATCTATTTACTGTTGATACGCAGATAAACCTAAGTGACCTTGTTGCAGTGTAAATATGTCTGTTATCAGAAATTACTTAGAAAACGGATGTCGTTATTCTTTCTACATTTATCTATTTATTCATACATATTTTAATGAAACAAACCTTGCCGTTGTGGCCCTTCAAGTTGTAGACATTTTGAAAAGACGTAGAAGAGAAGACTTGGATTACTTGACCGTTGACGGCAGCGAACAGGTGTCCATTGGAACTGAATTTGGCTCGATTGCAATTCCTTATTGGAAACTCCCTCATCACCTCGAAGTCGTCGATCAATACCACCATGAAGCGTAATTTGTCAGTAAATCCAACGATGGCGAAAAGTCCTACAGAAAACGAGATAGGTATATTACGTTGTTAGTTATAATAAATAGACATATTGAAATCTGTACTCTATATAGCAGCATCAAATCATGATGTATTACTGCCTACCTGCGGGGTCTAATTAACATTATAATGCTAGGGGTACGTTTTTATAAATACAGAATTTTCTAAGAAACAAGTCACCTGCCTCTAATTCACAAACGTCAAAAACGTTCTCGACAGACAGATTTCGAATCCGATAATAGTTAACATTTCCGAAGGGTTGTGAATCAGAGGGAAGATTCACTAAAATTATGTTTTTTTTTTAAACATACCCGTGGGATGTAAAGAGACGCAGTGTATTTCTTCTTGATACAACCGGATCAGCTCAATATCATCGGTCATGTAGTTCCAGATTCTGATGCTTTTGTCTTCCTCGCCCGAAGTCATAAAGATGGGCTTCCAAGCGCACATTGAAAGCGAATTTATTCGCCCGTAATGCATTGCTGGCCCGAGTTCCATAAACTGGATTTCTGGATTCTAGACACAGGATGAAATTATGTCTGAAAGCTTTAGAATTTGGAGCCTATGGTCAGATAATATAAACGTTCATAGTTCTGAAATGTTTTATTTTTACCCGACAAAAAATGGATTTTGATTTACGTGCGTATTAAAACGCATGTTTTTGATGTTTTATTGGCTCGTATAATCTCAATGACAACCGCTGGAAAGATCATCAAAGAGACAGTTAAGATATTGTTGGATTTGTCTTAACATGGCAGTCTCTTTGGAAAGGTGTCTTGACAAACAATCTAAACTGCTGATGAAGTGAGTTGCCTAAATTAATCTTTAATTACTTATTATTGGGTAACTAAGCGATCTTTAGTTGTAAGATTAGTAGACCCTATATCTACCTGCAACATGTGTTGCCCAAACAGCTTGACGTGGTACAATTGTTTGCGCAGGGTTGTGATCAGGAGCGACTCTTGGTTGGGGTCAACCGCTATATGCTGAATGGCGTCCAACTCCGACCACATGGGGTGCTCGCGAGTGTGCCTGATCAGATTATAAAAATATGTTTTCATAGGACCTCTGGGAACCACAGACAATCAGTCCGCAAGTTGGCAACGATCTGTCAGTTGGCCGCAATCGACCACACTCTCACAGTTCCCTTTAAGATTAAGGACTTACAGCTATTGCGCAGGCATAGAGTGTGGCCACTGGGTGGGGCGCGGACTAATATGTGCCAATGTTGACAGTTATGGGCCGGACAGAAACTACCGAGAAAAACTAAAACTGACGACTATCAGTTGATAGTCGTCAGTTTGAGAAAAACCAGATTTGAGGCCACACACTACACACTAGCAGTTGCTAGTGTAGAGTGTGGCCTCAAATCTGGCTTGCGACTATTGCCGAAAGGCAATGATTGTACTAGTGTGTGGCCGATGGCTGACTTTCAAGGGTTTTCTTATCATGTATCAATAACATTACATTTATCTAGTTGCAAATTTGTGTATAAACAGGGTAGGAATTTAATAACGGTACGTAGCAAAGTGATACATAAGCGCATAGGAAACCAAATACTCAAGCGTCTCTAAAATGTTCCTATTGTCAGAACACAAATAGTATTACTCTGTGAACAAAACCCTCTATATTTCGATTTGTCAGTTTTAATTCTTGGCCAAGTTAACAGTGTTAAAAAAGCTGTTTTGATTGAATTGATAGTGGAATCAAAAGGAAGATAGAGCGGTAACATTTGGGTTTGTTTATGTAAAAAAAACATACTTATAAGATTTCTTAGAGATTCGGAAAACATTTCTTTTCCTCCAGTGATGAGGCGTTTCCTTTTCGAACATGTGCACGTAGCCGGGTCCACAGGCGTAAGCGAAACCTGATTCAAATGTTTACATTATTTTAAACAAGTTTTAGTAAGATATGAGATATATAGAACCTTATATAAGATATTGGAACTGGGCAAAAATGTTAATAAAAAATTCAATTCACGTACCTTAGGCACATTCTGAAGTAAACATCCCCATACATTAAATTTATTCAGTAGGAATGTCAATGGGTAAACTATCAAAAAGGATAAATACATGGAGTAAAGTTTGTAAAACGATAACATGTAAGTTATAGTTTTTACGAATACGTTTCGTAAATTGTAACGAAACGATGGTAATATAGTAAAACAATTGTATGGACGATATCAAAACGTACCCTTAGGGAAATTGACGAGGTTAGTGACAGGGTAGTCTTCTTCAAAAAGACTCTGTTCTCGTTCGCTGGTCGTGTCCTGTTTACTTGAAGTGCTTTCAGGCGCCGACTCTTCAGCTCTGTTTGAAAATTTTTAAGCCAATTATTCAATAGTAAAATATCTTTTAAGTTCTGTTCTTTTTTCGCTCGCATATTCCGTTGAAACACTAGACTTAAATAAATCTAGTTCTCCTACATACTACGATAAATACAATACTTACATATTAGCATTAGGTGGCAATGTTTTATTGGGCATTTTCTTATTACAATAATTGACAATTTGCCACGCGTTGATGTCTTTTGTTAGAAAAAGTAAAAAAAATGTTGTCATTACTTCATAATGAGTCGATCTTTTTTAGTCGCGTAGTTTCGGTTAAAAAAGAAATATATTAGGCCAAATACGAATTTCATGAAAGTCTGTCTTTTGAAGTTAGAAATTCGCTTATTTTCGCCGAAATCGACGAATACACGAAATCCCTTAGTTATCCATGAGTCCATGACTGCGTGTGTATGGGTGTTCGTGTTATTCGATCTTCTATCCGAATATTTGTGTTTGTGAATATTTGGCAAAGAAAAGCCAAATAAAAACGAGAAAAGCGATGTGATGAGCCATCATAATATTACAAGCCTTGCTTAAAATAATAATTGTAAAATCAATAAATTTGTCTAAACCCCACAAACTCACTCGGCCTCGACTTTCTTCAGAGACATTTCCATAACATCAGCGGCTCTAAATATGCAGTTCTGGCGCAGCTCCCCGTTCTCCACCATCATGATCATGCCGTTGTCGGTGCCGAACATGATGCGGTCCGGAGTCAGCCACATGCAGCTGGTTATGTTGATCTGATGTAAAAATAATATTATTAGCGGATTTGTTTTAGAGCCAACGCGCACTTGTGATTTTTAATCGGGCGATAGTTTAGTTGGAATCGTAAGACGATCGTGATCAAACTGTCGGCCGATAGTTTGGTTTTGAGAGCTTGCGCGCACTTGTGATTTTTAGTCGACCGATAGTTGGTCGATAGTTTAGTTGAATCCGGGCGCGCGCTCACATAGTCCTTCATGCACAGGCCGATAGTTGTCCGATAGTTGTACAACTATCGGCCAGTCATTTTCGATAGTTTGATCGGTCGATAGTTTAATCGTCAGTGCGCGCACTGCCATTAACTCTATACTGAATCTGAAAACGATCAAACTATCGCCCGATTAAAAATCACAAGTGCGCGTTCGCTCTTAGGGCTCTATTATTGGGCCGCCATGGTCAGCCAGCAGCCGACGCCAGACAAAACATGTCAAATTATATGACAACATTCCTAGCCCTCGAGGAGCTCGTGGTGCAGTGGTTAGCGCGCTCGGCCTGCGATCGTTGAGATTAAGCAACTTTCGCAATGGTTGGTCACGGGATGGGTAGCCAAAAGTTTATTATCTCGAGCTCCTCCGTGCTTCGGAAGGCACGTTAAGCTGTGGGTCCCGGCTGTATTTGCAGTCGTTAATACCCACCAATCCGCACTGGGCTCGCGTCTTGGGTCATGGCCCATTTTTCTTATCCATCCATAAGGAAGGCCAGTGGGCCATCAGTGGGGACATTAAATGGCATGATGAAGATTCCTAGCCCTCACGCGGCGGCGGCGGCTTGACTGTGACGCCAAGTCAAGTAAATGCTGCTGGCGTCGCCGTCGCATTTCACTGTTGTTGATATATATATTTGATGATGAAGTTAAAAAATATAACATTTAAGAATACCAAATGGGTAAAAGTTTGGCACTACTGATTTGGTGATGTCACAAAAGCAGACGTTCTCTCCTTGTCCAATTTGAAAGTTTGATGCCCTATAACTTTGGAAATATTCAAGATAATTAAAAATAAATACTTGGTTTGTGTTGCTAATATCTCGAAAACCATTTAAAATAAATAAAAAATATCGGTATATACCCTATTGGACCGAAGGCGATGCACATCTTCTAGTGAGATTTGATAATGAGTCACACCAATGATTTTTGTTATCAGCATATCTAAAAAATATGTTACTCGAGAAAAAAGAAAATGTTTTTATTTTTTTCCTATCTTCAAAAATGACTGAGATATTGAACGTTAAAGTACGGCCTCCGAGGAAAATTCGGGTGAACCAATGGCATTAACGTGTGACGTCACATCGCGAGTTGGCCCTTCATATATTATTCTCCTTTGGCTATATAGTTGCGCTCTCACGGTTTCGCAATAAATTTATTTATTTTTCTTATAGTCGATCAATGATCAATTTTGTATTAAGCCCATGTGAAAAAAAAACCTTCAAATATATAAGTTGTATTTTCGTGATTAATAAATTAAATCAACTTTCGTAATGGCGGACGGTATTCTGTCAATATAAATAGCAACCGTCAAACTTCGATCAACAATAACACGAAGCCGTCAAATGGACAGTAGGTGACAGTTTTAGAGTGCGGCTGCGCGCGGTCGAAATCGAATACTAATCATTTACCATAAACTTAGAACGAAGAAAATGTACTGTAACTATCGCCAAAAACGCACCAGTTGCGCGAAAATTGCGCACGGACGGACTCTATGTACTTATAAATTCCTTGACTCTATGTCTCTATATGTAGGTACAGTTGGACGGAAATCACCCGTAGCAGCCGCAATCGGAGATGTCACTGCGACATGACGTCATCGCAATAGCGCGCAAGGAAAGCAAATTTACAAAAGCTGGTGAAACTTTGCGACGCTGTAACTTTGGAAATCCTGGACAGATTTCGATGAAACAAAAACTTTTATTACTTGCACGAGTACGCGCATTAAATGCAGTAATTTTTATAGTCATATTTTGATGTGTTGGTGTGACTCATTGTCGAACTTTTTTAAGTCACTGCGTAAAGGTACTAAACTAATGGTCTCTATGATAAATATCTAGTTTATAAGTAAGTACCTACTAGGATTTACGTACGAATTAATATTTTTAATATCTCATCTCAGGTGTTAAACCCGTCATCATCAAAATATAATCATCACTTAATAAACAATACATTATCTGGGAGTACTTAATGTCGTGAAACCAATTTGATTTTACGTCTTCTTCTTATTGACGACGATTCACTTCGTCCAAAGTATAACTTAAAAATGGTATGAAAAAGTAAGCGGTAAGAACAAAACAGTTGTAACGGAACTAAAATTGGGCACACTACGGTAACTATTATTGTAATCGTAGAGTTGAAATTCGAGCACAACACTCACGTTTTCCGATTTGCACCAGCCCCATTGCCGCCAGACCGTCTCCGAGACGTTCATGATACGGAAGGTGTACGGGCCCGTGATCACCACCAACGTAGCATCCGATGGGTTGCATTGCACCTGAAGTATAAAACCTTAGTAATGTGGAAATTAATTTCTTACATTTTACCGAAAAAGATAAGGAAAAGGGAAAAAGGAAAAGTTTTAGGATAAACTTCATCAGAACTTTTTCTTCAAACGATTCGTAGTCAATAGTTGGTTTCAGTTGATATTTCTTGTAAGTACTTACACTTTCGACAACGCCTTGTCCGCTCGGATTCTGTGCTTTGGCGTGACTTTCAACTTTGCCCTTATCCCAATTATAATAATACAGATACCAGTCTGGTTCCCCAGTGATTGCCACCAGATATTTGGAATCGAATGTGAATTGAACACATGCAAATTCTCTTGCTGTAGAATTTTCAAAGGGGACTGTTAGTATTTTTCGCCTTTTGTATGTGGTCAAATCGTATATTGTTATTATTGGTTTTTGTCCTTCTTCTGCTATTTCGTTGAGTGCCAACCAGCGTCTAAAATAGATGTAATTTTCACAATAAATTGGCAAAACAAGATCAACTCAACATTTATAATGACATCATTTTTGGTACCAGTCGCTATTCATAACAACTTTGCTTAGAGTGGGTGGGATGAACATTTAATCTTCCTGTTTTGTCGGAGGGGCTTGATTTTTGTAGTTCTACTCATAAAAATACGTTTTGTGGTAGGTATTATAGATATCAACGTGATAGTTTATAAAGTCAAATGTCGCCCATTCTCGAATTGGTTGAACCAAAATTTTAAAGCCACACGCCTTACCAAACTTTTTTAACTACATTTTACTTCATAAGACTTTAATGTCTCCTACGCATTAGTGGCATTACTACATAAGTAGTCTTACCTATTAGGCGATAAAACCAACGACTTGATCGGCTTGTGTTTGTCTTGGAGCCGAATAAACTTCTGCTTCTTTTGAAGATGGTTGTGTATAACTATGACACCGCCAGCCGGGTATATGATCTCGGATTCGGTCATAAAATGGGCATTGTATCTAAACCAAATATAGTTTATACGTAATGTAGAATCAAGTCAAATCAATCAAAATACATTAGAAAAAGTATTGAAGTTAATTAAAACAATAAACTTTGATGTTTTAGTTGTTTTATAATAAATTATACCTAGTTATACATATAACTAGGTAAGTATAATGTATAGATATCAAATTTAAGTCAGTCAAGCAATTTATAAAAATGAATAGGTAGGTAAGTATGTCGAAAACAAAATTTTATTAGTTTCTACTTAGTTTTAGGTAGGTAACATATATTACTTAGTTCAAGATTATAAAAATTGAAAAAAGCGTTATAAGCTTTAAATTTTAGGTAAGTAGATAAAATAAAACTTACTGAATGTCCGTCCGAAGACCGTAAAATATACGAGCTGAAATATTAGGTGGCGTCGCCTTTGCCATGATTTATAAAGTTACAAGCTAAAAACACCTTAAATATTCAATTGATAATAATTTCTTTAACATTAGTAAAACTTTTAAATTGATTAAATATAATTTTCTTCCAGTATCTATCACAACATCACAACAATAACAGTTGTATAATGGTTGTCATGGTAACGAAAATAAGCTAGTCTCTATGGTTAAAAAAATGAGTTAAAAAGTTTGCATTGTAAAGTCTGTTGTCTATGATTTTACTAAAGTGTTGGTGTTGTCGATTAAAGGTGACAGCAGACTTATCAACTCGGAAAGGGATCGACACCGTTCGCCTTTCGCCTCGCGATCAACCAGGCGTCAACCTAACGTATACCGAAGCACTAAGCACGTAACCAAACCGGTACCCCTAGTATGAGTTTGGCAAACTGTATTCGTAATCGAAAATTATCGCTCTATCTCTTTCATGACCTTTGACTGCTTTACCGACATGAGAAGTTCATCCGATAGTTTTCGTAAACGTTGACAGTTAAAATCAACTCATACTAGGGGCACAGATCAGCGTCGGTACGTCGACTCGGCTACGGCTAGGCGACGCCGCGCTTACCGCTCGCTGGTCCCGAGGCGAGGCGATTACGTTACGATTCCGATTAGTGTGCTTTGCAGTAGGGAGTTTCATACAAAGAATACTGAACCCCTCGAGTTGATACGTTTACGTTCCGTTTTACGAGTTGATATATATGCTGTGACCTTTATGATTAAAATGAACATGCCCCTGCTCTGGCACTTCGCGTTTTTCTATAGTGGAGGAATGTTCTTCCAGTTATCCCTATAGTCCAGTAGGGATAGCTTGGTAGAGATAAGTGTACCAGACGGATTTTCCCCCTTATTCCTCGTACATTACCAAGTTTGATAACTGGCTATCTACAAGGAAAAACAATTCTTCCTAGCTTACCCGGTTTTCAAATGGGAATTTTTGTTCCTGGTAGAAAACCGTAATTTTAATTAGTTTTCTACGAAGAATTTTTTTCTCTTCTTAGCTTACCCAGTTATCAGAGGAGAATTTTTTTTCCTCGTAGAAAGCTATGAATTCAATCACAGCTTTGTACGTGTTGTTCTAAGAATAAGAATTTTTCCTACTTAGCCATTAGATCAGATAGACCGAATAATTTTAAAGGGAACAACAGTTTTATTTTATTTTATTACTAGCGGCCGCCCGCGGTTCCAACCGCGTGGTTCTCGTTCCCGTAGGAATATCGGGATAAAAAGTAGCATAAGTTATTCCTTATTATATCAGCTGCCTGCCAGTGAAAGTCCCGTCAAAATCGGTTAAGCCGTTTCAGAGATTAGCCGGAACAAACAGACAGACAGACAAAAATTGTAAAAAATGTTATTTTCGTATATGTATCGTATATATAATCATATACATGTAATTAAAAAGCAGTTATTTTAATATTACAAACAGACACTCCTTTCTTTATTTGTATAGATATAGATTTAATAGTAAAGAGGTTATTAACATTTTTACTTTTTTGCATTCACAATGCAATTTTTATCATTGAAGAATTGAAAATGAAGTACATATTTTAGAAAAAATCAACCCGTCTCTCAACCAGCTCCGAGGGAACGGTTGATTGGAAGGTGTAATTATTGAAGTAAAACTTAATCTAAGTAATTATTCGGTCTATCTGATCTAATGGCTAAGTATGAAAAATTCTTATTCTTAGAAAAACACGTACAAAGCTGTGATTGAATTCACAGCTTTCTACGAGGAAAAAAAATTCTCCTCTGATAACTGGGTAAGCTAAGAAGAGAAAAAAATTCTTCGTAGAAAACTAATTAAAATTACGGTTTTCTACCAGGAAAAAAAATTCCCATTTGAAAACCGGGTAAGCTAGGAAGAATTATTTTTCCTTGTAGAAAGCCAGTTATCAAACTTGGTAATGTACGAGGAATAAGGGGATTTTCCTATTGTGTTCTTCTCTCAGAAACAGCCCACAATACTACTAGGTATAAATAGGTAACTTAAGTGGTAAAATTTTCCAGCAAAAGACGGCAATTACAAAAGGCTCTATAAAATATTAAGAAGGATTATTCGAACTTGGTCGAGGAAAGTCACCCCAGTGGCATTCATAGGGCTTTATTTGAAGGCATTAAAACTGATATTTTTTTTTTATGTCGGTCATGCCGATATTAAGACTCTCGCAAGAAAATGTATATATGAAGTTGACCATTCTACTCCCAAGTAGCTCCGGTGGAATTCGAACCCAACCCACGACATCTAACTGTCCGTCATCCGGGCGAATGCTAATTAAAAATAAAATAAGTATTTTAAACGCAAAAACGGATTAAAATAAACCTACCTAGTCATAGGCGTATATAGGATCCCATCCCAGGATGTTTGGCTGCTACCAGCGATTCACAATTCTATACAGGTACCGTCATCGCATCGATCATGCATGGCCCACAGGGTGGCAAGGCTGGCAAAATGCCACAGGTCCCGAGCCACAAAGGGCCTCCCGACTCCAGCAAACACATTTAGAAAAAGAAAGATCCAATACAATACGTAGTGAATTGGCCACGGGCCCCAAACGGTATAGTTAAGCCACTGTCAGGGGTCAGGCCCCTCCTGAAGAATAAGCCTAGATACGCCAATGTACCTAGTACTTATAAATATAAATCATAGTAATCAGCAAAGAGTCGACACACAAACTGCGCATTCTAAAGTCATGAGGAGCGCGCCATTTGCACGGCAGCTGATTGGTCTTCAATGTCAGCCTGGAGGAGCATCCGCCTTGCAATTTCCGACACAACTCTCAGCTTCCTTTGCCGGTTAATTCATATTTAACTATTCATGACATTCATCATATATAATGATATTTATTTTTTGCTCTACATAATATCGCTGATGGGAAAAATATTTTTTAATACAGTTGCTCAAAAAGTGGCGTATTGCAGGGACGTATAGCGTTCGGGATGTGGGCTATTACACACTCGAACTTTTTCTTTACCTTTCCCGAACTCGTGCGTTTTCTTTCCCAACTGTCAAAATATTGTCTATTAAAAAGAAAAACCAACCACGAAGTTTTTACTAAAAAAAAAATCATAGAAGTTTTTATGATTCATTCATTCAAATATTTCTAAAAAGAAGCTACTAATTTGTTTCAATATCAGATTTAAAAGTAATTTTAATTATACATTAAATTAATATTAGTATCGGCCAAATTAAATTTATGAATATAAAAAATACATAAAATTGGCTGTATGACCACAGATAACTAAATATGGTATGACGTGCACTATTTACCATAGTATCTGCTTATAGAAGTTTGCGCAAGTAAGTGAAAAGAAAATGAGGGACCTTATTTCTTAATTTTCTAAATTAGTTTTTTCTGGTTTTTATGGTAGGTACTTAGTATGGTGGAATTTAGTGCAATAATGTGGCTTTAATGGAAAACGATGTGGTAAAAGAGAGAAATAAGGAAAGGCGCTCCTGTAGGATTCGGATTGCTTTTGTTAGGTTTCATTTCATTTCATCTCATTTAATTTAATTTTCATTTCATATCAATAAAAAAATTCTACTGAAACCTTGGCTGTATGATCATAGTTTCCTTTGCGAACCCAGAATGGGTGAAGAAAACAAAAAAAAGTCTCTGCTTAATTCTTTTACGATTAGTTAGTTGAGTTTATTGTGTTTTATTATTTTATTAAATTGCTTAATTTTTTCGCAACTGTATTAAAAATAGTTGTTCAGTACACGTGCGGAACCGTCATTGCAACTTGTTCCGACTGTCAACCCTCACCTTCGGCTGCGCCTCGGCTCGGGTAGACATTTGTCGGAACTCTGCAATGACAGGCTTTCCGCACTTGTAATGAAATCTACTATATATTACAACTACAACGAATGCAACGAACGAATTTTTCCTGTTACACTCTATTGTTAGGTACTTACCTACATTTAATTTCAGTAATCGAACGGGATATCTATTTGTATAACTTTGTACCTAACTAAATATATTAATATATTTAAAAAAAATTATAACCTGCATATTATTATTACAAATAATTATTCAGCCTGGGTTGGGTTGCCTGGAAGAGATCGCTGCTCAGTGATAAGGCCGCCCATTTGGACCACTTCTTGTTAACTGTCTTTGCCTGGCCGCACTCGGGCCACCGACCACAACCACAAAACGCCGCCACCGAGTCCTATTTCCTGTAGTTTTCATCACAGCCTCCACACATTCTTTGGTTCTGCAATATTTTAAATAGAAACCTTATTGTTATTGCGCATAGACTTCGATCGGGGCACATGCCACTTAATAAGTTTGGACATCTGATGAAGAAAGTTAGCTCCCCTAATTGTAATTTATGCGGTAAAATCAAGGATGTCCAACACGTCTTGTTGGTGGAATGTTCCCGGAATCGAACACTGCGAGAAAACTTGGTTGCTAAGCTGAAAATCAACAAGCTTGATATCGGTGTGTTCCTGAGTATTCTTTCCAACCCCTGGTCTTAAGAAGCACTGTTGATTTACAGTTTCGCAGCCCAAAGTATTAAAGTAAGATTAGAAATAAGTACTAATTAGATAGGTAACACATGTCATAGTAACGATGGGGCTGGCATGTACAATGTACAAAAGCCCCTTTAAATAAATAAAGAAAAAAATTACATATTATTATGAACTCGCGAAACATGCCGCACACGGTTGACGCGCCCCAGTGTTAATCGTCTCTTCTTCTAGCTTCAAGTGGCGGCCGGCGCGGAAATCGAATGAATGCTTAATTGATTCCCAATCCAACCATAATAGGTTGCCTAGTTAAAAAGTGTTTTCAATCCATGGTTGGATAGATTTTGTCTTTTTGGCAGCAAATTAATCTGATTGGATTGAAAATAAAATAAGCTTTCATTTGATATGTAACACAATCATGTATCAATGTAATCACTTAAAGGTACATAATACATACGCTTCTTACCTGGAAAATTTACAACTTGCCATCGATTTCGATGATTATTTCTATGCAGAGTTTAATCACTCATGCTTACCTATCCTATACACTTATGATTATGAAACATTGTTTGCGCCGGCCGGGCCTAGGTTTCTTATTGAACATTCTCCTTGTGGATATGGAAAACCATGTGCGCTGTATAAAGAATTGAAGAATATTATTTCATAAACAACGTTACAATTAACCCATACCACTATAGGTACTAAGCAAAAAAAAATACAATCACACGTTAAGCGGTAAATCAATATAATTCAGGTTGCGTGGTTATTTACCTACTTACTGTATTTATTATAGGTACAATACCATCACAACTCGAACATTCCATCACTTTACAAGTATTTTTTTCTACTAGGTACCTGCATTTATATTTATCTCTAACAAAACAAATGGTAACACTGCATTATTGGCCATATTTTTAGTACAAAAATGGCAAGACATTATCTAGGCCTATAATGGTACTTCATTAGAATTAAATATCATAGAAATTCCTTCTCGTAGGTATCTTAGACTATTATCTCAATAATTTAGATTTCTAACAAAAATAGATTTGATGTTAAAACAAACTGTAAAAGTAAGGTAGGTAACCCGTAAATATTATATCACATAGGTAAATGAAATATCATATCACTCAACTTCGAGCTTTGCCCATCTGATATTCAAAGATATGACTACATAAACATAAATCAATGTATGCGCCCTGTTACACCCCAACGTTTTATCTTTTTGTTTCTAGCTCTACATTACAGTTTACATTACGGTCACACTACGAAAACGTTCTTCAGTTGACAAATTCATTACTTTATGCTCTTATAACCGTTTGAAAGCAGACAACTGCCGGCATATAAAAGTATACTTACTTCATCGTTACATAAACAAGGTTTAAAATTGTATACACCCTTGACCTACGTCATGCCTACGTCTAATTTCATAATCAACATCAAAACTTACTAGTAGACTGTATTCATTAGGAAGTTTGAATTAGTTAGGCATGTATTAACCCAGTAAATAGAGACTAATTAAGGGGGGTTCTCTTACAAGTGGTCCGGTAGTTCTGTTAGATATGTTGTACTTATAGGGTGGTTAGTGAGTATTAAAAATGCCTCCGCCCCCGCCGTCATATTGTCGCCGCCGAAAAAATCGGCAGTTTTTTAAATTTTTGCTTAATTTTTCGTTTAGGTAAGTGCATTTGAGCCAGAAACGATTGTTGACAATGTTGTAGAAAATTAAATTTTCTATAATTAACGGTTTACATTTTGTTTCTAGGACAGATAGTTACGCAGATATTCACTTAAAAAAAATTATTTACAGAAATTTGTCAAACTTCTAAAGAACAGGGTGCAAAATGGGCCTAGAGTCGTAGCACTTTGAAACCTTATTTAATATAAAAATAAATTTAAGTAATAAATAATTACAACATTTTATTATATGGCGAAATAAAAAAGTTACAGTAGTTCAAAAAGTCTTGAAATAAGCAAAAAAATTTTGCTTATATCTTCGTTTAGGTGCATTTTAGCCAGAAATTCGCGGAAGGCCCGCGTTGCTCGAAGTGGCAACCGATGTTTTAAAAGTTGACAAACTAAAGGATTGACGTGTTGCATACTTCGAGCAACGCGGGCCTTCCGTTCCGGGACGGAAAACCCGCGTTGCTCGAAGCTTCCATGCGTGTTGCGTAGTCATTCTGACTAGTAATGACATTGCGACGCTCTACAGTGCGACAACGTTTTCTGTTCCGGTGGTAATCTTTGGAACTAAAACAGTTTTCATACGACAGTCTATTTTGACAGCTAATTTCGTATTGCAAGTGGCTCCTCTGTCACGAATGTCACCGGAACAGACAGGATTGTGGGACTATATGCCATGTGCAATCGGTAAAGCAGACATATTGCTCTAAACTGAGCCACAGAATAATATTTGTAAACTGAGCGAAGGAAAATAGATCTAACGGTGACGAACTTTATAATAATTTATACCAGTGTACATAGTTATAAAATTTTATGGAGCACGTGGCGCCCTAGTAGCGCGGAATAATGATAATAAGTTCCGCACATGCGAAATTAATAGGTGTACACCCACAAAGACTATGGATCTAGATCGCGTGACACACTTCTGTAAATGCTAATTCCTCGCTCTGGTTTTCCGCCTCACTTTATTTGCGAAGTCTGTCGCACTTAGCGCACCTACTTTCTCTTTTGTTTCGCTTTTAATTACTTCGTCATTAGATGCCAGTCATTAAAATTTCGTTAAGCTTCTCTTTAGATGCATTTGTTGTTTCAATATGTAAAAAAATCGGCCAAGTGCGAGTTGGACTCGCCCATGAAGGGTTCCGTACCCACTTAACGTACCGATTATCTATTATACTCAGCCAAAATTCTACTACTTATATTTTTTCGTCAGCAAAATATAACTTTTTTTCTTTCATAGTGTTTGTATGAATGACAAAGTTACATTTGCGGTTTTTGAAAATATCTCAAAAAGTGCTTAAGTATATCTCGTTTAAATCAATTTTCGTTAAAAGTTTTTAATAAGATCTACAGCATATTATATCTTTTCTAGATTATTCACTCTTTTATTTCAAAAGTTACACACATTTTACCACTTTGGAAGCCTATACCTCTCAAAAGATTGACTTTGAGAAAAATGTTTGAGAAACCTTTATGTCATTTTTAAAGACATACACCCAATTGCAGGAAGCTCCATTAAAGTTAAAGCTTCATTAAATCTATTGCCGTCACTTTTTATTTCTTGACAACGAAAAGTGACAGCAATAGACTTAATGAAGCATTAACTTTAATGGAGCTTCCTGCAAGTGGGTGGTTGGTAAGTATCGCCTACTCGAATATATTTGATGAAAAAATATATAAATTTTAAGTTTTAGTTCCATGTAGGTATGGGGAGCCCTCCTTAACTTCTTATTTTTTATTTTTTTATTAAAATCGTAAAGCGGTTTACAGAATACATCCTACCTGCTAAGTTTCAACCGTATAGTTTTAATAGTTTTTTGAAATGGTTGTGAGTTGTGACATACGGACGGACGGACGGACAGACAGACATGACGAATCTATAAGGGTTCCGTTTTTTGCCTTTCGGCTACGGAACCCTAAAAATAGTCATAAGTAGGTACTTAAAAGAAATGAATTTGTTTGGTATCGTTCGATCGTAACTCGATCGAGGAAGCGTTCTTTGGTGAACCAATATGGGTATTGAGCAAGAAGATAACATCCAGTGACCCAGTCAATGAATTGGCGATATTGGCCACAATTGATGGTGCAATCTAATCGACTGACGCATGAATGAGAGCTTCCGCCTATTCCAGTAGGACTACATTACATAGCTGGACAGCTAAGATGGTCACTGCGGATATTAAGTTTGGGGAAATTTATTTCCAGTGCTCTATTATGCTCCATAATCAAATAAATGGATCAAGTATTTTTTTTTACTAACGATCGGGGTTATTATCATTATGCTGTAGGTATTAACATAATATTTAATCGCATAATAATCATTGAATAAATCAGGTTAGTCGAAACTTCGGCGTAAAAATAATAAAACGAATTTCGAACTGCGAATTTAAATTCACTTTAAGAACAATAGCTACAGTTTTTGACCTTCGTAATGAACGAGTTAATACTGTTTTTGAACCTTTGTTCGTTTAAAGTAGGCACCTAAAGTGCAGTGGCACTAAAACAAAGAACAAAAGCGGACAACGAGCAAGTCATTTTGTCTTTATTGTCGGGTAGCAGGCAACTAGCCAATTCCGTAGCATTTCACGTTGATGCAAAATACACCTATCGATGTAAGAATGTAGGTACTGCAGAGTTCACAGAATGCTGTTGTAGAATTTTATCGTTGTAAGAATCATTACCAGCCACGCCGTATAAAATAGTTATAAGCTAAACTACAAGACGGATCGATAGCATCGCGTGTCGGTCCATTAGCGTCAACATTTTGGTGGAATGCCTGAAACGTGAAAGCGAACACAATGCCGACCTTTGATAAAACCATAAAATATTTATCCAGCAGTTGCTATAGACTACTCCTTGCTACCCGATTCCAGTACATGATCGAAAACTCTTCAATTAGCTAGCAGTTTCACTATCCGGGTCGCGTATCCATGCATTGCGTAATTTGTGAAGCGGTCGCCTGTATATATTTGTTTAAGGTGTGATCATATTTTCCTCAGTTTACACGACCTTCGCCTTTCTTGTGGATGACGTGGCCTCGTCACTGGCGTCACCAGTGGCAGATTTACCATCTATTCGGTCATAAACCTCTCGTTTTATAACTGTTGCTGATGAAATTTCAAATAACGATTCGTCTCCGTCTCCAAATCAATTGTCTCAAGCTATTACATTTTGCTGCAGTTCATGTTACTAATTTGAAATGCATAACAAAACTACTGTTGATGCAATTTACCTAATTCAATGATTGTGCAATTACGGATTTTAGTCAAATAAAATTACCTGAACAAATGTAAAGTTTTATTACCGTTTAGGACTGACCTACTTTATTTAATCTTGTTAACTATTGATTCAATGTTTTATTTTGGTAAAAATCCATGTTTTCCTTTTGATAACATGGTAGTTGAACTCTGATTGTTGTTAAGTAGGTATCTTTAATTATTTGATTTATTATATAAGAGACAATAAGTACTTATCACCGAACTAAAACATCCACGCTATACGCGATTCTCTTAAGTATGTAGGTAATTGGCATATAAATAATAGGTACGTAAATAATAGGCATTGCACCAAATCCCAAAAAAGTTTTAATTGTTTACCTAGCCCTGATGATTTTGCCCTAATTTTCTCAATATAATAATAATCGATTTCGCTTTTCGATAGATAACAATAGGTGTGACGCATCGAACGTCAGGAAAACACGATGTTAGTTAGGTAGCAATCGAGTCTCGGTCGGAGAGAAATGATAGCGCGAGGCGCGAAGGCGCGGCGAGTGCGGCTAGTATGCTTCAGCCCGCGACGACGAGCGCCCCGACGCGCACCGATCTCGGGCTCCTCCGCGAAAACAAACACGCCAATTATCTCGCCGCGATAAAACGATACGGCTTTATCAACGCGTGATAACTCACCAGTGTGATTACTGATAAAGAACCAAGTGGTCGACGCCTTTAGTGTATTATGTAAAAGTGTAACGAGTGTATCATTCTAACGTCAGCATGACTACCATGGCCGGACCTCGAAAGAGCTTCTCCATTCAAGACTACCCGGAACACCTGAACCCTTTCCACGAGGAAGACAATCATAACAAGATCAGGTTCTGGACCATTGGAAGGAAACTCAACCGCTCCAACAGCATCACCTTTTCTGGAATCAAAGACCTCAAAAACTCATGGTGAGTGCAAACAGCTGAGATGTGCCGACCATAAAACGCGATGTACCTACTTTTAACCATCTTGTTAAATATGTATGTATGTAATAGCCTTGATGGATTGATTTCACCAGCACGTCGTAGAACATGCAAACGAGAAAGATAATTAACAAATTGTCTAAGTATTGTAGAAAACACGCACACAACGAAATTGTCGATTCAGTGCCATTCCTCAATCGAAATCGAAACTAGCACTAGCATGTTGGTATCATGATTTTGTAAAGACCAATAGTTTTTCGCTGTTTCTATTATCCAACTGCATGACACGAATACGTTTTGGTAATCGTGCGATTAAAGCAGGGAACTCATTAAACCATATCCACTTTGGATCGCGATTACAGCGCGACGATTAATTTTGCTTTGTGTGCATAATAGACTAGAAATAGATCAAAATTCTGAAGATACTTGCTTTTAATGCTGATTAAAGTTATTCAAGTCAATGCTTAGAACTATAAGACATTGACGTAAAAGGTTAAGAAGACTAAGATTCTTGAACGAGTAGGTATAACCGTATAACCTACAGCAAAAATAAACATAAGAAGTCATCTGGCAGTCTAATCGCTCTTTAAAATTTCCCTCTACTGCAAAGAGATACTGTTTGATTGATGGGAGTGAATGACCAAAGCTATAATAGATAAAACAGTAGGTATATGATTTGCTCAACTGCATGTAAGAATTTGTTTATTGTTTTTTTATGTTGATGTGTCCTGACCAGGAGAGCTTCATGTATAAATCAATTCAGTTGTTTAGAAATAATATACACCTATAAATTGAACAATATTACATAAATGTAAGGCGATAACTCTCACCGCAATCTCTCCTTCTACTTTACCACAAGCCAGACGAAGGTTTATTAACACCAAAAATGTAATTGTTACTTGAATTATAATATGCTCATACGTACATACGAGTAGTATTTTAAAGAAGATAGATGTGAAGCATTTAAATATAAAGTAACACATTGTATTTTCGTAGAAAACAAAGTATTTGTTGAATGAAAAAATACTAAAAAATGATATAAAGATTTAAAATTTTATTAGCTGCGCGTCGTGCGCTTGGTTATAAAAATAAAAGAATTCTATACGGAAACAAACCAAACGACTCAAGTAATTGCTTACGAGTATGTTATTTAAGTAGGTACCTACTGTTTTATTTTATAACAACTCATGTAGCTATGTCATGTCGTTTTGTGTAAGGACAGCATTATACAATAACAAGTCATATTGATAATCAGCTATTCCAAACGTGATAATTTGCTGAAATTTCTATGTAAGTATAGGTATTTGCTGGATCGATTGCGCTATTATTGGACGTCGACATCAAAACTTCATCGTTTACGTTACGTTTCTGAATATGTACAAAAAAATATCCACATTAACTGAAGAAATATTGTTAAATATTGAATGTAGGGAGACAACTGCATTAAATTTTAATGAAAATGTTGGGATAGGTATGCACCTACCTTCTTCATGATTTTAAATATCAGACTGGGTTGATGAAGTTTCATTTTCAACATGATAGAGTCCTAGTAGGCACAAGTGTTGAGCTTAAGTTGCTTTTGTTATCATATCAAGCGCATAGCATAGGGTCTAAACTCTAACTGAATAAGTGTCGTCAGGTGTATTTATAGCTCTGAAGTCATTATTGACACTGTCGCATACTTAAACATGCAACGTGATAGGTATTTTATTAAGTAACTTCTTTACTACACTTTATATCCAGGTTTTTCTTAATTCGTCTATTTTATTAATATCTAGCATGTCATTTAACCAATGATAAAATCAATAAAACACTTTCAATAAAAAGTCAGTTCAAGATTGTTTACTCAAAAGCCACGTAAGGAAATATACCATTTAATTAATAATTACTGTTCTATGAAAAGGTTTTGTTTTGCCTGTTTGATTATATATAAGTCCTTTAAACTTTGTCTTCTTTTTATTTTAACATACTTACGTTTTCATCGAAAGTTATTAATAATTCATAGGTATCTAAAGTGTTGTCCAAAACATAAAAAAATTAAATGGTTAAAAGATGTTCAAGTACCTACCTATATTGTCACAAATCAATCACGAGTAAAAGTAAGAAAAATGTACTTATTCTGAAACTGGTGAAACTTTAACATGAAGTAAGTAGACAGCAGGAGAGTGCGATTCATAATGATTTCAATAAAGCTTTTTTTCCCATAGATTCGAAAAGCTTGCTTATCAATAACGGGGCCCAAAACGATTCATTGTTAACCAGTTATGACAAGAGGGTAATAAATATTGAGATTTGAATTTAGAACATAATAAAAGAAGCATTGGTTGGAGTGTAGCAAATAGGTGTGCAGTACTTTAAAAAGAATTCAACTGATTATGTATGGGGCCGTTACTTTGAAAAATAAATCAAAAAAGGAATTTTATAAAATTGAGAATATTTCGTAAACGGTGCGTCGTAGCTAAAATCTAACAAAATTTTCAACCCCCCTACGGTGCCCCCAGAGATATTTAAAAGGAATCCGATGGACCATATATTTTTTTCTTTGCTTTTGACATGATTGCTTTTCTTATAGAGGGGGATGAAAAGCAGAGTGTAGGTATTACTCGACCGCAAAATTATTTTCACCTCGGGCGGCGTATATTGAATCCCTCGCTGCGTTCAGGATTCTACTTTAGAATCCTTCACTGCGCTCTGGATTCAAAATAGCGCCCTCGCCGTAAATATATTATTTTGCTCCATTGTAATTTGTAATACAATCTACTATTTCACTGAACAACCCATCATAAACGTCAATTAAACGATATGTTATTTTAGGCAAAGTGAGATTTCCGATCTGACACGATAACCTAGATTTAAGTACAATGTGCCAAATTGGAAATTGATTGCTTTCTTTCAGCAAGGTAAAGTTTATCTAGATCAAAATTCTGTCTTAGAATTTTATTATTATAGCTAGTCTATACATATAAAACTCTAAATTGATTGACTGATTCACTGATTCATTCATTGTTGGCATAGGCGTAGAGCCCTAACGGCTGACGGTAGAGACACCATTTTTAGAGGGTAGATACCTTTCATGATGTAGATGAGCACTAAGAAAGGATTTTAGAAAATTCCCGTTATACAGGATGCTACAAGTTGTTCAAGTTTGTATGAGAATTTGTATAGGGTTGAAGATAGAGACACCATTTGTGGTGGGTAGATACCTTTCATGGTGTAGGTGTGCATTAAGAAAGGGTTTTTTGAAAATTCCCGTTTCTTAAATAAGTATAGTGTCTAATGTTGTATAGACTAATATTGTACCTACGTTATAAATAGTGTCTAATGTTGTAGTACCTATAGATAATGGTACGGAACCCTTCGTGCGCGAGTCCGACTCGCACTTGGCCGATTTTTTTTTCTTTTAATAAGGAGTTAAAGTTATGTAACTCGGTCAGTTACAGAAAGGGATTAAAAAGGCGGCCCTTCTAGGTATTTGCATCTCGCACACTCAATGTTTTCGTCTATATTCACACGTAAGGTAAAAAGAAAAGTAAGTACCTACTTAATTATTTTTTTGGTTTAACTATGTAATAAACATTGTCATTTTCTTTAATAAAACGCAGAGTTTTGTTTAATGTTGTTCATTTTGCATCTTAATTTAGTACCTACAGTACGGAGTCACAGATTACTAAATTGTTAAGTTCATTATAATAAACTAATACCTTAGATACTTACACTTAATTAACTAATTGAATGTCAACCTTTACATATTATTGAAAAAACTACAAATTAAACAAGAATTAAGTAATAAGAATAATACTGAAAAATAAAAACTATGTTCAAGGAGGGCTTTTCGAACCTTTTTTTAGTGATAAGTGACAACAATAGATTTACAAATGGTGTAACTTTACACAACGATTATTAGTAAGGGGGTAAGTGTGTATTTATTTATTTACACACGTGTGCACGGCTAAACAGCATACAATAAAATATATGAAAAACAATATGTAATTTGCAGGCTGACCGTAGCGAGCTGTTACCCCAAGAGCTATCCGATATTTTTGTAAAAAATTCAATAACAGGCCAAATTTTTGTAAACGGCCCTTAAATATAATTTTAAGAGGCTATATTTTGGAATCCAACATAATATCGCATTGGAAGGTATAAAAAAAAAGTTATATCCCGAAAATGGTGCAATTCTTTCAGCAAAATATGCTATCACCAATTTTATCGTTAACATGTGTTTATGTTCACCATATCTAAGCACCAAAGTCGAAATCCATAAAGATATAAAACGGGAAACTAATACTTTAGAAAGAAGTCGGTTGTTTCTGGTAGCATTTTTAACATAGGTGTAGGTAATGCCAATTTGAGTTTACGTAGAGAGTTTTTTTAAAAGTTTATTTGTTTTTCATTTACAAATATAGGGGGATTATATCATTTTACGAAAGATAATAATAAATGTATTCAAATGTAAAGTGAATAACACTTATACCATTTTTGCCTATTTTTTATAGATTTTTTAAAGCTTTGTATTTGTTTTTTTTTTAATGTCGCTGTCATAAATATTGGTGGATTACTAATGAATTATTTATTAAACTAGATAATCTAATTTTCAATGTTAAGATATTACAGTGCCCGTAGTGTAAGTTTTTATGTCAAAAAACGCAAACTATTTCGAATGCGTATTAATGTCAATTTGTATGAAAACTGTATAAGCGCCTCTAGCGGCGAGTAGCGCGCTTATATAGTTTTCATACAAATTGACATTAATACGCATTCGAAATAGTTTGCGTTTGCTTGACATAAAAACTTACACTCGGGGTACTGTGCCCGTAGTGTAAGTTTTTATGTCAAAAAACGCAAACTATTTCGAATGCGTATTAATGTCAATTTGTATGAAAACTGTATAAGCGCCTCTAGCGGCGAGTAGCGCGCTTATATAGTTTTCATACAAATTGACATTAATACGCATTCGAAATAGTTTGCGTTTGCTTGACATAAAAACTTACACTCGGGGTACTGATATAGAATTATTGTTGAGTCTCCATAGAGCGAATTAGTTTGGCTCTCGGGCTATGTCTTGACAGCTGAGCGACGCCACTTTCAATCCCTTTCTATAACTGACCGAGTAACGATATCAGTGGTTAAGAATATATTATCACCGTTTATCAATAAACTACTCATAACAACAGATTACTAAATAGTTACTACGTTTATAACCATGAAGCTCGACTTAATACTCAGTATCAAGTCGAGTTTCATGTTTATAACCATCAAAAGACGTCAAATAAAAGCAAATGGCTTCTAAAAGCAGGCCTCGAGTAGATTAACAATTGCCGTAGCAATGGCAATGCCCAACGGATAGCATAACGAGCCTACTACCACACCACAACCTTTATTTGTGATTATAGGAAGGTACTACTTACTTAAATTTCTAAAACCAGGAAAATTTTGCAATAGTTGACCCAACGCCTTTGCTCAAAGCCTTGAACTCTTTGTTTTAATTTAACAATAGAAAAATCGTTTTAAGATTATACGATTAAGCAAACAAAAATCAAAGCCCGAGTATTGCTGTCCTTGAAATGGAAATAGTGTAAGTAAGTAGGTACCTACTTACTTAGTTGTAGTGTAGGTAGTTGTGTTGTAGGTAGGGTACTTGTAACAGAAGTAGGTACTAGCGTTCGGACTGCGAATTGTATTGTAGCATTCCTCTTATGTCTAATCTGTCTCTATAGTTACCTACAATTACCCTAATTAATCAAAATTTGTTCAGTGGTAGGTATTGGCCTGAAAGGTTACAGAGTTTCTTTCGTATTTAAAATATTAGGTCCTTACCTATGAAATATTAGTGGTTAGGTACCTCATGAATTTAGTGAAGCACACCAACAAACACGCATTGAATGCTGCCTGCCACTAATGTAAGAGAGTTGAGTAATCTCAACCGTCACAAACGAGGTACCTAGGTACTTAATTTTGAATCGTATCGTTACTCCAGATGAAAAAGGCGAAAGAAGAAATGACCAAATCCTGTCCCAAACGAAAGCTGACTCAGGAAAAGGTACTGGTGAGTGTTTGGTGGACCAGTGCTGGTGTCATACGCTACAACTTCCTAAGATCTGGCTAGATGATTACGGCAGATCTGGATCTGTAGGTACTGTCAAGAGAAACAAACCCTGATGGAAAAGCTAGCCGTTAAAAATACCGAAATTGGTCAATCACTCTAGCCCACTGCTGCTTCAGGACAACGCTAGACCCCGTACTTCAAAACAGACGGTCGCTACATTATAGGAGCTCTGCAATTGGAACGTCTCCGACATCCACCATTCTCCCCGCACCTTGCTCCAACAGACTACATAAGTACCTACGACCTTTTTCGGAATTTGGTCAATTTCTTGCAAGGAAAAATGCAGTTCAAACCGCCTTCAAATATTTTGTAAATTCTCATTCCCACAATTTTTTCAGCAATGGAATCAATGAATCTATACATATAAAATCCTTTGTCCTGAATCACTGACGGATAAACGCACATCCTAAGCCGCTGATCGTAGAGACCTGAAACTTGGAGGGTGTGTTCCTTGTTACCTATAAAATTGCAAAAGTGCATAGATAATAATGGTACATACTTCAACCTAAATGTATAATTTCATAAAAATAGATCGTTTTATTTTATTATGTAAGGACCTAATATTAGTATGGGTACCGTCTCTCATGTAAGTAATTTAAGTTTCTTACTTTCAATTAAAACCCAAAGCGTAGGTGCTGTAATAGGTACCCAAGTGCATTACATCTCGATCTCCTCATTTAAGTACACTACAATTTAAATCAGTTGAATGTAACTCGGTGTTATCTTAATAGGTCAGTTTCGTATTTATATTTATTTTTTGTAAAAAGCTTGCCTTACAATACAAACATAGAATTGGTTGTATTGTAGGGCAGAGGTACCCTTTGTGGCCACTTTACCTAAGGATTTTTTGACTTTTAAGCACTAAGTACTAAATGGTCTTAGGTATTTAAGAGACAAATTATATCTTAAATTATAGATAATTTATCTACCTTTAAAGGTACATTTTTCAAATTTATAAAAGTAAAATAGTTTTTTTTATATTACACACAATGTGTGAGAGGTGCCAATGCCAAATGTACCGGTTTTGGCCACTTACTGATAGTAGTATTGCGAAAAATCAAAACCAAACCCAGGTAAAATGCAAAACAACAATTTAATTGTAGAAAAGAAAGGTTTATAAAGTATTTCATTCTTAACAAATTTCTTAAAATTTTCATACAAAACATTTTTTAAAACAGAAAATGGAATTTATTGAAAAAAAATCTTATGACATAAGGAATTCTAACGGTTGTTATTATTAAGTACCTTAAAATACTTTATTTTAATTGCCTTTATCAAAAATGGCTAAAAGTTGTTTAGAAAACTTTTAGAGCAAAAAGTGGCCAAAACCGGTACAGTGGCCAAAACCGGTACGCCTGCCCTACCTAGTAATGAAAGCAAAAAATTTGTGCAATGATAATTAATCCTTTAATCGGACTTCTATTTTAATTCTTCCTTGAAGGGTATAATATGAAACACTTTCTAATAATAGAAGAACCATTTCGCGATTTAAACCAATACATAGATATAGGTTACAATACATACGCACAACCAGTAGGTACATATAAACTAACTAGGGGCTCCCGCGTTACCCGCGGTTTTACCCGCGTGCTACCCGTTTCTGTGGGAATATCGGGATAAAACTGTCACTCAGGGCGAAATTTTTTTCACCATAAAAAAAAGGGTCCAGTAGTTTTTGACTTTATCCATTACAAAATACCAAACAAACAAATGTATATAATACTAGCGGCCGCCCGCGGTTTCACCCGCGTGGTTCTCGTTCCCGTGGGAATATCGGGATAAAAAGTACCCTAAGCTACTCCTTATTACATCAGCTACCTGCCAGTGAAAATCCCGTCAAAATCGGTCCAGCCGTTTCAGAGATTAGCCGGAACAAACAGACAGACAGATAGACAAAAATTTAAAAAGATGTTGTTTTGGCATAATATGTACCGTATATATAATGATACTAGCGGCCGCCCGCGGTTTCACCCGCGTGGTTCCCGTTCCCGTGGGAATATCGGGATAAAAAGTACATATAAACCTTCCTCTTGAATCACTCTATCTATTAAAAAAAACGCATCAAAATCCGTTGCGTAGTTTCAAAGATTTAAGCATACAAAGGGACATAGGGACAGAGAAAGCGACTTTGTTTTATACTATGTAGTGATGATGCATGTAGTAAAAAGCGGTTAGGGTAAAACCGCCTTGTATCGGCCACGTCCTGGTATCGGTCACTTCCTACGAATTTGATCAAAAACTATTTAATATTCGATATACTTGCACAAATTTTGCTCTATAATGTACATTATATTGTTGTCTTTAAATGAATTAAATGAGGTGGCGATCAAAGTTCATTTGACAGTTCAGTAGCATTGGATGTTGTAGCCTGCGCAGTCGTGTCGAAATTCACGCCATTTTCTAGTCAAAATTGACGAGTTCGAGGTTACGGGGGAAAGGGTTTGCAACTTATCTAGGAGGTTTAAAACGTTGATTTTTGCTTGTGAAGGTTAAAGAGATTATAACGCAACATTATTGATTAATATTTTTGTGTTTTTTTTTTAATTTTAATAAAAAATCGAATGGCCGGATTTAGGGTTGATTATTTCATAAAAACGCCTGATACCGGCCGTTAAAAATGGTGATGGCCGATACAAGGCGAGTCAAAATCCTGATATCGGCCACTAAACATTAAGTCATGGACGATACAAATGTTACTTCATACAAATCTAGGTACACTAGATTAGATCTTTAATTTAGGTACTTAATTATAAAAAAAAATAATTAAAAAATCTCGATTTTTTGTTTAGTTACTTTTATGTGGAAGTATCATTGTTGATGTGCAAACTGTAATATTAAATTTAAAATAAATTGTTAATAGTATTTGATTTATAGACTTTCCTTTATTAAAGTTTGTAAAATAATCTAAAATCACTAAAATAAAATTCCGACTTCAAAATTTATTTGTTACTATTAGGTAAGAATATCTTTATGCAAGAAAAAAACTAAATCATATATTTTTTTTTGAAATTTATTTTAAACACGTTAAAATAAGTTTGGATTGTTAAAAAAAATCACGGTATATGTATGTTTTTTTATATATATCTATGTATATCTTTGTATATCTTTATCTTTCTTTATTAATTCGAAGTATATTTGTATTGCTCATAATGTAAGCCTAGGCCGATACAAGGCAAACAGGTGGGCGATTTTTGGGCTCAAGTGGCCGATATTAGGGAAATTGGGTGTGTACAAAGAAAAACATCAATATAAAAAAATGTTATCCAAATTTCAAATACTTTATTAGTTCATAGGAAAGTCAAATAATAACAGTTTATTAAAAAATACCTCCTAGAAAGCTAGGCTAATAAATGTGAGAATAGGAAGCAAATCAATGTGAAATATTGTTGACGTGGCCGATACAAGGTCGTTTTACCCTATATTAAAATTACAAACAGACACTCCAATTTTATTTATTTGTATGTATAGATAGTATAAGTACTTACCTAAGTCTAAGTAGAGTTATTTTTTATACACCATCAAAATTTTTTCCAGGCATTAAGTATCATTCAAAGATTCCATTTACTTATAACAAAATTGGCTGTCTGTAAAGTCGGTCTCTTCAACGCCCGGGCGGCCGAATGGGGCCAAACTGAAATGCTACCTTATTTCTTTTAGAATTTTACGTGATAACGTCATAATATGTAAACATTGATGAAAAATTGCATACATTTATGAATTGATTTGAAATTACAATAAATACAAAGAAGAGGTTAATTGCTAGTTACATTACATTTTTTGGTCTAAGTTTAGGTATATGGCAAAGATTAGTTTTCGATTTCGACCGCGCGCTTATAAATGGAATCTTGGGAGTAAAATCTCTCTCTCGGTCGGGGGACCCCCAACGTTTAATATACCCTTTTAGTAAGTAGGTAAGTACCACAGAACACGGAAAGATTTTTTTCTTACTTTCCATGTTCTGTGGTAAGTACTTCTCTTTTTGTGGTCCCCCAACCGAAAGAAATTTTATTATTTGACTTTTTTTCTCGGGGTTTTTAGAATTTTTAAATAAATAAATCCTCTTCCCCTCGGACCGCGCAAGCGTTTGGTAGTGTGTCTCAGTGCAAGAATATTTCTCATTTTTATTTAAAATCATTTAAAAAGTCCGCTTAAAACCTGCTAAGTACCAGGCGCCCATACAACGCGAAGAATAGCCGGCCAACGTGAGAACGAGACAACGAGACTGCGACAACATCAGTCTGCAAGCTTCGCGGCGCACGCGTCACATCCTCCGTACGTACGTCACTCATCAGTTGCTTGCCACAATTCATAGGCGGTCACGATCGCGGATTCGTTATAAGGTGTTGGGCCAAGTGGAAAACACTTTTATTTCATCAGATCGAAAATTGTTAAGTCTAAATGGACCCAGTAATGGATAAATCTTTATCAGACACTGAAATAAATGTGTTGGGCTCAAGTAATAAGACCCCGCCTAATTATGTATTCCAACGTTCTAAAAGGAGTAGGGATGATATGGACGATTCTGTCGCCACCCAACTGGCTGATCTCAAAGTAGAAATGAAAAAAATGATTACACTTTTCGCAACAAAACAAGAAAACGAACTTCAAAAAATTAACTCAACTTTGAAAGAAATTCAACTTTCGAATAGCAACATAGAGAGCTCAGTGTCATTTTTAGCAGCCCAACAAGAAGAGTTTAAAAAGAAAATAGATACTTTAGAAACCCAAATAAAAGAAGACAAGAAATATATGTTACTATTGGAAAATAAGCTTGAGGACATGCAACAAGGATACCGCAAATGTAATATGGAACTGAAAAATGTACCAAGAAAAGTCAAGGAAACGAAAGATGACCTGGTTGAAATGGTAATGAAACTGTCCCAGAATATAGACTGTAAGGTTGATAGACTGGATATAACTGATATTTATAGAGTGCGTGGGAAGAACACTGAAAAGCAAAACACTCCAATTATTATAGAAACTAGATCTACACTTTTAAAAACTGAAATTCTAAAAAAAGCTAAGATCTTCAATAAAAGAAATAAGAATAAATTGTGTGCTAAGCACTTGGGTTTTACAGTCCAAGAAGAAACTCCTATCTTTCTGTCTGAACATCTTACTCAGAAAGGATCTCGTCTCTTTTTCCTTGGCAGAGACCTCGTCAAGTCTAATGTCTTCAAGTATTGCTGGACTTCCTACGGAAAAGTTTACGTACGAAAAGATGAAGATTCGCCGGTTATCATCATTGTGAGTGAAGATCAGGTACATCAGCTTCGCTTGAAAAAGTGACTAGTCGTACTTATTACTCTTGCTCGACATCAGTTTCTTACACCTTTACTGATGTTTTATAGTTTGCTATTGGATGCCCGAATATTCCTTTTAGCTGAGCTTATTTCTTTCTATAAGAACCTTATTTCTGCAATCCTCATCATAAATTGTAATTTTGCTCGTACTCAACCTATCTACACTTACAAATACTTTAACAACACCCATACATTTAAACCATACCCAGTACAAATACCGACAGGAAAGATTGTGAGGAGTGGTGTGATACTTTCTCATTTTAAAAACTCGTCAAATACTAAATTTATCTTCTATACAATTAATAACGCACATATAAGTACATTATTTATGAAAAAATACTTTTATACTTTTAAATTATATAATGTGTGAGTCTTTTAATAACTTACAAGAATTGGACAAAATAGAGATAGCTCGTGCTCTTGAATGTGATACTGCTCAATTAGGAGACCATATACGAGTAAAGCAGAATGATCTTACTATCATCTCTCAAAATATAAGAAGTGTCTATTGTAACTTTGATGACTTTTTACTAACTGTTTCTAGCTTAAATTTTAAACCAGATGTATTAGTTCTAACCGAGTGTAGACTTGATAGTAACAAACCCATTCCACAAATATTCAACTATGACTCATATTTCACTACTAATCAACTAAATCAAAATGATGGAGTTACTGTATATGTTAAGTCTTCTTTAAAAGCTAAGGTAAAGGAGATAAAAATGTCACATGCTTCTTGTATTCAAGTAGAAATATTTAATAATGTACTGTTGTGTATATATCGCTCGCCTTCGAATGCGAATGCTGAAATATTTTTGAACTCCCTCAGCTCACATTTGGAAACGATTGTAACACATAGGAATGTTGTAATAACTGGAGACCTAAATATTAACCTTATTCCAAAAGATCCAGAACCCGCTCAGGAATACAGGAATAGGGTTAATTATCTAAACATGCTTTCAGAATTTAGTATAATTTCTGGTCACACATTACCTACAAGGGACCGTGCATGTTTGGATCACATCATGTTAAAAATTGATAGAAAAAAAAATTCGGCGTTCATTGCAATATTAAACACTACTACTACCGACCATTTTACTACATTCTTATGTTTATCCAAGGTCAAATACTCTCACATATCAAATAAGACTAAATCTTCAATAGACTACGAAAAAGCTCAGATGTATTTACAAAGTTTAAAGTTAGCTGAGTTACTTTATTGCGATGATCCTGTTATGCTGACTGATCTTTTATTGCACAGGCTTACAGACGCCATTAAATACAATACAATTACTGTTAAAATTCCTAAAAGTAAACGAATCATAAAACCATGGATTACCACCGGTATTCTTAGATGCATAAATAATAGAAACAAGTTACAAAAGAATGCAAAAAAAGAACCATTTAATGAAGTTTTGAAAATAACATACACCAGATATAGAAATTATTGTAACAATTTAATAAAAAAATTAAAAAGAAAATATGAAAGAGAGTTACTTACAGAATCAGTCTGTAACAATAAATTACTTTGGAAGAATATCAAAAAAATTACCTATTCAAACAAAATTAAAACTAAGAACACAGATTTAATAAACGTAAAAAACTCACCTACTGAATCAGCAAACTTTGTGAATAAATACTTCGCAAACATTGGTAAACAGCTTGCTCAACAAATTCAACCTTCTAAATGTTGTACTTCTAGTAATACTTGTAACTTACACCCGCCGCAGATCAACTCGTTTGTTCTTCTGGACACAGACTGTGATGAGGTAGATGCTGTTCTGATGAGTCTCAAATCAAATAGTGCGCCTGGCTGGGATGAGATCCCTTGCAGGTTTTTGCAATTTATAAGAAAGGATATAGTTCCTATTGTAACCCACCTTGCCAACCTCTGCTTTAACAAAGGAGTTTTCCCTGACCCTCTCAAGCAATCCATCATTATCCCAATTCACAAGGGTGGAGACGGAGAGGATGTTGGCAACTATAGGCCCATCTCAATTTTGTCGAGTATATCAAAAATACTAGAAAAGTTAATAAACAATCGCTTACTCACGTTTCTGAATAAGTACAGCATTCTTGCTCCGTCTCAGTATGGCTTTAGGAGAGGTATGTCAACAGAAGATGCTGTAACATCTTTAACCACTTTAGTTACAGAACTCATTGATAATAAATATAAATGTTTATCTGTGTTCTTGGATATCAAAAAAGCCTTTGACACTGTTTCTGTCCCTATCCTTCTCAACAAGTTGCAAAATATAGGAATACGGGGTATGCCATTGGCTCTTTTTAATAGTTATCTTTCTGGGAGAAAGCAAAGAGTCAAATTGGATCGGTATATAAGTGAAGACGCAGAGGTAACATACGGTGTACCTCAGGGCAGTGTATTGGGGCCTACTTTATTCTTAATATACATAAATGATTTGTGTAACTTGAGAATCAAGGACGCCAGTATCTTCTCGTACGCCGATGATACGGCTGTTGTCTTTTCCGGAAGCTCCTGGGAAGCTGTAAGAAAAAGTGCTGAATTGGGAATGGCTCAGATATCTACTTGGTTGAAGAACAATTTACTATCACTGAATACGACCAAAACCCAATATTTATGTTACAGTATTTACGACAACAATCAGCCCCCTAACAATTACAGTCTTAAGGTTCACAGCTGTAATGACAGTATGAATACAAACTGTAACTGTCCAGTTATAGACAAAGTCACCAACTATAAATACTTGGGAGTTGTCTTGGACCAGAGACTATCATGGTATCCCCATCTGCACCAAGTGGCTGGAAAAGTGAGAAAACTAGCATGGATTTTCCGCACACTGAGACATGTGGTCCCAAGGGATGATAAAACTGCAACGATTAGAGACCCCCAAAACAAGATATTGAATAGAATATACACTGCCTTGGTTGAATCTATCTTGGCGTACTGCATTCCTGGGGGCCTACCGCCGAAAACGCCCAAAATGGTTTTTCTGCAAATCCAATTTGGATTTATGACGTAATGATTCTGTCGTACCGCCGAACGACCGTAAAACGCGAAGCCGGTTTTATGACGTCACATCATCTTGGGCAGGCCGATTGAACGAATGATTTCATATATTTGACAGTTGTTTGACAGTTCGCGGTACCGCCGAAATTATCCAAGTTGGGAATTTGAAAGCTATTACGGATCTAGCTGTCAGTTGATTGCGGGAGCTCTGTAGTAACCGACATCAATATTTTTTCATATTTTTACCACAGTTTTACTGTTTTTATCAAAACGGTAACATCTTTTTAAACTTTTCTTACAATTTTATATTAGCTACGTGGATTTTCTTGATAAAATACCGTAGTAAATTCCTGAAATTGTTCGTCATGGAGAGAATGATTTTGTGGGCTGCTGCCAATAACAATAACAACAATAACAGCTGCTGAAGAAGACCGTCTTCAGAATCTCGAGCGAATTGATCGCAGGATACTTCGAGAGAATAGCTAGCCCATGCTCCTCACAGGTAAACCTATTTCTTACATTTTTTCTGACAAATAAGTATGTTGAGAAAAGCTATATTTAAGTCATTTAGCTAGCCCATGCTCCTCACAGGTAAACCTATTTCTTACATTTTTTCTGACAAATAAGTATGTTGAGAAAAGCTATATTTAAGTCATTACTAAGTATTGTTTTGTTTCAGAAAGTAGCTTAATTGATAATTTTCGCCTGACAAAAGATGCATTTCGCACTTTGTGCACGCACATGATTTGTGACATAAATGTTGACCAAATTACCTTAAAGACAAAATGAGGTTATTTATAATAGTACAACCTTTAATATACCTATGTGTATTTATTACAGGTATTGGCTGCTTTCACACTACTGTTTGGGGTAGTGCGGCAAAAACTAGATTTATAGAAGTTGAGCGCTCGCAGCGTGCTTTGCTGAAAATCATGTATTTTAAACGATTCAGATACCCTACTAAACAGCTTTATCTTGATTGCGGGTTACTGTCAGTTAGGAAACTATATATAAAATGCATTACACTGAAAAAGCACATGAAATTACCATATGTTGCAAATAATAAAATAAGTCGAAGAAAACGTAATGTGGCTGAAATTCCTTCAACAAAAACAAAGTTTGCTACTGTGCAGTATAATAGTTTTTCGGCAAGAATTTATAATGGTATTAACAAGGAATTAGACATTTACTCAAAAAATTATAAAGAATGTAAAAAGCTGGTATTGACATGGTTGCAATCACTAGATTATGACATGACAGAGCAGTTTTTGCAAAAAATAAAGTAAAATATCTTAAAATAAAAATAAAAGAACTTAGTCCCTCTTAATTGTACGTATAACACTAGCATTGTTTTCTATGCATATAATAACATATTTATACATAGTTGTAAACACACCCAATAAGTAAGCACACCCTCGCACGCACACATACCCACGCATGCACACACACACGCACACAATATTCTCTCTGTAAGCTTGATAGATGTTAGAATAATTAAAGTTATAATAAGTTGTTTAGTGTTCTTACGAGTATGTACCTAGTTAAGGATGAAAATGGAAGAGCGGAGTCCCCTGATACAGGCATTTGTATGCTTAAAAGGAGACACCGGTCACTAGCTAATGTAAAACATACTTTATATTGAAATAAATTATTTTATTTATTTATTATTATTTTATTATAAATATGTAGTTTAAAAAACTATAAAAACACACTTTTATAGGAACAGACTTAAAAGTACAAAATAACCGTCTATTCAGTAACTGAAATTAAAAAGCGTGGTGCGCGTTGTCAATATTAAGTAAGTACTTGAATGCATGCTTTGCAAAGGGCGCACCACACTTTTTAATTTCAGTTACTGAATAGACGGTTATTTTGTACTTTTAAGTCTGTTCCTATAAAAGTGTGTTTTTATAGTTTTTTAAACTACATATTTATTTTTTACTTTTTAGTTTAACAAATGGTAAGCTATGGATGGGAATGGTTATCGATTTCACAGTCCACTCATGTGTCTGCCCACCCCGTAAACATTATAACTCAAAGGCGTGATTGTATGGATTTAGTTTTACAAATTCAAGTGGAGTCTATTAGTTACCTACCAGATGCGTGAGCCGAACCCTTACTTTCTCCCTGCTCCATCATCAGACCCTCACCACCAAGTGTAGCGAATAGGTCTCATCAGAACGAAACAAATAGCCCAAACTCGAGGGGTTTCCTAGTGGTAATTAAGGAGTGCCACTGACTTCCTCCCTGCTCCATCAACAGACCCTCACCACCAAGTGTAGCGAATAGGTCTCATCAGAACCAAACAAATGATCCCAAACTCGAGGGGTTTCCTAGTGGTCTTAAGGAGTGCCACTGACTTCCTCCCTGCTCCATCATCAGACTATCACCACCAAGTGTAGCGAATAGGTCACATCAGAACGAAACAAATGAGCCCAAACTCGAGGGGTTTTCTTGAGGTCATTGAGGAATTTCACTGGGTCCTCCCAGCTCCATCATCAGACCCTCACCATTAAGTGTAGCGAATAGGTCTCATCAGAACAAAACAAATGAGCCTAAACTCGAAGGGTTTCCTAGCAGCCATTGAAGAGTTATATTGCCTACCTCTTGACTCCATCATCAGATCAGCTCGAAGGTACCAAATTATTGTATTGTCATCGGATTCATATAGACTTGCAAAGTTTCAAATCAATACAACAATTAGAAGTAGGTTAAAATTGAATTCCAAGATTTTCTTACATTGTGACTTAGTTACAAGTGAAGCTAATAAAAGTGTGGTAAAATATACCTATATTTGGATTTGGATTTCCCGAATTCGGAATTATCTTAGGACCATGGGTGGGAAAGGCAAAGGGTTTTGAATTTCATTATTGTTTTGATGTGAAATTAAATTTTATTTAATGAATGATTGAATGTGGATAAATAACGCAGACAAAGCCGCTGGCGACAGTTAGATACTAAACAATGCCCATGCGTGTCATTGGTTCGGCCTTGCACCTCCTTGTGATGTGATATGGTCGAAACTGCAGGTGGAACGTGAGTAGCTCATCATGATAATTTTCACATCCTTGACGGATAAACCTCGTTGCAACGAATCCGTTGTTGTAGGTACTACGCCATGTGGTGCACCTTTAAACATTGTTCTAACTAATATATATCAAATATGAATATCGACTTAATAACATGCCTATTAAATCAGTAAACACCGTTAGAGACTTGGGTTTGATTATGGACTCGCAACTATCCTTTACCAATCATATCGACCACATTGTGAGCCGAGCGTTTCGGAGTCTTGGTTTTATTCTTAGAATAAGTAAACCCTTTAAAAAAGCTAGTACGCTCAAAATACTATATTTCGCTTTCGTTCGGTCTATTTTAGATTTTGGCAGTACAGTATGGAATCCTTACTACCAAATCCATATTAAGGATATTGCATAGGTAAAAAAAATATCGTCGATGGCCGTTGCTTACACAAGCGAGGGGGTGCTGGGATCGGTAAAACTCCGGCCGCGGCACTCTCGTAGACTGAGAAATACGTGTAGACGCGGCATGCAGCGCGCATTCTATTTACATCTAAAATATCAGCTATGTGCGCTTTTACTAAGGACATTATATTATGTAGAATACAAGAAGAATTATTATGAATATTTATTGTAAACGTCGGTTTGTAGGAAGAGTAGATCTTAGATATTATTCGTATGTAGTAAAAAAAGCTTTTTTTAACAAAGATAGTCACTTCAAACGATTCTTCAAAATGCAGAACACAGCAGCAGCTATTTATATTTATTTTCTATCTCTAGATCATTTCGATAATATATCCATTATCGAAATGATCCTCGCAGGCAAAACTACAACATTTGCTACAAATTACACTGAAAAAAATAAATAATTTATACTGCTCTAACCAGTAGGTACATTTTCAGATTTATTCCAATCAAATTAATAAAACTTATAATTTAATATGAAAAAATATAAATAACTCATCTAGCCAATCATCTAATACTTTTTTACAAAATAAATCTACTTAGTTAATCAATATTTAAATAAGTATACCGTTTATATAAAATCACGCTATCAATCTATAATATAAATCAATATATAAAAAAACACTTAAATAAAAATATTGTTTAAGTACATACATACATATTATTCCAATACCAAAAATGATAATATCAAATAATACAATAACTTGTGTCATTGAAAATTGGAAACAACGATCACATACACCCAATTATAAGAAAATATCTAAAAGTTAGTTTTCGACATTTACCCGTCCGAGAATCGAACCCGGGACCTCAGAGATAGTGGCACCTAGAAAACCGGTGCGTACACCAATCGGTCACGGAGATCGTCGAATTTGTTTAAACAAAATGTAGCGCAACTGAAATAATTGATACTTTGTTTACTAATGTAAACTTGCCACTTAAGGTTATAAATCAGCCACTTTAAAAAAACTTTTTTCATTACTCATTTTAAAATATCTTTATTTTTCACTGTCACTATTTTTCGCCATGTACGCATCATATCTCTTGTGCTCTAAAAATGGGTAAAAAACGTAAAAACTTGCCTAACGTCAGGTTCTTTTTTCTGTTAAAATATTATGCGATATGCTAAAATATTTGTACTAATTAAAAATTAATACCGAAGCGACAGCAACACAACTATATGTTAAAATTTTGTTATATTCATTAACATGAATCTCAAGACAATTTTGTGGTATGTGTGACATGACAACCAAAGGCGACAGCAAAAAAGACAATAATGGGTTTGTAAAGTGATTGACTGATAGTCGGAAAATTCTAAACAGTTAAACAATGTTTATTAAATTAGTCGCGTGAATTGAGTGAACTCACAAAGGTAGTTTTATAATGTGGTTGGTTATTGTACGATGCACGTACATGCGGTTTATTTTGTTAGTAGATAAAATTATAACTGACGCGGCGTAGCATTGACCGCAGGTTGACGGTGGACTTTAAGACAAAATGTATTCTTATTTATTAGTGTTCGATTAGATTCCTTGACAACAACTCATGCGTTTCTTTTCTTAGCACTCATCTGCATTCTGCATATCAACCTGCATCTGATACCTTGCATCACTGCATTTCATTTATTACATTTTGCATCAAACTTTTTTAGTCCTTCGCGACAGGACATTTTTTGGTCCTTCGATAAAGGACTTTAGATTCAATTTTTTCGCGTTTGTTTACTATTTCGGGAAAGAGTTGTTTTGAAGTCCTGGGTATCAACCAGTGACATGGCGAGTGAACCTGACCGCGCCCGCGCATCGGCGTTGCATCCTGTTGAACCTGCGTCGACGTGAGTCCAGCGATCCAGAGCTGCACATTCAGAAAGGAAGAGGTCCAGTAATTCAAGTAAGATCTTTCCATATTTTTCTTGCATTGCAATGGAGGCCTTAATTGAGCGTCAGAAGCATATCTTTGAGGAGATCAAGAGAATCCATGCTAATTTTAAGAAGGATTCGGCCAGTCGTAAGTCTAGATAGTATATTGAAAAGAGATTGGAGGCTTAACTTATGGGCGGAGTGTCAGCAAAACGACGGAGAACTGATGAAGGCGGAGCAGAAAACTCATCAGTATTATGTTGAAGGCGTCATCGGTGTAATCCAGAAATGGTATGAAGGTACACGCTTTGAGTACTTGAATAAAATTTTGTGTGAATAGATTCACCCAGAAGATGCCTATTCACTTGCGACTTTAAGAGGTTTGGGTTGTACTCGGGCAAACAGAAGCCGGCAGGGTATTCCAGGCATGATGAAGGAGTACTTAATTCTCTGAGCGTGAGTTTAAAGAAGAGGGCGGAATGAGGTTATGCAACTCAGATGCACACTCGTTAAAGCATATCTGACAAGTGACTCAGGGGATGAAACTCATAGCTGAAGTCCCCCATCGACAGTATGGGAGTGCTTATTCGCCAGGCCAGATAAACAGGTACGCATTGTGTATCAGACTAACACCAGTAACATAGAGATCCTTACTACCGAACTTAGTAACTGTACGGTCACTTCAGTCTACAAACCTCCCAATGCACCGTATTACTTCAGTTGTCCGCCGAACTTTAACGCCCATCCGGTTAGATTCGTCCTTGGTAATTTTAATAGCCATAGCGAGAACTGGGGGTACAGAACACCAGTGATGACAACGGAGTGAAGGTTGAAGAATGGGTTGGTGGACACATACCTACTATCTTTGATCCATGATCCAAAACTTCCGTCATCATTCAACAGCGGTCGCTGGAAAAGGGGTTAAAACCCTGATCTAATCTTTGCCAGTGATCACATAGATCACCAGTGCGTGAAGACAGTAAGTGGTGCAATACGGAGGACCCAATTATGTGCCAGGTCTTACGACCTGAAGGATAAAATAATAAAATAAAATAAAAAATATCTTTATTCAACTTGACTTAATAAATAAGCTCTTTTGAATCGTCAATATTTTTGTACCACCCGTTCAAGACTTTTTTAACTGATAAGAAGAACAGGCGCAATAAACTTATCAGCTTTAATAATTGGAGTAACGATATTTCCAAAGATTTATATCGTTAACTTTTACAACTTTTTCATTATAATATTACATTAGCTCAGCTAAGGTTATGTGTTACATCAAATCCATGCATTACGGTCTTTCAAATAGTCGTCTACTTTATAATATCCTTTGCCCATGAGCGATTTTTTGCCATGACTTTTGAATTTGTGCAAAGGCAGCTCTACTAAATTCTGTGGAACTTTATTAAAACTAGCTACGCCTTTCCCCAAAAACGTACTTCTTGTTTTTTCAAGTCGAATCCTTGGAACGGCAATCTTATTTTTATTTCTTGATGTATATTGCTACGTTTTACAAATGTATTGAGATACTTCTTCACATATACCATATTCTCATATATGTATTGTCCTGCAACAGTTAATAATATGTTGATTTCTTTTAAAGAATTTCTTGGCCGGAGTTTGTATATGGCGCGAATAGCTCTTTTCTGAAGCACAAAAATACTTGCGATGTTAGCTGCTGAACCCCAAAGAAATAGGCCGTAGCACAATACACTCTGAAAATAGCTAAAATAGATTAACCTTGCCGTTTCAATATCGGTTAAGAGCCTTATTTCTTTAACAGCAAATGCCGCAGAACTGAGTCTACCGGCCAAGGCTTCAATATGAGGGTCCCATTGAAGTCGATAATCTAATGTTATATCTAAAAATTTAGTACTGTTAATTAATTCTACTACATTGTCATCCAATTTTATGTGAATATCAACCTGTCTTACATTTGGCAGTGAAATTTTTTTCACATTTTGTTTTTTTCGAGTGTAATGATAGATTAATTGATGGTCAATGGTACTGTCTAATGGTACCACGGTAAAGGAATGGATTATTGCTATGAAACCAATGCGCAACTTTCGATAAAGTACTATTTACTTCGTCAGAACAATGATTACCTCTGTCAACTTTAAAGACTAGAGGAAGTGTCATCAGCAAAGCACTGTCTCCCATAAATTCTTTGCTTAAAAAGGAAGGTCATTTATATAAATTAAAAACAGCAAAAGGGACCAGTATTGACGCCTGGGGTACGCCCATGTTGATAGGGGCTCCAGTAGACTCAGTTTTGTTGATAACTACTTTCTGTGTTCTTTCACATAGATATGATTACATAAGGCTAACCGATTTATCATAGACACCATAATGTTTTAATTTCCTTAAAAGCGTTTGGTGATTAACACAATCGAAAGCTTTGGAGAGGTCACAATAAATACCAACTACATCTATAAGCATCAAATATATGTTTTTAAATATAATATGATAGGATGACATACCAAGACCAGTATGAATTAGATCCCTTCTCACAGGACACCATCGATTTGGGAATGAATTGCTAGAAGCCATATCCGAAACAACGAGAGAAAAGTGGAACAAGCTAATCGAAGGCGTAGATATGACGCATAAAAGCAAGAAGGCATGGTGTTTTATAAGGAAACTAAATAATGATCCTAAAATCGCTGATCGTCATTCCAATGTGACCACAAACCAGATCGATCACCACTTACTCCAAAATGGGAAAGCTTCCACGAAAAGTCTCCAGAAGAAATTTACACGAGACCCTGGTAAAGAGTGTTTCTGTAAAAGCCTCGTCCAAGTGGTTAACCCATTTGGACGAGTCTTTTACAGAAACAGAGTTCAAGTTTGCACTTGATAAGCTCAAAGAAGGTAAAGCCGCTGGCTTTGACAACATCAGGGTCGAGCAGCTGAAACGGTTTGGTTTCGTACTACTTATACAAAACTGTCATTTCTTCCATGGCCGCTTTCAAAGGGTATCTAATCACTGACGTTTTAGCCACCTACTTTTAATAAATGACATTTGTGGCAGAGAGTGTATATAAAACTTCTTCGAGATTATTTATTTTTATGAGTTTACTAGCTTTCCGCCCGCGGCTTCGCCCGCGTGTAATACACGACATTATCCTCAGGGAATTTGATATTTTCCGGGATAAACTACGTCACTTTCCAGCTCTCAATCTATCCCCGGACCTACCAAAAATCACATTGATCCGTTGCTCCGTTTTGACGTGAAAGACAGACAAACAAATAATACCTACCTACTGGTTTTCCCGTGAGAATATGATACTTTCCTGTGGTAAATAGTAAAAGTAGCCTATTATAATCCTTCCCAGGGTCTCAAACTATTTACTTAAATTGGTACCAATTTCTGGTTGCAAATTAGCCCGCGCTTAAAATGTTTTTCTTTGATATAATATGTTAGTCAGTGATGTTGTGCAATGAAATTTAAATAATGAAATAAATATTCCTCCTTCGGAAGTACTTGTACCTATGCAATATTTCATTAGAGTATCAAAAATTTTACTCCGACTATGCAAGTCTCCTTACAGAACTCCGCAAACTTATCTGACGCGGTGGTTAAATTTGAGAGTTTAAACTGTCAATACAGCTGACAGACCTTTCATTCTTTTTTATTGCTACTGGCGCCTCAACCATCGGTTTTAGATATTGTTGTGGGGATTTCGAATTTCGAATTTCAAAACCGCGAGAGCATTTCTTGCAAGAAATTGTATGCATGCTCTATTTTGTACATTTTTATTACTAATTCTCTTATCCATTATTAGATAAGAGAATTAGTAATAAAAATGTTTTGAACCTGAAATTTACACAAAATGGTGCGGTTTATGTTCCTCACTCAAAGGAAAGAAGCTGGACTTCTCACAGTCTCATAAAATTGGTGTAATGGTGATATTAGATCAACTAGGTATATAAAATTCTTACGTCGGTTTTGTTTCAAGAATTGCTTTTACATTATGTCTCTGTAAAAAACTTTTTCAACAAGCGAATTTCTTATTTCTTGATGCAATTTTTTACACCTACCTATCTTAAGTTTCTCACGTCATTTTCAATTTTGAGGAACCTAAAACGAACATAAATTTAATATACAGTAGTAGAAGTTAGAAACTTAGACTAATTATGTACCTACAACACAACAAAATATTGGTACTCAAATAGGTACAACTTTTATGGGCTCTTAAGTATCTTAGGCAATATTATCCGTCACTTTTATTTCAAACTATTAATGTTTGCTTTAGGTAATGAGTAAAATAACTTGTCCTAGGTTACATAGGTCTATGGTTATGCAATAAATGGCAAAGCACTCATCTATACCCAATCCTGAAGCGCTAGTTCAATATTTCCTAGCAAAATAAGCATCATTGAAAAAAACTAGGATCCTAGTGTAAGTTTTTTTTTTCAATTTTGGCGCAATCGGAGCGATACAGTCTCCACGTCCAAACGCCGCCAATCCCAGGCGGAGACTGAAGAATTAGCTGAGAAACGGTGCACGATGCATTTTGCGATACTAGTTATTGACTATAAATATAAGAAAAAAAAAATTTAGTAACTTCCCTAGATATGACTAAGAACTACTTACACAAAAAAAATTAGCTTGATTGCTCAAATAGTTATTGAGATAATTGAGTTTAAGACGGAAAAAAGGGGTCTTGAAAATAATTTTTTTAGTACATTGTATTTATTTGATTTAAATAAAATTTAGTAACTTCCCTTCATAAAGAAAAGATCTATCACATATATTATTTTGGAAGACCTAGCAATGATACTTTGTCAGGAAATTTAATTAAAAAAAATTGAAAATTCTGAGTTTGATCGCCGATATGCCCTTAATAGATTAGAAAGAGTGCAAAAAAAGTTTGTAAAGTCACTAAATTACCGCTTTTACTATAATAGTGGATCATATGAATCCTCTTTAAAAGAGTATAATCTACTAACCCTTCAAAACAGGCGAATAAAGTTTGATGTTATATTTCTGTATAAAATACTTAACAATATTATTGATTCCTCTGCACTTCTAAGCAGAATTAACTTCGTAAGCCGTACGCGTATACCGATGCGGTCCTCTCGCAAGCGATTATTATTTGTTCCACCAGCACTTACTAAATTGTACACACGAAATTCATTTATTTATCGTTCCACCAACATGTACAATAATGACTTTAATGATATCGATCTCTTTAATATTTCGCTTGGTAAGCTAGAGAAATCTTTAACACTAAAATTATCAAACAATTTATAATTCAGTATTCCCCTATTAACTAAACCAATTGATATTTTATCTATTTTTTCCAACTGAACCTGTAAAACTGTCTTAATTTTCCTTTTTTCATGTCTTTAAACCATCTTAATATGTATTGTAAATAATACCACATTACTGGCACTATAGGTCAATCAACAATATTATTTTTTGTATACTACTATTTCCATGTACGACTGTTTGTTGCCATAAATAAAGAGAAAAAAAAAAAAAAAAAAAAAATGCTTTGTTTACGTTATCATTATCTCATCAAAAACATAAAATATGTGAAGTGAGAGCCAACTTCAATATTAGGAAATATGCCTTGGTTGTTGACTTCAACGACAAAAGATGTGAGATCTAAATGGGTGCCAAGTTTAACGGTCAGTCCTGAAAATTTAGTACATAAATGTTTTATAACAACTTAAAATATAATTTCTTCTTATAACTTAGGATAATATATTGAAGCCTAAGGTCTGACTTGGCTAGTTCTTGTATACGAATTATTATTAGGTACTTACTGAAACAGTCATGGAAGAGCTCTATGTTCATCTCTAGTTTCTAGTCTACCAGCAAGCCAAATTTTCGGAAGAATACAATAAGAACTTCGGCTTTAGAGCTTGCGAAGGCTATAATATATATATAATTCGTATATGAAAACTAGCCAAGTCAGACCTTAGGCTTCAATATATTATCCTAAGTTATAAGAAGAAATTATATTTTAAGTTGTTATAAAACATTTATGTACTAAATTTTCAGGACTGACCGTTAAACTTGGCACCCATTTAGATCTCACATCTTTTGTCGTTGAAGTCAACAACCAAGGCATATTTCCTAATATTGAAGTTGGCTCTCACTTCACATATTTTATGTTTTTGATGAGATATCATTACTTTTTGTAGAGAAATTATTAGTAGGTACTTATCTATATATATAAAAATGAATCCCTATTTCCCTTGGTCACGACATCACGCGTGAACGGCTGGACCGATTTGGCTAATTTTGGTCTTGAAATGTTCGTGGAAGTCCAAGGAAGGTTCTTACGGTGAGAAAATAGGGGAGGAGGGGGTAAGTGGGGGTAGAGTAGAAGTAGGGTAGGGTAAAGGTAGGGTAGGGTATAGGTAGGGTAGGGTAGGGGTAGGGTAGGGGTAGGGGTAGGGTAGGGTAGGGTAGGGGTAGGGTAGGGGTAGAGTACGGGTAGGGTAGGGTGGAGCAGGGGGTAGGGCCACGGGAACGAAGTCGCGCTGGGTCAGCTAGTTCATAATAAAATTAATACCAAATGTTTCAGAATATTTTATTTGGTCAGTTATATTACTTTGCCCTTGTGTATCAGCTACTGACAATGAAACTAATTTTATGCTCGTGTTTGGTGTGGACGTAGAAATATCATTTTTAACACATTTTCCTATTTCCAACAGTTTCTTTTTCCTAGTCGTAATAGTGTATGGTGTTTTGCTTGACGAAGTTGCTGTAGGTATTTTATGTTCCTGAGCAGATATTGCATTTCCATTTGCGTTTTGATTCTGGTTTCATTAAGCGATAAAGCTTTCCGGACAAACTCGTATCTTTTGCCGCACAATGCACTAATATAGGATCCTTGGCAGTAGCAAAGAATACTATATAATTATTACTACGTAGCCACTGACCTCTATTATTTATACACTGGACAGGCTGTCTCCATACAAATTATGCGCATGTGCGACTGGTGCATTTTTGGCGCTAGTTACAGTACATTATTTATGCTAAGCTTATGGAAAAGATTAGTATTCGATTTTGACCGCGCGCAGACGTCAGTGATTACATACTCTTGGAAGCGGAAGCGGCCATGGAAGAGACATGGAAGTATTACCTGGAAGAGATGACAGTTTTGCAGTTTTGTATCGAAGTTATAGTCTCACACTCCATTTGGTGTATAAACACACACATATGCAAATTACAAAGACATATAAACACAGACACACACATAGGCATAGTATACATATTATTTATTTATAAGGAAACTTAGTGTAAATGAAACATAGGTTAACACTGCACCCTTTATTAACAATAAAACAACAAATATACATCACTAAAGGCATTAACAATGTTCAAAGAAGTCTTTTTTCAAACACAGCACATCACCAAAGAATTTTATATAATTAACATCACACTCAACATAAACGAGTCTTTTTCTCAAAAAGCGGTACTCCGAGCAACGAAACTATGTAATTGCTAACGGAATTACGGATCTTTACGAAAAATCCTGGGTACGTGCTTGGTTCTTCTGTTATAGAAAAGATTAGTATTCGATTTTTACCGCGCGCAGACTTATCTGACGAGCACTCTAAAACTCTACTCTTTAAAGTTTGTACTCTTTCATCAACTTTCAACAATATAGTATAGAAAAAAAGGATTTTTCTCTTCTTTTCTATACTGTGGGTGGGTGTATTAACTTGGAGCCATCTATCGTTGACTTTAGTGAACTATTTATGTGCAAAGTGTGCACCTACAGGGAGAACATAGCAACTTTCGCATATTTTGGCTTCTCGTTAATTTGAATGTATGAAGATTGCGCCCCTGGTGGTCGGGTTATAAGTACTATGCTCCGTTTTGACGTGAAAGAAGGACAAACAAACAAACAAACACACTTTCACATTTATCATTACGACTCCGTAGCTCAGTGGTTAGAGCAGTCGCCCGGAAAGCGAAAGGTCGTGGGTTCGAGTTCCATCGGAGATGGTTGTGAGATGATGGTCGATTTTTTCTAAATAGTTCATTTTCCATTTTTCAATAATAAAAATCGGATTGTGTTTTTTTTTATCCACAACGGGGTAGCACTTAGCCTTCATCACACCTGATGTTAAGTGGTGATAAGGCTGAAGATGGAAGCGCACTACTCCCGGAATCCTCAATCACTGAGGAACTGGCTATCTGATCTCTAACTGCCGGAACACAATAATGCTGAAAACATCATTGTTATGGCGTCAGCCTTAGATAAGATGGTGGTAGTTAGCCAGGCGGACTAAGAACAAGTCCTACCACCAACCAAACCGAATACAATATGTACCCCCACTGGGAATCGAACCCGGGACCTCTTGGTCTGAAATCGGTGGTGTGAACCACTAGACCACAGAGGCGGTTAAATGCAAAAAAGTAAAAATTTAAATAACTTTATAATTTATATTAATATTAATAATTAATAAATAATAATATGGATATCGTGCTAGATAGCGCAAAATTGAAATTAATTTAACGCGAGGACAAAAAAGTGTTTGGGTAATCTGGGGTTCGAACTTGGTTCTCTCGAGTCCTCAATATTGAATAGCCACTACGCCGTCGGCGCTAGCCGAACTTCGAGAAGTATGACGAATTATTGGTATATAACAGAATAAAAACTATTACAAACTTATATTTGTACTTCATCTTATACAAGATCTTATACAGGATAAGTGCATAGGGAACGCAAATATAAGTTTGTCAACGTTTTATTTAAAAAAAATACTAGTTTCGGATTTTTTCCTTTGTATTCACCAGATTACCTGTCTGCATGCCAAATTTCAGCTTTCTAGGTCATCTGGAAGTGGGTTATAGTTTTGATTATAGGTGAGTCAGTGATAAAAATAACGATTTTTGGACGTAAATATCTAAATAACCGTTTGAGCTGTGTATATAAAATTTGGAGCACATTTTTATCTCGCTAGTCTCAATACATAAGCCAAATTTGACATGTTTCTGTGTAATAGTTTTTGAGTTATGAGGGGGTCAAAAGTGGCTCCAAATGGTTCGTGTTAAGATACACACGGTGCTGCTCGCCAGTTCTGTTTGCTTTTGAACTTGGCTGATACGCTGCCGCGTATCCAGATCAACAAATTTCAAGCGAGCTAATTCGGCAGTGTGACCTATGACAGTAGGACGAGAACCGTTCGAACTTTCATATGTTATTTTTTAGGGTTCCGTACCCAAACCGAACATCTAAACTTTCACATTTATAATATTAGTAGGATTAGTAGGATTATTGACTACGCTGATGTCTGCTACACAATCTGTCTGAGGAGTTACTCGATAAATTCTGTCTGCAAAACCTTTGTATCAGGTTTATCTTTAATCTCCGTAAATATGACTACGAGCCATCATTCCGTAGTAAACTCAATAGGCTCCCTATTCGCCGGCGCAGGGACTTGCATACTCTCAAACTTCTCTACTCCATACTTTTCCTACCCTCTACCACTCCTTATCTTAAAAAAAATATTCTTATCGATCCTCATCGTCATCCATGCGTGCATGTGTAGGTACTCTGCGTTTTTACTCTAACTTTCCCTTGAATGAAACTCCTCGTCACTCTTCCGACATCCTTTCCTACTCCTTTAGTGTGCATGCCGTTCGATTGTGGAAGCTCTACCAGAGAGTATCCGAAAGGCTCAAACTCTTAGATCCTTCGGCGAACAAGTTAAAAGTCATTTAAATATTTACTTTTTTGCATTCACAATGCAATTTTTATTATTGAAAAATCGGCCAGGTGCGAGTCGGACTCGCTCATGAAGGGTTCCGTACCCACTTAACGTACCGATTACGTACACCTACCAAAAATACCACTGTAATTTTTTTAACACTTGACTCTAACAAAATTTTGCACTTTAAAGCTTAATAATTCACAAACAGATGCCTCAATCAAAAAACTGTCTTTACTAACCAACAACGTTTTTGAAATTGCTATCCAACGACATCCCACACTATGGGGTAGACAAGAAAAAAAATTACATACCCACTTCACGGGAGGTCCCTAACCTAAAAAAAAATTTTTTTCTAAATTTTACTTTAGGTACCACTTTGTTGGCGTGATAAATACTTATGTATATTCATGCCAAATTACAGCTTTCTTTCAAGTAGGTACTAAGAGTCTATGAGCTAGACTGGGGTCAAACGGACAGACGGACATGGCGAAACTATAAGGGTTCCTTGTTGACTACGGAACCCTAAAAATGGAAAATGAAGTATTTTGAAAAGATACTTGATGAAATTAACGCTGGCTATACAGCGCGTAAGAAGTATTTGATAAATTCGACGCTTCTCGTAACGACTCCGTAGCTCAGTGGTTAGAGCAGTCGCCCGGAAAGCGAAAGGTCGTGGGTTCGAGTCCCATCGGAGCTGGTTGTGAAATTGTGAGACGGGTCGATTTTTTCAAAATACTTCACTTTCCACTTTTCAAGTTAAAAGTTATTTCCTTTCAGTATCTCCGAATTTATAGTTAAAGTCTGTTCGAATCCAATTTGGAAAAAATGTAAACAAACCTGTTCCATTAAAAATTCTCACACTTTCGGCCACTAAATGTATTTAAAAACACATTCATTAGTAATTAGAAGGTTTCAACTTATATCTCACTAATTTGTTCCAAAGATCGTAGTATGTTTATTATTTTTAAAATTTATTTGAAAATTTTAAGAAGAAAAGTGAGGTTATTTATCCAAGCAAAAATCTTGTATTATCTGTGATCGCCATGGTGATCGCATAGTGCTTGACGTAATGTCTATCAGATAATTCAATTATTAGTTCAACTATATCGATTATTAATCGATGTTATGTAATCGAAGATAAAATATCTCTGTCTTGATAAAAATTATCACAAAAATCACAAATATTAAAAAAAGTATATTCTCGGGTCCGTTAGGGCTGGGACATAGCGGAATTCCGTGCGCATAATTTGCTGAAACGATGTCATTGCTACTTTATCGTAAGTAGAGTCTTATGAATATGATTCAGAAATTTATTGTACAACTTTTGACTTTAAGTTTGAAAATATTTTTTTCGCTATTTATCAAGTAGGATAAATACAATTTCTAACGAGTGAGAATCGAGTCCGTGATCAGCAGCCGCGATCGAATCGCGATAACTATCACGCGTGCAATGCCGGCTCAAAACTATCGTCCAACACTCCAACCTTCCACGTGTGGAGAGGTAGTTCGTGAATGTGTGACGATGTTAGAACGTGTTGGGGCGAGATCGGTCCGATGGCGGTAAATCGTACCCAGATCAAAGGAGTTGGCCAACACGCACAAACAGACCCTCCACACATCAGTGTCGTCACTTCTCTCAATTAATGGATTACTTACCTACAATAATTTATTTCAAGCTTAAACAAAATACCTACTTACCTTGTTCTATTACTATGTATACTTAACATCCACCGTCTTCTTTTCCGTCATGATTTTTTTAATTTTACGTCAGTTATGAACTTGCAAAAAATTATTTTATGCACACAAAGGGTACAGCGCAAAGGCACTTATCACTTCAACGTCCTAATAGTGAATGAGGTTGGCAGAAGATTGGCCGATGTGTGGAGGGTCTGTTTTGATCGATCGTGAGTTGGGACAAGATTGAAGGATGTTGGAGTGTTGGAATGTTGGACGATAGTTTATAAGATAAGAAGGATGATAAGACTCTCTTGAAGAACTACCGACCCATCTCGCTTCTGAGCCATATCTACAAGTTGTTTTCGAGAGTCATTACGAATCGTCTCGCTCGCAGGTTTGACGACTTCCAACCTCCCGAACAAGCCGGGTTCCGAAAAGGTTATAGTACCATAGACCACATTCAAACGCTGCGACAAGTTATACAGAAGACCGAAGAGTGTAACTTGCCATTATGCTTGGCGTTCGTGGACTATGAGAAAGCCTTTGATTCGATCGAGACCTGGGCAGTGCTGCAGTCTCTCCAGAGGTGCCAAATAGACTACAGGTACATCGAGGTGCTGAGGACCGACGATCTGGTCAAGGTCGCGGGAAGCCGCTGGATGCGGGCAGCGCAGGACCGATCGTTGTAGAGATCCTTGGGGGAGGCCTATGCCCAGCAGTGGGCGTCGCACGGCTAAAATGTTGATGATGATTATGTACCGGGTTCTTTATTTTGTTTTAATATTTATGATAAATTTGTGATGGAAAGTGACCTTACCTTACATAATATATATTATGTTAAAGTCACTTTTCAATTTGTTATGTGATGATGATGACGTGTTTGTGTGAAATTAAAAAAATCCCGCCTGAAAGCTACTTATAGGGCTCGTGGTTTTTTACTAAGTATTACATTTTTCCTATACTTACAAAATTGCATTGTGAATGCATAAAAATAACTTAAAATCTTAATTTTTACTCGGTTCAATATAAGCCTTTTATTTCTCTATAATCGCGATGAACACCGTCATCTCTCGTGGCTTGAGAAGTAATAAACTAAAAACTCTTCACTAACGCGCAGGGTTGCCAACTCAATACCACAAATTGGTGCTAAACGTCATCTAAAATAGTGCTAGATAAGTATGGATTTCCAAAAATAGTGCTAGATTATTTAAAAAATAATAAAATTATAAAAATTTTTTTATTGTGAATGACGCTTATTTCGATTATATTTGCATTTATTTCTGTTATGCAAAATATACACATTGCTTTCAAGCTATTACCAAGTGGTCTATCTAAGCCATTTCTTGTATTTCGTTCGGATCGAACGAAGCCGATCCCACTTCTTTCTGAAACTTTGAGCATACTGACTTTTTTGCTTAAAGGAATATCCAATTTCGTAACTCACCACGCACTAAGCTTTTTCGTCCGTTTTAAAGAAGCAAATCATCAATCAACAAACAAGACAAAGAAAGACTTAACTATCTTAAAAGAAGATCTAGTCAGGCAGGTCAAATTATATCAGATTGCCGTTCCATAAAGCGTTTTGTTACTGACCGCGTGACTGCCTTTTGTTCTGCGGTAACCAGAAAAAAATCAGCATGAGTAGGTACTATTTAGTGCTAGATTTGGTGCTAGGTGCTATATGCCGTTGTTTTAGTGCTGGACTTATGAAAATAGTGCTAAATCTAGCACCGAAAGTGCTAAGTTGGCAACACTGCTAACGCGAAGCTCCAACATAATAGCATTCAATTACTGAAAAATGGAAAATGAAGTATTTAGAAAAAATCGACCCGTCTCACAACTAGCTCCGATGGGATAAATTTTTCTAAATACTTCATTTTCCATTTTTCAGTAATAAAAATTGCATTGTGAATGCAAAAAATTAAAAATTAAAATAAGCATTCAATTAATCGAATCAAAGCAATCAAATTATTTATCGATATATAAATGGTATAATTTTTACCACATCACTAAATAGTCTATGGTCAGAATAATGGCGTCTTTGTTTACATTTTTTCCAAATTGGATTCGAACAGACTATACTACATATATTAAGTACTTTCTTATATTACTTTTTTCTCTATCTATATATATATTCTTCTTCTATATATATATTCTATCAGTAGACATGTATTATTTTATACTTAGGCACTGCTTCCTTTTCCTCTCTATATGCACTCATTTCCCTATTATTATACCTATTTATTTATTCTCTTTCACCCAAGGTTACCTGGAATAGATTGCTAGCAGCAATAAGGCCGTCTATTGTGTGTTAACTTTTTGTTTAACTTGTATTTTCTCTGTATCGTGTCTGTTTTTATGTGCAATAAAGTATTTTATTACTATTATTATGAATCTAAATACCTATGAGTCATGAAATCAAAAGAAAAGCTTAAATAGCCATTGGTAGTATGTTCTCCCTAGAACATTTACTGAGAGAACCTTTTACGTTACCTAATGCAAAAGCGTTACCCTCAGTGCATAAAATATTATGAAACAGTAACAGTTTCATAATATTTATTATTTCTTGCTGATGTATGTAACTTAAAATTTACATTAAAAATATGATAAAATTGACCATTCAAAGTAAGATTACTTATGCCTTTTTTCCACCACTGACGGTACGTGGCAGTTTAGAATAATAACAATTTGATTTAAAATTGAGCAAAAGTTTAGAATAACAACAATTTGATTTAAAATTGAGCAAAAAGAAACTTAAAGTAGCATTGATGCAAAAGGTCTTGGGTGAAGTAGGTAGGTGTGTCATAAAATCGACAATATGCATGAATTTCTATTCCATTCGTTTTGAAACTGAAACTATAACATTATATTACGGAACATAAAAAGTACATATCGTTTTACTAAAGCATGATACCTAACACTTCCATAATAATTTGTTGTCACAATTTGTTTTATTAAACGCACGCTCCTGCAAGAGGCGAGGGTCGGACCGTTGTTGATGAATCGAACGAGACTCCAGGGTTCACGAGTACAGTTGCAAAACTTCTGAAGTATTCAGAATAATTACGTAATACTTCTCATAAAGTTTCTTTCCATCAGAATTTTTCAAAATAAATTTGTTTGAAAATATTGGCATTTTTTATCTTAGGTCAATCTTGCTAGAAAATATCGTGCCCGAGTCCGGCGGGCGACGACGACGACGGACGAACGAACAACTCGTGCGCGGCGCGCTCACGGCGCGCTGCGCCCGCCACAGACAGCAGAACAAATTCTATCTAGTGGCGATTGGCGGGCAGCGCGCGCGGCGCGCAGGGCGGGTGGGCGAGATTAGCGGGGCGAGGAGTGGGAGGCGATGCCCCCCGGGGAATTATTCGCCCGCTCTCCTTCCCCGCAGAGAAGGATTCATAATGTTTCGCAATAATTCGCGGTCTAAGAAAATATTTCAATTTTGATAAAAATAAACGTGAGCGTTGTTTTTAAAAACGAAGTGCTATGCTCAGTGATGGATTGATGGTGAATTGGTTGTTATTATTATTGTACCTAGCGTAATTAGCGTAAGTAAAATTTTAATGTTTATTTTATTCCTTACCTATGTAAGGCCACAGATAAATAATAGTACGTAAGGCGACATTAACAACAAAAGTACGGTTTGAACAATTTGTGGGTGCTTCGAATCTATGATAACTTCTAAAGTGTTCATTTAAATGAAATACGGTAAAGGATAATTTACATTAAATGGCCAAGGTAACTTATATACCTAGGTACTTATTTGGATAAGGATTAATACTGATTAGGAGAAATTAGCTGTGCAAATAAAGTAATACTTTTAAATAACTTAATAAATATAAAAATTACTGTGAGTCAACCTATAGAAATAAGGTGACTTCGGGTCTTTTTTGTAGGCCTCTTTTATTATTTTGATGTAGGTATCTCATACGGTTAAGGGTGGTAATCCACTTATCAAAGATCTTTGTCCAAGAAATTGGACATCGAATGTTATTCTGTGGTCGAATGTATAAATTGGACGTCAAAGTCGTCCAATATGCGTCCAATTTCTTGGATCCAATGCATATTGCATATTGGACAAAGATCTTTGATAAATGGAATACCACCACCCTTAGCCAGCAGCGTTCGCAATGTAAGCGCTCGAAAAATCGTTTTTTGACGGCTTCATCAAAAACATGTAATTTTTCTCTATTTTATAAATACGTAATTAGAATGTTTTGTATGTAAGTATTTATTTATAAACCGTCGAGAATAAATTTTCTAAATAAGTAACAGTGACAGTTGCATCGAAATCCGATGCGTGGTTTAAAAGAAGAAAGGTTAGAAACAGACAGGCAGAGGCGGAGAGCGACTTTATTTCATACTATGTACCTACTTACCTACCTAGTGATAGTGAAGTGATTACCTAAGCCTCGGCACGGCACTTGTATTGCTAGGTACGACCACTTATATTGTGGTTCGGTTCGACGGCTATACCGATGACGGCTATACTCCGTGCCGAGTTTTGTACCCTACCTAGCAGTGGCGAAACGAAAGGGTACATACCTACAAGCCGATTCTAATCGGCTTACCTTAATATCATAGTTTAAAAATATGTTTTCATCCGTTTCAAGCAATTCAAGAACATTAAAAATTCGCTAAAATAATAGGTACTTAGGTAGGGTATTTGTGCCTACTTAAGTACCTACTTCTACACTTAAAACTTCCACAGAAATTTTATTTAAAAGGTACCTAGATAGTAAGATATCCATCCATACTTCTTTTACTATGATTGACTATTTTTCTTGCTAGGTAGGTATTTAAAAATAAGTGTCAACTGCTTTCTACTGCTTTTTTACCGATTGCTGCTTTTTTATCGTTACCTACTCCCGTATTTTTCGACAATCGAAATATTCCGAATGTTTCGTAATACTTCAGAATATTTCGTAAGTATTCCACGGGAATGATTCGGAATGTTTCCCGACAGCAACTGTATTCACGAGTCAAGAACACTTGCGCAAGAGTCGCGTAGGTACCACAAACAATGCTAATTTACATCGGCAAACAAACGCACTTATTATAATTTGTAGCCTAACAAAGATGTGACAAATGTATTGAGAAACAATCGAAGTTAATAACAAAACACAGTAGGTACCTATAGGTAGTTACTTTTGTGAGTAGGTAGTTAATCTAGTCTACACTTTGGCTGATCGTTTTCCGAAATAAAAATGACCCTTATTATTATTCCTTCTATTATAAGTATTATTGTAATGATGATCCATAGAGGAAACAAGTGCCCAATTCTCGCTACAATATAGTTACCTATCCGGTGATTTTAATGGCCGTTAATCAATAGGTAGGTAGGTAACTTTAACAAGTCGCATATTTAATTAATTAAAAACATTTTGGGTTTTTGTAGGTTTCGTAGTTAGTAAGGTAGGTGTACATAGGTGTAACGTAACGACATTACGTAACCACAACCTCTGCAAAGTTCGTCACGTAAAATCTGGAGTTGTTCCGTATTCATCCCATGACGATTCATCCCAATTCTTCACTCATCCCAAATTGGTATTCCTAACTCAACCCATTACATTATATTACATTACATTCATAAGTACATATTTATTATGTCTAAGTGAATAAAGAATATTTTTATCTTTTATCTTATCTTGTCATTATTTTAATATATTTTCTTAATTCAACCCAATTGCATTCCTTACTCATCCCAAATCAATGTATCACTAAAAAGTATGGATAGCAACACAATTATTAATATTTTATCAGAAAATTATATAGGAATAGGTAAACAGTAAATTATTAAACTAAGTACTTATTAGAAAATAAATGTGCATGTTTTGTAAAGAAAAAGGAAACCTCAGATAGGCAATAAGCAGTTATAAAAGTGGTACAGCGGCTATTAAAGTGGTGTGCATTAAAGTTGTGTTAGGTATGTTATTTCCAGATACAGTGTAATAATTAAAAATAATACTACTAGTGTTCAGGAATCAAAATCGATTTATTACCCCCGAGGTAGTATATTGCTGTTTTTTTTTATAAAATATATTTTTTTGGGCTAGATAGTTGAAAAATAAAAATTATTTGTGAGAACATAATGTAAAATTTTTGACGACTGATTAGGCGCAGGGTTGCCATCTGCGCCAGAGGCTTCGGGTTCGATTCCCGAACAAGACAAATATTTGTGTGTATGATCATGTCTACTTGTCTTGTTCTCTGGGTGTTATCTATGTATATTAAGTACTAGCGGATCTTCGCGGTTTCACCCGCGTGGTACCCGTTTCCGTGGGAATATCGGGATAAAATATAGCCTATGTCACTCGGGAAGAATGTAGCTTTCTAATGGTGAAAGAATTTTCTAAACCGGTCCAGTAGTTTCGGAGCCTATTCGATGCAAAAAAACAAACAAACAATCAAACCTTTCCTCTTTATAATATTAGTATAGATTTATTTACAAAATATAAGTAGTATATTAATCCGTAATCTAGAAAAGTGTCCACATTTCGGCCATTCCTATTTTACACAACGCTTCTCTATAAAAAAACCTGCCTGCTTCCAAGAATTCTCTTACTTAAAATTTGTATTAAATACCTAATAGTGTAGGCAATGAACAGATTCTTTGTATGGAGACCCATACATTAATTCCTCAGTCGATGAAACTTTGCTGGGTTATAAAATAGCATGAGCCATAAACTTTTAAATGCTTATCCAAAAAAATACTCAAACGGAAGTTAGGTATTTATACCTAAATATACAAATATGTTTATATATTGAACCGAGTAATTTCTCAACCCAAATTTATTTGACCAAATGAGTTATTTATACTAGTATGTGATACTTGATAAAAATCCTAAACTTTTTTCAAACATGAGTACTGCTTTTGAATGATAATTCCTTTTTTGACTCTCATTTTCATTGAAAAATTGCTCCGTCGTTTTTTTTTACTTATATGACCTTAGAATGTAATTTGGCGTTACGAGTAAGAAAATCCAAAAAAAAATTATTACCAATATTGATTTATTGTAAAATATGAATAATTCAATATCGAAAATTGCTCAGCATTATTTATCTTTAAAATTATGTTAAAAAGTCACATATACACACAAATCTAAAATATGCAAAAGAAATATCATCCGGAACACCAACATTTTGAAAGCGAAGATAAATCTATCCCCTGTTACGCAATAATGTACCGTCTTTCGTTACCAGTTGGGTGCAGATTAGCGTCCTCGTGCTAATAGTACGACCTTGAACGCGTGACCCTGTGACTGGGGGCACAACTGGGGGGCCGCGTTCGTGTCGTCGGTCGCTGTCTGATTCTTTCTTTTTTGTTTTCTTTGTACAATCAGGGACAAATTCGGTGAACCACTTCCTGCTTATTTTTGTGTAGCTAGTGTGACTTCAAAAAAAAGTAGCTACTCAGTTTGACCATATTATAGTATTCTTTGGTTTGGTTTGACTATGTTTGTATGTATGTTTGGCCGATTATCTCGCGTTTGGCTGAACCGATTTTTATGCGGTTTTAAGAAAAGTATTTGTTACATTTAGAAGGTTTTGGCATTTTAACCGACTTAAAAAAAGGAGGTGTACAGTTTGACCAGTATGTATGTTTGTTTGACTTTGAGATGCGGTTTTCAGAAAAGTATTTGTTACATTTAGGAGAATATTTTCGAATTTTAGCCGACTTCAAAAAAAGAGGTTCTCAGTTTGACCCGTATGTTTGTCTTTGAGATGCGGTTTCCAGAAAAGTATTTGTTACATTTAGAAGGTTTTTGTATTTTAACCGACTTCAAAAAAGGAGGTACTCAGTTTGACCCGTATGTATGTATGTTTGACTTTGAGATGCGGTTTTCAGAAAAGTATTTGTTATATTTAGGAGAATATTTTCGAATTTTAGCCGACTTCAAAAAAAGAGGTTCTCAGTTTGACCCGTATGTTTATCTTTGAGATGCGGTTTCCAGAAAAGTATTTGTTACATTTAGAAGGTTTTTGTATTTTAACCGACTTCAAAAAAGGAGGTGCTCAGTTTAACCCGCATGTATGTATGTTTGACTTTGAGGTGCAGTTTTCGGAAAAGTATTTGTTACATTTAGGAGAATATTTTGGAATTTTGGCCGACTTCAAAAAAGGAGGTTCTCAGTTTGACCCGTATGTTTGTCCTTGAGATGCGGTTTTCAGAAAAGTATTTATTACATTTAGAAGGTTTTGGCATTTTAACTTACTTTAAAAAAGGAGGTGCTCAATTTGACCCGTTTGTATGTATGATTGTCTTTGAGTTGAGATGCGGTTTACATAAAATTATTTCTTTACATTTAGGAGAAGGTTTTGGTATTATAACCGACTTCCAAAAAAAAAGGTTTTTCAGTTTGATCTGTTTGTATGTATGTTTGTCCGCGATTATGTCATGTTTTCTGAACCGTTTTTGATGCTTTTTTCAACAGGCTAGTATTTTTGATTGATGCGGTTTATGTGTACATCCCACTAACATAGCTATTTAAAATAATGCCACGAAAAAGTTAGAAATAATAGCTCTAATAGGTACTGTATTCACACCAAATAACGTAAGCACTTTGAAGTCGGGCGGGATTAAACAAAAACACCAAAACATGTAGGTACACTCGACAGCACATCAGGTTAAACAGTTGAACTGCGATAACAGCTTTTATTACGTAGGGCATAAAGGCGTTCTTAAGGTCAACATGTATAGTCTGATGTGCCGCCGTGTGAACATGTTTCACACCCGACTTCAAAATACTCGTACATACATTATTTGGTGTAAATACAGTTATTAGGAGTATTATTTCTAATTTTATTGTGGCATTTTTTTAAAGCGCTTTTACTTTTTTATAAAATATTTGTTTTACTATTTGGTTATTTATTAAACTAGGATACCTAGAACAATACATAAGCGATTAGGGAGAGTTAGGCGAGTTGATTTTAACTGTCTACGTTTACGAAAACTATTGGATGAACTGTTCATGTCGGTAAAGTAGTTAAACGACATGAATGAGATAGAGCGATTGTTTTCGATTACGAATACAGTTTGCCAAACTCATACCAAGTTTTACTGGTTGTACGTGCACACAAAAATACAACGTTCCATAGCGAGCAACAACAACCGTAACGTGTATTATAAACGCAAAACGACCATCGACCGGGAGGCGACCATCGGTAACCCTACCTGCTCGAGTATCATCATAAATAATAATAAATAAAATAATAAATAACTTCTTACATTCACACCAATTATCTAAGCCCATAATTTCATTAAGAAACTGTATTATGGAAAACTTGATAACGGATAAATATATACTTAAATACTTTTTTGTTTGTAAATACATATTTAATATACATAGTTAACACCCAGACCAAGACAAATAGACATGTTCATGCACACAAATATTTGTCTTGTTCTGGAATCGAACCCGAGATCACTGGCGCAGAAGGTGGGTAGCCTACCCCTGCGCCAAATCGGTCGTCATCATCAATCATGACATGCTCATTGTTAGTAGTAAGGCAAAAAGATACGTTAAAAATAGATTAGGTTGTCTAGTCGCAACCTGGTCCTCTTAGTACAGTCATGAAAAAAGTGCGGCTAAAATGATGAGAAAATATATCATCAGGTACCAGCATGAAACGCTGTTCATACGATCAGGCTTGATAGATAGACTAGAAAAATGTGGTCTGCCACGCTCCGTCTTGGCCACTTTGTCAGTTCGAGCGATTTTAGCGGCGGCTTGCGGGGTGGTTTTCATGTCATGGGGTACCAGTATCAAACTAACGTCTTACTGTAACTTAGGCCAACCTACTACCAAATATACTGGTCTGCCGACCCGCAGCCTGGCTGTCTTTTGTGTCCGAGCAATTTCATGTTTGTAATGTTACTGACATCTATTATATGTGGTCGTCCAAATCAAAAGGGACCTTGTGGCTCTCGGCACTTACGCCTTTATTGCTGTTATTCGAATACAAAACAACAAAAATAAAGACGTATGTGCCGGCCGCAATAAGGTCCCTTTTGATTTGGACAACCACATATATTAATGTAGAGGGTTGCATGGAAATTCGACCATAATATTAAAGGAGACTAATATTTTATATTAATAGTAATTAACCATTTCAGAAATATTTCACTTTAAATTTGTTTTTTGCGAAACAAAACCTAAACCTTTACTGCTCTTAGTTAATTTATTTTTATTTCTTTTTCGCACTATTGAGTATTTGCTATTTTTGAGAAGGGGTGTATTAGTTAACAAAAATAAATAATGAAACTCGAAATAACTGCTGAGAGCAGTTTTTACATAGTAACCGCAACTTTCAAGCACGTTGGTTGGATAAAATCGTAGAAAGTTAATCTGCAGATGAAATGCAAACACTTCAACATCTTTGGCAATCCAAAAAGGTATAATAAAGAAGTTCGTTTTTGGGGGAAAGTGTAGATATATTTAATGAAGTTCCACAGAATTTAGTATAGCTGCCTTTGAACAAATTCAAATGTCATGTCAAAAAATCGCTCATGGGCGATATATACGATTATAAAGTAGACGACTATTTGAAAGACCGAATGCATGGATTTGATGTAACACATAACCTTAGCTGAACTAGTGTTATATTATTATTAAAAAGTTGTAAAAGTTAACGATATAAATCTTTGTAAATATAGTTACTCCAAATGATTAAAGCTGATAAGTTTATTGCGCCTGTTCTTATCAGTTAAAAAAGTGTTGAACGGGTGGTAGAAAAATATAGACGATTCAAAAGAGCTTATTTATTAAGTCAAGTTGAATTCAGATATTTTTTATTATTTATTTTATACCAATTAAGGTCACTTAAGGTCAGAGAGCGGTGACAATCAGTAAAAAAAATTTTGTTTGATGAAAGGAAAAAATAAGCATTACGTTAAACACAGTTAAAAATTACATGTTGCAGTATTTTTATCAATCACAACACATGTTTTACGTGCTCACCCCTACCTATAAGCCTATAACTAACACAAAGGATAATGGGCCTTTTTATATGGCGAATTGACGTAGTACAACTAACAGAAATTACATCCTTTTAATTTGTAGTACTAGATAGTAGGCCTAGTTAGAATAATAACCTTTACCTAATTTCATCTGCATTATCACCCACATTGAAGAAAATAGCTGGAATTAAAAAGTCGAAATACCCTGATGATATCAAATCAAGCGAACAATAACTGAGTGCATCCGCGCGCTTTAGCGGATAGGGATTATGGCAAGATTATGAAAAAATAAATCGATGAAATTTATATTATTTGCAATTTATAAGCTATCCTGTTAAATTGCTCACCTGGTAACCTAAAGCACGCGCACATTAAGGGCCGACGCGAAGCTTTTCAAGTTGGAAGAGGCGATTAGCAAGTTACAATGGGATGTCATTGACATAACTGAGGTCCGAAGAGAGGAAGAGGACTTGATAATCCTACTATTCAGCTTATACCTTGCTATACCACCGGGTGGGTAACCAGCAGTCCATTGGTGGTGTTGCGTTCATCGTCCACAAATCCCTCGTTAACAACGTCGTCACCATAGGGAGTGTGTCGAGCAAGGTAGTTAGATACGCTACCCACCTACTCAAAATATAGAAACGGTATATGGTGCATATCATACAGGTCTTCGCTCCGACCTCGAAACACAACGATGTTGAAGTGGAGGCTATGTATGGGGAGATCTCTAAAGCCATTCAAAGCTATACAAAACCTACTACACGTTTGTGACAGGGGATTTCAATGCAAAATTGGGGCATCTTTACGGTGATGAGTTGAGAGTGGGGCAATCTGGATTTTGGCAACGAAACGAAAGAGGCCTGATGCTGGCAGACTTTATGGAGCGGGGGAAAACCTCTTCCTACTGATGAACTCCTTTAAAAACCCCGTAAGCCGCAAATGGACCTGGATTAAGCCGGAGGGTAAAGTTAAAAACAAGATAGATTTTATATGTCGACGAGGAAGCAAATATTTAATGATGTCATTATATTCAACCTCGTAAAGACAGGAAGCGATCACCGCACAGTTAGAGCACATTGAGTTGAGTAACAACGTCAAGCTGGAAAGATCTCGACTAAAAACATCTACACTCCGACCAAAACCAGCTCAAATTAAAACACGCGAGTGCTTTCCGCTCGAGATTCAAAACCGCTTCTAAGCCCTTCCATCCAAGCATCGATGTGGACAATCTATATACAACATGGTGGTGGATACTGCCCGCACGGAAATGTCCAGGTATTATAAAACTCGCCGTAACAAATCAAAGAAACTCTCCGGCCACACGCTCTGACTCATGGATCAGGGAGAATTCACTGTTCAATGTTTAATTAAAACAACCGTCCACTGAACAGTTATTATAACATAATTTTTCTCGTTCCATTTTTGCACAAGTTCACAGACACGTGTCTCAAGCGGATAGCACTCGCGCTCGTACACGACCGAGACAGACCGAGATATCATGTCCGTGAGCGGTATCTATGTGTGCGTTGCTCGAGCGAACTTTGTATATAGATTGTCTTCTGTACCTATTTATTTTGTGCCTCTATCATGCTTCGAAAATTAAGCCATTTAATGATCATGAATGAATGAATGCAATTTTTATTATTCTTTGAATGTAATGTATAATTTTTTTTCTTTACATCAAACAATATTTTTTTATTTTATTTGAACTTCAGATTTTACACAGTAAAACTGAAAACTATACACACAATCGTTAATAATATATTAATACAATTAATAATAAATTATTATAATTAATTAATTAATTAATTAATTAATTAATTAATACGTCGCGCACTACTGGCAAAATATTATTTGAAATATCTACCATTGACACGAAAAGAAGAAGAAGAATACAATAAAAACAATTAATGGCAAATTTAACATTCTGAGGCTAATTTCTGTAAAAGGGTAATCTTTTAACTTTGTTTTAATAACAGTCTTACACAATTTATCCTCTTCTTTTTACAAACTTATTTCGTTACATATTTATATTTTCTATATTTCACTGCTTTCTCTGTCAATAAGTCTTTACTTTACCTAGAGTATTATACCTATTTGTATTTTTTTTTATCCACAACGGGTTAGCACTTAGCCTTCATCACACCTGATGATAAGTTGTGATAAGGCGGAAGGTGGAAGCGCACTACTCCCGGAATCCTCAATCACTGAGGAACTGGCTATCTTATGTTTAACTGCCGGAACACAATAATGCTGAAAACATCATTGTTATAGCGTCAGACTTAGATAAGATGGTCGTAGCTAGCCAGGCGGACTAAGAACAAGTCCTACCACCAACCAAACCGAATATAATATGTACCCCCACTGGGAATCGAACCCGGGACCTCTGGGTCTGAAATCCGTGGTATGAACCACTAGACCACAGAGGCGGTTAAAAAAGGCGGTATTGCCAAAAAGATGTTGAAGTGTTTTCATTAATCGGCAGATTAACTTAGGTGGATATAGTACATTATTAATAACCTAAATAGTGGTGTCGTTTAATATTAAGGTCGAATTTCCCTGTTACCCTGTACATTCATATTATTGATGTAAGTAACAATACAAACATAAAATTGCTCGGGCACAAAAGACGGCCAGGCTGCGGGTCGGCAGACCAGTATTTTTTGTAGTAGGTTGGCCTAAGTTACAGTAAGACGTTAGTGTGATACTGGTACCCCATGACATGAAAACCACCCCGCAAGCCGCCGCTAAAATCGCTCGAACTGACAAAGTGGCCAAGACGGCGCGTGGCAGACCACATTTTTCTAGTCTATCTATCAAGCCTGATCGTATGAACAGCGTATCATGCTGGTACCTGATGACATATTTTCTCATCATTTTAGCCGCACTTTTTTCATGAATATACTAAGAGGCCCAGGTTGCGGCTTGCCTAGCCGCCAACCTAACCTGGGGGGCTACCGGCTAAGAAATGTGGATATGGGTATGGGCTTTAACTGTCATTTGAATTCCTTATTCTGATAGATTTTTGCTGCTTTGTTCTGTTGAACGTTGCTAGCTAGTTATCGTTATACCCGACGTCACAAAACAAGTAACTGATAGCGGCTATTTTCTTTATAAAATTGACTTAAAGTTCCCAAAAACGTATGAAGTTCATATCCATAAAGTTACGCGGTAGCCCCCTGCACCTACAACTCTACTTTTTTAACGTAACTTTTTGCCTTCTAATAATGAGTATGTCATTGTGGTACTCTATAGTATGTAGAATTACCGACGGTCGCCTCTCGGTCTACTATTTATACAACTATTTGGTAAAGACAATGTCAACATAATTATTTTGCCTCGACGATTGATACGTGAAAATAGAATAGATCGCGCAAGCGGACGGCGGCGGCGCGACGGCGCGGTGGCGGGGCGGCGGGGAACCCGTCCTGTTGTGCGATTCTCTAATATTCAATCAAGAAACTCGACGTTCTTTGGCGCTTGACTTTCACTTGTTTATTATGAATTTTGACATAAATAATCGAAGTGAACGACGATGCGACGGTGAAACTTCGTTAGAGAATCGCACCCCTGCACGGCTCCCGCGCCCCGCTGCTACGCCTCGCTTCGTACTCACAGCTCCCGATTGCTTAATTAAGTTTTTCTATGTAAAATCCTTTTAGGTTTTGGTTTTTTTTTTGGATATTGTTGTAATTGAAAATAAAGTGAACTGTTTACTTAAATCAATAAATAAAACAGATAGAGATATTTTCCACTGCGAGTAAAACGGCAATTTTTAAAATAGTTTAATTACATGGTTTATTTTTTAGATTTTCATTTTGTGGTTATAAAACTTCAATAAAATAGCATTTCCGTAAAAAAGTTCGACGGAGAAATTTTACGGTTCGAGTGACACCAAAAACACATATTTTAGTAAAATTTTGTGTTTCTGCTAGGATATTTTTTTGGATATTTCATAAATCATTTTAATACGTTACATGAATATGTATGGTGAAGAAAGTTTCAACGGAGCATTTTTCCTCAAAAAGATATTTATGAAATATGACTTTCATTAAAAAAACCTAACTTCTATTATTATTATTCTTTGGAATTTTATACAATACTTTTAATTTATTGATACTTTATCACGTTGTAAAGTTTTTTCTGACTGACGAATTACTGTGGGGGTCAACTAGCTTCATTTCCTACACTATAATATAATATAACGCTGCATACAATTTACTAGTAAGAACTAAGAACATATTCAATCCACAATCGATCTTTTTTTGCTTGTTTTTTTCTTTTTAGTTTTTTGCACCGCAGACGGGTTTTTTTAGTTTTTTAAATTAGTTTTTTTTATTTTAAGCTTTTTAGTTAAATGTTCTTCTAGTACGTCTCATCTCTATTTCTTATAATAAACCAAAGAAAATAAAACTTCTTGACTAACTTAACTATCAATGAAAACGATTTCGAACGAAACATTTTTTTTAAATTAAAATTAATTAAATATCACGTCATATACCTAAAACAGATACTATGCGATTATTATAAGAATAGGACGGGTTGTTGACAAACTTCACTCTGAAAAGGTACAGTTCGCAAGAAAGTGCAAAACAATATGAAAATAGTTTATTTTTTTATTTTGGCAGAAGGTGGTTTGGGTATTGCCACTTTCAAAACGAAGTTTTTATTTTTTAAATCCACCTACTTCCCTTTTTCTTCGTACACAACTTTACTGCTCATGCCCTTCGTTATGCCGCCGGCGCTAGACATAGCACAAACATTTGAACTAATGTTTGGACACATGTGGTATTTGAGTATTTGTTCAAAGCTTTGATAAAAAACTAGAACATATTTCTACAGTACTTTGCAATGTCAAAAGGAAAAGTATTCAATGTCCTTGTAGCAGTAGCAGCTGCAGTAGCAGCTGCAGTAGCAGCTCAGACCAGCGGGACGATGATTCTCAAATGAGTGGAATAGAAGAGGTGGAATAGCATTAGCAAGCATAATGTGTTGTGTTTTGATTTACAATTGGCGGATTCACGAAAGGCGCCTCCCCGAGTGGCTAGATTGAATCGTTCCCCGTGATACCGATACCCGGCGCACCCGGTAACAGCTAGATTCTGACGAATCTAACTTCAATCAACGTGCAGACTCTAGCTGGCCAATTCTTTTACCATGATAGACCAATACAATTTTTCACGAGTCCCCCAATTTACCAATTTTATTGTAAAGTTGATTTTTAAATTATTTTCATAACTTGAAATCCTGTTTTATTTAAATTCTTAAACCAGTAAATAGAATCAAAATTCAATTTATTCTGTGTTATTGAAGCATCAGAACAATGTATGAAAAAATGGTTTCAGTTAAATATCACAAAATTTTAATTTGATTGAGATTCAAATTACCTGATCATTTTCGTAAAAGCATACTTTCATGAGCCCTATACTTTCCGAAAAAATCAAGTTAATGATTTGTATAATTAATTATTATCTGCAAATTATTCATATGTTTTGGTTTGCACGAACATCATTATTTATCGTAAGTTATGACATGATCAGCCACGATAAATTTCTTTTTTTGCACACCATACTGAAGTGAAGTGAAGTTAGTTTGACAGCACTTTGACAGCTTGACGTCACAACATGGCGGCGTCCCTATCCTATTCTTATTTTAATCCCATAGTATTTAATTTTAACATGGCAATTCGCATCTATCATTATTGTGTCACAACAATTCAAGTTATTTCAATCTATTTAAAGTTTTACATACACTCAGTTAACAGTATTTTATGTTTGCCAAACGTTAGCGCGTACAATATATTTTGCGCGAGCGAAGCGAGCGTGCCGCGGCAGCGGCCGGCGAAGCGCCAGAAACGACTATATACATATTCCCATTTCCTATTAAACTGAAGTAGGGGGTAGGGGGGGTGTATAAAGTCGATTCTGGCGCTTCGCCGGCCGCTGCCGCGGCACGCTCGCTTCGCTCGCTCGCTCGGCTCGCGCGGCGTTTTGGTCACTGTTCTAACCTAACCTAACCTAAAACGTCTGTTACATTTTGTTGGGTGGCAGGGGGCTTCGCCCCCCGAGCCCCCTGTCCCCCTTTTGGTTGTCCTAAAAGATATAAAAAATTTGAAATACTTAACAAAAATTTTTTGAGCAAAAAAAAAAAAAAGTTTTTTTTTATATGTCCATCAGATGCCTCCTAGGTATCTCCGGATTACCACAGGGGATCGAAAATTTTGTTAGATTTCAGCTATGACGCACCGTTTTCGAGATATTTGCATTTTTATAAAATTCATTCTTGAAAATTTTGCAAGTCCCCGCTTCATACTAAAACAGTCAAGAATTTTATGTTTGCGACACCCTAACCAAAAAAACAATCCAACGCGCCCAAATCCATTTAATAAACTTTCCAATTCATAAGCTTGTTGTAGGCAAGTCGTTCATAGTCGAAACAACCAGTAGATGAAATGAACATTAGGCCAATCGTCCGTTAGTTGAATCAACTGTAGTTCAATCAACCGTAGGTGAAATGAACAGTAGTTGAGTCGTTCAATAGTCATTACGAAAATATGTGAATCGATCGTAGTTATTTCGACCATAGTCGTAATGACCGTAGTTATTATGATACATACCCCATTGAGAGTACTGTCAAACAAATGTCAAATGAGAGTAGAATACCGATTAACTCCACAATCGAGCTACGATTGTAATACGATTGAAGAGCATACTAGCAAATATTCCGATGGCAGTTCAATGGCAGTTCAGTCGTATACCATTGGTCTTAAGTTAGTAGCAGCAAAAATGTCAAAAACCGCTATTGAGATCCAATTAAGATTCAATTGAACCATTTGTAAATTAGCAGACTTGGGGCCCAGGTCAAATACATAACCCTTTTTTGGCTTCGCCGCAGACGGGTAAAAATTGTAAGGTTCTAACAGAGACAACTATTCATATTGAGCACTATACTAAAACAGCACGCATCCCTTCCATACAGCACTGAAATAATAAACAAGAGGCGGAAAGATAAAGTTGCTACACTACAGAGTGGAATTAAATTTACCTTTTCGACCAAATTTTACTTTTATCTCGGACTGTTACTTTACCATAGATTAAATGCCCAAGTAAACATCTATCCATTATGCCTGCAAAACTGCAAATAAGTAATAAAAGACACTCTGCAAAAGATGACGTATGACGATACAGAGGAGTTACTTGTTGTGCTAAAGTAACATTATTATATAAGTACCTAGATTGTAAATAATTATAATTAATATTGTTTTGTTATTAGGTTATTACTATAAGAGTGCAGCTTAAATATCAAATATATACTAAAAATACTTACATAAGAATTGTTTTTATATCTAAGGTTTTATTTACCGATTTGTATATTTTTAGACTTTATTTAACCTGAAACACAGGGCCACCTAGTTCAGGTATAAGAATTTAAATATTCCTTACTCTATTTTTTCTCTTAATGTTTTAAATTGTGCCTACCTAGTAGATTATTAATACACGTATGCGTTGTTTGTTTATGTTTACTAACATAGTATTTAAGAAGAGACTGACCTAATTAATTCATTATGTACTTATGCAAAAATTTGTAAATGAATAAATGATTTTATTATTATTATTTATTAATATATAGATTCCATAACACAGTTTCTTAATGAAAACCACGTATGAGCTAGAATAAGCTAGCTAATTATAATTGATGTGATTGTAAGAAATTCGTTATTATTATTATTTGTTTTTCTATTACTTTTTTTATTTTTTAAGTTCATGATTTTATCAGATTTCCTGTTTTATATAATAAAACAAAATAAAAACAAAAATTTACTGGGTTTTAAAATATTTCTTTAAATAAATATATTTCTAATACTTAATATTTTTGTTCAGACCGTACACATAAATCTTAAATTTTGGGTGGTTTTACGTAATTTGTTGGTTGAGTTAGGGATACTTTTTGGATGAATAAGGATTTTAAAATGATATTATTGTTGTGGGTTGAGTAAGGAACAAAACTGGGTTGAGTAAGGAAAAAATAATAAGTGGGATGAATCGTCGTGGGATGAATACGGAACAACTCAAAATCTGGTGTTTAGATCATTGAGTTGTATGGTTTAGATAGAGTATTTAAATCAAACTCGCTGCGTAAAGGTTCTTAATTTCTATTTACTTTTACTTTTTTGCATTCACAATGCAATTTTTATTATTGAAAATGAAGTATTAAAAAAAAAGTATTGAAAAGTGAGACGGGTCGTTTTTTTCTAATACCTATTTTCATTTCAATAAAGGATTTACTTGATGAATCATAAAAATAAATTAATGATAAAATATCTCCAGTTTTTGAAGTGGGTCATGAGCAGTTTGCAGTAGCAGTTAGCAAGATGAAGTGTGAAAGTGTGGAGGTACTTATTCATTAGCAGGATGCGTTCCGTGGTTTATCGTCCAACGTGCCAAGGTTACCCTTCGTTTCTGGCCGTAAACAAATGTTTATTTTGGTGCATATAGGTAAGATTGTTTCCAATCCAAGGTCTGAAAGAAATCCCTAAACAAAGTGCATAAAATTCAACCATTCTTGGTCTGATTGTACCTGGCAGATTATGAGGTCTAAATCATTAAGTGCCTCTTGATCACCGTTTTTTGTTTTTATTTATGAATGAATGAATGATAAACTTTATTTGCATCAATATTGAGTACCTACCTACAGGATAAGATATTCATAAAATAATAACATAGTTCGTCAAAATCTACTTAATCTTAGCATGTAGGTATATGTCGCAGCCAACTGGTTAAATCCGCCATTCAATTAAACGCCTAGACCGATCATTTTTTCCGTAAGCTATTTTATCTTCCCATTAAATTTCTAATCTATCACGTGTTCTACAGGACTTCCGAGGGGTACATGCTGCCATACTTAACCATCCGCCGGATTCAACCATCCGCCTGCGACATATATATTTTCATCTTATATCAGTTATTTTTAACAATATTCTATTTTCAAATTAGTAAGTACCTACTGTAAGACCTTAAATTATAAAATGTCTAATTTTATTGACAGGATTGATTAATCGCAGGAAGTTTTACGGCAAAAAATGTCATAAATAGGGCTCAAATTGCGTCAACTCTGGAGGTCACCGTTTAAGAGACATCATCTTCAAATCCTAATGAGACGAAATTTCATGGCATAAATATACATATAAAAAAACCAATCCTAGTTTTCTAATTTAGAAAAAAAGTTGTAACTGAGCCAAAAAGTGCCAGTACATTTGCTGGGTGGCGCAAATGTATTTAGACTTTTCAATATTCACTTTCAGATTGTTAAGTTTCATCTACTTAATTAAAATTATTATTTTATGTCAAATTTACGTCATCTTCATAAGCTTTTACATCAAGGTCCTTGTATTTTAATTTGCTGTGCACAAGAACCGTGGACAGTGGTAAATGTATTGATTCATGTTCAGTCGTTGTTGGCAAGTCATTTATGTAGAGTAGGAACAGCAAAGGACCAATCAGCGTTCCTTGTGGTACTCCACATCTATTGACCTTGTATTGCGACTGGAAAAGTGTTTTTATGCCTGTATTATTTTGGTTTCTACATATTTTAGTTAGTTGTAGGTACACATTGGTGTCTATTTTTTAAGTACTTACCTAACTAGTTAGTCAACTAAGGACCATGCCTCTTATTCCATAATAATATGGACCACATACTAATACTAATAATACATACATAAAAACACTTTTCCAGCCGCAATACAAGGTCAATAGATGTGGAATTGTGGAGTACCACAAGGGACGCCGATTGGTCCTTTGCTGTTCCTACTCTACATAAATGACTTTTTGTCGAGCTTTTCACATAATGTTTTATGGTATACAAAATTGAAAGCTTTGCACATATCGATGCAGAGAGCAACAATCGGAGTGCCATTGCCCAAACATTGCATTATTGATGTAACCATTTATAGTTAGCTGAAGTCGTATTTTCTTTTTCTTTAACATTACTGCTCATTGATTAACTTAAATTTCTCGAGGAATTTGCTTAACGGGTCTGTTTTGTCAACTTTTTGCTAGATAGGCTTTACTATAGAAAACTTTAACTGTAGTGGAAAAACACATAACATAATTGTAATAAGTTGGAGGATCTCTACTCATCATTTAATTCTTACAACCACATCGAAAGTGTTTGCGCATAACTATACTTAATGCCGATTCACTCAAATACTTAAAATAATTTCTAACTACAATTTCGAGGAAAATCAAACTTAATAAAAAAAAACTTAAAATCTCTTAAGCAGGTATACACAAGTAGGTACCTATAAACAAAATTAGGTATTTGTACCTGAACCCTAAAATTCTTACACTTTTAGTAGACACTTAAGTTTTCCTCTCTATATAAAGGGTGTCTCAAAAGTAGGTATAGAATTTGAATTTCGCGTTATTTCCGAAATATTCAAGATGGCGGGTTGAAATTTGCCATACGCCATCTTGACACATGTAAAATTAATCGTGGAGCGTTTCACAATAAAACAGCGCATAGAAGTTATACAAATATTTAACGAAAATTCACGATCAATTACAAACACTCGTCGAAAGGTCGAAAAATCTCGTAATTTCAAGAAGAGGTGAATATCAAATGGCCACCGAGATCTTGCCATCTGATGCCACTGGATTTCTTTCTTTGGGGCTACGTGAAAGATAAAGTCTACGCTAACTATCCACAAAACATAGACAATATAGATAAAATATTTGCCGAGTTATTATAACGATCGCCGAACGATATATAGCCTGCTGCTTATCAGCAACATAAATTAAATTATTTTATGGGCTATGTTATACCTACGCAACGAAACTTCATGAACCAAGAAGCCCCCGCACATTGTAGGCACTAAAAACAATGACGATGATATTAGAGGAAAATCACTATTAACTCATTCATACCTATACTTACTGAATAATCATTATTGTTATGTAGGTAATTAATTACCTATTGTCTGAAGATTCTAAAGTACCGTCTGTGATAGTAACTAGTGGCACAAATTTGAAATTGATTCACCTCGATAAATAGTAAAACACCTTATCAAACAATAAAATGTTGTATTGGAACGAGCACACTTCAAAATATTATAGTTTTATCATAATAGAAGGTATACATAACACATTTTTGTTCAAAGACTTGTTCACAAGTATTGTGTTCCGATAACTTATAAAAATTCGCCCTTTCTCTAAACAAGAGCCATATCCCTCCATAGCTCAGTCATGGGCCAGTTTTATACCACAAACAATTAATAAAAACACTTTTTCTCCAGCATGCCGAATGAACGTAGGCTTCCTGAAGCTAGAACCTCAAGCACGCGACAAAAAGCAATTTCCAACCTACAGCTCGTTTTACCCGCATCTGCCGGTGATGAGGCTAAAATCTGCATAAAAACACATACCTAGGCTTTATAACACGTGATAACGTAATCAGAGCTGAAGAAACGGCATCTATCACGGGACGGTTCAAGTACGGGTCAGCGGGGTCAGACAAATCCGGATTTATCTTTACGACCTAGGAGATGAATGCCATGCACATGCTAACTGTTCTAGATTGTCTTCAGCATAAAATCGACGAATGAGCACATGCTCGTGAGTTTATATAACATTGTGCTTACCTTCTCATAACATCGTCGGACCTAAACATTGTTATTAATGCGCTTGTTTTGTGACGTCAATTCATAAAAACATGATGACTTTTTATTTCTTATGTGCATCTTCGATGATGATATTAGCGCACCTATAGGTACATAATACATTACTTTAATTGTACCTAAGCTAGTCAGAACTTAGTTAATTGTATAGTCACGATGATCAACATCCTACTACAAAAATTTAACTGGAATAAAATAATTGACTCTCAGAATAATATAAAGTATCTAGGATTCATTCTGATCGTGGAAATGATGTTTTGAGCATGATAGGTAACCTGATTTTTTTATAATTTTCTAAAAGCACTTCGAAGCTGGTTTGTCCAGTCTTTACCTGCGAATGGCCAGGGTTAGCAATGGCCGCGAACGTGGGCGAAGACGGTATCATGCGCGCGTCCGTCACGTCACGCCACAATTGCGATCGCTCAAGTGGAATCAAGTGCACTAAACTTCCATTACTTTTGTCAGTATTGCGCCTACAGACATCCGTTAACCGGGCCGTGAGAGCTCCTCGAACGGTTATCGTACTTGCTGAACCAACTTCCGTATTACGTACGCAGAAAGTTGAATTTTCAATGGCTTTCTGTGAAAAGATGACTGTTACTCGATTGTTGCGATTAGTGATCGTTTCGGTCTCTATTCAACTGTTCGTGATGCTGAACTTTGATTTGCTGAACGACTTTTTAAAGAATTCATATCGGTTCTTTGAAATTTAATTTTTCAGCATATAGCTTAAAACTAATTTGACGATTGGATTGTTTCAGGGCATTTCGATCCTTTATGAAGAAAGGGAAAAAAGGACACCAAACGGAAAAGCCTGTAAACGGAAACGATGACAACAGTCCTATAGTATTCCGACGAGCACTGCAATGTAAGATGCATTTTCATAAATATTTTTTGATAAGATTTGTACCTACTTATTAGGAAAACACAACGGCACAAAAAAAAAGTTGGGATATTAAAAAGTCTTCTGTCTTCTCTCAATGAAGATTATACCAAAATGAGATCCAGCCAGATCATCTTGAACTAAGTTTGATTCTGTTCCGTATTGAACTTTGATTTTGTTGTTTTTTTGTATATGTAGGTATATTTTAGTCTTAGATAACTTTACCTACTTTTATAATCACTTGATACATGTAATTTCATGATTCAGGCTTCGTAAAATCTTACTTTGTGTTTGACACATCTTCTACAAATAGAAATTCTAGCTTTCAGCCAAAACACAAGGTTCGTTAAAGACCAATATGGGGGTAATTATGTAATGGGTTGTCCCATGATCAGTCCGCTGCATGCAGCATAGATTTAGAAGCAGACAGAAGACAGTTGGCCGCAATCGGCCACACATTCACAGTTTTACCTACATACGAAACCATATATCATGGCCGATTGAGACCTAGACGGACGAGACGGACTGATAGTCTTTTGGACCTTTAACACATTGCGACTTTTTGCAGCTATACGCAGCTGATTTACGATTCGCAGCAAAAAGTCGCAGTGTGTAAAGGTACTCAGGGACAAATTCGGTGAACCACTTCTTACTTCTTTTCGTGTAGCTGGTGCCTCGCCGTTCATGCATATACCCTTTTACTATTTGGTTATGTAACGGGTGTTTTTTTTAGAGGTATAGAACTTTAAATTGCAATAAAACAACGATGGATTATTCGATTGACATGATTTTTTTTTATTCGAAAGATAATCTTGTGGCATTATATTTTAAATATGATTTCTGGCATATGACTGCCACGGCTGGCTCGGATGTAGTCCAATCTGGACGTCCAATTTCGATGACTTTTTCCAACATTTGTGGTCGTATATCGGCAATAACACGGCGAATGTTGTCTTCCAAATGGTCAAGCGTTTGTGGCTTATCCGCATAGACCAACGACTTTACATGGCCCCACAGAAAATAGTCTAGCTGTGTCAAATCACAAGATCTTGGCGGCCAATTCACAGGTCCAAAACGTGAAATTAGGCAGTCACCAAACGTGTCTTTCAATAAATCGATTGTGGCAGGAGCTGTGTGACATGTTGCGCCGTCTTGTTGGAACCACAGCTCCTGGACATCATGATTGTTCAATTCAGGAATGAAAAAGTTAGTAATCATGGCTCTATACCGATCACCATTGACTGTAACGTTCTGGCCATCATCGTTTTTGAAGAAGTACGGACCAATCATTCCACCAGCCCATAAAGCGCACCAAACAGTCAGTTTTTCTGGATGTAACGGTGTTTCAACATACACTTGAGGATTAGCTTCACTCCAAATGCGGCAGTTTTGTTTGTTGACGTAGCGATTTAACCAGAAGTGCGCTTCATCGCTAAACAAAATTCGCTTATGAAAATCGGGAACAACGGCAATCACGTTTTCGTTTTTTGAAATAAAACTGCACAATTTGCAGGCGTTGTTCAAGCGTGAGTCTATTCACGATGAATTGCCAAACCAAACTGAGAATAAATCACTTGACAGCTGTCAAATCGGTCGCCATCTTGAAAAGTAATGCCAACTTAAAGTTCTATACCTCTAAAAAAAACACCCTTTATATTTAAATTAGGGTAGTACAGTGCATAAGCAATTAGGGATGGGGATGGGGATTGGGGACTACAAGTGAACGGTTAGACACCAGCCATACGAAAAGAAGTAGGAGGTGGTTCACCAAATTTGTACCTGTTTGTACCTACTCACTTTCACCAGAATTTTGAATTAAAGTGTGTTTAAAATAATGCTTTCAGATTCGTCGACATCCACCATGGGCCCGCGGAACACGGTGGCGTCGCCGGAGCGCTACGTGTACGGGGGCTCCGTGACGCCGCTGCCGCGCTCGCGCTTCCAGGAGCGCCTGCGCAGCTCCAGCCATAACGAAGTCAACTCACTCAGGTCGGCACCTACACCTACTCATGCTGGTATGGGTTAGGTTACAGTTTCATTGACATCCGCCATAGGCCCGCGGAACACGGTGGCATCGCCGGAGCGCTACGTGTACGGCGGCTCCGTGACGCCGCTGCCGCGCTCGCGCTTCCAGGAGCGCCTGCGCAGCTCCAGCCATAACGAAGTCAACTCACTCAGGTCGGCACCTACACCTACTCATGCTGGTATAGGTTAGGTTACAGTTTCATTGACATCCGCCATAGGCCCGCGGAACACGGTGGCGTCGCCGGAGCGCTACGTGTACGGGGGCTCCGTGACGCCGCTGCCGCGCTCGCGCTTCCAGGAGCGTCTGCGCAGCTCCAGCCATAACAAAGTCTACTCACTTAGGTCGGTATACCTCCACCTACTCATGTTGGTATAGGTTGAGGTTAGGTCACAGTTTCATTGACATCCGCCATAGGCCCGCGGAACACGGAGGCGGCGCCAGAGGGCTACTATATCTACTCATGCCATATACTCATGCTGGTATTGGTTAGGTTACAGTTTCATTGACATCCGCCATAGGCCCACGGAACACGGTGGCGTCGCCGGAGCGCTACGTGTACGGGGGCTCCGTGACGCCGCTGCCGCGCTCGCGCTTCCAGGAGCGCCTGCGCAGCTCCAGCCATAACGAAGTCTACTCACTTAGGTCGGTATAGGTAAGGTTACAGTTTCATTGACATCCACCGCGGAACACGGTGACATGGCGTCGCCAGAGTGCTACGTTTACAGACACGAGCAATAAATTGTATTCACCATAGGACTATGTCATATCATATTACAATATTGAATGACTTCTGTGGCACACATAAGTACCTACCTAAGTAGTTTTGTTACAGAACGCTTCAATGTGACAAAGTTCTATGGCAGCGGCTATTTAGAAATATCAATAATATTCTACTTTTAATAGTAAAAACCAAAATAGCAATGAATCATGCTCGAGATGTAAGATTATTTTCAGTGTCGTCATCAGATAATAAGGAAAAACTGTGTTTCTTCAAGGTGGACAATTATACCTACCTCATAATGCTAACCATAGACGTTAGTACTATTATATATTCTGTGACTATGGTTCTATATTTTATCTACCCCAATTTTATATATTTTTTTGAAAATGCGGCATACTCATTAATTACCGCGGAAGAACATCTCACTTCTCCTATCGTGATAAAGTTCCGAGAATCAACATCATAGAGCCGAGATAAGAGCGCATACCGACCCACTTGTTGTCTCAACACACAATGGGAACGACTTACTTCATGTTGTGGTTGTATTGTAAACGATTAATGATGTCATCTTCATTTTTATTATTCACCTTTTACATAGTAAGAATATACAGTAATTACACTTGGCTAAATTCAGCATCTAATTAAGCATACATTGCTTGTTTTGATTGCATCACTTGCTACAAATGAGCTCAAAGAAAGCAATGTATGCTTAATTAGATGCTGAATTTAGCCAAGTGTAATAATCCCTTTAGTAAGAAAACTTTAATACGTCATGTTCATGATTTTATATATAAGTACTTAGCACCAATTTTTTTAAATTTGCTTAGGTTAAATTTCGTAGGTACGTTTACTCATACGCTTTCTTTGCCTAGATCAACAAAAATTTTAAAAACCTTGAGTTACTGAACAAATAAATAACGTGGTCGGGTAACGAGCGCACTTATTTGTGTTTTATTTTTAGGGTTCCGTACCAAAATGGTAATAAGGAAATCTTTATGGTGCGACTCAGTTTGTTTGTCTGTCACCACAACTGCATCTTTCGAGAACAACTAATGCTATCAACTTGAAATAGTTTTAGATGACGTTTGCCCAACTGTTTTGCCAAATATAGTAAGAGAGAGAGAGAAATAAAAGTAAATAAGTACTTATATATTTTTTTGCAACAGGAACTTAAAGGGGGTCTTCAAAATTAGAAGTGGGCTACTAGGGCATATGGGGTATCATTATCAAACAGCGCTTCTTGCACATTCTCAAAAGAAAAAAAATATTTTCTTAGGCAATTTGCATACCTAGTTTTCGACTTTTGATGAAAAATTTAAAAAAGTACCGATACGATATCTCTAAATAGTAAACTTTTTCAGAAATCCATACTAATCTTATAAATGTGAAAGTGTGTTTGTTTGTTTGTTTGTTTGTTTGTTTATTTGTTTGTTTGCCCTTCTTTCACGTCAAAACGGAGCAACGGATCGACGTGATATTTGGTATGGGGATAGTTTGGGAGCTGGAGAGTAACATAGGCTACTTATTATTCCGGAAAATTGAGTAAAAATTGTTTAACTGTCGTACCTTCGATACAAAACTGCCATTTCTTCCATTGCCGTTTCCAAAGAGTATGTAATCACGACGTCTGCGCGGTCAAAATTGAATACTAATTTATTCCATAAGCGTAGAATAAAAAAATGTATTGTAGCTAGCGCCAAAACTGCCCCAGTCGCGAATGCGCTGACACTAACTCTACTTCACAGAGTAATTTTTTATATGTAATAAATAGAGACCAACGAAGGTGGTGTGTAACTAGCGCTATCTGGAATTGGAATGGAATTCAAGGTAACTTGCTAAGATGGTTGGAATCTTATTTGGACAATAGAAGTCAGTTAGTGAGCATCCAGGGACATCTTTCTTTGCCTGTAACAGTGACATCTGGCGTACCACAAGGTTCACACCTCGGGCCCTTATTATTTATTATTTTTATAAATGATATTACCCATCATCTCACGTGCCCCTGCTTGCTTTACGCTGATGATCTTAAAATTTATTTTAAAATTAATAATTCACAAGATTGCCTCACTTTACAAAATAATTTAAGCTCTTTGGTTAAGTGGTGCAATGATAATAAAATGATGCTTAATACAAACAAGTGTTTCACGATTTCTTTTGGTTCGATAAAGAACAAAACAAATTATGATTATAATCTCAATGGTTCTAGTCTTGAACGCAAAGAGGTGGCCAAGGATCTCGGGGTGTTCTTTGATTCAAAACTTACTTTTCGTAATCATTATGATTATATTATATCTTATGGGAACCAACTGCTTGGGTTTGTTTCACGTTCAACTAAAGAATTTAAGAGCCAAAAAACATTTATGTATCTTTATTATTCCCTTGTCCGTAGCGTGTTAGAGTACGCATCTATTATTTGGTCACCTTATTATGATGTTCACGGTAAAAGTATTGAAAGAGTGCAAAAGCGATGTCTCAACATACTTAGATATAGGCTTCACATTGGACGCAAATATAAATCATACAACGCTAAACTTGCTAAATTTAACATTAAATCTCTTTCTAATCGCCGGCAATGCCAAGAGTTAGTTTGTCTGTATAAAATAATTCATTCATATATTGATTCCCCTTCGCTTTTATCCCAGCTTACCTTTAATACTAGATATAAATCCCGTAGTTCTTCACATAAATTATTCTGCCTCCAAGTTTATAAAAATAATACATCGTTTTACAACCCTGTTACTAGAATGTGTCGCTTATATAATGAGACTTTGTCTAGACATTCTTCTCTGGATATTTTTATGTTCATGCACCATTTGATAACAACATACTATGTTCATACCCTCCTAGCCTGCATATTCGATATTCTTTAGACCCTTTTAGTAGAGAATAGGATTTCAAGAAGAGCGTTATGAAATCTGGGCAACAAACACACATAAACTAAACTAACACAAAAGTCACTACACCGCGCGTACGCAGGGTTGCCAACCCAATACCACAAATTGGTGCTAAGCGTCATCTAAAATAGTGCTAGATAAGTATGGATTTCCAAAAATAGTGCTAGATTATTTTTAAAAATCATAAAATTATATTTTTTTTTTTTTTTTTGTGAATGACGCTTATTTCGATTATTTTTGCATTCATTTCTGTTTAGCAAAATATACACATTGCTTTCAAGCTATTACCGAGTGGTCTATCTAAGCCATTTTATTGTATTTCGTTCAGGATCGAACGATCCGATCTCACTTCTTTCTGAAACTTTGAGCATACTGACTTTTTGTTAAAGTAATATCCATTTTCGTAACTCACCACGCACTAAGCTTTTTCGTCCGTTTTAAAGAAGCAAATCATCAATCAACAAACAAGACAAAGAAAGACTTAACTATCTTAAAAGAACATCTAGTCAGGCAGGTCAAATTATATCAGATTGCCGTTCCATAAAGCGTTTTGTTACTAACCGCGTGACTGCCTTTTGTTCTGCGGTAACCAGAAAAAAATCAGCATGAGTAGATACTATTTAGTGCTAGATTTGGTGCTAGGTGCTATATGCCGTTGTTTTAGTGCTGGACTTATGAAAATAGTGCTAAATCTAGCACCGAAAGTGCTAAGTTGGCAACACTGCGCGTACGAAGTCGCGGGCAACAGCTAGTAGTTATAATAAAGGAGACGGAATAAAACCCCCCTAAGAAGCAGCTGGCATAATAAGACTTGTAATCGATAAAGCCTTTAAAACGTAATGTTCTTACGTTATTATTTAAATTCTAAAGCTAGCCCATTATTTTATATTTAATTTTCAAAATACTCCTAATTGCGTTAGGGAACGAAGCTATTCTTGGCTTGAAGATGAGAACATACCCTATTTTAAAAAAGTGAGTGTCAAATCAAGTTGACAACATAACATGTCAATGTCACTTTAGTTGAATGAACAATTTTAGAGATGTGTCAAATATATCCATATTACTGGAGTTGAGTATCGATTCATTATCGATTGGGTATCGATTCATGCACGATATGCGGTGACGGTGACATTATATTAATTCGCATAAAAACTCATGCTCTTAACTTAGTTTTATTAATTCGAAACATCATGCATATTATCGCGTTGTTTTTTATCTCTTAACGAAATATCGAATGAAATACAAAAGTGTTGCAACAAATCTAAAATCGATACAATTTCCCGTAATACATTTCGATACTGTACATCAAATCGAGACACACAGTTAATGATTGACTCCATCTCTTCTCTACGGCTTGTGCTAGTGCTGCTATTTAAAACAAACAACATAGCCATGTAAAAAAATGAAAAAAATATATAGTTTTTCAAAAGTTAATTGTGAAAAATTGGCTAGACTAAGATTTTTTTTTTCAACTCATACGAGTTCTGGATATTGCATTCTCCCGATTTTCATTCAATTTGGTGCAGCTGCATTTTAGTGAAGACCTTGTATGGAAATCTAGACCGTCTCCTTTAGGAGAGAAGTTCTGACTGCCCTATGTCCGAATGACTCATAAAACTAACTTAATTGGTGTTCTTCTTTTTTATTTTCTGTATTAAGTTATTGTGTTCTAGAGTTCTAGACTATAGATTACTTTAAGTGTACCCCTCTTTAATTTACTAGTAATTTAGTTAATACTGTGCCTACATCTAGAGAGTTATGGTCTAGTACCAAATTATTTGAATGTATAAACTTAAGCATACTTTTTGACTGTAACTTGTTTTGTAAGCCTTATAAATAAAATAAAATAAAAATAAAAATATCTGTTGTCTGGTGTAGGCAACTTTTGGTGTATAAACGTTATGGTATAAACACACACACACAAGTGTTACAACCAAATGTCATCCTCCTACCTACTATATATTTTATAATGGTACAAAACCCTCGGTGAGCGAGTCCGACTCGCTCTTGACCGGTTTTATTTAATCTGACTCATGTTAAAAGTGCATTCGAGTAAGCGACTCTGACTTCCTGAGCTACGTCCGTCGACTTCGTTCATAAATAAGATCCTTCAAAGTTTCTTATCTGTTCTTTTCCTACCCCAAATTGGGAACTCCCAATGCGATAATTAACCTCTCTTTAATTTCGCCCTCCTCCACAATTTTCCAATTTTATTGTTTGCCTCCGCCAACCCAATACTACACCTGTGTATGCATGGTCGAGAATCACAAGCGCACCTTCTATCTAGCCCAGTAGTTATATAGTAGGAATCTTTTTACCGTGTCATCAAAGTCATCATAGTACCTAAATGGAAAAAAACAACGGGTTGCACTCCGGGAGTGCCGGCAGAAGTGAAAAGTCCCTAGACATTTTCACAAAAAAAAAGGAATTTGACAAAAAAACCGACTGGATTTAAACCGAGGCGAGGTCTTCTGGCTTCAATGCCGCTTGTTTTCTAACCTGACTCTATGCCGCCGCTTGTTTTCTAACGATGGCGAAATTTGCCTTCGTATTAATAATGACATTGTAACAGTTTTTCGATCAGACCCCTGATTCACAAACCGTCGGAATCGGATTCGGATTCGAATTATGTGCTTTGTCTTTGACTATTCTATAGCGATTGACAGAGACAGGACATGCATTCCGCTGTCGGGAGCCTTACGGTTCATGAATCAGGGGGCAGGTCACGTGTCCGGTGTCCATCGTTCCAGCAGCGCCACGGTCTCCGATTTGCTTGAAAAAAATACACCATGCAGGCCAATTTTTTACCAGTCGGGAAAAAATACGATTGATTTTTTCCCCCCACTGGATCCGAGGATATACGGGGATTTCTGTGGCGCTGCTGGAACGACGTCGTCCTGGCAGCGCCCCGCTATTTCTCATTAATTACAAAAGCTATAATAAATCTAATAAGACACATATTTTTTCCTTTTTTTTCCATTTCACATAAGCTAATGTCCACCTGTAAATGTCGACAGATTCAGGAGTAATCGTAGGTCACTTGGGGCGCTGCTGGGACGACGTCGTCCCAGCAGCGCCACGGCCGAATCTCAGCAATTCGATTTTTTTACTGAAAACAGTGTGCCTGTATATTTAGTTCCTTCATCATTGGGTACGGAAAAAATTGAATTTCTACATTTCATCATGGAATAATGATTTTATAGGCATCGAAAAATTATAACCTCAAAAAAAATTTTTTTTGCTCTAACGCCTTTAATTGATGTATTAAATAGCATTTGCGCATTCTTTTATCTTCCTATAAAGGGAAAAAAATAAACCACTCTCGCAGCATTAACTATTCCAGAGAAATCCTAGGTTTAGATTGTGTTCATACATTTAGGCATCGTTCCAGCAGCGCCACACCCAGTACAGCATGATCCAGGGCACCTGTCACCAAACTGAGCATGCCAATATTTACTACTACCATAGCGAACACGGGAAAAAATCTGATAACGAGTATAACACAGCGAATTTCCGAGAAATAAGCCTTTGATTCAATATGCCATACAATTGGTACATTCGAGTAGAAAAGTTTTATTTAAATTCTTTTTAGTGCCACAAACTTGGGGCTTTAAGCCCCCAGTACAGGCTGTCCGATCATGTTGGCCGACCATGATGGGCCATCGTGTACAGGGGCGGTTTGCGTGTGATTGCCGTCTGCGAGCAACGCAAACCGCCCCTGTACACGATGGCCCATCATGGTCGGCCAACATGATCGGCCATCCTGTACTGGGGGCTTCATACTTCATGTTTACCGGGCTTGTCAAGCATTGCATTGCATCATTGGGGCACAATATCGGTATCGCTATGCGGATCGCAGCTCAGCATTATTATGGTGCAAATAATGCAATGCAAGCAAAGTAATATTAACGTAATATAGAACGTACGAGCCAAAAAAAACGTTGGCCATTTGTTTCCACATGCCATAGAGAAAGGTTAACCTATGGAGTGTAGGATGGAAGCATGATAGAAGTGGGTAAACCACATCATCCATCATAGCCTGACAAGGAATAGAGTCTAATTTTCTAGCGTAAGCTACATTGTCATAAAAAATATCTGATGCGGTTTTTCTTGAGCTTTATTCCAATAGCATAAACATCTTTTTGCTTTGCACAAATGAGCTGCTATTCCAACCATGCCAAATTTTACAGACTGTAGTGTCATATAGTGACATGACAATTTACTGTGCTTGTGTTAAAGCAAATTAATAATTAGTTAAATCTTTTACTTGACATGATGATGATGATACTTGACTCTGTCTCAAGCTTTCAAATAAAAACCTGTTACATTTTAATAAGCGAAAAGAGAGAAACAAAAACAAAAAACGGCCACCATCTTGACCATTTGTATTTTTTTACATTGTGTTAGGAACGGTTTTCTTGTCAAAATAGTATAAATAACCGAGTTTTATCAAAAACGGCCCACAAACAAAAAAGTTGGCCGCCATCTTGGATTTTTTAATACTTTTAACATTGCGTTGCTGTTTTCTTGTCAAAATAGAACCAGAAACTGAGTTTTATCAAAATCGGCCCACAAACAAAAAAGTCGGACGCCATCTTGGATTTTTAATATGTTTAAAATTTCGTTGCTGTTTTCTTGTCAAAATAGTACCAGAAACTGAATTTCATCGAAATCGGCCAGCAAATAAAAAATTTGGCCGCCATCTTGAATTTTTATATTTTTAACATTGCGTTGCTGTTTTCTTGTCAAAATAGGTACCAGAAACTAAGTTTCATCAAAATCGGCTTACAAACAAAAAAGTTGGCCACCATCTTGGATTTCTTTCTATTTTTAACATTGCGTGTCTGTTTTCTTGTCAAAATAGAAACAGAAACTGTGTTTCATCGAAATCGGCCTGCAAACAAAAAAAATGGCCGCCACCTTCGATTTTCTAATATTTTTAACACTGCGTTGCTGTTTTCTTGTCAAAATAGTACCAGAAACAAATCGGCTTACAAACAAAAAAGTTGGCCGCCATCTTGGATTTCTTTATATTTTTAACATTGCGTTGCTGTTTTCTTGTCAAAATAGTACCATTAAGCCTAGCATGACCACCCAAAACGCGATATGTATCGATTGATAAAGCGACTTATCGACATTCAAACGTCAAAACCCATAGTCTTTTGACAGTTAAACCGGATAACTTATCATATCATATCCCATTTTGTTGGTCATGCTAGGGGGGCAGAAATCGAGTTTTATCGAAATCGGCCCACAAACTAAAAAGTTGACCGCCATCTTGGATTTTAATTTTTTTGACATTGCGTTGCTGTTTTCTTGTCAGAATAGTACCAAAAACCGAGTTTCATCGAAATCAGCCTACAAACAAAAAAGTCGGCCGCCATCTTGAATTTTTTAATATTTTTGACATTGCATTTGCATTATTAAATTATTTTATTAATTTAATATCGCAATACCAATGTACCTACCCGGGGTCGTTAAAGGTCCACCGTCACATTTTAAAGTGACAACCCTTACGTACTTACGTAAATACCTATACAGGCGTCGGCATCGCCCAACTTCAAGGGCGTCGTCCAACTGTATAGAAAGATTGCTTAAACTGTGATATTACTTTGCTTGCATTGCATTATTTGCACCATAATAATGCTGAGCTGCGATCCGCATAGCGATACCGATATTGTGCCCCAATGATGCAATGCAATGCTTGACAAGCCCGGTAAACATGAAGTATGAAGCCCCCAGTACAGGATGGCCGATCATGTTGGCCGACCATGATGGGCCATCGTGTACAGGGGCGGTTTGCGTTGCTCGCAGACGGCAATCACACGCAAACCGCCCCTGTACACGATGGCCCATCATGGTCGGCCAACATGATCGGACAGCCTGTACTGGGGGCTTAAAGCCCCAAGTTTGTGGCACTAAAAAGAATTTAAATAAAACTTTTCTACTCGAATGTACCAATTGTATGGCATATTGAATCAAAGGCTTATTTCTCGGAAATTCGCTGTGTTATACTCGTTATCAGATTTTTTCCCGTGTTCGCTATGGTAGTAGTAAATATTGGCATGCTCAGTTTGGTGACAGGTGCCCTGGATCATGCTGTACTGGGTGTGGCGCTGCTGGAACGATGCCTAAATGTATGAACACAATCTAAACCTAGGATTTCTCTGGAATAGTTAATGCTGCGAGAGTGGTTTATTTTTTTCCCTTTATAGGAAGATAAAAGAATGCGCAAATGCTATTTAATACATCAATTAAAGGCGTTAGAGCAAAAAAAATTTTTTTTGAGGTTATAATTTTTCGATGCCTATAAAATCATTATTCCATGATGAAATGTAGAAATTCAATTTTTTCCGTACCCAATGATGAAGGAACTAAATATACAGGCACACTGTTTTCAGTAAAAAAATCGAATTGCTGAGATTCGGCCGTGGCGCTGCTGGGACGACGTCGTCCCAGCAGCGCCCCAAGTGACCTACGATTACTCCTGAATCTGTCGACATTTACAGGTGGACATTAGCTTATGTGAAATGGAAAAAAAAGGAAAAAATATGTGTCTTATTAGATTTATTATAGCTTTTGTAATTAATGAGAAATAGCGGGGCGCTGCCAGGACGACGTCGTTCCAGCAGCGCCACAGAAATCCCCGTATATCCTCGGATCCAGTGGGGGGAAAAAATCAATCGTATTTTTTCCCGACTGGTAAAAAATTGGCCTGCATGGTGTATTTTTTTCAAGCAAATCGGAGACCGTGGCGCTGCTGGAACGATGGACACACGTGTCCGTCTTAGGCATCGTCCTAATAGAACGCGATCATCGCAGGTTCGCGCGAACTTTACTCGTACGAACGCGCGATCAAACATATTGAACTCGAATAGGTGTCCTAACTGACAAACCCACGACGCAATCGCGCGACTCAAATGTTTGTAATTCTATTCGCGCGAACTTAGTTCGTACGAACGCGCGATCAAACATATGGAACTCGAATAGGTGTCCTAACTTAACAGACAATTGCACGACGCGATCGATCTATTCGCGCCAACTTAGTTGGTACGAATGCGCGATCAAACATATTTAATTTGAATAGGTGTCCTAAGTGAAATTCGCGCCACGCGCGATAATTGGGTATTTGACAGGTTTTTTTTCATTGACTTAAAATGTTCATTTAATTAGTAGCATCACAACATAGGTATTTATTTTTAAATATCTTGCATATTTTCAGCGATATAGAGCATCAAACTTTCTAATTAGACAAGGTGAGCGCTATAAAACGTGACGTCACATAATTCTATAGCGTCATACTCTCGCTGCTCTCGCCATAGAAAATTTCGTTTTAGAAAGAGATAGATAGAGTCACAATTAAGTAGCTCTTATTTCGCTTGTTATAATACAGATTGAATTTCTTTTTTCACATTTGTTATTCACTAGTGTTATATTTCTGAATGTCATATATACATTTCAACAACAGTCAAATACCCAATTGCGTCGGCGGGGCACCGCGCCCGTGTAGACTTGACGACGCAGCGCACGCTTCAAATTCAACGCAATCAAATTCACCACGAATTGGTCTCTTTTTTAACAAAGCACTTTGCTCCCCACGTTTTTTTTTTTCATTTCCATCTAAGCCCGCACAATAAGTCATCCAAATATTTTCCGACAGCAAAAATTTAGCGTCTCTGACGTCCATGGTTGTTGGTATCGACCGTGCCACTGCCCTAGTCCACGGACTCCACGGTCGGTCGCGTCGTGAATTCGCGCGATGATAGGACTCGCTTACTCGCGCGATGAAATGACTCGCTTATTCGCGCGATGATCGCGTAATCGCGTTCTATTAGGTCACCCAGTTTTTGCCATCGCGCGAACACGCGATGGTCGTGTCCATCGTTCCAGCAGCGCCACGGTCTCCGATTTGCTTGAAAAAAATACACCATGCAGGCCAATTTTTTACCAGTCGGGAAAAAATACGATTGATTTTTTCCCCCCACTGGATCCGAGGATATACGGGGATTTCTGTGGCGCTGCTGGAACGACGTCGTCCTGGCAGCGCCCCGCTATTTCTCATTAATTACAAAAGCTATAATAAATCTAATAAGACACATATTTTTTCCTTTTTTTTCCATTTCACATAAGCTAATGTCCACCTGTAAATGTCGACAGATTCAGGAGTAATCGTAGGTCACTTGGGGCGCTGCTGGGACGACGTCGTCCCAGCAGCGCCACGGCCGAATCTCAGCAATTCGATTTTTTTACTGAAAACAGTGTGCCTGTATATTTAGTTCCTTCATCATAGGGTACGGAAAAAATTGAATTTCTACATTTCATCATGGAATAATGATTTTATAGGCATCGAAAAATTATAACCTCAAAAAAAATTTTTTTGCTCTAACGCCTTTAATTGATGTATTAAATAGCATTTGCGCATTTTTTTATCTTCCTATAAAGGGAAAAAAATAAACCACTCTCGCAGCATTAACTATTCCAGAGAAATCCTAGGTTTAGATTGTGTTCATACATTTAGGCATCGTTCCAGCAGCGCCACACCCAGTACAGCATGATCCAGGGCACCTGTCACCAAACTGAGCATGCCAATATTTACTACTACCATAGCGAACACGGGAAAAAATCTGATAACGAGTATAACACAGCGAATTTCCGAGAAATAAGCCTTTGATTCAATATGCCATACAATTGGTACATTCGAGTAGAAAAGTTTTATTTAAATTATTTTTAGTGCCACAAACTTGGGGGCTTTAAGCCCCCAGTACAGGCTGTCCGATCATGTTGGCCGACCATGATGGGCCATCGTGTACAGGGGCGGTTAGCGTGTGATTGCCGTCTGCGAGCAACGCAAACCGCCCCTGTACACGATGGCCCATCATGGTCGGCCAACATGATCGGCCATCCTGTACTGGGGGCTTCATACTTCATGTTTACCGGGCTTGTCAAGCATTGCATTGCATCATTGGGGCACAATATCGGTATCGCTATGCGGATCGCAGCTCAGCATTATGGTGCAAATAATGCAATGCAAGCAAAGTAATATTAACGTAATATAGAACGTACGAGCCAAAAAAAACGTTGGCCATTTGTTTCCACATGCCATAGAGAAAGGTTAACCTATGAAGTGTAGGATAGAAGCATGATAGAAGTGGGTAAACCACATCATCCATCATAGCCTGACAAGGAATAGAGTCTAATTTTCTAGCGTAAGCTACATTGTCATAAAAAATATCTGATGCGGTTTTTCTTGAGCTTTATTCCAATAGCATAAACATCTTTTTGCTTTGCACAAATGAGCTGCTATTCCAACCATGCCAAATTTTACAGACTGTAGTGTCATATAGTGACATGACAATGACAGTACAGTTACCTTTGAATTGTAGAGTTATTTGGGCGGTAATTTAGGGCCGTTTATTTATTTATCTGTCGTTGTTAAAAAGTAAATTTCGTATTTGGACGCATTTTGAGAAGAGAGGGGGAACTGGGGGCCACGTGCAAAACTTGTAAAAGAAAAATAAAACTTGTAAAAAGAAAATAAAGCTTTGTGGAAACATAGGTACCTAACAAATCTTCGAGATCATTTAAAGAGACTACACTGCATATCAGATAACTCTGAGGAGCCTAGTATAAGTTTAGGATTCTGTGTTCTCATAAAATTAAGACAATTTCATTTTCAAATAAATCCGTTAATTAAATTTTTATCGCTCTTATTATTCGACGTAGGTATATAGTGATTGTTGCCGGATAATCGATTCCGAATCGATTAATGAGCAATTTTCTGAGGCTATTTAAAAAAAAAAGCTTCCAAATGCTTCACTAGATGGCGTTGAACGAAGTATCTACATGGTATACTTTGGTATGAATCATATTTAATTTATTTACTTTAAAAAACCCAAAGGAAACTTAAAATAAATTAAATAAGTACTGATAGGTACTACTGTGAGGAACAGAAACGAAATAGGTAAATTTAAAGATTAAGGTAAATAAATAACATCTGTCTGACGTTCCGTTTTACGTAACAAAAGTCGCGTCAAAGTAAAATTTATAACGTTCCGTTCCTTCTAACTGCATAGGTGGGACAGCGCCATCTAGTGAGCAAGCTTTCAGAAAATCACCCATTGTATTGTAGATTATTTTTGGGGCTCAAATAATCTAAGTATCGATTACCCAATCAAAAGTATCTGACGGGACCGAGTTAATGTTGTACCGAGCTCGGCCGAGTACTGTGTTTACATGTACCTAGTATTCGGCCGAGCCGAGAGTACTTGTCTCCCCACTCTACTCGGTAGGTGTAATCAGGCTATGATGGATGATGTGGTTTATCCACTTCTATCATGCTTCTATCCTACACTCCATAGGTTAACCTTTCTCTATGGCATGTGGAAACAAATGGCCAACGTTTTTTTTGGCTCGTACGGTCTTTATTACGTTAATATTACCACAGTTAACTTTTCATACAGTAGGCCGACGGAGACGTCTAGACAGGTCAATCGTGCGGGGCTTGCGGGGTGAGACGGGGGAGTGGTTGTCCCGAGTTACATACAACGCCGTTCATAGTAACTCGGGACAAGTCTTCCAGGGCTATCACGTCTTTATCGTTATAATTTTTTTTAATTATTATTATGGTGCATACGACATGTAGTGTGAGTGCGTGCAAATCTTCATCTCGCTTATTAAAAATAGGCAATTTCCAAAATCCAAGATGGCGGCCAACATTTTTGTTTGCGGACTTTGATGAAACTTGGTTTTTAGTACAATTTTGACAAGAAAACAACAACACAATGTCAAAAATAAAAAAAAAACAAGATGGCGGCAAACTTTTTTATGGTAGGCCGATTTTGATGAAATTTAGTTTCTAGTACTATTTTGAAACGAAAACAACAACGCAATGTTAAAAATATTAAAAATCCAAAATGGCAGCCAACTTTTTTGTTAGCAGGCCGATTTCGATGAAACTCAGTTTCTGGTACTATTTTGACAAGAAAACAGCAACGCAATGTTAAAAATATTAAAAATCCAAGATAGCGGCCAACTTTTTTGTTTGTAAGCCGATTTTGATGAAACTTGGTTTTTAGTACAATTTTGACAAGAAAATAACAAAGCAATGTCAAAAATAAAAATAAACCAAGATGGCGGCCAACTTTTTTTTTGTAAGCCGATTTTGATGAAACTTAGTTTCTGGTACTATTTTGACAAGAAAACAACAACGCAATGTTAAAAGTATAAAAAATCCAAGATGGCGGCCAACTTTTTTGTTTGCAGGCTGATTTCGATGAAACTCAGTTTCTGGTACTATTTTGACAAGAAAACAGCAACGCAATGTTAAAAATATTAAAAATCCAACATGGCGGCCAACTTTTTTGTTTGTGAGCCGATTTTGATGAAACTTGGTTTTTAGTACAATTTTGACAAGAAAATAACAAAGCAATGTCAAAAATAAAAATAAACCAAGATGGCGGCCAACTTTTTTTTTGTAAGCCGATTTTGATGAAACTTAGTTTCTGGTACTATTTTAACAAGAAAACAACAACGCAATGTTAAAAGTATAAAAAATCCAAGATGGCGGCCAACTTTTTTGTTTGCAGGCTGATTTCGATGAAACTCAGTTTCTGGTTCTATTTTGACAAGAAAACAGCAACGCAATATTAGAAATCCAAGATGGCGGCCAACTTTTTTGTTTGTAAGCCGATTTTGATCAAACTTAGTTTCTGGTTCTATTTTGACAAGAAAACAGCAACGCAATGTCAAAAAAATAAAAAAAATCAAAGTGGCAGCCAACTTTTTAATTTGTAAGCCGATTTAGATCAAACTCGATTTTTGGTACTATTTTGACAAGGCAACAGCAACGCTAAATTATATATACATAAATGTTACAATTACCACAGTATAACCAATGTTTTGTTTAGGCCAACGCCCTTGAAGTTAGGCGATACCGACGTCTGTATAGGTATTTCCGTAACTACGGAAGGGTTGTAACAAAATTAAAATGCGGCACGTACATTTTGGTGTATTGCGAAATAAAATAAAATAAATAATTATGGTAAGCATTTTAGAAGTATCAAAATAAAATATATTATATGTTTTATTTAGTTTCACCTATAATTGTATCTGTCTGTCTGTCTGCCATGAAATTTTGCAAGGTAAATTTGATCTACTCCTGACGTTTGAATGGGTTGAAGTTTTGTTAAAAAAATATTCAGATTGGAAATAAGCCGATTCATATTTCTTAACCTTTGAAGCGCCTTCGTCTATATATCAAAATCATCCCATGTCACAATCATTATTTTTTTTAAACTCTGTAACTTAATATAAATTATTATTTTATTTAAGTACTTATTTTTTTTTAATAGGGTTTACAGCTGTCAAAAACACAGTAAATTACGAAGGATGTTACGTCGTAATTTACTGTGCTTGTGTTAAAGCAAATTAATAATTAGTTAAATCTTTTACTTGACATGATGATGATGATACTTGACTCTGTCTCAAGCTTTCAAATAAAAACCTTTTACATTTTAATAAGCGAAAAGAGTGAAACAAAAACAAAAAACGGCCACCATCTTGACCATTTGTATTTTTTTACATTGTGTTAAGAACGGTTTTCTTGTCAAAATAGTATAAATAACCGAGTTTTATCAAAAACGGCCCACAAACAAAAAAGTTGGCCGCCATCTTGGATTTTTTAATACTTTTAACATTGCGTTGCTGTTTTCTTGTCAAAATAGAACCAGAAACTGAGTTTTATCAAAATCGGCCCACAAACAAAAAAGTCGGACGCCATCTTGGATTTTTAATATGTTTAACATTTCGTTGCTGTTTTCTTGTCAAAATAGTACCAGAAACTGAATTTCATCGAAATCGGCCAGCAAATAAAAAATTTGGCCGCCATCTTCGATTTTTTAATATTTTTAACACTGCGTTGCTGTTTTCTTGTCAAAATAGTACCAGAAACAAATCGGCTTACAAACAAAAAAGTTGGCCGCCATCTTGGATTTCTTTATATTTTTAACATTGCGTTGCTATTTTCTTGTCAAAATAGTACCATTAAGCCTAGCATGACCACCCAAAACGCGATATGTATCGAATGATAAAGCGACTTATCGACATTCAAACGTCAAAACCCATAGTCTTTTGACAGTTAAACCGGATAACTTATCATATCATATCCCATTTTGTTGGTCATGCTAGGGGGGCAGAAATCGAGTTTTATCGAAATCGGCCCACAAACTAAAAAGTTGACCGCCATCTTGGATTTTAATTTTTTTGACATTGCGTTGCTGTTTTCTTGTCAGAATAGTACCAAAAACCGAGTTTCATCGAAATCAGCCTACAAACAAAAAAGTCGGCCGCCATCTTGAATTTTTTAATATTTTTGACATTGCATTTGCATTATTAAATTATTTTATTAATTTAATATCGCAATACCAATGTACCTACCCGGGGTCGTTAAAGGTCCACCGTCACATTTTAAAGTGACAACCCTTACGTACTTACGTAAATACCTATACAGGCGTCGGCATCGCCCAACTTCAAGGGCGTCGTCCAACTGTATAGAAAGATTGCTTAAACTGTGATATTACTTTGCTTGCATTGCATTATTTGCACCATAATAATGCTGAGCTGCGATCCGCATAGCGATACCGATATTGTGCCCCAATGATGCAATGCAATGCTTGACAAGCCCGGTAAACATGAAGTATGAAGCCCCCAGTACAGGATGGCCGATCATGTTGGCCGACCATGATGGGCCATCGTGTACAGGGGCGGTTTGCGTTGCTCGCAGACGGCAATCACACGCAAACCGCCCCTATACACGATGGCCCATCATGGTCGGCCAACATGATCGGACAGCCTGTACTGGGGGCTTAAAGCCCCCAAGTTTGTGGCACTAAAAATAATTTAAATAAAACTTTTCTACTCGAATGTACCAATTGTATGGCATATTGAATCAAAGGCTTATTTCTCGGAAATTCGCTGTGTTATACTCGTTATCAGATTTTTTCCCGTGTTCGCTATGGTAGTAGTAAATATTGGCATGCTCAGTTTGGTGACAGGTGCCCTGGATCATGCTGTACTGGGTGTGGCGCTGCTGGAACGATGCCTAAATGTATGAACACAATCTAAACCTAGGATTTCTCTGGAATAGTTAATGCTGCGAGAGTGGTTTATTTTTTTCCCTTTATAGGAAGATAAAAGAATGCGCAAATGCTATTTAATACATCAATTAAAGGCGTTAGAGCAAAAAAATTTTTTTTTGAGGTTATAATTTTTCGATGCCTATAAAATCATTATTCCATGATGATATGTAGAAATTCAATTTTTTCCGTACCCTATGATGAAGGAACTAAATATACAGGCACACTGTTTTCAGTAAAAAAATCGAATTGCTGAGATTCGGCCGTGGCGCTGCTGGGACGACGTCGTCCCAGCAGCGCCCCAAGTGACCTACGATTACTCCTGAATCTGTCGACATTTACAGGTGGACATTAGCTTATGTGAAATGGAAAAAAAAGGAAAAAATATGTGTCTTATTAGATTTATTATAGCTTTTGTAATTAATGAGAAATAGCGGGGCGCTGCCAGGACGACGTCGTTCCAGCAGCGCCACAGAAATCCCCGTATATCCTCGGATCCAGTGGGGGGAAAAAATCAATCGTATTTTTTCCCGACTGGTAAAAAATTGGCCTGCATGGTGTATTTTTTTCAAGCAAATCGGAGACCGTGGCGCTGCTGGAACGATGGACACGCGATGGTCGCATCGCCTACTCGCGCGATGATCGCGTAATCGCGTTCTATTAGGACGATGCCTTACGATCTGACGATCTGACGGTCACGTGATCCTGGCGCGGCGAGTTTAACATTTTTTACCCATCACAAAAAGTGCACAACGCCGCTAAAGAAGTTTTAACTTCAAAAATCTCTCGACTCCTCCGAAAAAGGCGATTGATTTTAGAAATTTTTGAAATTCTTCATGCCATACATTTTATGTTTGCAGTGACACACCACGCATGGCCCGCAGCGAGGTGACAGGGTCTCGGCTGAGTGTGGCCAGCACCAATCCGTTCGAGGAGGAGGGCCCGGTGGCTCCGACCCGCTCGCGCCGCAAGAAGAAGCGCGCGCCGCTACCGCCAGGGGCGCCGCTCGCCGCTGACGTATCGGTAACTATTTTATTAGATAAAATCCCCTTATTAAACCGACGTCCGACTAAAGCATTCTGCCGTAACTAGGTAAAATTCCAGGCGAGCGTGCTACGTTACCGCATTACCTGACTGACCTATATCCTTGGTCATGGCGAGCACTGTAATAACGTAGCACTCAAAAGGATTCGCCAAAATATCGATAGACAGGTGGAGCACGCAGCGAACGCATCTCGTAACTTAACGTTACATTACGACGAAATGTTACATATCAGTCGCCACTGAGTTCGCCACAGGGTCGCCACCTTTACAAGCTATACCCAAAGCCAATTAAAGCATTGACCGTATATTTAATGTGAGTTCATTATGGACAAAACTTCCGATGCGTCAAATGCGAAAAATTATATAGGTACACTGGTACATGATATTATTGTGTTTGATATTTCAGTCATGTCATGTGATAGCGTTACTAATAATAAAATAATAAGTTAATGATGATAATGTCCGCAGATAACGCATTTAGTTGATAGACAATACCTAATATAATTATGATTTCTTTACAGATTACCAGCGAAAATTCGGAGTTACAAATAAGTGAAACTAACGACAGCAAACTATCTCATGCAGACGTCGAGTTAGAAGAAGACGTTAACCTCAATATAGAATTAAAAATTGTTGAAGATGAAGATGTTACACACAAAGAAAAGATGATTACCAGTCCTGACACCGATACCAAAGACGAATCTATGACAACGAATGAAACGGAACATACAGTGAATGTTGAAGTCAACGAATTATCACATCGGATCCAAAAAGAAGAGGAACTAAACACAGAAACTAGAATGAAAACGGCCGACTCAGACGATGACATCCTATCAAAAGCATCTTTTCCAAAAATAGACATAATGAAATATCGAAGAAACTCCAGCGTTGATGAAGACGATATTCGACTACGGCGAGGGAATCTGGAAGACTATCATGCGCTGACTAATAAGAGAAGCAAGAGCCTCACCAATGCCCTGGATGCAGCTTATACAACCTACGATATTAACTTAAACGAGGACAAGTTGCCTAAAGATCCAAACGGCAACGAGGAACCACAGAAAGTTATATGTAAACTCTATGTAGAAACACCTAGAAGACAAAGCGTTGAAACAGTATCGAGTACTGAAAAGGAATTTATGGAAATTGACAAAGCTACCCGTGAGCTGGAAAGAGAGATAAGCAAACTCAATTCAGCTCTTCACGAGGACGACGACGATGTCACAGAAGCTAGCACCGGTGCTAGACTGTCTGTTTCAGATATAAGGAGAAGATTTGACAAAGATGTAACGTCACCAAATCCAATACCAAAACCTAGAAGAAGTCACTACGGAGATTCTATGTCACCCGTAAACGGCAATATTAAGATATAAGCTGATTTCCAGCACAGACAAGCAAATTGCGTATTTAAAGGGATAGATTAAGATTGGATCTCAAATTTCGTAAATAATAATATTGTGCCTTTTATAACGGGACCTTATCAAATATCAATACATAATGCTTAAATACGTAAAAATGATTGGAATGGCGTTATTTATTCACTTATAAATAAAATGGTTTCAACATTAGAGTAGGACTTAAATGTGATAATTGTTTGTTAGCTGTGCTTTCGTAGTCGTAGAAAATAAAATAGAAGGTGTCTAACATATACTATTCAATTATTATACGTACATTGTGTTGTTCAATGCATGCCTTTATCTTGTAGCTCTGTTTTTTTTTAAGTTGTATAAATCAGTGTTCCTCTGGAGAATAATTAGGTAGTAGGTAGATTTAACGATTTATACAATAATATAGACAGTATGCGATAATGTCTAAATTTTTTAGCCTCAATTTGGTTTACTTATTTATTTTTTATGATATATACTTTGTTCAATGTAGCATGGGTCCTATGACAGCACATTCGTGCAAAGCAAAAAGTTCTTTATAATATTAGAATAACACTCAAGAAAATCAGCAAATTAAAGACATTTTAATGCAGATGATGTTAAAAAAATAGACTGTATTCCTTGTTCAGAAACAACATTTTGTTTTGCACTAAAATGAGCTGTCATAGGACCCATGCTTCATTGAACAAGGTATAGTAGTTAAATTACAATAATATAAAACTAAATTAAATGTAAATTAATTAAAAAAAGTACAACACAACACACTGTAAGAGTGAAAATGTACAAGATAAATTATTATTTAATTTATATCTGCTTGTGATTTTAGAATCACTTTAACCACTTATTAGTTTATTATTGTTAAAATAAATTATTACAATATTGGTATATTGCAGTTTCAATTACTTAGTTATCAATAAGTTATCATCGTACATTTAATGTCCCCACTGCTTGCTGGGACACAGGCATTCCTCAAGGGCGGCCAACCCGACTTACTTGTCATACAAACGCTCTTACGTTAATATGTCGTTGTAACAGATCTTTCTTTGAAACTTTTGAAGTAAAAGCACAGAATACCTAATATAATAGTACTAACGTAGTAATAGGTATCTTATGCACTACATCTAGGTTTCTAAAACAAAATTTGAAGAAACAAATCCCAACTAATATTATAAATGCGAATGTAACTCTGTCTGTCTGTCTGTCTGTCTGTCTGTCTGTTACGCTTTCCCGCTTAAACCTCGCAACCGATTTTGATGAAATTTGGTACAGACAATCTTTAGACCCTGAGACAGAACATAGGCTACTTTTTATTTCGAAAAAAGGGATGAAGGGGTTGAAATAGAGGTTGAAAGTTTGTATGGGATTTCTTAATTTTAAAAGATAAAACCATGAAACTTTATATTTAAGCACTTGATAAGAAATCATTAAACATTTGTTCTAGCATTTTTGAAATTTCGACCAGCTAAGGGGTGAAATAAGGGTTGAAAGTTAGTATGCAAGTTCGTCAAATATCACGTCATAAGAAACAAAAAATCGTTTGTTCTAGCATTTTGAAATTTTTACCAGTTTGGGGGTGAAATAGGGGTTGAATTGAAGATAAGACCATGAATCTTGGTACGTAGGTCTCAAAGGATGTGCAGAATTTTTCTACAAACGGAATTCCCGAAATTCGAACGGAACGGATTCGGAACTGGAACTACAAAGCCAAACTTTTTGTATACGAAATCTTAATCACTGAACCTAGGAACATGTAATTTAGAAGTTTTGGGTGTATCAAGTTACAAAAAAAGTTCGCTTTTGAAGTTTAAATTCCTTTTAACGAATACTCTGCATCGCCGCCGCTGCCGTCGGTCGTCGTCGCGCACATTCGCCGAAGTGTGGCGGCATCTGCGGCAGGCAACGGCGCGGCGCTGTCGTGTGGTGGGGGAGCGCACGAATCTAACTATGCCTACCCGAACGGGCAGACACGTGAGGGCAGACGTCGTTGTCGGACGCATGCGATTAGAAAAATTTGCGCTATAGAGAATTACATTTTTCGATCCAGTAAAATTATTTTTTTTGTTTCGTATAACTTTTTAAGTGTTTTTTATTAATTAGGTCCTGTAAATTAATTTTGTACATACTTGATATTTCTTTTAGTTCATAGTTAAAAGTAGGTAAGATATTTTCCGTTACTTTAAAAAAATCCGATTTGCTTTTATTTCCTTTTTTTAATTAATCTAAGAGGTCGTAGTAGGTGTAAAACTAACCTAAGCTACTAACCTCCTACTTTTTTATGCATTGGTTGTAAATAAATATTGATAATTTAATTACTTAGTTACTTTTTTTCCATTTAAACGTGACGGACGATGTGTTTAATTGACATCGCCGTGGGATGAGCGCATAATTTTTACCGAGTAGGTGCTTATTAAAGGTTTTTTTTAATATAATAAATATTAATCTGTACATCTGTTTTGTTCGATTTTTTTTGTTTCGTATAACTTTTTAAGTGTTTTTTATTAATTAGGTCCTGTAAATTAATTTTGTACATACTTGATATTTCTTTTAGTTCATAGTTAAAAGTAGGTAAGATATTTTCCGTTACTTTAAAAAAATCCGATTTGCTTTTATTTCCTTTTTTTAATTAATCTAAGAGGTCGTAGTAGGTGTAAAACTAACCTAAGCTACTAACCTCCTACTTTTTTATGCATTGGTTGTAAATAAATATTGATAATTTAATTACTTAGTTACTTTTTTTCCATTTAAACGTGACGGACGATGTGTTTAATTGACATCGCCGTGGGATGAGCGCATAATTTTTACCGAGTAGGTGCTTATTAAAGGTTTTTTTTAATATAATAAATATTAATCTGTACATCTGTTTTGTTCGATTTTTTTTGTTTCGTATAACTTTTTAAGTGTTTTTTATTAATTAGGTCCTGTAAATTAATTTTGTACATACTTGATATTTCTTTTAGTTCATAGTTAAAAGTAGGTAAGATATTTTCCGTTACTTTAAAAAAATCCGATTTGCTTTTATTTCCTTTTTTTAATTAATCTAAGAGGTCGTAGTAGGTGTAAAACTAACCTAAGCTACTAACCTCCTACTTTTTTATGCATTGGTTGTAAATAAATATTGATAATTTAATTACTTACTTACTTTTTTTCCATTTAAACGTGACGGACGATGTGTTTAATTGACATCGCCGTGGGATGAGCGCATAATTTTTACCGAGTAGGTGCTTATTAAAGGTTTTTTTTAATATAATAAATATTAATCTGTACATCTGTTTTGTTCGATTCATTTCATTTTTGTTTTTCTACGATGCCTCGCAAACGAAAGTCCAATTTAGCTAATAGCTCTAGCAGAGCTCGGGCTGCTAAACTTGCTAGATCACTGGAATCAGAAGAGGATTCACAGATCCGTCGGGCTTTAGATGCCGAGCGTCACGCAGCTCAAAGGGCTGCTGAAACTTTTGAGCACATGCAGACCCGTCATAATTTAGACGCTGATCGTCATGCTGCACAAAGGGCTGCAGAGACCCCTCAGCAGACCCAAGCTCGCCAAGTCATTGATGCCGAGCGTCACGCGGCTCAAAGAGCTGCTGAGACCTCTCAGCAGACCCAAGCTCGCCAGGTCATTGATGCCGAGCGTCACGCGGCTCAAAGAGCTGCTGAGACCTCTCAACAGACCCAAGCTCGCCACGTTATTGATGCCGAGCGTCACGCGGCTCAAAGAGCTGCTGAGACCTCTCAACAGACCCAAGCTCGCCAGGTCATTGATGCCGAGCGTCACGCGGCTCAAAGAGCTGCTGAGACCTCTCAACAGACCCAAGCTCGCCACGTTATTGATGCCGAGCGTCACGCGGCTCAAAGAGCTGCTGAGACCTCTCAGCAGACCCAAGCTCGCCAAATCTTAGATGCTGAGCGTCAAGCTTCGTACATAGCCGCAGAGACCTCCGAAGAAACACGTAGACGACGTTTAATTAATTCCGAGCGGCAAGCAGAAAGGAGACGTACGTTTACGATGAATACGTGGGAGGCATTTGCCGATGCTGCTTTTGATTATGATCCGTTAATTGATTACTTTAATCATCGATTAGTCCTCATAGGTAGAATGGCCAATAAATGCAGACACTGTGATGCACTCAAGTGGAAGGAAGAGACCCCAGGTATGTGCTGTTCTGGAGGCAAAGTATCAGTACCAACGCTTGGTGACCCCGAGGAGCCACTCAAATCCTTATTTCTATATGACAGCAATGAATCTCGGCGATTTTTAAACAGAATAAGAAAGTACAATTCTTGCTTTCAGATGACATCATTTGGTGTGGGTAATGAGGTCATCATGCCTGGATTCTCACCCACATTTACGGTACAAGGGCAAGTTTATCATAGGATTGGTTCTTTGCTTCCCACAAACAATGATCAACCAAAATTTCTACAGATTTATTTTATGGGAGACGAAAACAGCGAGGTTGACCGCAGATGTCAAAATATTGAAGGAGTTGAGAGGGACATTGTTTTAAAAATTCAAAGAATGTTGCACGAACATAATAACCTCATTAACACCTTCAAAACAGCCTTAGAAAGAATGCCAGGGGAAAATTACAAATTAGTAATACACCCAGATCGTACGCCAAGCGGGGAACATGAAAGACGTTATAATGCACCCTTAATAAACGAAGTCGCCGCCATGGTGTGTGGTGAACAGTTCGCATCGCGTGATATTGTTTTACAAACCCATGACAATACATTGACCAGGGTGCCGGACACACACAAGTTTTATGACGCATTACAATACCCGCTTATGTTTAGCAAGGGGCAAGAGGGGTACCATTTTCAAATTCCACAAGTCAATCCAGTGACCAAGCTCCCCTTGCCCAACAAAAAAGTATCGAGCATGGACTTTTATGCCTATCATATGATGATACGCGAAGACGATTTTAACGTAATACAACGATGCAAACAGCTCGCTAACCAGTTTTATGTTGATATGTACGTGAAGGTTGAAAGCGAAAGATTGCGATACATATCTTTAAATCAAACAAAACTAAGAGCCGAAAATTATATTCATCTCCAAGATGCTGTATCGAATGATGCCAACGTGAACCCTAATAATATAGGTAAAATGGTGATTCTGCCCTCTTCGTTTGTGAACAGTCCCCGATACTTACACGAGTATACTCAAGACGCATTTGCCTATGTGCGTACGTATGGTCGACCAGATTTATTTGTAACCTTCACCTGCAATCCATCTTGGTCTGAAATAGTTGACGAATTAATGCCAGGTCAAAGCGCCAACGATAGGCACGATGTCATTGCCAGAGTGTTTAGGTTAAAAGTTAAAAAGCTTATGACTGTAATTACTAAAGGAAGGGTTTTTGGAGAAGTGCAATGCTTTATGTATTCCATTGAGTGGCAGAAGCGAGGACTCCCACATGCCCACATTTTGCTTTGGTTAAAAGATAAATTGCGACCTGACCAAATCGATAAAATTATAAGCGCTGAAATACCAGATCCTAACAATGACAAGGCACTTTATGATATTGTTATGAAAAACATGATCCATGGTCCATGCGGGGCTGAAAACCCTCTGTGCCCGTGCATGAAAGACCGTAAATGTACAAAAAAATTTCCTCGCAACCTACTGAAAGAGACTCTCCATAATGAGAACGGCTACCCGATGTATCGTAGAAGAGCACCAGAAGACGGAGGCCGGACGGCATCTGTTAAACTCCGAAATGGTAGTCAAGTTTCTGTCGACAATAGTTGGGTAGTACCATATTCGCCTGTCCTATTAAAAACTTTTAACGCCCATATAAATGTAGAAGCTTGCGGTTCCGTACGTGCAATCAAATACATCTGCAAATATATTAATAAAGGCAGCGATCAAGCTATTTTTAATTTCAGAAGCTCAGAGTCCTCAAACCCAGTAGACGAAGTACAAACGTTTCAGTCTGGTCGCTATGTCAGCAGCAACGAAGCTGTATGGCGCCTGTTAGGGTTTCCTTTGCATGAAAGGCATCCTACTGTTACGCACCTCAGTGTGCATCTAGAGAATGGTGAACGAATTTATTTTAATGAAAATAATTTTCACCAGCGAGTGACAACACCACCAAAAACCACTTTGACCGCCTTTTTTGACCTTTGCAGATCAGATGAATTCGCAAAAACACTTTTGTACGTTCAAGTACCTCGGTATTACACGTGGGATGCAGGTAGAAAATGTTGGAAACGCCGAATTCAAGGATCTGCTGTTCTGAATTGGCCTGGCGTTAAATCTGGGGATGCATTAGGACGGGTCTATACTGTCCACGTTAGCAACATTGAATGCTTTTGTTTGAGACTACTGCTACACCACGTGCGTGGGCCAACTTCGTTCAATGATCTCAAGAACTACAACGGTCAAACGTTTGTTACCTTCCGAGAAGCCTGTGAAACTAGAGGATTGTTAGAGAATGACAATCATTGGGACTCGACATTAGAAGAGGCTGCACAATGTAGATCAGCAGCTAAGGTGAGAGATCTTTTTGCCATTCTCATAGCGACGTGTGGTCTTTCAAATCCTCAGATATTATGGGAAAAGTACCAAAATGATATGTCTGACGATATTTTGCACAGACTACAACAAAATAATCCCAATATCACATATAATGATTTAGTATATAACGAGGCGCTAACTAAGATTGAAGACCAAGTGATGGCTATATCTGGGAAGACATTATCAGATTTTGGAATGAACCGGCCACAAAGAATCGGAGAAGTCAGTGGTGATTTAATAAGAGAACTGGACTACAATGTCTCTTCTTTACAGCAACAAATATCAGAGTCAGTTCCTCGATTAAACACGGAACAAAAATTAGTCTTTGATATTGTTGTGCAAAGAATCTATAATGGTGAGGGTGGATTGTTTTTCTTAGATGCGCCAGGAGGCACTGGAAAAACTTTTTTATTAAATTTACTTTTAGCCCAAATTCGCAAAGACAAAGGAATAGCTGTTGCTGTAGCTTCCTCTGGAATTGCAGCGACGCTGCTCGATGGTGGCCGCACGGCACATTCAGTACTTAAACTCCCATTAAATTTACATCATGAGGAAATTCCAGTGTGTAACATCACAAAAAACAGCGATCGTGGCCGAATGCTACAGCAATGCAAGCTGTTGGTGTGGGATGAGTGCACAATGTCGCATAAAAAAGCGATCGAGGCGCTCAATCGGACTCTGAAAGATATCAGAAGTAACCCGAGTTTAATGGGTGGGATGGTAGTGCTGCTTGCTGGTGATTTTCGACAGACACTACCTGTCATTACTAGAGGCACTCCAGCAGATGAGATAAATGCATGTTTGAAAGCGTCTACATTATGGGTGCATGTAAAAAAATTTTGTCTCACTAAAAACATGCGAGTACAACTACATAATGATACGCAATCGGGGCAATATGCAGCTGCTCTATTGAAAATCGGTGAAGGTCGAATGACTACGGACGCTAACGGCATGATTACATTAAATCAAGAATTTTGTAATGCTGTCCAAAACTTGGAAGATCTTAAAAACAACGTCTATCCCGGTTTAGAATATAACATGAGGAATAGAGAATGGCTGTGTGAAAGGGCAATATTAGCACCGACCAATGAAATCGTGGGAAAGATCAACGAAAGAATGATGTCACATGTGCAAGGCGATGTTGTCGAATATTTGTCAGTAGATATTGTCATGGACAGTGAACAGGTGACGTCTTATCCTACCGAGTTTCTAAACTCTTTAGAGCTGTCAGGAGTGCCGTCTCATAAGCTGAGACTGAAAGTTGGGGTTCCAGTTTTATTATTGAGAAATCTCGAAGCGCCGAGACTATGCAACGGGACTCGATTGCAAATTACGCAGCTAGGACGCAATATTATTAGAGCAATTATAATGACAGGTATAGCTAAAGATGAAGAAGTTTTGATTCCACGCATACCCATGATCCCTACAGATTTACCGTTTCAGTTTAAAAGAATCCAGTTTCCCCTCAAACCAGCCTTCGCAATGACCATTAACAAAGCGCAAGGGCAAACACTTAAAGTAGCAGGTGTCCATTTAGAGAAAAACTGTTTTTCGCATGGCCAACTATACGTGGCCTGCTCGCGAGTATCGAGTCCAAACAATCTCCACATTTTAACAAATGAAAACAAAACAGCAAACGTTGTGTACAAAAATGTTTTAAATTAGGTCATTTAAAAATATTTTTGTACACATCGTGAGGCTGGCCCCTGTAAGAGTCTCTTAGACATAAGGGACCAGGATTGACAAAAACTAATTTCACGCGGGCGAAGCCGCGGGCGGAAGCTAGTTCAGTATAAGCCTCCAAAAATCGGATTTTTTGCACAAAATTTACCTGAACTTTGGACGTTCATAAATTTTAAAAGCAAAGAAAATATTATGATAGAAACCTTGCAAATGTAATGGAGATACTAAATAAAACATTTACCTATTTCAGAAACTTGTAATTCTTACTAAATTATGAAAAAATAAAACCGCCTTCAAAAAAATTACATCAAAAAAGTAAGAAATAATCCCTCACCAAATAACGTAAGTACTTACTTTGAAGTCGGGCGTGACGTGGAACATGTAAGTACAATATTTTGTTGTTTTTGTTAAAACCCGTTATTTGGTGAGGGATTATTTCTTACTTTTTTGATGTAATTTTTTTGAAGGCGGTTTTATTTTTTCATTTTTTTTTTATTTTTCCACTCTTTTTAGTGCATCATGCAGGCAATTTACGTGTATTCTGGTAAATAGGTATGTGATCAAACTGAGAACCTCCTTTTTTGAAGTCGGTTAAAATACCTTGAGGTATCCCCTTTCCAACAAAACAAGAATCATCTAAATCGGGTAATAAACAAAGGAGTTATGCCTAAAGATTCGTAATAAATTCACATAAAGTAGTAACGAAAACGACAGTATTTTCAAGATTTCCTGAAAACTACTGAACCGATTTCAAAATTTCAAAAAATGGGACCAACTTGGGAAAAAACCTGATGTTATAACGTTTGAATCATTTCAATCGGTTCAGCCGTCTTCGAGTAATCGGTGTACATACATATAAAAAAAACGCGACGAATAGGTAACCTCCTCCTTTTCAATTTTTGAAGTCGGTTAAAAACACGTAAATCCTGGAACAAGTTTCCGCACACTATTTTTCGTTCAAAGTTATCACGTTCTCACTTGCTCACTCACTCACTGTCATTGCGCTGGATGAAACCACAAGCTTGTCAACTTCTTGTCAACAATGACGGGAAGGGCCCTCTTAAGGAAGAATAAGGAGAACAAGCCATGACCTAACCCATGGCCCGCTATTATTTCTCGGCTGCTTGCGCCCCCAACGAGTGAGATAGAAGATGGCTTTGCCTAACACGATTGGTGGTTATTAACGACTAAGGCGGGACCAACGGCTTAACGTGTCTTTCGAAACACGGAGGAGCTCGAGATAATACATTTTTGTTCACCCATCTCATGACCGACCATTGCGAACATTGCTTAACCTCAAACATCGCTGGCCGCGTGCGCTAACCACTCCGCCACAGGCTCTTCATTATGTAGTAACTTACAAATACTTAACACCTTTTTAACTTGCGTTATAACAAGGTCTAAGTCCTAAGATACAAGAAGGAATTTCTACCCCCCCCATCCGTTATTTAACTCTATTGAAGTCACAGAACAGAAAAAAAGAGTAGAAGTCGCATGACACGGCCTCTCCTATGAAAACCTGCGTACACCCAACTCACACAAGTAAATTATGCGTAATGACAGCGTTTTTGTTAGTACCCGCCACTGAGCACAAGATGGCGTTACAGACATCATTGCTTTTATTTAGCATGTTAACGCTTTTACACAATAGATGGCGCTTTAAAGGGATATTACTAGGGATGGTAGGTATCGAAACGAAAGCATCGATTTGTTATTTTAAAGTGCAGCAAGCTTTTCTGTTCCGGTGATTATCTTTGGAACTAAAACAGTTTTCATACGACAGTCCATTTTGACAGCTAATTTGGTATTGCAAGTGGCTCCTCTGTCACGGCTGTCACCGGAACAGGAAAGCTTGTGGCACTGTACTCATGAGTAACAAGTATCGCAACAAAGGTAATCGATACCGGTATCGTACTCGCATCAAAAGTATCGAGTACTTAGGATTCGTATTCTTTCTTATTCAAAATTTTTGCTGTATTTGGGGCCCCTTCAAGCTGGGGTAGTACTATACTGTTTAGTATAGTCTATACAGCGCAGTACAGACGTACATACAGAGTCAAGTTAGTCCATAGACTGTGATAGATACGACGAAAAAAGTATTGAGTATGGTGAGAAGTATCGATTCTTAGCTCTTTTCTTACTCAGTGCCGTAATAAAAAGTATCGAGTACTAAATTACTCGGTATAGTAACCAAAGTATCAAGTATACTAAGGTATCGATACTCATAGCGGATCCATTTAATCGTGTTATCGAATCGAACATATTGTTTAATCAATTATCATTAATTTAATTAGGTATTATTATTAAATATGAACACAATACTCTCGCAACAGGTTTTTATATCATTATACAATTTAATAACGTAAGAAAAAAATAGGTTTGCCTTAGTTTTATTTCCATAAAATTACCTTTTTTTCAGGGCAATTAAATATAAAGCGAAATTTTTTATAAGTACCTACTTTGTTTTATTGTGAACTTAACAGGTTGGGACAACCGATCGGCCCCTGTACCGGCTAAAAAATATGGGTATGGATATGGGCTTCATTTGACATTTGAAGCACATATTTCGTCCTTATATGGGATTATTATCCAATTTTGTTTTCAAACCATCCAGGAACCCATTGAAATATACAGCCCAAATATCAACCAAATCGGTCCAGTAACAGTATTGAATTGAGTTAATAAGGAGGAGTAGTAAGACAAACACACTTAAAGAAGAATTTTATATTAGTGTTAAACACCACCTATAACATACCCAGATGTCCCGAGTTCTATTCCCCGTGGGGACATACCTATTGTATTCGGTTTCGCAAATCAAGTATACTTCCTATATCGATATCTTTTATATTAACGATAAACAGGCACATCACTAAGTGGTGTTGCATTTTGTATGTAAATCTGTACAGCGCCTCTAGTGGGCAGTAGCAGAACTACAGATTCTCATAATGCTGCGGCCACATTAGCGGGCTACGGCGAAGAATCGTGTGGACGCGCTAATGTAGCCGGGTACATCGCGACAACGCTATTGCGTGCTTTTGCATCGCGACAAGACCGCACACATCGCGATAACTACGGGCTATCGCGATAAACCGGAAAAGTGCGAGCGATATTTATTTATTTTACTTTTATTAACTTTGCTATTTTGTAGCTTTGTATGGAAATGAAATATGATAATCATAAAATGACGTTACTATAAATAAAAAAGTATTAATTTTAATAAAATACAATTCAATTCAGATAAATTAAAATAATTATTAAGGGATTTCCTATAGGAATTAAATTATGTTTTGTAGCAGACTAGCTATGTGAAAGAAAGAAGCAGATGTGACTTATGTCATAATGAATCTTATAAAAATTAAACCGACAGTGAACTGAAAAGAAAAAAATATCTTTAAAGTAGGTACACTTAACAGCACATCAAGTTAAACAGTTGAACTGCGATAACAGCTTTTATTACGTAGGGCATAAAGGCGGTCTCAAGGTCAACATGTTTATTTCTATGTTTTTAAGTGTAGACTGTACCATATTATACTCGTATCTCAAAAACTACTGAAATAATTTTAATGAAACACGGACTGTACCCTAAGTTGGAATACTTACAGCTGATTTAAATGTCAAAATAATCATCTCGATATGACTTTTAGTTTTCTAGAAATTCGTGGACTGACATACATCTTACTACGAAATTCAGCACAGATGCTTGGATGCATTCTATTTGAGAACGCTATAGGTACTCAAACATAATCCAAATCCAACTAAATCACTTACATATAGGTCAAACTGATAACCTTTTTCTTTTTGAAGTCGGTTAAAAAGAACATCGCGATAACAACAGAATCAACAACAGAATATTTAGTAGTCTGGGCACAGAATATATAATAGTACTAACGTGGTGGCTACCGGCTAAGAAATATGGATATGGGTGTGGGCTTCAACTGTCATTTGAATACCTTATCTTGATAGATTTTTGCTGCTTTGTTGCTATCAGAATAAGGAATTCAAATGACAGTTGAAGCCCATACCGGCTACGTAAAAACGTATGAAGTTCATACCCATAAAGTCACGAGGTTAAACACTAATAGTTGTTAGCCACTAATAGTGGTTAACAAGGCACGAACCTGCGAAAAGCAGGTGACATGATTCCATCTGCGAATGTAGAGCCAAGAAGAGTTCACGCGTGATTATCGCTGCGAAACGCACTGCGATTCACGCCCACGAATCGCGTGCGATTGTAGAGCGCCCATATTAATCTGGCCCTTAATAAACTATTACTCTTCTCAAGTAATAGTTAGCAAGGGATGAATGATGCGTTGCATGTATTTTTGCATCCCTTACTAACTAAACTTGCGAAGATATCTCCACTTGAGTGTTGTTCTTTAATACGGACCTGCATTTAGAACTATGGACCTAAGTTCCGCGTATCTGACCACTACATTTTTTTGCAAAAAGAAATTAGTTTGGTGGGTTGTGTTGTGTATGAAATCACACTTTGCAAACGTTTAGTAGGCATTTTATTAATTTACGAATTTGAATAGAAAGAAGTTGATAGCTATGTTCATTGTATTATTTATGTATGTACTTACTTATGTACAGGAAATGTTAATAGGTAGGTATTAACTTCATATTTAGATATTAGTAGTATTTATGCCGGGGCTTCACCTGCGTGACGCCTAACGGCGTTAATAACGACATGCGCGTCTTAGCGCGCTAATTGTATCCAATTAGTGCGCTAAGACCCGGCTACACCTGCGTATTATATCATAGCGCGCTAATTAATGGCATTAGACGCAGGTGAAGCTCGGGCATTACGATTAACAGGCACATCACTACAGGAAACGGAAACAGATACATCACTAATTGAGTAGCAAAAGCATGCTATCAAAATTTTTATGTTGTGTAGAAACTTCGAGAAAATTAATATTGCACATTCAAATCTACACCTTAAAAATGAGTTTATAAGATTGATATCAGATTGTGTTTTTATTTTGAAGAATTCCATTTTATTATTTATTAATTTTAATTAAATTAACAGAATTTAGCACTTAACGGCGATATGTTATGCTTCGTTTAGATAAATTAGTCTGTCGACTATCATTCTAACACTCCAAAACTGCACAGTGTGGCATCTTTCTATTTTTTTTCTATAACGTTCCGTGAAGAGATTGATATTGCAACTGAGTAAGCAAAATACGCACACATGCAAAGATAAGCGGAGCTCCGCATATCTTGGGGTACGCGGTTACCGCCCACTTGCGACTTCTACTCTTTTTTTCTCTTTTTTTCTGTTCTGTGATTGAAGTATAGATGCTAGATATTGTCTAAATTAATACAACGCACAATGTTTTCCTGGCTAAATGATGTTAAATCATAAAATTTTGGATCGAAGGCGAATATTCAACAAGATACGCAGGCTCGGCGCAAACATAATGTTCCATAAGTTTATAGGTAGTCCATTCGCTTAGATAGTGTCGCTCTGCCACAATGCCGTGCGGGTGTACCGACACTATCTAACCGAACGGACTATAAACATGAGTGATTATTAATCATAAACATAGCATAGCGGTAATCATCGAAATTGATGGCTAATAGCACAGCTAATAGTGATTTTTTCATGTATAAAGTTATAAGTAAGCGTTAGTTAATGTACCTATAAGTTATTAAATTGTGTTACATATCAAATAAAAGCTCATTATATTCCCAATCACACCAAATTATATGTTCGAAACAGACAAAATTACCAAAAAAAATAGATTTTAAATCTAGCCAACCATGGATTGAACTTTTTAATTAATTAGGCAGCTTATTATGATTTAATTTGGGTGCGTAATTAATGATATAATTTCATTTCAATAACATTCATATGACATAATAAACGTTTGTCATAACAACACCTCAACTAATTTCATTTTACATAATGTTTATTTCATATAATCATCATTTTATATAATATCATTTAACATAACGCTCATTTTATATAAAACTCATTTGCTATAACGGTCATTTGATATAATTTTATTTCATATAATCATCCTTACTTATATTATAAATGCGTCTCTGTCTGTCTGTCTGTGTGTTACACAATCACACCTAAACTACTGAACCGATTTCAATGAATTTTGGTACAGAGATAGTCTAGAGACTGAGAAAGGACATAGGCTACTTTTTATCCCGGAAAAAAATCACAATCCCGCGGGATAACGTCATGTAGACCACGCGGGCGAAGCCGCGGGCGGAAAGCTAGTATGTAATAATTTCATTTGATATAATTTTGTTTTATTATAATCATCTCCGATTTCGAAAATTCTTTCACCGTTAGAAAGCTACAGTCTTCCCGAGTGACATCCTACTTCCTACTAATATTATAAATGTGAAAGTTTAGATGTTTGGATGTTTGTTACTCAATCACGCCAAAACGGCTGAACGGATTAGGCTGAAATTTGGAACACAGATACTTTGTAGCCTGGAGAGGAACATAGGACACTTTTTATCCCGGAAAAATGTCACATTCCTGCAGGATAAGGTCGTGTAGTCCACGCGGGCGAAGCCGCGGGCGGAAAACTAGTAGGCTATATTTTATCCCGATATTCCCACGGGAACGGGTACCACGCGGGTAAAACCGCGAGGATCCGCTAGTCTGCTATAACTTTACGTGTCTACCCACACCATACCACAACCACACCCCATCGCAGCGAAGTCAGTCATGTGTGAATAGTGTCGATACAGCTTTTTGCAGTTGCGTTGTGGTTGTGCGACAAAATGTCGATGTGGTTGCGTTGTCGCTAGTAGTTGTGATGTGATTACGTCGTATGCGATGTGGCCGGCCGCTAGTTCGCAGAGTCTTCGCTGGTGGTTGCATTGTGATTGCGTTGTAGTTGGTATCAACCACGCGGTCATTAATGTCAGCAAAATGTGGTAAGTGTATAAATTTGTACTAGAAATTTTTATATTATTTTTATGCATTCACAATTTTTCGTATAAATTTTCTACTATTCATTTCCAATACAAAATACGCCCCGCCCACGTGTTGTGGTTATAGTACGTGTGGGTAGACCCTACGACACTATTATATATTCCGTGCCTACGATCCAATGGTTCCTCCACCGCCGCTCTCTTTAAATATTATTATTGAAATTTCGCATTTATAAAATGGAATAAAAATGTTTCCCCTGCTGCGCTACCTCTTTGAATCTATAGGTATGTTGAAATTTCGCATTTGTAAAAATGCAAAAAAATTGTTTCTCCACCGCCGATAAGTACCTCTTTACATTTTAATATTAAAATTTGGCAATTATAAAACGCAATAAACCATTTTGATCTGATTTGAAATCAAACTCTTATAAAAAGGCACTGATAACTGTTAAATTTAGCTCCTTTACTGACCACGCGCCAACTTATTGCAGTTTTTTTGTTACATATGCAGTTGATGACCTTAAATTAATTCTTAAGAACAAAGGTATAAATAATGTGACTTACTAGGAAAAAATATGTATTTTTCATACATTTTATCTTTGTAGTTTGAACCAAATGGGCTTAGGTACTTAGGAGCCATAAGAGATAAATCCAAAAGCGATATTAAAAAATTAAATATATTGTGATAATGTAACAAATACATTAAAGATACAGAAAGAATATCTAACAGGTTTTATAATAATGATTTACATTTAGAGTTTACTTAACCGTGCTTTTTTGTATTTTATAAATCTAGGCAAGTTTGATGTTGCTGTGCTAACTAGTACCTTATATTCCTTAGGAAGCCTTTTCTGTTGTCTTGCCTGGAAAAAAAATACATTTTGTTATATGACAAGGAATTACTATATGCACTAATGGCCTTACTTTTATGTCCTCCCCATTTAATAAAGCCACTTTCTACTTAGGTACTGATAAGAGTTATTGTGTAAGAAACAAATTTATTAGGAAGAGAAGTTACAGATTATATAATGTATAGGATAGAATAGAATATAGTTCTAAAAGCTTCTTTTGAAGCACTAAACAATTTAAACAATACTACGGAGTTTTTCTTGTATCATTTTAGAAACCAAACCGCCTGCAAAATATTGATACTAGATCCATAATGCATGACCACAAGTCATATTTTTTGCAGAAACAGAAGAAATCTTTTGAATACTTACTTTATTCTTCAGAATGGGGGCCAGTATGTTCAATTTATCAATGAGCTTTACTTTAGCAGCCAAAACATCAGTCTCGTCTTCAGAGTACAAATCCACAATTGTGTCTATTGCTTCAGCTAACACCCAAACCTCATTTTCTTTATGAGCTTGCTCAAGAATAAACTCTGTTATTGTGAATATCACATTTGAAGTTAAATCATTCAAGTTGTTAACCAAAAGCAGCGCTAATATTCCAATCATTCTGATGAGATTTGACCTTATTTCTGGTGTCTCACACTCTTTTATACCGGTCAACATCACCTGTAAAAAAGTTTAAAACGGCATCAATATTTATTAATTTTTTCTTCTATATTATAAAGAGAAAAGATTTGATTTTTGTTTGTTTGTTTATTAATTTTTTCTTCTATATTATAAAGAGAAAAGATTTGATTTTTGTTTGTTTGTAATGGATAAACTAAAAATATTTTTTCTTCTATATTATAAAGAGAAAAGATTTGATTTTTGTTTGTTTGTAATGGATAAACTAAAAAATAATGAATCAATTTAAAAATTCTTTCATGATTAGAAAGCTTCAGTTTTCCTGCATGACATGGGCTATATTTTACCCCAATATTCCAACGGGAACTGGTACCGTATAATTTTTTTATATAGGGAAGAAATAACTTACTTCAATGTCAGATAAAGCCATTTCACTAAATAAATTACAGTCATTGATATTTCCATTTTCTCTGAACTTAATTTTATCAAGAGCTGCTCTCATAACAGCTGTGGCTGATTCCAGTAAGTTGACATTGTCCGAATCTTGTTTGAATGTTAATTTGCCAGCCTCAACCCAGATTTTATATACACCATTAGGTCCTCCGAGGCTATCAATAGGAAGTGTAGACAGCATATTATTAACGCAGAGTAAGGCTCTCGTTTGAACACTGTGAAGCCTGAAAAATTCAAGTTATTATAAATAGTGAATAGGTATTTTGCATAGCCATTTTGTTTACAAATATTGTTTTATGAATAGATTACTTTTTAAACACTAAATGTGATCCATCATATTCTTTCATAATCATCATAACATTTTGAGGTGGTAATTCTGCACGAGCCCAAACTTTGGAAAATATATCTAATGAAATTAACGCTTCCAACACCAGTGGAGGTAATTTATCTTCCGATAGAATGGTGTCAACACCATTATTGCAGATCTCTTCATCTATTTCACTGTCAGAAGAGTCATCATTAACAGCTTCATCACCATCTAAAGTAAAAAACAAAATTATTACAAATTGCCTTCAATGGCTACTAAACCCATTAAATAATTTTGAGAACCAATGCTTACCTTCACAAGAACAAATATTAGCAATTATTTCAATTGCACTTTGTTGTGCATCCAACATCTGCACAACTGCTTTAATCTGAGTATCAAGTATTTTAGCTTCATTGCCTTTCAAGGCTTTCACTTTTCCTGAAGGATCAGCCAGTGGGACACTACTAGATAGCTGGTTACATGCAAGTCTATGGTCAACTGACAGTGCATTTGCCAAAATAGTCAGTATTTGTTTGACCACCTCTACTGGTAAAGTATTTAAATTTCCACTACACATGTTTACAATAACTCCTGCAGCTAAGCTTTTAATCAGAACCATATCTGGCTCACTTCCTTCCAAAGATATGAGTGCTTGCAGCAAGGCCTCGGAGTTTGATTTGATTTTCTCTATAGCAGATAGATTGTCTTCTACTATTACAAACAGACTTTGCAAGGTAGCAATAACAATTTCACTGCCAAAAACGGAAAGTTGTAAATATCTAGGTAGAATGTCCAATATTTTTGACTGTCCCACATATTTGATTGCAAGATCTGTAAAACAAAAGTATTACATTTTACATTAACGTACTGTGCAAAACTAATTTCTGAATTGGGAGAAAGTAAAAGTAAACGAAAATGAGTGATTTAAGGAAACTGACCTGAACTTTCACATAAATTCAATAACAGATTTGTGCACTGCACATAAGTATCTATATCTTCATCTTTTGTTTTAGAATCGTTACTCGGTGTCCACTCTGCAGCATGCTGAAATATAAAACCACTTCTTTTTGCATACTGATGAACATAAAATAAAATCAGATTACATTACTGATGCAAGAATTCTTGAACATAAAATTGACACAAATTAAGTCACCTCATGATAGTAACAAGTCAGAGGAGTCATAATATCTTGTTCCATTAATGCTTCACAGACTTCCAGCCCCACAGCAGACAAATTACGAAGGGCTCCCGAAGCCGCATTCCTGACAGAACTAGCAGGGTCAAGCAACAAAGGTGCGGCTACTTTGACAACACCTCTACTGATCACCTGCCCAATGTTCTCTGGATTTTCTATTAGAATTGCTAGTGTTTGTAACCCACAGTATTTCTCTTCAACATTGGCTGTCTGCAAAGACATAAAAATAATTGAGATTCCCAAAAATTATAAAAAATCCCAGTTGCAATGTTCTAGTTAAACATTACGATATGGATACTCAAAAAATGGTTATATAAGTATATGAATGAATGAAAAAGACACTAAATCTGTTTTATAGAACAAAGGGATAGCAAAGAATAATTAATATTGTTTAACTGACCTGCAACTGATCTAAAACAGTCTGAACTGCGTTTTCTTTTGAATCAACAATTAATTGTTCTTCTTCGTCTGAATCATTTGCAGGGGCTGCTACATTCTTTTTGTTTCTACTCGCTTTCGGCTTTTTTATCTTTCCCATATTGGTTTGATTGAGACTAATTAAAAAATATTCACAATCATAACTCGTCCTAACCTCACAAAAACACGCCGCAACCACAAATTATATAGGGCCAGGGTTGCCAACTCAATACCACAAATTGGTGCTAAACGTCATCTAAAATAGTGCTAGATAAGTATGGATTTCCAAAAATAGTGCTAGATTATTTTTAAAAATCATAAAATTATAATAAAAAAATTTTTTTTTAATTGTGAATGACTTTTATTTCGATTATTTTTGCATTCATTTCTGTTTTGCAAAATATACACATTGCTTTCAAGCAATTACCGAGTGGTCTATCTAAGCCATTTCTTGTATTTCGTTCAGGATCGAACGATCCGATCCCACTTCTTTCTGAAACTTTGAGCATACTGACTTTTTGTTAAAGTAATATCCATTTTCGTAACTCACCACGCACTAAGCTTTTTCGTCCGTTTTAAAGAAGCAAATCATCAATCAACAAACAAGACAAAGAAAGACTTAACTATCTTAAAAGAAGATCTAGTCAGGCAGGTCAAATTAAAGTCCATTCGCTTAGATAGTGTCGCCATTTGATCGCACCGCCTTGGCACGTGCCGCTTCTTGTCAAAGGATGCCGCCGCATAAACAAAAGAAGCCGCGTGCGGCGTACACCCGAAAATGGAACTGGATTTTGAGACTCGGCATTTATTAAATTATATTTTCTTGAATAATCTATGTTTATTATAAATACAGGTGGTAACGACGGTTGTGACTTGTGACAATTCGAGCGATGATAAGTAATCATAATAATCATATAAAAAAAATTATAATAATTATTATTATTGTAAATCACTTATTTAACTTCCTTTTATATAAAAATATCCAAATTTTCATTAAAATTGACTTTGGTACCCAACTTGAGTGTATTATTTTATATCTGCATTTTATAGCAAGAGGCACAATGCCGGGCGGGTGTACCGACACTATCTAACCGAACGGACTTTATATCAGATTGCCGTTCCATAAAGCGTTTTGTTACTCAACAAAAGGCAGTCACGCGGTCAGCCGCGTGACTGCCTTTTGTTCTGCGGTAACCAGAAAAAAAAACAGCATGAGTAGATACTATTTAGTGCTAGATTTGGTGCTAGGTGCTATATGCCGTTGTTTTAGTGCTGGACTTATGAAAATAGTGCTAAATCTAGCACTGAAAGTGCTAAGTTGGCAACACTGTATAGGGCCACTATAGGGAGGTCCGCAACGCAACAACGCAATAGCCCGCAAACGAACGAAACGTCATTGTCAAATCTAGCAGCTGACAGTAACTGTCATTATTTATAGGCAAAACGTACATGCAGTACAGCCAAATCTTGATGTGACTTGAATTTTGTAAAATTCTTGATAAAATAAACAATAACAAATGCAGTGCAGTTATACAACCACGACCACGAGCAATAATGTAAACAATATAACATAGAACTATCACTATCACATCACATTGCAGGCGTTCTGAAACAAAACTATCCGAGTGCCACAGCATAGACAGAAGCATAGCCGTCTCATCGTCTTCGATAGATATGGCTGATGGCTGTGACAGAAGTCATTCATTCAATCCTCACTTCCTTACCTATTATTATAAATGCGAAAGTAACTCTGTCTGTCTGTGTGTTACACACATAAACTACTGAACCGATTTAAATTAAATTTGGTGCAGACATAGTCTAGTAGAGCCTGAGAAAGGACAAAGGCTACTTTTTAATGCGATAAAAGCAGTGGCGTAGCGTGGACTATTATAGACGTGGGCGAAGTCGCATCAGCGAGGCCCCTTTTCTTTTGTACCGAAGACACTGATATTGAATTAAAAAAGAAAAGTTTCAAATGGTTCCATACCCACTTAACGTACCGATTACATACACTACCTACACCTAGCCTAAAATACCAATATCATTTTTCGCCAGCAAAAAATAACTGTTTTTCAGTGTTTGAGATCTACAGTATTATACCTAAGTAATTTGTTTTAGATTTTTCACACTCTTATTTAAAAGATAGTTGGTTAGATTATCCGACTTTAAACTAAAAAGAGGTTGCAGTTTTACTCGTTTTTTTAGTTATCGCCGCCCTCCCCTGTCGCCCCACTTTTATCTCTAAAGTTAATATTAAGTCCATGCATCTGGTCGGGTGACTTCCAAATGCTTCCAAAAGAATTTTGGAAATGAGATGCCTTTCATCTACTACCGGGATTCCAGAGGGGATCGAAATTTCGATTTTAGCTTTTAACTCTTAACTATATTATAGATCTCCTCTCCACCGATCAACAAGCAGGCATCGTCACGGAACTGACACCTAGCAAATCAAGTCGCTAGCGCTATCTAGCGGTAATGCAGTAAATAGACGTTAGTAATGATACCGTAATACCGTTCTTGGTTATATTTTCGTTAATAACCGGCTTCGTATCTATTATGATGACAGACATTTCACTCTGGAAGTGAAAATATGGTTCAAAAACCTTTATAACATTTTGAAAGACCTATCTAAAAACACCCGACACGAATAGGTTAGATGACAAAAATTATAGTTTCAGCTCCTTGTATGGAAAGCTCCCCTTGATTCTTTATTTTAATATTTTTGTATAAAAATCGTAAAACGGTTCACAGAATACATCTACATACCAAGTTTCAACAAGGTATATGTAGTCTTAACAGTTTCGGAATAAATTGGCTGTGTGTGTCATACGGATGGACAGTCAGACCGAATGACGAACGAATCTATATATCGTTTTTGCCAATCGATCGGCTAGGTTTAGTGATGTGCCGTTCCCGGAAATATTGGAAACATTGGGAATATTCCCAGAAGCGTTCCCGGCAATATTCCCAAAAGTGGAAATATTGGGGAAAATTGCTTATAATGTAATTCAATCTTTTTTTGTTTTGTGCTAACCGTTACATTGGCCAAAATTACACAGCAAAATGAATATGCCAAACTTAATATCACTTCTATGGCGAAAGTTTCCAATTTTCCCGGGAATATTCCCAGTAAATTTCCAATGTTTCCGGGAATATTCCCAATGCCTACTTAGTAAAACAGTTTTTTTTTTGTAATATTTTTAATAATTATCTATACTAATATTATAAAGAGGAAAGATTTGATTGTTTGTTTGTTTGTTTGCATCGAATAGGCTCCGAAACTACTGGACCATTTTTAAAAATTCTTTCACCATTAGAAAGCTACATTTTTCCCGACTGACATAGGCTATATTTTATCCCGATATTCCCACGGAAACGGGTACTATGCAGGTAAAACCGCGAGGATCCGCTAGTCATTTATTAAAATAACTTGAATCACACTAGTGTCGTATCATGATGTCGTAATATAATATTAAACTTTTATAAAAATTTACAGCTTGATTAACGTATATTCCCCACATGTGTATTTATTTATTTTATTTTCTCTTCATTTACTACATTTCATTATTTGTTTAAAAAAGAACAAGATAATAATCAGTCACAACCGCAGACTTATTATTATGTCATATTCACACGGCAAAAAGTCTCAAGACCTTTATCTTCATCGGTCCTGCGTTGCCCGCATCCAGCGGCTTCCCGCGACCTTGACCAGATCGTCGGTCCATCTTGTAGGGGGCCTGCCCACGGAACGTCGTCTGGTTCGTGGTCACCATTCGAGAACCTTTCCGCCCCAACGGCCATCGGTTCTCCGCGCTATGTGCCCCCCCACTGCCACTTCAACTGAGCAATCCTTCGAGCGATGTCGGTCGTTTTAGTTCTCCTGCGGATCTCATCATTTCTGATTCGATCGAGCAGGGAAATACCAAGCATCGCTCTCTCCATTGCACGCTTGGTGATCTTGAGCCTTCTTATGAGATCCATAGTAAAAGTCCACGTCTCGCTTCCATAAGTCATAACTGGCAACACACACTGGTCAAAGACCTTAGTCTTAAGACATTGAGGAATACTATCGGGTATACAGATGAAACTACCATCAGATATATCTCACTCAACTGTAAAGGCTACGAATGATGAAATCCAGTCTTGTCATAAATAATTTATTGCTATTGTCGAGAATCCCTTGTTGAGCAAATTAATCTGCTATTTTCAATGCTACTCAAACACTGGTTTTTTTATTCACTGCAAAACGGAGTCCTTTACAACTGACTTTAACTTTCCAGGGTGTATTCTTGCCGATAACTGAACATCTGCAACTTCTTGGCCTGAACTCACCATCCAACCTGAATTTTGGCGAGTACATCGATTTCATTGCAAAGTGTGCTGCTAAGAAACTGGGCGTCTTCTCTAGGGCTCTAAACGGTACTTCACGCCGGACGGACCAACTGCTTTTGATATACAAATCGCAGATTCGTCCGTGCATGGAGTACTGTTGTCACTTATGGAATGGTTCTGCTAAGTATCAGCTAGAACTTCTGGAATCGATTGAAAACCGTGTCAGGAGGTTCATTGGAAACTCAGCGTTCGCTACGGCGCCGGCGGAACTCCAGAATGTCAGTCACCAACCCAAAGTTGCGTGTCTATCGGTATTTTTTGGAATACGCTTTTGGGAGTGTGCGAGAGAACTGCCCGACCTTTTTCTTTCAGCCCCTTTCCACCATCGGGGAACCTGATGCTGGCTATCTTATCATTATTATATTGTTGACACTCTACTTGTCCGCACCAAGCGCTTCGCAGTTTCGTTTCTTATGCGAACCGCTAAAGAATGGAATGCGCTGCCTGCTTATGTGATCCCCGATAACTACAAGCTTGAACACTTCAAAGTTAGAGTGAACAGGCATCCTGGGCAAACATCCAGCATTTTAAACCACATCCTATGATTAAACAAGATGGTGGTCAAATGCCTGCCCAGTTCCATATAAAAAAGATCTTATCAAATATTTTATTATTAAATATCGAGGGTAGTAATATCTTCACATTGATGAAATAAACGCTGGCCAACAGCTTATAAGAAGTATTAAATAAATTCGATTCGCCCGTACAAAGGTCATGGGTTCCAGTCCCATCGGAGATAGTTGTAGGACGGGACGACTCCAAATTCCACGTCTGCTCTTGTAGTTTGATAAATCTTTAAGAAGTTAAAAGGTCTCGATTAACATTTTTAGTCACTTGGCATCCGTTAATATTTTCTTCGATGTGATATCTGTTCCTTGATTCCCTTGGCTATGGGGATCTATAATAATCAATGCTGCAAAGTATGTTGGCTTAAGACCGTTACTTTGCTCAGTTAACAAATTAAACTATGTAGTTTAACATTCAGTAGTCTTGTTCTGTGTTTATAATCGCAGGCAAAAACTAACTTAGTACGTAGTTGCGCAACCATGACAGTAAAAGGAAATATAAATATGACAGAAAATTTTGCCATACTTGAAATTAAATTAGTCTGGGAACATTGGGAATATTCCCGGGAACATTGGGAATATTCCCGTAAATTTACAAAGAGTAAATTACTTGGAAATGGGAATATTCCCAGCGGCACATCACTAGCTAGGTTACGGAACCCTAAAAAAAAGGTTTGTTTTGTAACTTGTGTGTTTTAACATTACTAAAACAAACAATATTCTTCTGCTTTTAGCTTTGCTCTAGTAAAGATTTGTAATAATTATTTTTTTATTTTTTGCTGCTAAATCCGATGCGACCGCTTGGGAATTGACAGTATGGCGACGTGCGGTCCTATTATGGCCCCAGTACAGGTTGGCCGACCATGGTCGGCGACCATGACCGGCGATCATTTATAGCCGCTACACACGCTCCTATCCGACCTCCGATTTGGTGCGGGCGAACTTCACTGCAGATCTGAACCGCGCCTACACACGTTCAAACCAAATCTGCCAGACCAAATCGGTCGGCGCTACATACGTTCCGATTTGGTCTGGCCGACCTCTAGCCGTTGTTGCAGTGTTGCCAGCCACTGCTAATCTCCCAATATTATTATTATTTATAAATACTGAAAACATCAATTTGCTTGCAATAAATAAATAAAAAAAAAATATTTTTGGTTTTCAATGTTTTATTACTATAAAAAAAACAATTTCATTATTTTTTAATTTTCTGTTATTTTCAAAAAAATACTAAAACATGCTAAATATTTACTAAAAGCAGCACTTATTTATGCCCTTTTTATATATAATTAGTTTTACGACAAAGTGCGAGTTTTTAAATAAAATATTCTAAAAAAGAATTTAAGAAAAATATTTTTTTCATAAATGGCCATATTTAAACCTTTCGTTCGTTCAGTCCTACGTAAAACTCATGAACGAGCATTAAATTGAATCCTCTGAAAATCCCTTAAAGTAATTCTATCTGCCTTAAATATTTCCGCTTTTACATATTTTCTCCCTAAATCTAGGGGAAAACCTCCAAAATTGTCAACACTGCCAAGTTGGTCCGGTCGGAAGCCTACACACGTTCTAGCCACTACACACGCTCCTATCCGACCGCCGATTTGGTGCGGGCGAACTTCACTGCAGATCTGATCCGCGCCTACACACGTTCAAACCAAATCTGCCGCACCAAATCGGTCTGCGCTACACACGTTCCGATTTGGTCTGGCCGACCTCTAGCCGTTGTTGCAGTGTTGCCAGCCACTGCTAATCGCCCAATATTATTATTATTTATAAATACTGAAAACATCAATTTGCTTGCATTAAATAAATTAAAAAGAAAAATATTTTCAGTTTTAATTGTTTTATTACTAAAAAAAAACAATTTCTTTATTTTTTTATTTTCTGTTATTTTCATTAAAATACTAGAACATGCTAAATATTTACTAAAAGCAGCACTTATTGATAAGGTGTTATTTTTTCTGTTCTGTGGTTATGCTTTATTATAAATATTTAGTTTTACGATAAATTGCGAGTTTTTAAATAAAATAAACGAAAAAAAACCTAATAGATAAAAGAATCTTTGCACAAATTGCCATAATTAAACCTTTCGTTTGTTCAGTCCTACGTAAAACTCATGAACGAGCATTAAATTGAATACACTGAAAATCCCATAAACGTAATTCTATCTGCTTTAAATATTTCCGCTTTTACATATTTTCTCCCTAAATCTAGGGGAAACCTCCAAAATTGTCAACACTGCCAAGTTGGTCCGGTCGGAAGCCTACACACGTTCCGATTTGGTAGGAAGTGAAGTTCGTGCGAACCAAATCCGGCCGACCGCGTCAAACACGAATAATAATAATTATGGTCGGACTACGACGCTACACACGTCCAGATTTGGTCTGGAGCAGACCAAATCGGCGGTCGGATCGGAACGTGTGTAGATGCTATTAGTGAGAGTGTTCACACGATCGCCGGTTTCATTCTGCGTTGGACTGGCCGTGAGGATGGATGTGTATGCAATGACGGCTTATGCAATTTACATTTACAGCGCTTTTAATTTATTACGAGAATTTTTCTATATTAATAGAGTCTGGATCTTGTATAATATGTCTAGATAAATGTAATTATGCATTAAAGTAATAATAGACATATTTATCATAACACCCAGACACAGAAAAAACAAATACTTACATCATTTCAATACTTCTTGGGCGGGGATTGAACCCAGTATAATAATAATAATGTATTAATAACGTTTTATTCATTTTATTTTTATTTACTTAATTTTAGCTATCAAAACAGAATACTCCTATACATCTTGTGAATTTAAGTGTATTTAACCGACTTCAAAAAAAGGAGGAGGTTATCAATTCGACTGTATATATTTTTTTTTTTTTTTTTTTTTTTATGTGTGTTACCTCAGAACTTTTTAGTTAATGAACCGATTTGGATAATTCTTTTTTTGGCTTTCTAATTTTTCTGGTGACGCTTCTCGTGTGGTCCCATTCAAATTTCATCAAGAACTGACGAGAAGTTCTGGAGTTATCCTGAATAATGCGTATTTAGACTTTAGTTTGGTTATTTAGACGACTTCCTAATTTCATCAAAGTGGGGATCATTTTCAATTATATTTTTTTTCGAAAGTTTGTACTTCTAATGTTATCTTATTAACACCAAGTCAGGATCAGGAGATGACATCCCAGGAAAATTGAGAGAAATTCTCTAATATAGGCAAGCCTTATGCGTTCCATTTATTTTTGAAGTTAGTCAAGTATTTGCATCTGGTAGTCATCATCTCATAGTGATGAGCTGGTGATGAAGGCTACAACTCCTTAACGGTTAGGAGCTGGAGAATAATTCCTTAAGTATTAATCGTACGTATGAACTAATAGTTATATTCTTTCAGGTTATTAGGGTGAGCTGATGATGAGAGGTGAAACTCCTCAACAGTTAGGAGTTATTATGATGTTTTATAAATACCATATGCACGAATGGACCTTCAGTTGTATTCCTTCAAGTTATCTAAGAAGCTAAAGATGGAAAGCTGAACTCCGTAACGGTTAGGATATTTATAACAATTTATCATAATCACCATGTAGTTTCGCTACGATTAGGTATTTACACTAAAAATCGAAAAATAAAACGTTTTTAAAAAAAATGTAACCGCCTTCAAAAAGAATCTTCAAACAAAATTAACAAACACTAAAAAACGAAAAAAATAACTAGAATTTTTAATTAAAAGGATGAAAATGTGTGACTTTTTCTAACTTATCTTGCTACTTAATGAACTGTTTGAAGTCGGTGCCAAGCCAAAAAGAATAAGACCAAATTATATTGAGTGAAATAACGAACATTAAAAAAAACCGGTCCCAAGCGTGAGGTGTAGGACGTATTTACCTCAAATACCTATTAAACTTGGCACCGACTTCAAACAGTTCATTAAGTAGCAAGATAAGTTAGAAAAAGTCACACATTTTCATCCTTTTAATTAAAAATTCTAATTATTTTTTTCGTTTTTTAGTGTTTGTTAATTTTGTTTGAAGATTCTTTTTGAAGGCGGTTACATTTTTTTTAAAAACGTTTTTTATTATCATTTGAATAAAAAATATATTATATCAAATATATACAACATCAAGGATGATTTTGACAATGTAATATGCTCCACAAAATAGCCTGATTGCGAAAAAAAACAATAAATCTAAAATATCCTACACGTCAGTCAACGCAGAAATATTCAGATGAACTGAATGATCGGCCAACGTGTGAACGCTGTTTGTGGCCTGCGACAAACTCCCTTTGAATCGTGCACGAAAAACCGACACGGGACGGATCGCCGGCGATCATTGCTCACAGTCACCAATCACACGCAAACCGGCCCTTTACACGATGGCCCAACATGGTCGCCGACCATGATCGGCCATCGTGTACTGGGGGCTTTAGACCGCTTAGAAAGGGGGCCTCGAAGTGCGAGGCCGTGGGCGTGGGGCCTAGCTACGCCACTGGATAAAAGGGCTGTAAGGGGTTGAAATAGGGGATGAAACTATGTATGCAAATTACGTCATTTTTAAAGTTAGAAGCTTGAAACTTATTTATTAAGCTTTTTATTAGATATACTTAAGTATAATATAAATAAATACCAAATCCAAGTTTGTAAAAGTTTTACCTTATAGGGGGTAAAAAGAGGGGATGAAAGTTTTTGTGTCATTGACCTCGGTCGGCAAAAAAGCCAACGTCCTAGAAAATAAAAATATAGAAGAAATGCAGAGAATTACTTACGGAGTAATTAGGTACAACATGTGAAACTGAAATAAACGCAAGTACCTAATCCTTAGGTAGGTACTTACTAATATTATAAATGCGAAAGTCCTCACTCTGTCTGTGTGTTACGCAATCACGCCTAAACAAAAAACTATTCATAATAATATGGCACACATAAACTCAGTGTTTGCAACGCCTCTACCGGTAATATATATAACTATTTTACGATGTGATCAAAATAATCTTGACCAAATAATGAACATCCTTACTAATATTATAAATGCGAAAGTACATAACTCTGTCTGTCTGTGTGTTAATCAATCACGCTTAAACAAAAAACTATTCATAGTATTATGGCAAACATAAACTTTGCAGCGCCTCTACCGGTAATAAATATAACTAGGGTAGAGGCACCAATAAATGAACGATTAAGGGTTTTTGGCAACTTTGAATACCTTTTTCTCGGCCTTTTCGAGCTATTGGCGCTTGCTGACATTTTTTATGTTTCCGAATCACCCTCAAGATTTTATAGTTCAAGAAAATAGTTCCCTAAATCTACCAGTTTTTGCTAAAATGAATTTTTTTTAATAAAATTTATGGATTTACCCCTTTAGTTAAACGCTATGTCCTAAATTATGAACGTTTTGAACCCAATAGTTGAACTAACATTTGAATGGGAAGAACTCTGTAAAAACTAGGTATAGAGTGCGTGTTATTTTAATTCTTCAAGTGTCAAACTGTCAATATATTATAGTTTGTTCAATTTGTAGATAAAGTCGCTACAAAATGAATGATCAAATTCACTTGCGCGTTCAACTTAAAAACCAACAGCCAAATGTTGAATGTATAAAATGTGAACATCATTATTTGGTTCAAGTTTTGGGCATGAATCCTAAAGTTGAACAATAAACGATTTCATACTAAAATGTAGCCTTAAAATTAACAAAAACCTATAGAAATTATGTTCAACTTTTGGTAACTAACTTCATAATATATTTTAAAACTAATTTAAACGGTTTTGGTTTGCGTTTAGAAATGCTTTTATAGGTTATTGATGCCTGTAAATAATTGCACTTAATATTTCTATAATAATCTAATCGTTAATATTTCTCGGCTGCTTGAAGTGCAACGAGTGAGATAGAAGATGGCTTTGGTGAGCACGACATCGACATCAGTTATCCATACAAATTATATAACTTTAAGGAATAAAAAGCCACAGTCATAGATAGTATTCGTTGGTCATAGCCTAGCCTATAATGTCACTTTTCAGCTCGGAGCTCCCAAACTATCCGCCCCATACCAAGAACAAAAAAAAAACAAACACACTAAAGCTAGAAACACATTTCTCTGGCGCAGTGTGTTGACGCGTCGTACGACGCGATCGGTTTCATACACTTAGTATGGTTAGAAACACATTTTATGCAGTGTGGCGTGGCGCAGAGCGATCTGGCGCGACGTCGATCGCTCGACTCCGATTGCGCCAGACCCCCCACCACTTTCTAGCATTGTATCGTCAGATGGCTCGGTAGCGGACTGCGCAGCGGAGCGCTGCATTTTGCTTTTTACTACTTATAATATGTTCTCCGATTTCTCCGTCAATAATGGGCCAATTTAAAAATTATTTTTTTGTTTAAAAGAGTCACCAATTCATTATCATGTAGGGTTGTTAATTATACTGTTAAAACAGTATTAAAGTGTTTTTAGTACACTTTACATTTTAATTTTATAACAAACTAGCGGCCGCCCGCGGTTTCACCCGCGTGGTTCCCGTTCCCGTGGGAATATCGGGATAAAAAAGTACCCTTTGTGTTATTCCAGGCTATAATTTATATCTGTTGGAAATTTCACCCAGATCCTTTCAGTAGTTTTTGCGTGAAAGAGTAACAAACATCCATACCCACATTTCGCATTTATAATAAACTACACGACGCTATCCCGAGGGAATATGATATTTTTCCGGGATAAAATTAGCCTAAGTTACTCCTTATTACATTAGCTACCTGCCAGTGAAAGTCCCGTCAAAATCTGTCCAGCCGTTTCAGAGATTAGCCGGAACAAACAGACAGACAGACAGACAGACAGACAGACAGACAGACAGACAAAAATTTAAAAAAATGTAATTTTGGTATGTGTACCGTATATATAATCATATGCATGTTGTAAAAAGCGGTTATTTTAATGTTACAAACAGACACTCCAATTTTATTTATTTGTATAGAAGTAATGTATAATTCTGATTTGAAAATAAATTACACTAAATATTTCTAAAATCGGTTCAGTATTTTTTGAGTTTATCTATTACAAACAAACAAAGTGTATTTATAGTATTAGTATAGATATAAATTGCATCTCGTATTCATTCATCATCATCTTATCATCGTAATCATCAACATATTTTTTTTGGATTTAATATGTTCAAGTAAGAACAGAAATTGTTTTCAAAATTAGAAGAAAACATAATGCAGACTCGATTGACACTGATCAAAAATTTCGTCAGAACGCGCTGCGCCACACTAGTAAAGTGTGCCCGGGTCTCGCGTCGGTCGACGCTGCGCTGCACTGCGCCAGAGAAATAATGTGTTTCTAGCTTTACATTTAAGGGCATATCGGCGATCAAACTCAGAATTTCCAATTTTTTTAAATTAAATTTCCTGACAAAGTATCATTGCTAGGTCTTCCAAAATAATATATGTGATAGATCTTTTCTTTATGAAGGGAAGTTACTAAATTTTATTTAAATCAAATAAATACAATGTACTAAAAAAATGATTTTCAAGACCCCTTTTTTCCGTCTTAAACTCAATTATCTCAATAACTATTTGAGTAATCAAGCTAATTTTTTTTGTGTAAGTAGTTCTTAGTCATATCTAAGGAAGTTACTAAAAAAATTTTTTGTTATATTTATAGTCAATAACTAGTATCCCAAAATGCATCGTGCACCGTTTCTCAGCTAATTCTTCAGTCTCCGCCTGGGATTGGCGGCGTTTGGACGTGGAGACTGTATCGCTCCGATTGCGCCAAAATTGAAAAAAAAAACTCACACTAGGATCCAAATTTTTTTCAATGATGCTTATTTTGCTAGTAAATATTGAACTAGCGCTTCAGAATTGGGTATAGATGAGTGCTTTGCCATTTATTGCATAACCATAGACCTATGTAACCTAGGACAAGTTATTTTACTCATTACCTAAAGCAAACATCAATAGTTTGAAATAAAAGTGACGGATAATATTGCCTAAGATACTTAAGAGCCCATAAAAGTTGTACCTATTTGAGTACCAATATTTTGTTGTGTTGTAGGTACATAATGAGTCTAAGTTTCTAACTTCTACTACTGTATGTTAAATTTATGTTCGTTTTAGGTTCCTCAAAATTGGAAATGTGAGAAACTTAAGATAGGTCGGTGTAAAAAATAGCATCAAGAAATAAGAAATTCGCTTGTTGAAAAAGTTTTTTACAGAGACATAATGTAAAAGCAATTCTCTCTTGAAATAAAACCGACATAAGAATTTTATATACCTAGTTGATCTAATATCACCATTACACCAATTTTATGAGACTGTGAGAAGTCCAGCTTCTTTCCTTTGAGTGAGGAACATAAACCGCACCATTTTGTGTAAATTTCAGGTTCAAAACATTTTTATTACTAATTCTCTTATCTATTATTAGTACAAAATAGAGCATGCATACAATTTCTTGCAAGAAATGCTCTCGCGGTTTTGAAATTCGAAATTCGAAATCCCCACAACAATATCTAAAACCGATGGTTGAGGCGCCAGTAGCAATAAAAAAGAATGAAAGGTATGTGAAAGGTCTATCAGCTGTATTGACAGTTTAAACTCTCAAATTTAACCACCGCGTCAGATAAGTTTGCGGAGTTCTGTAAGGAGACTTGCATAGTCGGAGTAAAATTGTTGATACTCTAATGAAATATTGCATAGGTACAAGTACTTCCGAAGGAGGAATATTTATTTCATTATTTAAATGTCATTGCACAAAGTATAAACAAATGGCGGGCTAACTTTAAACTGACTAACATATTATATCAAAGATAATAAACTCATAAAAATAAATAATCTCGAAGAAGTTTTATATACACTCTCTGCCACAAATGTCATTTATTAAAAGTAGGTGGCTAAAACGTCAGTGATTAGATTACATACCCTTTGGAAATGGCCATGGAAGAAATGACAGTTTTGTATAAGTAGTACGACACCAAACCGTTTCAGCTGCTCGACCCTGATGTTGTCAGAGCCAGCGGCTTTACCTTCTTTGAGCTTATCAAGGGCAAACTTGAGCTCTGTTTCTGTAAAAGCCTCGTCCAAGTGGTTAACCACTTTACCAGGGTCTCGTGTAAATTTCTTCTGGAGACTTTTCGTGGAAGCTTTCCCATTTTGGAGTAAGTGGTGAGCGATCTGGTTTGTGGTCACATTGGAATGACGATCAGCGATTTTAGGGTCATTATTTAGTTTCCTTATAAAACACCATGCCTTCTTGCTTTTATGCGTCATATTTACGCCTTCGATTAGCTTGTTCCACTTTTCTCTCGTTGTTTCGGATATGGCTTCTAGCAATTCATTCCCAAATCGATGGTGTCCTGTGAGAAGGGATCTAATTCATACTGGTCTTGGTATGTCATCCTATCATATTATATTTAAAAACATATATTTGATGCTTGGGAGAGCAAGCGAGATGTAGTTGGTATTTATTGTGACCTCTCCAAAGCTTTCGATTCTGTTAATCACCAAACGCTTTTAATTAAAACATTATGGTGTCTAAGATAAATCGGTTAGCCTTATGCAATCATATATAAGTGAAAGAACACAGAAAGTAGTTATCAACAAAACTGAGTCTACTGGAGCCCCTATCAACATGGGCGTACCCCAGGGGTCAATACTGGTCCCTTTTGCTGTTTTTAATTTATATAAATTCACAAATTATTATTTTGCCTTTGCACAAATTCAAAAGTCATGGCAAAAAATCGCTCATGGGCAAAGGATATTATAAAGTAGACGACTATTTGAAAGACCGTAATGCATGGATTTGATGTAACACATAACCTTAGCTGAACTAATGTAATATTATAATGAAAAAGTTGTAAAAGTTAACGATATAAATCTTTGGAAATATCGTTACTCCAATTATTAAAGCTGATAAGTTTATTGCGCCTGTTCTTCTTATCAATTAAAAAGTCGTGAACGGGTGGTACGAAAATATTGACGATTCAAAAGAGCTTATTTATTAAGTCAAGTTGAATAAAAATATTATTTATTTTATTTTATTATTTTATCCTTCAGGTCGTAAGGCCTGGCACATAATTGGGTCCTCCGTATTGCACCACTTACTGTCTTCATGCACTGGTGATCTATGTGATCACTGGCAAAGATTAGATCAGGGTTTTAACCCCTTTTCCAGCGACCGCTGTTGAATGATGGCGGAAGTTTTGGATCATGGATCAAAGATAGTAGGTATGGTGTGTTACGTTCTGGCCCGGCCACGGCGTCAAATAAGGCTGTGGTTGTGTCAGTAAACTGTACGGATAAGTACCTCGTAGTACTTCGTTGGAAAAAAAGAGTACCACAGTATTTCATCAGTTATAACACATTTTTGGTGGCCGGGCTGCAACGCATACGACCCAGCCCGGCCACGCTTCTATCGAAATAAATAGGTAACTTTACGATGCAATTTTGGTACGAGGTGATGGTACGTATTCTGTACCACGAGAATGTGTCCGTTTCCCCTTTAAAATAGTAATTAAAACTATTTATTTTTGCATCGAAATTTCTGAAATAAAACGCCTGACATTCTTGTTTGAGCAAATTAACGTAATTTGACGTCTTGAGAGATTATCACTCAGGGCTGCCTCCATACAAAAAATTGTTTGTAAATATGAGTTTTACGAATTTTTAAGTAATAGAAATAAAACATTTTTTTTAAAAAGGGAACCGCCTTCAAGAAGAATCTTCAAACAAAATTAACAAACACTAAAAAACGAAAAAAGTAATTAGAATTTTTAATTCAAAGGACGAAAATGCGTGACTTTTTCTAACTTATCTTGGTACCTACTTACTGTTTGAAGTCGGTGCCAAGTCAAATAGGTATTTGAGGTAAATACGTCCTACACCTGACGCTTGGGACCGGGTTTTTTTCAATTTTTGTTATTTCACTTAGTGTAATTCGTTCCTATTCTTTTTGGCTTGGCTTGGCACCGACTTTTTTTGTTAATTTTGTTTGAAGATTCTTTTTGGAGGCTGTTTAGAATTTTTCCAATATCAGTCAATCACTTTACAATGCAATGGATGCACCCATTATTGTCTTTTTTGCTGTTGCCTTTGGTTGTCATGTCACACATACCACAAAATTGTCTTGAGATTCATGTTAATGAATATGACAAAATTTTAACATATAGTTGTGTTGCTGTCGCTTCGGTATTAATCTATACATATAATAAAACAGAAACGGAAAAAAAGTCTGTACATGGAATATTTAAAAAAAATAATTACTGCTATGTGATGTGTACATGATAATAGACCCCAAAACGATAGATAATAAAAATTTTGTTTGTTTGTCTGTCTGTCTGTTTGTCTGTTTGTATGTTCGCCTTTCACGCAAAAACTTCTGGACGGATTTTTACCAAATTTTGTGTAGTAATAACTTATAACCCGGGTCAACATATAGGGTACTTTTTATTGCGGGAAAATTTCTTTATATTTAAAAAAACGTTGATAACGACTGTTTGTATGTTTGCTTTTCACGCAAAAACTACTGGACGGATTTTTACCAAATTTTGTGTAGTAATAACTTATAACCTGGGTCAACATATAGGGTAACTTTTATTGCGGGAAAATTTCTTTATATTAAAAAAACGTTGAAAAACTTATATTTGCGGGCGTCTGTTTGTATGCTTGCTTTTCACGGAAAAACTACTGGACGGATTTTTACCAAATTTTGTGTAGTAATAACTTATAACCTGGTTCAACATACAGGGTACCTTTTATTGCGGGAAAATTTCTTTATATTAAAAAAAAACGTTGACCAACTTATATTTGCGGGCGTCTGTTTGTATGTTTGCTTTTTATGCAAAAACTACTGGACGGATTTTTACCAAATTTTGTGTAGTAACAACTTATAACCTGGTTCAACATATAGGGTACCTTTTATTGTGGGAAAATTTCTTGACATCTTATAAAACGTAGACAAACTGACTCACATTTTGTATGAAATTAACTACAAATGTAAGTTTGTATTAGTTTTTTAGTGATTAAACTATAAATTACCAATTTTTTTTTTACCTTTATTTGTACTGTAAGATCTGAAGTTTGCCAAATTTTATCATTCTAGGTCAAAAGTTTGTAAAAGTTTTTTTCTGTGATATTACTTAGACATATAACCAATTTTAGTATATTTTCCATTATTTGTATAATTCAATAATGTACCTAATACCATGCTTAAGACAAATAATGAATTAATGATAATGATGATTTTTAGGGTTCCGAACCAAACTGGTAAAAAGGAACCCTTATGGTGCGACTAAGTCTGTCTGTCTGTCACAGCTGGATATCTCGAGAACTACTAATGATATCCACTTGAAATTTAGAATAGTTTTAGACGACGTTTGCCCAACTATTTTGCAAATAAGAGACAAATAACAATATTTATGATAGGATTCAGTTCAGAAGGAAAAAGAAATAAAACTCTGGAACCGTTAAAACTTGATTTTTAATTATCACTATCACACTTTATAATAATTACACTTGGCAGAGTCTCTACACATGCGGATAGTTAGAGTGAACTACTCCTGACGACGTACGAAGCAAGACTGACTGTTGGATTCGACTTTACTAAAAACAATACTTCCTATACCACGCCGCCGCTAGGTGGCGTGCAAAATGTCCGTACTCATGACCGGAAGTGTCCCGATTTAGCCAAAGACAACACTTTATGCCACGCCGCCGCTAGGTGGCGTGCAAAGCTCAATGTAATGTTTGTAATCATGACCGGAAATGGACAGTTTAATGTGTTTTACTAATTTAACTAGTCAAATCCTAACAGTCGGCCTTCCTGTCTTTCACGTCCTCGTGAAAATTAACATGTCCATAGTCCCTAAGCATTATTCCTAAGCATGATATCTTAAAAAGATATAAAAATTGTTAACAATATGAGTTATCTCTTTTTTTTTTTTTTTTTTTTTTTTAGTTCGGCCATCTGAATAGTAAGATAGCTTATTTGAGAGAACCATAAAACAAACAGAATCAATTATACATAATAAATTAATCATTAAGTGGTCTAAATAATCAAGATTCTGATCCCGACAGACTCAAATCATTACTTATACTTAAGATTAATTTAAGAGCACATTCCTTGGCTTTACAGCCTCCTTGTGCTATTTATAACTATTGACGCATTCAATGGCTACGATGGCCTCATTGCGTATTTAATTAAGGCACATTCAATGGCTATTCAGCCTCCTTGCACCAGAATCAATTCATCATCATATCACATTTATCAACTACTTTACTGCTTCAATCATTGAATCACACTCCATATTGCCAAAGGCTCCTTTGTGTAATTCATCACATAAAACATTCAAATCATTTAATTCAATCATTAACACAACTTCATATTCATTACACAACTTCACACATTCAATTATTTACACAACTTCTTATCCATTTTCAACATTTTACATTTAAGTATTTAACTTCACTTCTCAATCAATGTCTAATTCAATCAATGTAACTGTTATCAAATCATTATAGAAAGAGAAAATTACAATTACCAACAAAGAATGAAATCTCTGCGATATGCTACAAACTATATCATTCAGTTAGAGAATAAGCATTTATAACATTGACAATTAATTTTTATCACCAACACTATTGTCACTACAACAACTTGCATTCTTGTCACTACAATTAACATTCTCTGAATGATCATTATCAACATCACTAACACAATTCTTTTCCCCTTCTATCTCTGAATCATCCTCAGAATCAAAAGAATAATCCCTAGTAAACGTTAACCAAGGATGTAATTTATCTATTGCAATGACTCCCTCATATTTCCTATTTTGTTTACGCGTTAACGGTGTATCCTCAACTACATACCGATCATTATCTAATACTTTGATAACTCTGTATGGACCATTTAACTTTGGGAGTAACTTTTTAGACTTACCATCGTTACTTCCAATATCTCTCTCTATCCTTACTAAATCACCTACCTTGTACTTCCTTGCTATTTGTCTAGTTCTGTCATACCTTTCCTTTTGTTTTTGTTGTTCCTCATCAATTTTAAGATTTACGCCCTTCCTTATATCTTCTATGGGCGTTTTGCTACGATCCTCTCTATCTAATAATGACGCAACTATACCATCCCCTTTACTTTGGAGCCTTATACCAAAAAGAATTTCGGCTGGAGTTTTACCTGTTCCTTTGTTTATAGTAGTGTTGAGCCCTAGTTGTATTTCCTCTATATGTTTATCCCATTCATTTTCCCTACAATTATGATTTTTTACAGCCAAGGACGCCAAGATGGTGCGGTTATATCGCTCCACTTGGCCATTGGCTCGAGGTGTTGCTACCGAGTTCAAAACATGCCTTATCCCCAAATTGTTTATAAATTCCTTAAAGAGTTTACTAGTGAAGGAAGTTCCTCTATCACCTATGATACGCTTTGGTACCCCAAACAAGCTAAAGTAGTTATTCAAAACTTTAATCGATGACTTAGATTTCGTATTCTTGACCGGGTATAGTGTTACGTATTTAGTGTATGCATCAATAACTACCAATAAATAAGAATTTTTGGATTTGCTCCTTACAAAAGGCCCTAAATGATCAAGATGTATAGTATGAAAAGGTTGATCTAGTTTAGGGATAGGATGGAGCATCCCTTGTTTTTTTCCAGGTGGCACTTTATGGTACGAACAATCTAAACAGGACTGCACATATTTTTTTACGAACTTGTTCATTTTCGGGAACCAATAAAGGGACTTCAACTTATCTAGGGTCTTTTCAACTCCAAAATGGCCAAGTTCGTCATGGTTGCGTTTCAATAGTTGCCACCTAACACCTTTAGGAACAACCCACTTCAATTGACTATCAACAACCCTATAAACCTTACCGTTTTTCAGTTTGTAGTTCTGACTTATGTCAACTATTTTTGGAGTTTGTGCATCCTCTAAAACACGTTTAATATTTAATATTTCATTATCTGTGTTTTGGATTGTAGCCAACCAATCCTCAGTTTCTATCCCCAGTATTTCGAAAACAGGCTTAGGTTCCGACGATATTGGAATAGCATTTCGGCTAAGAGCATCAACATGGTTCATTTTATTTCCAGGTCTATATACAATTTGACAATCATACTCTTGGAGTTGTAACCACCACCTACCAATACGAGGAATCATATCTCTTTTTGAAAAAGTAGTGCGTAAAGCACTGCAATCAGTTACTACCATGAATTTAATCCCTAAAACATATACCCGGAAACGATTTAGTGAGGCAACGACTGCCAGCGTTTCGAGTTCGAACGAGTGATATCTCTGTTCCTCGTTGGTCGTTTGCCTGCTATAGTATGAGATAGCACGTAACCTACCTAGCTCATCTCGCTGCATAAGAATACCGGCTATGCCGGATTTAGAAGCATCGGTGTGTATTTCGGTCTTAGCATTAGGATCGTATAAAGCCAATATCGGTCGTTTAGTTAGTTCTGATTTTAATGAACTAAATGCTTGGTCTTGAGTTGATCCCCATTCCCATTTTACATTTTTTTGTAGCAATTTAGTCAAGGGACTTGCGATTACAGCAAAGTTTTTCACGAATCGACGAAAAAAACTAGCTAAACCTAAAAACTGACGCACTTCATGTTGATTAGAAGGGCAATGAAATTTTTCCACAGCTTCCGTTTTTCTCATTCCCGGTCTAACTCCCTCTTTACTTATTTCAAAACCTAGGTATTCAATCGATGTCCGAAAAAAATTACATTTAGAAATCTTCAAAGTTAACCCAGCTTCCCTAATCAAAATCAGAACCTTTTCTAGTCTTTCTAAACCTTGTGCAATGCTATGTGCGGGTATAATAATGTCATCCATAAAAGCAAACGCTTCCCGATTTCTAACATCTTTAAGCATCTTATTGACTGTTTTTTGAAAAACCGCTGGTGCATTAGCTAGGCCAAACGGCATTCTGGTAAATTGATATTGACCATCGGGTGTCACGAAAGCTGTCTTATCCTGAGAGGTTGGGGCGATAGGAATTTGGTAGTACCCCGAAGCCAAATCTAGCGTGATGAAGAATTCGTAACCACCTAACTGATCAATTTGATCTTCTACACGAGGCAAAGGGTAATGTTCCTTCACGGTCTTAGAGTTTAAGGCTCTGTAATCAACGCAGAGCCGCTGATCACCTGTTTTTTTATTTACTAGTATAATGGGGCTAGCATATGAGGATGTTGACTCAGTAATAATTCCACAATCTAACATCTCTTTGATCATGTCCCTAACCTTTTGCCTTTCTGAAAACGCTAACCTATATGGTCGATATACAACCGGGGTATTGTCGCTCAAACTGATACGCATCTCACTTAAGTTAGTTAGACCTAAATCTGCGAGGTTAAATGAAAAACAATCTTTATACTTTTGAAGCAAAGATTCTAGTTTATCTCGATCACTTGCGTTCAAGTTCTCATCCACATTTAAATTTTGTAGTAATGGTTCATCGGTGGGGACATGTTCTAAACGATTGACTTCAAGTACTGATTCGTGGATTTGATTAAAAATAAAACTTCGAGTTAACAAAGACCCTTTAGAGAGTTTAATGGGGTTTTCTGTTAAATTCATTGCAAACACACAGCCTTTACCATCTGTAATACTATAGATACCAGGTAGAATTATGTATCTATCAGCCCCCAGATTTCTAAAACTTTCATTTACGTATATTTGACAATTCAATTTAGTACTTGTTTCTATAGGTATAGCATTCATAGATATAACAGTCGTATCTGCACTAATAGTTAGTTCTAATTTATCATGACTCACTTCCTTATTGTTCAATGTTGGGTGTTTTTGAAAAATAAGTTGCGTATCAGTCTTAACAACAACAGTCCCAGCCTGTTCTGTAAACGTGTGTCCTAACAACACTGCATATCTCAATAACTCGTCTGGTACAACCAAAACTTCTACAGTTGCCGTCACAGATTGAACCTTTAATGTGATCGTTGATTTACCAAGTGGTTTTATGTGCGAATTGCCAAATCCCCTTAAGGTAGGCACATCAATTTGCTCAAATTCTAAATTTAAATCCTTAAAATCCGTAAACCTAATTAACGTGCATTGACTTCCAAAATCGACATAGCACCTTTTTAATATACCATTTACATAAATAGGAAGTACGAACTTTTCATCAGATTGCCCTATCAATTTAACTTCCATGACGCCCTTTTCAGTCTCCTTTGGTTTATTATTATCACTATTATTCCTTGCAAGTCTTCGGCAATTAATGCTTTGGTGGCCAAGTCTTTTACACACACTGCAGGTTAATAGAGGTTTCGAACACTTAAAACTAGGATGTCCTATCTCATTACAGTTAAAGCATTTAATTGCAGAAGGCCTATTAGGCTCACTAAAATTATTAGGACGTTTTTTAATGTATGGCAAGCGTCTATCTTTCGGTTCTTCTATTTTAATTGATTTGAGATAAGTCAATAAGTCCTCTGGCTGCGAGTAGTTTGCGGCCTGAGCACCCAACCGCATCCCTCTATCTTCTAACCCATAAATAATACAGTCCACGGCACGTTTGCCAGCAATATCACATCGGTTTAGTAAATTAATCTTATGATAAAAATAAGTTTCAAGTGATTCATTATGCTTTGCTTTCCTGTCTAACATTTCATGTAATAACTGAGCGTAATTTTGTACTGTTGGAAATGTTTTTAATAACTTTTCTTTCCATTGGGACCAAGAAAAGTTCACGGACGTTAACCCTTGATACCACACTTTTGCAACACCTACTAATTTGGGCAATGCATAATGAATCATCTGTGTTTCTGACCATTTGTACAAAATTGAGCATTCTTCTACTTTAGTGATCCAGGATTCTATGTTCTGTTCCTTATTAGCGGGGTCGAATTCGGGTACGGCATTAGTATTCATTGAAAAATGGTTTAAAGGTTGAGATGTAGATGGTAGCGATTTTATCAATTCTAATATATCAGACGCAGTCAAAGCGTTATTGCTCTGACTAGACGAGAACTCATGTCTGTTGTTACGGTTCTTATCCCTATTTTTACTGCCACCGGAATCATGTGAATTATCACTTACTGATTTTCTGCGACTACGTTTTCGACTTCGTTCTTGGGAAGTGTGGTGACGACTCCTTCGCTTCCTTACGCTGCCGCGTAGCTTCGAAGGACTTCGGCGGTGCCGCTCTTCTGTTGAACTGCAGCTCCTTGAAGCGGAGCTAGTGCGCGAGGAGCCTAATGACTTCCGCGTCCGCTTGGACCTGCACGCACTGCGACGATCATGCCTCGAAGATCTTGAACTCTGCCTCCTACGTGAGGGCCTCGACCGTAGGCAACGGTCTGACGATGCCGAACGAGCACCAGAAGACCCAGAGCGTCTGGCCCTTTTGTGCTTTCGCCGACTCCGTCGCGTACGATCCCTCCTCCGTGGTGACGTTCCAGGCGACTCATCATCAGACGACATGATAAGTTAACTCTGTAGACAGTATTTATGTATATTAGTTACCTTTCAGTTACTTGTAGTTTTAACTCGTTGTACCGTTGCATTGTTACATTTAAATATGGAATTATGAGCAATTGTAACTAAAATTGTCTAACCTTTAATAAAATTTTCTTAGAGAGTGTTTTATTTCAACATCTAAATAATACATAGGTACATGAATAACCGAAACCGATCATTGAGTTCCAACTGAGTAATGTTTGACTTAACAACGGATAGACTTTATTCAACCTAAAAATCAACATTTCTTTATAAGGAAATTATCGTGCTCAGTGCAAAATTATTGAAATTAGAACCCAAGACCTCCAGTGCAATGAAATGTCACTAATGCCGCACCTAATTGTCCAAGATTATTCAATAATATGTGAAGTATTCTTACTTCTTTAAGAACTTATTGATGAGTAAATTATAAAGTATAAAGCTGTTTCTATCTAGTCAACTAACATCGGCCAGTAACAGGAATAATACTGAGCTTAGAATACAGTTAGAGATAACTAACAATCAGCACTGTATAAACTTATAATTAAAAGGAAGAAAGATACAGAAAGATGTAGTTATTTCTAACTTATTAATCCAAAATACCCCCCCTTAATCAATGTCTATAAAACCTTAAATTTGATTTGCAACACACACAACATAGAATTCTCTTTATAATAATGATTTATCAAATATGGCGCTCCGGCATCCGGCAACGATCATCCGCGTTTGTCAATCAATTCTCACGCAAATGATGATCATTGATGCGAAAATCGATCGTTTACACGTGCAATTGAAGCGATTGTCAATTTTGCTTCAACAATGGCACCGGCACCGACAAAAAAAACCCCGTCAACCGCAACTGGTCGCCGCCGGCGACCCTTAGTCTGCACCTCACCACTCTAATATGGTCGTTAGTTTAAATCGACTATAGGGTATTGAAAAATCAAGGTGTAAAGATTTATTTCTCATGCATTACCCATAAAGCAAAAGGATAAGAGAAAGGAAAAAAAACTCACCTTATCTTTTCCAATACTTACTCGTTCCTTTTGTGCGTATTTTTTTTCCTTTTGCGAACCCACTGGTGGACGTGTCGGAATATTAAGAAATATTCCCTGTTTCTATCCCACTTCTGAACTGATAGGATTCAGTTCAGAAGGAAAAAGAAATAAAACTCTGGAACCGTTAAAACTTGATTTTTAATTATCACTATATCACTATCACACTTTATAATAATTACACTTGGCAGAGTCTCTACACATGCGGATAGTTAGAGTGAACTACTCCTGACGACGTACGAAGCAAGACTGACTGTTGGATTCGACTTTACTAAAAACAATACTTCCTATACCACGCCGCCGCTAGGTGGCGTGCAAAATGTCCGTACTCATGACCGGAAGTGTCCCGATTTAGCCAAAGACAACACTTTATGCCACGCCGCCGCTAGGTGGCGTGCAAAGCTCAATGTAATGTTTGTAATCATGACCGGAAATGGACAGTTTAATGTGTTTTACTAATTTAACTAGTCAAATCCTAACATTTATATTTTTTCTTCAATAGGGGCTGAAAGGGGGTCTTAAAAATTTGAAGTGCGGTTACTAGGGCATAAAGGGTATCATATAATAGAGCGCTGCTTGCACACTCTCAATATTTTTTCTTTTTGTATTAAGCCGCATCGTTTTTGAATTATGATGAAAAATGTAAAAAAATACCATCCCCCCCTTAATTCCGAAGTTTGCATAGAGAAAAATCTGAAATTATTTTATTTGATAAGTAGAAGTTTATGCAAAGATTACAGGAAAAATAAAACAATGTCTCTAAATAGTAAACTTTTTCAGAAATCATCAACAAAAATTATATTAGATCCACTATCGGTCAAGAGATGGAGCTGACCAAAAACTGCAATATTCTACATCGCGAATTCTCGGACGAATATGCCACGCCGATGAAAACATTTTTACGTTTAAAATGTCCTCCTTCCTACATACTCGCAGGTCGCTTTAGGTGAAGCACAGTTGTAGTTTTTTCTATTTTATAAAAGAAAAGATGGTACGGAACCCTCGGGGCGCGAGTCCGACTGGCTCTTGACCGGTTTCTTCTTAGTATATTTTATACCGGTACCTTTTAGACTGTGTACGGACCGGCGCGGCGCGGGCGGCGGCCCCACGCACGCCAACGAACGACATCAGGCATTGCTCGCTTCACGTTTCTGGCCTTCGAAGATCAATCTAAAGCTAGGTAAAGGATTACTGGGAGCGATTTCAGTTCACATTCGGAGTTTATAGCGGACAAGCGCTTGCCTATCAATCAATAAAAAAAAATACTTTACAGTTTGTTATCACTACAAAGCTACTGACATGATGGCTTCTTACGTGCTTTTCTGTTGCAGTGATAATCATTGGAACTAAAACAGTTTTCATACGACAGGACAGTCCATTTTGACAGCTAATTTCGTATTGCAAGTAGCTCCTCTGCCACGGCTGTCACCGGAACAGACAGAAGTGTGGGACTGTATCAAATTGCTTACTCTTGACGGCTGACACCCTGAGAAAACTCAGTTATTGTGATTTTAATGAATTAAAAATACGTAAACTATACTTGAATTAGATTTCGATTTATTGATTTGTAGATCAATTTGAATTGTTGGAAAACGGACATTGATTATTGTGATTTGATTACGATTATTGTTATTTGAAATACCTAGGAAAAAAATACTAATTTATCGCAAGGCTCTAGGTCAGCTAAGAGGATGAGGTTACTTCGTGCTTTTGAAACCGATGAGGACCGTGAAACTCGGTTAACAAGCAATCGCGAGCGCAACACTGAACCCCGCGCTTCCGAGACCTACACCCATATACACACACATAATACCTTGCGGTCACTGGAAGGAAGTGTAGATTACACATAAAATAAACAAATACAAAAGTCACTTTACCGTGCGTACGAAGTCGCGGGCAACAGCTAGTTTTTAATAAGTACAAATATTTCAGCATATCGCATAATATTTAAACAGAAAAAAGAACCTGACGTTAGGCAAGTTTTTACGTTTTTTTACCCATTTTTAGAGCACAAGGGATATGATGCGTACATGGCGAAAAATAGTGACAGTGAAAAATAAAGATATTTTTAAATGAGTAATGAAAAAATATTTTTTAAAGTGGCTGATTTATAACCTTACGTGGCAAGTTTACATTAGTAAACAAAGTATCAATTATTTCAGTTGCGCTACATTTTGTTTAAACAAATTCGACGATCTCCGTGGCCGATTGGTGTACGCACCGGTTTTCTAGGTGCCACTATCTCTGAGATCCCGGGTTCGATTCTCGGACGGGTAAATGTTGAAAACTAACTTTTAGATATTTTCTTGTATCTGGGTGTATGTGATCGTTGCTTCCAATTTTCAATGACACAAGTTATTGTATTATTTGATATTATCATTTTTGGTATTGGAATAATAATTATGTATGTATGTACTTAAATAATATTTTTATTTAAGCGTTTTTTTATAATATTGATTTATATTATAGATTGATAGCGTGATTTTATATAAACGGTAGGTATACTTATTTAAATATTGATTAACTAAGTAGATTTATTTTGTAAAAAAGTATTAGATGATTGGCTAGTATGAGTTATTTATATTTTTTCATATTAAATTATAAGTTTTATTAATTTGATTGGAATAAATCTGAAAATGTACCTACTGGTTAGAGCAGTATACATTATTTTTTTTTTCAGTGTAATTTGTAGCAAATGTTGTAGTTTTGCCTGTGACGATCATTTCGATAATGGATATATTATCGAAATGATCTAGAGATAGAAAATAAATATAAATAGCTTCTGCTGAGTTCTGCATTTTGAAGAATCGTTTGAAGTGACTATCTTTGTTAAAAAAAGCTTTTTTTACTACGTACGAATAATATCTAAGATCTACTCTTCCTACAAACCGACGTTTACAATAAATATTCATAATAATTCTTCTTGTATTCTACATAATTATAATGTCCTTAGTAAAAGCGCACATAGGTGATATTTTAGATGTAAATAGAATGCGCGCTGCATGCCGCGTCTACACGTATTTCTCAGTCTACGAGAGTGCCGCGGCCGGAGTCTTACCGATCCCAGCACCCCCTCGCTTGTGTAAACAACGGCCATCGACGATATTTTTTTTACCTATGCAATATCCTTAAGTTTTATATAGGTAAGTACCTACCTATGGATTAGTATAGATACGTACACAACCTTCGAGCAACGCGGGTCTTCCGTTCCGGGACGGAAGACCCGCGTTGCTCGATGTACACAACAGAATAAGATAAGAACCCGTTTATTTGGTGCATAAACAATACATAAAAAAATAAAAAAAATTGAAATCAAATTGTACCTAATGGTGTCCGTTTAGTTGGATAATGCCCAATTCGCCAAATGGCACCCAAGTCACAGAATAATATTTGTCTCAAGTCTAGGCAGGACCAATTCGCGAAATGGCTGAATTATCGAAAGGGGGTCCTTTCGATAATTTCTCGAAATTGTCCTTTCCAGACTCGTGTGCCATTTCGCAAATTGGGCGTTATCCGACTCACATTCGTACAAATTTTTATTGGCTCTACGCAAATTATTGGAAGCTTGAATGTCTATCTATAGCTTGACCAGTACCTACCTATGCTAAGCACAGATCACCTGTATGTAGCAAGCTAATGCTAAGTTACTAATTTCTAGTTCTAATTTATGTTCGTTTAGAGGTAAACCATAAGCAACGCATTACCTTTATGTTTTTACGCAGATTCGTTTGAACTATCCGGCCAGCGTCCCTCGGAAAACCATTAATTTGCAGAGTCATTGTGCTCATTGTGCTAGAGGCACGCTGAGCACATAACATTCGGAAGTAATTATGTAAGCATCTCGCCCGGCCGGACCCTGCCTGGCGGCCGTGGCCCCTGGGCCCCTGGCACGTCTCGGAATGATTGCTGAGATTGATTGGTGCCGCAGGGGGGCGGCGGTGGAACATTGAGTCATCGGAACTGTGACGCCGGAAATCGTCGAAACAACTGTGGCCTTTTCTGTTTCAATACAGATTTCTGGTTTCGCTAAGTATGTAAATATCCTAGCATCGTGCCGGCCGGACCATGCCACGTCTCGGAATGGTTGCTTCTCAGCAATTCGCCGATATAAATTCGCCGCCCTTGATTACATTACCCCCATTCGGGATATATCGTCGCGGTTCACTTTTTTTATGAACAACGGGGTAGCACTACTTGCCTTCATCACACCTAATGTTAAAAGATGATAAGGCTGAAGGTGAAAGCGCACTACTCCCGGCGGAATCCTTATTTACTAAGGAAATGGTTTTTTTACTGGAATTTTAATTTGCAACTTGCAACAAATGTAGCCTATGTACCTAACTAGGGAATCCAATCCCGCATCAAATTTGAAGTCATCAATCCCGCGGATCCCGTGGGAATGGTGAGATTGGGATTATTTTATATTTTTTGTTTTCAGTGGTTTTATAAAACAAAGGAAATACAGACAAATATTTTAAGTACTAGCTGTTGCCCGCGACTTCGTACGCGCGGTGTAGTGACTTTTGTGTTAGTTTAGTATATGTGTGTTTGTTGCTCATATTTCATAACGCTCTTCTTGAAGTCCTATTCTCTACTAAAAGGGTCTAAAGAATATCGAATATGCAGGCTAGGGTATGAACATGGTATGTTGTTATCATATGCTGCATGAACATAGTTGAGCCCTCATTCAAAGATCTGTCCGTCTTTCAAGAAACTTTTTCTCAAGTATGCGTGGGAGGTATCAAACTAAAATGTATGTCAAATTAAATACTGAAGTTTGCAATCCCTTAGAGGCGACAAAAAAACACTCTTCTCTTCTTCATAACTCAAACGGGCCACTTGGATCTCGATTTTCTTTTAAATCCCATTTAGCTACTTGTTGTTACCGATCCCGATTTAAATTTAAACCGCTATCTAGGTCGGTTTAGGCTGTCAAATCTCGATTTACAGTAAGTTGTGATAAGTTATCTATATTTTCATATGGTTTTTATACGCAAAAATGCATGTATCACACATAACAGTGTATAATGATAACGATTATTTTGAACAACCGTTCTTCGTTCTTCGACGTTGCTTGCTAGCGGGCAATAGATCTATTCTACGCGAGGTTCATAAGACTGAACCACACCAAACGATCCATCTTGGATTGGCCAACCACGATCTAAGATTGGGGATCATGGATCGTGAATCTAATTTGTTCTCTTGGTGCTCTTGGATCGCACGAGGCACGTCCACTCCGACCACTACTATGGAGCTCCAGTGGTGAAGCGCACTCTTGCCACGCGCGATTAGAGCGCGTATTATCGTTTTGCGCATATGCGCGCTTTCACGATTCAAACAGAAGTTCTTACTTAGTAATGCATAATATCAGGCCAATCATATTTTTACTATAAAATGTAAAAGAGATTGTGTGTATCCATACTAATATTATAAATGTGAAAGTGGGTTTGTTTGTTTGTCCGTCTTTCACGTCAAAATTGGTGCAACGGATCGACGTGACTTTTGGGAATATATATGAATATGGGAATAGTTTGGCAGCTGAAAAGTGACATACTTAGGCAGACATTAGACAGTCAATCTGGATCAATGATCAATGATCAATGATCGCGATGCAGATTGACTGTGTACGAAGGTGATTGACGGCTCGCGATCTTGATCGCAAAATATCTACAAAGTAAATCTCGATCGCGATCAAGATCACGATCAGTGATCGCGATCTGGATGTAATGGCTGCCTTTGGCTACTTTTTATCCCTGAAAAATATCACATTCCCGTGGGATAACGTCGTCGTTTAGTCCGAGCGGGCGAAGTCGCGGGCGGAAGGCTAGTATTTTGATATGGAGATATTTCTTCTTAAAGTAACAGGTATAAAATGTAATGATATACCATTTAATTATTTAATTTTAATCAATCATCGCTTATGTAAGCTTTCCTAGTAAATAAATGAATAAATAAGTTAGATAGAAAACTATTTTTAATATTCCTTTATTTTATTGGATGGTACCTACGGCGTAAGGCCTAAGTAGCCAGAGCCGGTTAAATGACATAAAAAATGGTAGGTAGGTGTAGGTAACTACGTACTGGCCACATAGCGTTTGAGCAAATTTTTCAAAACTACATTGGTGACATTTTGTCTACATTGCGACAAACTTATTTCACACAGTGGTTATTTTTTGGTACTAAATATACTGTTGACTGCCGGCAGTCCATTTTGACAGTTAATTTTGTATTGCTAGTGGCTCCTCCAGGACCACTGTCACCGGTTCAGATATATTTGTGGCACTATACTTACTGTAGCGACATCTAGCGTCGAGTGGAAATGCGAAATATAAATTTTACATCAATAGGGTAAGAACTTTAGTTTTGGTCACTGCTCCGAGTGCTTACTTAGCTTAAAACATTTCGTTAATAACTTTTGCTTGATAATATACTTTTTATCTATGACTTTTAAGTCATAATAACAATAGTAATAATTCTTTATGACATAGGAATATTATTCAATAAACGCTTTTCAGTTTACATCGAATTAGATGTTTCTTTTATTTTATCTAAGTTAGTTAAGTATTGATTTCTCGATGTATCTTTTAAAATTTGATTGACAAAAAACACATCAATCGGCACCCTTCGCACATTTTAAGTTTAAAAAATAGGTTTTTTTAATTGACTAAAATAAAACTAAATTTCGTAAGTATATGAATACTTAGTTATATGTTTTTACTATGTATGTCCACGAATTTCTCGAAATCTAAAGGCATATCGAGATGATTCTATTTGAAAAATAGAAAATGAAGTATTTAGAAAAAATCGACCCGTCTCACAACTACCTCCGATGGGACTCGAACCCACGACCTTTCGCTTTCCGGGCGACTGCTCTAACCACTGAGCTACGGAGTCGTTACGAGAAGCGTCGAATTTATCCAATACTTCTTACACGCTGTATAGTCAGCGTTAATTTCATCAATGTGGAGATATTTTTTTTAATATTTCATGTACAGACTTTTTGTCCGTTTCTGTTTTATTATATGTATAGATTTTATAATTATTAATATTAAATAGAGTTTTATTACTCATTCATTCCTAATAATTGTCAACAGATGATGATGATGATAAGCTGATATTTATACCTCTAAGCCTTCAGGTTTAGAGGTATAAATATCAGCTTCTTACTTATCTATCTTATGAAACGATGTAAAACAATATTTAATTCCTTTGTTCGCTGGATACCAGATTCGCAAAATACCAGATTCGCAAAACACCAGATTCTCAGAATACCAGATTCGCAAAACACCAGATTTGCAAAACAACAGATTCTCAGAATATCAGATTCGCAAAACACCAGATTCTCGAAATACCAGATTCGCAAAACACCAGATTCTCAGAATACCAACTTTGCAAAGCATCAGATTCGTAGGTCAATAAGATGAGACAAAATATCTATACCTTCCTTTTTATTTTATTACGGGTAGGCTTACTCGCTATTAGGTTTGAAAACAACAGAAGTACAGTCAAGAAATATAATTTCTAACATACCTAAGGTTTAATTTCGTATAGCAAGCAAACTGTCACATTAAAAGCTAGTTGGCATTCAATACTATTACTGAAATAAAATGTTCAACTTTAATTCATTGCGAGTAGCAGATAGAAGAAAAGCAAATATAATTTCTGATTTTTGTAATCACAAACTCCCCTAGACTGCTTATTTTTTTTATTTTAAGCATAATTTTTTTATTAACATTTTCTTGTTGTGGTTATGTTTTGTGATTACTTATCTTTTTTGAATCTGGTATTCTGAGAATCTGGTTTTTTGTGAAACTGGTATTCTGAGAATCTGGTGTTTTGCGAATCTGGTATTCTGAGAATCTGGTTTTTGTGAAACTGGTATTCTGAGAATCTGGTGTTTTGCGAATCTGGTATTCTGAGAATCTGGTGTTTTGCGAATCTGGTATTCTGAGAATCTGGTGTTTTGCGAATCTGGTATTTTGCGAATCTGGTATCCAGCGAACAAAGGATTTAATTCCTTAATTTTATGCTTCATCTTTGGATTTGTATTGACAATTGAACATATTTATTGGTTTTAGAGGTTTATATTCTCTGATACCTAATATTTTCAAAGAAATGAGTTAGAATCTAACATTTCATCTTTTAGATTTTGATCTAATCTTCCACACTTCACTCGAGCTTTTAAACTCTTCTTTAACCAAATTGACACTCTTTTTTAATCATAACTTGTAAATTTTCACTCGTTTAATTTGCTATCAATTATTTTAACGAAAAATATTTGTGCCGTACGTAACGTCGTACCTTTTCGCAACAAGTTACAATCGCAAATGTTTGACAAATGACCCTGCGCTAAGGTAAATCACCGTGCCGTGGGGAATCCCTAGTTAGAGTACCTACCTGAACTGACATTTATTACGTTCCGTCCCGATACACGAAAAATGAAATTCATATTTTTTTAGCTGTAAGTTAAAAACTAAAAACTTTATTTGCCTTACAAATTCTATAGAAAAGTCACGAGTTCTATGGGAAAGTTGTTAACTCACTTATTAATGAGGCTATGTTGGGGGGTCTAATAAATAATTAGAACTTTGCTGAGCCCAGTTGTCTTAAATATATATATTTTTCAGTCCCGCAAACATGCGGAATCCCGCATGAGTAATCCCGCATTTCTGATCCCGCAAAAAAGGTGCGGGATCCCGCGTTTGCGGGATCCCGCGTCGGCGGGATTGGATTCCCTATACCTAACTAAGTACTTCTCGAAGGTCTAATCTGAAACCTTACGAAATATGGTTTTATTTTTATTGTATGTTTTAGATGATTTCTTATACTTATGGAAAACTGATTATTAAAACACCTAGTTACCTTATTTAGAAATTGTCCTAACGATGAAAATCGAGTCAGCTAACCATTTCTCAATTATTGCAAATCAAATCAAATTAAAATGATTTTATATATAAATACTAGCTGACCCGGCAAACGTTGTTTTGCCATATAATAGTGGACCCGGTCACCAACATCTTGTGTGTGTGTTTATACACCAAAAGTTGCCTACACGGTACACCAGACAACAGATAGCGCTAGTTACACACTACCAATAAAGGGGCCCAAGCTTGATCTCTATCTTACATAAAGAAAAATAATCTGTGAAGTAGAGTGAGTGTCAGATAACTCTGCGCGGATGCGCGACTGGGGCATTTTTGGCGCTAGCTACAGTACATTTTTTTATTCAAAGCTTATGAAAAGATTAGTATTCGATTTTGACCCCGCAGATGTCAGTGATTACATACTATTTTGTGCCGTGTAGTGCCGGCACATAAAAAGAATAGCACTACCCCCTCTCTTCCCGTGGGTGTCGTAAGAGCCGACAGAGGGAAAACTGCCAAAGGAGATGGGCAGCAGCGTCTCCAGGCTTCAACAGGCTATACTGCGATCGCCAACCCGCCTGCCAAGCGTGGCGATTATTATTTTTTATTTTTTTATTTTTTATTTTTTATTTATTTATTTTCATACACTTTATTTTCATACACTATGGCAAACCCCCCCCCGTAAAAATGGATACACACACTAAAAATCGGCCCCCAGTCCCCGGCGGCCCCGCTATTCCTAGCTACGGTAGCGGCTATGGTAACGGCGGGGCAGGGGGTGCTAAGAATCCCCGGGTAGGTTCCGGCTACCAACACCGACGACTTGACCTGGCAACCTACAACACGCGCACGTTGAGGCTCGACGCGAAGCTTATAGAGTTGGAAGAGGCAATTAGTAAGTTGCATTGGGATATTATTGGGTTATCTGAAGTCCGAAGAGAGGGGGAGGACTCGATTACCCTTCAATCCGGTAACTTACTATACCACCGGGAGGGCGACCAACAGTCCCAAGGTGGTGTCGGGTTCATCGTCCATAAATCCCTTGTCAACAACGTGATCACCATCGGAAGTGTTTCGAGCAGGGTAGCGTACCTAATACTCAGAATATCGGAACGATATTCGCTGAATGTCATTCAGGTCTACGCTCCGACCTCGAAACACGACGATGTCGAAGTGGAGGCTATGTATGAGGAGATCTCTAAAGCCATGCATAGCTACAAAACCCACTACACGGTTGTGATGGGGGATTTTAATGCTAAGTTGGGGCAACGTTGCGGTGATGAGTTGAGAGTGGGGCAATTTGGATTTGGGCAACGGAACGAAAGGGGCCAGATGCTGGCAGACTTCATGGAGAGGGAGAACCTCTACATGATGAACTCCTTCTTTAAGAAGCCCGTAAGCCGCAAATGGACCTGGATTAGTCCGGACGGTAAAGTCAAAAACGAAATAGATTTTATTATGTCAACGAGGAAGCAAATATTCAATGATGTCGTTGTGATCAACGCCGTAAAGACGGGAAGCGATCACCGCATGCTTAGAGGCACATTGAATATCAACGTCAAGCTGGAAAGATCTCGACTAATAAAATCTACGCTCCGACCAATACCGGCTCAAATTCAAAACCCCGAGTGCTTTCAGCTCGAGCTCCATAACCGCTTCGAAGCCCTTGAGAACAGCATCGATATGGACGATCTATACAACATGGTGGTGGACACTGTCCGCACGGTAGGGTCCAAGCACTACAAAACCCACCGTCCTAAATTAAAGAAACTCTCCAGCCATACTATCCGACTCATGGATCAGAGAAACGAAATGAAACTACAGAACTCAGCGGATGCCCTTCGTTATCGACAGCTAAATAGGCAGATCTCCAAGTCCTTGACAAGCGACCTTCGCCAATTTAATACCGAGCGTATTAAAGAGGCCATTGAGCGGAACAAAGGCTCCAAAGTGTTCGCTAGAGATCTGGCTATAGGGCAAAGTCAACTGACGAGGCTGCAAGCTGAGGACGGTAGTATCATTTCATCAACACCTGAAATCCTGAGGGAGATTGAGAGTTTCTATGGACAGCTATATTCCACACAAACATCTGTTGAAAGTAAGGCTACAGAACCTAGAGCCAAACTTACCCGACTCTATACCGAAGATATCCCGGACGTCAGCCTGTACGAGATTAGAATGGCTCTCAAGCAGCTCAAAAACAACAAGGCGGCGGGCGATGACGGAATCACAACAGAACTTCTGAGAGCGGGCGGTAAGCCGATACTTAAGGTCCTCCAGAAGCTCTTCAACTCTGTCATCCTCGAGGGCAAAACGCCAAAGGCATGGGGCAGAAGCGATGTGATGCTGTTCTTCAAGAAGGGTGATAAGACTCTCCTGAAGAATTACCGACCCATCTCGCTTCTGAGCCATATCTACAAGTTGTTTTCGAGAGTCATTACGAATCGTCTCGCTCGCAGGTTCGACGACTTCCAACCTCCCGAACAAGCCGGGTTCCGAAAAGGTTATAGTACCATAGACCACATTCATACGCTGCGGCAAGTTATACAGAAGACCGAAGAGTATAACTTGCCACTATGCTTGGCGTTCGTGGACTATGAGAAAGCCTTTGATTCGATCGAGACCTGGGCAGTGCTGCAGTCTCTCCAGAGGGGCCAAATAGACTACAGGTACATCGAGGTGCTGAGGTACTTATACCAAAACGCCACCATGTCGGTCCGATTACAGAACCAGAGCTCTAATCCTATCCAACTACAGCGAGGTGTGAGACAGGGAGACGTCATTTCTCCCAAACTGTTCACAGCTGCGTTGGAGGATATTTTTAAGCTACTGGACTGGAAAGGATTCGGCATTAACATCAATGGCGAGTACCTAACACACCTGCGGTTTGCCGATGATGTAGTTCTCATGGCTGAGACTTTGGAAGACCTGAACACAATGCTCGAAGATCTCAGCAATGCTTCCCAAAGAGTGGGTCTGAAGATGAACATGGATAAGACGAAAATCATGTCCAATGCCCATGTTGCATCCGCTCCAGTTAATGTTGGGAACATTACACTCGAAGTTGTTGACCACTATGTCTACCTAGGACAGACAATCCAATTAGGTAAGTCCAACTTCGAGAAAGAGATCTCTCGTCGAATCCAGCTCGGATGGGCAGCGTTTGGGAAGCTCCGGCATATATTTGCGTCCAAAATTCCTCAATGTCTCAAGACTAAGGTCTTTGACCAGTGTGTGTTGCCAGTTATGACTTATGGAAGCGAGACGTGGTCTTTTACTATGGGTCTCATAAGAAGGCTCAAGGTTACCCAGAGAGCAATGGAGAGAGCGATGCTTGGTGTTTCCCTGCTCGATCGAATCAGAAATGATGAGATCCGCAGGAGAACTAAAACGACCGACATCGCTCGAAGGATTGCTCAGTTGAAGTGGCAGTGGGCGGGACACATAGCGCGGAGAACCGATGGCCGTTGGGGCGGAAAGGTTCTCGAATGGCGACCGCGAACCGGACGACGTTCCGTGGGCAGGCCCCCTACAAGGTGGACCGACGATCTGGTCAAGGTCGCGGGAAGCCGCTGGATGCGGGCAGCGCAGGACCGATCGTTGTGGAGATCCTTGGGGGAAGCCTATGCCCAGCAGTGGGCGTCGTACGGCTGAAATGATGACATACTCTTTGGAAAAAGCAATGGAAGAAATGACAGTTTTGTATCGAAGGTACGACAGTTAAACGTTGCTTCGTTTTGACGTGAAAGAAGGACAAACAACAAACAAACAAACAAACAAACAAACACACTTTCGCATTTATAATATTAGCACAGTTTAAGCAATCTTTCTATACAGTTGGACGACGCCCTTGAAGTTGGGCGATGCCGACGCCTGAATAGGTATTTACGTAAGTACCTACGTAAGGGTTGTCACACTTGTCACTTTAAAATGTGACGGTGGACCTTTTATGGCCCCGGGTGGGTACATTGGTATTGCGATATTAAATTAATAAAATAATTTAATAATGCAAATGCAATGTCAAAATTATTAAAAAATTCAAGATGGCGGCCGGCCGACTTTTTTGTTTGTAGGCTGATTTCGATGAAACTCAGTTTCTAGTACTATTTTGACAAGAAAACAGCAACGCAATGTTAAAAATATTAAAAATCCAAGATGGCGGCCAACTTTTTTGTTTGTGAGCCGATTTTGATGAAACTTGGTTTTTAGTACAATTTTGACAAAAAAACAACAACACAATATCAAAAATAAAAAAAACCAAGATGGCGGCCAACTTTTTTTTTGTAAGCCGATTTTGATGAAACTTAGTTTCTGGTACTATTTTGACAAGAAAACAGCAACGCAATGTTAAAAGTATTAAAAAATCCAAGATGGCGGCCGACTTTTTTGTTTGCAGGCCGATTTTAATGAAACTCAGTTTCTGGTTCTATTTTGACAAGAAAACAGCAACGCATTGTTAAAAATATAAAAATTCAAGATGGCGGCCAAATTTTTCGTTTGCTGGCCGATTTCGATGAAATTCAGTTTCTGGTACTATTTTGACAAGAAAACAGCAACGAAATGTTAAACATATTAAAAATCCAAGATGGCGGCCGACTTTTTTGTTTGTGGGCCGATTTTGATAAAATTTGGTTTTTTGTACTACTTTGTACAAGAAAACCGTTCTTAACACAATGTAAAAAAACAAATGGTCAAGATGGTGGCCGTTTTTTGTTTTTGTTTCTCTCTTTTCGCTTATTAAAATGTAACAGGTTTTTATTTGAAAGCTTGAGACAGAGTCAAGTATCATCATCATCATGTCAAGTAAAAGATTTAATTAATTATTAATTTGCTTTAACACAAGCACAGTAAATTACGACGTAACATCCTTCGTAATTTACTGTGTTTTTGACAGCCTATTTAAAAAAATAGAAAATAAGTAAATAAAATAAAAATTGATATTAAGTTACAGAGTTTGGAAATAATGATTGTGACATGGGATGATGTTGATATATAGACGAAGGCGCTTTAAAGGTTAAGAAATATGAATCGGCTTATTTCCAATCTGAATTTTAACAAAATTTCAACCCATTCGAACGTCAGGAGTAGGTCAAATTTACCTTGCAAAATTTCATGGCAGACAGACAGACAGATACAATTATTGGTGAAACTGAATAAAACATGTAATATATTTTATTTTGATACTTCTAAAATGCTAACCATAATTATTTATTTTATTTTATTTCGCAATACACCAAAATGTACCTGCCACATTTTAATTTTGTTACAACCCTTCCGTAGTTACGGAAATACCTATACAGACGTCGGTATCGCCTAACTTCAAGGGCGTTGGCCTACTATATAAAAAATTGGTTATACTGTGGTAATTGTAACATTTATGTATATTTAATTTAGCGTTGCTGTTGCCTTGTCAAAATAGTACCAAAAATCGAGTATTATCCAAATCGGCTCACAAATTAAAAAGTTGGCTGCCACCTTGAATTTTTTTTTTTGACATTGCGTTGCTGTTTTCTTTTCAAAATAGAACCAGAAACTAAGTTTGATCAAAATCGGCTTACAAAAAAAAAAGTTGGCCGCCATCTTGGATTTTTTATACTTTTAACATTGCGTTGTTGTTTTCTTGTCAAAATAGTACCAGAAACTGATTTTAATCGAAATCGGCCAGCAAACAAGAAATTTGTCCGCCATCTTGTATTTTTATATTTTTACCATTGCGTTGCTGTTTTCTGGTCAAAATAGAACCACAAACCGAGTTTTATTGAAATCGGCCTGCAAACAAAAAAGTCGGCCGCCATCTTGGATTTTTTTATACTTTTAACATTGCGTTGTTGTTTTCTTGTGAAAATGGTACCAGAAACTGAATTTATTCGAAATCGGCCAGCAAACAAAAAAATTGTCCGCCATCTTGGATTTTAATATTTTTAACATTGCGTTGCTGTTTTCTGGTCAAAATAGAACCACAAACTGAGTTTCATTGAAATCGGCCTGCAAACAAAAAAGTCGGCCGCCATCTTGGATTTTTAATATATTTAACATTTTGTTGCTGTTTTCTTGTTAAAATAGTACCAGAAACTGAATTTCATCGAAATCGCAAAAATTTGGCCGCCATCTTGAATTTTTATATTTTTAACATTGCGTTGCTGTTTTCTTGTCAAAATAGTACCAGAAACTGAATTTCATCGAAATCGGCCTGCAAACAAAAAAGTTGGCCGCCATCTTGGCTTTTTAATATTTTTAACATTGCGTTGCTGTTTTCTTGTCAAAACAGTACCAGAAACTGAGTTTCATCGAAATCAGCCTGCAAACAAAAAAGTTAACCGCCATCTTGGATTTTTATACTTTTAACATTGCGTTGTTGTTTTCTTGTCAAAATAGTATCAGAAACTAAGTTTCATCATAATCTGCTTTCAAAAAAAAAGTTGGCCGCCATCTTGGTTTATTTTTACTTTTGACATTGCGTTGTTCTTTTCTTGTCAAAATTGTACTAAAAACCAAGTTTCATCAAAATCGGCTTACAAACAAAAAAGTTGGCCTCCATCTTGGATTTTTAATATTTTTAACATAGCGTTGCTGTTTTCTTGTTAAAATAGTACCAGAAACTGAGTTTCATCGAAATCGGCCTGCCAACAAAAAAGTTGGCCGCCATCTTGGATTTTTTTATACTTTTAACATTGTGTTGATTTTTTCGTGTCAAAATAGTACCAGAAACTAAATTTCATCAAAATCGGCTTACATAAAAAGTTGGCCGCCATCTTGAATTTTTAATATTTTTAACATTGCGTTGCTGCTTTCTTGTCAAAATAGTACCAGAAACTGAGTTTCATCGAAATCGGCCTGCCAACAAAAAAGTTGGCCGCCATCTTGAATTTTTATATTTTTAACATTGCGTTGCTGTTTTCTTGTCAAAATAGTACCAGAAACTGAATTTCATCGAAATCGGCCTGCAAACAAAAAAGTTGGCCGCCATCTTGGACTTTTAATATTTTTAACATTGCGTTGTTGTTTTGTCAAAATTGTACTAAAAACCAAGTTTCATCAAAATCAGCCTGCAAACAAAAAAGTTGGCCGCCATCTTAGATTTTTAATATTTTTAACATTGCGTTGCTGTTTTCTTGTCAAAATAGTACCAGAAACTGAGTTTCATCGAAATCGGCCAGCCAACAAAGAAGTTGCCCGCCATCTTGGATTTTTTTATACTTTTAACATTGTGTTGTTTTTTTCGTGTCAAAATAGTACCAGAAACTAAATTTCATCAAAATCGGCTTACAAAAAAAAGTTGGCCGCCATCTTGGTTTTTTTAAAATTTTTGACATTGTGTTGTTGTTTTCTTCTCAAAATTGTACCAAAAACCAAGTTTCATCAAAGTCGGCCCGCAAACAAAAAAGTTGGCCGCCATCTTGGATTTTGGAAATTGCCTTTTTTTAATAAGCGAGATGAAGATTTGCACGCACTCACACTACATGTCGTATGCACCATAATATTAATTTAAAAAATAAATTATAACGATAAAGACGTGATAGCCCTGGAAGACTTGTCCCGAGTTACTATGAACGGCGTTGTATGTAACTCGGGACAAACACTCCCCCGTCTCACCCCGCAAGCCCCGCACGATTAACCTGTCTAGACGTCTCCGTCGGCCTACTGTATGAAAAGTTGCTTATTCTGTGATATTAGTATGGATAACTGACCGTCTCGTCGCCGCACACGAACCACAAACGCCGCCACTTGAAGCTAGAAGAAGAAACCTGTTTGAAAACTACAGGAAAGAGGTCGGTGGCGGCGTTTTTCAGTGGTGGTTTTCAGTTGTCCCGTATGCGGCGAGACGCTTAGCCTATCTTAAGGCAAGGATTCCCATCCCAATTAAGGCGCTACTCGGAAAAAGTATGGACTCTTTGATATAAAACTATAGGACGGTTAGAGTTGTTATAAATCTGGTAATAAGATATATATTTCTTCATACCTTTATCTAGAATCGTATAGTTTCAGAAACACGATTTTATGATTTTGGCTCGACACTTTTTATTTTCGAAAATACCTCTAAAAAATAAGAAATATCAAGATTATTCTTAAATGGGGATACATATACTGCTGAAAGTTGGTTTAATTAGTGGAAACCAATAATATTTAGGATCGTATAGAAGCATTTTTTTAAAATCGCTATAGTTTTTGAATACGAAGTGATTTTGTATTTTTTTTTGCGTAATCGGCAAAATCGGTCTCGCTCCCGTGCGCATCGTTTTCTCATTGCTATCTCGCTTTAGCATAATTTTTCCGAGTATCGCCTTAAAATAGGCACGCTAACGCTTGCTCGGCCGCGCTCGATACACTTCGCGCGGACGGACCCAGCAGCGGTCCATCTGACAAAAAAATATTATTTTTTACTAAAATTGTCATAAACCCGAGGACAACAAATGTCTTGTAATAATTGTAAATCGATTTTTGTAAATGCAGTTAGTAAATATTACATGTAACATTTTTGTAATTTCAAGAGTGGTTTAGTATATACGAATTGATGACGTCATAGACAAATACTAAACTGTTTTGTAATTTTAAGAGTTCAATAGTAATATCGGGAATGATGACGACATTGACAAATACTAAACTGTTTTGTAATTTTAAGAGTTCAGTATTAATATCGGGGATGATGACGTCATTAATATTACTAACCGTTTTGTAATTTTAAGAGTTCAATAGTAATATCCTGAATGATGACGTCATAGATAAATACTGATTTTTAGTTTATTTAGTTTTAGTAATTTATGTAGTTTAGCAATTAAAAGTAAAGACCCATACAAGCTGTTGTTTGTAACAGAGGCATCAAAAGAGATTTATAAACCTCTTTCAATGAATCTGTTACAACAGTATGTATGGGTCTTTACTTATAATTGCTAAACTATATAAACTACTAGAACTAAATAAACTAAAAATCACTTTTTACCTATTTATAGATATGTCATAAATCTCTTAATCTTTACTTATAATTACTTTATATTATGGCAGGTGTTTACCTACTGTGTTCGTGCAATGAAATACTCTTTTAATGTTCCTATTTTATTTATTAAAAAATAACCATGCAAATTAAAAGGGTAGACGCTACCGTTTTTTGCATCAGTAACAGATGATCATCTGGGTGAAATTTTTCTTTTTTCTAAATCTTGTTTGTGATGAAGTTGATGAAGATGGATGGAGTCATTCAATTTGCCTTTTTTAGGCCTTCGTTTAGTATTGAATTGCCGTCATGTGTGCATTTCAGTGTTTGAAGAACCTTAAACATAAAAATGTTATATAAGTACAATAAGCTACACAACACAAAGAACACCTAGAGCTAGTAAAAATAAATACTAATACCCACATAATATTATGACTGATACGGGCTGGCTTGAATCGGAATTGGAGTAGTGCGATGCTGGATGAAGTTTGTGGCCTCTGATTTGACTGTGGAAGTGTAACTGTTTGCTATAGTGGGTTCTTTGGTTCTTGTATTAGAAGCGATGCCAATAATGGGTCTTCTTCAAACAGATTACTGTACTGACTGAAAGGGTAGGCGCCTGGAAGTAAAAAATGAGTTTCAAGAACAAATTTTTACACATCTCAAACAGTTTACTCTCTACACACTCTTACATATAGTAACCAGGGTTATTAAGTTCCAAAGTAAATGACTTGTCAATAAGCTTACCACAGAATGCACCAACGTATTCAATGAGACGCCAATTTTCTAAAGGTCCCTGATGAGATTGTCCATTTTTAGGGTATTTTCACTGATTATTGATGATTTTGATTATTGAAACACTAAAACTTGGACCACCATTTCACTTGACACAAGCGACAATTTGATCGTTGTGGCACATTTATAAATAGCGACGAATTTTCTTTGATTTTATTATGACCGCAACGTGTCACTTTCGAATCGCGTGCGCGTGCAAACTAGAAAAGAAACGAAATGGCGAACAGCCGGACAAGTAGGTACCGACAATTACTAAAATGGAACTTGGAATTAAAAAACGTGTTTGTTTTATTGTTTTAAGAAATACGTTAGTAATTTCAAGAAAATCGTTTGTAAATTTAAAAATGTTGTTATTAAATATCACAAAAGTTTGTAATATTGCCATGTACTAAACACATTTCTTGAAACTACAAATGACCTTTTTCAAATACACTAAATCAGTTTGCAAAAATTACAAAACTTTAGCTATATTTACCCTAATTTGCAATAACCATGAAAATATGTAATACCTTACATTTACTAAAACTGACTTTTAGGAATTACAATTACAAATACTAAGGTTTTGCTTAAAAGTAATAATGGTTGTTAAAATAGCAAAACTTTTGTAAGTAATATAAAAACTTAGTTTTTTCGTCAAATACAAAACAGTTTCTTAATTTTTGGTGGTCTTTTTTTTCTCCGTGCGGCAGTGAAAACTCTCGAGAGGCCCGCGAATCGAAAATCACCTAAAATTCAATTAAAAATGAAATCGGCAATAAAAAAATTAAATTTATGACGGCCGGTATCCCTCGGCTATTCAAAGACAAATTATTTTCATGTTTTTCATTAACTAAAACCAAGTAGGTGTACTGCAAGTTATATGATATTTGAATTATTATTAGACGGATGTTTGGAATTTTATTTGATACAGTAAAGTATCACCAATGGAAAATATAACGGCCGGAAGCACTAGATAAAAGACTGTAAAATAACATATATTTTTTCCAAATTTTGAGTAGGTAGGTACTAGTGGTTTGCGAGTAGGAATCCATAATTTAAAACACTTTATTTTCGGGAATCATCGCCTTAAACCTGCCAAAAAGAAATCGGTCAACATCACAGCTTAAAAATGGGTTACCTACACTAATTATAAATGAAGGGCCTTCCTACAATTCGTACCGCAGGGGGTGGCGAACGTGCGACGCGGCTGGAACTTTTCTTCACCATTGAGTCACAGAGGGAGTGTTTCGACAAAATATGAGTCACGCTGTAATAATGCATGATTGATGTTGCTGGCTCCATACCACTCTCTGAGCAATGAGAATGTGAAATCCATTAAAACTGTGTCTAAATCATGTCTAGGTATATAGTATATAGAAAAAGAAAGAAAGAAAATATGTTTATTTTGTCACAGACGCAAGACATGACTTACTTGACTTAATGTCCTATGTCCCCTGGATGGGGCAAAGGGCGTCCACAGTAGATCTCCAACGCAGTCGGTCTTGAGCATCGCGTTTCAATTCGCTCCACGTCTTCCTAATGCTTTTCGCTTCTGCCAGTACGGTGCGACGCCAGGTTTGACGAGGACGGCCACGTCTTCTTTTTCCTTGGGGATTCCAATCGAGCGCCTGCTTAGGTATATGGTCGGAATCTCTCCGGAGCGTGTGGCCGATCCATCGCCACTTCCGGCGCTTGATCTGCTGGTCGATCGGAGATTCTTGGCAGAGCTCTAACAGCTGGTCGTTAGAGATGGTCTCGGGCCAGAAGATACCGAGAATACGACGAAGGCAACGGTTGACGAAGACCTGAATCTGGCGCGAGATGTCTTTTGTGACCTTCCACGTCTCGCACCCATACAGGAGTACCGATTTAACATTGGACCCGAAGATTTTGAGTTTGATCCTCCGGGTCAGCTTCCGTGACTTCCATATAGGTCCCAGGCGTGCGAAGGTGGCTCTGGCTTTGGCGATCCGCGAAGTGATGTCCTCTTCAGTTCCTCCGGATTCTGAAACGACGCTCCCGAGGTAAGTGAATTTGTGGACGCGCTCCACAACCTCTGTGCCTAACAGCAACGGTGTACTATTCTTCACTCCAGATCGCATCTCTTGAGTCTTTCTGGTGTTAATTTTTAGACCCACTCTGGCTGCCTCCCCCACAAGATCGACTAACTTTGCTTGCATGTCGGCGTGTGTATGACTCAGCAGGCATAAGTCGTCGGCATAGTCCAAGTCCTCTAAAACATTGGACAGTCCCCACTCTATCCCGCGACGCTTGTTCTGATGTATGCTAAGCAAAATTCCGTCTAGTACAACCAGGAAGAGAAGAGGCGAAAGTAAACAACCTTGGCGAACTCCAGCATGAACCGCAATATCCTCGGATACAAGGCCGTCGATGGTAACTTGGACAGAATATTTTCTGTAGACGGCTTGCAGCAGGTGGACGATTTTTGGCGGTACCCCAATATCAAGAAGACGGGACCATATGCTGGGCCAGCTCACCGTATCAAAGGCTTTTTCGAAGTCCACGAAGGTGAGGTAAACCTCCCTACGCAAGACATACATAACAGAAATACACCTGAAAAAATTACAAATAAAAAAAACAAAAGGAAATGCAAAAGAAATGACAATAAATAAAAATATTCACTGTCTCACGGCTGCGCCAAAACAGGTGGCCAGGTAGGTATATCCTATCGTATCTAAAGTAGGTATTCACTAAGTACCTACCTATACCTATAGATAGTCTTAGTTAAAAATTCCCATTAAAAAGCTAATATTACACGGTTCAACCAAAATGATTCGCTTTGAAAGGCGCAGAAATACAGGCGCACATTGACATTGAATGCTTCACTTTTACGTTTACATTGTTCAATTTGGTTGCTTCATCCAAATTGAAAGGCAAAAGTGAACCGTGTATTTCCGCTGTAACTTCGTTTCAGGTTTTAACTGAAGGATCTTCAATGACAATCTTAAAACTAATAGGTAAGTAGTTGCTGAGTAGCTCTGGTTCATATGTAGGTAAGCAAACTAGTAATTGCCCAAGTTTCATTTTACCTAAATCAACAGCAATCCAAATACTCTCACTAACTAGGGAAATAATTGGAATTCCCGGATTTAAAATTTTAAAATTCATGAAAACTACTAACTAGAACTGCTAAAACATTCTTGCAACGGTTGAGTTTGAGATGATGGACCAACAAACACGGGGGTAGAATTGGAAAAGTCAACATAGCCCACCCGCTTGGCGCCGCATCGCGCCGCGCCTGTCGCGCTCGCAACCTACGGGATAAACTTTGAGGAAATGCCGTATTAATCAGAGATAAGCATATATCTCATGATAAGTTTTTATAGTTAATTAGTACCATGTTAGAGACTCATTATGATCCTGCAGTCAAACTGTGCAAACAGTTTTGCAGGACACTGTTGATTTAGGTATGTATATTTTTGTCTCAATAAAGAAATACAATATATCTATCTATTGCCATTGCCACTTTTATTTTTGAAAAATGAATGCTTTGTAGCTATCGAGTTTTACATCAACATTTGTTTGTAGCAAAGAAAGTTAATAACTTACAAATCTACAATTTAAAGGAAAAATTCCACATCGTACCTAATTGGACATCGGACAAGATTATAGTAGGTATCCTTCGATTTTAGATATCACATTTTGATAGGGTTAAATAAAGTCAATATACAATGCTAGATTGTTTACTAACAGGAACTCCAAAGTGTCTCAAAAAAAGGCTATTACACTGTAAATGATTATTTGAACGACAAAACATCTTGGTCGTAACACTCGTAACAAATGTTCCTAGTATGATATTGTGAGTGGTGTCCTATATTTTAAATTATTAGCGTTTATATTAGTTAAGCTTTTAATTCGGTCATTTAAGGTAGGCAGTTTGAGTATGTTATGCTCACTAAATCATTTCTACGGTGGTGGCGTGTGAGGCGGGTCGTTACGTTCCCTAAAATATGGTTGAGCGAAGCGATGGCTGGTTCATGCGTCATGCTCGTGAACGGGTGCTGCCAGTGGGAATGGGTCTGCTCTTATCTGCTTGCCTTAAAATGTGTTTTCTTTTGTTTTTATTCATTTAATTAAGAATTACATTTGAAACATGTATGGCGCAACTTGCAGTATATAGTAGAATTATTGTCTTTTGTTTTAAACTAATATTAAAGCTTTAAGTAGAGTTCCTAAGTAACTGAAAATTGTTCACCGCTATGATCATTAGTTCGCCTATACTTAACTGTATTTATCATAACCCATTGTGTAATTGTGATGGAAACTGACCTTAGTCATACCATGTTAAGGTCATTTTTCAATTTGACGACTCTATATGAAATAAGACAGGGAGAAAAAAACAACCCTTGGAGTTTCTTGCCGGTTCTTCTCCAAGGCCTCCCGCTGTAGGGTTTGCGAACCGATGGCGTAGCTTCTATGACGTTCACAAGTATTGTAAATAACAATCTAAATTGAATAAACAAATTTGAATCTTGAATCTTGAATCTCTACATTTTAATTTATTTAATTTACATCTTAACTGGAAATGGAAACCGACCCAAAATCAATCGCTTCAAAAATGAATAAATATTCATTACGATCAAAGTAATCTGCAATATTTTACATATCAGTCAATTGTTTCTTTTTGGTGTAAAATTAAAGCGTACCTACCAACAGCACCTTAATAAAAGGCTCGGGCGGAGGCGCAGTGCCTTTGATCGGGCCGGTCTCTCATTAACATAATATGTTTCAAAATCTGGCCGAATGTGCGACAGACGCGCCCGCAGCCGTAGTGCTGCTCACTTGTCGACAGGTTTTAATATCATTTAATCGTCGTTCAGCAAAGAAAAGAGGTTTTGATCAGCTCCAATATACATTTTATCAGCAAACAAAGCCATTTGATCAGCATTATATACCTAGTCAATGACGTTGTACCTAGTGGTCATGGTGTAACAGTAACAGACAGTGACAGTGCATACATACATTCCGCTGTCGGGATCGTTTCCGACGGTTTGTGTATCAGGGGGCTAAAAGAACTGATTTCATTTGAACTCACTCGGTTTGAAAATTTGAACTCACTCAATAGCAAGAGCAGCGGAGGGAATCTCGATTCGATATGAAATCGTGTACCTAACTATTAGTAACTATTTAAGAACATTTGCGTTCTTAAAGGTAACTAACTTTACTAATAGTCTCTACATAACGCCTTGCTGCTGTTAACAATATCCTAACTGGTTTTACTTAACCAAAAACGAACTTATTGATAAATCAGTGAGTTCGGGTACTCATGTCTATGGGTATCTCGAAAATTCTTGAAACAAATCATAAAATCGATGTAACTTTAAATTAAAACGAATGACCTCACTACCGTACAGCGGTGAACGACGAGTGCGGCGCCCGGTAGCCGACTCTCGGGCTTTCTTCATCATAAATCAAAACGTTGTTTTTGTGCCTTATCGGCGGATAATCGGTGGCTGCTACTGCGCCCGCACCGCCCCTCCCCCCTCCCCCCACCCGACCGGTCCTTCGCCCGGATGGACATTAACTTTTTGTGTCGAAATTTTATGGGGAATTAAACTAAAGAAACCGACGATCATTATGCACCGATGCCGCTATCAGACCCTAGCCTAAATGGAAGCTATTAAAGGATTTTAAAGGAATAGATAACAAAGGTTCAAATGTAATGATTACAAAATAATGGGAAAGCATGACTCCCGCCGCTCGGAATGCCGCAGATAGGAGCTTATGTTCTTAGTTGACCGTTGTTTCTGAATTCCAAACTAGATTTATGTGCAGTAATCTAAATAATCTACGGGCAAGCAAACGCTCGAGAAGATAGTCATGACTAACAATGGCTGCTTATTCATTATTGTTTTGGTAAATGGTAAATACGCCGTTTCGCTTGAATTAAATCCGTTTTTGTCTTTATTTAATAATGTTCGTGTGAAAAATCCTGCTGTAGGTTAGTAGGGCTTATTGTAAAGCGGATAAGGAATAATAATTTCATTGGTCGGTATTATCTTCATATTTTTCATGAATATTATTGTCTTCAATTTTGTTTTAAAATATTGTTATTTTAATTTGTTTAGTGCAAAAATGCAAACCCATCTAAATTGTTACCTGTGCATGTCTGACTGACGGATGCCATAAATAACGCATCTAAAATGTTTAATTGAAATCTAATCTAACCTCTGAACCGTACTTGGCAATTTCATTATCATCGCCTTAACTAAAAAAGCCCTGTAAGGCAGCGCTATAAATTATATAAGTAGTCATTGTCCATACGCAAAAAGCCGCCCATAAGTTACGTTTACGGGCAACTATAAAACGTGGATCAGTTGACGGCCATAGAGGTTCCTAATTAAAACCCCATTACGTATGCATGAAACCGCATTTGGAGAGAACATCAAGTGGGTATCATATCACCAGTCTGAAAACTTATTTGCCAGAAGCTCATTTCCCAGACGTTTAATTTGGCTGAGAGTAAATTAAATTCATCGCAAATCAAACCAAATAGACTTCTATAGAATGGGGTTACGCTAGATATAATTAAATTATTTAAAGAAAATTATTTAAAACTAGTTATCATATTTAAATACCTATAGTCTGGATGTTTGTTACTCAATCGCGATGAAATGCAAAGGATCTGGATAAAATTTGGCACTTTGATCATGAGATTATTGTCTAGAATAGCATATCTATACCTACCTAGGCTAAAAACTTTTAGGGCCCGTGAAAATATCTCATGCCCACGGGAAAATGTCGTGTTCACGAGGGCAAAACCGCGGGCGGAAAGCTTGTCTATACTTATATAAAAAAATGGGAAATTATAAGTAGGTAGATAAGTGAACAAAATAGATTTGTTTTATTATACTTATTTTATAATAATGTTATGTCAATAGCGGATCCTCGCGGTTTTAACCGCGTGGTACCCGTTCCCGTGGGAATATCGGGACAAAATATAGCCTATTCACTCGGGAAGAATGTAGCTTTCTAATGGTCATAGAAGTTTCTAAATCGGTTCAGTAGTTTCGGAGCCTATTCAATTCAAACAAACAAACAATCAAATCTTTCCTCCTTATAAAATCAACAAAAACGACTGGAGTGATTTTAAAAATACGTTCACCAGTGGAAAGCTACATTATTCCAGAGCGACATAGGCTATATTTTATCCCGATACTCCCTCGGGAACAGGAACCGCACGGCTGAAACCGCGGGGAACCACTATTTATGAATAAAAACATTTCGGTCAACTGAAACTTCTGGTAAACAAGTTTTCGGATTCATAATAGGTAACTCATTAGAAGATGGTTGCGGCGGCGTGGCGTATGCGTCGCGTTGGCGCGCGGCGGCTGGCGCGGCGTGTCAGCACATCTACTCCGCCTAATTGCGCCCCCGCGGCGTGATGGATGGCCACCCCCGCACACCCCCTCACAAGGGTTGCTCCGATCGGTTCCCAGAAATTCCATTATTCCCATTATACTGCGGGCCGTTGCATTTGACAACGCGCCGACGAAATCACAATGCTTTGTAGTGCGCAAAGAAAAGTTTCTCGAATCCCAGAACGAATGCTGATTTCGCTCGGCTGAAAGTTGTCTTTTCATGTTTGCGGCCGCTCTAAGATCTTAGGGTTTTCTTTAAGAACAAAAAACGTCATCGCCTGATTACAATTTACAGTGCGGTGCGGTTCTACTAAGAGAAAAAAACTTGTCTATTTAATCGTTATTTATTGTACTGCCAACAGTTAGATTAACCAAGAATTCGAAAAACAAGGTAAGTCAAAGTCAAAGGTTTAATCAATTTAGATTGTTATTTACAATACTTGTGAACGTCATAGAAGCTACGCCATCGGTTCGCCAACATTACAGCGGGAGACCTTGGTAAGTACCTAGGTACCTACTTAACTACTTAAGTTTTTAATTTTTGGGATAAGTACATAAAATTAAAGTGATTGTTTTGACGACCGATTTGGCGTAAGGGTGGGCTACCCACCTTCTGCGCCAGTGGTCTCGGGTTCGATTCCCGAACAAGACTAATATCTGTGTGCATGAACATGTCTATTTGTCTTGGTCTGGGTGTTCACTATGTATATTAAGTATGTATTTACAAACAAAAGTATTTAAGTAAGTATATATTTATCCGTTATCTAGTTTTCCATGATACAGTTTCTTAATGAAATTAACATGGGCTTAGATAATTGGTGTGAATGTAAGAAGTTATTTATTTATTTATTTTATAAGTAGGTACCTACTGTACCTAACCATAATATTATGTGTGGTGTAATTTACAGGTTTTTTTAAAGTTTTTTGTATAGATATCTATAATGACGACCGATTTGGCGCAGGGGGGTTGGCCTAATGCGCCAGAGATCTAAGGTTCGATTCTCGAACAAGACAAATATTTGTGTGCATGAACAGTCTATTTGTCTTAGTTTGGGTGTTTTATATGTATATGTTACAGTCAAAAAACCCTTAACCAGTCAAAAGCCTTAATGACCGGTAAAATTAGTCAATAAGGTATACTGATCGGTGTCGGACCGACACCCTCAGACAATAACCTTATTGACTGGATTTTTTTAGTCAATAGTGGTTTTGACCGATGCCCGTAGTCAAAAACAGTTTTGACAGTTTGAAATATTCGTAACAAATATTTATTTAATATTTGTTACGAATATTTGATAAATTCGTTTTCTCTTAAAAACGCTGTTCAGACCTAAGCCCAAAGTGAATGATGTCCTTTAAGGCGTGCCTTAAATTTCGTGGTTATTTTTTTTTGTGAAAACAATCCATTTGTTGCGTTTCTAAAAAAATATACAAAGAAATTTAAATTAAATTTCTAACCTATCACGTGTTGTACAGGACTTCCGAGGCAAACTCGCTCATACTTGTCACCTGCAGCCGCGAGCTTACTTTAAATCAGTCAATAAGGTTATTGACTGAGGGTGCTGGTCAAAATCCTTATTGACTGATTGATTTTGTTAAATAAAATCAGTTCCTATGGGTTTTGACCGACACCCTCAGTCAATAACCTAAATATTGACTAATTTTACCGGTCAATAAGGGTTTTGACTAGTTAAGGGTTTTGACTGTAACATATTTAAGGTGCACCGGGGCTATTGTAACTAAAAATTTTAGTTGTTTAACTTTGAAGTTTCATAACTGTTACCTGTTAACTATTTTAGTATATATTTCGGATGCTCATTGTATATTTAATGCAGAATGTTTTAATATTAATAATGTAACGAATAACCTGATATCTAGGAGTCAAATATATGATTAATTTGTTGAAGGTAGAAATAGTTGCTTTTACCCCGAAATCCTTATAAGTTTTGCGAATAACAATAAAACAAAGATAAAACTCAAAACAAATTTTACAGGATTTTCAATTCTGTTGCCAGTAAATAAGGTAACTTTCGATTAAATCAAACTTTTATTTCTATTGGGGGTAAATGCGACTATTTGTAGGGGAACTAGTGTTGGGACACCTGGCAATGGCACCTTACTTAATTAAATTAGTAAGTATGTATTTACAAACAAAAAGTGTTATCCGTTATCATATCATGCTTTCCATGACACAGTTTTTAAACGATGGGCCTAGATAATTGGTGTGATTGTAAGAAATTATTCTCTAGCGTAGAGCCCTAACGGCTGAAGGTAGAGACACCATTATTAGAGGGTAGATACCTTTCATGATGTAGATGAGCACTAAGAAAGGATTTTAGAAAATTCCCGTTATACAGGGTGCTACAGGTTGTTCAAGTTTGTATGAGAATTTGTATAGGGTTGAAGATAGAGTCACTAAGAGTAGAGTCAGAAAATTCCCATTATGCAGGGTGCTACAAGGTGTTTCAGTACATATGTAAAGGAATTTCCATTTAGGTTGAAGGTAGAGACACCATTTTTGGAGGGTAGATAGCTTTCTTGATACCTTATATTGGTAATCCGTAACTTTCAAAATAAACGCACAACTATCTTAATTACGCGAACGAAGTCGCGGGCAAAAGCTAGTTACTTATAATTAATCAACCTTCCCTTTTTTGTTGTTAGAGCAATCATAGATATTAATTTTATTTTCATACTGTTATCGATTCTCGTCATCGATGAGACATTCCAAAGTTCCAAACCCCTAACCGTTATTTTAATGTCTTATTTTTATGACCCGGGAATCGCGCTAATTTAGAACGTTTAAACCAAAACGCAGTCGTTAATTAACTTATATCTTTGGAAATAAGTATTGTTAAAATTTTGACCTGCGAAGCCGACGACATCGACGGTATCAAGATGCAAAAAAATCTATCTAGGTATTTATATAAGATGCAAACAGAGTAGGGGGTGGTCAGGTGAAGTGTATAAAACTTTAATAACAAGTAGGTACCTACTTTAAAAAACTAAAAAAAAAACCTCACGCCACCAAGTGTAGCGAATAGGTCTCATCAGAACGAAGCAAATAAGCCCAAACTCGAGGGGTGTCCTAGTGGCCATTAAGGAGTGCCACTGACTTCCTCCTCGCTCCATCATCAGACCCTCGCCACCATGTGTAGCGAATACATCTCATCATAACGAAACAAATGAGCCCAAATTCGAGGGGTTTCCTAGTGGTCATTAAGAAGTGCCACTGGCTTCCTCCCTGCTCCATCATCAGACCCACACCACCAAGTGTAATGAATAGTAGTTTGAGTTTATTCATTAGGTACATACATAGTATGTATTACATACAAATCTTTCCTCTTTATAATATTAGTATAGATATATAAAGATCACATGGTCCAAAATGTCCTAGTCTGAAATAAAACTGAAAAAATGTTGACATAATCGTTAAAAAAATCATGGTTGAATGAACAACTATTTAACAAAAAACGATCGTTCAAATTCATCAAATCTATAAAGCTGCCGCCCGTGACAACACCTTCTGCTCTAAAAATAAGCATTCAATTCTAGTCATCGAATCGGATATCTGTCACAAACAGCTTTGCGTGTTCGTTGTCAGTCGCTCTCCAATATCGTAATAAAGGGGTGCTCGCTAAATGATATCGATTACAAGTACGAAGGTAAAAATCTACCCCTTTTCCGGTCGGTGCAGTGAAACGGAAGCGAAAAAAGTCAATATTTAGACAGAAATGATTACTGCTCGCACGACCGGACGCAAATGTATTCAACGGCGCTAATAAATGTAAAGAGCAGGATGCGATTTTCGACGGAATCATGTTAACTCGTCTGTTCTCAGCGTTCTCTTGTCACAACAAAGTGATGAAAAAGGAGGTTTTTTAAGGAATACAATGGCTTAAATTGGATATCGAGCTGGGTCTGAATAGCGTGCGATTCGTATTGAACGGAGTACTTCCGTGCCACAATCCGATACCGGCCTCCATTAAACACGAACCGCTGTTTGCTGACGTTGACAAAACAAAATGTGTTATACTATAAGTAGGTTAGGTATAACGTTCGTACCGGTCTCACGTCACGTTTATTACACGTTCAGGCAAATACTATCGATTTGTGCCTTATCCGAATCGTGTTGCGCGGGTATAATACCGGGTATAATACGCTGAAAAATACGTCTAAGTATTATTTTTGGGTCACTTGGCCTACTTGTCAAAATCAAATCCATTATTATTAAAAGATTGCAAATTCAAGGAGAAAAAGACATCAACGCGAACACAAAAAAATATTGTTATTTTTTCCAGTTTTATTTTGGCTTATTCGGAATCCAAAACATTATTAACTTAATTCGTTCTCCAGTGTACAATTATTGTAATTAAATTATTAGAATTCGGTAAATGAGTTATCACCTGTACCATATACACACAAATTACAATAAAAGTGAATATTTCTTGAGCAACATTCACGTGCGATATTCCGCGAAAATTTAATCTAGAGCACGCGTACGTTGTCAATTTACCCCTAAGTGGAGATGTCGAGTGGGTAAATTCAATCACATCTCAAGGGTTTGCTTTCTCCCCGAGACGGAGACAGCATCAGTTCGAAAACTGAAACGACTTTATGAGGCCTCGATAGTTAAGCTTGCCATATGCATACCTACCTACTATTTTACTATAAAATACCTTCTGTAGCTTACTATGTTTTTTTTTTATACACAACGGGGTATATGTAGTAGTTTTATCTCACGAGCGTGGTCCGCCTTTTCTTGTGTGCTCCCGTGTATATACATGGTTTGACAGACAGTTATTATGACCGGATGCTGCGGTCTACACACACAAGCGTGGCTCACTCGCGCTCGTGAGATATGAGATAATATATCTATAGCTCTTAACCTTCATCGCACCTGATGTTAAGTGAAAATAAGACTGAAGGTGGAAGCGCAATACTCCCGGAATCCTAATCACTAAAGAACTGGCTAATCTTATCTCTAACTGCCGAAACACAATAATGTTGGAAACGTATAGGTAAGTGTTAGGGCGTCAGACTAGATAAGATGGTGGTAGCTGGCCAGGCGGACTTAAAACCAGTCTACCACCAACCAAACCGAATAAATATGTACCCCCACTGGGAATCGAACCCGGGAACTCTGGCACAGAATACTAAATAGGTAGTACTTGTACTATTTAGTACCTACCTAAGTATTGAGTTGTTAGACCCGGACGTTTACTTGTACTTGTGTTGTGGGTCTGATTTCGGTGTTGAGTACCACACCACTAGACCACAGAGGCGGTTCTTTTAAGCACTTAACTACCTATGTGCTTAAAATAATAACAAGGACAATACAAATAAGTTTTTTGTAAAAACTTCGTTTTTATGACAAGCTTTTTTGTTGACTTTAATATTGTATTGTCATCCAAGCCAAACCTGTATGCAAAGTTTCAGCTCAATCGGACACTGGGAAGTGGGTCAAATTTAGCTTGCAAGATTTGTCCCCTACTAACTAACTAACAAACTAACTAACATGGCAAGTTAAATAAAAGCTTGTAAAAATACAATCTTAAGATATTTTTTTAAGTAATAAATCAGAAAGAAACCTTATATTAAAGTCAACCAATAGTATTGTGGTGTGTATGTCATAAAAGTGCCTATGTTTAATTACAATCGTAATAATTCCCATAAAAATATAACTAGTTACGACCATGGGCTATATCTTAAAATATTACAGAAGTTTTAAGGCTATTGCGGCGATCAAACTCAGAATTTTCAATGTTTTTAAATTAAATTTCCTGACAAAGTATCATTGCTAGGCCTTCCTAAATATTATATGTGATAGATCTTTTCTTTATGAAGGGAAGTTACTAAAATTTATTTGAATCAAATAAATACAATGTACTAAAAAAAATATTTTCAAGACCCCTTTTTTCCGTCTTAAACTTAATTATCTCAATAACTATTTGAGTAATCAAGCTAATTTTTTTTTGTGTAAGTAGTTCTTAGTCATATCTAAGAAAGTTACTAAAAATTTTTTTTGTTATATTTATAGTCAATAACTAGTATCCCAAAATGCATCGTGCACCGTTTCGCAGCTAATTCTTCAGTCTCCGCCTGGCATTGGCGGCGTTTGGACGTGGAGACTGTATCGCTCCGATTGCGCCAAAATTGATAAAAAAAACTCACACTAGGATCCTAATTTTTTTCAATGATGCTTATTTTGCTAGGAAATATTGAACTAGCGCTTCAGGATTGGGTATAGATGAGTGCTTTGCCATTTATTGCATAACCATAGACCTATGTAACCTATGACAAGTTATTTTACTCATTACCTAAAGCAAACATCAATAGTTTGAAATAAAAGTGACGGATAATATTGCCTAAGATACTTAAGGGCCCATAAAAGTTGTACCTATTTGAGTACCTACCAATATTTTGTTGTGTTGTAGGTACATAATTAGTCTAAGTTTCTAACTTCTTCTACTGTATATTAAATTTATGTTCGTTTTAGGTTCCTCAAAATTGAAAATGTGAGAAAGTTAAGATAGGTAGGTGTAAAAAATTGCATCAAGAAATAAGAAATTCGCTTGTTGAAAAAGTTTTTTACAGATACATAATGTAAAAGCAATTCTTGAAATAAAACCGACGTAAGAATTTTATATACCTAGTTGATCTAATATCACCATTACACCAATTTTATGAGACTGTGAGAAGTCCAGCTTCTTTCCTTTGAGTGAGGAACATAAACCGCACCATTTTGTGTAAATTTCAGGTTCAACACATTTTTATTACTGATTCTCTTATCCATTATTAGTACAAAATAGAGCAAGCATACAATTTCTTGCAAGAAATGCTCTCGCGGTTTTGAAATTCGAAATTCGAAATCCCCACAACAATATCTAAAACCGATGGTTGAGGCGCCAGTAGCAATAAAAAAGAACGAAAGGTCTGTCAGCTGTATTGACAGTTTAAACTCTCAAATTTCAACCACCGCGTCAAATAAGTTTGCGGAGTTCTGTAAGGAGACTTGCATAGTCGGAGTAAAATTTTTGATACTCTAATGAAATATTGCATAGGTACAAGTACTTCCGATTATTATTTCATTATTAAAATTTCATTGCACAAAGTATAAACAAATGGCGGGCTAACTTTAAACTGACTAACATATTATATCAAAGATAATAAACTCATAAAAATAAATAATCTCGAAAAAGTTTTATATACTTACACTCTTTGCCACAAATGTTATTTATTAAAAGTAGGTGGCTAAAACGTCAGTGATTAGATTACAAACCCTTTGGAAGCGGCCATGGAAGAAATGACAGGTTTGTATAAGTAGTACGAAACCAAACCGTTTCAGCTGGTCGACCCTGATGTTGTCAAAGCCAGCGGCTTTACCTTCTTTGAGCTTATCAAGGGCAAACTTGAGCTCTGTTTTTGTAATAGCCTCGTCCAAGTGGTTAACCTCTTTACCAGGGTCTCGTGTAAATTTCTTCTGGAGACTTTTCGTGGAAGCTTTCCCATTTTGGAGTAAGTGGTGAGCGATCTGGTTTGTGGTCACATTGGAATAACGATCAGCGATTTTAGGATCATTATTTAGTTTCCTTTTAAAACACCATGCCTTCTTGCTTTTATGCGTCATATCTACGCCTTCGATTAGCTTGTTCCACTTTTCTCTCGTTGTTTCGGATATGGCTTCTAGCAATTCATTCCCAAAATCGATGGTGTTCTGTGAGATGGGATCTAATTCATACTGGTCTTGGTATGTCATCCTATCATACTATATTTAAAAACATATATTTGATGCTTGGGAGAGCAAGCGGGATGTAGTTGGTATTTATTGTGACCTCTTCAAAGCTTTCGATTGTGTTAATCACCAATTGCTTTTAAGGAAATTAAAACATTATGGTGTCTATGATAAATCGGTTAGCCTTATGCCATCATATCTATGTGAAAGAACACAGAAAGTAGTTATCAACAAAACTGAGTCTACTGGAGCCCCTATCAACATGGGCGTACCCCAGGGGTCAATACTGGTCCCTTTTGCTGTTTTTAATTTATATAAATGACCTTCCTTTTTAAGCAAAGAATTTATGCGAGACAGTGCTATTTGCTGATGACACTTCCTCTAGTCTTTAAAGTTGACAGAGGTATTAATTGTTCTGACGAAGTAAATAGTACTTTATCGAAAGTTGCGCATTGGTTTCATAGCAATAATCCATTCCTTTACCATGGTACCATTAGACAGTACCATTGATGGTACTGTGGCAATTTCTTTTTGCCGTGATACCATCAATTAATCTATCATTAAACTCGAAAAAGACAAAATGTGAAAAAAAAATCCCTGCCAAATGGAAGGAGAAAAGGAAAAGGTTGATATTCACATAAAATTGGATGACAATGTAGTAGAATTAATTAACAGTACTAAATTTTTAGATGTAACATTAGATTATCGACTTCAATGGGACCCTCATATTGAAGCCTTGGCCGGTAGACTCAGTTCTGCGGCATTTGCTGTTAAAGAAATAAGGTTCTTAACCGATATTGAAACGGCAAGATTAATCTATTTTAGCTATTTTCAGAGTGTATTGTCCTACGGCCTATTACTTTGGGGTTCAGCAGCTAACATCGAAAGTATTTTTGTGCTTCAGAAAAGAGCTATTCGCGCCATATACAAACTTCGGGCCAAGAGATTCTTTAAAAGAAATCAACATATTAACTGTTGCAGGACAATACATATATGAGAATATTATGGTATATGTGAAGAAGTATCTCAATACATTTGTAAAACGTAGCAATATACATCAATTCAAAACAAGAAATAAAAATAAGATTGCCGTTCCAAGGATTCGACTTGAAAAAACAAGAAGTTCGTTTTTGGGGAAAAGCGTAGCTAGTTTTAATAAAGTTCCACAGAATTTAGTAGAGCTGCCTTTGCACAAATTCAAAAGTCATGGCAAAAAATCGCTCATGGGCAAAGGATATTATAAAGTAGACGACTGTTTGAAAGACCGTAATGCATGGATTTGATGTAACACATAACCTTAGCTGAACTAATGTAATATTATAATGAAAAAGTTGTAAAAGTTAACGATATAAATCTTTGGAAATATCGTTACTCCAATTATTAAAGCTGATAAGTTTATTGCGCCTATTCTTCTTATCAGTTTAAAAAAGTCTTGAACGAACATATTGACGATTCAAAAGAGCTTATTTATTAAGTCAAATTGAATAAAGATATTTTTTATTTTATTTTATTATTTTATCCTTCAGGTCGTAAGGCCTGGCACATAATTGGGTCCTACGTATTGCACCACTTACTGTCTTCACGCACTAGTGATCTATGTGATCACTGGCAAGGATTAGATCAGGGTTTTAACCCCTTTTCCAGCGACCGCTGTTGAATGATGACGGAAGTTTTGGATCATGGATCAAAGATGAAGTAGGTATGTGTCCATCAACCCATTCTTCAACCTTCACTCCGTTGTCATCACCGGTTCTGTATCCCCATTTCTCGCTATGGCTATTAAAATTACCAAGGACGAATCTAACCGGATGGGCGTTAAAGTTCGGCGGACAGCTGAAGTAATACAGTGCATTGGGAGGTTTGTAGACTGAAGTTGCCGTACAGTTACTAAGTTCGGTAGTAAGGATCTCTATGTTACTGCTGTTAGTCTGATACACAGTGCGTACCTCTTTATCTGGCCTGGCGAATAAGCACTCCCATACTGTCGATGGGGGACTTCAGCTATGAGTTTCATCCCCTGAGTCACTTGTCAGATATGCTTTAACGAGTGTGCATCTGAGTTGCATAACCTCATTCCGCCCTCTCCTTTAAACTCACGCTCAGAGAATTAAGTACTCCTTCATCATGCCTGGAATACCCTGCCGGCTTCTGTTTGCCCGAGTACATACAACCCAAACCTCTTAAAGTCGCAAGTGAATAGGCATCTTCTGGGTGAATCTCATCATTTCAGCCGTACGACGCCCACTGCTGGGCATAGGCCTCCCCCAAGGATCTCCACAACGATCGGTCCTGCGCTGCCCGCATCCAGCGGCTTCCCGCGACCTTGACCAGATCGTCGGTCCACCTTGTAGGGGGCCTGCCCACGGAACGTCGTCCGGTTCGCGGTCGCCATTCGAGAACCTTTCCGCCCCAACGGCCATCGGTTCTCCGCGCTATGTGTCCCGCCCACTGCCACTTCAACTGAGCAATCCTTCGAGCGATGTCGGTCGTTTTAGTTCTCCTGCGGATCTCATCATTTCTGATTCGATCGAGCAGGGAAACACCAAGCATCGCTCTCTCCATTGCTCTCTGGGTAACCTTGAGCCTTCTTATGAGACCCATAGTAAAAGACCACGTCTCGCTTCCATAAGTCATAACTGGCAACACACACTGGTCAAAGACCTTAGTCTTGAGACATTGAGGAATTTTGGACGCAAATATATGCCGGAGCTTCCCAAACGCTGCCCATCCGAGCTGGATTCGACGAGAGATCTCTTTCTCGAAGTTGGACTTACCTAATTGGATTGTCTGTCCTAGGTAGACATAGTGGTCAACAACTTCGAGTGTAATGTTCCCAACATTAACTGGAGCGGATGCAACATGGGCATTGGACATGATTTTCGTCTTATCCATGTTCATCTTCAGACCCACTCTTTGGGAAGCATTGCTGAGATCTTCGAGCATTGTGTTCAGGTCTTCCAAAGTCTCAGCCATGAGAACTATATCATCGGCAAACCGCAGGTGTGTTAGGTACTCGCCATTGATGTTAATGCCGAATCCTTTCCAGTCCAGTAGCTTAAAAATATCCTCCAACGCAGCTGTGAACAGTTTGGGAGAAATGACGTCTCCCTGTCTCACACCTCGCTGTAGTTGGATAGGATTAGAGCTCTGGTTCTGTAATCGGACCGACATGGTGGCGTTTTGGTATAAGTACCTCAGCACCTCGATGTACCTGTAGTCTATTTGGCACCTCTGGAGAGACTGCAGCACTGCCCAGGTCTCGATCGAATCAAAGGCTTTCTCATAGTCCACGAACGCCAAGCATAGTGGCAAGTTATACTCTTCGGTCTTCTGTATAACTTGCCGCAGCGTATGAATGTGGTCTATGGTACTATAACCTTTTCGGAACCCGGCTTGTTCGGGAGGTTGGAAGTCGTCGAACCTGCGAGCGAGACGATTCGTAATGACTCTCGAAAACAACTTGTAGATATGGCTCAGAAGCGAGATGGGTCGGTAATTCTTCAGGAGAGTCTTATCACCCTTCTTGAAGAACAGCATCACATCGCTTCTGCCCCATGCCTTTGGCGTTTTGCCCTCGAGGATGACAGAGTTGAAGAGCTTCTGGAGGACCTTAAGTATCGGCTTACCGCCCGCTCTCAGAAGTTCTGTTGTGATTCCGTCATCGCCCGCCGCCTTGTTGTTTTTGAGCTGCTTGAGAGCCATTCTAATCTCGTACAGGCTGACGTCCGGGATATCTTCGGTATAGTGTCGGGTAAGTTTGGCTCTAGGTTCTGTAGCCTTACTTTCAACAGGTGTTTGTGTGGAATATAGCTGTCCATAGAAACTCTCAATCTCCCTCAGGATTTCAGGTGTTGATGAAATGATACTACCGTCCTCAGCTTGCAGCCTCGTCAATTGACTTTGCCCTATAGCCAGATCTCTAGCGAACACTTTGGAGCCTTTGTTCCGCTCAATGGCCTCTTTAATACGCTCGGTATTAAATTGGCGAAGGTCGCTTGTCAAGGACTTGGAGATCTGCCTATTTAGCTGTCGATAACGAAGGGCATCCGCTGAGTTCTGTAGTTTCATTTCGTTTCTCTGATCCATGAGTCGGATAGTATGGCTGGAGAGTAGTATGGGTGAATCTATTCACACAAAATTTTATTCAAGTACTAAAACCAACCACATTATAAAACTACCTTTGTGAGTTCACTCAATTCACGCGACTAATTTAATAAACATTGTTTAACTGTTTAGAATTTTCCGAATATCAGTCAATCACTTTACAATGCAATGGATGCACCCATTATTGTCTTTTTTGCTGTCGCCTTTGGTTGTCATGTCACACATACCACAAAATTGTCTTGAGATTCATGTTAATGAATATGACAAAATTTTAACATATAGTTGTGTTGCTGTCGCTTCGGTATTAATTTTTAATTAGTACAAATATTTTAGCATATCGCATAATATTTAAACAGAAAAAAGAACCTGACGTTAGGCAAGTTTTTACGTTTTTTACCCATTTTTAGAGCACAAGGGATATGATGCGTACATGGCGAAAAATAGTGACAGTGAAAAATAAAGATATTTTAAAATGAGTAATGAAAAAAGGTTTTTTTGGTGGCTGATTTATAACCTTACGTGGCAAGTTTACATTAGTAAACAAAGTATCAATTATTTCAGTTGCGCTACATTTTGTTTAAATAAATTCGACGATCTCCGTGGCCGATTGGTGTACGCACCGGCTTTCTAAGTGCCACTATCTCTGAGGTCCCGGGTTCGATTCTCGGACGGGTAAATGTCGAAAACTAATTTTTAGATATTTTCTTGTATCTGGGTGTATGTGATCGTTGCTTCCAATTTTCAATGACACAAGTTATTGTATTATTTGATATTATCATTTTTGGTATTGGAATAATATGTGTTTTATTTTATTTTTTTGTACTTAAACAATATTTTTATTTAAGTGTTTTTTTTATATATTGATTTATATTATAGATTGATAGCGTGATTTTATATAAACGGTATACTTATTTAAATATTGATTTTATTTTGTAAAAAAGTATTAGATGATGGGCTAGTATGAGTTATTTAAGTATATTTTTTCATACTAAATTATAAGTTTTATTAATTTGATTGGAATAAATCTGAAAATGTACCTACTGGTTAAAGCAGTATACATTTTTTTTCAATGTAATTTGTAGCAAATGTTGTAGTTTTGCCTGCGAAGATCATTTCTATAATGGATATATTATCGAAATGATCTAGAGATAGAAAATAAATATAAATAGCTGCTGCTGTGTTCTGCATTTTGAAGAATCGTTTGAAGTGACTATCTTTGTTAAGAAAAAGCTTTTTTTACTACATACGAATAATATCTAAGATCTACTCTTCCTACTAACCGACGTTTACAATAAATATTCATCATAATTCTTCTTGTATTCTACATAATATAATTTCCTTAGTAAAAGCGCACATAGGTGATATTTTAGATGTAAATAGAATGCGCGCTGCATGCCGCGTCTACACGTATTTCTCAGTCTACGAGAGTGCCGCGGCCGGTGTCTTTCCGATCCCAGCACCCCCTCACTTGTGTAAGCAACGGCCATCGACGATATTTTTTTTACCTATGCTATATCCTTAAAAATCTAAAATAAAAAATCTTATCTTACCAATATAAAAAGAGTGCGTGAGTTCGAAAACATAAAACACTCTCCATCTCATCCTATAATTAATTTGTTATTTGCACTGCTCTTTAAAGTGATAATACTTTAGCTGGTACAAATAAACGGAGGTATAAGCTTTCTATAGCAATTTGATGTTTTGTTCACGTTTCGTTAACTTAATTTAGAATAAGAGTGAAAGTGACAGAACACTAGCTCTAAGCTCACACACTGTTTATTAGTGCGAGGCCCCGAGAGTTTACACTCGCCTGATAATAATTCTTTCTTTATTTACAGTACAGCTTTGATTCCGAGGTTTGTTTACTCGAGTTGATAGATAAAGAGCGATAGCAAAGCGGTGTTCTTGTCGCATGAGGAAGACAGCATAACAAATAAAGAATTTCGAGTCTGCTCTGTGTAACACTGGGGGTAAGTTTGTAATTCATTTGATAAGAATGTTGCGTTGTTTGAAAAGTTTAAAACACTATCAAATTCATATATGTGAGGTTTTAATCGCCCGAAATATCATCCGCCGCATGAGGGTTGTTATGATTTTCTGTATTTGCCCTACTCAAGCAAAACAAAAATCTAAGTAGTTATCCTGAAAAACTTAATCTTATACAAAACAGTGCAAAAACCACGTGAAACTCTTTTATCCTTTAATACAATTTTAGTAATAGCCGAGGATAAATGCGAAATTATAAATGTCAAATATCACATAAATACCTAAGTCGGGGGAAAACAAATAACCCGCATCTTGCGCTGCGCAGCTCTTTAAGCGGCAAATCCTTTTAACTTCGCAATTTGTATAAAATCGATACGTTAACAATTTATGCTGAAGTGGTCTTCAAATTGATTATCTCATCCGGACCCGGGATTAATAGAAATGTTTATGGAATGAGGTTTCGATTCGAGGACGTCGTGTGCAGGGCGCGGGCGTCCCAACTCGACGACCGATTTTCAATTTACCTTCGGAATCGGATATTGGAATAGAGCGCAGTCAAAAGATTTGAATCGGAAATGTACGTTATCTATGTATTACTTGGTTATATCTTCAGAGTTGTTAGCTTGGGGATTTGTGTATTGAGAGTGTTTAATATAAGCACATCTTAGGAAGATTTTTTAATTTTCTACTGTTTGTATTTTATTTCTGGTAGGTCTATAAACTTTACATGCATACGTATACTCACGCCTGTTTCCCATGGGGGTAGGCAGAGACTATGGATCGCCACCTGCTACGATCCTTGCACACTTCTTTCGCTTCATTCACATCCATCAATCGTTTCATACATGCCCGGAGATTTTTGTCACTGCGTATGTACACTAGCCGTTTTTATTAAAACACCTATAAACTTTTTAGTGCCTTTTTTGTTTCGAAGGCGTATCTAATGATTTTATGATTCTGGCTAAAGGCCCTAAATTTAATGTTTTAAAAGTTCGTTAGATAATCGTTCATAAATGGTATCTACTTAATTTAGTAGTAGAGTTTTACATATCAAACAAATTGACCTCCACAGAGGTAACCTGCAAGTACAATGTCCATCGTTATGTGTTTTATTATGTGCTTCGCTTTTATGTCTATGGTCTCCGTATGTATGAATCCTACAATAAAACATTGCGAGGCTGCATCGAACGCACGGTTATTCAGCACCGTTATTGGTCAGAATTTAGAAATTTCATAGAAAGTGGCCTCTTCGACTGCGTCGGCGCCGGTTCTCCCGCTCCACACAATTCCAATCTGTAATTTGAATATGGAAGGCGGCTCGTTAACACGTGGAAACCAGCCCTACGGAGAATACCCTACTCGGAAATCGTTAAGTTCGGCACCTAGTTAAAATGCCGCCAGTGTCCATTGATCTGAATATTCATAAGACTCTCGCAACAATAAAATTTTGTAGATGAAATTAATGTTCTGACGCTCTATTAGAAATGTGAAATAGAACGGAATTTATTATGTTCTCACTTAGAAATATTTTATTTAAGTAATTTGCATTTAAAATATTTTTACAGGATAACGTTCTTTTCAGAAGATAGATATTAGATATATCCGCTACTCAGCTGGTTTGGTCAACGAAACCAACTGCCGTATAGGTATTATGGCAGCATGTTTATGATGGTGTTTCAATAACTTACGTTTGTTATTATGTCCATTAAGCAAATAATAATTTATAAGATCCACAAGAAGGTAGAGTCCTTCGCTTGCTCGAAATAATAAGGTGTGGAGGCTAAACATCTATATCCAGAAAATGGAAATAGTAGAATATGTAAGTAACCTATTTTTGAATAGAAACAAGAAGATACCACATGCCATGGAGTGATGATGACGGGCGGCGGGCTATCATTAGTTTGGTCACGCGAGACTCGCGAGAGCGTCGTAAAGCGGAATTATACCGAGGGTCTAGTTTCATTATAAATGTGTATTATATGGCCGGTGCCGCCGCCACGTCGCGCGCTTGCTTGTTAATTCCCCATTACTTAGTGCACTAATATCATGGTGTTATGTTGCAACACGATTGCTGTGGTGTGGTAATGGTATTACCTCGGTATTACGCAAGTTCTCATTTCAAAGAAAGAGGTACCTTTTTAGGGTTCCGTAGTCAACAAGGAACCCTTATAGTTTCGCCATGTCCGTCTGTCCGTCCCCAGCCTAGCTCATAGACTCATAATACTAGAAAGCTGTAATTTGGCATGAATATACTTACATATAAATCACGCCAACAAAGTGGTGAAGTAAAATTTTGGAAAAAACATTTTTTTGTCTTGTCTACCCCATAGTGTGGGGGTGTCGTTAGATAGCAATTTCAAAATTATTGCGGGTTTGTGAAAACAGTTTTTGAGTGCGGCATCCGTTTGTAAATTATTTATTATGCTTTAAAGTGCAAAATTTTGTTAGAGTCAAGTGCCCCCACCCCCTGCCAGCCAAATTGTCGTTTTTGGATTCGCGAAAAATTCACGATAGTTCACTTGGCCGGTTTTTTTTATTGGAGAAAATGATATGATCCAAAATTTTCAGTAATTACCTATAGGTATGGAATATGTTAGCTACCTTTGCGAATTTGACATTTATTAAGGTAATAGACATAGCTACTTAATAATGTTTATGAGTGAACTGGCTTGTAACTGTGAAACAAGCCTTATGCTACTGAATATGCTAATTTAAATAGGTACTGATATCGATATTTTAGAAACTAAGTAAATACATTACCAAAACCTCTCATTCGACTTAAGACATTATCTAAGGTAAGGTGCATATAAAATCGTTTACTGAGACAAATCGGTACAACAAAGCACCCCGCAGCAAATATTTTATCGGTCAAATTCCTTGTCTTTAAACTACCGCGAATTGTTATTGGAGAGGACACATTCTGAGAATGTCGGAAATAGCGCTTCCGAGTAACTCTTACATCGGATCTCTTGTCGCCTGTAACCACCGTGTTTATTTATACGCGCCCGATCTGATGGAGAGGCGCGATTGTATCTCTACCAGAATAACCGCCATCACATCAAAGAACTTAACTATGGTCTCTACATTTCTTAGCTAGCGTTTTTAAATCTTATCTAAGGCGGAACTCAGTAAGCCACTTCCTCCTTAGCAAAATCTTCTAAAAACCCAGATGCAATCTTAAAAACAACACCGTCGAATATTTTGTAAGAACATATCTTACGAGACAAACGATATTTCGAAGCGTAGCGATTTACACCACAATAACATCAGTTGTGGTATGTACGTAAATAACAAAAAAATATTCTCCGAATGGACATCTAAAGTGACCGCTTCGCTTCAAAAGAGACTCTACATTTTATATTCGTATCCGAAAACGATCCCCGAGTTGTTGTTTTTTTTTATCTTTATGCTAATGTATATTCAGGTTCACGTAGGGTGTATGACCGAACAATAGTAATTTTAACTGCTGTAATGAGGCGGTAATCGGCGGTCATGGCTATCGTGTTAAAGTAATACTTATCCACCATATGTTTGGATGTTGCACTCTGCCGACGCATGTAATCGAATTAGCAGTGTAACAGATGTAACCATTAAAAAGTAATAACAGTACCGGCTGCGGGCTGCGGCTTTGATTTCCTAATCACGAATTGTTCTGTTGCCATGTGTGGGATTGGATCATTAATTTTATTAACGCTTGGATTTGCAACTGTTGATGATTCATATATTTTTGTTACGTTTTACGTGTAATGTATTATACCATATTTTCAGGCGTTTTCATGCTTTCTTCTACTACCAACTTTCAAAGTCTTATTGCAATGACAGCTGCATATCACGATTTTTGATTAGAATCCTGCTATGATTGATGCAGATGCAGGATTACTTTTAAGTTCAAAAGTGACAGGTGTGACCATCGTGGTAGGTAAGTGGCTCGGGCCTTGGCTCGGCGCTCAGCATCAGCGGGGCGGCGGGCGGCGAGATCACAAAGCGCGGGTCGACGCACGCGGCTCGCCTCTATCCCCCCAGCCAGCCTTCCTTCCACAACAAACCCGGGCCCGTTTGACCGACTGCCGCCCGAGCGCTGTCGGCGCGCGCAAAATACGCTCAAAGAAAACCTGCCATCCATAAACCGGTTATTGTTTACAAACTACCACTGTTTAATGGTCATAAATTGCTTGAGCGAAATATCGACTTCTTTGTTTTTCTACGAATATACCTTCCGCTTAAGGTATGTGTAAGAGATTCGAATTAAATGTGATCATGTTGCTCTTGCTGATAGTCCCAATTTGAAAATGACTATTTTCTTATATAGGTATGTTATTTATAACCACCCAATGTTCATTTTCGAATTTAATTTTTTTTTCATACATACTACTGACAATTTGGCAGCTTTATATTGCGAGTGGCTCCTCTTGTAACCGAGTCAGACATTACTGGGATTATAAATTCAATGTATGACATACCTAACCTACTATAGAATACAATCAGTTGAAAATAATGGTGATTAAAATGCCGTTTTAAATACCTAGTTTCGGTTTCGGCAGACCAATGCAAATCAAAACAAACGAAGAAGCTAAGTTACGAATTACGATGCATCCGAAAATCAGCGTCATAGTCTAATGCGGTGACATTATGCTGAGATGCAGCCTTTTCAACAAAACAAGTAGGTAGTTAGTAAATTGAAAATTCCTGAAAATTCGCAGTGCCCCCAGCAAGTTCGTATTTAAGCGGTTGGAGCGAGAGCATTATCTAAATTCTCTACATTAGTCTCGTCATCTCTGACACATGTCATGGTAGGTACCTATGTTAAGTATTGTATTGTATGTATGTATAAGTATATGTATGTATATTATCGTATCAGTATATATGTATTGTTTATTTATAACATTGTATGTATAATTTAGCTTTATTATGTGTTTATTTAACTAATACGGTTTCTTTAAAAAAAACTGTTATTCTTATTTTTAGTGCCGCCACAGCATTTTGTCACTTTCTTTCCGGTTGACTGGTAGAGAATGCCTAAGGGCATTAAGTCCGCCTTTTGTATGTTTTTTTTATTTTCATGCAATAAAGATTAAATATAAATATATATATAAATTGTCTTTGTTATAATGTGTATTATATTTTTGTTGAAAAACTTTATTTTTAATTTATTAAAAACGGTATTTATTACTTTCTAAGTTTGCCTTTGATCCAAATTGTACAGAAAAGGGAAGAAGTGAACGCAAGAATTAACTGTTAAGCACAAAGTAACATTTAATAAAAGAATATAACGAACACATCAATAGAATAAATAGCCGAAGTACTTTGGAGTTTACTGACCCATTGGCGAAAGCGAAAGCAAAACCAGCTTCAGCAGAACTCCAGAAGCCACGGGATCGAATCCCGCTAGAGACACAAATTATGGATGTTCATGAATTTACCTTTGTGTTGCTTTATCTAAGGATTTGTAATTGCATAATTTATAATGCGAATAACTAAAATTGTTTTTATTTAAGTACTTTATCGTTTTGTTTGTTTATTTTGTCGATTTAAAAAAATCCTATATTTTTTTTTATCCAAGGCAACCAAATCAGCCCTCACTGATAAACTGAGCAATTCAGATTAATTCAATAAACTACAAAGGTAACCTACCAAAATAAGGCAATAATTATAAAAAAATAAAACCGCCTTCAAAAAAACCACATCAAAAAAGTAAGAAATAATTCCTCACCAAATAAATAACGTAAGTACTTTGAAGTCGGGCGTGAAACATGTACAATTTCTAGTTGTTTTTGTTAAAACCCGCCCGACTTCAAAGTACTTACGTTATTTATTTGGTGAGGAATTATTTCTTACTTTTTTGATGTGGTTTTTTTGAAGGCGGTTTTATTTTTTTATAAAAATAATTTTTATTTCACTCTTTTTAGTGCATCGTGCAGGCAATTTACGTGTTTTCTGGTAAATAGGTATGTGATCAAACTCAAAACCTCCTTTTTCGAAGTCGGTTAAAATACCTTGAGGTATCCCCTTTTTAACAAAACAAGAATCATCTAAATCGGTTTATAAACAAAGGAGTTATGCCTAAAGATACGTATTAAATTCACATAACGTGGTAACGAAAACGACAGTATTTTCAAGATATCCTGAAAACTACAGAACGGATTTCAAAATTTCAAAAAATGGGACCAACTTGGAAACCAACCTGATGTAATAACGTTTGAACCATTTCAATCGGTTCAGCCGTTTTCGAGTACCTAATCGGTGGTAATACAAAAAAAAAAAAAAAACATACTTACCTACATACAGACGAATAGAGAACCTCCTCCTTTTTGATTTAGAAGTCGGTTAAAAATACTAAAAAAAAGGTTACTTATTTAATATAGCTTACTCAAAATGTGCACCTACGACAAAATGTCTATACAAATATGCCAAATGCTTGGTCGGTTTCCATTCCACATTATGATTACGTGGAGGCATCAAAGAGCTGCCCACGGCCGCGACGGCTGAATTAATTACCGGCAAGCACCGGTCGCCACTCACTGTCTTTATAACATAATTTGCACTTCGCGCGGCGAGATCAAAAGCTTTGCCGCTTTGGCCGGTCGGAGGCGGCGCCTTTGATCACGACGAGCCTTTGACTTGCCGCCGCCGCCTCCGCCGGGCACGCCTCGAAATAGTCAATTTGTCGCTGGTTTTTTCATGATTGCTCGTGCACACGTAATTTTACGTTTAAACTTTTATTTGCTAGTTATTTTACTTCGCGTCAGTTAACATTAAAATCACATATTTTTAATGTTAACTCACATGGACATGGACTTATCGTTTAGACAACTTTTAGTAACGACAAAATTTAGTGTTCTTAAACTGTAATCTATCATACTTACCTGTAAAGGTACCGAATAAGATCAATAAAATTAGTTTGAAACTTTATAGCATTTTCATAAAAATAAATTTATTAATAGGTAATATTTTCTTCTTACATTACTCTGTGCTCAAAGCCATCACTTCACCTACACCTAGTCCTCATAATTCACAAGAGAAAGCAAATCTATACGACCTACAATATCCTACAACTGTAAGAGCTAAACCGTAAATAAATCACGCTGTCCACATAAATTAGGAAAATTGTCCTGCTAACTCGCGTCCAGCGTCGAAACTTGCACAAGTATGCGATGGTTGGCAAGATCGCAACTGCCTCGGCGGCGCGGCGGTTCGACCGACAAAGAGTAAAATATAAGGGTAATTAATTTGATGCCGGTGAATGTGAATGCCGAATGCCGAGTGGCGAGTGCCGCGGAGCAGCGGCGCCGCCGGCGACCGCGCCATCGATGCTATCTTCAAATGCACATTAAAAGCTCCGCCGCATTAAATGCCTACCTACTTTTCTACATTAAGCTTCAGGCTGAACACGCTATTTCAATTTGTTCATTTCTGGAAATCTCATTAGTTCAATGTGTAGCTCTACTATTTTTTTTCTATAAGAAAAACGTGTTTATATAGGTACTCTAACTGCATTCGAATCTCATTCGTTGAATAGCTCTACTAAGTATGTTGTTTGTATGGTTTGCAAATTAAATGCTTATCTACTTTGCTACATCACTCTTATTACTTCTTCTAAACCAATACATCGTTCAAGGAAATCTCGATATTCCAATAGCTCTAAGAGGTGTGTTTTAATATAGATAGATAGAGCAAGAAAAACGTGTTTAAGTTGCTCTACATAAATGAGGGGCCAAATTGACAAATTTTTACCAATGGAAACATCATTATTCTATAGCTCGACAATGGTTTTTTGAGTAGATTGAGAACGGAAAACTTGTTTAGGTGTTCCACATAAAGGTTCCTTGTTGCTTTTCTTCATTACCTACTGTTCAGGCCAAATATACCTATAAGTATATACCTGCGCTTTTTGTTATTTCCTTGAATCTCATTATTTCAATGGCTCCACTGTTTTTTTTTTGTATTTGTGTAGTTAGCGAAAGATAAATGTGTTTAGTTAGTTAGACGATCCACTTGAGTGATGTCATAAAACAAAAAATGTGCAAAGACCTTGTCGAGGTCAACAATTCCGTTATGATGAAGTAGAGTCTGTATTTAAAGTAATAATTTGTTTAAAATAGTACAACATCCCTATTTTAACAACAATAATGATATTGAAAAATTGAAAATGAAGTAAGTACCTATTTAGAAAAAATCGAACCGTCTCACAACCAGCTCCGATGGGCAGCTCCACGACCTTGCGCTATCCGGGCGTCCGTCGTTGGTTGGTTCATTTTCACTTTGTCAATAATAAAAATTGCATTGTGAATGCAAAAAAGATTTTCTTTTAATAACTAACAAAAATGATATTTTACGCAAAATGCGCTCTGTTATATTTTATTTAAGATACCTAAGCAAGGGTATCGCCACTCCGCACGAGTTACGGCGCGGTTCACTAGGTTCCTAATTCATGAATCTTGGCTATCAGTAAATTCAAATCTTATTCATACGCGTATCGAGTCGAGACAAACGTGGCGAAGCTCCGTTCTCGGCGCGGCGACATCAAACGGCCCGAGATGAGTATCGCCGCGGGCAGGGCCCACGCCCCTAATATTTTTTTAGTTTTTTTATACTTTTAACAGCTTGCCGCCTTATCTCTACATGTAGAGTACATTTCCTCGTTTTATGGTTATTACGATAAAGCGGATTCGTATTCGGCTGACAATTAAAGCTCTGTTTGTAGAAACTAGAATGAGCTTTTAAGGTATAATGTATACCATTTGCTTTACTATCAGTAGAGCAACATAAAATTAGACAAAGCATTTCGCTGGGTAAGTAAGACATAAAAATGTGGGATAGTAAGTATATATCACAATCAATAATTAACTATTCAATCCAAACAAACATACAAACAAACAAACAATCAAATCTTTCCTCTTTGTAATATTAGTATAGATAAATCAATCTTTAATATAAAAATCTATCTGTCAAAATTTAACTCAAACGCGATATTAACGTTTTTCTAAGTTACAGTTAACCTTCTATATTCTCTCAGATCGGCCTTATCACTTGGATGTACGGTAAATAATACCTTTTCTAAGTGACCGAAAAAAACTGTTATAAATACCGGCCAAGTGCGAGTCGGACACGCGCACGAAGGGTTCCCTTCCGTATGCGTACCATCAAAAAATCATGTTTGTTGTATGGGAGGCCCCGTTATTTTTTTTTATGTGAATATACAACTGAATATTCTGTAAATATTTCAAGCGTCTACCTGTTCCCTTTATTAATATCGAGCAAAAACCGGCTTAAAACACGTTTGTTGTATGGGACACCCCCTTTAATATTTATTTTATTTTAATCATTATTTTTTAAGTGAATACACAACTAAATATTGTGTGATTATTTCAAGCGTCTACCTGTTGCCGTTATTAATATCGAGCAAAAAACGGCAAAAAAATACGTTTGTTTTATGGGAACCCCTCTTAAATATTTATTTTATTTTAATTTAATTATTTTTTTAAGTGAATACACAACTAAATATTATGAGAATATTTCAAGCGTTACCTATTGCTGTTATTAATATCGAGCAAAAATCGTAAAAAAGAAACACGTTTGTTGTGTGGGAGCTCCCCTTAAATATTTATTTTATTCGGTTTTTAGAATTCGTTGTTATAGCGGCAACAGAAATACATAATCTGTGAAAATATCAACTGTCTAGCTATCACGGTTTATGAGATACAGCCTGGTGTCAGACAGATATACAGGCAGACGGACAGCGGAGTCTTAATCAGGGTCCCGTTTTTACCCTTTGGGTACGGAACCCTAAAAACTAAGCAATTTACTTATAGGTACAAGAACTGTACTCGAAAAGGTTTTTATTTCTAATTAAAAAACACTCTTAATTCCCCTTTAATTACTTATAAGAATAAAAGACTTCAACGCAGTCAATGAAAACTCATACCAAGAAAGAATATTGCGGACTCTACTCTACATAACATTATGCAAATGCAATGGTTTTAGTTTGCTTAACAATCACTTTTAGACCAGTTTGATGGTCTGAAGAAACTTCTGTTGAAAATGATTACAATTACCATTGTATGTAATACTGTCACGGCAGTAAACCACTGTGTTGTAAGGGCGAGCACAAAAGCTCTGAGCAAAGCTTTTTTTACAAATGCAATATTGCAATTTGCAATGGCACGTGATGCAATAGACGGCGGTCCTTTTGAAGTACTCTTTATACCGGTAATGGATCGCAGTCGACAGAGGTTGTCGCCTCTGATGTTGCCGTCCAAAGAGCGCCGACAAAGGACCCGCACCGCGGTAGCACAAAGCTATTGATATCATTTAAATCCCTTTGATGATCGCCGGCACTTTGGTTACCATCCCTGTGGGAAAACAGGGTACGTGGTACCAACCCCTGCCTCTCCGGAACTCAAGCGTTAACTAATGGCAAATCATTTTGAAGTTCTTGATTGATTAATGTTATTGTGGCCATAATGTTCATGATTTTATATTTTTATTGTAACACATAGTGTAAAATAGTTAATTTATTTTGTTTATGCATTCACAACCGATTTTTATTATTGATAATAGGTTGGAAGTGGAATAATATGAAAAAATAACTCATAATTTAGTACTCGGGAAGATGACGAAATTGTTCCTTAAAATAGTAACTTACCTAAAAGTAGATAATCTATCTACAACCATTCGAAAACAAAGCTTTTTTGCAACAAATTGTTGAAATAAGTATTCAAAAGTACATAAGTACTTCCTTATTGCACTTAAGAACATTTTATTGATTCCGGTTTTATTCATAAAACCTGCAAAATATTACGAGCAAGTTATTATTTTTAAACTTACCTCTCTCACCGTGAGAGCAGTAGGTTAGTTTAATAATCTGTGAATAAGTATTACTACTGCGTTTAAGTGTCAAGTATTTTTTTTTATCGTAACAGCAGGGCGTGCGTAACAGACACAGATATTAGTTATGTTGAAGTCGAGTCATATTGAAATTAAAATCAATTTTCACTTTATTCAAAAACATTTTACACTTATTTCGATAAATTTTAAACCTTGGAGGTATTATTCAATCACTGCACATGAATAAGAGCCTAAAAATCTTCATAATTTCCAAGAAAAAGCTGTTACGAAAGATCGATCGGTAAATCATCCGAAGCCCATTATTAAAACTGAATTTCGTAGAGCGTTACATAATATAATACTAATAATAATCACACCGCGTTGCTATTAAGCCGCACCACTTTTATGCATCCGACATGGGAGAGAACAGGTTCTGGTATAAATGTACCCAAATAAAAAGAGTTGTTGCCGCGAGCTTTGTGAACGGAGGAGGTACCTTCGTAATCGTACGTTATTATTTCTTTGATGTGCCGATGCGCCGCCGCGCCGCTGCGTCTTTCTATAAGTACTAAGTAAATTACGACTTTACATATGTGGATTATACGTAGTCCGATCAAATTAGTCCAAAAAATAAAAGTAAAGGTACAACAATTCACAACAAGCTCAAAGTTAGTAAAATTGTTCAAAATATAACTGAATCTGTTGTTTCAGAAACCACACATGTGCCATTTTTTCAAATATTCACTTTTAATAAATATAATAATAAATAAATAATTTCTTACAATCACACCAATTATCTAAGCCCATGAAAATTTCGTTTAGAAACTGTGTCATGGAAAGCTTGATAACCATTTGATAACGGATAAATATATACATAAATACTTTTTGTTTGTAAATACATACTTAACATAGGTACCTACTTACATAGAAAACACCCAGTCCAAAATTATTTCTTACTTTTTTGATGTGGTTTTTTTGAAGGCGGTTTTATTTTTTTATAAAAATTCACTCTTTTTAGAGCATCGTGCAGGCAATTTACGTGTTTTCTGGTAAATAGGTATGTGATCAAACGGAAAACCTCCTTTTTCGAAGTCGTTTAAAATACCTTGAGGTATCCCCTTTTTAACAAAACAAGAATCATCTAAATCGGTTTATAAACAAAGGAGTTATGCCTAAAGATACGTATTAAATTCACATAAAGTGGTAACGAAAACGACAGTATTTTCAAGATTTCCTGAAAACTGCTGAACCGATTTCAAAATTTCAAAAAATGGGACCAACTTGGAAACCAACCTGCTATGGAATTGCGTAAAGTCAATCGTATTCATTTGACAGTTCATATCGTATCATAATAAATGTCATTCCATACAAATTGCAGCCGATTGAATACGATATGAACTGTCAAATTAATACGATTACCTTACGCAATTGCACCCTTGATGTAATAACGTTTGAACCATTTCAATCGGTTCAGCCGTCTTCGAGTAATCGGTGGACATACACAAAAAAAAAAAAACATACATACACTCGAATAGAGAACCTCCTCCTTTTTGATTTAGAAGTCGGTTAAAAACAAAGTTACTTTTTGCTGGCAAAAAATGAAAATGAAAGTGTTATTTTGGCTTGGTGTAGGTAATAATGTAAGATAATGATGTAAGGAAGTGATCAGTAAATGGTAAAGAAATCAGCTTACGATGTGTACCGTATCGTATTTTTTGATATTTACAATATGATGATGATGATGTATGTTTGTGCGTGTGCCTATGTCTGTTTGTTACTCTCTCTGTCCCTCAAAAAATACTGAACAACACTACATATAGCCGATACATTGGAATTACACATCATCATTTCAGCCGTACGACTGGTACGACGCCCACTGCTGGGCATAGGCCTCCCCCAAGTATCTCCACAACGATCGGTCCTGCGCTGCCCGCATCTATTTTTTTCAGTAATAGCACATCTCCAATATTTTAAAATATCATTATTCTGTTATTGAAACTATATTTTAGGAGATTTGTGTCATGGAAACATATTATGGTATTTTATAAATTAATGGATGGACAATAAAAATAACATACCTGCTCATGCATTTAAATTTTTGTCACAAATTGGGTTCTTTGTCTCTCCTGTAAAATTTGGTTTACTGGATTTGTGTGATTTCTGAAACAACCGATTAACTTAATTATAAATTAAATTTAAAAAGTCCTCATCGACCGGGTATCGACCTACCTGGGAAAAAAATACTCGAGGTCAAAGGTAAAAAATGAGTTCTTCGCGATTATTTATCATAAAATTAGCTCAGACAAAAATGACTGTAGATCATATAATTATCTCCAAAAAATGTATCAAACTTTTTTTTCCTAAGAGCCACAGTTTCTGAGATATAAGTAGGTAGGTACTTATCGATTCAAAAAGGTGGAAAATTTGGAATTTTTGGTATTTTATTTGGACTAATGTCAAACTAGTATGGGGTTTTGTCATTACTTTCCGAAAGTAAGCGTTATTCTTGGCATAAAAGTTTGGTCGAATAAAGCCTGAGTCGGCAAACTAAAGGGTTAACTTATTTTAAATGATTCGATGATTCGCTTAGTTCTTTCTAGGAAAGATAACTGAATAAATACAAACTCCAAACCGCGGCATTCAAGAGAACTCCATACGCGTTGAGTAACGGCTGTTACCTATAACCTATCTTCAGTGAGAGGCAGAACTGGTTTAGCCCAGTTATACGCAACTGTAGTTATTTTACACAAATGCCCAGCTTAGTAGGCTTTTTCGGAATTTGTAAGCGAATTCGAACGTTGATAAGTCCCTGCTACTAACAAGAAGAAAATGTTGTATCCGATAGAACGTTAAAATGCTTAAAACTATAATTCTCAAGAATTATATCATGCCCTAAAGTTCATAACAGAATACAGCTGCAAAGCTTTTTTATTTTCAAAAGTTAGTCCCACATCTGAGGATAAATTATGTAAGTACATATTAGACATTACATTAAGAGAAAAGCAAAGCGTTAAGAAATATATAAAGGAAACCTAAAACTATTTAAAAAAATAAATACCTAGCGCTAGCGCTGACGTCCAAATAAAATATAGAAATACCATAGTCTATAAAGAAGCTTAACAAAAGAACTGAGGCCTAACTTGCTATTTCCATCTTGCTAATAAATAACATTATTTGACAGCTCGCAAGGCCCATGGTGTATTTTTAATTAGCTTTGTTTTGGTATATTAGGAACAAGCACAACACCAGTACAATGACCCAATAATCCAAATCAAACAAACAGTGAAATTGCAGCTTGCGTCATGTTTATTGGCTTTCAAACAGTGAACAAATTATGCGTTCAGTGTTTTCAAAGGAATAATACCTATATGGGAGAACTAAGAAGAGGTTGCAAGTTTGCAACTATGCAAGTGCTGTTATAATAACTCACGTATGTTATTAACTTCTATCCAAAGTCAAATATTTGATAGAAATAAATACGAGTGGGCTACACGGGAGAAACGAAAAACCGCGACTGGCGCAGTGCCAGCCATCTGAATAGCAGAAATAACGCCACTATCAACATTCCAGGTCACTCTTACGATTATCTTTTTTATTATAAGTACCGAAGCAAATTATATGTTTTGATCGCATGAAACGGCCGTCTAAACATTACAAGTGAAATAAAAATTCTTAACGTCACAACACTGCTTGTTTTACAATAAAATTGGCATCTAATGTTCGTGCATGTCGTAATTTCCCAATAACATTTTAGTGTTTTTTTATTATTATTCTGGGGGATTAAAATTTCTCCCATGCGGTTATTAGAATTTAGGAACAAAAACCAAACGGGGGTGGTCCCGGCTAATCAAGTCCACATCTGGCAATGGTTTTACTACGTTCTTCAATAACAATTGAAAAGTAAAGCAGGCAGGCGGCTATTTTGATAGGATAAGTGACTCAGAGGAAGTAATTATTTGTTATTAACCGGATTTAGAAAAGCTACTACAGGTATACTTATAGATAATTATTACTTTTGTTCTTACATATACCTACATCATCGCCTAAAGGTATTATTTTATACGACTAGTCCTCATGTTTGCGATTTAAATTTTAATGGCTTTTATAGACATCCTATCGACAAAGGTGCTCGACTATTCTATGGTCAAAGCAGATATTACCATTTCGTGGAACGCTCGCCACCCACGTCGCGATCCAGTGTTCGTTCGGTGTCCTACTCGAAGGACCAACATTTTATAGTGACATCATAAGATTCGACACATTTCAAGTTGTTACAATGTTCCTCGTTTCTCCGAGACCAATTACTTTATTAGTACACCTATAACAGGAAAGGAATGCGTCTACACCAATTTCATTCGTCTGGCTGAAGTTTTCTTTATTACCGACATAAAACTGTGTTTGTTGTAAGTCAGTTTTGGAATACGACCTCATCTCGGTCACAGATTACTCATCGACAATAAACCTAACACGAAGAGGCCGTAAAACTCCAATTTGGAGCTTGCTTCGTCCGCACCGCTGGCGCCCGCCGTGGGATGTGGGATTCAGGCTCCGGCCCCATGCGCACATCTTCCTATTCATTGTATAAAAAAAACGCATATTTTACCTTCCTAGAAATCGAACTAGTATTAGTTACTTTTCGTTTCTGATCAAATTTCTACTTGGTTCTTGAACGAACTTGCTTCTTGAAAGTCTCTACAATATTATTAACGTTGCGCATACGTAGCTAGATCTAAAATATAAACAATACAATCATCATCATCATTAAAAAGTATAAATTTTGTCAACAGTTGTAAACTTTCACAAATTCTGGGTGAAAATAAAAGGATTGAAAGAAAAAGATTACTGACAATAAAATAATTGACTTTGAATTTAATTATAAAAGCCATTCAAGTGGATGGAGATGGAGTGTTCATTACTGAGGATAATTTGTAAATGCTGTTAGCTACCTAGTTTTAAAGATATAATATATTGATAATTTTACTTGTCTGCTATTAAGAAATCGTATTTTAAGATGTGCAAATGCAAATTTTTGGTTCAACCCTTGTAGGTAAGTACTAACAAGTTAAGCGAAACCGACAAGAAAAGAAGCCTCCCCGGGGCGGACCCTGGAAGCAGCTACATTCAGTAACTCAGAGTCTAGGTTGGCTATTCCTCTACAAAATAGTTTAAATACTATCGACCGAACTATAAATAAGCATAAATAATAACTACACAATAGTACCACAGGAAAAATACAACGAGGAAGGGTCGTAAAGAGGAGAGTGACTGTCCATGCCGTCGCACGAACATTCGGGATTAGAAGGTTTAATCCTTGTCATTCATAGATTATGTAGGATCATTGTGACCGTTGAATGTGCAACACAGTACCAAACTAAAGACGCACAAACATATCACGTTGCAGGCGCCACTAGCGATACGGAAATTAATAAATTGGCTGGTAGAAATGTCTTATAATCACAAATATGACGACCGGTCAGATGATTGTGTGACTGTACTTAGTTGATAGGACCTCAGTGCCTTCCATAACCTTAGGTCGTGGAGGCGCAACTGGTAATTTTTCTATTGCTAGTAGTGCCTCCCCCACCGGATCACATAATATGTTATGTGTGTTCTTTAATTTGGTACTGGGTTGCACATTAAAACAGTCTCAATGATCCTACATCATCTATGAATGACAAGGATTAAAACAGCTGATGCTTTAGTTCCAAATTTGACCACCGGGTCAGATAGTTTGTGGCACTCTCGTAGTAACTATTTAGTAATCTGTGGCACTGTACTTAGTTGATAGGACCGCAGTACCTACCACAATCTTTTTGTAATCGCCGGCCAAGGTCGTCGACCGCGCGGAGGCTGCCCGGCATAGCGGATGCGCGAGCGCCTTTCTCTCTATTACTGGCTCCCTTGATGGTTTATTTTACTACTTTCTTCAATACAAAAAAAAAAGAATAAAGCTTTTAAATCAGCATGGTTTTGATTTTGGGAAATAACTCTAATGTATAACGACATGTATTTAACGCGGCAACTACAATAATTTTCGGGGCAGCAAAAATAATAGGTTGGCAACTGTCGTTATTCTAACCTAACCTAAACTTATTTTTTCCGCTGGCAACTTTTTTATTTTTGCTACCCGAACCTATTAATTTTTATTCGCGCGGTTTATTATATTCCATGTAGGTATAACTCTTTTACAGACAAGTAAAATTTCACAAGCTTTTATATATGGCTCCGCCTTGTGATGGGGACCTTTTTAGGAATTTTCATAATACATACTATCATCATATCATCAATCATTAGAATTAATCAAATCAAAATTTAAAGCAATAGTATTTATACTTACAAACAAAATATATACAACAATAATCTATTACATACTAAGATGATTTGGCCTAGAGACCTTTTTCGTATCAAGAGTACAGTTGCAAAACTTCTGAAGTATTCGGAATAATTACGTAATACTTCTCATAAAGTTTCTTTCCATCAGAATTTTTCAAAATAAATTCTTAGGTCAATCTTGCTAGAAAATATCGTGCCCGAGTCCGGCGGGCGACGACGACGACGGATGAACAAACAACTCGTGCGCGGCGCGCGGCCACCGCGCGGCGCCCGCCGCAGAACAAATTCTATTCTAGTTGGTGCATGGCAGGCGGCGCGCGCGGCGCGCAGGGCGGGCGGGCGAGATTAGCGGGGCGGGGAGTGGGAGGCGATGCCCCCCGGGGAATTATTCGACCGCTCCCCTTCCCCGCAGAGAAGGATTCATAATGTTTCGCAATAATTCGCGGTCTAAGAAAATATTTCAATTTCGATAAAAATAAACGTGAGCGTTGTTTTTAAAAACGAAGTGCTTACCTATTTGCTCAGTGATGGATTGATGGTGAATTGGTTGTTATTATTATTGTAGCGTAATTAGCGTAAGTAAAATTTGAATGTTTATTTTATTCCTTACCTATGTAAGGCGACATTAACAACAAAAGTAGGTAGGTACCTACTTACAGCAAAACACTAATTTTTATAGGTACCTACTAGCGGCCCAGCCCGGCTTCGTTTGAACAATTTGTGGGTGCTTCGAATCTGTGATAACTTCTAAAGTGTTCATTTAAATGAAATACGGTAAAGGATAATTTTGATCTACCTCAATGATATCGTTTTACCTACATTAAATGGCCAAGGTAACTTATATAGGTACTTATTTGGATAAGGATTAATACTGATTAGGAGACATTAGCTTTGCAAATAAAGTAATATTTTTAAATAACTTAATAAATATAAAAATTACTGTGAGTCACCTATAGAAATAAGGCGACTTCGGGTCTTTTTTGTAGGCCTCTATGATATACAATGCCGTAGTAAATTATTTTGATGTAGGTAGGTATCTCATACGGTTAAGGGTGGTATTCCACTTATCAAAGATCTTTGTCCAAGAAATTGGACGTCGAATGTATGAAATTGGACGTCAAAGTCGTCCAATATGCGTCCAATTTCTTGGATCCAATGCATACTGGACAAAGATCTTTGATGAATGGAATACCACCACCCTTAGCCAGCAGCGTTCGCAATGTACCTAAGCGCTCGAAAAATCGTTTTTTGACGGCTTCATCAAAAAACATGTAATTTTTCTCTATTATATAAATACGTAATTAGAATGTTTTGTATGTAGGTATTTATTTATAAACCTTCGAGAATAAATTTTCTAAATAACAGTGACAGCTGCATCGAAATCCGATGCGTGGTTTAAAAGAAGAAAGGTTAGAAACAGACAGACAGAGGGGGAGAGTGACTTTATTTTATACTATGTACCTACCTACTTACCTACCTAGTGATAGTGAAGTGATGACCTAAGCCTCGGCACGGCACTTGTATTGCTAGGTACGACCACTTATATTGTGGTTCGACGGCTATGCCGATTACGGCTATACTCCGTGACTCCGTGCCGAGTTTTGTACCTACCTAGCAGTGGCAAAACGAAAGGGTACATACCTACAAGCCGATTCTAATCGGCTTACCTTATTATAGTTTAAAACCTTTTATCATAGTTTAAAAATATGTTTTCATCCGTTTCAAGCAATTCAAAAACATTAAAAATTCGCTAAAATAATAGTTACTTAGGTAGAGTATATGTGCCTACTTAAGTACCTACTTCTACACTTAAAACTTCCACAGACATTTTATTTAAGAGGTACCTAGATAGTAAGATATCCATCCATACTTCTTTTACTATGATTGACTATTTTTCTTGCTTAGGTATGTATTTAAAAATAAGTGTCAAAACTGCTTTCTACTGCTTTTTTACCGATTGCTGCTTTTTTATCGTTACCTACTCCCGTATTTTTCGACGATCGAAATATTCCGAATGTTTCGTAATACTTCGGAATATTTCGTAAGTATTCCACGGGAAAGATTCGGAATTATTCCCGACTGCAACTGTAATCAAGAGGAAAATCAAACTAATTTCTATCAATAGGTTAGTATGTCTAGTTCACTTTAAGTGTTAAACTTTTTATTCTATAATTTTAGTTTGGCTCGAAGGACCATTAAGATTCAGAGTACTAAAATACCAAAATACCTAGTTACTTGTAGACTACAACACTGCGAAAGCGTATAGTTAAGTTAGGAGTACCTACGACAACTACGATTTTTTTTGCGAACTTAGTTTTGTTGTTATTTGATATAAGTTATGGGTTTTTATAAAGCAGAGGTGAAATCACAACTTTCTAAATTAACAAATAAAATGTTGTTTAAGTTATATTACACAAAGTTGTAAGGGGTGTATAAAATGTGTGAGTTACGCAAACTAGGGAGCAAAACTTTTCGTTACCAACAAAAAGTAGTATTAGTAGTCTGTGGCAAGGCAAGGCAAGTTGGCAAGGGTCGCCCGCCCGTACAGCCACGCACCGCGCGCTACTACGGCCCTCCTCGTCCCTGCCTCGCCTCGCCTCGCCTCACGCTCGGCTCGGCGCGCTCCATCCATCAGTCAGTCACTCGACAACACGCGCACCAGACGCTATCCTCGCTTTCCCCTGGTTTGTTATTCACGCGGACAACTGGGTCACGAGTGTTTTCAACTACAACGCGGTACTCCAGCTGTGTTATTTAGTGAATGACCAATTGTTTGAAGTGATAGTGAAGCTCGATTTAGTGACAAAACAGCGGCCCTTTTGAAGTGTACGGGATGCGTGCGTGAGCGCAGCGTATGACGTGCTACGAAACGCTGAGAGCGCCGGCACCCGCCGCAGACGCCCCCATGGCGCACCACTTTGTAAAGTGGTGGCGCAACAAGTTTAGAAATGGATACAAGAAATTTAGCAGTACGTAGATCTTTGCATTCTACTACTATTGTAGGTTAACGAATTGTTCATTCGCATTATTTATGCCCAGAAAGACTGGTTGGCCACCCTGCCTTTTTGGCTCTCGTATATTTTGTTTTACTATTTGATGTTATTACGATAGACCTTCTAAATTTTTACTCTGTTTTTGAGGGTACATACTTAAAGCCGAGATTCAGCTACCAATTCTATCCTTGACGTGGCTGATTTGTTTTCAAACACACTCTTTTCCCACAAATGTTTTGAGTAAGCATATCAATGAAATGAAACGTGTTTTTCAGATATAGCTTTCTTACAGTATCGTTTTTCTCGGACAAAATTTGGGTAATTCAGCATCACAAATACGCAGTCATTGCAAAATCTTGATTAAGTATTTGTCATCCATCACTACTGGAACAAATACTGGAAATAGCAAAATTAATTATATTTCATAACTCTGAAATAAACTCAAAAAGTAACTAAATACACCTAGTTAATAACAAAATACGATCAACATAATAATACGTCTATCTATAGTTTCAATATATTTAGATCTGGCCCATGTTTTTCAAGGTTTTTAAACGTAAGCAACACATGTAAACAAACAGCTTCCATTCAATCCTAAATTCCATTATCTTACACAGTTACATACTTAAAAAAATTTATTTACGTTGGCAATACTGCTGATTTTTTATCGCAGTCACACATTACACCTACCTACAAGATCAAAGGCGGAGAATGCCGATGCCGCCGCGGTATGATTGAAAAACAAAATGATGATAAAAAATCACCGCGGGAGGTTAATTCGAGACAGCGACTTGAAAATTACTCTTGGTCAGAGTTCTTAGTAACACCGACGTAATTATAAATAAGTATTTATTTAAACACGCCGACCGGGAAGTTTTGTGTAACCTATCTATCTGTAGGAGTTAATAACTAGATTTGATTGAAGGTATTACCTACATTGAAATTCAATATGTACCTACGTTTATTATAATACCAGAGCTTACGGGATTTATTAGATTAGGCATGTATTTAAATACCAAGTGTGTTAATGAGATTATGAGATACTAAGTTGGCACATTGACTAGGAAATCATCCTACTAATATTATAAATTTTAATGCGAAAGTTTGTGAGTATGGATATTTATTGTTACTCTTTCACGCAAAAAATATTGAACGGATCTGGATGAAACTTGCAACAGAGATAGATTCGATAGATTATAGGCTGGAATAACACATAGGATACTTTTTATCCCGATATTTCCACGGAAACGGGAACCACGCGGGTGAAACCGCGTTTGGCCGCTAGTATAAAATATTTTGGTGTTTGCCATAGGTACCATAACAACACATGAAAGAGCTTACAAGAAGCACGCAATTAGTATTGAATAAAGCGTTGAATCGAACAAAATCTAGTTGCCATAACAACTTAAAAATTCAAAGTAAAATAAAAATTTAAGTAAAGTAAAATTTATGGAAGAATTATGACTGTTTGGAGCAGAGTTTTTCTTCCCTTGCTACATATAACTGGCATTTGCTCTGTCGCAAAGTAAAATATCAAAAGATGCATCCTTCTTATGTCTATTAGGGAGATATTAAACATATGCATGCATACGCAAGTTTGAATTGTTAACCAATTGTTTTTCTTGTACCTACACAAGAGCCGTTTTCATCAATATGGGTAATAATAACACTCCTTATTTCATACGAAACAGTAATCTAAGTTTTGTACATAAACGCCATCCTAGGAAACATTTACCTGAGAGTTTATCCATAGCAGTTCAGTACCTATGACACAGCATAATATTTGTAACCTATGCGCCCCAATTAATAAAGATTAAAGGCACCGATTCCTGATAAATAATTAAAGATATTTATTCATTATCAGCTTGTCGGACAGTAAAAAGTGGAACTATTAAGTTCAAGGTTCTTGCGGAGTGACCACTTAGCCACAATCAGAACGATCTATAAACAGATAATAATATATTTAAGTGATCTCCAATACCCTTCACATTAAGAACCTACCTAACCTACGCCTAAATAAACGGAACTGTAGATATTGTGATGTCACAATACAATGCTTTCTTATCTGATTTCAAACACACAAAAAGTAGTCCAAACTAAAAACTCAGAACCTGTCATATTTCATAAAAGAAAAAGAAAAAGCTAACAGCAGAAAAATATTTACACCGAAATGAAATCTAAATAAAAATTTGAAACTTCCGCTTTCAAAGCCCAATCCAACATCAAAGTGAGCTCTAGTAACGAACAGAGGACGCTTTGATCTCATCTATTTAGTTACGAAATACGCAGGCAGAATACTTCAATTTCTACGATATCTACCTACAACATCATTCATTTTAATATTCCCATACACACGTCAAAGCCGCGAGGCGAAGTTTGTTAATAAAGCTTTAGACGTAAAACGAGTCGCACCGCTCATTTGATTAACTTCAAAGAGAAAAGTTGAAAGCACGTCGCCGAAGCGGAGACAATGATACCTTTTATTTGAGATCAAAGAAGGCCCGCCCCCGGTTTTAAGCTCTCGTGACGGACGGCTTCGCCACTCTGTATTCACAAAACAATTTATAGAAACTGATGAAAGTTCAAACGGCTTTTTGAAAAACATTTTCATTACGAAACAAAATGTAGCAATAGTGAATGTTGATGTTCTGTTATGGAAATAAGAAATAGATTTTGTGTTTTCGTGTTTGAGATGAGATGAGGCGGCTACAGAAAGAAGTTTTTATTATTAAAAATTTAATGCCTACTTGTTTAAGTAAGGGTTTGCACGATTTATAGACCAAGAGACAGATAAGATTGAGCGAGGATTTGCAAACGAAATATTAAATGTCCATTTAAATATTGTAAATTATACAATGTTTTCTCGCAAAACAGTTTTGTTCAATGTAATCCCTACTAGTGAAGAAGAAGAGACGGATAAGATTGGGCGATCAGAGGATTTGCGAACTAAATATTAAAAGCTCATTTAAATGTGGTAAAACAAACCATTTCTTCTCGCAAAACAGTTATATCAGTGTAATCCCTACTACTGAAGACAAATAAACTTATTTAAGAATTTTGAGACTATAATAACACCTCAATTATTAATCCAGAAAAGTGAAATAGTCTTCATATTCATAATACTGATCCCTAATCCCAGCGGAACTACAAAAACTCTATCGAAGTTTAAAAGCCCAGTTAGCGTAATTACCAAAGGCAAAAAATGGCATTATTTTTAATGAGTAACATCAGATAGATGAAAGAACTCGACGGACGTACTCAACGCGCGGTTCCCGTCGTCGCCAGCCACATTCCTACGCTTTGATTTAGTATATCAAGGCTATCGCGTTACCAACCATATAGATAGACCGATCTTTACTATGTAAACGTATATGGGCTTTCCGTTCCTAGTATGACACTGAGACACAAGGATAAGTTAAAAACAAACAAGAAACTAAACTATAAAAAGTATTGGGTTTCATTAAGAAAATATGAATATTTCTTTTTTATTTGTACCTACCTATTCTTGTGTTATTTGGCGATTTTAGAACGGATCCAGTTCAAAGACAACAAGTAATAGGTACCTAAATAAATATCACTAATGGATGTCCGCGACTTCGTCCGCGTGTAAGCAAACTGACTTATGAAATAACTTTCGATTTACGGCAATTCTATTGTTTCTACTCTTACCTACGGCGACACAAGCTGCCGGGTAGAGATGAATCTGCCTTCTTCAAAGAATCGAAATGTCAAAATCATTAGTGGTCGTAGTTTAAATTTATTAATGACTTTCTGCCACTATCTATTTTGGACGTTAGTAGTTATCATGTAATGGCGTTTTCGAAAAAAGATGTATTTTTACATCTTCCTCACAATCTCTACCACTGCTCTGACAATCCTGTTTTTAATGTTGATTTTATGGTGATTTTATTTCGGTACCGTTGCCAGGCAGTTCTCAATGTCAACAACAAATACATTGCGACATTAATTACCTACTTCCCCTGTTAGGACTTCCCGTTACGAAACTTTTCGTAGCTTAATTGTTGCATGACACGCAATTCGTTATATCACAGTCTGGTAAATGAAAGAATATTATCGGAACATATTTGAAGACGAATGCCAACCAGTTTAACCCATACACGTACCTATTATAATTGCTAAAGTCTGTCGCCTGAACCAATTTGGATCAATGCTGAAATTAGATTAGACCTTGAAGAAGGTCATAGGCTACTATTGTCAAATTAGTAAGTGATCCCTAAAAACTGCGATATTTAAAACGACTTCCAAGTGATCGAAGAAAAAAGACTGAAACGTTTGTCGAAATATACATGTCAAGATTTCAATATAACCATAAAAACCACTCCAAGCTTAAAACATGAATAGCGTATAAGTTTACTGGTGTTGCGCTAGGTTTAGCCTAACCAAACCACAAGTTGCCTCGCCAAACTAAAGATGTTACATAGAGGGATCGGTTCCTTTTGAGAAAATAACATTAGCGGCAGATGTGGCGCGTCGGAGGCCGAGTATTCGGGCGGGCCGCGGCCCTTCCAGGAAATAGCGTACGCGCCGCCCCAGGGCCTCGCCTCGCCGCTGCGCCCGCGCTCCGATCCGATCTTTTTGACTTCGCCGTCAACTTATTAGTATATTTCGTCGTATTTTACTCGGCCATTGTACTTGTTTGTATTGTGTTCCTTTTGCCGCGATTACAATAACCGTAGCGGATAGATGCATATAATTCTTTTTATGGACCCTCCTTTTTTTCTGAGAAACGGATTTGTGTGTAGTTTTTCAAAAGTTTTACGACTACTTTAAAAATTGGGAACTGAAGAGCTTTAAAGAAAATTTTATAGTATAAAATACAAAGTGATTATTTATGAAAGTCGTATCGTTGCGTCAAAATAAATTTTGGACCGAAAAGTTAGCTCATAATATACCTATTTGATTTCCCTTTTAAAATTGCTTTTAACTAACCGTACTATTAATTATTTGCAGTTGGAGCGGATAGTGAGCGAACTGACACGGAGGAGCTGGTGGGTCGTGCAGCTTCGCAGTGTTCGGCGCCTCCGGACCTGCTGCCGAGCGAGGCGCGGGCCCTGCTGGCGCCCGCCACGCCGCCGCCGCCGCCACCCCGCACGCTGCGGCCCCAGGAGCCGGCATACAAGCCCCCGTCCAAACCACCATCGCCTACACCACAGGACCACCATGAAGACAAACACACTAGACTGCGATTTGAGGTATGTAAAAAGTTTTCGTAGGTTCGTAAGCATGAAGTTTTCACTTTCGAAAAGAACATAAACTTTCACTCTGTATTGCCAATAAAATTGAATTATTAAATGAATAAGATTTCCGGGAAAAACCGCAAATACAAGTCTTCAGATTTGACGACCTATTAAAAATTGCAATTGTAGAATTACACTATGATATGAATAAAGAAACTAAGTAAGTACCCAAGTATCTTAGAAAAAATAAAATTATAATTTTAGAGTCCCGCTTTGCCGCCGACATACCTCTCCTAAAGTCATGAATGAGCGATAGAAAGTAAAAGATAAGCATGAACTAACTCGTGAGTCGTACGTAACCGTAATATGAGATTTTATCGCCGCCTATATTAAAGTACCTAGTTGTAGTCGGTTAATTCAAGCTAGCATACCATGAGATTATTTATAATTGATGACAAATACGTCGGTCTGGATATTATGTAGGACGGTGTTGTTTATCATGATCATGAGAATCGAGATGTTATTTTATCGCTGTAGTAATTGGTAATTCATTAAATAATGAGATGAATCATCTATTTATGTCCGAGCGGCGGCGGCGGCCGGCGGCGCGACGTATAAACGCGGGTTGGCGGCGCGTTTGGTGCACGTACGCGTATCTCATTGATCGTAAAGGCGCGGCTAGTTTCCTTTTATGCGAGAGATAAGGCCGCAGCTTGTTGGCGCTCCACGAGCCGGCGGCACCCAAGCGCGTCGCAGGTTATCTGCCGTACATAGTCATAACCTCAACGTCTACACTACACTATAATCTCGATTCTCATAGGAACTTTATATTTTATTCTTTTTTTCTTTAGAAGTAACGGAAAACGATAGCTCTCTGTTTTTTGACTAATGTTTTGGTTGTGTTCTTTTCAGGAGCTGACATGTGATGTAGAATTAAAGCATCCGGAGCCTTCTAAACAGCAGCCACTGCAGTTTTCCTTTACACTGTATGACCTTGACGGCCACGGTCGGATGACGAAAGATGTAAGTCATAGTCAAATCTTCTAAGTAATTAATGTAATGATACAAAAACGCTCGTTTTATTTTTTACAACAGAAAAACATTTAAAAGCTCATTATTATTATGTGTAGACTTCGGAAACCTATATTTCTATTTTCCATATTTATCTTAGACGTAAGACTAAATTTCTAAGTGTAATTAAAACCAGTTACTTAACTAACGCGTTCAGTTTTCTTTATAAAGCAGACACTTATTGAGTTTTTGTTATTTCACAGGATATAGCTGGCATCGTTTCAACTATATACGAATCCATAGGAAAGTCAGTCACTGTCCCACATTACGGGTCGAAAACCATTCAAGTGCGGCTAACGGTCGTACCGGAAAACGGGAACGCACGGAGCCATCACGAAAGACGAGAAGCCCGTCGGAGGCGACGGAAAGAACAAGCTAATACGGCACCACCAGAAATAGTGGATCATTCTGACGATGACCACAGGGATAGGCTGTCTCCTGACGAAGACGTTTCTTCTAAATCCTCGTGCTCTGGCGACAGGAGACCACAACAGCGACCAGCGGCGAACTACCACTCTAGACAACATCGCAATCACCGCAGGGAGCATCGTGACCGCAAGCATGTTAAGAAACGATCCGGGAGCTTGCAGAGGCGTGAGCTACTAGAAATCATTCAGGCCAACATGGAAAAAAATCACCTGAGCTTTCAAACTTCAAGGTACGTTCAACACGGATCTAATTAATAAATGCGATGGCTTGGATATTTATATGACGAAATCTTTGAATTTTGATTGAATATAAACGACGACTTTAATGCTTCTAAAGCAGTGTAGTACAAAATAAATATTTAACTAAGCTTCAATGCAGCAACCCTTTAAGTAGCATTTAATTGAACTTCAAACATTGACTAGTTTCCATTACTAACTTTTTGTTCTCATTATTGTTACAGAAAGCCCACCGAACATGTTGCCAATGAAGAAGAGATCACCAGCAAATATCAAAAGCTCCGGAACAGATCGTTCACCGTAAGCGAGAAACCAGTGAATGCATTCCAAAAAATCAAATCTGAGAGTCCTGGTCACGGGTACTTGGATTTGGCTAGCGGGGGAGACTCGAACTTGTGTAGATATGACAGATATCTGCATGCGGTGATCTGCTCGTCAGCGCGGCATGCCCATACGGGCTACCATCAGAAGCAAGCGCAGCCGCGCACGCCCCGCGCCGCGCAAGTGCACCACTCACGCTCGCGATCACATGACCTGCCAACCCAACTCTCCAACGCTCAACAACCCAAAATTTTACAAATCATATTCTTATAGAACTCAGTACGGGACATCGTCGGTGACGACTTTGTCCTCTTTAGCTTTTAGATTAATTTAAATCTTGATTAACTAACGAGTTACCAAATGCTATACAAAAATACAAAAATATGAGATCGCTGAATTGTGTTTGTAGAAATAAAGTGAAAAATCATTATTTATCGGAATGACGAGTGTTCAAAACTCACTGAAGAAGTATTACTAGCAATGGTGACTTGAAAGAAGAACTATTTCTTTGATACATAGCATGGACGACAAAATTTACAAACCTTCTGAAACGTGTGTATTTAAATTAAACAATTATGTGGAATTGCTTTCGTAGTACCTAGGTGTTAAATTGGAATATTCGTAATAAAGTGAGATGCGCCTGCGATTGTTAAAAAATATTTTCCATAAAACATATCTAATATTGTAAAGTAGGTACTTAACTAATTTGTAAAGGTGCCTTATGTATTGATTGTGGTGACGATGACGGACAATCGGATGGACGAAGAATGGAGACCCATGTGGATTTTCGAAAGATATTTAGCAAGAAACTGTTAAGAAAAATGAGGGGCTTTGAATTTTTATGAATTATATTAATGCTTTTGTTTTGGGCTATAAGGGGTTAACTGAACATGGCAGGTGAAACTTGGAACATGTTGTGATCATCACTAATATTTGATTGACCCACTGTTTTTTTTAAATTCGTAAATATTCAATGACCTGTCTCCAAATACCCCTTTGGCACTTTTGCACGATAAGAATGCTCAGTAGATGTACCTTTTGTATAACTCATTTAAGAGTTCATAGACTGATTTTATATGAAATTATACTTGTAAGTGTTCGGATTACAATAGTTTATAATACTGTTATGTTACACTTTGTACATAATGAATGACTGTGCTGTAGGTACTTATTTAGATGGGCATATACAGAGTGGAATTATTTCATGATACCTGGAGGGAAAGTATTCGAAATAATGGAGATAGCAAATTTCACTCAAAGGAACCGTATCTTTATTTTTGAAAAGAAACAAAACTGCATTCAAATATTTTCAAAAATAAGCTTCTTCCACCCATCAAATCTCTCTAACATGATAAATTAAATAAAGAAAAAATTAAAGATCATGGATTTGATGTCAAGTCGATTTTGCCGTTTTCTATGAAACAGCAGATTTTATAATTCTATAAATGCAGTTTTGTCCCTTTTCAAAAATAAGGGTATGTTTCCTTTGACTGTACTTTGCTATCTCCATTATTTCGAGTTTTTCCTTCAGGTATCATGAAATAATAAAACTCTGTACACTAAAGCCACTAACTATAACTACACTTCATATATTTGTCAAATATCTTACTTCTCTGTTGTATTACCAATACCAGTATTTTATAAATCTAAGTGAATGGATGAATCTCTAGAATGTTATTATCTACCTCTTATTTGACTTTCATTATTAATTTATTGACGTATAATTACGCATTTTTAGTTAAGATAGCTATTGTGATAATTCTTAATTGTAACAATTACGTTCAAAGAAAATGTTTGGTCCTTGAATTTAAGGTGTATTGTATAAAGTGTACAAAGTGCTCGTTCTTGTCAAAATATTTATTGTCAAATATAATCATGAGATTAACTTACAAACAAGTTTTTGCTTCAGACTCCTTATCCTCTTCCTAGTGACCTTTTCTTTAATAATAATAATAATAACATGAATAAAAGTATAACGGCTGTTATTGCCATGGTAGTTTCAAGGGGTAAACCACATTTTCTAACTGCATACTCAAATGGCGAAAATGTTACCTGAAATAAAATACATTGTAAACAATAATGTTTGCACGAAAAGTTTAAACGCTAAAAGAACAACTGAAAGAGGTTAGAACGAGAATGTCACTTGCATGTATTTTGTACAATAGGGTATTTTACTGTTTTTTTTATTTAAAAGACTTTCGAAATAATTGCTCCACAAAACAAGTTTTTATTTTGAATCATCTTAAATATTTTTATAGATAAAGGCACAGCCTTCTCTATCGTCTTCTACAAGCCATGCGCATAAAGTTGGCAACGTCGCACTTCTAGTTTTAAGTGAACCAATTTGACACCGTTTGACAGGTAAACGGCGAGTAAAGGCTTCCACACACCAGATGCGTGAGCAACACGATGCGTTGCATCTGCAGCACGCTGCGACATAAAGCAATTCACACCGGCACCACGGCGGCGGCGTCGCACACGCATCGCAGTGCATCTGCGACGCCGTGCGTCAGCGACGCCGTGTGTTGCTTTCGGATCGCGGTTGACATTTTCTTTCAATTCGTAATTATCTTCATATTCTATCCCACAAAAGAGTTTTTATCTTGTGGATCGTATATATGTCGCAGGGATTTTGTCAAAGTCGTGATATTATAATTCCACTAGTGAAATTATAATTTCGCGTGATATTATAATTCCACTAGTTAAATTATGAATAGACAATGAAACAATCCATAAGTATAAAAAAAATAACCACGAAATTTAAGGCGATCGCTTCGCTGCGCTACGCGATCGCCTTAAATTTCTAACCTATCACGTGTTCTATATGACTTCCGAGGCTCGCAGCCGTGTGCATACTGTCTCGTAATGTCTATTCATAATATCACGCGAAATTATAATTTCACTAGTGGAATTATAATATCACGACTTTGACAAAATATTTGTATCTGCGTACTATATTAATTAATTTTTCGCGTATTTCAAAACCCATGATGACAATTTGTAAATATTGACAACTGACGTGCCGCAGTCAGCGTCGCAGCTGCACGCAGACGCATAACGTCACCGCGGTGTGTCCTCAATTGAGAAATCCTGTAGAATACAACGTCACAATGTTGGAGCGCGTGTGCGGCGTTGCCGTTCCGCTGTTGCGCGACTGCGCCGAGGCCATCTCGGTTTGTATCTCGCGGACGGCCGCGGCCGTGCGGCTCTCGCACGCAAACGTATCGCAATGCAGCTGCGATACTGTTGGTGTGAACCTACGCGTACAAATTCATATATTACAACTCATGACGCACGCAGACGCAATGCAGCACGTCTGCGTGCGTTTTTGGTGTGTGGCAGCCTTAAACCTCGAGTACTAAATCCTATTGTTCTATGTAGGTATATGAACTATCCGTTATACAAATATGAGCTAAATCGACATTGTACTCATAAACCTGAAGCCATCTTGTTCTATCTAACTTACCTCCATATTTCCATGTAAAAAGAGACAGCAATATATTTATTCGACCTATTTTTGGCAACATTAAAACGTGACGTCATAGTAATGCATGATTGAGGCCGGTCGCCATTTTTGTTTCTCGGTATGTGTAGGTATGCCACACTTTTTCGTAGGTATGCCATCTCCATAGGATTCGTACTCAGAGGAGTAAACCGGTTCACAGCAATGTTGCCGTCCCGCTTCATAGCAAGGCTTGTAGAAGACGATAAAGAAGGCTGTGATAATGGACATAAAACTTTTTAGTTAGAAAAAAGGAGAGAACGAGTCACCAAGTCAGTAGCGTCATATTCTCGCCATAGATTTCGTTTCAGAAAGAGACATCTATACTTAATCAAAATTAAACAGCTTAACGTGTTATAAAACAGATTCAAATTATTTTTTCACATTTGGTATTCTTAAGGTCAAACGATTAAGTCACAAAAAGCTGAAGGCTCGTTAGATGGCGCTACTTTCGCTATTTAGTAGTTTTATTTTTTTTGTTAATTATTCTTTGTATCTTTGTAACTCAAAATACTTTTTGCGCCTTCTATAAATAAATATTGAATTTTCGAAACCAACACTTAACTATTTGTAGTACAAAAATCATCCAAATATGTTGAAGAAGTTTTTCTGTCATCCAATTTTACTAATCACTCACACATGCATACCATAAATCCGAGTTTCTAGTAACAAAACACTTCGATCCAGCTAAAAACGACAATGTGGCCCAGCGGTCTATATGCTTGACTCAGGCATCAGAGAGTTAAGGTTCAAACCTCAGGAAGCAAATTTTTTTTTTATTTATTATTATTGTTTTTAAAAACAAAACATTAAAATATTAATTTAGATGTATGAATTGCAACAAATGCAGTTGCATTATTTTTTAAATTACACAAGTAGTCTATCAACTAATGCTCCAAAAACGTATACAGGGAAAATAATGCTTGGAACACCATTTCTAGTGTTCCTTAGCCGAATGGCCAAAACCGGAACCCCTATAGATTCGTCATGTCTGTCTGTCCATCTGTCCGTATGTTACAGCCACTTTGATCCAAAACTATTAAGACTACACCATTTGAAACTTGGTAGGTAGATGTATCCTGTAAACCGCTTTACAATTTTTATACGAAAATAAAAATAATAACCCCATACTTACATAAACTGAAACTAAAAAAATTTATATTCGTGTGGGGTGCCTATAGATAGTTCTTCAAAAATAATATAAAAGTTTCTTTAACCATTTTTAGGGTTCCGTAGCCGAATGGCAAAAACGGAACCCTTATAGATTCGTCAAGTCTGTCTGTCTGTCTGTCTGTCCGTCTGTCCGTCCGTCCGTCCGCATGTCACAGCCATGTATAAAAACTACTCATTTGAAATTTAATAAGCAGATGTATAAGCCGCTTTACGATTTTAATACAAAAATCCGGGGGCTTCCGATACATGAAACTGAAACCGAAAAATACTTTTCTTATCAACCATATTCGTATGGGGTGTCTTGTCTATAGATAGGTCTTTAAAAATGGCATAAAGGTTTATCGAACCATTTTTTCTCAAAGTCAATCTTTTGAAAGATTGAGCCTTCCAAAGCGATAAAATGTGTGAGCAGCCTCGTGCGAGGCCCGCCGCACGTGGCAAACGTTCTGCCTCGCGCGAGGCTGCTCGCTTGGTGAGGGAGGACCCGCCTAATCACGTAGAAACGGCTGATCGGATTTTTATGAAATTAAAACATAGAATACTTTTTATCCTGGTTATTGGTCCCCTAAGTATTTTCTCGAATGTCCACGCGGACGAAGTCGCGGGCGGAAGCTAGTATAGAATAATATTCTATGTTATAATTAGTGTATAATGTTGTATAGACAATGGTACGGAACCCTTCGTGCGCGAGCCCGACACGCACTTGGCCGTTTTTTTTTTAATACTAGCGGCAACATTTTTATAGGCAACCCTATAGATATATATTCTCCTAATCATTAATAGGAGTACGTAAAAATTAGGTTATTAGCAAAAACTCGATGAGCGCACTAATTTGCAGTGGGATCTAGAACTAACTCAAAAGAGAAATATGTAAATTATAATTGACACAAACCACATGACACAAACGGAAGAGCGGCATCGCGCGTTGCGCGTCTTAGCCGCATGGAACGGCAACGTCGCAAATTCGCTCGCAATGTTTGTATACGTACACGAACACGACTAATGTCACACACACATGCGTAAGTTTCATGAAAATTTTGAGTTGATTTGTGCTATAATTCTGAATGAAAGTATGCAAAATATTCATTTCGCGCCTACTTAAACATGAGAAAAGATTATAGAACACATAATCTACCATAAATGGTGAATCCTAACATAGTTAAAGGTGAACGTTTTTTGTATGGTAATCGTTTGACCTTAAATGTTATATTTTTTAACTTCCATCATTAAATATCTACATTTCAACAACAGTGAAATACCGTTTTACTGAATTAAGTGTGGAAACGAAATTTTTTGCTGTTTTGCGCAAAGGGACTTTCTATGCTTGCCCCACTCAAACGGTACTACCGTTTAGGCTCAGAATGTCCGATTCCCAGAATGTTCAGTTCCCAGAATGTTTATAGTGTTCTGTGGTTAAAAGCTAAAAGATATTTTATTTCAAATTACCAGCATATATTTCGGGTCGGGACGATACCTCCATGAAAATGAAGGCACAGAGTGTTCATTAAAGTCGGTTTCCAGTTCCTCATACGAGTGTTTGATTAAACATCCATGATGTGTGTGACCGCCAAATGCAGCTCTTGGTCTGATCTTTTCTATGAGATACTTTGTGGCTTCTGGAGATAATGCATCGAAACGTATTCTAAATGGTTTGTTTCTAACTTGTAGCGGTGGTGCATCAGGCTCGGTGCAGAGTGCATCTGACTCTCTGTATAGTGGGAAATGCTGACAAGAAATAATAAAAAAGTTATTATTAATGGAAAATACGGAACACAACTAAATCCTGGATCCACGTCTCCGCGGGAAACCACTAGTTACAAATATAAGACAAACCTGCATAAGAATTGGACGGCTAACATTGAATTGTGCTGCACTGTCATTATTTGTCGTCGTAGTTTTCAACAATTCTGTAACAGAGGGTTTATTAATTTTTTTATTATAGTCCCTGTTCCTTGTCCTCATACTCTTATTATATCGGAAGCTAAGACCTATTTTGGGTCGCTGCGCGATAATATTAAGCCGGTAAAACTGTCCTTACCTCGTATTTTATCAATATAATTCCTAGCCTCCGTGCAAGGTCGACAAGAAGCACCTTTCATAGCCATGGAGTTTAAGAGGACGAAATTATTCCCCTTCAGCGTTATTAACTGTACAGGTGGTGCACTCAACGTCTTGGAGAATCTTTCCGCCGATAAACGTCTCATGCTAGAAAGAAAAGAAACGATTTAAATCTAATGTCCTTTACAAGATTTTTTTAAAGTCTACCTCATGATCTTATAAATATTTCCATATGCAGGGACTGTACTCCGAAACGCGAAATCCAAAATTTCGTTAACCCCGTCCCTTTCACTTGATTCTGTCATGTTTGGAGAGTGAGAAGAACAGGTATAACAAAGTTTCGGATTTAGCGTTTCGGAGTGGATCTTCGGATACGCTTATTAAAACATTTTTTTCGATAATATCTACCTATACAACTCACCTATAATAATATCCTATGTCATGGTTTCCTGCAACAACATACATCGATGTTTCATTTGGAACAGAAAATATTTTGAAGAAGCGAGTTACATACTCCTCGAACTGTTTTTCATTGCTCAATTCACCTTCATCAAATAGATCACCTGCAATATAAAACCAAATGTCAATTAAGTATTATCATAGTCTAATTTATCGAAGCTACTCTGAACATCATTATGTGAAGTTAAAATATCGCTAATGACATAAGTTCCATAACTAAACTTAAACAAGTTTAAAAAAAAGAAAAAGTAATGAATACTGATTAGACGAACAAAATTCTTCTTGAAATGGGCGAGACCACAAAAAGCCAGAAAGTTAGGTAGTAAGTGGGCGGGGCGTGTGAGTAACCACTTTGCTGAAAACAGCAAATCCTCTATACATTTTAACTTTATCATGGCAACTACTCGTAGCTTATGTTTTCAATTCCTTGCGTCACTCAGTACAAAATGCGTGTCATGGACCTTCTAACCGTACCTACCTCTTTCTTGTGTTCTGTGGGCGGGACTAAAATGTCTAAGCGATTTAGAACAACTAATAATACTTAATGCAATAATTTCATTCACCTACCTTTTTTACCCACCTAAGTGGACCGATGACCTAGTGAAGTTTGCGGGCAGCCGTTTGCTGCAAGTGGCTAACAGCCGCTCTTTGTGGCGCTCTAAGGAGGGGGCCTGTGTCTGGCAGTGGAATACTGAGGGCTGATGATGATGATGATTTACTTACCTAATACGAATACTACATCTGGCTTATGTATCGTCATAATAGCGCGGAACGACTGTTGCATTTGGAACTCGCGTCTCCATTTGTCCAGCCAGTAGGTTTTTCTCGGCCCCGCTAAATGCGTGTCTGCTATTATTAACGCCTTCAAGTTCCCGTTTGGCGGATTCACTAATGGCCATGCACACTAGAAATTATACAATTCTTGGGTACTACTACATACTAGTATTCGTCTGGAATCTAATGCTTAAAGTAGCGCGAAACATACCTCTAGTTTGATAGTTCTTATGTGAAGGCACCATTTCAAAGTTGATATGTAGTAAAATGCATTTAAATTTTTAATGGTCCTTCGGGACATTACTGCATAAAATAATACTATTTACTCACCTGGAATACAGCTACATAATAAATCAAGTACTCGCAATAAAGGTACGTAAACAAAACACCTACTGTAAAAATTAAATACTTTTTCGTTATTCGACGCATTGCCACTACCTAACGTAAGATAAATCTACCTATCTCTCTACCTATAAGTAACCAAAATTATAGTATAATAAGGAGAAACATTTTAAAGCTGCGTTTTTCTTAGAATTATTTGGTGATAAAATCATAAATCAATACAACAACAAACCGTTTAGGTATACTACGCTAGATTACACTACTGTGAGAAACCCGTGAGAGAAACTAAGTTCGATATCAGATATACACGTTATCTTATTAGATAAATCTGCTGCCTTATTCTGGAACGAAATTATATGGACAACTTTTGCGATAATGTCAGACATTAAATGTGTTTGTCATTTAATTCTACACTAATCTAGAATTAAATAGACAAAAAAATAACATCCTAAATGTGTGGACTGTTCCACACAATTTCTTTCAAGAGTGATCGGTCAGATATTCCACTCACCGAAAGCAATGCAGTACGGTGCGCTGCCGTGGTTGCTGTGCTGTTTCTGTGCGTCTGTGCGCTTTTATCTTCTGTTCTACTACAAAGGATACAAGCGTCTATATTATTAACTTTAATAATAATAATAATAACCAGCTAAGAATATTTTCCGAATCAATAACAATACCTAATCATGTTTATTTCCATAAAAGTTGCAAAATAACGATTACAACTACTTCTTTGCCTCACTATGAGTTTACCAAAAATAAAATAAAGGTAAAATGTTAATATGATTAGCCTCATTTATTTCATTAAAAATAGTTTACAAAAATGTTATAATTTATACCTACAGAAATATTTCATGATCATCAAATCACATTTTATTTGTTTGTACTCTTAAAATTTAGTGCCCTAATGTAATTTAAATAAGTAAAACAAAACAAAAACAAGGTACATTAAACTGCATAAGCATACCGTTTAAAATATTTGGTGTAGGATTAATACTTCATATTTTTAAGTATAATTATCAAATAAATCGGAAAACGATATAATAAACGAAATATATAACATTGGTCAACATTGTAAGTTAAGGTAACTTAGAATTATGAAATAAATTAAAATACGCAACATCTTCATAACTGTGTTAGGTATTTGACACCAAAGTTGATTTACTACTAATTTCATAATTACTTCATTCAAGACTGGTTTTATTTTGGTTACATAAGTTAATTTGTATATATGAAATTGTGTATTTTTACAAAAAGTCAACTTAAAAATAATATAAGAGTATTTGTATTGTAAAATCTTATTTAATAATACCTTTAGACTTTTTTTAACTATTTATTTAACTTTATTACCATAAAATTTACTGTTTAGCAAAAATATGAGTAAATTAACGTTGATTTTAGCCTTTCCAAACAGGTCCATAATAGCACAGCCCTCATATTGTTTCTGTAATAGATCCTGTATGTCTACTTCAATAGACTCCATTTCGACTCCCATGAACTTGGCTCTGATTGTGAACACTCCATTATGATCAGTCGGCGTGATATCGAACTGCACATTTTTGAATTGGTTGGGGGAAAGACCGTCAATCTCTAAAAGCACCCCTCTTTCTAACAGCTTAGCACCGGAGTACTTTGCAGTTAGTTTAGACTTTAGTTTTTGAATGTCTTTGCCTGGTCTTCTCAAACACGCGTGCACGCTTCTGTGAAAACATCAATGATTTTTTGTAATAACTGTAAGCTCGGGACGTGTACACATTTATCCACGCAAACGATTAAACTTAATTGTTTTAATAAATAACTTGAGCATGCAGGAATAAATAAAATTGCTATCAGTACCTTTTACCAGCATGAAGATTGGCAAGACACGACCGTATGTACTGGTCGTAGGACTTGCATTTCTCCTCATAATATTTTGTTTTCTCCATTAAACTCTGTTTTGTTCTAGTCAGTGTCGCCAGCGCTCTCTTTTGGGCTTGTCGGTACTTGCCCTTATTACAAAGATCGAGAGCAATAGATGTCACCAAAGCTTGGTAGCCATCTTCCCGCGTGACGTAACCTTCGTCTTCGAGCATTTGCAAGTTGCGTCGGAGTTTAGCAATGTGTTCTCGCAATGTCATAGCTTCGTCAGGCTTTGCTTGACCAGAGTATATGCGCCTTTGTACTTTTTTGGCATACTGTTCTTGTTGTTCCTTTGTAGTGCCAATACAAAGTGCCTCTAAGAGGTGTTCACCTGTTTAAAATTGAAATTCATTGCATAATCATATTAAGCAAGTGTTAAAAAAGGATAAACATTGGCAGATAATTGCACTGTTTCATGCATCATGCATGACATGACTGAAGTTCTGAAATGAAAATAAATATGGAAACTTTTCATACCATTTAAGAATGGAATTACGGCAACACACAGTTCTTTGGTTTTGATGAAGAGTTTGTTCAAGTCTGTCATATCATCAGCTGGAGCCTGGAATTTATTCACTAGTGCTAAGCACACATCTAGTCTAGCATTCTCTTCCATTGATTCTCCCATTTGCTGTTGATCAAAACATTGTTTGTAATTATATGCGGATTCTGAAAGTCTTCTTCGGATTCTGAAAGGGGCGGGGCTAAGGAAGTTTTGGATTTTGCGTTTAGGAATAGGCCCTCAGTGAGTCTCGCAACGCAAATTCGAAACTTTGTTAACTCCGCCCCTTTCACTCGATTCTGTCATGACTGGAGGGTAAGAGAGACGGGTATAACGAGGTTTAGGATGTTACGTTTTAGAGTAGACTTTCTGGTTACAGCCCGATCTTTTTGGCGTGTCGGAACACCGCGCGAGACGATACGCAATACGCAATTCAGAGGCATGCGAGTAAGCGAGGTGCGGTTGCGTGGTACTCTACTGCGCACAGAGGCTAACTTCACGACAGCCAATCGCACTGTACTACGATTATTCGTTTGTTGCCCTTGTTACTCCCAATCTTACTACCAGTAGTAATACCGTTAATTTTTATTACCCTTCTTACTACTCCAGTATGAAGTTGTAAGAAGGGAAAAATTAAAAAGCCCGTGTTACTACCGTAAGTACTTTTAGTATCATTCAATTTTTATGTTTACACGTTCAACTTTCGTTCAATTGAATTTAAAGTTGAACGCAAAAGTGAAGCTCAATTCTTTCAACGCTACTGAATGTGGTTGAACGTTGCCATTGAATGATTCACTTTTACGTTTACATTGTTCAATTTTTATAGTCATATTTTGATGTGTTGGTGTGACTCATTGAATAAGTATTTAAAAAAATATGATTTAATAAATGCCGAAAGCCCAAAATCTAACCAACCAACCTTTGACATCACGACGGCACCCTTTAACAAGAGCCGACACGTGCAAAGGCGGCGCAATAAAAGACGACACTATGCAAGCGAATACACTTTAAATAGCCCTTTTTATTTAGACACTCTATTGCGCAGGATTGCGTGCGGGAAAGTCCAAACGCGCAATCCCTCGCAAAATTGACTGTTTTATGTTGTTTACGCTAACACTCATTCCGTTCCCTTTACACATACGCTCTTTCGAACACGAATGATGTATCACGCGCTATAGAGTATCTGTGTAAAAGCCCGCTATTTGTGAATTTAAAGTTCCTTCAAAGTTTATATGTAGTACTTACCGTGTCGATGTCACGTGACGCCAACTGGGCTACAGATGGGACTTCTCCTAAATCATCAAGGAGCTCGTTAAGCCTATCCCGTGGGTCTGGGGCTATTATATCTTGATATTCGACCAGAAGCGCGTGCGTGTCAACTATTTCCTGTAACATTTTAAGTTGTTATAGATTCACTACTCGATACATTTAGATTTCTTTTCCATTTGTAGCTATAGATTGTATTATATTGTTATAAACTTGTGACAAACGCAAATGATTAAAGAAGCAGAAATAGCCGTTTACGTAAAAGATTTTTCAAATTATATTTCTGTTAGTTGAGTAATCAAAAGTAACCATACATGACATGTCGTCGTGAATTAAGGTTACGCTCACTTTGGATGCGAATACGTACACGTACGAACGAGGTTGTACGAATTGAAGTACGTATAATACGACTAAGCTACGATTCAGACCAACCGCTGCGCATAGCACTTGTAAGGTTTGGATAAATTGTGCGTGTTCGCAAGAGTAAAATTCGTACGAAAACTCAGACATAGATGTCAGATGTTCTATTGTTTACGGAGGGATACAATCATGAATATTTAACGGTATGAATGCACTAAAGTACCTGAACAGTGATATAAATGTGCGGGTGATGGAGCAATGTTGCCTCTGTGTACTCATCGACAGCGAAGTATTCTTCGAGCGTCGGTCCGCGGCAACATCGACGGAACAAGTCCTTCATTTTCTCATGGCACTCCACTATGAACGGATTGAGGCATTGGAGGTGGCGAGACTCTTCACCGAACTGAAAATCACAATCATTAGCACCAGCCATTTAATCTGCCAATATTAAGGCGCAGGTCTTTCTTACGAATTACGGATAAGGAGGATGAATAGATGGGAAAAAAATGGGCCATGACCTACCACACGGGCCTAATGCGGATTGATGGGTATTACCGACTGCAAATGCAGCCGGAACCAACGGCTTTACGTTACTGCCAAAGGAAGAAGGACCTAGAGATATTAAGTTATTGATCATAGACCCCGAAACCGTCCATTGCGAAAGTTGCTTTACCTCTACGATCGCAGGCCGAGCGCTAACCACTGCGCCACAGTCTCCAAAATCACAAGTAGATAATTAATTGATAAAAATAGGAGCGTTTTACCTACCATTAAAACGCATATTGTGTCCGGAGCCTTATTCGAAGCCTAGGTAAACATATTTTGAGAAAGCCCTTTCCGTTTCCGTTCGACATCAATTTTCCTATTGGTCAATTTTACCCACGTGACGTCACTTCCGTAACGTCATCATAAGTCACGTGATACGAGTTCACCTTTTAGCAACGGCGGAGGATTTGTGTCATTGTAGTCTCAAAATCTGAAACACTTGACAACCATTAAGGATAAAATCTACACCAGGCAGGTCTTAAAGCTAGGCTTCGAATAAGGCTCCGGACACAATATGCGTTTTAATGGTAGGTAAAACGCTCCTATTGTGTCCTTTCGCCGTTATTCGAAGCCTAGGTAAACATATTTTGAGACCTTGTTTGTTATCGCCTGGTGAACGAGGACGCCAATGTGACATGTATCAGCAATTATGACATTAATCTTATACCTTTTGACAAACTCGACAGGTACAAGGGGTACAAGAATTAATTGTTTAACTTTATAACTCAACATCACAAATTAATACTGATATCAGAAACATTATGCTATTACTATCAAACATTCAAGTATGTCATACAATAGTACGTAAGTACCTATATAATAAAAATATGAGCACGGACTGAACATGATTGAAAAGAAAATAAAATGTATACTTATGCTCAATCTATCAAACCTTATTCATAAATATGTAAACTATGTTACATAAATCATTTACATATTCTTGAAATATTCAAAAACTGAAAAGAAACAAACATTACATTAACACAACTTGTGCTATCCCTTATATATTTTTGAAGCAAAAACATCTGAAAATCTTTTGGCTAAGTCTCTTCTGATATAACATCGATACGATATGATCTGAAAACACATAATAAAGCAAAATATAAGTACAATATAATAATTGTAAAAACTTTCGGCACAAGAAACCATAAGCACAAGACTCTTATCTTCCCTAACTGTAAAATCATGTTGCTTTAAATTATTATGTTACACCTGCTAGTGACACGCTAAACTCCCGAGCACTAGCATTGTTACGAAGCTGACGACTGTTTCTCAGTATATCCTTTACCGCTATAGGGAAATTATTGTTCATACTAAAATAAATAATTTTGGGAATTTTAATATACCACTGTGTAGCCCCAGTCTAAGCAAAGCTTCTCCTATGGCCAAGATGCCCAAGTCGTAATTCTTATGGTTCTGTAGGGTGCGAAGCATTAAGTCCACCTATGTACTGTAATTAGTGCATGAAGAATTAAATAAATAAATAAACATGTATTTTGTAAATACATGGTTGTGTTACATACAAAACACTTCGATCAATTAAACATAATATTATACTTAAAATATCGAACCCACGACGTTATTTTTGGCAGTTAAACTGTTGACTCACTACCTACACCAAATTCAAGAGAAAAGACATTATTTAAAGCTCTGTGCTAGAGAAGAAGTCAACTATTGCTATGTTTGTGCAGTGCAAGATGCATTAAAGTTTGATTGCAAAAATTAACGTTAACATTATTCGAATAAATAGGATCGCAGATCGCAGGATGTTATATGTATAACATCCTAAACTACTTGTGCCGGCTTGTCTTACTGGTCTGACAAAAAGAGCGATCATGTATAAAGGTCAAGTAAATTTCTGAAAATAATGTAAGCACATGCCTTATTTTACAAGATCAAAACAAAAGTAGTTCGTATATTAACTTCTTTAAAGCATCTGCTATTTTGTAACAAATCTCATTTGCATACAAATCGAATTAATGTAACTCTAAAAGATAAATTGCAAAAGATTTGCAATATTTTGTCATAACTTTATCTACTACTTATATCTATCAATCAATAAAATATTGATTTATTCACATAGACATATAATAAGCATGTAGGTACTTATGAATCGTCAATATTTTCCTACCACCCATTCAAGACTTTTTAACTGTAACTATACATATAAATATAATAATGACAACGAAAATGACTGGTAATGGCCGATAATGACAGTTTCACTTTATATATTTTACCGACACGGTCCCAAGTTGCATTGCAGGACACAATTTTTTATATAGACTGCCATTCTAAAGACGCGTTTCTCTTATTATTAATTACCATCGAACCAATGAAAAACTCCCGTTAATTACTGTCAATTTAGCTACACGGAACATCTTAAATAGTTATATCCAATCTAGCAAAGAAACATGAATATACAAAATTAAAAAATTTCATTGAGTTATGGCTCATTATACCCATCCATTTAGTAAAAATGGGTTAACCGGGCACATTATATAACTTCGTAATGAATACAAACAATTCTAACATAATGAACTAAAAATATATATATAGATATATATATACTTATATTAAAACTCACCAAAGACATTGTTTATCAGAAACATAAGAGACTCTTTTCCTCATCAACGAAACAACGAGCAACTTCTTTTAGTTGCCCTAATGCTTGCCCTAAGGGCATAATTTTGCTATTGTACAAGACAGTGTTCTTGTGGAGCGACTGTCAATCTGAAAACTCGTAAATTATTATCAATGATCTGATCTACTAATTTTACATTTGTATGGGTCCGAGTCCTTGCGAAATCAATCTCAGAAACCCATTTTTACTTATTCTTTCCAAAAAATTCATAATTTATCCAATTTTTATGATAATGATTCATTACAGGTTCATAAAAAGATGTCTTTGTAGACAATATCATTGTTGTAGACCCTGTCAATCTCCAAACTGCATTCATTCTAGCCTGGAAAGGCGTAATTTTTCTATTGTTTAAGACAGTCTCAAAATCATTTACGTACAAGTACTTTTGACTGAATACATGAATAGTTTATATCATGATAACAAAAGGTTTACATTTTCAACATCATTACATACACAATTACATGAGTTACATGAGCACAGGAAAAAATAATATCGGTAACGTTGACTGCTATTGCCCGTTGTAGGTTGATCTGTATTACAGGCAACAAAATATGGTATATATACCTACCTAGTTTTGCCATTTTAAAAGACCGTGATCATCAGAATTCGTCTCACAATATAAATCTACGGTGCCATGGAGCAGCCTGCCATGTTTATACATGACGATGAGTAAGCATAAACAATGCCTGTATCAGATGACTTCACTCTTCTAGACGGCTAAAATAACTATTGCCTATAAATTTTCTAAAACATTCTACTGATGAAATAAAGTAAAGTAATAATTTATTCGGTGTTTTACATTAACAATAGGTACACATTTACTTAATCTAAACTAAATTTAGGTATGAAACAGTCGAAAGGGCAGACCCGATCGGCTCGTGCTGTTGCTTACAGCTATGTCAGACTGTCAGGCTCTTTCAGATACGCAAAACGCCAGACACGCATTATCAGAAATCGCAGAATGTCAGATTACACTAAAAGTCAGAATCGCAATATCCCAACTGGCTTTATAGCATAATTACTTTGACTGCATAGCTTCTAGTCAGTAGGTACCTATTATTCGTTAAAATACTAATTATTGCTATCACTGGTGCCCATAGGGAGCCACCGCAGTATTTCAATCAATATAATATGAACTATTAGTGCCAAGCACAGCTTCCAGCGTGCCTAATACTAGCGGGGCTTGTTCGCATATAAACATGAAAGGTATGTGTAGTCGATATACCTATACCCCCCCCCCCCCCTTTTTTTACTTATATTTATTTGAATATACAGTTTCTACTTTCAATCATAATTATGGCATTGACGGCACTAATAATATCACGTAATCCAAAAAAAATAAAAAGATTATAATGCTTATTGTCAAAAACATTGCACCCTGATACTTGCGTAAGCAGGAAATGCCACCCGTTACTTGCGTAAGCAGGCTAATTTAATTAATTTTCAAAATAAAAGGATCATAATGCTTATTGTCAAAAAACATTGCACCCTGATACTTGCGTAAGCAGGAAATGCCACCCGTTACTTGCGTAAGCAGGCTATGTTTTTTTTTTTTTCATATCAATTAATTTTTTTTTTTTTTTTTTATGTAACCACAGCTTAAAATCTGCATTGAATATCATATTAAAATGTCAGGGATAATGAATCCAATTACGTATCCATTAATAAAACATTATCGAACCAATGGTAGGGGGGTTCAGGGGGGCTGAGCACCCCATTTTTCAATATCAAATCATTTGCTCCATGCTACATTACACGACCCACATAAACACTCCCTAAAAGGGGCAAGGGTCAACTGTAGAAAGTATTTAGAATAAACTTTTGCAACAACAGTATGTACTTTTAAAATCATTAAATTAAATACACTATTCCCTTTAAAATATTATTTGCCTTGCACTTGTTGGTTAGTTAATACATACATAGCGACGCTTGTTCCCATTTTTAATGCAGGTAGCACTCACATACAGACATGGGAGTAATAAAAGTATAACAGTAATCACACACTATGTGCCGGTATAGATACATGATCAAAAACAAAACGTTGAAACAAAAGCAACTTAACAAAATTAGTGCTATACCACTCGACTATACTGACATTATTTTCGAACTGCAATGATACTTTTCCAATGGACATGATAACCATTAAAGAAAATGTAGGTACTTCAAAATGCTTTCGTAACAATAAATCGCCACAAGAAGTCGGTACAAATTGTAAAATAGGATTTATAAACTAAACAAGAGAAAAGTGTGTCAAGGTCAAGCACGGGCGACGACGGGAGCCGAGACCCACTGTATACTTCCCGATCCTTTCAAAATCCCTAAATCACATTGTATCACTATTAAAAGGAAATCTATTTGACATAAATGATTATGATTATGATATAATCTCTCAGCGCAGATCGCAAAATCTCTCTACTAACTATCACATGAACAGATTTTTCATGGTGAGAAAATATAAAATTTCTTACTTGCTTGTGGGTAAGAAAATAAAAATCAAAACTTTCACTGACCTGGCGAGGTGTTAAATTACCTCAATTCCTATGTGCCAATAAACCTGATACTCCATCTCGTCGTCCTAAATGCGTCGGATTTCCACGATAGGTACTTTGAAATTAACAGGTGGACCTCGAGCCCGACCCGCCATGTTTTCGCGCGCTCACTCACAGGCACGCTCTTTTAAAATTCGAACAATTTTCATAACTAATAATATTACTTTATCCGAGAAAGTAAAATAAAAGAACCACTCGTACAAATTTTTAAATTTTTAAATTTCGAACGCTAACAGCGTTTATGACTAGATGTGAACGGTTGCGAAAAATGGACGCCAATGACACAAATCCTCCGCCGTTGCTAAAAGGTGAACTCGTATCACGTGACTTATGATGACGTTACGGAAGTGACGTCACGTGGGTAAAATTGACCAATAGGAAAATTGATGTCGAACGGAAACGGAAAGGGCTTTCTCAAAATATGTTTACCTAGGCTTCGAATAACGGCGAAAGGACACAATCGTGTATATTATTACAGTAAATAGGTACTATAGAAATATATGAGCTTAGTACTTACTCCTTTCTTAGCTGCAGAGAAATGTAATATCTTAGCCACTGAAGCTAGATTTTTTCTTTGGTCTGTGGTGAGGCCAGATCCATTTGCCAAGTTGATAATGTGGAATGCATCGGGAGCAACTATTGCTGCGTTTAAGAACTGGTAGTATACTAAGTTCCCAATAACCTGAAACAAATAATATTGTATGGTCATATATGTTGTATGGTTATATAATGTAGAATAGATTATTCTAGATTTCCAAACTTCATGAAAGGTTGATATTAAATTCTTCGTCATAAGTTTGACAAGTGTCAAGTTTTAATTAATTTTAAACCTTTCAAATCGGTTATTAAGTCCAAAATTGCGTAAGAGAAAATTAGACATTTCAAGAGTACTATGAATGTTGGATATGAAATGTCAATGCTTACTTTCAAAATATCTTTTTCAGGAGTATGAGGGAACTTCGAAGTGAGCGCCCTATGAAGGACCCGCGCCATATACGTTATGCAAAAAGGTAACAGCTCTGTTGACTTGGTTATTCTTTCCAAAAATATTGTAACAACCGTTTTTAGTTGTGTCAATGCAGTCTCCAGTCTCGCCCTTACTTCTGGATACTTAAGCGCTTCTTCTTGAGTTACAGAGTATGGAAGAGATCTGAGAACAAAAGACATCAAAAATTTAGTACAGTTTCAAAAACATTGGAAATTAAATATGCGTCTCAAAAGTGACTTACGATATTTGTCCCGTCTTCATCTCAGTTTCGTTCCTCCACGCCTTGTATATTTCAATAGGTCCAGTTTCTATGTTCAAGTCTTTGTCGTTGAGTATCCTTTCGATCAAAGGTCCTAGAATAGTCTTCAAACTGTTCAATCCTGATAACTGCCTCGATAGATTTACTGCCATTTTTAATACTAAAGGAGTAGACGCTATAATATCGTAAGGCATAACTACTCTACAGCTAATTTCCTCTTCCAAAGTAAATCTGAACAGTTTTAACAATAAGTATTCGTCTCTGGCGTAAGCGCCGAAATTGTACAGACTCAATACGACATTTTGAACAAAGTTGTTAGTTTTATTTTGCGGTATGCAAAAAAGTAGTTTTGATAAGTAAGTAGGATTTGTTTGTAATTCATAAAACAAATGTTGGTAGCCATCGAGTAGCCGTTTACTTTCTTTAGTTAAAGATTTTAGTCCTTTAACTGCAGTAGAAACCGTCATTAGAGAACCTTTACCGTCAGCTCGGTTTTGAAATACCAGCTTCGTCATAGAATTGTGCTTAACTAAGTTATTCAACTTCAAGCCATGGGCTGCTACATCTTGTAGGGCAATGCGATTTTGGACGAGAAGGCCAATTTTCAAATCCATATCGTCAATTTGTTTGGATAGCTCTTGATTCTTTCTCATTGACTGGACAACTTCTGACTTTAATGTCTGTAGTTCTATTTCTCTGTCATAGTCTTGCGTTGAAAAGTCGAGCATGGGAATGAATCTTTTTACTGCTTTTAGAGGTGGATTTGCTGAATGAAAGAGCGATGTGAACGCTTGGCGAGCCCTGCGTCCACGCCATAATGCTTGTATTTTGATAATCTTCTTTTCCTGAAATAAAGATTATACCATATGTTTTTCATTAATGTATAAGTATTAGCTTAACTAAAAATGACTTAAGTATAGGAAAAAAAATTAAAATAAAAAAGTATTGGTCAGTCTTGGTTCGGATTCCCAGGGGAATTCGCAGGATCAAATCCCGTCCGAAAATCTACTTGCAAGGTTGGTGGTTTTTTCTATTACTATTTTTCCTATTCTTACAGAATTGCATTGTGAATGCATAAAATCAATTATTTACTTAAAGTTAGGTAAAAAGCGAAACTTACTTGAATTTTATACCATACCCATGGATTCCTGTTTCTCTCCTGTTTAAGTTTTGATTCAATTGCCTTCATTTTAATCAATGTTCCATATTTCTTTTCCATTATAATTCTCCTCCACCAAGCTTGGATTTTAATAACATATTCAATGTTTTCACTGAAATATTCATATTTTTCTGCTAATCGTTTCCTGAACAGATATCCTCTGCAACATGCTTGAAAGTTAGTGATGCAATGTTCCAAAACAGTCTGTTTGTATTTATTGACATGATTTTTATTAGTTTTGTCTATAATTGCAATTACATCTTTTCTCGTCAAGTATCGAGCATATGGAACGAAATCTTTCGGAGTTTTCCAGCTGTATGTGTATGATTCAATGTCTATGTAGACTGTGTTTCCCGCATCAGTATGACATACAATCCAAGGGCAAATATGCTGGCCCCTCTTTTTGAGAGCCTTTGAAAACATTTGGAAGTAAATGTCCTTACATGTGCTGTCAATTCTTGCGGAACCACTGAGTAAGGGACTAGAGAGTGCGTTCCAAAACTCGTTAATATCTTTTTTAATGACTGCTAAGTTCAAATGGACTAAAGTATCAGTGAGCTTCTTAACTTTCAAGGACTCATCATTAACATCATTGATAGTTTTAACGATGTCATCAAGCCAAAGACTCTGCGACTCTCTATTGACAAGCTTCTTTTTTAAAATGCGCAGGTACAAATGGTGTTCTTCTTTATGCAGAGGTGTTGCAATTTGTAAGGTGGAACTCTTCAGAAGATTCATTAATGTGTTACTATCTTCATCAAAGACTGCTTTATTAATACTGTTGATGACAGAAACCACTGCAAACATAAGTAGGTAATTAATTTAGTACAAATAGTTGAATACTTAATAAAATGAGACTACATTTGATGTACAAGAGGGTAAAAGTCTTTCAGTTAACAGTTTGCACTGCATTTCGAACTCACCACCAGAGTGACTGACTATCCTGTCTGAATATGAATTTTAATTTTTTAATGGTTTAAAGTCAAATGATGAATATTGAAGTAGAATTAGTTTTTCTTAATGCATTGATAAATGTGAAATACTTACATTCTTCATTTTCGTCGTCCTTCATATTTACCATATCAATGGTGTCACGAATATCTTCCAAAGTAAGCAAAGGACATGCACACTGCTCTCTAGTCTTAACTTGCATTGCAGTAACAAGTGCCGACAAATATCTACGCCGACAATGAGGACGTAAACCTTCGACATTGACTTGATTCGAGTTCAGTAACTTCCAGCAGGCAGCCTCATCACCCCTCTCAACAGCCTGAGATATCGCTGCCACTGCAGTAAGGTACGACACAGAAACAGCTATCTCACTTCCGTTAAGGTTCTTTTCTAATTCACATTTCTCCAATTTCATTTCCTCAAACAACAGTGGAATACTGTATTTATCAATCTTAAAGTTTAACTCTAAATGAGGATTAGTCAAAGCCTTGTACAAGTCTTCATGACTCCCTTCATCCAAGGCTTTGTTTACAAAAGCAATGGCGTTTTTGTGATCTAAATTTTCTAAAGACTTTCTGTTTCCTTCGTTGATAATGTTTTGAAATATTTTATGCCAATTAGTCACACTTTCTACATCAATATCTTTACTACATTCTATGATTTCTCTTACAACATCACAATAAAAGTCCAAATTTTCTTCATTGTAATCCTTTATATTAACCCACTCTTCATTGAATACTTTGTGTAATGTATTTAGGTCATTATCAAGAGATGCATTGGAAAGAGATTTCCACAGGTACTTATAATTAACAGAGGTAATGTGTCCTTGAATTTCAACCTGGGTTAGTAGTTCATCATACTCATCTGGTATGTAACTATCATTTAAGGAATGGTTGTGTGCAGCTTTTATTTTGTCATACCTTGCCACTTGAAGTACTGACTTGTACTCATTTATCAACCTATTTTGGACATGCTTCAGTTTTAATTGAGGGTTAAGTATTGCAGATGTGATAGATTTTTCACTATCTAGCAGTTTGTTTAATTCAACAATAGCTTCATGAAGTCTATCAGAGTCAATAGCATTATTTTTTGATAACAATCCACCAATTTTTTGAAACATTGGTAATGGATGTTCACATTTCTGCAAATCTTTTGTAACAGAGTCAAGTTCTTCATCTGTAATAATATAAAAGCATTTAAAAGAATAATGCACATAAGGTGTTCCTTTTGTCCTCTTTCTTTTTTATATTTTTACTAAAGATGGCTGGAAGAAATTGCTTCACAATAATGAGTATGCCATCTTTTTGCCACAAGCCTGCTTAAATAATAAAATAATTAAAACATAGAAAATAATATTTAAATGTTTACCTGTAAACACTGCTGTGCCAAAAACGTCATGAATAAGTGGAGCTTTTCCCATTTTGAATAGATGTGAACTGAGTGCATGTATGCAGTATATAACACGAGGCATGTTCTTCTTATCATAGATATCAGTTGTTTCTGGTTGAAAAGTCTGTGACAAGAGAAATTAATATTTAGAAAAGGTATTACAGAAAATTGTTTATTACAACCTCAGAAGGCATTTTATATTTAATTTTTCTAATAATTCAAATATAAATACCTGAGGTAGTTCAGTCCTTTTCAAAATTTGAAGGAATTTGTTTATGTTATCAGTGTGTTTGAACTGCAGTCCTACAACCTGTAATTGAAAAAAAAAATCTATTCATCCTCGTAAGCCCTGCGCCGCCCCTTTAAAGGGACCAAATAATCATAATAAGGCGGAGATATTTGTCATTTCACATTGTAATTATCGCCGACGGTACCTTCAAAGGAACTAAAACTTTGCCGTTGATTAAAATTCGAATAAGTACTGGCGGCGCCTAGTATAAAAGTAAGAATTTTGTCTATGACAGTCATTAGTGATTAAAGTTTGTAATTGTGAGTAGGTCACTTCACTTCAGTTCTAAAAAAAGTGTCAGCTGCCAGAATTAGCTATTTTCTCATCCAGGATGGTGCGTCGAGGTAAGAAAAATCTTAAATGATATTAATAAATCTTTAGGCTTATAACTTAAACTAGCTTTCCGCTCGTTTACATATTTCAATCTGTAAAGTTGATATGCCTAAGGACATAATGCCTATGAACGGAAGGTCTAAACTTTGAAACAGCTATTGGATGAAAGGCCTACTCTTCATAATAGCTAAGGGGGAAAGAACTATTTTTAGCTAACTATTTTAACAACTACTAGCCATTTAATCTAACTCTTATTAGATATAAGTTTTCAATGCCTAAGGTTAGATATAACCTAATGGGCGAAAGTTACGAGTTTGCCTCGGAAAAGTCCTGTACTCCTTGGAAGTCCAGTAGAACATGTGATAGGTTAAAATTTAGATAAAAAAATCAGCTGTTGCTTACAACAGTACAGAAATATTTTGATTGACATTTTTAAGTGTTGGTTGCTAGTTGTTATCATAAATCAAACAGACCGGGATCAAAGAATACTATAATATTACTATGCCGGGATAAAGTTATATTTGGAAAATGAAGTAAGTATTTAGAAAAAATCAACCCGTCTCACAAACGCCAATAAATTTTTCTAAATACTTCATTTTTCATTTTTCTATTATAAAAATTGCATTGTGAATGCAAAAAACTAAAAATTAGAATAAAGTTATATTTGTTAGAAACGGACCTGCAATGAAACCAATTGGGTGTTTGACTGTTGTTGAAATGTAGATATTTAATTATGACATGCGAAAATATAACATTATTGAATAACAAATATGAAAAAAGAAATTCAATATGTATTTTAACAAGCGAATTATGAGCTACTTAATTGTGACTCTAGCTATCTCTTTCTAAAACGAAATTTTCTATGGCGAGAGTATGGCGCTATAGAAATGTGACGTCACATTTCTATAGCGCTCTCCTTGTCTAATTAGTAAGTTTGATGGTCTATATCGCTGAAAATATGCAAGATATTTGAAAATAAATACCTATGTTGTGTTGCTACTAGTTAAATGAACATTTTAAGTCAATAATAAAAAATCGGTCAAATACCCAATTGGTGACCCCTGCTCTAGGCCTCTATAGACTATTGGCCTGTAACACAGTTTTCACTCTCACAGGCCTTAGGGAATTCACTAATCTATGAACTTTTTGTAATAAAGATAATTTAATTTTTTATTATACTATTAAAAAACTTGCCAAGGCTCGTTTTTTATACTCCCACTCGTGTTTGAATAACTCTTATTATGTGACAGTCACATATTACAAATGCCTCCACTTAATTACAAGTTAATCTGATACACTGAAAAATCTTTAGTTGAAGTGCCCGGCTTTTGCCAGATGTAAACACTTAGAACGCTCACAGTTACATTTCTGAGAAGGTTATGAATAGAGCTATTGAGATAAGCATAAATTGGACATTTTTATGATGTTTTGCTATTTAAAATAAAATATATATAAAAAATGACGTTGCAAAATATATATATATATATATGTAAAAAAAAAATCATAAACTAAATATACGGTAACATACAATTGTTAATACTTTTATCTACTATAAAAACTGTAAAAAAACGATATTACAGCAGTTTATATACCTTTTACAACGAAAGCACAAAAAAAATACACTTAGCGCCGGCACTGACGTCGACTGACTCGAAATTTCTGAATGTACGAATTTATTTCGTATTGATTGTATTTTAGTCTGTGCTAGTATTTGGTATGAATGAACGGGGAATTTATTAAGCATTCGGTCAAAAAATATTCAGACTAAAGAGAGTCTTAGATACAAAGTAATAGAGACTAAAATCGACCATGGTCTCCTTGACTGCTTAAGCAGTCAACGGGTCCCGAGAGGTTAAGCTTGCTTGAAGCACCATTCAGCAAGCTCGATGGTGTGTGGCTATCAGTGTGCATGACAAGTAGTGTCCGACCGAAGCTTCGGCTTCGGCTTCGGCTTCGGCCACCTTCGGCCAAAAAAACCATCTTCGGCGAAACCTTCGGCTTCGGCCCAAAACCCGGCCGAAGCCGAAGGTTACGCCGAAGGTCCGAGCAACCGTCGGGATTGAACGAACACATTGAACAAACTCTTTTTAATCATCTTTGAATCCACTTCCATATGAGACAGTCAATATAAACCTTCAATATTGAAGTTTCGAAATAATCTTTAACATTAATTGTAGCTTGTAGACAATATTGAACAAAATTACTAAGAGCTTATAAACCTTCGGCTTCGGCTTCGGCTTCGGCCGAAGGTTGTGGGATTGCCGATTAATCGGCTTCGGCTTCGGCTTCGGCCAAAAATAGACCTTCGGTCGGACACTAATGACAAGTCAACTTGAAGCACCCTTAACAGAATTATTTAGAGCTTCCAGCAGTTATTGCAACACTGAAATTATTTTAGGGAAGTAATGTTATTTCAATACAATGTTTACCAATGTTTTACCTTATCATGCTGTTGATTATTGGCGTTTTCCTTAATCCTTCAAAGCCCCAGAAAATGAGACACTATTTGTTCTCTGGCCACATTCGGCCGGTCAATGGGTTAAAGTGTGTGTGCATTAAACACTGGCCTCTATTTATTAGGCATTAATAGATAAAAAGCATACCCACAAAAGTCTGTCAGTTAATAACTAGCTGCTAGAAATATGACATACCTTATATCGCCTAAGATCAAGATCGTAAATCTTATTCAGAGGCAACATGTCAGGAGCTATGAAATGGCCTAACTTCGCCAAATAAACTCCATTTCGCAAACTTTCCTCAAATTCGGTAGCATGGGGCAATTTCTCCTTAAGACAAGACTCCATCCATGTCTTGGCTTCTTCTAGACGACACAAATACTCGTAAGCAATAGTTCTTTGTCTAATCAAGTCCATTTCCTGCCCCGTTTTGCGGACATCGGAATCACCTAATAAGAAACAAAGTAAACATTGGATAACCATCTGACCAAATGCAGGCCCAGGCATGGATAGAGGTAGAAAAATATGAATATAAAATAAATATAAACTAACAATCGTCAATTCTTCCAATATGTTTTCCATCTTCGATAACCCCCATGGTACAGGCAAAATCCAAATTGGACATGATGGAATGTTTATTTATTTGCTCACATCGAATTACTTTTACTATAACACCGAACAATAATAAGATAATCACTGATATTAAAGCCTACTTTTATAATCACAAAATATTTTTCCAAACCAACCGTCAAAGAAGAAGATTTCAAAACACTTCAAAGTTCAAAACAAATCGTCAGTTAGCTTTTTTTTATTTTTTTACTATTGTTCCACAGATACATTCAGGCGTGCGTTCCGTCGCTTCGATCGAGTCACAGATCACTATATATGTAATCGAGTGCACTCGAGCGCACTCCGGGGCGCGCTCTAGCCGTTCCGTGGCTCGGTGAAATTTTACTCTGACAGCTGTCAGAGTGTAGTTTCACTATGGTTTTAGCCGTTCTGTGGCTCAGAGTGCAGCAACCAAACAACCGGTTGTTTTTCAACCAAAACGACGGAACGCAGTCCAGGGGGGCTACCGGCTAAGAAATATGGATATGGGTATGGGCTTCAACTGTCATTTAAATTCCTTATCTTGATAGATTTTTGCTGCTTTGTTCTATTGAACGTTGCTAGCTAGTTATCGTTATACCCGACGTCACAAAACAAGGAACTGATAGCGGCTATTTTCTTTATAAAATTGTCTTAAAGTTCCCAAAAACGTATGAAGTTCATACCCATAAAGTTACGCGGTAGCCCCCCAGGGGGGCTACCGGCTAAGAAATATGGATATGGGTATGGGTTTCAACTGTCATTTGATTTCCTTATTTTGATAGATTTTTGCTGCTTTGTTCTGTCGAAAGTTGCTAGCTAGTTATCGTTATTCCCGACGTCACAAAAAAAGGAAATGATAGCGGCTATTTTCTTCAAAAAATTGACTTAAAGTTCCCAAAAACGTATGAAGTTCATACCCATAAAGTTACGCGGTAGCCCCCCAGGGCCTGTAGCCCTCTGAGTACTGAATCAGTACTCAGTACTCAGTACTCAGAGCTGTAGCCAAAGTAACATCGTAATGTGGCGAAACGACAAATATATTCGCTATCGTCTTTATGCTCCAATCAACTTGCGGCAAGACCACGTGATTTAGCGCAGCTTATACCAATCCGCCAATCCTATACCTTGAATTTCTTTCGAACTTCGTTATCGTTTTTGTATTGTTACTTTGGCTAAGGCCCCAGGAGGCTTACCACAAGCTCTTAGCAAACAGAACAAATGCAGGGCAGTTTTATTGCAAGGTTTAAAATAAACTTCTTGCTAATCGTACCATGAGCCAAAATTAGCAGTCTTTTAGCAGGGTTCCGGTGACAGCGGCGCTATGAAAGTTTTTCTTTTTATTGTAGCAATTTAACCGGCCCTGACTTCTAAGACCTTCAGCCGCCAGCAGCGCTATGGTTGGACATCAACTTGACAGCAAAATTACATTAAAAAAAATACGCTGGTTTCACATTTTGGCCACCGGAACAGCCATGAAGCTCGACTTAATACTGAGGTAACTGGAGAGTGCAGTACTAACACTTTTTTGTCCCCAAAAATTGCACAGTGGCTGTCTTCCGTCTCACCTACACTTTAAAAAAATACGTATAGTCATATGAGACAACTGACAGTCACTACATACATAAATGTCAAATTTGCTGGGTACATTACTGTTCCGGTGACAGCGGCGCTACGTACGTTTTTCTTTTTTTGTAGCAATTTAACCGGCCCTGACTTCTGAGAACTTCAGCCGCCAGCAGCGCTATGGTTGGACCAAGGAATTTATATGTCCAACCAAAAAAAACACGCTAGTTTCACATTTTGGCCACCGGAACAGCAAAGTTTGTGGCACTGTACTAGAAACATCTACATCTTTGCAGCAGATGACAGAGTCAGAGGGACAAGCTAGGGTCAAAAAGGCCATACTACCTAGTCATAAGATCATCGATTATCAATAAATTATCATATAAACATTGAACATCTGCAATATTATGCTGAGTTAAGTACCTATTGTTTTATTTGAAACAAAAGGGAAACCGTCTCATGAGTGAATGAATTAACTAGCAAAAAATAATATGAGTGAAAGCACCGACAGCTCTGCTGCTGTAAAATTTTTGCTATCGGCACCGCGTCAACCAAATAAGGCAGCATTCAGTTTGGCTTAGGCGAGATTTCCAGATATCTCACCGATGCTTATTGATGTAAATAAATATAGAAAGATCTTCGGCAGAAGATCCTAGAAGCCAGGGCTAGTAAAAACTTAATAAAATAAGATAAACTGCCAAGTGCCAGCAGTGCTGCCAGATTGGGGCTTTTCCCCAAAGTCAGACGTCTCTAAAAATATAGTATTGGGTTAATAAGATTTTTGGGCGTATGGAGTCAGAGTTGGAGGGTATTTTTCTTGTATGTTTAACCGATAACAGATATCAACCAACTAGATAGTATTATAAACGGGGTCTATAATCCAAAGGTAATGATAAACATTGATTAGGTAAATTATCTTTTCAACACACTTGCTCATTAAGTGAGCCTTATTACATCGATCTTAGGGCCATAAACCGAACTATAACACACGCGTGCATAATAATATTACAGTACTAGTTGCGTAATATAATTACAAAGTTAACAAGTGCAGTTAGGTACTTACTTAACTACAAAGTTAAGTAAGTACCTAACTGCAAATTATATGCGAGTAAACGAGACTTTTCAATTTATCCGGGTAATACAGTATCCCTACAAAGTTAAGTTAGTACCTAACAGCAAGTTATATGCGAGTCAACAGAGCATTTTCGATTTCACCGGGTAATAGATAAGTACAGTTTTGTTTGTAATAACAAAGAGGTTTTATACGGCTGAAAATCCATTTACGTTTGTAGAATAAATAAATGTGTCCCTAAATAAGACAAATAACATAATTAAGTATATTATTATCACATTATTTATATTTCACAATAGTTTGTTATAAAACATTTGCATTTTATCACTATTATTATAATTATTTTGAAGTAGGCTGTATGGCTGTATGTAATCAATCACCTTACATTTAGCGCGTGCAAAAAAAACTTGCGCGCTTTTTCCCTTAGCTAATATTAGGTTAGGTTATTGTATGCAATAAATATTTGTTTTTCAAGTGTGTTGAAAAAGTGCGTATGAAACTCGTGAGCAACTTACTCACTAGACACTCGGCTGATTTACGCCTCGTGTATAATGAGCAACCTAGCTCACTTGTATCATAATATACTATTATCTACTCCCATGCTATAAATCCTTTATTATAGTACTGAAACCGTTGGCTTATTGCCAACATTAAAACACCCAGTGTCGTAACTACCTACTGGTTGCTATGGTAACCATTATGTTATCCAAACGGGTGTTATAATGTTGTACTGAATTTCATTATGCAACTCATTTCAAAAAAATCGGCCAAGTGCGAGTTGGACTCGCTCATGAAGGGTTCCGTACACATTTAACGTACCGATTGCCTGTGCCTTGCCAAAGTTTCACTATAATTTTTCGTCAGCAAAATATAACTTTGTTTTTCATAGTGTTTGTATGAATGACAAAGTTACATTTGCGGTTTTTGAAAATGTGTTTTAACTCAAAAAGTACTTACTATATATCGGCCAAACCAATTCTCGTTGAAAGTTTTTATTAAGATCTACAGCATATATTTTCTCTAGATTTTTCACTCTTTTATTTCAAAAGTTAGAGGGGGGGGGGACACACATTTTTCCACTTTGGAAGGGTCATCTTTCAAAATATTGAGTTTGAGAAAAAATGATTTGAGAAACCTATATGTTATTTTCAAAGATGTTATGTTTGATTAAAAAAATATTTTCCTGTTTCAGTTCCATGTATGGGGAGCCCCCCTTAATTTGTTTTTATTTTTTATTTTTGTTATAAAGTCGTAAAGCGGTTCACGGAATACATCTACCTTCTAAGTATCAACTGTGTAGTTTTTATAGTTTTGGAATAAAGTGGCTGTGACATACGGACGGACGGACGGACGGACGGACAGACAGACAGACAGACAGACAGACAGACATGACGAATCTATAAGGGTTCCGTTTTTTGCCATTCGGCTACGGAACCCTAAAAAGAACATTGTTAGGCACGCGCGTTTCACTACCACAGCGCCTTGACAGATGGGGCCATGAAGTTTGACTTAATACTCTGCGGTAACTGGAGCTCTCACCCTGAATAAAAAAGTGTCGCCAGCAAATTTGACATTTATGTATGTAGTGGCTGTCAGCTGTCTCATATGACCATACGTATTTTTTTAAAGTGTAGGTGAGACGGAAGACAGCCACTGTGTTATTTGTAGTATTTAAAAAATTGTTCGTACTGCACCCTCCAGTTACCTCAGTATTAAGTCGAGCTTCATGGATGGGGCACATCCGCCATTTTGTCGAAAATCTCTGGGACAGACAAGAGGGTAATAATATGGTTTCAGAACCTTTTATGGATGATTCATATCATGGATGTAGATAAAGTCTTGTATGCAACTGTACATAATTGGTGATGTGAAAAAAACTTTTTTTTTTCAAGTTTATTTTAAAACTTTATTAACAATTATATTGATATTTCATGGAAAAACTTAAACAAATCTTGTTTTTCAATTAATTATAAGCAATGAGGGATTTTAAAGGGGCAAAAAAACAGAAAAAAGTTAGTTCTAATAATGAAACGAGATGGCGCTGACAAATAGCGAAGTCGGTGTGACCAGAAGTAAACTAAAATAACGAGTTGATAACATTTTGATTTGTTTTCAAATTCGTAGGTAGCAAGTAGGTAGCACTGTCTAATATTTAAACAGTAAAATAACAACGAAGTAACAAAAATATCAGTGAGAACGCAACGTAAATCTACTAGTTGAAGCTTAAGTAATCAAAAAGTGTGTAAAATCCCCGCGCTCGACTGACACATGACATGACAAGCATAGCCTGGCAACGTCGTGCGTGCGTGTTTTTGACCTAACTTCTAGTCTTTTAGATTACTTTTGATCATTTCGTTATTTGCGAGCGCCATCTGTCGCCAATTTAAATCAACTTTTTTTTTCTTTAAAGCTGTCAAAAAAATCACCCATTAAAAATTGATAAAATTTGAAAAAAGATCACCTGACTATAAACGCTCCACGATTGGTCGCGATAGTTGAAACGTCATAATGTTTAAGCTATTTTCCAACAGTATAGTCATCTTTACAGTACTACGGCTTTTACTAGTGTTCCCGAAGACTATAGGCTTTTAGACTTAAATTAAAGCCATGTTCCTTTTTTAGGGTTCCGTAGCCGAATGGCAAAAAACGGAACCCTTATAGATTCGTCAAGTCTGTCTGTCTGTCTGTCTGTCCGTCCGTCCGTATGTCACAGCCACTTTATTCCAAAACTATTAAGACTACACAGTTGGAACTTGGTAGGCAGATGTATTCTATAAACCGCTTTACGATTTTAATACAAAAATAAAAAATTTAGGGGGTCTCCCCATACATGGAACTGAAACTGAAAAATATTTTTTTAATCAAATATATTCGTGTGGGGTGTCGATAGATAGGTGTTTAAAAATGACATAAAGGATTCTCAAACCATTTTATCTCAAATTCGATATTTTGAAAGATAGAGCCTTCCAAAGTGGTAAAATGTGTGTCCCCCCCCCCCCCCCCTCTAACTTTTGAAATGAAAGAGTGAAAAATCTAGAAAAAATATATGCTGTAGATCTTAATAAAAACTTTCAACGAAAATTGGTTTGAACGAGATATAGTAAGCACTTTTTGAGATATAATACATTTTCAGAAACCGCAATTAATGTAACTTTGTCATTCATATAAACACTATGAAAAACAAAGTTACTTTTTGCTGGCAAAAAACGAAAGTGTTATTTTGGATTAGTCTAGGTAATAATGTAAGATAATGATGTAAGGAAGTGATCAGTAAATGTTAAAGAAATCAGCTTACGATGTGTACCGTATTTCTTGATATTGATATCGGTAGGTACAATTTGATGATGATGATGTATGTGTGTGCGTGTGCCTATGTCTGTTTGTTACTCTCTCTGTCCCGCAAAAAATACTGAACAACACTGATATAGCTGATACATCGGAATAACACATAGCTTTCTACAATTTATAAAGATTTGGTGTAATTATCATTCAAATGAATAACTTAGGAGTTACCGCAAAAAACTACTTGGTACTTACAAAAAATGGGACAGTTAAAAAAAGGAAACTGGACGGGATGGCAATTTTAGTGTTCGGTGTTTTAGAAGTGTGCCACTTGTTGAAATGGCTGTCAATTAAAAAAAACCTTTGTGTTTTGTTGAGAGCTTGGGTAGCCACCGTTTATTATTTGTCATTTGTTTCGATTTCTTTTTACGTTGTGAATATTTTTAAGTTAAATATAGAAGTCAAATGTAAAAGGCAGTGAAATAATCTGAAACAAAGTTTTATTATTTGAATTTTATCAAAAGTAAACGTTATTAGTCATTACTTTTGATTTCATTTTACACCCTGAATAGTTTTAAAGTTAATTGATTAAGGTAGCATTTTTATATATTTATTAGTTTCGTGTTAACAACGACTGAAAGGTAAGTAGGTAGGGTGCAGTGTGCAACAATGAAACACCAAAAATTCTGAGACGCGTATTTCTTTCATTTTTGTAGATGTGGATTCCGTTTTTTACAGGAACGGAGTCTACTTAATTAAGTATAATATGCAATTTATAGTTTCATAAATAAACAGACACATAATCTTTAAGAAGGTTTTTTTCTTAAAATGGGAATTGGAATGGGAAACACCCTGTGTCCTACAATAAAACACTGTTATTTTTAGCAATGAAAACATAACAAATCACAACTTTTAGCAATCAAATCTTAAGAAATCACAATTAATGCTAAGCTACAACATACTTACCTAAAATGTTTATTAAAAAGTAAAATTATACCTAATGATTCAACCACATTGATAAGTAGGTAGGGCTTGCAATCGAATATTCGAATATTCGAATAATTCGAATATTCGCCCCATTTTAATATTCGAATAATATTTACGAATATTCGAATATTCGTTTTTTTTAAACACGTCACATTTAATCAAACGTATCTTGCGTGAACGTATCCAAAAGAAGGTTCGTTAGTGTACGCTGTCATTCGGGAACTCTCGGATCTACTCTCGGAAGCGATCGCTCGTGCTCACTTCGGTCAACCCACTCGTGCCACTCGATCGACGCCATTGTTTGTTTACCTCAACCGGCCGGCAGACTTTTAAGTCCGATTGCAGTGCAGTGTATTAAATAATTGTTATTTATATGAGAATTTTATCGAATTCTGTGTTTTAGTAATTCATGTAAGTATAATTCTATAATAACTAGTTGTTGTTAAGGTTTTGTGTTATTTTACATCGCATCAAAATCTAACCTCAAATATTTTTTATTTAAGAATATGCAAATCATAGTACCTATGCGTACATTTATAAGTTAAAATGGATAAGTGTTGCGTTTCCTTGCTTGTATTAGTTGCATTGCATGATAACAATGAAACTATCAATCTATCAAAGCTCAGCATTGTGTAAAAATTTCAAGTTGCTGTTTTATTTTGACATATAAATTATAGTAGACCAGGTGAACTTCGTATGAAGCTGTGAAACATTAGAGCAAATATTTTAGCAATCATATCGAATCTCACGAGGAAGATGATAATGTGCCTTTAATTCAAATGAGTCAGCAACATGAAACCACAGATACCGCAAAAAGTCTTCAGGAACAGCTGTAAAAAGAATTGCTGATACCATTTCATCAGCTTTGTCTACGTCTTCTGAAAATTATTCTGATAACGTAGAACATGAAGTATCAGTTTGTAGGGGGTCCAAGGCAAGTTCACTTAGAACAAATTTATAATTTCTTGCTTTGTATACCACCTACAAGTGTAGAATGTGAGAGAGTATTATCCTCAAGCAAATATTTATGTAATCACTAAAGATGCTCCCTAAAAGATGAATCGCTGGATGCATTAAGTTTCTTGAGATCTCATTAACAAAGAAAACCAGACATGACTTCGGTTTATTCTTTTTTCTTTTTCGCAAAATTGAAGACAGTTTGAAGATTTTTGAATTCAACAATTTAGCGTTTTGCCTTTTCATCGACGTAAAAATCATTGCGCAGATGCAAATAGTTTCCTATCTATGAGACGCTAAAGTGAGCATGTTTGTATGAAATAAGTTCAGTGAGTCGATTTCATTGCACGCGAGTGTAGTTGCATTTATTTCATAGCATACAGATAGTTAAAAAAACAGTACAGAGATTTTAGGGGATGATAGTGTCCATCAATACGAACAATTTTTACTATGGGGCCGACCACGAAATCGCGAAAAAAATGTCAGCTATTCCATACAAAAGTACAACATCGACTCGATTGAAATGTATGGAACAGCTGATTTTTTTTGCGATTCCGTGGTCAGCCCCATAGTCAAAATTGTTCGTATTGATGGACACTATCATCCCCTAAAATCTTTGTACTGCTTTTTTTTACTACCTGTATATCGTAACTGTCCTGTACTATAGGAAAAATGTGATAGTAAAAACCACGAGCCCTATAAGTAGCTTTCAGGCGAGATTTAGACCCGCGTCTCCGGGAATGCCTGTAGGGGATGTCCTGTACTAGTAATTTCAATAAGTTAATTGTTTTCATTGTTATTTTTTATATTTGAATTCTAACTATGAATCTGATCTCAAAGAAAGATGTTTTTTTCATTAGTTAGTGCTAAGTTAATAGATAACAAATGACGTGACGAACTAACGATCTCATTGATGTGGTTTATTCAGAAAGTTAAAACTAACTAATCATTTTAATAGTCTCTTTTTATTGCTTATAGCCCTGATTCAAAATATTGGACAAATTCCGTATTACGCTAACAATTTACTTAGCATAACATTTTCATTTGTTAACTTTTCCATTAAGGACTATTTTTCACCATCATCATCATCATATCAGCCGAACGACGCCCACTGCTGGGCATAGGCCTCCTCCAAGGATTATAGGACTATTTTTATGCAAATGCAAAGAGAAATTTTTTATACATTTTAGTTACTGCCCAGTTAACAGAAATTGTTAAGTTTTATAAACGTTACTTTATTTAGATAAAGAATGATGATCTAAATAATGGCAGGGTTCATTAGAAGAAGTTGTTTGATTTTATGATTTTATAACATTTTGTCGCAATAAATATTCATAAAAACTTTACTGAGCATTTTTCATTTCATTACAAAAGAGTGTTCCCACTTAAAACCCTGTTTTATTTGACATTATAATATTTCGAATAATATTCGAATATTCGAATGTCTGAGACAAAATATTCGAATATTCGAATACCTAAATTTGTCGAATATTTGCAAGCCCTATAAGTAGGCAGGCGTACCGGTGTTGGCCACTTTAAGGATTTTTTCACTTTTAACCGCTTAGTGCTTAATGATCTTAAGTATTTTAGAGAAAATTTATAATGTAGAGTTATAGATAATTTATCGACCTTTAAGGGTACAATCTACAAAGTAAAAAAAAACAATAGTTTTTTTTATTTAGAACAAATTCTGCGCAGGGGGCCAAATACACCGTTTGCATTGGTTTTGGCCACTTTCATAAAATTACTATATTTATAAGTTGAGTTTATGCTTAATTGATGTTTTATTAGAGTTCTGGACTAAAACACTACATGAAATAGTATTTCAATCACAGCTAGCTCCTTACTACAATTTTATAAGTATACTTTTATCACTTGATTAAAAGAAAATTAGCGGATTGAGTCTAGTGTAGGCTAGTGCCTACACTAGACTACAGAGCCTCAATCCGCTAATTTTCTAGTACGTTAGCTAACAAAAGTGAGTTGTGAGTCTTTTAAAATAAATGAACCTTATGATAGGTTGGAAACTTTCTACTAATGCCAAAGTGGCCAAAGGTGGCACAATGCTAAAATTTCTAGCCCCACTTTTGGCCACTTATTGTTTCCCAACTTTTTGTAAGAACAGTAAAAAAACAACACTTAATCCATCTAGAAGAAACATATTCCAATATGATATAAAATATTAAATAACCATAAAATAATTTTATTGTAGAAAAAAAATGATTTTACAAAACCTTTACCCTTAACATTTTGCTTAAGAATTTTACGAAATGTTAACTTTGAAACATAACACGTGTTTATTTCTAAAATATCGTACTACATAAAAAAGCTAAGTGCTGTAATTATTAACTAAAAGTCCAATCTTTTATTCGCCATTAATAAATATAAGCAATAATTATTTAATTCCTATTTATATAACTTTAAAGTGAAAAGTGACCAAAACCGGTACAGTGGCCAAAACCGGTACGCCTGTCCTATAACATGACATGGTATTCTATAGAATGTGGTACACTATTGAAACACAGTGGTACACTATGAAACAGTGTTTCACTGTGTCCACCCTTAAACTGTGTCACTGTTGGACACCTTGGGTATTTTACAATAACCTCAAAAATAACCTACCAAAGTCAAACAATTGAATAGGTTATCTAGTCCGTGTGAGGCAATGATACATGTACGAAGTGACTTAATACTGAGGAAAACGAAATTTATTGTAGTATTAAATAGAAAAATCAAATAAATCTGAAAAAAATATTTACTTTTTTGCCAAAAAATCCAATATTGCTCCACAGACACGTTGTTTCACTACCGCCGTGAACGCAAAGTGGGAAGTAGCGGGGGGTGTATGAGGCTGTCTCGCCTAGCCATACTGCATTATCTGGTAACGTCACATTTCAAAAATATGGCGCCGTTTCATTGTGTACGACTGTTTCAACGTTGAACACTCGACCCTACCTATATGTTTTTTTTGGTTGCTGTTTGAAGGTTGCAATGAGTCACACCAACACATCAAAATATGACTATAAAAATTACTGCATTTAATGCGCGTACTCGTGCAAGTAATAACAGTTTTTGTTGAATCGAAATCTGTCCAGGATTTCCAAAGCTTTTGTAAATTTGCTTTCCTTGCGCGCTATTGCGATGACGTCATGTCGCAATGACATCTCCGACTGCGGTTGGTGCGGGTGATTTCCGTCCAACTGTACCTACAAAGAGTCCATCCGTGCGCAATCTTCGCGCAATCTGGTGCGTTTTTGGCGCTAGTTACAGTACATTTTCATCGTTCTAAGGTTATGGTAAATGATTAGTATTCGATTTCGACCGCGCGCAGCCGCACTCTAAAACTGTCACCAACTGTCCATTTGACGGCTTCGTGTTATTGTTGATCGAAGTTTAACGGTTGCTATTTATATTGACAGAATACCGCCCGCCATTACGAAAGTTGATTTAATTTATTAATCACGAAAATACAACTTATGTATTTGAAGGTGTTTTTTCACATGGGCTCAATACAAAATTGATCATTGATCGACTATAAGAAAAATAAATAAGTTTATTGCGAAACCGTGAGAGCGCAACTCTATAGCCAAAGGAGAAATACGGAAGCGACAACTCTCAATCGCGACGTGACGTCACACGTTAATTCCATTGGCTCACCCGAATTTTTCACGGAGGCCGTACTTTAACGTTCAATATCTCAGTCATTTTAGAAGATTGGAAAAAAATAAAAACATATTCTTTTTTCTCGAGTAACATATTTTTTAGATATGCTGATAACAAAAATCATTGGTTTGACTCATTGTGTTGGTTTGGTATTTTGTACGTAGTAAAATAGTCATTAAGGTCTACAAGTAATTTGATATAAGTAATAGTACCGACGAATAGTTTAAAAGCGTCATCGACACTTTGTGTGCACTGAGAGCTAAAAATTGATTCTGAATATTGTAGAACCGTAATTTTTACCGTCTAGCCAGACATAATTATTAAGTAGGTACATATATTAAGTTACATTTTGCTGACGAAAAATGATAGTGGAATTTTGGCTAGGTATAGGCAATCGGTACGTTAAGTGGGTACGGAACCCTTCATGGGCGAGTCCAACTCGCACTTGGCCGATGTTTTTAGGGCTATTTTCTAGTAATAGGTTTACTAGAAACAACGACGGGTATTACCACTTACACCCAGACCCGAGGAAATATTAAAAAGTTCGTTTTCAATATTTACCCGACCGAGAATCGAACCCGGGACCTTGAAAACCGGTGCGTACACCACCCGGCCACGGAAGTCGTCAAATGTCGTCAATGTTAAAAAATTAAAAATCCAAGATGGCGGCCAACTTTTTTGTTTGTGGGCAGATTTTGATGAAACTCGATTTTTAGTACTATTTTGACAAGAAAACTGTAACGCAACACCTAGTGGGTGTCCATCGTTCCAGCAGCGCCACGGTCTCCGATTTGCTTGAAAAAAATACACCATGCAGGCCAATTTTTTACCAGTCGGGAAAAAATACGATTGATTTTTTCCCCCCACTGGATCCGAGGATATACGGGGATTTTTGTGGCGCTGCTGGAACGACGTCGTCCTGGCAGCGCCCCGCTATTTCTCATTAATTACAAAAGCTATAATAAATCTAATAAGACACATATTTTTGGCTTTTTTTTCCATTTCACATAAGCTAATGTCCACCTGTAAATGTCGACAGATTCAGGAGTAATCGTAGGTCACTTGGGGCGCTGCTGGGACGACGTCGTCCCAGCAGCGCCACGGCCGAATCTCAGCAATTCGATTTTTTTACTGAAAACAGTGTGCCTGTATATTTAGTTCCTTCATCATAGGGTACGGAAAAAATTGAATTTCTACATTTCATCATGGAATAATGATTTTATAGGCATCGAAAAATTATAACCTCAAAAAAATTTTTTTTTGCTCTAACGCCTTTAATTGATGTATTAAATAGCATTTGCGCATTCTTTTATCTTCCTATAAAGGGAAAAAAATAAACCACTCTCGCAGCATTAACTATTCCAGAGAAATCCTAGGTTTAGATTGTGTTCCTACATTTAGGCATCGTTCCAGCAGCGCCACACCCAGTACAGCATGATCCAGGGCACCTGTCACCAAACTGAGCATGCCAATATTTACTACTACCATAGCGAACACGGGAAAAAATCTGATAACGAGTATAACACAGCGAATTTCCGAGAAATAAGCCTTTGATTCAATATGCCATACAATTGGTACATTCGAGTAGAAAAGTTTTATTTAAATTCTTTTTAGTGCCACAAACTTGGGGGCTTTAAGCCCCCAGTACAGGCTGTCCGATCATGTTGGCCGACCATGATGGGCCATCGTGTACAGGGGCGGTTTGCGTGTGATTGCCGTCTGCGAGCAACGCAAACCGCCCCTGTACACGATGGCCCATCATGGTCGGCCAACATGATCGGCCATCCTGTACTGGGGGCTTCATACTTCATGTTTACCGGGCTTGTCAAGCATTGCATTGCAACATTGGGGCACAATATCGGTATCGCTATGCGGATCGCAGCTTAGCATTATTATGGTGCAAATAATGCAATGCAAGCAAAGTAATATCACAGTTTAAGCAATCTTTCTATACAGTTGGACGACGCCCTTGAAGTTGGGCGATGCCGACGCCTGTATAGGTATTTACGTAAGTACGTAAGGGTTGTCACTTTAAAATGTGACGGTGGACCTTTAACGACCCCGGGTAGGTACATTGGTATTGCGATATTAAATTAATAAAATAATTTAATAATGCAAATGCAATGTCAAAAATATTAAAAAAATCAAGATGGCGGCCGACTTTTTTGTTTGTAGGCTGATTTCGATGAAACTCGGTTTTTGGTACTATTCTGACAAGAAAACAGCAACGCAATGTCAAAAAAATTAAAATCCAAGATGGCGGTCAACTTTTTAGTTTGTGGGCCGATTTCGATAAAACTCGATTTCTGCCCCCCTAGCATGACCAACAAAATGGGATATGATATGATAAGTTATCCGGTTTAACTGTCAAAAGACTATGGGTTTTGACGTTTGAATGTCGATAAGTCGCTTTATCATTCGATACATATCGCGTTTTGGGTGGTCATGCTAGGCTTAATGGTACTATTTTGACAAGAAAACAGCAACGCAATGTTAAAAATATAAAGAAATCCAAGATGGCGGCCAACTTTTTTGTTTGTAAGCCGATTTGTTTCTGGTACTATTTTGACAAGAAAACAGCAACGCAGTGTTAAAAATATTAAAAAATCGAAGATGGCGGCCAACTTTTTTGTTTGCAGGCCGATTTCGATGAAACTCAGTTTCTGTTTCTATTTTGACAAGAAAACAGACACGCAATGTTAAAAATAGAAAGAAATTCAAGATGGTGGCCAACTTTTTTGTTTGTAAGCCGATTTTGATGAAACTTAGTTTCTGGTACCTATTTTGACAAGAAAACAGCAACGCAATGTTAAAAATATAAAAATTCAAGATGGCGGCCAAATTTTTTATTTGCTGGCCGATTTCGATGAAATTCAGTTTCTGGTACTATTTTGACAAGAAAACAGCAACGAAATGTTAAACATATTAAAAATCCAAGATGGCGTCCGACTTTTTTGTTTGTGGGCCGATTTTGATAAAACTCAGTTTCTGGTTCTATTTTGACAAGAAAACAGCAACGCAATGTTAAAAGTATTAAAAAATCCAAGATGGCGGCCAACTTTTTGTTTGTGGGCCGTTTTTGATAAAACTCGGTTATTTATACTATTTTGACAAGAAAACCGTTCTTAACACAATGTAAAAAAATACAAATGGTCAAGATGGTGGACGTTTTTTGTTTTTGTTTCTCTCTTTTTGCTTATTAAAATGTAACAGGTTTTTATTTGAAAGCTTGAGACAGAGTCAAGTATCATCATCATCATGTCAAGTAAAAGATTTAACTAATTATTAATTTGCTTTAACACAAGCACAGTAAATTACGACGTAACATCCTTCGTAATTTACTGTGTTTTTGACAGCTGTAAACCCTATTAAAACAAAATAAAAAATAAGTAAATAAAATAATAATTTATATTAAGTTACAGAGTTTAAAAAAAATTATGATTGTGACATGGGATGATTTTGATATATAGACGAAGGCGCTTCAAAGGTTAAGAAATATGAATCGGCTTATTTCCAATCTGAATATTTTTTTTAACAAAACTTCAACCCATTCAAACGTCAGGAGTAGATCAAATTTACCTTGCAAAATTTCATGGCAGACAGACAGACAGATACAATTATAGGTGAAACTAAATAAAACATATAATATATTTTATTTTGATACTTCTAAAATGCTTACCATAATTATTTATTTTATTTTATTTCGCAATACACCAAAATGTACCTGCCGCATTTTAATTTTGTTACAACCCTTCCGTAGTTACGGAAATACCTATACAGACGTCGGTATCGCCTAACTTCAAGGGCGTTGGCCTAAACAAAACATTGGTTATACTGTGGTAATTGTAACATTTATGTATATATAATTTAGCGTTGCTGTTGCCTTGTCAAAATAGGTACCAGAAACTAAGTTTCATCAAAATCGAGTTTGATCTAAATCGGCTTACAAATTAAAAAGTTGGCTGCCACTTTGATTTTTTTTATTTTTTTGACATTGCGTTGCTGTTTTCTTGTCAAAATAGAACCAGAAACTAAGTTTGATCAAAATCGGCTTACAAACGAAAAAGTTGGCCGCCATCTTGGATTTCTAATATTGCGTTGCTGTTTGCTTGTCAAAATAGAACCAGAAACTGAGTTTCATCGAAATCAGCCTGCAAACAAAAAAGTTGGCCGCCATCTTGGATTTTTTATACTTTTAACATTGCGTTGTTGTTTTCTTGTCAAAATAGTACCAGAAACTAAGTTTCATCAAAATCGGCTTACAAAAAAAAAGTTGGCCGCCATCTTGGTTTATTTTTATTTTTGACATTGCTTTGTTATTTTCTTGTCAAAATTGTACTAAAAACCAAGTTTCATCAAAATCGGCTCACAAACCAAAAAAGTTGGCCGCCATCTTGGATTTTTAATATTTTTAACATTGCGTTGCTGTTTTCTTGTCAAAATAGTACCAGAAACTGAGTTTCATCGAAATCAGCCTGCAAACAAAAAAGTTGGCCGCCATCTTGGATTTTTTATACTTTTAACATTGCGTTGTTGTTTTCTTGTCAAAATAGTACCAGAAACTAAGTTTCATCAAAATCGGCTTACAAAAAAAAAGTTGGCCGCCATCTTGGTTTATTTTTATTTTTGACATTGCTTTGTTATTTTCTTGTCAAAATTGTACTAAAAACCAAGTTTCATCAAAATCGGCTCACAAACAAAAAAGTTGGCCGCCATCTTGGATTTTAAATATTTTTAACATTGCGTTGCTGTTTTCTTGTCAAAATAGTACCAGAAACTGAGTTTCATCGAAATCGGCCTGCTAACAAAAAAGTTGGCCGCCAATTTGGATTTTTAATATTTTTAACATTGCGTTGTTGTTTTCGTTTCAAAATAGTACTAGAAACTAAATTTCATCAAAATCGGCCTACCATAAAAAAGTTTGCCGCCATCTTGTTTTTTTTTTATTTTTGACATTGTGTTGTTGTTTTCTTGTCAAAATTGTACTAAAAACCAAGTTTCATCAAAGTCCGCAAACAAAAATGTTGGCCGCCATCTTGGATTTTGGAAATTGCCTTTTTTTAATAAGCAAGATGAAGATTTGCACGCACTCACACTACATGTCGTATGCACCATAATATTAATTAAAAAAAAAATATAACGATAAAGACGTGATAGCCCTGGAAGACTTGTCCCGAGTTACTATGAACGGCGTTGTATGTAACTCGGGACAACCACTCCCCCGTCTCACCCCGCAAGCCCCGCACGATTGACCTGTCTAGACGTCTCCGTCGGCCTACTGTATGAAAAGTTAACTGTGGTAATATTAACGTAATAAAGACCGTACGAGCCAAAAAAAACGTTGGCCATTTGTTTCCACATGCCATAGAGAAAGGTTAACCTATGGAGTGTAGGATAGAAGCATGATAGAAGTGGGTAAACCACATCATCCATCATAGCCTGATTACACCTACCGAGTAGAGTGGGGAGACAAGTACTCTCGGCTCGGCCGAATACTAGGTACATGTAAACACAGTACTCGGCCGAGCTCGGTACAACATTAACTCGGTCCCGTCAGATACTTTTGATTGGGTAATCGATACTTAGATTATTTGAGCCCCAAAAATAATCTACAATACAATGGGTGATGTTCTGAAAGCTCGCTCACTAGATGGCGCTGTCCCACCTATGCAGTAAGAAGGAACGGAACGTTATAAATTTTACTTTGACGCGACTTTTGTTACGTAAAACGGAACGTCAGACAGATGTTATTTATTTACCTTAATCTTTAAATTTACCTATTTCGTTTCTGTTCCTCACAGTAGTACCTATCAGTACTTATTTAATTTATTTTAAGTTTCCTTTGGGTTTTTTAAAGTAAATAAATTAAATATGATTCATACCAAAGTATACCATGTACATACTTCGTTCAACGCCATCTAGTGAAGCGTTTGGAAGCTTTTTTTTTAAATAGCCTCAGAAAATTGCTCATTAATCGATTCGGAATCGATTATCCGGCAACAATCACTATATACCTACGTCGAATAATAAGAGCGATAAAAATTTAATTAACGGATTTATTTGAAAATGAAATTGTCTTAATTTTATGAGAACACAGAATCCTAAACTTATACTAGGCTCCTCAGAGTTATCTGATATGCAGTGTAGTCTCTTTAAATGATCTCGAAGATTTGTTAGGTACCTATGTTTCCACAAAGCTTTATTTTCTTTTTACAAGTTTTATTTTTCTTTTACAAGTTTTGCACGTGGCCCCCAGTTCCCCCTCTCTTCTCAAAATGCGTCCAAATACGAAATTTACTTTTTAACAACGACAGATGAATAAATAAACGGCCCTAAATTACCGCCCAAATAACTCTACAATTCAAAGGTAACTGTACTGTCATTGTCATGTCACTATATGACACTACAGTCTGTAAAATTTGGCATGGTTGGAATAGCAGCTCATTTGTGCAAAGCAAAAAGATGTTTATGCTATTGGAATAAAGCTCGAGAAAAACCGCATCAGATATTTTTTATGACAATGTAGCTTACGCTAGAAAATTAGACTCTATTCCTTGTCAGGCTATGATGGATGATGTGGTTTACCCACTTCTATCATGCTTCTATCCTACACTCCATAGGTTAACCTTTCTCTATGGCATGTGGAAACAAATGGCCAACGTTTTTTTTGGCTCGTACGTTCTATATTACGTTAATATTACTTTGCTTGCATTGCATTATTTGCACCATAATAATGCTGAGCTGCGATCCGCATAGCGATACCGATATTGTGCCCCAATGATGCAATGCAATGCTTGACAAGCCCGGTAAACATGAAGTATGAAGCCCCCAGTACAGGATGGCTGATCATGTCGGCCGACCATGATGGGCCATCGTGTACAGGGGTGGTTTGCGTTGCTCGCAGACGGCAATCACACGCAAACCGCCCCTGTACACGATGGCCCATCATGGTCGGCCAACATGATCGGACAGCCTGTAACTTGGGGGCTTAAAGCCCCCAAGTTTATGGCACTAAAAAGAATTTAAATAAAACTTTTCTACTCGAATGTACCAATTGTATGGCATATTGAATCAAAGGCTTATTTCTCGGAAATTCGCTGTGTTATACTCGTTATCAGATTTTTTCCCGTGTTCGCTATGGTAGTAGTAAATATTGGCATGCTCAGTTTGGTGACAGGTGCCCTGGATCATGCTGTACTGGGTGTGGCGCTGCTGGAACGATGCCTAAATGTAGGAACACAATCTAAACCTAGGATTTCTCTGGAATAGTTAATGCTGCGAGAGTGGTTTATTTTTTTCCCTTTATAGGAAGATAAAAGAATGCGCAAATGCTATTTAATACATCAATTAAAGGCGTTAGAGCAAAAAAAAATTTTTTTGAGGTTATAATTTTTCGATGCCTATAAAATCATTATTCCATGATGAAATGTAGAAATTCAATTTTTTCCGTACCCTATGATGAAGGAACTAAATATACAGGCACACTGTTTTCAGTAAAAAAATCGAATTGCTGAGATTCGGCCGTGGCGCTGCTGGGACGACGTCGTCCCAGCAGCGCCCCAAGTGACCTACGATTACTCCTGAATCTGTCGACATTTACAGGTGGACATTAGCTTATGTGAAATGGAAAAAAAAGCCAAAAATATGTGTCTTATTAGATTTATTATAGCTTTTGTAATTAATGAGAAATAGCGGGGCGCTGCCAGGACGACGTCGTTCCAGCAGCGCCACAGAAATCCCCGTATATCCTCGGATCCAGTGGGGGGAAAAAATCAATCGTATTTTTTCCCGACTGGTAAAAAATTGGCCTGCATGGTGTATTTTTTTCAAGCAAATCGGAGACCGTGGCGCTGCTGGAACGATGGACACCACTAGTGGGCATGATGAAATCCCAGGGTCTTTAATAGTGTATTGTGTAAATGAACTTGTACCACCTCTAACAGTTCTCATAAACCAATCTTACAATGAAGGAATATTTCCGGACTATTCAAAAGTAGCTATCATAAAACCAGTGTTTAAAAAGGGTGACAAATCACAAGCCTCAAATTACCGGCCTATTGCACTCCTTTCAGTAATATCAAAAATATTCGAAAGTGTAATATGTAGTAAAATAAATAATTTTCTAGAAAAATATAATGTCTTTAGCAGTAATCAACATGGGTTCAGAAAAAATAGGTCCACGACATCTGCTGTTTTTGATTGCAACAAAGAAATATTAGATATTCTTAATAACCATAAATGTGCTTTAGCTATATTTATGGATCTATCTAAAGCATACGACAGAGTTTCACACAATATTTGAATTGAGAAACTAGAACGCTCGGGGCTGCGCGGTCCAGCAAAGAAATGGCTCCATTCATATCTTAAAAATAGAAAACAAGTTGTTCAAATAACAAACCTTGATGAGGCTACTGGTGAGCTGAAGCAGTATAATTCTTCTTGTGCGTTGGTGGCCGGGTCCATTCCACAAGGCAGTGTGCTGGGATGCCTATTATTTTTAGTGTACATAAACGAACTTCCATCAGTAGTACCCCACAAACTTAGCTTATTTGCTGATGACGCAACCTTAATAATACCATGCGATTATGACGATATCACCAATGTTAATACACTAATATTAGACTCTCTAAATAAAGTTTCTCAACATCTAAACGATATTAATCTAATACTCAACTATGAAAAACAAAAGTCATACACTTTAGGCCGTACCAAAGAGCTGGGCTATGCACTAGCATACACCAAGATGGACACAAGATTGAGATAGTGGACTCATATCGACAGTTAGGCATAGTTGTAGATTCGCATCTTTCTTGGAAATTGCACGTGGACTCAATTTTAAGCAAACTTAGTAGCTTTTCTTTCGCTTTACGTGAGCTCCGAAAGTGCACTAATGAAGAATGCGCACTTGCCGCGTACCATAGCTACGCCGCGGCATGGATACGATATGGCATAGTTTTTTGGGGCAATTCAACTGATATAAATGCTGTATCTGTTTTACAAAAGCGTTGCATGCGGATTATAGCGCTAGCTGGCCGTAAGGACACTTGCAGGGAGTTGTTTGGTAAATTAGGAGTACTCACAGTAACATGCGTATATATTTTTGAACTGTGTCGTTTCGTGAGAAAGTTTCCTCATCACTTCCCTAAAGTGGGAGACAAGCAAGGTCGGTACGTATCACGTCGCCGCGAACATGATTTAATTGTACCTACAGTCAATTTAACCCTGTTCAAGAACAATGCTTATTATATGGCCATTAAAGTATATAATCACCTGTCTAATGATCTGAAAGCACTCCAAGATAGTACATTCGAAAATAAACTGGAACAAAAATTAATAGCCAAATCTTTCTACAGTATGCAAGAATACTTTGAAAATAAATTTTAAGATTTGACTAAGATTCTTGTTCTAACCAGTGCCAAACATATGTAAAAAAATATATAAAGTTATTGTTAATGTTACAGTTATTTAAAGTACTTATCTAAAATGTTATTATATTTTTTACTAGCGGCCGCCCGCGGTTTCACCCGCGTGGTTCCCGTTCCCGTGGGAATATCGGGATAAAAAGTACATATAAACCTTCCTCTTGAATCACTCTATCTATTTAAAAAAATCGCATCAAAATCCGTTGCGTAGTTTCAAAGATTTAAGCATACAAAGGGACATAGGGACAGAGAAAGCGACTTTGTTTTATACTATGTAGTGATACTATGTAGTGAAGATATAAGATTATTAATGTTGTTTTTATATTTTTAATTTGTAAATTAGTATATAAGTCTTGATTTCACAATACCTTGAAAAGGTGAATTTATAACAAAGTAAAAGACCTATAACCACAAACATCTTGTATGTTATGCACAAATGTTGTAAATTTATGCTGAATAAATGATGATGATGATGATGATGAAATGAATATGAATATTTTCAGATGAGACTTGGGGAAATTTAAAACTGTCATCTGGCAACACTGCCGTTACGTCACGCTGACAGTTTGCTCGGGCGGGAATTTGAACGAACTAGGCGCGCTTTTTGAAAAAATTTCTTAAATAATCTAATTTCTTAATTTTCTTTGTAAATTGTTGTAAATACTATTCTACTAATTAATACAAGTGTAAATAAATCATTTACCATGCCGGACGGGCACGACCCGCCCGGCGGGAATGAAAAACGAAAAGTTCCCAATAGATCAAGCGATGGTGATCAAGGCGTTTCGGATGATTTCTATAAACCGTATGTAAAAAGTGGATACAAAAGGCTGTTTCCAGAAAATGCGGTGAGTGCTGAATATTGTGTATTTGTCGAGAGTTATAAAGAGGATGAAAAGTTGGGCAACAACAACCCGATTGTGACCACCAATTTATTTAAAAATGAGATAAAGGGCATCAATAACATCAAAAGGATGAACCCAAACAAAATTTGCATTACTTTTTCCCAAGCAAATAATGCTAACAATTTTTTGAGAAGTGAAGAATTTCTTTCAAGACACAAATTTAAGGCATATATACCAGCAGCAGCAGTCGAAACAATAGGTGTGTTGCGATACGTACCTACAAGTATTAGCAATGAAGAACTTTTTAAGAAACTAGGTTCACCATTCGAAATTGTCGCTGTACGTAGATTTACAAAAAAAGAAAATAACGTTGTTAAAGCATTTAAAACGGTCTGTATAACGTTCTTATCCAGGGGTCTCCCGGATTATGTGTTTTTGGACTTATTTCGCTTCAGAGTACATGAATACAATGCACCGCTGCTACAGTGTTATAAATGCTTTAAGTTCAACCATGGTGCTAAAATATGTAAGTCGACGCAAAAATGCTCTGTATGCTCTGAAGAACACCACTATTCCCAATGTCCTGATAATACAATTATTAAATGTATTAACTGTCAAGGTCCTCATCTTGCTATTTCACGAGACTGTCCTATTAAAAAACAAAAAATCGAAGATAAGAAACATAGAACGACTTATTCTAATGCGGTTTTAGCCGGCAAAAAGACTGACAATTTATATAAAAATTATCAAACTAACTTTCCTGAGTTAAAAAACACCAAACCAATGAAACCATTTATTCCAAAAGCTCAAGGCTCCACACCTACCCCACCAACTATTACGGTAAATACCTTGGAAGAGAACAAAACTCTCCCCAAATTATCTAATGAAAAGCTTATAGATGAAATTATAAATAATGATTTTATTCGTAAAGCAATTGTAGGCGCTTTAGTCTCTATTGCTAATGAAGGAAGAGCAATTACCAATAATGTTATTCAAGAGATACTTTTAAAATCACTTAAACCAAATCCATAATGGATAAACACATTTTAAAAGTATCTCAATATAATATTGAAGGTTTATATAACAAAAAACCACTCTTCATTGATTACCTCCAAAAAAATGACATAGATGTTTGTTTACTAAATGAGACATGGCTTAAAGACAATAATCTACGTATACCTAACTATTACACAATTAATCAGGTCGGTATAGGTGGTCGAGGTGGAGTCTCGATCTTGATCAAGGATAGTTATAAGTTTTCCGTTGCACCAGTACCATTTTACGACGAACTGCAATCTGTTGCTATTATATTATATACAGGCGCTGGCAAATTGACTCTATTATGTGTTTACTGTCCCCCTCCTAAACACGGGCGTTCGACTTTCCAGAGCAATAAGCTTAAAAACATCATTAACAACCTACCGAAACCAATCATGGTATCTGGGGATTTCAATGCACATCACGTAGCATTCGGTTGCCTGTCTTGTACCAGCCGAGGCAATGAAGTTTATAATGTTTTTGATGAATCCGATTTATGTATTTTGAACTCGGGCTCACCGACTACTGTCGGCCGGCCAGGCTATAATCAATCTGCAATAGATGTCTCTTGTATAAGCCCTAATGTGGCTCCATTGTGCGACTGGAGTGTTCACCCCGATGCGATGGGTAGTTATCATTATCCCACTCACATAGATATTCAGGTCTCCATTGAAAAATACGAGATAGGATCACCGACAGAACGCTACATTTATAACAAAGCAGATTGGATAAATTATACAAAAGAAAGTGAAAATGCTTTTCATGATTTATTTTTAGATAATAGTAACCCTTTAAAATCCTATGATCAATTTTGTCACATACTTAACAATTTGAAAGAAAAATATGTACCGAAATTTAAAAAGGAGTCCTCATATCGTAAACGAATACCAGTGCCGTGGTGGGATAATGAATGTGAAGATGCAGTCATTAAAAGTAAAGAAGCATTAAATTTTTATAGAGCTAACCCATCTATTGAAAACTATATTGAATACAAAAAAATTGATGCAGCAAAAAAGAGATTTATCAGCGAAAAGAAATCAAACAGTTGGTTAAAATTATGTCAATCATTTAATAGATATACTCCAGTTAGCAATATATGGAATTACATGAGACGATTCAAGAGAGCATCTTCGCCAAAACAGCCTAAGAATGATGAATGGATTCCAGACTTTATAAACAAATATGCTTCACCTTCAGCCCCTGAAAAAAATGTTAATTTAGTTGAATTAGAAACATTTTTTAAATCTAATGGAAAATCAAATGCTCATTTTCTTACAGTACCTTTCACTTTACAAGAATTAATAACTTCATTACAGTCTAGAAAAGACACTACTCCAGGTCTAGATGATATAACATACAGTCTGTTAAAAAAACTACATTTAAATGCTCAAAAAGTACTTCTTCAAATCTATAATTTGCTTTGGGAATCACAAACCATACCTTCTGCCTGGAAAACTCAATGTGTAATTCCAATCTTAAAACCTAATAAACCTGCTGAAGATAGTGACTCATATCGACCTATTTCTTTGTCGTCTTGTGTAGGTAAAGTATTTGAGAACATGTTGAAATTAAGACTAGATTATTACATAGAAAGAAACAATATTTTACCTGCAGAACAGTTTGGATTTCGCAAGGGTCACAGTGCAACAGAAAGCTTTGTATCACTTATATCAGACATAAAAACATCTTTCTTGAGTCACTCAGTTACTGTATGTGCTTTTCTTGATATCAAAGGTGCCTTTGATAATGTCGTTCCATCTGTTTTATCTCAGATCCTGTTTGAAATTGGTATTCCTGGAAAAATAACAAAATGGTTATTTAATTTTCTATATGATCGCACTCTGTATGTAAAATATAACAACATTATACATGGACCAGGAAGTATATACAAAGGAACAATGCAAGGGGCAACTATTTCTCCTTTATTATATAATATTTACACTTGTCAAATAAAACAGTTCTTAAAAGAGAACAATGTACATTTCTTACAGTTTGCAGATGATCTACTTGTATATACTGTCCATAAAGATGTAAATATTGCAATTAACAAATTGAATAGAGCATTAATGCAGATTTCTAACTTTTATCATAATAAACTTAAACTTGAAATTAGCAGCTCTAAAAGTTCGGCAATAATTTTCTCAAAAAAATGTTCAAATTCTTTGATTAATAATGATGTAATGTATGATAACCATCCTTTACCATGGGTTCAAAGCCATAAGTTCCTAGGTGTTGTTTTAGACTCAAAATTAAATTTTCAGGATCATGTAAATAAAATTATTGGTAGCGCTACAAAAGGCTTAAATGTGTTAAGATCACTAGCTGGAGTACATTGGGGAGGCGACCCCCAAACCTTATCTATGTTATATAAAAGTATAGTGAGAAGTCACTTTGACTATAGCAGTTTAGCCTATATGAATGCTAACATTAGTCTTTTGAAAAAACTAGACGTAATCCAAAATAAGGCGCTAAGAATTATAAGTGGAGCAATGTGCTCCACCCCGATCCACGTAATGCAAAGTGAGTGTTGCATCAAACCACTTATATTTCGCCGTTTACAATTAGCAGAAAGTTTTTGTTTAAAAGCCATATCATCCCAAAATCCATGTTTAGTAAATAGACTTATCTCCACAAATGTTAGAAATTTCACAACCTACTAACTATACTAATTGTCAGTTACTAAAATCAGGACATACACCAGAACTCGTTTCAATTATAGTATACATGAATTATCTTTATGAAAATTTACATAAAAATATTCAATGGCCTTTATATAACATTCAATATAATGCTCTAATAAACTGCAATATTGTAATACATACAGAGCTCATTAACAATAATGCTGAATTATTACAATTTATGGAAAATAAAGACTATTATAGTATTTATACAGATGGATCTAAATCTGATAATAGTGTAACATCTGCCTTTTATGATCCACAACAAAACCTCAATGAATGTTTTGCAATTCCAAATATATGTTCAATATATACAGCTGAATGCTATGCTATATACCAAGCCTTATTGTATATATCTAATGTAAATAGTAATAATTCATTTCTTATTGTAACTGATTCACTAAGTGCACTAAAATCTCTAGAAAATAACAAATGTAAATATGATGTAAATTACTTAGTTTATTACATTAGGGAACTTTTGCATAACTTACATGAATGTGGAAAAAGTGTACATTTTATGTGGGTACGTTCGCACTGTGGCATAACTGGAAATGAAAAAGCAGATGAAGCAACAAGGAAGCCTACAAATGTAGACCATACCTGTTCTATGGAAGTTCCATTCACCGACTACAAGTCCAAAACCAATGAACACCTGACACTGCTCTGGAAAGAGTATTGGGAAAGCCTTAGTCGAGAAAAGGGTCAGCATTACAAATCAATCCAAGGAAGCCCGCCCGCCCAACCTTGGTGGTACAGAAAAAAAGTGCCCAAAAGAAAATTTATAACAACAATAAATAGATTGAGATTTGGCCATGGCCAATTTCGCACTCACCTGCATAGACTGAAGATGGCAGATAGCCCCAGGTGCCCTGTCTGCGATATGAACGAAGACCTAAACCATATCATTTTCACATGTAGAAGATTTAACTTACACCGTCTAACTCTCATCGCGGAACTATCAGATATCCACAAGAAAATACCACAGAAACTAGAAGATCTTTTAGCAAATTATAGTAATTTCATGCCGCTTTACAAATTTATCAGCAACACAATCGACAAACTCTAAATAATATCCGAAAAAACAAACAAACAAACAGTAAACAAACCTCTGAGTACTCAGAGAAACAAACAGAGAGAAGTGTCAATGTCAAGTGTCAAAAACTCCAAATTAACATCAAGACGGGCATAAAAGGGCTCGGAAACCCAGTGCCGTTAAATAACTTTCCAAAAAAAAAAAAAAAAAGTCACGCTGACAATGACAGTGACGTTAGATTAGATTTGTTGTTTTGTTTACTTCTTTACTTACAACAACGACAACAACTCCAACAACTTACAATCTCGATGAACAAACCTAACTTTTCTAATTTTATGTAGACCTTCTAATAAAAGTAACTTTTAGTGTTTTTATAATATTGAGATGTTTGTTTTAGGCATATGCATACACGTCGTGTTCCTTTTTTCAATTTTCGATATTTACTTTAAATCTCCCATTGTGAGGAATGTAGCTCCTTTTCAGCCACAGCATGATGCACTCGCCGATCGACTTGTTCTGTTTGTTGTGGATGGGTTGAGAGCTGAATCATTTGTGAATTACACTACAATGCCCTATCTGAGGTGAGAACAACACTTAAGTATTAAAATTTTATTCAAAACATCATGACCAACTGAGATTTGTTGATAAAAAGTAATTTTCAGATCTATTGCAAATACTCATGGACGTTGGGGTATTTCCAACACTCGAATGCCTACAGAGTCACGTCCGGGCCATGTGGCTGTTATTGCAGGCTTCTATGAAGATCCCTCGGCTGTTATGAAAGGCTGGAAAGAAAATCCAGTTGATTTTGACTCTGTGTTCAACCAGACTTCTTACACTTGGTGCTGGGGAGCCTATGACATAGTTGATATATTTACAAAAGGCAGTATTGATAACCATATATACAGTGAGAAATTTGATCTCTATGATCAAAATTTTAGTACAGACAAAAACACAACACTCCAGGATGCCTGGGTTTTCAATAAAGTCACTGATTTCTTTGAAAATGCAAAGTCTGATCCAAAGAATAATAAAATGTTACATTCTCCAAAAATTGTATTCTTTTTACATTTGTTAGGCACAGATACTTCTGGTCATACACATAAACCTAAGACTGAGTAAGTCATACATTTTATTAAATATGCAATTTACTTTATCATACTCTTTTCTCTATACATTTGTTTTGTTTCAGAAACTTTTTAACTACAGTTAGACATGTTGATGAGGGTATCAAGGGCATAGAAAACATTATAAAAGACTTCTATAAAGATGATGGCAGAACAACATTCCTAATGACTTCAGACCATGGAATGACTGACTGGGGTAAAATTGATGACATTTAAATCATAAGATAAATCGGAATAGAAAATTATAAGTGAATGTATAAAATTAATTTAGCATCATAATCCCCATTGTGATATTATGTCTGTTAGCTAAGCATTATGATTGTTAGAATTCTATATTTATCTTTGTTTAGGTTCACATGGCTCTGGACATAGTTTTGAAACTGAAACTCCATATGTTTTATGGGGTTCAGGAGTAAAACAAGAGAAACAAAGCCAAATAGACCCCTCAACCTTAGATATGTCACTGGATCACAGATTGGACATCAATCAAGCTGATTTGACACCACTAATGTCAACAATGCTCTCCATTCCTGTACCAGTAAACTCTATTGTAAGTCACTTTAAAATATTGTGGTACCTATTCCCATGGGAATATATCTATACTTCTATACTAATATTATAAAGAGGAAAGATTTGTATTTTTGTAAGTAACGAATAAACTCAAAAAGTACTGGACCGGTTTGACCGACCTGCGTGGTACCCGTTTCCGTGGGAATATCGGGATAAAATATAGCCTATGTCACTCGGGAAGAATGTAACTTTCTAATGGTGAAAGAATTATCGAAATCGGTCCAGTAAACTACTGGACCGATTTCGAATTTCGGAGCCTATTCGATGCAAACAAACAAACAATCAAATCTTTCCTCTTTATAATATTAGTATAGACAAACAAAAATACAAATCTTTTCTGATTTTAATATAAGTAAGGTTAAAAAAAAAATTATATTATTATTAAATAAGTTATTATTAATGTGCTTGATGAGTCATAGTATTTGTACTTTTATTATTATATTGTGATTGTGACCCGCTATAAGTTCATTGTAATTGTAACAGATATTAACATTCAATAAGTTCAATATTCAAACATGTCAACATTGACCTTTATAGTTTTGATGCCTTCCAACTCAATTAAGTAATGAGACTGTAACACAATGTCATTGCATTGTGCACGAACTTGAGTTTTAGCAGACTGACAATTTGTGTATGTGTTGTTGATAACAATTTATGAAGGTATGTTTTATTTATTTTTCAGGGGAGAGTACCAATACAAATTTTAGACACAACACCAATCAACAAAGCAAAAGCAGTTTATAGTAATAGCAGACAACTAGCTGCACAGTATGACAAGAAAAGGCAAGAAATAGAAGATAATGCTTGGTCCTTTTTATACAAACCTTTTGAGCCATTCAATAAGAAAAAGTACAAAGAAATCATAGAATTCACAGAAAAGATATTAGAAAACGAAGAAGAACATAATAAACTAATTATGCTCAGTGAAGAAATTATGGAGCTAAGCCTTATAGGCTTGGATTATTACCAAAATTACTATCAAAAACCACTCTTGATTCTAGTCACTTTATCATTCTTGGGATGGATAATGTATTTAATGAAGTCATTATTAGAACAAAACCTTAAAACGCAAATTCATTCTTCTGATGTAAATATTCAAAGACAGTCCAATGGTGTTCTAACAGATTATCTAAGCTGGCCTAACATTATATTTTCGATATTGTTATTAATTTTAGGAATTGTAATTTATGGTAAGTATTTAACACCTTATCTGAATTATTATCATTTTAATTATATTAGTACTTAATTATAAAAATATAATTCTTATTTCAGTACAAAGCTTCCCACTGCAATATTATGTATATGTGTGGATGCCTCTATTTTTATGGAAATCTGCTCTGACGCCATTTGGAATATGGAAGCATATGCTTGGTGTAAGTGTAAGGAACAACAATAACATTTTTATATTAATGGAAGTTTTATGTTATACTGTGGGATCATTTGCACTGGTAAGTATTTAGTGTTATTTAGAATTTATTCACTTACCAGAATCGGACAGATATTTTTTATTTATTAATTTTTTTTAAATATCAGCAACTCCAAACGTAATAATATAAGTACCTATTTATTTTTCAAATAATTTACAAATTTTCAGACTTCAAACCTTATGACGTCACAAACAAGCACAAGTCAGTAGCGCCATACTCTCGCTATATAAAACTTATTACTTGCTTGTTATAAAGCAGGTATATTTTTTCTCCATTGTTATAAGTACTTGAATGTTATAGTTTTTAATGTCGCTATTAAATAATATTTACATATCAATTACAGTCTGGTACCCTATTATTATCATATGGCCCAATATTCATACCGAGATGGCAGCAATCGGCTGAGGCGCCGCGAACACTTTCAGTGTTAAATTATTTTAAATTTTATCTACATACTTGACATAAAAATACCATTATTGTTTGAAAAGACGGAGAGAGGAGCGTAGCCGGCCGTTTGAGCGACGTGCGGCGCCGCGAGCATTCGAGCGGCCACGAGCGACTACTCACGGCATTATCACATGAATAAAGTGGCATTATTCTGTGTTGCGGCACCGCTGGCACCCGCGCGATACAAGGCGCGTGGGTTCGGGAGGCCGGACCAAAAGCCCGGAAAAAACACCAAATATCACAAGGGGGGTATTAAGATATCAGGGGGGCGATTCTCAGATCTATCGATATATCTCTAATTCGATATCGTCAAATTCGAATACTATTCTTTTCTATAATCTTTGAACAAAAAACTGTAGGTACTTACTGTAAGACTGTAACTAGCTAGCACCAAAAACGTCCCAGGTGCGCGCAGAGTTATCTGATAGGTACTGAAAGTGTCAAAAAATGGCTAGTTTTTAAAAATACAGCTTTACGCGCGGCATTCCATATTTGGCCACAACAGAAAACGTTTTCTGTTCCGGTAGGTAGGAAACCTATGTTATTTATGATGTCAAATCCCATACAAACTAGCCGAACAAAACGATATGAACTGCCAAATGAATTCATACGATTTGTTTTACACAATCACACCCCAGGTGTATTTCTTTTCGAAACCGAAACTTTGTTTTTATAATGTTGCTAAATTGCGTAAATAAAACTGATAACACTATACATACACCTTAGTCCTTACATTTTTAGTCTATGAATACGTACGAGGATGTTTATCGGTTGTAGATTCACAAACCTCACCGAATATCACCAGGGGGGAGGGGGATCTAAAGGCCCCCTAGCGGTCGCTCGTTGACGCCCAGCCCGAGGCCTCTGCTGGCCGCGGCCGATCGCTGCCATCTCGGTATAAATTGAGCCTAAATGTTATATTGATGAATTATGTTTTAGGGTATGTCATTTACAGAGAGATGGATGTTGAGTATACCTCTAATGGGTATGGCATTGTGGCCATTCTTTTCATCCACGAGAAATCATCTAACAAAGCAAATGTTGGCTGCCTGGCCTGCTGGTTGTATACTGCTAAGCTGCTTTTCGTTCATGCCTGTCATAGGGAAAAATACTAATATAGAATTAGTGTAAGTTGCAAATACTTCAGTAAACCTCATCATCATCATCCACCATTTAATGTCAAAACTGCTGGGGCACTGGCCTTCCGTATGGATGGTTAAAGAGAATGGGCCATGTTCCATCACAGTAAACCTATCACTACATAGTATAAAACAAAGTCGCTTTCTCTTTCCCTATGTCCCTTTGTATGCTTAAATCTTTGAAACTACGCAACGGATTTTGATGCGTTTTTTTTTAATAGATAGAGTGATTCAAGAGGAAGGTTTATATGTACTTTTTATCCCGATATTCCCACGGGAACGGGAACCACGCGGGTGAAACTGCGGGCGGCCGCTAGTTATGGATATACTGAAGTCTATTGAACTATGTTAGGTTAGGTATCCTGAGTCCTCTCCCGAGTACTATAAAGCAAGCAACGTTTATACTACTTACATCATTGTGGCGTGTAAATGTATCGTAACGCATTCACACAGACGATCGCATATTGTGTTACTTTCGTATTTACTATAATAACTCGGACCTTACTGTAAATAATTAAGTTGCATTTTAGTTGCAATGGTCTCAAGATTTCTACTTAACTATTTGTTTTCCTGTGTCTTATGAAGTCAAATAATGTTATTTTTAAATTGCAGAATTTTAGCTGGTATAGTTTGGACTTCAATCTTAGTAGTTTACACTTGGAAAGTATTTTTGCCACTGTGTGAGGACAAAAGAGAATCCCATGAACAAATTATACTAACTTTATCACAGATTATACTGTTGGGTCTCTCGCTCCATAATATTTATGTCCAATCAAGTAGATTTGACAATGGCACCCCAGTATCATTGATATATCAAGGACTTGCTTGGAGTATTGCTGGTATGTACTCCGTCAACACATATACAGTTGGCACCGCATCCCCGATAGCGGCGGCGCGTTTCAAGTATTTGTTAGGCAATATGTTTTATACTTGTTACTAAGTACCTACAACAACAATCAAACTGGACCATGTACGTTATCTGAATAAATAAATGAATTATTATTATATTTGCCTAGCGCGCCGCTATAGGTCTCTGCAGACAGAGCCGTCCCGCTCGACGTGACGTTGTGTGGCGTCGTCCGTAATATCTAGTACACTCGACAGCACATCAGGTTAAACAGTTGAACTGCGATAACAGCTTTTATTACGTAGGGCGTCGTAGGGCATAAAGGCGGTCCCAAGGTCAACATGTATAGTCTGATGTGCCGCCGTGTGTACATTACATATTACGAACAACAGTTCAGCTTTCGCGTCGCTGTCTCGTCCCGCCACGCTATCGCCACGCCCGCTGTCTGCAGAGACCTTTATTTTAGCGATGCGACGTTGCCACGCGATTATGTGCTTTAGCGCAGTGAAAAGTTTTATTTAATACTTCCTATCACAACACTGTTCTATTTGTTTCAGTGATATCGCTGTTCATGCCGATGACTTTCACAAAAAGGTTGATATGTCGACTGGTCGCCATTTATACGTCCATTTTGAATTTCTACCTCCTATTATCAGTTTCGCACGAAGGTTTATTTATGGTGACACTAATTCTCAGCGTTTTATGCTGGATGTTTATCGAGTTCAAACTGCTACCTTTCGACGGCATTGGGGTAAGAATAGTTACAGACGTTTTATCTCACGTACCTACAGTAGATACAGTGCATTTCTTCCTTAATGGCGGTCGTGAAGTTAGCCGCTATGCGCACTAGATAACCTTGCAACCGCAACCTCATTTCTGCCGCTCGCATGCATCTAACTAAATCGTGTACTGCTTATCGTCTCGCGCGAGATGTTCCGAGATGCCAAATTGTTTGAATTGGGCTTGGGAAAAAAAGGATGGCTTAGTTAGTATGTACTTAGGTACAGACCTAAGTACATACTAAGCCATCCTTTTTTGGTTCTTCGAGTACTACAATGGATTAACACTTTCATATTAGAAAATAGTTTTTTAAAGTAGGGCAGAGGTACCCTTTGTGGCCACTTTAAGGATTTTTTGACTTTTAAGCACTAAGTACTAAATGGTCTTAGGTATTTAAGACACAAATTATATCTTAAATTATAGGTAATTTATAGATTCAAGATTCAAGATTCAAATTTGTTTATTCAATTTAGATTGTTATTTACAATACTTGTGAACGTCATAGAAGCTACGCCATCGGTTCGCAAACCCTACAGCGGGAGGCCTTGGAGAAGAACCGGCAAGAAACTCCAAGGGTTGTTTTTTTCTCCCTGTCTTATTTCATACAGAGTCGTCAAATTGAAAAATGACCTTAACATGACTAAGGTCAGTTTCCATCACAATTACACAATGGGTTATGATAAATACAGTAAAGTATAGGCGAACTAATGATCATAGCGGTGAACAATTTTCAGTTACTTAGGAACTCTACTTAAAGCTTTAATATTAGTTTAAAACAAAAGACAATTCTACTATATACTGCAAGTTGCGCCATACATGTTTCAAATGTAATTCTTAATAAAATGAATAAAAACAAAAGAAAACACATTTTAAGGCAAGCAGATAAGAGCAGACCCATTCCCACTGGCAGCACCCGTTCACGAGCATGACGCATGAACCAGCCATCGCTTCGCTCAACCATATTTTAGGGAACGTAACGACCCGCCTCACACGCCACCACCGTAGAAATGTTTTAGTTTTATATACCTTTTAAAAAAGTGAAATAGTTTTTGTATATAACACAAAATGTGTGAGAGGTTCCAAATGTGCCGGTTTTGGTCACTTATTGATAGTTAAACTTTTTATTTATTTATTTTTATTTTATTTATTGATTTTTATTTTATTATTAAGGTATACCAACAACTTTTGTAAGTATAGCGAAAAATCAAAACCAAACCCAGGTTAAATCAATATATTCTAATGCGCTAGAAACCAATCAATTGCAAAACAACAATTTCATTGTAAAAAACAAACGTTTTTAAAGTATTTCATCCAAAACTAATTTCTTAAAATTTTCATACAAAACATTTTTTTAAACATAAAATGGAATTTATTGAAAAAAAAAATGTTATGACATAAATAATTCTAACGGTTGTTATTATTACCTTAAAATACCTTATTTTAATTGCCTTTAGCAAAAATGGCGAAAGGTTGTTTAGAAAAATTTTAGAGCAAAAAGTGGCCAAAACCGGTTCAGTGGCCAAAACCGGGGCTTCTGCCCTACTTATTAATTTGGAGATAAAAAAGCTACAATTTCTACTCTGTAATAGAAAGTGGCCAATACTGGATCTCTATTTGTTTTTTTGTTACAGATATTGGAATATAGGTTTAATAATCACGAGGAGACAAAAGATTTGATAAACTTTGAAAGGAGCATAAGTAGACAAGATTTTAGAAGGGCTTTCTTTTTTGTATCCTTTTGAATTTCTCTAACACAAAATTTGTAAAAACATATAGTTTGTAATTTGATAATATAATAATCATCATCAGCCGTACGATGCCCACTGCTGGGCATAGGCCTCACAACTTTATACTGGATTACGTTGCATGGATTTTAGGGGTTCTTAAAAATTATGGTATCTCTTTCATACCATCGACATTTAACGCGACCAGGCGGCCTAGCATGAGCGGCTTATAACACGCGATATGATATAGATATAGCACATCATGCTGTCTTGTTTACACCTTAGTGGGGTAGGCAAGACAGCATGACGTGCTATATCATATCGCATGTTATAGGCCGCTCATGCTAGGCCGGCAGGACGATGTTCCAGAAGCTCTCAATGGTGTACTCTTTTGTTGTAACTTCGACGACCGATTTGGCGCAGGGGTAGGCTACCCACCTTCTGCGCAAGTGGTCTCGGGTTCGATTCCCGAACAAGACAAATATTTGTGTGCATGAACATGTCTTGTTCTTGTCTTGGTCTTGGTCTGGGTGTTTACTATGTATATTAAGGCTATTGCGGCGATCAAACTCAGAATTTTCAATGCTTTTAAATTAAATTTCCTGACAAAGTATCATTGCTAGGCCTTTCAAAATATTATATGTGATAGATCTTTTCTTTATGAAGGGAAGTTACTAAAATTTATTTGAATCAAATAAATACAATGTACTAAAAAAAAATATTTTCCAGACCCCTTTTTTCCGTCTTAAACTCAATTATCTCAATAACTAGTTGAGTAATCAAGCTAATTTTTTTTTGTGTAAGTAGTTCTTAGTCATATCTAGGGAAGTTACTAAATTTTTTTTTGTTATATTTATAGTCAATAACTAGTATCCCAAAATGCATCGTGCACCGTTTCGCAGCATAATTGTTCAGTCTCCGCCTGGCATTGGCGGCGTTTGGACGTGGAGACTGTATCGCTCCGATTGCGCCAAAATTGAAAAAAAAAACTCACACTAGGATCCTAATTTTTTTCAATGATGCTTATTTTGCTAGGAAATATTGAAATAGCGCTTCAGGATTGGGTATAGATGAGTGCTTTGCCATTTATTGCATAACCATAGACCTATGTAACCTAGGACAAGTTATTTTACTCATTACCTAAAGCAAACATCAATAGTTTGAAATAAAAGTGACGGATAATATTGCCTAAGATACTTAAGAGCCCATAAAAGTTGTACCTATTTGAGTACCAATATTTTGTTGTGTTGTAGGTACATAATTAGTCTAAGTTTCTAACTTCTACTATTATTAAATTTATATTCGTTTTAGGTTCCTCAAAATTGAAAATGTGAGAAAGTTAAGATAGGTAGGTGTAAAAAATTGCATCATAAAATAAGAAATTCGCTTGTTGAAAAAGTTTTTTACAGAGACATAATGTAAAAGCAATTCTTGAAATAAAACCGATGTAAGAATTTTATATACCTAGTTGATCTAATATCACCATTACACTTTTTTGAGACTGTGAGAAGTCCAGCTTCTTTCCTTTGAGTGAGGAACATAAACCGCACCATTTTGTGTAAATTTCAGGTTCAAAACATTTTTATTACTGATTCTCTTATCCATTATTAGTACAAAATAGAGCATGCATACAATTTCTTGCAAGAAATGCTCTCGCGGTTTTTGAAATTCGAAATTCGAAATCCCCACAACAATATCTAAAACCGATGGTTGAGGCGCCAGTAGCAATAAAAAAAAATGAAAAGTCTGTCAGCTGTGTTGACAGTTTTAACTCTCAAAGGAGATCAGTCAAATTGGACCAAAAAAGCTAAAGTGCCGGCCAACGAAAATAAATTGCAAATTACTATTGTAAACAGTGTAACGATCATTTTTTGTTATGACGTCAACAGTGTACGATTAGCGGCCAAGCAGTTATTCAAGTTTGAAAATGACAATTTTTCTTCATTTTCAAACTTGAATATAGCTTGGCCAAAGTGCAGCCAACAAAAAAAAAATTGCAGATTACTATTGTAAATAGTGTAACGATCATTTTATGTTATGACGTCAACAGTGTACGATTAGTGGCCAAGCAGTTATTTAAGTTTTAAAATGACATTTTTTTCTCTTTATTTTCAAACTTGAATACAGCTTGGCCAAAGTGCGGCCAACGAAAAAAAATTGCACATTACTATTGCAAACAGTGTAACGATATTTTTTTGTTATGGCGTCAACAATGTACGATTAGCGGCCAAGCAGTTACTCAAGTTTGAAAATGTAATTTTTTTCTTCATTTTTAAACTTGAATACAGCCTGGCCAAAGTGCAGCCAACGAAAACAAATTGCATATTACTATTGTAAACAGTGTAACAATCATTTTTTGTTATGACGTCAACAGTGTACGATTAGCGGCCAAGCAGTTATTGAAGTTTGAAAATGACAGTTTTTTCTTCATTTTCAAACTTGAATACAGCTTGGCCAAAGTGCGGCCAACGAAAAAAAATTGCATATTACTATTGTAAACAGTGTAACAATAATTTTTTGTTACGACGTCAACAGTGTACGATTAGTGGCCAAGCAGTTATTCAAGTTTGAAAATGACATTTTTTCTCTTTATTTTCAAACTTGAATACAGATTGGCCAAAGTGCGGCCAACAAAAACAAATGCATTTTACTATTGTAAACAGTGTAACGATCATTTTTTGTTATGACGTCAACAGTGTACGATTAGCGGCCAAGCAGTTATTGAAGTTTGAAAATGACAGTTTTTTCTTCATTTTCAAACTTGAATACAGCTTGGCCAAAGTGCGGCCAACGAAAAAAAATTGCATATTACTATTGTAAACAGTGTAACAATAATTTTTTGTTACGACGTCAACAGTGTACGATTAGTGGCCAAGCAGTTATTCAAGTTTGAAAATGACATTTTTTCTCTTTATTTTCAAACTTGAATACAGATTGGCCAAAGTGCGGCCAACGAAAACAAATGCATTTTACTATTGTAAACAGTGTAACGATCATTTTTTGTTATGACATCAACAGTATACGATTGGCGGCCAGGCAGTTATTGAAGTTTGAAAATGAAATTTTTTTCTTCATTTTCAAACTTGAATACAGCTTGGCCAAATTGCGGCCAACAAAAAAAAATTGCAGATTACTATTGTAAATATTGTAACGATAATTTTTTGTAATGACGTCAACAGTGTACGATTAGTGGCCAAGCAGTTATTCAAGTTTGAAAATGACATTGACAACTTGAATACAGCTTGGCCAAAGTCACTTTGTGTTGTAGTCAATATCTATTTTAGGGAGACATATTTCCTTATTCTGGCTATGTAGTGTACTAGATCTTAGTTAAAGTTACTATTTAGCTAAAAGTATTGCATTATTGTTTAGTCGATTCATGTACCCAGCAGGTGGGACGTCAGGAGGAACTGATCTCAATGTAATAACTGATATTCTGATAAACGATTACATTTTACGTGGTGAGTCAATCCGTTTTGCGATCGTATTTATACCAAAAATAATGTCATTTTCAAACTTGAATAACTGCTTGGCCGCTAATCGTACACTGTTGACGCCATAACAAAAAATGATCGTTACACTGTTTACAATAGTAATGTGCAATTTTTTTTCGTTGGCCGCACTTTGGCCAAGCTCTATTCAAGTTTGAAAATAAAGAGAAAAAAAATGTTATTTTCAAACTTGAATAACTGCTTGGCCGCTAATCGTACACTGTTGACGCCATAACAAAAAATGATCGTTACACTGTTTACAATAGTAATGTGCAATTTTTTTTCGTTGGCCGCACTTTGGCCAAGCTCTATTCAAGTTTGAAAATAAAGAGAAAAAAAAGGTTATTTTCAAACTTGAATAACTGCTTGGCCGCTAATCGTACACTGTTGACGCCATAACAAAAAATGATCGTTACACTGTTTATAATAGTAATGTGCAATTTTTTTTCGTTGGCCGCACTTTGGCCAAGCTCTATTCAAGTTTGAAAATAAAGAGAAAAAAAATGTTATTTTTAAACTTGAATAACTGCTTGGCCGCTAATCGTACAATGTTGACGCCATAACAAAAAATGATCGTTACACTGTTTATAATAGTAATGTGCAATTTTTTTTCGTTGGCCGCACTTTGGCCAAGCTGTATTCAAGTTTGAAAATAAAGAGAAAAAAAATGTTATTTTCAAACTTGAATAACTGCTTGGCCGCTAGTCGTACACTGTTGACGCCATAACAAAAAATGATCATTACACTGTTTACAATAGTAATATGCAATTTTTTTTCGTTGGCCGCACTTTGGCCAAGCTGTATTCAAGTTTGAAAAAAAAGAGAAAAAAAATTTCATTTTCAAACTTGAATAACTGCTTGGCCGCTAATCGTACACTGTTGTCGCCATAACAAAAAATGATCGTTACACTGTTTACAATAGTAATGTGCAATTTTTTTTCGTTGGCCGCACTTTGGCCGTGCGGTATTCAAGTTTGAACATAAAGAGAAAAAAAATGACATTTTCAAACTTGAATAACTGCTTGGCCGCTAATCGTACACTGTTGACGCCATAACAAAACATGATCGCTACACTGTTTACAATAGTAATATGCATTTTTTTTTCGTTGGCCGATACTTTTACTTTTTTGGTCCAAACATGTATGAAGCGTGACTGATCTCCTTTAACCACCGCGTCAGATAAGTTTGCGGAGTTCTGTAAGGAGACTTGCATAGTCGGAGTAAAATTTTTGATACTCTAATGAAATATTGCATAGGTACAAGTACTTCCGAAGGAGGAATATTTATTTCATTATTTAAATTTCATTGCACAAAGTATAAACAAATGGCGGGCTAACCTTAAACTGACTAACATATTATATCAAAGATAATAAACTCATAAAAATAAATAATCTCGAAGAAGTTTTATATACACTCTCTGCCACAAATGTCATTTATTAAAAGTAGGTGGCTAAAACGTCAGTGATTAGATTACATACCCTTTGGAAGCGGCCATGGAAGAAATGACAGTTTTGTATAAGTAGTACGAAACAAACCGTTTCAGCTGCTCGACCCTGATGTTGTCAAAGCCAGCGGCTTTACCTTCTTTGAGCTTATCAAGGGCAAACTTGAGCTCTGTTTCTGTAAAAGCCTCGTCCAAGTGGTTAACCTCTTTACCAAGGTCTCGTGTAAATTTCTTCTGGAGACTTTTCGTGGAAGCTTTCCCATTTTGGAGTAAGTGGTGAGCGATCTGGTTTGTGGTCACATTGGAATGACGATCAGCGATTTTAGGATCATTATTTAGTTTCCTTATAAAACACCATGCCTTCTTGCTTTTATGCGTCATATCTACGCCCTCGATTAGCTTGTTCCACTTTTCTCTCGTTGTTTCGGATATGGCTTCTAGCAATTCGTTCCCAAAATCGATGGTGTCCTGTGAGATGGGATCTAATTCATACTGGTCTTGGTATGTCATCCTATCATATTATATTTAAAAACATATATTTGATGCTTGGGAGAGCAAGCGAGATGTAGTTGGTATTTATTGTGACCTCTCCAAAGCTTTCGATTGTGTTCATCACCAAACGCTTTTAAGGAAATTAAAACATTATGGTGTCTATGATAAATCGGTTAGCCTTATGCAATCATATCTATGTGAAAGAACACAGAAAGTAGTTATCAACAAAACTGAGTCTACTGGAGCCCCTATCAACATGGGCGTACCCCAGGGGTCCATACTGGTCCCTTTTGCTGTTTTTAATTTATATAAATGACCTTCCTTTTTAAGCAAAGAATTTATGCGAGACAGTGCTATTTGCTGATGACACTTCCTCTAGTCTTTAAAGTTGACAGAGGTAATAATTGCTCTGACGAAGTAAATAGTATTTTATCGAAAGTTGCGCATTGGTTTCATAGCAATAATCCATTCCTTTACCATGGTACTATTACACAGTACCATTGATGGTACTGTGGCAATTTCTTTTTGCTGTGGTACCATCAATTAATCTATCATTAAACTAGAAAAAAACAAAATGTGGTAAAAAAATCTCTGCAAAATGTAAGACAGGTTGATGTTCACATAAAATTGGATGACAATGTAGTAGAATTAATTAACAGTACTAAATTTTTAGATATAACATTAGATTATTGACTTCAATGGGACCCTCATATTGAAGCCTTGGCCGGTAGACTCAGTTCTGCGGCATTTGCCGTTAAAGAAATAAGGCTCTTAACCGATATTGAAACGGCAAGGTTAATCTATTTTAGCTATTTTCAGAGTGTATTGTCATACGGCCTATTACTTTGGGGTTCAGCAGCTAACATCGAAAGTATTTTTGTGCTTCAGAAAAGAGCTATTCGCGCCATATACAAACTTCGGCCAAGAGATTATTTAAAAGAAATCAACATATTAACTGTTGCAGGACAATACATATATGAGAATATGGTATATGTGAAGACGTATCTCAATACATTTGTAAAACGTAGCAATATACATCAATTCAAAACAAGAAATAAAAATAAGATTGCCGTTCCAAGGATTCGACTTGAAAAAACAAGAAGTTCGTTTTTGGGGAAAAGCGTAGCTAGTTTTAATAAAGTTCCACAGAATTTAGTAGAGCTGCCTTTGCACAAATTCAAAAGTCATGGCAAAAAATCGCTCATGGGCAAAGGATATTATAAAGTAGACGACTATTTGAAAGACCGTAATGCATGGATTTGATGTAACACATAACCTTAGCTGAACTAATGTAATATTATAATGAAAAAGTTGTAAAAGTTAACGATATAAATCTTTGGAAATATCGTTACTCCAATTATTAAAGCTGATAAGTTTATTGCGCCTATTCTTCTTATCAGTTAAAAAAGTCTTGAACGAAAATATTGACGATTCAAAAGAACTTATTTCTTAAGTCAAGTTGAATAAAGATATTTTTTATTTTATTATTTTATCCTTCAGGTCGTAAGGCCTGGCACATAATTAGGTCCTCCGTATTGCACCACTTACTGTCTTCACGCACTGGTGATCTATGTAATCACTGGCAAAGATTAGATCAGGGTTTTAACCCCTTTTCCAGCGACCGTTGTTGAATGATGACGGAAGTTTTGGATCATGAATCAAAGATAGTAGGTATGTGTCCATCAACCCATTCTTCAACCTTCACTCCGTTGTCATCACTGGTTCTGTATCCCCAGTTCTCGCTATGGCTATTAAAATTACCAAGAACGAATCTAATCGGATGGGCGTTAAAGCTCGGCGGACAGCTGAAGTAATACGGTGCATTGGGAGGTTTGTAGACTGAAGTGACCGTACAGTTACTAAGTTCGGTAGTAAGGATCTCTATGTTACTGGTGTTAGTCTGATACACAGTGCGTACCTCTTTATCTGGCCTGGCGAATAAGCACTCCCATACTGTCGATGGGGGACTTCAGCTATGAGTTTCATCCCCTGAGTCACTTGTCAGGTATGCTTTAACGAGTGTGCATCTGAGTTGCATAACCTCATTCCGCCCTCTCCTTTAAACTCACGCTCAGAGAATTAAGTACTCCTTCATCATGCCTGGAATACCAGGCTTCTGTTTGCCCGAGTACCTACAACCCAAACCTCTAAAAGTCGCAAGTGAATAGGCATCTTCTGGGTGAATCTATTTACACAAAATTTTATTCAAGTACTATAACCAACCACATTATAAAACTGGCAAGTTTACATTAGTAAACAAAGTATCAATTATTTCAGTTGCGCTACATTTTACACAAATTCGACGATCTCCGTGGCCGATTGGTGTACGCACCGGTTTTCTAGGTGCCACTATCTCTGAGGTCCCGGGTTCGATTCTCGGACGGGTAAATGTCGAAAACTAACTTTTAGATATTTTCTTGAATCTGGGTGTATGTGATCGTTGCTTCCAATTTTCAATGACACAAGTTATTGTATTATTTGATATTATCATTTTTGGTATTGGAATAATATGTATTTTATTTTATTTTTTTGTACTTAAAAAATATTTTTATTTAAGTGTTTTTTTATATATTGATTTATATTATAGATTGATAGCGTGATTTTATATAAACGGTATACTTATTTAAATATTGATTAACTAAGTAGATTTATTTTGTAAAAAAGTATTGAATGATGGGCTAGTATGAGTTACCTATTTATATTTTTTCATATTAAATTATAAGTTTTATTAATTTGATTGGAATAAATCTGAAAATGTACCTACTGGTTAGAGCAGTATACATTATTTATTTTTTTCAGTGTAATTTGTAGCAAATGTTGTAGTTTTGCCTGCGAAGATCATTTCGATAATGGATATATTATCGAAATGATCTAGAGATAGAAAATAAATATAAATAGCTGCTGCTGTGTTCTGCATTTTGAAGAATCGTTTGAAGTGACTATCTTTGTTAAAAAAAGCTTTTTTTACTACATAGGTACGAATAATATCTAAGATCTACTCTTCCTACAAACCGACGTTTACAATAAATATTCATAATAATTCTTCTTGTATTCTACATAATATAATTTCCTTAGTAAAAGCGCACATAGGTGATATTTTAGATGTAAATAGAATGCGCGCTGCATGCCGCGTCTACACGTATTTCTCAGTCTACGAGAGTGCCGCGGCCGGAGCCTTACCGATCCCAGCACCCCCTCGCTTGTTGTAAGCAACGGCCATCGACGATATTTTTTTTACCTATGCTATATCCTTAAGTATGTATTTACAAACAAAAAGTATTTTAACTAAGTACTTATATATTTATCCGTTATCAAGTATTCCATGATACAGTTTCTTAATGAAATTAAAATGGTCTTAGATAATTGGTGTGAATGTAAGAAGTTATTTATTTATTTATTTAACTTTAGTTAGGTACTTATTTTAATTGTTTAACCACTTGAGCATCGGTAACCTCCATTAAAAACTAATTTTGTCCTTAATTCGTAACTATCAGACTTCGTACATTGTTCTAGCATTTTTCGGTACAGGAAACATAGCGTCGCTGAATTCATTTGAAATAAGATGGGTGACTTGCTTTATAACATCGTATAAACCATTCATTATAACTGGTTTAATACTTCTGAAGACTTTATCACCATTCTTGACTGTTGCCTGCAGTCTAAGAGCCGTGCAACATTTAACAAAGGTAAATGGATACTTACTACCTACTTTATATTCTAAAAAGGAAAGATTAGATTTTTTGTTGTAATGGATACCTACCTAAACTCAAAAACTAGGTACTGGACAATGGACATATTTTAAAAAATCCTTCATTATTAGAAAGCTTCTTTCTTCCCGAATGATGTAGGCTTTATTTTATACCGATATTCCCAGGGAACGGGTACCAGGCGGGTAAAACCGAGCTTAGCCTCTAGTTATCTTTTAGAAGTAGAACACGAGAGATGTTAGTAGGTAGTAGAAAGTGGGCGTCGCGTGCTTGGAATACCTTTGCATAAAATAAAAAACCCTCCATAGACTTGACGTTACCTTTGTAAGATTTTGAATTTATTAATGTTGTCGATTACACGCTTTAAGCGTAGGTCACATCAGTCGGAGGGGCGGAAGGGGGCCACACCCTCTCTTACCTAGCGACCGAGCTAGTTGAGCGAGCCTTGAGGCGTAACGGGCGTAACTTATCTCTATAGTTCGTAGTGTGAACCGAAGTATGAAAAGAGGTGAAACGACGCACGCTGGTCTTGCTAGCTGGCGGTGTGGCCCGCCGCGCTTTATTCAGTAGTTACTATATGCGTGACACGCTCCTCCATACTACAGAATAAAAAAAAAACGGTTCGATACTCTTTAACTCCAAGAAATTCAAAATTCGTAGTATGGTAAAATTTATGGAGGGTTTGCTATTTTGAGCAAAGGGTACCTAATCCAAGCGCGCCGCGCCTTCTTACGCAGCATTTACACGGAGCCAATACTTGAGACAATCCACTAAGCCAGTCCACTATCGGCGATAATTAATAATCTATCCACGGATAGGGATAGGCATGATCCAGATTAGTTGCTAGCCAACACCTAGCAACACCCAGGCAACTGTCGTTAATTATACAGGGTGTTTTTGAAGTCATTGGCATCCATTCGGCCCATTAATGTACTCATATGCGGGCGCAGGGACGCGGGCAAAGCGGGCATGAAGCATGGGTGACATTGTTTGTTTCGGCGAATTCCGTGCGCGAACTTGAATAAATTCACGTTAGTAGTAGAGCCCGCGTTTTGTCGAGAGGCCAATTAAGTAGTTTAAGGCTTGTATGTTATTTGAATATTAATTAATCAATGTTTTTTTATCAAATTGTTATTTTTAGTTATTTTGTTTTTTATTTGCTATATGCATCAATTACTGAGTATTTTACGGAATTTCTCAGGTCTTAAGTAAATCAAAATTTACATCTTGGATTTGTCTCATATAATTAAATAATAAATATAAATAAATAATAAATAACTTCTTACATTCACACCAATTATCTAAGCCCATTTTAATTTCATTAAGAAACTGTATTATGGAAAACTAGATAACGGATAAATATATACTTAAATACTTTTTTGTTTGTAAATACATACTTAATATACATAGTAAACACCCAGACCAAGACAAATAGACATGTTCATGCACACAAATATTTGTCTTGTTCGGGAATCGAACCCGAGACCACTGGCGCAGAAGGTGGGTAGCCTACCCCTGCGCCAAATCGGTCGTCAAAATATTTGGGGTAAAGACTCTCTATCATGAGTATGTTCTTATTTTAAAAGGATGCTAACGACTTCGATGTCACCCTGTATAATGTTATTAACAAACATTGCATAGCAAAGCAACTAATCTGGGTCATGCCTATCCCTATCTGTGGATTGATTATTAATTCTGGCCGTATGACAATTAGATTCGTATCGTATCGTAATATTCGTAATCCAATGTAGTGGGCTGTCTCTATTTGCACGATGCCTGCCAATATTGGACTGGCTTAGTAGATTGTCTCAAGTATTCGCAGCGTGTAAATGCTACATTACTACTACTAATATCTTTCTTGTTTTCTGTGATAGATAACTATCTATAAGGGCGCTTGTGCACTACACTGGATTTTACCGTCCCGGATAAAAACGGATGATTGTATTTGAATAATAAATTATTTATAATAGTAAGAATTTATTTATTTCGTGTACTTTCAATGTTTCAAACCCTAAACTACACGAAATACTTAAATAAATTCTATAATTTATTATTAAAATACAAGCATCCGTTGTTTTCCGGGACGGTAAAATTCAGTGTAGTGCACAAGCGCCCTAAGTCCTATAACCTTCGATCAACAATAACACCTAGGTCTAGCTAGATACATAGTTGGAGTGACAAACACGGCTGAGAAAATATGCGCCGACTGAGCCTTTTTAATATACTATATCTATGCGACTGAGCCACTTGAGCGTAGGTATATATTTTATAAGTAGTTCCTGTCATTTATGACATAAGATCGTAGGTACATTAGATATTAACCTTTTTTCTCAGCCATAAAAAGTTTTGATATAGTTCGTGAGCCTTCATCTAGTATTATTGTAGATCGAAACCTATCTATGTTTGTATTCCTCTTTCAACGTTACGTTTAAAATTTCAGGCGCCGATCGGTTACTTGCACATTATAGTTCTGATCTATTCAAATATAATGGGAATTCAGCTCCTTTACAACGTCAAAAACTATGGCAGCTGGTTGGACATCGGCACTTCTATATCGCAATTTGTAATCGTTCAAGTGATAACATTGTTTATTGTTCTTATTAACCAGATTGCTAGGATGTTAACAGATTACAGTATACAGCTATTTTTCAATAGATTGTTAGGTAGAAGTATAAAGAAATATGTTTGAAAGAATTGTTTTATTGCGATTGTAACCTCCCCCTGATTCACAAACCGCCGGGAACGGAATGGGATTAGAATTCTATGTTTTGCCTTTGTTTATTCTATAGTGAGTGACAGAGACAGTGCATACATTCCGCTGTCGGGAGCGTTTCCGACGGTTTGTGAATCAGCGGGCTGTATCCTATTTATTCCTATAACTTAATCCAAACGAATATTATCAATGCGAAAGTAACTGTGCTTCTTTGTTTGACAAAATGTGATGAAACCTTTCCACTAGACTTGTGGACTCACCGCGATGACCCACTAGTGGGTCCACGAGTCATTTTAACCCTTTTACTGCTTGAAACTCGCCTCGCGAGGCGCTTGGCGGCCGCCGGCCGGGGCGGCGCGCGGCGGCTCGTTGACGCATCGCCTGCGACTCGCGACGCGAGTCTAACCGTACAAAACAGCTTCCAAATGCTCATGAAAGAATGCTCCTAGTGAGGACACTCCTTTGTAGAAAAAAACCATTATTACTTACCATGTTGTTTTCAAAATCAACAAAAATAACGATGCCCAATTTTTTTTTGGTATGCTTTAGGAAGAGCATTGTAAGTATAGTAAGAGTAAAGTACATACTTACTCTTTAAAATTGTTTAAAAATAGGACAAACAAAAAAGTGAATAATGAGAGCTTTGTATGTTATTTAATTTTATTAAATTAATTAACCTTAAATTATGATTAGATTATAGGTAAGTACATAAATTTATTATGACAATATTATACAAGGTTTGAGGCATTTTATTTGGCAGTTTATAATGTTACATTACATACAACCCTAGGGTTAGGGCATTGCCTTTAATTATTAATTGTAATTCTTTCTACGAAAATTGGTCTTATTCTGCTTAGGGCTTCCTATCCTGCTTCACTATAGTAAGTATAGTCCCACACTCCTGTCTGTTCCGGTGACAGCCGTGACAGAGGAGCCACTTGCAATACGAAATTAGCTGTCAAAATGGACTGTCGTATGAAAACTGTTTTAGTTCCAAAGATTATCACCGGGACAGAAAAGCTTGTCGCACTGTACCTGTACTAACAAATTGAAGTCTATTTATGGTCAATTTTGTAAGTAACTATTTTTAGCTTTGAATGTTGGGGTTTTACTTTTTGAAATGATTTTTTTTGTGATAGCATAGCATTCTCCTTTTGGATTTTGGTAATGTCATTTTTTTGAATTGGTTGTTTCTACAAAAGCAGTTCTAGATTATTTGCTATACTTTGCTACTTGGCATGAGTATTTTTCTATAAAATATGTCACTGGTGTCATAAAATAAAGGCCATATTAGATACTGCTAACAAACTAAAATTTTATTTTAAGTAATATTTGTCATAGCATTTTTGCCTTAAATTCTTTTCCATATTAAAGTCTTGTTATTAGAGGGCATTTCTATGGTATCTATGAGGGCTAACTTGTTCTCTTCTGCTATTTTAATCAGATCATTAATATCACGAAGGCCCCATGAAGGATCTCGCGCTCTAAGAGAAGCATCAAACTCAATATTGCTTTGTGGTGTAATAACTCCATCTCTGCTGTAAGGACCATAAGTAATAAGAAGTGCGTCGCTCTTTAAATAGGTGCCAGCATTCTCAAATAAGCCAATTGTGCATTGGAAGGGACTTATATGCATCATATTTGCATTATACATGTAGTCAATACTGTTTTCAGTAAAACCATAATGTGAAAGTTTTGTACAAATGTCTATTAGCATTGGACTCAGTATGTTTTTTGTTGAACAATTATCAGCATAATAAGCTATACTTCCTAAAAGATTTTCATCAACTTCAGATGGTTGGAACTTTACACCTGGAAAGTTAGGTGCAAAGTGAGCCAGATGTTGTCCTGATCCTGATGATATCTCCAGAAACAAGGGACTTTCATCATCTATCACATCGGTGTCTGACATAACAAATCTTTTTAGGACTTGTAAAATTGGCTCTTTGTTTCTATTTGCTGCTGGATATATAAGTTTCTCTCCTTTGACACTGTAACATAAAATAAGTCCGATCATTACGTATGTACATTCAAAATATGTGTGTGATATATATGCATTGAAAAGAAACTTAGCGATAAGGTTAATAATATTTGGTATAAGTTAGGTAAAACATTATCCAAATCACCTTTGGTTGACGAGATACGTAGAAGAGGCATCCCGAACTTTCGCCATAGGTATGATGAGTGAAGCTCGGATTCGAATTAACTTTATCCACATATACCTATTAATTAAATAATTGAGCAATGAATAAAACTCCAGGTACAAGAAAGATCCTTTTACAGGTTAGTACAGAGGAGCTTGTTTTGTTAGTATTAGATACGGTTGTTATTACTGGTTAGATGCATTATTATTTAATTTCTCTTTATGAAGAAACCGTGATAAAAATTATTTTACGATTGTCTATGTTGTATGTGATGTATTTGATTTTTTTACTGTAAATTCTTAATTTTATTCAAAACTTTCAGGGTCACGGTTCGCCGACAGACAGCTCTGAATGACAATGACAGTGACACGTGACACTGACAGATTTTTTTTGACGTTTACCCATTCTGGGTCAAAGATATTGGCCGTGTTCCGTTTTGAGTCAATAGTACTGTTGGCGCTGTGAGCGCTAAAAGCTGTTCCGATTTGATTATCGCGCTGACAGCACTGTTGACGCGATTTCAATTCGGAACGGCTATTTGCAAGCATCGCGAGATTCGCGAGCGAGCGTTGTTTTGATTTGAATTTGTAAGTAAATAATCACCGGTTTAGTATGGATATTCGTCAATTAGTAAACGTTTTATTGGACAGCGATGATGATAGTGATCCGTGCTTAAATTTAGAGTAATGTCTCTACCCGTCGTCTCATCTTTAATAAGCACTATCTTTTTTCTGGCTTTCTGCTTCGGGATAAACAAATAAAATACCTAAATAAAACCTAAAACGCAGAGATTACTCAAACAAAACCACAACAAACAATGACGTTTGACAACAAAACGTCAAATATGACAGCCCGCTCACAGTGCTAACGCTTGAGAACGATATCACCGTGATCGCAAAATGGCGGCGGTAGTGACGTCATCCGTGACGTAATTACTGCTTTCGTTGTCGCGCTCACAACAAATCGGAACGATGTGTGAGCGCGATATCAGTGATATTATCGCTGTTGGCGCAAAACGGAACGTAGCCATAATATAACAAGATTGTGCACTATGAAAATAAAAGCAATGTCAATTCGATTCTATGCAGTTACAATAAGGTTTATTTTCGTATGACATTACGATAAACGGAAAAACGAGCCGAGCGAGAGGCTCCTAAATAGGATTGCATCCCTGTCTACTGAGCTGCCACCATGAAATATTTTTGGTTGTAGTAGAACTTAATTCAAATTCATATTTCCTGTTCTCGAGAATTTTCTAAATATTAATTAATTAAAAGGAATGTTAAGCTGATAATAATAAAGTCTATATCATTTGTATTATTTAAAACCATGAAAAACTACTTGTTTAATGTAAGAGTCGGTGTTATGATAGTTTTAATTATAATAAATTTGCAACACTTTGCGTCTGGACAATTTTAATAAAAATAAAAACATCATCAATATGGCGACGGCAAATTAATTTATGTGTGTAAAGTTAGTGTGTGGATCTTAATTATCATTTTAAAATTACGTTTAAATCAATAAAAATGGTTCTCACTTGATGTGTGAAAGGATGCAAAAGCGCATCATATAAACGTAGCGGTGTATCTTTTCATAGGTAAGTATTTAGCCAAAGTTTTATTCTTGCGTATAGTAGGGTTTCCATTTCGTTTGTAATCTATAGACTGGAATTTACTTTCTTACTTAACCCAAACATTAATTTTCATTGTTTCAGATTTCCTAAAGATGAAGAAATTAAAAAAGGTTGGCTTAACGTCATACCTGAAAAAATTACACAATACTCAGCAGAAGAAGAAAAAGAAGAACTTTATCAGAAAATAGGCATGAAACAGAACTTATTAAATGTATTATAAAATCTGTATTTTAATTTAAGGTTAAAAAAGTAGGTAGGTACGCAAATAACGAATCTTTAAAATTAATTGCACACAAAGCCTCCATGCGTCGAAAGATCCGAAAGACAATTTTGTTTACCAATGTATAGTCTAATTAATAAACAGATTTTCATTACTGTACGTGGACTTTTTATTTCTATCCATTTTAGCAAAATACGCCTATCAGAAATACAGACATACATTTCATATAAGTACCTACATACAGATCAAACTGATAACCTCCTTTTTTGAAGTCGGTTCAAAAGTAAGTATGCTTATAAAGCATATGTGTATGTGTCGATTGTCACATTATTGCCTCATATGTGATGCAAAGTACCCTCTATGCTTTGCCTCGCGGAGTCCTCATCTTAACTAATATTATAAATAGAAAGTGAGTTCGGATGTTTAAATGTATGTTTGTTTTAGCTACAAGAGCTCCCTAGGAAGCGTGGTGTTCGAATCCTAAGTGAGCCAAGTCTGGTTAACTATAAATTGTCCTCGAAAAAACCAAATCGTGTAGTCACACACGTCTCTCTCATTAGAGAGGGATGCACACCATAATAGGGCTAGCTATCTCGCTCGGCTCGGCTGTAGCTCATGAGTGCGCAATCTTGTTATATTATAATATCTTTGTTCTGGGTAGGCAAAGGGAGCATAAAGCCCCCAGTACACGATGGCCGATCATGGTCGGCGACCATGACCAATACATCGTACATTGACACTTTTGAAAGAACCTTTTTAAACTTGTTCGTTCAAAAGTGTCAATGTACGATGTATTGGTCATGGTCGCCGACCATGGTCGGCCAACCTGTACTGGGGGCTTTACAGCCTAAAAAAAGTACGTTTTATAATTCGATGCAAAAAAAAAATAATGTCACTTTCACATTTGAGTTTGGCAATAGGGTGTCGTAAACCTTTTTCTTCATGTCTCTTTTAAACCACATTTATTGTGAGGTTTTGGTTTTACAGATTTTGTTATAATCTACTTATAAAAACTATATCTTGGGTTAAAGCGCATAAGATAATGCAAAATGGGTTAGATAGTAATAGTAGAGACACAATAGTAACAAGTAAAAACGGTTCAAACTTAAACAATAAACAAAAACAATAACAGAAACAACAAGAAATCTACGAAATAATATAAAAGAAGCACTGTACGCGACGCAGATAGGAGCCCACGTAAAGTAAACAAAATACAAATCAAAATCAATCAAATAATCACACACACGTTAAAGTAGGTTTGTCACCCCTGCGTCACAAATACTTTGTGCCTGCGTGTTGCCAGTACGTGAAAAAAATATCCATCTAACATCCCTTCAAAAAATTATTTTGTTATTTACTTAAGAGTAATTTCCATTTTTTTACTTTTATTAATAATGTTAAACAAATATCTATCCAGTCAAAGCATGTTTTGAATTAACAGCAATGCCGTTCACAAATAAAGAAATCTACAGAATGTGAATATAGAATTTTAATATGGTAATACTGTTTTCTTTTTTTTTGCAACGAATTAAAAAAACCTACTTTAGTCATTACATGACTTTAGTCATAAAAGACTTTAGTTTCCTATCGTATTTTAGTTAGTTCCTCTTCAGTAAAGTTTTTTCTTCCTAACCTAACCTAACTCATAAAAATGCGCGGGTGGTTCACACATTTCAATGCTCATGGGAGTTTTACGCGGATATAGCAATCAGGAGAGCTACCGCGTAACTTTGTGCATATGAACTTCATAAGTTTTTTGGAACTTTAAGTCAATTTTATATAAAATGTCAATTTTATATATAGGACGGTAGTATCATTTCATCAACACCTGAAATCCTGAGGGAGATTGAGAGTTTCTATGGACAGTTGTACTCCACGCAAACACCTGTTGAAAGTAAGGCTACTGTTGTATATGGCAATATTTTTATATATGGTATCACTTAGTAATAAAACATAAAACAAGATGTCTCCAATTTGCATGTGTTTTATTTAATAAATCTAAAACATGGCGCTGCGTAACTAAAAATTAAGGATTTTATGGCGAGAACTACATAATAAGAAGAAACGGAGAGTGGAGTAAAAAATATGGAGTCATTTTTACCAGAAAAACTGTCTCTATGTGTGGGCGAGGAAAGCGGCATGACCATGAAGCTCGACTTAATACTGAGGTAACTGGAGAGTGCAGTACGAACAATTTTTTGAATACCACAAATAACACAGTGGCTGTCTTCCGTCTCACCTACACTTTAAAAAAATACGCATGGTCATATAAGACAGCTGACAGCCACTACATACATAAATGTCAAATTTGCTGGCGACACTTTTTTATTCAGGGTGAGAGCTCCAGTTACCTCAGAGTATTAAGTCAAACTTCATGGGCATGACGAATAACCTCACAAAATGGAGGACGTTCAAGCAAAAATTTGAAAACTACCTTGTTGTAGCGGAGGCCTTAGAAAAGAGCTTCACTGAAAAAGCGAAGGTGGCGTTATTATTAAACAGATTTGATGACGAAACCCTAAGAATATTTAATACTTTCGAATTTAAAGTAGAAGTTACGTACAAATTGATTTTAGAAAAATTCGAAGAACACGTGGCTTGCCGGTCTAATGAGATTTATGAAAGATACATATTTTTTAATATTAGCCAGGAGGAGGGCCAACCTGTTGAAGCCTTCATAAATAAATTAAAAGTACAAGCAGAAAATTGTAATTTTGGAGAGCAAAAAGAAAAACTCCTGCGAGATCGTTTAGTTCTGGGAATTCACAATAAAAATACGCAAGCACATATGCTACGTGAAAGTAAATTAAACTGGCTGAATGCTGTGGATATCGTTAAGCAGGCGGAAGCACATGAAAGGCACATCAAAATTATACAAAATGAGAAGACTCAGTATCAAACACTAGAAGTGAAGAAGAGTTCTAAATATAAATGTAAGAAATGTGGAAGGGAACATGAAGCTGGAAAGTGTCCTGCCTATAATAAAACATGTACCAAGTGTGGAAAACTAAACCATTTTGCCGTTGGATGCTTTGCGAACAGAAAATTTAAACAAACATTTACAGTAGAAGCTCTGAATGATGGCAATTCATTGGAAGAGAGGTCAGTATTTGTTGGACTGTTAGGTAAAGCTAAATGGATGGAACATTTAAAAATTAACTGTGTTAAAGTTTGTTTTAAGATTGATACAGGTTCAGATGTTAATTTAATAACCATTAAAGATTTTCTAAAGTGTGGTTTCAAGGAAGACTCAATACAAAAGTCTAATGTTATTTTGCTTACTTTTGGTGGTTTTAAAGTTAATACCTTGGGTTCCTTGGTGATAACTTGTACTTTTAGGAACAATACTTATAAAATGAAATTCTTTGTTGTCAATAACAACTGTGTTTCTCTAATAGGATTGTCTGGGTGTCAAACCTTGGAACTAATACATAATGTGAACTCAATCAACAGTGTATCAGAAAAAGAAAATTTTATTAAGTGTAATAAAAATGCATTTCAGGGAATAGGACAATGTCCCATCAAATATTCAATTAATGTAAATGACAAAAGTGAAGGTGTAATTTGTCCCCCAAGAAGAGTGCCTCTGTCCCTACTGCCCAAATTAAGAAGTAAATTGTGTGAATTAGAGTCATCGGAAATTATTAAAAAAGTTGAGCGGCCAAGCAAATGGGCAAGTAACATAACAATCGTTGAAAAACCTGATGGATCATTAAGGGTATGTCTAGACCCTGTACATTTAAATAAAGCCATTAAAAGAGACTTTCAGCTAATTCCAACTTTAGCAGAAGTAAGGGCTAAGTTAACCAATAAAAAAATATTTACAGTTTTAGATCTTAAAGATGGATTTTTTAATATTCCTTTGGATGAGGGCTCATGTGACCTATGTACTTTTAGTACCCCTTTTGGATACTATAAATTCTTAAGATTACCATTTGGGTTATCTTGTGCTCCAGAATATTTCCAAAAAGTGATGATGCACATATTTGGGGATATTGAAGATCTAATAATTTACTTCGACGATCTGGTTCTGGCAACTGAAACTGAAGAAAAACATAATGCTACTTTGAAGATAATAATGGAACGTGCAAATGAATTTAATATAAAATTTAATGAAAAAAAATTACAGTTTAAGCAAAATGAAATTAAATATTTAGGACATGTCTTTTCTTCCAAGGGAATAACAATTGATCTTGAAAGAGTCGAAGCTATTAAGAAATTGAACAATCCAAAAAATTTAAAAGAACTTCAAGGTATTTTAGGTATGTTAAATTATATTAGAGACTTTGTTCCCAATTTGGCAGAGTTAACTGAGCCCTTAAGACAGTTGCTAAAAAAAAATTCTATGTTCCTGTGGACAGAATATCACACTGATTGTTTAGAAAAAATTAAAAATATAATAAGTTCGGCTCCAACACTTAGGAATTTTGACCCTCAGTTACCAATAATAATTCAATGTGATGCTTCGAAGCAAGGTTTAGGATGTTGTTTGCTGCAAAATAATCAACCTGTAGCATTTGCGTCTCGCAGTCTAACTGAATCTGAGTGTAAGTACTCACAAATTGAAAAAGAATTGCTTAGTATAGTGTTCGCTTGTCGAAAATTTCATAATTATGTATATGGATATCCTTTCACAGTATTAACTGATCACAGACCCTTAATTAGAATAATTGAAAAAGATTTGCATATGGTGTCAGACAGGTTGCAAAAAATGAAGTTAAAGCTGTCCAAGTACAAAATAGATCTAAAGTTTATTCCTGGAAAGGACATGCTTATTGCTGACTTATTGTCAAGAAACTATATTAAACAAAGCTATGCTTCTGAATTAAATATTAGTGGTATTGTCCATAGTTTAGAACAATTTGATCAGTTTGATAAACTGGAATTAGCAAAACAAACATTATGTGATCCAGAGTTGAAAACTATTGTACAGTATTGTAAAGTAAAATGGCCACAAACTTGTAAATCTGTGCCTAAAGAAATAAGAAAATACTGGAGTGTTAAGAATGACGTTTATTGTGAAAATAATGTGTTATTTTTAAATAATAAAATAATAATACCTAAGAAAATGCAAAATAAGATATTAAAGTTGTTACATGAAGGGCATATTGGGATCACAAAAACTAAGCTTAAAGCTAGGCAATTAGTTTACTGGCCTGGAATGAATGAATCCATTGAAAATTATATACTAAGTTGTCACATCTGTGAAAAATTTAGAAGTACTAAAATTAATGAACCCTTAATACCACATGAAATTCCTGAGTTACCGTTTAATAAGATAGGTGTAGATGTGTTAACTAGTATGGGCAAGGATTACTTGGTTGTTATTGATTACTTGTCAAAATGGATTGAGGTCAAAATTCTTAGAAGTAAAGATAGCGAGGAAATCATTGGAATTTTAAAAAATATTTTTTCTTGTCATGGTATACCATGTGTGATGATTGCTGATAATATGCCATTCAGTTCTGAAAAGTTCAGGCAGTTTTCTCAAGAGTGGAATTTTAAAATTGTTACCAGTAGTCCTCGATACCCTAAGTCCAATGGAATGGCTGAAAAGGCAGTTCATATTGCTAAAAACTTAATTAAGAAATCATTTGAAGATGGCACTGACTTAGACCTTGCATTGTTAAACTTTAGAACTTCACCAATTCCTCACTTAAATCATTCCCCTGCTGAAATTTTAATGAGCAGGAAGTTGAGAACTAAGATACCTGTACACCTTTCTGTATTAAAACCACATTGTATTGAATCTAAATTAAATAAGTTAGTTATAAATCATCAAAGTAAATATAAACAATATTATGATAAAACCAGTACTTCCGGTAGTGATTTTAATGTAAATGACAAAGTTTTAATACAAAAAGGGAAAGAATGGATACCTGGATTGATTGTTAAGAAACATGATACTCCTAGATCTTATTATGTCAAAGATCTTTTAAATAACAACTGTTTGAGGCGAAATAGCATACATTTAAATAAAAGAAGGAGTAATAGTAATGTTGTTCCTAATGTTCCTATATATTTTGAAGGTAACGGTAGTAGCTCAGATAGTTCTGAAAGTACAACAAGTTTGATTGTTAATCAAAATAATAGTGAAGAAAGCAGTGGTAGACCTAGAAGGCAAATTTCAATGCCAGCAAGGTACCAAGATTATATACTTGATTATTAGTAGTTAAGAATGTTATGACTAGTAAGTAACATCATATAAAATCTAATTTGTGTCAATTTGTTAGTGTTTGTGGAAAGGGGAGATGTTGTATATGGCAATATTTTTATATATGGTATCACTTAGTAATAAAACATAAAACAAGATGTCTCCAATTTGCATGTGTTTTATTTAATAAATCTAAAACAGCTACAGAACCTAGAGCCAAGCTTACCCGACACTATACCGAAGATATCCCGGACGTCAGCCTGTACGAGATTAGAATGGCTCTCAAGCAACTCAAAAACAACAAGGCGGCGGGCGATGACGGAATCACAACAGAACTTCTGAGAGCGGGCGGTAAGCCGATACTTAAGGTCCTCCAGAAGCTCTTCAACTCTGTCATCCTCGAGGGCAAAACGCCAAAGGCATGGAATGTGTGCAGAAGCGATGTGATGCTGTTCTTCAAGAAGGGTGATAAGACTCTCTTGAAAAACTACCGACCCATCTCGCTTCTGAGCCATATCTACAAGTTGTTTTCGAGAGTCATTACGAATCGTCCCGCTCGCAGGTTCGACGACTTCCAACCTCCCGAACAAGCCGGGTTCCGAAAAGGTTATAGTACCATAGACCACATTCATACGCTGCGGCAAGTTATACAGAAGACCGAAGAGTATAACTTGCCACTATGCTTGGCGTTCGTGGACTATGAGAAAGCCTTTGATTCGATCGAGACCTGGGCAGTGCTGCAGTCTCTCCAGAGGTGCCAAATAGACTACAGGTACATCGAGGTGCTGAGGTACTTATACCAAAACGCCACCATGTCAGTCCGACTACAGAACCAGAGCTCTAATCCTATCCAACTACAGCGAGGTGTGAGACAGGGAGACGTCATTTCTCCGAAACTATTCCCAGCTGCGTTGGAGGATATTTTCAAGCTACTGGACTGGAAAGGATTCGGCATTAACATCAATGGCGAGTACCTAACACACCTGCGGTTTTCCGATGATGTAGTTCTCATGGCTGAGACCTTGGAAGACCTGAACACAATGCTCGAAGATCTCGGCAATGCTTCGCAAAGAGTGGGTCTGAAGATGAACATGGATAAGACGAAAATCATGTCCAATGCCCATGTTGCATCCGCTCCAGTTAATGTTGGGAACATTACACTCGAAGTGGTTGACCACTATGTCTACCTAGGACAGGCAATCCAATGAGCGATTTTCTGAGGCCATTTAAAAAAAAGCTTCCAATTGCTTCACTAGATGGCGTTGAATAAGTATGTACATGTCTATGGTATATTTTGGTATGAAACATATTTAAATTAATTACTTTTTAACAACCCAAAGGAAACTAATAATATAAATAAGTACTACTGTGAGGAACATAGGTAAATTTAAAGATTTAGGTAAATAAATAACATTTGTCTGACGTTCCGTTTTACGTAAAAAAGTCGCGTCAAAGTAAAATTTATAACGTTCCGTTCCTTCTAACTACATAGGTGGGACAGCGCCATCTAGTGACTGAGCTTTCAGAAAATCGCCCATTAGGTAAGTCCAACTTCGAGAAAGAGATCTCTCGTCGAATCCAGCTCGGATGGGCAGCGTTTGGGAAGCCCCGGCATATATTTGCGTCCAAAATTCCTCAATGTCTCAAGACTAAGGTCTTTGACCAGTGTGTGTTGCCAGTTATGACTTATGGAAGCGAGACGTGGTCTTTTACTATGGGTCTCATAAGAAGGCTCAAGGTTACCCAGCGAGCAATGGAGAGAACGATGCTTGGTATTTCCCTGCTCGATCGAATCAGAAATGATGAGATCCGCAGGAGAACTAAAACGACCGACATTGCTCGAAGGATTGCTCAGTTGAAGTGGCAGTGGGCGGGACACATAGCGCGGAGAACCGATGGCCGTTGGGGCGGAAAGGTTCTCGAATGGCGACCGCGAACCGGACGACGTTCCGTGGGCAGGCCCCCTACAAGGTGGACCGACGACCTGGTCAAGGTCGCGGGAAGCCGCTGGATGCGGGCAGCGCAGGACCGATCGTTGTGGAGATCCTTGGGGGAGGCCTATGCCCAGCTGTGGGCGTCTTACGGTTGAAATGATGATGAAGTCAATTTTATTAAAAAAATAGCTACTATAAGTTCTTTGTTTTGTGACTTCGGGTATAATGATAGCTAGCTATTTAGCAACGTTCAACATAACAAAGCATGAGTCTCGGCTTCAACTGTCACTTGAATTCCTTATTTTGACAGATTTTTGCTGCTTTGTTCTATTGAACGTTGCTAGCTAGTTATCGTTATACCCGACGTCACAAAACAAGGAACTAAACGTAGTGATTACATGCTCTTTGCAAGGAACTGATAGCGGCTATTTTCTTTATAAAATTGACCTAAAGTTCCCAAAAACGTATGAAGTTCATACCCATAAAGTTACGCGGTAGCCCCACAGGGGGGCTACCGGCTAAGAAATCTGGATATGGGTATGGGCTTCAACTGTCATTTGAATTCCTAATTCTGATAGATTTTTGCTGCTTTGTTCTGTTGAACGTTGCTAGCTAGTTATCTTTATACCCGACATCACAATACCAGGAACTAATAGCGGCTATTTTCTTTATAAAATTGACTTAAAGTCTCCAAAAACGTATGAAGTTCATATCCATAAAGTTACCTACGCGGTAGCCCCCCCTGTATTAAGTCGAGCTTCATGAGGTATTATGTATAGTCCATTCGCTTAGATCATAGTAAAACAATATAAGTACGTTGACTGCCTGGACAGGCACCCCAAACGGTTTGTATGTGAGCGCGCCCGTACGTATGCGTCGTCATGCGTCGTCGAACGCACACACTGGCAAAATTTATCGGTGATAACGGGGCGACAGTCATGCGTGGCAGCGCCCGCCGCCCGCCGCCCGCGCGGCGCCGCCGCCGGCCGGTCGCCCGCGACCGCGCATAATATTATTAAGGTAAAACTGTCCGTGCCCACCACACGCACGCTCCGCGCCGCTGCGCTGCCTCCCTCTAATAATTTTGTATTTGTATTTGTAATAATTCGTGCGCGTACCTACGACTACGATGGCTAAAAATTCGAGTAGAAGTAAAAAATATTGTAGTGTATACGGATGTCTCAGTAGCGGGTTGTCTAATCCAGAACTATCTTTCTTCGCATTACCTAGCGAACAAGAACGGTGAGTACAATCTACCTACTATAATTATCATACGTAGATACGTACATAATATTTTGTATAGCTGCTTACCTACCTAAATAGTTCTGCTTCCGATTTCGTTGACCAGATACCAATTTGTAGTTTAATTTTCAAATAGAAAGAAAGAAGAAAGAAAAACATTTATAATAACAAATTATTGTAACTTGTAATCCTATGTGTAGGTAGGTACCTATTTGATTAGATTAATAAACTGGGAGCATAATATAAATTTTTAACCGGCTCTGCGGTCTAGTGATTCACACCACCGATTTCAGACCCAGAGGCCCCGGGTTCGATTCGCAGTGGGCGTAGGTACATATTGTATTCGGTTTTTGACAACCGATTTGGCGCAGGGGTAGGCTACCCATCTTCTGCGCCAGTGGTCTCGGGTTCGATTCCCGAACAAGACAAATATTTGTGTGCATGAACATGTCTATTTGTCTTGGTCTTGGTGTTGTTGTATAGCCACGTTTTAATTTATCCTATTTCGACCGTAATTTTTCAAACTACTAAACAGATAACATGACGTAGGTAATGAAAAATTTTAGTCAGCCCCTGGTCTATGTACAAAAATAAATAAAAAACTTTGTATTATAGATTCCTGACGCCCACCCTACAGGGGAAAACTGTTTTGTACAGAGATTGACTATGCATTTTTGATGATTGAATAAACTCTAAGTGACAGCCCTACGTGTTTAGCCTATTATCGCTCGCTCAGGGCTCCAGTCCGCTTACTTATATTGTTTTACTATGCTTAGATGGTGTCGCTCTGTCACAATGCCGTGCGGGTGTACCGACACTATCTAACCGAACGGACTATAGACCATAGGTATAGTGCGACAAGCTTTTCTGTTCCGGTGATAATCTTTGGAACTAAAACAGTTTTCATACGACAGTCCATTTTGACAGCTAATTTCGTATTGCAAGTGGCTCCTCTGTCACGGCTGTCACCGGAACAGACAGGAGTGTGGGACTATACAGCGAGTCTACTTTCCATCTATGACTTTCCATTTAAAATATGTCAGTCAGGAAGACGTTTTGAAGGTTATCTATAGCCTTCATTCGAATGCACAAGGGGTAGACCATGGCCCGCTATTATTTCTCGGCTGCTTGCGCTCCTACAGGCCATGCTGCTCGGATTGGCAACGTCATAAATGTCAATGTCGTCTACTAATCCTAATTTCTTGTATGCATGAGATGAGATGAATTCCTGATTATAGCGCCTTAAAATCAAATAATACGCGTACATAACTAAGGGTTGTTTTATTTTAACTATATCACAGTCACGAAAATGTTTATTAAACACTCCTACTGATGTTGTAAGCTCCCAGTCGGCTCGAGGTATCGCACGAATCCATCGCTGACGCAGTGTTCCTCCTTCGGGAATCCAAATCTTTCGAGATCCAAGGTTTCATAAGTAATTTCCAACAATGATCACGTATTTATATGCACTAATTATACAATAGATATTGTATTAAAACACCCAAACAGCAATCAAGAAAATCAAACAGCAACGTTTCTTGACATGACCAAAGAGTATTCCGACTTGCCACATCCAGATAAAAAAAAATATCCAAAATGTGCAAAAATAATAGATTTTCTTTTTATTTTGTAACAAGCAAATTTAACCAAGTTGTTAAATAAATGCGTGCAAAATCCGAGAAAGTGTTTTATTTAAATGAACAGTTCGCGCAGAAATCTAAGATGTGAATTGAATTACGGCGAAAGTTATTTTTTTTTATTATAATATATCAAGTTTAGCCTAGTCAACGAAGAGATATAGAGGGAAATGTTTGGAACACAATTTTTGACTTTGGAACTTTGTTTGGGCTAAAAGTTTTGTTAAATACTGTATATATTTTACCGGCCAAACCCGATTTCAGGACAAACTAGTTTTTCCTAGGCCAAAATATTTCATCGCGTTGACATTTCAGAGAGCGAGTTTGCCTCGGAAGTCCTGTAGAACACGTGATTGGTTAAAATCATGAAGCTCGACTTAATACTGAGGTAACTGGAGAGTGCAGTACGAACAATTTTTTGAATACCACAAATAACACAGTGGCTGTCTTCCGTCTCACCTACACTTTAAAAAAATACGTATGGTCATATGAGACAGCTGACAGCCACTACATACATAAATGTCAAATTTGCTGGCGACACTTTTTTATTCAGGGTGAGAGCTCCAGTTACCTCAGAGTATTAAGTCAAACTTCATGGTTAAAATGGTAGTTATTTTTTTTGTGTCATGTTCTACATCTACAGGTCTTCCGAGGCAAAGTCGCTCTCTGAAATGTCAACGCGATGAACTAGTTTGGCCTAGGAAAAACTAGTTTGTCCTAAAATAGGGTTGTAAAAAAAATGAGACCTTCAAACCGCCCCCTCCCCCCCGGATGAAAGGGCTACGGGCGGGGACTTTTGCTATGTTTACCTCCTTATTAGCCCAAACAAAGTTACAAAGTCAAAAATTGTGTTCCAAGCATTTACCTCTATACTGTTTTTCGAGTGTTCGTTGATTTTTACTTCCACGATTTGGGTAGACCAAAGCCATCTTCTATCTCACTCGTTGCACTTGTAACAAGCCATGCTCCTTGGAAAAGCGGCAACGTTGCAGTAGATGACGTCAACGTGTTCTGTTCCGGTGGCCAAAACTGGAACTAACGTGTTTTGTTCATAATGTCATTTTACTGTCAAGTTGCACTGTCCAACCAGCGCTGCTGTCACCGGAACAGAAAAGATTGTTGATCTATACACTTTACTCTTTGTTCTATATAAATAAACAATCGTGTAGTGTTGCCAGGTTAGGCGATAACTCTCAAATTATGTGGAAGTAAAAATCAACGAACACTCGAAAAACAGTATAGAGGTAAATGCTTGGAACACAATTTTTGATTTTGTAACTTTGTTTGGGCTAATAAGGAGGTAAACATAGCAAAAGTCCCCGCCCGTAGCCCTTTCATCCGGGGGGAGGGGGCGGTTTGAAGGTCTCATTTTTTTTTCAACCCTATTTTAGGACAAACTAGTTTTTCCTAGGCCAAACTAGTTCATCGCGTTGACATTTCAGAGAGCGACTTTGCCTCGGAAGACCTGTAGATATAGAACATGACACAAAAAAAATAACCACCATTTTAACCAATCACGTGTTCTACAGGACTTCCGAGGCAAACTCGCTCAAATCAAAATCAAATCAAAATATTTATTTATTCACATAGACATAATAAGCATGTACTTATGAATCGTCAATATTTTCCTACCACCCATTCAAGACTTTTTTAACTGACAAGAAGAATGGGCGCAAGACACTTGCCAGCGCGTATCTCAGGTAACGACATTTACAAAAATACATATCGTTACTTATTACAATATTTGAACAAGCATAGAGCACATATTATACAATATTATTATAACATTTAAAAGGAAAATTTTCTCATTAGAATATTTTCCTTTCAAACAAATATAAAAGTATATATACATTTCATAACCAAGCATTGTGATCGTTCATATAGTCTTTGACGTCATAATAACCTTTGCTCATGAGAGTCTTTTTAACATGTTCTTTAAATTCATGCAAAGGCAATTCAATTACATCTTGTGGAACTTAATTCAAAAAGGCTATGCCTTTCCCCAAAAACGAGCCTCTAGTTTTTTCTAGTCTAAATCTTGGAACGGCAAGTTTATTCTTATTTCTTGTATTTAAGTTATGAACATCAATTTTCTTTACAAATGAATTAGAATGCTTTCTTACATACACTAAGTTTTCATAAATGTACTGTCCTGCCAAGGTTAATATATCAATTTCCTTAAACAAGTCTCTTAAAGAATCTCTTCGCCGAAGATTGTATATGGCGCGAACAGCTCTTTTTTGGAGTACAAAGATATTTCCAGCATTAGCTGCTGAACCCCACAACAAAAGGCCATAGGACATTACACTATGAAAATAGCTAAAGTATACTAGTCTTGCCGTTTCAATATCAGTTAATGGCCTTATTTTTTTTACTGCAAAAGCTGCAGAACTGAGTCTACTCGACAAGGCTTCAATATGTGGATCCCATTGAAGTCGTGAGTCTAATGTAACACCAAGAAATTTAGAGCTTTCAATTAACTCGACTACATCTGCGTTTAACTTAATATCCAAATCAACCACCCTTACATTAGGTAGGGAAAACTTAACACATTTTGTTTTCTTAGAATTTAAGGCCATATTATTAATGTTGAACCAATGAGCAACTTTAGAAAGAGCACTATTTACGTCGTCAGAACAATTATTACCTCTATCAACTTTGAAAATTAATGAGGTATCATCTGCAAACAGCACTGTCTCAAACAAATTATTCACGTTGCAAGGTAGGTCATTTATGTAAATCAAAAATAGTAAAGGGCCCAATATTGAACCTTGGGGTACGCCCATTATAATGGGGGCTCCAGCAGATGCAGTATTATTAACAACTACTTTCTGATTCCTTTTACACAAATATGATTGCAAAAGGCTAACTGATTTATTAGAGACACCATAATGTTCTAACTTTTTTAAAAGTGTTTGATGATCAACGCAATCAAAAGCTTTAGACAGGTCACAGAACACACCAATAACATCTTGCTTGCCCTCCCAAGCGTCAAATATGTGTTTGAGAAGTGCAATTCCAGCATCAGTAGTATTTTTACCTCTAGAAAATCCAAACTGATTCGGATGTAGGATTTTGTTTTTTGTCAAAAAATCTAAAAGTTGCAAGTATATAATTTTTTCAAAAATTTTACTAAGTGCCGGTAAAATTTATATTGGCCTAAAGTTATTGGGGTCACTTTTGTCCCCTGATTTAAAAAGCGGAATTAATTTACTATTTTTCATTAGGTCTGGGAAAATACCTTCGTCAATGCATTCATTAAAAATAAAAGCTAAGTAAGGAGCTATTGCATCAATTATTGATTTAATAACACATGTTGATATGCCCCATAAATCTTCAGACTTTTATATATTAATCATATTAAAAGCTTTAAGGATATCCTCAGTATTAATGTATTTAAAATTGAACTCTTCATTACACTTATCAACATCAGATACTAAGAGGGCAGCTGCAACGTTTGGACAGGAATTTAAATTACTGGTAGCTTCTAAGGGAACGCGGGAAAAGAAATCTTCAAAAACACCGGCAACCTCAACGTCAGAATTAAATGTTTTATTACCAACTTTGAGAGAGAAGGAATTTATATGATTTTTTGTTTTTCCAGTTTCTTGGTTAATGATGTTCCATCCATGTAGCCTTAATTTTGCTATCGGCTATTTTTATTTTGTTAGCAATGAAAATCGACTTAGCAGTAGCACACACATTTCTAAATGTTTTAGAATACTTCTTAACATATTCTACAAAATCAGGGCTACAGGAAGTGTGCTTTAATGCATAAAGTTCATATAATTTCCTTCTGCTTATATAGATTCCTGGTGTGGCCCAATCACTAAACTTCATTTTATTAGTATCACAATTGATCACTTTTTGTTTAAATGATTTACTAAATTCACTTTCAACCACATTGAACAAGTGATTATAAAGTTTATTGGCTTCCCCAATCGGAGCAGGCAGTGTTTCAATTTTATCAATGACATTATTTCTGAATTTATGTGTGGCCTTTTTTGTAATTGGCCTATATATTATTTTGCGTTTCGGGCAAACATGATGGTGCTCTATAGAGGCTTGCTGTCCACTATGGTCAGATTTAATAATATTTATTATTGATTTTTCTATTACTTTACAATTCGAAAAGATATTGTCTAAACAAATGGCAGATGTGGGTGTAATTCGTGTAGGTTCGTTAAAAGCATGCAATAAATCAAATGAATTAAACAAATTTAGAAACCTACTTGATATTTGGTGTAAGTCTGGGTCTAAAATGTCAACATTATAATCCCCACACATGACAAGTTTTTTATTGCTTTTACAGGTAATTCTTAACACTTCCTCCATAGTGGACTCAAATACTGAATAATTACTACCGGGGGGTCTGTACACACAGATTATTATAATTTTATCTAATTCCACACAAGATAGTTCAACAATGCGTTCAGTAGAGAGGGATACTACATCTTTGCGCTCTTTACAATGTAAATTATTATGTAAAATTATAAGAGACCCTCCTCTGATAGCGGATTGTCTACTGAACGAACTTACAAGTCTATAATTATCCATATTAAACATTAATTCAAAATTTTTTAACCAATGCTCAGTAATGCACAACACATCAATACTCTCCTCATTCAAGAATAAACTTAGCTCTAAATCTTTATTAGAAAAGCCTTCAATGTTTTGATGCACAATTTTTAAATAGGAAGATTTTTCTGTTGTCATAACATGGCTAGAGGAACTCTCTATTGTCTCATGTTGTAATTTAAAATGTCATTTTGATTACATAAATAATTATCATTACTTGGAACAGATTCCAAGGGTAATTCGGGTATGTCATTTAACTGCTCAATAGTAGCAGGAGTTATGCTAGCCAGACTACTGGCTAATAGAATGACATGGTACTTAAAGATAAATTTAACTTATATCTATAGTTATTTTCCTCCTGTGGCAGACTTTTACTGTAGGGAAATGTAAACATTACAACTTTTTTAATATTCAATGAAGACAGTGTATCACAATAGTTCATAAGTTGACTTTTGCTTACATTACCCCTATTTCCAATTAAAATGATTAAGTTTGTATCCGGAGTAAACTTATGTTTTACCACACTTTTCATTATTTCATCAATAGTTGATCCCGGCATGCAATAGTTAATAATGCTTTCCTTTGATTGTTTTTGGAACAATTGGCCTAGATTTTTTCCAATCTCATCACTAAACATAACTAACTTATTACATTTGTGTTGTGTAAAGGAATTATTTTCATCTGTGCAAACTAATCTATTACATAAATGTTGGAGGATGCGAGCTCACACACTGATTGATTTTGTAAACTCTCCGGAACAGTCTGGCCTGATGCCCCGGGGGTTGAAAGACACGTTTTTTTTTCTGTAGATAACCTTGAGGTGTTAGACAGATGTTTGAGGGCCAGTGTGTATTCTCCTATTTCCTTATTTGATGATTCATAATTTTGAGACATTTTATCTAAAGAATCGTGCAGATTATTCAATTTATTTGTCAAACATTTTAAGTTATTTTCATAAATAATTCTGTTTTCCTCAATAATGGAACTGCAAACATCAAGTTTTTCAAGTAACTGCAATCTATCTTTTGCATTTTTAGCATATTTGAAAGTCAGTTTATTTTTATTAATTAATTTTTTTGTTCTGCAGATATATTTATTTATTTTAACATACTTTTTCATTTTGTTTTTGCTCAACTTAATTTCTATTTTGGGATTCTTACAATGAATTGAATCATTATTTGTTAAATCTATCACAGTGTGATTAAAGGAGGCAGAAACTATGTCAGGCGCGCTACCAACCAATTCATCAAAAAGACTTTGGTTTTGAAAGGTAGTTACATGTGCTTTTTCAGATTCTAATCTATTTATACTGTTATTTGCCAGACATAACTCCTTCTCCAACCGAGAGATGAGTCTGAGGGCCTGTTCAAACTCATCCCTGCACTGGTCAAACCCGTCTAACAACTGTTGAAGTCTGTCCCGTTCATTTCTTAATTCTAACTTCTCATTATGCAACACAGCCATTTCTTGTTTTAATGCAGTATTACTACTCAGCACATCCAATAATTCCTTTTCATTGTCATCCCTTTCTCTATGCAGTTGTTTGTTCAACTCCTTGGAAACTTTTAATTCCTGCAAGGTTAACTGGAGTTTTGATTCCTCCTGACGTGTCAATGCCTTGCGTGTCATCATTTTGGTGAATTAACGTATTAAAATAGAATTAATTTATTTAAATTTAAAGTCCAGGTAGTTGTCAAACAATAACGGTGAGGTTTTAAAACTATGACAAGTAAACCTTTTGTAAATGAATTGCTTTCTAGTACTTTAAAATAATGATAATTAAGGCTAATTCCCATAAATATTGTGATCAATAACTAATACAAAAGGGATAACAGTGATTCACATTCAATCTAAATACGTTTTGACAATTAACTTACCGGCGTTTTGACCGGGTGGTTTTGGAACACACTTTCACTCAAAAGTACTTGTTCTTATTCACTACAAATACTACACAATACACATTATATATTTATGAACGTGATTTATTGGAATTTGGCCAGGTAACTACGATTTAACAATGTAGTTTAAATTAAATTATTGAGAGCAATTATCAACAGCTGTTAACGGTAGTGTTGCCACAGGGGAAAAAAAAATCACAACGCGTTTTAGACTGACAGCTTGGAACAACAACAAAACATCTCTCTCTGAAATGTCAACGCGATGAAATATTTTGGCCTAGGAAAAACTAGTTTGTCCTGAAATCGGGTTTGGCCGGTAAAATATATACAGTATTTTACAAGACTTTTAGCCCAAACAAAGTTCCAAAGTCAAAAATTGTGTTCCAAACATTTCCCTCTATATCTCTTCGTTGACTAGGCTAAACTTGATATAATATAATAAAAAAAAATAACTTTCGCCGTAATTCAATTCACATCTTAGATTTCTGCGCGAACTGTTCATTTAAATAAAACACTATCTCGGATTTTGCACGCATTTATTTAACAACTTGGTTAAATTTGCTTGTTACAAAATAAAAAGAAAATCTATTATTTTTGCACATTTTGGATATTTTTTTTATCTGGATGTGGCAAGTCGGAATACTCTTTGGTCATGTCAAGAAACGTTGCTGTTTGATTTTCTTGATTGCTGTTTGGGTGTTTTAATACAATATCTATTGTATAATTAGTGCATATAAATACGTGATCATTGTTGGAAATTACTTATGAAACCTTGGATCTCGAAAGATTTGGATTCCCGAAGGAGGAACACTGCGTCAGCGATGGATTCGTGCGATACCTCGAGCCGACTGGGAGCTTACAACATCAGTAGGAGTGTTTAATAAACATTTTCGTGACTGTGATATAGTTAAAATAAAACAATCCTTAGTTATGTACGCGTATTATTTGATTTTAAGGCGCTATAATCAGGAATTCATCTCATCTCATGCATACAAGAAATTAGGATTAGTAGACGACATTGACATTTATGACGTTGCCAATCCGAGCAGCATGGCCTGTAGGAGCGCAAGCAGCCGAGAAATAATAGCGGGCCATGGGTAGACCCATGAAGCTCGACTTAATACTCTGAGGTATCAGTATTAAGTCGAGCTTCGTGGGTAGACCTAATCTCCCTAGATATGCTCTTGCTTTCTCTGCCTGAATTCTTAAATGCCATAACGTCTATAATTAACAGATCCATTGTCACAAGTACCTTTCCCCAACTTTGGAAAACTGCTATTGTACAGCCACTACCCAAAACTACTCATCCTTCTAGTTACAAAGATCTACGCCCTATAAGCATCCTTTCCTGTTTGTCCAAAATAATGGAAAAGATTGTTTACTCCCAAATGGTCGAATATCTAGGGAGCAATAACATTCTTCCCCAAGCCCAATCTGGTTTGCGAAAAAACCGAAGTACTGAGTCGGCCTTACTAGATGTGACTTCGAACATCCTAGAAGCGCAAGATGCAGGAATGGGTACTCTGTTGGTTCTGTTAGATATTTCTCTTGCATTTGATACTATAATTAATATACCTTTGATGATTTCCAAGTTGGTGTATTAGGTACGGATTTGATGTGCCCACGGTAAAATGGTTCCATAGTTACTTGTCTGATCGCTCTCATCTCAATACGTTCAACTACGCAATAGTGACGGTTCCGTATCACGTTCTTCGAAGTCACCAGTTTTGCGAGGAGTACCTCAAGGCTCATTTATATGCAGATGACTTGCAGATTTACACCTCTTGCCATCCTCAAAACTTAGGTGCGCCAGTTGATAGGGTCAATGAAGATTTAACAAGTATTTCTGACTGGTCTAATGATAATGGACTTGTCATAAACGCTAGCAAGTCAAAGTTCTTGATCTTGGGCTCTAAACGTCAGGTTATCCGGATGGAAGCTGCAAATCCTATTATTAAACTGGGAAATGAAAACATGCACCTGGTGAAGGAGGCGCGCAACCTGGGTTTGGTATTAGACTCCGAATTAAGATTTGAGTCCTATGTTCAGGAATTGGTTCGTAACTGTTTCTATCGTCTGAAAGTGCTCTACAATGTTCGAAACTTCCTTAGTACCGATTTACGAGTTAGACTGGTTGACTCATTGATTCTCTCGTGGTTCAACTATGTAGACACTATATGGACCTAGACTTCTATCAAAGATTAAAACTTTAATACCGCGTGTACAAAACGCATGTGCTAGGTATTGCTTTAATAAACCACCAAGGAGTCACGTTTCGCCGTTCTTAAATGGGGCTCGGATATTGAATATGGAATCAAGAAGGCATTACATCTGGCTACTCTCTTGTTTGGGGTTATAAAATACTGCAAGCCTTCCTATCTTTATGATAAGCTAAAGCTAGAAACACATTTCGCTGGCGCAGCGCAGCGCAGCACAGCGCAGCGCAGCGCAGCGTCGACCCGGGTGTGCACACTTTACTAGTGTGGCGCAGCGCGTCCTGACGAAATTTTTGATCAGTGTCAATCGAGTCGTTGCCGAGCTAACATCTGCATTATGTTTTCTTCTAATTTTGAAAACAATTTCTGTTCTTACTTGAACATATTAAATCCAAAAAAAAAATATGTTGATGATTACGATGATAAGATGATGATTGAATGAATACGAGATGCAATTTATATCTATACTAATACTATAAATACCTAAACTTTGTTTGTTTGTAATAGATAAACTCAAAAAATACTGAACCGATTTTAGAAATATTTAGTGTAATTTATTTTCAAATCAGAATTATACATTATTTTTGTTATAATTTTTATAATTTTATTAACAACCCTACATGATAATGCAGAGCTCCGCTGCGCAGTCCGCTACCGAGATCTGACGATACAATTCTAGAAAGTGGTGGGGGGCCTGGCGCAATCGGAGCCGAGCGGATACGCTGCGCTGCGCTGCGCCAGGGAAATGTGTTTCTAGCCATACTAAATGTATGAAACCGATCGCGCTGCGCTGCGCTGCGCCAGCGAAATGTGTTTCTAGCTTTACGGGGTAGCTAGCCTCCCTGACTTGTTGTAAGACCTGTTGCTCGAAGGCCACAAAGTAAATATCCCTCCCTACAGAGTCCAAGCCTTGCTACTTTAGCAAAATTCTGTCAGAGCTGACACCTGTTGCACGTTAATAAATTCAAGAGGAAAAATAAAATAAGGTAAGTACATAATAAAACGTGTATTTTAAAAGGTTTATATAAGGTATACAGTAAGGTTTAGTGTAATTAGCCCTGCCCCTGTCACTCGATTCTGTCCCGACTAGAGAGTGAGAGGGACGGGTATACCGAAGTTTCGGGTTTTGTGTTTCAGAGTAGGGCCTCTGGTTAGAGCATTAGCCCGGAAAGTGAAAGGTCGTGGGTTCGAGTCCCATTGGAGCTAGTTGTGAGACTATTACCAATAAGTAATAAAAATTGCATTGTCTCACAGTCACTCCTACAACCAAGACGAAACGAACGACGACAGCCTATAGAGTGTGGCGAAGAAGAAATAACGACACACCGCGGTGACGTTATACTTCGGCGTGCAGCTGCGACGTTGACTGTGGCACGTCAGTTGTCAATATTTACAAATTGTCATCATGGATTTTGAAATACGCGAAAAACTAAAATAGTAGGCAGATACAAATGTATATACGATCCAGAAGATAAAAACTATAAGAACAGGGGGGCTACCGCGTAACTTTATGGATATGAACTTCATACGTTTTTGGGAACTTTAAGTCAATTTTATAAAGAAAATAGCCGCTATCAGTTCCTTGTTTTGTGACGTCGGGTATAACGATAACTAGCTAGCAACGTTCAACAGAACAAAGCAGCAAAAATCTATCAGAATAAGGAATTCAAATGACAGTTGAAGCCCATACCCATATCCAGTATCCCATTCCAGCCCCCCTGGGGGGCTACCGGCTAAGAAATCTGGATATGGGTATGGGCTTCAACTGTCATTTGAATTCCTTATCTATAGATATTGCTGCTTTGTTCTGTTGAACGTTGCTAGCTAGTTATCGTTATTCCCGACGTCACAAAACAAGGAACTGATAGCGGCTATTTTCTTTATAAAATTGACTTAAAGTTTCCAAAAACGTATGAAGTTCATACCCATAAAGTTACGCGGTAGCCCCCCAGCTCTTATACATCTCTCTTGTGGGATAATAGGAAGGGCCAACCGCGATCCGAAAGGAACACACAGCGTCGCAGACGCATGGCGTTGCAGACGCACGGCAATGCGTGTGCGATGCCGGCGTGGTGCATGCCGGCCGGTGTGAATTGCTTTATGTCGCAGCCTGCTGCAGATGCAACGCATCGTGTTGCTCACGCATCCGGTGTGTGGAAGCCTTTATTGGCGAACCGGTCACGCGTCAAAATACTTGTGACGTCACAGACAAGTTATGAAAAAATGAGGAGTACGAAAACTTTATCCATCTCTTTTGCCATACGTGATTACCGGTTAGTTAGAAAGAGAAAGATATGTATTCCTTATTGCTGTATCGATTTCATGTACATACTTAAGTATATTTGTTTATGGCGTACATTAGACGGGTATAGAGGAACTTAGGGCAGCGTTATGATTATGAATAGTTCATTTTGATTAGCTAAAAGAATCGTGACTGATAGCAAACTGACAGCAAAACCTATCGTCTAATGGGTGCCTAAGCAATTTGTCATATACGTAGTACTTATAAATTCCTTGGTCATATCATAGATCAATACGGCCGGCCCCTCCATAGTAGTCGCCTGCCTCTACACACCCCACTTGTTTGTTGAACTGTCTTTTTCGAAATCCCCCAAACTGTGGATGCCGGAATCCGGCAATTAACAGACAGGGTTTTTGGCGCGCTCTTTATTTTATTTTTAAATGGCAAGCGGTTCATAAAATCATTGAACATTCAGCCTAGATTATACTTTACATATTGTTTTTTTGTTTAAAACAAAACACACGTTTAATATATTAAATAAAATTCAAAAAAAACTTTTCATTTTGAAAATTTTGGGCGGATTCCGGCTTTCAACAGACCGAGCATATGGCGGAATCCGGCAATCAACAGACAAGTGGTTAACACATAATACTACACTCCATAGTTTTTCTTTTGAATCTGTCAGTGCTCACCTTTGACAGTTGACATCACGTTCGCGTCGTTTGACATTGACATGGACATTGACATTTGACGTGCGATTTGATTTTTGGATTTGACATTAAAAAAATTGTGGACAGGTCCGGTGCCGGTGGTTTTATTCAAAAAATTGTTTACCGGAATATTGAGAATGTGTTGTGAATTGTGAATAAACAAAGCAAGCCATTCGTATAATAATAAGAAGAAATTTGTTTATTTAATTTTCTGTGATTTTTCTCTCACACTCCCAAATCCGAAATTTAGATTTTTCATTATTCTCTAATGTTCAATACATACATCATCAAAATGAAACGTTAAAGCAATAATCAAATCAGTGACTTTCGCGGCGCGTCCGACAGACCCCTCCTGAAATATTGTATCTTTTTGAGTTTTTGGGAAAATGGATACATTTGATAAAGAGTTTATTACAGAGCTTTTTCTTGATAGTGATAGTGTCTCTACCTTAAACAGACTTGTGGTTGCTATTGCTAATGTTGTTACTGAAAATAATGATAACATAGCTGCTTACACTGAAGCATTTACTGAAGAATACACTGAAATTCAACGAGATACCTCAAAAGAAGTTGTCTCTGTTCCACGAAAAGTTGGAAATCATTATGGAGAATTTGACTTATTTAGGAACTATAGTGAAGAAGATTTTATTTCAAGGTTTAAATTCAAGAAAACTACAATTGGGGTAAGACTGGAAATGTTTATTGGTAATCTTTTCTTTTTACGAAATGGGCTTGAATGGGAAGTGGGTGGTCTGAGTGTCGCAAAGGGGGTGCATAAAGAGTTGCCAACCGTCCCGCGTCAGGCGGGACGTCCCGTTTCCACGGCTCAAAAAATGCGTGTCGCGACACATGTGTGCGGGACGCTAGTTGTCCCGCTTTATGGTAAAGCCAGCCCGGCTAGACAAAACTTTCATTGGTTCAAATCAAAATATTATTTGCTTCAATGCCAACCTACCACATCAGTACATCAGTTTCACAATTGATCAACAAGTATCCATTAAAAATATTTTGATCACGTGGTACCAAAATCCAATAAAATACATAACTAAACAATAGCTTTGATTTTGAAAAATGGAAAATGAAGTATTAAGGAAAAATGGAAAAAATCGACCCGTCTCACAACCAGCTGGGATAGGATGGTTGTGAGATGGGTCGATTTTTTCTTAATACTTCATTTTCCATTTTTCAATTATAAAAATTGCATTGTCAATGCAAAAAAAACTAAAAATTAAAATAACTTTGATTTTACTGAAAAAATTATAATAATTTGTCAATAGGTAATAATAAGACTATTGGAAAAAGCATTTCGTTACAATGATCTCTCTGTGTTGCGAAAAATTATCACTAATCGAACTCATAGTTATGGATGAACTCTATAATGAGTTTTGCACAGTATAGGAAACGCTTGATAAAATAATAAGTGTTGAACAGGTTAAGCAAGCTACAAGTGAAAATGAACTTTAAATATAATTGCAAAGAATTTTATGGCTAGGTTAGTGTTAACAAATAAAAATTACCTACATGTGCCAAAGCACAAAATAATTACTCCTTCAAAAATAAAAATTAATCGTGATATGGCTCAGTTGATCAAGAAAAGTCCTATATAATTACTGATTACGATGTGGAGTTATAATTATTATTTTGTAATAGCAGAAATATTATTTTGTTAGTTTAATTTTAAATAAAACTAATTTAATTATATTTAGCTTTTTCTCTTGTTTCTGCATATTTGTACGCAGGTCTTTTTTTGGCCAAGTCCCGCATAAAAATTTCGAATGCCCCGGATATCTCTATATGGGAGTTGGCAACTCTAGGTGCATACTAAAATAACACTCTTAACTTTTTTTTCCTAAAAGTGAAAAAAATCATAGCTTTCAAAAAAAGATAGACGAATAAAAAAAATTAATGATACTTATAAAAAAAAAAGTTTTTCTGGCGCTTCGCTCGCTCAACTAGCGCGGCGTTTTGGTCACAGTTCTAACTTGACTTAACCTGAAACGTCTGTTACATTTTGTTGAGCCCATTTTGAGGGCTCAACAAATTCTCCCCTTCTCTGTTATTGCCAAATTATATTTAAATATTTTGAAATAATAAAAATTTTTTGAACAAAAAAAATAATAATTTGTCTATCGGCTGCCTCCTATGTACATAAGAAACGAAAGATATTACAAGTATTACAAAAATATTATTTAATATTTAAATATTATTTTATTTTTTATGTCCTGGCTCCATACAAAATCAGTAAAAAAAACGACACCCTAACCAAGTGGGGATTTAAACTTAATTTGTAGTGACCTGACTTACTTACTAGCATCAGTCTAAGGTTGCAGTCATAAGTAGGTACCTAAAGACTACGATTATTGTTGTGCTACCTAGTTCAAGTTAAATAGTTCTTATTGTTAAATATATGAAAGCTACATACATACTTACCTGTAATGGTTATTATAATAAAAGCCAAACAAATGTATGTAAAACATGTTTAGGGGGAGGTGGTAGATTGATGCTTGGAAACTGAAACCAAATAATATGTAAATTTTATTTATTTCATATTTTAGATTAATTTTCAGGTGTGTAATATATGATATAATAACATATCATATAATACTCACAAAGTATAACAACACATTACATAAAATAATTTCATATAAGTAACGTTAATTCCATATACCTAATCAAATAATGATTATAAATTCAAAATATATAATTTTTAACCATATACTTAATGAACATTTGATATAAAAACGTTTCATAAATAAACATTTACTATAACACTTACACTGTATAATATTTAAAACACATAATAATCATCCCAACTAATATTATAAATGCGAATGTAACTCTGTCTGTCTGTCTGTCTGTCTGTCTGTCTGTTACGCTTTCCCGCTTAAACCTCGCAACCGATTTTGATGAAATTTGGTACAGACAATCTTTAGACCCTGAGACAGAACATAGGCTACTTTTTATTTCGAAAAAAGGGATGAAGGGGTTGAAATAGAGGTTGAAAGTTTGTATGGGATTTCTTAATTTTAAAAGATAAAACCATGAAACTTTATATTTAAGCACTTGATAAGAAATCATTAAACATTTGTTCTAGCATTTTTGAAATTTCGACCAGCTAAGGGGTGAAATAAGGGTTGAAAGTTAGTATGCAAGTTCGTCAAATATCACGTCATAAGAAACAAAAAATCGTTTGTTCTAGCATTTTGAAATTTTTACCAGTTTGGGGGTGAAATAGGGGTTGAATTGAAGATAAGACCATGAATCTTGGTACGTAGGTCTCAAAGGATGTGCAGAATTTTTCTACAAACGGAATTCCCGAAATTCGAACGGAACGGATTCGGAACTGGAACTACAAAGCCAAACTTTTTGTATACGAAATCTTAATCACTGAACCTAGGAACATGTAATTTAGAAGTTTTGGGTGTATCAAGTTACAAAAAAAGTTCGCTTTTGAAGTTTAAATTCCTTTTAACGAATACTCTGCATCGCCGCCGCTGCCGTCGGTCGTCGTCGCGCACATTCGCCGAAGTGTGGCGGCATCTGCGGCAGGCAACGGCGCGGCGCTGTCGTGTGGTGGGGGAGCGCACGAATCTAACTATGCCTACCCGAACGGGCAGACACGTGAGGGCAGACGTCGTTGTCGGACGCATGCGATTAGAAAAATTTGCGCTATAGAGAATTACATTTTTCGATCCAGTAAAATTATTTTTTTTGTTTCGTATAACTTTTTAAGTGTTTTTTATTAATTAGGTCCTGTAAATTAATTTTGTACATACTTGATATTTCTTTTAGTTCATAGTTAAAAGTAGGTAAGATATTTTCCGTTACTTTAAAAAAATCCGATTTGCTTTTATTTCCTTTTTTTAATTAATCTAAGAGGTCGTAGTAGGTGTAAAACTAACCTAAGCTACTAACCTCCTACTTTTTTATGCATTGGTTGTAAATAAATATTGATAATTTAATTACTTAGTTACTTTTTTTCCATTTAAACGTGACGGACGATGTGTTTAATTGACATCGCCGTGGGATGAGCGCATAATTTTTACCGAGTAGGTGCTTATTAAAGGTTTTTTTTAATATAATAAATATTAATCTGTACATCTGTTTTGTTCGATTTTTTTTGTTTCGTATAACTTTTTAAGTGTTTTTTATTAATTAGGTCCTGTAAATTAATTTTGTACATACTTGATATTTCTTTTAGTTCATAGTTAAAAGTAGGTAAGATATTTTCCGTTACTTTAAAAAAATCCGATTTGCTTTTATTTCCTTTTTTTAATTAATCTAAGAGGTCGTAGTAGGTGTAAAACTAACCTAAGCTACTAACCTCCTACTTTTTTATGCATTGGTTGTAAATAAATATTGATAATTTAATTACTTAGTTACTTTTTTTCCATTTAAACGTGACGGACGATGTGTTTAATTGACATCGCCGTGGGATGAGCGCATAATTTTTACCGAGTAGGTGCTTATTAAAGGTTTTTTTTAATATAATAAATATTAATCTGTACATCTGTTTTGTTCGATTTTTTTTGTTTCGTATAACTTTTTAAGTGTTTTTTATTAATTAGGTCCTGTAAATTAATTTTGTACATACTTGATATTTCTTTTAGTTCATAGTTAAAAGTAGGTAAGATATTTTCCGTTACTTTAAAAAAATCCGATTTGCTTTTATTTCCTTTTTTTAATTAATCTAAGAGGTCGTAGTAGGTGTAAAACTAACCTAAGCTACTAACCTCCTACTTTTTTATGCATTGGTTGTAAATAAATATTGATAATTTAATTACTTACTTACTTTTTTTCCATTTAAACGTGACGGACGATGTGTTTAATTGACATCGCCGTGGGATGAGCGCATAATTTTTACCGAGTAGGTGCTTATTAAAGGTTTTTTTTAATATAATAAATATTAATCTGTACATCTGTTTTGTTCGATTCATTTCATTTTTGTTTTTCTACGATGCCTCGCAAACGAAAGTCCAATTTAGCTAATAGCTCTAGCAGAGCTCGGGCTGCTAAACTTGCTAGATCACTGGAATCAGAAGAGGATTCACAGATCCGTCGGGCTTTAGATGCCGAGCGTCACGCAGCTCAAAGGGCTGCTGAAACTTTTGAGCACATGCAGACCCGTCATAATTTAGACGCTGATCGTCATGCTGCACAAAGGGCTGCAGAGACCCCTCAGCAGACCCAAGCTCGCCAAGTCATTGATGCCGAGCGTCACGCGGCTCAAAGAGCTGCTGAGACCTCTCAGCAGACCCAAGCTCGCCAGGTCATTGATGCCGAGCGTCACGCGGCTCAAAGAGCTGCTGAGACCTCTCAACAGACCCAAGCTCGCCACGTTATTGATGCCGAGCGTCACGCGGCTCAAAGAGCTGCTGAGACCTCTCAACAGACCCAAGCTCGCCAGGTCATTGATGCCGAGCGTCACGCGGCTCAAAGAGCTGCTGAGACCTCTCAACAGACCCAAGCTCGCCACGTTATTGATGCCGAGCGTCACGCGGCTCAAAGAGCTGCTGAGACCTCTCAGCAGACCCAAGCTCGCCAAATCTTAGATGCTGAGCGTCAAGCTTCGTACATAGCCGCAGAGACCTCCGAAGAAACACGTAGACGACGTTTAATTAATTCCGAGCGGCAAGCAGAAAGGAGACGTACGTTTACGATGAATACGTGGGAGGCATTTGCCGATGCTGCTTTTGATTATGATCCGTTAATTGATTACTTTAATCATCGATTAGTCCTCATAGGTAGAATGGCCAATAAATGCAGACACTGTGATGCACTCAAGTGGAAGGAAGAGACCCCAGGTATGTGCTGTTCTGGAGGCAAAGTATCAGTACCAACGCTTGGTGACCCCGAGGAGCCACTCAAATCCTTATTTCTATATGACAGCAATGAATCTCGGCGATTTTTAAACAGAATAAGAAAGTACAATTCTTGCTTTCAGATGACATCATTTGGTGTGGGTAATGAGGTCATCATGCCTGGATTCTCACCCACATTTACGGTACAAGGGCAAGTTTATCATAGGATTGGTTCTTTGCTTCCCACAAACAATGATCAACCAAAATTTCTACAGATTTATTTTATGGGAGACGAAAACAGCGAGGTTGACCGCAGATGTCAAAATATTGAAGGAGTTGAGAGGGACATTGTTTTAAAAATTCAAAGAATGTTGCACGAACATAATAACCTCATTAACACCTTCAAAACAGCCTTAGAAAGAATGCCAGGGGAAAATTACAAATTAGTAATACACCCAGATCGTACGCCAAGCGGGGAACATGAAAGACGTTATAATGCACCCTTAATAAACGAAGTCGCCGCCATGGTGTGTGGTGAACAGTTCGCATCGCGTGATATTGTTTTACAAACCCATGACAATACATTGACCAGGGTGCCGGACACACACAAGTTTTATGACGCATTACAATACCCGCTTATGTTTAGCAAGGGGCAAGAGGGGTACCATTTTCAAATTCCACAAGTCAATCCAGTGACCAAGCTCCCCTTGCCCAACAAAAAAGTATCGAGCATGGACTTTTATGCCTATCATATGATGATACGCGAAGACGATTTTAACGTAATACAACGATGCAAACAGCTCGCTAACCAGTTTTATGTTGATATGTACGTGAAGGTTGAAAGCGAAAGATTGCGATACATATCTTTAAATCAAACAAAACTAAGAGCCGAAAATTATATTCATCTCCAAGATGCTGTATCGAATGATGCCAACGTGAACCCTAATAATATAGGTAAAATGGTGATTCTGCCCTCTTCGTTTGTGAACAGTCCCCGATACTTACACGAGTATACTCAAGACGCATTTGCCTATGTGCGTACGTATGGTCGACCAGATTTATTTGTAACCTTCACCTGCAATCCATCTTGGTCTGAAATAGTTGACGAATTAATGCCAGGTCAAAGCGCCAACGATAGGCACGATGTCATTGCCAGAGTGTTTAGGTTAAAAGTTAAAAAGCTTATGACTGTAATTACTAAAGGAAGGGTTTTTGGAGAAGTGCAATGCTTTATGTATTCCATTGAGTGGCAGAAGCGAGGACTCCCACATGCCCACATTTTGCTTTGGTTAAAAGATAAATTGCGACCTGACCAAATCGATAAAATTATAAGCGCTGAAATACCAGATCCTAACAATGACAAGGCACTTTATGATATTGTTATGAAAAACATGATCCATGGTCCATGCGGGGCTGAAAACCCTCTGTGCCCGTGCATGAAAGACCGTAAATGTACAAAAAAATTTCCTCGCAACCTACTGAAAGAGACTCTCCATAATGAGAACGGCTACCCGATGTATCGTAGAAGAGCACCAGAAGACGGAGGCCGGACGGCATCTGTTAAACTCCGAAATGGTAGTCAAGTTTCTGTCGACAATAGTTGGGTAGTACCATATTCGCCTGTCCTATTAAAAACTTTTAACGCCCATATAAATGTAGAAGCTTGCGGTTCCGTACGTGCAATCAAATACATCTGCAAATATATTAATAAAGGCAGCGATCAAGCTATTTTTAATTTCAGAAGCTCAGAGTCCTCAAACCCAGTAGACGAAGTACAAACGTTTCAGTCTGGTCGCTATGTCAGCAGCAACGAAGCTGTATGGCGCCTGTTAGGGTTTCCTTTGCATGAAAGGCATCCTACTGTTACGCACCTCAGTGTGCATCTAGAGAATGGTGAACGAATTTATTTTAATGAAAATAATTTTCACCAGCGAGTGACAACACCACCAAAAACCACTTTGACCGCCTTTTTTGACCTTTGCAGATCAGATGAATTCGCAAAAACACTTTTGTACGTTCAAGTACCTCGGTATTACACGTGGGATGCAGGTAGAAAATGTTGGAAACGCCGAATTCAAGGATCTGCTGTTCTGAATTGGCCTGGCGTTAAATCTGGGGATGCATTAGGACGGGTCTATACTGTCCACGTTAGCAACATTGAATGCTTTTGTTTGAGACTACTGCTACACCACGTGCGTGGGCCAACTTCGTTCAATGATCTCAAGAACTACAACGGTCAAACGTTTGTTACCTTCCGAGAAGCCTGTGAAACTAGAGGATTGTTAGAGAATGACAATCATTGGGACTCGACATTAGAAGAGGCTGCACAATGTAGATCAGCAGCTAAGGTGAGAGATCTTTTTGCCATTCTCATAGCGACGTGTGGTCTTTCAAATCCTCAGATATTATGGGAAAAGTACCAAAATGATATGTCTGACGATATTTTGCACAGACTACAACAAAATAATCCCAATATCACATATAATGATTTAGTATATAACGAGGCGCTAACTAAGATTGAAGACCAAGTGATGGCTATATCTGGGAAGACATTATCAGATTTTGGAATGAACCGGCCACAAAGAATCGGAGAAGTCAGTGGTGATTTAATAAGAGAACTGGACTACAATGTCTCTTCTTTACAGCAACAAATATCAGAGTCAGTTCCTCGATTAAACACGGAACAAAAATTAGTCTTTGATATTGTTGTGCAAAGAATCTATAATGGTGAGGGTGGATTGTTTTTCTTAGATGCGCCAGGAGGCACTGGAAAAACTTTTTTATTAAATTTACTTTTAGCCCAAATTCGCAAAGACAAAGGAATAGCTGTTGCTGTAGCTTCCTCTGGAATTGCAGCGACGCTGCTCGATGGTGGCCGCACGGCACATTCAGTACTTAAACTCCCATTAAATTTACATCATGAGGAAATTCCAGTGTGTAACATCACAAAAAACAGCGATCGTGGCCGAATGCTACAGCAATGCAAGCTGTTGGTGTGGGATGAGTGCACAATGTCGCATAAAAAAGCGATCGAGGCGCTCAATCGGACTCTGAAAGATATCAGAAGTAACCCGAGTTTAATGGGTGGGATGGTAGTGCTGCTTGCTGGTGATTTTCGACAGACACTACCTGTCATTACTAGAGGCACTCCAGCAGATGAGATAAATGCATGTTTGAAAGCGTCTACATTATGGGTGCATGTAAAAAAATTTTGTCTCACTAAAAACATGCGAGTACAACTACATAATGATACGCAATCGGGGCAATATGCAGCTGCTCTATTGAAAATCGGTGAAGGTCGAATGACTACGGACGCTAACGGCATGATTACATTAAATCAAGAATTTTGTAATGCTGTCCAAAACTTGGAAGATCTTAAAAACAACGTCTATCCCGGTTTAGAATATAACATGAGGAATAGAGAATGGCTGTGTGAAAGGGCAATATTAGCACCGACCAATGAAATCGTGGGAAAGATCAACGAAAGAATGATGTCACATGTGCAAGGCGATGTTGTCGAATATTTGTCAGTAGATATTGTCATGGACAGTGAACAGGTGACGTCTTATCCTACCGAGTTTCTAAACTCTTTAGAGCTGTCAGGAGTGCCGTCTCATAAGCTGAGACTGAAAGTTGGGGTTCCAGTTTTATTATTGAGAAATCTCGAAGCGCCGAGACTATGCAACGGGACTCGATTGCAAATTACGCAGCTAGGACGCAATATTATTAGAGCAATTATAATGACAGGTATAGCTAAAGATGAAGAAGTTTTGATTCCACGCATACCCATGATCCCTACAGATTTACCGTTTCAGTTTAAAAGAATCCAGTTTCCCCTCAAACCAGCCTTCGCAATGACCATTAACAAAGCGCAAGGGCAAACACTTAAAGTAGCAGGTGTCCATTTAGAGAAAAACTGTTTTTCGCATGGCCAACTATACGTGGCCTGCTCGCGAGTATCGAGTCCAAACAATCTCCACATTTTAACAAATGAAAACAAAACAGCAAACGTTGTGTACAAAAATGTTTTAAATTAGGTCATTTAAAAATATTTTTGTACACATCGTGAGGCTGGCCCCTGTAAGAGTCTCTTAGACATAAGGGACCAGGATTGACAAAAACTAATTTCACGCGGGCGAAGCCGCGGGCGGAAGCTAGTATTACATAAAATCATTTCATATAACGTTCATTTTGTATAATCAACGAATAACTATTTCTGGCGCTACGTACGCCGGCCGCTGCCGCGGTACGCTCGCTTCGTTCGCTCGGCTCGCGCTTTGTTTTGGTCACAGTTTTAACCTAACCTAACCTATCATCAATTGTTTTGTCACCGATGTGGCTTTTTGTGGCGGGGGACTTCGCGCCCTATACGGGGGCTGCCTGCCCCCTTACCCTCCGCTTCTTTGCCTTCCCTATATATTTAATTGACTAATTGTAGATTCGAGCAGAGAAATACCTCTCTATTTCGGTATTTCTCTGCTCGATCGAATCAGAAATGATGAGATCCGCATTTTTATTGAGAAAATTATTACTTACAACCTAAAAATATGGCAAAAGTTAAATGTTGATTCTTGCATTTAATTAATTGAGCTGATGCACATCCCTGATGGTGTGTTAGATTCATTCTGTGGTTAACTTATTGAGTTGTAGTATTCTAGCCATTTGTGACATTATTATTATTGTATCTCAGTTTGAGATTCACGGGCAAGCCCCTGTACTATATTATTATAATCAAGAATGCAGTTTACTGCGCAGAGTTATTTTTTCCTAATAAGCTGGCGTTTGTTTTATGTACCTAAGTGTTGTTTCTATATTTTATATGCATAAAGTTTTAGTTGATAGGCGACTCTTTTTCAAAGTCAAAGTCAAACTTGTTTATTGAATTTACATTGTTATTTACAATATTTGTGAACGTCATAGAAGCTACGACATCGGTTCGCAAACCCTACGGCGAGAGACCTTGGACCGGCAAGAAACTTCAAGGGTTGTTTTTTTCTCCCTGTTTTATTTCATACAGAGTCGTCAAATTGAAAAATGACCTTAACATAGTCACAGAATAAATAATAGTGCTAAGGCACAGAAGACTCACTCTGCAAGCTCATTCAAATAAAAATAAATCTTTCTGCGTGGAAATAAAATCCAATTCCGGTTGCTTTGTCATCGCTTGCCTACTGTTATAATAACCTAGAGTTCGCGCATGCAAGCAAAACTGTGCCCTATAGCTACGCGCGAGCGTTTCTATTTCTATGAATGTATCAAACAGCTCGCTCGCTGGTTAGGGTTGCGAGTGACTTGCGAGTTCGGTTTTGCTGTTTATTTTGTTCTTTCTTTTATTTATACACCCGTAAACACAACAGTATCTTTTATACGGATTATAACAATGTTTAGTAGTCATTGTTCGGTGCACAAAAATCACAGAAATGATCGATCGTTTTACGCGCGAACGTGGAGCGTACGAGCCGAGCGGCATCCTTCTGCCATACGCCTGCCCGGCAGGTGCGCCGGCCGAACGTACCTAAACTGCGGAGTGACACCCCCCTGACATAGTGTGATTAAGGTCAGTTTCTATCACAATAACACAACAAAGTTTGACAGTTTTATCTTGCAATAGTAATAAAAATAGCTTATATTCTACTCAGTAAAGTCTCTTTTCAAGAGTAATGCAGTAGACTACAGCATTCATCATCATCATCATCATTATCAGCCTTTTTCGATCTAATGCTGAGCATAGGCTTCTCTTAATTTATGCCAGTGGCTACGGTTCTAAGCAATTCTCAGCCTTGTGCACCCCGCGGTCTTGACAATATCGTCGACCCATCTTGCTGGCGGACGACCCCTATTTCTATACCCGTGTCTCGGTCTCCACTCGGTAAGTGTAGTGCCTTGGTCCATCTGCCGTCGCTCTGTCTCGCAACGTGTCCCGCCCTCCAACCAATTACCAACTAGCCAATTAGCCTCACATCATTCCTTTTAAAGGTGTTGGAGAGACTAATAGACAGGGAGATAAGGAGCACTGTATTGGTCAGGAACCCCTTAAATCCAAACCAACACGCCTACTCTGCAGGCAAATCAACAGAGTCCGCCCTAGATAAGGTGGTTTCTTATATAGAAGACAATCTCAAACACAAAATATCAACACTAGGCACCTTCATCGACATAGAAGGAGCTTTTGACAAAACTAACTTTACCAGCATAAGCCAGGCCCTCTCCAGACATGGTGTCGATCCTACTATTGCCGGGTGGATTGACAGCATGTTAAGAGACAGAGCCATACAATTTACTGTGAATGATACTACCAGAGGAGTAGTAGCCAAAGGATGTCCCCAAGGGGGTGTCCTCTCACCTCTCTTATGGAATATCGTGGTCAATGAGCTGATTAGTAGGCTCAACGACCGCAACTTTCTCACAGTAGGCTTTGCAGACGACCTGACCATACTCATCAGCGGGCGAGTTGAGAGCGTGATATGTGACCGAATCAGAGGCGTATTTACCTAAGGGCCAAGGTGGCCATGGCCCAGGGCGGCAGACTGCTAGGGGCGGCGCAAGCCGCCCCGCTCAGCTTAGCGCACCCGCTTGTCATCGGAAGTCGGAAGAAATTCAAAAAGCTTGCTAAAAAAATATTGTCAACAACATCTAAAACTCATAAATCTAATAATAAATACCTAATCATTGTCTGGTTATAAAATAACAACTAGGGTGATCGATCGCTTCGTATGACGAGGAAGGGCGGCTCGGGCAGCCTCGCTCAGCTTTGCGCGTCCGCCTTTTATGATTTTTACCTTTATATTAGTTGTATTTTTACTTTTTCGAAAGAAATTAAAATAGCTTTAGTACCTAAATGTCAACAAAATCTAAAAGTCATAATAATCACTGTTTGGTTGATATTGGGGCGATCGCATTGCCAGTTGCTCAGCTTGGCGTTCCCACCTGTTAAGATCTTTACTTAAATTTTATTTTTCATTTTTCTGATGAAATTGAAAATGTTTACCAGGGCGGCTCGGACCGCCCCGCTCATTTTTGCGTGCCCAGCTGTTATGATCTTTACTTCTCTGATAAAACTCAAAATGTTTACCAGGGCGGCTCGGGCCGCCCCGCTCAGTTTTGCGTGCCCAGCTGTTATGATCTTTACTTCTCTGATGAAACTCAAAAAGTTTACCAGGGCGGCTTGGGCCACCCTCCTCAATTTGCGTGCCCAGCTTTTATGATCTTCACTTCTCTGATGAAACTCTAAAAGTTTACCAGGGCGGCCCGGGCCACCCCGCTCAGTTTTCCGTGCCCAGCTGTTATGATCTTTACTTCTGTTGAAATTCAAAAAGTTTACCAGGGCGGTTCGGGCCGCCCCGCTCAGTTTTGCGTGCCCACCTACCTGTTATGATCTTTATAATATTTATGATATTTATATCTTTATATAATCTTATTTATCTTTTTATCTTTATCCTTTTTTATTTACCGGGGCGGCCGGTCAGCTTTGGGCCATGATATAATCTTTACCTATAGTATATTTTCCATTTGTCTAAAGAAATTCAAAAAGTTTACGTAAATTATTGTCAACAACATCTAGAAGTCAAAGTAAAAAAAAATGTTTTTCAATTATTTTTTGTTTCATCAGAGCTGTCTTAGTAGTCCGGTCAATTGAGACATCCGAAGATACATTAATTCGCAAGAAGCTGAAAGTTGGTAAAATTGTTCAAAACATAATTATAAATTTAATTTAGAAAGTCCTCATCGATCCGGTACTTGGAAAAAAAATATTCGAGGTCGAATGAAAAATTCGCGTTTTTTCAGCAAAATGTAAATCAAGTAGTTATCTATAAAAATGGTTCAATACTTTTTTCCTAAAAGCCACCGTTTCTAAGATATATCGATTCAAAAATTTAGAAAAGTTGTAATCGTATTCATAATATGATCATAATACATATTATGCAAAGCTTAGATGTTTGGACGTTTGTACTCAATCACGCCAAACGGTTGAATGGATTTGGCTGAAATTTGGGGCACACAAAGTTTGTAGCCTGGAGAGGAACATTATGCAATTTTTATCCCGGAAAAATATCACATTCCCGCGGGATAACGTAAATGTGAATGTTTAGATGTTTGGATGCGTGTTACTCAATCACGCCAAAACGACTGAACGGATTTGGCTGAAATTTGGGTCACAGATACTTTGTAGTCTGGAGACGAACATAGGCTACTTTTCATCCCGGGAAAAATATCACATTCCCGCGGGGTAGCGTCGTGTAGGCCACGCGGGCGAAGCTGCGGGCGGACAGCTAGTCTGCTATAGTGCAATCGTTTAGAATCACAACATACCCGTGAAATAGGCCTACCGGGAAACCACGTTAAAAATACGCGCTACCTCATAGGTAACGTGGAAACGTGCATATGATGCACATGATTGATTACAACTTTTCCAACTTTTTGAATCGTTATATTTCAGAAACGGTGGCTCTTAGGGAAAAAAGTATTGATGTATTTTTTGTAGATAATTACATGGTCTAAAATTTTTGTATGAGCTACTTTTATGATAAAACTTATCGTTTTGCTGGAAATCGCGAAATACCCATTTTTTACCTTTGACCTCGAGTTTTTTTTTCCAGGTACCGGATCGATGATGACTTTAAAAATTTCATTTATAATTATGTTTTGAACAATTTCACCAAATTTCAGCTTCTTACGAATTAATGTATGTACCTTCACTCTCATTTTTTGGTCTTATTTGACCGGACTATAGAGCGCGCAGGACCGATCGTTGTGGAGATCCTTGGGGGAGGCCTATGCCCAGCAGTGGGCGTCGTTCGGCTGACATGATGATGATAGAGCGCACGCGATGTTTATTCTATTGAGCTTTTTTATTACTTAATAACGATTTATTTTCTTTAAAGTATGGGGCGGCTTAGGTATCTGGCCCAGGGCGCTAAATATCAAAATACGCCTCTGGACCGAATGAGGTCCGCTCTAAAGGTCGTCGAACAGTGGTGCACTAAACACAATCTAACATTGAACCTAACAAAGACAGAATTGATCATGTTCACAAACAAACTGAGTCTAGGAAATCTTAAACTCCCAAAACTTTTTAATACCAGTCTGTCCCTAAGCAAGGAAGTCAAGTATCTAGGAGTGATACTAGACAACAAACTCCTCTGGAATAGACATCTCGAAAGTAAACTAAACAAAGCCACAATCATCTTCTGCCAATGTAAAAGACTACTCGGCAAAACTTGGGGACTATCACCGAAAATAACGATGTGGCTGTATAAAACCGTTATACGTCCCATAATCACATACGGAGCCGTTGCCTGGTGGTCCAAAACAGAGCAAAGCACCGTCATCAACAAACTGCAGAAATTCCAAAGATTGGCATGCTCTGCGACACCGGCTGCATGCGAACCACCCCCACAGCCGCCCTAGAAGTAGCCCTGGATTTAACACCCTTAGATCTGTTTATACAACAGGAAGCCTCCATGGCTGCTATAAGGCTTAAACACCTGGGTCTGGTACAATCGAGAGGGTCCTCACTCCACATTGTGGAATGACTTAGTGAAACATGAGTCACTAATCGCTGCCCCATGCGATAGGATACCCAAGCAATACATTTTCGAAAAGAAATACCAAATACAGTTATTTGAAAATGACCGAGATCACTCTGGCATACATGAAGTCCGAATCTATACGGACGGCTCCAAGATGGGGACTGGAACTGGAGCTGGAGTATTCTCACAAGATCTGAATATCAGAATATCACTAGCGCTGGGCTAACACAGTTCGATATTTCAATGCGAATGTGTTGCAACCACGGCCCTGTCCAGAGGTATGAAGGAACTAAACATCCGCATACTGACTGACAGCATGGCCGTCCTAACAGCACTGGAGGCCAACACGATCAACTCCAGTATCGTCTACGAATGCCACAAAGTTTTGGATCGTTTAGCATCCAACAACGGAGTAATCCTACAATGGATTAAAGGGCATAGTGGATCACACGGGAATGACGCCGCCGATGAGTTGGCTAGAATGGGATCCTCCACAATAGTGGCAGGACCTACACCCATTCTGCCACTCCCATTCAGCCAACTGCGCTCATGGGTAAGGCAACGAACTCGTGCTGCACATAACACTCGTTGGGTAGCTCTAACAAGCTGTAGACAGTCTAAGATGGCGATGACTGCAGTCTCGCCGCGTTTGACCTGCAGGCTGCTCAGCCTTAATCGTCCAGACCTCCGGATAGTTGTTGGTACACTTACAGGTCACCTAACCTTAAACCGACAACTATTTATTATGAACTAGCTTTCCGCTCGCGGCTTCGCCCGCGTGGTCTACACGACGTTATCCCGCGGGAATGTGATGTTTTTCCGGGATAAAAAGTAGCCTCTCCAGGCTACAAAGTATCTGTGTCCCAAATTTCAGCTAAATCCGTTCAGCCGTTTTGGCGTGATTGAGTAACAAACATCCAAACATCCAAACATCTAAACTTTCACATTTATAATATTAGTAGGATGCGACGGACAGTCCTCTATGTAGGGGTTGCCTGGACGCAGAGGAAACAGCCGCCCACGTGATCCTGGAGTGCGTGGGTTTGACCGCACAACGAACAGAAATTCTCACAGAGGTGGGGTCGCTCCTAGAAGCCTGTGAACGTCCCAGGAGGCTTCTGCGCTTCTGGAAGGAGCTAGGATGGCTCGACTGGCCATGTTCACGCATAACGGACCAAATATGAGTCTAAATGCGGAAAAGTGTCAATACCAAATACCAAAAAAATACGTGTCCCGCCCAACTCCATTTAAGTCGCAATATCCGCTCACTGAGACGTCATGGACTTTCGTCAGTTAGGGACTCGCTCTAACTCGATCGCATTACAACATTTTTTTATCTTTATTTAATGAGCATGATCACTGAGTGAACATGTCGCTCAATTACATTTTCTTAAATTTACATAACTGAATAATCTTATGTTCTACTCTTAAAACAAATTTTACCAATTTCGTATATTTTTTTGGCGTTGTCCGATAGTTTTTAACTTAGTTCCAAAATACAATTTCCTTACGTCCTCACTCCGTGCACACTCCACCACAACGAATCATACGTGTCTTCAGGAATACCACATCTTGCACAGTTGGGAGATGGAATCTTTCTCATCATGTATGTGTACTTGTTCAGTTCAGTGGAATGTGGCCGAAACGAAGCCTTAAAGCCATGACAACGTCATTTTTGCTATCGGGACAGTCAATCCAAGGGGAACATAACGGGTGTGGTTGGATAGTTTTGTACCATAAACCTTTTTCTGTCGATCTCTTATTTTCTTCTATTATTCTCTTCTGCACAATTCATAACATTTTGACCTGACACAGTGCAAGTATTCGAAGTGGTAAGGATCAACAGAAAAGGGTATGCCATCATGATGAGCACATGATTGTTTAGCTAGCGAAGCATTACAACAATTGTTTTTCTTATACCTTTACCTAATATAGTAAGTTTAACTTTTTTTTACCTACATTTAGGTATGACTGCTCAACTGACGATTGTCCAATGCTGAGAATAATCTTAACTGGGTGAAGACAGTTTTAAGCAAATTAAGTAATTATTATAGTTACCTACATCGTTTTTTAGCTTATGAGATTTATTACGTTTCAGGCCCTGATTGAGTTTTTGAAAGAACACGCTCCGGTGGTAGATTCCCATATATCATTGGAAAAGAAGGTACATATGTTTTTGTGGGTATTAACAAGTGACACTTCATATAGTGAAGTCGGGGAATTGTTTGGCCTAAACAAGTCGTCTATCGGCCACATATTTCATGAGATGACTTCATTGCTAGCTGACCTACGTTATGACATAATTAACTGGCCGTCAGTAGAAGAACAACATTTAACAAGAATAAAAGTAAACAGTCGATACAAGTTTCCTAATTGTGTTGGATTTATCGACGCGTGTCGTTTTAATATTGGATCAAAAAGAAAAAGGAAACACAATTTAGACACTGTTCTTTTGCAAGCTGTGTGTGATGAAAGTCTTATGTTTATCGATATTCATATTGGAGATATTGGTCAGAAAAAGAAAAGCAAAATATTTAAAGAAAGTTCAATATCTAAAGAGTTGAAAAACTTCGTTGATTTCGAAAATCATATTCTTGGAGATACTGAATATAAATTAAAGAAAACTTTAATGACTCCCTATTCAAGTGAAGAATTGCTCACAAGTGAAGAGATGAAATTTAATGAAATACACTGGAAAGCTCGGAGCTATATTGGTCGTGCTTTTGAGTTACTAAAAGAAAGATTCACAAGATTGAATCACATTGATGTCTTAAAAAGAGAATTTGTTAACAATCTAATATGTTCTGCATGTGTTCTTCACAATTTTATTTTGTCTCATGAAGGATGTTCAGAAATCAAAGATGAAATAGTTATCTGCGATGATGGTGTAACCATCGATAGCGACATTGTCAAGACAGCTGAAGAAAAACGGCAATTCCTCTGCAATTATATTAATTATCTTGAAAATATCGATTCTTTTACACCGGTTTTAGGTTCATGATAATGATATGGTGAAATAAAAAAATACACATATTTAATAATACTTTTATTTCTCCACTAATATGGAAAAATGATAAAATCTCTAAGTATGTAAGTATTACAATAATTTTTCGTAATATAAAAAATATAAATAAAGTGTCGAACATCATCATATTTTGATTGCTGAATTCTGAAAATGTACATTGCATATTTTGCATAGTGTAAAAACTAATCTTAAATGTACATAATTTCATGATTAGTATAATATGCGAATATATAATAAACAATGTTTATATGAAAAAGAAAGTACAGAAAAATAATTTCTGCTTAACTAAGTTTGATAAGTTCGCGGTGGGAATACTCGATTTTAGATCTGGTGGTAAAATAGTATTGCTGCCACATAGATAAATCACATTCATTTAATAAAGAAATCTTAATCCAGGTTACATTCAAACTTAAAGATACTCAAATAAAGCTACTAATAAGGATTTCAAATTCCAGTATCTTTAATTTAATATTTACCTACCTATATTTACAAAGCTTGATTTCTTTGATGAAACTGATACTAACAAAAGCCTATTAAACATACTATGTAATATTCTCCTGATGTATTCTAAATTACATTAGGCACTAAATTGGCAACCTACAAGGCACTATGCACTTAGCACAGCATTTTATACTAATAACATTTTCAACTGTATCTTTAACATGATAATTATATGTTTACAATTTTATATATTATTATATAATATATTCTTTAAGAAGTATTTTAAAAGGAAAATAAGTTTCCAAATCATACATTTACTGGATACGTTATCCAAATAAAAAGAATAAAAATAATCCAGCTCTTTTATTTGTCAGTAAGTAGTTAAGTATGACTTTATTTTAGTCTTCTAGTTCTGATTTGGCCCACAGAGAGAGATTAGTGGTTTGAAAATAATCAGGAAAAATATATCAGAAAAAATGTTTCTGAAGTAAATAAGCTTTAATGTTACTTACATCATTTTAGATATTATACAGGATTTATATTATTTGATATTTCATCAAATCACACTTAATCATTTAAAATCTAACTAATGCGGATCAATATTCCCGATCAATTACCATACTCCTATATCTTATTCAATTCATTTTATATACACATTTACTTATTTACAATAGCTGCGCTGAAACCTTACTATTAATTACTATAATCATGGAATGTAGATATGATAATTTAATACTAACTCTGCAATATTTTATGCATACTAACATTATAAACAAATATCACCAAGAATTAGTACTAGTTTACCAACGCACTCAATACATTAGCAGATATCCAAGTTATTTAAATGCAATCATGACTAATGTATAGAGTTCCTAGTTTTAATGAAAGTCTGTGTTTGAAACCGTAATGATACTGTACAATGACATTAATAACAATATTTACAGAGTTAACACCAACAGTGACATGTTTATAACATTGATTGTCCTACCCGAGGTAAGTACTCGGAAGACTTGGCACACGCGACGCGTATTTTTAATCGTATTTTCACAGTCACTTATCAATTGATCCATACATTGTTTTTTTGGGTAATTCTCAAATATAAGTCTTTTTCACTTTTTGTAAGGTTCCGCACTTTAGGTCCTTGTCCAGTGATTCGGTGGAATTTCGGAGATCTAACGTACGCTCTTTTCCGAGATCCATGTGTAAGTTGTCCTGTTTAGCCAAGGGGCAAACATTGGCTACCATGTTCACATTTTTAGATCTCGGAGGCATGTACGTCGAATTCGCATTTAGTGGTGTCTCCAAGGGACTTAACCTGAAATCAAATTGACTGCTTTATTTATTTTGCCAACAATCTCAGTGAAAAATATGTTATTATAATAATGATTTTATAAACTAATCAGCCAAACAAACCTGTTTAAATGATTATGTTGTTCATTGAACGGCGAGGTATCGGTAAAAAAAGGGTGCCGAAATCTTCTTGAAAATAAATATCCTATTACGAAACCGACCATAAGAGTGACTAGACAAGATGCCACTACTGCCGTGAGCAGTGCTTGTGCACTATAAATATTGCCGTCAGCTGCTTCAACTGTCAGCAAATCTGTAATAGAGAAAAAAGAAAACTTGTAAAGTCTTAATTAATAGTAATAAGAGTTAGTGGCTGGCTCTTTACTAGCTATGTTTATACCTGTTTCGTGTTTGTTATTATTTAAGTTCTTGTCTTCTGATAGAACATTAGTTTCTACAACTTCAATCAATATTTCGTTTTGTATGTCGTCCGTCTTTTGACGTAAGTCGGATTCGGATAGAATAGGTTTCTTCGTACCAGGATTTCTATTACTGTGTCTCTCTCCATTAATTAGGGGTGGCAGCTTATTACATATATCAGTCTTTCCATACTCTACATTTTGTAGAAATCTCTCGGGATTAGGAAATTGCCTGTTTCCTACCCAAGAACATTGTTGTTGTTTAGCGTCCCAAGCACAATGGGGATCTTGTAACGCAACGCAGTCTCTGAAAGTAATAATAATAACTATTAGAAAAATGGAAAATGAAGTACCTAAGTATTTAGAAAAAATCGAACCGAATAAAAATTGTATTGTGAATGCAAAAAAGTAAAAATTTCAATAATAATAACTATTAATATTTGGTTAATGATTAAGATTTCATTAATCGACAAATTGAAAGATAATATGATCTATACCTGCATGATTGCACATTTCCACAATGCGACAAAGCTACAGATTTTATAATATCGCCGGATGCAACTATTAATTTCTCAGTTGTCAGTGCGACATGCATTTGTTTGATGGGTACACCTTGTGGTAGCACTTGCACCTCAGAAATAACTGCAGTTCTAACTGGACTTCTGCTGTATTCATCGCTACCATCAAAAACGCCTTCATTGGATGCAACGTTTACAGCTTTGATTACTCTTCCATCGTCTGTGCCAACGTATATGACATCGTATTTGTTGCCATTCATAGCTTGAACTTGTGGGTGTACAGCGATTGCTGAAAACCTATATTGCAAACTAACTCTAATGAGTAAAGGTCTTGCCAAAAACGATTGTACAGCTTTATTCATCAAAGGATGTGTTTTTATAAAGTTCACACCAGAATCTGACAAAGTACGACTGTCTTCTACACATGACCCCGGTCGCGGCGATGGCACTTTTTCTTTTTCAAGAGGTAACCAATTTGAGTTCATGCTTTCCTGACCTTTAAAGGGGCCATCAAATGCGTCGATGATATCTCTCATTGCAAAAGCACATACTGCTGATCCTCCTATAGCATTTTGTGGAGTAGTAAAAACAGCATAGACAATATCATTTCTGCTACTGCCACTACCATAAATTCCGCTTAAGAGCTCGGTTGTCGCCTCTGGAATATAAATTGTTAATTTGTTATGATTTATTTATTTCACACTGTCGTTTTAACAAAGCTATATTGTAGCGCTATTTAAATATCATCTAAGTTAGTGATAATCTACTTTCAACTTACGTATTTCGTCGAAATAGAAGGGATACTCTCCAGGCATAGAGCAATTGAGACGAGTTTTTAAGAAAGATGTCCATCGATCGCTGAAAGTATGAGGGCCGCCTTTGTCATTTAAGCATATTCTTGCCACTCTTGAGTAAACGGCCTGAAAATAAAATAGATTTTAGTTTTTTTTAGATAGGTATGTGTTTCAAATTGCCTAATCTAATGTGCTGTATAATTGCGGATACTCACTTTGCCGCAATTCATGTATTCTACAGCTGTCTCTCGGTAGAAGAAATAGACATGGCTTGTGGTAGAGACTGCTCCGACGAATGATGGGTCGTTGAGTAATCGCAGATCTGACCGCTCCGTGCGGACGGGTTCTCGGTATATCAATGGGTCAGTTCCCGAGAAGTCTGCTGCTGTTGCTGTGTATAGTTGGCCGTCTGTCAATAAAACAATTGAAATTATAAACTGAAAAGCGCTTTAAGATCCTTTTATCTTTCCACTAATATATTCAATCCGAGGTGATATTAGAACTCGAAAATAATTCTTCCATCTTACGATTTCATTTCATTTACAAACCAAAATATTCAAGTACCTACCTAAGTAGTTCTATTTTTACAATACAAACAATTCTTGCAATCAAATATTTATAGAAATAGGACCAGCTAACAGGGACCGTTAATTGGTTTTATTTATAAAAAAAATATATTAATAATTATGATTGAAATTAATTACATTAATTAATTGATCACCAAATTAACCTAACCTACAAAAATACTAAATAAGCATCTATTAATACTAAAAATGGACACTGCGTGCATTTCAGTATTTTAGGTGCTTACTCAATATTTTTTGTGGCTCAATTAAGTATTTCTAATTATGATTGAATTCAGTTAAGTAGTTCTTTCAATTCTTTCAATGATCTCTTAAACCTGTTTAGTTTACGAGAATGAAGAACTCCGTAACTGTAAAGGAAATAAATCCCTCGATATCGCTCGCATCGTGTCGTGTTTAGTTCAGCCCCCAACAAGAGATGCGCGCGCGGCGTCGCCGTCGGTCGTGCCATCGTTGTAAATGATGTCTCTAATATGTGATCACGATATCAGGAAACCGTTGTGAGCCCCATTTCAAATGCCACTTTACATAATATTATTTATTGCATTCGTGGCATAGTTGGAAATTACAAAATGAAAACATTAGAAAGGCAGACAGGCCAGGATAGCCAGGGATTTAATATGTCAGAAATATCGATCTATACAGCGTTCCTTAAAGCTATTAACAGGTTCTAGATGTCTTTTGTCCAGAAGTGATCTAAAGAACTTACCGGCATAAATAGCGGTTGAGTTGTGCTGCGGATCATAGGGGCACCGGCCAGAGCCGTCAAATTCTTCCAGATGATGAGTGATGGAGTGGCTCGCGTACCGACGGCACAGCGGCTTGAAGGCATTGGTGCCGCACACGAGCAGCCGGCCGTGGGCCCGCGCGGCCACCCGGGGGAAGTTCTGACATTCATCAACTGATTTGCCTTTTAGTTGGCATAGCTCTCTGTGCGCGTCCGTCGATTGCCATTCTAAACGCTGGGGACAATGCATTGTTGATTAGATGTGGTAGTTTACAAATTACTAAGTTGGTATGTACCAGAAATATTGTTTTTGTATTTATATATCTGTATAGTTATGTCGCAAAATTATGATGTTACGACGTATACAGTACCTATTGCTATTTAGGTAGGTATAGGCTGGCTATAGGTATATCTAATAATGAAGCTTTTGTTATTCTCCCACATCAAAAGTTGCTAGCCCTAAATTTTTGAGAACCATTTTTCAGTTCTTTATGAACAAAGTTTTACCAATGAGTTTATGTTTGTAAGAGATAACAATAATAAAATAATAAATTTAGTAAGTTGGTAAGTACAAACCGAAAATAAAAGCAATGGACTCCGATAATTAGTACATTTCGCAAACTGAACAATACTCGTGCAAGGTGACATTCGTAGTTGCGCAGTCTGTTCGGAGAATATAGAGTTAGTATAAATATGCGCGCTGCAACTCGCGGGCTGCTTTTAGGCCGACCGGTTGACGCATGCGAGCACAATCGGCGCCCATGATCGCCTTTCGATAAAACGTTTCGACATCCAAGTCTTAATGTCTGCAAAGCATACTAATGTTGGCCAATGAATTTTACTTATTTTATTGGAAAGCTTAACCGAACATTTGGATTTATTGGCCAAAACAGGTTTTGTTGAGTTCGATAACTAAACCGAGTCTGTGTTTTATATGGACTAAATTTACCTATAAGTACGTAAATTTGGTAATGTACCTATAGTACATTAGCAAATTTCCTTCAGGTCAGGTCCAATCCAAGATTTCTTGTCGGATTTGAAATAAAAGTTTCCGGCTGGTAAAACTTGGCCATATGTTTGAGTGACTGCTTGGCTGCGTGCCAAAAGCTTACAGCTCTTACGTCTCTTGTCGCGACGCGACGCGGCACTGTAGGTATTTGCTAATGGTCTGTCATTGATTAATAAAGTAGTCTTATTTAAATGAATGAGCTTTCACTGAGTAAAATAAGCATCTTCAGTTCTATTGAGTTACCTACTATTATAGATTTCGAGTGTATCGTAAAAATAATATTCAATTTACACTTACAATTTTTATTTTATAATGGATAATTCAGCGTTATATTATATTTTTTATATTTATATTTCAAATTGGGGCATCGCAAAAAAAATCTTATCTTTCAGTACATTTTCGCTACCTACTGCTTTGAAGGAGGTCTTTATCAATTGACCCGTATTAAAAATATATTTGTAGAAGATAAGTTTAGGCTGCCAAATTGTCTGGTTCAACGGTTTGTGTGTTTTTTTTTATAAAAGTGTGTCAGTCATCGTAACATGAAAGGCTTGTGATTGTAAATGAGTAATGTTTGGTAAAATACTTCATATTATTATAGAACTGATGAGACATTTCCTGTAATTTATTTTACGCCAGTGCTTCACACGCTGCACGTTATAATGTAGATAATGACTAATACGTATTTTATTATTATACACAAGTCAATTAAGTCATGTTTGATAAATACCTGTTCTATGTTTTCTGATAAGTCGTAGAGGCTGAGATTGTAGACTGTGTTCCTTTAAAGAAATAAAAGCATTATTTTATGAAGATAAGATAGCACTAGTACAAAAACAAACTGAACTTTCGAAAGAAGTGTATAAAATGAATTTTCATTATTGTACGATTATTGTGAGTTCGAAAAAAGATTGAGAATTGTCTATCTCTCTAAATTTAATATACACAGATTCACGTTTCTGTTTATGATGAAATAAAAGTTGAAAAGAAAAGGGATCTCACCTGCCACCCACTATAATGGATAAATTATCTTTGTCTAAAATACGGAAGTGGTCCGGCGCCGTCGCGTTGCCTACAAACTGTTCTGAAGTTTCATCGCCTGTAACAAACCAATTCATTAAAAGTTTCACCAAGTCACTACGACTTACTATTAGTAAGAGCACCATAGGATTATTAAGGCGCTACTGGGAAAAATATGGACTTTTTGATTTAAAACTATAGGACGGTTAATAACTTATTACCAGATTTGTAACAATTGTAACACGAATCTAGATAGAGGTATGAAGAAATATATATCTTATTAGTAATAAGATATATATTTCTTCATACCTCTATCTAGATTCGTATAGTTTCAAAAACACGATTTTATGATTTTGCCTCGACACTTTTTCTTTTCGAAAAGACCTCTAAAAAATACGAAAAGTGAAGATTATTCTTAAATGGGGTTACTTACACTATTGGAAATTGGTTTAATTAGTGGACACCTATAATATTGAGGATCGTATAGAAGCTTTTTTTTAAAATCGCTGTAGTTTTTTAATACAAAGTGATTTTGTGTTTTTTTTTGCCTAATCTGCAAAATCGGTCTCGCTCCCGCGCGCGTCGTTTTCTCATTGCTATCTCGCTTTAGCACATTTTTTCCGAGTATCGCCTTAAGTAACTTGTATATTAGGTAGTGAGTGATCGAATGTTCACTTGAGCAAATTCGAGTGAGTTGGCATGACCTGCAATATTCGACTTTAACATAAATGTACGACTAATGACAAAAAATAAACCATAAGGAATTTAATTAAATTAAATACAAAAGCTCCGTAACGCTGCCAGATACGATATTGAATAGATAGAAAGAAATTTGAGAATAGCTTATATTTTTAGATGTCTCTTTATGTGTAGATCAACCGAACAATGTTCCTATTGTGCTACGATTAAACAACAATGAAGATTTGCGATTTCATAACAATTGGTTGTGAAATTCTCACGTGTGCACCGATACTACATCTGTAAATGAATGCCATTGCCACCTGCGGATTGCCTTAGGAGTTTCAATAAATACGGAGAATCGAAGTCGTTGCTCTCATGTTTCTCATATTTTTAGCTATAGATAATTTAGAAATCCGACTATGCTCTATAAAAAAAAGAATTAATAAGATGGTATTCTAAAATGTTGGATTATTGAGCTTTCTTGGTTTTTATTATTTATTCATAAGATGACAAAATAGGCAAAAGAAAAAAAATACCTATACAAAATGAGATAAATTATTACTTGCATGTCAAAACAAAAGTGATGAATAATAAATGAACTAAGTAGGTGTTATTGTTGATCGAAGAATAAATGTCATAAAATTTAAATTTTGCCCCCTTGACAGAATCGGATCGAATCAACTTCAAAAATCTGTTACTTTGAAAACGGTTGCTATGGTTTCCATAATACTGTATGACATTATTTTGATCATGCGAATTCGATTCCGTTGTAACCCCCGCGTAAAGGGATCTTTCTTGGTGACTGTTTGCTTTGACATAACTTAAGTATAAATCTTCAACTTTGTTCATTTGAAGATTCTTACCATATTTGACATAGATTCTTGCGTTGGAGTCTGGCATCCAGGCGTGGGCCGTGGATGCTAAGAGTAATAGGATGGCGCGAGCACCAGCCATCGTGGTTCAGAACCGTCTCCTTTCTATGTACGCCATCTTCCACTGCGCACTGTAACAATTAAAATACATATACTTACATAAGGTAGGCTAAGACTTTAAGGCGGATAAGTCCTTAGAAATTCTCTAAGAGGTCATGGATACGAGCAAAGAAAATCTTAAACAAAATTCAAATTAAAACTCATTATTAAGTATACAAATATTGCACCAATCAACTGTAAATGTCTTCATTGATAAAAAGCTTAAATAAACTGATCCCTACTCAATATGCGATGAATGAAAATAGTAAAAGTACAGATTGTTGTTTATGGTTAGTGTCGCAAAACAAGTTACGTATGCAGGAATGCAATGTCTTTTGAGTTGAAATAACGTGTCTATCACCGACACTAGATGTATTTTAATATCTTAGTGAACATTTAAATAGGATTGAAGGATCTGCATTGTATGTATTTGCGTCAAAAATTGAGGAGTAGGTATTGTTTGAGATACACTAACGTTTCCGTTCAACAGTAATGCACACTTTCGCATGCAATTCCTAAGCGCTAATATTTTTTGTTTAGGTAGGTAGGTACTCAGTGCGGTTTCACCTTTAAACAAAAAAGCAACGACTCTATTATTACAAGGTCCGTTAGTTTAGTAAACGTTGACATTCAAATTATTAGACATCTTGAAATGCAACATTCGTCGTAGCTAAAATTGTGTTAAGGAAAATTACAATCTTTGATGATGGTTGATGAATTAGACCGAACATATTTTGAGTTTTTTATAAAGTGCTCCAATTATAAAGTTGTTTTGCCACAAATCATAGTACAGCTCACGATTGGTGACAGTAATTAATGAAATTCAAGATGGCGCAGAAAAGCGTACCTACTTATAGTTTATTTGTCATCATTAATTATTGCGAGGATGCTGTTACACGAACTGCGGTTAAGCAGGTTCCCGTTCACACGGTGCTGCACGCAGTATGCATCCGCACATACAGGATTCCCATTACATATTTATCTTTTTTTTACTTTTAACTATTCCCATAGGCGTGTGAAGCCAAACTCGATTGTCTCGTTTTGATCGTGATCACAGCGACATCCATTTTGTAGCGAGTCGTCTCGTTTTAATCCACCCTATAAGCCTTGATACGGTTTATAGCAAGACATTTGCGTTTTTATGCAGATATTTTACTTTGAATTGCTATCGTAAACTGGATAACGCTGCTGAATGGGTTATAAATGCTATCTGCATAACCTATCATTTCAAATATGAGTGGTTTTTTGTATTTATATATCCAGTTTATAGGTTGATTGGTATACCTACTAAGATTTTATATTTACAGAGTAATTTCATTTCGGAAAGGTAGGTACTGTAGAGCATGTATACTGTGCGCAGCCGATAGATGGAATAGGGTATTTTACTGTTGTTGAAATGTAGATGTTTAATGATGACGTTAAAAAATATTGCAATTAAGAATACCAAATGTGAAAAAATAATTTGAATCTGTTTTATAATAATAGAATTATAGTCTGTTTGATTTTGACTATAGCTGTCTCTTTCTAAAACGAAATCTTCTATGGCGTGACTATGACGCTACTAACCCACTGACGTCACTAAGATAGCGTTCTGTCCTTGTCTAATTATAAAGTTTGAAGTCCTATATCTTTAAAAATATTCAAGATAATTCAAAATGAAAACTTGTTTTGTGTAGCTAATATTTCGAAAAACATTTTAAAGAAATAAAAAAAAATCAGTAAAATACCGTATTGTAGGCTGTGGGCAGTTAGGTTTTTAAAAAGGAATAGAAACTGCTTTGTAATTATATTCTTAAATCAATCTTTAGAAATATTAGATTAAAAAGAAAAGATTGGTTTGACGGAGTCAATGCTTAGCCGTGATAAAAAATAGGTGTTCCGTAATATAAAAATATGCTATCATATTAGCTGATGTATCCTACTAGGATTCCTAGTAATTATAAAAGTGTCGCAATAAAGAAAAAGAACGAAGCCCCATCTTTCAATTAACACCAGTAGCCGATAGAAGAGATTAGGAGACACGACAACTGGCGGAGGCGCCGAACTGGTGAAGTGCAGTGAAGATATGAAAACTGGTCGGGCTATCGACGGACAGGATAGGCAAAGGAAGTATAGTGAAAATAGTAAAGTATAGATATATAATATTTTTCCCAAGGTACCTACGTTAAGCAAAGCGAGTGAAAAATAATTTTGTGAAAAGCGCTGACATTTTATAAATAACTAGCGGCCGCCCGCGGTTTCACCCGCGTGGTTCCCGTTCCCGTGGGAATATCGGGATAAAAAGTACATATAAACCTTTCTCTTGAATCACTCTATCTATTTAAAAAAAACGCATCAAAATCCGTTGCGTAGTTTCAAAGATTTAAGCATACAAAGGGACATAGGGACAGAGAAAGCGACTTTGTTTTATACTATGTAGTGATAAAATAATAAGTATCGGTTTTTTTTCGGCGGACATTTTGTGAAGAAAGATTTTCATAGGAAAAAATTTAATTGATTTTTTTGGAATCTCTGGGACTTCAATAAAAACAATGGAGTCGGTATCAACATGCTTTTCAGGCAGTCCGCATGAATCCTTTTCATCGTTCTTGGAGGAGTTCAAGGAAGCGGCGGCTAAACAGAAGTTCATTTCTTCAAATGAGCTCTTAATGTTGCTGCCATCATATTTAAATAACGGGGCGTTATATTTCTTTAGAGAAATTAAAAGCTCTGTTAAAACGTTTGATGAAATGGTAGAGAAGTTTAGGGAAGAATTCCCAGAGTTAGATTATGGTGAAAAATTCTACAAAGCGAGGCAGGAGAGCAGGAGTCCCTGGATTATTTTTATTATTTAGGGAATCTAGCGGGGAAGGCTGGTATTGTAGAGGATAACATATTTATAACTCAGTTCCTGAGGAATCTACATCCATATTTGCGGAGTAGGTTGATGCTAACCCATTTTACGGACAAGAAGGCGTTAAAAGCAGTGTTGATCCAAATAGAGAAAATCAGCCCTGATAGAAAGGAAGAGAATGTAAATGTGTACAGAAACCCGGCGGGATTTGGTCCAAATATGGCCACAGCTTATAGGCGGGGGGGGGAGAGATTGTAGGCCATTCGCTTCGACACGGTCTACCCATTTTAATACGCCGGTACAGAACCGCGCAAGATATTCGTCGCCGCGTGCTGAAGAAGATAAGATAAGATAAGATAAAAATATTCTTTATTCACTTAGACATAATAAATATGTACTTATGAATCGTCAATATTTTCCTACCACCCATTCAAGACTTTTTTAACTGACAAGAAGAATGGGCGCAAGAAACTTGCCAGCGTTTCTTAGTTAGGTAACGACATTTACAACAAAAAAAAACATATCGTTACTAATACAACAATTGCTTAGTATAAAAATACATCATATTAAACAGTGATTATGTTATGTGTTACATCATGACCATGCATTGCGGTCATTCAAATAATCGTCTACATTATAGTATCCTTTGCTCATCAGCGACTCTTTAATGTAACATTTAAATTTATGCAATGGTAGTTCAATTATATGCTGTGGAACTTTATTAAAAAAGGCTATGCTTTTCCCCAGAAATGAGGCTCTGGATTTTTCTAGCCTAAACTTGGGAACGACAAGTTTATCTTTATTTCTTGTGTTAAAGCGATGAATATCGCTCTGCTTTACAAATGTATTATAATACTTTTTCACATAAATTATATTTTCATAGATGTAATGTCCTGCAACAGTTAAAATGTTTATTTCTTTAAATAGATCTCTTAAAGAATCTCTCGATCGGAGGTTGTAAATGGCGCGAATAGCCCTTTTTTGGAGCACGAATATACTTTGGATGTTAGCGGCTGAGCCCCACAACAAAAGGCCGTAGGACATAACACTATGAAAATAACTAAAATAGACTATTCTAGCCGTTTTAATATCGGTTAAGAGCCTTATTTTCTTAACTGCGAATGCAGCCGAACTGAGTCTACTCGCCAAGGCTTCGATATGAGGATCCCATTGTAGTCGCGAGTCTAATATAATACCTAGAAATTTTGTATTGTTAATGAATTCGACCGTATCGCCGTCTAGTCTAATATGAAAATCAACTTGTCTTACATTAGGTAACGAAAATTTTAAACACTTAGTTTTCTTTGAGTTTAATGATAAATTATTACTATTAAACCAATGTGACACTTTTGAAAGAGCACTATTTACTTCGTCAGAACAGTCATCACCTCTATCTACTTTAAAGACTAGAGATGTATCATCGGCAAATAGCACCGTCTCACATAAATTCTTCGCGTAGTAAGGAAGGTCATTTATGTATATTAAAAACAACAGCGGGCCCAATATTGATCCTTGGGGTACGCCCATAGTAATGGGAGCTCCGGTAGACTCAGTTTTATTAATAACTACCTTCTGAGTTCTTTCATACAGATATGAATGCATAAGGCTTACTGACATTTCAGAAACACCATAATGTTTTAACTTCCTTAATAGTGTTTGGTGATCAACACAATCGAATGCCTTGGAAAGGTCACAAAAAATAGCGATTACATCCTGCTTGTCCTCCCAGGCATCAAGTACATGTTTTAGAAATGCAACCCCAGCATCAGTGGTACTTTTACCTTTTGAAAAACCAAACTGTTTCTCATGCAGTATACTATTTAATTTAAAATATTCTAAAAGTTGAGCATAAATTAATTTCTCAAATATTTTACTTATTGCTGGTAGTATGGATATAGGTCTAAAATTTGCTGGGTCACTTTTGTCACCAGCTTTAAACAGAGGAATAATTTTACTATTCTTCATTAAATTAGGAAAGACCCCTTCACTTATACATTGGTTAAAAATTATTGCTAATGATGGAGCTATCACATCAATTATTGATTTGATGATACTTGTAGATATGCCCCAGAGATCTTCTGTTTTCTTAATATTTATTGCTTTGAATGCTTTAATAATATCTTCGGTAGTGACATAGCTAAAACTAAATGTTTCCTGGCACTTGTTCACACTAGATTCCATAAGAGAGACAGCGGTGTTGGGGCAAGAATTAAGTCTGCTAGTAGTTTCTAACGGTATTCGAGCAAAGAAACCTTCAAAAGCACTAGCCACCTCAATATCCGATTCAAAAGTCTGATCACTAATTTTTAAGTTAAATGAATTAATTTTGCTTTTTGTTTTGCCAGTTTCTTGGTTTATAATACTCCAGGTAGCTTTTATTTTATTTTCAGATGATTTAATTTTATTTGAAATATACCTAGATTTTGCCAAAGCACATACTTTCCTAAATGTTTTTGAATATTTCTTGACATATTCAATGAAGCTAGGATCACAGGAGGTCGTTTTTTGTGCATAGAGTTCAAATAACTTTCTTCTACTATTATAAATACCAGGTGTGGCCCAGTCACTGAACTTCTTACGATCATTACACTTTATAACTTTTTGTTTAAAATTGTTACTAAATTCTTTTTCAACAATATCAAATAATGATTGATAAGAGTTATTAGCGTCAGCAGAAGCTGGCAAACATTGAACTTTATCTTGTACATTATTTCTAAATTTATTAATACCACGTTTCGGTATTGGCCTGCAAATTACTTCGCGTTTAGGAGTAACATTATAGTGCTCAAAAGAAGCTAGTTGTCCACTGTGGTCGGATTTAATAATATTAATTACCTATTTCTCAATTAAGTTACAGTTGGAAAAGATGTTATCTAAGCAAGTGGCCGATGTTGGCGTAATTCGCGTCGGTTCATTAAAAGTGTGAAGCAAATTAAATGATTTAAAAAGATTAAGGAATTTACCGGAGAGTTGTGCTAATTTAATATCTAAGATGTCTATATTAAAATCTCCACAAACTACAATTTTTTTATTCTTACGACAGCATATTTTCAAAACATCCTCCATAGTGGACTCAAAGACTGTGTAATTTGCTCCAGGGGGGCTATATACACAGATTATAATCATTTGTTCAAGTTCCACGCATGATATCTCACAAATTCGTTCAACAGAGAGGGATACTATATCCTTTCGCTCTTTATATTGTGTGTTATTAGGTAAAATTATTAAAGAACCCCCCCTTATTGTAGTTTTTCTATTAAATGAACTTACAACACTATAATTATCCAAATTTAACAATAATTCATATTCTTTTAACCAATGTTCAGTAACACATAACACATCAATATTTTCACAATTTAAAAATAAACTTATTTCTAGGTCTTTGCCAGCAGAAAAGCCTTGGATATTCTGGTGTACTATTTTTAAACATTTAGGCCTTCCTCTTGTCAATACTGGGCTAGAGTATGCCTCCGTTGTCTCTAATGGTAATTTAAATTAACCATGTCAGTATTTGGATTCAAAAGAATCGAATTATTTGGAACAGATTCCAAAGTTACATTAGAAGTATCAAAGTTAAACTGCTCAATAGAAGCAGAGGTTATACTAGCCAAGTTGTTGGCTAATTGTTTAAAATAAAATGATAGCGATACCGCTATTTGTCGCTTAAGATAATTAGGCAGATAATATTTATCTTTAGTCAAGTTAAATTTGTATAACAATGTGTTGATGTCAATTAAATGCATCTGCTGACTATTATGATAAGCTATTGTGCTTAAGGTTAAGTTTAAGTTATGTCTAATTTTATTTTCTAGCTGTGAAAAACCTTGACTATAAGGAAATGTAAACATAACAACTTTTTTTACATTTAAAGAGCATAATGAGTTACAGTATGATATTAATTGGCTTTTATTAATATTACCTCTATTTCCAATTAAAACTATCAAATTAGTGTTTTCATCATAAGATTTTCTGACAATTAATTTCATTATCTCATTTAAGGTTGAGCCAGGCATACAATAATTAATAATGCTTTCTTCAGAGTGTTTCTGGATGAATTGGCCTAAATTTTTCCCAATCTCATCGCAGAACATAATTGTTTTAGTGTCATTAGTTTTAGTAGGTGGGCTATTTTCATTATTCAGCAATAAACTATTAATATAATCTATAGTATCAGTGTTAGGGACTTCAGGGTTGGTTGGTAAAATAACCTCCTGCGGAGTCAGGTCTAATGTCTCATTTTGACATGAATGACTATTTATTTTGGTACAACTACAGCTGCATTTTTTTCCTAATGATTCAAACCGATCTGAATTAAAATTGCAAAAGTCAATCATATTATATGCAGCCATTTTTTGATTACTTAATTGTTTGCGAGAGCAATTATTAGTCATAGTGTTAATGGTTTCAATGAATGTTCTAGCAGTTATAGGCAAGCGGAATATGTACCACGTCGTGTTGACGATAGACGAGGAGAGCATCTCTCCTGGCGGGTGCAGCAGCGTGGCACGGAGGAAGTAGGACGATTGGGGCGAGCGAATATCGTCGCGGACGGAGCGTCGTCGAATCGGCAGGTCAGACCACTTGTTCCTTTTCGTGCGCATAATTTGGTAGATGTGGCCCTTATCGATACAGGCGCTGCGATTTCATGTATCAGCCAGACCGCAGCGCAGCGGTGCAAATGAATGCTAGGCGTGTGGCTGATGATAAAAGGTGTGTGAAGGCAGTGAATGGGAGCTTATTACAGATAGTAGGAAAATGTAGTGTAGATTTTTCTCTGAATAATTTTTATTTTTGCCATGAATTTTTAGTAGTAGCTGATTTGAACCGTAGTGTTATTTTAGGAGTAGATTTTCTAGTAAAGAATAGGATGAATATAGATTTTGTTAATTCATGTGTACATTTTTTCCAGAAAAAAATATTGTTTTGTGATGACAGTCTGAAACAAAACACGATTCGTGATAGGATTCTTTCAGAACAAAAGATAGAGTCGATTTTTCTAGTTCGAGTTCGATCGCGAGCGAACAAATGAAGTTCAGCGAAACAGCTGATAATAAGGGTTGTGACGTAGTAGGTTCGATGGGTTTTCAGGGATTGAGTAGGAACGATAATGTTTACTGTTCGGATTTCCGCGATGTTGCGTGTGGGGTAGAAGAGAAACGTGTTAAGGTAGAGAAAGATTTAGGTAGGATTAATAAGCGGGGTTTATTGGATTTATCAGAGGGGAGAATAGGCAAGTTTTCTTTTTTCGAGCGAGCAGTTAGATAAGCCAGGGATAATGCCGGTTGATAATAATATAGAGATGAGCGGGGAGGAGTCTCCGGTGCAACGGGACGTTGTAGGTAGAGCCAACGTAGTGGCAAATTTTGTGAGTAGGGAGCCGTTAAACGAGGAAAAAGAGCGAGAGATAGGAAAGAAGAAATCTTCTTTACATATTGAACCTGATGATGGTATAAATTTGTTTAGCATCAACGTGCCGGAAAAAGTTCACGCGAATAATATTAATGTACAGGCGTCAACAAAGGTATCGCCAGATAGTATTTTGTTAGGTAGGGAAAAGCATTCAATAGCAGATCGTTCGTTGGGGTTAAATGTGATAGGTTTAGATGAGACGGTAACGGAAAGGGTTAATCGTATGGGCGGACTACTTGCTAAGGCGTTGAATAATATTGCAAGGGCGCAAGTTGTTCAAAAGCGGTATTATTATAGAAGGGCGCGATTTAGATCGTTTCGGGTGAATGACCAGGTCTTGTTGTATGTGCCAAGGCGAGTTACGGGGAGATGTATGAAGTTGGAGCGGCTGTACCGTGGTCCTTATAAGGTCGTACAGAATGTGGGACGATCTGACTTGTTGATACGTCGAATAAATTCGCGATCGCGTGGGGTGGTTGTACATACGAATCGTTTGAAACGTTTCGTGCCACGTTGATGTATCTGTCCGATAGGATGTTAGATAATTGTTATTGTTTGTAAATAAGAAAGTTGTTTGTTGTTATATCTTTAACCTATGATTTTATCCCTGTTGTATATTTGTGTTTTAGGAAAAGATGTGTTATATTGTTGTAAATATGATATTAACCGGTGTTTCTTTTTCATGTTGTTCCTGAGCTTTGATGACTGATGAGCTGGAGAATGAGGCCACATTACAGGCGTGCTTAGTCGTGCGTTGCGAGGACTTGTAGGACGTTGTAGCATACTAGAAATTTCCGTGGTAGTCTACCTTTGTATGAGAAATATTTGTTGGTTGACGTAGTTTGTTGGACCGATCGCTTGGTTTTATTTTTGAGAGCAACATGACAAGGCAATAAGCTATTTGTCATGGGGTCCTGGTTTTGGTCCCACGCCCTTAGGAATGAAATTGAGACGAGTTGGTAAGGTAAGAGTAAGGGATTGTTCCCAAGGTTGATAACGAATGTTTCTCAAGGAAAGTAATTTCTGACGTGGAATAAATCGGGTATTCTATGCATGTTCGGAATTCCTTTGTAGTATTTTACCTTGGGTAATCGTTTGAACTCACGACAGTTATCTTGAAACTTTGAATAGTAACAGATAATTTCATGAACTTTTATTATGATTATGTGAGATGATTGTATATTGTGGCATCGGCTTTAAAAGTAGTGGATTTCGCTGTGCGGTTGGGACAATATTATGGGCCTCATTCTTAAGCCTCTTGAATATATTTTATTCTTTAAGGAGCTTTGGTATCTGGTTTTATTTTAATTGTCTTGATAACATAATGTGTTATTTTCTGCATTTGAAAAAGATAATTTTTCTTCTATCTTTGCCCGCGTTAATTTTGGAGTATTTCTATTCGGTGGAAATAGATCACGATTTGGTGATGAAATTGTTATAGTTGGCAAAGTAGAAGTTGTGTTAGTAATAGATGACGGAACCATGGTACCTCTGGTAAATTTTTAGACCAGTTTTTTTGCCAGATAGTTTATCGAATGATGATCGCTCGAGAAGCTAGATCCTAGCTGGGTCATGTTTCCATGGTTCTATGGTTTATAATACCATATCTGGTCTTAGCTAGTTTAGATTTTAAGTCGCGAACCAAAATGTAATTATGGAACTGTTAAATATTATTTAAGTAGGGTCCGCACCTTAAGTGTGGATAGGTTATTGGTTAAGTAGGGTCTACGCCTTAAGTGTAGTAGGAGTTTGGGGTTAGGATCTACACCTTAAGTGTAGTTAGGTATGTATTTTGAAGGTCATGCCTTATGTAGGACCGAATTTTTTTTTAGGGTTTACCTGTTTTTACCTGTTGGAAAAAAAATTTTTTTTCTCCGATGGAAATTTTTTTTTGAACGGAGGGGGGAATGATTGTAGAGCATGTATACTGTGCGCAGCCGATAGATGGAATTGTAGGCTGTGGGCAGTTGGGTTTTTAAAAAGGAATAGAAACGGCTTTGTAATTATATTCTTAAATCAATCTTTAGAAATATTAGTTTAAAAAGAAAAGATTGGTTTGACGGAGTCAATGCTTAGCCGTGATAAAAAATAGGTGTTCCGTAATATAAAAATATGCTATCATATTAGCTGATGTATCCTAGTAATTATAAAAGTGTCGCAATAAAGAAAAAGAACGAAGCCCCATCTTTCAATTAACACCAGTAGCCGATAGAAGAGATTAGGAGACACGACAGTACCTACCTACAAGCAGTTTTTAATCTATCGAAAAGACTTCAGTGTTTTTGTTTGTAAATGTGCAAGTCCTTTAGGAACCTGCCTCGATTGATTTGAAGATATTTTCTACTGAGCTTTTATTAAAGCGAAATTTCGTACCTATGTACCATAGGGAAATAGCATTTTTTTCATGACAAAGCGGTCAAGCACATGTTGCTAGTAAACAACAACGGCATAAAACGGTAGGCTACTATTAGTCATTCTATCTAAAGCGGTTGAAGTGATTTAGTCATTATTATTAGTTTACTGGGTTAAGCCACACATCATAAATTTCACCTTCACGTCATTTCTAATTTTTCCCGTGGTTTACTAATGTGATGTGGTTATATACTTAAACAGGGTAGATAAAAGGGTAGGGTCCTGGAGGTAATCTGCCTTTAATCCTTTAGTTAGGTCTTTTTACTAAAAGAAATCATTTTTTTATTTTTAAAATAAAACAAAACTATATTCATAGATATTTTACATAATATTATCCCGACAACATTTAATTACAACATGACTCAACTCGACGTCGAATCCATCATCTTTAATTGTTTTCCTTTTATTTTATTTATCAAGTTTGTTTTAAAGATTTGATCCTCTGATTGACCTCATCGATTGATACGATATACCTTACTACAGGATGTTGTGTTTGTTTAATTTTGCTGATTTCTTGGCAGATAAAGTTAATTTGTGAAAATATTTGAAAGCAAAAAGAACGTTTTGTTCTTCTTTAAATTTGAATCGTATTTCCTTTCAGTGAAATGTGCTAATTAAACGATTTAAGGCAGTTTCACTCCAGGGTTTCCCATTATTTCTTGTCCACTCTAAGTAAGTATACAAATTTTGTCATTTAGAAGGTACCTATTCCATTCGAAAGAAGGGTTCGAAATTATCACGATAATGACGCTTCTTGATAATTATCCGATAATTATCTGATAATTATCACAAGTGTAAGTATTTTATTTGTTATATTGTGTTATAAAAAATGCATTAATTACTTGGGCAAAACACATAAGTACTAACATTAATTAATTTCTGGTTTGGCTCCAGCCAATTCTTGTTCTGCTGTGTGTACTTGAGGCTTACATACTTTTACGTGACATTCAAATAATTTTTCCTGCATCTGTGCTTCATTTTTGCACCGAGCCCATTAGCCCAGTAGATAATTTTTGTCTTAATGCAAATAAAGTATGACCATGTTGGATCTTTCTCACGAGGCATTTTACAAATTCAACTCAATGAATAATATTTAAGGCGATACTCGGAAAAAATATGCTAAAGCGAGATAGCAATGAGAAAACGACGCGCGCGAGAGCGAGACCGATTTTGCCGATTACGCAAAAAAAAAACACAAAATCACTTCGTATTCAAAAACTATAGCGATTTTAAAAAAATGCTTCTATACGATCCTAAATATTATTGGTGTTCACTAATTAAACCAATTTTCAATAGTATATGTATCCCCATTTAAGAATTATCTTGATATTTCTTATTTTTTAGAGGTATTTTCGAAAATAAAAAGTGTCGAGCCAAAATCATAAAATCGTGTTTCTGAAACTATACGATTCTAGATAAAGGTATGAAGAAATATATATCTTATTACCAGATTTATAACAACTCTAACCGTCCTATAGTTTTATATCAAAGAGTCCATACTTTTTCCGAGTAGCGCCTTAACAAACCAATGACACTCGAGTTGACTCAACTTTGAATAATCTAAACTGAATTTTTCTTCTTAAGGGAATCCCCATGCCACGTTGCCACTTTAGGCGTTCGGTTCGGATACACGCAAGTGCGGAAATACACGTTCTGATATAGTTCACTTTCACGAGCGCATTTTTTTGTTATTATCAATCGATAATTATCCATCTGTTATTATCACGATAATTATCATGATAATTATCATTGATAATTATCCTTCCGAACCCTGTTCGAAAGCATCTAATATTACTGCATATTTCATAATAGAATAAACACATAAATAGTAAGCGTGCTTTAGATAGCTACTATGCTTTTTTTTTCCGTATCGTATAACACAGTTGGATTTCAATGCATGCACCTAGCTACCTACGCACGGAAAAACTACTAGGTAGTGAAATTTATTTTAACAGATTAAATTACAACCCGTTTGTCGCATGACATGCATTTCGGCTTGCAGTTGAAAGGGTTGTGTAAGTGTGAACAGATGCGACACAAAGGCGTGCTCGCCTCTGTAACATAATGCCACATGCTTGTCTATCCATCTGTTCTGGTCCACTGCAGTATTCATGAGCAATTGGAGTCTGCTGTAGTGCGTCATGCAATAACTTGTTGGGGTGAATTCCGCCAACGCCGTATATTACTGAACCTGTAATTTATCGGGTTCGATCTGGCGGCACAATTACTGCGCTAAATAAACGGGCGGTTATCGAGTGGAAGGTAATAGCGTCGTTATTTCAACAAAATCCCGATGTGCTCCTTTAACGAAACCGTACAATATGTTAGCGCACGCAATGAATTGGACAAACTTTATGTAGTTACATAAAAGTAGATAACCTCACGCTTATCTTAACTCGCAAACATTACATTGTGGACTCAAAATACTTCTTTGTTTCTAGTGCTCTATCAGTTACTCGTTTTGTTTGTATCAACTAATTTCCATATTTCGTTTCCGATGGATAGATTCAAGATTCAAGATTCAAATTTGTTTATTCAATTTAGATTGTTATTAACAATACTTGTGAACGTCATAGAAGCTACGCCATCGCAAACCCTACAGCGGGAGGCCTTGGAGAAGAACCGGCAAGAAACTCCAAGGGTTGTTTTTTTCTCCCTGTTTTATTTCATACAGAGTCGTCAAATTGAAAAATTACCTTAACATGGTATGACTAAGGTCAGTTTCCATCACAATTACACAATGGGTTATGATAAATACAGTTAAGTATAGGCGAACTAATGATCATAGCGGTGAACAATTCTCAATTACTTAGGAACTCTACCTCTACTTAAAGCTTAAATATTAGTTAAAAACAAAAGACAATTCTACTATATACTGCAAGTTGCGCCATACATGTTTCAAATGTAATTCTTAATAAAATGAATAAAAACAAAAGAAAACACATTTTAAGGCAAGCAGATAAGAGCAGACCCATTTCCACAGGCAGCACCCGTTCACGAGTATGACGCACGATAGGTACCTACACCTGGTTAGTTTGGTTGGTAATGCTATAATCTGTTGTATTTTTATTCCTATTTATAGTCACGTTATCTTCATCTTTTTTCTGCCTGAGAGTGTTCATTCTTAATTCATAACTACTTAGGTCCATAATTTTTCTACGTGTTTGTTGTTGTCGATAGTGTGTCTCGTATTTTCTTTGACTCCTGCAAATATCGCAAACGCTTTTTAGTGAGAGTTAAACTAACATCCATTGCTCCGATAGAACTTCGAAGTATAATAGACTTCGAAGTTCGAAGTCTATTTTATGCTCTAGTGATGGATATATCTAGATTTTTATATTAAAAACCCAGATTTTGATTTGTAAAAATGACAGATTGGGTTGTCTTTCTTTTTCACGTGATAAAACTAACACAAGGTAGGACTTAACTACTATTTGTAAATAACAAAAACACTAGACAAAAAGAAAGAAATGATGTTGTTTGTACCTTATTATTACGATTTAAAAAAGCCTTTAGGCGCGGTAAAAGAGCAAAACGGTAAGTAAACGATTGCAAAATGTAAAGGAGCGAAATGGCTCAAGAGCAAAATGGTAAAAGAGCATAACGTTAAAAGCGCATATTGGTAAAAATGGTAATGGAGCGAAATGATGAAAGCGCAGAACGGTAAAAAATTCTAATGAATAAATAAATATCATATATAATACTATGTACCATGTTTATTTTACATTTATGTTTATTTTTACGAAAATTATCTTTTATTCATATGCTTTATTCATAAACACATTTATTACTTTAGTTGTCGAGCTTAACATTATGAAAGAAATCTACCTATTTAAAAAAAAAATCGTGGACGATGGAGCGTAATCGTGGCCATGCCATGTATTTGTATTTTTTTAAATTATTAGTCTACTCGTATTTCAAAAGTTTGTTTATTGTCAAATTTCACATGTATGATGAATGCGCATTCTTGCTTGCGCAAGTCATGCAAACGAAACCTTACCTACATGTGAACCTAGTTTTTGACGATAGAAAAGATCATTTCTTATCCTACGTTTTTACCATCAAAATTCTTGGCGTCTATTATAATTTAGCAACATGAATAAAGCTTTTGCTAAAGGTTGATAGCATTTACATTACATCAAGGACAAAAAAGGTATAAGTGGTAGCCAACCCCAACTAGCCGGTTTCTAATCTGACCGTAAACTAACTTTATAATGCACAAAGTGCTTCGACTGGCTCGTATCGAGTTGTGTGGCTTATAAACAAGATAGGGCTGCAATTACACGGACGCGGTTGTCATTTGAGCCCCGGGCGTCAGCTCGAAGTCCCACGCGATCCCACGCAACTCGGGAAGCTGTGGTCTTTTTCTCCAGACCGCAATAAATAATCTCGCTGAGAAGCCCCAGGCTAACGTACGGCTAGAGGACTTTGCTAAAGCCGATAAAAGACAGTTCGCGCCATTTTTCCATATCAGCTTATAATTTATAGATGCTTCTGGCGACGTCACGCGTGAGATGTGTTTCACAAAACGACGTGATAGGGATAGAAGGATAACTACGTGATGAGACTTGAATACGCGAATTGGGACACTATTGTGATAAATATTTCAGTAGGTTTGAACGTGGAATAGGATGTGTTGTTATTATATGATTGCATAACGGTTTCCCGTTCTTGATATCTAAATTTTGCAGATTTGGTTAAAAACCTATTTTTGTAGTAGGTAGGGCAGGCGTACCGGTTTTGGCCACTGTACCGGTTTTGGTCACTTTATACTTTAAAGTTACCTATATAAATAGGAATTAAATAATTATTGCTTATATTTATTAATGGCGAATAAAAGATTGGACTTTTAGTTAATAATTACAGCACTTAGCTTTTTTTATGTAGTACGATATTTTAGAAATAAACACGTGTTATGTTTCAAAGTTAACATTTTGTAAAATTCTTAAGCAAAATGTTAAGGGTAAAGGTTTTGTAAAATCATTTTTTTTTCTACAATATTTTTTTTTTATGGTTATTTAATATTTTATATCATATTGGAATATGTTTCTTCTAGACGGATTAAGTGTTGTTTTTTCACTGTTCTTACAAAAAGTTGTGAAACAATAAGTGGCCAAAAGCGGGGCTAGAAATTTTAGCATTGTGCCACCTTTGGCCACTTTGGCATTAGTAGAAAGTTTCCAACCTATCATAAAGTTCATTTATTTTAAAAGACTCACAACTCACTTTTGTTAGCTAACGTACTAAAAAATTAGCGGATTGAGGCTAGTGTAGGCACTAGCCTACACTAGCCTCAATCCGCTAATTTTCTTTTAATCAAGTGATAAAGGTATACTCATAAAATTGTAGTAAGGAGCTAGCTGTGATTGAAATACTATTTCATGTAGTGTTTTAGTCCAGAACTCTAATAAGACATCAATTAAGCATAAACTCAACTTATAAATATAGTAATTTTATGAAAGTGGCCAAAACCAATGCAAACGGTGTATTTGGCCCCCTCCGCAGAATTTGTTCTAAATAAAAAAAACTATTGATTTTTTTTTACTTTGTAGATTGTACCCTTAAAGGTCGATAAATTATCTATAACTCTACATTATAAATTTTCTCTAAAATACTTAAGATCATTAAGCACTAAGCGGTTAAAAGTGAAAAAATCTTTAAAGTGGCCAAAACCGGTACGCCTGCCCTACCTAGCTCTTTTTTCGGATGATATGTGAACGGCCCTTTTTATGGTGATTGATAGGGCTGTTCTACCTAACGACTGTAAGTACCTACCTAAATTTTAAAATAGCGAGAAATTTTAACAAACGTCATAAATATCTAAGATTGAAGCCTTCCGGTACATAAGGTCCATAGTATCATTACAGTCAAGGTGTAAATAAAACTTTAGCCAAACTAAACTTACAAATCGGGAGCTACTGTACGAAGAAGTTTGTTCACTCACCTTACGGCGTCGTTCGATAGATGGCGTTAGTGGTATTTGTCTGCTGACTTGTCCGGCAAAAGTTTCGTTAGATAAAAATAAATGGTTTTTGTGTTACTATTTTTTAAGTTTTGAACTAGAAATAATTATGAATTCCTTCATTAGGTTGAAACAAATGTTTTTCAGAACTATATTTTCTCTGAATATCTTTTCGATGCTTTTTATTTTAAGTTACCACTTAAAATAAATCATTTCAGTTAGGTATCAAACACCCAATTGCAGGAAGCTCCATTAAAGTTAAAGCTTCATTAAATCTATTGCTGTCACTTTTTATTTCTTGACAACGAAAAGTGACAGCAATAGACTTAATGAAGCATTAACTTTAATGGAGCTTCCTGCAAGTGGGTGTAAGTCGTGAAAACGTCCCACGCAGTACGGGAATTTTTGAGTCCTTTTAATGTCCTAGTCCTAGGTATAATGTTATAAGGAAAATGTCTTAATACAAAACGTTAGAGGATAAACCTGATCGCGCATTTCTTAGTATTTTTTTCATTCTGATTGCTGTAGTAAGTATAGTAATTTCTTCTTCGAAGCTATAAATATTCACGTAGGCTATTCATTGAGTTATTTCAGTAAATAACTACCTATATTAAAATGTCACTGGCGCCATCGCATCTGTTTTGTCCATATTACCTACTTACACACACGCTACGTTTTAACATGACGCATTTGTAATTACGACAGGATGTGATAATGTCATTCATTCATTAAGAATATAGGTACTATAGGTGATTTTAGTAATTGTTTTATTCCATACGGTACTAGTACCTACTAAGTAGAACGTGAAATAAAACAGTGCGCATAGTTTAATTTTTGCTCACTTATCCTAAGTAGGTATATATATAACTAGGGAAGAGAATAGAAATCTCTCTCCTAAGAAACCTCTTTCAAGTAGGTAAGTAGCTACTTAAAATTGCGTCTCTACATTTATTAAGTTTACGAAAATATATATATTTCGTCAACAGTTAGGTATCTAGGTACTTAAATCTTTAAACACCACCTAATCATGCCTGTCTTACTCATTATCTATAAGAAACGACAATAATTTTATCGGTAGGTACATCACAAAGCAATTTGTCCGCTTATTTATGATTTTGTACAAACTGACTGATAAGCTCCCAGTAGATACTAATTGTGCTAATAACGAACGTGTGCCACTTTGTGTTGGCTTTCAAAATTAGCACGCTACTACTTTCGAAATGATAGCCTACATCCACCGCACGGCTTGTACACACGACAAAAGAGGATAGAGACAGTGTGCTTTTGCCTGTACAATTTACTCCATGGAGTCGACGACTCGTTGGAGGAGCGGGCCCGCTTGCTTGCCGTGTCAACAATGCCGCTCTCTCCTTCGTTCCCCCATTCGACGAGTTTTTGTTTGTGCCGCCTCCACAATGTAGGTACCGACTATGCGTGCTATGGGCGCTGTGTGTGCTCCCCGAAGTGGACACTTACCGTTTTCAATTATTCACAGCCTTAGGCAATCCAATTCCTTGTTTTCCAAGTCGTAGGTCATCGCATTGTAAAAACAAAATATTCAAACACTTTTGGAACCACACTTTATTTCATGAATTGTAATGTTCGACACTGTAGTCACAGGGCACTGATCACGGAAACCACAATCGCCGTATCACTTCAATCACTGGAGTCGAAACCGGTTTTCGGGTAAGGAGTGCAACAGTAAGTTGTGCAGTGTTTACTAGCGGCGTGAAGTCGGGCAGCGCAGCGCGTGGTCTCAACGCGCACGGTAGAAGCACTGGCGTTGTTGGCGCGACACCCCGCTACTCGCGCGCCGCTGTCCCCGCGCGCCGCTCTGCCTCCTTGTCTAACATGCGTGTGCGTCGATGTAGCGTCTCCAGCGGCTCGAGCCAGTTCTACGATGTTTTTTATTTTGTATTGACGCCTCGAAGCTAGTAGGGACTATAAAATAGAAATGGACGTGGATTGAAACGAAGTGGTAGACGCTGGCATTGAACTCGATGAAATTTAGGAGAAGTTATTTCTTAACATTCAAATAAAGTTGGTAGAGTCTGCCCTATTTTTTGTGTTATGGTCATAGTTTGGAAGTTAAAAGCCGAAGAACATCTTGCTGTTGGCGTTCGGGATGTACCACCTACCATGATTTATGATGATGATACCAATAATAGCAACTTATTTATTTTATTGAGTTTGTAGAGAAATCATATAAATAAAGTAATGAAAACAGTACAAAGTTACCTACATACTATCCATTTTACGCGATACAATGTACCTACAACCACATGTGGCCATACTATTTTGTATAGCGCGCACCCCTCTGAGCGCATTCAGGTAGAGACGCGGAACGATGGGTGAACGAACAAAAAATTGTTGTAGAGTCGCGTTTAGTAGTAAAAAATCAAACGGAAAGGGACTATTCTAAAGACAAAACAATACTCTTTTAAACAAAGGGAAGTCGAAATATATCCTCTTAGTCCGTTAATAACTGCATAAATAATATTCCAACTAGGTATTATGAAGTTGCTCCTAATGCACTTTCTACTTTCCTAGGTAGATACAAGTAATTACTAATTACTCTGCAAATGGAATCAAATGAATGCATTCGAAAACAAAAAGTAATAAGGTAAGTGCGACTATAATTAGAATAACGATTCTTTATCCTTACCTAACTTAAAATAAGGAGTAAAATAAATTGTGGGTTAAGTTAAGTAGGTAGGTACTTATTCTGAAAAGTAAGTAGCTTATAGACAGAGGAAGTCAGGCAGTAGATAGTGCTTTGTTGTGTCGTAGGAATATTGTACGTGACAGGTGCTGTTTGGGCAGTTACCTGCTGTGTAAGCAAGGTGAAACTGGGAGACTTCACAAAGAAATAATGCAACTCGCAAACAGGTAGGTATTTTAGAAAAGTTATAATAAAGTAAACCTTTAAGTATTAAACATACCTGCCTCCATATATCGTAAATGGGTCAGGTCGTAGATTTTGCCACAAATAGCGTTTCTACGAGACGGTCGCACAAAGTGGCGCAAAATGGTAGCACAAAATTATTAACTTCGTACTTATAGAATATTAATAAAAGCTAACAAATCAATTAATAGTAATGCTCGTCATGTTTTTTTAGCGGAATTACAGCTATTGGAAAGGAATGGCAACTTTATTATTATTTTATAACGTCAAATCAAACAGCTCAACAATAAGTAAAAAAATGATAATTTTATCGATCTTTAAGCTGTACCTACACCTACCAATGCGGATTCGCGGTTTTTATCAAAAATCCGTCACTTTTGGGCGGGAAATGTCAAATAGTTTTCCAAATCTATAAACTTATCCAAATATCTATATCTGCCTTGGTTTGCTATTTCTTAGGAAACACGATGATAAGATTGAGAAATTTCTAAGAGTACTATATTTAAAATTATATGAGGCGGAGACTTTTGTACCCTCGAATGTGGCAAAATCTACGGCCTGACCCAAATATCATAATAAATAATGTAGGTAGGTACTTATCTTACCATTATCAAAACATTGAGTTGCATTTAATTTAAATCCTCATATCTAAGTAAGTACCTATTATTTGAAAAAATGGCGAACAAAATTAAGAGGATGACCGTAGTAGCCAAGGTCTCCATACAAACGGCGATAACGTTTTCCACCTTCTAAACCATCAGAAATGAATTTTCGGTATATTGTTAAAATGCTTAGGAACTGGGCTGGAAGGAACTTAAATGATTTCATACAAAACAAAAAAGTGACAATATTTTCAAATCTACAATGAATATTAAAAAAAACAAAACGTACAACCCTGATTCTTATGCATTTCAACAATAAAGCGAAAATTCACTGCTGTATGGAAAACGTTATCGCCGTTTGTATGGAGACCGTTTGCTACACAGTCCTCATAACGTGGTCAATTATTGCATCCGCTATTGTAGCATAAACATTACGTTAGAACATAGCATAGCATTAAATGATGCGTTTTATAAGTTACATCACGGAGTAGTGCATGAGCATGACAAATGTTGGTGATAGGGCGGGCCCACTACCTGCTCGGACTATCAGCCATCTGCGGTCCTCTTCCTTCTTATCTTTCGCAATACATTATTCTGGAGAAAGTCCGGCGTTACGTAGCCATTGGGAAATATCGATTGATGCGGCAGTCGGGTATCTAACCATATACCACAATTGTGTAACGTAACGTATATGGAACAATTTTACTTATTTACAACTTTTGGAGAGAATAATCTTGTGTCTACCCAAATCGATTATGACAACAATGAAGTAGGAAGTTTATTAAAATTACTGTAACTCTTAGGCACTTTCTCTTTATAAATTCACAACGAGATTATTGGAAATGGTATAGTAGGTCACGAGCGGTTTCAGTGATAATAAACTGAGTGCTACATAGGCTCCTCGGTGGCTCAATTAGATGGCTATGTAGAGACCGCCCACCGCGCTTCAGAATAACCTCATAGGGAACAGTACAGACAAGCTGCATGTTGTCTCTTGAACTTGACGATAGTTAAGTTCAAATATCTGGTGCGGTGGAGTAGCCATGTGATTACATTTCATTTATTTATAACTACTGATTCGATAATAAGTGAGTCATCGCACAAGAAATCATTGCATAGTTCAAGGTTTGAAGTTGAAACTTTTGGCCCATAATTATGATGTAGATATACCTATAATATTCTGTGTCTGTGGGTAGCACATCGATTATGCGTCCTTGACTGACTGTCAGAAAAAGTTTATAAAACATCAGATACTTATCTGATTTAGCCAAGTTATGGCAGCCGCATTACTATAACTCGGTGTGTTTTAGTCCCGAATTACGTTATCTGATGCGAAACGGTTTACGATCTTGCCGGAGCTTATTTGCATATCAGTGGCGGGTGTGGGTGCCGCAAACCGAGGACAATATATTTCAACGAAAGACGACATTTGCTATCTCTGCCTATTGTATATAAGAAACGTACCTTTGCGACTGGCGGCCTGCCATATCCAAACGTGAAAATTTTTACTGGAAAGCCCAGTCTAGAGCTTTTCTATTATCTTGATCTACGATAGGGTGATGGTGATATGCTGTGTGTGTGACACTTGGATAAGTGCGACATTTTCTTTAGCTGACGTTTTCTTTACTTTGCTCTACAAATATAAAATGGTTATTTATGTAAGTATTGATTAAGCTTTTAAACATTATATTTTTATAAATACTTAGGTATCAGTGGTATATAAGATGGTTTGAAACAAACTGCAAAACGAGCAGGGGGTGGTCAGGTTAAGTGTTTAGAACGTAAATACAATAGAAATAAAATCCCAAATTTTTTTTTATTTAATTTTACAAAAAATTCTAATATTATCTATGGATATCAATTCAATATTTAACATAATACCAAACGTAAAAACATAATTACTTATTTAACCACGAGACAGGTAAACGATAATCCAGAAGCTATTGGGCGCATACAATAGCGCGGTAGGAGTATCGCTAAAGCGGCTGGCCGATCAGCTGTTGGTCTGCCGGCCGGGGTTGATGACCGCGGCGCCCAGCCCGCGTGCGCTCTGAAATTACTTGTTTTCATCGTAAAATTAAATTATTTTATTAAAACGTTTGGTATTGTACATATCGAATCGATATCAAAAAATAATATTAGAATTTTTTGTAAAATTAAATTATATAAAAAAAAGGGATATTTTTTTCTATTTTTTTTATGTTCTATTCACTTGACCTGAACACCTCCTGCTCTATTTGCAGTTTGTTTTAATAAAATAATAATAAATAAAATTTTAACAGTTAGGAAAAACTATTTACCTTTTGTGTATTCTGTTAAGTTTCACGTAAACCACGCAACACTTGCCTCTCACAAGCTTAAACTGTATTCAATTCCAAAATGTTATTACTTAGATTTAGATTACAAAAAAACACTGAAATTTGATGGTTCAAGTAGAAAATATCTAGTCGCACCACGTATTGCTCTACTCTTTTCTGTTATTATGTCGGACGACTATTACGGTAGATGTACCAACTCTGAATCTTTCGAATTATCTGATGAGTATGACCGATAAAATTGATCACCATGGGACCGCTGTCTTTTTCTTCTTCTGTTATACTTAATGCTCGTAATATGAGTTGCGTGACTGTATGCCGGCCTAGTATGGTAATGATTGTTGTGTAATTCATTGCGTGTATCTCGTATTATTGTGTACTTTTATGACCATGAAATTCTCATCAAAAGATTTTGTTGACGTCGTTATAACATTTGGCGACAAATTGTTACAAATGTTTGATGTTTTTTTCTGAATACTTAATATTTTAAAAGTTGGAAAATATCGCTAAAGTTGGTACAAATTATATAACGAGAACAGCTTAGTTCATTTGCTCTAAGTACCTACCTAGTTTCGTTGCAACAATAGCAACTCACACCCACCACTTGCATCGGGGCTAGATGGTTTCATTTCAACTAGTTGGTTGATGATAGGTATGGTAAAACTTGTTCTATGTCCGCCTGGCTATCTTATCTAAGTCAGGCGCCATAGCAACATCAGGTGTGAATGTGATGAAGAGGCATGTAAGACGCTACCTCGTTGTGGATAAAAAAACCTACAATAGTACCTACTCGCTGATAAAATCATGGTCATGCATGCCTAAGCCATGCACCTAACACTATCTGTTACCTAACTCGCTGATAAAATCATGGTCATGCATGCCTAAGCCATGCACCTAACACTATCTGCAATAGGTAAATAAATTATCTGCCCAAGCCCCAAATCTTTTATCCAACACCACACCACCCACGTGCCAATAAACAACAACGACCTACCTACGTCACACCGAATGATTGGTCATGTTTAGAATCTGTCGCCAATGATAACGATTAGGCTGACCACACGGCACGTATGTGGGATCATTAAAACAGACCTCAACGCATATAACAGGTGACATAAAACCGACGACGGCGCGGGCAGCCGCGGCCGGTGACGATCTAATTCCAAACAAATGCAAATTGAGCTCGGGAAACGTTGAGCTGGACATCCGCTTAATGGCAGCATTGTGCGGCGCGATAATGGCCGCGTAATTGGCACGAGGTCAGCGGTCGCCTCACCTGGACCGTGTGGTGTTTCATCCAGGCTCGATCTTGTGTCTCATCGCAATATTCCCTCGACCGTGATATTTAATTGCGCGCGTAATTAAATCCAATGGAGCCTTCAATTCATAAAAGACCGCCGTTTAGTGAAACGTGAACGCTTGTGAAATTCGACAGTGAATTGCGAAGCGGCGTGGGTTGGAGCGGTTTTGGTACCTATAGATTGTATGAGATCAGATGGTACATGAAGGAAGCGAGGGCGTCGAGTGTCAGCTGGCGTGTCCTTGTGGCCGCGAGGGCAGGAAATACCTCATTGTGTCTCACTGACCCGTGTCCACAATGCGCTGGACATTGGTGATGACAATGGTCTAGGTACCTACTTGTGGGTAAGGTGAACGAAGTTGTTTTACCTTCCACATAGTTTTTAGACAAGGAGCTGATGTTAATAGTGTGTATGTCGTCGATTCATACTTATCTATCCGTTAATTCCTAAAAAAACGCATGGGTTTCTAGCGTTGTATTAACAGTTTAACAGCGATGCTCAAGTGGTTAATAAAAAAACTGTTCATTTATAAGTTACTAGCGGCCGCCCGCGGTTTCACCCGCGTGGTACCCGTTCCCGTGGGAATATCGGGATAAAATATAGCCTATGTCACTCGGGAAGACTGTAGCTTTCTAACGGTGAAAGAATTTTCTAAATCGGTCCTGGGTGCCTACCATCAACTTTAAGACAGCGATTCAAAATTAGCGCGATGCAGAATAGGTTCCTAAAATGAATTGCTTTCTTTCGTACTATGACCTTCTAAAAACTGGATCGCAAATGAATTGCTAAATGTGAATGACCGAACGATTTGTCTCCTTATTTCTTCTAACCGTCTATTTCACTCGATTCTGTCATGCCCGGAGAGAGATAGGGACGGGTATAACCTGCAGGTGACATGTTAAATCGACCGGGTTATAGGTCAAATAAGAGTTCTTGACAGCTTAGCGGCTGTGAAATGTCATTGAATAACCACTGAATCGCTGTCATTGATATTAAGCTGTCGTGGTACGAATAAGCGAAGCAGATCAGTTTAGGTTCCTAAACAAAACCGCAATAAGAGTTGATGGTAGGCACCCTGTACTTTTTGAGTTTATTCGTTACATACAAAAATACAAATCTTTCCTCTTTATAATATTAAGTATACCTAGATTTTTTTTTAATTTTTTGCATTCACAAAGCAATTTTTATTATTAAAATATTGAAAATTAAGTAGGTAGGTAGGTATTTAAAAAAAAATCGACCCATCTCACAACCAGCTCCGATGGGACTCGGACCACGACCACGACCTTTCGCTGCCCGGGCGACTGCTCTAACCACTGAGCTACGGAGTCGTTACGAGAATCGTCGAATTTATCCTATACTTCTTACGCGCTGTATCACAGAACATGGAGAGAAAAAAATCTTTCCGTGTTCTGTGCGCGGTATAGCCAGCGGAGCAGGTTGTGACGTGAGACAGTCGATTTTTTCTAAATACTTCATTTTCAACTGTTCATTTATAGGTAGGTACTTAGTTTGACGATATAATAAAAGTGATATCCGTAGGAAATTCTTAGGTACTTCACAACATGTCTAATGAATGGTTGCTGTACCTACCTACGTAGAAGCATGTGAAAATAAAAGGGGAGTGTTTCCGGACGTGCCCAAGACGCTGTAATTATCTCCTGTGACGTCACCCGGCGGCGTCTCCCATGGCTGGCAGTTATCGCGACAATTAAATCGCACTGACCTATGCCGACCCTCCACTCCACCATCGCTCCGGCAGGAACTCCACTAATGTGAGTTTACGTAGTTTTGACCTAAAGTGGATGGAAATAAAATTGACACTCGCAGTTTATTGATAGCTAATAGTTTGAAAGTAATGGCGATGCTCTCGGACCCTTCGCACGCTTCGTACTGAAATGACCACCATCAGAAAAGAGGGTTTGCGAATTTACGAAAAGAACCTTTGGCGTTGAAAAAATGTACCTAAGCGAAGTTCTTAATAATAACAAAATAAGGGATTTGCGTAAAAAGTTGAGCAAAATATGTTCAAAGTAGTTGAAAAACTAAGAAACGTATCAATATATGCTATAAATGCGGAAACGTATTTTTAGCATAAACTTCCTCTCACATTGCACTACTTATCTCGTTCTTAAGAAAGTTGTCTAAATATAGAAGCAATTAATGGGAGTAAGTAAACCGAGCACTTGAAATACCTTATGACACTTTAAAGCTCTGTTCCTTCATTCTTCATATTATGAGAGAAAACTTAAAATTACTTCGCTAAAATAATTCAGTACCTAAATATTTTGTAAGACTAAATAAAAAAAAACTTATTCAAGTCAAGAAAAGGTTTCCATAAAAACATCAAAAACTCAAAACTGCTGGTGTTTGCGCCATTAAAAGAATAGCCAACATCACCGTACCGTACGGAAGCAACCAGCTGTACAAAATTATTGTAAGTATAACCGTTCAAACAAAATTAAATATTCTATTTATTACCTAAATAATCTATTAGCGAAGCGATGGCTGGTTCATGCGTCATGCTCGTGAACACCCGTTCCCGTGACGCTGCCAGTGGGAATGGGTCTGGTCTTATCTGCTTGCCTTAAAATGTGTTTTCTTTTGTTTTTATTCATTTTATTAAGAACTAGCTGACCCGGCGCGACTTCGTTCGCGTGGCCCTACCCCCTACTGCACGCTACCCCTACTTTACCCCTACCCTACCTCTACCCTACCACTACCATACCACTACCCTACCCCTACCCCTACCCCTACCCCTACCCCTACCCCTACCCCTACCCCTACCCCTACCCCTACCCCTACCCCTACCCCTACCCCTACCCCTACCCCTACCCCTACCCCTACCCCTACCCCTACCCCTACCCCTACCCCCTACCCCTACCCCTAACATTTAGGGGGATGAAAAATAGATGTTGGCCGATTCTCATAGATACCGGATAAGCACAAAAAATTTCATCAAAATCGGTCAAGCCGTTTCGGAGGAGTATGGCAACGAAAACTGTGACACGAGAATTTTATATATTAGAAGAAAGATTACATTGAAACATGTATGGCGCAACTTGCAGTATATAGTAGAATTGTCTTTTGTTTTTAACTAATATTTAAGCTTTAAGTAGAGTAGAGTTCCTAAGTAATTAAAAATTGTTCACCGCTATGATCATTAGTTCGCCTATACTTAACTGTATTTATCATAACCCATTGTGTAATTGTGATGGAAACTGACCTTAGTCATACCATGTTAAGGTCATTTTTCAATTTGACGACTCTTGTATGAAATAAAACAGGGAGAAAAAAACAACCCTTGGAGTTTCTTGCCGGTTCTTCTCCAAGGCCTCCCGCTGTAGGGTTTGCGAACCGATGGCGTAGCTTCTTTGACGTTCACAAGTATTGTAAGTAACAATCTAAATTGAATAAACAAATTTGAATCTTGAATCTTGAATCTATACTAATATTATAAAGAGGAAAGATTTGATTGTTTGTTTGTTTGCATCGAATAGGCTCCGAAACTACTGGACCGATTTAAAAAATTCTTTCACCATTAGAAAGTTACATTCTTCCCGAGTGACATAGGCTATATTTTATCCCGGCATTCCCACGGGAACGGGTACCACGCGGGTGAAACCGCGAGGATCCGCTAGTAAATTATAATTATATACGATAATTAAAATTTATTCACTCAAGGGTAAACCATTGTAATTAACTCACCACCATAAAACAAGTAGGTTCTTAAATAATCTTAAATAGTGGCTGGTGTGAGAAAACTGTGTTTGGCACCGTGAGATCGGAACAACTAAATGCAAAATTATGTTTCCCACATACGGCGAAGCACATACGATGGGAATTCTTTTGTGTCAATGATAAAAACTTAGTGTAAGTTACTAATCAGGTAGGACAGACATAAGGACAATGGGGTAATTTTGTTAAATGTTCTCAAGACACAATGAATACTGTGTAGGTAGGTACTTCTTAAACATGGAACATTGTTGATTTCGCACGAGAGACAATTTTATAATGAGAATTTGCTGAAATATGTCCCGAATAAAATAGGTTAAGTACCTACCTATGTGTTACGCACATTCGTTGTTGCTAATTTAATGGAAAGAAGACTGTTGAATTGAAGAGTTATAAGAGTTAGAGAGTTATAAGTAGGTACCTAGATTCTTAAAACACTTGCCTTAAATTAAAACAAACTGTCTGTACTATCACAGACATCGAACTGCAGGCAATGATAGGAAGTTTTAAGAATTATATTTTCTGTGTGCGAATCTAGCATCAGACTCGTACTCGGGATTTAAGTACTTATCTATATTCCACCATACTACGTAAGGTTTATTCTTATTTTTTTTGATACTTACAAAGGAAGAAACTGACGACATTTAACGCTAATAATAATTTATTATTAGCGTTAATAGCAGAAAATATTTCAAAAATCAAAACTAGCAAAGTTGATGCGGAAATGAAGTAAGTACCTAAGTGACTAGATATTATAATAAATTAACATTCATGGCTGTAACAAAAATATTTAAATTGACTTGCACAAAACAATTGGACGCGCTGAGAGGAATGTATTCTTAGCTTCTACGAATTGTTATGAATGAAAAGTTTCGCGTTCAAAAACAGACTTCATTCAAGCGAGGTGCGTGCGAAAGAACCATGGAAGGTGGGCTAGTCACACAGTCCACTGTTATTAATTACTATGTTTATAATTGCCGTTTAGATAGGGATTATAGAGCAATTACATAACAGCCCTCGCCCAATAGCCAGTTTGTAATTATTTGATAATCAAATAAGGCTTAGCTGGGCATATTATAGGCTCATTTGTTTAAAATAATGCCCTTATCACATAAGGTCATTATTTAACACAAATTTCAAGAGTGCCTGGTAAGTATATTCTGTTCTCTCTCTCTCTCTGGGGTCGGTCCCTCATGTCTGAGGATCGTGGTCAGCATCAGGGTTGCATCTGGAGCGGATGATTTGCCTCCACCGGTCACGGTCCAGCGCGTCTCTTACGACCGTGTGTAGTTTTGAAGATGACGAGTCTTTTGCTTGGTCGGTCCATCTTGTAGGTGAGCGACCGCGCGATCTTTTGCCTTCGGTGCTTCCGACCACAATTAGTTTTTCTAGTCTGTCGTCACCTCTGCGTACCGTGTGACCGAAATACGAAAGAATGCGTTGCTGGCATATGGTTGATAGGCGAGTTTTAATTTGGAGCTGGGTTAGGATTGATGCATTAGTGCGCTTCGCTGTCCAAGGTATTCTTAGCATTCGCCTCCAGCACCACATCTCGAATGCATCAATCCTTTGCCTTTCTCGGGCCAGAATTGTCCACGTTTCAACCCCATACAGAAAGATATATATATATTCTGTTAGCATTAGACAAAATAACTTCTTAATTAAAAAGCCCGTAGAAACTAAGATCAATAGATTGTAGGAGTTGGAACTATGAGTTTGAATGGTATGGTGGTTTAATATATGGTATGAAACACAAAAAAATTGGAATTCAAATGTCAACCGTATAAACTAGCTACTCCGAGAATTCCCTCTTTATTGTTGATACAAGTGATACATATCGATATTTTCACACTTAAATCAGATCTCAAATGAGGGTGTTAAGAGTTATACCTACCTACTGACACTTCCGTGAGAAACAGACGTGCTAGTCAGTTGTTCGTTGGAAAATTCTTGTGAACTAGTATCAACAACAATATATACCTTCTAAATGTGGGAATAATTGTAGTCTATTATTGCGAACCGGACGTCCGGCATACATAAATACAAAAAGTATAAAACATCGCGAAACGACACAAAAGAGGCGAAGCGTGTGCAGGATGTTATATATTACATCACTCGAGACTGAACGTGACCACTTTCGTCCATTTCAGTTGACCTAAAGAATTAATGAGACGTACTGTTAAAAATTCATGCACCAAGCTGCCATATTTTCCTACTAGGACTCCGAAATTTTCAGCTGCCTTATTGAAGTTCCGGAAAAATGTGAGAACTTATTATTCATCTTAATCCTTAATCTGTACCTAAGTAGTTATTTTAAAAAACAAGACAACTATGATTTTCACGCACAATCACACGAAATCCGAAATAAGTAGGTCGAGTAATGAAATGCATATAGTTTTTCATTCATCATACCTTTGCCAAATACCTAATTACATTCTAAGCATATCATCATCACTAGTGGGGCAAGCCATTATAATGTCCCCACTGCTAGCGCACGGGCCTCCTTATGGATGATTTAAAAGAATGGGCCAGCAATAGATAACCGTATAAAGGAACGTAAGTACAAACAAATCGTGTACCTAGCGAATTTGAAAATCAGTTATAACTGCTTCGTTACATTTGCAGTAAAAAAAAAAATTGGAATGAGCTCCACTCTATAACATGGTGCAACCAAAACAAGTAAACATTTGCATACTTATTATGAAAGTGACCAGAAATTCTACTTGCCCACTGAGCGGGTAATTAGAATTATTGATTTGCTTGGATATAGTGTGTCAATTATACACGTTATACTTACATAAGCAACATTTGAAAATTTTATTAGAAGGAACCGACCTGACATGTGAGTAAGTAAGTAGTTATACATATTGTGAAGCGGTCGTTGGGAAACCGTGTACAAGACGGTGCGTGCATTGCTCTAGCGTCGACGTTTAACCTGAATTGTTTGATTGCCCATCACGTCTTTCCCGTGGACCCTATCGAGATCTCTCAACACAACACAACAACCTATGATATGTCTCCTTGGTCGCGTTTATAGGCCCTAAACGCGTTTACAATGGCGCAATACAACTAGCATATATTTAAAATAAATCGGGGTCATAGAGACGAAAAATAAATCGATGGCACATTCCTCATTTTAGGGCAGCCATAACTCAAAAGTTTGTTTTAAATGATTTATGTATTCCTAATTTACTTAATCTCCGTAACATCACTTTAAAATGTACGTCTTTAGCATTTCTAGGAAATGTCTTCCTACCTACCTAAAACTAATTTGACATCCAAAAGCTCAGTAAACAAACGTAGGTTTAACTTATTTGCATAAGTGAATTCGGCGAATAACACCAGTGGAGAATTATTTAATGAGGTTCACCTAAACACGACAACCAACAATAAAACACGTTTTTGAATTATTCAGGCAGAGCTATGCGAGCCATATCATAACAGATACAAAACGAAACTTCGAGTTTCTATTGCTTTTGTTCTGGCGAAGCTCTTTTAGTTGAAAATAAACAGATTTATAGTGGCATGATTGCCTAATTGCGTATAAAAACAGGAAAAAACAGAAAGTTAACATTATTACCTTCCTTTAAAATAATTGCATCGAGTGCTATTTCGGTTAAGGAGTATCAACTCCTGAATTGTTTTTCACTTAGTAGGTACCTAATATTTACAGCAGTAGCTACCTTTCTAATATGTAGCATTGCAAATACAAATGCAGCTTTCATAGTTCGCAGAAAGTCTAAAATAGTCGATGTATCTGATTGTTGACGTTTCCTTATGAGCGTTCAGCGGAGTGGGCGGCGGCGGCGGTGGCTCGGCGCACCCAGTTTATGCTTTCCGAGACCAAAATAATCCACAATCGACGGTATCCGCTATTGAACGTGGATGTACCAGCGCCAGAATATGTGTGTGCAGATCGTCGATGCTTCCAAAATAACAGGAATCTCGTTCGACGCCGACGTGCGTGTTTGATTGAAGCCTCTATGATAACTTTACGATTTCGATGAAGCGCAAAGTGTCTATTGCCTGGCCACGGATATCTGCGTGGGCGATTTTTTATTGATTACTAGTTTGCATTTAAGGCATTGTGTCGATATTATAATGATTCAATTACATAAAAAGGTGATGTTTTCTTGTAACAAATTGGTTGAGTTTAAATTTTTGAGTTGTTTAAGCATGTTAATGATTCCATTTTAATCGTTTTAAGGAAGTTCTAAGTGTATCTGTAGCAGGATATAGATGGTTTATCGTTAAAGCGGTTGATTGGTGCTTCACTCGTCGAGCCACAGCAGCCGTTGTCCGTCGGAAGTCCTGACCGGTTCTCAGCATTCCTATAAACTCTTATGGCGAACTATTTCTGAGATTTATCAACCCACAGTTTGTCGACCAAGTCGTTCACCCGAGCTCTTCGTGGTACTTAAAGGGATAATCTTTTTTTGACCGATGAAAGATGATGAGCTTTGGTTAATAGATAAGACGCAAAGTGTAACACGTGTTACACTTTGAACAAAATTTTTTCGTTTCGAAAATTAAACACTCAAATTAGTACTTAAGTATTTATTTTATTGATATTTCGGTGGGTATTCGTATTAGATATTGGTCAAATAATTTTTATTGCATGTCTGTTTGCATATTTTACACACAAAGCTTAAACTTGATGACACTACATATCCTAAGTTAAATTTATACCTACAATACATGATCTCAATAAAGAAGCTGAGTTTCATACATTTTTCATCATTCGGCCAGCAGCAAAGATATACTTAGATCAGAAACGATTACTAAGCATCCTATTTTAGTTTGATTCTGTACCTACTATTAGTGCACGTAGATTTCGCATCGCATGAGTCACGAACACATTTTCCAATTACTTATTTAGCTAGACATGCAGTATATACATAGCTACAGTTAAATAGAATTTAATGCTATTTTAATGTTTGCTTTGAAGCGGAAAGTCGATTATATGGACAATTGTTTTATCGTTCGCGTGGTGCGATTGCAATACCAACAAAATGATGCACAAAAGACAATGGGCTGATGGAAGTTAATGTAAAAAAAATTATACAAAAAGATTCATCTAACGTCAATTTCGATTTAGGACAAGCATGTTCGTTTGTACGTTGCTCAATATAAGTAATTGTAGTTGAGTGGACGGAGCTAATGACGCAGTTGAATATTGGCAGTAAGTCTTACCATCGCGCGTAATAAATCTACGACTAGTGTTTTATTTACATATAGGGAATTTGTTAATGCTAAGCAATTTCCTCTATCTTTTGTTAGTCGGAACATCTATATCGAAACATGATTTCCGCCAATTTTTTCCAGAAATACTTTGAAATCAGAGAATGTATAAAATAATTCTCTATATCTAGCTACTTTGCCAATCAGCACTATGTTAATAATGTTAAATTTGGCAATGAATACTTTCAAATTATATTTCACCTAACTGCTATCAGTAGTAATAAGAATATCGGTAGGTATAAAATACTTAGATAGGCTGTGACATAGGCATAGTGACATAGGCTATGTCACTTTGGTATACTTGCTAAGGATTTCTACTGGAGAAAGGATGTCTAAAATCGGTTCAGTAATTTCCGAGATTACCTCAAATATTCAACCAAACTTAACCTCTTTATCAAATTAGTGCACATTTATAATATTATTAAAGAACTATCCAATCTCTTTATGCCAATCCGACTTCGATGATGTAACATAAGCATAACCGTGTTGCATTATATTATTAACCAGCGCAATGATACAGATTGTTGATTAAGATACAGGTAGGTACTAGAAAAAGTTACAAGCATTTCGGTATGTTTCACAAGCTACGCTTGTCGCTATCGAGTGATATAATCATAACGAGCCAACTAAAATAGCCTGGTATTCATTCTCGTAGTTATTGAATGAAGACGGTAGCGCTTGTCGAGAAGCGGCACAAATTGTTGATTACAAAAGAGCAGCAATTTAGTCTCCAGCCACGGAGGAAGCGTCGAGATTGAAACTTATGTCTGCAAGTTTGCTTGTATCCAATGCTGTTAAATATGTGTCGGGCAAAATGTTAACTTACGCTGCCCCATATATATATTGTACCTACTAGCTTTCCGCTCGTGGATTTGCCCGCGTGAGAAATACTATGTTTTCACGTGAGAAGGAGATATTTTTCCCGGGTAAGAAGTAGGCCTATATTCTATCTCTGAGCCGAATTTCATGCAAATTCGTTCAGGCGTTTTACATCCGGATCTGGATGAAATTTGACATAGAGATAGTTTATGGTCGGGTAAATTTGCGAGCGGAAAGCTACATAGTTTCTAAAATTAGTAAAAAAAATATTCCCATGCTGATCGAAACTTATCTCCAGCTACAGCTACGCAGGAAGCGTCGATATTGAAACATAATTATGTCTGCAATGCAAGTCCACTAGTACCTACCCAATGCTGTTATGCTTGTACCTAAACGCGGTTAAATATGTGTCGAGCAAAATATTAACGCACGTTGCCTCATATATTGTATTGTAGAGGAACGGACGTGAGTCGAATTGTAATGCGATAACAGGGCTTTGTAAATATTGACATTACCTAATGCATTTTCTAAAAGAGTGAGAGCAACGCACTATGCTGGTGTTGAAAAACAACTTTTTGACGATTAAAATATCATCAACAAACAAACACGCTCTCTAGGATACCTTTAGGGATTGAATGCATATAATTACTTTAAGGCTTGAGCACACCAAACGCAGGTCAGGAGCAGCGCTGTTTGAATGCGGGCCCGCGCATGTTGTAATACAAGAAACTCTATAAACTACGTCACACTAAATTTGAACGCGGGCCCGCGCTCAATCTGCTCTGCGCCGCACCGCGCCGCACTGCTACTGCCGGACTACAAACCGGCGGCGGCGGCGGCGGCGCGGGAGCGGGGCAGAAGCAGCGCAGGCGCGGCGCAGAGCAGTTTGAGCGCGGGCCCGCGCTGTAGTATAACTATGGCGGCCATGTTAGCATGACACACCGAGGCAGGGCGTTTGCAGTGCAGCGCAGCGCGTCGAAAGCAGTTGACGAGAGTTGTATTTTTTGATATTCGTGATGGATTCCGGTGAAAAATTAATAGAATTAGTTCGTAAAAATAAATGTTTATATGATTTAAAGGACAAATATTATAAGAATGTAACATACAAGCTGCGATTGTGGGAGAACCCGTCACAGTGAACGCGGTTTGAACGCGGGCCCGCGTTGCAACTGCTTTGAAACTGCTGCTGCGTTCAGTGTGCCGACTACCGCGCGCTCCCGCGCTGCTACTGACCTGCTCTGCTTCTGACCCGCGTTTGGTGTGCTCAAGCCTTTAATGTATTTCAACAAATTAGACATCTTTGCTAGGTACTTCATGACGTCTTTTCAATATAATATAAATTGATTACACTCAAACCTTTTTATTAGAGTGAGGAGAATGCATTCTTTATGCATACCAAATGGTTATGTTTGGCTCAGTTAGCTTTGGCCTTCCACTACCAACTAAACTCCTCACTATTATCCCTCATGGGCTACCAAGGTACCAAGATCTAACGGGAACCGGGAGTGACTAGCCCCTCTGACCATGGGGTGGGGCCCAAAGGCTCGTAGACTCATAGGTACATAGTTTCTACATAAACAAAAAACTAGAGTGAAAATATGGTACTTAGGTATAATTTTTCAGTTACATAACTATGGCTCGGTAATACAAAGTCTGTGGCAGATTCACAATACTCTTTTGGCATATGATGAAAGTCAACAAGTAAATCATCCCAAGCATTGTAGCAAACAATGATATCTAACAAGAAATCGTGATTGTAGAGAAAGTGTATGATAGTTAGTTCCTATTGTTTCCGGTGGTTCACTCTTTACTAATGAGTCATGACTGCTCAAATTTTTCTATGCACCGTGACTGCGAATGTTTTTTTATCCGACGCACCATAAAGCTCGGGAAAGGAATGCAACCTTTTCGTCTATACAGTTTGACGTAATACCTAAGGAACATCTGTCCGTCTCAATAAAATCTGTGGATTCGATTAAAAAATTATATTTCTGTCAAATTTAAACGGATGTTCCGTTGTTTTGAACCATACGGAATGTAAATTCTGGAATGGATTTGTTTACGTTAACCGAAATAATGCTTCTAATTTGTTTACTAATGAAGGAATTTTCTAGTGCCGTAAATCAGGCTGAACTTCTTAATTGGTTGGAAAGCGATGGGTTGTGGGCAGCGGGTGAGGGGTCACTGGGCCTCGGGCGGAATCCGATTAGATAGAAGCAAGATATCGAAAGAGAAAGCAGGCAGTTACGAACACCCTATTTTCTAGAAATGCGGTAACAAATGTCAACTTGTGGGTTTGCGTTTGTCGGTATTGTTTGTTTAATAAAACTAAGCAATTAGATAGGTAAGTACTTACACTTTAAGAATCTGCCGATCGATCACATATTTCATTTTGGCATTTTGGCATTCAAAAACAACCTCCTGGAAAATCCTGTATTTTTTTATAAAATCTTGGAAAGCTGGCTACATTATATGTGTTGTTTTACGTTATGTTTACATTATATTTTTCTCCAAATCGAGGATTTCGCAGTTTAATCGAGATAGAACTTCATTATTATCAAGCGGAATTCTCATTAAAGTCTATTCTTCATTAGTAAATTGGACCCGTCGAAATTGATTTTAGTACCTATTTAATTCAAGAAAAGACCGTTAAGATAAAACTAATCGGCACCTACAAATAACTAATTAATTAATCTAATGTGGTGAAGCACATCAAAGTTTACTGTTAAGTTTGGTATTTTCAAAAAAAAATGCTTCATCGATCATATCATACCGTAAGTAGATGTGGATTAAACTAGTGAAAGCAAGGTCAACGCACTTTTGTGACATTGCTAAAATTATGATAGTTCAGTCAAGAGTGTAGCCATGCGTAAACTTTTTCACAGTGTAGGTACTGTTTGAAATTACATTTGTGCTTTAGTACCTGTGTTATGGCATTTGAAAACAACGACCACATGTATACTTACCCATAGGTACTCAGGCACGACACAATATAGAAAATACTCATCAAGCGGCACTTTGAAAACCGGTCATCAAATTAAGCAGTTATCTAAAACTATAAGTACCTTAATATAAAGACGTTTCATGTAAACGAAGTAAAACAATCTTTCATTCGACGTTCAAAGATCATAATACTTTTGCACATAAAGTGCTAAAATAAAAAAAAAAAAATGTGACAACGTTCAAAAATTTTAAGAACAATATAATGTTACAAAGGCTGTTTTGCTAAGTTGGTAAGTTTACGAGTTTTCTGCAGTATCTTCATTAGAGCAGCGGGGTGAACAAATTGTAGAGCGGCCGATCGCCGGGACGATCTCATTAGCAGCCGATGGGCCCGGAACGCTTCAAATTATTTCACGCTACATTAATATTGAATATTCACGCTGATAACATCCGACGCCTTGTTAATTAACATCGTATGTTACTCGTGACACGTGCTTTATAAGCCTTTTTTGATTTATTTGAAAACATAGCTAAAAAAATACCTCATAGGTGTTTATTGGTTATTGTTTGGGTTGAAATGCTGCCGATGCTTAGAGACAGTGCGGGACGTTAAGAAACCTTATCGAATTTGATGTTTAAAATTATTTTTACTTCCTTTTTTGCATTCATAATGCAATTTTTATTACTTACTGAAAATGAAAATATTGAAAATGAAGTGCTTACTTATTAGAAAAAATTTACTCACATCACAACTAGCTCCGATGGAACTCGAACCTTTCACTGTCCGGGCAAATGCTTTTCATTTCCAATATTTTCGATGTTTTAATTGCTATAACCATTTAATATTACCTACTATGCGATTATTATAAGAATAGGACGGGTTGTTGACAAACTTCACTCTGAAAAGGTACAGTCCGCAAGAAAGTGCAAAACAAAATGAAAATAGTTTTATTTTTATTTTGGCAGAACGTGGTTTGAGTATTGCCACTTTCAAAACGAAGTTTTTATTTTATTTTTTAAATCCACCTACTCGTTATGCCGGCGCCAGACATAGCACAAACATTTGAATAAATGTTTGGACACATGTGTAGCACGGGTTTTGAGTATTTGTTCAAAGCTTTGATAAAATACTAGAGCATATTTCTACAGTACTTTGCAATGTCAGAAGGAAAAGTCTTCAATGTCTTTGTAGCAGTAGCAGCTGCAGTAGCAGTTCAGACCAGCGGGACGATGATTCTCAAATGAGTGGAATAGAAGAGGTGGAATAGCATTCGCAAGCATAATGTGTTTTGATTTACAATTGGCGGATTCACAAAAGGCGCCTCTCCGAGTGGCTTGATTGAATCGCTCCCCGTGATACCAATACCCGACTCACCCTGGTAACAGCTAGATTCTGCCGAATCTAACTTCAATCAACGTGCATAATCTAGCTGGCCAATCCTTTTGCCATGATAGACCAATACAATTTTTCACTAGACCCCCAATTTGCCAATTTTATTGTAAAGTTGATTATTAAATTATTTTCATAACTTGAATTCCTGTTTAATTTAAATATTAAACCAGTAAATAGAATCAACATTCAATTTATTCTGTGTTATTGAAGCATAGTATTAAAGTACCCCGCAGAACAATAAGTAAGAAAAAATGGGTTCAGCAGTTGACACAAAATTTTAATTTGATTGAGATTCAAATTACCTGATCATTTTCGTAAAAGCATACTTTCATGAGTCCTATACTTTTCGAAAAAATCAATTTAATGATTTGTATTTATCTGCAAATTATTCATATGTTTTGGTTTGCACGAACATAATTATTAATTTATCGTAAGCTATGACATGATCAGCCCCCTGATTCACGATTTAAATTTCTTTTTTGCACACCATACTGAAGTGAAGTGAAGTTAGTTTGACAGCACATTGACAGATTGACGTCACAACATGGCGGCGTCCCTATCCTATTCTTATAATAATCGCATAGTACGTGTTTTTATTTGTTCTTATCTTTTACCCTTTAAATGAAATTGTTTTCCCAATCAACCAAACCACTTGGAACTTGAATACAATCGTAGTTATGTAGGCACACTAATGTCGTTTACAGCTTCTAAACTTCAAAGTTATTTTGCAAATACCCACGCAGTAAATGAACGCTCATTATTATAACCATACAGTAGTTATAATTGATTAATAGTTTCCGCTAGTATTTGTACTCGCACATAATTTGCCCTACAATTTCGGTGTCTTTGTTCTGACATATTTGATGTGACCGTTTACTCTGAAACTAACCTTCGTTTGTTAAGCGACCGTCGCTCGTTGTACAATGACTTTGTGGCGGCTATTTCACAATACAAGCTATATACTTTGTTGATGTTTTACTGTTACATTACTTACCTACTCTGAACTGAAGACTGGAAAATTTTAGCTGGCCATTTTGTTTCTTGTTGAGTTCGATACCCGTCGGCTACACTTTAATTAAGTGTGTACTTTGAATTTAAAGTCATGTCATGATAGTTACACGACTATCGTGTTTGAGATAAGTAATCATGGAACTAAGTAGGTAGGTAACTAATTAATGTGTCAGACTCATTTACATTTCTTTCCGACTCATCATAATAATTATGGCAACGTAAAGGTTACTTTTAAATTAAATATTTTCTAAAAAGCATTTATAGTTAGGGATGCTGACAAATTTGTAATGGTGATAAATCTCATTTCGGAGACATTATAATTCTTCTTTCTTGATTTTTTTATTTTATTTGAGGCCTTGGCATCTACAATGTGACAAAAAGAGCTTAAGGAATTTTTTCAAGGGAATATTGTTCTCACGTTGTATTGTTTTATTTTGTATTGTCTTAAACTTATTGTTCGTCATGTTGAATTAGGTAGTTTTAGTATTCCAAAACAGGAAGATCGAAAATCTTTACTAATGCACGTTGTGGATCGGTAAACGTTTCTCGGTATGTTATTTCCTCGCATCCTGCGTCTGATTTAAGGATGTTGATCATAGAAAATGTATTATTTGTAGTTTGGAAATCATAAATGGAACAAAATAAGGAACATTTGAACTCGAAGTCTAGTCCAATAAGGAAACAAAATACCATATATGTATTGTTGTTCCTTACTGACTCCTGTCTTAGTACCTATGTAGGATCACAACCCACTACATACCTACACCATCGGGGGCGACCAAAATATACCTACTTGTATTATCAGGTTCTCTCAAATTGATAACACCCTGAAGGAGATTGCGCTCTGTGTCCAATCCGAATGCCAGAATTGGTAGTTTGAATTAGCTGTAGTACCTACTTTCTGTATGAGAGGTTGCACACTAGATCCGAATGTCGTCATCCGATTTGTCATACAAAAGAACTCGGAATTTGGGTTTGGATCGGGTCCAGTGCGGAAACGCTCCAAATCAGTGCTGATCAGGTTTTCTACGCCGGCCACACTTCATCGGACCAAGCGGTGTCTAAAACGTCTGCGACTATTTCACCAATCATGGAAGGACAACTGCACCATCGTGACCGGTCAAGACATACTGTTTGAAGTCAGGACTATGCAAATTGATAACACTCCAAATCAGTGCTGACCAGATTGTCGGAGCCCGGCAGCACCTCATTAGCGGGCCGGAGTTCATCGGTCCACTCTGTCGGAAAACGCCTCCGACTATTTCACGCCGCGTTAAAATTGAATATTCACGCCTCTGATCATATCAGGCAGCTAGGGTTGCGACAACAGAAGATAAAAGAAAAGGAGTAGGTATGATACGATTTTGGAACTGAAACAAGTGTCGCCTCGAAAACAGGCAGGTTGCCCATGATAACGTGACGGTAGATAAAAATGTTCAAAGGGAAAATGTAAAGACTCCTTGTGTGTAAGCGACGCTATACAGATAGATACTGCTTCATACAAAAGACTCATGGAAATGTTAACAAAATTGCTTCATATTATTTATCAATATTTTTGTTTTCCAGGAATATTTTTGTCTTTAACTACTTCCTTTGATTATTAATGTTTTTTTTAAATACTTATATGTATTAGTTACAAGAATTCAGATCTATGTTGCTGCATTAATCGACAAATTGAAAAAGGTTGGCGTTGAGGTTGACATATTGAACTGAGTCATTGAAGCGAATAGGTAGCCTGTATTTCGTTCAGGTAATCCCACACACTTCCTACTAATATTATAAATGTGAAAGTTTAGATGTTTGGATGTTTAGATGTTGGGATGTTTGTATGTTTGTTACTCAATCACGCCAAAACGGCTCAACGGATTTGGCTGAAATTTGGGGCACAGATACTTTGTGGCTTGGAGAGGAACATAGGCTACATGTTATCCCGGAAAAATGTCACATTCCCGTGGGATAACGTCGTGTATACCACGCGGGCGAAGCCGCGGGCGGAAAGCTAGTAGTTACTCTAAACGAAAAAGCGCGGCAAGATCGCATCTTCATTTCGTTGATGACGCTGACTAGGAGCGGGTACACTGTTCTTCTACTCTACGCCACTGGTATAGTAAAATTGGTTACCTATGAGATACAATACGTCCTACTAATATTATAAATGTGAAAGTTTAGATGTTTGGATGTTTAGATGTTTGGATGTTTAGATGTTTGGATGTTTGTTACTCAATCACGCCAAAACGGCTGAACGGATTTGGCTAAAATTTGGGACACAGATACTTTGTAGCCTGGAGAGGAACATAGGCTACTTTTTATTCCGGAAAAACATCATATTCCCGCGGGATAACGTCGTGTAGTCCACGCGGGCGAAGCCGTGGGCGGAAAGCTAGTATTAAATAAGTAAAATACATACCTAAGTACTAAATATACCTACTTAGTTATTGTCCGGGTGGCATCCTTAGTCAGCAGTGAGTCTGTTTTTTGTACGGAAAAGGTTTAGCCGCTGAAGTGTGACTTGGTTTTGATATTTAATCACAATAATAGTATTTATCGTCAAAGTTTTTGTAAATGCTATCGTTTGTTCGAGTTCTGTAAATATAGTTTTCGGCCAGAAATAAGTTAACTTTAATCAAAATTAATATAAAGTATTAACAGAAGTTATAGATATATCTGATAATTCGAAATTTTCAAGACAGTTGGTGGTTTGTAATAAGAATAACAGGATAAATTGATATGTATGAAGGTACCTACTTAATAGAGTTCCCATGATGGAGGCATTTCCTAAAATTACCAATTTGCTGTTTATTTAAAACTATTTCATTTTTTGGGAGGTCCATTCGAAGCGGGGCGGTTTTTTAATGATAAATTTTTATGAAACAAATCTAGCATCATTTACATTAAATATTTTTCATTTGATGGTTTTATTCTCACTTTCGTTTGCTTCTGTCCTGTGACAAAATGTTTTAACTAATAACGCTACGACACGACTGACCCGCACAAATCTATGGCGACCGCTGCTACTTTCTATTCAATAACTTGCAAAGTTTGCGACCGTCCACACTGCATGCAGCGTTCTGCACCTTCCACCAATCCCTATTGTATTGGTATTGGTCATGACGAATGACGTTTAATGCCAATCGGTGGTCTCCGGGCACGTTCTCAATATGTAACTGTTGGTTATTGTTGCATTGTGGAGGGTATCTTACCGCCCAAGGGACCGCACTCTGCTCGCAACGAGCACCTCAAATTTATCCAATTTAAATGAGCAACTAGCCGACTAGTTGCGCAATGGACCATCGACCGCCACGACTGAGGCTCATTTAGTTCGTATGCGCATCAAACGCGTACCGACTCCCCTCGCCTCCGATCACATACATACTTTAATAACACTTAATAGCTCCAGTCAAGTTCAAAATGTTTTGAATTTAATAGCCGGCGAGTGCCATAGCCGTATATCAATCAGTTTCATATCGTTAGCCAAGCTTAAAAAATAACCTTGATATTCTTTGAGTCTTCAAAGTATGCGTCTGTATAGGAAGATTACATCGTTTCGTGTTTATGGCTGAACGTTTTTCAAAAGGGTATACAGAATTCACCAGAGGCGCGGCGATTAGATATTCACACCTTTGTATTTTGCAACAGTGTTAGTGCACTTTAACAAGTTACTAATGACAACATGTACCTACCTAACATAAATGTTTTCAGAGAAAATACTCACATTAGAGTATTTGGCATTGATGACTGTGACATTAACAAGTCAACAAGTGATGAAATTGATAGCTAGCTATCATCTTGTAAGAATTTAACTTTTGAAGCTTCTTTTGATTAGGTACGATTATGACACACACTCGAGATTGTCACTTCATACAATATGTTAGTATTGAGTAATATTGTGTGCGCATCTTAATATGTTCACTCAAAATTACTTTTAACAAATTGTTTTAAAAATACAGTATTTGAAAGAAAGAGATGAATCGTAAATTCCACTTGCCTACTCAAGCACTGATGCAATTCAGTAATAAAAAATATTGCAAAATTGAGCAAATGTGCAAGAAAACATGTTATGTAGGTACACTAGAACTATCAAATTGAGCATTAAGTTTTTCATTGAGATGAAAAACTTTAAATAGGTATGTAGGTATTAGGTATTACTATTCAGTTTTTATCCGAACTTAGTCCCGCTTTTTTATGTTAAAAGTTAAAGTTTTAAAGAAAATAAATGATCTTTTATACATGCGGTAAATGATTTTAGTAAGCTAGTAAGCAAACCGATGACACTTTTGTATTCAATAAATTCGTTTGACTATTTCGGGATTTACCTACTAATGGTGCTAAAGGGCCTACCGCATTATGAGAATTTCTATACCATAAGCACCTTGATTCTAAGGTTAATTGATGGCTTACGGTTTGTAATGCGTGCTGGAATGTTGCCCTTGCAGATTTAATGCTGTTTGTGTTGTAATAAATCGTTTATCCTTGTCTGTCGGGCTTCTCGGCTTACACCCGATCGAGATATATTCCTTTCTTGGGATTTACAAAGATCTAACCAGTTTTTAGCAATTGCCAGTAATGGTAAGTAGTAAATTAAATTTTATAACGAAAAAATATAGACATAGATTTTAACGATAACGATTCTAATGGGTAAACGATGAATTATATTTGGCAGTGTTGGTTGGAACTAGTTTCTGATGTTGGGTAATGTCCTTACTTGCACCATTATTAGTACTTACCTACTGATAATAGCCAAAGAACAGATCTTTCAGATAATGAACTAACATTCGTTGTACAACAAAGCAAATTATTAAGCTGTTCAACAACTTTTCAAGATCTTGGGCTCACCTTTAACCTCAGGACTTTTTAATTATTTTTTATCATAAGTAGATTGAGAAAAGACAAAGCATAATAATAATTGACGGGACATGTTACTTAGCGCTTCGATGAAACTAGACAAAGTGTATGGAATATGTGATTTTATAATGCGTAGGTACAATAAGGACGAACTTTGGATAACTTAGAATTTTGACGTTGGTATCTTTGAGCAGGCAGGCGTGTCGTGATGTGTCGGTTACAGTTTGAAAGTCCACTCCCCGTGTGTCCCGTCGGTTAGTCCAACGGAGAACGGACGCAAGTCTAAGCTCGTATACCGTATTTCCCTTAGACATAAAATTGTAAGTGTAGGTACCTACGCTGTTTACCTTTATATTGAACGGCACTCTGCTTGTGTAACACCTAAATGCAATTTTCGTTCTGTTGTGTACCTACTTGAAATAAATAATACTAGACTATCTACCTCTATCTACTTACTCATCATTATTTTTGAATGAAATGAGATCACTTAAACCTAGATAACTTTAACATATAGAACCCTCCTCTTAGACAAATCAATGATCTGGTTGAGCATGCATGAATAGGCGAGAGGGGATAATCCATGTTCAGACCATTAAAGGCTGGTAATAGTACAGAACTCATAAAAGCTTAAAATATTTACTCGAGGTTTGCGATAAATAAATTTTTCTCTATCCAATAATGTGTACCAATTCTGTTATTGCTCGGGGGTGTGCAAGCGAGCCGATTGCCAAACCGAACCCCCAGGGAAATAATAATAGTGTTCACATACCGGCATTTTCACGCACGTATCGGGCAAATGGACGTAGAATTTTGTGGAGATGCGTGAGGTCACGAGCCGCACGACCAGCGTCGCGGTGACGTTTCGACTCCATTCATCATCCGACCACAAGAAAAAGCCCGAGTCTCAACCAATAAACTATTGTATAAGGCAACTTATATATCCTTACGTAATTTTAGATTTGTGCGTCATACTTAATAAACACGACCAAAAATAGAATAACTACTATTTCTAATTTAATAAAGAGTTATATTTAAATGTCCACTTGAAATGACTCCTAGTAGCATCAGATGCCTATATCTTAAGATCTAACTTTAAAGCCGCCTTAAGTTACATCTTAAAAACTTTACAGACAGTTTGAAAGTCACAACTTCGAAGCTGGACCGGACCTATCGCTAGCACTTAATTGACTTTTATGTGAATTTGTTGTAGCGCATAGCCTAAAGAAAAAACAAAATGTCACGTTGTAAGAAAAGTCATCAATCAAGCTTGGCAAAAAAGAAAGAGCCGCCTCGGAGAGAATAACATCTCCAGCAAACTTTATAAAAAATGAAATGTTTTTTTCCGCAGCGTTGACAGAGGGAATTGAAATATAGATGCTGGAGATACTTCGAAGAGAAATTAGAACCGAAAGTGCTGGGCCAACGTTTTTATTGGTGGAAATAAATTATGCTCGGCGATGCATCTTCGTCAAACTCTTCAACATGACGCTTATGATTTTTGGAGAAAACTTTTGGTTTATTCTGGAGTGGATCTTCTTTGAAGAGCACTTTATTGATTTGGTGATACGACGTAATACGCGAGTAGCTAGTCTCCTTACAAAGCCGTTTATTTATGGTTTTTCAAACAATGTACGTCCATAGTGTCTCTTTACAAGAACGCATGCTCCCACGGCTATAGCTTGCGACATTAGAAGTAGGTATCAACTGCAACTTTTACCCACATCCAAAACGTTGTGAAATAAACCCCAAAATGCCACTCCTTCGTGTCAACTCGCATGAGCATTTTATGTATCTATAAGTTCATTAATTAGCGCGTTACGAGAACCACGGAGGTTATGCAATTATTGCGCGTGGACATGCGAGTTTCGTGTTTATCATACGTATGGCGACGTGATAGTTTGCAATATGAGCTGCATCGCTTAGTCCTACTGTCATACTACTGTGCGCAGTGAAATGTGATAAAAAATTTTAACATAAGCAACTGACACCCGAGGCGTTCCATGAGCATGGCCGTTAAGTTTGTATCGTGGCGGTTACTCCACTTAGCAGAAAAAGATTTTTGAAATATTTAGAGTTAGAACGATTAACTAATAACTAGGTAGTTAGCTTTAGCAAATAAGCTTTAAAAAGTCTTGTTCCCTATGAATACATTGTTGTTTTAGAATTGTCAACCATTATTCATTGTCTCAGGGTTTTCATTCCGTCCTGTATCCAAAATCAAAGTGTGACATTTTACCGTTACAAAGGCAAATCGTTTGAGAAATATAGCGATAAAATGATTGGGACGCAGAATTAACGATGGTCTGTAGGAGTGTGACGCGGGAGCCGGCCGGCGAGCGGGCCCGCATCATTTGTTACGCCGCCGTCGCTCGCCGCCTCCCTTGGGCAGGGCTGCCCTATAAATTTGCTAACTCAGAACAATCAATCGGCCAGCTAACAATTTCACTCATAACGCTGACAATAAAAAAGAACTCAGTCAATTCCCAATTGGAAATTAAACTTGCATCGACGATAAATCCAACAGTCGGTTTTTATATTCATTCGGTGAAATATCCACATGCCAACCCTACATTGCACCATCATTACTCTACCAACGATTCTTTGTTACCGGATATCTGAAATGTCGCGATCAGTCAACTGACTATTATTTATCGGGCGAGAGATTACCTTTGGTTTGGTCCCATTTCTTTTAGTGAACGGAAATATTTTGTCAACGTTGAAACTTCCAAATGTAAACAACAGCCGTGTTTGTTCAGTTTCTAGCTACGATCATGATATCCTATTTACAGAAAGCGTTGGTTAGTTTTTATATAAAACTAGCTGTAGGTATGCATTGCATGCAATGCCACGTATAATATTTATGTACTTACCTTTAGATATTTTAGGCCAGGAACCCTCGCTCGCTCTTTAGAACAGGGTTGGAAAAAAACAGTTTTTATTTTATTTTATAAAACAAATAGTTCAAATTGTTTTAAACAAGTGTTTTTTTGTTCATTTTAGATAAGGGCATTAAATTAATTCGGCTTATAATGTTTCATTTCTAGATTAGATATTTTCAAATTCGCCATAGTAAATTAAATATGTACCTACAAAAAAACGATCAATGGATAAACATTTTTAGATATTTTATGTTGCGTAAACATACTAAAGAATACTGAACGCCTTACATTCATCCTATATTTTCTAACTAATGTTGATTTTTAAATAAAATAGGCGACATTGAGACTTTCCTTGCGGGACTATAGCGCGGGGAATTACCTGAACTATGAATTCTATTCTCTAAATAAGGGGAATCCCCAATATTTGTGGTATTAAACGTGTGATTAAACACGGTTTAAATTAAAACTGTTTTAAACATGTGTTTTAAAACCATTTGTTTTAATCATGCCAACCTTGCTCTAGAACACCCTTAGCATACCAAAGTTTCATCACAAAATCTGTTCAATGCTAAGGGACGTATAAAGGATAAACATACACAACACACATTAATTTTTATATATGGTACCTACTTAAAATGTTCTAGCTTATTCTAAGTGTTCTAGTTTAAAAGAGAAAAACCACAAAACATCACGAAAATTTGTATGAACTCTGTGATCTTCTGAACTGCACTGATCTCACGCCTCGAGGTCTCACTAACCAGGGTGCTTACCATCAACTCTTATTACGGTTTTGTTTAGGAACCTAAACTGATCTGCTTCGCTTATTCGTACCACGACAGCTTAATATCAATGACAGCGATTCAGTGATCGATCAATGACATTTCACAGCCGCTAAGCTGTCAGAAACTCTTATTTGACTTATAACCCGGTCGATTTAACATGTCACCTGCAGGTTATACCCGTCCCTCTCACTCTCCGGGCATGACAGAATCGAGTAAAAGAGACGGGTAGAAGAAAAAGGACACAAATCGTTCGGTCATTAACATTTAGCAATTCATTTGCGATCCAGTTTTTAGAAGGTCAGAGTACGAAAGAAAGCGATTCATTTTAGGAACCTATTCTGAATCGCGCTATTTTTGAATCGCTGTCATAAAGTTGATGGTAGGCACCCTGGTTAGTTCCATAATTAAGTCAAATTAATGGGCACCTGTTAATTCCTGCCTCGCCGAATAGTGATACTGCTCTGTTTTTTGGTTAACGGTTGAATAATGCTATGAAGTACTACATTTACGAAATATTGAAAAAATATTCAAAGCAATATGGGAAAATATAAAAAAAACTGAATTGAAGCGTGGTATTTACATTTCATGCATATTTAATTATTATATGTAGTACGTCACGTAGAATTAATGTTATTGTGGCTTTCGTATAAGTGACAGGCAAAACATGCTTTCTTTGTGCTAAATTAAAGCTTAATTTAATAATTTGAAACTGATGTTAATGGTTATAATATAAAATTCATAGGACTCATCATATTAAATATTTAATGTAACTAAAACTGAATGAATGATTTACCTCTCCAATTTAATTCAATGAACGAGCTTATTAATATTTATGTAAAATTATTAAATATTGCAATATTATGTTGATCCCAAGAAACCACCAAAAGACTCGAGATAATAAGGTTATTCGTTTCGTGGTGATACCCTTTCTCTCATATATCTCAAACTTAAACCACATATTCGTGAAGCTTCTATCCTTCCGTTAATAAAGACTAAATTTCTATAAATTCCACATACGAAGTATAATGGCCCGCCTACAGTTCAGAGTGAAGATGCTAGCAGCGCAGTGTCTGTAGTTGCATCAAACATTTTTGCATAATACTCGGTTTATTGCATTCGAGCTGAATGTCAGCTGCGAGGCCAAATCCTTCTCATATTATTATAGCACGCCCTGACATTCTCTGTTAACTCGCAGATGGGCTTATTCAAGCCTTTCACGAATAAATGATATCTACTTTTTAAACGTCACCACACCATGAAAAGATCCCTCTGCTTGGATTTATTTTGTTTCAAATACACGATCTAAATCTAAAATCAATATCAAACTTGCAGAAACCCACAGCATCTAGGTACCTAGGTTATCATCCTTTTTTTTGTGAGGAGAATGCGAGGTTACTTAGATATATCTATCTACATGTATATTTTTATGCCTGAACTGTTCTTTCCAAAACTCAAAAGAATGAATGGGTCGGGCAGAGCTGTTTGGCATTCATGAGTGCGGGATCATTGAAAATCCTCAAATGCAAACGCAGACACAATTTGGTTTCTTTAATGATATCTTAAACTGGTTTAATTCATAGAAACTAGTTTTAGAGGAAGTCTAGGAATATACCCAATATCACAGCACAGGTGTTCAATATCAGTCAGAGGGAAATTAATTATACCTAGTTAGTTAATTGCTTGACAACTTGCAAATACATAAAACGCAAATTATAGTACAGGTACAGGTACCTATATTAAAACTAGTAATATGTCGGTCATCAAATACAACTCGTTTTGAATACTTGTTTTTATTTATTTCATTAAGTACCTACGATTTCATGTTAAATGGGTAAGAATTATTTTTAAAATATGTAAGTAGTAGACAACCTAAATTAGAAAATTTCGTTATTAGAAGAAACATTGACCAAAGAAACCAATAGGTAGGGCAGGCGTACCGGTTTTGGCCACTGTACCGGTTTTGGCCACTTTTTGCTTTAAACGTTTTCTAAACAACTTTTAGCAATTTTTGATAAAAGCAATTAAAATAAGGTATTTTAAGGTAATAATAACAACCGTTAGAATTCCTTATGTCATAAGATATTTTTTCAATAAATTCAATTTTCTGTTTGAAAAAATGTTTTGTATGAAAATTTTAAGAAATTTGTTTTGGATGAAATACTTTATAAACCTTTGCTTTTTACAATTAAATTATTGTTTTGCAATTGACTGGTTTCTAGCGCATTAGAATATATTGATTTTACCTGGGTTTGGTTTTAGTTTTTCGAAATACTTACAAAAGCTTAACTATCAGTAAGTGGCCAAAACCGGTACATTTGGCACCTCCCACACATTGTGTGTAATATAAAAAAATCTATTTTACTTTTATAAATTTGAAAAATGTACCTTTAAAGGCAGATAAATTATCTATAATTTAAGATATAATTTGTGTCTTAAATACCTAAGACCATTTAGTACTTAGTGCTTAAAAGTAAAAAAATCCTTAAAGTGGCCACAAAGGGTATTTCTGCCCTACATATTATAACCGTAATGGGGTTGGAATATGGGAAGTTTAAAATGAAAATATCCACGTAGACGACTCTTTATTTTAAATGCCAAAAAATTGCTCTAGAACCAATATAATACCAGTATAATAGTGTATATTTCCACCATTTACTACATAAAGAAACAGTGTTATATATTTCGCAAGATTCGGCACGTAATCTGGGAAAGGCTCCAACTGGTTACCTGTTTGCGCGGAGGCCTAGTGATTGATGTGCCTACTTTCTCTGAAATAGGATTCTCCTGCTACTTTTCACATGCCAAATCCTCTTAATCCTAGATATCGTTATGAAGGCCGCACTTCAAAAAAATTTTATGTGAACATGAAATTTCGGAGGCAAATAAATGGTGAGATTTCTTGATGTCTTTCATACAAAGCGAATTATGGAATAGGTAAGAAAGTAGATATAGTTTCTTTTTAATAAACGATAATTTTGTAGACCTGACGAACATGACAATATGCTCAAAATTCTGCAAACAAAGTGATTAGTTGCTTGTAAAAATTAAACATCATTTATTTGCTTACTGTATTAATTATAACTGAAGGTTAATATTACTTAGTTGCTTTAACAATTTTGTCATTGCCCATTAACATTTTTATTATTTTGCTAATTCTAAAGAAAAGGTTGTGTGGTAAATAAAGATCTTTTTTCTATTCTACATATTTCCTGTATAGAACTCGTTATTATTATTGCCGTGGTCAATCCTAAACAATTGAAATACGATGTCCCCAAACTTAGCTACCTGCTCGCTACCCATGAGTTTGGGATAACTGATGTTTTGATCAATTCAAAATGTGACGTGACTGATGATCAAGTAATGTTTGACAGAGTAGCTTTCTTTTGGGCGTATTTATTTTAAGCGAAATTGAGACACTATTTTTTTGTACAAATCAATTACCTATTGTTACATACTCAATAAACTTTGGCTTTTGCGATCCCACTATCTCAGTATATTGGTTAAGTAAACAGTGACAACCACTCAGACATGGCTGAGGACAGACGCTACACCTACGTAACAATTTGTTAATTCTTTTTACCGTGTTGGTGGCAAACAAGCTTTTGTGTTTCTTAATAGTATCCGCCTATGAATACAAGTCGCATATTAGGTTTAGCAACGGTTACTAAAATCTTCTGCAGCTATTCAGTGATGCATGCTAGTAAAAGTTACCTAGTTATGTAGGTAATTTTTTTTATCCACAACAGGGGGCCAAGTCTGCTAACGTTAAGTCATAATCGTGTCTCAATCGTGTTTCAATTGTGTCAATGGCAGTGCTTTTTTACACACTAGTTACAAGAATTATGACAGTATGATGTGATGTGAAAGTAGTGTGTGGTGTGAACATCAGAAGTATTGCGAAAAAAGTACACATTTCTTGTAACTAGTGTGTAAAAAAGCACTACAATTGAAACACGATTGAGACACGATTATGACTTAACGTTAGCAGGCTTGGCCCCCTGGTTAGCACTTAGCCTTCATCAAACCTGATGTTAATAAGGCTGAAGGTGGAAGCGCACTAGTCCCGGAATCCTCAATCACTAAGGAAATGGTTATCTTAACTCTAACTGCCGGAACATATTAACCCTGAAAACATAATTGTTATGGCGTCAGACTTAGATAAGATGGTGGTAGCTAGCCAGGCGGACTTAGAACAAGTCTTACCACCAACCAAACCTAATACAATATGTATCGCCACTGGGAATCGAACCCGGGAACTTTGGGTCCTAAACCGGTGGTGTGAACGACTAGACCACAGAGGCAGTTAAAAATCTAATTAAGTCAAAGTCAAAGCCATGCACAAGTGAAAAATTAAGAGGTAGCTACAGTAGAGTTGTGGTTAATACCAATCTAATTATATTTTGCTCTACTTTTTACCAAAAAGGTATTCTGTATGTCTATCTAAATATTCTATCTTTGTTTAAAAGAACGGAAATGATACCAATGCTTTTTGTGTTGTCCCCAAATAGTGAGACAAAAGCATCGCTCTTATCGTTCTTCCAGAACTAAATAAGATCAGTAAAAGAGCCAGTTATCGAGAAACAATCATGGAACAAGATTACTCACGGCCAAAACGAACTGACTCACTCTCGGCGCTAACAGATATTTTCGGAATGGTAGGTAACCTTGACAATGAAATGGAAGTGGTTATTCACTAGTCCAATTCTCTGTAAAACAAGTACCGACGTTAAACATTTACAATACGGCCAATATTTGGCAGAGATGCAAAGATCGAGAGTAAATAGACGTTTCCTTGAAGTTAGAAAACTTTATGGGTATAATAGATGTGTACTAGGCATATACTTCTTCGTTATTTACTATGATTTGGTATCTTTACACAGGGGCCGTGGCTAAGACAAAGGTAAAAATCTCCTGCTTTAACTACTCTATTAAGTCAAATTTTTATATCTTTTATTCCTTATTACTCATCTTTACATGTAAGTAATAGAAATGTGAGTAGGTATGGTATAGTCCAATCGTCTTACATCATGTCCAGTCAGTTATGAAATACTTTTTGCGTAAGAATGGATTCAGTACCACAAGTTGTCAAATAGAGCCATCAAGCTGAACTACCGTCGTTACTATTCAGTCTATTGAAAAAATAATGATCTGTCTGCTAACTGAAGATCATTTATTTTAATAGGCATAATTCCTCTCTTCCATTGTGCGACTGTCACAAGCACGCTTGGAGTTTAGGCAGTCGATAAGAGTGTGGGGTGAACCGAGATTGCATCCAGTTCCAAGCACACTGGGAGTATAACGAGGATTATCTGCAATAAATGTTCATTAGTACCCACACACCAAAGATTATCCTTTCCAAATCGTAATTAAGTTTAGGAGATAAGGTGGCTGTTGTTCGGTATAACTATATATAACTTATATAACTTGTATAACTTCAGGTTTAATATCCGAATATTAAACCTGAAGTTATACAAGTTCAACATTATTTAAGAACAACTTTGATTTGTCAATTATACTTATTATAAATTATAAGTATCACCTAAATCTTTGGATATTATAATTTGAAGTATTTTGCAAACTTATAAAATCACATGTAGGTAGCTAACTTAGTTGCATTGAGTGACATCATAATCCATTCGTGAAAGGTCTTAGTGCAGTCTTTCTCACAACAGGAGCTAATATCTTAAGCGCATCCTAAGAAATTGGATTTTATAAAATAAAAGAGTAAAACCATAATATTTTACCAACAATAGATTAGGAGGATTAAGTACCATCGTATAAAGTAGGTACTGTGGCATCAATGCAGGGATTGAGTGCGTCAGCTGTGCGAGGCGATTCTGTCGAATAAAGATAAATGGGTCTATGAGTGCGGGTTAGAGGGGCATGAGGCGAGGGACGAGGGAGGAGCAGGGGGCTAATTGGCTGTCAGCGATGAGTCCGGTCCCGTACCGAGTGGCAACCGGCGACCGTCACCGGCGGCGGTTCTCGTGACATGATCGACCAAACAAAAGTACAAAACAATGAAACCTCGGAACATGAGCGAGAAAAAAGTCGTCACGAATACTGATCACGACCTAGATGGGATTGGATGGTAAATCAGATTAATTTAGCGCTGGCCTTTGTTGAAACGGCTGATTGACGAGCGTGTGCGGGCCGGATTGACGTTGGGGTGTTACGATCTTGGTTACTCTCGTCTCCCTTTATTGGAGAGCTTACGCCTACGTGTGGAAGCTATTACCTGTAGCATTAAGAGTGACAGTTATCATTTTTAGATCTCAGTAATTTTAAGCAGGTCTGTTTAAAATTTCTTCTACATTAGCTCGATTTGTAAGTTAATAATGATTTTATTTATTAAATCTGAAATAATTGCCTCATCGTAAAAAAGAAAATTGTATTGCTATGACTATGAATGAATTTAACTTTGCTAGCTTAGAATATGCTCAACGAGAGTAGACTCTTTATTTGTCTCTATTATACTGACAATCAAATATTTATAAAGACAGTTGCTTTTATAAACTTTCTAAGCTTTCAACGCAAGAAAACATCATCAATTTATCTTGATCTTGTTATAGTAAATCTAGTTAAAAAATATACTTGTCGTACCTGTAAGCGGGCACTATTTATCACCCACAGCATGTGTATTCAATTAAAGATTTGGTCGCACTTATACTAAAACTCGAAGTCGAGCGGATGATGTCGTTAAAAAGACAATAAAAGTTAACTGGGAAAAAATTCAATTGATTTAAACAAACATCTGCATAATTTATACTATAAAACAGGTACTTACCAATTTGTGTGTGTGTGCTATCACTACATAGTATAAAACAAAGTCGCTTTCTCTGTCCCTATGTCCCTTTGTACGCTTAAATCTTTGAAACTACGCAACGGATTTTGATGCGGTTTTTTTTAATAGATAGAGTGATTCAAGAGGAAGGTTTATATGTACTTTTTATCCCGATATTCCCACGGGAACGGGAACCACGCGGGTGAAACCGCGGGCGGCCGCTAGTCGTTTTATAAAAATTACAGTGACAGGAAGAGGCAAATCTTATTAATGTGGCTGTGATGCGTCTTCGTCCCACGATAGCCAGGTGTAGCTTCATTAGCATCGCGCATTCATTAACGGGACTCTTGGCCCGACACTAATCAAACCCACAACACAACTTATGTGTGAGCATAGTGTATAAAAACATGACATAAAAACTAGTTTGGGTGTCGAGTAACATTGAAATGAGTACCTTTAAATGTTTAATGAGTGTCTTTCTGCTCAACATAAATAAATTGAGAGGAATACTATGTCATCATCATCATCATCATCAGCCATTTAATGTCCCCACTGCTGGGGCACTGGCCTTCCTTATGGATGAATAAGGAGAATGAGCCATGACCCACCACGCGGGCTCAGTGCGGATTGGTGGGTATTAACGACTGCAAGTGCAGCCGGGACCAACGGCTTAACGTGCCTTCCGAAGCACGGAGGAGCTCGAGATGAAAAGTTTTTGGTCACCCATCCCGTGACCGACCATTGCGAACGTTGCTTAACCTCAACGATCGCAGGCCGAGCGCGCTATCCACTGCGCCACGGGCTCCTCGAATACTATGTAGGTAAAACTAATAAAAGTATAAAGTAATCATTACACTTAAATTACAACCTTAGCTTGATAGAGTGATCGATGTTATCCAAGATTCTCATAAAAATATCAGATTCAGTTATAGCGATAATAACCCTGATTCTTCGCCTCGTTTGCGATTTATATGCTGAGTTATCCGTTTACTGTGATCAACCAGTATTAAACTTGATCTCCGATGTAAACTGTTATCGTTTTTTGTTTCTTGATAAAAAAAGCTCAAGAATATCTGTTAAATGTAATTTGATTATTTACAAGCGAAGTTTGAACGACTTTTTGTTTATTATTTTTTTATTAGATCGCGCAGCATTGGGATTCAAGGTCCGATGATTCCACTTGTTAAGGTTTGCTTCACAAATAAGTGATAATGGTAAAAAATAGTTTTGTGGTGCTTATCTATTTATTTTTTCATTAAATATGTGTTATGGTTGACTAATGACTAGTAACGAAAACTACTAAGAACTTAAAGGAAAAATTGTGATAGAAACAAAAATCCAGGCCTGCAAGTAGTTTTCAGGCGGGATTCAACTACCTACTTGCGGGCTGGTGGTTTTTTTACTATCACAATTTTTCCTATAAGTAGGTACTTTCAGAATTGCATTGTGAATGTATAAAAATAATCTAAAATCTTAACTACTAAGAACTTTAACTATTATGAAAAGCAGGATTTTTACCATTTTTTTTTACAATTTTTAAGTTTGTTGTCGAGTCAAATTTAAAAAGGTAAACCCGTTTTCCATAATAGTTATAGTGAAATTGACCACGAAAGTTTAAAATCTAATACTTAGAACTGACTAGTAAAGAAACAAAAAACTGATGGAAATATAATAATACTTATTACTATACATAGGTATGAAACAAGAAATTTTTGTAGTAAGTAACTCTGAAAAGTATGTCTGTTATATATAAATTATTATAGTCACATTAAAAAAAAAGTAACAGCTGTCAATTGAGATTATGTACGCGCGGAACAAATAGCAATTCTTTGTTAATACCTTAATCCCGTTCATTCGGGGATTATTGCGTGCACATTTCGACAATTTCCACGGAAAAATGCGAGAGGAAAACAGCGCACGACTCACATAAATCTGTGGAGACATACAAAGCGTCAGGCTCGGGACAAAGTAATGAACTAATTACATTAGCTGCGACGGGACGGGACTGACTAAAATGGATAAACCGCGACTATTAGCTCCTTCATGCTCAGAGAATCATTTTGTTTTTACTGCCAAGCTTTTTACACTTCCGCAATAATAATAAACAGTTTCCCCGATTATTGGACAGTTTGAAGTCTACAGAGACCGGAAAAAGTAGGTATCGTAAAGAGCTATTTTTCAATGTTCTAACTTCTAAGGTTTTGTGTACTAAAAAAACTAAATGACTGCAGTCAAAAAGCTATTCAATAAGCCACGGGCCACCAAAAAACGCCGCCACTGACCTCTCTAGTTTTCATGCATTTTCTAATGAACGCCGGCGCCGACGACGCGCCCCGTCCGCCGCCGGTAATCGTCACTTGTTTCTTCTTCTAGCTACAAGCACATATTACTAAATAGTTACTACGCTTCAAGTGGCGGTTGTGTGTGGCTCGTGTACGGTTCGTGGATGGTTATAGTAATGTCGCTGCCCGAATTTCAGTAAGGTTATTTTTTTATTATTAAATAACAATTTAAAAGTTTCAATGCTAGTTTTATTTAGCTAGATAATTTGGATAAGCTGCGACTTTACTTAACCGTTGTTGTGTTGTATGCTTGGATCATTTTGTTTCCGATATGCCAAGCTTTTTTGGGCGTTTGTGCACTACCACTGAATTTTACCAATCCGGAAAAAAACGGATGCTTGTATTTAATTAATTACTATTATAAATGATTAATTATTAAAATACAAGCATCCGTTTTTTTCCGGATCGGTAAAATTCAGTGGTAGTGCACAAACGCCCTTACACTTTCGCAATAATAAGTCTAAGCTCAGCGTCGCCGCACACGAGCCACAAACGCCGCCACTTGAAGCTAGAAGCGGCTACAAAGGTAGAAGCGCGCGACAGACACTTGTCGCCGGTAGAAGCCACTTGCAGTCGGTGGCCTTTACTTTTTCGTATTCGTTATTTTGCTTGCATTATTTTGTGTCGGCGTTAGTGGCCGAAGCGAGAAGCGACTAACGGCGTCACCGTGTGTGTGTGGCGAGTTCATATAATAAATGTATGAAAACTACAGGAATGAGGACGGTGGTGGCGTTTTGTGGTTGTGGTCGGTGGCCCGTGTGCGGCCAGGCTAAATATTATATGCTGAGTAAGTTAAGATGCAAGAAATAGTTTTCTTCGTTAGTTATCTGAAGCTTTTTGCTCCGCTAGTAGGTACTAGTACTAGTTATAAAACGGTAATTGCAATTCACTTCCTCAGCTTAACTGCGTCTAGTCCGACGCTATTATCATACACATTTTCATGTTTGAGGTTATTATTTCTGGAGAGGGTATCTCTTTACATAGCCGCCTAGAAGCTAGGGCGTAATTCGAGCATTTTATGCGCGTTATAACACTTAGAGCAAATTGTATAGATATGATATGCTTATCTTCTGTTGTTTAGAGTGCGCTCCGGGGGCGCTCGATGTGCTGTGGTTAGCGAGTCATACTGCAACTTTTCCTACTTTCTTTAATGCAGAACTGTTCAACATCTAGATATTTTTAAGATGTTTTGCGAAGTAAAAATTAGCCTAGACTCATAGTCTATCTCTGTGCCAAATTTTGCCGTGATTGAGTAAAAACATCCAAACTTTCACATTTATAATATTAGTAAGATTAAAACCAAATGATAAGTAATATTAAACAGATATTTGACATGATAGGCTTGTATACATTTAACCCCTTAGAATTTATTTAAAGTACTTAATTTAATTTTAATATCTACCGAACTAAGTCTTATTCTTAGATACTCATTACACTACAAGTACTTGTCGTCTCTACTATTAGTTCTTTATCAGCATTCTCTGTTGTATAATGTTTAAGAAAACCCTCTCTGATATCCCGCAAGCTATTGCTAAGCAAAGATAAGCTGGGTTTCAGCTTAAGGCGATACTCGGAAAAAATGTGCTGAAGCGAGATAGCAATGAGAAAACGACGCGCGCGGGAGCGAGACCGATTTTGCAGATTAGGCAAAAAAAACACAAAATCACTTCGTATTAAAAAACTACAGCGATTTAAAAAAAATGCTTCTATACGATCCTCAATATTATTGGTGTCCACTAATTAAACCAATTTCCAATAGTGTAAGTAACCCCATTTAAGAATAATCTTCACTTTTCGTAATTTTTAGAGGTCTTTTCGAAAATAAAAAGTGTCGAGGCAAAATCATAAAATCGTGTTTTTGAAACTATACGATTCTAGATAAAGGTATGAAGAAATATATATCTTATTACCAGATTTTTAACAACTGTAACCGTCCTATAGTTTTAAATCAAAAAGTCCATATTTTTCCGAGTAGCGCCTTAACATTTCAGGAGATTTCAAACCTTATTTCCGTAGAAAGCTGGGTTCTAGGCTAAATTTCCCTTTCGACTTTACCTACTCCTTTAAGATTTATAGAGATATAGGAAAAAGGTGCTAGTTTCTTAAATGCACTTCCCATTTATCCATACTAAAATTATATATGTGAAAGTGTGTTTGTTTGTTTGTCCGTCTTTCACGTCAAAACGGAGCAATGAACGGGTCGATGTGATTTTTGGTGTGGGGATAGTTTGAGAGCTGAAGAGTGACCTAAGATACTTTTTTTTATCGCGGAAAAATATGTCATTCTCGCGGGATAACGTCGTTTAGTCTACGCAGGCGAAGCCACGGGCGGAAGGCTATTATTATATAACATTCATGTAATCGTGCTTTTCGGGTTGGTAAACTCATTAAATTACGTATAATACTTCAATTAACAAGTTTCCCACTCTCGTAAAACTTTATTATTAAATTTACAACATGTCTCTATAGAAATAAATACTTACACAAATAATTAACGTTCTTCGCTCCCTTACCTGTATGCTTACCTCCAATTGGAAGATTTTTATCGTGGAACAATGCAATGCTATGGCGTGATTGCGCGAATTGCATGACATGCGACGTAACTTAACTACTTACTAATTAATTGCCGTTACTTAACTTTTTTTCTTTCAATGCTAATAACCTGCTGGTTATCAAGTTTTCAAAGTAAAAAGTTCATTTATTTGACGTTAGCTAACTACTGTGTTAATTTTCTTAATAGGTTTGGTGTTTAATTATACTGACATCGAGCGACAATGGTAATTTATTATTAATCATCAAATATCATTTGCACAAATGGTCAAAAGTTACTTTTATAAAAGAACTAGGGGATTGTAAGCGATCATTAAATTATTAACTAGTTTGCAAATTGTTTTTCAGTTAAATATAGGTATGGCATTAGTTTGATTGTCTATCCTTGTAAGATTTGATTTGATATTATCTAATCACAACAATAATTTAACACCATCAATCATTTTCGCTTCCTACAAAAACAGCTGCGTGATTTCGATCATGCCCTTCAGCGTTATTTTGAAGTCAATAAAGAAAAACAAAATACACGATTAATTATTCGAAGCTTTAGTAAACAGTATTGAGCTTTGCGTTACTGAAAGCTATAGAAAATTTAGTGGCTACTCTCCTCTATATTTTTAGTACCTACGTAAGCCTCAGAATACCTTTCCTGAGCGATAACCTATATTATGTTTATTACTAACACTTACATAGGCTGTAGAAAGCGGTTTCCTCGCCGCAAGAGGCGGAAGACAGAGAGTCCCGTTACAGGACAGTCGTGCGTCCGGACCGCAAGCCCGCCAACTCACGCGCAGCTATTTCGTCTAACGCACTTCACTAATGCGTTTACCACTTCAAAGACAATTTTCTTTCATCCAAATGGATTCAAATATTTTGACCTCCTTATTGAAACATCGTGCGTGAATGCGCAATACACAATTTAGAGGCATGCGGGTGGGAGAGGCACTGCTAGATACAGGTGATTTGTGGGGAGAGGAGAGCTTGATAGTACTCTAATAGTACGCTGTAGTAGAGTCCATGTCACTGGTGCGTTTTTGGCGCTAGTTACAGTACACTTTTTTATTCTAATATTATGGCAAAAGAATAGTATTCGAATTCGACCGCGCGCAGAATTATGGCTAACTTCACGACGGCCAATAAGATTGAATCGCAATGTATGTACTTTATGACAATCTTTCTTCCAATGACTATTTGTTAAGAACTTTATAAACTTATTTAAAACCAATCGAAATTTATGTCGTTTGACCGAACTATAAAAACTTCAAAATGCTATAAACTGTTTAAACTATTTATAGCAACCAAAATATTTTCTGATACGCCCACCGTGGCGTGGCTATCTTAAATTGGAAATGCAGACGGTAGCATATAAAATTAACGAGTGATTTTAAATAAAGACCGTTTACTACATCATCAATATTAGCAAGTTTGCATAAATTCCTGATGTCCTGTTATTTACTTCCTCCAATTTTCCAATATTTTGTGAAAGGTTGCATGACGCGTCGATTCTGAACTTATTTCGACATATTTAATAGAATGTACCTACTGTTTTATTTTATCTGGTATTTCTCGTAAATACCTACTTTGATTTGTAAATAATTGTGGTGGAGGTGACGCAGGTAATAGTGCCAATTAATGTTAAAGACAATTTATTTTATAAAGACATCGTCGGTAGATATACCTACATGAATAAATCTTCAGAAATTAATATTCAACGCGTTTTTGGAGATGTAATTATCACGCCAGGCACTTCTGCCTAGATTACCAAGACAAAAAGATTTTGATTAATAAACATTTTACATTACAGGTTGACAAAAAATTTGAAGTTATTCTTTCGTCGTAAACCTTTATTTACTAAAGTTTTACGATAAATTTGCGTTAGTCGTCAATTATCCACTTCACATCAATAAGCTTTTGAAACTTTGTATAGGTACATAAACACGTTACAGCATAGTATGATAATAATTGCTAATAGACAATTTCCTATCATTACTATTATTTTTAATACTTACCTAAGCTTTGGTCGCTAACATGAGGAAATACAAAGTTACATTTTAATTCAGATTTTATTAAAGTAACATTTAAAAGCAACATACATATTTTACGACTCCAAATTGTTGTATAAAGAGGTGTAGACATTATTAATTACGCCGTTTGAGAACCGCCGGGCACATTACCATCTGGACTCGTAATTATCGACTGAACTCAGTTTCAAAGTCGCATGTGATACGGTCATTAACAATAATTTGCAAATCGTATGATTTTTTTGCGCACAACGTTTTTTTCTACTTGTCCTTCGGAAATCATTTTTAGATGTGGATGGAATAATGGTCTTGAATAAATTAAGTTAATGGCGAGTGGGATTGTTTTTTATAAAGGGACCGGTTTATGTAGAACCGAGAGTTCTTTTTTGTGTGTAATTAATTTTAGATTTGGAGTGTAGTCGTGACCTGAACGCGTGAGCCGCGCAGGCTTCCGCGCAATTTGCTTCGAATGCTACAATGTATTTTCGACCCAACGCACTTGTATATGTTAGAGCGACGGCCCTAACGCTATTGAAATAAGTTTCAATGTCGATTAAGTTTAATCGATTGAAAATATCGATAGCCTACGCAGCCTGCCCACAGTTGTGAGCGATCTACGTTTATTGACAAATCAATCAAGACAACTATATTTGCGTATGTGAAGGTAGAGTATTAGGGTCTTAAATAGTTCTCACAGATTTATAATTTGATCTATCCTTTTAAGTGTAGGTACAACTATATTAATCATTTTGTTAAACATAAGCTGGCAATTTAATTAAATATTTAAGCAACGATTACCGAAAAGTATTTCTGTCCGTTACTTAATTACTTTAGAAACCTAAATGATTGCATATAGTAAAGAATAGGTAATAGGTATACCGATAGGTTTTGTACAGTTTCTTAAAAATGAAGTAAATCGTTTCAAGCGAAACTTCAAAATGCAGAGCACAGTCATTTTTACCCAACTACGGCAAAGCAAAAAAAGGAGGGTTATGATTTTGACCGGTATGTATGTATGTATGTTCATCTGTTCCCGCATAACTTCTAAACTGCTGATCATATATTCACAATTGAGGTATCGTTGGAAGCGTCTCGATTGTCTGCTGGTTGTAGGCTATATCACGTCACATGGCGCCCTCTACACGACATAAAGTTGTAAACTAAAAAACTTTGTTTTAATAAGAATATCGTGTTTGGTATCAAATGAAAGCTCTTGATCAGCTCGTTTCAAAAATATATATATTTTATTGGTTATTGCTTGCGGCTTTGCTTGCATAAATCGAATTTTGACTTTATCACGAAATTCATCATTATCATATCAGCCGAACGACGCCCACTGCTGGGCATAGGCCTTCCCCAAGGAACTCCACAACAATCGATTCTGCGCTGCCCGCATCCAGCGGATTCTCGCGACTTTGACCAGATCATTGGTCCACCTTGTAGGGGGTCTGCCCACGGAACGTTGTCCGGTACGTGGTCGCCATTCGAGGACCTTTCCGCCCCAACGGCCATCGGTCCTCCGCGCTATCTGTCCCGCCCACTGCCACTTCAACGCTGCAATCCTTCGAGCGATATCGGTTGTTTTAGTTCTCCTGCGTATCTCATCGTTTCTGATTCGATCGAGCAGGTAAAAATACCAAGCATCGCTCTCTTCATTGCTCGCTGGGTGACTTTGAGCCTTCTTATGAGACCCATGGTAAAAGACCACGGCTCACTTCCATAGCTCGGTAGGCCAGTAATGACTGGCAACACACACTGGTCAAAGACTTTCGTCTTGAGACATTGAGGTATTTCGGACGCGAATATATGCTGGAGCTTCCCGAACATTGCCCATCCGAGCTGGATTCGTCGAGAGATCTCTTTCTCTAAGTTGGACTAAACTAACGGGACCGTTTGCCCTAGATAACCACTCAATGGTTACGCACGCTTAAATATGCTTACGGGGCAATGGTTGCTCAGCACAGCTCCGCTCCGCTCCGCTTCGCTCGCTCGGCTTTAAATTAAGTTTTAATCAAAAACTAGAAGGATTTAATAAAAACAAATTATTGATTTATAATGCTAGTTAAATTTGCAATAAGATTGTATGATTTGTAGATGGATTTTTATTACGATTAAATTAGAAACAGCGAGTTGAAGTTGCAGAAAAGGAAATATTTTACCGATTTCTTTTTAAAACATGCAATAAATACTAATAAATAAACAATTATTACAGACCAATTTGTGTTTAAATAATAGTTTACAATGTTGTTATTAGATAAAAGTAAAAAAAAAACTCTCTTTTAGAAAAATATTGTTTAATTAAAGATATAAAAATGTAAAATGAAGTACTTAGAAAAAATCGACCCGTCTCACAACCAGCTCCGATGGGACCATAAAAATTGCATTGTGAATGCAAAAAACTAAAAATTTAAATAACTATAAAAATGTAAGTAAAGAATCACCCTTACGGGCTACAAAAGTATGGATCGATTTCGTATCGACTTCTTTTTTGTAAGTAGATAAATTTTAAATATATACTTTTACCTCTTGTTTTTTTATTGTTATGTTAGTTTAGGTGTCATACAATTAGTTCTAGTAGTATAGGACAGTGAATATAAATAGGTTCTTTGATTCAGTAGTTAGTATGTATAGTCTCTTTCAAAGTGAATTAGAAATTAATGCAAAAATTACTTTAAAAATTTCGATTCATAGAAGTGATTAATGCTAGGCATAATAAAAATTATTACTAATAGAACAGGCTAATTTAGTGCCAAATTCAATGTTTATAATAGTATCACTAAATAGTTGTTAATAGCAGGTTTCTGTAAACCTATATCACTATTTAAACAGTGATTATTGCAAAAAAAGAAACGATGAACGATCAAAAATGTTTAAGCTGCGATTGTTCCAATTCCGCCTACTGCCGAAAATAACACATTATTCCGGCGTGATGGATGAACGAGCCGGAAACACGAGTGTCAATCAAAATAGTTTTTCCATTAGAATTATGTAGCGTCAGTAATCTCGATTGATTAATTACATTAAGTCTACAATTGCCTATGGAAGTCTAAATAATTGGAATAACATGAATTGATAAGTCATTCTGTAGCTTAATAATTGATTATACTTATTTAAAGAAAGATCTCGCTCTATGAGTTTATATTAATGATGAATACGTAGAGATGATGATGTGAATGAGTATACTTGTAGTAGATACAAAATTAAAAAATCGACCCGTCTCACAACGACACGTTTTAGTTTTTTCTCGAAACCTACATAGTGGTAATAAAATAAAACACTTTTTTCTGATTATTTCACGCGGTCCTACACTCATCCATCATAGATATCATAGCGATATTAATATAGTTTGTGTTTTTATAGATTTTTTGTTTTATCCGACGTTTCGGCACCGTTCGGGCCACGGTTACCACTGCACCTAATAATCCGAAAAAAGTTTTATTTATGATCACATTTTTAAAATCTGCTTTATAAATGTTGTAGGTAAGTTACCACACACTACTATTATTCTAGCTTTTATATAAGTAGCCTTTTATACAACATTAGATACTGATACCTTTTAAGTCTATGTATCTACTTGCTATACTTATCTAAAGCGTGACCCCTACTTTCGGTAAATCCTGCTATTCTCTTTCCGAATCCCTGCCGCAGTAAAGTGCGGGACAAATTGCGGGACAAATTGCGGAGCCCTACGGATTGTTATTGATGTGAGGCGGCGCGGGCGCGCGCTAACTGATAGTTTTCATTATGGCCGATCATGCGTCCAAACTGCGTAGGGGTGTCAGACTACTTCAATAAATTAGATTTATTTTGCATTACCTTATGTAAAAACTTAGGCATATTCAATTGTTTCAGTTTTGCCATTTGCTGTTCCGGCCCGCGGCATGCTTGTATAAGATTTGATCAGCGTTTGGGTGTGATCAATCGAACATAGAAGCATTTAGGAGGCTCAGAACGTTTGATTAGGGTTCGATCAATCAAAAATGGAAGCATTTGGTCCCCCGTATGTCCGCCACTAGCCCCAGCGCTTCTATTTTTTGTCTACGCTATTATTATACATTAATTATTATGTAATTCCCTATTTTCTATCCATTCCTTCAAAAACCATGCCTTTCATCCATTTTTCATCCCTTCTCATATCGATCATTTCAATGTCGTGGACTCGTGGCCATATCGTTAAGCTGGGCCGATTGAGATTTGCTTGGGCGCATTACGATGTGGTGGCATTTCGTGATTTGGTCGATTATTCCATGATGTGCCCAACAAAAAGTTGGACAGCTAACTAAAATAGTTGGTGAACTTGAAACGTCTGAACATATCTTCACAAATTGTAGCCGAAAACCATCTCGATCACGTCAGTTTTCAAACGAAACAAACCGCATCAAAATCGGTCCATTCGTTCATAAGCTACGATGCCACAACTGACAGACATACCTACACGAGAAGAAACTTTCGACAATGACACGTCAAACTTATAACACCCCTCTTTTCGCAGCCGGGGGTTAAAAGATGACGACCAGAAATAAAAAGCCAGCGTGTATCTATATGCCATTTTTAATTTCCTCTTACATGTTGGTTAAAACTTTTCCGTTCACTTCTTTTCCCTAATGCACTGCATCATTCTGATTGGTTCTCAGTGTAGTATTATATGGGTATTTTAACCAAACGTAGCATAGGCAGTTTAGAATATCACGGGTCACCTTTAAGCTACATCGAACTAACGACTAGCCAGTTAAATAAAAACTCCAATATTGAATTCCTTTTCATAATTTCGAAATAAAGTTATTGGGATTAAATGGTGGCAGCCCTACAGAACGGACGGAAAAATCATAAAATACGGAATCGGGTGCTTAACGGATAGGTACCTAAATTTACACTTCTCCAGCACGTTCATGCTGGCCATAGATACAGTAAATACCTACTTACATGATAAAACCACATAATACATACTAGCTTTTCGCCAGCGGCTTCGCCCGCGTGGACTTCACGACGTTATCGTATATAACTATAAATCAAATTAAATCAAATCAAAATATTTATTTATTCACATAGACATAATAAGCATGTACTTATGAATCGTCAATATTTTCTAGACTATATATTCAAGACTTTTTTAACTGACAAGAAAAAAAAGTCTTATTATTAGTTATATTTATTAGTAGGATTAGAACTATTAGAAGCACTTTATACAATTATATGCGCAGTAAACCAATAGATTATCTGAAAACTTCCTTTAGATACCGTGTTCCAAGAACTATTTTAATGAAATATCTACCCATGCAGTTGAATGGGGATTAAAAAGGCAGGAAATTACTGCTTTATTTTCCGAAAATTCTTTCGTCTACTTACAGTAAACGTGAGAATTTTCATTATTTTAAACTGATGATGATGTTTTTATAACATGATTTATCAGACGATTATTTTAAGTTAATATTATTTCAATTTCAATAAATAGTTCAGTTCAGTACCTATTCATCACTATAAAAGATAGCTCATACAAAATTATAAGTTCCTTTCTCATTAACCCGATAAACTATTACTGATACTGACAATTAGCTAGGTTCTTTCTGGTTAATAAAAATTTTATAAATACCTACGGTAGTTTTCTTCACATTGACTAACATCATTCATTTTGAATGATACTCTTTTTACAAATCTTTTATCTTTAACGACTACCGTTGACTACCGTTTAAAACATAATTTCTTGCGTTTCTTCTTTTTCTCTGTGGTCAAATAAAGTTTAAAAAGTTAAGCATAGCGCTGGTTAACAGTTATCATGGATGAATTATATGGATAATAGCTATTAATAACACGATTGGCGATAAATGTTCCAGTAAACAGAGCGGCAAGCCGCTGTTCTAACGGTTCCGTTAAGTAGTAGAGAAGATACCAGTAAATCAACTTATAGTGTTATTTTAAACAAGCAATGGTATTAACAATAAATTGAAAGCACAAGAAAATGTATAGAAATAGTAATTTTACATAACACGTATGATGTAAGAAAATTAGGTACCTACTCCTCCCGCCGCGTAGGGGCTCGGGATGCCGGGCCAGCCGTAGTCGGGTCGCAGGAGGAGATTGCCACATCGGATCCTCCACAATGCGGCTCCTACTGACGGCGGTGAGAGCAAGTAGTGAGGGGTTTAGTGGGTATTCCCCCTTTCTGACCCCCATCGAGTCCATGTCGCTGGATGGGGGGTCAGGAAGCGGATAGGTGAGTCCCACATAACCACCGCCCGCACACACCGTACGCGGGCGGGGTATGCGTAAACGCATTCCCCTCACTATAATTAAAAAAAAAGGTACCGACTGTTTTCGGGGGGGTTACCCGGTTGCAAAAGGAGGAGTGTTTGTCTCTTGTGTCTATCTGTGTGTGGCATCGTAGCTCCTGTACGAATAGACCGATTTTGATGCGGTTTGTTTTTGTTCGAAAGCAGACGTGATCGAGATGGTACAGCTATAATTGTGAAAATCTGTTCAGACGTTTCAAGGTCATCAGCTCTTTTAGTTAGCTGCAGTAGGGATCTGACACTCATAACAGGTATTTACTCACATAAGTAGTGTATAAAAAAAAAATGAAAAGTCACCCCCGAGTAGGGTTACCAGATGAAAAAAACAAAAGTCCTGAGAATAGGCCTGATTTCCATTGAAAATGCCTGAGTTTGAGTGGGGGGGGGGGGGGGGAGGGTGCAATAAATCAATAATTAAAGAAAAACTAAAAAGTTATGTATCTACTAAGATATAATAAGATTAATTAATTATTACCAAAGGAAGTTAGTTTGTTCTAAAAGATCTATAAAGATCTTTTAATCTAAGCATTTAGTTTACTATTTCTTCTGTATTTTATTGGAAATTCTAAAAATCCTGAGATTTCATGAGTTTTGCAAAATCCGGCCGCAATCCTGAGATGAGTCCAAAAATCCTGAGATCTCAGGCCAAATCCTGAGATATGGTAACCCTACCCCCGAGTCCCCCGACAGAAAAAAAAACTATGAAATGAAATCCATTCTCGGTCGGGGGACCACAAAAAGAGAAGTGCTAAAAGGGTACCTATATTATATGTTGGGGTCCCCCGACAGAAAGAGAAGTTAAATTTTTTTATTTAGAGTTTTTTTTCTGTCTTAAAATTTTCAATTTTTTTTTTTAATGTTTGTTCGTGTTTCGGATGAAGAAATAACAAATCATTATTAATATAATATTCCCTTTAGATTCATTCATTTCAAATAATAATAATATGTAAATATAATTAACATAATTAATAACAACTCCGTTAAGGCGATACTCGGAAAAATTATGCTGAAGCGAGATAGCAATGAGAAAACGATGGGACGGGAGCGAGACCGATTTTGCAGACTAGGCAAAAAAAGACAAAATCACTTCGTATTAAAAAACTATAGCGATTTAAAAAAAATGCTTCTACACGATCCTAAATATTATTGGTGTCCACTAATTAAACTAATTTCCAACAGTATATGTAACCCCATTTAAGAATAATCTTGAAATTTCGTATGTTTTAGAGGTCCTTTCGAAAATAAAAAGTGTCAAGCCAAAATCATAAAATTGTGTTTCTGAAACTATTTGAATTTAGATAAAGGTATAAAGAAATACATATCTTAAGGCGAGGATTCCCGACCGAATTAGGCACGCTAACGCTTGCTCAGCCGCGATCGATACACTTCACGCGGACGCAGCGGCAGCCGGCAGTGAGCTGTGAACTCGCCAGCGCTCCGCGAATCGAAAATCACTTAAAATTCAATTAAAAATTAACTAATAAAAAAAAAAATTAAAGTTATGACGGCCGGAATCCCTCGGCTAATCAAAGACAATCATTTTCGTATCATCATCATCATCATTTCAGCCGTACGACGCCCACTGCTGGGCATAGGCATATATATATATATATATATACATATATATATCGTACATTTTTCATTAACTAAAACCAAGTATACTGCAAGTAATACGATATTTGGATTACGCTTAGACGGATGTTTGGGATTTTATTTGACACAGTAAAATATCACCAATCGAAAAAGAACGGCCGGAAGCACTAGATAAATAACTGTTAAATAACATATATGTTTTCCAAGTTTTAAGTACTTGTGATTTGCGAGTACCTAATCCATAATTTAAAATACGGCACCGGAATCGCAGCCTTAACACCAGATTTGTAACAACTCTAACCGTCCTATAGTTTTATATCAAAAAGTCCATACTTTTTCCGAGTAGCGCCTTAAAAGTAACTTTGAACTTGCAGTTTTTAAATCAACTACCACTACAGCTACCACTAGACTGAATAAGTTGGTCTACACTACATAGATACCTATGCCTGGATTTACTGTTTATCTTCTGTACTGTGGCTGCTACAAGTTAAATTCGATCTTGGCGGAGGTTCAAATTAATTACAAATCTTCGGTCTAGCTCATACTGCGTGACCAAATAGCTACTCTCGGTCGCTTACTTCACTCAAGCTGTAGTTATTGTTAATAAATTATTGAGAAATATCACTTTGGGCTATGTACTGGTTTGAGAATGTAAATTATTAATTGAATTTCTATAATAAAACTTAACGACAAATGGTTTGAGCGCAGCTAATAAATTAATAGAATATAATAATAAATATTTTGTTCTGTAATAGATCTTAATGAAAATTATACCTAGTTGAAACATAGAATTTTGACGACTTTAAATTATTATAACAGAAATTAATAACACTACAACCTGATACAACATAATTACGAATTACAACGCATTTTTAAATTTATAAAATTCTCGTGTCCCAGTGTTTGTAACCAAAGTGCTCCGAAACGGTTTGACCGATTTTTATGGTTTTTTTTGTGTATATTCGGTAGGTTTGGGAATATGTAGTTAACTATTCCACCGGAGCAAAGCCTTTTTCGAGATTTTATATTTTGTTTTGATCGGATGATTTTGATGTTCTTGCTTTCCCGACGTTTCAGCGCCTTTGCAGAGGCGACATTGTTACGATACAGCCGCTCAGGCCACAGTCCCTAATTATGAAACTAAAATATATACTTTCTATAAAAGTCATGGCAAACAGTGTGGAACTCTTACATTGTTCTGTGTCTAGTACCTATACATAAAGATTCAACGTTTCTACTGTGATTAATAAGAACGAGTAAGTATAATTAAACTTAGATGAGTCTGGTTTGGCGAGTAAAAACCACCAAAAAAAGCATACTTATAAGTAGGTATATCTTTTGAACTTCGACTATTTAATTTAGATGGAGTAGACTATTTATATGAAACTATACTTACATAATAAAAAGAGGAAAGATTAGATTGGTTGTTTGTTTCTATTGAATAGACTCTGAAACTACTGGACCGATTCAGAAAATTCTTCGTCCATTAAAAAAGCTAAATTTCTACCGAGTGACATCAGGCTCTTTTTTATACCGATATTTCCTCGGGAACGGGTACCACGCAGGTGAAACCGCGAGGATCCATTAGCATGTAAAAAGCATAAAATAACAGTTTTGTAGCAACCATTTAAACTTGAATTGAAACAGGTTGTGATGGATGGATTTTTATCGTAATATTTTTTTGTACGCAGTCATACAATAATGTTTATATCGAAGTGTTTAAGTGGTTTTATCTGAATCATTAACGAGAGCAGATACGTATCTAAGAACTCGTTTTATGTTAATGTACAACCGATTCCGCATCGTGTGTTTCAAGAAGAAAGAAAATCATTACGTGTAGATATTTATTTAATCGTACTTAGAACGGAAATGCATTGCAATAACCACGGATGTGACGTGAATATATTATAGTAAGAGTACGTGTATGTTTGCTATGATTAAAATTGTCTATTAAGCGCTTAGCAGGAAATCTGTTATTTCGAAATGGCAGTGATAATCAATTTGCTGACATTATATAAATGTTTCAGATTCATGCTTTGGTATAAATCTATGCATTACTTCACTACCCGTAACATACCTAGAGAAAAAAAATTTATAAAGTTCACCATTGCGAATAAATAAGTGCATAGATCACTTTACTACTAATGAATCAGTATTTTTAAGCGCGTATGTAGGTACATTGTGTTTTCGGATGTGTACCTAATATTTCCGAGTTGAATGAAATATATTTCCAATGTGATATCATGCTAACTCCTCATATTTATGACAGTACCTACTCAATGCCAATTCCTGACAGTAGAAAATTATCACTAAAAGAGATAAGCTGAGGTACTGACTAGAGTAGAGTTAGTAGTATAGGTAGTCGTTGTATACGATCTAAAATTCTGCCCATAATCGTTTATTAAAACCCATAAAATTAATTCAGTTTTCAATAGCGGTATTAAGTGGTAATTAAAACGTTAAGAGTTGGTGTGCAATAACTCGGTTCTCGTTCGAGAAACGGCGGGGTCCCTCAATTATTCTAGAGACTATGGCCAGGAATGTCTAATTCGCTCACGTAATTTTGGGAGGAATTCGTCCCAGACGGATGTCGGAAACTATTTTTATTGCTTGTTTCCTATTTGCTCGCCTCTGTCGGGCACAATATAAGTTGAGCTCAAACTTTATCAGAGTCGCGTGCACGTGTATTGTGTACTGCACGTCTGACTCTCTCAGTTGCGTTAAACGTTTTCTTTCACACACATCTTTTGATGCCGTGAGAAAAGACTAAATGCATTCATTAATCAATGCGGTGCCTGTTGTTGGCTGACAGTAGAAAACATTAGTTTCGAGATAATTGAGGGTTACGTGTTAAAATCAATACAGAAATGTCCACTTACGCGCTATTTGTGGCTATTCTGGTGATACAGCTCCGAGACGGTTCACATCGCCTGCAAAGAAATTATGTATTTAGTAGAGACCTTGGGGTTTCTTTCATTGGCAACAAAGTACCCACTGTTTGCTGTTGAATGCGGAGTATGTTTTTTATTTTTTATTTTTATTTTCAAGATATACAAAACAGGTTTCAACCATAACGTACATTAAATCTTAATTAACTTATATCTAAGAACAAGGTTGTAACCCTTAGGATGTATATAGATAGGTACCACAAAAATAACTAAAGGAACACAAACAAGTTTGAGGTGTTCAAGTAACAATTATTACATTAACGACTGCAATGAAATAGCATAAAATATTAAGGATATAGCATAGGTAAAAAAAATATCGTCGATGGCCGTTGCTTATACAAGCGAGGGGGTGCTGGGATCGGTAAGACTCCGGCCGCGGCACTCTCGTAGACTGAGAAACACGTGTAGACGCGGCATGAAGCGCGGCATTCTATTTCCATCAAAAATATCACCTATGTGCGCTTTTACTAAGGAAATTATATTATGTAGAATACAAGAAGAATTATTATGAATATTTATTGTAAACGTCGGTTTGTAGGAAGAGTAGATCTTAGATATTATTCGTATGTAGTAAAAAAGCTTTTTTTAACAAAGATAGTCACTTCAAACGATTCTTCAAAATGCAGAACACAGCAGCAGCTATTTATATTTATTTTCTATCTCTAGATCATTTCGATAATATATCCATTATCGAAATGATCTTCGCAGGCAAAACTACAACATTTGCTACAAATTACACTGAAAAAAAAATGTATACTGCTCTAACCAGTAGGTACATTTTCAGATTTATTCCAATCAAATTAATAAAACTTATAATTTAATATGAAAAAATATAAATAACTCATACTAGCCCATCATCTAATACTTTTTTACAAAATAAATCTACTAAGTTAATCAATATTTAAATAAGTATACCGTTTATATAAAATCACGCTATCAATTTATAATATAAATCAATATATAAAAAAAACACTTAAATAAAAATATTGTTTAAGTACAAAAAAATAAAATTAAATACATATTATTCCAATACCAAAAATGATAATATCAAATAATACAATAACTTGTGTCATTGAAAATTGGAAGCAACGATCACATACACCCAGATACAAGAAAATATCTAAAAGTTAGTTTTCGACATTTACCCTTCCGAGAATCGAACCCGGGACGTCAGAGATAGTGGCACCTAGAAAACCGGTGCGTACACCAATCGGCCACGGAGATCGTCGAATTTGTTTAAACAAAATGTAGCGCAACTGAAATAATTGATACTTTGTTTGCTTGCTTGCTTGTAAACTTGCCACGTAAGGTTTTAAAACAGCCACTTTAAAAAAAACCTTTTTTCATTACTCATTTAAAAATATCTTTATTTTTCACTGTCACTATTTTTCGCCATGTACGCATCATATCCCTTGTGCTCTAAAAATGGGTAAAAAACGTAAAAACTTGCCTAACGTCAGGTTCTTTTTTCTGTTTAAATATTATGCGATATGCTGAAATATTTGTAGTAATTAAAAATTTAAACCGAAGCGGCAGCAACACAACTATATGTTAAAATTTTGTCATATTCATTAACATGAATCTCAAGACAATTTTGTGGTGTAATGACAACCAAAGGCGACAGCAAAAAAGACAATAATGGGTGCATCCATTGCATTGTAAAGTGATTGACTGATATTCGGAAAATTCTAAACAGTTAAACAATGTTTATTAAATTAGTCGCGTGAATTGAGTGAACTCACAAAGGTAGTTTTATAATGTGGTTGGTTTATAACCTACTATATGTACTATAGTACTTGAATAAAATTTTGTGTGAATAGATTCACCCAGAAGATGCCTATTCACTTGCGACTTTAAGAGGTTTGGGTTGTAGGTACTCGGGCAAACAGAAGCCGGCAGGGTATTCCAGGCATGATGAAGGAGTACTTAATTCTCTGAGCGTGAGTTTAAAGGAGAGGGCGGAATGAGGTCATGCAACTCAGATGCACACTCGTTAAAGCATATCTGACAAGTGACTCAGGGGATAAAACTCATAGCTGAATTCCCCCATCGACAGTATCGGAGTGCTTATTCGCCAGGCCAGATAAAGAGGTACGCACTGTGTATCAGACTAACACCAGTAACATAGAGATCCTTACTACCGAACTTAGTAACTGTACGGTCACTTCAGTCTACAAACCTCCCAATGCACCGTATTACTTCAGCTGTCCGCCGAACTTTAACGCTCATCCGGTTAGATTTGTCCTTGGTAATTTTAATAGCCATAGCGAGAACTGGGGATACAGAACCAGTGATGACAACGGAGTGAAGGTTGAAGAATGGGTTGATGGACACATACCTACTATCTTTGATCCATGATCCAAAACTTCCGTCATCATTCAACAGCGGTCGCTGGAAAAGGGGTTAAAACCCTGATCTAATCTTTGCCAGTGATCACATAGATCACGAATGCGTGAAGACAGTAAGTGGTGCAATACGGAGGACCTAATTATGTGCCAGGCCTTACGACCTGAAGGATAAAATAATAAAATAAAATAAAAAATATCTTTATTCAACTTGACTTAAGAAATAAGCTCTTTTGAATCGTCAATATTTTCGTTCAAGACTTTTTTAACTGATAAGAAGAATAGGCGCAATAAACTTATCAGCTTTAATAATTGGAGTAACGATATTTCCAAAGATTTATATCGTTAACTTTTACAACTTTTAATTATAATATTACATTAGTTCACCTAAGGTTATGTGTTACATCAAATCCATGCATTACGGTCTTTCAAATAGTCGTCTACTTTATAATATCCTTTGCCCATGAGCGATTTTTTGCCATGACTTTTGAATTTGTGCAAAGGCAGCTCTACTAAATTCTGTGGAACTTTATTAAAACTAGCTACGCTTTTCCCCAAAAACGAACTTCTTGTTTTTTCAAGTCGAATCCTTGGAACGGCAATCTTATTTTTATTTCTTGTTTTGAATTGATGTATATTGCTACGCTTTACAAATGTATTGAGATACTTCTTCACATATACCATATTCTCATATATGTATTGTCCTGCAACAGTTAATATGTTGATTTCTTTTAAAGAATCTCTTGGCCGAAGTTTGTATATGGCGCGAATAGCTCTTTTCTGAAGCACAAAAATACTTTCGGTTAGCTGCTGAACCCCAAAGTAATAGGCCGTAGGACAATACACTCTGAAAATAGCTAAAATAGATTAACCTTGCCGTTTCAATATCGGTTAAGAGCCTTATTTCTTTAACAGCAAATGCCGCAGAACTGAGTCTACCGGCCAAGGCTTCAATATGAGTGTCCCATTGAAATCGATAATCTAATGTTATATCTAAAAATTTAGTACTGTTAATTAATTCTACTATATTGTCATCCAATTTTATGTGAATATCAACCTGTCTTACATTTGGCAGGGTTTTTTTTTCACATTTTGTTTTTTTCGAGTTTAATGATAGATTAATTGATGGTACCACGGCAAAAAGAAATTGCCACAGTACCATCAATAGTACTGTGTAATGGTACCATGGTAAAGGAATGGATTATTGCTATGAAACCAATGCGCAACATTCGATAAAGTACTATTTACTTCGTCAGAACAATTATTACCTCTGTCAACTTTAAAGACTAGAGGAAGTGCCATCAGCAAATAACACTGTCGCGCATAAATTCTTTGCTTAAAAAGGAAGGTCATTTATATAAATTAAAAACAGCAAAAGGGAACCCCTGGGGTACGCCCATGTTGATAGGGGCTCCAGTAGACTCAGTTTTGTTGATAACTTCTTTCTGTGTTCTTTCACATAGATATGATTGCATAAGGCTAACCGATTTATCATAGACACCATAATGTTTTAATTTCCTTAAAAGCGTTTGGTGATTAACACAATCGAAAGCTTTGGAGAGGTCACAATAAATACCAACTACATCTCGCTTGCTCTCCCAAGCATCAAATATATGTTTTTAAATATAATATGATAGGATGACATACCAAGACCAGTATGAATTAGATCTCATCTCACAGGACACCGTAGATTTTGGGAATAAATTGCTAGAAGCCATATCCGAAACAACGAGAGAAAAGTGGAACAAGCTAATCGAAGGCGTAGATATGACGCATAAAAGCAAGAAGGCATGGTGTTTTATAAGGAAACTAAATAATGATCCTAAAATCGCTGATCGTCATTCCAATGTGACCACAAACCAGATCGCTCACCACTTACTCCAAAATGGGAAAGCTTCCACGAAAAGTCTCCAGAAGATCCAAAGAAGAAATATCCAATAAAATAAAAAATAAAAAAAACTAAGAAATTTACACGAGACCCTGGTAAAGAGGTTAACCACTTGGACGAGGCTTTTACAGAAACAGAGCTCAAGTTTGCCCTTGATAAGCTCAAAGAAGGTAAAGTCGCTGGCTTTGACAACATCAGGGTCGAGCAGCTGAAACGGTTTGGTTTCGTACTACTTATACAAAACTGTCATTTCTTCCATGGCCGCTTTCAAAGGGTATGTAATCTAATCACTGACGTTTTAGCCACCTACTTTTAATAAATGACATTTGTGGCAGAGAGTGTATATAAAACTTCTTCGATATTATTTATTTTTATGAGTTAGTCAGTTAGTCAGTTTAAAGTTAGCCCGCCATTTGTTTATACTTTATGCAATGAAATTTAAATAATGAAATAAATATTCCTCCTTCGGATGTACCTATGCAATATTTCATTAGAGTATCAAAAATTTTACTCCGACTATGCAAGTCTCCTTACAGAACTCCGCAAACTTATCTGACGCGGTGGTTAAATTTGTGAGTTAAAACTGTCAATACAGCTGACAGACTTTTCATTCTTTTTTATTGCTACTGGCGCCCCAACCATCGGTTTTAGATATTGTTGTGGGGATTTCGAATTTCGAATTTCAAAACCGCGAGAGCATTTCTTGCAAGAAATTGTATGCATGCTCTATTTTGTACTAATAATGGATAAGAGAATCAGTACCTAATAAAAATGTTTTGAACCTGAAATTTACACAAAATGGTGCGGTTTATGTTCCTCACTCAAAGGAAAGAAGCTGGACTTCTCACAGTCTCATAAAATTGGTGTAATGGTGATATTAGATCAACTAGGTATATAAAATTCTTACGTCGGTTTTATTTCAAGAATTGCTTTTACATTATGTCTCTGTAAAAAACTTTTTCAAGAAGCGAATTTCTTATTTCTTGATGCAATTTTTTACACCTACCTATCTTAACTTTCTCACATTTTCAATTTTGAGGAACCTAAAACGAACATAAATTTAATATACAGTAGTAGAAGTTAGAAACTTAGACTAATTATGTACCTACAACACAACAAAATATTGGTACTCAAATAGGTACAACTTTTATGGGCTCTTAGATATCTTAGGCAATATTATCCGACACTTTTATTTCAAACTATTGATGTTTGCTTTAGGTAATGAGTAAAATAACTTGTCCTAGGTTACATAGGTCTATGGTTATGCAATAAATGGCAAAGCACTCATCTATACCCAATCCTGAAGCGCTATTTCAATATTTCCTAGCAAAATAAGCATCATTGAAAAAAATTAGGTTCCTAGTGTGAGTTTTTTTTTTCAATTTTGGCGCAATCGGAGCGATACAGTCTCCACGTCCAAACGCCGCCAATGCCAGGCGGAGACTGAATAATTATGCTGCGAAACGGTGCACGATGCATTTTGGGATACTAGTTATTGACTATAAATATAACAAAAAAAAATTTTAGTAACTTCCCTAGATATGACTAAGAACTACTTACACAAAAAAAATTAGCTTGATTACTCAACTAGTTATTGAGATAATTGAGTTTAAGACGGAAAAAAGGGGTCTTGAAAATATTTTTTTTTAGTACATTGTATTTATTTGATTCAAATAAATTTTAGTAACTTCCCTTCATAAAGAAAAGATCTATCACATATAATATTTTGGAAGGCCTAGCAATGATACTTTGTCAGGAAATTTAATTTAAAAACATTGAAAATTCTGAGTTTGATCGCAGCAATAGCCTTAAGTAAATTGAGTAATGAAAATATCTGTTTTGATGCCTGGTTTTTGCTTAGTTACTCAATTAAGGTCCACTTGCAGCAAATTTGCTAAATCTCGATTTAACCAACACTAGATTTAACCTTTACAAAATGTCAAAATGTTAAATCTAGATTTAACATTTTTATTTTAAAATCTATATTTTAAAATTGACTTTCCTGTATGGGCTAAATCTAGTTTTAGTAAAATCGAGATTTAGCAAATTTACTGCAAGTGGACCTAAGTATTCCAGTCTCATTTGATCAGAAGTCTAAATAAGTCTAAAAAGGAAAAATTGTGATAGTAAAAAACCACCAGCCCTTCAAGTAGCTTACAAGACTGGTCGAATCTTGCTATCACTTTTAACGCTATACTGGCAGATGGCAGATGAAGCAACGCTATACGTTGCTTCATCAATGTAAAGGTTCGAAATTCGAATAGGTACCTCGCACGCATCCCCAATCCCTCGCATTCGAAAGATTTTTTTTACAAATGTTTAACAATCGATTATGATGAAACAGCCATTAAATTAATAATTCTGTAATGTGTTAAGTATAAATAATATTGATTTGAAATGTCTATGTATGTATTTTGTTGGTGTACCTACTTAAGAAATAAAGAAAAAAACTAAAACAGCAACCAAATCAACAAATCCGATTACGCTTTAATTAATTAAAACGTTAAAATATTCTTGATAGGGAGGTAGGTACAGTATACATATTCATAAATGTTAAATTACAATCGATCGAGTTCAAGCGCTGTTGCTTCTAATTTGACGCTTATTACAAGAGCTTTATAAATATGGATTAGCGGAGTCAACGTACGGCGGAGTTCTGTTAACAAAATAAAGGGAGATAAGTGATATTGGCCTGCTGCCAGGACATGGTCGAGCCTCAGTCCCCACTCCATTGCTCTTTACATAACTTCGCATTCAAGGGATCATTAATCTTCCTAGTTCCACGCCAGGGCGAGTTTAATTTTAATAAACGGCTTTGCCCATACCACGGTATTAATTTACATGGCCTAATGAATGCAACTCTTGTTATTCCAAATCTCTTGGATTTATTTACGCCCCTTATTAATTGCTTTAATCGAACGCCGACTTAATCAGTCAATGCCGTTTGAATACTATTGTTTATTTAATAACAATGTCTACATTAGTAATTGTCTAATGAGAAAATTATTCATGTAACTAAGTACTAGTTAGGTAGTTTTATCTCCAAATACTAGACATAAATGACCTAAAAAATATACCTACACACGTTATTAAGCGAATGAAATTTTAAAAACAGTATCGCATGTTACAACTCTTACCATTTCAACTTACCAAAATAGAACGTCCCAAGAAAACTTTTACAATTTTCACTTTTGTTTTTCAGTTCTAAACTCGAGTATTTTAAGCGAAAGTAGTGCTCCAAATTGTTCAACAGCACAGCAAACAAGGCTAAGCCTAATTCCTAAAATGGTTATCTACAAATTGGCTGGCCACAAATGCGGTTATATTCTGCAGATGGCGTACTTTCATGACTGGAGTTCGATGTTGTTAGTAATGAATTTACCCGGCGGGTCCTAAGCCGTTGAATATTAGCCTTGTCGCCGACACTGGGTTTGGAGTTGAATAAAATTGTGACCTGGATTCTGGTAAATTATAACCAAAATTGTGGAGGTATAAAACGATTTAATTTTATTCAATTAATAGTTTTAATTAATCTAGGTCAATACGAGTTTCTATCGCTGCATGTAGACAATTCTACAAAAAAAAGTGAGTTAAGAAAGAAAGGCTTTTGATAGAGCTCATATTAAAACCGTAATGTTATATTGGAAAACGAGGTCAGGAAACCTGTAAAAAATCGGGGAAAATCATCCTCAAGTGTTCCAAAGTATGTCCTCGCCATATTTTTGAACGTTTTACGAGGGTTGGCTATTCTAGTTTGTATTATCGCCGTAAAATAGAATCATAACTTACTAAAAGCATGAGGCTCGTAACTCTATTAGTGGTTAGACATTGCTGATGTGACGCACATAATGTGAGGCCGTAGGAGCGTCGGGGCCCTAGGGACTGGCCTTAAAGTACGGCCTTCCCTGCCTTCATCAAACTGTATTTTATGGCAGCCGGCCAAATTCCACCCGAACACAGGTGTGTAGCATTTTTTTGGCCGCGCTCTGAATGGGTGCCACTTTTGAAATTCATAACGCTGCCAACGCGAACTTAGGCTGTAAATACTAGGGAAAAGCAATCTCATATTTTTTCATATGATTTTGTGCCGTGCGTCGATGAAAAACTGGAGGTTTTTAGGTTACGGTGGAACGGTTTGAGAAATATTTCATGTTTTTTATTAAAGTAATTTTGCTAAGTTCTTTCGAGTCTCAATTAACCAATTCAGATTTTTTACTTCAGTCATCCTCATCACTCTGCCTGCACCAATCCGCATTGGACCCGCGTGGTGGGCTAGGGCCATTCTCCTATATATGTATGCATCCATGAGGCCTGTATCTCAGCAGTGGGGACATTACAATGGCTGATGATGAGCAACTCACTTTGTCGTCCTTAAGAATACGGCGTTACATTTCCACAAATGAAAAGACAGTTACTGGTAGTCTATAAATATTTTACAATGGCTATAACAAATCACTTAAAATAAATTGTATATCACAAAGATAAATCGTACTCGTTCCACGTAAACAACAATGTTTGAATACTCGGAAGTAAAGGCCCATTCGACCTATCAGGAGATCGTGATACGAAATCCTTAGTAGGGTAATTTCCGAAGCATTCGGAAATACTGTTTGTACCTGAACCATAGAATGCGTGATTTACTCGTCCTCAGGGAAATATATGCGAATGCTCGGGACGATGTCTGTAATACCTTAATTCGGCTAATCTTCTCCTTAGAGGCTTGCGGTGGTTACGTGCGTCGTGATTCCGGTCGAGTGCAAGCTATATTAGTATTCACTTACATATTAGCATTCAACCTCCCCAGATTACGTATTATATTATTATGTAGATCTTTAGTTTGTGTTTATTTCTTTTTTCATCTGTAGTTAGCATGGGTAAATAGTGTAGTACATATTACGTATAGATCAAAAGATTAATCACCAGTGGCCCGGGGGACACATGCCGGAGGCTTTCCGCCGGAGCGCTGAGGAGCATGGCCCTGTACGGGGCGCCAGTTTGGGCTGACAAGCTCGACGATGAAAATCGGAGATGCTTACGTCGGCCACAGAGAGCGATCGCAATTAGGCTTGCAAGAGGTTACAGGACCATGTCCTTCAACGCAGCGTGTGCGCTGGCAGGTACACCTCCCTGGGAGTTAGACGCCCAGCTGATGATGGAGGTGCACCAGCAAAGAAAAAGTGCACTAGCTAATGGGGACCGTATGGCCCCAGCAGAGTTGACGGCAGCTCGACGCCGTGCGGATGAGCAGTTGAAGGTCCGGTGGGAGGGGCTACTGGATGTGGATCCGGCGGGCAGGCGGACAGCCGAGGTCATCCGCGCAGTATTGAGGCAATGGTGCAGCCGGAAGTACGGGTCGTAGACCTTCAGGCTGACACAGGTGTTTTCTGGGCATGGATGCTTCGGAAAATACCTGTGTCGGATTGGAAGTGAGGCGACCACACGGTGTCACGATTGCGGCGCTGGGGTGGACAGTGCGGAGCACACCTTACAGGAGTGCCCTGCCTGGTCATCGCAGCGTAGTAATCTGTGCGCTGTGGTAGGGAGAGACCTCTCGCTGCCAAGCATGGCTCGTGCCATGCTTGGTAGCGACAGGTCCTGGGACACGGCAGTCTCCTTTTGCGAGGATGTCGTCTCGCAGAAGGAGGCATCGGAGCGGATCCGCAAGCAGGATGCTCATGCGGATCAGCTCCGACGAAGGCGGGTGAGACGGAGGATGCAGCGCTTTGCGCACCTCATTCCACTTTAGTCGGTGTTGGACGGTGCAGTGCGGGTGACGGCCTGTCGCCCGCACTGCGCCGTCCAGCCGTGCGGGTGTAGTCTGGGGGGATGGCCTCGCTTGCTCGGCCTCCTCCCGTCGCGTAGGGGCTCGGGATACCGGGCCAGCCGTCGGCGTCGGGTCGCAGGAGGAGATTGCCACATCGGACCCTCCACAGTGCGGCTCCTACTGACCGGCGGTGAGAGAAAGTAGAAAAGAGTAGATCAAAAGATTAATAATAATCGTCAGATATAGATATTCAAGATATGCTAGAAGTATTTTTCGAAACCTTTTGCAGAGGCGTTGCCTAGGGCTTGTTTACTTGGTTTGTGATTACCTATGGTACCATTCTAGAATAGTTTTTTGTACATACTCTTTGCAGACTGATATGTATTAACCGAAAATAATTTTAAAAGTTAGTTTCAATGTGGTTTCATACAGTCATATTCTATTGTTTTACTTAGGTACCTACATCATTGAAAAAGCAGCCTATAATTTTAATTCGGTAGAAACTCAAATAAAAGAGTAGTATTGTTTTCAATCAAGTGGCCATCTGTTTTATGAAAACGAATGAATAATGTTTCTGAAATGTGTAAGTTTCTTTCAAGTGTAAAAGTTTTGCCAACTTTGCAGCTTAGCTGAAGCTAAATGCTAGTTACTAGTTATAATGATAAAGTAAAAAATTATACAGCGATTTCTGAGCATGAAGTCAACGGTTTTATCACTGCTCATATTACCATGCAAACCTGTAATACGATCTTGGCTATTTGAATAGGTAGGTATATCAAGTAAGCAACAATATTTCTTGTTTTCGTCCTATCTAACAAAGAAATTTAACGAAATAAATATTATATACATACCCACGTACGGTACTTACTTGTCAATTAAATAAAATAAATAAATAAATAAATAACTTCCTACAATCACACAAATTATCTAAGCCCATATTAATTTCATTAAGAAACTGTATCATGGAAAACTTGATAACAGATAAATATATACTTAAATTCTTTTTGTTTGTTAATACGTACGGTACTTAATATACATAGTAAACACCCAGACCAAGACAAATAGACATGTTCACCTATTTTTCTTGTTCGGGAATCAAACCCGAGACCTCTGGCGCAGAAGGTGGGTAGGCTACCCCTGCGCCAAATCGGCCGTTAATTAATTAAGCATTAATAAGTGTGTAACGTGTTTGTGTTATAATTATAAATGTACCTAGGTCAAATAAAAATGCAGTAACTACAGTAAGAACAGGTGTAGTCATTTAACAGATAGTCTATTATAAAATACAAGAACGGACTATTCTAAAATTATTAAAATAATTTCTATCTATTCTTTATGAACCTGCTAGCTTTCCGCCTGCGGCTTTGCCTGTTTAAACGGTGCACGATGTTTTCCTGTGGGAATGAGACATTTTCCCGGTAAAACATCCAGACGCGTTAAGCTCATTCGTCATGATTGAGTAACAAATATTTAGATAAACATCCAAACTTTCGCATTTATAATAATGTTTTTAATTTGTTATAAGAAAGTGTCCATAAAGTTGATAGACAAGAATTTCGCTCATATAATAGACAAACAAAGGTATACCACCAACGAAGCTCATTAGGAACTACTTTGGTTCCCAACTGTTACTTTCACAATTCTGTTCCTTTAAAGGAACAAATGAGTGAAACTCGGCAGTTCCGCACTGTCTAGACTAGCTTCGTTTGGAAAACTTGTTACATTGTAGACCGCAAAATAGTACTTGTAAAGTATTTAACCTATATTGCACAGAGTCATTTGCCTACTCGTACATTTTATTGTGTCTTAGGTCGTTGGGATATGTTAAGCATTAGTAAACCCTACTGGTCTTAAATTTAATAAGTTTTTATAACATATAAAGACAAAAATGTTTAGTAAAATATTTTGTAGGAGTCACAATATTCTAAAACATAAGCTCCAAAGATCCATGAAACGAAATACAAAAATAAATAACAAAAAAAGTGAAATATACACAATGAATACCGGTTTAAGTACTACTTTAAATTAAACATCAAGGAAAACAGTTGTCCAGCATTTTATACTTCATCATGTCAGCCGAACGACGCCCACTGCTGGGATCCTTGGGGGAGGCCTATGCCCAGCATTTTATACTTACTTATTTGTAAAATAAAATCAAAACAAATAAAGACTATTTTATCTTGAATCAATTGCACGATTAAAATCGCGTGTGGCCTATAGTTTAATAATAGTTTGTTCGATTTAAAAGCTTATTAGGTTTGACTGTTTAAATTTAGTATCGAGAGCTTTCCAAAGTATCGCAATCGCAACACTCTATCAGGTTTAGCCAGACATTTGTAAAGGGGACTCGTTAATATTTCAAGCCCTAAATCTGAATGTCGTATGGAACGAACAAAATGCATGGTTGGTACACCAGTCCAAGGTTGTTTTATTACGGCACTAACATGTTTAGTATCTGCCCATTGTTCACTGGAACCGTTTCAGCGGGACATTTTTATTTGTACTACGGCGAAAGCTTGATTTAAACATTTGAAAGTTCCACAATTTCTTGGAGTAGCCGGCAAACTTTGTTGGATTGCGTTTTAAAACAGCATGTTTAGCCAGATGCTCTCTTGTTTTATGTTCGTTCTCGATTCATTTTCATGATGGCCGATGTTTATAAAAGCGTGTATATTTATATTAAGTTCGCACCTCTAATATGTTATCGTGGTTTTAAAGCACCGACTTCTATGTCGGATATTATGAAATCAGTGATGAATTGATGATATTCTATGGGAGATTTTTCATGTTATTGAGGTAAAATAAAAAGTTATAATTATGTAGGTATAATATACCTACATTTTATAAATTTAAGTAACGCCTTCGATTACTAATCAATTGGTAAACAATAATTAGATATTCAATAATATCATAAATAAAACATCCATACTTACATAATCAAAGACCAAATATAAATAAATTTGAACATATTTCACGAAAACAAACGGGTTTAGGGTATCCATTACCTGTTTAGTATTACCACGTATTGCTTACAGTTAATAAAATATCGTACATTGTGACGTGACACAACTTATATTACAATTCGATATCGAGAAAAGGTTGTCATGGGTTGTTTTTCAAACAAATATTGCGTGTAGGAAAACTCGTTTAGAAAGGTTATCTCTTGCAGAAAATTGCTTTGCATCTCCAAGGAAATATCACGGCTAGAGAAAATCGCTTTTTCGTAAGTCACCGTGGTGGTAAGGAATAGTCGTTTGCAACAAACATTTTACAAGTTTATTAACAAGTGTAAAAAGTGTCGAAAGAAATTATTTTAGTTTATCTTGAAAATATATTAATCAGACTTTTCTTGCTTTTCATTGACTTTATGAAAGACATTAATGATACGACGTTTGTTCTTTCTGGAAGATAATAATTTTGTAGCTGTGTCTGTTGTCTGGTTATTAAAGCCTTTAAGTTCATTCTAACCACCCTCACTATAGAGTAATAATATGGTGTTTGAGATGTAAACAACTTTTTAGAATAGTCTTTCAGCAATTTTGATATTCGCGCAATTAAAAACCGCTGTGCGAAGTATGCCTTATTTATAGTCATAGGCTACGCTGCTTTAGATTCATTGACGGCACCAAGAAATCATTTGGAGTAAAGTGCGGACAATTTCCCTGAGTTAATGTTGAACGGAATTTTATTATTGCCCTTAAGTGCGGAGCTGTCCCGCAATTATTTTATTGGTTGCCAGTCCATCGAATTTGGCGACTTTATATCAAATGGCATTTACGACCTACGCGCTATAACCGATAAAGTAAGCGTCTATAAAGAAAATAGTAAAAATGGTCGAATATTTACTGCTAAGGTTATACAAGTTAAACCTTCTACCTACATTACAAGGGTCACAAGATCTGTATCTTTACAGGTTTTGTGTTAGTTGGCGGTGGAGCGGGAAACTTCATCGTCCACCCAGGCCCCCGTGGTGCAGGAGCGCGCCTTGTGTTCCCGGCGCGCCACACCGGAGATGGGATGTTTGTCGTCCCGAGATGAAGAGAAGATGCGTCAACCACGGACGCGGACACAGGGCGGAAGGCGCGGCGATTGATACCACTATCCCGTAGCCTCCGTCCGCGTGTGGAAGGAACACTCCGGGGGTTTTAGTGGGTTCGAGCCCCGCATAACCCCCTCGTGTTTTTTTTCCACCAATGGACAGGTTGATTAATGAGGAATGTTTATATGTAAAAATACATCTACATTGCGCCATGCAAAGTCGGGATGGTTAGTATGTTAAAAATTAAAGTGAAGACTTGTCTGAGAAATTAAAGCACAGTTGCTTGTTGTTAGGTAAAATGTATCGTAAATAGAGGTAGTCATACTAATGAAATAAACAAAAACAACTTTTTGAAATCTGTTCGATCACATTAAAGAAATTGCGCGACTTTATTAAGTTCCAGAAAGTTTTGCTCTTCGCTGTTGCCGTATTTCCCGTTAATGTTTCTGGGAACGCTAACAATGCCAGTCCGTACCCACTTCGATTCAAATGCAAAAGAGCAGACAGAAGCGAGCTGTCGATTAAATATTGTACAAGTCGAGAAAGATCGTTCGCAAACTTCTCTGACGGAGAGTTCATTTATCTTCCGACTAGTTCGCTTTGTCTTCTGCATCTCTTAGAGAAGTTTTCAGCACCAACCATTTTTGAGTACCGTATTCTTATGGTATTTCAATTTGGGACGAATAGATAATTACAAGTTCCACCGCGCGGTTTGCCCGCTCCGGGCCGATCGCCGTAATTCTATGCAGCGCGTCTTGATCACGTTTGCGTCTTGACGTTTGACTTCGTGTTGCCGTAATGACATAACGACGCACATAATTATAGTCCCACAATCTTGTCTGTTCCGGTGACATCAGTGACAGAGGAGCCACTTGCAATACGAAATTAGCTGTCAAAATAGACTGTCGTATGAAAACTGTTTTAGTTCCAAAGATTATCACCGGAACAGAAAACGTTGTCGCACTGTCAACGCCGCGCATTATCAAAAACGGTTTTGCACGTCAATCTCACTTACACCTGACTAATGCGTCATAGAATTACTTATCGGGGCACAGTTTTCCTTCCTGTGGAAATATCGGGAAATCTCTAAATTTTCAGGCATTCTACGGCCAAGGGACCTTTAGAATGATACAGTCAGCTTCAAAATGATCTGAATGGACGCTCAGATAATTTAGACACCTCTAAAAATATCGAAACATTTGAAAAAATCAACCTTATCTCAAAAAGTAAAGGTGCATTTTCATTTGTTGTTTGAGAACAAATGACGACAAATGAAAGTACACCGTAAAGTACTGTGCTAAGAGCGATTTATGTCAAACTTTCAGATATTTTTGGAGGTTTTGGACGTTTCGATAATTTTGAAGCTGACTGTACCAAAACCACTGCATTCCCACGGTAATAGACGCTTGGGCAAAAATCGAGCTATCACAAATAAATTTTTCTTTTTTGTTGAAAAAAGAAAAACATAAAAAAAAACTCCAAGGGCAGTACCTATAGAATATCCTCCTCCTTTATTCGAACTGATAAATTAATCTGAAAATGGTGTTCATACCATTTTTACCACACTTTTATTAGCTTCACTTGTAACTAAGTCACAATGTAAGAAAATCTTGGAGTTAAATTTTAACCTACTTCTAATTGTCGTATTGATTTGAAACTTTGCAAGTCTATATGAATCTGATGACAATACAATAATTTGCTACTATCGAGCTGATCTGATGATGGAGTCAAGAGGTGGGCAATAGAACTCTTCAATGGCTGCTAGGAAACCCCTCGAGTTAAGGCTCATTTGTTTTGTTCTGATGAGACCTATTCGCTACACTTGATGGTGAGGTTCTGATGATGGAGCAGGGAGGAAGCTAGTAGCACTCCTTTATCGCCAATAGGAAACACCTCGAGTTCTGGCTCATTTGTTTCGTTCTGATGAGACCTATTCGCTACACTTGGTGGTGAGGGTCTGATGTTGGAACAGGGAGGAATAAATTAGTCTTATACTTTATTACATGTAATGATGTAATTTATTACATCTTATTAAGGAATCCAGTGGCATTAATTAATGTTAATTTGGTTTGCCATTTATTAAACTAAAAAGAAAAAAAATAATAAATAGTTTAAAAAACTAAACAAACACACTTTTAATAGTAACAGACTAAAGAGTACAAAATAACCGTCTATTCAGTAACTAAAATTAAAAAGCGTGGTGCGCGTTGTAAAAATTAAGTTCTTGAAATTCATGCTTTGCAAAGGGCGCACCACGCCTTTTAATTTCAGTTACTGAATAGACGGTTATTTTGTACTCTTTAGTCTGTTACTATTAAAAGTGTGTTTCTTTAGTTTTTTAAACTATTTATTTTTTACGAATAGTTTAAATTACCCTTTTCCTTTTTCTATTTCTATGAAAACATATTTAAATTTTTACTTTTTTTGCATTCACAATGCAATTTTTATTATTTCAAAATTGAAAATAAAGTATTTAGAAAAAAAAGAAAGAAGCTGGTTAGAAGGAGCTGGTTGTGAGACGGGTCGGTTTTTTTCTAAATACTTCATTTTAAATTTTTCTATTAAAAAAGTAGTTTTTAAAACAATCATGATGTCAGAAAATCATAGTAGCTAACAAATGCAAAATACAAGTTAGGTACAACAGAATTATAGTGACTAATAGATAAAGTTATAAACATTTCTATCTTCTTGCACGATCTAACAATGGTTACCATTCTCTGTAAAGATTATGATACGAAAAAGGAGTTACTTTTTTGATGATTACCTACGAGATTATGTTTGCGGATACACAAACATTAGTCTAGGCGCCACGCCTGATAGGTGCCTTTAGGGTTGCATGCATAGCCCCTTAATTGCAACTAATCAATAGGCACTCTGTCAGCAAGGGTACAACAATCATGGGGTAAAACGGTTCAACGAAACTGCAAGGGGACTGACTGCATGGAGAACCCTGTGACTCACCGGAGGCGGCCAGACGGCGCCACCACTGTCTGCACCCCACTTTAAAACGGGCCTGAATAACAAAACTGTTCGTGACTGTACTTAGTGTCAGATATTTTTGGTCTTGAGTAATGTTTGCTAGACAAAAGACTAAGTTGTACACCTTTGAGTAATGTTCACGTGTTTAAAGGCACTTATTCTGATAAAGGAACCATTTGGTGCCGGGTAAACTGAAGAATGTTATTGAGTTGCCCTTTCCTCTATATAAATAAAGTCTTATGAAGGATTACTTTATCCAAGTATTAGGCAAGACATTTATTATAATTGCCTATATAATTAATAATCGCGTTTTAAAATTAATGTACTGTAGGATGACGAATAGGTACTTACTTTTGACAACAATGCTTTCTCGTCCGTCGAGAGTCATAAATTTTAAAGATTTATTAACCAGCCTTTTTGCACCGCAAGCATGATGAGATCAATTTGCCTTAAAATTGCTAGACAGGCATTATTAATATCATATTTTGCTTTGCTTAAGTTAGCACTAAATTTTTACGAGAATACTAAAATTTATAGAACACTTTCATATCTGTACCTAGCACGTACCTACCTATGACAAAAATATTAAAAATTATTATGAAAAAAAGCCTTAAAAATATTATAGATTAACCCATTACTTCATACCAATATTAATTTCAATGCAAGAGTTATCTAACAAAAAACGAAAACAAATATTATTAATGTTTTTGGTATACAAAGGATTTCAGGGATCGAAATATTTGATAAGAATTTTATGAGATTGGCAGAATTGTCGAACCCATATGAATATTAACTTTCTTAACCTTGGTATTTCTTCATAATGAAGCCGTTCAGAACTTGAGCAGGATATTTTATTACTTAGCTGTAATGATGTTAAAATTATCCTATACTGTAAGTCGTATAATTTTTTTTAACTTAGTATAATTAATAATAAAGGCGATTCGATTGTTTCATTATGATGTTATTTACTTTAACTCTATACTTTTTTTTATTAGCAGTTGTATCTATAGCTGGGCACATGACTTCCTGATGGATGGATAAGGATCATGGCCCATAACCAACCGAGCCACGACCAATGCCCGAACAAGCTCGGCTGCATTTGCAGGCGTTTACCCACCAATGCAGAGGGTGTTAACCAAAGCAAATGCAGCTAAGACGAACGGTTTAACGTTCCTAAGCACAGAGAAACGCAAGATGAAAATGTTTGGTCACCCATCCTGTGATCGACCATTTTGAAAGTTGATTAACCGTCACTATCATCACTATCGCAGGCCGAGAACGTTTTATATTGCGCCACCGAGCTTCTCCTTCTTTTACAACTACTACTAACTTTTCCATTAAATTATTAAACTACCAGCCTTTTAAACACGCTACCTAAGCAAATATGGCCGCTTGACCCGAGACTTAAGTAATATTTTTATTGTTAATAGCGGATTTTGCAAATAAAAATTCACCAAGTTTTTGTAGCCCTATGCATGTATTATATTGACTTACTATATAATTTAGTTTAAAGGTGAGTAATGGCGTTGCCAGGCCACGCACCACACAAGGCAGAATTAATTTTGTTTGAAATTCATGGCGCGATGGCGTAGGGCAGGGGAGGGCATGACTGTGGCCGTGCTCCGTGTTCGCAACGACTTTGATATGTTAACTCTGCCCTGTAGTTATGCTAATCAGAGTAACAATATTCTGTAGCCGCCTGCTACTTTCGTATGCCAGTTGCCATTGTAAAAACTTGCATAACAATCGAATCAAAATTAGGCCAGCTGAAGAAAGTAAAATGCTCACAAAAGAACTGACGACGTTTCAGAATTGAAAAACAAAACAAGTTTTTGTGCTAATGACATTTTAAAAGCACATAATTAGCGAAACCTTGACCGCGCTTTTGCATTTTTGTTTCTTGGTTATGAAATTTGTGCGAAATTGAGCCTCGAGTTTTAAGAGTAGAAATCCTTCAAAGATTACTATTCGTGTAAATATGGTCATTGGTCGATTAGCGTATTAGCGCAGTCTATATATTTCTCTTCTGAGTAAGTATTTCATTTGACAACTTCGGTTTCAAAAATTCGTCATGACCTTTATTTCACAAATTCACAAGGAATCATAATAACAGGATCTTGTAAAGCCGTTGACCATGAAAAATATGCCGACTACTTTGTCCACAGAAAATCAAAAACCTTCTTTATGAAAAACCTTATCCTATTCTTAGCAGGTTTGCATTCTCCATACAGGTTGTGGACATCAGGCACTGGAATAAACAAACACGTCTTTGACATTAAAGTAGGACTCTCCCGTTTGTTTTGTACCTACATAATTATCTCAAATAACATTTTAAATTGGCGGTTTTGAGCCACGTAGGTAGTTTGTGGTTATGGTTAGACTCTTGTACCGTGGAATAAAGGCCTGTGGAGGTTTCTTCATGAGTCGTGGACTCGGCCGTCACGACATAGCCTACTTTTGAGTTTTCTCGTCTAATCTGTCAAAGATTTGGTCACTCGGTTATCAAATCTGACTGTTGCTCACAATATTGCTAAAGATAGTTGAGAAGTTGTAGAAATACCCAAATCTAAACTGTTGGAGGATAATGGTATGCAAACACAACGAAACGGTGACACATATTTCTTCGGAAAAGGCCTTTCACAACAAACCTTTGAGTCCAAAAGACATGAGAACAAATTGTATGTTCAACTTATTAGCTCTAAGCTGGATACTTCTTAGGAACTTAAATAAACACAACTTTTTTTGAACTCCTGTTTAAAAAGTTGTCTTTTTCTTATTTGTAATACTTAAGTACCTATTTCTCTGAATATTTAAGTAACTAACTTTAAGGTACGGACAGTCATTTTTATACAAATTGTAACAAAACATGATGAATTCAGATTCTACCCAAACCCACAGATCACCTGTAGTGCCCAGACCCTATATCTTCGTGTCGGAAGTCCTGCACACTGCAAATTGTTTACCAATAAGACAACTGAAGTAATTATTTCGACTAACTCTTAATTTTTATAAGTTGAAAATTCTAGGTTTAGTTCCAGGAAGAATTTTACATAAAAGATAAATCATATTGAATGATGTTTGTTAAGTTGAAAGTTCTCTGAAAACCGATCGGTCTTTCGAGATTTATGTTTACGACTGGAGTGCGATTTTAGTAGATTTGTATAAATTACTTTTGGCACGTTAATAATGTGAACGTATATTTTACTTTCCCAATAAAAACGAGACGGAGACGGTGTGGCAGACAGTCGCGCACGCCGGATCTTTATATAGACCAGGCGCCGCAAATAAAATCGAATCAGACGCGTCGCACCCGCCCTCTAGAAAACAACATACGTCGCATGGAAGAGGAAGTCAATCTAATAACAACCTTATTACTTTCCCATTAGATGTAGTTACTTGTCTTGTCTTAGTCGGTATACAACTTTCTCTTGTACGATGGCCTGCCAAACAAGCGCAGTCGACAAGAAACGCGTAGCCCGGGGCTCGTTACAGCATGAACCGATAAGGACGATTGTTCATTATCATATTTCACTAATTTATGTAATGTCCATCCACCGAGTAATGCGGGTCGGAGTGGTCGACGGCACGGCTCGATAATTTAACTAGAGCAAGCTATACCATTCCTACTGAAGTTATTATCAAATTACAGCTTTCGTAGCTCGTAGCAATACTACGTAAGCGATTGTGATGGTTTCTGGAAAAATGCGTATTCAATTTATTAAAATTAACGTTATTTTTTTAATAAAACTTTTTTAAAGTTCTGACGAAGAAAAAAATTAGGGTGGTAATTGTCTAGAATTACTAAATCATTTTATAATGATAGACTACTATGTGACTAATAACAAAGCATTTTTTACAAAAAAATGGGTAGGTAGGTCTTGCAAGGTGAAGTGCTCTTGGCAATTATCTATTGAATTTTTTGTTCCTTGTACGACCGAAAGAGGCGCTGCTTTGGTTTTCATACAAAATAATACGACCACGATATCGATTACGATAACTATAGTTTTTCGTCTCATTTAATAAATCATAAGTACTTAGGTACGTTCATGAAATAATTTTTATTCAGGATCTTTAATTATTCGTAAAACTTTAATATACCTAGATCAAAATTGGCGTATGAATTTTCAAAAAAGTTTTCATATTCATAAAATTTTGAAGAACAGTCTTACAGGCTGACGTAACGAAAAAGAATTAAAAACACAACGACTTGATTCGTTTAAATGAGCTATATGAAACTGTCAACCATTATGTTACTTTCTCAGAGAAAGTGTGGCTGTTATATTAAGGTTGTAGGTCGGTCTGCTTAATGTTCCGCGGCCATTACTTAGCTTCCTAATGGATATTTACTTTTGGAGCAAACATAAAAAGTCACATCTTGGGAAAGGCGATAGCTCGGCGTAATATTCTTTAGTATTAAGTGTACGTATGACACAAGACTTACGCTTAGAGAAAACATAAGGTCTGATAAACTATGGATCCTAATGTATTCCTTGGAGTTTAGTCCCGACACATTGTCGTAAAGTTGGTGGTAGACACATAAATTATTAGTAACAACTTCTACGATCGTCTTACCTCTGAGTGGCATATTGAAACAAATACGTAATGTAACTTTAAGAACTAAGATCTAAATAGATTGTTATGAATTATTAGTCAATATCTCAAAACTTTCTTCACGGGGGTATTGTTTTAGAGAATAATTGTTTTAGTTCCTAAATTTTATAACTGTTGTGTTATCGGTAGTCGTCTGACGTTAAAATATTTTTAAGTAATTTGAAACAGCAATTATTTTATTTTTAACGATTGTCAAATATCTGGAAAGGTATTTCTTTCGAATGTGAGGGTAGTAATATCTTTACATTGATGAAATAAACGCTGGCTTAACAATAAATTCGACGCTTCTCCAAACGACTCCGTAGCTCAGTGGTTAGAGCATTCTTACGGACAGTGAAGGGTCACGGGTTCGAGTCCCATCGGAGCTAGTTGTAAGACGGTTCGTTTTTTTTAACACTTCATTTTCAATAAAAAAAATCATTGTGAATGAAACAGTTACATAATTTTAAAGCTTATCTGTTGGCATAATTAATATTAAGTATAAATAAAAATAAGTCAGTGTCTACTCATTTTTGTGAACCTAAAACACGGAAACCGTTTGATATTGTGGTACTTTGAGTTTCTATTTCCTACCATATTTTTTTCCGGCAAAAAAATATGGATTTTTCTAGTCAATAATTCATTCAACCAAGAAGTCCTAAAGACATAATGATATTATGTCCTTAGGACTTCAGCATATTATGATCTTCAAATGTCAAATGAAGCCTCAGCCTCAAGCTCATATCCATATTTATAGCCGGTAGCCCCCCAGGTTGAGGAGCTTGGAGGGTTTTATTTGCTATCATTATCGTATGCATAAAAAGTCCGCATTAACTTTTAATGTAAGCAGCTTTGCTTTCCAGTTTTGAATTAGTATTAAGAACGCTATACTAAAAAACAGCTCCTAACCATACAAACCGACGGCAGAGCACTGAAATAAAAGCTTATTTTAGTTCGCGCTGAGCAAGGGTTGCTCGGCTGGTCACGGATTCACTGTATATTTGCGGTGACCCTGAATATTCAATATCCGTACCATGTTACACGTGTCATATGCGTTACATGGCAAATGGAAACTGTCGTCGTGGTTATGTGTTCGTTTTTATATGGAATCCTTGTAATTTTACTAAGTGCGGTCTGTATGCGCAAAAAGAGTCCGTTTCTTGGTAACAATATTAGAATTGCTATTTTAAAAAGGTAGAATAATTTACTTGTCTGTTCGTACCTACATTTATTTGATGTCCTTTATACATTACCCAATTAGCAAATTCATTGACTTTCTCCCAATCAAGGTAAGTTACGAAAAAATGCTTTCAAAACCTATTTGTTTGTTTTCATTTTTGTAATTTGACACAGTGTAGATATTTGTTTTTTTAACCGACTTCAAAAAAGAAGGATGTTAGGTATCAGTTTGACCTGTATGTATGTAATATTGATGAAATTGGATAATATTTGAGTAAAGTTTGGTAAAGTGTTCCATTAAGGCTTCCAAGCACGTGTGCCAAGTTTCGTAAGTGTATGTACTATGCGATTATTATAAGAATAGGACGGGTTGTTGACAAACTTCACTCTGAAAAGGCACAGTTCGCAAGAAAGTGCAAAACAAAATGAAAATAGTTTTTTTTTTGGCAGAAGGTGGTTTGGGTATTGCCACTTTCAAAACTAAGTTTTTTATTTTTTAAATCCACCTACTTCCCTTTTTCTTCGTATACAATTTTACTACTCATGCCCTTCGTTATGCCGGCGCCAGACATAGCACAAACATTTTAACAAATGTTTGGGCACAAATGTGTAGCACGGGTATTTGAGTATTTGTTCAAAGCGTTGATAAAATACTAGAACATATTTCTACAGTACTTTTCAATGTCAGAAGGAAAAGTCTTCAATGTCTTTGTAGCAGTAGCAGCTGCAGTAGCAGCTCAGACCAGCGGGACGATGATTTTCAAATGAGTGGAATAGAAGAGGTGGAATAGCATTAGCAAGCATAATGTGTTTTGATTTACAATTGGCGGATTCACGAAAGGCGCCTCCCCGAGTGGCTTGATTGAATCGTTCCCCGTGATACCGGCGCACCCTGGTAACAGCTAGATTCTGCCGAATCTAACTTCAATCAACGTGTAGAATTTAGCTGGCCAATTCTTTTACCATGAACCATGATAGACCAATACAATTTTTCACTAGACCCCCCCAATTTACCAATTTTATTGTAAAGTTGATTATTAAATTATTTTCATAACTTGAATTCCTGATTTATTTAAGTAGGTACTTAAAACAGTAAATAGAAATAAAATTCAATTTATTCTGTGTTATTGAAGCATAGTATTAAAGTACCCCGCAGAAAAATTTATGAAAAAATGGTTTCAGTAAAATATCACAAAATTTTAATTTGATTGAGATTCAAATTACCTGATCATTTTCGCAAAAGCATACTTTCGTGAGTCCTATACTTTCCGAAAAAATCAAGTTAATGATTTGTATATTTTATCTGCAAATTATTCATATGTTTTGGTTTGCACGAACATCTATACTGAAGTGAAGTGAAGTTAGTTTGTCAGCACTTTCAAAGCTTGACGTCACAACATGGCGGTGTCCCTATCCTATTCTTATAATAATCGCATAGAATGTTTGTATATTTGTACTTACGAGTACTCGTATGTTTGTCCACGTTTCTCAAAAACTAAAATTCGTATCGAGATGATTCTTTTTGACTTAAATTAGGTGTATTCCAACTTAGGGAATAATCCAGCAGGCCTACTCTAATTCAACGAAAAACTAAATTTCGTTATACCCGTCCTTCTCAATCTCTGGGCATGACAGAATAGTGAAAGCGGCGGCAGGGCCAACGGTTTCGTTTTTCGTTGAAATAGAGTATGGCTACTGGTTTCATTAAAATCGGTTCAGTAGTTTTTGAGATAAGGGTATCTTATGTTACAATACTTACAATCTACACTAAAAATTAAATAATATAAAAGTACCTTTTTCTGGCCTTTTTTTGCTCCTGGCTGTCACCGACCTCAAACAGGTACCCAGGTAAGTACTTTAAAGGTATTTTTTCTTTTTCAGTTGACAAGTAAGTAGGTACTTTTTGAAGTCGGTTCAATTTATTCAAATAACTTTTTTATTTGTAGTGTGCAATTAAACGGACTATTTATATAAAATCTTCACTGTTTCCATTCCTTGGAGTAAATTAATTTGTCAATCACACCGCCTTGTCTGCTAAAACAAGCTAACATTTAACGTAAAGACGTCGAGCGTCAACCGTGGTACATTTCACTCGGCCTTGGGTTATACTGCCGAACATCTATTCCTGAACGGCGGCTGCGGGCGTGCAGTCATCGGTGCTTTTACAGTGTTTATCCCAGGAAATAGCGAGCTTAACAATTCTAACGTTGGCATAACAAAAACATTGCAAGTTGGAAATAAATACGAATAGTTCAGTTCCGCCAAAGGTTAAATAATATTTAAGTATTTGTATTTGTGTGATTATTCAGGTGAATAGAACGTTACAGTTTTAAATTTTAGGTACATATCTAATACGTATTAGTATTAGGAAGCATTTTCAACAATATTTTGACCAGACCATAAATGTCTAAGGTCAGTCTTAAAAGTGTACCTACCTACCTACTACAAAATGTTGTCATATCAAAATCTCTATACATATATTAATAAAAGTACTAAGTGGGTAAACTAACTAAAACTTATGGCATATAGAACTAAGTACTATAAGCGCTAAACCAGAAACACAGCTTGAAGAGCGAATGGTATGTCCCCAGTACCTCACTGATTAATGATGCCCGTTGTTTTTCCTATCGATTACAATTGTTCGTATCCGCGACAAGGCGCGACGGCGACCCAATTTCATCTAAATTGTGAGTCAATTGGAGCAACCTCGGCACTTAGCTGGCACCCAATGAAATGTAGGTTTCATGCATTTCAATTATCGACAGTCTTTATTGGCAGTGGCATATTTATATATCAACGATAGGCCTAGTTTCGGGCTTGCACCATTTTGGACTGTAGGCTGTAGGTAGGTTTGGTCTGAATTGTTAAAGTCATATTTTATAGAACTGGAATTATTTCAATGTGTTCGAGATTGTAGGTATGAAAAGGAGTTTACACACAAATTAATATAATACACACTTTAGAGTTAAGGCATCATCAAAATAAAAATATTTTCTATTATTATCTTATTAGCTAGATACGATTGTCCCATTACATTACAGTGACATTGTGGCCTTCTCAGTAGTTAGATGTGCCATACCCTACATGCAATGTATACCTACCTAGGTGCCCCCTACACATGTTCATGGTCTCCCGCCGCCCGTAGGATTTGCGAATCGATGGCGTAGCTTCTTTGACATTTACCTATAAGTGTTGTAATCAGTCACAATATAATCTAAAAGTAAAAAATATTTCAATGACTTTAAAAGGTGCCACCGGACGACGTTCCGTGGGTGGCCTTCCCACGGAACAATGTGGACAAGGCGCCGACGGACGTTCTGGTCAAGGTCACGGCCAGCCGCTTGATGCGGGCAGCGCAGGACCGATCGTCGTGGAGATCCTTGGAGGAGGCCTATGCCCAGCAGTGGGCGTCGTTCGGCTGATATGATGATGATGATGATGATGAACTACTGCAACATCAGCTGGGACCTTAGGTTTCACACGGCTTTTGAAGTAAGGAAGAGCAAAAGATATAATTAATTTCAACAACCATTTTGGCGTTAATTGCTGTCTACCACAATAATTTTAAGACGAATGCGCTCACTACCTGCTGCCCTTTTGCACTGACACAATTATTTGTATTTCTATGAGTTACTTGATTTCAGAGAACTTTATCACAAGAACTATGTCCAGTAACAGTAGTCCATGTCCTAGAAACGGCAAATGAGGCTGTCGGGAACCGGCTGACCGACGTTCCTAACGGAGTCCACCCCGCCCGCCGTGATACACGCACTCTGCGGTCTAATAGCAGGAAAAAGCACAGGGCCTTACCAAAAGCTGGCTAGTGGGTTACTCTTGAACGAAATTGCATTGGAAAACCTTTGTGCTGATGTAAAAAATCATAAGTAAGGACATGTTGCAATGCAAGGCACAAATTCACAGATTTAATTTTTGTCATTAGCGCAAGGATTTTCGTTCAAGAGTAGTCTACTTACAGTTCCAAACATAGATTTAGTAGCGAAAAAATTCTAAATCTATGGTTCCAAACCTATGACGAGTGGTGGTGGTGGCCACTAGCAAAATTACCGTAATGGCTGCCAGCTGACAGAAACTTTTCGATTTCCAAACTAGCTGACCCGACAGACGTATAGTGCGACAAGCTTTTCTGTTCCGGTGATTATCTTTAGAACTAAAACAGTTTTCATACGACAGTCCATTTTGACAGCTAATTTCGTATTGCAAGTGGCTCCTCTGTCACGGCTGTCACCGGAACAGAAAAGCTTGTGTCACTGTAGTCCTGTCTGGACCATGAATTTTAAATTCGAATTGTTTCAATCAATTATGAAATATTTTTTTATTAGGTATTATTGAAATTCTAACTGATGTGTGTCAAATGTTTCCGTAATACAAAGGTAAAATTGTGATCAAATGTCAAACGATATCTGCAGTGCGCATTCTGTCAATTGCGCCAACCATGAAGCTCGACTTAATACTGAGGTAACTGGAGAGAGCATGCTCTCTCCAGTACTGCAGTACTGGAGAGAGCATGCTCTCTCCAGTACTGCAGTACTAACACTTTTTTGTCCCCAAAAATTACACAGTGGCTGTCTTCCGTCTCACCTACACTTTAAAAAAATACGTATGGTCACATGAGACAACTGACAGCCACTACAAACATAAATATAAAATTTGCTGGGTACACTTTTTTATTCAGGGTGAGAACTCCAGTTACCTCAGTATTAAGTCGAGCTTCATGGCGCCAACTGATAAAAAACTGACAGTTATGTCAAAAGCCAAGGTTCGGTCTCTAAAGGAGGTTTCATTAGAAAAGGTAAAATGGACGTTCAGTTTTCTTAAAATGTCTAGTTTGCGCGCTTAGTTTGCGCGCAAACTTCTTATTTTTCTTATATAAGGTCCTTCTCCGGACAATAACAAACACAACAAATAAAGAATTAGCGAAATCGGTCTAGCCTTTCACGCGTGATGCCGTGACCAAGAAAAATAGGGATTAATTTTTAGGGTTCCGTAGCCGAATGGCAAAAAACGGAACCCTTATAGATTCGTCATGTCTGTCTGTCTGTCCGTCCGTCCGTCCGTCCGTATGTCACAGCCACTTTATTCCAAAACTATTAAGACTACACACTTGAAACTTGGTACGTAGATGTATTCTGTAAACCGCTTTACGATATAAAACAAAAATATTAAATAATTAAAAAATTAAGGGGGGCACTCCATACATGGAACTGAAGCTGAATAATATTTTTTTTATAAAAAATATTCGTGTGGGGTGTTTTTAGATCATCATCATCATCATTTCAGCCGTACGACGCCCACTGCTGGGCATAGGCCTCCCCCAAGGATCTCCACAACGATCGGTCCTGTGCTGCCCGCATCCAGCGGCTTCTTATGAGACCCATAGTAAAAGACCACGTCTCGCTTCCATAAGTCATAACTGGCAACACACACTGGTCAAAGACCTTAGTCTTTTAGATAGCTCTTTAAAAATGAAATAGAGGTTTCTCAAATATTTTATTCTCAAAGTCAACATTTTGAAAGCTTTCCAAAGTGGTAAAATGTGTGTCCCCCCCCTCTAACTTTTGAAATGAAAGAGTGAAATATCTGGAAATATATATGCTGTAGATCATAATTAAAACATTTAACGAAAATTGGTTTGAACGATATAATATAGTAAGTACTTTTAGAGACATAACACATAAACCCGCAAATGTAACTTTGACATTTATACAAACACTATGAAAATCAAATTTATACTTTGCTGACGAAAAATGATAGTGGAATTTTGACTATGTACAGGCAATCGGTACGTTACGTGGGTACGGAACCCTCTATGGGCGAGTCCAACATGCACATGGCTGATTTTTATTTAAATCGATTTGACCATTCGGGTCAGTTAAGTTTGTGGCATTGTAAGCACAGTTTTATATTACGTTACTTTCAGACGACTGGTATCATTGGTGGAAACACACCGAAGGAGGGTATGGAGGAAGCGTCGTAGAGACACGGGCAAGGGGCGGAGACACGCTGACTAGGTACCCCACTTGCCGCGTAATCTCCGTCAATGTGCAGAGGGAGCACCCTGGGGTTTTGGTGGGTTCAAGCCCCACATACCTTTTTGCCTTAGGAGAAATAAAAAGGTTGGATAGCAAACGTCTGTAAGTATCGTAATGTAAAGTAAGGTCATAGCCCACTTATACTGCACCGCTCCCACCCAACCAAAGTATGATCAGCCAAATATGTACTTAATACGTTCACTGTAGATGCATTTTATAGTAACAAAAACAAAATGCGAGATGACGCTTTAGCAGTGTAGGTATAAGTAGCTCCGTACTTTAATCAACATTGCCTACTTCAATATTGCGGTGACATTTAGTGGTAACAGTACAACGTAGTAGTAGTAGTACAAGGCGGATGGGGTCCGTTATAAGTGGGTGGTTATTAGGACACAGATTTGACTGAGAAAGTATTTTCTACGGTAAAATAATTATTTGTCAGCATGAAAGATTTTAATAAATCATCCTAGTTTAAAAGGGTAATTAATTAGCAGATTATTTTTCAATATGAGACCTTTTAACTTTTTATTACTTTTGGTGATAAAAATAAACGAAGTTAACACAATAATATGTGTGTACCTACCTACACCGATACTATCTGCTTACTCTTTATCCCCCTTATTAATATACCTGAAGTAAAGTCTGTCTGTTCCACCTGATGTGAATCTGTTGTTGTCTCTGACTTCTTTGTAGCGAATAATAGTGACAGCATCAGTTTAAAACTAAGGCTTTATTTAAGGTATTACAAGTAGAAATATAGTAGTCTTATAGGCGTTCTAAAATTAGTAGAAAAAACATTACCCTCCTTCTGTCGCAGTCGGGTATAAAATAATTAAGAAAATCGGCGCTGGATTGACGGAGAGATCGGTGAACAAAGTATGTAAGTACCTACTTACATATAAAAAACATACATACCGTCGAACGTATAAAATCCTTCTTTTTTGAAGTCAGTTAAAAGCATCTGCCTCTACCCATCTGTTATTTAAATTTGCAAGGTGTAGGTAGGTGTCATAGTGTTGCGATCGGAAAGGTCATATAGATCGTAAGATGAAGAACAAAAATATGATAGAATTATTAGAATTTAGGTTAGCACTTTACAAAAAAAATTACTAACTTGACATAGAAAAGTAAAATTTTACACCCCTTTTAAAAGTTAAAGCATCATATAACGAGTTGGACTCGCCCATGAAGGGTTCCGTACCCACTTAACGTACCTATTGCTTAAACCTAGCCAATCAGCAAAATATAACTTTGTTTTTCATAGAGTTTGTATGAATGACAATGTTATATTTGCGGTTTTTGAAAATGTGTTACTTATATCTCAAAACATACATACTATATCTCGTTCAAACCAATTTTCGTTGAAAGTTTTTATTAAGATCTACAGCGTATATTTTTTCAAGATTTTTCAATCTTTTATTTCAAAAGTTAGAGGGGGGAGGTTACTCACATTTTACCACTTTGGAAGGCTCTATCTTTCAAAATATTGAATTTGAGAAAAAATTGTTGGAGAAACCTTTATGTCATTTTTAAAGACCTATCTATAGATACCCCACACGGATATGTTTAATTAAAAATATATTTTTAAGTTTCAGTTCTATGCATGGGGAGCCCCTCTTAGTTTTTATTTTTTTTTAATTTTAGTATTAAAATATCAAAGCGGTTCAAAGAATACATCTATCAAGTTTCAACTGTGTAGTCCTAATAGTTTTGGAATAAAGTGGCTGTGACATACGGACGGACGGACGGACGGACAGACAGACAGACAAACAGACAGACAGACATGACGAATCTATAAGGGTTCCGTTTTTTGCCATTCGGCTACGGAACCCTAAAAAGCAAGTTCGTATCTAAGCGATTGGTGCGGTCAATTTGACGACTCTGTATGAAATTTGACAAGGAAAACAAAAAAATTGCCCTGACGAGTTTCTTGCCGGTTCTTCTCGTAGGATTTGGGAACCGATGGCGTAGCTTTATTGACATTCACAAGTGTTGTATTACCCTAAAATGAATAAATGTTTTGAATTGAATTAAATTAAATATGGTAGAGTTAGATGTAGGTAGACTAACATTTCACCATGTAAGCTTACATCAAAATAAAAAAAAAAAATGGGTGTTCTAAAATTAGTGCGAAAAGCATCTGCCTATACCATCCTTTGCAAGGTGTAGGTGTCATGGCGGCATATGGAAAGGTCATGGCTCATGCGACGACCGATGCACAGGTGCCGAGCAGCTGGCTTGCGCACGCGCCGCTCATTACGGCCCTGAGCTGATCAATTAATGCAAACAGCTCTACTTAACTCTTGGTGCTTTGAAATTTAGATCTGTAACTAGCGGGAATAAAGTTGTTAATTATAATAAAAATCCCACTAATTCAGTGATAGTGTAAGCCATATACTTATCGGAATATCCACTCTTCCGTACTTATTTGTGATTAGTTACATTTATTATTAGTAAATACTTTATTTCTGTATATTTTATGTGTAAATTGCATGTGTGTGGCAAAATTTACCTTCTATCTAGATAGATATATGAGAACAGAGATTTTTTTAAATTATAGTAGGTACTTACTAGTATTAGACAATAAGTACCTACCAAACTACTTTAAATGTAAAATTCTCTGTACGTCTGTATTTAACTTTTTAGGCCTAAAGTATTGAACCAATTTTGATGAATGGTGAATTTTAGATCACTTTGGGCAAATGGGCCACTTTTGTCGTGAAAATTTATGAGTAGATATGTGACAACAACTGAATTTCACGCGAACGATGTGTCGAGAGCCACTAGTGTTATGTCTTCAAAGTCAAAAACTTTTTATTCACATAGATTCAATAAAATTAATGCTTATGAATCAAATTAAATCTTAATACAATTATCAGACAGGTGGATAAATAATTTCGAATCAAACATTTATCTACTGATAGTACATATTGTATTTATAGTATTGCAAATCCATCATCATCCTTTATCCACCACTCCAAAAACAATAGCCGAGGAGAGCTTAATGAGTCCAATTACGGGCGTTCATCTCCATGACTTGAAAATTGATAAAATTATATCATAATCCCGTTATCTTGGGGCTCAAACCTTAATAAGATTTAAGCTCCACCTAATGGGATGTTACATTTAGTAATAAATGTACAGAGGTTATTAATTATGTAGCTCAAATGATGAATGTAATTGCTCCTTACTTAGCGCAATCTAAATAGAAATACGTTCGTAGGTAATAACAAAACTAACTTACCTACTTATTAATATTAAAGTGGGTAACTTGAAATTTTTCACGAAAATGTTTAATCTCAATTACTTGGATAGAAGTTAAAATCACCCCTAAAACTTAGTACCTAATAGGTTCAGCCATCAGAAGTCTTTTGATAATAATTTTACTAACCCAACTAGCTCAGGGTAGTTCATAAAGTAAAAGCGTTTTCCTTTGAATTATAAAGCGCGTTTTTGCTTCGTAACTTTCGTACACAAAATACTTCTGTATTAAAGTTATGCGGGCTCCTCAAAGTGCGCACATATTTCAAATTTGATCCTTATTTGCTATGTCCAGAGTGCAAGCATCAATCATCGTATACTCCCTCAAATATGGGTCGGAGTGCTTCCATCCTCAACATTTCCATTACAATACCATTCGATAAAAACAGATTCCATCGTGTTTATATAACGTAGGGCAGAAGCCCCGGTTTTGACCACTTTTGCTATAAAAGTTCGAAAATAACTTTTCGTTATTTTTGCCAAGGAGAATTAAAAATTTAGACAAATAAAAAGGATTTTAGAGTTTGTAAAAACAATCGTTAGAATGCCGTACTTATATCGTATGATATTTTTTCATAAAACGCCATTTTACTGTCTTGATGTTGTTTCAATGAGAATTTCAAGAAAAGTGTTATATATAAAAACAATATAATTTCATTTTTTTATTTAAAAGTTATATAAATTCTGTTTAATTCGAGATATATTTTTTGTCTGAAATACCTAAGACCATTTAGTACAAAGCGCTTCAAAGTGAAAAAATTCTTAAAGTGGCCACAAAGGGTTCTCCCGCCCTAATTTTTCAATGTTCTAAATTTATGATTCGTCCTTTCATAATTACTGTCATACGATGTGGAGAATTCCAACACACTATATATACAGCCGTAAACACGTGAATTCAGTTTAATTGAAACAGCGTTAAATAAATGCCAGCACAATCGATTAACCTTCTATTGAACTGCAAATGGCTCGTCTAGTTATTTTTGTATGCTTGCCTGTCACGTGCTCTGTCTTCAATTCTTAGAGATATTGACTATGAGTACTTCGTGTAAACACTGGTAATTATAATTACTTACATAATAGCTGGAACATTCTGTTGTATTTTGCCGTATGTCGTACGATTATCATAGGTATAATTTTCCTATACCTAGAGAAGATCTTATGATCTAGTGACGACAGTACGATCCACAGATATTTAAGTATGTGAGGTAATGACAGGTTCATCATAGATAGCAAATAACCTGTGGTGACGCTACTGATTTGGTAACAGATAGTCGTTCTCTCCTTGTCTAATTAGAACGTTTGGTGTCCCAAACTTTTAAATTATTCAAGATTATCTATATAAATAAATCTGAATGTTGCTAAGCGCAAAATTCGAGAACGGGTTAAGAAACACAGCTTACGGAAGGATTTAATGGAGAGAAAAAACATAAAAATTCAGTTAAAAAATTGTAAAAACAACACTTTTCTTTTCTCGTACAAACCGGCTGTCAAACATTTGACTTAAGGTAAATCGTTTGTCAGTTTTTCACGTCAAAACGGAGCAACGGATCGATGAGATTTTTGGTAGGTATGGGGATAGTTTGGGAGCTGGAAAGAGACAGAGAGAGATTTATACCGAAAAAGTATAAGAATCCCGCGGGATAACATCGTGTAGTCCATGCGGGCGAAGCCGCGGGCGGAAGGCTAGTTCAAAATAAAAACTTATTTTGTGTAGTTAATATTTCGAAAAACATTTTAAACAAATAAAAATATATTATTAAAATACCATATTACTTACCTACTAGAAGATTTTAGATTGATATGATAATATTGGAATATACATGGAATATACGTAGTAATTCCCGTGTACCCAAGTAATAATAAATTATCTCCGTTTTATTACTACCGTTAACACATTGGGCCAACATACCTTTTTTATTACATAAGTTTTGAAGGTCGAGCGTAAAACTGAAAGTGCTGAATAGTTCCTAGTTTGTAAGTAATTTGTGTGCCCGACCCTTTGCCTTCGTTTTCGAAGGAAGAAATTGGAAAGTGGTAGTAAGTATTTAACTATTCTATTAATTTTGACCACTCACGAACAAATTCTTGGGACGCTTGAACCGAACTGAAGAATCCATTTTTACTTGTATATAATATGCCCGCTACATTTTGATAAAACAATTGAATTCAATTCATGGTATTGTTTGCGTGGCCAAATGTGTGCACTTCCCGAGCTTAGGTACTGGTAAATTCTCCAAGATTGTATTGAATATCTATATTCACGTTTCTATATATTTGTGAGCTAATTTGGTATGAAAATAATTGTTATTATAAATAATTTGATAAGTACACTGGGAAAAAAAAGGGTCGATTTATCGGCTCTGCAGAGCCGTGTAAACCCGGTACTGCAGTTGCAGCCGTGTCAACACGGTAAAGTTTGCCGTGTGCCGCTGACACGGCTACGTTGGACACATGGTTAAATTTGCACACGGTACTGCAGTAATTTCAATTTTTCAACACGGCTATAATCAGACACGGCTAGATTTGCACACGGTACTGCAGTTGCAGCCGTGTCAACTTCTTAACACGGCTATAATCATACACGGCTAGATTTGCACACGGTACTGCAGTTGCAGCCGTGTCAACTTCTTAACACGGCTATAATCATACACGGCTAGATTTGCACACGGTACTGCAGTTGCAGCCGTGTCAAATTATGAACACGGCCAATGATCAGACACGGCTAGATCAGACGCAGCCGTGTCAATAGTTCGACACGGTTATGGCCAACATGGCTGGAGTGGCCGTGTGAAACGGCAAATGACACGATTGGTTGAGCCGTGTGACGCGGTTTGATGTGGCCGTGTAAAACGGTTGCCTCAGCCGGGTCAACACGGCTATCTCAGCCATCTCTTTACATTCCTACGCAGCTGGCAGAGCCGTGTGACGCGGTATGAAATAGCCGTGTAAAACGGTTGCCTCGGCCACGTCAACACGGCTATCTCAGCCGTCTCCTTACGTTTCTACGCAGCTGGCGGAGCCGTGTGACGCGGTCTGAAGTAGCCGAGTAAAACGGTTACCTCAGCCACGTCAATACGGCTATCTCAGCCGTCTCCCTACGTCCCTACGCAGCTGGCGGAACCGTGTGACGCGGTCTGAAGTGGCCGTGTAAAACGGTTGCCTCAGCCACGTCAACGCGGCTATCTCAGCCGTCTCTCTACGTCCCTACGCAGCTAGCGGAGCCGTGTGACGCGGTCTGAAGTGGCCGTGTAAAACGGCTACCTCAGCCATGTCAACACGGCTATCTCAGCCGTCTCCCTACGTCCCTACGCAGCTGGCGGAGCCGTGTGACGCGGTCTGAAGTGGCCGTGTAAAACGGCTACCTCAGCCATGTCAACACGGCAATCTCAGCCGTCTCCCTACGTCCTTACGCAGCTGGCGGAGCCGTGTGACGCGGTCTGAAGTGGCCGTGTAAAACGGCTACCTCAGCCACGTCAACACGGCTATCTCAGCCGTCTCCCTACGTCCCTACGCAGCTGGCGGAGCCGTGTGACGCGGTCTGAAGTGGCCGTGTAAAACGGCTACCTCAGCCATGTCAACACGGCAATCTCAGCCGTCTCCCTACGTCCTTACGCAGCTGGCGGAGCCGTGTGACGCGGTCTGAAGTGGCCGTGTAAAACGGCTACCTCAGCCACGTCAACACGGCTATCTCAGCCGTCTCCCTACGTCCCTACGCAGCTGGCGGAGCCGTGTGACGCGGTCTGAAGTGGCCGTGTAAAACGGCTACCTCAGCCACGTCAACACGGCTATCTCAGCCGTCTCCCTACGTCCCTACGCAGCTGGCGGAGCCGTGTGACGCGGTCTGAAGTGGCCGTGTAAAACGGCTACCTCAGCCACGTCAACACGGCTTTCTGTGTGACGCGGTTGTGGCAGCCGTCTTGTACGGCTACTGTACACCGCGTTACACGGCTCCGCCAGCTGCGTAGGAACGTAGGGAGACGGCTGGGATCGCCATGTTGACGTGGCCGTGGTATCCGTTTTATACAGCCTCTTCAGACGGCATCACACGGCTCTGTCAGCTGCATAGGGACGTAGGGAAACGGCTGGAATACTGACAGGAATTTCTCAGGTTCACACCAGCTGTATAGCACAAAGGTAGAAGTGTCAGATATACTTGAACACCTGCGAAAGAAAGCTGCAGTTGAATTATACAAGATAATTACTAAAAGAATAAGTACAATAAATCTCTTAAAATAACTTATTTCCATTAGGGTATGGTGAAGATTGATATTTGTAAATATATAATTTTAAAACATTAGTTTTAAGAAACTGACATTTTATTTTTCAAAATTAAATGGTTTACACAAATTGTTGACAATTTCAAATTATTATATATTCCCTACACGAGAAGATTTAGTGAGCATGTGTGTATCAAACGAAACTGGGCGGTAGAGGATCTCGTGGTCTATTTGATTTGAATCACCGTACACCGTACAAACGTACATTATGTACGTAATATGTTTATAGGTTTACCTTTACCGTTTAACGAAATAATGTACATTAATTGTGGCGCGGCTGGGGAGCATACTCTGCAGCGGCGCCACACAGTACTCATATATAGAAATGATATTTGCCATTTTTTTCTTATGGAAATTGATGTACGAACGAATGCTGTTTATTGTGTACGTAAACGTATTGAAAAAAATCATTATTCTTGATTTCATATATTTTAATTAATTCAGCTGAACGGTATGAGCTGTACGTCAGAGTGGCGCGGGTGAGCGAGAAGGAGATATAAATTCTTCCCACACCCCCGCATACTGCTCTGATTTTCAATCATGATATTATATATGAAATCATTAAGTAATAATTACTTTTTTCCAATACGTACACAATAAACAGAATTCGATCATCAATTTCCATAAGAAAAAAGTAGCAAATATCATTTCTATCTATGAGTGCTGCGCGCCGCTGCAGAGTAGGTATGCTACCCAGCGGCGCCACAATTAATGTCCATTATTTCGTTTACCGGTAAAGGTACACCTATAAACATAATACGTACATGATTTATGTTCAACGTACAGTCAGCTGCAGAGAAAGATAACCCCCTCTACGACATAACGAATGACCGCAGGGGGGTCACCTATCTATGCAGCTGATTGTACAACATTTTAAAATAGAATTGGCTATTTGACTGTTGTTGAAATGTAGATATTTAATTATGACATTCAGAAATATAACATTATTGAATAACAAATGTGAAAAAAGATATTCAATCTGTATTATAACAAGCGAATTATGAGCTACTCAATTGTGACTCTAGCTATCTCTTTCTAAAACGAAATTTACTATGGCGAGAGTATGGCGCTATAGAAATGTGACGTCACGTTTTATAGCGCTCTCCTTGTCTAATTAGAAAGTTTGATGCTCTATATCGCTGAAAATATGCAAGATATTTGAAAATAAATAACTTTATTGTGTTGCTACTAATTCAATGAACATTTTAAGTCAATAAAAAAAATCAGTCAAATACCCAATTAATTAATTTTCATTATGGTGGCGCCGCTGCGGAGCATAACACGGAAAATCATCTTATACCTACCCTGTTGCATGGACACTGCTCAACAAATTATTAATAATTCAAAAGTATTTAAAGATAGTTAGGTATTTCTAAGCTCTTTCAAGTCCTACGCCCGAATCCTCGAACGCAAATCATCTTTGGGAGCGTCTCACACATCATGGCATCTCTTTTGGGCGATGTGTGAGACGCTCCCAAAGATAAGTAGCATACGAATATTCGGGCATTATTCTCTTAGGTCACTATAATCTACTAACATTATTTTTGATGTAAAAATTAATATCTACTTATCTGCTTTTTACAATTATACAATTTTAAACAAATAATCATTTTGGTTTAAACTTACTGAGTAGCTTAACTAGTAAATTAAGATATTTCCGAAAAACGCACATTAATGCGGAAAAGCATTTTACACCCTGTTGTACGACACAACTCAATTACTTAGTTTAGTTTAATTGTACAGACAATAGAAATATTTGACTTAATACGAGCCATAATAATATAACTTATATGTATAATATCACAAGATTTCGGATTAGGAACATCAAAACGGTTATACAGGAAGCTAGACTTCGACCTTATTTTTAGACTCATAAAATTCACTTACAGGTAAGTATCAACTTTTTGGGCACTTTTAAGTGCCCAAAAAGTGGTAAAGTACCTATCTACTTTACCACTACCTTACATAAAAAATCAACATAAAAAAACCACCTTCATGGCTTAAAAAAGTTTTCTAAAATGAAGTTTTCATTCATGTGATGTGATCAAATACTAAATAATCTACTTATCAAGTGTAAGTAGTGTAAGCATTTATAAACTAGATTATATGTAAGGTTTGTGTGTAAGGTTTGTGAGTATACAGTCAACAATTACATAAAATTTTAATAACTCGAAAATAAACATTCTCGTAAATCTGATAGAAAAACTCATTTTTGTACAGTCACCGGCAATACATAACATGGGACAAAGCACTCAAAAATATCTGATACGCTCTAACGGCCATACGAATAGAGTTGCGTCACATAGTTTTGAGTGCCTCGTTCCATCATATTATTATATTAATGCCGGTGACTGTACATACTGACACTTTTAAATAACATCACCATCCTGGTTATTAGTGCATTCACCATTCGTGTTACAATTTTACAATAATTATTTGCAAAAATTAAAGTGAAGTGGTGTAACACTCAAGTGGTTTGTCAAAACGGTTTGTCAAGTGGCCCCCGTCTTTAAAAATATCTAATGGAAAAAGATCTGCCGTCTTTACGATAAGTGCAATTACTCGGTTTTTGGGCTAACTGACTTTATAGAGATGGGCGGTGGGAAAAAACCCCAAAATGAAAAAACGGGTTTTTCCTGTTGGGTTTTTTTCCCAACGTCTATCTCTATAAAGTCAGTTAGCCCAAAAACCGAGTTATTGCACTTATCGTAAGGATGGCAGAAATAATCCAAATATTTCGTCAGTGGATAAGTTGCGGTCACCTATTTTTCAAGAGCCGTCTTTAAAAATATCTCATGAAGTGAGATACATACAAACATTTACGTTAAGGGTAGCTGTCACCTGCTATAGATAATTTACCGCCCTCGTGAGGACCCTCGTGTGGCAACGCCATACAAAAGCTAAAACGAGAGACACATAACCTTACTTCACATACGTACTTTGCTGCCTAAATTGTGAAATAAGGTATACCATCAAACCTTTTGCTGCCACTACGTACTATTATACAAGGTGTTTGTTTAAAGATGGGATATACTTTAGGGGGTGATGTCTCCCCTAGGGGAGCCATCAGGATTTTCTTAGTCCTGGTGTCTTCCCCAAGTAGGGGAGACATCAGACCTTGCTTTTGAATAATTTATTGAGTACTCGTGAATTCCTTGTCAAGTGTAGATATACTGGCCACTTGAAAAAAAATAGTATTTTAATCTTTTATTCACAGAACAGTAGGTATACTTACTCCTTGCTTTTATCTTTCAAAGTTAAGTTTGTCATTCACATTAAATATTCAAATCACATCCTGATTTCACTACAAAAATGAACGAAAATTTGCATTATGTATTTACACAGAAAGGGTGGGAAAGTTTCCCTTCGGACTCGTGTCTCCTCTGATGTCTCCCCTTTTCCCACCCTTGCCTTGAAAGATAAAAGCAAGGAGTAAGTATACCTACTGTTCTGTGAATAAAAGATTACAATACAAATTTTTTTCAAGTGGCCAGTATATCTACACTTGACAAGGAATTCACGAGTACTCAATAAATTATTCAAAAGCAAGGTCTGATGTCTCCCCTATCTGGGGAAGACACCAGAACTAAGAAAATCCTGATGGCTCCCCTAGAGGAGACACGAGTCCGGGAGGCAATATGTTATTTAAAAGCAAGGTCTGATTTCTCCCCTACTTGGGGAAAACACCAGGACTAAGAAAATCCTGATGGCTCCCCTAGGGGAGACATCAGGGGAGACACGAGTCCGAAGGGATACAAACGAAATCAATACAAACGAAAAGTGAAAGTACCTATCACGTGTTCTACAGGACTTCCGAGGCAAACTCGCTCATACTTGTCACCTGCAGCCGTGAGCTTACTATCGCGAGACGCTCTCCTTCGGCAGGCAACACTTTTTTTACATACATAAATGGCAACAGGGGGTGACGCATCATCCCCTTATTTTTCAATATAAATAAAACAGCAGTGTGTATGACAAGGCAAGTTATTTAATATGAGATCAATCACTTATACAATGAATAACACGCTAAGGTATATTAACTTTATGGAATAACATGAAAATAGTATTAATTATGGCAACTATAATTTGGTATATATTTTTTGGGTTAAATGTAGTTCAAGCAACTATCCTTACGGTGTTCAGTGCAAGCGGGCTGAAGACAATTTAGTGCAAAAAGTTTTTACTTTTTTGTCACGTTTTCTTGGACATTATGCACATCTTGTGCAATTTTGTAGTGGGCTCGACTTGTGTGACTACTAATTCTCGCGGCAAATGTGCCGCGTGCTCAAACGACGCCTCATGTGTGGTTTACAGGCGCTCGAAGATGGTGGAATAGACGACCAAACATGTCCATTATTATCTCTCAAGAAATTGGTGCATAATTGTGCCAGCGGCACATCCTCATCGTCACTACTTTCATAATTTGAAATAATGTCCTCCTCCTCCAAGTGCATCGAAACGTCATGATCATCATTTTCACTCGCATCACCGTCTTCTGAACGGCAGCATCAAAAATACTTTCCAAGTCGTCTTGAATCTGCTTATCCGAAATCGAAGCCATTTTTACGTAAATAATCAAACAATTATAACAGTATTACAAAAAAGCAACAGGGATGACGAGTCACCCAAGCCAAAGAATACTATAATATTACTAACGGGCCATGTCAATATAACAAAAACAACAACTTACCGCGACACGCTGATGCGTGCGACTGATTCTATCCACTCCAATTAGAAAATAAATTGAGCGTTAGAAGTATTCAAAAGCAATACCAACTAAATATTGATATCGATATTTATACTCTTGACTGTACCTTCTTTTTGAATAAAATTATTTAGATTTTGTATGGTGCACTTACATCAACATGCTAATTGCGTATCTTTTATGACGCGCTGTTTGCAGCTTCAATGACAGTTTTTGTATGGGCTATCTGTCATTGAAGCTGCACAACCAGCGTATCGTAAAAGATACGCAATTGGTATGCTGATGTAATTGTACCCTATTTCACAATTTAGGCAGCAAAGTATGTATGTAAAGTAAGGTTATGTGTCTCTCGGTTCCAAGACCGTGACCTCATCCATCGCAACAGCAAGTACACATCTGAATGGACATATATTTTTTTTGTAACAAACTGTAAACCTTAGTTGAAGTTGACATCAAATACCTTGGCTACTTAACAATAATATGAAATCTACAACAACGAATGCGTTATCAATGTTCGCCAAGTCCTCACCTATAGCAATAACTAGAGGCTGCACTCCGACACCTGCAAGTGCTGATTTGTTTGAAGCTTCCTTTCGGAGTTCTTGTAAATGAGCCTCGCCCTCGCTGCGAGCTTTGGCAACGAAAATGAAGCGGATGTCTGCGTCAAACCGCGAGGCTTTAGTTCGAACACCGGTCTTTCCTCCGACGATTGCAAATGGCAGTAAAAGAAGTACTGCAGTTAGCTTCTGTAAGAGTGTCTGAAAAAAAAAATTAAGTGATAATTAATCAAGCAAATGTCCAAAAAACAGTATTTAGTATAATAAACCAGTTTTTAGTATACATAGTAAATATATTTGTTTTTGTTTTTTCATTTAAAATACTAGAACATATATGAACGAGTTTCTATAAATCTTATCTTACCTTTTGGTAGATCGTGAATTCTTTGTTGCTGAGCCCGTAAGGGCTTCGATAATGTTCGCAGCTTTAAAGAAGCCCTATTTTCAATCAAATCTGAATTTTTTCTTAACCCAGTGTACAGTGCTGAGGAGCTAACATTTGAATTGAGATTTGTAAAGTCAATGTTTATCTGTGAAGCAAAAATACAAAAAGTTAATGTAGGTAAAGTTTCAGAAAAGATAATTAGATAAGACAAGCGGATACTTGCGGTTTTACCCGCGTGGTACCCGTTCCCGTGGATATATCGGGATAATATATAGCCTATATTACTCGGGAAGAATGTAACTTTCTAATGGTCAAAGAATTTTCTAAATCGGTCCAGTAGTTTCGGAGCCTTTTGCATTGAATAATGCAAACAAACAAACAAACAAACAAACCATCAAATCTTTCCTCTTTATAATATTACTATAGTTATAATTTAACGAATCACAAATGTGCAAATCACTTACCAGGTGTGGACCAACGCTCGTCAAACAAAGCAAAGGAAACTTTTTCAAATACTGTGCCGCTGTTACAGTCATTAAGTACCGCTTGCGCAGTGACCATGTGGCTTTCCAAGCTGTTTCTAGTATAGATGAAGATTCTAATCCCTGGTACTTGGTTATTGTGATAATGTCGCCATTAATTTTCAGCTCCTCTGTGGAAAAAGTTGAGATATAATATAAAAGTGAAGCCAAGAATTCTATGTCAAACCAAAACAAATAAAATCATAATTAAATAAAAAAAAGCGGTCAAAAGCTAGTCGGACTCGCGCACTGGGGGTTTCGTACCATCATAAATTTTAAATAAATATAACGTTAAAATGTTTTCATCGGCGAGGCTAGATTCGTCATAGCATTTGCGGTGTAGAATATTGCAGTTTTAGGTCAACTGCAATATTCTACACGAAAGTCGAAAATGATGCGGCTTAAGAAAAAAAGAAAAAATATTTGAGAATGTGCAAGCAGCGCTCTTTCATTATGATATCCCATATGCACTAGTAGTCCCACTTCGAATTTTTAGAACCCCTTTCAGTCTCTGTTGCAAAAAAAATATAAATATTTTTATTTCTCTCTTATTTGCAAAATAGTTGGACAAACGTCATCTAAAACTATTCTAAACGTCAAGTTGATAGCATTAGTAGTTCTCGAGATGTCCAGTTGTGACAGACAGAGTCTCACCATAAGGGTTTATTTTTACCATTTTGCTACGGAAACCCTAACAAGCTTTTACTTAAATGCTCTAAAAAGAAGAAAATAAACAGCAGATATATGTGTACCTACCTTCTAAATTATGGTCCTGATCAAGTTCTTTGTTCCGTAATGGCAGCTGTGGTTTTTTCGTTTTACGGCCACGTGGCTCTGTACCGATTTCCTCTGAATCTTCCGATGTGCTTGCTGTTGCGATGGATGAGATCTTAATGGTCTTGTTTACTAAACCTCTACTCTCCCGCAAAATAGCCTGCCTTTTGCCGGATCTTCATCCGCACATGAAATAAGAGTAAGTACTTAAAGTAATTGGATTTAATACCAGTCAACCTTAGGGTAAATTAGAATCTAAATTAAATACTGCAAAAAAGTTTTGAGATGCAAGTCAGTGCAGTCAGTACCGTGGGTGTCCATAGAACTCGATTTCTACCGACTAGCTTATTTTGAAACCGTGCAGGAACACATTTTATTGAAATACATATAATATATAAAAATCACATGCAAGAATAAATAAATTTATTTGTTATAAGTACCTGTCATATAACTTTCCATGAGGGCGCGCAGAGGCAGATGGAGGTGCTTTTGCTCCTGGCGAAAGTTGGGTCAACTCTTGTTTGAAGGGAGGGGTGACGCTAAACCAAATAGCCTCTGGTTCCTTTGTGAACAAATCATGGACGTGCTTTGCCCATTGAATGAAAACACTATATGCAAGTTTTGGTTTCTGATCGCTCCTGTCCTTCAGGAGGTGGTCAAGAATGATGTCACAGAGCTCACTTTGCTCGCTTCGTCGGAATTCTCTTTGCAGTCCAGTCTTAAGCAGCTGCCTCGTTGCACAGGATTTCTCTAGCAAATTTATAAGTGGATTGCAGTTGCCCGGTGCGGATACTGGGAGTACTGACTCATGAGCTTGAGGATGAGATTCAGCTGGCCGTTTGTTGGGAGGAATGCCAATTAAAATGATAATAAATTATAATTTTGTATAGTTTGTATTTAATTTTTATTTTTGCTAAGTAGGTTATAGTGTAAAGTGTCAAATGATTGGTCAAAGTGCGAGGCTAAGCAAAGGAACAATAAAAACTCACTAACATACAAAAACTGTCATAACTAAGGACCGGATTATATGCAACATAAAGGTCCAAAATATGCATGCAAATATGCAAATATCTGGAAAAAAATCTGTTATATTATTTTTAAATGTTTTTTATTCTAAAATACTCTGTACTGCTATTAACAATAACAATTGAAAATATACCTACTTAGGTAACAATTAAAATTACAATTTGCCTTTAAAAAATATGTACGTCTAAGTAACTACTGTTCTAAAATGTTCTGTGGTTAAATGTGGTTAAACGAGTGTCAAAATAGTTCATATAGCTCATACCTTGTGAACAAATCAACTTCACTGACAGAGTTGCTGCATGGCCCAATTAGATCACATCCGTTGTACCCGGATGGAGGAATCGGAGTTGTCAAAGAATTTGATATTTTTTCAGCCTGCGATTGAAAAATACAATTATGTAAGCTTTACTTATACACTAACATGCTATGGATCATTTTGTTCTGAAATAAAGAAATTTATTAAGTATTGCCCATTTGCCCACCCATGCAGCTAGACCAAGAGAAATATTTTTGTAAGTATGTGCAGATTATAATTTTAGTAATTAATTACAATTTCTGATTTTTTGTAAGTAAAAGAGTGATTTTTTTCTATCAAACATCCCAATATATTGAGCCAGGGGTCAAAAACTTTTAGACCGACACTGTAAGGCAAGCCAGTAAAGCAAGTTTTAAAACTGCCATGTGTATACCATAAAGTTAATATACCTATAGGTATATTAACTTTATAATGCATTATTTTATTATGTCAAAACTAATGCAGGGTCTACAAGTTGATTGACCCACCCATGCAGTCAGACTTGATAAATAGTATAGTAGGTATGCAGGTCATGATATTAGTAATTTATCACATTTATTTTAGTATTTATTTGACAATGAATAACATGCTGTTATTTGAAAGATCTTACTACATATTATACAGTCTTACTTGTACAATGAGAGATGAGTGGTTGAATATTCTGAAAATCACAATGTAATTTATAGTTTTCGACAGACGAAATTCACTTATTTATTTTATTTATTAAAAACAAAAAGTAGCTTATAAAGAACTGACCTGTCTAGATTCATTCATCCATTCAGTCCATTTCAGTGCGTAGATAGTCCGATCTGGCATATGCGAAAAGTTTAATAATGTGAAGTTATCAACAGATGGTACCAGCGACTTTAAAAGCTCTATTGAAGTGTACCCTTTATCTGAAAACGGTAGCAATAACTATTCGTACCTAAGTAAAACTTTTCTCTGCTTTTATGCCGGGGCACAGAAGGCCGCAGCGCAGCAAAATGCGTACAATACTTAAGTTTGCCGCATCGCACGCAACCAAACCAAAATCTACGGCGGATTATGCGGCCCGCTGCACCCCGGCTTAAGTGTGCGATAGTTCATATAAAATAGATAGGTAAGTACCTACGAGCGATTTGAGCAGCGGTTTATTTATTGCGCTGCGAACTGTGCGCGCCCCGCCCCGCTACGGCTGTCATGCGTTTGCGGCTCTAAACGAGTACATATGTACGTAAAGTAGTAAAATTTCAAGAATCTAGGTACCTACCTACCTATTTATAATTCATGATTCCAAATATGCACCTGGATTTGTATGAATATGACAAACACCATGACGCCATGTTAATCATGCATGAGTGAGATCAAAATAGGTAGGTACTTAAAAACTATAAAAACAAGGACTGTTCACTTACCAATAATAACTTTTACTGCGTCTTCAGACAGGTTCCATTTTTTTTACATTTTGGAAACCATTTTTCAGTTAGATCCTTTTCCATTTACTTAATCACTTTCAAGCGTGTTCACGTTTGAACACTAAACTAATAAAACAAAATGGACGGCGTCGCGTCGTGGACGCTCGACGAGTGTTGCCAGATGAGCAAAATGAAATTGCGGTAGCTGTGCTTAAAAAACGTGGATTTTCAACAAAAAAGTGGATTTTCTTGTTTAACATTTACCTACATAGATTTTTCTCTCTCGATTCGTGTGCTTTAACAATTGTTTTTTACACAAAGGCAAGGGGATTTGCAAGTAAAAAACAAAAATTACACTTTTCACAATTCTGCTTTACAATTCTTTCTTTATTAAATTTTAATGTACTTATACATAAACTACTTAGCATGACGCAATAGTCAGATTCCGCCTAGGCTGGCCTAGGTAATGGTACTGAGAGCTAACTTCTGAAACAGTTACATTAAATTATCAATCTTTTACCCACGACAATAAAATTACTGTAAAACTGTACCAACCCTGGTACAGTTGAACAGAGTTTGCCCTTAAATGGGACTCAGATATATCACTACATAGTACCACAGATAATATAATACTATATGATAGTACCTATAAAACAAAGTCGCTCTTCACCTCTGTCTGTCTGTTTCTAAGCTTTCTTCTTTTATACCACGCAAAGGATTTTGATGCAGTTTTCACTGTTATTTAGAAAATTTTTTTCCGAAGGTTTATACATACAAAACATTCTAATTTAGGACTTATTTGTAAAATAGAGAAAATTCCATGTTTTATGATGAAGCCATCAAACATTTTTCTAGCGTTTACATTGTGAACGCTGGCAAAATCGTGTCAGATACATAAATTTTTTGTATTAAGGAATTGTATTGGTACCATAAAAAGGCCTATAAAGAAGTTCGCAATAGCGTACGATTGACTCACAGTAATTATTTTTATCTTTAATGAATTAATTTAAAATATTACTTTATTTGCATAGCTAATATCGCGTAATCAGTATTAATCCTTATCTAAATAAGTATAATAGTTACCGTGGCCATTTAATGTAGATAAAAATTGTCCTTTACCTTATTTAATTAAATAAATACTTAAGCAGTTATCACAGTTTTAAAAGTGGCAACATCGCGAGCGCGCGCGCCGCCATCAAAGCAAACTCGCGTCAAAGCTCGAATTGCTGGCCAGCGGACCCGCGGACCTCAGATGTACCTACCTACTTAAAGTGGGATTTTTTGTATTTACAAACCTTGTTTTTAATTCAAATAAACTAGGATATACTTCTAGTGTTTTTATCTCTACTTATAATAAAATTGTAAACGAGCCAATTCTATACATTAAAAAGAAAAAGAAAAATATACCTCCTAAATTTTTTGTCTGTCTGTCTGTGTGTTGTCCGCGTTTCACGCAAAAACTAGGTACTAAACGGATTTTGATGAAACTTATTTGTGATATAGCTATTGGTCCTGGGCCCTGGCCAACACATAGGTTATAATTAATTTTGAAGATCGAAATACCTACTGTGGAACTATAGCAGTCCAGCCAAACTATGAGAGATATAAAAATACCGTTTAAACGTGATCATTGAGTTATAATGTACTAAACGTGATGAGCATTTTCTATTGACGTACAAATTTTGAAGGTCTGGTACACGGTACCACCTGATGTGGAACCCTAACAGCCAGGATAAACTATGAGATACAAATACGCATTTTGAGATTATGATGGAGTGGATAAAAGAAAAATTTATTACCTACCTACGTTTTTAGAAATGCTACAAACAGAGTCATGATCGTGGGACTCCAGAAACAAATTATACAATAATCGTGAGGCTCAAAATGACGCTTGGCGTCGTATTATAGCCTTACTGCCCTTAAAAGCAACGGACGATGAGATAAAAAAAAAATTGGCCAAGTGCGAGTCGGACTCGCGCACGAAGAGTTCCGTAGCAAAGTGAATAAACAACTAAATATTCTGTGAATATTTCAAGCATCTAGGGTGGATGCTCCTAAGTCCGGCCCCCACCCAAAAGTCGGCACTGTATTCTATTTCTGTCGATTACAGTACCTTAGTAGTAGGTACTGTTTAGGCATAGTTTCTCTCAAAACTGTTCGTGAACTTTCCTCCAGTCTTCTTCTCTTCTTCGAGAAAGAATCTGCGATTTCTTCACAAAAATGTTTCTTTCTGAGTAATTAAATCATTTTTACCACACTTTTATTAGTTTCACTTGTAACTAAGTCACAATGTAAGAAAATCTTGGAACTCAATTTTAACCTACTTCTCATTGTCGCATTGATTTGAAACTTTGCAAGTCTATATGAATCCGATGACAATACAATAATTTGCTACCATCGAGCTGATCTGATGATGGAGTCAAGAGGTGGGCAATAGAACTCATCAATGGCTGCTAGGAAACCCCTCGACTTTAACCCCCTTTTTTTTGTTTTGATGAGACCTATTCGCTACACTTGATGGTGAGGATCTGATGATGGAGCAGGGAGGAAGCCAGTGGCACTTCTTCATGACCACTAGGAAACCCCTCGAGTATGGGCTCCGTTGTTTCGTTCTGATTAAACTTATTCGCTACACTTGGTGGTGATGGACTGATGATGGATAAGCAGGGAGGAAGCCAGTGGCACTCCTTAATAACCAACAGGAAACACCTCGAGGTCTGGCTCATTCGTTTCGTTCTGATGAGACCTCTTCGCTACAATGGGTGGTGAGGGTCTGATGATGGAGCAGGAAGGAAGCCAATGACACTCCTTAATGACAAATAGGAAACCCCTCGAGTTTGGGCTCATTTGTTTCGTTTTGATAAGACCTATTCGTTACACTTGGTGGTGAGGGTCTGATGATGGAGCTAGGAGGAAGCCAGTGAAATTCCTTAATGATCACAAGAAAACTCCTCCAGTTTGGGCTCATTTGTTTTGTTCTGATGAGACCTATTCGCTATACTTGGTGGCGAGTGTCTGATGATGGAGCAGGGAGGAAGTAAGGGTTCGGCTCGCGCATCCGGTAACTTATAGACTCCACTTGAATTTGTAAAACTAAATACATACAATCACGCCTTTGAGTTATAATGTTTACGTGGTGGGCAGACACATGAATCGACTGTGAAATCTATTACCATCCATCCATGGCTTGCCATTTACTAAACTAAAAAGTAAAAAAATAAATATGTAGTTTAAAAAACTAAAACAACACACTTTTATAGGAACAGATTAAAAGTACAAAATAACCGTTCAGTAACTGAAATTAAAAAGCGTGGTGCGCCCTTTGCAAAGCATGCATTTCAAGTAAGTACTTAATATTGACAACGCGCACCACGCTTTTTAATTTCAGTTACTGAACGGTTATTTTGTACTTTTTAATCTGTTCCTATAAAAGTGTGTTGTTTTAGTTTTTTAAACTACATATTTATTTATTTAACAATAGGTATTAATTCAACATGATTTAGAAGCTTACTTATCAACAATCTTCCTGAGCGCGACTTGTGAACTTCGCACGCGCCCGGCTTCTCTGAGCATACGGCACTGACTTAAACGCCCCGCGCGAGCGCACGCCTACTAATCGGGAGAAGTTTTTGGGTAACGCAAAATTTATAAGTAGGTCTTAAACGACATTATTCTGCTGGTGTTATAGAAAAATGAATTTGCTGAACATACATTCCTTACTCATTGTAGGAAAGGAAAACTGATTCAAGTACAAAAGCTTCTTATAACTTTTGAATGAAGCGACCGCTTTTTGTAGAAATTAAACGTTATAATTAACTCAAATAACCTGCTTTCTTAAATTTTCGAAAGGTCTAATTACTTTAAGTCACTGCTCTTAACTAAAATAGAACGAAGCCAAATAATTCAAACGACATACTTTGTTTGTTTTGCTTTGCGACATGATGCTTAGAAAACTGGAACGAACGTGTTTTGTTCATAATGATAGAGTATAGAGTATAGATGAGTAAATTTCCATGGCCATCTCACTACTTCAAACAATTGGCGGAAATCATCTTTTGTCAAGAAGCGGTCTACCTACATGCATAACTACGCATCTGGCCAGAAAGCAAGAACAAGAACGTAGGTACCTATAATGAACTATAAATAAAAAGTGTTTTTATTCAAATTATTGAACCCTAAATCGTTAAATATGGTGGAGCGCTTAGAATTCTAAATGCTTTTATAAGGGCGTTCGCCATATATGAGTTTTATAAACGCAGTACACTTACTAATTTGTCTTATAGTGGATATGAATTAGAATTATCGAAAATAAACCTTATTTCTAAATCATAAAAATACACAATTTAAAGAGCGCATCAAAAAAATGATATAAATCTCACTTATATTTGCAATGAAAATAATTTGCCACATAGATTTTAACGTATTAGCCATGATAAGCCTTTTAAAGTGGTATATCAATATTTTTAGAAAAGTGGCTGCATCAGCACGGTTCTGAAAAGGAAATGGTAGTTGTGAGTGAAGATGATGAAGTTCAGCCAAAACCAAACTTACAAGCTCTAATCCTCAAGCCCAAGACTCCAAGTAAATGACGAATCTTATTTTGTGTATCTGACGAAACATCCGTTTCACATAATACTCGACTCTGGCAACAAGTAACCAAAAGACGCAGTCAGTTGTATAAATCAAACACCAGAACTGTTTGGCACTAAGGTATTCCACCAGCAGCAGTCTAAACATTAGGTTAAAACCACCAGCTCCAAAACGAGTGGCATCTAGGAATGCTAAAGATACTTTTTCCTATTTTGTAATGTTTTTCACTAAAATCATATAATTACCCTTCCCCAACATTTGAAATTCAGCATAGCAACACTTTTAGGCAGCACAGCTCAAGAAACTAAAGAGTATCAACCCGATTTGATTTCATAAATAAGACTAGTTGGTCGATATGCACTCTACTCGGAAGGCCGAAATCAGTCGGCTAAAAACTAGTCAAGAAGTGCATCGAATGGATTCATCTCGATCACAATGTTGAAATATATCCTCAACATTACAAAAATAAAGAAAATTACAATAAAGTATACTTTCGGTAAAAAAAAGTTAGTTCATCTCAGATATGTGATTATTAGACCTTTTTTTATAGATTTTTACTAAATTGTTGATTGCTCAGTATTTTAAATAATTTATATAATAAGTATGGTTTTAAATATTAGAATAATAAATACTATTTACATTTCACTTATTGTTTTAATGAAATTGCTACAATAATACAATTTATTGACATTTTAAAATGGCCTACTATAGTAGGCCACGCGTGTACTCGTGTTAAGAAAAGGGGCGCGTGTACTGTAGTGTTAATGTCAAGTCTGTCACCAGAAAAGAAAAGTTTGTCGATCTGTAAACGTGGTAATTAAATGCTCTTTGCTAGCACTTGCGATCACTGACCTCTTTGTGATACTCGCGACTAAGCTCTGCCTCAGACTGCCCAAGAATGCCTGTAAATTTGACGTCTATGTGTGCGTGACGGAAATGGCACTTTGTTCTAAGCGAACTCTCTGCTCCGGCGACCGCCCGCCGCGTGCTTATTTTGTGATAGTAGTCATTAAATAATAAAACAATGATCTCAATGTTCTTCATGCCCATGAAAGATCCTAACTTTAGCTTTAATAATATTTATCTTAATAAAATAATAAAATTCGCAGACAAAGTCAGGCCATAATACATGTTTTCCTTGAGGCATCATTTAAAAAAGGGAGGGCTGACATTGCGAACACAAATACCGAGCTTAGGAAAAATAGCACTTTTTTATTATTATAAAATAAATACTTCTATAAACAAAAGCACTTTTTAATTGTGAACATAAAAAAGAAAAACATAAGCTTTTTAAAATATTGTTTATCGTTCTGAAACTGCTCCATAAGACGCGTCTACGAATTTATCAAAGGTGACCCAACCCTTAAAGTGCCGACTTTTGGAGCATCCACCCTACCTGTTGCCGTTATTAGTATCGAGCAAAAAAAGGCAAAATACATCACGTTTTTTGTATGCCCCCCTTAAATATTTATTTTATTCTGTTTTTAGTATTTATTGTTATAGCGGCAAAAGAAATACTTACATCATCTGTGAAAATTTCAATTGTCTAGCTATTACGGTTCATGAGATACCTACAGCAAGATACAGCTTAGTGACAGACAGACAGACGGACAGTAATAGGGTCCCGTTTTTACATATTGTATTCGGTTTGGTTGGTGGTAGGACTTGTTCGTAGTCCGCCTGGCTAGGTACCACCATCTTATCTAAGTCTGACGCCATAACAATGATGTTGTCAGCATTATTGTGTTCCGGCAGTTAGAGATAAGATAGCCAGTTCCTCAGTGACTGAGGATTCCGGGAGTAGTGCGCTTCGCCTTCAGCCTTATCACCACTTATCATTAGGTGTGATGAAGGCTAAGTGCTACCCCGTTGTGGATAAAAAAAAAAATAGAAACTCTCGCGCGTAGCTATTGGATACAGTTTTGCTTGTATGCGCGAACTCTAGGTTATTAACAGTAGACAAGCAACCGGAATTGGACTTTATTTTCATGGAGAAAGATTTATTTTTATTAACCGACTTAAAAAAGGAGGAGGTTCTCAGTTCGTCGGAGACTTTTTTTTTATGTAAGTATGTTACTCGATATCTCAAAGACGGCATGACCGATTTGAAAAATTATTTTTATATAGTAAGAACTTTTTGAGGTATAACACATTTTCAAAAACCCCAAATGTAACTTTGTCATTCATACAAACACAATGAAAAACAAAGTTCTACTTTGCTGACGAAAAATGATAGTGGAATTTTGGCTAGTTATAGGCAATCGGTACGTTAAGTGGGTACGGAACCCGTGGGCAAGTCCAACTCGCACTTAGCTGATTTTTTAATATACGTGTAAAGAGCAATGTCTTTCACTTCTGCGTCTGTTAACCAAAGTGAATCAATTTAGTTGAACCATGTAGTATGTAATAACTATTTTTATGTATATGGCCATGCTAAGTTAGTTTGAGTCAAATAAAACAAGTGTAAATATTAAATAGCACATTTACCACAACACAAGCTACTATTATAATTTGATGCAGCGCCATCTGTGCTGGTAGCTTTGAATCAAATCAGATTGACGGCGCTACAATATACTATGCCATTGATAGCAACAATAAATTGCGACATCAAATGGAATATTCTTAAACTATCTACCTGTACCGATAAGTATTTAAACAAATATCACTAATTATATACTGTATGAGACATATGCCTATACCTACTTCACAGCCTTTCCATGGAAGGCCGCCTTTTTGTATTATCAGAAAAGACTTTTGCCACAGGTGACCTACAGTTGATATCCCAATATTAATACGAATAGTATTCCGATGTACATTACTACTATACTGATGACACTTAACTGTAATTATCATAACCCATTATGTAATTTGTAATGGAAACTGAGCTTTATTATACGGTTGTTAAGGTCATTTTTCAATCTGATGACTTTTTATAAAATAAAACAGGGAGAAAAAAACAACCCTTGGAGTTTCTTGCCGGTTCTTCTTCAAGGTCTCCCGCCGTAGAGTTTGCGAACCAATTCTATGACGTTCACAAGTATTGTAAATAATTATCTGAATTGAATATTAAACAAATTTGACTTTGATTTTGATACTACTCTCATCACGGTTCGAAAGCGTGAGACGTAGACAGTCTCGCTAAGTACTGTCAGATGGCGCCACCTTCGATACCCCGATGATTCAAAATGGCGAATTTCATTTCTCTTCTTTTCCACCCAATAAATGACCCATTTCTTTATCTTTCTCCGCAATTTCCTCTACCAACGGAAAAAAAAGACCGAGATCCAATACTTTTAATATAATAGTAGTAAAAAGTATTATAAAAGTCTTTGGTATACATATATATATATATATATATATAACTAGCTTTACAGAAACGCCCTCTTCTTTTATTTATCTGGTCCGAACGGGTTCGGTCGGAATAAATAAGAGAGAAAAAAATTGCTGTTAGAGCAATAAATATCCAAGTATTAACATGATTGTTGTCTCTTTGGTCAAATTATACATAATAGGTAGTCAGCCATGTTTACTTAGATTGATTTATAACATGCCTAGCGTAGCCAAGTTTAACGGCTTCGACAGCCATGTTTGAGAGTTTAATTTATAACAAGGCTAGCGTAGCCAAATTTTGTTAAGCATACGGTCCGCTATGCCGTTTATAAAACGGCTGTGACAGCCATGTTTGAGAATTGTAATATATGACACGGCTGACGTAGCCAAGTTTTGTTAGGCACACGGTCCGCTATGCCGTGTATGAAACGGCTGTGATAGTCATGTTTGCGAGATAAATTTATGACACGGCTGACGTAGCCAAGTTTTGTTAAGCACACGGTACACTCTGCCGTTTATAAAACGGCTCTGACAGCCATGTTCGAGAGTTTAATGTATGACACGGCTAACGTAGCCAAGTTTTGTTAAGGACACGGTCTACTCTGCCGTTTATAAAACGGCTTAGACAGCCATGTTCGAGAGTTTAATATATGACACGGCTGACGTAGCCAAGTTTTGTTAGGCACACGGTCCGCTATGCCGTGTATGAAACGGCTGTGATAGTCATGTTTGCGAGATAAATTTATGACACGGCTGACGTAGCCAAGTTTTGTTAAGCACACGGTACACTCTGCCGTTTATAAAACGGCTCTGACAGCCATGTTCGAGAGTTTAATGTATGACACGGCTAACGTAGCCAAGTTTTGTTAAGGACACGGTCTACTCTGCCGTTTATAAAACGGCTTAGACAGCCATGTTCGAGAGTTTAATATATGACACGGCTAACGTAGCCAAGTTTTGTTAAACACACGGTCCGCTATGTCGTTTATGAAACGGCTGTGATAGCCATATTTGCGAGATTAATTTATGACACGGCTAACGTAGCCAAGTTTTGGTTAGCACACGGTACACTCTGCCGTTTATAAAACGGCTCTGACAGCCATGTTCGAGAGTTTAATGTATGACACGGCTAACGTAGCCAAGTTTTGTTAAGGACACGGTCCGCTGTACCGTGCCTAAACGGCCCCGACAGCCATGTGGGCGAGATTAATTTATGACACGGCCAACGTAGCCAAGTTTTATTAAGCACACGGTCCGCTATACCGTTTATACAACGGCTCTGACAGCCATGTTTGAAAGTTTAATTTATGACACGGCTAACGCAGCCAAGATTTGATAAGCACACGACCCGCTGTACCGTGTCTTAACGGCGCCGACAACCATGTTTGCGAGTTTAATTTATGACACCACTAACGTAGCCGAGTTATATTATGCACACGGTCTGCTGTACCGTGTCAACAACGTTACCGATGCCGTGTTTGTTGTGTGCCCACGGCTCCGACAACCGAGTCAAAAGGTAGCCGTGTAGTTTTGCACGGCTACGGTTTCAACACGGCAAAAAAATTAATGAACACGGTGCCAGTAGCCGTCTGTACCGGCTATGTTAACCGTTTACACGGTACAGGCAGCCGTGTAAAATCTCTAGCCGTGTACACGGCTCTTCACACGGCTGGCAAACTCGGCTAGCAGAGCCGTTTACACGGCACCACAAAACGTAGCCGTGTTCGAAAGCCGTGTATTTTTCCCAGTGTAGTGCTTTAGTATTAGAGGGTAGGTACTGCAGTGTAGTAGTGTAGTGTAGTGCAGTACAGTTTCGATGGATCTATGTTGTTACAGTTCTATCAAAGTAATATTGTAAGCGAGCTTGCTAAATAATATAATAGCTTCGTCCTAAAATTAACTTTAATATTGCAATATCAGCTGAAGTAAGGCTTATGTGGAACCGGTAACGTTCAGAGACCCTGGAAGATTTGAGAGTATTATCACAAAAACAGTGGCTAATAAGTATTTCAGAAAATGATCCCTCATATTTTAAAGTAATTTTGTTCCTGACCCTCGTCAGCTAAGGGCGGGATTAGTGGCTGAAAAGTTAATTTTATTTTCCTCGATTAGGTACCTACTTACCGTCAGTCGGGTTGAGAGGCCCCGTAAACATGGGCGGACTTGAACACTTGAAGTCCTTTTTAATCGCTCCGTATAGCGATTCATGGTCGTTTCAAAGCGTCGACTAGTCAACAATACAAATGCTAATACCGACATTTCGCCGCGACCTCCAATTTTGATTTCTCACTCGGATCCAAAGTTACTGTGACACGACACTATTTCACAATCGGTGAACTAAATTTTAATATTCCGATTTCATATATCACCGTCAAGCTAACAATTCGGATAATTTAGCAAAGTTATTATGAATACATGATTAATTACATTTGCTACGACAGATGTGAAGAAGGCTTTCGAATTTTGGCTTGGCACTTGATAGGTCAAGAAAATAAAATAGGATGGGTACTCAAAACTTCACAACATTTAGACATGATAATGATAAAACTTACAAAATTAGACATCTCTTTTTATATGTTAGTTCGTGAGCAGAGCAATAAGTAGTTGCATCAATAAGTAGGTATCATAATTCATAAATTTCAAGTGTTAACTAATTCATTGGAATTATTCAAAGCATCTAACAAAAACATGACAACACCCTAAGTCACGATTAGAAACTTTTAAGTCTCGTATTTATTAAGTTGTTTAAATTTTATTCAATATAACGCAATAGTCGCCACAAAGTCTGGTGCAGCAACTAAATGTTTTCCTCCTACGTCAAGCAATGTTTTCCCGAGTGGCTCGCCTTGAGCAGTGCATTCCGACTCGTTCCCTTAGGTACACACGTGGACCTTCTAACTAATTATACATCGACTGCAATGCAATTGAACAGGCGTCAATCAACTTCAATAGCGGCCGGCACGAGTACGGCTGGATTCTTGAATGTATTAGTTACGCAACGTATACTTGAGAATACTTCCAAAGCTTTCTGTACAACAGCATCCATTTCGTTCCAATCAAATTTAATGTAGTAAAAAATAGTTTCATTAGTTTTAAATAGTTTCTACATCGTCAATCATTAGGTACTTACAATTCTTTTATATGATCAAAATACCTGCTTAATAATTCGTAAAAAAGTTCTTCAAAAGGCTAGATGAAATAACAGTTTTTCGCTACGGAATACCTTTGACAACTTTTCATACGATTCATTTTAACTTCAAGAAAGTTTACGTAACGTCGTTTACAGTGCTCGACTGCTCGGGAACACAAAGTACGTACACAGGGACGTTAGACTTTCTCAAAGAGATTAATCTTTTGCTAGAATTACAAACAGTATTTAGTCTCAAACGCTGACATACTTGTCTCCGGGGTTGTAGCACTCTTCTCTTCCCGTTACTTCATTAATAGGCCCTTTTATCTCGGCACACACTTCGTGTTTACGAGTTACAGCTGTCACTTAACAGTCTTGTGAACTTATTAATTCAGTGTCATCGGTGCGTTCTGTAGAGGCGTAAGGAACGGCTATCTACTAAACAATACACGCTGAGTGACATTATTCTGAGAACGATCCGCTGGTGCTTCGAGATTTATTTACTTACATGAATTCACACACATTCAACACGTAGATATAAGTTACAAAAAGGTTTGTAAGTACTTGTAGGAATTAAGCTCCTAATTTTTTTTTTCAGAAATTTCAATTTAAACATTTTGATTATAGTTAATTGGCTATGATGATTATTGATTGCAATATTGTAGGTTCTTAGCATATTTGGCAATTAAATAGGTAATTATTAAGATAATAAGAAAGTGAGTTTTCATGTTTCAGATATAAAATCTTTTGATATTAGAATAAGTACTGGCTTACAAAGTAAACTCTGAAAAGTACGAAAACTAAATTATAAAAAAGTGGTTGTTGATTGTATGATATTACAGATTAAATTGCTTTCCCTTACCCTCTGCCTTCTCGGCAACCCTGTGATTGCTTGAAATTATTAATTTGATATTCAATTTTCTTTTTGATCGTAAAATTCACCAAAGCTGAAAATAACACGTTTGCAAAAGCGTAGTCTGCAGTATGCTATGATTAAAATTGATAATGTTCCTCTGGGGTGGGGATTGGAGTTGTTTCTTCATGTTAAATCGTAACGAGTTCAATTTGTTTATTTTAGCTACTGTTAGCAAAATTATGAGGCAAATCGCATGTACGATTACTTTTAAGTCACTATTTATATTAGTCGGGGTCATGTTGTTATACATGGAGTTACAATTGGTGTTGTAGGTAAGTAATTGCTTTCAGATTTTTGACAAAATTACAATTATCACCTATCTATTTATTTGGCTTTTTAATATAGTAAAAGAGGACTTACCCAATAAATAGACGGTGATGAGTTATTTTAAGGCCGGTTAGTAGACCTTATGCCAAAAACCTGAAACAAAAATATTTCAATTTGGAAAAGAACATGTTTGTTTTCATAACAATAATACTGTTCATTTAAATGTTATTAACAATTAACTGAAACTGTATTTAGAAAAGGGTTTAAAAAGTCACTCCGTAAAGTAATGAAAACTTCGGCAATCAACAACATAATATGTTAGTAGCAACAACATAAATATACTGACATGTTTGAATTTGAGTTGCACATCCATTCTACGTCCAACTGTCTATGTATCGATCTGAGGAATCGACTGATTCTGAATAACTCAAGACATAATGGTGTAATTCCATTAACCTACAAATAATGAGATGACTATAACAACTTTATGAAATAGTCGAAATCGACATTTTATTATTTGTACTTAATACCTATATACCTATAGAAGTTTACCAGAAGATTTGATAGTATTTTCTTGCTTAAAAATCATCGATTTGTAAACAAATTGGCAAATCAAATAAATACCAGATTTTTTCTGCTTGATATTGTTTTAAAGAAGCTCCTCCTATTCCGTACTCGGAAGGGAACGCCTAACGCCAAACTACCTATAAAGTTTTAAGAGCTGCTTGTACTCTACATTCTTTTAATTTCTCATTAACCCTAGGACAGCAACGCACAATTTAATTTTACGCAAGATTGTTTACCAAACAGTATATCAGTATTTAAGTCTTTCCATTCGTAATGCTCATTGTCTGTGCGAGGCTGCGGGTCAGCGCGGTTGACACCGGTCATATGCAATCAATTACATAATGAGCTCGAGCTCTCCGACTAACTGCTCATCGCCACGTGCATAGTGTCACTGGTGTCCTTGTACTATTATACTGGCGACACTCACGCAATGAATGGGCTGCAATATTGGAATTAATCTGAAAGGCTCGCGGTGTTTTGGTATTTTTACTACGAGTATTGTACTATCTATTGCAAAGATATTTTTGCGCGGTTGACACCGACCGGTTTTATGCAATCAATTACTTTAAGCTCAAGCTCTCTGACAAACTGCTCATCGCCACGTGCATAGTATCACTTCTTCTTCTTAGCGTGTCGATCGTTCGGCTTTAGATCTTGTTAGACCAAAATTGCGCCACACGTATAGCGTTTTCAGTGGCGTTATAGAGGTCCTCGCGTTTGCAAGATGATCACTGGTGTCCTTGTACTATTTTAGTGGTGACACTTACGCAATTAATGGTCTGCTAATACAATTAGTCCCGAGTTGATCAACAGTCGGTTACTATTACCGGTGGTTAACCCGTACGAACACTAATCACCAACCAACTGTTAACGTAACCGACTGAGTGAACTCAGGCCTTAATCTGTAGTTTGCGGTATTTTTGACGTGTTGGGTATTTTTTTCTATTGCATAGAAATTCATGCAGTTTATCTGAATCACTCACGGTTCCGGGTTAGTCAGAGACTCCAGCAGTTACGAAGAGAGCGTAAGTTTACGGTTCCCGTAAGCTCGAGCTCTCTGACTAACTGCTAATCGTCACGTGCCACTGATGCCCTTTTACTACTATTATACTGGCGACACTCACGCAATGAATGGACTGAAAATTAATTTGTGGCTTGCGCGGTTTCGATATCTTAACTAACAGTTTTGGTCGTTTTCTATACTTATATTATAAAGAGTAAAGAATTGATTGTTTGTTTGTTTTTTTGCATCGAATAGGCTTCGAAACTACTGGACTGATTTAGGAAATTCTTTGATCATTAGAAAGCTACAATCTTCCCGATTGTCATAGGCTATATTTTATCCCGATATTCCCACGGGAACGGGTGCCACGCGGGTAAAACCGCAAGGATCCGCTAGTCTTTTGTAAAGAGATTGCACGTTTAGCAACATAATAGGATTTTTTAGCAGCGATGTAAATCGATGGTTTTTGCTCTCTTTGTGGTTGTATGGTGGCTTATTTATTTGATGATAGAACAAAGCAGAATAAGGATAATGGTCAATTTATGTTTTTAAATGTTAATTTAATTTATAACATATTACATACAGTTTGTTTTAAAATTCTTAATAATGCAGTCATTGTTGATATAACACCGTTCTACGACTGGGTATAATTAGTTGGTATGCAACACTGTATTGTATCATGTATAATATTCATTACAAAATGACGAACTATGCTGCGGCCGATGTGATTCACTGAGTTATTCATAAGCCATTATTATATACCAATGGCAATGCTGACCATTTTTACATTTTAAATGAAATGCCTATCTTCTACAAGGAAAAAAATCTACATAACATTCCAGTAGAACCAGCATTTCCCTTAAAGAAATTATGTTCGAAATCTATGGACAAGAAATTTCATATGTTTTATTTAAAATGAAAAAAGCTATATTTAGAACATTCGCAAGGTACATACAGATAACAAAATTTTGTTACTTGCGCAATGATGTTACGTAATTCTCCTCTCGAGTCACATTTACTTATTTAAAGGAGTCTGAAATAGTATATTATGATACAAGTGAGCTAAGGTTGCTCAGTATACACGAGGCTGTGGGTTGCAGCCCGAGCCGCAGGCGAGGGCGTAAATCAGCCGAGTGTCTAGTGAGTAAGTTGCTCACGAGTTTCATACGCACTTTTTCAACGCGAGGAAAAACAAACATTTATTGCATACAATAACCTAATATTAGCTAAGGGAAAAAGCGCGCTAGTTTTTTTTTGCACGCGCCAAATGTAAGGTGACTGATTATATTCAGCCATACAGCCTACTTCAAAATAATTAAGTATAATAATATTGATAAAATGCATATGTTTTATAACAAATTTTAGTGAATTATAAATAATTTGATAATAATACACTTAATTATGTGAGGCCTATGCCCAGCAGTGGGCGTCGTACGACTGAAATGATGACACTTAATTATGTTTTTTGTCTTAATTAGGGACACATTTATTTATTCTAAAAACGTAAATGGATTTTCAGCCGTATAAAACCTCTTTGTTGTTACAAAAAAAGAACTGTATCTATTACCCGCTGAAATTGAAAATGCTCTGTTGACTCGCATAGAACTTGCAGTTGGGTACTAACTTAACTTTGTAGGGATACTGTATTACCCGGTTAAATTGAAAAGTCTCTGTTTACTCGCATATAATTTGCAGTTAGGTACTTACTTAACTTTTAGGGATAATTCTATAACGCAACTAGTACTGTAAAGTTATTATGCACGCGTGTGTTTTAGTTCGGTTTATGGCCCTAAGATCGATGTAATAAGGCTCACTTTATGAGCAAGTGTGTTGAAAATAAACTTTCTAACTCTATGTACAAAAAATACATCAATTGAAATACTTAACTAATAAGTTCAATGAAATAAAATTGATTTGACTGTAGTGCAAGGCGCCACTGATCCCCAAATAGAAACCAAAATAAAATCAAGTTTTGTTTCATACCATTATTTTTTTATCCTTCCGAAAAAATGCTTCAGCAAATCGCAAACAATATGAAAATGCTAAGCAAAATTATAAACAACACATTATTCGGATATAACGTAAAATACTGTATATTTTAGTATATACTTACTTACTAATATTATAAAGAGGAAAGATTAGATTTTTGTTTGTTTGTATCTTTGTAATAAGTAAACTATAAAAAAACAAAACCGATTTAAAAAAATCGGTAATATTTTATCCCTATAATCCCAAAGGAACGGGAACCACGTGGGTAAAGACGTGGGGAGCCACTAGTCTAAAATAAATGAATACTTAAAATAAAATAATAATTATATACTTAAGTAAGTACCTACTTATTTTTATTTTTAGTTTTTTGCATTCACAATGCAATTTTTATTATTAATTGATGAAATTAACGCTGACTATACAGCACGTAAGAAGTAAGTATTGGATAAATTCGACGCTTCTCGTAACGACTCCGTAGCTCAGTGGTTAGAGCAGTCGCCCGGAAAGCGAAAGGTCGTGGGTTCGAGTCCCATCGGAGCTGGTTGTGAGACAGGTCGATTTTTTCTAAATACTTAATTTTCCATTTTTATATATAAGTACTTACTTGCTATGAAAATATATATACCTACTTATGTTGTAAGAAATGAAAAACTTATACCTAAGCATTATTTTCTCCACGTTTAGGTTTCACTTTCAAACGCTCTGTGTGTGTGTGTGAATACGAATAAGTCTGGCCTTCAAAGAGATTTGAATATTTAGCTTATTTTTCATAATTTAATTTGGCTACTTACTCGTACCTCGCCTACCGCCCCGCGCGGAGAAGCGCGCTAGGAAGAAGCCATACAGTCTCATATTTTTACTGTAATTAATAAGTAAGTTAATTAGTCGTTTCTACCTAATATTATGAAGTATTACAAGGTCTATAGTGTAATAAGAAACATGAAGTTAAATAATGATTCTTTGGTAGATAACTTATTTTATATTCTGTGCCTCTTTCTGGCCTTATTTATACTTAGCGTAGGTAATTTTTTTCAAAAACCAATTGAGAAGTTTGTTTAAGTTAACTAAATGATTTCCAAAATAAATGGGTAACAAAAAACAAATTTAATTGAACTACAAAGTAACAATTAGTGTCAGCCAGCGCTGCGGTGATAACAGTAAAAGTTAACTAACCCAAAACTTAACAAGGCGTGACTCAATAAAAGAAAAAAAACAGATCTCGAACTTTGAACCACCGCACCAGTGCTAACTTTTATTGCAAATCAAGAAGGTTATCGTATAACGAATTACAACTTTTTCAATTGCAAGTCGATCATAAGAAAATAACGGCCATTTTTGTAATGGATTTTGTTTTATTAGTCACGAAACAATGAGCAGAAAGTAAATAATTGTGTAACGAGATAAAATTGCGTGTTGATTTGCTCGCTCTATTGGTAAATTAAATTAGGGTGTTATTTATTTGATCTTATTGTTATAAAAGAAAATGTGAAACTTATTCTTTTAGTGGAGTCTATTGGCAATCGTGAGGTTTTATTCGTCTACGTAATTTCGTTTTCTATTTGTTATAATGGAGATTTAGTTTTTCATTGGCATGTTAGCTACTGAGATAAGATCTGGCACAAGAGTAGGGCAGAGGTACCCTTTGTGGCCACTTTAAGGAATTTTTGTCTTTTAAGCACTAAGTACTACTTAAATGGTCTTAGGTAGGTATTTAAGTCACAAATTATATCTTAAATTATAGATAATTTATCTAGCTTTAAAGGTAAGTACATTTTCAATTTTTTTAAAATTAAATAGTTTTTTTGTGTATAATACAAAATGTGTGAGTGGTGCCAAATGTACCGGTTTTGGCCACTTACTGATGGTTAAACTTTTGTAAGTATTGCGAAAAATGAAAACCAAACCCAGGTAAAATCAATATATTCTAATGCGCTAAAAACCATTCAATTGAAAACAACAATTTAATTGTAAAAAACAAAGGTTTATAAAGTATATCATCCAAAACCAATTTCTTATAATTTTCATACAAAACATTTTTTTAAACAGAAAATGGAATTTATTGAAAAAAAATCTTATGACATAAGGAATTCTAACGGTTGTTATTATTACCTTATTTTAATTGCATTTATCAGAAATGGCTTAAAGTTGTTTAGAAAACTTTTAGAGCAAAAAGTGGCCAAAACCGGTACGCCTGCTACTTATATCTATTCTGTGACAAGAGTCATCTGATCTAGCTCTTCGAGGGGGTAGGTTAAGTTAGGTTTTATTTGGTTAAAACTTTAACCTTTGGTGATGATTATATTTCATAGTATTCCTAGCATGAAAAACTATCGTTATGGTAATCGAATAGTATAGTCCATTCGCTTAGATAGTGTCGCTCTGCCACAATGCCGTGCGGGTGTACCGACACTATCTAACCGAACGGACTATAAACTATATCCTACCGTTTTTCAAAATTTGTCAAAAAATATGTAAGTATTGAATTTCAGTTCCTTATACGAACAAAAGCGTTGGTTTTCATGCGACCTACCCTTGGTTTTCATAAAAATATAAAAAATAATACTATTACGATAACGGTCACCATAACGACAGTGTTTCGTGCTAATATGATAGACAGTTTGTGTCATATGTGTCACATAAAAAACTCTGTAATTAATTTAGTTTAGCAAAAGTTTTTGGGGCTTGGCTTATATGGTAAACGAAGTTTGAAAGCCAAAAATGTTACATAGGCGCTTCGTGACATTGTTAAAAGCCCGCTGTCAAAACACAACATTATCCAATATCGTTTGCATAACGTACTCTAATACGAATCATGCTGTAGTGCTTTTCCTCTTGATACACGTCGTAATCAAATTTCACGGTTACTTTAAACTGCAGGAAAAAAATCAGCCAACGGATTGTGCGAAACAATTGAACCGTGGCGGGGTCGGATTTCTGCTTACGCCAGCTGTTGTTACATAGCTGGCTACTTACTGCATTATTATTACAAAATCGTTTAATGACACTTTCGCGATTTGCTAAACTAATTTCGTTTGGTCTTTGCCTATGAAATTTCCGATTAAGTCTCTGATGCTGTTTAGTTCTTGAATAACATTAAACAAAAATAATAAGATATAGAAACAGCAATTTTACCTATCTTGATAACATTTTTATAGCAATCGAGATTCAATAACAGTGCGTAACTATAAAATCTAAATCCGATTTGCATACGATTAATGTATTGAAAGTATCATATTTTTTGTGATCGTCAATAAACATAAGTAGTATTATTTTGACCGTTGAATATTTAACTGAGCTCTAGATTGAGTCGAGAGTGATGCTGTGTACTCATAGCCACTATAATTTTCAGCGCGGGCCCAGCGATCGTTGGCAGTGTGCCGACGAATCCAGGCGTGCGTTTCACAGAGTTATTTTTGCTATATTCTGATAAATCGTATGCTGTTCGATACAATATTTACAATTTTACAATGAAGATACGTTTTGTTGTTGTTGTTAGCAGTTTGGTCCCTGTATAGGTAAGTACTAGCGTTTTGGATTTAGATTAGAAACAAAAGTGGCACTAAATATGTACGTAACGTAATTATTAACGTAATCTACAACTATTGGCTTTCCGCGGTTTTACCTGCGTGGTACCCGTGCCCGTGGGAATATCGTGATAAAATATAGCCTATGACACTCGAGAAGAATGTAGCTTTCTAGTGAAGAAAGAGTTTTTAAAATCGGGCCAATAGTTTTTGAGTTTATCCATTACAAACATACAAATAAAAATCAAACTTTTCGTGGTACCCGTTCCCGAATATCGGGATAAAATAGCCTATGTGTCTCGAGAAGAATGCAGCTTTCTAATGGTCAAAGAATTTTCTAAATTAGTCCAGTAGTTTCGGAGCTTATTCAATTCAAACAAACAAACAATCAAATCTTTCCTCTTTATAATATTAGCAACACGATACAATTGAGAAAATATGAGAACGAAAATGCGATAAATAGAAGCCGAGCAAATCTCTTAAAAAATTACACAATTAAATGACCGATGTTCGCCAGTTTGTAAAACGTCTCATGTCGTGCCATCTTCAAACAGTTTATGAAACTCGGGTTAATCAGGGGCGCTTGCAGCCGCTGACGGCTCAATTACACGACTCAGAGCTTCGCCGGCCGTTGGGAAACGTCATCTCAAACCGAGCCTCGTCAATCTCGCTATCTATGTCAGCCAGTTACCATCTAATAAGTAATCATTCAACAACCAAGATGAGCTAAGTTCATCAAAATTAAATAATTGGCCAGTTTAATCACGCTTCGCTACATAAAACTAGGTTTAACTGCCGCAATAATATTCCAATTAGCATTTTGATTTCAATATTAGTATTGCCAACTTTGCGATAGGTTTAATGAATATCGTGTTCTCACAGCGGAAATATTACAATTACAATCGTTCACAACGTAACTGCAATGAACGTTTAGATTTGGGAAGTGGCTACGAGTAATGATCGCCGCGGGAGATAGTCTTATAATGGTTGTCTTAATCGCTATCCGCAGGAAAATCGAGGTGTAATTAACATTAATCATGTGGGGGAGCAGGCGGCTTGATGTTGAATTAAAACTATTCCTTCGTTATTGTTTGCTTTATTAAATTCGAGCACACACATTCAATACAAAGTATCACGTTCGTCGTATCGTACAAGGCAGAGAGTGACAAATCGGAAACGGATGTTATTTTATTCGATCGATTGGAATTTGACAAATACAGATAATATTATTTAATAAGTTATGGTAATTCATACTTAGGCAACGTTCCGTTTCACTGTTGATAGGCAAACATTCCTACACTCGGCCGTCCTGATATTATGGCTGTCCTCAGACATGCAAAGTTACACAGATTTACAATATATATATTAAACAAAGTTATAAGTTACATCATCATTATCATAAAATAGCAAAACATCACATTAAGTACAGTTGCCTTCAAACAAAATTTTATGCAAAAACTATATTAAAACTCTTACACATTACATTACTATGTTCAATAAACATAAATGGATACAACTTACATTTTGAAACATATGTAGTTATGAAACACAAATAAAGTACATTATATTTGCCAAAAATATAACAAAAACAATCACTCACCACATTCATACACATCCTTCATATCAAAATGACACAATAAAATAAAAAATACCTTATGCTTCAGCTGGCCACTTCTTCATATTGTCAGCTGAAGTAGAAGTTCTGTTAGGACCTTCAGTATCATAACTTTCTTTTTCTACGTCATATCGATCATTTCTCTTGATCTTTACAACTTTGTAGGGACCCAAAAACTTTGGTTTCAGTTTCATCCCACTACCAAACTGAGTGCGTTTAATTGCAACCAAATCACCAACTTGGTATATGGAACTTGGTTTTCGATTCCTATTATAATATTTGGTATTCTCATCTTGAATCTTCAATATGTTTTCTTTAGCTTTAATGCGAAGTTCTTCCCTATCTTCATTAAAACTTTCTCTTTCTTCTTGCTGTAATAGCTCATAAATTTCTGTATCTTTATTCTTCATTTTCACTCCTGTCATCAGTTCAAATGGTGTAGTTTTAACACTTCTATGGAATGTACTATTCAGAGCACGTTGTACACGACTTACATGTCTATACCACTGTGAAGGCGTCTCAATACATAACTTGGTAAGTACAGATATTAAGGTACGATGTATTCTCTCGACTTGGCCGTTTCCACGTGGAACACCTGTCGTAATCTTCACGTGTTCTATGTTTTCACTTGTACAGTACTCGCCAAAATCATTGCTTGTAAAAGCTGAACCACGATCTGTAATAAATCTTGAGGGATTACCAAATGTTTGTTGTAAAAGTCGTATCTTATCTATAGTTTCCTTGGCAGTGACACTCTTCGTAGGGAAAAGCCAAACAAACTTTGTAAAAGCGTCAATACAGGTAAGTATATAATTATATTGCTTTTTCGTTTCAGTCATTGGACCTATGTGATCTAGATGTATAGTATTCAGAGGTATTTCACCTTTCTCAATAACATGTAAAAATCCTTCCTTCTTTCCACTTTTGTTCATAGCCAGTAAACAAGGTATACAAGTTGAAATGTAGTCTTCTACTTTCTTATCTAGATTTTTTATATAATAGTCTTTATCAATTAATTCCACAGTTTTTTTCTTTGAAAAATGTCCATTAGAGTGGGCTTGTTCTATTATCTTTGTCTCCATGCTCTTTGGTACAACTAAATGTTTTTCAATTCCTTTGTAAAGTAAACCATTCTGTAGGTAATAATCTTCATAAGGTTTGTCTTTCAGGATCATGGAGATTGCTTTCAGTCCTTCATCAAGCTCCTGCGCTTTCCTCAGGTTATCATGAACATGTGTAAGAACTGCCACATAAGGATTACGGCTTAATGCATCTACATGCTTCATTTTGCTTCCTGATCTGTGTTCAATAACAAAGTCAAACTCTTGGAGGAATAACGCCCATCTTGCTACTTTTGTTGAAAGATCTTTCTTCTTCAGGGTTAGTTCGAATGCTTGACAGTCAGTCACAACTTTGAATCTTATACCGTACAGGTAGTGCCGGAACTTCTTTATGCTTTCTATTACTGCCATCGCTTCAAGCTCATAACTGGAATATTTCTGTTCATGATCTGTAGTTTTCTTGCTGAAGTAGTAAACTGGGTGTTGATTACCATCTTTGTCTACTTGTAGCAATATGGCTCCATAACCAATGCTTGAAGCATCAGTATGTAACTCTGTAAATAATTTTGACTTAAAAATCTGTAAAACTGGACTACTGGATAATATCTGTTTCAAAGTACTAAATGAAATTCTTTCTTTTTCTCCAAACTGAAATTTAGCATCTTTTTTCATTAAATCTGTTAATGGGGCTGATATCTGAGCAAAACTTGGTATGTATCTTCTGAAATATGAAGCTAAACCAACAAAACTTTGTACTTGCTTTAATGTTTGAGGTTCTGGAAACTTCATTACGGCATCAGTTTTCTCCGAGGATGGTCTGATATTACCACTCTCGATAATATGACCCAAATAAGTAACTTTTGTAGTAATCATTTCCACTTTCTTCCAGTTCACTTCAAGTCCATACTCTGAGGCAATAGTTAGCACTTTCTTCAGTCTCCGTAATGCTTCGTACTCGTCTTTGGCTGGAATTATTATATCGTCGATAAATATTTGAACAGAGCCGTCAGCAATCATTTCTCTAAATATTATAGAGACAAATCTCGTGAAATAATTCGGGCATATAGAAAGACCAAAGGGGGCTTTTAAAAACTCAAAATGACCATGGTGTGTCACAAAACCAGTAAATTTAATTGACTCTTCACTTATTCCCAAGTGAAAAAATCCATTTTTCAAATCAAGTACACTGAAAACTCGGGCATCACTTAATTTATCTATGCAATCATCGATTAAGGGTAAAGGGAAATAATCTTTAATAATTTTCTGATTTAACTTTCTATAATCAATACAAACTCTTAATGATCCATCTTTTTTTCGAGCTAAGACAACAGGACTAGCATATTCAGAATGACTTACGCGGATTACTCCTTGTTCCAACCACTGAGCTATTTGCTGTTCTACCTCTGCTTGTTCTGCAAGGGAAATTCTGCGGGGACGCTGCACTACAGGGATGTCATCTTTCATAACTATCTTCATCTTAATTGGAGCTTCGCGTATTCGTTGGGGCTTATAACACTCAATCAACTGTTGTACTTGACTTTTCACAGCTTCGTCCTTGATGTGATCTAAGGAAGGTAAATTGCATGACACGTCAGAAACACACATCAGACTATTCAACCATTCATCATTTCTTGGTCGCAACCACACTGAACTTCCACTCATAAACAGACTTACATGTTTAAGAAAATCATTTCCAATTATTATTTGGTAAGGCATACAGTCACTAGGAACAATATAGAATTTAACACCGTCGTAATTATGTTCATCTATTGTTATCGTAACGATTACTAGTCCGTTCGATTTCACCTTTGCACTTCCTAAACCCGATAACGTAATGTTACTTTCACTATAAAGCCGCATATTAAGTTCGAAATATAACTTGTCTGAGATAAGGTTGACGTCGCTGCCGGAATCAATCAACGCATTCGCCGTTTTTCCGCATAGCTCGATTGTTTTCACAGGTTTTTTCTGCAATATAGTCGCATCATCGTGTTTGTTTACATCACAAACGTCAAAGCTATGGTCAAAGCCGGGTTTCGATCTGTCATTGTGATGGCTGTCATCATGGCCGCCGTCATCGTTGCAGCCAATCACAGAGCCGGAGGTACAGATTTCAGTGCTACCAACATCGAGTAAATGAATTGTAGCTTCATTCACTTCGTTTTTGTCTTCGTCTTGAACACGGTGAACATCGTTGACTTCGTTTTCGTGTGGTGGCGCCTCTGTCGCGAAAAAGGTCTGCTTTTCGATCCGATGGCTGCCGCAACCGGAAATCGATGCACGATGAGTTTGCGTCTGCGATTGCGATGATGTCGCTGCTGTCGTCAAAGGTCGTGATGATCTGTATGGCGTCGTTTTAGACGTGACCGCCATTTTCTTCATGGGACAATCGTTTGAAATATGTCCAAAATCATTGCAGTTGAAACACTTTCGACTATCATGCGGACACTGGGATGAAATATGATCCGTTTTTCCACAGTTAAAGCACCGCTGCTGCACTGCACTGCTTACAGCCGATGTTGCGTGCTGCTTGGTAGATTGATAATTATAGCTTCGTCGCGCTGGGTCTTCGCTGGAACGCTTGAAAATGTTTTTCTTGAATGATTCGTATAATTTTAGTTTTTCTTTCAACTCAGCGTACGTGGAGGCTCCGTACAACAGTGTTTTGTTTGTCTCGTGATCAACAATACCGTCAATAATATATTGTATTGCGACGTAATCAGCTAGTCTGCCGCGTTTTCCTAGTTCCTTCATCTCTAACATGTACTCGTAACAGGTTTCGTTTCGTCGTTTTTTTCGTCTGGACATTAACTCGTGGATTTCTTTCGTGTTCGTGGTGTCGGGAAATTCTTTGATGATCGCCGTTTTCAGATCGTCATACGTCTTGAATGTTTTTTCTGACCGAAGCCACATAGCCGCCGTGGAAGTCAGGGATCGTCGTGCTATTAGTAGTTTTTGTTCAGGTGTGAGGCCAAATATTTCCGCGTTATCATCTATGTCTTGCGCCCATTTTGTAGCTGAGTACGTATTGTCCGTGCCGGTGAATTTTGGTATGGCGTCGTCAAGGAGCAGAAGGTTGAGGGATGGTTGTTTTTCAGCCATTTCGTCGGTTTCTTCGTAATATTCGTCGTCGTCACTATTTTTGTCTGTCTCCTCGAAGCTGGATGAAATTCTTTTCGCACTGGTTGCCCACTTCGTCGCCGCCGCCGCTGCGCCACGTGCTGAGGTAATGGCGTCCTTCGTCTTCAGAGACACTTTTCCAGGGCCAGACATGAATATATGCCTGCAACCACTTCTGGCACCAAACTTGTGGGGGAGCAGGCGGCTTGATGTTGAATTAAAACTATTCCTTCGTTATTGTTTGCTTTATTAAATTCGAGCACACACATTCAATACAAAGTATCACGTTCGTCGTATCGTACAAGGCAGAGAGTGACAAATCGGAAACGGATGTTATTTTATTCGATCGATTGGAATTTGACAAATACAGATAATATTATTTAATAAGTTATGGTAATTCATACTTAGGCAACGTTCCGTTTCACTGTTGATAGGCAAACATTCCTACAATCATAGCGATGTGGAATCCGAGGACTAATTGTAGACATCACTCGGAGTCTGCCACTCGTGCGTGGCGTGGCGTCGTCGGGGCCAGCGGTCCTGCGGATATGAATGAGCTCGCGAACTCTGAAGATGACTGTAACTAATAGAGGGCCATCCCAGCCCAGATAGTTCGCTCACTTTATTTCCTCCGCTAATTAACCGCTAACGAGTTCACTGCTGATAGATACGTGTTTTTAATCAATTCTGATAATTCTGTCATAAGTAATATTCGGGTTATTCTGTGCTGCTAGTAATGACTGGACCAACGCGAGCACGAGTTGTTACCTATTTCGCAACTGCATGCACGAATTTTCGTAGACAAGCAACTAATGTACGTTAATCTATCTAAGTGCAACGCAATTTCTCACGATATTATCATTTTGAAATGTGCAGAATGGAACGTAATGTTTATTTCATGAAAGGGTCACTGTTAAGAAAATGTAGGTAGGTAAGGTACCAAAATTGTCATAACAATCCATTTCCTTTTGGGATGCCTACTGTGGACTTCAATTTGCTGGAAAGCTGTGGTAACAAAAATTTTAGTACTTTTGCATTAACTTGTTATAAATCAACAATTTTCAGTTCTTGACTTTATTCTCTTTATATAATTTCTACGTTCGCAGTGGCTGGCGCAGCTGTAATTTTCATAACAATCCGTATATTTTTGCGAGTCTAACTGTCGGCTGACGTCGCGTGCCGCCCCCGTGCCAGGCGCCGCGCGGCATGTCATGTCACCGGTCACGCTTGCCGCCCGCCACTGCAGACATATACCCTACCCTACCCTATAGCCCTACCAGTATGGAACTTTTGAAACAGACGATCCAGAGGGAAATCAGAAAGAAATCTACGGTTGAGTTAGAGACGGATTTGCTTGCAATAGAAATGGGTTTTGTAGTACTGTGTCATGTCTCTGGCCACGTCTGCCGCTACCGCTGAAAACATACTTCCTTATAGCCCTATACTATGAAAGTCTTGAAACAGAAGATATAAAGATAAATCAAAACGAAATCTAGCGTTGAATTTGAGCGTATTTAATTAATTGGACAGTGGAAAGTCATATATCCGGTCACTCTTGCCGCCCGTCACTGCAAACATACTCCCCTTACAGCCCTACAAAATGGAACTCTTAAAAAGACGATCCAGAGGAAAATCAGGAAGGAACCTAGTGTTGAATTTGAGACGGATAGGATTGAAGAATACGATTTGTAACATTGTTGGTCATGGTAGGTCACGTCCCCAGTCACGCTTGCCATCGCCATCTCAGACATACCCCCTTACAGCTCTAAAATAATGTTTTTTGAAACAGACGATCCAGAAGAGATATCAGACTGAAAAAAAGATTTATTGAATGAGAGATGCATTTTGTTTGCGATGAGGTGAAAGAATAACATAACGTTCCTAATAACTGTTTGCTATCTACATTTAATGTTGTTAACATTGAGTTATAATGTACTAACGTATTGTTAATGCTTGAGTGTAAAAAAAAACTTTCACCATCTATTTGTTATCTAAATAAGTGACGAATAAAACGATGAAGAGATTTTCCGATTGTAATTCCAATGAAGTTTTTCTCTATTCTTTTTAACAACGATGGTACTAATCGGATAAATGAACTAGGAAAACAATTTCTTAATACTTAGGTGTCGTAGTACATATCGCGTTCGTGTGTTACATTTATTAAATCGGTGTCGTAATAATTTTATGTTTCTGCGTATTCCCGGTTTACGGTTTACTGGTAAAACCAACAATGTATCATGTATAGATATATAAATAACTATGTAACTCGTATTTTATGATCATTGGTAAGTTTCGATGCAATTAATTTATTATCGTCCGCAACTTTCTAGCTTGTCTACTGTCTTGTTTTACTACTAGCCTTCTGCCCGCGGCTTTGCCTGCGTGGACTACACGACGTTATCCAGCGGGAATGTGATGTTTTTCTGGGATAAAAAGTAGCATGTCAATCTCCAGCTCTCAAAATATCCCCATACTAAAAAACACGTCGATCCGCTGCTCATTTTTGCCGTGAAAGACGGACAAACAAACTAATTAACAAGCAAACAATCAAACACACTTTCACATCTATTACAAATAAATAAAATTGGAGTGTCTGTTTGTAATATTAAAATAACCGCTTTTTACTAAATAACATTTTTTACAATTTTTGTCTGTCTGTCTGTCTGTCTGTTTGTTCCGGCTAATCTCTGAAACGGCTGGACCGATTTTGATGGAACTTTCACTGGCACATAGCTGATGTAATAAGGAATAACTTAGAATACTTTTTATCCCGATATTCCCACGGGAACGGGAACCACGCGGGTGAAACCGCGGGCGGCCGCTAGTCTATATATAAAATTCTTGCGTTACTGGCTGACTGATAGACAACGCGCAGCCGGAACTACTGGGCGCAAGAAGCTGAAATTTGGCATACTATGTACCTTGGGGAGTGTAAGGGAGCACTAATTTTACCCTTAAAGGGGGAAAAAAGGAGGTCCACGTAGACGAAGTCGCGAGCGGAGCGCTAGTTTATACCTAATATTAGTATGGATTAACTCCAATAAAACACCGATCAGCAAATATTTGTTTTGTTTAGTTAGTTCAATTCTCACTGTTTGAACTTAAAAGGCACCCTAGGCAGTTTTGGTTACAAAATGTTTGCAGTTTTGCTATACTTAGTTTGTTTACTTAAAGTTTAGTTAGATCGACAATTTTCAGCCCAAAGTTGCGTGTTAGCAACTGTTTTATGTAAATGTGATTTTAGCTTGAAACTATGTTTCTTTTTAAAAGCTTTTAGGTATTTAACTTGCTGTATATGGCCGTTCGGGACGTTAGTACTATTTTATATTCCTTGGTTCGGGTCAAATCTTGCAAACTTTTGACCCACTTACCAGAGTACGATTGAGAAAAGTTCGGGTGACAATATAAAAATTACAATATTAAGGTTTAGTCAGCAAAAAAGCTTGTCATATTTTTTTTTACAAAAAACTTATTATAATTGTTTTTGTTCCAATGGAGTCTACTGAAGGCAGTTGTATACTGTGGAGTTTCATCATAACAATCGCCTTTGTAGAGCTTTCTTTTGGAAGAGGTCTTTATGAAAAATGTGCCTTACATCCTCATTTTTTGTTACGAATACAATATTTTGAACTTTGTTGAAAACATTTCGAAATAACATTCATTTCAAGCCTGAATATTTTAGCGAAACGGTTTGTAATTTAAACGTAAAAAGTGTGCATTTAAAAGGAAGAAAGAAAAAGCTTTTATTTTAGAATCACACGACACCAAAAAAAAAATCAACATATCACAAAAATATACTGAGCAATATTATCTTTATTTGGGTAAACAAACATATAACAAAGTTTGGTCTTAGTTTACTAATAAGAATACTTTGCCACCAATATTTTTTTATTTTAAGGTAAGATTCAATAATAATACCAACTAGGTAGGTACTGTGGTATCATATTGTTAAGATATGATACCTCCTTGCGTTGTCTATGGTTGATTTATGTTTTTATAGTATTCAAAATATCGAATGCATTGTCATTACGCGAGTAGTTTGTTTTAGTCTAGACGATTCCGCGGTCGCGTGTAGTAGTTGAGAGTATATAACGGCCAGGGTGCCGCAGTAAAAGATTGTCTCACATTAAATTACTTCGTTTAATTAATAGAATCGCATTGTAGGGCTTCTCATGGTGTTAGGCGCAAATTTTCGCAGATCTATACCGTCATTACATGTTTCAGACCCTTTGGTGAAGATGGAACCAAACAAATAAAGCGGCTGGAAGAAGCCAACTTAACGTTGAAACCATCGAAGTGCAGTTTCGCCTATGAAGAAATCTCAGTACTCGGTCACAAGATTTCTGGCCGTGGCATTCTACCAGATGAAGAAAAAAACAAGAAATTGAAGTCTATTAAAGTCCCATCAAACACTCGAGAACTGAAGTCAGTCCTTGGTTTATTTTCGTATTATAGGAAATTTATTGATTGCTTTGAGAACACAACTGTACCTTTGAATAAATTGTTACGAAAAAATGCGAAGTTTGAGTATTAACCTTGTCACGTTTTGAAACAAGTGTCTATCAGCACCATGAAGCTCGACTTAATACTGAGGTGACTGGAGAGTGCAGTACTAACACTTTTTGTCACCAAAAATTACACAGTGGCTGTCTTCCGTCTCACCTACACTTTAAAAAAATACGTATGGTCATATGAGACAACTGACAGCCACTACATACATAAATGTCAAATTTGCTGGGTACACTTTTTTATTCAGGGTGAGAACTCCAGTTGCCTCAGAGTATTAAGTCGAGCTTCATGATCAGCACTGTTACGAACTGGCCATCAGGCCGGTACTTTTGTCTATGCCTTTTATAAGAACTTTAATTTTTGATAGCTTGTCTTGTGTTTGCTTCCTGCTGTAGCTGTCTTCCGCGACCTTAACTAATAATAACGTGTGTTTGGTTTGTATAACTCTATATTTTATCATTATATTCCTTCTACCTTACCCTGAGCCCTATTTATTTCCTCCTCTCCTCAACAAGCACAAAAGTTTCATTGAATAATGTGACATTGTTCTCTGTTGTTTATTATATATAACACGCATTAGCATACGAGTAGGTATTACATATTCCATGTCATTGTGCCTACTCACGTACCTACTAAACTAACCGTTTCACGCAATATATTGACACCTTGCACTGATATTTTGTTTCACATGTCCTTTTTTGTGCAACGCTAAGCGTCGACTTCCCATAATTTGTGGTGACGAGCAGATGTACGGGCGGTCGAAGCCACCGGTAAATCTGCGCTGGCTCATGATTTTCCACCAATCACGTTTGCCACGCGATTCGACTACACTTACATTTTACAAGCAATTTTAGACTTTGTTACGTAAGAATAAGGCTTATAGAAAAACGGCTTCACCGTTAGAGAACTCTGTACCATTTGCACCTGCCACCAAAGGAAGTTCTAATGAAGCCAGTTGCATATTGCATTTTGAAAGCTACAATCTGGAAGGGTGTTATTTGCGAAGGTTAAAACTTGAGTAAAGAGCTTGGGTAGTATTTACTCTTATGTAAGTATTTGTAATAGATGTAATAACTATGGTTTTAAACCACTCTTCTGTGAGAAGAACGCCGATTTGCTTTAGAACATCTTTATTATCTACACTGGCTTTATTATAGTTGTACCTAAGTTTGTTAACAACATCCTGCCAACTTACCATAATTGTAATTTTTATAGCCTTCTTATGGTTTTAAATTAGTTTTATGTATTTACAATGCACTCATGCTAATTATATGAAAAATGTTAATAGAAAAAATACAGTAGCCCCACAAAATCTGTATGTTTGGCTAATGTATTTTTTTTCCAGCTTTTCTTTTTTAAAATTAATTTATTAGGTCTTAAAGAACGTGCATCTAAAACCACCGCGTTTACTACGTAGCTCCGATTAAAATTCAAAGCTTGTAGAAATGTAATTACTTCTTCGTCTGGACAAAAGTTAGGTCGAGTTTTATTCGTGTAATTAAGTTTAATGCCTCTTTTACATCTCGAGATGGGAGGAGAATCGATTCCGAGGGTAAATCGGGTGATTAAGATCACCGCGGCTTTTGATACTGCTCACTCACAATCTCTTTTATGAACTAAGTTAATTTAATTTGACGGACCTGGGGCCTTACTGCGAGCTGTCAAATATTGCTATAGAAATGTTGATTACAGGACGGAGCTTTGCTTTTTCTTCTAACTGTAGGTACTAGAATTCGATTTAAACAATGGATCTTTTGTGCATACCAAAAGTGGGCCCAGATGAAGAAAAAAAATATATTAAAAAAATGCTATCCGGCGTCTGGGGCCCATGGGCCCAGTAGAAAGTGGGCCCAGTCGCCGAACGACTCTATAAACTGCGTATAGCGCCATCTCGCTTACAATACTTTATCATCATTCAATCATCATCAATCATTGTTTCACACATACAGCTCGCTACTGCGAGCCACCTGAGCCAAGCCACCTGATGGTATACTGGTATAGGCAACATCTACAGAGTCTGAGGTCGCAGGTTCGATCTCCGCACAACACAAATATTTGTGATCTTATACGTTTGTTTTTATTCCGTGTCTGTGTGTTAAGATTTATTTATGTACCTATTTGGAATATCATCGTTGATCCTGATATCTTTAGCACAAGTGCTTGCGCTACTTACCAATGCCCGGTCAGACTAGAATCAATGTGAGTGATGTTAGAAAATAAAATGTTGTCTGCACCCTCTTTTGTTTTGGAGATATTCCATTTCATACATAAACAACGAGAACGGACCGACCGCTACCGCTGCCCTGTGAAATTTAAATTTCATCAGTTGTTCGAGCCAGTTAAATAAGTGGTAGCAATCGGGGTAGCCACCTCGCCCAGGTGTTCTGCCAACACAATCAGCAGTAAAAAGAAACGGACTTTTGGCATATTATATTAAAGTGCTAAAAATATTTCGGGAACTTTACCTGTGTGAAAATTTAATATTTACTTTTTTAAAAAACCTTTTTAATTAAGTTTTATAACGTCTTTAACATAAAATACTAAGACGTAAATAAGAGTTAATACCAACTTTATTACTAAAAAAATCGTACTAATATTATAAATACTAAACTTTCAATTAAGAGGTGTTTGGATGTTTGTTGCTCAATCACGTCAAAACAGCTGAACGGATTTTACTGAAATTTGAGACACGTATTCTTTGTAGTCTGGAGAGTAGAGTATATAGGCTACTTTTATCCCGGAAAAATATCACATTCCCGCGGGATAACGTCGTGTAATACACGCGGGTGAAGCCGCGGGTGGAAAGCTAGTAAGTAATAAAAAAATAAAGTACCTACCTAACCTGTAGTTTCAGTATTAAAAGAATACGTATAAAATTGTGCTCGCTTAACTCAAAAACCTGAGATAATAATTTGTAAAACTGTTCAAGGAACCATGATTACAAGATTCCGTGTCAAAAGTCTTAAACCTAGACACTAACTAACAACTCGAACCAGGTTTGCGTTGAGTAGGTACCTATACAGTATTTTCTTCAGAGCAAACAAAAAATATAAGTTGATGGTACTTAACTCTTAGTGTTTACTTCGCCAGAGCTATCGTTCACGTTTTATTTACTTTGACGCGTTACCATAACTTCGAAGACAAACGGATTTCAACACTCCAACATCTGAAAAGTTCCGAGAATCAATCGATGGTTCGAGAACAATAATGGATTGTTTACGGCGAAATTTCTACCATTATGCATACTCTTATTACAAATGCCAAAGTTACACTGTCTGTCTTTTGTTTCAGGCCTAAATGACTGAACTGATAACGATAGAAATTATTAACATGAGCTAAGTATACGCGCAGAGACCTGGCCGACAGATCTGCCTGACAGCTATGCCTGGCGAATAGAACTGCTGGTGTATGGTGAGAACAGGCACAGATTAGATAGATCGGACCAGCATACACGCTTATATTTATATGCTTGTATACACGCATATAAATATAATACCTATGTATGCTAAGCTGTAGGGTGTACTCATACAATTCTGTGATAAATCGAACTATGCCAAAAAAACTTAGGTTAAATCAATGCGTTTTATTTTAAGTAGGAACATATACCAGTCTTTCGTTTACCATAATTAGTTACTTAATTATAACATAAAGACAGCCGAGTCGACGCAATCAAAATTTTTCAAAATTACAACTGTTTGGGTAATTCTGTGACAGTCACTTTAATTCGGTGATAGCGCTACTCTTATTTGGATATAGCAGAATAAAGTGAGTTATAAATTTGTTTCCATAGAATTAAGCATAAAATTATGTAAACTTAATTAGAAATAACAAAATCATCTAGAAGTAAAAACAATTCCAAAAGTTACAATATTTTTCTTATTTTTTTTATTTTTTTTTATTTTTGTTCACAACGGTTCACATAATTCTGTGATAATGATAAATCGACTCACTTAATTCGGTGATAATAAAAAAAAACATAAATATATTAAATGAACTTTAAAACTGACGAAGCTATCAAATCTCAATAAATATTTTTTTTTAAACATTAATACTTAAGAAAATAATTTAAATAGCAATATTTACTATAAGAATCAGATGATGGTCACATTTACCTTGGTTAAATCGGTGATGCTGTTTCGCATTCAAAATTATAGAAACGTTAATTTTCGAGCCAAATAAATAGGTTATTGCCAAAACAAAAACCACAAACAGGTTAAACTAATTATTGTAGCGTAAAGGACATTTTTCATTTTCGGCTAGGACATTGTACACTATTCGTACTAATAGTAGAAAATATAGTAAAGTCAAACAATATATTAAAATTCTCATTGTCTTTCTGGATAAATGGTACAAAAATAAACTTTGAAATAAAAATTCTTTGCCATCCATGGTCACACTGGCAACCATATTTAAATCACGTTCGGAAACTTTGATGTTTCTGTACGAAAAACGATGACATTGACGACTGATGATAATCTGTCAATGTGAACCTTTTTTTTAATGATAGTGTGACATTTTACCGCCATATTGAATCGGGGTTGCATAATTATTAAGACTAGTAATGCTTTTGTACCATCAAACGCGTTAGCTTATTGCGATATAATTAGTTTTCAGTTATTATATTTATCTTTTGCTTGCCTATGGTATAGTGTACAAAGTCCTAGCCGAGGCTCCATACAAAACTGAAAAATCTCCTTTACACTTAAAACAACTTATTACCAAAATTACAAGAAGATACATCCATGTTTACTATTAAAAATGAATTAACTATCACAACTAAGTCACACGTTGCCGGTCAAGAGCAAATGGCCGCGCGAAATGACATTTTACGTCATTGTTGCTTTCTCTTCGCAAAACTTCGCATGGAAAAAGAAGCTTTATTAAGCCACCGTAATTGACTTTAAATAATTGAATTATGCTCATTTAAAGCTGTGGAAGGTCCAGAATGTGATATCACAGAATTATGCGAGTCACATAATTATGTGAGTCTACCCTACCTAGATAAAGACTGGGCCTTGGACAAGCACGCAAAATTTGTAGTAGGTACCTAATGACTACACAGCGCATTGTAAATAAATAGCACGCGCGCAATCATGGGAATCCATTAGTATACTAATTCCTCATCATTAATTGAATGTTTTTTTTACTTAATTCGGGTCTATATTGGCCTTAGATTAACTATATTATGAAGCACATAAAACGTGTTAGCATTACGGTTAATGTATAACCCGATAGCATCTGTATGGATTTGCACCACAGCCAAATGCACGTAAACGGTGCTTATTCGCTTCATTCAACGTAAGTGTGTTCGCCTAATTGCCTGTTAGACCATTCTATGGCACGTTGTAAATAAACAAAACCTTTCAAAAACAAACGACTGACGAAAACTTTGGTGTACTAGTAGTTCAACCTTTCAAGTGTCGGACTAACGATCGTTTTGTTGTGGGTTCCATTCCCACATGACACAAATATTTCATTATGATTATAAAGTTGTGTGTTTGAGTTGGTCTGGGTGTTTCTTATGTAGGTAAGTATAATATTTATGAATTTATAAAAAATAGTTTATAAGTATGTTTATCCGATAAGCATACATGCAACCATCAGTCAATTCCATCACTCATGCTCATGCATGACTATCTAACCAATCGGTATAGAGGCACATCGGACAACTTTAGGAATGGTTCATTTTGATTGGCTAAAATAGTCATGACTGACAACAAAACCTACCGTCTAATGTACGCCTTAGTTAATACCCATCATGATACAAGATCTAAAAGTGGGCAAGATAGCTAGTGTAAAAAAAATCATTTAAAAAAGGAGTGTTTCACCCTTTCGAATTGTGACTGTGAACATGTAACCGCTTAGTTTAGTACCTTAGACCTTCGATTGCAACGATTAGACCACACTGCGTTTTATCTCGATGCGGTCATTGGCGATTTTATAGCGAACGGGGCGACCGGCTCGTGAATTATTAAATCAGTCTATCGATACTCGATACAGTGACTTGATAAACAGCTACCTAACTAGAAGTCTTGAGTATCCATTTAACTACGGCCTTATTTTAAGCGTTTAACGAGTTAGCGATCTTAATGGTTCTCAGTTTTAATATTAACAAAGCTGCATTGCTCGAATGCCTGTATACTTAGGTATACGTCACGTGTTGGAACGTCTAATGATCATGGTCAATAAATTATGTAAACACCATAGGACTATGTCATTTCACAATTTAGAATAACTTCTGAGGCATATAAATACATCTGGTTCGGAACACTTTAATGTGACAAAGTTAAGGTGTATAGGTATATTATTGCTTGTGACTGTACGTAAATTCCTGGCGTTAGATTAATAGCGGTTGGAAGACGGCTTGGCGGCGTGAGCGCAGGTGCGCGTTGCATCAGACCCCATCACATTCCATGACGACGGCGTCCGAGAAATCTTAAATACCCGTTATGATATTAGAATTGGGACACTTAGTGGACCGCACCTAGGCCCCATTATCATATTTGTAATCTGGTGCAGTTAGATGGAAACTGGATTCCGCTTGCGTTTTATTGGTATTTGTACCTTAATGCTTATGTTGTGCTCCACAATACCACTACACATAAAGATATAAGACTTTGGTTATTCAATCAATAATTTAAATGGCTTTTTGGGTAAGTAATTCAATCGGTATAGCTGTCTAACAAGCTCGCAACTCGGAAATTATTACTGCTACGAATTAGGTTATTGTAATAATTATGTTTTTTTTTATCTTTTTAACAAATGTGTGATTATTATTTTAATGTTTATCTAAACATTCTAGGTATTGACTGCACTATACCACAGAATAATATTTGACTATACCTATACGTAAGAATTTAACATACGCCCGAATTCTCGAACGCAAATCATCTTTGGGAGCGTCGCAAACATCATGGCATCTCTTTCATACGTTTGACATTTAAAGTGACAAAGCGATGTTTGAGACGCTCCCAAAGATAAGTAGCGTACGAGTATTCGGGCAATAGTGTCCTAGATCTGAGCATAGAAATCTCAATTAACCCAGACAGTCATACAAGCCGTTCTGCCAAGACGTGACTTTAATGTATTAGTCTGGATTTCATCATCGTTTTATGACATCAGGTCTCTTTGTCTAGGACAAAAGAGATAGACTAGATAGTGCACTAGCACTTATACTGCCAAAATCATTTCTACGATTTCAATGCTTAAAACAAGACTTAAAGCACCTTTAAGATTCAAATTTCCGTAATCTTTTTCCTAAGAAACGCAGCTAAAGTGGTCGTTATAAACATTCGCATAGGGTCAGGGAGGGAACAGTGGCTAGGATTTTTTTAACAGGCTTTTGCATGAAAAATATAAATCACTGAAATAGTTGTTGCAGATACAAGGCACAGTTCATTATTAAACTTTCATATGTAGCAAATAGATTTGCTATTACTTTTACCAAAAATATGATATTCATTTTAAAAAAGAAACGAGATTCGAGCCTCTGTGTACGACGTCCTGCACACAGTGGCTAGTATCCCCTAGTAAACAGTGGCTCCAACAGTACACAGTAGCTACGTAGGAATCGAGACACTAACTAAGACCTGTATAAAGTGGATACTACACCCTGTGTGTATTAGCCACTACTAAATCACCCTACACAGGAGCTCTGACATTTTTAGGAAAAAAAAAATCGATAAGGAATGAAAATTCTTTATTGATTAATGAAAATTCTTTATGGTTCGCGAACCACTGCGTACTTTTCCGAAACAAACCACTGTTGACTTTGTCGCCATTTTGGATTTTATATCAAACTAGCAACAAACACCGAAACGGAGGGCCTTAAATTATCAGCCAAATACTCAGCAGATTAGACACATTTTTTGATAAAAATACAAGTAAGTACCTAATTTAAAATCCCGTAAGGGTTCAGAAAAATGAAGTGAAACATACCTCAAAGTGTAATTTTGACAGGATTAAAAACAAAAACGCATCATAACACATCCCGATGTCGCCGGAGCAGCTCACTAACTACTTAGTTGGTACATGATCAGGTACTGAACGCTTCCGAGTGATAAAGAGGACAGATATAAAGCTCTCTCTCTTTCTAGGATAGCACATTCGAGCCAATGTTCCCGCCGAGCCAGTGTTCCCTCCCTGACCCTACTTCTATCGCAATGTTGGTTGCTTGTCATAAGCTTGCCATAAACAATATTGCCAGAGTTGAACAGCTTTTTCGTTTGACACAAAACAGGGAAAAATTCGCTGAGCTGACGGCTAACCTCCATTAGTGGAGAGTCACTTAAAGAAGAAGATATAAATATGAAAACTAGATAAAGTCACAGTTTTGAAAGCACTACCGTTTTTGTTTCCATTAACTTTAAAGGTCTTGATTATCAGACAGAGGTTCTAAAAACCTAGATTAGGACACATAAAACCATTGTTTCATGGTTCGGTAAGTGACTATTTATAACGCACTGGCATAGTTTGTCAAACAGCTAACCTTGGGCTCGCAGACTGCGTGCCACCAATACAAAACATTCGCTACCGACGACATAAATATACACTTAATCAGAAGTATACATTAAGTGTTTAATAATGATGGATACGCAGCGTAATGTTTGGTAGTGTTTATTTAAATAACAAGCAGAGGAGAGGAATAACCTTCGATCCTTGAGGTTAAGCAACTTACGCAATGGTCGATCACGAGATGGGTGACGGAGATCGTGACGTTAAGCCGTTGGGCTCGGCTACATTTGCAGTCGTTAATACCCACCAATCTGAATTGAGCCTGCGCTGCATGGTGGGTCATATCATGCCCCATTCTCCTTATCCACCCTTAAGGAAGGCCAGTGCCGTGAGGACTATAATGGCTGATGGATGATGCATTGATGATATAACAAGCTGTCTGTTGCCGAACTAGTCAACCTACACAGAAACGAGTTATTTTTTATGTGCAAGATGAGTTCGTGTAACCTTTACTTGTCCTTATAACCTAACCTATTCAACAAATTAACACGATTGAGTCATTAAGTTTGTTATTCAACTAAGATTAATAGCACGACTTAATTGATGAATTTACACAATTATTCTCTTCTTCAAACTGTATGTTTAAATATAGTATGTACCTAATAGTATAATATCTTGAGGAATGCATTTCCTATAAGTATAGGTAATAAGTTAAACAGTTTAGTTTTTCTTACAACTTTTTGCTGGAAAATGTCGTAAACTTGTTTCATAATATCGCAGGTTCATGTCTACTTTTTATCAAGAAAAAAGTTAGTTCGAGTTAAGAAATTGTTTCGCTTTAACTGCAACGAATTGATCTCAAAGTAACTTAAACTAACACTTGAAGGCTGCACCTGACTCTAATCGATTGCCAATAATAAGTTATGATTTACTTCACCGTGGAACTATTAACTTCGTTTTTTCTAAGCTTTTTTAGAGCATGGGAAAGTATCAGGTAGCTATTTAACAAAAGGTCGACACGGCCCAAAAAAGGGCTTGGCCAATAAATTGGAATGGGTTACGGCAAGTTTTATTTGCAATATTTTAATAATGAACAGGCAGGTCAAATTAGGTATTGATTATAATTTTTATAACGTCTTAGATACGATTTTGAGAGGGCGTTATAATGGGTGCTGATGATGATGACTTTGATGACTTTGATACGATATAAATTTATAATTTCTAATCAAAATCGATAGATAGGTAATCATAAATTTATGAGCCATATTAGCCACCGATTATTTTTCATTAATACACACAAACCAAAGATCAAAACCAGCATAAGCTGAGAAATTATTAATAAGTAATTACTTAGAGGAAACAGGGGTACTTAATAGGCCGGTTCGACTACATCAAGTATTAAGTCGGTCACCGTGGCATATGATTATTGCGACAGCGGCACAATAGTAGATTGTACAACAAGTGCATAAAACGTAGGTACCATTTTACCAGAGACGTAGTCTAGTCGAAGGTAAAATGGGTTTTATGTACGAGTTATACACTCTGCTTTTCACTTCGATTGTGAGGAAAATAAATAAATAGCAATATTGCACAAAAGAAAAAATAAAGACTTCGCTATTGGCCGGAAGACTTTCTTTTTTTATACATAGCAGTGGCAGCACAGTGACTTTAGCATAGATAGTAGCACAGAATATATAATAGTACCAAGGTAAGTAGTCCATAATGCTCTTGAAATACTTATTTCTTAGAAAACTCATAAATTTTGCCTAGTTTTTATTAATTTTGTCATCTAACATGGATTATGGACAAAATTGAAGAAACAAAATGAAATAACAAGTTTATTTAACGAAGTTTAATTACGTGTGTGACTGTTTACCTGACGACCTTTGAGTAGGTATTAAACTTTAGACGAAGATTTAACTTTATGCACTAGAGCATTAAAAGCTATTTTATGCAGCCTATAACCAACATAAACACGAACTTTACGAGCATGAGAAGTGAAAAATATATAATAGTGTTATGGTACAGCGGTGGTGTCAAGACACAGCGAAAATACACTATCGAGTTTTATCTTAAAAATAAAACTTTTTAGTTCATGGCGTTATCTAGTGTTATTGATGATCGAAGCATACCCGTACATGGGTACGTATCTAAATTTCTAAAATTAAAATACCTAACGTCAAAACACCTACGTTCAAAATACCTAATGGTTGTTTCACTTAAATTCAAAATACCTAAAGTTTAAAATGGGTACGTATCTAAATGTCTAAAATTAAAATACCTAACGTTAAAACACCTACGTTCAAAATACCTAAAATCAAAATACCTAATGATTGTTTCAATTAAATTCAAAACACCTAAAGTTTAATCGTTTGGTATAAAATACGTTTGGTAGAAAAGTCCTGTAGTCCTCGGAAGTCCTGTAGAACACGTGATAGGTTAGAAATTTGAATTACGTGGTTATTTTTTTGTGTGAAACAATCCATAGGCTGTATTGATACAAAAAGATATATTTTGTTTTCTATTAATACAATCCGTAGGTTTTATTGATACAAAAAAAAATAACCATGAAATTTAAGGCAATCGCCTTAAATTTCGTTCGTTCCTCTAAATTTCTTACCTACCACGTGTTCTACAGGATTTCCGAGCCACTTAAATATTAGACGACCGATTTGGCGTAGGGGTAGGATACCTTTTTTTTATTCGAGTGAGGGCAAATACATACTTTCATTTATTACAGTGACATTCTGGCATGCTGAACTCGGTCAGCGCACAGGAAGCCGTACGTCCCGGTTATACCGGGACTCCTAGGCTGTCTCTCGCCGCCCCAGCGCCCCCGTCGAGCCTGAGTAGTAGGCTCTGCGGGGGAGCCAGGGGGTTCTTACCTCTCCCCAGAAGGGGGAAGGGAGAGAGCCTCCTCCCGATCCCCCCATAAGGTTACCCACTCAAGGTGGGCAGACCAGATGGGGGTGGTCGAGAGCAGGCACCACTACCAGCTAAACGCAGGGGTAGGATACCTGCCTTCTGCGCCAGAGGTCTCGGGTTCGATTCCCGAACAAGACAAATATTTGTGTGCATGAACATGTCTATTTGTCTTGGTCTGGGTGTTTTCTATGTATATTAAGTATGTATTTACAAACAAAAAGTATTTAAGTATATCCATGACACAGTTTCTTAATGAAATTAACATGGGCTTCGATAATAGGTGTGATTGTAAAAAGTTATTTATTTATTAGGCTAATTTTAGGTATTTTGACCATTTGGTATTTAAAATGTGTGTGAATCAAACTTTGGTGTTATAGCTATTAGACATTTTATGCATTAGGTTGTAACGATGTCGTTCGTTTCAGTCATTATGGATTGTTTAAAACTCCATAATGGCTGGAAACTCCATAGTTCTACATACTGGCCATTAATTTTATCGAATCCTTTCCTGTTCTTTCAATTCAAATTCAAAATCTTCGTTTCACGTGCCCTGTTCAGCATTTTTGATTCAGTTCTATCAAAACCACCAAGCCGTACAGAGCTCGCGGAGCATTACCAGTTTTTTATATCAGTTTAAATTGGTTGATTACAGTTATAATTAAGTGGAACCCTTGACCCTTGGAAAGGGTTTCTATTACTACCTTTACAATAAAACATGTCAAGTCCCTATAATATCGGTCGACGACCGATTTGGCGCAGGGGTAGGCTATCCACCTTCTGCTCCAGTGGTCTCGGGTTCGATTCCCGAACAAGACAAATATTTGTGTGCAATGAACATGTCTATTTGTCTTGGTCTGGGTGTTAACTATGTATATTAAGTATGTATTTACCAACAAAAAGTATTTAAGTATATATTTATCCGTTATCAAGTTTTCCATGATACAGTTTCTTAATGAAATTAACATGGGCTTAGGTAATTGGTGTGAATGTAAGAAGTTATTTATATAAACATCTTTTTATTCATATCTATTAATATACGACGGCCGACGAGGACGTCCTGTCACAAGGTATTTAGTCCAATCGGTATTTTGAAGATAGGTGTTTGTTATGTAGGTGTTATTTGCTTAGGTATTTTAAAACATTAGGTATTTTGATTTTAGGTATTTTGAATGTAGGTGTTTTAACGTTAGGTATTTTAATTTTAGACATTTAGATACGTACCCCCGTACAAAGCATATTGATATAAATCTGTTTAATATAACAACAGTGGCTAACGTAACTAAGATAGGCCTATCTTAACTAAGGACAGATTATTGAGACTGGCCGTTTATCTATTCCCATTCTATCTTAAATGATGTCAAAATCATATCGAACATTAATGCAACCCACGAGTCTGCTAATTTATTACAAAACGTGGCGATCACGTTCACCCGACCTACTACTTAAAATAGGAAGTCTGCCCGCAATACCTACCTAGGGTTGCCAGGTCCAGGGTCCCGATCACGGTAATCCTACGACGCATTAGTCAGATGTACGTGCAGTTGACGTGCAAAATCGTTTTTGATAACGCGCGGCGTTGACAGTGCGACTACGTTTTCTGTTCTGGTGATAATCTTTGGAACTAAAACAGTTTTCATCGACAGTCTATTTTGACAGCTAATTTCGTATTGCAAGTGGCTCCTCTGTCACGGTTGTCACCGGAATAGACAGGATTGTGGGACTATAGGTTTGCGTGACGTGTGCGTCGTTATGTCATTACGGCAATACGAAGTCAAACGTCATGACGCAAACGTGGTCAAGACGCGCAGGACGCGCTGCATAGAATTACCGCGATCGGGGCGCAGCCGGAACTTCTGGACGCAAGAAGCTGAAATTTGGCATGTATGTACCTTGGGGAGTGTAGGAGAGCACTGGGATTTTTGGAAATTTACCCTTTAAGGAGATAAAAAAGTAGGTCCACGCAGACGAAGTCACGAGCGGAGCGCTAGTTTATAATTTTAGTATAGATTAACTTCAATAAAACGTCAAGACGCAAACGTGATCTAGACGCGCTGCATAGAATTACGGCGATCGCATCGGCCCGCAGGTCAGGGAAAGTTTTTTCCGGAGTTTTGGGTATCAAGGACGGACACCCTAAAAACCAAGGATTTCATGCCTTTATTCTAAAAAAAAACTGATTTTTACAAGCCGGACACCGCCTAATTTGGCCGGACAAGTATCCAAAAAACCATACCCTGTCCGGCCGGCCGGATTCACGTAACCGACTGTTGGTGAACTCGGGCCTTAATGTTTAATTCTCAAAAGATTGCCACAGAGCGGTTTAAAGGCACAACAATAAGTATATGGTACGATCCGTCAGACCGATCAAAACGACGAATCGACAGTGTATGTCAAGATTGTGAACGCTTTACTTAATCGAAGATGATATCGATCGATTGTATCGACCATCGTAAACGATGCATCGTACCGTATATGGGGGCCTTAAAACAATTTTCGCTATGTGAGTCCAACCCTAGAATCATCCATTAAGGCGCTACTCGGAAAAAGTATGGACTCTTTGATATAAAACTATAGGACGATTAGAGTTGTTATACATCTGGTAATAAGATATATATTTCTTCATACCTTTATCTAGAATCGTATAGTTTCAGAAACACGATTTTATGATTTTGGCTCGACACTTTTTATTTTCGAAAATACCTCAAAAAAATAAGAAACATCAAGATTACTCTTAAATGGGGATACGTATACTATTGAAAATTGGTTTAATTAGTGGACACCAATAATATTTAGGATCGTATAGAAGCATTTTTCTAAAATCGCTATAGTTTTTGAATACGAAGTGATTTTGTGGTTTTTTTGCGTAATCGACAAAATCGGTCTCGCTCCCGCGCGCGTCTTTTTCTCATTGCTATCTCGCTTTAGCATAATTTTTCCGAGTATCGCCTTAATAATGCACTGATTATATTACTGTCGTTAACAACAAATGTAAGCATCGATGTGCATAAAAGATTGAAGTGGCCAACCAAGACATGTTCGTATGTAGCCCCCATCCTGAGAATCAAACATCATAACCTCTTCGTCTGGTACATATAGTCGCATCACATAAACATCAGCTGCGGTTAAAATATAGCTATGTAGTTCAATTGCGAACGCTGTCCCAACTGCGATTAGGCTCTGGGATTAATAACAATGGCTTCAAAGTTCACGGCCACAGTGATCGTGACATGATTGACGGCGATTTCTAGTTTACCATCAGCTGCCATCGCAATATTGAAGTAAAGCTGAAAGGACGGAGCTATACACCGCCTATGGTAAGGCCCCTGATACGCATGATGCTGCGATTACACTACATATTGCGATGAACAATGATGAGGAAGTGCGTCATGAGCTTAGTAATTTGAACCCTGATTCATATGGCAAGTTAGTATCACACCTGCGAGGGAAAATATAAATTGCTATCTATGAAGTTTCCGCTACTTTGCATGAGACATTGCTAAAACGTAGGTACATTAAACCGTACATGTGTATCTAATTGGGCTTAAAAAAAGAAATAAATTAAAATAAATTCAGTAATCCATTTGTAATTAATACAGTGTTAACATTCAAAATTGTTCTAAAATGTTATTGTTTTCCCAAAAGAATATATATTTTTTTGCATTTTCAATGTCACTTTTTCCAATGAAAATGAGTTACGGTGGAACCCGAACCCGTAACCTTTGTGGGTCGTGCCAATGTTATCCATTATTATGTAGTTAGCGAGACGTTAATAATAAGTCAAGCAACAGTAATTATCTAAGTAGAGTTAATTAATTCTCAAACTAAATATCTTGCACATTTTTTCCCTTTACAAGCGCGAATGCCTCGCAGGTGTTCGCGGTAATAAAGTCAATGGATGACATTTAGATAAAATATACCTTCCGTACGGCAAAATGTCGTTCTGTAGAACTATACTACAGACCGTATAGAAAAAATGCAAAAACCACCTGTGTTTATGTCTTTATAGGTTAACTGTTGATTATAAGTACCTACTTAGTTATAATATTATTCGAGGAGCCTGTCTAGCAATCGCGCGCTCGGTCCGCAATAGTTGAGGTTAAGCAACTTTCGGAATGGTCGTTCACGGGATGGGTGACCAAAAATTATCTGGAACTCCTCCGGAAGGCATGTTTAGCCGTTGTTCCCGGCTGCGGCGGCGGCATTTGCGTTCGTTAATACCCGCCACTCCAGGCCTGCGTGGTCGGTCTTGGCCCATTCTCCTTATCCTCCATTATAGAAGACCTGTGCCCCAGCAGTGGGGATTAAATGGGCTGATGATGATGATATTATGGCAGATGTCTAAATAAACTTAAAGCGACCACCATAAAAATTTGTGACTGACTTGTGTGTGGCTACCTATATATTGACTTTTAAGTTATGAATGTATTTCAATGTATAGTACTTCCAAATTATTACACTTTATTTTCCTTTTTCTTGATCTATAAATAAGTGTACAACTAGAGCGCTCTTAGCGTTCAAGCTTTCTCCTACTGGAATGTAATAGCTCTTGTTGTTATGTCCAAGTGTATAATCATATGGTAAATACAGAGAGATTGCTTTGGAAGTGAACAATTGTTGGCAATTTGCTTTTCGCGGATGTCCACTGTGTAGGTGGTTTTGTCACGATTATTTGTTATTTCTTTTTTGTAATTCTTTACAACGATTGGAATAAAAGAACAACAGAACTAATAGTAAAAGTAAATAATACTTTTGTCATTATTTCCGAATTACCTAAGTAAAAATACATAATCCTTTTTTGGCTTCGCTGCAGACGGGTAAAAAAAGCGTAAAAGAGGAATGGCTTTAAATTTTTGTTACCTACCTACCACAAAGTACTGCTCTAACTACTTTTCATGTACGAGTATAAACGTAATAAAATCACCACGGCAACATTTTATTTAGTTTAAATATGTCTCTTGCTAAACCAAAAATACTCTCCAAAAAAACAATAGACCATCTAATACAATATTATTATTATTTGGGGTAAAATCTAACTATGCCTGTTAAAACCAGAGACTCTTAAATGTATTAAGGTTGTAGACATAAAACTGTATCAGAATAATGAATTGTGCAGAAAATAATGATAGTAAATATTATACAATACCTATAGCTGGGGGATATTTATTTCCAAACATTTGTCTCTTGTTGGGCACGGTCCGGTTGATCAAGTCGGCATAGACGAATGCAACTACCTTGTCAATTTACCTAATTGATAGATGAATAAATGAGACTTTAACTCTCTGTTAGAGCGAACGAGAACAAGCAGCTGATATTAGTTCGAATCTCAGGTTTATAACTTGAGATTAGTGCCAAACCTAATAATTTTAAGGGTAAATTCTATACGGGACAGCCTGCTTCAATTCAATTTGATGGAAACAACTTGTTTTTTTTCCTGTTGTATAAAATTCTCCCCACAGACTTGGAAACAAGCGGTTTCCTGCTCTATATATACCATTTATTTTATATTAAGTTTTAGAGCTACACTAACATGACATTTCTTCAACAACTTGACCTATAACCTCACCAAGTTTATAAATCCACACGGATAAGAATCCATGTTTATAAGAAATAAATTTCATTAGCCATAACAATGGTGCGGACGATATTAAAACACTTGGTGTCAGACAATGTGGCTCGGATGACACCTCCCTAACCTACCCTCGGAACAATGGGCTCGTTAACAGAAACAATAACTGGCCACTTGCGGCCAGGCGCAGCCCGCCCGATATTAAATCGATGATGAAAAACACTGGAATTGAAATCCTTTATTCCCCTGTTTGAATTAAAAGCTGTAAAGCAATGGCAACATTTACGGAGCGATGGACGACACGACAGGTTTGTTAGGGTTGTGCATGGGTTATATACGATAATGGGATAGATAGTGACGCAAATGAGAAAGTTACTGGTGGTATTCTTACTATATAAATTGAAAGAATGTTTGTGTTAAACTTGGGAACAAGAATAATGCAACCATTAAATGCAAATCATATTGGTATTCAAATGAAATCTTTAGTGATTCAATTGCTATGGCGTTGAAAAGACCTTAGGATCCCATATTTTTAAGGGAAATGTTTTGTTCTTGCCCAAAAGCACATTTGAACCACGGTCAGATTACCATATTTGTTTATTTGTCTGGTAGTCATGCGAACCCATTGCAATATGTTATGGACCAAGTACCTACCTACATGAAGTTTTATTGCTTGGCTGTGTTCCACGTACGGGTGGTGAATCTCGGGCTTCGTGTTTACCGGGAGGTTTGTTGTCGGTTTCCAGACATTGGTCGTGCGGGCGTCGGTCCAAAGTGCGGCTTGATCCGGTCGTAACTCCACTGGTTTCCGCATCAGTATGCGACGCGTGGAGTGGTTGTTCTAAGCCTTGCTTCACACAACTAAGTAGTTGTGGTTTTTTGTGACGACAGCGACATAGCCTAGAGGCAGTTCATTTATTCTCAAAAACTAGCAAGAAGTGACATTTCTTGAAGCGATACATGCGCTATTTTTTATAATTATTATAATGTACTGTTCACGTTAACTGGGAGGTTTGATGTCGGCTTCAAGATATTGGTATTTGGTAGTATGGGCGTTGCTGGTCGGTCCAAAGTGAGACTTGATCCGGTTGTAACTCCACTGGTTTCTGCATCAGTATGCGACGCGTGGAGCGTTTTTTCTAAGGCTGCCTTACAAGTTGAGGTTTTTGTAGTAACTATATAAGAATGAGATACTGCAGTGATTCTCAATTAGTCAGAACTGCGATGGACGCGAATAAAATGTTTTGTAATTATATAGAGGTGAAGTGTTTGAAACTGAATAAAAATGTGTGTAGGTACTGCTTTTTCATGGAAACAACATACCACAAGTACCTTACAATAGTTTTTTCAGGTTTCTTATAAATCAATTAAATCATACAAAACGTTTACGACGTACATTTCTAACGACCAATAAAATCCAAATTATGTTGTTTTAAACGACTATTTATCAGTCATTGTAGAGTCAGTAGACAGGACTATTTATTCTATGATACCGCCTCTCGTTACTGCTTATACGGGCGCAATCAATCTAGATTTTTTCTCTGTACCGACTGCTAAAATACTGCTTTCAATAAGTCTGAGTCCTGAACAATGGGCAGTAAATCTAGTTGCAGAAAAAAAAGAAATGCAAATTGTACGCATTGGCCATTAAAGGGCAGAAATTGGTCATAAAACATCGACCAAGAAGGTCTATTAATTAAGGACTAATTACAAATCACCAAAGATTAAAAGGTCCAGTTTACGTATACCTACCTATTTGTAGGGTTGATATACCTACATACTTACGTTAAGATTATTAAGGAATGGCTTTTCAGGATTCTGTTATAAATAAATATAAAGTTAAAATATCTATCAACTAAGATTTTAAAATATTTCTATGCATTCACAATGCAATTCTGTAAGTATAGACTAGTAACTATTTAGTAATTTGTGGTATAGGAGCGGATATTCTGTAGCGCCCCCGGGAATCCGGCCCGATGCTCTGACCGATGTTTCATCTTAATAGATTTTAAATATTTGTAAAAATGTTTCTTTCTGATGCGAGGGTTTCCTCACATTGATGAAGCAACGCTAAATTCAAATAGTCATGTAAGCCTTTCGGTAGCCTAGTTGATCAGAGCATCGTGATTACTTTTGTGATTTAAACAAAAGTTTTAAAATATAATTAGTAATATAAAAATACACTTTTTTGATGCGTTCCTGGTATGGAAACTACTATATATATAAATCATCTAAATTATAATTTGAATGATACTCTGTAGCACAATATTGATTTACGAACGTTTTAATTTTTGACTCGTATTAATTTTACTCGGCGGCGGTAAGGGAAATATTTCTTTATTTTTAATACTAGCTTTTTATTACGTGTCTTCGTGCATTCTACAATATTACCTCCTTCTGGTTATAAACAGGAAAATAAAGAAAGGGAGGAGGAAATTGCATTGCATACGTTTGTCTGCTGCACAATTGTTATTTGTTTACGTTTATTTACCAAGTTAACTTTGTTCCGTATTACGGTTATTTAGTGTTTAAGTGTTTTTGTAAGTGTTTAATACTATATTGAGAAGTTTTGATTTTAACTTTTGCTTTACTTTATTTAGTTATTTATTTTGACGACGATTTTTACGAAATAGGTAATTAAACTTCAGATTCATTATTATTTGATTCAATTTTAGAGACATCAGATTAAACGTTGCAAAACAATACTTAGATAGTTTACTAGTTGCAAGAGTGCTTGCTCGATGTTGCATAAATGTTTATTTTTAAAGTACATTGTGGCAATATCTTAACACTGTGATTGTGGTACAAAAGAGAATTTGACGTTTTGTGGAATAACGCTCGTTTCAAAGCTCCAAAAATGCAGCTCCCTTGCTATACCTACCCAATGGAACGCCTTGTCTTAGACGTTGGATTTAAGATATTTGACACGCTATACGTACTTACATGGATTAGTCTTCCTAGCTATAATAAAATAAGCAACTGGAGTGATTGGATCGAGTGTTTATAAGCTTAGTTGTAGGTAGAAGCTAATATCTCCCGAATGATTTATCCCCTGCCTGTGAGCAGGAACTGCAGGAATCGATAAGTGCCACCGCTGGTGGGCCGGTGCGCTGCCTACAGCGATACAAATGGTACACAGCTATATTCCATAACGAATGAGTCTACAATACTCAATCTGCATTGGTCAGTTGATTTTACTTCAGATTGAGCAGTTATTTATTTCTTAAGAGGAGTGTGTAGACAGCAGTCTACACACTCCATACAAACGGCGATAACGTTTTCCACCCTCTAAAATGATTTTTTGGTGTTTTGTTGAAACGCATAAGACCTAGGGCTGTACGTTTAGATTTTTTAAATATTTATCATAGATTTTAAAATATTTCCATTTTAGTGGTTTCATACAAAACAAAAAAGTGACAATATTTTCAAATCACAATGAACATTAAAAAAAACGTACAGCCCTAGTTCTTATGCATTGTAACATACCGAAAATTCATGGAAAACGTTATCGCCGTTTGTATGGATATCGATGTCTACACACTCCTCTTCATTTAAATTGAAGTGGCTCAGTTTTGAACTTCCACAAATATGTATTATATTTTATTGATATTTTTAATAAACGATAAAAAGTGGTAAAACTGGTACAGCTTTAAAGCAGGAAAAGACTACCGCAGGCTGGAAATTAAAAGAAATAGTTATTCATTTCCTTCTAAAGGTCACAGCAGATTATATCAACTCGGAAAGGGATCGACAACGTATCGCCTTTCGCCTCGCGGTCAACCGGCGTCAACCTAACGTCAGCACTAAGCACGTACCTATGACGTAACCAAACCGGTACCCCTAGTATGAGTTTGGCAAACTGTATTCGTGATCGAAAATTATCGCTCTATCTCTTTCATGTCCTTTGACTGCTTTACCGACATGGGCAGTTCATCCTATAGTTTTCGTAAACGTTGACAGTTAAAATCAGACAGATCAGCGTCGTCGGTACGTCGACTCGGCTACGCATGAAGTTTGACTTAATACTCTGAGGTAACTGGAGCTCTCACCCTGAATAAAAAAGTGAACACCAGGAAATTTGACATTTAGTATGTAGTGGCAGGTAGTGGCTGTCAGTTGTCTCATATGACCATACGTATTTTTTTAAAGTGTAGGTGAGACGGAAGACAGCCACTGTGAAATTTGTGGTCACAAAAAATTGTTCGTACTGCACTCTCCAGTTACCTCAGTATTAAGTCGAACTTCATGCGGCTACGGCTAGGCGACGACGCCGCGCTTACCGCTCGCTGGTCCCGAGGCGAGGCGATTACGTTACGATTCCGATTAGTGTGCTTTGCAGTAAGAAGTTTCATACAAAGAATACTGAACCGCTCGAGTTGATACGTTTACGTTCCGTTTACGAGTTGATATATATGCTGTGACCTTAACGGTTACTTTCTTTATTAAAGATATCTAATGTATAGAAATGGAAAATACTGCTTAACAGATCGTAATAAACGACCTTAAACGACGGCATTAACCTCCACCCCTTACTATGTTAATCCTCGTAATTAACATTTAAGAAGAGTAAACAACACCTATGCCCAGCAGTGGGCATCCTTCGGCTGACATGATGATGATGATCATGAAACAACACATGTGACACTTATAAAGAAAGAAAACAACCACGACATCAGCGTTTTTTAGTAGAATGTTGTCGTAAACAATTACAAGTGTCTTATTTCATATTATTGGGAAAAGAATTGGAGCTTGATTCAGCAAGCTTTCAATCAAAATATTAAACAACCACATTTTTTGTACATAAGTAGTATATTGTTTTGACAGCCATATTATATGTAATAGCTTTTGAGAAGAACTGTTTAAACTGAGGTTAATTTTAGTGAGTTACAAATCCTACAAACCCTCTAATGAACATAACCAACCGTTTCCATTTACAACCGGATCGGTCGAATCGGTCTGCTCTTGGTTATACTTCAGATTAGCATTGATAAAATATAGGCATTGACGACATATCTTGGGCAGGGATTGTATTTATCTGATCGCCCCGGCGGAGAAACAGATTACGACTATGGTTAGGATGTCTATACGTTTTAATTAATTCCTGGGTGCCTACCATCAACTCTTATTGCGGTTTTGTTTAGGACCTAATCTGATCTGCTTCGCTTATTCGTACCACGACAGCTTAATATCAATGACAGCGATTCAGTGATCATTCAATGACATTTCACAGCCGCTAAGCTGTCAGATCTCTTATTTGACTTAAAACTCGGCCAAGCTGACATGACACCTGCAGGCTATACCCGTCCCTCTCACTCTCCGGGCATGACAGAATCGAGTGAAAGACACGGGTAGAAGAAATAAGGACACAAATCGTTCGGTCATTCATATTTAGCAATTCATTTGCGATCCAGTTTTTAGAAGGTCATAGTTCGAAAGAAAGCAATTCATTTTAGGAACGTATTCTGCATCGCGCTATTTTTGAATTGCTGTCTTAAAGATGATGGTAGGCACGCTGTTTATTATTCAAGTGTTGTCGCGCGCGAACTGCAATTTATTTCAGTGAAACAGTTACTGGCGAATGTTGAGTTTAAAAATTGTTTGCTGCATTTATTTTTAGGCTAAGCTTGCAAGTGCTTATGTAAAACTAAGGACCATTATCCAGAGTTTTTTAAATTAGCAAATAGAATTTCTCTGAGATTATACATAGATACTACAACTGTACTGTTTAATTAATTTTGGTTTATTATTTGTCTTTGCTTCTCGCATTCATAATCACTAGAATTTCAAGTAAATATTTACAAATGACATTGAACTAGTAAAACAATAGTTGACTTTAAAAGGTTTACTTTGTAGTTTTTTTTATCTAAATACTTGATATCAAAAGCAACATTTGTTCGTTAACATATAATAATATGATTAATTACTTTATTGGTAAACATAGTTTCGTTTTATAATTTATCTAAGAAAAATATCAAATAGTTATGTTAAAATACTTGAAAATAATCAACCGAACTTACCAAGTGAAGTTCGATCACAAATTATTTTAAAACCAGTCATTTAACCAAACAAGAGCAACTATATTGCCTCTGGTATTCTATGTAAGTTCTGCTTTCTGGAACTTGCAAAACCTTTTGTCTAACGATAGCTTTTGTCTTCTTCAGAGCCTAGCACATGAACAAGACTCGAACAAGCGCCACTCCGGCGCTTAGCCCAGTCACTTTAACACAATTTCTGTCAATCCAGCACAAATTGCAGTGGGCTAAATATAATCGCGCATTGGCATTCGCACCATGCTCTGTGCTCTGAACGAGGACACGCATCCAAATCAGTCTATATGGCCTCCTCGGCCTACGAATGAGTACTTAATCTAATGTTCTGGTTAGTAATTTGTTTTCAACAATACCGACTAACACGTTGACAACATACCTGATATTAAAAGTTTAGTATTTATATGGCCAACTGCGTACCTGCATTTTATGATGCTATAAACACTCTAAAGCTTTTTGGAGGCAGTTAAATATGTAAATAATGGTACGTCGTGCTTAAGTATTACAAAGATATCAACGGGTTATTTGAATTCAAAATATTTTGCCGTGAGACAATTTTATCGCTATGATCCAAGATATTGTTAAGTCTAGATAATATTCATTGCCTTAGGGTCTGGCCTACAGTAGGTAGTTAAGTAATCAGCGAGCGGTTTGTATCTTATTGCAAGTTGATTAGAATGATTAAAATCGTTATTTTATTTTCCGTAAGTATTCTTTTATAAATTTTATCGGATTTTATCACAGCCTTGGACAAAAAGTTAATCAGAATTGATATTATATTATCTTATATTATCTAAATTCCAGAGGAAATAACCAATATCTGGTTTCATATTGTATCATTAAAAAGCTTAAAATAACCACTTGCGGCCTTTCGGAGCTTTAGATAGAGAAAAGAATCGACGACCTCCAATGTTAAGGGATAAAACTTGAAGATGTATTTTCACAACAACATTTAAAGGTAGTAATTAGTACCTATAATATTTCTCAATAACTTTTAATTCATCTCAATATGCGACAGATCAACAGATTAACGCAAACAAACCAATTATTCCAATTTTTAAGTACCTAACATTACTATAACGCTCCAAGTTAGTAAGTACAATCACAACACAAACTGTCACATAACGTCTATCGTGTAAACGGAAACCTAGACAACGGGATTAGTTCGTCAGGCGTTTAATGAAGAGATTTGGCACGACGCGACAGCACTGCTGCGCCGTGCCAGTGCTTATCTGGGCTCCACGACGTTAGTGCCGGCGAAACTAGGACTCGGGCGATGACATCGTATTATGCGAAAACCGAAATAGCAGTAAGTGGGCGATAGGGGGTAGTACTTGCATTAGGTGGCTTGGGAACTCGCTGTAAATGAGATAGAATACCAATAATTATTATACTTCTTAAAAAGGTTGATATTTAAAAGTTTAATTTCTTTGTGAAGCCGTTTAATGTAGAGATTTGGCACGACAGCACTGCTGCGCCGTGCCAGTGCTTATCTGGGCTCCTCGACGTTAGTGCCGGCAAAATAGGACACATACGATAACATCAGATATTGCAAAAACTGAGATAGCAGTACCTATGTGGGCGATAAGGGGTAGATAGTACTTTAGGGTATATTTGTAATCTGTGCGCAGCCGATAGATGTGTAGGCTGTAATGCTTTTTGTAGGTAAGCTTTTTTAGTGTGTGTCAGTTTCAAACTATCAATTAGAGCAAAGTTAAGGGAACTTCATTGTAAATAGGAGTAAAAGTTATAAGTAGGTAAGTACTATTTTAATATAAATTCAAGAACCTTTACTTGTTTATAAAGGTGGTTTTTCTTCTTTATAAACTTTCTCAACGGCCGGTCACGAGATGGGTGACCAAAATTTATTATCTTGAACTCCTCCGTGCTTCGGAAGGCACGTTAAGCCGTGGGTCCCGGCTGCGTTTGCAGTCGTTAATACCACCGATCCACATTGGGCCCCCGTAGTGCTACCTACTTTGGTAGACAAAAATAATCAAATAATAATATGAATTATTCCTAGGCTATTTTCGTATTAAGTTTACTAATAAAAAGGCAATCTTTGTATAAAACGGTAAGTAGGTACCATTTTGGTTGCAAACTCGGGTAGGGTTTTTGTAAAATTACCATCTACTTTAATTTGCGAGGAGCAGGTGAGACAAAAACTTCTAAATTTTCATTTAACTTCGCCCATTCTAAGCTTCATTTAAGTTTGTTTACTTACTAGAAACGTGTTTATGTTATACACGCATTTTTTCGTCTATGATACCAAAAAATAAATAGGCTTATTTGCATTATATTTGTAGATTCGATGATTTAAATAAATAAACAATACATGAATGTATGAAGGAGTATATTGGTTGTTTTATTACTAAACGTACTCCGTGTAAACCTTGATGCCAATAAAAGCTAACATTAAGCAGAAAAACTTGTCTTTTCCCATTATCGTATGGTTTATTTGCAAAGAAATAAATCATTCAAGCAAGATTACCGGCGTATAATGCTAACAAGAGAATTCAGGCTTAACGACAGTAAGCCTGCAGGCTTCAGGGCTTAGCTCACGGCCTAGTGTGCCTGCAAAACATTGATCTAGAACGCCTACGCAGATTCAGCCACAGCGCTGATGCCTACGCCGAAAGCGTTAGCTAAGCCTGCGACACACATTGTGCATATCTAACCAAACGACAATACAGAGCTGTACACTGTACAGTTAAAACCAAAACAAATTTTGCATGCTTACCTTGAGCACCTTACCGAGTACGAAATAAGAGCTGTTTTTATACAAACGACAAACAACGTATCGCTTGGCCTTCCTTACACCTGAAGCCATATCACGAAAACTGTAGTAATATTCGTTAAAAGCTGCCAAGTGCTGCTGTCAAATTTCTATTGAATTTTAGTTCCCCAAACGATCGAAAGAGGTGCTGCTCTGGTTTTATCACAAAATAATACGATCACGGTAACGATTACGATAACGGTAACATTTCGTGCTAGGGGTAGGTACTAATACTAAGTGATGAAAAAGAGGAAGGTGGAAGCGCGCTACTCCTGGTATTGCCAACCACTGAGAAACTTTAAAATCTAATTTTAGACATTGTTGATAAGGCGATGGCGACAGACTTAGATAAGATGGTGGAAGCTACCCAGGTGGACCTACAACAAGGCCTGCCACCAACCAAAATGAAAGTTAATTTTATGTGCTGTTGAATGTGCCCTTAAATTTTAATGCCTCTCCAGGCAAAATGTGCTTTTTTTAATTTCTTCATAATATATTATTCATTATTAATAGAGTTGTAGGGTCAAAATAAAAAAATAGGGAGTAGAGATTTAAAGCTTTTAAAACTGTCTTTCGTTTCGAAATAAAAAATACCTTGCGTGATTTTAACGTTTACCTTGTAGTGCTCCATATTTTCTGGAAATGTAAGAAAAACTTAAATATTACTTAATTATGATGAGTCAGGAGTGTCGGGACCGTTTTGGAACATACCATAGGCTTTGTAATATTTTTTGTTTATATTATTTTACTGTGATGTTCAAAATAGGTAGGTACATGTTTTTCTTTTTGTTTCTTTTTCTGACATACTTAAGAAGAGTTAAACAAACCGGTAATTTTATTTTATTAAATAATAATAATAAATAAATAAATCTTTTATTTCAGGCAACACAATGAAATTTTACAAAATCGGGCCCATATAATAAATACCTTACAGACTAACATACATACATTTATATTATACATAATTATTAACTATTTATTTTCACGTATAATCGGCGGCGACGTGTTGCGCAATGCAGTGTCCGGTAGCCGACCCCGAAACCGAGGGAACAGGACACCCTTCGGCCAAAAGTCTTCTTTCATGAAGGTCGACAGATGATCGGTCGGCACCCTCACCACAAATGAGTTGAAGTTCACATTGTGGCGGGACTCCAACCGCTCGACCCTCAGATTGCACTTGGTTTTCACTCTTATGTACTCCACAATGTCTTCAGATTTTGTGGAGTAATGCAAGCGGGACACGTACACCAGCGTCGTCGGGATAGCCGGCCGCAGCAGGTGGTTATGTCCGGTCGGGGCGGTGCCGCACAGGTTGCGACGAGAGGTCTTCTTCTTCCTTTCCACCTTCTTGAAGCCGTCATCATCGCATCCATGCACGCATATTTTATTAAAGGTTTGTAATTAACTGATCACCAAACTAACCGCACTTAACCCACAACTAAGGTAGCACCTACAAATATTATTCTGTGGTAGCACCTAGAAATACTGAAACGGCATGCATTTTTTACCTGTAAGTAGTATTTTGTGTGTCTAACGCCCGAATTCTCGAACGCTAATTATCTTTGGGAGCGTCTCAAACATCATGGCATCTCTTTCATACGTTTGACATTAAAAGTGACAGGGCGATGTGTGAGACGCTCCCAAAGATAAGTAGCGTACGAGTATTCGGGCATCAATCAATTATCTCTCTTTATAAAGACCTAACATGTTTCAGCTAATTTATTAATCAAACATTTTACAGAAAACATTTCAGAATGCATTTTCTTTTTAGTTTATTGGAGTGGAGTAGCGGTTCTTAACTTACACGTGCCACAGATTGGCAACTTCTTAAGTTTTCTCAGTACCTAACAAAACAACGCTCTCAACATAGATCGATCTTCTTCATCTAGGTATGGGTACGTTTATACGCAGAGTTTCTAAGAAACTGGAAAGCGTAATCTTTTCCAATAATACAGGTTATAAAAGGAAAACCTTTAGAAAGACAATTCCGAACAGAATCCAATGGTTGGAAACGATCCAACGTGCATGTTCTTAATTGGATAAGACCACTTCTTCAGAGCTACATCTTGGATGCCTGGTGCAGTTGCAGCCTTTCTCGAATGTATGTAATTAACAGTACGGTGTAGTCTGTACGTAGGATATAGTATAATGTAGATTATTCGCATATTCCCGATTCAACGTATGCATTCGTTAGAAGAACTAGTGTAATGTTTTATTCATACAAAAAATAACATGAATCGTTGCGTTCTTTAATGAAAGATACTCTATGATAAATGATGATGATGGATTACCTACGGCGCCGCCAAATCGGTCATTGCATTTGTTTTTGTGCTCTGTTTTGCTTCGAATTTATAGCCAAATAATAATGTATAATAGTATTATATGATCTGAGAATGTATACCTAAACAGAATTGTGTTTAAAAGAAACTTAAAGCTGTTTTACGTAAAACCATTTATGAAAAGTGATTATGCGAACAATTAGAGGATACAAAAAGTAAATCTCCTCTAAAAATAGTTTAACTAGGTAGGTATCGTTTTGTTTTTATTATTCTGATGTTTCTATGGTATTTGTGGTATTATGTAGGTTCTGTTCCGAATTAAAAAGCTGGATTTTGTTTTTAATTTTAAATTCAAATTTTTCGTTATCTAGTAAGTATCGTTTCGTTTTTATTATTCCGATGCTTCTTTGGTGTTGTATAGTGTCCCGAATTTAAAAGCTTGATTTTGTTTTTAATTTCAAATTCAACGGCTTCGGTCACGTTCTGCAACGCCCACGGTAATCTTGGAGTGCCATTTTCTCAAGCGCAGTCGTGTCACGCCGTCCATTGTTCAGTCGGATCATACCACTACCGAAGTAGACTTCCAGTTTAATGTTCTCGTCAACTAGCTTTTGAACGAGAATTAATCAGTTCAAGGCCTCCAGACAACTACCAATTCAGACAAAGTAAATAATAGAGTAATTACATCGACTATGTTACATGGAAAGTAATAATTATTGCAATTTGACTTCAATATTTAACTATAGATGTTTTGTTGTAGTGTTCTCTGAATACAAGTGCACATAACGCAAGTACAATGGACACGTGCTTAAATTCAACACTTTGACCTTATTCGTTTCGACGTTATTTTTCTAACTAAAAAATTGCAACATTGCAAAATTACCCCTTTGTACTTATACAATACTTAACTGCCAATTTAAGTAGTACAAACAGGTTTTATTAATAATATTTCTAAAGCAAAAGGCTTATTTTATTTGAGGAAAGTTGTATATCTCGTACATCATTACAAGAGTTTGAAAACATCAGACGTGTGGGGTCATTGCCACTGGTCGGCTCGGCTGGTTCTATAAATACTGTAAACAGCGTAACTGGAATAATAAAATACCCATTCAGAACTCACATACAAGTTGAATAATACATACAAATTAGATACCTGAGTGTGATAGTATTTCTTTATTAATACAAAGCTTTTATTGAAATCGAAATAAAGCGATTCGAATTCCGGTCAAAGTACTAAAATCTATAACTGTGCTAGATCTGTTGGATTTATATTATGATCAGAATAAATCAACGATTTCGAATGGTTCTTTATTTTTTCTCATAAATTTTTTATCCATAATCTAACGTGTCAAAATGTTTTGTGACATAGGTACCTAATCATCAATGTGTCCGAATTTTATGTAGCCTTAACTTAATGTCTCATAATATCACTTGCCCTAAAATCGAAATCCCTTATTATAATATGATCTTAATTTTTTGCTATAAATATACTTAACAATCAATAATATTTAAAAGACATAAAAGGCTCTTCTATAATAGTTATAAGTCCTAACGTAATGTCTCATAATTTATCGTGCCCTAAAATCGAAATTCCATAAATATCGCAGGGATATTGTCATTTTTAGGGTTCCGTAGCCGAATGGCATAAAACGGAACCCTTATAGATTCGTCATGTCTGTCTGAATGTCTGTCTGTCTGTCTGTCCGTCCGTCCGTATGTCACAGCCACTTTATTCCAAAACTATAAAAACTACACAGTTGATTCTTGGTAGGTAGATGTATTCAGTGAACCGCTTTACGATTTTAATACAAAAATAAAAAATAAAAGCAAATTAAAAAAATATATTCGTGTGGGGTGTCTATAGATAGGTCTTTGAAAATGACATAGAGGTTTTTTAAATCATTTTTTCTCAAACTCAATATTTTGAAAGATAGAGCCTTCCAAAGTGGTAAAATGTGTGTCCCCCCCCACCCCTCTAACTTTTGAAATAAAAGAGTGAAAAATCTAGAAAAAATATATGCTGTAGATTTTAATAAAAACTTTCAACGAAAATTGGTTTGAACGATACATAGTGAGTACTTTGTGAGATATAAAACATTTTTAAAAACCGCAAATGTAACTTTGTCATTCATACAAACACTATGAAAAACAAAGTTATATTTTGCTGAGAAAAAATTATGGTGGAATTTTGGCAAGGTATAGGCAATCGGTACGTTAAGTGTGTACGGAACCCTTCCTGGGCGAGTCCAACTCGCACTTGGCCGATTTTTCTTTCTGTAAACAACAAGTGGCTCTGTGGTGGGAAAAAAGATATCCACGAAAACTCACCTATCACGTGTTCTACAGAACTTTCAAGGTAAACTCGCTTTTTGTTTCCTTGGGTGCTTTTAGAATAAGTAGGTAGGTACTTACGTAATTTACACCATTCGGACTAACTTAGATTATACACTAAAACACGTTTTAAGACATGTCAGCATGTCACTTTATAGCAAGAAAAATTAGGGTATATCTAAATTATTATAGCACCCGATATTATGACACAAAAGCTTTAGAATCTAAGACGATTATTTAAAACTAGCTTCCGCCCGCGACTTCGTCCGCGTGGACATTCGAGAAAATACTTAGGGGACCAATAACCAGGATAAAAAGTATTCTATGTTTTAATCCTTACTTCCTTACTTATATTATCAATGCGTCTCTGTCTGTCTGTGTGTTACACAATCACACCTAAACTACTGAACCAATTTGAATGAATTTTGGTACAGAGATAGTCTAGAGCCTGAGAAAGGACAAAGGCTACTTTTTATTCCTGAAAAATATCACCTTCCCGCGGGATAACGTCGTGTAGTACACGCGGGCGAAGCCGCGGGCGGAAGGCTAGTTTCATATAAATCCGATCAGCCGTTTTTACGTGATTAGGCGCGTCCTCCCTCACCAAGCGAGCAGCCTCGCGCGAGGCAGAACTTTTGCAAGGTGCGGCGGGCCTCGCACGAGGCTACTTACTTGGTGAGGGAGGACCCGCCTAATCACGTAAAAACGGCTGATCGGATTTTTATGAAATTAAAACATAGAATACTTTTTATCCTGGTTATTGGTCCCTAAGTATTTTCTCGAATGTCCACGCGGACGAAGTCGCGGGCGGAAGCTAGTAAATAATAAGTGTCTGTTTCACAATCAAAAATTTAGTTCTGAGTAGCTTAGGTACCAATAACTTTTAGGGTACTTTAGATGATTTAGGTTTCTATACCCTATTTACCCCCTGGGTTTGATTTTCTGAAAACTACGAAATGGGTTGCCTATTTGTTTTAAGAAGTAAGCCTACAAAGTTTCAAGTTGAAATGTCTATTTTACCCCCTGATGTTTCATTCAAAACTTCACCCCTATTTCAACCTCTTAGGGGTTGAATTATGTTCAGCGTGTTAAACATCAAAATAAATGCCATTTTTGCAATCGTCATCCCATAAAACCTCAATAACGATATCCATATCGATTTTTAGGTTTATTTATCCCATTTAACCTCTAAGGGGTCAACTTTCGAAAAAATACGAAATATGTGTTGGCTTATTTGTTTTACTTTCCGACCATAAGCCTAAATAATAAATTTAATGAAGGACTTTCCAGATACAGCATTTCATCCCCCTCTTCACCCCTTCGGGGGTGGAATTGTCAAAAACACTGACACAGGAAAATATTAATTTTCAATTGCCAGCTTAAATACAAAATTTGAAGATCCTAACTTCAAAACTGACGGACTTTTATACATATATTCATCCCCTATTTTACCCCCTGGGTTTGATTTTGGGAAAATTAGGAAATGGGTTGCCTATTAAATTTGTTTTAAGAAGTAAGCCTACAAAGTTTCAAGTTTATTTTATTTTCTATTTTACTCCTGATTTTCCATTCAAAATTTCACCCCTATTGCAACTTTTTAGGGGTTGAATCATGTTTAGCGTGTTACACATCAAAATGAATGCCATTTTTGCAATCGTCATCCCATAAAACCTCAATAACGACATCCATATCGATTTTAAGGTTTATTTATCTCATTTAACTTCTAAGGGGTTGATTTTCGAAAAAATACGAAGCATGATTTTGCTTTATTGTTTTACTTTCCGACCATTATGGTCGGAAAGCCTAAATAATAAATTAAATGAAGGACTTTCCAGATACAACATTTCATACCCCTTTTTACCCCTTCAGGGGTGGAATTGTCAAAAACGCTGACACAGGTAAATAATTATTTTCAATTGCCAGCCTAAATACAATGTTTGAAGATCCTAACTTCAAAACTGACGGACTTTCAAACAAACATTCATCCTCTATTTCACCCCCTTAGGGGTGGAATTTCCAAAAATCCTTTCTTAGTGGATGCCTACACTGTATAACGTATCTATGTGCAAAATTTGAAGTTAGTTTCAGCGGTTTGGGCTGTGCGTTGATATCTCAGTCAGTCAGCCAGTCAGGGTGCTTACCATCAACTCTTATTACGGTTTTGATTAGGAACCTAAACTGATCTGCTTCGCTTATTCGTACCACGACAGCTTAATATCAATGACAGCGATTCAGTGATCGATCAATGACATTTCACAGCCGCTAAGCTGTCAGAAACTCTTATTTGACTTATAACCCGGTCGATTTAACATGTCACCTGCAGGTTATACCCGTCCCTCTCACTCTCCGGGCATGACAGAATCGAGTGAAAGAGACGGGTAGAAGAAAAAGGACACAAATCGTTCGGTCATTAACATTTAGCAATTCATTTGCGATCCAGTTTTTAGAAGGTCAGAGTACGAAAGAAAGCGATTCATTTTAGGAACCTATTCTGAATCGCGCTATTTTTGAATCGCTGTCATAAAGTTGATGGTAGGCACCCAGGACTTTGAATTTTATATATATAGATTTGGTATACGCGAACATCCTACTAATATTATAAATGTGAAAGTTTAGATGTTTGGATGTTTGGATGTTTGGATGTTTGTTACTCAATCACGCTAAAACGGCTGAACGGATTTGGCTGAAATTTGGGACACAGATACTTTGAAGCCTGGAGAGGAACATAGGCTACTATTTATCCCGGAAAAATATCACAATCCCGCGGGATAACGTCGTGTAGTCCACGCGGGCGAAGCCGCGGGCGGATAGCTAGTTATGGATAGTGATGATTATTGGCAGGGATTTTGATTTTCGGACGATCGATATTCGGAAAAGAAAGGGACTACCTTTCGAATATTATCTTTGTGTAATGGAATCATGATATTGTCAGAGAAAATATTGTTTGAGCACGTAGGCAGATATCCACAGATATCTGTCTGTACTGACAGTGTTTACTAACATTAATTCAAACACAATAATGGATCAAAATGGTGATTGTGTACGTTTACAGATAGGTAGTTTAAATGCTAATGTTTTGTGTACAACCACCCAGAAAGTTATGTTCCATAAACTGTTTGATTTCTTTTTGATGAATGAATATGAACCCGGAGATGTGGGGTATCGATAGAAGCACAGTGTCGTTATTTTATGGAAAAAAATCAGTCCTCAATCCTATTACTTATCAAAGAACTTAGAATAGTAGGTTTTATTAGTATGCGTGATAATTTTTTTTATAAGGGGAATGCGTTCACGCATACCGCGTACGGTGTGTGCGGGCGGTGGTTATGTGGGACTCGCCTATCCGCTTCCTGACCCCCCATCCCGTACTGGATACATGGACTGGATGGCGGGTCAGTAAGGGGGAATACCCACTAAGCCCGAGCCGCACTGTGGAGGGTCCGACGTGGCAATCTCCTTCTGCGAATCGACGGCTGGCCCGGCTTTCCGGGCTCCTACGCGGCGGGAAGAGGCCTAGCAAGCGAGGACATCCCCCCAGACTGGTAAGAAGGGACCGCACGATCCCGGCGATAGTTACCAGACCGTCACCCGCATCGCACCGTCCACCACCCACTTAAGTGGAATGAGGTGCCTCCATCCTCCGTCCCACCCGCCTTCGCCGAAGCCGATCCGCATGAGCATCCTGCTCGCGGATCCGCTCCGATGTCTCCTTCTGCGTGATGACATCCTCGCAAAAGGAGACATCCGCATCCCAGGATCTGTCGCTACCAAGCATGGCACGAGCCATGCCATTAGCTTAATTTTTCTTTGCTGGTACACCTCCATCATCAGATGGGCGTCTAACTCCCAGGGAGGTGTACCTGCCAGCGCACACGCTGCGTTGAAAGACATGGTCCTGTACCCCCTTGCAACCCTGATTGCAATCGCTCTCTGTATGAGTGAAATATCTAAGAGAATTAATAAAATAAGAAATTTAGAAACTAAACTAAGTGAGCCATTGGCGACAAACTGTTGTGCAGTTGGCAGATATTAACTTTTTAACAATACTTTTGTAACAAACATGGAAATAAAAATAAATAAAATACCTAATAAAAATAATTAATATCTATGATCCTTCCTCTTTATTTACTTACTGAAAAGCTGGTTGGTAATGAGGTTTTATTTCTAGCATGTTTAGTCCATGTTTAGTCTCAGTCAAAGAGTTTCTTATAAAAATGTTTTGATAGTGAGCACGTTTATTTATTTTGATATTCATTATTCATGAGAGAAAATCTTGAGCACAACTAGAAACTAAAATAATAATTGAAATCTTATGAAAATAGAATAAGACATCGAGACCTAATAGGCCAGTCACCGTCCACACGGTACGTGATATCACGGTCCCGTAGGTCCTGCTTGTTAGGTGGTGTGGGAACCAGTAGGGGGTTTATTGGGTAGGGCTTTAGCGGCGAGTCCCACATACCTTCGGGATGCATAACCGCATTCCCCCCACTATAAAAAAAAGGCCAGTAACCGTAGACGTAAAAATCGTGTTATGTCGCAAAAAATCGCCAGGTCCTGATATTTTGGGATGTTGTTAGAATAGAAACCAATAGTGTCAGCCAGTCACTGTCAGCCAAAAACTGAAAAAAGTCCGAAAATTCCGAGGCGTTTCGAGCACCACGAAGTTAGCACTGGTCTTTCGAGGTTGCAAATTTGGTTTTACACTATTATTTGGTATCTATCATGGCGATTTTTTGCGACCTAGAATGTTTTAGATAACTGGCCTATAAATAAATGTTGTATTACCTAACCTATAAAAAAATAAGTTACCTACTTAGTTCTTCTAATGTAGATCTTTTACGAAGCGAAAATTGCACATTGTAAACATCGGTAAATTGTATATTCTTCGGGAGTTTAATTTTTAGTGATGTCTGATGAAGTAACTATTTTTACTTAATCCAAGTGTAACAGATCCGACTTACCATCTAGAGATTACACAACATCCACAATCTGTAGAACAATAACAGCTATACAATATAAATTTTGTACCTACAAGCGACTGAGAAAGTGGCACTAGATCTCTACTCGTGTATTGTATGTAACGCCTATACAAATAGATGTTTGTAACTTCTCGTTATTTATTGTATGATAATACCGAGTACTTGCATGACTTGTGTGTGACGTAACTATTGTGGAAGTCCATAAAGGAATAGACGTCGTTATTAATGTTGTATGACACAAACCATAATCTAATCTATAACCGGAACAATGTAACTTTTTTGACTCATCCTGAATGGATTATAAAAGAAAAGTTTCTTTGCCTTGTTTTCTCTGTTCTGCATCTACCAATAGTAATAAGTGATGTAGGTAGTAAAAGTTTAACCTAAACTTCCATGTAGATAAATGTTCAGGATCAGGACATCTTCTGGGTTAACAAAGTTTATGGCTGTCCAATCTGTCGATGTTTATGATTTTTTACCTAGAACCCTCTTTTGGGATAAAGTAACATGAATTATGTAGTCCGTAATTATATGTAAGTATATAAAAATCGGCGGACATGATGATATAAAAATCTATCGCCGAAATGTATATGTCAGCGCATCACTTCGGAAAGACTGCACCAAATTGGATATTTTTTCTTGTGGTGCTTGTTACTGTCAAGAGAAGGTTTGTATGAAAGAAAAATATGGCAAAGTTGCGTGGAAAATTATAAAATTAAAGAAAACTTCATATCAACTTTGCTTAAGCGCGTTATGCAATTTTTTAGCCAAATGGCAAAAAACGGAACCCTTATAGTTTTTTTAATCTTATGGGTGCTTTATGGCGTTTGACGTAACTGGCAGAGACGTTGACAGTTGGTGCGATTGACAGATGTGCGCTACAAATACCGTCAACTTGTTATTAAAGGTGATCAGTGATCGTCAATAAATTCATCAGTCGGAGAAAATATAAAATAATTACTTAAGTATTTATCATTTCTTAGTGCAATCGAAAAATTAAAATTTATACTTACAGTGAGTTTTGGAGCAGTTGTGATGAATAATCATCTCGGTTAGCCTGGAATCAATCTTGAAAGAAATTTCAAGGACGAAATTAAAGAGAGCCGATTCCACGTTACCTACAAGTATTTTTCACCGATGCACTGGGACTTTTTTTTTCACAGTCCATCCCAGCCAAGACGGATGTTTTATTTGCGTTTACTATATTAATCAATATTCGAGGCCCAACATCATTCAAGACAATGCCACTCATTGGGACCACGCTCGCTCTCGAAGATGCTGTATTGTATGTCGTCAAATGCTAAACAAATATTACGAACATTGTTTTTCATAATTAATAACATGCTTCCCATCGGTCGGATAATTTATGAAACAAATATACGGCCGAAGATGCATTTCCTCAGAAGCGACATAGAACATCGAATGCAGATTTGTAAATTAACGAAGAAATTCAAATTAGAATAATAAAAACATTTTTTTTTATTATTACGTAGGTACTACTTTGAATTCAATTCACAGTTAAGACACGGCAACGTCTGTCGGGTCAGATAGTTTCATATATTTTTAAACGCCAACCAGTCTATTATTATTATTTACTAAAGTTCTTGGAAAAGAAATTCAAACAAACAGGCTCCGATGGTTTTTATTGATAATTGGATGTTCACTGACTGCTAATGGCACAATTTAAACAAAACAAGCGCGCTGAATTGAACAAATGAATAGATGGAAACGACGGTTTGGACAATTGTCATCATTGTTGTCTTCGATCCGGTGACGGCCGCGTGTTTGGTTGACCTGCTTACGACAATTGGAAACGATCAATTGCAAATCATTCATCTTTAAGGCGACAAACGGTGTAAACGAGCGCGACGTTTGACATCTTAGGTATTATTATTTTAAATAAAAAAAAAACTACTGTTAATGAAGTTTGATGGTGCAGTGCAACTAACATTCGGTCAACTTTCAAAGGCTTGTTTTTAAATTATCAAAACTGGTTCTTGGATCGGTCACCAAACATTATTATCGTGCATATAGAAACAGGAAGGCACGTTCGGTTATTGACACCAGCTCAAATGCCAGTCTTTCATATTTATTTACTTGTTTACGGTCGCAACTTTGTCTGCGTGGACCCCCTTTTTTACCCCCTTAGAGAGGGAATTTCCAAAAATCTTCTCTTAGTGCCCCCATACACTCCCCTAGGAACTTATATGCCAAATTTCAGCTTCTTACTTCCAGCTTCCAGCGCCCAGTATTCGGCTGTGTGTTGTCTGTCAGTCTCATACGCAAGAGTTTTATATATAGGTACATATATGTATATGTATATATATAATATAGATAGATTATAATATTGATTTCTACCACTACAATTAATACGACTTGTATCCTTTACTTAACACTCTATTTTTAGATTTTTTTTGTGAAGAAAATTTTGTAGTTCATATTAATTACAACTAAGTATGTTACTTTTTGTACCTAGGAATTTATTTATATGTGGAAGTCAACGAAGTTAAAATAGAGTGACACCTTTCATGGCATTTAAATTCCTCAGTAATGAAGTAAGTCAAGGAGAAAATATTGTTTGGAAACCAACAAACCCACGCGGGATCCAATTGAATGTTATTCTTCATGTGACACTTTTGTGGCCTCCAAGAAACATTAGTAATGACATTGAGACGCGTTAAACCACGATTCGTGACATACACATGTGCTATTTCTTAAAGATGACACCATTAATTAGGGTCGAAGAAAAAATTTCGTTTGCAGGAGAAAATATTTTTTTTTGAATTCACTTCTAAGATTTCATTATAAGTACTTACTATCTATACCGATTTGGGTTGTTGGGTAATAAAAATGTCTTTAAGAATTTTTAAGTGTATTATCTTTTTAAACCTTTTTCTTTTTAAGGCCCTGCAATTTTGCATCACGATATAGGTAGGTACCAACATTGTTTGTATAATTGCCGTAAAAAATACGACCAAGTAAGTTTACCAAAGTGCCTATTGTCACAATTCACACAGCAACGTCTAGTTATCTAAAGTTTCTTTTAAAATTCTCAAAAACTGCTCGCTAGCATTAATCGACGCAATTTAAACAACCTTTAAAATCATCGTTTATTTTGAAACTTATTAATCAAATTATCTACGAAGCAGTTAGGTGTTTCCATATATAGCGTAACCGATAGTTCATCTGTATTAATATTCGGCAGTCTCCCACAGAGATAATATACCAAGTTCAACAACTTTTGTCATTAGCAAACATCGGTTCTGTGTTATTCCCAATAATTAGTAAGAGCCCATGATTTAATGAGTTTGCACAATCCTTTCCCACAGTTTAATTATTATTTGTTATGGTTAAGCTCTCGCTATTATAATGCGTCCTCCATATTGCTTACTTCATAGATAAACTACGGGATAAAAAATATCTATTGAAATTCATGAATATAAAGAGTAGCTCTACTTTTAACAATTCAACTAATGAGATTAGTTCGTCGAAAGTTAAATTGTACTAAATACAACATGTTCCTTTTGAGATCACATAGCTCTCGTGTTATTTTCTGTCATCACAAAAAGTCAAAAAAGTCCCGGGAACATAGCTCGAGGAACATTATTTTATAATAAGAACACCTTGTATAAACGTAAAAAGGTTTAGATAAAGGTTTCTGCATTTGCTGTTCTCACAAAAAAGATTAAATAAATACATTTGACACCAAAACCTTATGTCATCGGATTCGGAAGCGGAACCATAATTTCACCGAAAGCTTGAAATGCAACGACAGGTCAAATCGGACATGACGATGATATAACAATTTGACACAGAATATTAAACTAAATCACCGAAAAATGTCGCCCGTTACGTAATTTAATGGATTCAAATTTCATTGTTACTCATTACATTATTCAGTAATTTCAGATTCATTTAGATTTTGCAATGTGATTTTGTTACTGTTTTGCTATCTAGATGCCTGTATAGTAGTAAAGATGTTTTTTGATTTTAAAGTGCCGATCGAAGATTATAGGCATTGTAAAATATTTGCGATTTCTCAAACTTTTGAAAAATCTGCATTTCTTGACTGTAGTGTTCCACCGATTTAAAGTGTGTACTTACCTAAATTATGTTCAATTTTCCATTTAACTACAGTAATTAGAGTATATAATATAATAGTATTACGAAATCTAATCACATTTAAATGCAAATGGTGCCGGCAAGTCATGAACGGTTTATTTGATATTATTGCTTGAAGCCTTAATTTAGTGTTACCTAGATTTATAGTGCCGGTTCCACCATTACGATTAGGTACTAACTTTTGCGTTAATTAATGTTTTCATGTTAGTGTTGCTGGTATAAAAATGTTCGATGCATCTTGTGTCAATGCAGGTAGAGAAAAGAGTGCTTCGTAAATGTCAAGTCACGAGAGGTCACGGTTGTTGAATGCAACTGCCATTTTCCTTGCGAGTGCATCTCATTATTATATCATCAATTGCATCGTTTCTCAGGGGTCAGGTAGCGAAAGCGCGATGCAAAGCGCAACTTTAGGTTAACTTGCTACAACTGAGCTAACGACTAGTCAAATAGCGCGTGTGGGTTGCTTAAAAGTCAACACGGTGTGTATTTGCTAATGTTTCTAACACTTGCACTGCGTATCCTTAATAAAAGTTTATAAACTTAAAATTAGAAGCTTACTAGAAGTGATCGAGCATTGTTAGTTTATTCATTTTTAGTCCTAAAAGGCTACAAGAGCTGGGATACAATTGGAATTGAATTATTTATATAGGTAATGTTCTACAGTCGGAAACCTTTTGTCAGGCAAGGGCCACATAGTAGCAAAATGGTATATAGATGCGGGCCGCACTTGTTCATAATTTAGGATAGACTTGGGCCGCACTTGTTCATAATTTTAATAAGAAAGAAGTAAGGATCTCTCAAGACAAAAGTCTTTGACCAGTTTCTGTTCCCAGAGAAGATTTTAAGAAGCTGGTCTTTGCTAGTTGTACTATTTTAGCACAACTAGTAGCCGCGAACAGTGAAGATCTGGCCAAATACCTACATAATATATTTGGACTGAATTAATTTTAATCTAAAACAAATTTTACTGTAACTCAAACCTTCTATATTGAAAGTTTGCGTTACTACGTTAAATTTCTGATACTAGTATTTTGATGAATATTGTTGTAAGTACTTAAGTAGGTACTTTTAGTTCATTTACTTTTCTTGCAAATTCAAAAGCGTAGAACTTTGACTACCTCTAACAGTAAACACCAAACAAAAGTACAATACAAACTCAGTGAATAAAGTACTTTTGTATTTTAGAATATCTTGGATATTTCGTTTGATAAATTGTAGCTTCGAGCTATTGTGTTATTTTTCAATTACTTGGAAATAACTGTAATTTTCACCTAAAAATAGCGATGTATTTTAAATTAGAAAAACAATTCACAGAATCAAATCAATTTATCTTTATAAGAAAACTAATGGTTCTCGGCGGTTTCACCCGCGTGGTACTGGTACCCGTTCCCGTGGGAATAGGGTTGCCAAAAAATTTCAAGAAGAATATAGTAGATTTCTATTTAGGATGTTGGGAATAGGTATCGGGTTCAAAATATAGCCTAAGCTATGTTACTTAGGAAGAATGTAGCATTAAAATCGGTCCAGTATTTTTAGAGTTTAGTTATTCGTTACAACAAATAAACTAAAATACAAATCTTTTCACTTTGTTATATTAGTATAAGATTATGTCAATTATAAAATCGTTCTCAATCTCATACAATTGAAGATAATATTTAAAGTCAAATTGACCGCATGATTACTCTGTATATTTACCAACTCAGGTTTTTCTAGTCTACTAATGATCGTAATAGCTCATGTAAGATATAAAACTTTAATTGAAAGCACCTTTTGTGACGTCGCAGTTATAGAATCGAGTTAATTGGCTTCACCTTCGAGTTCAATGTTAACTCGCGTCGTGCTACAATCACCGACTCTGTCTTATCCTACCGAATTCAGACAGTCACCAACTTTCAATATTCTAGACCGGTTTTTGAAACAAAATGTTCGATTTTATGATAGCTTTCGAAATGGATAATAAAAAAGTGTGTTTTAAAATTTATTTTGTTAAAGCATCTAAAAGTGAAAGAAATATCTATCTAGGCCGAGATCAAATTAAGCCAAACAATTTTTTCATGATACATATGAAGGGATAAAAGCAAACTTCGCAGAAGCGAATTTCGCAGAAGACCCTTGCCAAATATATAGGTATAGGTATAATATTAAGCGCCATTGTAAGACAATAGGCGTCCCACTATGGCCAATTTACTACAACAACAAACTCTCTACAATAGCGAAGAAAAAATTGTCAGTCAATGAATCCACGTCATCGAACAAAAACATCACGGCGCGCGACGGGCAAACGAGTCACGGGGCAACCGACTCGTGCGCCTCGTCTCTCCTCGGCCATCCTCGGCAATCCTCGGCTTAAGCACGCGTTGAAAAAGGAAAACAACTACCCGGTCCCGCTCGCACTCGGGACAAAAGCTGTCTCCAGATTAGATCAGTGAACTAAAAAGAAACAGAGACGTTGCTCGTTCGGCTTCGGTGCCTTAGAACCGGTTTTGTATTGTAACTTTTTGAGTCCTTATAAATAAAAAAGCTGGAGTCCATGCATAGATAATCGTTCAACCCATTCTCATAACGAACTTTATGTGAGGGGGCTGCACTTACTTCGCAGGAAGGAAACTGTTACTGAACGGAAATGGACAGGAGCAGCAGACTCATTAAAAAAGAATAAGAATTTAATTTTGGCTTTCACGGGACGTAAACTTGGGATGTTCGAATACAAAATGTAGTAAACACTGATGAACAATAGTTATTTTTCATCGAATTATCCAGCTTTTAATAGCGAGCTTTTAAAGCGCTTAAAACGTGAATAACCGACACCTAGCGCCATCTCTTGGCTGCCTAAGTAACTACCGGTTCAAGTTTCCGTAAACAATTTACACATACAACTGGAGAGTATTCACTATGCATCTCACGATATGTAGGCAAGCGGTAACCTACTCACTGTTCAAACTTTCGAAGCCTCTTCAAAGCACCGTTATACTACATCAACATTATATTGTAAATATGTATTCCAGTCCATATTAGTTAATTGCTTACACTTACGATACCTATTAAATATAAATGAATGAACATTCCGTGCTCGTGCTGACTAACATCTGAACCAGTTAGAATTTGGACTGGGTAAAAATATTTTTAAGGTGATCCCTCACCGAGAGGATGCGCCCCTGTGTAATGTGACGTTACAGAGTCGATCATTACCACTGAATACTAAATAGTATCTACAATTGACAACATTTCATTTTTTGCAAGGTAGTAAAATTCGAAAACCATTTCGAGATTAGAACTAATTAAACATGAAAAACAATTTTTTAAATTTTTTGGTCGCCTATTTATAAAGATAGGTATTTAAAAAAATGTGTAAAATGATCAATGTCAGGAAGTTCTAGCCTGTATGCATTTGCCTGGAACTAATCCCCAAGAAGAAAAAAAAATGAAGTAAACAAACAAATGTCAAAGTTACTATCATTTTAATAGTGATGCCTGCTTGACTCAGTTATCGAATTATTATCGATTATTTTCAATTAAAAATGGGTAAGACACTGAAATGTTTTTGTTTTATTATAACACAAACAAACATTTTTAAAAGTAAGTACTTAGGTACACAGTTACACCTTGTTTTAAAGTATTGAGCAAGTTGGTTAAATAAGGTTACAAGTCATGAAAAGTATAGCATTTTTAAAACTACAGTTGTATATCACATGTGAGACGAAATAATCAAGTGTAGTGTTGTTTTATTGCATCTGACTAAATAAAAATAAATAATCCCTTTAAACAAAAATGTTATTATTATCGACACAATATACAAGCGTGCTAGGAACATCTCTACAGAAAACTTCATGTCATGGACAGTTTTTTTTTTTATTTGAAAGTTAGGGAGAGGAAGGTTGAGGCTAAGGAATCGCTTACTATATTATTCCTGATATTGTACTTACGTCCTTTTAGAATATACCATTTTCATTTAATTATTATCTCAATAATTTATGAAAATAAAAAGAAAAGAAAAAATACGTGTTTCCTAAAAAACGATAACCTTTCATTATATCCATAAAAACAAGAACCTTAAAATTTTGAAATGTTGTCAATTGTCATTACACCAGTGAGGAAGGAGAACCGAGTATTACAGTGCGCAACCTGTAATGATACAATCTGTAATATTTTGATACAACTTGTAACATCAATGGGCAGACGCGGAGCTCAACTCGATGCTCAAAATCTATCTAACTACAATGTTACATTACAGGCGAAAGTTCGTCCGTCAAGGAGGCAGTGTTGTAACGTAATGCTCAAAATCTAATCTGTAACGTTACATTACAAGCGTATGCTTTTATTTAAGCGTGCAGGATTTTTTTCATCAAATAGTGCATTATTATTTGAGTGATAAAAATAACACTGTTATCTATCATGCTCTGCAAACTTCAACAATGTAGGGTAGGTCCTATAATTCTTTCAATTTTCATTTTTTAAGCTCACTGTTACGTAGCCTACAGGCGGCAAATGTGAAAACGGCCACTGGTATACACCACTAAATTTTAATTAGTACAAAGATTTTAGGGGATGTCCATCAATACGAACAATTTTTACCATGGGGCCAACGACGGAATCGCGAAATAAAAATCAGCTGTTCCATACAAGAGTACAACATCGACTCAACTGAAATGTATGGAACAGCAGATTTTTGTTTCTCGATTCCGTGGATGACCCCGTAGTAAAAATTGTTCGTATTGATGGACAATATCATCACCTAAAATCTTTGTAAGTACTAATTAAAATTTAGTGGTGTTTATCATGTTCTCAAGTTGCGACTAATTTTCCCTTAGAACAAAAGCTCGTTTGAAAAGGTCGTTGAACTATGTGAACTATTTTAGCTATAGAGCCATTTCATATTCACAATGAGTCATCGTAAGTGAGTCCCCTAATTGGTAATCGTGGGCAAGGGCTAATCAATAAAGCGATAGATATGAACAGGGGTCCACTGGAACCCTCGGTATAATTCAATTCATAGGGACACAGGCAAACTGCCTAAAAGCTCCGAACGTGCGTATTGGAAATATAATAACTTCGTCCTGATTAAATATTGAGGTGTTGTGTTTTATTACAAATGGTGTGACTTAATACCTACGAATAATTTATTGTGGAGGTCGTTAAATGTTAGTGATATAAAGTTTTTTTAATCGTTGCCACAATTGAACCTAACTACCTTCATCTAATATAAGATATTTTTTATTAGACGGATTACTTACATAAGGTACCCTTAAGACCAGAGTTCCCTTTCTGTTAGAAACTAAAACCATCAAGATCTAAATTACATTTATATCTATGAGTACGTAGGTACCTAGTCTTAGTTTTAGCATTCGCCTTCAAGTGCAAAGTGAAATACTCAGTTTCATATCAAAAAGGTGGTAAATAATATTTGAATTAAAGTTTATTATATTAACTTTAAATAAACCTCTTGGTTCAAAGCCAAGCACTTGGTAATCCTTAAAGTCTCAATCAGTTTCCTAAACACACATAGTGGACGCAGCCACACTGTTTTTCTTGACTTGATACAACGGTTCTCGCTAGATTTTACAGACCCGAACAAATATTAAGACAGAGAACTGGTGCCTTTGGGCCTTCATTTGTGTCGGGGATAGTTGTGCCATGTTACCAGTAGTTAAAGTAGGGTTTTGTTTAGTGATTCGGGCGGCAATTGCATTCGTTTCACGGTTTCAGGGCAGGACAAGAGGTCGTTAACGAGAGCGGCGGCGGCTGTTTGTTTTCCCACGCCTCTTCAGGCACAGAATAAATTCGACCAGTATATAAAAGGATTTCCTTCGATCCGAGTTATAACTCATCACGTCGATCTGGAAGGATCTGCATGAATCGCATACTGAGATCCTTCCAAGATCAAATCGAGCTCCAGGGAAAATAGTCTCCGACACATACCCTATCGCGTTCGGTTGTTAATCGAAAGTCAAAGTATATTGAGATTAAAATAAAATACTCATGAACGTCAAAGAAGCTACGCCATCGGTCCACAAATCCTACAGCGGGAGGCCTTGCGAGAAAAACCGGCAAAAAACTCGTCAAGGGCAATCTTTTTCTCCTTGTTATAATAGGTCTTTACCTATGAAATTGCCGTTTTGTATGGAGATTTCTGTAATTATTTTTTTTCCATACTAACGTTTTTGTTATTATTTAACGACTAATATTATGTAAATTTACAAAATTTTACACACGTATTTATGGACATTTTAACTACTAAATGACACATTCGTTAAGAGATTTTTTTTTTTTCACTAAGTTACTACTAATAAAGTACGAAATTCTGGAAACAAAAATAGTCGTAACTTTCGGAATAAGTTTTTTCTATGTAAATAATCAAATATCGTGGTTATTAAATTATCAAAAGTTGATAGATACGGTCTTAATGTAACGCAATATTAAAGAAATTATATATTTCTAATATTATAAAAGTTGTTAAGTTTTATGTACAAAAGAAAAAAACGGCAATTTCATATGTAAAGACCTATTATTTCATACAGAGTCGTCAAATGTCAGGAGTTTGGTGGGATATGGGACTTCAATATTAAAAACTATGAGTCATAACATTACTTGCGACGGAACCTTTTATATAAAAATGGAATACTGGTAGTATTCATTCTGTGCTTCAGTCTTCACGATCATCCGAAAGCTCGGCCGAAGCGACGCGGACTGCGACCGATTTGTCGACGGTAATTACCAAAACAAACCGACTACCGTTATGTTTGACCGTGATTTTCGTTTTGTACTCTATTTGTGGAACCGTTTCGACAACTTTATTATTTAATTATTACCTCGTTCATTAAAACCGGTGAAGCTGTAATTATTTTTACGGCTTCTAAAGTGGACTGTTTAGATGCTTTCTTAGTTATGTTGATATCATAGTTTTATGATTTAACAATGGAGTGACTACGTATGTTTGTATATTTGAAAATAAAAATCAAAAATAAATAATGCATGACCATGAAAGTCGGCCATTAACGAAAGTAATCAAGCCCTCAAAGAAGACGTGTCCCCCTCGCGATACAATCGTTATAATATATTCAACACGCGAATTTAACAATAAACTTTCATTTCCCATGACGTGTTATTACAGTTTGAAAACAAAGCAGATTTAATTAAAAGATCTCTCACTCGCAATTATTGTGTACCTACTGAATGGAAGGAAACGTAAGTACAGTCAGGGACAAATTTAGTGAACCACTAATTAGGTAGGTACTTCTTTTCGTGTGCCTCGCCATTCACGTGCAGGTTCTTTTACTATTTGGTTATGTATATTAAACTAGGGTAGTACAATGTATATAATCAATTACAGATAGGGACTGCCTGCAAGTGAACGGTGAGACGCCAGCTTCACCAAAAGAAGTAAGAGAGGGTTCACCAAATTTGTCCCTGGTTGTACCTTCTATTACAAGTCTAGAGAATAAATTCAGAGCGAGAACATGGTGCCATGCCACAGCCAAATAATAACCAAATTATTATTAGGTTCTTGAGAGAAATTGCGCGATGACTTCCTATTATGAATAAAGTAAGCATCTTATTTCGCTGTATTAGCACAAGATTTATATGGCAGCAGTAATTACAACAGGACCCTAAAATAAGGAAAACCTTGTTGTATTTGGTGTATCGCAGAGTTTATCTGAAGAGGATACTTATTTGTTTTGCTCTTATTAATACAGACTTAATGTTTTTATACAATGATAAGTAGCTAAGGACTTAGCTACCTGTTTGTTGATTTAATAGATACTGTGCAAATATTGCAGTCCTGTTCATAATAATTCCTACATCAGTACAATTTTTTTCTGTTATTGCCTAATGCAGAATTTATATTTTGTTTAGGTATGTATTGATAAAAAATAAGGTTATCTTTACTAAATATACTTAGTTATAAAATCAAACAAGAGCACTGTTAGTGGAAATCGTTAACAAATATTGCAGTTCCCATTGTCAAAACAAACATAGGTACAGTTGAACCAATTGATTCATGACCCATTTTGTTAATAATTTGTTTGAATGTGCCAAGAACTATACATACCACTTAAATCCATTGCAAAGATCCATTTATGGATCTTTTGGCACTCTTATGGACACTTTAATCCATGATTCAGAATTTTTGCATAGTGGATTTTTTAGCACTAACATTGTCCATTGCGAAGAAGAAGGTCAGTGTCAATGTTGTTGACATTGACACAGAACTTAAATTTCAACCTTATTGCATTTCAATAACTGTTAAAAAATGAACTAATTGGGGCAACAATTAATTGGTTTGACTATACCTTCATTTCTTACACATTTTATCATATGAGTAAGTATTCTGACGTCATAAAAGTTATTCTTGTACTGCAGAAATGTGGAGTACTATACGAGCTAAAGCATAGAGTTTCACTTACCTTCTTAGAAAGATTTAGCAAGCCGCCACTCGGCGCCAGTCGCTCGTCGCGACCGACCAACTTCGGGGCAAATCCGAAAAGTTTTGTTTTGATTAGTCCATAACACTTTACTGCTTGTGTACTTTGTACGCTGCAACGGCAAGGTTAGTTACCACACCGATCGGGGATATTGTTTTTATGTTTTTTGTCTTAGGACTTGTGTCTATCGAAAACAGTCAAATAATACGTTTATTATCTAACAAACAAATCGTGATACAGAAAAAGAGCAGGATTAGCTTAAGCTGATCTGAAAACTTTAAAAACAACTTATTAACAACTACTTATGAAAATTAGTTGAATTGCAATAATTAACTATTTATAACTTAACCATTAACTATATTTTCACTGATAAAAATGTAAAAATGATAAGTTTTAGGGACAAACGCACCACCCAAAAAGAACAAGTCTATTTAACACGCTCGAAAAACTGTCAGATGATAATAAATTACTTATGGTTTAATGATACCAGTTTTATTACAGAAACTAGTATAAACCACTGAAAAATTGTTACAAACACAAAGTGACTCAATAAGGTTTACTATAGTAAGTACGCAGTTTCTAGTAAGTTAACAAAAAAATAACAGTTACTGTTTAACAACACGACGATACAATCACGTTGAACCCTTACAAAAATACAACTGGTATTATCATTCAATACAAGGCATAGCTTTCAGTGTGCTAACCAAACTTCAGCAAGTTCGCGCACTCACTAAAACTGTTCACGACTCGTACGTATACTAGTTAGGGCGGGAATCACACGCGGTTGTCGCTGGGGCGGCCGGCGCGACACTGGCCCGCCCGCCCTTGCGCAAAGTTCACGGCAACAGAAAGTCACTGGTACAACCTAGGACCACTTTACGGTGATAATTGCTTGCGGCGACATTCCAACCACGCGTACTTACAGTATGGTGCGCGCAGATCATTGTACAAGTGAATGTGAGCATACAGTGGTCGGCCGCAAAGTTCTTCGTGCCTACTTACTTCATGTTTGGAGACTTTATTATATTTCAATCGTATTGGACGATTGTAGAATAAACATGCGACATATTTATTTCTAAAGGGAATTGGATCATTGCAATATAAAGCAGAAGGAAGAAATCTTGTTACGTACGAAGTAAACAAATAATGATGAAGTGATTTCATATGCCGGCAACTTGGGATGGAGGTTTTTTGATGAAGTTATTTGCTGTGAAAATACTTACGATTGTTGAACGCATTATTAATGCGATGCGATATATCGATTGTTAAGCCTGACTTTACTTGAATTATTATTATTAAAAATACTTTTCGAAAGATAGGCGGCTATTGTTACCATTTTTCTATGAGTGACACTGTACCTATTAGATGGCATACTTTTATGTAATATCACAAATTGCAATTCCAGTCCGATGAGTCATAATTTCTTCATTATTTCAAAATGGGTTTGTTCCGAAAATATATTTAACGTGGCCAAGGATTTTACTTTGCTATAGAATGCTCTATACCTAAGCAGATGTAAGAAGACGACAAAGACGTAAAAATACCTACGTTGTTGAAGATTAACAAATCCAATGATCTGAAATTATGAAGAATTATAATATGACGCAGTAAATCTGCTTTAGTCGGAAAATATTGACGATTCAAAAGAGCTGTATTTATTAAGTCAAGTTGAAGAAAGATATTTTTTATTTTTTATTTTAATGCAATATGCACTGGCACGACATTTCTTTCTTTCTTCTTCAAGCTTTTACATAACTTTGACATACAATAAAATTTGAAGGTGTTCGCGACATGTTGAGTCATCATCACTATTATATCAAACACTACCGGATCCTCGCGGTTTTACCCGCGTGATACCCGTTCCTGTGGGAATACCGGGATATAATATAGCCTATGTCACTCGGGAAGAATTTAGCTTTCTATAATGGTCATAGAATTTTCTAAATCGGTCCAGTAGTTTCGGAGCCTATTCAATTCAAACAAACAATCAAATCTTTATATCCTCCTCTTTATAACATTAGTACTTATACTTAGGTAGACGAACGTATTTGTCAAGTTACACTGTGGCAGAAGTTAAATTCCAAATGTTGGCTACACAGCGCAGACTCCTGAGTTGGTAATGAAACAGTCCCTCAGGATCCATCATCTTAAACTCTACACAAGTAATTACTTTGCTACATGTTCCTGTTTCGCACAACTTGGATGGGTCTACATTAGTTGCGAAGTTTTGCTAAAACAATTCCTCTGTTGGTGAAATTAAGCATATTATTGTATTTAAATTTGAAGGTAGTTTTGCTGTGTTGCTATCATTAAAAAACTTTATCTAGCATACGGTTTTTGGTACAATAAGAAATATAATCTTAGGTACCTACTTTAAATCAAATACATAGCCCACCTACGGTCGGGGGTTCAAATGAGACCAGTAAAGTGCAAAAGATTACTACTTATTAGTTAACATTTTTTTTTTACTTTCACAAGTCTTTATAATATACTTTAAATGTAAGGGTAACTTAGCAATCCAGATTTCATTAGTTCTTGATAGAAAAAAGGAGGAACCTAGCCGAAGTCCATTTTTAACAATGAAACCAAAATATACGCAATTTTTTCGACTAAACATGCATCACCCACCCACAGTGCTTCCGGGTGCTCCTACTAATTACTCCTACTGATAGGAGCACCGGGACACCCATGTCCTGATGCTCCTATTGATAATAAAACAACGGGGAATAATGTAATACCTATTCTAAATTTAATTCTTCCTGTTCCTATCACATTACATATTGTACAGTCAAACAAAAAAATCCTTTTTTATGCAAAAAAAAAAGATATTTTTTTTAAGAAAATATTAAAAAATAATACTCTTATACAAAACACTTTAATGTTTACCTTGTGAATAACCTTTAACTTATCGATGTATTTCCAAAAAGTGACCCACAGTTATGTTACCATGTTGAAGTGGTTTTTTTTAGCAAATTATGGTGTCCTTTTCGATTTGATCATGACGTCGTGTTTTTTTTTGTTTGACTGTACAGTATGATACAGTATATTACAGTATATTACAGTATATTACAGTATATTACAGTATTTAATATTTACTTGAAAAATAATTCTTTTTTTTTCCTTAAAAAGGATTTTTTGTTTGACTGTACAATATGTTATGTGATAGGAACAGAAGGAATTAAATTTAGAATACTACATTATTCCCCGTTGTTTTTATGTTCAATAGGAGTATCAGGACATGGGTGTCCCGGTGCTCCTATCAATCAGTAGGAGTAATTAGTAGGAGCACCCGGAAGCACTGAAAATAGATCAGAAACAAAAATCAACAAACACTGCAACTTTGCGGGTTCGGTTGTTGTATGGAATGCCATCGATTTTGGCTTCACCCATAATTTATTTATTTATTAGTTTATTATCATCGAAAGATTAAACTTTACAATCTTCATACATAAACGCTTTCCCTATCAAACATTACCAACTATCCTTATCATAATCCATTAGTTTTGGCTTATAATAATACATATACGGAAGTTGCTAAATATTTTGTTCTCAGCGCCATAACAGACAATACTTTTTCATGGTGTTGGAGGAGTAGGCAATAACTCGGTGATATCGCTTATGTAACGCGAACAAAGTCTATATTATAGCCGGCAATTTAACGCTTAGCAAGTACCAGCTCGTGCGTGAAATTTGCCATAATATTAAAAGGAAAGTTATTTATTTTTTTCTTTGTTATTAAAATTTGAATATCCTATATATTTAGAAGCTCATATTTTCCTTTATAATAATTATTCTTCCTCATAGCAATTCTTCATTTATCTTTTGTAAAATTTCAAAAACGTTAGAAGTGTTTAATAAACACTTGTCCGAGGCGAACGTTTTCTCGAATTGTTTATATGAAATTCTATGAAACCTCCCACAACTAACGGAGTCGAATCACCTGAATCTTCGACGCGGTTTTCATATAGAACTCTAAAATTCATTTGGTTCAGCGCGTTCGACGCCGACACGTGCTTGTGATGTTGTGAAACACTTCTATCGTGTTTAAAATTTTACAAAAGATAAATCAAGAATGACATTAGTTACTAGACTAAAACCTTTAGAGACTCAAACATCGAATTATTTGAATCAATTAGTAGCGAATAACTTTTTCATTTTTCTGGTTTCCCATTCCTACAGTTCCGCTCGTAGATCCAGGTATTAACGTTGCCAAACAAACTAACGAAACAAACGTTTCAGTTATAATAGGAAGAAATAAAACCATATTTTTTACCTTGTTTAGCAGCGTCACTATCGCTGCGATTGATTTTTACAATAATGTACGTAAACTTCTTCTCCTACCAACACCGAGTGAATAATGTACATTCTGTCCTAAGACTTTTTCATTTTTCTGGTTTCCCATTCCTACAGTTCCGCTCGTAGATCCAGGTATTAACGTTGCCAAACAAACTAACGAAACAAACGTTTCAGTTATAATAGGAAGAAATAAAACCATATTTTTTACCTTGTTTAGCAGCGTCACTATCGCTGCGATTGATTTTTACAATAATGTACGTAAACTTCTTCTCCTACCAACACCGAGTGAATAATGTACATTCTGTCCTAAGACAGCTCTGTTATTCAGGACAGAATAGTCCGTTTGGAGTCTAGGAAGATATTCGAGGCATCCGTGAGAGCCGGCCGGCCGGGAATCCAGCGCCGTGTCCGGCAACCGGCAGCCTTTAGCGGTCGCCGAACAAACTCTGCGGTATGTGACCGGGTGGACAAACGGGACAGACGTTTGTCAACAAACTCCATTAAGGGGATTACTGTGAGCTCCATAATAATAAAACATTGGTTAACCGACAACAATTATTTTGTATTAAACAAGTAAGTTTATTTACTAACTATAGAAAAAAATGTGATAGAAAAAACCACCCGCACCATTTTTCTTATAAATACAGAGATGCATTGTGAATACATAAAATAAGTTTATTTACTTACAAAAACTAAACATGTAAGTGTTCTATGAATTATTTGACGAGTTCGACTACGAATGGAGTATCAAATCGATGGCATCACTTCTAATCTACATGTGTTCATTTTTCTTCGGTTCGCCTTACCCACTGCTTGCAATACAGCCTTTATGTAGTATAAATACATTCTTCAATCAACAACGTTAAAGGTTAGATATAAATGAAGATTCATTGTGATACACAGGCATAATAGAAATTCAAACCTTTCTAAACCGTTGTTTCTATCTGCTTTATTCGATGTGAAACAACACAAATTGAGGCCTACAAACTTTGTAAAGTCACCGAGGGCAATGTGACACGTCTGCGTACTGAACGAAATTCCATGCTCCGTGTTTAATGAAATTGATTAAAGAAAATTAACATTGTATAGAGTGTAAGACAAACGACCGAATTCTTGAACGTAGGTACTTAGCTTTGGGAGTGTCTTAACATCATTGCGATTTTTTCATACATTAGAGCGAGACAGGGCGATGTTTGAGACCACAGAAAATGGAAATATTTTTCTCTTATGACGCTCCTTTTGAGTTGCAGCTTTAGGTTGTTTGTATATGTCGCAGAGATATGAGGAAATCAGACATTTCACGAAATCCCTAGGGATATCACGAAATCACGGAAGATGTGGAATATTCTTGTTTACGACGTCTTCTTCCTAAAAAGTTCAGTGATATGTCAGTTCACTAAACTAAATCTAGTGAAATGAAGAATGACTGAAGAAAGACAGTAAGCTCACGGCTGCAGGTGACAGGTATGAGCGAGTTTGTATCGGAAGTCCTGTAGAACACGTGATAGGTTAGAAATTTAAGGCGATCGCGAAGCGCAGCGAAGCGATCGTCTTAAATTTCGTGGTTAGTTTTTTTGTGAAAACAAACCATAAGTTGTTTCACAAAAAAAAAACCACGAAATTTAAGGCGCTACTCGGAAAAATATGGACTTTTTGATTTAAAACTATAGGACGGTTACAGTTGTTACAAATCTGGTAATAAGATATATATTTCTTCATACCTTTATCTAGAATCGTATAGTTTCAAAAACACGATTTTATGATTTTGCCTCGACACTTTTTCTTTTCGAAAAGACCTCTAAAAAATACGAAAAGTGAAGATTATTCTTAAATGGGGTTACTTACACTTTTGGAAATTGGTTTAATTAGTGGACACCAATAATATTGAGGATCGTATAGAAGCATTTTTTTAAAATCGCTGTAGTTTTTTAATACGAAGTGATTTCGTGTTTTTTTTGCCTAATCTGCAAAATCGGTCTCGCTCCCGCGCGCGTCGTTTTCTCATTGCTATCTCGCTTCAGCACATTTTTTCCGAGTATCGCCTTAAATTTCTAACCTATCACGTGTTCTACAGGACTTCCGAGGCAAACTCTCACCTCTGAAATCCACTTTTCTGACATTTCACTAGATTTAGTTTAGTCAAATAACATATCACTGAACTTGTTCAGGAAGAAGACGTCGTAAATAAGAATATTCCACATCTTCCGTGATTTCGTGGTATCAATAGCGATTTCGTGAAATCTCTGATTTCCTCATATCCCTGCGACATTTACACAGTTTAGTAATATATAGTTTATCTTTGGTTTTGCGCGAAATAAAGATTAAATTTTATTTTTTATTACGTCTGAGAACAGTGAAATAACTTAAGAAAACATTTTTAATTATTGTTGTTCCTCTATTTCAAGATAGTTAGGTATTTTTAGGAGACGTGACCCCTCACGTGAAAGATCAATTAAAATATAATATAGGTAAGTATGTACTTAAGTATGAAGTTGAAATTAGAAAAAAAATATTAATGTTTTCTTTGAATCTATAAAATAATAAACTTTAAAGTGCATAATAATTAATAACTCAATAACGGGATGTGGCCAATTATGTCCCTATTAACTTCAACTCAGAGTAAACAATAACAATAATTCTAAAACAACGAATTGCAGGATTTAAGGTTTCATATTGTAAGTAAATATACTTACCTAAAAATATCACGGTATAATAGATGCGTCAGTCACACTTATCCATATTTTTTGGCATGCAAACCATTTTACAGGACATATGAGTAGCAACTTTTTTCCCTTCCTGAAGGAAGAGCGTTAACGACTTCCTGTAACGAAGCTGCGTCGGATCGGAAGTGACGACACTCGGATATTCGGGTGACTGCTAGACGTCGTATTTTTCATCTGAAGTGGACTTTTAAATAAAAATTTAGCATTTCCAGTTAAATGATAACTTAAGGCGCTACTCGGAAAAAGTATGGACTTTTTGATATAAAACTATAGGACGGTTAGAGTTGTTATAAATCTGGTAAAAAGATATATATTTGTTCATACCTTTATCTAGAATCGTATAGTTTCAGAAACACGATTTTATGATTTTGCCTCGATACTTTTTATTTTCGAAAATATGTACCTCTAAAAAATACGAAATATGAAGATTATTCTTAAATGGGGTTACATATACTATTGAAAATTGGTTTAATTAGTGGGCAGTAATAATATTTAGGATAGTATAGAAGTATTTTTTAAAAATCGCTATAGTTTTTTAATACGAAGTGATTTTGTGTTTTTTTTGCGTAATCTGCAAAATCGATCTCGCTCCCGCGCTCGTCGTTTTCTCATTGCTATCTCGCTTTAGCATAATTTTTCCGAGTATCGCCTTAATAATATATTCGTAAGTATAAACTGTCTCGATAATTATCTTATCCTAATTCTATTTGGGGTCGGTCCTCCTCCTCCGCTCCAAGTATACTATCATACTCAGATGTGCCTGTTTCACAATGTCCGATTAGGATATACTTTCCAGTTTACTTGACAGTTTTGTATGACCTACCTGTCAAGTAACAGCTAATCAGAACTTACTTAGACATTGTGAAACAGGCCTAATAGGTAGTAGTTTATGTGACTGTTCTTATAATGAGAGTATTACAATACGACTTTTTAATAACATCCCACGAGTGTTTTAATACTGTTATGTGCAGTCTCATACACTACTTTATCTACGTTCATATGCATATTATAAATTACAAAAATAAAACAAAACACCACTGTTTAATGAAATGTATGTAAACGATTATTTCCAGACCTATTTTGATATTTCTCGGCTGGAGAAAGCCTTGGACCTCGAAAGGTAATTCCTACGGTTGCCATGGAGATTGTAAAATTAAAAAAAGTGTGCTTTATAGAGTGACAGCGGTGTCGTAATGGTCAATAACATTACGATATAGTTGATTATTTTATATTTCTTTAAAACTATCTATGGTATAAAGAAGGAGAAACTAGAGATCTCTCGTCGAATCCAGCTCGGATGGGCAGCGTTAGGGAAGCTCCGGCATATATCGCGAATATATGTCGGAGCTTCCCTAACGCTGCCCATCCGAGTTGGATTCCAAAATTCCGCAATATCTCAAGACTAAGGTCTTTGACCAATGTATGTTGCTAGTTATGACATATAGAAGCGAGGCGTGGTCTTTTACTATGGGTCTCATATGAAGGCTCAAGGTCGCCTAGCGAGCAATGAAGGGAGCGCATGGTATTTCCCTGCTCGTTCGAATTAGAAATGATGAGATCCGCAGGAGAACTAAAACGACCGACATTGCTCGAAGGATTGCTCAGTTCAAGTGGCAGTGGGCGGGACACATAGCGCGGAGAACTGATGGCCGTTGGGGCGGAAAGGTTCTCGAATGGCGACCGCGAACCGGACGACGTTCCGTAGGCAGGCCCCTTACAAGGTGGACCGACAATCTGGTCAAGGTCGCGGGAAGCCGCTGGATGTGGGCAGCGTAGGACTGATCGTTGTGGAGATCCTTGGGGGAGGCCTACGCCACAGAGTACGGCTGAAATGATGATGGTACCTACCTATAAAGTGTGTTAACAAATGTATGAGTTCATAATTCGAATATAACATGAGTGTTGATATTAAAAATGCATGAACATCTTTTGTTTTGATCATAAAAATTAAACCATGCGTTATTTAATTTGGTCTTCTTTATCCAACTTCGTTTTGATGAAGAGAAATAAATGAGGTATGTTTGTGGTAAAGTTCACTGGCGACTTTCGTAGAGTTTCGACCTTTAAGATATTAAATTATATTTATAAATCATGCTTAAACTGTCAGACCATCCGTTGGCACGCAATTAGTGTTGAAGTTTCTATCCATTATTGATTAAGCATTTTCAAAAGCAAAGCTTATAGGATCCATTTTCATTTTATTTTTACCTTAGAGACATAATTAAGAGACATTTCACACACATAGAACTTGTGTCAACTGGAAATTTTGCTTGATAATAATTGATGATCTGAGTTTTTATTTATCCACAAGGAAGCGGACCCTGGCATTGAGAAGAAACAATAAAGGCTTATGATCGATAAAAGCAATTGAAAAGATCTACATTCTCAGAAAATAGGATATAACATTTCGTGAACAGCTGAAAATTACAACCCACAACAATGTTCTAACCTGCCTGTGTCAATACAGTAGTAACAATACACAGGCAGGTTAGAACACGAAAAATCTTTGAAGGCCATTGTCACGTAACCGTTTTCTATTCTCGTTTATTTGCTATAACACGTAACGATTTCAGCTTTATGTGAGTAAGGGATGGATTTCGGTCAATAATAAGAAGATATACGACGAATACCTTATATGTAAGACGTGATATTGTGCGATGTCACGAGGGTGAGCTATATATCTTAGCGAAAATTGAGGCCTTTTGGAAAACCAGTCAAATATGTAGGCTATGTACTTAGCTACTATGTAACACCGCGTAAGAGCGAGTCCACACTAGCGCTGCGACGACGCTGCGACGACGCTGCGACGACGCTGCGTCATTTTTTTATATTGAATTTCTTGCGACGACGACGCAGCGCAACGCAGTGGGGCCTTGCTCTTAGAGTATAATTACGTCAAAGTAGGCGTCCGTGCTTTGTTATCTGCGTGAGCCGGTACGACAGAGACGTCTATTTTTTTTTTTGATAAAGCACAAATATTTATTAATACCCAAGGCCATGCTTGACGTCCTTTGTATGGATGGAGTGGGTAGAGTTGAGGTTGAGCTTAGAGAATGCAAAATTAGGGTTTTTCAGCCATTTTCGAAGTTTGAAAAAAATATCTGAAATCTATTTCCGGTTTTCAGTACCTACCTACCCGTAGCATTAAAAGCTATCGTTCAAAATCTGTCAAAGTGCTCCTGTCAAACTTGTATTGAATTTCAGTCAAAGATATTATAATATAACAAGATTGCGCACTCATGAGCTACAGCCGAGCCGAGCGAGATAGCCCTATTATGGTGTGCATCCCTCTCTAATGAGAGAGACGTGAGTGACTACACGATTTGGTTTTTTCGAGGACAATTTATAGTTAACCAGACTTGGCTCACGTAGGATTCGAACACCACGCTTCCTAGGGAGCTCTTGTAGCTAAAACAAACATACATTTAAACATCCGAACTCACTTTCTTTTTATAATATTAGTTAAGATGAGGACTCCGCGAGGCAAAGCATAGAGGGTACTTTGCATCACAATGAGGCAATAATGTGACAATCGACACATACACATATGCTTTTTATAAGCATACTTACTTTTGAACCGACTTAAAAAAAGGAGGTTGTCAGTTTGACCTGTATGTAGGTCCTTATATGAAATGTATGTCTGTATTTCTGATAGGCGTATTTTGCTAAAATGGATAGAAATAAAAAGTCCACGTACAGTAATGAAATCTGTTTATTAATTAGACTATACATTGCTAAACAAAATTGACTTTCGGATCTTTTGACGCATGGAGGCTTTGTGTCCAATTAATTTTAAAGATTCGTTTTTTGCGTACCTACCTACTTTTTTAACCTTAAATTAAAATACAGATTTTATAATACATTCAATAAGTTCTGTTTCATGCCTATTTCCTGATAAAGTTCTTCTTCTTTTTCTTCTTCTGCTGAGTATTGTGTAATTTTTTCAGGTATGACGTTAAGCCAACCTTTTTTAATTTCTTCATCTTTAGGAAATCTGAAACAATGAAATTAATGTTTGGGTTAAGTACGAAAGTAAATTCCAGTCTATAGATTACAAACGAAATGGACACCCTACTATACGCAAGAATAAAACTTTGGCTAAATACTTACCTATGAAAAGATACACCGCTACGTTTATATGATGCGCTTTTGCATCCTTTCACACATCAAGTGAGAACCATTTTTATTGATTTAAACGTAATTTTAAAATGATAATTAAGATCCACACACTAACTTTACACACATAAATTAATTTGCCGTCGCCATATTGATGATGTTTTTATTTTTATTAAAATTGTCCAGACGCAAAGTGTTGCAAATTTATTATAATTAAAACTACCATAACACCGACTCTTACATTAAACAAGAAGTTTTTCATGGTTTTAAATAATACAAATGATATAGACTTTATTATTATCAGCTTAACATTCCTTTTAATTAATTAATATTTTGAAAATTCTCGAGAACAGGAAATATGAATTTGAATTAAGTTCTACTACAACCAAAAATATTTCATGGTGGCAGCCCAGTAGACAGGGATGCAATCCTATTTAGGAGCCTCTCGCTCGGCTCGTTTTTCCGTTTATCGTAATGTCATACGAAAATAAACCTTATTGTAACTGCATAGAATCGAATTGACATTGCTTTTATTTTCATTGTGCACAATCTTGTTATATTATAATATCTTTGATTTCAGTATATGATCGAAAGAGGCGCTGCTCTGGATTTCATACATAATAATACAATCACGATAGTGGTTGCCATATCAACAGTTTTCCGTGTTAGGGCCAAGAAAGTTGTAGGTTATTTTCAACTCGCGCAATAAATGCCACAAACGTATTTGTACAGAAATTGATTTGTGGACCACAGCCGCGGTCCACAAGGACTCCTTTAAATTTGAATTTAAATGAAATTAGGCTTTGTGGACCGTTGGTCCCGGTCCCCATAGCCTCCCGACCCCCTACCTAGGGGAAACGCCTACTACCTACTACTAAGACTCCGCTGTCCGTCTGTCTGTCACCAGGCTGTATTTCATCATGAACCGTGAGAGCCAGACAGTTGAAATTTTCACAGATGATTGCCATTATAACAAAAAATACTAAAAACAGAATAAAATTAATATTTAAGGGGCTCCCTCCCATACAACAAACTTGATTTTTTTAGAATTTTTTACAGAATATTTATATGTATCTATATTTACTATGAAAATAAAGAATTAAATTAAAATAAACTAAATAACTAACTTGTTTAATATTGCTGTACAAACGAATATTACTTAATTTGTTGTTTATTAGTTTAGTTAAGTTTAGTTTATTTATTTTTTATTTATTTCTTTATAAGGAAGTGTTGATCTCCATCTGGTCGCTTCTGAAAATCAGCGTCACGGCTCAGGCAGTGACACATGCTGAGAAGTACCCATTTCAACAAAATACCTGTAATTACAGTGTAAACATTTGTTTTTGTAAACTGTAATTTTTGTGTTTTGTTGAATAAACTTTTTTCTATTCTATTCTATTCTTCTAAATTAAGGGGGGCTACCATACAACAAACGTGATTTTTTGACGGTACGGAACCGTTCGTGCGCGAGTCCGACTCGCACTTGGTCGGGTTTTTTTTTTGAGATTTGGGAGGTTGGACGATTCGAGGTTTACTTACACGCTTACACCACAAATCGGCAAGCTTTTGACTACAAAAGGTAGCTGTGAGCGTCGTAAATATAAGGCGATTTGTGTACGCAAAGAACTGTTCACGACGTGATTTGTGTCCTCGTGAGGCGCATATCAATATTTGCGACTTTTATCTCTATAATTATAGGTTTTTACTGCACCTAACTATGTTTAATGCTCTTGATAACTTTTACGTTTAAAAATTAGGCATTATTGCAATTCACAATCAATAAAAACCTGAATAGTTTCTCAAACTCTTTTGGACACCGGAATAAATTTTAAACTTTTCTTAAATGTTTTTAAAGTTGTCAGTTAAAGTAAGTTTCAATACGATTAGGATGAAGCTGAAAAAGCTTTGGTTTTACAACAAAAATATAAGGATATTCAAATCCTATAGAGACCACCATGGGTTGCGTCGTAAGTATTGGTATAAATCTGTCGCTTTAATAGTTCTTATAACAAAGTACTCAATGATAATGATACATTAAAGGCTCTACAGACCCAAGGAGACTAAGGCAATGATTGACATGAAACGAATAGCCGCAAGCAACGGTAAAATTTAATCAGCCAACTTTGGATCTTTGGTAGCAAAATTTACTAAGGGAACAGACATCAAAGGTTTTTTTCGATATTGATTAAATAGATGCGATTTAAATATTCTTATGAATAATTTCAATTAATGGATTTCGGACACCTTTTCTAGAATTAATTATAAATATAAATGCCCTGACGACTTTGGTAAAAAGCATCTTAAGTAGTAGGTTGGTACCAAATATCTCGAGAAGTAGGTTAATTTTAGGTGCCATATCAATGGGTTTTAAAAAGTAGTCTTCGCTTCTTTTTGTCAGTTGCGGCGAAATAGCTGGGCATTCTGAACAGGGTTAAACGTTTTTCACGCCGGCCGGCCTAGCATGAGCGGCTTATAACGCGCGATATGATATGGTACGGCATGCCGTCTTGCTTACACCTTAGTGGGGTAAGCAAGACAACTTGCCGTACCATATCATATCGCGCGTTATAAGCCGCTCATGCTAGGCCGGCTGGACAGCTTCTTGCTCTTTATATAGCTCAAGTCCGAACATACATGGAGTACTCTCAACTCAACTCGGTAGAACGCAGAGCCAGGCGACTTATCGGCGACCATGAGCTAGTAAAAAACCTACATAGTTTTAGTCACCGTGTCGGTCGTAAGGTCGCTTTATTGTCTTTCGGTTTTCTACATACCTGGCTTACTCTACTTAACTTATAGCTTAACAATTACTATGTTCTTAAATTTAAATTTATTGCGATATTTAGGACTTCTATTAAAAATCTGAATCAGTACAAAAAGGTTATTAATGCGATGGGTGGGCTTGCTGTCACAAATTGAGACGATATGGTTTGAATCTCATTTCCAGTTCAGCATGCAGACGGTTTCTATACTTAGGGTAAAAAAAACCGCTTTACGTGAAAGTTCGGGATATTCTCCTTGTCTTGGAGCCCAAAACTCAATCAAGGGAATCTTTGTAAAATCAGCTAGCAAGTACAGCTTTCAGTACTGTCAATTTCAGGAAAGTAGCTTTAAAGTTTGTCTGAAAGGTTCGAAAGATGCGTAATATTGGGGGTAATAAATTCATGAAAAAGAGGAACGTCGCCATGACGTAAATTTTGTCGTAGGGGGCTACGGTGTATTGGCGAACCCGTAAGGGGTTCGCGAACCCCACTTTGAGTAACCCTGCTGCAGACTTTACATGGGCAAGTGCATCTGAGCTGCATAACCTCATACCGCCTTCTCCTTTTTCCATCGGGTTACCAAACGTACTGCAGGCTACCATCCATACTTGGTTGCCATTCCAAACTGACGCACAGAGCGCTTAAAGTCCTCTTTTATCATGCGAGCAGCCTATAGGAGTAGAATGCCCTGCCGGCGTTTTCCCGAGCACGTACATACAGCCCAAACCTCTTCAAGGTGCAAGTAAACAGGATTCTTCTGGGTGAACTCGCTCCATCTTAGACCTCATCTCCGCCCTAAAATGTCTAATATTTTAATGTCAACTTCAAATAGTCGTTGCTATATATCTAATTCCTTTAAAAAACCTATAATAATAGTTAACCTCCGTTCTTATATGAATATTTATTTGATGAAAACTTACGACGCGACGCCCACAGTTGGGTTTAGGCTTCCTCCAAGGATCTCTACAACGATCGGTCCTGCGCTGGCTACCCGCATCCAGCGGCTTCCCGCGCCCTTGACCAGATCGTCGTAGGTAGGAATAGCAGGGCCACCGGGGACTGGGGGTCGATTCGTGTGTTTGTGATTCATTTGGGGGTGGGGGGGCATAATATCGCTATACGCTTGACAGGCGGGTTGGCGAACGCAGTATGGCTTGGTGTTTAAGGAGAAGGGGGTAGTGCTATGCTAGGCTAGCACCTACACGGCAGGAATATTTGTTAAGTATTAGGTACTTTAATATTTTTCAAAAAAGTATTCTTAATAATGAATAAATGCCAAACAGGATTAACAATCTTAGTTCAATATACAAATGCTGATACTTACACCTTCAATCAATGCTTATATAAATACTTAACTACTAGTCTACGTGAAATCAACTCACCGGAATATGCCGTCAATACCAGATTCGATAATGTGAGATGATACTAAAGTGGTCAATAATTTAAGTTGTCAGTGGTTAGATGTAGGTACTCACGGTCCATATCGTGACTATTTGTAAATGACAGAGTCCAACTTGACTGCTATGACAGAACAATGGTAACGTTCTAAATTTCGAGCATTCATTTGTTTGTCTGTTGATTTGTCGTGCGATTGTGCTCCAAATGTCTTACGGTCACATCAAAATGCTTATGAACATTACCCGTACTTAACTCGCAAGCCCGTTCTTAGGTAGGTACAATACCTACGATACTTACAGACGACTGGTACGCCAGTCACGGTGACGAGTTGCCGAGGCGTATTACCCATAGGTATATTTGTATGTTACGCTACCAGTGTCCTCATGACACATGACACACAATATAAATGTCTCGGCTCGGCGACTGGTATCCTAACAAGTAGTTCATAAAAAAAGTAATTAAAAGGCAGGCAATTTAAGGTACGATATAAAAAAATGCTTAGTCAAACAAAACAAACCGCATCAAATTCGGTCCATTCGTATATGAGCTATAGGATAATACAGACAGACTCAAACGTCATACTACAATTAACACCTGTTTTCGTAGTCGTGGGATAAAAAACGTCTTCGACACTAATTCACTAAATAGAGTGTATCGATCTATTATAATGTAACTCACTCTAATGACCGAGCTTCACCTGCGTCTAATGCCATTAATTAGCGCGCTATTTGATATAATAGCCAAACATCTGTAGAGTCTGATCCTACAGAAGGACACGACTGGTCTGTAAAGTAACATTTCTGACAATAAAGATGGTAAATCCATTAACTTTACGTTCCCTGTCAAGTAGTTTCTTTGACAAAGCGATGTTATCGTCAAATATATCACTGAATGTCTGTGCGTTTGCCGCTGGTTACAGTCCAATAGGTTGTATTGCGCACCATTTGCTCGATGAAATAATGATGCTACATAATTATGCTGTACCTACTGATTTACATGCCCTAGTTTGAACATGTACAAGATTTAAATGTCTCAATATTGCACTTTTTTCACTGTTTTTTTAACAAAACAAATAATTATAGTGGTTTTGCCTACTGTAAAGTAGCACGAAAACTATCGTTACGGTAATCGTAATACCTAATATACCTACTTACTTATTCGTCAAAAGCTGAGCTGTTGTCAAAATATTTATTGAATTTTAGTTCCTTATAACTTTAGTAACTTGAACACTAATGGAAGCCACACACGTTACGATAAATTTGCGCAAACCTGGCTTGCGCAAATTTATCGTAACGTGTGTTGGAGAATATTTGCGCAAATTTCTTGGCTTGCGCAAATTTTAAAAACTTTCAATTTTCAATTCCGAATTTGCGCAAATTTTGATTTGCGCAAGTATATCGTAACGTGTGTGGGCATGTAGGTATACTACTGCCTCTGCGCGTCCTGGGACTCCTGGGTCGGTTTAAAAACGCGCCAAAATGACGAGCGGATTTCGCAAAAATTTGGAAGAATTTATAAATATTTAACCGCCTCTGTGGTCTAGTTGTTCACAGTCACCCGATTTTAGACCAAGAGGTCCCGGGTTCGATTCCCAGTGGGGGTACATACTTATTGTATTCGGTTTGGTTGGTGGTAGGACTTGTTCTTAGTCCACCTGGCTAGCTACCACCATCTTATCTAAGTCTGACACCATAACAATGATGTTTTCAGCATCATTGTGTTCCGGCAGTTAAATATAAGATAGCCAGTTCCTCAGTTATTGAGGATTCCGGGAGTAGTGCACTTCCAACTTCAGCCTTAACATCAGGTGTGATGAAGGCTAAGTGCTGCCTGTTGTGGATAAAAAAAACCGGCCAAGTGCGAGTCGGACTCGCGCACGAAGGGTTCCGTACCATTATCTATAGGTACAACATTAGACACTATACTTAAGATTGAGAAAAAACGGCAAAAAATGGCACGTTTGTTGTATGGGAGCCCCCCTTTTATATTTATTTTATTCTGTTTTTAGTACTTATTTGTTGTTATAGCGGCAACAGAAATACATCATCTGTGAAAATTTAAACTGTCTAGCTGTCACGGTTCATGAGATACAGCCTGCCTGGTGACAGACAGACAGACAGACAGACATACAAACGGACAGCAAAGTCTTAGTAATAGGACCTCGTTTTTACGCTTTGGGTACGGAACCCTAAAAACAGTCTTTACACCATACATTTTGGTTTCTGTTCAGTCTTTTCAGTTTTTTTGTAGCAAATATTAAGCCAACTATTGCCAAAGCGGCGTCCATCGACACACCCGGATGCTCTGCTGAGTTTCATAGAAATGAAATCGTTCAAACTTACTTGAGCCGTCTGTGGTCACTAGGGAACAACGATAAATTTGCGCAAGCCTAGGTTTGCGCAAATTTATCGTAACGTTTGTGGCTTCCATAAGCCTTCGTAGGTACCTCAGTACTTACTATATCTGAAACAGGTATAAAAACTTTAACGTAATGTATATTTAATATTTTGAAAATACTTATAATCAAACCATTTCTGTTTGTTGAATAAGTATTCTAGGAATATTATGTTAATTATTAAACAACATCAACATTATAACACGTTTATGTAAACATGAGTTGTAAAACTTTCAGCAACAATAGAACATTAAGTTTTGATTCCATCCGTTTTTCATTCATAAAATAATAGAAGCTGAAAGGCGAAATTTGATATTAAATTACAGTGAAATATGAAGTTTCTTTTCCAAACGGAACTGCCAGTGAAAGTAGTTAATTGAACATCTATACTAAAGCAACTAAAAGTTACGTCTTCATAATCACTACCAATCGTTGTTAAATACATACATAATATACATATTAAATATTATAAAATTAAAAGTAAAGTGTACCGGAAGAAATTGCAATATTACCTGTAATCGAAATAGATTTATAATATACACTACAATAATTACATACTCTACGAAATCAAGTTATTAAAAATTCAACTTTCAAACTACCCAGTAATGAGTTCGTAAAAAGAACATGATTTTCTTTGTCAATATTTTTTTTTAGCTGTCACCATTAAGTTTAAGAAAGAAGTTAGTCCCAGCGATTGTGTATTGTTACAACAAGAAACACCGAGTTGCTGAAGTTCCAAGCACTCATTACGTCGATCCAACTGTAGATAACTTTGGAACATTATGATAGCCGAGCGCCAAAAATAACTTCCAATTCTTGTGTACTTTCAATATCAGTCTTTTGTTTCAAGAAAAGATATTTTGTAAACAACTTTGTACACCAAATGCTATGAATCTCTTTGTGGGTAGGACCTATTAGACAACTACAATATGACCTAGCATAGACCTAGCATAGCAACAGCAAGGCGGCTATTAAGCCAAGATTTCTTTGTTAATTAATTGTATCAACCAACCTTACAACAATCATTGTTATTATTCATTCGTAAATTATCCTGTTCGCTTTTAACTTGCAAGTCAATGTTATGTATTGTTACTTAATTTGTCCACATTTATTGTTTATTGTTTAATAAGTTGAGTTCAAACGTGGAGACCTGTTATTGGCCATATGTTGCCTATTCTTTTTACCTAAGTTTATTATGTGTGCTGTTGGTCTTCCAAAGAAAAAATAAATAAATAAATAAATAAATAAATAGAGTGTGAAATAATAGCCAAACTTACTGATTAGGGGCACGTTTCCACTAAGGCTGGAAAAGCGTAGCAAAGTTTATAGCTACTTACAGTTGCGTATCGTTGTTGGCAACTTCTGTCACTAATTAACAACACAAAAGTAATTGGCAACTTTTGTTCGGTGGTATTTCAGTTTTACATACGACACGTCATATTTATGAAGTGCGCTTCTCTTCTTCGATTAAACAAAATTTTCGTTGTTCATACCAAAACCAGTCTCGCTAACTACCTACTATTCAGGAGACGCTTAGCTTAAGGAAGCTCAAGTGTTAATCATAATAAATTCCTCCATTTATTATATTACAAGCCGTCCAACACCATCGTAATTTACATTCCAAAAGCTTTTATGCCGTGGCCTTGTTGGTGCTCTCGATGTTCTATATAAAGCAATTTGTTTTCGGCTCCCGAACACCTTCCGTCTATAATCATCCAAGGAATGTCGAAACGACTTATCAATTCGATATGCCTTCTTTTTTATCTACCAACAAAGCGTAGCTATAATAGCGTTGTAACGAACCAAATAGAATACTGTACAGCCCTTAGGGCACTTTAGATGGGAACTCCGATAAGACTGTCAGTAATTAGAAGTGGGGTCATTTATTCATACCTAATTTTCCTTTTTATAGAGGTAACTTTGTTCCGAGTTTCGCCTGTTCTTTTACGGCTCTTAGTTATAACTCTCGTACTATCTGAATGTATCGCACTAATTAAGGTTCCTTGTTCTGATAAATATTCTAGGCCCTTGATTTAGTGACGAGACTTTGGCCATTTCGAATTATTAAAAACAAATTATGTTTGTCTTTTTCGTTTATATTTAGAAAATTGTTATGCAAATTGATGCAATGCAATTGATCGAGCCAGCTGATTCGATGCTTTGGATTACGGATTGATATGAACTTTTAAAGTGCCGCTATCTCGAGAAGTTCCGGGTTCGATCCCCGGTCGGGTAAATATTGAAAACGATCTTTACAATATTTCCTCGGGTCTGGGTGTCGTCGACACAACGACAGTCGACACAACGACAACCCGTCGTTGTTTCCGATTTTACTTTGGTATTGCAACAATGTATGTGATGGTGTCCTATATTTATTTATTTATTTATTTACTATTAAAAAGTCATCAATACATTAGAGTACTTATAGATACTACCTTCTCAATGTATGTCCTAAGTAAAAAGATTTAAAATTATCAGTAGGTACTTACTTTTAACTTTCACCGTAATTATTCAAAATCGCTTACTAATATATAGATTTTAATGCATTTAGAAGTCTGATCATTACATGCAATTTAATATAATCATTTTATCGAAAGTGAGTAACTGCAAAGTGGAATGTAATACGAGCGTCTCGGAACACGTGTTGCGAAACAAAACACTTGGCGATGAATTAAAAGAAAGCGGTGTAACGCGAGTAAGTACAACTAAAATATCAGCAGTGTGAATTCGAGCTCGAAAGGCCGTTTGTGCACTACCACTGAATTTTACCGATCCGGAAAAAAACGGATGCTTGTATTTAATTAATTTCTAATATAAATGATTAATTATTAAAATACAAGCATCCGTTTTTTTCCGGATCGGTAAAATTCAGTGGTAGTGCACAAACGCCCTAAGACGGATAGATGTGAAAACGGGTCTAGCCAATAACACAGAATATAATAGTACTAACGTCCAATAACGAAAATCCGCATAGGTACTGACGGAAAACATGAAAGTTTCCGGATAGTAATGCCTAAGCGATGTTACAAATAACGGAACGTTTTCTGTAACAAACGACTGACGCAAAGAAACAAATAACTAACATAGTTAAGTCCTGGGTGCCTACCATCAACTTTAAGACAGCGATTCAAAAATAGCGCGATTCAGAATAGGTTCCTAAAATGAATTGCTTTCTTTCGTACTCTGACCTTCTAAAAACTGGATCGCAAATGAATCGCTAAATGTTAATGACCGAACGATTTGTGTCCTTTTTCTTCTACCCGTCTCTTTCACTCGATTCTGTCATGCCCGGAGAGTGAAAGAGACTGGTATAACCTGCAGGTGACATGTTAACTTGGCCGAGTTATAAGTCAAATAAGAGTTGATGACAGCTCAGCGGCTGTGAAATGTCATTGATCGATCACTGAATCGCTGTCATTGATATTAAGCTGTCGTGGTACGAATAAGCGAAGCAGATCAGGGTGCCTACCATCAACTTTAAGACAGCGATTCAAAAATAGCGCGATGCAGAATAGGTTCCTAAAATGAATTGCTTTCTTTCGTACTCTGACCTTCTAAAAACTGGATCGCAAATGAATTGCTAAATGTGAATGACCGAACGATTTGTGTCCTTATTTCTTCTACCCGTCTCTTTCACTCGATTCTGCCATGCCCGGAGAGTGAAAGAGACTGGTATAACCTGCAGGTGACATGTTAACTTGGCCGAGTTATAAGTCAAATAAGAGTTGATGACAGCTCAGCGGCTGTGAAATGTCATTGAATGATCACTGAATCGCTGTCATTGATATTAAGCTGTCGTGGTACGAATAAGCGAAGCAGATCAGTTTAGGTTCCTAAACAAAACCGCAATAAGAGTTGATGGTAGGCACCCAGTTTAGGTCCTAAACAAAACCGCAATAAGAGTTGATGGTAAGCACCCTGGAACAATAGAAAATCGCATAGAAATAGGATAGCGGCGAGTTGTGCAGTTCAAATCTCAACAGACAGTGTTCTTCCTGCTCTTAAGATACACAAAGAAGAAGCAGTGATCGCCGATCGATCGGTATGTTCGTTTATTGTATACATATTTATATATCATTCCAACTTAGCATTAAGTGGGTGAAAAAACAAAAAATCACGCAATCCCGGATAAAATACGATACCGAGTCTTTGCGTTCTGTCAGTCATAATAATTACTTACGGGAAGAAAGTTTTATTTTAAATATGTCAGCATTAATTGAAACAAACATTAAATAGTAGTTAGAGGATTTCTTTTTGCCCGCAAGTTTTGTTAGTTCTAGCTCGTATAATGCGGCGAGAAGTGGCAATGGGAAAGATCTCGGGCCGAATGCCTCCGCCTCGGGCGGCTCATAATTGATGCCGTGTACCGAGTCTTGGTGGTCCCGTCAGTCATTGGAGGAAGTACCGTATCGCCTTGTAAAAAAGTAAACTTGTACATAGGGTTTTCAATCATTTAATACGAACAAAGGCCTACAAAAAATCGTGTACCTTTCTTTAATTCTATTTTAAACAAACTAATATACCGATCTATTTGACAACCCCCGCTATGCATAGTTCAAACTAAAGCGTCACTACGTTAGGTAACCCGAGCTCATTTAAAATGTCAGTGTTATTTCTAGCTCGTGTAATGCGGCAAGAAGTGGCAACGATCTCGGTCCGGATGCCTCCGCCTCGGGCGGCACATAATTGATTCCGCGTACCGAGTCTTGGCGGTCCCTCGGAGGAAGTGTCGCCCAAGATCCCATGATCCAACCTGCCCGCTGATATGTGGCTTAGTAATTTTTACTCACAATAGTTTCTTTACATAAAAATACTGTGAAGAAACTTGTCTAAATCTTGCTCATATTCATATGGGATTATTAAAGTCCACAATAATAATAAAAACTTTTTTTTAATACAACGGGGTAGCGTCCATCAACCCGTCTCAGCCTTCATCGCACCTGATGTGATGTGAAGCACTAAATCTAATCGCACTTCTTTTGGAATCCTTAAGTGGCAGGCTTAGATAAGCTGGTAGAGCTAACCAGGACTTAGAACAAGTCCTACCACCAATTAAACCGAATACAAATTGTACTCCCATGCACTGGCAATCAAACCCGGGACTTCTGGGTCTGATACCAATGTTGAGTACCTAGGCCACAGAGGCGGTTAGAAACATTAGCTAAATAATTATGTGTCTTAGTGCATCAGGTTTCAGTTATGGAATATTCAAATGATGATTATTTTCAATAAGCGACTATGTTCGGGCGATAAACTAAGATCGGAAAAGAGGGCAAAGTTGATATGCGAATAAAATTGACCTTTTATTACATTATAAATTATAACTCAACCTTTTTAATTACAACCTTTTTGTATCCTACCAAATTGGCTACTTGTTCATTTAACATTTAGTTTATATGTAAGAAATTTTGTACGCACAATGTTTATTTAATTACAGAATAACGGGGTTTATTATCCAATTTAAAATAAGTCACCAACATTTTACAACAAAGTTTAAGATAATGAAATGGCGACTTCATAAATATCAAGGTTTATAGCGTTGAAATGAACATACATTTTCTCGACATTTAACATTATTACATATTATGAGATTTAATTACATTTTAAATAGTAAGGTAAAGTATAAACATACTTTTGTAGATCACTCTCATAACATCGCTCGTTGACTATAATTTTATTTGGCACACGTAACACAAACAGATTATAAAACAAAACGAAATAAAATTACAACCTACTATTAAGTTTTACACTTAATTATGAAACTATTTAAAGAGTGTTCAATTATTTAACAATATTTAATATTCATGTCACATAATTTAAGTAGACAAGAAAGTCCGACCTAGTTGCGGAATTAGCTTGTCCAATTTTAATTGAATAATAAATTGTCACAGATATCGCATACCCAAACCACAACTGTGTCGAGGGGTAAATTATTCTAGCCGCGTCCATGAAACAGTTTCCATACTTACGGGGTCCCATCATTCGGGTCGACCTGTGAATGCCAAATCACTCGTAGTTCAATAGCCATTGTCTATCGGTGGCCCTCACTCCTCACTTCACGTGTGGGGACAACGGTTGAACGAGCGATACCTATTCGATGGCGCCACAGCTGAGTGCAGGTTTATCAGCCACAAAGGGCAGCAAGACATGCAAATTGCGCAGTATTATGTGCCGTCGGATGCTCCGATGGGATTTACATAGGAATGGAGGAGGCGACGTCGCCGGCAGTTAGGCGCTTCCGCGCGAAGCCGCGGGCGCGCGCCCCCGCCGCCTGCTCGACACACCAGAAGATTACAGGCGCAAATCTAGGACGCTCATTCATAACTCCAGCGAAAACGTTCACGAACTAAATCTCCATAAACGTCCCATTACGCTAGCGAAAATCTAATTTTAACATCTAGTTTCTTAAGTGAAAAATTGTACTTTACGGATTTTTTTAGCAAAGCTACTCTACGATTAAAATGCAGATATATGGGTACTAAGTTCTGGCTTCGATTATCATAAAGACCGGCGTTATCTTCGTGTCGAGAATTCGCTCGATACTTTCCAGTTACAAGGCGAACAGTTTGGAAATATGGTTTCATCATCGAGAGTTTAAAATAGTAGTTGCAGAAATGCAGATAGTGGCTTTTAGTATTGGTTTCCTATGGATAGTAATTAATTTGGTGGCGGTCAGTGAGTGTTGTGAAGGCGCGTGGGTTGCGTAAGCGGTGACGTATTGTACGAGCGCAGGCCGCGCCGCAGCAGCCGCCGCGCCTGTCACCCGATTTCTGCATTAACCTTGGCACGAGAATAATACGGTTAAGTGTTCGATTAAACTGGTTCAAACAATAAACTAGCAGAGGAAACAAAAGACAAAAAATATGTAATAACTCATCCTTTTATTCGAAATATAGTGTAAGTAAGTAGGTATGTCTTAAGGTACCTATACTTACAATAAATTTCGAAGTAAATGTCAATTCGTTATTGATTAAATTTTTATGAGGTGTTTGTATGGTTATATTGAAGTAGGTAAGTAGATAACAAATTTTAATGGATTCAAGAAATTGTATAAACATTAATTTTATTAATACAGTTAAGCAGTAATATTATTAAGTGTGTTTACACGAGTCACTAAAATTCTATTGAAAATATTTTTCACTCAAGTGTAGGTGTGAAAAACTGTAAGCAGGTACTTAAATTTATTGGTACACCTTTCATAATAAATACATATACTTCTCGTAATCTATTCTTCACTTAAATAGTTACGAGTCATTCACTTATCTCTACTATCGATATAAAACGTTACAGTGAGTAAACGGACAACAAAAGATACAATACCACTGATATCTTATTACTTATTTAGATAGCCGATCGTATCGAGATAATAACGTTGATTGTTTTCTAACCTATTGTCCGCCATTGTGAGTGTTGTAACATCAATCAAAGATACTCTATTTAAGTCTTGTGTTGGTAAGTATTCAACATTGCTAAGTAGTTTTGTAGATCGGTACTGTACTTATGACCCAACAATATAAACAATTAAAGGAGTTTGTATAATACCTACAACCTTCACTTATTAAAAACAACCGATAAAAACACCAAAAATTTAATTGATATTTTACAAAACCACAACATTTCAATACATATAAACACACCAACGAGAAAAAATGCGTGTATTGATGTGTTTGTAAGCAACATACAAAAGTGTACGGGTTATACTGACCCGATAAACCTTTCTGACCACAATACTTGTCAGATATTATCTTTTTATGCTTATAATTATCATAGTATTAAGTATTGGACTGAATCAAAAAGAGACTTTAGCAATGAAAATAAATTAAAATTTTACAATTACATAAACTCTTTGACATTTAATGACGTATTACAAGAAACGGACACAAACAAATCTTTTAATTTATTCCATGACATCTTCAAATTATTGTATGACCAATGCTTTCCTCTTATAAAAGTGAAATGTAATAATAATATGAAAAAACTAAATTGGGTTACTAAAGGACTAAAAAAATGTTGTAAACAGAAAAGAATATTATATTACACATACTTAAAATCAAAAGGTCATAACAAATTAAACAATAAGAAAAAATATTTAAAATATACAAAAATATTACAAAATTGTATTCATAATTCACAAAAAATAAGTAACTATAAAATAATATCTCAGTCAAAGAACAAGTGCAGGGCATCATGGAAAATTATAACTGGTAACGTCAATAACAATATGGCACAAAATGAAATCACGAAAATAACGAAAACCAATGAAACTTTTTATAATTTGAAAGATATTGCGACTGCTTTTAATGACTTTTTCGTTGATACCAGTAACAATGATTTAACTAAAAATACTAAAACATCAAGTTCAGTAGTAAACAAAGATAGTATTTATTTGTTTCCAACGTCTCCTGATGATGTCCATCGTATAATATCAGCACTAAAAAACACGAGATCAGTAGGATATGACGATATATGCACTGATGCATTAAAATCTTGCTCTAAAAAAATTGCAATACCATTGGCACATATCATTAATTTATCCCTTGAAAATGGCATTTTTCCGGACAGGTTAAAACTGTCTGTAGTAAAGCCGCTACTTAAAAAAGGGGATGAGTGTGATATAAACAATTATAGACCAATTACACTCAACTCTGTATTTTCAAAGATATTTGAAAAGGTCTTTGCTAAAATTATGTTGTCATTTATACAACAACATAATATAATAAAACACGAACAATTTGGGTTTCAAGAAGGTAAATCAACGACACTAGCATGTTTTACTCTTATTAAAAAAATATCTGAAACTGTAAATGATGGAGTGCCTAACGTAGCTCTTTTTCTTGATATGTCAAAAGCGTTTGACAATGTGAAACACAGTATTCTTTTAAATAAAGCTTTTGATTATGGTCTGAGAGGAAAAGCAAATAGTTGGCTTTCAAGTTATCTGGAAAATCGTCAACAATGTACAGAGACAGAAAGAGTAGAAAATAATACAAAAATCAGGGCTAGATCTAACTTTCGACATATAAAAAATGGCGTTCCACAAGGGAGCATATTAGGTCCGCTATTGTTCATTATTTACATTAATGACTTGCCCGAGGTAACAAATAATGATTGCTTTTTATTTGCTGACGATTGTACTTTATTATTCAAAAACAAAAATATTGACATGCTAGAAACTGACATAAATAATACTATAAATGACATTCACGATTGGATGAATAGAAATAATTTGCAAATAAACATTAATAAAAGTAAGGCCATACAATTTCGTACATATAAAGCTAAAAAATTAAATCTTGACATCAAGCATCAAAATGAAAACGTTGACATAGTAAACTCTACACCATTTTTAGGTATTATCATTGACGAAAACTTAAGTTGGAAAAATCAAATTGAAAATGTATGCAAAAAAATTAATAAATTTGTCTTTGCCTTGAATAGAATCAAAAGAGTTGCATCACTTCAAAGTGCATTGCAAGCATACCATGGTTATGTCTCCTCTGTGCTCCGCTATGGCCTGATAATTTGGGGTAATAGTGTCGATTCTGAAAGGGCATTCAAAGCCCAAAAACGTTGTATAAGAGCACTCGCCGGTATACAAAGCTGGGAATCCTGTCAACCATGGTTCAAACAATATAATATATTAACACTGCCGTGTATGTATATCGCTGAGTTATGTCTTTTTGTAAAGCGATATCCCGAACTTTTTATCACTCATCATCAGAGAAATGCAAATGCACGTAAATGTAGACAAAATAAGTTATGTGTACCAAAATGCAACTTAACCTTCTTCAAACAAAATGTTTACTGCATGGCGATAAAAATTTATAATAAGTTACCGCAAAATCTGAGAGACCTACCCACAGAGAAAAATATTTTTAAGAAATATTTGCTCTCTTGGCTTACAGAACAGTGTTTCTACTCGATTAATGAGTATTTAGAGTATAAAACTTGTTAAAAATGTAATACCAAATAACTTTATGTTTTGTCTAACTGGTGTGAATCTTTTTCTTTATTTTTATTCTACTATATATTTTTTTTACCATATGAAAAATGACATTCTTGATAATATTATTTAATATATTTTTTGACATTTGATTAATGCGTCCACAAGAATTGACATTGTACTGTGACATGTGTAACTCGATTTTCTTATTCAATGTGTTTATTTTTTAAATTGCATAAAAGAACATTATATGACATTTTTAATTTTATTAATAAATATTTTGCATGCCTACATATTAAAGGCAAATACTGTATGGTACACTAGAAACAATTCATAAACAACTTGTAAACCCAGTATTAGCAAATAAAGACTATTTCTATTTCTATTTCTATTTCTATTTCTTTCTGAAACCTCTTTAATAATTCTTTCAAAATTTTGTGGATAAAAGGTTAATTAAATAATAATGAAAAATATTATTTCAATTTCAAAGAGCGTTTGAAAGGTTAACAATTTTATAATTGAATGGCCAAGAACAGACATCGTCCAAATAGTCTTGAAACTGTAGATGGTGGCTTTATGTTTATGTATATTTCTCAATAGATTCTGATAAGTTGATTGATTAAATTAAACCTTTCATAATAAGAAACACACACGTATTAAAAAGCTATTAGCGATGGTTACTTTTAACGAAGGGGATTGATTAGGTGTCTAGGTACTTTGTAGGAAAAGATTTCGAAGTTCTAACTTTAATTGTTTGCTTTCAATTTACGAAATAGGCAGCCGTCGAATTTTTAGAATTAATAGAATTTGTAGTACCTTTGACTTGACCTTCAAACGAAACTTTTAGATAGGCTAACCACCTTAATAAGCTCAGAACGTGCACACATTTACACACTCTACTACAAATTGATTTCCGTTAACTGCAAGTGAAAGGCTTTCAACTCTTCACAACACCAAAATTATTGCAATTAAGTACTTACTTACTCATGTTTTCCTATGTCGTGTCGTAGAAATTTGCAACTTTGGCTTCATTGTGTTATACATTCCAAAATAATTTTTAGAGAAAGAAATTCCATATTTTTATAATTAAAATGTTTCTGATAAAGAACATTTGTGGAAATCATGACTTAATAATTGTTTTGTTTAGTGCCTATATGGATAGACTCTACCCACAGTATGGCGGCTAAGTAAATCCGTGGTATACGCACTTTTCTATCTATAAACTGGTAGAGTTGTGATTAAGATAAGGTAACTTTATCAAATCACTATAAAGTATGTAAACCAATAAACATCAAGTTCCTATTACTACTCGTAGATAAGCTAGTTAAAATATGATAAAGGCATAATCTCGGTCGGTAGTTACAATAGCTTAACTGCAGGTATCAGTTTAATTGAATATTGTAGTGTTTTACGCTAATGCATTCAACACACTTAGTTAGAAACAAAGCTACAAATGTTGTGAATCGTTTTAGAAGGTAAGTAGAGTAGAGGTTGAGTCCAACATGCCATTGTGTATGCATAAACGCATCCCCCTTATGAAAAAATAATAATAATGAAGTTATACGAACGAATATAAAAAAAGAAACTACAAGGTATCAATGCAATTCCATTCTCAGTGTTTTTCAATTTTCGGTTTTACTTTTTTTAGGTTCGGCGGCCCCAAAATTATTTCAATACACAGCTAAGTTTTAAAGTTCTAGCCTGGTTTCAGTCTCAAAATTGACTTACGAAACTGGGTCCGTCAATTTCGAAATTTCGCAAGAAAAACATATTTTTTACGATTTTTCTTTTTCTTACAAATAAAATAGGTTTCAAAAACAGATTGTCCAGCAATCTCCTGTGAAGAGAGTTTCTCGGGTGGTTACAAGCAAAACGAAGTACAAGATTATCTAAGACTGTAAGTGGCACTTTTGTTGCCACTTACAGTCTTATAATGAATAAATAAATAAATCTTGAGATTTTAAATTATTTTTATGCATTCACAATGCAATTAATTAAGTAAGTTAGGAGAAAATGCCGTCCTTTCTGAAAATCAACTTGCGAGGCTAGTAATTTTCTATCTTTTTAAATTTTCCTAAATTATCTATTTATCCCGCCATTCCTATGACCATATTCATACGCTGCGGCATGTTATACAGAAGGCCGTAGAGTATAAATTGCCTAAGTGGCTTGGCGTTCGTGGACTATGAGAAAACTGTCTCTCCGGCGCGGAGGTAGGTACTAAATAGACTACAGGTAGAGTAATTGCTCCAATCTTCACTCACTAGTTATACATTGAAATGTTAAAGTTAGTTGTTTTGACCACGAGAAAAGGAGAAACTTGTTATTCAACATCAAATGTTAAATTTCGTAGTCTTTTAAATAAATTTTTTAAATGCTATGTTAATTTTATACATATATATGTTATATCCTTTCGATCGATAAGTACAATAAAATTAAGGAAATATTTTTTTTACATTCAGCGGGTTCGATTCCCAGTTCAGACAGGCGATTATTTAAAATTCTTTGAATAATTAATAATAAAATAAAGTTTATTTTCTTCCACAAAAACTTGCCTTAGAATCTAAGCTTACAAAAAAGTGCTAACTTACTTAAGTTTTGTGGGAGACTGGAGCCTGAAACTAAGCCTAAAGCTAGGCTTGAGATGTTTTCTGGTCTCCAGGCCACCCCCTAGATTTCACATAGTTTCTATTAAGCACTTATATCTATAATAATATCTTAAAGAATTAACTTAAATTGTGTCTGGTGTGTAAGGTAAAATTAAATTTGTATATAATAGTTAAGAACACTTTTCTCTTTTCCATTTTTCAGTAAATGTGTGTATAATAGTTTTCATTTTAAATGTAGTAATTTGAATGCAGTTCGTTTTCTTTTTAAAATTAAAATGAAGTCTCCTTTCAGTAAAATTTTATATCTTCAGTATTTAAGGTACTTTCCCTCTATGTGGCATTGTTTTGGGACGCCCTGTATATACTGTGCTACAGGTCCATTGAGGTGCTGACGATCTTATATCAAAACGCTTTATCAAATAACAGCGAGGTGCGAGACAGGGAGACAGTATTATTTCTGAAACCATATTTCTAATACTACCACCACAGTTTAAATATACTGTGCTACCACTATGCGCTAAAGCACATTGTTGCACTGCACTGTCAAAATACCTACTGTAAAACCCATAACACTCATGTCTTTACTCTACATGCTACAAAAGTAATAATCAAAAACCTTCCTACGTTGTAAGTTTTTATAGAGTAAGTACCTACTTACTTAGCCTTGTCAATGTTTTTCAGCCTCCGTTATATATTTAAGTTGTCTCTAATTACCTGCCACTTGGTCGAGCTCGACTTCTTGTCTTAATATTAATGAGACACTTGGTAACATAAACATGACGCAAAAAGCCTAATTCAAACGGTTTCTCAATACCACCACAGTAGAGTTGGAGCTTTGAAGCAAAAGTATTTTAGGAAGTAGGGCAGAAGCCCCGGTTTTGGCCACTGTACCGGTTTTGGCCACTTTTTGCTCTAAAAGTTTTCTTAACAACTTTTCGTCTTGAGATTTTATATTATTTTTATGCATTCACAATGCAATTTTGTAAGTATAGGCTAAAGGTGATAGTAAAATACCACGAGCCCTATAAGTAGCTTTCCCGCCTGAAAGCTACTTCCTGAAAGCTACTTATAGGGCTCGTGGTATTTTACTATCACATTTTTCCTAAACTTTTCGTCTTTTTTGCTAAAATCAATTAAAATAAGGTATTTTAAGGTTATAATAACAACCGTTAGAATTCCTAATGTCATACAATTTTTTTTTCAATAAAATCCATTTTCTGTTTTTAAAAATGTTTTAAGTAAGTACCTATATGAAAATTTTAAGAAATTTGTTTTGCATGAAATACATTATAGGTACTTAAACCTTTGTTTTTTACAATTAAATTGTTGTTTTGCAATTGATTGGTTTCTAGCGCATTAGAATATATTAATTTACCCTTTGTTTGGTTTTGATTTTTCGCTATACTTACAAAAGTTTAACTATCAATAAGTGGGCAAAACCGGTACATTTGGCGACTCTCACACATTTTGTGTTATATTAAAAAAACTATTTAACTTATTTAAATTTGAAAAATTTACTTTTAAAGGTAGATAAATTATCTATCATTTAAATTATATTTTGTGTCTTAAATACCTAAGACCATTTAGTACTTAATGCTTAAAAGTAAAAAAATCCTTAAAGTGGCCACAAAGGGTACCTCTGCCCTACTTATTCTTGAAGTTATGAATGAAAAGTTTCCGTAAATAAAAACAGGCAACGAAAGTCAGTCTTTTTCTTTTTGCTTACGCATTATTTGAAGTTCTAGAACCCCTGTTCTTCTACAAGCCCCCTGGCTACCGGCAAAAAAATATGGATATGGACATTGGCTTCATTTGACATTTGAAACCCATATTATGCCCATATAAAACAAAATATGGGCTTCAAATGTCAAATAAAGCCAATCCTCACCCCATATCCATATTTCTTAGCCGGTAGCCCCCCAGTTTATACCTTTTTGACCCTGTTTAAAATTATACAAATGCAGTGAAGTCAATAAGTTTATTAACTTTTCCCTTGCGGCATAGGTTCTAGCTAGTAGTTTTACAGACGTTTTGAAAAATTAACCACTTTTATAAATATTTTGTTGTTGCGTGTAGGCATCATTAAAAGATTAAGGTAAACAGTGCGCTTCCACCTTCAGCCTTATCACCACTTATCATCAGGTGTGATGGAGGCTAAGTGCTACCCCGTTGTGAATAAATAAATAAATAAATAAGTATTCAACACGATCTGTTGGCTTTATTAGATTTGAAACAATTTGTATTGTACTAATCAATTTCGTGGCATAGTTAATTAATGTATTCGATAGTAAGCATATCATTGATTTCTTTTCCGTCACACCCAAATAAAGGTTAGCCATTTAAGACTATTATTATATTATACTTAGCGAGAACCTTCGCGCGACAGGAAATCGCCGCTGACAGGTTATGGCCACGATTAAGTAGCGGGTCGTAAGTCGCTCCATTGATTTATTTTTATTACGTAGATTTATGCTAACAAATCTTTATTGTTTGGAACGACATGGGTGTTAAAAATTTAATACTAGATAAAAATATTGTAAAAAAGAGATATACCTAACATGCAAGATGCACCACCGCGCCCATTTAAAAAATGTCATAAAAAGGAATAAACTATTTGATTTTTTATGTGTTTGTTTTTGATAAATAAACGCAAAAAAATCCTGGCACGATTTCCAAAATTCTTTCACCATTAGAAAGCTATGTCATCTTCCCGAGTGACATAGGCTAATATTTTATCCCGACATTCCCACGGGAACGGGTACCACGCGTGTTAAACCGCGGGAAGCCACAAACACCAGATAGAAACTATAAGTAGGTAGTCTTAAAGTTTCTTCCTCTTGAGCATATTTGTTTAAACAGCATTGTGAAGCCAACATCCCTACTAATACTACTACACTTACTATAATTTTAAATGCGATAATGTGTATGTTTGTTAGTTGTTTGTCTGTCTGTATGTTCCGTTTTCACGTTTAAACGGCTGAACCGACTTTAATGAAATTTGGAATGGAGATAGTTTGAGACCCTAGGAAGGACATAGGCTTTTCACCGCGGGCATAAAGCTCATTCCCATGGGAAAAAATCTTTTAGCGCGGGCAAAGCTTTGGAATGGAATTTGTATTTAAAGTGGTGGAATATCTGAAACAGCTGCTTTAATCTTAGGATCAAGCTCAGGTGGGTCAATCAATTTGCAATTTTCTGTGAGTTCCTGGGAAGGATTATACAGGGGGCGTCCCAGAACTATGTCACATGGAGGGAAAGTACCTTAAATACTGAAGATATAAAATTTCAATAAAAGGAGACTTCATTTTAATTTTAAAAAGAAAACAAACTGCAATTAAAGAATTTTAAATAGGTAATCGCCTGTCTGAACTGGGAATCAAATCCGCTGAATTAAAAAAAAAAACTTTAATTTTATTGTTCCGATCGGAAGGCTTAATTATAAGCATTTATTTCTTCTAAGTAACATAGCACCTTAAATAAAAGGAAAACTTCGAAATTTAACATTTAATGTTGAAGTATAAGTAACGCTTCACGTATTTTTCCCTCCACTTGAATAACTAAGTTATTACTAAGTTCATATGGTGCTAAGGCTAAGCTATATAAGTAAAAAAATACTGGACGATTCAAGATTTCATGTTTTTTTTTTACTTTAAATATTCTTCCTTCGGCGACTTAAAGTTTTTATAACCGTATCCAACCCTTGGGAACTTTTTCCCTTTTTATCGTTCTCCGTTCGTGCCTGTAGATGCACTTTCGAGTTATTTTGTTCTCGTTTTATAGTAGCATGCACTTTTTATACTTTTAATGATTTATCTACTTCCTACCGTACCATAAATCGTTGATTATTTATGCTATAAAACGTTTAAAACGTCTGATTATGTACTGACTTACTGTACCTATAGATTTAGGTAGTTTATATTTTATATCAAACAAAAAGAAAGCATAGCTTGCAACAGTAGTCTAATAGAAATAACATATGACTATTTAGACGAGATTACTGTTAATGCAGTTAAGCATTGATTGTTTTATTACAAGCTTTTATTTGGGTGTGTAATATATGATACAACAACATTTTGTATAATACTCACAAAATATAACAACACATTACATAAAATCATTTCATATACCTACTTAATAAACATTTACTATAACACTTACATTGTATAATATTTAAAACACATAATGGTTATATAACATAACAACATTTCATATAACGTTCATTTAGTATAATCAACGAATAACTATTTCTGGCGCTTCGGCGGCCGCTGCCGCGGCACGCTAGCTTCGCTCGCTCGGCTCGCGCTGTTTTGTTCACAGTTCTAACCTAACCTAACCTAACCTATTATCAATTGTTTTGTCACGGTTGTGGCTTTTTATGGCGGGTGGCTTCGCACCCCGAGCCCCCCTTCCGAGCGCACTGTACCCCCCGTGCCCCCTGCTCTTTTGCCTACCCTTTACATTTAATTGACTAATTATTGATTATATAAAACAAAATTATATCAAATGAAATTATTACATATGATGATTATATGAAACAAAATTATATCAAATGACTGTTATAGCAAATATGTGTTATATAAAATGAGCGTTATGTCAAATGATGTTGGATAAATGTTATTATTCAGTCGGCGAATTCCTAGGGCATAAACTGTAAGTTTTACAGTTATAATTTTTAATTGAATTGACATTGTACTGGTAGGCAATTATTGTGACATTTAAGATTTGACATTCTATTCTATTTCATTTGACATTCCTAAAGTTTGACATTATATAGCATTATAACATTAAATATTGAATTAAAGTTTTTTAAATTAATGACTTTGGATAAAGACTTACTTGTGCTATGGTTATGTTAATTAATGTTTAGAAAATTTACTTTATTTTAATGTTTAAAATTTAATAATTTCCACGCCGAACGAAGGCAGAATATGCCGATCCTATATTATTTGTCATCTTAATCTACTACCATATTCTTGGAAATAAAGATATTCTATTTCATTCTATTCTATTCTATAAAATGATGAATATATGAAATAAACATTATGCAACATAAAATTAGTTGATGTGTTGTTATGACAAACGTTTATTATGTCATATGAACGTTATTGAAATGAAATTATACCAAATGAAATTATATCATTCATTACGCGCCCCTTTTATTTAACTTGCAGTGTATGTATTATGCTTGTCCGTTCGTCAAATCTTGTAAGCTAAATTTGACCCACTTCCCAGTGTCCGATGGAGCTGAAATTTTGTATACAAGTTTGGTTTAAAAACTTAATAGAACTTTTTTTGTTTTCTTGTATCAGTTGTATACGATATCTCCTCTGGTTTCACATTATTTATCCACAACGGGATAGACTTAGGCTTCTTCGCGCCTGTGATGTTAAGGCCGCAGGAGGAAGCGCACACTATATTCTAAAAACATCATTGTTATGGCGTCGAACTTAGATAAGATGGTGGCAGCTAGCCAGGCAGACTTCGAACAAGTCATACCACCAATAGTGTAGTCAATGAAGCTAGTTGACCCCCACAGTAATTCCTCAGTCAGAAAAAACTTTACATCATGATAAAGTATCAATAAATTAAAAGTATGGTATAAATTTCCAAAAAATAATAATAATAGAAGATTAGGTATTTTTTAATGAAAGTCTTATTTCATTGATATCTTTTTAAGGAAAAATGCTCCGTCTAAACTTTCTTAACCGAACATATTCATGTAACGTATAAAAACAAATAATATGAAATATCCAAAAAAATATCCCAGCAGAAACACCAAATTTTAATAAAACAAAATGGGGTGACTTTGACTGAAAAATGTTTCTGTCAAACTTTTTAACGGAATTATACCATTTTGCCAAGCATACTCATGTTTGAAAAAAGTTTTGGATTTTCATCAAGTATCACATACTAGTATAAATAAGTCATTTGGTAAAATAAATTTGGACTGAGAAATTACTCGGTTCGATATATAAACAGATTTGTATATTTATGTATAAATACCTAACTTCCGTGCGAGTTTTTTTTTTGGATAATCATTTAAAAGTTTATGGCTCATGCTATTTTATAACTCAGCAAAGTTTCATCGACTGAGGAATTAGTGTATGGGTCTCCATACAAAGAATCTGTTCATTGCCTACACTACAACCAAACTGAAAACAATATATATTGTACTCCGACTGTGAATCGAACCCGGGACCTCTGAGTCTGATACCGGGGTGGTGCGTAACACTAGACTACAGAGGCGGTTGAATTTAAAAGTTCTAGCTTACTACGAACGAAGTGGTTAAATAACAAAACAAATTCTAGTTCACAACTACGGGATCAGTGAGACAAGTTTGTATCCGATCGGTCACAGGTAGTTAACCATGCAATCTTAGCAGATAATAAAAGTCTCATCTTTACGACCACAAGGGAGATATTCTTGATTTTATAACTATATTTAATAGCCCGCTTTTTATTGCAGTCATTGACTTACGCTTTTTATTCCCATTGTGAAGTTTATTTCTCTATTTCTTTAGGACGGACATTCTTCCATTATCAATAATAGGATCGAAAGCGGTTTTTTAATTAATGCAATTTAGTTTAGAGGATTACAAAATACAGCTAAAAAGGTTTATGTTAATTAATCTAAATAAATTTTGGCCACATGTATTTTAACTAATATTGTCTTGATACAGAAAGTTTATTTAAACAACTATTTAGGGCAAGCAATTAAAGCTGTAAGATGCATCAGGCGTCAATTCAAACGTTTTTGGAAGATTTCATTTCATTTCCTACTATTGGCATTGACACGAAAGGAGACTTTAGCCACAGAGGACTATAGTAGTATTTTTTTTACCCTGTGCTTTAGCATCAACTATTTTAAATAGTAGCCCATTTAATTATTTTTAGAATTTTGCACCCGAAACCTTCAAAGTACTTTTACTGCCTTATTTGTTTAATATATACCTATATGACGGAAGCAGGACGTAAGAGCCAACTTACAGAAATAATATTTTTTTACTTATTACATCTAGCAATATAGGTAAGTACCTACAGTTCACAGGCAGTGCGGTGTTTGTATGGCCAATGTCACTACCTAGCACAGTGTCGCCGGTGCTTCTTACAAAAAGCCTTAGTGGCGATTTTTCATGCGAACATTATATTTGCATATTGTTTCGACGTTTGCAGATGCAGTTGTCATACCACTTTCGTACGGCAAAAAATGGAACGAAACGTTTCATTTCGAATTTGCTGCACTCAGTACCTTCAGTGACTTATTTGCTAAATATTTGCACATTCGTGCCAGCTTACTGAAATATGTCACAGGTATAGCCAAAGTTCACAGGCAGTTTTTGTACGGCCAAGGTGACCGGCCAGTGCTTCAACCAACAACTTTCGTGACGATAATTTCGGCGAACATTATTCGGTCACCGACTGGCGCTCGTTAACTTTCGTACCTACCTCGTTTAAAATAAACTAGATAGGTAGTAGGTATTTTACGCAATCACTATAACAATAGCGACCACGTCATAAATAGAAAAACCCAGGAATACTAGTATTTTAAGACCTGAGTTCACTAACAGTCGGTTAAGTTAACCATTGGTTAGTTGGTTGATTAAAGGCCTACGCAGACAAGGGACTTTTGTCCGCCGCCATAACTTAAAAGTTGCTGCGAATTCAACGAAAACTAATGTTATTCACCCATGAAGCTATCTAGCGACTTCAGTCCTGCCTGTCTGATTCCTCGCTATTCGCTATACCTTCACGAATCAAATAACCGTCGAACCGTCGTCGTCGTCGAATTCAACGTAAGTATACTTATGTTAAATTCGCGGCGAAAGCTAACACATTTAGGTTATGTCGCCGGTCAAAGTCCCTCGTCTGCGCAGGCCTTCAAGCGCGTGATTGGTGTTCGTACGGGTTAACCTAACCGACTGTTGGTGAACAATGCCTAAAGCTCGCAATTCAATAACGAAAATGGCTTGTTTCATTATTTGCGTTTAATCTATGATTTAGACCTACTGGCTCGAATGTTGGAATAAACCCACAATGACAAATAAAATGTCTGTTATGTACAATTTCACGTCTAACGTCAAACAATCATAATAGTAAAATTAAAACAAACACGCGCATGATTGGTGTTCGTATGGGTTAACCTAACCGACTGTTGGTAAACTAATGCCTAAAGCTCGCAATTCAATAACGAAAATGGCTTGTTTCATTATTTGCGTTTAGGCTATGATTTAGACCTACTGGCTCGAATTTTGAAATAAACCCACAATGACAAATAAATGTCTGTTACGTACACAGATGCACGTCTAACGTCAAACAATCATAATGGTAAAATTAAAACAAAGATTGTTCCCCGAGTAAGTAGTAGTCAAGTCAAAGAAAGTAAAAAAAGTTTGTAGATAATAAGTACAGTTTATTATTTAATTTTATCCTATATTTTAAATTGACAAAAAAATATGCTAAATACCTACTGTTTACGCCGCTCCGGCACATATTTCTTAGTCAATTGATAATATTGTTTTAATATAACCCAAAAATTAAATGAATACTTTCTTTATTACACAATTCTTTTTACCCGACTACGGCAGAGCAAAAAAAGGAGGGTTATGAGTTTGACCGGTATGTATGTATGTATGTATGTTTGTATGTATGTTCATCTGTTCCCGCATAAGTTCTAAACTGCTGATCATATATTCACAATTGAGGTATCGTTGGAAGCGTCTTGATTGTCTGCTGGTTATAGGCTATGTCACGTCACATGAAATTGAATATGGCGCCCTCTAGACGACATAAAGATGTGAACTAAAAAACTTTCTTTTGAGAAGAATATCGTGTTTGGTATCAAATGAAAGCTCTTGGTGAGCTCGTTTCAAAAATATATATTTTATTAGTTGTTGCATGCGGCTTTGCTTGCATAAATCGAATTTTGACTTTATCACGAAATTCATCATCATCATATCGCCGAACGACGCCCACTGCTGGGCATAGGCCTCCCCCAAGGAACTCCACAACAATCGACCATGCGCTGCCCGTATCCAGCGGCTTCTCGCGACTTTAACGAGATCGTCGGTCCACCTTGTAGGGGGCTGCCCACGGAACCGCTACGCGATCGCTATTCGAGAACCTTTCCGCCCCAACGGCCATCGTTTCTCCGCGCTATCTGTTCCGCCCACTGCCACTTCAATCAATCCTTCGAGCGATGTCGGTGGGTTTTAGTTCGCCTGTGGATCTCATCGTTTCTGATTCGATCGAGCAAGGAAATACCAAGCATCGCTCTCTCCATTGCTCGCTAGGTGACTTTGAGCCTTCTTTTGAGACCCATAGTAAAAGACCTCGTCTCACTTCCATAGGTCAGTAAGCCAGTACGCGAATATATGCCGGAGCTTCCCGAACACTGCCTATCCGAGCTGAATTCGTCGAGAGATCCTTTCTCGGAGTTGGACTTACTAACTGGACCGTTTGCCCTAGGTAAACAAAGTGGTCAACAACTTCGAGCGTAAATGTTCCCAACGACTGGAGCGGGTGAAACATGGGTATTGGATATGATTTTCGTCTTATCCATGTTCATCTTTAGACCCGCTCTTTGAGAAGCATTACTAAGATCTTCGAGCATTAAGTTCAGGTCTTCCAAGGTCTCAGCCATAAGAACTACATCATCGGCAAAACGTATGTGTGTTAGGTGCTCGCCATTGATGTTGATGGCGCATCCTTTCCAATCTAGAAGCTTAAAAATATCCTCCAACGCAGTGAACAGTTTCGGACAGATGACGACGTCTCCCTGTCTCACACCTCGCTGTAGTTGGATAGGATTACAGCTCCGGTTCTGTAATCGGATTGACATGGTGGCGTTTTGGTATAAGAACCTGAGCACATAGATGTACCTGTGGTCTACTTGGCACCTCTGGAGAGACTGCAGCACCGCCCAGCTCTCAATAGTATCAAAGGCTTTCTCGTAGCCCACGAACGCCTAGCAAAGTGGCAAGTTGTACTCTTCGGATTTCTGTATAACTAGCCGCAGCGTATGAATGTGGTCTTTGGTGCTATTAGCCTTTCCAGAACCCGGCTTGTTCGGGAGGTTGGAAGTCGTCGAACATCTTATATATATAGCTCAGAAACGTGATGGGTCCGTGGTTCTTCAAAAGAGTCCTATCACCCTTCTTGAAAAACGCTTCTGCCCCATGCCTTTGGCGTTTTGCCCTCGAGGATGATTGAATTGAAAAGCTTTAAGTATCGGCTTTCCGCCCGCTCTAAGAAGCCCGCCCGCCGCCTTGTTGTTTTTAAGCTGCTTGAGAGCCATTGTTTTAAATTTGAGCCGGTATTGGTCGGAGCGTGGATTTTATCAACCGCGATCTTTCAAGCTTAACATTGATATTCAATGTGCCTCTGACCATACGGTGATCGCTTACTGTCTTAACAGCGGTAATCACACTGACATCATTGAGGATGTGCTTCTTGGTCGACATGTTAAATCGATCTAGTTATTGACTGTACCGTCCGGGCTGATCCAGGTCCATTTGCCGGTTACGGGCTTTCTGAAGAAGGAGTTCATCATAAAGAGGTTCTCCGTCTCCATGAAGTCTGCCAACATCTGGCCGCTATCGTTCCATTGCCCAAATCAAAATTGCCCCACTCTTAACTAATCACTGCAACGTTGCCCCAACTTAGCATTGAAATCTCCCATCACAACCGTGTAGTGGGTTTTATAGCTATGCATGGGTTTCGAAACCTCCTCATACATAGACTCCACTTCGTCATCGCCATGTGTCGAGGTCGGAGCGTATACATTTAGCGAATACCGTTTCGATATTCTGAGTATCGGGTACACTACCCGGCTCGACACGCTTCCGATGGTGATCACGTTGTTGACTAGGGACTTGTGGAATGTGGCAACACCTATGGACTGTTGTTCGCCCTCCCGGTGGTAAAGTAAGTTACCGGATTGCAGGATAATCAAGTTCTCTTCGGACTTCAGATAATCCAATGATGTCCTAGTATAACTTACTAAACCTCTTCCAACTCTATGAGCTTCGAGACAGTCCGCAATATGCTCGTGTTGTAGGTTGCCAGGTCAAGTCGTCTGTGTTGGTAGCCTGGTCTTACCCGGGGATTCTCAGCACCCCCTGCCCCGCCGTTACCATAGCCGCTAGTAGATAGGAATAGCGGGGCCGCCGTGGACTGGGGGCTGATTGATTTGGTGTAAAACCCTTTGGGGTGGGGGGGATTGCCATAATCGCCGCCACGCTTGGCCTGCCAAGTGTTGGCGATCGTAGTATGTCCTGCTGTTCGCGAAGCCTATTGGGCTCAGCGGGAGGGCTGAGCGCGGCGAGAAACAGACCTTGTCTGACTGAGTCCAACATACCGTTAGCGGTATACGAAAAGGCTGTATTTGCCCTCACTATAAACAAAAAAAAATAAAAAATATGTCCTGCTGTTACATGGAGACGCTTCTGCCCCTCTCTTGATGGCAGTTTTCCCTCTGTCGCCTCTTACGACACCCTCGAGAAGGAAGGGGGTAGTGCTATTATTTTTATGTGCCGGCACTACACAGCGCAAAATTATGACCCCAAAATAATGTAAATAAAAATTAAGTTCAAAAACTAAAACCCGACTACTGAAAAATCACGCTCTAAAAAGTATGAAACAAGAAAATATTCTCATCTGAAATTGCCGTGGTCGTATGCCCACGACTATATAATATAACAAAACAATATTTTCATTCTAGGGAAAAGTGGCATACGACCACGGCAATTTCAGATGAGAATATTTTCTTGTTTCATACTTTTTAGAGCGTGATTTTTCAGTAGTCGGGTTTTAGTTTTTGAACTTAATTTTTATTATTTCAAGTACTTGCCTACCTGTCATCTGCGTGTGTGCGTACTGCGTGGGTATTTAAATGTTAGCAAAATACGAAATCTCCACTCTCTCTCAAAATATGTGTTTGTCCACCAATTAAATAATTACAGTTTCTATACGCAAGGCGTGCAAAATTGAACAAATCCAACCAGACTATAATGTTATTCATATCATAACGCGTGGGTGCGCCTGTTATGATAACAACTAATCGCTGGGGTTTCCGTCAAATAATCGTAGTCCACGATTCGCGTTAAATAAACAAAATATTTAAACCCGTTCCACGAATGAAATTAAAATATTTTAGGTTTACGCTAATTCATTTCCACAATGATGACATATATGAACGAATTTTTATGACAATACAAGACCTTGTTTATTTGTTTCCCTGTACGCCTATTAAATATTTATGTTAAGATGTTAACATTTTATTGTTATTCGTATTTCAAGGTTCCTTGCTACTTTGTCAAGATTTTGATTACCTAACTATAGAGAATTAGTGATATTACTACTATTTTTAGTATGTATTGTTAATGTATAAGTATTTATAAATTGTAGGTCATCTTCTCATCATTCCTTTATTTTATTATCTATTTTTTATTCGGTCACGGGTACTAATAGTTATGTGTTGTGTGCTACGTGGAACCTATTAGACATTTATTTTTTTGCATTGATGTATGGCTCTACAATGTACGCATGTTGGTGCTAGTGATTTAACTTAGTTTTTTGCATATAGGTATTTTTTATGTATTTATGTAATTTTTTTTGTGTGTAACTGCCAAACATGCTGTGGAAACGACTCCGTAGCTCAGTGGTTAGAGCAGTCGCCCGTTTATAGCGAAAGATCGTGGGTTCGTGTCCCATCAGAGCTGGTTGTGAGACGGGTCGATTTTTTCTAATACTTCATTTTCCATTTTTCAATCATAAAAATTGCATTGTGAATGCAAAATAGTAAAAATTTAAATAACGTGCTGTGGCAGCTTATAAATACGGCGAGCGACACTGCTACTTGTATTGTACCATTTCAGTTATTTTAATGCATTGTAAGTATCTAGTGTATGTTTCGTTAGCTGTCCTAATTAAATTAAATAAAAAAAAACCTGACTATGAGAAAGTTTTATTGATTATAAGGTCAAGAAACACCTAATCCATAGGTTTTGGATAATTCAAATCCAGATATGAGAATACGCAAAGTATAACAAGTTATAGTTATATCATAGTAGGTATTAACTTAACATCTTCTTGTCAATTTGCCAATCTTAAAAAGAATATCGTTTACTTTTGGTACTTGTAAAAGCATTAAATAGAAAGATATGAAAAACATTTTGGTCGCACCTACCGAATTAATTGGTATTCGAAGACCCAAACCTGCCACTAATCCCAGGTGTTTTTTTTGTATCCCATTTAGTTACCTTTATATTTTTTTAATGACTAGAAGCTCTTTTTTACAGTTAATCTTCAATATTGATATCAACCAATCTGATTGATTTATTTTTAGATTGAATTTTTTGACTATAAACTTGATACCTTTCTAACTTATTGTATTCTGGCCCTAAGCTTGTTAATTTTTTTAAGCAATAACACAAATTTATATAAAAGAATATTCGACCAATCATCACAAACATTTATCAAATTCCGATTTACGTATTTTTTAAAGCATTGGCTTGTGTTATGGGTTATGAATATCAACTTTTATGCTTTTACAAGCTTTTATTTAACTTGCAGTTTATGTAAATATGTAAATGCGTTCGGGTCAAATCTTGCAAGCTAAAGGTCACAGCAGATATATCAACTCGGAAAGGTATCGACACCGTATCGCCTTTCTTCTCGCCGTCAACCAGGCGTCAACCTAATGCAAGCACGTAACCAAACCGGATCAGCGTCGGTACGTCGGCTCGGCTACGGCGAGGCGACGGACGCCGCGCTTACGCCTCGCCGCACAGTGGTTCCATATCGAAAAAAGGTGGACATGGGATCAAATCTCGGAATTTCAGTCTGATTTTTTGAAATGTGGTTAGTTCATTTTCATTTTCAGACCACTGCGCGTAGAGCCGTAAGCTCGGGTACGGAGAGGCGTGAGATGGCGTGAGCGCGTGGACGACTAGCGGTATAAGCGCGGGGATAGCAAGTTGAGCGACCCGCAAAGCGGTTCGTAAGCTGGTCCCGAGGCGAGGCGATTACGTTACGATTCCGATAACAGCAGTAGGGGGCGTCGTTGCAGTAGGGGGTTTCATACAAAGAATACTGAACCGCTCGAGTTGATACGATTACGATCCGTTTACGAGTTGATATGTCTGCTGTGACCTTAAATTTGAACGACTTCCCTCCCAGTGTCCGAGCTCGTCATAAAAATTAGGTATTTAAATTTTTACTTTTTTGCATTCACAATGCAATTTTTATTATTGAAAAAAATTGAAAATAAAGTGTTTAGAAAAATCGACCCATCTCACAACCAGCTCCGATTTTCTCCGACCTTTCGCTATCCGGGCGACTGTTCTAGAGCAGCCCCCTGATTCACAAACCGTCGGAAACGGAATCGGATTCGAATTCTGTGCCTTGTCTTTGTCTATTCTATAGTGAGTGACAGAGACAGTGCATACATTCCGCTGTCGGGAGCGTTTCCGACGGTTCGTGAATCAGGGAGCTGATCTGGGATAGAGCAGGGTCGATTTTTTCTAAATACTTGATTTTCAATTTGTCATAAAAATGTTTTTTTAAAGAACTTATTAATATTAGAGCTACTTCAATAGATAACGCCCACACAGAACAAATACAAAATGTTTATTTCAATGACGTTTTATTAATAGACACGTTACACTCGAATAAATTGCATTCTAAAATGGCGAATTTGTTTTTCATGACGTACAAGAAACAAAAAACAAGCTCAAGTAGTCAAAATATATTTTTATCTCTTCCTAACAACAGGCATTTCCGCATATCTATCTCTTTTTCACCAAAAATAATGTTAGTCAGAGACATATATACACAAACCCCCACTGTCAAAAAGAGATAAACAACTATTGCAAGCACTGTCTTATGTGTCAGTTTTCTGTCTCTTTCATGCGTTCACAAAACTTTACAAGCTTACTCGCTCATGCATGTCGAACTGGCAACAGCGCAAAAGTCATCACTAATTATTTAATTTTTAATTTAAATTTATAATTTCAATAATTACGTATGAAATGAATCAATTTTCTTGTCTTTTAAAGATCCGGCATAGATTTTGCAACTTCTCTAAACACAGGAAGGCATTAAGTTTATTATTTGAGGCGTAATCGAAAAATTGTTACAGCGCGTTGCCACGACAAGGGTCTGTGTGTGACTGAGTAAACTTCGGGCAATTACCTTACTTTTTCATCGCCACTTTTTAGTTCAGATAACGTATCTACATATAAAATATCATTGGTTTATTTCATATATTATATTTATACCTGTTATTCATCAAACCGAAGACCTCTAACAAAGTCGACAAGAGGCACTCACTGTGCAATCGCACCAGTCATATATAATAGCGCGTTAATGTTTTGTATTTTTTACAAAATAAATGTCTGGTTAGGCTTTTATCAATAAGTGATCAATACAAAAGTCAAAATCAATCAACTTCAACCGAGTGACAGTCATTTCGCTATCAATTATCATACTGTGACATTAGGTCACGGTTGGCATTGTACAAAGAATATTAGTAAAAGCTTTTGTTATTTTTATTCGAACAAGATTACGAATCAATAATTTGTCTCGGACAGTCGTTTTCACATTACATAATAAAAGGTAGGTAAATTGATTTGGATTATTTCTGACTTATTTATTCACCTGAAAAAGAAATACTTAGGTAAGTACCTACTTAGCACAAATTTATTTTTCAGGTGAAGGAACTACCAAAAGAAATAAAATAACACAGTTTCATAATGAAACTTAGTGTGGGCTTGATAATTGGTGTGATTGTAAGAAAGTTATTAAATTTATTATTTATCATCATGCTTCCAAATAAGTAAGTTACGAACGAATGTTTTCATACTAGGTGTTTTAAGGTAGCTCTAGTCTTGATTGTTCGCATATCGAACTAAATTTGAGTGTATATTTCAATTTAAGTATCTATTTATTTTTATTTATTTAAGTACTTGTAGAAAATATTTAAAATAGGTATTAGGTAGAAAAATCTACACGTCTCACAAGTAGCTCCGATGGGACTCGAGACTCCTTTGACTCGATTTTTTCTAATACTTGATTTTCAATACCTATTTTAAATAATAAAAATTGCATTGTGAATGGAAAAAAGTAAAAATAATATATTTACCTGAACTTATATTGGGCAGTCAATAATACCAACAGAAATTATTTAACTAAGTAAGTAGAGCGCTCTACAGTTTTTAATTAAAGACTTCCACGTGTAAAACACGGTAACAGACAGCTTAGTTAAGTATTTTAGTTAATTCCTTCAAACTTTGTAAACGCTTTAAGTGCATAAGTAATCTAGCTATCAATAAACTCAATGGTTTTAGTTAGTTCAAACTAATTTATATTTATAACTAGCGGATCCTCATGGTTTTACACGCGTGGTACCCGTTCCCATAGGAATATCGGAATAAAATTATAGCAAATGTCACTCGGGAAGAATGTAGCTCGAATGGTGAAAGAATTTTCTAAAACGGTCCAGTAGTTTCTGAGATTAGCGCGTTCAACCAAACAAACAAACTCTTTAGCTTTATAATATTAAGTAGGTATAGATAGAGTGGTAACTATGGCTTTAAACGTGGTGGTTTTGCTGACGTCTCTGTTAACCCATATTCGTTCACTGTGTTAACCCTGTAAAATCTTCCATTGAACACATTTCTTTGACATTGACTTTGGAAGCAATGACCTGCAGAATTGGACGCACGAGAAGTATATTGATTTAGGGAAGCAATCTGTTGGCTGGCATGGTCACGTGTCGGAGCGTCGCGCCTCGTCGACGTCAGTACTCAGTGGCGATGGGGGCCGTGACCAAATCTTCGTGTCGCGCTTTATTCGATGTTGATTCTGTGAAATTGTATCAAAATCAGAATATAACGCTACAAGAGAATTTGTAGAAATTACTTTTGCATTTCCTAGTGAAAGAAGAGATTTGTGATTTCGGTACTTACCAAAAAACTTTATTGGCAAGAAATCAACGTTTTTATACTAACCTATAGATGAAAAGAAAAACTGAACTACTTAAGGCTCTTAATTGAAATACAATTAAATCTGTAAAAATCTTTCTCATTATGTAGTAGGTACCTAAGTGGGTTGGGTACCTACCTTTATTTACGACGACCTCCGTGGCCGAGTGGTGTATTCACCGGTTTACAAGGTGCTGCTATCTCAGGAGCTCCCGAGTTCGATTCCCGGTAGGGTAAATATTGAAAATGAACTTTTCAATATTTACTCGGGTCTGGGTGTATGTGGTAATACCTACCTGTCGTTGTTACCAATTTTCATTACACAAGTGCCCAAGCTTTGGTATTAGAACAATGTAGGTATGTGATGGTGTCCAATATCTATATTTCTTTATTTATTTTCCCTCCTTCATTACCGAAATAAATATAATTACGAATTAAAACGCCCGTATACAGGCAAAATGGCCATAATACCCAACCTCATTGAAATTCAGCATTCAAAACATTTGACAAATTATATCCGAGCGAAATTCGCATGAACAAAACGCGTTAAACGTGACCTGCACCGTAAAAACTCAAATTCATTTGAGTGAGATGCGGGCGCGGGGCGCTCCTATTAAAAAGCTCGATAAAAACATCACAATAAAACAATATAATATCGCACAGTTCTTCAGTTACAATTCCAAAATGAACGAGTTGAAGTGAAAAAACAAGCTTGTTATCTTCAATTAGTTTCCGAAGAACGGTGCCGGGGCCAGAATCATAAAGAGGGCGCAATATAGTCGGTGGCGTCCGGAATGAGAATCCGGTTTGAAAAACAGCTTGCGGTCCAGGCGGGCGGTCCGCTATCGAGAAAAGGTTATACCCACTCTTACTACAGCAGCGTAGGCACTGCAACCTTACACCAACACGACCTGTGGTACACGCGTCATCAGGAACACCCACACAAACAACCCATACTAAACTATAACCATTCAAAAATAAGACCCAAATTTGAATGCAAATATTTAACGAGGGGTTGACCGAACCTATATAAAGGCCAAACCCTGACGGTAGGGAACTGAATATTTTAGCGAGCTAAGGATCCCTCAAACGTAACCGCCATCAATATGAATTTTAAAAGTAAAAATAACACACCGTTAGCTTAATTTCAGCTATATTTATTCCATCAGCAAAAACTAAATAAAGTTGTTCATGTCGTTCATTAAAGTGGAGATCGGTAAAATTTGCAAAAAACACTTTAACAAAACTTAACGTTTTCGACATGGGTTTCGGATAACAAAAGCGCAGCAGGAAATGCAATCAGGGTGCCTACCATCAACTCTTATTGCGGTTTTGTTTAGGAACCTAAACTGATCTGCTTCGCTTATTCGTACCACGACAGCTTAATATCAATGACAGCGATTCAGTGATCATTCAATGACATTTCACAGCCGCTGAGCTGTCATCAACTCTTATTTGACTTATAACTCGGCCAAGCTAACATGACATCTGCAGGTTATACCCGTCCCTTTCACTCTCCGGGAATGACAGAATCGAGTGAAAGAGACGGGTAGAAGAAAAAGGGCACATATCGTTCGGTCATTCACATTTAGCGATTCATTTGCGATCCAGTTTTAAGAAGGTCAGAGTACGAAAGAAAGCAATTCATTTTAGGAACCTATTCTGCATCGCGCTATTTTTGATTCGCTGTCTTAAAGTTGATGGTAGGCACCCAGATCCCGCTGATTGGGTTCTTTCTAATGCAACCTAATGCCGATTGCATTTTTAGTAAAGATATTGCTTATCTATTACTTCTTTACTAATATTAAAAAAGAATTGATTTTTTGTTTGTTTGTTTGTAATGGATAAACCCAAGTGGAGTCATCATAGATGGCGCTAGTCGTCACGTATACAATCAGCTCCGTGATAAATCATAATTAAAAAAGGTTGTTTCTGATTTTAAAAGTTTATTTTATGTTTAACACTAAGTTTTAAGTGTAACTTCAGTGTAGTATCGTTTGGAAGAATTAAAAGTGGCGAATAATGAATGAATATTGTACTGCGCAGAAACAAATTGATGAACACATCAAATCTGCCACAGAGTTAGTTGAACTCTGCAAATATAACGCGGAGAGATATGACTCTTTAATAAATAGTCAAATTGATACTTGTAATGATTTCTCTAAAGAGGAAAACATAATTCGGACACCTCAGAGCCCCTGTCATTCATTAACCTGCATAGAGACCTTAAAAAGTAACTATTGCAAACAGTCATTTAAATCAGCTACCTCATGCAAGTCAAAAGACACAAAAACTATTGTTTTCTCAGATAAACTGGGACAAGGTCTAGGAGTAACGATGAAAAATATATATAATAGAAATGTTATAAATGTATGTACACCTGGGAAGTCTTTTAAGGATATTGTGCATAGTTTATCTTTGTATGATATAGATAGTTTGACGAACATAATTATTTTATGTGGCGACAGCTCCCAAGTTAGGAAACGTGAAATCTTGATGAATATTAACTTTTTATTGAAACTACAGTCTGAAACCGGCTGTAAATTAGTAATTAGCTCATTTCCTTACGCGAAAAACCTAACTAGGGAGCAGAATCAGCATATATATGAGTTAAACTCATATTTGTTCAACTTGATAAATTGTCATAGTGACAAGGTTTTATATTTTGATATTAATAATTTTATTAATAATTTTATTTTGACATCGGATACTATGTATCTTGCAAATAGGTTTAGGACAAAAATAGCTAAATTGTTAGCTTTTAATTTACAAGACACCTTTCAAGGTGGCAAGCCAAAGTCTTTTGACTCTGATTTTAGTAGCTTACCTACTAATAATAATTTAATTAATTTAAATAATATAAACACTTCTTTACAAAGTGAAAACGTCTCTAAATCGGCTTTAAACTAAAACATAAGACAACAGCCAAGCCCTCTTGCCTTAACGTATTATGTCAAAACATTCAGGGCCTGTCTGGCAAAGTTTTAGAGTTAGAATTATTTGCAGAATGTAATGACATTCAGGTCATTTGTATAACTGAGCACTGGCTGAATCATTGTGATTTGTCATGTAGTGTGAATAATTTTCAGTTAGCAAATTTATTATCTAGGAAGACAACAACGCGTGGCGGCTCTCTAATTTTCGTAAAAAATAATATAAGCTACAGAGAAAGAAAGGATATTGTAAACCTTTCTATAGAACGTCATGTCGAGCTGTCATGTGTAGAATTAAAAAGCTTAGTCATTGTATGTGTATACCGACCACCTAAAGGTAATTTTGAAACATTTGAATCGGTGATGGAGGATGTGTTGAATAAGCTAAAGTTAAAAAATAAACCAATAGCAGTATGTGGCGATTTTAATGTTGATATTCTCGAAAGCTGTGCATTGACTACACGAATATTAACTTTGTTCAATTCTTTTAATTTAATTAATCAGTTCTTGGAGCCCACAAGGGTAACATCTCATTCAGCCACTTGCATAGATAATGTTTTTTCGGAGTCTGATCCGACTAACAAACTAGTCGTTAAAAATATTACATCCGACCATTACGGATTAAAGGTATCCTATGAATTAGATATTGTTGATGCGCCTAAAAGTGTACAATGCAGGCCCGTTACAAAAACGCGACTACGTAATTTTGAAAATAATGTAGCTGATAAAGTTTCTACGATGCCATATGTGCATGATGATCCTAATGCGCTTTATGGAACCCTTTTTGAATTAGTAACGAATGAGTTCAATAATATCTTTAAGTCTAAAACGATTAAATGCACCCAGAAGTTAAAGTTTTGCGAATGGGCTACGACAGGTATTTATAAAAGTAGAAACAGGCTGTATGAACTATATAAATTAAGAGAAACTAATCACAGCCCTCGTTTCGTAGAACATGTAAAACAATATTCTAAGATTTTCAAAAAAGCATGTTCTAAAGCAAAGTCTATATTTTTAAAGGATAAAATTAAAAAGTCAAATAATAAAATCAAAACAACTTGGGATATTATTAAGCGTGAAACCGGAAAAGGTAAACAACATGACAACAGTCTAGCGCTTAACATTAATAACGCAAGAATAAACTCTGAAACAGAAATTGCTAATATTTTTGATAACTTTTTTGTAAATATACCATTAGTAACCACCTCTAATTTGAATTCTTCACCAGCTTCTGCTGTCTCGGTTCTTGAAAAACATGTGTCTGAGTGTAGTTCATTATTTAATTTTAAAGAAATTAATTCGAGCGATATAATCAAAACATTTAATTTACTTAAAATGAAAACTACCACTGATTTATGGGGCATATCTGTTACTGTACTTAAAAACATTATTCATCCTATTGCCCCTTATCTTGCTATTATATTTAATCAGTGTATCGCTCAAGGAATTTTTCCTGATTTAATGAAATTTAGCAAAGTGATACCTTTATTTAAATCAGGAAACAAAGAAGACCCAAGCAATTATAGACCAATATCAATATTACCCGCCTTAAGCAAAATATTTGAAAAAATAATACTAGAGCAATTATTGTCTCATTTCTCATTAAACAATCTCATGCATAGCAAACAATTCGGATTTATGAAGGGTCAGTCAACCACGGATGCTGGGGTTGCACTTTTAAAGCATGTGTTTGATGCCTGGGAAAAGTCGCAAAATACTCTTGGAATATTTTGCGACTTATCCAAGGCTTTTGATTGTGTTGATCACCGGACGCTGCTGTTGAAGCTAAATCATTACGGTGTAAAAAATAATGCCCAGAAACTAATACTGTCGTATCTCAGTTCCAGAACTCAGACAGTTGACATTAATGGAGTGAAATCAAACGGCTCTCAGATTAAACTAGGCGTACCTCAAGGCTCTATTTTAGGCCCTTTTCTATTTTTGGTTTATATTAATGATTTGCCTTTCTTTGCCAAAAACTTCTGTGATATTGTGTTGTTTGCAGATGATACTTCTTTAATATTTAACATAGACAGAAACAAAACCAATTTTGACGATGTAAACAAAGCACTGTCACAAGTACTCGGTTGGTTTAATTCTAACAATTTGCAGCTTAATGCAAAGAAAACAAAGTGCGTACTTTTTTCTCTGCCAAATGTACAGACGGTACCTGTAGAAATTGTAATCAACAACGAAAAACTGGATTTAGTACAATCAACGATCTTTCTGGGTGTAACTTTAGACTCGAAACTTCAATGGCATGCGCATATCGCAACATTAGCTGGTAAGCTTAGTTCTGCTTCCTACGCTATTAGAAAAGTACGACAGCTAACAGATGTTGATACTGCTAGAACTGTATACTTTAGTTATTTCCATAGCATCATGTCATATGGCATTCTTTTGTGGGGATTAGCGGCTGGCATTAATGCTATATTCATCTTGCAAAAACGAGCAATCAGAGCCATCTATAAACTAGGCTCCAAAACTTCGCTTAGAGACAAGTTCAAGGAAATAGGTATACTGACAGCTGCATCTCAATTTATATTAAATTGCATTCTTTTTGTACGTCGCAATATTAACTTGTATACCAAACATGGTGATTTACACAATCGTAATACTAGAAATAGAAACAAGCTCGTAATGCCTCGGTACCGTTTAGAAAAGGTGCACGGATCTTTCGTTGGTCAAGGTATACACATATATAACAAAATCCCAAGTGATATCTTGGATTTACCATATCTAGAGTTTAAGAATCATATAAAGAGTGGCCTCCTCAAAAAAGGCTATTACACTGTAAATGATTATTTGAACGACAAAACACCTTGGTCGTAACACTCGTAACAAATGTTCCTAGTATGATATTGTGAGTCGTGTCCTTTATTTTATATTATTACCGTTTATATTAGTTAAGCTTTTAATTCGGTCATTTAAGGTAGGCAGTTTGAGTATGTCATGCTCACTAAAACATTTCTACGGTGGTGGCGTGTGAGGCGGGTCGTTACGTTCCCTAAAATATGGTTGAGCGAAGCGATGGCTGGTTCATGCGTCATGCTCGTGAACGGGTGCTGCCAGTGGGAATGGGGCTGCTCTTATCTGCTTGCCTTAAAATGTGTTTTCTTTTGTTTTTATTCATTTTATTAAGAATTACATTTGAAACATGTATGGCGCAACTTGCAGTATATAGTAGAATTGTCTTTTGTTTTAAACTAATATTAAAGCTTTAAGTAGAGTTCCTAAGTAACTGAAAATTGTTCACCGCTATGATCATTAGTTCGCTTATACTTAACTGTATTTATCATAACCCATTGTGTAATTGTGATGGAAACTGACCTTAGTCATACCATGTTAAGGTCATTTTTCAATTTGACGACTCTGTATGAAATAAGACAGGGAGAAAAAAACAACCCTTGGAGTTTCTTGCCGGTTCTTCTCCAAGGCCTCCCGCTGTAGGGTTTGCGAACCGATGGCGTAGCTTCTATGACGTTCACAAGTATTGTAAATAACAATCTAAATTGAATAAACAAATTTGAATCTTGAATCTTGAATCTTGAATAACTTAATGAATTGTAAAGAAAAAAAAATAAAGTTGTTGCAGTGAATAATAATTGCTCATAGATTTAAAATTAATATTCAAGAGTTCTACTAAAGTCGTTTATGACATTGGACATTCCAAAAGTGCCTAAATTGTGCCTTTTCAACGTATTTTAATCAAATTTGTGTATTAAATATATTTGAGTCCATAAAGTGTGTGGTAGTTAAAAATAACTTGAAAAAATGACACCCACCTCACCTCTGTTTTAATAAAACATTTGCTATCGAACTGTATCATATTTTCGCCGTCCCTGTTAAGGACTAGCTGGCGTCGAGTAGTGAGGTTGTACATATTGGTCATACGTTCCGCGAAGTTCAAACCCTACCTTGGACACTTATTTTTTTATTTCTCTTTGATTTATTTTGGACCTTGATTCAACTTAAAGAACTTATATAAGGTTTTTTTTTTAATATATTGTTTTGTGGAACTTTAATATGTCGAAACTTCACTAGGGCTGTTGCGTTCCAAATGACGCTGATAAAGAAAATAATGAGAACTGTATTACATGTACGAAGTGCAAAAAAAAGTTTCATTGTGAATGTATTTCGCTTGAAAAATCTTCGCTTTCTTATGAAACGCGTGCCATATGGAGTTGCCCTGAGTGTTATAATAAACTTCCGAAACCTAATAAAAATGACAGCACACCGATTCGTAATGTCCAAGTAAACAGAGGTAATAAAAGACCGGCTCTGAATTCTCCACCAACAGATACTTCCAAGACGCACGTAATGCGAGATGATACTCAGGAAATTGTTAATGCTATGACTAGAACAATGGAAGATAATTTTCTTAAAATGCGCCAAGATATGATTAATGTTTTTAATGAGACACTGAAACCAATTAAAGCCAAATTATCTCAAATGAATGAATCAATAAGCTTTTTAAGTAATCAATACGATGACATGATATCTGCAAATGAAGCAACTCAAGAAAAGGTGAAAATTTTAGAAAGAGAGAACAATCAACTGAAGTCAAACGTAGAAGATCTTAACCATCGCCTTGCTCAGGTCGAGCAGCTGTCACGCCAATGCAATATTGAGCTTCAATGCGTACCTGAGCGTAAAAACGAAAACTTATTGCAAATAATTAATGACCTTGGGAAAACAGTAGGTTGCGAACTGGAAAAGGGTGTGGTTATGAATTGTACTCGTACAGCAAAGGCGAACCGCTCCAGCACTCGTCCTCGTTCTATAGTGGTGCAGTTGGCCTCCATAAGACTTAGAGATCAGGTTCTTGCATCAGTCATAAGTTACAATAAGGCGAACCCTGGGAATAGACTCAATAGTTCACACTTGGGATTGGCTGGTAACTCCGTCCCAATTTTTGTATCCGAACATCTCTCACCGATGAATAAGGCCCTGCATGCTGCAGCTCGACGAACTGCCAAGGAGAAAGGATACAAATTTGTTTGGATTAGAAATGGAAAAATCTTCCTGAGGAAAAGTGATGAAGCCGACTATATACTTGTCAGAAATATTGATATGTTGAAAGACATTAAGTGATATCATTGTTTTTATTATTCCTAAGTTTTTCTTTGTAATAAATTGGTAATTGTTTGTAGTCTGTATAAAAAAAAGAGCTAAATTCACTCAATATATACTACCAAAATACACGTGGTTTGAGAACTAAAACACATGATTTTTATTGTAATGTAATTTGTAATGACTTTGACGTTATTGTTCTGACCGAAACGTGGTTAAATGGTACAGTTGTTAGTGGTGACTTGTTTGATAATAGGTATGTTGTATACAGAAAGGATAGAGTACAAAATAAATTATGTTCAAAATCGGAGGGAGGCGGTGTTTTGATCGCCGTATCGAAACGATTAAACTCTAGAAGGATGTTTGACTGTGAATCAAAATTGGAGGATCTTTGGGTTATCATTGATTTGCCTGGTGCCCAAACAGTAAGTCGTATTGCTTTTTGTGCTGTATACCTGCCTCCACCTGTGACTCAATCTGTTGTGGATATCTTTGTTAATAATTGTAGTAGGGTTATCGAAGTATTAGGTGACGGTTCTACTGGCCATTGTATTATTGGCGACTTTAATTTAAGTAGCATCAATTGGAGCTTGTTGGGTGATTTAAGTGAAGTCGAGATATCGACATTGTGTCAATCTTTATTAGATTTCCTGTTACTAAATGACCTCAAGCAGCATAATTTTATAAGGAATAACTCTTCCAGAATCCTTGATTTGGTTTTATCTAATTTGCCTTCGTGTACTGTTAGTTCGTCACAGAGTGTTCTTAGTGTAATTGATAAACTACACCCTCCTTTACATATTGAAATATCAATAACTCGAGAAATAAAGCTTGCCTACAAGAAGGATTTAATTAAACTTAACTTTTGGAGAGCTAATTATGAAATAGTGCACAGAGAACTTTTGAGTTGCAAATGGGCTGATTTATTTCATGAGGTTGATAATGTTGACGATATGTTGCAGATTTTTTATGATAAAATTAACACCATAATCAGGAATCATATACCAAAAAAGAAGCCTAAGTTGAATAACTATCCACCTTGGTTTAGCCGTAGTCTAATCAGAGCATTAAAAGAGAAACATAAAGTCAGATCTCGTTTTAAAAAATACAAGAATCCAATGGATAAAATTGAGCTAAAACTATTAGGTGCCCGATGCTCACGTTTGACCACTAGTTGTTACAACAAACATATATCAAATGTGGAAACAAATATAAAGGAAAATCCTAAATTATTTTGGTCCTTCATAAAGGCCAAGCGAGGAGGTTCTGGTTCTTATCCTAATCTGATGTCTGATAGCACCGAATGTTCTTCAGACCCGCAAAAAATTTGTGATTACTTTACAGCTCAATTTGCGTCGGTTTATAATGATTGTGAGGTAAGTAAAAACTCACTTAATTATGTCCATACAGAGTATTTGAATAACATGCAAAATTACGGTATGCAATTGTCTCTCCCACTTCTTAATCGTGATTCGGTACTAAAGAAATTGAAAAGCTTGGATGTTAGCAAGGGAGCAGGTCCGGATGGAATCCCACCAATTTTTATAGTGAAATGTGCAGAACATCTTGTAGAACCTTTATTAGCTATCTTTAATAAATCTATAAGTACTGGTGTGTTCCCTTCTTTATGGAAAACGGCGAAGATGGTTCCTGTTTTTAAATCTGGTGACGAAAGCATGGTTAGCAACTATAGACCGATAGCTATTTTATCTTGCTGTGCTAAAGTTTTGGAATCCTTGATTTGTCCAATTATTCAAATACATCATCATCATCATCATGTCAGCCGAACGACGCCCACTGCTGGGCATAGGCCTCCCCCAAGGATCTCCACAACGATCGGTCCTGCGCTGCCCGCATCCAGCGGCTTCCCGCGATCTTGACCAGATCGTCGGTCCACCTTGTAGGGGGCCTGCCCACGGAACGTCGTCCGGTACGCGGTCGCCATTCGAGAACCTTTCCGCCCCAACGGCCATCGGTTCTCCGCGCTATGTGTCCCGCCCACTGCCACTTCAATGATGCAATCCTTCGAGCTATGTCGGTTGTTTTAGTTCTCCTGCGGATCTCATCATTTCTGATTCGATCGAGCAGGGAAATACCAAGCATCGCTCTCTCCATTGCTCGCTGGGTGACTTTGAGCCTTCTTATGAGACCCATAGTAAAAGACCACGTCTCACTTCCATAGGTCATTACTGGCAACACACACTGGTCAAAGACTTTCGTCTTGAGACATTGAGGTATTTCGGACGCGAATATATGTCGGAGCTTCCCAAACGCTGCCCATCCGAGCTGGATTCGACGAGAGATCTCTTTCTCAAAGTTGGACTTACCTAACTGGACCGTCTGTCCTAGGTAAACATAGTGGTCAACAACTTCGAGTGTAATGTTCCCAACATTAACTGGAGCGGGTGCAACATGGGCATTGAACATGATTTTCGTCTTGTCCATGTTCATCTTAAGACCCACTCTTTGCGAAGCATTACCGAGATCTTCGAGCATTGTGTTCAGGTCTTCCAAGGTCTCAGCCATAAGAACTACATCATCGGCAAACCGTAAGTGTGTTAGGTACTCGCCATTGATGTTGATGCCGTATCCTTTCCAGTCCAGCAGCTTAAAAATATCCTCCAACGCAGCTGTGAACAGTTTGGGAGAGATGACATCTCCCTGTCTCACACCTCGCTGTAGTTGGATAGGATTAGAGCTCTGGTTCTGTAATCGGACCGACATGGTGGCGTTTTGGTATAAGTACCTCAGCACCTCGATGTACCTGTGGTCTATTTGGCACCTCTGGAGAGACTGCAGCACCGCCCAAGTCTCAATCGAATCAAAGGCTTTCTCATAGTCCACGAACGCCAAGCAAAGTGGCAAGTTATACTCTTCGGTCTTCTGTATAACTTGCCGCAGCGTATGAATGTGGTCTATGGTACTGTAGCCTTTCCGGAACCCGGCTTGTTCGGGAGGTTGGAAGTCGTCGAACCTGCGAACGAGACGATTCGTAATGACTCTCGAAAACAACTTATAGATATGGCTCAGAAGCGAGATGGGTCTATAGTTCTTCAAGAGAGTTTTATCACCCTTCTTGAAAAACAGCATCACATCGCTTCTGCCCCATGCCTTTGGCGTTTTGCCCTCAAGGATGACTGAATTGAAAAGCTTCTGGAGGACTTTAAGTATCGGCTTACCGCCCGCTCTCAAAAGCTCTGTTGTGATTCCGTCATCGCCCGCCGCCTTGTTGTTTTTAAGCTGCTTGAGAGCCATTCTAATCTCGTACAGGCTGACGTCCGGGATATCTTCGGTATGGTGTCGGGTAAGCTTGGCTCTTGGGTCTGTAGCCTTGCTTTCAACAGGTGTTTGTGTGGAATATAGCTGTCCATAGAAACTCTCAATCTCCCTCAGGATTTCAGGTGTTGACGAAATGATGCTACCTTTGTCAGTTTTCAGCCTCGTCAATTGACTTTGCCCGATAGACAGATCTCTCGCGAACACTTTGGAGCCTTTGTTCCGCTCAATGGCTTCTTTAATACGCTCGGTATTAAATTGGCGAAGGTCGCGCGTCAAGGACTTAGATATCTGTCTATTAAGCTGTCGATAACGATGGGCATCCGCTGAGTTCTGCAGCTTCATTTCGTGTCTCTGATCCATGAGTAGGAGAGTCTGACTGGAGAGTTTCTTCAATATGGGACGGCGGGTTTTATAGTACTTAGACCCTACCGTGCAGACAGTATCCACCACCATGTTGTATAGATCGTCCACGTCTATGCTGTTCTCAAGGGCTTCGAAGCGGTTTTGAAGCTCGAGCTGAAAGCACTCGGGGTTTTGAATTTGAGCTGGTATTGGTCGGAGCGTGGATTTTATCAGTCGCGATCTTTCGAGCTTGAGATCGATATTCAATGTGCCTCTCACCATACGGTGATCGCTTCCTGTCTTAACAGCGTTGATCACACTGACATCATTGGATATGTGCTTCTTCGTCGACATGATAAAATCGATCTCGTTTTTGACTTTACCGTCCGGACTGATCCAGGTCCATTTGCGGCTTACGGGCTTCCTAAAGGAGTTCATCATATAGAGGTTCTCCCTCTCCATGAAGTCTGCCAGCATCTGGCCTCTATCGTTCCGTTGCCCAAATCCAAATTGCCCCACTCTCAGCTCATCACCGCAACGTTGCCCCAACTTTGCATTGAAATCCCCCATCACAACTGTGTAGTGGGTTTTATAGCTATGCATGGCTTTAGAGATCTCCTCATACATAGCCTCCACTTCGACATCGTCGTGTTTCGAGGTCGGAGCGTAGACCTGGATAACATTCAGCGAATATCGTTTCGATAATCTGAGTATCAGGTACGCTACCCTGCTCGAGACACTTCCGATGGTGATCACGTTGTTGACAAGGGATTTATGGACGATGAACCCGACACCACCGATGGACTGTTGGTCGTTGGTCGATTCAAATACATTCAAAGCAATTTCTGACTAAATATCAACATGGTTTTGTAAAAAATAGATCAACAAGCACAAATTTGATAGATTTTTCAGAATTCTTGTTTGAGGCTCTTGACTCCGGCAAGCAAGTGGATGTAATATACACTGACTTCTGCAGGGCCTTTGATCGCGTTCCACATGACATATTAATAAAGAAGTTATCAGCTTATGGGTTCTGTGACACTTTGCTGAAGTGGGTGAAATCCTACTTGCACGGTCGGCAATTTTACACAGTAGTTAATGGATTTCAATCAGACCTTAAATTTATTACTTCAGGTGTACCACAGGGATCACATTTGGGACCAGTTTTGTTTGGAATTTTTGTCAATGACATTCCTGACTGCTTAAAATTTTCTAAACCTTACATGTATGCGGATGATTTAAAATTTTGCAGAGAAATTAAAACTTTAGAGGACTGCACTTTACTTCAAATGGATTTCGATCTGGTTTATAAATGGTGCCTAGTTAATGGTATGTCACTGAATATTAGTAAATGTTTTTATGTAAAATTTGGTAGAAAACAGAATATGATTACTCAAGATTATGCAGTCGGTGGTGTAAGCATAGAAGAACGCGAAGTTGTCAGGGATCTGGGAGTTTTATTTGACAAGAAATTAACTTTTACTCCGCACATGGAGAACATTGTAAAATGAGCTTCTAGAACAATATTAAAAGTCTACGTAGTTATAAAACAAAAATATTAATTTTTAATAATTTTGTACGAAGCATTTTGGAGTATTGCAGCACTGTTTGGAGACCGCATTATGCGACACATTCTTTACGTCTGGAACGTATTCAGAAAAGGTTTGTCTGGCATCTAATGTATTCCTGTGGTATATCTAAAAAGAAATTAAAGTCGTATAATCAACGTTTGGCGCATTTTAAGATGCTATCATTGTCTAATAGAAGAATCTTAAATGACATAACTTTCGTCACCAAAATATTCAATCACGACGTAGATTGTCCACAGATACTAGATAAAACTAAAATGCGCGTTCCAGTAAGATACCCTAGGAAAGCAATCACTCCCCTTAGAGCTCCGTTTCGTAAAACTGTTTTCGGGTCAAATTCACCAATTGCAAGATTCTGTAAGTTAGTGAACCAATACAGTGACATAATTGACATTCATTTCGACTCGCCAAACAAGATTCGTAATAAAATTCTGTATCTTCTAGATAAATAAAGGAATTATAAGCGCCACTCATTCATTTCTATTGAAATTAAAAAAAAATTGTTTATTTATTTATTTATTTATTTATTTATGGACAACCAACAAGTTCATTCACTTAAAACTTAACATTATTATTTATATTATCTAAGGGATACAATTCTAAGTGATGTCTTATTTATAGGCTGCCACGGCGTGTGTAAATTGCATTCAACTTACGGACTAAGCAGAACATGCAAACTAATTACAAATTTATCTTTAAACTAAAATAAAAAAAAATGAAATATACATACGTATGAAAACATGTAAAGGTGCAGTTCATAAAGCACATAGACACCAATATGGCCAAAACTATATTTCACCCTATCTTGGGAGTTATAGAATTGACGAAAGTTCCATATTTACTAAATATGTCGATATTAGAATTGTTCGGTAATTTATTATAGTAAGATTGCATGCGATTAAGTGATGAGAAATGACCCAAATTACTTTTAAATGTTTTCGGCTTAAATAACTTATATTTCGAAGGGCGTGGCAGTTTGTAGGGAGTATAGAATCTTACATTAGATAATAAATCAGCGCAATCAAGCTGCCCGTTTACAAGCTTATACAAGAACTTTAAGTCGGTAGCTTTTCTTCGATTTTCTAAGTTTTGAATTTTGAAATAGTCTAAACGTTGACTGTAGGAAACAAGCTCTTTTGCCATACGACATTGAAAAGTTAAATGCCAAAGAAATCTTTTATTTATGGACTCAATCCTGTTTTTATGAATTTCGTAAAGGGGTGACCAAACACAACTGCAGTATTCAACTATCGATCTGACGAGACAGTTATACACACAAATTTTTGTTTGAACGTTCCTAAACTCCCTACAATTGCGCAATACAAACCCAAGTACTCTAAAACTCCTTGAGACAATATTTCCTATATGGGTATTAAACATTAACTTATTGTCAATAACAACACCCAGGTCACGGATTGTATCGACCTCCCTTAGCTTTTGATTATTAATGGAGTAGGAAGAAAAATGCGGTTTGATTTTTTTGGAAAAATGAATAAAGAAACATTTGTCAGCGTTCAATTTCAAACGATTATCACTACACCAAGTAACAAATCTATCAAGATCTTGTTGTAGCAGCTGCACGTCCGTATAACTTTTGATATGCTTTACAATTTTAAGATCGTCTGCGTATAAGTAGCATTGGGAATGATAGAAGCAACTCGGGATGTCATTGACAAATAAAATGAAAAATAGGGGTCCTAAATGTGACCCCTGAGGAACTCCTGATGACGTCATATATACGCTAGATTCGTACCCATTTATAACTACCTTGGAACTACGATTGGATAGGTATGATTTACACCACAGTAACAAGTCACCTGATATGCCAAAAGTAGTTAATTTCTTAATAAGAATGTTAATATTAACTAGGTCAAAAGCTTTGCTAAAATCCGTATATATGACGTCAGCAGAGTCTCGGGAATCTACAGCGTCTACTATATTAGACACAAAGCTGACCAAATTGGTTGTTGTGGATCGGGCCTTCATGAAGCCATGCTGTTGTGGAATGATTAAGCGTTTAACATGCCAGAATATTAAAGGGTAAACCAAAGTCTCAAACAATTTACCAAAAATAGGGAGAATAGAAATGGGACGGAAATTTTCAATGTTTGGCTTGTCTCCAGATTTGTGAACTGGAACAATACGTGCCTCCTTCCAAAGTGAAGGGAAAATTCCAGATGCTAAAGATCTATTAAATATTAAGGAAAGAGGCAAGGCCAATACGTCAGCACATTTTAAAACAAATATAGCCGGTATATTATCAGACCCAGCTCCCTTTTTTTATCAAGGCGCTTGAGTGCCAGCTTGACATCATCTACAGTAAGAACAATTTTACGTAAATCATTCGATGTATAATTATCACTTGTTTTGACAATTCTGTTTGAATCTGTGTTAGGCACATTACTGGACACATATATAGACGAAAAATGCTGAGCAAAGAGATTACAAACATCAGGACCGTTAGTAGTAGAAACACTTTTGTAATGCATGCAAGACGGATAACCATTTGCATTTTTATTTTTTTGTTTAAGAAAGGACCAAAATATTTTAGGGTTACTTTTAAGAGTAGATTCAATGGCAGATAAATAGAGTTTGTAGCTTTTGTTTATCAAATTAAGAGATCTCTCTTTGAGCATACGAAATGTAAGAAGATCCATAGGATTTTTGAATTTGGAATACTTAATTCTATATTTTAATTTTTCGTTTAAAACACGTATAATAGCTTTATTGAACCAGACTGGATAGCGGCTACTGGACGTAGGAGAGGATCGTGGTATATGCAATTTAATGGTGTATTGAATAATCGTATAAAACCTTTCTACCATAGAATCCACTGACGAACAGTCACGAAACTCGTTTTCCCAATTTACAGAACCAAGATAATCAATGATTTTAATATAATCACCCTTATGAAACTTGTATATAAGGTTCTTGTTGGATTCTAAACCAGTAGAACTACTAGAACACATCAATTTAAGTTCCAAGGGAGGGTGATACTGATCAACGTTAATTAAAGGTGAAATGCAACACTGAACATTATTTATAGGCAAAGTACATAAAATCAAATCAAGTATTTTGTTATTTCTATTTAAAACATGGTTATATTGGTCTAAGCCATTAAATGACAAAAAATCTAGTAGTAAAGTATTAAGGGTTGTTATAGGTACTTACTCTATTTTTAATTAGAACTTTTTTTATGTGTTTTTATTGTAATTTTTATATTTAAGGTAAAATTATGTTTAATTTAAATTAATTACTAGTGCATGTTGTGTTTACCTGTTAGAGTTTGTGACAATAGGCTATAAGAGTTTACTATAAGCAAGTTGTAAAAGTATTGTTGTACACAAATATTGGTAAACCTAATAAATAAAATAAAAAAATAAAAAAAAAACTACTAAACCTCTTTTAATAGTAGATTGTTTAGCAAGGGATGTATGGCACCCATAACAGTCGAGAGTTTTGGCGCACGAACGAAGTGAGGGCGCCGATAGTTCGAGACTGTTATGGGTCCATACGCCCGAAGTAAACACTCTACTTTTCATTTTGAATAGGAGGAAAGTAAAAATAAACAGAAATAATCTAAAAAAATTCTTACACCGGTAGAGTAACTTAACCTATATTTTATCTCGTTGTTCCTACTACTTAGCTAGTGTTTACATACATACAAAAGATGTAAAAATAAAAATATTGTAAATATATCTATTATTTTAATAAAAAATTTGAATAATTTTGAAGTTCATATTTAGCTAAACACTTTATTTACGTTTAGTGGTAAATCATACATTACTTTTTAACTATCTTGAATTCTAAAATACGGAACCTTCTGGAGCGATCTACTTCAAGTCCGCATCTCGCTCGGTCGCGTCGGCAATTACTACTTTTTTTTCCGTCGTGACCAGTCATGTGTTCAGTTCCTCCACTGCGACTGGTTTTTCTGATATTTAATTACGCGGCCATCGTACGGTGCAGTTTGACCCGCGGCTGCCATCATAATAAACGAGCTGAAACTTAGAAGCATCGTAAAGCTAGCTAAGGTTCAAACATTTTTATTTTTAAGCATATTCCTAGCGGTCGCGTCTATTCGCGTCGCGAAGCGGGAGCGTCATCGTCAGTCACGTGGCGAACGTGACAGGTATTTTTGAAGTCGGTTTAATTTTGTTTTAAATTACTTTTTTATTTATTAATTTTTTGTGTAGATTGTACCATAACATACTTATATCCTAAAAACTACTGAACCGATTTTGATGAAACTTTAACTGTTCCCTAATACACCTGGTTTAAATATAAAAAAAAACATCTCAAAATTCGTGGACAAACAGTATAATTAAGGTACTTACGAAATTTAGCCCACGTACTTGGAAACCTAAATGTAACACGACTAAACTCAAATAGGTATTATCCAATTCCAACAATGGTTATCACATACATACAGGTCGAACTGATAACCTCCTTCTTTTTTGAAGTGGGTAAAAAAGATTTTAATTTCTTGTTGGTTTGTAATGGATACATTTAAAAATTACTGGACCGATTAAAAAATTCGTTCACCAGTAGAAAGCTACATTATTCCCGAGTAACATATTTTATCCCGTTATCCCTACGGGAACGGGACCTACGCTTGTAAAACCGCGGGAAGCCACTACCTATATATTTAAAAACGAAAGGTGACTGACTGATCTATTTACGCACTGCTTAAACTACTGGATGGATCGAGCTGAAATTTGGCACGCATACAGGTATTATGACGTAGGCGTCCGCTAAAAAAGGATTTTGTAAACTTCAACCTCTAAGGGGATGAGACGAGGGTTTGTGTTGTGTTCCCCCAATAACACGAGGACGAAGTCGCGGGCAAAAGCTAGTATGAGATACAAGTATGGTGACGACTGACGCGCAACCAACTTTACCGCGTAGTCACTCCCGCTTCGCATGCTTGCATAATGTCTGTTCATAGTCCTTTTGTTTTTTAAGAATGTGAATTGGTGTAATTGTTTCAATCGGTTTTTTTAGATAATCTAGAAAGATAGAAAGAACAGTTTCTGTATTTATCCATGTTGAAGTTACTAAATTTTGAAACAAGTTGAAATTACAAGAATTAAGCATACTTACTAGCTAAGGTTTAGGACATTTTATAGTCTTCTCGAAGTTTTAATTTAACTCGTTTTTTCGAGAATTTTATTTTCCCATACAAACCAGCTGTCAAACATTTGACGTAAAACATCACCATCAACATAAACAAAACAAATAGGCGCACAATATCGTGTGGTACACGCGGGCGAAGCTGCGGGCGGAAGGTTAGTAGAAAATAAAACTGAACCAAAGGTTTTAAATCAAAGGCTTCACTCGTGTACCTCAAGTTGATCTTGAAAGTCGAGTACCATCCGATTTCGATTAATCGCTCTGGGGCACGTTTTACAGTAATATTTCTGAGCACTTGACAACTTTTAGCTCTCTTTGGTGGCAAATGGATCAGTCGTTCATTGGGAAAGTTTGACAAAAGGCTTAAAAGTAAAGCAAGATTTACATTGATACAGTATCTGACGACAATGCCAGCGCTGGCTCCGTGTAAACGCGCTGGCGACAGCCCTGGCATGTAGTAAAACGGCTGCCAACTTACTGGCTCATTTTTAGGCGCTTAAAATTGGCGCCAGCTACTATATAAAAGCAAATCTGCTATTTATTATAACTACAGGGTTATTTCTTAATACCATCTAAATTTTTTCCAGGCATCATTCAAAGATTCCATTTATTAAAAAACATATAGGCAAGTAATTTAAATTTCTGCAAAAACCTTTTTATCCCAGCGAACCGTGATAACAACAGGATACTACGTCAAAAATGATGTCTGGAAAGACGAAAGTCACGGGGGAAGGGACGGAATGGTCGCGCACGGCGCATGTTGTTAGCGCGCGCAGTTTAAAGAATGTCTTTTAAATAATATTTTACTACTGGGTGATGATAAAAGAAAAAACACGTGTTTTGTTGTTTTCTTCAAAGATTATAATATATGAATTTAGATGGTGTTGAAAAAATTACCCTGTATATAATTATAGCCCGTTCCCGAGTCACACCTGCCGGCCTAGCATGAGCGGCTTATAACGCGCGATATGATATGGTACGGCATGCCGTCTTACTTACACCTTAGTGGGGTAAGCAAGACAACTTGCCGTACCATATCATATGGCGCGTTATAAGCCGCTCATGCTAGGCCGGCTGACCTACCTACCATACCAATCTGCCGCTGAGGTCGACACCCATCTTGTATTCATAACACAAGTCAGTAGTGCACAACTTACCTTAACTTCGATCATTGATGTGAATTGATATTACATTGAAAATATATGTTGTACACATACCTACCTACATAAATACAAAGTTATTAGAAGCAAACATTTTGATTGAGTCTTGGGTCCATAAATCATAAATAAGTTTCAACTAATACGGTATTGGTACGTAACATAAAAAAAAATAACCACATAAAAGAGAAATGCTAAAAGGTCCTTTTCGACCTTTAAATCTAAAGAAATCTGAAATCTGACCTAGAGAGAAATTTTATTTCTTTTACTTTTTTTGTTTTTTTTTGTATAAGTAGTTTTTTTTACTTTTATTTCATACTTTTTAAATTAGGTAACTACACACAATTGTTGTAAGTAAATAAATACCCATTATGCGTGTCAGATCCCTACTGCAGCTAACTATAAGAGCTGATGACCTTGACACGTCTGAACAGATCTTCAAAAATTATAACAATAAACCATCTCGATCACGACAGCTTTAGTCAAATTTGCAACCTCGAAAGACCTGTGCTAACTTTGCAATGCTCGAAAAGCCTCGGGATTTTCAAACTTTTTCAGTTATGGCTTACAACTTCTAAAATATTATTTTAGAATAATATTATTTTATGTTATAACTTTTAATTTATATTTAACTAGCGGCCGCACGCGGTTTCACCCGCGTGGTACCCGTTCCCGTGGGAATATCGGGATAAAATAAAGCCTATGTCACTCGGGAAGACTGTAGAAGTCCTACTAATATTATAAATGTGAAAGTTTAGATGTTTGGATGTTTGGATGTTTGGATGTTTGGATGTTTGTTACTCAATCACGCCAAAACGGCTGAACGGATTTGACTGAAATTTGGAACATAGATACATTGTAGTCTTGAGAGGAACATAGGCTACTTTTTATCCCGGAAAAGTATCACATTCCCGCGGGATAACGTCGTGTAGTCCACGCGGGCGAAGCCGCGGGCGGAAAGCTAGTAGCATATATATTTACTGTGACTGTAGCTTTATAACGGTGTAAGAATTTGCTAAATCGGTCCAGGAGCTCTATTTTTGAATCACTCGGGTCGAGACGAGCGCTCGATTTCTACTGATTTTCGTTCGGAATCTAAAATTCCGTATTTTTTAATCGCTCGACCGCAACGAGTGCCCCTACCCACTCGTTGCAGACAGGCGAGCGATAGAATAACTGTCAAAATCAATTTGTGTGTCACATCTCACGTTACTTGTTCTTGTCAAGTTTGTGAAAACAAGCAAATCTTTTCGTTTTGTTAGTAATAAAACAATTTATTGTTTTGACGACATAGTCACAAAACTAAAAGCACAAAATATACTTTAAGAAGGAACAACTTAAAAATGCGGTGCAAGTGCAACACAAATTCTATATAGTATTATGTTGGCAGCACTGGAAACGAACGATTCAAAAATACGGAAAATCTGCGTCATGCGACTTGGAAGACGAGTGCGACTTATGTCGCATGCGGCAACTCGGTGTCATACGAGTGATTCAAAAATAGAGCTCCAGTACTTTTTGAGTTTATTCGTTACATACAAAAATACAAATCTTTCCTCTTTATAATATATAAGTATATATAGATATATTATTTTAGGCTTTTCGAGCATTGCAAAGTTAGCACAGGGTGCCTACCATCAACTTTAAGACAGCGATTCAAAAATAGCGCGATGCAGAATAGGTTCCTAAAATGAATTGCTTTCTTTCGTACTCTGACCTTCTAAAAACTGGATCGCAAATGAATTGCTAAGTGTTAATGACCGAACAATTTGTGTCCTTTTTCTTCTACCCGTCTCTTTCACTCGATGCTGTCATGCCCGGAGAGTGAGAGGGACGGGTATAACGTATAACGTTTCGGCACCTTTCCAGCCCCCCGATTCACTAACCGTCGGAAACGCCGATTTCATAATATCTTGTTTGTCGTTTGTTGTTTGTCTATACTAATATTATAAAGAGGAAAGATTTGATTGTTTGTTTGTGTGTTTGATTGTTTGTTTGCATCGAATAGGCTCCGAAACTACTGGACCGATTCAGAAAATTCTTTGACCATTAGAAAGCTACATTAATCCTGAGTGACATAGGCTATATTTTTCCCGGTATTCCCACGGGAACGGGTACCACGCGGGTGAAACTGCGAGGTTTTGCTAGTGATAGATAAAATCAAAAATACTGGACCGATTATAAAAATACTTTCACTACTAGAAAGCTACATCTTTCCCGAGGAAAATAGGCTAAATTTTTTCCCGATATTCCTACGGAGACGGGTACCACGCGGCTTAAACCGCGGGAAGCCACTAGTTATAAATATAATAAGACATTTCATTATTTCACCGGTAGCCGACCCCGTTATTGTTATAATATAACTGTAGTTAACAACGTGGTTTGCCGAAAGCCAGCGTTTATTGTTTATAACGCGTTTTTCATTAACATTTTACATACTTACTACGATAATGGTTTTAATTACTAGTGTTTTATTACAGAACAGTGGTCGCCCGCCATTTAGCTTGCGTAGAACCTTAGGCCTATTGTTATGTATTTTTGTACACTTACAGCCGGTTGCACCAAAATATTCATTTTACGAATTCGTAAAAAGTAACTGAATTTTGCTGTCAAAACTGTCAAATCCCATACATTTTTAAACCATAAACCCTGCAAAAGTAAAAGTATAATGTAAAAAAAACTTGGTGCAACCGGTGGTATGAGTAGTTGGTATTTTTTACATTACGTGAGCTCCAGCCGTTTCGGAGTAAGAACAATCACAATGCTATTTTTTTAAATAGGTGTTTGGCTATCTTTTCCCCAAAAACGGAAAACTCCCTTTCTCGTTATTGTATTATTCTGTATGTAACTCAATAGGTACACGAAAAAACAATTTACGGATCGACAAACTTTGCTGTTCCGGTGACAGCGGCGCTATGGATGGACAGCAACTTGACAGCAAAATGGCATTATAAACAAAACACGTTAGTTCCAGTTTTGGTCACCGGAACAGAAAACGTTGTCGCACTATAATTACTGTAAAGTATAGGTACTAACAGCATTTTGAAGGGTGATATCGTTTTCCTAGCTTGCCGCATTGAATTTCATGTGCATTTAGTAAATAGCTCTTATTCCGACACGACAATACACGCAGGGACTTCAACCTTATATACGCATCTGCATCAGTTGCATAGATTAATAGTCTCATCGTTTTTTAATTTCGAACTCAGTAAAAAAACCACAGCGTTTAAACTTGTCATCTGTTACATAATGTAAAGTTCAGAGCTCGTGTCATTCATCTCGTTTGCGAAACAAAACCATTGCACTGAGCCCGAGTCACCGTTGTTTCGAAAGTCAGCGGGGTGACTCAGTGACGTGACTTTCATTTACGTGGTCACCACGTTCCGGGAAACAGGCTGTTTAATCGTAGTTTTAATAGTGACTCACTAATATGGCTAATAGAACGTTCCTCCTCATGACCTAAAAAAGTACCTAAAAATTAGAAGCGAAAGGTTGTAAGCAATTGTTAGTATTGTCAATGTTACTGAACAAAAGTTATTCATCAATGCAAGATGAACGAAAAAGTTTATACAGTTTTTATTTTTATCTTTCAGATGCGATTATGCGGCTGCGCCGGCTTCTGTATTGGTAAGAGTACTTTTACAAAAGTTTATACAAATGTACTTCCAATTACTTATTGTATCTACAGACAAATTGACAGGAGAAAGTAATTCATATACAAACTTCTATTTGTACGGACATTTGCCTATTATAGCAGAGAAAGTGATGTTTATTTCTGGTATTGTTAGTATTCAGCTTTTAATCGAAAGCTTAACGCTTTAACTTACGGTTCATAATTGAGAATGTTTTCCTTCTATCAACAATTCGACATCAACGATCAATGTAAGTAACACTCAGAGATTTTTTGCTTGTTGAATTTCGTATACTCCTACCGCCTAAGGTACTGAAGTAAAATTTAAAGGTTTAAAAATGGTTACTCATTTGACTGAAACTCTACATACAATTTACAACATACTACCTTACCTTTTGATATCGATTTTCGTCTATGTCAAAAGCTCACTTTGTTGAAAATCAAATTCACGTTGCAAAGTTACTACCACAGTAATTAAAATATGAATATCCTTTGAGCGAAGATTTTTCGGACGTTTCCTAAATTTTCTTTGTGTAAAACTAGAAAGCGTACTCACGTTCGTTCGCATGTAACTCGTATAATCAACGAAAAAGGGCTGAAACTTACTTATTTTATGAGTCAAACACATGACGCTTTTTTAGTTTTTTATTATTTTGTAAAAAAAATATCCATAACTTTTACTTTTTTATTGCAAAATAGGTACTACTCCAGATGCCACCAAAAAAAGTATGCGTGAATGAAATTTCGTTCGAATCCGTTAAGTACCTACCTACCTAGTTTTGCGCATAAAAATTTTCTTCTTCTGTTTTGGTGCTTTTCTGTCAGCTAAATAGAAAACATTAACCATCATTTGATAAACAGAATAAAGTTCATTATGTTTTATTAAACGTTTAGAGCTAGACCTATACCCATTTGTCTACATCAAATCCTAGTATGAAGAAACTTTTACACAAAAACATTTAACGTCTATTTTATCGGCTCCAACATCACACGAGAGTATAGAGCAAAATATTACACCATTGCTTTTGACAATAGCGTGACCTACTTTAGAATACTTACCTACTGACTATGTTTCTTGACCCAGAAATACGCTCTTCGTCATTCATCAAATTCTTTTTTAACCATTTGGTAAACCGCTAAAGAGATAATCAAATTGAAAACATGTGTTGTATTGGATTATGGGGTTGGATGGATATGGGTAGAAACTTAAAATCAGTGATTAAGGTAGGTACTCTAAGAGTAAATGTACCACTAAGTTTTCGCCTTTTTGCATCGCTTTGGCACACAATAAGATTTTATTCTATTTCCTATAATTATATTTGATTGTTCTTTTTTCTCTTAGAGATTATTTTTGTAATGTGTACATGTTCATTGCAAATATAATTTATCTATCTAGGTATCTAACTATTCTATAGATCCTACAAACATTATGCGTAGTAGGTACTACTAGTTTGTGTGATTGACTGTTTTTACCAATGACCGGCTCTATTTCATACATACTTGTACTATCCTTTGTATTGTTATTAGTGTATCTTAAATATATTCAAATAGTTTTCGTAACATTGGCATTGAACATTTCCAGAGAAAGTACTTATTTAAAACCTTCAGGCAGATGGCGCTAGTCGCTGAGTAAACATTGGCTCTGTAATTTTTACTAATTATAAAATAGTTTAAGTAAAGTTTTCACGTCTTAATTATAATCTATTTGTCAACTACGGTCCAAACATCACGTGTGAGTGTTATTTACAAAAAATATCCAATCAAAATTAAAATATCAACAAAAAACAGTGACAGTGTAAAATAGTGAAAATAACATCTATTCCGATAAATAAAGGATTTTTTCATACCTATAAAACAATCGTGAGTAAAGACAATCCTCCTATTATAATTGACTGTGTCCACAAAACCAATATTTAAGTGTATTTAATTAATCTATCAAAACGTTCAGTTACTCACATTCAAATATAAAGAAGTGTTAAAGGACTGTGTACCGTATATCATTTCAATAAAAACTATATTGCAATATTGCATGACAAGTAACGCCATCTACTGACATTATCGACCGACTGTGTATCGTATTTTATTGTAAACTAATCCCTAAATACTAACGTGATATGACACGTAACGCCATCTAGTGACGTCAAGCGATACATCTTCAAATCAGAGACAATACAGGCAGCAAGTAACTTTAACATTGGCCGGCTTTATTAATGCTACCATAGCCCAGTGGTTGAGTCCCCAAACTATATAGCCACATCCGACGGCCGACCGCGGTTCAAACCTACGGAGCGACAAACATTTTTTATTAGAAAAAATTTCTTTCCACACGTAACTATGGAACCTAAAGGCACTACATGTTCCAAATGCAAGAAAAACATCAAAGTTAGACGTTATCTTATTTGTCATGAATGCAAGAACGTTTACGATACAGACTGTGCAAAAGTCACAACAAAGCGTTTCCAATTAATGACGAAAGAAAATCGAGCCCGATGGACTTGTGATACGTGTATCAACAAAAAAAGTCAATCACCAAAAATTCAAGAAACACCGCAGCGTAAACAAACTTCTACCGCATCAAGATCATTCTTACAACACGATAACATTACTACAAGGAGACAAGCTGTAAGTTTGGATAATTCATTGAACTCGTCCTTAACATCAAATAGCTCGGAATACCACGCAAAGAGTCTACCTGATATCTCGACTACAGCCCAAGATATAGAAGAACTACAAGACGAAATAATGAAGCTAAAACTTGAACTAAATTCAGCTCACGCTGAGATTGAAAACTTGACGATGGAAAATAAATCCCTACAAAAACTTACATGCGAACAGCAAAATAAGATATTACAATATAAAAATGTTTTTTATGGGTCGCCTAAATTAAGTAAATCACCGCAAACAACTATGAGAAAAAATGCGTTACAAAATGATATGACCAGCCACAGCAATTCGAAAACTCAAGATACTCCTGAACCCGATCACCTGGGGACGAAAACTTCTTACAAGACGACCAAACCAGACGACGTTCATCATAAAACTACGCAAACTGAAAACTTATTATGTAACAGCCACGATAAATTACCCACGAAGGTTTCAAGAAAATTAATGATTTTAGGAACCCAACAATGTTCAGGACTTTCAATTAATTTACATAACTCAAGAAGAAACACAAAATATGAAAAATATGAAATTAATGCATTGATTAAACCTCATGCTTTAACCGAAGAAATATTAAAAGGTTGTAATGATCTTACTCTGAATAATAATGATAAAATTATATTATGTGTTGGGGAAAATGATTCTAACCCTACAAAACTTTTTATTGACTTATCTATTATACTGGACAAACTTAAGAATTATACTGTTATTCTACTAAACATAATGCAAAATAATTATATGAATGTTAATCTTTTAAATAAAAATTTGTTAATGTTAAGTAAAAACTTTAAAAACTGTACATATTTGAATGTTAACTTTAAGACTAATAATTATATATCCGACATTACAAAAAAAATTAATTTCTTTATTGACTGTCACGACTATGATGAAAAGTATTTGTCTTTCAATAACTCTAAAGATATTCTAAATAAAAGGCAACAAACATACAAAAAATTGGGTAACAATAACATTAAAAAAACTAAAATGCAAACAACATTGCTTGATTTTTTTCCACGAATTTCGTACAAAAACCGCTTGCGCAAGCATCCCACCACATTTATTCCTGAGCCTATCCCTCATGAAAATTTAGAAACTAATGAAACATTTGCTTGTACAAATCAATCGACAAATGTGTTATTTCGATAGCAAGAGTAGCGAGAATTTATTCATACTACACCAAAATATAGCTGGATTGTTGAATAAACTTGATACTATTCAAATTTTACTAGAAGAATTTCGGGTAAATGGTCATGAAATAGATGTTATGTGTTTTAGTGAAACCTTCATTAAATCGGGTGAGGATAAAAATTTATACTTAAATGACTACCGTCTAGCCGATTCTTATTGTCGACCTAATATAAGACGAGGTGGCGTATCCATTTTAACTAAAGACCACTTCACTTACAAACAACTTCCGTTTCTCAAAGAGTTAGCGATTGAATATGCATTTGAATGTTGTGGAATTGAAATGCCACAAATGAAATGTATAATCGTTTGCATATATCGAACTCCTAAATCAAACCCTCAAATATTTTTAAAGCAATTTGAGTTGCTGCTTTATAAATTAAGGTGTAAAAGAAACACTAAAATCATAATTACGGGCGACTTTAACATTGATTTATTAAAAAATAATAATATTCAAGAAGAATATATAAGAATAAATGAAAGCTATGGTATTACAATTCATATTAAATCACCTACACGTCGAAATTCCTGCCTAGATCAGATAGTAAGTAATATTCCAAAAGCAGTTGGAATGACGCTTCCGGTAGGTCTATCAGATCATGAAACATGCCAAACCCTTTCTGTTCCCGTGTCTACAAAGGCAAAACAAACTAAAGCAAATTATGTGTATAGGAGAGACTTTAGTAAGGACAATATGAGAAAATTTGCTGAATCCCTATCATGTTTATCCTGGTCAGAAGTATACGGCACTAGTGATCTAAATAAAGCGTTCAATATTTTTCATGAAACTATACTCATGTTTTTCAATCTCTGTTTCCCAATGAATAAAATTAAATTAAAAACTAAATCTTCCGTCCGTTATTGGATTACAAAAGGAATTAAAACATCATCTATGACTAAAAGGAGGTTACGTTTCACATATTATAGTAATAAAAGCCACTCTGATAAATATAAATTTAAAAAATACTCTTCCATTTTTAAAAGGAGTATTAATATATCAAGAAAGCTAAACAATGTAGCCCGATTAAGAAATTGTAAAAACGTTTGTAAAACAACATGGAATCTAATCAAATCTTATGAACAACCTGAATGTACTAAGAAATACATAAATGAATTAAAGGTTAATGGTAAAAATGTTAAAGATCCTACTGACATCTGTAGTAATTTTAATACTTTTTTTACTAATATCACAAAAAAATCGTTAAATACTGATTCAATGCCTAATAATATGACACCCCATATAAATTTGACATCCCACAATAATTTACCTTCAAATCATAATTTAACATCTCGTAATAATTTGACATCGCATAATAGTTTGACATCTCATAATAATTTGACACCTCACAATATAACATCATACAAAAATTTGACATTGCAGAATAATTTGACATCTCATAACAATTTTCCATTATACAATAATATTAAACGTTTAAATGAAAGTATATTTTTATACCCTACTACACCTGACGAAATATTTAAAATCATAAGGTCACTTAAAAACACAAAATCAGTCGGTTACGATGAACTACCCACCAAAATTATTAAGTACTGTGCCCTTGTTCTTTGTGACATCCTAAGTTATTTAATAAATCTGTCCATGACGGAGGGCACATTCCCTGAAGCCCTTAAACTTTCTATTATAAAACCTGTACTAAAAAAAGGTGAGTCAGATGTAATGGATAATTACAGGCCCATTGCCCTTATATCTATACATGCAAAAATTTTTGAAAAGGCAATGTATGAGAGGATTTATAAATTTTTAGAAAAATATAATGTTCTAGCTAAAGAACAAAATGGTTTCCGAAAAGGCAAATCGACCTCATTAGCAGCTTTTAACCTAATAAAAAATGTTACTGAAAATATAGACAAGAATATAGAAACTGTAGCCATATTCTTTGATATGAGCAAAGCATTTGACTTTGTGTCACATGATATTCTGTTATGTAAATGTGAGAAGTATGGTCTAAGAGGAAATGCACTTAAATGGTTACAAACATATCTACAGAATCGCTCGCAATATGTTGAAATTAAATACGTTAATAGCAGTAAGGAAGAGATCACGTCAAAGTCTCCACCAACACAAACCAATATAGGTATACCACAAGGTACGATACTAGGCCCACTATTATTTATAATTTATATAAACGACCTACCTTGTGTAACTAGTTACCAATGCAATTTATTCGCCGACGATATATCTGTTGTGATACCAAAAAGTCCGAATATAATGTTTGATGAAACTATTAATGCTACCATAACTCTCATAGCAAAATGGCTGACAGCTAACAATTTAAATATTAATGTAGGTAAAACTAAGTTGATAAGATTCTATAACAGAAAACCTATAGATAATGAAATAAATATTCACATTAACAATGAACACATAGTGGAGTCGGATGAAGCACTATTTTTGGGCATAGTAATAGATAACCAGTGTTCGTGGAAAAAACATATAAGTAAAATATGCGCAAAAATAAATAGATTCGCCTATGCACTCTGGAGACTAGCGACACTAGTCAACCAAAAAGCAGCTTTAATGGCGTACCATGGGTATGTGGCATCGAACCTTAAATACGGCCTAATTCTTTGGGGAAATTCAACGGCCATTAATAAAGCCTTCATATCTCAAAAACAATGTGTACGAGCCATGTGCAATGCTCCGCCTATGACATCGTGCAAGCAATTGTTTCCAAAATTAAATCTTTTAACCCTCCCTTCCTTATATATTTTTGAATGTTGCATTTTCGTAAAAACCCATCCTCATCTATTTTTACAAAAAGACAATCAAACTATTAGAAGTATTAGGTATCCTGGAAAGTTATTGCTACCCAAAATGCAGACTACTTTATATAAGAATAACTGTTACCCAAGCTGCATACAAATTTATAATAAGTTGCCACATTCCTTGACTGAAGTAAACTTAGTTATATTTCGAAGAAAATTGTTTGACTGGCTTAAAGTGAAGTGTTTCTATTCAGTCAAGGAATATTTTAGTTGCAAAATTGACATTTAATATTACATACATACCTAATAATGACCATTTTCTAAACACAAATTATATTATTCATAAGCATCAATAATTATGTGAAATTGATTTGTATTTTGATAAATTATAATTGTAAAGTTAAGTTCATTGATTTATATTCATTAAAATATGTCACACGCCCTTAGTTGGCAAAATAGACGCACATTATAAAACTTAACATCTTATCTTATCTCTATTTTGTGAATAAAGACTATTTCACTATTTCATTCATTTCATTTCATTTCATTTCATTTCATTTCATTCATTTCTTGTTTCACTTGTACGAATTTTCAGAACTAAGTTCAGTCGATCCACTTTTAAGATATGTATCAAGCAAGTGTGAACGTTGGAGAAAGCAAAATCAGTTCAATCGGCCAATCCATGAACCGAACTTTTAAAATTCCTCGTGTAGGTAATTGTTATTGTATAGTATGGAGACGGGATTAAGCTCTACCCTCACCAGAACGAGTGAAATGGTCCTGAAAATTAAAAAAATCTAATGTTTCTCTATCTAAGGCCTTACATAACTAGTTCAGTCGATCAACTTATAGTTATTTGTGACCTAGAATGTTGGACAAAGCAAAATGGTGAACTTTACAAATTCCTCGTGTAATTGCATAGTATAAATAAAAATAAATAAAATAAATAAATAACTTCTTACATTCACACCAATTATCTAAGCCCATTTTAATTTCATTAAGAAACTGTATCATAGAAAACTTGATAACGGATAAATATATACTTAAATACTTTTTGTTTGTAAATACATACTTAATATACATAGTAAACACCCAGACCAAGACAAATAGACATGTTCATGCACACAAATATTTGTCTTGTTCGGGAATCGAACCCGAGACCGCTGGCGCAGAAGGTGGGTAGCCTACCCCTGCGCCAAATCGGTCGTCAAGTATGGAGAAGAGGTGATTAGCCTCTGCCCTAACCAGACCGAGACAAATCCTCAAATTGCGACTTCGCGGGAACTGGTCGGAGTAGCCGTTTCCGCGATTCGACCGTGACCACAGTGTAACTTCGGGCGGGTGAATCGGACAGAGATAAGTTTTAAAGAAGGTTGTGCGCTAAGAAAATCTTTGTCCGTAACTGTAAGTACTATGGACGGTGGTACGGAAAGGACATTTCGAGGAGCTCGATTGGCTGGCAGGCTGCAATAGCTACTAAGTAAATTTTGGTATGTGTGTGCTTGATATATATTGTTTGGCATGAGCTGCGAGTGAAAAAAAATACATTTTACATGTCTCATATTCTGAAAGTAACTCATAACTTACCTAAAATGCGGGTTGAAAGTGGTATGTTGCGGCCGTAATAAAATTAAAAAAGGAACAGAAGGGGTCGTGTCAAAAGCTGTAAATAAAGACTACTTACGTAGGTACATAAATGATCTATTATCTCTTTGGACATTTAGTTACCAAAGTATGTGGGCAAAGGCACAGAAGCCTATACAGCCTGTTTTGCTACTATAAAATAATTAAAATCGTAGACACCATACAAAAATTAAAATCGTAGGCACCATACAAAAAGATAAATTTTTATTATATTATCTAAAACATTGTTTTTTATATTATTTTTATGCATTCACAATGCAATTTTGTAAGTATAGGAAAATTGTGATAGTAAAAAACCACGAGCCCTATAAGTAGCTTTCAGGCGGGATTCGAACCCGCGCCTCCGGGAATTCGGCCCGATGCTCTGACCAAATAAGCTACCAAAAGGCTTACACGACTCGTCGAATTTTGCTATAACTAGTTACGCTGTAGGCCAGCGTTGCTTCATCAATGTGAGGAAACCCTCGCATCCGAAAGAAACATTTGTACAAATGTTTAACAATCGATTAAGATAAATCGAATCGAATCTAAATCGAAATTGATAATCTCAATATGGCTGTTTCATCTTAATCGATTGTTAAACATTTGTAAAAATGTTTCTTTCGGATGCGAGGGTTTCCTCACATTGATGAAGCAACGCTGGCCTACAGCGTAACAAGTGATAGCAAAATTCGACGAGTCGTGTAAGCCTTTCGGTAGCTTAGTTGGTCAGAGCATCGGGCCGGACTCCCGGAGGCGCGGGTTCGAATCCCGCCTGAAAGCTACTTATAGGGCTCGTGGTTTTTTACTATCACATTTTTCCTATACTTACAAAATTGCATTGTAAATGCATAAAAATAATATAAAAATCTCAATATGGCTGTTTCATCTCAATCGATTGTTAAACATTTGTAAAAATGTTTCTTTCGGATGCGAGGGTTTCCTCACATTGATGAAGCAACGCTGGCCTACAGCGTAACAAGTGATAGCAAAATTCGACGAGTCGTGTAAGCCTTTCGGTAGCTTAGTTGGTCAGAGCATCGGGCCGGATTCCCGTAGGCGCGGGTTCGAATCCCTCCTGAAAGCTACTTATAGGGCTCGTGGTTTTTTACTATCATATTTTTCCTATACTTACAAAATTGCATTGTGAATGCATAAAAATAATATAAAAATCTCAATATGGCTGTTTCATCTTAATCGATTGTTAAACATTTGTGAAAATGTTTCTTTCGGATGCGAGGGTTTCCTCACATTGATGAAGCAACGCTGGCCTACAGCGTAACAAGTGATAGCAAAATTCGACGAGTCGTGTAAGCCTTTCGGTAGCTTAGTTGGTCAGAGCATCGGGCCGGACTCCCGGAGGCGCGGGTTCGAATCCCGCCTGAAAGCTACTTATAGGGCTCGTGGTTTTTTACTATCACATTTTTCCTATACTTACAAAATTGCATTGTAAATGCATAAAAATAATATAAAAATCTCAATATGGCTGTTTCATATTAATCGATTGTTAAACATTTGTAAAAATGTTTCTTTCGGATGCGAGGGTTTCCTCACATTGATGAAGCAACGCTGGCCTACAGCGTAACAAGTGATAGCAAAATTCGACGAGTCGTGTAAGCCTTTTGGTAGCTTAGGTGGTCAGAGCATCGGGCCGGATTCCCGGAGGCGCGGGTTCGAATCCCGCCTTAAAGCTACTTATAGGGCTCGTGGTTTTTTACTATCACATTTTTCCTATATCACATTGTTTTTTAAATAATGCGTTTTTAGAAACAGATTAAAACAAATAAGTAATTTGTAACATAAAAAATCAGGCTACTAATTCCATGGAATTGCATAGAGTACGGGTCAAACACCAAACATTGCTGTATGGACTTAGTTCCCTCGCCTTCCCTATAAGCATCCTAAAATAGAGAAAATATAGCACAAAAGTCTCATCAATCGAAAATTCCGCAGCCATAGGAAAAATATTTTTTTTTCATATTTCTGTTTATTTTTACTTTCCTAATATTCGAAATGAAAAGTAGAGTGTTTACTTCGGGTGTATGGACCCATAACAGTCTTGAACTATCGGCGCCCTCACTTCGTTCGTGCGCCAAAACACTCGACTGTTATAGGTGCCATACATCCCTTGCAAAACAATGTAGGTACTATTACAAATTAAATTTTTAAAATAAAATCAGCAATACCTCAATAATAAAAGTTTATTAAAAATTCGGGCGTATCCAATACTTTCAGCATACCAAATCCATTATACATGCGAGCCAGGGCAGAAGTTCGGATGCTATGCTGGATGGTTGTAGATGAATTTTTAAGATTTGTTTCTGTTCTTTACTTGCCCTGTGGTTTAACTAGAAATGTAATAACTTGGTTACATATAAGATAATCAATTTACTAAACTCGTAGATGGTTATTTATAATTTTAATTTTGTTATTGTGTGTTATTTATTACTTAGTTATTTTTCCCCATAAATAAGATGTTTTCGGTAGCACGCGCACGGAGATAAAACTTAAAATTTAAATAATGAAGTTATTGGGTGCGTAACATTTAGAATGATATACTAAACAACATATCGTATAATACTCACAAAATATAACAAGGAAGTATGAAAAAATTCACAGTTTTATGGACATTTACAGACTAAAGAAATAAAACTATGTCGACATTGAAAAGCTAAAAGGAAACTTATCATATTTAAAATGGTCACTATGCCATAGAATAATACCTAAATAACAAATTGTATTGGCGTGTAGAGTAAATTACAAGCCAGTTTTTATATTTCCGAATTAAATAACATGTCAAAAGGACTGTATAACTATAACTAATGGTCATTGCAGAATATCATGTTGGTACCTGAGGAAATGAAAATGCTTTGGTTTATTTTCAGTTTTCATAAGCAACCGCCAACCATATTTACGTAAGATCCAGGATGAGCTGTAAATTCAAACACTGTCCACTGCTCTGGTTTCGCGTTAAAACTTTGCATTAAAACGGCTCATATTTTACATATTATGAAATGTTTTTAAAATGTCCCATCATAATGTTGGAAACGAGAATTGAATTGTATAGTGCCTAGAAGGTATTCATTGTAAACCACTCTATGCTGCTAATTAGGTAAATATTAACATTATCCCCACCCGGGCAAGCGATTATTTTAGAAGATTTCACTTACGACATCCTCACGATGAAAGAGGAAGTTTAATTCACCTAAGCAGTATAATATAGAAGGATGTTAAAATGGCTGATATAAATAAATAAATCAGTTTCTTACAATGGTACCAATTATCTAGCTCATAAATAAAATAAAATAAATAAATAAATAACTTCTTACATTCACACCAATTATCTAAGCCCATGTTAATTTCATTATGAAACTGTATCATGGAAAACTTGATAACGGATAAATATATACTTAAATACTTTTTGTTTGTAAATACATACTTAATATACATAGAAAACACCCAGACAAAGACAAATAGACATGTTCATGCACACAAATATTTATCTTGTTCGGGAATCGAACCCGAGACCTCTGGCGCAGAAGGCAGGTAGCCTACCCCTGCGCTAAATCGGTCGTCAAATAGCTCTTATGTAAGTAGTTTCATTAAGAAACTGTGTTATGGAAACTAAATAACGGATAAATATATACGAATATACTTTTTGTTTGTAAATATATACTTAACATACTTACATAGAAAATACTGAGACCAAGACAAATAGTCATTGCATACAATTCATGCACACAAATATTTTGTCGAAATCGAACCCGAGACCTCTGGCGCAGGTCCTCGCGCGCCAAATTGGTCGTAGGATGATAACTGCCACAACAACAGTATATCGCACATTATTTCCAAATTATACTCGTAGTTTCCTAAAATAATCAGGACAATTGTCCCTGCTCTCCTTCCACAGACAACTCGATAAGTCCTCGCCCCGGGCAAACATCGGGTTTATCCGTTTAATTTCGTGTGATATAATACCTTTAACTTATACAATAGGATTCGTTGTATGCTGTCTGTTATTGTAGCTTTCGTTATAAAAAGATTTGATGTCTGCGTTACAAATAAAGCTCAATTATTTTCCAACGTCATTCGCACGCCCACTCGGATATACAGCTACCCACGCAAGCTCTCTGGAACATCTCCTTGCCATTCTTTGGAATAAGGTAGAATAAACGCGATGATTTAAAGGACCATACATTTTGAATGCGGTCAATGATAGTTTGGTACTGTAGACACGTCTTATTTGCTCTTTGTTGTTTCGTCACCATGTTATGAAGTGGTGGTTCAACTTGAATTGAATCTTGTAGTTGTTTATGCCCAAAAGAAAGATGGTCTGAAGCGAAAGGCTATATTATTAGTTGTTTATTATATTTATATCTTGTCTAGTCCCTTAGAACAATAATAAACCATAAAGTCGTATTTTACCTATTACCTAGTATAGTATTATATTATCTGTGCTATTACTTTCCCTCGTTCGTATTGAAATGGGTTTCAATAAATCATGAATTTTATGTTACATTTTCAATAGTCGAACTAAGTTGCCCTAATTGAATCACAATGTTAACGATTATTATTAAAAAAAAAATAGATTTAACAGTGGTGAAAGAATAATACCATGTTACTTATTACTTACCTACTAAAAACTTAATTGCTGATATTGTTTTATACAAATTCAATTCACGTTTTTATTTAAAAATATTTGTTATTTATATTTTGAACCAATATTGGTTCATTCATAACACAAAGAGTACTTTCTAGACTGACGGTTGAAATGCATGAAATATGGCTGGGGGCAGGATACATCGCACCGAACAACTCATAATTCATCAGTTATCGCAATTCTGAATCGATGCAGTTTCTAAATATAATAGCTCGACTATGAGATATGAACACATCTCTTGGGCTTAGTGGAGTACGGACATGGATGAATAATGCAGCTTTCAGCTTTATAATAATACCCTTTACTAATAATGATTTAACTATCGTAAGTACCTATATACCTACTCGTACTACTTAAATTAAGAACTTAGTAGGTATGTCTGATTTTCCTCAAGCAACCTATGTTACCTTTTACTATTGTTTTATTTCTCTCTCAAAATAATAGCATCAATAAATAAGATCTGGCAAATATTGAAATCATAGCTAGGTAGTATGTGCACATTAGTGTTATAAATGGACAAATAATTAGTATTTTCTATCAAAAATCAGACAGTGATGTAAGGATGGAATCTTATTGAAAGACGTCAACCCTCGTCACGGGGACAATATTATTGAAAGCATTGTGAAAACAACGCAACAAACTTGTAATAAAATATGAATATAACCAGTTATTTTTATGTTATCAAAGTGACTTTTTATCACTCTTAAGTTAAACAAATTACAGTACTTACATAAATGAACTGTGACTGTCGCTATCTTATTAGTTCATCCTTTTATCCTAAATGCGAAAGTTTGTGAGTATGGATGTTTGTTACTCTTTCACGCAAAAACTACTGAACGGATCTGGATTAAATTTGCAACAGAGATAGATTATAGGCTGGAATAACACATAGAATACTTTTTTTCCCGATATTCCCACGGGAACGGGAACCACGATTGTGAAACCGCGGGCGGCTTTATAATGTGCGTTTACACTGCAACGTTGATACTTGATTTTCTGATAGCTTCTATGGCAATAAACCTATAGAATCTATAGGTTTATTGCCTGTGAATATCATAGCATATACTTAATATAGCTTCATAGCTTGCTCAGTGACACTAATGCTTACAGGTTGTGCACCAGAGCGTGATCAAGATATACAGAAGAACCACCCGTCTGGGAAAGCACGTAAACATTGACAATGATCCTACTTCAACAATGTGTTAAATTTAGATACACGCGTCGATAGGTCGCCTTTTGTCCTTATTAGTACAATATGAGACCGGACTGTTTTTTATATAAGTATAAAAAATGTTTTAACAAATATTAGAAACACAACACTGGTTTTTCAAATAGGTATTTTACATATTTTCGGAAATATAGAGCATCACACTTCCTTAACAGATAAGGACAGCGCTACTCACTTGTGTGACGCCACATGTGAGTAGCACCCAAGAAATTTGTATCTTGTTGGTAGAACCCTACTCCCGCCTTATAAAATTTCGTTTTAGAAAGAGATAGGTGGAGACACAGTTCTTTACAATTCAGCAACTCATTACTTGCGTGTTATTATAAACTGATTGAATTTAGTTTTATTTTTACTTTTTTGCATTAACAATGCAATTTTTTGTATTGAAAATAAAGTATGAAAACAGTAGACCCGTCTCACAACTATCCCAACATTGCAACACTATCCCATCTCATCCCAATCGCAACACAACTGCCCCATCGGAGCTAGTTGTGTGACGGGTCGACTGATTGTTTTTTTTTTCATCTTTGTCATTCTTCAATGTTATATTTTTATGTTACTATTAAATATTTACATATCAATATAACAGTCCGATCCCCTGTTATATAATTTTGTGCTCTTGTTAGGGACTAAAATCATCATTGATTTATTATAGGTACTTATTAAAATAAACTTTCTTACACTTGGCTTTTTCAAAAAGTCAAAAGTCAAAATGTTTTATTCATATAGTTAGATTAAATAAAATTAATGTTTATGAATCATCCAAAATTTTTTTACCTACCACCCGTATGTATGGACATCTTATAACTGACAAGAAATACGGGCGAAAAAAACTCATCAGCTTTAACAGAAGCAACGCATTTACAATAGTAGATTGTATTACAAGGGAGCAAAATAACATATTTACGGCGAGGGCGCTATTTTGAATCCAGAGCGCAGTGAAGGATTCTAAAGTAGAATCCTGAACGCAGCGAGGGATTCAATATACGTCGCCCGAGATGAAAATAATTTTGCGGCCGAGTAATACACTCTACTTTTCATTTCGAATATAAGGAAAGTAAATACACTCTGCTTTTCATCCCCCTCTATAAGAAAAGCAATAAAGACAACTAAAACTACCTAGAAAAATAAAAGAGAGGGGGGCGGGGGGCTTCGCTTTCTCTGTTTTTTCTATAATAGGTAAGTATATAAAAAAATTAAGTTTTGAATTAACAAAAAAAAATTAAAACAAAAAAATTTTTGAATAAAAATTTTTTTTTTGATTTTTTTATATGTCTATCGGATGCCTCCTAACTATCTCCGGAGTACCATAGGGGGTTGAAAATTTTGCTAGATTTTAGCTACGCTACGAGATGCACCGTTTTTGAGATATTCTCGTCTTTATAAAATTATTTTTTTTTTAAATTTTGCAAGTCCCGTCCCCGTACAAAATTAGTTGAAAACTTTTTCATTGCCGATGAGGTAACTCTATGGTTGACTGTAACCAAATTCAGTTCTTTTCTTAAAATTCATTTCCACCCTAGGGTGAAACGGATAGTTTTGGACTCGCTGCTCAGTTTAAATATACATCATTTTCCGAATCTGGGAGATGAAAAATAATTATCTTGTTGCTAGACAAAATGGTAGAATAATAAAAATTATACAAAAAGCTAATGCTGAAGGAAAATTTTCTCATTATTATGTAAGTATATTTTCCTTTTATACATTGTTAGTGTTACTATAATTACGACAACCATGCGTTGCGATCATTTAAATAATATTTCTTTGCAGCGTCTTATTAACATGTTTTTTAAATTTATTCATGCCTTTCCCGACAAACAATAGCCTCTACCTTTTTCAAGTCTAAATCTTGGAACGACAAGCTTATTTTTATTTCTTGTGTTAAAATTATGAATATCACTATTCTTAGTGAACGAGTCAAGATGTTTCCTAACATATAATATCGACAGTGGAAAGGCGAAATTGCTAAAGCGCCATTTTGGCCAAAATGAGTTATATATATATATCGTTGAATAGGATTTTTTTTTCTGCGTCGATTGGTGCGGGTCTTACATCAATCCGATGACTTTTTTGGCGCTTTAGCAATCTGAATTTCAAAGGAAAATCATGAATCTATATTTCTAAAGCGCCATAATTTCAGTGTTTTTTATGTTATGTCGCTTTAGTAGTACATTTTGTTACCACATGGCAGTTCAGCGGGTTTTCTTGCCGGCATTTTGTTTACTTTCATTACATACGCACTTTTTCTTTTCTGTAATTTCAATGACAAATGCGCATTAGCAATTTAGCCTTTTTGCACTTTAATATATTTGTGCATATTAGTTAATTTCGTTGAACATGAATTCCGATAATCTATCACGTTAGCAAAATTTGCCGCTCGCTATTTAAAAGTGGTTGGCCCTTTAGCAAAATTTTAGTGTTAATTATTTACTCATCACATTCTATTAGTAAAACAAATGAACGCCAATCTAATAAAAAAGTAATGTAATCTGGCAGTTAGCAAAATAAACTCAATAAACAAAAAAAATCTATGCCGATTTTCCAAGGCAAGGGAAAGAAATGCGAGAGATGTTTCTTAAATAAAATGTGTGAGAGATGAAAATGAAGGGGAGGTTATTACGGATGAAGGAAAAATAAGGGGTAGATGGACGGACTATTTTGAAAGCCTTATGAATGAGGAGAATGTCTAAGGCAAGGGAAAGAAATGAGAGGGATGATTTTTCAATGAAATGTGTGAGAGATAAAAATGCAGGGGAGGTTCTTACGGATGAAGGAAAAATAAGGGGTAGATGAACAGACTATTTTGAAAGCCTTATGAATGAGGAGAAAGTCTGGAATGGTGTACTCGAGGGTGGACCAGTGAATGTGGGATGAGTGCTAGAGGTTATTATTTATAGGGGGGACGCCAGCGAAGCCGGACGGGTGATCAGTCACCTAGGTCGGGACAATTTCACCGAAAGTGCGAGAGGTTACCGTGGACGAAGTTAAAAAAGTAATTGATGAAATGAAGAATGGAATAGGAATTGGTCCAGATGGCATACCAGTAGAAGTATGGAAGCTGTTGAGAGCTGATGAATGGGAGTGGTTAGATTTTTCTTAAATAAATTTATGCGTGCAAAGCTGGTTGGATAGTGGCTGCAAAGACAGGAGAGTGATGGACTTAGTAGGAGTAAAACCGAATATATTTTTTGCGATTTTGGCGGTTTCTCCAGCCTTGTGCCCGTAAGCCTAGATAGACTGCCCCTACCAGTCTGCTCCAGTTTTAAATACCTTGGGTCATTAGTGCAAGGGAATAGCGAATTTTACCAGGACATTAACAACCGGATTAACGCAGCCTGGAGGGGAGAAGCAGGACGCACTGTCCCGTGACCAAATAGAATTTGGATAAGTAGAGGATGGACAACAAAATGGTAAGGCCCCTGGTGAAGACGGAACATCCTAAAACCTGTTATGAGTGAGCTAAAGAGAATATTTAACTCCGTCCTAAGTAAAGGAACACCCCAAAGGCGTAAAGTAGGGGCGTGGTGGCGTTGTTCTTCAAGAAAGGAGATAAAACTCTAAAGAACTACAGGCCCCTTAAGCTCATGAGTCAGATTTACAAGCGATTTTCAAGAGTCATCATAAATCGTCTCGCCGCAAGACTTGACGCCTTCCAGCCACAGGAGCAGACTGAGTGTCGAAAAGGCTTGAGCACCGTAGACCACATCCACACAGTACGGCAGGTTATACAGAAGTCTTAAGAGTATAACCGACCGTTGTATCTAGCTTTTGTGGACTACGAGAAAGCCTTCGACGCCATCGAGACTTGGGCGCTTCTAGAATTCTTGCAGCGATGCCAAATCGATGATCGATATTTGGAGATGCTGAGAAGCCTATATATAAAAGATGGCGTCGATGTCTATCCGAGTACAAAACCACAAGACTAGATCCATTCGATTGCTCAGAGGCGTGAGACAGGTAAATTTCATATCTACGAAACTGCTCACCAATGCATTGGAGGACACTTGAGTGAAACGGATTAGACATTGATGTCAACGGCGAATATCTCTCACACCTCTGTTTTGCCAACGATATAGTGATAAAGTCGGAATCACTGCAGGATCTGCAAAAATGCTACACAAAAAAAAACACCGCCTTTCAACGTGTGGTACTGGAGTCATGTTCAACGAGCATATCATACCAGAACCGATCAAAGTTGGTGACATCCAACTTGAAGTTGTCCAGGAGTATGTCTTTCTCGGGCAAACACTGCAAATGGGTACATGGGAGACTACTTTGAGAGGGAAGTTGTCAGAAGAGTGCAGCTGGGCTAACAGCTTTGCATGCATGGGAAGCTGCGCATATCTTTTCATCGCCAGTACTACCGCGATGCTTGAAGACTAAAGTCCTACGAGTCCTAAGAGTCTACAATCAGTGCGTCTTACCAGTGTTGACCTATGAAGCCGAAACGTGGAACATCATGACAGTGAAGCTGGCCCACCGACTACATGTCACTTAGAGAGCTATGGAAAGGTCAATTCTTGGAGTGTCTCTCAAGGATAAAATCCGAAATGGGATCATCCGGCAGAGAACCAAAGTGACGAACAATCGGACATAGTCCAAAAATGTAGCAAATTGAACTGGCAGTGAACTGGCCACATTTGTCGCAGAACCGACGAGCGCTGGAGTAGACGGGTTCTCGAATGGAGACCACGTGTCGGCAAACGTAGCGTCGGAAGCCCCCCAGCCAGATGGACCGACGATCTTAAAAAAATAGCGGACAGTGGCTGGATGACAAAGGCGACAGACCGTGCAGCGTGGCGCTCTTTGAGGGAGGCCTACGTCCAGCAGTGGACTGCAATAGGCTGTGATCGACTCGTAACATCACCGGTGCAGGCGGTATGGTGCGGTGATCAGTTTCTATTGGGTTAGCGTAGTTGATTGGTGGCGTGAAAATGAAGTAAATTAAATTGGTAATACAACCATTTGTTTATCTTTGTGTTATCGCTTAAGGATTAGGATTAGGATGATTTATCAAGACTACATTTACGATTTCTTTCATTTTTTTAAGTTTGAATAAATCTGTTGTTTTGCAATACCAGTTTGTATCCTTTTTGTAAAAAACCCCATAAACGTTCTTGCTAATAAGACTTATTTTTATTTAAGCTAAAAAGAAATTGTTAGCATCCTTATCCGTTTAAAACTGCTACTGGTTCATACGTTTAGATGTTTTGTTTTGGTATTATTTAAAGTAAAAGACCGTTTAGATTTTCTGCCTCATTACATTTTATTAAGTGCACTAACGTTAGCTATATTTGCTGCCGATATTTTACGTACATATTGCTGCTTAGTAATTTTGGAGTTCTTTAGTATAAGCTGTTACTCTCTATTAGCAATTTCCGCTTGCTTGACCTACATCATATGTGTCACATATGCATTTTTTTCTCAACCCATAATTAGTAAAAAGCCGAGACGTTTTTGCTAAAGCGACATGTTTCTCGCTTATTAGAATAGTTATGAATCTGTAAAGTTATTCTTAATTAGGATAAAAAATCACTAAACCTTATATCCGAAAATCAACCATATTACATTATAAACAAAAAAGTTACGATTTTTTTGCTCAAAAAAAAAACTTTAAAATTCATTCCCCAAAAGTGCCAATATGGCGTGTTAGCAATTTCGCCTTTCCACTGTCGATATATTCTCATACATGTATTGCCCTGCTATAGTTAGTATATTCATTTCTTTAAACAAAACAAAACTTTCAATTTGCCTCTTATCTATAAGGTCCCAGGTTCCATTCCCGGTCGAGAAAATATAGAAAAACTACCTTTTTGATATTTTCACGTGTCTGGGACCAAGCCTTTGGGTGTATGTACTTAATTTGGGATTGAACAATGAATGTGATGATGAAGTCCAATATTGATCAGAAATTAAGATTATTTTGTATTGTTTAGTTTATTTTCTTAATTTCCCGACGTTTTAAACACCTTGCAGCCTATTACTTGCCGTGGGTCACGGAATGACTTAAAGAGTCATTAAAGTCATACCTAATTTTATACCTAATCCCAAAATCTAAATGTTAGATAGAAAATAATTAATTACACGCTTCATCACTCGCATCATCAGTGAATAATATTAATTTTTATTGTCGCAATTAATCGGACGTGGCTTTGCCAAAGCTATTTCCATGGTAATAGAAACACGTATTAATGCAAGGGTATCTAATTAAACAAATCCAACAAGTTTATCCAAGCACCAAGTTATTCTCCGCAGCCCTCGAGGTCGAACTTGAAAAAACTTAGTATCCGATACTGGAATCAGTCGAAAAAAGATTATTAATTTGAATATTTATATTTTTTATTATGAATTGCCAAGGCTGAAGGCTGCATTTAAACGTAGCTACAATAATATTTAAGCAAGCTCTCCTACTAAGTGTATTACTTTAGATGGAAGTACTCTAGTAAGTCTACCTGAAAACTATTCCAACTGCTACAGCAGCAACATTTTAATTAGATTCTAACAATACTTACTCGTAAAATTGTTCGGTAGGCACAAGCCCAAACTTAGAAAAATACCGCCAAAAGTAATATAAATCTTTTTGAATATTACTTCTCTACTACTTATCTAACCGCCTCTGTTGTCTTGTGGAACACACCACCGGTATCAGACCCAGAGACCCCGGGTTCGATTCCCATTGTATTTATTTGGTTGGTGGTAGGCCTTCTTCTAGGTCGGCCTGGCTAGCTATCACTATATAAGTCTGTGACGCCATAATAACGATGTTTTTAGCATTGTTGTGTTCCGGCAGTTAGAGATAAGATAAGATAGCCAGTTCCTCAGTGGTTGAGGATTCCGGGAGTAGTGCGCTTTCACCTTCAGCCTTATCACCACTTAACATCAAATGTGATGAATTCTAAGTGTTACCCTTTGCGCATTAAAAAAGCCTTTTTCAATTCGTCAAAGATTCAAACTTAAACTTTGCAAAGTTTAAGTTTGAATCTTTTGCTACACTAGGTAAGTATGTTTTTGAATAAATGTTTTTGATTTTTTGATTTTTGAAGTACTTAAGTATTTTTGAGAAAATGTTTATACTTAATGTATAATTTTGATTACTTAATTATAATTAAATAATTTGATTACACATTTATAAGGAAGGCCAGGGTGCCTACCATCAACTTTAAGACAGCGATTCAAAAATAGCGCGATGCAGAATAGGTTCCTAAAATGAATTGCTTTCTTTCGTACTATGACCTTCTAAAAACTGGATCGCAAATGAATTGCTAAATGTAAATGACTGACCGATTTGTGTCCTTATTACTTCTACCCGTCTCTTTCACTCGATTCTGTCATGCCCGGAGAGTGAGAGGGACGGGTATAACCTGCAGATGTCATGTTAGCTTGGCCGAGTTATAAGTCAAATAAGACTACATGACAGTTTAGCGGCTGTGAAATGTCATTGAATGATCACTGAATCGCTGTCATTGATATTAAGCTGTCGTGGTACGAATAAGCGAAGCAGATCAGTTTAGGTCCTAAACAAAACCGCAATAAGAGTTGATGGTAGGCACCCAGTGCCCTGACTGTAGAAATATTTAAATCGCTTTTGATGCCTAAATAATATTAAGGAATATAATAAACCAACTGACTAAACATTTCTAAATTTATCGACTAAAATTAGGTTTGGTTGCGGAAAAATAGGTTAGGTTAGATTGGCGAGTCGCTCACCTAGTATTTTTGTGGGTAAAAAGTATTTTAGTTGATCGGTTAATTACTCTCTCTCTCTCTCTCTCTCTCTCTTCTTCTTCAATCAATAGCTTGGTGTAGGCCTCCTTCAACTGTTTCCATCTATCTCTGTTTTGGGCAATAGGGTCTAGTTGCTGCCTGCCACCTTCTTGATGTCATCCTTCCATCGCATTAAATATTGCATTGTTAATGACTATGGTTAATTACTACCCATAATAAAATGCTAAAAGTGATTTTATTCTACTGATGACAGTTTTAAACGCTAAGAAGCCTCGAAGCCGGTTGGAATCTGTGTAGGCACGCCTTTGAACTTGTAAATGTTCTCCTCAGGGATACACGCTAATTAAACTTGATTAATACTTCTCACTGTTTCGGTTGGAGTATTTTATAACTTGCGTAACTGTAATAATATGTTTAAGTAAGATAATAGAACATTATATGCATTATTAATCATCATCAGCCATTTCACTGGCAAGGGCACTGCCTTCCTTATGGATGGATAAGGAGCATCACCACCGGCCCAATGCGGATTGGTGGGTATTAACGACTGCAAATGCAGCCGGGATCAAAGGCTTAACGTGCCTTTCGAAGCACGTGTCACCCATCCCGTGACCGACCATTGCGAAAGTTGCTAAACCTCATTGAACGGCTCCTCAACTGTAAGTTTGCTCGAACGTAATAACTTTAAAAATGTCTCCTTATACAGAGTTATTTTGAAACCACTGATATCATTGCCACTGGCCAAATTTTTTAGTTTGACTCAGAATCGGTAAGTGAACTACTTTCTCCTAGAAACATGGGATGAAATACGACAAACATTTTTGAACTTTCCAAACTAAATCAATCACGTGATCAGTATAATTTGTATGAAAAGGCGAAAAAAAAGACATATTTCAACCCATGTTTCTAGGAGAAAGTTGTTCACTTACCGATTCTGAGTCAAACTAAAAAATTTGGCCAGTGGTTGCAAAATAACCCTGTATAGTCGTTTATCGAAAAATCTAATTTAGGTACTTAGTACTTCGTAGGAAACTGTAGAGTCAGTTGTGCAAATAGTTTATGTGATACTTATAATATAGCTATTTGCATACCGCTAAATAATTTGCAATTCGATATGGTTTAAGTTAATTACGTATCGAATATCGTCAAGTCCATCATCATCATCATGGATTGTTAAAGCGATATTAATACCTACTACGACATCTGCATTGAATACCTAGTTTATTTACCACTAGCGGCCGCCCGCGGTTTCACCCGCGTGGTTCCCGTTCCCGTGGGAATATCGGGATAAAAAGTACATATAAACCTTCCTCTTGAATCACTCTATCTATTAAAAAAAATTGCATCAAAATCCGTTGCGTAGTTTCAAAGATTTAAGCATACAAAGGGACATAGGGACAGAGAAAGCGACTTTGTTTTATACTATGTAGTGAAGTACAGTCATTCGCGTAATAGATACCAACATCTATCTTCATTTATTCATAAAGCATAGGTAAACTATAAAACCCATATTTAAGAATTTAATATGTCTGGCACGCAACTATTTAAATTGAAATTAAGTCAAAGATTCATTGTAGCTAGACAGCTTTGACTGAGAAGTCGATGACGTTTACCCGCGAGCATTTATGATATTTTTCCGGCATCAAAAGCAGCCTATAACACTTTCTGGCTCACAAACTATCAACATACCAAAACTTATGTCGATCCGTTGTTCCGTTTAGATGTGAGAGACGGACAAAAAAACAAAGTTTCACATAAAAAAATATATCACAAAAAGCAATAGGTAACTAGCAAAACCGTATACCGCCATATTTCACGGAACCAATTGAAACATTTCCAGTCTAAATAGGTTTTGCCGTTAATAATATTTATATGCAGATAACTGAATCAATTGGTTGTTTATTCAATCGTTTACATGCTAATGACTTTAAATTATGGGTCTAAATTCACATAAATTGGCGCGGTATCGATGAAGGCATGTGATAGTGTCATCAGCTCCAACTGTTATCAATTAATTGCCGTTAATTAATGAGCCCACATTCGGGCGAGCAAAGTCACGTGTCCACGATATGTATGATAAATAGAACGAAATAATCGTAGGCATTACGCTCAAATTTGCGGTTTAATTATATCGTTATACCAATGTATTTACGAGATATAACTTTATCAAAAAAAAACAGTTGAGATGAGGTTTTGTTGTAGGTTGCAACGAGATTTCGTTTGTCTACTTCATACAGATTAGTTGAACTGCATTTTTTTAAATGGAGGTGAGTAATATTACTGCAATAAAAAATATAAGTATTTAACGGTGACTCTACTAAGTAGGTACCTAAATGATCTTTACATAAAATTTTATCAAAATTAGCAGTAAGTACCTCCTTCTTAATTGTTTGATGCGAACATATAAACATTTTTTTCCCACAACGGTGTAGCACTTAGCTTTCATCACACCTGATGTTAAGTGGTGATAAGGCTGAAGGTGGAAGCGCACTACTCCCGGGACCCTCATTCACTGAGGAACAGGGTGCCTACCATCAACTCTTATTGCGGTTTTGTTTAGGACCTAAACTGATCTGCTTCGCTTATTCGTACCACGACAGCTAAATATCAATGACAGCGATTCAGTGATCATTCAATGACATTTCACAGCCGCTAAGCTGTCATGTACTCTTATTTGACTTATAACTCGGCCAAGCTAACATGACACCTGCAGGTTATACCCGTCCCTCTCACTCTCCAGGCATGACAGAATCAAGTGAAAGAGACGGGTAGAAGAAATAAGGACACAAATCGTTTGGTCATTCACATTTAGCAATTCATTTGCGATCCAGTTTTTAGAAGGTCATAGTACGAAAGAAAGCAATTCATTTTAGGAACCTATTCTGCATCGCGCTATTTTTGAATCGCTGTCTAAAGTTGATGGTAGGCACCCAGGCTACCTTATCTTTAACTTCCGGAACACTACAATGCTAAAACACCATTGTTATGGCGAAAGACTTAGATGGTGCCTACCACCAACCAAACCGAATACAATATGTACCCCCACTAGGAATCGAACCTCTGGGTCTGATATTGGTGGTGTGTACCACTAGACCATAGAGGCGGTAAAACATACAAAAATTATATACCTAACCACCTTACCCAAATACGATGTCATCTGTCTTACTTCTTCGTTAATACTTTTTGATGCGTGTGGATGTAATTTACTAGAGCTATTTCTCATGGCGATTAATTATTAATGAAAAATGAGGTTGTAATCAATTGAGTGAATATTGGGTTAAGCTCAATGAGAGACGAAGGTCTTGTGCTAGAGGGCATTACTAATTAAATAAAGTACACGTAGGTAGGTTATAAATTACAGAAAATATTAACACAGACGATAATACTTGTTAGGTACTGCATCCAAATATGATTAACTAGCGGCCGCCCGTGGTTTTACCTGCGTGGTTCCCATTCCCGTGTGAAGATCGTGATAAAACGTATCTTATGTTTATTCCAGCCTATAATCGATATCTGTTGCAAATTTCATCCAGATCCGATTAGTAGTTTTTGCGTGAAAGAGTAACAAACATCCATACATACACACATTTCATACATTCATACATCCATCCGTACTTACAAACTTTCGCATCACATTTATAATGTACCTAGTTGGATTATTACGAATAGTCCGGGAAGAATTCGATGAACCGTCACTTCTCGTGCTGGCGTCTCACCGTTCATTTGCAGACCAAATACTATGCATTGTACCTACTACCCTAGTTTAATACATATTCAACTACCTCCTCCTTTTTGAAGTCGGTCAAAAAGGTTGTAACCTCTTGAATATGAAATTAGGGCTCTTAGCTTAATTTTTCGTATGTATTATATTATAAGTAGGGCAGAGGTACCCTTTGTGGCCACTTTAAGGATTTTTTGACTTTTAAGCACTGAGTACTAAATGGTCTTAGGTATTTAAGACACAAGTGATATCTTAAGTTATAGATAATTTATCTACCTTTAAAGGTACATTTTTCAAATTTATAAAAGTAAAATAGTTTTTATTATATTACACACAATATGTGAGAGGTGCCAAATGTACCAGTTTTGGCCACTTACTGATAGTTAAACTTTTGTAAGTATTGCGAAAAATCAAACACAAACCCAGGTAAAATCAATATATTCTAATGAATAGAAACCAGTCAATTGCAAAATAACAATTTAATTGTAAAAAACAAAGGTTTATTAAGTATTTCATCCAAAGCAAATTTCTTAAAATTTTCATACAAAACATTTTTTCAAACAGAAAAAGGAATTTATTGAAAAAAAATCTTATGAGATGACATAAGGAATTCTAACGGTTGTTATTATTACCTGAAAATACCTTATTTTAATTGCCTTTATCAAAAATGCCTAAAAGTTGTTTAGAAAACTTTTAGAGCAAAAAGTGGCCAAAACCGGTACAGTGGCCAAAACCGGTACGCCTGCCCTATGTACGAATCCAATAGATAACAATTTTTTATAGTATTACTTTTATTTAAGTAATAAAAATCTCGACTGTTCCTGATTATGGCGAAAAGATGTTAATTCAAAAGAAAACACAACTAGGAATCTTAATAAGAAACACAGTCCCTGATAAACTCGGAAGATGCGCTTAATTAACATAGTGGGTGCCGCGACTGCACTCGCTTGCACTATCGACTGTATAATTAATTTGGTAACCTCCACGACACACCAGGAACTTAATGCAAAAACCTTGAATATATGCCCGTGTTGTTTGTAACGAATTATAGTTAACCAAGCTCTTTGTAGCTAATTACACGTTGAACTACATATTCGTATGTTACACCCATTTAATATTAAGTATATGGTGCCAATTTGCGTAATTGTTTTTCTCAGTAGGTTAGGTACTTATAACAAACGTTCGTAAACCGTGTCTGAAAAACATATTTTTATTTTATTTTAATTTTTAGTTTTTTACATTCACAATGCAATTTTTATTACTGAAAAATGTAAAATGAAGTTTATTTAGAAAAAATCGACCATCTTTAGCGATTGACAAATACCTGGAAAGGTATTTCTTTCGCGTGTGAGGGTAGTAATATCTCCACATTGAAATTAACGCTGACTATACAGCGCGTAAGAAGTATTGGATAAATTCGACGCTTCTCGTAACGACTCCGTAGCTCAGTGGTTAGAGCAGTCGCCCGGAAAGCGAAAGGTCGTGGGTTCGAGTCCCAGCTAGTTGTGAGACGGGTGGTTGGTGGTAGGACTTGTTCTCAGTCCGCCTGGCTAGCTACCACCATCTTATTTATGTCTGTCGCCATATCAATGATGTTTTCAGCATTATTGTGTTCCGGTAGTTAGATATAAGAAAGCCAGTTCCTCAGTGATTGAGGATTCCGGGAGTAGTGCATTTCCACCTTAACTACCACCTTAACCACTATTACCACTTAACATCATGAAAGGTACTTACTACCCCGTTGTGGATTTAAAAAAAGACGTGGGCTCAAAAAGGAAGACTTTTGACGTTCCAGGCAGTTACTTATTGGTTAGTAAAATAAACTTTCCTATTTTTGATGTTCCCTGATGCAACATTAAAATATTTTTGTTAATAATGCAAGTATGCCAGTGTAATTTTGCCACAAGATGACTTGAGTAGATGACTCGCAGAATCATAAAAATATGACATTACAATAATATGGCAAATGGAGAAAAACACAAGGAATCCAGATAATCCGCGAGAGGTCTTTTACCGCAATCAAAAACGGAGACGTGTCTGCACATTCCGAGACTATGTGCAAATTACTTGCTAGGTCAAATAAATCTATCTGAAACACGCTCAATTCCACCAATCAAAGTAAGTGGCACACTCCTGACTGATGGTTATTGCATTAACACTCACTCTTACAATTTTTTGTGTACCAAATAATTATATAATGAATCAAGTGGATCTATTTCAAAACTCACTATTAAATCTTTTTTTCTGTAGCAAATAATAATAATGATTCAAGTGTAGCTAATGCAAAAATGTACGTCAAACTTTTCACATTTCGATTTCAGAAATTGTTTATGTTTAGCTTTTGGTGGCCAGCAAAATGCCATGTAAAATTTAGTGGTCTCCTACAGTACCGCTAAGGTACAGAGTTTTCTAAAGAGCCGGTGCATAAATCACATTAAGGTGTACAAGAATTCTTAGGGCGTTTGTGCACTACCACTGAATTTTACCGATCCGGAAAAAAACGGATGCTTGTATTTAATTAATAACTATTATAAATGATTAATTAGTAAAATACAAGCATCCGTTTTTTTCCGGATCGGTAAAATTCAGTGTAGTGCACAAACGCACTTAGGGAAGTTCAAGAAAATACACTAGTGGTCATGAAAATTAAACCATTGTGTTATTTTCATACAAGAATGCTCACTTTGTACTACGCTACTTGTTTTATAATTACAAAAGTTTTTACGAATTTGCAGTAGGTAATTTATAGGTCAACAAATGGTTAGAATGCTATCTAAAATTAATAAAGCTAAATTTTGCAATAATCTGGGAGCACGGCAGTGCCAAGCAAACACTGCCGTATCTTTTTCTGGAACCATTTCAGCGTATTTTCAAGCATCTCTTTTAGGACCTTTGGATAGGTCTAGAACGCTGAAATTATTGCCATTTAGTAAACTATAAGCGTGTGTTTATAGTAGTACTAGTAGAGTGTACTAGGACCCCAAGTTTGTAGCTCATTTGTTTCCGAAGTTATACGAAAACAAAGTTTTGCTAATTCGACACTGACTCACTGATAATCAAAATAGAACTAGTACTTCCCATAAACCTAATAGAAACCTTTTGCAAAAAGGAGTAAGTAAAATCTAACCAAAAACATCCTGTCATAAAACAAGCCATATCTCGTTGCAGCCGTTTATTTCTCTATAAAAAGTGATAAAATCACTCATCACTTTTTATCTATCTTCTATCTTCTATATATATAAAATTCAAAGTCCTGACTGACTGACTGACTGACTGACTGACTGACTGACTGACTGACTGACTGAGATATCAACGCACAGCCCAAACCGCTGAACCTAGAGACTTCAAATTTTGCACATAGATACGTTATATAGTGTAGGCATCCACTAAGAAAAGATTTTTAGAAATTCCACCCCTAAGAGGGTGAAATAGGGGATAAATGTTTGTATGAAAGTCCGTCAGTTTTGAAGTTAGGATCTTCAAATTTTGTATTTAGGCTGGCAATTGAAAATTAATATTTACCTGTGTCAGCGTTTTTGACAATTCCACCCCCGAAGGGGTGAAAAGGGGGATAAATGTTGTATCTGGAAAGTCCTTTATTTAATTTATTATTTAGGCTTATAGTTGGAAAGTAAAACAAATAAGCAACCACATATTTCGTATTTTTTCGAAAATCAACCCCTTAGAGGTTAAATGGGATAAATAAACCTAAAAATCGATATGGATGTCGTTATTGAGGTTTTGTGGGATGACGATTGCAAAAATGGCATTTATTTTGATGTTTAACACCCTGAACATGATTCAACCTCTAAAAGGTTGAAATAGGGGTGAAATTTTGAATGAAAAATCAGGGGTAAAATAGACATTTCAACTTGAAACTTTGTAGGCTTACTCTTTAAACAAATAGGCAACCCATTTCGTAATTTTCCCATAATCAAACCCAGGGGGTAAAATAGGGGATGAATATGTGTATGAAAGTCCGTCAGTTTTGAAGTTAAGATCTTCTAATTTTGCATTTAGGCTGGCAATTGAAAATTAATATTTTCCTGTGTCAGCGTTTTTGACAATTCCACCCCCGAAGGGGTGAAAAAGGGGATGAAATGTTGTATCTGGAAAGTCCTCCATTAAATTTATTATTTAGGCTTATGGTCGGAAAGTAAAACAAATAAGCAAACACATATTTCGTATTTTTTCGAAAATCAACCCCTTAGAGGTTAAATGGGATAAATAAACCTAAAAATCGATATGGATGTCGTTATTGAGGTTTTGTGGGATGACGATTGCAAAAATGGCATTTATTTTGATGTTTAACACCCTGAACATGATTCAACCTCTAAAAGGTTCAAATAGGGGTGAAATTTTGAATGAAAAATCAGGGGGTAAAATAGACATTTTAACTTGAAACTTTGTAGGCTTACTTCTTAAAACAAATAGGCAACCCATTTCGTAGTTTTTGGAAAATCAAACCCAGGGGGTAAATATAGGGTAGGTATAGAAACCTAAATCATCTTAAGTACCTACCCTAAAAGTTCTTGGTACCTAACAAGTTCTTGGTACCTAAGCTACTCAGTACTAACTTTTTGATTGTGAAACAGACATTTACTATTTACTAGCTTCCGCCCGCGACTTCGTCCGCGTGGACATTCGAGAAAATACTTAGGGGACCAATAACCAGGATAAAAAGTATTGTATGTTTTAATTTCATAAAAATCCGATCAGCCGTTTTTACGTGATTAGGCGGGTCCTCCCTCACCAAGCGAGCAGCCTCGCGCGAGGCAGAACGCTTGCCACGTGCGGCGGGCCTCGCACGAGGCTGCTCGCTTGGTGAGGGAGGACCCGCCTAATCACGTAAAAACGGCTGATCGGATTTTTATGAAATTAAAACATACAATACTTTTTATCCTGGTTATTGGTCCCCTAAGTATTTTCTCGAATGTCCACGCGGACGAAGTCGCGGGCGGAAGCTAGTAGAGAAATAAGTGGCTCCAGCAAGATTTGGCTAGTTTTTTACAGGATGTTTTTGGTGGGTAAATATAACACGTTGCTAGAGCTAGTTGTAAATTTTTAACTATAAACTAACGGCCAGAATTAATAATCTATCCACAGATAGGGATAGGCATTATCCAGATTAGTTGCTAGGCAACACCTAGCAACACCCATGCAACTGTCATTAATTCTATGTTAATATCAAACGTTGCATAGCAACTAATCTGGATAATACCTATCCCTATCTGTGGATCAATTTTTTATTCTAGCCGTAAGTCGACCGACATTATAATGTTTATCTATTGGACAAATAAAATAAAGGAGAAGAATGAAAGAGGGCCCCCAATTAACTATCTATGCATTATGAGCGTTTAAAGGAAGAAAGGAATCCTCACAAGACAGAAAATCCGTTAGGCAAACTCAACTACATATAAAAATAGCTCCGATAGAGCAAGTAAAATATACCATCTGTCTTTCTCACGTATCCAAGGGTTCTTTGTGAAATGTCCAGCGGATGTCTCGAATGCCGGCTCTCCAAGGCCTCTATTACAGAGAAGTTTTACGATCTGCAATTTTTGGATCTTTATTACGGTCACATTTACTGTCGAATATAAACAAGCTTGCAATTCATCAAATGCTGGTGTAATCATATTTGGCACCAGAAGGAGAAATTTTATAGTTAATAGCCTATGAAAATAAGGCGTAATAGTAATTTACTTTCTTTCCTTTTGTTCATTTCATATTTTAATTGATTTCTTTAACAAGTCTCATATCTTATTACGAGCACTTGAGATATCTTGTCGTTAATTTAAGAGTATTAAACAATTCGGTCATTTAATCTATCGCTATAAATAAATACTTGTAGGTAGTATTTATTTATTATGCCTTGTTCTCAAAGTGCGTTGTTTTTGGAACGGTTGACCCAACAGTATCTTGTTCATATCAAAGAGCGAATTAATGTGTTTAAGTTTCCTGAAATGGAGTAATTATGCTGAAACGAACCTCAAAGACTCATTGTTTCCTACCGCACCCATTATAAAATTCATGAGTGAGTTCCCATAAATCCATACAGGATTCATATGCAATTCGTCGAACGCGTATTGGTCGTGTTAGTTGCATGAATATTTATCTGTGCGTTGTACCTACGTGATCACTTAAAGTCAATGGTTCTTTTGTTTCTTGTCCTTGATTGCCTTGATGGGACTAGGAAATGCGATGTAGCTTTATTAGGTATGCGCTTGCGAATATGCAGACTTTTTTGTTGGAACTACTTTTGGACTATGATAATTAACTTTATGTTATGATGAGCGCTGTGTGTAATACAGGTTTTAAATATTCTCTCATGCCGTAATAAAGGACAAGATTATCAATACGAAGCAAGTTTTTAATCGCAATACAGCCAACGTGAAAATGAAAAACATACTTACACGACCACAAATAATATTGAAGTATATATGTCTTTTTAAAAGTCGGAAACACGTTTTAAACTAACGTTAAAGAAAAATATTGCAAGGTGGTGTGCGTCATTTAAGTACAAATATGTCAATTTCACTGTGTGAACTTTAGATATAAATTATTATACATTTTCTCTCTAACTTGGTATATTTTTTCGGTAAAAGGGCGGTTATTCAAATAAATTAACATTACACGCTAATATTCAAGATCACGCGTAAATATTTTGCAATTTAACGTCTGTAATTTTATTTGGCGTTTTAATGATAAAACATTAGTGAAGAAGCCTCGTGAAGTGAAGGGAACAATAATCTAGTTTAACTTGTAGATTACCTACCTACATATATAGTCAAGTTAGAAGCAGTATATTTCGTGTATATTTATGCAGTGTGTTAAGTGGTTAGATGTAAATCTTATTTAAAAAAAAAAAAAAATATTAAGACCGAAATCGATGTTACATGATCTAGTTGAGAATTATAACTAACTATCTCTAAGGAAGTTTGAGTATTTATAGTAAAAGAGCCCTAAGAAAGGAAAACATAACAATTACTTAATTACGAAACAAAGGTTCAAAGGACTCGTGGAAAGCTTAAGTGATTCTATACATGATAATGAAGTTTGGTAAATAAAGCAATTAGTTAAAAAGAAGTAAATACAATAATGAAATTAAAAACAAAGGATACCTATTACTACTTATATCTAAAGTAAATGGTTCGAGTAAACAAAAGAAAGAACTTATGATTAGATATTGTATATGGAATAACATATGAGTAAATAGGGGTATGACATAACACCTCCCCCGTTAGAATAAAGATTGGGCGTTAGCGCCTGATCTTTGTGGTGTGGTTGAAGGGTCATAGCTTTCGTCTTCGGAGATGCATGATGATACGGTGTGATTTAGCATAGACATCGGGATTGCGTTGTGGAGACTTGTATAAACTTGATGTCTTCGTGATGATGAACTAAAGCAGTTGTTGAATATCTGTATGCAGGAACTATCATCTCGGTTACGTCGATTGTTGAAATGGTTTGTAACTCGGTGACGTTTTCGAAAGAGTTTGTAGAGTTTTGTACTCTACAAACTCTTTCGATAACATCGAGATTCCGGTTGTGAAATAGAACCATGAGAATGAAGTTTGATGTCTCCGAATAAATAGTTTGTTCTTGATTTTCTGGATCTCTTCATTATCTTTGTCCAGTTGATGCTTTAGGTTGTAGAGTGAATCCAAAAGAGTTTCATTAATGGTGATAGGTAGTAAATCTGGAACATGTAGATTCTTGTTTTCTTCAAAGCAATCATCAGTTCTGATGTCAGGGATTATAATGGGGAATGTGATATTTTCTTCTTTGTCTTGATATGCAGATAGAGTACTATAACCAGTGTAGAGCTTGCAGTTTTCTTTAAGAGTGATGATTCCTGACCCTTGAAGGTTGTGATGAGTAACTTGATTGTTGCATTGGAGTATGCATTGCGTTGCGTTGCTGAGAATATACAGCCATCTGTTGTCTTCTAGTGGTTGAAACGTGTTGATTTGAGCAGTAAATGTTGATGTTGTGCAGGTATTCGGGATCTTGTTGGAGATGCTGAACAGGATTTGCAGCTCGCAGATTGGACGTGTATCAGCGTTGTAGACGACGATGTTACGGCAGACACTTCTTCTTTCAGTGTATGTCTTGCATTGGCTCATTGTGCTTGTAGATATGTAGCGTTCTCCGTTTGGGTTTGTAGCTAAATACTTATGCTCTGATAGGATGGTTGTATAGAAGGATGAGTTAGGATGTTGGATAGGGATAGAAAATATATGATAAAGAGTTAAGGATTCTGGTTTTACTAGAGGAAAATCTTATATATAAACTAATCTATTGGAATACACATAAGCAGAAAGTTGAGAAGAATCTTAGTTTTTATTAATATTTTCTATAGTAACGGGACATACTAGTTGTTTATTAGACCTGGCATGGTTAGATAAAAGAAGATTTTTATGTAATTTATTTAAAGATATTATTGAAGGATGAACTATATTAGATTTAGCAAATAGAATACTTGCTAAGCAATCGTTAATATCGTTTTCAAGATTAGTTACTAATTCTAGGACTTGAATGGAAATTGTAGAAATATCTTCCGAAACTTAAATGTCAAAAATTGAGTTAGAGCTACTATTAAGGTATGTGTTTAGTTTATCAATATTATCAATAATGATTTGTTCATCGTAAGATATTTTGAAAAAAGTCTCATTGAAGTTTTTTAATGTACTAGAAGTTATTTGAATTTGATCTTGCATTAAAGATGTTAGATCGAGTTCACGTTTCTCGAGCATGTCGATACATTCATTGTAATGTTTGGTTTGTTGTCCACGTTAGGAGGAGCCATTTTATTTATATGATTTAGTTTGAAAAATAGAAATAGGTAAGTATATGAAATTTATGTATATATAAATATGGATTTAGGAAATGAATAAGGATTTTAGAGCAAATAAGTTTCAGCCACTTACCACAACAATATGATGATCGCTCCGAGCTTCATACTACGATACCAGCAGTAGGTTCGGCAAAGTATTATTAAAAGCCTTCGGCTACCGCGTTTATTTAACTTCGGCGATTTTATTCCTTCGTTATTATTTAACACGTTCCACTTTGTCGTGCACTCTCGATCCTACCGACTGCGCCAAATTTGTTATGTGGTTAGATGTAAAACTTATTTAAAAATAAATATTTATTTATTAAGACAGAAAATCGATGTTACAAGATCTAGTTGAGAATTATAACTAACTATCTCTAAGGAAGTTTGAGTATTTATAGTAAAAGAGCCCTGAGAAAGGTAAACATAACAATTACTTAATTACTAAACAAAGGTTCAAAGGACTCGTGGAAAGTTTAAGTGATTCTATACATGACAATGAAGTTTGGTTAATAAGGCAATTAGTTAAAAAGAAGTAAATACAATAATGAAATTAATAACAAAGGATATTACTACTTATATCTAAAGTAAATGGTTCGAGTAAACAAAAGAAAGAACTTATAATAAGATATTGTATATGGAATAACATATGAGTAAACTAGCTTTCCGCCCGCGGCTTCGCCCGCGGCTTCGCCCGCGTGGACTACATGACGTTATCCCGCGGGAATGTGACATTTTTCCTGGGTAAAAAGCTGCCTATGTTCCTCTCCAGGCTACAAAGTATCTGTGTTCCAAATTTCAGCCTAATCCGTTCAGCCGTTTTGGCGTGATTGAGTAACAAACATCCAAACATCCAAACATCTAAACTTTCACATTTATAATATTAGTAGGATAGGGGTATGACATAACAAGTGTTTATATTTCGACCTATATTTCTACGGGAAAATTTTGCAGTTTCATGGGTAGAGTCACTTCTTAAAATATTTTTTGCTTATTTTGTTACATTCTCGTTACTACAAAAACTAACTACAAAAAATATTATTTAAAATTTTACTTTTTTTGCATTCACAATGCAATTTTAATTATTGAAAAATGTCAAATGAAAAATTTAGAGTGAGTTGTGAGACGGATCGAGTTTTTCTAAATACTTCGTTTTCCATTTTTCAATACAAAAAATATTACCTACAATCAGTACTAGCCCTAACACGAAAAACTGTCGTTATGGTAACCGTTATGGTTATCGTATAATTTTGTATGAAAACCAGAGCAGCTCCTCTTTTGGTCGTATAAGGAATTAAAATTTAATACATATTAAATTTAATAGCAGCACTTAGAGAGCTTTTGAAGGACGGCATAGTTTTCTATTCGATTATCATAACGATAGTTTGTCATGCTAGGGGTACAGTACAGGTACAGTCCCGACACTGGATGGAGGATCAGGAAGTGGCCAGGCACATTGCATGCAGACGGGGTATGCGTAAACGCATTCCCCTCACTATAAAAAATAGGGTACATTAGTACAGGTACAGTATTACAAAAGTGGTGAAAGAGGGGATGAAAGTTTGAACAGAGAGGGAAATGTCAAAGATCTTCGCGAGTGAAATCTTCATAATCATAATCATAAAGCTTTATTTGCTAAAAAACATGGTAATATGGTCTTAGTACACTTTAAAGTGCTCATGTTCTGCTATTAGTAATACAGCATGCAAATACAATATTGTTCAATATTTAGAATTAATTAGGTATCCTGATCAAGATTGGAATACTAGGTAGGTACAGTTTTTTTTTAAATTCATAATAAAATTATTCATTAATTTAGAAAAATGTCAAAATAATAATATAAACATTCGATTTAATTACTTAGGTCAATATCGTCAAAAATGTCGAATTATGTGTTTTCGTCAAAAAACTCTTTTATGTCATAAAAAGATTTTTCAATCAACCATTGCATTAATTTCTTTCTAAATAAATGTGCGTTCAGTTCTTTAATATATTTAGGTATTTTATTATATATTCGTATACACATCATTAGAACACTCTTCCAATACTTGGCTGAATGCGGTATTTCTTTTAGCACAAGTTTATGAGGGTCTCTGTGAAGTCTATAATTTTGTTGCGATGCATTTTTAAATAGCTCCTTGTGTTTTTTGACAAAAATACACACTTCAAAAATATAAAGGGACGGCAGCGGCAACAAACCCATACATTTAAAATGAGGTTTACAAGATACATCGGGCGGTATCCCACATATGGCTCGTATGCACTTCTTTTGGGCAACAAACGCTTGATTTTTTAATGTACTATTTCCCCAAAATATAAGACCATAGCGCAAGACCGATGCTATGTGAGCATGATAGGCTACAATCGCAGTCGCTTTATTCGTCGCATTTTTAACTTGGCCAAGAGCATAAGCAAAGGAGTTGACTTTTTTGCAAACATTGTCGACATGTACTTTCCAATTTATATCTTGGTCGATAGTAAGACCCAAAAACTTAGTGTCAGAAACTCCTTCTATTTTCGGTATGTTTAAATTAAAATTCAAGCCTTTGTGTTTAGACTGATTGAAATTTATATATTTAGACTTATTTAAATTTATTTGTAAATTATTCATATTTAGCCATATTAATATTTTGTCAATTGTACTGTTAATTTCAGATTCGTGATCATTTATAGAATTATTTTTTTTGTCAGATGTCACAATTATCGATATGTCATCAGCGAATAATATTATTTTATGGTCTATTACTGTTGCTAGGTCATTAATATATACTAAAAACAAAGTAACTCTTGTTGGTAGTTACTAACATATCGCATTTTTTTAAATCTACAACGGGGTAGCACTTAACCTTCATCACACCTGATGTTAAGTGGTGATAAGGCTGAAGGTGGAAGCGCACTACTCCCGGAATCCTCAATCATTGAGGAACTGGCTATCGTACTATAAATATGAGTAGGTAAGTAAGTAGTATATGGTATGTAATAAGTTACTACTACCATTCCGTAATATCATTATCCTACTGACTAAAACTATGATTTAAATTAAGTACCGACTGTTGGTGTGGTTTTTACGTGACCTACTGCATTTGTTTGTGCCACAAGCATGATTAATGCATGCCGTCAATTGCCGTCACAACGAAAGTCACTTTAAAGAAGAAAGCTCTCTTCTGAGGTCATTGTTATTAATCTTATCAGACACGCAAAATTACATTAACCATGGCTCATCTCTGACACTGAGCCACTCGATCACGCAGTATATGCTGTCAGGACTCCCTGCGGTGTGAATATCTAGGCGTTAGTATATGGATGCTGTCAAATTACAGTGTTGCTGATCTTCATTTATTTTAACTAGTAGGTAGCTTAGCTATCAGGGTAGACGGCAGTCAAGTCAGTCAAGCCAAGTATGAATTGAACTTGAACGTTGCGAACGTGGTGAATTTTTAAAAGTTTTGAAGCATAAAAATACAAAAAACAACTCAGGGGTACTTATCGGACCAATTCGATGATACACTGTTTAGTATTATTTTTCTTGTAGAAATTATAGTTATTTTCTTTGGTAACAAAAAGAACTAGAGAAAATAATGCTTTATTAAAAAATATGTATAGGTAATGAGGGCTCTAGTATATTTAAAAACCTTAGACAAACTTATTATATGAAGGTTATTTCAAATAATTATCTACTAAGGTTGTCTGGTCTGAAACAGTACCTACATATTAAAATACCTTAAGAAGTTAGTTACTAAGACGAAATAAAATGAAAAAATGAAATATAATGAAGATTATTGCTCGTGTAAAGGGCAAAGACTCCAAGGAAAAACTTGTGTGGCCTTTTTATTGTGAAAATGTTCCTCCTGCAAATGTTTCGTTGCTTTAATTGTTGTTGTTTTTTTCCTTTTCATTCACAGTAAGTAAAACTGTTCGAAAGATTCTCGGGACAAATGAAACACGTCAGTTCCACCCCTTAGTAACAAAGGGTTTAATTCTCCATTTATATCGGACGTCTACAATTATTTGCTATCTGTGATAGAAAGTGACAACTGAAGCTGAGAATATTTTAATGAGACTAAATTAATTCAAAGATCAGCGAGTTTGCCAGTCGTGACGTAATTTTTAAATATTTTTTGACAAATTGGACGATTATTGGAAGAGAAAAGATTTGATTTTTGTTTATGATTATATCATAAAAACTAATAAACCGATTTTAAAACTTTTACCATTAGGAAGCTAACTACATCCCACCAAAAACATTTTCTTGTAAAATGCTGCCAAGACGAGACCTCATGTAGAGCCAAGCTTTTTAATGCCGGGGCTTCACCTGCGTGGCGCCTAACGGCGTTAATAACGGCATGCGCGTCTTAGCGCGCTAATTGTATCAAATTAGTGCGCTAAGACCCGGCTACACCTGCGTATTATATCAAATAGCGCTAATTAATGGCATTAGACACAGGTGAAGCTCGGGCATAACTCTGAACTACGTAACTCTACAAGCCCTAACTTCACTTTAAGGCTCGACCGAGATCTCGGTCTCGGTCTCGGCATTCTAGGTTTTTATCAGTAGTGTAGCAAGTATAGCTTTTTAGTAGAGCTGGTCAATTAAACGACGCGAGGCGACACTCTTTGAAGGGTGAAAAGGCCGGAAAATTGCTTTCTTTGTGTTTCAATTCAACATCATATTGTTAAATTTTTAAACCCCCCCCCCCCCCCCCCCGACTGGAAAAATAGGGGTGTTATAAGTTTCACGTGTCGATGCTAGATAGAGCATTCTGTTTGTGGCATCGTAGTTAGCTCTTGAAGGACCGATTTTGATGCGGTTTGTTTAGTTCGAAAGCTGACGCGTGATCGAGATGGTTCTCAGCTATAGTTTGAAGATCTGCCCCCTGATTCACGAACCGTCGGAAACAGTATCAGATTCGAATTCTGTGCTTTCTCTGTCTATTCTATAGTGAGTGACACAGACAGGGCATACATTCCACTGTCGGGAGCGTTTCTGACGGTTCGTGAATCAGAGGGCTGTTCAGACGTCTCAAGGTTATCAGCTCTTTTAGTGAGCTGAAATAGGAATCGGACACGCATAATGGGTATTTAAGTACTTAAAACTGTAATAAGGGTTTAATATGTTGGGGCTCCCCCGACCGCGAGAAATTTATTTTTATTACTTTTTGAGCTTTTTTTGTCGGGTGTTTTAAAAACTTAATCTTTTGTTTTGTAACTAAGATTTTTAACTATAGGATTGATGCGAAATAAAAGAAATTAAAAATACAATGAAATATGAAGTTTTATTTATATTACATGTAAAATTAGGTCCTTACAAGAAATACAGGGCGTGGGGATAACTATTCTACTTTGCAGCTCACTTGTTGCACTGTCAGAGGGACTTAAATTACAATATTCTCACTGAGGTGAAAATTACATAGACAGGTAATGAAGTTTAAACTAGACAAATAAGGTTTCAAAAGAAATTTATATGAATGAGTCCTAGGCTATCGCTATCCTTAAAATAGGTTTACAACGTGTCAGACTGGATATACAAATACAAACACAAATTAAAATATGGGTTGTTATTCAATATTAAACATTTTACAAGTTCACAAGTGTAGTTTAAATCAAGTTGAGAGTGTTACAAAATTGAAAGGAAGGTAGGTAATACTTATATGTATGTAGTTAGGTTAAACTTATGAGAGAGGAGAAGATTAGAGACGATTAATGGGCGCCACGTTTATGGACAACTCATAAGCGAAGAGAGTAGGGAGAGATGTAGTAAGAGATAAACATATAAGAACGATTACACCTGAGATTTATATTCCGAGGAGGGGTTGCGAACGCCGGTCTCTCAAGGCCTAAGGTCAGCGAACGAGGGCTCGCCGGGATGGTATCAGCTTCGCAGGTGCTCGCTCCGGACAGGTAGTCCAGTCAAGAATAAGAACTGTCGAGGAAGAAGAAAACACAGCGTTATGCCAAAGCAGTGACCTAAAGAGATGTTGGTAATTTGTTTGCCGTTTAGCAGATCGACTTACCCGGACGCTGAAGATCGAGGACCAATCAAGAAAATTGCAGTGTTCACACAATGATGCAGCTTAGGACGCAATTAGCGAGGTTTATCAGGGATAAACTACGTAGGTATCACAATTATCAAAACTGTCTATGCAATAACAGTTCACAGTGACTTTTTCACAGTCAGTTAAGTAGAGGTTAGCGAGAGAAAAAAACACTGGGGCGAGATGGGCCCTATTTATACGTTCTGCCACGATTTTTCTAGAATCATGTTTTTAACTAATTTTGCTTTACCATCAATCTCGAATTTTCCAAAGTCAGTAGCATAGACAATGCTCACTTGTACATTTCTAGAATGATCCGAATATAGTCTATGGTTAAGAAAATTAGCTAAAGATAAATGAAGAATTATATAAAATCAAATAAAGGAAGATTTGTAGATTATAAATAACTAATTACTTTCATTGTAGATTAGATATTCATAAAGTTATTGATAAAAGTTTTTAGGTACCATAGATAATCTGGACTCAATATGTAGAAGTTCAATTATTAAAGCAAGAGAGCTACTCTACGCCAGATGTCAGTTCTGGTGCTGTTGCATGAACGAGATGACAGGATGGCTATGCATTTAGGTGTGAGAGAGATGACAATATATGTGCGACATACTTTGCCACTATTTGACACCAGATGGCGCTAAAGTTTGATGAAGTGTGGACTCTCAACGCAAGGTGTCTTTATGAGAAAAAGAGATGGAAATAGCTGGACATCCATGCAAGAATGAGAAGACTTATATCTCTGGATAACTGCTCGTGGAAATAGTTCTTCTATTCCTCACAAGATTGAGCCAATGGTTCAAAAATTATGATGTTTACTCTGATAAAATTAAATGTCAAACGTCAGACGTGATGGATGTTTGTTGACAAATTTGAGTGTACCTAAGATGTAAAAATTAGCAATTATTGCTTGGAATTGAGTTAATGAGAATGTATGTACTTTGCAATAAGGGATGTATAAAAACTGTGTTGTGTAAAGGTACAAAATATAGGATAAAAAGCAGAAATGAAGGTTGGTACTATCAAAGTTTATTGTGAATGTAACATATTAAAAAAATGATACGTTAATACCTCATTAGTTGAGAAAAAAAAAGAAACAAAATAAAGAAAGGAACTGGGATGAGGTGAGTGAAGGACAGGTCACTATCCCCACACAGTAAAGAAAAGAAAGCGAAAGCGTGAGGAAACATGAAGGGAATAGATAAAACAAGAATAGAGCAAGAGGAGAAAAAAAATTGTAGAGAAAGGAAAGTTGTGTAGAAAAAGAAAAGGTTGCGTAGAGAAAGAAGGAATGGATAGTCCGGTATAGTAGAGTGGGAAAGTAAAGAAAGTTGTAGGTTGGGAATCAAGTAAGGAAAGGGCAAAAGGAAACAAAACAAAAACAAAAAATAATCTATATACGTATACTACATGCCAGCTGTAAACAAATAAGTTATATAAATAAACGGAATACATAAACGATACAGATAATTGATATCGACGGTGGGTCTTACTTCTGGCCTATGTACCATGCGCCCTTGCCGAAAATTTAAGGTGTGCGTATACTAGATAAATATAGATATACATAAATAAATGGAGTGCCGATGGCCTATTTTAAGAGTCGCAGCCGCTCTGATATATAGATGAGTATAATATACTAGTGTGATAAGAATAATCTGTTGTCGTTAAGGCATATTTATACAGAGTTACAATCCGCTCTGAGTAGTAAGGCTTTTGATTTTTCATTTATGGGATTACCAGCCGTCCCATAGAATAAACTAGATACTATAAAATTAATATATATATAATAAAAACCATACAAAAAAAATAGAGTACATAAAAGAATATATAATAGGGTTTGGGAATGGGTATGAAGATGAGGAAAAATGTGGGATGGGAAACTGGGATTTTTGGTCGGCTCTTACGACGCGCAAGGGGAGAGCGATGGTACTATTCTTTCTCTGGCAACCATACGGATAAGGTAAGTAGGAGATAGTACCTAGATGCAGAGCAAGAGAGAGAAAAGAGAAAAATACTTATAGATAATCACATACATAAATAAAATGAAATAAGCAAAATATAGGTGTAGTTATATAGGTACAGATTTTAAAATGTCCTTAATGTGCCAAGTGCCTAAATCCTTGGATGTGTGAAAGTCCTTCAGAATGTATGTAAGAGGAGAGATCTTCTTTTTCACAATACATTTAGTGAATTTAGGAGCAAGTTTTGCAGTGAAAAATTTACTAGCATCAGAAAGTGGATATTCTTTCTTCCATACAGTCTGGCCCTCCTGATATTCAATATCACGCCTATTTTTGTTGTAATGAATTTTATGTTTGGAGTAGGCTTTGGACATATTGTTCAAGTTTACTTTAATAAAAATGTCTTTAAGATGAGGTAGAGTAGATGAGTATGAAGTCCTGTCGGTAAACAAAATATCTTCTTCTTTAAGTGGAGAGTTAGGGTACCAGTCACCAGAGAGTACAGCTTCGCGGCCATGATTTAGAAAATATGGGCTAAAACCAGTGGATTCACTAACGGCTGTGTTGATTGCAAACTCAATTTTTGGTAATTCTTCAGCCCATTTTCTGTGGTCTGTACCTACATAGGAAGATATGGCAGTGACAATGACACGATTAGTCCTTTCAGAAGGGTTGTTTTGTGGCAGGAACCTACAGTTATAAAAAGAATTAGGAACTTTATACTTCGCAACTAAATCCTTCATGGCATTAGAGATATACTGGGGACCGTTGTCCATGACAATTGTTTGAGGAATCCCATATTTCATAAATATATTGTTTTCAATAATAGAAACAACTGTCTTGGCAAGTGAGTTCCTCATAGGAAATATGCATGTATACTTAGTGAAAACGTCAGTAACTACTAGAATGAATTTGTAGCCCTGATAAGATCGAGGTAAGGGACCCATTATGTCTGTAGATATCATTTGGAAGGGACGTTGGACCTGTTTGGGATTTTTCATGATGCCTGGGGGACCTTCATTCGTGCTCTTATACGCCAAGCAAACTTGACAATTTTTGATGTATTTCTTGACATCTCTGTGTAGAGATGGCCAATAATAAGATTGAGTGAGACGTTTCAAAGTCTTAAAGATGCCTAAATGGGCTGCACTCGGGTGGTCATGACATTTAGCTATGACGTCATGCCGCGATTCGAAAGGAACCACGAGTTTCCACTCACAGTCAGCAGAGAGAGGGTTGGAATTTTTCATCCTTTTATAGAGACGATCAGAAATTAGTTTCCAATCAGAGAACTTGTGGGGAGAAGATTTGACGTCTTGTACTTTCTTGAGGTACCAAGAGTCTTTGGTAGTAGAAGAAGAAGAAGGGGAGTTTTGAGATGGATCGTCATCAGAAGTGACATTTACGGGAAATGAACGAGAAAGAGCGTCGGCCAAGGCATTATCAGAGCCCCTACGATACTCAATTTTGAGATTAAATTGAGAAAGCCGGACTGCCCATCTCGCCAATCTTCCTGTAGGAGATTTAAGACTGACAAGCCATTTCAGACTACTATGATCTGTATAAACCGTAGTGGGGAAGGGAGAGCCTTCAATATAACCCCTAAATTTTTCTAGAGCAAAGATTAAAGCATTTAGTTCCTTTTCAGTAGTGGCATGGTTTCTTTCTGGTTTAGTAAGAGAACGGCTAGCGAAGGCGACAGGATGTTCTTTACCCTCGTCGTCCTTTTGAGAGAGGACACAACCGAGACCTAAATCAGAGGCATCGGTAGAGATGATAAAAGGCTTATCAAATTTAGGTATAGAAAGAATGGGTGCAGATACCAAACGTTGCTTAATCTCGTTGAAGGCAAGGAGAGCTTCCTGCGGAAAACTAAAAGCTTTGCCCTTGGGCTGTTTTTTAATTAGGTTGTTTATAGGAGCAGTTACTAAAGAAAAGTTTTGGATAAAACGCCTATACCATGACGCCATGCCTAGAAAACGTCTGACTTCTTTTTGGTTAGTAGGGACAGGGTATTCCAAAATGGCCTTAACCTTGTCACTGTCAGTGCGTAGTCCGTGTCGGTCGACGATGAACCCTAGAAACTTAAGGGAAGATCTGCAGAAAACTTATTTTTTAAAAATTGATGCTACTTCTTTTAAACGTTGATAGACACGCTTCAATAACTCGACGTGTTCGTCATATGAATTACTGACCAGTATTACGTCATCAACGTAGGTAAACAGACGGCCAGCAAACTCTGGTCCAAAGACTTTATCCATAAGTCTCATCATTCTAGCAGATGCATTGACAAGTCCGAAAGGCATGCGGCAAAATTGGAAAGCCCCAACCCCAGGAATGGAGAAACTAGTCTTCTCCCGCGAGTCTGGGTGTAAATTAATTTGAAAAAATGAGCTTTTCAGGTCAATAGAGCTTAGAAATTTAGCATTATTAAGAGAATCAAGTATGTCTTGGATACGTGGCATAGGATATGAATCTATTTTGGTGACACTATTCAGTTTTCTACTGTCTAGGCAGATCCTTAAGTCTCCGTTAGGTTTGGGAACTACTAAGAGAGGGGAATTCCAAGGTGAATTACTTTTTTCAATAACACCCATTCTTAACATTTCATTAATTTCAGCCTCGACCCGCTGTTTATAGTGAACTGGTATAGGGTAGTATTTTTGTTTCACTGGGGGATGATCACCAGTGTCAATGACATGTTCTTCAAGATCAGTGAGACCTAAGTTGTTAGAATCAGCAGAAATATTTTTAAAATCAGTGATAATGTTATCAATCTGAGATTTTTGTACAACCGACAGATCCTCATAAGCATGTAAGTGTGTGTTTGTGTCAATTAAAGAGTTGAAAGCAGAAGTACACTGAGAGTCGGTCGTATATTCCAGAATATCCTGACATAGGTTAAATGCCCTAAGAAAATTTACACCTAAAATAAGAGGACTGTTGATATCTGTGCATACATTGAGAGTAATTAGTCTTAGATTGGACTTGTAAGTAATAGGTATCGTAATGGATCCCAAAATATTAAGTTTAGCGTTATTGCCAACTTTAAGAGTTTTAGAAGATGGCTGAAGATGAGTCTGTAGACCTAATTCCCTAAGCGTCCCTAGCGCATCATTGCTGAGTATAGAAGTTGATGCACCAGAATCGGCCAAGGCCAAGCACTCTGTTCCCAAAATGTTGACTTTGATAAACGCACGGTTGTCAGGCAAGTTTGACTCAAAAAGTGGAGCTATCTTCTGAGAGGAGAAAAAGTTTTTTAAGAAAATTAGATATTCCTGCCATTCCTGGTCAGTAGTATGTTTAGTTAGTTCAGAAAGTTAAGTTTTAAGAGAGAGAGAACATGCTACTGACCGCTCATTCAGTTTTTTGAACAAGTACAGTCGCGAGTAAGCACATTAGGTTTTTTACATTTAAAACATATAGGTGTATTGTATACATTACACTTTGAATAGTGATGTTTGCCACTACACTTTAAACAAGTGACACTATCTTTTTGTAGCATGGCGGAATTATAAGCATTATGGGAGATGGTAGCAACATTTCCCGATAAAGGTTTTTGTTTAATAAACGGTTGATTTACCGATTTAGTAAGATTAGATTTCACTGTGAAACCGGGAACAATAGCAGTATTGCCAGAATTTAAGGCACCTCTATTCTCACATCTGTGCTTTGCTATGTCTAGCCTGGAGCACACTGATTTGAGTTCCGCAGTCGAAGAGAAATCATGGAGAGCTAATTTTGCAATATAAAAAGTGTTCATATTTGATAATATTATTTCCAACTTCTCAGTTTCAGAGAGTGGTTTAGATAGTTTAGACATCTCATAAAGCATGAGATTGATATAAATTTTTATGTCTTCAGATTTATCTTGCAATCTGCCTTTTATTTGCAGTAGAAGTCGTCTGTCATAATCAACAGGTATAAATTCCTCTTTTAGATAATCAAAAAGTTGAGACATAGAAGTTATATTGTCCCTGTAACCGCGGAACCACACCAATGCATCACCAGTAAGCAGATGTGAGAAGTTTGAGAGCAGTTCATGGTCTTGGGCAGAGCAGGAGGCAGCTAATTCTTTAATTTTAGTAATAAATTCTAAGACACAGGTGTGTCCGTCAAAAGTTACACCCCACTTCAATATAGGAGAATTTCTGAGAAAAGGAGAGGAGTGAGAGGGATGAGGAGGAGGGACAGGGATAGATGCTCCCTCAGAGTGTACATCCCCATCGACACCGTTCTTCCGAACGTCTGTGATGCGGTTTTCTTCATCACGGGAAGCAGTCGGATATAGGTGTTGTTTTGACGGGGAAGGACCTCTACTGCGCGGTGGATTATTAGACATCCAAAAGCGGAGTCTATATAACTCCTCCAGTGAGGAAGATTTAGTATGCCTTTGCTCCCTGGTCTGCCCAGTCAGTCTGTTTAAGCGGTCTATGAGGTGAGTCAACCTTGCCCAGCATTTATGGAAATGTGTAGTGGTGGAATACTTGGGGACAAGAGCGCTTAGTTCGGCCAACTTCCGTGCACATACCTCCATTTCTGTTCCCGTATTAAGGGAACCAATAAACTTGTCCTCGACCTCTGCAGCGGCCGGTTCAGCCTTCTCCAGCAGGGCAGCCAACGACTCCGCTGTGGCACCACGCTCGTGTTCCACTCCCCGCAGGTTGAGCTCGTAGCTGCTTTATATGAATAAGAGTCCTAGGCTATCGCTATCCTTAAAATAGGTTTACAACGTGTCAGACTGGATAAACAAATACAAACACAAATTAAAATATGGGTTGTTATTCAATATTAAACATTTTACAAGTTCACAAGTGTAGTTTAAATCAAGTTGAGAGTGTTACAAAATTGAAAGGAAGGTAGGTAATACCTATATGTATGTAGTTAGGTTAAACTTATGAGAGAGGAGAAGATTAGAGACGATTAATGGGCGCCACGCTTATGGACAACTCATAAGCGAAGAGAGTAGGGAGAGATGTAGTAAAAGATAAACATATAAGAACGATTACACCTGAGATTTATATTCCGAGGAGGGGTTGCGAACGCCGGTCTCTCAAGGCCTAAGGTCAGCGAACGAGGGCTCGCCGGGATGGTATCAGCTTCGCAGGTGCTCGCTCCGGACAGGTAGTCCAGTCAAGAATAAGAACTGTCGAGGAAGAAGAAAACACAGCGTTATGCCAAAGCAGTGACCTAAAGAGATGTTGGTAATTTGTTTGCCGTTTAGCAGATCGACTTACCCGGACGCTGAAGATCGAGGACCAATCAAGAAAATTGCAGTGTTCACACAATGATGCAGCTTAGGACGCAATTAGCGAGGTTTATCAGGGATAAACTACGTAGGTATCACAATTATCAAAACTGTCTATGCAATAACAGTTCACAGTTACTTTTTCACAGTCAGTTAAGTAGAGGTTAGCGAGAGAAAAAAACACTGTGGTGAGATGGGCCCTATTTATACGTTCTGCCACGATTTTTCTAGAATCATGTTTTTAACTAATTTTGCTTTACCATCAATCTCGAATTTTCCAAAGTCAGTAGCATAGACAATGCTCACTTGTACATTTCTAGAATGATCCGAATATAGTCTATGGTTAAGAAAATTAGCTAAAGATAAATGAAGAATTATATAAAATCAAATAAAGGAAGATTTGTAGATTATAAATAACTAATTACTTTCATTGTAGATTAGATATTCATAAAGTTATTGATAAAAGTTTTTAGGTACCATAGATAATCTGGACTCAATATGTAGAAGTTCAATTATTAAAGCAAGAGAGCTACTCTACGCCAGATGTCAGTTCTGGTGCTGTTGCATGAACGAGATGACAGGATGGCTATGCATTTAGGTGTGAGAGAGATGACAATATATGTGCGACATACTTTGCCACTATTTGACACCAGATGGCGCTAAAGTTTGATGAAGTGTGGACTCTCAACGCAAGGTGTCTTTATGAGAAAAAGAGATGGAAATAGCTGGACATCCATGCAAGAATGAGAAGACTTATATCTCTGGATAACTGCTCGTGGAAATAGTTCTTCTATTCCTCACAAGATTGAGCCAATGGTTCAAAAATTATGATGTTTACTCTGATAAAATTAAATGTCAAACGTCAGACGTGATGGATGTTTGTTGACAAATTTGAGTGTACCTAAGATGTAAAAATTAGCAATTATTGCTTGGAATTGAGTTAATGAGAATGTATGTACTTTGCAATAAGGGATGTATAAAAACTGTGTTGTGTAAAGGTACAAAATATAGGATAAAAAGCAGAAATGAAGGTTGGTACTATCAAAGTTTATTGTGAATGTAACATATTAAAAAAATGATATGTTACAGTTTATTAAAACTGATTACATACACTCTCAAATATATATATTTTACAAAATTAGCGCAATTTCATAATGTTTTTCACGAATTCTCTTTCTCGGTCTTGGCCGAGATTTTATTTTATTCTCGGTCTCGGTCTCGGTCTCGGCCGAGAACGAAAAACCTGTCTCGGCCGACCCTTACTTCACTTCAAGCACAAACTCTACTCCTAAGTCAAAATGTGTGGCGCGGCTGTTTAGTTACTACAAGAACTATTGTATACCTAATAGAAAAGTAATGAACAGTGAATAAATAGGTGAGTCTTAAAAATCCAATATTGATATCATAATCCGGGAGTTTGGTTTATCTGTACTGTAATATCCCAAACTCAAGTTTTATGGATTTAAAAATACGACAAAGCACTTCGAGAAAAGGTAGGTAGTGCTCTTTCGCTTCGCTTGGTTCGACTTGGCCCAGATTCTTCCTGAGTGACAGAGGCTACATTGTATCCCTATTGCCACGGGAACCAGTACCACGCGCCCAGGTAAAACTGCGCGGAGCCGCTAGTCCGGTATATCTTGTTTTCCTTTTTCATATCTGGCAAAAAGTTACTAAAGTTTACATAAGAGCCATTTCGCACTTTGCAATTGTCTCGCTCGCACAATAAACATTTTTAAATATTGTGGAAAACACATTGTGTTTTTTAGAAAAGTGTTTCATTAAGTATGTCCCTACAACGCAATTAGTTATACATTATTAACATTTGTCAATACTGCAACAATACATTGAATAATACTAGATCTACGAGCTTAAAGTTTTCGAAAATTGACTTCCTACTTCTAACCAATACTCAATTGAATAAATAAAATAACTTATACAAAATATCCGTAACATTGCGTTGTAGGGACATAATGAAACACTTTTCTAAAAAACACAATGTGTTTTCCACAATCTATGAAAATTTTGCATTGTGTGAGCGAGACAACTACCAAATGGCTCTAATTACGAAATGGATCATAAGCAAAGATTTGAAAGCTGTGACGAAAACTAAAGCTTTTTTAAATGCATTTTAATTTGAAAATAAAACAAATTATTCTTCTCATTCTTATTCTCGATTGTTATCTGAGTTGTTGTTCTTTATAGTAAATAAATAATGTTACTTATATCAGAACTAAATGTCTAAAAATACTCGTATATGTGTAACAAAATAATTAGGTACACGCTCTATATTCAAGTAGGCACTCAGTTACATGATAGCCGCTAGCTATATTTCATAACATCGAGACAAACTACTTTCACGTTGCTAATACATATTGATATAATAAAGGTGAAGTACCGAACTAACGTACTTTTCTTATCGCTCGAACGTCACTGTGTTCCGGCCGCAGTGGCGCCGGCCGAAACGACTGCAAACTTACTTCCGGTCGGTCCGCCATTGGTCCCTTCCGTTGAGCTTTATCAGCGGTATCGAGCAGGAGGTAAAGGAAGTAAAAAGTGTAATTAATATAGAAATGTTGGTTTGGTTTGGTGCTTGAATGTAATTTGATTATAGTTTTTAGTGTGTATTTATATTTGATTAATCTAATCACATATTGAATTTCACAAAATTAAAGTTTTAATAGATAATATAACATCTTGACAAAAACTTTTCACGTTCCTATCCATATTGATATGATAAAGAATTGATATGATATCTTATCTGCCGAACGTCACTGTGTTCCGGCCGCCAGTGGCGCCGGCCGCAAAGGACTCCAAACTCACTTCCGGCCGGTCCGCCATTGATCCCTTCCGCTGAGCTTTATCAGCGGTATCGAGCAGGAGGTAAAGGAAGTACAAAGCGAAATTAATAGAGAAATGTAAGTTTTTTATTAAATTTAATGCAGTTTTATGTATGGGTCAGGCCGTAGATTTTGCCACAAATAGCGCAATGGAGACGCAAATTTTTCTACGAGTCGGTCGCACAAAGTGGCGCAAAATGGTAGCGCAAAATTATTAAGGAGCACGTACATTAATGTGATTTTATTTAACAAACATGTACTAACAAGAGGTATTGCATCAAACTAGAAAAAGAAACACGATGTTGGTATGTAAGTATGTTTAATTAATAATTAACAATAATGTACCTATGAGTAATTCTTTTTTATATATTGCGCACAATGAAAAGTTAAACAGGATGACAAAAACTAGTAAGTAAGTATGTATGATTTGTTCAATTTACAAAAAAAATACATTTAATTTGTTAGATGGAGGTATTTGGTATTATTCATTATTAATTATATAAATATAATACAACTTTAAAATTTATTTCAACTCGTTTCAATGTTTGAGAGTCCATTACATTGACTCTAGCAACAACCTGCTTGAAGTATCACTTTTAAAAGGACCTGCCAACCATTAAGATGCCAAAAATAATTTTAAAAAATAGATTTGTCAATAAAGAAAAAAGTTAGGTGGGTTTAAAAGTTAGTATGAAAGTGACGAAATTCCAAAACTTATAAAATACAAAATAAAAAAAAACTTTGGACCTAGGTAAAATCTTTGGGGCTGGTTAGGTAGCAGACCACCGCACCTACCCCTATTTTCGTATGTTTAACGTTCTGCCGAACACCCTGTACTTATAGAATATTAATAAAAGCTAACAAATCAATTAATAGTACTGCTAGTCATGTTTTTTAGCAGAATTACAGCAAAAAGTAATTTCAAAATAATAAAAACACTTGAAAACATTGTGTGCATGCACTATTATTCAATAGCGTAAAATAAGTGGCGCAATTTCTACGCAACCGGTATCGCAAAGTGGCATAAAGACAGTTTTGCGGAACCGAGGCGCAAATGAAATCGATTATAACTCTTAAAATATACTATTTTACAAGGCTAATTTAACATATACAGATCACACACATCTAATTAAACCATGCGCAACAACAATTATAAGTTTAAATCGAAAACTTACCTTGAAATCTCAAAAAATGCACTCTGCAAAGTAGGCGACACTTTTCACTTTGATCGGAGTTGACACCGAAATGTCAAAAAATATGGTCGTCAACGCTGCATTGACCATAGAATACGATACTTTGGTGATGCCAGCACTCAAACAAAATCTTAATAAATGTTTTAAAACCATAAAATGGGTGAAAATGGTTGCGCAATATAAGTAGCGCAAAGAAATGGTTTTTCAAAAAAAAAAATCTTATTGCTGAAAATTTATCTTTTTTCTTAGGAAATACGCAAAGATATTAAAGGAATGGCAACCTTATTATTATTTTATAACGTCAAATCAAACAGCTCATCAATAAGTAAAAAAATGATAATGTTATCGATGTTTAAGCAGTACACCTACCAATGCGGATTCGCGGTTTTTATAAAAAATCCGTCACTTTTGGGAGGGAAATGTCAAATAGTTTTCCAAATCTATAAACTTATCCAAATATCTATATCTGCCTTGGTTTGCTATTTCTTAGGAAACACGATGATAAGATTGAGAAATTTCTAAGAGTACTATATTTAAAATTATATGAGGCGGAGACTTTTGTACCCTCGAATGTGGCAAAATCTACGGCCTGACCCGTATGATCAATTTTATTGCACCATATGTTATTGAATGGTAAACACTAACGAACGTCACTGTGTTCCGGCCTGTGGTTCCGGCCACAGCAGTGGCGCCGACGGCCAACGACTGCAAACTGACTTCCGGCCGGCCCGCCATTGGTCTCTTCCGCTGAGCTCTATCAGCGGTATCGAGGAGGTAAGGGAACTACAAAGCGAAATTAATAGGGAAATGTAAATTTGTTAGTTATTTAATATATTTTTTTTTGCATTCACAATGCAATTTTTATTATTGAAACCCGACCCGTCTCACAACCAGCTCCGATGGCACTCGAACCCACGACCTTTCGCTATCAGGGCGTCTGCTCTAACCACTGAGCTACGGAGACGTTACGAGAAGCGTCGAATTTATCCAATACTTCACGCGCTGTAAAGCCAGCGTTAATTATTTCATCAATGTGAAAATGTGAAAATAATACTTCCCTCACACACGAAAGAAATACCTTTCCAGATAGGTACCTATTTGAGCGAAAGGTCGTGGGTCGTGGGTTCGAGTCCCATCGGAGCTGGTTGTGAGACGGGTCGATTTTTTCTAAATACCTATTTAATTTAAAATTTTTCAATATGTAAGTTTGTTATTAAAATGCAGTTTTTGTTTAGGACCATTATTTGCACCATTTATGTTATTATTGAGTGGTAGATAGTCCTGTAGCCCGTAGACATTCAAATTACGAAAAAGGTTACCGTTTGTCTTCGTGAAATTATTATAGATTTCGCCATTGTATATACTATAAGCGAAGTCTTAAAGATCGTAACTCGCCGTAACCATAATAGTGATAAGTTTAAAATCTTCAATTATGTTAGTTATTTACATTTCTAGGTTACCGCATTGTTTCGCTATTGTTATGTTGTACAGCTTTGTCCAATTACCATACGTAATAGTAAGACTATGGAAAGTTGCCAAACACAAATTTAAGACGGTGCCTACCATCAACTTTATGACAGCGATTCAAAAATAGCGCGATTCAGAATAGGTTCCTAAAATGAATCGCTTTCTTTCGTACTCTGACCTTCTAAAAACTGGATCGCAAATGAATTGCTAAATGTTAATGACCGAACGATTTGTGTCCTTTTTCTTCTACCCGTCTCTTTCACTCGATTCTGTCATGCCCGGAGAGTGAGAGGGACGGGTATAACCTGCAGGTGACATGTTAAATCGACCGGGTTATAAGTCAAATAAGAGTTTCTGACAGCTTAGCGGCTGTGAAATGTCATTGATCGATCACTGAATCGCTGTCATTGATATTAAGCTGTCGTGGTACGAATAAGCGAAGCAGATCAGTTTAGGTTCCTAAACAAAACCGTAATAAGAGTTGATGGTAAGCACCCAGGTGTAGTCCGACCATTTTGATCATAATTTACATTTTTGAGTTACCGTTTAAAATTTATACATCTGTTAGTAGGCCCTCTGAACAAACCATATACTTATTTTAAGACTGTTTCTCTGGCCGGTTTAGATTTTAAGACTCATTTGGTCCATGAAGAAGAAATGCGAAAATGGCGTAAGTAAAAGCGCATTGAGTAAACTTACTTCTGCAAAACATAATGGAAGACTTAAAACTTGAAGGACAATGAAATCTGGTAACTGCCCCCCTGTCAGATTACTATAAATAAAGAGGTAGTTCCTAATATTTTGTCTAGTTTGTTATGCCAGCTCTCTCTCTCTCGGGGTGCGAGCTAGATAACTCCACGCGTGCTCACCTGCTGTTCGTCCTACTCTATGTTTGCATACGCTGGGAAGAACAGTAGGAGGGACGGTGCACCCTGGGCGCCACTGTAAGTAATTTTCTTGATTGTAAGTAATTAGTTACAGTGGTGGCAGATAATATAGCGAAACCCAATCCAAGGTGTCAGACGTACCGTCGCCGAGGGGTGCGTGGCCAAGGGGGAGCTTGGTTCCGAACGGTGTCTCCCCAGGGAGATGGCAATCCTGGATCAGTAATTTCGCCTTACTCGAGCAATCGGAGCTTTGCTCGAGTGGACCTGTTCTAACGCCTAGCAAAGTGGCAAGTTGTACTCTTTGGTATTCTGTATAACTTGCCGCAGCGTATGAATGTGGTCTTTGGTGCTATAGCCTTTCCGGAACCCGGCTTGTTCTGGAGGTTGGAAGTCGTCGAACCTGCGAGTGAGACGATTCGTAATGACTCTCGAAAACAACTTATAGATATGGCTCAGAAGCGAGATGGTTCTGTATTTCTTCAGGAGAGTCTTATGACCCTTCCTGAAAAACGCTTCTGCCCCATGCCTTTGGCGTTTTGCCCTCGAGGATGACTGTATTGAAAAGCTTCTAGAAGACTTTAAGTATCGGCTTTCCGCCCGCTCTCAGAAGCTCTGTTGTGATTCTGTCATCGCCCGCCGCTTTGTTGTTTTTAAGCTGCTTGAGAGCACTTGTTTTGAATATGAGCCGGTATTGGTAGGAACGTGGATTTTATCAGCCGCGATCTTTCAAGCTTAACGTTGACACTCAATGTGCCTCTGACCATGCGGTGACCCCTTTCCGTCTTGGCAGCGCGCGCTGGCAATTTTCCCTCTGTCGCCTCTTAAAACACCCACGAGAAGAGAGGGGGTAGTGCTATTCTTTTTATGTGCCGGCACTACACAGCGCACTAGAAATCTTACCTATTGTTCACGTAACAAAATAATTCTCACATACCACACATTCATACGCTGCGGCAAGTTAGACAGAATACTAAAGAGTACAACTTGCCACTTTGCTAGGCGTTAGAACAGGTCCACTCGAGCAGAGCTCCGATTGTTCGAGTAAGGCGAAATTACTGATCCAGGATTGCCATCTCCTTGGGGAGACACCGTTCGGAACCAAGCTCCCCCTTGGCCACGCATCCCTCGGCGACGGTACGTCTGACACCTTGGATTGGGTTTCGCTATATTATCTGCCACCACTGTAAGTAATTACTTACAATCAAGAAAATTACTTACAGTGGCGCCCAGGGTGCACCGTCCCTCCTACTGTTCTTCCCAGCGTATGCAAACATAGAGTAGGACGAACAGCAGGTGAGCACGCGTGGAGTTATCTAGCTCGCACCCCGAGAGAGAGAGAGCTGGCATAACAAACTAGACAAAATATTAGGAACTACCTCTTTATTTATAGTAATCTGACAGGGGGGCAGTTACCAGATTTCATTGTCCTTCAAGTTTTAAGTCTTCCATTATGTTTTGCAGAAGTAAGTTTACTCAATGCGCTTTTACTTACGCCGTTTTCACATTTCTTCTTCATGGACCAAATGAGTCTTAAAATCTAAACGGGCCACAGAAACAGTCTTAAAATAAGTATATGGTTTGTTCAGAGGGCCTACTAACAGATGTATAAATTTTAAACGGTAACTCAAAAATGTAAATTATGATCAAAATGGTCGGACTACATCTGGTCTTAAATTTGTGTTTGGCAACTTTCCATAGTCTTACTATAACGTATGGTAATTGGACAAATCTGTACAACATGACAATAGCGAAACAATGCGGTAACCTAGAAATGTAAATAACTAACATAATTGGAGATTTTAAACTTATCACTATTATGGTTACGGCGAGTTACGATCTTTAAGACTTCGCTTATAGTATATACAATGGCGAAATCTATAATAATTTCACGAAGACAAACGGTAACCTTTTTCGTAATTTGAATGTCCACGGGCTACAGGTCTAAGAGTAGATATTTCACTAGACACTAACTATTGTTTTTGAATTTGCAAACTTCGAACATTTTATATTAATATCTGGTAGACCTTTGGTACTTTAATTTAAACAAAACAACACAACAAAATAAACATACATAAACTTACATAATTACAGCCAAACCCAATATATTCTCACGAATCGGCTTCCAAGCGAATCCATACAGATTTCTTACCTTACAAAATTTTGCACAGACATCTTTCCCAACCCGCCAGAAATGTGAGGAGAGAAAAATGAGCGGTCCTAATCTTTATCCCGGAATTTGTTTAGCTTTATAGCTGGCGTCCTTTCCCGGCGTTCCCGAGCTTTGCAACATCCTGCTCGCAAAAAGTTTGGTAGCTAGAAAAATTCCGTTAAAAGAGCAGTCAAATAAAACGGTCCCCCGTTTTGTACGGAAGCTGGCAACGAGCTCGTGTAAACAAAGGAATGACCTGCAGACAAAGCACCGGTTGGTCAAGTTCGCCAATTTGCAGCAAACGGGCCGCGGTGGCAATATCTCCGCTGCCCGCAACCGCATTGCGACCGACCGTGTCGAGCGCTCACCCAAACACCATTATGCAAAATAAATCGCCACGGACCTACCTAATGAATACGGTAATTATTACATTACCTAGCGAAATAACGCTCGCCAACAAAGATTGCGTGGCACAACATAAGTTATATTAGCAACGGAAAGAGCGAATATTTCGTACTAACTTCGAGGCGAGTGCAGCTCGTTAATCGTGTAGTAAGGATAACAGATTCGCAACATGCGACAACGGGACAGCGAGATTGCCGCGGGGCACGCCCGAGGAAATGTGAAAAGTTACAAACTTAGCCGTAATCCAAAAACGGTTCCGGACATCTGCCTTGAGAACGTGCCAAATGTGGAACAAGTGGACTTTAATAGTGGCGAACCACAATTTGTGATTCACTTAAAAAGTTAAGCAGACAAACATGGAGCTTCTCTTCATTAAGTGGGAGTGTAGTTACTATTTTAGGTTTTCGTAATTTTTGTATTATTTTGACGACCTCCGTGGCCGAGTGGTGTAGGTGCCGCTATCACTAGAGGTGCCGGGGTCGAGCCGTGGTCGGGTAAATGTTGGAAAACGAGCTTTTCAATATTTCCTCGGGTTTGGGTGCAGTGGTGATACCCATCGTTGTTTCCAATTTCCATAAAACTAGTGCATAAGCTACCTATACCTTGCTATTGGAACAATGTATGTTATGGTCTCCAATATTATTATTATTATTATTTATTTTGTCCAGTCCACCAGTCCTTTACTGTTCAACGTTAACCAATTTATTTTAAATAATTTATTAACGTACCTAACAACTACATAGGAACCAATTGCAAATCATTGGCCAACAATGGCAAACAATAAATCATTGATTGAAGTTCTGACTTAGGTCTTTATTACTATAAATACAATTTGAATAAACAGCGCAATAGATAAAATGGACAGACCACACAAAAATACACCCAATTATTCCTATACAAAAATTAACTTTGGTAACATATTATTTGTAAAAATGCTTTAAAGAATACATATTAAAAGTTCGCTCGTGCTATCTCCCCTTGTAAACATTGACACTCTTTATCTTAAGTGTAAAATAACCAAATACATCACTTGTGTTAACGACTTAAAGTAAAGCCGGCTTTTTATATATCCATGAACATAACATATGCCGAACAGCTTTTTCGATCTTATGCCCTTTTTAACCTTTTTAGACAGGTGCACAGATGTGGCACTTATTTAAGTGACTTTAGGTAGAAAGTGATATTTTGTTCTTTAACGATATATGTCCGTAAATTTTATCATTTCCAATGTAATTTTCATCATGTGGTGGTCTGGCAGGAGCACGGTTGGCACGGTCATGAAATATTATACTGCTTTTTATTGATCTTCATATTTATACTAGGTTTCTCAATATGACAATTAACTTTAATGAAAATAATTATTTTAATTAACTTATCACGAGTCATTAGCGCGTTTAAATAAACATAGCCACAGCTTTGTGTTATAATTAGTAATTAAACTGTAGTGATATTATAACCACAGAAAATATATAAATTAATTTAATTTACAACATTTGAAACAATTAAACTGCTTTTCAATTAAGCTACATCCTGCCTTTCTTTTCATCCTTACAAATGTGCGAGCTCAAATCGAATTTAATGTTTAAAAGAAGACGATACCAACCAGAGGAGAGAAATATTTGAGGGCTTAGCAGCTCTTCTATAGGACTTATCCCAAAGACATCTTATTAAAAGTAATGTGCTATACTGTGAGCTTCGGAATAAGGTTTGCGTGTTCGGTTTATATAGCAAATATATCTTTATGGACCACGCGTTATACGAGCAAAATATAGGCCGAATGATGAGCGTATAAATGAAAATGACAGATGTAACATTTCATGCCTTGTATGCGTAAAAATGAAGCTTCTTTGCTCTTTACATGCAATAAAGGTACGGTATGGAATTTCTTATAAGGTTCTTTACTTACTTGCTCTCTGTAAAAGTTACTTTTTGTTGTAGTTGTGTTATTTATATCTACACTTCACTTTGAAATAAATCTCAATTGTTCATAATGGCTAGGCTAAATTTTGAGCTGTCTAGAAATCACTAGAAGCGATGAGTAGGAACCCCACGAACGTACAATAGTGTAATTAATTTATAGTAACTAACGTAGTGATTTCTTATAGTAAGTACCTACCTACCTACCTTCGATCAATAAACTTTATTTTTTTGCTAAAGGTAGGTTTAAAGATTTTTTTTTTCTTTTCTATGACTCAAAATTGAACCTTTTTTAAAACGTGATGTTTAAAAATTGCTATCCTAGTAAGTGTATGTATTGTAAAGTTACTCTGTATCCAGAAAAAAGGTAGGTAGATATAGTTAAGTACTTAGTTATACTTAGGTATACTTACTTATATTTTAAAGACTGACAAAAAGACCTATAGGAATGTAGATTTGTAAATTATATATGTCGCAGGGATTTTGTCAAAGTCGTGATATTATAATTCCACTAGTGAAATTATGAATAGACAATGAAACAATCCATAAGTTGTATTGATACAAAAAAAAATAACCACGAAATTTCTAACCTATCACGTGTTCTATATGACTTCCGAGGCTCGCAGCCGTGTGCATACTGTCTCGTAATGTCTATTCATAATATCACGCGAAATTATAATTTCACTAGTGGAATTATAATATCACGACTTTGACAAAATCCCTGCGACGTATATACTCGTTAACCGACTAGTTGTGTAATAGTAACTACGTAACATGCAAAAATCAAAACAACAAAATCTAATCAAGTGTTATAAATGGCACCGAAATAAAACTTAATCATACAAATAGAACATTCGCCATTACAATACGTTCCAAATGTTATTGACACCGGAACATACAGTGCCACAAACTTTATCCGACCCGGTGGTCAAATTTGGCACTAAAAAAACTTTGACATACAGCTGACAGCCATTTCGGTTATTTTGTATAACTAGTGGAGCCTCCGCCACCGACTCAGATATGTTTGTAGGACTGTATGTAATGTGAAACTTGGTGAAAGTGCTATTTGTATGAGCACTTGCCTCTAATGAGATTTGCACAATGTCGATTTGTTTTACTTCATATCTTATAGACAGCTGTTACAAAGACACTAATTTACCATGTTCCTATTGTTCTTACTAGCACCTAATGTAAGTTTGTAAGTATATTAAGGTTTTAATTCCAAGATCCACTTATGACTTAATAAGTAGGTAGCTATGATTTTTTAAATTATAGCAGCACTAGCGGCCGCCCGCGGTTTCACCCGCGTGGTTCCTGTTCCCGTGGGAATATCGGGATAAAAAGTACATATAAACCTTCCTCTTGAATCACTCTATCTATTAAAAAAAATCGCATCAAAATCCGTTGCGTAGTTTCAAAGATTTAAGCATACAAAGGGACATAGGGACAGAGAAAGCGACTTTGTTTTATACTATGTAGTGATAAGTAATGCCAAAAATTGGGCTATTGTCAATTGTTTATAATAGCTAATTAACTTAGAAACACCATGTTGTTGATTGACAGAAAGTCAACGAACGGAAGCCAATAGGCTTTTCGACTGTTCCACAGTAAACAAAAGAGGATCGGAACCGGCACACTCATAAGCTCTCAAGCCGCGCATTTACAATGACAATAAACGACCGAATACTAAAGAAACCAAACGTAATTGACCGCTTTGAAGCACAAAAGTCGCTATATTGTATCTCTTTGGAGACTCCCACGACCGTAAACCGACTTTTGCCATTCAAAATTTTCATTGTCATTGAAAGCTATTAAGTCCGAAATTGGCATGTTTATAGAAATTTGGTTGAAGCCTCCGTGATACAACGTTTAAGTGGATTTCCATAGTTGGGTCGTTCGACGAACCACCCGCTCTGTCACGAACCAATAACTTTTTAATTATACTCGTCGTCCTCGTCGAAGCGACACTTAGATTAACTATCAAAAATCGTATTAAAAACTCTGGGCCTGTTTCAGAAATGTCTAAGTAAGCTCTCATTAGCTGTTACTTGACAGATAGTTCATACAAAACTGTCCTAAAAATTGAAAATGAAATAAGTATTTTTAAAAAATCGACCCCTTTTACAACCAGCTCCGATAGGACTCGAACCTTTTGCTATTCGCTACTGCTCTAACCAACTAATTTTTTTGTAAATCTTACTTCATTTTCAATAATTAAAACTGCATTGTGAATGCAAAAAAGTAAAATCTTAAATAACTTAGAAAGTATCTCCTAATCGGACATTGTGAAATTCAAATAGGTCCGACTATGGTACTCATATTTTTTTATTTAATCTTCCGAAAACTAATTATTTTATTTTTTAGTTTTTTGCATTCACAGTGCAATTTTTATTCCTTACTGAAATTAATTAATAAATTTTTCTAAATACTTCATTTTCCATTCTTCTGAAAACTGATAAAAATGTGTTGTTTTCTTCAACCTTTCAAAACGTAACTAATTATTGTCACCATACCTGTTATCACGAAACTATCACACACACAACGGCAACGTTTTTAAAACACAACACTCCTCTATCAAAATTTATTATCCATCAGAGAGAATCAACCTCCCTCATAAGCCCCTCTTAAAAGAACATTTATCTTTATAAAAAGAAAACGTTCGGAGTACTTACATAAGTGAAAAAAAAAATCGCCAGCCAATTTTTCCCGGTCTATCCTCGAGTAACGTCGATGGCAGGCAATCTCGAGCCGTTATAATTCAGCGCCGCCCAGCAGCACATGTATTACCGGAGCACTCGATGAACTAAAGAGTTTAGTAAATTCTTACTTTTATTACCGACCTACTTAGATTTCAAGAAGAATCCTCCGTTGCTTTAAAAATGCTCCAACACTTAATAATGAAGTTCTTTCAAATTTCGAATGATTTATGTCAAATAACTTCACCATTTAATTTTGATTCTTTAACTTCGAGGAAGGTTTTGCCCATGAAGCTCGACTTAATACTGAGGTAACTGGAGTTCTCACCCTGAATAAAAAAGTGTACCCAGCAAATTTGACATTTATGGTAGTGGCTGTCAGTTGTCTCATATGACCATACGTATTTTTTTAAAGTGTAGGTGAGACGGAAGACAGCCACTGTGTAATTTGTGGTGGACCAAAAATTGTTCGTACTGCACTCTCCTGTTACCTCAGTATTAAGGCGAGCTTCATGGTTTTGCCTTTTTGTTAAACAAAAAAGACAAGATCAAATCTTTATTCTAGGATAGGTAAGTGGTATGAGAATTTTTGCACTGTTTTTGGCGGTTTTAGTAATTTTATTTTATAGTACCTACCTAGACAATTGCTATTTTAAATTAACTTACAAGTTAAGTATAACATAATGTTTTTTTTTTTCAAATTTTATCTGTGATTTTATTATTATAGCTTTTGTTTTAAGTGGTACGATATTATGATCCACATAATATCTTGAAAGAATAGGGTATTTCACTGTTGTTGAAATATAGATATTTTAATGATGAACTTAAAAAATGTTACATATTTACTTATAAGAATACCAAATGTGAAAAAAGAATTTGAATCTGTTTTATGAAATGCGAATTATAAGCTACTAGCTGACCCAGCGCGACTTCGTTCCCGTGGCCCTACCCCCTACTCCACCCTACCCTATCCGTACTCTACCCCTACCCTATCCCTACTCTACCCTACCCCTACTCTACCCCTACCCAACCCTACCCTACCCCTACCCTACCCTTACCCTACCCATACCCTACCCCTACCCCTACCCCTACCCTACCCCTACCCTACCCCTAGCCCTACGCTACCCTACCCTACCCCTACCCCTACCCTGCCCCTACCCAACCCTACCCCTACCCTACACCCTACCCCTACCCTACCCCTATATCCTTCCTTGGACTTCCACGAACATTTCAAGACCAAAATTAGCCAAATCGGTCCAGCCGTTCACGCGTGATGTCGTGACCAAGGGAAATAGGGATTCATTTTTATATATATAGATTTAATTTTGACTATAACTGTCTTTTTCTAAAACGAAATCTTCTATGGCGAAACTATGACGCTACTGTCTTGGTGACGTCACAATGATAGTCGTTTTCTCCTTGTGTAATTAGAAAGTTTGATGTTCTATAACTCTGAAAATATTCAAGACACTCCAAAATAAAACCTTGTTTTGTGTAGCTAATGTTTCGTAAAAATAAAAAATAAAACCAATAAAATACCCTATTAGTATTAACGTACTTGAACTTCGAGGAGACACGACAACAAGGTTGAAAAAAATATTAGTTAAGGTTTTCTCCGAGTAACGTCGATGGCAGTCAATCTCGAGCCGCTGCGTTGTAATTCAGCGCCGCCCAACAGCACATGTACCTATTACCGGAGCACCCGATGAACAGAAGAGTTAAGTAAATTCTTCCTTGTTTAACCGACCTACCTACTTGGATTTCAATGACAAAGTGGTGTTTTATTTTTAAGTCGACATCTAAAGGTATTAAGACCTCCTTGGATTTGGAGGAGACTCCTGAATTAGATTAAAAAAATGATTCAAGGATTTTGAATTTCGAACGATTTGTTTTATATGTTACCTTGCCATGACTTTGCATTAAATTTTTTCTCGGTCTATCCTCGAGTAACGTCGATGGCAGGCAATCTCGAGCCGCCGTAATTCAGCGCCGACCGACAGGCACATGTATTACCGGACCGGAGCACCCGATGAACTAAAGAGTTTAGTAAATTTCTCACTTTTATTACCGACCTACTTGGATTTCAAGAAGAATCCTCCTTTGCTTTAAAAAAGTTCCAAATTTAATAATGAAGTTCTTTCAAATTTCGAATGATTTATCTCAAATAATACCTACCATTTTGATTCTTTAACTTCGGGGAAGGTTTTGCCTTTTTGTTAAATAAATAAAGAATAGATCAAATCTTTATTCTACGAATAAGTGGCAGTGGAATAAGTTCCTGGCAACGAATATGCAACCCTTTTGGTATTGCAGATGTCCAATCCATTGGACATCGCCGCCCATGGACATTGTCCATGGGCGACGATGACTACTTCCCATCACGTGGCTCGTCTGCTCGTTTGCCCCTTTTTAATATATATAAAAAAGTGGTATGAGAATTTTCGCGATGATTTTGGTGATTTTAGTAATTTAATTTTATAGTAGTCATTTGCTATTTTAAATTAACTTACAAGTTAAGTAAGCATATCATAATGGTTGTTTTTTTTTTAAATCTGTGATTTTATTATTATAGGTACTATATCTATTAGACGATATTGATCCACATAATATCGTCTATCGTTGCCTACATCTGTTTGATCTACACTTTTTATCATGAAAGAATTGTTACTTATTGAAAATTAAGTACTTACTTACATATTATATAAAAGTAACAACAAATCATTTTCAATAATGAAAAATTGAATTGAGAATGCAAAAAAGTAAAGTCAAGTCAAAGTTTGAAAAAATAATAATGAAACAATTGAATAACTTTTGTATAAAATTAGATGTTTCCACTTGTTACAAATGTTGCTCAATAAAAGGAACTGCGGTGTGGATGCACCAGTAGACAAAAATAAGACCCACGATGTTTCCTTGGATTTATTTTAAAATACATTTAGTTAGGTACGTATTGAATTTTCTTGACTAGACATTTTTAAGCTAGGGTTTCAAAAAGAAGACAAGATAACAAAAGGTAAAAAAATAGGTCATGGTAATTTTAGCATGTCTTAATTTATTTATTATTATTACGATACCTAACCATAAAAAGTATGTGTCAACAAAAGTTTAGAAAATCTTAAGGTGGGCCTTTTTGTTTTGAGCAGTATAGGTAGAAAGCTTTTTTCACTGTAGCTACACGTCCTGCAAAGTTGTAAATAACAAATAAGTATAGGCTTAATGCACAAGCTATATACCAACATAATAATATTTCAAGCACTTCATGTTAGCACAGATATTAAAGCAGTTCGGAACAGACTCGAGATCTGCAGCGAAGAGCTTCAATTTATCGCTGTTCCCGCCTTTATTACTGAATCTGCCGACTCAGCGTCCTTGATCAATTCAATGATATCGTACATTTTCATTAATGGCGGGGTTGCAATAAAAAATAAGGTTTCCTGTGGGACTGGACTGGACTTTTTAAGGTAAGTAAACTTGAAATATAGAAAATAAAAATTTAAAAATAAATAAATGGAAAATTAAGTATTTTGAAAAAATCGACCCGTCTCACGATTTTTCAAAATGCTTCATTTTCCATTTTTTTATAATAAAAATTGCATTGTGAATGCAAAAAAAAGTAAAAATTTAAATAACTTGCCAAAATCTAACTAAAAAGTAAATAAAAACAAGCTCTCATTGCAGTCGGTGTACCATGCTGTTGAATTATTGTTGAATACATAAATTTAAAAGGGCCCCCGACTTCAATAAGATCTTGTTTTTAATTTTAATTTCAAAATTACCATTAATTTTTATTTTATTCCTTTTAGTGTTTATTTAAACAAATTTTATATTTTTGAAATGTACTTGTCGAGGCCTTTCATTTGATACCTATGTATTGATAATTTATTTTTTTATCGCGCCACACGTTCGTCATCCGTCATATTGCCTTCGCCTGCGTGGACCCCCTTTTTTGCCCCCTTAGAGGGGGTTTTTAAAACATTAGACAACAAATAAACTTTGGGACAGTGAAATTAGACCGGAGTATTTATAAACAATCTTGAAAAAATGTCTATACCACTTAACAGAAAAACAGCACATACCTACTTCCATAAAACATTAGCAAGAAATCATAACAGATGCAGTTAAGGTTAAGGTGAAGTATTCTCTAACTTTTTCCCTCTACAAGGGCCAAGGCGTAGCATGAGCCTCCTGACGTCGGCGACAGAGGTGTCAAGTGTTAGTGATTCAGTACCTCGCCGGGCGTGCCGACTATGACAACCCAGACTAAACTGCGGATTTTCTGAGAGCTTGAATACTATAGCAAATGTTTTTGTCTAGATAGATAGACTTCGTGCAGACTTAATCTATATTTCTATGTTAATCTTACTAATGTTTGGATGTTTGTTGCTCAATCACAACATAGACGGCAGAATGGATTAGGCTGAAATACACACAGATACTTTGTACCCTGGAGAGGTACATAGGCTACTTTATCCCGGAAAAATATCACATTACGTCGTGTAGTCCACGCGGGCGAAGCCGCGGGCGGAAAGCTAGTAATATATATTATAGAGGAAAAATTTGTTTTTTTTATGAAAAAGGAAAAATAAAGTAGGTACTTACTTAAAATCGACCCGTCTCACAACATTTTTTTCTTAAATACTTCATTTTCCATTTTTCAATAATAAAAATTGCATTGTGAATGCAAAAAAGTAAAAATTTCAATTACTTGATTTTTTCTATTTGTTTTATTTGTTTGTATGTTTGTTATGGATAAACTCAAAAATTAGTGAGCCGATTATCAAAATTATTTCACCAATAGAAAGCTACTTTACTCCCGAGTGACATTTGCTGTATTTTATCCCGACATTCTTACGGGAACGGGAACTGCGCGGGTAGAATCGCGGAGAGCCACTAGTGACAAATAAAGTATATGCGCAGAAATTTATTGCACACATTCCTACAACATCGCCTCAAAATCTGCACAAACTTCCATAAAACATTAGCGAGAAAATCATTACAAGTGCCGTGAAACATTTTATAATTTTTTTATTACAAGGCGTCGTACGAGTCTCCTAACGTCGCCGACAGAGGTCTCAAGTGGTGGTGATTCAGTAACTTAGCGATTGGAATTATGACAGTCCACACTATTTAAACTACTCGTAGAATGTCTTAGAAACTATAGTACGACTTCGATCAACAATAACTAAGGTACTGGATCAGAGTTTTCTATGGAAAAGGGGTACCTAAATGGGAGTCATTTCACCTTAATGGGAAACACTTCACATACTTACCTTACCTATTGGCTATACATTAACCAGTCTTTATTAACGAAAAATTTTAATAATCATCTTTAGTATAAATTCTTCTTTGATTTATGTATTACGAGTAGTTATTACGTTTTTTTAAAGATTTTTTTCCTGTTTTTCCTGTTGTTTTTCTGACACTTTTTATCAAGGCGACGATCTGAGTATTTTAAATCGCTGTTTATTAGACTTCTTGCTTATCCTATTATTACTTACCTATACTCGTAGCTGAAATTGGCACTGACTGTACCCCATCGACAATTATTTATTTAAACATTAATTATCAAACACAAATGTTTAAAATGATAAAGAAATTTTAACGATTCCATCAACAAAATCCCAAAGCTGAACGACAGATTTTTGTTATACAAGTAAATTCACACAATATCTGCAACATCTTTATATCGATAAAATATTAGTATCCATTATAGCGATATAAACTTCTACTTATCTTCCTTATCTTTTATTTCCTAGGCGTAATGTCAGCAGCAGACCTCAAGTAGTGGTGATTCAGTCACCTTTGAGGGCAGCCGCATTATGGAGTCCCGGGTCTTTTGCGGGGGTTAGTTAAGATTATTAACGTTATTGCTGTTAATATTGAAGCAAGGTATATTTTTATAGAGGTTCGTTTTTATAGTTTCTTGAAATGTTTCATCATGTCAGCCGAACGAGCCCACTGCTGGGCATAGGCCTTGAAATGTTTAAAATGTACTAATTTATGGTGAAATGTACTCAAACTTATCTTCATAGGCTTAACGTCAGCAGCAGAGATCTCAAGTAGGGGTAATAGGCCAACCATAATTATGGCATTTTGGATATACGGGTGACGTCCCTTGGACTACTTTTACTTAATGGTTTTTGCTGACGCTACTGGAGCTAGGGCTAGCAACGCTCTTTTAATCTAGTTCGTTTTGATAGGTTACGGTTACGGTTAACGTCTTGGATTACAAAACTCAATTCTGTTCAATCAGATTTCAATATAATATTAGTATCAAATCACTTTATTATTCAGGCAAGGAATATCAAAATCAAATAAGTATTCATATTTACGCAGGGCGCAACAAATAGAGTTATTTTCGCCACCCGCCGGTTCTCACTTCATCTGATTCCGCCGTTTACAGCCGGGCTAGTTCGAAAATACTCATAAAAATCACGCTGAAGAGGGTCTCGCACATTTCAGCATATCGGCATTTACTTTTTACTTTATACCATTTGCGAATCCTACACGACCAAGTACCTAGTACCTACACGAATAGAATAATTCAAAGTGGTTTTAACCCATTAAAGATAATTTACAACTGCCGTTTTAGAAGATAATTCGCTCGTGAATGCTCCCGAACGCACCCCGAGTCACGACGTCCAGGGACTAACCTCGTTACTTACGGCGACGCTCTGCCCGGATTCTGCAAGCAAGCGATGCCGATGGCTCGGTAATTCATTATCCCAGCCCGCGTCCGATCATTTGCGCCGCTCGCAGTCGTGATTACGGGAACGCTCAATGGGAAACGATTTCCTCCTGTGTACTCATTGAACACCACTTTGCGAACGCGATATCACGCCGATGTATCACTTCTATAAATAGTGCTCTGCACTGCATCCACGCAACCGCAGCATAACGTGTACGGCAATTTACGACATCCGTGTTCTTTACTACTTTGCTCGCAGACACAGGCGCCGCGTAACTTTTGCAAGCAAAGTAGGTTTCGTACAGCCAGCGTCATAGAATAGGTAGCAGTCAAAATCACCAAATACCTACTTGGAAACATCCAAAATGGTCAGTAACTACGACTTAGCCAAAGCGATCAAATAGTTCAAGCCATCCATAATAGATTAAAGTGGGCATAAGAGTGCCAAAAGATCCATCAATGGATCTTTGCAATGGATTTAAGTGGACATAAGGTAGTATTCTAGTTAACTGCAAATGTCTTATATAAGCCGGCATTAGTACCGTGACTGCAACACCGCCACTGGTAGCGCAGCACCCAAAGAACAGCCCAAAGTATTCAAAAGTATGGGACAAACTTAAAAACTGAGTTTTATTTTAAGGGGTATACGATTATCTCGGATCATAAAATAATTGTTACTATTGATGACGTGAGAAATAAATTAACATGACATAAGATTTAATTTGGATTGTTCTATTTTTCATTCGAGCTACTCATCTCTTCGAATTTTGAATTCTGACAATCACCAATAATATTCGGTGTTTTGTGTGCTCCGGTATATTAGAACCATAAACTTGTTATACTTAAGTACCCCTAGTATAAATAAGTTTATGATTAGAACACGTTGGATGGCCTGAACAATTTGAATCGCTTTCGCCCATCTTTGGCCGTTTCCAAGTGTTTGATGATCTTGACGCTACTTACTATATGAGGCTGACTGTACAACGTTTATGGACGTTAACATGTGATAATGAGGCGGGCCGGGCGATTTGTGCCGCTAGTGTCTACCCAATAGGCAGTTTAGATGAACGCGGCTCGAGCTCGTTCGTATCACCCTTAGGGCTGTTCCCCGACCGCACGACCGGGTTTGAATCGACTTCACATTATTACTCCGAAGATATTGAAAGTCTTTTAGGAAGTAATGAAATTTATCGCGGATCTCGTAAGAACATTCCTTTTTCTTCCTTTTATCTGTAAAAATACACTGTCCCCGAGTCCTTTTGTGTTTAATGTTTGATGTGACACTCAGGAAACAAAGAGAAAAAGTCTTACCGAAATCTCTGATACAATAATTTTCTCATAACTAATATACATTTCTGTGAAATATATGGAGTCAATCTAGTTTATTTTATAGTGGCTACATACTCACACAATGAGTCCAATGAATGTCGGTTATTGGATGCCATTCATCTCCATGCACGTATATCTAGCTTCTAACTAAGCGGGCGCGGAATGAAAAATGCAATGCAGTGCACAATGGCGCGCGGCGGCGGCTGTGTCGCTGATTACTGCCTGCACACTGCATATACCCAGTCGGGTCTGCAGTTGCAGGATAATAGCTTCAATGTACGTCGTTTACGGCTTGATTGAGATTTCTTTAATTGAACAGAACCTATAGGTACTACACCACTCTATCATTTAGGTATTTAATATACAGATGTAGATATACCATATATTATTCAATAGTTAGGCTTGTAACGGTTCAGAATCGCACCTGAACTATCTCGAATATTTCTTAAAGAGTTAAAAGTCGAAATGTAATAATGTTACTTACCTCAATAACTTTTAATAGTATAAATAGATCCTGGTGTGGGAATAAATCACAAAGTCAAATTGGGTTGTGTCAACTGGGTTGTATTGAACACAATTAGCCATTTACCATGTTGTTGCGCTGGGAATTTGCTTCATACTTTGTCAACACAGTGTATATGGGAGGGAGATTCTGTCTATAAGGCTTGGGGCTTGTTTAGTGGTTTCAGATTGCTTGAGGTAAACACTGAAAAAGAAACGGGTTAATGGTAGCGGAGCAGTTGTGGTCATTTGCATTTAATTTGGAAGTTTTATGATTAATCTGAGGAAGTTAGATACAGTAAATTTGTTTGAATTAGCGAGAAAATATAGTTAATAAATACCTGAGATTCAGGGATTGAAACAACGATGTTTCACAACAGTTGGTCTGTGACAAATTATTTCATATAGGAAGATGCACTTTGTTGAGGGTTTTGTCAATCGAATTTGCTTCACGGGAGTGTGGACAATACTTGTATTTCGATATTGTTTCACGAAATAATCGACACGAGCTGTTGATAGTTGGTGAAGTTATGAATCTTGGAGCATGTTAATTTGGACATATTTGTAAACTGACAGGTTCTAAAAACAGAGTTTGTAGGCATGTATTCAATACAGTCTACGTGTTAGTGGCACAATATGTGTTCGGCATATTTATTGGTTACACATGTGAACTTTGGTTTAATTACATCACATCAGTCTAATTATTATGTTTGGAGCTAAATATTTATTTTATACAATGTTAGCAAAATACTGAAATAGGTTATGACAAGTAAACAAAGATGCTCCTAGCGGCAGAGTTGAGAACTAAGACAAGTCAAATGACATCACATAAATATAGCGAGAAGTTTTTACTCACAGAATGTTAAATTAACATTATGTAAAACTTAAATAAAAATATGGGTTAAATAATCAAAAGTACAGAATATTGGTTTCTATCTTAGATAAGGTTCAAAGTTTCAAATATGTGGAATGTATATTGGCTAGAGGTGATTCGTTCGGAAATTATGTTCGAACAATTACCATTTTGATAATAGTGTTCATTCATAAATAATAAAAAAAAAGGGATCATACAAAATAATGTGTTTATATTATGTGAGAAGGTAATATTTTGAATAGTTTAGTAAATTCTATAACTTGATATAAAATAGTTTTGTAACTATCAAAGGTTTCTGAACGAAGGCCAGGCGGGGCGTTCGGGATGTTTGAAATGGGTTGGCGTTAGACGCTAGAGGGCGCTATGACGAGAGAGTAGGGATGTGGGACGCTAACTTTTTGGCGCGTTTTGGGTAGGGCTATATAAGCGAAAAGGACGCGACGCCCGGTCTTATTTCTCCGGGATAGACTTCGAGGCAACACGTATGGAAGACGAAGCACTTTTTGAAGAAGTTTTCATTTTAAATCAAGCGAGAAGTAGTCTTCAAGCAAGTGTACAGTGAGTCCTTGCACCATAGGGCGTTTATTGGGTTCGCGATCTTTTAAACGTTTTAATTTTGGAATTCTGACTGGTAAATTGGATCCGAAATTAAAAGGTCTAGTTTGTTTACAGAAAGCATTTCAATTAAAGTAAATTATTCCCAAGTAAAATCCTAGAAAATGGGCTTAATTTGAGTCAGAGAGGGTTGGAAGCATAGAGTTTGTTTCTTCAGGAGTACATGTTTATGTCTCCGGGCTCCAGGCAAGGCTCACGGGAGGTCGCTAGGTAAAGAAAGTCTGGCATTGTGGAGTGTCAGATGAGCATTCAATGGATAACGCTTAGTAATTTCCACATGGTTTGATCAGGCGGGCTGTTTTCATTGACAGTTTTTCAGTTAACACGTCTGATGGCGCGGGGCGTATGCCCCAGATTTGGAGGCAGTTGCGGCCTGATTGAACCATGCCTGCCTGTAGGGTGTCTATCTGTTCCCTTCCCAAGCAGATGGACCACGGCATGAGCGATAGGATTCTAGGGGGCCCTCTCACCCAAACTTGACAGAGTTGGGGCGTCGGAACTGGCGATACAGGCGCCAGGTTTGTGTTTGTTAGGAAAGTCGCATTTAGTCGGAAATTGGGCAGGTGGGTACCTACTTGGAATCACGAGCTGGGTAACTCGAAGACCTTTGTTCTGGCAGAGGGGGGGAGGTCTGCTGGGGCAAGGCTGCGAGGGGAGTCTGGTATACAGAGTGGGTAGAGTGAGTAGAGTCTCTGTAGGCCTATAAGTAGCATTATGTGTTATTACAAATATATCTACGATCAAATCCGAATGTTGTTGACATCCCTAGCCATAGATTCTTGTGACAGACGAGCAAGCCCGGGCAGTTTGACAGAATGATTATAGATGGTGGGGAAGGGTCCGATTGACGGTTTCCAGCAGAATGGCTGTCTTTTATCTAACAAAATAGTGTTACAAGACGGCGGAGGGACGCTTTGATCGAGTCACTTGGACTTGACATGACGCTTAGTAGCTAAACTTGTCATTCGAGACAAATATCTAAACGAACAAACCCGGGCGATTGTATGAATCGTTCTCGTGAAATTAACTACCATCAATATGAATTGTGGATGAAATTAGCTTTGGAGCAAAATAAAGGTGTCCTTGCTGTGACAGAAGCATAACTTGTGTGCGTGAATTTAGTGCTGTGAATTGCCTAGAGTTGGTCTAGAAACTAGCTTAGGGCTTGGTACTACCTAACCTTTATCAGTGATAACCAACATTATTTTATTGTTACAAAATAAACTGGGGATAGTCTTAAAGTGATCAGATTGTCCTGCTTCAGTTTTCACAGAGGCACTCTTATAATTTAGACTTAGAACTTGCTGATCAGCTGGGCACAAAGATAAGTTGAAAGATAGAAATCTGAGTGTAAGGTTGACTCAACTGCTGGCTCTGGCGAGGAATTCGTTGCCATAGTGGTTTTGATTCTCTGTCTAAAACATGTTTCTGTGAAATCAGCTGAGCAGAGGTTTTCCTTGTAAGGGAATGGTAGATAGTGCAATATGTCTGGATGGTTTGATCACATGGGAGAATTTAGGAGTAACGCTTTGGTGATGGAAATTAGCTAAAAATTACTTATAGTTGTCTATATGCAGGTGTCACATTGCTTGTAGCGTTCAGAAGCACCAGCTGTATCTCAGTGATACTTACAGGAAAGGTCCCTTAGGTAATAAATAAAACATAAGATTAGTCGCTAAGCTCAGTCAGAATCCTGTGGTTAAGCCAGTATAACCAAGAGGTCAGAATGTTAAAAATCAGCTGTTCCAGCATATAATCATTACTTAGATTGGTCGTCTTGACCTTAATATGCACTAAATTACATTATAGTAGTCATATGAATTATTATTGAACAGAAATACTTAGTTGTAAATCATTTGACCATAATTAAAGCTAGCAATTAGCTCGCTCACAGCAAAGGAAAGAGTGTAACTAATATTGAATCATATCCTATTAAGTGCATTAGGAAAGTCTGGAGGAGATAAAAATGCTAGGACGAAATCACTGGATACGCGGAGGTATGGGGCGTATTCCTTTGCCAGACATAGAATAATAATTTAAATGAATTTGAAAGAATCTATCAAGATGAAAGTAACTATATATTGATTTTCTAACCTCAAAACATGCTAGTCTAGCCTGGAATTCTGAACCTAGGTTTATATTTTTGATAATGGTAGATTAGACTGGGATCTATTCCTTACAACACCCATATATAAATAGAGCACAACAGGGGTTTCTTTTAATATAAATTATGTAAAGCTATCGGGGTGAGGCGAAAGCTTCTGTTCAATTTGGTTGGATTCTTAAGTTATTTCCAAGACCAGTCCAATGGTGAGATTAAGGATGTATTACCATGAGCGAGATTCTTTAGAGACAAATTTTAACCAACAAGTTGCAAAAGTTCAATAAGATCCGAGTCAGACACGTAGACATAACTAGGGAATTTAGTTCTACGGGGAAACTTGGTCATAGAAAAGGTTAGGAGAGTCTATATTTATATGTACTTACTATGAATTAGATTTGAGTTCTCTCATCTCAGGAGTCAGACTTGTTAGTGCTCCTAATTTAAGCACTCAACCTGTTGGATTTATCCCAATAAGGATTATTCAACAAAAGGAAAAGGATATATCAATTAACGTTAACTTTAACTGCTGCTGCCATGAAGGAGAAAGATCTCTTCATGTAGACTAACAAGTCGCTTTGAAGCATTTAGCTTGGTCCTCTTTTATTTATATATACAGAAAGAATTGACGAACATGACAGCTTGACTTTATATGTTGAAGTTTGTTTCTTATATAAAAATTAAATAAAGCAGCGCCGGGAGAGGAATGTCCCAGTCAGGCGACGAGTTCCATCGTTATGGGCGGGGCGGTGCCCATGACTTTACCGGTTAAATAATATTGCTGGAGCATTTGTATTAGGCCAAGATGGTGATTAAGATCAATAGACTCTCTTCACCCTAATGATTATACCAATTTCCATCTCTGACTTTGCAAGCAAAACCATATGCTGAAGCTAATAGGTACTATTATAGATGTAGTGTTTCCATCTTCTAATAGATATAACAAATTTTCATCTCTAACTTTGCAAGCAAGGCCATATGCCTAAGCTAGTAGGTATGGTTATAGATCTGATATAGTGACTCCGTCTTCCAATAGATATAACAAATTTTCATTTCTAATTTGCAAGCAAAGCCATATATGCTAAAGCTAATAGGTACTATTATAGCAATGGTGTCTCCATCTTCATATAGGTATATCAAATTTCATTTCAAACCACACATGCCAATTTCACCTTAGGCCTTGCAAGCAAATCCGGATGCTGTGATTAGTTTCAGTTCCATTGTAGCCTAAATTATTAAATTCCACCAGTTAATAGACAGTTAACCTTGGGTCAGTAACCAGAGAATTAGCATGGTGGACTCAGCAAAATAACTCACCAGGTTTTCAAAGTATATTGGACCTAGGAATCGGTTAGGACCTAACTGTTAAATGTCCAAGCAATGTAGGGGTAAACTAATGTTAGATTTATACAAGAGTATTAACTTATTTTGAGTGTCTTGGTCGCTATAAATGAGGTTAGAAAATTAGAAGCAACGGCCATGTAATATGAACAGCTGTTAAGTTGATGTAGGCATATAGGCAGTTCAAAGAATGAGTTAGTTAGTAGTAAGGTTAGTCTCTGTCGCTTCATTTAAAAGATCATGGGTCTACGCTTTACAACCAGGGTTCTCCATTACGACATCACAGGCCACTTCAGAGTTGATTCAGAGCATCCATAGTAGTTATCTATATATTAATCGGACAACAGTTAGGTATTACAGCGTTCAAGCTAGCTAGGTATTTTAGTAACTAATAGAATCCTTGACAGAGGTTCAGTATTAGCATAGAGTAAATACTAGAATGGTTTGTTAGTATATTTAGGTCATCTATTAAGATTAGGGTTAAGCGATTAGAAAGGATAGGTAGGAGTTACAATTTAGTAGTGCCGTTACCAGGATTAAAAATTAACACATATTATAGCAAATCTTGTATAGGAATAAGAAAATAAGACAATATTTACAAACCTTTTTAATGAGTTTAGCATATAAAGTACATTGGAGCTCTGAGTATTTCTGAAGGTAAGTGGCTAGTTTACATTGAGTTGGAATAGCCACAATTTGTTGTTTAGTGCAGAAGGAAAACTGAAGCGACGGGGTTAATATTAATTATTTAATCAAACTTCTGTTAAGCGTCCCCGGGCAGGATGGTTCTTAATAAGGGTCTTTTGAGAACTGTTCACAGGTCTTGATTAGGTTTAGTTAAGTATAGCAACTTGTTTTCTGAAATGGAAGAAATAATTCATTATTGTTATATGCTAGCAAATTCAAAAATAAGAAAATGTTTATCTTTTCAGAGATTTCATAGGTAGTAATGTTGAATTTTAGTTAGATGAAATGCTAAGTTGGATTGCATTCTGTTAGAGAATAAATAATTAATCACATAATTAAACAAGTACTTACTATTAATTGTCTTTTTATTAAAAAGAACAATAGTTATAATTCTTGAGTAACATCATATTGTGGTTTCATAGATTACCAATATTATCTCTGTTGAAATTCGTCAATAATTAGGTAATTTAATTGTCGAAAGCCGGGCAGGTGAATTCACAAACTTGTATAGCACAATTGTATAGTTGAAAGACTTTTGAGTAGAGGTTATATGGAGCTAATCAAAGAGCATGTATGGGGAACACATGGAGAATGACATTTGTCATTGACAAGGTTGTTTCTCTCCTTAGTGTTAGCTCTGGGTAGGCGAACGGAAAAATTATGGGAAACTGTATGGACCTTGTTAAGTACAAACTTTGTATGGGCTTGCATATTTGTATACAAATAAATTATAGAGACACGTTATATGACAAAGTAGTACGGTTTTGATGTTTAGTAAAGACTGGGAGCTACCGCGTTACTTTATGGGTATGAACTTCATACGGTTTTTGGAACTTTGAGTCAATTTTATAAAGAAAATTTTATAAATATAATGTATGTACCACCATTTATACCATGTTAAATAGCAAATAAATGATTGATTGATTGATTGATTGATTGAAAATAGTCGCTATCGGTTCCTTGTTTTGTGACGTCGGGTATAACGATAACTAGCTAGCAACGTTCAACAGAACAAAGCAGCAAAAATCTATCAGAATAAAGAATTCAAATGACAGTTGAAGCCCATACCCATATCCAGATTTCTTAGCCGGTAGCCCTCTATTCACAAAATTAGATTTTGAGGTTGTTTCTTGGAAAGGTCGATATTTAAGAACATGAGTGACAGGATAGATTTTCTAGCTTCCAAAAGCTTCGCTAGATGGCGTTGAACGAAGTGTGTAGCGGCTAGTATATTTTGGTATGAATCATATTTAAATTAAAAACCCAAAGGAAACTAATAATAAATTAAATAAGTACTACTGTGAGGAACAGAAACGAAATAGTTAAATTTTAAAGATTAAGGTAAATAAATAACTTCTGTCTGACGTTCCGTTTTACAAAAAAAAAAAAAGGTCAAAGTAAAATTTCATGTTTCGTACCTTCAAACTGCATAGATAGGTGGGACAGCGCCATCTAGTGACTGAGCTTTCGGAAAATCGCCCATTACGCTACTGCGTGATAGATGTCGCTACCGGTAGGTTACGAAAAATTGTGGTTCTTATTAATTAATTAAAATGGGTTATGTTATGTATCAGAATCGTGCAAATTAATGACTATGTGATGTGCGGTCCGAGATTGTAGTTTAAAGGCGTGTTTGAAAATGTTATAAAAAAAAAAAAATTTAGGATAGATAATGACATACATTAGGTGAAATATTACATACATATATTAGTTGGGGAGGGGGGGCGATCACGTTGTTCTGTGGTGCGCTATTTTTATTGTTGTTAGGATATAAATCCAGACATGGCTTAAAGGACTCGCATCCAAGTAAAAAAAAAAAAAAAAAAAAAAAAACATTGGGAAAAAAAAATAATTGTTAGAAATGTTTTTGTTTTCATCAAGAAAATTTATGAATTATAAAAGGTTGAGTGTCATCTAAGTTTGTGAAATTGTTGAAAATGCTGAAACTGTCTGAAGGATAGATCTGTGGTTGTGTTTATCATTATTGTGAAAATATAACCTAAAAAAAAAGGACATTAAATAGTTATGCAAATAGGTTTTAGTGTAAATCATTGTAAGAGTTATGAATTTGAAGTAAGAAAATAGTATTTTAGTTAATTTATAGTTTGTACAAGGTATTTCAAAGGGGTAAATAATTAAAGAGTTTGGCTTGGTTGAAAAATGTGTCTTGATGAGAGTGATTTCTCATGGAAATAAGTGGATAATGAAAACTGAAGAAGTGTTATGAGGTCTGGCTTTTCATGGTGTACATAAGAGAGGGGAGACCCTTTCTGACTTATAGATTGATAACAACCATTTTGGTAAGTTAATCAGAGATTTAGTTTTAATTAAATTGTTGAAAATTTTTAGAATTAGACACAATTAGTACCTACTTGTATATGGACAGCTTAGACTCAAAGAGGGTAATTTTGTTTGAAGGGAACTGTATTTGCAATGCTAAATAAGTCAACGGATAACTTAGTAGGGACGGTTTGATTTTTCAAACGCTCGGTTAACCTAAAAGTTGGAAATAGTTCAGAATTAAAGAGAAATCTTGTCTTGATGAATGATAGAACTATTAGTTTGTATTTTGGGGTCGGTGATAAAGGTTTAAAGAAAAAAAATAGATATGTCAGTGGGTAATAATTAGATTCCTAACTTAGTGGAAGGAAATTATATTGCTACAAACTAAAATAATGTTAGCCAGATTGTTAAATGTAGTTATGAATATATTTAAAAGGTAAGGTTTAGTGGTTTTTGTATTAGGTTAGTAAAATGAGGTAACATTACTTCTTACTCCTTAAAACTTAAAAATAGCTATTTGGGTAAAATAATGGGTTCTTTTACTAATAGTTAGGTATTGGAATTCATGAAATATGAACCAAAAGGAATTTGTTAGTGAAGATTTTGGATTGGCTAGATTAGAAACATTAGATTCAATGGTTTCTAATTTGAACAGCAAGTAGAGAGAATTTCATCTAAAATGGTTCAGTGAGTTTGGAAAAACCATAATAGGATAATTTCATAATTATTAAACAATCTAATATATGAACAAGAAGGGAAAAATTACTTGGTTTAGGTAAGTAATCAAAATTTTCATCCGGGAACATAAAAGAAACTTAGATGTTGGTTATAAGACTTGCAGAAATTTTATTATTTTAATTACAGTGGTTTTGATTTCCAGTAGGAGTTGTTGTTTGGATGAAAAAAAAAATATCCTAGAAACCAGAGCAATTATACAGATGCAGAAAAGGGAACTTATTTATACATGTTAATTTCAGTAGATTTATTTCAGTTTAAGATGTCAAAGTTAGGGTATGTACACAAGTGCAACAAGTCATAGTAATAGTTATCCAGCGGTTAAACTAATGTATTCATACAGACTGTTAGGATATGGATGGATAAGTAGGGTTGACAAGGGTGGGGTTGTGTGTTAGTCCGGAACATTATAGATAAATAGGTACTTAACAAGAATAAAATAGGGTTAAATAATTCTTTACCTTTCGTTGAAATTTGAGTTAGAAAATTCAACGACGGTTTAAGAAGGAATACAACAATGTTATAAAATAAATCAAGTAACTATTCTTATGTCAATGAGAATTATAGGAGATTGCTTGCCTAACTAATATTGCTTCTCTTAGGTATCCAGTTAAGTTTTATAGGTTGCTATGTCTAAAAGTAGGTAGTAAATATTACAAATTAGCTTAAATAGGTAAATAATGTAAGAACCAAGTGTGTCTGACAGTTTGGGGTCGCTGGCGTGATGTAGTGAACAACTGTTGACTATTTATAACTAGTTATGGGTAGCATTAGTGTTACAGGTATGCCGGGAATATTCATAGACTAATTGTATATTCTCTATATAGAAAAAAAAACAGATGGATTTAATTGAAACATAGTATGCCAGCAGTGGTCCTCGTTCACTTGACATGATGATGTTGAATAGGGGGTGGTGAATGGAGAAGGAAAAGAACTTTCATACAGGCGACGTGATTGGTTTGTTGTTCTTTTTATCAATCTTGGATCTATATTAGTAATTAAATATACATTCTTAGTTGAACCATTGGTTAATCTTAATAAATTACTTTGTGATAGGACTATAGGTACGTTATGTTTGAAAAGAAATAACATATGGTCGAGGTTTGGGCGTTATTAGGGATTATTATTATTATTCTTATTTATTCGGACATGCAGTGAGACAACTGATAGTTGCTGGTAGAAGAAATAAGGAAATTGTTGCTATGCTAAAAGTACCATTGTGGGGAATATTTTATTAGGATGTTAGTCATACATAAAATTATTAAATTAAAAATTTACTAGTTGCATTGAGAGAACATCATTCTCGACTATCATCCATAGGGTAGAGATTGGTACTTGCAATTATAGGGAGAAAAAAATATATGATGGCTCCAGTTTAGGCAAACAATGAGACATTTGAATTGATGTAACGAATTAAATGTTATAATCTTTTTTTTGTAATTTATAAGTGTATGATTTTTAATACAAAATGATTATAGCTAGAGGATTGTTACGGGTTCCGCTAGTGTCGTGTTGGGGCTGTTCCAGTGGGGTTTGGGAGGTAATTTATGTCACTTAATGGTCAAGGAGAGTTTTGTTGGTTCGGCCTAGCTGGGGGGTTGCGGACATGGTTATCGTAGACGAACGAACTAGTGGGCAAACAACTTTGTCTTTTTATAATATCAGTATAGATAGTGCAGCTAAATTTTATAGTATGTTGGATTGGGGGTCGTGGAAAAGTGTAACTACAGTTACAGGTTAATCAATTAGTAGGGTTTAGAATTAATGTAATTAAAGTTACTAGGAATTCTATTTAGGTTAGTATTAAGACCTTAGAATTAAATAAGCTATAGAAAATTATATTAAGTGGGACGTCCATATGATAGGTTAACGACCACTGGGGTCGAATGGTTTGGAAGTCACTATATGTAGAGGTCTCGGGTTCGATTCCTGCACAGGTGATTGTTGTAGACAAACTGTTCAGTGTTGCTTTGGGGCTTGGAAGTGTGATGATACCCGTCGATGTTTGGTATTTATGATATAGGTACCTACTTATTTTGTAACATAGAAGAATATGAGCGGGATAAGGGAAATAAACGTTATTAATTAATTTCATTATTAGTAACCAAAGTTAGAGATGGATAACGGGGTTTATAATGGGGAAACTTATTTACTAATTTTGAAATATGGTGTATTTTTCAATTAGTTAAATAAGTTAAGAATATGTTTTACGGGATAAAGGCAGGTTATAGTTATAGGAATCTTAAAGGAACCAATATAGGTTGTACTATAGTGTAAAGGTTGGTTGCGAATTTGAAGTAGAAGGAATTTAATTGTTAAACAAATACGCTTCTTAGTAGAAGTCAATTCTCATGCTCTATACTTTCAAAATTAGGGCATAAGGTCAGGTACTACTTAAAGGTGGGGGGTCGAAAGGTTAAAGTTGAATTCCATGAATAAACTTTGACCCTAAATTAAATTAGACGTTAACACCAAACGTGAATTGGAGTTAAAACCAAAATTAGGATAAGCCAAAACCAAATATGTCATTTGAGGGAATAAGTATTGTTATAGTTTTTAATAGGCATTCTTAAGGAAGACACTTAGTAGAACTATTGAAAAAAAAAAACTTAATATTACTTATCAGGATTAAAATGTCAAAGTTATGTTAATAATGTGAATTTTACAATTAATATTTAAAAGAGTTATATAGGGATGTTAGTTGATTAATAATTTAATTTTTATGTACCTAACATGAATTGAGCTCTGACACGTAATGGACTTAATAGATGGTAGCAAGAAGGTGATAAGTGTTGATAGGTTAGCCAAATTCGCTGATAGTATTCGGATAGAGAGTAGTGGGAATAGACTTTTAGTAGTTTGGCTAGGTTAGGGAAATTGTTAGATGGAAAAAAAAAAGGTAAGCGTTGATAGGTTGGTCGGTACTGCGGTATATACCTATATTAATATATATTGGGGGTATTTATATATTTACTTCGGTCGGTTTATAGTTCGATGCAACAGTGATGGTAGTGATGTGTTTCAAGGTTGAAAGGGGTTTTACGTTCTTAATTATGGTAAATGTTAGGATTGGGTTATTAAATTTTGTTACAGAGCTTTAATTCAATTGGTGTAATATTGTCATGTTTTAGATAGACAATTGACATTTGCTAACGGGTAGGAAATGTTGGTCTAACATGTACAGTTGGCTTTGGGTCATTATTAGCAAAGGAAAGGGAAAGTATTCGGTCATGGTAGATAGTCCAATCATGTGTTGGAGTCAATTCATGTATATCTGAGCGAAAAGTTTTTTTAATAAATTAAACGAAAGAGGAGTTCTTCTATTTATAGGGAGGGGAAAGGAAAATAGAAGAGGTGACAGTATTATGAGGATCGGTAGTATTAATTTTACAAATTAATGTTAATAGCTTTTTAGGGCAGTATACTACAAGTAATCAGGTGAAACGTTGGTTATGTTCATGGTGGCGCGGATGTGAGTTTGAGGAAGGACGGAATTGTTAAAAGTGAAGAAGAGTGGAATCTGTATATATAAAAAAAAAAATATGTAAGTGTATATATATATATATATATATATATATCTATTTTATATATGAAAAAAAAAAAAGATTCAAAATATGAGGCCATGAGTGTAAACAAATTGGGAAGCCTGATTACAACCATTATTATTAATCCAAAAGATAAGATCCGCACACAACAGCACGTGATAGGGATAGGCGTAGAGCACGTGTTAACAGACTTGAATTTTGTACAGTGGGACTTTGGTGTTAGGATAAATAAAAAAAAAAAATATATATATATATACAAACAGTGTTTATGTTTGTATCTTGTCCCGGTGTAAACGCCTGTACAAAATTTACACTTCCCGTGGGTCAGGACGGGCCATGTTTAACTCGACAACTATACATTCTCCAAAGTGATATCGGAGGCTATTCCAGAGTTTTGAGTAAGCTTTTTGACAAAAAGGTCTTTGTATATGCTTCATTTAGAAGGGGGCGTACAGAGATATGCAGGGGCACTTTGGGGGTATAAATTGCTGCGCTAGAACGCCATGTAATCGTAAGGTTGGATTACTCTTTATACACCAAGGCGAGTTTATTCTAAACTACGGATTCACAACCCGTACCTTCCACCATGCTTTGTACGTCTCTGGTGTTGGATATACATACGATGAATTTGGATAAAGCAATAAAAAACACTTAAAGCTCGCTTGATAACTTTTGATATTATTTTGGTCTAAATACACTCTACACTCTTAATTACATAATCACTAGGGCTCACTAAAAATTGATTCGATAGGGGTCGGAGGCCGCAATGTCCTTTGGTAGGACAAAGAGCATTGTGTTTTTCTTGGTCCAAATTGATTCAATTCTTTGATTTTGGGAAAATAATAAGAGAAAGGGATATATATATATATATAAAAAAAAATATATATATATATATATATATTGATATAAAAATAATAATAATATATATATATAGATATTAAAAAAAAAAAACATGTCTATATATATATAAATATATGTGTAAAAAGAAATATTAGAGATTTGGATAGAAAGAAAAATTCTACTCCGGATCCAATACTTGGTACTGTCACCTTTGAAGAATTTTGGGGTCGGCTGTAACGGTTCAGAATCGCACCTGAACTATCTCGAATATTTCTTAAAGAGTTAAAAGTCGAAATGTAATAATGTTACTTACCTCAATAACTTTTAATAGTATAAATAGATCCTGGTGTGGGAATAAATCACAAAGTCAAATTGGGTTGTGTCAACTGGGTTGTATTGAACACAATTAGCCATTTACCATGTTGTTGCGCTGGGAATTTGCTTCATACTTTGTCAACACAGTGTATATGGGAGGGAGATTCTGTCTATAAGGCTTGGGGCTTGTTTAGTGGTTTCAGATTGCTTGAGGTAAACACTGAAAAAGAAACGGGTTAATGGTAGCGGAGCAGTTGTGGTCATTTGCATTTAATTTGGAAGTTTTATGATTAATCTGAGGAAGTTAGATACAGTAAATTTGTTTGAATTAGCGAGAAAATATAGTTAATAAATACCTGAGATTCAGGGATTGAAACAACGATGTTTCACAACAGTTGGTCTGTGACAAATTATTTCATATAGGAAGATGCACTTTGTTGAGGGTTTTGTCAATCGAATTTGCTTCACGGGAGTGTGGACAATACTTGTATTTCGATATTGTTTCACGAAATAATCGACACGAGCTGTTGATAGTTGGTGAAGTTATGAATCTTGGAGCATGTTAATTTGGACATATTTGTAAACTGACAGGTTCTAAAAACAGAGTTTGTAGGCATGTATTCAATACAGTCTACGTGTTAGTGGCACAATATGTGTTCGGCATATTTATTGGTTACACATGTGAACTTTGGTTTAATTACATCACATCAGTCTAATTATTATGTTTGGAGCTAAATATTTATTTTATACAATGTTAGCAAAATACTGAAATAGGTTATGACAAGTAAACAAAGATGCTCCTAGCGGCAGAGTTGAGAACTAAGACAAGTCAAATGACATCACATAAATATAGCGAGAAGTTTTTACTCACAGAATGTTAAATTAACATTATGTAAAACTTAAATAAAAATATGGGTTAAATAATCAAAAGTACAGAATATTGGTTTCTATCTTAGATAAGGTTCAAAGTTTCAAATATGTGGAATGTATATTGGCTAGAGGTGATTCGTTCGGAAATTATGTTCGAACAATTACCATTTTGATAATAGTGTTCATTCATAAATAATAAAAAAAAAGGGATCATACAAAATAATGTGTTTATATTATGTGAGAAGGTAATATTTTGAATAGTTTAGTAAATTCTATAACTTGATATAAAATAGTTTTGTAACTATCAAAGGTTTCTGAACGAAGGCCAGGCGGGGCGTTCGGGATGTTTGAAATGGGTTGGCGTTAGACGCTAGAGGGCGCTATGACGAGAGAGTAGGGATGTGGGACGCTAACTTTTTGGCGCGTTTTGGGTAGGGCTATATAAGCGAAAAGGACGCGACGCCCGGTCTTATTTCTCCGGGATAGACTTCGAGGCAACACGTATGGAAGACGAAGCACTTTTTGAAGAAGTTTTCATTTTAAATCAAGCGAGAAGTAGTCTTCAAGCAAGTGTACAGTGAGTCCTTGCACCATAGGGCGTTTATTGGGTTCGCGATCTTTTAAACGTTTTAATTTTGGAATTCTGACTGGTAAATTGGATCCGAAATTAAAAGGTCTAGTTTGTTTACAGAAAGCATTTCAATTAAAGTAAATTATTCCCAAGTAAAATCCTAGAAAATGGGCTTAATTTGAGTCAGAGAGGGTTGGAAGCATAGAGTTTGTTTCTTCAGGAGTACATGTTTATGTCTCCGGGCTCCAGGCAAGGCTCACGGGAGGTCGCTAGGTAAAGAAAGTCTGGCATTGTGGAGTGTCAGATGAGCATTCAATGGATAACGCTTAGTAATTTCCACATGGTTTGATCAGGCGGGCTGTTTTCATTGACAGTTTTTCAGTTAACACGTCTGATGGCGCGGGGCGTATGCCCCAGATTTGGAGGCAGTTGCGGCCTGATTGAACCATGCCTGCCTGTAGGGTGTCTATCTGTTCCCTTCCCAAGCAGATGGACCACGGCATGAGCGATAGGATTCTAGGGGGCCCTCTCACCCAAACTTGACAGAGTTGGGGCGTCGGAACTGGCGATACAGGCGCCAGGTTTGTGTTTGTTAGGAAAGTCGCATTTAGTCGGAAATTGGGCAGGTGGGTACCTACTTGGAATCACGAGCTGGGTAACTCGAAGACCTTTGTTCTGGCAGAGGGGGGGAGGTCTGCTGGGGCAAGGCTGCGAGGGGAGTCTGGTATACAGAGTGGGTAGAGTGAGTAGAGTCGCTGTAGGCCTATAAGTAGCATTATGTGTTATTACAAATATATCTACGATCAAATCCGAATGTTGTTGACATCCCTAGCCATAGATTCTTGTGACAGACGAGCAAGCCCGGGCAGTTTGACAGAATGATTATAGATGGTGGGGAAGGGTCCGATTGACGGTTTCCAGCAGAATGGCTGTCTTTTATCTAACAAAATAGTGTTACAAGACGGCGGAGGGACGCTTTGATCGAGTCACTTGGACTTGACATGACGCTTAGTAGCTAAACTTGTCATTCGAGACAAATATCTAAACGAACAAACCCGGGCGATTGTATGAATCGTTCTCGTGAAATTAACTACCATCAATATGAATTGTGGATGAAATTAGCTTTGGAGCAAAATAAAGGTGTCCTTGCTGTGACAGAAGCATAACTTGTGTGCGTGAATTTAGTGCTGTGAATTGCCTAGAGTTGGTCTAGAAACTAGCTTAGGGCTTGGTACTACCTAACCTTTATCAGTGATAACCAACATTATTTTATTGTTACAAAATAAACTGGGGATAGTCTTAAAGTGATCAGATTGTCCTGCTTCAGTTTTCACAGAGGCACTCTTATAATTTAGACCTAGAACTTGCTGATCAGCTGGGCACAAAGATAAGTTGAAAGATAGAAATCTGAGTGTAAGGTTGACTCAACTGCTGGCTCTGGCGAGGAATTCGTTGCCATAGTGGTTTTGATTCTCTGTCTAAAACATGTTTCTGTGAAATCAGCTGAGCAGAGGTTTTCCTTGTAAGGGAATGGTAGATAGTGCAATATGTCTGGATGGTTTGATCACATGGGAGAATTTAGGAGTAACGCTTTGGTGATGGAAATTAGCTAAAAATTACTTATAGTTGTCTATATGCAGGTGTCACATTGCTTGTAGCGTTCAGAAGCACCAGCTGTATCTCAGTGATACTTACAGGAAAGGTCCCTTAGGTAATAAATAAAACATAAGATTAGTCGCTAAGCTCAGTCAGAATCCTGTGGTTAAGCCAGTATAACCAAGAGGTCAGAATGTTAAAAATCAGCTGTTCCAGCATATAATCATTACTTAGATTGGTCGTCTTGACCTTAATATGCACTAAATTACATTATAGTAGTCATATGAATTATTATTGAACAGAAATACTTAGTTGTAAATCATTTGACCATAATTAAAGCTAGCAATTAGCTCGCTCACAGCAAAGGAAAGAGTGTAACTAATATTGAATCATATCCTATTAAGTGCATTAGGAAAGTCTGGAGGAGATAAAAATGCTAGGACGAAATCACTGGATACGCGGAGGTATGGGGCGTATTCCTTTGCCAGACATAGAATAATAATTTAAATGAATTTGAAAGAATCTATCAAGATGAAAGTAACTATATATTGATTTCCTAACCTCAAAACATGCTAGTCTAGCCTGGAATTCTGAACCTAGGTTTATATTTTTGATAATGGTAGATTAGACTGGGATCTATTCCTTACAACACCCATATATAAATAGAGCACAACAGGGGTTTCTTTTAATATAAATTATGTAAAGCTATCGGGGTGAGGCGAAAGCTTCTGTTCAATTTGGTTGGATTCTTAAGTTATTTCCAAGACCAGTCCAATGGTGAGATTAAGGATGTATTACCATGAGCGAGATTCTTTAGAGACAAATTTTAACCAACAAGTTGCAAAAGTTCAATAAGATCCGAGTCAGACACGTAGACATAACTAGGGAATTTAGTTCTACGGGGAAACTTGGTCATAGAAAAGGTTAGGAGAGTCTATATTTATATGTACTTACTATGAATTAGATTTGAGTTCTCTCATCTCAGGAGTCAGACTTGTTAGTGCTCCTAATTTAAGCACTCAACCTGTTGGATTTATCCCAATAAGGATTATTCAACAAAAGGAAAAGGATATATCAATTAACGTTAACTTTAACTGCTGCTGCCATGAAGGAGAAAGATCTCTTCATGTAGACTAACAAGTCGCTTTGAAGCATTTAGCTTGGTCCTCTTTTATTTATATATACAGAAAGAATTGACGAACATGACAGCTTGACTTTATATGTTGAAGTTTGTTTCTTATATAAAAATTAAATAAAGCAGCGCCGGGAGAGGAATGTCCCAGTCAGGCGACGAGTTCCATCGTTATGGGCGGGGCGGTGCCCATGACTTTACCGGTTAAATAATATTGCTGGAGCATTTGTATTAGGCCAAGATGGTGATTAAGATCAATAGACTCTCTTCACCCTAATGATTATACCAATTTCCATCTCTGACTTTGCAAGCAAAACCATATGCTGAAGCTAATAGGTACTATTATAGATGTAGTGTTTCCATCTTCTAATAGATATAACAAATTTTCATCTCTAACTTTGCAAGCAAGGCCATATGCCTAAGCTAGTAGGTATGGTTATAGATCTGATATAGTGACTCCGTCTTCCAATAGATATAACAAATTTTCATTTCTAATTTGCAAGCAAAGCCATATATGCTAAAGCTAAAAGGTACTATTATAGCAATGGTGTCTCCATCTTCATATAGGTATATCAAATTTCATTTCAAACCACACATGCCAATTTCACCTTAGGCCTTGCAAGCAAATCCGGATGCTGTGATTAGTTTCAGTTCCATTGTAGCCTAAATTATTAAATTCCACCAGTTAATAGACAGTTAACCTTGGGTCAGTAACCAGAGAATTAGCATGGTGGACTCAGCAAAATAACTCACCAGGTTTTCAAAGTATATTGGACCTAGGAATCGGTTAGGACCTAACTGTTAAATGTCCAAGCAATGTAGGGGTAAACTAATGTTAGATTTATACAAGAGTATTAACTTATTTTGAGTGTCTTGGTCGCTATAAATGAGGTTAGAAAATTAGAAGCAACGGCCATGTAATATGAACAGCTGTTAAGTTGATGTAGGCATATAGGCAGTTCAAAGAATGAGTTAGTTAGTAGTAAGGTTAGTCTCTGTCGCTTCATTTAAAAGATCATGGGTCTACGCTTTACAACCAGGGTTCTCCATTACGACATCACAGGCCACTTCAGAGTTGATTCAGAGCATCCATAGTAGTTATCTATATATTAATCGGACAACAGTTAGGTATTACAGCGTTCAAGCTAGCTAGGTATTTTAGTAACTAATAGAATCCTTGACAGAGGTTCAGTATTAGCATAGAGTAAATACTAGAATGGTTTGTTAGTATATTTAGGTCATCTATTAAGATTAGGGTTAAGCGATTAGAAAGGATAGGTAGGAGTTACAGGCTAGGCTAGTTTTCAATTATTTACTGTCTTATTTGTGAAGACCTGTAAATGGCTTTATGTTTTTATTTAAGCTTTTTAATGTATTAGGTTAAGCAGTTGGTTTTCCAATAAATAAATAAATAAATGAATAAATAAATAAATACCAAAATACGTAGTAACAAGCTGGCCTCAAAATTTTCTTTTTATGCATTTACTCCAAGAATGGAACTAGCCTGTGATGCGGCATATATTATTTTAGACATATATTTATTATGAAGAAAACGCAGACTCCAGATAACACTCATATAATTATTGATCCAACTTACAGGTACAGGCATAGTACAGGTATAACAATCTAGATACAGTCGACGTCTTAGTGAACTTATCCCCTCGAGGCTAGTTTGAAGAATGCCCTCCCTTTGCTCGTTAATCGGGCTCAAGCCTAGCTACCCCACCAATTTTACCACAGATTAGCCTATTAAATTTAACAAAATGGCGGCAAGAGACGGCATTACCAGTGTTGCTATTAAAAAATAAGAAAAACCTTCTAAAATCATGACATTCGGCCATCTGATAACGTGCTGTCTCCCGACGCACATATAAAAATTATTTAGAATCAATTTATTAGGTAAGTATACAGCTAATATACTGATACACAACTATTCTCAATAGTAAAGTCTTACAACTATGTACCTATTTAGGTTAATCTTATAGTGATAAAAACCTTAAGTTAAGACTTAAAACATAATTGAAACAAATACATTATATTACACAATGCGATTTAGTTTATGTCCGTTCCGTCGGAGAGTAGCCCCGACCATGTACAAAACACAATCCACCGCAAAGGTATTTAAAATGTCATTTAGATAAAAAAAAAATACGCATTAACATGGAATCTGGAATATTTATCCATTCTCTGCGTGTAGAGAATAAAATAACTCGTTTGGCATTACTATAGCACAGAATAAGCAAATTATTCTTATTATCAGGTTTAGAAATAAACTTACGTGGGTACTTTACCGCTTCTGAAATATGAAGAAAACGCAGACTCCAGATAACACTCATATAATTATTGATCCAACTTACAGGTACAGGCATAGTACAGGTATAACAATCTAGATACAGTCGACGTCTTAGTGAACTTATCCCCTCGAGGCTAGTTTGAAGAATGCCCTCCCTTTGCTCGTTAATCGGGCTCAAGCCTAGCTACCCCACCAATTTTACCACAGATTAGCCTATTAAATTTAACAAAATGGCGGCAAGAGACGGCATTACCAGTGTTGCTATTAAAAAATAAGAAAAACCTTCTAAAATCATGACATTATTAATTGAAAAATTATCATAGTCGGCTAAGACGAACTGAAATTCGAACTTTATAAAGAGTTTTTATATTGGCTACATTCTCACTTAGTGAGTCCAGTGTATGTCGGTTATTGGATGCCATACATCTCCATGCACGTATACCTATCTAGGTCCTACTAACCAAGCGGGCGCGAAATGAAAAATGCAATGCAGTGCACAACGGCGCGGCTGCTGTGTCACTGAGTACTGCCTGCATAATGCTATAAGTACTGCATTTCAGGATATAGCTTCAATGTACGTCGTTTATCGCTTGATTGAGATTTTGTCAATTATAAAATACATACATCCTCTAGCATTTAGGTGGTTAGGTAATTCGTGTAGCTTGGATAAATTTGGTCAAAAACGAAGTTGCAAGCTGGAATTCTGCAGAAGTACTAAAATACATTACCTACAGGATTGAAAAAAATAAATTTTGCATTGTACCTACTGCGTTTATCCTTAAGCACGCAAAACTTAAAAAATTTTGTTCTCTAAAATCCCCACCGTCCCATTTAAATGACATTTCTCTCATTAGTAAAGTGATATTATTTGTCATTTGTATTTGACAATGGACATTAAATTTTAAAGCTATTAACTGATAAGGGATTATTTGTTCACCAGTGATTCAAACAATCCTATTATCACATTACAAAAAAAAGTCATTTCCGCTACTTCAGTTTTTTAGTGGTAGGCGTTGGGCTTTAGTATTTATAGTGGATTTGTCAAACCTTCTGTACATTGGGCGTCAGGAGGTAGGAAACTTATATGTAATTCTCAGAATTAATTTAAACATTGAGTTTGGTATGTCGGGCGGGTAATTGAATTCAGTACGCACATCCCGGAACGAGTGCAGGATGAAAAATGCATCCTATGCAGTAGGGCCGGGTATCGATTTGTGCGACGTTTTCTACTAGTATGAACCAAACGAATTAAACCATTTTTACGTAGTTACCTGGATTTCACCCTGCTTGGTTTAGCCGAAACTGAATAATTTAAGATACTTAACATCTATAATGTAAGTATGATTTGTTATATTTTACAATTTAAAGATAAAGATAAAGATAAAAGATAAATCGTTTATTTGCAAAACATGTGGTTAAAATATAGGTCTTGACGATAAAATGTGTACCGTTACATGTCTGCCATATGCAAACGGCGTGCAATGATTATAATTTAAATATCAAATTAAATAGCTAATTACAATTTCTATAGTACTTATTACAATCACAGATAATGTCAAAATTATTTATATAATATCAAGTCACAAATAAAGAAACAATACAAATACAAGTCTAGATTTTAAATAAAATATTGGATTATATGAATGTCAGAAGACTATTATTTAATTAATGGTTTTATCACATAAAAAATCGGAAATACTGTAATATTTTTTTGTCAACAATAATTTAGATAATTTATTTTTAAATTGCAATAGCGTTAAACTTGGCAATTCTTTTGTTATAAATACGTATGGCCATGCAATATGAATTATTAGCGAACAATTGTGGCCTTTGGTACGGAATACGTAATTTATCTCCTCGTCTCCCTCTATGAGCATAATCATTATTTGTTTTAAACAATTCAAAGTGTTTCTTCACAAACTGGCTTATCTCTAAAATGTACAAACATGGTAGTGGTAGAATTCCTAGTTTTTTAAATAAAGGTTTGCAACTATATAAGTAGCCTGCACCACATATGGCTCTTATACATTTTTTTTGGAGTCTAAATAACCGTATCATATCCGTAGAATTACCCCACAGTATAATGCCATACCGTAATAAGGAAGAAACGTAGCCATGATATGCCATGAGAGCAGCTTCTCTGCTAAAGAGATTATACCTACCCTTAAAGTTAGATTAATTCTATATTCTTCAAGATACTTATAGTTTTCGTCTTCCAAAAAAAAAAAATGATGATACCTAACACCGTGCTTCAAAGTGAAAAAATCCTTAAAGTTGCCACAATGGGGTCTCCCGCCCTAAGGGAATGAACAAGCAGTCGAATCTCGACGTGCAGTCAGTCCCTTAGTACCTATGAGTTTGACAAACTGTATTCGTAATCGAAAACTATCGCTCTATCTCTTTCACGTCCTTTGACTGCTTTACTGACATGAAAGGTTCATCTGATAGTTTTCGTAAAGTTGACCGTTAAAATCAACTCATACTAAGGGCACTGCTGCCCCGCGTCTGCCAACTGGCTGCTGCAATATCAAACGACGATGGTGAAGGCATCATTAACAACTTCCGCGGCTTACGAATATCGATAACAGTGAGATAGATTACTTACACAAATTTTACGTGAAAGTAAACGAATAGTTGAACAACCATAGACACATTCGGTGAACTACCTCTTACTTCTTGTATGCTTCAGTTGGTTGGTTGGTTGGTTCACTTGCAGTCCCTATCCCTAATTGCTCATGCATTGTACTATCCAAGTTTAATACATAAACAGATACTAAATAGCTACAATGATAAGCGAAGGGAATAAAAAGGCCTGCAACTATTTGCTGCTGCAATATCAAACGACGGACGCTTAGGAATCATTACCTAAAGGTGCGTCTACACTTGTAACATTTTGGCGTGTTCGAAGTTCGGAACACCGTGTTTTTATCTGAATCGCTAGTTTTGTTTTGGGCATGCGCTGTGGTAATACTGTATCAAAGAGACAATGTATTATACAGACACGGTGTTCGGACACGCCAAAATGTTACAATTCGCGGCATACTTATATACGGACATGTGAGATGAGACAAATGAGTAAAAGTATATGAGTAAAGAGAAGAAATGAAAAGGCTTGGGTTTTTCATTTCTTCTGTCATAATCATCATCATCAGCCATTATAATTCATGACTGCTAGGGCACAGGCCTTCCTTATGGATGGATGGGCCATGACATGATCCACCACGCGGGCCCTATGATTGGTGGGTTTTAACGACTGTAAACGCAGCCGGGAATAACGGCCTAACGTGCCTTCCGCAGCACGGAGGAGCTCGAGATAATAAATTATTGGCCACCCATCCCGTGATTGACCATCGCGAAAGTTGCTTAACTTCAACGGTTGCAGGCCGAGCGCGTTTACCACTACGCCACGGGTTCGTTTTTTTTCTTCTTTTATCATCAAGCACATTATTGTCAATTTCCTTTAGGTAGGTAATGCTCATTTTATTTTTAATATAGTGAAATCGACTGTTATGACCTATTTATATTGGTCAATGTTACAGGTTCAGTCACTTGTTGTCAGTAGGTATACTTAGCGAGCGCCTTGCGACTTGTTGCTGCTTTCAAGAAATATAATATAGGTAGTCTCTCTTACCTCAAAACTACTTAGGAACCGACTTCTGACTTTCAATGAATGGTGTGATGTCATTCATATCATACAATGCGAATGAGGTTTACACATAATGTTCAGAGAATAAAGCTTTACAATATTAATAAATACGTAAAAAGAAGTACATTGTATGACACAATGATACAATGTGTATTATTACCTATATAACCTATTAGAGACCTGATTCTGCAATACAGAGTTGCGATTTTTGCAAATCTTGAGTAATTTGCTGCGAGTCACGTACTCGGTGTGAGTCGTAATGGCTGAAAATAATCCCTCATTCAAGTGCGTTGTGCTTGGAGCGACTTGATTCTGCTATTATTGAGCGGCAGTTGTTTGTAATTACAAAATGCATGTTTAATAACAAGTTCAGGAGTAAAAACTGAGTAGTAAACTAAATAGAAATGATTAGTAAAAAATACTGAAATGGGCAGTTAAATAAATATAGAGCAGTAATATGACTGAATGGGCAGTTATTAGTGGTCAGTTAACAAATCGGAATTAGTCGACAAGAAGTCTCATTCTAAACAGTTCTTAAAAAATAAGGCGGTAAAATGTACACCTTGTTTATTTGTATGTCCGTCCGTCCGTATGTCACAGCACAGCCACTTTATTCCGAATTTTTAAGACTACACACTTGTATCATTATACGTTCAGGTACGAGCCGTACGAGTTCATAATTCGAATATTATAAAATGAGTGTAGATAAAAGAACTTTTTAAAACTGTCCGTTTTCAAGGGCAAAGCCCTATTAAAGCTCATAAACGGCTTTCAGTTTGCAAACCTACGAATACACAAACGATTATGTGATAGGTATAATTTCATTAATTTTATTCAAGAAGCGTTCATCTGAACATTGCAAAAATAATTGATATATTGATATTCAATACTAAATTCAAAATTAAATTGTTTTCATGAGAATGACATTTCTGGCGGAAATCTTTACCACGGTATCGTTCTACTAAGGCCCCATAGTACTCATATTAACCATAAAAATTATGATGAGGCAGCCATCCCTATACATCGAAAGGACCCTTCTGAGCTTAGAACATAGCCGTAGCTATATGATATGACAGTGGATAAAAGGGGCAATCCGGATTCGATTATAATTAGTCATATCGGACGGCCGCGGCGCGTCAGTATTTTTCACCCCAATGGCCGCTGTCAGTAAACACATGAAAATATACGGCGATTCACGCGCGATTTATGATACTGGCAGAGTGGAAGCATTTAGGCCTGGTTACCCCAAACACGGGTGAACGAAGTTTAATGACTCTGCAGGCTAACTCGGAAGCGATCTTTCTATTTTGAGTTGTCGATAACTTATTTTTGAGTCGACAATTGATAAAGCGTGAAGAATGAAGCATCTTTTTCATGTCTCATATTCTGAAAGTAACTGCTAACTTGCCTAAAATGCGGGTTGAAAATGGTATGTGGCGGCCCTAGGGCCGTTATGAAATTTAAAAAAGGAATAGGAGGGGTCATGTCAAAATCTGTAATTGCATCTTCACACGTTCCGATCCGACAGCCGATTTGGTCTGCTCCCAGACCAAATTTGCGCTACACACGTTCCGATTTGGTCTGGGAGCAGACCGAATCGGAGGTCGGATAGAAACGTGTGTAGAGTCTTTAAGTATCTCTTTGGACATTTATTTACCAAAGGTATGCAGGCAAAGGCACAGAAGCCTATACAGCCATGTTTTGATATTATATAAAATAATTAATATCGTAGAATTATTATTTTGATATATATAACATTGTTTTTTTAAAGAATGCGTTTTTAGAAACAGATTAAACCAAATAAGGTATTTGTAACATCAAAAATCAGGCTATTCATTTCATGGAATTGCATAGAGTATGGGTCAAACACCAAACAAGACTGTATGGACTTAGTTTCCCTTGCCTTCCCTAAAATAGAGAAAATGAACAAAAAAGTTATAGTCTTTCGAAAGTTCCGCGGCCATAGGAAAAATATTTTTAAGATTATTTCTGTTTATTTTTACTATCCTCATATTCGAAATGAAAAGTAGAGTGTTTACTTCGGGTGTATGGACCCATAACAGTCTCGAACTATCGGCGCCCTCTTTTCGTTCGTGCGCCAAAACACTCGACTGTTATGGGTGCCATACAGCCCTTGCTAAACAATCTACTATTTACGTCCACCGTGTCACAGATTACTAAATAGTTACTATGCAACAGATAGTTCACTCCGCTAAGTCATTTAAATAAATAGCAACCCTAACAATAACACAATAAAGTAGAATTCAGCTTTTACGGCGCAGGCAAATTACGAACGGCCACTCGTTGTCGTTGCATCTCTTTCTATCGCATATATTCTAGCTCTTTTGTGAACCTAATTTCTATGGATTTACAACGCCGGCGTTCCCGCCGCGGTTTCGAGCCAACACGGGGAGTGAAATAGGCCTGACCGTGTATAGGTACTTAGGTAGGTACTACTAAAAATCACCTATATTTTTTAGCCCTTGGTTAATTATAATCGTAGCGGTGGTCATTACATCTGTACTATACTTACATCTGTTCTTATTTTAGGTTAAAAAAAAATTATAGGTACTTATGTCGTTTGGTACAGTTTGCAAAACTTTACCATTTATTCTAATTTGACATGATACCTGCATTGATCACGCAATGAAAATTGCAACTTGGTCAATTTACTGCACGTCATTCAGGAGACATGACGATCATGGCCTACCATGTTATAATGAGTGTTTTGAATCTACAAGTTATTGCTTCACCTCTGTAAACACGACCTAAATTTACTATCCAAGCTCTCAAAAAAGCAACATTTTTATTAAAAAAAAATTAAGTTCAAAAACTAAAACCCGACTACTGAAAAATCACGCTCTAAAAAGTATGAAACAAGAAAATATTCTCATCTGAAATTGCCGTGGTCGTATGCCACTTTTCCTTAGAATGAAAATATTGTTTTGTTATATTATATAGTCGTGGGCATACGACCACGGCAATTTCAGATGAGAATATTTTCTTGTTTCATACTTTTTAGAGCGTGATTTTTCAGTAGTCGGGTTTTAGTTTTTGAACTTAATTTTTATTTACATTATTTTGGGGTCATAATTTTGCGCTGTGTAGTGCCGGCACATAAAAATAATAGCACTACCCCCTTTCTTCTCGAGGGTGTCGTAAAAGGCGACAGAGGGAAAACTGCCATCAAGAGAGGGGCAGCAGCGTCTCCATGTCACAGCAGGACATACTTTTTTTTTTTGTTAATAGTGAGGGCAGATACAGTCTTTTCGTATACCGCTAACGGTATGTTGGACTCAGGCAGACAAGGTCTGTCTCTCGCCGCGCTCAGCCCTCCCGCCAAGCCCAATAGGCTTCGCGAACAGCAGGACATACAGCGATCGCCAACACTTGGCAGGCCAAGCGTGGCGATTATGGTAACCCGTAACCGGCAAATGGACCTGGATCAGCCCGGACGGTACAGTCAATAACGAGATCGATTTAACATGTCGACCAAGAAGCACATCCTCAATGATGTCAGTGTGATCACCGCTGTTAAGACAGTAAGCGATCACCGTATGGTCAGAGGCACATTGAATATCAATGTTAAGCTTGAAAGATCGCGGTTGATAAAATCCACGCTCCGACCAATACCGGCTCAAATTTAAAAAAATGGCTCTCAAGCAGCTTAAAAACAACAAGGCGGCGGGCGGGCTTCTGAGAGCGGGCGAAAAGCTGATACTTAAAGCTTTTCAATTCAATCATCCTCGAGGGCAAAACGCCAAAGGCATGGGGCAGAAGCGTTTTTCAAGAAGGGTGATAGGACTCTTTTGAAGAACCACAGACCCATCACGTTTCTGAGCTATATCTATAAGATGTTCGACGACTTCCAACCTCCCGAACAAGCCGGGTTGTGGAAAGGCTAATAGCACCAAAGAACACATTCATACGCTGCGGCTAGTTATACAGAAAACCGAACTTTTGATACTATTGAGAGCTGGGCGGTGCTGCAGTCTCTCCAGAGGTGCCAAGTAGACCACAGGTACATCTATGTGCTCAGGTACTTATACCAAAACGCCACCATGTCAATCCGATTACAGAACCTGAGCTGTAATCCTATACAACTACAGCGAGGTGTGAGACAGGGAGACGTCGTCATCTGTCCGAAACTGCAGGTCTACTCTAATTCAACGAAAAACGAAATTTCTTTCGAAACTTCGCACATTTCCTACCACCGACTTCTTCGTTTCGAAACTTCGTTGAAACGAAAATGCTTTGACGTTTAAATTTTCTAAGCCTACTCTAATTAAATTTAATAACGAACGAAAATTGAAGTTTGGCAGTTTTTAGTTCGCAGTTTTGACGAACTCAAAAGCGTTACCTTTCTATTTTCGTTTGGGTCGATTTTTATTAAAATATTAACTGATATGGCTACGAGGCAGCTTTTAATCGCTGCTGCTTTGCGCGAAGAACGCTTGGAGAGGAGAAAGAACCGGCAGCACCTGCGAAATCAGTTATTTATAGCGAATATTCCCGATCTAGAGTTTATAAGGAAATTACAGACTCAGTCGGGAATTATTCGAGGAGCTGTGGACTGAGATAGTGCCTTTATTACCTCCAGGGGCAAGGCGACAAGAGTTCAAGCCAACCCTTAAAGTAAGTTTGTACTATGTAAACACGCATTTCAATGAACTTTTCGATTTTACTTTTCATAAGCCTGGTTATCGCTTTTCAGATATAGATATTGACTTAAACAACAGCACTTAATGCACCGCATACAGGTACTAGCAAAGCACATAAGATTTCTTCAAAATCTCAAAAAAAGGAATCATATTAAGCGGAAATAAGTAGTAAATATAGGTACCTAGTGATAACCGATTAACGATTTTTTCATTTACTTCATTTTCAATACTAAAGTTCTATTTTATTTATTTTCAGGTGATTCTGGATATCTTCTAAGGGAGTGATGACACCCGTCGATAATGCTGTTGAGGACTCTCTAGAGGGAAGATACTGCCATCCAAAAACGTCCACGCTGCACCGTTGAACGCACATTTGGTGTATTGAAAGCTCGATGGTAGAGATGTCTTTTGTCTAGCTTGTCCATTACTGCCCAGAAACAGCAGCTAAAATTATAGTAGCCTGCTATGTGTATAGTACATATGTATAAGGGCTGGTATGGAGGTCCGGAGTTTTTTTTTCCCGAGGAGGGAGGTCCCTATTTGACAGAAGAGGATCACCAAACGGACAGAGCCAGGCAGATTCGCAGGGAAATTGAGACAGCCGCATCTTCGACTCGAGCTTTACAGGCAGGTCGAGGGAAAAGCGCTGTATTAATACAAACTTTAGAAAGGAACCAGGAAGATACATTCATACCAAACCAATTAATAAAATTGTAATATTGAAATAAAACCCACTTGTGTAACTTTTTTTTTGTCATAGGAGATAATCATCAGTGTCTCAGTTAAATGTACCTACGACAAGACGAGGAAATCGTTATGCATGCCTAATTGCGTGTTTGCTACATATTTGCTTGCTGCATTCTTATAATATCCAAATAAAATGTAGCCTATGTCACCCGGGAAGAATGTAGCTGTCTAATGGTCAAAGAACTTTCCAAATCGGTCTAGTAGTTTTGGAGCCTATTCGATGAACAAACAAACAAACAAACAAACAATCAAATCTTTCCTCTTTATAATATTAACTAGCTGACCCGGCAAACGTTGTTTTGCCATATAAATTATAGTAAATGTGTGTTTATACACCAAAAGTTGCCTACACCAGACAACAGATAGCGCTAGTTATAGACTACCAATAAAGGGGCCCAAGATTGGTCTCTATTTCCTACATAAATATTTACTCTGAGAAGTAGAGTGCGTGACAGATAGCTCTGCGCCCAAGCGCGACTGGGTCATTTTTGGCGCTAGCTACAGTACATTTTTTTATTCTAAGCTTATGGAAAAGATTAGTATTCGATTTTGACCGCGCAGACGTCAGTGATTACATACTCTTTGGAAACGGCAATGGAAGAAATGACAGTTTTGTATCGAAGGTACGACAGTTAAACGATTTTTCATAGAAAATTACAATTTTTACTTAATTTTCCGGAATAATAAGTAGCCTATGTTACTCTCCAGCTCCCAAACTATCCCCATACCAAATATGACGTCGATCCGTTGCTCGGTTTTGACGTGAAAGAAGGACAAACAAACAAACAAATAAACAAACAAACAAACACACTTTCACATTTATAATATTAGTATGGATGGATAGTATGGAAGTATGGATATAGATTAAAAAGACAATATCAATGTATTTAATGGTTTTTATTTCTTACTTCAATACATGATATTAGCTTACATTTAACATTTACAAAACAAGAAACATATCGTTACATATTACAACAAATTGGTTATAGGATAAGCACTGATTATACAACATTATAGTACATTATATTATAACCTTTATGAGAAAAAAAATCTCATATAAATATTAGAGTATTTTCCTTTTAAACAAATATAAAGTTGTAGGTTCCTACCTAAAACCTATAACTTTATATTTGTTTAGTCCTTTTATCCTTCGCGAGCAGTCGCCCGGATAGCGAAAGGTCGTGGGTTCGAATCCCATCGCAGCTGGTTGTGAGACGGGTCGACTTTTTCTAAATACCTACTTCATTTTTATTTTTTCACTAATAAAAATTGCATAGTGTATGCAAGAAAGTAAAAAATTAAATAACTAAGCAATAAGTTTGAGGTGCGAGGTTGGAGTTGGTTGGTAACAGGAGAAAATCTTTATTATTTAAAGTTGTTCTCGCAATAGCTCACACAGCTGCAAATGGCATGGCAGCCCTGATGCCTGCGAGCTCAGCGTTCCTTACTGTCTCTCTCTCTACGCGCCCATCTTCATACTGGTATTACTGATACAACCTGCTTCTGACGTCTGTAGCAGGCAGGTAAGGCTGCAAAACAACATTCAAATAAGTTCCAAAATTGTATACCTACATACATTGCAGGGAATACTTATTATATTTTTTAGTGATACACAGTAACTTTCTTGTAATTTTAATTGTCTCCGTAGTTTAAAAGTATGTGGATCACAGAGGGCGGCACAGGTAGTTTTTGTATGGATTGTTAGGATGTAAGTATAATTAGGTACCTTTTGCCACTACTGAATCGTCTTTGTGCAACCACCCATGGAATTGAGAGTGTCGCACAACTCCTCCCACAGCCTCTTTGTCTGGACCTTTCCTTCTATACTCCTCAATCTGCCGCGAGCATGATCTTTATGTTCATCGAGTAGTACAGTGATTTGCTGAGGAGTTGTCGAACAGGAATTTGGAGCCATACTGAAAAGATGTGGTGAAACTAAATAATAGGAACCTATTACGAAAATATTATTTAAATAAGAATTAGGCGTGCAAAACATAAATATTAATACTTACTTTCTTTGGTAATTCCGTATAAATAGCACCAAATTATGCACCAAATATTTTGAAATTTTGAAGTAACGGCTGACGGCTCAGCTAATGTCATACTGCGGACAAGTTACGTTGTCATACGACGACAAGCATAAATCTGGGTCGGTGATAATCATTGGAACTAATTTTTCATACGAATGTTCATTTTGACACCTAATTTTGTACTGCAAGTGGCTCCTCTGTCACCGGAACATACAGGAATGTGGGACTATAGAGGTCAGTGGGGACTATAGACATCTTAACTTGGGCGGTTATCAGTCATTGAAAGGGTACTTTTAGTGTCACTGTGTTTTTCGACATAAACTTGAATTTTAATTGCTCATTTATCAGTTTCTGGGTTATTAAACATAGTAAACCATTACTAATTAAATACATTCTTAAAATTATTAAACCAACGTTTTAATTTTAAAGTTAATTTAAAAACCGGTTATTTACCGTAAATGACATTAAAAGAACCTACGTAATGTTGTTCATTCCATTCGTTCATGAAAATTGTCTATGGATTCGAACTTTTCGTGCGCGTCCGAAAATGTTCAAAAGTAGCGGCAGAAACGAAACTTCGTTTAAATTTCTTTCGTTTCCGAAATTTCGTTTCGGAGAACAAGAGTAGAGCTCCAGTCACAACTGCGTTGGCGGATATTTTTAAGCTTCTAGATTGAAAAGGATGCGGCATCAACATCAATGGCGAGCACCTAACACACATACGGTTTGCCGATGATGTAGTTCTTATGGCTGAGACCTTGGAAGACCTGAACTTAATGCTCGAAGATCTCAGTAATGCTTCTCAAAGAGCGGGTCTAAAGATGAACATGGATAAGACGAAAATCATATCCAACACCCATGTTTCACCCGCTTCAGTCGTTGGGAACATTACGCTCGAAGTTGTTGACCACTTTGTTTACCTTGGGCAAACGGTCCAGTTAGTAAGTCCAACTCCGAGAAAGAGATCTCGCGACGAATTCAGCTCGGATAGGCAGTGTTCGGGAAGCTCCGGTATATATTCGCGTCCGAAATACCTCCATGTCTCAAGACGAAAGTCTTTGACCAGTGTGTGTTGCCAGTCATTACTGGCTTACTGGCCTATGGAAGTGAGACGTGGTCTTTTACTATGGGTCTCAAAAGAAGGCTCAAAGTCACCTAGCGAGCAATGGAGAGAGCGATGCTTGATATTTCCTTGCTCGATCGAATCAGAAACGATGAGATCCACAGGCGAACTAAAACCACCGACATCGCTCGAAGGATTGTACCGTTGAAGTGGCAGTGGGCGGAACATATAGCGCGGAGAAACGATGGCCGTTGAGGCGGAAAGGTTCTCGAATAGCGATCGCGTACCGGTTCCGTGGGCAGGCCCCCTACAAGGTGGACCGACGATCTGGTCAAAGTCGCGAGAAGCCGCAGGATGCGGGCAGCGCATGATCGATTGTTGTGAAGTTCCTTGGGGGAGGGATATGCCCAGCAGTGGGCGTCGTTCGGCGATATGATGATGATGAATTTCGTGATAAAGTCAAAATTCGATTTATGCAAGCAAAGCCGCAAGCAACAACTAATAAAATATATATTTTTGAAACGAGCTCACCAAGAGCTTTCATTTGATACCAAACACGATATTCTTCTCAAAAAAAATTTTTTTAGTTCACAACTTTATGTCGTCTAGAGGGCGCCATATTCAATTTCATGTGACGTGACATAGCCTATAACCAGCAGACAATCAAGACGCTTCCAACGATACCTCAATTGTGAATATATGATCAGCAGTTTAGAACTTATGCGGGAACAGATGAACATACATACAAACATACATACATACATACATACCGGTCAAACTCATAACCCTCCTTTTTTTAGCTTTGCCGTAGTCGGGTAAAAAGACGAAAACGTCTAGAGGGCGCCATATTCAATTTCATGTGACGTGACATAGCCTATAACCAGCAGACAATCAAGACGCTTCCAACGATACCTCAATTGTGAATATATGATCAGCAGTGCGGGAACAGATGAACATACATACAAACATACATACATACATACATACCGGTCAAACTCATAACCCTCCTTTTTTTAGCTTTGCCGTAGTCGGGTAAAAAGACGAAAAATAAACGACACCATACTCATAAAATAAATTAAAATGTTCCCTTTGTAAGTGCCGCTTACAGATTTCAGTGAACAACATCAATCATCCTGAAATCCGGTAAAAAGCCGGTCGATACACACCATCCCTGAAACCTGAAGGACAGTTTATTATCTTTATCACTGATGAAATTGAATGTTATAAAAACTCTTTGCGTGTTTATCATCATGTCAGCCGAACGACGCCCACTGCTGGGCATAGGCCTCCCCCAAGGATCTCCACAACGATCGGTCCTGCGCTGCCCGCATCCAGCGGCTTCCCGCGATCTTGACCAGATCGTGATTCCACCTTGTAGGGGGCCTGCCCACGGAACGTCGTCCGGTACGCGGTCGCCATTCGAGAACCTTTCCGCCCCAACGGTTCTCCGCGCTATGTGTCCCGCCCACTACCACTTCAATGATGCAATCCTTCGAGCGATGTCGGTTGTTTTAGTTCTCCTGCGGATCGCATCATTTCTGATTCGATCGAGCAGAGAAATACCAAGCATCGCTCTCTCCATTGCTCGCAGTGTGACTTTGAGCCTTCTTATGAGACCCATAGTAAAATACCACGTCTCACTTCCATAGGTCATTACTGGCAACACACACTGGTCAAAGACTTTCGTCTTGAGACATTGAGGTATTTCGGACGCGAATATATGTCGGAGCTTCCCAAACGCTGCCCATCCAAGCTGGATTCGACGAGAGATCTCTTTCTCAAATTTGGACTTACCTAACTGGACCGTCTGTCCTAGGTAAACATAGTGGTCAACAACTTCGAGTGTAATGTTCCCAATATTAACTGGAGCGGGTGCAACATGGGCATTGAACATGATTTTCGTCTTGTCCATGTTCATCTTAAGACCCACTCTTTGCGAAGCATTACCGAGATCTTCAAGCATTGTGGTCTTCCAAGGTCTCAGCCATAAGAACTACATCATCGGCAAACCGTAGGTGTGTTAGGTACTCGCCATTGATGTTGATGCCGCATCCTTTCCAGTCCAGCAGCTTAAAAATATCCTCCAACGCAGCTGTGAACAGTTTGGGAGAGATGACATCTCCCTGTCTCTCACCTCGCTGTAGTTGGATAGGATTAGAGCTCTGGGTGCCTACCATCAACTCTTATTGCGGTTTTGTTTAGGACCTAAACTGATCTGCTTCGCTTATTCGTACCACGACAGCTTAATATCAATGACAGCGATTCAGTGATCATTCAATGACATTTCACAGCCGCTAAGCTGTCAAGAACTCTTATTTGACTTATAACTCGGCCAAGCTAACATGACACCTGCAGGTTATATCAGTCCCTCTCACTTTTCGGGCATGACAGAATCTAGTGAAAGAGACGGGTAGAAGAAATAAGGACACAAATCGTTCGGTCATTCACATTTAGCAATTCATTTGCGATCCAGTTTTTAGAAGGTCATAGTATGAAAGAAAGCAATTCATTTTAGGAACCTATTGTGCATCGCGCTAGTTTTGAATCGCTGTCTTAATGTTGATGGTACGCACCCTGGTTCTGTAATCAGACCGACGACATGGTGGCGTTTTGGTATAAGTACCTCAGCACCTCGATGTACCTGTAGTCTATTTGGCACCTCTGGAGAGACTGCAACACCGCCCAAGTCTCAATCGAATCAAAGGCTTTCTCATAGTCTACGAACGCCAAGCATAGTGGCAAGTTATACTCTTCGGTCTTCTGTATAACTGGCCGCAGCGTATGAATGTGGTATAAGGTACTGTAGCCTTTCCGGAACCCGGCTTGTTCGGGAGGTTGGAAGTCGTCGAACCTGCGAGCCAGACGATTCGTAATGACTCTCGAAAACAACTTATAGATATGGCTCAGAAGCGAGATGGGTCTATAGTTCTTCAAGAGAGTTTTATCAACCTTCTTGAAAAACAGCATCACATCGCTTCTGCCCCATGCCTTTGGCGTTTTGCCCTCAAGGATGACTGAATTGAAAATTCAGTCATCCTTGACTCATATCATTGCGTGTTTATATACAAACAATAATATAATTATTGTGCGCATAACTAGCGTGTAAGTACTTGTTTCTGCCAATTTGATTCCAAAGTTTTATTTTTACTGTTGACTGTGTGGTTTAATGTGTTTCATATGACTGAGTAAAACAAAATCAGTAATGGCATTTTGTTATTTACAAATACATAGTTTATATTTTTATTTTGGCCCGATTGGACTTTTTATACATTTTTGATATTGCTTTTTTTATAAGTAGTATTACTTAATGAACTAGAGATGTGATACCGTAATTACAATAATTAATGCTTTTAAATAGAAATGAAGCAAGAGGAATCGTTTGAAGTGGAAGAAGCGTGATTAAATAGTTGCTTAAAAGTAATTTGTGGTTTATCCGCCGTATTCGAAACTGACTGTCTGTAGGAGACAGAGAGAGAAACCCATATATTATATCCGTTTGTTGATGTTCGGCCGGTCGACGCGCAACCACAGCGTTTGTTCAAATTTAACCCTCCGCCGCCGCACTGTTAGATTAAACTGACCCTACTCCTAGTAGGTAAATTGATTGTTGTTTTGCAATGACGTCATATAAAACATCATTGTTGTTTTGTTCCTACACTTACTTACATATAAATAAAATAATAAATAAATAACTTCTTACATTCACACCAATTATCTAAGCCCATTTTAATTTCATTAAGAAACTGTATCATGGAAAACTTGATAACGGATAAATATATACTTAAATACTTTTTTGTTTGTAAATACATACTTAATATACATAGGAAACACCCAGACCAAGACAAATAGACATGTTCATGCACACCAATATTTGTCTTGTTCGGGAATCGAACCCGAGACCACTGGCGCAGAAGGTGGGTAGCCTACCCCTGCGCCAAATCGGTCGTCAATATCTCGTAAGAGCTAGTTACTTTCTTTCTCTATTAATTGTCTAATAAATGATGTTGTGAAATGTTTATAATACATAAGTAGGTTGTGAAATAAATATTTATTTACAACTAGCTGTTGCCCGCGATTTCGTACGCGCGGTGTAGTGACTTTTGTGTTAGTTTAGTGTGTTTCGATGCTTGGTATTTCCCTGCTCGATTCACCCAGCGAGCAATGGAGAGAGCGATGCTTAGTATTTCCCTGCTCGATCGAATCAGAAATGATGAGATCCGTAGGAGAACTAAAACAACCGACATCGCTTGAAGGATTGCATCATTGAAGTGGCAGTGGGCGGGACACATAGCGCGGAGAACCGATGGCCGTTGGGGCGGAAAGGTTCTCGAATGGCGGCCGCGTACCGGAGGACGCTCCGTGGGCAGGCCCCCTACAAGGTGGACCGACGATCTGGTCAAGATCGCGGGAAGCCGCTGGATGCGGGCTGCGCAGGACCGATCGTTGTGGAAATTCTTGGGGGAGGCCTATGCCCAGCAGTGGGCGTCGTTCGGCTGACACGATGATGATGATGGTGATGAATAGTGTGTTTGTTGCCTAGATTTCACATAACGCACTTCTTGAAGTCCTATTCTTTACTAAAAGTGTCTAAATAATATCGAATACGCAGGGTATGAACATGGTATGTTTTTATGATATGCTGCATGGACTTAGTCGAGCCCTCATTCATAGATCTTTCCGTCTGTCAAGAAACTTAGAATATGTCTGAGAAAACCGAGAATTGGTAACGAATCAATCGATGAAATAACAGCTGATGCTGCCGATTGCTGCCATCGGTTTGAAGATAACTGTTAGATAGCTTTGCTAGGCGCCATAAATTATCAATCAAATCTAAATTTGAATAAGTATGATGCTAATGCTAAAGTTGTATTTATCTGACAAAATAAACACTGACTTTATGGTATTGCATTGAAATCTAGGTACTACAGATACAGGTACCCTACATAAAGGTATGCTTGACTTAAAAAAATCAACAACCTTAAGTATTTTAGAAACTGAAATGAGACGCTATCTATACCAACCGAAATTACGTTTTAGAATAAGAAAGTAATACCTGCGAACATTAGCAATAAAGAGCTGGTTTCTTTTATGTGAACCTTTTTATTCTACCTATTTTAATACTTTTAAATTGAACCCTTGATTAAATAGAAAGTAATAAGTAACGCTTTTCGAAATAAATTATAAAAAAAATATTACTAACGAAACCATCTAAGCCCGGGCTTTTACGAAAATAAATATTTTATTTGATAATCATCCTTAAATCTCCTCGGAAGAGTACTATTAAAAAGTTTTACAAATAAACAAAAAAGGATTTGTTTAGTAACTTAAAAGCGATAACGATGTATTTTTTTTTCTTCGTCTACGGGACAAAATGCTCTCCTAAATCCACGCAGACTAAATCGCGGGCTTTTGGTAGTAAGTTATAGGTGCTTCTTATATATCCTTATAGTTTAACGGCCAGTAAATTGTAGAAGATTCCACAGTACAAATACAAAATACAAAAACAGTAATCATTTATTTAAAATAAAAAATGAAAATCTAAGCCGATAAACCTAAAAGAAGAAAAACAATAAATTAATATACTTACAAAAGCCAAAACGTTACTTACAAATTTTAATATTTCATAAATTATACCTGCACATTCGATGATACTATATAAAAATAATGTTGATAGACGGAGGAATTTTGAAAGACTGATCATATGAAAACCGAAGTAAATATTCGATGACAACGACTTGACATTCAAAGTATTCTTTTTCAGAACCGTGGTTAAAAATTTGACAGATGGTTTTTAAAACTACCAAGAAGGCTATAAAATGCATAATGTCTAAATGCATAGCATAAAAATATAACGTAGTTAGAGTAAATTGCAACGACAACGTTACATCTTATCAAAACATCTGACAATATACAGTCACAATCACAACTAGCCGATGGGACTCGAACCCACAAGCTTTCACTGTCCGGGCAAATGCTCTAACCACTGAGCAACGGAGTCGTTAGGAGAAGCGTCGAATTTATATGTCGTCCGCGCTGATTAGCAGCGTTTATTTCGTCAATGTGAAGATATTACTATTCAAAGGAAATATATTTCTTTCGAGTTTCTATAGAAGTATTATTTTTAATAGAAAATTTTAAATTAAGAATTTAGAAAAAAATCGACGCCCGTCTCAGAACCAGCTCCGATGGGTTGATTTTTTCTAAATACTTACCTCATTTTCAACTTTTCTAAAAATTGCATTGTGAATGCAAAAAAGTAAAAATTTAAATAAGTGAAATATTTTTTCTTATAACTATTTCTTTTTCAATTAAATAAAATGCATTTTTAATGCAAAAAAGTAAAAAAAAAATTAAATATACTTAAAAACAATCAAAAGTCAGTTTATAAAATGAAACTAAATCGCAGACACTGACAATCACTATCAAAGTGTCTGAATGAAAGTTTTTCGTACACCTAACTGAATTGACTGTTTCATACACTTAACTGTTTTGAATACCAAGACCAACATCTACTTATTCAAAAGCTATTGGGTGCCTTGGTGTTTTGGTTTAAAATTACGGTATTTAGGATATAAAGGTACCTATAGGTATAGACGATCTTGACTCGTATATGAGTGACTGGCACACAACAGCTCTAAACCGCGAGAAATGGAAGGAAGGTGGAGAGGCCTTTGCCCAGTCGGACGACCCAGGCTGATTTATTTATTTATTTATTTATAGGTATTCTGTCCACAATAGATACGTGAGAATCATTACTATTTTATTTTAATGTAGGCACAAAAACAGATTTTTAAACGAAATAAGTGACTGACTAACTAAAAATAGAATTTCCTCATTAAAAAGAGATAACAAATTAAAGGGCAAGCCATAATTATTATAAACATAGGTATACCATTAAAGATCATGCTCATTAGATCAAAAGAAATGACAAACTTAACGTCAATCGCGGAAGCGAACAACACCTTCAGCGAACAATATCGATAATTATTTTGACAGCCAATCATGAAACATCCCGCCGAGACGAATTGTAAATAATTAAGTTGCTTCATAGTAACACAAAAACGTGCCACAGAAAAATATGTAAAGGAACAGTAACTACAATTAAACGACTTGTAAATAACTGGTCAATTATCCAGTTATTCGATTTTCGGGGTCAAATCAATGTGTGTTGAAGATCGACAGTGGTACGTAAATTTATTTTGTACATTGAACCCATTGTTAACATAACAGCATTACAGATGCCCTTAACAAGAACAGCACAATAGTCGATGTCCTCCAATCAGGAGACGGCACTTCAATCACCTTTAATGTCAAGTTATGCAAAGCGGTAGAAATGCCACCAGCCCGTGTGGTGCGGCCTTTCTCTCCATGTGACATCGATACCTTTTTAAGATTAAAATTCGAAAATAAGATTAATCTTGGCCTTCAACTCTCGTGACCATCATACTATTTTTTAAATTTGTGATTCGAAATAAGACCCAGGAGAAAATAAAAAGGTTTAAATATCTCTTAACTGCACAGCAAGTGAACATCGACACATTTAGCACACCTCAGATAAAATTAAACAAAAATGTTTTATTAAATCCTTAATTAATTGTGTACCTACTTGATAACCTTTTATAAAGCTGAACTCTGACTTGAAAGAGCAAACCTCATTTTATTCAAGGTGCAAGTTGAAAAGGGCAGAGTGTCAGACTTTAAAGCTAACTGTATTTTTATTCAGATTTAATTTCCCAAGCTCTGTGAACTGAATAAGGCAGGTTTGTTGACTTGCGCCAAAAAACATAAAACCATTTCAGTACTAAAGGGGCGTTCAAAGAGAATTGCAGATAACTGCTATTCCAGCGGCTAAATGCTCATTTGCCCATTACCCAAGTCCTAAACAACGCACAGACGAGTAAATAACACCCTTTTAAAAAGAGAAATTGGTCTCTTGAGGCATATTGTTCACTTCAAAGAGGGGTCACATGTTCAGCTCGTTGTGACTACGAAACCAAACGAAGTGTTCTAAACGTTTATTCTTCACTTAACATTTTTACGCGATATTCACCGTGTATGAGACGAGAGACTATTAACGACTCGTCTACAATAACAAAAATCAATAAGAATCGTGTTTGTTACTTGCACCTTGTTTGTTAAGTATCTACCTACTGAAATTGTGTAGGTATGTTTAAAACATTTTAAGCACCCTTGATTTAGAGACAAAATCTTTTCTGCCGGCCTAGCATGAGCGGCTTTTATCACGCGATATGATATGGTACGGCATGCCGTCTTGCTTACACCTTAGTGGGGTAAGCAAGACGGCTGAGCAGTTTTTCTATCTGCTTTGCAGAAGATTTACGTATGTAACTAAGTCAATTTCCTTTAAGAAAGAATTTATATTAGAAATGTATCTAGTTAAAGTTGGAAAACCCATTGGAAAACCACAACAAGACCGAAATAATCAGTTTTTCTCGTAAACGAAAACATTTCTGTTTTATTGTTTAAAATCCTAGAGCAATCTGATCCAGTCCTGACTGACTGAATAATTTATTTTTAATTAAAGCGTGGTAGACCTCTGTTTAAATTACAGTACCTACCTACGAGTACCTTTACAGTGGTAGTTATGTGGGTAAAACTATACATAGGTTGGTCAAAAGTAGTTTCATATTTTCATAATGTGATTAATGTTATTTTACACCACAAATTATTATTTTAAGTCAGATTCAACTTTGTAGTAACTTAAATTTCTGCATTTAACCAAAATCTTCAAACCCGTTTTTAACCACCTTTAAGCGTTGAAAACAAACGTTCCCTAAACAGAACAAATGAACGGAAAATCCCGAATACGGTCCGTAATAACGGTAGTATGCGAAACAGGAATTGTGTGAAACTGGTCCAGTTAGAGCCAGCGTTAATTATCACTAAAACCGTGTAATGAAGTAGGTTAAGCCTCCTATACCCCTTTTGAGCACCGCAACGACTTTTGAGCAAATTAGCAAATAATTTTGGTACTTTACTTTAATTTAAACCTACTGATAATACTGATATGATGAATGGATTCACGAGCCTGATGGTGGTAACAAATGCCTACCTTCTCAGACAGAATTCGTGCGTGGGTTAGTTTTTTTTTTGTAGTGGTTCTTGTAATGATACATTACACATACCTGCCCGTTCCACCACCTTCCATATTTCCACGTACAGTGTGCTTAGGTTCTATCACGGGACTAAATAAATATTTATGTGAAATTATTTTTACTTTCTTGCATTCGCAATGCAATTTTTATTGAAAATGATGTAGCTATTAGAAAAAAACGACCCGTCTCACAACTAGCGCTAGAGTAGTAAATATCTTAAAACAACAACAAATAACAATTGATGAAATAAACGCTGCGCTGGCTAACAGCGTATAAAGAAGTATTGGATAAAGTCGGCGTTCCTCGTAATGACTCCGTAGCTCAGTGGTTAGAGCATTCGCCCGGACAGTGAAAGGCCGTGGGTTTGAGTCCCATCGGAGACTTCGGACAGGTTATAGCACCTCCGTTGTTTTTGATATTTATAGGTACTCCTTCGAACACCACACTGACTTTTGATATAATTTGCATGATTATATTGGTACTGCATACTGGAAATCGTTTCGTCGCATGTGTTCAAAAAGTTTTATGCATAAATAAATTCGTAATTAATATCAATTTTATTGATGATTATGTAGTTGAATAAAGGATCTAAGCGGTACGATACACAATAGCTTGTAAATGACAAAAGCTGCTAAGTAAGTAGCTTTAAAGCTGCATAAAGGACGAACATTTTTTGCTCCATAAAAAACACATGGGATGGAGGATAAAGGTGATGATGATACTTAATGATTGTAATTTAAAACCGAAAACATATGTTTTTCATATGAAAGTGATTAAAACATTATCTGGAATGTAGTTCTAAAGCAAAGAATATAAAATAGCAAAAATCGGTAAATATTATACACAAACAAATAAATGATGTGTGAGCTACTTACATATTTTACAGCAAATCAAGTTTCTTAGGCCAGTATTCTAGAAGGACACTCAAGTGGAGATCTCTTCTCAAGTACGATAGAAAGGGATGCAAATACATGCAACGAATACATTCATCCCTTGCTAACTATACTTGAGAAAAGATCTCCACTTGAGTGTCGTTCTAGAGTACGGGCCTTAGCCATCAATCAAACGCCTTACTATTTTTATTTTAGCTCTTAATTCAGTATCTATCTTTAATGATAACTATTTGACCCTCAACTATGTAAGCTTTGAATCCTTGTACTTTATTTTTATTATTGTGCTCTTGTTATCCTGGATAAAAAAATACATGAGCATAATCAATACAATGTTAAAGTATTGTATACGCTTAAATAAAAAATATTAAAAAATCAACATCAAAAAGTTAATTTATTCTCAATGCTTTAGCTATTATATGTTATGTAGCATGGATAATTTGCAGACCTGCACCATTAAAGAACACTTTTGTAAGCCAATTTTAGTGAGCACTCTCGAGTTAACATATCCATGCATCGTTGCCTCTTGCATAAAGCGGGCCACAGGATTTCATAATATTCACATAACATTTGCATAATATCATGTACCTACTTATGTATCCAAGCACGTCCTTTGAAGATAATGCTAATTTTACTGTCTAATGTTAACTGCTTAAATGTAAACTATAATTGATATTCTTTTGATGTTTAACAAGTATACTTTTCTACTTACCACACAATTAAAAATGAGTTGTAGGTATCCATACTAATATTATAATTGTGAAAGTGTGTTTGTTTGTTTGTTTGTTTGTTTGTTTGTCCTTCTTTCACGCCAAAACGGAGCAACGGATCGACATGATATTTGGTATGGGGATAGTTTGGGAGCTGGAGAGTAACATAGGCTACTTATTATTCCGGAAAATTGAGTAAAAATTGTAATTTTCTATGAAAAATCGTTTAACCTTCGATACAAAACTGTCATTTCTTCCATTGCCGTTTCCAAAGAGTATGTAATCACTGACGTCTGCGCGGTCAAAATCGAATACTAATCTTTTCTATAAGCTTAGAATAAAAAAATGTACTGCAACTAGCGCCAAAAATGCCCCTGTCGCGCAGAGTTATCTGACACTCACTCTATTTCACAGAGTAATTTTTATATGTAGGAAATAGAGACCAAGCTTGGGCCCCTTTATTGGTAGTGTGTAACTAGCGCTATCTGTTGTCTGGTGTAGGCAACTTTTGGTGTATAAACACACACACAAGATGTTGGTGACCGGGTCCACTATTATATGGTAAAACAACGTTTGCCGGGTCAGCTTGTATTTCATAAAGTTAAAACAATTTTCGTTCGAAAACGAACTTTTCAATATTTCCTTGGGTCTGGGTGTAACTATGTGGTTATACCCGTCGTTGTTTACAATTTCCACAATATATAGGTACTAGTGCTCAAGCTTCTATTGCCTTGTTTGGTATTGGAATAATATATTATGTGATGGTGTCTCATATTTATTTATTTAATTTAATATTTTACGTGCTGCGCAGCGCTGGTTTTTAACCGACTTCAAAAATTGAAAAGGAGGAGGTTATCTATTCGTCGTTTTTTTTATATGTATGTACACCGATTACTCGAAGACGGCTGAACCGATTGAAGTGGTTCAAACGTTATAACATAAGGTTTTTTCTCGTTTGTCCCATTTTTAAAAATTTTGAAATCGGTTCAGTAGTTTCCAGGAAATCTTGAAAATACTGTCGTTTTCGTTACCACTTTATGTGAATTTATTACGTATCTTTAGCCATAACTCCTTTGTTTATAAACCGATTTCGATGATTCTTTTATTGGAAAGGGGATTTTAACCGACTTCAAAAAAGGAGGTTCTCAGTTTGATCACTTACCTATTTACCAGAATACATGTAAATTGCCTGCATGATGCACTAAAAACAGTGAAATAAAAATTATTTTTATAAAAAAATAAAACCGCCTTCAAAAAAATTACATCAATTAAAAAAGTAAGAAATAATCCCTCACCAAATAACGTAAGTACTTTGAAGTCGGGCGGGTTTTAACAAAAACAACAAAAAATTGTACCTACATGTTACGCCCGACTTTAAAGTACTTACGTTATTTGGTGAGGGATTATTTCTTACTTTTTTAATTGATGTCATTTTTGAAGGCGGTTTTATTTTTTTATAAAAATAATTTTTAGTTGCGACTTTTGAGGAACACTGTAATTTTCGACACTTTTACGGCCCATTATAATTTTATTGTATCATAGTCATAATAGTCATTTATTAACAAAAAACTTACTTAAATTGTATTGGAAATGTCATATTACAAATAGAAAAACAAAACACAAAGTAACACATAGCAAGCGGTTTATTCGAGCCAGTTAGGTAGGTACCTACTTTAATTTTAAGGGATATTTTTTCCCTTGGATATATGAGCATGAGGTACACATGGCGACACAGTTAGCCGGCAAAAATCAAGCTTAGTTCTACAAATAAATTATAGAGATTAGCTGAGAACTGTCTACACCCAAAATCACGCTAAGGTCAAATAAATACTTAGTAAGTAAGTACTACATTTACTTACACTCCTTCTGAAATATTAGTGACATACCTTTATTGCTAAAACACAATATAAATTAAATGAGGCAGCCTTCAGCCATTCGCAGTTGCGTAGGTCTTAATATTATAAAATAATCCTCATTTCATTCCTAATAAAATATCAACCAAAAGTAATATATTATCCACCATTAACAGACTCATTAGCTTGATGCCATTTAGAAATGTTGTTATTAATTAAAGTAATTATATTGTAGCTGACAACTTAATAAACAGCTCTTATTATCTTGTGCTCGCTCATCTCGTAATACCATAATAATAACCATTTAGAAGATAAAGTGTAGCTCTGAACGAAATAAGGTCAAGTCCCCAATTACGAATTTCGTAGGTAATTATTTTCTTAAACATCTTCATCATTTAAAATTTTAGAGTTGATTTAAAATTCACTTTTTATAATACTATGAATAAATTTTATCAAAGAACCTATATTAATGAATTCATTCTAATCTTCGCTAGAAATAGAAATAATTTTAATGCAATAGTTTAAAAAGTCTGACGTAGCTATCCCCTAAGAAAGGATTTTGAAAAATTCAACCCCTAACGAGGATACCTATACATTCCCCGATTTACATGCGCGAGAAGCCGCGGGCAAAAGCGAGTTGGCTATATTCAGTGCTCCATATTTTTCTACAATGTTATAATTAGGTGCTGTCTGAGTGTCTGATAAATAGATTTACAGACACTCAGACAGTTGTACATACTGTGCATGATTTACCTGACCTGGTTCAAAATATTCAGATTTTTGTAATAGGCGTAAATGCATCAAGTTGAATGCAATTTTCTATGCAAAGTGTCGTGTCCAAAAGAGGGCACATCACGCGACCGACGAAGGTTTATTACATGTAAATTTGACAGCAATGTTAATTGGAATCAGTAAATTGCCAGATGCCATGAGTTGTGCTAATCACGACAATGTCCAGTGAGCAAATGCATTTGCATAATGAGATTACAATTCGGCATGACAAAGTGCAGTTCTGCTAGTATTGCTAGGTGAAATTTTAGTGCACGCTTTATTACAGAGTGTGGTAATTGGACGTTTAATAATATCTCGCCGTTGTGTGAGCGTTGCATGCATCCCAGTTTGACCTATGACACGATAAGGCAGCCATACACGATCAAGCCTGTCGTCAAAATCGTTTGACGCTAGAAGCGGCATGCGCCAAGATTGATAGTGTTTGGCTATCAGTGTGCATGACAAGTCTGCTTTAAGCATACATTGAATTTTTGCTTCAAGCAGGCTTGACTGAAGACTTGAGCGTGTATGGCTGCCTTTAGATATACGAAAACTAGCTAGATCAGAGGTCAAACTATTAACTTGCTTGTGCCGACCGAGTATTGTTGGATGCATCTTCACGGCAACTCTAGCGATGTGTAAGCTAAGTTAACAACATATTAAGGTAACTTTAATACTATGATTACTAAGATATTACTAGGGTATTAAACTTCGATATATGCATTACTAGCTGACCCGGCAAACGTTGTTTTGCCATATAAATTTTATTTGACATGAACTTTGTTTAACCTGCCTGACACAATGTCACTTATTAAAAAAAAGTAATCCTAAGCGGCAAAAATGTCAGTGATTTGATTACATACTCTTTGACATACCTACTCTTTGGAAGCGGCTAAGAAATGACAGTTGTGTGAAGTATGACAGTTTAACGGTTTTCTATACAAAATTACCATTTTTATTTTATAATTTTCCTGGATAAAAAGTAGCCTATGTTACTCTCCAGCTCTCGAATTATCCCCATACCGAAAATCTCGTTGATCCGTTGTTCCGTTTTGACGTGAAAGACGGACAAACAAACAAACAAATAAACAAACAAACACACTTTCACATTTATAGTATTAGTATGGATACTATACCATATCAGCGACCCAACGAACCAACCACTTGAGCATCGGTGGGAGCCACGTGTCTCCCGACACGCGACCTATGTAAATACCTTATTACTTTATTTTGTAATTATTTCAATTTGTATGTGTTTTGAACGCGGTTTTCGGTGTTTATAAGGGAAATAAACTCTATTTATTTACTATAAAAATACAATATAATATGTGAAGCGGAACAAAAAAAAAATTATAAAAAATTCTTGAAAATTTGCAAATTTCGGAAAAAAAACCAAAAATTTTCGAAAGATATAATATTATTGTTTTTCCATATATTATAATTTTATCCGATAGGTTTTTTCATGTACATTCTAAATATATATATACTTTTTATATGTTATTTCATCGATAACTATGTGAAAAAAAAAAATTTCGAGCCTGTAATTTGATACCCCTGAGAGTCAACAGGTTTAAAATTACAACCATATTAAAAAAACAGATATTTTGTTCTATACACTTAGATTCAACAATGTAGGTAGGCTACGCTACACTCAAAGGATTTAAAATATATTCCACTTTGTTAAATCAGTAAGAAATTCATGGTTTCATTAAGAAGGCATTGCTATTCAAAACAACATCTCTAACTATGAAGTTATGAACCTAGTTGTTTTTAACTAAAGCAAATACTCAAAATCACAACGATTTTAACTTGCAAATAAATAACATGCATATTGTCTTTCTAAATTCCTTACAAATCCAGTCACGATCAGTTATTTATACAGTACTAGCTTTCCGCCCGCGGCTTCGCCCGCGTGTACTACATGACGTTATCCCGCGGGAAGGTGATATTTTTCAGGAATAAAAAGTAGCCTATGTCCTTTCTCAGGCTCTAGACTATCTCTGTACCAAAATTCATTCAAATCGGTTCAGTAGTTTAGGTGTGATTGTGTAACACACAGACAGACAGAGACGCATTTATAATATAAGTAAGGATTGGTATCTAAATTGTTCATCGTAGTTTTGTTTAATGTTAAGCGGGTTTATCAATTAGAATGAATGGAGCTGTGCTCGGCAGGTGTGTATGACTGCATTCTCGAGTGCTAGAAAAACGGGATTGGAAGCTGTACAGCCGGCCAACTAGGTACCGAGATTAGATAAATCCGATAGGAAATTTATTTTACAAGCACCTAACGACTTGGGAACCGCTCGCCCGTTCGAGTGAAATCTTACACGCGGGTTTTAAGCTGGCGCTTGAGTTTTGAATTGTTTGATAAATATCTTTATTAAAAATATAATTGTGTTTAGTAGTTTAAGCTTAAGTAGATATTGAAATAAATACTTCGTTTTGTCTTTTTTTTAAGCACGCCAAGTTAGGTTCGCAGGCGAAGTTACGGGTCTCTTAGCTTAGTACTACTTTACTAAAATACTATCTTCTACTTATACTTATCAATAGCTACTTTATATCTATACTTACTTTTAATTTTTTATCGGGATTCAGTCCTATACTATTATTAAAAACTTCAATCAATTTAGAAAAAATGCTAATTTTATTGCCTTGCACATTACCTACCTACTTTTTGTCTTTATAAGCCAGTTATGTATGTGACTGATTATAACATCAAAATTGGTCTTGAAAAATAAAAAATATATATAGGTAGGCACACTCAATATTGACAACAAGTTTTTGCCATGAATTAAAAACCTAATTTAATAAATTAGTCTCAATACCTTATTTTTTAACCGACTTCTAAATCAAAAAGGAGGAGGTTCTCTATTCGTCTGTATGTATGTTTTTTTTTTTTTTTTTTTATGTATGTCCACCGATTACTCGAAGACGGCTGAACTGATTGAAATGGTTCAAACGTTATTACATCAGGTTAGTTTCCAAGTTGGTCCCATTTTTTGAAATTTTGAAATCGGTTCAGTAGTTTTCAGGAAATCTTGAAAATACTGTCGTTTTCGTTACCACTTTATGTGAGTTTAATACGTATCTTTAGGCATAACTCCTTTGTTTATAAACCGATTTAAATGATTCTTGTTTTGTTAAAAAGAGGATACCTCAAGGTATTTTAACCGACTTCGAAAAAGGAGGTTTTCAGTTTGATCACATACCTATTTACCAGAAAACACGTAAATTGCCTGCACGATGCACTAAAAAGAGTGAAATAAAAATTATTTTTATAAAAAAAATTAAACCGCCTTCAAAAAAACCACATCAAAAAAGTAAGAAATAATTCCTCACCAAATAAATAACGTAAGTACTTTGAAATCGGGCGGGTTTTAACAAAAACAACAAAAAATTGTACATGTATCACGCCCGACTTCAAAGTACTTACGTTATTTATTTGGTGAGGAATTATTTCTTACTTTTTTGATGTGGTTTTTTTGAAGGCGGTTTAATTTTTGATCATATCAAACACTTGAAACTTATTCCTTCAATTCCAAAGATGAAAGAAAACCTAAAACAACAATGTGGTAAAGTAACAATTTGAATAATTACACAAAATTACCTCACGAACGCTGATCTAAGCCTTTGTGCTAGCGATCTTGACTCCGATCGGTAACTGGTTATGATAATGCGACGTTAGGCCCAAACGCAGCTGTCGATAAATATTTGACTGCATTAAATTAATTTAAGTAAGCCTTCGACCAATCAAATTAAAATATTTATTAAAATGGCTTCCCATTTCCTGCTTTGAATGTCTTCGGCGATATTTTTTTTTTCAGATTTACCTAATCGCATTTAATTTGTAGTTGTCACATGAAATTATAAAAAAGATTTTCACACGAAAGGTTTGGAAGGCTTTTATACTATCACAGTGTAACTAAATTAATTAATATACGTTAGTTTTGAAGAGTATGCGTTAAGAATCTTGTCTATAATATAATAAAGGTAGAGTTTCAAATTATTTTTCAATTTTGTTCATTCACAATGCAATTTTTAATATTGAAAATGAAGTATTAGAAAAAATCGACCTGCCTCATTACTAGCTCCGATGAAACTCGAACCCACAACCTTTCACTGTCCAGGCGAATGCTCCAACCACTAGGCTACGAGTTTGTGACGACAAAATTAAAGTTTGTTTAGATGTTTGAGGTAATCTCTGGAACTACGGTACTGATTTTGAAAATTCTTTCAGTAGAAAGCTACATTATAAGAACCTGAGTTACTTACATAAGCTTAATTTAACCCGATATTCCTACAGAAACGGGTACCACGGGGGTTAAGCCGCGGAAATCAGCTAGAATTATAACATAATGGGTAAAGGCATTATACCTAGGTATCCGAAAATTGTTTTCAAGCTGCGATTGTACCTGAGTTACATAAGCTACATTTAACCCGATATTCCTACAGAAACGGGTACCACGGGGGTTAAACCGCGGTAAGCAGCTAGAATTATAACATAAAGGGTCAAGGCATTTTATCTATCTGAAAATTGTTTTAACTGCGATTTAAACATATTTATTAGCAACTAGCTTTCCGCCCGCGGCTTCGCCCGCGTGGACTACACGACGTTATCCCGCGGGAATGTGGTTATCCCGCGGGAATATGATATTTTTCCGGGATAAAAAGTAGCTTAAGTTACTCCTTATTACATCAGCTACCTGCCAGTGAAAGTCCCGTCAAAATCGGTCCAGCCGTTTCAGAGATTAGACGAAACAAACAGACAGACAGACAGACAGACAAAAATTTAAAAAAAATTTATTTTGGTATATGTACCGTATATATAATCATATGCATGTACTAAAAAGCGGCTATTTTAATATTACAAACAGACACTCCAATTTTATTTATTTGTAAGTATAGATGTATAGATGAATAGATGGTAGGCATATAATGATGTATCAGTCTAACAATCCTGCAGCAAAATATGGTTGTTACCTACTTATTTAAACGCTATGCACTTTCAAAGACAGCTTAAACTGTCTGAAGATAAAATCCTTGCAAGTTGCAAACGACGTCGCCAATTTATTTTTTGTTCGCAACTCTGTAACTAGTTTAGTTGCGAACTCGTTAACTATTAGTCGCGTGTAACGCCAATACATCATAAATAAAAGTTTCCAACACATTACCATGATATTATTGGAGGCGGCTAGAATATAGATTGCGTGTGTGACAAACCAAAAGGGAGGGCTTTTACGAATATAATATAAGTGGGGTGTGTTATTTAAGTAAATATAAATGGTATTTATTCTAAAGCTGTTCTCTATAAGAAATACTAGCCTTCAGCCCGCGTGGACTAGGTAAGATAAAGATAAAGATAAAAATATTCTTTATTCACTAAGACATAATATATATGTACTTATGAATCGTCAATATTTTCCTACCACCCATTCAAGACTTTTTTAACTGACAAGAAGAATGGGCGCAAGAAACTTGCCAGCGTTTCTTAGTTAGGTAACGACATTTACAAAAAGAAAAAACATATCGTTACTAATACAACAATTGCTTAGTATAAAAATACATTATATTAAACAGTGATTATGTTATGTGTTACATCATGACCATGCATTGCGGTCATTCAAATAATCGTCTACTTTATAGTATCCTTTGCTCATCAGCGACTCTTTAATGTGACATTTAAATTTATGCAATGGTAGTTCAATTATATGCTGTGGAACTTTATTAAAAAAGGCTATGCTTTTCCCCAGAAATGAGGCTCTGGATTTTTCTAGCCTAAACTTGGGAACGACAAGTTTATCTTTATTTCTTGTGTTAAAGCGATGAATATCGCTCTGCTTTACAAATGTATTATAATACGTTTTCACATAAATTATATTTTCATAGATGTAATGTCCTGCAACAGTTAAAATGTTTATTTCTTTAAATAGATCTCTTAAAGAATCTCTCGATCTGAGGTTGTAAATGGCGCGAATAGCCCTTTTTTGGAGCACGAATATACTTTGGATGTTAGCGGCTGAGCCCCACAACAAAAGGCCGTAGGACATAACACTATGAAAATAACTAAAATAGACTATTCTAGCCGTTTCAATATCGGTTAAGAGCCTTATTTTCTTAACTGCGAATGCGGCCGAACTGAGTCTACTCGCCAAGGCTTCGATATGAGGATCCCATTGTAGTCGCGAGTCTAATATAATACCTAGAAATTTTGTATTGTTAATGAATTCGACCATATCGCCGTCTAGTCTAATATGAAAATCAACTTGTCTTACATTAGGTAACGAAAATTTTAATCACTTAGTTTTCTTTGAGTTTAATGATAAATTATTACTATTAAACCAATGTGACACTTTTGAAAGAGTACTATTTACTTCGTCAGAACAGCCATCACCTCTATCTACTTTAAAGACAAGAGATGTATCCTCGGCAAATAGCATCGTCTCACATAAATTCTTCGCGTAGTAAGGAAGGTCATTTATGTATATTAAAAACAACAGCGGGCCCAATATTGATCCTTGGGGTACGCCCATAGTAATGGGAGCTCCGGTAGACTCAGTTTTATTAATAACTACCTTCTGAGTTCTTTCATACAGATATGAATGCATAAGCCTTACTGACATTTCAGAAACACCATAATGTTTTAACTTCCTTAATAGTGTTTGGTGATCAACACAAGCGAATGCCTTGGAAAGGTCACAAAAAATAGCGATTACATCCTGCTTGTCCTCCCAGGCATCAAGTACATGTTTTAGAAATGCAACCCCAGCATCAGTTGTACTTTTACCTTTTGAAAAACCAAACTGTTTCTCATACAGTATACTATTTAATTTAAAATATTCTAAAAGTTGAGCATAAATTAATTTCTCAAATATTTTACTTATTGCTGGTAGTATGGATATAGGTCTAAAATTTGCTGGGTCACTTTTGTCACCAGCTTTAAACAGAGGAATAATTTTACTATTCTTCATTAAATTAGGAAAGACCCCTTCACTTATACATAAGTACTCGACGTTATCCCGCGGGAATGTGATATTTTTTCGGGATATAAAGTAGCCTAAGTATGTCACTCTCCAGCTGCCAACTATCCCCTATCTAATCTAAACCCGAATTACACGCATAATGACATATCTATGTCTCTGACGCAAAATGACATATTGTGACTACGCAGAATGACATACGCATAATGACATATCTATGACTCTGACGTAAAATGACATATTGTGACTACGCAGAATGACATACTTACGCTTAATGACATCATTCGTTCTCATTGTTTTTGATATTTATTTATGTCTAAATAATATTAGGCGAATATACATTATGCAAAATCAAATTAGCCCAAATGATAATACTTATGCCAATATAAATAGTACTTATGCCAAAAAAAATATGGCAAAGTGTATTAATATGACAAATAAAATATGGAAAATTTGTTATGCTGGCAAAGCAAATTAGGAATAAAGACAATATGCAAAAATTATTTTTATAAAAAAATAAAACCGCCTTCAAAACAAAACAACATGCACGTTGCAGGCGTGAAACATGCACGATTTTTTGTTGTTTTTGTTAAAACCCGCCCGACTTCAAAGTACTTACGTTATTTATTTGGTGAGGAATTATTTCTTACTTTTTTGATGTGATTGTTTTGAAGGCGGTTTTATTTTTTTATAAAAATAATTTTATTTCACTCGTGCAGGCAATTTACTTGTATTCTGGTAAATAGGTATGTGATCAAACAAAAAACCTCCTTTTTTGAAGTCGGTTAAAATACCTTGAGGTAAACCCTTTTTAACAAAACAAGAATCATCTAAATCGGTTTATAAACAAAGGATTTATGCCTAAAGATACGTATTAAATTTACATAAAGTGGTAACGAAAACGACAGTATTTCCAAGATTTCCTAAAACTACTGAACCGATTTCAAAATTTCAAAAATGGGACCAACTTGGAAACCAACCTGATGTAATAACGTTTCAATCATTTCAATCGGTGCATCCGTCTTCGAGTAATTGGTGGACATACACAAAAAAAATGAAAAAAACATACATACAGACGAATAGAGAACCTCCTCCTTTTTGATTTAGAAGTCGGTTAAAAAAGGGATCTCATGCCACATACCACAACTTTATGACACTGATACGTAGGTATTTATTACAAATCTACGCGCAACAAAATTTTACGTCTTTAATTCCTGTCATTTCGCGTATGTGTCATTTTGCGTATGTTATTTTGCGTATGTGTCATTTCGCGTATATGTCATTTTGCGTATGTGTCATTTTACGTAATCAAAATGTGTCATAATGCGTGAAATTGTATAGATGAATTAAGATTAATATTCTCTTACTTTCTTCAAATTATCATCACAGTGTAGTTTAAAAAGGAAAAAAATGGAAAATGAAGTATTTTAGAAAAAATCGACCCGTCTCACAACTAGCTCCGATGGGACTCGAACCCACGACCTTTCGCTTTCCGGGCGACTGCTCTAACCACTGAGCTACGGAGTCGTTACGAGAAGCGTCGAATTTATCCAATACTTCTTACGCGCTATATGTATAGCCAGCGCTAATTTCATAAATGTGAAGGTATTACTACCCTCACACACGAAAGAAATACCTTTCCAGGTAGGTATTTGACAATCGCTAAAGATGAAATTAGGTACTATTGCAAATCATTTAAATTTATACTTTTTTGCATTCACAATGCAATTTTTATAGTTGAAAAATGGAAAATGAAGTATTTTAGAAAAAATCGACCCGTCTCACAACTAGCTCCGATTGGACTCGAACCCACGACCTTTCGCTTTCCGGGCGACTGCTCTAAAATACTTCATTTTCCATTTTACATCTATAAAAATTGCATTGTGAATGAAAAAAATTAACAATTTATAAATATCAGTCCTTAAAAAACAAGGTTAGCTTATCTTTTAATATGGATTTCACACCAAAAGTTTCTGGACCCGATTGGGCGTTTGTGCACTACAATGAATTTTACCGATCCGGAAAAAAACGGATGATTGATTAATTATTAAAATACAAGCATCCGTTTTTTTCCGGATCGGTAAAATTCAGGGTAGTGCACAAACGCCCATATATGGATACTAGCTGTGCCCGCGACTTCGTCCGCGTGGAATAGTGACTTTCGGCAGCATATTTAATTTTTTAGGCTAAGTAATTATATTGCAAATGAAACAACATTTAAAATAAGCTACTTTCATCCCCTATTTTAACCCCTTACAGCCCTTTTTCGCATTAAAAAGTAGCCTATGTCCTTTCTCAGGCTCTAGACTATTTGTGTACCAAAATTCATTCAAATCGGTGCCGTAGTTTAGGCGTGATTGTGTAACACACAGACAGACAGGGACGCATTTATAATATAATAATAAAAAATAATAAATGGGATGAAATTTAATGACCACCAAAAAAACAATCGTTACCCTAAACAGCCTCATCCGAAAAAAATATAATACGTACAAATAAATGAAACCTGTACCAAAATCTTTCGGGCTATTTAACTCATGCCTGCACTACAAAAACTTTTCATAACCCAAAAAGGCCACGCGTGCACCAAATTTCAACTAGCAAAGTTTTGTGACATTACTACCCAAATATATTGCACTACGTTTGCCATAAAATGTATGTGTCACCGGAAAATAACAAGAACCGCAAATTTATAAATTTACGGAAGTCCTGTAGAACACGTGATAGGTTAGAAATTTAAATTTTTATGGTTAAAATTAAATTTAAATAAATTTCGTGGTTATTTTTTTAAGGAAATTTATAAATTTGCGGTTTTTATTATTTTCCGGTGACATATGTATATAACCAAGAAAGTATATTATATTGATGGCAAATTGGTTGAGTCTCGCGGCTTTATTCCCACTCCTCCCACCCGTCGCTACACCGTCACCGCTAATTTTAATATTGCACTACGTTTGCCATAAAATGTATGTGTCACCGGAAAATAACAAGAACCGCAAATTTATAATTTACGGAAGTCCTGTAGAACACGTGATAGGTTAGAAATTTAATTTTTTTTAAGGAAATTTATAAATTTGCGGTTTTTATTATTTTCCGGTGACATATGTATATAACCAAGGAAGTATATTATATTGATGGCAAATTGGTTGAGTCTCGCGGCTTTATTCTCCCACCCCTCCCACCCGTCGCTACACCGTCACCGCTAATTTTAAAATTACACTGAGGACTGCCTTATTAAGTTTTAAGCTTATTTGTATGTAAACTGCCGCTTTTAATGGTAGCCATTAATAAATGAATGAAAACTAAATGCTTTTTTTAGGGGCCGTTATTTTATTAAAAGCTCTAAGAAGCTCAGCCTTTAGTAAACATTTTACGGTAGTATCGGTAAGCCTTTAGTACTTCATCTATATTTTTTGGGTAAACAATGATTTTTATATATTAATTTACTTTATTAGGATAAAATTGTGTAACATATTTGGATGAAATATTTAAATAAAATGCGAGTACATATTTGGTGCATGCGTGGCCTTTTTGGGTAGCTCAGTGATTATTCTGAAGATACTTGCCTTTTTTTGGTTAGCAGACTTTACGTTTATTGGTGATAAGTTCATATTAAAATGGGGATTAAATTCTGGTAAGTACTTACGATTTTTTGGGCGTTATATTTCATTATATCTGGTGATTGCTTAAACCTAAGCCATAATAAATAATAAATAATAATAATATAATATAAGTAAGGATTTTTACCTACATCATATCAATCCTACTAATATTATAAATGTGAAAGTTTAGATGTTTGGATGTTTGAATGTTTGTTACTCAATCACGCAAAATAAACGGCTGGACGGATTTGGCTGAAATTTGGGACACAGATACTTTGTAGCATGGAGAGGAATTTAGGCTACTTTTTATCGGAAAAATATCGCATTCCTGCGAAACAACGTCGTGTAGTCCACGCGGGCGAAGCCGCGGGCGAAAGCTAGTTTTTTTAAATGATTAAACTATTGTTGACTATCTCAAAAGCCAAAAATATAGGTCAAATTAAAGAAGAACTAACCTTCATCAGCTTATATCTCTTACGTAAGTAGATTTCAAAAGAATTCATTAAAATTGTGGGCGTTATGTTACGAAAGCACCATAAAGCATAGTAATTTTACTTTATAAAGTAGCTTATGAAAATCACTGTTCCATTTATCAAACCCACACTTTAGTTTTACGTCACTTAAATTATAAGACAATTTGCTATTTATGACAAATCACTCGTTTTGATAAAAGCATTAATCATAATATCATCATCTGTATATTATACTCAGATCAGAGATCAGAATAGGTAGGTAGAGCTATGGACTTGCGATTTTTTTGTTAATGAACATGGGTACGTAACCTATTTTTTTATTTTATTAAAGAAAAACACGATTTTCCTTAGAAGGCCTGAGAATTGACGTAAAAAGTAAAAAAAAATCATCGCAGTGATGCCAATAATTTCCCATCTCTAACTGCCGCACTCAGAGACGTCAATTAAATTTAATTGGCATTAAATTGGTATTCTTTGGTATAATCAGGGTCAACTTCCATTTATGTAAGTAATGTAACTTCTAATTTTCTGGATAAAAAATTCCTCCATAGATAAAAAAACCTTGAAGGTTTAATTTAGGTACCTCTTATATTTTATCTCTTTGCGAAATTTCTTATGCAAAGGTTACAGACAAACAATTACTTTCATATTTATGTTATTTGTATTTGAGTGATTCTCAACTGAAATATGTACATTTCGATCAAAAGTTCTTCGTCGGAAACCCTTTGTTTGTACACAGAGTGGAAGCAATGGGATCTCGATCAATTATCTACTATGCAAATAGGTACTAAAGCAAACTGCTATTGTCTACAATTCTAGTTTCCAAAATAAAGCACTTACATCTACCACAATGATGCGACGACTAAAATGTTGCGAGCTTTTACCTCAGTTAGAGATCTAAAAGAAACTGAAGCCTTGTGTTTAGTAAACAAAGGACAATGGGTAACATAACAACGTACCCAAAAACTAAAATAGTTGTAGTATTATTTATTTATTTATTTATTTATTCTTTGGAAGATTTACAGACAAATATATTATTATTATTACAATCGGTAGTTTAAAACAATGCCATTTACAAATCTCCACCAATACACAAATGAGTTACATGTTGCCCTCAAATAGTACCTACTAACTACTTACTTTATTAATTCCAAAAGCAATGCCGTATTCACTTGGATAAAAATGTTATAGTATTCGAAAGTTCGATAAAAATTATATTTTGTCATACAATCATTTATGTTGAATTTTCAATAAGTAGGGCAGGCGTACCGGTTTTGGCCACTGTACCGGTTTTGGCCACTTTTTGCTCTAAAAGTTTTCTAAACAACTTTTAGCCATTTTTGACAAAGGCAATTAAAATAAGGTATTTTAAGGTAATAATAAAAACCGTTAGAATTCCTTATGTCATAAGATTTCTTTTCAATAAATTCCATTTTCTGTTTGAAAAAATGTTTTGTATGAAAATTTTTTGAAATTTGTTTTGGATGAAATACTTTATAAACCTTTGTTTTTTACAATTAAATTGTTGATTTGCAATTGACTGGTCTCTAGCGCATTAGAATATATTGATTTTACCTGGGTTTGGTTTTGATTTTTCGCAATACTTACAAAAGTTTAACTATCAGTAAGTGGCCAAAACCGGTACATTTGGCACCTCTCACACATTGTGTGTAATATAAAAAAAACTATTTCACTTTTATAAAATTGAAAAATGTATCTTTAAAGGTAGATAAATCTATATATATAAAATTCAAAGTCCTGACTGACTGACTGACTGACTGACTGACTGACTGACTGACTGACTGACTGAGATATCAACGCACAGCCCAAACCGCTGAACCTAGAGACTTCAAATTTTGCACATAGATACGTTATACAGTGTAGGCATCCACTAAGAAAGGACTTTCGGAAATTCCACCCCTAAGGGGGTGAAATAGGGGATAAATGTCTGTATGAAAGTCTGTCAGTTTTGAAGTTAGGATCTTCAAATTTTGTATTTAGGCTGGCAATTGAAAATTAATACTTACCTGTGTCAGCGTTTTTGACAATTCCACCCCCGAAGGGGTGAAAAGGGAGATGAAATGTTGTATCTGGAAAGTCCTTTATTTAATTTATTATTTAGGCTTATGGTTGGAAAGTAAAACAAATAAGCAACCACATATTTCGTATTTTTTCGAAAATCAACCCCTTAGAGGTTAAATGGGATAAATAAACCTAAAAATCGATATGGATGTCGTTATTGAGGTTTTGTGGGATGACGATTGCAAAAATGGCATTTATTTTGATGTTTAAACCCTGAACATGATTCAACCTCTAAAAGGTTGAAATAGGGGTGAAATTTTGAATATAAAATCAGGGGTTAAATAGACATTTCAACTTGAAACTTTGTAGGCTTACTCTTTAAACAAATAGGCAACCCATTTCGTAATTTTCCCATAATCAAACCCAGGGGGTAAAATAGGGGATGAATATGTGTATGAAAGTCCGTCAGTTTTAAAGTTAGGATCTTTTAATTTTGTATTTAGGCTGGCAATTGAAAATTAATATTTTCCTGTGTCAGCGTTTTTGACAATTCCACCCCCGAAGGGGTGAAAAAGGGGATGAAATTTTGTATCTGGAAAGTCCTACATTAAATTTATTATTTAGGCTTATGGTCGGAACGTAAAACAAATAAGCAAACACATATTTCGTATTTTTTCGAAAATCAACCCCTTAGAGGTTAAATGGGATAAATAAACCTAAAAATCGATATGGATGTCGTTATTGAGGTTTTGTGGGATGACGATTCCAAAAATGCCATTTATTTTGATGTTTAACACCCTGAACATGATTAAACCTCTAAAAGGTTGAAATAGGGGTGAAATTTTGAATGAAAAATCAGGGGGTAAAATAGACATTTTAACTTGAAACTTTGTAGGCTTACTTCTTAAAACAAATAGGCAACCCATTTCGTAGTTTTTGGAAAATCAAACCCAGGGGGCAAATAAAGGGTAGGTATAGAAACCTAAATCATCTTAAGTACCCTAAAAGTTCTTGGTACCTAACAAGTTCTTGGTACCTAAGCTACTCAGTACTAACTTTTTGATTGTGAAACAGACATTTACTATTTACTAGCTTCCGCTCGCGACTTTGTCCGCGTGGACATTCGAGAAAATACTTAGGGGACCAAAAACCAGGATAAAAAGTATTGTATGTTTTAATTTCATAAAAATCCGATCAGCCGTTTTTACGTGATTAGGCGGGTCCTCCCTCACCAAGCGAGCAGCCTCGTGCGAGGCCCGCCGCACGTGGCAAGCGTTCTGCCTCGCGCGAGGCTGCTCGCTTGGTGAGGGAGAACCCGCCTAATCACGTAAAAACGGCTGATCGGATTTTTATGAAAATAAAACATACAATACTTTTTATCCTGGTTTTTGGTCCCCTAAGTATTTTCTCGAATGTCCACGCGGACAAAGTCGCGGGCGGAAGCTAGTTATCTATAATTTAAGATATAATTTGTGTCTTATATACCTAAGACCATTTAGTACTCAGTGCTTAAAAGTCAAAAAATCCTTAAAGTGGCCACAAAGGGTACCTCTGCCCTACTCATATCTTTTTTTCTTAAATTTTATTAAAACCAGCTTCTTAGAATTATTAAACTACCTACTCCATTAGGGCACTAAAAAGCGACTAGTGCATGATGCTACAGTAAATTTTTGTTTGGGTACGGACTCCATACAAAAATTACCCATTGTCCTTTCCACTAATTTTATTTAGAGAGCTTTAATTTTGCTTAGAGAGCTTTTATTTGAGTTTAGGTCTAATGTAAGATATTCAAAAGAAGCTTAGCCCGTCGCAATAACCAGTGGAGAAATTTCGACAAATTTATTTATAAATATAAACTTGTAAACTACAAAAATTAAAATAATCAATATAAAATAAATTAATAAAAATAAAATAAATAAAAATAAATTATAATACCTCAGAGAAGCATAATTATAAAGAGTAGCAGAGCAAAACTGAGTGAGTTTATAAGCTTAAAAATTGTAAGAGGACCAACCATTTCTGAAATAAGGAATACAAAAAGTTATTATGTATTTTAAGTAAGTACTTACCTACAAATAAAATTCTACAAAAAAAAATTAATAACTGATTTCAATATTTCAAGACAGAATCAGGACAGATATGTGTGACCAGACATACCTATATATTGAAGCAGATTTTTCTTTATTGCATGCATTGCTATGGCGCTTTGTCGCAAGAACATTGTCTATACGTCCTAAAATTAATATAAGTCCCAACTAGTGATCAAACTTGAATCCGTAATGCCTAGCTCTGTGGGCCGCTTTTATTATTCTGTGGCAACCACAGCGTAACAGAGGTGAGCTAGTCTGCGCCATTGTTCTAGTTTGCAAACTAATAAATGTTCGTATCTACCCTAATTAGATTTTCATGTTTATCCGATTAGCGGCCGCAGTTTAATGCAGAGTTTCATTCAAATAAGGCAATTTGATTAATTACTAGAACTGTTAGTCATAGAGTAGAAAAATCACGTACCGCCATTAGTGGGTTCTGTCGCTACCATATCCATATTATTATAAAAAATCTGAAAGAGTGTGTTTGTTTGTCCGTCTTTCGTCATCGGATCGTCGTGATTTTTGACATGGAGATAGTTTTGGAGCTGGAGAGTGACATAGGCTACTTTTTATTCCGGAAACATACCAGGAGCTCTATTTTTGAATCACTCGTATGACACCGAGTTGCCGCATGCGACATAAGTCGCACTCGTCTTCCAAGTCGCATGACGCAGATTTTCCGTATTTTTGAATCGTTCGTTTCCAGTGCTGCCAACATAACACGATATGTCGGGTTTTATCCGTTTCACGCAGAATTTAGAAAAACCGGTAACTTCCGCAACGAAAACGGAACGTAATATTTATGTTTAAAAAACTTTTTTGACTGTCAATCAATGTCACAACATAAGAAAAAACTGTTGTGATTGTGAATTGTGAATTTGTGTTGCACTTGCACTGCATTTTTAAGTTGTTCCTTCCTAAAGTATATTTTGTGCTTTTAGTTTTGTGACTATGTCGTCAAAACAATAAATTATTTTTTACTAACAAAACGAAAAGATTTGCTTATTTCACAAACTTGACAAGAACAAGTAACGTGAGATGTGACACACGCATTGATTTTGACAGTTATTCTATCGCTCGCCTGTCTGCAACGAGTGGGTAGGGGCACTAGTTGCGGTCGAGCGATTCAAAAATACGGAATTTCAGATTCCGAACGAAAATCAGTAGAAATCGAGCGCTCGTCTCGACCCGAGTGATTCAAAAATAGAGCTCCAGGTGCCCGCGGGATAACGTCGTGTAGTTCACGTGGGCGAAGCTGCGAGCGGAAGGCTAGTATCTAAATATAACCAGCCAGATATACCTATAGCGTAGTGACGTCACTCATTAAGTTGATTGAGAATAGTCTTTTGTTAAACAAATCTATTATTAGGCAAACCGTAATACGTATTTTTCAATTAGACCCACTTCATTCCAAGTGAGATCGAATAACAAAATCATCTATTTCAGTCAAATCCCCCATATAAATAAATGTATTTGTATGTAAGTGGGTATACAAAACGAAATCAATAATATAAACTATGAGTATAATTTAGTACCTACTCATCACAATTTTTTTTTCTCTTTTTGCCTCTTTCTGCTTTTATATCAGAGGGCTGATTATGAGCAGAGTTGAACATGTTCAAAGTTTACTTTGTATCGCATTTAAATAACTAATAAAGTTTATAGATTTTATAGGAAAGGATATCAAGGATCACTTTGATGTGGCCACAATGATTAAATCTAATAACTTTGAGATGGTGTTTTGCTCTAAGTAGAGTCGAACCTTAATTACTTGCATAATTGATCGAAAACACACCCTGGTCGCAAACATAGGTAGTAAACGTTTTTTTAAGTAGGTACTTAACTAGTACTGTTGAGCTTGATGCATGCAACTGCACCTTCTTTACGATTAGTCAAAACTGGAATTTCTGAATTTTAAAGTGGATAGTTGTTTGTAAATCTTACGTGTCAAATAAGGAACAGAAAAATGAGCGAGTTCTCTCGAGTCTCTTACTCTAGACTTCTAGAGCACTTACCCAGATTGTGTAAAGTATGTTTGAAACCACCGTTACAGATAAAAAGTTAGTTTTTGTAGTACTTTACTTAAAAATATTTCTTTGACATCTACTTTTAGCTACAAGAAAAACGTAGCTTTTCCTTAAGTATTTTTTATAAGTAGGTACTTACTTACTTGAAACTATAAAATATTTTTTTCTATGTGGGATTTGAATTTGTTTTGTTTCTTATGAAAGTTTTATAACGTAGTGCTAGTTATAACGATAAGTCTTTCTGTAAAATTAAAACGCATTGACTAATGACTACATTTTACATTAGGTAGGTACTGATGAAGAATATATATTATATACAATAAGAGATCTGATACTCTAGAGTCTAGAGTCCAATATGGCTGGCCAAGTTATAAAGACGAGCACTAAATCCGTTACACAAAAAAAGTAAATATCATCAGAACATACAATTTGCCATAAATATAAGAGCAGCTACTTTTCAATAAATCACAGGGTATCGACGCAGACAGGGTGATCATAAAGATCAAAAAAATTGTATTAAACATACCTAACGTCTGCCCATTACTAGGCTCCAGTTAGATGAGTTTGTTAAAAATGACCATTTAGAATCCATCTGTCCAAAAGCGGCATGTGGTCTATTAGTTCCTTAGGGTCTGCTCGACTTCCGCAATAACAAATGAAATCCAACAAGTGCCATTACTATGTATCTATTTGCTTTCCGGTCGCGGCTTTACCCGCGTGAGCTAAACGATGTCTTCCCGTAGGATAGAGATATAATCCCGGGGTAAAAAGTAGCTTATATGTTATTTTAACCTATAAACTATCTCTGTGACACATCCATATCAAAGAATATATACACTTGTCCAGATCCCCTCAGCCGTTTAGAAGTGAGTGATTGATTTACAAACCCAAAAATCCAACATACCTATAAACTTTCGCGATTATAATATACTGAATGATGTCATCTGCTATCAATAAAAGATCTATGAAACAATTAACTTTACCGAGCATTGGGGTCGCGTAGCAGACACAGCTAGAGCTTTTATTTCACTTCTTTTAGCTTTTACTTCAGTCCTGATGGACGAATTTGATAGACCGTCTGTTCAAAAATTTCACGTAGTCTTGGACTTTAAAACAAGTGTACAAGTTCCTTAACATCTGCTCGACTCCCGCAGTAACAAATGAAATCAAACAAGTGCCATCAGTACGTAACTAGGTATCTGTTAAGGTTGAAAGATCTCGACTGCTATGATGTGATTAACCAGGTCAAGCAACTAAAAATAAACATTAATACAGCTCCAATCTGGCGTCTACGATGCTTTTGCACGTATTATACGCAGGGTTGTCGCTTTTTAACGGTTCAAATATCAAATGTGTTTGATTTATTTTCGACGTCTTGTGTTCGTTCTATATCTTTACAATGAATGATTTATGTTACATGTATCTGTATTTTAGTTTCAGTATCAAATTTTATAAAGTAAAAAATTGAAACTCTAAAATCTTATTGTACTACTTACGACAAATAAAAACCATATCATGGTTTTTATTTGTCCACTAGCGGATTCTCGTGGTTTCCCCCGCGTGGTACACGTTCCTGTGGGAATATCGGGATAAAATATTGCCTTTGTCATTTGGGAAGAATGTAGCTTTCTAATGGTGAAAGAATTTTCTAAATCGGTCCAGTAGTTTCGGAGCCTATTTGATGCAAACAAACAAACTAACAATCAAACTTTCCTTTTTATAATATTAGCATAGATAACCGTCTTTTTGATGGAGAAGTTATCTGCTGAATTTAATCGAATTTTAACTAACCATATGCTCTAAGGTACTCAACTAATCATACTCATCCACATCACATTACATGAGTATATGGTTACTACAATACATAATGCTTAATTTCCTATATCATATTAAATTAAGTACCTTTTTACATTCGCACTATCGTATATAAGCAGAGCCGGATCCGGAGCTAGATGGGAGGCGGGTCGATTTTTTCTAGCATTTCAATTTAAATTTTACTAAGACAAAGTAGCAACCCTAACGAGCGTACGTTTATAAACTGTTATGAACCCATACTAGTTACCTCCCTGAATTATGACCTACTTTGCACCACCGCTGCACCGACCGGCGAAGTAAACATTTCAAAAATATATTAGTTATGCTAAAACAACATTATCGCACAAAATAAAACGAGTTTAGTTTACAGAAAGAGTAAAAACATCACCATTTTTGCTACAGCTTTGGTACGTTATAACTTTATAAGGAAAGGATTAAGTATTGTAATTTTTTTATTGAGTTGTGGCTTCTATATTATGTATTAACATAGCAAAGATGTCTTTAATAGCGATAGGTAAAGGTAAACTTAATTTAAACTTCTTCCAAAAATATAAAAAAATACCAAATGACATTATCACGAATTTTTCGACCACTATACCTATTACCTACCTACTTAAAATTTTTCCTTTTATAGATTCTACACTAATATTATAAAGAGTAAAGATTAAAATTTGATGTTTACTGTAAAGAGCTCGAACTATCGGGCCAATTTAAAAACAACAAAACGGTCAAGAGCGAGTCGGACTCGCGCACCGAGAGGGTTCCGTACCATCATAAATTTAAATAAATAAAACTAGATTTGTCAGAGCATTTGCGGTGTAGAATATTGCAGTTTTAGGTAAACGCCAGCTTTTGACCGACAGTGGAACTAATATAATTTTTGTTAATGATTTCTGAAAAAAATTACTATTTAGAGACATCGTTTTATTTTTCCTGTAATCTTTACATAAACTTCTATCACAAAAAATATTTTCAGATTTTTCTTTATGCAAACTTCGGAGATAAGGGGGTATTTTTTTACATTTTTCAATAGTCGAAAACTATGCGCCTTAAAAAAAAAGATAAAATGTTTGAGAATGTGCAAGCAGCGCTCTTTCATATGATACCTACCCCATATGCCCTAGTAAGTAGCCCCACTTCAGATTTTAAAGACCCCCTTTCAGTCTCTGTTGCAAAAATTATATACTTAAATATTTTTATTTCTCTCTTATTTGCAAAATAGTTGGGCAAACCTTATCCAACTGTTCCAAATTATTTTCAAGTTGATAGCATTATACATATAAGGTCCTTCTTAAATAGTGCACATAATCGTAAGGGGTCAATGTACTCATTCATACAAACAACTTTTACTATGGTACCAATATTGAAATCGCGAAAAAAAAATCAGCTGTTCCATAGAAAAATTTAAATCGAATTGATCAAAATGTATTCTTCTTAAAAATGTATTCACTGTCTAAAAATGTATTCACTGTAGTTCTCGAGATGTCTAGTTGTGAGTGTTGTGTTTGACAGACAGACTGAGTCTCACCTTAAGGGTTTCTTGTTAACATTTTGATACGGAAACCCTATTACTAGTAAATAAGAAAGTTACATTATTTCTAAGTGACATACTATAGGCTTTATTTTAATCACGATATAATCATTTAATAGATGCTTGAGCTTATATCAATAATAATTATGTGATTCTATCACTTCCTTAAACGGATGTGCAAATTATTTGAGCCGACGACGCGACACGTTAGGGCTTAAAATGATTAGGCGTGATTGCGCTATTCGCACTAACAGGGTAGCCTAATAATCAAATTGTTATCAACCTACCCCTCGTCTCAAGCTAGTCATTTCGGTAACAACGCCTTACGTATGCCTGGACACGCGCCGGGGCGAGGAATTTTGTTATATTTTGTTATGTTTATATTGTTTCCTTTTAAAATCGGCCAAGTGCGAGTCGGACCCCTTCGGAACCGTCTTAACGTACCGATATGTTTCGGCTGTTTCATACAAAAGTGCAATACCGAATGGGCCAAAATGTATGGAACAGCTGATTTTTTTTTTCGCGATATCGCACTTTGTCCCATAGTAAAAGTTGTTTTCATCCCATCGATTCGAAAAGCGATGATTGTTTATCTAATTACAGGGTCCAAAACGATTCATTTTTTACCTGTGACAAGAGGGAATAAATGAGATTTGAATTTTGAACAGCTTCATAACAGGGTCCAAAACGATGAGATTTGAATTTAGAACATAATGAAAGAAGCATTGGTTGAAGTGTAGCAAAGGGTGTGCAGTACTTAAAAAAAATTCAACTGATTTTGTATGGAGCCGGGACTTTTTTCGGGACCGAGAAATTTTCAAAAACGGAATTTTATAAAATTGAGGAATATCTCGTAAACGGTGAGTCGTAGCTAAAATCTTACAAAATTTTCAACCCCCCTACGGCATCCCCGGAGATACTTATGAGAAATCTGATGGACATATTTTTTTTTAATTTAATTTGTTTTTATTTCAAAACTCAATTTTTTTTTCTTGCCTGACTAGCGCTATGATGTATCCGAACGACAAAGAAAGGTAGGTAGTTTGAGTTGTCTTTACTGCTTTTCTTATAGAGGGGGATGAAAAGCAGAGTGTATTACTCGGCCGCAAAATTATTTTCACCTCGGGCGGCGTATATTGAATCCCTCGCTGCGTTCAGGATTCTACTTTAGAATCCCTCGCTGCGCTCGAGATTCTACTCTAGAATCCTTCACTGCGCTCTGGATTCAAAATAGCGCCCTCGCCGTAAATATATTATTTTGCTCCCTTGTAATACAATCTACTATTGTATTGATGGGTACTTTCACCCCCTGGAGTACCTATGTCCCTTGTTTAAATAATGTATAAGTACTGTATAAGTAATGTTCATACTTGCTAAAAATTTCGTTCAGCATGCCAACGAAATACATATATTAACATGAAGAACCTTCGTTTATTCAGTTTCAGACTTCAAATCTCTATGAGTGAAAACAGGCTACCCACGTCAAAGTTAGCTTTTACGTAAAAAAACTTATTAAGGTCACAGCAGATATATCAACTCGGAAAGGGATCAACACCGTATCGCCTTTCTCCTCGCCGTCAACCAGGCGTCAACCTAACGCAAGCACGTAACCAAACCGGATCAGCGTCGGTACAGTCACGCACGAGCAATAATATGTATAAAACATAGAACTTTGTAATGTTCCAAAAGAAAACGATCAGTGTCACAGAAGTCATTCAATATTGTAATATGACATAGTCCTATGCTGTATACATATTATTGCTTGTGTCTGTACGTCTCGGCTCGGCAACGGCTAGGCGACGCCGCGCTTACGCCTCGCCGCACAGTGGTTCCATATCGAAAAAAGGTGGACATGGGATCAAATCTCGGAATTACAGTCAGATTTTTTGAAATGTGGTTGGTTCATTTTCATTTTCAGACCACTGTGCGTAGAGCCGTAAGCTCGGGTACGGAGAGACGTGAGCGCGTGGACGACTAGCGGTTAGCGCGGGAATAGCAAGTTCAGCGACCCGCAAATCGGTTTGTGAGCTGGTCCCGAGGCGAGACGATTACGTTACGATTCAGATTAGTGTGCGTTGCAGTAGGGGGTTTTATACAAAGAATACTGAACCGCTCGGGTTGATACGTTTACGATCCGTTTACGAGTTGATATGTCTGCTGTGACCTTTATTCGCGAACTTTGATTACGTTCCGGCATGTCGTTTGTATGTAGTTGTACTTTTGAACTGTACTTAGCATCATTAACTCGCGCTTCCGTTCACTTTGCTTAAAAATCACGTACCTACCTACCCACTTCGCCACGCTTTTTAAAACGCCCCGGTGTAAATGCTAGACCCACACTTTTATTCGTTACTTTAATTTGCTAACGTTAATTTTATTTTATTTTTAATTCAAACCAAAACCAGCCAACGTCATTTTCATTTTTAACTCACCAAATAGAATACCAAATGTATTACCAAATAAATAGGTAAGTATCACACAACACCACATAGGTATAGTCGAGGACAAATTCGGTGAACCACCTCTTACTTCTTTTCGCGTGGCTGGTGCCTCGCCATTCACGCGCAGACCCTTTTACTATTTTTTTATGTATTAAACTAGTGTAGTACAGTACAATGCATAAGCAATTACGAATAGGGGCTGCAACTGAACGGTGAGACGCCAGCCACACGAAAAGAAGTAAGATGTGGTTCACCGAATTTGTCCCCGACTGTACCTACATTGTTTGTCGCGTTATAGTATTTTTTTTTAACATTAATTTTCCTCATTTCTATTTATTTGTAAACCCTACCACAAGAAGTGCTTAATAATTTGAGCAAGCATAATTAAAAGATAATATTACTCGTATGTTCAATGTTCAGTTCAACGCAAAACGAGACATTGCATCTGAAGGTAGGCAGTGGGGGCATTCATACGGGGATTGCAACGTCACGTCACGACCGACACGGCTGCTCAGCCCGCTGTGGATCCATAAATCGTATTAACACTGGTTCAATGTAGGAATCAACAGAATGTTTTATTTTGACAAAATGAGTTTAGCTTGAGTCCGAATGTCATATGGCCGAAGGCTGATTCGCTGAAGTCATTAGTTCGAGCAGCCGTTGCACCGAAAAGCCATTGCAACGAAGTCCTACCCATCGAATGTAGGATATTGTCGGAGGTCGAAACAAGGAGACAAAAAGCGAGTTTGCCTTGATAAGTTAGAAATTTAAGGCGATCGCGAAGCTATTTACTTAAATCGTGGTAAATTTTTTTACACCACAGAAGTCGTTCGACGGATATATGGGACTTCGTTGCAATGGCTTTTCGGTGCAACGGAAGCTCGAATTAATGGCTAGTCGAGTTTGTACATCGGTGGTATGGAAATTCGGCAATTCGGACGCTTGAGCTAATGACTTCGGCGAATCAACCATATCCATCGGCCATATGACATTCGGACTCATGCAGTAAACTCAGAATAGGACTACTACTTCTATTTATATAGATAGTATAGGAGTAGAATAGTCTACACTATTCTACTCCTATACTATTTATATAAATAGGAGTCCTAGCTCCAGATTTCAGTTTGAAAAACGCTGTACGCTAATTGGTACGCTACATAACCATGCCCATAAATGCTTTCCGTAAAAAAAGTGACCGGGCACTTTTTTACTACGATTGAAATCCAGTAGAGCTTGACCCAAAAAATAAATCAATATTTTCTTCTCCTCGCTTCATTACACATTGAATAAAGTTCATGAGATTTCATCGATCATTCCTATTCCTTGAAATGCTACGACCAAATAATCCTTAATTTCATATTGTAAAGAGTTTATAAAGTTCCTACTTTATACAGAACACAGGAGACACGCATAGAAAAAAAGATTTCATTGTGCATTTGTTCACCAAACTGTCTTCACGTTTTCACAATGGTCGTGAACAATGCGGCTTCTTGAAATTGGAACTGTCACCAATATCTCGGCACTTCTATCAGAAATGTCACATAAATCGTTCACGTCGGAGCTTACATAAATCCGGAAACGGATGTAATGTAGTAGATAGAGTGCATCATTAAGACAAAATATTTTAATTAAATTTGAGTATCTACATAATTTAAACAAATATTATATATTAACTATCTACCTAGGTACCTATGTACTTCATTGACCATGTTTCAGTGGTTTAGGTACAAAGTAATAATTATTGTCAGAAATTAGTGGATTTTAACAAGGTTAGTTCTATCCTGTAGCTATTTTATCTACTATAACTTTACATACGCTTACTCGCAGATTTAGGGATTTTGTGGCAGATTCGTATTTTCAATAATTTCAACAAGCATATTTTCTGTAATTGTTCGAATGGTTCTTGATGGAGCACTTTGGAACAGTGCTAATTCATCAGACTCTCTGCTAGTTGCGAGTAATCCTAATAACTCTGACATTAACGTGCTATTCTTGGAAACAATTTGGTTATGTAGGTACCTAATGTTACGTGTCTTAACTACTGCTACTATGACAAGAGAATAATTTCTTTTCCTAGCTGGTTTCAAAAAAACCGCCGGGTTCACACCATCGTTAAATTGAAAACCAATTTAATAAATGACGATCAATCATAAAAAAGTCGTGGTGTGGTATGAGACACTTTGCATGTTATCACTGTTGCAATTAAGAAAACGTTATTTTAACTTCAAATAAATTTCAAAACCACTTCAACTACGAGAAGAGAAGCTTTGCGGCCCAATATCAGAGAAACAAATATTTAAATTTTTACCACTAAATGGAATCACCGAATTCACAGAACGTCCCGTTAAGACAAAATCAATATTGCAAAACGTTATAAATAATTCATACAGCAGACCTGAATACATAACAGTGTCAAATGCCGTAATTTAGTACATCCTACGCTTGGGTTTTGTAGGGTCTTGTAGTTCTTGCCTGCCAGGTGCAATATTAATAGGATTACCTTTTATATAACTAAGTTCAATATATCATCATCGGTAACAAAATCATCTAGAAGTTGATAAAGACGTCAGTGTTAAAAACAAACCAAGCAAATTCATTATTATAGTTAGATTTAATTTTGTTAATAATGCCCGGGCTTCACCTGTGTCTAATGCCATTAATTAGCGCGCTATTTGATATAATACGCAGATGTAGCCGGGTTTTAGTGCACTAGCTAGTTCATTGTAAACCGTTGACTGTTCGCATATTAAGCAGGTACAAACTTACCTAGTGCAAATGACCAGACAATGTGTAACAGCGAACTCTACACGAAAAGAGTTGTAGTAATGATATGAGTTAGGTATATCGGGTTTTGTTGCCGGCAGAAATTACTTCAATAATTCAAAAAAGTAAAGCCTTATTCGCTTGAAGAAAATGAAAATAATAAGGAAAAGTTCTTAAAAAAAACAATTTTTTTCATACTTACATTTATGTTGGATTTTTCTATACTGATACCATTTTTCTTCAATTCTGATCTCCTTTGAAAATAATCTGGTAGTATGCTAGGCACCAGATTGTAGTTGCCCTTTGTAGTTGGTGACACAACATTGCTAAGGAACAAATCAATACATAAGTAAGTAGGTACCTATACCTTAGTTAAATTAACACTTAAATAATAATGTAACTTACTTATTTTATGAATCATAAGCACTTTGCCAATTACTAAGGTTTAAATAGACAATGTTGCTGAATAAGCTTTCATTCGGCTAAAGCCTTAACAATTCACGTTTACTTGGCATTGAAAGTTCTCAGAAACCGCTTTAGTGTGTCTGTTGACCTTTCGTCGCTTGACTCGCGTATCTTTTTTTATTTTACTGACAGACTGACTTTTTATTTCTTTAAATGTAAATACTTATTGAAGACTTTCCTGCTCCAACTGTGTTTAACAAAACCATCTAGTTACAAAACGTGACTATTGATAGTAAAGACGTCAGTGTTAATAACAAACCAAGCAAATTCATTATGATAGTTAGTTTTAATTTTGTTAATAATAGATTGCCAAATACAGACAATTAAAAATTAATATCAGATTTTTTTTTATCTCTTTCGACTCTTCATTGCTTTGATCTTTGCACTTCCATTTCCGTGATAAAATACTTTTACCAATTACAATACCTTTTGTAGGTATTTTAATTCTTCGCTTAGACTTAGTTTTTGTTTTTTTTTGTCTCGTAATTTTAGCATTTCACCAAGGATCGTACGTAGCCCCGCCGTAGCCCGTAGTATGTACCTACTGGTATGTTTTTAAATTAATGCTGATAAAGATATAATTGTAAAATAGTCTCAACGTTTGTTTTCAAATTACTTAATGCTAATCACTCCACTCCAGGCTGATACAACAAACAATGATAGAGCAAGTCAAAATTGTAGGTATTAGAAATGTCGAAAATTCTAGCTTGAAAGACAATCGAAGCAAAAAAGCCAATAAATAATAATTGAAATTAGTGCCGGCGCCGTATCAATTAAATCCAATTTAATTATCGTGACTGCAGCAGACCACGACTAGGTATCTATATAGCGCAGGGTTATCAGGAGAGAATATCGAGATTTATGTAGATGACGTTTTGCTAATGCTGTCAAAAACTGCAAAATATTTCATAAAGTTATCTACCTTTACCAAACATTAGCTTTACTTCCAATGAATAAAAAAATGCTTTTCGATTTGAAGTTAAAAATTGTACAGTCAGCGTAAAATTGATATGAGCGTCTAGAGTAGTCAAAATGATCTTAAAAACATAAAAGCAAGTCGATATACGCAGTTCGATCATCATAAGATTATAAGATGATCAATTTAATTTTAGGACATAAGTAGGGCAGGCGTACCGGTTTTGGCCACTTTAAGGAATTTTTCACTTTTAAACTCTTAGTGCTTAATGATCTTAAGTATTTAAGAGAAAATTTATATCTAAAATTATAGAGAATTTATCGAACTTTAAGGTTACAACTTTCAAAGTTTAAAAAAAATTATAGTTTTTTTTAACATAAAACGAAATGTTCGGAGGGGGCCAAATACACCGGTTTTGGCCATTTTGCATTGGTTTTGGTCACCCAGTTTGTATTGGTTTTGGCCACTTTGATAAAATTACCATATTTATTACTTGAGTTTAGGCCTGATTGCTATCTTATCCGAGTTCTGGACTAAAACACTACATGAAACAGTATTTCAATCCCAGCTAGCTTCTTACCACAACTTTATAAGTATACCTTTATCACTTGATTAGAAGAAAATTAGCGGATATAGGCACTAGCCTCCATCCGCAAATTTAGGTAGATGGGGCAATAAAACAATAGTGCCTCCACCTTTGACATTAGAAACACGTCAGTCAACGTCACGTTCAGTTAAGATAAAAGTATCTTACTTTAAGGGGCACTTAACTTTAAAAGACACTTAACTACTATGGTGGTTTCTGTTTTCGGCATCAAAACGCGCCAATTTCACGTTAATATGTCATTTAACTTTAAGGGTCACTTATAAAAATAAATGGTGGTCTCTATCTTTGACATCAAAACACGCTGATTTTACGTTAATATGAATGTCACTTATCTTTAAGAGGCACTTAATTTTAAAGGACACATAACTACAATGGTGGTTTCTATCTTTGACATCAAAACACGCCGATTTCACGTTAATATGAGTGTCACTTAACTTTAAAGGGCACTTAACTTTAAAGGACACTTAACTATTATGGTGGTTTCTATCTTTGGCATCAAAACACGCTGATTTCACGTTAATATGAGTGTCACTTAGCTTTAAGGGCCACTTAACTACTATGGTGGTCTCTGTCTTTGACATCAAAACACGCTGATTTTACGTTAATATGAATGTCACTTATCTTTAAGAGGCACTTAATTTTAAAGGACACATAACTACTATGGTGGTTTCTATCTTTGACATCAAAACACGCCGATTTCACGTTAATATGAGTGTCACTTAACTTTAAGGGACACTTAACTACTATGGTGGTTTCTATCTTTGACATCAAAACACGCCGATTTCACGTTAATATGAGTGTCACTAACTTTAAGGGCCACTTAACTACTATGGTGGTTTCTATCTTTGACATCAAAACACGCCGATTTCACGTTAATATGAATGTCACATCACTTAACTTTAAGGGGCACTTAAATTTAAGTGACACTTAAACATGATAGGGTCTTCTATCTTTGATATCAGAAACACGTCGATGTCACGTTCAGTTGAGTGTTACTTAATTTCAAGGGATATTCAGCTTTAAGGGGCACTCAACCACGAGGTTTTTTCTATCTTTGATATCAGAAACTCGTCGATTCGATCGACGTCAAGTTCAAGTGTTGCTTAACTGTAAGAGACACTTGAAGTTCCAAGGAGTCCGCTACGAACTTAAACCTTATTCTTATACACTCATTCCGAAGTACACTCGACAGCACATCAAGTTGAAATGCGATAACAGCTTTTATTACGTAGGGCATAAAGGCGTTCTCATGGTTAACATGTATAGTCTGATATGCCGCCGTGTGTACCTAGTAGGTACACATACAAACAAATTTTTTTTTAACTTTCCAAAAAAAAAGTTGATCGGAGCTGTGTTTTCATACATTTGACTTCAAGGTGGAGTTAGGTTCTACTTTCAAAAGTATGGAATCGCAACTCCACTCCGATTCCCTCTACTTCAGCGGACAGGCAGCCTTACGAAGTTAAAATGAGTGAGATAGCCGAGCGAAGCGAGGTAGCAAAACAAGGGTTTTATGAAACACTAGAAACAAAAGAATGAAAAAGGAGCGGAGTGAGGAAACGGAGAGAGAGAGTCTAGCGGGGCAAGCAAGCACGGCTTCCTAACTCCGCTTCTCCACTCGAGTTGCTCGCTTCACTTCCTCTACCGTTTCACTATAAAGCACGGAGATTTATACTTATAACTTTTTAAGTGAAAAGTGGCCCTAACCAAACTATTGATTCCAAAGCAGAGACAGTCCGCTCTGCATTGCAGACTCGCTCCGCTCCGCTACCGTAACAGCGGACAAAATAAAGTAATTTAAAAGTGAGTTGTGAGTCTATTAAAATAAAATAACTTTATGAAAAGTTGGGAACCTCCTACTAATGGCAAAGTGGCCAAAGGTGGCACAATGCTAAAATTTCCAGCCCCACTTTTGGCCACTTACTGTTTTCCAACTTTTTGTGACAACAGTGAGAAAACAACACTTTATTCATCTGGAAGAAACATATTCTAATGTGATATTAAATATTAAATAACCATAAAATAATTTTATTGTAGGAAAAAAAATGTATTTTCAAAACCTTTACCCTTAACATTTTGCTTAAGAATTTTACAAAATGTTAACTTTGAAACATAACATGGTGTTTATTTCTAAAATATCGTACTACATAAAAAAAGCTAAGTGCTGTAATTATTAACTAAAAGTCCAATCTTTTATTCGCCATTAATAAATATAAGCAAAAGTTTTTTAATTCCTATTTATATAACTTTAAAGTGAAAATTGACCAAAACCGGTACAGTGGCCAAAACCGGTACGCCTGCCCTACATGGAATTTGTAAGATTTCTATGAGATCAAAGTTTGTCTTTTTTAATTTGTTTTTGACTCAGTTCTAACCTAGACGACCTAACCAAACATTAGGTACTTACTTACCTATTTTTTATTGGGTTTGGTGTTTGCTAAGTACAGCACCTCCTTGCAACACTGTAACGTGCATTTTTTTTTAAATGTCCCTACGACATCAGCGCCTCTAGCGGGGCACAATGTAACTATTTTACGATATGATCGCTAATTGACCATTTTATGAAATGACCATGCGTTTAGCTGTTCATGTCGTTAAACGCTGATCATTCAATGATATGACCAGCGGATTCTGATCATTTCATGAAATACGATTATTTCATGAAACGACCAACCATTTCAGAAATGATCAATTCAATGATCTGACCACGATATGTCTATCTACTGTTAGCAAAATACAAAAGACCCAAAAAGTCTTGATAGGTATAAAATAGGATAGGCTTGATAGGTTTAAAAAACTCATTGAATTCAGGTGTTTCACTTTTCATTTTACTACCGGCAAGCTTGAACGGTCGCCATGAATCAGATGCTGCAGTTCGGTCCACCTCGCACTCGCAATGCATTTGATTGCGAAATACTTCCCACGAAATAGGTATAACCGATCGCAAAAAACGCGACAGGATCTCTTGAGGTTTTAAGGTTTAGTATATTTGATGAGGTTTTGTACGAACGATACGAATCTAACGAAATAGCAAGTTAAGACTTTAAAGATGAAATTGATCCCATCTTTTTCAAGTATTTTATTTAACTGTACACACATCCCATCAGTCACCACTGGCACAAAAAACGCAACATTTTGAAATCCCTAACATCGTTTTACCAACAAACATAAGTTAAGTGAAGAAACAAAAGTAAGATAACAATCTACCACGATGCTGATTAGCTTTGCGGTAGGCCAATACCAAGTGAGTTAATTGTTTAACCACATGCGCAAAGTCAAAGAGGATAGATAGGTACGGTCGCCAGCACGTCGGGTTACTACAAAATGTCAATTAAGTAATTGAAACTGAACTCTATCTGTTTGACATAAGATTGAATTTTATTTAAAGAAATTTGACAGTTTGTAGTAACCTGACGTGCTGGCGACTGTACCTGTACATACAAAACCATTGTGCAATATTAAAGTAAGTGTGATTCTTAACCTGAAATATACAAAACAAAATGATAAAAATTTCAATATAACGAGTCTATTTAACAAATAGTGGTTTCCCGCGGTTATACCCGCAAGGTTCCCATGAGTTCCTACGAGAATAGCGAGATAAACCATGTTACTTGTGAATAATGTTGCTTTCTACAACTAAAAGAATTTTTAATATCGGTTCAGTAGTTTTCATTAAAAAAATAATGCTTTCCTCTTTATAATACTAGTACCTATAGATAGTTAGAGTATAGATAAAGAATTGTCCTTTTTTTTTTTTTTTTTTAACCCGGGGGAAATGCCGTTGCATTCCCCCCCGCCCGGGGAGACGAAGGGGATATGTGGGGCTCGGACCCACTAAAACCCCCGGGGTGTTCCCTACCCACGCAGACGGAGGTTGCGGGATCAATGTGTTAGTCGCCGCGTTCTCCGCCCCGTGACCGCGTCCATGGTCGACGCTCCGTCTGAATAGTGACGCCATTGCGTCCCACCTCCGGTGTGGCGCGCCGGAAACACGCGACACGCTCCTCACCACAGGGACCCTAGTGGACGACGAAATTCCCCGCTCCGCCGCCCGGCCCCCCTACCTACTGCGCCGCGTCCTGACGCTGCCTCTCCCTCGAGAGGCGTGCAGAGCGGCGAACCTCTGGGCGCTGCCCCTTAGGGTGCTGCACCTCCGGGTGATGCGGGGACGCCACCACAATGGCCGACCCCCTTTCCTTGTCACTGTGCGCCGAGCGACTCCTGTCCCGGCGCACGGTGTGCCCTCCGTCGTCTTCCGTCCTACCCTCAGGCCGACTGTCCCCTCCTTCCACAGATTTAGCTTCTGGGCGCTTTCCTTTAGTCGGCGGGTTGCACCACCGGCTTCCCGTCACATGCCTGGCTGGTTTACCGTCCTCAACGCAGACCAGGCATTTCGGCTCCACGACTTTGCACCCGACCGCCATATGGCCAGGCTCCCCGCAACGGAAACATAAGCTTCCCCTGTCCTCCTCAAATGGGCACATCGGCTTAGTGTGCCCCACACCCATGCACTTAAAGCAGCGCAGTGGGGGAGGGGCAAGAAGTTTTGTGTGGGCAACGCTCCACCCGACCCTTAGTTTGCCCTCCTGGCACAGCACGCTCGCCACTTCTATTGGGCACCTAGCCCGAAGGAAACGCGTGCCGTTTCTCGCAGCCATCAACTCGGTCGTTCTCACTCTTTGAGGCGCGCAGGACGTTTTCGCCACTATTGCCGCCACGACCTCTTCCTTGATTATGGTCTCGTCAAGGCCAGAGATATGGACCCCAACCGTCAATTCCGGGCGTTTGATATCTGCCACATCTTTTAAAACTCCGCGGAGCTTGTTTGCCAGGGCGTCCGCTTTAGTGCCGCTCGGGTCCTGCAGTTGTAGCACCCGTGCCCCTGTCTGTGACTCTTTCATCATCACTCCCTCCTCCAGACCCACGTCCTCGAGGGAGACTTCGGCTCTCGCTTTCGCCATAACACCGGCGTATGTGATGCCTCTGGCCTCTGCACCTGGCAAGAGTGTTAGCACTACCGCGGATGTGCCCGGATGGGTCAGGTTTGGTAGCTTCCGGGTGGGCTTTTTGGTCGGTTTTGTCGGCGGCTTAATTGTAGGAGTCGGCTCAGGTGGTGGCGGTTTTTCCTGGGGAATCGCTCGTCCCTTCCGCTTTCCCCGCGCGACTTGTGACCAAGTGACCCCCGAGGAGACTGTGGGGGATGATGAACTTGTCTCGGCTGGAACCACTGGCTGTGTTGGGGCTGCAAGGAGCTGAGCCTCGGTTTTCTTTAGGCGCTTGTCTATCATCGCCTCCATAGATGTCAGCAGGTTGCTCTGCACATTTGCCATGAGCTTCTCTATGTGGTCACGCGTCTCGTACCGGTTCGCCTTAATAGTAGTGAGCTCCTTTTGCGCCACCTTGACCTTTTCGGCAGCGGCCTTATGAAGACGCCTTTCTTCCAACCTAAACGTCTCGACCAGATCGTCCCACAAGCTTGCGAAATGACCAATAAATTCGTCCAACCTGTCCAACTCTGAAGCCTCTAGCCTCACTTTGGTCGCCCATTCCCTGACTCCAGAAACATGTTCGGCCATTCCGGAACGCAGAGACTTAATCCTCCTCTTGCACATATCGACTGTAAACTCCGCCTCTTTTTCGCCTGTTGGGCTGGAAGTCGTTGTATTTGCAGCGCCTTCAGCGCTCGACGCATCATCAAAATGTTGGCCACAGTTTTTTTCCGGACTCTGGGCAATGTCCATCCTCTCCAAAACGACTTTTAAATTTTTGCTAGTTGTATTCATAATTGAACCCACGAGTATGGGAGAATCGACGGTCCACCCGGGCAGAGATCCCAGTACCCGGGTAACCCTACATACACTGGGGGGGCGGGAGGTACCCCAGGTTTGTTCGGTAGTTGGCAGACACCTCTGCCTGCCACCTTCAGGCGGTCCGACGCCCACGTCCCCGACGCCGGACCTTTGAGGATTATTTTATAGTGGTTTACTCCACACGGCCCCCGTGTTAGTACAACGACGGCCCCCGTTCCTGCACTACGTACAGGGTTACGGTTTGATTTTGCATTTTTAAAGGGGTTTCGCTCCCCGCGGCTCCCGTGACAGAACACGGCAGCCCCCGTTCCTGCGTACAGGGTAACGGTATAATCCTGGTTTTGGTTCGCGCCGGCCGAAGCCGGTAACCCCCTTCCACTGGGGGCCGTTCCCCTATCCACCACCTTGGGGACGCGCTCGGTCTCGGATCCAGGAACCGCATCACTCGCGTGAGGCCGAGAGATAAAGAATTGTCCTGTGAACACGGCCACAGAATAATATACACGGCATCTGAAAACAATACTGAAATGCACACCTAAAAATACTCAAATTCACACTAATCTTTGTGTTTGATTATCAGTATCAGTATTTTTGTGGTGCAATTAAATATTTCCCAATATAAAATTACAGATGACCGAAGTATCAGTGGCAGAGATTTTTTAAACGAATGTTAGGTCTTTGATTGCAAAACCCCGCCCAGACAGCTGACACTTGCAGTCATAAATCAGCAGTTGCAGTCCGTTGCACCTCGCAGTCCATTCCACTGCGCAATCGATTGTGACCGCTCGTAATAATCAGCTTGATTTAAATACCTGTTATGATATGATTAAGGTATTAGGGAAAGCGATAACATTCAGCATAACTTGCAAACAAAATTAAAATGCAATAAACTTCAATATTTTAACAAAAAAGGAAGAAAAAATATTTTAATACATATATTAAACTCACAGAACACGGAAAGATTTTTTCTACTTAATTAAACTATATTATCTAGTTAATTTGTAAAAATAATGTTTATTTTACGAGTAATTCAAATAAATCTATTCCGGCGTTTACTGTCTTTTTTTTGTGTGATTCTTTTCTAGGTTTAATTTTACCCCCTCCTTTAGCTATTTTATTTTTAATTAACTGTTTCGTACACGTCGGCTAGCATAGCCAGTCTATCATATAGGAATGACTAGTTGCTCGTACGGGAGCCTACTCAGGAATGTCAAACCAGTCATACCAATGCTCTCTTCATAAATTCGTTCCACTCACTGGTTTGAATTAAGACCATGAAGCTCTAATTAATACTGAGTATTAAGTCGAGCTTCATGATTAAGACAATCACCAAAAAGGATTACCTACAAATAGCGTTACAGCTTAAATTATTATCCGTCGGCTGTACACAGACTATAAACATGCCTTACAGTACGTATAGATATAGGGCAGGCGTACCGGTTTTGGCCACTTTAAGGATTTTTTCACTTTTAAACGCTTAGTGCTTAATGATCTTAAGTATTTAAGAGAAAATTTATATCTAAAATTATAGAGAATTTATCGAACTTTAAGGTTATAACTTTCAAAGTTTAAAAAAGTTTATAGTTTTTTTTCCATAAAACATAATGTTCGGAGGGGGCCAAATACACCGGTTTTGGCCATTTTGCATTGGTTTTGGTCACCCAGTTTGCATTGGTTTTGGCCACTTTGATAAAATTACCATATTTATGACTTGAGTTTATGCCTAATTGCTATCTTATCCGAGTTCTGGACTAAAACACTACATGAAATAGTATTTCAATCCCAGCTAGCTTCTTACCACAACTTTATAAGTATACCTTTATCACTTGATTAGAAGAAAATTAGCAGATTGAGGCTAGTGAAGGCACTAGCCTCAATCCGCTAATTTAGGTAGATGGGGCAATAAAACAATAGTGCCTCCACCTTTGACATCAGAAACACGTCGATGTCATGTTTGGATAAGATAAGTGTCACTTAACTTTAAGGGACACATAACTTTGAGGGACATTTAAACATTATGTAGTCTTCACCTCTAAAATCAACCTATCAAATCAATCTACGACGACCGATTTGGCGCAGGGGTAAACTACCTGCCTTCTGCGCCAGAGGTCTCGGGTTTGATTCCCGAACAAGACAAATATTTGTGTGCATGAACATGTATATTTGTCTTGGTCTGGGTGTTTTCTATGTATATTAATTATGTATTTACAAACAAAAAGTAAATAAATATATATTTATCCGTTATCAAGTTCACGTAGACACAGTTTCTTAAGAAATTTACTATGTGCGATATTAGTGCGATTGTTAGAAAAATATTTATTTATTTATTTATCAGTCAATGAGGGATCCTGATATTACGTTAATATGAGTGTCACTTAACTTTAAGAGGCACTTAACTTTAAGGGACACCTAACTACTTTGGTGGTTTCTATCTTTGGCATCAAAACACGCTGATTACACGTTAATATGAGTGTCACTTAACTTTAAGGGTCACTTAACTACTATGGTGGTTTCTATCTTTGACATCAAAACACGCCGATTTCACGTTAATATGAGTGTCACATCACTTAACTTTAAGGGGCACTTAAATTTAAGTGACACTTAAACATGATAGGGTCTTCTATCTTTGATATCAGAAACACGTCGATGTCACGTTCAGTTGAGTGTTACTTAATTTCAAGGGATACTCAGCTTTAAGGGGCACTCAACCACGAGGTTTTTTCTATTTTTGATATCAGAAACACGTCGATTCGATCGACGTCAAGTTCAAGTGAGTGTTGCTTAACTTTAAGAGACACTTGAAGTTCCAAGGAGTCCGCTAAGAACTTAAACCTTATTCTTTTACACTCATTCCGAAGTACACTCGACAGCACATCAAGTTGAAATGCGATAACAGGTTTTATTACGTAGGGCATAAAGGCGTTCTCAAGGTTAACATGTATAATCTGATATGCCGCCGTGTGTACCTAGTAGGTACACATACATACAAAATTTTGTAACTTTTCATATAATAAAGCGGAGCGGAGCGAGGTTGCAAAACAAGGGTTTTATGAAACACTAGAAACAGATGAATGAAAAAGGAGCGGAGTGAGGAAACCGAGCAGAGAAGCGGAGAGAGAGAGCCAAGCGGGGCATGCAAGCACGGCTTCCTAACTCCGCTTCTCCACTCAAGTTGCTCGCTTCACTTCCTCTACCGTTTTACTATAAAGCACGGAGATTTGAAAGATTTTTAAGTGAAAAGTGGCCCTAACCAATACTATTGATTCCGAAGCAGAAACAGCCCGCTCTGCATTGCTGACTCGCTCCGCTCCGCTACCGCGACAGCGGACAACCCAAACATAAGTTATTTTAAAGTGGGTTGCGAGTCTATTAAAAAAAATAACTTTATGAAAAGTTGGGAACTTCATACTAATGGCAAAGTGGCCAAAGGTGACACAATGCTAAAATTTCCAGCCCTACTTTTGGCCACTTATTGTTTTCCAACTTTTTATGACAACAGTGAGAAAACAACACTTTATCCACCTAGAAGAAACATATTCTAATGTGATATAAAATATTAAATAACCATAAAATAATTTTATTGTAGAAAAAAAAAAGGATTTTTCAAAACCTTTACCCTTAACATTTTGCTTAAGAATTTTACAAAATGTTAACTTTGAAACATAACATGGTGTTTAATTCTAAAATATCGTACTACATAAAAAAGCTAAGTGCTGTAATTATTAACTAAAAGTCCAATCTTTTATTCGCCATTAATAAATATAAGCAATAGTTTTTTAATTCCTATTTATATAACTTTAAAGTGAAAAGTGACCAAAACCGGTACAGTGGCCAAAACCGGTACGCCTGCCCTATATACCAAGACTAACCGCCGGTTTCCGAAACGCCCAATTTAAACGCCGCCAAATTACCAATTCCCAATTAAGGCGATACTCGGAAAAATCATGCTGAAGCGAGATAGCAATGAGAAAACGACGCGCGCTGGAGCGAGACCGATTTTGCAGATTAGGCAAAAAAAACACAAAATCACTTCGTATTAGATTCAAGATTCAAGATTCAAATCTCTTTATTCAATTTAGATTGTTATTTACAATACTTGTGAACGTCATAGAAGCTACGCCATCGGTTCGCAAACCCTACAGCGGGAGGCCTTGGAGAAGAACCGGCAAGAAACTCCAAGGGTTGTTTTTTTCTCCCTGTCTTATTTCATACAGAGTCGTCAAATTGAAAAATGACCTTAACATGGTATGACTAAGGTCAGTTTCCATCACAATTACACAATGGGTTATGATAAATACAGTTAAGTATAAGGCGAACTAATGATCATAGCGGTGAACAATTTTCAGTTACTTAGGAACTCTACTTAAAGCTTTAATATTAGTTTAAAACAAAAGACAATTCTACTATATACTGCAAGTTGCGCCATACATGTTTCAAATGTAATTCTTAATAAAATGAATAAAAACAAAAGAAAACACATTTTAAAAAATTAAAAAACTATAGCGATTTTTAAAAGAATGCTTCTATACGATCCTAAATATTATTGGTGTCCACTAATTAAACTAATTTCCAATAGTGTAAGTTACCCCATTTGAGAATAATCTTCAATTTTCGTATGTTTTAGAGGTCTTTTCGGAAATAAAAATTGTCGAGGCAAAATCATAAAATCGTGTTTCTGAAACTATACGAATCTAGATAAAGGTATGAAGAAATATACAGGGCATCCCAAAATTAACTCTCATGGAGGGAAAGTACCTTAAATACTGAAGATATAAAATTTTACTGAAAGGAGACTTCATTTTTATTTTAAAAAGAAAACGAACTGCATTCACCGAATTTTGAATAATCACTTGTCTGAACTGGGAATCGAACCCGCTGAATGTAAAAAAAATATTTCTCTAATTTAGTTGTACCGATCAAAAGACTCGATTATATCTAAGCATTTCTTCTAAATAACATAGCATCTTAAATAAAAGGAAGACTACGAAATTTAACATTTAATGTTGAATAACAAGTTTGTGCAGCGTTATGAATAGCCTTTTCTGTGACTGTCGTGCTCAATACAGACTTTAACATTTCAATGTAGGTATTACTAATGAGTGAAGATTGGAGCAATTATACCTAATTCCCTATCATAAGTGTTTGATAATGTGATAAGTAACACCACCTTGATTGGTTTTAAAAAGTTTGAATAATTTCGTGCGGGTTCGATTCTCGGTTTGGACATGCTATTATTTAAAAAAAAATTGAATGCAGTTCTATTGTTATTTAAATCAAAATAAAGTCCTATTTCAATTAAACTTTCTATCTACAGTATTTGGTGTGGTCTATGCCACCATGTGACATAGTCATTGGAAGCCCTGGGGGCGTCCCACGACTATGCCATATGTTGGAATAGACCGCACCAAAGTAACTATTCAAACATTTTTAAACCAATCGAGCTGGTGTTACTTAACACATTATAACTTTATCAAACACTTTATGATAATTGCTCCAATCTTCACTCATTAGTAATACATTGAAATGTTAAAGTTTTGAGCACGACAGTCACAGGAAAGGCTATCCATAACGCTGCACAAACTTGTTATTCAACATTAAATGTTAAATTTCGTAGTCTTCCTTTTATTTAAGATGCTATGTTATTAAGAAAAAATGATAAGGTATGATCGAGCCTTTCGATCGGTACAATTAAATTAGAGAAATATATTTTTTACATTCGGCGGGTTCGATTCCCAGTTCAGACAGTTGATTACTTAAAATTCTTTGAAAGCAGTTCGTTTTCTTTTTAAAATAAAAATGAAGTCTCCTTTCAGTAAAATTTTATATCTTCAGTATTTAAGGTACTTTCCCTCCATGTGAGTTAATTTTGGGACGCCCTGTATATCTTATTACCAGATTTGTAACAACTCTAACCGTCCTATAGTTTTATATCAAATAGTCCATATTTTTCCGAGTAGCGCCTTAATCTCCAATTAATTGTAGTTTGGGTTTCTGAAAGAAAAATGTGACAGACTGTCAACAGTCTGTTAACAGTCTTTCAGTACCCCTAAGCAGTGCCCATACAAATCTCAAACCATTTCTAGATTAGGGTTTCCGAAAGCATAATCACATGATTTACAAACTGTCAACGCTTGAAAAATTAATTGAAGAAATTCGGCCAAATTAACTGAGAATCAAATAAATTTTACCAAGTATTTACATTATTCCAGTCAATTGAGTTAAATGTTCCCTTAAATTATGATTTTTAAAAGTGATAATTCATAATATTTCGCTCGCAGTGCGATTTCTTTTGCTACTTTCGCAATTCGTTCCGTGGTTCGTTAAGGTGTCAAAAACATTTTATCTAGAGCTACACGTTAGGTGGCGCTAGGGATCAAATAATTTTGTTGATTTGTCCTGCAATAAGTACCAACAAAAAAAACAGTCAGTTTTACAATATATATGATGAGTACTAATTCAGTCAGGGTGGCCAAACTAATAATAAACCAATAATTAGCAGTCAATTACTTACCTAATTATTGTGAGATAATTTTCGTTTCGTGACAGTCTGTTAGCTAATTTTAATTTTGATTGGCGTTTCAGAAACCGGCGGTTAGCCTTCCACTTGGAGCTATACACGCTTGGACTATATCTACACGACGTTATCCCGCGGCAATGTGATATATAGCACTCTCCAGCTCCCAAACTACATACTTCAATACCGAAAATAACCTCGATCCGTTGCTCCGTTTTGTCGTGAAAGACGGACAAACAAATAAACAAACACACTTTTACATAATATAATATAGGCACAGTTTAAGCAATCTTTCTATACAGTTGGACGACGCCCTTGAAGTTGGGCGATGCCGACGCCTGTACCCCGAGTGTAAGTTTCTTGTCAAAAATTGGATACGGGCACGAACGCGTTATTCGAGATAACTATTGTCGATCCGTTTTTGTATGTCATGCGAGTGTACCTTTCCGCAATACGTTTCACTGTTTTTGCGTTTACTCACTTGTTCGAAAGTATATTTCGTTTTAGTAGGTTGGCAACTACGATTCGAAAAAGCTGTAGTACCACTTATTTTAAGAGGTTTCATGTTTCAGTAGACGTCTCATACTTGGCGGACAATTTTGTTTGATCGGTTAATATTTTATGTCATAGACTATATAGCTATTTCATTTCAAGTCCAACGAGTAAAAGAGACAACGATCGGTGACACCTATCTGTCACTTGAGGGAGTCCTATTATAGTGTGTAAATTATAAGTTGGCGTTCGAGGGCGTCGCCACTATACTCTTTCTATGTCAAAATTGAGCTTAATTGTCAAGGGCCAAAATTAGTTTCTTTTTCTACCACACGCCGACTTATACTTGACAGTATTTATCACTGATCCCTAATAAAGAGGTATTATTAGTATTATTTATCAATAGAGTCACTGTCAGATAACTCGCCGTTATTTTTGAAAGATATCACAGGAGTTTAAATAATTTGTGAATTTGTGTGTAATTTGTGGAAAGTTATACCTACCTAGCTACAAAATGAGGACCAGTGCTACTCAGTTTGAGTTGCTGGTTAGTTTCATGCAAAAGTAAGTTAAAAGTTCATCTTTTTGTTCGGACGGCAGCAATGTAATTTATTTTTTCTCAATAGATAGGGTGGCCCTGTTAAGGTAGACTTCCCTGCATCGCGGCGCGCAGCTGATGCGAAAATTCGTCAGTATATGAAAATGTATGGTGCCGTTTCCGAAGTCTGCGACGGACGCTTCCGGCTAACGACTCACGTCGGCTCATATATATTTTCATACACTGACTATTATCGCATCAGCCGCGCGCGTCAGTCGCACACGATCGATCGTGCGCGGCTGCGGTCGGCCGCGAACGCACGGAAGTTAACCTTTAGTAGTGGATCAAAAGCAACAGGGTTATAAATGAGGTCATCCCCGACACTTTAACCCTTTACGGTATGTCCGGAGATCTACGGTATAGAATTTTAGGTTTATTAACCGGTAGCAAGCAGGTGTTATTACACACTGCTACCGGTTTCCGCTCCGGTGGATGGAGATGCGGCGTAAGTTTGTTATACACTTTGGGTTTTGTATGCAAATCAAGATTTTACTGCCAAATTTAAGAAGCGCACTACGGCAAACCGGAGCGGTTGGCGGTGCAGTGTGAGAATCACCTTTAGGGCGGAGATCTCCGGGCATACTGTAGAAAGCCAAAGTGTGGGGATGTAGTATGTACGGGGATGACCACCTCTATTACCCTGTTGCGTTTGACTATTTTCAGAGCCACCACTGTAATAATAATGACTTCTTACATTGTTGTAACAGGCATGGGGACATTAATAAGCCCACTCAAAGTGCCCAAGGCAGGGTAAAAAATATAAAAAATTGGGAAACACTAAAAGAGTTATTGAACAGTGAGGGCACGGGGGACAGCAAAAGTACGGAAAAGTGGAGAAAGGTATGTACTAAATAATATGCATTATATTCCATAAGAAACTTTCGAAAAAATTAACCTATCTTCCAAGTACCTCCGTCGGGACTTGTTTTTTGTTTTTTGCCAACTTTTTTGTTTGTGAGCCGATTTTGATGAAACTTAGTTTCTTGTACTATTTTGACAAGAAAACAGCAACACAATGTTAAAAGTATAAAAAAATCCAAGATAGCGGCCAACTTTTTTGTTTGCAGGCCGATTTCAATGAAACTCAGTTTCTAGTACTATTTTGACAAGAAAACAGCAACGCAATGTTAGAAGTATTAAAAATCCAAGATGGCGGCCAACTTTTTTGTTTGTGAGCCGATTTTGATGAAACTTGGTTTTAGTACAATTTTGACAAGAAAACAACAAAACAATGTCAAAAATAAAAAAAAAACAAGATAGCAGCCAACTTTTTTTTGTAAGCCGATTTTGATGAAACTTAGTTTCTGGTACTATTTTGAAAAGAAAACAGCAACGCAATGTTAAAAGTATTAAAAAATCCAAGATGGCGGCCAACTTTTTTGTTTGCAGGCCGATTTCAATGAAACTCAGTTTCTGGTTCTATTTTGACAAGAAAACAGCAACGCAATGTTAAAAATATAAAAATTCAAGATGGCGGCCAAATGTTTTGTTTGCTGGCCGATTTCGATGAAATTCAGTTTCTGGTACTATTTTGACATGAAAACAGCAACGAAATGTTAAACATATTAAAAATCCAAGATGGCAGCCGACTTTTTTGTTTAAGGGCCGATTTTGATAAAACTCGGTTCTTTGTACTATTTTGACAAGGAAACCGTTCTTAACACAATGTAAAAAAAATACAAATGGTCAAGTTGGTGGCCGTTTTTTGTTTTGTTTCTTTCTTTTCGCTTATTAAAATGTAACAGGTGTAGCGTTAAAAAAACGCTACTAGATTGTCGTCTTACGACGCCAATAATTGTCTTTCAATTAATATTTTTTGGCTAAAATACTTGTTAGCGTAGTTCCTTTTTTGTGTATTCTGACCTTAGATATGCAAAACCTCCATGGTTGTTTGCTGGCAGCTATATGTTATGTATGCAACGTCATTTTTGAATTTCAAATGTGGTTTTTCCTTTTTGCATTGTCAAGGCGATATTTTTTTGAGTTTGTCATCATTGTTTGTTTTGATTGCGGCTTATGAAGATATTATGTTATTATTGAATTGATGGTGTAATATTGAGTGCTGAGTGCTGTTTGCTGCATTTGCTTTGTTGTGCTGAATAAATAGATTTTAATTAGTTTTTAATTAATTTTTAATTAAATTTCATTTATTTATTTTTACCCTTTAATTACCTCCACGTGCGTCTATTCTTTTGTTTATTAATTTATTTTGTTGACAAATAAATTTATCGTGAAAAATGAAGTGAAGTTTTTTTTTTCTTCTGTTTAATTTCACTACACAGGTTTCTATATGAAAGCTTGAGACAGAGTCAAGTATCATCATCATCATCATCATGTCAAGTAAAAGATTTGATTAATTAATAATTTGCTTTAACACAAGCACAGTAAATTACGACGTAACATCCTTCGTAATTTACTGTGTTTTTGACAGCTGTAAACCCTATTTAAAAATATAAAAAATAAGTGAATAAAATAATAATTGATATTAAGTTACAGAGTTTGAAAATAATGATTGTGACATGGGATGATTTTGATATATAGACGAAGGCGCTTTAAAGGTTAAGAAATATGAATCGGCATATTTCCAATCTGAATATTTTTCTTTAACAAAACTTCAACCCATTCAAACGTCAGAAGTAAGTCAAATTTACCTTGCAAACTTTCATGGCAGACAGACAGACAGATACAATTATAGCTGAAACTAAATAAAACATGTAATATATTTAATTTTCATACTTCTAAAATGCTAACCATAATTATTTATTTTATTTTATTTCGCAATACACCAAAATGTACCTGCCACATTTTAATTTTGTTACAACCCTTCCGTAGTTACGGAAATACCTATACAGACGTTGGTATCGCCTAACTTCAAAGGCGTTGGCCTACTATATAAAAAAATGGTTATACTGAGGTAATTGTAACATTTATGTATATATAAATGCGTTGCTGTTGCCTTGTCAAAATAGTACCAGAAACTGAGTTTCATCGAAACCGGCCTGTAAACAAAAATATTGGCCGCCATCTTGGATTTTTTAATACTTTTAACATTGCGTTGTTGTTTTCTTGTTAAAATGGTACCAGAAACTAAGTTTCATTGAAATCGGCCTGCAAACAAAAAAGTTGGGCGCCATCTTGGATTTTCATATTTTTAACATTGCGTTGCTGTTTTCTGGTCAAAATAGAATCACAAACTGAGTTTCATTGAAATCGGCCTGCAAACAAAAAGGTCGGCCGCTGTTCAGGCCTAGAAAACGCCTGATGCGAGCACGACGGCAACACACGCTGGGACTTAACAGCTGTCTCGGTGCACCGATTCAGTGCGCTCTAAACTACCGAACGACACGTACTTAATCTATTTTCATCGATCCAAATATTGTAATAACCAGTTATATCATTATAATTATATCATCAGCATCAGTTCGGGTGTTTTATTGGTCATCACTACATACATTGAAGACCGGCGCATTCATTTTATGGTGACCCCGACGTGATCAGGACGCGAAAAGACTCGTTCCATCGTCAATCAATATCGAGTGGAAAAGGGAGTTCCATCCTTCAGGATACCGCCAGCACATCCAGCTGCAGCCATCATCCGAGGGAAGTGTGCATTTATCCATATTTATCCATCCTTTCTACTTCGATTTGTGTGAAAACGGTTGATAATTTTAATCAACCAACCCGCATTAAAAATATTAACTTTTTCAAATTTAAATTTTTACATTTATGTTCACATTTTTCTTGATAAAAACGTTAAATGCTACTTTGCAATCCATTCAAATAACTATTTCAAACATTAAATTTCATTAAAACATACCATTTTTCATCAAGTAGGTTAATTTAGATTTTTTTCTTTGGCAATTCAATTTAGTTTCAAGTGCGAGCCGTAGTTTCAAGCCGTGCGATCAGTTCACAGTACATATTAATTCAGTTGTTAAATTAAACATTTCCAGGTCAATCAAACGCGCAGGAATAGTTATTTTATTCCAAGCGAGTGATAAGAACCCGTGAGTCATAATCAGTGATCGGCGCGGCGGCGGCCGGCTGGACGGAGCAAAACCAGTTTGTTAAACAGCTGTGCAGCGACGTAACTGTAACGTACATCTTTTATTATTTTATTCATTAGCGTTGTAAACAAACTTCATATTCGTTATTTCCGCCGCCAAGATGGCTGAATTAAAAGAGTTAATCAAGCAAAGAGGAAACATTAGAGGCAGGTTAACAATATTTGATAAATATTTGACTCCTTTAATGGATATTAAGGAGACAAATTCGTTACAATTGAATGAACTTCGCTTAAGGAGTGATAAAATACGCGATCTTTCATGCACTTTCGATGAAATACAGTCCCGAATCGAATTATTGGATGACGATACCACAAAACAACTTGAAGAACGGGAAATCACTGAGAATTTATTTTACACATTAATAGCAAAGTCGCAATCCTTATTAGAACATTTCGAAAGTAAGATTAAAATAGAACATTTGTCCAATAATTCGGTCAAAGGGAACCCTGTACAAGTTAAACTGCCTCCTTTGAAAATACCTCCTTTTAGTGGCGATGCAAACCAGTGGCTTTCTTTTAGGGATACTTATTTATCACTTATACACAATAATGAAAGTGTCGAAGACATTAGTAAATTTCATTATTTAAAGTCATACTTGGAGGGAGCGGCTAGTTCCGCTATTAATTCAATTACTGTGTCTTCCGATAATTATATAGTGGCATGGAATCTATTATGTGATAGATACAATAACAAGCGCCTTTTAGTGAATGAGCACATTAAATGTTTATTTTCGATTCAACAATTAAATAAAGAAAGTGAACACGGTATTCGTGGCTTAATCGACACTTTATCCAGAAACTTAAGCGCTTTGAATTCCTTAGGCGAACCAACACATAACTGGGATTCATTGGTAATTTATATGGCCTCGGCGAAGCTGGACAGTGTGACCGCGCGTAAGTGGGAGGAATACAGGAGCAGTGATGATTCACCCTCTCTGGAGGATTTTTATTCGTTTCTTCGTAAGCGGGCTACACTTTTGGAAACAATTAATGCCGGGAAATCTTTTAAAAATGAAAAACGTCATAGTTTGCCACACACGAATTCATTTATTGCTTCATCCATCGAATCGTTCCCTGAAAGAAAATGCCCATATTGTAAACAAAATCATAAAATATTTGAGTGTACCAAATTTAAATCGTTACCAATTGCGGAGCGTATAACTAAAACATCCATTATGAAATTATGCAATAATTGTTTGCGCAGTGGCCATCAACAATATCAATGCAGATTAAGTGGGTGTAAAATCTGTAATAAAAGACATAATACATTACTACATAGACAAAGCTCATTACATGCTATTCAAAAGAATCCATTAGACAATATAATACATAATAATACAAATTCAAATTCAAATGACTTACCCGATCCTGCAGCTGACGTCGTCGTTGTTTCCGGACCCTCAACCAGTGTTTCCATGTCAGCCGTCACCGCCAATCAAGCCCTTCTTTCCACGGCATTGGTCAAGGTGATGTGCCATGACAAGGTAGTCATTTTGAGGGCTTTACTGGACTGTGGCAGCCAATCGTCTTTTGTCAGTGATAGGGCTCAGCGGGAGATTGGTTCCTGTAAAAGAAAAGATTATCATCATAGTGTTTCTGGTATTGGCAACACAGTGTTAAATATCACAGAACATTGCACTATACGTTTACATTCATTACACAATTCTTATAACACACAAATTAAATGTTTTATTTTACCACAAATTACTCATCGTTTGCCGCATGTTGCAGTGCGTATACAAGATTTAGACATTCCTGATAATATCCAATTAGCCGATCCAAAGTTTTACAAACCTTCGGAAATCGACCTTTTACTAGGAGCTGACATATTTTGGGACCTAATTAGGGCATCTAGGATAAACCTGGGACCTAAAAGGCCAATCTTACAAGACACATATTTAGGTTGGATAGTAGCAGGCTCTATTCCAAATACATTTTATAACAATAATCGGACAAACATTCAATGTAACTTTTCACAGGACATTAAGGTCCAACTTTCAAGGTTTTGGGAACTTGAAGAAATACCCACATCCAATGAACACAATTTACACAATACTAACGATTATTGTGAAACATTATTTAACGAAACAACTCGTAGAGAATCGAATGGTAGATTTTGTGTTCAAATACCTTTAAAAAATTCTATTGAAACTTTGGGTGATTCCTATGAAATTGCAGAAAAACGGTTACAGCAGCTTGAAAGAAAGTTAAAAAATAAACCACAGCTAAAGCAACAATACTTAGAATTCATTCATGAATATGAACGTCTGGGACATATGTGTAAAATTGCGAAACCAGATTTTGGCTGTTACCTTCCACATCATGCAGTCATACGAGAACACAGTGAAACAACAAAACTTCGGGTAGTATTCGATGCTTCGTCTAAAACTTCTACTGGAGTATCATTTAATGATATACAGCATATTGGCCCGGTAGTTCAAGACGATTTATTTTCAATCCTACTTAGATATAGACAATGCAGATATGTTGCTTCCGCAGATGTGGAAAAAATGTATCGCCAAATACTGGTCGATCCTAATCAGCGTAATTTACAACTCATTTTGTGGCGTGACGAGCCATCACAGCCTATTAAAATATTTCAATTAAAAACAATTTCTTATGGTACCTCTTCAGCACCATATTTAAGTACTAGATGTCTTTTGCAACTTTCGATGGAGTGTGGTGATAATTTTGAGTTATCTCGAGCAATAAGGGAAAATTTTTATGTCGATGATTTTCTTTCAGGCGCTGATACCAAACACGATTGGAAGTACTAATTACTTCAGTTACAGAAAAACTCGATTCAGCTTGCTTACCTTTAAGGAAATGGCGATCAAACGAGCCATCTATCTTTGTAAATAAATCCAACACTGTTTTGCCTAAGAATTTAGATACAATTTCAGAATCGAGTGTTTTGGGTTTGAAGTGGGATCCGTCAATGGATATATTGCAATTTCCAATAAACATAAACATAGAACCAGCAATTACTAAGAGGACAATTCTGTCAAATTCAGCGAAATTGTTCGATCCCTTGGGTCTACTTAGTCCATGCACTATTTTACCCAAAATAATATTACAAAAACTCTGGCAGTCAAAGCTAGATTGGGATGACTCAGTTAGCAGTGACTTAGAAAGGGCATGGCTTAACTTTGCATCTAATTTAAATTTAATATCAAACATTGAGATTCCTAGGTGCGTCATAATTAACAATCCAGAATCAATTCAAATACATTCATTTTCAGACGCATCTCAAGTAGCTTATGCTGCTGCTATTTACATTTTGTCGAGGGATAATTCAGGTAATGTTCTTATCAGGTTAATTTGTGCCAAAACTAAGGTAGCTCCGCTAAAGGCGACGACCATACCGCGGCTAGAATTATGTGGGGCTTTGCTTGCAGCACGGTTAAGCAACAAAGTGATAAAATCATTACGGTGTAACATTGATGCACTCGTACATTGGACCGACTCAACAATAGTTTTGAGCTGGCTAGCGTCTCAGTCTTGTGATTTGAAACCATTTGTTGCCAATCGCGTCAGCGAAATACAAGAATTGACTGCGTCAGGTATCTGGCGACATGTGCCTGGTGACAACAATCCAGCAGATCTAGCCTCTCGAGGTGTCAATCCAAAATCAATTCAATCCGCCAAGCTATGGTGGGAAGGTCCAACGTTCCTTAGAGAAAATCCAAGTTATTGGCCACACCCAGTGGATCCAATCGTTATGCCTGAATTACCTGAGACTAAAACTAAAAAACAAACGACTACACTACAATCTACAACTATACATACACTACCAACTTCGCTCGGTGTTGTAAATTTTGAAAGATTTTCAAAGTTTACAACGTTGCAACGATCTTTAGCATACGTTTTGCGATTCATTCACAATTTGAAAGACAAACATAATAAACTTACTGGTCCTTTGACAATTAATGAATTAAATAAATCTTTGTACATTTTAATAAAACAACATCAGAGTGAATGCTTCGCAAACGAACTAAAATTATTAAATAATAAACAAAACTTACCTGTGAAATCACATTTGCTGTCCTTATCTCCTTTCTTGAATCATGATGGCATTCTATGTGTAGGTGGTCGTATTCAAAATTCAAACGAAACCTGTGAAAAGAAACATCCAATTTTATTAGACTCAAATCATACATTTACAAAATTATTATTCATTTATAATCATAAAAAACTTTTACACAGCGGACCACAATTGTTACTTAGCACAATAAGAGAAAGTTACTGGCCAATTAAAGGCAGAATATTAGCCAGAAGCACCACAAATAATTGCAGATTGTGCAGAATAATTAAGGCTCAAGGTTTTAATCCCATTATGGGAAACTTACCCGCCAGTAGGGTTACTCAAAGCTTTCCATTCCACATCAGCGGTGTCGACTTCGCCGGGCCATTTTACATTACTGATCGAAAGGGTCGCGGCTGTAAAATTACAAAGTGCTACCTTTGTTTATTTGTGTGTCTCGCTACAAAGGCCTTGCATCTCGAAGTGGCAAGTGATCTCTCGACAGATATCTTCATGTTGTGCTTAAGACGTTTTATATCCCGAAGGGGAAAGCCATTGGAGTTGTATTGTGACAATGGCACAAATTTTGTCGGCGCGAATAACGAAATCACAACGTTTCTAAGGTGTAACAGCGAAAGCATTACTGGTTTTGCTGCCGATGAAGGCATACATTTTAAATTTTCTCCTGCATATTCACCGCATTTCGGAGGAATTTGGGAAGCCGGGGTTAAGAGTGCGAAGTACCATTTAACCAGAATTTTAGGTGACAAACATTTAACTTTTGAGGAGCTATCGACCCTTTTCACACAAGTCGAAGCCATCCTTAATTCCAGACCCCTAACTCCTCTTTCCTCCGATCCAAACGACCTTTGTCCCTTGACTCCAGCACACTTCCTGATCGGCAGGCCGCTAACATCTTTACCTTCAGCGGGCCTACTAGACGAGAAGCCGAGCAGACTCAACCGGTATCAAGTCATCGAGCAGATGCGACAACACTTTTGGGACCGCTGGAGAAATGAGTACCTGAGTGAGCTTCAGCAGAAACTCAAATGGCGAGTCAACCAAAGGGGACTAAAGGAAGGAGACCTGGTCGTCATCAAGGACAACTACACGCCTCCTCTCAAATGGCGAATGGCTCGGGTTCACAAACTTTACCCGGGTTCCGACGGCGTATCGAGGGTGGTGGACGTCGCCACTTCGAAGGGCATCATCCGTCGAGCTACACACAACCTCTGCCTGCTGCCAGACACATCTCCTCAAAATCCAAAGGACTTCGAGGGGGGGGAGTATGTTCAGGCCTAGAAAACGCCTGATGCGAGCACGACGGCAACACACGCTGGGACTTAACAGCTGTCTCGGTGCACCGATTCAGTGCGCTCTAAACTACCGAACGACACGTACTTAATCTATTTTCATCGATCCAAATATTGTAATAACCAGTTATATCATTATAATTATATCATCAGCATCAGTTCGGGTGTTTTATTGGTCATCACTACATACATTGAAGACCGGCGCATTCAGCCGCCATGTTGGATTTTTAATATATTCAACATTTCATTGCTGTTTTCTTGTTAAAATAGTAGGTACCAGAAACTGAATTTCATTGAAATCGGCCAGCAAACAAAAAATTCGGCCGCCCTCTTGTATTTTTATATTTTTAACATTGCGTTGCTGTTTTCTTGTCAAAATAGTACCAGAAACTGAGTTTCATCGAAATCAGCCTGCAAACAAAACAGTTGGCCGCCATCTTGGATTTTTTATTCTTTTAACATTGCGTTGTTGTTTTCTTGTCAAAATAGTACCAGAAACCAAGTTTCATCAAAATCGGCTCACAAACAAAAAAGTTGGCCGCCATTTTGGATTTTTAATATTTTTAACAATGTGTTGCTGTTTTCGTGTTAAAATAGTACCAGAAACTGAAATTCATCTAAATCGGCCAGCAAACAAAAAATTTGGCCGCCATCTTGAATTTTTATATTTTTATCATTGCGTTGCTGTTTTCATGTCAAAATAAAACCAGAAACTGAGTTTCATTGAAATCGGCTCTTAAACAAAAAAGTTGGCCACCATCTTGGATTTTTAATACTTTTAACATTGTGTTGTTGTTTTCTTGTCAAAATTGTACTAAAAATTCGAAGAACATATCGGTGAATCAGTTAGAAATTGCTTTTATCGACTTAAGCTTCTTTACAAAATAAGACCTTTTCTTTGTGAAGAGTTGCGAGTACAGTTGACGGAAGCATTGGTATTGTCCAAGCTTAATTATGCTGACGCTGTTTATGGCCCACGTCTGCTTTCAAGGACTGAACGACTTATACAACGTGTTCAAAACGCTTGTGCTCGTTTTTGCTTTTCCATTCCTGCTAGGGGTCATGTAACTAAAAGCCTTAACGACAATCACATACTCAAAATGAAGTCCAGGCGCAAGCTGCACTTAGCATGTTTACTGTTCGGTGTAATTAAATTCCGCGAACCCGAATATTTGTTCGAAAAGCTTGACTGGATTGGAAACAGTAGACAACGCGAGAGAAGACAGTGTTCCCAGCAACTGGCCACCATGCCTCATAAGACCGCATCCTTCAGAGGCGCCTTCCGCTGCGCAGCAGCCAAGATATGGAACAATATCCCACCGCCTTTGAGAGCTGTTAAATCTATTATTGTGTTTAAGAAGCGTTTGAAACAGTTTCTCCTGAACTCTCAAGTAGATTTAGGAGCAGTTATTGTTAACGAATCTTTTATATAGGCGGTGCAGGCGCGGATTTGTGTATGTGTCGGCTGCAGATAACACAATTTTTTCAATTTCAATACACTTTACAGTAATAAATTGTTTTTTTTTTGTTTTGTATTCTTTCTATGTAGGTATACATATTATATCATAAAAACAGTATTATAGTCTATTTTGTAGGTATAAATAAATTTATATATTTATTCTATAACTAAATCCCTTTTTATATTGCGTGTGTATGTATTGCAATTTTTTTTTAATTTTGTATTTCAAAAAGACTTTTTGGGTTACAATTACAAAAGTAAAAAGAATACTGTAGAATTGGCATCCAATTGTCAAAAAAGGGATTAAGGGGTCAGTTGAAAAAGCGTCAGGCTCGCTGGGCTTGACATATGCTGAATTGACTCCCTTTTTGGCTGCAGCCGTGAGACAACGGGTTCATTGGGCAGTTAACCATTTTTAGTTTTATTAGTTTTTTTTTATTGTGTATTGTTACTATTGTTATACTGCATATTTTGCTCAATTATTGCTGTAGCCAAATAAAGAATCATTCATTCATTCATTCATTCATTCATTCATTCATTCATTCAAAAACCAAGTTTCATCAAAATCGGCTCTCAAACAAAAAAGTTGGCCGCCATCTTGGATGTTTAATATTTTTAACTTTGCGTTGCTGTTTTCTTGTCAAAATAGTACCAGAAACTGAGTTTCATCGAAATCAGCCTGCAAACAAAACAGTTGGCCGCCATCTTGGATTTTTTATTCTTTTAACATTGCGTTGTTGTTTTCTTGTCAAAATAGTACCAGAAACCAAGTTTCATCAAAATCGACTCACAAACAAAAAAGTTGGCCGCCATTTTGGATTTTTAATATTTTTTACAATGCGTTGCTGTTTTCGTGTTAAAATAGTACCAGAAACTGAAATTCATCGAAATCGGCCAGCAAACAAAAAATTTGGCCGCCATCTTGAATTTTTATATTTTTATCATTGCGTTGCTTTTTTCATGTCAAAATAAAACCAGAAACTGAGTTTCATTGAAATCGGCCTGCAAACAAAAAAGTTGGCCGCCATCTTGGATTTTTTAATACTTTTAACATTGTGTTGTTGTTTTCTTGTCCAAATTGTACTAAAAAACAAGTTTCATCAAAATCGGCTCACAAACAAAAAAGTTGGCCGCCATCTTGGATTTTTAATATTTTAGACATTGCGTTGCTGTTCTCTTGTCAAAATAGTACCAGAAACTGAGTTTCATCAAAATCAGCCTGCAATCAAAAAAGTTGGCCGCCATCTTGGATTTTTCATACTTTTAACATTGCGTTGTTGTTTCCTTGTCAAAATAGTACCAGAAACTAAGTTTCATCAAAATCGGATTTAAAAAAAAAGTTGGCCGCCATCTTGGTTTATTTTTATTTTTGACATTGCGTTGTTGTTTTCTTGTCAAAATTTTACTAAAAACCAAGTTTCATCAAAATCGGCTCACAAACAAAAAAGTTGGCCGCCATCTTAGATTTTTAATATTTTTAACATTGCGTTGCTGTTTTCTTGTCAAAATAGTACCAGAAACTGAGTTTCATCGAAATCGGCCTGCTATCAAAAAAGTTGGCCGCCATCTTGGAATTTTTTATACTTTTAACATTGCGTTGTTGTTTTCGTGTCAAAATAGTACCAGAAACTAAATTTCATCAAAATCGGCTTACAAAAAAAAAGTTGGCCGCCATCTTGTTTTTTTTTATTTTTGACATTGTGTTGTTGTTTTCTTATTAAAATTGTACCAAAAACCAAGTTTCATCAAAGTCGGCCGCAAACAAAAAAGTTGGCCGCCATCTTGGATTTTGGAAATTGCCTTTTTTTTAATAAGCGAGGTGAAGATTTGCACGCACTCACACTACATGTCGTATGCACTATAATATTAATTTAAAAATAAATTATAACGATAAAGACGTGATAGCCCTGGAAGACTTGTCCCGAGTTACTATGAACGGCGTTGTATGTAACTCGGGACAACCACTCCCCCGTCTCACCCCGCAAGCCCCGCACGATTGACCTGTCTAGACGTCTCCGTCGGCCTACTGTATGAAAAGTTGCTTATTCTGTGATATAGGTATACCTACTAGCTGACCCGGCAAAAGTTGTTTTGCGGTAGGTATAAATTATTTCCAGAGATACTAATCTAACGACCTCCGTGGCCGAGTGGTGTTCGCATCGGTTTTCAAGGTGCCGCTATCTCTAGAGGTCTCGGGTTCGATTCCCGGTTGGGTAAATATCGATAACGAACATTTTAATATTTCTTGGGGTCTGGGTATATGAGGCAAATGTGGCAATAACCGTCGTTGTTTCCAATTTCGATTACACTATGCTCAAGCTACCTAAGTACCTACTATAGTTTGGTATTGGAGAGTTCAGTGCAGCGCCATCTAGGGACATTGTGTTTAAGCTTATTTTTTTATTTTTTACTGTCGAAAAGAAAACCTCACTATCTGTGGAGTGTGGACCATCTTTATTGCGTTAATGTTGAGAGTTTTAGTTCCATGGTTTTTCCGCAAAAAAGGTGGCGTCATGTGTTTCAAATTATTAATCTGTGACTGACCGCGAAACCTTAGAAATTTTTTCGAGTGTAAGATTGAAAATGAAGTACCTATAGTATTTAGAAAAAATCGGCCCGTCTCACAACCAGCTCCGATGGGAGTGTAAATTTGTTCGGTTTTAAAATGTTTTTGTACTAAATTGACTATTATTTTCGCACTCAAAGAAAAAGTACAGTTTGCACCTCGAGACTAAACGCCAACTTAATATACCATCGGTTTCATTGACTCCCTCGCACGCTCGGGAGTCAAACCACCTCTGCTATATTATGGCTTCGTTTAGTCCCTCGATATAAAATACGGGGTCGTTACGTTCCCTAAAATATGGTTGAGCGAAGCGATGGCTGGCTCATGCGTCATGCTCGTGAACGGGTGCTGCCAGTGGGGTGGGTCTGCTCATGTCTACTTGTGTTAAAGGTGTTCGGGATATGGTTTATAATAGTATTATATAGTTTTATGAGCGAGCTGGTGTGTGTCATAGTAATTTTGGTATCCGTGTCTTACAGTAACAGCAATTTTTCCAATAATTGTTTTATTTATTCAAAAATTCCTTTTATTTGTTAATACTTATAAATTTGAATATACAGCGCAGCTTGCAGTTTCCTTTTCATTAATCCTATAATATAATGTGAATAAGATTAAGATTAGTGTGTCTATTAAACTATTTGATTCCTTGTTTAGTTGAAAATTGTTTACTGTTTTAGGTAATAAGCAAAATTGTACTTAATTTAAGCGGTATTCTTTATTGTGATGGAAAGTAACCTTACTATTATGTGAAGGTCATTTTTCAAATTTGACGACTCTGTATAAGTTAAAACAGGGAGAAAAAAATAGCCCTTGGCGAGTTTCTTGCCGGTTCTTCTCGCTACAAAGTCTCCTGCCGTAGGATTTGCGAACCGATGGCGTAGCTTCATTGACGTTCATAAGTGTTGTTAAACAAACCTAAATGAAATAAACGATATTGAATTTTGATTTTTTTTTTAATAATATACTATTATCCATATTCGCGACAAATTCCCCATATCCTGTCTGCAGAAGCTGGTAACCCGTCTACCGGCACCGAAGCGGGTGGTCGAGACTCGAGTGCTCCAAGTTTCAATGGAGAGCCAGTGGGAATAAACGAGTTTGTGCGAGCACTTTAAATTTGCTTCGGTTACTTAACTTTCTTCGCTCATACGTGCTAAGTATTCAGAGACCGGTTGACTGGTAGCTGTGCAGCTTACGAATACGCAAAGTTTAGCCTTCGGTAAATCTGATTTTGATGGGGGTAAAAACCACGTTCTTTTCTTCAGTTTACTTACAGCTTCAAAACTTACTTTATCCATATTCGCCATAAATTCCCCCATTAGTCCTGTCTGGAGAAGCTCGTAATCCGTCTAACGGCGGGTGACCGAGTGCTCCAAGTATCAATGGAGAGCCAGTTGGAATAAACAAGTTTGTGCGAGCACTTTAGCCACATGGTAAAAAAAAATACTACTATGTTTTAGCTTCGGTAACTTATCTTTCTTCGCTCAAACGTGGGGCATACTAAAAGTTTCTGGAACTGGCCACTTACAATAAATTAAATAAAAAAGCAATAACAGAATTTGAAATGGAACTCTCTCGGAACATACTACTTTTTAATTTTCGAGACTGTCATTTGTTTGTTCAATTTGGCGGGTTATATTATTATATCGCCGTTTGACGACCGATTTGGCGCAGGGGTAAACTACCTGCCTTCTGCGCCAGAGGTCTCGGGTTCTACAAATATTTGTGTGCATGAACACGTCTATTTGTCTTGGTCTGGGTGTTTTCTATGTATATTAAGTATGTATTTACAAACAAAAAAGTATTTAAGTATATATTTATCCGTTATCAAGTTCACGTAGACACAGTTTCTTAAGAAATTAACTACGGGCTTAGATAATTGGTGTGATTGTATGAAAATATTTATTTATTTAAGTATTTATTTATTTATTTATTATAATTAAATTAAATCGTGAAAATTTTCGCTCAATGATTTTTACGATTTTCGCTGCGGCTTAAGTCAACAAGAGAGTTACCAGAGAACTCAACTGGCGTTTGGTGCTGAAGCACCATCTCGTAGCTCTGTGTATTCGTGGTTCGGAGAATTTAGACGTGGACGAGATCATCTCCATGACGATGTACGTGAAGGTCGGCCGGCGACTGCGGTTACTGAATCTAATATCGATACCGTACGACAACTAATTAAGACTGACAAAATTAATTGTCAGCAAATTCGTACTCAATTAGGCATTGGAATGAGTCAAGTGCAAAACATTTTGCATGAGCAACTGAAGGTTCGGAAGCTTTGCACTCGATGGATACCGCATGATTTAACGGAAGACCAGAAACGACTGCGTCTAGAGTGGTGCCGAAAAATTATAGAAAATTTTAATGGAGGAGAGTCATTGGCTGTCTAACCGGCGGTTTCTGAAACGCCAATCAAAATTAAAATTAGCTAACAGACTGTCACAATTAATTCCCAATTAATTCCCAATTAAAAGCACCTTGGGTTTCTGAAACGAAAATTATCTCACAATTAGGTTTAGATTTGTATGGGCACTGACAGACTGTTAACAGACTGTTGACAGTCTGTCACATTTTTCTTTCAGAAACCCAAACTACAATTAATTGGAGATTAATTGAGAATTAGGTAATTTAATTTTAATTGGCATTTCAGAAACCGGTGGTTAGTATAATATCGTGACAGGTGGCGAAACCCGGGTGTATTGTTTTGAACCGGAAAGAAAAAGCCAGTCAGCAGAATGGGTCTTAAGAGTTGCGGAGGACTGGCAAAAAAAATGTTGCGTCTTTCTTCGGGAAAACTGGACATTATATGTAACAGTGTCCCTTGAAATCAAAAGACAGTCACTGCAGATTGGTTTGTAAACCATTGCTTGCCCAGTGTCTTAAAAAAGTTCGTGAAAACGTCCTGGTAGTCATGTCATCTTTCACCACGACAACGCGTCCGCAAATTCCGCTAAGAGAACGAATTTGAAGTAATTTGAAGGCTTCAAATGTGGAACTGATGACGCATCCGCCGTACAGTCCGGACCTTGCGACTTCTTTTTATTCCCAAGAATAAAAGATAAACTTAGTGGTTTACAATTCTCAAGCCCAGAAGCGGCGGTGAATGCATTCCAAGAAGCCGTTGAAGAGGTCCCTACTGAAGACTGGACCCACTGCTTCACACAATGGTTCCAACGAATGGAAAAAATAATAAATTAATCATAAACATCTTATCTACTCTTATTTATCAAAATCCAGAAACTTTCAGTATGACCTAAGTACGTGCTAAGTATTCAAAGACTAGCTGACTTGTACCTAGCTGTGCCGCTTACGAATACGCTGTCGCAAAGTCCCATATGCGAAAATTCTGTGCCTAGTTCAGAAGAAAGTCTGTTAGTATGAATGTGTGAGTGAATGGAATGTGTTATGTGCGTGTGTGTGTACGTGATAGAAAACTTTGTGAAACTATGAAACTGAGATGAATGTTAGCCAAAACTCTATTCTAGATTCATCACTGTCACACCATCTTCTTGAGGTGTTACATGCGGGACTCCTTGTCCCAAGAATGGCCTCCAACTCCGCCCCTTACAGCCATCCCAGACCACCGGCTACCCGGCCATTTGAACTGGCCGTCTTTCATTGACAATTTGTGTATGTTCGTAACAATGTAAAACACTTACCGATATGGCTTCTATTACTCATTCACGGGTAACGCTGTGCTTTTCCAGCTACTTCTCAATTCTCCTCCTTTCAGCTCCGTCTTTCTCACAGAACACCATTTGTTGCTCTCGCGACATTCTGCTTCGCCACAGTGTACTAAGGCTGTGGCTTCGCACTGCCTTTTCCCACCTCAACCATCTCTTTCTTATCCTCTCGCCGTCCCTCTCCCTCCTCGCCACGCTCCGTTTTACGCAGCCCTTATTTCGCGTTCGCGACATACGCAAAGCTTAGGAATTTTAAGTAAAGCTGATTTTAGTGGTTTTTGTCACAGGTTTTTTTGTTTCGTATACCATAAGAGAGATATTATGTACAGTCAGCGTCAAATTGATATGAGCGTCTCGAGTAGTCAAAATGATCTGAAAGACAAAAGCAATTTAATATACGCAGTTCGAATCGTCATTTATATTGTTGTAAGCACACAAGGTGTTTAAAATATACCTATATACTACACATTGTTTCATATTTATATGAGCAGTCAGGCTGTTCAAAATTATATCAATTTCACGCTGACTCTACCTACCCGTAGGTACCTAAATGCATGCCCAAACAAAATAAAATTATGCCCGTGGTTTTTGGACTTATCGTTGTTAGATTTGAACGATTAAGTACAAGTGATTTGCTAGCTAATATTTAGTTACCTACTGATTAATTAATAGCAATAGATACTTATTAAAAAAAATACCTACATTAAAACTCGTCATAAGGTGCCAAGTAATTTTATTTTCTCGCTCTAAAATATTAACATTCCTTTAAAAAAAATAGTGCGGGTCGTTTCACATTTCCGAGGTGAACATTCTAAAGAAATTCAGTGCGGAAATGAATTTTAATAGGTGGATACCTGTTATTCCAATCCGACCAACTAAACGGATCAACTAGTTGTTCCGATTGGAACTCATTACGTGGTTTTCTTAGGTAGGTACTTCCCGCACTTTTGCGGGAAGTAGGTACATAGTATCACAGTATATATACAGGGCGTCCCAAAACTATGCCACATGGAGGGAAAGTAAGTATCTTAAATACTGAAGATATTAAACTTTACTGAAAGGATACTTCATTTTTTTTAAAAAAGAAAGCGAACTGCATTAAATGGATTTTATATAATCGCCTGTCTGAACGGGGAATCGAACCCGCTGAATGTAAAAAAAAAATCTTGAAGTTTATTGTACCGGTTGAAAGACTCGATCATACCTTAGCATTTCTTCTAAGCAACATAGTATCTTAAATAAAAGGAAGACTACGAAATTTAACATTTAATGTTGAATAACAAGTTTGTTTATAACCTTTTTAGAACATTCGAGGTGGTGTTACTAATACCTTGAAATGTTAAAGTTAGTTGTTTTGAGCACGACATCGACAGTCACAGAAAAGGCTAGGTATAATAACTTGTTATCCAACATTAAATGTTAAATTTCGTAGTCTTCCTCTTATTTAAGATGCTATATTACAAAGAAATGCTTAGATATAACTAAGTCTTTCGATCAGTACAATAAAATTAAAGAAATATTTTTTTTTACATTCAGCGGGGATCGATTCCCAGTTTAGATACCTAGGTGATTATATATTTAAAATTCCTTGAATGCAGCTCGTTTTCTTTTTAAAATAAAAATGTTGTTTCTTTTCAGTATAATTGTATATCTTCAGTATTAAAGGTAAGTACTTTCCTTCCATGTGGCATAGTTTTGGGACGCCCTGTATATTATGCTTTGTTGTAATAGGTACGCCAAATTCAAAACGTTTTGAATCAGGTAGTATTATCACTACATAGTATAAAACAAAGTCGCTTTCTCTTTCCCTATGTCCCTTTGTATGCTTAAATCTTTGAAACTACGCAACGGATTTTGATGCGTTTTTTTTTAATAGATAGAGTGATTCAAGAGGAAGGTTTATATGTACTTTTTATCCCGATATTCCCACGGGAACGGGAACCACGCGGGTGAAACCGCGGGCGGCCGCTAGTTTTTTATAAAACTGGTTGCATGACTGGTCAACCAATTTAAAAATCTCATTTTTACTAAGAAAATTGTGTTTCCTCGCATTTCGTGAGAAAAGTTTTATATAAGCTTTGTACTGGAAGCTACTTGCATTGCCTCTTCATTCGAGGAGTGCCTACACATACAGTGCCCCGGCCGGGCCGTGATCAGCCCGCTAATCACTAGCGGCGGCCGGACACGGCACTGACGGCACTGAAGCTCCGCTGCTCTGTTATGTGTAGGCACTGATATGTGTAGGCAGTCCTTTGAGGATCATCGACAATGCAATTGCTAGCTTCCCGTTCTCGGCTGTAATGTACTATTCCTTATCCATAATATAACAATAGAATAGGTATCTTCTTTTCTTCTATTCTTTTGTTTTTTAAACTAAGTGAAGGCTTCACCTACATTAACAATGAAGAGGAATGGTTGGTAAATAATGCAAAGTTCGATGATAGTAGACGTTTCATTCACGTCTCTCTCAATACTAGTAGCGCCCCTTAGCGGCAGCGTTAACACCTTACTACACGCAGAGACTTTGCTTTAATAGGCTCTACACACGTTCCGATCCGACCGCCGCGCCGATTTGGTCTGCTCCGTCCGAACCAAATCTGGACATGTGTGTGTCGTCCGACTATAATTATTGTTATTCGTTTTTGACGCGGTCTGGCCGGAATTGGTTCACACTAACTCCCTTTCCAACCAAATCGGAACGTGTGTAGGCTCCCGACCGGACCAACTACACAGTGTTGACAATTTTGGAGATTTTCCCAACATTTAAGGAGAAAATATGCAAAAGACAAATCTAAGGCAGACAGAATACGTTTGAGGGATTTTCAGAGGTGCTCGTTCATGGCTTTGCCGTAGGACTGAACGACCGAAAGGTTTACATATGGCTATTTATGCAAAGATTCTTTTATCTAAGTATTAGTTTTTTTTTGTATCATTCAAAATTTATCGATATTAACACCCTAATATAGGGTCCTACTAGCACTCTGTTGGAATGGCCGCCATTTTTAAATTTAAAAATGGCACCTCATCAATAAGTGCTGCTTTATAATAAATATTTAATATTTAGCAAGTTTTAGTATTTTAATGAAAATAGCAGAAATAAAAAAATAATGATTTTTTTTTTAATAAAACAATAAAAATCAGAAAATATTTATCTTTTTAATCTATCTATTCCAGGCGAATCCATGTTTACAGTAATATAAATAATGTTAATATTGGGAGATTAGCAGTGGCTGGCAACACTGCAACTACAGCTTGGTGCGGCCAGACCAAATCGGAACGTGTGTAGCGCCGACATAGTTTGTTAAACGTGTCGCTCAGTGGAAAAAAGGCATAAGTAATCTTACTTTGAATGATCAATTTTATCATATTTTCAAATGTAAATTTTAAGTTACATACATCAGCAAGAAATAAAAAATATTATGAAACAGTAGGTAACAGTTTCATAATATTTTTATTTCTTTTCTTTTTCTTTTTTCTTTTATTTTTTTCCACTGAGGGTACGGTGTGCAGGCGCGAAACAGATTTGCAGCGAGTTCGCATCAAATCGGTGGTCGGATCGGAACGTGTGTAGCGGCTACAATGCTAATCTAGCTTTACCACTAAAATGCTTTGAGAAGCATTTACCTACGAATACTCTCATATGTTTGAATAGGTGGTGTTACTTGCCTACACGATGTCAGTGTGAAAATTTCTTTGAAAAACCGCAAAAAAAAAAACACTTTTTTTAGTTTTGTGCAAAAAACACGACAAGAGAAGGCTCTGACGAGAAAGGTCGGTATCGCTTTTTTAAAGCGTACAAAATTCCTGACAAGCCCTAACCTAATTTTCTAGGTCTAATAGCTCCCAAGATATGGAATACCAATGTTCTCTATTTTTCCCAAAAAGTTGAAAGATTGAAAATGGTCTTATCGAGAATAAAAATTTTCTCGATAATTTTGGATCAAGTTACGGCGCATAAAGTTTGCATTAAGAGGTACAACACCGCATCCAAAAGAGTTGTTCATCGACTTCGTGGAGTAGACCCAACTCGCCTGGCGCCTGGCCCTCCCAAGGGCGCAGGACTCGACAGTCCGGAAGATCGACAACGGTAGTAATTCAAAAAAAACCTGCTCCCTTTTTGGAAAGGATATAACCCTAGCTTTCATGGATACTGAGATTAAAAAATACATTGCGGAGGGCAATGTGGGCTACAGATGAAAGATACAATTTGAAAGCAAGCCAGACTTCGAGGAGATGACTGGGGGAAAGACGTTGAGGCTCGTCTCAGTTCTGAAAGGCTTTGACATGGTAGCTTTGGATTGCAGATACCACAAGTTCTGTCACAGAAACTTCTATCAGCGACTGAGTGGATCTAAAAAGCTAGTTGGACATCCAGATTCGCTGCATGCACATGGTGCAATGGAATCCATTTATTTATACCTATCAGAACACTGGGACGAATGGCAGTTTTTACTGATTGACTTGAAAATTTGCCATTTCCCATTTTTTTACTTTTTGGGAAAAATAGAAAACATTGGGAGCCCGATATTTTAGGAGCTATTAGACCTAGAAAATTAGATTAGGGCTCAAACTGTCAGGAATTTTGTAAACTTAAAAAAGGTATGTTATAGTCCTTTCTCGTCAGAGCCTTCCTATGTAGTTCTTTTGGCACAAATCTTAAAAAGGGAAAAAATTTGCGGTTTTTCAGCAATAACTCAGCGCGCGTACATTTTAGACTTCTGCAAATTTGGATAAATACTATGGACCCAAACAACATACCAAAAGAGCAAGTTTACCGCAATTATTGCAGCGTATTTTTGTGTAGGATATGACCATCCTATTATAAAACATCAACTTTCAAATTTTCCACGGTTTCAGATACTTAAGTAATTTAAAAATGCATATTAGGTAGTGTTAGGTACACGTACAATAACGTCGATTGTTAAAGGATATAACTAATATTATGGTTGTATAGTTGTTGTAACATGAACTCTAAGGTCCGGTTGCTCGTACATTTAACTTTTGTCAAAATTGACAAAAGTTAAAATTTAACTGTCACTGGGAAAAATACACGGCTTTCGAACACGGCTACGTTTTGTGGTGCCGTGTAAACGGCTCTGCTAGCCGAGTTTGCCAGCCGTGTGAAGAGCCGTGTACACGGCTAGAGATTTTACACGGCTGCCTGTACCGTGTAAACGGTTAACATAGCCGGTACAGACGGCTACTGGCACCGTGTTCATTAATTTTTTTGCCGTGTTGAAACCGTAGCCATGCAAAACTACACGGCTACCTTTTGACTCGGTTGTCGGAGCCGTGGGCACACAACAAACACGGCATCGGTAACGTTGTTGACACGGTACAGCAGACCGTGTGCATAATATAACTCGGCTACGTTAGTGGTGTCATAAATTAAACTCGCAAACATGGTTGTCGGCGCCGTTAAGACACGGTACAGCGGGTCGTGTGCTTATCAAATCTTGGCTGCGTTAGCCGTGTCATAAATTAAACTTTCAAACATGGCTGTCAGAGCCGTTGTATAAACGGTATAGCGGACCGTGTGCTTGATAAAACTTGGCTACGTTGGCCGTGTCATAAATTAATCTCGCCCACATGGCTGTCGGGGCCGTTTAGGCACGGTACAGCGGACCGTGTCCTTAACAAAACTTGGCTACGTTAGCCGTGTCATACATTAAACTCTCGAACATGGCTGTCAGAGCCGTTTTATAAACGGCAGAGTGTACCGTGTGCAAACCAAAACTTGGCTACGTTAGCCGTGTCATACATTAAACTCTCGAACATGGCTGTCAGAGCCGTTTTATAAACGGCAGAGTGTACCGTGTGCTAACCAAAACTTGGCTACGTTAGCCGTGTCATAAATTAATCTCGCAAACATGGCTATCACAGCCGTTTCATAAACGACATAGCGGACCGTGTGCTTAACAAAACTTGGCTACGTTAGCCGTGTCATATATTAAACTCTCGAACATGGCTGTCTAAGCCGTTTTATAAACGGCAGAGTAGACCGTGTCCTTAACAAAACTTGGCTACGTTAGCCGTGTCATACATTAAACTCTCGAACATGGCTGTCAGAGCCGTTTTATAAACGGCAGAGTGTACCGTGTGCTTAACAAAACTTGGCTACGTCAGCCGTGTCATAAATTTATCTCGCAAACATGACTATCACAGCCGTTTCATACACGGCATAGCGGACCGTGTGCCTAACAAAACTTGGCTACGTCAGCCGTGTCATATATTTATCTCGCAAACATGACTATCACAGCCGTTTCATACACGGCATAGCGGACCGTGTGCCTAACAAAACTTGGCTACGTCAGCCGTGTCATAAATTACAATTCTCAAACATGGCTGTCACAGCCGTTTTATAAACGGCATAGCGGACCGTATGCTTAACAAAATTTGGCTACGCTAGCCGTGTTATAAATTAAACTCTCAAACATGGCTGTCGAAGCCGTTAAACTTGGCTACGCTAGGCATGTTATAAATCAATCTAAGTAAACATGGCTGACTACCTATTATGTATAATTTGACTAAAGAGACAACAATCATGTTAATACTTGGATATTTATTGCTCTAACAGCAATTTTTTTCTCTCTTATTTATTCCGACCGAACCCGTTCGGACCAGATAAATAAAAGAAGAGGGCGTTTCTGTAAAGCTAGTTTTATATATATATATATATATGTATACCAAAGACTTTTATAATACTTTTTACTACTATTATATTAAAAGTATTGGATCTCGGTCCTTTTTTTCCGTTGGTAGAGGAAATTGCGGAGAAAGATAAAGAAATGGGTCATTTATTGGGTGGAAAAGAAGAGAAATGAAATTCGCCATTTTGAATCATCGGGGTATCGAAGGTGGCGCCATCTGACAGTACTTAGCGAGACTGTCTACGTCTCACGCTTTCGAACCGTGATGAGAGTAGTATCAAAATCAAAGTCAAATTTGTTTAATATTCAATTCAGATAATTATTTACAATACTTGTGAACGTCATAGAATTGGTTCGCAAACTCTACGGCGGGAGACCTTGGAGAAGAACCGGCAAGAAACTCCAAGTGTTGTTTTTTTCTCCCTGTTTTATTTTATAAAAAGTCATCAGATTGAAAAATGACATTAACAACCGTATAATAAAGGTCAGTTTCCATTACAAATTACATAATGGGTTATGATAATTACAGTTAAGTGTCATCAGTATAGTAGTAATGTACATCGGAATACTATTCGTATTAATATTGGGATATCAACTGTAGGTGGCGTCACCTGTGGCAAAAGTCTTTTCTGATAATACAAAAAGGCGGCCTTCCATGGAAAGGCTGTGAAGTAGGTATAGGCATACAGTATATAATTAGTGATATTTGTTTAAATACTTATCGGTACAGGTAGATAGTTTAAGAATATTCCATTTGATGTCGCAATTTATTGTTGCTATCAATGGCATAGTATATTGTAGCGCCGTCAATCTGATTTGATTCAAAGCTACCAGCACAGATGGCGCTGCATCAAATTATAATAGTAGCTTGTGTTGTGGTAAATGTGCTATTTAATATTTACACTTGTTTTATTTGACTCAAACTAACTTAGCATGGCCATATACCTACATAAAAATAGTTATTACATACTACATGGTTCAACTAAATTGATTCACTTTGGTTAACAGACGCAGAAGTGAAAGACATTGCTCTTTACACGTATATTAAAAAATCAGCTAAGTGCGAGTTGGACTTGCCCACGGGTTCCGTACCCACTTAACGTACCGATTGCCTATAACTAGCCAAAATTCCACTATCATTTTTCGTCAGCACAGTAGAACTTTGTTTTTCATTGTGTTTGTATGAATGACAAAGTTACATTTGGGGTTTTTTAAAATGTGTTATACCTCAAAAAGTAATACCTCAATAATTTTTCAAATCGGTCATGCCGTCTTTGAGATATCGAGTAACATACTTACATAAAAAAAAGCTTGTAAAAAAAAGTCTCCGACGAACTGAGAACCTCCTCCTTTTTTAAGTCGGTTAATAAAAATAAATCTTTCTCCATGAAAATAAAGTCCAATTCCGGTTGCTTGTCTACTGTTAATAACCTAGAGTTCGCGCATACAAGCAAAACTGTATCCAATAGCTACGCGCGAGAGTTTCTAATTTTTTTTTTTATCCACAACTGGGTAGCACTCAGCCTTCATCACACCTAATGATAAGTGGTGATAAGGCTGAAGGCGAAGCGCACTACTCCCGGAATCCTCAGTCACTGAGGAACTGGCTATCTTATCTCTAACTGCCGGAACACAATAATGCTGAAAACATCATTGTTATGGCGTCAGACTTAGATAAGATGGTGGTACCTAGCCAGGCGGACTACGAACAAGTCCTACCACCAACCAAACCGAATACAATATGTAAAAACGGGACCCTATTACTGTCCGTCTGTCTGTCTGTCACTAAGCTGTATCTTGCTGTAGGTATCTCATGAACCGTAATAGCTAGACAATTGAAATTTTCACAGATGATGTAAGTATTTCTTTTGCCGCTATAACAATAAATACTAAAAACAGAATAAAATAAATATTTAAGGGGGCATACAACAAACGTGATGTATTTTGCCTTTTTTTGCTCGATACTAATAACGGCAACAGGTAGGGTGGATGCTCCAAAAGTCGGCACTTTAAGGGTTGGGTCACCTTTGATAAATTCGTAGACGCGTCTTATGGAGCAGTTTCAGAACGATAAACAATATTTTAAAAAGCTTATGTTTTTCTTTTTTATGTTCACAATTAAAAAGTGCTTTTGTTTATAGAAGTATTTATTTTACAATAATAAAAAAGTGCTATTTTTCCTAAGCTCGGTATTTGTGTTCGCAATGTCGGCCCTCCCTTTTTTAAATGATGCCTCAAGGAAAACATGTATTATGGCCCGACTTTGTCTGCGAATTTTATTATTTTATTAAGATAAATATTATTAAAGCTAAAGTTAGGATCTTTCATGGGCATGAAGAACATTGAGAGTTCGCTTAGAACAAAGTGCCATTTCCGTCACGCACACATAGACGTCAAATTTACAGGCATTCTTGGGCAGTCTGAGGCAGAGCTTAGTCGCGAGCATGAAGTTTGACTTAATACTCTGAGGTAACTGGAGCTCTCACCCTGAATAAAAAAGTGTCGCCAGCAAATTTGACATTTATGTTTGTAGTGGCTGTCAGCTGTCTCATATGACCATACGTATTTTTTTAAAGTGTAGGTGAGACGGAAGACAGCCACTGGTATTCAAAAAATTGTTAGTACTGCACTCTCCAGTTACCTCAGTATTAAGTCTAAGCTTTTTGGTCGCGAGTATCACAAAGAGGTCAGTGATCGCAAGTGCTAGCAAAGAGCATTTAATTAACACGTTTACAGATTGACAAACTTTTCTTTTCTGGTGACAGACTTGACATTAAAAACCAAACACGTGAGCACAGAATAAATAATAGTTACTAGTCTGGTACCTGCACTCTGCGAGACCATTTAAACAAATAGCAACTCTAACTACAACACGATAAAGTAGAATTCAGCTTGTACGGCTCTAATTACGAACGGCTAGACGTTGCATCTCTTTCTATTGCATATATTCTATCGCACTCGGGCGGGCGGCCCGCTGTAAATTGTATTGAATTGGTATCCCGAGAGATACCCGAAGAGGTAGGCACTTATCTCGGGTTCTTGAGCGAGTGACGGACGCCTGACCTTAGTTCCAGTTTTGGCCACCGGAATAGAAAATGTTGTTGCACTGTAGCCCGCGTTGATGTTACTTCATCTTTCTCTATGGATGTGATACTGTCACGTACCTATTATCAAAATGAATAACCGATATTATTACAGTTGCAGTGTATTTGGTTGTTTAAATACTACTAACAACTGTGCCTACACGTTCTTCAAATTTCCAAACGATATTGAAAGGAAAATATGTACAACTGTTTTCTCTTGTTGGTAGGTATAACCGCCTCTGTGGTCTAGTGGTTCACACCACCGATTTCAGACCAAGAGGTCCCGGGTTCGATTCCCAGCGGGGGTACATATTGTATTCGGTTTGGTTGGTGGTAGGACTTGTTCTTAGTCCGCCTGGCTAGCTACCACCATCTTATCTAAGTCTGACGCCATAACAATGATGTTGTGTTCCAACATTATTGTGTTCCGGCAGTTAGAGATAAGATAGCCAGTTCCTCCGTGATTGAGGATTCCGGGAGTAGTGCGCTGCCACCTTCAGCCTTATCACCACTTAACATCAGGTGTGATGAAGGCTAAGTGCTACCCCGTTGTAGATAAAAAAAAAATACCGAACCGAGATACTATTTGGAAGTAATCGCTTTGATAACGACGATCAACCATTACACATTCATTATCCTCGTAAGGCCCAAGCCATTTTGACCAAATAAGGGCTTGCAGCCCAGATGCTTTTTTATAGGTTCACAAGGTTCAGTTAGACCCAGAAGTTTCGATGTTCAAAAAAGTGTCTTAGGATCTCCCTAAGAACGTTGGATTTTTTTAGCATATAAATGAATACCAGTAGAAGGTTTTACGTGACTAAAAAAGCCCAAATTCAGCATCCTTTATTTAAGCATATGGGCTTTAATGTATACCCAAACCAATTTTTGTAAAATTCGTATTTTTAGGCTAACCCTAGTAGCAAAAATTGCCTTATAAAGGTTATGAAAGCCAAAAATATTACCCTTATAAAAGCCATATTATCGATTATAAGACTGCATTTGGGCACAAATTATAACTCTTGTAGAAGTTTTATAATTACCATATAACTAACTAATCCTTCTCATAATCACCTTATACAAGCAATGGTTTTGCTAATTTGTCTTGTTAAAGCAATAAATTTGCTTTTATACGGTCAATCATCCTTATAATCGTTAATTAAATGCTGCTATAAGCGATTTTTCGTTTATAGCAGCATGTGTTATGCAAGTGTAAAGGTTCTGACGACTTGATTCAAATCAAGAAGAAAGTTATGACGAAACGTGGACGAATCGTGAAGTGACCTAATGAAGGATAGCATAAACTACCTAAGTAAAAATATTGATATACCACTTTAAAAGGCTTATCATGGCTAATACGTTAAAATCTATGTGGCAAATTATTTTCATTGCAAATATAAGTGAGATTTATATAATTTTTTTGATGCGCTCTTTAAATTGTTTATTTTTATGATTTAGAAATAAGGTTTATTTTCGATAATTCTAATTCATATCCACTATAAGACAAATTAGCATGTGAACTGCGTTTATAAAACTCATATATGGCGAACGCCCTTATAAAAGCATTTAGAATTCTAAGCGCTCCACCATATTTAAAGATTTAGGGTTCAATAATTTGAATAAAAACTCTTTTTATTTATAGTTCATTATAGGTACCTACGTTTTTGTTCTTGCTTTCTGGCCAGATGCGTAGTTATGCATGTAGGTAGACCGCTTCTTGACAAAAGATGATTTTGAAGTAGTGAGATGGCCATGGAAATTTACTCATCTATACTCTATACTCTATCATTATGAACAAAACACGTTCGTTCCAGTTTTCTAAGCATCATGTCGCTTAAATCAAATAGCCTGCAGCAAAAACAAACAAAGTATGTCGTTTGAATTATTTGGCTTCGTTCTATTTTAGTTAAGAGCAGTGACTTAAAGTAATTAGACCTTTCGAAAATTTAAGAAAGCAGGTTATTTGAGTTAATTATAACGTTTAATTTCTACAAAAAGCGGTCGCTTCATTCAAAAGTTATAAGAAGCTTTTGTACTTGAATCAGTTTTCCTTTCCAACAAAACAAAGTACAAAATAACCGTTCAGTAACTGAAATTAAAAAGCGTGGTGCGCGTTGTCAATATTAAGTACTTACTTGAAATGCATGCTTTGCAAAGGGCGCACCACGCTTTTTAATTTCAGTTACTGAACGGTTATTTTGTACTTTTTAATCTGTTCCTATAAAAGTGTGTTGTTTTAGTTTTTTAAACTACATATTTATTTTTTTTACTTTTTAGTTTAGTAAATGGCAAGCCATGGATAGATTTCACAGTCGATTCATGTGTCTGCCCACCACGTAAACATTATAACTCAAAGGCGTGATTGTATGTATTTAGTTTTACAAATTCAAGTGGAGTCTATAAGTTACCGGATGCGCGAGCCGAACCCTTACTTCCTCCCTGCTCCATCATCAGACACTCGCCACCAAGTGTAGCGAATAGGTCTCATCAGAACAAAACAAATGAGCCCAAACTGGAGGAGTTTTCTTGTGATCATTAAGGAATTTCACTGGCTTCCTCCTAGCTCCATCATCAGACCCTCACCACCAAGTGTAACGAATAGGTCTTATCAAAACGAAACAAATGAGCCCAAACTCGAGGGGTTTCCTATTTGTCATTAAGGAGTGTCACTGGCTTCCTTCCTGCTCCATCATCAGACCCTCACCACCCATTGTAGCGAAGAGGTCTCATCAGAACGAAACAAATGAGCCAGACCTCGAGGTGTTTCCTGTTGGTTATTAAGGAGTGCCACTGGCTTCCTCCCTGCTTATCCATCATCAGTCCATCACCACCAAGTGTAGCGAATAAGTTTAATCAGAACGAAACAACGGAGCCCATACTCGAGGGGTTTCCTAGTGGTCATTAAAAAGTGCCACTGGCTTCCTCCCTGCTCCATCATCAGATCCTCACCATCAAGTGTAGCGAATAGGTCTCATCAAAACAAAAAAAAGTGGGTTAAAGTCGAGGGGTTTCCTAGCAGCCATTGATGACTTCTATTGCCCACCTCTTGACTCCATCATCAGATCAGCTTGATGGTAGCAAATTATTGTATTGTCAACGGATTCATATAGACTTGTAAAGTTTCAAATCAATGCGACAGTGAGAAGTAGGTTAAAATTGAATTCCAAGATTTTCTTACATTGTGACTTAGTTACAAGTGAAGCTAATAAAAGTGTGGTAAAAATGTAAATCGAAATACGTTATACCTACTAACCTATACTTTGAAGGAATTCCAATTGAAGATGGCGATGGCGGTTAGATGTGTTTTCACTGGCAAACAATATGTGATCTGAACGACTTATTAAATTAATAAATATGTTGTTTAAAAAACTAAAACAACACACTTTTATAGGAACAGACTAAAAAGTACAAAATAACCGTCTATTCAGTAACTGAAATTAAAAAGCGTGGTGCGCGTTGTCAATATTAAGTACTTAGGTACTTGTAATTAGTGATGTACCGTGCCCGGGCACGTTCCCAAGGACTGGAAATTTTGCCGGCAGCGTTGCCGGCAGTGTCCCAAAGTTCCCAGCAATATTCCCAAGCACCATTTTTAGATGAATATTTTTACCATGCAAGACAATTTAAAATAAGACTTTAAAACTGTTTGATTATATTGAATTACGTAATAAATAGCCACCAACATCAGAGGTAAGCAAATATGAAATGAAAAACAGTTTAATATAAGATGGTTTATTTTTTTATTCAACAAATTAAGAAAACAAAACAAAATAATCTTGCCATAATTATCAACAAATTATAAAATTGTAAGACACAAAAGATAAATTCAATATTTATTTATATTATTTAACAAAACAACAAAAAGTTTACTGGGAACTTTGGGCAATATTCCCAATGTGCCCGGGAAATTTCCGGGCACATTGGGAGTGGAAAATTGCCGGCAGTGGCAATATTCCCAGGCGTACATCACTACTTGTAATGCATGCTTTGCAAAGGGCGCACCACGCTTTTTAATTTCAGTTACTGAATAGACGGTTATTTTGTACTTTTTAGTCTGTTCCTATACAAGTGTGTTGTTTTAGTTTTTTAAACTACACATTTATTTTTTACTTTTTAGTTTAATAAATGGCAAGCCATGAATGGATGGTAATGCATTTCACAGTCCATTCATGTGTCTGCCCACCATGTAAACATTATAACTCAAAGGCGTGATTGTATGTATTTAGTTTTACAAATTCAAGTGGAGTCTATAAGTTACCGGATGCGCGAGCCGAACCCTTACTTCCTCCCTGCTCCATCATCAGACACTCGCCACCAAGTATAGCGAATAGGTCTCATCAGAACAAAACAAATGAGCCCAAACTCGAGGGCTTTCCTAGTGGTCATGAAGAAGTGCCACTGGCTTCCTCCCTGCTCCATCATCAGATCCTCACCATCAAGTGTAGCGAATAGGTCTCATCAAAACAAAACAAATGAGCCTAAAGTCGAGGGGTTTCCTAGCAGCTATTGATGAGTTCTATTGCCCACCTCTTGACTCTATCATCAGATCAGCTCGATGGTAGCAAATTATTGTATTGTCATCGGATTCATATAGACTTGCAAAGTTTCAAATCAATGCGACAATGAGAAGTAGGTTAAAATTGAGTTCCAAGATTTTCTTACATTGTGACTTAGTTACAAGTGAAGCTAATAAAAGTGTGGTAAAAATGATTTAATTACTCAGAAAGAAACATTTTTGTGAAGAAATCGCAGATTCTTTCTCGAAGAAGAGAAGAAGACTGGAGGAAAGTTCACGAACAGTTTTGAGAGAAACTATGCCTAAACAGTACCTACTACTAAGGTACTGTAATCGACAGAAATAGAACACAGTGCCGACTTTTGGTTGGGGGCCGGACTTAGGAGCATCCACCCTAGATGCTTGAAATATTCACAGAATATTTAGTTGTTTATTCACTTTGCTACGGAACTCTTCGTGCGCGAGTCCGACTCGCACTTGGCCAATTTTTTCTTTATCTCATCGTCCGTTGCTTTTAAGGGCAGTAAGGCTATAATACGACGCCAAGCGTCATTTTGAGCCTCACGATTATTGTATAATTTGTTTCTGGAGTCCCACGATCATGACTCTGTTTGTAGCATTTCTAAAAACGTAGGTAGGTAGGTAATAAATTTTTCTTTTATCCACTCCATCATAATCTCAAAATGCGTATTTGTATCTCATAGTTTATCCTGGCTGCTAGGGTTCCACATCAGGTGGTACCGTGTACCAGACCTTCAAATTTTGTACGTCAATAGAAAATGCTCATCACGTTTAGTACATTATAAGTATTATAACTCAATGATCACGTTTAACAGACGGTATTTTTATATCTCTCATAGTTTGGCTGGACTGCTATAGTTCCACAGTAGGTATTTCGATCATCAAAATTAATTATAACCTATGTGTTGGCCAGGGCCCAGGACCAATAGCTATATCACAAATAAGTTTCATCAAAATCCGTTTAGTAGGTACCTAGTTTTTGCGTGAAACGCGGACAACACACAGACAGACAGACAAAAAATTTAGGAGGTATATTTTTCTATTTCTTTTTAATGTATAGAATTGGCTCGTTTACAATTTTATTATAAGTACTTAGAGATAAAAACACTAGAAGTATATCCTAGTTTATTTGAATTAATAAATATGTACCTAGTTTAAAAAACTAAAAAATCACACTTTTATAGGAACAGACTAAAAAGTACAAAATACCCGTCTATTCAGTAGGTAACTGAAATTAAAAAGCGTGGTGCGCGTTGTCAATATTAAGTACCTACTTGAATGCATGCTTTGCAAAGGTCGCACCACGCATTTTAATTTCAGTTACTGAATAGACGGTTATTTTGTACTTTTTAGTCTGTTCCTATAAAAGTGTGATTTTTTAGTTTTTTAAACTACATATTTATTTTTTACTTTTTAGTTTAATAAATGGCAAGCTATGGGTGGTTGATAATCGATTTCACAGTCCATTCATGTGTCTGCTGATCTGCTCACCCCGTAAATATTATAATTCAAAGGCGTGATTGTATGTACCTATTTAGTTTTACAAATTCAAGTGGAGATCCACTATTAGTTACCAGATGCGCGAGCCGAACCCTTACTTTCTCCTTACTCCATCATCAGACCCTCACCACCAAGTGTAGCGAATAGGTCTCATCAGAACGAAACAAATGAGCCCAAACTCGCGGGGTTTCGTAGTGGTTATTAAGGAGTGCCACTGACTTCATCCCTGCTCCATCATCAGACCCTAATCACCAAGTGCGACTAAAAAGTCTCATCAGAACGAAACAACGAAGGCCAAACTCGAGTGGTTTCCTAGTGGTCATTAAGAAGTGCCACTGGCTTTCTCCCTGCTCCATCATCAGACCCTCACCATCAAGTGTAACGAACAGGTCTTCTCAGAACAAAAGAAATGAGCCTAAACTCGAGGGGTTTCCTAGCAGCCATTGAAGAGTTCTATTGCCCACTTCTTGACTCCATCATCAGATCAGCTCGATGGTAGCAAATTATTGTATTGTCATCGGATTCATATAGACTCGCAAAGTTTCAAATCAATACGACAATTAGAAGTAGGTTAAAATTGATTTCCAAGATTTTCTTACATTGTGACTTAGTTACAAGTGAAGCTAATAAAAGTGTGGTAAAAACAAGGTTTGTAAATACAAAAAATCCCACTTTAAGTAGGTACATCTGAGGTCCGCGGGTCCGCTGGCCAGCAATTCGAGCTTTGACGCGAGTTTGCTTTGATGGCGGCGCGCGCGCTCGCGATGTTGCCACTTTTTAAACTGTGATAACTTCTTAAGTATTTATTTAATTAAATAAGGTAAAGGACAATTTTTATCTACATTAAATGGCCACGGTAACTATTATACTTATTTAGATAAGGATTAATACTGATTACGCGATATTAGCTATGCAAATAAAGTAATATTTTAAATTAACTCATTAAAGATAAAAATTATTACTGTGAGTCAATCGTACGCTATTGCGGACTTCTTTATAGGCCTTTTTTATGCTATCAATACAATTCCTTAATACAAAAATTTTATGTATCTGACACGATTTTGCCAGCGTTCACAATGTAAACGCTAGAAAAATGTTTGATGGCTTCATCATAAAACATGGAATTTTCTCTATTTTACAAATAAGTCCTAAATTAGAATGTTTTGTATGTATAAACCTTCGGAAATAAATTTTCTAAATAACAGTGAAAACTGCATCAAAATCCTTTGCGTGGTATAAAAGAAGAAAGCTTAGAAACAGACAGACAGAGGCGGAGAGCGACTTTGTTTAATAGGTACTATGTAGTGATATATCTGAGTCCCATTTAAGGGCAAACTCTGTTCAACTGTACCAGGGTTGGTACAGTTTTACAGTAATTTTATTGTCGTAGGTAAAAGATTGATAATTTAATGTAACTGTTTCAGAAGTTAGCTCTCTGTACCATTACCTAGGCCAGCCTAGGCGGAATGTGACTATTGCGTCATGCTAAGTAGTTTATGTATAAGTACATTAAAATTTAATAAAGAAAGAATTGTAAAACAGAATTGTGAAAAGTGACATTTTTGTTTTTTACTTGCAAATCCCCTTGCCTTTGTGTAAAAAACAATTGTTAAAGCACACGAATCGAGAGAGAAAAATCTATGTAGGTAAATGTTAAAGAAGAAAATCCACTTTTTTGTTGAAAATCCACGTTTTTTAAGCACAGCTACCGCAATTTCATTTTGCTCATCTGGCAACACTCGTCGAGCGTCCACGACGCGACGCCGTCCATTTTGTTTTATTAGTTTAGTGTTCAAACGTGAACACGCTTGAAAGTGATTAAGTAAATGGAAAGAGATCTAACTGAAAAATGGTTTCAAAAATGTTAAAAGAATGGAACCTGTCTGAAGACGCAGTAAAAGTTATTATTGGTAAGTGAACAGTCCTTGTTTTTATAGTTTTTAAGTACCTACCTATTTTGATCTCACTCATGATTAACATGGCGTCATGGTATTTGTCATATTCATACAAATCCAGGTGCATATTTGGAATCATGAATTATAAATAGGTAGGTAGGTACCTAGATTCTTGAAATTTTACTACTTTACGTACATATGTACTAGTTTAGAGCCGCAAACGCATGACAGCCATAGAGGGGCGGGGCGCGCACAGTTCGCAGCGCAATAAACCGCTCAAATCGCTCGTAGGTACTTATCTATTTTATATGAACTATCGCACACTTAAGCCGGGGTGCAGCGGGCCGCATAATCCGCCGTAGATTTTGGTTTGGTTGCGTGCGATGCGGCAAACTTAAGTATTGTACGCATTTTGCTGCGCTGCGGCCTTCTGTGCCCCGGCATAAAAGCAGAGAAAAGTTTTACTTAGGTACGAATAGTTATTGCTACCGTTTTCAGATAAAGGGTACACTTCAATAGAGCTTTTAAAGTCGCTGGTACCATCTGTTGATAACTTCACATTATTAAACTTTTCGCATATGCCAGATCGGACTATGTACGCACAGAAATGGACTGAATGGATGAATGAATCTAGACAGGTCAGTTCTTTATAAGCTACTTTTTGTTTTTAATAAATAAAATAAATAAGTGAATTTCGTCTGTCGAAAACTATAAATTACATTGTGATTTTCAGAATATTCAACCACTCATCTCTCATTGTACAAGTAAGACTGTATAATATGTAGTAAGATCTTTCAAATAACAGCATGTTATTCATTGTCAAATACATACTTACTAAAATAAATGTGATAAATTACTAATATCATGATGACCTGCATATACCTACTATACTATTTATCAAGTCTGACTGCATGGGTGGGTCAATCAACTTGTAGACCCTGCATTAGTTTTGACATAATAAAATAATGTATGTATACATTATAAAGTTAATATACCTATAGGTATATTAACTTTATGGTATACACATGGCAGTTTTATAACTTGCTTTACTGGCTTGCCTTACAGTGTCGGTCTAAAAGTTTTTGACCCCTGGCTTAATATATTGGGATGTTTGATAGAAAAAAATCACTCTTTTACTTACAAAAAATCAGAAATTGTAATTAATTACTAAAATTATAATCTGCACATACTTACCAAAATATTTCTCTTGGTCTAGCTGCATGGGTGGGCAAATGGGCAATCACTACATAGTATAAAACAAAGTCGCTTTCTCTTTCCCTATGTCCCTTTGTATGCTTAAATCTTTGAAACTACGCAACGGATTTTGATGCGTTTTTTTTTAATAGATAGAGTGATTCAAGAGGAAGGTTTATATGTACTTTTTATCCCGATATTCCCACGGGAACGGGAACCACGCGGGTGAAACCGCGGGCGGCCGCTAGTACTTAATAAATTTCTTTATTTCAGAACAAAATGATCCATAGCATGTTAGTGTATAAGTAAAGCTTACATAATTGTATTTTTCAATCGCAGGCTGAAAAAATATCAAATTCTTTGACAACTCCGATTCCTCCATCCGGGTACAACGGATGTGATCTAATTGGGCCATGCAGCAACTCTGTCAGTGAAGTTAATTTGTTCACAAGGTATGAGCTATTGAATTGTGTAACTATTTTGACACTCGTTTAACCACATTTAACCACAGAACATTTTAGAACAGTAGTTACTTAGACGTACATATTTTTTAAAGGCAAATTGTAATTTTAATTGTTACCTAAGTAGGTATATTTTCTACTTCAATTGTTATTGTTAATAGCAGTACAGAGTATTTTAGAATAAAAAACATTTAAAAATAATATTACAGATTTTTTTCCAGATATTTGCATATTTGCATGCATATTTTGGACCTTTATGTTGCATATAATCCGGTCCTTAGTTATGACAGTTTTTGTATGATAGTGAGTTTTTATTGTTCCTTTGCTTAGCCTCGCACTTTGACCAATCATTTGACACTTTACACTATAACCTACAATTGGCAAAAATAAAAATTAAATACAAACTATACAAAATTATAATTTATTATCATTTTAATTGGCAGTCCTTCCAACAAACGGCCAGCTGAATCTCATCCTCAAGCTCATGAGTCAGTACTCCCAGTATACGCACCGGGCAACTGCAATCCACTTATAAATTTGCTAGAGAAATCCTGTGCAACGAGGCAGCTGCTTAAGACTGGACTGCAAAGAGAATTCCGACGAAGCGAGCAAAGTGAGCTCTGTGACATCATTCTTGACCACCTCCTGAAGGACAGGAGCGATCAGAAACCAAAACTTGCATATAGTGTTTTCATTCAATGGGCAAAGCACGTCCATGATTTGTTCACAAAGGAACCAGAGGCTATTTGGTTTAGCGTCACCCCTCCCTTCAAACAAGAGTTGACCCAACTTTCGCCAGGAGCAAAAGCACCTCCATCTGCCTCTGCGCGCCCTCATGGAAAGTTATATGACAGGTACTTATAACAAATAAATTTATTTATTCTTGCATGTGATTTTTATATATTATATGTATTTCAATAAAATGTGTTCCTGCACGGTTTCTAAATAAGCTAGTCGGTAGAAATCAAGTTCTATGGACACCCCCGGTACTGACTAAATACCTGACTTGGTTTAACATTGCATCTCAAAACTTTTTTGCAGTATTTAATTTAGATTTTAATTTACCCTAAGGTTGACTGGTATTGAATTCAATTACTTTGAGTACTTACTCTTATTTCATGTGCGGATGAAGATACGGCAAAAGGCAGGCTATTTGGCGGGAGAGTAGAGGTTTAGTAAACAAGACCATTAAGATCTCATCCATCGCAACAGCAAGCACGTCGGAAGATTCAGAGGAAATCGGTACAGAGCCACGTGGCCGTAAAAGGAAAAAATCACAGCTGCCATTACGGGACAAGGAACTTGATCAGGACCATAATTTAGAAGGTAGGTACACATATACCTGCTGTTTATTTTCTTCGTTTTAGAGCATTTAAGTAAAAGCTTGTTAGGGTTTCCGTACCAAAATGGTAAAAAGAAACCCTTATGGTGAGACTCTGTCTGTCACAGCTGGACATCTCGAGAACAACTAATGCTATCAACTTGAAGTTTGGAATAGTTTTAGATGACGTTTGTCCAACTATTTTGCAAATAAGACGGAAATAAAAATATTTTCACTTCTCATGCTCTAAAAGTACGCCGCCAATATAGCCCTACGAAGCGGGACTAAATATCCACTTTAGTCCCTAGGAAGTAACAAGTAATAACTTTTTTAATTTCCTTCATATGACATTAGACAAACTCAAACAGCCAGCGAATATACTATTATTTGTGAAATGTGGACCATCTTCATTGCGAAAATGTTAAGATGTTTTTGTTTCATGGTTTTTCCGCAAGGAAGGTGGCGCCATATGTTTTAAATTGTTAATTGTGACTTGAAGAAAAAACTGACCGCGAGGTTTTGGCGCCATTTTGGCGGGTTAGGTTAAGTGGATATTTTAATGAATCGCAATTGGTTTCATAGTGGGCTTTGTGACTCAGGATAGGTGTGGTTTTGTGCCCCAAGTGTCTACGCAACTGGACGATATGTGGAATGATTAAAATAGGTGCTATCTCGGTAAAGTGATGCCTAATATTTTATTATAGTGGTGACTACCTCAGCAAGAATTATCGAGAAGGCTGGCTTGACACACTTGACGCCAAATACTCCAAGGAGCATTGGAATGTAACACACCTACATTTGACGACCGATTTGGCGCAGGGGTAGGCTACCTACCTTCTGCGCCAGTGGCTCGGGTTCGATTCCCGAACAAGACAAATATGTGTGTGCATGAACATGTCTATTTGTCTTGGTCTGGGTGTTAACTATGTATTATATGTATGTATTTACAAACAAAAAGTATTTAAGTATATATTTATCCGTTATCAAGTTTTCCATGATACAGTTTCTTAATGAAATTAACATGGGCTTAGATAATTGGTGTGAATGTAAGAAATTATTATTTATTTATTTATTTACATTCTTATGAAAACATAAGACACTATAATAATTTAATAATACTCAAGAATTGGCAGTATGGCTAAATGTCTTGGCCTGTCCTACAAAAGAGCGAATATTTTTACTACTACTACTACTGACCGCGAAAATTACAGAATTTGTTAAATGTTTTTGTACTAAATTGACTATTTTTCTCGCACTCAAAGTAAAAAGTACAGTTTGCACCTCGAGACTAAACGCCAACTTAATAAATAATAAATAAAATAAATATTTTCTCACAATCACACCAATTATCTAAGCCCATAGTAAATTTCTTATGAAACTGTGTCTATGTGAACTTGACAACGGATAAATATATACGTTCACTAGATCATGCAGACAGATTCGCTGGCGCCTGGTAATATACAATACAACATTCATGTGAAATATATTACATGCAAACCATTTTTGGCTCAACTTAAATACTTTTTGTTTGTAAATACATACTTAATATAGGGCAGGCGTACCGGTTTTGGCCACTGTACCGGTTGTGGTCACTTTTCACTTTAAAGTTATATAAATAGGAATTAAATAATTATTGCTTATATTTATTAATGGCGAATAAAAGATTGGACTTTTAGTTAATAATTACAGCACTTAGCTTTTTTTATGTAGTACGATATTTTAGAAATAAACACGTGTTATGTTTCAAAGTTAACGTTTTGTAAAATTCTTAATCAAAATGTTAAGGGTAAAGGTTTTGTAAAGTCATTTTTTTTCTACAATAAAATTATTTTATGGTTATTTAATATTTTATATCATGTTGGAATATGTTTCTTCTAGATGGATTAAGTGTTGTTTTTTCACTGTTCTTACAAAAAGTTGGAAAACAATAAGTGGCCAAAAGTGGGGCTAGAAATTTTAGCATTGTGCCACCTTTGGCCACTTTGGCATTAGTAGAAAGTTTCCAACCTATCATAAAGTTCATTTATTTTAAAAGACTCACAACTCACTTTTGTTAGCTAACGTACTAGAAAATTAGCGGATTGAGGCTAGTGTAGGCACTAGCCTACACTAGCCTCAATCCGCTAATTTTCTTTTAATCAAGTGATAAAGGTATACTTATAAAATCGTAGTAAGGAGCTAGCTGTGATTGAAATACTATTTCATGTAGTGTTTTAGTCTAGAACTCTGATAAGACATCAATTAAGCATAAACTCAACTTATAAATATAGTAATTTCATGAATGTGGCCAAAACCAATGCAAACGGTGTATTTGGCCCCCTCCGCAGAATTTGTTCTAAATAAAAAAAACTATTGATTTTTCTTTACTTTGTAGATTGTACCCTTAAAGGTCGATAAATTATCTATAACTCTACATTATAAATTTTCTCTAAAATACTTAAGATCATTAAGCACTAAGCGGCTAAAAGTGAAAAAATCCTTAAAGTGGCCAAAACCGGTACGCCTGCCCTACATATTATAGAAAACACCCAGACCAAGACAAATACATATGTTCATGCACAGTTGCACACAAATATTTGTCTTGTTCGGGAATCGAACCCGAGACCTCTGGCGCAGAAGGTAGGTAGCTTACCCTTGCGCCAAATCGGTCGTCGGTTTCATTGACTCCCTCGCACGCTCGGGAGCAAAACCACCTCTGGTATATAATGGCTTCGTTTAGTCCCTCGTTATAAAATATACTATTATATTTTTATTTGCAACAGAGACTGAAAGGTGTTCTAAAAATTCGAAGTGGGACTACTAGTGCATATGGGGTATCATAATGAAAGAGCGCTGCTTGCACATTCTCAAATATTTTTTCTTTTTTTCTTAAGCCGCATCATTTTCGACTTTCGTGTAGAATATTGCAGTTGACCTAAAACTGCAATATTCTACACCGCAAATGCTATGACGAATCTAGCCTCGCCGATGAAAACATTTTAACGTTATATTTATTTAAAATTTATGATGGTACGAAACCCCCGGTGCGCGAGTCCGACTAGCTTTTGACCGCTTTTTTTTATTTAATTATGATTTTATTTGTTTTGTTTTGACATAGAATTCTTGGCTTCACTTTTATATTATATCTCAACTTTTTCCACAGAGGAGCTGAAAATTAATGGCGACATTATCACAATAACCAAGTACCAGGGATTAGAATCTTCATCTATACTAGAAACAGCTTGGAAAGCCACATGGTCACTGCGCAAGCGGTACTTAATGACTGTAACAGCGGCACAGTATTTGAAAAAGTTTCCTTTGCTTTGTTTGACGAGCGTTGGTCCACACCTGGTAAGTGATTTGCACATTTGTGATTCGTTAAATTATAACTATACTAATATTATAAAGAGGAAAGATTTGATTGTTTGTTTGTTTGTTTGCATTATTCAATGCAAAAGGCTCCGAAACTACTGGACCGATTTAGAAAATTCTTTGACCATTAGAAAGTTACATTCTTCCCGAGTAATATAGGCTATATTTTATCTCGATATATCCACGGGAACGGGTACCACGCGGGTAAAACCGCAAGTATCCGCTTGTCTTATCTAATTATCTTTTCTGAAACTTTACCTGCATTAACTCTTTGTATTTTTGCTTCACAGATAAACATTGACTTTACAAATCTCAATTCAAATGTTAGCTCCTCAGCACTGTACACTGGGTTAAGAAAAAATTCAGATTTGATTGAAAATAGGGCTTCTTTAAAGCTGCGAACATTATCGAAGCCCTTACGGGCTCAGCAACAAAGAATTCACGATCTACCAAAAGGTAAGATAAGATTTATAGAAACTCGTTCATTTATGTTCTAGTATTATAAATGAAAAAAAAAAAAACAAATATATTTACTATGTATACTAAAAACTGGTTTATTATACTAAATACTGTTTTTTGGACATTTGCTTGATTAATTACTTAATTATTTTTTTCAGACACTGAGTTACAGAAGCTAACTGCAGTACTTCTTTTACTGCCATTTGCAATCGTCGGAGGAAAGACCGGTGTTCGAACTAAAGCCTCGCTGGTGTCTGAGGATATGTTTGCCCCTTTGTTAATGTCAGTTACTAACATTTATTACGAAAGCGGAGTGGGTAAGGCTTACGCATTAGGCCACCTCTTCGAAACACTGTACTTCGACGGTCATTTTCATGCTTATAAAGTGACAAAAACCCATGAGGTGAAATATATTGCTTTGGACCAGTTGCAATTTCCCTTCCCCAATACACTAACGCCCTCTTTGATCGATGATGCTTTTTTTGTAACCATTCGTAATGCCATAGACTAACTCGTTTGGTGCTCGTATATTTTCTTGTTAACGGCCAAAATTGATAATCAATCCACAGATAGAGATAGGCATGATCCAGATTAGTTGCTAGGCAACACCTAGCAACACCCTGGCAACTGTTGTTAATTCTATGTTAATATCAAGCGTTGCGTAGCAACTAATCTGGATCATGCCTATCTCTATCTGTGGATTGATAATTAATTCTGGCCGATAAATAGCCCTCTTGGTAATATTCAAAGTGTATTTCATATTATTGTTAAGTAGCCAAGGTATTTGATGTCAACTTCAACTAAGGTTTACAGTTAGTTACAAAAAAAATATATGCGTATGGTAATTCCATTCACAGTCCATTCAGATGTGTACTTGCTGTTGCGATGGATGAGGTCACGGTCTTGGAAAGGAGAGACACATAACTTTACTTTACATACATACTTTGCTGCCTAAATTGTGAAATTTGGTACAATTACATCAGCATACGAATTGCGTATCTTTTGCGATACGCTGGTTGTGCTCGTGCGTCCACGACGCGACGCCGTCCATTTTGTTTTATTAGTTTAGTGTTCAAACGTGAACACGCTTGAAAGTGATTAAGTAAATGCAAAGAGATCTAACTGAAAAATGGTTTCCAACATGTTAAAAGTATCCCTGAAGTATATCCCATCTTTAAACAAACACCCTGTATAATAGTACGTAGTGGCAGCAAAAGGTTTGTTGGTAGGGTACCTTATTTCACAATTTAGGCAGCAAAGTACGTATGTAAAGTAAGGTTATGTGTCTCTCGGTTCAGCTTTTGTATGGCGTTGTCACACGGAGGTCCTCACGAGGGCGGTAAATTATCTATAGCAGGTGACAGCTACCCTTAACGCAAATGTTTGTATGTATCTCACTTCATGAGATATTTTTAAAGACGGCCCTTGAAAAATAGGTGACCGCAAATTATTCACTGACGAAATGTTTGGATTATATCTGCCATCCTTACCAGATCCATGCTATTTCTTGCCAGATCCGGCAGATCTCATTCCACGAGATATTTTTAAAGACGGGGGCCACTTGACAAACCGTTTTGACAAACCACTTGCGTGTTACACCACTTCACTTTATTTGTTGCAACTAATTATTGTAAAATTGTAACACGAATAGTAAATGCATTAATGACCAGGATGGTGATGTTATTTAAAAGTGTCAGTCTGTACAGTCACCGGCATTAATATAATAATATGATGGAACAAGGCACTCAAAAATATGTGACGCAACTCTATTCGTATGGCCGTTAGAGCGTATCAGATATCTTTGAGTGCTTTGTCCCATGTGATATTATTGCCGGTGACTGTACAAAAATGAGTTTTTCTATCAGATTTACGAGAATGTTTATTTTCGAGTTGTTAAAATTTTATGTAATTGTTGACTGTATACTCACAAACCTAACATAATCTAGTTTATAAATGCTTACACTACTTACACTTGATAAGTAGATTATTAAGTATTTGATCTCATCACATGAATGAAAATTTCATTTTAGAAAACTTTTTTTAGCCATGAAGGTGGTTTTTTTATGTTGATTTTTTTATGTAAGGTAGTGGTAAAGTAGATAGGTACTTTACCACTTTTTGGGCACTTAAAAGTGCCCAAAACGTTGATACTTACCTGTAAGTGAATTTTATGAGTCTAAAAATAAGGTCGAAGTCTAGCTTCCTGTATAACCGTTTTGATGTTCCTAATCCGAAATCTTGTGATATTATACATATAAGTTATATTATTATGACTCGTGTTAAGTCAAATATTTCTATTGTCTGTACAATTAAACTAAACTAAGTAATTGAGTTGTGTCGTACAACAGGGTGTAAAATGCTTTTCCGCATTAATGTGCGTTTTTCGGAAATATCTTAATTTACTAGTTAAGCTACTCAGTAAGTTTAAACCAAAATGATTATTTGTTTAAAATTGTATAATTGTAAGAAGCAGATAAGTAGATATTAATTTTTACATCAAAAGTAATGTTAGTAGATTATAGTGGCCTAAGAGAATAATGCCCGAATATTCGTATGCTACTTATCTTTGGGAGCGTCTCAAACATCGCCCTGTCACTTTAAATGGCAAAAAGAGATGCCATGATGTGTGAGACGCTCCCAAAGATGATTTGCGTTCGAGAATTCGGGCGTAGGACTTGAAAGAGCTTAGAAATACCTAACTATCTTTAAATACTTTTGAATTATTAATAATTTGTTGAGCAGTGTCCATGCAACAGGGTAGGTATAAGATGATTTTCCGTGTTATGCTCCGCAGCGGCGCCACCATAATGAAAATTAATTAATTCTATTTTAAAATGTTGTACAATCAGCTGCATAGATAGGTAACCCCCCTGCGGTCATTCGTTATGTCGTAGAGGGGGTTATCTTTCTCTGCAGCTGACTGTACGTTGAACATAAATCATGTACGTATTATGTTTATAGGTGTACCTTTACCGGTAAACGAAATAATGGACATTAATTGTGGCGCCGCTGGGTAGCATACCTACTCTGCAGCGGCGCGCAGCACTCATAGATAGAAATGATATTTGCTACTTTTTTCTTATGGAAATTGATGATCGAATTCTGTTTATTGTGTACGTATTGGAAAAAAGTAATTATTACTTAATGATTTCATATATAATATCATGATTGAAAATCAGAGCAGTATGCGGGGGTGTGGGAAGAATTTATATCTCCTTCTCGCTCACCCGCGTCACTCTGACGTACAGCTCATACCGTTCAGCTGAATTAATTAAAATATATGAAATCAAGAAATAATAATGATTTTTTTCAATACGTACACAATAAACAGCATTCGTTCGTACATCAATTTCCATAAGAAAAAAATGGCAAATATCATTTCTATATATGAGTACTGTGTGGCGCCGCTGCAGAGTATGCTCCCCAGCCGCGCCACAATTAATGTACATTATTTCGTTAAACGGTAAAGGTAAACCTATAAACATATTACGTACATAATGTACGTTTGTACGGTGTACGGTGATTCAAATCAAATAGACCACGAGATCCTCTACCGCCCAGTTTCGTTTGATACACGCATGCTCACTAAATCTTCTCGTGTAGGGAATATAATTATAATAATTTGAAATTGTCAACAATTTGTGTAAACCATTTAATTTTGAAAAATAAAATGTCAGTTTCTTAAAACTAATGTTTTTTAATTATATATTTACAAATATCAATCTTCACCATACCCTAATGGAAATAAGTTATTTTAAGAGATTTATTGTACTTATTCTTTTAGTAATTATCTTGTATAATTCAACTGCAGCTTTCTTTCGCAGGTGTTCAAGTATATCTGACACTTCTACCTTTGTGCTATACAGCTGGTGTGAACCTGAGAAATTCCTGTCAGTATTCCAGCCGTTTCCCTACGTCCCTATGCAGCTGACAGAGCCGTGTGATGCCGTCTGAAGAGGCTGTATAAAACGGATACCACGGCCACGTCAACATGGCGATCCCAGCCGTCTCCCTACGTTCCTACGCAGCTGGCGGAGCCGTGTAACGCGGTGTACAGTAGCCGTACAAGACGGCTGCCACAACCGCGTCACACAGATAGCCGTGTTGACGTGGCTGAGGTAGCCGTTTTACACGGCCACTTCAGACCGCGTCACACGGCTCCGCCAGCTGCGTAGGGACGTAGGGAGACGGCTGAGATAGCCGTGTTGACGTGGCTGAGGTAGCCGTTTTACACGGCCACTTCAGACCGCGTCACACGGCTCCGCCAGCTGCGTAGGGACGTAGGGAGACGGCTGAGATAGCCGTGTTGACGTGGCTGAGGTAGCCGTTTTACACGGCCACTTCAGACCGCGTCACACGGCTCCGCCAGCTGCGTAGGGACGTAGGGAGACGGCTGAGATAGCCGTGTTGACGTGGCTGAGGTAGCCGTTTTACACGGCCACTTCAGACCGCGTCACACGGCTCCGCCAGCTGCGAAGGGACGTAGGGAGACGGCTGAGATAGCCGTGTTGACGTGGCTGAGGTAGCCGTTTTACACGGCCACTTCAGACCGCGTCACACGGCTCCGCCAGCTGCGTAGGGACATAGGGAGACGGCTGAGATAGCCGTGTTGACGTGGCTGAGGTAGCCGTTTTACACGGCCACTTCAGACCGCGTCACACGGCTCCGCCAGCTGCGTAGGGACGTAGGGAGACGGCTGAGATAGCCGTGTTGACGTGGCTGAGGTAGCCGTTTTACACGGCCACTTCAGACCGCGTCACACGGCTCCGCCAGCTGCGTAGGGACGTAGGGAGACGGCTGAGATAGCCGTGTTGACGTGGCTGAGGTAGCCGTTTTACACGGCCACTTCAGACCGCGTCACACGGCTCCGCCAGCTGCGTAGGGATGTAGGGAGACGGCTGAGATAGCCGTGTTGACATGGCTGAGGTAGCCGTTTTACACGGCCACTTCAGACCGCGTCACACGGCTCCGCTAGCTGCGTAGGGACGTAGAGAGACGGCTGAGATAGCCGCGTTGACGTGGCTGAGGCAACCGTTTTACACGGCCACTTCAGACCGCGTCACACGGTTCCGCCAGCTGCGTAGGGACGTAGGGAGACGGCTGAGATAGCCGTATTGACGTGGCTGAGGTAACCGTTTTACTCGGCTACTTCAGACCGCGTCACACGGCTCCGCCAGCTGCGTAGAAACGTAAGGAGACGGCTGAGATAGCCGTGTTGACGTGGCCGAGGCAACCGTTTTACACGGCTATTTCATACCGCGTCACACGGCTCTGCCAGCTGCGTAGGAATGTAAAGAGATGGCTGAGATAGCCGTGTTGACCCGGCTGAGGCAACCGTTTTACACGGCCACATCAAACCGCGTCACACGGCTCAACCAATCGTGTCATTTGCCGTTTCACACGGCCACTCCAGCCATGTTGGCCATAACCGTGTCGAACTATTGACACGGCTGCGTCTGATCTAGCCGTGTCTGATCATTGGCCGTGTTCATAATTTGACACGGCTGCAACTGCAGTACCGTGTGCAAATCTAGCCGTGTATGGTTATAGCCGTGTTAAGAAGTTGACACGGCTGCAACTGCAGTACCGTGTGCAAATCTAGCCGTGTATGATTATAGCCGTGTTAAGAAGTTGACACGGCTGCAACTGCAGTACCGTGTGCAAATCTAGCCGTGTCTGATTATAGCCGTGTTGAAAAATTGAAATTACTGCAGTACCGTGTGCAAATTTAACCGTGTGTCCAACGGAGCCGTGTCAGCGGCACACGGCAAACTTTACCGTGTTGACACGGCTGCAACTGCAGTACCGGGTTTAAACGGCTCTGCAGAGCCGATAAATCGACCCTTTTTTTTCCCAGTGTTGTCAATTTTGACATCGGTAAAAGAAAAATACGTTGTTTATCTTAGGGTTAAAAGTGTTGTCTGTACTATTTTATTAACCATCCCTTAATTACGAATGTCAAAATTTAAACCACCCCCACCCTGGCGGTTATTTTGACCGCCGTTTGATGTGTAATTTGACTGCTCGTTAAAGTAACCGCTTCTTCAACAACGCTTTTTAAATTTGACCGCCGGTTAATTTTACTTTAACCATAATTTAACCCTAACCAAGCTTCGAGCAACCGGACCTTAGTTGTATTAAAATTATTAATTATGGTTAAGGTGCGGTATTCGATTATTTTAAATATTTTCACATATCGTTTTGTTAAAGCCAAATTATAAATAGGTACGTTTTTCTTAAAACCTCTTTGGTGCCGCTGCCTTAGAGGAAATTAAAAAAGAAAAAGGAAAAAGTGGCAGATAATGTTTTGGACACGAAAAATGGCGGAATGTTGTAAAACTAATAATTATTGAATAAATGTTGTTGAAATATTTAACTGATGTTTGAACTTTGGCCTGAAGCTTAAAGTTCAGAAGTGGGACACGTAAAGGATATACAAAATTTCCTTCCACGCCTGCAAAACCAAAGTTAAGTGAACTTGTTGCATGTTATTATATAGCTAAAGAAGATAGTTTTTTATTGCAAAATAAAACTTTAGCGTAAAGTTTCAAGGCAATTTATGTTGAAAAAGTATTGAGATCGCATGATTTATGTATTTGACAATAATTATACTCATTTGGTGTTATTTGATTGGAATGAATTGTGAAAATTGACAAGAGAAAATTGTTGTACTTAGTGTGATTTGAAATTGGAATTGCATTGATTTTTTTTTTCTGTAAGCCTACAAGATTTTAATGATAAATAATAAAATCTGTGTATAGTATTTTGGAATGGAATCAATGACAAAAAAAACGGTCAAGAGCGAGTCGGACTCGTGCGTCGAGGGTTCCGTACAATCATGTGAATGGGTAAAACGTGAGGATGTTTTCATCGGCGAGGCTATATTCGTCAAAAAATTTGCGGTGTAGAATTATTGCAGTTTTGGGTCGGCGCCATCTCTTGCCCGATAGTAGAACTAATGTGGTTTTTGTTGATTATTTCTGAAAAGGTTTGCTGTTTGGAGACATCGTTTTATTTTTCCTGTAATCATTACATAAACTTCTTTCTGTTTCTTCTGTTCTTCAGAACCTGTTGCAAAAAACAATGAAATATTTTTAATTCTCTCTTATTAGCGGAATGGTTTGGCAAACGTCTTCTTAAACAAGATTTCAAGTTGATGGCATTAGTGGTTCTCGAGATGTCCAGCTGTGACAGACAGACTGAATCGCACCATAAGGGTTCCTTTTTACCATTTTGATTTGGAACCCTAAAAAGCTGCTGCAGCTGAGCGCTGTATATCTAACCATACCATAGATTTCGATTCCCGTTCGGAATAACAGCTGTCATTATGTTCCGTTCAAGCAGATTACAAACTTCCAACAGTTGCTAATTAAGTTATTGTCAAGCTGCTACAACTTGTGATAGTATTTTTTTTATTGTAATAAAAGTAATAAATGAACCTAAGGATCCTGATAGTATAATTAAAACAAAAAAACCTTTTATTTAATTTTGTTGGCAATGCAAAGATGTTGATCAAATATAACGAAATAGGTACATACTAATTTTATTGTTTATTTTATGATTCAAAGCTATTCTAAATGTAAAAATAACGTTATGCAGCAAATCAAAATTATTATTGCGTTATGGTTTCGGTTAAGAATCCTGTTTAGGTACAAATTAAGGATTCTATAATCTTGCTTTTAATAAATGTAAGATTTATGTAAACTTCATGCAAGTAAAAAAAAACATTAAGTTAAAATTCGGCAATTGATAATACAGAATAAAATTGTAACCGTCCAAAAAGGAATTTGATAATGAGCCGTGCGCGGATGAAAAAAAAGATTATGTAGATGGCGGGTGTTGAGTGGTTAGTATGAAGGTTTAGACAGCATTGTCTCAAGAAATAAGCAGTTTATTTTTATTGGATTAAAGAGAGATAAAGAGTTTTTGACGGAGTTTCATTCCGGGGTTCTTCTTACATAAAGCCGTTTTTCTTTTGTAAAGGTTTTTAATTATAACATTTTGATCTATGCGTTTCTCTAAATTCCAGAGACAATGATGGCAACGACACACCCGGAATCAAGGGCTAAAATGTGATGATGCTCGAGGTTAAGAGCTGGTATATGATGATGCCTGAGGACAAGGGCTAATATGTGATGATGCTCGAGGTTAAGAGCTGGGTTATTAGGATGCCCGAGGATAAGGGTTAATATGTGATGATGCTCGAGGTTAAGAGCTGGGTTATTAGGATGCCCGAGGATAAGGGTTAATATGTGATGATGCTCGAGGTCAAGAGCTGGTTTATTAGGATGCCCGAGGATAAGGGTTAATATGTGATGATGCTCGAGGTTAAGAGCTGGTTTATTAGGATGCCCGAGGATAAGGGTTAATATGTGATGATGTTCGAGGTTAAGAGCTGGTATGTGATGCTGCCCGAGGTGAAGGGCTGGTGTCGTGTACCGGACGACGTTCTGTGGGTAGGCCCCCTACAAGGTGGACCGACGATCTGGTCAAGGTCGCGCAAAGCCGCTGGATGCGGGCAGCGCAGGACCGATCGTTGTGGAGATCCTTGGGGGATGTCTATGCCCATCAGTAGGCGGCGTTCAGCTGACATGATGATGATGTATGATGATGCCCGGGGTTAAGGGCCGGACCGGATACAGAAGATGAAGTTGGTGAAGGCTGGAGCGAGACTCCCATAGATTCCCTAGCCTATGGACGAGTGAGACGAAGGACAAACCGGTGTTTTTACGAAAGGAACGTTGCGAGTCAATGCAACCATATTATTTGAGCACGGGTTAATTCTGGTCAAGCAAACATTATAGCTGAAGGATGGTCTATCTAAACTTAAGTAAGTATTTCAATAATGTTCTGTGTACGACATTGATTGACTTATGATTTTCCGTTAGTACATGCACGTTTTGTGCCATAAAGAAAAAACGTGGATCACCTAAGATGTGATACAAGTCACAACACGATTTAGGTATAATATTTAATCGTATGAGAGGTGTGCCCGTATGAACGCCATAGTATCACTCACTTGTGGTGGCTTTGCGACTTGTAGATCGACATATTCGACTTGCAAACATTATTTTTAAATGCGAAATTTCAATTATTTGAATTAGTATAGCAAGTGATTCGGAATAATGGGTGTTCTTTGAGGCTAATGGGACAGTATGACCTTTTTCTCCAGGTCATTATGAAATTGATGAAGTAGGCAGTACTATCGTCATTAGTCATTAACATTAGGTATTTTCAGTGAGAATTAGTTTAACTTTAAACTTCTTGAGAAGGCTGCGGTGAAAGTCTGTTTGAATAACTTTAACGATACTTATTCCATACCCAACTATGTAACTATATAAGAAATATAATATGAAGCGCTAACAAGTTCTTTCCGTTATGTATTGTGAAGTTTGAGCAATAGCAAGGACTTATAGCGTGCTATATCGTCGAGATCCTCGGGGGTCGGATAAGACGCAAGTTTGTGCAACGGTAAGGGCGTTTAAAACAGGATAGACCCATAGCATAGCTTCAGTGGGACTACAGTGGTGGAAAGCAAATGCATGAGATTGAGATGGAGATTGAGATTGCGACTGAGATTGAGATAGCGATTGTGTGTGTGACTGAGATTGAGATTGCGATTGCGTGTTCGACTGAGATTGAGATCGAAGTTTAAATTGAGATTGAGATTGAGAAATTGAGATTGAAATGGAGAATTGAGATTGCGATTGTGTGTGCGACTGAGTTTGAGGTTGAGATTGAGATTCAGATTGAGATTGGGATTGAGATTGAGATTGAGATTGAGATTGAGATTTAGATTGAGATTGCGACTGAGATTGAGATTGCGATTGCGTGTATGACTGAGATTGAGATTGGGATTGATATTGAGATTGAGATTTAGAGATTTTAGATTGAGAATTGAGGTTGAGATTGCGTTTGCGAGTGAGATTGAGATTGAGATTGAGGATTAGATTGAGATTAGATTTGGATTTGGCATTGCATTTGGGATTGCATTTGGGATTGGATTCGGGATGGGATTCGGAATTGAATTCGAGATTTAGATCCTGGATTGGAACTGGGATCGGATCTGAGGTTTGGTCCAGGATTGAATTCGGGAACTGATTCGGGATTGGATTCGAGATTTAACTTGGGATTTGAAATTGGATTTGGGATTGGATATGGGATTGGATTTGGGCTTGGATTTGGGATTGGATTTATGATTGGATTTGGGATTGGATTTGGGAATAAATTTATGATTTGATTTGGGATTGGATTTAGGATGGGATATAGGATTGGATTTGGGATTGGAATTGGATTTATGATTGGATTTGGGATTGGGATTTTATTTGGAATTGGAATGGAAATTGGAATTAGAATGGGAATGGAAATTGGAATTAGAATGGGAATGGAAATTAGATTTGGAATAGTGTTTGGAATTAGATTGAATTGGATTGCATTATGTTGCATTGTATTAGGAATCCTAATTTAGGATTGAGATTTGAATTGGAATTGGAATTGAAATTGGAGCTGGAGCTGGACCTGGATCTGGCACTGGAGCTAGAGCTGGCGTTAGAGCTTGAGCAGGAACTGGAGCTGGAGCCTGAGCTGGAGTTGGAATCTGAATTGGAATTGGAATTGGAATTGAAACTGGAGCTGGAGCCGGAGCTGGACCTGGATCTGGCACTGGAGCTAGAGCTGGCGTTAGAGCTTGAGCCGGAGACGAAGCTGGAGCCTGAGTTGGAACTGGAGCTGGAATCGGAGCTGGAGCTACGTTGGAGCTGTAGTTGGTTGGCGTTGGCGCTGGCGTTATGGTAAAATGGATGAAATGGCTTTATAAGGTTTTGTTTATAGCTCATGATAACAGCCAATCACTATTGTTTTATTAACAAAGTAGGATGAAGAATGGAGAATAGTCATTTACTACAATTAATAAATGGCATTATTGGCTTGCTGAATTGCCCGTTAACATGGTTTAATCACGCCCCCGCACATAAGCCCGTCGTTCGTCCGCTGGTCGCCTCCGCTGGGCCTCCCAAACGGGTCTCACCTGGCGGGGCAGACCGCGCAACGACGGTGAAGAGTACTGACTGGGGTAGGTCCGATGACCGAGTCAACCGTGCGTGAGCGATCCCATGAGCCGATGCGCTATAAAGAGGCTCGCGCCAAGAAATAGTCACCCGAGATGAAGAAGACAAGGACTTGAGTTACATTGTGTTAAAATCAGATAAGGCTCTTGCGAGGGCTTTTGCGCAAAGCTTCGGTGGTGCAAACATCATATAGTTTGGATTCTCTTAGATAAAATTGACATTGTCTCATGTCCCAATAGGCGCGAGATAACAATATAAATGAAAATAGAAACATTGGTATCAGATATATAACGGTAGCTTGAAAACGTCCCAAGATATAATATCGCCACTATTTCGACGTTGGTATGCAACGTTAAAAGTTGTAAAATATATCGCCTACTGTGTTTGTTTATGGAATTCGTTTCTAAATTTGTTAAACATTATTGTACTATTCAAATCAAAGGTGTTCTTATTTTACTGAACTAAAATGTTGGCATTTGTAATAATTATTTTGTATTAAATTATTGATCTGTAGTTATGGTCCGGGAAGCGGTCGCGGGCGGCGTGCCTATGTTAATAGAATTTAATCTAAATATATGAATTATTTATTGATTGTTGTAGTAGTTACGGAGTCAGCATCGCCTTACGCGGTTGTTCTTGTAAAGAGAAAAACGCCATTATGGATGCACCATTGTCGGCAAAGACGGGCGAATATTTATGAGAGAATGATAGCTATGGATAAAACTCAACCTTAGATGAGTTAAGATCAGGACGTTGATAGAAGTTCTGGTGATGATGATGATGATTATGACAATAATTTTGAAGATGCTCTAGACAGACTATTTGGTACTGATACAATGTAAGTTTCAGATATAAAAAAAATGTTCTGGTTAATCGAACGATGTATTTTATTAGCGTTTCAGGGCAATAGTACCTACAAAAATGTTTGATGCATGGGATGCACATTTTTCTTATATTTTACGGAATAGTTCTGTGGTAGTCTATGCACCGACTGCTTTTGAAATTGTGATCTTGTAAATGTAGGTACTAAGGAATAAGACATTTTATTGGGTAACTGATAAATATGTGCACCTAGGTATAAATAAACATATTTTAATTGTGTAAATGATGATGTTAATGATTGTAATCATAATAATGGTTGAGGAGCATGGCAGGTAGGTATTAATTGTGAAAGTCAAGTAAATACTAAGTGTAACAAATGGCTAAAAATAGGTAGGTATAAGTTTTAAAAAAATACGACCAACTGCATTGTATTGTACTTACCCTAGTTACGGTGAATTGAAAATTGTAATAATAATTAAATGAGCTGGCCTATTTATATATTTTTCATATTTTTGCTGTTCGTATAAGAATATTTTGATTAAGTACCTAGTACCTTTGTGTAAATAATTTGTTCTTTGATTTTGTATTCGCTGAAAGTATTATGTTTTTCTTTGCTTTGCATAAAACGCGAAGGGACTCGCGTCTAGCAGGAAGGCCGAGCTGTTAGGTACACGTACAATAACGTCGATTGTTAAAGGATATAACTAATATTATGGTTGTATAGTTGTTGTAACATGAACTCTAAGTTGTATTAAAATTATTAATTATGGTTAAGGTGCGGTATTCGATTATTTTAAATATTTTCACATATCGTTTTGTTAAAGCCAAATTATAAATAGGTACGTTTTTCTTAAAACCTCTTTGGTGCCGCTGCCTTAGAGGAAATTAAAAAAGAAAAAGGAAAAAGTGGCAGATAATGTTTTGGACACGAAAAATGGCGGAATGTTGTAAAACTAATAATTATTGAATAAATGTTGTTGAAATATTTAACTGATGTTTGAACTTTGGCCTGAAGCTTAAAGTAGGTATACCTATTATAGCTCTTGTTGAATGCTCATGTACACTCGACAGCACATCAAGTTAAACAGTTGAACTGCGATAACAGCTTTTATTACGTAGGGCATAAAGGCGGTCTCAAGGTCAACATGTATAGTCTGATGTGCCGCCGTGTGTACCTACATATTTAGAAGTAATTTTTGTCTGACGAACATAAGTAATTCTAATTCTTTAAATTTTTACTTTATGCATTCACAATGCAATTTTTATTATAGAAAAATCGACCCGTCTCACAACTTTCCCATCGGAGCTAGTTGTGAGACGGGTCGATATTTTCTAAAATACTTCATGTTCCATTTCTCAATTTTAATTCTGATAAGTGATTAATATTTTATTCTGTGCTCTAGGTATCACTCAAACAGTTTTTTTTTCTGTGAGTCCCGTCACAATACGTTACACAACATGAAGCTCGACTTAATACTGAGGTAACTGGAGAGTGCAGTACGAACAATTTATTGTCCACCACAAATTACACAGTGGCTGTCTTCCGTCTCACCTTCACTTTAAAAAAATACGTATGGTCATATAAGACAACTGACAGCCACTACATACATAAATTTCAAATTTGCTGGGTACACTTTTTTATTCAGGGTGAGAACTCCAGTTACCTCAGTATTAAGTCGAGCTTCATGTTACACAACGTTCAGGCGTAAGTGTATATATTCTTTGGTTCAGTGTTGGTTTTTGAACACCAGCAGCGAGAATTAGGTTTTACATTAATTGTATTTACTAAAACTTTGTTTCAGAATCTTCGATCAACAGAACTAGGTGTTATATTGTTGATCGAAGTTCAGAATGCTTTAATGTGGCACCACACCACAGGATTAAATTATTTATTGCCTGCCCTATAAAGTTCCACTTAATACTTGCGAACAAATTATAATAATCCCGATTCATTATATGTACAAACGAGTAAACTGAACTTACCAATCTTACTTGAAATCTACGTTTACCGGCAGGCACCATCATGTTTACCAAAATAAAAACTAGTTTTAAACAAGTACAATCATCAACACAATAGCGAAACGTTCGTTTCACAATTTCATTGCCTATTGAGTTAGTATTATGATGTTAATTATGATGAAAAAAATGCGTGCTTTACAAGTTTTTTAAGTTTACTCAAATATTTATAAGCTTTTAATTACTTACGTGTCTTTTTTATTTACCTATTGCAAAAAAATATCATACGTAGTTCTGGTTTTGGTGACAAAAAGTTATTTTTGACAATTTTCTTTGCACTTTGTAACTCCTGTTTACTTTATGATTAGTTTCTCACACGTCCTAGGTTGGCTGGAAGAGATCTTTTAGAGATAAGCCCACCCTTGTTCAGTCATTACAAAGCGATGTTTCAATGTTCCTATTTCAAATGCAATAAACTTTCACTTATAAGTTATCAAAGGGTAAATACCTTATTGATAAATTGTGTTACTAGTTCTTATTTTATGGCATACTTATATTATGACATGACATAATCATCGTTTACTTTTGTTGATGACTGTACAATTTGTTTTTAACTATCTGGTTTCATCAGGCCACTTTTTTAGTAAAAGTTAGTCCGGTAGGTCAGTATTATATAAAAAAAACCTTTGAAATAAATTTCGATGAAAGGCGAGCCTGCAAGTTATTTTTCATGTCTCATATTCTGAAAGTAACTCATAACTTGCCTAAAATGCGGGTTGAAAGTGGTATGTTGCGGCCCTAGAAATTTAAAAAAGGAATAGGAGGGGTCATGTCAAAATCTCTTTGGACATTTTATTTACCAAAGGTATGTAGGCAAAGGCACAAAAGTCTTTACTGCCTGTTTTGCTAATATTATATAAAATAATTAATATCGTAGAATTATTAATTTAATATCAAAAACATTGTTTTTAAAGAATACGTTTTTAGAAACAGATTAAACCGAATAAGTTATTTGTAACATAAAAGATCAGGCTATTAATTTCACGGAATTGCATAGAGTAGGTACGGGTCAAACACCAAACAAGGCTGAATGGACTTAGTTTCCCTTGCCTTCCCTAAAATAGAGGAAATGAACCAAAAAAGTTATAGTTTATGTTTACAAACATTTGCTAACATTTCTTAACAAAAGTATGGGAGCATGTACTATGCGATTATTTTAAGAATAGGATAGGGACACCGCCATGTTGTAAAGTCAAGCTGTCAAAGTGCTGTCAAACTAACTTCACTTCACTTCAGGTGTGCAAAAAAAAAAATTTATCGTGAATCAGGGGGCTGATCATGTCATAGCTTACGATAAAAATGATGGAAAATGAAGTATTTAGAAAAAATCGACCCGTCTCACAACCAGCTCCGATGGGACTCGAACCCACGACCTTTCGCTATCCGGGCGACTCCTCTAACCACTGAGCTACGGAGCTACGGAAACGACTCCGTTCACGATTCACGGGGAACGATTCAATCAAGCCACTCGGGAAGGCGCCTTTCGTGAATCCGCCAATTGTAATTGTAAATCAAAAGACGTTGCTTGCTAATGCTATTCCACCTCTTCTATTTCACTCATTTGAGAATCATCGTCCCGCTGGTCTGAACTGCTACTGCAGCTGCTACTGCTACAAAGTCATTGAAGACTTTTCCTTCTGACATTGCAAAGTACCTACTGTAGAAATATGTTCTAGTATTTTATCAAAGCTTTGAACAAATACTCAAATACCCGTGCTACACCTGTGTCCAAACATTTATTCAAATGTTTGTGCTATGTTTGGCGCCGGCATAACGAAGGGCATGAGTAGTACTTGTGTACAAAGAAAAAGGGAAGTAGGTGGATTCAAAAAATAAAAAAAACTTCACTTTGAAAGTTGCAATGTTGTAGTAGGTACCTACCTACTTGCCTTAGTCACAGAGTAAATAAAAGGACCTCCTAGTTCAAAATATTTGGTGTTATGCTGCGTGGAATTCGATACCGATGATTTAACCATAATATTCATTGATGAGTCAGTCGGTTCCTATAGGTAGTACTTAATTATGATTACGATCGATTAGTTCATATCATAATTTTAGATATACTTACTTAATGTAATTCTCATTTACTAATTAAGCGATTCACTTTATTTAAATTTTTACTTTTTTGCATTCACAATGCAATTTTTATTATTGAACAATTGAAAATGAAGTATTTTACAAAAAATCCACCTGTCTCACAACCAGCTCCGATGGGATTCCAACCCACGACCTTTCCTTTCGCTATCCAGGCGTCTGCTCTAACCTCTGAGCGACGGAGTCGTTTCACTTTAATTTTTAACACCTGATAATTCCGTGCTTGGTTGCTTTGCTAGTAACTAAGTAATGGTGCTCCCACACTGCTGATAAAAAATTGTAAAGCGTGTAAGTAAAAATGTAAAAACATTTACTTTTTTTTCAATTGGTTAAGTACATTCTGTTAGGAGTTGTTAGATTTTTAAGTGCTCCCATACTTTTGTATGGAAATATTTGCTAACATTTGTTAACATTGTGATCAAATGCTTGTTAAAAAATCACATACTATGTGATTATTATAAGAATAGGACGGGTTGTTGACAAACTTCATTCTGAAAAGGTACAGTTCGCAAGAAAGTGCAAAACAAATTTTTTATTTTTTATTTTGGCAAAAGGTGGTTTGGGTATTTAATTTAACATTTACCAAAATCTCAAGCTAAAGAAAATATATTTCCTAAAAAAAAACCTAAGTACCTATATGAGACACGATATGTTTGTGAAAATAACTCACGGTTCAAAATCAGTTCAGTCATGCTCGTGAACGGGTGCTACCAGTGAGAATGGGTCTTGCCTTATTTTTGACATAGGTACACTAGAGCTGTAAAAGCCTAGATTGAAAAAAATATAATGAACATTGAACCCGTAAGATATTAATTTCACAAAGCTAAAGCGACGCGGCTGCAATGCAAATTAGTAGGTTAGCTAACGATCGCAAATACACCTTTAAATTTTAATTAAGTAGGTAATACAAAGACTTTTGGGGGATGACAGTCTGTCCATCAATACGATCAATTTTGACTATGAGGCCAACCACGGAATCGTGAAAAAAAATCAACTGTTCCATACAAAAGTACAACATCGACTCGACTATAATGTATGGAACATTTGATTTTTTTTTTCGCGATTCCGTAGTTGGCCTCATAGTATTTTTTTTTGTATTGATGGACACTATTATCTCCTAAAATCTTTGTAGGTACTAATAAAATTTTGTGGTGTAGAGCCAACCGGGGCCAACGGCACCTTCAGATGTACGGAGGACGATCACTGCAAAAAACAACGACCAATTATAATAGTTAGCCCACATTAGTTAATATGATATTATTCTAATGTAACTGTTGCGAAGTCCGTTATTCGGTCGATCAAGCGGTGCCGGCCAACCGTGCCAAGGGGAGACATGGAGGCAAGCAACCCGATACGTGCGGAAGCCACTGTCAACTTAAATCGCTTCTCGCGTGTCGGCCATCGACCGAACCGTAGGGTAAAACTACGTATGGTATGATGCATTCTGGGGGGAATAAATATTTTGATATAAAATTTTTCAAAGAAATACTTACACCACATTTTTTTTATTAGTAACTACCTACAAACATTTAAGAGGATGAAGTGGTCTATCAATAAGTATGAACATTGTATTCTTCGAAATATCGTATACTTAGCTTTGAAATCACGAAAAAAACATCAGCTGTTCCATACATTTTTGTCGAGTTGATGCCTGCACCTTTCTATGCAATAGCTGATTTTATTCCGCGATTTTGTGACGTAAAAAAAATTACTTTTCTAACGCCCGAATTCTCAAACGCTAATCATCTTTGGGAGCGTCTCAAACGTCATGGCATCTCTTTCATACGATTGACATTTAAAGTGACAGGGCGATGTGTGAGACGCTCCCAAAGTTAAGTAGCGTACGAGTATTCGGGCATTAGTTAATTTTATTTAATTTTATTTATGGTGTAAGCACAACATCTTGACAACTCCAAAACGAAACCATCTTTTTATTACAGTATACTACCTACTATCTTATAAAATCAATTGCATGTTTTTCAATTAATTAATTTTGTTGTCTTTCTTATTTCACAATACACACACACAAACTACTATTTTGATTAAAACGTTTATAAAATTTAATATTATGTCAAAGAGAAGCCGCAAAAATCTAAGCTATTGAGAACCATAAAAACCTTGTTTTCTTCATGCGTTCGTTTTCCGAGGTCCAACTCTCCTTTTTATTATTAACAAACAAATCAATAACGATCACTAAGGTCATAAATAAAATAAGTTTGCATAATTATTATTGTTTACTTTTTTGCATTCACAATACTATTTTTATTATTGAAAATAGAGACTAGAGTGCGAGTCAGATAACTCTGCGCGCGACTGGGGCGTTTTTGGCGCTAGTTACAATACATTTTTTGCTCTTAGCTTATGGAAAAGATAATAATCTTTCGATTTTGACCGCGCGCAGTCTTAACTGGCGCGCACTCTATGTTGTGATGAGAGTCAGGTAATTTCTTTATAATACTTCATTTTCAATTTAATAAGTTTACATTTCAAATCATTTTTACCAAATATATCTTAGCCTCCGATTTTTGCAAATATTGCGATAAGAATTATTTCCTAGCTATTGCTGCCTACTATCCTTAAGTAATGATTCTTGAATTAAGTAGTTTAATGACAAATAACTATGCAAGAAAGTTTTAATATAACTAGTAGGTACCTATATAGTTAACATTAGTAAACACAATAGGTATATGCACACATTATTAGGTAGGTAATGCTAATATTACACGGTTCAACCAAATTGATTCATTTTGGTTGAAAGGCGCAGAAATACAGGCGCACGTTTACATTGAATGATTCACTTTAACGTTTACATTGTTCAATTTAGTTGCTTCATCCAAATTGAAAGGCAAAAGTGAACCGTGAAATGAAATGAACCGCTATAAGAGATAGCTTTGAATTACTCAAGACATCACAATTTTAGATTACAAGTGGCTAGGATATTATTTATCAAAGCCAATTGAGCCATTCGAGCCATTGAGGGCATCTCCAATGCATACGTAGGTAGGTCTAAGGACGACCGATATATCAATGAAACTTGATCGGGTTGTAAGTTTTTACATCTTTTAAGTGTTTCCGATTGTGTTTTGTCTTTTTCAATATATTCTTTTAGCGTCTCAGTTCTAGGTGGTTGTTGACATTTTTTAAGTGTTTCTGATTGTCTTTTGTCTTTTTCAATATATTCTTTTAGCGTCTCAGTTCTAGGTGGTTGTTGTTGGTTCATTTTCAATCTGCCAGTCTTTGCTTATCTTACTGCTAGACTGTTAGTTACCTACTCAATCACACAGCGAAACGGCTGAACGGATCTGGATGAATTTCGCTCAGACATTGATTATGGTCTAGGATAGAATATTGGCTACTTTTTAGCCTGGTAAAATGTCTCATTCCCACGGGAAAACTTCATGTAGTTCACGTGGGCAAAGCTGCGGGCCGAAAGCTAGCAATAGTTTTCAATTAAACTCACAAAAATGTACATATCAAAGGCAATGTGGCATACATAGATTATAATCGAAAAAAAAAACATATTTAAAAAAAATATAGATATTATTATCTACAAGTTACAATTTAGATTCACTATCCACATCTCCCTTCCTATTCGTTAGAAGAAGGTAACCTAAGATAAATTCCAATTTTTTTTAAAGAAATCTAAACTTAATTTGTGTAGGTACCTATCTAATCTTGATACGAAAAGAAGAAGATTACAATTCTTGTACATCAGTACCTAAGTAACGGCCAATCAAATATCGACTCACCTAATGGAGAAACTTTTGGAGTTGGATTCCGCTGAGTAAAATTGTTGTGAAGGCATAGGCGAGGGGCTGACCAACTCATAAGTCGCCGGGCCCTCTGTCGCAACACACGCGCCCTCTTCGCCCAAACCTACCGCGCGCCACAACAATGAGAACCATACCGCATAACCGTGTTATTGCCTACTTCTGAAACTACAACATGACCCCGACAACGTGCACCAAATACGGTTCTACGGATCTGAAAGAACCAATCCTTAAGGATGTGCCCGAAGTGGATACAGTAAGGTAATCAGTTAGTTAACGTTTCCCAAGCATTATCTAATTTAGTTCAGTTCAGTAGTCATTACAATTTGCTCCGTTTGATGTGACACGACACAGGAACACGTTTATAGAAGACGGATCTTAGAGAGTTATGAGTCTTTTGTGATATAATACAGTAGTGCCAGAGTCCTTGTAAGGGACAGTGTGGTGTGGTTCAAAAGTTATGACTAAAACTCTGGATTCAGATATTGTTGAAGATTTGTCTACTGCGTATGTAATATACGATTATATTTAATTTATTAACTCATAAACTTTGCTTTCTTGTTACGAAAATGCTCGTAGCAACATGATTTTCTTTTCATTGGATTTAAGTTAAAAAATCAAAACAACGCACGCAGTCGATTTAAAGGTACAAGATGTCACTAATCAGCCGGCTTTTATTTGCATAACTTGAATTAAATTATAAAAGCTTTTTTGATAAAATTTCGTAGCAAAACTACATTTATTTGTCATTCATGGTTTTAGAAACGGACGGTTATAAAAAATACACTTATGTTAATTTCAAGGCCAATATTTACTGTGTTTAGAGAATAGTATACCTGCCTCGTAAACAGTTCTCTAACTGTATTAATGAGATGAGATTCCTTTGGATCTGGGGGCACGGCAGTACCCCCGCCAAGTCGAGCGCAAAGCAAACAATACCGTAAAATCCTTTACTGGAACCATTTCGTATTTTCGAGCCTCTATTTGAAGACCTTTGGATAGGTTTAGAACGCTGAAATTATCGTCATAAAGTAAACTATGTGCACACATAAGAAGTTTGTAGCTGATTTATTTCTGCAAAAGTTTTGTTATTTCGACACTGACTCACTCACCCATCATCAAAATAGAACTAATAGTACTTACCCAAATAAAAAAGATATAAATCTAACTTTAAAATTAAAAATTAATCTTAATTCATAACCTTACTAAATAACTTACCCATACACTTAGAGATCTGAAATTTGGAACAGGGTTTAATGCCCATATAAAGGAAAAAATATCAAAATTATGATCATGGAAGATCCTGAGTACCTGATGACCCCGAGGAGAAATCTTGACAGACCAGCCAAACTACTTAAGTTATTAGCATGTTGTCTTCACAAAATATATTCAGCGTGGTTGGACCTTTCTCTTGAGATACAAAAAATTAAGATCTGGAGTATCTGATCAAGTACCCTTAGAGCTCACATAAACTATGAGAGATATGAAAATGTCGCCTTAACAAAAGTTATTCAGTGTGATGAGGCCTTTCTTTTGATGTTTAAAAAACTGAAGCTTTCTGAAAAAAGATATGAAATCCCACCAAAAACATCCTGTAAAAAAAACTGGCCAACTCTCGTTGGAGCTGCTTATATCTTTATAAAAAGTGATGTAATCTGTCAGTAACGCCAAGCCAAGTCACATAAAACCTAACTAGGTATATCAATAACGAAATCGCAGTAAGGAACATTTGAGTTGGCTTGGCTTTACTGAGAGATTTCATGACTTATTATAAAGAAATAAGCAGCTCCAGCGAGAGTTGGCCAGTTTTATACGGGATGTTTTTGGTGGTATTATCTACACTCATAATATTCGAATTATGAACTCACGCCTGAACATATAATGATACTTACACTTTATGCCATAGTTAACTTAACCGGATACAGCTGTCACTCATTAAAAAACACTTATATTTCTTAATTTTACAGTCTCCATGGCAACCGAAGGATTTACCGGCCCTGACTTCTCTCTTCACTCGTGTTTTATTTTAATACCTACCCCTCATTATGCAACAGTCACATAAACTACTATTATTGTGTGGCAATACGTATTTATAATAAGTTGCCAGAAACACTTACAAACTTGACATTAACAAAATTTCAGAAACAAGTTGCATAAATTTCTAATGGACAAAATGTATTGTAATGAAGATGATTTCTAAAATGACAATTTTTCTTATTAATATTGGCATTACTTTATTTCTATGGACATTATTAATTACTTACTGATTTATTATAACTTTTTTACATTTTATAATTTGAACTGTCTAAGTAAGTATATTTACTTTAAATGTTATCTATATTATGTGACATGTTAAATTAACAATTATTAATTAATGTCACGTATATTGAACTTTTATAATTGTCAAAAATTTGTACACTAAAATATCAGTAGAATATGAAGAAACTTTAATGTAAAAAACATCCATTTGTACCATATTCTGACAAATAAAAAATTTATGATTATGATTATTAAAACGATAAAACACATATTAAGGCGATACTCGGAAAAAATATGCTAAAGCGAGATAGCAATGAGACAACGACGCGCGCGGGAGCGAGACCGATTTTGCCGATTACGCAAAAAAACACAAAATCAATTCATATTCAAAAACTATAGCGAGTTTAAAAAAATGCTTCTATACGATCCTAAATATTATTGGTGTCCACTAATTAAACCAATTTTCAATAGTATATGTATCCCCATTTAAGAATAATCTTGATATTTCTTATTTTTTAGAGGTATTTTCGAAAATAAAAAGTGTCGAGCCAAAATCATAAAATCGTGTTTCTGAAACTATACGATTCTAGATAAAGGTATGAAGAAATATATATCTTATTACTAGATTTGTAACAACTGTAACCGTCCTATAGTTTTAAATCAAAAAGTCCATACTTTTTCCGAGTAGCGCCTTAAACTAACGTTTTCGATAGATAATGTCATTGATCCGAGTGGCAATTTGTCAAAGTTTACGAATCCGACGTTTCGTGAATAGCGATTACCAAGTCAGTTTCGAAAACTTTCCTCACAGATTCGAAAAGTGTAGTTTCCGACAGTTCGTGAATAGCTCTGCAACCACCATCTTACCTAAGTCTGACGCCAAAACAACGATGTTTCCAGCATTGTTGTGTTCCGGTAGTTAGAGATAAAGATAGCCAGTTCTCAGTGTTGTGGATTCCGGTGGTAGTGCGCTTCCATCTTCAGCCCTCTACTACTACTTATTTGACTGTAGGTAGGTACTACAGTTGCAATTAATTACATACAACGTAATGGTCTCTTTTATTGGTTTTACGATATTAAACAAAGTGGTAATTTCCATTATCGAATGGAATCGACCAAAACGAATATGAAAACGTGTGGCCCAGTAACTAGTAGTAACTATACCTACTTATTTCTTGATTGATCGCTTGTAACAAAAGAGGTACCTACCTGTCTTTTATGTTCCTTCGGTTGTACAAGTAAGTGTTTGCACGCACTAAATACCTAATTTACCTACCCTTTTTTTTTTTTTTTTTTTTTTTTTATCCCTCTCTCCGCTTTAGGCCATGGGGGACCAGAGTGGTACGCTCCCCTCGGACCAGCGGTTTGCCCGGCTATCCGGGCCTCTGCGCGGCCATCGATGACAAACGTTGCCATTTCTTAGACTCGTGGGGGGGGGGGACCGTGCGATCCGGGAGACAGCCAACAAGCCATCTCCCGCCCCGCACCGCCCCGCTAGGGTGGAATGAGGTGCGCGAATCGCCGCCTCCTCCGCCCCACTCGTCTTCGTCGGAGCCGATCCGCATGAGCCTCCTCTTCGCGGATACGCTCCGATGCCTCCTTTTGCGAGATCACGTCCTCGCAAAAGGAGACCGCCGCCTCCCAGGATCTGTCACCACCGAGCATGGCCCTGGCCATGCCAGGCAGCGAGAGATCCCTGCCTACCACAGCAACAAGATTACACCGCTGTGGGGACCAGGCAGGGCACACCTGTAGAGTGTGCTCTGCGCTGTCTTCCTCAGCGCCGCAATCGTGGCACCGAGGGGTCGCTTCACTTCCAATCCGGAACAGGTATTTCCCAAAGCATCCGTGCCCGGAAAACACCTGTGCCAGCCTGAAGGTCAGCGACCCAAAGCTCCTATTGCACCACTCTCTCAATACTGGGCGGATGGCCCCAACCGTTCGCCTGCCAGCCGGATCCGCATCCAGCAGTGCTTCCCACTGGATCATCAAGTCTTCCTCCGCACGGCGTCGGGCAGCCGTCCTCTCCGCCGGGGCTATGCTGTTCCCGCTCGCTAACATCTCTCTCCTCTGCTGGTACACCTCCATCAACACCTGGGCATCTAACTCCCAGGGAGGTGTACCTGCCAGCGCACACGCTGCATTGAAGGACATGGTCCTGTACCCCTTGGCGATTCTTATTGCAATCGCCCTCTGGGGCCGACGTAGGCATCTTCGATTCTCATCGTTGAGCTTGTCGGCCCAGACTGGCGCTCCGTACAAGGCCATGCTCCTCAACAGACCGGCGAAGAGCCTCCGGCATGTGTCCCCCGGGCCACTGGTGTTGGGCAAGAGCCGTCCCAATGCCCCAGCCGCCTTCGTCACCCTCGGGGCCAGCTGACGGAAGTGCTCGTCAAACTTCCATCGCCCATCGAGCACCAACCCCAGGTATTTTATCGACGGGCGTAGATGAATTCTCGCTCCGTCGACGCATATATTCGCCCCCGCTGGAGGGCCCCTTCGTGGGCCATGAAAGAACACCGCCTCTGTTTTCTCGATGGCCACGTTCAACCCTAATATACGAATTCTCTCCGTCACAAGGGAGGCCCCAATCCCCGCTAGCCTCCTCACGTCCTCATACGTCTTATCCCTGGCTACGACTAACGTATCATCGGCATAACAAATGACTGCCATTCGAGGCAAAAGGACGCCCCTCAGCACCCAGTCATATCCAATGTTCCACAGGAGCGGACCCAAAACCGATCCTTGTGGAACACCGCACACCATCTCCCTGGCAACAATTTCCCCATTTTCAGCCGGGTAGAGGACCTCTCTGTCTTCCAAATAGCTCTCCACGATCCTGAGCAAATACGGCGGCAGGCCGTGGAATCGCAGAGCCTCTCGAATGACCGAGAAGGGAAGCGAGTTGAACGCGTTCCTGATGTCTAACGAAACTGCGACAACCACCTCCCCTCTTTCCTTCGCCCTCTCTACCAGCTCTCTGAGCGAAAGGAGTGCATCTATCGTGGACCGTCGCTTGCGAAACCCAAACTGGTTCTCCGCCAGGTCCGGGCCCACCGTTTCCAAATGCTGGACGATACGCTCCGCTATAATCCGCTCAAGTAATTTCGCGAGCTCGTCCAGCAACACTACCGGACGGTAGGCGGATGGAGAATCCAGAGGCCGGCCATCCTTAATAAGCAGGCACAGGCGCCCTCTCTTCCACTGCCTTGGGAACACACCTGATTCGAGACAATCACTATATAGTTCCCTTAAAGATTCCCCTAGATGTTTTAAGGCTGTCGGGAGGATGCGCCCGGGGATCCCATCTGGGCCAGGGGACTTTTTCTTGCCCTTCAGACGGTCCACCACTACTTCCATCTCCAACTCCGTGATTGGCGTGAAGACCGACTGTACCTCAGCCGGGCGCTGGGGGGCCATTAGTGGAGCCACTATGGGGGCGTTTATGGGGAAGAGGCTCGCTACCACTCTTTCTCGGAGCTCCGGCTCCATGGTCTCCATGGGAGGCGCCTGATGGTTGAGTTTTTTTCGCACCATTTTGAAAGGCCTTCCCCACGGGTCCCGGTCCAGTCCTGTGAGAAACTCGTCCCACGCCAGAGTTTTGGCCCTGATAATCGCCGCCTCCATTACCTTTTTGGTAGCTAGGTAGACCTCTCGGAGCCTCTCCTCCTCTTCCGGTTGGCGTCTTCGCCGTCTCCTGCACCTCTGGTATGCTCGACGTGTCCGTTGGCATTCGGCTCGGAGAGTTCCTAGTTCCTCCGACCACCAGTAGACCTGGGTCCTTTCATGAAGGCCATGTGCCCTGGGCATAGCGGCGTTGCACACCGACGTGAGGGACTGGGTCAGCCGGTCCACTCTTTCCTCAATATCCCGGCCCCAGCCCTGTGCTTCGCTGCACCAGGCCTGGACAAGCGCCTCCTCCTCCACACGTTGCTCATTTAGCCGAGTTATCGCCCACTTTGGGAACTGCTGCCCTACAAGCCTTCTCCTCGGTAGGGACCACCCAGATCGGGATGTGACCTCGAAGCGGATATACCTATGGTCGGAATGGGAGTACGGTTCCACCATAACTCTCCACCCGCTCACTCTGCGAGCGAGAGCGGGAGTGGCGAGGGTGAGGTCTACAATAGAGCCTCCGTTCCACCGAACACAGGTGAAAGTTGTGCCCCGGTTTAGACAATCGAGGCCGGCGGACGCCATCCATTCCACCACCGCCCTACCCTTGGAGTTGGTGACAGGGGAACCCCAAACCGGGTGCTTGGCGTTAAAGTCACCCGCCACCAGCACCTGAAGCGGTGCAAGGCGCCGTACCACACCACTGACAACATCCAGCCAGCTCTCAAAGTCATTCAGGTGCCGATTTGGGGAGAAGTAAGTGCCTACCACTGCGAAGTCTCCCCAGGTCGCAGCCACATAGCCCGGTCCTCTTTCTCTGACCGAAAGAGGAGGGGAGTGGGCGGCCCGTATCGGTGCTAAAATAGCGACGGTGTCGTCCTCAGCCCTAGCCCAGTTGTGACGATCTGGCACATAGTAAGGCTCCGACACTATCACCAGATCAGACTTCCACACCGCTGCCTGCTGCATAAGAAGATCCTGTGCAGCAGCAGCGTGGTTGATGTTCACCTGTAGAATATTGAGGGGCCGTATGTCCATTAAGGTGCCGTCTCATTAACCTCCATGGCACCTTGTGCCCCGTTGTCAACTCCCCTGACTTTGGGGAGTGGCTTCGGCTTAACAACAGGGGGGCGGCAGATCTTGCTCCCCATGATGTGCTCAGCAGGTAGCTTTGCTGCCAGACAAACCGAGCACTTAGGCTCTTCCGTGCAGGTCGCCGCCTTGTGTCCATCCCGCCCGCACCTATAACATGCGTCAGAACGGTCGATGGTCTGCGGACACATTCGACGCATGTGCCCCGGTGCCATACACTTATAACACCGAAGCGGGAGAGCTTCTAGTGCCCGGATTTGGGCACAGCTCCATCCCACCATGAGCTTGCCGGACTCAACCACCAACTTTGCCGCCGACGTCGGACATTTCACCATCGTGGCGAATAGACCACCGGGCCCGGATCTAAAGGGGCCAACTTTGATAAGCTCCTGCGAGCATCCGCCCTTAACTGCAATCGCTGCCTGCACATCTTCTGCTAATACAGAGTCATCCAGCCCGGAAATACGCAGATCCACGCACTTCACGGGTCTGGTGACATTAGCAAAGCCCTTCAGCGCCTCCTTAAGCTTTGCCGCCATGGTATCGGCCTTCTCCACACCTGTGGGGCCGGGGATCTCTATCATGCGGGCTCCTGACTGTGTTGGCTTGACAGAGATTCTTTCAAGACCCAGCTCTTGCAGGCTAACCGCTGCCCTGGCTTTTACTATGACCTCTGCATACGTGACGCCTTGCGCCGCTGCCTCATCTGAGACCGTCAACACTATCGCCGCCGTGCGAGGGGGGATCAATTTGGGCCCCTTATGAGCCTTAGGTGCTGGCTTTGGTTTTGGTGGCTTGGCTCGGGTTTTTTTCCCCTCTTTCACCACCCCACCCCGCCCGTTGGCCACCTGCCACGGGGCAACCTCCCACGGAAATTCTGTTACTGGAGCAGAAGATGCCACCATCTGCGCATAAGAAGAGCAAGAGGTTCCTGCCACCGCTGGATTAGGCTGAACCTGCGCCTTATGCTTGGAGGCATTCACAGCGACTTTTGCCGCGTTTCGTCTATCCGCCTCTAAGGGTGGACGGGGATTCGGATTCGGAAGAAGTCTGTCCTCCAGGCCCTCAAACCTCGCATTTAGCATGAATCCGACCGATTCCATAACTGACCTACGGACATACTCGGCGAACTCGGCTGGACTTGATATATTCTCATCGACTGACTGACGCCCACCTTCTACGACCACTACTTGAGGCTTGCCATTAGCACGTTTCAGTTGGGCCACTTCTCCACTCTTCTCCTGGTAGCCTCTGCGGTGGGCCTCCATATCCCGTTGCAGGTCAGTTATCTTCTCTCGGAGGCGAGCGTTCTCCGCTTTCACGCTCCGTATCTCAGCTGCGAGGTTTGACGCACTCAGCTCCTTCAACATCCGCGTGAGCCTCTGAGTGGATTCTTTTACTACTCCTTTCTTACTAAACTTTTTGGAGTTACCAACCGCCCGCCAGATCTTGTCGACGTCGGCCAAAGCCGCTCTACCCCACTCTTCCGGACCAGCCTCTGGAGGTGGTATCGGCTCCTCCGCGGAGCCCGGACCTGTTGACTCTTCTTCTTCCCCCAGTGTGAAGTCTTCAGAGCTGCTCCTTAGCCGGCGCATGCGTTTCTTGGCCTTCGACAACCCAACAGTGGTCCTCGTCGCTGGACCATTAGCCTTAGCTTTACCAGCCTTCGCTTTTTTACGCGGCTCGACATTTTCCGAGTTGGCTCCAACATTGACCGGGCACTCCCCGGAAAGGGTAAGCTGTTGACTCCTCTCCACTGCTGCCACAGACCTAGTAGTGGGGCGCCTCCGACTCTCATGAGAACTCGAACACTCACTGAGTGCGTCGTCCGACATGACGATCACGCCGTCATTGGCACTGTTTTGGAACGGACCCTGTGCGCTGTCCACTAGGCGGTAATTGCCCCCCCCAGAAACGGTGGGGCTGCCCGCGACTAATGCCGCGGGGAGGGATTCTCCTGCCGCTGAGCGGCCGGTACCCTCCTGGGGTAATACTGTTTCATTACTCGCCATTTTCATAAGTTGAACCTCTTTGTTACAGGGGTAAGGTCCCAGATCCCCTTTGCCAGACTATCAGCCACCGCCGCAGTAAACTACCGCGGCGGTGCTCAGGGTGCACCACGGGAAGGTTGTCTGGCGTGGCACCCCAATTTACCTACCCTAACATGAGTGTGATAGCTGAAGCACGCTGAAGTGAATGTTTACGAAGGGATCAGTTTTTATGGCAAACTAGCCCTCCGCCCGCAGCTTCGCCCGCGTGGACTACACGATGCGACGTTATCCCGCGGGCATGTGATATTTTTCCGGGATTAAGGCTGCGATTCCCCAAAATAGGGTATTTTAAATTATGGATTACTCGCAAATCACAAGTAGGTACTTAAAACTTGGAAAAAAATATGTTATTTTACAGTTATTTATCTAGTGCTTCCGGCCGTTTTTTTTCGATTGGTGTTATTTACTCATATATATTTGAGTTACTGTGTCAAATAAAATCCCAAACATCCTTCTAATCGTAATCCAAATATCGTATTACTTGCAGTTTACTTGGTTTTAGTTAATGAAAAATATACGAAAATGATTGTCTTTGATTAGCCGAAGGATTCCGGCCGTCATAATTTTAATTTTTTTATTAGTTGATTTTTAATTGAATTTTAAGTGATTTTCGATTAGCGGGGCGCTCGCGAGTTCACAGTTCACTGCCGGCTGCCGCTGCGTCCGCGTGAAGTGTATCGAGCGCGGCCGAGCAAGCGTTAGCGTGCCTATTTCGGTCGGGAATCCTCGCCTTAAAAGTAGCCTTTATCACTCCAGGTATCTCCATACCAGAACATCACGTTGATCCGTTGCTCTGTTTTGACGTGAAAGATGGACAAACAAACAAACAAACACACTTTCACATATAATGGTACCTCTTAGTATGGATTTATATGATTTTTAAGCTGGTGCCAATCTTAGGCGTCTAATAACAGCGCTAGCAAGTTTACAGCCGTTTTACTCCATACCAGGGCGCCAGTTTTGGATGAGCTTGACAGTGGCAGTGGTTTGGCACGACAAAATTTTCAGAAAGCCAGCGCTGGGTATTCAATTCAGCAATATTGTCACCAGCTACAGGATATGTAAAACTGCCATTGTTCTTAAATGTATGCACAGAAGACATTTATTAAAAAACCAACTTTAGTCATATTTAGCATAACTTTTCAGGAGGCAGAAAACAAAATTCTACTATGAGTTAGTGAGCTATTATAATGATGCAAATACAATTTTATATAGGTACAGTTTCTAGATCTAGCTTAGAATTGTTGCAAATTTATTTACTTTATTAATATAACTTCATAGTCGGCTACAAGATAACGTTATTATCTCGATCGTCAAAGACAAAGGTGGTTTTTAACATAAGGTCTTCGAATTGTACTTTAGCTTTAGATTCCTATATTTACGACTTGCGTTCATTAAAATGTGTGTAATACGAGTATATTATAATTATTGATGACGGACTTCTTGAGAGTGAAGTGATACCCACAGTTTCTTGCTACTACAAAGTAATCTGTGGCGAAACCTAACGCACTCTACCTAGGTATTTCAAGAAAATCCAAATGTTGTCAGTACAAAACAAATGCCATCTTCAGGACAACTTCTTTTTTTCTGCAAGCTAAAGTTACTATGATGTGGTCCAACACTCGAAAAGTGGGTATAACCTGAAAGTCTTTAGTAGATTATAAGAACCTTGGGAGGCTGATGCAAACCTAGACTTGCCGGTGGGGTTATTCCTCAAATGAAGGGTTCGAATATGGTGCCACCTCCTCGCACATCATGGCACACCTTATGTCCTGCCCCGAATCCCCCCCGTTTTACACACGCGAGGCGAGGATCCCTATAACTCCACTGAGAATGCAACACTTGTGGCGCAATACTGGTCTGTTTTTAGCCAAATGGTGATGAAGGAGACCCGTAAAATGTAGGTACCATGTGTTTAAAAATAGTACATTATGATACAAGTGAGTTTAGGTTGCTCATTATACACGAGGCTGTGGGTTGCAGCCCGAGCCGCAGGCGAGGGCGTAAATCAGCCGAGTGTCTAGTGAGTAAGTTGCTCACGAGTTTCATACGCACTTTTTCAACACACTTGCGAGGAAAAACAAACATTTATTGCATACATATTGTATTATCCTAATATTAACTAAGGGAAAAAGCGCGCAAGTTTTTTTTTTTTGCACGCGCCAAATGAGAGGTGATTGAACCATACAGCCTACTTGAAAATAATTAAGTATAATAATAGTGATAAAATGCAAATGTTTTATAACAAATTATTGTGAAACGTAAATGGATTTTCAGCCGTATAAAACCTCTTTGTTGTTACAAAAAAAGAACTGTATCTATTACCCGCTGAAATTGAAAATGCTGTTGACTCGCATATAACTTGCAGTTAGGTACTAACTTAACTTTGTAGGGATACTGTATTACCCGGTTAAATTAAAAAGTCTCTGTTTACTCGCATATAATTTGCAGTTAGGTACTTACTTAACTTTGTAGGGATAATTCTATTACGCAACTAGTACTGTAATATTATTATGCACACGTGGGTTATAGTTCGGTTTATGGCCCTAAGATCGATGTAATAAGGCTCACTTTATGAGCAAGTGTGTTGAAAAAATCTTTCTTTTTCAGTGAGTCTAGAAGACGATGGCGATGGCGCATCGGACAGAAACTGTTCTACGGGCTTGGGCACGTGTACAACGACCTTTGCGCCGCAATGTGGTTCTCCTACATGATGCTGTTCCTGCAAGCTGTGCTCGGCATGAGGGCAGCGGTCGCTGGCACTATGCTGCTGTTAGGTAATGTGAAGAACTGTTTTAGTATCAATTGATTCACCGGCTACATCATATTTATTCATAGGTACGTATAATGTCCACGAATAACCACATACGAAAATGACCAAAACTTGTAACACGGGTATCAAATCAGTGCTTACGTAGGTAACCGATCGGCGATCTTAAAACCACAACCTGCTGTGGAATTGCGTTATTAATTGACAGTTCATCATTAGTTCATATTGTATCATAAGTAAGTATTATACGTCATTCCATACAAATTGCAGCCGATTGAATACGATATGAATTGTCAAAATACGATTACCTTACGCCTGATTTCCCGCTGTTCCTACTGTAAAAACAATATTAAAATAGAAATATTGTAGGCTGGATTAGAAGACCATAGGTTATTATTATTACCAATTTCCCAAAGGAACGGGAACCACGACCACAGATTACTATAGTAGATTGTTTGGCAAGGGCTGTATGGCACCCATAACAGTCGAGTGTTTTGGCGCACGAACGAAGTGAGGGCGCCGATAGTTCGAGACTGTTATGGGTCCATACACCCGAAGTAAACACTCTACTTTTCATTTCGAATATGAGGATAGTAAAAATAAACAGAAATAATCTAAAAAATATTTTTGCTATGGCCGCGGAATTTTCGAAAGACTATAACTTTTTTGTTCATTTTCTCTATTTTAGGGAAGGCAAGGGAAACTAAGTCCAAACAGTCTAGTTTGGTGTTTGACCCGTACTCTATGCAATTCCATGAAATGAATAGCCTGATTTTTTATGTTACAAATAACTTATTTGGTTTAATCTGTTTCTAAAAACGCATTCTTAAAAAAAACAATGTTTTAGATATTAAAATAATAATTCTACGATATTAATTATTTTATTTAATAGCAAAACATGGCTGTATAGGCTTCTGTGCCTTTGCCTGCATACTTTTGCTAAATAAATGTCCAAAGAGCCAAAGAGATACTTGAAGATTCTACACACGTTCCTATCCGACCTCCGATTCGGTCTGCTCCCAGACCAAATCGGAACGTGTGTAGCGCAGAATGGGGGAGTTTCCTGCAGTAATTTTTCGATGCACTAGATGGCGCTGTAACTCTAATACAACCTACTTTTTTCAGCATTTATGGCAAAGGATTAGTTCATTGAGCCTTAAAAAGACTTGTGTGTCGGTCGGTTGTACTGTCAAATTAATCTGTATGGTTTTTGTGATTGAAGTTCACTTTCTACCTTATCTGTGGGATAATAATGTACTCTTTGGTCGATGATTGATTATTTTAATAGCGGCCCATTCACGGCAGGCCGCCCCGCCATCCATCTCGCCTCACGCAGGATAGTGAATGTTGTTGCAGGAGCCTCCTGCGACAACATTCACCATCCTGCGTAAAAGCCTAGTTTACATTGGTCGAGTAGGCGGCCGAGTTGAGTAGCGAGTGACAAAAAGCAGGCTAACTCGACCAATGTAAACGAAAGGGCGAGTAAACTGGGTAGGGCTAGCACAACTTGAGCGCGACTCGAGTGACAAAGAGTCGCGGGCACTTTCAACCAATCAGATCGCTCGTAGATAGCGCGCGCGACTTAAGGCGAAGTGCTGATTGGTTGAAAGGAGCGCGACAAAGAGTCGCGCTAAGTTGTGCCAGACCTACTGAGCGAGTCGAGTGGTCTCGCGCGGAGCATAGTTGCTCGGCCAAGTTGTTCCCCACCACTTGTAACTCGACTCGTCTGCCTACTCGCCCTGTTAAACCGTTGACTCGCTCGGAAAACTAACTGGGCCCAGTACTTTTACCAGAGGTTCTGGGCCCAATTACTTTACCAATGTAAACGGTGGAAGGCGAGTCGAGTAGTACCTCAGTTACTGGACCCAGGGGTGCTACCGGCTAAAAAATATGGATATGGGTATGGGCTTCAACTGTCATTTGAATTCCTTATTTTAATAAATTTCAGCAAAAATCTATCAAGATAAGGAATTCAAATGACAGTTGAAGCCCATACCCATATCCATATTTCTTAGCCGGTAGCCCCCCATAGATTTTTGCTGCTTTGTTCTATTGAACGTTGCTAGCTAGTTATCGTCATACACGACGTCTTAAAACAAGGAACTGATAGCGGCTATTTTCTTAATAAAATAGACTTAAAATTCCCAAAAACGTATGAAGTTCATACCCATAAAGTTACGCTGTAGCCCCCAGGTCGCTAGGCCGCCGAGCTGCTCTTTTAATGTAAACTAGGGCGAGACGGCCTGCCGTGAATGGGCCGCTTTAGTCTTCCTATTAGGTGCCCATTAGACTGTAGGTTTTGCTGTCAGTTTGCTATCATTCACGATTCTTTTAGCTAATCAAAATGAACCATTCATAACGCTGCCCGAAGGCCCCGAAGTTCCTCTATACCGATTGGTTAGATAGTCATGACTCATGAGTGATGGAATTGACTGATTGTTGCATGACCGTCTAATGTACGCCTTACTACAGACATCCTATTTTCTTTGCTATTTTCTATTAGGTACTTTTTCGTTTACTTCTTCAGAAAAAGTTAGGTCGCTTTAGTGGGGTAGCGCCATCTAGTACACATTTTTGAACTGCACGATGAAACGTCAAAAGAAACTCTCTCATTGGTCTGGGAGCAGACCAAATCGGCTGTCGGATCGGAACGTGTATTGATGCTATTTCAGATTTTGACATGACTCCTCCTATTCCTTTTTTAAATTTCATATCGGCCCTAGGGCCGCCACATACCACTTTCAACCCGAATTTTAGGCAAGTTTGCAGTTACTTTCAGAATATGAGACATGAAAAATAGTTAACGACCGTAAAACCGCAGGGTGCGTATAGTTAGGTAAATCATAAATGCTCCACGATTTTACTATAAGTAATAAATAAAAAGTCTCTTCGGCTATTGATGTATTGTTTTCCGATTTGGCGCACCGATTTGGCGCAGGGGTAAACTACCTGCCTTCTGCGCCAGAGGTCTCGGGTTCGATTCCCGAACAAGACAAATATTTGTGTGCATGAACATGTCTATTTGTCTTGGTCTGGGTGTTTTCTATGTATATTAAGTATGTATTTACAAACAAAAAGTATTTAAGTAGGGCAGGCGTACCGGTTTTGGCCACTTTTTGCTCTAATAGTTTTCTAAACAACTTTTAGCCATTTTTGATATAGGCAATTAAAATAAAGTATTTTTAACCGACTTCTAAATCAAAAAGGAGGAGGTTCTCTATTCGTCTGTATGTATGTTTTTTTTTTTTTTTTTGTGTATGTCCACCGATTACTCGAAGACGGCTGAACCGATTGAAATGGTTCAAACGTTATTACATCAGGTTGGTTTCCTAGTTGGTCCCATTTTTTGAAAATTGAAATCGGTTCAGTAGTTTTCAGGAAATCTTGAAAATACTGTCGTTTTCGTTACCACTTTATGTGAATTTAATACGTATCTTTAGGCATAACTCCTTTGTTTATAAACCGATTTAGAAGATTCTTGTTTTGGTAAAAAGGGGATACCTCAATGTATTTTAACCGACTTCGAAAAAGGAGGTTTTCAGTTTGATCACATACCTATTTACCAGAAAACACGTAAATTGCCTGCACGATGCACTAAAAAATGTGAAATAAAAATTATTTTTATAAAAAAATAAAACCGCCATCAAAAAAACCACATCAAAAAAGTAAGAAATAATTCCTCACCAAATAAATAACGTAAGTACTTTGAAGTCGGGCGGGTTTTAACAAAAACAACAAAAAATTGTACATGTTTCACGCTTAATAACAACCGTTAGAATTCCTTATGTCATAAGATTTTTTTTCAATAAATTCCATTTTCTGTTTTAAAAAATGTTTTGTATGAAAATTTTAAGAAATTTGTTTTGGATGAAATACTTTATAAACCTTTGTTTTTTACAATTAAATTGTTGTTTTGCAATTGACTGGTTTCTAGCGCATTAGAATATATTGATTTTACCTGGGTTTGGTTTTGATTTTTCGCTATACTTACAAAAGTTTAACTATCAGTAAGTGGCCAAAACCGGTACATTTGGCACCTCTCACACATTGTGTGTAATATAAAAAAAACTATTTTACTGTTATAAATTTGAAAAATGTACTTTTAAAGGTAGATAAATTATCTATAATTTAAGATATAATTTGTGTCTTAAATACCTAAGACCATTTAGTACTTAGTGCTTAAATGTCAAAAAATCCTTAAAGTGGCCACAAAGGGTACCTCTGCCCTATATATTTATCCGTTATCAAGTTCACGTAGACACAGTTTCTTGAGAAATTAACTACGGGCTTAGATAATAATTGGTGTGATCGTAAGAAAAATATTTATTTATTTATTATTTATTTTCATATACTTACCTACTTATTTCATCGATATTTTTCTTTTTCAGGACAAATAATCGACGCTCTGGCTACTCCAGCAGTGGGCGTCCTAGCTGACCGTTATGGCACAAAGAAGTCTTGGCACTTGTCAGGTATCTTAACTACATAATCGCTAATTAAATCTAGTTGAGTTAAGTAGTACATCAGTAGCGTCAGTAAACCAAAGTTTCCACTCTGTAAAAAAATAGATATGTTTCGAAAATATTTTTTCTTACTTTGATATTTTCGGCAAGAAATCACCAACTCTTTTGTAAATAGAGATAAGACTGTTTTCGCTTAGCTTGAATGTTGTGATTCGAGGCAATCATCCAGGGGTTGGGATAACATACCTACTGACTAAACTTCCTTTTACCTTCTTATTTGTGCTAGTACTAGAGGTACCTACTTAGAGGCTACACTTGGATTTGCGGGGTTCCGGAGTGGTCGTCTCTTTTTGACCAGGGCCTTGACCAACTTAAACCTAAGTCTACTAAGTATGCACTATACACTTTCTGTTTCAGGCAGTATCCTAGTAACATGTACATTTCCACTCCTCTTCATACGATGTTGGGGGTGCTGGCTAGGCCAGGACGCCGATTACCTCTCCTGGTGGATGCCATTCTACTACGCGGTGCTGATAGTCTTCTTCCAGATTGGATGGGCCATCACACAGATCTCTCACTTAGCTATGATCCCTGCCATCACTGATAATCTGGAGATTCGGTCGGAGTTGACTTCTATAAGGTGAACTATGAACAGATAGAGCACTGTTATAAGTATAGTTATTTTGTTGCATTGCCAATTCTTTATAATAGCTGAATTATCTAAGGCAACTTTTGATTGAATGATTGAATGTCCAATTATGTTAACTGAGAACTTTTTATCTCCAAACTCTCTCTTAAATGCTAAAATAGTCAATTCCGACTTTCCGGTGACTTTGCGAGGTTCCTTATAGCAATGGGTTACTTTGCTTACAGATATATGGCTTCTGTGATATCAAGTTTAATGGTATACCTGATTACATGGGTGGTACTTAGAGCAACCAATTACAGTACATTCATTGGACCTACAGATGACTACAAGTTTAGAGTAAGTTCTAATATAATATGTGCCTATCTAGTTGTTATACTCGTATGTATGTTATGGCCAAATTCCAGGGAAGTTTACAATGTAACAGTAAAAGTTTTTAAACTGTAGTTGTTGTTTTCAGGATGTATCAATAATCATATCGGGAATTGGGATCTCAACTTATTCGCTATTTCATATTTTCTTCAAATTAAACCCTTCGAAGGAAGCTAAAGCTAACGGCCTCAGTAGTGTTACCAACGGAACAACTTCTCTGGTGAAAGAAGATGCCGAGACTGTTCTGCCTACCAAGTCAAAAATAATGCATTTCGTGCGAATGCCGTTGTTGTACCAGGCCAGTTTGCTGTAAGTAGTAGGTACTTATCTTCTTTACGTACACCTCCAAGAAATTCGTAACCTCTTGAAAACAATGTGCGAAAAGTCATATTAATTTGATTATCCCCTGGACTGGACCACAGTTTGTAGTAGTGTTCAGCTTATCAATAAGTACCTTTAAGATATTTAGAAGATTAAATAATATTATCCAGGTATTAAATAATTTTCATAAAAATAGAATATGAGACGTATACCTACCCAGAGAACCAAAAAAATTTATATGTCAAGCTCTTCCGAGCAGCCATTAGGGTCAGGCCGTAGATTTTGCCACAAATAGCGCAATGGTGACGCAAAATTTTCTACGAGTCGGTCGCACAAAGTGGCGCTAAATGGTAGCGCAAAATTATTAAGGAGCACGTACATTAATGTGATTTTATTTAACAAACATTTACTAACAAGAGGTATTGCATCAAAGTAGAAAAAGAAACACGATGTTGGTATGTAAGTATGTTTAATTAATAATTAACAATAATGTACCTATGAGTAATTCTTTTTTATATATTGCGCACAATGAAAAGTTAAACAGGATGACAAAAACTAGTAAGTATGTATGATTTGTTCAATTTACAAAAAAAATACATTTAATTTGGTAGATGGAGGTATTTCGTATTCATCATCATCATCATTTCAGCCGTACGACGCCCACTGCTGGGCATAGGCCTCCCCCAAGTATGATTCATTATTAATTATATAAATATACTTAATACAACTTTAAAATTTATTTCAACTCTTTTCAATGTTTGAGAGTCCATTACTTTGACTCTAGCAACAACCTGCTTGAAGTATGACTTTTAAAATGACCTGCCAACCATTAAGATACCAAAAAAAAATAGATCTGTCGATAAAGAAAAAAGTTAGATGGGTTTAAAAGTTAGTATGAAAGTGACGAAATTCCAAAACTTATAAAAAAACAAAATAAAAATAATAATAAATAAATAATAAATAACTTCTTACATTCACACCAATTATCTAAGCCCATGTTAATTTCATTAAGAAACTGTATCATGGAAAACTTGATAACGGATAAATATATACTTAAATACTTTTTGTTTGTAAATACATACTTAACATACATAGTAAACACCCAGACCCAGACAAATAGACATGTTCATGCACACAAATATTTGTCTTGTTCGGGAATCGAACCCGAGACCACTGGCGCAGAAGGTGGGTAGCCTACCCCTGCGCCAAATCGGTCGTCAAAAAACCTTTGGACCTAAATAAAATCTTTGGGGCTGGTTAGGTAGCAGACCACCGCACCTACCCCTAGTTTCGTATGTTTAACGTTCGGCCGAACACCCTGTACTTATAGAATATTAATAAAAGCTAACAAATCAATTAATAGTAATGCTAGTCATGTTTTTTAGCGGAATTACAGCTAAAAGTAATTTCAAAATAATAAAAACACTTGTTAACCTTGTGTGCATGCACTATTATTCAATAGCGTAAAATAAGTGATGCAATTTCTACGCAACCGGTATCGCAAAGTGGCATAAAGACAGTTTTGCGGAACCGAGGCGCAAATGAAATCGATTATAACTCTTAAAATATACTATTTTACAAGGCTAATTTAACATATACAGATCACACACATCTAATTAAACCATGCGCAACAACAATTATAAGTTTTAATCAAAAACTTACCTTGAAATCTCAAAAAATGCACTCGGCAAAGTAGGCGACACTTTTCACTTTGATCGGAGTTGACACCGAAATGTCAAAAAATATGGTTGTCAACGCTGCATTGACCATAGAATACGATACTTTGGTGATACCAGCACTCAAACACAATCTTAATAAATGTTTTAAAACCATAAAATGGGTGAAAATGGTTGCGCAATATGAGTAGCTTAAAGAAATGGTTTTTCAAAAAAAAAATCTTATTGCCGAAAATTTATCTTTTTTCTTAGGAAATACGCAAAGATATTAAAGGAATGGCAATCTTATTATTATTTTATAACATCAAATCAAACAGCTCATCAATAAGTTAAAAAATGATAATTTTATCGATGTTTAAGCTGTACATCTACCAATGCGGATTCGCGGTTTTTATAAAAAATCCGTCACTTTTGGGAGGGAAATGTCAAATAGTTTTCCAAATCTATAAACTTATCCAAATATCTATATCTGCCTTGGTTTGCTATTTCTTAGGAAACACGATGATAAGATTGAGAAATTTCTAAGAGTACTATATTTAAAATTATATGAGGCGGAGACTTTTGTACCCTCGAATGTGGCAAAATCTACGGCCTGACCCATTAACCACCGCAAATCCGCATGGGGCTGACGTGGTAGAATCATTCTTTTTATATAAGAGGGATGGATGGAGATCCTGTAATCTCCCTATAAATATTGGATTTGAATCATTACTACTACTAGTCACTACGCTGGCTCAGCGACCCGAAGTGGATCTTGGCCTCCGACATTAAAGTGCGAAATTCCTTCCTGTTTTGTGCCAAGTGAGACCAGTCCATCCAGCTCTTTCAGGTCTTTGACAACTTCATCTTTCCAGCGGTATCTTGGACGACCCAATGGACGTCGTCCAGATGGTTGGCCATGATACGCTATTTTGGCAGCTCAATCTTCACCCATCCTTTCTACGTGCCCCAGCCAGCGAAGTCGGGCAGCTTTTATTTCCCCAATGATACTCGGCTCGGACACCAACTGTTCTATCTCCCGGTTAAACCTTTGCCTCCACTCCCCGTCATCGCCTCTTGCTTGTTGGTCCCAGTATCTTTCGTAGAATTTTTCGTTCTGCGACTAAGAGTTAGTTTTCCTCCCTCAAGGTTATTGTCCAAGTTTCACACCCATACCTACCTACATTAAAATCGGTCTAATGATCGTTTTGTAGATGCTGATTTTTGTAGCTCTGTTTATCAACTTGGATACTAGCAGTTTGAATCGGTTTGATTTAAAAATATCCGACAGTGATTAAAATAATTTATCTATATGTTCTTCCAGATACGTATTCTCGAGGCTGTACTGGGCCCTCAGCCTGGTCTACGTGCCGCTGTTCCTGGAGGAAAGGCTGGTATTCAACCCGAGTGCTGGCTCCGAGCTGGTGGCGAGCGTGCCACTGGTCCTGTATATATCGTCATTTTTCTTCACGCTTCTGCTCAAAAGCAATATTAGCAAATGCGGAAATCAGGTGAGCTATTTGATAACGCTTTGGGTGCTGTGGTGGATTTTCGTTAATTTCGTAGCGAAAGAATTACCTATGTACTTATTTACTTAGAAGTAGAGTTCTAAGTACCTACGCACTATCAACCTATAGATAGTGCGTACTTAGAACTTTTATTTTTGAACTAATGAAATTATTTCTTGCAGGTTGCATATTTAATTGGAAGTTTTCTCAGTCTAATCAGCAGCATGTGGATAGCGATATCCGTCGGCCCGGAGGCTAGCATCGTGCAAATATATTTAGTGGCGTGTTTAATAGGTACCACTTATTAACATTATTATGCTACTTTAAATCGTAATTGTTATATGGTTTTTATTTGGCCAGACATGTTAAGATTCGACGACGCGACGGCGACGATGAAATAACTTCCGTACATACCTACATAATTATAAGAAAACATTTTAAAACTTTTCTCGTAACTTTAACTAAGAGGAACCTGAGAAAGGATTTGTCTACCTACATTGAAACGATTTATCTTCACTCATGTTATATTCGAATTATGAACTTATACCTGCCGGCCTAGCATGATTTATTTTTATTTATTTATTTTTATTTATTAGAAACCAGGCAAGCATTTGACAGCCATCTTGTTTGGCTAACAGGATGCAGTCTATTAGGATGTTACATGCCTGCCCAGGAGAAGCCTATTCACTCTCGACTTAAAGAGACTTAGGTTGTAAGAATCAGGGAACACAGAGACAGGCAGCTCATTCCACTCTTTAGCGGTTCGTATGAGGAATGAATTTGCGAAGCGCTTGGTACGGACAGCTGGAATGTCAACGATGTAGGGGTGCTAGGCTAGTCTGCGTCTGGTACCCCGATGGTGGAAAGGGGCTGGAGGCACAAGGTCATGGAGCTCGCTCGCACACTCACCAAAGTGAATTCTATAAAAAACCGATAAGCATGTGTTAGATTTTAAAGAGAAAGTATGGAAATATGACTATTCTGATTAAAGCAGTAAACTGTTCAATTAACTAGGAATAAAACCATAAAGCTTATATATTTCAATAAGACCGGAATCAAGTAAAACACAAATAAAGATTTAAAAGCATTTTATTGTTTTGATTCGTCCTCAATTTTTTACCTACCCGTTAAGGACATCTTTTAGCTGATAAGAAAAAAGGGCGAAAAAAACTCACCAGCGTTATCAGAAACAACGACATTTACAAAATAATTATGTCGTTTTTGGACAAAGAACACATTTTATTGTAAATTAACATTTAGAACCACATTACTTTTCATGATAAAAGATTAAACAACATTTACGAATAACATCAAGCATTTGCTATAAACTGTTACTTCATATTATTTCCGTACTCACATCATTTATACAAAACCACTAAGGACAACATTAATTTAATATTATCAAGTAATAAACAAGTTAACGAATATCCCTTTAACAAAAGAATAACTTCAGCAACATCTACCAGACAATACATTGGCATTGGATAGCAAAGAAAAACAGTATAATAGAGGAATATAAAATTACAGGGGGGTATACTTAACTCAACAGTGCTGACGACTCGAACCACAAGACTGTTCGTTTTACCGCCAAGCTAACTTTTATATCTTTATTGACAATTCCTTAAAAACATTAACAAGGATGATACTTTTATTAAACCATTTCTCAAAACCTTTTAAAACTTATGAGAATGATTCACCACTATCTATTATCAAGAAACACATCGTAAATTGTAAGAAATATCAGTTTTAAATTCTCATCTTGTTTTGAAGCAAGTAATGTTACAGTCCGACATAAATATTCTTAACATTTATCAACCTTTAAATATTTATCAAAGCCAAATGATTTGAAAACCACTCAAAAATAGCTAACATATTATTTTATTAATAACAAACAATAATGATAAGATAAATTCTTCAAAAATAACAATAATTGGTAACAGTCTATCAGTTTTAATTCCACTTCCTGTTCTTAAGAAGGAACGTTTAGTTAAGCGGATATACATTTACCAACTTATTAATTTTATCACAGCCAAATGCTGTAAAAATCTGTCGAAAATATCAAAGTTTGTATTTGATAACTAATAAAATATTATCATATGGCAATTCACTCGAAAATGTCAATATTATAACTTGACTTATTCCCTAAAGTAACACATGCAACCTCTCGGCGGTGGCTGAGGCTCGTAAAGTTTCGCCGTGGCCAACGCCGAGTCTTCAATGAGCTTCCTGGCACGGTTTTCAATCGAGTCCAAAATCTCAAGCTGATACTTTGCAGAACCATCCCACAGGTGACTACAGTACTCCATGCACGGACGAATCTGGGCTTTGTATAACAAAAGCAATTGATTCGGTGAGAAGTACCGTTTAGCGCGTGAGAGGACGCCAAGTTTTTTAGCCGCACACTTTGCAATGGAGTCGATGTACTCGCCAAAATTCAGGTTGGATGACAGGTTCAGGCTAAGAAGTTGCAGGTGGTCGGTTATCGGTAAGGACACACTCTGGCAAGTCGGAGTCAGTTGGAAGGGATTCCGTTTGGCGGTGAATAAACAAGCCTGCGTTTTAGCGGCATTGAATCCGACAAGATTGGCGTTGCCCCAATCGGAGACAGCCTGAAGTGCCAGATTCATTTTCTCAACTAGGGATTCTCGACGAGACTGGATTTCGCTACTGGTAGCCTTTGCACTTGAAAGATATCTGCTAGTAATGGTGGTGTCATCTGCATAGCCAATAGTATCAGACATCAGCAGGTCGTTTATGTGCAGAAGAAATAGTGTCGCAGATAAGACAGATCCTTGGGGGACACCTGCATCGATTTCTTTCATGTCGGATGTTTGGCCGTCCACCACAACTCGGATTGCGCGATTTCGGAGGAAACCAGCTATCCAAGTGCAAAGACTATCCGAGATGCCATATGATGGGAGCTTACTAATTAGGCTGCCGTGCCAGACCCTATCAAAGGCTTTGGAGATGTCGAGCGATACGGCAAGTGCTGTGCTGCAAATGAGCGGCTTTTATCACGCGATATGATAACACGTCATGCTGTCTTGCTTACCCCACTAAGGTGTAAGCATGACAGCATGACGTGGAATATCATATAATCCGCTCATGCTAAGCCGGCTGACTTCCAACTCTTCCAAGCCATTCTTTAGCCGGCCACCACAGCGACAATGTGAATTTAGAAGGTATACAGACCGTATAAACTCCTATGAGTAGGGTTTGGCGCCAATCCATATTTTATAATTAATATTTTTTTGCATTATTTTTGAAACATAATATGATAAATGTAATGAGTGTAGATAAAGTAGTGTATGAGACTGCACATAACTTGGTATTAAAACACTCGTGGGATACTATTAAAAAACTTGCCAAGGCTCGTTTTTTAAACTTCCACTCGTGTTTTAATACCCCTCATTATGCAACGGTCACATAAACTAAGTAGATACTATTCTTAACCGTCCAGATAATTCAACACAACTTATATTTTCAGGAGCTGGCAGTTCGATAACGCTGGTTTCGAGCCTGTGCATAACTGCGGACATGATAGGCCCCCACTCTCATCAGGGAGCTGCCATTTATTCCATAGTCACATTTGCAGACAAACTCGTCACGGGCATTGCCGTTGTCGCCATTCAAAATTAGTAAGTGTTGGATATCACCATGAAGCTCGACTTAATACTGAGGTACCTAACTGGAGCTCTCACCCTGAATAAAAAAGTGTCCCTAGCAAATTTGACATTTATGTATGTAGTGGCTGTCAGTTGTCTCATATGACCATACGTATTTTTTTAAAGTGTAGGTGAGACGGAAGACAGCCACTGTGTAATTTGTGGTGGACAAGAAATTGTTCGTACTGCACTCTCCAGTTACCTCAGTATTAAGTCGAGCTTCATGGATATCACCGTGATTAATTGACATAGGGCTTTTTTTGACATTTTTACAAACTTTTCGGGACAGGGGGTTAGAGATGGACGTGTGGAGTAACGAGAAGGGACAAAATTAGAAATCACTATGTGAGAGGAAGTTTGAAAGTGGCACCACTGAGAGAAAAGTTGAAAGGAAACTGCAGGGAACTGTTTGGCTTGGTATGAATACAGTGGCACAAACTTTTCTGTTCCGGTGACAGCGGCGATATTTACTTGTTTCTTTTTTTTTTTTGTAGCTATTTAGCCGGCCCTGACTTCTAAGACCTTCAGCCGCCAGCAACGCTATGGTTGGATAGCAACTTGACAGCAGAATGACATTTTAAAAAAGCACGTTAGGTCTCATTTTGGCCACCGGAACAGAAAAGATTGTGGCACTGTATGTTATGAGAAGGGATGATGGGCATGTTACTAGAAGGTAATGGAAATGAATGTAAGTGGATAGAGAGGAAGTGGGAGACCGCAAAAAAAGATAAATAAATAAATAACTTCTAACAGTCACACCAAATTATCTAAGCCCATTTTAACTTCATCATGAAACTGTATCATGGAAAACTTGATAACGGATATATACTTAAATACTTTTTGTTTGTAAATACATACCTACTTAATATACATAGTAAACACCCAGACCAAGATAATTTAGATATGTTCATGCACACAAATATTTGTCTTGTTCGGGAATCGAACCCGAGACCACTGGCGCAGAAGGTAGGTAGCCTACCCCTGCGCCAAATCGGTCGTCTGATGGATAGAATGAGTGCGTATTAATATGAATGAGAAATGAGTACTTACCTAAATGAGGAAATGGCACTGTAATAGCACAGGCTTTTATTACACTGTGGTAATAGGTAGAGTGGAGTGAAGGAAAAGGACGTACTTACCTACTGCGCCTGCGAGGAAGACTGTTTAAAAGATGGATAGAATAGATAGATTGCGTGCGTAACACTGACCTCTATTTATGTGCGTAATGAAATGAATGAGAAAGGAGTGAATGAGGAGATGGATAACAGAGTGAAGTGGTGGTGCGTAATGAAATGAATGCACAATGAATGAGAAAGGAGTGAATGAGATCCATCTCATTTGGATAACAGAGTGAAGTGGAGGAGAAGGACGTACTGTACTACCCCGACTTCAAATAGAATAGGATGATTCGATACGATTCGGAACAGTCAAGATGTCAGAGTCACATGTCAAGAAAAATGTGGAGAGAAAAAAACTGTTTTTCTTTAGCTTCCGTGGTCGAGTGGTAGGTAGTACCTATGCCTACGTGACGCGTTTCTTAATTTACCCGACCGGGAAACAAACCTAGGAATATGATAGGAACTTAAATGTGATGGTGTCCAATATTAATAATTTATATTTAAAACAAAACTAAAACTTCGCTATAAACTAACAATAGTAAAGTCCATTCGCTTAGATAGTGTCGCCCTTTTATCGCGCCGTGCCGTTTTTGCACGTGCCGCTTCTTGTCAAAGGATGCCGCCTCATAAACAAAAGAAGCCGCGTGCGGCGTACACCCGTAAATGGAATTGTATTTTGGGATTCGGCATTTATTAAATTTTATTTTCTTAAATAATCTATGTTTTAATACAGGTGGTAACGAAGGTTGACTTGTGACAAATCGAACGATGATGAGTAATCATAATAATCATATAAAAATTAATAATAATTATTATTATTTGTAAATCACTTATTTAACTTCCTTTTATATAAAAATATCCAAATTTTAATTAAAATTGACTTTGTTACCCAACTTGAGTGTATTATTTTATATCTGCATTTTATAGCAAGAGCCACAATGCCGTGCGGGTGTACCGACACTATCTAACCGAATTTTACCTACCTAATAATATTGTTGTAATATAAGTTTCATTTCTTCACAGCAAATGTGACGATGCGGAAGATTGCCCACAATACTACAGAGGCGTCCTCACATACGTGTGCGGGGGGAGTGCTGCACTAGGCATTCTCTGTATGTCCCTGGCCAAGCTATTCAGACGGAAACAAGACTCGATATGATTTTATGTAATACATACATATGTAATTTTTATAATAAGCGATACAACCCTATTTAAGAAATAAAATACCGAACTTTTGGACGAATAACGTTTTTGGTTACCTACCTAATTCTTCGTTTACCTAATTATTGCAGAAAGCTATGTTTAAAACTTTTTAAATTTCCAGTGTGATAGGATAGGTTTTAAAATATTAGATAACAAAAAATTACCACAATAGGCAGTTTTTTTTGTGCTTTTTTTGTGCATCGTGCTTGTAGAGCATTTTGATTCGCCGGAGAACATAACTTTTGACTAATTTAAGGCGATACTCGAAAAAATAATGCTGAAGCGAGATAGCAATGAGAAAACGACGCGCGCGGGAGCGAGACCGATTTTGCAGATTAGGCAAAAAATCACAAAATCACTTTGTATTAAAAAACTAGAGCGATTTAAAAAAAATGCTTCTATACGATTCTAAATATTATTGGTGTCCACTAATTAAACCAATTTCCAATAGTGTAAGTAACCCCATTTAAGAATAATCTTGAATTTTCGCATTTTTAGAGGTCTTTTCGAAAAGAAAAAGTGTCGAGGCAAAATCATAAAATCGTGTTTTTTAAACTATACGATTCTAGATAAAGGTATGAAGGTATCTCATTACCAGATTTGTAACAACTGTAACCGTCCTATAATTTTAAATCAAAAACCCATACTTTTGGGTTATTCCACTTATCCCCATCGACTTCCCCCATCAATGGGGGATTGTGAACTTTTCTTCCACAAATCCCCATTCAGTACTAAACAAATTGACAATGGGGATTTGTGGACAAAAACAGTTCACACAACCCTATCAGTTGAAAATAAAAAACTATTTGTTATAAACGCCTTAAGTGGTTCTGTTTCTAGGCATACCTTAGGTAGTCTTGAAATACGATGACCACGTTGCTGGTCTAAGTGGTTTCAAGTTAGCTTCAGCAAGTCGTCGTCTTACTGTCCATGCGCTTTAGTGTAGTCAATGAAGCTAGTTGACCCCAACAGTAATTCCTCAGTCAGAAAAAACTTTACATCATGATAAAGTATCAATAAATTAAAAGTAGGTATGGTATAAATTTCCAAAAATTATAATAATAGTAGATTAGGTATTCTTCAATGAAAGTCTTATTTCATTGATATCTTTTTTAGGAAAAATGCTCCGTCTAAACTTTCTTAGCCGGACATATTCATGTAACGTATAAAAACAATAATATGAAATATCCAAAAAAATATCCCAGCAGAAGCACCAAATTTTAATAAAACAAAATGGGGTGACTTGGACTGAAAATGTCTGTCGAACTTTTTAACGGAATTATACCATTTTGCCAAGCACACTCATGTTTGAAAAAAGTTTTGGATTTTCATCAAGTATCACATACTAGTATAAATAACTCATTTGGTAAAATAAATTTGGACTGAGAAATTACTCGGTTCAATATATAAACAGATTTGTATATTTACCTAACTTCCGTGTGAGTATTTTTTTGGATAATCATTTAAAAGTTTATGGCTCATGCTAATTTATAACTCAACAAAGTTTCATCGACTGAGGAATTAGTGTATGGGTCTCCATACAAAGAATCTGTTCATTGCCTACACTACTTGGGTTACTTCCTCCGAGGCGTCGATAGTCGTCGATTATACTGGGGTCTACCGGCTAAAAAATATGGATATGGACATGGCTTTATTTGACATTTGAAGCCCATAATATGCCCAAATAAGGATAAAATATAGGCTTCAAATGTCAAGCGAAGCCAATGTCCATACCCATATTTTTTTGCCGGTACAGGGGCTGATTTGTAAGTGCAGGGGGCTACCGGCAAAAAAATATGGATATGGGCTTCATTTGACACTTGAAGCCCATATAAGGACAAAATATGAGCTTCAAATGTTAAATGAAGCCCATATGGGCTTATATGTCCAAACCCTATTTTTTTTTGCCGGTACCTACGGGGGCAAATCCTGTGAGAAAGCGATTACGAAGCATTGTGTTCACCAAGCATCGGTCTTCTCGTTCTGTGGTACACCTGGTTCTGCCTATTCCTGGTCTGCGTAGGTTAGAGCCAGTTTCCTCGTAACGTCGGAAACTCTTCGCAGGTACTGTTGACAGCGACACACCGACAGTCCTGGCTGTATCGCACTGACTGGGGCCGGTTTCCCTTTGTTCCCATCCAGTCACACCAAAAAATAGGTACCTACTTTATTATAACGGGTGTCCCAAAAGTAGGTATAGGATGATTTGTCTCAATAAAACGCGAATGGCTTGGAATTTTTTCGTAGTTTTATTTTATTTTAAAGAAGAGACTTGTACAATTTTATCTGAATAGAATATCTGCTAAATGGCCGCCACGGGCATTTTTGCTGTGTGCAAGTTTTTCATGACACTTTCACACTTTTCGCTGCTAATTTCACACATTTCGCTACTTATTTCACCAATAACTCTGCGAATATTTTGTCTATATTGTCTATATTTTGTGGATCGTTGGTGTACAGTGCCACAAGCTTTTCTGTCCCGGTGACGGCCGTGACAGAAGAGCCACTTGCATTACGAAATTAGCTGTCAAAATGGACTGTCGTATGATACTATAGACTATAGACTTTATCTTTGACGTAGCCTCAAAGAAAGAAATCCAGTGCCATCAGATGGCAAGATCTCGGTGGCCATTTGAAATCACCTCTTCTTGAAATTACGAGATTTGTCGACCTTTTTTGTATAACTTCTATGCGCTGTTTTATTGTGAAACGCTCCACGATTAATTTTACATGTGTCAAGATGACGTATATCAAATTTCAACCCGCCATCTTGAATATTTCGGAAATAGCGTGAAATTCAAATCCTATACGTACTTTTGAGACACCCTTTAGTTCTATATTAGAGTGCGCGCGGACGAAATCGAATAGGTACCTATAGGTAAGTAAGTAATAATCTTTTCCATAACCTTAGAACAAAAAAAATTTGTAACTAGCGCCGAAAACGCGCAGTCACGCGTCACGCGCAGTCATCTGACAACGCACTTTACTTCGTATCAACAATATTGGACAGATGAAAATATATAATTCACGAAAAAGTTTTATAGGTACGTGACAGATACCTAAGTCTGCGCGCATGCGCGACTGGGACATTTTTGGCGCTAGTTACAGTACATTTTTTTGTTCTAATCTTATGGAAAAGTTTAGTACCTATTCGATTATGACCGCGCGCAAGCGCGGAAGAAATGACAGATTTGTATCGTACGACAGTCAAAACCATTTTCCATACAAAATTACAATTTTAATTTTATAATTTTCCGGAATAAAAAGTAGGTAGCCAATGTTACTCTCTAGCTTCCAAACTATCCCCATAGCAAAAATCAAGTCGATCAGTTGCTTCGTTTTGACGTGAAGGATGGACAAACAAACACACTTTCACATTTATAATATTAGTATGGATGTATATTTTTATATCAAACAGTATTTTTTTTCAATTTCTTGCATTCACAATGCTAGTAATTAAGTCGAGCAGTGGACTGGAAAGACAAAGGTTGTGGGTTCGTATCCTACCTGGGGTACTTGGGTCACTAGTGGTTTTCTTCTAGGTACTATTATTTCTCAAACGCAATATCTTTGACGACCAAAATACTAAGTTTGATTGGATCATCAATTATTATTCTTTGCCATCTACACGTTGTCGCATTATGGCGTACAAACAAACATACCGTTAACAGAGACCACTGTAGTTTCATCAAGTTTCGCGAAAAGGTAATTATCTAATGTAGGTAAGGGTAATCAGTTGGGTATCGAATAAAAAACTTAGATCAGTATCTGAAAAGTATTTAATGTTTACATTCATATTATCACAGAAAATCATTGCTATTCTAGTTGAAAGAATGATCTGGCTTAATTGGAAAAATATTAAACACAGATATTGAGGGTTCATAATTTAAGGCAAATCTATCGTTGGTAAGAATCTGAGTAATCTGACATAACAACACATTTATTTGTGGTTTATTACGAGCTTTTTTGGCATCATTAAATAATCGGACCATTTTTCTCTTACAAGTATCAGTCATATTAGCATTGATGCAAATATTGTATAAATTTTCACAACTTTCAAATAAAGTATTTGGATCCGCCAGTGTTGTCGATTCTGAAGACTGGTCGAGTATATGGATGTTCTCCAACGACTTACATTGACTTAACGAATTGAAAAATGTTCTAAAATCGATATTTCGGTCAATCAGACGTAAGTTTTTTAAAGTTTGGCTCAGGGGTATTGACCGACAGATTGGCTGAAAACATGGTGAAATGGACGGAGCTAGGACATCTAGTGTAACCAGACAACTACAGCAACGAAACAAAACATTAAAAAATTCAACACTATATCGTACTGTACCACTTAAACTTAAAAATGTAAGTTTTGACAAGAATTCAGTATTTGGTGATAAAGCCATAGGGTTAACATAGTTTACACTGAAAGACAAACTTAACTCTGCTCTATATTTATTTTTGAATGTCGTATCGTAGTTCAATGTAAAGTTAGGATTGGCAATCCTTTTCTTCTTAAATTCAAAACTGTTATTACTACTTTTCGGTTCCATAGTCACAACTGGACGCGCATAAAACCAGTCAAATGTATCTGGAACTGGTTCTTGTTGGACTGAATCAATAACATACGGAAAATATCCCTTTAATTTAATAAATAACCTTTTAAATAATGCAGTATTAAAGTTAACTGTCTCCTTATTGAATATCATGACTGCCATATTCCCAATCAAAAAATAATCATACTCTTCTAAATCCCTTATATTCATATCAAATTTATCTTTAAAGAAATCTTTGAAAACTGGAGAAGCATACACTTCCATTTCATACAAATATTCTCCATTGATTATTATTATTATCTCGTAGTTCACTCTAGTAATTGCTTGAAATATACTAATAAAATAATAATTTCCAAAGTTGGCCTCCAAATTCATAAAATATACATAAAATTCATTGAATTTTACTGCACCAGTGAATTGTTCGTCACTGGTTATAGGAAAAGTAGTCTTACGATGAGCTACTGTCAACTTTAAAATATTTAAATACGATTTTGTCAGTAAATGCAGAACAGTATTTGAAAACAGTAAATTTACACATGAGCCAACAAAATGAATGTTTTCCATATTTTTAAAAATGTCTTGATATGTTTCAACTAATGCTTTATTATTTTTTAAAACAGTTTTATCAAATTCAAAATTTATACTAATATTTTTTATAGATGGACAAACTTTATACATATCACAAAAATCAACTAAATCTATATCAGTATAAGAAACATCGAGAGTAATTAACGTCTTTGAGCGTTTTAGTGCTGGTAGCAAAGCAGTTTTGCACAAATCAGTAACACCACATAAGTTCAGAACAGTCAATTGACTAGCTACATTTTTGAAGAAATCGCTTTTCAAGTACTTCACACTGGCAATTGAACATCTTGACATGTGCCACTCTTTGACGAGGTTACGTATTTGTAAAATATTTCTAGCATACTGACAAGTGCTGTACAGGTTACATAGAGACTTCAAGTCTAATTTTTTTACTATAATTATAAATACCTCCTCTGGTAAATCCAGTAATGACATTTTGTATGTATTTCTAGTATAACACACTGATGTCTTTTTCATACAGCAACTTCTGCAAATTGATCTCGTCTGTTCTTTTATTCAAAGATTTTTTAATACAACCTGAAATTGACAGTAGGTATTTATTAATTATTTTTAAATAAAATACATGAACTTGTACACAATTATTGTTAATAAGGCGAGGATTCCCGACCGCAGAAACAACAAAAGAACATTATAAGTACATCGGGCCTAAAACGCCTTTCAAAAAATTTAAACTAATGTCGGCCGGAATCCCTCGGCTATTCAAAGACAATCATTTTCGTATGTGTTTTATTAACTCAAACCAAGTATATTGCAAGTAATAGGATATTTGAGTTAGAGAGAGGGAGAGATTAGAGGGATGTTTGAAATTTTATTTGATGCAGAAAATATCACTAAAAAAACCCCGACACAAAAAAAAACTCAAAAAAGTCAGAAAATAAATTTTCTCTCTCGGTCGGGGGACCCCCAAGCCAACGTATAATATACTTACCCTTTTAGTACTTCTCATTTTGTGGTCCCCCGACCAAGAGAAAATTTATTTTCTGACATTTTTGAGGTTTTTCTTTTGTGTGGATGGTTTTTAAAATTTTATTCTTTTTACTATTTATGTTTTATAAATTACACATAAAATTAAAAAAAAACCGCATTGAAATCGCTAATTTCAGCCAAACAAATCGGAGAAAATTTTTGGCGGCCATTTTGTTTTTTTTTATTGCCACCTAAATTTGTCCAGGGTGTACATTATTTTAGTCAAAGCACCACGTCTGTAATTCTGTATCTTTATCCGTTTTGGCAGGCAGTTGACCATCTCCATAAATGGCCGGATGGATTTTCATCAAACGTGGCTAAGAACCATCTAGATTACTAAAGCTTTCAATTAAAAATAACTGCATGAAATCGCCTGATCCGTTTAGGCACTACGAATATACGTACAGACAGACAGACATAGTCCTCAAAATTATAACACCCCTCTTTGCGCTGCGTCGGGGGTTAAAAATAGAAAATTTAACGGCTGGAATCACTAGATTTAGGTTCGCTACATATCTGACGGAAAATGCGTCAAGCGACTCGAGCGTATCATCGATCGGTCGAATCGGTATATGAACGCATCATCAGTTAGGTGTGCAAGGTTGAATGTTTTATTAAATACTAGCTTTCCGCCCGCAGCTTCGCCCGCGTTGTATACACGACGTTATCCCGCGGGAATGTGATATTTTTCCGGGATAAAAGTAGCCTATGTTCCTCTCCAGGCCACAAAGTATATGTGTCCTAAATTTCAGCCAAATCCGTTGAGCCGTTTTGGCGTGATTGAGTAACAAACATAGGTACAAACATTTAAACATCCAAACATGTAAACATTCACATTTATAATATTATGTACTATTATATATTCTGTGATTATACTAGCTTTCCGCCCGCGGCTTCGCCCGCGTGGACTACACGACGTTACCCCGCGGGAATGTGATATTTTTCCGGGGTAAAAAGTAGCCTATGCTCCTCTCCAGGCCACAAAGTATCTGTGTCCCAGATTTCAGCCAAATCCGTTGAGCCATTTTGGCGAGATTGAGTAACAAATATACAAACATCCAAACGTCTAAACATCCAAACATCTAAACTTTCACATTTATAATATTAGTAGGAAGTAGGATTTTCCGTCAGATATGTACCGACCCAAAAGACTGTAAAATAACATATATTTTTTCCAAATTATGAGTAAGTAAGTACTTGTGATTTGCGAGTAATCCAGAATTTAAAGAACCCTATTTTAGGGAATCTTAGCCTTAACCCATTCAACACCGCCAACGCACCATATGCGTTTTCGGGCGAGTATGCGAGTATGCACTACCTTCACATTTTAGTGTAGTCAACGAAGCTAGTTGACCCCCACAGTAATTCCTCAGTCAGAAAAAACTTTACATCATGACAAAGTATCAATAAATTAAAAGTATGGTATAAATTTCCAAAAAATAATAATAATAGAAGATTAGGTATTTTTTAATGAAAGTCTTATTTCATTGATATCTTTTTTAGGAAAAATGCTCCGTCTAAACTTTCTTAACCGGACATATTCATGTAACGTATTAAAACAATAATATGAAAAATCCAAAAAAATATCCCAGCAGAAACACAAAATTTTAATAAAACAAAATGACTTGGACTGGAAAATGTCTCTGTCGAACTTTTTAACGGAATTATCCCATTTTGCCAAGCATACTCGTTTGAAAAAAGGTTTGGATTTTCATCAAGTATCACATAAGTACTAGTATAAATAACTCATTTGGTAAAACAAATTTGGACTGAGAAATTACTCGGTTCAATATATAAACAGATTTGTATATTTATGTATAAATACCTAAATTCCGTGTGAGTTTTTTTTTGGATAATCATTTAAAAGTTTATGGCTCTGGCTATTTTATAATTATAACTCAGCAAAGTTTCATCGACTGAGGAATTAGTGTATGGGTCTCCATACAAAGAATCTGTTCATTGCCTACACTATTTAACAAATTTACTTTGATATTAAAAAAAAAAGATTTTTTTTCTTGAATTAGCTAGATGAGTGTGATTTTTTTATAAAGTATAAAAAATTATATTAAAAAAACCTTTTATTTAAAATCAAGCTTTTATTCAAATGTCCTAAAAAGAATAAAATAAACTTTGTATCAAGTCAAATCCAACAAATTTATTACATTAAACAATTTATATGTTATAAAAGCTTGTCGCTTTATTTAATTTCATATGTCAAATATAAGTTAAAGCATTTGTGTTTAGTGCAAGCCCAGTAACAATAAAATCTCGCGACAAGCTTTTAAAACAAATAAATTGTTTAATGTAATAAATTTGTTGGATTTGACTTGATACAAAGTTTATTTTATTCTTTTTAGGACATTTGAATAAAAGCTTGATTTTAAATAAAAGGTTTTTTTAATATAATTTATTTTTGTATTTTTAGTTATTATTGGACGTGTTTCTAAGTTGCTTCATTTCATTTAATGCATAATTATTGCATGGTCGTTTGCCAGTTAATTTATTACAGTCTAGCTCTTCAACTGCATCAAGTCTGCAAACACACAAATATATTTTACCACCAAATAGAGATTGTAGATTCTTACTACAGACACACATATTCATTAAATACAAGGCATATTCACATAGGTATAAGAGAAGGAAGCACTGTATTACGAACAAGAATAGAAAACACAAATTAGACCCAACAAGACAAAAAGTTCAAAATAAAAATGTGTGTGTGCCGTGCCGCAGCAGTACTCAATGGTCGCAGCTCAGCGTCATATTACTTGTCTTGCAACGCAAGCAAACGCTGATTTTCAGTTGTAAATTTTAGTACGTATTTCAAAAATAAATACTAAAGAACAAGACACATTTAAGTTTCTATCAAAGTTGATAAACATAGTACATAAAGAAAAAAAGGTTTTTCTTTTCTGTAGGTAGACTATGGTTGTATTAATTTGGAGCCATCTGTCGTTGACTTTAGTGAACTATTTATGTGCAAAGTGACACATAGGGCCTGAATATAGCAACTTCGCGTTTTTTCCTTTTTTTATAGTTCGTTCGTTCTTAAAGCCGCTACACACGCTCCTATCCGACCGCCGATTTGGTCTGCTCCAGACCAAATCTGGACGTGTGTAGCGTAGTCGTCCGACCATATTCGTGTTTGACGCGGTCGGCCGGATTTGGTTCGCACGAACTTCACTTCCTACCAAATCGGAACGTGTGTAGGCTTCCGACCGGACCAACTTGGCAGTGTTGACAATTTTGGAGGTTTTCCCCTAGATTTAGGGAGAAAATATGTAAAAGCGGAAATATTTAAAGCAGGTAAATTACGTTTAACGGATTTTCAGAGGATTCAATTTAATGCTCGTTCATGAGTTTTACGTAGGACTGAACGAACGAAAGGTTTAAATATGGCCATTTATGAAAAGATTCTATTTATCTAATTGTTTTTTTTAGAATATTTTGTTTAAAAACTAGCAATTTGTCGTAAAACTAAATATATATAAAAAGGGCATAACACCTCATCAATAAGTGCTGCTTTTAGTAAATATTTAGCATGTTTAGTATTTTAATGAAAATAACAGAAAATAAAAAAATAATGAAATTGTTTTTTTTGTAGTAATAAAACATTAAAAACCGATAATATTTTTCTTTTTAATTTATTTATTGCAAGCAAATTGATGTTTTCAGTATTTATAAATAATAATAATATTGGGAGATTAGCAGTGGCTGGCAACACTGCAACAACGGCTAGAGGTCGGCCAGACCAAATCGGAACGTGTGTAGCGCCGACCGATTTGGTCTGGCAGATTTGGTTTGAACGTGTGTAGGCGCGGATCAGATCTGCAGTGAAGTTCGCCCGCACCAAATCGGCGCACAGTGCAGGAAAATCGCAATCTAGCGGGATTTAATTCAAAATGTCAACTTAAACTAATCGAGCTACAACTTTTTTTGTCTATGCCTTAGACCCTACTGACAATCATTACGTACTTAATATTTTTGAGAGTAGTCTCAAATCCATAAAATAAAATGTTGAAAGTAGTTAATAAAACGAATCATTCCATTGACACAAAACTAATTGTTACTTTGCGTGCATTATTTATACGATTATTCATTTTACAAGTTCTTTTGTGTTGTTTATTGTGTTCAGGATAGCTTAAGGTAAGTCTGAGACTAGTTATAGAATGTGCAAAGTACTAGGATATACACATGTCACATAAAAACGAAAGTACCGAAAACATTAACATTTTTAAGTTACGATAAGGGTAAAAGTCAATTATTACACAATATTACACAGCAAAAAATACATCATAATGTAGTCAAAAGTCTTAACTATCAAGTTGCATTTACAGATTTTGCGCCTTTTTGCGACACTCATAGAACTTTTTTCTGTTTAGGGATGGCCATTGAAATTACTAGAAAACAAATTTTTGATATATGGTGTTTGAAGACGGGGAACAACCGCTATGATGCTGTTGTTGATTTTTTTATCAACCATTACGAATTGATACAGTTTTCTGAAGTTGCTATAAAATAAATAAAAAAAATTTAAGGGCTTTAATAGCGAGAATAGAAGAAAAATGGGCATTAAGTGGTCGTCATCGCGTACGTTTTTTAAAGAAAAATGCTGACTGGTTGAATGCAAAAATTGTGCTTCCGTATAGTATAATGCAAGAAATTCTTTTATCTCCGTACCTTTATTTGGCGAACCCGTAGAAAGCTTCTTAACAATAGCAGCAGAGTCTCGTTTTCCTCCTTTTCGAAGATTAAATTCATTTGCAACAGCGATTTCTTCTGGGCTAGTAGAAACTACAAAATTTTCAATTTTTCTTTTTTTAGTTTTATCGCAACATTCCGAAAAAGGCTTTAATGGTCTACCACAGTTATTCGAGTGTGAAGAAGATGGAATTTCTTGCATTATACTATACGGAAGCACAATTTTTGCATTCAACCAGTCAGCATTTTTCTTTAAAAAACGTACGCGTTTCTTTTATTCTCGCTATTAAAGCCCTTAAATTTTTTTTATTTATTTCATAGCAACTTCAGAAAACTGTATCAATTCGTAATGGTTGATAAAAAAAGCAAAAACAGCATCATAGCGGTTGTTCCCCGTCTTCAAACACCATATATCAAAAATTTGTTTTCTAGTAATTTCAATGGCCATCCTTAAACAGAAAAAAGTTCTATGAGTGTCGCAAAAAGGCGCAAAATCTGTAAATGCAACTTGATAGTTAAGACTTTTGACTACATTATGATGTATTTTTTGCTGTGTAATATTGTGTAATAATTGATTTTTACCCTTATCGTAACTTGAAAATGTTAATGTTTTCGGTACTTTCGTTTTTATGTGACATGTGTGTATCCTAGTACTTTGCACATTCTATAACTAGTCTCAGACTTACCTTAAGCTATCCTGAACACATTATAGAACACAAAAGAACTTGTAAAATGAATAATCGTATAAATAATGCACGCAAAGTAACAAGTTAGTTTTGTGTCAATGGAATGATTCGTTTTATTAACTACTTTCAACATTTTATTTTATGGATTTGAGACTACTCTCAAAAATATTAAGTACGTAATGATTGTCAGTAGGGTCTAAGGCATAGACAAAAAAAGTTGTAGCTCGATTAGTTTAAGTTGACATTTTGAATTAAATCCCGCTAGATTGCGATTTTCCTGCACTGTGCGGCGGTCGGATAGGAGCGTGTGTAGCGGCTATTATAGCCGCTACACACGTCCAGATCAGACCTAACCGCCGATTTGGTGCGGACGAACTTTGCTGTAAAGCAAATATAATCCGTGCTACACACGTTCGTACCAAATCAAAATTAAATCAAATCAAAAAATCAAAAAGCTACACCAAATCTGGTCTTGGCCAAGGCTTTGTATCACATCACTGAACAAGGCCTTGTATCACATCACTTTTTCTTATCAAATACCCACAGAAATCACCTGGATTTGCCAATGCAATGCAACGGGCTCGTAAAGAAAAAGACCTATTAACAAAAATATATAGTTTAAAAAACTAAACAAACACACTTTTAATAGTTACAGACTTAAAAGTACAAAATAACCGTCTATTCAGTAACTGAAATTAAAAAGCGTGGTGCGCGTTGTCAATATTAAGTTCTTGAAATTCATGCTTTGCAAAGGGCGCACCACGCTTTTTAATTTCAGTTACTGAATAGACGGTTATTTTGTACTTTTAAGTCTGTAACTATTAAAAGTGTGTTTGTTTAGTTTTTTAAACTATATATTTATTTATTTATTTTTAGTTTAATAAATGGCAAACCAAATTAACATTAATTAATGCCACTGGCTTCCTTAATTAGATGTAATAAATTACATAATTAGGTACATTTATTATAAAGTATAAGACTAATTTATTCCTCGCTGTTCCAACATAAGATCCTCACCACCAAGTGTAGCGAATAGGTCTCATCTGAATGAAACAAATGAGCTCAAACTCGAGGGGTTTCCTAGTGGTCATTAAAGAGTGCTACTGGCTTCCTCCCTGCTCCATCATCAGACCCTCACCACCAAGTGTAGCGAATAGGTCTCATCTGAATGAAACAAATGAGCCCAAACTCGAGGGGTTTCCTAGTGGTCATTAAGGATTGCTACTGGCTTCCCCCCTGCTCCATCATCAGACGCTCACCACCAAGTGTAGCGAATAGGTCTCATCTGAATGAAACAAATGAGCCCAAACTCGAGGGGTTTCCTAGTGGTCATTAAAAAGTGTCACTGGCTTCCTCCCTGCTCCATCATCAGACCCTCACCACCAAGTGTAGCGAATGGGTCTCATCAGAACGAAACGAATGAGCCCAAACTCGAGGGGTTTCCTAGTGGTCATTATGAAGTGCCACTGGCTTCCTCCCTGCTCCATCATCAGACCCTCATCACCAAGTGTAACGAATAGGTTTCATTAGAACGAAACAAATGAGCCAGAACTCGAAGGGTTTCCTATTGGCCATTAAGGAGTGCCACTGGCTTTCTCCCTGCTCCATCATCAGACCCTCATCACCAAATGTAACGAATAGGTCTCATTAGAACGAAACAAATGAGTCAGACTCAAAGGGTTTCCTATTGGCCATTAAAGAGTGCCACTGGCTTCCTCCCTGCTCCATCATCAGACCCTCACCACCAAGTGTAGTGAATAGGTCTCATCAGAACGAAACAAATGAGTCAAAACTCGAGGGGTTTTCTTGTTGTCATTAAGGAGTTTTACTGGCTTCCTCCCAGCTCCATCATCAGACCTTCACTACCAAGTGTAACGAATAGGTCTTATTAAAACGAAACAAATGAGCTTAAACTCGAGGGGTTTCCTAGTGGTCATTAAGGAGTGCCATTGGCTTCCTCCCTGCTCCATCATCAGACCCTCACCACCAAGTGTAGCGAATAGATCTAATCAGAACGAAACAAATGAGCCAGAACTCGAGGTGTTTCCTATTGGTGATAAATAAGTGCCACTGGCTTCCTCCCTGCTCCATCATCAGACCCTCACCACCAAGTGTACCGAATAGGTCTCATCAGAACAAAACAAATGAGCCTATACTCGAGGGGTTTCCTACCAGCCATTGAAGAGTTCTATTGGCCACCTCTTGACTCCATCATCAGATCAGCTCGATAGTAGCAAATTATTGTATTGTCATCAGATTCATATAGACTTGCTAAGTTACAGATCAATACGACAATTAGAAGTAGGTTAAAATTGAATTCCAAGATTTTCTTACATTGTGACTTAGTTACAAGTGAAGCTAATAAAAGTGTGGTAAAAAAGGTCTTGGGTTTGAAAAAAATTTAACGGTACCTGTCATAAAAGAATGACGAAAAATTCTTCAAAACCATTTTGAGTAGCCTGTAACTGACAGGGAAACTTCATTTTTAATTAAATGTCATTTTTTTAAGTAATTGAGAAAAAGCCTAAGTCTAGGGACTTTAAATTAATGTTTTAATATAAATAATAATAATTTTCACTTCTCATGCTCTAAAAGTACGCAAATATAGCCCTACGAAGCGGGACTAAATAACCACTTTAGTCCCTAGGGAGTAAAATGTAATTACTTTTTTAATTTCCTTCATGTGACATTAGATAAACTCAAACAGCCAGTGAATATACTATTAATTGTGAAGTGTGGACCATCTTCATTGCGAAAATGTTAAGATGTTTTTTGTTTCATGGTTTTTCCGCAAGGAAGGTGGCGCCATGTGTTTTAAATTGTCAATTTATGACTGGTTTAGCGGAAAAAACTTACTGCGAGTTTTTGGCGCCATTTTGGCGGGTTAGGTTGAGTGGATATTTTAATTAATCGCAATTTGTTTCATAGTGGATTTTGTGACTCAGATAGGTGTGGTTTTTGTGCCCCAAGTGTCTGAACAACTGAACGATATGTAGAATGATTAAAATAGGCGCTATCTCGGTAAAGTGATGCCGAGTGTTTTATTATAGTGGTGTGGTGACTAACCTCAGCAAGAATTATCGAGAAGGTTGGCTTGACACACTTGACGCCAAAAACTCCAAGGAGCACTGGAATGTAACACACCTACATTCTTATGAAAACATAAGAAACTATAATAATTAAATAATACTCAATAATTGGCAGTATGGCTAAATGTCTTGGCCTGTCCTACAAAAGGGCGAATATCTTTACTACTACTACTACTGACCGCGAAAATGTCAGAATTTGTTAAATGTTTTTGTACTAAATTGACTAGTTTTCTCGCACTCGAAGTGAAAAGTACAGTTTGCACCTCGAGACTAAACGCCAACTTAATATACCCTCGGTTTCATTGACTCCGTCGCACGCTCGGGAGCCAAACCACCTCTGGTATATAATGGCTTCGTTTAGTCCCTCGTTATAAAATATTCTATTGATAATCTCAAATTTATGTAAATAGTATATTATAGCATATACTTTTCAAACAGACTGTTTTTTTGTCTCCATAGCAATTATGTGACATGGACTCATGTTCTTTCTCAAATAACCAATTCAAATCGGCTGTCGGGTTGGGACGTGTGTTCTATTACTAGTTGAATTTAGAGAGTGCGCCAGATAAGTCTGCGCGGGGTCAAAATCGAATACTAATATTTTCCATAAGCTTAGAACAAAATAATGTACTGTAACTAGCGCCATAAACGCCCCAGTCGCAGAGTTATCTGACACGCACTCTATGAAGATTGCGCTCGCTGAATGCTCGCTGATTATAACTTTATGGTACCTACCTACATTGACAAAGTGTCAAGTAACCATCACAACAAAACAAGAATATAGTACTTGAAAATTTGCAAGAATTCTGAATTGATAACTATACTGATTATATATTTAATTGGATTGTCATCGGAACTAAAGGTAAATTCCAAATTTCAGCTCAATCGGACATTGGTAAGTGGGTCAAATTTAGCTCGCAAGATTTGACGAACGGACATACATGCATACACTGCAAGTTAAATAAAAGCTTGTAAAATCAAACATAAAATCCAAAAAATTATAATGAAAGAATTTTTTAGATATCTCATTTTTTTTATGAATATTCAAAGTTGGCTGTTTTTAAAATCCGCGCGAACTTGACCGTTTAACGCGTGACGTCACACCGCCGCCGGTTGTGCGAAGGGCGGCTAGGGCGGTTTATGGATTTTCCACGATGAAATGTGAACCGATTTTTTTTTTATTCAAAAGAGTATCTTCCTGAGTTACCTCAGGGATCACTCCCATTGTTGCGAAGTCAGGATCTGATGGTGGAATCCAAGGGAAATCGAGGAAAATCCTCAAATTTTATAGGTATTTTCGCGTTTTATATATTTCCTAAAGTTTTTTAAGTATATGCATATGATTCTCATCATCTCATGATGTCGAGCTGGTGATCGAAGGTACAACTCCTCAATGGTTAGGAGTTGGAGAATAATTCTTTACATATCGTTGATACGTAAAGATTTATAGTTGCAATCTTTCAGGTTATTTAGATGAGCTGATGATGAAAGGTAGAACTCCTTAACGCTTAGGAGTTAAAGCATATTTTTCTAAGTACTGCATGCACCAATAGACCTTGAGTTGTATTCTTTCAAGTAATTTAGGTTAGCAGGTGGTGAATCGTTAAACAGCATAACAGTTAAAAGTTGGAGGGTGGTGCTTGTATGAGTGCTCTAGTTAAGATATGGGCTACAGTTTTAGTCTATTGGTGCTATATATGAGCGTCGTGCCGGCGCGGCGCCGGCGGCGCGCCGCCGTCGCTGGGGGTTAGCGTCGGCCCGCCGACGCCGACCAAAACACGCGGTGCGCCGTCTCGGTCGTTTTTCGGAACTTTAAGTAAATTTTATAAAAAAAAACTAGCTTTCTATCTGTGTCCCAAATTTCAGCCAAATCCGTTCAGCCGTTTGGGCATGATCTAAACTTTCACATTTTTAATACCTATTAGTAGAATCAGCCGCTATCAGTTCCCTGTTTAGTGACGTCGGGTATACTTATAGCTAGCTAGCAACGTTCAACAGATCAAAAAAAGGAATAAGGAATTCAATTGACAGATGAAGCCCATATCCATATCTATATTTTTAGCCGGTAGCCCCCCAGATCGTTGGTGCACCTTGTAGCCTACTTACGGAACGTCGTTCAGTGCGCGGTCGCCATTCGAGAACCTTTCCGTCACAACACAACGGCCATCGCATCGGTTCTCCGCGCTATGTGTCCCGCCCACCGCCACTTCAACTGAGCAATCCTTCGAGCGATGTCGGTTGTTTTAGTTCTCCCGCGGATCTCATTATTTCATAATAGTCGATCGCGTAGGGAAATACCACGGATATCGCTGGGTGAGCTTGAACATTCTTAAGAGACCCATAGTAAACGACAACGTTTCACCCCATAAGTCATTACTGGTAACACACAGGTCAAAGACCTGTAAAACCTACAGTGGGAGACCTTGTAATGAGAAGATAATGAGAAAAATAATTCTTTCATTTAACATGCATTCTGCAGAAGGGTCATTATGAGACAGAGACATTTTGCGACGTGTTGACATTTTGCATTGCTTTAAATCGTTCCCCCATAAAAATGTGATACTCAATGTAACGCCGCGGCGCGCCGCCGCCGCCGGCGAATAAATTTTTGGCCCCGCCGCCGCCGTGGAATTGGTCATCGACGCTCACTCAAGTCTAATTGGTGCATGCAGTTGATGCAGTACTTAAATGCAGTACATAAATCTTTTTCATAACATCATCCATTACATGAATGCACTCCGTCACAGCCTTCTCTATCGTCTTATAGAGAATGCAGTGACTCCGTGCGTTGTCGGACATGCTCAAAAAAACCGTTTGCAAATAAGAGATTTTTAAGGTTTTTCTATGTATTTTATGTAAAATAATGTTATATAGCATATATTTCATCCAATAATGCAAAAAAATTAAGCGGCACCCGGGTAAGGTTACTCAAAATCTTAGCGGTGTTGAATGGGTCAAAATACAAGAAAATGAAGTATTAGAAAATTAGAAAGAAGTTATTAGAAAAAATTGCACTGTGAATTGAAAATAGTAAAATTAAATAATTTGGAAATACAGAGACTAAAATTATTAAATAAAAATGAAATTTGGGTAATTAAAGATTTTCTGGACATGAAAACTAGGTAAGTAAATACATAAAAAATCTTTTTAGATCATGAAGTGATACTAAAACTAGTATTTTTTACATTGATTAATGAATACCTATCTTACCAACTCTAAATAAAAAACCGGCCAAGTGCGAGTCGGACTCGCTCATGAAGGGTTCCATACCCACTTAACGTACCGATTACGTACAATTAGCAAAAATACCACTGTAATTTTTTGCCAGAAAAAAATAACTTTGTTTTCCATAGTATTGGTATGAATGACAAAGTTATTTGCGGTTTTCGAAAATGTGTTATATCGCAAAAACTTGTAAAGCCTACTTAGCTGTGATAGTTTTCCTTTTAACTTCGTCATAATGTACTACTATCGTGAATTTTTTCACGTATCCAGAAACAACCATTTGGCTGGTAGGGGGGGGGGGACACTTGACTCTAACAAAATTTTGCACTTTAAAGCTTAATAATTCACAAACGGATGCCTCAATCAAAAAACTGCCTTTACGAACCCACAACGTTTTTGAAATTGCTATCCAACGACATCCCACACTATGGGGTAGACAAGAAAAAAAAAATACATACCCACTTCACGTGTAGGGGAGGTAACCAAAAATTTACCACTTTGTTGGCGTGATAAATATGTATATTCATGCCAAATTACAGCTTTCTAGTATTAAGAGTCTATGAGCTAGACTGGGGTCAGACGGACGGACGGACGGACATGGCGAAACTATAAGGGTTCCTAGCTGACTACGGAACCCTAAAAACAAACAATTTCAATAACTATTATACTTACGGTTAATAAACAATGTTTGTAGTAGGTATTTGTTATATAAAGCAAATCGTATGGTCAGACAGAATGTGCACTTAAACGAGTGCTCTGCCTTTTTGAAAAAAATTATGCATCTATATTTATGTACCTTCTCTCTCGTCTCTCCGTCAGATTTAGCCTATGGTCCAAATCTTAATATTCTAGTTAGGTAGGTACTTATCTTCCAAATAAAATTTGCCGTAAGAACTTTTTTAAATTCCTAGTAGAACTTTATTTATATTGTGAGAAATTCTACCATATTTAGGTATGTACCACTCGCAGAGAAAGTAATCACCACAGGTAATCGCTTGTACGTTTGTTGTGTTGTGCTTTGTGCACGCTTTGTACTACGTTTGTATTACTTTGTATGACCTCTCTCCTCTAAAATTACAAAATTTGATCACACAATACAAAAAACACAGACAGAACCACAAATTAAATAGAGGACAGAACAGAACATAAATTTTTGACAGCTTTGTGCACACTTTTGTATTAACCAAAGGATGGAGGGCCATAGCTAGAAACAGCTTGAAACCTATCAGAGGATTTAGTTAAAAAACAGTTGATTCCTCAGTTCATCAATTGTCAAAAATTTGCTGTCACCTGTCAAAGTAATTAAGCATTGATTGTTAATAATTTTTGAATCCGAATATAGTAAAGAATTCGTGAAATCTTTTCAGAAGTTTTCAATTGTCTAGAATATACCGTTACAGATTTATAAAGGTTTAGCTTGGGCTCTCAGTTCATCAATTTGTACAATAATGAATCTTCCAAATTTGCAAGTAAACTAAAGAAATACATAAAAATACTTTGAATTTCTGATTCTTTAACACTTCTGGGAATTTCTAACGTAGAAAAAATGGTGCAAACGTTAATAGTTTAGTAATAATTGGATTTTTTTTATTTTGACAATTGATGAACTGAGGTCCTGACGTTTTCGGTTCTACTGACTATGCTTCGCCACATAGATTAATGAAAGTAAGCTTACGTTTTAAACGAAATCTTTACTAGAAGTTGACCTAGCATCCGTTTATCTAAGTACCATACTTTCAGAGATTGAATTTTTAATTTTTGTGAGAATTTTTGTGAGAATGCGCACTCGCGACGTTCACCGCGGGTATTTAGACTGTTTATTATTCTGGCATCTACTGTCGAAATAGTTAACGCCTTTTTTACACTTTGTTATAATAATACCGTCCTTAAAAAAAGTAAAAATCGATGGTCACCATCTGTCAATTTTGTTCTTACAAAAATTAAAAATTAAATTTCTGAAAGTATGGTACTTAGAGAAACGGATGCTAGGTCAACTTCTAGTAAAGATTTCGTAAAAAAAAACGTAAGCTTACTTTCATTAATCTAGGTGAGGAAGCCTAGTCAGTAGAACCGAAAACGTCAGGCCCTCAGTTCATAAATTGTCAAAATGAAAAAATATCCAATTATTTCTAAACTATTAACGTTTGGACCATTGTTTCTACGTTAGAAATTCCCAGAAGTGTTAAAGAAACAGAAATTCAAAGTATTTTTATGTATTTCTTTAGTTTACTTGCGGAGAGTGGGAAAAAAAATAATGGAGCTTGGACCAAGAAAAAAAACTGGCGGCCACTTCTAGAAGTAGCCTTAATTTAATGGTAGTGATATGTGCTTACATTTTTTAAAAACCTTACTTCGCTGCCATAGATAGTTTCAGAGTTAGGACTTCTTTAAATATTTTAAGTTTCACTAAAAATACGTTAAAAATGATAGAAATACATTGTTTTAACAATTTTTTTTGTGTTTTTATGTGGACTTATGTAACTCTTAAGGTGCGATCACATTCGTCTGACGTCACGTGTTCGGTTTTCATAGTAAATGTATGCACCAGAAGCACACTTATCATATAACACGTCCATATAGATACGGCGTGTTATCACGTGGCATTAGACAGATGTGACCGCACCCTTAAGATTTCTTATAAGTTCACTCATCCAAGTTCACATAATACAGGCTTCTGTCATTTTTTTGTTCTTTGTATTAGATCACGGTTTTCCTATTTTTAAGCGTTTGTACACATTCACCTTATCAATTTTATCATCATCATTATCATCATTTTAGCCGTACGATGCCCAGCAGTGGCAGGATTCTCACAACGATCCCCAAGGATTTCCACAACGATCGGCCCTGCGCTACCCGCATCCAGCGGCTTCCCGCGACCTTGACGAGATCGTCGGTCCACCTTGTAGGGGGGCTGCCCACGGAACGTCGTCCAGTTCGCGGTCGCCATTCGAGAAGCTTTCCACCCCAACGGCCATCGGTTCTCCGCGCTATGTGTCTCGCCCACTGCCACTTCAACTGAGCAATCCTTCGAGCGATGTCGGTCGTTTTAGTTCTCCTGCGGATCTCATCATTCCTGATTTGATCGAGCAGAGAAATACCAAGCATCGCTCTCTCCATTGCTCGCTGGGTGACCTTGAGTCTTCTTATGAGACCCATAGTAAAAGACCACGTCTCGCTTCCAAAGTCATAACTGGCAACACACACTGGTCCAAGACCTTAGACTTCAGACAGTGAGGTATTTTGGACGCGAATATATGCCGGAGCTTCCCAAACGCTGCCCATCCGAGCTGGATTCGACGAGAGATCTCTTTCTCAAAGTTGGACTTACCTAATTGGATTGTCTCTCCCAGGTCGACATAGTGGTCAACAACTTCGAGTGTAATGTTCTCAAAATTAACTGGAGCGGATGCAAAATGGGCATTGGACAAGATTTTCGTCTTATCCATGTTCATCGTCAGACCCACTCTTTTGGAAGCATTGCTGAGATCTTCGAGCATTGTGTTCAGGTCTTCCAAGGTCTCAGCCATTAGAACTAAATCATCGGAAAACCGCAGGTGTGTTAGGTACTCGCCATTGATGTTGATGCCGAATCCTTTCCAGTCCAGTAGTTTAAAAATATCCTCCAACGCAGCTGTGAAAAGTTTCGGAGAAATGACGTCTCCCTGTTTCACACCTCGCTGTAGTTGGATAGGATTAGAGCTCTGGTTCTGTAATCGGACCGACATGGTGGGGTTCTGGTATAAGTACCTCAGCACCTCGATGTACCTGTAGTCTATTTGGCACCTCTGGAGAGACTGCAGCACGGCCCAGGTCTCGTTCGAAACAAAGGCTTTCTCATAGTCCACGAATGCCAAACAAAGTGGCAAGTCATATTCTTCGGTCTTCTGTATAACTTGTAGCAGCGTATGAATGTGGTCTATGGTACTATAGCCTTTTTGGAACCCGGCTTGTTCGGGAGGTTGGAAGTCGTCAAACCTGCGAGCGAGACGATTCGTAATGACTCTCGAAAACAGCTTGTAGATATGGCTCAGAAGCTAGATGGGTCGGTAGTTCTTCAAGAGAGTCTTATCACCCTTCTTGAAGAACAGCATTACATCGCTTCTGCCCCATGCCTTTGGCGTTTTGCCCTCGAGGATGACAGAGTTGAAGAGCTTCTGGAGGACCTTAAGTATCGGCTTACCGCCCGCTCTCAGAAGTTCTGTTGTGATTCCGTCATCACCCGCCGCCTTGTTGTTTTGAGCTGCTTGAGAGCCATTCTAATCTCGTACAGGCTGACGTCCGGGTTATCTTCGGTATAGTGTCGGGTAAGCTTGGCTCTAGGTTCTGTAGCCTTACTTTCAACAGGTGTTTGCGTGGAGTACAACTGTCCATAGAAACTCTCAATCTCCCTCAGGATTTTATATCATGAACAAAATAAAAATATTTTTAATAAAAAAATGAACATTATCTTCTTAACTATCCACATCTGAGAGTTATGCCCATAAGAAAAAATGAAGCACATATTCATAACTTTCATTTAGAATTAGATTCTTAAGTGGCCGCACACTTTTATTTTTTTAACCTTTGGTCCAGAGGTGCCCAGTCTCCTTTGGAAGATTCATTATTGTACAAATTGATGAACGGAGAGCCCAAGCTAAACCTTTATTAATCTGTAACGGTATATTCTAGACAATTGAAAACTTCTAAAAAGATTTCACGAATTCTTTACTATATTCGGGTTTAAAAATTATTAACAATCAATGCTCAATTACTTTGACAGGTGACAGCAAATTTTTGACAATTGATGAACTGAGGGCCGGACTCATTTGGTCATAGCAGTTTTAATTGACTATTAGAAATTTTATATCTATTAGACTTAAGGTCCTCCAGAAGCTCTTCAACTCTGTCATCCTCGAGGGCAAAACGCCAAAGGCATGGGGCAGAAGCGATGTGATGCTGTTTTTCAAGAAGGGTGATAAAACTCTCTTGAAGAATTATAGACCCATCTCGCTTCTGAGCCATATCTATAAGTTGTTTTCGAGAGTCATTACGAATCGTCTCGCTCGCAGGTTCGACGACTTCCAACCTCCCGAACAAGCCGGGTTCCGGAAAGGCTACAGTACCATAGACCACATTCATACGCTGCGGCAAGTTATACAGAAGACCGAAGAGTATAACCTGCCACTTTGCTTGGCGTTCGTGGACTATGAGAAAGCCTTTGATTCGATCGAGACCTGGGCCGTGGTGCAGTCTCTCCAGAGGTGCCAAATAGACTACAGGTATATCGAGGTGCTGAGGTACCTATACCAAAACGCCACCATGTCGGTCCGATTACAGAACCAGAGCTCTAATCCTATCCAACTACAGCGAGGTGTGAGACAGGGAGATGTCATCTCTCCCAAACTGTTCACAGCTGCGTTGGAGGGTATTTTTAAGCTGCTGGACTGGAAAGGATGCGGCATCAACATCAATGGCGAGTACCTAACACATCTACGGTTTGCCGATGATGTAGTTCTTATGGCTGAGACCTTGGAAGACCTGAACACAATGCTCGAAGATCTCGGTAATGCTTCGCAAAGAGTGGGTCTTAAGATGAACATGGACAAGACGAAAATCATGTCCAATGCCCATGTTGCACCCGCTCCAGTTAATGTTGGGAACATTACACTCGAAGTTGTTGACCACTATGTTTACCTAGGACAGACGGTCCAGTTAGGTAAGTCCAACTTTGAGAAAGAGATCTCTCGTCGAATCCAGCTCGGATGGGCAGCGTTTGGGAAGCTCCGACATATATTCGCGTCCGAAATACCTCAATGTCTCAAGACGAAAGTCTTTGACCAGTGTGTGTTGCCAGTAATGACCTATGGAAGTGAGACGTGGTCTTTTACTATGGGTCTCATAAGAAGGCTCAAAGTCACCCAGCGAGCAATGGAGAGAGCGATGCTTGGTATTTCCCTGCTCGATCGAATCAGAAATGATGAAATCCGCAGGAGAACTAAAACAACCGACATCGCTCGAAGGATTGCATCATTGAAGTGGCAGTGGGCGGGACACATAGCGCGGAGAACCGATGGCCGTTGGGGCGGAAAGGTTCTTGAATGGCGACCGCGTGCCGGACGACGTTCCGTGGGCAGGCCCCCTACAAGGTGGACCGACGATCTGGTCAAGGTCGCGGGAAGCCGCTGGATGCGGGCAGCGCAGGACCGATCGTTGTGGAGATCCTTGGGGGAGGCCTATGCCCAGCAGTGGGCGTCGTTCGGCTGACATGATGATGATGATTAGAAATTACATGGAGTTTTGCTTAGGAATCAACTGTTTTTTAACTAAATCCTCTGATAGGTTTCAAGCTGTTTCTAGCTATGGCCCTCCATCCTTTGGTTAATCACTTTTGTGTACCAACCGTTTTGACAGATTGGTGGTGGTGTACCGAGGGTGCGTTCCATGAAGTTTGATTAAGTCGAACTTCATGGTGCGTTCTAGACTGCGTTCCGTCGTTTTGGGTGCGTTTTTGGTTAAAGTTTCACCCGTTAGAGTTGCAAGCGAGCGACGGAACGATCGAGTTGTTTTCATAACCTCAAAATTTTTGACGACGCTTGTGTTGGAAATTATTTACTTTTGCTCGAGTTTTATAGCTATTTCTGCAACATTTTGACTTCAATCCTCCTTGAAGATGAGATAAGCAACCAAACAACCTGTTGTTTTTCACTCTGACAGCTATTTGACGTGTGAACAATGAAAAGTGTCAAAGTTTGAATGACGTCTCGAAAAATGTTTACTTTATCGCCGTAATAGACCCGTTTTCCCCCGGAGGGTAAAAAACGGATATTGAGGTTTCAGCCGTAGCTGGAACCACCTTGAGATTACGCTTCTATGAAATCGTGACTCACACATCTGCTATCCTTGTCATTCCGTGTACGTTGCACTGTTGCTATCTCTTTCCACCCAACGCAACGCAGCGCCCGGTGGGGCGGTGCAGGCGCCGCGCTCGTCAGTACCTATGATGCCTTGCCGGCTCAAGGCCTAGAGCACAAATTACCTAAATATCCGTTTTCTACCCTCCGGGGGAAAACGGGGGGCTAATTGTCTAATTTTAACATCAATCGCAATCGCTTTCAAAGATACCTATTGCGATTATGATAGCGATTGATGGAATTGTGTAACTTTACACAATTCCATAAATCGCAATCGCATTCGGAACGAATGATGTTTTGAATGATATCAGATGTCATATACACTTATGTTGTGCTTATGTTCTCAAATAATCGTTACGATTTTGTGTTATTGAAAATGTATTATGTTGAGCTGCTCTGTGCTTTGAAAGGCACGTTAAACTGTTGGTCCCGGCTTCGTTTGCAGTCGTTAATATCCACTAATCCGCATTGGGCCCGCGTAGTGGGTAATAAGGAAGGCCTGTGCCCCAGCAGTGGGCAAATATAATGAGTGATGATGATGAACTGTAGCTTAAGAAACTGCACAATGAGAAAGTGAAGCGCAATGTGCAACGATTAAAACTATTTTCAATATCTAAATTAGATTAGAACACTAATATCAGCTCCACCCTCTAATTTCTAAACGTTAAGAAGTTTTACCTTCTATCATCAGCTCACCTTAATAACCGGAAAGATTACAACTATGAATCTTAACATATGAACAATATTAATAGTACATTACAGCCGAGGACAGGTAAGTAAGAAATTACATTGTCGAGGATGGTTTGAAGCACGAGCCGCAGGCGAGGGCTTTAATCATTCGAGGCAAGGTAATTTGCTTACAGTACAAGGCTTGTATCATTGAGTTATAATGTACTAACGTACTAGAGAAGCTATCCCAAACAAAAATCTTGTAGTATTTTTGCTAAGCTAAGAGTTAGCCTCGCGACCAATCGAAAGCGCCCGTGCAGAAAGCGGCAACCAATAGTAGTGCAACCAGACATAGATCAAACATTGCAGAACAGACATAGCTTTTGTGCGTGTTTTCTGCCTACAACATTTTATGAGAATTCATATTTTATTTTAGTAATTATTTTTTTAAGATTAAACATTGACATCGTGAGAGAAATACTTACTAATCGAGTTTATTTTCGGTACTTATATACGTTTAAATACATGAATACTATTAATTATTTTACATGCGTTTATTTAACTTGCAGTATAAATGTAAGTTCAATGTTCAAATGTTCAATAACAAAAAAACATCAAACTTCCATCAAAACCTGAACCCAAGTAATCACCTAAAACCTAGTACCTAAAACGTTTAAACTGTCACTTCTGCAACGCAAAATAACCAATTTTGTTAATCTATGACTCTATCGAAATATGGCCGTCGCTTAATTTTTCGGCGACCTAATGAAATAATTACTCAGTAGCATGTTATTAGATACTTTAGTGAGTACTTACTAGTGAAAAGTAATTCCTTGGGCTTTATTAGTATTTTTTGAGTTATTTAAACAGTACCTCAACCCACATATCGGCCTTTTTAAATAAAATAGAACAGAGTACACACACGTGTTGTTGCGTCTATCGCTTGCCACAGACTAAACGAGTTGAGTCCACGTGGACTCAACTCGTGTTGCAAAGATTCTAGTTGAGATGTCTCCTCTATTCTTTTATCTCAATGGCTTGTATAGTGCTTTTCTCAAGAAATGCGAGGAAATAAAAAAAACTGTTTAACTAAATAATATTTATTAAAGTTTATATCACACATGTTCGGGCAACCATTAAATGTAAATGTTATTGTTTTCCCGGGCACACTTATGTATAAATCGCCCATAATAATGTTATTTTAATGATGTATCATTAAAATACGCCAACAACACAGATTCCGAAAACGTATGCGCCTTTTTTTCACTTTTCCAAATCAGATCGCAGGTTTTCATATATCTTTCTTTTGATTTTGCTGGCAGTAGGTACCTACCTAAGTTTTCTGTAATTAATTTTGCTTCTGCTCTCATATTTGGTGGAGTAGGTACATACGATGTCTGTATATGTTTCATTGGCAGAACTCATTTTGATAATTTATTACACAATATAAACTGTATTGATTGATATCAAATCAACCGCTGAAAATCATTCCCGCCGTTTTTTTAATATTGGTTTGTGAGGCCATGTGGAACGGTCATACAGCCTATTGATACTTACTACTTGCTACTAAAATGCGCAACTTCAATACCCGCTTCTGGGCGGTAGATGGCGCTGTACATATTTCCCATACAAAATTACTCGTATACATGGAAGTATTATTTAGGTAATACTTCCATGCTCGTAAAGGATATTTTGTCTATTATAAATCTCATTTTGTTTTTTCGATTGATGTTCGTGCTAAGGGTACATATAGCGCTTGTGATACAATACGAGGTAATATACTCTGTGCGCACCGTATTTAAAAAAAAGTTAACCTAATTATCATATATCATCATCATCAGCCATTTAATGTCCCCACTGCTGGGGCACTGGCCTTCCTTATGGATGAATAAGGAGAATGAGCCATGACCCACCACGCGGGCTCAGTGCGGATTGGTGGGTATTAACGACTGCAAGTGCAGCCTGGACCAACGGCTTAACGTGCCTTCCGAAGCACGGAGGAGCTCGAGATGAAAAGTTTTTGGTCACCCATCCCGTGACCGACCATTGCGAACGTTGCTTAACCTCAACGATCGCAGGCCGAGCGCGCTATCCACTGCGCCACGGGCTCCTCAAATTATCATATAATAATTATATAATAATTACCTATATAATAATAATAATGTGGCTGTATGGTGCAAATGTCTTTGCTTTTTCTGTTTTTATACACAGGAATAACGAAAGAAAAAATTAAGAAAAAAAGTTGGTAGTACCATTGCAGATCACTGCAGTAGGTAATGAATTTCAGTACCTATTTACTTACTGCACTAAAATCAGTGCAGTAAGTAAGTATTGAAATTCGAGAATCCTCCACGGAGCACTAGCATGGTGGCATAAGGCAAAACTAGAATACAATAGAAAAGAACTCACTAAGGTACAAAGACTAGCTAGCATCATGGTATCGGGAGCCATGAGAACAACTCCCACGGCCGCCTTAGAAATGATACTAGGCCTTAGTCCTTTGGTGGTTATCAATTTATCAGGTAACCACTTTAATTGTCACTAGTTTATTAACTTTATTTATTGTCTATAGGCGTTGTCACTAAATGTATAGTCTATTTTAAGAAGTTCAAAAAGGAAACACTGACTCCAATTTAAAACGTATAATACGAGAGCGATTACAAGGTGCCGGCCGTCATCGGACTGCAATCGGACTGGCTGAAATTACAACGGGTCTCTTATAATATATCCCGTGCATCACAGGCATGCACACGCATACTGTACCCATACATGTAGTTACACTATTCCCCCCCAAAAAGAAAATTTTGGGTAATAAAAAAAAACTTAATAAACAAACAAGTAGGTACAATGAAAATAACTCAACAATCAAAACAATATTACATTTAAGATAAAAACAAAGCATGATAAAGTTCTCACTGAATTGTTAAACATGGAAACCAATTAACTAATATCATAAACATAGGTAATATAAACTAAGCATAACTTACAGTCACAAACTATAGTTCTATAAACAATGTCGTTTCACGCTGAGCAATAAAAGTCATGGAACTCGAGCGTCGACATAAGTGGACGACAAGAAATCTGATTGTGTGTTAAAGAATTTCTAAACAACTGTTGATATAAACAAGTGTTTTTAAAGTACACAATTAACTGTAACAATTATTTAAAACTATGATTACTTACTTCCTGCACTTAATATAAAATAAACATTCTTAACATTAAATTATTATAAACTGGCACTGTACTCGATACACCTAACACTTAAACTTAAAATAAAATAACTTACAAATTGAAACGAACGGGCTTTATTATCGTTCGGCCGCTACGCGTAGTGCGGCTGAGCGGATTTGCGTTATCCGCTCCTCCTAAGACATTCTGTGTTTCACTATTACAAGTTTGCGTAGACGATGCCGTAGCCTTAATATTAGTGTTAGGGTTAGTAGAATATTCACTAGTATAAGCGGGTTTTAACCTATCTATAGATATATTAACGTTACCTCTAGGCATTTGAATTGAATAAAACTTATCATTCCTACTTAACACTTTAAAAGGACCCTCATACGGTGGATGTAAAGACTTCCGTACGAGGTCGCTTCGGATAAAAACATGACTACAGCTACTTAAATCAGAATGTACAAATACTATGCGCGCATCCTTATGTGACGTAGGTTTTGGCTTTAACTCATTTATTAATTTACGTAAATGTTCGACATATTCACTATAATTCAAAATAGTCAGATTTTTTTCATCAAAAAATAATTTTTGACCATACGTCATTTCAGCTGCGCTGACACTAGTATCAGACCGCGGCACTGTTCGTAGTCCTAACAAAACGATAGGTAACTCTTCAACCCACGTTTTAGAATCTAACCTGGCCATGAGCGCTGCCTTTAAGGATCTGTGCCATCTCTCAACCAACCCATTACTTTGAGGGTGGTAGGGCGTGGTACGGGTCTTATGTACGCCTAAGTACTTCATCAACTGTTGAAAAACATTACTTTCAAATTGCCTGCCTTGGTCGCTCGTAAGCTGAACAGGGCAGCCAAATCGTGAAACCCAACCTTCAAATATTACTTTTGACACGGTTTCAGCAAAAATATCCTTTACTGGAAATGCTTCCGGCCAACCTGTTTGTCGATCTATTATAGTAACAAGGTATTTATAATCCTGAATGGAAATCGGAAGGGGGCCTACTATATCAACATGTATATGCGTGAAACGTTCTGCCAACGGAAAATTACCTAAAGATGACTTAACGTGTCTATGTACTTTAGCACGTTGACAAGGTATGCAAATTTTCGCCCAATTGCCAACATCTTGATTCATGTTAACCCAAAAGAATCGATCCTGTAGAAGCTTACGCGAGGAACGGATTCCGGGGTGACTAAGATTATGAATGTATTCAAAAGCTATCCGTCTAAATGGTTCGGGTAAATAAGGTCTAGCCTTATCAGTAGACATTTCGCACCAAACAGGTAAATCGCATCTGGGTAATAATATTTTCTTAATATTCCATTTATTACTCGGATCATTTCGCAACTTAGTTAAAGTTTCATAGGTTGTCTGCGCTTTGCTTATAGCTGAATAATCGAATTCCGTCGAGCAACTTACGGCCTCGACTCGTGATAACGCGTCCGCTACTACATTGTTGTCCCCAACTACGTGGTTAATGCTCGTAGTGAACTCGCTAATGAAGAGCAATTGTCTAACGCGTCTTGGTAATTCACTATCACTACCGATTTTCGAAAAAGCGAAAGTTAAAGGTTTGTGGTCCGTGTAAATTACTAAGTTTTGACCTTCTATCATATTGCGAAAATACTTTACGGCAAGGTAAATTGCTAATAACTCCCTATCGTAAGTACTATATTTCTGTTGGGCAGGTGTCATTTTTCTAGAAAAATATCCTAGTGGCGTCCATGCGTCGTTAACTCGCTGTTGCAAGACTGCGCCCACACTTGTATTCGACGCGTCCGTCATAAGTGCGAACAGAGTGTCGGGCTTAGGGTGTGATAAGGTAACTGCGCGCTGTAAACTATTTTTACATTGAATAAACGAATCGTTCGACTTATCAGTCCAGTTAATTTTAGTTTTATCCTTTTTCTTTGAAACTTGTAAAAACTTGTTTAATTCCATTTGATGTTCTATGGCATTAGGTACGTGTAATCTATAAAAATTAACCATACCTAAAAATCGCCTTAGTTGGTCAATAGTTTCAGGCCTAGAAAAGTTGGAAATAGCATCAACTTTTTCTTTTAAAGGACGAATACCTTCAGCCGAAACTTCGAATCCTAAAAAATCGACTTTACTCTGGCCGAACGAGCATTTATTCAAGTTTATGGTCAAACCGAATTTATCTAATCGCTCGAACACTAAATTTAAATGCTTTTTATGTGTAACACTATCAGAACTTGAAATTAATAAATCATCAACGTAACAATAAACAAAATCTAAACCTTCTAAAACAGTGTGATTCATAAACCGTTGAAAAGTTTGCGCTGCGTTTCGCAAACCAAATGTCATACGCGGGAATTCAAACAAGCCGAAAGGTGTTATTATGGCAGTCTTCTCCACATCCTCAGGGGCGACCATTATAAAATGATACGCACGGTTAATATCTAGCCGAGTGAATACAGTTTTACCTTCTAATAAATATGTAAAGTCGTGTAGTCTCGGTATCGGATATCTATCCGGCTTAGTGATAGCATTAAGTGCTCTATAATCGCCACAAGGTCGTAACTGGCCATCTTTTTTAGGCACAACGTGGAGAGGACTAGCCCAGGCACTTTTCGACGGTCTACAAATCCCTAACTGTTGCATTACCCTAAATTCTTCCTTTACTTTTGCGTAACGATGAGGTGGAAGCGGTCTTGCTTTCGCGTGCACGGGCGCGCCACTAGTTTCAATATAGTGAAAAACAGAATGTTTAGGCGGCTCTTTAAAAGACACGGGTTTAGTGATATCAGGATACTTTGCCAAAATATCATAAAAAGGATGACACTCGACTATAGTATTAATTGAGTGTTCCTTAGTACACACAACAGATGCTGACACATTTATCTTTGTAAGGTCATCAACTAATCTGCATGCATTAACATCAACTAACAACTTATAATGTGACAAAAAATCTGCACCCAATATATGTTGTTTAACATCTGCAATTATAAAAGTCCACTGAAAGTCTCTTCTTAAACCTAAATTTATATTCAAAGTCTTAATACCGAAAGTCTTAATTTGTGTGCCGTTTGCCGCGTATAAACTATAATCCGAAAACTATTTATTATAAGTCGTTAAATGCACTTTACTACGCGACAAAACGGAAACGTTTGCACCAGTGTCCACTAGAAACTTTAAATTATTACACTTATCTGTAACACATAAGCGGTGATTAGCGACGCCTATGCAGTTTCCCACCGCTTCTTGCTGCATGGCGCTCAGTTTTCCTGAACGAGGGACGTCGCTGAAGGAGGTGCACCTTTCCACGCGCATGGTTGTACGCACTTGTGCGCGTTATCTCTGTATTTATAGTGGTAATAGCACATCCAATTTTCTTTATCACGCGGTGCAGCACGCTGGGGGGGTCCCGCCGCGCAAATTTCGCGAGCGGGAACGCGTTTGGTTTTTCCATCGACCCGGTGTTCTTGATCTTCCTCTCAAGGTCAATTTATCCAGCCGTTGATTAATTTTCGCAATTTCTGCGATTAATGAGGCGTCACTGGATGATTGTCCGCTGTTTTCCACGGCAGCAACTGTGATTGGCCTTATGGATTCCATCACTTTATCGGCGACGGTGGCCAGGGTATTAAGATCTTTGGTATCTGTTACTACTAGGACTGCACGCACTGAAGAAGGCAAATGGTTTTGCCACAGAATATTTAAGGTATCATTAGTTATTTTATCGCGCGCTAACTCGCGCATCCGCCGAAGTAGTTGCGATGGCTTTTGATCGCCCAAATCCATTTCTCCGATTAATTTTTGTATCTGTCGCGATTCTGACTCTTCGTATATGGCTAAAAGAGTGGATTTTAGTGCATCATATTTACCGGTTTCCGGAGGATTTATTAAGAGGTCCGTAATCTGTTGTATCACCTGTTTCCCTAATTTGGAGACAACCAGGTGAAATTTCGCAACATCTGCTAATTTTTTATTGTAAAGCACCGATTCTATTTGTATGAACCATATGCGTGGTTGATCCTCCCAAAAGTCTGGAATGCGGGACGACACAGTCACTTGTCCTAACTCAGATAAATTCGCATTTTCGCCGGCCACTGGATTCGCTACTGTCGCCGGTTCATCCATTTTTAATTAACTAATATACTGAGACCGAAAATTATTGAAAAAAAAAGAAATGTTCTACGACACGGCACTAAAAACGTCGAAAAGTCACCAATTTGGTGGTTATCAATTTATTAGGTAACCACTTTAATTGTCACTAGTTTATTAACTTTATTTATTGTCTATAGGCGTTGTCACTAAATGTATAGTCTATTTTAAGAAGTTCAAAAAGGAAACACTGACTCCAATTTAAAACGTATAATACGAGAGCGATTACAAGGTGCCGGCCGTCATCGGACTGCAATCGGACTGGCTGAAATTACAACGGGTCTCTTATAATATATCCCGTGCATCACAGGCATGCACACGCATACTGTACCCATACATGTAGTTACAGTCCAATAGATCTTGAAATCGAAAAGAAAGCTACAGAACAATGGTTTAAGCTGAAAAGCACTAACCTATGGATAGGAAGGCACAATGATCAAGGTCACGCTGAAATAGGGAAAAAGTACAAAGAAAACCTTTCCATGATACTGGTCAACAATGACCTAATAAAAAAGGAAAGGATCTTTGACAAAAAGTACAGAATAAGCATCAGACCCAGAGAAGACTGGAAACTAGAACATGACAATCTGGATAGCACTGTAGTATGCTACACAGATGGGTCAAGAAAGGAGTCAACTGGACGATCGGGAGCTGGGGTATATATAGCTAAACCCAACACTATAAATCTGGGCAAGTACGCCAGCGTGTTCCAGGCGGAAATATTCGCGATACTGGAGTGTGCGAACACGATTAAAAGTGAGATAGGCAATTATGACGTAGGAAAAATAATAATATATAGCGATAGTCAAGCTGCCATCAAAGCCCTTGACAAAACGGAGACTACCTCAGCCTTGGTGAAAGAATGCAAACAAAGCATTCAGGAGCTTGCTAACTTGGTTGAGGTAGAAGTTTCCTGGGTGCCCGGACATGAGGGTAACGAAGGTAATGAGGAAGCTGACGATTAGCCAGGGGAGGAGCTGATGCACCCTTCATTGGCCCTGAACCGAGACTACCAATCGCATATAGAATTACTAAGAACATTATCGAGATTAGAACAGTCAAGGAAGCCAACCAAAGATGGATGAGAAGAAAGGACTGCAGACAGTCTAAGATCTTCATCAAATCAGTTGACAAAAAGAAAACTAGAGAACTTCTGAAACAGAGTAGGAGAAATATAAGAACGATTGTAGGTGTACTCACTGGGCACTGCCCACTAAACAGACACCTATCAGTGATTAAACGGACAGAAGACTCTATCTGTCCGCAATGCAAAGAAAGAGAAGAAACAAGCTACCACTTCATGGCAGAGTGCCCGATGTTCGCATCACTGCGCTGGGAGCTCTTTGGAACGAACAAGCTTAAGGAAGAGGATCTAAAGAAGTTAACGATAAGTCAACTCAACAAAAGTGACTAGCACTTGACATCGCTGGGCCATGGGCGCCGAGCGGAATTATAGTTATTAGAAGTTTGAATAAATTCAAAAATAAAATGCTTACCATACCATAGTGATTACATGCTCTTTGATGCTTACCGTGATGTATATCGAGTCGTCTTGATCAGGGGGCTACCGCGTAACTTTATGGGTATGAACTTCATACGTTTTTGGGAGCTTTAAGTCAATTTTATAAAGAAAATAGCCGCTATCAGTTCTTTGTTTTGTGACGGCGGGTATAACGATAGCTAGCTAGCAACGTTCAACAGAATAAAGCAGCAAAAATCTATCAAGATAAGGAATTCAAATGACAGTTGAAGCCCATACCCATATCCATATTTCTTAGCCGGTAGCCCCGCAGCCCCTGCACGCGTAGCATGATGACCTCGAGAGCGGTTTTGTCTACGTTGAAACGTCAAAAGTGACATCCCAACGTAGACAAACTCTTTGTTTAACTGTCAAAAATGACACTAAGGGGTAGACAAAATCTTTGTCGGGTTCGTCATGCTACGCCTGCAGTACTGGCTAAAAAATAATAATAATAATAATAATAAAACACTTTATTGCAAAAAGAAAACACATAACAAAAAGAAGACACTACAAAAGAAGTACACAAAAGGCGGCCTTATTGCTACGTAGCAATTTCTTCCAGGCAACCTTGAGTGGAAAAATAATAATCGTCTGAGGACATAAAGGGGAAGGGGGAGTGGGTGCAATTTGAAGAACATTATAATATATTATATAGATATAATTAAAAAGAATTAGGAATAAAGTAGAGAAAATTTAATGATAATATGAGTAAGAGAGGAAATATGGAAATATGGATATGGACATGGGCTTTATTTGAAATTTGAAGCCCATATTTTGTCCTTGTATGGGCATAATATGGTATTCATATGTCAAACCAAGCCCATGTCCATACCCAGATTTTTAGCCGGTATAGGGGCTGGTTATTAACCCAGACACATCGTATAAGACACGCGTCCCGGATCATCCCGGATCAAAGAAGCTTTTTTGATTTCACGAGTGTGATACAATAGCGCCATCGATTACTGAAGAAGATCTAATGAGGTATTCTGTATTGGCTGAAAGAGAAAATGTTGACTCTTCTGCCAATATGTATCGAGAGGGGTTTTTAATGAGGGATTTTCTGACAGATGATTAAAAAGAAAAAAGTTAGTTCCAAAAAACTCAACAGATGGCGTTCATCAGACATGGGTTTGCTTTTTTTTAATTTGCTGGCAAGGGCCCTGTTTAACCATTTTTACAAGTCTACAATTATGTAAGAAAGCTAGTGAAGTACTTGTATTTTTACTCTAGTAGAACATCAGAATCACAAGTTGGCGGCCATTTTAGAAGAAATCATTCACTATAATTACGAGTGTAATGTCAGTGATATTGACATTAAGATAATAGTAGATTGTATTACAAGGGAGCAAAATAGCATATTTACGGCGAGGGCGCTATTTTTAATCCAGAGCGCAGTGAAGGATTCTAAAGTAGAATCCTGAACGCAGCGAGGGATTCAATATACTTCGCCCGAGGTGAAAATAATTTTGCGGCCGAGTAATACTTACACTCTACTTTCATTTCGAATTTATGGAAAGTAAATACACTTTGCTTTTCGTCCCCCTATATAAGAAAAGCAACAAAAACAACTGAAACTACCTAGAAAAATAAAAGAATGGTGGCGGGGGGCATAGCCTTCTCTATTTTTTCTATTATATTTAAAAAATTTGAAGTTCAATAAAACAAAAAATAAAAAAATTATATGTCCATCGGATGCCTCCTATGTATCTCCGGGATACCATAGGGGATTAAAAATTTTGTTAGATTTTAGCTTCGACGCACCGTTTTTAAGATATTCTTATTTTTATAAAATTCATTTTTGAAACTTTTCCGGCCCCCCCACCCCATACAACATCAGTAGAAAACTTTTTAATTGCCGATGAGATAACTCTATGGTTGACTGTAATCAAATTCAACTAAAAGTACCGCGGACAAAAAGTCCCCGAAAGTACGGCGGACACCGAGAGACTAGACTGGACAAAAGTTCGCGGTAGTCCCCGAAAAAAATAGAACAAACCTAAATAGGCGTAACAACGCACACAACGAACTTTAGTTTGCATTGGGCGCCCGATAGTGAAGTACGTCTTCGGGCAACAAATGACCGCACACTATATGCGTTGAGTCCGCGACAAGTACCCGGAGGAAATATTTTGGACGTACAGGGACTTTTTGTCCCACGGGGACAAAAGTCCTTCGTCTGATTAGGCCTTAAATATACATCACTTTTCGAATATGAGAGATGAAAAATATTTCCTTCTAGCTCCTTCCCCCAACATTAACACCAACACCAGAGCCACGAAGAAATGGGCGCTGCCCCGCGATATTGTGCCCCCGCCACTTCCCCAGCCCACCGCACCCAATCCTCACATCCCTTCTAACACCCCCACCTAAATTATAGCCCATACCCCGTTTGCGCGCCCGCTCGCAGGCGCTAGCTGGGCCTCCCCCAAAGGGGTCTCACCCGGCTGGCTGACCGCGCCGAGGGCCGCAAACATCCGGTGGGGCACACCACCCGTCCCGAGGACGGCCGCCCAAAGCGGCTCCAAACACCGTGGGGCAGTCGCCTCACGAGATGAAGCCCGGGGAAGGAGCAGAAGCTCAAACCCGAACCCGCCTTTATCGGCGGAAGAAATCCATGATGATGAGAACTGGCATGAAAGTGGAAAATAGATATACAAAGGCTCGGACTTCGCGTCTGAGGAGCAGTGTAGAAAAAAAAAAAAATGGGCTACAAATGTCAAATGAAGCCCATGTCAATATCCATATTTTTTGCCGGTATCCCCCCAGGGGGGCTACCGCGTAAGAGGGTAAAATTCGTGTTGGGTGGAGCGTCGCCCAGTGTGCCGGAAATCGTGGCCCGAGGGGGAAGTCGAGGAGACAGTTAGGAAAGCTCTGTGGCGGGACAGGAGTCGCTTGGCGCATAGCAATCAGGAGGTGGAGGTGGCGTCCCCGCAACACCCTGAGGTGCAGCCTCCAGAGGCGCAGCGCCCAGAAGTTCGCCGTTCCGCGCGCCTCTCCCGTCCCGGAGAGGCGTCGCAAGGATGTGGGGTCGTAGGTAGGGGGGCCGGGCGGCGGAGCTGGGAACTCTGTCGTCCACCAAGGCCCTCGTGGTGAAGGAGCGCGCCTGTTGTTCCCGGCGCGCTACACCGGAGGCGGGACGTTCTGTCGTCCCAATGATTGGAGCGTCGACCACGGACGCTGACACGGGGCGGAAGGCGCGGCGACTACTACTCTGATCCCTTAGCCTCCGTCCGCGCGAGGAGGAAACAACCCGGGGGTTTTTAGTGGGTTCGAGCCCCACATAACCCTCTCGTCTCCCCGGGCGGGGGGGTATGCGATGGCATTATCCTCCGGGAAAAAAAGGGGGGCTACCGCGTAACTATGTGGATATGAACTTCATACGTTTTTCGGAATTTTAAGTCAATTTTATAACGAAAATAGCCAATATCAGTTCCTTGTTTTGTGACGTAGGGTATAACGTTAACTAGCTAGCAACGTTCAACAGAAAAAAGCAGCAAAAATCGATCAAAATAAGGAATTCAAATGACAGTTTAAACCCATACCCATATCCATATTTCTTAGACGGTAGCCCCCCAAGGGGGCTACCGCGTAACTTTATGGACATTAACTTCATACGTTTTTTGGAACTGTAAGTCAATTTTATAAAAAAAATAGCTACATTTACTTTCTTGTTTTGTGACTTCGGGTATAACGATAGCTACAGTGCCACAAGCTTTTCTGTTCCGGTGACCGCCGTGGCAGAGGAGCCACTTGCAATACGAAATTAGCTGTCAAAATGGACTGTCGTATGAAAACTGTTTTAGTTCGAAAGGTAATCACCGGAACAGAAAAGCTTGTCGCGCTGTAGCTAGCAAAGTTCAACAGAACAAAGCAGCAAAAATCTGTCAAAATAAGAAATTGAAATGACAGTTGAAGCCCATACCCATATCCATATTTTTTTGCCGGTAGCCCCCCAGAGATTTTTGCTGCTTTGTTCTGTTGAACGTTGCTAGCTAGTTATCGTTATACCCGACGTCACAAAAAAAGGAATTGATAGCGGCTATTTTCTTTATAAAATCGACTTAAAGTTCCCAAAAACGTATGAAGTTCGTACCCATAAAGTTACGCGGTAGCCCCCCTGGTTTCATGTATGGGAAAAGTATGGGAAGCACCTCATTTTTTATTTCTATGAAAATCCTAAATCGGTTGTCAGATATATATCTACCTAAAGCCCCCAGACCCCAGTACAGGATGGCCGATCATGTTGGCCGACCATGATGGGCCATCGTGTACAGGGCCGGTTTGCGTGTGATTGCCGTCTGCGAGCAACGGGAATGCGTTCTCTTCAAAGTATTTACTGTTAGATTTATCAAAAATAGTCTTTATTACAATGACATAAGAACTATCCTATACGCAAAACCCGAAACGAGCCGAGCGAGTGGGCTGTAACTGTACTATGCGATTATTATAAGAATAGGACGGGTTGTTGACAAACTTCACTCTGAAAAGGTACAGTTCGCAAGAAAGTGCAAAACAATATGAAAATAGTTTTTTTTTGGCAGAAGGTGGTTTGGGTATTGCCACTTTCAAAACGAAGTTTTTTATTTTTTATATCCACCTACTTCCCTTTTTCTTTGTACACAACTTTACTGCTCATGCCCTTCGTTATGCCGCCGCGCCGGCCGGCGCCAGACATAGCACAAACATTTGAACAAATGTTTGGACACATGTGGTATTTGTTCAAAGGTTTGATAAAATAGGTACTAGAATATAGGTAATCAGTCGTCGCTCAGAGACGGGCATAGGTGCGCGCGTCATCCTGTGCGTTCGTGCTAACTTAATTATAACGGTGTTCGTGTAAGTGGAGGACAATGGCCTCGACTTTGTTAAAGTGTTCATCTTGTAATATCATTATAAATGAAGTACTTGCGTTCCTTCAGAACAAATGTGATGTGATGGACGAGGATAGTATGATCCGATTGTGCTCAACAACTTTTTCACCGGAAGATATTACTACCGCAAAAAATCTTTTGTATACATCCGTGCCAACTGTATCTAGGCGAAATATAGCAAGAAAAAGGGAAGGAAAAACCCAAAGAGAACTGGAAGATATTATATCCTTTCTAAAAGTCGTTGATCCTGAAGAAGTACCGATCTTTGTGGCCCGGGACCTTCAAAAACTTCCCCCCGTTACTTTTGATCACGTAGACGTTACGAGGTTTCTGAAGGATATGATTTCTCTTAAAAATGACATCGAAATGGTGAAAGATAAATATGTTCAAATATCTCAGTTCGAAAAATTACAAAATGAAATCACGAATCTTAAGCAGGCATCTATTGTGAACAATTTCCACACAGATTATGTAAATAAAAAGAGGGGCGCATCAGTAAGAAATCAGGAAAGTTATGACTGTGAAAGTGGACCTATAGGCCTGGTGCATATTGCAGATCAGCTGATAACTCAAGATAATTTGTGTCAGTCGACCTTGGCGAATTCAAATCCAATGCAACAGTCGCTAACGCAGTATCAGCTGTCCCCTTCGCGCACCCAGTCAGATAGATCTACTGTCGCGCAAACCTATAACGGTCCGAAGCCAACAGAATGTGTGTGCGTGGAGGCAACAGCCGCGCTCGGTGATAACGCTAAGGACGGTGTTTATCATTTAAACAATGAACGGGAGGCGAATACGTATGCGAGTATTGCGGCCCGTACAAAGAAGACTGTAAGTCCAACAGAAAAGAATGACGAGGAATGGTTTGAGGTTAGAAGGAAGGCAAGACGAGAACGATTTAGGGGAATGAAGGGAAAAGCGATAATATCAGAGAGTAATTTCAAAGCTGCGGATATAATGGTTCCGTTGTACATATATAATGTATCACAACAGGTATCACAGGATGAGATAGCTACATATATAGAAGAAAAGTCGCAATATAAGGCTAAAATTGAAAAGGTGAATATGAAGATAGATAAAGGTTATAATGCTTATAAAATATATGTACCGAAATCAAAAGAACATATATTTATGGACCATGAATTTTGGCCCAGTGGCATATCTTTCAGACGGTTTGTAACATTTGGGACAACAAGACCACGGCAATATACTGAAAAACCAAAATGACAAATACACTTAATGAAGTAAGTCTAATTAGTTTTAATTGTAAGTCTTTTAAGAGATCGTTAGACTGTGTTCGAAGTCTTAGTTACATGGCTGATATAATTGGTCTTCAAGAAACCTGGCTTTTACCGCATGAAATATCTGAATTAAGTAAAGTGCGTAGCGATTATGGTTATTGTGGAAAATCAGCTGTGGATACATCGAGTGGAATACTGCGCGGGCGGCCTTACGGCGGTGTGGCGCTTTTGTGGAATAACCGTAAGTTTACTAATGTGTCAGTGATACCGTGTGCGAATGATCGAATTATCGCGATCAAAGTGTGCGTGTTGGATCGCTCTTTTCTAGTGTTTTCCGTCTATATGCCTACGGATAAATCCGATAATTTAATAGAATTTATAAACTGTTTGAGTGAAGTAGTGGCGATAATTGAAAGTTGCAATATTGAAAACGTTTATATCTTAGGGGACTTTAATGCCCATCCGGGAGAACTTTTTGGCGATGAATTGATAAATTTTTGTAATGACTTAAATTGGACTTGTGCTGACTTACATATGTTAGGCTTAAATTCTAATACCTACACTTTTATTAGCGACGCGAATGGCAGCCGCAGGTGGTTAGACCACTGCTTAGTCACCGAGGCATCGTTGAAGTCTGTTTTAGCGGTAAAGGTACATTACGACATTTATTGGTCGGATCATTTTCCCCTCGAAATTAAATGTAATGTGCAGTCGGTCTGCCCAGCTGTTAGGCTGCCGTCCGTTGAAAGAAATATGGTTATTTGGGGGGATAGAGAAATGCGTGCGATAGAAAAATATAGTAAACTTTGTAACGAGAAACTTAAAAATGTTGACTTTCCGTCGGAATTTAATAAATGTTGTGATTACATGTGTAACGATAAAAGTCCGGCACACTTGGCTGCTATTGACACCCTCTATACAACAATTGTAAACACATTGCAGGAGGCCGCTATTTCTAGCTATGAGGGTCCCTTGAGAGTATACAAACCAAATCGGGGTCGCAGCGTTGCTGGTTGGAATAAGTATGTTCGGGACGCTCATCGTGACGCTAGACAAAAGTTTTTGACCTGGGTGTGGTATGGTCGACCTAGCAGTGGTGAAACTTATGACACAATGCGTGACTCTAGAATACTATTTAAATCTAAGTTAAAATATTGCCAAAATAACCAGGAACTAATTAAAATGAATATTTTGGCCGAAAAACATAAAAATAAAGATTTTAAGGGTTTTTGGAAACACACTAAAAAGTTAGGAACTAAGTCTAGTGTTCCGGTGAGCGTCGACGGTATCAGTGACCCGAGAGACATAGCTAACATGTTTAAGTGTCACTTTCAGGCGGTGTCGCCTTTGAGTGGCGAGGGTGATGGCGATGCGGAGGCCGTGGTGTTAGGGGTGCCGAATCGTATTACTGCCAAGCAAGTTGCTTCGATTATAAAAGGCATGACGCGAGGCAAATCCCCCGGACATGACGGCCTTAGCATTGAGCATTTCCTGCATGCGGGGCCCCACCTATTTAGGTTGTTAGGTTTGTTCTTTACGATCTGCATCAGGCATTGCTATCTACCAAATGGACTGACGAAGTCGGTGGTAGTGCCTATAGCTAAGAACAAAACAGGTGATACATCTGACAGGAGTAACTACCGTCCGATCTCACTAGCGACCATTACATCCAAGGTGCTTGACGGCCTGCTTGAGCAAGAACTTAAAAAACACTTGTCATTCCACGACGCACAGTTTGGTTTTAGACCGGGGCTGTCGACGGAAAATGCTATTATGTCTCTTAAGCAGACCGTCAGGTATTATACCGATAGGCACACGCCTGTTTATGCAGCTTTCCTTGATCTCTCCAAGGCATTTGATCTGGTTAGGTACAATATTCTATGGCGTAAAATGAAAGATTCTGGTGTGCCTGGTGAGTTTATCAATATGTTTCGGTATTGGTATACTCACCAAACTAACCGGGTCAAGTGGCTTGGCGAGCTCTCCGATGGATACAGCTTGGAGTGTGGAGTGAGGCAGGGGGGGTTGACGTCTCCTTCACTCTTCAATCTGTATGTGGATCAGCTGATTGGTGAGCTGAGCGAGGCTGGTGTCGGCTGTTCAATTGACGGACAGTTTATCAATAGTATCAGTTACGCCGACGATATGGTGTTGCTCAGCCCCTCAATCGCTGGGCTCAGGAAATTGCTCGCAGTTTGTGAACAGTATGCGTCCACACACGGCCTCCTGTATAATGCCAAAAAGAGCGAGTTCATGGTTTTTCAGGCCAAAGGTCGTAAGCTTGAGAATGTTGTTGCTGTGCGGCTGAATGGTGTCGCTCTTGTTAGGGTTAAAGAATTTAAATATCTCGGTCATGTTGTTACCGAATATTTAAGTGACGACAGTGACATTGAAAGGGAAAGGAGGGCGATGGCGGTCCGCTGCAATATGTTGGCCCGCAGGTTCGCACGGTGTAGCGCAGAGGTCAAAGTCACCCTTTTTAAAGCTTTCTGCCAAACTCTCTACACCTGTAATCTGTGGGTCAATTATACCCAGCGGGCCATCAACGCGCTCCGTGTACAATATAATAATGCCTTTAGGGTGATGTTGGGGCTCCCGCGCTACTGCAGCGCCTCTGAAATGTACGCACACACGTGTACAGATAGTTTTCATACGGTGCTGCGGCGCCGCATTGCCTCTCTCCAACGCAGGGTGCGCGGGAGCTTTAACACCATCTTGAGGATGCTCAGCGAGAAGCCGGACTGCCCGCTTCAGAAGCACTGGGTACAAGCACACTTGCTGGTACCCGGTGTGTCCGTTGGGGGTCGTTACCTAAGGTAGGAGATATTTAAATAATTAAACGAATGATTGTATTACTTATTAATTTTATTTTATTTGACCTTTTAAGACATGTTAATAATTATTTCAATATCAATATTATTATTATTTTTAATTTGAATTTTATTTTAGTCCGATTGATTTTGAATTTTAATTTTAATTTTATTTTAGTTATTTATTTCTTTTTAAATTAAATGCATTTTGGTTTTATAGGCTTTGAGAATTTATTTTATAAGTGTTTTAAGAATTTTACTATGGACTCTGTCTGAAATAAAAATATTTTATTTTATTTTTATTTTATTATTTTATTTATTTTATTAATATATTTCTACAGTACTTTGCAATGTCAGAAGGAAAAGTCTTCAATGTCCTTGTAGCAGTAGCAGCTGCAGAAGCAGCTCAGACCAGCGGGACGATGATTCTCAAATGAGTGGAATAGAAGAGGTGGAATAGCATTAGCAAGCATGATGTGTTGTGTTATGATTTACAATTGGCGGATTCACGAAAGGCGCCTCCCCGAGTGGCTAGATTGAATCATTCCCCGTGATACCGATACCCGGCGCACCCTGGTAACAGCTAGATTCTGACGAATCTAACAACGTGCAGACTCTAGCTGGCCAATTCTTTTACCATGATAGACCAATACAATTTTTCACGAGACCCCCAATTTACCAATTTTATTGTAAAGTTGATTATTAAATTATTTTCATAACTTGAAATCCTGTTTTATTTAAATTCTTAAACCAGTAAATAGAATCAAAATTTAATTTATTCTGTGTTATTGAAGCATCAGAACAATGTATGAAAAAATGGTTTCAGTTAAATATCACAAATATTTAATTTGATTGAGATTCAAATTACCTGATCATTTTCGTACAAGCATACTTTCATGGGTCCTATACTTTCCGAAAAAATCAAGTTAATGATTTGTATAATTATTATCTGCAAATTATTCATATGTTTTGGTTTGCACGAACATCATTATTTATCGTAAGCTATGACATGAACAGCCACGATAAATTTATTTTTTTGCACACCATACTGAAGTGAAGTGAAGTTAGTTTGACAGCACTTTGACAGCTTGACGTCACAACATGGCGGCATCCCTATCCTATTCTTATAATAATCGCATAGTACAGTTTATCCCTGTCTAACGATGACTTTGATTAATAAATTTTTCGAATTTAGAAGTAAAAAACGTATTCACAGATTGCGTGCCTTTCACGATCTTCTGGTAATCCGAAAAAGAATTTATTGAGATTTTATATTATTTTAAAGGCTTACACGACTCGTCGAATTTTGCTATCACTTGTTACGCTGTAGGCCAGCGTTGCTTCATCAATGTGAGGAAACCCTCGCATCCGAAAGAAACATTTTTACAAATGTTTAACAATCGATTAAGATGAAACAGCCATATTAAGATTTTATATTATTTTTATGCATTCACAATGCAATTTATTTTGTAAGTATAGGAAACATGTGACGACGAGTCGTGTAAGCCTTTCGGTGGCTTAGTTGGTCAGAGCATCGGGCCGGATTCCCGGAGGCGCGGGTTCGAATCCCGCCTGAAAGCTACTTATAGGGCTCGTGGTTTTTTACCATCACATTTTTCCTATAAGAATTTAATGATTTAAAAAATTAAAAAATCCTTTCTATAAATACTGCTGGGGCGCTAGATAGGGTAGGTAGGTATCCTACTTCCTACTTATTAATATTATAAATGTGAAAGATTAGATGTTTGGATGTTTGTATGTTTGTTACTCAATCACGCCAAAGCGGCTGAACGGATTGACTGGAGGAGCATAGGCTACTTTTTATCCCGGAAAAATATCACATTCCCACGGGATAACGTCGTGTAGTTCAAGCGGGCGAAGCCGCGGGCGGAGAGCTAGTACCGAAATAAAAAGCACCACGCCGCTCTAATAATTGTTTTAAATGTTTGAAAACGGCTTTTTTGTCTTTGCCTGACTGGTTTAAAACGTTTTAAAACGGTTTCACATGACATGTACAAACAGGGACAAATTCGGTGAACCACATCTTACTTCTTTTCGTGTGGCTGGCGTCTCACCGTTCAGTCACAGACCCTATCCGTAATTGCTTATGCATTGTACTATCCTAGTTTAATACATAAAAAAATTGTAAAAGGGTCTGCGCATGAATGGCGAGGCACCAGCCACGTGAAAAGAAGTAAGAGGTGGTTCACCGAATTTGTCCTCGAGTGTACATACGACGTCCGTTTTGTATTTCGTGTTTTTGGTATTATGTGATCAGCCAGAGTACGATGAAACATTAAATTCAAAAGTTAAGTATTTTAAAATAACATCGATGCAACTAAGAAATGGGAAAGAGCGCTTACCTGAACTATTAAATCTGAATTAAAGTATAAAGTAAGTAGGTAGGTAGTATGCAGATAAACAAAATTAATCACTTAGGACATAAAACGGATTCAATAAAACATAATTACATGTTTTCAAACGTAGATAGCCGCTGTTTATGGGTGATCACCGTAGTCTTGGAAAAAAGCGGCTGGTCAGCGGCTGGCTGACTACGATAACAACGAGCTTAACAACTATTCAACCACGACACGACCACGCGTCACGTAATACCTACAGTAGTAATTAAAATACTTATGCTAGTAACACTTGTCCGTGTTGTTACTTTTTTTGACTGTGTCAACTGTCAACGTTCGTATTATTTTATTGCTTAAAAATGGTGAGAACTTGCATCATTAATATTTGCAAACGTGAATATTACCCGGATTGTGGATTCTCTTTTCATAGGTAAGCGTTACGTCGAGAATTCGAATGCCTAGAATATTGTGTAGGTAATAGGGTGACCATAAACATGGGTTTGTCTGTCCCAGATATTATTAGGTAGGTGCAATCAAGGCGGCCGCGCGGCCCTCCTACAAAAATAAAGTTTACATAATTATTATCTTATGATTCAACAATAACAAAATAATTTATATTTTATCATCCACGACGGTTATCTTTTGACACAGACTCTACCTGGTTATTATGTAGGGTTTTACAACATTTTTATTTGATTTTTTACCATTTGCTTTTTTTTAGTTTTCCTAAAAATTTCAAGATGAGGGAAAAATGGATAAGTGTCATACCACCTACATCAAGAAAAAATACTGATATATCAGTGATATGCAGTAGACATTTCAAAGTGGAAGATTATGTACCTAATTTGACACGACCAGTGCTAAAAGAAAACGCAATGCCTTCAGTTCTTCGTTCTATTTGTAAGTACTCACATAAAGAGTACCTACCTATCTAAATAAGTAGGTAGTAAGATATTCACATGTGTCGGATCAAGTCGGATGGTATGGTACCCACCTTACAACTCATAAAGGCCTACTCAAACTTGACTGGTATCCGCTACTGCCTTGGGTAGCGGTAATACCCGAGCGATATCCCACTGGGTATTTATTTGGTTTGGTATGGCAAAGCGGAACCGCATACCAGATGGGTACGCAACGTACCGTGTGTTTGGCGAATCTTTTACTACCCCCCGCGGAAGCGGTAGCGGTAAAATGCCGCTATGGTTCGAACAGCGCGTTATCCGCATATCCATTGGGATATCTTTACCGGCACCGGTAGCGGATACCGCTAAGATTTGAGTAAGCCTTAAAAGATGATGCCGTTGTCTCCATACAAGCTAGGCCGTGATGGGCTTTGATGACCTTTACTATATAGGGGCGATAGGGGCGGCATTGTCATACAAAGTGCACATTTCTATTTGAATTTTACAAAAATAGCACTAGTAATTTTTGTAAAATCAAAATAAACAGAAATGTGCACAATGCCGCCATCTATCGGTTTCCGTAGAAACTGACAAGTGTCGTTTAATTGTAAAAATGTCTTCTAAAATCTCATTTTCAAAGATTTACTTATTCATATTTTGTTAGTAAAAGATACTTACTTTACTATTAGTAATGCAATCTATATTAGTGAAAATAATAATAAAGAAAATTTTACCTTTTATTTGCAGGCTGATACAAAAGAAATAACAGTATTAAGTAATATTCAAATAAATGTTCCTTGTAAAGCGAGTCACATCGGAGCTGGTTGTGAGACGGGTCGATTTTTTCTAAATACTTACTTCATTTTCCGTACTATCTGTTTGATAGCTATAAGGGGGCTTCCATAAATCTCATACAATCTGTGTGATGTGTGGGAGAGATGATGTTTTGGCAAATATCACGCGTTTTTTTCCCACCAGAAACAGTGTGAAATTGCGAGAAAGCATAATTAAATTAGGTAATACAATGTTAAATTAATTAAATTAATTCTACACAAAAATACGCTATTCAAAAATGTCACGTACCTACGTAACATGGAGAGGGGGGGCCGAAAAATCGCAAATATCGCCTCACGTTATTTATGGACACCTCCTAATGATTAAAAATGAGAATAATAAGAATAATAATTGACATTTGAAATTTGTGATTGACGTTTAAAAGAATAAAACAATGTTTTGTAAGTTAATATCGTTTTATTGTTTTGTGTACCTACCTACTTACCTATCAGTGGGAAAAGAAAACCGTTGTGGAAAAGGAGGGCGCTGGTGTGCTTAATTTACCTCTTCTGTTTATCAAACAACACTATATCGCATCTGTAGCATTGATAAGCTTTTGACCACTATTGTTAGTTTACGGCTCAACTTTACTCCCCAAGTAAGTAACCAGGGAATATCCGTAAATAGGCGACAGTATGGTCACTCACATGTCACTGTGATGTCAATGTCACTCATCGTTGAAAGAGACAAAATGAACACTGAGTAATCTCTCGCTCGGCACAGTTTTTTCACAACAGCGCATTCCTGTTTATGTAATACTTCCATGCGCAAACTAGCCCTGTACACGATGGCCCATCATGGTCGGCCAACATGATCGGCCATCCTGTACTGGGGGCTTTAAACTGCTAGAGTCTGGCAGAATCTGGCTAATAAAAGATGAGCCTGGAAAAAGGCGGCAAATAAATAAAAAAAACATGGCATGGCAACTCTATTTATAGTGAGAAAGTACAGAACCCTTCGTGCACGCGTCTGACTCGCGTTTGACCGATTTTATTACCGTTCAGCTACGAAAACCTAAAAAGAAAAACGTAATATATTTTCAAGCTACGATGCGATTTTAATCATTCGATTAGACAATCGAATGTTAATAATCGACTCAAGAAACGGATGTGACGCATAATGTCATAGACTATAAAATTTTCAGTGGAACCAAAAACAAGAATTGCGACGTAGTGACGAGATACTTTGATCAAGCGATACTCGATAAACTATTTTATGATTTTTTGGAGTGAAAACTTCTAAGCGGCGGCGTTGTGCACTTTTTGTGATGGGTAAAAATGTTAAACTCGCATCAGGGGGGCTACCGGCTAAGAAATCTGGATATAGGTATGGGCTGCAACTGTCATTTGAATTCCTTATTCTGATAGATTTTTGTTGCTTTGTTCTGTTAAACGTTGCTAGCTAGTTACCGGAAACAAAGAAGTGATAGCGGCTATTTTCTTTATAAAATTGACTTAAAGTTCCCAAAAACGTATGAAGTTCATATCCATAAAGTTACGCGGTAGCCCCCCTGGATCACGTGACCGTCAGATCGTAAGACGGACACGTGACACGTGACCTGATCGAAAAACTGTTACAATGTCATTACTCATTAGAATACGAAGGCAAATTTCAGCATCGTTTCTAAAGTTGTGTTAGCTCAGGTTCGAAATAAGCGGCATTGAAGCCAGAAGACCTTGGTTCAAAACCAGTCCGTATTTTTTTTTATTTTGTTTTCAATCACCTTTTTTTCGTGAAAAGTGTAGTGAGCCCTTTTCACTTCTGTCGACACTCCCGGAATGCAACCCGTATTTTTTTTATTAAAGGTCATGGCAAATAGCTTGACTACAACCATAAACAAAAAAACCGGCGCAGAAAAACTTTTGTACTAAATGTTGCAAAATATGCGCAGGTTTTTTTGTCTATAGTTGTGGTCAAGCAAGCATTTGCCAGGAACTATACAAAATTCGAAGTATTATTACGCTGCTGGCCTACACTACAGCGTCAAAAGTGTTAATTGAATTCGACGAGTCTTGTAAGCGCTTCAGTACCTAGCTTAGTTGGTCAGAGTATTGGGCCAGATTTCCAGTGGCGTGTGTTCGATTCGAATCCCGCCAGAAAGCAACTTATAGAGCTGGTGGTTTTTTCCTATCACAATAGGGGACCGGACTGTTATTGATAAGTAAATAATATTTAATAGTAACATAAAAAAATATAACATTGAAGAATAACGAAGGTGCAAAAAAAATCAACCTGTTCATCTATATAAAAAATAGTAATGATCTGCTGAATTGTATTAAACTGTCTCTAATTATCTCTTTCTAAAAATTTCTAAAAAAATTATATGGCGGGAGTATGGCGCCGCTACTCACTTGTGACGTCACATGTGTCTATAGCGCGTTCTGGTGCAATAAGCAAGTTTGATGTTCTATATCTCCGAAAATATGTAGTATATTTGAAAATAAATACATGTGTTGTATATTTCTAAAAACATTGTAAGTAAGTAAGGGGTGTACAGTGATTTTTCATACAACCATCTTGTACGGTAATAAAATAAATAAATAAATAAATAATTTCTTTTATTCACACCAATTATCTAATTCCATGTTAATTTCATTAAGAAACTGTATCATGAAAAACTTGATAACGGATAAATATATACTAATATACTTTTTGTTTGTAAATACATACATATTATACATAGCTGTTAACACTTATTTTACGGTAATTTTGGGGTGTATTTTACGGTAATTCTGACAACACAGTTTGGCAACGCTGCCGAGGGGGCTTAGAATGAAAATTTAATTTTTCTCAGGGTGGTGGTCAATAGTTTTAAAATAAACAAAAATGAAATACTAGTCAATGTTTCTTGATTTACTCGATAATTTTTTATACTTGCACATCACTACTTACAAGCTAGGCTGTTGGCATTGGCAATATGGCTGTAGCTTCCGAGTTTCGCTGGTAGTGTGCGGTGCTCGTATCGTTTCCAACATAACGTAGTATTTCCGACGGCTTCAAAGTTTTACTTTTGATTTTTTTTCTGATCAACGTTACTTTTTAACTTGTTTTATCAAAATTTGTATCGGGAAATCATCAAGTTTTCATTTCCATCGTCACCAGATTCATGCGACGACAAAATGGCGTCGCTTGACAAGATTTTCCTGCAAAATATTTTTTTGGGATTTTATTGCCTTACATTTATAATATAAAGAAAATTATTGCATAAAATGGTTTCTGTAACTTTTTCGCGGTAAAATATTGAAGTTACGTGAATTTTTCTTGCTTACTTTTCAAGTTATAGTGTATTCCTTGAATTTACCACAAAATGCTCCAGGTAAGTGATTTTAATGCATTTTTATTATTGTTTTAGTTTTTTCATTTACTTCAACTTAATTCTGTGCCATAAACTATTCGGAGTATTGTCTAGATGTGCTGGGTGTGGCCGTGGAATAAGAGAACATTTTGAGACGTAATACTGAATTTCGGTGTTTCTGTGATTGTTTACAATATAAATTCGTGAAATTATGTATGAAAATGTTGCTGTCCCACGTTTAAAAGCTTTTCAAAGGTTTCTTGGTTACGTAATCTTTCTATAGAGGTCATGAAAATTAATTTCTGAAAGGGACCCATTTTCGCAAATAAGCTTTGAAAATTGGTCTTACCACTAAGGGGACATGATATTGAGGTTATGTTGCTGTTATTCAACTAAATATAAAAAACACACACTTGATCAATTGCTCAATATAGCTTGTTTTTTGCACATTTTAGGTTCTCAAAGATTTGTTGAATTTTTGGATAATTTAGGGTATATTTTGGTGAAAATCACTTGGTGTTATTCAGGAAACACCCCATACTAATTGTACAATAACATAACTACAACAAATTTTGATGTGTACTGTGCCTTTTTGTTCTTTTCTTCCAAAAGATTTACTGATTTTGTAATTATATCCATTGTATTCAGTACATGGAAACATAGACATGCATTGCAAGACGCTGTACTATCGGATATGATTTTTAAAGTTGCTCAATAGAAATTGACTTTGGTAAATCCGTCAAATATGTAATCTTGCAAAGATACTCTTACAAAAGATCGGATTAATGTTTAATTTTGGAGTTTTGTGCAATCATTACTTTCTTCAGACTGCAAGATCTAATATTTTAAAGTTACTAATTTAGCAAGGCTTTTAATTGTTTCCCAAGCTACATATATTATCTGTGCTAATTAAAATTGAAATTTCTTTGTTTTAGAAAGGATTCATGAATGAATCTGGGAGTGAGTCTGCTAGTGAAAAGAGCAACTCCAGTGGATCTGGTCAAGGGAGCGATAGGTGAGCTGCATTTAAACTTTTAATGCGTGCTGCAAGACAGTGATTTGACGGTTACCTCTTTACATCCTCACTTAATTCTTTCAGTGATAGTGGATCTAGTTCATCAGGATCAGGATCTGGGGGTAGGTCAGGGTCAGAAAAATCATACAATGCCAACAGATCACATCACAGCGATGACACAAAGTCTTCACCAAAACATAGTAATGCCAATTCTTCCAAATCTGACCACCACACTGACAATAATAGCTCGGATGACAATTCACCATCAAAGGCCAGATCTAGAACTAGTCATGGTAGAGTTAAATCTGACCCCTGGGAAGACAATCCGGATATATATGGAATTCGAAGGTCTGCAAGATCCAGGAAAGAACCTGACAGGCTTAAACTTGCAGACAGCGATTCCAGTGAGAGAGGAAGATCACATCACAGGAAGAGTAGAAAAAAAAGGTAAAGAAGATGATTTGTCAACAACTCTTTTTTTTCTTCAAATTAGATGCTAACCATCCATATTTTAAAGTTGATTACTCTAATTTTAATATAATTTTTATTGTTTAGTGATTCCTGGAATTCCAACTCATCTGATAGTGACAGTGACATGAAAGGTTCCCCACCACCTCCATCAAAAAGACCTGGCCAAAGAAGTGTACCTCTCAGAAAAAAGAAGCCAGCAAGAAGAAGATTCACAAGTGAGGAAGACGAGTCTACAGAAGCTTCAGATGAAGACACTCGAAGGTACTTATTTTTTTGGATTCCGTAGCCGAATGGCAAAAACCCTTATAGATTCGTCTTCTGTCTTTCTGTTCGTCCGTATGTCACAGTCACTTTATTCAAAAACTACACAGTTGAAACTTGGTAGGTAGATGTATTCTGTGACCCGCTTTACCATTTTGATAAAAGAAAAGAAATTAAGGGGGGTTCCAAACATAAAAATATATTTGTAATCAAACATATTTGAGGGTGGTATCTATGGCAGTTGTCCCACCGCTGGCGATGAACAAGAAGCAATTAGAGCTAGAACTAGAAACGAGTTAGCGAGCAGCGGGAAGCGAGTGTAGTTCCGATAGTTTTGTTGCTGGGCAATAGCCCAGATCTAGAACTAGTCATGTCAAAATGCTCTTGTGAAAGTGAACTGTATTTGAACAGGTATTTCCACACTTGCATGTATACGAACGCACAACATGTCAACATGGCATGGGGATTCCCCTTAGAAGAAAAATTCAGTTCGGCTTATTCAAAGTTGAGTGAACTCGTGTGTCATTAGTTTGTTACGTTAAATATTGTTCCTTGAGTTGGATTTGTAAAATGCCTCGTGTGAAAGATCCAACATAGTCATACTTTATTTGCTTTAAGACCCAAAATATCTACTGGACTAATGGGCTTGGTGCAAAAATGTAGTAAAGAGATGCAGGAAATATTAATAGAATGAAACCTCACGTAAAATATGTAAGCCTTAAGTACACAGCAGAACAAGAACCCCAGCCAATCCAGCCATTAATTAATGTTAGTATGTGATATTAAATAAAAATATTTTGCCAGAACTTGCCCAAATTATAATGCATTTTTATAAAACAATATAACAAATAAAATTCTTACACTTGTGATAATTATCCGATATTTATCAGATAATTATTGGATAATTATCAAGAAGCGTTATTATCTTGATAATTTCGAACCCTGATGGAATGTATATCTGTTGTATTGTATGTTTCTTGAGCGAGAAAATATCTGATAGTTAGTTGCTCCCTCGCCGGCTGGGATAACTGCCTATTATTATTTAGAGGGTGTATGCCAGCAAAGCTGGACGGGTGATTAGTCACCTAGGTCGGGACCATTTCACCCAAAACTGCCTACAGGTCTTTAAAACTAACTTTTGAAATAAAAGAGTGAAAATAATCTAGAAAAATCTTTCAAGAATAAGTGGTTTGAACGAGATATAGTATTAGTAAGCACTTTTTGAGATGTAACACATCTTCAAGAACCGCAAATGTAAATTTGACATACAAACATTATGAAACACAAAGTTATATTTTGCTGACGAAAAATGATAGTGGAATTTTGGCTAGGTATAGGCAATAGGTACGTTAAGTGGGTACGGAACCCGAGTCCAACTCGCATTTGGCTGATAATTTTTCTTTTGAGACAGATTTTCTGCATCTGAGCTTTACATAAACTTAAATTAACCTCATTTTCAATAGTCGGACAGCAACACGGCGCACAGGTGCAGCTGTAAGCTATAAAGAAGCTAGCGATGAACAAACTGATTCTTCTGATCTTTTGGAAGTGGAAGAAGGTGAAGGAGAGGCAGAGCCAGAACCAGAAGAACACAGTGAGACTATTGAGAGAGTTCTTGGTCATAGAAGAGGGAAGAAAGGAGGTATTAGTCATTTTCTAATAGAATTGTTTGAAGATTTAACAAATTCACATAATAAATATTTTAATCAGTTGATGATTGATAGATTCAAACTGTAGAGTCAAACTTTGTCATGTATTTTTTGGTTTCTTGGTTTAACTTTTATTTGGTTTGCATTTTGGTGCAAATGTAATGTTGAATTTTAGCTAATGACTTGTTATCATTATGCAGTCACTGGAAATGTGACTACCATTTACTATATAGAAGAACATGGAGATCCTAATGAAGGATGCAATCCGGATGACGTTGAAACAACAGAACCACAGTACCTGATTAAATGGAAAGGGTGGTCACACATACACAATACTTGGGAATCAGAGGCAACTCTGAATGAACAAAAGGTTAAAGGACTTAAGAAATTAGAGAATTATATAAAGAAAGAAGCTGAATTGTCATGGTGGAGGCAGCAAGCGGGACCTGAAGACATAGATTATTTTGAATGTCAATCTGAATTGCAACAAGAGTTAGTCAAAACATACAACAATGTGGAAAGAATAATAGGTAAGAAACTAGTATTTTATTTAATTCTGTTGACATTATTTAGGTTTTTTATCAAATGACATGATAAATATCTAAGAGCTCATTCCATTTTTGGTTATCTAAATGATCAGCCACATTTCTTTATGCTTATGGTTTTCCAAAGATCATAAAGGAAATGTATGGTGAAATTTTGATTAGTTATGGAGCATTTACATGGAGCCAATACTTGAAATATTCCACTAAGCCAGTCCCATATTATAATAATATAATAATAAAGCTTAATTTTTTAAACCATAATTAACAGTGTTTTATACAATTAATTTGCAACTAAGATAGAGGTTATATTTAGGTATTGAACCTATCCGGGTAAAAGCCTCCCCCATCTCCTTTCATGCATCTCTCTTTTGGGCTCCTTCTTTTTGTGCGGTGGCGGTTCCCTTTTGGATTTTGCCAAACCATTACCAACCAACCGTTTATTTATATCAATTTCTTCATCACTTGCCTTTGTGGTGGGAGGAGCATAAACCTGACATAATGCACTTATGTGAAAACAAATTAAAACACTGAATCCAATCCACAACATTTATTCAGCTATGTAGCCAGCCAGAATAGAAGTGTCAAACCTGTATCTGAACGAACACCCTCCACTTACTTACCATTTAATTTTAATTATCATTCATAAAGTAATAAAGCATTTACCCACACACAAACAATATCAATATATGAAACGTGGATTATTGGAATGTCTTCATTTTCAAATTCATTGGAGTAGGCAGACTCTTTAAGATATGCCAACGAAGTTTACGATATTCTGTTTGAGATTTTTCTTTATAAGGAAACCCACCCCATACAATCCTTGCGTCTCGCCTATAAACAGAAGATGTGTTTTCATGTTCTTGAATTTCGCTTCCAAGTCATCTCACCTCTGCAAGTCTTCCAAAGCTTGAGTTAGTTCCAGAAAGCATGCATGTGAGGATAGATATCTGCATATTCTTTGTGTGTTTGCTTCTTGATTACTTTTGTGGTAGAGGAGTATCTATATGGGGGGTAGCAGTCTAATTCCCTATTCTAAGTCCCATATTGGCATCGTGTAAATAGAGATAGTCCACTGCATTGGATTGTCCTCAAGATCAATATTTATATCTTTTGTCTTACGACCAGAATTAATAATCAATCCACAGATAAGGATAGACATGACCCAGATTACTTGCTATGCAACGCTTGATATTAACATAGAATTACCGACAGTTGCCAGGGTGTTGCTAGGTGTTGCCTAGCAACTAATCTGGATCATGCCTATCCCTATCTGTGGATAGGTTATTAATTCTGCCCGCTAAGGGACTGGCTTAGTGGATTGTCTAAAGTAAATTAGCTCCATATAAATAAATGCTGCATTATGATTTTTTTAGTACCAAGCAAGATATAAAAAAATCATAATTAATTAATTATTCTGTTATTCCAGCCGAACAGACTAGGGAATTAGAGGGAGGTGGAACAGCACATGAGTATTTTTGTAAATGGGAATCGTTGCCTTATGCTGATGCTACTTGGGAAGATTCATCTCTAATAGAAAGAAAGTGGCCTGTTGAAGTGGATCATTTTAAACACAGAGAAGCTGCTAAAACAACACCTTCGAGGCATTGTCCTGTTCTCAGAAGAAGGCCTAAGTTTCATCAAGTAAAAGAGCAACCTGAATATATGGGGAAAGATGAGGTGAGTTTTTGCAGAATTGTGAAATGAGGTCATGCCATTTCAAGGTTATAAATAGAATTTATTAGAACAAGACCTTTCTTTGTTACATACTATGTTTTTGACTAGGTACTGATTTGAGTTAATTCTCATGAGGATGATTTGGGAGTCCCTAATTTTGATAACGCTTAGCTTTTTTTTCCACCAGTTTATTGGATTATTATGTAACCCATGAGCCCATGACTGTATTTATATTATGGAATAATGCATCATATCAAAATATTTTTGTAATCCATTAGGAATTAAAAATTGTCTGTTAGTCAAATTCATATTTTTTTTTTCAAAAGGGATAAAAAAATAATTTCTAACCAAATTCTGTAAATTATTTGATTGTATAAAATGGCGTCATGGGCATCAGCGCCATCTCTTGGCGTGATATTGAACTGCTTTGTTACCACTTGCTTGTGTACTTTTCTTTGACATTAGTTTGCTCTTGTGGTGAGCGAAGCACAAGTACAGAAATAGAATGAGATTTTTGCTGAAGAATTATTAAAAGAAAATATTACTATAACACGAAATATTAATTTATTAATAATATAAAATTTACCTCTTTTACTTTATCTGTTATGTTATTTTCATCTTCAAACTTATTTAGTTACCGTTTGCCAAGTATGGAATGGTACAGTTGATGACAAAAACATTTAAATTGAAATAATAGATTATTATTTACTTTGAAATGAAGATTATAATTAAACATATTTTTATTTAATTGATTTACTTTTAAAAGTTAACAACTTTAATAAAATTATTTCAAATACTTAAGCCCCTTTTCTTCAAAAATTTGGGGTGTTGAAGGATTTTAACAGTTTATTATAGAGTTCAATCTGGATGTATCAAAGTCTACTACTAGGTTACTAGTTGTAAACATTGTCAATATTTTTTTTCAGTTTATGGTTTGCCTTACTGATATTTTGAAATGCAAGCTGTAATATTTCGCTTTAGTTTTTCTTTGTATTTAATTTCAGACGTATTTTTTGAGAGATTACCAAATGGATGGTTTGAACTGGTTAATACATTCCTGGTGTAAAGAAAATTCAGTCATTCTTGCGGATGAAATGGGATTAGGGAAAACAATACAGGTAACTATTGTTTTATTTTTTATATTAGATTAATTTTATTTTTCTGGATTTTAGTTTTGCTAACAATTCAATTTTTTTTTTCAGACAATTTGTTTTTTATACTACCTCTTTAAGTCTCAACAACTATATGGACCATTCCTCTGTGTAGTACCCTTAAGTACAATGACTGCCTGGCAAAGAGAGTTCCAGCAATGGGCGCCTGATATTAATGTAGTTACATATATTGGTGATGTGACTAGTAGAGATATTGTAAGTATGTCTTACAATGAAACTACAATTTCGATACTAAAAGCTTTGGTCTTCTATTAATTATTGTTTATCAATTTACAGATTCGACAATTTGAGTGGAGTTTCGCCAGTTCCAAGAGGCTAAAGTTTAACGCCATTTTGACAACATATGAGATTTTACTCAAAGATAGACAGTTCCTCAGGTCGTTTAGTTGGGCGGTTTTATTGGTAGACGAAGCGCATAGGCTAAAAAATGACGATTCATTGTTGTACAAAGCTCTTAAAGAGTTTGATACAAACCATAGGTTGTTAGTCACCGGCACGCCTTTGCAAAATTCATTAAAAGAATTATGGGCGCTTCTACATTTTATAATGCCTTACAAGTAAGTATTGTCATATCAGTCAAATATTGTAAGTTTTGTATAAGTGGATCAGTTGACACTTTCATGTTCGTTTTACGTTTTGCAGATTTGAGACATGGGAAGAATTTGAGAAGGACCATGAAGACGCCGCAACTAAAGGTTATGAAAAATTACATAAACAGTTGGAACCATTTATATTGAGAAGGCAAAAGAAAGATGTAGAAAAATCATTACCTGCAAAAGTTGAACAGATATTGAGGGTAGAAATGACATCAATACAGAAACAGTACTATAAATGGATATTGACTAAAAACTATAGTGCTTTACGGAAGGGTGTTAAAGGTTCCATAAATACATTTATAAATATAGTAATAGAATTGAAAAAATGTTGTAACCATGCCCTTTTAACAAAGCCTGAAGATTTTGAGTCAAGAGCTTCACTTGCTACTACTGATGCTGTGGAGGTAATTTCATAATGATTGATGTTAGAATAAAGTCGTACAAATTGTGTCCCAAGTCGACAAACCAAATAATTTTTAGATGTTTTAATTTGCCTTCCATTTCAGAAACTTCTAAGAGGCTCTGGAAAATTACTTCTTCTTGATAAACTTCTCTGCAGGCTAAAAGAAACGGGCCATAGAGTACTTATCTTCTCCCAGATGGTGAGAATGTTAGACATAATGGCTGAATACTTACAAAGAAAACACTTTCCGTTCCAACGGCTTGACGGTAGCATAAAAGGTGAAATAAGAAAACAAGCTCTTGATCATTTCAATGCTGAAGGTTCAACAGATTTTTGCTTTCTGTTGTCGACAAGAGCAGGAGGTCTGGGTATAAACTTGGCTACAGCAGACACTGTTATCATTTTCGATTCAGATTGGAATCCACAGAACGATTTGCAAGCTCAAGCTCGCGCACATCGAATAGGTCAAAAGAATCAGGTAAAATCTTATAAATAATCAGATTCTGTCTTTAGGCTTATACTTACAATATGAGATTACATATTAATTTATTTATTGTTGATATTTGCAGGTCAATATTTATAGACTAGTCACGGCTAGATCTGTTGAAGAGGATATTGTTGAAAGAGCTAAAAGGAAAATGGTTTTAGACCATCTCGTCATTCAAAGAATGGACACTACTGGGAGAACAGTGCTCAATAAAAGGGAGCCATCTGCGACAACGGCGAACAATCCGTTTAACAAGGAAGATTTGAATGCGATATTGAAGTTTGGTGCTGAAGAATTGTTTAAAGATGATGATGAAAATGATGAGGACCCAGTCGTAAGTATATAAAAATAGATAATGTGGTCATACATGTATTATGTTGAACATTAGGGGCACCGCGCGGTTTTACCCGCGTGATACCCGTTCCCGTGGGAATAATGGGATAAAATATAGCCTATGTCACGCGGAAAAATCGTATCATGCTTCTAATGGAGAAATAAAAAAAAGGTCCAATCGTTTTTAATTTATTTACTGTAAAGTTGCAAACAAACCAACAATAAATCGTTCCTCTTTCCTCTTTATAATATGAAGTAAATAAATCTGGTGTTAACCTTTCTTTCTTGTCACAGTGTGATATTGATGAAATTTTGCAACGAGCAGAAACTCGCGATGAAGGGCCGGCCATGGCAGGAGATGAGTTGTTATCCGCTTTTAAAGTTGCAAGTTTCGCCTTTGATGAAGATAAAGCTGTAATGGAAGTTAAAAAAGAAAACCCCGAAGAAGAGAGTAAAGATTGGGTAAGTCTACACAAACTATGTATATCAAATGACACCAGGAATTTAGGAACATGCAAAATAAACAAACTTAATTTTGTAGGATGATATCATTCCTGAAAACGTCCGCAAAACCATTGCTGAAGAAGAAAAGAACAAAGAAATGGAAGACTTGTACTTACCACCTAGAAGAAAGCATTTACAACAAAATGCAGATGCAAGTAAGTTACCTAAACATTCTGGTCATTACAAAGTTCAAACCCTATTTCATAATTGATTACAGGCTAGATTTTCTGTCGATATCAAAATATTTTGTTAATAGGTTCCGATTTCGTCTCGACCTTGTAACGAGAACCGACAAGAAACTGACGAATGGTGACGCACGTGATTGGTGTTCGTAAATTGTCGCAACATACGAGCACCAATCACATGCAAACTTAAAATTTAATCAAGTATTAGGTAACGTAATCGACCATTATCCTATCTTGATGAACTGGTGACCCTTTGAATGCCTTTAACAGAGTTTGAACCTTTTAGTTGCAAAACGGTCGCGTGGCTGCAGGCAGGCAGACGCTATCGACAACAGCTAACGTTGTCCAAAATTTTGCTACTTTTATTACAATATTTTTGTTTTTATGTACCTGCGCTATCGCTATACTAACCTTAATTAAGATTCAAACATCTATAACTAGCTGCCCCGTCCCGGCTTCGCACGGGTGGCGGGCGCCATCTGTTAGTTTTGAAAATTTTCATTTATACAAACCTTGTCTTGATAATACCAATCACAACAAGAATTATCTAATTTGGTGCAGTCGTTTTAAAGTTATGCGCTAACATTACATTTCATTGATTCATTTTTATTTATACGGGATAATTTTGTTATCAGTGCACAAATTTTTAGGATCGAATCCGAATCGGTAAGCGAACATCTTTCTCCTAGAAACATAGATCGAAATAGGACAAAAATTTTTTGACTCTTCATACAAATCGGACTTATCACGTGGTCGATTTAGTATGGGAAGTCCAAAAATTTGTGTAGTATTTTGACCCATGTTTCTAGGAGAAAGTTATTCACTTACCAATACTGAATCGATCTTAAAAATTTGTGCACTGATAAAAAAATTATCCTGTATAGTTTTTTTTAAGTTGCTGGCGTGCAAACGGTTACATTAGTAACAAATGCTGACAAAAAGTTTCTACTTTATGTTCAGAAGGAGGTCGCAAGCGGCGCGGGCGGGGTTCGGGGGAAGGCGCGGACGGCGACGGCGAAGGCGACAGCGACGCGAGCGACGCGGACGCCGACGGCGACGCCAGCGCCGACGACGACCGGCCCAGGAAGCGCGGCCGCCCGCCCGCCTCGCACCGCGAGAAGATCAAGGGATTCACTGACCAAGAGGTGAGCCATTATACTATACACCACTAAATTTTAATTAGTACAAATATTTTAGGGGATGATAGTGTGTCCATCAATACGAAAAAAAATACTATGGGGCCAACCACGGAATCGCGAATTAAACATCAGCTGTTCCATACAAAAGTACAACATCGACTCTCCTAATGTATGGAATATCATCTCCTTAAATCTTTGTACTAATTAAAATTTATAGGTGTATATTTGGGGCTCGTTTCGTTACGTTACTTTATAGCCAGTAACTGCCCAGTACAGTCACGACCAATAATATGTAAACAACATAGAACTTTGTTACATTGATGACTATTTAGTAACCTGTGCCGAAGAGAAGAGATAGTATTTATCTCTTCTCTTTAAGGCCAGAGTGTACTGGCATCCTAGGCAAGTATGCAACATTTTAGTTTTCCATCTAATGGGGAAAAATGTGTACTAGATTAAGTAAAGAGACTAGGAGTAGCCATTGCGAATGTGTTTAATTTCTACCGCGCATTTCGTCTAAGGAATGCCTGCAGTCTTCTGATTTATAAATTTTCTTACAGATACGGAAGTTTGTGAAGAGTTACAAAAAGTTTTCTGCGCCTTTAAAACATTTGGACAGTATAGCGTGTGACGCCGAACTTCAAGAAAAGCCATTGGCGGAGCTCAAGAAACTAGGAGAAATCTTAGAAGAAAGATGCAAAGCTGTACTGAGTGAGACTGTAGATAAAACTAGTAAGTGTCTAGCTTGCGATATCTGTAGTTTAGTATTCCTAAGTCATCCATTATTGAATGAATTTTACAATACTTGTCTACCATTAACAGATGAACAAAATGACGGACGTAAAAATGTAAGAAAGAGCTTCAAGCTCGGTGGGGTTCCTGTTAATGCTAAGACGTTGGCGGCGTGTTTGGACGAGTTAGCGCCACTAGACAACTTCTTGCCACAAACCAAAGAAGAAAGGCTGAAATGGCAACTAGATTTCAGGTAACCTATTCAAATTTAAAGTACTTAGCTAGGGTCAGTATTCAGTAACTATTACGGAGACAGAACCGTACGGAAACGACTACCCTATATAAGACACGAATGTAATGAAAATTAAAAAATGGTTAATAGAAAGAATTTGATTAGTTGTTTGTGTATTGGTAAATTACATTTTCACTTCTCATGCTCCTAAAGTTCGTGTTTATGTTGGGTATAGGCTGCATAAAATCGCTTTTTATGCTCTAGAGCATAAAAAGCGATTTTATGCAGCGACGTATATTTTATATATACAGGGTAAATTTTTTATCAGTGCACAAATTTTTAAGATTGACTCAGAATCGGTAAGTGAACAACTTTCTCCTAGAAACATAGGTCGAAATATGACAAAAATTTTTTGACTCTTCATACAAATGGGACTGATCACGTGATCGATTTAGTATCGGAAGGCCAAAAATTTTTGTTATATTTCGACCCATGTTTCTAGGAGAATGTTGTTCACTTACCGATTCTGAGTTGATCCTAAAAAAATGTGCACTGGTCAAAAATTTTTCCTGTATACGTCTCGGGTAAAATGGTACGTTTTATGAACTTGTTGTACAATCTACTATTATTATTAACTAGCCTGCGTGGCCAACGACGTTATCCTGCGGGGATGTATGTGTTGTTTTTCCGGGATAAAAAGTAGCCTATAACACTCTCCATCTCCCAAACTATCTGACATTAAATTATTTTTCCGTCAAATGTTTCATAGTTGGTTTGTATGGGAAGAAAAAGTTTTGATTTTACTATTTTCTGTGCAATGTTTATGATTTCTCTCTCCATAAAAACACACATGCTTAGATCAACAATAACTGTTGTCGATCGAAGCACACATGAAAACAAATTAGCCGAATTGGTCCAGCTGTTCTCGAGTTTTGTGCTTAGCAACATTCAATTTTATTTATATAGATTCACTGTTAGAGACTTAGACTTAGAGACTTAGAGAAGTCAAGTTAGAGACTCGGGACCCCACAGTCAAACTTACCATTCTGTTTTGTGGGGCTTCATGTAAATTAATAACATTGTAACTTTTTTATTTTAATGAATAAAATAATGCCTGACTGCCGCACTCAGAGACGCCAGTTAACTTTAATTGACAATTAAATCTCTTTCTGTCTCTTTTATATGTCCAGTATTGAATATAGTAGGAAAGATAAAATTTCAGAACTGCACTCAGAGATGTCAATTAAATTTAATTGGCGTCTATGAGTGCGGCAGTAAGTTAGCTATTTTAGTGGCAATAAAATAATTGAGTATTACTTTAATTTTATTTCAGGACGAGACCTGCTAATTTCGACTGTGAATGGGGCGTTGCTGATGACTCCAAATTACTTGCTGGAATTTATCAGTACGGAATGGGTTCATGGGAGGCTTTAAAAATGGACTCATCATTCGAAATAGGCGATAAAATTCTTACCAACGAAGAGAAGAAACCTCAAGCAAAACATTTACAGTCTAGAGCAGAATACCTGCTGAAATTAATAAAGAAATTATTAGATCAGAAAAATGGAAAACAAAAGCAGAGGAAACCGCGGATGAAACGTGGCAATAAAGAACCTGTAACAAAAGACATAATTGAAGATGACATTAGCTCGGGAGATGAGAACAAAAAAAATAGCAATAAGGCGTTGGCTAAAAATGACAATAAGGTATGTTTAGCAGAAGCTCTAAAATACTAGCTCTTACATTTTTTGAAGTTTTTATTTACGTTTAAGAATTATTTTCTGTTTTCAGAGCAAATTAAAGTTAGATGATATATCTACGCATGACGAAACGTCAAATGATAGAAAGGAAAATCTGAAGAAACGCACTAGAAAAGACGGCAAAGAGAGAAAAACTGATAAAGTAAAAGGTCGCAAAAAGCCTGCTGGACCGATGCACTTTACAGCAAACAATGAGCCAAGAGCCCTAGAAGTTCTAGGTGACTTGGACCCATCTGTCTTTGAAGAGGTAAACTTATGCTTATTATAATATGCTCAAAAATAATGATTAATTAGTGCAACTGTCTAATAGTGATTAAATTTTTCAGTGCAAAGAAAAGATGAGACCTGTTAAGAAAGCTCTAAGAGCCCTAGATAATCCTGACCAGACATTATCAGAATCCGAACAGGTCACGAGAACTCGAACATGTCTCACACAAATAGGAACTCAAATTGATATTTGTCTGGAAGCCTATCCAGATCCCGAGAAAAAGGTGGAATGGAGAAGTAATCTCTGGTATTTTGTATCGAAGTTTACTAATTTTGATGCAAAGCAGTTGTATAAGTTATACAAGTATGGACTGAAGAAAAGCGAAGGCAAGAAAGAAGGAAAACCTAAAGCAAAGGCAAGGGTAAGACTTTAAAATATCCCCGTGGTCCCCATGGACCAACCGCATTGCACAACTAGTTGTGCCACGGGTACATGCTTCGAAAATTTTGTCCCCGTGACACAACCAATTTTTGCTATTTCACATTTTTTTTCAAATAATTTATTCTAATCCCCATAACACAACTTTTGCTGTAGCTAGGTACAATATAATTTGGTGCGCAAAAAGGGGTAACCTAGAAAGTTTTCCGGTAGGTTTAAAAATCGGTGATTCGATTTCGATAGTTATTACATAACTATTTTTATCGTAAACTGAGTCGGAACGAAGTTATACTAAACTGTTTTTGAGCTCAATTTTTCTAACATAATGGCGCGAGCGGAAAACATATGAGGTAGCTAAGTAAAAATTCGAAAAGCGCACGTCGAAATCTATTTAATCACCGATTTTCATATCTCCCGGAAAACTTTCTAGGTTACCCCTTTTTGAACACCAAATTATATTGTAACTACAGCAAAAGTTGTGTTATGGGGATTAGAAATAGAATATAATTTAATAAAATGTGAAATAGCACAATAGGGTATTTTGCTGTTGTTGAAATGTAGATATTTAATGATGACGTTAAAAAATATTGCAATTAAGAATACCAAATGTGAAAAATTAATTCGAATCTGTTTTATAATAAAAGAATTATAGTCTGTTTGATTTTGACTATAGCTGTCTCTTTCTAAAACGAAATCTTCTATGGCGTGACTATGACGCTACTAACCCACTGACGTCACTAAGATAGCGTCCTGTCCTTGTCTAATTATAAAGTTTGAAGTCATATATCTTTGAAAATATTCAAGATAATTCAAAATGAAAACTTGTTTTGTGTAGCTAATATTTCGAAAAACATTTTAAAGAAATAAAAAAAAATCAGTAAAATACCGTATTGGTTGTGTCACGGGGACAAAATTTTCGAAGCATGTACCAGTGGCACAACTAGTTGTGCAATGCGGTTGGTCCATGGGGACAACGGGAAAATATCTGCCAATTATACCTAGGTATTTCATTTTCTTATGGACACAATTAGTTATTTTGTATCGTTTTTCAGGCAAATAATAAAAATAATCACAACTCTAACAACCATCTGAAGCCCAATAAAAGAGAAACCAAACAGGAGGATGGAGGTGAAGATAAAAAGAAAGGTAGAAAACAAAGGCAGGATAGGGATAGAGACAAATCAGATAGTAAAAATAATGATAAGGCTCCACACTCATCGGGTGTAAAACGAAAATTAGAAGAAGGCGAATGCGACCCAGAACCAAGCGAAAACAAACGCCATGAAAGGTAACACCATCAATCTCATTACCAATGTCATTCACCATCCATTTCACTAGCTCAATTGCTCGGTGTCATTGGGTTAACATTTATGTGATTGTTCATCTTTGCTAACACTCCATGTATGCTCACTCTGGTATCGCTTTTCCATCAGACATAAACACAAACACAAGGATCGCAAGGATAGAGACAGCGGCGTGAAGGACGATTTGATGTACAGAGAGCGGGGTCGTTCGGACCGGGAGCGCGACCGCGAGCGGGACCGGGACCGCGACAGAGACCGGGAGAGGGAGCGGGACCGGGAGCGGGTGCGGGAGCGGTCGCGCACGCGGCGGGACAGCGGCGGCGGCGGCGGGGGCGGGGGCGGGGGTGGGACGCGGGCGCGCGCGCCGTACAGCATGCCGCACGCCGCCGCGCTGCACGCCGAGCACCCCGCGCACGCCGCGCACCCCGCACACCCCGCGCACCCCGCCTGGACCCCGCCCGCCTACCCCGGCCCCAGGCAGTACCGGGCGGACCGGAACGCAAGACCACACGATAAGAGGAGGTAATTATTTATACAGGGTGTTAGTTTCAACAAGGGACATACTCCAGGGGGTGAAAGTACCCATCGATACAAACAACTTTTACTATTGGACAAAGTGCGATATCGCGAAAAAATATGTGCAATAACGACATTACTGCCATCTAGCGAAAATTCGCAGAGATATAATTCTGTCGATGTTACTACGAATGCAACCAATCTTTATTTTATCATACTTATTGCGAAATTGGACATACTTATCTTGATTTTGTCAAAAACATGTAATTGCGTCATTATTGTAAAAAAATGAGCGATATATTGTTAAAACATAAGGTCACTAAAGTCCATTATCCTAAGGTCAAATACCTAAATAATACCGCGTAGAATTACGCAGAAGCATTGCTATGTCTAAAAAATCTTGGAATGAAATATCTAATTCCATAAATGATGAGCTTTTTATGGTATTTTACATTTGATGAAGTTTTGACTTGCAAAAGGCAGAATAATAAGTACCTTTTGTGATACTATTATTATTTCTTTTACTTTATTTTGACATCACATATTACATTCACTTAATTAGCAAAATTGACAGTTTTATATTTACACTAAACTAACGATTTATAAATATTTAGCAGATACGGGGGATTCGGTGCGATGGCTGGCCCGTACGGCGGGTACTACGAGAGCGCAGCGATGCCTAGCGGGATGGGCTTCCCACCAGTACGTTCTTACCCTGAAGAATGGCGGGGTTACGGCCAGTCGGATTACCAATACGAGGAGCGAGAATACGAACGCGAAGTATACAGAAGAGACTACGACAGGCGTGCTCCCCCCACCTAAAGTTAAAGCCACGCTTTATTGCATTGTACATACTTGTAATCTACTTGTAAATAGTTAGGGAGATCTCTTTCCGTGGACACTCGTCTTAACGTACTATAAAGTGTAAGTGACAAAATAGTGCTGTGTTTTTATCTATGTGATAAGCGAAGCGCATCGATTCAAATAGACTTTAGTGACTGTGTTTTATAAGTGAGACTGTATAGTAAATTTATTTATTACCTAATCTGTCGATTGATTGTTAATGTACAGACTTAGACCATTACCATTAATTTTTATATTGATTCAATTTTGTTGCCGATTTTACCGGTTCTGAATGATGTTTTTTTATCTATAATCTGTATTACTATTTATTTGATGCCTCGTCACGAATTGTATAATTAACCAACATATAATTGACAGTAACACAGGTGATAATATTATTATATAGTTCATAGTAATGTACAAAAAAGCTTAGCAATTCGTTAGAAGTTTTGCATATTATTCAAAATCATGTGCAATTTAAAAAAATGTGTATAGCTTTAACAAGAGGGGCACATAAAATTTGTCATTGCATTTTGGCAGTGGACAGGAAAGAGCGTTTGATTTGTGCATTCATTTCTCATTCTATGTGCATTTCCGAGTCACATGAGGGCTCGTACAGTCCTATTTTTATACATTATGTAAAGTCTTATTCTCTGTTACATGCAATTGAATGTAATAAGGATGGAACGTCTTAAATGGTATATGCCATGATAATAAACATATTAAAGTTGACTATGGTGTTATTATTGATAAATTATACCCTAGACAATCCAATGTCTTAACAGTTACAAAATAGGTGAACTAACTAACGTAAATACACGGAGTTACTTATATTTCGGCATAATAGGGAAGATGCAATTTTAATATTTATGAAAGTTTTATGATTAAAATGTTAAAAAAACATAAATGAAGGGCTACTGCAACGTTTTTATTTTACATTTATGTTGATTTTTAATAATATTACAAATTAAAAATGACGTGAAACGGAACGCATTTCAAAACACCAATCAGCGTTTAGTGACGTCACTCCTGTTATGAAGACTTATTCGAGGTTATGTTATCATTAGAAAAGTGAATAAATTATCGTGAATTTAATTACGTTTTTTTATAAAAATGGAAGTTGGGTTTGTCAAAGCAGACTCCAGAAATTTATCTAGAGTTACTGTCGACATGGTTGTCACATTTTTTGTCGAAAATGCAGAGTTTTCTAGTGTAGTATTACGGTATGTATAAATCATAGGTTGTTGTTAAACCTTGTATTTTATTCAGCGGCTTCTACACATAGAAACTTATTTCAGAAAAGTTTTCCTCCAAACATTTTAACCTTATCCAATTTTCGACGTCGTTCTCTAACTGTAAATAGACAATAAAAATATGATAAAGATAAAGTATGTAAGTGTAAAAAGTACTAGGCAGGTAGGTAACTAAAGTGTTTTTACGTAGGTACGCAAGCAATATAACAAGTATAATCGCCAACTTACGTCAAAGTGGTCTTCACAGCATCAAAGTCAAAGTCAAAGTCAAAGTCAATAAATTTTTATTCATATAGATTAAATAAAATTAATGCTTATGAATCGTCCAAAATTTTTTTACCTACCACCTGTTATGGACATCTTTTAACTGACAAGAAAAACAGGCGAAAAAAACTCATCAGCTTTAACAGAAGCAACGCATTTACAAAATAATTATGTCGTTGCTAGACAAAATGGTACAATAATAAAATTTATACAAAAAGCTAATGCTGAAGGAAAGTTTTCATCGAATAATGGTCTTGGGAGAATAATTGTCATTCCTCTTCGCAGCTTGAAACCACTTTCTTCTCAGTTTTGGGTCAGAAGGTCCAGTCAAAAACAATTTACTTGGAAACTTTGTTGAAGTAGATGGACACATTGGCACAAAACATGAGTCAACACGGCTTTTTTTTGGAATATTAGTGGTATTGTTGTGATCACCTGATGTTGATGGATAGTCCATTTTAAATTTTTACTATATTTTACAATAAAATATCTATAAAGTCAAGAAAATAAATAGGCAAAAGTATGAAAGCCACCGACCGACGAACAAGTACGATACAAACAAACCTGTGACAGACAGGAATGACGTCATCGGAACTATAAGTCCGTTTTCGCGCGAAAATGTCAACTGTCAATTTAAAACCGCATTTTTTCCGTTAAATTACATTGTTTTGATTTTTTTATATCTTTGTGGCCTATTCTACATGAAATTCTTTATAATGAAAACAAAACTAAAAATATTGCATGTTCCCTATTGCCCTGGGTTGGGAATGTAAGATAGAGAGTCAAATAATTGAACACATAAAGATACATAAGGAAAGCACAAGAAAATAGTGATACACAACTTGAGCAAGACAGTTTTTTGTCGCTAAGAAGGATATCTTCTTACAACCTTTGAGGCATAGGAAACATGGCAGCAGGACATCACATTGGCGGTCGTCGTAATCGTAAAGTGTGTTTGTGTTACGTTCTGGCCCGGCCACGGCGTCAATGCCTGTTATTCCAATCCGACCAACTAAATGGATCAACTAGTTGTTCCGATAAGGCTGTGGTAAAGATACCATAATATTGTGATAATACCATACCATCCGTCTAAAATGTCATCTAAATCCGTTTAGCCGTTTACGCTTTTCCACCCAACACTGCCAAGTGCCAACACATTTTTTATTTATTTAAATTGTAGATGTTACATAATTCTTAGAAAAAGGAATTGCTCGTTGAGCGAAAATACAGCTCACAACGGGATGTGGTCACTGTAAAATATCCATCGCGAAATTTGTGATATGGCTCTGATTTTCATCAGAGCGCATACACGTCCGTATGGATTGAGGAGCCACGTCAGATTTTTAAGGATAGCTATCACCCTTATTTAGTAGCCATGCAGATAATTTTGTAGGTCAAATTCTGAAATTTGTAGTAAAATACATCAAAAGTTATATCACTGCAAAGGTGGCTCCTCAATCCTGATGTTTAGATTGAGGAGCCACCTAGAACTCGTAATGTATTGAATGTAGGTTGCTGAAACTTATGTATCAATTTGTAGCCATCACGTAGGATATCTACTAGAATTTTGAGCACTTTAGTTCTAAAATTCAAGAAACTACAACACTTTTGTTGTGGCTCCTCAATCCATACACAATAGAGTAAATTTCTATGAATATTTGCAGTCAATTCAGATATTCGACATAATGATAATTTAGAAGGAGGTAAATTCTATTGCCTACAATATGAATGAAATACTAAAACATAGTGATTTCCGTAAACAAACGTATATTATTTGGCTCCTCAATCCTGACGTTTATTTACCTGAGATCACAACGAAATCAAAAGCCAGAGACTCTAACGTTTAGTAGGCGTGCATACTAAACGGCTACATACAATTCATTGCTGTATTCGTTTTAATTGCTGAAAAATAAAGCTTTTTGGTATTGCTCAAGGATCCGTTTTGAGGGGTGACCATAATTATGTGAATGAAACTAGGATAAGTAATTTTTATCAACATTTAATAATTTGTTTTTACAAAATTTTAATCATTTTATTTGCCATAATGATCCTTGGTCATAATATTTGTTAACACTATTCTTATTTGTACTTAGGTACTAATAAAGCATGATATAATTATTTAGTAGCAATAACTCTCATTTGCCATAAAATGAGATGCCTTAATAACAAATACTATAATTATAAGTAATTGTAAATATCATTTGAAATAATTTATATTTGACATAATAATACATTTCTCATAAATAATAATTTAATAATAAAATTGTTTATTTGCTTAAAATACGGTATATACAAGTTGGTACAATAAATTGAACCAGGCGGACTAAAAACAAGTCCTACCACCTTTCTACCACCAACCAAACCGAATACAATATATTCCCCTACTGGGAATCGAACCCGGGACCTCTTGGTCTGAAATCGGTGGTGTGATGTAAACCACTAGCCACTAGACCACAGAGGCGGTCTTGTCAAATGCCATACATAATTCATCAAAATTTCATAAGTACATTATTAGCTACTTTATTTCTATATTAATTTGATCACAAAATATGACAGACCTGGAATTATAACAAGAAAAGGTAAGGTACAATTACCTAATTTTACTTTGTGGTTGGGTATCAATATACTCGCAAGAATATTTGCAAAAACAATACATCGTATTGGAAGGGTTGGTATTAGTATCCAACCGCAGGCTTTTTGTAGATTATTTGTATGAAAAATGTAGATTTTGATCTCCCCTTTCCAATGACACCACTTTCAGAGCGCGGAGATTACTAGTTTGTGAGAAATGAGATTGCAAAATATCGTATTTTAGGTTATTTATTTAGTACTAGCCTTCCGCCTGCGGCTTCGCCCGCGTGTACTACACGACGTTATCCCGCGGGAAGGTGATATTTTTCAGAAATAAAAAGTAGCCTATGTCCTTTCTCAGGCTCTAGACTATCTCTGTACCTACCAAAATTCATTCAAATCGGTTTAGTAGTTTAGGTGTGATTGTGTAACACACAGACAAACAAAGACGCATTTATAATATATATAAGTAAGGATAAGCGAATTTGCCTCGGAAGTCCTGTAGAACACATGATAGGTTAGAAAAAGGCCTTAATTTTCGTGGTTACTTTTTTGTGAAAAAAAAAAACTGATGGATTGTTTCACAAAAAAAATAATTGAAATATCCCCAACGGACTCGCTGTCACACCGTTTTGTCACACTGGTGTGACTACGAAGCATTTTTTCTTCGTAGTCACACTGTTTGGTGTGAATATTAGAAAGCTACCAAAACATGAGACTTGTTGTCACACTACTAGTGCGGGGAAATTAAATACCCTGTATGTGCATATTTTATAACATGGATTGCAAACTGACTTATTCGTCAACTCGCGAGTGTGAAACTCGTGAAGCATAGTTTACATTGGTCGAGTAGGCGGCCGAGTCGAGTAGCGATGAACAAAAAGCAGGCTAACTCGACCAATGTAAACGATAGGGCGAGTAAACTGGGCCGAGTACTGAGCGAGTCTAGTGGTCTCGCGCGGAGCATAGTTGCTCGGCCGAGTTGTTTCCTGGGCCAGGGTTGCCAGGTGCGAAAAATCGAGAATCGTACATTAAACATAAAAAAATATGTTTAAGTATATAATATATGTATGATAATCGTACTTAATACAAAATCAAAAATTTTCTGAAAATTTGGGATCGAACAATGTTGTAAATAATCGTACAAATACGATTTAAATGTTCATCTGGCAACCCTGCTGGGCCCAATTACTTGACCAATGTAAACGGTGGAAGCCGAGTCGAGTAGTACCTCAGTTACTAATGGAAACTATGCTTGAGCGCGCGCGAGTTGGCACCTTCCGATTTTACGTACAGTCAGCACATTTATTTATGTACAGTCAGATACAAGCTATACAATATCCTTCGTTACCCTCCTGACTACCAGACCTTACTACTGATACTAACGGCTGTAGTAGTACGGGAGATTTTTTTTCCCCAATGAAGTACTAGGCACTAACTAGGCATATTGGAAAAATATTGAACAAAAAGTATCAGGGCAGCCTAAGCAACCAGGAGTTATTACGAGTATACCTACTTAAAATGCTGCTGCCTATAAAACTCGAAACATCTAAAATAACTCCTGGTCAGCTATGCAACCCTGGTACTTTCAGCTAATAATATTTTAATATAATATTTAATTTAGTATCATAACGTAAGTATATTGTATCAAAGTGGTATCAAATTATCAAGTGATTTACGTCAAGTATGATATTTTGAAAGTGGTGTGACCAATAAGAAAAATATTCTTCGTAGTCACACCAGTGTGAAAAATAGGAAAAAAATTCTTCGTAGTCACACCAGTGTGACAAAACGGTGTGACAGCGAGTCCGCTGGGAAAATATCTACGCAGCTGTCAAAGTCAAAGTCAATAAATTTTTATTCATGTAGAATCGTCCAACATTTTTGTACCTACCACCTGTTATGGACATCTTTTAACTGACAAGAAAAACAGGCGAAAATAATTCACCCGCTTTAACAGAAGCAACGCATTTACAAAATAATTATGTCGTTGCTAGACAAAATGGTACAATAATAAAATTTATACGAAAAGCTAATGCTGAAGGAAAGTTTTCTCATACTTATGTATAGGAATATTTTCCTTTTATACATTGTTAGTGTTACTATAATTATGACAACCATGCGTTGTGATCATTTAAATAATCTTCTACTTTGTAATAGCCTTTGCTTGAGAGCGTCTTTTTAACATGTTTTTTAAATTTTTTTTACTGTGCGTTTACTGTCGCGAGACTAATATCTTTTCTGTGTTTGGCATCAAAGATTTAGAAGATGCCATTTGTATTGCAGAAGATAAAAACGCATGTAAGTCTTGCAACAACCAAACAACAGTCTGTAAATATACACTTTCAAATACGGTTTCGTTCGATTTGAATGATTGCAAGAAAATTAGTCTGAGCTGGCCATTGAAGGTAAAATTTTCCTAAAACTGTGGCGTAAAACTCCGGCGTCAATCCAAAATTTGATCGTGAATGTCGAATCGTCACGCCAGAGTTTTAACTGACGACGCGCCACGCAATTTTCCGTGGCTATCATAAATCAAACTGACCGTCAGTGTGTGATCGTCATTCCAATCGCGTCAGTAAAATAAATATAAAATATATATTTTGTAAAAACAAATTATTAAATGTTGATAAAAATTACTTATCCTAGTTTCATTCACATAATTATGGTCACCCCTCAAAACGGATCCTTGAGCAATACCAAAAAGCTTTATTTTTCAGCAATTAAAACGAATACAGCAATGAATTGTATGTAGCCGTTTAGTATGCAAGCCTACTAAACGTTAGAGTCTCTGGCTTTTGATTTCGTTGTGATCTCAGGTAAATAAACGTCAGGATTGAGGAGCCAAATAATATACGTTTGTTTACGGAAATCACTATGTTTTAGTATTTCATTCATATTGTAGGCAATAGAATTTACCTCCTTCTAAATTATCATTATGTCGAATATCTGAATTGACTGCAAATATTCATAGAAATTTACTCTATTGTGTATGGATTGAGGAGCCACAACAAAAGTGTTGTAGTTTCTTGAATTTTAGAACTAAAGTGCTCAAAATTCTAGTAGATATCCTACGTGATGGCTACAAATTGATACATAAGTTTCAGCAACCTACATTCAATACATTACGAGTTCTAGGTGGCTCCTCAATCTAAACATCAGGATTGAGGAGCCACCTTTGCAGTGATATAACTTTTGATGTATTTTACTACAAATTTCAGAATTTGACCTACAAAATTATCTGCATGGCTACTAAATAAGGGTGATAGCTATCCTTAAAAATCTGACGTGGCTCCTCAATCCATACGGACGTGCGCAAAACGCTCACGACGCGTTGTGGAAATCGTAGAAGACCACAGCGAAATTCGTGTCGTGGTTGTCATGTACAGTCAGCGTCATATAGTATGTAGCACTAAGCTATCAAATTTTTCTCAGGCCATTCACCGTCTTCAAATATTTATACCCAAGCACGCAAACGCCGAATACATCCAATCCGACATTAGTACCGTAACAACCACGCCCCGCCCCACTGGTAGCTTAGCAGCCGAAGTATTCAATACTCAATACTCAATACTGAATCATTTTATTGCATACCACAATGTAAATTAAGATGGTGAACATAAAAAAAGATCATTATGGACCCTGGCGGGCACGCAATAGGGTGTTAGAAGAGAGGAGGCGTTTCATTGAAAGTAAAGTTAACATACAAATAAGAGTAAGTATTAAAAGTAAATTTGGTTGGGAGATTAAAATTAATAGTATATTATGATACAAGTGAGCTAACGTTGCTCATTGTCTAGTGAGTAAGTTGCTCACGAGTTTCATACGCACTTTGCGCAACACACTTGCGAGGAAAAACAAACATTTATTGCATTCATTCATAAATTAATTAATTAGTATTGTATTGTAAAAAAGTTCGTCCTTTTTGGACAGGCGAAGACATCAAGCCATACTGCCAATTTTTGAGTATTATGTATGTTATTATAGTTTCTTATGTTTTCATTAGAATGTAGGTGTGTTACATTCTAATGCTTCTTGGAGTATTTGGCGTCAAGTATGTCGAGTCGGTCTTCTCGGTAATTCTAGCTGAGGTAGTCACCACTACAATAAAACACTCGGCATCACGTTACCGAGATAGCGCATATTTTAATCATTCCACACATCGTCCAGTTGCGTAAACACTTGGGGCACAAAACTACACCTATCTTGAGTCACAAAGTCCACTATGAAACAAATTGCGATTAATTAAAATATCCACTTAACCTAACCCGCCAAGATGGCTCCAAAAACTCCTTAACCTAATTAGCTAAGGGAAAAAGCGCGCAAGTTTTTTTTTTGCACGCGCCAAATGTAAGGTCATTGATTACATACAGCCATACAGCCTACTTCAAAATAATTATAATAATAGTGATAAAACGCAAATGTGCTATAAGTAACAAATTATTGTGAATTATAAATAATTTAATAATAATATACTTAATTATGTTTTTTTTACTTAATTAGGGACACATTTATTTATTCTAAAAAGGTAAATGGATTTTCAACCGTATAAAACCTCTTTGTTGTTACAAAAAAAGAACTGTACGTATTACCCGGTGAAATTGAAAATGCTCTGTTTACTCGCATATAACTTGCAGTTAGGTACTAACTTAACTTTGTAGGGATACTGTATTACCCGGTTAAATTGAAAAGTCTCTGTTTACTCGCATATAATTTGCAGTTAGGTACTTACTTAACTTTGTAGGGATAATTCTATTACGCAACTAGTACTGTAATATTATTATGCACGCGTGTTTTATAGTTCGGTTTATGGCCCTAAGATCGATGTAATAAGGCTCACTTTATGAGCAAGTGTGTTGAAAATTATGTTATGTTTTAATTAATAATGTCACGGGTGTATTAATTTTTAAACTGTAATTTATAAATTATCTTTTGTTTTAAGTATTAATGATGTCATTGAAGTATTCATTTAAATTGTAATAGCATTTATTTATTAGAATTTTTTTTAATTGATTAGTAAACAAAGAATATTTATTTTCATTAATTATTGAGGGGGGTAATTTGTTATATATTTTAATAGATGAATGTAATGTACTATTAGATGTTAGTTTTAATCTGGAACTTGGCAACATTAATTTATTTTTGTATCGTGATGAATATTTAGATGGAATATCTTGTCGTTTTGTGTATAGGATTCAAAAGTGGGCTATGTGGCCTTAATGCTGGAGCTTCACCTGCGTCTAATGCCATTAATTAGCGCGCTATTTGATATAGTACGCAGGTGTGAGTGAGTGAGCCGGCCTTAGCGCGCTAATTTGCCGTTATTAACGCCGTTAGGCGTCACCGGTCACGCAGGTGAAGCCCCAGAATAAAAACTCGAATGTAACAATTAACTAATTGAATCTTCAAACTACTACCCGAAATTAAATCACATAAAATAAAAATAAAAATTTTCCAATGTGTCCCATACTTTTGAATACTTTGGGTGCCAGGCACTTGCTACCCAAAGTAGTAAACAAATGTCTTAAAAAGGAATTGTAGAACTTATTTTGCTTTAAAGTCCTATAGGTAACATAATTTTATAAAATACTAGCTTTCCGCCCGCGGCTTCGCCCGCGTTTACTACACGACATTATCCTGATGGAATGTGATATTTTCCGGGATAAACTATGTCACTCTCCAGCTCCCAATCAGAATCTAACTCCGTACCAAAAAATCACGTTGATCCGTTACTCCGTTTGGACGTGAAAGACGGACAAACAAATAATACAACTTATTGATTTTCCCGTGGGAATATGATACTATCCTGTGGTAAAAAGTAAAAGTAGCCTGAAAAATGGAAAATGAAGTATTTAGAAAAAATCGACCCGTCTCACAACCAGCTCCGATGGCCTAAAATAAAAGTAGCCTATTATAATCCTCGCCAGGGTCTCAAATTATTTACTTAAATACCAATTGCTGCCCCCAAATTAGCCCGCGCTTAAAGTCATTTTTCCATAGCAATGAGATTTCCCGCGGTCTAAATTAAAATATGTCCTTTCCAAGGCCTTAAACTGTCTCTATTCTAAATGATCCTTCCCATGAACTCAAACTATCACCTTAAATACCAATTCCATTCCACAGCGTTGCCCGAGCTAAAACTTATTTTACCATGGGAATGAGCCTTATTCCCGCGGTAGGTAACAATTCGCCTATGTCCTTCCTAATAGGGGCTCAAACTATCTGCATTCCAAATTTCATCAAAATTGGTTCAGCCGTTTTGACGTGAGCATATACAATTTCGCATTTATAATAATAGTAGGGATAGTAGAAATAGGAATATGAATGGCCGGCCGCGACAACGTCCGCGAGTACTAACTACATCGCAAAATTTTGTGTCCAAAAGTAGGTAGATAGGCCTTCTCTAAGGTCTCCATCAGTACCATCATCAATCTATTTTAATGTCCCCGCTGCTGGGGCACAGGCCTTCATATAGTATAGGTGGATAAGGAGAATGGGCCATGATCTTCCACTCGGGCCCATTGAAGTTATGGTGTATTAACCAATCCAAATACAGCCAGAAACATCGGCATATCGTGTCTTCAGAAGCACGATATATTTTTTAACAGCAATCCCGTGATAGAGCATTGCAAAAGTCACATAACCTCAGCGATCGCAGGCCGAGCACGCTACCCACTGCTCTATATACCAAATTTCATGAAAGCCAGATGGTGGTTGGCATAAGAAGGTAACGATACCTAGACAAACAGGAGCTACTTTCGTGTGAATAATATTAGGACATTCTCCTACTCTTGAACTACCAAAATGCAAAAAATCAAGTGAAGTCAATACTTTACAAAAAATGTGTAATACTGATTTACTTGAGTTTTATTCCAAGGCATAAAGAACGTTTTGCTTTGCACGAAAATGAGCTGTCATGGGACCCATGCTTAATTGAATAAACTGAATAAAAAAAAAACTGTAAGTATCCCACGGGAGCTGTACTTTTTTCCGAGTTAAAAGAACCGTATGAAATTTTTCGGGCCTGAGCTCAATTATCCAGATCGACTTAGCAGTTACTTTACTCTTTGCTTAGCAGTTTAGTTGTGATTGAGCCACAAACATCCAAACTCCGTATTTTTAATACCCCCACCCATCCTATATAAACATTAACCCCCCCTTTCTATCCTATTAGGGGTTATTTTATTTTGCCTACGCAGATAATTTTTAAAGTAAACCATTCTACGAGATAAGTGTAATAAAACTAGTTTATGCCGCATACCTCAGAAGTATCTTAGAGTATGTCAGTCCTATATGGTCTCCTCATTATATAACATATAAACATCGTTTAGAGCGAATTCAAAAATTTTTATAAACCACCTAAATTATCGATCCCGTAAAGCCCCCAACACATACGAAGATGGCTGCGCCGAACATGATCTCCTTACTCTAGAACAGAGGCGCGTTGTACTAGATATGGCATTTCTACACGACATAGCAAACAGTGCAGTGGACTGCCCGCATTTAATAACTAGATTATTATACTGCACTCCAAAATACCGCACTCGTCATACACCTCTTTTTCAGATTCCTCGTCATCGCACTAACTACCTACAGAACTCGGTTCTACATCGTATAGTTACTGCATATAATAAAAGGTTCTCATGTATTGATCTTTATGCAAATACTAAGCGCAAATTTAAGCTTGAAGTATCGAGAGAGATAAAAGGAAGCACAAAATAATTTTGACCTTACAGATACGGAGCGTGAGTCATTCTACAACCTACGTACCTAATTTCTAACATCTCAAACAATACTAATTGTAATTTCTTTTTATTGCTTACAACGTAAAGCTTCTTTTTTTAATAACTAAAAGATCGATAATAGTATATTATGATACAAGTGAGCTTAGGTTGCTCATTATACACGAGGCTGTGGGTTGCAGCCCGAGCCGCAGGCGAGGGCGTAAATCAGCCGAGTGTCTAGTGAGTAAGTTGCTCACGAGTTTCATACGCACTTTTTCAACACACTTGCGAGGAAAAACAAACATTTATTGCATACATACTGTATTAACCTAATATTAACTAAGGGAAAAAGCGCGCAAGTTTTTTTTTTGCACGCGCCAAATGTGAGGTGATTGATTACATACAGCCATACAGCCTACGTCAAAATAATTAAGTATAATAATAGTGATAAAATGCAAATGTTTTATAACAAATTATTGTGAATTATAAATAATTTGATAATAATATACTTAATTATGTTTTTTGTCTTAATTAGGGACATTTATTTATTCTAAAAACGTAAATGGATTTTCAGCCGTATAAAACCTCTTTGTTGTTACAAAAAAAGAACTGTATCTATTACCCGCTGAAATTGAAAATGCTCTGTTGACTCGCATATACAGTGCCACAACCTTTTCTGTTCCGGTGACAGCGGCGCTACGTACGTTTTTCTTTTTTTTGTAGCAATTTTACCGGCCCTGAGTTCTAAGAATTTCAGCCGCCAGCAGCGCTATGGTTGGACATCAACTTGACAGCAAAATGACATTAAAAAAAAAACACGTTAGTTTCATATTTTGGCCACCGGCACAACAAAGTTTGTGGCACTGTAACTTGCAGTTAGGTACTAACTTAACTTTGTAGGGATACTGTATTACCCGGTTAAATTGAAAAGTCTCTGTTTACTCGCATATAATTTGCAGTAAGTTAAGTAAGTACCTAAGTACTTACTTAACTTTGTAGGGATAATTCTATTACGCAACTAGTACTGTAATATTATTATGCACGCGTGGGTTATAGTTCGGTTTATGGCCCTAAGATCGATGTAATAAGGCTCACTTTATGAGCAAGTGTGTTGAAAAGTTGTGATGAATAGTTAAGTTTAGTTACCTATGTAAGTTTGGATTTCAGAAGGGAAATCTATTATTGGCCCTACTATTTTTTATAAACTTAGCATTAAGTACTCTCATGTAATGCGCTGTTGATTTTCTCAATAAATAAACATAAACCTATACATAAAGATGACTACTGGTCATCATTAAAAATGATACCAATACCAATTTCCATACACCTAAGTTCAGAAATGAGGAAGTTTTCATATAAGCCTTAATCCCCCCTTTCTACTATTATGGATTTTTTTAAACTTCGCATACGCAGATCATTTTCAATCGTGACCAGTATCCAACGTACCAGTTTTCATACTTCTAAGTTTAGAAATGAGGAAGTTTCATATAAGCTTAACCCGCCCGTTTTACCCCATTATCGGGGAGTTTTTTTAACTTCGCTTACGGAGATAATTTTCAATCGTGATCAGTATTCAACATACCAATTTTCATACTTCTAAGTTGAGAAATGAAGAAGTTCCATATAAACTTTATCTCCCCATTTTACCCTATTATAAGGGGGAGTTTTTTTTACTTTGCTTACTCAGATCATTTTTGGTCGTAACCAATATCCAACGTACCAATTTTCATGCTTCTAAATCCATAAAGCTGTACAACATCTATATTACGTTTGTTATCAACACTTATATATGTTTTCCCGTTCCCAGTTTCTGTTCCGGTAGGAATAGAGAGATAACATAATAGATATTTCCCACCGGTTTTGGTCACTTTTCACTTAAATAGTAGATTGTACAACAAGTGCATAAAACGTACCATTTTACGCGAGACGTATATATCCACCCGAGCCGTAGGCGAGGGTTGATAGTCAATTCGAGGGTAAAATAGGTTTTATGTACAAGTTATACACTCTGCTTTTCACTTAGAGTGTGAGGAAAATAAATAACAATATTGCAAAAAAGAAAAAATAAAGACTTCGCCTTAATGGCGGGAAGACTTTCTTTTTCTTTTTTTATACGTGGCATTGGCAGTACAGTGACTTTAGCATAGATCGTAGTCCATAATGCTCTTGAAATACTTATTTCTTAGAAAAATCATTAATTTTGCCTAGTTTTATTAATTTAGTAATTTAAAATGGATTATGTACAAAATTGAAGAAACAGAATGAAATACCTAATAAGTTTATTTAACGAAGTTTAATAGGTAAATTTAAAGATTAAGGTAAATAAATAACATCTGTCTGACGTTCCGTTTTACGTAAAAAAGTCGCGTCAAAGTAAAATTTATAACGTTCCGTTCCTTCTAACTGCATAGGTGGGACAGCGCCATCTAGTGACTGAGCTTTCAGAAAATCGCCCATTGCGTGTGTGGCTGTTTACCTGACGCCCTTTGTCTTAGAGTCTGAGACTTAGACGAAGATTTTACTTTATGCACTAGAGCATAAAAAGCGATTTTATGCAGCCTATACCCAACATAAACACGAACTTTACGAGCATGAGAATTGAAAAAGTTATTTTCAACACACTTGCTCATAAAGTGAGCCTTATTACATCGATCTTAGGGCCATAAACCGAACTATAACCCACGCGTGCATAATAATATTACAGTACTAGTTGCGTAATAGAATTATCCCTACAAAGTTAAGTTAGTACAGTCAGCGTCAAATTGATATAAGCGTCTAGAGTAGTCAAAAAGATCTGAAAAACATAAACGCAACTTGATCTAAGCAGTTCGAATCATCATATTGTTGTAATCGCGCAAGGTGTTCAAAATATCTAGGCACTCATTGTTTCATATTTATATAAGCAGTCAGAGTGTTCAAATTTATCTAAGCAAACAAAGCTATCAAAACATCTGTGCATAATGTACAACACCATAGTGCACAGATATTTTGAGAGCTTTGTTTGCTTAGATGATTTTGAACAGTCTGACCGCTCATATAAATATGAAACAATGAGTGCCTAGATGTTTTGAACACCTTGCGCGCTTACAACAATATGATGATTTGAACTGCCTAGATCAAATTGCGTTTATGTTTTTCAGATCTTTTTGACTACTCTAGACGCTTATATCAATTTGACGCTGACTGTACCTAACTGCAAGTTATATGCGAGTCAACAGAGCATTTTCAATTTCAGCGGGTAATAGATACAGTTCTTTTTTTGTAACAACAAAGAGGTTTAATTCGGCTGAAAATCCATTTACGTTTTTAGAATAAATAAATGTGTCCAGTCAGCGTCAAATTGATATAAGCGTCTAGAGTAGTCAAAAAGATCTAAAAAGCATAAAACCAATTTGATCTAGGCAGTTCAAATCATCATATTGTTGTAAGCGCGCAAGGTGTTCAAATTATCTAGGCACTCATTGTTTCATATTTATATGAGCATTCAGAGTGTTCAAAATCATCTAAGCAAACAAAGCTCTCAAAATATCTGTGCACTATGGTGTTGTACATTATGCACAGATGTTTTGATAGCTTTGTTTGCTTAGATAAATTTGAACACTCTGACTGCTTATATAAATATGAAACAATGAGTGCCTAGATGTTTTGAACACCTTGCGCGCTTACAACAATATGATGATTTGAACTGCCTAGATCAAATTGGTTTTATGTTTTTCAGATCTTTTTGACTACTCTAGACGCTTATATCAATTTGACGCTGACTGTCCCTAATTAAGACAAAAAACATAATTAAGTATATTATTATCAAATTATTTATAATTCACAATAATTTGTTATAAAACATTTGCATTTTATCACTATTATTATACTTAATTATTTTGACGTAGGCTGTATGGCTGTATGTAATCAATCATCTCACATTTGGCGCGTGCAAAAAAAAAAAACTTGCGCGCTTTTTCCCTTAGTTAATATTAGGTTAATACAATATGTATGCAATAAATGTTTGTTTTTCCTCGCAAGTGTGTTGAAAAAGTGCGTATGAAACTCGTGAGCAACTTACTCACTAGACACTCGGCTGATTTACGCCCTCGCCTGCGGCTCGGGCTGCAACCCACAGCCTCGTGTATAATGAGCAACCTAAGCTCACTTGTATCATAATATACTATTATCTACACTCATGTTATAATATTCGAATTATGAACTCATGCCTGAACGTATATTGATACACTTTAAGCCATAGTCATCTTAAAAAAATAAAACTGCTGTATCCGGGTGTTGCATAATGAAACCATTATGAAACACCCGGATACAGCTGTCATTCATTATCATGAAGTTTGACTTAATACTCTGAGGTAACTGGAGCTCTCACCCTGTATAAAAAAGTGTCGCCAGCAAATTTGACATTTATGTATGTAGTGGCTGTCAGCTGTCTCATATGACCATACGTATTTTTTTAAAGTGTAGGTGAGACGGAAGACAGCCACTGTGTTATTTGTGGTATTCAAAAAATTGTTCGTACTGCACTCTCCAGTTACCTCAGTATTAAGTCGAGCTTCATGCTCATTATAAAACACTTATATTTCTTAATTTTACAGTCTCCATGGCAACCGTAGGATTTACCGGCCCTGACTTCCAACTCTTTCAAGCCCTTCTTTAGCCGGCAACAATCAGAAACTTTTTTAAAATTAGATTTTTGAATTAAGAAGGAATAGACCGTATAGACTCCTATGAGTGGGGTTTGGTAGCGATGCGCGACTCCGGATGATTTTCCTTTTCGACTAATTCATAACTACTAATTTGGCCATTCGAATGCAAAATTAGTAGTATACTAATGTCTATATTCGAATAACGACTACTAATTAGTAACTACTAATGTCAACACGGAACGAAACGAATAAACGATAGGTTATTCATTCATTAATCATTCCCAACAGCATTACAGCACAGTATTAAAAGCACAATAGTTTCGATCCCGCCCACCCGACCAAGCGCGAGTCGAACCGAAGCCGAACGCGACTGGACACTGGACAGCCGGACGTATGCCGTCAACTCCAGTCGAATAATCTCAATCGCAGCGCAGTCGACTTAGTCGAATGATTCGTGGAGTCGAATGATTAGTATTAGTATTATTCGGAGTCGCGCATCGCTAGGGTTTGGCACCAATTCACATTTTATAATTAATATTGATTTGCTTTATTTTTGAAAAATATATAAAAATGTAATGAGTGTAGATAAAGTACTGTATGAGACTGCACATAACTCGGTATTAAAACACTCGTGGAATACTATTAAAAAACTCGCCAAGGCTCGTTTTTTAAACTCCGACTCGTGTTTTAATACCCCTCCTTATGCGACTGTCACATAAACTACTATTATATAAGAATTAAATAAATATTGCTTATACTTATCAATGGCAAATAAAGTATTGGACTTTTAGGCACTAAGCCTTTTAAAGTGAAAGAATACTTAAAGTGGCCAAAACCGGTACGCCCTGGCCAAATTCTGGGCCGCAACAATATAGTGAGTGTTTCCCATTGGAACGCTAAGAAGAAGTGAACTGGCTTATAGGATTGTCTCAAGTAGGTATTAGCTTCGTGTAAATGCCCAGCGGTGGGCGTCCGTCGTTTGGCTGAAATGATGATGATGATGATGAAATGCTGCATAAGAACGGGCTAAGCGTCTCATTTTACAGGCTGACCCCAGTCCCTGTACCTAAGTAGTAATCAAATAAGTCGTTAGTAAGGGTTAACCGTAACGTAAAAAGGAACCTAACAATAAATAACCATCTTGATGATTGATTTCTTTTGTACTAGAATAGAATGGACTTATTTATACAGAGGGTTAAGTCACTGAAGTGCGCATGTGCGTAGATATTCATTCAGAAAGACGTCGTATGACGGCAGTAACCCCCTAGCTTAGGGGAGGGATAAGTGCGTCAGTGAACCCTTAGAATATTTTGTGTTTCGGGAAACATTTGATTAATGAAACGGCGTTTTCGCCTTTTTTGTGAATTGACATTGGACAGTATTTAGATATCAAGCTGGATGCGCATATATCGGTGAGCCATTTTATTTGTACTCATAATTTTGTGCACAATACACATACCGAAGTAATTAAATTTGGAATGACACCTGTTTGCTCTTATTGATCCGGATTTAGGAATTGTATCGAAGTATCTGAGTGTGAATTATTTAAACAGTTTACTTAATTAAGTTGCATTATGGGGATATAGTGCGAGTAAAATTTTATTGTGGGAGCATACTTAGACTCTTAAAATAAAATTCAGCATAGGCTGACGACGCACTTTTATAGGCGAATGAGTCCATACATGATCTTTATGTCTAAAAGTGTAAGGTTGATGTTTTTAGATAGAAATTACTAAAGTTGTTCAAGGAATTCCAGTCGTAAGAGTACAGTCAGGGATAAATTCGCGATTAACTTCTTAAGCTGGGTAAAAAGTATAATACTGTGTACCTTATTGTTACTTTGTTATGCTTATTTCGACCAGTGGTAGCGAGTGTGATGCGGTCGTACGATGTGTGATGGTGGCAGAGGAGCGCATGGACGGCGCTCTGGCCGGACAATGCTGACCAGCTCGGTGGTGGTGCTCGCTGTTCTGGTGGCAGCTACCAACTCCTGTTACCTGTTCCCTAGTGGTAAGAGGAGGTTTTTTCAAACAGTAGTAGTAAGTTTGATGCGGTCGTACGATTTGTGTGATGATGGCAGAGGAGCGCATGGACGGTGTTCGGGCCGGACAATGCTGACCAGCCCCCTGATCCACGTACCATCAGAAACGCTCCCAACAGCGGAATGTATGCCCTGTCTCTGACACTCACTGTAGAAAAGACAAAGACAAAGCACAGAATTTGAATCCGATCCCGTTTCCGAGGGGTTGTGAATCAGGGGGCAGGTCGGTGGTGGTGCCCGCCGTTCTAGTGGCTGTCACCAGCTCCTGTAGGTATACATCTGTTCCCTAGCGGTAAGAGGGTGGCAGTATTTACTGTAATTGTACGCTAGAATAGAAGACTATTATATTATATTAATAAATATACCTACCTACCATTCAGACCTGCAAATGGCTTTAGTCTTGCAAATGAAGCAGCTAAGCCTAAGACTATTAGGCTCAGTAATAGAACCCGCATAGGAGGACGACGTCACTGGTCGTCTGTGTATGGATTCTCCAATTTCTCCAGTTGTCACTGTCACTGGGTGACCAAGAAAATAAATTACAAACCTTGCTCGCTAAGGTCGCTCGGTTCTATTTTTGTACGGTCGTTTTATGTCACCTTTCTATACCAGACGTGCCAGACCCTTGCCGCGGCGTGAGTTGCGGGCCAGGTGCAGTCTGCCGGCCTACTCCCGATGGCCGATCGTACAACTGCGAGTGTCCCACCTCTTGCCCGAGCTACGGCGACCACGAGGGTTCCCGGCCGCTGTGCGCGAGCGATGCGCGCGATTACCCCGGCGAGTGCGAGATGCGCCGCGCGGCCTGCGAGTCCAACACTAATGTCACTTTCAAGTATTATGGCAAATGTGGTGAGTTGGAGATCATATGAGTTGCTAACCCAGAAGAAGTTTACCGGCTGCTCACGTAGAACTGCGAGAGTCACACCTCTTGCCTGAGCTAAGGTGACCACGGGGGCTCCAGCCGCTGTGCACGAGCTACCCCGGGGCGAGTGTGAGATGTGCCGCGCAACCTGCGAGTCCAGAACTTATATCACTTTCAAGTAATAACGGCAAATGTGGTGAGTTAGCCTGGACATTGAGTGTCTGGTGAGTATAGACATCTGCCAAATTTCATGCCCCACCCTGCCCCTTGCTGGGTACGCCCAAGCATCGCGTGTGTCCCACTTCTTGACCGAAGTTTAGCTTGAAGATTTTTCAGTTATAATATTTTAAGAAACTTCACTTTTTCTTTGCATAAGTTTTTCAACGTATCTTCATAAAGTTACCTCATCAGACAATGTACCATTCCAGATCCTTGCTCGGGAGTGACCTGCCCCGACCCAGAGGTGTGTCAGTTAGACGAGCGTCGCGCGCCGTCCTGTCGCTGCGCCGAGCCTTGCCCGCTTGAGTTCTCGCCCGTTTGCGCGTCCGACGGGAAGACGTACTCCAACGAGTGTCAGATGCACCGCGAGTCTTGTCGCGCGAGGAAACAGTTGAAGATTATTTTCAAAGGACAGTGCAGTACTGGTGAGTTTGGCGTTAGAGCTTGTTTATTTATCGTAAAAATGTACAAGTGGGATCTTTTTGATCCGGCATTATGTCATATGAAATGTTGAGGGTCCCAACACGTGCATCTTGCTGTTGTGTTTTATTTCTGTGTTCTAGAAAAATTCTAAATTATTTGAAACGTAATGATAAGATTTTATCCAATACTTTGAAAATGATAATTTAAACAATATTATGAATTTTTTCTTTGTTTAGAGTGAGGCCAAATACAGTCTTTATGTATGCTAAATGGCATGTTGGACTCAGTCAGAAGCATGGCCTGTTCCTCGGCGCGCCCAGCCCTTCCACCAAGCCTAATAGGCTTCGCCTCAGGCCTGGGTCGTTCTAACTCCTGCCCGCCCCCTAACGAGCTCGAAAGTCTCCTCCCAATCTCCCCATGAGGTTACGCAATCAAGGTGGGCTGACCAGATGAGGCGATCGAGAGTAGGCATTCACCACTACCAACTTAATCCCTCACTACTTGCTCTCTGCCATCAGTTTTTTTTAAGCAACCGACTGTTGGGGGCGCGTTGAGAAGCACCCACTGCAAACAAATAGGCATGATGACCGATTTTGAAAAAGTACTCTAAAATGTTTGTACACGTCTATTTTATACGAAACTAGCGGCCGCCCGCGGTTTCACCCGCGTGGTTCCCGTTCCCGTGGGAATATCGGGATAAAAAGTACATATAAACCTTCCTCTTGAATCACTCTATCTATTAAAAAAAAACGCATCAAAATCCGTTGCGTAGTTTCAAAGATTTAAGCATACAAAGGGACATAGGGAAAGAGAAAGCGACTTTGTTTTATACTATGTAGTGATAACTAATATTTTTGTTTAAATTAAAGGTTTTGAATTTAAAATTGTCAATAATAAAGTACAATTTAAAGGAGATCAGTCAAATTGGACCAAAAAAGTAAAAGTGCCGGCCAACGAAAATAAATTGCAAATTACTATTGTAAACAGTGTAATGATCATTTTTTGTTATGACGTCAACAGTGTACGATTAGCGGCCAACCAGTTATTCAAGTTTGAAAATGAAATTTTTTCTTAATTTTCAAACTTAAATATAGCTTGGCCAAAGTGCAGCCAACAAAAAAAAATTGTAGATTACTATTGTAAATAGTGTAACGATTATTTTTTGTTATGACGTCAACAGTGTAAGATTAGTGGCCAAGCAGTTATTCAAGTTTTAAAATGACATTTTTTTCTCTTTATTTTCAAACTTGAATACAGCTTGTCCAAAGTGCGGCCAACGAAAAAAAATTGCACACTACTATTGTAAACAGTGTAACAATAATTTTTTGTTATGGCGTCAACAGTGTACGATTAGCGGCCAAGCAGTTATTCAAGTTTGAAAATGACATTTTTTTCTTCATTTTCAAACTTGAATACAGATTGGCCAAAATGCGGCCAACGAAAAAAAATTGCATATTACTATTGTAAACAGTGTAACGATCATTTTTTGTTATGACGTCAACAGTGTACGATTAGCGGCCAAGCAGTTATTTAAGTTTGAAAATGACATTTTTCTCTTCATTTTCAAACTTGAATACAGCTTGGCCAAAGTGCGGCCAACAAAAAAAAATTGCAGATTACTATTGTAAATAGTGTAACGATAATTTTTTGTTATGGCGTCAACAGTGTACGATTAGCGGCCAAGCAGTTCCTCAAGTTTGAAAATGACATTTTTTTCTTCATTTTCAAACTTGAATACAGCTTGGCCAAAGTCACTTTGTGTTGCAGTCAATATCTATTTTAGGGTATTTTCTTATTCTGGCTCTGTAGTGTACTAGACCTTAGTTAAAGTTACTATTTAGCTAAAAGTATTGCATTATTGTTTAGTCGATTCACGTACCCAGCAGGTGGGACGTTCGTGGGTCAGTTATAATGCTGACGAGGAACTGATCTCAATGTAATAACTGATATTCTGATAAACGATTACATTTTACGTGGTGAGTCAATCCGTTTTGCGATCGTATTTATACCAAAAATAATGACATTTTCAAACTTGAATAACTGCTTGGCCGCTAATCGTACACTGTTGACGCCATAACAAAAAATGATCATTACACTGTTTATAATAGTAATGTGCAATTTTTTTCATTGGCCGCACTTTGGCTAAGCTGTATTCAAGTTTGAAAATAAAGAGAAAAAAAATGTTACTTTCAAACTTGAATAACTGCTTGGCCGCTAATCGTACACTGTTGACACCATAACAAAAAATGATCGTTACACTGTTTACAATAGTAATGTGCAATTTTTTTTCGTTGGCCGCACTTTGGCCAAGCTGTATTCAAGTTTGAAAATAAAGAGAAAAAATATGTTATTTTCAAACTTGAATAACTGCTTGGCCGCTAATCGTACACTGTTGACGCCATAACAAAAAATGATCGTTACACTGCTTACAATAGTAATGTGCAATTTTTTTTCGTTGGCCGCACTTTGGCCAAGCTGTATTCAAGTTTGAAAATAAAGAGAAAAAAAAAATATATTTTCAAACTCGAATAACTGCCTGGCCGCTAATCGTACACTGTTGTCGCCATAACAAAAAATTATCGTTACACTGTTTACAATAGTAATGTGCAATTTTTTTTCGTTGGCCGCACTTTGGCCAAGCTGTATTCATGTTTGAAAACAAAGAGAAAAAAAATGTTATTTTCAAACTTGAATAACTGCTTGGCCGCTAATCGTACACTATTGACGCCATAACAAAAAATGATCGTTACACTTTTTACAATAGTAATGTGCAATTTTTTTTCGTTGGCCGCACTTTGGCCAAGCTGTATTTAAGTTTGAAAATAAAGAGAAAAAAAAATTACATTTTCAAACTTGAATAACTGCTTGGCCGCTAATCGTACACTTTTGTCGCTGTAACAAAAAATGATCGTTACACTGTTGAAAATAGTAATGTGCAATTTTTTTTCGTTGGCCGCACTTTGGCCGAGCGGTATTCAAGTTTGAAAATAAAGAGAAAAAAAATGACATTTTCAAACTTGAATAACTGCTTGGCCGCTAATCGTACACTGTTGACGCCATAACAAAAAATGATCGCTACATTGTTTACAATAGTAATATGCAATTTTTTTTCGTTGGCCGATACTTTTACTTTTTTGGTCCAAACATGTATGAAGCGTGACTGATCTCCTTTCCCACTAAAACGCTAAAAGTGTCATGGCGTCTGCCTGTGACGTCACCCTTTCGTAAATAAATAGGTAGGTAAATATTTATAGTGACTTTTGTGCTAAGATAGATTGTTTGCTTTGTTGATTATTTTACAATATTTTGTGCATTGGCCGCACTGGCAATATTTACGAAAGCTCACGATCTTCTGATTGGTGTTCTATCTTACATGGCGGATTGTTGGAATTAGCATTTTTATTTTTACAAAAATAACAATAAACTCGCACGTAATCTAAAAATGAGTGCTTATTTAATAATCAGTATATCCTGTATCTCTCGTCGAATCCAGCTCGGATGGGCAGCGTTTGGGAAGCTCCGACATATATTCGCGTCCGAAATACCTCAATGTCTCAAGACGAAAGTCTTTGACCAGTGTGTGTTGCCAGTAATGACCTATGGAAGTGAGACGTGGTCTTTTACTATGGGTCTCATAAGAAGGCTCAAAGTCACCCAGCGAGCAATGGAGAGAGCGATGCTTGGTATTTCCCTGCTCGATCGAATCAGAAATGATGAAATCCGCAGGAGAACTAAAACAACCGACATCGCTCGAAGGATTGCATCATTGAAGTGGCAGTGGGCGGGACACATAGCGCGGAGAACCGATGGCCGTTGGGGCGGAAAGGTTCTTGAATGGCGACCGCGTGCCGGACGACGTTCCGTGGGCAGGCCCCCTACAAGGTGGACCGACGATCTGGTCAAGGTCGCGGGAAGCCGCTGGATGCGGGCAGCGCAGGACCGATCGTTGTGGAGATCCTTGGGGGAGGCCTATGCCCAGCAGTGGGCGTCGTTCGGCTGACATGATGATGATGATGATATCCTGTAAAATTATATCAAATCGTTATTTCGGTGATCCGTAATGTATATCATCATGCCTATTGTGACCCTGGTAAATCTCATCATACTCAAGCTAAATAATAAAATCGGTTTTGGTCCATCAAGGCGTAAACCCTTGTGCGGAGGTGGAATGCCGCCACGGCGCTGAGTGCCGCGTGGAGGGCGGAGGCGCGGTGTGCGCGTGCCCGCCGCCGTGCGAGCCCGTGCTGCGGCCCGTGTGCGGCTCGGACGCGCGCACGCACGACAGCGAGTGCGAGCTGCGCCGCGCCGCCTGCCTGCTCGGCCGCGAGCTGCGCGCCGCGCACGCTGGCGCCTGCGGTCTGTACTATCTATTTAACATTTTTAGCTGCCAAGAAGAATGAATACTTATGCACTCGAATAGCGTTCTGAATATTTTAGAATAGCGAAGCGTGACTCCGAATGATTTTCTTTTTCGACTAATGCATAACTACTACAGTGGCACAATCTTTTCTGTTCCGGTGACAGCGGCGCTATGTAGGCTTTTCTTTTTTCTGTAGCAATTTAACCGGACCTGACTTCTAAGACCTTCAGCCGCCAGCGGCGCTATGGTTGGATATATACGTTAGTTTTACATTTTGGCCACCGGAACAGAAAAGATTGTGGCACTGTAATTTGGCCATTCAAATGCCAAATTAGTAGTACCTAGGTATACTGATGTCTTCATTCGAAGAACAACACCTCCTAATTAGTAACTACTAATGTCAACACGGAACGAAACGAATAAACGATAGGTTATTCATTCATTAATCATTCCGAATAGTTTCGATCCCGCCCGCCCGACCAAGCGCGAGTCGAACCGAACCGAACGCGGTGCCGTCGACTCCAGTCGAATAATCTCAATCGCAGTCGACTTAGTCGAATGATTCGTGGAGTCGAATGATTAGTATTATAATAGTATTATTCGAAGTCGCGCATCGCTATTTTAGAACGTCACTTGAGCGTGGAACTGAGAAGGCCTTTAACTTTTAACACTTAGCAATGAATTTCTTGGATCAAATTACTTTCAATGTGTTTATTGACTTTTTGTGAAGAATATCTATTCTATTCAGGGTCTAACGGCGTGTGTGCCGGTCGCGTTTGCCCCCACGGAGGCGAGTGCGTAGCTAACGGAGGCCGAGGGGTGTGCCGTTGTCCCCGTTGCTCAAACGAGTTCGCGCCCGTGTGCGGCTCCGACGGCATCTCGTACGGCAACCGCTGCAAGCTACAGCTGGAGGCGTGCCGGCATCGGCGCGACGTGCAAGTGCTCTACGACGGGCCTTGTAGTGAGTCACTAACTATCACTGTAGCTGTAACGTTGTGGCTCCGACGGCATCTCGTACGGCAACCGCTGCAAGCTGCAGCTGGAGGCGTGTCGGCATCGGCGCGACGTGCAAGTGCTCTACGACGGGCCTTGTAGTGAGTCACTAACTATCACTGTATGTAACATTGTGGCTCCGACGGCATCTCGTACGGCAACCGCTGCAAGCTGCAGCTGGAGGCGTGTCGGCATCGGCGCAACGTGCAAGTGCTCTACGACGGGCCTTGTAGTGAGTCACTAACTATCACTGTAGCTGTAACATTGTGGCTCCGACGGCATCTCGTACGGCAACCGCTGCAAGCTACAGCTGGAGGCGTGCCGGCATCGGCGCGACGTGCAAGTGCTCTACGACGGGCCTTGTAGTGAGTCACTAACTATCACTGTATGTAACATTGTGGCTCCGACGGCATCTCGTACGGCAACCGCTGCAAGCTGCAGCTGGAGGCGTGTCGGCATCGGCGCAACGTGCAAGTGCTCTACGACGGGCCTTGTAGTGAGTCACTAACTATCACCTATCACTGTAGTAGCTGTAACATTGTGGCTCCGACGGCATCTCGTACGGCAACCGCTGCAAGCTGCAGTTAGAGGCGTGCCGGTATCGGTGCAACGTGCAAGTGCTCTACGACAGGCCTTGTAGTGAGTCACTAACTATCACTGTAGCTGTAACATTGTGGCTCCGACGGCATCTCGTACGGCAACCGCTGCAAGCTGCAGCTGGAGGCGTGTCGGCATCGGCGCGACGTGCAAGTGCTCTACGACAGGCCTTGTAGTGAGTCACTAACTATCACTGTAGCTGTAATATTGTGGCTCCGACGGCATCTCGTACGGCAACCGCTGCAAGCTGCAGCTGGAGGCGTGTCGGCATCGGCGCGACGTGCAAGTGCTCTACGACAGGCCTTGTAGTGAGTCACTAACTATCACTGTAGCTGTAACATTGTGGCTCCGACGGCATCTCGTACGGCAACCGCTGCAAGCTGCAGCTGGAGGCGTGTCGGCATCGGCGCGACGTGCAAGTGCTCTACGACAGGCCTTGTAGTGAGTCACTAACTATCACTGTAGCTGTAATATTGTGGCTCCGACGGCATCTCGTACGGCAACCGCTGCAAGCTGCAGCTGGAGGCGTGTCGGCATCGGCGCGACGTGCAAGTGCTCTACGACAGGCCTTGTAGTGAGTCACTAACTATCACTGTAGCTGTAACATTGTGGCTCCGACGGCATCTCGTACGGCAACCGCTGCAAGCTGCAGCTGGAGGCGTGTCGGCATCGGCGCGACGTGCAAGTGCTCTACGACAGGCCTTGTAGTGAGTCACTAACTATCACTGTAGCTGTAATATTGTGGCTCCGACGGCATCTCGTACGGCAACCGCTGCAAGCTGCAGCTGGAGGCGTGTCGGCATCGGCGCGACGTGCAAGTGCTCTACGACAGGCCTTGTAGTGAGTCACTAACTATCACTGTAGCTGTAATATTGTGGCTCCGACGGCATCTCGTACGGCAACCGCTGCAAGCTACAGCTAGAGGCGTGCTGGCATCGGCGCGACGTGCAAGTGCTCTATGACGGGCCTTGTAGTGAGTCACTAACTATCACTGTAGCTGTAACATTGTGGCTCCGACGGCATCTCGTACGGCAACCGCTGCAAGCTGCAGCTGGAGGCTTGCCGGCATCGGCGCGACGTGCAAGTGCTCTTCGACGGGCCTTGTCACTTAGTGAATAAGATTTAATTTAAAAACATTTTAAAATTAAAAAAAATATTTTGTCAATTTTAGACGGCTGCGAGAATAAAAAGTGCGAGTTCTACGCTGTTTGCGAGAGCGACGGCATCTCTGAAGCTAGCTGCGTTTGCCCCAAACATTGCGAAGAGGGAACGGTCAGTGTTTGATTTCTATTACCACCAGCACTATAAAACAAAGTTTAAAATAGTTTTTTGTAAAAATTTCATTTTTATGACAAGCTTTTTTGCTGACCTTACTTTAATATTGTATTGTCATCCATACCAAACCTGTATGCAAAATTTCAGCTCAATCGAACACTGGCAAATGGGTCAAATTTAGGTTGCAAGATTTGACCCGATGCATTCATACACTGCAAGTTAAATAAAAGCTTGTAAAAATAGGTAGTTTTTATGCCCGTCTTACTGGGTATTATGGTGGGTTCGTATTGTTAAGAAGAGATGTTTTATCTTTAACAGGAAACAGAAGAAGTGTGTGGCAACGACAACCAAACGTATAGCAGTGTGTGCGCATTGCGTGACGTCGCCTGTCGCGAAAAGAGAAGGCTGCATATCAAACACATGGGGTCGTGCGGTGAGTTACCTACATATCCTTTTGATTTAATATTGTGTGTACTGCGGAGTGACTGCGGAGATTAATTACTTAAAATTTTACTTCACTGACATTAGAATAAAGTTGAAACCGGTTAACACATTACTGAAGGACAGCGACTGGGATCTGATAAATCTACTCCAATGGATCCAGCACATCTCTAAAATCAGAATTTCGTCGGATAACGGTTTAAGTCTCTCGACACTCCTTCGCAGACCATACTGATCGTAATACAATTTAATTACCCAACAGTATTTTTTTAAAAGTACTTTCTCTTTCTTTATTTTTGTCCAGTAGAAGACATACTTTTTTCCAGGGTTGTCAATACGATTTATTTTCCAGAATCCTGTGCCGGCATCCAATGCCCAGCCGGCACTTGGTGTGCCCGCGGAGCGTGCGCTTGTACCACCCCTTGCGCTGAAGCCGAGCGCGAACCTGTTTGCTCGAACATGCGACAAACGTTCGTGCACGAATGCGCGTTACAGAAGGCCGCGTGTGAAGCGCGAATGCGCGGCGAACCGCCGATGCATGTTGCTTATTATGGGGAGTGTACGGACTCGCAGGATGACAACGCTACTGCAGGTTTGTTAAATTATGTTGTTATAACTATGGATTTAACTACTTCACTAGTTCTTGGCCTACGGTGCAAATTTGAGTCTAAAAATAGTAGGGAATTGTCATGCAACTGCCTGCGTTCAAGCCGAGCGTAAGCCGGTTTGCTTGAACATGCGACAAATGATCGTGCACGATTCGCGACGCAGAATGCCGCGTGTGAAATTATTATTCAGCGAGCCGCTTAATAATGTCAACATATATTTCAGGAGCAAACAGATCAGCTAAGATATTAGACAGTAACGACATACGGATCGGCGATGAAACCGAAACAACGAGTGAACCCGTAACGAGTACTGCAGTGTGTGCGCGAGTGCAGTGCGCTTACGAGGCCACTTGTGCCGTCGATGCGAATGGTCAGCCGAGGTGAATAATGCTATTTTTCTTATTTATTTGTTACTAGCGGCTCCAACAAACTTGAATTCTTTATAAGTAATATTAGTTTAGATTTCATAGACACTCAGTGCGTTACATAATAGACAATACCAAATATCGCCATTCACGGGCGTTCGTAAATAATTAAGATTTAATATCGAAAAATTAAACATTGCAATTTGTCGTTTTTTTTTCAACTTGCACACTACTATAACATTAAGGCCCGAGTTCAATTGAGGGTGGAACTCCAGGGGTGGTTAGGTATAAGGGGTTCGGATAAACAAGACGTGTTTTTTGAGATAAGTAGTACTGCATATACGAATTTTGATAATGGATATGTTAGTTATTTAATTTTTTACTTTTTTGCATTCACAATGCAATTTTTATTATTGAAAAATTGAAAGATTTAGAATTGAAAGGAAGATTTAGAAAAAATCGACCCGACTCACAACCAGAACCTGGGACCGTACTCTGAAACGCACATCCGAAACTTCAGTTAGCCCCGTCTCTTTCACTCGATTCTGTCATGACTCGAGCGTGCGGGGGACGGGTATAACGAAGTTTCGGGTTTTGCGTTTCAGAGTAGGCCCTCAGACCCGTCCCATCGGAGCTGGTTGTGAGACTGGTCGTTTTTTTCTAAATAAGTAGGGTAAAGTACCCAATTATCAGCACTTTAAGAGTAAAGTCCTAACTTATACCCGTTTATGACTTTTAAAAATACGTTTTCACCCGTTATGACGAGTTTGCTAGTTTCAATATTTAATCAGTCTGATTATTTTTTTAAAAACATAGTTTATCCTTGTCCAATTTTTTTTTAGATAGGCAAGAGCAAAAAATGACCATCTCCCCATTTATCAGCACCATCACCACCAATTATGAGCATAGAGTGAACCAATTATCAGCACTGTGATAGTGGTATTGAAATTATATGTTTTTTTTATTAAATATGTTTTTATATAGGTAGGTACTCCTTTAATAAACATAAAAAGATATAATTTACATATAGTCTAACAGTGTTTATAAACTTAACAAGGCTTAACATCTTTATAGTTATGTAGGCATTTAAATAATTTGTTCAGACTTAGTAGTTAAATCTCACTAGAAAGCGACTTACTTAAAAAATCTGGATGGTATGTAGGTATTACTAGCTGATAGGTAGATACAACTATTATGGAACATTGCATAGCACTAAGAAAATTTAAATAGAAAAGAAAAAATCTTGCTCTATTTCTTCAATCAATTATAATCTTTTATTTTCTTCTTCTATTCTCTTTCTTCTAATCTTTTTTCTTGTTCTTGATTTTCGTTTGTGCATTTTTTTCTTTTATTTGGTTTATTTACTTCCTTTGGTTTCATGGTAACTATAGGGGGCTCTGAAAAAAGGAAAGATGATGAAATACTAGGATAACCAAATTATCAGCATGCTTTTGATCTAATTATCAACACTATGCTGACAAATGGCAATCAATGCAATTTCAGCACCTTGCTAAGATTTAGATTCCGAAGGTATAATCTACTTTTATCAAAAAATGCATTCTATACAAAAAATAGACACGGTATGCAAAAAAATAATATAATTATATAACATATAATAAATACCTACTTATTTTTACACGGTATATAAAAATAAGTAGGTATTTACGTACTATTTTCTATTTATCAGTACCAGTGCTGATAATTGGAAATTTGCAAAATAGTGGATCCATATATCAGCACCACATTTTTACCAATATATAACCATAAACGCAAATTCTTCTTTTCAGATTATCCTCATAAACTATCTTATAAATCAGAGAAATCAAAAATTTCAGTATAAGATATCTAAAAGATCTAATACTTATAGTATAAAATGTAAACACATGAACTTGTCGATCACAAGGAGCTGGCAAAAACAGGACAAACTGCAGGATACAAACGTTTAATCACAAGTTTTTCGCCATTTTCAAGTCGGAAAGTATGGTATTGCCGAGAGTAGGATTCCAAAAACATCAATTAATTTATTTTCCAAAGTGGTAACTCAAACAAGTTAGTGAAAAACTTATAATTTTACTATTTATTCAGAGTGCTGATAATTTGGTGCAGTGCTAGCAATTGGGTCCGTTACCCTACTTCATTTTCAATTTTTCAATGGATATGTTTTTTAGATGCGCGTGCCTATTCGACTGCGCGGCGGCGGCGGCTGCAGCAGCTACTTCTGCCCCAGTTTGTGCTTCGGATCTCCGCTTGTATCCAACACTATGTCATATGAAGCTCGAAGCCTGTCGGCGACAGGAAGAACTAAGGCTAAGGCCTTTGCCGCTGTGTCGAGGATTAGAGGTAACTATCCGATGGATACAATGTAGATAGATTTTGTATCAATATCATCACAAAAAGTGTCTACGTCTGCGAAGGGAGGACTTATTTCATATTCACTGGTAGCTTGTATCCCAAAAAAGAAACAGAAGTGTCTACGTTTGCGCAGTGCCTAAGGCCAATAAGACCTTTGCTTCTGTATCGATGGTTAAAGGTGATTTTACCAAGAGGGATTGGGGTGATTTTAGGAGAGAATTTTCGGGTAGATACATCACTTTTACCTCGAGATGACATCGTTTACGAAAGTTTAAAACACGTTCAACTCTCACCAATATGCACCTTTTTCAACTGGATGTGCAGTAGCATGTTGTCATTTACAAATATAAGACAATATGTAAGTCCAGATAACAGTTCTGACAGCGTAGTCCAGAAATAGAATAGGACTTGGAATGATAAAATGCAATGTTTTTTCCTAGTTTCGCCCCTGCGGTGACGACGAAGCTGTAGTGGACTCGGAGGGTCGCCCAGTGGATTGCGGCGGCGGGCCACGCAGAAAGGACTGTCCTATAGGCAGCTACTGCCACCACACTGCTAAGGCGGCGAGGTGTTGTAGAAAAGGTTTGTTTTAAGTTTTAACGCATGCCTTTGTATAATAATTCGGGTTATTCTTTATTTTACTTTCAGACCCTATTATGCTGGCCTATACCCTATTATCCTTTCTATCGTCCAATCGGCATGACGCTGCAGATTGGATCAAATAGAATTGACCGTGGGTGGGCGTGGATTGGCATGACAGTTATCAAATTATGGCCACCATAATATGGACGAACTACAGATTGGATCAAACCTGCCGTCATACCGATTAGACGATAGGCAGGATAGTGTATGGCCACCATAATATGGACGAACTGCAGTTTGGATCAAACCTGCCGCCATCCTGCCTATAATAGGCAGGATGGTGTATGTCAGCATTAGGTACAGCTGAAGTACGGTCGCGAAGCACGAAGAATCCAGTACAATGACCTGTCACTACCTGTCCCTGTCGCTCCCGCGTAAATATGGTTGTGACACGCTCTCACAGATCCCTTGAGACGTGGCGGTCATCGCTTTCCTTCCCGCTTCGCTACTGTACTTTATTAAACTCACAAATAGTACTTTTGTACTATAACTCTGCATAGTTTTCATATGTAAAATAAAATGTGTGAGTCACGAGTGGTAAATTGACGCCCGCCCCCAATGACGTTTTATTAATAGACACGTCAAACTCGAATAAATAGCATTTTAAAATGGCGAATTTGTTTTTCATGACGTACAAGAAACAAAAAACGAGCACAAGTAGTCAAAATATATTTATCTCTTCCTCACAACAGGCATTTCCGCATATCTATCTCTTTTTCACCAAAAATAATGTCAGTCAGAGACATATATACCACAGCCATCTCTATCGTCTTCTACAAGCCATGCGCATAAAGTTGGCAACGTAGTTTTAAGTGAACCGATTTGACACCGTTTGCATCGTTTGACAGGTAAACAGCGAGTAAACCTCGAGTACTGAATCCTATGGAGATGGCATATCTTCTATACATCTATACAAATATATAAAATTGGAGTGTTTGTTTGTAACATTAAATAACCGCTTTTTACTACGTGCATATGATTAAATATACGGTACATACACCAAAATGACAAGTTTTTCAATTTTTGTCTGTCTGTCTGTCTGTTTGTTCCGGCTAATCTCTGAAACGGCTGAACTGATTTTGACGGACCGATTAATACGACAATTAGAAGTAGTTTAAAATTAAATTCCAAGATTTTCTTACATTGTGACTTACTTACACCTCACTTTTTCGTAGGTATGCCACCTCCATAGGATTTATTACTCAGAGGAGTAAACCGGTTCACAGCAATGTTGCCGTTCCGTATCATAGCATGGCTTGTAGAAGACGATAGAGACGGCTGTGTATATACAAACCCCCACTGTCAAAAAGAGATAAATAAACAATTATTGCAAGCACTGTCTTATGTGTCAGTTTTCTGTCTCTTTCATGCGTTCACAAAACTTTACAAGCTTACTCGCTCATGCATGTCGAACTGGCAACAGCGCAAAAGTCATCACTAATTATTTAATTTTTAATTTAAATTTATAATTTCAATAATTACGTATGAAATGAATCAATTTTCTTGTCTTTTAAAGATCCGGCATAGATTTTGCAACTTCTCTAAACACAGGAAGGCATTAAGTTTATTATTTGAGGCGTAATCGAAAAATTGTTACAGCGCGTTGACACGACAAGGGTCTGTGTGTGACTGAGTAAACTTCGGGCAATTACCTTACTTTTTTGTCGCCACTTTTTAGTTCAGATAACGTATCTACATATAAAATATCATTGCCCGCCCCGAACTAATCAAACATTGGATCAAGTTTGGACGTTTGTTACCCAAAAAACAGAGAGAGTAGGTAGTAAGTGGGCAAGGTGCGCGTGGAAAACCAACCCTTTGCTCAAAATAGCAAACCCTCCATACATTTCATTTTTGTACGATTTTGGATTGGTTAACGTCGTCATGGCAACTACCTTGTTTTCGATTCCACGCTTCATGGTACTGAATCTGCGACATGCTCCTTCTATCTAACCTCTTTCTTGTGTTCTGTGGTTTTATCTCCCGTTTCTGATCCCAATTTGCTAAACACAAAGCCTGCAATTACTCATAGTAATGTTTATTTTTTACAGAAAAAGGCCTTACTGAAACTAAAGGCTGCCAAGAGTCTTGGCACGGGTGTTGCGCGGACGGAGTGACCCCCGCCCGCGGTCCAGGCGGCGTCGGGTGTCCGTCCCAGTGCGGGTGCCATCGGCTAGGATCTGTTTCTGAACAGTGTGACGATACCGGCCAGTGCGTGTGCCGGCCCGGCGTGGGAGGGCAGAAGTGCGACCGCTGCGAGCCCGGCTACTGGGGGCTGCCCAGGATCGGCACCGGCCACACCGGCTGCATCCGTGAGTCAGATACATATTATTATACCACTTGTGTCACCGAGCAGTGTGACCATACCGGCCAGTGTGGGTGCCGGCCCGGTGTGGGAGCGCAGATGTGCGACCGCTGCGAGCCCAGCTAACTGGGAATTGCCCAGGATCGGCATCGGCCACACCGGCTGCATCCGTGAGTTATATATACTGCTACCAACGGCTGGGGTCTGTCACCGAGGAGTGCGATGATACCGGCCAGGAGACGTATTTCCGTAGCGCTCGAAATGAAAATCGTATACGAATTGAAAACGTATACGTCAACCAGTCGTCTACGAAATCGAATTCTATTACACCCGTTTTCATGCATTTTTGTAGCATTCGAAGAACCGATGGCCGTTGGGGCGGAAAGGATCTCGAATGGCGACCGCGTACCGGACGACGTTCCGTAAGCAGGCCCCCTACAAGGTGGACCAACGATCTGGTCAAGGTCGCGGGAAGCCGCTGTATGCGGGCAGCGCAGGACCGATCGTTGCGGAGATCCTTGCGGGAGGCCTCTGCCTAGCAGTGGGCGTCGTTCGGCTGACATGATGATGATGATAATGAAAGTTCTCGGCGCGTCGCGGCCGTTCGCGGCCCTTCGCTTCCATCTCTGTATAGATTGGGCCTTAATATTTGCTCTTATCTCGGTTGCTATGAGCTGTGAGTTTAATTTAATCGTTTCCTGTCTGATACGTAATGGCGGAAATACACGCAATCAAATTGAACAATATAAACGTAAAAGTGAATCATTCAATGTCAATGTGCGCCTGTATTTCTGCGTCTTTCAACCAAAATGAATCAATTTGGTTTAACCGTGTAATATGAGCATAACGTTCGCCAAATAGGCATAAACAAAATACCAAATTTTTTCTTGCAGCTTGTGGCTGTTCAGCATTTGGATCGGTGCGTGAAGATTGCGAGCAGATGACGGGCCGCTGCGTCTGCAAACCTGGGATACAAGGACAGAAGTGTACAGTTTGTTCAAATCACGAGCACACTCTTGGGCCAAACGGATGTTTTGATCGTAAGTCACTCGTCTCTCATAACCAGACATCGGAATAAGTAGAGCTGTTTTGTGTACTTGCGATAGTTGTTATCAATGTGGATATTCCCAGAATGGATTATTTAATTTAAAAAAAAACCCGAGTTTTGCGGTTTGTTAGGCCTCTCCACTCCATTGACGTACACTAAAGTGAGCAATAAGTTCGTACTTATGAAAATTGTGAGTCAGGTCAGCCAAGCCAACAATGACAATAGTCACAGAATAATAGGGCGACGAGGGAGTGCAGCCCAATACTTAAATAATTAAAGAAAAAAAAAACCCTGGAGTTTAGGTCGGAATCTTGTAGAATGTTTATATTAACATAACGTTTGCGGTCAATAAACCTAAACAGCTCTACATATTTCAATCTCCGCTTATAACCGAGTTTACCTGAATACTAATAATTTGATAACTAACGTTTTTTCTTTCAACAGCTGAATCGACACAACTGCCAGCAACTAGCTGTGAACATATGACATGCTACTTTGGAGCACACTGCGTAGTGCGAAGCGGTCTAGCAACATGTGACTGCGTTACAACGGAATGTCCGCCAACAGAGGGACCATCAGTGTGTGGTAGCGATGGACGCACTTATCTATCCGCTTGTCACTTACGTTCCCACGCTTGCAGGACTCAATCGGACATCGTAGCGCAAGCGTTCGGTCCTTGCGCTGATGGAACTCCGCACGTGAGGCGAGGTAGCCGATCAACCGACAACCGCTCGTATCCCACTCGTAAACACAAAGAGCACAACCCCAAAACTCTCGAATCACACGCCAAACATTCTTCCACCAACTCTCTCCAGTTCACAGACGCTTCCGTAGACACCAGCGATAGCGGCAAACCAGACAGCCCAGACCCCGAAATCAGTTGTGTTGACATTCTCCCACCAGTCGGATACCGCTAGCTTTAGAAACGCTAGAACAGTAGACTTCTGCACCAATTGTTACCTATGTAGATACTGAGGCACTTAAATGTAAGATTTAAATTATTAGCAGTTTTAAGATGATATTTAAACTGATTCGCAGAAAAAAACGATATCGAGAAAGTTGTAGAGGAAAAGAATTGTGTTGTGAAAACTAAAGATAAAGTTCCGATAGAAGAAGATGTTGAGGATGAACTGACAAACGAAGTGGAAGAAGATTATTTGCTTTATGAAGAGTATATTGAGGAAGAGACGAGTGATATGTTCAAAGTGCCATTGTTTGACGGTAAAGCTCGTATGACTGCCCGGACGCGACTGCCGGCTAAGCGCTTCGATATTTGGGCTGAAGTATCCGCTGTTTGTGGAAAAGGAACCTTATTAAGTGCATCCGGCGCAAGGGACCACTTATGGCTTGGTTTCGTTGATGACAAGGCGGTGTTACGTTGGGATGCAGGGAGTGGGCCTTTAGACTTGTACTCTGGGAAGGTGAAAATAGATGGCAAGTCGAAGATATCAGCGCGGCGTTATAAGAGAGATGCGATGCTTAGAGTTGGTTCAGCTACTGCGCGAGGTTCGGCGCCGGGGCGCATGAGCTCGCTAGATGTGGATCCATTTCTCTACATCGGTCATGCTCCAGATAATGTGACGAAGTAAGCGTTAGATGTAATTTCTATTGCCTACCCTTACAATATTTTTTAAAAATACATATTGTTTATTTGCAGCAGCTACAGAAATGAAATAATCCGATATTTTGTACTGAAAAATTAGGAAATTTTATGTCTTTTCTCATTATTTGTCTAGGTACACATATCTAATGTTTTTGAAAGATCGGATTTTGAATGTGCTGCAGGCATTTTGGAATGCCTGTTTAGTATGTCGTTTCAATCACTTGATATATACAGTGTGTTAAGTTGACCTGATAGTTTATAATGAATGATTTTAGATGTTTTGATTTAGAGTTGTTACTGACAAAGTTTAGATTCTCTTTAATACTACCTAGTAAATAAACTTTTTACCAGGCTGACAGGCACACCGTTGCACGGCTTCGTGGGCTGCATTCACCGGCTGCGCGTGAGTGGACGAGACATAATACCTCCCACCAGAGGTCTGTCGGTGACGGGGCACGGATTACGCCCCTGCACTCCATATAACCTGGCCCATCTTGTTTGTCCCTAAAAACTAAAGTTATCATTCAGTTATATAGGGATTAAAAATTTTGAGTTTTGAATGAGCTCCAATTTAAATCAATTAAAAATTCCTTAATATCATCGAATGTTCCAAAAAATTATACCCCCACAAACATATCACATCCATTAATGGAGGCACCACTAGCAGAACATAAATATTTAAATGTCAGCCAGCTGTAAAAATGATTTTTATTGGTCCACATTGGACCACCGGATCAGATAAGTCTGTGGCACTCAACATTGTTTGTTTTAATGAATACTCGCTTCGCTTTATTTAAAGATCGTAACGAATGTGGTCTAACACAATAATAATATTGTAAAGAAATGCAAATTCAAGTGTTAAAATATTGTTAAGAGAAAACTAAATCAGTCATTTTATATTTATGATAAAATTGCTATTGAGATTAAATTATTTGTTTACATATCTATATCATTAATAGATTTTAAAACTCCTTGTACTGAAACTATCGAACTTCAATGTGATAAAACTTCTTAAATTTTCTTACTACTGTTAACTTTGACATATCTAACTCTACGCGTTTTGTAATGATCTAACTATCTTAAAATATATATTACAGTTAAAAATTTTGCCTGTGTTTCATTTTCTCTGTGGAATGAGTGTGTCTGTGGTTGTTTTATTTCCTTACTTTGAGTAAAATGAAGCAAGAAGGTTCAGTGTAAGTTAATTAAGCAAATAATGAAAAAAAAAACATGATACAATCACAAAACTAAAATTAATTTCAGAAGCTTAGCTTATCTTGTCTAGATCCCAACGATAAAGTAGTCTACGCTAAGTAGTCAAGTATCTTCTGATGTAAATCTAAGTTTGGTAAAGAGATAAATTAAATCGGAAGCCAATTACGGGGTATTTCTTCGTGCGCACGTTGTACGATTTGACCTTATTATCTGACACATTGTTTTTATTCCAGAATAGTAGAGGCCAAGTTGAAAAAACATGATTTTCGTAGGACTGAAATTTTTATACCCATAAGTGGTGTCGTTGGATTCAGCTTAGTCTACTGATTGTCAAAATGCATGTTGTCGCTTTTTAAAATGGTGGAATAAGTACTTATGACGTCACATAAATGGTGAGTCCTAGGTTTAGATTTTGCCGATTATTGCGATATCTAATTATTGAATATAAGCAAACTGGGTGTCAAATGAAAGATAGTTAAATTTCTAACAAAACATGTAGTAATTTTTAGTGTAAGTATTGTATTTATAAAAAAATAATCAACTTTTGAGTTTTTTTGTATTTTATTGTTCTAAACAATACGTTCGGTGCACCAATATACACAACTTGTATATAAATTAGATTACCCACTGGGCAATAAATAATTAGCTACATTTTTGAAGAGTATTCCACACTTTAAATTTTCCAAATCCCAGTAAAAACAACAAAATTATGACAAAAACAACATCAACACGCACATTCGTGGTCATAGAACTAGATGGTACTAGGTCTTGGCGAAATGTCGTCGGGAAGCTGCAATTTGTGATGAAAGTAAGCCGCTTTGCACAGTGATACAAGGGACCAAAATAAGCAATTTTATCCGCAGCAGCGAAAGTTTCATCCCGTAGAAACAGAGATGGCGCCACTTCTCTAAAAAATGATTTAAAAAAATCTACAAGCCAAACCGCCGGCGCCGCAACGATTTTGATAAATTAGGTGTCAAGTGAAAGATAATAACTTAATCTATCATACAAAAAATACTATAAAAACATACGATTAAAAAGACTTAAATATTAGCTTGGTTTGAAAAAAAAACGGGTTGTTAAAGAGATTTTACTTATTTCAAAAAAAAGTTTCTTGGTAGTAACAATATTACTATATAAGAGATAACTTTTATCTAGTAATATTGTTCACAATTAAATACAGTATTTGATAAAAAAACTGCTTGGCGATATCTGTAATAATTATGGAGTTAAAAAATTATTAATGAGGGCAGTAATTTCTCGGGCGCAGTGATTTCAATGATCTAGTTATCATAATACTCTTTGTCATTACAAGATATACCCATTAAAAAAGTAAATTTAAATGTCAGGAGTGTTACTTTAGAAATAATGCAAGTACATTAACGAAATAATTTAATTTAATTAAAATCTTCTAAATCGACGAGGGAGGGACGACCTACTGTTTGAACTGAAAAGAAAAACAAAATCTTATTATTTTGTGCAAAATGTAATAATAGTTTATAAATAAGTATCTACTCAAATGAAAAAAGGTAATTGTTGAATTTTTTTGGAAATAATTTTGAATTGTGAATCTTTATATTCATTTTTCATTCATTTCATTTCATTTCATTCATTCATTCACTGCTCGCTGATTTGGCCAGAGTTAAGCTTTCTCGGTCATTGCGGGTGCAAAACTTCCTGCGATACTATGCGCTGTAGCTGTCGACTCATCGGCCTACCATGCACTCCGCAGTGCAAATTTTGCAATAGCGGTTGTGAAAATCAAAGGTCAATGAATTTTTCGAATTAAAGATATCGACAAGCAGTTTTTGAAGTGAAAACTACTTTAACGGCGTTGTGGACTATTTGTGATGGGTAAAAAATGTTAAACTCGCGTCAGGACCACGTGACCGTCAGATCGTCAGATCGAAAATTCGTAAGACGGACACGTCACCTGATCGAAAAACTGGAACAATGTCATTATAATACAATGACAAATTTCGCCACCGTTTCCAAAGTAGTGATAGCTTAGGTTAGAAAACGGGCAGCATTAAAGCCAGAAGACCTCGGTTCAAATCTAGCCCGTATTTTTTATTTTTTTTGTCAAATTCCTTTTTTTGTGAAAAAGTCTAGTGAGCCCTTTTCACCACTGCCAGCACTCTCGGAGTGCAAACCGTGTTTTTTTTTTACCAAATACCTACTGTATTTAATTGCCAACAATATTACAAGACAGAAAGATAACCCAAGAAACTTTTTTTAAAATAAGTAAAATCTCTTTAACAACCCGATTTTTTTGTTCAAACCAAGCTAATATTTGGGTCTTTTTTAATCGTATGATTTTACAGTATTTTTTATATGATAGATTAAGTTATTATCTTTCACTTGACACCTAATTTATCAAAATCGTTGCGGCGGTTTGGCTTGTAGATTTTTTAAATGTTTTTTTTAGAGAAGTGGCGCCATCTCTGTTTCTACGGGATGAAACTTTCGCTGCTGCGGATGAAATTGCTTATTTTGGTCCCTTGTATCACTGTGCAAAGCGGCTTACTTTCATCACAAATTGCAGCTTCCCGACGACATATCGCCAAGACCTAGTACCATCTAGTTCTATGACCACGAATGTACGTGATGATGTTGTTTTTGTTATAATTTTGTTGTTTTTACTGGGATTTGGAAAATTTAAAGTGTGGAATACTCTTCAAAAATGTAGCTAATTATTTATTGACCAGTGTTTTATCTAATTTATATACAAGTTGTGTATATTGGTGCACCAAACGTATTGTTTAGAAAAATAAAATACAAAAAAACTCAAAAGTTGATTATATTTTTTTAAATACAATACCTACATCAAAAATTACTTTACATGTTTTGTTATAAATTTAACTATCTTTCATTTGACACCTAGTTTGCTTATATTCAATAAATAGATATCGCAATAATCGGCAAAATCTAAACCTAGGACGCACAACTTATGTGACGTCATAGGTACTTATTCCACCATTTTAAAAAGCGACAACATGCATTTTGGCAATCAGTAGACTAAGCTGAATCCAACGACACCACTTGTCGGTATAAACCTTTTCAGTCCTACGAAAATCGTAAATAAGCGAGTTTTTATGAATTGGCCTCTCTACTAGAACTAGATAAGTAGTGTTTAATTAAGAGGGTAAACTAGAACTCCAGTGTGTCAGCCAATTATGCATAATCTCATAGGAATATTTTTAAAAATCCCGATTTGTTTGGGCCCTAAAAGTTAAAAACTATTCATCATCATCATCATGTCAGCCGAACGACGCCCACTGCTGGGCATAGGCCTCCTCCAAGGATCTCCACAACGATCGGTCCTGCGCTGCCCGCATACAGCGGCTTCCCGCGACCATGACCAGATCGTCGGTCCACCTTGTAGGGGGCCTGCTTACGGAACGTCGTCCGGTAGGCGGTCGCCATTCGAGAAACTTTCCGCCCCAACGGCCATCGGTTCTCCGCGCTGTGTCCCGCCCACTGCCAATTCAATGATGCAATCCTTCGAGCGATGTCGGTTGTATTAGTTCTCCTGCGGATCTCATCATTTCTGATGCGATCGAGCAGGGAAATACTAAGCATCGCTCTCTCCATTGCTCGCTGGGTGACTTTGAGCCTTCGTATGAGACCCGTAGTAAAAGACCACATCTCACTTCCATAGGTCATTACTGGCAACACACTGGTCAAAGACTTTCGTCTTGAGACATTGAGGTATTGCGGGCGCGAATATATGCCGAAGCTTCCCAAACGCTACCCATCGGAGCTGGATTCGACGAGAGATCTCTTTCTCGAAGTTGGACTTACCTAACTAGACCGTCTTTCCTAGGTAAACATGTGGTCAACAACTTCGAGTGTAATGTTCCCAAAATTAACTGGAGCGGGTGCAACATGGGCATTGGACATGATTTTCGTCTTATCCATGTACATCTTAAGACCCACTCTTTGAGAAGCATTGCTGAGATCTTTGAGCATTGTGTTCAGGTCTTCCAAGGTCTCAGCCATAAGAACTAAATCATTGGCAAACCGTAGGTGTGTTAGGTACTCGTTATTGATGTTGATGCCGCATCCTTTCCAGTCCAGAAGCTTAAAAATATCCTCTAACGCAGCTGTAAACAGTTTCGGAGAGATGACGTCTCCTTGTCTCACACCTCGCTGTAGTTTGATAGGATTAGAGCTCTGGTTCTGTAATCGGACTGACATGTTTTTTTTTTGCGTCGAACGTCCGACTATATCTTATTGAAATAATCGCACGTCCGGCAACCTTCCGGGCAACGAGGGAAGGAGGCAGTGAATCCTCATGGATAGCATTACAGCCGGCTGTAAGGGTTATGTCGGACTCTTACCGACTAAACACTGTCTGTAATCAGCTGTTACTGGAAAGTAATTCAGCTTATCGAATGCGACCCGGGAAGGGCGTAGCGCAGGGCGTCACTCGCCTAAGCGAAGTGCGCACTGAAAATGACCGACATCCTGAACACGACTGACGCCCAAAGTGGGCGTGGCCGAAAATTAAATTAAATTAATTCGACTGACTCCCAGAAGGGGTAATCGCCGATTGAGAAAACTGGGGCTGACCTGAAGGGTTCTGTGAAAGTGATTGGGCTTGACCGGAAGGGTCCTGGGCTAAGAGGGCTTCGGCGGCTTCCTGAGCCTCCAATAGGCGGGTCAGGTCGGTCGTGAGTTGGTTGGGCGGGTCACTTAGAACGGAATTGGGTTTGAATGAGTAGATTTGAATGGCTCTGCAGATTCAAAGAATCGCTCGGAAGCCTTTTGAAAGTTGGAGTGTCGGTAGTTCTAGGTCCCTATGTATATGTCTGCGTTGCGGACATAACATTGGCCGCACGGCGGCAGAAGATGTTTTGAACTACCTGTAGCTTGTGTAATGTTTTTGACTGGTATGAGCGAATGCGACTGATGCGTATGATAACACCGGTCGCATGCAAACTTTGTAGAGCGTGCGCTTGTTTAGTAGCGCCATTTTACTATGTCGGCCTGTCATCGGGTTGAGCCCTACCTAAGTAAAATCGGGCGTTGCGTGTCACTCTTTGAACGTGAGGCTCGAAAGTGAGTCTCTGATCTAAAGTGACACCCAGGTATTTTGCCGACGTTTGTCAGGGAATAGATTTGCCTAGCAAAGTCGGTGGGGGGCGGACATTGGGCGGGCGGGAATGGCGCTTGGCGTCAAAGTAAATGGACTGACATGGTGGCGTTTTGGTATAAGTACCTCAGCACCTCGATGTACCTACCTGTAGTCCATTTGGCACCTCTGGAGAGACTGCAGCACCGCAATTAAAAACTATTAATGCTCCGAGATTATGAAATTTATTTATGGTTCGAGTCCTAGATATCGACGAATGGCTAAAGCTGCATCGTTTGAGTCTATTGTGAACCTTCTGGTGTAAGCACGAGTGATTTATGTTTATCTTTTATATTTTAACTAGCGGCTGCCCGCGGTTTCACCCGCGTGGTTCTCGTTCCCGTGGGAATATCGGGATAAAAAGTTACTCCTTATTACATCAGCTACCTGCCAGTGAAAGTCCCGTCAAAATCGGTCCAGCCGTTTCAGAGATTAGCCGGAACAAACAGACAGACAGACAGACATACAGATAGACAAAAATTGTAAAAAATGTTATTTTGGTATATGTATCGTATATATAATTATATGCATGTAGTAAAAAGCGGTTATTTTAATATTACAAACAGACACTCTAATTTTATTTATTTGTATAGATTTCTATAGATAATATTTTTTTCTCTTAAGCCAACACCCAATTTTTACGCAATGAAAACTCATACACATGTCATATAGTCATTATCACAAAAAACTGATGGCTAACCTAGATTGGTACCTATACGAATTGCCGCCGTTTGGAAATGCTAGAGCTCAGAATGGTGCGCTTTGAGAAATAGTTTAAGTGCTCTTTTAGGTAACCCTTGATAGACGGCAAAGTTAACCGATCAAGATCAACCAGACATCAATTCGAATTTATAATAATAATGGCCGCTACATACCGGCAAATTGTTCAAAATGTGGAAGCAAAACCTGCAACAAAGGCACTGGAATATAAAATCAATGTTTTTCAAGTTGCTACAAAGTTTCTTAAGTAGATAATTAAAGTGTTCGGTGATCATAAAAAGACAATGAGAACCTTTTTGATGAACTAAATCGCATTTTATGTTGATACGTAATAAAGGGAAGGATAAATTTTCCCGTCATCTCTCTCAGTTTTCATCGTCGCCCCATTATTTTCTTATCTACACTTCGCCCCCTTGGCTTTTATAAACCTCCTTATCGCAGTATTCTTCATAAAAGACAGAGCTTCAAAATTTAAAGCCATTATTCTGTTAGACGGACAACTCGGAGCAAGTCGTAAAAGTTTTTTTTACTAGTCTTTCTTATCAATAATGTAGCGGCGACCGCGAAACAGATCGTAATCGAGTCAATAAAAAATATACTTAAGCGTTGCTACAGTGTTAATGAATTAGGCTTTTGTTTTGAAGCGTGTCTATGGTTTTATTCGACCATTTTAAATATGCTTACACTATCCTTGCTACATTGTCTATATATATAAAATTCAAAGTCCTGACTGACTGACTGACTGACTGAGATATCAACGCACAGCCCAAACCGCTGAACCTAGAGACTTCAAATTTTGCACATAGATACGTTATACAGTGTAGGCATCCACTAAGAAAGGATTTTTGGAAATTTCACCCCTAAGGGGGTGAAATAGGGGATGAAAGTTTGTATGAAAGTCCGTCAGTTTTTAAGTTAGGATCTTTAAACAATGTATTTAGGCTGGCAATTGAAAATTAAGATTTACCTGTGTCAGCGTTTTTGACAATTCCACCCCAGAAGGGGTGAAAAGGGGGATGAAATGTTGTATCTGGAAAGTCCTTCATTAAATTTATTATTTAGGCTTATGGTCGGAAAGTAAAATAAATAAGCAAAGACATGTTTCGTATTTTTTCGAAAATCAACCCCTTAGAGGTTATATGGGATAAATAAACCTAAAAATCGATATGGATGTCGTTATTGAGGTTTTATGAGATGACGATTGCAAAAATGGCATTTATTTTGATGTTTAACACGCTGAACATAATTCAACCCCTAAAAGGTTGCAATAGGGGTGAAATTTTGAATGAAAAATCAGGGGTAAAATAGACATTTCAACTTGAAACTTTGTAGGCTTACTTCTTAATACAAATACGCAACACATTTCGTAATTTTCCCAAAATCAAACCCAGGGGGTAAAATAGGGGATGAAAATGTGTATAAAAGTCAGTCAGTTTTGAAGTAAGGATCTTCAAATTTTGTATTTAGACTGGCAATTGAAAATTAATATTTTCCTGTGTCAGCGTTTTTGACAACTCCACCCCCGAAGGGGTGAAGAGGGGGATGAAATGTTGTATCTGGAAAGTCCTTCATTAAATTTATTATTTAGGCTTATGGTCGGAAAGTAAAACAAATAAGCAAACACATATTTCGTATATTTTCGAAAATCAACCCCTTAGAGGTTAAATGGGTTAAATATACCTAAAATCGATATGGATGTCGTTATTGAGGTTTTATTGGATGACGATTGCAAAAATGACATTTATTTTGATGTTTAACACGCTGAACATGATTCAACCCCTAAAAGGTTGAAATAGGGGTGAAGTTTTGAATGAAAAATCAGGGGGTAAAATAGACATTCCAACTTGAAACTTTGTAGGCTTACTTCTTAAAACAAATAGGCAACCCATTTCGTAGTTTTCCGAAAATCAAACCCAGGGGGTAAATAGGGTATAGAAACCTAAATCATCTTAAGTACCCTAAAAGTTCGTGGTACCTTAGCTACTCAGAACTAACTTTTTGGTTGTGAAACAGACACTTATTATTTACTAGCTTCCGCCCGCGACTTCGTCCGCGTGGACATTCTGCCTCGCGCGAGGCTGCTCGCTTGGTGAGGGAGGACCTGCCTAATCACGTAAAAACGGCTGATCGGATTTTTATGAAATTAAAGCATAGAATACTTTTTATCCTGGTTATTTGTCCCCTAAGTATTGTCTCGAATGTCCATGCGGACGAAGTCGCGGGCGGAAGCTAGTTGGATATAAAATGTATAAGTATCGATTCATTGGATTAATTGGGTAAAGATAACAAACAGAACAGCGGCTTAAAAAAACAACATTTAAAGTTTTATGGATTTGAGAAACTATAAGTATAAAGTAGTGTCAGTTTTAAATTAATTAGTACTTAGGTAGGTACCTAGGTTTTAAGATGCTGTAGTTAGGAAATGGTTGCAAAGTTTGTGGCTAGGTGAACAATTATTAAAAATTCCCAGTATATGTTTGGTTTTTATATATTTTAATATCACATTATAAGTTTCGAATCAAAATATTGCCACTATTTATTTCATATGGCAGGCTTCTAGTTTTATTTTTAAGTACTGTCAATCCGTGAACATGTCTGTCCGTGCACTTGTCTCCCCCGTTGTCTACCCCAGTAGAGACACGTCCACTTATTTGTCGACTTGTCTCCCCCGGTCGGTGGAGGTGGAGGTGGTGGACAGGAACATGTCGAGACGTTCCTACGTTGTGTGCGGGGCGGATCGCTATACATTTTTTTTATCCACAACGGGGTAGCACTTAGCCTTCATCACACCTGATGATAAGTGGTGATAAGGCTGAAGCTGGAAGCGCACTACTCCCGGAAACCTGAATCACTGAGGAACTGGCTATCTTATCTCTAACTGCCGGAACATAATAATGCTGAAAACATCATTGTTATGGTGTCAGACTTAGATAAGATGGTAGTAGCTAGCCAGGCGGACTAAGAACAAGTCCTACCACCAACCAAACCGAATACAATATGTACCCCCACTGGGAATCGAACCCGAGACCTCTGGGTTTGAAATCGGTGGTATGAACCACTAGACCACAGAGGCGGACCTACTGTTATTTACAGTGCTTTATTTAAGTATCAGTGTGCAGATCAAGTAAACTGCAGGAATCGGGATTTGATAGAACCTACGACGAAGCAACGTCATGATGCATGACGAATGTGGTTTTTTGAGAATATGATATCCAGTGACGAAGGGGTGGGAGGATGGTATAACGAGGTACATAAGTGAGCATGTGATTTTAAAAACACCTCTTTGGCACAGGCTAAATAATGAATATGATAATGTTGAATACCTACAGATTTACAGTGCAGTGGTTGGTAGCTAAATATTTTTTTCAACTTACCACAAAAATACAGTCCACCACCACCATTCAAGTTTAAATAACAAGTATAAACACATGGTGTTATATGACAAATATTTATTTCCATTCGCAAGCTTGGTTCACATTAGCATATTAGATTAATTACCTACCTTTTTTGACTGGGAGAAATGCAGTTATGTCTCCCTCGCCCCTGAGTGCATGCAAGTAGGTACCTACCGACCCTATCTTGTTATAGTGAAAAAAGAAATATAATTATGTAGCTGTGTAGTACCTAGGTACCGAACCGATTTTCGGTGCTGGTTTTCGCACGATCTAACTCCTGAAGATGCCCCGGGTTGGGGAAAAAACACGTGGTAGTCTAATCGGTAAAGGTGCAAGGTGTAGGTATTGCTGTCTTGCTAAATGCAGGTATTGTGCATTGATATTTTCGTGGTGTGCATGTGCAATTTTTTGCGGATGGGCATCTTGCATGTTTTGGTTTTTGCGGAATTAAGCTACAATTATATTTCTTTTTTCACAATGGGTTAGGGACTTCCGCCAGGTGACGCCTGATTCAATCAAATACCTATCTTGTTATTTTTAAAGTATTTTTCTCATAATTTTTTACACATACACACTATACTTATTATGAGAATGTAGAATTCAACGGGCCTTTTATTCATACGATACGCGCCAAGCCAGCCCGCCTTCGCATCTTCTTGCCATTTATTAATTAGTGTTCTAAATAATATGCGTGGAACTAATTTCTCAGTGTTGTACGTCGTTTATCATCGTGTTCTCATACTTACTGTAGCTCTGTCATAGATAAATGTTCTGTACAATTAAAGGTTTCTTCGAACCATTGCCATTGTGGGATACACATTGGTGCATTCAGTCAGACTCAGACAGTGTTCGTTCCATTTTGTGCACAATCTCAATAAGGAACTGCTTATAATCATACTTCATAGGTTTTGTTTTGTATCTTGTAAAGGTGCGAACAAGTTTTAATAAAAGAACCTATTTAATATTTCTTTGATATCAGTCAATAGAAGTAGGTATAGGTAGGCTAGACGGTATTATAAGCGGAAATTAAGTTTGACATTTTGGAAGGAACGAAATGATAAAAAAATTGTAAGTACCTACCTAAGTATTGACTTTAATTTAATTTCTTTGCTAGCTAGGTGTTGTGAAATAAAAATCGAATAGATTGGAGTCCTTGATGGATGACCTTTTAGCATAATCCGATCTTATTGAGGACAGTGTCTTAAGTCTAGGTATGCCTTGATGTCTATGTGTCTATGGGATTAAGGAAACCGAGTCATGAATCATGATAGGTTTCGTAGATTAAAATGAAATTTTAAATTATTTTTATGTATTTACAATGCTTCGCTGTAATTGGATAGGCTAATCTAACTACATCGAGATTTGAGACAGGGAGACGTTATTTCCCCGAAACTGTTCACATCTGCGCTGGAGGATTTTTTTTAACCTTCTGGACTGGAAAGGATACGGCATCAACATCAATGGCAACCTACCTACCTAATACAAAAAAATACTTACCTACACCTGCGATTTGCCGATGATGTAGGTCTTATGGCTGAGACCTTGGAAGACCTGGAACACAATGCTCAAAGATCTCAGTATGTGTCCCAAAGAGTGGAGATCCTTGTGGGATCCAGTCGGCGTCATATGGCAATGATGATTTTAATGATTCACAATGCGATTCTGAAAGTGTAGGAAATATTTTAATACTAGCGGCCGCCCGCGGTTTCACCTGCGTGGTTCTCGTTCCCGTGGGAATATCAGGATAAAAAGTAGACTAAGTTACTCCTTATTACATCAGCTACCTGCCAGTGAAAGTCCCGTCAAAATCGGTCCAGCCGCTTCAGAGATGAGCCGGAACAAACAGACAGACAGACAGATAGACAGACAGACAGACAGACAAAAATTGTAAAACCTGTCATTTTTATATATGTACCATATAATTATATAATCATATGCATGTAGTAAAAAGCGGTTAATTTAATGTTACAAACAGACACTCCAATGTTATTTATTTGTATTGTATATTTGTATTGTATGTATTGTATAGATTAATACAAGAAAACCACCAGCCCTGCAAGCAGCATAATAGGTACCTAGTAGCAGTAGGTAGTATTAAGCCCCCAGTACAGGATGGCCGATCATGTTGGCCGACCATGATGGGACATCGTGTACATGGGCGGTTTGCGTGTGATTGCCGTCTGTGAGCAACGCAAACCACCCCTATACACGATGGCCCATCATGGTCGGCCAACATGATCGGCCATCCTGTACTGGGGGCTTCATAGTATCTCGGCTGAAAGCTACTTGCAGGGCTGATGGTTTTTTTCTATCAAAATATTTCCTCAATATATTTATCATATCACGATGATTTATTTTAGTTGACTATTATTCCCGACAGCGCGTGATGCTGTGTCTATGTGATAGGTACTTAGGTACTTCGATCAATGTTATTGGTGATCGAAGGATTGGTACCTACCAACATTACATTATGTGAACGAGAAAAAATCACGTTGACAGTCAGAAAAGAATCGATAAATTTGTCGTGGTGCGTGCATTCTAGGCTTTCATGCCTAAAATGCTAGCCACATCAAGGATTGCCAGGTCTTAAAACTGAAAAGTCTGCACTGGACACCCTAAAAAAATAAAGATTCATGCCTTAATTCTAAAATAAAAGCCGTACCTAATAATTTCATTGTCAGTAAACCTCAAAACAGTAAGTACGTGAACTCGATCAAGAAATTGCTTCATCACCTTTAGTTTTAGAATTCTTTAAATGCTGTAGATCGATATAAGGACTGATTTCCTTTGAAAGTTCAAAGTGACAATTTCTATTGATGGCTTTCACCCAGTTGCAGAAAGCTGCATTAAAGTTAACGCTTCCTTTAAGCTATTGCTGTCACTTTTTATTTCTTGACAACGAAAAGTGACAGCGATAGATTTAAATTAACTTTAATGGAGCTTTCTGCAGCTGGGTGTATGTCACATAGTGCATGACGTTACTGAAATGTCATTCAGATCTGAGCTTAGCGAAATTTTACTTGTATGGAAATTGTCAACGAAACCGATAAAGCACTTTCCTGGTCGACTGTACATAGGTAATTGTTTTTTTTATGTCATTATCATTAAGTTATTATTTCTGATGACGACCGACCTACCTACATCTCCATGAGAGCTTCCAGTTCTTGTCGTGAGGGTAATTAACGACCAAATAAGGTAAAAGCACGGAATAAAATATGCCCTAAATGGTTGTAAGCTAAATTAAAAATACGCTTCTAGACACTCCGAGACTAATTTGATATGACAAAAATAATAAGAAAAGACTTAAATGCAAACGGACAGTCTCCGCGTACCTACTCAAAAGACGCGAAAGGAATTGTTATTCAAATTATGAAAGAAAATACCTAGCTAGTTATTTAATGAGAAGTAGGTACTTAAGTGTTTTAATAGGTAGAAAAAATTAAGTGTAAGTATCAAGTAATACGATCTACATCAATTAAAATAAAAAAGTATGTAAAAGTACAAATGTATTGGCGCAATTGCGGTCGCGATTATGGTGTAGGTAGGTACTTATCTGAAAAAATCTTATTCGTAGTCCTCTACGCACGGTGACTTTACGCCTGTGTTAAATTACGACTTGTCTCTGTTAATATCTACTTAAAATTCCAAATAACCCTAAAACGACGACGTAAAACATCAGATGTCATTATTAAGATGAAGGCGTGCCATATGAGGGCCGCTTAGTGGTAGCCATCAATTTGGCGACAACAGGCGCTGTGTCGCCGTCTGCACCGTAATACTGCTAAAAGCCTCTATTCATTTCTACTTTCCCGCCATCGTTTACCGCCATTGATGTGGCATGCCACGACATGTTACAAATATTCAACTCATTTATTGTTTCATTTCGATAAGTACGGCTGTTATAGGGAATTGCGATTGTATGTGGTAGTAATGAATATTGTTTCAATTCTGATAAGGGATTTTAAATTAATTTTACGTAAACTCTTTTAAATTATAGAATTATCAACTAGAAAAGAGCTGATGATCTTCAAACGGCTGAACAGATTTTCATGAAACATGGCTAAGAACTTGGGACAAAATTATCCTCTCACGCGGCCATTTAATTTGGCCATATAATTAGAGATTAAACGAACTTACCTGAAGTGAAGTTCTATCTTAATTATACGAAGGCTTCGTCCGAAGAGATTAGCTTGATTTAACACTTGTAGTACGCCCTAGTAATCGCCAATTTCACACTATATTGAGAATATACCTACTTATAAATTAAAATAGTAATAAAAGAAAATTATTATTTTTTAAATTTCAAAAGTGGGTAGTCAACACCGATCTGGCTCAAGCAGGGTTACCAGATGAAAAAAACAAAAGTCCTGAGAATAGGCCTGATTTCCATTGAATAAGCCTGAGTTGTAGAGCGGGGGGGGGGGGGGGGGGGGTGCAATAAATCAATAATTAAAGAAAAAACCTTACTTAAAAAGTTATTATAAATTAGTACTTATTAATTAATTATTACCAAAGGAAGTTAGTTTGTTCTAAAAGATCTATATGGATCTTTTGATCTAAGCATTTATTTTACTATTTCTTTTGTATTTTATTGGAAATTCTAAAAATCCTGAGATTTAATGAGTTTTACAAAATCCGGCCGCAATCCTGAGATGAGTCCAAAAATCCTGAGATCTCAGGCCAAATCCTGAGATATGGTAACCCTAGGCTCAAGCGCCCATCATAGCTGTCATTTAGTTTAGAGTATTATATTTTTCGAATCATATAGGGGGGTAGTTAATAACTTTTGGGAGGGAGGGAAGCTAATCTCTTCGGACGAAGCCTTCGTATAATTAAGATAGAACTTCACTTCAGGTAAGTTCGTTTAATCTCTAATTATACTTCATGCTTCGTCCTCAAGATTAGCTTGATTTAACACTTGTAGACGTTTAGAGACTAAGTGTTCGAAAAATATGCAAAAATTGTAATATATAGGCTACTGAATAATATAGATTGAAATTATAACTTAACTTATACTATCTTGCTTCTTTATTTTCTCAACATAGAAACAAAAAGCAATAAAAAGTATTATTTGTTACATAAAAAATCAACATCGCTTATGAAATAAACGAAAAATATTTTGATTAGCACTCAAAACAGTGGTGCCAAATTTTTTATCATAATTGCTGTTTACTGGCCTGTTATAAAATTTGGCAAACGTATGTGATTCTGAAAACCAACCTGCAGTTTTATAATCTGGTCTATGCTAAAACCTAAATTTTGCGCAGCTGACGTAGCAGCATACCGGGTATTATGCGCAGTGAACGTAGAAATATCAATTCCACTTAAATGTAACGTATTTTTTATCCATTTGAATAACGTTTGTGACGTAACAGGCTTATATGGCTTTCGGTAACTAATAAATAAATTGTCGGAATCAGGACAGAGAAACATTTTCATTTCAAGGTAAGTAATCAAAACTCTTGCAGGACAAATACTTGGCTTTTCGTTATAGAATGGTATAACGAGCAATGTGTTTTTTTAAATTTTTTATATATATATATATTTTCCAGATTCTAACTTTCGTTAGCAAGCCACTTTTCAAGACAATTTAAAATCTGTGCTATATTCCAGACTTCATTAAATTTAGGGGATGGAGGTCTGGTATGAAAAACTCCTTTAATAAATCTTTTTATTTCTTGATTTAGTGATATATCAATTTTAGTTATTAAAGCCAAATCAGAATGATAACAGTTAATTGTGCCATACTGAGCGCCACTGTTTAAAGCAGATGCAAAAAATTTTGTATATCGGGAATTGATACTTTCGTATAAGTTTAGTTTATTTTGTTGACAATAAATAAACCACTTTTAATAGTATTATATTATCTGTGGTATTGTTTATACGAGTTATCCAAAAAAGAGGTTAAGCATGACGTCCAGAGAAAATTATTTGACGCCTCTTCGTATCATCACCATCACCAGGGCAATGGAGTTGCGCATTTGTTTGCGGCTGGAATTTGTAGACAAAATTAGGTTTGAATCTGCTTTGAAAACTAATTGTTTACTTATTAAAAGACTCTTAAATAGTGGATACCACGTTTATGTGGACCAAAATGGAACAACTATTATATCTGTGGCATTGTCAGAGATAATCTTTCTTAAACATTTAGGCATCATTGTGAAAGGAGGAAAAACATTAAAATTTAATTTCGACCACGACACTGAAAAAAAAAAACATTTACGGTGTATGCATCCGGATCCTTATGCCATGGATATATATCTTGGACATTTATTATTTTTAACGACTAACGTATCAATGAAAATATCTATGAAACTTTTCAACAATTTGTTGGAAGGCATAATCAGCTAGCTGCCATTCTTGGTCTGCCTGCATAGTATTATCTGAAGATCGAATATGAGATGCAAAAACGTAAAGATTTTTACATTTACGCCATTGCCAGAGGTCTTTTGCGATCTCTGTCAAGTGTGGGGAGTGTATATCACCCATACGGTTTACGTAGGAAATTACCGTGGTATTGTCAGTTCGTAGAAGTACTTGACAGTTAGTATCTTAACCAATAAACGCAGCAAGAATTCCTAAATAATTTATTGTCTGCTACTTTCTTTTACACTCCATAAACCACTAGCTCTGTCGTCTCCACATGCAATTCCCCACCCCGTAGTTGAGGCACCTGAAAAACTTCCAGGTCATACTTGTCTATTTTTATTTTGGTGCGGCTCCACCAATAGAAATCCTGTTCCAAGTAACAAGGTATATCCATGTACTAATTATACATATTTCAAATAATTTTGTATACAACCAGCTGCATTTCACGGCGGGACAGGCGGATATTAACAGTCCAATAAAACTAACAAATTCTCTAATTTTACACCTTTTTAAGTTAGAAAACTTTTGTATTGCAAATTTAATTTTGGCAAAGTGACCTAGAATTTCTTTTAGTTTAAACTATATTCTAAGAACTTACAAGACTGAGAAGGTATAAAATTACTTTTATCGGTATTTATAATGAAACCTAAGCTTGTAAGCAACTTTACGGTATCTTGTAAGTTTTAAGACCCTTAAATTAGACAGAGGTCATCCAAATACATTGTTAACAGGTAACCATATAATCATGAGTATTTCATGACCGGTTTCATGATGACTTTAGTGAAAAAAGGAGCTGTGTTTAAACCAAATAATAGGACATTAAATTCATATGCTTTTTGATCAAATTGGTATCTTAGATATTTTCGGTCTTCCTTGTGAATTTTTAACAAAAAGTATGTCTTTCAGGTCTACTGTGCACGGTTACAATCTCTCGGTATCAATTTTATTACTGTTCTTAAATCCTTGAGTTTAAAATGTCTTGAGTCAATAAATTTATTTAGTGATAAGTTTAAGATGAAGCGCATTTTCCCATTTGGCTTGGGTACTAAAAAATAGTTGATAGATATTGATCAGATTCAGAGATCTCTGAAATTGCAGAGACAGCAAATTTTTTATTTCGTGTATGAAAAGAGCCTTTTCCTTTTCACTACATTTTTGGGTTGACGGTGATACAGGTTGCATCGGCTTTCGATTGAAGGGAATCTTGTATCCTTTTTATGAAAAAGAACCAGTGGGTCTTTGGTAATCATTAAAAATTCTTTATAGAATAATGATAAACGACCTGCATGCGTTAACGTATTTAGCGTCGGCTGTTGTTCTGTCTCTGCCACGGATACTGCGACTGCTTCGATAAGTTGATGAGCCGTCTACGCGTCGAAGTCGTTGCAGGCTCCTTCGTCCTGGGAGGGCCCGTCGGCCTGCGACTAGGACCCGGACCCTTCCAGTTTAAATTTCGCGAAGAACTGTATAACTTATTTATTAGGAAACTTTTGTGTCGTTGATTGCTTTGGGTCTGTGCTAGACTTGTTAATAGCTTTAGCTGATTTTTTGTTTTCCCTTAAGTTTTCGCCGAATAACTGTTTATCAATTTTGATTTTTTGAAGAGAATCCCTTAGATCCATCTTCACGGCATTCAGAAAAAAAATTGTAAATTGAATTAGAATGTTGACATTCACACATAATTTTTGCCAAATCCATAAGTGTTTTAGCAAGGCTGTATTTTTCTCATTTGCAGACAATATAATAGTATAGATTTTACCAGACAAGTGTTTCCAGCAGTCGATTCCTTCTGTTTCAGTTGAATGGCCTTATTGTGTTTAGCAATAATATCTGAAACAGCTGCTTTAATCTTAGGATCAAGCTCAGGTGGGTCAATCAATTTGCAATTTTCTGGGGTCATATACTTACGAGTTCTTTATGCAATTCTTTGTTAATACCTGTTGTGACCCAGTGCTGGACAACTCCAGCACTCCTGACTGAAGTAGGGTCAGTACCTAATATTTCTAATACTTCACTATCTAAGTGTATGTTTTCTGTTTCAAGAGCAGACGTTTAATCTGAAGGTAGATCACGCTTCGGAGCCTCAGTCGACGAATGACCATCCTGTATATTTGTGATGTTTTCAGACTGGGATGTAGGTACTGGGGATTGGTTCCAAGTACTTGTTCTAATTGTCCTTCAGGTTAACCCTTAGAACATGGTGCGTCGAGGTCAACTATGACCTCTTGGTCGTATGTAAGGGACAGAGTAAGCCTCATGTTCATACAATTTTAGCATGTCAGTATAATATTGTAAGAGACAGTCCCCAGTTATAACAACACGTACTGTCCGCAAACTACACTTAGTAGTACCTTATAACAGTCCCGTTGTACTGTTTGTAGGACCCAGTGACTGCAGTGTATATAATGATGATTATGTTATCATTATTTGAGATTATGTATTGCTTAACCTTAGGTATGCAATTAAATTTCGTAAGAGACAGTCCCAGTTCGAAAAAAAAAGTACTGTCCGCAAACTATTGAAAATCGACACATCATAATAAGCATAATACTTTAGAGTACATAGCTGTTTTTTAGCTTAGTCACTTATGTAAATTATTTTCAGTAAGAAGTAGTCCCAGTTCAAAGAAAGTACTGCCCGCAAACTGTTTAACAGTACCAGTTCAAAAGAAAAGTACTGTCCGCAAACTATTGAAAATCGACACATCATAATAAGCATAATACTTTAGAGTACAAAGCTCTTTTTTAGCTTAGTCACTTATGTGAATTATTTTCAGTAAGAAGCAGTCCCAGTTCATAGAAAGTACTGCCCGCAAACTGTTTGAAATCTACTTATACGAGAACTTGTAAAAGTCTGTGACGAACTAATGCATTTATGTTCAATTATAACTTTAAAATTAATTAATAATTTTGTTACACTGAATTTAAAAGTATTTATTTTACAAACTTAGTAATAAGTAGGTAGTTAAATAGTCAAACCGTTTTATCGTTGAACGTAATTATCGTTTGCATTTTTTGCGAAACTTTAGAAAACCAGGTCACTGAACTTCAATATGCAATATAATATGTCAAGGCCAGTGACTTATAAATGTATAAAAATACATAACGTACCTTAAGATAAGGACGACGAGCGATAGAATTGTTCCGATAACTCAGAACAAGATAAATCTCACCGGTGGTGGTGCTTCTTTTTTCGCTCCAACATTCTCTCCAATCTTATAATTTTTCGTTTAATGTGTTCACAGTTATCTTTTTTGCGTTTGGGCATCCTAAATAATCACTTTTAACAACAACTAACAACTTTTTTAACACAATTTAAAAACTAGATGTGAATCGGCGACGCACTAGAAAGCGAATGGCAGCTATGATGGGCGCTTGAGCCAGATCGGTGTTGACTACCCACTTTTGAAATTTAAAAAATAATAATTTTCTTTTATTACTATTTTAATTTATAAGTAGGTATATTCTCAATATAGTGTGAAATTGGCGATTACTAGGGCGTACTACAAGTGTTAAATCAAGCTAATCTTGAGGACGAAGCATGAAGTATAATTTTGGGTAGTCTACTACCGACTAGGGGCTATGATACCACAGACAGACACACAGATACACAGACACGTTAAACTTATAACACCCCTCCTCTTTTTGTGTTGGGGGTTAAAAATATGATCGTGCAAGAAATATTATATTCTTAAATACCTACTTACTTCCCAATATTAAAAAAGTTTTTTTTTATGAAAGAATAATTATTTAAATTAAAATCGTACTTATCGATTATATAGCATTGTACTCTCATAAGCAAAAGTTTTAAATACTAAACAAGATTGAAAATCTTCAACAGCGCAAAAGTTGTATTACTTAGTTAAAGTTCAAATATTTGCTGACCTGTTCTACATTGTTCAGACAATTGTGAAGATCCCGGAAGAAAGGGTTCCGCCCTCACACCTGCATTGGCCCTCGTATGGCTTACCAAGTTACCCCTAATTTATTATTAAGGGTAGGTTGTACCCTACGGCAACGACACGCACCCATAAAACATGATTCTCTGCAGACGTGGAGAGTAAGGCTTTGTTATTTGATGAATGTTGCGTTTCCTGATATTGATTACTTGGAAGTATACCTAGACCAAGTTTTCGTACTGGAATTTATTTTTTACCATGGAAGAGATTGGACATAAGTTAACGCGAAGTTTAATTAAAGTTTTTAAGTTTCTGGTGCCCGATGCCCTTCTTCTTGTCAGATACTTAAATGATGACCTGAAAAATTTATGTTTCAAAGTAAATCAATAGAAAAAATCGGAAACAGAGTCCAGAGGGTTTCCTACTGGACAGCTTAAATCGGCGGCTCATTATCAACATCGATCCATTCAATTTCCCTTCAGTAGGTATTGTATTATTTATATGTATTTTAAAAACAGGGTGTTTCTTTCTGGTGCGAGGTGATAGCTCAGTACCATATCTATCGATTTAAGCCCCATGTATATTCCGCGATTTTTCGTAGTTTTGGAGTTAGGTATGTATAATTATTATCATTATTTTTGGTGATTTAACGACTTTAAAAATTATATATTTTCTTTGGGTCGGCTTTTTTCAGTAATTTATTTTTCGATACAATACAGACCTAAAATAATGTAAGAATTCCTTAAGTACCTACTTCGATACAAGATACAAAAAAAATATCGATAAATAATAAAAAAATAGGGAACAAACAGAACAGACTGAAATTTTCAACTTTAAAAATAAAATGAATTCAATGTTTTCCATAGCTTCTAATTAACTGTAAAAACTGCGCGACCACCTAAACTTACGGAATAATACAATAGTAGATTGTACAACAAGTGCATAAAACGTACCATTTAACCCGAGACGTATATATCCACCCGAGCCGTAGTCGAGGGTGGATAGTCAATTCGAGGGTAAAATGGGTTTTATGTACGAGTTATACACTCTGCTTTTCACTTCGAGTGTGAGGAAAATAAATAACAATATTGCAAAAAAGAAAAAATAAAGACTTCGCCATATTGGCGGGAAGACTTTCTTTTTCTTTTTTTTTTTTACGTGGCATTGGCAGCACAGTGACTAGCATAGATCGAAGTCCATAATGCTCTTGAAATACTTATTTCTTAGAAAACTTATTAATTTTGCCTAGTTTTATTAATTTAGTAATTTAACATGGATTATGTACAAAATTTAAGAAACAGAATGAAATACGTTAGGTATTAATTAAGTTTATTTAACGAAGTTTAATTGCGTGTGTGACTGTTTACCTGACGACCTTTGTCTTAGAGTGTGAGACTTCGACGAAGATTTTACTTTATGCACTAGAGCATAAAAAGCGATTTTATGCAGCCTATACCCAACATAAACACGAGCTTTACGAGCATGAGAAGTGAAAAAAAATATGTATCTACCCGACGTGGTATTTTTGCTGAAATCGTTCTCTGAAAGTGGAGAATCGGAAATCTTGTAAATTTAATAAGTAGTTATTTTAATTTTTAGTTTATGCATTCACAATGCAATTTTTATTCACCCGTCTCACAACCAGCTCCGATGGTTGGGACCCCATCGGAGTTGAGGGCCTACTCTGAAACGCAAAACCCGATACTTCGTTATACCCGCCCCTCTCACACTCCAGTCATAACAGAATCGAGTAAAAGGGGCGGGGCTAGCCGAAGTTTCGGATTTGCGTTTCAGAGTACGGTCCCTGGTTGTGAGACGGATAGATTTCTTCTAAATACTTCATTTTCCATTTTTCAATTTAATAAGTATTTTATAATTTGGTACTAATAAGTACCAAATTATAATAATAAAATATTTACTTGAATTTTATTTGAAATATATTTTGTAATTCTTGATTAATTTATGCATTTAAGTTTTATTTGAGCTCAGTTAATGAAAAAAAAAACAGTAATTTTATCAAATGAAAGAAAAAAAACGAAAAAAAACATGAAATTCTCGATCACTTCATGAAGTGAGCAAATCTACGATATGGCCACGCCACGACATGTATATCCCTAACAAGAATGAAAACAACAAATGTGGTCCAAAACATAACAATGTTTTGTACCACATTTTTCTTTCTAAAGGTTGACTGGCAGAGAATACTTCTAGTATATTTTACAGTGTGTATTTTGTACAAAAGTAAACATAAAGTTCGCAGTCAAGGTAGTGCTAGGTATTTGAGATAATATACGAAACTATAAAAAAATAGGCGTAAAGCTTCCGATTTTTAAAAACCTGCTAAATCACAGTGTTTTTAATAAATAAGGAGAAGGGCAAAAATAATTCATAAAACTTTCAATCTGTTGTTATTTACAAACTTCAAAGCATGCAGCTCAGGTTAGTTTCATAACTATATTCAATAATGTTATTAAGCAGGGATGATGCACGCTAACATTTTCACAGGGTCTGGTGCGACATAGTTAGGATTTTCAAACAGGTTAAAATCAAGGCTGTGCCATGCTGTGCTGTGGCTGCGGAATGTTTAATCAATGTTGTGACATCGCACGGATACTGTATGGTCTGTATGTCGACGTGCGCTGACGACAATCAAACGAGGGTTGTTAGTGCTGTAGCAAATCTATAATAAAGAAATATGGAATTAAAGTTTAAAATAGGTTTTCTAACAGGTTAATATCAAAGCTGTGGAATGTTTAATCAATGTGGTGACATCGCATGGATACTGTGTCGACGTGCGCTGACGACTATCAAACGAGGGTTTTAGGGCTGTAGCAAATCTATAATAAAGAAATATGGGATTAATGCATGATTAATGTATAAAATAAGATCCGTTTTCTAACATGTTAATATCAAGGCTGTGTAATGTTTAAGGCGATACTCGGAAAAAATATGCTAAAGCGAGATAGCAATGAGAAAACGACGCGCGCGGGAGCGAGACCGATTTTGCCGATTACGCAAAAAAAGCACAAAATCACTTCGTATTCAAAAACTACAGCGATTTAAAAAAAATGCTTCTATACGATCCTATATATTATTGGTGTCCACTAATTAAACCAATTTTCAATAGTATATGTATCCCCATTTAAGAATAATCTTGATATTTCTTATTTTTTAGAGGTATTTTCGAAAGTAAAAAGTGTCGAGCCAAAATCATAAAATCGTGTTTCAAAAACTATACGATTCTAGATAAAGGTATGAAGAAATATTATATCTTATTACCAGATTTATAACAACTCTAACCGTCCTATAGTTTTATATCAAAGAGTCCGTACTTTTTCCGAGTAGCGCCTTGACATCGCATGGATACTGTGTGTCGACGTGCGCTGACGACAATCAAACGAGGGCTGCTACATAATTAATAACAAGTCATTTAGACTAGACTGACGTTACTGTAAGAGTTGACTTTCGGCAACATGTTTAGAGGCTTGTTTTCAGTTTTCATTATAGAACACGTTAAGAAAATAATTTGTCGATAGAAATATGTTTTCATGTCTCATATTCTGAAAGTAACTCCTAACTTGCCTAAAATGCGGGTTGAAAGTGGTATGTGGCGGCCCTAGGGCCGTTATGAAATTTAAAAAAGGAATAGGAGAGGTCATGTCAAAATCTGTAATAGCATCTACACACGTTCCGATCCGACAGCCGATTTAGTCAAATCTGCCCTACACACGTTCCGATTTGGTCTGGGAGCAGACCGAATCGGAGGTCGGATAGGAACGTGTGTAGAGTCTTTAAATATCTCTTAGGACATTTATTTACCAAAGGTATGCAGGCAAAGGCACAGCCTATACAGCCATGTTTTGCTATTAATAAAATAATTAATATCGTAGAATTATTATTTTAATATCTAAAACTTTGTTTTTTTTAAGAATGCGTTTTTAGAAACAGATTAAACTAAATAAGTTGTAATTTGTTGTTTGTAAATTTGTAACATAAAAAATCAGGCTATTAATTTCATGGAGTTGCATAGAGTACGGGTCAAACACCAAACAAGACTGAATGGACTTAGTCTCCCTTGTCTACCCTAAAACAGAGAAAATGAACAAAAAAGTTATAGTCTTTCGAAAATTCCGCGGCCATAGGAAAAATATTTTTTTAGAATATTTCTGTTTATTGTTACTTTCCACATATTCGAAATGAAAAGTAGAGTGTTTACTTCGGGTGTATGGACCCATAACAGTCTCGAACTATCGGCGCCCTCACTTCGTTCGTGCGCCAAAACACTCGACTGTTATGGGTGCCATACAGCCCTTGCTAAACAATCTACTATTACACTTTAAATTAGATTTATTAGTAGGTACCTAATTATTGATAATGATTTGGAGGTATTGAAAGTTTAATTAATAATTCATTCAAAAAATTAAGGTCTATACTAGAAAAAGTCTGTCTAACGGCCGGTTTCCGAAACGCCAATTAAAATTAAATTACCTAATTCCCAATTAATCTCCAATTAATTGTAGTTTGGGTTTCTGAAAGAAAAATGTGACAGACTGCCAACAGTCTGTTAACAGTCTGTCAGTGCCCATACAAATCTCAAACCATTTCTAGATTTGGGTTTCCGAAAGCATAATCACATGATTTACAAACTGTCAGCGCTTGAAAAATTAATTGAAGAAATTCGGCCAATTAACTGAGAATCAAATAAATTTTACCAAGTAAGTACTTATTTACATTATTCCAGTCAATTGCGTTAAATGTCCCTTAAATTATGATTTTTACCACACTTTTATTAGCTTCACTTGTAACTAAGTCACAATGTAAGAAAATCTTGGAAATCAATTTTAACCTACTTCTAATTGTCGTATTGATTTGAAACTTTGCAAGTCTATATGAATCCGATGACAATACAAAAATTTGCTACCATCGAGCTGATCTGATGATGGAGTCAAGAGGTGGGCAATAGAACTCTTCAATGGCTGCTAGGAAATCCCTCGAGTTTAGGCTCATTTCTTTTGTTCTGATAAGACCTGTTCGTTAGACTTGATGGTGAGGGTCTGATGATGGAGCAGGGAGGAAGCCAGTGGCACTTCTTAATGACCACTAGGAAACCCCTCGAGTTTGGCCTCCGTTGTTTCGTTCTGATGAGACTTTTTAGTCGCACTTGGTGGTTAGGGTCTGATGATGGATTAGGGACGAAGTTAGTGGCACTTCTTAATTACCAATAGGAAACACCTCGAGTTCTGGCTCATTTGTTTCGTTCTGATGAGACCTATTCGCTACACTTGGTGGTAAGGGTCTGATGATGGAGCAGGAAGGAAGCCAGTGACACTCCTTAATGACCAATAGGAAACCACTCGAGTTTGGGCTCATTTGTTTCGTGTTGATAAGACCTATTCGTTACACTTGGTGGTGAGGGTCTGATGATGGAGCTGGGAGAAAGCCAGTGAAACTCCTTAATGGCCTCAAGAAAACCCCTCGAGTTTGGGCTCATTTTTTCGTTCTGATGAGACCTTCACTTGGTGGTGAGAGTCTGATGATGGAGCTGGGAGGAAGCCAGTGGCACCATTAATGACCACTACGAAACCTTTTGAGTTTGGGCTCATTTGTTTCGTTCTGATGAGACCTATTTGCTACACTTGGTGGCAAGGGACTAATGATGGAACAGGGAGAAAGCCAGTGGCACTCCTTAATGGCAAATAGGAAACCCTTTGAGTTCTGCCTCATTTGTTTTGTTCTGATGTGACCTATCCGCTACACTTGGTGGTAAGGGTCTGATGATGGAGCAGGGAGGAAGTCAGTGGCACTCCTTAGTGAACACTAAGAAACCCCTCGAGGTGGGCTCATTTGTTTCATTCTGATGAGACCTACTCGCTACACTTGGTGGTGAGAGTCTGATGATGGAGCAGGGAGGAAGTCAGTGGCACTCCTTAATGACCACTACGAAACCCCTCGAGTTTGGGCTCATTTGTTTCGTTCTGATGAGACCTATTCGCTACACTTGGTGGTGAGGGTCTGATGATGGAGTAAGGAGAAAGTAAGGGTTCGGCTCGCGTATCTGGTAACTAATAGACTCCACTTGAATTTGTAAAACTAAATACATACAATCACGCCTTTGAGTTATAATGTTTACGGGGTGAGCAGACACATGAATGGACAGTCCAGAAATCGATAATCAACTACCCATAGCTTGCCATTTAATTAACTAAAAAGTAAAAAATAAATATGTAGTTTAAAAAACTAAAAAACACACTTTTATAGGAACAGACTAAAAAGTACAAAATAACCGTCTATTCAGTTACTGAAATTAAAAAGCGTGGTACGCCCTTTGCAAAGCATGCATTCAAGTACTTAATATAGACAACGCGCACCACGCTTTTTAATTTCAGTTACTGAATAGACGGTTATTTTGTACTTTTTAGTCTGTTCCTATAAAAGTGTGTTTTTTAGTTTTTTAAACTACATATTTTTAAAGTGATAATCCATAATATTCCACTCGCCGTGCGATTTCTTTTGCTACTTTCGCAATTCATTCCGTGGTTCGTTACGGTGTCAAAAACATTTTTTCTAGAGCTACACGTTAGGTGGTGCTAGGGAACAAATAATTTTGTTGATTTGTCCTGCAATTAGTACCTACCAACAAAAAAAAACAGTCAGAGATAATGGATACAATATGTATGATGAGTAATAATTCGATTGACTTCAGTCAGGGTGGCCAAACTAATAATAAACCAATAATTAGCAGTCAATTACCTAATTGTGAGATAATTTTCGTTTCAGAAACCCAAGGTGCTTTTAATTGGGAATTAATTGTGACAGTCTGTTAGCTAATTTTAATTTTGATTGGCGTTTCAGAAACCGGCGGTTAGAAACGTTTTTTCTGTTTTTGACTTAGTAATTCTAAAACAAGATCACCCTGTCAGTTTATTTAGAAAACATTACGATAGCTCGTCACATTACTCTTTGAATTAACTAGTGTTACGGATTAACACGAATAATCTAGTTATTATTAGTGTTAATCCGTAATGAAGAATTATTTTTCAAATAACAAGTACTTTGAAAGTCACTGACAGCCCTACCGTAGTTTGCGGAATACGGTTGCAGGTACAGTCAGTGATAAATTCGGTGAACCACTTCTTATTTCTTTTCATGTGGCTGGTGACTCGCCATTCATGATCAGCTCCCTTATTCTTGATGGAATCGAGTTTACATTAGGATCGAATCATAAACTTTATTTATACTAGAGTAATTACGGTTTATAGATTCAGATTCAGATAAAAAAATATATAAAAAAAAGGTTTATACAATAAATACCTTACTTAAATAAGGTTTATGCATCGAAACAACTTCAAAAATCTGTTACTTTGGTACTTTGTAAACGGTTGCTATGGTTTCCATAGTATCAAATCAAATCAAATCAAAACATTTATTTGACACAGACAGTGGATATGGACGTAACTAATTTTAAGACAAAAATTTTACAACAAAATGTTCCACATGACATGGCTGCATTAAAAGGGATCTAGTTCTGCATGTGTCAGTGTTGAAGCTGAGCTGACGCTGGTTTTCAACTAGACCCCTTTTTTATTGACACGTCGATGTAAATGCGGATGCATTTTGGAAAAATAAATACAGAATAAAACTTATAAAGTTTCATAGTTTGTTTTATATATTATTATTTTTAGTTGTGGTGAGTGTGAGTGAGTGAATGATGTGTAAGAAAATAAATTTAAAAAATTGAGATTAATGCAAACACAAAATACCTATTATTTAAAAATAATAAAATAGATGATGATACTATATGTACGAGGCATCAATATATTTTATGCAGCTCAACTCTCGCTGTAGTACTGTATTGACATTATTTCGATTCTGATGGGAATTCGATTCCGTCAGTAACCCTCTGACCCTTTTACTATTTTGTTGTGTTCTCTGCAAATGAACGGTGAAACGCCAACGAAAAGAAGTAATAAGTGGTTCAGCGAATTTGTCCCTGTTTGTACTGTACTTTTACGTGTCAAAGAAATACCACTCTGATTATTAAATTAGAGCCGCTCCAGAAACTTGCAGTTTTCCAAGCCAGACGTTTAGTGCTGGCGAACTTTGGACCCGCTGGCAAAAGTGGGCTGGCTGGGGTACCTACTTACAATCATTTTTAACTTACTTCTGACGGTTTCTGACGCTAATTTTGTTGTGTTATTATTAAATTATAGTAACTTGATTTTATTCTCACTAAGAAGTTTAAGTGAATAAAACTGTTTTTCTACGGTCATTTTCATGTTGATAAGTTAGATAGGAAGAAAATGGTAAATTAGAAAGAAAATTCCATTCTTTCACACCACTTCTAGTAGGTATTTACATGTTGTACAAAATACATAAACGTCTGAAAATGATATGAAACTTTTTTATATTACCATCCATGTCACGCAACTTAAAACGGAAATTCACCTTTTTAAACGCTCCTTTAACACGTAACTAAACTAATGCAAAAATAACGCAACAGGTCGGTAGCGTTTTAGCACCGGCTTGCGATCTCATAGATTTCACTCGTGGCGGGAATTAGCACGAAGCCACCGCAATTATTTACGACTCTGCTGCCGCCGTGGAATTAGGGCTGCCGTGGACTTTTATGTTTATTCACGTATTCACGGGTTATAATTCTATTCCGGTTAGGATTATTTGAAAACGTAAGCGTAGGTAGGTACGCTCATATTTCACACGACCACTGCCGTGACAGTTGTGGAAGTAATCGGGTGCACGCGGAATTATACAGACGGGCTTAGGTATAGGCTTGCCAACTCCAAATGAGGCATTTTCAGGATTACCAAGATCGACATACGCGACTTGGGTAAGTAGATAATTATATGACATGGAACGCAAAACACATATTTAAAAAAGTGTAATTGATATTTCCTCAAAAGCTTCTTGCGTGAAAAAATAGATTTCAGTCGTGGCGGGAATTAGCATCAAGCCACCGCAATTATATAAGAGGGAATTAGGCCTGCCGTGGTCTTTTATGATTAGTCGCGTATTCACCGGTTATAATACCATTCTGGTTAGGAATAGTTAGGATTATTTGAAGACGTAAACGTAGATGCGCTGATATTCCACGCGGCCACTGCCATGTGTGACAGTTGTGTAAGTAATCGGGTGCACGCGGAATTATACAGACAGGCTTAGGGATAGGCTTGCTAACTCCAAATGAGGCATTTTCAGGATTACCAAGACCTACATACGTGACTTGGGTAAGTATATAATTAATATGACATGGGACGCATTATAAAACATATTTAAAAAAGTACAATTTATATTTCCTCAAAAGTTTCTAGCGTGATTTACGACTTAGGGCTGCCATGGTCTTTCATGGTTATTCCCGTATTTACGGGTTATAATAATTATTACGAATGGAATTCCATTCCGGTTAGAATAATTTGGAAACTTAAACGTAGGTGCGCTGATATTTCATGCGGCCACTGCCTTGACAGTCGCGGAAGTAATCAGGTGCACGCGGAATTATACTTACAGACAGGCTTAGAGATAGGCTTGTCAACTCCAAATGAGGCATTTTCAGGATTATACCAAGACCGACATACGCGACTTTAGGTAAGTAGATAATTAATATGACATGGGACGCATTATAAAAACATATTTAAAAAAGTGGAATTGATATTTCCTCAAAACCTTCTTGCGTGATTTACGACTCTGCCACCGTGAAATTAGGGCTGCCATGGTCTTTCATAGTTATTCCCGTATTTACGGGTTATAATAATTCCATTCCGGTTAGAATAATTTGAAAACGTAAACGTAGGTGCGCTGATATTTCATGCGGCCACTGCCTTGACAGTCGCGGAAGTAATCAGGTGCACGCGGAATTATACTTACAGACAGGCTTAGAGATAGGCTTGTCAACTCCAAATGAGGCATTTTCAGGATTATACCAAGACCGACATACGCGACTTTAGGTAAGTAGATAATTAATATGACATGGGACGCATTATAAAAACATATTAAAAAAAGTGGAATTGATATTTCCTCAAAACCTTCTTGCGTGATTTACGACTCTGCCACCGTGGAATTAGGGCTGCCATGGTCTTTCATAGTTATTCCCGTATTTACGGGTTATAATAATTCCATTCCGGTTAGAATAATTTGAAAACTTAAACGTAGGTGCGCTGATATTTCATGCGGCCACTGCCTTGACAGTCGCGGAAGTAATCAGGTGCACGCGGAATTATACTTACAGACAGGCTTAGAGATAGGCTTGCCAACTCCAAATGAGGCATTTTCAGGATTACCACGATCGACATAAGCGACTTTAGGTAAGTAGATAATTAATATGACATGGGACGCATTATAAAAACATATTTAAAAAAGTGGAATTGATAGTTCCTCAAAAACTTCTTGCGTGATTTACGACTCTGCCACCGTGAAATTAGGGCTGCCATGGTATTTCATGATTATTCGCGTATTCACGAGTTATAATTCCATTCCGGTTAGAATAATTAGAAAACGTAAACGTAGATGCGCTGATATTTCACGCCACTGCCGTAACAGTTAAAGTAATCGGGTGCATGCGAAATTATAGAGGCAGGCCTAAGGATAGGACTAACCGGGATTAAATCTAAGTCATCGATATCGTTCTGGGTTATTAAACCGACCTTGAGTAGGTTATGAAATAGGAAATGAAAAAGTCTTCGAGAAAATAAAAACAAAGAGGTAGGGTCTTATTTTTACTCGAATACGTATTAAAAAAAAACAATTTATAATACATATTTAATACAAATTAGCAAGCAGCCTATCCGGAGAGCAGTGTTGATCATTGATTCACGAACGGAGCAAGTAAGGTGCCCAGAATAAGGACGTCCTGGAAACTACGGAACGTTTGGCAAGCCTACTTAGAGCTGCCATTTGAGATGCGTCAACAGAATGCAATAGTACATGCCCCGTTGGAAGCTTATTGGGACTCTCTGTTACGTTTGTAACTTATCCATATTGCTTTAGTCAGTCTGTACTTCTCCACACACCGAATTTCACATTATTATATTTACTTATGTCATTTAATTACGTCTGTACTATATAATAACTCAACATCCGAAAACGCTTTAATATACTAGCCTTCCGCCGGCGGCTTCGCCTGTGTGAACTACAGGTCGTTATCCTGCGGGTTTTTTTTGGGATAAAATCTTACCTATGCCATTCTTCAGCTTTCAAACTATTTTCGTTGTTTTGGAGTGGAAGACGGACAAACAAACAAACTTTCACAATATTATTAGGTACTTACTTTGTATTAGTACGCACGAAGGTCAAAATTCCGGATTGTTATCCATTTTAAACATGTGTAATCATAGTTGAAACCTCTAACAATTGGTATCCTATTCTAGGTAGTCTTTTCTAATGCCCCATTTTTTGTTGCAGACCAAGTATTTTTATACGGTAACTCCTTATTTAGTTGAACTTTATGTTGAAATAAACTATATAATGTGCATAATAAAACTATTTCGCCCTATATTCTTTGTAACAGTTAGGTACTCCTTAAGATAGCTGTGAAATCTGAACGTCAGCAGTGTGTTTTAGTGGTAGTAGTTTTTTTTAGTTTAGTTTAGTTTAGTTGTTTTAGTGGTGGTAGTAGTTTTGGGACGCCCTGTATATAGTTGTGCGAATACAAGAAGCGGGAGCAAACAAAAGTGAACATCATAAAAAAAACAATCTCAATAATTTCCTTAAGAACCCATTTACGTGTAGAGATTATCTAATCTAATGTAACGTCTGTAAAACCCACTTATTTCAAAAATAAACGTCAGAATGGTACTATTTCCGTATAGCATTGCAGGTGAAATTCAAATTAGCGAGTTTCTATTACTTTAATAGGTAATAAGATTGGCACCAGTCGCAAATAAGATTACGCACGCTTAGTTTGACCCACTGCGACAGAAGTCGTCGGCTTACGCGTTCGCTACGAGCTTTTGCAGAAAATGTATAACTACGTGTGTATGAATTTTACTGTAAACACCGCCCATTAAATTGGGAATAAAGCAGCTTACGCTTATGTATCGCATGTAATCCCCTCGACGTGTAAAATACACGCTGTCACTAACTATTAAATTCTGCAGTAATTTCGCTTGCGCCATTGTCATAAATATTGCCGAGAGATTTTAATATTAATTGCAACCCCACAAGAGCACCTTTGCCGACTTGCATTTTAATTTTATGACACTCATGTCCACACGATTTCGTATAAACAAAACAAACTGCGTGGTCATTCATAATATTGTATAAATAAAGGATAATGGGTAACAGCGCATCCAGACACGAGAATAGTTAAATCATTATGAGTTATTTCAGGTTTTGTTGCCCTCATAAAGTATTTTAATAACTCTAAAAAAGTAAGGCCGTTTCCGCCGTATTCAATGAGAGAGAAAAAGATAATAAGTATCTATATTAATTGAAAGTTGATAAAAATACACTTTTTTCATAGATTGTTGAATATTCAATACTTATATCTTATTTCGCCAATTATATTCAGACCTGCTTTTTAGCATCAATAAACTACTCAATGAGGGCACCAAAAAGCAACATAGTTTATGATGATAAAGTAATTTTTTTTTGGGTACGGAGTCGATACAAAATTACCCATTGTCCTTTTATACAAGGCCTTGGAAATAGCAGCTATTATATATTATATAGCTGCTATCCATGAAATACGGTATATTCACATTGATTTGCGTGACTAGATAAAAGACCCTTTAATCCGATAAGATTTGATCACGGCAGTGTTTTAACGTTAAATTATAAACCGGCCAGTAAGTTAATGCGAATCTCATTTAGGGAGAAAATTCGCAATTTTCTTAATAACCCAATACATTTAACCCTATTGTCTGGGAGCTCCAGGACTGACGGATAGATTCCCAAAGGCTAGTTACGCAAGCCTGTAATTGACTTTTATAAATTGTTTGCTACGAAGTGCTACGTTTCTCCGAATCGCGGCGTCCTATAAGACGTTCCGACGCGGCAAGAAACAAATTGATTTTTGATGTTCCTGTTAATGATTTTCTGCGGCGCACATTGATGGTTGAATGACAAAAAGTTTATCGATAAATTTTAATAATCACTTGTGTTACTCTTGATGAGTACTATAATGCTGTAAAGCTCCTACATTAAATTACCTTTAGTGAGGGAATGCGGTAAACGAATGCACTTTACCATCTGTAGTTTCATTTAATATCGTGGCTTATGCCAGTGCATAGAGAGCGTTGCGGTTCCCATTAATTTTGGGCCGAGCAAGGGGTAATCTATGCTATAAAAGTCCATGAGCTGCGCACGGTCGAGGGTCAAATGGACTATGAATATTGTTGAGTTGCATTTTACACATGGACCTCGAGACTTATTTAAAAGTGGGGTTTGTGTATTTATGGAATGCTTAAAAATTTAGATGAAATGGCCCGTTTTTTACATGACTACTTTAAAAAAATGAGAGAAAATGAAATTGCACCGATGGCGTTCTTCCAACCAATTTTGATAAAAAGATTTACAACCAAGTTGTCAACGGCAACGTAAAATAACTCTATATCTTTGGAAGTCGATCACCATATTCTACATTACACTTTATAGAGATATTCCGGTAACAAATGGGCTTTCTATAATGGCGTTGGAGACAAGATGGTGTTCCGATAATGGTCGGATCTAATCACTCGGTGTACCATTACAAAGTGCGTGGTGTTATTTACGCGGTACCAATCAGTATGTAAATATATAGGGTAGGTGAATGCTCGGGAGTGTGTGGGTGCAGGCTTGCGCGCGCGCAGCCTCCGCCGCGTCCTGACTTCGAGCGCACGCTCAGCGCAAGTCTAACACAATTTGTCACGATTCCGTCTAAGTCGCGAATGATCAAGGCCATTCAATCCAACTGCTCTATACCAGAAAGTTCTCAACATGAGATTCTACAGTATCCTTGTGATTTTCGTGTTACACATATCGAAAGTGCAGTTGGAAGTAGATCGCAACTGTAATAGTGTCATGTACGATAAGGTGCTGCTGAAACGTGCGACCTTACTGTCGAAATACGTGTTCACGGGCAAAGTGTACGGTGTGAATTACATGAATCAGACGAGAATGTATAAAGTTAACATACGTCGGGTTTTGAAAGGGGATTTGAACGATATAGGAGTGACGGTGCGGTTTGGGAAGCCGAAATCTTTGCGGTTTAGCGATGCGACGGTGATGGTGGAAAGTGTACACAACTTTGAGTGTCGCCCTTTGCGTGTACGTACATATGCGATCTTTTTGACGGAAAAACGACGAGAAGAAGGATCATTAAGATTAAATTTGGTGGTTGAGCCAGTCTTGCTGACTTTGAGGAACCTTGCCATTATTGAAGCTGCTGTAAAAGGTAGGTAAGTTGAAAATTGTAAGACTTATGCAACCCAGTTTTTCTAAGTACTAGCTTTCAGAACGGGAATATGTTTTCATTGCTTTGTTGGAGAAAGATTTTGAATTTTACATTTCTGTTAATATGACAATGCTTAATCAGTTGGTACCTTTTTTTTTTTTTTTGTAACAAGAGGAGAATGCGATTTTTAGGCATACTAAACGTTATGTTGGACTCGGTCACACCCATGGCATGTCCCTCGCCGCACCCAGCCCTCCCGCCAAGCCTAATAGGCTTCGCGTCAGGGCTGGGTGGTTCTAACCTCTGCCCCCCCCCCCACCTAACGAGCCCGAAGGCACGAGAGGGAGCCGGGCAGAGGGAGGGAGCTTCCTCCCCAGCTCCCCATAAGGCTACCCACTCGCGGTGGGCAGGCCAGACGGGGAGAGTGGCCCATTAGGGCTCAACTAATCAGTTTGTACCTACACATTGAATGCATTTCTAAGAAGTTGAACATGATTAATTGATATAGAAGTAGGTAACCACGGAAAAGTTGTTTAAGGCGCCGATTCCCCAAAATAGGGTGTTTTAAATTATGGATTACTCGCAAATCACAAGTACTTAAAACTTGGAAAAAATATATGTTATTTTACAGTCTTTTATCTACTGCTTCCGGCCGTATTTTTTTGATTGGTGATATTTTACTGTGTCAAATAAAATCCCAAACATCCGTCTAATAATAATTCAAATATCATATTACTTGCAGTATACTTGGTTTTAGTTAATGAAAAACATATGAAAATAATTGTCTTTGAATAGCCGAGGGATTCCGGCCGTCATAAATTTAATTTATTTATTATTTAATTTTTAATTGAATTTTAAGTGATTTTCGATTCGCGGGGCGCTCGCGAGTTCACAGTTCACTGCCGGCTGCCGCTGGGTCCGCGCGAAGTGTATAGAGCGCGGCCGAGCAAGCGTTAGCGTGCCTATTTTGGTCGGGATTCCTCGCCTTAACGTAACTTAGCAATGGGAATTAATTCCATAAGGCGTGGGTATTGTGGGTGGTACTTTGTACCGTACTGACTGGCATTGTACAATTCCAGCTATTCCAACATTTACTATGAGAGCGGAATAGAAACTACTCCAAACTGGTTTTCAGAACTAAAACAACCTTATCTGTCGGTAAGATACGGGATCGCATTTAGAATTAATTTGCATAGATTGACTTCGTCATAGCGTAATATAAATATTACATGGGATTCCCCAGACAAGTATCTGAATAATAACTTAATTAGCTGATTGACTATTTTTATGTAACAACGTACCTATGAGGCAAGATTTTCATAGATTTATTTTATTTTATTAGTCAACTAAGTATTCTATAAGCTACAACATGTTTACACAAACTCCTTTCCGATTTATACTACTGCGGCGTATGTCACAATCTGGAACTAAAATTAGTTGGTAAAGTTACCTGGGATTAAGGCATATTTTCCCGACTGACCATGACGATCAGCGCCCTCTGACAAATGCCAACTTATGTGGCGCGGACAAAATACCATTATTTTTATATTTTCTTAGAACTTGAACATAATATTGAATTCACATTCAAAATATATAAGTTTTTATTATTTCCGTAACCAAGTAGAAACCTAGTCGATAGTGAAGCGTGTAGCGTTAATTAAACGCTGGGCGGGACAAACGTCAGTTGTGGAAAACCAGTAAGTAGAGGCAGCTTGAAAAGTGGCTGAACAGTTTAGTACTTTGTCACACTAACTTTAACGCAAAATCTACTTCGCTGTTTGCTATTATGGAAGCAATTGTGAGCGCGACATGGTCGCAGAGTTTCTGAGAGGACGAAGGTTTAAGGCCGGCAGCGATTTCAATATACCGATTATTTATGACTGGCTCAGACCTTTCTATACGTTTACCCTGGTTCTGTGGGAATTATGCAAAAATCTTACTTGGTAATTTCACCATGATACGTAAGCAATATGCATGCGTTATAAAGGATGTCTCAAAACCTACTTAAATTTTATTTTTTTAGTAAAACTCATCACTTGAATTTTGAAAATATTTTATTTTTAACCATAAATATCGACACGGAGGTTACGTGTGAAACACAACATCCGACAAATGCTCGCCTCAGCTTTGCTGACAAACGTTCACCCTTTTCGATGACATCTATACTCATATTATAAAGAGGAAAGATTTGATTGTTTGTTTGTTTGTTTGCATCGAATAGGCTCCGAAACTACTGGACCGATTTAGAAAATTCTTTCACAATTAGAAAGCTACATTCTTCCCGAGTGACATAGGCTATGTTTTATCCCGCTATTCCCACGGGAACGGGTACCACACGGGTGAAACCGCGAGGAGCCGCTAGTTTAGACATAATTGTGATTGGATTTCGTCAATAACTCGACGAATTTCTGTTTTGAGCTCGATTGTTTGTGGATTCCTTGCATACACTTTTCCCTTCAGAAAACATCATAATAAAAAAGTTCAGGCGGTTTAGTAGTGGTACGTTAGTACTATTATATATTCTGTGGTAGCGGCATATTCTGTGGTAGTGGCCAGTTTACTTCTTGTTGCCGCGAATAACTCGTCTCTCCAAAATTCTCACCATTTCAGTCTTGGATTTTCACAATTTCCAAGCGTAGCCATTTCACAATTAGCGCTATTTGGCAACTGCCAAATAGTTCTAATTGTGAAATGGCTCATGGACAACTGTCTCGCTTCCAAAATGCAACATTTTCATAGATTGTGGCAAACACATTGTGTTTTTTAGAAAAGTGATTCATTATGTCACTATTTTATTCATTCAATAAGTACCTATTGGTAAGAATGAGGAAGAAATTTTTGATAACTTTAAGCTCGTTATTCTATTATGATTGCAGTATTGACAATGTTGAAATATATTTAATAATGTATGATATTGATGGCATACCTAGTAAGATAATAAAGAACTTTTTGAAAAAAGTCCTGAGTTTTCCACAATCTTTAAAAATGTTGTGCGAGCGAGATAATTGCAAATAGTGAGATGGCTCTTCACCTCAAAATTTGCCGATGACAACTGAGAAATATCCATTTTTAACACAACGAAAATTATTTGAAATTCAAAATTCAAGTAGGTTTTGAGACACCCTTTATGAAGAGTTGTCGACGCTCTTGTCACACTCCGAGTGTAAACAATTCCTATAAAAATTATCCTACAATTTTAACAACTTAGTATCAATTTTTAAAGACTCTGCTTGATGCCGAGTTCTTGGCGTATGGAGACGTTAGTCCGAAATTCTGTCCATGATACTACAAGCATTTTCGAGGGCGTCTATTCTTTTCTTCTCGCTTTCCCGTAGGGTCCATGTCTCTGAGGCATAAAGTAACATGGCCATGTCTCTGAGGCTTAAGGTAACATGGCCATGTTACTTTATGATACTGATTGATACTAAGTTGTTAAAATTGTAGGATAATTTTTCATAGGAATAGGGTATTTTACTGTTGTTGAAATGTAGATATTTAATGATGACGTTAAAAAATATTGCAAGTAAGAATACCAAATGTGAAAAAAAAACTGTTTTATAATAAAAGAATTATAGTCTGTTTGATTTTGACTATAGCTGTCTCTTTCTAAAACGAAATCTTCTATGGCGTGACTATGACGCTACTAACTCACTGACGTCACAAAGATAGCGTCCTGTCCTTGTCTAATTATAATGTTTGAAGTCCTATATCTTTGAAAATATTCAAGATAATTCAAAATAAAGCTTGTTTTGTGTAGCTAATATTTCGAAAAACATTTTAAAGAAATAAAAAAATTCAGTAAAATACCGTATTGTTTACACTCTCAGAGCTCTCGTGTTCCCCATGCATGAGGAGCTCCGACTATTTATTTCACTTTAAAATATTTGCGACTATTTGTTGTCAAAAGCGGTTGTAACAATAAACTCGGAACGGGCTCGAAATAAGCCTCTTTGTGTATATTTTCAAACAAACTTCGTTTCTTGGATACATAAACAACTAAAGTATTTTGTAGGAAAGTAGCTAGATACAAAGTTGGAGTGACAGATATGGCCGAGCGTTATACGCCCATTTGAGAGTATAATTATAAGTAGATTATTTTGACAGTGTCAATAATACTAAGGTATTTTAAACTTGGAACGCTTCCTGTCATTTATAATGTAAGATCGTAACATTCGTAACCTTTTTCTCCGTTTAAAAAAAATTCAGTCTGTGCCATATAAAGTTTTCATTTAGTTCGTGAGCCTTCATCTAGTAGGTACTAGAAGGAAAGTAGACAGAAATGTTTGATTTGGACTACCTACTTACTAAGTATTTTTATTTTTTAAAAACGCAGTTGTTTTGACTGATTTGGTGTTTGCGGAGTTGAGCTATCCATACTATAAAATGTTATAAATGTGAAAGTGTGTATGTTTGTCGGTCTTTCACGTCAAAAAACGGAGCAACAGATCGACTTGAATTTTGGTATGGTGATAGTTTAGGAGCTGGAGAGTGACATAGGCTACTTTTTATCTCTCTTATCAAACATCATCGTTTCAATGCTTTGCAACTGTGTATCATCAATCTTCGTCATTCCTCTCCACTATCTCTAGGTAGAGCGCCTAAAAATTAATAAATATTTTTCATTTTTTTGCTAAAATGAGTCCTAATGCCATTATCCAACTCAATTAAGCTACACGCAAACTGGTTTAATAAATAATAAGTTAGCGAAGCCCCATATGCAGGCGCGGCCATTTTTAATATAAAAATAATAGTTCCTACTGAAAGTTTTAGTTTCTTGGGCGTGTGTCAGACCTTTATCAAGCCGGGGTGTTGATATTGTTTCTGACGCAGTTGCCTAAATCGGATCTTGCCAAACTGGGAGTAATATCTTAATATTATGAATACCCACTTTAGATATGCCTCCATATCACGGTCGGAACGAAGGTTGTTTCTTATTTGACGAGACATTTTGATTGTGAAAAAGGTCTAACCCTGTAACCTAATGGTTAAAAATAATAAGTGTTTTGTACAAAAAAAAATCATTTTGATGACAAGCTTTTTTGCTGGCTGTACTTAAATATTGTATTGTTACCCAAACAAAACTGTATGAAAAATTTCAGCTCAATCGGACACTGAGAAGTATAGGTCAAATGCTGGCAAAATTTGACCCGAACGGATTAGGTATAGACCTCAGATCATATAATACTATACTAGGTATAGACACATACCTACATACTAGAGATCCGCGCCGTGGCCATTAAAGCCGGCGGCGGCGCGCTGATGTACGCACCCGACGCGGCGCGGCGTCGCCGGCGTGAGTTTTTTTTTAGAAAGGTTTAGTAAGAACTCTATATTTTGTCAGTGCCTTTATTTGTTTAAATATATCAATTTAAATATTATAATTGTCGTGTATGAATATAATTTTATTCAATAAGCTCGGATTCAAGCGCGATCGTTTAACAGTAAAACTTGCCCAGCCACAGAGAATACTCTTTCACTAGTTGTGCTTGTGGCTGGGATAGCCAGTAGAGATCGCGCTAATCCAACCAGCCATGGGTATGTATTTTTACGTTTTTCCAAGAAGTTGAGAATGTCGCCTTCTAAATCAGAGGGGCTTGCGGAGGCTAGATATTTCCAGCACTCTTGCTCAACTTAGTCGTCCTCTTCTAAGAATCTTCTTCTTGAATGTTGTTTCGACAGTTTTTGGAAATATAAATATAAATATTATTAATATTATCATGATTTTCTTTTGCAGAAGGACCAGGGGGCCAAGTCTGCTAACGTTAAGTCACAATCGTGCCTCAATCGTGTTTCAATTGTAGTTCAGTGGTAGTGCTTTTTTAAACACTAGTTACAAGAATTAGGACAGTACGATGTGATGTAAATGTATTGGGTGGTGTGAAAATCAATAGTATTGTGAAAAAGTACATATTTCTTGTAACTAGTGTGTAAAAAAGCACTACAACTGAACTACAATTTGAAACACGATTGAGACACGATTGTGACTTAACGTTAGCAGACTTGGCCCCCAGTTTTAGGTTCAGCAGATTCTAATATATCAGAGTCCATGACAATTTTGTCAGTTTCAATGCTACTAAAACGCAGGCTTGTTTATTCACCGCAAAATAGAGTCCTTTCCAACTGATCCAGACTTTCTTTTTAAATCCTTGCCGATAACCGAAAATCTGCTACTTCTTGGTCTGAACTTATCATCCAACCTGAATTTTAGCGAGTACTTCGATTCTGTTGCAAAGTGTGCTGCTAAGAATCTGGGCTGGAATCTCCTCTCTAGGGCTAAGCGGTACTTCACGCCGGACCCACTGCATTTGTTATACAAAGCACAGATTCGTTCGTACATGGAGTACTGTTGTCACATATGGGATGGTTCTGCTAAGTATCAGCTAGAACTTCTGGAATCTATCGAAAACCGTGCCAGGAATCTTATTGGATACTCAACGCTGTCTACGGGGAAACTTCAGAACCTCATTCACCGTCGCAAAGGTTCGCAATCGGTTTTTTATAGAATACACTTTAGGGAGTGTGCGAGAGACCTGCACGCAGGGGCGTGCATCAGTTTTCCAGCGCAGTAGGCATTGTAGATCTAACTAGTGGTAGTTGCACTGATCATTTTAAAATTCGTAATATTTAGGCCGAGCGACAGCGACGTGACGCGGACAAAGTCGCGAGCGGAAGGCTATGTTGGATATAAATTCGCTTACCATATATTGTCCCGCTTTCTTCAGACTGTAACTAATGTTCTGTATGTTATGTGAACTTACTTCCTAGTGAACTTGCTCTGCTCTTATCCTTTGGCACCTGGCGGTCGTGTGCGGTGGAGCGAATTTTTAACCACCACAGATATCTCAAAAATGCATGAATATAGGTAACATGACTCGTAAAGAATCACACATGTCATTTGAGCGATAGCCGTAGTGGCTTTTAGAAAAGCCGTTGTATTTGTTTTATGTCACTTCACATCACTCACGATCACGAATACCGGGTTTAATTAATTAATAAACGAGTTATAACACACATATTGAGAGGTATTTAAATTTAACTAGATTAAATAAAATTTAGAAATAAACACAGTCTTCGCTGTAGAAAACAAAAGACACGGAAAGCAAAATAATAAATTCGTATGGCGGCAACCAGCTAACCAAGTATAACTGTCGTAATATTTGGTATTAAAATGTCTGAAATTTTTACCTTTCTGTTGAGTTAAACTAATATTTGGCATAGGTCTATTGAATGAAACAATTTTTGTTTTATCTATGAACGAAAACTGTGCGAAAGGATACGTACGTAATTTCTGTAAGCAAATCGAATCCGGACAATCGGCACATTCTAATTTCTCCATTATATTTTAATTATTGATTACCTATATTAAGCACAAACACACACAGCAATTTCTTTTTATCACAGTACAAACACTCGATCACTCAACAGTAATTATCTAATTAGGTCTCGCGCGCGTGTGATGCCAAGAAGACAAAAACGAACTAAAAACAAAATGGCAGGAACTTTCGTTGTTGCAAATTACATCCGTAATTATTAATAACTAGCTGACCCAGCGCGACTTCGTTCCCGTGGCCCTACCCCCTACTCCACCCTACCCTACCCGTACTCTACCCCTACCCTACTCTACCCCTACCCTACCCCTACCCCTACCCTACCCTACCCCTACCCTACCCTACCCCTACCCTACCCTACCCCTACCCTACCCTACCCCTACCCCTTCCCCTTCCCCTACCTCTACCCTACCCCTACCCTACCCTACCCATACCCTACCCCTACCCCTACCCTACCCTACCCTACCCCTACCCCTTCCCCTACCCCTACCTCTACCCTACCCCTACCCCTACCCTACCCTACCCATACCCTACCCCTACCCCTACCCTACCCTACCCTACCCCTACCCCTACCTCTACCCTACCCCTACCCCTACCCCTACCCTACCCTAACCCTACCCCTACCCCTACCTTACCCTACCTATATCCTACCCTACCTTTACCCTACCCTACTTCTACTCTACCCCCACTTACCCCCTCTTCCCCTATTTTCTCACCGTAAGAACCTTCCTTGGACTTCCACGAACATTTCAAGACTAAAATTAGCCAAATCGGTCCAGCCGTTCACGCGTGATGTCGTGACCAAGGAAAACAGGGATTCATTTTTATATATATAGATTCTATAACTCAATCACGGGTGCGGGCGGTTAACAATCACTCTTAAAATCAGCGCAATAAGGTTGAAACTCGTTGAACGTACACGCACTGCAGCGCGCGGAACTAGAAAGAGACGGGTCGGAAATCATCGGTTCATTTCGCGACAGTTCGTCTAAGTAAGCTCAACTACCTAACCCGGTTAAATTGAGAACATATGCATGTCCTTAGGACGACGCACATTTTCGGTAAACATTATACGCGGTTGTATTACCTTGACCAGTACTTTTTCTAATTTATGTTGTATGAAAGGCTGCTTGCATCGAATAGGCGATTCGGAGTCTGCCTACCTTAGAGTTAGGTACCTAAGTATTTAGTATTTAGCGAGGAAAAACTTATTGGGTGAGGTGTTGAATAGACGTTTTATTATAGAATATCTGAACCATATTAAACTAAATTAACTTTATGTAAATAATTAAATTAGTGGAAAATTAGTAGCATGTTATTTAGGTTTTTAATGAGGTAGGCACAGCCTAATTGCCTATATGGTATGCACGCCCCTGCCTGCACGACCTTGTTCCGCCAGCCTCTTTCCACCATTGGGGAACCAGACATAGGCAGCTTATCACACTTGTTGACACTCCACCTCCTCCGCACTAAACCCTTCGCAGATTCGTTTCTTATATGAACCAATAAGGAATGGAATGTGTTGCCTGCCTATGTGGTCCCCGATAACTACAACCTTGTTCTCTTCAAGGAAAGAGTGAACAGGCATCTCCTGGACAAGCATGCAACAGCTTAGACCAGATCCTGTTAATTGAAACAAGATGGTGGTAAAATGCCGGCCCAGTTTTATATTAAAAAAATAATACTAAATTCAAAGAGGTGAGGTCGGCGTGAAATTTTCATTGACCCGGCGGCGGCGGCGGCGCGCTGAGTTAGGCGCGGATCTCTACTACATACATACACTGCAAGTTAAATAAAAGCTTGTAAAAATTAACAATTTTATGGATTTAAATGCGTTTTTTTAAGGATTTTTGGATATTTTCGGTTGCGGGTAGGTAAAATGGAAATAATTAGGCGATAAAAATGTCTAAGTATTTCTTTTATTTCAATTGTATTAGGAGAGCCAACACCACAGTAGTCGGTACAGACCAAGTAACTTCAAAATGCATTAGGTATTCAAATTAGTTGAAACCGATAACTTTTGAAGTCGGAAATAAATCAAACACTTTAAAATTTATATATCATCTAAGTTGAGTTGAGTGAAAATTATATTTAGGTACTGAGTGAGAATAAAACAATTTTTTCAATGTGCGAACAGGGGTTTAGGCTGTACTTATATACTTTTCTGTTAGTCATAAATATTGCCAAGTAACGATAAATTATGTATATTGGCTAATAAAATGGTCTTCTTGAGATTAGACAGAGCTGTATCCTATTTGAGAAGAGCCTATGCAGACCGCGACTTTACCGCCGGCCGCCAAGCCACCGACGCGCGTTTGTCGATACAGACGCGATACGCTCGGAAGTCACACGCAGCCTGCAGACCCTTGCACACATAAATTACTCAAATGCCGTAAACATCGCGCCGTCCTCGATGCGCGTGTGTATCGATACATACGCGCCGTAAACAAAGGCGGTAATCGCGCCGCGCCGTGATACAAACGAGTGCTCTGCATGGAAAAAGAGTGCCGTCGCCGCGTGATTTTTAACGGCGCTACAAAAGACGCAGTTTGCATAGACTCTAACCATCTTTTGCAATGGTTGGTCACGTCACGGGATTGGTGATCAAACAAACATTTAATATCTCGATCACCACCGAGGTTTTAAAAGTTCACAATACAGCACAGGTAAAGCACGTTAAACCGTTTTGGTCCAGGCTGCATTTATAGTCATTAATAATACCCACCATTATATTTGAGGAGCCTGTGGCGTAGTGGTTAGCGCACTCGGCCTGCGATCGTTGAGGTTAAGCAACTTTCGCAATGGTCGGTCACGGGATAGGTGACCAAAAACTTTTCACCACTAATTATTTATATCTATCACTTCCACAATCCACCCTGAGGTTCGGCCGGAATGTATGGAAACGGAATTCCGGTTCCGAGGGGTGAAAAACCCAAAAACCTGCGACACCTTCCAGTCCCAATAGGTACACTCAATTCGGTCAACAAAACAAATCTTAGAAAGACTCTTTATTAAGTGTTCCACATCCGCGCAACAAAGTAAAAAAAAAGCAGGCGCGTTAAGCCGTTGGCCCCGGCTGCATTTGCAGTCGCTAATACTGCGCACTGAGCCTGCGTGGTGGGTCCTGTCATGGCCCAATCTCCTTGCCCATCGATAAGGAAGGTCAGGGGTACTCTGCTGGCAGTGGGGACATTAAATGGCTGATGGTGATGAAGATGAATACCCACAAAATTGCGTCGGGCCCGCGTGTTAGGTTAGGTTAGGTACACGGAGAAAAGTAATTAGTTATGGTAACTCAATTTGAGTTGCAGTAGCTAAAACCTAACTAACTATACGGACAACTAAGTTTTAGCAACAGTTGCTAAGGGTTTTTAGCTACCAGAACTTAGCTATGGCTATTATTTATTCTGTGGCTATGGTAGCAATTTTTAAGCCTAAATGTTTTCCGATTTTAGTTTGTAGTTAGTAGTAACTGCTAATAAAATTAGCAGTATTTAGTTATAATAGCACTTAATAATATGAGCTGTCGCTGCAAAAAAATTAGCTATAGTTATCTGTAACCGCCAACATTTGGTCTATTGTTGCTAAATATCTTAGTTGCAGTTGGCAAGGTTTTAGTTGTGACTATAAATTGTATTCGGGACTGAGGGTCATATATGGCCATCACTCATTATCCATGAATCATGAAGGCCTTGTGCTCTAGCAGTGGGGATATTACATGTCTGATGATGCTGTTGATAATTCATAATTCAGTATCAATCCATGGTGAGCTAAAATTGTATTTCCTGAGTGAGACTTAATTTTTTTTTCCAATGTGCGGACAGTGGTCGGGTATATCCTTTTCAGTAGTCATAAAGTAGTGCTAATGTGCCAAAGGACGTAATTTATCGGCTATAAAACGTTCTCCTTGAGATTACATAGTAGTCGCTCGGTCCATCCCCCCTGTCATATTTACGATCCATTGTGATGGATTTTCGCAGAACTGTAGTGGTGAGTAATTTCCAACTTGAAAGTCAGTATTTTTTTACTGCCTGCTACTGGTGTTCAATTAACAGACGAATATGTTTTTGTGAATTTGTGGGAAATAAAAAGAATAATATAATATGTTTGTACCAAAAGAGTAATGTTGATATTGTGAACAAAGTTAAACAATATAAGTAGTAAGAAAGTATTTGTTAAGAGTTCCTTTTCACCATCAGTTATAAAACAAGATTTAAATGCCATAAATACGGGACATTGTACTGTCCCGTATAGGTTATTCTTAATTAAGGGACACGGTTAAACTCGGGACGTCCCGAAAAATACGGAACATCTGGTCAGACTACGTCCTTTTCAAACGTTCCTACCCGCCCGTTCAGGCCACACAGTGGGCCTAGGCGACAAGAGCTTCTCAACTCGGGCGCGGGTGTATCAAACTATTTCGTTCTTGTCGTTCGGCGTAAGAGCGATTTTTAATTTAATATTGTTAGAATTCGATAAATACTGAAGTTATTTTATATGCCATTCAATCTAAACTAACTATACCTACTGGAAAATGAACATGTCGTGCACACCGCTGTAAGCGAAATAATAAGAAAATTATGGGTTTGTTTATTTATAAATTTTATAAAAATATACTTCTCCATGGTTTGCAATGCAATACCTGAAATATGACTGTTTGGTTTGAACGGTACGACAGCTCGCGCGGCACCATGGACCGTGGCCACTAAACGCCCACGCCCCCCGCGCTAGGCGAAGGCAGAAGGCTTAGAGAAGCGATTCCAAGACCTGTAAAGTTAACGTCTCAAAAAGGAGCACAGGACAAAAATAAACTAGTTTATATAAGTACTAGCCTTTGGCCTGCGGCTTCGCTTGCGTGGACGGAATGAGATATTTTTCCGCGATAAAAAGTAGACTATGTCACTTTCCAGCTCTCATACTAAAAATCACGTCGATCCGTTGCTCCGTTTTGACGTGATTATATGCCAAACACACAAACACACTCTCATATTTATAATATTAGTTTAAATAAATAAGTAAGTACCTAGGTACAAATGCGGCTGCTACAAAATGTATTAGAGCAAACTTTTAAGCTTTCGCTTGTATAGAGGCTAATCTGAGTGCCCTATTTTTAAATATTCGATAAGATTCAGTTCCCAGCTTGGTGTAACGTGAGGTAGCTATACATATAGTATATCCGTTGCTCCGTTTTGACGTGATTATATGCCAAACACACAAACACACTCTCATATTTATAATATTAGTTTAAATAAATAAGTAAGTACCTAGGTACAAATGCGGCTGCTACAAAATGTATTAGAGCAAACTTTTAAGCTTTCGCTTGTATAGAGGCTAATCTGAGTGCCCTATTTTTAAATATTCGATAAGATTCAGTTCCCAGCTTGGTGTAACGTGAGGTAGCTATACATATAGTAAGTACCTATATGCTGCGGGAATATTAAATTTTCCGCTTTCATGTCTCCAGAAAGTTAGCTCACGTCTCGAAGTTCCGTTTACCTGTTCACCGCACCAGGAGATATTAATTTTATGAAAACCCTAACTAGAGTAGTAAACTTTTGTTGGCAAATGGAAGAATTTGTCTACTTTGTACTATTTGCCTGAACTTTAATCATTTCCCTGGCTCCTGGACTCGGTTGAGTTTTATGATGTTATTTTATTGGCTTTTGCGTAGGTAATAAAATTGTAAAGTAAGTGAAGATGGCTTATACCTACATTTCAAACTTAAGGTAAAGGTTCTTCCAAAACGCTTGACAACTAGTATCTAGTTTTCTGTCCGCGTCTTCGCCCGCGTGGACAACACGATGTTATCCCGCGGGAATGAGATATTTTTCCGGGATAAAATTCCGGGTATCTGTGCAGCTTTCGGCCAAATCCGTTCAGCCGTTTACCTATTATAAATATGAAACTTTAGATATTTGGATGTTTAGATGTTTGGATGTTTGTATGTTTGTTACTCAATCATGCCAAAACGGCTGAACGGATTTGTATGGCTGAAATTTGGGACACAGATACTTTGTAGCGGAACATAGGCTACTTTTGTAACCCGAAAAAATGTCACATTCCCGCGGGATAACGTCGTGAAGTCCACGCGGGCGAAGCCGCGGGCGGAAAGCTAGTTTATAATGTTAAGTAGGATAAGTGAGGTATTCCAGTTACGGCACCTATTTGAACCGCACCATTTGAACGGCACCAAAAGCATTCCCTTTACGGCACCATTTGGCGCGGTTCGAAAGATGAATTTGAAATATTATTAAAGCATTCCTGTTACTTAATTATTAAAATACAAGCATCCGTTTTTTTCCGGGACGGTAAAATTCAGTGTAGTGCACAAGCGCCCTTAGGGGTAGAATTTCGGAAAATCCTTTCTTATCGGATGCCTACGGCATGCAAAGAACACACCCTCCAAGTTTCAGGTCTCTACGATCAGTGGTTTAGGCTGTGCGTGTATCCGTCAGTCATACAGAACAAAGCATTTTATATGTATAGAATAAATAAAATAAATAAATAAATAACTTCTTACATTCACACCAATTATCTAAGTCCATTTTAATTTCATTAAGAAACTGTATCACGGAAAACTTGATAACGGATAAATATATACTTAAATACTTTTTGTTTGTAAATACATACTTAATATACATAGTAAACAACCAGACCAAGACAAATAGACATGTTCATGCACACAAATATTTGTCTTGTTCGGAAATCGAACCCGAGACCACTGGCGCAGAAGGTGGGTAGCCTACCCCTGCACCAAATCGGTCGTCGATTCCATAGAAGATGTGGAAGACCAAACAAATGTTACGCATTGGAAAGGCTTGATAAGGTAACAAGATGATATTACAATTACATTAGAATTGAAACAGAAAAGCCGGTGAGCTAATAAAAAACAGTATTTTAGTTTAATATTTTTTATTATAGTTTTGTTCGGAAAAAATATTGTAAGCATGAAATGTAACAAGCATGACTTGAGTTCGAGTTTTCTCTAAGAACATAATGTTATTATTTATGTGAGACCTAGCTCTTCATTTAGGCTTCAATAAGATGTTGGTAGTGTTGGTATTATTTTATTTTAGAAATAAAAGAAAAATTAAAAGAGAAGTCATCTTGGTAAAAAGCGCTGGCAGATTTTATGGCACATCATTTTAAGTAAAACAAAATAAAAAATACAAATTTCTTGGTCTCCCCTTGCATCTGACAAGGTGTACGTTTAGAATTCGTTATGAGACTGCCCGACCATTAATAAGTAAAACCGTGTTTGTAAAGACCAACACAAAAAAAAAAAAACTCTATAAAATGCTCCTACACATCTGAACACAAATAATAAATAAGTATAACAAGGGAGTAAAATAATATTTTTACAGCGAGGGCGCTATTTTGAATCCAGAGCGCATAGTGATGGACTCTAAAGTAGAATCCTGAACGCAGTGAGGGATTCAATCCGAGGTGAAAATAATTTTACGGCCGCGAGATACACTCTACTATTCATCCTATGAGATATCCTATGAGAAAAAGAAATAAGAGGCGCTTCTAAATACAACTAAGGATTGTATTTATGAAAAATTGTATTACCCATATAATGTTATAATGTAAAATAATAATAAAGTAACAGTTAAAAATTAATATTTATATTTGAAACTGTAATTTTGAAATGTTATAGTCATAATTTAAATTGTAGTCTTGTTTAAGTTTGCATTTCTAAAATTGTCTCAAAATCTGGCTAAGGAGGAATATGTTCATTTCACGTCTTATGTTTTGGTTTGACGTAGATGGGCGCGGCGAAATAGGTGGAATTAGCTGAAAAATTCAAATTAAAATTTTCATCGATACGGCTGCTCATTTTTGTCTTATTTTATTCGACGTATCCTTCTGCTACTGTACCAGATTTCCAACCTCCGTGTCGCTTAAGAACAGATAGGTCCGATCCAGAATTTGCTAAAGTTCTAGCAGAAGTCCTCCGAAAGCAATGACCTGTATACAATTTGGTGTCGGGCAGCATCAAATAACTAGCGATTTCTTGCGGCATGTTAGAAAGCTTATTTTTACCAAATTCGATAACGAAGTCGCAAGGACGCAAGACCTGGTAGGTACTTGTCCACAATATTTTTGTACTCATCACGGATGATGAACGATCTATCAACCTTGGTTTTTGTGTCTGTCAATTTTACTTAGGTATAATAAACTGCAGGCCCCCAACCAGACAAGGTGGACCGACGATCTGGTCAAGGTCGCGGGAAGCCGCTGGATGCGGGCAGCGCTGGACCGATCGTTGTGGAGATCCTTGGGGGAGGCCTATGCCAAGCAGTGGGCGTCGTACGGCTGTAATGATGATGATGATGATGATAATAAACTGATCTGAGTGCTTTTCGATTTCATCGGCCGTTATTTTTAAAAACTCGTTACCACGACAAGCTCTATGTATTCTGAAAATTAAAGCTACCTGTAACAAAACAGAATATGAATTACAAGCGAATCCTCGCGGTTTCACCCGCTTGGTACCCGTTCCCGTGGGAATATCGGGATAAAATATAGCCTATGTCACTCGGGAAGAACGTAGCGGTCAAAGAATTTTCGAAATCGGTCCAGTAGTTTCGGAGCCTATTCGATGCAAACAAACTATCAAATCTTTCCTCTATATAATATTAGTATAGATTAGACAAGTACAGGTTGATATCTATATGTCGCAGGGATATGAGGAAATCAGAGATTTCACGAAATCCCTATGGATATCACGAAATCACGGAAGATGTGGAATAGTCTTATTTACGACGTCTTCTTCCTAAACAAGTTCAGTGATATGTCATTTCACTAAACTAAATCTAGTGAAATGTCAGAAAAGTGGATTTCAGGGTGCCTACCATCAACCCTTATTGCGGTTTTGTTTAGGACCTAAACTGATCTGCTTCGCTTATTCGTACCACGACAGTTTAATATCAATGACAGCGATTCAGTGATCATTCAATGACATTTCACGGCCGCTGAGCTGTCATCAACTCTTATTTGACTTATAACTCGGCCAAGCTAACATATCACCTGCAGGTTATACCCGTCCCTTTCACTCTCCGGGCATGACAAAATCGAGTGAAAAAGACAGGTAGAAGAAATAAGGACACAAATCGTTCGGTCATTCACATTTAGCAATTCATTTGCGATCCAGTTTTTAGAAGTTCATAGTACGAAAGAAAGCAATTCATTTTAGGAACCTATTCTGCATCGCGCTATTTTTGAATCTCTGTCTTAAAGTTGATGGTAGGCACCCAGAGGTGAGAGTTTACCTCGGAAGTCCTGTAGAACACGTGATAGGTTAGAAATTTAAGGCGATCGCGAAGCGCAGCGAAGCGATCGCCTTAAATTTCGTGGTATTTTTTTTTGTGATAATAATCCATAAGTTGTATCACAAAAAAAAAACACGAAATTTATATATCGTTCAAAACTACTGAGGTGAAACACCTTTTGTTAATACATGGCTAATAATTCCAACATAGAGTTACTTTATGGTGAGAAAGTTGATGTCGATATTCATATCCATATTCAAAAAAGTCTCCACATGTTGGCCGGAAATCACTTTGGATTTCTTTGTTTTGTGACTTTCAGACAGTCTCTTCAAAAAAAAAGATAAAAAGAAAATAAAGATAAAAAAAGACCAAAACAATGAAAAAGTGATAAAAAAGAAAAAAGATAAAAAATTAAATAAAAAAATCCTATCCTACCCTATCCTATTATTTTGAGTGTTATTTTAGTCTTTATTATAGGATATTCCGAATCTGTGATCGAGGTGAATTCATAAATACAGTGTAATTAAGATTCATAAATACAGTGTAATAAAGGGCTACTTAGGTCACGGCTAAGCGTTACCTAAGTGCGGGCTTAGGTCACACTGTGCTATAAAAATATTAATGACTACAGTTAAAATACTTAGATAATATAATAAATTAGGTGAAAGAGAGGGAATGACTTTTAAATTGATTACCAAAGGACACCAGAGTCTGAGCCTTTCTGATACCCTCTGGAAGCACGTTCCACAAGAGAGCGGCACGCACGGAAAAGGAATAGGAAGTCGGAAGGGTGACGCGGGATTTTTAAGGCAAGGTTAAAAGTAGAACGCAAGGTACAATGTCTGGACGAAGATCGAAAGGAGAAACAATTTTTAAGATATGGTGGGGAAGTAGGTAGGAAAAGGATAGAGTAGAGGAGCTTGAGTGTGTGTAAGTCCCTGCGCCGGCGAATAGGGAGCCAATTGAGTTTGTTGCGAAAGTGCGAGACGTGTTCATATTTACGAAGATTAAAAATGAATCTGATGCAAACATTTTGCAGACGCTCCAATTTGTCAAGAAGCTCCTCAAACAGGTCAGTGTAGCAGACATCAATAGTAGTAGTAGTAGCGTAGTCTATAATAGACAGCAAAAGGGATTGTGCTAAAGTGATTTTAGTACTGGTCGGCAATAAATGGTATTAAAATTTTTGGATGGCACTTACACGTAAAAAAACGTTTAAAATTTTCTGACTACTTAAATCAGTGCTCAAATTTATCAATCAAATAACAAAAACGTTGTAACAAAATATCGCTGGAAACCGCGCTGGATGCGTAACACGCAGGACCGATCATTGTGGAGATCCTTGAGGAAGGCCTATGCTCAGCAGTGGGCGTCAGTCGTACGGCTGAGATGATGGACAAAAAATATGTATTTTTACTCCGACGCTTTTGATTGGTCAGAGCCATTTCGTTGGGTATAAATAATTACCACCGAAATGACAATACCGCAATAATGAATGACAAAAAGGTTATTCATATTTTCTCATTAAACTATTTTACTTCCATGCACAATTATTTTACATTAAAACAATGAATCGTATGAAAATATTGACGCGATAAAGCTGACGACAGATTTTTAAATGGAGACATCGAAATTACCATACAGCTTTCCTTGTCAAGATGCAGAATAGTCTGTTGCATTGCAGTTGCCACTCCATACACACTTGGAACTTGGCTAAAATTAAATGCTCTTTCGATATGGCATAGTTTTATGGCGATCCACCGCTCAGACAATGAGCTACAAACATTTATGTGTAGGTTGTTACCTCTAGTATTATATGATCTGAGGTTGTTACAAATGTGGTTTTGGACTTTGGTGTGAACATTGCATTCAGATCGATATCTTTAAACATATTTTACTAAATTGTTCTTTTTAAATAAGTATCTATACCTAGATTAGTAATGTACCTAATTATTTCGCAAGTTTCATATTGATTGGTTTTAAGGATTTTTTTAAGTATACGGATTTGACAGTTGGTGCTTTTCGTAACTTCTTCATTTTTGAATTTTTGATTTATTATTCAATTATATATTATATTATATTTAATTTTTGAATGATTGAATTTCATTTTCTGGACCTTTTATTATTCAATAAATGATAAAAAATGCATCTACAGCATTTTGATAATTAGTTTTGTTTAGGCTGTGACATCTAAAAAATCACCTTTTAAAAATCCACCCTATTATAAGTCATATTTTTAAGCCTTCTATTTTAATTTCTATTCTAAACTTCTATTTTAACAGGAACCAAGAAAGACACATTGCGATAGACACAAACGGTTTCCGAACGATGTCCCCATTTTTTCTGTACATTATCAGCTAAAATAGGACAACAGCCTCCGAAAGCTAATCAATCAAGTTTTCCTAAGCTTTGTTTTCAATAAGAAAATGGCGTGTTAGTAGCAAGCAATCGTTTCGAAATTGAGGCCAGTTCTTAGTAAAGTCTCCCAGTTAAGCTGGCAGACGAACTCGGCTGAATTTAACAAGACAGACTTAGATTTAACCTCTACAGTTTCTTCTTCAAGCTATTTGCTACAAATTCCCTAAATATAACTTTGGATGGTAATTAATTTGAATCTCAAGTTATGGAGTTTATTCGAAGGCTAATTAATTATTTGATTTGTTTGACTTTCATTTGTTTCGAAGGCCATTTGTAACATTTATATCTTTAGGGTTTCCGTTGAGTTGTGATGCCTGCCTTTTAACCGCCTCTGTGGTCTAGTGGTACACACCACCGGTATCAGACCCAGAGGCCCCGGGTTCGATTCCAGTGGGGGTACATATTGTATTCGGTTTGGTTGGTGGTAGGGCTTGTTCTAAGTTCAAAGGGCCTGGCTAGCTACCACCATCTTAACTAAGTCTGACGACATAACTACAATGTTTTCAGCATTGTTGTGTTCCGGCAGTTAGAGATAAGATAGCCAGTAATTGAGGATTCCGGAAGTAGTGCAGTCCCACTTTCAGCCTTATCATCACTTAACGTCAGGTGTGATGAAAGGTAAGTGCTACCCCGATGTGGATGAAAAAAATGCTTAGTTTTCGGACATATTTTTGACTTTGTACAGAATATGCTACATCTCTAGTTTATTTCTCTTATATATAAAATTATATTACTTTAATGATGGCTTTGAGTAATGTTGGTCGTAAGAATGTCTAGTTAATGTCAGTATTGATAGTTTCCTTATTAAAAATTAAGTAGCATTATGGTAACATTAGGTACGGTGAACGGTGTTGCGTTTTAAGTGATCTATTTACTATTTCGATATATTTCTTTGTCAAATGTTCTTTTAGTAGAGTACTTAGATATTTATAGGAACTTTCATATTTTTTTCAATTTTCTGGACTTGACTCTACATCGATTCCATGATGTTTACATTGTTTTCCTTTCATTTAATTATCATATTTCTATGAGAGATTTAATGCATTTATGAGTTAATTACATACCCTATCGATTGATTTTATAAAAGTAAAATTTTTTTCAGGTTCGATTACTGAGTGTGTCAATTTTATTAAGAAAATTCTTTGATTGCCGTTTTTCTCAGTTGAAATATAACGGAAGTTTTCCTTCACTTCGAGTACTTTCCTTCCAGGTATCATGAAAAAATTCCAGCCTGTATATTAATCGATATCATTTACTCTAACCATTATATGATACCGTAAGAGTGAACGCATCACACTCTTTACAACCTCGATCCCCTTAGGCGATTTAAATATCGTATAATAATAAATCGTAAAACATCTAACCGTATCAAGTTAAAGTAATTGAGTCGTTTCGATTTAAATCGTCGAAAGCCGAAGCCGGGTGTCCGACACGAATTTATCGGATATAAATCGATCCTTCATAATTGTTTATGTGGGATTAATTGTCCGGTCGGTGCGTCGTGGCTTTCGTAAATCAATGCTGGCGCGTGATTAAACCGGCTGACAACAACGTTAAGGTTAAATTAATTAAATTTCCTAAAAGTAAATTAGGTGAACAGCCACAGAACATGGAGAAAAATCTTTCTGTGTTCTGTGTAAACAGCTATCAAATTGGTATCCGATTATATTTAGAAACAAGATAAAATCCTACACGTCCATCTGATTGCGGGATTTTAGCCCCAGCATTTAGTGTTCGGTATTGCTTTATTAAAAACAACAGATAACACAAATACCTCATAACTATGCCCATCACTTGAGTATGTTGGGGTTTGTCCTCGACAACTCCAAGTATCTAGTATTAAGGCTGTGCCCAAGTTCACTTGACATTAGCAGAAATTTTGCACCACCAGGCCATTTATTTAATGATAATGATGATACATAAGACTGTCTCTTTGAAATAGTGGTAGCACAATATTATCACAGGTATAGCGATCACTCTAATGCCGGGGCTTCACCTGCGTGACGCCTAACGGCGGCGTTAATAACGGCATGCGCGTCTTAGCGCGCTAATTGTATCTAATTAGTGCGCTAAAACCCGGCTACACCTGCGTATTATATCAAATAGCGCGCTAATTAATGGCATTAGACGCAGGTGAAGCTCGGGCATAAAGACGTAGAGTTAAGATCGTACAGTCTCTAGTTTTAACAAAAGGTCCAGGATACTTACATTTTGAGGTTTTGCGCAAAGAACTGACAAACACTGACACTTTTATGAAATTTTATATTTTTAATAAAACATTTGGCCTTATGATACATACATACATAGTGAGGTCTACGTAGTAAACATTCTTTACATAGTCTACCTACATAACTTTTTTGACAATAAAGTTTTAAATTACGTTGATATATTTTGTACAGCTAATAATAAACACTGTTGGCGTTGATATTTATGAAATGAGTAAGTACTATTGGAAAAAAGCTTTATCTTTCGTTCTATAGACTTAATAAAAGGAGAAACAAATTGTTTTAATTAAAACAAGAAGTTAGTTAATAAAGTGCTCAGGTCGCACAAGTAAGCAGGGAGAAAATTAATTAACGCGTTCGAAGCAAATTGAAAGTACTTCATTAGTAGCCTAATGACGTCACTTGACATCTAGTTTATAATAATTTAGTTTAGATAAGTAATGGAGCGACTGATATTGGCTTACATCAAGTTATCGGCTAGTATCTTCGCCTAAGGGTAGTTGGTAAATCTCTTCAAGATAATAAACTGGACCGTATTTACGAGAAGCAAGTTGTAGGGCGATTCGATTAGTTTGATACTTGGGCGAAAGTTTGCGCAAACGATCCGAATTTGAGTTTGATACTCGAACTGAACTCACGTATTGAGAACGCCATTTAGGCCTTCAAGAGTTTGCCTTTTAATGGATGTGAGTTTTGCTTGACTTGTTTTGTATTACTTTCATGGAAACTAAAAGTAGAATTTCGACAATATCGGTTCATAAAATCTTTTTCACTTGGACTTTCTATCAAACATTTACTTTTGCTTTGTATATGTCACCTGAAAATAACAAGTACCGCAAGTTTATAAATTTCCGCAGAAATTTATAAATTTACGGAAGTCCTACGTAGAACACGTGATAGGTTAGAAATTTAAGGCGATCGCGAAGAGCAGCGAAGCGATTGCCTTAAATATCGCGGTTAGTTTTTTTTAGGAAATTTATAAATTTACGGTTTTTATTATTTTCCGGTGGCATATACATGTTTTCTCTGAAAATCTTTAAACCAAGATTCATAGAAATTTGATCAAATTCCCTGGCGTGAAATGCCATTAAAATAAACGGTTTATTGCATAGTGATGCCGTCTATTGTTAGTTAATTTAACTATTGGTTCATACAAATATGGATCTAAAACCAAGTCCATCTCATAATCTTAAGCTAATGATCTATCGCGTCTGAGAAACTTCTTATAACCACAACATTTTAAATTGAGTAGTAACTATTCAAATCTATAAAGCAGATGTTCACACATACCCTTAGATACGAGACCGCATCAAGTGATAGGAAGGCGTGATAATCTCCATATAGAATTGGAGCACACGTCCCGCCGCGTTAGCAACTTGTGTTTACCTACGGGGTTGCGCTTTTGGGTGGGGTCACGATAGCAGTGGTGCGCAGAGCGGTTGCGGTAGCGGGAAAAGCAGGCGGTAGGAATAGGAAATCTAAGGGTAAATAGGTTTAAAGGCGACCAACCTAAGAAATCTAAGATGTCTTTATGTAAACCCTAAGATGGAGTATTGAACATTTGTGATTTACCATTAGATAAAATTATTATAGGTACATATTGAAACAATAACTAGTACCGGCTTTATTTTAACAAACATTTCTTAGCGCCGGTGTCCCAACACCGGAGCATCAGAAGGTTTTATTTCACTGACCATACAAATATTTTAAATTCCGGTTTTTTATTATAAACCAGTCAGGCATTTGATCGGCCCATCTTGTCTGGCTAATAGGATGCCGCCTAGGATGTTACATGCCTGCCCAGGACCAGCCTATTCACTCTCGACAAGATATCTGGGTTGTAATGTAAGAATCAGGAAACACAGAAGCAGGCAGCTCATTCCACTCTTTAGCGCTTCGTATGAGGAATGAATTTGCGAAGCGCTTGATACGGATGGTTAAAACATGTTGAAACTTTGAAAGCCGCTATGTAGAAGTATGCATGATATGTTTCCATATAGTATTCTGTATTCCTAGCATGAAAAACTATCGTTATTCGAATAGTAAACTATACCTACCTACTATCCTTCAAAGCTGTCAACGCGCTGCTGTCAAACATGAATTTTATTTCAGTTCCTTATTTGATCAAAAAAGGCGCTGCTCATGTTTACATACAAATAATAAGATAACGGTTACCATATTATTATACAGTTTTTCGTGCCTGGGGGGCGATTCTCGCGCAATAGACATTATGTCGAATTAGAGATATTTAACGCCACTGATCTTGGCACACAACACAGGCCAAGTTATATGGCGCGTACTGTCAAAATAAAATGGTAGATGTCAATCAATGTCAATTGAAACAGAATTTTCGTATCATATTTTAAAAATGTCTATGCCCAGCAGCGCTCGACTTGCAACGAGTGGTCACTGGCAGTTGACGTGAATGTCGCGCGTAAACCTGTATTTTAAAAACTAGAGACATTTTTGTGACATTTTCAGTTTCAGATAACTCTGCGCGCGTCTGGGACGTTTTTGGCGCTAGTACATTTTTTTTTCAAAGCTTATAGAAAAGATTATTATTCGAACTTGACGATGTCAAATTCGAGATATCTCTATAGATCTGAGAATCGCCCCCCAGGGATACTGTAAACAAAAGTCGAATGCTAACGATTTGGTTTTCTACTCTAATCTTAGCTACTTGTCGCTGTTATCGCCACCGCGATTTCCCTTTACGGCACAAGTTTTGATTAACGCTAAAATTTTATTATTGGGTAATATTTTAAGTAGGTTTATTGCTTTTAGGTGAACTTATTTTATGATCTTATGAGGCCCTTCGCAATAAAATAATGTCACATCAGGCGTTTATTCTAGAGTTTGCCTAATTCTGGAATCCTTAATGTTTCATAAAAGATAAGCCTGCGGTTTACTGCATTTAAAAACGTTCGAGGTTCTAGTGTTATGTTAACCTTTTTAGGGTTTATTTTATGATATGAACTTTATGGTTTTACAGTTGATTGTACTAGGATGTATAAGGTTCAATCTTAACTATTTTACAGTTTTGTTTGTGGTCCAATTTTATGTCAATTCTTCTTACTTTCTATTACTTCGACGACCGATTTGGCGCAGGGGTAGGCTACCTACCTTCTGCACCAGTGGTCTCGGGTTCGATTCCCGAACAAGACAAATATTTGTGTGCATAAACATGTCTATTTGTCTTGGTCTGGGTGTTTACTATGTATATTAAGTATGTATTTACAAACAAAAAGTATTTAAGTAGGTATATATTTATCCGTTATCAAGTTTTCCATGATACAGTTTCTTAATGAAATTAAAATGGGCTTAGATAATTGGTGTGAATGTAAGAAGTTATTTATTTATTACTAACTAACATACCCCAAAATTGAGAGATTACCACACAAATAATGTTACTAAATCTTATCTTAAAGAGTTAATAAAGACTAATAAAGCAAAGTAAATATTCATCTTCCTGATTAATTGCATTTTAGCCAAGTAAATTAATTTCAACAAAATTTGATTAAAAATATAATCTTCTCGCAATTTCCAGATTGCAAAACTTTAGATCCTCCAAAGCGCTTCTTAAAACCTCGGAGACCCTTTGATACTTATCTAACCCTTGCAGACCGTCTGGTCATTTGCAATTAATATGTTGTCTTAGCATAACGCCTCTGTTGACACAGTCCTAAAACAACAGAGAATATTTAAATTCGTTCTCTGCGAACAGCGATATGCTTTGAACCCTTTCTAAGTGTCCGAACTCGGTCAAATGATTGTAACTTTTGTATTAAAAAGGTTGCGATGAAGGAATTTTCTGACGGGTTGTGATTTTTGGATTTCAACCTCTCTCATTTATTTAGGAGGTGTATTTTCAATAGAGATTGGATCTATTTTTGAAATAAAAAAGTGCAATGTAAAATTTGTTGATATCAGACGAAAAAACATACCTACATTATCTGTCGTCTAATTCACTTTTTTATCTTTCTAATATTATAAAATGCGAAAGCTGGATTGGACCCATGTTTTTTACTCAATTATAACGAAACGGCTGAATGGATCTAAATGAAATTTGGATTATTGTCAAGAATAACATAATATATAGATAGGCGATTGATTACCACGGGAAAACATCGTATAATATATTTCGGGTATCAGGAAGTGAAGTGAACATATATAAATAAAATGTAGGTATATTGAGTATGTATTTACAAACAAAAAGTATTTTAGTATACAACGTGTTAATGAATTAACCCAAAACCTCTTGTGCTCATGAATATGAAAAACTTTTACTATGGGGCCAACTCTGCAACTCAACAAAAAAATCTGCTGTTTCATACAAATTGTCAATACTTACCTACCCGACCAAAATGTATGGAACAGCTGTTTTTTTGGTTGAGTTGCAGAGTTGGTCCCATAGTAAAAGTTGTTCATATTCATGAGCACAATCGCTACCTAAGAGGTTTTGGGTTAATTCATTAACACCTTGTATATTTATCTGTTATCAAGTTTTCCATGATCCAGTTTCTTAATGAAATTAAAATGGGCTTAGATAATTGGTGTGAATGTAAGAGGTTATTAATTATTTATTTATTATATAAAAATAAAACAAATGTGAAAAAAAACATCTGTTTTTAACAACTTTGTGTGTATGTGACTCTAGCTATCTCTTTCTAAAACGAAATTTAATATGGCGGGAGTAAAGCGCTACCCACTTGTGACCTCACAAGTGGGTAGCGCTGTCCATGTCTAATAAGAAAGTTAGATGCTCTATATCTCTGAAAATGTTTAAAATAGTGTTGTGATGCTAATATTTCTAGAACATTAGAATAAAAAAGTAGTCACCTATTCACGCGGGCAAAGCCGCTGGCGGAAGTCTAGTTAGAGATATAGGCTTCATAACTTGTGTTTTGAGTAATACCGTTTGTTACGGAAAATTATATCTTCACTTCTCATGCTCGTAAAGTTCGTGTTTATGTTGGGTATAGGCTGCATAAAATCGATTTTTATGCTCTAGTGCATAAAGTAAAATCTTCGTCTAAGTCTCAGACTCTAAGACAAAGGTCGTCAGGTAAACAGTCACACACGCAATTATAAACTTCGTTAAATAAACTTGTTATTTCATTCTGTTTCTTCAATTTTGTACATAATCCATGTTAAATTACTAAATTAATAAAACTAGGCAAAAATAATGAATTTTCTAAGAAATAAGTATTTCAAGAGCATTTTATGGACTACGATCTATGCTAAAGTCACTGTGCTGCCAATGCCACGTATAAAAAAAAGATAAAGAAAGTCTTCCCGCTAATATGGCGAAGTCTTTATTTTTCTTTTTTGCAATATTCTTATTTATTTTCCTCCCACTCGAAGTGAAAAGCAGAGTGTATAACTCGTACATCATCATTTCAGCCGTACGACGCCCACTGCTGGGCATAGGCCTCCCCCAAGGATCTCCACAACGATCGGTCCTGCGCTGCCCGCATCCAGCGGCTTCCCGCGACCTTGACCAGATCGTCGGTCCACCTTGTAAGGGGGCCTGCCCAAGGAACGTCGTCCGGTTCGCGGTCGCCATTTATAACTCGTACATAAAACCCATTTTACCCTCGAATTGACTATCCACCCTTGCCTACGGCTCGGGTGGATATATACGTCTCGGGTAAAATGGTACGTTTTATGCACTTGTTGTACAATCTACTATTTTTTGTACCTATGTGTTTTTTTACGAAGGTTTCAATACGAAATTCAGCATTAATTTTTTTAGGCATTCAGCATATATTTTTATAGAGCTAGCGGCCTGATTTTATATTCATACAGCTAATAAACATTGTCCATGTACTAATCAAATTGTATAAATTTAATACCTATCTAGTTCTAATATAGGCGAAGTATCTAACAATCCAGTTTGCCAATACGCATCCACTACGAATAATTATTATCTGTTCATAGCCACGGGGCCTACCCGTAATTAGCCGGTATTCAAGTCACTTACGCAGCAAAATTTAGGATGAGCCGACCAGCGGAACTGATATTACGAGAACGAGTACTTTCCGACAGCTCGAATTGTGTCGGAATTGCAGTGTGTTTGTGTCCGATAATATGTTGTATCATTACGGGACATCGTAGGGTTAAATAATGCCTTTTAAACGTTGATCCATTCGTAAACTATTATATTGCTGTTCATCATGAAAGTTTTTGCTTAAATGCGTTTAATTTACTATGACTTCTAAAATTATTTCATTATTAAAGTTTCTTGTAATATTGCCCATAATACGATACCTATAGTACGATATATCAGCCAGAGTTGGGTCATTGATGAACTAAAACATTGGAAATATTTTAATATTAAAGTTTTTTCGCATAAGTTATTACGCTGAATAATAAAAAGCCTTATTAAAAAAAACACTAAAGGGGTGAGTGAGGCAAACATAAGCATGAATAAAACTAAGTATATTTGACGCTGATTAGACGTCGCTTGCGTACGGCAGTTCACAATAAAATTATTAACTAATAACTGCTCTTTAACTCAGTAAAGTTACTATTAATAACAACCTCTTAACGCGAGGCCCAGTTGCAGGCCACCGAGGGTAGTTATTATTGATTTCTCTCACTAACGCCTTGTGATTAAACGCGCAGTTAAATGAAGGCGCTGCGATAAGCGCTCATTACCGAACACTTTATGCTGCAGCCATGCTGCAGCGATACATACTTTGAAAGGTTTCTGCTGCTAGTTTACGCGTAAATATTCGTGGATATTGTACATGTTTCGTGATAAGATAACCAAGCATAAGAAAAAAGTTAGACAAGTAGATTTTTAGGTAAGTATTTTTATTTCTCAATAATTTACTAGTTTCTGTTATGAGTTTTAGCTTCAAAAGGTATACGTGCATTTGAGAATCACGTTGCTGCTAGTTTTCTATTAAATGATTAACTACTAAATACTCTTTAACTCTGCAAAATTTACTATCAATAACAGTCTCTTAAACAGAGGGTAAGTAGTTATTATTGATTTCTCTCACTAACTACCTAAAACTAAATCTTTGTGATTAAACGTGCAGTTAATATGAGGGCGCTGCGATAAGCGCTCATTACCGAGCACTATACGCTGCATCGCTACGTACATTGAAAGACTTCTGCTGCGCGCTTACGCGTAAGTAAGTGTTTCTGGAAACTGTACATGTTTAGTGATAACACAAAGAATTAAAAGAGAAAACTTCTCAAGAAGATGACTTTTACGTAGGTATTTTCCTTTCTCAATAATAAAATTTATTAATAAAAAAAGGTGCATGTTGCCACTAGTTTTCTATTGTGGTATTAACTAATAAATACTCTTTAACTTTGCTTCACTATAAATAGCAGCGTCATGAAAGTAGACGGTAGTTATTGTTGATATATCCGACTCAAACGCCTTGTGATGCGATAAGCGCTCATTACTGAACTGAACACTTTATGCTGCAGCGCTACATACATTGAAAGGCTTCTGCCGCTAATTTACGCGTAAATATTCCTGGAAATTGTACATGTTTTGTGATAACACCTAGCATAGAAAAATGACTTTACGTAATTATTCTAATCCTACTAATGTTATAAATGCGAAAGTTTGTGAGTATTAATGTATGGATGTTTGTTACTCTTTCACGCAAAAACCGCTAAACGGATTTACTTAAAACAAACATAGTAGATAGTCGGATTAAAACAAAGGATACTTTTTATCCCGATATTCCCACGGGGACGGGTACCGTGCCGGTGAAACCGCGGGCGGCCGCTAGTTAGTTAATATTTCTAGTACACACTTTGGTTTTAAACTTGAATTCCTTGAAAACTGTTAAAATATTTGTTTTAAGAATGTATGCATCGATTGAGATCAAGTGTCGTTATGGGCTCAAGAGCTTTTAAAATGAAGACATTAAGATTATTTATGAAGTGACTGGCTGACTATGTAATTAGCCGCCTGTTATTTAATGTACATAAGTGTATCTTAAAAGCTATGTCAGTTTAAAAAAAAATGATTATATTTCTTAATGATCTCGAATAAAAATGTAGAGCAGCGAAATTGTAACGAAAGCAAAAGTAATGTAATTTTTACAAGTTTTTTTTATCATTATTCAAAAACTGCATTTTGAATGCAATTATATTTAAAAAACCTTTTATTTAAAATCAAGCTTTTATTCAAATGTCCTACAAAGAATAAAATAAACTATGTATCAAGTCAAATCCAACAAATTTATTACATTAAACAATTTATATGTTTTAAAAGCTTGTCGCTTTAATTTCATATGTCAAATATAAGTAGGTAAAAGCATTTGTGTTTCGTGCAAGCCCAGTAGGTACCTACCTAACAATAAAATCGCGCGACAAGCTTTTAAAACATATAAATTGTTCAATGTAATAAATTTGTTGGATTTGACTTGATACAAAGTTTATTTTATTCTTTTTAGGACATTTGAATAAAAGCTTGATTTTAAATAAAAGGTTTTTTTAAATATAATTTATTTTTGTATTTTTAGTTATTATTGGACGTGTTTCTAAGTCGCTTCATTTCATTTAATGCATCATTATTGCATGGTCGTTTGCCAGTTAATTTACTACAGTCTATAGCTCTTCAACTGCATCAAGTCTGCAAACACACAAATATTATATTTTACCACCAAATAGAGATTGTAGATTCTTACTACAGACACACACATATTCATTAAATACAAGGCATATTCACATAGGTATAAGAGAAGGTAGCACTGTACTACGAACAAGAATAGAAAACACAAATTAGACCCAATAAGACAAAAAGTTCCAAATAAAAATGTGTGTGTGCCGTGCTGCAGCAGTACTCAATGGTCGCAGCTCAGCGTATTACCTACTTGTCTTGCAATCTTCGATCATATAAACGATCGAAGCTTGCAACGCAAGCAAACGCTGATTTTCAGTTGTAAACTTTAGTAAGTATTTAAAAAATAAATACTAAAGAACAAGACACATTTAAGTTTCTATCAAAGTTGATAAACATAGTCCATAAAGAAAAAAAGGATTTTTCTTTTCTGTAGGTAGACTATGGTTGTATTAACTTGGAGCCATCTGTCGTTGACTTTAGTGAACTATTTATGTGCAAAGTGACACCTATAGGGTCTGAATAGCAACTTCGCGTTTTTTGCTTCTTTTAAGAGCTGGTACACACTGGGCGCTTTCGAGCGCGCGCTTTGGTAACGCGCGCTCTGAGAACCTGTCATGTCATACATTTTTGATGTTTCGTACACATTGAACCGCGCGCTTTTTGACAGACGCGCGTCAGACACGAGCTGTCAGTTTTGGCGTTAGCCGCGCGCTCTCAGATACAGGGGCTGCCTTGGGACTGTACATGTGATCGCGCGGTTTCATGTAGAGTGGACACACGTTGGGAAAAAAATTTGGAAAATTGAGCCTCTAAATTTTTATGAATCGCTCGTAATGTCAGTTTATGAGCAGCTCTTAGAGCTGGTACACACTAGGCGCTTGGCGTTGCGTTTGGCGAGCGTTGATAGCGTACACACTCAGCGCTCTGCATAGCGTTACTAGGGCGAGTATACTTCTGGCTTAGTGCGGATATGGGTTCCGAAGTAAATTGCTTTGAGTATGGCTCCTCTACAATCGCTTCAAAAGACGACGACGACAGAGAAAAAGGAACCTTGGGGGCATATAATACTAAAAGATAAAATAGACGCATGGAATGTATTTTACATTGTATCAAAACATCGACCTAAGTTTATTAATTGTTTTAGAATTTCTATAAAATCATTTGATGAATTTCTGCATATTTTATAAACTGTCATAACGGGCGATTCATAAAAATGTAGAGAGTCAATTTCCCTAAAATTTTCCTCAACGTGTGTCCACTCTACATGAAACCGCGCGATCACATGTACAGTCCCAAGGCAGCCCCTGTATCTGAGAGCGCGCGGCTAACGCCAAAACTGACAGCTCGTGTCTGACGCGCGTCTGTCAAAAAGCGCGCGGTTCAGTGTGTACGAAACATCAAAAATGTATGAGATGACAGGTTCTCAGAGCGCGCGTTACCAAAGCGCGCACTCGAAAGCGCTCAGTGTGTACCAGCTCTTATAGTTCGTTCGTTATAGCCGCTACACACGTCCAGACCAGACCTAACCGCCGATTTGGTGCGGACGAACATTGCCGTAAAGCAAATATAATTCGTGCTACACACGTTCGTACCAAATCAAAATCAAATCAAATAAAAAAATCAAAAAAGCTACACTAAATCTGGCCTTGGCCAAGGCTTTGTATCACATCACTGGACAAGGCCTTGTATCACATCACTTTTTCTTATCAAATACCCACAGAAATCACCTGGATTTGCCAATGCAACGGGCTTGTAAAGAAAAAGACCTATTAACAAAAAAAAGGTCTTGGATTTGAAAAAAGTTGAACGGTACCTGTCACAAAAGAATGACGAAAAATTCTTCAAAACCATTTCGAGTGGCCTGTAACTGACAGGGAAACTTCATTTTTAATTAAATGGCAATTTTTTTTAAGTACTTACTTAAGTAATTGAGAAATAGCCTAAGTCCAGGGACTTTTAATTAATGTTTTAATAGAAATAATAATAATTTTCAATTCTCATGCTCTAAAAGTACGCAAATATAGCCCTACGAAGCAGGACTAAATAACCACTTTAGTCCCTAGGCAGTGAAATGTAATTACTTTTTTAATTTCCTTCATGAGACATTAGATAAACTCAAACAGCCAGTGAATATACTATTGATTGTGAAGTGTGGACCATCTTCATTGCGAAATTTTTTGTTTCATGGTTTTTCCGCAAGGAAGGTGGCGCTATGTGTTTTAATTTTTTTATTTGTGACTGGTTTAGCGGAAAAATCTGACTGCGAGTTTTTGGCGCCATTTTGGCGGGTTACGTCGAGTGGATATTTTAATTAATCGCAATTTGTTTCATACAAGATAGATGTGGTTTTGTGCCCCAAGTGTCTACGCAACTGGACGATATGTGGAATGATTAAAATAGGTGCTATCTCGGTAAAGTGATGCCGATTGTTTTATTATAGTGGTGACTACCTTAGCAAGAATTATCGAGAAGGCTGGCTTGACACATTTGACGCCAAATACTTCAAGAAGCATTGGAATGTAACACCTACATTCTTATGAAAACATAAGAAACTATAATAATTTAATAATACTCAAGAATTGGCAGTATGGCTAAATGTCTTGGCCTGTCCTACAAAAGGGCGAATACTTTTACTACTACTACTACTGACCGCGAAAATTTCAAAATTTGCTAAATGTTTTTGTACTAAATTGACTAGTTTTCTCGCACTCGAAGTGAAAAATACAGTTTGCACCTCGAGACTAAACGCGAACTTAATATACCCTCCATACCATAAATAGTATATTATAGCATACTTTTCAAAACTGCAACAAACATTTTTACTGCTTGGTATGTTTTTTTAACAGACAGTTTTTTGTCTCCTGAGCAACTATGTGACATGGACTCATGTTCTTTCTCAAATAACCAATTCAAATCGGCTGTCGGGTTGGGACGTGTGTTCTATTACTAGTTGAATTTAGAGTGTGCGCCAGATAAGTCTGCGCGGGGTCAAAATCGAATACTAATATTTTTCATAAGCTTAGAACAAAATAATGTACTGTATCTAGCGCCATAAACGCCCCAGTCGCAGAGTTATCTGACACGCACTCTATGAAGATTGCGCTCGCTGAATGCTCGCTGATTATAACTTTATGGTTTATGGTACATTGACAATGTGTCAAGCACGTGTCAAGTAACCATCACAACAAAACAAGAATATAGTACTTGAAAATTTGCAAGAATTCTGAATTGATAATTATACTGATTATATATTTAATTGCATTGTCATCGGAACTAAAGGTGAATTCCAAATTTCAGCTCAATCGGACATTGGAAAGTGGGTCAAATTTAGCTCGCAAGATTTGACCCGAACGGACATACATGCATACATACATACATACACTGCAAGTTAAATAAAAGCTTGTAAAAAAGGAAAAATAATCTTGCAGAGTATGATTGTCCGCTTGGTCAAATCTTGCAAGCTTTTGACCCACTTCCCAGTGTCCGATTGAGCTTAAATTTTGCGAACAGGTTTGGTAGGTGACAGACAAATACAATATTAAAAAGTAGTCAGCAAAAAAGCTTGGCAAAATATTGGTATTTTTTACAAAAAAAAAGCTTAATGGCTATAAAAGTAAAACTTTTTTGAGGTTCACTTTATCTGTCCGTCTCTTATGACGTCTATCAATTTGTCACTACCCTATTTAGGAACGCGTGGAGATATACAGTTCGAAATTAAAAACCAAATAGATACTCAGGTCAGGTCTGGATTTCTTTGAAGATGTGAATTTAATCAAAAACTTCTAAGCTAACGCAATTAAAGATTTGGCTTACCTACGCATATTTAAATCGCAAAATAGGCTCTTTCTCGTTATATCCTAACCTAAGCATACAGAATCCTTGGTAGGCGAGTCGTACTTTGCCAGTTCAATATCGTCATTATTTAGATACAATACCATAGAACTCTCGGTATTGTAACTAACTCTCGGTTTTATATTCTCGCTAAAAATATTTCATTTTTATTCATTTAAATATTCAAAACGATGTTGACGAAGAAAAACCTCTTCCTAGGAAGTGAATGACACAAGCGATCACAGTAAAGAATTTAAAGCCCCACTGATGGCATCATAAAGCCCGAGTAATGTCGCCTTAATATTCAAATCGCTTATTATTTATTCCACATCTTCATTTCGCTAACGATAGCACAGCGACACAGAGCAGTCGTAAATAGCTAGTGAATCTTACGTGCTGTCCTTAGGGATCTATGCGCTTAATGTATAATATATTTACATGTAGGTACGTATCGTATCCCTGGCAAGAAGTGAATATGAGTCCCGAATTACGGTTAGAGATATTTGCTGACAAAACAACATTTTGACATTTTGCCATCGTCCTTAGGGGAGCGAGGGGCATGTTGTAACAGTTTAAAATATATATATATCTTGAGATAAATATTAAGTGATACTCTAACTATTCTTCTTTTAAGTCAAATTGAAAAAATACCAAATCTACAGGTAACTCTTGCACAATTACATTTTTATGTAAAAAAAGGCGGTGTTTCAACTTAACCCATGCTTGGGGTTTGTTGTAACATCTATTGGGGCAAGTAGTAACAGTAATAAAAAACGAGAACATAACGCCATTAGGTAATAATTTATTTATTTTTACACCTTGACCCATTTTGGTTTGTTTTCAACAAAAAATAACTAGGTGATTCTTTAATATGTATTTTTATCATATAACTAGCTGTAACATACTTTTTATATAAACAACAAAATAAATGTTTTAGTTTTTTACTATGTATCTTATTTTATACTTAAATACTACTATAAATACTTATAAATCAAAATCATTCTTCTTTTTCTTAATGTATCTGTAAAGATATACATGATGTAGACCGAAATTCTTACGCGTCTTCAAAAAAAAAATTAAAATTCAATTTCGTTTATTCAATTAAGGTTTGTTTAACAACACTTATGAACGTCAAAGAAGCTACGCCATCGGTTTGCAAATCCTATGGCAGGAGACCTTGTAACGAGAAGAACCGGCAAGAATATTGCAGTTGTTATCCAAAACTTCAGCTGCAGCCAACTCATATACCTCCTGAATTTGTTTTGCCCGCTCCGACTTTCTCTTATACTCTCTCATTCTAAAACAAAACAAACTAGGAAATTACATTACAAATAATAACCGTTACATAAAACAATATGGGGGCAAGTTGTAACGTGCTACAACAAACCCCAATATTTTGTTACAATTAACCCCAAGGTATAGTTTTTAATATTTATTACGATAACTATTTAAGCAACTTAGTAATCTCAAAAACTGTGTCACAACATCATAAATAGATAAATTTTATCACCAAATTAAATACAGAAAGCTCCAATTAATCAATAATTGTAAAGCTAACCAAAAATTTACGAGAGTGAAAATTTACGTTACCTGGCAAAAATGAAGCGCTTGTACACAGCCACTCAATACGCCGCCTGGCGGGACACTGGCTGTGATGTCGAGGGGGGGCGCGGTATTACGGTAGGATTGAGTCGAAGAAATACGTTAATAAAGTTTAAATTCGTAGTGAAAAAGCCCTGTTACTACTTACCCCTGCTACAACAAGCCCCTCGCTCCCCTATAGACTAAGATCCCGCTGAAAAATTAGTGCACTCATCGAGATTTTCTAAGAACCTCAGTTTTACGTATATTTATGGTTAGGAGAATATATATCTACCAATGTGGCTGGCCTGGGAGCCAGCCAGGAGGTGCGGCCAAGTAAATAGTTATATTGCGCATATTAAAAAAGTTCTTTAAATGTTTTCTCCCATCAAACAAATTTTTCCTCGAACGTTGTTACAAAATAACTATTCTGTATCACTATATCCATCGTTTAAATAATTCCATGAATTCTTTTGAACAGCAAAAATGTTCAGCCACAAAGGGTTTCCAAAAAAAACTATTATTTTTAAGCGCATGGATTATACGAAAAATATTAATAACCATTTTTGCAACATTCAATTAAAATTCTTCGTTACGTGCATGGTACAGTCTACGGCTCTTCAAAACTTATGTGATGCGAATTCCAGATTTGAAAGCTATGTTTGACGGATCCAGATTTAATGCCACATGATAAAGAAGCTGTGTTTTTCTATGTTATTGTAAAGTGATAAGTAGGTATACTAAGTACTAACTAATATCATAACTCAAAATCATAATATTATAAGCACCGTATCATTAAAAATTATCAGTAAATTTTTTAGCTGTAGCGGCTGTAGGTTGTACGTATCAAGATTAAAAAAGAATAAAAAAAGAAACGATGATAACTACTCGTCAACTGTACTAGCAACAAAATGCTTATTTTTAGTGGAAACTGCATTTCAATGCATTGGACTTGCATATGCATGATTATTTACAGTTCCAATGGAAATGCTAATGTTTATGTGCGCGAAACAGGAATTCTATGAACCAACTGTCCGAGAGCGTTTCATCGGATAGTTACCTATGGCAACCTATGGCGTTATGTTGGCAGCAATGTGTTCCTGTTTTTCACGTTCACCTAATTTCTTCACCTTTAACAACATCAACCCTTCAACACTTTTAAAATTTTAGGGCATGTTCCGTCGAGAATCAAATTAAAATAAACAAAATCTGCGGGAGCGTCTTCTCGTGCCAATGACCATCTCAATGTGACCATCTCAATGTGACCATCTCAATGTGATCATCTCAATGTGACCATCTCAATGCCAATGACAGGGGAGCCTACAGAATGGCATAGGTACCTACTATCCGATGAAACGCACTCTAGTAACAAGTTCGGGATCCTATTGATTACGGGACTATACTATGCGATTATTATAAGAATAGGACGGGTTGTTGACAAACTTCACTCTGAAAAGGTACAGTTCGCAAGAAAGTGCAAAACAAAATGAAAATAGTTTATTTTTATTTTGGCAGAACGTGGTTTCAGTATTGCCACTTTCAAAACAAAGTTTTTATTTTATTTTTTAAATCCACCTACTCGTTATGCCGGCGCCAGACATAGCACAAACATTTGAATAAATGTTTGGACACATGTGTAGCACGGGTATTTGAGTATTTGTTCAAAGCTTTGATAAAATACTAGAGCATATTTCTACAGTACTTTGCAATGTCAGAAGGAAAAGTCTTCAATGTCTTTGTAGCAGTAGCAGCTGCAGTAACAGTTCAGACCAGCGGGACGATGATTCTCAAATGAGTGGAATAGAAGAGGTGGAATAGCATTAGCAAGCATAATGTGTTTTGATTTACAATTGGCGGATTTACGAAAGGCGCCTCCCCGAGTGGCTTGATTGAATCGCTCCCCGTGATACCAATACCCGGCACACCCTGGTAACAGCTAGATTCTGCCGAATCTAACTTCAATCAACGTGCATAATCTAGCTGGCCAGTCCTTTTACCATGATAGATCAATACAATTTTTTACTAGACCCCCAATTTGCCAATTTTATTGTAAAGTTGATTATTAAATTATTTTCATAACTTGAATTCCTGTTAATTTGAATACTAAACCAGTAAATAGAATCAACATTCAATTTATTCTGTGTTATTGAAGCATAGTATTAAAGTACCCCGCAGAACAATAAGTATGAAAAAATGGGTTCAGCAGTTAAATATCACAAAATTTTTATTTGATTGAGATTCAAATTACCTGATAATTTTCGTAAAAGCATACTTTCATGAGTCCTATACTTTTCAAAAAAATCAAGTTAATGATTTGTATTTATCTGCAAATTATTCATATGTTTTGGTTTGCACGAACATAATTATTAATTTATCGTAAGCTATGACATGATTAGCCCCCTGATTCACGATTTAAATTTCTTTTTTGCACACCATACTGAAGTGAAGTGAAGTTAGTTTGACAGCACTTTGACAGATTGACGTCACAACATGGCGGCGTCCCTATCCTATTCTTATAATAATCGCATAGTAGTTATTCACATTTTATTGTTTTTAAAAGATTTACACCACCGATTTCAGACCAAGAGGTCCCGGGTTCGATTCCCAGTGGGGGTACATATATTGTATTCGGTTTGGTTGGTGGTAGGGCTTGTTCTAAGTCCGCCTAGCCTAGCTACCACCATCTTATCTAAGTCTGACGCCATAACCACGATGTTTTCAGCATTGTTGTGTTCCGGCAGTTAGAGATAAGATAGCCAGTTCCTCAGTAAGTGAGGATTCCGGAAGTAGTGCACTTTCACCTTCAGCCTTATCACCAGTTAACATTAGGTGTGATGAAGGCTAAGTTAGCACTTACAACGGGGCAGCCCCGTTGTGGATAACAAAAGATATAATTTTCAATTTCAAAGTACTTACTAAATAAAAATATTGACAATTCGTTATATTTTGTGGTGATGCATAGTTTTCGTAACACTTTGAAGCAACTTCATACTGAATGTAAGGACCCTTTTCCCGACCTGAGGGTCTAATCTAAAACTCAAAATCCGAAACGTCGTTATACCCGTCCCTCTCACTCTCCAGTCGTGTCAGAATCGAGTGAAAGGGACGACGGGGCTAACCGAAGTTTCAGAGTACGGTCCCTGCCTCCTGATTCACAACCGTTCGAGATTCGAATTCTGTGCTTTGCCTTTGTCTATTGAATATACCTACTTACGTCTTACATTGTGCTTCCGGGATCGTGTCCGACGGTTTGTGAATAAGGGAGCAAGTCCGCATGCGTGTGATAGCTCGCTCTTGCTCGTATGATAGGAATAGCATGCATGAAATGATAGAATGTGGGCGGCCAGTATATGGACCAGATCCGCACGTATGCTATACGCATGACATTAATTGAGATATAACGAATACTACTCAATAACCAGTAAAAATAATCCGTTAACATAAATAGTCTAAACAGATTGTGCTCATGGATAAGTCAATAGACGAACTAATATGGAAAAGTAGTGCAAAAGCTGAATACTATCTATATACATATATATCTTCTTCATATAATAATTCGAATAATTCGAACCAGACGTACGAATCAGCGCCACCGTTTTATAGTGGATATTCCTGGGACACGGACTAAGCGTTTTGCTTCTAATTTTATTGTCCGTACCGCTAAGGAATGGAACTCCTTGCCTGAGTCTGTATTTCCCGATAGGTACAATCTGGGGGTCTTCAAGTCGCGAGTGAACCGGTACCTTCTAGGCAAGCGCGATTCATCGTAGATCGCATCAACGCTTAACATCAGGCGTGATAGCGGACAAGCGCTTGCCTATCAACTAATAAAAAATAAAAAAAAAAAAAATACTATCTATATACATATAGGTCTTTTACTATGGGTCTCATAAGAAGGCTCAAAGTCACCCAGCGAGCAATGGAGAGAGCGATGCTTGGTATTTCCCTGCTCGATCGAATCAGAAATGATGAGATCCGCAGGAGAACTAAAACAACCGACATAGCTCGAAGGATTGCATCATTGAAGTGGCAGTGGGCGGGACACATAGCGCGGAGAACCGATGGCCGTTGGGGCGGAAAGGTTCTCGAATGGCGACCGCGTACCGGACGACGTTCCGTGGGCAGGCCCCCTACAAGGTGGACCGACGATCTGGTCAAGATCGCGGGAAGCCGCTGGATGCGGGCAGCGCAGGACCGATCGTTGTGGAGATCCTTGGGGGAGGCCTATGCCCAGCAGTGGGCGTCGTTCGGCTGACATGATGATGATGATGACATATATAGGTAAACATGAATTGCTGTTCGTCAGTCTCGCTAGAACTCAGAAACGGCTTGACCGATTTGGCTAATTTGATCTTGAAATATTTGTGGAAGATCATGGAAGGTTTAAATGGTGAGAAACATAAATAATAAGCAACAGAAAATACTAAAAACGACAGAGGTGATACGAAGTTTACCGGGTCCACTAGTATTTATAAAGTTATTGATAAAAGACCATCTGGTAAAAGTTGTAGGTGGCAGGTGGACTGATCTTTAAGTTCAATAGTCCCGATTGCACCGGTTGCACTAATCTCCCTCAATATAATGGAAATTTAAAAAAAACAGATCCAATATTTTTCCGTTTGGTATTCGCTTCTGAAGATAAGGAAATTGGTTTACGGTAACTTTATTAAAGCAAGTCTTATTCATCCAGCCTTATTAAGTCCAAATCGAATAGATTAAGGATTAAGTTTAACAATAGCGTTTTAATCGGATAGTTAATATGAAAGGAGACGACGTAGACAGGGGGTTTATTGTTACGTGTATACGTCGCGGGCGTATGGTAAACTTGGGATTTATACATATTTCTTAGAACGTTTATCAAATAAAATTATAAAAAAATATAAGCAGGGCTTGTGCTCCATTAGTTCTAGTGGCAATATTAAATTGCCTGATGATGATGATATCAAATCATGGGATGGACGGAAAAGAGCTGATGCCCTTGAAACCTCTAAATATGTCTTCACAATAATGTTGCTCAGAACCATCTCGATCACGTCAGCTTTCAAACAAAACAAACCGCATAAAATCGGTCCATTGGTTCTGGAGGTACGATGCCACAGACAGCTAAACAGACACGTCAAACTTATAACACCCCTCTTTTTTAAAGTCGGGGTTTAAAAATGAAGTGAGGTATAAAACCAATTAAGTTGTAGTTATAGCTAAATATTCCAAGTGCTAATATGTCTACATAACGTCTTTATAGAAAGTTTAGGGACCGATTTTTCAATGCCTGGATAAAAGTTATTCGTCTGATATCGTTTAATACCTACCTCCAAATTGAAATGCAATTGTCATTCATATCTCTCTTGTTTTGACATTTACTTTGGTTGGTTATTAATTTTACGCCCGAATTATCGAACGCAAATCATCTCTGGGAGCGTCTCAAACATCATGGCATCTCTTTCGCGATGTTTGAGACGCTCCCAAAGATAAGTAGCGTACGAGTATTCGGGCATAAGTGACTGATATGATAACAGCTATTATCTTAATCTGAGGATTGAAAAATGTAACAATAAGATTCATGTAGGTATTTTTTTTGTACTTGCGTAGTAATTTGCAATTTCCTCAAACATCCTGTTTCCCCACATGTCCGCGACATATATATCTCAGTTTTATGGAGTTGGCAAACGAGCGGCATTGTCCCGCGGCCCGCTCGCTATCGATTTAACTTGCAACGCAATATCGTACACGAAAACGACAAGTGAACTTGATTACGCTTCAGATTGCTCGTTTAGTGCGCCGCTCTGGATATTTCAGCATTGCATTGCATGACTTGCATCTTGAGTTATTCGTAAAATCTTTATACTAGTCATTATTGATAAAAAATGGGAATGGGATAGCACGGGATGATAAAAAGGTAGTACTTACTTACTACCTTGCATGCATCATAATGTCGTGCACGAAAACGACAAGTGAACTTGATTATGTTTTCGATCGCTCGTTTATTGCGCCTCTCTGTTCTGGATATTACACATGTAAGATACTCTAGAGATAGCGGCACCTTGAAAACCGGTGCGTACACCACTCGGCCATGGAGGTCGCTGATAGCACAGGATAATAAAAACTACCTACCTAACGGACCTTGCAATGCAACGCAACGTCCTTCACGAAAACGACAAGTGATCTTGATAACGTTTCATATTGCTCGTTTGCTGCATTGCGTGACTTGCACCTTGAGTTATTGGTAGGTAATGGTAACTTTTTTACACTCGTAGGTATTATTAATTTTTTGGTAGCGAGTATTGCACATTTTATTAAAACTTATTGGCACCGCCGATATTTAGGTAATCGTTATTAAGTAAACACTTAATTAAGTTTTAAGAACTTAATATCTTTGCTTAAAACCTAGATGGACACTTTGTTTTTAACTGGTGTTAAATCATTCTTTATTTTAAGTAGATTGAAATATCGTACCTGTACATCTCTTTCCTTTTTAAAGCGGCCGCATTAAGCCAGCACTTATTCCATTAAATGTTTAAGCTGACGCATGAACACGGTCGTTGTACCAAATTTTACTCCATTTAGAGAGTTCCTCCTCTGAATAAATTCGGATAATCACATCACATCGGCGGCGGCCGATGTCGGCAACATGCAAATGAAGACATGAGAGCCTGGCATGTTTATGTGCGGGGAGGGCCAGATGTTAACACTAGTCTTGTTATCGCTCCCACCACCATCTTAAACACGTTTTACGTAACGTCTACTTGATAGCTATCTACATAAATTTGCGGTTATTCCTAGTCTAATAACTGTGTAATTTGAGGGAGCAAAATTCCGAGTGTTCCTATAGTTCTGTGCGGTATTCGAATAATGTGATGGGTGCGAAAATTTTGAAGCATAATATGAGCAGGCACGTTAAGTAGAGTTCCATAAAGGGTACGAATATTCGTTTAGACATTTTGAGGCGTAATACCTTCGGGGAAATGTTACTTGATTAATTTTCCGTGTTGACAGACATTTGCTTAACATTTAATATCTTGAACGATCTTATCTTTACATAAGGCCTGTTTATTTTGAACTAAACACTGCGTATTTAGAGCGGGTTCTGTCCATTTGAATTAAATGGAAACCACGGCTGCTATGGTTTGAGTGCAATCACAGAGAGTCCTGGAACAGTTGGTAATGTCGTGTTATGCCCACGCGCACCATTAGCCGCTGAGCCTCCCAACAGCTCGTCCCCATTCGTTCGTGTTGAGTTACAAAAGCTCTTATGCTTGAAACAGTAGATTTTTAACGATCTCGTATTATAATAATTGGCAGAATAAGGAAAACTTGTGTCGAAGCCAAAAGCATTATAATAGAGAATAAATTAAACTCAAGAAATAAATAAACTTAGAGAAAACATTTACAATGTTAAGACCGAATATAAACAAAAAAACACCAATAGGTATTATAAATACCTACCTCAGATGACCTTATTTTTAACACTGCGTATTTAGAGCGAGTTCTATCTTTTAGAATTAAATGGAAACCGCGGCTACTATGTTTCCATTACAGGTACAGTTAGAAACAAATAGCAGCCACGTCACCAATTATACACGGTAATTTTTTTATCATCTTGGATAATTTCACGGATTATTCTACTCATAAAAATAAACAACTTTTATTATGGGAACAAACCTGAAATCGCGAAAAAAAATCTGCTGTTCCATACAAAAGTGCAAAAATATTTAAGGCGCTACTCGGAAAAAGTATGGACTCTTTGATATAAAACTATAGGACGGTTAGAGTTGTTATAAATCTGGTAATAAGATATATATTTCTTCATACCTTTATCTAGAATCGTATAGTTTCAAAAACACGATTTTATGATTTTGGCTCGACACTTTTTATTTTCGAAAATACCTCTAAAAAATAAGAAATATCAAGATTATTCTTAAATGGGGATACATATACTACTGAAAATTGGTTTAATTAGTGGACACCAATAATATTTAGGACCGTATAGAAGCATTTTTTAAAAATCGCTATAGTTTTTGAATACGAAGTGATTTTGTGTTTTTTTTGCGTAATCGGCAAAATCGGTCTCGCTCCCGCGCGCGTCGTTTTCTCATTGCTATCTCGCTTTAGCATAATTTTTCCGAGAATCGCCTTAATCAAAATGTATTACCATGTATATGTCGCAGGCGGATGGTTGAATCCGGCGGATGGTTAAGTATGGCAGCATGTAACCCTCGGAAGTTCTGTAGAACACGTGATTGGCTAGAAATTTAAGGCGATCGCGAAGCGCAGTGAAGCGATCGTCTTAAATTTCGTGGTTATTTTTTTGTGACTCCGTCAACCTTTGGGAAGATAAAATAGTTAACGGAAAAAATGATCGGCCTAGGCGTTTAGTTGAATGGCGGATTCAACCAGTTGGCTGCGACATACATTTGGAAACTCATACCTATGTTCTACGAAAATAGATAATGGAAGACTGTTTGTTCCGATATTCTGTAACTAACTTATAATCAGATGGTCATTTTCATACTCGAATACGATACAAAAACGTCTTTTAAATAAAATTGTATGTGATTGTAGTACCTACACGCAATAGTTATTTATTTATAATTAAATACTTTAGTATTTTTGTGGTCACATATGTCGCTATCGGCTCAATAGTAAAGCCAAAATAATAAAGCGAAATTATTTAATAAACAGAGGCCATAACATGTGAAACCTAAGAATAAAGTTAATTTACTTGTTTTTATTAAAAGTACTCCACGTTAGAAGCCCGTTAAGTAGTTTCCATGATTATCTTTCCAGTAAAGCAAATGTTCGAACTGAAAATATCTACAGGGCGTCCCAAAATTAACTCACATGGAGGGAAAGTACCTTAAATACTGAAGATATAAAATTTTACTGAAAGGAGACTTCATTTTTATTTTAAAAAGAAAACGAACTGCATTCATCGAATTTTGAATAATCACTTGTCTGAACTGGGAATCGAACCCGCTGAATGTAAAAAAAATATTTCTCTAATTTAATTGTACCGATCGAAAGACTCGATTATACCTAAGCATTTCTTCCAAATAATTAAATCATCTAAATATTAAAGCATCTTAAATAAAAGGAAGACTACGAAATTTAACATTTAATGTTGAATAACAAGTTTGTGCAGCGTTATGAATAGCCATTTCTGTGACTGTCGTGCTCAATACAGACCTTAACATTTCAATGTAGGTAATACTAATGAGTTAAGATTGGAGCAATTATACCTAATTCCCTATCATAAGTGTTTGATAATGTGATAAGTAACACCACCTCGATTGGTTTTAAAAAGTTTGAATAATTTCGTGCGGGTTCGATTCTCAGTTTGGACATGCTATTATTAAAAAAAAATGAATGCAGTTCTATTGTTATTTAAATAAAAATAAAGTCCTATTTCAATAAAACTTTCTATCTACAGTATTTGGTGTGGTCTATGCCACCATGTGACATAGTCATTGGAAGCCCTGGGGGCGTCCCACGACTATGCCATATGTTGGAATAGACCGCACCAAAGTAACTATTCAAACATTTTTAAACCAATCGAGCTGGTGTTACTTAACACATTATAACTTTATCAAACACTTTATGATAATTGCTCCAATCTTCACTCATTAGTAATACATTGAAATGTTAAAGTTTTGAGCACGACAGTCACAGGAAAGGCTATCTATCCATAACGCTGCACAAACTTGTTATTCAACATTAAATGTTAAATTTCGTAGTCTTCCTTATATTTAAGATGCTATGTTATTAAGAAAAATTATAAGGTATGATCGAGCCTTTCGATCGGTACAATTAAATTAGAGAAATATTTTTTTTACATTCGGCGGGTTCGATTCCCAGTTCAGATAGTTGATTACTTAAAATTCTTTGAATGCAGTTCGTTTTCTTTTTAAAATAAAAATGAAGTCTCCTTTCAGTAAAATTTTATATCTTCAGTATTTAAGGTACTTTCCCTCCATGTGAGTTAATTTTGGGACGCCCTGTATATTCGTTAGTAAAAACTGCCTTAAAGTTATTATAAACAGCAGTGTAACTGACTCGCTGAAAGAAACTTTTCATCTTCCTTTGAAACTCGCACTTCAATCTTTTCCTAGCTGTAAGTTTAACGATATCCACGTTAAACATTCAATACCTTTTCGAGTAAAACTTTTTCTGCCGATTCATGCATTAAACTCCAGTGGAGTAAGTGACAGAGGCGAGCGATTTATCTCATTGATCCCTTTGCATACGTCTCAGTCAGTGCACGCCCGGGGCAAGTCCCCAGAAATGGATTTACGGGGCTTCCGCACCAACGGAATAAGGGGCATGTACGACCGTTTATGTCAAATCACCTACAGGTAGGTACTATACACATTTCTGGGGCCTTTTGATCTTTTTACGGTGTCATTCGTTTGGAATTACACGGTGTGAATGTGTTTTGTTTTTATTCTTTCTTTTTTGTAGACGATGCTTTGGTACTATTTCTGATTAGAAAAGTAGGTAGTTAAACTACATTTAACAAATGGAACCAACTTTAAATGAAACGAATTCATAATCAATCAATTTGATATTTACTGTATCTTTAGCGCTTATAATAATATGTCGGAGATAACTCCGACTAACGTACATAAGTACGTTAGCTGCAAATTGTAGTTAAAGTTGAAGGATTATGCTGATTTAACGTGCCCTTTGAAGCAAGTCGGAGCTCGATATAACAGAAATAACTTCTGCAATCACAGACCGCACTGCTTACCAGTGCGGCACCAAGTACCTCAATGGATCTCAATGATTAATGTTTACTATCCCTCTTTCCTGATAAAATTCTGAAAATCCACTCTACTGACGGTTTAATGAATTTAATTTATACGAGCAAATGAGTTGCGTTGGTAAATTCTTGCAAGTTAAAGGAGCGAACCAAAGTAAAGCAGAGCAAATATTTTATTACAAGTTATTTGCTTCTCGGTCTTATCCGAAATGAATGAAATATGTTACATTTTACAAAAGTAACGAGTTTTATTATTTAATATATACGTTGTGAATTCAAGCAAAGTTTGTTTTCGCATCGCAAATAATTCTTAAAAGTAGCTCCTTTCAAGTTTATTTCCTAAATAAATTTTATAGAGCACCTAGCTATCTATACCCCTAGCACGAACAATTATCGTTACGCTAATGGTTATAGTGATTGTATTATTTTGTATGAAAACGAGAACAGCGCCTCTTTGGGTCGTACTACGAACTAAAATTCAATAGATTTTTGACACCAATACTTTGGCAGCTTTTGATGGATGATTTAGTTTACTATACGATAAAATAGTTTTTTGTACTGGATTGTGCATCTTACCCGCGTATTTCGCCTTCCCATGGGAAAATCAGGGTAAAAAGCCTTTCAATCAGAAATAAAGTAATTGTCTACTTGTGAAAGAATTTATGAAATTGGTTCCGTGGTTCCAGAGCTTACTTCACATATATTACATTAGATAAAATCTGTCTTTTAAAATACCTTTGTACTAATAGAAAAAAATAGGATTGTAAAAAAAACTACCTTCAATTTGCCAACTTAATTGTTCAGTCTTAAAATGTAACAAACATGTCCATTAAAACAAAAATAGCTCTCTTAAAAGTAAAAGACTCAGTAGTGAGTAAAGATAAATATGTAGAAAGTAACAATTGGTCTGAACAATGGCTTTTAAAATACATTAAACATGTAAAAGGCGTTTCAGGTGTACGTAAGGCTTGGCTTCCAGTGTGTCTCCCAAGCGTCGTGTAAGTACGAAAAGGATAAAGAACTCGTATACAATTTTGCTAATACCTAAAGTTAGAGTATGAGCGAAAAGTTTGTTGATAAGATGGCTCTTATCAGCCTTTTGATAAGGCTTACAGACCTCGTGTTTTTTGGGTTCGTGTGTTACGCCCCCGGTGTGTGACGCCCCCGTGGTGGAAGCCCCCGATTTCGTTTTAGTGCTATAAAATTTATTAGGTAAATATTTTTATCCAAAGTACAGTCAGATAGAAAAGTGTAACCTATTATAAAAATGTTTATAACTGTCTACTTACATGAAATGATTCAAAGTCTTAGTTTTTTTATATAAATCTTTATTAATAATGTCGGTGAAACCACAATTTGCTTATCTGTAATACCACATTAGTCAAGGTACAATTTAAAAATCACAACGAAATAAAATGATTTGCATATGGTATGTAAGAAAAAGGTATGTAATTTTAAATACCTAATAAATAAATGATAAGTATCGGTATCTACTTAAGTATTTACAACATTGATAACAAAATAATCAAACAATAAAATATACCAACTTAACATGCAAAATCACAGATCCTAAAAGAAAATTAAAAAAAAATCACAATTAAATATAAGAATGTTAAATATAAGAACTTTGTACTTAAATCTTACTTAAACATATAATTTAGCCATTAAATATAGAGGTATCTTCTTAAATAAATATTACAACATTGCTAACGATAAAATTAAACTAAGTAAACTTAAATTTAGTCATTATGTAACAATTAACATGCAAAATATTTTTTTTTCAGTCTATGTAATTATTATTAATATTTTAGAAGTGAAAACTTCTCTAGCGGAGTTGTGCACTTTTTGTGATACTTAAGTACTTAGGTAAAAATGTTAGACTCGCGTCTGGATCACTTGACCGTCAGATCAAAAATTCGTAAGACGGACACGTGACCTGGGTGCTTACCATCAACTCTTATTACGGTTTTGTTTAGGAACCTAAACTGATCTGCTTCGCTTATTCGTACCACGACAGCTTAATATCAATGACAGCGATTCAGTGATCGATCAATGACATTTCACAGCCGCTTAGCTGTCAGAAACTCTTATTTGACTTATAACCCGGTCGATTTAACATGTCACCTGCAGGTTATACCCGTCCCTCTCACTCTCCGGGCATGACAGAATCGAGTGAAAGAGACGGGTAGAAGAAAAAGGACACAAATCGTTCGGTCATTAACATTTAGCAATTCATTTGCGATCCAGTTTTTAGAAGGTCAGAGTACGAAAGAAAGCGATTCATTTTAGGAACCTATTCTGAATCGCGCTATTTTTGAATCGCTGTCATAAAGTTGATGGTAGGCACCCTGGGGGCCAAGTCTGCTAACGTTAAGTCATAATCGTTTCTCAATCGTGTTTCAATTGTAGTTCAATTGTAGTGCTTTTTTACACTCTAGTTACAAGAATTATGATAGTGTGATGTGATGTTAATGTAGTGTGTGGTGTGACCACCAGTAGTATTGTGAAAAAAGTCCACATTTCTTGTAACTAGTGTGTAAACAAAAAATCACATCAAAAAAGTAAGAAATAATTCCTCACCAAATAAATAACGTAAGTACTTTTAAGTCGGGCGTGAAACATGCACGATTTTTTGTTGTTTTTGTTGAAACCCGCCCGACTTCAAAGTACTTACGTTATTTATTTGGTGAGGAATTATTTCTTACGTTTTTGATGTGATTTTTTGGAAGGCGGTTTAATTTTTTTATAAAAATAATTTTTATTTCACTCTTTTTAGTGCATCGTGCAGGCAATTTACCTGTATTCTGGTAAATAGGTATGTGATCAAATTGAAAACCTTCTTTTTGAAGTCGGTTAAAATACCTTGAGGTATCCCCTTTTTAACAAAACAAGAATCATCTAAATCAGTTTATAAACAAAGGAGTTATGCCTAAAGATACGTATTAAATTCACATAAAGTGGTAACGAAAACGACAGTATTTTCAAGATTTCCTGAAAACTACTGAACCGATTTCAAAATTTCAAAAAACTTGGAAACCAACCTGATGTAATAACATTTCAATCATTTCAATCGGTCCATCCGTCTTCGAGTAATCGGTGGACATACACAAAAAAAAAACATACATACAGACGAATAGAGAACCTCCTCCTTTTTGATTTAGAAGTCGGTTAAAAAGCACTACTATTGAACTACAATTGAAACACGATTGAGACACGATTATGACTTAACGTTAGCAGACTTGGCCCCCTGATCGAAAAACTGTTACAATGTCATTAGAATACGAAGGCAAATTTTGCCACCGTTTCCAAAGTTTTGATAGCTTAGAAAACGGGCGGCATTCTAGCCAGAAGACCTCGGTTCAAATCTAGTCTGTATTTTACACTGGCACTCCCGGAGTGCAACCTGTTGTTTTTTTTTTGGTTAAAAACATCTACATAATTAAATAATTATACCTATAACACATCATACTCATAATAATCATAAACATCAAATAATTAAATTTAATTACTTATTTACTTAGTTCATAAACACTTTTTTGTCGACTGTATCTGGTACAACTTACTTTTATTGCGATAAAATCGGCTGTTATAACTTAATTGAAATTCGGGGGCCTCCACCACGGGGGCGTCACACACCGGGGGCGTAACACACGAACCCTGTTTTTTAATCGTGCTCTAAAAAAGAGTGGACAGCAAAAAAACACGGTGTGCATAGGCACTATACGTTATTCTTGAAGTTTGATCTTAATTTTCCAAAAGAAGAATAATTCAAAAAATGGAAAATGAAGTATTTAGAAAAAATCGACCCGTCTCACAACCAGCTCCGATGGGACTCGAACCCACGGTTTTTTTTTCTAAATTTTAATTTTTTTTAAATTAAAATAATTTTCCATTTTTCAACCATAAAAATTGCATTGTAAATGCAATAAAGTAAAAAAAAAATATAAGAATGATTCACTTACGTAAGAAGTTATCAGACCTTTCTGTGGTATCTCCATGCAGCTTCTTAAGGCAACCCTCTTTGACGATCAAAATAGATCAAAAAAGCACTGGCTGAACCAACTAGGACTCGTGCAGTCCTAGTTAGAAAATAAAAATATTAATAAGAAGTTCTCAATTTTAAAGAAGCGAAATTCATTTAGCTCATTTTGCAGTAACTAATGAAAACATAACTTTACTGCAATAAAAAAACAGAAGCTCCATCTTGGCAATAAATGTGGCAATTTTTTTAGGTATCAAACATGGAGCTAGACTTAATACTGAGGTAACTGTAGTTCTCAACCTGAATAAAAAAGTGTACCCAGCAAATTTGACATTTAGTATTTAGTGGCTGTCAGTTGTCTCATATGACCATACGTATTTTTTTAAAGTGTAGGTGAGACGGAAGACAGCCACTGTGTAATTTGTGGTCACAAAAAAGTGTTAGTACTGCACTCTCCAGTTACCTCAGTATTAAGTCTAGCTCCATGGTATCAAACACTCCGCAACATAAAGTGTCTTCTGACCGTTTGTCGCACTCAAGCACCACGCAACAGCCACAAACACCGCCATTTGAAGCTAGAAGAAGAAACAAATGACGACTACCGGCGTCAACCGTGTGCGGCGAGTTCATATAATATGCATGAAAACTACAGGAAATTGGTCGGTGGCGGCGTTTTGTGGCTGTGGTCGGTGGCCCGTGTGCGGCTTAGTTGTATGAAATAGAATGTTTGAATAGTTTTTTTTTTTACATTTTTGCTGCTGATAATTTAGTTTTGCAGTAAGTAGTTTAAGATTGCGCTACATTTTTGGGGCTGACATTAGCGGTTGCTAGCTTGTTTTATTATAGCATTAGTGGTGAATCACAAGCTTTACGAGGAGGGCGATGTAGTGGCAGCGGAGAACGAAAATACTGCACCGAAGTTAATTAGGTGTAGGATAGTTTTCAAGGAACTAATGAAACAACACACATTCATCTAAAGTTTTATGAGGATGTAATAATTAAGTTCTAATAATTAGTTTAGTGCGGAAAATAATACTAGTGTTAGCGACTCGGTATTTGTAAAATGCCGTGGTAAAGAACAGTTTTTTCTTGGTGTATCAAGTAAAAAAAAGAACAAATGTTTATTCAGCAAATTACAAAGAAAACAAAACAAAAAACACATTATTATAATTTCTTTCTGAAACGGCCTCGACTCTCAGTTTCTGGTATTCTAATGTAGCCGTTATGTTAGACAATACCGAATAATTAAAAAAAATATTACCTAAAAATATCCTCCTAGATATTAAAATTATTATTTACTTTAAATAAATATCCACATATTATCATATTCATGAGTACAATCACCAGTTAAGAGGTATTGCACTTATAGAAAAACACCTGTATATTAGCTGAACAATTTACCTATGATTCGTATATATTCGTAGGTAGTATTTCGAATTAGGCTGTTAGTTTGATGATTTTCAAGAAAAGTTTTTCTACTTCTGAAATAAAGAATATAACTTCAATAAATAAATATAAAACGACATTTAAAGAATTTTTAATAAAGAAAAGCTTTTATACTTTGACAGAATTTTTTGAGAGCAAATTATAGATATTATGAATTGGATGTGACATAATCTTTTATATTATAAGAATTTTTAGTTCCTATTTTCATTGTGAGTTTATTATGTTATGTTATTATTTTATTATATTATTATTTTAATGATTATAGTTGTTAGGAAATTTTACAATAATTTAAATGTACAATAATTTTATTTGATATTTATTTGATTGTGTATGTTGCTATGCCCTAGCAGGGTTCATGTTACTGGTACTGGTTTATCATGTTCACCCACCACCTTTGTAACCACATGATTGCAATAAATATTTTGACATTTGACATTTGTAACAATATTTAAATCGTACTTTAAAATATCACCGGTGTCAAAAGATTCTATTACAAAGCACATATATTTGAAATCTATTCAAATTGTTTAAACCGAACTAGAATTATATTTCAAACCGGAATGTATGCAGTTGAGAGGCGAGGTTCCGTCTTTAAAATGGAAAAGTTTGTTTTGTAATTTTTAAAATATGGCTGCTCGCTTTCATGTGCGGGATTTATGAGTGGGATATATCAAACATATTCCTGAGCTATATTGCGTTCAGAGATAAAAAGTATTGTAATGATGAGGCGTTAGTTAGGGATCTAAGATACGAGTAATACGATCATCATAGGGCATATGATAGGATTGGATTTGGGACAAAAATATAAATTAAATAATTTAAGTAACTTAATTATTTGTGTTTAAATTGAATTAGTTTCAACGTGTCTTGCCTGTTTTCACCTATGAAATAGAGACAACCACACTGTCAGAGAAATCTGCCGAGAAGCTCCGTGTCGCACAAAGGGCTATGGAGAGAACCATGCTCGGAGTCAGCCTCATCGACCGTAAAAAGAATGAGAGGATAAGGCAGAAAACTAAAGGTATTATCACGTGGTTAAAAAAATCAAACGCAGAAAGTGGAGATGGGCAGAACATGTTGCCAGGATGAACCACAGCCGTTGGACGAAAGGCGACTTCGCGTTAACACCCGTGATAGAGGATGGTTGCCCATGAGATGTATAGACGATATCCGGCGGTAAGTTGACACCAACTAGATGCGCGTGGCAGCCGAACGCGAACGCCAGGAATGGAAAATGAGAGAGGAGGCGTATGTCCAAAAAAAGGGCGCTACAAGCCAGCTATAGTATAATTGTGAAGGGGAAAGGTGTACAAAATGATCCCTCGAGGTAAAATGATTCCCTACAGCTTCAACGAAAATACTAGTGCCATCTATGCGATTTGTTGGCTAACGTTTTCATTGTACTCCACAGTAGCCTAATAAAGTGTCTTGGCGGTGTGAGTACATCAAAGTTCATCATCATCATGTCAGCCGAACGACGCCCACTGCTGGACATAGGGCTCCCCCAAGGATCTCCACAACGATCGGTCTTGCGCTGCCCGCATCCAGCGGCTTTCCGCGACCTTGACCAGATCGTCGGTGCACCTTGTAGGGGCCTACCCACGAAACGTCGTCCGGTACGCGGTCGCAATTCGAGAACTTTTCCGCCCCAACGGCCATCGGTTCTCCGCGCTATGTTGTCGTTGTATGTTGCAATCAAAGTTAAATTGTTGAAATTCATTTGTGGATATATGAATGAAAGTTTTCCAGGTAGTTCTTATTGATATTCAGTAACATTTGAAACTTGTTTTGATCTCACCAAGATAATGTTTTGAGGTCATACTTCGACAACTTTTGTATATTGAAACATTCGGGGTAAGACGATGCCCTTTTGTGGATATAAAACGATCCCAGGAATAATTTTACCAAACTTGAAAAACAATTTAAAATGAGTCATGTTTTTTTTATTCTTATCTATTTGTACTTTTTATAGATCATGCCACGTAGATATCAAAGAAAAACCTACCGACATAGAAATTATTTTTATAAAAAAATAAAACCGCCTTCAAAAAAACCACATCAAAAAAGTAAGAAATAATTCCTCACCAAATAAATAACGTAAGTACTTTGAAGTCGGGCGGGTTTTAACAAAAACAACAAAAAATTGTACATGTTTCACGCCCATGTTATTTTTTCATAAAAATAATTTTTATTTCATTTTTTTTAGTGCATCGTACAGGCAATTTACGTGTTTTCTGGTAAATAGGTATGTGATCAAACTGAAAACCTCCTTTTTCGAAGTCGGTTAAAATACCTTGAGGTATCCCCTTTTTAACAAAACAAGAATCATCTAAATCGGTTTATAAACAAAGGAGTTATGCCTAAAGATACGTATTAAAGTCACATAAAGTGTTAACGAAAACGACAGTATTTTCAAGATTTCCTGAAAACTACAGAACCGATTTCAAAATTTCAAAAAATGGGACCAACTTGGAAACCAACCTGATATAATAACGTTTGAACCATTTCAATCGGTTCAGCCGTCTTCGAGTAATCGGTGGACATACACAAAAAAAAAAAAAACATACATACAGACGAATAGAGAACCTCCTCCTTTTTGATTTAGAAGTCGGTTAAAAACTGGGAGTGAGTTTTCTGCATGACAAGACAGTTTTCTGTACCTGTAATGGTGCTAAAAACAAAAACGCAGTTGGTGCAGTTAAGACTTTGGGCAGCAAACAATAGTAGATTGTTTAGCAAGGGCTGTATGGCACCCATTAACAGTCGAGTGTTTTGGCGCACGAACGAAGTGAGGGCGCCGATAGTTCGAGACTGTTATGGGTCCATACACCCGAAGTAAACACTCTACTTTTCATTTCGAATATGAGGATAGTAAAAATAAACAGAAATAATCTACGAAATATTTTTCCTATGGCCGCGGAATTTTCGAAAAACTATAACTTTTTTGTTCATTTTCTCTATTTTAGGGAAGGCAAGGGAAACTAAGTCCATACAGTCTTGTTTGGTGTTTGACCCGTACTCTATGCAACTCCATGAAATGAATAGCCTGATTTTTTATGTTACAAATAACTTATTTGGATTAATCTGTTTCTAAAAATGCATTCTTTAAAAAAAACAATGTTTTAGATATTAAATTAATAGTTCTACGATATTAATTATTTTATTTAATAGCAAAACATGCCTGTATAGGCTTCTGTGCCTTTGCCTGCATACTTTTGGTAAACAAATGTCCAAAGAGCCAAAGAGATACTTAAAGATTCTACACACGTTCCTATCCGACCTCCGATTCGGTCTGCTCCCAGACCAAATCGGAACGTGTGTAGAGCAGATTTGGTCTGGGAGCAGACCAAATCGGCTGTCGGATCGGAACGTGTGTAGATGCTTTTACAGATTTTGACATGACCCCTCCTATTCCTTTTTTAAATTTCATGACGGCCCTAGGGCCGCCACATACCACTTTCAACCCGCATTTTAGGCAAGTTAGCAGTTACTTTCAGAATATGAGACATGAAATAGTAGATTGTACAACAAGTGCATAAAATAGGTTTTATGTACGAGTCATACACTCTGCTTTTCACTTCGAATGTGAGGAAAATAAATAGCAATATTGCAAAAAAGAAAAAATAAAGACTTCGCCATATTGGCGGGCAGACATTCTTTTTCTTTTTTTCTATACGTGGCCTTGGCAGCTACTTTTTCTTTTTCTTTTTTCTATACGTGGCATTGGCAGTAACTTTAGCAAATATCGTAGTCCATAATGCTCTTGAAATACTAATTTCTTAGAAAACTCATTAACTTTGCCTAGTTTTATTAATTTAGTAAGTAATTTAACATGGATTATGTACAATATTGAAGAAACAGAATGAAATAGCAAGTTTATTTAACGAAGTTTAATTGACATGTTTTCATTTTTAACAAGGTACCTTAAATCGAAAACCATTTCGAGATTTTTCAATTTCTAACACTGTACATATTTTGTCGGATTTTTAAATCACTTATTTATTGAAATATTCGGAAAAAAGCCCCTTTTATCTTGATGAAGGAACATTATGATGACATTTCTTTGCGTAAGATAAAAAAACGCCTCTCATTAAAAAAAAACTGTCGCTGCCAAGATGAGTAATGAGTACAAAAATTATACCCGCCTCTTTCACTCAATTCTGTCATGCCCGGAGAGTGACAGAGATGGGTATAAACTGCAGATGTCAAGTTAGAACCGAGTTGTAGTGATACTCTTCGCTAAACCTAACCTGTTTTGTTTATTGACATATTTTGACATAGATAGAACTATGGACTTGCGATATCAGTAAAAATAATATTGTGCCTCCTACTCCTACAGAAGGAAGATTAACATATTAAAGCTAACTTATCTTAACTTTACTAAACTAACAATTGAAAATTATGAAGGTGGCTGAAGGATTAATATATGGCAGACATTCGCAACCTTCCCAAAGTTGACATGATGATGTTATTGGAATATGCGTGAACACGACTCATTTAACGTTGCGGAAATATGGGGAGCTGAAGTTTTATTTTCATCGAGAGATGCCTACGTAGAAACTTCAAACTTCTGTAGGCTATGTGGAAGTAAAATGAGAGCAAGCAATGTGTATCATCAAGGGCAGAGTAATTCCTGAACACAAAGTTCGATCAAAAATGTATATAGTTAAAGCAGTTATTGATGAGAGTAAAGACACTTTAGTATACACACATACACAAGTATGCTTTATAAACCACATAGCCAAACAAATAGCATGTTTAAGAAATTCTCCAGTGTTGTTGCTTCGTTCAGTAGTTACTCTGCTCGTCATTAGATGTGTGGTGTGAAATATCAAGTCAGGCTATAGTTTAGTATTTAAGTACCTACTTATTTTTGTTATTTTAAATAGAAGTCTGTGTTTGATAATATTTATAAAGTAGTCGTGTTTTGTCTGTTTAATAAAATACAATTTCATTTTGATATGCGTTTATTTCAATCTTTATCTACTTCCTGATCTAGGAATCTACCTTTCTAAACTACTAAAAACTAGAAAAATGTCTGTACATTGAATATATTCACGAAAAAAACAGTTGGATTATTTTATTTTATTTTATTTTATTTTATTTTATTAAGGATAAAAAACAGTTGTACAATAAAGTGTAAGGTTAACAATTCAAATGTAGTATAGTCTTAAGTCATTGTACAGCCAACCTCATTATCCACTAATTACCGTTAAGACATAGAACTTCAACAGTGCGGTGGTACATTAAAAATACGATCAGATAATGAATGATATTTTAAACATCCACAAGAAAGCTAGTTAACTTATTTTATTAATAATTTTGATCTTGTGCTTACTTATATTATAAACTAGGCAAAGTAATAAATAAATAAAATAAAAAGAGTAGATACTGTTATATCTTCTTCCAAAACTCCAAGGTTCATGTAAAAGCAATAAGACAAAGACACAGAAAGACTACTTATGTGTAAGGGCTAAGTTGACTTGTTTTTTGTATTGAGATGGTGACAGACAAAACATATCGACGTTGTTAAGACTTACATTGTATAGGTTCATTACTCTATATAAAGGAGCACGAGTACCCGCGTTAGTTTTACATATCGGGAGTGAAAATAAACGGTGCGGATACATTTGTTGAATTCGCTTAGATCTACTTGGCACTTGATAATTAATTTTACCGATCATATCAATGCAATCGAATCGATTGTGACACAGGCTGTACAAAAAGCAAGAACTCAAAAGTGACCGCCTCATCTCCAACGTATTAACGGAGAATTTATCCAGTAAGTTATCGTAAGATTCTCTTTGGCGAGAACATTTAAAGTTAAGAAATCTTAGGAATTTGCGCTGAACAGATTCGAGCTGTTTATGGTACTTATCATAGATAGGATTCCATACGATTACAGCATATTCAAGCTGCGATCTAATTAAAGATTTGTAAAGATAAAGGTAGGTACTGGGTTGTTTAAAGGCAGAACAGGACCTTGTGATAAAACCGTAAAGTTTGTAAGCTTTGCTAGTGATATGGTCAATATGAGCATCCAAATGCAACTTTGAGTCTAAAAGAATTCCCAAATCACGAATTAATGAAACAGTTTCTAACGGAATGTTACTCAAATGATATTTGTAATGTATAGAATTTCTATTTTTAGTGAAAGTAATGTGTTTACACTTGGGTAGACTAAGATATAATTTGTTATCATTACAGTAAACAGAGAGGCGATCTAGGTCTTGCTGAAGCTTAACGCAGTCCTCGTGGTTGCTGATCGTGCGGTATATTTTTAAATCGTCTGCGTAAAGAAGGAAGTTGCTGTTAATAAAACATTCGGAAATGTCATTAACAAATAGAATAAATAATAAGGGACCCAAAATTGAGCCCTGAGCTACGCCTGAAGTTAACCGCATCGTTGAGGAGGCGAACCCATTCACCACAACCTTCTGTGTCCGGTTGGTAACGTAGGATTGGAACCAACGAAACAGATTGCCCCGAATTCCATTAAACGCAATCTTACGTAGCAGTAATTTGTGGTCAACCTTGTCGAAAGCCTTGCAGAAGTCTGTATACACCGAGTCAACTTGTTTACGGTTGTCCATACATTCAAATAAAAAGGTGGAATATGTTACCAAATTTGTGAGGGTAGATCGATGTTTAACAAAACCGTGTTGCTCAGGTATGATGACAGCGTGAAGAGTAGGATATATTGCGTCATGGACTAGTCTCTCAACAACTTTCGGCAAGGTTGACAACAAAGAAATGGGTCGGTTGTTCTGGACATCGTGCTTGGAACCACTTTTATGAATGGGAACTACGTTTGCACTCTTCCATATAGACGGCAAGGTCCCTTCTTTCATACTTTGATTAAAAAGTATGTGAAGAGGTACGCAAATAGAATTTCTTGTGAGCTTAATAAAAAGGGGCGAAATGCCGTCTGGACCAGCTCCCTTAGTAATGTCTAACGATTTAAAGGCTGTAATAATTGCATCAATAGGAAAGTGAATATCTGATATAATATCAACATCATTCCTGTGACCATAGCATGAAGGATCAATAGTAGAATTAATAGGATCAGATGGTTCATAAACGGAATTAAAAAATCTTAAAAACAAATCACAAGCCTCACTGGGCTTATTAGTTACATCATTTAAATAATTCACTTCGCTTGGTATGCCATTTTTTAATTTACGGCTGTTTACGTACGACCAGAATACACGCAAGTCATCTCGGATACCCTCTTCTACGGAATTTATATAGCTATCAAAATATTTCGGGCATAATGATTTAAATCTTCGACGGTACATTGAAAAAGTTTCGTAGTCAGAATAATTTTGATACTTTTTCCACTTGATCCATGCTGCATTTTTATTTTTGAATATGTGGATTAGTGGTTTTGTGAACCATATAGGGAAATTGTTACTTTTAATAGGACGTACTGGTACGTGTTTTTTTATAATTTCATAAATCTTTTCATAAAAAATATTGACTGCGTCCTCTATTTGTAAATTCTGTAATATATTTTTCCAGTCGATGTCCGATATATCTTTGTTTATCAAATCATAATTGCCTTCAGTGAACAGATAACGAGGTGTAGAATTATGTGACATAGGTTTTAATTCCACATCAAGTGAGACGTTAACTAAAAATACTGGGTGTGATGGATCCAGAGGAACAAGACAATAGGAAGGAACTTCGCAAATGCATGATAAAGAATTGGTTATGAATAGGTCTAGGGTACGGCCGTTATCATTTTTCAAATAATTAAATTGATATGCATTTAGGTAACTCAAGAAATTAATCATGTATCTATCAATGTATCCACTGCCCCTACTCAGTTGGGGGGTTAAGGTATCAGAGTGACCGGAGTGCCATTCGAGCGATGGTATGTTAAAATCTCCAACGATGTAAAAATTTAAAATGTCATTTAATGTTAAAGTATTTTGTAATGAGTTTAAGAATATTTTGTAAGTATCATACGACTGGTTTGGCGGTATATAAACAGCACAAAGCAAGTGTTTTTTGTGATTGTTTTGAGCAATTTCGACTAATACATAATCAACGATGGGATCAATAGGCGCGTTATCAGTTGGTGAGGCGCGCGAGTCGCGGGGCGCGGGCAGCATGCGGCGAGTCACCGGCAAACCGCGGCGAATTGCCACTAATACACCGCCACCGTCTTTTTTCCCGGTTAAAATACGATCTCGATCACACCTGAATACCGTATATCGGGAATCGATAAATAAGTTATCAGGGATGTCAGGAATCAACCATGTCTCCGTAAGGACCAATATATCATAGCATTCTGCCAGTATGTTCATGTATAACGTATTTAATTTGGTTCTAAGGCCGCGGCAGTTCTGATAATAAAATGTAAATTTGTCATCCATTGCAAAATGATAAAAAATAAATACATATTACCTTCAGACTAAATTGACAAATATTTGAGTACCTAAGTAAATGTATTATAAATAATATATGTATAGTCCAACAAAAGCAAGTATCTGTATTTAGAAAACTGTTTATTTGCAGCAGAGTAATCAAATAGAATGATAGGTGACAGGCACTTAGGAGTCTAGCATATATTGTAATGAATTTTTTATTATGAATTTCAGTTAATACGTTGGAGAAGCCATTATATGATTCAAAAACATTAATGCGGTCTATTAAAATGGAAACGTAATTTAAAAAAAGATGAACGTAATAGCCACCTCTGATAACACTTAAAAAACAAAGACAGTCACTAACGAGCGAGTTGGAGTTTTGGATTGTTAAAAATATTACAATGTTATTACTTACGTGAGAAGTGCTCGACTTTGCCTTTAACAACCGATGCACAGACACAACGAATACATGGATATGAAGTTTTGTGCTTAAGTCACTATTTTTTTTCATATAGTCACATAAATTCAACAAGGTTAAATAGCAATTTATTTCATCAATTACTTTTATGGCATAAAAATAATCACTAATCAACTTTAAAGCAAAGTAATCTAGATGCTTCATCACACAACACGGAATAATTATTGTGTATAATATTAGTTTCCGGATACCGCAAGTCAATGAAATATTATTAATTCTGTGATACACACCAATTAATAATCCTAATAGTTTACTTATTTGAAAAAATTGTAAAATCCCGAGCATTTTAACATGAATTAATTTTAGTATTGAAACAAAGTGGGTACACAAACAGTATTGGCAAACGTCGAAACAGCGCGGAATATTCCTATGCATATTCACAGAGCAATGCACGCTCAAGAGACAAACCATTAAGTGAGCACGAATTATGCAGTTTATAACTAGCAGATGTAAATAAAGACCAAAATATAGTGAAAAGTAGTCAGATAATAATGCAAGAATCTTGCTAGTTATAACGTGTCTTGATTTTGGAGATGTCTTCTTCATTACGCACTGCGAAAATGGGAGTAGTTTCCGAAGCCCGAACGAGGATAGTTCCGTGCTTAACCCACACAAACTTAAGTCCCTTTTGTTTTGCGAATTCCCGTGTTTCTCGAAATAATTTCTTGTTTTTCAGGGTTAGGTGCTCATTGATGTATACCTTTGTTTGTCCTGGAATATTTATTTGTTCTGTCGTAATTCCCTTGGCAGAACGTGCCGCTGCAATAAAATTATCCCGTAAGTTCCGAGTTGAGAACTTGACTACCACATTTTTTGGGTTCGTAGTTTTTGGGTTTGCATGTGGTACACGGTGAACTGCTAGAATATCCTGTTGTGTAATAGGTTGTTTGATTATGTTTGCGATCGACAGGACGATATTGGTCAGATTTTCATTCTTTTTTTCCGGCAGATTGTTGATTTCAATATTAGATTGGCGGGCTTGTTGCTCCATTGAATCCAGTCTCGTTTCCAGCTGAGATATTTGTAGCTTCTGTTGCTCAACTTTATCCACTCTGTCCGTCATTGACAACATTCTGTTGTTCATGTCGTCAGTCTTTTTGGTAAGATCGTCGTATTGTTTGTTCACGAACTCAATGGAGGTTTTTAAGTCCGCAAATTCTTTCATAAAATGATTAAATTTCTCGTCTTGCTTGGAAAACCACTTATCGAGCATTGAGCGAGTGGAGTCCTGAATGGCTCTGATTTCTTTGATAAGGTACTGCTCACTCACGTCAAGATTTTTCTTACGCGTGGTAACATGTTCCGAGGATGACTGTAGATCCATGTTGTCCCCATCTTGTGAAGTCATACTAACGTCTTGAATATCCTTAGATTGAATAAATGTACTATTCATATCCAAACACGGTGTAGTCTCTGACCGTAGTATTACTCTGTGGACGTGCACGCAGTTGCTAAAGATGCGCACGGGTCTCGTAAACGTCAACGTAAGCTAACGCACACAAACGCACGATAAAGGAGCAACGAAGAGCGCGTACGCGGACACGACCGGTTCACTGCCTAGCGCACGGACGGATGATTAGAGACAACTGGGACATAACCAATGCAAAAAAAACACACAACACTTTTTTCTTGTGTATATGGGAAGGGATTTAAATGTCCTGATGTTGAAGGAAATGTTGGATCTTTATTAACATTTTGAAGCCTTCTTGGTACTTGGGGTTTTAGTCGAGGTCTTGTGACTTTATTAAAATTCAAAAAAATTCAAAATTCAATATCGTTTATTCAATTTAGGTTTGTTTAACAACACTTATGAACGTCAATGAAGCTACGCCATCGGTTCGCAAATCCTACGGCAGGAGACCTTGTAGCGAGAAGAACCGGCAAGAAACTCGCCAAGGGCTATTTTTTTCTCCCTGTTTTAACTTATACAGAGTCGTCAAATTTGAAAAGTGACCTTCACATAATAGTAAGGTTACTTTCCATCACAATACAGAATGCCGCTTAAATTAAGTACAATTTTGCTTATTACCTAAAACAGTAAACAATTTTCAACTAAACAAGGAATCAAATAGTTTAATGGACACACTAATCTTAATCTTATTCACATTGTATTATAGGATTAATGAAAAGGAAACTGCAAGCTGCGCTGTATATTCAAATTTATAAGTATTAACAAATAAAAGGAATTTTTGAATAAATAAAACAATTATTAGAAGAATTGCTGTTACTGTAAGACACGGATACCAAAATTACTATGAGACACACCAGCTCGCTCATAAATCAATATAATACTATTATTAACCATATCCCGAACACCTTTAACACAAGTAGACATGAGCAGACCCACCCCACTGGCAGCACCCGTTCACGAGCATGACGCATGAGCCAGCCATCGCTTCGCTCAACCATATTTTAGGGAACGTAACGACCCGACTCACACGACACCACCGCAGGAATGTTTAACGAGAGCATGACATACTTAAGCTACCCGTGTTAAATGCCGAATTAAAAAAAAACAAATGCGAAATACTAGAATGTAACACAATACAATAAAAAAAAATTAAATTAAATTATGACCAAGCCGTTTTGTCCTTTAAGTAATCGTTAACAGTATAATATCCTTTTTTAACGAGGCCATTTTTTATGTGCATCTTAAACCTTTCAATAGGCAAGTCCAATAGACCGTCTGGAATTTTGTTGTAAAAGCGTATCCCAAGACCCAGGAAAGATCCATGAACCTTCTCTAGCCTGTACCGAGGCATTACAAGTTTATTTTTATTTCTAGTATTTCGGTTGTGCAAATCACTATGTTTGATATATTCATTTATATTGCAACGAACGAAAACTATGCAATTAAATATAAATTGGGATGCAGCTGTTAATATACCAATCTCTTTGAATTTGTCCCTGAGAGATGTCCTGGAGCCTAGCTGATAAATCGCCCTTATAGCTCGTTTTTGTAAAATAAATATAGTCTGTATATCAGCTGCTGTCCACCATAACAGAATACCATAAGACATGATACTATGAAAATAACTAAAATACACAATCCTAGCCGTTTCGACATCTGTTAACTGTCTCACTTTCCTAATAGCATATGCAGCTGAACTAAGTTTGCCAGCAAGCGTCGTGATATGTTTGGTCCATTGAAGTTTCCCGTCAAGAGTTACACCCAAGAAAACGGTTGAATCTACTAAATCCAATTTTTCATCATTAATTTTAATATTAATAGGTTGATCACGTACATTTGGCAAAGCAAACTGGACACACTTTGTTTTCTTTGCATTAAGCTTTAGATTATTTACATTAAACCAAGTAAGAATTTGTGAGAGTGCTACATTTACATCGTCAAACTGAGTTTTATTCCTGTCGATATTAAAAATCAAGGAGGTATCATCCGCAAACAAGACAATCTCACAAAATCTTTCTGCAAAGAACGGTAAATCATTTATATAAACCAAAAAGAGGAACGGCCCTAAAATTGAACCTTGAGGTACGCCCATCTTAACATGACAGCCGGATGATTTTTCGCCATTAATGTCAACGGCCTGAGTCCTGGAACTGAGATACGACAATAACAAATTTTGAGCATTATTCTTCACACCATAGTGATTTAGCTTCAACAGCAGCGTCCGATGCTCCACGCAATCGAAAGCCTTAGACAAGTCGCAGAAAATGCCAAGAGCATTCCGCGACCCCTCCCAGGCCTTAAATATATTATATATATTCTCCATCCAATCCCTGTAATTTAGTACACACTACCACATGGTACTTTATTTTTATATTTTATAAAAGGACATGGGCACGTAAAAAAATGATTTTTTGGGCATTTCAGAACTGTATTTTTGCAGCCAGGAACTACACATAAAATTAAGGGATCTAATTCACGAACAGTTTTTTCTATTTTGAATTAAATTTACAAGTTATGAAGAGAAATAACATCAAAAAAACAACTTAAACCAAACGAGAAACCGTAACAACAACAGACAACAAACGTCATTAGTGTCACGTTGACTTGACGACGTCAGAATGTATTTTTTTAAATAATTTGCAAAGGTATGTCCGCCAACCTGCCTTCTTTCTGGACTTAGGCTCTTTTTGAATGAGTAAGTTTTCAAATTAATTTTACGACGACTAAAAATAAAAATTTTGGAAAAGGAAAAAATAGGAGTCTCCTCTTTTTAAATGTTATTTTTAAATAGCAAATAAAAACACATGATAAATTTTATGAAATGTTGTCAATTGCGTGTGTGACTATTTACCTGACGACCTTTGTCTTAGAGTCTGAGTGAGACTTTAGACGAAGATTTTACTTTATGCACTAGAGCATAAAAAGCGATTTTATGCAGCCAATACCCAACATAAACACGAACTTTAGGAGCATGAGAAGTAAAAACGGTATTTACACCTAAGCATGAGAGAGAACTCGTTGAGCACATAAAATATATTGAACCAAAAATGTATGGGTTAACCAAACAAGATAGTATGGGATCGTTTAGACACCCAGGTGTACAAAATGATCCTTTAGTAGAGGTTTGGAAAATCTCTAATAAATCTAAAGATATAAATCAAACTGCAATAATGGCATGCCAGTATAACAACACTTAAATGACTTACATAAAACTCGTTCAATATTTGCTCTATAATATTTTGGATACAGTAACCGATTTCCCTCAGGGGGATAATTTTGGACACCTTTCCCCTACTTACATGCTGTTCTGTAATGATTCCAAAGGTGTTCGATGGCATGTTATTATAAATTATATAAGCATTCTATGTATAAAATACTAGGGATCCGCGCGGTTTTACCCGCGTGTACCCGTTCCCGTAGGAGTATCAGGATTATGGATATATTATCCGGACATAGGAAATATAACCTATATCACTCGGGAATAATGTTGCTTTCTAATGGTCAAAGAATTTTCTAAATCGGTCCAGTACCTAGTTCCTGAGATTAGCGCGTTCAACCAAACAAACAAACAAACTCTTCAGCTTTATAGTATTAGTATAGATTATTCAAATATGAAGGGTGATAACGATAAGTATAATACTTACAACCTTTTTATCGTGAATATATTCGATGATAAATGTATTCGATGATACAGAAAAAATATATGAATTTGTGCTAGAGCGCTTCAAACAAATTTTTTTACTTAGGTATATTAAGTAACCATCATTATGTGTACATAGCTTTATCATAAACGGTGGAATAAGTTGTCGTTATGAAATAAAATTGACTTATTGTATATTTAGAGACAGGCAATATGTCAAAGTTGTTGGTTTAGAATAAACATACGGCTTTAGTCATAAAATACGCGTTGCCTAAGGCGCTCTACAGTCGGAGCTTTTATATCCAAATCGCGGCAAATGACAACTCTCTGCTAACTATTTATGATGAATTTAATTTTATGATTAAAATGCTTGTTTTATCGATTGCATTGCTTGTTCATAAAAAAAAAAATATAAAATTGAAGAGCAAAGAATATCCATATATCCATATTTCTTTGCTTTGATAGATATATGCCCCCTGATTCACGAACCGTCGGAAACGCTCCCGACAGCGGAATATATGCCCTGTCTCTGTCACTCATTATAGCATAGACAAAGACAAAGCACACAATTCGAATCCGAATCCGTTTCCGACGGTTCGTGAATCAGGGGGCTGGATTTGGAAAAAGTTAAGACTTTATAACATAAATAAGTAGCTATTTTATCTGAATAGATTTCAAACTTCGTAAAACGATTAGACAAGAAAGGATCACACATTAATAAAATAAGGCTAATTAATAACAAGAAACTTTATAAGTAGAAATAAAATACTTTAACGGGAGTCTTTTAAGTTCTTGGTAGCTCGAATACGAAGTCAGCTAATCGTTTTGGATTTGATCCAGCTGTCTCAGTTGGAGAAAAGTTTCTTTTTTTATTAGTTCGATTTATTTGAAAATTACTTTAGTAAATATAGGAAGCCACTTTAATTAAAGTACCGCTTCAGCTTCTTCACTAACTTTGGCAACTGTCAGCAGCATATTTTTTTTTTCAGTTTTCATAAAATTCAACTTGTCAACTAAAGTAGCTCCGTCTACGGAGGGCCTTAAATATTCAAATAATGGAATGGAAATGTGTAGGTATGTAAATATACTAGTACTATTCGTGTTTCAAGTAAAATTATTAAAGAAAATTACCAGGGGTTAATATTATTTTATTTCAGTGCCTACTTATATCATAAAAAATATGTGTGATTGACCAGCTATATATTTGAAACTAAGTATTTAGCAAAAAGGTAAATTTGACATGCAAAAAGGTTAAAGTTAAATTAATTGGAATCATAATATAACTATTAGAATATTTCGGTTACGACTCATTTCATACATTGTTTAAAATGCCCGAATTTCAGTAACTAATTGAAGTTCAAATAGTTGACTTTAATTATAGATAGTTTAAAATTCCCGAACTTCAGTAACTAATTGAAGTTCAAATAGTTGACTTTATTATAGATATTCTGGTGACAATGCAATTTTAATCTCTCTTTACATAATAATATGCACTAAAAGAAATGAAATTGAAAAGTATATCGTTAGCACGCATGTTAGTTTTAAAAGTGTCATCTAACCACTATACCAATAAGTTGATTGATGCCAATACATGGAAAAAACAGTCGTTCTAGTTTTAGTTATTGAATTAGAAGATTAATCGTTCCAATGCACTATTCATCCAATCAGTCCACACGAGACGAAGCACGTGAATTATATCGAAATTTCTGCAGCGGTAATTAGTGGAATCTACACCTAATATATTCAAAGGGAATCGGTATTTAATAGATTGCGAGACCGGTTGATTCACACTCGTGGAAATTCGTGTCAGTCCAGCAGAAATTCGTACGATTGTTAGTCCATCTGTTATCTAATTCTACAAATGGAAGGAAGCGGTTTGAAATGTATTTAATTATTTAGCTAAGCTATTAAATCTCGTTTGATATATTTATCGCATATTCATATGAAAGTGTAACCTTTTTACACTACTGCCTAAGGAGTGTGATGTGTTTAGGGTTATATGTATGTGAGTTTTTTACACGACTACCCAGGAGTGCATTTCAGTATTCCACTACAGCATAGTACCCCGACTGCAATGGGAGCTTGTTTTTTACTTTTTAGTTAAATTTGGCAGAAGTGTTTTTTAATTCAAAATAATATTTTTTTAATCTAAGAAGCTGATCTATTTTAGTGATTGAATGATATACTTAAAACGTTGAAATGACCACCATCGGCTAAATAAATAACAACAAAAAGTCAATTTCTGCATTTCGTAATTCATATTTTTTCCATTTTGCATCACAGTGAAACCTACAATAAAAAGTTTCAGTAGAATATAATAATCTCCATTTATAATGGTGAAAAAAGAAATAATAATATATTTAGCTCGCTTACGCCCGAATTCTCGAACGCAAATCATCTTTGGGAGCGTCTCAAACATCATTGCATCTCTTTCATACGTTTGACATTTAAAGTGACAGGGCGATGTGTAAGACGCTCCCAAAGATAAGTAGCGTACGAGTATTCGGGCATTACTTTCTCAAAAAACACAGCATGCAAGATGCACCGCCTGCCCGCCCGCAAAAAAATGTACACCACGAAATTACCAGTGCACATAGCAAGACAGCAACCTTGCACATTCACCGATTCTATTCTACATGAACCCGGGGCATCCTCAGAAGATGTTACACCGTGCAAAATCCAGCACCGAATCAGCTCCATTTATAAATCATAGGGTTACGTGTAAGTTAGTAAATTCGCATATACTGTCGCTTTTGAGAGGAAATTTTGATAGATACAGATTGTACTTTATTGTAAATAAATTAATACAATTCGTAATTCAAACGCGATAGTACCTAACCACAGAAAAAAAATCTTTCCATGTTCTGTGTAGGTACCTAACGTTTGCACATTGACAAACTTAGGTACACTCGGGGTACAGAATTGCTCTAGTAATTCGGGTTATAGTTAACCCGATAAATATTAATAATGCTAGAATTAAATCAAATTAAACACAATTAAATTCAAATTAGTCTGCTTTAACAATGGATTCAATTAGTCGGGAGTCGAGCGATTCTGAGTTAATCGATGAATATTATCCCCGCTTGTGTACGCTCATGTGCGCTTCTATGCTAAGGCAATTTTTTTGATTTATGTTAAGGCGATACTCGGAAAAAATGTGCTGAAGCGAGATAGCAATGAGAAAACGACGCGCGCGGGAGCGAGACCGATTTTGCAGATTAGGCAAAAAAAACACAAAATCACTTCGTATTAAAAAACTACAGCGATTTAAAAAAATGCTTCTATACGATCCTCAATATTATTGATGTCCACTAATTAAACCAATTTCCAATAGTGTAAGTAACCCCATTTAAGAATAATCTTCACTTTTCGTATTTTTTAGAGGTCTTTTCGAAAATAAAAAGTGTCGAGGCAAAATCATAAAATCGTGTTTTTGAAACTATACGATTCTAGATAAAGGTATGAAGAAATATATATCTTATTACCAGATTTTTAACAACTGTAACCGTCCTATAGTTTTAAATCAAAAAGTCCATATTTTTCCGAGTAGCGCCTTAAATCAATCGAATGTAAACCTACCCTATTTACAGCAAATAAAGCATTATCTTATCTTATCTATTTGGTAGCTTTTGTATTTTTTATTATTATAAGTATATTATTTTATATAAATTAGTTATTAAATAAAACATGTCACAAAACATATTACTATCCCCTCACAGGTTCAGCTTGTTCTGTGAGAAAGTTATGTACGATTTACAAATTGAAAAAAAAAATGAAATTACTGCTCATTTCATTTCAAATATGTTATTTATTCAGTTTCATGGTTTGAAAATACCCTTAAAATACCTACACTTCCTTGTTCAATTTATCATCGTGTATAAATTAATTTAAAAGTAAGTATTTAATAATTCTGAAATGTTAAGTCTATATTCAAACGAACCTAATACTTGGCTTACGTAACAAAAGCTAATTAAAGTATGCTGATGTGATTATTGATTAACTCTCTTTGATTTTGATTGCTTTGAACGTTCAAAGTACTTAGCTCATTTACACTTGACAGTTGCGTAAGATTCCACTTAAGAGTCTTAAGTCTTTTTAATTATTTTATTAAGCAACTGCGTCTTGTGTTTGTTCTCTACATAACCTTTGTATAGAGTAAATTTAACTAAAAAAATAACCATAGTAAATAAAATAGTAGAAGAACCCGTGGCACAATGGGTAGCACGCTCGGCTTCTTTTAGTTTATAGTGAGGGCAAATACAGTCCTTTCGTATACCCGCCAAGCCTAATAGGCTTCGCGTCAGCCCGGAGGTGCAGCCCTTAAGGAAGCAGCGCCCTGAAGTTCGCCGCTCCGCACGCCTCTCGAGGGAGAGGCGGCGCAAGGATGCGGCGCCATAGGTAGGGGGTAGGGCGGCGGAGCAGGGAACTTCGTCGTCCACCAGGGCCCCCGTGGTGGAGGAGCGCGCCACGTGTCCCCGCCGCGCCACACCAGAAGTGGGACGCAATGGCTTCCCGGTGCAGAAGGAGCTTCAACTACGGACACGGGGCGGAGGGGGTGGCCCTTGACACAACTGTCCCGCAAACTTCGTCCGCGTGTGTAGGAAACACCCCGGGGGTTTTAGTGGGGTAGAGCCCCACATATCCCCCTCGTCTCTCCGGGCGGGGAGGAATGCAAAGGCATTTCCTCCGAGTCAAAAAAGGGGTTCTAACCCCAGCTCAGCCTGCGACCGTGCAATTTTCGCAATGGTCAGTGACGGTGATGCCCATGCGGCATGGGTGCCCTAAAATGACTTAACTGAAACCCTTCCCGTGCTTCTGAAGGTACGTCTAGCCGTTTTCGCTCCAACTGCGCGTTTGCAGTTGTCAGTTATACCCGTCAATCCGCACTGTGACCGGGTAGTGGGACATGGGCCATGGCCCATTATCAATCCGTGAGGAAAGCTTGCACTCCAGCAGCAGTGCCATATGGCTGATGATAATGAGAGAATTTATAATAGGAAATAAAATAAAGGACATATTTTCGACTAACGTCGTCTAAGTGGTTTTTAGGGTTCCGTACCCAAGGGGTGACCCCTTAATAAACGGGACCCTTTTACTAAGACTCCACTGTCCTTCTGTCTTTCTGGCTGTCAGTATCTCATGAACCGTGATAGCTAGACAGTTCAACTTTTCACATATCATGTATTTCTGTTGTCGCTATAACAACAAAAACAATATAATAAATACCCCGTCCAGGAAAGCTCCCTCCTGGCCTTGAACCTTCCCAGATCAGTATGGAGATCTTTAAATAGACTCCGTATCTGTACCCAACTTGGTCGAAATAACGACAACTGGTCCAGGTGGGGCTTCTCCAGTAACACAGACCTCGCGTGCAGGTGTGGTTTCACTCCACAGACCATGGCCCACCTGATTGATTGCTCTGCATGCCCGGACACCGGCTCGCGAGAGGACCTCATGTTGGCTACGGATAACGCCGTAAGAGTGGCACAGTTTTGGGCCAACGTCATCTGATTTAAGCTTGCCATTGACACGAGGAAGAAGAAGAAGAAAAAATATTTTAGTAGGGCTCCCAAACAACAAACGTGATTTTATTGCCGTTTTTGGTACGGCGGAACTCTTCATGCGCGTGTCCGACTCGTACTTGGCCGGTTTTTTATTAAGGTATTTTGGTATTGTATACCTACCTATATCTTAATATATAAATAAGACTAGCTTTCCGCCCGCGGCTTCGCCCGCGTGGACTACATGACGCTATCCCGCGGGAACGTGATACTTTTCCGGGATAAATAGTAGCCTATGTTCCTCTCCAGGCTTCAAAGTATCTATGTCCCAAATTTCAGCCAAATCCGTTCAGCCGTTTTGGCGTGATTGAGTAACAAACATCCAAACATCTAAACTTTCATATTTATAATATTAGTAGGATAGGATAGGATAGGATAGTAGGACAAGAGTATAGATTTTTGCGAGTTATATTAAGAACCCAGTACGTTAATCGTAAAAGTTTTGTCAAGATCTAGGAAGACTAGAACTAAATTTAGATGGTCGCAGCGTCCAATGCAGTTAATTCCAATTCCAAGATGCAGATAATGCAGTTTTGGGCTGGTGCCCATCTATAACCGCCCACGTGATCGTATCTCAGCGAGGAATGCAGTCCACCTGGCAGATCGACGTATCGACGATCGACTACCTCGTAGGACTTAACTGTTTTCCGTAGTAAACACTTTAGGCCACAGAGATTTATGTAGAAGAAGTAAGATGAAAATCGAGGCAACTGCTACAGTGCAAATATAAGCTACTAGCGTTCCGCTCACGACTTCGTCTGCGCGCTTTTTTACCCCCTGGGGGGCATTTACAAAAATCCTCTCTTTGTGCTCCCCTATGCTTCCCAAGAAACATACATGCCTTTCGGCCTGTCAGTCAGTCGGTAACGCAAGAGTTTTTTATATAAGTATACGAGATAAATGAAACTTTTTAGTGTATTCTCTGCTCGTGCAGTGTAATTGCTCATGATAGACGAAAATGCAGTTTTGTTATCCCAGCAAGAAAAGGAAGGAGTCTGTTTTCCAAAGTTAACACTGGGCCACAATGTTTTGCACAGTTAATTCTCTGAACAAAAGCATATTTTATTAGATATCTTTTGGTAGGTAATTGTCTAATCGCACATTTGGTACTGCCTCTGATTATTTTTTGGTTGAATTGGGTTAATTTTAAACAATAAAACTAAATTGATATTTTATTACGTTTCATTTATTAATACAGAAGAATGCGCCTTTTTCTTTAGAAATATTGTTTACAATAATCCTTGAAAACTAGGATGTAAAACGAAACAAAATGTAAAATTGAAAATGTTTAATACTAAACCAAAGCAAAGCGGGTGGCGACAAAATGCTTATGCCGAAACGAGCGGTGGGCTTGCACTGACTTGTGGCGGGCGTTTCATTACCTTTGAGTGAGGATCGCTGTGCCTTTATCACTAGTGTCGCTTTCAGATTAGTCGATCACTCTACACGACACTGTAAAGTACTCCACAGTGTTGACGGTGCGACACATCATGTGTGCCGTCGCCCAACACTGCCGAGCGTTACAAGGATTATTAAATCGAATAAGTTTTTAGTAAAAAATTCATTTTCATAAAAGATTTTTTTGCTGACTAAACTTAAATATTAAATTGTCATCTATGCCACACCTGTATACAAAATTTCAGCTCCATCGGACACTGGGAAGTGGGTCAACACGGCAAGTTAATAAAAAGCTTGTAATAACTAACACGGCAAGCTTGTAAAAAAGGACCGACCGATTGAATGAATGATACAACAGATGATTAGCCCTATCACAAAAACTGTCGTTAAGGTAGGTACCTAACCGTTATGGTGACCGTATTATTTTGTATGAAATCCATAGCAGCGCCTCTTTCGGTCGTATAAGGAACTGAAATTCAATACTTATTTGCGTGATCTTATTATTTTGTGTAAAAAAATAAAACCGCCTTCAAAAAAAATCCATCAAAAAGTAAGAAATAATAGCTCTAATACTGTATTCACACCAAATAACGAAAGTAAGTACCTACTTTGAAGTAGGGCGTGAAACATGTACACCTACTTTACTTACCTACAATTTTTAGTTTTTTGTGTTTTTGCTGAGACCTTACGCAAGTACTTACGTTATTTGGTGTGAATACAATATAAGAGGTATTATTTATTACTTTTTGGTGAAACTGGTTTTTAAGGCGGTTTTATTTTTTAATAAAAAATAATTTTTATTTCACTCTTTTTAGTGCATCATGCAGGCAATTTTCGTTTGAATTCAGGTATTTTTAGGTTTTTTTCTGTCGCGTGTTGACTCAATTTTTTTATTTTTACTCTCTTATTAAATATCAAAAAAAGTCAGTTGAGATTCTGCTTTAGGTATGAAATTACCGTCAGAGTGGTTTAAAACGTTCAGAAGTCGATCGCTAGATTTATTTGACTGGGGCGGCGCTCCTTGGCAAATTCTTGCGAAGGTTGTGCCATTTACGAGATGAAAACCCGTTCGCGTGTAGTAAATGCTTGAAATATCTGTTCTGTAGTTCCATTTTAGTGTACCAAGTGGTAAGTGCGGATTTGAAATGGAAGAAAGTCAAATGTTTGGGCGTAAAGAATTATAATTAGTAAGTATTATAATTATCGACACAGAAATAACAGAGGTAACTATAGCGTTTTCGACTTCAATAAAAGATATATTATTACTCTGTTTTACTTATTTACTTATCACTTTATAACAATACTTATTGATCTCGGAGTACCTGTCACTAGGCCGGTGTATCAAAGGCTGCGACAAACATAATATATCGTATAGTCCCACACTTCTGCCTGTTTCGGTGACAGCCGTGACAGTGGAGCCACTTGCAATACGAAATTAGCTGTCAAAATGGACTGTCGTATGAAAACTGTTTTAGTTTCAAAGAACGAAAAAGCTTGTTGCACTATAAGCCTTCTTTTTTTTATTTACTTTTTATATCTCAATTATTTGAAACACTCATCCACTCTAAAAATTCTTAAGTACAATCATGAAGAGTAAACATTGACTACTAGCAGATTACAGACTACAAACTAACTATCATTACAGTACCTACAGAAAAGGCTCATTAGGGGTTAGGACCAAAACATGGAAAACGTTGCAAAAATCTTTATTATTATTTCCCTACCCTATCGTTCGCTTCATTATTATAATAATGTCCCTCACGAATTCGATCGCCCACAATTCGATTCGACGAAAATTCACCTGAAAATTACGTAGAAGTCGCAAAGTATTCTCGTGAAATGAGACCACCATTATTTAACGTAAAATTAATATCATCCACAGCAAAGTACTCGTGAGAAATGGCAGCCGATGTAAATTGCGTAAATCATTAAGTGCAATTAATTTAATTTAAACGAGATACCGAGGGCGCGCGGAAACCTCAAAAGCCGTGTTACGACGTCACATACATTTCATACGTAATACGATTACTGTAATTGCATTCGACACGGTTTTCAATGGCAAATGCGTGCTACCGTTTATTATTAAAACTTACTTAAAAACGATTTTCGAAGGCTATTTTATTTTTAACAGCATCTTTCATATGTTATTCAAAATTTCTAAAGTACAAAAAAATTTAAGAGAATACAAAATAGATTAAATAGGTATATGGGTGAAAATCATTTAAAATGACCATTTTGACATCAAAATTTGTCCACGCGCGATATTTCACCAAATATTATTTTAAATAAAGCAATGAGTACTCACGTTAGTAGAATGAAACATTACCGAAATAAGTATATATAAATTTCAATGTACCTTATCAGTATTTAATAAATATACTCCTGTATTCGCTCCGAGCCCGGATTTTCTCCATACAATATAATTTGTCCTCTTCGTGACTAGCGTTACAAAGTACACCTAAATAAATATAATAAAAAACAGTATTCAAACAAATGATTATTTTTTGTTTAAGACATATGATTTGTCGCTGATATCGGGTTAAACTATTTTATTTTCTTATTTCTATAAATAAATTTTTGTGCTCAAATAAATGTCCAATAATGTGTTCATTTTCGTTATTCATTTTTCTAACGATCTACTTTAGTATTATTTGTTGTTTACCAAAGGGCAACACTTGCTCTCTAAGGAGCCAATCAGATGCCAGAAGTGATTATGTGTCGGTCATTATGTCATCGCATAAAAAAGTGAGTGAACGCGTGGTTTTCTGTCTACACGCGAAAATTACAATTTTGATTCATCATTTTTGTTGTCTCTACCAAAATATGCAGGTATGAAAATACTTATATATTTAATCGATTCATATAGACGGTTTGTTTTCGACCTTTATTGAAATGCAAACAGCTTTCACTCATGACTTACTTATTTGGCTTAAAATATTTTCGATTCTATTCCAAGTAGTAAGTTTGTTCATTTTTGTTATGGGTCGGCACGTTTTTTTTCTCACGTAACAAAAATGATATAACAAAAATGAACAAAAGCCGCATTCATAAGACTGATTTTTTGTACCCAACAACGGTGATGTCCAAAATGAGGGTTATGTGTTTAAACTGTGTTTTTATGTATTTCCAGATTTTAATTACGTAGTATCCATGCTGTTATTGTGCTGTTTGGTTATTTGTCCATTTTGTTTTTACTAACAATATTTTTCTTATTTAAATTTTTACCTTTTTGCATTCACAATGCAATTTTTCAATATTTTTCTTTTTAGAATGCCGATGTCAGCAGCCGATCAACAGCGTCCTTGTAGACACAGGCTGAAAGAACAGAATGCCTATAAATGTTTTTTGTTTACATATTATTGATCGTGACTGGTAGTACTTATATCTATTCTGTGACAGAGTTTAAGTGTCATTGACATTGATTTTACCAACCATGAAAGTTACATATTTTTTTTGCTATCATAAGTGATTTTTTTAAATAAAAATAATGCTTTTTATTGTTCCTGGAAAAAATAAATCAGTTTTATGTGACTTGTGAAAAGACCCTAATATTTCATTTTTGTTATTTTTGTTACGGGTTTCATTTTTGTTACGTTATCATTTTTGTTTCATAAAGATAAAGATAAAGATAAAGATAATTTTTGTCACAATGGTCATTTTAAATGATTTTCACCCATATTCATATCTGTTAAGTTTGTCCAGATACGGGCACACCAACAGAACGAAACACATAAACTTCTTAAAATCATAATTTGTAACTTTATCGTTGTCATTATCGTAAATAATTTCTATTGGTATTCGGTAACCGTCCTAACTTAAACGCGTAATGGGATCCCAAAACGTGTAAAGTATTGTCCAAAATTACGGCATTGTATTTCTTCGAAACGGTTCGGTAATAGGCATAAATATCGGGATCGGTATCAGGAATCTATTGCCGAGGGCCATAGTCAGAACACCTGGCTCGCATCGCCGCAATATCTGCGCGCATCCCGCATAAATATCCATGATGTTTCAATTTATATTCATGATTTTAGTAAGTCAGACGGAATGTACGTCACATTTGATTTCCTTTGTTGGTGATATAAATACGAAACCGCGGCGCTGTGATACTGCCTCCCTGTGATAGCTAGCGCTAATGCATGGGGTACACTGATAGAGTAAAATATAGAAGAGTCCCATAAACTTATCTGAGCCGGTAACAGCGGTGGTGGAGTGAGACATTCGCAATACAAAATTTGCTGTCAAAACGGTCTGTCGGCCGTCAGCAGTATAACTGTTTTAGTTCCAAAAATTCTACCGCTTCAGATACAAACTACTTCCTACAGCACCCTTAAAAGGAATTCGGTAACAGTTCATCTGTCCTTTATTCATGTTGCAGGCAGGATATTTTACTGTGACATTAGTAAGAATTTGATTGAATCAGGCGTCACTTGGCGGAAGTCCCTAACCATTGTGAAAAACGAAATATATGTAGCTTACTTCCGCATAAAACACAAAATGCAAGATGCACCGCCCGCCCGCCCGCAAAAAATTGCACATGCACACCACAAAAACACCAGTGCACAATACCTGCATCTAGCAAGACAGCAATAAACCTTGCACCGTCACCGATTAGACTACTCTACACGTGTTTCGCCCCAACCCGGGGCATCCTCAGGAGATAGTTCGTGCTAGTTCGTGCGAAAAACCAACACCAAAATGGTTTGGTGTTGGTGTTCGGGCGGTGCATCTTGCATTTTGTGTTTTTTGCGGAAGTAAGCTACATATATTTCGTTTTTCACAATGTGACATTAGTTTTGTTGCTGTTCCCGACAGGGTCCAAAATGGATCTATATTTATACATTTTAACACCCATTTAACATTTTGGAATGCAAATAAATTGAAATTGAACCAGTGAAATTATTATATCATGCATGGTTTATTGTTAATCGACCCAACGGGAGAACGATTACAATTTAATTTTTATTGCAAATTACTTATCTAGTGACTATTATAAAATCAAATTTAAAAAATTTGACGGGTTTTCCGATAAATTGCTTTTTGCTTTCGATTGCCTATAACGTACCTACTTAAGTAATATAAATATTATAATGACACAGTTGCTTTAAAAATATACAACGAAATTTACGTTCCCTATTTTCAACGATATCGGGATTCGTAAATGATGTAGTGGTCCGTAGCGTAGTTTTGGTTTCCGTGATTGGTCCGCTATAAACGAAATGATGGCAGGCAATGAGGTAAATGGACAGCGCGACTAGTACCTATAGCCTCTGCAGTAATAATGACGTCCGCTTCGTGCGTTGCAGTTTCAGAACGGTGCACTTAGCTGTATTCTATTTTGTGTATTTGAATTACATGTAGGTAAGCCATGTGATTTGTGATGCCTGTTGTCACCGCAATTTACGTACCTACCTATCTGAAATAAAGCGGTGAGGCTGCGTTTCCACAGAAGCTGCGTGTAGCTCAGAGGGCCTAGACAAGTGGCTTTCTATTATCGATATCGCCAGTAGAATAGAAAGAAAATTGTTGTTGTCTAGGGGGCAGCACAGCTCAGCTCCGCACAGCACTGCTTCTGTGGAAACGCACTGTGAGGCAGGTGATGCTCTGCGTCGCTAGAGCATCTACGTAAACTTGTAAACTAGCACTGCGTCAACGTATCGCTGACGCATGATCATGCGTTAGTGATACGTAGCTTATTATGTAGATGTAGCTTAGTTATAACCTAACCTAAAAGAGCAAGGAGGAAGCTTCAGAGAGAAATTACAAAATACATATTTGATCGCTAAATAGTATTTTTTTTTATTCTTTTCAAAAATTGCCAAAATTTGCTCAATATTCTCAAAAAGGAAAAACAATAAACCGAACTCCACGCTCCATATATCGATGACACATGAAGTTTTTATTGCTTTTCCATTTTGAAAATATTGAGCAGTTTTTGGGCAGTTTTTGAAAACGAGATTTGAGTTTTGACAATTGGGCAATTGGCGTTTTTTTACAATGGATCTCTACATTGCCGTAAAAACCATTGCAGAGATTCAAAAAGTTACTCATCTATGAGACGCTAAAGTGAGCCCCTGTTTTGTTTTGAGTAGTAAGTACATTATGTTATGTGTATTATATATTTTCCATACTAATAATAGATAATAATAAATAAATAAATAAATCGTCTGTTGTGATAAAAATACCATACACATTTGCATAAGAAGATTTAGGAAAGTATTCGTAACGAGAAAACTGTTTCAGGGTCTTCGCTAAATAAAATCCTTTTCCTACAATCTTGGGAGGCATGTGAGGTATGTAGGTGTAATGAATAAACAATGAAGGCAAATTTCCGATTTGGTGGACGTTCAATTCTGTTTGGTTGCGATCGGTGGAGCACAAAGCGATTGTTCGTAAAACGTAAACTGATGCTGACGATAGACGGACAAATTGAATTATTGATGCTATATCCTCTCATCGTGACAGGCCGAAGTTTCGTCGAGCTCGCTAGCTCGGCTCATGCTCAATTAGCTAGCAGACCGACGAGCTTAATTTAGTTTAAATTTTGCAGCCAATCTGTCCAGTCTATTACTGTTACCGTATCCAGTGGGATATATTATGTCATTGCTCCAAAGATAGGACAAAGTGTCGCTTTATTTATAGGCTCGCTAAAGATTTATTTTAGTGGTTTCCGGTATTGTTCGCTTTAACTGATGGTGGCTAAATGATGAGCGAACGGCGAGTTGGTTTTGTTGTTACTGAGAACCATTTATTTTAATATGCCTATTAGTATTAGTTAGCGAGCAGAGTGACATTTATCAGAATAGTTCCAGCAATTTGTGAAAAATTAATGAAATATTAACAAGTAAATAGAAAAGCAAAATACAAAATGGTACCTTAGAAAATACCTCCTAACTCACTAAGTCTGTCTAGCTACTTAAACCACATGGTTTGGTAGATAATAAATGTAAATTTGAACACAAACGACGCGCGAGCTGAGATTCTAGCACCTGACTGAAGAGATTCTGCTCCGCTGAGCGAGCAGAGCGAGCGTCGCCAGACTAATGACGTTCGCGGGCGGAGCAAGTTTTATTTTTCGATGATCTTTTCTCTAAAGTGATGTAGTCCATATTAGCCGTAGTAACCCAAATAAGAATTTAACTTTCTTATTGTACTTATGAAGTCTTTTATACTGGCGAGAATGTACTTTGGCCTAAAAATGGTGGGACGATAAAACATGACCTAGAATATAATTGTAAAATGATTTCAATATTGGCGGTAAGTAGTCTTTTATGGGTATGTGTGTAATATATGATATAATAACATATCGTATAAAACTCACAAAGTATAACAACACATTACATAAAATCATTTTTATATAACGTTCATTTCGTATAATCAACGAATCATATAAATTCAAAATATATAAATTTAAATCGTATAATAAACATTTGATATAAAAACGTTTCATATAATAAAGATTTACTATAAAGGTAGCGACAGACTAAGTGTGTTTCTAGTCATACAAGTTCAATAGTCTAGATTTCATAATGCGTTGCATACGATGCGTACGTGGGATCAGTCTGTCTCTACCTTAACACTTACATTGTATAATATTTAAAACACATAATAATCATATTATTCTATAATATCTTACCGTAGCTATTCCTAGCTACGGTAGCGGCTATGGTAACGGCGGGGCAGGGGGTGCTAAGAATCCCCGGGTAGGCTCCGGCTACCAACACCGACGACTTGACCTGGCAACCTACAACACGCGCACGTTGAGGCTCGACGAGAAGCTTATAGAGTTGGAAGAGGCAATTAGTAAGTTGCATTGGGATATTATTGGGTTATCTGAAGTCCGAAGAGAGGGGGAGGACTCGATTACCCTTCAATCCGGTAACTTACTATACCACCGGGAGGGCGACCAACAGTCCCAAGGTGGTGTCGGGTTCATCGTCCATAAATCCCTTGTCAACAACGTGATCACCATCGGAAGTGTCTCGAGCAGGGTAGCGTACCTGATACTCAGATTATCGAAACGATATTCGCTGAATGTTATCCAGGTCTACGCTCCGACCTCGAAACACGACGATGTCGAAGTGGAGGCTATGTATGAGGAGATCTCTAAAGCCATGCATAGCTATAAAACCCACTACACGGTTGTGATGGGGGATTTTAATGCTAAGTTGGGGCAACGCTGTGGTGATGAGTTGAGAGTGGGGCAATTTGGATTTGGGCAACGGAACGAAAGGGGCCAGATGCTGGCAGACTTCATGGAGAGGGAGAACCTCTACATGATGAACTCCTTCTTTAAGAAGCCCGTAAGCCGCAAATGGACCTGGATTAGTCCGGACAGTAAAGTCAAAAACGAGATAGATTTTATTATGTCAACGAGGAAGCAAATATTCAATGATGTCGTTGTCATCAACGCCGTAAAGACGGGAAGCGATCACCGCATGCTTAGAGGCACATTGAATATCAACGTCAAGCTGGAAAGATCTCGACTAATAAAATCTACGCTCCGACCAATACCGGCTCAAATTCAAAACCCCGAGTGCTTTCAGCTCGAGCTCCAAAACCGCTTCGAAGCCCTTGAGAACAGCATCGATATGGACGATCTATACAACATGGTGGTGGATACTGTCCGCACGGTAGGGTCCAAGCACTACAAAACCCACCGTCCTAAATTAAAGAAACTCTCCAGCCACACTATCCGACTCATGGATCAGAGAAACGAAATGAAACTACAGAACTCAGCGGATGCCCTTCGTTATCGACAGCTAAATAGGCAGATCTCCAAGTCCTTGACAAGCGACCTTCGCCAATTTAATACCGAGCGTATTAAAGAGGCCATTGAGCGGAACAAAGGCTCCAAAGTGTTCGCTAGAGATCTGACTATAGGGCAAAGTCAACTGACGAGGCTGCAAGCTGAGGACGGTAGTATCATTTCATCAACACCTGAAATCCTGAGGGAGATTGAGAGTTTCTATGGACAGTTGTACTCCACGCAAACACCTGTTGAAAGAAAGGCTACAGAACCTAGAGCCAAGCTTACCCGACACTATACCGAAGATATTCCGGACGTCAGCCTGTACGAGATTAGAATGGCTCTCAAGCAGCTCAAAAACAACAAGGCGGCGGGCGATGACGGAATCACAACAGAACTTCTGAGAGCGGGCGGTAAGCCGATACTTAAGGTCCTCCAGAAGCTCTTCAACTCTGTCATCCTCGAGGGCAAAACGCCAAAGGCATGGGGCAGAAGCGATGTGATGCTGTTCTTCAAGAAGGGTGATAAGACTCTCTTGAAAAACTACCGACCCATCTCGCTTCTGAGCCATATCTACAAGTTGTTTTCGAGAGTCATTACGAATCGTCTCGCTCGCAGGTTCGACGACTTCCAACCTCCCGAACAAGCCGGGTTCCGAAAAGGTTATAGTACCATAGACCACATTCATACGCTGCGGCAAGTTATACAGAAGACCGAAGAGTATAACTTGCCACTATGCTTGGCGTTCGTGGACTATGAGAAAGCCTTTGATTCGATCGAGACCTGGGCAGTGCTGCAGTCTCTTCAGAGGTGCCAAATAGACTACAGGTACATCGAGGTGCTGAGGTACTTATACCAAAACGCCACCATGTCAGTCCGACTACAGAACCAGAGCTCTAATCCTATCCAACTACAGCGAGGTGTGAGACAGGGAGACGTCATTTCTCCGAAACTATTCACAGCTGCGTTGGAAGATATTTTCAAGCTACTGGACTGGAAAGGATTCGGCATTAACATCAATGGCGAGTACCTAACACACCTGCGGTTTGCCGATGATGTAGTTCTCATGGCTGAGACCTTGGAAGACCTGAACACAATGCTCGAAGATCTCAGCAATGCTTCCCAAAGAGTGGGTCTGAAGATGAACATGGATAAGACGAAAATCATGTCCAATGCCCATGTTGCATCCGCTCCAGTTAATGTTGGGAACATTACACTCGAAGTTGTTGACCACTATGTCTACCTAGGACAGGCAATCCAATTAGGTAAGTCCAACTTCGAGAAAGAGATCTCTCGTCGAATCCAGCTCGGATGGGCAGCGTTTGGGAAGCTCCGGCATATATTTGTGTCCAAAATTCCTCAATGTCTCAAGACTAAGGTCTTTGACCAGTGTGTGTTGCCAGTTATGACTTATGGAAGCGAGACGTGGTCTTTTACTATGGGTCTCATAAGAAGGCTCAAGGTTACCCAGCGAGCAATGGAGAGAACGATGCTTAGTATTTCCCTGCTCGATCGAATCAGAAATGATGAGATCCGCAGGAGAACTAAAATGACCGACATCGCTCGAAGGATTGCTCAGTTGAAGTGGCAGTGGGCGGGACACATAGCGCGGAGAACCGATGGCCGTTGGGGCGGAAAGGTTCTCGAATGGCGACCGCGAACCGGACGACGTTCCGTGGGCAGGCCCCCTACAAGGTGGACCGACGATCTGGTCAAGGTCGCGGGAAGCCGCTGGATGCGGGCAGCGCAGGACCGATCGTTGTGGAGATCCTTGGGGGAGGCCTATGCCCAGCAGTGGGCGTCTTACGGTTGAAATGATGAATAATCATATTACATAAAATCATTTCATATAACGTTCATTTCGTATATTCAACGAATAACTATTTCTGGCGCCTCGCCGGCCGCTGCGGCGGCACGCTCGCTTCGCTCGCTCGGCTCGAGCTTCGTTTTGTTCACAGTTCTAACCTAACCTAACCTATCATCAATTGTTTTGTCACCATTGTGGCTTTTTATGGCGGGGGGCGGGCGCTGTGCCCCGTACCCCCTGATCCTTTGCCTTATCTATAAATTTAATGATGATGATATGAAACAAAATTATATCAAATGACCGTTATAGCAAGTAAGTTTTATATAAGATATTTTTATATAAAATGAGCGTTATGTTAAATGATATTATACAAAATGATGATTATGTGAAATGAACATTATGTAAAATGAAATTAGTTGAAGTATTGTTAAAACTAACGTGTATTATGTCATATGAATGTTATTGAAATGAAATTATATCATTCATTACGCACCCGTTTTTTATGTCTCAACTTTACGATTGACCAACATTTAAATTCATTCTCCGTTAAAATGGTCTACTTATATCAAAAATCTTTAAGCAAAATCTCTTTACCTAAAACACTAAAAAACGAAAAATAATCATAGTTTTTAATTCAAAGGACGAAAATGCGTGACTTTTCTTACTAATTTTGGTAGGTACTATAGTGTGTATAACCACAGCCGTTAGATGAAATTGTAGGCTGTGGGCAGTTAGCTTTTTAAAAAGGAATAGAAACTGTTTTACGATTATATTCTCAAATCAATCTTTAAAAAATATGAGTTTAAAAATGAAAGATGGATTTGACGCAGTCATATACTAGACGGTAATAAAGAGAGAAGTTCCATTAAAAATATAATATATTTTTATATAAAGTAATACAGAGAAAAGTGAAATAAAAGCCCAATTACCAGAAGAAAGTATTTTATTGAAAAATACCTATAGAATAAAGTGAGAGACTGTGAGATCTCTCACAGTGGTGAAGCCGCCGGGTCGAAGACAGGAGAAACCAATGGAAGTATTGTATATTTAATTGTAGAAACATAATTTTCTTTTTCCCCGAATACCTAGGAAAAAAGCAGCTAAGCGAGTGGCCCTAATATTTTGATATAAAAAAAATAAATAAAAAAAATATATCATTTTTCTGATCGGCGGACATTTTGTGAGAAAATATTTTCACGGAAAAATTTTCACAATGGAGTCGATATCAACCTGTTTCTCGGGCAGTCCGCATGAATCCTTTTCATCATTCTTAGAAGAGTTCAAGGAAGCGGCTGCCAAACAAAAATTCATTTCGTCGAATGAACTCCTGATGTTACTACCATCATATTTGAAGAACGGGGCGTTATATTTCTTTAGGGAAGTTAAGAGCTCTGTTAAAACATTTGATGAATTGGTGGAAAAATTCAAGGAAGAATTTGTGGAGTTGGATTATGGTGAAAAATTCTACAATGCGAGACAGGAGAACAGGAGTCCCTGGATTTTTTTTATTATTTGGCCAATCTAGCAGGGAAGGCTGGCATTGTAGAAGATAATATATTTATAACGCAATTCCTGAGGAATCTACACCCATATTTACGGAGTAGGTTGATGCTAACCCATTTCACGGATAAAAAGGCATTGAAAGCAGTATTGATCCAAATGGAAAAAAATAGCCCTGATAGAAAGGAAGAAAATATAAATGTTTATAGAAACTCGGCGAGTTTTGGTCCAAATATGGCCACAGCTAATAGAGGGGGGGGAGATAGTAGGCCATGCGGGCCATTTAATTTTAATACGCCGGTACAGAACCGAGCAAGATATTCATCATCGCCGCGTGCTCAAGAAGCTGGTGTTGGTCATAGTGTTAATGGTTTTAATGTATATTCTAGGAAAGCGGAATATGTACCACGTCGCAATGACGTAGGACGAGGAGAACATCTCTCCTGGCGGATGCAGCAGCATGGCACGGAGCAAGTAGGACGATTGGGACATGCGAATGTTGTTGCGGACGGAGCGTCGTCGGATCGGCAGGTCAGACCAGTTGTTCCTTTTTATGCGCATAATTTTGCAGATGTGGCCCTGATCGATACAGGTGCTGCAATTTCATGTATCAGCCAGACCGCTGCGGTACAAATGAATGCAAGGCGTGTGGCTGATGATGAAAGGTGTGCGAAAGCAGTGAATGGGAGCTTATTACAGATAATAGGAAAATGTAGCATAGATTTTTCTCTGAATAATTTTAATTTTTGCCATGAATTTTTAGTAGTAGCTGATTTGAACCGTAGTGTTATTTTAGGGGTAGATTTTTTAGTAAAGAATAGAATGAATATCGATATGGTTAATTGATGTGTATATTTTTTCCAGAATAAAATATTGTTTTGTGATGACAGTCAGAAACAAAACACGATTCGTGATAGGATTCTTTCAGAACAAAAGATAGAATCGATTTTTCTTGACAGTTCGAGTTCGATCGCGAACGAACAAATGAAGTTCAGCGGAACAGCTGAGAATAAGGGTTATGATATAGTAGGTTCGATGGATTTTCAAGGGTTGAATAAGAGTAGGTATGTTTATTGGTCGGATTCGCGCAAAGTTGCGTGTGGGGTAGAAGAGAAATGTGTTAAGGTAGAGAAGGATTTAGGTAGGATTAATAAGCGGGGTTTGTTAGATTTTTCAGAGGGGAAAGTAGACAAGTTTTCTTCTTCGAGCAAACAGTAAGATAAGCCAGGGATAATGCCGGTTAATAATAATATAAAGATGAGTGGGGATGAGTCTCCGGTGCAACGGGACGTTATAGGTAAAGCCAACGTAGTGGCAGATTTTGTAAGTAGGAAGCCGTTAAATGAGGAGAGAGGGCGAGAGGTAGGAAAGAAGCAATCTTCTTTACATATTGAACCTGATAATGGTATAGATTTGTTTAGCATCAACGTACCAGCAAAGGTTCACGCGAATAATAGTAATGTGCAGGCGTCAACAAAAGTATCGCCAGTTAGTAGTTTGTTAGGTAGGGAAAAGCGTTCAGCAGCAGATCGTTCGTTGAGGTTAGATATGATAGGTTTAGATGAGACGGTAACAGAAAAGGTTAATCGTATAGGCGGATTATTTGCTAAGGCTTTAAATAATATTGTGAGGGTGCAAGTTATTAAAAAACGGTATTATTATAAAAGGGTGCGACCTAGATCGTTTCGGGTCAATGACCAAGCCTTATTGTATGTGCCAAGGCGAGTTACGGGTAGATGTATGAAGTTGGAGCGGCTGTACCGTGGTCCTTATAGGGTCGTACAGAATGTGGGACGGTCTGATTTGTTGATACGTCGTATAAATTCGCGATCGCGTGGGGTGGTTGTACATTCGAATCGTTTGAAACGTTTCGTGCCACGCTGATGTATCTGTCTGATAGAATGTTAGATGATAGTTATTATTCGTAAATAAGAAAGGTGTTTGTGGTTACATCTTTAACCTGTAATTTTATCCATGTTGTATATTTGTGTTTTAGGAAAGATGTATTGTATTGTTGTAAATATGATATTAACCGGTGTTTCTTTTTCATGTTGATCCTGAGCTTTGATGACTGATGAGCTGGAGAATGAGGCCACATAATGAGCTTACTAGGTCGTGCGTTGCGAGGACCCAAGGATATATCTTGTAGCATACTAGGAATTTCCGTGGTAGTCTACCTTTGTATGAGAAATATTTGTTGGTTGACATAGTTTGTTGGACCGATCGCTTGATTTTATTTTTGGGAGCAACATGATAAGGCAATAAGCTATTTGTCATGGGGTCCTGGTTTTGGTCCCACGCCCTTAAGAATGAGATTGAGACGAGTTGGTAAGGTAAGAGTAAGGGATTGTTCCCAAGGTTGATAACGAATGTTTCTCAAGGAAAGTAATTTCTGACATGGAATAAATCGGGTATTCTATGCATGTTCGGAATTCCTTTGTAGTATTTTACCTTGGGTAATCGTTTGAACTCACGATAGTCATCTTGAAACTTTGAATAGTAGCAGATAATTTCGTGAACTTCGATAGATTATGTGAGATGACTGTATATTATGGTATCGGCTTTAAAAGTAGTGGATTTCGCTGTGTGGTTGGGACAATATCTATGGCCTCATTCTTAAGCATCTTGAATTTGTTTATTCTTTAAGAAGCTTTTGTATCTGGTTGTATTTTTATCGTCTTGATTACATATGTGTTATTTTCTGCATTTGAAAAAGATAATTTTTTCTTCTGTCTTTGCCTGCGTTAATTTTGGATTATTTCTATTCGGTGGAAATAGATCACGAGTTGGTGATATAATTACAATAGTTGGCAGGGAGGAAAGTTTAGTGTTAATAAATAACGGGATCGTGGGAACCTCTGGTAAATTTTTAGACCAGTTTTTTTTGCCAGATAGTTTATCGAATGATGATCGTTCGAGAAGCTAGATCCTAGCTGGGTCATGTTTCCATGGTTCTATGGTTTATAATTCCGTTTCTGGTCTTAGCTAGTTTAGATTTTAAGTCGCGATACAAAATGTACTGGAACTTGTAATGATTATTTAAGTAGGGTCTGCACCTTAAGTGTGGATAGGTTATTGGTTAAGTAGGGTCTACGCCTTAAGTGTGGATAGGAGTTTGGGGTTAGGATCTACACCTTAAGTGTAGTTAGGTATGTATTTTGAGGGTCATGCCTTATGTATGATCGAAATTTTTTTCTTAGGGTTGTCACCTGTTGAAAAAAAAATTTTTTTCTCCGATGAAAAATTTTTTTTTTGAATGGAGGGGGGAATGATTGTAGTGTGTATAACCACAGCTGTTAGATGAAATTGTAGGCTGTGGGCAGTTAGCTTTTTAAAAAGGAATAGAAACTGTTTTACGATTATATTCTCAAATCAATCTTTAAAAAATATGAGTTTAAAAATGAAAGATGGATTTGACGCAGTCATATACTAGACGGTAATAAAGAGAGAAGTTCCATTAAAAATATAATATATTTTTATATAAAGTAATACAGAGAAAAGTGAAATAAAAGCCCAATTACCAGAAGAAAGTATTTTATTGAAAAATACCTATAGAATAAAGTGAGAGACTGTGAGATCTCTCACAGTACTTATTGATCTGTCAGAAGTCGGTGCCAAGCCTTCTCTTACGAAAGTATCGCAAGTCCGCCCCCGTGCACACCAGTCCACACCTCACGCACAAAATAAACAGGCCTACCTCACGCCTGGGACCGGCTTTTTTATACTTATGTTTATTATTCCACTAGGTATAATTATTCGTTTGGCTTGGCACCCCGTGCACACCACACGTCACACCTGGGACCGGGTTTTTTTGAATATGTTTATTATTTTACTCGGTATAATAAAATTCATTTGGTTTGGCACCGACTTCAAACAGTTAAGTAAGTACCAAGATAAGTTAGAAAAAGACACGGATTTTCGTCCTTTGAATTAAAAATTCTAATTATTGGTCTTTAGTGTTTTAAGGTTAAGATTTTTTTGAAAGCGGTTTAATTTTTTATTTTAAAAACGTTTTTATTTTTCGATTTTTAGTGTCAATAATCGTAGCTTAAGAAACTGTAATTGTTGTAAATATCCTAACCGTTACGGTGTTTAGCCTTCCATCTTCAGCTCACCTTAATTACTAGAAAGAATACAACTAAACTGTTGAGGAGTTTTACCTCTCATCTTCAGCTCACCCTAATAACGGGCCATTCGAACAGTACTTAAAGAATTATTCTCCAAATCCTCGGCCTTGGCAACTTTTTGTTTTAAAAGGTACCAAATAAAACTTCTCGTCATTTTTGCTAAGGACAATTAAAATATGGTATTTGAAGGTAATAATAAATAATCGTATTCCTTATGTCAAACGATTTCTTTTTTCCATGTATAAATAAGTTTATGCTTTTTTCATTGAAACGCCGTTTTCTGTTTAAAATTTTTTTTGTATGAATTTTTTAAGAAATTTGTTATGAATGAAATTTTATGTTTTTTACATTTAAATTGTTGCTTTGCAATTGATTGGTTTCTAGCTTTCTAGCTATATTGGTTTAATATATTGATCTAACCTGGGTTTGGTTCTGCTGATCTGACCATTTAGTACCTACTTAGTGCTTAAAATTCTAAAAATCCTTAAAGTGGCCACAAAGGGGTCTCCTGCCTTACCTTCTATCACCAGCTCATCACCGTGAGATGATGAGTAGCAGATGCAAATACTTACTAGAATACTAGCTTCAAAACATATATGGAAGCGTATGGCTTGCCTATAAAGTTTGAAGATTTCGCTCGATTTCCCTGGGATTCCATCATCTGATCCTGACTTAGTGAAAATGGGATCACGTCAGAAGTAGGTATATATTCTTTCGAAAAGAATTTTGAATTTTCGTCAGTAGGTACGCAATATTCAGGATAGCTCCAAAACTTCTCGTCAGTTCTTGATCAAATTTGAAAGGGACCACACGAGAAGCATCACCTTTCAAGTAAAAAAAAAGAATTATCCCGGTTCATTAACAAGTTCGGAGGTAACACACATAAAAAAAAATCAGTCGAAAAGAAAAACTCCTTCTGTTTTTGAAGTCGGTCAAAAAGTAAAAAGAATCTGTGGTGTGGCTTGCTTTTGGTGCTTTTGATAAGTACCTGTGCTGTGATTTACAAAAAATATGCATTTTTTAGAATCGCGACGCGAATTTGTACCCAACCATTTTTATGGTTGTAAACCAAAATGGTAAAAAGGAACCCTGTGCGTTAAAGTTTTTGACTTTTGATGAAAAACGTAAATAATACCGTTCCCCCCTTATCTCCTGAGTTTACATAGAGAAAAATCTGAAATTATTTTATGTGATAGAAGTTTATGTAAGGATAACAGAAAAAAACGATGTCTCCAAATAATATACTTTTTCAGAAATCGTCAATAAAAATTACATTAGTTCCAGTTCCTGACCTAAAACTGCAATATTCTACACCGCAAATTCTCTAACGAATATTATTAGCATCGCCGATTACGGTTACAACCGGATTAGTACTCTTTCTTTTTGGATTTTTTTTGGTATCCAATCCTATTTTTTAAATTCACGGGCGAGCTTATTCGTTATCGATACAACAATCAGCTCATTACCCCCGCGAGAAGCCCACTTTATCCCCGAGGGGGTATTACGTGGTATTACCCCCAGGTTAGGAACCACTGCACTAAGCTTAGTGTAAGCACAGACTAGGTACTAAATAGTACAATATAACTTTTTAGTAAATTCGCATACTATTGCGTTTGGGAGACATTTTGACAGATAGATTGTACTTTATTGTACATAAATAAGATATAGAATAGAATTGATAATTCAAATGCGATAGTAACGTTTGCACATTGACAAACTTACACTCGGGGTATTTTATATCTATATTTTATAAGCTCATTTCTCAACATATCTAGTTCTTGTTTTTAATTCGCGCGAGTGATCGCCACCTTCGCTGAGAACACTTTTAGCTTCAGTGAACTGTGCCTCCGATCCTGTCTCCGATGCAAAACTTCTTTATTTTTAACTAGCAGCCGCCCGCGGTGTCACCCGCTTGGTTCCCGTTCACGTGGAAATATCGGGATATAATGTACTTATGTTTTAATCCAGGCTATCTATCTGTGTGCCAAATTTCAACCAAATCCGTTCAGTAGTTTCTGCGTGAAAGAGTAACAAGCATCCATACATCCATACCTACTCACAATCTTTCGCATTTATAATATTACTAGCGGCCGCCCGCGGTTTCACCCGCGTGGTTCCCGTTCCCGTGGGAATATCGGGATAAAAAGTACATATAAACCTTCCTCTTGAATCACTCTATCTATTAAAAAAAAAACGCATCAAAATCCTTTGCGTAGTTTCAAAGATTTAAGCATACAAAGGGACATAGGGACAGAGAAAGCGACTTTGTTTTATACTATGTAGTGATGATGATTAGGATCTGAACGATATCTGCCCCCTTTGAATAGCTTTGGACTCAAAATAATGTTTTGAATCGTATTAACAAAGACTGGTGGTTGCTGCCCTAAAACTTATTTAAATTACTTATGAATAAGTTACTTACCAGATTACGGACATATCAAAGCACTGAATCATTTTAATTAGGTACCACGTTTTATTAGGTTGCTTTCTTGTTTGTACACATGTAATAGTAGATTGTTTAGCAAGGGATGTATGGCACCCATAACAGTCGAGTGTTTTGGCGCACGAACGAAGTGAGGGCGCCGATAGTTCGAGACTGTTATGGGTCCATACGCCCGAAGTAAACACTCTACTTTTCATTTTGAATATGAGGAAAGTAAAAATAAACAGAAATACTTAATCTAAAAAATATTTTTCCTATGGCCGCGGAATTTTCGAAAGACTATAACTTTTTTGTTCATTTTCTCTGTTTAGGGAAGGCAAGGGAAACTAAGTCCATACAGTCTTGTTTGGTGTTTGACCCGTACTCTATGCAATTCCATGAAATTAATAGCTTGATTTTTTATGTTGCAAATAACTTATTTGGTTTAATCTGTTTCTAAAAACGCATTCTTTAAGAAAATCAATGTTGTAGATATTAAAATAATAATTCTACGATATTAATTATTTTATATAATAGCAAAACATTGCGATTTGGCCTGGGAGCAGACCAAATCGGCTGTCGGATCGGAACGTGTATGTTCATTTTCTCTGTTTAGGGAAGCCAAGGGAAACTAAGTCCATACAGTCTTGTTTGGTGTTTGACCCGTACTCTATGCAATTCCATGAAATTAATAGCTTGATTTTTTATGTTGCAAATAACTTATTTGGTTTAATCTGTTTCTAAAAACGCATTCTTTAAGAAAATCAATGTTGTAGATATTAAAATAATAATTCTACGATATTAATTATTTTATATAATAGCAAAACATGGCGATTTGGCCTGGGAGCAGACCAAATCGGCTGTCGGATCGGAACGTGTATAGATGTTTTTACAGATTTTGACATGACTCCTCCTATTCCTTTTTTAAATTTCATAACGGCCCTAGGGCCGCCACATACCACTTTCAACCCGCATTTTAGGCAAGTTAGGAGTTACTTTCAGAATATGAGAGATGAAAACGATTTTTCACACTTATGGTCTGAAATGTTAATATTATATTTGAGAAAAGAATGCAGTACGTGGCACTTTTCCGAGGTAAACATTCTAAATTTGAAAATCACTGCAGTAATGAATTTCAGTACTTACTTACTGCACTGATTTTAGTGCAGTAAGTAAGTACTGAAATTCATTACTGCAGTGATCTGCAATGGTACTACCAACTTTTTTTCTTTATTTTTTCTTTCGTTATTCCTGTGTATAAAAACAGAAAAAGCAAAGGGACATTTGCACCATACAGCCACATTATTATTATTATTGTAATTATTATATCATAATTAGGTTAACTTTTTTTAAATACGGTGCGCACAGAGTATATTACTTCGTATTGTACCACAAGCGTTATGAACCCTTAGCACGAACATCAATCGAAAAAACAAAATGAGATTTATCATAGACAAAATATCCTTTACGAGTAATTTTGTATGGGAAATATGTACAGCGCCATCTACCGCCCAGAAGCGGGTATTGAAGTTGCGCATTTTCGTAGCAAGTAGTAAGTATCAATAGGCTGTATGACCGTTCCACATGGCCTCACAAACCAATATTAAAAAAACGGCGGGAATGATTTTCAGCGGTTCATTTGATATCAATACAGCTTTGTGTAATAAATTATCAAAATGAGTTCTGCCAATGAAACATATATACAGACATTGTATGTACCTACTTCACCAAATTTGAGAGCAGAAGCAAAATTAATAACAGAAAACTTACTGCCAGCAAAATCAAAAGAAAGATATATGAAAACCTACAGTCTGATTTGGAAAAGTGAAAAAAAGGCGCATACGTTTTCGGAATCTGTGTTGTTGGCGTATTTTAATGATACATCATTAAAATATTATTATTATGGGCGATTTATACATAAGTGTGCCCGGGAAAACAATAACATTTACATTTAATAATTGCCCGAACATGTGTGATATAAATTTTAATAAATATTATTTAGTTAAACAGTTTTTTTTATTTCCTCGCATTTCTTGAGAAAAGTACTATACAAGCCTTGTACGGTAAGCAAATTACCTTGCCTCGAATGATTAAAGCCCTCGCCTGCGGCTCGTGCTACAAACCATCCTCGACAATGTAATTTCTTACTTACCTGTCCTCGGCTGTAATGTACTATTATACTAGCTTCTCGATAAGCTAGAGACTTGAAACTTTGAACATAGGTCAGAACTCGATGACAATGCAATATTACGGTATCATTGAGCTGATCTGATGATAGAGCCGGAAGAACGCCACAGGAACTACATGGTTGAACCATGCTACACCATCGTGTTTGGACTCGTTAGAATTGTCTTGACACGTACTCTGACGGGAGACGAGGTTCAGGGTCTGATGATGAAGCCATACGGCCATGCCGTAGGAACTCAATATTGAAACCATGCAACCCTCAGATCATATAATACTATAGCAACCCCATCGAGTTTGGGCTCGTTTGAATCGTCTTTACGAGTACTCTATTAGAAAATATTTCTAGTCTGTTTTAAAAACGTGTTTTATTAAATAAAATTTAAAAAGAAGAGATTATTATTTGTGCAACTTGATTTGGTTCAGTCAAGTTTACTAGTGGTCTGACAAGAAAACTTTTAAATGTCTCGCGACCGCGGACACTGCACAAAATTGTGTTTTTAAGACTGATAAAATTTGATAGAACCCATTGAATGGATAGAACTGAACTGTCTTGATTAATTACCTAATATAATGTTATTTTCATATTGATCTATGAATAAGTATATATTTAATCCATTAAATTAATGATAATAGCGTAACTTGGTGAATTTCCGTAGGCGCAATGGGAATTGGGTAACCGGGTCCAAGTGTAAAGTTTACTCGCCGTCAGTCAATATAAAGAGCAAACGAATGCATTCGCGGGAGCAAGGGCAATTTAAGCTCTAAATTGTATGAAAACGGTATAAAAACCATTGCCAGTTAAAACCTTTTTGGCGATTTCAGGTGAATGCATAATAAATAAGGTTAATCACAACTTTTTAAAATTAATAAAAGGCTTATTTTACATAATTTAAATAGTATGGTATAAAGTCAAGACTGAAATCAATATTAAATCCAATGGACTTATTTCTTACTTAATTTTAAGTTGCTATACGAAATTAATGCAATATTTCTAGGTGACTTCATAATAATAGCTTTAGTTACCTACTGCATTGACATTATTAAATTATATTAACGTGCTTATTGAAAAATAACCAAGTCAATTTCAAATCATATTGAAATAAATTATTTTCTAAACCAAAATATTCAATCTCATTTTAAAAACTAATCTATTCTATTAGAAATTAACCCCTGGTTTGTAACTCTGGAAAAATAATAAAAATCACAGAAACCTTATTTTAAGTTTTTGATGTAAGAACATTATTTATTGTACTATTTTAAACCAACTATCGATTCCCTAGTCTTAAACAAATCTCTAGCCCAGAGTATTCTTTAAATAATTATCCCGTTGTACAAACCTTTTTGCCGTGTAATCATTGTGTCAATCCGTAACATCTAGACCTCCCCTGAAGCGAGTCTAATTAAGTTTTCCAATGGAGGTAAATTGAGCGCATTAATCCGAGATAACCAGAGGCACAGAGTAGTAGTAAATAGTTATGGCGGCGGCGGTTATCCGGCGTCACGCGATTAAGATTTACTTAGCAGTAATGGGATATGGAATAAGCTCAAAAACATAGCCAACAGCATTATTAACCACTTGGGGGTTTTATTTTATATGCAGGTGCACTTATACAATGTGTATACGACAATAAATGACTCCTGAACTCCCGAGTCCGTAGCTCAGTGGTCACTACCCGGGCGAATGCACTATTCGCCCGGGTAGTGAATGGTCGTGGGTTCGAGTCCCATCGGAGCTAATTGTGAGACTTGACTAGTTGAGACTTTAGGACCCACCCGCACCGGTAGGACCCAATCCTTGAAACAAGACAAACGCTTTCGTGAGCGATTTGAGTTCAATTTTTTCTACTCGTTCGCCTAGACTACATGATAAATTATGACCAAACAATGTTTTAGGTACTGTTATTATTCTATTTATTCGGATGCCACTTGTCTAGGTACTTTGCAGTAAATAGTTATGGCGGCTACTCAGGTTATCCGATGACACGCAATTAAGATTTACTGAACAGGTAGATTAGGGATATAAAAGCTCGGGCTATGACTTTAAAAATATAAAAAAGTAATATAAAATAGCCAGCAACATTATTTAACAAGACACAAACGCTTTCGTAAGCACTACTTAATATTCTGGGATTCAGTTTTAGATTTATTATTAAAAATGTTTTTTTAAAGTTATTGTTAGAAAACAACTTGCCTATGAATGTAAGGACCAAGCGAAGGAACATAAAATAAATAAAATAAATAAAATAAATAAAATAAATAAAATAAATAAAATAAATAAAATAAATAAAATAAATAAAATAAATAAAATAAATAAAATAAATAAAATAAATAAAATAAATAAAATAAATAAAATAAATAAAATAAATAAAATAAATAAAATAAATAAAATAAATAAAATAAATAAAATAAATAAAATAAATAAAATAAATAAAATAAATAAAATAAATAAAATAAATAAAATAAATAAAATAAATAAAATAAATAAAATAAATAAAATAAATAAAATAAATAAAATAAATAAAATAAATAAAATAAATAAAATAAATAAAATAAATAAAATAAATAAAATAAATAAAATAAATAAAATAAATAAAATAAATAAAATAAATAAAATAAATAAAATAAATAAAATAAATAAAATAAATAAAATAAATAAAATAAATAAAATAAATAAAATAAATAAAATAAATAAAATAAATAAAATAAATAAAATAAATAAAATAAATAAAATAAATAAAATAAACAAAATAAACACACATTACACACACACCACATTTATTCCTGAGCCTATCCCTCATGAAAATTTAGAAACTAATGAAACATTTGCTTGTACAAATCAATCGACAAATGTGTTATTTCGATAGCAAGAGTAGCGAGAATTTATTCATACTACACCAAAATATAGCTGGATTGTTGAATAAACTTGATACTATTCAAATTTTAGTAGAAGAATTTCGGGTAAATGGTCATGAAATAGATGTTATGTGTTTTAGTGAAACCTTCATTAAATCGGGCGAGGATAAAAATTTATACTTAAATGACTACTGTCTAGCCGATTCTTATTGTCGATCTAATATAAGACGAGGTGGCGTATCCATTTTAACTAAAGACCACTTCACTTACAAACAACTTCCGTTTCTCAAAGAGTTACCGATTGAATATGCATTTGAATGTTGTGGAATTGAAATGCCACAAATGAAATGTATAATCGTTTGCATATATCGAACTCCTAAATCAAACCCTCAAATATTTTTAAAACAATTTGGGTTGCTGCTTTATAAATTAAGGTGTAAAAGAAACACTAAAATCATAATTACGGGCGACTTTAACATTGATTTATTAAAAAACAATAATATTCAAGAAGAATATATAAGAATAAATGAAAGCTATGGTATTACAATTCATATTAAATCACCTACACGTCGAAATTCCTGCCTAGATCAGATAGTAAGTAATATTCCAACAGCAGTTGGAATGACGCTTCCGGTAGGTCTATCAGATCATGAAACATGCCAAACCCTTTCTGTTCCCGTGTCTACAAAGGCAAAACAAACTAAAGCAAATTATGTGTATAGGAGAGACTTTAGTAAAGACAATATGAGAAAATTTGCTGAATCTCTATCATGTTTATCCTGGTCAGAAGTATACGGCACTAGTGATCTAAATAAAGCGTTCAATATTTTTCATGAAACTATACTCATGTTTTTCAATCTCTGTTTTCCAATGAATAAAATTAAATTAAAAACTAAATCTTCCGTCCGTTATTGGATTACAAAAGGAATTAAAACATCATCTATGACTAAAAGGAGGTTACGTTTCACATATTATAGTAATAAAAGCCACTCTAATAAATATAAATTTAAAAAATACTCTTCCATTTTTAAAAGGAGTATTAATACATCAAGAAAGCTAAACAATGTAGCCCGATTAAGAAATTGTAAAAACGTTTGTAAAACAACATGGAATCTAATCAAATCTTATGAACAACCTGAATGTACTAAGAAATACATAAATGAATTAAAGGTTAATGGTAAAAATGTTAAAGATCCTACTGACATCTGTAGTAATTTTAATACTTTTTTTACTAATATCACAAAAAAATCGTTAAATACTGATTCAATGCCTAATAATATGACACCCCATATAAATTTGACATCCCACAATAATTTACCTCCAACTCATAATTTAACATCTCGTAATAATTTGACATCGCATAATAGTTTGACATCTCATAATAATTTGACTCCTCACAATATAACATCATACAAAAATTTGACATCGCAGAATAATTTGACATCTCATAACAATTTTCCATTATACAATAATATTAAACGTTTAAATGAAAGTATATTTTTATACCCTACTACACCTGACGAAATATTTAAAATCATAAGGTCACTTAAAAACACAAAATCAGTCGGTTACGATGAACTACCCACCGAAATTATTAAATACTGCGCCCTTGTTCTTTGTGACATCCTAAGTTATTTAATAAATCTGTCCATGACGGAGGGCACATTCCCTGAAGCCCTTAAACTTTCTATTATAAAACCTGTACTAAAAAAAGGTGAGTCAGATGTAATGGATAATTACAGGCCCATTGCCCTTATATCTATACATGCAAAAATTTTTGAAAAGGCAATGCATGAGAGGATTTATAAATTTTTAGAAAAATATAATGTTCTAGCTAAAGAACAAAATGGTTTCCGAAAAGGCAAATCGACCTCATTAGCAGCTTTTAATCTAATAAAAAATGTTACTGAAAATATAGACAAGAATATAGAAACTGTAGCTATATTCTTTGATATGAGCAAAGCATTTGACTTTGTGTCACATGATATTCTGTTAAGTAAATGTGAGAAGTATGGTCTAAGAGGAAATGCACTTAAATGGTTACAAACATATCTACAGAATCGCTCGCAATATGTTGAAATTAAATACGTTAATAGCAGTAAGGAAGAGATCACGTCAAAGTCTCCACCAACACAAACTAATATAGGTATACCACAAGGTACGATACTAGGCCCACTATTATTTATAATTTATATAAACGACCTACCTTGTGTAACTAGTTACCAATGCAATTTATTCGCCGACGATATATCTGTTGTGATAAACTATTAATGCTACCATAACTCTCATAGCAAAATGGCTGACAGCTAACAATTTAAATATTATTTAAATTTTTACTTTTTTGCATTCACAATGCAATTTTTATCATAGAAAAATGGAAAATAAAGTATTTAGAAAAAATCGACCCGTCTCACATCAGCTCCCATCGGAGCTGGTTGTGAGACGGGTCGATTTTTTCTAAATACTTTATTTTCCATTTTTCTAATTTAAATATTAATGTAGGTAAAACTAAGTTGATAAGATTCTATAACGGAAAACCTATAGATAATGAAATAAATATACACATTAACAATGAACCCATAGTGGAGTCGGATGAAGCACTATTTTTGGGCATAGTAATAGATAACCAGTGTTCGTGGAAAAAACATATAAGTAAAATATGCGCAAAAATAAATAGATTCGCCTATGCACTCTGGAGACTAGCGACACTAGTCAACCAAAAAGCAACTTTAATGGCGTACCATGGGGTATGTGGCATCAAACCTTAAATACGGCCTAATTCTTTGGGGAAATTCAACCGCCATTAATAAAGCCTTCATATCTCAAAAACAATGTGTACGAGCCATGTGCAATGCTCCGCCTATGACATCGTGCAAGCAATTGTTTCCAAAATTAAATCTTTTAACCCTCCCTTCCTTATATATTTTTGAATGTTGCATTTTTGTAAAAACCCATCCTCATCTATTTTTTCAAAAAGACAATCAAACTATTAGAAGTATTAGGTATCGTGGAAAGTTATTGCTACCCAAAATGCAGACTACTTTATATAAGAATAACTGTTACCCAAGCTGCATACAAATTTATAATAATTTGCCACATTCCTTGACTGTAGTAAACTTAGTTATATTTCGAAGAAAGTTGTTTGACTGGCTTAAAGTGAAGTGTTTCTATTCAATCAAGGAATATTTTAGTTGCAAAATTGACATTTAATATTACATAAATACCTAATAATGACCATTTTCTAAAGACAAATTATATTATTCATAAGCAACAATAATTATGTGAAATTGACTTGTATTTTGATAAATTATAATTGTAAAGTTAAATTCATTGATTTATATTCATTAAAATATGTCACACGCCCTTAGTTGGCAAAATAGATGCACATTATAAAACTTAACATCTTATCTTATCTCTATTTTGTGAATAAAGACTATTTCATTTCATTATTTCATTTCATTTCAACAAAATAAATAAAATAAATAAAATAAATAAAATAAATAAAATAAATAAAATAAATAAAATAAATAAAATAAATAAAATAAATAAAATAAATAAAATAAATAAAATAAATAAAATAAATAAAATAAATAAAATAAATAAAATAAATAAAATAAATAAAATAAATAAAATAAATAAAATAAATAAAATAAATAAAATAAATAAAATAAATAAAATAAATAAAATAAATAAAATAAATAAAATAAATAAAATAAATAAAATAAATAAAATAAATAAAATAAATAAAATAAATAAATAAATTACTAACTCCTTACTCCTCTCTTTAAAATTATGATAGTAAATTATACTGTAAAGTTAATATTATTGTTAGTATTATTGTTATTGTGAACATGTAACTATTTGATTTGACCGGTTAATAAGCAACACATAGTCGTTTGACTGAGTGATTTAATATCGTTTCGGGCTTAAATCTGGATTACCCCGGATGATTCCGGGCCGTGAGTTATTGCGAGGAATATTGCCGTCGTTTCGGCTATTCGCTTGTTTAGTGGATGTAGAGGGGAATTAAACAGTTATTGCAGAATGTTATATCGTGTGAATGTAATAACGGGGTTTAGTTAAAGTTTTGTACTTGCAAAGTATTTAAGTATGCACAACTAATGTGGAAAATGAGAGACTACATTATATTTAGTAGTTTAAGAAAACAGTTTGGCTACGTGATGTTAACTGTGGGTTAATAGGTACATAAAGGTTATAGGTATGGCTTTTCGTATCATAATTGATAACAGAATGAATCAAATCACATATGATACCAGAAACCAACTATTACCATCGTATATTATTTCCTATTTAAACCACGTAATTAAAAATTATGCCGTTAGAATTAATGATTACTTTCAATGGCTAAATTAATGAGTATTATATATTATAAAACTTATATTCTTTAAATACTCTCACCTTTTTGCAAAACCTTACGTTATCTTTTGTTTTTCTAAGGAACTTTACTGATTCTTGATGTAGCGTTTATAATACCTAATTATGTAAAGAGTAGAAAATGTTCTTTACTTACCGTATTTTAAAATTACTTACTTACTAGGACGGGGCGCAGCGACGTGAGTCTTGGCCTCCGATAATAAAAGCTTCCATCTGTAACTGTTCTGCCTTTTAAAATTGTCGTTAAAAATTATGGTCATGCTACCTAAGTACCTACCGTCTAGTTATTTGGCAGGATCTTAATTGTTAAAAGTTTTATGAAAATAATAAAGAATAAGCAAACTTAGTATATTGAAAGAGAAAACTGCAATCTTTAATCATTTCATAAAAACAAAGTTCGATTCCTTAATACTTTATGAAAGTTAATAACCTAACTAAATTGTTGAATGTGCACTAAATGTTTGATTAATAACGATTATTAACGATTAATTAATAAAGTGGTGACTTGTAGCGTGTTGACACAGTGATTTATCATCACTTTCTCGGGATAACGTTTTAGAATCTACACATAGGGGCGCGAGAAGTGAGTTATGTCTGTGAATATTGGTCGTAGCTAGGGTTGCCTACGCATGCAGGAAACTGTCTGTTTTGCAATTAAAATTGGTAATTTTATATTTGTTTTAAAATAGTTAGAATAGTTAGAAAATGTTAGAAAAGTTTACATCAACTCGACTAAAATGTATGGAACAGATGATTGTTTAAAAAAAAAATTAAAATGAACACTTTCATCCCTTAAAATTTATGTACTTATTACTATTTAGTGGCGACAACTGCGCTGCTATTCCGCCCCGCACGGATTGCGAACTAATGTGAACGTTAACCCTTAACGTTAGCAATTCTGTGGCTGACATCATAGTAAAATGTGTTCATATTGTTGGACACTATCATCCCCTTTGTACTGTGTATTAAAAGTTAGTGTTTTATAGGAAAATGTCATAGTAAAAAACCACGAGCCCTATAAGTAGCATTCAGGCGGGATTTAAATCTCAATAAGTGTTGTGTTTCGCAATTTCGAAAATATTAAATATATTTTTTATTCTTTTCCATACTTTAATCAAATGTTGTGGTATGGATTTTGTTGGTTTATGCGGATAAATACCTTACATATCCTTTCCTCTGGGACTGGAATAGAGAAGGAGCATCCCCAAGGGCTGGCAACCCTTGTCAAAGTCGTTTTAGCGGTTTGGATTACTACGTTCTGTGTAGTGGAATTGCCATAACGTTAAAAGTATATACTTATTCTTGAAAATATTGAACACGAAGTATTAGAAAAAATCGTCTTACAATCACAACAAGCTCCGATGGGACTCGAACCCACGACCTTTCACTGTCCGGTCTCGGATGCCCTAACCACTGATAACCACCGTCCGCACACTAACGTTCGTAAACGTAAACGTAACGTAAACGCATTACCCTCACTATAAAGAGTCGCTGGGAGATGCTTCAAATTTATTCGAAACTTCTAACGCTCTATTAGCTAGCGTTAATTTCAACAATGTGAAGATATTACTACCCTCACACTCAGAAATACCTTTCCAAATATTTGACAATCGATAAAGATGAAATAATTGCCGTTTCAAATTATTTTTATATTATTGCATTCACAATGCAATTTTTATTAGGAATTAAAACTTACTGAACGGATCTGGAAGAAATTTGCAACAGAGATAGATATGGAATACATAGCTAGAATAACAGACTACTGCTGGATACTTTTTATCCCGATAGTCCCAAGGGAACGGGAACCACGTGGGTGAAACCGCGGGCGGCCGCTAGTTTAATTCTTCTCATGGCCTGCATCTTTTGAGTACCGATTTGGCGCAGGGGTAGGCTACCCACCTTCTGCGCCAGTGGTCTCGGGTTCGATTCCCGAACAAGATAAATATTTGTGTGCATGAACATGTCTTTTGTCTTGGTCTGGGTGTTAACTTATGTATATTAAGTATGTATTTACAAACAAAAAGTATTTAAGTATATATTTATCCGTTATAAAGTTTTCCATGATACAGTTTCTTAATGAAATTAACATGGTCTTAGATAATTGGTGTGAATGTAAGAAGTTATTTATTTATTTATCTCCTGCAGATTCCCCATTAGTGGGTACATTAAAATGGCTTACGATGACCTTAGCATATAAGGATAAAGGCGAGGGGAGCTCATATCATAATTTATAATTAATAAAAAAAACATTATTTTATCAATATAAATAATTTTAAAAGAAGATCAATCGATTTACTGCAATTAAATTCATTCCGGTACAAATATAAATTATTGTTTCCCATCCCATGAAAAGGAATCCATAGTAATTGACACGTATCCGTCCGTGCTCGGAGGGGTCCGTAATGAGCGCAGTGGCAGTAAAACTAGTGATTAACCGACCAACAGTTGGGAACCCCTGGATTAGCGCAAGCGGTCTCTTATTATGGCTAACTGGTCGTCTATTTAGTAGAGTATCGACGTATTGGGAGAAATTGTCTGAAAAAGCTGAAATGTAGGTAGATTATATACAAAAACATAGACCAAAGTTATTACTATTTCAAAGATTTATGCATTATAACGCGTTTCACTTATCTAGTTTAGTTTTTAGATTTTTGTTTCCCTGATACTTATTTCGGGACATTTTGTATTTGTACAGGGCCAGTGCCATTCTGTAATAATATTTCTCGGCCCTTCACATTAAATTGGCATTCGAACACTAATCTGGGGTGCAATTGCGTACGTAATCGTATTAATTCGACAGTTCATATCGTACTTATTCAATCGGCTGCAATTTGTATGGAATGACATTTTATTATGATATGATACAACATGAACTGTCAAATGAATGCGATTAACTTTAGACAATTCCATAGCTGATGTCAAATTCATAACAAACAAGAGAAAATATTGTGATCGAATTTAAGAAAAATGTCATAAGTACGGGGGCCATGGTTACGTGATAGTGACAGTCACCCTGCAATGGTGCAAAAATCCGTAAAAAATAATAACCCAATGAATAAATCTAGCAAAAAATGTGTGAAATAAAGAAAAAAATGAATGGAACAATGTTCTTTGTGCCTTCCAAAACTATAATAATAATACTATATTATGTTACTTTTGAGTACGAATCTAACTCCCTTTAACAAAGTTACGACATTCAGTTACGAAGTGGTCTGGAACGCGTACGGGGCCGGTAATATGCCGCGCCATAGTAATGAGACTGGGTAATTAAGCAGACACCTAGTTGGGAGTCCCTGGATAAGAATTGGTGATTTCGAATTTGGAAGTACCTATTTTTGGGTACGGTCTCTTACTCACACACGGCCTAGCTAGAGAATATGTTACGTATACTTCATATCGCTAGCAATTTGATTATAATTTTTTTTCTTTATTGTTGATTGTTCTTTATTGCACACCGGGTTTCTATTTATCGACGACTCGTCACTATAATTCTGATACCGTCCGTTTTCTTTCTATCGATTAACTCCTAGAACTCGAACAATTCGTAGCCAAAACTGATCGATTTTCAAATATAGGAACCGGGCAATAGACATCTCGTACTCTACGTCAGTTCTATACATAAGAGTCATTTTACTTAATCAAATGCCACTTGTCTAGGCCCTTTGACCAGAATAACACAGCGTGATGTATACTGATGGCTACAAAGTAATGAGCTGTATCAGTTAATAGTGAAATTTAGGTATGAGTGTAAATTCGTGTGTCAATTATTATTCCAGGCAAAATCGCCTCTAATGGACAGGGACTTGTGACGGTTTATTTATGTCGATTGTTAACTAAGTGGGGGACGTCTATGTTGGGCATTAACTTTATGCTGATTTCTAGACATTTGTATGAATCGTAGGTATAATAATATCTGAGATGATAGTATTTTAATACTCAGTGCAGTGCGTCAAAGGGTAGGTTTGGTATTAATAATAGAGGTTAAAGCACAGAATTTATAATAGTACTTTAAAGTATGAAAATGACGTTTTTATTCGTTTGTACAAATAACTTAACAACTTTTATAGTATAAGAAATATATAATTTCTATAATATTGCGTTGTATTAAGACTTTTAATAATTTAATAACCACGATATTTGATTATTTACATAGAAAAATCTTGTCTCGAAAGTTACGTTATTTTTGTATCAAGAATTTCGTACTTTATTAGTTGTAAGTTGTAACATCTTATTGCTCCGAACGAATGTGTATTTTAGTAGTTAAAATGTCCATAAATACCTACGTGTATAAATTTTTTAATGTTAAATAATATAAGTCGTAAAATAAATTAGAAAGAAAAACGTTAATACTTATGGGAAAAAAATTGTACGAAAATCTCCATACAAAAAGGCAATTTGTTACTATACTTTTTTTGTTTTAAGGAAATATATTTATTACACTTTATTACACTAGAGGTTTACCGCGGTTTAACCCACGTGGTACCCGTTCCCATGGGAAAACCGAAATACTAATATAGCCAGCCCACCCAAAAAGAAAATATCTTGATAAATTTAAAATTAAGTACTTATTTAGAAAAAATCGACCCGTCTCACAACCAGGGACCGTACTCTGAAACGCTTATCCGAAACATCGGTTAGCCCCGTCCCTTTCACTCGATTCTGTCTCGACTAGAAAGTGAGAGGGACGGGTATACCGAAGTTTCGGGTTTTGCGTTTCAGAGTAGGCCCTCAGCTCCGATGGGACTCGAACCCACGACCCTTCGCTATCCAGGCGACTGCTCTAACCACTGAGCTACGGAGTCGTTACTTATAGTATACAGCACGTAAAAAGGATAAATTCGACGCTTCTCGTCGTTACAAGAGTCGTTACTACGTAGCTCAATGGTAAGAGCAGTCGCCCGGATAGCGAAAGGTCGTGGGTTCGAGTCCCATCGGAGCTGGTTGTGTTGTGAGACGGGTCGATTTTTTCTGAACACTTCACTTTAAATTTTTTAATACTTATTAAAAATTGCATTGTGAATAAAGCAAAGTAAAAATTTAAATAACAAGAATATAACAAACAAAAATTAAGTCTTTCCGGTTTATATTAATTAGTATAGGTTCATGACAAGTAAAGGACAACAAGTGTGACATGTTTATGACCGCTGTGTTTCTATGACAAAATAAATAAGCACATAAGTACCTATATATTTTCAGAAATTTTGAAAACTTGTCCGAAATAGTTTCAAAAAGTCAAATCAAAACATCTCTAGATGTTTCTACTATGAAACATAACAAGAAATTCTAAGGCGTTGGTTAGTAACAATGTTATCAATATCGAGAAATCTGTTCGTGACTATAGCAATGTTATTTATTGAGACTTAACAATACGTGATATTTATTGCGGGCTATTGTTTATTTAAGCTAGTTTGGTGAATTTGCGTAGATGTACCACCTGACCGGTCTACATAATTGCGAAAGTTTGGAAACAAAGCTATAAATACGAGACTAGTCGGCGAGATCATGAAATAAATTATTAAGTTTTAATTTATACCTATGTAACACATAGGATTAAAATGCGCGACTTTTTTTGACTACTTTTGGAACTTGATATTAAAATAATTATCCTCCACCTCCTAACCGTTGAGGAGTAGTGCCTTCCATTAGCTCATTGTAGCTTAAAAACCGTACAATGAAACAACGAAGCGTAAAGTGCAATGAGTAAAACAATTGTCAATATCTAAATTAGATTCAAGATTCAAGATTCAAATTTGTTTATTCAATTTAGATTGTTATTTACAATACTTGTGAACGTTATAGAAGCTACGCCATCGGTTCGCAAACCCTACAGCGGGAGGCCTTGGAGAAGAACCGGCAAGAAACTCCAAGGGTTGTTTTTTTCTCCCTGTTTTATTTCATACAGAGTCGTCAAATTGAAAAATGACCTTAACATGGTATGACTAAGGTTAGTTTCCATCACAATTACACATTGGGTTATGATAAATACAGTTAAGTATAGGCGAACTAATGATCATAGCGGTGAACAATTTTCAGTTACTTAGGAACTCTACTTAAAGCTTTAATATTACTTTAAAACAAAAGACAATTCTACTATATACTGCAAGTTGCGCCATACATGTTTCAAATGTAATTCTTAATAAAATGAATAAAAACAAGAAAACACATTTTAAGGCAAGCAGATAAGAGCAGACCCATTCCCACTGGCAGCACCCGTTCACGAGATTGACGCATGAACCAGCCATCGCTTCGCTCAACCATATTTTAGGGAACGTAACGACCCGCCTCACACGCCACCACCGTAGAAATGTTTTAGTGAGCATGACATACTCAAACTGCCTACCTTAAATGACCGAATTAAAAGCTTAACTAATATAAACGCTAATAATATAAAATATAGGACACGACTTACAATATCATACTAGGAACATTTGTTACGAGTGTTACGACCAAGGTGTTTTGTCGTTCAAATAATCATTTACAATGTAATAGCCTTTTTTGAGGAGGCCACTCTTTATATGATTCTTAAGCTCTAGATATGGTAAATCTAAGATATCACTTGGGATTTTGTTATATATGTGTATACCTTGACCAACGAAAGATCCGTGCACCTTTTCTAAACGGTACCGAGGCATTACGAGCTTGTTTCTATTTCTAGTATTACGATTGTGTAAATCACCATGTTTGGTATACAAGTTAATATTGCGACGTCGTAACAGCAGTAACAGCAGCGTCCGGTGATCAACACAATCAAAAGCCTTGGATAAGTCGCAAAATATTCCAAGAGTATTTTGCGACTTTTCCCAGGCAACAAACACATGCTTTAAAAGTGCAACCCCAGCATCCGTGGTTGACTGACCCTTCATAAATCCGAATTGTTTGCTATGCATGAGATTGGTTAATAAGAAATGAGACAATAATTGCTCTAGTATTATTTTTTCAAATATTTTGCTTAAGGCGGGTAATATTGATATTGGTCTATAATTGCTTGGGTCTTCTTTGTTTCCTGATTTAAATAAAGGTATCACTTTGCTAAATTTCATTAAATCAGGAAAAATTCCTTGAGCGATACACTGATTAAATATAATAGCAAGATAAGGGGCAATAACATGAATAATGTTTTTAAGTACAGTAACAGATATGCCCCATAAATCAGTGGTAGTTTTCATTTTAAGTAAATTAAATGTTTTGATTATATCGCTCGAATTAATTTCTTTAAAATTAAATAATGAACTACACTCAGACACATGTTTTTCAAGAACCGAGACAGCAGAAGCTGGTGAAGAATTCAAATTAGAGGTGGTAACTAATGGTATATTAACAAAAAGTTATCAAAAATATTAGCAATTTCTGTTTCAGAGTTTATTCTTGCGTGATTTATGTTAAGCGCTAGACTGTTGTCATGTTTTTTACCTTTTCCGGTTTCACGCTTAATAATATCCCAAGTTGTTTTGATTTTATTATTTGACTTTTTAATTTTATCCTTTAAAAAGATAGACTTTGCTTTAGAACATGCTTTTTTAAAAATCTTAGAATATTGTTTTACATGTTCTACGAAACGAGGGCTGTGATTAGTTTCTCTTAATTTATATAGTTCATACAGCCTGTTTCTACTTTTATAAATACCTGTCGTAGCCCATTCGCAAAACTTTAACTTCTGGGTGCATTTAATCGTTTTAGAATTAAAGATATTATTGAACTCATTCGTTACTAATTCAAAAAGGGTTCCATAAAGCGCATTAGGATCATCATGCACATATGGCATCATAGAAACTTTATCAGCTACATTATTTTCAAAATTACGTAGTCGCGTTTTTGTCACGGGCCTGCATTGTACACTTTTAGGCGCATCAACAATATCTAATTCATAGGATACCTTTAATCCGTAATGGTCGGATGTAATATTTTTAACGACTAGTTTGTTAGTCGGATCAGACTCCGAAAAAACATTATCTATGCAAGTGGCTGAATGAGATGTTACCCTTGTGGGCTCCAAGAACTGATTAATTAAATTAAAAGAATTGAACAAAGTTAATATTCGTGTAGTCAATGCACAGCTTTCGAGAATATCAACATTAAAATCGCCACATACTGCTATTGGTTTATTTTTTAGCTTTAACTTATTCAACACATCCTCCATCACCGATTCAAATGTTTCAAAATTACCTTTAGGTGGTCGGTATACACATACAATGACTAAGCTTTTTTATTCTACACATGACAGCTCGACATGACGTTCTATAGAAAGGTTTACAATATCCTTTCTTTCTCTGTAGCTTATATTATTTTTTACGAAAATTAGAAAGCCGCCACGCGTTGTTGTCTTCCTAGATAATAAATTTGTTAACTGAAAATTATTCACACTACATGACAAATCACAATGATTCAGCCAGTACTCAGTTATACAAATGACATGAATGTCATTACATTCTGCAAATAATTCTAACTCTTAAACTTTGCCAGACAGGCCCTCAATGTTTTGACATAATACGTTAAGAAAGAGGGCTTGTCTTATGTTTTAGTTTAAAGCCGATTTAGAGACGTTTTCACTTTGTAAAGAAGTGTTTATATTATTTAAATTAATTAAATTATTATTAGTAGGTAAGCTACTAAAATCAGAGTCAAAAGACTTTGGCTTGCCACCTTAAAAAGTTGTCTTGTAAATTAAAAGCTAACAATTTAGCTATTTTTGTCCTAAACCTATTTGCAAGATACATAGTATCCGATGTCAAAATAAAATTATTAATAAAATTATTAATATCAAAATATAAAACCTTGTCACTATGACAATTTATCAAGTTGAACAAATATGAGTTTAACTCATATATTATATGCTGATTCTGCTCCCTAGTTAGGTTTTTCGCGTAAGGAAATGAGCTAATTACTAATTTACAGCCGGTTTCAGACTGTAGTTTCAATAAAAAGTTAATATTCATTAAGATTTCACGTTTCCTAACTTGGGAGCTGTCGCCACATAAAATAATTATGTTGGTGAAACTATCTATTTCATACAAAGATAAACTATGCACAATATCTTCAAAAGACTTCCCAGGTGTACATACATTTATAACATTTCTATTATATATATTTTTCATTGTTACTCCTAGACCTTGTCCCAGTTTATCTGAGAAAATAATAGTTTTTGTGTCTTTTGACTTGCATGAGGTAGCTGATTTAAATGACTGTTTGCAATAGTTACTTTTTAAGGTCTCTATGCAGGTTAATGAATGACAGGGGCTCTGAGGTGTCCGAATTATGTTTTCCTCTTTGGAGAAATCATTACAAGTATCAATTTGACTATTTGTTAAAGAGTCATATCTCTCCGCGTTATATTTGCAGAGTTCAACTAACTCTGTGGCAGATTTGATGTGTTCATCAATTAGTTTCTGCGCAGTACAATATTTATTTTGCATTGACTCAAGTGACTCATGCAAATTTATTATATTTAATTGCAATTGTTTAGTGTCCCGGTCATACATTTGCCTGCTTTCAGTTAATTTATTACTGTAAATTTCCATTGAATCCAAAAGACTAATTCTTTCTTTCCGCAAAGCAATATTTTTATAAAAACAATTATTTTTCTTAATTAACCTTCCAGTTTTCTTTATAAATTTTCGAATATTTATATACTTCTTTAATTTATTAGCACCTAAAATATTAGGTCTGGGTGTAACGCAAACACCAGCCGTTACAGCTGAATTAGCTAACTGAATACCAGGCGAGAGCATTAGCTCCTCAAAAAGGCTTTGAGTTTTATCCACCACATGTTGTTGTTGCTGCTCTAATAAGGCAGATACTTTCTTATTGGCATCATTCAGTTCATGTTCCAGGTCAGCAATCCGGTTCAGGGCTCTCTCATTTGTGCTAAACTGTTCTTCATAGCTGCTGATGGTACTCTCAAGTTGATCTTTTTGTAGAACCACTTCCATATGTTGAGTATGCAAACTGGCTAGTTCGGTCTTCAACAGTGAGTTACGTCCGACAATGTTTTTGATTCCTTCTTCACTGTCATCACGCTCACGTATTAGCTGGCTGCATGTATCCCTGGACTCCTTTAACTCCTTTAGTGCCTGCCTCAGCTTCAATTCGGTGTTGTTTTTTGTAGCCTTGCGGGTCAGCATTATGGTTTAAAAATCTAAAAATGTTAAAACAGAATCAGAAACTAATATAATATATCAACTAACTCTTACTTTCGTTAAAATTACAGATTATTCTAGTGCTAAATGCGTTTTATTAAATTACAAAATTCTTAAAAGCCTTGTTGTATAAAAGAAATCTCTTTAGTATCTTTAATAATATTAAAATACAAAAATAAATCTGTAGATAAGCAGCAGCTGCAAGGTGTCACCATCAAATTGACTTTTGTGAAAGCAAAGTGAGAAAAACGTTTCAGAAGTATTTTGTCAATTTATTTAAATTTTAGTAAATATGTTTAATTCTACGACCCACTAATTATTTAAATAAAGAACTATCACATGACTATTTTTGTAAACTAGTTTCACAATCTTTGATTGAAATGATTTAGATGTCTCTATATAGATGTAGTGTATGCAAAGTTTAGCAGTAAGGTGTATGCCTGTGACAGTAGTGGTCACCGTCAGCTCTACTTCCACAGTTTGTCAAGTAAAGAGAGGTTATCATCAATGCCAAATCGTTATGGATTGTGACGTTGCTCACTCAAAGTGAGCTCTGTACTAGTAATGATTAATGTACAGTGAATGTGAAACCAATTTGGCATTCAAATCCTGTGTGATAGTTAAATTTAAAATAAATGATCACTAACTAAATTAATAACAAAATATGTGGGTAGGTATTTTGAACCCAATTAAAATTAAAAACTTCACTTTATTACTAAGAAATTTATACACTGCAACTAGTTATTCAGGTTGTAAGGGGGATGGCAAAACCTGCAATCACTTAATAAAGTCTTTATGTTAAATTAACTAAGTACTAAGTATATTTAAAAGATTGAAATGGTCGGAGTGTCGCTGAAGTTTAACTACTTATAACACGATGCAAACATATGATATTCTTAATCAGAATCAGAAAACACTTGTTGTTGTTAATAGCATACTCAAGTGTTTGATTCTGTGGTTTGGTCTAACAAATTAATGAAAATGTAACAACTACAAATAGGTAGTTGGTATCAATATCTATAGATAGGTAAGTAGGTAAGTAATAAAAGTTTCTATTGGTCTGAGAATGCAATGTGAGTGATGTAAATTATGAAAACAATACTCTCCAGGTTTAAGAAGAAGCCGTCCACAGTATTTTTAGCTTTTCAATTTAAATTTGTATCCTCTTCTGGATTGACAGTTGGATAAATTTTTCCTCGCTATATTTCAAATGTTAGAGCATTAAACTTGCTGATAACACTACCACTTGTTAAATAACACGTAATTAAGCTAATTATTACAAATAATTTGGAATTTAACGTGAATTACTAATAAAATTTAATTAATTAAAAATTACAAAGCAAGCTGACAAGTGTTGCTGCCAGTGTTGATTAGATTAGGACACTAATACCAGGTCCGCCCTTAAACTCCTAATAGTAACAGGTATCTAGGTTAAAGTTTTTAACAGTTTTGTAGTTTTGTTCTGTAAGAGAATAATGAATAAATATTATATTATAAAACATATATTATTATTAAGGAGTTTTACCTTCCATAATAATAAGCTCACCTGAATAACCGGCAAGATTACAACTAGCGATCATAATGTATGAACAATGTCAAAGTCAATAAATTTTTATTCATATAGATTAAATAAAATTAATGCTTATGAATCGTCCAACAATATTAAAATAATTATCCTCCAACTCCTAACCGTTAGGGAGTTGTGCCTTCCATCATCACCTCATCAACATGAGCTGATGATTGATGGACTACCAGATGGAAATACCTGAAAAGCTTAAAAAAAATATTTTAATTTTTAGTTTTTGCATTCACAATGCAATTTTTATTATAGAAAAATGGAAAATGAAGTATTTCGAAAAAATCGACCCGTCTCACAACCAGTTCCGATGGGACTCGAACCCACGACCTTTCGCTTTCCGGGCGATTGCTCTAACCATTGAGCTACGGAGTCGTTACGAGAAGCGTCGAATTTATCCAATACTTCTTACTCGCTGTATAGTCAGCGTTAATTTCATCAATGTGGAGATATTACTACCCTCACACGCGAAAGAAATACCTTTTCAGGTATTTGTCAATCTTTTGCCCGCTTTGCCCGCGTCCCTGCACCCGCGCTGACGCCGGCGCATCACCCCTTTTCACGTAAAACATAGCTTTAAGCTTGAGTACATTAATGGGCCGAATGGATGCCAATGACTTCAAAAAACATCCTGTATATACAATACAATACAATAATTTATTTATTTCCGAAAATTACATTATTTGGTGTATCATTTACAAAGTCTTCCACACTAGGCTATGCCTGTCCTGTGGAAGTCTTTAATACAATGTTTACTTAACGAAAACGAATTGCGGTACCAAAATTTTAATTACAACTTAATTTTAAATCATGAATAATTAATCTCCAATAATAATAATAATCTAATTTAATTTAATTTAATTTATTATGATTTATATTAACATTAAAAGAATAAAAAGAATAGAAATAATGAATAGAAATTAAGAGTTAACAAATAGATTTTAATAAATTCTCTGTATCCTGGTAGGTCCAATTCAATAATTCAGCCTCAAGTCTCATTCTAGCGTTTCGGTGAAGATGTCACATAAAGAATTGACTCTGTTGTACACAAGGTGTTTTCTATAAGAGCCCAGACGTCTGGCGAGTGTCCTTTTTACAGACGGCAACGGAAGTTTAAAATTGCGTTTACTTGAAAGTCTTTCGTAAGCCTCGGAATTAAGCACCTCCTTATGAGTGTCAGTGGTTAATTTCAAGAGATAAAGCCTCCGCACGCTTAGTAACCGAGTCTCATTGTGAAGCTGGTCTGTGGAATAACGCCTAGGCCTCCTCAGCATAGTTTTAAGGACAGCGCGTTGCGCTCTCTCTAGTGTAATAAGATGAGAGGCAACGGAACCACCCCATACTGAGATACAATACGTGAGGATAGACTGACACAGAGTGATGTAAATGGTTCTCAACAAATTCCAAGGTGCGACTTCCCGTAATAATTTCATAAAATGGATGAATTTTCTTAACCTATTTGATACAGCAATTATGTGGTTTTTAAATGAAAGATCAATAATCATTCCCAGGTATTTGGTATATGCCACGCTATGAATGGCTTCACAGTTACATGCGCCCCCATAAGAAGAGCTATTCAATGGAGAGCATGTATGAATAGTGATAACTGGATTCAGGGGAGGGGACGAAGCTGCAGTTAAGTGAAATATTATAGGCTTCAAATGTCAAATGAACCCATGTCCATATCCATATTTTTTAGCCGATGGATGTAGTGTGCCTATACAATGAATGCATGTCATTAAATTACATGTGCAAAAAATCCATCAAAACGGCCGAAAATAATCATCTTTTACTATTTACACGCGTACGCGCACACAGAGAACTAAATTTTCCATGCTGGTTGCCAAACGCTGCGCATACACAACACAACCAACCCGCTCCACAATGCTTGTGCGGCTTAGATTTGAGCAAGTGTGGCAGGCTATGCAAACATTAAATTTGCACTTTGAGCGTTTTGATGTGCGGTCGAAAAACCGACACCGAATGGCAAAATAAAAATATGTTATCAAAGCTTTGAACAAATACTCAAATACCCGTGCTACACATTTGTCCAAACATTTGTTCAAATATTTTTGCGTTTGTCTGGCGCCGACTTTAAATAAGTATTATTTTTATGTGTCAAATTTCTAAGTAGCGCCCAACGGCCTATCATTGATAAAACACAAATCCCGACAGAGATCTAACAAAACTTTGTAAAGCATTGCATAATATAATATATATCCTCAATAGTAACAGCGTTCCCGAAAATTGATCAAGGAATAGTTTAGAGCTTTTGGGTTAAGCTTTAACTTAACAAGTTAAAAGGTCAACAGGAACAGATCGTTCCATCGAGCGTAACGGATTCATGAAGTGATTTAATATCTGGGATTATATCGGATCCTAATTCCGGATTAGTTCGCTCCGCATCGCTCCGGGAGTGAGGAGTTCTGAATGCAATAAACTTATAACAAACGAAGTTGAGTTGGGAGTGAAACACTTTTAAGAGTAAGTAGTGGGTAATATAATTAAAATTGAATTGTGAATCCAAAAAGGAAAACTAATTTGTATTGAATAAATCAGAACTCATAAGTCTTTCGAAAAGTTCTAAAAATATTTATCACTTTAAAAAACCGTTAATGAAAATTTTCTCGATTTGTTGATAAACAAACATGGTTTATTGAAAAATGGAAAATGAAGTATTTAGAAAAAATCGACCCGTCTCACAAATAGCTTCGATGGGACTTTTTCTAAATACTTACTTCATTTTCCATTTTTCAATAATAAAAATTGCATTCTGAATGCAAAAAAGTAACAATTTAAATAACAAACAAGGTTTAGTACTTAATATTGAAAACGTCCGAGCCGGATCAACATTTCGCCTGTAAATATGACAAGTTAGCGGTCGCCCGCATGCGGGTAGGCCGCGACATTACAGGCGAACTCGCGTAATGTTTGTTCCGAAGCTCAAATCAAACTATTTCCAGCTTTTACGCAAAAGCCTTGATGAAAGTTTATCTTTGACAACTAGGTACCTACGTAATGAAACTGAAGTTAAGTAATGTCAATAAAAAATAATAATTACCTAACACCAAATTTAATTTTAGCGAAAACATAATAAAGGACGTCAAAACGTGATGGCTTAGTTATGGTGTAGCGTATGTTTGTGTGCGTGTATGTTTTCGATTGCTTAATATAAATCTATGTTAGTATGTTATAAAATAACATTTAATTTAATGTTCACTGATTCGTAAAGGTTTAATACCTAGTTAGATTCCCTTTAATTATGAACGAGTTAAGAACCTCTTAAAAATACAAATAATTTTGATTATCTTTTAGTTAGAGAGTTTATTTTAAAAGGTGTCCAACATAATACAATCCTTAACGCTTTTCTTGCAGAAGCCTCTCTTTTTAACCGACTTCAAAAAGGAGGAGGTTCTCTGTTCGTCTGCCTGTATTTTTTTTTGTATGTCCACCGATTACTCAAAAACGGATGCACCAATTGAAATGATTCAAACGTTATTCCATCAGGTTAGTTCCCAAGTTGGTCCCATTTTATGAAATTTTGAAATTGGTTCATTCGTTTTCAAGTAATCCTGAAAATACTGTAATTTATTAGGATACCATAAGGATAGTCTCTTATAAATTTCATTGGACCTTGGACTTCGGACCAAGACTTAGACACATAAGGGAACTCATCAAAATAATCAAATAGGTATTGAAAGGTTTAATGTTATTCTGATGCGGTTTTCTGAAAAGTATTTGTTACTTTTAGGCGAAGGTTTTTGTATTTTAACCGACTTCAAAAAAGAAGTTCTCAGTTTGATACGTATGCATGTTTGTGCGCGATTATATCACGTTTGGACACTGAAAAAAGTGAAATAAAAAATATATTTATAAAAAGATAAAACCGCCTTCAAAAAAAATGACATCAAAAAGTAAGAAATAATCTCTCTAGTACTGTATTCAGAATAAAAAAATATACGTACATGTTTCACGCCCGACTTCAAAGTAGGGCAGAAGCCCCGGTTTTGGCCACTGTACCGGTTTTGGCCACTTTTTGCTCTAACAGTTTTTATACAACTTTTTGTAATTTCTGCTAAAGGCAATTAAAATAAGGTATTTTAAGGTAATAATAACAACCGTTAGAATTCATTATGTCATACGATATTTTTTTACAATAAATTCCATTTTCTGTTTTAAAAAATGTATTGTATGAAAATTTTAAGTAATTTGTTTTGTATGAAATCCTTACTTATCCTTACTTATATTACTTATATCCTTACTTATATTATAAATGCGTCTCTGTTTGTCTGTGTGTTACACAATCACACCTAAACTACTGAACCGATTTCAATGAATTTTGGTATAGAGATAGTCTAGAGCCTGAGAAAGGACATAGGCTACTTTTTATTCCTGAAAAATATCACCTTTCCGCGGGATAACGTCGTCGTGTAGTACACGCGGGCGAAGCCGCGGGCGGAAGGCTAGTTATATTATAAATGCGTCTCTGTCTGTCTGTGTGTTACACAATCACACCTAAACTACTGAACCGATTTGAATGAATTTTGGTACAGAGATAGTCTAGAGCCTGAGAAAGGACATAGGCTACTTTTTATTCCTGAAAAATATCACCTTCCCGCGGGATAACGTCGTGTAGTACACGTGGGCGAAGCCGCGGGCGGAAGGCTAGTACTTAATAAACCATTAACCATTACTATAGCGCATTTGAATATATTGATTTAACCTGGGTTTGGTTTTGATTTTTCGCTATACGTACAAAAGTTTAACTATCAATAAGTGGCCAAAACCCGTACATTTGGCACCTCTCACACATTTTGTGTAATATACAAAAACTATTTCACTTTTTTTATATTTAAAAATGTACCTTTAAAGGTAGATAAATTATCTATAATTTAAGATTTAATTTGTGTCTTAAATACCCTAAGACCATTTAGTACGTAGTGCTTAAAAGTCAAAAAATCCTTAAAGTGGCCACAAAGGGTACCTCTGCCCTACTTACGTTATTTGGTCTGAATACAGTATTAGAGGGATTATTTCTTACTTTGTGTTGTCATTTTTTTTGAAGGCGGTTTTTATACTATAACTTTTAGATATTTACCTGACATTTCCTTTTACCCATGAAACAACTAACACTTTCCGTATGCACTGTCTCTGACTATATCATGTGCCGGCACAATAACAAATTCAGCTCATCCACGGGTTATCGCAACGGTGGGGTACGTCAATCCGACATTTCTTATTTATGGGGTAATCACTCCCAACCCGCTGTGAATTGGGAGCCACGATGCATAAGACGCTTCAGTCGTAAGCTGCTGTATCATAGCATAATAAATAAATAAATAATTTCTTACAATCACACCAATTATCGAAGCCCATGTAAATTTCATTAAGAAACTGTCATGGAAAACTTGGTAACGGATATACCTATATATATAACTAAATAGATAGTTTTTGTTTGTAAGTACAAAATTACTTAATATACATAGAAAACATCCAGACCAAGACAAATAGACACAAATATTTGTCTTGTCCGGTAATCGAACCTGGAACTTCTGGCGCAGAAGGCGGGTATCCGTACCTTTGCGCCAAATAGGTCGTTAATGATACTTAAATACATATTATTTTATTGAAATCTGATGAAACAACTACTTAATTTTTTTATCTGCTTTATGGAGATCGGTGAATCCAACATCACTCTCTTATTTATGTGGTAATCTCTCCATTTCGTTGCGGTTTGAGAGCGACGGCGACGATACATGACTGAAATCTCAGGAATTTATTTCTTTATCTGCAATAATAGTCATGACAATCCAGCATTTCTTATTCGTGCGGTAAGTTTTTACAAAATTGCATTGTTTTTCAATACCATTTTCGTATAGTATTTTTAAAATAAATTGTATGAGCGGTAGGTGGTACTTATATCAATTTATGCGCGATATATTTAGAAATAATAATACAGCTGACTTCTAAAACTAATATTTTAGCTCGGTTAACTGCATTTAAGGCACGGTGGTATAAATTATTAACCTTCGTACACACGACATGCTGAAGTTGAATGCTTGCCCACATATCACAAGCGATTTTGCGGCTAGCACAGAGTTGGACTGAGAGGGATCAAGACTCCAGTCGACTATAATTTGATTTAAGGAGTCATATAATTTAATCTTGGCAGTATTATGAAAATAGGGTTTTAAATTATATTGAAATATTTGAAATGATGCATGAATTTTTATAAAAGGTTTTTAACTCTGATTGGGAGTAAATACGTTATTGTTGTATCATTGCTTGTACTTGTATCGTTGTTTGAGTTGCTATTTATACTTAAATGTTGGATTGTAACAAATGTTTTATTTAAAATTGCATTTCTGTCGCGTATGTATTGAATTTAAAATGACATACCTGCAAATTATCCTTAGTCCAACCCTGCATTCACACAGTTATGTTACATTACAATTTCATAAAGTTAACTACTAACTAGAACGATAATTTTAACTTTACTATACCTGTATTAATTATAGCTTACAAGGATATGTAGAAATAATAATTTAAAGCACGACCTATATACCTAACGATAAAATTAACAATTCAATTTATTATTTTAATTTTTAGTTTTTTGCATTCACAATGCAATTTTTATAATAGAAAAATGGAAAATGAAGTGTTTAGAAAAAAAAACGACCCGTCTCACAACTAGCTCCGATAGGACTCGAACCCACGACCTTTCGCTTTCCGGGCGCTGGCTATACAGCGCGTAAGAAGTATTGGATAAATTCGACGCTTCTTGTAACGACTCCGTAGCTCAGTGGTTAGAGCAGTCGCCCGGAAAGCGAAAGGTCGTGGGTTCGAGTCCCATCGGAGCTAGTTGTGAGCCGGGTCGATTTTTTCTAAATACTTCATTTTCCATTTTTCAATTTATTATTGCTCAGAAGGTTAGGTATAGAGCTAACTTTGTAAATATAAGTTACTAGACTTCTGCTCGCGGCTTCATCCGCTCAGCCTTTACGACCTTATCCCGCGGAAATGTAATGTTCTTCCGGGATAAAATTAACCTGTGTCACACTCCTGCTCCCAAACTTCCCCATCCAAAAAATCCTTCCTGATCAGAAGGTCTAAGTAGCTAAATGTCCAACAGCGCGAAACGTCTGATGAGCAGTAAGTCTAATTAGCAGAATGTCTACGTAGCAAAACGTCACATTATCAAAATGTCTGGATATTCAGGCACAAAATTCAACACACAAATTACATCGGGAGGGAAACGGACACGGAATTATAATATGTACGTACGTACAGACTTGTACATACCTACAGATTCTTTGATCTATGTAGTAAATCATATCTTTTTGATGGCAACTGACAATTTATTGTCAAGAATGCTATTTGATTAGCATTACATAAAGCTCTTAGAAAAGAAGCGCTTTGGCAAGATCGCAAATACAAGAATATTTTATTTGAAGGAAATAAAAGAAGGAAGATCGATTTAATGTTTAATGCCAAATACAAAAGAGCCGCAAAAGTTTGAGGGTCAAAAATATAGTCCCTTTGAATTTTTGATACACCTTGGTCAAATCAAAAGAATAAGTAAATAAATGCAGGGGAATTTGTGTGCCTAATATCCTAATAATATTTATGGCGCTACTAGCTTTTTAATCCAGATTTTGTTTTTCTCAAATAAATGTAATGTAATTTACAAATGACTTTTCCTTTTTATCATGAGTGTACACATTTTACAAATGACTTTTTGCTAAATAGATGTTCTGCTATACAGACCATTTGATAGTTGGACGTTTTGCTACATAGACATTCTGCTAATTAGACTTACTGCTCATCAGACGTTTCGCGCTGTTGGACATTTAGCTACTTAGACCTTCTGATCAGGAAGGCAAAAAATCATGTCCATCCGTTGCTCTGTTTTGACGTGAAAGACGGAAAAACAAAGAAACATTCACATTTTCATTATTAGTATGGATAGGTACAAACGTAACTTTCGCGTTTGAGGTACGTTTTGATAAATCCACCAATCACACCAATTTTATTATCGAGAACTGTGTTATGGAAACTTGATAACGGATAAATAGAAACAAATATACTTACTTTAAATTTATTAATATATAAGTACTTCATATACATAGAAAACGCCAAGTAAGTATATCTTGTAGGGAAATATGTAAAATAGTTAAAAGTTTAACGCGATAGTGTCGTTTGCACATTCACAAAATCAAGTTCAATCCAAATAAGGTTGTGCTAGTAATTTTATTTAAAAAATACAAGCATGACACACTGTTAAAAATGTTTTTAATAACTATTTGCAAAATACGATGGTTTTTGTTTGAGCTAAGTAATTTATTCATCAGATGCGGACCACCAGTTAAAACTTTGCTGTAAAATACTTGCTCTATGCAAAAAATCGTGTGAAATTTCGGAAACTACCGTTTTTTGCGTGGGTGAGTTTAGTTTGAAAACTAACGTTTTGTGAAATAATTTATGCAAAATGTTTCTAAATTGTTTTTTAAGCTTGGAGTTTAAAAATGAGGTATGCTTTTAGTAAAATTTCCAAGTGTACAATAACACAAGATAGCGCCTGTTCATTGAAACAGATGGTTTTCTTAAAAATATGAAAGATAAACTCTGTAGTTTTATGTTGTATTTATGTTGTATGTTTTTGTATTAAGTGCTCATTTTTTATCAGCCATTTTAAACAGTTAAGTAGGTACTTACCTAAATAGTTTTGATAAATTGCAAGTGTTAGTAATAAAAATCATTGTTTAAAATAAAATACCTATGCCTTGTACGATTTCATAGTAAATGATTCCATACGCGTGCAAATAAAAAATCAAAAGTTTTGTTCAAATTAGCTAAACTAAACCAAAATATTTGTTTCCACGTTAAGAACATTAATTTAATACACCGTGTTACACTTAAAAATAACGAAAAGGAACAATGTTAACGAAAGCTCAGTGCTTGCTTAAGGTCACAGCACATACATCAACTCGGAAAGGGATCGTAAACGTATCAACTCGAGCGGTTCAGTATTCTTTGTATGAAACCCCCTACTGCAAAGCACACTAATCGGAATCGTAACGTAATCGCCTCGCCTCGGGACCAGCTCACGAACCGCTTTGCGGGTCGCTCGACTTGCTATCCCCGCGCTAGTCGTCCACGCGCTCACGTTTTTTTTTTTTTTTTACTTATCATTTTTTTCTCTCATTCTTTTTTTTTATATGGAACCACTGTGCGGCGAGCCGTAAGCGCGGCGTCGCCTAGCCGACGTACCGGCGCTGATCCGGTTTGGTTACGTGCTTGCGTAAGGTTGACGCCTGGTTGACGGCGAGGCGAAGGCGATACGGTGTCGATCCCTTTCCGAGTTGATGTAATGTGCTGTGTCCTTTAGGTACACAACATGTTTACCAAGATTATATTTCAATTGTGAATCCCAATCTATAAGAAATAGGATTTTATTCTAAAGCAAGAGAAATAGATATTTATTATTTTCACATTAACACACTTGTACTTGTACACGGAGTAAAACTTAATAATTACGACACAAAACTATGTTAACGAAATACTGAACTGATACAACATTTTCATATTATTTACCAATATTATATTTAAATTTTTTATTATTAATCTCCTCTTATTAGATCTGTCAGTTTAGAAAAAAAATAAAGTTTGAGTTTTTGAAAGAAAAATCCGACAGGCTGCCAACAGTCTGATAACAGCTTTCCAGTGCCCATATAAATCTCAAATAATCTGTTCGTGCCACATAACTTGGCGTTTGTCAGGGGGCGCTGATCGTCGTGGTCGGTCAAAAAAATAAGAAGACGAAGAAAAGTTATTTTGATGTAAATATTATAAGCAGCATGTAAACCGATCCCTTAGTCTTTTGTCAAACGAAAAGAGATAATTAAAAAACAATAGAAACCGGCCGTTAGTTTCTACTAAGACTAGAGAACTGGAAATTTATTTTCACGCTAAACGACATTTGTACACAGAGTGACACGTAATAATTACGAAATCAAATCATGTTAACGAAATAATCACAGTACGGATACAACATGTTCATAATATTTACCAAGATTATATCTCAGCTGTGGTGGTACAGCGTTTCGCCATTAGTTGTAGTTCGTAACGGCGCTGATAACATTCCCGTTCGTGCCCCAACATTTCTGTATCGGCGTCGCTATACTGCAATTACACCTTAAAAGATTTGTTAGCGACTACTCTGGACATGGTGCAAGATACAAGAGGTTGGAAAACTTAAAATAATGTATATAGAGTCCTCCGGCCGCGGCTTTGCCCGCGTGGGTTTTACGCGACGTTATTCCGCGGAAAGTGATGTTTTTCCGGGATAAAAAGTAGCCTATGTCACTCTCTAGTTCCAAACTATCCTCATACCAAAAATCTCGCCGATCAAGTTTCTTGTGAAAAACAGACAAACAAACAAACACTTATAATAATAACATGGATACACCACTCGGTATAGCTGTCAGTATGTACCTACACTTTTAAACATCCATTAGCTCTAGCATACATAAAACAAATACAAATACATTTTAATAAGGACATCTTAGAAAGATATAGATGTCGCAGGGATTTTGTCAATGTCGTGATAATATAATTCCACTAGTGAAATTATAATTTCTCGTGATATTTTAATTCCACTAGTTTAATTATGAATAGACAGTACGAGACAGTATGCTCACGAATTTGCCTCGTAAAAGTCCTGTACTCCTCGGAAATCCTGTAGAACACGGAATAGGTTAGAAATTTAATTAAAATTTCGTGGTTATTTTGTTTGTGAAAAAATCCATAAGTTGTATTGATACAAAAAAAATAACTAACAAACTAAAATTTCTAACCTATTACGTGTTCTATATGACTTTCGAGGCTCGCAGCCGTGTGCATACTGTCTCGTACTGTCTATTCATAATATCACGAGAAATTATAATTTCGCTAGTGGAATTATAATATCACGACTTTGACAAAATCCCTGCGACATAGATAAGAACTGAAGTGGCCAGTTTCCTCTTCCGATTCCGACATCCGATTTACAAACCGTCGGAAACGCACCCGACAGCGGAATGTGTCCACTGTCTCTGGCACTCACTATAGTATAGATAGACAAAGAAAAAGCATAGATTTCGTATCCGATTACGTTTACAACGGTTTGTGATTCAAAGGGGCTGGAAAGGCCTCGGAAAAATAAAATAAACTAAAAATAACATTCAGAAGACCAAAACATATAAATTGCCAACGCATAAGCTCATACCTTGGACCACGTAACATAGTTCGCGGCGCCACATCCCGTTCGCCCACGCGCCGCACGCATCGCGAGCTTTCACAAACGTCTCGACTGCGCCTGCGAGTCACCAACACCAACACCGCTACTATAATATGACGTTCTATGGCGCGTACGACAAAGGGGTAAATTTGATTTTCATGATTTGATTTCTTGCGCCAGTGACATGATTTTAGTTCATCATACACTTACGAGTACAGCAATACCACAGACTTAAGTCATATTTATTGATCCCCTTGCACAACCGCCTCTTAACCGCCTCTCTTTATCACCTCTTTTAACCGCCTCTGTCGTCTAGTGGTACACACCACCGGTATCAGACCCAGAGGTCCCGGGTTCGATTCCTAGTGGTGTGTTTGATGCAAAATGTAATAAATTAAATGCAGTGATGCAAGGTATCAGATGCAGGTTTATATGCAGATGCAGATGAGTGCTAAGAAAAGAAACGCATGCGTTGTTGTCAAGGAATCTAATCGAACACTAATAAATAAAAATACATTTTGTCTTAAAGTGCACTGTCATTCCGGTAGTCGAAAATGCGGTCAATGCTACGCCGCGTCAGTTATAATTTTATCTACTAACAAAATAAACCGCATGTACGTGCATCGTACATGGTGGTACATATTGTATTCGGTTTGGTTGGTGGTAGGGCTTGTTCCCAGTCCGCCCCGCTAGCTAACACCATCTTATCTAAATATAACGCCATACCAACGATGTTTTCAGCATTTTTGTGTTTCGGCAGTTGGAGATAAGATAGCCAGTTCCTCAGTAATTGAGGTTTCCGGGAGTAGTGCGCTTCCACCTTCATCCTTATCATCACTTAACATCAGGTGTGATGAAGGCTACGTGACACCCCTTTCTGGATAAAAAACATAATCAAACCTGTAACATCACATAAACCTTTCAATAATATTAATAATGCTCGTATCGCGAATGACTTGGTTACGCCTTTGCACGGTCACAACACCGCTACCATGCCACGTACGAATAAAGGGACGATCTTCGATCAACAATAACCCCGAGTATTAGATACATAGTTGGAGTAACAAACACGGCTGAGAAAATATGCGATCACTGAGCCACTTGAGCGTATATTTATAAGTAGTTCCTGTCATTTATGGACATAAGACCGTACATTATTAACCTTAGTTCTCAGCCATAAAAAGTTTTGATTTAGTTCGTGAGCCTTCATCTAGTACTATTAAGTACTGTTGATCGAAGACGTTGATTTAAAGAAATGTGTCCTCTGCAATGCCAATACTTGTTTAAACACTTGCAAGCGCAAAAGTTGAAACAAGACATGCAGAGATGAGCCATAATTTTCATTGGTTGTCATGACAATCTCTTGATTGACATTTATGTTCATCCTACACTTAAAAGTACAGCACGTAATACTTACATAGATCTTCAGTAACCCAAACAAGAAAAACTATCGTATGGTATAATAGCTACCGGTTTCGTGGTCGTATTGTTTTGTATGAGAACCAGAGCAGCGCAGCAGCAGAGCAGCAGTTTTTTGTCCTTAGGGTACCTGAGACCTTCGTCTGATAAATACAGTTCGTTTGCCGAAGTTCATCATATTACGAAACTACAATAAAATTGTTTGTTATATTACTTAGTTATAGAAATACTTACCTAACTGTCAAAAAATTAAGTAGCCGCCTTCATTGAGTTATGTTTTAATGTATAACCCAATGGTCATCTTTATGAATTTATAATAGACTGTTAGAGATAAATAAATTGATCATAAAAGTTATATTATGGTAATTTCGTAGAATTATAATAAATATTGTTGCGAAATACAATAGTCATGTTTAAATTAGTTGTGTAAAGTTGTAAATTCGTTTTTAGAGGTCAAGTCGTGTTTGATTTGGTCTTTTGTTCGATTATTAATATGTCATTACCACCTTCTTTAAAAAATATTCAAGGAATCTTGAATAGGTATATTATTTCTTATATTTTTATATAAAGGCTATCTATAGCTTGATTCGCGGGAAGCCGCTGGATGCGGGCAGCGCAGGACCGATCGTTGTGGAGATCCTTGGGGGAGGCCTATGCCCAGCAGTGGGCGTCGTACGGCTGAAATGATGATGATGATGATGATAGCTTGATTTCCATGAAAAGGGGTCTTGTAAAGCTTATTTAAAAATTATAATAAATACAATCGTTAGATATTTCATAATAATTTCAAGTCAATTGGCTTCTGTTTACTAACTTTTCCTAAAAGTGTGGATAGGTTGTTTATTATAAAAAAAACAATTGTTCGATTTTTGAAAATAGTTCTAAAGTCATTGGCGCTTGGCTTGCGAACACGGAGGATTTATACGACAGTGCCCGAGATAATCCGGCCGAGGAGGGCGGACGCATATTTATCACGTTCACTGTTATTGATGCTTCATAGCTCCAAATTCCGTTGCAAAGCGATCCCAGATTAATAGTTTTGACAAAACACTCGATAATGGATGTTTGGATTATAGTTCGAAAAGTTTTCATTGAGGTGACTAAGATTTTAAGGCTATACAAATAATTGGTAATTGCGTAATATTTGAAATTTTTATTTCAAATTACTTATTACTTATTACAAGTTTTTGAACATAAATTAATATTATAATTTTTTTTTATTTTCTATAGGACGGTAATTAAAATGTCTTATTCTATAAGCTTTGGATCTACTTAAAATTATTAAATGGAAAATAAGGATTTAAAAGATCTTAACTTCAAACAAAAAGTAATCAATACGTAGGTAAGTACATAGTAAGATTTATACGATACCTATCACTCTTTATTTCCAAGTTGTAAATAAATACAGAAACACTTATGTGGCCGATGCTTATAAATACAATGTTGACATTCATGCATAAGCGTGATGTGCTTAATTCAGTGGGCTTCCCTTATTTCACGTCTGGAGGCGTGTGACAGCCTTCAGTCAGCGCCGGCCGTCTGCGCGCACGCACGCGCCCGATACACGACACTAGAACGCAAAGCTAGCACACGACAACATCGATACCGTGGGAACCACTTCTGTGCCGCATATGCTCAATCTAACTATTGAATAAGAATCACATCATTATACTACGGGTATACTAAACTGATTAAATCTCCAGATTAAATATACAATTTGATGACTTTCTGTTAGTGAGATGTCAACGCCTCGACCCTTTAATAAGCTGTCGCCGACGGTTTATGCACTTCGGCGGTCGTAAATAACGAACATAATGTGACACACGCATTTGTAGCGGTCGCATTTGTAAGTGTTCAACTGACAATTCTGCGAGATGAAGCTGTCAATGGTTATTGTTTATGCTATCGCCGCGATCGCCGTCGGGGGCGAGATCAAAATCAAGGGCAAAGTGAGGAAAAGATTCAGCCCGCACAGGAGGCATCGGGCTGCGTTGCCGGCTTGCAGTTTTAATGAGACTTTGATAGACGACGAGTGGTCGCTGATGGAGGCGATAGGGAAATCAAAGTATATTTTTACGGGGAAAGTTCTGAATGTGAAAAGGATTAAGGTGCCGGCCGGTGGTAAATCGAATTTGTACAGAGTGTATTTGCGTCGAGTGCTGAAAGGATCGCCGATTGACTTGAGGGTGTTTGTGAAGGAGGGGGAAGAGGATTCTCTGAGTGGTTCTTCGTTGTCAGTGGAGAGGCCAGGAGCTCTGGAGCAATGCGCGGCGGGCCCGCGTCCGCGTCTCTCCGCGATCTTTCTGAGCAACGGGGAGCGCGCCGCTTCGCAAAGAGGACCGACTCCCAGACTGCAATTGTTGACGGACCCTGTGCCCTTGACGCTTTATCATTTGGACAGAATCAACGCGGCTGTTAAAGGTTAGTTATTTCCCTGTAAATTCTCTGAGTGGTTTAACGTTATCGGTGGTAAGGCCAGGTGCTCTGGAGTCTGGTGCACTGCGCGGCGGGCGCGCGTCCGCACCTCTCAGCGATCTTTCCGAGCAAACGGGGAGCTTTGTAGAGAGGAACGACTCCCTGACTGCAATCGTTGACGGACCCCGTGCCCTTGATGCTTTATCATTTGGACAGAATCAACGCAGCTTTTAAAGGTTAGGGTTGTCAGTTAGAGGCCAGGTGCAGAGGAACACTGCGCAGCGAGGTGAGTTTGATTCAGTAAGAAAAAGTGCAAAACTTTGTAAGATTAAAAAAGCTAATCGTTTATTGTTAAGTGTCTATATTTAACCACCAATTTCATGAAAAAGCTGAAAATTTAAATAATTTTAAGTACTGGCAAAAATTTTCTGCGTTTTTCGGATGTTTTCTTTTTAATATATTTTATCGTCCGTCTTTGCTTAACCCAGTAAATAGAGACTGATTAAAGGGGTTATCTTACATGTGGTCCGGTAGTTCTAATTTTTTATATGTTGTCTAGGATGGTTAGTGAGTATTAAAAATGCAAAATGCACAATTCCTCGAAAATCAATTGAAAAAAATCGGCATTTTTTTTTTCAGATTTTCGCTTATATCTTCGTTTAGGTGCATTTGAGCCAGAAACAATGATTTACAATAAATTGCAGAGAATAGAATTTTCCATAATTGACGGTTTAAATTTTGTTTCTAGGACATAATAGTTACGCATATTCACTTCCTAAAAATGATTTTCCAGAAATTTGTCAATCTTCTAAAGAACAGGGTGCAAAATGGGCCCAGAGTCGTAGCCCTTTGAAACCTTATTTAATATATACTAATGAATAATTACAACATGGCGACGAAGTTGAATTGTGAAAAATAAAAAAGTTACAGTACTGAAAAATGGAAAATGAAGTATTTAGAAAAAATTTACCCGTCTCACAATCAGCTCCGATGGGACTCGAACCCACGTATTTTTCTAAATAAGTACTACATTTTCCATTTTTCAGTAATTAAAATTGCACTGTGAATTCAAAAAACTAAAAATTAAAATAAAGTTACAGTAGTTCAAAAAGTCTTATAAACGAAGATATCAGCGAAAATTTTTAGCTTATTTCAAGACTTTTTAAATTCTATTCACTGGACTATCTTTGTCATATTATTATCCACTTTCGTTCGGCAGGTGTCATTATCATAATAGTGCGCTTTAAAATTACAACTCAATGGCTTTTAAAAACGAAGTTGATACCACATCACATAGCTTTTATCGTTGAAAGGCTTAAAAAGAAAACTTGTAGCCGCTAGGTTTGCCACCCTCGCTTATAATTCTATTTCTATGAAATTGATATGCGATTGATTAATATTTGAGTCCGTTCCGTACATCAGCGTTACTCGCAGGCGCGACATATCGCGACAAAGTAAACAGAGATCAGGTGTGCTCTAAATATTGAACTATGTAGGTAAGGCACCGCGTACCTGAAATTCAAATGCACGGCTTACGTTGTGCAATCTACATAAGTTTTCGAGTTTAGAAACAGGCGCAAAATTCGTGAGTGTTAAGGTTAAACTTGTATTATCTCTCTATCTTTATGTTTATGAGTTAGTTGATTCTGTTTTAGAGTACCTTTACCTACGTCAGTAATTTTCAATTGATTTGTAGGTATGTAGGTACTAGGATGTAATATTGACCAATGAAGCAAATGAAAGGTAAATTTTTTACACAGTCAATTAATGTTGTATTGGCTCATATTATGGTTATGCGTTATAGGTATCAAATGTCACATAAACATCATGAATTTGTTTACAATAAGGACATACCTATAATGTGTTTGGCTCAGTTACTAAGAAGATACAATGTTCAATACCCATGATTAAATTCTCAGCGATAAAAATAATGAACATAAACTGTTAACAAATTCAAACTCAAGTAAAACATCATAGCAAAAAGTGCGCGCAATCATCCTTAATCAAGTTGTTAAGCCGAGCAAATTCCGGCGTCCATTGCTGAGTAATCGCGATCGGTTTAGCATCGCATAATGATAAACGCGCATCGTATAATGATGCGTGGGAGTATCCATAATGTTAGGAGCATTAAGAGTGGTTTTGATCGACATCTCGACAACTGTTCGTTAAGTTAATGGAGTGAATGCTATCGCTGCGTTTGTGCCTCCACCGCCGGACTTGCAGGGCTGCTTCGTCAGAAATGGAATATTGTTTACTAGCCTTCCGCCCGCGGCTTGGCCCGCGAGGACTACACGACGTTATACCGCGGGAATGCGATGTTTTACCGGGTTAAAACGTAACCTATGTTCCAAACTATCCCCATACCAAAAATCTCGTCTATCCGGTGATCCGTTTTAACGTGAAAGACGGACAAACAAAGACAGTTTCATATTTATAATATTAACTATGGACAGGATAACACATACTGAAACATATCAATTTGTATTTATTTAACCAATAATTATAATAATTATTTTAAGACATTAAAGGGTGACAGAGAAAGAACCCTAGGCCACAGAATAAATAATAGTGCCTAGGCGGCAATAAAAAAAAACAGCTAACTAAATGTACTAATTATAAACTGATATTGAGAGTCGAAAAGGAAAATATGATATACTTATCGCTTAGTGAACCATATTGAAATTGCAAAGCATACTTACTTATTGTCCCAGTGTCCAAACTAACTTTTTCCATGAAACCATAATTTTCAATAAAATATCTCTTGTAAGTATTAGAAATATGTGATAGTAAAAAACCAGGAGCCCTATAAGTAGCTTTCAGGCGGGATTCAAACCCGCGCCTCCGGGGATCCGGCCCGATGCTCTTACTAACTATAAGCTACCGATAGGCTACTCGTCGAATTTTGCTATCACCTGTTACGCTGTAGGCCAGCGTTGCTCCATCAATGTGAGAAAATCCTCGCATCCGAAAGAAACATTTTTACAAATGTTTAACAATCGATTAAGATGAAATTGCCATTAAAATACAAAATTGCATTGTGAATGCATAAAAATAATTTAAAACCTCAATTTAATGGCTGTTTCATCTAATCGATTGTTAGACATTTGTGAAAAAGTTTCTTTTGGATGCGAGGGTTTCCTCATTTCGTTGGCAGACATATCGTTGGCAGCCCTGCCTATGCTACGTAGACCTAAATACACAGGGATCAATCAATACGAGCGTAAACTGGGTATTGTGTCGGTTAAAGGTCTTTAAGCTAGCCAAGGAGATTGACTAGGTTGCAGAAACGAGACGCAATACACCGGCAATTGTTTCTTTTAGATATAAGAGAATTATTGTGGACTAGCTGTTGCCCGCGACTTCGTACGCACGGTAGTGTGACTTTTGTGTTTGTTCATTTTATGTGTAATGTAAAATGTCACTTCCTTCCAGTGACCGCAAGGTATTATGTGTGTGTATATGGGTGTAGGTCTCGGAAGCGCGGGATTCAGTGTTGCGCTTGCGATTGCTTGCTAACCGAGCTTCACGGTCCTCATCGGTTTCAAAAGCTCGAAGTAACTCATCCTCTTAGCTGACCTAGAGCCTTGCGATAAATTACTATTTTTTTTCTAGGTATTTCAAATAACAATAATCGTAGGTAATCAAATCACAATAATCAATGTCCGTTTTCCAACAATTCAAATTGATCTACAAATCAATAAATCGAAATCTAATTCAAGTATAGTGTACGTATTTTTAATTCATTAAAATCACAATAACTGAGTTTTCTCAGGGTTGCAGCCGTCAAGAGTAAGTAATTTAATATAGTCCCACTCTTCTGTCTGTTCCGGTGACAGCCGTGGCAGAGGAGCCACTTGCAATACGAAATTAGCTGTCAAAATGGACTGTCCTGTCCATGGAGCTCGACTTAATTCAGGTGTACCCAGCAAATTTGACATTTATATGGAGTGGCTGTCAGTTGTCTCATCTGACCATTCGTATTTTTTCAAAGTGTAGGTGAGACGGAAGACAGCCACCGTGTAATTTGTGGTCACAAAAAAGTGTTAGTACTGCACTCTCCAGTTACCTCAGACTTAAGTCGAGCTCCATGGTCCTGTCGTATGAAAACTGTTTTAGTTCCAAAGATTATCACTGCAACAGAAAAGCACGTAAGAAGTCATCATGTTAGTAGCTTTATAGTGATAACAAACTGTAAAGTATTTTTTTATGTTTTTTTATTGATTGATAGGCAAGCGCTTGTCCGCTATCACGCCCCTAAGCGTTCGTTGATGCGATCTACGATGAATCGCGCTTGCCTAATGCCATATTCTGTGCTAATGCTGCGTACACACCGGACCAACAAAGGCCAACGAACGCCATCAAAGAGGTTCTGTTTTCCCCTCTGTCTCAATCAGATGATCAGAAACTCAGAATGTGAGCTGGAATCGCTCCCAGTAATCATTTACCTAGCTTTAGATTGATCTTCGAAGGCCAGAAACGTGAAGCGAGCAATGCCTGATGTCGTTTGTTGGCGTTCGTGGGGCCGCCGCCGGTCCGTACACAGGCTAAAAGGTACCGGTATAAAATATACTAAGAAAAAACCGGTCAAGAGCCAGTCGGACACGCGCCCCGAGGATTCCGTACCATCTTTTATAAAATAGAAAAAACTACAACTGTTCTTCACCCAAAGCGACTGCGAGTAGGTAGGAAGGAGGACATTTTAAACGTAAAAATGTTTTCATCGGCGTGGCATATTCGTCCGAGAATTCGCGATGTAGAATATTGCAGTTTTTGGTCAGCTCCATCTCTTGACCGATAGTGGAACTAATATAATTTTTGTTGATGATTTTTGAAAAGTTTAGTATTTAGAGACATTTTTTTATTTTTCCTGTAATCTTTACAATAAACTTCTATCACCTAAAAGAATTTCAGATTTTTCTCTTTGCAAACTTCGGAGATAAGGGAGGGGGGGGGGGTATTTTTTTACATTTTTCATCATAATTCAAAAACTATGCGGCTTAATACAAAAAGAAAAAATATTGAGAGTGTGCAAGCAGCGCTCTATTATATGATATGATAATATTTTTATTTGTCTCTTATTTTGCAAAATAGTTGGGCAAACGTCGTCTAAAACTATTCCAAATTTCAAGTTGATATCATAGTCATAGTCATAAACATTTTTATTCATATAGATTAAATAAAATTAATGCTTATGAATCGTCCAATATTTTTTTACCTACCACCTGTTATGGACATCTTTTAACTGACAAGAAAAACAGGCGAAAAAAACTCATCAGCTTTAACAGAAGCAACGCATTTACAAAAAAAAATATGTCGTTGCTGGACAAAATGATACAATAATAAAATTTATACATAAAGCTAATGCTGAAGGAAAGTATTCTCATACTTATATATTGGAATATTTTCCTTTTATACATTGTTAGTGTTACTATAATTATGACAACCAAGCGTTTTGATCATTTAAATAATCTTCTACTTTGTAATAGCCTTTGCTTAAGAGCGTCTTTTTAACATGTTTTTTAAATTTATTTAAAGGCAGCTCGATTACTTCTTGTGGAACTTTATTAAAGAATGCTATGCCTTTTCCCAAAAACGAGCCTCTACTTTTTTCAAGTCTAAATCTTGGAACGGCAAGCTTATTTTTATTTCTTGTGTTAAAATTATGAATATCACTATTCTTAGTGAATGAGTCAATATGTTTCCTAACATATAATATATTCTCATAGATGTATTGCCCTGCTAAGGTTAGTATATTAATTTCTTTAAACAAAACTTTTAATGAATCGCGCCGGCGGAGGCTGTAAATGGCGCGTACCGCTCTTTTTTGAAGTACAAAAATATTTCCAATATTGGCTGCTGAGCCCCACAACAACACGCCATAGGACATGACACTATGAAAATAACTAAAGTAAACAAGTCTTGCCGTTTCAATATCAGTTAATAGCCTTATCTTTTTTACTGCAAACGCAGCAGAACTGAGTCTACTCGACAAGGCCTCAATATGTGGATCCCACTGTAATCGTGAATCTAAGGTAATACCAAGGAATTTCGTGCTGTCAACTAATTCGACTGCATCTGCATTCAAACTAATACTTAAATCAACCTTCCTTACATTTGGTAGTGAGAATTTGACACAATTTGTTTTTTTAGGGTTTAAAGACAAGTTATTAATGTTAAACCAATGTGCGACCTTTGCGAGAGCACTATTTACTTCGACAGAGCAATTATTCCCTCGGCCAATTTTAAAAATAAGAGAAGTATCATCTGCAAATAGTACTGTCTCACATAAATTATGCGCGTAGTAAGGGTAGATCGTTTATGTAGACTAAAAATAGTAAAGGACCCAATATTGAGCCTTGGAGCACGCCCATTATAATGGGGGCTCCAGAGGACGCAGTATTATTAACAATCACTTTTTGATTTCTATTACTCAAATATGAACGCAAAAGGTTAACTGATTTTTTCGAAACACCATAATGTTCTAACTTCATTAAAAGAGTTTGGTGATCAACGCAGTCGAAAGCTTTGGAAAGGTCACAGAATACACCAATTACGTCCTGCCTACCCTCCCAAGCGTCAAGGATATGTTTAAGAAGTGCGATTCCAGCATCTGTGGTATTTTTACTTTTAGAGAATCCGAATTGATTCTTATGAAGGATTTGATTTAATACCAAATAATCTACTAATTGAGCGTATATTAACTTTTTAAAAATTTTACTAAGTGCTGGTAAAATTGATATTGTCTCCAGATTTAAAAAGCGGAATTAACTTACTACATTTCATTAAATCGGGGAAGACTCCTTCGTCAATACACTTATTAAAAATAAAAGCTAAATAAGGAGCTATTGGATCAATTATTGATTTAATAACATTAGTCGATATACCCCATAAGTCTTCTGATTTTTTAATATTTATTGTTTTAAAAGCTTTTAGAATGTCTTCGCTATTTATATGTTGAAAATAAATACTTTGTTACACTTATCAACACATGACACCAAGAGGGCAGCTGCAATATATATCATTAGTAGTTCTCGAGATATCCAGCTGTGACAGACAGACAGACAGACTTAGTCGCAGCATAAGGGTTCCAGGGGTTTTTACCAGTTTGGTTCGGAACCCTAAAAATCATCATTATTTGACTTAAGCATGGTATTAGGTACATTATTGAATTATACAAATAATTGAAAATATCCTGAAATTGCTTATAAATGTCTAAGTAATATCACAGAAAAAAACTTTTACGAACTTTTGACCTAGGATCATAAAATTTGGCTAACTTCAGATCTTACAGTACAAATAAAGGTACAAAAAATAATGGTCATTTATAGTTTAATCACTAAAAAAAACTAATATAAACTTACATTTGTAGTTAATTTCATACAAAATGTGAATAAGTTTGTCTACGTTTTATAAGATGTCAAGAAAGTTTGCTTACAATAAAAGGTACCCTTTATGTTGAACCAGGTTATAAGATAAGATAAAGATAAAAATATTCTTTATTCACTTAGACATAATAAATATGTACTTATGAATCGTCAATATTTTCCTACCACCCATTCAAGACTTTTTTAACTGACAAGAAGAATGGGCGCAAGAAACTTGCCAGCGTTTCTTAGTTAGGTAACGACATTTACAAAAAAAAACATATCGTTACTAATACAACAATTGCTTAGTATAAAAATACATCAATTTAAACAGTGATTATGTTATGTGTTACATCATGACCATGCATTGCGGTCATTCAAATAATCGTCTACTTTATAGTATCCTTTGCTCATCAGCGACTCTTTAATGTAACATTTAAATTTATGCAATGGTAGTTCAATAATATGCTGTGGAACTTTATTAAAAAAGGATATGCTTTTCCCCAGAAATGAGGCTCTGGATTTTTCTAGCCTAAACTTGGGAACGACAAGTTTATCTTTATTTCTTGTGTTAAAGCGATGAATATCGCTCTGCTTTACAAATGTATTATAATATTTTTTCACATAAATAATATTTTCATAGATGTATTGTCCTGCAACAGTTAAAATGTTTATTTCTTTAAATAGATCTCTTAAAGAATCTCTCGATCGGAGGTTGTACATGGCGCGAATAGCCCTTTTTTGGAGCACGAATATACTTTGGATGTTAGCGGCTGAGCCCCACAACAAAAGGCCGTAGGACATAACACTATGAAAATAACTAAAATAGACTATTCTAGCCGTTTCAATATCGGTTAAGAGCCTTATTTTCTTTACTGCGAATGCGGCCGAACTGAGTCTACTCGCCAAGGCTTCGATATGAGGATCCCATTGTAGTCGCGAGTCTAATATAATACCTAGAAACTTTGTATTGTTAATGAATTCGACCATATCGCTGTCTAGTCTTATATGAAAATCAACTTGTCTTACATTAGGTAACGAAAATTTTAAACACTTAGTTTTCTTTGAGTTTAATGATAAATTATTACTATTAAACCAATGTGACACTTTTGAAAGAGCACTATTTACTTCGTCAGAACAGTCATCACCTCTATCTACTTTAAAGACTAGAGATGTATCATCTGCAAATAGCACTGTCTCACATAAATTCTTCGCGTAGTAAGGAAGGTCATTTATGTATATTAAAAACAACAGCGGGCCCAATATTGATCCTTGGGGTACGCCCATAGTAATGGGAGCTCCGGTAGACTCAGTTTTATTAATAACTACCTTCTGAGTTCTTTCATACAGATATGAATGCATAAGGCTTACTGACATTTCAGAAACACCATAATGTTTTAACTTCCTTAATAGTGTTTGGTGATCAACACAATCGAATGCCTTGGAAAGGTCACAAAAAATAGCGATTACATCCTGCTTGTCCTCCCAGGCATCAAGTACATGTTTTAGAAATGCAACCCCAGCATCAGTTGTACTTTTACCTTTTGAAAAACCAAACTGTTTCTCATGCAGTATACTATTTAATTTAAAATATTCTAAAAGTTGAGCATAAATTAATTTCTCAAATATTTTACTTATTGCTGGTAGTATGGATATAGGTCTAAAATTTGCTGGGTCACTTTTGTCACCAGCTTTAAACAGAGGAATTATTTTACTATTTTTCATTAAATTAGGAAAGACCCCTTCACTTATACATTGGTTAAAAATTATTGCTAATGATGGAGCTATCACATCAATTATTGATTTGATGATACTTGTAGATATGCCCCAGAGATCTTCTGTTTTCTTAATATTTATTGCTTTGAATGCTTTAATAATATCTTCGGTAGTGACATAGCTAAAACTAAATGTTTCCTGGCACTTGTTCACACTAGATTCCATAAGAGAGACAGCGGTGTTGGGGCAAGAGTTAAGTCTGCTAGTAGTTTCTAACGGAATTCGAGCAAAGTAACCTTCAAAAGCACTAGCCACCTCAATATCTGATTCAAAAGTCTGATCACTAATTTTTAAGTTAAATGAATTAATTTTGCTTTTTATTTTGCCAGTTTCTTGGTTTATAATACTCCAGGTAGCTTTTATTTTATTTTCAGATGATTTAATTTTATTTGAAATATACCTAGATTTTGCCAGAGCACATACTTTCCTAAATGTTTTTGAATATTTCTTGACATATTCAATGAAGCTAGGATCACAGGAAGTCGTTTTTTGGGCATAGAGTTCAAATAACTTTCTTCTGCTATTATAAATACCAGGTGTGGCCCAGTCACTGAACTTCTTACGATCATTACACTTTATAACTTTTTGTTTAAAATTGTTACTAAATTCTTTTTCAACAATATCAAATAATGATTGATAAGAGTTATTAGCGTCAGCAGAAGCTGGCAAACATTGAATTTTATCTTGTACATTATTTCTAAATTTAGTAATACCACGTTTCGGTATTGGCCTGCAAATTACTTCGCGTTTAGGAGTAACATTATAGTGCTCAAAAGAAGCTAGTTGTCCACTGTGGTCGGATTTAATAATATTAATTACCGAATTCTCAATTAAGTTACAGTTGGAAAAGATGTTATCTAAGCAAGTAGCCGATGTTGGCGTAATTCGCGTTGGTTCATTAAAAGTGTGAAGCAAATTAAATGATTTAAAAAGATTAAGGAATTTACTGGAGAGTTGTGCTAATTTAATATCTAAGATGTCTATATTAAAATCTCCACAAACTACAATTTTTTTATTCTTACGACAGCATATTTTCAAAACATCCTCCATAGTGGACTCAAAGACTGTGTAATTTGCTCCAGGGGGGCTATATACACAGATTATAATCATTTGTTCAAGTTCCACGCATGATATCTCACAAATTCGTTCAACAGAGAGGGATACTATATCCTTTCGCTCTTTATATTGTGTGTTATTAGGTAAAATTATTAAAGAACCCCCCCTTACTGCAGTTTTTCTATTGAATGAACTTACAACACTATAATTATCCAAATTTAACAATAATTCATATTCTTTTAACCAATGTTCAGTAACACATAACACATCAATATTTTCACAATTTAAAAATAAACTTATTTCTAGGTCTTTGCCAGCAGAAAAGCCTTGGATATTCTGGTGTACTATTTTTAAACATTTAGGCCTTCCTCTTGTCAATACTGGGCTAGAGTATGCCTCCGTTGTCTCTAATGGTAATTTAAATTAACCATGTCAGTATTTGGATTCAAAAGAATCGAATTATTTGGAACAGATTCCAAAGTTGAATTAGAAATGTCACATTTTAGCTGCTCAAAAGAAGCAGAAGTTAGAGTAGCCAGATTGTTGGCTAGTTGATTAAAATAAAAAGATAGCGATAATGCTATTTGTCGCTTATGATAATTATGCAGATAGTATTTATCTTTCGTCAAGTTAAGATTACATAACAGGGTATTTATGTCAATTATTTGTATCTGACTATTATGAGATGCTATTGTGCTTAATGTTAAATTAAGATTATATCTTAATTTATTCTCTAATTGTGAAAACCCTTGACTATAGGGAAATGTAAACATAACAACTTTTCTAACATTTAGAGAGCATAATGAGTTACAGTATGATATTAAATGGTTTTTGTTTATACTATCTCTATTCCCGATTAAAACAATCAAGTTTGTGTTTTCACTATAAGATTTTTTTACAATTACTTTCATAATCTCATTTATGCTTGATCCAGGCATACAATAATTAGTAACACTTTCCTTAGAATGTTTCTGGATTAATTGGCCCAAGCCCTTCCCAATCTCATCGCAGAACATAATTGTTTTAGCGTTACTTATTCTTGTAGGTGGGTTATTTTCATTATTCAGTAATATACTATCGGGATTGTTAGAGGTGTCAGAGTTTGTTGGTATATAAACCTCCTGAGCAGCCCGACCTAATGTATCAGTTTTACATAAATTGTTGCTCACTTTGGTACAATTGCAGCTGCGTTTTTTACCTAGCGATTCAAACCGGTCTGAATTAAAATTACAAAGATCAATCATATCATAGGCAGCCATTTTTTGATTATTTAGTTGCTTGTGAGAAAACTCACACAAGTTAGTGTACATTTCCCTTAGTGATAGTTCCAAATTGTCAATTTTGTTACCTATTTGACTACCTATCATTTCACTTTCTTTATTTTTATTACATGTTTCCATGTTTATCATATTTAATTGTTCTAAAAGTACCTTACGTTCTCTCTTTAAGTGACTGTACTTATTATAATAATTTTGTCTTTTAATTAACTTTTGTGTTTTCCTAATGTATCTATTAATTTTAATATATTTTTTTAGTTTCTTTCCGCTACTAAAGCCACAAATAGTATCATTACTAAAGAATGGTTTATCCACATAGTTGACACATTCCGAGGTTGAATTATCAAGTGCTGCCGAATTACATAGCGTTAACTCACTAAACAGGCTTTGAGAATGCTTATCTTCTAATATACTTTTATTTTCTTTTTCTAAATCTAGTACTGTTTTCTGGGCAAGGGAGAGACTAATTTCCAGGTCTGTTATGCGACTCAATGCCTGTTCATGAGTATCAGAACAAGCCCTAAAAGACTCAATAAAGTCTTGCATTTGGTTACACTTGTGTACGACTTCTGAGTATTTAATGTGAAGTTCAGCGAGTTCATTCTTAAGCTGAGTATTGCGGGTAATGTTCTTGTAAATCTCCTGCTCACTTTCCTCTCTTTCCCTCATTAAAGATTCATTGAGATCTTTGGCTGCCTTCAGATCCTGCAGAGTATTCTTAAGTTGTAGCTCCACATCCTTTGCCGTTGTCCTCCGGGTCATCATAATTGTTTATTAAGGTTCTAGGTAACTACCTCTGAAATATATACAAATGTGATCAATAACTGATTACAGTAAAGCTTTGAATTACAGATTTATCTATCTTAATAATTAGTAAAAGGTAATTTTGAACTACCTTTTCTATTTATTATTTTGTATACAATGAGCGGTTAAAAAATTAAATAATAATTAAGAGTGTCAGTTGTAGTGAATAACAATAAAGTTATTAAAGAATGTTAAGTAGATATAAATGTCACCATCAACTTTAATTTGTGCAATATAAAGTGAGGCAAACCAATTTAAAAAAGTGTGCGTTGTTAAATTAAAGTTTATTGTACTAAATTATTAATGAATATGACAAATTTGTTATAAGACAAATTTGTTATAAGTAGTAGCTACTGGTGACAGCTGATGTCACCATAAAATTAACTTTTATTAAAGTAGGTTGAGGTACTTAAGCCTTTCTGTAGTATTCTGTTAATTTATTTGACCATGTAGAAATATCTTAAGATTCAAGTTACAAACTAGTTTCACAATCTTTAATTGAAATGATTTGGATGTCTCTGTATAGATGTAGTGTTTGGAAAGTGTAGCAGTAAGGTGAATGTCTGTGACAGTAGTGGTCACCGTCAGCTTTACTTCCACAGTTTGTCAAGTAAAGAGAGGTTGTCAACAATGCCAAATCGTAATGGATTGTGACGTTGCTCACTGAAAGTGAGCTCTGTACTAGTAATGAAAATTAGTGTACAGTGAATGTGAAACCAATTTGGCATTCAAATCTTGTGTGTTAGTTGAGTTTAAAAGTGATGATCAATACCTAACTAAAATAATAACAAAATATGAGGGTAGGTATTTTGAACTCAATTAAGGTTTCAAAAAGTGTTCTTTATAGTTTTCTCACTTTATTACAAGAAATTTAAATACTGCAAGTAGTAATTCAGGCTGTAAGGGAGATGGCAAAACCTGTAATAACTTAGTCTAATTTATGTCAAACATTAACTACCTACTTATATATTTTAAAAGATTGAATGTTAACTATAGGTAACACAATGCAAACAAATGATATTCTTAATCAGAAAACACTTGTTGTTGATAATAGCATATAGGTAAGTTGTTGGTCTAACAAATTATTGAAAATTAACTACTAAGTACAAATACCTAGTTGATTACATTGAGTTATAAGTTGGTTAGTTAGTTTCTTATCAAGATTGTCAAGATGTATTTGTCGGTAATATAAGTTTTATTGGTCTGAGAATGCAATGTGAGTGATGTAAATTATGAAAACAATACTCCCCAGGTTTAAGTAGAAGCAGTCCACAGTATTTATATCTTTTCAATTTGAATTAGTATCGTCTTCTTGATTGACAGTTGGGTCAATTTTTCCTCGCTTTTAATTCAAAAGTTTGTTCATTAAACTTGCTGATAACACTTCCACTTGTTATTTAATACGTAATTAAGCTAATTATAACAAATTATTTGGAAATTTAAAGAGAATTACTAATAAAATTAATTAATTAAAATTACACAGCAAACTTTTAAGTGTTGCTGCCAGTGTTGCCAGCACAAAAAAAGTAAGTAAGTTATTACTACACAAAATTTGGTAAAAATCCGTTCAGTAGTTTTTCCGTGAAAAGCAAACATACAAACAGACGGCCGCAAATTTAAGTTTGTCAACTTTTTTTTAATATAAATAAATTTTCCCGCAATAAAAGGTTCCCTAGATGTTGACCCAGGTTATAAGTTATTACTACACAAAATTTGGTAAAATCCGTCTAGTAGTTTTTGCGTGAAAAGCAAACATACAAACAGACGTTTTCAACGTTTTTTTAAATATAAATAAATTTTCCCGCAATAAAAAGTACCCTACATGTTGACCCGGGTTATAAGTTATTACTACACAAAATTTGGTAAAAATCCGTCCAGTAGTTTTTGTGTGAAAAGCGAACATACAAACAGACAAACAGACAAACAGACAAACAGACAAACAGACAAACAGACAAACAGACAAACAGACACACAGACAAAAATTTTATTATTTATCGTTTTGGGGTCTATATCCTGTACACATCACATAGCAGTAATTATTTTTAAAAAATATTTCATGTACAGACTTTTTTCCGTTTCTGTTTTATTATATGTATAGATTTCTAATGTGGTGTTTTTATTTTAAACGACTCGTCGCTCGTCGACCAATTACTTGCAATCGATGACGAATATTCTAAAAACAAAAAGGAATGGTTTTAGCTTACTAATTACCATATTAGAGCATGTAAGCAAGTTTCGCAATGGTGGGTGGGAGATTTTTTTTTTGTATTGACGCGTCTTGCATGTTGTGTAGTGGTCAAAGCAGCGGCGACGCGACGTTAAAATGGCTGATGAAGATGAATAAAGAATACCTACTTAGATTTCTGCTTCATTTAAAAATATATTAGGTATGTCTATTAGAAACTGGTATAAATATTCTGTGACTAAGTTGCGATAGTTTTAAAAGTAAGCTACAACTATTAAGTATATATTCTGTGCTACAATGTTCTAATTGTTTAAACTGTATGTACATACATTACCTACTGTAACAACAAATCGCTGTGACGACTGTCTATTAAAGCTGATGATGGATGAACATAGATTGTCATATTGAAAGCGATCCTGATAGATATTAAATTACACAATTATAATTGAAAATCCACTACTATACTCGTACGAGTTTTATTTATCCAAACTGTAAAGGCCATTGATCATTGTCTTATTTAGATACTAAAGTGATTTTGGTCCCGCGGCTGCAATTGCAGTCGTTATAATAGGTACCTACCCACTAATACGCATAGGGACCGCGTGGTGGATTCTGGCCCTTTCTTCTTGTCCATCCATAAGGAAGTCCTGTGCCCCAACAGTAGGGGACATTAAAATGGTTGATAATAATAATAATCATACTTTACAGAATTTAGGATTTTACCCGATAGTTTTCAGTACAGCTACTATTCATTTTATACTTTGCATACATCACATCGTCAATTATCGCATGCCTTACAAACAGAAGTGATTTGAAGTTTGGGCTCCGACACAAAACTGCGAATTCGCATCGCAACGCAAAAATATGCGACCCGTGTCAAGTATTTGACAGGCAATATGGTTTCTATTAGCATGGCGTGCAGCATATTTTTGCGATGCGATCGCATAAAAAAATCGCATAAAATCTTTATAAATATTTTGTTTTGAAAAAGAGATTTGTTTTTTGTGTCTTGACATTATTGTTTGATGCTGTCAAACACCCAATTGTGCAACTCTGCAACTGCATTTTTTTTATTTAAGTAGTCTATATCTCAATACATCACACAGAAAATTAGAATCTTCTGTGCTCTAAATGGTACCTACCTACTAGATGTCTCTTTTGTTTTTCTCTGTCTCATACACGAATGCTTAACGAACGCGATGTGTTTCGCACAGGTGACGAAAATTCTCTCTACATATCATTTTTTGTCCCTTTAAACTCCTCTTTTTGTTTGTTTTGTGACTTCAAAGTGAATCAGAAACATGTCACAAAGAGGGTGATGCCGATGTTTTGATGTTATTCCAAAATGCAGTTTAAAACAACCCAATGACATAACAGTTCTTATTGAGACACTAATTGTTAAGGGGTTTTTCTTTTTAACCGACTTCTAAATCAAATAGGAGGAGGTTCTCTATTCGTCTGTATGTATGTTTTTTTTTGTGTATGTCCACCGATTACTCGAAGACGGCTGAACCGATTGAAAAGGGGATACCTCAAGGTATTTTAACCGACTTCGAAAGTACTTTGAAGTCGGGCGGGTTTTAACAAAAACAACAAAAAATTGTAGATGTTTCACGCCCGACTTCAAAGTATTACGTTATTTATTTGGTGAGGAATTATTTCTTACTTTTTTGATGTGGTTTTTTTGAAGGCGGTTTTATTTTTTTATAAAAAGAATTTTTTCGTAAGCTGTTTGATGGTACTGCATGGCCTACTCTACTCTACCAGGCTATTTCAAAATTGTAGTTTTTGTAACTTTTCTGAATTCAATTGTATTTGAAGCAGGATAAAGGTCACAGCAGACATATCAACTCGTAAACGGATTGTAAACGTATCAACTCGAGCGGTTCAGTATTCTTTGTATGAAACCCCCTACTGCAACGCACACTAATCGGAATCGTAACGTAATCGCCTCGCCTCATGCTCACGAACCGCTTTGCGGGTCGCTCAACTTGCTATCCCCGCGCTTACCGCTCACGTCTCTCCGTACCCGAGCTTACGGCTCTACGCACAGTGGTCTGAAAATGAAAATGAACTAACCACATTTCAAAAAATCTGACTGAAATTCCGAGGTTTGATCCAATGTCCACCTTTTTTCGATATGGAACCACTGTGCGGCGAGGCGTAAGCGCGGCGTCGCCTAGCCGTAGCCAAGCCGATGTACCGACGACGCTGATCCGGTTTGGTTACGTGCTTGCGTTAGGTTGACGCCTGGTTGACGGCGAGGAGAAAGGCGATACAGTGTCGATCCCTTTCCGAGTTGATGTATCTGCTGTGACCTTAATGTTGTGTTTATACCTATGCGGTACGTAAGGTTTCACGCAAACCCACTAGTAACAAAAAAAAAGTCTTGCGCATTAATTAAAGTGTTTTCACTTCTCATGCTCGTAAAGTTCGTGTTTATGTTGGGTATAGGCGGCATAAAATCGCTTTTTATGCTCTAGTGCATAAAGTAAAATCTTCGTCTAAGTCTCATACTTTAAGACAAAGGTCGTCAGGTAAACAGTCACACACGCAATTAAACTTCGTTAAATAAACTTTATTAATACGTAACGTATTTCATTCTGTTTCTTAAATTTTGTACATAATCCATGTTAAATTATTAAATTAATAAAACTAGGCAAAATTAATGAGTTTTCTAAGGAATAAGTATTTCAAGAGTATTATGGACTACGATCTATGCTAAAGTCACTGTGCTGCCAATGCCCGTATAAAAAAAAAGAAAAAGAAAGTCTTCCCGCCAATATGGCAAAGTCTTCATTTTTTCTTTTTTGCAATATTTTTATTTATTTTCCTCACACTCGAAGTGAAAAGCAGAGTGTATAACTCGTACATAAAACCCATTTTACCCTCGCCGTATATCAAGTAAAAAAAGATAATTAAATAAATAAACAGTAAGAGGTACTAATAAATTGATAAATAAATAAAAAACATATTTGTTCGCTTACGGAACGAAACGGAACGGAAGATGATAACAATCATTTATGTTAAAGCAGGCAGCGCCTACGTTTTTGTTTAATAAACACAAAACTCTCAGGGTTAATAAAGAAAGGTTAATTATAATCGTTTTGCGAATCATCTTAAAGCCCGAGTGCTCCAACTCATCAAGTTCTAAATCCGTTAAGACAAAATAATGTAAATAATATTATGAACGCTAAGATGCTCTTTAATTGAATCCGCTGTGGGTCACGGATAGAAATTTATTCCAAGTCAAACAGGCCGCAATAAATTTTATTGCGAAAACCATTTTAACCTAAAAATTCCAAGAAGATCCAATTTAAGCCTGGCATAATCCGTCGACGCGATGGGTATCGCAGCCGGGCCGGGGTGAGAGGCATAGCATATATAATAAGTATTATCTTGATGCTTGGTATCTTCGTTATGTTAAGTTCTCGGGTTAGTTAGGCGCCGTTCGTATGTACTAGCGTCATTGATAGGTATCAGTCCGCACAACTCGTGAGAACTCTCGCAGATAATGTACAGGGTTGCAGTCACAATTAATGCACTGGCAGTAGTAAATGTAGGTATATGATATGGCTACGAATTTTGAGAATTAAATATTAAAAACATCGTTTTACTCTTATATAACGTTTTAAGTTAGCATGTTTCGCATGCAGTTCTAGCGCCCATGAAAATAACAATGATTGATCATCACAGCCTACCTATATTATGCCAGTCATATGAATGGCATAATCTTGTAAGATAAAAAAAGTTGAATAATAAAAAAAAACACAATCTATTTTGTAATTTAGAAGGCACGTCATGCTTTTAATCCCGGCTGCATATTTTGCAGTAGCTTTCACTTGGAATGAGATCAGACAAATTGACAAAACTTTCAACTATTATTCGCAAGGTGTCGTCAGCGTATCGTGCCTACAATTTGTAAAAAGATATTTTTAAAATGGTGTACATTTTTTTGTACGGACAAATTTGTACGAATTGTACGAAGGGAAGAGTCACTACTAGGTGTACATTACGTAAAGATCACGTGACATTACAGAATCAAGATAGTAAATATAAAAGCTGAGTATGTCGCAATAAGTGCGATATCGCGACTGCATCGCTATGCATCAGGCTTAGCGTTTTACTAAGCCGTTTGTACGGGGCGATATGATCGCGTATGGAGTGCAGGGAAAGTAATGACCAAGAGTATTTGTCACAGGCAATGCACTGCACTGCGTACAGGGTATTTTGATAGGTACTTTTTGTAGACTCTATAATGAGGGGTAAATATAGGTACATTTACAAGTTTCAGTGCCAAGTTAAGAAAATGAGGGCCTCACACTGCATCGCACCGTGCTCCGTCGCGGGGTCACAAGGTAACGCGGTAGCAGCAGACGCCATGTGTCGTCGCGTCACTTCTTGATTCTATGTATTTGTATAAATAGTGTCGCGCGACACTGTCGCTCGCTTCGGAAGGTATTTCATACAAATACATAGAAACCAGGTGTAGTGTCGCGATCTGTTGGCTGCTGCTGCTGCATGCGGTCCGGTTTGAAATCGTACCTTTAGAATTTACGGGGTTTAAATTGTTGGAAAATATAGGTAGGCACTTTATAATGAAGAATTAAGTAAACTATAAAATTAAGTAGATACTTACTACTTAATTATTGAAAAAAATCTTAGTACTGTCCTTTTCAGATAGATTAGCGAAGTAATATAAACGGTGGTGGAAGGTCACCATAATTCTGATAAATGTGGAAAAAAATATGCGTTAGATTCAAGATTCAAGATTCAAGATTCAAATTTGTTTATTCAATTTAGATTGTTATTTACAATACTTGTGAACGTCATAGAAGCTACGCCATCGGTTCGCAAACCCTACAGCGGGAGGCCTTGGAGAAGAACCGGCAAGAAACTCCAAGGGTTGTTTTTTTCTCCCTGTCTTATTTCATACAGAGTCGTCAAATTGAAAAATGACCTTAACATGGTATGACTAAGGTCAGTTTCCATCACAATTACACAATGGGTTATGATAAATACAGTTAAGTATAAGCGAACTAATGATCATAGCGGTGAACAATTTTCAGTTACTAAGGTCCGGTTGTTCGTACATTTAACTTTTGTCAAAATTGACAAAAGTTAAAATTTAACTGATGTCAATTTTGACATCGGTAAGAGAAAAATACGTTGGTTATCTTAGGGTTAATAGTGTTGTCTGTACTATTTTATTAACCTTCCCTTAATTACTAATGTCAAAATTTAAACCACCCCCACCCTGTCGGTTATTTTGACCGCCGTTAAATCTGTAATTTGACTGCTCGTTAAAGTAACCGCTGCTTCAACAACGCTTTTTAAATTTGACCGCCGGTTAATTTTACTTTAACCATAATTTAACCCTATAGTTAACGTAACCAAGCTTCGAGCAACCGGACCTTAGGAACTCTACTTAAAGCTTTAATATTAGTTTAAAACAAAAGACAATTCTACTATATACTGCAAGTTGCGCCATACATGTTTCAAATGTAATTCTTAATAAAATGAATAAAAACAAAAGAAAACACATTTTAAGGCAAGCAGATAAGAGCAGACCCATTCCCACTGGCAGCACCCGTTCACGAGCATGACGCATGAACCAGCCATCGCTTCGCTCAACCATATTTTAGGGAACGTAACGACCCGCCTCACACGCCACCACCGTAGAAATGTTTTAGTGAGCATGACATACTCGTGACATAGCGTGACGTTACGTTAAATGACCTCGGTATCAAAATAGTTTTATTACATTTTTATGATTAATAGTCGGGAATGGTAGGTATGAATTTCGCAGAAATAGGATACAATCTGTAGCAGACAAAAAAAAGCTTTTCAAATTGCATTGTCAACAAGATACAGTTAGTTTTCGTTGATCATTATTCATTTAAAACCCGGTAGGGCTGTAGGTAGTTGCCGAAATGGTACCGCTGCGCGCTGATAAGAAGTGTGTAGGTTTAAAATAAATAGACCGCGCTGAGCTTGTGAAAAATGTTATAAAATATAAAGTGCGACGTAGTGGATTCGTCAGAAAGCGGCGGGCCGCCGACTCGCCCGCCCACGCCCGTAACACTTTCCAAATTCTTCTTGTAAGCTCTTGCAATCACGTACCTACGTTAGTGAGGCGACGTCTGGCAACTTTTTTTAAATAAATCTCTATAGAAATTCAAATTGAAACACCCATGATGCCACACAGTGACACAGAGTTGACGCGCTTTAGATTTAGGAATATAATAAAAACATTTACGACCTTTTTCGGAGAAACAAAACGATACTCTTTTGTTTTTCTGTTTAGCTGGTTTAGCTAAGTAATTCGTGTACGCAGAATTTATAAGCTGTTACCTTTAAAAGAGTTTAACATATTTTGAACATTAGTTACTTAAAAAGGTTTAAAATGTGTCATTTGACCGAATACGAAAAAAAACATAAAAAATAAAAATAAAATAAAATAAAACTGCTTTAATCTCAAAGCTTTAAGATAACAAAGAGTATGCTGTTTAAAAAAAAACGCTTTTCCACGCTCATCCTGCCCACTTTTAACTTATATAATGTGTTCTGTCGTTTAATCTATAGTTAAAATACATACTTTGTAATTTGCTTAAAAGTAGATAGAGGTATTCATAAAAAAATTAATAAATTCTTCTTCCTCAGTTTCATCTCAGAATTATTCAGTTCCGTATAGTGCAAAATTCAAAACATTGTATGGAACCATAATTGAACAAGCTGAATACAAATCAACATTATCTCGAACATGATCCTGCATTGTGTTCCGTTGCTCAATACTTCTAACAATAGATTCTTCTTACTAACGGCTTCTATTAACAGTAGAAGGAGAAAAGTAAATAATGCTTAATTAAGATAGCTATTGATTCGAGCAATGTAATTACAGTAGATACCCCAATCAGGAACGGTATGTAGGTTGTAATTAACTTAGTGGCAATCTTGAGTACGTTCTCAATTACACGATTCAAGGTCGTATACCTACCTATAAATAAAGATCTAAGAAAGGTTCTTCCTGTTACCCTTTTTATTTTAATGTTTGGGACATTATCGCAAAGCCCCCAAAACTAAGAAGAGCTTAAGTTATGAATACTAAGATAAAGGATTCTTGTTTTTGTGAAAAATTTCCAACTACAAACTTACGCAAATATTTTAATGTTTTTTGTTTGAAAATATTTAAATGACATGTCAATATAACATTAATAAATAATAAACCTAGCTTTAATAAAACTTATTTCATAAAAGGTAAAGTCTTCACATTTTACAAAATCAACATTGCATAAAAATTGTCTAACACAATATTCAAAGAACACGTTTTCAGCAACAACAGTGCAACAGCAGAAAAAATATGAAGAAAGTACGCCGACTAGGTTGCATTGTTGCGGCAAGCTCATTTCATTAACGAGTTATGTATTTGCATCAACATGACTTCCTAGCCACTCCGACCCATTTAGTGCGCTTCGCAGCCAGGGAGTAACTGGCTCATGAAAGCTGAATGCCGCCATTATAACGTAGAGAACGGAGGGAGGGGTAGCTTTTATCCTAGTCAACTGGAAAATGTGCTCGAAAACAGAGGACGACTTAGTGCAGTGGTTTAATTGTTGCACTGACGACATTCCGTCGTGGGTTCGATTCTGGCGCATCAAAGCTAAATACTTACCGCTATACTAAAAGTAGAAAACGAAGGGGAGGAGGTACCTTTTGTAACTAGTTAAATGGAAAATATGCTTAAAAACAAAGGACGGCTTTAGTGATGTGGTTTAAGTGTTGCACTGACGTCTTTTGTTCGTGGATTCGATTCTGGCCGATGAAAGCTGAATGCCGCCATTATGACGGGAGGGGTGGAGGTAGCTTTAATCCTAGTTAACTGGAAAATGTGCTCAAAAACCGACGATGACCTTAGTGGAGTGGTCTAAGCGTTGCACTGACGACATTCCGTCGTGGGTTCGGTATTGTACTGGAGCATCAAAGTTAAATACTTACCGCCATAATAAACGAAGAAAACGAAGAGAGGGGGTACATTTGTGTGTGTTTGTGTTGCACTGACGCCATTCGGTCATGGGTTTGATTCAGGAGCTTCATAGCTGAATAACCACCATTATAATCGTAGAAAACGAAGGGGAGGGGGTAGCTTTTATCCTAGCAAATTGAAAAATGTGCTCATAAACAGACGACGACTAAACATTTAAACATAAACCCATCAACTATAAATCTCTAGGAGTCCGCGCGTTACTCGTTCCCGTCGGAATATCGGGATTCATATAGCCTTTGGCACTCAGGAAGAATGAAGCTTTCTAATGTTGATATAATTTTTAAAATCGGTCCCGTAGTTTTTGACTTAAGCCATTACATTCAAACAAAAATTAAAATCTTTCCTTTATAATGTTAGTAAATATAGATAATGAGATCATGAAACTAAAAATAAATAATAATTCCTATTTCCTTTGAACAAGTATGACGATTTGATTATTCAAACTGAAGTCAATGTTTGGAAAATCTTAGTAAACATTTGCCCCGGGCGGCGGGCTGTGTTCTCCGGAGCGGTACAAAATTGACCGGGTAGTCCCACCCCCGGTATGTACATGAATATTCAGGGTTCGGCAATAACTGTTAAGTCGGCCCGCGCTATGTCCTCTGTCACCTGAACGCTGCTGCCTGCTCTGTGCCATGCCGTTAACATTTATTTTTAGCCATACCTAGCTTAACTTCAACAAAGCGCTTTTATACAGAAAAATAAGGCGCCTTATATAAACCGTTTATTGCTAAGGCATAAAACGACGCGAGACGGCTTCAAATCGAAACTCTACCTCTTTTGACATTTCAATAAATTTTAACAACGACTCCTTAAATCAAAAGAAATATAACAACTCTTTTATTGGTATCGTGTAGCAAAGCAAAACATTGACGTTAGACCACGTTTGTTTACGTTGATGAAGGTTGCATCGAATTGCGAGGTGCCCAGTCTACGCGTGAGACTGCGCCGGCGCACGCGTCTCGGTGGCGCCACGCTGCTTGCGCAACTCTATCCGCGTTTACGATCCATCTTAATCAAAACTTTCCACATAAAAAGCCACTGAAATGGCTCTTATTTATACCCACTTAAGCACCCGCTAAAGCCACACACCGCCACACTCCCAAAGATGAAGCTTCAGTTTTTAGTGTTATTGCTTTACTGCCTCACTATAATTCATGCGCAATTCCTTATAAGGGGTGTCGTGAAAAAGCGGGACACGTTTCACCGCAAGAAAAACATAAATGGCCCCAAATGTGTTTTAAACGAGACGATAACTAATGACTACGAGATTCTGTCGTCAGCCGTGTCTGAATCTAAATACGTTTTCACGGCTAGAGTCTTGAGCGTGAAGAAGATAAAACGGGGACGAAAGCCTCGCGCGAAAGTGTTTATGTCCTATAAGCTGTACATACGGCTAGTTATGAAAGGCGACGTAAACGAGTTAAGAACTCACGTGTTTTCAGGAGACGAACGCACTTTGAATGGTGCTATTGTGTTTGTCGACTGGCTTCGGACGAATAAGTGCGCTTACAAGCTATACAGACATTCCTCCGGCATATTTTTGAGTGACGGTTTTTACGAAGAGTTCAACGGTGGGAACGCCCAGCGAATGCGGCTGTTGAACGAGCCTCTCCCACTGTCACTTTACGATTTGGATAGAGTAAATGCCGCGTTGAAAGGTAAATGTTTACTGCTATGAGGTGTCGGTAAGGTTAAAAGCTCAAACGCGTCATAAGTAGACGTAAGGTGGGTTATAAAATTTTGTAATAAGCGTTTCGTTCTCTCCCAAGTTGAGTTACTAAGTGTTAATTAACATTAGGATGGAACATCGTAAGCTTTCATTGAGATATAAAAAGAAAACTTTGGTGGTACTCCAAACAAGTAAGTTTAGTTTATCGGGGTGATAAAATGGGCTTTAAGTACTGTTAAATAAACAGAGTTGTTGTGTAACAAAACATAACACAATAGTGTGGTGCCTTATTTCATCTATTTCCACAAGTTGTTGGCACTTTTCGACACTACCCTTCAGATCCCTTTTGGTAGATACGGATCAATTTGTATCGGAACTTCGACAATATGAATCAGAAACTTGTTGGCCATGACAGCAGGTAGAAACATATTAAAGTGCCTTATGTCAAGTCGACTAAGGTTTATTTTGCATACTTACATATTTATCTACTATTGACTACGAAAAGGCATTTGTTGATTTTGGGTATCTGATATTTATTAATACTCGTAGATTTTGCTACTCTTTCTTATTATTTGCTAGCAATATTTGTTTTTGTGTACTTCACTCAATTGGGAGAGGTATTATTTGCAAAACATTTTTATAACTTATTTTTTTTTCATAACATTGATGCCAAATATCGTATGAATATAAATTGTGTTTGCTGTTTTGCTTTCATAAATCTTTTTGAGATCAAAAGCTACTCGTCTTCCTTGGGATTAACCTCTTCAAAGATAAGAAAGATGAACGTTTAAGTTTAAGTAGAGAACAAAAGTGGTTGTATACAAACTTTTGAGGGGTTTGACAGCACTGAGATTTTATCGCGTCTGGAGCTCTCTCATTTTTTTGTTTGGAGTAAAAGACGCTGTCCCATGTTTCATAAAAACTAAATTATTGTCCATATTTTTTGTCGGCTATTTAAGTTTGAGAAGATTTTGTGTTTATTTTGTATCATAATGTAATACAATTTCAATATACATGTGTTTATTTTTTGTAGGAGATTTATAAATTTGCGGTTCTTCCTATTTTCCGGTGACATATATAAGACTGCAAAAATACAATTTACTACAATTTCACTATCTATTTTCAGCATTTGATTTTTGAAGTTGGGCTCCAATCTCTGAGGTTTTAATATGGTTTTAATAAGCTAAGATGATCTAAATGACGTCTGTTTATATTCCCGTTCTAAAAGATTATTCTCTTTTTAGTTTGTTCTGTACTAGAAGCTAGGAGTATAAAGTCGCAATACCTATTCATCTTTAAAATATTGTGCCGTTTGGCTATTAAGTTAACAAACACAGTTGCCTTAATCAGAGAAGATTTTAACATAATTGCTTTTGAAAAATGGAAAATGAAGTATTTTAGAAAAAATCGACCCGTCTCACAACCAGCTCCGATGGGACTCGAACCCACGACCGATTTTTTCTAAAATACTTCATTTTCCATTTTTCAACCATAAAAATTGCATTGAGAATGCAAAAAAAAAGTAAAAATTTAAATTATAGTTTTTGTTTTAGGAAACTTTTGCGGTTTCATTTCATTAGGCTGATGTTCGGAACAGTTTTTAAAGAGACCATTTAAATGTCATTCCAACTCCACGTGGGAGTAGGTCTCTGCTGTGCAATTTATTCCAAATGGAGGTTTAAACTTAACAACTAATTGGGCTAGTTTAGTTGGGATGATAAAGAAATGGCTGGCGTTTGATAATGCTGATGACTGTTTAAATTAGCAGTAAGTAATAAATATTATTAAGCTTGTACCTATACGAGTATGTATATTATTACTTTCCCATAAAACCAAGTAGGTATACTGCAAGTAATAGGATATTTGAATTACGATTAGACGGATGTTTTTTTTTTAATCCACAACGGGGTAGCACTTAGCCTTCGTCACACCTGATGTTAAGTGGTGATAAGGCTGAAGATGGAAGCGCACTACTCCCGGAATCCTCAATCACTGAGGAACTGGCTATCTTATCTCTAACTGCCGGAACACAATAATGCTGAAAACATCATTGTTATGGCGTCAGACTTAGATAAGATGGTGGTAGCTAGCCAGGCGGACTAAGAACAAGTCCTACCACCAACCAAACCGAATACAATATGTCCCCACTGGGAATCGAACCCGGGACCTCTTGGTCTGAAATCGGTGGTGTGAACCACTAGACCACAGAGGCGGTTAATGTTTGGGATTTTATTTTATTTTACAGTAAAATCTCACTCATTGAAAAAAAAACGACTGGAAGCACTAGATAAATAACTATTAGTACTTGTGATTTGCGAGTAATCCATAATTTAAAATACCTACCTATACCTACCTTTTAGGGAATCCTAGCCTTAAGTATAAAAAGAAACGACGACGATAAAATAATTTAGTGATCTTAACGTCCTCTTCATCGCCATATTTTTTATATTCTTAGCATTCCTCTGCATGGCATCTCTGTCAACTTGATGACGAATATCACACCGCACCGCCTCCTAACTGTATCTAATATGCCACCTGTGGTTGGGTATTTAGCGACTTATCTAGGTCGTCAATTGGAGCTGAATAAATGAATTTACATAAATTAACGACTTGAGACACATAATAATATGCCGGTTGTACACTGCTGCTGCGAAACTATAGTACTGGCGCCGCTAAGCGGCCAGCCCCAGTTGTAGATAGCAGGACGCGTGTAGCTGTAGTGGATTTGCCTGTTACACCTCCACCGCGAAACTTAGAAAGGGAAAACAAATATCGGGGAGGTGTAGCCGGCATAATGTGCAACAGCTACGCGCGTCCTGCAATGCTACAATTGACAGCTCGGGCGGGCCGCTGAGCCTGACTTAGCGGCCGCTTAATCTAGTTTCGTACCGGCTAGAGTTGCCAGGTCTTAAAACTGAAAAGCTGGTCTGGCCAGCTAGTTTATTCGAACTTTTAGGTATTGATACCCAACCCAGTTTCTGTGTCAGTGTCTGTCTGGCCTTGAGACCGGACACCCTAAAAACCAAGGTACTCGTTCGAGGCCGTGACTGCTGCGAGCACTCGTTCAAGCCGGCGAGCGCGATAGGCGGGTTCGCGAGTTGGCCAAAAAGGCAATAACAGGACAAAACACAAACCGTCTAATTTGGCCGGACAAGCATTGTCCGGTTTTATCAGGACGCCTAGCAACCCTACTACCGGCAGCGTTCTGTCTGACTGTGATTTGGTTATATCGCATTCCTAAAAAGATATTAAATATTCGCTAAGTAAACTTTAAGAGAAAATGTAATGCCAGTTATTTCAATCTTTACTTTTTTGCATTCACAATGCAATTTTCCATATAGAAAAATTGAAAATGAAGTATTTAGAAAAAATCTACTCGTCTCACAACCATCCGTCTCATCGGAGCTGGTTGTGAGACGGGTCGATTTTTTCTAAATACTTCATTTTTTTTTTAATGTAACGCCCTCAATTATGTAGGTACTAAGACTAAGATATGCCAATAATAATGTACGCGTTTTCTGTGATTGAGGGTATGAATATAAATATCCCAATAAACACTTTTATTTTCATATGGAAGGGTTCAGCATACAATGAAGATTTCATGCTATTATTCAAAAGACTTACCATAACATAAAACTTTGAATACATGAATAAGTCATATTGACATAAAAATTCACTTGATCCTTGAATAAAGTATCAAAATAAAATGAGCAAAAGTAGAATTTTTTTATTTTGAGATATGAGGTTTGCGATATCATTTTGTAGCGTATAGTAGATTGTACAACAAGTGCATAAAACGTACCATTTTACCCGAGACGTATATATCCATCCGAGCCGTAGGCGAGGGTGGATAGTCAATTCGAGGGTACAATGGGTTTTATCTACGAGTTATACACTCTGCTTTTCACTTCGAGTGTGAGGAATAGTAGATTGTATTACAAGGGAGCAAAATAATATATTTACGGCGAGGGCGCTATTTTGAATCCAGAGCGCAGTGAAGGATTCTAGAGTAGAATCTCGAGCGCAGCGAGGGATTCTAAAGTAGAATCCTGAACGCAGCGAGGGATTCAATATACGCCGCCCGAGGTGAAAATAATTTTGCGGCCGAGTAATACACTCTGCTTTTCATCCCCCTCTATAAGAAAAGCAGTAAAGACAACTCAAACTACCTACCTTTCTTTGTCGTTCGGATACATCATAGCGCTAGTCAGGCAAGAAAAAAAATTGAGTTTTGAAATAAAAAAATAAAAAAAATATATGTCCATCAGATTTCTTATATATCTATCTTTCCGGGGATGCCGTAGGGGGGTTGAAAATTTTGTTAGATTTTAGCTACGACTCACCGTTTACGATATACCTATTCTCAATTTTATAAAATTCCGTTTTTGAAAATTTCTCGGTCCCGAAAAAAGTCCCGGCCCCATACAAAATCAGTTGAATTTTTTTTAAGTACTGCACACCATTTGCTACACTCCAACCAATGCTTCTTTAATTATGTTCTAAAATCAAATCTCATCGTTTTGGACCCTGTTATGAAGCTGTTCAAAATTCAAATCTCATTTATACCCTCTTGTCATAACAGGTAAAAAATGAATCGTTTTGGACCCTGTTATTAGATAAACAATCATCGCTTTTCGAATCGATGGGATGAAAAATAAATAACAATATTATTTTAATTTTTAGTTTTTTGCATTCACAATGCAATTTTTATTACTGAAAAATGGAAATTGAAGTATTTAGAAAAAATCGACCCGTCTCACAACTATCCATCCCCATCGGAGCTAGTTGTGAGACGGGTCGATTTTTTCTAAATACTTCATTTTTCATTTTTTAAATAACAATATTGCAAAAAAGAAAAAATAAAGACTTCGCCATATTGAAATGAAATGAAATGAAAAACATTTTATTGGTTAATTTAGCAGCATTATACAAATCTGAGGCAACAGCTGATACAAATTTTAATTGGCGGGAAGACTTTCTTTATTTTATACGTGGCAGTGGCAGCACAGTGACTTTAGCATATATCGTAGTCCGTAATGCTCTTGAAATACTTATTTCTTACAAAACTCATTAATTTTGCCTAGATTTATTAATTTAGTAAGTAGTTTAAAATGGATTGTGTACAAAATTAAAGAAACAGAATGAAATAACAAGTTTATTTAACGAAGTTTAATTGCGTGTGTGACTGTTTACCTGACGACCTTTGTCTTAGAGTCTGAGATTTAGACGAAGATTTTACTTTATGCACTAGAGCATAAAAAGCGATTTTATGCAGCCTATACCCAACATAAACACGAACTTTACGAGCATGAGAAGTGAAAAGTATATTTTTTGTTCCACATGTAGTATTTATAGTTCATTAAAGTATTGAAAGTAAAATATGTTTTTTTTTAATGCTCCATAACTCGTCCCTGTGGATTGTATGTATCATACAAACTCAATCACTTTATCCTTGGGAAGTACTTAGCTTCAATAATATTTGTTTTCTACTTTCAAACATGAATTAACTTAATATTAATGTCCCTTGGATGGCGGCGGTCTGTCTTGCTTGAGCATCGCGTTCAATTCGCTCTATATGCTTTTTGCTTCTGCCAGTAACGTCTTATTTTTCCTTGAGGATTCCAATCGGTTTTCTGCTTAGGAATATGAATGAAATTATTCCGCGGAGCGTATGGCCGATCCATCCACACCCATGCATGAGCACTAATTAAATATTGGACCCGACAACTTTCATACAGAGGGAGGGAATGAAATAATTTTTTTTTATCGAAACTGATTTTTCGTGTATAGTAAGCTGATGGCTTTCTATACAAGAAACATCAGTTTCGAATTAAAATTTAGAATTCGAATAAAAACACAATTTTATTTATCACTTATATTATTCTATACAGTCAAAAGTAACCTGGTGGCGTTCATAATTTGCTCGAAGGTATTTTTTGTACCATTTGTTTGAGTTGTCGCCGCAATATTTTTCCGCTTCCAGTTTTAGGAATCTCATCCAAGAATTTGACACCACCTCTCAGTCTTTTCCATGGCGAGACCTGAAATTTTAAATTAATTGTTAAACATGATCGATTTTAATTATAATGTTCCTTAAAATGTCGATATCTGGGTACCTATAGGTACATTGTGCCATTATGCTGTTATGGAACTTTAATCATTGCTCTATTACAACTATGACATTGTGATATTTGTTTGGCACGGTCAGCCAAGCAAAAACACGCTTGTTTATAGTGAAAAAAATATATATTTATGGATCATCCTATTGCAGAGTAAAGGCCTTTCCACCTTCTTTGCATTTCTTATGGTATTGGGCTATCATGAACGTGAGCCAGCCTTTCATGTTAAAATTACTGTAAAATTATTTTTCATGTCTTGATAGCTTAATTCGTAGAGTTTCTGTCCGCATTACAAAAGGTTGTTGCATCTTATATCCAATATTTCAATCTTTGTAGTTAGCAGTGGCGAGGCGTCGAAATATAGTGAAGGTATGCCGGTACTTATTAGTGGCAATAACTAATGATAGTGAATCGCTGAGGTGGGGTTTTTAGGGATTTTGAATAGGGAAGCCAATGGGAATCGGCATGTATAGACCCTTCGCCACTGGTAGTTAGCTAGTCTAGAGTCTAGTAGTAGGTTAGTTTACCTTTTTGGCCACCAAGTCAACGATCTCTTGTTCTGTTAAAGAAGTGCCAGGTTTCTTTACAATGAACGCTGTAGGAAGCTCCCCTGCCGATGGGTCTGGTGTTCCTACCACGCCGACATCCTTCACCGAAGGGTGGAGCAGAAGAATAGCTTCCAGTTCCGATGGTGATACCTGTGATACGGGCATACAATTATAGATGAACCCATATTTCTTAGCTATCGTAATGACCATTATATTCTTCTACTTTTTATAGAGTCGACAGCAAAACTTAAACAATGTCGAAACAAAATTCGCCTACGCAAATTTCAGTGGCTTACATTTAATGTACGTAATATACCTAATTAATGGGTTATTTTGTATGTCCTTATCCAATTGTATCTTCCCAAAATGAGCACCGGGGTTTAATTACGAAATCATAGTAATTAATTTCACATAGCTATTATATGCAGTAGTCATACCAACCTGCCAAGCCTTATATTTGATGAGTTCTTTGATTCTATCGACAATAAAGAAGAATCCTTCTTCGTCGTAGTACGCCACATCACCAGTTTTGAAGAAGCCATCTTCATCAAAATCATCACCTCGTTCTTTACCAATGTAACCGTCGAACTGAGCTAAGCCTTTTACACAAATCTCACCGGGCTGGTTGGGGCCGAGAATCTTTCTGGTCTCTACCTCTACTACCTATAAAAGAAAACAAACCTAAATTTGAACATGATCAATAATTGCCGACTACTCGCGTCGCACATTTTTCAGATTTTTATACGCACTGCATTTCTTTATTTAATTTGCACTCTCAAGAGTTAAGGCTTTTATATTGGTCGTATGTACGTACGTAGGTACAATGTGCGTTTAGAAAGTGTGAAATTCCCAACAATACAGTATGGCTATTTTGCAATATACCGTGATAATGAGGCTTGATACAGTCATCTTGCAATATCGTAAATGCCACTAGCCGCGCAATTTACAGCTATTTTATGACATAGCTATACCCAGATAAGGCTAGGCTCGGTATTGTCTTGTTTGACATTATCATGGCTTCTTATTAAGATATTATTTCATGTTTAAGTAGTAGCAAGAGTCGCAGGATTTAAAGTTCGTAACTAATTAACAGATTACCATGTTTATTAGCATACAGATTTTATTTATATCTTTGTACAGGTTTACTAATATTTGCCCGAATTTCAAAAGCAATAATTTCGTCTTCCATAATTTCATTTGCCATAATTTCATTAGAAATAACGTTTCATTTGCCTTAGCTATCGAATTACATAAAATTGTTTGCAATAATTTCATTATTCATAATCAATCAAACGCCATAATTTTCATCCTACTAATATTATAAATGTGAAAGTTTAGATGTTTGGATGTTTGGATGTTTGTTACTCAATCACGCGAAAACGGCTGAACGGATTTGGCTGAAATTTGGAACATAGATACTTTGTAGCCTGGAGAGGAACATAGGCTACTTTTTATCCCGGGAAAATATCACATTCCCGCGGGATAACGTCGTGTAGTTCACGCGGGCGAAGCCGCGGGCGGAAAGCTAGTTATCTATAAAATTATTTGCCATACTTCTCATTTTCAATAAAGTAAACATCCATAATAATTATTTACAATAAAACTGATTGCCTATACTTACTAAAAATAATAATAAATGGCTAAACATGTTTCCTAATTATTAGGTACTTATGATTACTTTGATTTGATTGATTGTTATGATTAATATACAAACATGATTATTACGATTCAGGTTTATCATTTAATTTATATCTATTATTTGACATAAGAGAGATAAGTAAGTACTAGAACTGCATGCAGACACCCATGCAGGCAGGCATGCATTATGCAATCAGGCATGTATCATGCAAAACATGCAGCATGCAAGCAGGCACTTATTACGTTAAGTAAAAAAACGCAATTTATATGACATGATTGTTATGTCAAATATAGATTATGTCAAAGGATGTTTATAATTACTAATAATTATAGCATTTGTTATTATGGCATCTCATTTAATGGCAAATGAGAGTTATTGCTATTGAATGATTATATCATGCGTTATTATTACAAATGAGAATAGTATAGGAAAAATGTGTGATAGTAAAAAACCACGAGCCCTATAAGTAGCTTTCAGGCGGGATTCGAACCCGCGCCTCCGGGAATCCGGCCCGATGCTCTGACCAACTAAGCTACCGAAAGGCTTACACGACTCGTCGAATTTTGCTATCACTTGTTAGGGCGTTTGTGCACTACCACTGAATTTTACCGATCCGGAAAAAAACGGATGCTTGTATTTAATTAATTACTAATATAAATAATTAATTATTAAAATACAAGCATCCGTTTTTTTCCGGATCGGTAAAATTCAGTGTAGTGCACAAACGCCCTTACGCTGTAGGCCAGCGTTGCTTCACACTCACATTGATGTCGATGTCACATACGAGTCGTGTAAGCCTTTCGGTAGCTTAGTTGGTCAGAGCATCGGGCCGGATTCCCGGAGGCGCGGGTTCGAATCCCGCCTGAAAGCTACTTATAGGGCTCGTGGTTTATTACTATCACACATTTTTCCTATACTTACAAAATTGCATTGTGAATGCATAAAAATAATATAAAATCTCAATGAGAATAGTGTTAACAAGTATTATGTCCGAGGGTCATTATGGCAAATGAAATTATTGCAAGGAAAATTATGAAAAACAAGACAATATCCTTTGTACAATGTAGCATGGGTCCTTTGACAGCTCATTCGTGCTAAGCAAAAATTTCTTTATTCTATTGGAATGAAGCTCAAGGAAAATAGCATATGAGACTTTTTTAATGCAGCTTATGCTAGAAAATTAAAACCTATTTCTTATGCAGAAGCAACATTTTGCTTTGCAGAAAATGAGTTGTCTTAAGACCCATGTTACATTAAACAAAGTTAGATACGTTTCCAAAAATTACAAAAAAATATTCTTAGGCTTCCCAACTCCATGTACCAAATACACAAAACTCTTAACTTGTGCTAAATGTTTGAAGCTATTTATACAGAATGTTAGGGGTACCGTTGCAAAAACTTTAACCATGGCTTCATTTAAAATGACCTCCCATATAAAATGTCCCGATTAGTTGCTAAATTTGTATGAAAAGTCGATATATTTTTTTCATTTCCGACAAAAAATTCTTGCTGTGCGTTGTTCAGCATGATGGCCTGAAGCCATGGTTAAAGTTTTTGCAACGGTGCCCCTAACACCCTGTATTAGGTATGATTCAATAGGTATAAATACTTTCTGTACCTAAGTTATTCCAAACACTGACCTTAACTATAAGCCCTTCCATAACTTTTCCCACGCTCCCTTGTTTTAGATCTGTGTCTATTTCCCTACAAACAATTCCTGTAGTTTCTGTCATACCGTATCCTTGAATAACGTGATTTAAGTTTCTGAATCTGAAATATTGATAAAGTTTAACCGTTACTGTTGTGCTATCTTTGTTTTGTGCCTAATCACATAATAGTGAAAGGTTTCTATTCATTTGATAGCGTCACCGGACAGAAGTTCCAAGCTTACGGGACTTATCCACACGGGGTTACAAATAGCTTTCATCGCATCTGATTTTAAGTGAAGATAAGGCTGAAGGTGGAAGCGCATCCGGAATCCTTAACCACTGAGGAACTATCTTATCTCTAACTGCCGCCGGAATATAACAATGCTGAATGAAAACATCGTTGTTATGGCGTCAGATTTAGATAAAACGTTGGTAGCTACCCCAGCCGACTTAGAATAAGTCCTATCACCAACCAAACCGAATACAATTTAGACCACCACTGGGAATCCAATCTGGGACTTTGGGTCTGATACCGGTGTGTGGTGTTTACTTACGTACCACCATTCCACAGAGGTTATATATAGCTGTGCCTTAAAAAACAAGTTACATACAATAAGCTAATAAATGCATATGCATGTAAATATACCTTGCATCTCTGACCCACTTATCCACCTACACACATTTTGTCCCAACACGAAGCCTCCCCGAGTTTTAGACTGTGCAATATCAAGCACCGAGTGCTCGGCTCATGCATGGTTTTGCGTTTTAAAAAAACCAGATATTAAAGATTTCCTTAAATGCATTTTTTTACCAAAAATAAAGTTAGTTGAATGGTGTTTAGATTTAACATCTTCTCTATAATAATGACAATATTTCGGCAAAACTCTATCAGAGCGGTAACTCAACTACATTTCGCAGTAAAGCTCTTTACCCCAAGCACGAAACACTCTCGATCCAATTTTATCTATCCATAAAGAAGGCTTGTTCCCTAGCTGTGGACATTATAATAAGTTGAAAAATGGAAAATGAAGTATTTAGAAAAAATCGACCCGTCTCACAACCAACTCCGAAGGGACTCGAACCCACGACCTTTCGCTATCCGGGCGACTGCTCTAACCACTGAGCTACGGAGTCAGGGCAACTCCGATGGGACTCGAACCCACGACCTTTCGCTATCCGGGCGACTGCTCTAACCACTGAGCTACGGAGTCGTTACGAGAAGCGTCGAATTTATCAAATACTTCTTACACGCTGTATAGCCAGCGTTAATTTCATCAATGTGAAGATATTACTACCCCCACACGCGAAAGAAATACCTTTCCAGATATTTGACCATCGCTAAAGAAGTAATTCATGTCCAATGCCCATGTTGCATCCGCTCCAGTTAATGTTGGGAACATTACACTCGAAGTTGTTGACCACTATGTCTACCTAGGACAGACAATCCAATTAGGTAAGTCCAACTTCGAGAAAGAGATCTCTCGTCGAATCCAGCTCGGATGGGCAGCGTTTGGGAAGGTCCGGCATATATTTGCGTCCAAAATTCCTCAATGTCTCAAGTGTGTGTTGCCAGTTATGACTTATGGAAGCGAGACGTGGTCTTTTACTATGAGTCTCATAAGAAGGCTCAAGGTTACCCAGCGAGCAATGGAGAGAGCGATGCTTGGTATTTCCCTGCTCGATCGAATCAGAAATGATGAGATCCGCAGGAGAACTAAAACGACCGACATCGCTCGAAGGATTGCTCAGTTGAAGTGGCAGTGGGCGGGACACATAGCGCGGAGAACCGATGGACGTTGGGGCGGAAAGGTTCTCGAATGGCGACCGCGAACCGGACGACGTTCCGTGGGTAAGCCCCCTACAAGGTGGACCGACGATCTGGTCAAGGTCGCGGGAAGCCGCTGGATGCGGGCAGCGCAGGACCGATCGTTGTGGAGATCCTTGGGGGAGGCCTATGCCCAGCAGTGGGCGTCGTACGGCTGAAATGATGATGATGAAAGAAGTAATTACTATGGCAAGTTATTTAAATTTTTAATTTTTTGCATTCACAATGCAATTTTTATGAAAAATGGAAAATGAAGTATTTAGAAAAAATCGACCCGTCTCACAACCAACTCCGATGGGACATTAGATGGATGGTTAGAGCAGTCGCCCGGATAGCGAAAGGTCGTGGGTTCGAGTCCCATCGGAGTTGGTTGTGAGACGGGTCGATTTTTTCTAAATACTTCATTTTCCATTTTTCAACCATAAAAATTGCATTGCGAATGCAAAAAAGTAAAAATTTAAATAACTTTTATAATAAGTTTTTAGTAGAAATCATTTTTATGACAAGCTTTTTTGCTGACTGTACTTTAATATTGTATTGTCATCTGAACATCTGAACCAAAGCTGTGTACAAAATTTCAGCTCCATCGGACACTGGAAAGTGGGTCAAATACTAACTAACTAACTAACATGGCAAGTTAATAAAAAGCTTGTAAAAATGGCTTATAATGATGTAGGTATACTAATCTCTACGAACTCCGTTATACTTACAGTGTTCTTGAAAAACTTAAAATGACCTCCTACCTCTTTTTAACTAGGGTGATGACGTCAGAGTCCAAAGGTGCGCCCCCCGAGCACATCAGCTCTACTGGGCTGACGTCGTATTTGTCTAAATTTGGCGTTTTCGACAGAACTATTAATGTCGGTGGTGCTAGTAGCAAAATTCCAACCTGAAAGATACATACAGATTTATTCTCATTATTATATTTGAAATATCTATAACATTGTCTATAAGTATCATAAGTTTTCCTTTACATCTAGGTATACTAATATAGCGGCTCCAGAAGATTATTATAATATATATTTTTGAAACTCGAATTAGATAGGTACCTTATACTTCTGGATTGCTTCTAAGTAAATATTTTCATCAAATCTTTCTAAGAAAACATAAGTTCGGCCGTAGCACAGTGAATCATTCAATGTCAGAGCACCCATAGTATTGCACCATGGTGCGACTGACATTATGGTCAAATCCTTTAAAGTAATTCTGAAAGAAAAAAGAAATATACTAAATGTAACATTATATAAAAAAAAAACAAAATCAATATTAACAAATAAAAAACCTACTGTCGTTGATGTAATGTAGTGATCAAATTAAGATTTGTTATTTTAGCTCCTTTTGGCAAACCAGTTGTTCCAGACGAGTAAAGTATTAGAGATGTTTTGACTTTACCTAAAAAAGTAAATAAAATAAAATTAAGTTCTGGCTGAGTGAGCAAAAGAAACTATGACTATTTAATGAGTTTGATGAGTCTTTTAACATCAATATTAATTATAAATCTATATTTTTAATTTGTCTTCAAGTTGAGGTAGTGCGACATTAGTTTTTTTAAGCATTTTGATTTAGAGTTACTACATATATATTACCGCTGCTACAATCTCTAATTCTCAGCCATACACGCTTTTAGTAGTGATAAAATCGCGTTTCAATCCATTGATACTTTGTGTCGAAATACTATGCTGTAAGTACGCGACCAAAGTTGCGCGGCTAATTTTACGTAAAGCCCATGTAAGTATTCAATTCAACTTATTTATTCAAGATACAAAGACTCATAATGGTTGGTAACAATTGAAATTAAAAGCTAGGTTAGTATAATATAATATCACTAGCTTTCCGCCCGCGGCTTCGCCCGCGTGGACTACATGATGTTATCCCGCGAGAATGTGATATTTTTCCGAGATAAAAAGTATCTGTGATCCAAATTTCAGCTAAATCCGTTCAGCCGTTTTGGCGTGATTGAGTAACAAACATACAAACATTCAAACATCTAAACTTTCACATTTATAATATTAGAAGGATAGTAGGATTAGTAGGATAATATTAATAGGAAGTAGGATTAAATTAATTAAATTAAATTCCTAAATACACCATTATAATTATTATTGCATGTCACTCTGCGAATAAAATCATGGTAAGAAAAAAATTTGGAAAACTTGATAACGGATTAATAATATAAGTATACCTACTTAAATACTTTTTGTTTGTAAATACATACTTAGTATACATAGAAAACACCCAGATCAAGACAAATAGATTTAAGGTCATGTACTTACACATACCACAAATATCTGTCTTGTTCGGAAATCGAATCCGAGACCTTTGGCGCAAAAGGCAGGTAACTATCTGCACCCCTGCGCCAAATCAGTCGTCAAATCCATGGTTTATTTAATCCATGCTAATATTATATTAATGTGAAAGTGTGTTTGTTTCTTTGTTGTCCGTCTTTCACGACAAAACGGCGCAACGGATCGACGTGATTTTTGTCATGGGAATAAGAGTCACGTAGCCTACGTGACGTAGGCTACTATTTATCGCGGAATAATATCACATTCCCGCGGGATAACGTCGCGGGCGAAGCCGCGGGCGGAAGGCTAGTATTTAATAAACAGAAATAAAACAGTTTTACCTTCATGGTCAGCGGGCATCAAAGTACTTCTAGGTGTGCCTGATGCAAGTTCGTTAAAATCCACTCCTTCTTCTGTTGTTTTTCCATAAATAAAGAAATTCTGCAGGCTGTTGATGTTCTTCAAAGTTTTGTGGTGAATTTGGTATGCGTTCGGTGAAAGAAAGCAATATTTTGGTTTGGAAATATTTGCAGTGTGGATAAGCTCATCTGTAAGAGAAAATTTCAAAACGAATTTTAATTGAGAAAATTGGTTTTTTATTTATATCTACAGAGAGAGAGCCACAACTATATTTGATTAAAAGTACTTTACTTTATATTGTATACTTGCAAAATGTAATTTTTATGTAGGAAATATTTTGGGAGATTTGTTTATCAGATTGAACAATAAATGAATTTTATATCTTATCAAATACGTTATATATTGTTATCGTATCGTTAACAGTGTTTTGTGTTATCTTAATCAATACAAATAATAAGTGTTCTTAAGTCAGTGTTTCACCTCCGACAAAGGCGAAAAATAACTTCGAATAACTTCGGTAGCAAGTGATGAGCCTTTGAGGTTAATTGAAAAGCAGTATTAACAACTTTAGATTAAATGACAGCTTTATGTTATGTTGCTCACTAAAGACTGAAGAGTTGAGTTTGAATTAAATTACACTTAAGGGCGCGCTCTAGGCCAACTGCAAAAGTAGTAACTGCAACGGCCAACTGCAAAGTAAATGCTGCTTTATTTCTATAAAAAATAAGGCAGCATTTACTATACAATTCTCGGGCCCCGTTCGGTCGGTCTGGCTGGAATGAAGAAATGAACGAAATTCTTTTTTTAAAAGGGTATTTAAAGGTTATTTATACAAATATATATACATAAGCCCTGCCTTATCTATAATGTAATTATACTAAAAATTTCCAAGCTTTGTTTTAATGTATTACTCGAATACTAGCAGTTTATCGTGTTAATTATAGTGATTTGGAGGCAACGTCGCGATTTTTTTCTATCGAGAAAATTTTATGTTTATGCAATCGTGTTTTTGACTAACATAGTCACCAGTGTGCTGCATCCTAATTTTAAATTCAGGTTTTCATTAATATTGATATTACAGACGATCATGTAAAGCAATCTGATTCTCGTTGGCCTAATAGCCTTAAGTAAGTGTAATTATTTGTAGAGATCCTTGGGGAGGCCTATGCCCAGCCGTGGGTCTCGTTCGGCTGAAGTGATGATGATGATGATGATGATGAAGTAAACGAGTATTGTGGTAGTTGAAAGAAAGATTAGCAATAAGTGTATCACATGTATAAATGGCATTACGTATTTAATTATAGGTAGAGTATATTATATACTTACCTATTATGCAAAATACGCTCTCTGCCTTTCTTTTAGGAGAGAGATAGGTAGGTACATAATTAGCTTGATAGGTAAAATATCTATGTTCTAACCTCTATGGTAAATCTATATAGTTAAAATAAGTGAACTAATATTATACGATACGATGTAGTCATAAAACCTTTAGCGCGGAATGAAAATATGATACATCGATTTATCAAGAATTATTTGTAAACATTTAAACATTTCGTTGGCCTTGCCAAAAGGATACGGTCACAGAATTTATAATACCTTCGAGATACCTCACCTTTTGTGTAACCGATGTTGAAGAAAGTATTCACTGCTCCAATATAGTAAACAGCTATTACGGTGATGAGGTACTCGATTCGGTTCTCACTGCAGATTGCGACTATATCGCCTGACTTTACACCACTGTCGACTAGAGACGACGCGACGCTCAATATTTTGTTTGCCAATTCAGTGTAAGTGATTCGTTCACCAGTGGATCCATTAAGCTATGTGACAAATAAAAAAACAATGTTGGATATTGATAACACAAGGATAACTTGCTTGCTTCCAAAAACATAAGATGCAATTAAATCATGTTGCAAAAACAGCGACACAATCAACGTTAGTTCAGTGAGAAAATTAGTTATTTTTTACAGTTAAACCAGGGGAGCGATTCGGCAAGAATGTTCCGCCGTAACTTCACCGTCACTCCGCATTCGAACACAAAAAGTGAAAAATAACATAAAATTCATATGGGAGTTGGTGAATTTTAGAAAATCGATCTACTGGCGTTGACAATTTATATTTAAATGAAGAGAGTTGCTACAAGATCAAAGTAAGACCGAAAAACGTTTGAAAAAATGTACACACCAAGTTATCACGATTGCAATAAAATCAATAGTCCAATGTTACTGAATAATCATCTCAGTCCTAATAAATTGCTTAGCATTCACGATCACAATAACCACAAAATCACATCACTTTGGCAATTTTTTTTTTTACTTACCAGTGCAATTTTATTTTTGTAAACAAACAGAGTATCCACTAACAATTTTCCGAAATTCACATGAGAAGGGAAAATTACATTAATACTATTATGAAATATGCCACCGTAACTGCTATTTTTTAAGAACTCCATTTTGCTTTCGGGTATACGGGCAATGATAACAGTGACAGGTACATATACACTGAATGAATTCGGCTAATGTATGTAACTTACATAATAACGTTTATCAAGAATATGATAACATTGAGTAACAGCACAATTTGATAATCTTTGTTGACAAAATAACATTCCGAAATAGATAAAAAATTCTTATTTTGTTTGAGTGCAGGCCGACCATCTTACAAAATGAATATTTTTGAGTAAGTACAGTTTTAGAGTTAAAGAAAGCATTAATAATACATTACAGCCGAGGATAGGTAAGTAAGAAATTACATTGTCGAGGATGGTTTGAAGCACGAGCCGCAGGCGAGGGCTTTAATCATTCGAGGCAAGGTAATTTGCTTACCGTACAAGGCTTGTTTAGTGCTTTTCTCAAGAAATGCGAGGAAATAAAAAAAACTGTTTAAATAAATAATATTTATTACAATTTATATCACACATGTTCGGGCAATTATTAAATGTAAATGTTATTGTTTTCCCGGGCACACTTATGTATAAATCGCCCATAATAATATCATTTTAATGGTGTAGGTATCATTAAAATACGCCAACAACACAGATTCCGAAAACGTATGCGCCTTTTTTCACTTTTCCAAATCAGATCGTAGGTTTTCATATATCTTTCTTTTGATTTTGCTGGCAGTAAGTTTTCTGTTATTCATTTTGCTTCTGCTCTCAAATTTGGTGGAGTAGGTACACACAATGTCTGTATATGTTTCATTGGCAGAACTCATTTTGATAATTTATTACACAATATAAATAAACATATAAATAAAAATATAAATATTGATATCAAATCAACCGCTGAAAATCATTCCCGCCGTTTTTTTAATATTGGTTTGTGAGGCCAAGTGGAACGGTCATACAGCCTATTGATACTTACTACTTGCTACTAAAATGCGCAACTTCAATACCCGCTTCTGGGTGGTAGATGGCGCTGTACATATTTCCCATACAAAATTACTCGTAAAGGATATTTTGTCTATGATAAATCTCATTTTGTTTTTTCGATTGATGTTCGTGCTAAGGGTACATAGCGCTTCTGGTACAATACGAAGTAATATACTCTGTGCGCACCGTATTTAAAAAAAAGTTACCCTAATTATGATATAATAATTACCTATATAATAATAATAATAATGTGGCTGTATGGTGCAAATGTCCCTTTGCTTTTTCTGTTTTTATACACAGGAATAACGAAAGAAAAAATAAAGAAAAAAATTTGGTAATAATATCTTTGGCACTAAAATCAGTGCAGTAAGTAAGTACTGAAATTCATTACTGCAGTGATTTTCAAATTTAGAATGTTTACCTCGGAAAAGTGCCACGTACTGCATTCTTTTCTCAAATATAATATTAACATTTCAGAGCATAAGTGTGAAAAATACATTATTTACTTACTCTCAATACTTGATTTATTTACTGATAAATTAATTTATAATTATTAAAATAAAATTCAAATATTTAACCGATATTATCATGTAAGTATACAAAACGTTTTCAAGTGTTTATGAACAATGAACGTGGCCATAAAATAAATTTAGTTGAAAAATTGAAAATGAAGTATTTTAGAAAAAATCGACCCGTCTCACAACCAACTCCGATGGGACTAGTTGGCTGGTTGTGAGACGGGTCGATTGTTTCTAAAAAACTTCATTTTCAATAATAACAATTGCATAGGGAATGCAAAAAAAAAGTTTAAATTTAAATAAATTAAGTTATCTACTAAAATTGTATTATTCCCGTGTTCAGCCTTACTCCCAGGCACAGACAGCAGTTGTCTGCGCTCCCAGGTCTCGGGTGAGTAGGTAAACGTAATTTGTCGGTGCGCTGCGCCCGCGCAACAGGTTCGCCCACGCGCCCCTTCATATTCTCACGATGTGACTCACACCTTAGCGTCAACTTGACCTTTTACAACCTTAATACAATTGCATTAAGTCCCTGTTTCGTTTACAAAAAGATGCATTATTGGTTAAATCTGGGAAGATTTAAGGATTCTTTGATGTTGTTTGGGTTAACGCGTGGCTTATGGGAAATAATGTAGATTAGTAATTAGAAACAAAAGTAAGATGGAAAGAAACGTCAGTCACAATAAAACCAAAATATTGTTTTTCTGTTAATAAAATCTGTTATAAGTGCTTATGATCTAGTGTGCTCTTATTCAATTACCATATCACACTAGTTATGAACAGCCAGAGCATGAAAAAGAAGTCATAGTAGATACCTACATACAATTTTCAGAAAAAGCTATAATCGTAGCCAAGTTCTAAAATTATCAAAAAGATCAACATAAAATCCCATCCTCAAACAAATGAACTTAATACCGTCAGTGCTTTTCATTGATGGAATCCCTGTGTGGAAGTATTTCAAGCGGGCCAGTTAAATCTAGACTAGTTGGCATGCGAAACTGGGCAAACATGAAAATATTTCAGTTAGTTGCCTGCGTTCGCGCTATCACTCATCATTTCTCAGATGTGCGCTAGACTGACGAATTATTTTCGTTTATACTGAAATGTGTCATTTTATAATTTTAATGCTACGACAAACACACGGAAAATTATTGTGATAATAATAATTGTATGTTTGTTTTTGCAGAAAACATATTTTTGTCTACAGTTTGAGAGTATTAATATTGATTGCTGCTGACTGCTGGGGCACAGCTTATCTTGCAGATTGATAAAAGAAAAAATGGGCTATGTATGATCCACCACGAGGACCCAATGCGGATTAGTAAATAAGTAATATGAATTATATTACTTTTAGTTAAAATTATTATTAGGGTTTTGTGTCGACTTTTTTTTATCATGGCGGAATTCCAAACAAAATGTTCCAAATCCAAACAATAGATGCCAATCAAGGATCTTTATCTTCAAACATTACTTTGAAGAGTGCACATAATCTTATCTTATAGATAAGTTAGAGCGAAAGAAAAGTAAATGCCATCTAAAAATCTATATCTATACTAATATTATGAAGAGGAATGATTTGTATGTATTTCTATACTAATATTACAAAGAGGAAAGATTTGTATGTATGTATGTATTCAGGTATGTAACGAATAAATTCAAAAACTACTGGACCGATTTCAAATATTCTTTCACTTTTAGAATGCTACATTATCCCTGATTAACAAAGGCTATAGAATATTTTGAAAAAATTAGGGATCCGTATAAAAACTTCGATAATGTAACTCAAGGTGTGAAAAAAGGTACCAAATAAACCCATAAACCGCGTACGCTGCTGATAATATTGACGATAGAGCAAAGTAATGTACTACAGTTTTATAGAGAACATCAATATCTACATCAAAAGTGCGCAATACCATATATAGTCCGTTCGGTTAGATAGTGTCGGTACACCCGCACGGCATTGTGGCAGAGCGACACTATCTAAGCGAATGAACTATACCTAACTATTACAGTTACTACTATTTCATGTTAAAATATGAAATAGTACCACATTATTCGTACCTTGGTATTATTAATCATTATCCAAATAAATCATTTCGTATTCAATACTGTTTTAATACCTGTATATTTCTCTTTGAATTGATGTAATCGGACATTCCATTCCAAAGATATTACCTACGGATTTAGTTCTGTGTTTCAATCCCTTTGCTTGCGACACCGGGGCGGCCACGGGGCGCGCGGAGTCTAATTTTCTAGAATAAACTGCATAAACATGTGTTATACTGATTTTCTTGACTTTTATTCCAATAGCATACGTTTTTTTTGCTTTGTACGAATGAGCTGTTATAGAACCCTACATTAAAAAAGTAATAATCCTATTTATATGAGAAAAGACATTCGTTTGTGCTTTTGATTTCATGTCATACTCAATAGTTTGTTATGTTTGTCCGACTTGTAGTAGAAAGGTGGGGAATAATGCAGGTTGATTTTACCGCGGGGAAATTCACTTTTTCCACTAAAAATAAATTAAAATGGAATTGCATCAATTTATACACATTACATTACTATGTGTACATATGTCAGTGTACCTACACTTTGTATACGCCAAGCGTTAGCCTGGGTTCCTCTTATTAGGATTTATTCAATTTTTGAACTGTTACTTCTTTATCCTTGCACCAGACCTTGATATTATGATAAACAGCTCATTGTTAATTCCCTTTGACCACGCGGGCGAAGCCGCGAGCGACAGCTAGTAGAATAATAAAATGACACCTTATAATATTATCAGTGGCACATATTGTATGATAGAAAATAACACTAGCGAACGGAAGATGGCGAAGATTATATTTTACTTGTAATAATAAAATGTCATAAAGAAATAATTGTGCACTGTTAGCGTAATAATCCTCCGTGACGTGACCAAAGATGAATAATGATGGCAATATAGCAATCAGTGATGACGTTTGATGGCGTTAATGGCGATTATGGCAGATCCCGATTTTTCTTAAGACTGTGCGTGACAGAGGTTATTTGTTTCCCACGGTCCCGCCCGCCCACTGAACGCATAGCTTTGAACGCATTTTTCGGATAGCTTTTTAGATCCCGTGAAGTGAAACCGTTATATTTAACTCCAAATCTTTGATAATTTTTTACTTTTTTAGTAAAAAAGTTTTGGAATTACTGTTCTGAATAGGCATGACGACTATTTTTTATTTTATGTTGTACCTATATTATCCTAAAAAAACCAACACCGATCGACTCGTTGTTGGTTTTCGCACGAACTAGGGCGGGCGGGTGGTGCATTTTGCATGTTGTGTATTTTGCGGAAGTAAGCTTCATCATTTATATTTCTTTTATCACAATATCTAAAAATACAATCATAGTTTCATCTTGACTGTGTAAAAATGCATTATTTTATAATCCTTAAGTATTATATTATTTTAGTAACTATATTTGGCTTAGTCTAATTTTCTCGAGAACGGTAGGCACATAAAATTTATTCAGGTATCTACCAAGTCTCGCGGTCGGTCACTACACAAAATTATGACAATAATCCATTCTAAAGTTTATATAGAGAAATAGTAAAGGATTATTGTATGTAAAGAAGTTCTATAGAGTGTGCTGGAACTGAAGCCATGGGAAAAAGTTAGTTTTATTCAGTTACTCTCAACTTTCCATTAACATTGTAACTTGGCCGATTAACGGAATGCCATGCTGATAACAAAACTGTTCCCGACAATCTTTTTCAACTACGTTTGCTTTAAATATCCCAACGTTCAGTTAGCACATGAACGCTACTTAACAGTTGCCTAGAAAGGTACTGTATCCATTACCATTATTGACAACTACTAACGATGGGAACCCAAACGTGCCGACTGTAAAACAAATCAATTACAATGTTTAGACTTGCATTTGGATGTTCCCGGATAAGGCTCGTAGCTTTTAAGGGATCAGACTTAGCGGGATAAGAGACAGCATTGTTGTTCCATAAGGTAAATCAAACGGTCTTGGGGTCAGTTTCACCAGTTCGGTTTAGTTCAAATAAACCTAATTGACTTGACTGACTTGTGTTGGGCTATTCAAATATATAAGAAAACGGTTCCGATACCGAATAAGGAAACCATGCATTGTCATTCACTTCAGAATAGACATATACAGACGCGATCTACGCGTAAAATTTTCTATTTATGACAAACCACAATTATTGCGAAGAAATACTCTCAACGAAGGGCGTTGCCAGCACTTGTTCCAGAGGGGGAGGGGTGGGCAAACTGCCAGCCCAGTGCAGATTGATACTCCGGAAGACGAAGTGAATGAGAAAACTAAGAATTTCAGATAATTTTGAACATCCTTGAGCAGCCGCTACATCTTACCCTCTATTATAATTACTAAAAGTTTTTAATACAATCAAGCGTTATCATAGTTAGTAAATTTCCAAGTATACAAATAAAAATATATGAACTTTTCTCTCACAAAATAAGTGTAAGATTGCACGGGAAAGAGAATGCAAACCAGTGACGCGTCTTACACCTCAGCCGACAGCTCTACACGTGATTTGCCTCCACACGGAGCATACTTAGAGTGCTTGTACACGGTGCATGTAGCTTGCGCATGTTGAGGCACTTGCGCGGGTTATATGCATCGTAAACTTACCGTTTAAAATCATGTGTGGGTCTAGCGACTCGAGCATGTACCAAAGCGAGCCACCCGCGCAACTGATCCACGTGCTCTGTGGCGCGCGCGGGATACTCGCGCGCATGATACTTGAGCAGGCTCAACTCATAAAGCTACTGCTCGAATAGCACGCACATGTAGCTCTTGACCACGAGCAAATTGCTTTGTGCGTACTGCTTGCGCAAGAAGCCCGTGTTTTTTACTTGCTCCAGTTTTTTGCGAGCGAGTTACTTGAACAAGTAGCTTGCGCATACTACTCACGCGTGTAACCCGCATCTTTACTAGCTCAAGCTACTTGCACCGTGTACAAACAAGCGCACTTAGTAATAGTTCGACCGTGCAATGAGTTGGGCGGTGCTGCTATCATATTTTTTTAAAGAAGAAATTGGAACAAAGTTAATAAATATTGAAAACTATCTCATAAACCACATGGTGTGATTCACACCTCTCCCAAATTAAGTAGCATAAGCTCTTGTGTTATGGCAATTGGAAACTACGAGGGGTTACTGACACCATACTTCCACGTACACATACCACCCAGAAACGATAAATGTAGGAAAGTTAGTTTTCTTCATTTCCCCGACCGGGAAACGAACCGATCAGAGAGCGGCTCCTTAAAAACCGGTACGTAGGTACGCCACTTGACCACCACGGGGGGTCGTCGATCAATTTGGTCCTCAGGTTTTCAGCTTACCAAATAACGGAATAGCTACTCCCATTATCGAGAGAATCCACGCTTATAAAATACTAGTGGACCCGGTGAACTTCGTATCACCTACATCCAATAAAAAAAAAATCTCCAAAGAGCTTTTAAACACTGCCTGCCTTTGGCCTGCCTGCCTCAAATGTCACGTATTAAGGGCGGCCAACCCGACTTACTTTTCATACAAACGCTCTTACATGATTATGGCGTTGTAACAGATCTTTCTTTTGAACTAATAGGTATCTTATGCACTATATCTAGGTTTCTATCAAAATCAAAAATCAAAATTTGAAGAAACAAATTCAGTATAAGCCTCCGAAAATCTGATGTTTTGCACAAATTTTACCTGACCTTTGGGCGTTCATCACTACTCATAAATTTTAAAAGCAAAGAAAATGTTATGATAGAAACCTTACAAATGTAATGGAGATTCTAAATGACAAACATTTATTTCACACAATTGTAATTCATACTGAAAAACACGTAATTCCTGGAACAAGTTTCCGCACACTATTTTTCGTTCAAAGTTATCGCGTTCACACTTGCTCACTCACTCACTGTCATTGCGCTGGATGAAACAACAAGCTTGTCAACTTCTTGTCGACGGGAAGAGCCATGAAGCTCGACTTACAGTGCCACAAGCTTTCCTGTTCCGGTGACAGCCGTGACAGGGGAGCCACTTGCAATACCAAATTAGCTGTCAAAATGGACTGTCGTATGAAAACTGTTTTAGTTCCAAAGATAATCACCGGAACAGGAAAGCTTGCTGCACTATAACAGAGTATTAAGTCAAACTTCATGGGAAGAGCCCTCTGAAAAGTAATTCAAAGCGGCTAAAACGTCAGTGGTTACATACTTTTTGGTAGCGGCTATGAAATTTATGTCAGTTTTGTTAGCACGTTGTGTTAGCCGCGGGATTGTTATATTTTTTCGGGACAAAAAGTAGCCCATGTCACTCTCCAGTCCCCAAACTATCCCCATACCAAAAATCATCCGTTGCTCCGTTTCCACGTGAAAGGCGGACAAACAAACAAACACACTTTCACATTTATAATAATTATTTATATATTTATAATTATAGTATAAGTAAAGTATATAAGTATGGCAAGTATGTATGACATCTAAATATAGAGAGTGGTACCAACAGAGCGTAGTAGCAGAAACAGCAAAGGGTTCTGATTCTGAGCCGACTGAAAGGGAATTCTTGGAGGTAAAACGAAGTCCTTTTTAAAAGATCTCGACGTTTTATTGCTACACAATGCGGGTATTTACAAAGGAGAAGTCGCGGAAACGGTTTAAGGCTGGGGGCGTATTGATCCTGCTTTGTCGCCCGTCTATCCGTCACAGGACATTTTCAACCGTTGGAATTAGATCTTGATATTTTTCGTTTTCTCATTTTGTTGGCCTAAAAATAATCATATTTATTTAAATTTCTTTGATCATTCCGAAGGAGGAAAGGTTTATTAAGAAAGTTATTATCGCTTGCAATCAAGAAAACCTTTCGTTTAAAATATGATTGAGCACAGTTCCTAAAGCACTAAAACTGTCGTTATGAAAATCGTATAAAATAGTAATCTATACGTTCCGTCAAAATGTTACCAAAGCTGTCAAAGTGCTGCTGTCAAAAAGCTATTCAATTTTGGTTCCTTCAGCGACTGAGACGACTGCTTTGTATTACAAGTACGAAAAACTGTCCTATGGTAACCGTTATCGTGATCGTATATTTTGTACTAGTTTTCCGCCCGCGGCTTCGCCCGCGTTGACTACACGACGTTATCCCGCGGGAATGTCATATTTTTTCGGCATAAAAAGTAGCCTATGTTCCTCTCCAGGCTACAAAGTATCCATGTCCCAAATTTCAGCCAAATCCGTTCAGCCGTTTTGCCGTGATTGAGTAACAAACATCCAAACATCTAAACATCCAAACATCTAAACTTTCACATTTATAATATTATATTAAGTAGGATGTGATTAACCAGAGCAGCGCCTGTTTCGGTCGTATAATAAACTGAAATTCAATTCAATTCAATACATGTTTGACAGCAGCACTTTGACAGATTGATGGACGGTTGTTACCCGTTGCATGAACACTATCGTTATCGTAATCGATAACTATACCGTCTCTTATATACGCATACGTAATCCAAAAGCTATGTATCTCGCTATTCATATGTAAGAGTGTGTTTTTTGTCAGTTTTTCAAATCAAAACTGAGAAACCGAGTCGAGTATATTTTTATTTTGGGGATAGCTTGGAATCTGGAGAGTGACATAGGTTACTTTTTATCCCGAAAAATATCACATTCCCGCGGTATAACATCGTGTAGTTCACGTAGGCGAAGCCGTTTGCGGAAGGCTAGGTAGATTATAATGAAGCTGTCAGATATTCTTCGAAAAAATAAAATGACTAAAGTTTGACAAAAACTTCATTGGTACATGGTTTACACACAAACAATAGTGAATTAGTTACCACAATATTAATATATAACAGCTTATAAGTAACATTGCAATATCTCCAACGTCGACCTTAATCTATACTAATTCCCGCTATTGTTTGTATCTGAAATTGCCTTGGTCCATTATCACATATTACAATAACACAGAGAGTTTATCGAGTTTGCTGATATATTGTGCTTTGTTATATTAAGGCATTAAGCTGGAACACGATTTATTTGACCCAGTATGCTGGAAGTAATTAAAAGACAGGTATTGACACAATTTCTTTATTGCGTACGCTGCGTCTGGCAGGATCACGATGCGTAGTCGCGCGCGCGTAGTAATAGCAAATGAATACAAGAGCACCGCGTGGTCTTACTGCGTGCGTTAGCTAGCGGTGCTCTTGAATTTTGCTGAATTAAGGTCACAGCAGACTTATCAACTCGGAAAGGGATCGACACCGTATCGCCTTTCGCCTCGCGGTCAACCAGGCGTCAACCTAACGTAAGCACTAAGCACGTAACCAACCTGGTACCCCTAGTATGAGTTTGGCAAACTATATTCGTAATCGAAAACTATCGCTCTGTCTCTGTCATGTCCTTTGACTGCTTTACCCACATAAGCAGTTCATCCGATAGTTTTCGTAAACGTTGACAGTTAAAGCACTGATCAGCGTCGGTACGTCGACTCGGCTTACGGCTCGCTAGTCCCGAGGATAGGCGATTAATAAAGAAGCGATTATTAAAGAGTTAATAACACAAAAGAGAATGAAATTCTCTATTTGATGTTTTATAAGTTACTAGCTGACCCGGCAAACGTTGTTTTGCCATATAAATTTTATTGGACACGAACTTCGTATCGCCTGTCTGACACAATATCACTTATAAAAAAAAAGATATCCGAAGCGGCAAAAATTTCAGTGATTACATACTCTTTGACATACCTTCTCTTTGGAAGCGGCTAAGAAATGACAGTTGTGTGAAGTATGACAGTTTAACGGTTTTCTATACAAATTTAGGTACCATTTTTATTTTATAATTTTCCTGGATAAAAAGTAGCCTATGTTACTCTCCAGCTCTCAAATTATCTCCATACCGAAAATCTCGTCGATCCGTTGCTCCGTTTTGACGTGAAAGACGGACAAACAAACAAACAAACAAATAAACAAACACACTTGCACATTTATAATAGTATGGATGGATGGATAGGACTGTACGCTGGATAAGCAATAAAATAACTGACTTTTGAAAGAGTTGCCTTCATATTCTATCATTTTCAAGAACAGTTAAATATGGGGAAAAATTTTGATTGATGAAAACTTTCGAAATATTTTCGAACGGGATTCGAACCCGCACCTTTGATAATCAGGCCCAAGTTGTTATTGAATAACTAGCGGGCCCTCGCGGTATCATGATGAAATAATAGCTAATGTCACTCGGGAAGAGTGTAGCTTTCTAACGGTCAAAGAGTTTTCTAAATCGGTCCAGTAGTTCCTGAGATTTGCGCGTTCAACCAAACAAACAAACAAACTCTTCGGCTTTTTATTATAGGTATAGATTATATTTTTTTCTATATTTTTTCTATAACAATGTTTCCTCTACTAACATAATTGTATAGAGCAAAAAATAAATAAAAAATCATACTACCTACAGGTAAGTAACATATTAAACCGCTAAACTTAAGTACCACCTATTTCAGTAGTTCACATCTCGTCCATTATGCCGTCCTACATTAAACATAGCTTCTAGAATATCTTCCAAGATAACTGGACAAGATAAATGAGCCTAACGTGCAAAACGTTTAAACCCATTTCCAACTAAAATCCGACCAGTCAGTTCCATATATTAGTGGCTAAAACGTTTCTGGCGCGAATCTTCATCATTAACGATATCCAAATTAGTTGGGATGAGCGGGGGCGCCAAGCGTGCCGTCGAAGAATTAGGCGATAGGTTAGCCTAAAGTGGCGCCCTCAGAGGTTTTTATTTAATATGTTGCTATTGTAAATGGATTAAAAAAACTTTACATGGATTTTTTAGGGCCCGTCAGTGTTTTTAGAAGGTATCGCTTTTTCCCTCTTGACACATTATTGTGTAGCAAAATATAGCAAATGTGTCAAAAACGGCCACTTTTAGCAGTTTTACTATTTACTTCTAGCAGTAACTACGAGGGAATGTAATGTTACTGTCTAAAAATACGAGACTTTTGGGCCCTAAACATTCCATGTAAAGTTTTATTAAAATTGTGTATTAGAATTACGATATTAAATAGAATTCACCGCGGCCGGCGCCACTTTCGCCCATACTGTGAACTGACAGACGCGACCCCGCGTTTGCAAAGCGAGAGCGACGCGGTAAAGTTGGTCGCGCGTCAGTCGTCGCGCGGCGTTTATTGTCACTTATCTCACTTTATGCTCCGCGCCGTTATACCTGCGAGGTACCCGTTCCCGTGGGAATATCGTGATAATTGAAAATTGAAAACATTCATTCATTTTAGGTTGATACAGCACTTTGTGAACGTCAATGAAACTACGCCATCATCGGTTCGCAAATCCTACGGCGGGACCTTGTTATTATAACGAGAAGAACCGCTAAGAAACTCGCGGACGGCTGTTTCTTTCGCCCTGTCGGCCCTGTCATATTTCATACAAAGTCGTCAAATTGAAAAGTAACTTTAACATAGTATAAGTAAGGTCACTTTCCATCACAAATTTATCCTTAGGTACTTATATTATAAACGCAAAAGTTTTCATGCCAAAACTACTAAACATATGATACTTTTTAATCCCGATATTCCCACGGGACCACGAGAACGGGAACCACGCGGGTGGAACCGCGGGCGGCCACAAGTCTTAAATATAAAATTAAATGAAGAATCAGTCAGATGACCCACCACACGTGGGCTCAATGCGGATTGGTGAGTATTAACGACTGCAAACGCAGCCTGGACCAACGGCATAACGTGCTTTCCGATGCACGGAGGAGCTCGAGATGAAATGTTTTTGGATACCCATCCCGTGACCGACCACTCCGAAAGTTGCTTAACTTCAACGATAGCAGGCCGAGCGCGCTAGCACAGACATCCAGAGTTTCACGAATTTAATGGATATTATGTTAAAGACATGGAAGTTAAGTGTCAAAAAAATATGCCATTTTGTTTTTAACTAAGGATTTTGTTGGTTGAAATGTGTTTTAGTGAACAAATAAACATGATCTGTCTGCATTTTTGTTTCGAAAATGTGACCACTACCCGTTTTTGTATTTTTATTCGTACAACACAAAAATGTGTACGTAATGTGAAATTTTTCATAATGCAGTTACTAAAACGATTCTGGCGCAACATCATCATAATATACAAATTGGTCGTGCAGAGCGAGCGGGCGTGGCTTCGTTGAATTACTCGGTTCTAACAGCATATTTAAAAATGTTAAATTGAAAACTAGTCATTTAGTTTTGGTTAAATAATAATTATGTTAGTTAAAATGTGTTTTTTGTTACAAAGTAACTCGATGGTCTGCGTTTTTGTTTCGAATATATGAACACAAACACAAATACATAGGTAGTTTGTATTTTTGGTAAAACTTTCAAAAATGTAAAATGTTGTTGCAGTTCTTGTAGCTCAGTTAAGTACTAATATTTGAACAGTTAAGTTAATTTACTATTGGTGTATAAATTTTATTGTTGGGACATTCGTATTCATTTGTTGAAATATTAGCTAATATTATTTTTTATTCTGTTTCAGGTACTATTTTATTGACAACAGTAAGTTCATAAGTTGCTACAGACGACACATTTAATAAGAGAAGTACATTTATAGTTGGAGCTATAAATAAAACAGTAATCGACTAATTTACTTCCTATTTATATGGCAAGAAGGTATATTTTCCCTCACTTTAGACCCAGTTAAGTTTTAAAGTTCGCATTGTATCTTGACGGCGACACATCATGATAATAAAATGATATCGTAGGTGGTCTATCGTACTCTACAGATTGGCTTGAATATTTTTATTGAACTGTATGATGTTTTACTGCCCTAACCGAGAAATCTTTACGGCGATGCATTAAGTGTTTTCAAGAAGTAAGTACGTTATTTGTTCCTGGACCTAGTAGATACATTTTATTATAATTAAAGATTTCTGTAATTCTAGGACTAAATCCTAGGACATATCACTTCCAGCTAACCCAGGATATATCGGAGATTGATGATAAGTAAGCAGCAGTAGTAATTTGCAAAAGATGGATACTCAAATCCAAAATTGATTTTCATTGGTCATTGATGCAAATCATAAAGTTACTATGCATATGAGACGAACATAACCCGTAATAACCATGAAAACATTCCGCGAAAATATTCACAGTGTAGTATAAGCAAAAAAAAAAAAGATGAAACATGCCACAAATCTGCAAAGGCAGGATTACATTTTTGTTTAGTCTCGTTAAGCGGCGGGGTTGCCGTCATAATAATATGACGTAGTGAATACAAGAGGCCACCGTTTACTCCGTGCTGCGGGCAACGATTTAAGTGAAACAGACAACGGAGCCACTTAACCTTCGTCTCTTATTTAAACGGAAGGCAAAATATTGGACTCAGTTTGGTGGCTGTTTGATGAAATATTGAATGCCGCTTGTCGTGATTGCTGATACTTTTTAAATCGTCAATGGGCGACGGTTGATAATCTTTCTTTTTGCTTCGCGAACTTTTCAATTCAGGATTGTTAGCAGAACATTGGTAGTTGATTCATATTTATGAAGCGAATTGATTTGGATTAGTAATGTGCCAACATTAAACTTAATAAATATAACCTCATACGCTTTAGCGTACTTATAGTGTGTTTCTGAACACTGGTATACCCACTCTAGAGTCGGGAGACTATTTTTGAAAAAATAATTTTTTGCCTTATTGGTCGCTGATTGGTTGTTACTGCTCTCATTTGTTTAGATAAATAAATAATTAAAATTTGGAGTTGGAGTGGCACATTGCTCCTTTACCTAATTTACATTACAGTGTAGTGTATTACACCATGATTTTATTTTTATATTCAACTGAGAAACTCGTTTAAATCATATCCCAAAAAATATAATAAATTATAATACGAACGCTTTCAAAACTAACAAGCCATTCGAAATTGAAACAGAAAGAGTGTTTGAGATGACTAATGTTACGAAAGTAGCATTTATCAGTGCATTTGTGGTGCCGAGCCATCTGGATCCGCGGCCAGTTGACTCAATTATGGTACTTTAGAAAGTCTCTCTGTCTGTGAGTTCAATATAACTTACATTCATGTTATTGTCATGACTTTTGATGACGTCACTAGCTTTAATAATGTTTAGTTGACCTTATAAGTATTAATAACGCTTCTGTTATGGACTTACTTTGAAATCCTTATTTCAGTACACACGGTGTACACACGTGGTTTCAGCATTAGGTACTTACTTACATCAAATAATTTTGTAAACTAGTTTTGGCTAATGTAAATAAGTTTTCTATTTTGAGTACCCATCTGACTTTTGCAAATTGTAACTCCTGCATTCTATAATGTGTCTTTCATTAAACTCATAAATGCCCTTGGTTGACTGAAAAGATCTCTTTTAGAATTAAACCAAGTCTACCCTTTCCTCACATGTAGATTAGATCACTTTTAATTTTATGTAATATATTTCAAGTGCATTTAGAGTAGGTATAATGAATTTGAAAACACAATTGAGCTATTTAAATTTTTACGTTTTTGCAATGCAATTTTTATGATTGAAAAATGAGAAATTAAGTATTTTAGAAAAATACTTCATTGTGAGACGGGTCGATTTTTTCTAAAATACTTCATCATGTCAGCCGAACGACGCCCACTGCTGGGCATAGGCCTCCCCCAAGGATCTCCACAACGATCGGTCCTGCGCTGCCCGCATCCAGCGGCTTCCCGCGACCTTGACCAGATCGTCGGTCCACCTTGTAGGGGGCCTGCCCACGGAACGTCGTCCGGCACGCGGTCGCCATTCAAGAACCTTTCCGCCCCAACGGCCATCGGTTCTCCGCGCTATGTGTCCCGCCCACTGCCACTTCAATGATGCAATCCTTCGAGCGATGTCGGTTGTTTTAGTTCTCCTGCGGATTTCATCATTTCTGATTCGATCGAGCAGGGAAATACCAAGCATCGCTCTCTCCATTGCTCGCTGGGTGACTTTGAGCCTTCTTATGAGACCCATAGTAAAAGACCACGTCTCACTTCCATAGGTCATTACTGGCAACACACACTGGTCAAAGACTTTCGTCTTGAGACATTGAGGTATTTCGGACGCGAATATATGTCGGAGCTTCCCAAACGCTGCCCATCCGAGCTGGATTCGACGAGAGATCTCTTTCTCAAAGTTGGACTTACCTAACTGGACCGTCTGTCCTAGGTAAACATAGTGATCAACAACTTCGAGTGTAATGTTCCCAACATTAACTGGAGCGGGTGCAACATGGGCATTGGACATGATTTTCGTCTTGTCCATGTTCATCTTAAGACCCACTCTTTGCGAAGCATTACCGAGATCTTCGAGCATTGTGTTCAGGTCTTCCAAGGTCTCAGCCATAAGAACTACATCATCGGCAAACCGTAGATGTGTTAGATACTCGCCATTGATGTTGATGCCGCATCCTTTCCAGTCCAGCAGCTTAAAAATATCCTCCAACGCAGCTGTGAACAGTTTGGGAGAGATGACATCTCCCTGTCTCACACCTCGCTGTAGTTGGATAGGATTAGAGCTCTGGTTCTGTAATCGGACCGACATGGTGGCGTTTTGGTATAGGTACCTCAGCACCTCGATATACCTGTAGTCTATTTGGCACCTCTGGAGAGACTGCACCACGGCCCAGGTCTCGATCGAATCAAAGGCTTTCTCATAGTCCACGAACGCCAAGCAAAGTGGCAAGTTATACTCTTCGGTCTTCTGTATAACTTGCCGCAGCGTATGAATGTGGTCTATGGTACTGTAGCCTTTCCGGAACCCAGCTTGTTCGGGAGGTTGGAAGTCGTCGAACCTGCGAGCGAGACGATTCGTAATGACTCTCGAAAACAACTTATAGATATGGCTCAGAAGCGAGATGGGTCTATAATTCTTCAAGAGAGTTTTATCACCCTTCTTGAAAAACAGCATCACATCGCTTCTGCCCCATGCCTTTGGCGTTTTGCCCTCGAGGACGACAGAGTCGAAGATCTTCTGGAGGACCTTAAGTATCGGCTTACCGCCCGCTCTTAGAAGTTCTGTTGTGATTCCGTCATCACCCGCCGCCTTGTTGTTTTTGAGCTGCTTGAGAGCCATTCTAATCTCGTACAGGCTGACGTCCGGGATATCTTCGGTATAGTGTCGGGTAAGCTTGGCTCTAGGGTCTTTAGCCTTGCTTTCAACAGGTGTTTGCGTGGAATATAGCTGTCCATAGAAACTCTCAATCTCCCTCAGGATTTCAGGTGTTGACGAAACGATGCTACCTTCCCCAGTTTTCAGCCTCGTCAATTGACTTTGCCTAAAATACTTCATTTTCCATTTTTCAACACTTGGAACTGATTTTTTTTTCAAAATAGGTTCTCTACGCAATTTATAGGCTGTTTCATAGGATACAATTGAATGAAATTGTATTTCAATATTCCCGTTTCATAACAGCTTTGTGGGTTCAAGTTTGTGGTGGTTGCGAGAGCTCTCGGCGGCACTCGACTGGCGGTCAACTCAATACATACTCGTCCGCAATCGTTTTCACTGCCGCTGAGATTACTTAGGTTGTTGGTTCTGATTGAATTCACCCGAACGACCGGTTGCCTCGGACGCCTGACCCGGAAAATTAACCCAACGAGATAAATGCCTATATGTGTCAAGTGGTTAGGAGGATAAATTAAAAACATACCTCCTCACGCGCTCTTTTTTGTAACCTTCTACTTTGATAGCTTAATTCACTTTACATTTTTTACTGCAGGTTTATAACGTTTAATTACAAAAACAAATTTTATAATCTATTAACGACTGTATTCAACAACCAGAGGCAGTAAAATTAAGTGAACGCGCGGGAAACTGCCGCTTAAAAAGAAACGCTGAGCATCATAAAAAGGCGAAACATTGTGCAATGTAATGTTTTACACCGGTATACTAATCTCGACGTAGCCAATGAATCCAGAGCGGTTTTAAATTTCCTACCTCTCCTAAAATTCGGAAGAGTACAATTTTGTTAGCATTGCAGTATGGGATAAAACATGATTTATATTTCGTGATACCTAGAGGGAAACTACTCAAACACTACCACAAAAATAAAGGAATCAGTCCTTTATTTTTGAAATGAAACAAAACTGCTTTTAAAGATTTTTTTAAGTAAGTTTTCCACACCCAGTAATCGAGCTGGCTAAATTTAAAAAAAAAAAACATCGTGTACTTTTATGATATCAACTGATAAGATAACTCTTAAGGATCAAATCTTAATAAGAAACTTGATAAACATGACAAGACATCATGGAATTGATCTCGAGTCGAGTCGATATGAACTTTAGTATGGATAGCAGAGTTAAAAAAAGTAGTTTTGTTTCTTGTCAAAAATAAAAGCAATAGCTCCTTTCAGTGAAATTGGCTATCTCCAGTACTTTCCTTCCAGGTATCATGAAATAATTTCACCCTGTATATCGGACGGGTTTTATTACCAACTCAAGCTAAAATAGTCCTGATTAATTAAACAAGTACAAGCTGTATAATGTCAAATATTTAATACCAATATCGCTGTGGGGTTGGTTTATTGCTTCGAGCCTATAATTCATGGACGGCTGATAATTAGATTGTTGTGCCGAATTCTTAGTGGAGGGATAATCCGGCGGAATTAGGATGTCGTACCAACTTAGTGGGGCTCAAGGGGTCCCTAATTAAAAATTCCTGGGAGAACGTAGAGACAAAGTAACTCGATAATTACGTTGGGCGAAGCCCTAATATACTGCGGCTGTGATGATAGTAACTCGTCAGAGTTGCAGTCTCGTTAGCGGCTTTAGACGTCTGTCACCTTTACGAATGCTTTACGCTCTTTCATTCCTTCGCTTTACGAGGGGGCTTAGCGACGCATACTTTCATTGAAAGGGGCTTAAAACAATTTGCTTCGCACGCGTTAAGAAAGCCGTCAAAGTGAAACGCTATAGTTTAAAATTGATTAACTGTGTATTATTAGGCGAGTGAATTATTAAGGCACTCATTCACGTCGCTTTACGGCCTATTCTTTGGTTACATCTTTAATTGCTATTTATTGGTCTATAAAGTTACGGTGGGTCATAATGCTGACACTGATATCGTTTTAGCAAACATGTTTATCCGACTAATGATACTTTGTTCATACAAAAGTCATTAGTTGGTGCAAAAGTTTATTATCACGTTCCGATATGGGTCCGCACAGGCTTCATTCGCCGGTGCGGGGCAAATGAGTGTACGTGATTACTAGTCTATTTATCGCTAGTAAGATTAATGAGGGTAATATTTTGGGTAAGGCAGAGTTATTGGTTTGCTGTTATGTTGCTCGCCTGCAAATATTTTGCCGTCAAATAATTAAGGCTGTTTACATGTGAGTCTGAACGGAATTACTAATTTTGCTTTAGACTAGAAAAAAATTATTTAGGTTGATTTTTGTTTTTATACTACAAGTGAAATTATTTCTTAATTTGACTTAAAATATTAACTCTTCCAAAAACTTAATCTGTAGGAGCAGCGTCACTTTAAACCGAATTAAATCAAAGTTATGGTTTGTACCATTTGAAGCTTGATTTACACAATGCTCTTGATGGCCACAATCAATGGCCGGGCTTTATTTACTGGCTCACTTTGACTCGATCTAATTAAGCCTTAATTTATATTTATGAGACAGACAGCATTTAACGACATCAAATAAAAACTAACCAAAAATATGAATTACATGACGATATTTAAAAAAAACTGTTCTAATAAATAATTTCCATTATTTCCCCTTCATAATAAAACAAATACCTACGTATGTCATAACCAAAAACGCCCCTAAAGAATTATTTAATACTTGGAAATCGTCACTTTAAACCGAATCAAATCAAAGTTAAGTGTTGTACCATTTGAAGCTCGATTTACACAATGCTCTTAGATGGCCACCATCAACGGCCGGGCCTCATTTGGTGGCTTGATTTACTGGCTCACATCGGCCCGATCTCACTTAGCAATGATTTATGTACAACATCTCCCCTACAGAGTCGGACGCATTATCGGAACATATCCTATCTACTTTGAAATCCGTTTATATTGGTATTATACCCACGGTACTTGTAAACGTTGTAAGTGGAAAAGGTATTGCACTAAAATGGTTATGGGTGTGAAATGTAGGTGTTTGACTGCATTTAACTTAGTAGGTAAGTGGATCATTGAGATTCTAAAGTGTTCCTGTGTTAAATATTAGTCATTATTTTACATGTTTCAGTGTTTTATTGTTAAGAAAATAAAATATATGTGACATTAATATCAGAAGCATTTAGCTTCATTTTCTGAAACGTTGGATATTTTAAGAGCAATTTATACATACAAAAAAATTGCTTGCTCGGATAACTTAAGTACTTATTATTTTTTCTGGTAAGTATATTCTGCATAATTAAAAGCATTCTTACCTCTCACGACAAGTAAAACAAACGTATGATATGCCTCTTAAAGATTCCCACTTAATTCAGTCCCAGAAGCCGCGCTCCAGCAGTAATCGAATGAATTAACAGCTCCAAAGTGATTACTTAGATTGAGAACAAGATATGAATATTAAAATTGTAAATTAAATCGATATTAAGAGTCCTTATGAAATCATTACGAATAGGGACCGTTAATTCGCGTTATAATTTCAGAAGATTGCATTGAAATGCAAATGCACTAACTTAAATGAATAAATTACGGTGTATGAAATAAACTTTAAAAAAATGTGACTGGTTGCAGTATTAATATTTTTTTTATTCACAACGGGGGGTAGGTATCACTGAGACTTCATTACACCTGATGTTAAGTGGTGATAAGGCTGAAGGTGGAAGCGCACCACTCCCGGAATCCTCAATCCCTGAGGAACTGGCTATCTTATCTCTAGCAGCCGGAATACAATAATGCTGAAAACATCATTGTTTGTTAATTACCCAGAATGTTTATTTAAATAATTTGTTAATTTATAAAAGAGCGTTTTAAAATATCGTAACAGATTAATGCAATAGAATACAAGTAAGTACAAATGTAGAGAACTTGCACCGGTAATTTCAGGTACGAGGACTTTAAGGCTGAAAGAATATTTCCATAAATCACAGAAAGGTTAATGCAATGATCTATAAATATGATTTTCCCATTGTTACTCTAACAAAAATAGTTAATGGCACTACGTAATAAAAATTTAATGAATTTGTGATGTAATAGCGTCACGCAATGTACGTTACATGCGTCGAAGCATACACGCAGAAGTGTTACAATTATTAAAGTTCATTCAATATTCACCTTTTTTGTTAGAAGCAGAGAGCAGAATATCGTTATTCCATTATGAAATATGTGTTTCTAAATAATTGCACGGCGGGAATTAATTAAGTAGTCGCGTGTAACTGTGGTGTATCAGAATTTACGGTATTGTCATTAGCTTGGCGCTGAGTTGCGGTCGTTTCTGCGCTCCGAAATGTCAAGCCAAAGGTAAAGAGATTAAGGTTCCATTGGCACTTATATTTGCTCGCGAAGAATATAAAAATGATACTTAATATTGAGTTCAAACTTCTACTGATATGAGAAAGCTTTTAAGAAACGAATTTTCGTGAAAAGCCTTTGAAAAGCTCAAACTTTGTTTCTAAAAGCTCTCGACTGGAAATAATTTATTCCTACACTGAATTTGAAAGTTCAACTCATAATATATTTATATTAAATCTCATTAATTCATTGCATATAATAGCTAGCAAACGTAGTATTGCCTGTTAATGTAAGTAGAGTCCTACTAATATTATAAATGTGAAAGTTTGGATGTTTGGATGTTTGGATGTTTCGATGTTTGGATGTTTGTTACTCAATCACGCCAAAACGGCTGAACGGATTTGGCTGAAATTTGGAACACAGATACTTTGTAGCCTGGAGAGGAACATAGGCTACTTTTTATCCCGGAAAAATGTCACATTCCTGCGGGGTAACGTCGTGTAGTCCACGCGGGCGAAGCCGCGGGCGGAAAACTAGTATCTCATAAGTACTTGTATTAATATTGCCCGATCCAATTGGGCAAAGTCCGTATTAATATCTATTATTTACGATCAAAGTGAGAACCAACTATCGGTCCGCCCTTTAAATTTTCAATCTCTTACTCATCTTTAGAAAGCAGTCTTTTATAGCCTTTAAAAAAGTAATAAATCAAACCTTACAGTAATTAATTATATAACAAATATAAAACTACAGGTTCTCAACCTAACTGAACCAAATAAAATGAAAAGAAAATCCTTAATAACACTCCAGGTTTTAATTTTATAAGTTGCGTTGGTCTATTATAACTTTGACGTTTTAGAACAGAATGAACAAACAAAAAGTTTCATACAAAATTCTGTTATGTATTCTGTTAATTATGTTAAAAGTTCCTTGCTTTTTTTTCAATCGAGACAACAATTTTGTTACTTCCTAGTTTGTAATCTCAGATTTAGCAAAATAAGTGAAAAAATATTCAGATACTAGTTAACATTTATTGGAAAGATTTTGTAACAGTCGTAAAAACCATGGTAGGGGATCCTGCCACGATATTCAATTACATCGATAGTATGTGTCTCGATGTGATAGTATGTTATAAGTTTTGCGCCAGAGATAATAAATTTTGCATTTTACCTCCTCCTCTTCGATGCAGTTTTAGGTCAATTCGTCGAGCGAGTAAGTTTATTGGTTGACACATAATATCGTTAACTTTAGTATTTGGTGTAAATTTATAGGGTAAGATCATGTTTATAATACTGACTAGTTTGATGATTAGATTAGGTTAGGCGAAAGTGGCCCGGCGGTGAATTTTATTTAATATTGTAATTCTTAAACACAATTTTAATAAAACTCTACATGGAATTTTTAGGGCCAATAGTCTAGTATTTTTAGACGGTATCATTACATTCTCTCGTAGTCACTGCTAGAATTAGAAAGCAAAACTGCTAAAAGTGGCCGTTTTTGACAAATTTCCTAACTACTTCTACGAATGACTATGAATGAGGGAATGTAGCGATACCTTCTAATATATGGGGCTTTAAAATTCTCTTTTACACGGCGTTTTCACAACCACAAAACGCTCCGCCACCGGTTTTCATACAGCCATTTAAATTAACTCGCCGCACACGGTTGACATCGTGTAGTCGTCCGTCACTTGTTTCTTCTTCTAGCTCCAAGTGGTGGCGTTTGTGGCTGTCGGTTACCTGTAGGCTTACCACAAGCTCTAATAGCAGTTATTTTTAGGTTGAGAGAGTGAGACGCCGCTGTACGGCGTGTAAAGCGGCGTCTCATTCTCTCAACTTAAAATTAACTGCTATTAGAGCTTGTGGTAAGGGGCCTGTGGTGGCTGTCAAGTGTGGCTCTCGTGTGGCGGCGGTAAATACCTTCAAATTCCGTGTATGGTTTGGTTGTTATTCAACCTTTTTTTATAATCAGCGATGCAATCAAACCTTTTTTATCATCACGACAAATCATAAAGAAGCGGCTTGTTAAAAAATCGATTAATCTTATTACAAACTGACACATTTGCAATCGTTCCAACGAACCGCTCGAATATTTATAACCAACAAAGTGTTTAAATCATAATTTACGATCGACTTAAGCGAAATAAGATCTTAACGAGGATGTTCTTGTATGAAAGTGGCGCCATCTATATATCAATTTATGTTATCTGTTCGATTATGCTATGAACATGTCCGACCGTGTTTTATTGGTTACAGCATGTTGATTTGACTTGGACGTAAATTACGATGTTCGTTGTAAAATGCGTTAATGGAATAGAAAGTGTTAAATAGAGCTGCCGACGCTTAGAAGCAAAGTATTTAAAGTTCGGTGTTTTTATAGTTTGTAAGTACTTATGTAATTATAATAAGCAAACGTATGACATAATCATCATTATCATCACCAGTTTAATGTCCCCACTGCTGGGGCACACGCCTTCCTAATGGCTGGATAAGGAGAATGGGCCATGAACCACCACGTGTGCCCAATGCTGATTTGTGGGTATAAGCAGCTGGGGCTCCTCGAAAGTATGACAAGTTTCAATTAATTCAAGATTTGTTCCTCGTGCAAGTTGTCCTTGGCTCGTTCCAGTTACATGGATAAAAGCAAGATAAGTAGCTATTTCTAATATAAGTCGTTTGATTTATTTATATTATCTATTTCCCAACACCACAAGAAAAACTCACATTACAAATCAAAGCGAATTCAGTACTCTTATTTCCATATCCTGAGTCCTAACAGCTGAAGTGATGTCTGTCTGACGTCTTGACGGCGTTCGTTACTTCAATGAACCAACAATACCATCAGGTATTAATTACCTATCTTAATAATTAATGAAGAGAGAATTAATTCGAAGGAATGGATCACTGGTGCAATAATTTCAAATATCTCAATTTAACAAGAAAGAGATGGTTGCCTATACCAATTCCTTTAATGAGAACAATACCTATCTCACAATCAAAATCAAAGCGTACATTTACTCGATACTCGAATTTCCATATTCTGACAGCTGAGGTGGTGACTGACTGACATCTTGACGGCCGTTCGTTAGCTTAATGGGCCAACAATACCGTCAGATACCGATGCCGTGCGAGCATTTCGAAGTACTAAATAACTGGTGCAACGAAAACTGCAATAGTTTCTAATATCTAACAATTTCACCAGCACGCGTAGCATGACAAACCCGAGAAGAGTTCTGTCTACTTCGTTTTTGACTTTTCGTTAATAGACAAAACCTTTCTCGAATTCATCATGCTAGCCGTGCTGGTCACGCGCTCTAGGTAGCGTAGGTGGCGGGAAGCCTCTGGATGGGGCAGCGCAGGACCGATCGGTGTGGAGATCATTGGGGGAGGCCAATGCCCAGCAGTGGGGGTTGTACAGCTGATGATGATGTAGATGATAAACAATATAACAAGAAATACCCCTGTTTAATGAGACTATTATCGGTCAAAAAAAAAAACAAAGCGTACAGTCAACAGACAAATTCGGCCAAGCAAGGAGTGGCTTGCTTCTTTTCGTTTGGCTGGTGCCTCGCCATTCACGCGCAGACCCTTTACTATTTGGTTATGTAATAGTTTTGGGTAGTACAACGCATAAACAGGCAGGGATTGGGACTGCAAGTGAACGGTGAGATGCCAGTCTTACGAAAAGAAGTAAGAGGTCATTCACCGAATTTGTTCCTGGTTGTAAATTAACTCGATACTCGAATTTCTATATCCAGACATTTAAGGTGATGAGTGACTGACGTCTTGACGGCTGTTCGTTAACTTAATGGGCCAACAATGCCGTCAGGTACCGATCCGTGATCATTAATTAAGACAGATGAAATTCGAAGGACCAAATAACTGGTACTGATCACTTTTCACTCCGTAATCAGGAGAAATGTTTGGACGTCTTTCTGGCACTAGATTAATTTATCACTCAGTTCGGGTTACGCTTTGGAGATGTAAATGATATGCGGTTTTAACAAGGAACCCCTTTTTACGGTTGTAGTTTTATCGCATTAGCTAAGTACTACTCAGCGGGATATAAATTTATGCGTCATCAATTGGATATGATTTTAACCGTCTCTGTGGTCTAGTGGTTCACACCAACGGTTACAGGCCCGGAGGTCCCGGGTTCGCTTCCCAGTACAGGGGTGCATATTGTATTCGGTTTGGTTGGTGGTAAGTATGTTGCGTTTGGCAGCCTGTTTCTCATATAAGATCTTATTTCTGCCGATAAAATTAGGTGTAGTATCCCCAATTTCACTATGTGCACTTTATGAAGAATCACACTGCATAACTAAGTGGGTAAAACTATGTCTCCTTATGTTTAAGATGTACTCTAACGTTTTAGAGATGTGCTAATCCTAAGAGGGCGCTAACTAATAGGGATAATTTTCGGTCACCCGTTGCAAGATTTAACTGCAGAAGTTGTTAAATTGACAATTTATACTTTTAAACGTTTTAGTATGCTATACCTAGTTAATTTATTAGTAAACTAGCGGCCGCCCGCGGTTTCACCCGCGTGGTTCCCGTTCCCGTGGGAATATCGGGATAAAAAGTACATATAAACCTTCCTCTTGAAGCACTCGATCTATTAAAAAAAACGCATCAAAATCCGTTGCGTAGTTTCAAAGATTTAAGCATACAAAGGGACATAGGGACAGAGAAAGCGACTTTGTTTTATACTATGTAGTGATGCCATTAGCCGATAAATAAATATTTTAACACAGAGAAGTGTTGATTTTTCCGATAGCTATTCGATTCGCTAAAATTGCTTTAGTAAAAAGCGCTTTTGCAAATTGTATTGAATTGGTGATAAAATATAAGCGAAATTGTTTATTTAATTTCGAATACACGCAATGGCATGCAGGCAACATGAGTATACTCAATTTACCGTGCGCCGGATGCGGGCCGGATGCCGGAACCGCCATCGTCAGCCTACCGAGCATCAACATTATGTGCACACAGATTTGGGGATTTTGGAAATATATATTGCTGCGATTTTTATAACGCAAGAAATTTTAAATCGATTTAACTTAGTAAAAGACATTGAACAGTATAGTACATGGAAATCGTACCAAATAAGTGGTGTTGCCTTGCATTAAATGAGGTAGTTCTGATTTTTTTATATGTTAGTAGTGATGAGATGGTTATGACAAATCCAAGTTTTCCACCTCGAAAGCCCTCCGGATCATTGTTAAATACTTAAAAATCCATAAAATTTTCGGATATTTTTCAGTTTTTGTAAATTTTTACCACCAAGGATCTGAGTCACGGCAAATGTTACTATGCACTCTTTAAAGTAGACTAAATTTGCAATAAAAAGAGAGTAATTGGGTTTTTGTAAGCCAAATAGTTTTTAAGATAAGGCTATTTTAAAATTTGCAAAATCACAAAAAAGGAAGTATTACAGTTTTTTTTATTTTTCGTCAACTTTGACCCCCTAGTAGTGGGTTTATGGCAAAAGTTTTTTTATTAGTTATTAAAGTTCATTAAATTTCCAACAAAATGAGATTAATTATGTCGATTTACACCTGATAGTTCCTAAGACACAGCTGTTCAAAGTTATAGAGGTAGGTAAGTAAACAATTATGTAATAGAAGGCTTCGCAAAAGGTAATAAGCCCTAAAGGAAGAAGGATCTGGGAGACGTTCCCGTTCTACCCTGTTAATGACACGCAAACCTTAATCACCTTGAAAGCATACCAAAGATGTAAGGTTGTACCAGCAGATGTGGTTGCAGGAAAGCAGAACTCAAATGTTCGGCTGTTTGCAGCTACTGCATTGGCCAATCATGCGAGAACATACCACCTGATGTGTGATGACATTGATGAACCATTGATTGATAACCCACCATCAAAGAACGATTTTAACCTTCCTGAGCAGTTCGATGAAGAAATTATACCTCAGCAAGCTGCCCCCAAAAAGTGTGCTGTGGATTCAGAGGACGTGCCTGGTCCATCAAAATTATACATACAATGTACATAATTGATCCCACCACCTCCCAGATCCTCCTTCCTTTAGGGCGTACTTCATTTTGCAAACCCTTCTATTACATAATTGTTTACTTACCTCAATAACTTTGAACAGCTGTCTCAGGAACTATCAAGTGTAAGTTGATATTACTAATTGGTCTCATTTTGTTGGAAATTTAATGGACTTTTATAACTAATAATTTAACTTTCGCCATAAATCCACTACTATGGGTCAAAATGTCGAAAACTAAAAAAACTGTAATACTTCCTTTTTTTGAATGTTTGCAAACTTTTAAATAGCCCCATCTTAAAAACTATTTGACTTACAAGAACCAAATTATTCTCTTTTTATTACAAATTTAGTCTACTTTAAAGCGTGCATAGTAACTTTTGCCGTAACACAGGTCCTTGGTGGTAAAAATTGACAAAAACTGAAAAAAATCTGAAAATTTATTGGATTTTTAAATATTTAACAATGATCCGGAGGGCTTTCGAGGTGGAAATCTTGGATTTGTCATTACTATCTCATCACTACTAACATACAAAAAAATCAGAACTACCTCATTTAACGCAAGGCAAAATGTACGATTTCCATGGACTAGTATGTTTAATGATCGTGAAAAATGATACAAACTTAATTATGAGGAATAGTAAATAATACTATGTGAAAACTAGTTTTGTATTGTAATTCGTGTAAATTGCTACAGCAACCATCGCTGTCAAATAGTAGATTGTATTGCATGGGAGCAAAATAACATATTTACGGCGAGGGCGCTATTTTGAATCCAGAGCGCAGTGAAGGATTCTAAAGTAGAATCCTGAACGCAGCGAGGTATTCAATATACGTCGCACGAGGTGAAAATAATTTTGCGGCCGAGTAGTAGTAGGGATACTCTAATTTTCATTTCGAATATAATGAATAGTAAAATACACTCTGCTTTTCATCCCCCTCTATAAGAAAAGCAATAAAGACAACTAAAACTACCTAGAAAAATAAAAGGAAGGTGGCAGGGGGCCTTCTCTGTTTTTGTATAATATATAAAAAATCAAATATTGAAATAACAAAAAAAATTTTTGAACAAAAAAGAAAAAAGGTTAGATTTTAGCTACGACGCACCGTTTTGGAGATATTCTCGTTTTTATAAAATTTTTGAAAAATTTTCCAAATCCCTGCCCCATACAAAATCAGTTGAACACATTTTCATTGCCGATTGATGAGGTAACTCTATGGTTGAACCAAATGAGTTTTTAACCCGCTGCTCAGTTTAAATATACCTACATCACTTTCCGAATATGAGAGATGAAAAGAATTTAGCAATGTTTACGTCAAACATAGCGTGGAAATTTGAAAGCCCGCTGAGCTAACCACAAATTATTTAAAGCTAACGAATATCGTCGCTACGGATAGCTGCCGTCACCGCAATGCTCGAGCGAGTGAGAGAGAGGGTGAATGTTTTAGCTTGGCCAATCGCGCGGTCGCCGTGTCAACGAGCGGCTTGCCAATTACTGACGCGTAATGACGTGCCCGTCTTGCATTTCCCCGCATAACACAGGGAAACTTATTAAATTATCTAATTATAGGTTTATTTTATAAGATGTTAAATCCAAGTATCGGTTGATTCTTTAAGCAGTAAAATCAATGTTATACCACTGCAATTGGAATAAAAATCTCGTTTTAAAAAATAATAATATAGTGGCTTGGTACGAATCAAACAAAACTACAGTTCCACCGAAACTCAGATACGTTTCTCTTAACAATCTCCAACAGAAAATTATTTCTCCAAAAATTCTACCTTCATCTATATAAACACCCCTAATTTGTGAGGAATCACCACAACCTGGCGGCACTGACTTACCGACGGAGTTCGATAATCATAACGATCGCTATCTCTATATAATTTGCAACTACTGCCAATTCAAAGCCCCACAAAAAACCTTAAAATTCACTAGATATAGCAAAAACCTTTAACATTTCAAAGACTTTCATTAAAACTATCTTCAACTACTATCGGACCCTCACCCAGAGGGTTTATCAGGGTAGGTATTTATCGGTGACAATGTCGAAACGGATTATAATAATGAATTGATAACAATGTACCAACATCTCTGAACGACGAAGGAGCCTCGCCATTTGACGCCCGATCTACAGAATACCATGAATATTCATTTCGGAAGCCGATTTTGTGTACACTACGAAATGGCACAGCTCCGTATAAAATTTTCGAATATTTAATGTGTTAATGTTGAACTTTCACCTAGATTTGGGAGCGCCTTAAAATTTTATAACCGGGTTGCGACTAAGAAAATAAGTATATGAATATTCATTACGAAATGCCGGCTTATCTTCTGGACATACCTACCTACTGGGAGGTTCGAGGTTTAGGGATAATTGATGACCTCTTTAGTATCAGAGTTCTTAGTTTAAAAATTAGAATTATCAAGAATATATTTTAGTTCTCTCAATTTTTTTTTGTCTAAATGTCCTGATGACGAGGCGGTTTGCAATAACTTGGTAAGTAACGTAATTGACAAGAAGGATTTCAAATTGTTTTTGATTGAGTTTGCATTTGTTTAAATTATGTCATGTTTTAATTGTGTACAGTCGAGTTCAATAATATCTGTTAATTTTTGAACTTTGTTGCATTAAGTTTTTTGACATCGTCTTTGACTTTCTGTACAAATTGTCACAATAATTACTACGACAAAGTTCGAAAGTTCACAAATATTATTGAACTCGACTGTACCAACTATTTTAATCTGGTTAAATAAAAAATACAGTATTTAAACCTTATTTAAAAGACTTTCTAATACAACTAGATTCTAGTTCCAACTGAAAAGTTTATAATTTTTAGTAACTTTAAAATATATAAAATATTAATAAGATTTTAAATTAATTTTATGCATTTTTATGGTTTTCTCTCCTTTCATTCCTCACAAGTTTTAGGTTTTGACAAAATCTAACTTCATAAATAATGCGAAATGCGAAAGTTTGGATATTTGTTGCTCAATCACGGCGAAACGGCTAAACAGATCTGGAAGAAAAGCAAATAGATAGATTTTAGTCTAGAGTAGCATATAGGCTACTTTTAACCCCTGGAAAATATCTCAATCCCACGGGACAACATCGTGTATTTCACGCGGACTAAGCCGAGAAAGCTATAGCTTATAATACTGCGTTACTTATGTTTCGTTTCAGGTGGCTTTTCATGCACACCACGGTAAATATTTTTATTTCTGATTTACGTTCTGATAAATGTTGCTAGACAGAGTCGAGACGAAGAGCGCCAAAATATTGTAGTCTTCGTTTTTCGTGTGAAATCGAAATATTGATTCATTGCTTTAAAAATGTAAAACTGAGTAGGTACAACGTAGACTTAGTAAATTAAAGGGACGTTTGTGAGCCGTGGGCGTCAGAAATAAACTATGTAAAAGTATATCCAAGAGATTGACCACTGGTAATTTAGTTTTATATCTAAACGAGTAAAAGTCTAAACTGTATATCCTAAATGTACAATTTACTATATCGGTAATATTCTAATGTTGAAAAGATTAAACGCACGTTTGCCATCTCCAGCACATACGATGGCGATGCAGGCATGTATACAGCGTGTTTATTGTATACCATTAACATAAATACCGTCCCTACTAGTAGTTCTTACATCTTGTATATCTGTACTACGAAGCAATATGGCGGCAAATACCCTGGTTTTATAGGCTTTAGGACCGCCATTTACATTTAAAAGCAATTTATATTCAATTAAAGTATGTCGCCTACGACATAATAGTATCAAGTTTGTTTTGCCTAATACAATGGTGTTACACATTGACTATATATCAAAAACTGGTAAAAATAGAAGTATCTAGTAGAGATTACTGCTATCGGTTAAAAAGTTTATAGTGCTTAAGACAAAAAACAGCATAATAATGTTTATAAAATTAAATCGTTATCATAAACTGGAACTAAGTATTTCTTTGGAATGAAATTTAAAACTTGCCAACATATGAAATAAATGGTGATAACTGCTATATCTTATTTAGAAAAAAAACCCTACCTCTGCCCATCAATTCCATTGCATATTTTCCCAGATCTCTACACAAACTTTATTTAATTTGTTCTTCCCCTTATAAGATTTATTTTTGCAAAAAGCCAAATTTCTTTAGGCCTAACTTAAGTAATAGTTCAGACTGCATTAAAAAAACTCTTCAAACTTAATTTTTTGTTACGTGTATCTCTTATTTGTTAGTCTCTAAATAACTTCATTAGTCAAACATTGTTCTTAACCAGATACTATTTTGTCCAGTCATAGTTTGGGATGAAAGAGCCTTCGGAATAATAAAATCAATTGAATCCACTAATTAAACTTCTCGCCATTCCCCGCACGTAGGTAGTTCCGAGCGGAACTCTAAATGTGCCTATTTGTTTCCGCTAGTTGTAATTGGTTTCACATTTTGTCGTACTGTTGTATCTTTTGCAATGATTTTTTTAATGAAATACAATAAATAACACATAATTTAGTAGTTAAACATTTGTAGTGATATTAATTATTTATGGCTTTCAAAAATTACCTTGGGATTTTTATTTCTGGTTTTGTTACTTTTGTTTGACTATGACAAACAAGTGACGATTTTATGTGATACACTTAAATCCGCTAAAAGCTTTTTAAAGACAAAGTTTTGAGGAAGAAACGAACATGAAAACAGTTTTTTTTTTGCATTCACAACTTTTATTATTGAAACTGAATTATTAGAAAAACGCTGGCTAAACAGAGCGTAAGACGTAATTGATATAGTCGACGCTTCTCCTAACGACTCCGTAGCTCATTGGTTAGAGCATTCGCCTGGACAGTGAAATGTCGTGGGTTAGAGTCCCATCGGAGTTTGTTTACATACTTACATACTTAATTTTCAATGTCTTTCCGCATTCTTGTTACTACTAACGGAATCAATTCATTGTTACTGTCGTTGCTACTGTGCAGTAGCCGCATTGCTCATCGATTCTACATGCTTTTCCAGATGCTTGTTACTCCGGTTCTTGCCAAATAAAAATGGAAAAATATATAATTTTGTTAGAAGTTAACTTACGTTCGTCACTAACGATAAATCAAGTTTATGTGACGCGCCCTGACACCATCGAATTTATGTGAATGTGAAACTTCGACCGTTCTTCGTAATGTATTCCGTTAGTAAAATAGAAGTATTTCTTTATCTGGTCTCTACAATGTAAAATTTCACAATCTTAAAAGATTACCCCATTGTATGTTTAAAATTTATAATAACATAATTGACTTAACAAAAACGAAGTCCAAAAAAGGTTTAACTACATACATTCGTGCAAAGTATAAAAGCAAACATAATTTATATGCACATACAATGATTGTCGAACATGTGCAAGATATTATTATAATGAATAATGGTCTTTAACAACTCAATATTCCCCTTTTGTTCTGATCCGCCGACGCTACGTGAGTCGATTTGAATAAAAATCTCTCCGAATTTAAAACACAAAGAGTAATAATTAGGGCCTATAATAAGGCTGCGGAGTGGCTATGTAAATCATTATGATAATGCGGAGTTTAACATAAATGGAGCAGAAATTGTGGAGTCATCCCGGTGATATTGGAGGTCTAGTGTGACCGGTGTAGCCCGCGCGACGTGATGCAGCGATACGTGGCGGTATCGTGGTACAAGTCATGAGAATAAGTGATCGACTTATTTTGTTTTAATCTTAAAATATCCTATGAATTTATTTTCCTTTGAACAAGGCTACCAGGAAAAGTTAGCAATGAGTTATGAATGCGAACACTTCGAGCACTGAGTTAAAGGATAAGTATATTGGATATATTAAAATATATATGTAAAATCCAAAAATGCACGCTTCATAATGCTCATTCAAAAAAACTAGTGTTTTACAGGGTGCCAGCTACTCGGATCCGCAAGCAGGATGCTCATGCGGATCGGCGTCGACGAAGGCGGTAGGGACGGAGGATGCGGCGCTTTGCGCACCTCATTCTATTTTAGTGGGTGGTGGACGGTGCAATGCGGTTGACGGCCTGGTAGCTGTCGCCGGGATCGTGCGGTCCCTTCTCACCAGTCTAGGGGGATGGCCTCTTCCCGCTGCGTAGGGGCCTGGAAAGCCAGGCCAGCCGTCGGGTCGCAGGAGGAAATTGCCACATCGGACCCTCGACAGTGCGGCTCCTACTGACGGCGGCGGTGAGAGCTTGTGAGGGGTTTAGTGGGTATTCCCCCTTTCTGACCCCCCATCGAGTCCATGTCACTGGATGGGGGGTCAGGAAGCGGATAGGCGTGACCCACATAACCGCCACCCGCACACACCGTACGCGGGTGGGGTATTAAACGCATTCCCCTCACTATAATAAAAAATGGGTGCCAGCTACTGTTCACGCCCTATGCACGGCGCAGGGCAGGCGGTTGGTGTCGCCGCCGCACCGTGCATGCGCGACACGGGCCTATCGGCTGTCATCGAAGATGAAATTATTTCCTTTTGACGTTCTTATTTTTGAGTATTTTATTAATTATTAAACGACACTGAACTAAATAGTTATTTTCAGTAGGAAACAAACCCGATGAAGCTATTTAAAAAAATGGCACAAAGTCATTAAGTATTTTGAGCGTAATCGTGTTGTACACACATGTCATACAAACATCCGGACGTCATACGACGACGAACAACTTTTTAAATCACTTTTCTTCTAAGTTATGCTTGACAAATATTTTCGAAAAGTATTAAATGTTATTTTAATTTTTAGTTTTATGCATTCACAATGCAATTTTTATAATAGAAAAATGGAAAATGAAGTATTTAGAAAAAATCGACCCGTCTCACAACTGGCTCCGATGGGACTCGAACCCACGACCTTTCGCTTTCCGGGCGACTGCTCTAACCACTGAGCTACGGAGTCGTTACGAGAAGCGTCGAATTTATCTAATACTTCTTACTCGCTGTATAGTCAGCGTTAATTTCATCAATGTGGAGATATTACTACCCTCACACGCGAAAACCTGGAAAGGTATTTCTTTCGCGTGTGAGGGTAGTAATATCTCCACATTGATGAAATTAACGCTGACTATACAGCGAGTAAGAAGTATTAGATAAATTCGACGCTTCTCGTAACGACTCCGTAGCTCAGTGGTTAGAGCAGTCGCCCGGAAAGCGAAAGGTCGTGGGTTCGAGTCCCATCGGAGCCAGTTGTGAGACGGGTCGATTTTTTCTAAATACTTCATTTTCCATTTTTCTATTATAAAAATTGCATTGTGAATGCATAAAACTAAAAATTAAAATAACTTGCAATAGTAATTTCATCTTTACCGATTGCCAAATACCTGGAAAGGTATTTCTTTCGCGTGTGAGGGTAGTAATATCTCCACATTGATGAAATTAACGCTGACTATACAGCGAGTAAGAAGTATTAGATAAATTCGACGCTTCTCGTAACGACTCCGTAGCTCAGTGGTTAGAGCAGTCGCCCGGAAAGCGAAAGGTCGTGGGTTCGAGTCCCATCGGAGCCAGTTGTGAGACGGGTCGATTTTTTCTAAATACTTCATTTTCCATTTTTCTATTATAAAAATTGCATTGTGAATGCATAAAACTAAAAATTAAAATAACTTGCAATAGTAATTTCATCTTTAGCGATTGCCAAATACCTGGAAAGGTATTTCTTTCGCGTGTGAGGGTAGTAATATCTCCACATTGATGAAATTAACGCTGACTATACAGCGAGTAAGAAGTATTAGATAAATTCGACGCTTCTCGTAACGACTCCGTAGCTCAGTGGTTAGAGCAGTCGCCCGGAAAGCGAAAGGTCGTGGGTTCGAGTCCCATCGGAGCCAGTTGTGAGACGGGTCGATTTTTTCTAAATACTTCATTTTCCATTTTTCTATTATAAAAATTGCATTGTGAATGCATAAAACTAAAAATTAAAATAACTTGCAATAGTAATTTCATCTTTACCGATTGCCAAATACCTGGAAAGGTATTTCTTTCGCGTGTGAGGGTAGTAATATCTCCACATTGATGAAATTAACGCTGACTATACAGCGAGTAAGAAGTATTAGATAAATTCGACGCTTCTCGTAACGACTCCGTAGCTCAGTGGTTAGAGCAGTCGCCCGGAAAGCGAAAGGTCGTGGGTTCGAGTCCCATCGGAGCCAGTTGTGAGACGGGTCGATTTTTTCTAAATACTTCATTTTCCATTTTTCTATTATAAAAATTGCATTGTGAATGCATAAAACTAAAAATTAAAATAACTTGCAATAGTAATTTCATCTTTAGCGATTGCCAAATACCTGGAAAGGTATTTCTTTCGCGTGTGAGGGTAGTAATATCTCCACATTGATGAAATTAACGCTGACTATACAGCGAGTAAGAAGTATTAGATAAATTCGACGCTTCTCGTAACGACTCCGTAGCTCAGTGGTTAGAGCAGTCGCCCGGAAAGCGAAAGGTCGTGGGTTCGAGTCCCATCGGAGCCAGTTGTGAGACGGGTCGATTTTTTCTAAATACTTCATTTTCCATTTTTCTAAGTATTAAATGTGTTTATAAAAGGGTTGTTATTCATATCTCTGTACTTATATTACTTATTGTATTAGTGCAATATGAATATAATAGAGAGAGTTAAAGACCAGAAAAATGCTTGACTCTGACATGCTGAGAGTAGAGCACTACCTTTACGAGGCGTGCAAAAAAAAACAAATAAACCGACGACGGACGTTTAGCTCTAGAACAGCACGGGGCATACAAAAATAGTCATAAATTTATAGCTCAATTCTTAAAAAAAAATACGTAAAGCTACAAACGTGTTTAACCATAGGCTATGAAAAGGGAATATTATGCGTGTTAGATCCCTACCGTTATTAAGAGAGTTGATGACCTTGAAACGTCTGAAAAGATCTTCCCTTTCAGAACGTCTGAAATTAAAGCTATCTAAGCACTATCTAGAGCACATAAGCTTACTAACAAGATAAACCGCATCAAAATCGGTCCATTCGTTCAAGAGCTACGATGCCACAGACAGACAGGTACACAGACACGTCACTTATAGCACCCCTCTTTCTGCAGTCGGGAGTTAAAAATGAAAATATTAGGTATTTCCATAAATTAAACTTGTGTGATCGATAAATATAGGTATTTCGCGTAAGCTTTTTCCTTGGACAGTTCAAAGTATTATTTTATTTTACGTAGGCGTCAACGTCAACTTTTCTGTTTTGTATCAAAGCTCTTTATTACTTTGATATTTAAATTATGTATGAGAAAATGCAGTTGCATCATAATAATCTAAGAATCCGATATTATCTGCCGGTTTGACCTCGAATACTAAAACATTTCTGGTAATTGGATGTTATGAAATTATTTAATAAGGTGCTTTAGTCTCATCTATTAATAATTTGTAATCGACTGATTGACAAATTTTATTGAAATAAACACTGTCTTTAGATAGATATTAGATTAATAAGTATTGACGTTTAGACTGTTTCTCAGATAAGATGAATAAATATAATTGCTTGTTGAGGGATTTTTATAATTACCTACCGCTGTTTTTACTGTTAGTTTGATATCGTCATAATATTGAGAAGTGTGGCTGTAAAATTTGTATTGGGTATCGATTTTTTATGTCGCTATAGATTATGGAAGTTCATTTCATATTTCCCAACATGTTTTGTTTACGACTTTGTTTAAAATGCAACTATAAAAACTTAAATCATTGTAAGTTTTTTGTTGTCTTCATTTAAGTATTGAGCAGTTATTATTTATCAGCAACTAACATACATTATTCATACATGGCTTTAATCTATAGCTAAGTAGTTTCAGCCCCTGTGTTATGGCCATTGGAAACAACGACGGGCATTACCACACACACCCAGACACGAAAAAAGATTGAAAAGTCCGTTTTCAATATTTAGCCGACCGAGAATCGAACCCGGGACCTCAGAGACAGCGGCACCTTAAAAACCGATGCGTACAACACTTGGCCACGGAGGGCGTCTAAAATAAAAAGTATTCAATTAAACCCCTCGCTTCTCCATCAGCGCTTGGAACCCGGAAGTTAAAACCAGCGCTTTTATAGACAAAAAAAACTCCAAAGCCAGTAACCACAGACAGTTCCGGTACGTAAAAAATCATTTTTTCTACACCGTTAACCCTTAGATCGATCTAGTGATCAGTTTTCAATATTTGCATGTTAGTTCGGACGCAGCCGGTCGGAGCTCCAAATTACAACTGGCCGTTGTTCGCGGAAAGAAAACCAATAGCCCAGATTCACGCCACTGGTTTTATTGAAAAGCCTCGTACGAGTACATGCTTATTTTTGCCGTTTTTTGTTCTGCCAGACAATAACTCTGCACTCCATCTGTATTTTTATTCGAGTTGAAACTTTTTTCAACGATTTCAATAGGCGCTAAACATCAACGGTTACGGTACATAAGGGTTTTGTTACAGTAAAATGTTTGTATTTTTATAATAATGCTCGTGTTGAGGAGATTGGTTTCAGTTTAATTAATTAAATAGCTTTTCTTCAAAACTTCGTTTCATCTCCTTACAGGTTGAATTTGACAAAATCCTTTCTTAGCATACGCCTACGTCATAATACCTATCTAGGTGCCAAATTTCAGCTGGATCCGTCTAGTAGTTCGAGCTTAGCCAGTCACCTTCCGTTTTTATATATTTAGATTAGCTAATAATCGTCATATCCTCCGCACCTTGTCTGATGACAGCGACTCTTGCGTTCTCAACTGGTCCTTATGATGAGCACAGAAATGACTTGCGAATCCGAGCTTCGACCTAAAGGTTCAGTCACAAGACGTACAATTGCAATTCTTCTAATTAATAATAGGTACTGGAATTACAAAGCGCTTTTCAGATAGTTGGTATCTTCATTAATTTCAAACGATCTTTAAATCTCTGCGAGTTGAAAATATGTTATTATATCGAAATTTCAAAATTCCTAATATAAACAAAGAAATAAAAGAACACAGGAGTTCATAAACTTTTAATACTTTGATAGCCGTTTTAGGGTCAAAGTTATCTTTATGTCTGCTCGAAGCAGACATTATAAACTTCAAAATAGTGCTCCGAGATATATTTTACTGGAAAGTAAGTTTGAACTTTTCTCTTTAAAGCGAGAGACAGTTTTCATATACTTACTGGAATTCTCGAATGTTCTGCCAGTTGTACGGATACCTAAAGCATCGGCCATAGCCACGCGTCAGCAACGCGAAAGCGTCTAGCGTCGCGGGACGACGCGTACTTACTTCACGCTTTGAACGCGCAGTAACCACGTCGTGGTCGCTTTTTGTGTTTGAAATACAGATATAGGGCGTTTGTGCACTACACTGAATTTTACCGATCCGGAAAAAAACGGATGCTTGTATTTTAATAAATAATTATTATAAATAATGGAATTTATTTATTTCGTGTAGTTTAGGGTTAGAAACATTGAAACTACACGAAATAAATAAATTATTACTATTATAAATGATTAAATTATCAAAATACAAGCATCCGTTTTTTTCCGGATCGGTAAAATTCAGTGTAGTGCACAAACGCCCATAGAGTTTACATATCTGTTGTTTGAGATCATTTTTTGATAGCGTTTGCTGTGCGCGTGTGCTACGATTTTCAAATTATCTCATGTCGTTCCTGCGTCACTCGCGCTACGCAGACGCTTGTTCGCGTCGCGTCTATGTGGCCAGAGCATAACACAAACTGTATAATAACTACACAAGTTTTAGACGATTCAATTATTCGCGCGTTCATAAGCGAAGAACTTTATTAGTTAGATACTGAACTTTTATTCTCTGCTGTCTGCAAAATGTGAATGTTCATGACTTGAGTGTTAACGTTTCAGTTGTTAGCTCTCACAGCGTTGTTTATTTGAACTGAGTTATATTTTAATAGATATTTAACCATATCAGTCAGTAAAAACAAACATCCTAATGAATTACAAGCCGTTTAATTATTCATTAGATTACTTCAGTTAATTAAAACCCCATTTGGATAGAGATGTGATTACCATTAATGTCAAATCTCTTTATTTAAAGCCTTTATTTATATAACTAAACATGCCATATAAAAAAATCGCCCCATGGCTTTTTTCATACAAACGTGGTCTGCTCACTTTAGCGTCTCATAGTTGAGTAACTTTTTGCATCTTGTCAACAGTACAAGCCCGATACACTCCCGTTATCGTGATCCTATCTTTTTGTATGAAACCTAGAGAAGCGCTGCTACTACGGTCCGTTACGAAACTACAATTCAGCATATTGACAGTTTGGAAGAATTTTACGCTTGATTCCGAGAACGATAGTTTTCCGTGTTTGGGGCATACAACAAAAAGTTTACCATGTTAACTTCCAGTCTTATCATGTACCTACGATATAAAATATATTATCTGTAGCAGGAAAATATTTCGCAAACTTTTGGTAAGTAAAATCGTTTCGTGTTATTTTTTAACAATTAAAATTTATTGTATTGATGGACTCTTTTATCCCTTAAAATATTTGTACTAACTTAAATTTTGTGGTTTATAAGATAGGTACATCTCATTGCATTAGAGAGCATGGCGGAAAAAATAATCAAGATCGTTTATGAAACTTCAACTTATTATTCTGTTCATAATAAAGAATATTTGATTGTTTACTTTTGAATAAAAAATTGGTTGTTTTCGATAATTTGGAAGATCGTGCCCTTAAGCCCGGATTGCAGCAGTAGGGCTATTTTTTACATACCTACCTAATTAATAATTCGTAAACCATATTTATATAAGCATAAAAATATAGCAAAATCCATTTTTTTATTGTTTATCATTTTCAAAAACCTTACTGGCACTTCATTATTTACAAAGTCTTTATGTAGTAAATGAAAAATGAAATAATCAATTAGCTTGTACTTTAATAATAAAAGGTAATAAAAGTTTATTATTACCTACTTACATTTTATTTTCAACTTGAGTAGGTAGTACTTTGCACTGAACGATGCTTAGGCTTTTTAAAATAGGTTTATTTATAGAACCTCACACTACTCACGCAGAACAACAGAGGACCTTACTGATAGGGCTACAATTTTAAGTTCAAAAATGATACGAAATAAATAATATTTTTCAGTTAAATCTCTAACCAGCACTTTTAAGGACTTAGAAGTACTTTGGTCAAAATTGAATATAGGTAAATTTATAAATATATGGATGCGGGCAGCGCAGGACCGATCGTTGTGGAGATCCTTGGGGGAGGCCCAGCAGTGGGCGTCGTACGGCTGAAATGATGTTGATGAAATCTATAAACATATATAAAACTCTTGTCTAATATAAAACTCTTGCTTTACTGACTGACTGACAGACAACGTACAGCCGAAACTACTGCGGGCCAATTGCCGTAATTCTATGCAGCGCGTCTTCATCGCGTTTGGGTCTTGACGTTTGACTTCGTATTGCCGTAATGACATAACGACGTACACGTCACGCAAACCTATAGTCCTACAATCTACGTCTACGTGACAGAGGAACCACTTGCAATACGAAATTAGCTGTCAAAATAGACTGTCGTATGAAAACTGTTTTAGTTCCAAAGATTATCACCGGAACAGAAAACGTTGTCGCACTGTCAAAGCCGCGCGCTATCAAAAACGGTTTTGCACGCCAACTGCACTATAACTGCACGTACACTTAACTAATGCGTCATAGAATTACCGCGATCGGGGCCCTGGGCGCAAGAAGCTGAAATTCGGCATGTATGGTCCTTGAGGAGTGAGTGTAGGGGTGCACTAAGAGAGGATTTTGGAAATTTGGGGTAAAAAGGGAGCAGACGAAGTCGCGAGCGAAGCGCTAGTGATGTATGAAGTTATTTAATTATTTCCAATCGAGCTTTACTACTCAAAATCTCGGTTATTCGAATTGGGTTAATTTATAGTGATAAAATTCGGTAATCAAACATTAGCGATAATTTTCATGATATTTTTATTTGGTACGTCCATTGCCAAGACAGAGGTATCTTAATAAGTTGGCTCTACAAAATTTGAGGTAAATAGGAAATATTTATTAAGATTCAATTAAATAACAGATAAACTTAATATATGCAAAAATACGAACCTTTCCTTGCGTATCAGTATACGCATGCTTGCCATGTTACAGAAGGCCATTCAATCTGTTTTGATTACGTACAATCGTGACCATACTCTTTTGCTTTTGTTATCTTTGAATCGGATGGTAGGTCGAAGACCATGCCACTATTGTCTCATGATGATGATAAAATGACAAGTCAGGCTTCAAAGGTAAAGATGTTTAAGCTTCAACTCTATTCTCGATCGACTTCAAAAATACAGGAGGAAGATAGTTAAGAGAGAATCGGTGTCCCTAGATTTTTTCCCGCAGATATATAAATTGCAGCGACAACAGTATGGCGAGATCAATGTTCCGACATATTGTGTAATGGATTAAACTGGCTTTTGTCCCTAGACGGCGATAGAAACGTCCGTAATGGAATTAAATGTTCTACCTGTTAAGAAAAAAAAAAATTAATTCTATGGCAAATCCCCATGTGCTTCTTTTGAACTGTCCAGTCAAACGTGAGTTATTATGGGGTTGTTGTTTTCACACGCTGAATTTTCCTTTCTTCCTAGCTTTTAACATTTATAACTTATTAAAGGAAAAGTGGTATAAATCACTAAATTGTTTATTATGGGGCAAGTACCTAACTTAAACAATCGATTTATAGACAATTGGACTTCATTTGATTTAGAATATAGGTACATAATAAAAGTTGTGAAAAAAACAAAATATTTGTAGCTTATTTCCGCAAAAACACAACATGCAAGATGCACCGCCCGTCCGCCCGCAAAAAAATGTACTTGCACACCATGGAACTATCAGTGCACAATACCTGCAGCTAGCAATAAATAATAATAAATAAATAAATAACTTCTTACATTCACACCAATTATCTAATCCCCATTTTTTTATTTCATTAAGAAACTGTATCACGGAAAACTTGATAACAGCAATACAGCGACACATTTGTACCTTCACCGATTAGACTACTCTACACGTGTTTCGCCCTAACCCGGGACATCCTCAGGAGTTAGATCGTGAGAAATCCAGCATCGAATGAGTTACAACGCAAACCGACACCGTATTTATCTTGCATGTTGGTTTTTTTGCGGAAGTATGCTACATATTTTTCTTTTCTCACAATGGTTAGGGACTTCCGAAAGGTGACGCCTAATTCAATCAAATACATATTAAAAGTACCATAAATTGTCAACACGTAATTTTTTTTAATTCTTCGTTTGTTAGTGGAAGATAGTTCGAATGACAGGGTCGCTATCTAGTTATAAGTGATGGGGTCGTCGACTAAAGAAACAATGTTTAAATTCGTTATTCATTTTATAGAATGGACTTTAAGTAAAATATGAAATAAAACAAAAATTTTGCTTGGTAATTTTACGTTACTGAATTTTGATATGACCTTATTAAGACGTATATTTATATCAGTTTCCTCAACTACCAATACCTGAACTACACTATAGAATGCAATACAAATTTTCTAAACTATGGTACACAGCTAAAGAATAAGCAACCTTATGTTACAGAGCTTTTTGAATTGCCCTTGTCTACTCCTAAGCATGATACAACCTTAAAAGTACCAGAAAATTTTAATAACAATTTTCCCAACTAGTATTATCTGACATAATTTCTAGAGCATAGGATCCAAAACAAATTTTCTAATCTAAGTTGCGCCGAGTGCATCACTTCAGTCGCACACTCGTTCGTTATCGTTGCGAGAGCGCTTTAATTAATTGTTCCTCTGCCTGAGCGTCACTTTAATTATAAGTTTATCCCATATCGAATACGAAGTTTTCTACGGGAACGTTTATTTTCTAATAAATTCTGTCTATTCACACGGTAACCCTAATAAATTTTCGACTGGAATCGTATACTTACTACATTTATTGTGTGAAAAGTTATGAAAGTTTGTAACTTATTATGAGGCAAATGTATTAACTAAGTACATAATTTATGCTGAAGAAAGATAAGTAGGTATTTATGTGCCTACATACATTAATTTTTTTAACTAACGAAAACTAACGTGTATACATACATATAAGCAAGGTAGTGATAAAACATATAACTTTTTACTCTATTGGATTACTAAACGAGACCTGGGTGCCTACCATCAACTTTAAGACAGCGATTCAAAAACAGCGCGATGCAGAATAGGTTCCAAAAATGAATTGCTTTGTTTCGTACTCGACCTTCTAAAAAATGGATCGCAAATGAATTGCTAAATGTGAATGACCGAACGATTTGTGTCCTTATTTCTTCTACCCGTCTCTTTCACTCGATTCTGTCATTCCCGGAGATTGAAAGGGACGGGTATAACCTGCAGGTGTCATGTTAGCTTGGCCGAGTTATAAGTCAATTAAGAGTTGATTCAAAATTCAAAAATTCAAAATTCAAAATTCAATATCGTTTATTCAATTTAGGTTTGTTTAACAACACTTATGAACGTCAATGAAGCTACGCCATCGGTTCGCAAATCCTACGGCAGGAGACCTTGTAGCGAGAAGAACCGGCAAGAAACTCGCCAAGGGCTATTTTTTTCTCCCTGTTTTAACTTATACAGAGTCGTGAAATTTGAAAAGTGACCTTGACATAATAGTAAGGTTACTTTCCATCACAATACAGAATACCGCTTAAATTAAGTACAATTTTGCTGAAAACAGTAAACAATTTTCAACTAAACAAGGAATCAAATAGTTTAATTTTAACACACTAATCTTAATCTTATTCACATTGTATTATAGGATTAATGAAAAGGAAACTGCAAGCTGCGCTGTATATTCAAATTTATAAGTATTAACAAATAAAAGGAATTTTTGAATAAATAAAACAATTATTAGAAAAAATGCTGTTACTGTAAGACACGGATACCAAAATTACTATGAGACACACCAGCTCGCTCATAAATCAATATAATACTATTATAAACCATATCCCGAACACCTTTAACACAAGTAGACATGAGCAGACCCACCCCACTGGCAGCACCCGTTCACGAGCATGACGCATGAGCCAGCCATCGCTTCGCTCAACCATATTTTAGGGAACGTAACGGCCCGACTCACACGATGACAGCTCAGCGGCTGTGAAATGCATGTCAAATGTCATTGAATGATCACTGAATCGCTGTCATTGATATTAAGCTGTCGTGGTACGAATAAGCGAAGCAGATCAGTTTAGGTCCTAAACAAAACCGTAATAATAGTTGATGGCACCCAGGCATATTTCACTTCCCGTGTCGGCGGCAACGCCGGCGTTATAAATCCATAGAAATTAGGTCCGCAAAAGAGCTAGAATATATGCGATAGAAAGAGATGCAACGACAACGAGTGGCCGTTCGTAATTAGCCTGCGCCGTACAAGCTGAATTCCACTTTATTGCGTTATTGTTAGAGTTGCTATTTATTTAAATGACTTAGCGGAGTGAACTATCTGTTACATAGTAACTATTTAGTAATCTGTGACGAGACTAAACAAATGACAATCGTACTTATCGAAATTTAATAAACTAGCGCTCCACTCTTAGAGGAAGAATTTCCAAAAATCCTCTCTTAGTGCTCCCTATCCACTCGCCAAGGAACATACAGTGTGCTAAATTTCATCTTCTTGCGCCCAGTAGTTACGGCTATGCTAGTTACGTTACGGCTATGCGTTGTCTGTCAGTCAGTAACGCAAGAGTTTAAATATTATTGATTAAAATATATTTATCCAAACGTCTTTTTTATTCATGTAAAACAATCAATTTGTGATAAAATTTACATAAAACTTTACTGTAGTTTAATAATGTCGTATCATATAATGTTATGAGATCTCTCAAAAAGGAAATAGTGTAGGATGGTAGACATTCGTAAATAAAATTTATTTCTAAGAATTGTGATTGTCAATTTATTTTCCGTGTTGTTTCGAATATAAAATAGTTCTGGAGATTAATCACAGCACTATTCCCAGATCGCCTTAGAATATGAATTAAGATCAGCCTTAGATTATTTCTTGTAATTCTATCATGTAAATAACTTTTACCATTGGTTTTTATAGAAGTAAATAAAATATTTTTACTAGCGTTTTCGAAGAATAAAAATTTTATATGATAAATAAATAAATAAATAATAAATATATATATATTATAACGTAAAAAGCTCAAAAAAACAATGCAACTCTTAACTTGCACAAGTTGAATGAACAATTGAAAAAAGTTTGTTTTTAAATATTGTATTTATGTTGTGGAAGAGTTTTAACAAAATCGTTGCATACAAGGTACATTTTGTCAATTCCAGAATTACATATTAGATATTAGTAGGTAGCATTCTTTTTGCGTACCTGAAGAGATTGCTATTTAGCAATAATGCCTCTCTTTTGTATGCTTCCTGTTTGTATTGTTGTGTTCTTTCTTTGTACCTACCTGATTTTGTTATTTGTGAGCAATAAAGGGTTTTTATGATTGTTGTTTTTATTAAACCCGGTGATTTTTAACCGACTTCTAAATCAAAAAGGAGGAGGTTCTCTATTCGTCTGTATGTATGTTTTTTTTTTGTGTATGTCCACCGATTACTCGAAGACGGGTGGACCGATTGAAATGATTGAAACCTTATTACATCAGGTTGGTTTTCAAGTTGGTCCCATTTTTTGAAATTTTGAAATCGGTTCAGTAGTTTTCAGGAAATCTTGAAAATACTGTCATTTTTGTTACCACTTTATGTAAATTTAATACGTATCTTTAGGCATAACTCCTTTGTTTATAAACCGATTTAGATGATTCTTGTTTTGTTAAAAAGGGGATACCTCAAGGTATTTTAATACTGAACGGTATTTGAATTTTGAATTTTGAATTAATAATAAGGTAAGGGCGGGTTTTAACAAAAACAACAAAAAATCGTACATGTTTCACGCCCGACTTCAAAGTACTTACGTTATTTATTTGGTGAGGAATTATTTCTTACTTTTTTGATGTGATTTTTTTGAAGGCGGTTTTATTTTTTTATAAAAATAATTTTGTGGTGCAACTGTTCGTCTTGTTCGTGCTATCGAGTGCACAAGTTGGTAGTAAATAATAACAAATTGTTATCTTAAATCATAGTCTAATTAAGTGAGCCCGTATAAGTGAGTTTAAAGCGTCTTAGTGATCTCTAAGCGGTACTAACAAGACTATATCTAACGATTAAACGGTTTAATTGCAGGCGACTCTTGCCTCCTTGAATTATATTGAAGTGTACTGGCCGTTTATCTCATTTATTTATACGACGTCTATAATTAAACGTCTTATTTATAATTAAAGTTTACCTAAATGGATTTGAAAATCTGAAAACAAAATATAATAAAAATTGTTGCATTGCTCGCGAATCACATGGGACAATTAATATTGAATAGTTTGAAAGCTTCTAAATTAGTTCTAGACATTTTTTTCGAAGAATTCGCCAAACTCACACTACAGCTCTTTTGAATATCATACTTTTGAATATTTTATTTGATGTGTATGTGCACCTTTATCAATTTTGTACTATTTTCATAAGTGTATAAAAAAATATGCGGCACTTGTGAATATGTAATTAGGACATGCATTTTATTACTTTAAACAGACATTATAACCAGATAAAGAAATCGCTTGTCTTTTTGCTTGTTAATTAAATTAAGTACAACTCTTAAAAAGGTGGATAATTTTCAGACACTTTACGATCATCGTAGTATAAAGATGTAGGCAGAATCCCAAGTTTTATTTAAAGAAAATGGGGGCCATTGAAATTAAAATTCAAGAGCTAATTTTTAAAAGACCTAGAGCGGAGCGTTTGACACAACTGCGGGGGCCCGTCAGCCTGCCGCTCGTTAAGAAGAGCCCCGCGGCGTTTGGACCGAACTCGGCAAATATATTTAAAAACACGTAAAAAAACAACTTTCAACCTTAACCCCTTGGCTTAAGAAAAGTCATAACGCCACGCTTATGGCAAACTTTACTGCCAGCCTTCCTCATTACGTCTGTCGGCTTTATTGCCATCTCGTCGCTACATCAGTAAGCACCGCTCAGAAAAATATTTACATACACATCGCGCAAATATTGAACGCACAAGGTACAAGTATATGATTGTGTTTACCATTATGTATGTATTAATAACGTTTATTTTACGTAAAGCGGCATTTGGCAGACATGAAATGTTGATTTTAGTTCAGGTGAATGATCTTAACTATTTAACTTTAGCTTTGCGAAGCATATTGTAATTTTATATTATCATAAGTTTGTTTAAGAGCAAATTTAAAATTAATAAATTCGAGGTACGCTTGCTTTTATAGTGATATTAATTTATGTATTTTATTCACCCTCTCCTGTCTTCAGTAGCATACTCCGTCGTAAAATCTAGTTTTCATTTGGTATAACTGGATAAGTTAACTTGCTTGTTCGCAAATAACTGTTTTGTGATTAGAGGTTCAAATAGGTTCCCATTGATTTATTTAGATTAGATCCCTACTGTTATTATAATTGTGAAAGTGTGTTTGCTTTTCCCGTTGAAACGGAGCAATTGATTGACGTGCGTTTAGGTATGGGTATAGTTTGGGAGCAGGAAAGTCTTTTCGTCCCAGAAAAACATCCCGTCCACGCGGGCGAAGCCGAGGGCGAAAGCAAGTAATTTATAATTGTTCCATGATCCAGCGACCTTAACAGGTAGGTTGAAAAAAAAAACATTTATTAGAAATAATTAATTGTCAATTTTATGGTAGTAGCGTGCCTAGGTCTTCAGACGAGCAAAAGAGGAGCTCTAGGTTGCCACGTTTGTTTCTTGACTGAAGTGAAAGTGATGCACTCAGCTCAACCTAGTTTAGAAACTTTGTGTTGGAATTATTTCGACAGGTATTTGCTAGGTAGATTTTTTTGTATATTAACATGGTTATCAAATTTATAAAAAGTTCTTACTTTTATAAAACAAAGAGTAAGCCCGAATTTTCATTTCTTACAACTTTTAGCCTTACGATCTTACATGAGCCAACTAGCGCCGCCAGTCGATTTTATTTTCTTTCTTCTAAATAAGCCTAATTTCTAAAAAAAGGAATCAGTCAAAATCTAATGAATAACGTCTAATATTTATTGAATACTCTGTAGTATTCAATAAACTGCTAATACTAATTCTACTGCAGAGTAGACGAAAGATACATCCAACTAATAAAACACCTTCATCTGAATGGAACATCTACAGTTAACCTCCACAAGCTGACGAAGCCATTCCATCTAGAACGTGGAGTACGTTAAGGCGACACAATATCACCCAATCTGTTCAACGCTGCCCTTGAAAGCATCTTCAGAAGACTGGATTGGAGTCAGAAAGGCCTTCTGATTGACGGCGAAAAGCTTAATAACCTGAGGTTTGCGGATGACATTGCTTTGATCTCGGATGACATCGAGGATATGGTAGTTATGCTCGACGAACTTCAGAGAGAATCAGCGAAAGTGGGACTGCAAATGAATCGGTCAAAGACCAAAATAATGACCAACATTCCAGAAGCGAGAAATCACTCGTTCCCCGTCGAAGTGGTTGACCACTATATCTATCTCGGCCATAAAATCACTCTTGGGCTTGAAGATCAAACTGCAGAAGTCGGACGAAGGGTGTCGCAGGCCTGGGCAGCCTTTTCAGCTAACATCGCAATAATGAGATCTAATAAAATCACCCAGTATCTCAAGACGAAGGTCTTCAACCAATGTGTCTTGCCTGTCTTCACCTATGGGATGGAGACAACGACCCTGACAGAGAAATCTGCTGAGAAGCTCCATGTCGCACAAAGGGCTATGGAGAGAATCATGCTCGGAATCCGCCTTATCGACCGCAAAAGAAATGAGTGGATACGGCAGACAACTAAAGTCGTCGACGTGGTCGAAGAAATCGAGCGCAGAAAGTGGAGATGGGCAGGACATATTGCCAGGATGAACCACAGCCGGTGGCCGAGAAGACTACTCGAATGGCGACCTCGTGCTAACACCCGTGGGAGGGGGCGGCCACCCAAGAGATGGACTGATGATATCCGGCAGCAAGTTGGCACCAATTGGATGCGCGTGGCAGCAGACCGGCAGGAGTGGAAAGAGAGAGAGGAGGCCTATGTCCGAAGACGGGCGCTACAAGGGCTGCTATGATGATGATGATTTATTGAATAACATAATTGATACCCCATATGCCCTAGTAGCCCTACTTCGAACTTTTAAGTCTCCCTTTCAGTCCCTGTTGCAAAAAAAAAATATATAAATAGTTTTATATCTTTTTTTTTATTTTTTTTTATCCATAACGGTGCAGCACTTAGCCTTCATCACACCTCATGTTAAGTGGTGACAAGGCTGAAGATGGAAGAGCACTACTCCCGGAATCCTCAGTCACTGAGGAACTGGCTATCTTATCTCTAACTGCCGGAACATAATAATGCTGAAAACATCATTGTTATGGCGTCAGACTTAGATAAGATGGTGGTACCTAGCCAGGCGGACTAAGAACAAGTCCTACCACCAACCAAACCGAATACAATATGTACCCCCACTGGGAATCGAACCCCGGACCTCTGGGTCTGAAATCGGTGGTGTGAACCACTAGACCACAGAGGCGGTTAAATCTTTCTTATTTGCAAAATACTTGGGCAAACGTAATCTAAAACTATTCCAAATTTTAAAGTTGATAGCATTAGTAGTTCTCGAGATATCCAACTGTGACTGACAGACTGAGTCGCACCTTATGGATTCTTTTTTATCGTTTTGGATCGAAACTCTAAAAGTAAGGAATAGTAAATTATTTTTATTTTTTTGTGTTAACAATGCAGTTTTTATTATTGCAAATGAAATAATAGAAGCAATCGATCTCTCAACAAGCTCCGATAGGACTCGAACCCACGACCTTTTACTGTTCGGGCGAATGCTCTTTGAGCAGTGCAGGACAATGCTTGAAGAACATTCGGAGCTAGTTAGTTAGCTAGTTGTGAGACCGGTCGATAACTCTAATAGATACTTGGTTTTCAATTAGGAATAGTAGTTAATTAAATTAAATTTCTATCGTGCTTGTCTGTGCGTGTATTTGCTTACCGTGTTGGTCCATGTTTTACATAATTTATTTTTTAATAATTACTGTTGGTCTGTGTAGATTACAAGCCATCTTAGCAAGTTTACAAAGTCAAGTATTCAGTGTGGCTTTGCATATATCCGAAAGATCATACCCGAAAAAGAATAACACACAAATAATCGTGTTTTTATAACTTCACTTTTTATAAAAATATTATGACGCATTAAGCTCTGCTGTATAGCTCATTTAGCCAAATTCTTGTCATTTTTAAAATTAGTAGACTTAAGAAAGATAAAAAGAAGTGAATGTTTTATATATGTAAAGAAGGTCAACCGTTTAAAATAAACATTTGCTATTCAACCAAGGCAATGAACAAAGAAATATAAAAATGTGAAGCTATGTATAAAATTACGATTCAGACTTTAAGAATGGGATCTGATTAGGGTTGATACAAATTTATGACATTCATTTTGCAAATGAAACTGTGCTCTCGAGTCGTCAACGACTTTTAAAATGCTTACTTCTTTCTAAAGACAAGCACAATTTTCCAAGTACTCGATCTTGCCGTTTCACAAGAATAAACATTTTTGCTGAAAGCAAATGAATATTTTCATTTTTCTTATAAGCTATTTGTTGGCGTTATGGTTATTCGTCAACACGAGCGAACGAACGAAGTGTGAATTTAAATAGTTAATTTGGGTTTTTACTATTTGCACTGTGTTTTAAAAGCAAGTTATATAAGTTATATTTTTATAACATCCATATTTAGCCTACTGTGTTTCTTGATATAGCAATAAACTTTCGTAATGTTAAAATATAGAGTAAGGCAGTCAGATGTGCCTACCTTTTGAAATAATTAAAGTAGTAGTAAACATAAGAATAAAAAATACATCCCTCATAAAGATTGATTGCGCTGTGCCTCATATGATTAATCTAAATTTTACTCTTTGTTGAAAATCAGTAGTCAAAAAAATCTGGAAGAAACGTAGATACTGGTAGAATGACAGCTTTTATTCTATAAAAAGTATATATTCGGGTTCCCAAAGCACTACCAAGTCCAACACTCCGATTTTTCACAAGATAAAAAAGAGGAAAGTTCAATAGTTTCATGAAAAAAGGTTAGCTTTCCACTCGCCGCCGGATTATTCGAGGCGCGGGTGACGCCGCCGTGCGCTCGGTCACTGCGTCAACACAATCGCGAGCCTCTTGTTCCTCCACTTTGACATTTCACACAAAACGGACGCGGTCACCGCACAAGAGCTTTTTCAATGTCGCGTATAATTCTTTTGGCGAACGGCTCAACTTCTTTCTTGCTACCTTAAGAATAAACTAAGAATAAGGAAATGTTCCATTCGTTTTACTTTCGTTAGATATCCTGTACCGCCGCAATCTACATGTTTGAGAAATTTCTCTTAAGAGCACTGTTGGTTTAAACAAGCGTTGCTTAATAAATTTGTAAAAATAAAGAGAAAAAAATAAAAAGGGTTAGTTTTCCATTCGCTGGATTCCATTCATTATTATTTATTGTGAAATACCTACAATATTTTTTGCCGACAATTTCTTTACATAATGACACTTACTAGTATGATGACTGCTTTTATTATTAATTCCATTCGGGTTCCTGCACTCTTATAGCTTACAAGGAAAAGGAGGAAAGTTCAATAGTTTCATGAAAAAAGGTTAGGTTTCCACTCGCCGCCTGATTATTCGAGGAGCGGGTGACGCCGCGCGCTCGGTCACTGCGTCAACACAATCGCGAGCCTCTTGTTCCCCCACTTTGACATTTCACACAAAACGGACGCGGTCACCGCACAAGAGCTTTTTCAATGTCGCGTATAATTCTTTTGGCGAACGGCTCAACTTATTTCTTGTTACCTTAGAAATAAAGTAAGAAATAGGGCAGGTTCTAGAGTCAACATTCCGTACCATGGTAGATTTGTGAACTCCATAATCTACGCGTGTTTATGGTATTCTTCATAAAAGCGTTGTATAGGTCTGTTATACAGGTATACGTGAAAGTTTAGAAGACGATTTTATCATAAGTAGCCGTAGCACTAAAACTGTCGTTAAGGCGATACTTACTTGGAAAAATTATGCTGAAGCGAGATAGCAATGAGAAAATGACGCGCGCGGGAGTGAGACCGATTTTGCAGATTAGGCAAAAAAAACACAAAATCACTTCGTATTAAAAAACAATAGCGAATTTAAAAAAATGCTTCTACACGATCCTAAATATTATTGGTGTCCACTAATTAAACCAATTTCCAATAGTACCTATATGTAACCCCATTTAAGAATAATCTTGAATTTTCGTATTTTTAGAGGTCTTTTCGAAAATAAAAAGTGTCGAGGCAAAATCAAAAAATCGTGTTTCAGAAACTATACGATTCTAGATAAAGGTACGAAGAAATATATATCTTAAAACCAGATTTGTAACAGCTCTAACCGTCCTATAGTTTTATATCAAAAAGTCTATACTTTTTCCGAGTAGTCAAATCGTATTTTTATACTATGTCCGTCTGTCAAAAGCTGTTAAAGGGCTGCTGTCAAATATCTATTGAATAATAGTTCCTTTTACGACCGAAAGAGGCGCTACTCTGGTTTTCATAATAATTATATACAATGACGATTACGATAACGATAGTTGTTCGTGACAGGGGTACACTAGGTTGTTGAGTCTCATTTTGTCTATACTAATAAAATAAAGCTACCTAGAAAGCATTTTTAGATTTTTCCCAGAAATCAACAATATGGACGAAATACTGACGACGAGACTTGCACTGACGAACTTAACGCTCGTTAATTACTAATATTCAATACCGTTAGTGAAAAAATTTTATAACAACATTATTATTGGTAAAACGCATAATATTTCAGCCATTTTTTTAGGTTTTACGTAAAAAATAGCGGCCTATTGTGTAATGATATTATGATTCATTACATTGCCTTTAAAGCAGATAATAACATAAACTCAAAACTTAGCATAATCCTCGTTATGTATGAGATAACTACTGCATTTGCAGTTTATTGCTCTGCACTGGTCGCATTAAAATCATGAAATATAGGTCTCATTAACACCACAAATATGAAGTCCAGTGCTAACTTGCTAGAGTTATAAATACAGTTTCTATAGCTAAGTATACACTTACGGATATTAGAATCTCTTGTATGAGTAAATGGAGAAAGGAATAGAAAATTTACATCTTGAACGCGTTCAGTGTCAGTCTAATTAAAATTGCCCAAGGCTTAAAACAATTTTTTTTGTTAATTTAAGGATAAAACTCATTTTGGTTCAATTAAACACGAGGTGCTTATTAATTAATAGAGTTTAACGTGAGGGAATATAATTTACCGTCTTCATGACCACAGACAACTAGGATCTGTCACATTCTGTAACTACTATGTCTGCATGCATGTCTTTAGTCTTCATTGTTATTAATGTTCCTATTTTAAATTTGCATAGTACCTATTTAACAATCCAACAATGATGTATTTAGACATTATACTACCTCATACTAACTCTATCTTAGAATACTGCCATCTTATATGACGAAGGCTTCATGCGTTTTTCTAACTGCGTCAATGGTCTAAACTTGAAATACTGATAGCTTATTTTGAATGTTATGAGCATAAAAAAATATGTGACAAGGTTTTGGATATTTGTGTAGTTAGAGATTTTAACTTAGTTGCGACATACTCTTCACATAACATATGGAAAAACAAAGTCAAAAAGCAAAACCATCAAATCTAAAAGTTACACCCTAGCAAAGAAAAACTATCGTAAGGGAATCAAAACAGTAGATTGTATTACAAGGGAGCAAAATAACATATTTACGGCGAGGGCGCTATTTTGAATCCAGAGCGCAGTGAAGGATTCTAGAGTAGAATCACAAGCACAGCGAGGGATTCTAAAGTAGAATCCTGAACGCAGCGAGGGATTCAATATACGTCGCCCGAGGTGAAAATAATTTTGCGGCCGAGTAACACACTCTACTTTTCATTTCGAATATAAGGAAAGTAAATACACTCTGATTTTCATCCCCCTCTATAAGAAAAGCAATAAAGACAACTAAAACTATCTAGAAAAATAAAAGAAAGGTGGCGGCGCTTTCTCTGTTTTTTCTATAATAGGTATATAAAAAATTGAAGTTAAGAAATAACAAAAAAATAACTTTTCAACAAAAAAAAGTTTATAAACAAAAAAAAATTTTGAACAAAAAAATTTTTTTATATGTTTATCGGGTGCCTCCTATTGTATCTCCGGAGTACCATAGGGGGTTGAAAATTTTGTTAGATTTTAGCTACGCTACGACGCACCGTTTTTGAGATATTCTCGTTTCTATCAAATTCATTTTTTTTTTAAATTTTGCAAGTTTCATTTTTTGTTTGTTTGTTTCATTGCCGATGAGGTAACTCTATGGTTGACTGTAACCAAATTCAGTTCTTTTTTTAAAATTCTTTTTCATCATACTGCTCGGTAACTAGGATTTACTAGTAAGGTAAGAGGCTGTGTAAGTTGGCATGTGCAACACAGTGTATTGTTTAGATAGAACGTTCCATTTTCAAATTGCAATTCAAGCAGGTGAATGCTTTAATTGTAAAGTAACTTTACCATTCAAGCTATGCAAAACTCCTTGGTCAAACAATCTTTTTTTCATAAAATGATAAGAAAACTATTTACTGTGGAGAACAATGAAAATGGCGGTTAAAATACGTACATTTACAAGTTTTGGCAAATTTTGTATAAATATTTTCTCTCTTATAAAATAATCATTTTGTCATAACAATATAAATGTTTTATTTACCTCGCATGAATGATGTAAAGTAGAATGCTTACCTCGGTTGCAAGGAGCTATTACACCCTCGAACTATATTCGCCCTCGCTCGTTTCGCTCGCTCGGGCGTCTAAATATCTCGGGTGCACTCGATCCTTTAGCGCCCTTTGCGAGCTGCGCTCGCACGGGCGCCAAATTGGATCTTATTCTGTAATAGCTCGCTTACGTTCCTTGTGTAACAAACTACTATTACACCCTAGAGTGAACGGATAGTTTTGAACCCGCTGCTCAGTTTAAATATACATCACTCCGAATCTGAGAGATGAAAAATATTTTTCATCCCATCGATTCGAAAAGCGATGATTGTTTATCTAATAACAGGGTCCAAAACGATTCATTTTTACCTGTTATGACAAGAGGGAATAAATGAGAATTGAATTTTGAACAGCTTCATAACAGGGTCCAAAACGATGAGATTTGAATTTAGAACATAATTAAAGAAGCATTGGTTGGAGTGTAGCAAAGGGTGAGCAGTACTTAAAAAAAAAATTAACTGATTTTGTATGGGGCCGGGACTTTTTTCGGGACCGAGAAATTTTCAAAAACGGAGTTTTATAAAATTGAGAATATCTCGTAAACGGTGAGTCGTAGCTAAAATCTAACAAAATTTTCAACCCCCCTACGGCATCCCCGGAGATACTTATAAGAAATCTGTTGGACATATATTTTTTTTATTTAATTTGTTTTTATTTCAAAACTCAATTTTTACTAGCGCTATGATGTATGCGAACGACAAAGAAAGGTAGGTAGTTTGAGTTGTCTTTACTGCTTTTCTTATAGAGGGGGATGAAAAGCAGAGTGTATTACTCGGCCGCAAAATTATTTTCACCTCGGGCGGCGTATATTGAATGCCTCGCTGCGTTCAGGATTCTACTTTAGAATCCCTCGCTGCGCTCGAGATTCTACTCTAGAATCCTTCACTGCGCTTTGGATTCAAAATAGCGCCCTCGCCGTAAATATATTATTTTGCTCCCTTGTAATACAATCTACTAATGTTTAATAGCAGCACTTTGACAGCTTTTGAATGACAGCGTAATCGAATAGTAAACTATTCGATCGATAGATAACGATAGTTTTTCATGCTAGAGGTACTGTCCTTCAAAAGCTGTCAAAGTGTTGCTGTCAATTATGTATTGAATTTCAGTTCCTAAAACGACCGAAAGCGGTGATGCTCTAGTTTTTATATTTTTATATGGAAAAATATGGAAACCGTAATTTAATACGATCACGATAACGGTTACCATAAAGACAGTTTTTCGTTTTAGGGCTACAGCATTCTCAAGATGAGTTCATAAGCTCTGACTTAATCTGGCCCGACTTATTATTGTTTTCGTGCAAACTTTTTCGCAAACTGCTTTTCCAACTCGTTACATCCAACCTTACGCTCACTGCAAACGCAGTCAGTTTTCGCAGCGTAAGCGTAAAACGTTAACCCGTATTTGCTCCCAGGCTGACTGCAACGTACATAAGGACGGTAAAGTATATCCTGGGGTAGCAATATCTGTGGCTCTCGCTGGCTCATGAGATTTTTATTAAGCTATTTGCAATATATGTTCGAACATATGGGACCTTTGCTTAATGGTTTTCATTGAGATTTTAAATAGCGAATGTTTGAATAAAAACAGAATACTTATCGTTTTGAGACAATAAAAACTTTCACGCACCTCGTCTTGTTAAACCTTCGATCAATATTATCGAAGTGTTAAACGCTCCATGCATGTGCAATCAGCTGTCTATAAACGTAACACGGTAAGCAGTATCTGGCCCGAGTGTTAACAATTGCAAGAGCATAAGGACGGTAAGGTTGACTCTCGCGTTAACTTGCCGGCGGGGCGACTGCTGAGAATTTTACCAGACTATTTGCAATTTGTACGAACATTATGCTTTGCACATTTGTTTCAGTTTTATTTGAAAATACAGGAAACAAAATATTTTAAGAATTTAGAAGATTTACTCTTGTGCATAGAATAATCCTACAATCCACTTTGACTTTACTTACGGCCAGAATAAATAACCTATCTACAGATAGGGATAGGTGCGATCCAGATTAGTTGCTAGGCAACACCTAGCAACACCTTGGCAACTGTCGTTAGTTCTATGTTAATATCAAGCGTTGCATAGCAACTAATCTGGATTGCACCTATCCCTATCTGTAGATAGGTTATTAATTCTGGCCGTTACACTAACCTTTTCACGAACCTCATCTTGTAAAACACTCCATGCATGTGCACCTGTCTATAAGCCTAACACTGTAAGCAGTATTTGCCCCGAGTGTTACTGCAAGAGCATAAGGACGGTAAGGTATGTCCTGTGGGAGCAATATCAGTGACTCGCGTTAACGTGCCGACTGCAGAAAAATTTTCATCGTTTTACTGGATGGTTAGATTTTTACGAAAGGATTCGTTGGGACTTTGATTATACAGATTATTTTGAAAGTTATGAGTTACTCTACTTGAAACCTTGTTTCGAGTGTTAAACGATGTCACACGATACTTGTTTTTATGAAAACTGTGTTCACAAAATTAAATGACAATGCGTTTTTTAAGAATGCGTTTTTAGGGTTCCGTAGCCAAATGGCAAAAAACGGAACCCTTATACTTATTAGGTATTAGGAATATATGTCAAAGTCACAATCTTTTTAATCAAAATAGATTAAAAATATTGAATGCTTTTGAATCGAAAATTTGTTTCCTATTTACCCGTTCAGAATGTCTTTTGACTGACAAGAAAATTGGGCTGTTTTATTTAGTTCGCTTGTTCCAATTAAGGTTTTAAAACTATATTTATGATGATTAAGTAAATAGCATTTATCTTGCCAATTTTTATTGTTTTAATTGGGTTTTTTATATTTTTGTTTATTCGATTTTGATGTCATCTCTAAATATTGTAAAGCTTAAAAATAAAATAAACATGCCAGGAATGACTTTCTTTTTAATTCCGTTAAAAATAACTGCGATTTGGCGGTAATATCCATTAATGGGTTACGCCTCCCTCCCGAGCGTAAATGCGCAACAGGATTTTAATTAAGTTATTTTGTCCGCATTTAGGGCGCGGCTATACGGACGGGTGGTCGTCGGCCCACTCAAGAACAATTCTAGTGAAACCGTCATCCACGGGGATAAGCGGCTCATTATTCACTAAAAGCCCACCGCGTGCTCGCTCGGATAATTGGAGGCTTTGTTCCTTAGCGCTCGGCTTTGATGCCCACAACTATACGTGACGCAGCTCCGCCAGATTATTATTCGCAAAATCAACCGTGTGCCTCCCGCCTTAGATTAATCTGACGTCTGAAGTATGAATTGTTTGAACGGGGATAAACGTCGCCGTGTTTTTTTACGCCTTCAAAGCGTTTTTATTGTTTGTAAAAACAAAGTGTTTGGTTTACGTTTTATCTGTAAATTATCACGATTTGTACATTTATTTTGAAGATTTTTTCTCTCATCATATTTGCATTCTCTCTGGTAATAAAGATTTTTTTTATTGAATCGCTACTACGACAAGGTACGATTCTAGAAATGTACTTACCTATAAATAAAGTTATTGTTTCATTAAATGATTATCCTCTGGCAAAACAGCATGATGTTTCACAAGTTTTATTATGATAAGTAATTTTACAGTGGATAGCGAATTAAAAGAAAATTCTTGTTTTACGGCGTCGTTATTTTCGGTATTTCAGCTTTAAGTGTTCGCAATTAAAATGTTTTAGGTTTTAATATACGAATTTCAACTGAGGAAATGTTTCGATAAACAATTTTGAAATAAACGTTTCAGTAGGTAGATAGGTTTAATAAAATTGCGAACACCAAATTTAAATTAAGAGAAAGTACTTATCTGAATTCATTATTAGCTTTATTGATCCAAGGTCGTTATGAATTAATTCATGAATATGAATAGGAAAAAGATATTAAACATTTTTTTTCTTATGCTTATTTTTCAATAATAAAAATTGCATTGTGAATACAAAAAAACGTAAAAGTAATAGGAAAAAGATAACTTAAAAGTAAATGTAGATAAAATTGTGAAAAATGTTTTTGAATAAATTATGAAAACTGAGCAGAAACTGTCCTTATCGAATCGATTCCGTGGTAAAAGCTTCAAATGCATGTGACCCAGCTTATCAAGAAGTTGACCGCGTAACATTTTATAACCAGGAATCCAGAGTCTTTTTTATACTTATTTCAAAAACAGTTATTTTCAGGCCTGAACAAAAAGAAAGAAATTCTCAAAGTTAGAAATCCTTTCTTGTTCTAAGCGCTGTATATAGAGTGCATGCCTCAGGCGTACAAGCGTCATAGCCAGCAGAACGCAATTGGTCCTATGATTTTTCTCGCATTCTATTGTTTCGTATAAGTAGGTACATAAGTACCCCTAGTGTAAGTTTTCATGTCAAGCAAACGCAAACTATTTCGATTTCGTATTTATGTCAATTTGTATGAAAACCATATAAGCGCGCTACTCGCCGCTAGAGGCGCTAATACAGTTTTCATACAAATTGACATAAATACGGAATCGAAATAGTTTGCGATTTTTGACATAAAAACTTACACTACGGGCACAGGGGGCCGATTCTCAGGCAATCGAGAAAAGTTCACTTTTATAAGCTCGAAATTCAAATTTAACACAGTTTTTGTATTGTCAGAAAATCACAATCGAAAAAGTTCGATCGAAAACCAGTCGAACGCTACGAATGGTAAAAACCAATAGATGTTCGTATACGAACTTAGCTGTCAAAATGAATTTGTTGACATGTGGGACAGCTTAGTTTGTTTGAAACGTTCTAGCTTTTCAATAGAAACCACAAACAAAATGTTCGACATACGAATTACCACACTGAAAAAGTTCGAATGCCTGAGAATCGGGCCCCTGGTTCAACAAAAAATCTTCACAGACGTTTACTTATTTCGAAGCAGTTTCGAAGTTGATAATTTTAAAGACATAGACTGCTTTGAGAAAAGCTTATTCTATTTGTATGCATTATTTTTTGGTAATTGTATTTGTGACTTAGATCATATAATACTATTATATGATCTGAGATTTGTGATGACCACACAATGTCTGACTATAAAGAACAGTTTCTTTAAGTCAGTAACTTTAAGCATAACAATTTATTAAACTAAAAAAATGTATCGTTGTGGTAGGTATAATTAACTGCAATAGTCCAAAATGGTTTCGGTTTGGATTTTCCGTCACTAAATTTCGGCTGTAACGTTACTAGGTACTTGTTAAAAAATCGGCAAGCTTGGTTCCAATACAAATCGTGATACTTGCGTCATTGATTCAAATCTATATATGTGATTTAACCATTTATTTATAATGTCTACATTTTTTATGTTTAAATGAAATTTGGTGTTTAATAGCCGCCAGTGCTTGAGTATAATAAGACTATAATAAAAAATCGCTTCTTATTTCCATTTGGTATTCAAAGAAACAACAACCCCAGAATCTCACCTAAAATTTTCCCCAGCTTTTCTATTTTATCCTTAACAAATTTCCGCAGCGTTTATCGGAATTGCTACCTAACGAAAAATTTTCTACAAAAACCCCAGTGTGTTCAAATTTCGGTATATTGTTTATTCCTCAATGCTCAGCACTACAGTGCAGTGGAGGGAAAGCAATTTGTTGACCATTTCTCTCGGACGAACAACTCTTCTATGGGTGGACGCAGCTTTGTGTGAATACAACGTTATATTGACTTAAATAAACACGTCTCTTGAGGGAAATAATACGTAACTCGTTAGCAGCAGTAACATTAGTTTTCAATGTGTATTTTTTTCTTTTTAGAATTTTCGGCACTATTATTACTAACTGATGTGTTTGTATTTGTTTCTTATTGTTTCATACGAATTTAGGTAATTGGCAAATACCTAAGTTTACGCTAAATATTTATTTCATTGTGGAAAATCTAAATTAGAAATAAGTTAGACAGCAAACGTGTCAGATATTCTTTAAAACGTCGCAAAAGTATGTTATCATTTTCTGCCGTAATACTAAATTAATGGTGAATATTTAGAAAGCGTGCAAACCTTGCTGATAAGTACAAAGTAATACCAATCAGAGCAAGCGCTTTTCCGATATTCCAATTCCACAGAACTGACACCTGAATTCGGTCAGGTAATAATCACGGTATTTACCAGCGTACCTAAATAATAACTTCAAATCCAGCTACACTTACATGAAATTTGAATTTTTGCGTTCAACCTACAGACAGAATATGTATAGAGGTACGAAATTCAGATGTCAGTTCCTCTATAAATTATAGAATTACGTCATGTTTGATCGTGCACAATGCACAATACTGCAGGTATAATTTGTGAAAAAGTCTTAATTTAACAATGCAATAGTTAAACTAAGTAATAGCTATAATACCTACCTACTACTATTCCGAAAAAAGACAAAAATTTACTTGACTTTCCTTACTAATGTCCGAAAAATTTATCGAGTTTTGTATGAAAAGTCGAATTTTCATTCGTCTTTTTCGGACAGTCTTAGATCAAACTTTGTACATCATAAATGTTAGTAATCGACTCCTGCGAGGTGGTTGGTGTTTTACAAATAACCCTGTATAATCGACATTCATACGAAACGCGATAAATTTTTCGGAAATTTGTATGGAAAATCGTTTTCTTTTTCTCTTTTTTCGTAAATTTTAATGTTAAACGTTAAAGGTTAAAGGGTGATGTTGAATGTACCTAATCTGCGTCTGCGAGGTTTTTTGTGTTTAACAAATAACCCTGTATAAAACATCCACATGCAAAGCTCAATGATATAAAAAAATATTTTTATAAAAAAATAAAACCGCCTTAAAAAAAACCACATCAAAAAAGTAAGAAATAATTCCTCACCAAATAAATAACGTAAGTACTTTGAAGTCGGGCGTGAAACATGTACAATTTCTTGTTGTTTTTGTTAAAACCCGCCCGACTTCAAAGTACTTACGTTATTTATTTGGTGAGGAATTATTTCTTACTTTTTTGATGTGGTTTTTTGAAGGCGGTTTTATTTTTTTATAAAAATAATTTTTATTTCACTCTTTTTAGTGCATCGTGCAGGCAATTTACGTGTTTTCTGGTAAATAGGTATGTGATCAAACTCAAAACCTCCTTTTTCGAAGTCGGTTAAAATACCTTGAGGTATCCCCTTTTTAACAAAACAAGAATCATCTAAATCGGTTTATAAACAAAGGAGTTATGCCTAAAGATACGTATTAAATTCACATAACGTGGTAACGAAAACGACAGTATTTTCAAGATTTCCTGAAAACTACTGAACCGATTTCAAAATTTCAAAAAATGGGACCAACTTGGAAACCAACCTGATGTAATAACGTTTGAACCATTTCAATCGGTTCAGCCGTTTTCGAGTAATCGGTGGACATACACAAAAAAAAAAAAAAAAAAAAAAAACATACATACAGACGAATAGAGAACCTCCTCCTTTTTGATTTAGAAGTCGGTTAAAAATAATACCAATCAGAGCAATGCAATTCGTTACACGCTTTTCCAATTAAACAATTCCACAAAATTAGCACCTAAAGTCATGCAACAATCATGGTATTTTCCAACGTAATGATAACATCAAATGCAGCTATTCGCTCATGAAATCAAAATTAGATACCAAGCTTTTGCGCTCTCTAATAGGAGAACTGATATCTCAATTTCGTCAAGTTACATTACGGTTGATCGTGCACAATGCATTTATGCAGATGTAATTTGTGAGCCAGTCTTGTTTAACTATGCAATAGTTAGTATAAGTAGACGTACTAAATTGCAGTTAAACTTTAATATAAACATCAATGAACAATTCTCCTTGTCTAACAGATGTTTTATAACCGCCTCTGTTGTCTAGTGGTTCACACCACCGATTTCAGACCCAGAGGTCTTGGGTTCGATTCCCAGTGGGGGTCCATATTGTATTCGGTTTGAGGAGTGGAAGGACCTGTTCTTTGTCCGCCTGGCTAGCTACCACCATCTTATCTAAGTCTTACGACATAACAATTATGTTTTCAAGACACGACAAGACAGTTACATTAAGACAGCCAGTTCCTCAGAGATTGAGGATTCCAGGAGTAGTGCGCTTCCACCTTCAGCCTTATCACCACTTAACATCAGGTGTGATGAAGGCTAAGTGCTACACCTGGTGGATAAAAAAAAAATTTTAGGGAAATCTCACAGTTATAAAATCATACCAATCCGAGCAATGCAATTGTTACACGCATTGCCAATATACCAATTTCACATAATTAACATCTGAATTCAGCATGTAATAATCAGGGTATTTACCAGCATAATGATAACATCGAATGCAGTTATTTGTACATGAAATCTAAATTCGACACTAAGCTTTGCGTTCAACCACTCTAAAGCTGGCTGCTCACTGGCAGGCTCGAGCTGGCGCGGCGCGACGTGCTATATCACGCGCCATGATGGGCGAGCTTTATAGGAGCACTGACATCTCAATTTTGTCAAGTTACATCACGGTTGATCGTGCACAATACATTTATGCAGATTGCTAGCCAGTCTAATATGTATAACTGTTAGTCGTTCTAACTATAGTAAATTACACTTAAAGTCAAATAACAACAAAAGACATTCTAGCGTCAAAAGGCAAATCTCGGTCTACTTTATCAAACCACATACATATAAAAAATAAAAAGTTACGTAAGAATACGTTTAGTTGCGTGGTTAGGGATACGTTTTCATAGTAAAACTACCTGGAAACTAATAATAGACTAGAAGCGGTAGCAATTTGTTGGCTATTATTCGCCTACACGTACCACGTACAAAACACCTGTGGAGTGAAAAGAATAAGTAATGATATTCATACGTTTTGTTGTAAAGTTCTTCAAATATAAAGTTCTTATTACATTGCGCTTTTTTAGTATTTATAGCGGCGTCATAACCTCATTTGGATACTAATTAAATTCAGCTTTACTGGTGTACGGATAACTTTAAGATTTGATTTAAATATAAAAGTGGATTTCAACGAAATTATCTTACAGTAATTAGTTTGTAGGACGGTTAAGATTTAGATAGATCACTTATGAAATAAGGCTATAAGTATGTACCTACTTGTTAACCTATATCATAATAATTATTCTATTCACCTCGCAATTGAGTACCATTTATTCTCAAAAGAAGATAGTTAAAAAAACAATGAAACTCTCATAGACAACTGTACCAATATTTATATTACACGCTTTATTCAAAGTCAACGGTACTTTAAGTGAGCAAAACAATTTAGTGAATAATACAGTACCATCAATAAGCGCCGCGTAACAGCCAACGAGCAAGCATTTACAAGCTTCCACTGCATTTAATACTTCGAACACTTCGTTTTAAATTCACTGTACACAATTTTTCTGGCAGAGTCAAACGACCATTGGCCAGTTTGTCCCCGTAACCGGCTGCGCATAAAATAACCATCGAGCCGATTGACCATTGTATTCGCAATTTGTAGGACATTTCTCTTATGTGTCGTCGTTACAAAGCTGCGATTTGACAACATCGATAACTGTACGGAATTAGCGCCTTTGTTCTTGCTCTTTGAAAGATTTCCACTAGTTTTGATAAAGAATAGCCGTGACTGGTTCGTTCGAGCGACGCCTCTTTAACTTAACACGATAAATGGCGAAATGATTGCAATAACTCTTGGTCAATCGGATGGAATAAATGTCTCGTGCAGGCTACTTCTTTTAGTTTCTTTTGTAACGCTGGCTGTCGGGTTTATTTCTTGCATTAAGGACAATTTTATATATTGACCTAACCTAACTAGAAAAGATAATGAGGAGCTAAGATAAGGTATTTCTTTTTGCGTAGATTGTTTTGGGTACTCTTTATGTCAATAAAACATATTAATACGCTGCATTTCACTATCTCGTATATACATTTTGTATTTGAGATCCCGACCCGATATTCTAATCCAAAAATCTTCTGAAAAAGTTGTTTAAAGTCAAGGTAGTCCTTCTTAACTTAATAAATTGAAATAACACTGTGACATGCATATGTATCTCTATAGTGACTATTCTACACTATTTTAAATATCAAAAAGCACCCATCGCCTATGATTTACTTTTGCCCATTTTCTCGCTTCAGACGATAGGTGAAGGCATTTATATAGGTGACATTTCAATGAAGCCCAATATTTTAGCCAATGTTAGTGGCAGGCGAGACGGTCCGTGTTTAATATCGTCGGGCAGGAGATCTCATTTTCGCGGGAATGGTCGGTTTGTGCCAGATCCGACCGGCATGTGTTAGCAAATGAGTATTATCTCCCAGGCCAAGAATCAAAAAGTGGACTTAATGAAAGATGAGTCAAAGTCAAATTTGTTTATCAATTTAGACTGTCATTAACAATACTTGTGAACGTCATAGAAGCTACGCCATCGGTTCGCAAATCCTACAGCGGGAGACCTTGGAGAAGAACTGGCAAGAAACTCTTCAAGGGTTGTTTTTTCTCCCTGTTTTATTTCATACAGAGTCGTCAAATTGAAAAATGATTTTAACATAATATTATTAAGGTCAGTTTCCACAACAATTAGACAATGGGTTATGATTAATACAGTTAAATTATAGGCGAACTAATCATAGCAGTAAACAATTGTCAATTACTTTGGAACTCTAGTTTAGGATCAAAGTGAATGTCGGTAAAAATGAGAATAGGTTTGTTAAAGTTTTTCTAGATTAGAAACGTATGAATCGTTTTTTGACTATGCTTATTTTACGTATAAATCGTTTTTTGACTATGTTTATTTTGGTTAATCATCGATATCTAGTAGTCGTCTAGTACGTTGTATCAATATCGCCTATAATATTATTCATGTCATACTTATTTTTACTATTCGTTTCCTCGATTTGATATTCGTCTTGGCTAAAACGATTGCTGCGTCAGCGTTTGATTTTATTACTTATAAGAATAAGAATAAGAATAAGAAATTTATTTGCCTTAATTGTGGTTAACAAGGATATCATAGAAAAAAATCAGACCTCACAATTAGCCGTTTCCAGCATGCAAAATTTACAGAATTCATAACATTACCTATATAACATAACAACATAACATTAAATTATAGCTAAATCCATTTACAAAAACAAACAAGTCAAAATCCTTCATCTCAAAATTCAATCAGATAATAGTCAAAGAGTTATAATGGTACTTACATGTCAAAAGAGTTATATTATAATCAATATTCTACTAAAACAAGTTATAAGTGTTGGCATGTCAGATATTATCAAGATTTATTTTAATGTTAATGTCAAATTATTGTTATTTAAATTGAAAATATTCGGTCAAATTATAAAAACATTTATCAATTAGCCAGCTATATAAAGCACGTTTAAATAAATTTATAGGCAATTCTTTAATGGTTTCAGGTAGGTGATTATAAATTTTAACACACATTGTATAAGAATTTTTTGAGCAGATAGCTGATTTGGAGTTTGGCATCAGCAGCTTGTTTGGATACCGGGCATTGAATAAGCATTTATCTCGTCGTTGCACAAATAAATGCATATTGAGTTTTACAAAAGTAGAAGTCTCATAGATGTATATACAGGGAAGGCTTAATAGGCGTAATTCTTTAAAAAGAGGTCTACAACTAGTTAGTGGTGGAACGTTACAAATTGCTCTTATGCATTGTTTTTGTACCACGAAGAGTCTATTTAGTTCTACTGAGTTGCCCCATAGCAGAACTCCATACCTCAAATTCGATGCCACATAGCCGTGGTACGCTTTTAATACAGTTTTTAAGTTACTGATCCTACTAAGACGCCATAAAGCATATACAAAACGATTTAATTTTGAACATAATTTGTTTATATGTGGCTTCCATGTACAACAATTGTCCAAGGTTATGCCCAAAAAAGTAGTATCATTAGTTTCCTCAATAGTTGTGTTATCAAATGTCAATTTAAGCTCCTGTTTCTTGCCACCTTGGTTATGAAACTGTATATATTTTGTTTTTTGGATATTTACCTTTAAATTATTGTATTGTAGCCATTCTATTATGCCAGCAATAGCAGATGTCACTTCATCATTATAAATCAATTTATCTTTACATGGAATAATTAAAGCTATGTCGTCTGCAAAGAGGGAGCACTGATGTTTTGTGTTCTCGGGTAAGTCATTTATATAGAGCAAGAAGAGTAGGGGCCCAAGAATGCTTCCCTGAGGTACCCCAACTTTATTTAGGTTTCGCTGTGATTCATAAGTTACTTCCTCTTTTTTGTCGTTTATCTTACTCATTTCAACATACTGACATCTTTCTAAAAGATACGACCGCAACCATTGAAGTGGAGTACCACGAATCCCATAACGTTCACACTTGCTTAGGAGTATTTTGTGTGATACTCTGTCGAAGGCCTTAGACATGTCGAATAATATGGCAGTCGTTGGTATCCTTTTGTTGACGTCCTCGATTATCTTGGTAACAATATTAAAAGCCGCTAGGGTTGTCGATTTTCCCTTTTGGAAGCCATTCTGTTGTGGGCAGATTATTTTATACTTGGAAAGGAAATCATAAAGTCGCTTATACATAATTCGTTCTATTATTTTAGATAACACTGACAGTAGTGCTATAGGCCTATAATTGTCAATATTTTTTTCATCACCTTTCTTGTATATAGGTCTTATTATAGCTATTTTTAGGCGGTTTGGGAATACACCTTCACTGAATGACAAATTTATAATATAGCAAAGTACGGGAGCTAAAATTTCTGCACTCATCTTAATAATCTTCGTAGTTATATTATCATGACCAGAAGATTGCGTATTTTTAAGTGTCCTAATGATTTTAAGAGTTTCATCTCTATCTGTAGGCATTAAAAACATATTGTGACTATTGGTCTTAGTTTTATACTTATATTCAGTCGTATTGACCTCGTCAACTAAATCTGTATAGAATTTGTTAAATGCCTCTGCTATCTCTGTAGGCGTTGTAAAAGAAGTTCCGTTATAATATATTTCGTTTAGATCTACCCTATTTTTATTTAATGTGCAATTCGAAGTTTCTGTATCTATTATTTTCCAAGCAGCTTGACAAACATTTTTTGAACCATTTATAAACCGATCATTATTTAGTTTTTGTAATGCCGTTATACATTTTTTGTAAATTTTGTTGAAACGTTCGCAACGATATTTATTTTCTATATTTTTTTTCTTATAATATTGGAGTCTTAATTTCCGTTTTGTAATGGACGATTTTTTTACACCTTTAGTAATCCAAGAAAGGCGACTTTGTTTATTGCTAACTTTTATACGTAGCATAGGAAAACATTGCTCAAAAAAAAAGGTAAGTTGATCGTGGAAAAGATCAAACGCTTTATCTGCATTTTGTTCATCATAAATTTCTTTCCAGGATAAGCTTTGGAGATAATTGATAAATTTAGCTGAATTTTCATTGCTAAAATCACGACGCTTCATATACCAGTATCTTGGTGTAGTTTGTTTATTTTTTACAGGTATTTTAAGGAGTTGCCCCGTATTATGATCAGATAAGCATAAGTTTAACACTTCACTAGTAGCATCCGGACAGCTACTTAATATTTGATCCAGGCAAGCATTTTGTCTAGTAGGTTCATTAATATGTACGATTAAATTAAAGTTGTAAGCTATTCTTTTTAATTCGACTAATTGTTTTGAATGTTTTAGAAAGTCTATGTTAAAGTCACCGGTTATTATTATTTTCTTTTTGTGTTTGCGTCGGAGCTTTGTTAGTAGCAGTTCTAGATTGTTGAGAAATATATTTGGATCACTCTTAGGAATTCTGTAAATGCAAATAATAATACATTGAGAAGATTTAATCTCAATGCCACAGATTTCAAAACAACGCTCAATTGCATATTCTTTCAAAAATGGAAGTTTACTAAAATTTATATAATCTCTACACAAGATGCAAACACCGCCACGTCTCTCGTTTGATCTCAAGTACCAATCAGCTAATATGAAGTTCTTAAGCCTAATATTTTGCTCATTTCCAGATTTTATAAAAGTTTCACTGAGACACAATACATCAATGGGTTTCCCTTGACTTGATAGTTCATGTAAGGTTATCTGAATATTGTCTTTCTTGCTCAAAAAACCGGCTATATTTTGATGAAGCAGCATCACACTTTCTGTCTTATCACTAGTTACGAAAAAACACTTCATCATTAGTTTTTGATTGATGAGATTCGCTATAATAGTTTTGCGTTACCCAAAATATCATATTTTTAATGCTTTTGAGGATATCTTGCATACCGGAGTTTTTGAGTCTACCAGTATGAGCGGAAAACATCTCCAAAGACAAAGTTCGATTACTGTCCACAAGAAAACCATAACCATGTGTCTGTACATCAAGAAACAAAAGCGAGTTAAACATTTCTACTCTACAGTTAAACAGTTCAAGGCCACAAATGTAGGTAGGGGCACAAATTATAAAATTCGTATTGTTTACTTCAAGCAAAGAGTCTCTAATATATTTTATTAAGCTAACATAATCTTTGGATTGCTGGAAGTCTTGTTCACCGATCATGAGAATGCAGAAGTCATCCTGTGTAAGATTTACGGCCGCTTTTCTAACACTATCCACTAGAATCCGCACTCCACAGCCAGGAACAATGTGATGAAAAGTCTGAAAATCGCTGAATAATTCGCTGACGGCTGCAATTTGTAAGATCTTATTTCTGTTGTTGCTGCTTATAATTGTTAAGTGCCTCCTTTTATCTACTATGTCAGTCTTTACATTAATTTGTGATTGCTCAGTATTTTTATGAACAACAGCTCTATTACATTTTTCTGTATTTATATTTTCAAGCTTGTTTATGTGTTTTTCTAATAATGATATTTGGTCTTTTGCTGTTTTTAGTTGTTGCTCTAAAGAAGCTATCTCTATTTGTAGTTTGCTGACCATTTCTGTACTTTCATTTGCTTCAATTTCCGAACTCTTTACTGCCCATTGAGCTTTTTTAGCCCTTGGTGGAGTAAAGGTATTAAGTAAATCTAAACTTTTATTTCCTTCTTTTGTGCTGCTTTTTTTCTTAGCATTTAGTGGTGGACCTAAGCATAGGTTTTTTAGAAGTAGAATATCTTTATTAAGTTTCTCGATTTGTTTCTTATGGTCACTGTTTTCTAATATTGTGTTTTCTAACTCCTGTTGAGTGCTATTTAGATTTGTAGTTAAATCACAGACTTGTTTTTTAAGATCTTCTACAAGTAAGACATCATTTATGGTGTAGTCAACGCTCTTTGACAGTTCTGTAGATAAATCTTTAGGTGAATCGTAAACAAAAGAGTCAGTTGTTTGGGAGTTTTGAGAACTATCGGAATCCGAAATTATGTTGTCTTCTGTTTGTTGCTGTACTGGTTTTTTCCTGGTTGTTATAGTGCTTTCATTAGTATTCTTTGGTATAGTGGTTGAAGTAATTTGTTTGTGTTTATTTATACATATTGTACATATCAAGTTTTTCTTCTTTTCCGGCAGCATTAATCTATATAATTTTTCCGATAATCCGATACAGTCAAAGTCATAACGCTCATTGCAAGAAGCACATAGTATTGTCTCATTTTCATTCCTAACACATTTACATTTTTTACAAGTTATGATAGCTTGTTTTCGGATTCTTTTTGTTTTAGTCGTTGTTGGTTCCATAATTTGTTAAAGATGTGTTGATGTTAATAAAGTCCAATGATATTTAAAACAAAATAAAAAATTAAAATTGTTTATTTACGTCTGTTTTTCGTGAAACGAAACGTAGTTTTTTAACTCCTTTGACAGTTTCTGAACGTTGTCTGTGAATGTCAACTGACAGTTCTCGTGTTGTTATCTGTCACTGTGACAGTCAAAATGTCATGTCATTCAGAAATAAAAATACGGAAGTTAGTTTGGAATTCCGTGGGTTTTTGGCTATTTGCGTATGATTGGTTGATTTTCAAAATCAAAATCGTCGTTTGTATTGTGAAATTTGTGTTTCATAGAAAACTTGAAAGTTGTTTTAATGATTTCCAGCTCAAACAAATGGTGGGATTCAAAGGTTATGTGCGTACCTTGTGTGTCCTTGAAGTACGATGATATTTATGTGGTATTCTCCTGTGTAAGTGCACTGTATCTTGAAGATAAATTTAAATTTTTGAAGCTCGACTTAATACTAAGGTAACTGGAGAGTACAGTACTTGGTTTGGCACCTGCTGCGGTATAAAATTTTAAAACCTCTTTTTCGCAGCGTCTTCAGATTTTAATATAACGAGTAGGTAGGTTCATCGATTTGCTGAAATTAGGTCATCTACTTACAATGTAAAATATCATTAAAAATCATATTTTCTTCTGATAAGAGCAGAGTTTCAAAGCTAGAGACGTCCTGTCAAAAGCCGAAATACCATTATCATATCTTTTATATCTACGAGACGGATTCTTTATAATATTCAAGTTACCTTCAATACAACCGATTACATTACCACCGTTTTGTTTCAATTAGTTATTTTAAATCGTTTATTAAATCAATCGGAATTTCTGTAAGAAAATCTGAAGTTGTTTGCGTTCCGTTCCTACGCCCGTGTTCGCGAGCAAGCGGAGCACTCTGCGACCACAAAATGCAATTATCGACCGCTGTCCGCCGCAGCTATGCCCGGATTGCATTCCGATGTTGCAGCCAAGTATGAGCACGGTTATGGTACTTGATATTACGGACATCTCTTGTGGAAATACTTTTTAGGGTTCCAGTCGTCCAAAGAGGGGAAAGAAAAGATTTTACATTGTTCGGCTGATTTTTTAAATTTCTCTGCTTTTGGCGTCTAATATTCATTATGTCAGTTATTACGGTCATGATAATTTGTTTTGTTATTGCAATTAGCGATCGCTGTCCGCAGCTATATAATGATATTGATATGTTCTAGAGGTATATAGTTAGGATAATTGAGTTAAGAAAGAGTGGCTTCCTCTAACACAGGTGCTATTGCACCAAATAGAAGAAGTATATACCAATTTTTAAACCAGATTTGTGAAAGAAAAATGAAAAATTAAGTATTTAGAAAAAATCGACCCGTCTCACAAATTTTCCATTTTTCTATTATAAAAATTGCATTGTGAATGCAAAAAACTAAAACTTTAAATAACAGATTTGTGAAGTTAATATTTTTTTTTAAATTAAATATTTAATTTTATCACTACGATTGCATTTGAATCATTTCAATCGGTTCAGCCGTCTTCGAGTAATCGGTGGACATACACAAAAAAAAAACGTACATACAGACGAATAGAGAACCTCCTCCTTTTTGATTTAGAAGTTGGTTAAAAAAGCGTTGAAATCTCTTAGTAAAGTCAAGCCAACTCTAATGTTCCTTTTGCGATTTCTTTATTGATATAGTTAGGTACGTTTTATTTTTATGTGACTTGGTCGTTGACTTGTGCCCACCAAACTAACCAACATGTAGAATGTTCAACGTCCAAAGTCACATAAAAATAAAACGTAACTAACTATGTCAATAAAGAAATCGTAACTAACTATATCAATAAAGAAATCGCAGAAAGGAACATTAGAGTTGGCTTGACTTTATTGAGAGATTTCAACGCTTTTTGTAAAGAAATAAGCAGCTCCAGCGAGAGTTGGTCAGTTTTTTAGGATGATTTTGGTGAGATTTCTTATCTTTTTGCTAGTTATTACACATAAGTAATAAATACAGGTATACTGATTTATTTACTGCAAATGTAACTTTGTAATCCTATATATTTATTTAGGATTACAAAGTTATTTATGCAGTTGGTGTAACTAGAAATTATCCTAGTTTTTATAGTTTTCCCTTTATGTGACCATTAAACCCTAACTCTGTACCAAATTTTAGCTCTCTGAGTTTATGGGAAGTACTAGTTCTATTCTGATGATCATGAGTGAGTGAGTGTCATAAATGCGAAACTTTGCTTTCGCTTATCTTCGGAACTAAATGACCTACAGACTTGAAATTTTGGATTTTAAGTATGTAATTATAACTTACTGGATGACGAAAATTTCTGCTTTTATCCAGAGGTTCTCAAATAGGGACCTGAAAATGCGGCGAAATGGTTCCAGTAAAGGATGGTACGGTAGTGTTTGCTTCGCGCTCGACTTGGCGGGGGCACTGCCGTGCCCCCAGATAATCATATTTTATTATTATAATCTATTGAATGAAAGAAAAAAAGAAAATAATTTATTTTGTCATACACAACGAGTACACAATAACAAAGAAAATATAACATAGACACAAACATAATACATTCAAAACTGTGTATCGTCGCGTGATGCCAAAACTGCACCCAACTACCCAAATATGCAGAAAGCGAAGCTGCTTACTGCACTGGTTTTCAGTTGAGCACATTAGTGACATCAGTGACGGCAACAACAATAAAAAAGATTAAAATAATAAAAAATACTAATTTAGAGTTTAGAATTTAGAGTTAGAGTAAGACTAATAGAGAGATTCAGACACAAGAAACATAAACAAACAAAGTCGATCAAATATCATGCCAAAAAACAACTAATTCCTATGTTTAGTATGAGACTGGTGCCTGCAACATTATTGTAACTTGTATTATTTCCACCGATAAACTCGAAAATGTGTGTAGTTGATAAAATGTTCGTTAAACTTGTCAAGTCTAGTTAACTATCTAACTTTTGTTAGATGGCGTTTTCGCAAAGACAATTTCTACTTTACACATTACAGTTTAAATAGGTTTTCTTCTTACTTCATTCCAGATTAAGATGGAAATCAGATAATATGTTTAACTTATGTTATTCTACTACGTAACTTTACTAAAGTGAGTTATAAGTACACGCAATCTTTAATTAAGAAGCGAATCTTCAATTTTGTAGCTAACTAGCTGACTTAGAACTCATTGTTTCTTTACTCTATAATTAATACTTTATGTTAATACTTTTAGCGAAACTGAGAAAATAGTTTGTTCAGAATCGAGAGTAGAATCGATTCCACACAAATTGAAAGGGGTTAAATAAAAAAAAAAATGTTATAATTTTTTGCCGCTTCTAAAGATGTTTGTGTCTACTCTGCCTTTTCATTAAATACGCAGCTGACTCGTCACGTGCTCTCTTACGTCATAGTCATAGTAGAGCTTAAAATCTGTCAGAAAGTCACGGAGACCTATGAGCATGAATATCTTGGAAGATTCTTAAAAGAAAATTGTTTTCAATGGAATTTAATTTAATATAAAATAAATTAGTTGGAGTGTGTGGACTTATCGGTTATTGCATTAACACGTTGTGTATAAGCTTGTATTACGTGTTGCATGTCTAATTTATTTTTCTATCATAATTAATTTGTACTGCATTTGCTGTATCTGTTTTCCCAAAGGTTGACTGACAGGCGATACTTTTATTTTGAAGTTCGCCTTGTGTACTTTACCTTGCGCATTTTGCACAACAGTTAAATTAATTAATAAAAAATAATTATTTAAAGAACCAATAATGAAAAAACAAATCATAAACCTACAAAATCGTTATTATTTTTTAATTCCTTGATTTACCACCTGTCTACGCATATTTACAGTTATTGTCAGGTGGGCTGGAATCATTACCAGCTTTTATAATAAATAATATAAGCAGATCTATTTTTATGGGTAATAAAAATAAATAAAATTTATATTAGCAAGTGGGCATGCAATAAAAATCTAGTCTGGCATGTTACGATCAAGATAAAATAGACTTGACACCTCATTTGGTTTGTGGTACAAATGGACGCAGTGCCTTAGTCAGTTGGCGTTTATTAATAAAAAAAATACAGATAATATTTATGGCTTTGTGCATCTTACTTGGCATCACAAACCGACCCAGTGCTTGTTAAAGTTATAAAAAAGAAAACAATTGTAAAAGCGTTTTGCTTTGTTTAGTGTAGCTTGCTTGCAAAATCCAACGTCTCCCTGAAAGATGTCACCTCACATTGTGTTGTTAGAACGTATGGTGCAGTAAATCGTTTAAGCTCTCACGATCGCACCTTGGGCCAGAGTCTATGGCATTACCACTTGTTCGCCCACGCGACTACACTGCAATGGATGCACGTACACCTCCATCGCTCTTTGTCACACCTGCTACAGCAACATCAACTTTACTCAAAAGTAACAGGGATTAAATCTCTTTGTCAAGAAGTTTCGAAAAAACGACTGCTACGGTGTAGTTTGTACGTCGCACAGTGAACCTTGGCGCTGGCTCCACGTTTTGATTATGCCTGCATTTCGATAAAGAGCTATTGAAATAAAACAATAATAAAATTGCGTTTATGAGCCTTTATTGAAATGGTGTGCGAAGTATTATTAATGAAGTGTATGCAGAAAAGGGGTCGGATGTATATTGTAATTAGTTAATAACAACGGAACTGTCAATATTAAATAAATAGTAAGTTAGTTCGGTAAGCGATCCTGACCAGCCAAATGTCTCGAGTTCTAAGTTGGGCAAAGTTTGTGTGCAAGAGCATGACATTTGAAACGAGCCATTAAGCCATTATTGTTAAGTTTTCGTGATAAATAAAACATCCAATTTAAAGTAATATTATACTATAGGAAAAATAATATAAAAATATAATACTAAACTATAAAAATATTATACTAATATGTACTTTACTAAATATAATTTTGTCCAAATACTATTTTAATAGTTTTTTTTGTATTCTTAGTATATTCAATTAAATATTTAAACCTTATAAAACAATTTTATTGATAAACTTAAAGAATGCTAAGTGTGCCTTATTTATTATTTGCTAATAGATTTTGGTGGTATCAGTAGTTGTTATTTAAAGCAAATTCTTATTACCACACTCAAGGTTGTGACTCGTTAAAAACTCGCTGTTTGCATTTCATAGTTTGAATGGTGCATCCAAATTTCCATCTAAGTTTCAATCAAACACAGCGATATGCAGCATGCACCGAATGATTAGCCTCCACTCAATGTTGGGCTTCCAGAATGTGTAGGTATTATTGCACTGATCATTGCATACACTTTACGACTGAATATTCTTTCAGAGATATATCTTCATTATTGTACTTACCCATCGTAGTAATTGCTACGAAAATGAATGGTAAAGAAATCCCGGCATTAAGCAGAAACTTAACTTTAGAATAAATTTCAATGCCATAGTTTTTTTGAGTAAATTCTTAGCGTAATCAAGGCTACGACTTTGTTAATAGCTCGCTAAGGTTTTTCATAAGGCAAAAGGGTTTTCATAGAATCAAGCACGGCCGAATAATTAGCCTGCACTCGATGTTGGGCTTCTACTTTATCCTGCTGTTCAGAAAGCGTATGCATTGTTGTATACTGATTACTGCAAACACTTTACGAGTATAAACAGCTGATTATGAAAACATTATTTGAAGAGTGTTAATCGAAAATGAATAAAACAAACTAGACTCATTTATGGCCAAGATAAGAATCACTTCTTTCTTAGATTACGGTAGTACTACTCGTAATTCAAAGAATGATGTACGGTCGAACCAAAATCGTGACCCATTTTGCTAATAATTTATTTGAAATCGTCAAAATTTTAAAGCTCAAGTCAACAAGTTCAAAATTTTGACCTTATTAAATTTTAATATCTGTTACAAAAATTTACTTTAGAAAACAAAAAATATCAGCTGTTTCATACAAATTGTTAATTCCAAACCAGAATGTATGGAACAGCTGTTTTTTTGTTGAGTTGCAGAGTTGGCCCCATATTAAAAGTTGTTCATATTCATGACTCACCACCTAAGAGGTTTTACGCTTATTCATTAACACGTTGTATATTATCTAAAACAAAATAAAACAGCTTTGTAAGGATCTTCTTTCAACAAAACGTTCTGAAAATCTATCACCATTATAGTTCTTTTTTAAAACTGATATGAGCTAAGTTCCTGTACACAACTGTATCTTCTTCAATACATCAGAAAAACGCAAATGACGCTGTGCCACCAAACATTTACATACTTATATCTCAGGTTGAAGTTGTAGTACTCAAGCAAGAAACACCTTGTACCACCAACTTAATACTACTTACCTAAGTGTTTCTGCTTAACCGAATGTACTTAGTCTCTACAAGTTGTCCACGTTTTCACTTGCCCTTGGACAACAACATTCTCACATTCGTTTAAAGACCTACCGATAATAAATTGAAAAATAAGTATAGCTTTTTAAGTTTAATTTACGCTCGACGTATGGTAACTGGTTTCTAATGACAGGTAGATTGCGACGAGATTTTTACTTTTTGTCATTATTCTAACTCGCCAATGCAATGACGTTATATTATGTTCGTATACATTGTAGCAAAAATACTTTATAATTGATGTATTAAGATTGTACAATACAATTTAGAAAGTAACCGCGAAAATTAGATATAGTACCCTGAGTGTAAGTTTGTCTATGTGCTAATGTTTTTATCGCGTTCGCGTTAAGAATTCTATTCTAGATCATCATTTGTTTACAATACAGGTACAATTTATCAGTCAAATGCGTAAGTATGCGTATTTATTAACTTACACTCAGGCCTCTATACTTAAAGAAAGCTTCGTTATCATTATTATACTAACTTAAAATTCAAATAAAACAGTATTTCTGTAAAACGGCACCTTTTAAACGCACCAAAAATTTAAGGTTCTTTATCTTTAATATGCACATGTAAACCTCCGATTGCAATGTTTACGTGTGTTGACAAAACTATGTAGTAGAAAATGCGTCGGAGATTAACATAGGACAGGCAGCGTGCAACTGCAGCGGATGCGATACAGCCTCCAGTATGGCTTAGCACGGCAGGCGGCGCGCGCGCATACGTACTTCACACGACAAACCGCCACGACCCGCTCACGTCTTCACTACGCAGCGATAATGGAATACCGCAAACGCAAACGCAAAATAATCCAAATATGTTTAGAATAGAGACTTAAAAAATAAATAAACAAAATGATATTCCTAGCAAAAGTAACGGTAACCCTCTCCATCTGTTTTCTCATAACAGATGCCAATTTCGTTATAAAAGGTGCAGTGAAGAAACGAAACACTATCATAAAAGTAAACGAGAATTTCCCGCCGTCATGCTTCTATAACAAATCTATATTCAAAAACGATAACACTTTGAAGCATATAGTGTTTTCCTCGGAATACATTTTCACTGGGAAAATTTCTAGTGTTCAGAAGAAACGGCGGGTGAATGGGAAACCTAGGAGTGTTTTTAAAGTGTTGATTCGTAGAGTTTTGAAAGGGAACATTGGTGATTTTGGTGATTTTTTGAATTTCGAGACGAGGACTAGCAACTCTTCGAGTCGCGCGTTTCTCTTTGCTGAAGGTGGGGCATGGAAGAAGGGTTGTGGTGGTGCTGGTGGGTGGGCAGCTTTGCTGTTCAGCAAAGGACAACATTCATCCCCGTTAAAGCTCTTGATTGATCCAGTTCCATCAAACCTAGACCGCGTGCGGCGGATCAAGGCTATCATCAAAGGTATGAGTTAGTTGAACTACAACTTAAGACTTTAATCTGCCAAGCAAAAAATACTTACCTATTAAATTTATGAAACCAGTATTAGGCTTCCATGACGAATGGTCTTAGAGCTGTCACATGTCCTGGTAGCCAATTTAAACCCATCCTGTTAAGGTATTATCAAGAGACTTGTTTAATGATAAACTGACAAATTGGCTGCAATTGAAACCACCAAATACTTCACTATTAAGTACTTGTTCAAAAATACTTAGGAATCAACTTCAAGGAAGAAAAAGTTTTGATCCTTAAAAAAACAAATATCCTGTACAATTATAATGCAAAAGTGATCATTGAAATATGTATATTGTAACTGATATTTAATTAAAATCATAAACAAGATCACACAAAAGTAATAATTTACTTACCACTTAAAATCTTCGATCAACACTAAATATTAAAACAAAACGGAAACGGCATCCACTGACTTTGTTTTAAACGGAGAAAAAGGTCACGAATGTTATGATCTCATGACATAAATAGAAAGCGATAATAACCAAGTCAGTGCGCTCTTATACGCTCGGCCGTTTTTGACACTCCAACCGGTTAAGTATCTGTGGTGTAGTTGAACGAAGCTTAAAATGTATAAACATTACAATGAAAAGATTTAAAGCGCTTTTACGCAGATGAAGTCGCAAGTATCATCCGATATATTTATAAACGTACATAGTAAAGCAATCAAGCCTGATCTGGGATAATCCGATTCCTGTACAGTTCAGCGCTTGCGCGTCTTGTTTTAAGCCTGCAATAAAGCTTTTCAGGCTAGTACTGTTGAAATGTTGTATGAATTTCAATGACTATATTGAGGGGGGTTTTTTTGGAACACACTACGAAAAATAAACGGTGACTAGGGCTTCGATCAAAAATAAATAACATTAAATAACCATAATTAATAACATTCGAGTGTCAAAATCGGCCGAGACAACAACAGCGCATTTTAAAGGTGCGCTCTTATTTCCTATCGCTTTCTGTCATTTATGACGTAAGAATTTATTTTATTTTATTTATTTTCAATAAAAGTCCGTGCCATATTTGCCTCTTGTTTTAGTTCGTGTTGCGTTATCTAGTAATATTGTCTACTTATGAGTTTTTTGTCTATCATTTACTACCAAATATTTATACTTACCCTAAGTTACGTGGACCTAACGCAACGTGCGATGTAGGTAAGTAAGTAGTCATTTATATTTAACATCAGGTGAGATGAAGTGATGAAAGCGTTGTGGATAAAAAAAAGTTAAATGAAGAAAAATGGAAAATGAAGTATTTAGAAAAAATCGACCCGTCTCACAACTAGCTCGGATGGGACTCGAACCCACGATCTTTCGCTTTCCGGGCGACTGCTCTTCAGAGCTCTTCAGAGCTCTTCAGAGAATACTTCATTTTCCATTTTTCAGTAACAAAAATTGCATTGTGAATGCAAAAAACTAAAAATTAAAATAAGTTAAATGAAGAAGTCTATTTGAGAATACTGTTTTGCGAGTACTTTTACCACAAAAAGTCAAAAAATATTAGTGCAAATATAGACAACGTGAATGAAAAAAAAGGAAATTTTGAAAAGTTAACAATTTATACTTACCACTGAAAATAAAATAATAATTATAGTCCACTTAAATGAGAAATAGCTTATTTTCATTCAAAGTAACCTGTTAATGAAAAGCATAATGTTTTTCGCCATAAACATGAAACGCATCGTGTTGAAAGGCTTATCATATTATCCTACTAATATTATAAATGTTAAATTTTAGATGTTTGGATGTTTGGATGTTTGGATGTTTGGATGTTTAGATGTTTGGATGTTTGTTACTCAATCACGCCAAAACGGCTGAACGGATTTGGCTGAAATTTGGGACACAGATACTATGTAGCCTGGAGAGGAACATAGTAGTACTTTTTATCCCGGAAATATATCACATTCCTGCGGGATAAGTTGTGTAGTCCACGCGGGTGAAGCCGGGGGCGGAAAGCTAGTTTATACATAAAACATTTGGCCGAAATTTGAAAGCAATTATTTCATTAAGCATAACTATCTAAAGGCATAACTTTAAATACATAGAAGGTATATTATTCAAAATACATAAACTTAACGGAATAATTTCTTGTTTTATATAGCAGTTAGGTCAGTATAAATAAATAAATAGAAAATTGCCCCTTCGCACCGCGGCACGCTCGGTTCGCTCGCTCGGCTTGCGCGGCGTTTTGGTCACTAACTGCTTTAACCAAACCTAAAACGACTGCTAGGATTTTTTAAGTGGCGAGGGGCTGCCCCCCAAACACCTGCTTTTCTGATATTTTTATTTGTCGAAAATTCTGAACTTACAATGTAAAACAAATATATTTTTTGCAATAGCTCCCAAAAAATATATTTTTCACTTTTCATGCTCGTACAGTTCGTGTGTATGTTGGGTATAGGCTGCATAAAATCGCTTTTTATGCTCTAGTGCATAAAGTAAAATCTTCGTCTAAGTCTCAGACTCCAAGACAAAGGTCGTCAGGTAAACAGTAACACACGCAATTAAACTTCGTTAAATAAACTTGATATTTCATTATATTTCTTCAAACTTGTACATAATCCATGTAAAATTACTAAATCAATAAAACTAGGCAAAATTAATGCGTTTTCTAAGAAATAAGTATTTCAAGAGCATTATGGACTACGATCTATGCTAAAGCCACTGACGCCACTGTGCTTCTGCCACTACCACGTATAAAAAAAAGAAAAAGAAAGTCTTCCCGCCAATATGGCGAAATCTTTATTTTTCTTTTCTGCAATATTGTTATTTATTTTCTCACACTCGAAGTGAAAAGCAGAGTGTATAACTCGTACATAAAACCCATTTTACCCTCGAATTGACTATCCACCCACGTCTCGGGTAAAATGGTACGTTTTATGCACTAATCTACTATTTTTTGTTACTATTTGGATGACGCTTAAATAGGTACCTCCGCGGTTTTTAAGGGTATAAACAATTTAGATATCTACGATTAAAAACAATATAATACGATTTTTACTATCTATCTACAATATACGCACAAGCTGTAAAATTAATTTCGTTTTCATATTATTGTTTTGTATCCGGGCGTTGCTTTAACTGATTACCATAAGAAGAGTGCTTTAGCTACTTATCTTGTTTAAGATGAGATGTAATCCAATACCGATATTGATTCTTCTAATAAAACATTTATAGCTAGTAAATACAGACTTAAGGATTTTATTGTGTTTCTTTGGCCTGGAAAAAGCATTTTATGTTTGTAAAAAGCTTGAGTAATTTATGCGCGTGTTAAATCTTTTATAAGAAAGATACTTTGGATTTTACCACTCAAACCTCTTAAGAAAATGAAAAAAAATCAAAAGTCTTTTTTAAAACAAAATATTGTATTAGATTTATTCATATTTTTAAACCCCTGTATTTAGCGAGTTTTTTAAGTGCGGCTATTTGTATAAACTTAGGTTTGAGCCCCTTGGTCAGGCTAATGGAATACAATACGTTTTTATAAAGTCTTGTATGAAGTTATTTTTACATCTTTGAATTCACAATGCAATTTTTTGACGACCGATTTGGCGCAGGGGTCAACTACCTGCCTTCTGCGCCAGAGGTCTTGGGTTCGATTCCCGAACAAGACAAATATTTGTGTGCATGAACATGTCTATTTGTCTTGGTCTGGGTGTTTTCTATGTATATTAAGTATGTATTTACAAACAAAAAGTATTAAAGTATATATTTATCCGTTATCAAGTTCACGTAGACACAGTTTCTTAAGAAATTAACTACGGGCTTAGATAATTGGTGTGATTGTAAGAAAATATTTATTATTTATTTATTAATTTTTATTATTGAAAATTAAGTATTATAAAATTTAAGTTTCCTTCCATCAAGGTTTTCGTAACCTTAATTTTGTTTTGAGCACTGTACCGTACGCGGTCCCTATTTAATTATTTTTTTATTTGGATATTTGTAGTTTGTTTTAGACAACAGTAGATCGTAAATAACTCAAAATTTTAGCTTTAAGCTAATCCTATAAAACCAGTTTGCGGTAACGAGGTGGTTAAACTAAATTTTCCTCTGATGGGTTTAGTTCGAAACGAAATCGGTTTTAATTATTATCAAATGTGCGCTGAACCTAAATTAGTCTTCCTTTAGGTACAGAATCTGTTTCATTTTCTTCAGCTATTTAGTTACACGATCATGTCATATCATATCATCGTAAAATAAGGCTGCTGTTTCTCATGAAGCTAAAATAATTATATACTTTGTATTTCTCTACCACTCTTCTTTAATGGGGTCCCTAGACAATCATACATGCTTGACAAGCATTTACGTGCTTGACAAGCGTGCTTGATGACGCTTGACGGTACATCAAGCATGGTTCTTAAGCTTCCGTACTAATTTTCATACTTTTCATCAAGCATCGTCAAGCACGTAAATGCTTGCCAAGCGCATCAAGCTTCGTTCTAGACGGTGAAAATTGCTTGATGTGCATTCAAATTACGTGTTTGTCAAGCATGCTTGATCGTCTAAGTATGTACCGTGATGATTTTATTCATGTTGTTATAATTTAGATAGATAGATAGATAGATAGATAGATAAATCGTTTATTGCTGAATTATTTCACATACATACAATTGCCGAGATAAACATAAAAACAGAAAACACAAAATATACCTAATAAACAAAATTGAAAATTTCATTAAAATGTATCGTTAATCTTATTGAAATCTAAGATATAATTAACGCAGGTAAGGTTTTATTTTAAAATGGTTCAAATACATATTTATAATATAACTTTTGTTGGGTTTAATATCCTATATCTTCTTACGAGTATATACTATATTATATCCTATTTATTATCATTTATGATGTTAATCAACCCTGAGGTTTTAACGCTATCAACGAATATCTTGATGTCGTAAAGTGTAACTACACTACATATTTTACCCTAGAATATAGCAGTCATGAAATTTCAATATTAGATATTACGAGCAGACGATTTAAGGGCTGTCTAGCTATGAAACTTATGTTCATTTAATGGGTCATAAAAGTGATATTAAAGTTTAAGTCCTAATAATGTATCATCACACCATATTGCGATACATACTTAAGTAATGAAGCAAAATCATGTTCATGCGAATGGAAGAATAGATTGCAATTTCTATATTTACTCGTTGAAAATAAAATATTGTCAATCAACTATTAATTTGCTTAAAACATTGCCATATAATTGAAACTTCCATTTAAAATATTTTTTGATACTACTTAAATACTACTACTTAACTACTACTACTACTAATACTACTACTTAACTACAATGGCTCCCAATACTACTGCGCCTTGATATGCACATTATTTGCACCCTATTTAAAATCCTCAATGACCCGAACTCACCCCAGTACCTTATTGTTTCCCGCTTCCAAATGCTCCCCCCTCCCTCTCGCTCTAGGCGGCCTTGTCATCACCAAGATGCTTGAGCTACCTAGAAGCAAGACCAACTTCCTCCATAACTCCTTTTCCGTTAGAGCTGCAATGCTCTGGAACAAACTCCCGACAAACATTCAGACCTCTCCTAGTTCAAACTCATTTCAATGGAAATTAAAAACGCACTTTCTAGCACAGTTGTCAAATCCATAGAAATCATCGGACAGCATTTAAAATCATCTCATATTTTATAAAAGTATGATATAAAATAGTTTTTTTTATGTACTTATTTTATATTTATTTTATGTATGTATTGCATAATTTTATGTATGTATATTTTATTTGTATTGTATGTAAGTATATTAGTTTTATATTTTAATAGGAATTAGTCTTTTTGTTTTTTTTTTGCACTTTGCACTTTGCATCTACTACTTTACTCTCTCACACGTCCTGGGTTGGCTGGAAGAGATCTCTTTTAGAGATAAGCTCGCCCTTGCATACTTTATTTATAATATCGTATATTTACTGTGTCTCTTGAGTGCAATAAAAAGTATAATAATAATATAATAAAATGTGTAAATATCATCATGTCAGCCGAACGACGCCCACTGCTGGGCATAGGCCTCCCCCAAGGATCTCCACAACGATCGGTCCTGCGCTGCCCGCATCCAGCGGCTTCCCGCGACCTTGAGCAGATCGTCGGTCCACCTTGTAGGAGGCCTGCCCACGGAACGTCGTCCGGTACGCGGTCGCCATTCGAGAACTTTCCGCCCCAACGGCCATCAGTTCTCCGCGCTATGTGTCCCGCCCACTGCCACTTCAATGATGCAATCCTTCGAGCGATGTCGGTCGTTTTAGTTCTCCTGCGGATCTCATCATTTCTGATTCGATCGAGCAGGGAAATACCAAGCATCGCTCTCTCCATTGCTCGCTGGGTGACTTTGAGCCTTCTTATGAGACCCATAGTAAAAGACCACGTCTCACTTCCATAGGTCATTACTGGCAACACACACTGGTGAAAGACTTTCGTCTTGAGACATTGAGGTATTTCGGAGCTTCCCAAACGCTGCCCATCCGAGTTGGATTCGACGAGAGATCTCTTTCTCAAAGTTGGACTTACCTAACTGGACCGTCTGTCCTAGGTAAACATAGTGGTCAACAACTTCGAGTGTAAATAATATTCCTTTAAATAACGAATTGAGTTTGAACACAGAAAACAAAACACTTGGTACAGTAATGTCTATCAGGCGTTAGACTTATGAATGACACTTTAGACTTTACTTATATGGCGCCGCACAACATCAATATTTACAGATCTTGAGTGTATCTAAAAATCCATTAGTATACTTTGATTGAAGATACACTTACACAGAGCAGAGGTGGTTTATCTGATAGATGATTATCAGGTGTGAATTACTATCCCAAGATGGAGTGTGAGCCGTGTAGGTTTATTGTAAAGAATCATTTCTGCGGAGAAAGATCTTATTTGAGGCATGAAGTAGAAATAACAAAATGTTAGCCTTAAAACACTGCTTTAGTAGGTTCGGCATTCGATTTTAAAATTTTGAAATAAAAGGTTAGTTACTGATATTTATTCATTTGTTTCGCAAAGCGAGATTTATATGTACTAAAAAGATGATTATCAGGTGTGAATTGTAATCCCAAGATGGAGTAGTAAACCGTGTAGGTTTATTGTAAAGATTCACTTCTGCGGAGAAACGTATACGATCTTTTTGGAGGCGTGAAGTGGGAATAAAAAATGTATGTTGGCCTTAATACTTGTTTATTGCATTCAAATATTTTTGTCGCCTCTGTGGTCTAGTGGTACACACAACCGGTATCAGACCCCGAGGTCTCCGGTTCAATTCCCAATGTGGGAATATATTGTGTTTGGTTTGGTTGGCGATAGGACTTGTTCAAAGTTCGCCTGGCTAGCTACCATTACTTATCTAAGTCTGACGCCATAACAACGATGTTTTCAGCATTGTTGTGTTCCGGCAGTTAGAGATAAGATAGCCAGTTCCTCAGTAATTGAGGATTCCGAGAATAGTGCGCTTCCATGTTCAGTCTATCATGATGATAAGTGATGTAGACTAAGTGCTACCCCGTTGTAGAGAAATAAAAAACAATAACTGATTGGTAGAGTATGCCGTTCAATTTTTAAATTTTGAAGTAAAATTTTAGCACCTTTTAACTAAAATATATTATTATTCACTTGTTTTGCCGATTCAGAAATTTATTTAGTCTTATCGAAGAGCTAATCTTAGATCGTAATGCAAACTATGATTGCCAAATGGCAGACTCTCTGTTTCTCTGTTTGCTGATTTAAGTAGTATTACCCCGGTACTCCGAGCCTATTTAAAGGATAAAAATAATTAAATACAATGTCTAATTAAATCAGTTATAATTATATTACTTCAAGGGAACCTGTTAATTTGTATCTGCGAGTAATTCAATGCTACACAAAACAAAATTACGCAATAATTCAACGATGATAAATTTCTTTAGCATAATTTACGTCATTCACTTACTCATATTATGTTTAAATTATGAACACGAAGTTCCACTCCTTGGTTCGAAATGTATTCGTAGAAGCGGCGGCGTGGGCGGGTTCCACCGTGAGAAAACAAACCCAAAATTGTACAATTGTACTTTTATACTGTCACGGGAAATACGGGCACATTCCGTTTTATTCGAATATACTGATACGTGTTTTTTGTTTGGCCAATTATACTGTACGAATGACGGCGTCGCCTCCACCACCCTAATTACAGGTAAACGTGTTAAATTGAGGAGCGTTTGACGTCTCACCGGCATCAAGCAGTAAAAAAAAACTTTTGTTCCTTTTATTTAACACTTCAAGAGAGAACAAAAAGAAAAAATCCGACGCGTATCTCATGGGTCAAAACACGTTCCGCATTAAATATTTATTGCCTATAAAACGATATCAAACAACAAATCAGAATAAAGTACGACAAGATAACATTGATTCGTAGTGATAAAACATTTAAAAGATAAATGTAATGGACAAGCTCGGCAGATAAGGACACACGCGGTACGGAAACGATGGTCCTTCGAGACACGCTGCGCAGGACCACCGCCGGAGCACTGCCTCGCTCTACCGCCGCCGACAAATTTATTGACACTCTTTCAATTAAACCTATTGTTGCCGCGTACAGAGACAGCGGTCACAACAGAACAAAACACGATCACTCGCCACATGAATCCGTAATGCGTCCCGTATCGACCGCCCGGCCGCCGTAAAAGGAGATTTATTAAAACTATTTGGAAACTGATTCGATCGGTACCGAACGATTTGACATTTAGATAAAGACTAAAATTTATTTTTCCCTCGGATGCGGAGCTCCGGAGTGACAATGGAATAAAAAGGTTATAAAATGCCGGTTGCGGGTCGACTTCGTCCCACGGGTGTTGTAGCGTTGTCGGTTGTTCGTGCTGCATATCGTCGGTCTCTGGCAGGCAGATAAACGCAGTGTTATTATGGGGCGGTGCTGCAAGCACGTGTAAATCTATGAGAACCGAGGACGGTAGATAAGGCGGGTGCGTGGGCGAAGAGAGATCGCCGGCGCCGCGAGTGCCTTAGGCGGCGCCATCGCTTCGCAAACTCAACGCTTTTTTTGTAAACGAGGTCTACATGCTAATTGGATTCCAAGGATAGTAAACCAAACACTATCTCCGCGACTTCACATTTATTTTATTCTTCAACGCTGCTAACAAAGCCGTGTTTCAAATAAGAAATGCGCATTGAAATAAAACAACTTTTAAACTTAACTAACGTTCGTTTTATTATCATTTTTGTATGTTTTAATGGTAAATTTTTACCTAAAGTAACAAAAGTCCAAGATGTGCTTATAAGAAATGCTTAATTTAGTCTCTTCAAATGTTAATTTTGTCATAGATCGTAAAAGTATAATAAAATCGTAATTTATGACAAAACCAATAATAGAATAAAGTATATCATATAGCAGAATCATTTCTAGAAGACCATAATTTATAATAATAAACAAATAAAGATTATCTTGTAATAACGCCTACATACTGTTTGGTTTTGGAAATGTTATTGTCAGACAGCTTTAGATCATCTCCAGCTGCCGTGTATGGTAAAGTGATAAAATAAATTATTCAGAAGCAAACTAAAGATGAAATGTTCAATAGCATTGTTTTGAAGTGCGTTGAGGTAGATCAGTATGACAGTACCAATCCTCTTAGTGGACGTGACACAAGAATGGAGAAAATATGCTGACGCATTGTTTATGGGGGCAAAAGCTCTTCGTATAAATTCAAACATTATTTTGTATAAGTTTTCTACTTATTACTTTTTTGTGTAGAACAATGTCCACGTCTCTACATAAATTTTCTAAAAGTCTTAAAAGAAGCATCACCATGTTCACATGCTTTTAGTCTAATAGCACATTGTAGATACTTAAGGCAAGCATGAATTTCAATTTAACGATGAAACGCGTTTTACCCCCGTTTATACTACATAGGTACCCACGTATGCACTCAAGTGAGAATAAAATTCGATATATTGACAATAATTTTATTTTTATACATCTACTAACCGGCAAAATTTAAAAGCGTCATCATCCGAAGTAACTCGGAATGTTTTACTCATTTACATATGCCTATTGTATCCCGTTGCGTTACCATAAAATTTAACAGCAGCCGACTTCACATGTCCTGCCAGCGCCCAAGATGCTACTTTATAGCGGTCCTCAAGACCGAGTTAAGGTTATGGCTATAATTCAGTTTTATGAAACCCCTTTCAGGTAACAAAGTGTGTATTCGGAAAGTTCTCACATAACTTACGTTGGCGAGTCAATGTTGCGCTATTTGGGCGTTTCTACTGTAATTGACTGTAATTCTTTTGTCTATTGTTCACGGAATAGTGATTACAATTTTCGGGACAACTGATAGCAATTTTAATGATATAGCTGTTCTCGGTAATTCAGGTCTACAATGACGGGTTAAGTCTGGGATAATTTTATGTTTCGGAGAAAATTTAATTTAGTCAACAAATAAAAGCCCTGCGGCATTGAAAATTCTTTTGTAAGAGGAAAAATGTGATAGTAAAAAACCACGAGCCCTATAAGTAGCTTTCAGGCGGGATTCGAACCCGCGCCTCCGGGAATCCGGCCCGATGCTCTGATCAACTAAGCTACCGAAAGGCCTACACGACTCGTCGAAATTTGCTATCACTTGTTACGCTGTAGGCCAGCGTTGCTTCATCAATGCGAGGAAACCCTCGCATCCGAAAGAAACATTTTTACAAATGTTTAACAATCGATTAAGATGAAACAGCCATTATAATATTTTAAATTATTTTTAATGCATTCACAATGCAATTCTGTAAGTATAGGAAAAATGTGATAGTAAAAAACCACGAGCCCTATAAGTAGCTTTCAGGCGGGATTCGAACCCGCGCCTCCGGGAATCCGGCCCGATGCTCTGACCAACTAAGCTACCGAAAGGCCTACACGACTCGTCAAATTTTGCTAAATAAAAAAAAATCTTATAATCTTATCTGTTTCATCTTAATCGATTGTTAAACATTTGTAAAAATGTTTCTTTCGGATGCGAGGGTCTCCTCGCATTGATGAAGCAACGCTGGCCTACAGCGTAACAAGTGATAGCAAAATTCTTTTGTTATTTAAAGTTTAAAAACGTAAAAAGTTCCTTTTTTATTCATAACGGGGTAGCACTTAGCCTTCATCACACCTGATGTTAAGTGGTGATAAGGCTGAAGGTGGAAGCGCACTACTCCCGGAATCCTCAATCACTGAGTAACTGGCAATCTTATCTGTAACTGCCGGAACACAATAATACTGAAAACATCATTGTTATGGCGTCAGACTTAGACCAGATAAGATGGTGGTAGTTAGCCAGGCGGACTAAGAACAAGTCCTACCACCAACCAAACCGAATACAATTTGTACCCCCACTGGAAATCGAACCCGGTACCTCTGGGTCTGAAATCAGTGGTGTGAACCACTAGACCACAGAGGCGGTTTCTTTATTTAGTAGTCTTCAAAGGAAGTTTTTTCGAGTCGTCTAAAATTTTGACTTTACATAAATAAAAACTTTACGTTTAAAAAATATTTCACAGACTTTTGTTAGGTTAAAATACAAAATCAAAATAGAGCCGCAGATAGATCCAACAGAAAATACGAATATTTCGTTGAAACCATGTACCTATAGTCTATCGTTGCTAGAATTAGTTATTTTATTCGTCTGTATTATGAGATGTTATATCGCAATGAGAAATTCTTAACAAAGGTTTATGACTTCAATAACGAAGTTTACGACGCTCTTTGCGGTTGTAACATGTGTCAGAAGTATAACATCCACGAAGCAGTACGCGAAAAACATTCCTGTGATAAAATTAAAATTTCAAAGACGACAGTTATGAACGAATCGAGACTAAAATAAAATACCTAAGTAAAGAGTTTCGAATCAATATGTGAACTCACTTCTACATACTCGAAAGTTATTGGCGAAATAAATGCAAGGGCAATATGCTGACAGTTACTTAAAGATTTGCGATAAGTTGCAGATTGGTTTTTTTTAATGTAAATTATAACTTGAATAAATAAAGTTATATGCAAATATAACTTTATTTATTCAATAAAGATATATATATATGAGAGAAAAAGTTCGTCATTGGACCACGTGAAACGACATAAGCTTTTGTCCAAGTAAAGTTTAACTTTGTGTATTTATTTAAAATGTCCGCACAAACGAAGTGGCAAAGGGCAAAAATTCATGGAAATAATTAAAATTTTACTATAAATTTTGCATTGTATTCTCATTATTTCCAAAAAATCAATTAATAAAGTAATAATTTCATTTAATAATAAGTAATTTTGATAATTTGTTAGTACCAAAGGAAATTGTCGTTAAATAAATAAATTAAACTCGTTTATACGAAAACGAAAGGTTCTATACGAATACCACGTTAACCAATTATATAAAGGCGTGCCACTAATGACATGATTAAAGTAAACGTAAATAGTAGTTGACAAAATATTAATGAACATCATTATACTCCTATTGCTTCTATTTGATCAGAACATTCTTTATTTTATTATGTAATCCAAAGAACAACGAACATTGCCTAATCTATGTGGTAATTTTCGTCGTTTATCCTTTACAGGGTTAATTTTTGAACACCATCCAAATTTTTAAGCTCGTCTCAGAATCGGTAACTGAACAACTTTCTTCTAGAAACATGGGCCGAAATATGACAAAAATTTTTGGACTTCCCATACTAAATCGATTACGTGATCAGTCCGATTTGTATGAAGAGACAAATATTTTATGTCGTATTTCGATCCATGTTTCTAGGAGAAAGTTGTTCACTTACAGATTCTGAGACGAGCTTAAAAATTTAGATGGTGTTCAAAAATTAACCCTGTATAAGTAAATAACTCAAAGTGGTATTAAAGAATGACTTTTCTTCAATTTTATGCCCTTACTTGGATTTGTTTCTTTATTTTATTTCATAACGAACTGAAATGTCACTAAAAGTGCCATTTTAAATCAATAAATAAATTAAGCTTTATTGCACACAACGAAAGAAGTACAATTACAAGGAGACACAAATGAAAAATAGAAAACAGACAATAGGCGGCCTTATTGTCTAATGGCAATCTCTTCCAGGCAACCTTGGGTGAAAGAAGAAATTTATTCATTTTAGTGCTCAATGCTCGTTGCCTTAGGCTTGCACTTTCAATGATTCCAGCTTCAAATGCGATTTTGGATTGATATTAAACTGGAATGATGGAAACAAATAGTTGACCCTATACAGGGTGTTAGGGGCACCGTTGCAAAAACTTTAACCATGGCTTAAGACCATCATGCTGAACAACGTACAGCAAGAGTTTTTTGTCGGTAATGAAAAAAAAAATTGACTTTTCATACAAATTTAGCAACTAATCCGAACATTTTTCTATGGAGAGTCGAAATATTTTTTTCATTTCCGACAAAAATGTTTTTTTTTATGAAACTTCCAAGATATTCGTACTCATAGGTCTCTGTGACTTTCTGACTGATTTTAAAGCTCTACTATGACGTAAGAGTGCACGTGACGGGTCGCGCGCGTATTGAATGAATAGTCAGTAGACACAAGTAAACATTTTTAGAAGAGGCAGAAAATGAAACACATTTTAGTAAAAAGTTCAACCCCCATATCAAACATGTTACAAACTATTTTCTCAGTTTCACTAAAAGTATAAGTATACGTTGTTTATGAAAGGGAAGCACTATTTATAAAAAAATATATTCGTTGTTCCCACCTAAACAGGCTGACTAAAAAGATTAAAGGAAAAATAAATTACATTTTGAAACGAACATCGGAATGACTTGCGAAAAATTGCGGCGGTACAATGATCGAGCCTGGGTTGATTTATTAAATTCCTGCAAATTTGCGTATGTCAAGAATGTCTTGGCAATTTAATAGGCCATTTAGGGTGAACAATCAATATTGAGCTGGGGCGCTATCATTTTGGAACGCCATCGCAGCGACGACGCCAGCATCCGATGTGAAACAAAACATGTCAAATTGTATGACGGTTTCTCAACCCCACCGGCGCGAGCCGCCACGCCCGGCGCCGAGCCACGCCGCGCCACCATGAAAGACCATGGCCGGATACGGGCCACCGACCACAACAACCAAACGCCGCCACCAACCTCTTTTCTGTAGTTTTCATACATTTTCTATGAACTCGCAGCACATGGTGACGCCGGTGGTCGCCACATGCTACAAATCCTCGCCACTCGCTTCTTGTGGCAGACATCGGCCACTAACGCCGACACAAATAACTGCAAGCAAATGGGTAAAAAAAAAAATGGCTGACGCGTGTGGCTTGTGTGCGGCGACGCATAGTGCGAGGAATGATGCAATACAATTTGACATGATCTGATCGGCGACGACTGCTGTCTTCGCAGCCGCGGCTTCATGAGATAGAGCTATTAAGGCGTGGACTTTGCCATAACGGAGACGACCGGGCACACTTCTCAGATACTCAACTAGGATGTAAATGTATAAGGGTTATGATGCAGAAGCTGAAATTGTGAGTTAGAAGAAGAATATTCTGATATAAGTTTCTCGTCACACCTCAATTGTGCGCCTTCCTTATTTCAAGCTATTTTTCTGTTTCTTAAGTTACTCTCCATTAAGTTCTATCGTTTCGCCGACGAGACAAGAAAATGTTGATTATTCACCTTTTTAGGGCTGTTCGGGTAAAAGTCGATGTAAATGAGATGACATGGTTGATGTAAGGTTTCTTTTAAGTGTTTTTACTTTGGAACAAGCCGGCGTAGTGGGGCTTTCGGTCGTAAAACGGTGTTAGTGCGCAGGGTGCTCCCGCCGTAAACCGAATCGGCGACGCTTAAGGAAACTCCGCTTGGATTGGAATGGTATTGTGGTACTTGCAGTTTTTATACGTTAAATATATCCGCATTTCTTTTGGTCCAATACATTACTCTTTTTTTATTTACAACGGGGCCATGGTACTAGCAGTCTATAGCACTTAGCCTTCATCACAACTGATGTAATGTGATGAGAAGGCTGAAGATGTAAGCGCACCACCCGGAATCCTCAACCACTGATGAACTGGCTATTTTATCTGTAACTGCCGGAACACAAAAATCCTGAAAACAACGTTGTTATGGCGTCAAAACAAGTCCTACCAACAACCAGACCGAATACCCCCTATATGTATTCCCACTGAGAATCGAACCCGGACCCTCTGGGTCAGATACCGGTAGTATTACCTACGACAAACAATATTATATTATTATTATTATGTAGGTACTTACCTTTTAAACACAAAAGGTTTTTTATCTCTGACTAAGTCAGCAGCCTATGCCCAGCAGTGGGCGTCGTTCGGCTGATGAAGTAAGCAGGATTTCTAATTACTGTGTAGTCGGCCAGTAGCATAATCATTTTATTTTGATAATTAAATCCATCCTACTTATCCTACTAATATTATAAATGTGAAAGTTTAGATGTTTGGATGTTTAGATGTTTGGATGTTTGTTACTCAATCACGCCACAACGGCTGAACGGATTGGGCTGAAATTTGGGACGCAGATACTTTGAAGCCTGGAGAGGAACATAGGCTACTTTCTATCCCGGAAAAATATCACATTCCCGCGGGATAACGTCGTGTAGTCCACGCGAGCGAAGCCGCGGGCGAAAAGCTAGTCTACTAATATAATAAATGTGAAAGTTTGGATGTTTGGATGTTTGGATGTTTGTTACTCAATCACGCCAAAACGGCTGAACGGATTTGGCTGAAATTTGGAACACAGATACTTTGTAGCCTGGGGAGGAACATAGGCTACTTTTTATCCCAGAAAATATCACATTCCTGCGGGATAACGTCGTGTAGTCCACGCGGGCGAAGCCGCGGGCGGAAAGCTAGTATTTAATAAATACATGTAAAGGTGTGTTTGTTTGTTTGTCCTACTAATATTATAAATGTGAAAGTTTAGATGTTTGGATGTTTGGATGTTTGGTACTCAATCACGCTAAAACGGCTGAACGGATTTGGCTGAAATTTGGAACACACATACTTAGTAGCCTGGAGAGGAACATAGGCTACTTTATATCCCGGAAAAACATCACATTCCTGCGGGATAACGTCATGTAGTCCACGCGGGCGAAGCCGCGGGCGGAAAGCTAGTATTTAATAAATACATGTGAAAGTGTGTTTGTTTGTTTGTCCGTCTTTCACGTCAAAATGGAGCAACGTATCGACGTGATTTGTCATATGGTTTGGGAGCTGGAGAGTTACTAAGGCTACTTTTTATCCCGGAAAAATATCACGTTCCCCCTCAATATACCGTCGTACTACAGTCCACGCGGGTAAAACCGAGCGCGGAAGGCTAATAACGTATAAAATGTGCCAGTTAATAAACCACAATAATATAGGTATTATTTTATAGCTTACGTGTTTTTGTCTCCTAAGGTCCGGTTGCTCGAAGCTTGGTTACGTTAACTATAGGGTTAAATTATGGTTAAAGTAAAATTAACCGGCGGTCAAATTTAAAAAGCGTTGTTGAAGCAGCGGTTACTTTAACGAGCAGTCAAATTACAGATTTAACGGCGGTCAAAATAACCGACAGGGTGGGGGTGGTTTAAATTTTGACATTAGTAATTCAGGGAAGGTTAATAATATAGTACAGACAACACTATTAACCCTAAGATAACCAACGTATTTTTCTTTTACCGATGTCAAAATTGACATCAGTTAAATTTTAACTTTTGTCAATTTTGACAAAAGTTAAATGTACGAGCAACCGGACCTAAGTGAAGTCTCATTTAAATTTATAAAATCAATGATTGCAAAGAAAAGTAAAATAAAAAGATTATTTAAATTTTTACTTTTTTGCATTCACAATGCAATTTTTATTATTGAAAAATGGAAAATGAACTATTTAGAAAAAATCGACCCGTCTCAGAACCTACCCGTCCCATCGGAGCTGGTTGTGAGACGGGTAGATTTTTTCTAAATAAGTACTTCATTTTTCATTTTTCTAAATAAAAAGAATTTAATTTACTTTTCTTTGCTATAAGGGAAACAGAGACAGCATCTGTTACTATAAGGAAAAACGGAATTTTTACCATGTCTTAATTTATTGCCAAGACAACGATAGTTCAAAATAATATTGGGAGATACATTTAACACATTCACTGCGGCACTGATTGGCTTAGCTATACTTTCCATTAGTGCGGTACGAGGCGTTTTGAGCCTCGTACTAAACCAGACATTATGGCGGTACATAGCTTTTTAAAACACATAACAGTTATAGTGATAGTGACCATGAAAGCTTGAAATCTAATTTAGAGACAGCATCTGTTTTAAACTTAGTCTAAATTTATACATTTTTTCGTTACACCAATATTGGTTGGTTTAAATCGTAAGAAGCTATTCAGGAGTAGTCGAGACAAAAAATCATTGAATAACTTACTTTAACCCTTACTTACTTGTGGAAATCGAAAGGTTCTACAGTACAAATACTTAATTGGGATCCGTCGGTAGATCAGACACTATCAAAATAAAATTGCCGAAATGGCTGCTGACAGCTCGAAGATGTACGAAATGTTTTGTGGTTCCAAAATTGACCACCGGGTCAGATAAAATTGTGGCTCTGTAGATCGACTCACGCGCAGGTAACATTCGGCTGACATTCCAACTCTTTGTTCAACCCGACGAATGTCGTTTGCCCACGCGCTTCCGGGCGCGTTACAAATTTAAACTCCCCGGATCGTAACTGTTATTCACATTAATTCCGTTCCGATAGCATGTTAATGTCCTACGTAGTTTTGTTTTGCGTAACAAAAGATGAGTTGTCATAAAAATTTATGCGTTGTTATACTTAACCAATCTACTTAGAAAGTATACTGTCTTTTTTTCGTTCACTCCAAAATATAATGGTGTTATGTATGAAACTAAAAACTTAAGACAATTATTGAAAACTATTTTACTGCGTGACATTTTTATTTTCATGTCAATAAAATGTATTTTCTTTTTGATACGGACTCGGAGAAACCGATTGTTTTGAGTGAAAAATCTCTTATTATAACCTAAACCAGTCCCTCTTAAGCGCCAAAGATCCGCAGTTTGAATTCCGGTAAAGCCAAAAATATCTGTGATTTTGCAATAAGATTAACCAGCCACTCAATTATTCACTATGAACATTCACAACTCAAAATAAAAAAAAAAAATTAAAAAGTCAAAACTACTAAACTAAAAAAAATATAAAATAAAACTACCTATCTATTATGATTTCCCAAAACTAAGAATTGCTGTCCTGACAATAAATTATTTGCTGTTCACTACAATGTTCAAATATTACGATTGTTTTGATTACCTCAATTTGACGCTGCCGGTACATTAACACTACCTTTGACTTCTAAAATTAATCTTTTGTTTGCCCACGCGTGTCAGGTGGGTTAGCATCATTAATCTGGGTCCATAATACAAGCTTTGTTTTTAGTTCACCTCTAGAGCCCCAAAAACAAAGGACTAAAAGCCGACAAACAAAACAAATCCAAATTAAACCTTTTTGACAGTGAAATTAAATTTTCTGGAGGTTTTTCTTTTGTTTAACTATTCTAATTTATTAGTGTTTGTAATTTCAAATCTATTGGTACTTAGTTACCCAAATATAATGTTTTGCGAAGCGGGAGAGACGGGTAGCGTTGGTCGCGCGTCTGTCATGTGTCGGACGCTATCACTATATCTCATATTTGTGAGCGCGAGGTGACACCGCGTTATAACCTTTTTTAATACAGTTGCTCAAAAAGTGGCGTATTGCAGGGACGTATAGCGTTCGGGATGTGGGCTATTACACACTCGAACTTTTTCTTTACCTTTCCCGAACTCGTGCGTTTTCTTTCCCAACTGTCAAAATATTGTCTATTAAAAAGAAAAAACCAATCACGAAGTTTTTACTAAAAAAAAATCATAGAAGTTTTATGATTCAAGCAAATATTTCTAAAAAGAAGCTACTAATTTGTTTCAATATCAGATTTAAAAGTAATTTTAATTATACAATAAATTAATATTAGTATCGGCCAAATTAAATTTATGAATATAAAAAATACATAAAATTGGCTGTATGACCACAGATTACTAAATATGGTATGACGTGGACTATTTACCATAGTATCTGCTTAAAGGAGTTTGCGCAAGTAAGTGAAAAGAAAATGAAGGACCTTATTTCTTAATTTTCTAAATTAGTTTTTTCTGGTTTTTATTGTGGTAGGTACTTAGTATGGTGGAATTAGTGCAATAATGTGGCTTTAATGGAAAACGATGTGGTAAAAGAGAGAAATAAGGAAAGGCGCTCCTGTAGGATTCGGATTGCTTTTGTTAGGTTTCATTTCATTTCATCTCATTTAATTTAATTTTCATTTCATATCAATAAAAAAACTCTACTGAAGCCTTGGCTGTATTATCATAGTTTCCTTTGCCAACCCAGAGTGGGTGAAGAAAACAAAAAAAAAGTATATTCTTTTACGATTAGTTAGTTGAGTTTATTGTGTTTTATTATTTTATTAAATTGCTTAATTTTTTCGCAACTGTATTAAAAATAGTTGTTCAGTACACGTGCGGAACCGTCATTGCAACTTGTTCCGACTGTCAACCCTCACCTTCGGCTGCGCCTCGGCTCGGGTAGACATTTGTCGGAACTCTTTGCAATGACAGGCTTTCCGCACTTGTAATGAAATCTACTATTTTCTGTTTTTCGAGCTGAGGCGTTGCCGATACGGTGTCGGGTCGTTGTAGTGAGCTGTACGAAGAAAAAGTGAAAGCATTTTTAAATCAATCCCCTAGTTTTTGAGTTTATTCGTTACAAACAAAAAACAAAAATACGTTTTTTCTCTTTTGACGTGATAACGTCTTATAAATCGATGAACGCCAGCTGCACGCACGAAAAAGTATCACGTTCTGCGTGCAAGCGAGAGCGCAGAACAAGCTATAGAGAGGCACGATCGGCCTAAGCGTTCGGCTTATGACGCATCTATCTCTTACATTCCATCGGCCGATGCGTCCGAGTAGAAGAGAGACGGGGTGGCATATTGTTATCACGTAAAATTATCGTCCGTAAACGGACTTTACAGACAACAAATTTTATATTATTAGATTAGAATGGATTAGTATAGATAGACAATTAAGCGACCACGACCGACGCGGAAACTCCGTGTCGGCATCCGCCGCGCGACTGACGCTCCCGCTACGTGCTACGTGTCTACGTGTTTGTATGCCTCGAAAATAGGTGCGCTTAGAGGAATACCTCTTGCGTCTTTGAATTTTCTGTAAGCTCAAAATAATTTAGCTTTTGTTTACTACTGTTCATTTTTAGTGGTAAGGTCAAGACTCCTACTAAGTTACCCAAATACAATGTTTTAGTCTTTTTTTCCTTTGTTTGCGAATCTTAATTAATAGCACTTGTTAGTTCAAGTCTATTGGTACTTAGCCAAAATACAATGTTAAGGTCGTAAACTGGTGCTGTACAAACAAAGTCTGTTTAACAGTTTTACAAGATAAGGTTTAATGAGACTTTGTTATGGAAACAATGTTGACTAATCCATACTATCCATACTAATATTATAAATGTGAAAGTGTGTTTGTTTGTTTGTTTATTTGTTTGTTTGTTTGTCCTTCTTTCACGCCAAAACAGAGCAACGGATCGACGTGATATTTGGTATGGGGATAGTTTGGGAGCTGGAGAGTAACATAGGCTACTTATTATTCCGGAAAATTTAGTAAAATTGTAATTTTCTATGAAAAATCGTTTAACTGTCGTACCTTCGATACAAAACTGTCATTTCTTCCATTGCCGTTTCCAAAGAGTATGTAATCACTGACGTCTGCGCGGTCAAAATCGAATACTAATCTTTTCTATAAGCTTAGAATAAAAAAATGTAACTGTAACTAGCGCCGAAAATGCCCCAGTCGCGCAGAGTTATCTGACACTCACTCTACTTCACAGAGTAATTTTTATATGTAGGAAATAGAGACCAAGCTTGGGCCCCTCTATTGGTAGTGTGTAACTAGCGCTATCTGTTGCCTGGTGTAGGCCACTTTTGGTGTATAAACAGTAATAAACACACACACAAGATGTTGGTGACCGGGTCCACTATTATATAGCAAAACAACGTTTGCCGGGTCAGCTTGTTAAATAATAAACTAGTAAGGGTGCTGCAAATATGTCCACGCAGGCCACAACGCGATAACTAGTCAATTTACTAAGAGTTTTTAAACCGACTTCAAAAAAAGAAGAAGGTTCTTAGTTCGGTTGAGTTTTTTTTAAAGTGTGTTACCTCATAACTTTATGTCAAAATAAACCGATCTTAGAAATTCTTTTTTTGGGAAGTGAGTTTTGTTAGCAGTTTTTGTTTGAAGGCGGTTTTTTGATAGAATTGTCAATCGTCACTTGGTAAAAGTTTTTTGATATTTGTTTTTTATGTTGGAGTGACCTGTATGCTTAATATTCCTACCACCAACCAAACTGAATACATGTATGTACCCTCACTGGGAATCAGAAACCTCTGAGGCAGATACCGGTGTAGTTTGTACCACTAGAAACAAAGGTTCTCAAACTACCTTCTAGTTATAATTCGATTTTTATTTTAGGTGCTTGCTGTATTAATTGAGTCATGAAAGCTATTCTGATAGAATGATCGCAAAGCATAGCAACACCCACTCGCAATGATTTATTTGTAACAATGCTTCGTGGGCTAAAGTTTATTGGTCGTATGATGAGGTAACCGTTCTGTTTACTAATTGTTTTTATTCTTCATTGTTACAGGTATGGAGAATTAAGGTCACTTAATTGAGAAAAAAAAACTACTTTACCAGAACCCGGAAAAAGATGTTAGATATCAATTCGAGACGTCAACAGTAAGTTTTAGAAATATGTTGGTATGAAGAAATCGAACAAGATACGTAATTTTATAAGGACTCCCCACTGCTGGGGCACAGGCATTCCTTATGGATGGATAAGGAGAGTGAGCCATGACCCACCACGCGGGCCCAATGCGGATTGGTGGGTATTAGCGACTGCAAATGCAGCCGGGACCAACCGTTTAACATGCCTTCTGAAGCACGGAGGAGCTCGAGATAGTAAATTTTTGGTCACCCATCCCGTGATTGGGATAGTTGCTTAACTTCACCAAGCGAGCAGCCTCGCGCGAGGCAGAACGTTTGCCACGTGCGGCGGGCCTCGCACGAGGCTGCTCACTTGGTGAGGGAGGACCCGCCTAATAACTTAAAAACAGCTAATCGGATTTTTATGAAATTAAAACATATAATACTTTTTATCCTGGTTATTTGTCCCCTAAGTATTGTCTCGAATGTCCACGCGGACGAAGTCGCGGGCGGAAGCTAGTAAATAATAAGTGTCTGTTTCACAACCAAAAAGTTAGTTCTGAGTAGCTAAGGTACCACGAACTTTTAGGGTACTTAAGATGATTTAGGTTTCTATACCCTATTTACCCCCTGGGTTTGATTTTCGGAAAACTACGAAATGGGTTGCCTATTTGTTTTAAGAAGTAAGCCTACAAAGTTTCAAGTTGGAATGTCTATTTTACCCCCTGATTTTTCATTCAAAACTTCACCCCTATTTCAACCTTTTAGGGGTTGAATCATGTTCAGCGTGTTAAACATCAAAATAAATGCTATTTTTGCAATCGTCATCCCATAAAACCCCAATAACGACATCCATATCGATTTTTAGGTATATTTATCCCATTTAACCTCTAAAGGGTTGATTTTCAAAAATAAACGAAATATGTGTTTGCTTATTTGTTTTACTTTCCGACCATAAGCCTAAATAATAAATTTAATGAAGGACTTTCCAGATACAACATTTCATCCCCCTCTTCACCCCTTCGGGGTGAAATTGTCAAAAACGCTGACACAGGAAAATATTAATTTTCAATTGCCAGTCTAAATACAAAATTTGAAGATCCTTACTTCAAAACTGACTGACTAAAAGTCACATATTCATCCCCTATTTTACCCCCTAGGTTTGATTTTGGGAAAATTACGAAATGTGTTGCCTATTTGTTTTAAGAAGTAAGCCTACAAAGTTTCAAGTTGAAATGTCTATTTTACCCCTGATATTTCATTCAAAATTTCACCCCTATTGCAACCTTTTAGGGGTTGAATTATGTTCAGCATGTTAAACATCAAAATAAATGCCATTTTTGCAATCGTCATCTCATAAAACCTCAATAACGACATCCATATCGATTTTTAGGTTTATTTATCCCATTTAACCTCTAAGGGGTTGATTTTCGAAAAAATACGAAAAATGTTTTTGCTTATTTATTTTACTTTCCGACCATAAGCCTAAATAATAAATTTAATGAAGGACTGTCCAGATACAACATTTCATCCCCCTCTTCACCCCTTCTGGGGTGAAATTGTCAAAAACGCTGACACAGGTAAATATTAATTTTCAATTGCCAGCCTAAATACATTGTTTAAAGATCCTAACTTCAAAACTGACGGACTTTCATACAAACTTTCATCCTGTATTTCACCCCCTTAGGGGTGGAATTTCCAAAAATCCTTTCTTAGTGGATGCCTACACTGTATAACGTATCTATGTGCAAAATTTGAAGTCTCTAGGTTCAGCGGTTTGGGCTGTGCGTTGATATCTCAGTCAGTCAGTCAGTCAGTCAGTCAGTCAGTCAGTCAGTCAGTCAGTCAGGACTTTGAATTTTATATATATAGATTTCATGAAAGTCAGATCAGTGGTTTAGATATTTATCAAGAAAATATTATGGAAAGACTGTTATGTATCGACCCCCATGTAATGTCCATTGCTTGCGAAAGTTAAACGGAGAGGCTGTAGTGGTTAAGCTAAAGAACTTCTCAATTATGGTATCTACAAGTTTCAGTACTTAATTGGTAACGTGGTACCTAGTTACGATTTCCGAACATCTAGCAGTTGGAATATTATGTATACCTATAGTTATATGTAACCTTAGAGTTGGACATAGTGTGTGAAAGTTTGATGTTAAAATAATATACAACTAATTATGTAAGTATACCAAAATAAATATTATTTCTATGGGTATCTACCTAAATTTTATTTTTCTATTTGGCTGTTTTGCATTTTTGTTCTAATTTATTTTTATTGAGCTAAGCGGTTTTTCTTTAATTGCACATGTTAGGTTTAGTGTTATTGACTATATAGAAAAGTTTTCAACGTTAGCTTTTGCATTTAAAGAACGATTATGCAATATGCTAGTACGTTACCGTGACTTCGTTCGTGTGTTGTCTGTTTGATTATAGGCTTTATTTTTACCAGTAAATCTAGCACGAAAAACTATCATTATAGTTATCGTGATCGTATTAGATTGTATGAAAACTAGAGAAGCGCCTTTTTCGTTCGTATAAAGCACACTCAGCACTTTGACAGCTTATGACCGTAAAGGAAAAATGTGATAGTAAAAAACCACGAGCCCTATAAGTAGCTTTCAGGCGGGCTGTTTTTACTATCACATTTTTCCTTTACTTACAAAATTGCATTGTGAATGCATAAAAATAATATAAAATCTCAGCTTATGACCGTTCAAACTACAAAGGAGAAAATTCTTTCTGTGTAGTTCAACCGTATAGATTTTCCACCGACGAACTATACCAAAACTATGAAATCTTAACAATCTTAACTATTATGTCCTTAAACTACATAGATCTTAACCTTACACGCCCATTGTTTAGACAGGAAGAAGACAACAAAAAGTTGTTGTAATTGGCACAACGTCGGTTTAATGCCCATTCTGCTTATCGCTTTAAGCTAAATGACAGGTTTAAGATCTATATCCTCACTCACAACGAATGTAAAAAGGCATTGGTTAAAGGGCTCGTGACCATAGGATATTGTGAGACAGAGGATCTATTTTATATAAGAATGCTTTGTCATTTTGTTTTGTGTACCTATTATTGTAGTTGAAATGACCAAGCTTCTTACATACACCCACACACACACACATGCACACGCACCACTAATAATACCACACTCACAAACACACACATACATATACACACACACACACACACACACACACACACAAAAAGAGTTTTAATTTGATTAGCTTTAGATAAAATTGTTTAGTCAAAACTAAATTCTAAATCCTACTTACTGTATTCTGGTCTAAGGAAGAGCAGAACTACCCAACACAGGCCTGGGGCCTTAGCCAAAGTAACAATTCAAAAACGATAACGAAGTTCGAAAGAAGTTCAAGGTATAGGATTGGCGGATTGGTATAAGCTGCGCTAAATCACGTGGTCTTGCCGCAAGTTGATTGGAGCATAAAGACGATAGCGAATATATTTGTCGTTTCGCCACATAACGATGTTACTTTGGCTACAGGCCCAGGGGGCTTAGACAAAGTAACATCGTTATGTGGCGAAACGACAATCGCTATCGCTATCGTCTTTATGCTCCAATCAACTTGCGGCAAGACCACGTGATTTAGCGCAGCTTATACCAATCCGCCAATCCTATACCTTGAATTTCTTTCGAACTTCGTTATCGCTTCGCTATCGCTATCGCTATGTTACTTTGTCTAAGCCCCCTGTTCACATGCTTTCTGGGATGGTTCTGATGACTGAATTTCTTTTGAATCCAATGTGAATGAACTAAACTCTTTTTTTCTATTTGACGGATAGTATAGTTTACTATCGCGAATCACGATTACCACAACGACAGCTTTCGTGCTACAGTTACTGTGCTCCTTTTTAAAAACGATAACAGACCTAGGATTCTATATTAGGTCTTAAATATGCTTCTCTAAGTGTGTGCAATTGAAACGTTTCCACAAAATAATAGGTAGGTATACTTATATACCTATGGCCTAACTTTTACGAGATTCTAACCGCCTCTGTGATCTAGTGGTTCACACTATTGATTTCAGACCAACAGGTCCCGGGTTCGATTCCCAGTACATATTGTATTCCGTTTGGTTGTTATGGTAGGACTTGTTCTTAGTCCGCTTGGCTAGCTACCACCATCTTATCTAAGTCTGAACAACGATGTTTTCAGCATTGTTGTGTTCCGGTAGCCAGTTCCTCAGTGATTGAGGGTTCCGGGAGTAGTGCGCTTCCATCTTCAACCTTATCACCACTTAACATCAGGTGTGATGAAATCTAAGTGCTACCCCGTTGTGAAAAAAAAATCCTTAATTTCAATTGTCTGCTAACAAAACAAAGCAAAACAAAAGCGATCTTGTAATTACTGCTTAATATAATTAAGTTAGTGGTCAGAATCCAATTCTCTCTACATCATATATCATAAGTTCGGAGTGCACTCCACTTCACTTGCCTAACTTTCTCGAGATTCTGTTTACACTCGTCGAGTTATATTGACAATTCTACTTCTACCGTGCAGACCAATACATTTCATCCGCAAATATATAACGGGTTTTAGTGAAATCAAATTTTGTTGAGAAACCTCGAGAACGTCATAAGTTTGCATTTTTAATGCTCTCGGTTTCGTTGCGAGTACAACGATGCTGCTCCACTGCGGTGCACGTTTTTTTAAGCTTGGCAATATTTGAAATTGCATGTGATGTCCATTGACTGTACAGCAAACCAACAAAGTTCACTTACAGCCTAGAAATACTCTACGAGGTCATTCAAAAACTCTATGCACCTCAAAATTTTAATTAGTACCTACTTACAAAAATTTTATGGGATGATAGTGTCAATCAATACGAACAATTTTTACTATGGGGGCTATCCACGGAATCGCGAAATAAAAATCAGCTGTTCAATAAATTTCAGTCGAGTCGATGTTGTACTCTTATGCCCGAATACTCGTACGCTACTTATCTTTGGGAGCGTCTCACACATCGCCCTGTCGATCGAGCGGCATCCTTCTGCCATACGCCTGCCCGGCAGGCGCGCCGGCCGAACGTACCTAAACTGAGTGACACCCCCCTGCCTATACGCAATAGCTGTTTTTTTTTCGCAATAGGGTATTTTACACCTAGAAAGGAAAAATATAAAAATGCATTTTTATGATAGATAACGTAAAAAGTAAACGAGAAACGTGTATATTTATTAATAAAAAGGGATTTTTAAATTTATAATTCAATTTTAAAAATCGTCTTTTTTAATCTGTTCTTCAAATGTCTGAAACGCCATACGCCATATTGGATTAGGATGTGACGTCAATCCGTTAGCATAAAAATAAACATGGGTATTTCTGTCATACAAACTAGTACTAACGACGTCGAGCTTTGTGTTATTTCATGATATTTTCGTAATCTAATAGTTACTATCACGTAAAAGGACTTTTTTCCTATACTTTATTAACGTCGCATCATGGATGACGGATTCGTGAAAGCAGAAAGCACGAATCTACCAAGGATAAATACGTTGATGGTGGCAATTTTTTTTGCATCCAACCCGATTTCTGATCAGCGGAGTTGAGAAATGTTAAAATAGCAATGTAAGTACCTACTTAATGTTATCAAGTTTGGTCTAATAATAAATACAAAATCAATACACAACACGATAATGCGTGATAATGCCCTGTGTTGACTATTACAATCCAACTTAACCTATTTTCTTGTCATCAGGTCCGGAAGAGAATCATACGGGGACGACGACGCTATAGGCTACGTGCAACTCAAACTGTACGGTATGCCCGGAACACAAAGTGCGGTCCTAGTGCAGTGACACTTATTGTGAATGAACAGGAAGAGACTGTTACTAGTGCCCAGTGCCACGATTGCCCCTCATCAGAAGGTGGCTACAAACACGGTGTTGCATTTTTGATGTGGTTACACTTACACCGCCGAACCGAAGCCCCGTCCTGTACTTCGATTGAATGTTATTGGAGTAAATCGAATCTGGCTAAGGTTGGCTCATTAATAAAAATGTTATGTAAGTACAAAAGAAATCTCTAAAAGCAAACCTAAAGAGATAGTTCCAGACAGCAGTGTGTTAAATGAATTTGTTTTGCAATGCAAAAAAAAGAAAAATCAACACAAATGCCATTTTTGAAGCATGAACCTGATGTTGACAGAAAGTAAACTCTTTCGCTGCATCGTCTAATAATTAAATATGATGAAGAAAACGGAGAGGTTTTTAACTAAACTCATGATAGAAAGTGAAACAAGAGATCAACATAAAAGTGGCTTGTGGCATGAACTAACTAAGATATGGAAGTATCACAGCCTCGAAATGCTATGAAGTGAGCCGTTGTAAAACTGGATGGTACTCTGGTGGCTATGCTATGCTGTTACATATTGGTGTGGATCTATAATTGGTTTCCTGTAGCTATTTATAGTTTCATATTTTGTAGTTTTAACTGTTGATCCACTAAATAAATAAAATAAAAATAAATTAAGTAGGACTCTGTTTATTATGTTGTAACCTATTTAGTTGATTTTTACAATACATCCATTATGTAATAAAATTATTGTTTTATTGAATTTATTTTCAGGAAGAAATAGACTTTTACTTTATCTTGGTTATATTTTTTATTACATAATAATAAAAATTATACCTTGTATAAAACCAGAGTTGTCTGTTTAGGTATTAATTTAATCCTTTGAAACCACTTTAATTAAATAAAAGACATACCAACGGCATTAAAACAAACATAATTTCTTTATTCTCTAGGGTTTGATTACAACACTTATGAATGTCTAAGAAGCTACACTACAGCATCGGTTCGCAAATCGTTCAGCAAGAGACCTTGCAAGAACTGGCAAGAAACGCATCGCATCAAGGGCAATCTTTTTCTGCCTGTTTTCATACAGTCGACAGATTGATAAAAATGACCTTCACACTTAACTTAAGAAGTTAGTTACATTTGCTCTTACATATAATATACTTGACAGTAAACCAATTTTCAACTAAACAAGAAATCAAATAGTTAAATGGGCATACTATCTCATTCATTTTAAGATTACTAATAAGATAACTGCAAGTTGCTTGCTCATGCTTTCCTGAGATACAATAAATAGTAGGTTGGCCACGACCAGATTTTGAAAAATCTTGTCGGTATCTCTTCTGTATACCTACCTGCTTGTTGTAATGTTTTTTTGTGGTGGAACAAGCAGTTTCGTGATTTACACAACGCCCTGAACACATCCATACCTGTTGTAGGTATACAAAAGAGATACCGACAAGATTCAGGTTGGAGAAGGAATTTTCTCAGGTGGCCGGTAGACTATAAAGGTGATGTTGCAATGCAAGTCAGCGAGACAACTGTGTAGTTGTCTTCAAAGGTGATGTCATACTGTCTTTGTTTTTTATACAAGTCTGCACATTTCTACTTCTATAGTATCCGACAATGTTGAACTGCTTTATGTTCCTGGGCTTGTACTACTTGGACTTCTTTGTCATGTCATGACACTTATTATTCTTGTCAGATGTCAAAATATAATCTGGAACTAATAGTAAAATATGGTTAGTATAATATTTGTCTTAATGATGATGTTAATCATTTATAACATCTGCTTAAATTAGGTACTCACAAAAACTAAAACAAATTACCTTGACTAAAAGATGGTACTGACTGATACAACATCATTCTCCTCTCTTATGGCCTCTTCAATCTCCTTAATTGTAGACATTCTTTTTTTGCCTTTTAATAAAGGCCTGCTGAGGTTCACTTGGAGTGGATTTGTGTTTTCAGTCTTGGCAATGAAATCTGGATAGTTTGCAGTTTGACCTCATCCGAATTCGTTTCACAGAACCCATTATCTTATACTGTGTATAAATCTCCATATCATTTTCCAGCTAAGATATGGAATTTAATATATTTATGTAGGTTTTATATAGTTAGGTTCAAAACATAACCTATACATATGACGTTTGTTTTGTATGTAGGTAAGTATTATTACAACAACTTACAACTTTCTTGAAGAACACCAAGTTTTCTTTTGTGTATTATTATTCTCTATTAACCATTATATTATAATATATATATCGCATACACATCAAAATGATCTTCACAGAAATACAGTCGTTTTTGTGAAAACTGCTTTTGGATCTCTTCTTGCCAATTTCAACCAAGTTTTTCTCATTTTAATATCACTTGGCACTTGAATCCATAAATTTTGTGAGTTTTTATACTCGTATTCTTGCACCCGGGCACAAGACACCAATGGATATTACATTAAAACTCATTATTTTCAACAATGTTTTACTTGGGCTTAACGCAGAGTCGTATTGTTTACAAATCAACTATCCGAGTGACGTCACGAGCCGATACAATATGGCGGATAGCTTTTTAGCTCGAAAACTAAAAATCAAAAATGAAAATAGATATTAAGGCATTTTTTGGTATCATAGCATTGAAATAAAAATTTTACTGGTTCATTACGACCTCAGGATTGATTTTAGACAGTTTTCAAAAAAGCGTGTAATACCCTATTCCGTGGTTGGCCCAATAGTAAAAATTGTTCGTATTGATGGACACTATCATCCCCTAAAATCTTTGTACTTATTATAGTTGTGTATATGCGACACACGGTCATTTATACGTTGGTTGTTTACGTCTAGGCTGTGAACGTTAGCCGTGGTATAATGTTTGCTGCTCTTTATTGAGAATCAGCTTAAAGTTATGCATGCTATGCACGCGGCACACGGCTTAGCTTAGCCATTGAGTGTCCGAATGTTTTGTGTTTCATTGAAAAGTTAATAATTATTTGTTTCTGAACTTTTATGTAAACGTAACTGTGTATGTATACCGTGCAGAGCGTGTGTAGCAGTGGAAACAATCGAAAGGAGTTTGTGCTGCACATAAAAATTTGGTTCCTTTCTGTATGCACATTTGGAGCACTAAGCGAAATGTACATACAGAAAGGAACCAAATTTTTATGTTCAGCACAAACTCCTTTCAGATCAGAACATTTTAATGCTTGATCCAGTAAACAATACCAAGTCAAGCAGTCTTGCTTTGAGAAGTAGGTATTTCATTTAAATTTTACACTGTCAAAAAATCTTATTAACTAAAAAACACGGTTGGTGCTTTTAGCATTGATACACAAAAGTAGTTGAACACATAACTAAGTTTATTTCTCAAATGACATCTCCCATTCTGCAGTCGGTTAAAACTTTCTTCCAGTAATGAGCAATCAAAATCATATTCAGAATATTGCCAATAATAATATCGGTCGATGCTTTTAACATTCATGCATAAATAGCTGCTGTCTAACCATTAATTATTGATCGTGAGTCTATCGAACAACTTTTGATTGACGTTAAGAGATTTGCACTCGACGAGTTTTATCTTTTTGTTTGTAATAAAATCTGAATAATCACTTCACTGATATATCTGCCTGAGTAACTTTTGCTTCGTTAAGACTGATAAAAACTGCTTAGTGATTAATTGCATATTGGCTTCTGTCAATTAGCAGGCCAATACTTCGGGCTGCGGATAAAATAATTTAAAGAGCTTTAAACTTAATGAAGATAATTCTATTAGGTATATTTTTTAGCATTACCTGTAGCCCGAAAATATGACGTCGCAGTGGGTAATTTGACAGTAATGATCAAATGCGCTTTGTGTGTTAATCTATAATGTTCTTTGGTAATCATTACCAATAGTAAGTAAGTTCGTCGGTGACGATATAATAATATATTTATTTATAGTAGGTAAGTGGTACGTGACGTCCTTAGATAATTATCATTAATGCAATGATTGCCGTGTCCAAGTCCACTTAGTCCTGAAAGGTCAACTGCAAATACCTATCCACTTGTCAAGTACGGCAATAATTTGCAAATATAAAATATAATTTAATATAATAAATATAATTTGCATAGGCTTAAGGTCAGAAGTTTAAAAAAGGCGTTTGCATTATTATCAGCTATATAGCTTCTAATCATCATATGTCATATATTATCTATCATAGCTTTTAACAAAGAGAATTTCTTTGCAAGGAAATAATTATTTTTAATATTTTAAAACACAAGTTTGTTAACGCAATGTAAAACACAATTCTAACTATTTACCAAATTGACCTGTGCAAGACAAACATTGCCAACAGTCTTGAACAGTAGTACTTAAGACATGTGCTTCAAAAGGTATTTTAATCTACCGTTCCCTAAGTAGCACTAACTAAGCATTTTGCATATTTTGCGTAACTGCATGCGGTCAGTTCACGGGTGACGTGGCTATGTTTGCATAGAAAGCTTGGTCTTGCGCAGATCGCACCGTGAACGTTTCAAGTGAAAACACATTTAGGCACGAACATTATATTTATTTTTATATTTGACTAATATTTATTTTGTGCTACTGCGCGTGGCTTCCTATGAAGTTAGAGTAAACAAATTTGGAAAGGGGTTTGTCTTTACGTGTCGTGTACTTATTACAGAGATTTTAATTTGAGATTCAAATATACTTCTATAGGTATTTGATTTGCATAAAAATTGACTTTTTAAATAAATAAATAAATAAAATTTTATTTTCAGACCAGACAGACATCCATAGTGTTAGTAACAAAGTGGTAATTAACCTAGTGTAATTAGTTAACTATAAAACTACAGGGGAGAAACATTATTCGTATTTGTAATCAATTATAGGGCTACTACAACAGATGTGGTTGTCTACATCTACACAACACAAAAATTTTTGATGCAGACTTACCCAATGTCGCAGAAAAATAGAGTCCCACTTACCTGCCAACGCGATCAGCAAGCTGTTGGTGCTAGAAAGAACTCGTCCTAATAACGACGCGCACCTCTTGCGTACCTACAATAGCATAAAAGTCGTTGGTTGCAGCCTCAGCAAACATGCTGGAAGCGCTACAAAAACGTCTGAGCCCCAACAGCACCCTGAACGCGTTGTTGTATTGTACTCGAAGGACATCGTATGTTCACCGCGTATAGTTGACCCACAGGCTGCAGGTGTACATCGACTGGCAGTATGCCTTAAAAAGACTGATTTTGACTTCTCTTGTACATCTAGCAAACCTGCGCGCCAACATATTGCGACGAACACACAATGCCCTACGTTCTCTTTCAATATCTATGTCATCAGTAAGATCGTCGGTTATTTAGGACATTATTATTTTGAAATCAGACGATGGAGGAGTATACTTGTGACATTAGTTATAGAAATAAAATTGAAATCACAAACTTTAGGTGTTAATTTTATTACTATTATTTTTTTACCCGCTGCCTGTAGAATACAATACTGTAGCCGTAGCAGAAACATTGTATTTTAATTTTAGTTCCTTAGACGACGAAAGAGGCGCTGCGCTAGGGGTACTGTTGTCATCAATGTGAGACATTTGAAGGTTTTACCATAGTCTACCACCACTACTATCTTAATATAGATAGACAAATAATGTCTATCTATATTATGATAGTAGTGGTGGTAGACTATGGTAGAATATTTTTCTTCGACCTTGTACGTATCCAGCTTATCCTGATAGTAAGAGTAATGACCAGAGATCGGAATCGGAAGAACTGTTTTGTTCCTTTGTTACCCACCTTACTACCAGACCTTGCTCTGGTAGTAAAGAGGGCAACTTTTATTACCCGCGTTACAACTAACTGCAGCTGTAGTAGTAACACGGGATATTTTTATTCCCTTACTAGCTGTTGCCCGCGACTTCGTACGCACGGTAAAGTGACGTGGGTCCACGAGTAAGTTCTCTTGGAAATTCAATAGATAACTTTTTCCCCGTAGACCCACTGCATAAGAAATGTCTTTTACTTATAAAATTTAAAATATTATTAGCTGAAAGTACCAGGAGTTACTTTAAATGTTTTGAGTTTTTATAGACAGCAGAATTTTAAGTAGGTATACTCGTAATATACTGAATGCACTCGTAATGTGCGAAAGGTGCCTAAATGCCCTGGGTGCCTACCATCAACTCGTATTGCGGTTTTGTTTAGTACATAAACTGATCTGCTTCGCTTATTCGTACCACGACAGCTTAATTGCGATCGAGATTCTATTGCGTCAATGACAAGCGATTCAGCGTCATTTCACAAACCGCTTAGCTGTCATGAACTCTTATTTGACTTATAACTCGGTCGAGTTAACATGACACCTGCAGGTTATACCCGTCCCTCTCACTCTCCGGGCATGACAGAATCGAGTGAAAGAGACGGGTAGAACGTTGATTGATATTCAGCAATTCATTTGCGATTCAGTTTTTAGAAGGTCATGGTACGAAATAAAGCAATTCATTTTATAAAACTATTCTGGAACGCACCAGGGGCCGTACTCTGCGTTGCGTTTCAGAGTAGGCCCTCAATTTTGAATTGCTTTCTCTGATAAATCGCAATCAGTTGATGGTATGCTCCCTGGTTTTGGCCACTTAGGTATTGATACCACTTTTGTAAATATAGCGAAAAATCAAAACCAAGTCCAGATTAAATCAATATAAGTATTCTTATGTGCTAGAAACCAATCAATTGCAAAACATTAATTAAGTTTAAAAAAAAAGTTTATTATAAGTTTCATCCTTAAAAATAAATAAAAAAATTATTGGCGTTTATTTTTTAAAAATCGTATGACATAATGAATTCTAACGATTGTTATTATTACCTTAATATACTTACTTACCTTCAAATCAAATCATATCAAAATAATTTATCTGGATACGCGGCAGCGTATCAGCCAAGTTCAAAAGCAAACAGAACTGGCGAGCAGCACCGTGTGTATCTTAACACGAACCATTTGGAGCCACTTTTGACCCCCTCATAACTCAAAAACTATTACACAGAAACATGTCAAATTTGGCTTATGTATTGAGACTAGCGAGATTAATATGTGCTCCAAATTTTATATACACAGCTCAAACGGTTATTTAGATATTTACGTCCAAAAATCGTTATTTTTATCACTGACTCACCTATAATCAAAACTCTAACCCACTTCCAGATGACCTAGAAAGCTGAAATTTGGCATGTAGACAGGTAATCTGGTGAATACAAAGGAAAAAATCCGAAACTAGTATTTTTTTTAAATAAAACGTTGACAAACTTATATTTGCGTTCCCTATGCACTTATCCTGTATAAGATCTTGTATAAGATGAAGTACAAATATAAGTTTGTAATAGTTTTTATTCTGTTATATACCAATATTTCGTCATGCCTCTTGAAGTTCAGCTAGCGCCGACGGCGTAGTGGCCATTCAATATTGAGGACTCGAGAGAACCAAGTTCGAACCCCAGATTACCCAAATACTTTTTTGTCCTCGCGTTAAATAAATTACAAGCTTGCGCCATCTAGCACGATATCCATATTATTATTTATTAATTATTAATATTAATATAAATTATAAAGTTATTGAAATTTTTACTTTTTTGCATTCACAATCCAATTTTTATTATTGAAAAATGGAAAATGAAGAATTTAGACAAAATCGACCCTCATCTCACAACCAGCTCCGATGGGACTCGAACCCACGACCTTTCACTAAAAATAATTATTAATATTAATATAAATTATAAAGTTATTAAAAATTTTACTTTTTGCATTCACAGTCCAATTTTTATTATTGAAAAATGGAAAATGAAGTATTTAGAAAAAAACCGACCTTCATCTCACAACCATCTCCGATGGGACTCGATCCCACGACCTTTCGCTTTCCGGGCGACTGCTCTAACCACTGAGCTACGGAGTCGTAATGATAAATGTGAAAGTGTGTTTGTTTGTTTGTTTGTCCTTCTTTCATGTCAAAACGGAGCATAGTACTTATAAACCGACCACCAGGGGGCGCAATCTTCATACATTCAAATGGGAACTAACGAGAAGCCAAAAAATGCGAAAGTTGCTATGTTCTCCCTGTAGGTGCACACTTTGCACATAAATAGTTCACTAAAGTCAACGATAGATGACTCCATATACACCCACCCACAGTATAGAAAACAAGAGAAAAATCCTTTTTTTCTATTCTATATTGTTGAAAGTTGATGGAAGAGTATAAACTTTATAGAGAGTAAAGTGTACTTATGGAAAATAATGTCAAATAATCTAAATTGTACTTCTGTTTGTTAAATTTGTTATTTGCTATGTTCTGTTTCGTAAAGATCCGTAATTCCGTTAGCAATTACATAGTTTAGTAGTTTGTCCGGAAAGCTTTATCGCTTAATGAAACCAGAATCAAAACGCAAATGGAAATGCAATATCTGCTCAGGAACATTAAATACCTACTGCAACTTCGTCGAGCAATACACCATAAAAGGAAAAAGGAAAAAGAAACTGTTGGAAATAGGAAAATCTGTTAAAAATGATATTTCTACGTCCACACCAAACACGAGCATAAAATTAGTTTCATTGTCAGTAGCTGATACACAAGGGCAAAGTAATATAACTGACCAAATAAAATATACTGAAACATTTGGTATTAATTTTATTATGAATAAGTACCTACTAATAATTTCTCTACAAAAAGTAATGATATCTCATCAAAAACATAAAATATGTGAAGTGAGAGCCAACTTCAATATTAGGAAATATGCCTTGGTTGTTGACTTTAACGACAAAAGATGTGAGATCTAAATGGGTGCCAAGTTTAACGGTCAGTCCTGAAAATTTTGTACTTACATAAAATGTTTTATAACAACTTAAAATATAATTTCTTCTTATAACTTAGGATAATATATTGAAGCCTAAGGTCTGACTTGGCTAGTTTTCATATACGATATATATATATATTATAGCCTTCGCAAGCTCTAAAGCCGAAGTTCTTATTGTATTCTTCCGAAAATTTGGCTTGCTGGTAGACTAGAAACTAGAGATGAACATAGGGCTCTTCCATGACTGTTTCAGTAAGTACCTAATAATAATTCGTATACAAGAACTAGCCAAGTCAGACCTTAGGCTTCAATATATTATCCTAAGTTATAAGAAGAAATTATATTTTAAGTTGTTATAAAACATTTTATGTAAGTACTAAATTTTCAGGACTGACCTTGGCACCCATTTAGATCTCACATCTTTTGTCGTTGAAGTCAACAACCAAGGCATATTTCCTAATATTGAAGTTGGCTCTCACTTCACATATTTTATGTTTTTGATGAGATTCATATTAGGCTGATACAGCGTGTGAACGTCAATGAAGCTATACTGGCTATACGCTATCGGTTCGCAAATCCTACGGCGGGAGGCCTTGTAAGGAGAAGAACCGGCAAGAAACTCGCCAAGGGCTATTTTTTTCTCCCTGTCATATTTCATACAGAGTCGTCAAATTGAAAAGTGACTTTAACATAATATAATGTGTAAGGTCACTTTCCATCACAAATTCATCTTAAATTTAAAAACAAAATAAAAAACCCGGTAATCATAGCACTAAATAATTTTCAAAAACTTATTAAATAGACTTCCAAAAGGTAGTTTCTTTAAAATACACACCGAATAAAACGTAGCGAATAAAATAATAAATATAAATGCCAAACAAGGGTAAAAAAACTTTGAGTAGTAAATAATAAACATTGCCATACAAGCCACAATAAAATAAAACTAATAACAATAAAACAAAAAATCTGCATATTTTGAGACAAGAAGCCGGGAGCAGACCCATCCCACTGGTGGGATTTTAATTTAATTGCCATTAGCAAAAATTACGTAATGTAGAAAACTTTATGAGCAAAAAGTGGCCAAAGTCGGGGCTTCTGCCCTACATAAAATAGCTCATTTTGCTCACATTCGATTCCATTGCGTAATTTGAAACAAAAGAGGTCAAAAGCAGCTCACAGTCCAATTAATGTCACCGTACTCAAAAGCCCTCGGACGAACTTAATTACGCATACTGGTTCTTTTATCTCAACAAATTAATATTATTACCTCCCATATATTCCTCTCGCTTATTTTTAAAAGCATAGCTCTCCGCTTTTTATGACATATTGTTTATAACCAAGTGTTGTAATAAAACCTAGAACCGTGTACAACAAAATATTTATTATTTACGTTATATTGTTGTTCCGTAACAAATTTTGTTTACAGTCGCTGTTGTTAGTGACGACAATTAATAAAGATAAGCTAAATGCTCTCTTCTCTAAATTAGTTTGTCGAATAGAATAAGTAATGGTGCTTTGTTAAAATTTATAAAGCGTCCGGCGCGTAACTTAGCTCATAGCTCAAGTAATAAATAAAATTAATAATTGAACGGAACTAATTAGTATTGCCTTTACAAATATTAACTTAGCTTAGAACTGTTTAAGTTTATTATTAAGTCTCTCTGTTACTCAGTTATTTTAACAGATTTTAAATTTACTTATTCAAAAAATTTTATGATGAAGTGTTTGGTTACTAAATGTTTTTTAATTTAATATTATCTGCAAAATTATAGGTATTATAAATAACTAGTAACTCAACATATGGTGGTGGTGGTATGGTTAGCAAATGACAGTTGGGTTTAACGTGACAATATTTTTCTTCTTAAATCTTACAAAATTAATTTTAATAATTAGCAGTAATATTTTGATAAATATCTTTTACGAAATATCATAAAGATATTATTACTTATCGATGTCTGAAATCAGTCTCTTTTACTGGATAAGGTTAGTTGAAACTATTTAATTGAATTCGAATTGAAAGTCCCAAAGCTTGACCACAACTTTTCAATTTAACTATTTCAGTTACCACTTCTTGGTTTATGAATTATGCAGCACCAGAGATCAATTTAATCCTAACTTGTTGAACAGTTCTGAACTGAACTGATACCCTTAATATTTCTTCAAAGTTATTACTTAAGTTATTTAAATGTCAAATCTAAATATTTAATTGTGGTAAATAAAATAAAGTTTATAAATCGCAAATTTTTTTACTGTAAAGAAGGAAAAATTATGATAGTAAAAAACCACCAGCCAAGGAAATAAGTCTCGAAGTTTTCTTTTAAATGTTTAAGTATTTTTGTGTTGTTTATGTTCATTTTAATTTAAAGTTTATTTACATGTAGTAACAGTAATATCGTTTTTCACTCACGGGGCATTAAGATAATACTTTTTCTAATTGATAAGGATCCTTGCATGTTCTCTCTCTCTCTCCAAAAAAATGCTTCCTTTAAACTCACCACATTACTGCCACTAACTCGTCGATTTCTTGTCATCTTACCCTACCACTTACTAAAAATACCTATTGAATTACGGTGCATGGGAAAGGTGTCTTGCATGTTATCATAAATCGACGGATTGTACGCCATAATTATAAAGTTTTAAGGCCGCAACGCATTTAATCATTGCTATTCGAGTGGACGCAAGTTCGCCCACGCACTAAAGCCGGCGCCAAAGTCCAGACGAGAATGTCTGTGGCATAGTAAAGCGAAGCAAGCGTAATTGATTCTTGTTTTACAACATATTATGTAAGAAGTATCGGATAATTTAAATTATTTTAATGCTATTTTTTGTGGTCAACTTGTTTTTAGTTGACAGTGAATTGAAGAAGAAACAAGTTTTTTGTAAAATTTTCATTTTCATGACAACCTTTTTTGCTGACTGTACTTTAGTATTGTATTGTCATCTAAACCAAACCTGTATACAAAATTTCAGCTTCATCGGACACTGGGAAGTGGGTCAAATTAAGCTTGCAAGATTTGTCCCCCACTTACTAACAAACTAACTAACATTAATAAAAAGGTTGGAAATAAGGACCCCCGCTCTACTTCTTGTCAAAAAACAAAAGGATATAGTTGGTGACACTATCTATCCTAGCTTTTCTATGACATAGCAAAAAAAGAACCAGTTACTTTTGTTATAATGTAAATCTATTGCATTGTTGTAAGTTTATGCATTGTTGTATTTCGGCAACAAATTAAAGATAATATAGCTAGTTTCTCAGTAGTTTGAGGATTACAGGAGTGTGCGCTTCCAGCTTCAGCCATATCTTCACATAACATCAGGTGTGATGCAGGCTATGTGCTACCCCGTTGTAGGTAAAAAAAAGTATTACATATGTATATACACACAAGTTGTGCAATTAGTGTGTGGTAAGACTGTACAGTTAAGAATCCCACTTTCTTTTTATTGTTCATATCAAAGAGGTCACTCGGAAACTCTCGTCACATAACTAAATAGGTTTCAAAATGAGGACTCTAAAACAATAACGACCACGCGTTGTGGTTACTTTGGTGCGAGCTAGATGTAAAGGCGTTGTTTGTTCAAACTAGGCATATTACTTGTATAATTATATAGGTACTTATTAGAAATCTTTCTTAATCGATGTCAATAAGGTGCTTCCTCACGGTTCACCCTTGTTTGGTAGAACCACGTTTCGTCGAAAATCGGTTCGATTTCGTATAATTATTTATTTGGACGAATGTCATTTTACCGAATTTTCAATTGCACTAATTTTATTTGGACGAATGTCATTTTACTGAATTCTCAATTGCGCTAATTTTAATTAAACGAATGTTTAACTAGACTTATAATGATTAAGTCGAAAGATCGTTAATATTTGAGCGGCTCGAAAGTCCTGTAGATCACGTGATAGGTTAAATTTCGTGGTTATTTTTTTGTGAAACAATCCATAAGTTGTGTTGATACAAAAAAATTACCACGAAATTTAAGGCGATTGCGAAGCGCAGCGAAGCGATCGCCTTTAATTTCTAACCTATCACGTGTTCTACAGGACTTCCGAGGAGAACAGCTAGGACTTTTCTACCAAACGTTTTTATACCAAACGATTATTATATCAAATGAACATTCTATTTAATGATCATTAGCCCGAATGTTGTTATCGCAAATGAATATTCGATGAAATGAACATTCAATTTTACGATCATTAGCGCAAACGTTGTTATCGCAAATGAATATTCGATGAAATGAAAATTATGTCAATCGATATTATATAAAGTGATTATTTTCTTAAACGTTGTTGTTCGAGTTAGTAAAATTCGATCAAATGTTGTTCTACCAAACAAGGGTGAACCCTTCCTTACCAGTAGCAAAGGTCGTATATGCACATAAATTTACAAATGATCTACCTTTAATATTATAAAGAGAAAAGTTTTGTTTTTATGTTTGTAACTAATCAACTCTAAAACGAATGGACCGATTTAAAAAAATCGTTCATTATAAGATAGCTACATTCTTCTTGAGTAATTTATTTAACATTTGATCCCGATATTCCCTCAGGAAAAGGTACCACGCGGGTGAAACCGCGGAGAGCCACTAGTGTTTAAATATATTTATTAAGCAATCAGAGCAAGTTAAGGTATGATGTCTGATAACTAAATTTAGGTTTATTTAAACGTAGTCCGGAAAATTAGTTAAAAGGCAGTCCGGATAACTAGCAGAATTAATATATCAATCAACTTCAAAAGACGAGCAACAAAAAGTTGCACCTTTTACAGTGGGTAATAAATTACCATAATTTTTAGAAACACAGCTCAAGAATCTAATTTAACATCATTGATTCAACCTAGGTCTTTGCGACTCTTTTGTCATCGGCTCGCAAACCTTACGGCGTCGGGAGACCTTGTATCGAGAAGAACCGGCAAGAAACTCGCACGTTAATACAGGCCTCAACAGAGATCGTGCACTGAATTTTCTCAGAGTTTGTACATGGCTCGGAACATTTTCTGACTACTAAATGTTTCTTATTTCTTATTTAATAGCTAGTCCAGTGATGAATTGAAAGGCAGATTTAATATTTGTCTCAACGTCAAAAGAGTAGTAAGAATAAGTTTCGTTTACAATAATAAGTAACATAACATTTAGAAACCAGCTCAAGATTCATAGATTCAACATCATTTATTCAATGTAGGCTTTTACAGCTCTTGTGAATATCAAAGAAGCTACGCCATTGGATCACAAACCCTACAATAGGAGACCTTGTAACAATAAGAACCGGCAAGAAACTCGCACGTTAAAACGCGTCTCAACAGAGTTTATGCGACGAATTTCGTACAGAGTTTGTACAAGGCTTAACGTTGGTTGCGAAACATTCGTCTAATTCACAGAGATAAGTATTGCCACTTGCAGGGATGTGGCTGATAAGACCCCCTTCGGAACATTTTGCGGTTGACAACCGAACTTCTGTCGCGAAACCCAAATCTCGTATTATGTCGTAATTACAAAAGCTTTTCACCAGAAGAGTTTTTAATTATGAGCGGTTAAATTTGTGGCTTTGGCGGCATAGACAATTTGAATTGCTTACGAAGAAAATTAGGAGATGGGAGATGGATTGAAAAGTGGAATTCGAGATCTGAAAATAAGTATGGTGAGGTTTTTAATGCCAAAAACGTTGGTTTTAACATTTATCGAAACCTAAAAAATAAACGATTTACATTGTTTAAGACCATATCGGTAGAGATTCGTTGAATTAGTTATCATTTTTGATTGGATAATATTTGATAATTAGCTTGATTACTATCTGTTTATTGCAAGATTATTGTCTAATAAATAACAATAAAATTCACACAAACGGCGATTTGCATCGCAATTTAATCAGTGTTCATAATTGAATCGATGTTAGTTCTAAGGTTCTGCAGTATTTACTTCGTAATAGTTCGTAATAATGTTTAGTCAATAATCATAAATCCATAAGGTTTAGAGGTGTTATCTATGTAACTAAATAGTAAGTTTAAGTTTTATAAAATGTTTTCCGCACTCATTCGGGCATACACGGGCGTTGTGTAGTAGCGCAACTAAGTTCGGCCAAATCAGACATACATATCAGAACTAAGTAGTCTAGTTTATTTTTGTATCGTTTCGAAAAAAAAAATATTTACTTATTTATTTATTCTTTGGAAGATTTACAGATAAGTAGGTATTATACAATTTTTATAACATTAACAGTAGTTGAAAACAATGCCATTTACAAATCTTCACCAGTCGGATATTTAGGAATATAATAGGTTAATTCGTTTATAAAAAAAATATCATCAATACAATATATTGTAAGTAAATATGTTTGATAGTGAGTAGAAGCGCATTCAAGAGCTTTTTGTTGGGTACCGTTCTTTGATGAAAAGCATGTGGAAATAGTACCTATAAGTACCTACATACGAACAGACACTTTCTTCATGGAGTTCCACGCTATTATGTTTATTTGTTTGACTATGAGGGTCAACGATTCCACTGCAGCACTTGCTTCGCTATACACGAATACTAACCGTGACTACGAGTATGTACAACTGTTGTCATTCTGTGTACAGGTCATAGCACATTACACCAACTCTTCGTCGACTCCACATAGCATTGATATGGAATCTTTTTTTTCCTGTTACATAGGAGCGAATTTTTCAACACATAAGTTGAAAGTCTACGACGCGTGGTCCACTCGTTGTTCACCTATTGATTGTCACCGACGACGGCGACGTGATTGCCCTTCGTTGTCAACGTGTCGGCAACGAGCTTACAGCTAGCGGGGGCAACGCGTTATTCGTCCGCGCATCTCCGTCCTTCCTTCATACTGAGTACAGTTGCAAAACAGAGCGTACTTTCTTCATCGAGTATTATAGCAATTATTGCCAGTTCTTGACATGTGAAGCGCAACATTTCAAGTAAATACGCCGTTCTAGATGAAACTCGAATAAACACTGACTGATCTTATGAGGTTTCCAACTCGTTGACAACGCGTTTCCCACTCATTGACGCCACGTCGTCCACCGGTGACCGACGAGTTGATCACCTAGTCGACGACCCGTTGATACCCAGTCGATAGTTCGAGTTGGAACGGTGATGGATTGGAGTCGAGTCGATGTAATGTGAGATGACCTCCTGCAAAGCTTGCATGGCGTTGATAGCATTGAGCTAAGTCAGCGCATATTCGAGAGCAATCCACGTGTGTACTCCATGGGTTGCAGTAGTCACACCACATACATTTTCTTGCAAAACGAAACGAGCATCTTCGTGCGCCGCGGTGGGTATATCCACCTTAATTGCGTTGCGCTATACTGTATTCTACGCTATGCACGATTTACGCACCCATGATCCGTGTCACTGGTACGTGGATGAACGTCTCTGACTGAAGTACTAACTAATAACATCATTAATATTCGTGTGTGATAACTGATAAGCCATGCTTGACTTCAGTAGGCTGAGTGCAGAGCGTGCATAGCGTAGACGGCCTCGTTAGTAAGATACTAAATAAACATCATAACGAGAAGTACATAGGTACAGCTGAACCAACTGATTCGTGACCCACCATATGGCTATTTCCTAATGGATATTAAAATACAATAAGGTCGCAATTTAAAATTTTCGACATCGACACCGACCTTTATGGTTTTGACGCTTTCAAACAAATATTAAGCAAAATGGGTTACGATTCAATTGGTTCGGCTGTACCTACCTAAATTTGAGTAATTTTGCAAGTGTAAATAAACTTTAAATAATATTCCGGATAGGATCGTCTATCAAAATAACAAATATACAATTTATCGGTTTACCTAGATACCAAGTTTTATACGAAACCATTTGTATTCATGCAATCTGGATAGTCCGTTATAAATTGCAAAAAGGCGGCCCCTAGCTTTTGAGAAAGCGATTTCTTGAAATGCTTTACAATACAATAGGTTCTGAGTATTGTATCAGGATTCGAGCGTCCTTTATGGGTCTTATTTATTTCTCTATTGCTTTAAAGATATTACAAGGAGATACAAAATGTTTCAATGAATGATGTAGTTTATGCATTTGCGAGAAACATCACTAGTTAGAATGTTGTTAGAAAGTGAATTCTTGATGTCTGTAATAAATAAGTATTTAATTATATTCTATTGTTTAGACATTTAATCTCACAAAGACATACAATATTGTTTACTTACCTATGTGTTCCAATGAATGATGTAATTTATCCATTTACGAGACGAGGACTTAACTATCAACTTACAAGTTATAGTGAATCTTGATTTCTGTAATAAATTAGTGATTATTAATTATTATATCTTTTGTTTGGCTTTAGACATTTAATCTCATAAAACGTACATGGAATGTTCACTATGAGTTGACAATAACAGCTTTAACTTTCTTGAAACAATTTATACTATGAAAAGTAGTTTTCAATATTTCAAATGTATCAAAACATAACGTCAAACGAATACTCATTAAGTATCATGCACATTTTACTATGCTAATTGTTTTATGTAAGTATAACTAAAAGGCAATGCCTAAAATTGGCGTCTATTTTTTTTGTCTCACGGCCATCAACAAAATGTTTGAACATCAATTCTTGATAGTATAACAAACAATATTTGCCAAGACAGTATAGCTGTAAACTCAGTCAGAACCAAGTTAGAACCATTCGTCCGTATAGTATTATATGATCTGAGGTCCGAATTATAACATTTTTAAAAACCGCAAATGTAACTTTGTAATTTATACAAACACTATGAAAAACAAAGTTAAGTTCTAGCTAGTCTCACTCGGTTCGGACTGAGTTTATAGTTATAGGTATACATCCTTTGCAAATATTGTCTGTAGTGCTGCCAACAAATTATATTTTCACTTCTCATGCTCGTAAAGTTCGTGTTTATGTTTATGCTGCATAAAATCGCTTTTTATGCTCTAGTGCATAAAGTAAAATCTTCGTCTATGTCACAGACTCTAAGACAAAGGTCGTCAGGTAAACAGTCACACACGCAATTAAACTTCGTTATATAAACTTGTTGTTTCATTTTGTTTCTTAAATTTTGTAGATAATCCATGTTAAATTACTAAATAAATAAAACTAGGCAAAATTAATGAGTTTTGTAAGAAATAAGTATTTCAAGAGCATTATGGACTACGATCGTATAAAAAAAAGAAAAATAAAGTTTTCCCGCCAATATGGCGAAGTCTTTATTTTTTCTTTTTTGCAATATTGTAATTTATTTTCCTCACACTCGAAGTGAAAAGCAGAGTGTATAACTCGTACATAAAATCCATTTTACCCTCGAATTGACTATCCATCCTCGCCTACGGCTCGGGTGGATATCAACGTCTCGGGTAAAATGGTATGTTTTATGCACTTGTTGTACAATCTACTATTCAATGTTTGGTTGATGGCCGCCAGCTGCCATACGAAAATGGTCATTGTCCATTGAAATAAAGTGACTTGAGTTATATTTCGAGGAGCCCGTGGTGCAGTGGTTAGCGCGCTCGCCCTGTGATCGTTGAAGTTAAGCAACTTTCGCAATTGTCGGTCATGGGATGGGTGAACAAAAATTTACTAACTCGAGCTCCTCCGTGCTTCGGAAGACACGTTAAGCCCATGGTCCTGGCTGCATTTGCAGTGATTTATACCCACCATCCGCATTGGGCCCGCGTAGTGGGTCATGACCTATTTTCCTTATCCATCCATGAGGAAGGCCTGCGCTCCATCAGTGACTGAGTTATATTATGTATCGCCGAATTTACCATTCAAAAAAGGTGACTTAGATATTGTAAAAAAGCTCGATAAAGTAGAAGAAGTAGAAGTGGTGATAATAATATTTTTTTTTGTTTTTTATGGTAAATAATCTTTAGTTTCTAGACTTAAACCGTTTTGCAGAAATAGAAGGCAAGTGTGCGCAGTGAGCATGTTGCTCACTTCATGGTCATGTAAATAAAACTGTCAGTATATTTCTACAATAATTTCTGTGTCAAATGTGTTTAATTTTCCTATATAGTCATTTGAAACAACTTTAAAAATCCAGCCAGAATGCCACCTTCTAAAAATGTAAAACATAAGTTGAGTTTCATAAAATAATGTATGGAAGGTAAACTAGCTTTCCCTCTTTTCCCGCTGTGAGGGTAAGTGTTTGCCTTAATTTGAGACTTTTATTCCTTTATAGAGATATTCTAGAGAAATAACGAGCAGATGATCTGCAATAGAGACGTGCAGTGAGCATTATGTCTAGCCAGGCGGACTAAGAACAAGCCCTACCACCAACCAAAAGTAAGAAGACTATGAGGGAATGTAATGATACCGTCTAGAAATACTAGACTATGGGCCCTAAAACTTCCCCGTAAAGTTTAATACAAATTATGTATTAGAATTACAATACCTATACATATAATAAAACAGAAACGGAAAAAAAGTCTGTACATGAAATATTTAAAAATAATAATTACTGCTATGTGATGTGTACAGGATATAGACCCCAAAACGATAGATAAAAATTTTTTTGTCTGTCTGTCTGTTTGTCTGTTTGTATGTTCGCTTTTCACACAAAAACTACTGGACGGATTTTTACCAAATTTTGTGTAGTAATAACTTATAACTCAGGTCAACATATAGGGTACCTTTTATTGCGGGAAAATTTCCTTATATTAAAAAAAACGTTGATAACGACTGTTTGTATGTTTGCTTTTCACGCAAAAACTACTGGACGGATTTTTACCAAATTTTGTGTAGTAATAACTTATAACCTGGTTCAACATATAGGGTGCCTTTTATTGCGGGAAAATTTCTTTATATTAAAAAAAACGTTGACCAACTTATATTTGCGGGCGTCTCTTTGTATGTTTGCTTTTCATGCAAAAACTACTGGACGGATTTTTACAAAATTTTGTGTAGTAATAACTTATAACCTGGTTCAACATATAGGGTACCTTTTATTGTGGGAAAATTTCTTGACATCTTATAAAACGTAGACAAACTGACTCACATTCTTTATGAAATTAACTACAAATGTAAGTTTGTATTAGTTTTTTTAGTGATTAAACTATAAATTACCATTATTTTTTTACCTTTATTTGTACTCTAAGATCTGAAGTTTGCCAAATTTTAGGTCAAAAGTTTGTAAAAGTTTTTTTTTATGATATTAATTCACATATAACCAATTTTAGGATATTTTCCATTATTTGTATAATTCAATAATGTACCTAATACCATGCTTAAGACAAATAATGAATTAATGATAATGATAAAAAATTACAGGAAAAATAAAACAATGCCTCTAAATAGTAAACTTTTTCAGAAATCATCAACAAAAAATATATTAGTTCCACTATCGGTCAAGAGATGGAGCTGACCAAAAACTGCAATATTCTACATCGCGAATTCTCGGACGAATATGCCACGCCGATTAGGGGCCGGCTGTAAGCCAGCGCGTAGGTATTGACGAAGCTAATCTGTATATGTGTGCCTTCACTCACACAAACTTCTCCGCCCTAGCACGAAAAATTGTAATTCAGAAAATTAAAAAGTAATAACTGTTTTTTTTTTGTCAGAAAGTAACTTTACGTATTTGATGCGTTTGATTTGCCATGTTTGACATCTGGGGGCTGATACAGCATCTTACAGACAGTCAAAGGAACTCCTCAACATTTCAACGTAACCAGTTGGGAGTTTGGGCTCATTTGAATAGTCTTGCTGAGAACTCTTGTGCCAAGTAGTTTCCTACGTCTGATGCTGGAGTCAGGAGGTGGTTGATGGAACTCTTCAACAATTCAACGTAACCACTTCGAGCTTGGGCTTATTTGAATGGTCTTGATCAAAACTTTGGTGCCAAGAAGTTTCCAAGGTCCAGTTCTGGAGCCAGTAAGTGGCTGATAGAACTCTTCATCAATTCAACGTCAACACTTCTAGTTTGGGCTTGTTTGAATAGTCTTGATGAGAACTCTTCTGCTAAGTAGTTTCGAAAGTCTGATGCTGGAGTCAGGAGGTGGTTGATGGAACTCTTCAACGATCCAACGTAAACACTTCGAATTTGGGCTTATTATAATTGTCTTGATGAGAACTCTTGTGCCAAGTAGTTTCCAAGGTCAAATTCTGGAGCCAGTAAGTGGCTGATGGAACTCTTTATCAATTCAACGTAAGCACTTCGAGTTTGGGCTCGTTTGAATCGTCTTGATGAGAACTCTTGTGCCAAGTAGTTTCGAAAGTCTGATGCTGGAGTCAGGAGGTGGTTGATGGAACTCTTCAACGATCCAACGTATACATTTCGAGTTTGGGCTTATTTGAATCGTCTTGATGAGAACTCTTGTGCCAAGTAGTTTCGAAGGTCTGATGCTGGAGTCAGGAAGTGGATGATGGCACTCCTGAACAAATAAACGTAACCACTTTGAGTTTGGGCTCGTTTGAATTGTCTTGATGAGAACTCTTTTGCCAAGTAGTTTCCAAGCTCTATTGCTAGAGCCAGGAAGTGGCTGATGGAACTCTTCAACGGTTTAACGTAACAAGTTCATTATTGGGCTCGTTTGAATTGTCTTCATGAGAGCTCTTCATGGCGGCCAACTTTTTTGTTTGTGGGCCGATTTAGATGAAACTCGGTTTTTGGTACTATTTTGACAAGAAAACAGCAACGAAATGTTAAAAATATTAAAAAAATCAAGATGGCGGCCAACTTTTTTGTTTGTGGTTCAATTTCGATGAAACTCGGGTTTTGGTACTATTTTGTCAAGAAAACAGCAACGCAATATTAAAAATATTAAAAAATCCAAGATGGCGGCCAACTTTTTTGTTTGTGGGTCAATTTCGATGAAACTCGGGTTTTGGTACTATTTTGTCAAGAAAACAGCAACGCAATATTAAGAAATATTAAAAAATCCAAGATGGCGGCCAACTTTTTTGTTTGTGGGTCAATTTCGATGAAACTCGGGTTTTGGTACTATTTTGTCAAGAAAACAGCAACGCAATATTAAAAATATAAAAAAATCCAAGATGGCGGCCAACTTTTTTGTTTGTGGGTCAATTTCGATGAAACTCGGGTTTTGGTACTATTTTGTCAAGAAAACAGCAACGCAATATTAAAAATATAAAAAAATCCAAGATGGCGGCCAACTTTTTTGTTTGTGGGTCAATTTCGATGAAACTCGGGTTTTGGTACTATTTTGTCAAGAAAACAGCAACGCAATATTAAAAATATAAAAAAATCCAAGATGGCGGCCAACTTTTTTGTTTGTGGGTCAATTTCGATGAAACTTGGGTTTTGATACTATTTTGTCAAGAAAATGGCAACGCAATATTAAAAATATTAAAAAATCTAAGATGGCGGCCAACTTCTTTGTTTGTGGGCCGAATTCGATGAAACTTGGTTTTTGGTACTATTTTGACACGAAAACTAAAACGCAATGTTAAAAATATAAAAAAATCCAGGATAGCGGCCAACTCTTTTTTTTATAAGCCGATTTCGATGAAACTCGGTTTTTGGTACTATTTTGACAATAAAACAAGAACGCAGTGTAAATATTACAAAAGGTCAAAAAGGTTGTTAACTTTAGTTTTTTCTCTCTCTTTTGCCGTTATTAAAATGTAACACGCTTTTATTTGAAAGCTTGAAACAGTGACTAGTACACAATTAATATAAATTGAAATATATTACATACTACGTACACAAATGTTTTAAATGCGAAAGTAACTCTGTCTGTCTGTGTGTTACGCAATCACACCTAAACTACTGAACCGATTTCAATAAAATTAAACAGAGATAATCTAGAGCCTGAGAAAAAACATAAGCTGCTTTTTAATGCGAAAAAAGGGCTGTAAAGGGTTAAAATAGGAGACGAAAATTTGTATGAAAATTACGTTAATTTTAAAGCTAGAAACTTGAAACTTATTATTTAGGCTTTTGATTAGATACAAATAAATACGACATTCAAAGTTTGTATTAATTTTACTCTAAAGGTGGTCCACTAATTCGATGCGTTCGAATAAATAAAACTAAATTTTTACTGCTACAAAAAATCTCCATTTTTATTCGACCATGTCACAGATTGCATTTACACGGTAGCTTCTAGAAATGGCACAGAGAAGAGCATTAAAAAAGAGGACGGTGCGATTCTAACTTTTAATTTAAAATTGGTGGAGCAAAATTACTGTAAATATTGAAAACTAAGCAGGTGGTAAAAATAGAGAATGAAAGTTTTTGTGTAATGACGTTGACAAAAAGCTTACGGCCCACAAAATAAAATGATAATAGAAAAACAAAGATTTACGGAGTCATTACAAAATGTGAAACTGAAATTAACGGAAGTATGAAACTTTCCAAATGCTGCGCACCATACACAATGAGCGGCGGCGGCGTAGCGCAGCGTATGTGGGGGAACGGGCAATATGCTTAAGTGTATTTGCAAAATAATATGCCAAAAAATAAAAAATGCTGCCGAAAGTCACCATTCCACGCGGACGAAGTCGCGGGCACAGTAAGTAAATGATACTTATAAAGTTTCAGGGTTATAAAATATGTAATTGCGATATGGGATTATTTTGGTATTGACGAAGGAGCTTTAGTGGCTTAGAAATATAAAACGGCATATTTCCAATCTGAATTAAATATTTTTTAAACTTTTTAGTTTTAACTAATAAAAGCTTGTATATTTTTTTTGTTTATTTAATTTTTTTAGTTATAATTATTTAATTTTTACTGTTGAACTAAATCGAGACCAACAGAAACTTAACAGGCCATCATAAAGGATTGCGAGTTCTCGCGTCCGGGGCCAACCTTAGGTGCACCGTGCAGGATCACCCACCATAATTGAATGCATATATAAAGAAAAATGGAAATGGGTTCGAGTCCCATCGGAGCTGGTTGTGAGACGGGTCGATTTTTTCTAAATACTTTATTTTCCATTTTTCTATGATAAAAACTGCATTGCGAATGCAAAAAAGTAAAAATTTAAATAACTTGCATATATAAAATTTCGTGTCAGTGCTGTTGACTGTTGAAGAGCTTTCTCGTCTGGAGTCAATTTTACTGTTTTCATGTTTAAGTAGTTCCAAAAATCAACTTTTATCAAAATCGGCCCATAAACAAACAAAAACGTTGGCCGCCATCTTGGATTTTTTTATATTTTATAATTGCGTTCCTGTTTTCTTATCAAAATGATACCATAAACCGTGTTTCATCGAAATCGGCCCATAAATAAAAATGTTGGCCGCCGTCTTGGATTTTCTAATATTTTTAACATTGCGTTGCTGTTTTCTTGTCAAAATAGTACCAAAAACCGAGTTTCATTTAAATCGGCCCACAAACAAAAAAGTTGGCCGCTATCTTGGACTTTTCAATAATTTTAACATCGCATTCCTGTTTTCTTGTCAAAATAGTACCCAAAACCGAGTTTTATCAAAATCGGCCCACAAACAAAAAAGTTGGCCGCCATCTTGGATTTTTAATATTTTAAAATTGCGTTCCTGTTTTCCTATCAAAATGATACCATAAACCCTGTTTCATCAAAATCGGCCCATAAACAAAAAAGTTGGCCGCCATCTTGGATTTTATAATATTTTTAACATTGCGTTGCTGTTTTCTTGTCAAAATAGTACCAAAAACCGAGTTTCATTTAAATCGGCCCACAAACAAAAAAGTTGGCCGCCATCTTGGACTTTTCAATAATTTTAAAATTGCGTTCCTGTTTTTTTGTCAAAATAGTACCCAAAACCGAGTTTTATCAAAATCGGCCGACAAACAAAATAGTTGGCCGCCATCTTAGATTTTTTAATATTTTTAACATTGCGTTGCTGTTTTCTTGTCAAAATAGTACCAAAAACCGAGTTTCATTTAAATCGGCCCACAAACAAAAAAGTTGGCCGCCATCTTGGACTTTTCAATCATTTTAACATTGCGTTCCTGTTTTCTTGTCAAAATAATACCCAAAACCGAGTTTTATCAAAATCGGCCCACAAACAACAAAGTTGGCCGCCATCTTGGATTTTTAATATTTTTAACATTGCGTTGCTGTTTTTTTAACAAGATAGTACCAAAACCCAAGTTTTGCCAAAATTGGCCCCACACACAAAAAAGTGGGCCGCAATCTTGGATTTTTTAAAATTTTTAACATTGCGTTCCTGTTTTCTTGTCAAGAGTTCTCATCAAGACAATTCAAACTGGTTACGTTGAATCATTGAAGAGTTCCATCAACCATTTCCTGGCTCCAGCAATAGACCTTGGAAACAACTTGGCTCAAGAGTTCTTATCAAGACAATTCAAACGAGCCCAAACTCAAAGTAGTTACGTTGAATTTATGAAGAGTTCCATCAGCCACTTACTGGCTGTAGAATTTGACCTTGGAAATTACTTGGCACATGAGTTTTTATCAAGACGATTCAAACGAGCCCAAACTCGAAGTGGTTACGTTGAGTCGTTGAAGAGTTCCATCAACCACCTCCTGACTCCAGCATTACCTTCGAAACTGCTTGGCACTAGAGTTTCCATCAAGACGATTCAAATAAGCCCAAACTCGAAATGTTTACGTTGGATCGTTGAAGAGTTCCATCAACCACTTCCTGACTCCAGCATCAGACTTTCGAAACTACTAGGCACAAGAGTTCTCATCAAGACGATTCAAACGAGCCCAAACTCGAAGTGTTTACGTTGAATTGGTAAAGAGTTCCATCAGCCACTTACTGGCTCCAGAATTTGGCCTTGGAAACTACTTGGTACAAGAGTTCTCATCAAGATGATTCAAATGAGCCCAAACTCGAAGTGTTTACGTTGGATCGTTGAAGAGTTCCATCAACCACCTCCTGACTCCAGCATCACACTTTCGAAACTACTTGGCACAAGAGTTCTCATCAAGACTATTCAAACAAGCCCAAACTCGAAGTGTTTACGTTGAATAAAAGATAAAAGATAAAAATATTCTTTATTCACTTAGACATAATAAATATGTACTTATGAATCGTCAATATTTTCCTACCACCCATTCAAGACTTTTTTAACTGACAAGAAGAATGGGCGCAAGAAACTTGCCAGCGTTTCTTAGTTAGGTAACGATATTTACAAAAAAAAAACATATCGTTACTAATACAACAATTGCTTAGTATAAAAATACATCAATTTAAACAGTGATTATGTTATGTGTTACATCATGACCATGCATTGCGGTCATTCAAATAATCGTCTACTTTATAGTATCCTTTGCTCATCAGCGACTCTTTAATGTAACATTTAAATTTATGCAATGGTAGTTCAATAATATGCTGTGGAACTTTATTAAAAAAGGATATGCTTTTCCCCAGAAATGAGGCTCTGGATTTTTCTAGCCTAAACTTGGGAACGACAAGTTTATATTTATTTCTTGTGTTAAAGCGATGAATATCGCTCTGCTTTACAAATGTATTATAATATTTTTTCACATAAATAATATTTTCATAGATGTATTGTCCTGCAACAGTTAAAATGTTTATTTCTTTAAATAGATCTCTTAAAGAATCTCTCGATCGGAGGTTGTACATGGCGCGAATAGCCCTTTTTTGGAGCACGAATATACTTTGGATGTTAGCGGCTGAGCCCCACAACAAAAGGCCGTAGGACATAACACTATGAAAAAAACTAAAATAGACTATTCTAGCCGTTTCAATATCGGTTAAGAGCCTTATTTTCTTTACTGCGAATGCGGCCGAACTGAGTCTACTCGCCAAGGCTTCGATATGAGGATCCCATTGTAGTCGCGAGTCTAATATAATACCTAGAAACTTTGTATTGTTAATGAATTCGACCATATCGCCGTCTAGTCTTATATGAAAATCAACTTGTCTTACATTAGGTAACGAAAATTTTAAACACTTAGTTTTCTTTGAGTTTAATGATAAATTATTACTATTAAACCAATGTGACACTTTTGAAAGAGCACTATTTACTTCGTCAGAACAGTCATCACCTCTATCTACTTTAAAGACTAGAGATGTATCATCTGCAAATAGCACTGTCTCACATAAATTCTTCGCGTAGTAAGGAAGGTCATTTATGTATATTAAAAACAACAGCGGGCCCAATATTGATCCTTGGGGTACGCCCATAGTAATGGGAGCTCCGGTAGACTCAGTTTTATTAATAACTACCTTCTGAGTTCTTTCATACAGATATGAATGCATAAGGCTTACTGACATTTCAGAAACACCATAATGTTTTAACTTCCTTAATAGTGTTTGGTGATCAACACAATCGAATGCCTTGGAAAGGTCACAAAAAATAGCGATTACATCCTGCTTGTCCTCCCAGGCATCAAGTACATGTTTTAGAAATGCAACCCCAGCATCAGTTGTACTTTTACCTTTTGAAAAACCAAACTGTTTCTCATGCAGTATACTATTTAATTTAAAATATTCTAAAAGTTGAGCATAAATTAATTTCTCAAATATTTTACTTATTGCTGGTAGTATGGATATAGGTCTAAAATTTGCTGGGTCACTTTTGTCACCAGTTTTAAACAGAGGAATTATTTTACTATTTTTCATTAAATTAGGAAAGACCCCTTCACTTATACATTGGTTAAAAATTATTGCTAATGATGGAGCTATCACATCAATTATTGATTTGATGATACTTGTAGATATGCCCCAGAGATCTTCTGTTTTCTTAATATTTATTGCTTTGAATGCTTTAATAATATCTTCGGTAGTGACATAGCTAAAACTAAATGTTTCCTGGCACTTGTTCACACTAGATTCCATAAGAGAGACAGCGGTGTTGGGGCAAGAGTTAAGTCTGCTAGTAGTTTCTAACGGAATTCGAGCAAAGTAACCTTCAAAAGCACTAGCCACCTCAATATCTGATTCAAAAGTCTGATCACTAATTTTTAAGTTAAATGAATTAATTTTGCTTTTTATTTTGCCAGTTTCTTGGTTTATAATACTCCAGGTAGCTTTTATTTTATTTTCAGATGATTTAATTTTATTTGAAATATACCTAGATTTTGCCAGAGCACATACTTTCCTAAATGTTTTTGAATATTTCTTGACATATTCAATGAAGCTAGGATCACAGGAATTGATGAAGAGTTCCATCAGCCACTTACTGGCTCCAGAATTTGACCTTGGAAACTACTTGGCACAAGAGTTCTCATCAAGACGATTCAAATAAGCCCAAACTCGAAGTGTTTACGTTGGATCGTTGAAGAGTTCCATCAACCACCTCCTGACTCCAGCATCAGACTTTCGAAACTACTTTGCACAAGAGTTTTCATCTAGACGATTCAAAGTGGTTACGTACGTTGAATTGGTAAGTAGTTCCATCAGCCACTTCCTGGCTCCAGCATTTGACCAGATATCTGATGTGATGACGTATCAAACAAATTGTTGAGTGGAAAACTAATTATGTCCTGATATTTGTATAGCTTTCCGGATTTTTGGAAATTTTACTTTACCTACCTTTTCTTTACCACCGCTCAAAGTGTTTGTGTACAGATAGTCTGATTTCGAGTGTCAGAAGCTGAGAAAAAGCGACGTGCTCTCACCTTGAAATCAGCGGGCTTACTAAATTTTGCTGCTAGGGCGGCTTGTATATAAACAATGTTTTATTTATCTTCGCGTTCTATACGAAAATGTATGAGCGAAGCGCGCTTCAAAATTGTCAATCTTTGACGCCAGATTGTTCTCAATTTATATAAAAAACGGAAAATATGGCGCGGTGAATCAATTCTATGTTTCATTGTCATTTAATTTAACATTAAATATTATTAAAAAGATTATTTTTCTTTAACAATATCTTTAAAACAAAAAACGTTGATTTCACTGTTTTTAGTGAAGTTTGCGTTTTTTTTGCCATTAACGTGAGTAAAGTATTTAAAATTTTCCACGGTGTTATTGTAGAGTAACTATTCCTGTTTACTATCATATTTTTTAAAGTAATATCTGTCGTTAATTCTATGTTCAAAGTTTAAAACCCTGAAAGCTGTTTTACGCTTTTCACTTACCGCCGGCCCTTAATACATTTTTACGTTTAAAATGTAGGAAGGATCCTACATACTCGCAGGTCGCTTTGGGTGAAGCACAGTTGTAGTTTTTTCTATTTTATAAAAGAAAAGATGGTACGGAACCCTCGGGGCGCGAGTCCGACTGGCTCTTGACCGGTTTCTTCTTAGTATATTTTATACCGGTACCTTTTAGACTGTGTACGGACCGGCGGGCGGCGGCCCCACGAACGCCAACGAACGACATCAGGCATTGCTCGCTTCACGTTTCTGGCCTTCGAAGATCAATCTAAAGCTAGGTAAAGGATTACTGGGAGCGATTCCAGTTAACATTCGGAGTTTCTGATCATCTGATTGAGACAGAGGGGAAAACAGAACCTCTTTGATGGCGTTCGTTGGCCTTTGTTGGTCCGGTGTGTATGCAGCTCTAGCACAGAATATGGCATTAGGCAAGCGCCATTCATCGTAGATCGCATCAACGAACGCTTAGGGGCGTGATAGCGGACAAGCGCTTGCCTATCAATCAATAATAAAAAAAAACTTTACAGTTTGTTATCACTACGAAGCTACTAACATGATGGCTTCTTACGTGCTTTTCTGTTGCAGTGATAATCTTTGGAACTAAAACAGTCTTCATACGACAGGACAGTCCATTTTGACAGCTCATTTCGTATTGCAAGTGGCTCCTCTGCCACGGCTGTCACCGGAACAAACAGAAGTGTGGGACTATACCTATTAAATTGCTTACTCTTGACGGCTGACACCATGAAGCTCGACTTAATACTGAGGTAACTGGAGAGTGCAGTACGAACAATTTTTTGAATACCACAAATAACACAGTGGCTGTCTTCCGTCTCACCTACACTTTAAAAAAATACGTATGGTCATATGAGACAGCTGACAGCCACTACATACATAAATGTCAAATTTGCTGGCGACACTTTTTTATTCAGGGTGAGAGCTCCAGTTACCTCAGAGTATTAAGTCAAACTTCATGGCTGACACCCTGAGAAAACTCAGTTATTGTGTTTTAATGAATTAAAAATACGTAAACTATACTTGAATTAGATTTCGATTTATTGATTTGTAGATCAATTTGAATTGTTGGAAAACGGACATTGATAATTGTGATTTGATTACGATTATTGTTATTTGAAATACCTAAAAAAAATTGTAATTTATCGCAAGGCTCTAGGTCAGCTAAGAGGATGAGGTTACTTCGTGCTTTTAAAATCGATGAGGACCTTGAAGCTCGGTTAACAAGCAATCGCAAGCGCAACACTGAATCCCACGCTTCCGAGACCTACACCCATATACACACACATAATACCTTGCGGTCACTGGAAGGAAGTGTAGATTACACATAAAATAAACAAATACAAAAGTCACTTTACCGTGCGTACGAAGTCGCGGGCAACAGCTAGTATTAAATAAAATTCAACGCGGCGCCATTTTCGGTCAGGATACCGCCTTAAAATATTTCTCATTCTTCGGTTTTTAAGTGCAGTATTGCTATATGGTATTAGCAAAAGTCGTAAGAACATTGGCTTATCTCAGTTATGGGTTGCACTTGATTGAACCGGTGGAGTAATGACTTAATACAGAGCTTTCAGGGAAATTGTCCGCCATTACAGCGCACGACATATCGCCTAATGACTGTAGCGTCATCAACCTGCATTTTAATTTACAAAAGTTAAGGCTTAAGTTATTGCTTGCAGTTCCAAGTAACCATACATTTTCGGTAATTTGACAGTTTTACAACCTTTTCTGAAATTGAATTTTTCAATTTTGCTGGAATTCTTGTTTGAGTGTATCTGTTGCACTTCATGTGCTTCGAAAAACGTTGTACCACAAAAGTATTTTGGACAAAAGCTGTTTTGCTTATTATGACCTTGATCTTATTTGTAAGCAATTCCTTTAGCGAATGCATTGTACGATGTCGATATTTAATAATATAAAATCCGCAACTCTCAATTCAACACTACACTATCTTTTGTCTTTTTTTAAGGGTTACCAAGCACTTAGCTCTCATCACCACTGATGATAAGCAATGATAAGGCTGAATGAGGAATCGCAATACTCCTGGAATGCTAAAACTCAGAGGAACTAACTTATCTCTAAAAGTCTAAACTTCGTTTCGGTATATTTACTTAGTTTTCATAAAACTGCGACAAAACAGATGCTCAGGGGAAGATTTTTTAAAATCTTTTCTTGGTAGCTCAGTAGCGTTACACCTAACTATGATGTAGGAGCAGTTTTCAAGCCGAGACGTAGTCAGTGATATAATTGGTGTGATTGAAAGAAAATATTTATTTATTTATTTATAAAGCCTCTCGAACTAAGACAAAACTTAAATATGGAAGCAACTGACTTTTTTTGCAACGGAGAAAAAGATGACAAATGTTACAATCTTATATCATGAAAGCGATAATAAATTAGATATAAAGGTGCGCCCTTTGAAGTGCGCTCTTATTTTCTCGACCGTTTTTGATCATCCAACCGGGTATCTAATGGTATTGTTGAACGAAATTTATCAAATATGCATTATTACTTTCAAAAAATTAAAACGATTTTTTATAACTAAGCGTTTCGTTTAATAACGTAACTATAAATCTACATTTTCCTTGTTGTGTGACTCTTTTAACTCTTGCTTATAATTAAGCCGTTTTTTTTCATTTTAACTCACAAATAAGTGCTGAATCAAAATCATACTAATATTTTAAATGTGAAAGTTTAGATGTTTGGATTTTTGTTACTCAATCACGCCAAAACGGCTGAACGGATATGGCTGAAATTTGGGACACAGATACTTTGTAGCCTAGAGAGGAACATAGGCTACGTTTTATCTCGGAAAAATATCACATTCCTGCGGGATAACGTCGTGTAGTCCACGCGGGCGAAGCCGCAGGCGGAAAGCTAGTAGTATATGACATAAAAAAATTCTGAAGCCCATGTGGATTGATGTCTAAATATAATTTATGCTTAACCTTTACCCCTCTCCTTGGGGCTTAAACATTTATTTAAATATATAAACATCAATACATCGATGCTGAAAATATTATGATAAAAAACTTTAATCATTTAAATTTTGTCGTAAAAATATCTATAAAAAGCGTGGTATCAAAGTAAATCAAGTCCATTGAAGGTCCACGAGTTGTTCTATACTTCTGTATTATGTTTGAGCCTTTTGCCGGTCTGTTGCCCGTTGCCCGGCCACGCGTATAATTTTATATCAAAATATCAACCCAAGTCGTGTGGAAGAAGGAGATGGATTAAATGCGTTGTACGCCAACAAATTGTGATTTTATTTTGATTACTTTACTGAATGTGCGAAATATTGCTTTTGTTTTTTTACTAAGAGCAAATAGATTTTTTGTGACATGCTTTTGATAGTTATTAATTCTAATGTTAAATTTGTATAAGTAATAAGATTACCTTCGTTTTTCGTGTTTGCAAAACGGTTGATATTAGCTTTCAGTTACAGTGCGAAGTAGATATCAAAAATGGTTATGTTTTCGTAGCATGAATAAATTTACTTCACTCTGAACGTTATGTTAACAGCATAGGTAGGTATTTAATCTTGTCAAAGTCTACATAGAGCTACATAATAAAAAAAATATACAGATTTCTACGCAGAATCAGTCCCAACGGTAACCAAAAGTTACTTAACCCGTAATCATTTGGAACATTTGTAACATAATTAAGGCAGTTAGTTTACCTTATCCAAGTATTGCACCGTCAAAACGTTCCAAGTTTCGAGAAGTTATCTCAGAAGTTCCGCAATCTACCTCGTAGGTCGGGCCAATCTCTCTGCAAATGGCTCTCTAAGTAGCCCAAAGCAGTCTCCATCCCACTACAACTCAGCACACGGTGTTATGAAAATCCCCTCTGCATAATGGGAAATAACGGGTATTACTGAACGAATCGCGCTGACCTAGCTATTTCGAGGCAAAACACGAGCGAATACTTCTCTTTTTAACCGACGCTCCTCCCATTTCAATTGCATCGGGCCACGAAATGAAACATTACAAACAAATGCCGCCCGAACTTTAAAATGCAATCTTTGCGCAAACGAAAGATTAATGGGGGAAACGCTGAAGCGCTCCGGTGACAGTGCCAAAAACCAAAAGCGTTCGCGTATGGTAGTGCTTACAAAAAGAGCAGCGCCGTATTCGCGTTCATTAAAGCGGTCGGAATTAGCAGGCGTTAGTGTGGCTGGGGTGGCCACATGCAAGTCATTATGTGGACGATCATTGAATTAATTACGTGGATGTTAGGAAGCGGCGGGTGGAGCCCGTCGCTCCGTCACCCGCCTCTACGCCACCAGGGAGCCAATTCACCCTTCTTGATTGTGTAATCTAACTTTTACAGCCTACATGCATTCACACTTAGAGGAACTAACATTATGACTGTGGTAGGTCTCTGAACAGTAAAGTAATATAATGTTCTGTAACATATCATTTTTTTAATATGTTACATTCATAATAAACTATGATAGTACTAACCTTCATTCCTGTTTTTTATCCAATATTTTGTACCTTTACACAACACAGTTTTTATACATCCCTTATTGCAAAGTACATACATTCTCATTAACTCAATTCCAAACAATAATTGCTAATTTTTACATCTTAGGTACACTTATATTTGTCAACAAACATCTATCACGTCTGACGTTTGACATTTAATTTTATCAGAGTAAACATCATAATTTTTGAACCACTGGCTCAATCTTGTGAGGAACAGCAGAACTATTTCCACGAGCAATTATCCAGAGATATACGTCTTCTCATTCTTGCATGGATGTCCAGCTATTTCCATCTCTTTTTCTTATAAAGACACCTTGCGTTGAGAGTCCACACTTCATCAAACTTTAGCGCCATCTGGTGTCAAATAGTGGCAAAGTATGCCGCACATATATTGTCATCTCTCTCACACCTAAATGCATAGCCATCCTGTCATCTCGTTCATGCAACAGCACCGAAACTGACATCTGGCGTAGAGTAGCTCTCTTGCTTTAATAATTGAACTTCTACATATTGAGTCCAGATTATCTATGGTACCTAAAAACTTTTATCAATAACATTATGAATATCTAATTTACAATGAAAGTAATTAGTTATTCATAATCTACAAATCTTCCTTTATTTGATTTTATATAATTCTTCATTTATCTTTAGCTAATTTTCTTAACCATAGACTATATTCGGATCATTCTAGAAATGTACAAGTGAGCATTGTCTATGCTACTTACCTTGGAAAATTCGAGATTGATGGTAAAGCAATATGAATTAAAAACAAGATTCTAGAAAAGTCGTGGCAGAACATATAAATAGGGCCCGTCTCGCCCCAGTGTTTTTTTCTCTCGATAACCGCTACTTAACTGACTGTGAAAAAGGTGTGAAGCAAAGTCAGTGTGAACTGTTATTGCATAGACATTTTTTTACCTACGTAGTTTATTCCTGATAAACCTAACCGTCCTAAGCTGCATCATTGTGTGAACACTGCAATTTTCTTGATTCGTCCTCGATCTTCAGCGTCCGGGTAAGTCGATCTGCTAAATGGCAAACAAATTACCAACATCTCTTTATGTCACTGCTTTGGCATAACGCTGTGTTTTCTTCTTCCTCGACAGTTCTTATTATTGACTGGACTACCTGTCCGGAGCGAGCACCTGCGAAGCTGATATCATACCGGCGAGCCCTCGTTCGCTGACCTTAGGCCTTGAGAGACCGGCGTTCGCAACCCCTCCTCGGAATATTAATCTCAGGTGTAATCGTTTTTTATATCTTTATCTCTTAACTACATCTCTCCATACTCTCTTCGTTTATGAGTTGTTCATAAACGTGGCGCCCATTAATTGTCTCTAATCTTCTCCTCTCTCATAAGTTTAACCTTACTACATACATATAAGTATTACCTACCTGCCTTTCAATTTTGTAACACTCCCAACTTGATTTAAACTACACTTGTGAACTTATAAAATGTTTAATATTGAATAACAACCATATTTTAATTTGTGTTTGTATTTGTATATCCAGTCTGACACGTTGTAAACCTATTTTTAAGGATAGCGATAGCCTAGGTCTCCTATTCATATGAATTTCTTTTGAACCCTTATTTGCTTAGTTTTAACTTCATTACCTGTTTATGTAATTTCCAACTCAGTGAGAATATTGTAATTTAAGTCCCTCTGACAGTGCAACAAGTGAGCTGCAAAGTAGAATAATTATCCCCACGCCCTGTATTTCTTGTAAGGACCTAATTCTACATGTTATAAAAATAAAACTTCACATTTCATTATATTTCAATTTCTTTTATTTTACATCAAAACCTATAGTTAAAAATATAAGTTACAGTTCTAATGTCTGCAATAAACAAAATGGTAAGCACGCTGCCTTTTGCGACACGATTTAGGCAAATTATAAGCTACCGTTATTTTTGGTATAAGAGAGCTTATTTAGTTATTGTGGTAGCGGCGTTACCTAGGTAGCAAAGCTAATAATTAAATCAAATTTTTGTCCTTACTGACTAAATTATAAGATTTAAAAAAGTATGATAACATATAATGTATATAACAATGATGTTTTCAGCATTATCGTGTTCCGGCTGTTAGAGATAAGATAGCCAGTTCTTCAGTGAATGAGGATTCCGGGAGTAGTGCGCTTACACCTTCAGCCTTATCACCACTTAACATCGGGTGTGATGAAGGCTAAGTGCTATCCTGCTGTAAATTTAAACAAACAACATAATACATAATAAGAGAAACACATTACCGTCACTTGAAAGAGAACGTAAGGTAGGTAAAGACTCAAATAAAACCAGCCAGCAATCTAAATACGATCGCGACGGATTGCAGCACGAACCAAAAATCTTTACTGCAAGAAAAAGCGTGGAAATAGCGAATTGATTGTCGTGATCCTAGAGTTTGCATGTCTGTGTATAGATAAGGGGTTGTACACCCTCGGCTTGACTCGGGAAGGCAGAATCAAATTAGGTCGGGCGGTCGGCCGATGGTATCGCAGTGCACCAACGTCTCGCGATAGCGCACACTAGATACAACGTTTGATAACTGCCCTCTGGCGGATGACGCATTTGAGGAAATGTTTTTAGTCCCCGTGCCTTATCTAGTACTACCGACTTGTTAAGATAAATTAAGTAAGTGCCCGCAGGAGTTCACGGTATTTGTTGCTAGGTCCTATGCGAAACGAGATAATGTAGCGCGAAATTTTGGTTGTTTCAAAATATCATCACTTATAAAGGAGAGTGTTATTTGAAAAAAAAAGCCTTGAAATAGCGAATTGATTGTCATGATCCTAAAGTTTGCATGTCTGAGTATGGATAAGGGGTTGTACACCCAAGAATAGAAGAAGAATCAAATTAGGTCGGGCGGTCGGCCGATAGAATCGCGCTGCACCGACGACGTCTCGCGATAGCACACACTAGATACTACGTTTGAAAACTGCCCCCTGGCGGATGACGCATTTGAGGAAATGTTTTTAGTCCCCGTGCCTTATCTAGTACCACCGACCTGTAAAGATAAATTAAGTGAGTGCCCGCAGGAGTGTATAGTACAGTGTTTGTTGCAAAATTAGAAAATAGAACGCGAAATTTTGACGGTGGCAACATTTTCTTAGTAGTAAAATTCTAACTGATATTAGGTTCAGTATAGAGCTTATTTAGATTAAGAACTTTGAAATTAGCACATCAGCATAAAATTCTTTTAATATTTTAGGTATGTTTAAAAAATCGGTGAATTTTTCCATAACTAGATTTTACACTGCCTTAAATCTTTAAGTTTGCGGAAACATTATTTTAGTTTAAAAATAATCAAACTGTATACCTAGATTAAAAAATACAGCTGACATCAAATCCACGATCTTTCATTGTTTTCCTTTCTTTTAATATGTACTAGCTTCCGCCCGCGACTTTGTCCGCGTGGACATCCGAGAAAATACTTAGAGGAACAATAACCAGGATAAAAAGTATTCTATGTTTTAATTTAATAATAATCCGATCAGCCGTTTTTACTTGATTAGGTGGGTCCTCCCTCACCAAGTGAGCAGCCTCGTGAGAGGCAGAACGTTTGCCACGTGCGGCGGGCTTTGCACGAGGCTGCACCAATGTCCCCTAAGTATTTTCTCGAATGTCCACACGGACGAAGTCGCGGGCGGAAGCTAGTTTACTTGTATAATTCAATAAGGACCTTTACCCTCTGGGTTTAATTTTCGGAAAATTACGAAATGAGTTGCCTATTTGTTTTAAGAAGTAAGCCTACAAAGTTTCAACTTGAAACGTCTGTTATACCCCTGATTTTTCATTCAAAACTTCACCCCTATTTCAATCTTTTAGGGGTTGAATCATGTTCAGCGTGTTTAACATCAAAATTAATGCCATTTTTGCAATCGTCATCCCATAAAACCTCAATAACGACATCCATATCGATGTTTAGGTTTATTTATCCCATTTAACCTCTAAGGGGTTGATTTTCGAAAAAATACGTAATATGTGTTTGCTTATTTGTTTTACTTTCCGACCGGATTTTCCAGATACAACATTTCATCCCCCTTTTCACCCCTTCGGGGGTGGAATTGTCAAAAACGCTGACAGAGGTTAATATTTATTTTTAATTGCCAGCCTAATTACAAAATTTGAAGATACTAACTTCAAAACTGACGGACTTTCATACACATATTCATCCCCTATTTTACCCCCTGGGTTTGATTTTCGGAAAATTACGAAATGGGTTGCCTATTTGTTTTAAGAAGTAAGCTTACAAAGTTTCAAGTTGAAATGTCTATTTTACCCCCTGATTTTTCAATCAAAATTTCACCCCTATTCAACCTTTTAGGGGTTGAATCATGTTCGGCGTGTTAAACATCAGAATAAATGCCATTTTTGCAATCGTCATCCCATAAAACCTCAATAACGACATCCATATCGATTTTTAGGTTTATTTATCCCATTTAACCTCTAAGTGGTTGATTTTTGAAAAATACGAAATATGTGTTTGCTTATTTGTTTTACTTTCCGACCATAAGCCTAAATAATAAATTTAATGAAGGACTTTCCAGATACAATATTTCATCCCCATTTTCACCCCTTCGGGGGTGGAATTGTCAAAAACGCTGACACAGGTAAATATTAATTTTCAGTTGCCAGTCTAAATACAAAATTTGAAGATCCTATCTTTAAAACTTACGGACTTTCATACAAACATTCATCCCCTATTTTACCCCCTTTGGTGTGGAATATCCAAAAATCCTTTCTTAGTGGATGCCTACACTGTAAAACGTATCTATGTGCAAAATTTGAAGTCTCTAGGTTCAGCGGTTTGGACTGTGCGTTGATATCTCAGTCAGTCAGTTAGTCAGTCAGTCAGTCAGGACTTTGAATTTTACATAAATAGATATAGATATCATGTTTGTTAGAGAGATTTGATCCTTATACTTGACCCCATTGATTGATGAGATATAACTACAGGATGTGTTTTTTTCGAATGTAAGTTGGTTCGGTTCCTGGTTGCGGGAAGCATCTTTTTCAAAAATCTATGAAAGCATATTTGTTTCTTTTTAAAAATAAAAGCATATTTTCTGTAAGTAAATAAGCTAACTAAAGGATTTATAGCATATTTTTTTCCACCCCGTATAAATAAAAATCAAAATATCCTACAGCATTGCGATGTTTAGGAACCCAGTAATTTTTCCTTTATTTAATTGATGTATAGATAGATATCTATACATCAATATTATCATCATATTATCAAAATACTTTTCGTTTAATCATTTAGGGCCGCCGTACAGAGCCTAGTTAAGAACACATTATTTTAGTTTTAATGGAAACTAGAAACAATAGTTTTAAGGGTGATATACTCGTATAAACTAGGTAACCTTAGTTATATTATGATAAAGTCATTTTTAAATTTGGCGACTTCATATGAAATACGACAGGGAGAAAAAAACAGCCCTTGGCAAGTTACTTGGCGGTTCTTCTCGTTATAATTACAAGGCCTCCAGCGCCGTAGGATTTGCGAACCGGTGGCGTAGCTTCATTGACGTTCACAAATGCTGCATATTAGCCTAAAATGAATAAATGGTTTCAATACAATTTATACCAATATCATTCGAAAGTGTGAAACTTGTTTCATGAGTCTGTTTATGTATTAGGTAAACATTCCCATTCATTCGGCACTCAAACAATACCGGAGCCCAATTGGTTTGCTATTATTCAATTTTCCAATGAGCGAAAGCATCGATGATTGGTGATAACATAACGTTAACGTAACGTGAAACAGGAATGTGAAACAAGACTTTGAACATCAATATTATCATTGGAAATTACAATTGCTGCTTCTGAAAATTACGTTGAGGCAAGAGTTTATTTTGTAACATGGAGAAAAGTTTTACGCGCGTTGTGCATTTCATTCAGAATAACTAAATCGGTAAAAAAGCCGCAGGACCGATCGTTGTGGAGATCCTTGGGGGAGGCCTAAGTCCAGCTGTGGGCTTCATTAAACTAAATGAGTGAAAGAGAAATGTTCTTAAAAATATATTATGATAACTATTAATGTAAAACTTATTTATATTCTTTCTGTCTTATTTATAAATATTTGATAGACAAGAAACCAAAGAAATATTGATGATAATTTTTATATTTATGTAAAAAAATATATATCTTTCTATAAGCATAACATGGAAATTTTGAATATTGAGCAAAGTTTTGCTGCGCTATCAAATCACTACAAAAGTTTTGGATAATATAAAACTAATGAGTGTTAAAGTCCTGCCATGAGATAAATATTAATTCAATTAGATTCCTGATTCTTATCCAACGGACTAAACAAATCTAAGTATTTCAAATCATTAGTGGCTGTAAAATGTAGCCACCGATACAATTACACAACTACTCAGGTTGGGTGCCACCGTTAATCATAGTTTCACAGGTAATTATTTCTAAGCTATATTTATTGACAGTAAAATTATTGATTACGTGGACTTAATACGGCTTGCGATACCTTACTATGCTAATGACATTACTTAGAACCTATATGTTTTACATAAGTAATTTCAGATTATCAAGCGAACCTATAATGTCTTCTTATAGCGGTTAAAAGCTCATTTTAATTGCTTGTACGACGAAAACATTTTGAAAATGAATATCCTGCTGGTTCTGCTAACTGAAATTAATTAGTATCATAATACAGTCAGGCTAATCTGTAAACTCTAATTTGCATTAAGTGCTGAGTAAGGTAAATGTAAAGTTAGGAAGTAAGTTGTAAGCGTAAATAATTGTCTGTAAATGGAAAGGCAACTTTTTTAATTATTCAACAATTGCATATCCAATATTCTGTGATTTTGGTGGCGTTAACACTTTTCATTCAAATTGGATTTAATCTGTAACATTGAAGCTCAGAGAGTTACATAGCAAACGAGTCTTTTACCGATAGCATTAGAACCTGCAATTATTGACGTTACATCTTCACAATTTTATTAGCATGACAGAAAAAATAAACATGAATATGCGAAGTTTACCGTTTAGTTACAGCATTAAAGAAAATAAAAATACATTGATTCATTTTATCAGACGAAATAATAAACTAAATTACCTAACATATTTTGTTTACTTAGTTTTAACATACATTCATACAGATAATTATGAAGTTAAGAGAGTCAGATGGGTGTATTAACACAGTAACAATAATCACTATAATATAGAACGTGATCAATTAAAACTTGTTCTAGTAAACCAACGTAAAGTGCCATCTGCGGTTTCGCTCGTAACTTAGTGAAATTTAAGGCGAGGATTCCCGACCGAAATAGGCACGCTAACGCTTGCTCGGCCGCGCTCGATACACATCACGCGGACGAATTGGCAGCCGGCAGTGAACTGTGAACTCGCGAGCGCCCCGCGAATCGAAAATCACTTAAAATTCAATTAAAAATTAACTAATAAAAAAATTAGAATTATGACGGCCGGAATCCCTCGGCTACTCAAAGACAATCATTTTTGTATATTTTTTATTAACTAAAACCAAGTATACTGCAAGTAATACGATATTTGGATTACGATTAGACGGATGTTTGGGATTTTATTTCACACAGTAAAGTATCACCATTTGAAAAAAAAAACGGCCGGAAGCACTAGATAAATAACTGTATAATAACATATATTTTTTCCAAGTTTTAAGTACTTGTGATTTGCGAGTAATCCATAACTTAAAATACCCCATTTTGGGGAATCGGCGCCTTAAACTGACTTCACTTTTTAGCATATTTCGCCACCAAAAATTTTAAAAGTAAAAATAACAAGAATAAGCAAGAATGCCACATTCTGTTAAACTTAGTAGCACTAGACAAGTTTTGGAGATAGAGTTTGCTCCCACACTGAAATTACCCTTTTGAGGCATAAACTGTTTTCAAAGCTTATTTTGTCAGTGCCTACCGAGCAAGGGCTCGTCGCTTTTCCCAGGACAAATATTCAAGTAAGTAATTGTGTTTATTATTAAATAACATAAATAAAAAATATCTAGATATAAAATTCTTCGAATGCTGACTGACTGACAGAAAAGGCACTAAGAGAGAATATTTGGAAATTCGCCCACAAAAAAGGGGGTCAGAACTTTTGTGAATATCTCAATTCTACTGAGACGAAGTCACGAGTGGAGCGCTAGTTTATTATAATATATATCTAAAAATGTCACAGGGATAAATGCAAAAATCAGCGATTTGATCATAGCCCGGAGGATGTTAGAATGAATACATTATTTTATCATTTTCCTAATTAAATCAAGATATTTTTAAATCACTAAACTTGTTTAATAAGATTTTATATTATTTTTATGCATTCACAATTTTCCTATACTTGTTTAATAATTTAAATTTTTATACTTTTTTGCATCCACAATGCAATTTTTATTATTGATAAATTGAAAATGAAGTATTTAGAAAAAACGACCCGTCTCACAACCATGGGACTCGAACACACAACATTTCGCAATTTTTTTTGTTTAATTTAAAAACGGAGTCGTTCGTAGCTCAATGCTTAGAGCAATCGCCCAGATAGCGAAAGGTCGTGGGTTCGAGTCCCATCGAAGCTGGTTGTGAGACGGGTCGATTTTTACTAAATACTTACTTCATTTTAAACTTTTCAATTGTTTAATGATGTTATCATAACAGATATCTGTTATGATAACATCATAAGTCTGTCATCGATTTTTACTAAATACTTCATTTTTAATTTTTGAATTGTTTAATGAAACAATTGAAAAATTAAAAATTAAGTATTTAGTAAAAATCGACCCGTCTCACAACCAGCTTCGATGGGACTCGAACCCACGACCTTTCGCTATCCGGGCGATTGCTCTAACCACTGAGCTACGAACGACTCCGTTTTTAAATTAAACAAAAAAAAATTGCGAAATGTTGTGTGTTCGAGCCCCATGGTTGTGAGACGGGTCGATTTTTTCTAAATACTTCATTTTCAATTTATCAATAATAAAAATTGCATTGTGGATGCAAAAAAGTATAAAAATTTAAATTATTAAACAAGTTTAGTGATTCAAAAATATCTTGATTTAATTAGGAAAATGATAAAATAATGTATTCATTCTAACATCCTCCGGGCTATGATCAAATCGCTGATTTTTGCATTTATCCCTGTGACATTTTTAGATATATATTATAATAAACTAGCGCTCCACTCGTGACTTCGTCTCAGTAGAATTGAGATATTCACAAAAGTTCTGACCCCCTTTTTTGCCGGCGAATTTCCAAAAATTCTCTCTTAGTGCCTTTTCTGTCAGTCAGTCATCATTGGAAGAATGTTATATCTAGATATTATTTATTTATGTTATTTAATAATAAACACATTAACAAATAAGTCCATTACTTGAATATTTGTCCTAGGAAAAGCGACGAGTCCTTGCTCGGTAGGCACTGACAAAATAAGCTTTGAAAACAGTTTATGGCATCAAAAGGGTAATTTCAGTGTGGGAGCAAACTCTATCTCCAAAACTTGTCTAGTGCTACTAAGTTTAACAGAATGTGGCATTCTTGCTTATTCTTGTTATTTTTACTTTTAAAATTTTTGGTGGCGAAATATGCTAAAAAGTGAAGTCAGTTTAAATTTCACTAAGTTACGAGCGAAACCGCAGATGGCACTTTACGTTGGTTTACTAGAACAAGTTTTAATTGATCACGTTCTATATAGTGCTTATTGTTACTGTGTTAATACACCCCATCTGATTCTCTTAACTTCATAATTATCTGTATGAATGTATGTTAAAACTAACTAAACAAAATATGTTAGGTAATTTATTTTATTATTTCGTCTGATAAAATGTATCAATGTATTTTTATTTTCTTTAATGCTGTAACTAATCGGTAAACTTCGCATGTTCTGTAGAAAAAATAAAACTCTAAATGACATAAGTGTTTTTGTAAAAATATCAATTTTATGACAAGTATATTTGCCGACTTTACTTTAATATTATATTGGTGACAATATAAGTAATATCATCTAAACCAAACGTACCTATGCAAAATTTCAACTCAATCAGACAGGTCAAATTAAGCTTGTAAGATTTTGACCAGAACGGTAAAAGAAAAAACGGATACGGACTGCGCCAGAGGTCTCGGGTTCGATTCCCGAACAAGACAAATATTTGTGTGCAAGACAAATATTTGTGCGTCTATTTGTCTTGGTCTGGGTGTTTTCTATGTATATTAAGTATGTATTTACAAACTAAAAGTATTTAGGTATATATTTATCCGTTATCAAGTTCACGTAGACACAGTTTCTTAAGAAATTAACTACGGGCTTAGATAATTGGTGTGATTGTATGAAAATATTTATTTATTTAGATTTATATACATTAAAAGAAATAAAATCTTGTAAAAGCGCATCATTGAAGCTTCATGTGTACCATAACACGAGAGTTCCGTGCCTCAATGAATTAGTGGCGACCTCATTAACCCATATAAGCCAGTACTTAGATCACTCTAGCATTAACAATGAAATGAATCACCCTCCTGGGTACCCACCAGAGGGCTAAGACAATGTTTTATGTTCCCCGTTCTTTTGCCGCATACTTACTTGAATTTGAGTTAAAGTTAATTCTTAATTAAATAAAAGTGTTTTATTATGAAGACAATGAAATCTTATCTTAACTTTTAATTTTTTTCAGTCATTCTTGTTGAAGATTATGCTTAAAAAATTGCCGATTATTTTTCACTGATGAGAATTGAAATCGATGGCATTAAATGTCTTTTATCGTTGAGCTTTAGCCTTAGGACTGAATATACCAGGACCATAAAATTTTATAATTAGACATAAGCTTCATTTACCCATATAAGCCAGTACTTAGATCACTCTAGCATTAACAATGAAATGAATCACCCTCCTGGGTACCCACCAGAAGGCTAAGAAACGTTTTATGTTCCCCTGTTCTTTTGCCGCATACTGAATTTTAAATTAAAATGGGAATTTAATAAGATACAGATACTTTTTGGTGTCTACGAGTTTTTTAAAGTTGTCTGATCGTCTTTTGTCGTTGAGAATTCGAATCATAACGATTTTGATATATTTAAGCATCTTTCGTTTTTGTATTAAATTTTATAAATGGAATTTATGTCAGTGTGCTACAATACAACTTGAAAAAATTGGGATCAATCAGTAAACGAAACAAAACATTCAAATCGATAACTGCAACCTCAATTTGTTTAACTCGCGAGTTTTACTTGTTTTTTCATAAAAGTTCCATCTATCATTGTAGATATGTTCACAGTGGGAAGATAATGGCATTGCGATTGAAAATGGTAATAGTGTTCAGGTAACAATAAAATTGGTCAAGGTAATACGTTATCACTACGCGTGGTTGTAAGACTGACGTAAGTTGCGCGGGCGGCGAACAGCGCAATCCACGCTGTCCCTTGTAAATCTAGGCACTGTATTTGTATGAGATGTTTATGTATGCTTGTATTGTTGTCACCACACTGGTGAGGATGTTAGACGCGATTTATTGGTTAGCAAGAATTAGGAAAAATATAATAGGTTCGACAAAACCTGCTAAATATGTAAGACGTTGTCTACGTGATTACTTAATATAGGTATAGGTAGATGAGTGAACAGGAAGTAATCTTATAGGTTAAAGTATTGGCACACGGAAATACTGGCACCTTAAATAAGCCGCAATATCGCCGCAAAACATATAGATAGATAGATAAAACATTTATTGTTTCCACTCACATACATACAAACATGCAGTTGACACAGAAGACATACAAAAATACTGTGTGCAGTTACAAGAGGGTCAAAGCTCGGCAAAATAAAATTACTACCGGTGAAAAGCCGATTTTCTCGCTCTATGCGACGTGATGAAGCGTTTACTACCAGATAACACAATACCAGTCAGAGTTGAATATAAGAAGAATCAGACATAATAAAACTAGTTTGTGTAAAAGGGTTGTGGACAGAGTATGCATTCACGCATTCCCCTCACTAAAATAAACAAAAAGGTTTAACTCAGAATACGTTATCATTAGTATGAAAGTATAAATCAGTAATTAGGTGCCACACTCGCATAATGCTCTACTGAGTTGCTCTGTATTTGCTCTGTTTATCAAAAATTTTAATGGTCCTTTACTGTAAAACATAGATAGAACCTTCGAGGCTATAAAGAAACAACAAAAATAATTTTTCGATGTATTTCATGGGAGATGAAAACGTAAAAAAATTAAAAGAACGCTAGCTTTAACTAAAAATACGACTAAGACATAAGTTAAACTCAAAACAGCTTCTGAAAATAATAGGTATCTAAAACTCAAGTGATTAATATACTTCGATTCTATTTAGAATATCTTAAAGTATGATTGATGCTCAAATCAAAAGCTCTTTAGGAGTTGACAAAAAGTTTATATTTCGAGCGAGTCGTCTGTTTTTCTTATTTGCATGACATTGGGGGTGTAATGCCGCGAAAAAAGATCATTAATGCAATGCATTTAGAGCTTGTGTCGTTTTTGCACACAGGCTGCATGTGTTTAGGGGTGCAGCCACATTCTAATGTAGTTTTTTAATTTAATTTAATTGTTTGGACTGACATGGATATTTTTAAATATAAAATTTCTTTTTTCTTTCATAAAATTGTAAAGCTATGTTTAAACTATGCTCTACAATTATAACAATATTGGCCATTTTCTTTTTAGACCCCTTTTATAGACACAAGCAGGGGCGTATTTTGATATTTGGCGCCCTGGGCCAGTTACGTGGGCCGCCCCATACATTCAAGAAAAAAATACTTTAATAACTAAAAAAACACTCAATAGAATATACATCGCACGCGCTCTAAGATGAAGTAAAAAAAACAACTTATCATTGTAGTTGATTTTTTTTTGTTTACTTATAATATGAGTTTTTAAGTCGGATTTTTAATTAGACGAAGTACTTAATCTGACGTTTACTGGGTTGTCAGGTTTTGACGAAAAATAAATAGTGACGGGGCAAAGTGAATGAATGAAACAAAAATATTATAATTATTTATATAAATATCACGTATAGTTCTTTCGGTAGCCTATGGAGTGGTGAGAACACCGGGCTACCGATATCGAGTCCCGGGTTCGAATACTAGTTGTGCCATGTAGGCACATTTTGTTTGTGGGTCGATTTTGATGAAACTCGGTTTTCGGTACTATTTTGGAAAGAAAACGGCAACGCAATGTTAAAAACATTAAAAAATCCAAGATGGCGGCCAACTTTTTGTTGGTGGGCCGATTTCGATGAAACTCGGTTTTTGGTACTATTTTGACAAGAAAACAGTAAGTAAACGCTTGTGCACTACACTGAATATTACCGTCCCGGAAAAAAACGGATGCTCGTATTTTAATATTAAATCATTTATAATAGTAAGAATTTATTATTTCGTGTAGTTTCAAACCCTAAACTACACAAAATAAATAAATTCTATTATTTATTATTAAAATACAAGCATCCGTTAATTTCCGGTACGGTAAAATTCAGTGTAGTGCACAAGCGCCCTAACGCAATGTTGAAAATGAGAAATGGTCAAGATGGTTGCCTTTTTTAGGGTTACGTTACGTACCCAAAGGGTTAAAACGGGACCCCATTATTAAGACTGCGCTGTCCGTTTGTCTGTCCGTCTTTCTGTCTGTCACCAGGCTGCATCTCATGAACCGTGATAGATACAGTTGTAATTTTCACAGATGATATAAGTATTTCTGTTGCCGCTATAACAACAAATATTAAAAACAGAATCATGTTTGTTCAATGGGAACAGTAAAACGAAATAATAAATTCGGGGTGGCATATTAGGGGTAAGAAGTATCAAAATATAATATTCTACAAGCTTTTATTTATTTTCACCTGTCCCTGTCTGTCTGTCTGTCATGAAATCTTGCATGACCTACTTCCTGACTTTTAAATGGGCTGAAATTTTGTATGTTGGATTGGTTCCGGTGACAATGCATTGGTATCATAAGCAAGATCTAATTGTATACCTAGATAACTGCTCAACGGTCAATAGAACACCCATAATTAAAAATCCGACTTTAGGTGTTGTTGACAATTAGGTAGGTTTTTGAACTTCTTCAGACAAATGAGAAATAAAATTAAAGTAAAAACCATAACACGCCGCATTCAAAGCTGAGCGGGGCGGCCCGAGCCGCCCTGGTAAACTTTTTGAATTTAATCAGCCAAATGAGAAATAAAATATAGGTAAGTTAAGATCATAACAGGCGAGCACACAAAGCTGAGCGGAGCGGCCTGAGGCGCCCTGGTAAACTTTTTGAATTTTGTCCGACAAATGAGAAATAAAATAAAAATAAAGATCATAATAGGCGGGCACCCAAAGCTGAGCGGGGCGGCCCAAGCCACCCTGATAAACTTTTTGAATTTCATCAGACAAATGGGAAATAAAATTTAAGTAAAGATTATAACAGGTGGGCACGCAAAGCTAATAGCGGGGCGGCCCGAGCCATCATAGTAAACTCTTTGAATTTTTATTAGACAACTGGGAATAAGTTATATAATTAAAGATCATAGCAAGCGCGCACCCAACCTCCCTGGTAAACTTTTTGAATTTTGTCCGACAAATGAGAAATAAAATAAAGGTAAAGATCATAACAGGCGGGCGACCGGAGCTGAGCGGGGCGGCCTGAGCCGCCCGCCCTGGAATACTTTTTTAATTTTATCAGAAAAATGAAAAATAAAATAAAGGTAAATATCATATCAAGCAGACACCTGAAGCTAAGCGGGGCGGCCTGAGCCGCCCTGGCAAACTTTGAATTTCATCTGTCAAATGAGAAATAAAATTAAGGTAGGTAAAGATCATAACAATCGGCACCAAAAGCTAAGCGGGGTGGCCAGCATGAGCCGCCCCTGGTAAACTTTTTGAATTTTATCAGACAGATTAAAAATAAAATATAGGTAAAGATCATAACCAGCGCACCCAAAGCTGAGTGGGGCGGCCCAAACCGCCCTGGCAAACTTTTTGAATTTCATTAGACAAAGCATCAGACAAATAAGAAATAAAATATAGGTAAAAATCATAACAATGATTATTACTGGATTTTTGAGTTTAAGATGTTGTTGACAATAATTTATTAGTACTTAAGCTTTTTGATTTTCTTCCGACATCCGATGACAAGTGGGCGCGCTAAGCTGAGCGGGGCGGCTTGCGCCGCCCCTAGCACCCTGCCGCCTTGGGCCATGGCCCCCTTGGCCCTTAGGTAAATACGCCTCTGGACACAAGCCATTTATATGGATTTAAAGGGGATAATATAATATCGCGATTCGTAATTTTAAAGTAAATTAAAGATACTTGTAAAATAAAATGAGTCTTTTATTTCAATGCACCCAAATATTTCCCACTCTCTGTAACCTCTTTTTTATTCGATCATACTTTGGCTTACTACTGGAACGTTTTAAGCCTCGATATTTTTGAACATCTGCCAATCGCCTTCAGCCCTATCTTACATGTCGCAAGTACGTTTCTCCTCTGTGGCCGTAAAGTGCACATGTTACTGGTAAACTACTACCTCATGACCCAGTTACCTCGTGCTCTTTCTTATGCATCGGTAATAAGGTTTAAAACAAAATGAATATCCGCACTATTAAGGTGCATGTTCACTCTAATAAACCTTATGAAGTTTTTTTAAAGCGCTGAACGTAATTTTATATTAGTATGTAGTACTCGTAATGATGTGTATGTACTATAGAATTAAGTCAATTTATTATTATTGAATGATTTCAAAGCACGCAATGCAACATTGGACAATTTAAAAGCATTTCTGTATTTGTAACTTAATTAAGGTACTTAAGTTGACTTTGAAGCTTTTATACCTACTTGGCTTCCAAAAATATGGTAGAATTAGGTTAAATATGAAACTTTTATAATTATTTTTAAATTTTTGCATTTAATTTCTCAACTATATCGAAAATGAAATAATAGAAAAAAAATACTCATTCTGCTGGAATCGATGGATGATGGATGGAATGGATCGAATTCAACACGACTAGTTAGGCGTTAGTGCTAGAGAAATTATGTAGCACTTAAATTCTTACTTATAAATTTAATTGCAAGTATGGTTTTGTTTAGATTTGTTGTAAAATATAAACGTTAGTTTGTACCTAATTAAAGTTTAGCCGATACATTTATAATTAGGATCGAAGCTGATAATTGAAAAAAAAATTTGAAGTATTTTTTCATTAGGTATTTATTGTTCCTGCTTAAACCAAGCTAAAAGTATATTAAAATGTGTTTTCACTTCTCATGCTCGTAAAGTTCGTGTTTATGTTGGGTATAGGCTGCATAAAATCGCTTTTTATGCTCTAGTGCATAAAGTAAAATCTTCGTCTATGTCACAGACTCTAAGACAAAGTTCGTCAGGTAAACAGTCACACACGCAATTAAACTTCGTTAAATAAACTTGTTGTTTCATTCTGTTTCTTAAATTTTGTACATAATCCATGTTAAATTACTAAATAAATAAAACTATGCAAAATTAATGAGTTTTGTAAGAAATAAGTATTTCAAGAGCATTATGGACTACGATCTATGCTACGTAACTGTGCTGCCACTTCTACGTATAAAAAAAAGAAAGAGAAAGTTTTCGCGCCAATATGGCGAAGTCTTTATTTTTTCTTTTTTGCAATATTGTAATTTATTTTCCTCACACTCGAAGTGAAAAGCAGAGTGTATAACTCGTACATAAAACCCATTTTACCCTCGAATTGACTATCCATCCTCGCCTACGGCTCGGGTGGATATATACGTCTCGGGTAAAATGGTATGTTTTATGCACTTGTTGTACAATCTACTATTATGTAATGACTTAAGCAGTACGACACAGTTTATGGCATGCTTTAAATAAAAGCATTTAAAACGGTGTCATAAACGGTTTAAGTGAACTAAAAGAATAAATGATTTGCCGTTGTTCAAAGCGAAAAGGTCAACATGCCTGCTACGGGGCAAACAATTAAAAATAGTATTTATTACGCTAATTAAAATGAATAATGAGTATTGTATAACTCTCATCCATAAAACTTCGCGTGGGTTGCACATAAATGGTTTATTTCACAGGCTCAAAGGCCTATTTACGTATTAGGATGATCAATCATCTTCTTTGTTGGTACTCTATGGCTTTTCGGGATGGGCGTTACTGGTTTGCAAAACAGTTGTCATTCACATTATCAAAGTTATAATTAACATTAAAATATTTTCAGTAATAAGTGTCAGTTAGGCATTAAGAATGTAGTTAAATTAAGAAAAGTTATGAAATATGATTCATATTGCTACCGTTTTCATATCACTTTGCCGTGTTATAAGGGTATAACTAATAAGTCCCCCAACCGAGAAAGGAATTATTATATTTTTAATATTTAGAATTACTTTTGTGTCGGGTTTTGATATTTTATTTTTATTATTTTACATGAAATTGTTTTGGTTTGTAGATATTACTAATCTTAAAAAATATGCCACTATTTAAGTAGGTAAGTATAAGTATTTTAGAGCTATAATTTCCTATATTTAGCAAAGGTATACATACTTGACACAGCGTTACTAAAATAAATTGCATCTATATAAATTTAGTAAAATTATAATGTGTTGAACGAAATCCAACTTTTTCATTGCAGCGACAACATTTTCAAAGTTTCGTGTCGTAACACAATCTCAGTAGGATCTCAGACTAATTGGAATATAAAGTATGCTTCTATGTTGAACCAATGTACATTGAACTCACCCAAGTTATCAATTCTATGGCGAAAACAATAAATTTGTAGGAGTTTCGTTGCGTAATACAATCTCAGTACTAATTGGGAAAAAGCTTGCTTCTATGTTGAACCAATGTACATTGAACTCACCCAAGTTATCAATTCTATGGCGAATACAATAAATTTGTAAGGGTCTTGTCAAAGTGTGTGGAGCATGGGAAAATGGCTGAACGAATTCCATAGTGGACGGTCCGTGAAAATCACAGCATTATGGCAACCCATAATTAGATTGACGTCTAAAAAAATCGTGAATGCATTAGAGGTTCCATGTAGGCTGGCTTTATTATTCTTTTTCTATTTGCAAAAGAGGTTAAGGTTGTAATGATTCAGATCAGTATAATGGAGCACTGTTCGTTTATGTGCTAAAAAAGGATGTTATTAAAGCGCCGTAAAGTGGAGGGTTTACGACTGTAAAATCCGAAACTCATTTCATTTGATTAGCAATAGTTACTTGCGCTCTAGTGTTTAAGGAAACAATCATTATTGAGGTCGACGATCGTGCTAGATCTATGATTCATAAAAACTTGGTAATTTCACTATGATAAAGAAACAACTAGGTAGATACTATTATAAATTGTACATAGAAATAAAACTAATAACCTATACCTTGTCCATACCTTACGTTTCCACAATCATACCGCACCTTATCCATATTGTTTTAACGAATTTTTTGTACACTGTTAGTTATACATAAGTACACAAATATAATTTATATATATATATATATGTATATATTAAGTAATAAGTTTTTAAATTGTATAGGCTATTTCATAATTCTTACCTTATAATTTTTTTTTACTAAAAATCTTTAGAGCAATATACAAAACTGCTTAAGTAAGCTGTGCATGTCGTGGCAACTTGTAGTTAAAGCCGCACTATGTGTATGTATTCTCATATAAGCTTAATTACATTTGTAAGAATGTGGCTTGCAAGTTGTCCTTAGTAAATAAAATAAATATGTAAAATAAAAGTATAATTATTTTCTTTCAACCCCAATGTTTGCCAACGCGAAAACTTGTCATTCTCTAAAAAACTCAAAGTGTATTAGCACTCATGCCCTCAATAAATAAAATCAGTTTTTAATAAAACCCCTGCGTGCAACTAGCGTGCATATTGCATCCGCGTATAAATTCACTAATACCGCTGCTCCGATGCGATAAAGCCTAAAATCGCAGAAGTTATTTCTGCCGCCGGAATAATTCTTCGGATTTTTGACAGCGCAATCGAAGTTTGCCGCTAGGCTGTGCTGCCAGGCTTTAATTAAGAGCAAAACTGCAGTCGCTACGTATTGCCGCTCAGGGGCGTTATGCGGGTAGCCGAACGAATGCGATTCAAATAAAAAGTGTTATTGAACATATTGGAAATTCAGAACAATATTCCAAGAGGTCGAATATCGAATTTAAAACTAACTATGAATACAGTGAGCTTGGTGACGCAGGGTTTGCGCGTTCAAACTCTGATTTGAGGCGAACAAATTTTGCAATTCTTGGTCACGATATGGGTGTCCAAAACATGATTTCATGAAGTTCATGAACATAACTTTTGAGCTCTTACCGTCCCCGCACACGAGCCACAAATGCCGCCACTTGAAGTTAAACAAGTGACGACCACAAGTGAAAATTACAGGAAAGTGGTCGGTGGTAGCGGCGTTTTAAGTGACCCGTGTGAGGTGACGGAGTGGACCGTTTGACTATTTTCCTTATCCATAAGAAAAGCCTTAGCTCCAACAGTGGAAAATTAAATAGCAGATGATAAAGACGAATGCCTTTTTGACGACCTCCATGGCTGAGTGTACGCACCGGTTTTAAAGGTGCCGCTATCTTTGGAGGTCCCGGGTTCGATTCCCTGTCAGATAAAGTATTAAAACGAAATTTTCAATATTGACTCGTGTTTGGGTAAATGGGTATAATATAACACCCATCGTTGTTTCCAATTTCCATAATACTAGTGCTTAAGCTACTTTAATTTGGTATTGGAACAATGTATGTGATGGTATACTATATTTATATTTTTTATTATTATTTCACTCTAATAGCAACTGTAACTAATAATAAATCAAAACAAATTGGAATGGGAGCGACATTATTGTAAAAGCAACACAAACCATGAGCACTCATAACTGAATTTGTGATTAGCTCTTTTCAGATCAAACGGATTCATTTCATGCATTATTTCGCGCCATTTTAAATATGTATGAGGTTTGAATAAATAAAATGTTCAGGTTTTATAACGTAGATTTTCTGCTATTGGCTATGGATGTTAATCAGTCTCTATAAAATATAGGTACAACCACTTTCATCGCTTGTGAATGCAGTGCCATCTTGATATTAATACTAAAATGACGTCACCAAACTTTTATCTCTCTTCTTCTCTCTGAAGAGAGAAGATACCAAGGAAACTTAGCACCATATGGAAGAGAGAAGATAAATAAGTAATTTCTTACAATCACACCAATTATCCAGCTAAGCCCATGTAAATTTCTAAAAAAAATAAGAAACCTTGTCAAGGAAAACCTGATAACAAATAAATACGTTTATACTTTTGGTTTGTAAATTCATACTTAATATACATAGAATGACTAATAGACTTGTTCAGGCGCACAAATATTTTTCTTGTCTGGGAATCGAACCCGGAACCTATGGCGCAGAAGGTACCCCTGCACCAAATCGGTCGTCATCGTCAAGATGATGATTCTCAACAGACGATGTCAGAATGACATCATGAACGTATGAAAACAGTTCAGCTACCCGCAGCTCCGCTTCTGTGAAAGCGCACCCTCACAATAAAAAAATCTGAATACCTTTATAGTATTTATTCCCTATTTCAGAAATCAGTCTCTCGGTTTCAAGACTTAAACCCGTTTCGGGTTAAATACAGCGGCTTCAAAGCGATCACACGCAAAGTTTATTGTTTTATCCATAATCATACCAGTTTTATTCCAAAGCGATAGTTTGAGAAGCGCAGGTGTTGAAAACTTGTTTCAATATTTTGTTTTTGTTGAAAATATTTAAGTGACGTCCCATTCGTACCCTCGTTTACTTTTATTTCAAGAACGTTTAAGAATAGTGCACTTGTGTGGAAATAATTGAGACACCTTTTTATTGAATCCTTTTATATCGAGTAATGGATTTAATTATTAAACATAGTATGTAGATCTGACAAACATTGTTGAATGAAGATAAGAAGTAATGTACTTGAGACATAAACCCAAGAAAGGCATTGCATAAATGTTACTTAACAAAAAAAAACAAAACTCGGAAACAAAAAATACGCAAATAACTCTCAAATTAATATTGAACCCACAAAAAATAATATAATTTTACAATACTGCGTCTTTGAGGAGCCCGTGGTGCTTTGATTAGCCCGCTCGGCCCACGATCGTTGTGGTTAAGCAACTTTTGCAATGGTCGGTCACGGGATGGGTGACCAAAAACTTTTCATTCCGAGCTTGCCCGTGCTTCGGAAAGCACGTTACGCCGTTGATCCTGGCTGATTTGGCAGTCGTTAATACCCACCCGACGCGTGGTGGCTCATGGCCCATTCTCTTTATCCATCCATAAGGAAGGCCAGTGGCCTAGCAGTGGGGACATTAAATAGCTGATGGTGATGACGTATTGTATTCTACAAATTACTATCAAACGTACTCGTCAAACAGTACAGGCAATTTTGTAATAAACTACTAAAATGTAACAGAATACGGTATTTTACTGATTTTTTTTTTATTTCTTTAAAATGTTTTTCGAAATATTAGCTACACAAAACAAGTTTTCATTTTGAATTATCTTGAATATTTCCAAAGATATAGGACTTCAAACTTTATAATTAGACAAGGACAGGACGCTATCTTAGTGACGTCAGTGGGTTAGTAGCGTCATAGTCACGCCATAGAAGATTTCGTTTTAGAAAGAGACAGCTATAGTCAAAATCAAACAGACTATAATTCTTTTATTATAAAACAGATTCAAATAATTTTTTCACATTTGGTATTCTTAATTGCAATATTTTTTAACGTCATCATTAAATATCTACATTTCAACAACAGTAAAATACCCTATTATTGTCATTACATTTTCTCACTTCGATTCAGACGTCACTACTATTTGAAAGGATCTAACATTACATGTACTTTGCTTGCGTTCAGCGTTTGCAGCCAAATCCACATGCACATTTGCACAATCCGCTAAAAAGGAATGAAGTTTTTATCGCTTGTCCGAGTCCCGTGTCCGGGGCTATTCCAACTAGCTCATTGGAAATTCAAATCAAGCTGGACCGCCACACCCTGTAATCAATAACATTACATGTACGTGCTTCCTGAAGCCGTTGCAAGACCGACAATTACGGTAGGCGATGGCCGAAGAAACGGCAGAAGTGGTGGATAAGAATAAGAGCTGTTTAAGGGTGAAATATGGCGAAGTAATAACCCATTCTCCCCCCAGACTGCCTAAACCACGTAGCACTAGCCGATTAGGCACTTAGTAGATACAGCGTGCAACTACATAATTTACCTATTTAATCTGTGGTGCCAATAGAATGCAATTTCAACAAGCCATCCGTTAAAGTGTACAGGAATTAATGGAAGTAAAAAAATTGAGTCGAGGATTTTTATTATCAAGAAGATTTGTTGTTGAGCCATATGCCCGAAGGATAACATTTTTAATTAATATCATTGAAATTAATGAAATGGAAATTGATATTGCAAATTATAATGTAATAATCAAATCAGCTAGTCAATTACTGATACATTGCAGAAGCTTAATATAGCGAACACGTTCATTAATGAGTCTCTCGGAGCGTCATTTATGGAACACCTTGTCTTATCACGACCAAATACTCAAGTGACGATCCACGCACTTACCGCGGTTTTGAGTGCCAAAGTTACTTTACTTAATCGTTTTTAATTGAAAGAAGTGGATACACCAGTAATAACGAATGCATTTCCGATAGTATGTAGCAGTTCGAATTATGTTAATGTTGGAGTACTTGGTACGACTACATAATGAAAACGCATCAAGGTTGATTATAAAAGTCAACTCGGAGTAGGACCCTAAAAGCAATTACAAAGTATTATTCATTCCAGCCGTGGCGTTCCAAACGGCAACATTCGTGGTGGATGCGAAGAAAATTGCACAAACTAATGATCATATCGCTCCTTGAATACAAATTTAGGTCTTTCAGCGCGGCCGGTCAGCGGCCGGCCTATTGCTCGCGTTAGTCGGTAAATTGAAATGGCGCTATGATTTATAGTGAGACTTCACGAACCTGTATTACGGCCAGCTTCCTACGAACGTGACGTGAAATTGAACTTCAACCTCAAATTAAAATACTGAGAATTTATATTTTGTGTCAAAAGTGCGGTTTAGATAGACTGAATGTAGGTACTATTTCGATGTCTGTCTTCATTGTTAATTTAAAATTGTTAAAGAAGGTAATATTTGTAAAAGCTGATTATTAAATTTTAAAACAAATTTTTACAAGACTTTTTTCAGGGGGTCGATACCCAGTCTGAATATAAAATATCTTTAATTATTTTTTTAATGATTTACATGACATGTTAACATCCCAGAGACATCACAATATACATATTGCTCATGTGACATGTCAGACGTAAATTTTTCGGACGTCTCAGCAGCTAAAACGTGAGTGAATTATCCGCCACATAATTATTTCTTATTGTCTTCCAGTGTTCATCCGGCCTGAATATTGCAAACTCGAGAACAGACGCCGTTTTCTCTGGAACGTTTCCCTTGAATTATTCACGGCATTTCGCCTTTATGTGTGGTGAGCAGCGATAATATGATAACATTTTGACGAGTGTAAATTCCTTCAGTTCCAAATTAAATGGGGGTTTGTGAACGAGGCATTCATATGAAAATGTCCTAAAAAGGTTGGAATACGGCGAGGCTTCTGGCTGGTGCTGTTAGTTTAAAAGTCATATTTAGCTAATTACATTGCGGCGGCTGCGGCGGACGGTCGGCTCCCGGTCTCCAGAATTTCGTTCGCTAATGTAGAATACAATATAGGTATGGACAAATGAAAGGGGCCAACGTTTTAGGACTCAATTGTGCTTTTTGTTCGGTGCTTCTTTTGTGGAGCGTAGACTGCTTTTTAATTTTGTTTAACTTTTATTTAGTTTTTGAACATCTGCTTGGGTGTGTATTTCTGTCATTGCTTTTGGATTCAACGCCTTTGACTTTGTTTTACTTCAGCTCTTTAGATGTTTGAGTACCTATTGGATAATCTCACGAGCCCGAGTGAATCATACTTGTAGTTGTAATGCATATAGACACGCGGTCCTGTGTGCGTCGCGTTGGCCGACAACTCGGCCAAAACTGAGACCCGGGCTCGTGAGATAAAACATCTGTATCAAATTGTAATATATGGTTTTTTATTGGAAACAAAAAATATAAGTACTTTTATATGTATAGCTAACGACTCCAACTGCTAACATTTTAAAAATCTTAACTGGGCACAAGCTTTACATAATACTACTAGGTTTTACAAGTTTCTCGAATATGACCTCATCATGCAACCAACCAAACACTCGCCACTCTTAACTTCCTATTTGTCATATTGTAACACTGAACACATTGCACTGTTAGGAAGTTAATAATAGTTTACTTGAATTTACATAATTTCAACGTAGAATTTTGTTCCTGCAGTGTGCTAGTTCAAGTAGTTGGGTAATATCGCGGTATTTTAAGAAACTATTATTATGCCTTACATTTTCTTGAACAGAAGTGCCTTTGGCGCGAAGCCCAGTGTAAGGTGCGGACGACGGCTTGCGATCTTGTCCTCTCATTTTAATAATATTCTTTACGAGTTTCAGTTTGTCATTCGTAGAAGTTGGGGTGTTGTTTATCAGCTGTCTTTTGTTTTTTTTTTCATTATTTTTATAACCCATTTGTGAAACCTATAACCTATAGTCTGGGGTACGTACAGTAAACTGTATAGCAGCAAGATATAGTGCTCCAAAACTATCTGACTCAGTAACATCGCTGGTGGTGGAGCCACTCGCAACACAAAAGTAACTGTCAGATTAGACTGCCAAGTGTATATTTTTTTTAAGTTCTTAAAACGATCAGCGAATTATTACACTTAGAAAGAAAGAAAAACTATTGATAGTAATCGAATAGTAAACTAAGTATACCGTCCTCTAAAAGCTGTATTGCATTTCAGTTTCATAAACAACCGACAGAGGCGCTGCTCTGGTTTCATACAAATAGTACAATAACGATATCGGTTACCATAACGACAGTTTTTCGTGCTAGGGCTACAGATAAGTTTGTAGAGTCAGTGCCAGATATCTCTGCGCGTGACTGAGGCGTTTTTGGCGCTAGTTACAGTACATATTTTTGTGCTTAGGTTATGGAAAAGATAAGTACTCGATTTCAACGCATGCAGACTTATCTGGCGCGCACTCTAGTTATTACTCTACCGTGCTACTATACCATTACGCTTTGTTCACACGAAATCCGTCATTGACGATTCGTGATCACGAATCGTGTTTTTTTTGACGGCGGAAATGCTTTACAATGCGCGTGTGCACACGATGACGAATCATGAAAAATTACGGTTACGTCTTTCCTAACTTTTGAAGTTCGTAAATTAGTTTTTGACGAATCGTAAATGACGGATCCGTGGTGAGAGTGTAGTATGCACCAAATCTCATTCTTTTTGCCAGTCTTGCCACAGAATATGTAATAAAGCAACTTAGGATCATAAGCCATTATTTTTGCTAATAAAATGGGCTTCAGTTTTGCTAGAGTGAAACTACGATATCACGGCATAGAATTTTTCTCTTCCTGTCTCGAAGCGTGTTGTGTTACATGCAAGCACCGTAGGGTTTCTGAGGAAATTTTCCCGAAGAAAATTCAAACTTCTTTGCTGTACGATAGAGAACATTATGCATATTTAGTTTACACATGTTGCTCTACATATGTGGGTACTTTCGAGCGTTAAGGCTGCGATGCATTTTAATAGCAATGCGATAGTGTTTCTAGCAGAAGTGTTATAGAATGATGCTGAAAATTTAATTTCATAATAAAAAGTTTCCTACTAATTTGAGTTTTGAAATTATTACCATCTGCGCTTTAAGTGAATACATTTAGCGTTTAACTTGCAAAATGTTGCTTACTTCTAAAATTATAGTAGATATGTGTGTTTCATAGACTTGAGACAAATACAGTCAGTCTGTATCTGTGTCAAGTCTATGAAAGCAGCAGATTTTGACACTTACAAAGCTTCACTGGTCCAAGAAACGCGAGCGGGTAATGGGACTGTTCCTTCTCATAGAAAATTAGCTTTTGAATAATCTATGCGTTCAGTTGTTGCAATAACCCCTTCTACGTATTGTTTTAGTTTCACTAGAACAACTTTAGTTAATATTGAACTTGCATTTTTTGGTTTGTAGACTGGTCTGGATACTGGAGGAGATCCTAGCAATCCTTTTGTTTCAGCAATTAATATGAGACTAATAAAATTATTAGTAGGTTCATTACGATTTAAAAATAATACTTTTGAATGGTAAATATTATAGACATAGTTGTGTACACAACAATAACACATTTATTCTAAGACCATAACTTAACTTTTTGATAACTTCCTGAGGTGTACAGCTGCCGCAACCATTTCACTGTCACAGAGCAGGGCTCAACTTTGGGAAATCCTTTGGCCAGTCCCACCTCGCTTTATTTCACCATCCGAGGCTCTGCCGCAGGGAAATAAACTACCGTGGCAAACGTGGAAATCCCTAAGGGCGTTTGTGCACTACACTGAATTTTACCGATCCGGAAAAAAACGGATGCTTGTATTTAATTAATTACTAATATAAATGATTAATTATTAAAATACAAGCATCCGTTTTTTTCCGGATCGGTAAAATTCAGTGTAGTGCACAAACGCCCTAAATATCCTGCGAACTAGGTCGGGCGCTGCAAGTGGCAAGATGGGGCTTCATCGACAACACCCAAATGAACTGCAACTATGCAGCCCCTTTGCAAATTATAACACACTTATTAGTATGCCCTCTGTCGCCCCTCGAATTCAGCAGGGAAGAGCTGAACTTGGCGACTGATAACGCAAATGCCGTCTCCAGATTCTAGGAAGGGCAAATATAAGGTGTTGTAAAAATTGTCGACGGAATTTTAAGGGGTCAATATACTCATGCATACAAACAACTTTTACTATGGTACCAATATTGGAATCGCGAAAAAATAATCAGCTGTTCCATAGAAAATTTTAAATCGAATAGATCAAAATGTATGGAACAGCAAATTTTTAGGGAACCGTAGTAAAAGTTGTTTGTATGTACGAGTACATTGACCCCTATAAATTCCGTCGACTATTTTTGCAACATCTTATATAACTCTAAAATTCCAAGTGTTTCAACTATTTGACCCGATGAAGTCTGGGCTCGGACCATTACAATTTTTATTTTCGCGACGAAAGATAACTTAGACCTATCAATATTTATTTTGACGGGGTCGTTGGTGGAGTGGTACCTACTGATCATACCTCCTGGGTTAGGGGCAGGGGGTTCTTTATTATACGAGTCGGCCCATGTTATATAAATTAAATATGGGTATCACTCTCGTTGTTTCTGATGTCCAGTAAACACAAGTGGTTAGGCTACTATTATTTCGGCTTCGGATCAATGACTGTGATTTTGTGTAATATTTTTTTTATTATAAGATTTTAAACTTTCGCGTTCCATTATAATTATAAACAAGAGTAACGGGACTCAACGCGACATTTATTATGAAGTACATATTATTAAGGGACCGCGCACCGCCAGTCTGCTTGTGACCACGGCTGCAGCACAGTCTACTTATATGTAGTAAGTAGACTGTGGCTGCAGCAACACAGCCGAAACGTCAAGCTGTAAGTAGGGCAGGAGCCCCGGTTTTGGCCACTGTACCGGTTTTGGCCACTTTTTGCTCTAAAAGTATTCTAAACAACTTTTCGGCATTTTTGCTAAAGGCAATGAAAACAAGGTATTTTAAGATAATAACAACAACCGTTACAATTCCTTATGCCATACGATTTTTTCTCAATAAATTCCATTTTCTGTTTTAAAAAATGTTTTGTATGAAAATTTTAAGAAATTTGTTTTGGATGAAATACATTATAAACCTTTGGTTTTTACAATTAAATTGTTGTTTTGCAATTGATTGGTTTCTAGCGCATTAGAATATATTGATTTAACTTAGGTTTGGTTTTGATTTTTCGCTATACTTACAATAGGTTAACTATCAATAAGTGGCCAGAACCGGTACATTTGGCACCCCTCACACATTTTGTGTTATATACAAAAAATTATGTAATTTTTTAAAATTTTAAAAAATTACCTTTTAAGGTCTATAATTTAAGATATGATTTGTGGCTTAAATACTTAAGACCATTTAGTAGTTAGTGCTTAAAAGTCAAGAAATCCTTAAAGTGGCCACAAAGGGTACCTCTGCCCTACATAATAATATGTACTTCATAATAAATGTCGCGTTGAGTCCCGTTACTCTTGTTTATATTTTTTTTTATTATTCACAAAAGTTTTATTTAAAACGGTATGCACTAAAAATATACCATATTTTAATAGCACTTACTTAAAATACTTAATAACTCAAAGAATAAGTTATAAATGTTCAAACGCCTGATCAAATAAATTATCTCAATAGCATTATTTATCAAGAACTTTATGTTGACCAATGTCGAATGTGAGAATCTTTTGCCCTCAAAAGGACACCGAGTGTTTGCTCTAGGGGCTGTCTAAGACACTTGAAAACGTTTTTGCTTTTATGATCCAATAAATTTCATAAACTTATTGATTTTACGACCACACTCTCTAGATAGGTACTTTTACTTGTCATAAAAGTAATAACAATACACATACACAGTGTTTGTGCTGAAGCTGTGATAACGAATATATGGCGTTAAAATCTTGAGGGAAAGTTTTAATCTTTCTTAATTTTGCACCATGTGGTTTTAACCGCCTCTGTAGTGTAGTGGTACACTCCATCCGGCATCAGACCCAGAATTTTTGGGTTCGATTCCCAGTGGGGCTATGTAGGTACATTGTATTTGGTTTGGTTGGTACAACTTGTTCTAAGTCTGCTGGCTAGCTACCACCACTTTACCTAAGTCTGATGCCATAACAACGACGTTATAAGCATTGTTTTGTTCTGGCAGTTACAGTTAAGATAGCCAGGTCCTCATTGGTTGGGAATTCCGGGAGTAAAGCGTTTCCACCTTCAGTCATATATTCACTTTCATGTGTGACGTTGCTCTCCGATGTGAATAGAAAAAAAATCCGTACAGAGTCGTGATCCTACTAATATTATAAACTAGCTTTCCGCCCGCGGCTTCGCCCGCGTGATCTACATAACGTTAGCCCGCGGGAATGTGATTTTTTTCCGGGATAAAAAGTAGCCTATGTTCCTCTCCAGGCTACAAAGTATCTGTGTTCCAAATTTCAGCCAAATCCGTTCAACCGTTATGGCGTGATTGAGTAACAAACATCCAAACATCTAAACTTTCGCATTTATAATATAACAAACATCCAAACATCTAAACATCCAAACATCTAAACTTTCGCATTTATAATATTAGTAGGATGTGAAAGTTTAGATGTTTGGAAGTTTGTATGTTTGTTACTCAATCACGCCAAAACGGCTGAACAGATTTGGCTGAAATTTGGGACATAGATACTTTGTAGCCTGGAGAGGAACATATGCTACTTTTTATCCCGAAAAAATACCACATTCCAGCGGGATAACGTCGTGTAGTCCACGCGGGCGAAGCCGCGGGTGGAAAGCTAGTTTTGTTTTAATTATTAGGGAAAAATTTTTAAAAACTCAAAAAATATTACGTGTGCATGTTATTTTTGATGGTAAAATAAGGAATTAGTAGATAGTTAATTAGAAAGTCTTAATTTCTACTACTGCTGACTTGTTAACATGTCGTTAGATGTATGTCACAGAACTCCACGAGATCATCCGATGACTCTCACTTTGTTTACTGTTAGTTATTTACTACAATTTGGCTGGGGTAAAACAGTAGGTAGTAAATAACTCACTAGAACTAGGGTTCCAGGTAACAGTTTGGTCACCCATCCCAGAAATGGCCACAGCAAACGTTGCTTAACCGCTTTAATCGTGGCCAAACGCCATCAATCTCTTTCTTACACTTATGGACATTGTAATTTCTGGAAAACTATACTTAATTATAAAAACAAATCAATAATAACGTCCTTAGAAACTGTCAAAGTCATCAAACAATCCATTAACGTTACTTACTTAATACAACATTAAACATTATCTCAGAAGTAAGAGAACTTAAATCCTTCGGATTCTAAGGCTTTGCTATCAGGCTGGTTATCTAAACATTGACGAAAGGGTTTAAACGAGATCGATACCTATCAGCTGCCAGACCCTTCGTTACACACAGAATTACTTAATAAATTGATTTAAGATTAACAAAAGCCCTTTAAAAATAGACTTGCTTGGCTTGAAAAACAATGGTTCCTTCGCAACTTGTTGTGTAGCCTGACAACAAAAATTGCGGATTTTTTATTACATATTTAATATCGCATGGCTGGTGATGATGATGATTGCAAAATAAAATAAAAATATCTACTAAACCCATTGAGTGGGGTATCAAAATTAAGGGTTTCAAGTAGCGATTCAATAGATACATATACATAACTTGCAGTTTAGCCGAACTCTCCGCATTTATTTACCGTAAATTCTTACATAAATGAGAGTTGATTTTTGATAATGAACTAAAAATTCTACAATAAAAACATACTAGTTAAAAAAACCAAAACTGCAAAAAATATTTCTAATGTTTCATTTTCAATAATAAAAATAAAAAGTAATTCTTTATAGTTATTAAATGATGAAATTTTTAGTATATGAATTCATAACTTACGCCACTAATTTGCTATTATCAAGATAAAAAATAAATAAGTTTATCTTTTGATAAAATAAACGCTAAACTAGACCTCGGAAAGTAAAAAAAACCACGGTTTGCACTCCGGGAGTGCCTGCCGGCAGAGAAGTGAAAAGGGCTCCCAAGACTTCTTCACAAAAAAAAGGAATTTGATAAAAAAAAGAAAAAAATACGGACTAGATTTGAACCGAGGTCTTCTGGCTTCGATGCCGCCCGTTTTCTAACGTGAGCTATCACATCTTTGGAAACGGTGGCGAAATTAGCCTTCGTATTCTAATGACATTGTAACAGTTTTTCGATGGTCACGTGTCCGTCTTACAAATTTTCGATCTAACGGTCACGTGATCCTGACGCGAGTTGAACATTTTTTACCCATCACAAAAAGTGCACAAAGCCGCTAAAGAAGTTTTCACTTCAAAAACAAAGTAAGGAGTTGTGATAATTCGGACTGGCTCTTTGTCTCAAGTCCTGAAATCATATCATTGCTGAAGATACCACAGAATAAGTATTAGAAAGAGCTTAGGAGGAGCATGTAACGCATTTAGTAGGTACTAAATGAAGCGTGTAATCGATAACTAGCTACTTAGTTAATATTACAATCTGAAGAAATTCAATCAAACACAAGATACAAGGACAATATACTTAATGTATGGACGGTTTTTTGCTTAGAGAAAAGGGTTTTTAACGCGACTACTTCACGTCTTTCTTGTTTTCTGTCGAAGAGACGATTAGGCATCGCTTCCATTATTTTTTATAGCATTGCTCCCATATCCAGTTCACTGTACTGAATACTCTTGACGCAAGGATAACATGCAGAAACATTACATTCAAAACTATAAACCGTTACGTATAACCGATTGAATAAACTCATGAATAGGCCGCTTGAATATTCTGAATGTTTCCTAAGAATGTTTGTACTTGAAGTGAGTGTTTGTCTTGCTAACGTTTGTACAAGTAAGCTCTAGGGAGGATCGGTGGTTTTATTATGATACTCATGGATCTGTCTGTACAAACTTCACGTAACTTTGTAAAGTTGTGTATGTTATTTATTTGGAGGTACAAACTGAAAGATAACAATATAAAATATTATCTTTGTATATTTATTTGCTCATTTTGACGCCAAACAAAATACATTTTAAATAAAACACTTTTACGGATTTTGCACGAATTTATTGAACAACTTGGTTAAATTCTAGTTGTTTTTAAAGGATTGATTCGTGCAAAATCCGTAAAAGTCTTTTATTTAAATGAACAGTTCGCACAGAAATCTAAGATGTGTTTAAAATATATTTTATCTAACTTAGATCTAATATATTTCTCAATATCAGAATTGATTCAAATTAAATCAATTTATTTAAACGCCTTAAATAACAAAAAAGATACTTTATGTTTTTGATCTATCATCATCTCAGTCTTTATTTATTTCGAAAAAAACATCAAAGAGAGCTATAAAACATACGAAGTTATAATAAAAAATTATCAAATAAAATCCTTACAAATAACCAACCAACCAACCTTACATACAGCTATCAAATAGAATTGAATCTATGTATACATAGATTACTATAATAGCGCCGTAAAGACTACGATATGAATTGTATTTACAAATAGTTTTAGAGCATACGTTGCTGAAAAAACTGTTACAGTCACTTAAATATTGTAATGAAGACAAAATAAAATCAACCATGCGTTCTGGTAGTATTGTAGAATATATTTTTTTTGAGTGTAGATTAAAGTATACATATTTACCTTCCAGAAGTTTTTTCAACGGCTACACAACAATAAGGGTAAAACTGGTAAAAGGTATTTATTTCGCGTCTATCTTTGAAGCTACACTGGAACGGGAGCGGTCGTAAATTATTTGATCTTAAGTCCACAGCGTAGTTAATGACCCATAAAATGAACTGAGACTAACGGAAAGCTGCTAGTTGGAATTATAAACAAATCTTGATGAACTTACAATTGTACTTGCGATGCGACAGTTGTAACTATGTAGGTAATTGCTAATATACCCCCAAATAACACTCTTTTATTATTCAAAATGAAGTATTAGAAAAAGTCGACCCGTCTCAGAACTAGCTCCGATGGGATGGATAGCCCCACTCTTCTCATTCATCCTTTTAGAAGACCTGTTCCTCGGCAGTAAGGACATTAAAATGGCTGATGATGATGGAAGATAACAGAAGAAATCATGAAATCGTTTATTATTAATAATTGATAGTTTAATTAGGGCTTTCATATTATTGACTATCTTCGATATGATATACTACAATAATACAAAAAGCTAGAGTTAGTTTGTTTTGTTGTAACTTGAAAGTCTCTGGAACTACCTGTCGAATAATAAATCAATAATCCAACATCACATTATTACTTACTTTTCTTAACATTATTTAATCAAGCTATTAAATGCAAAATTCCGTAGATTTTTATTAATTGTCGCTCAAGTTAATTGCACTAATAACGCTATAGAATAGAGTAGACACACACGTAAATTAATGTTCACATATTTGATAAATTAATCCCTCATAATAAGGTCGTTAACAAAAACCGACACGTCCCCAAACATATTATGATCTGTCCACAATAGGCGCGGTGGGTGTTAAATTCAATAAATGACATAGGTATACAGCAAGGGACATTGTTTACAACGTAATGATTTAAATAACATTGTTGTTCACCAATTTTGTACCGGTGACCCACAAGTTGGAGGTACAAGTGTCTTGGGAAACTGCGAACAGTTATTACACGTAAATTTATGGGGCGAATTCCCTGCAAGTTCCAACTTCCCATAAACAACAATACGGAACTTATCCCGTGTTTCGACCTAATGTGACGCTCAGAAAGAAATCCACGTTGTAAAATTTGTGTCGCGACGCTCTTATTATGAGACTTTATTCCCTACTTTGTACAACTTTTGCTCATTTTCGTTAATGTTCCACCGTATCATTTTGCGACGGCTTTAGAATATTATAAAACGCTATTTAGCGGAATGGGAGAAGATAGCCATCAAAACTTCGTAGTCGTGAGTGCAAAAAAGTTGCTTTAAACTTTTTACTTCAATTAAGATGATTAATAAGCGTTAAGTTGACATGTGATTTATTACTTTCGCTAAATTAAATGTCATTTTAAATGAGCCCTGTTATTATTGTCTTTGGTTAATTTTTTACTTGGAGATTCGGAAAACAGTGTAAGTACAGCACCGTTGAATCATTTTAGAGCCCTAGCTCACGGCGTCTTTTTGTAGCGATGCTGTAGCGCTTTAGTAGCGATGCTGTCGTGCGTTAGCGATGTTGGCGCGCGTTAGTAGCAATGCTGTCGCGCGTTAGTAGCGATGCTGTCACGCGTCTCGTAACTTTTTGTACTTTTTGTAGGCGCGTTAGTAGCGATTCGTAAACGCGCGACAGCATCGCTACAAAAAGTCGCCGTGGGCGAGGTTAAAGTTTTTCACCATTATTACAGTCTTGATTTTGATTTCTAGCAAGGGTTTAGTACCTACTCGAGTTTAAAGATGAACTGCTGGAGAATACATGTCAATTTGGAAGTAAGACACGTGTCGTAAAATCAGTAACAGTAATAATTCATAAAGCTTTTTGCTTGTCACAGTTAAATGAATGACTGCATTCTCGAAAAAACTACACCTGCAATAAATGTGGTTGATACTTATAAAAAAAATAGCGCCGTAACATCGATGGAACACGTAAAGTATAACGGAACACGCTATAAAATAATTAGTTACTTTAATAGTTTGCGGAATGTTCACGCGACGACATGTTCAAAATAACAATATGTAGTGACACGTTTCTTGTTTGATTGCGATGCAATGGTTGTATTTTAATTGGCAATCCCAATTAGTAGGCTGTAACAGATTAAACAATTTAATATAAATTAATTTAATTTAATTAAATAATTTCATAGATAATCAGATTTCAATAATATTTATTAATAAACTTTTGGATAACAGAAACAGTACCTAAATTAAAATGTAGCACAACTATTAAAAGTTAATGTAAAACATAATAATAATAAATTAATATTATTATGGCAGTAAGTAATAAATTATTATTATTAAAGTAGTAAGTATTTAGTAAGTTTTATTTACAAAAAAAAGTATATAAGTATATATTTATCCGTTATCCAGTTTTCCATGATACAGTTTCTTAATGAAATTAAAATGGGCTTAGATAATTGGTGTGAATGTAAGAAGTTATTTATTTATTTATTTATTTATTAATCCTATCCTACTAATATTATAAATGTGAAAGTTTAGATGTTTGGATGTTTAGATGTTTAGATGTTTGTTACTCAATCACGCCAAAACGGCTGAACGGATTTGGCTGAAATTTGGGACATAGATACTTTGTAGTCTGGAGAGGAACATAGGCTACCTTTTATTCCGGAAAAGTATCACATTCCTGCGGGATAACGTTGTGTAGTTCACGCGGGCGAAGCCGCGAGCGGAAAGCTAGTAAGTAATAAATTATTATTATTATGGGTTACATTAGGTAACTTCAAATAGTGGTGCTGCATTTTACTTTAGATATAATATATTACATCGTTATATTTAAAAAAAATGTGTAAAGTAATTTGCCATCGATTTGTGATGAAGTGTCTAAAGTTTGGCTACTTTTTGTTATTTGACCTTTAGCCAGTTTTAACAATTCATTTTTATTTTGTTACAGGTATGTTAACGATAAAAATATTAACATTTAAATTACAACCATATTGGTATACAGATTCAGAAGCAACAGTTTTCACAGCGTGCAAAATTGTAAGTAAATGCATAAACTCTTCGAGCAACGCGGGCCTTCCAAAGGCTCGCGTTGCTCGAAGCATAAACTCTGTACGTATGACATTGGAGTCGCCACATTCGGGTCATTCCACATACGCCGTTCATTAAGTGAATATGATCGATAGTTGAGGTGCGGCGCGACGTTAGATCATTACTGATATGCGAATGGCGCTTGCGGTTCGCAAACGCCCCTCTGCCCGTTATTAATTGCCTCACGAACAAAAGCAAATGACTCGGTAGAGGTGATCCTGCGAGGGCGGGTCGGCGTTATCCATTCACCCGGTGTAGACGTCCCGAAGAGAAATGTTCATTCACGATAGGAGAATTTATGACTTTGATTTACGTTGGAGTTTTCACGTGGCGTCCTCCACTGGAGTTGGCCCATAAATAGAGTAGGGTCGCGACTGACATTTGGACGGTCAGCCATTACTAGAAGTCGCACGTCTCCCGCCATCCAACTGCCATAGGCGGCGCGGAATTGATATAGGAAACGGAAACGCTCATATTTACATATTGAGTGAATGGCCATAGTAAAATGTTACCGCTTATTGCCTTTCTACTTTCCTTCCACGCGACACGTATTGTTCAGTTCACGTTATTGAGTTAATATGCCCATATTGGCCATGTTATTGTCCACATTTACCATTAGTGGAGTTTGTATTGTTTATGCTTGCTCATGTACCAGGTAACAATGAGATTGTTAGTGACACATTTTACAGCACGTTCTTATAACTAAATTGATTCATACTTAATAGGACTAACATTAACGTTTCCTATCCTAGTCTTAGGTCAAGATCTTCTGTTCTACTAGCCCTCGTTGACTTCACCGTTCATATACATGTGGAAAATCAATAAACGCTGTATTTTCCAAATCCTACTTACACCAAAAACTGTAGCAAACAATGCTTTATTTTCCCGCAAAATTTTATCCAATAATCGCCTCACTAAAATATTCAGCGCCAGCATTCTATTGTACAGCTGACGTACCAAATACAAGTACAACAACGGTGCAATATTTCCATTTCCGCATAATGCTGGTGTTGAAAAGCTGCGAAACACATTAATTCAGCGGCTGTGAGCAAGGCGCTCAAAAAATATATAGCGGCGGTGTCGTCACATTGTTTGGCTGCAGTTAGGTAGTTTTATCTCACACAATTTCAATTTTTCATCTGCAACTGTCAGCCAGCGCGAGGAGATAAGTAACGCGTTCGTCCCGCCGTGAAAGTTTGTTGCTGGTTTGCGCTCCGCTTCCTTTTGTAAACTTTTTGTATAGCAGCGATATCAATAATTCTAGCGACGCTTGCGTAGGTATAGACTGTTTTTGTTTTCTGTTATGCCCGAGCTTCACCTGCGCTAATGCCATTAGTTAGCTAATTCGCAGGTGTCGCCGGGTCTTAGCGCACTAATTTGATACAATGAGCGCGCTAAGACGCGCATGCCGTTATTAACGCCGTTAGGCGTCACGCAGGTGAAGCCCCGGCATTAGAGTATACCGTTTGTTAATATAAGGTACTCCTTACAAAGCTCCTTACAACATAGTTATGAGTCAATTCTTAACTTATTTTACAGCGAAAAAGAAGAAAACCTTGAAATTTCAGCTCCATCAGACACTGGGAAGTGGGTCAAATTAAGCTTGCAAGTTTGTCCTCCACTAACTAACTAACATGGCAAGTTAATAAAAAGCTAAAAAAAACCTGATGACCGTTATACACGTTTGGCTTGGCACCGACTTCAGGCAGATCAGTATTCAGTAAGTTCCAAGAGTAGTTTGAAAAAGGAGCGCATTTTAATCTTATTACGAATGAAATTAATACTCAATTTATTTTATTTTTTGTTTTCAAGTATTTTATGTAATGATTTTTTGTTTGAAGTTTTTGAAGCTAAATTCTTTTTGTTTATTTTTCCTTTTATAGTTTTTTAACTGTAACTTAAAATCCCGCACAATGAGAAAGCGAATGCAAAGTGAAACAGTTAAAACTATTGTCAATATCTAAATTAGAACACTAATACTAGCTCCACCCTCTAACTCCTAACCGTTATGGAGTTTTACCTTCCATCGTCAGCTCAACTGAATAACCGGAAAGATTGAAACTATGTCACGTATGAAGAATTTTAAAAGAATTATTATCCAACTCCTAACCGTTGAGGATTTGTGCCTTTCATCATCAGCTCCTCAACATGAGTGATGACTACCAGGTCCAAAAAAATATATAACACTCGTAAAATTACTATAAAATTTCAGGGTTTTCTACGATTTCCTTGGGATCCCATCATCATTACATCAGGATCGAGAGATACTGACTTAGTGATCCTGATCATCAATGGGACCACCTCATGAGGATACTCAATCAAATAAAAAAAGATATAACGAAAATCGGCTCAGAATTTACGGAGAAATCGGTGAACAGAAAAAATAACATACAGTCGAACGTACTTATAACCTTCTCCTTTTTTGAAGTCGGTTAAAATTTGGTCGACAGGAAGAAAGGATTCGTGTGATAGATTTTTCTGTATTTCCTTTCGTAAAGTTTTGATATTTCAGCGATATCGGCAAGTAATTGTAATGATGCTTGTTAGGTATATATATGCTTACTAGTATAGATCACTGTGAGTGGAAACAACAATATTAATAGAGTGTATAAGTGTTAGTCTGCTTTCTACTTTCTGTTGTAGACACTTTGTAGCTGCGACATCAATTTTATTATAACGACGCGACGCTTGCATGCTCTTTTGCTTTCTGTTAAAGTACATATTCTATTTGATTGAAAGATCTACATTATTTAATCAGAGATCATTGCTTTTAATGACTATACAAAGGAAAAAGAAATTCAGAGTATTTCAAACAATTCAAAAAACTATGGATTTTGTGTATTTTTCAACAATATAGTGTTTATTTTTCTAATAAATTCAGTTGGTACTTATTTAAAGTTTGCAACAATTATTTAGGATTTCATTGGAATATTGAAATTGAAAAATACATTCCTCTTGGAAAAACATAATTATTAGAAAATTTCAACTTTTTAACAACAAACTGTTTCAACTTTTCATATCCCAGTTAAAGGATATGAAAAGATGAAGCATTGTGAATCAAATCAAATGCGTAAATATGTTTAAAATCATACATTCTCCATGATCAAATTACAAGTTTTCTATAAAAATGGTTATATCGTCAGCTTAGTCGCTGAGTAAGCTTCAGGCAAAAACCCATGACTCACACTTTACACAAACATTTCGAACTCTAAACTTTTCTAAAATATTTTTTTAATCTGAAAAGAACAACAAGAACCCACAGCTACGAGGGCGCAGCCTTAAGGGCTCTATTCCATTAGAACGCCAGGGGCGATGCCAGTCATAGCATGTACCTCACTTGGCGGTGGATGACTTGGTTGCGACGCGTCCATAAATTTGACACACTTCTGGTGGTCAATGAAAAATAGCCCTAACCTAGCAAAAAAGAAAAATCAAAATAGCCCACGCAATAATTTTTTTGTTATCAAGCCTGAAAATAATAATAATAAAACTCCGGCGATTAATTTTACTCTAACCGATTTTATCTTCTCATGTTTTTGTAATTTTCATGAAAAATTTATTGAAACCTTGTGAAAAGCGAAATACGCCCTAAGTTTAATCTAAGTATGCACATAAGTAAGGGTAATAAATCGATAGAAAGCCCTCATAGTCCCTGGCTTAAGTGTTAGGTTTTCCAAGTACACAAGCGTTGTCACTTATACCTACATGATGCAAAGGTGTCTAACAGTTTGATTATTTTGAGATTGTTTTGACTTCCTGCAAACAGTACTTACCGACAAACTGCGAGTGTTTGTATTAAATGATTTTATTTGATTAGATACTAAAAGGAAGGTTTCGGAAGCGATCAATTCCTTGAACATAGATTTGACTACCATTTACAACTGGGCTGCTTCATTTGGTCTCATGGTGAACCCGAGCAAAAGCCAAGCTATGATTGTAGGTAGCAGCCGACTTAGATGTAAACTTGACCTTGACTCTGTTCCTCCACTTTTCTACGATAATGTCACAACACCGTATACTAATAAAGTGAAAAACCTTGGTGTTATCATAGATAGTAACTTGTCCTGGTCCCCGCAGATCAGCGAGGTCAGTAAACGGATCCATTATGCCTCTCACTCGCTCAAGCGACTACAATATTTTCTTCCTTTCAGAACTAAAATCATGCTGGCGCAATCTCTCCTCCTCCCACTTCTCGACTACACCGATGTTTGCTATCTGGATGTGACTGAAGATTTTTTATTATATATTGTGTTAGGTATTTATTTATTAGGTATTGTCTTGTATTTATTTATTTCATATAGGTAGTTTTGCACTTTACGTCACCTGCTTATTTATCTATCTCTTACACGTTCTGGGTTGACTGGAAGAGATCTCTTTTAGAGATAAGTTCACCTTTGCTCACATGTTTTAATTATATTTGTTTATATGTGTTTTTATGTGCAATAAAGAGTATAATAAAAAGATTATCAATCATTAATCAATACATATAAAACTCTTCCGTTACTGACTGACAGACAACGCACAGCCGAAACTAATGCGCTCAAGAAGCTGAAAGGCATGTATGTTCCTTGGAGAGTGTAGAGGAGCATGAAAATTCCTTCCCTAAGGGGGTAAGAAAGAGGATCAGCGTTTGTATGAAACTTTTGTGAATATTTCAGTTCCACGCAGGCGAAGCGCTAGTTTCATAATAATATTATTATGTATTATTTTTGACCTGGGGTACCATTCTCTACAATAAATTCCTTTTTTGGGATATAATTTATCGCGTTTGAATGCGAAGAGAATGTGAAGTTACAGCAGAATATCTAACACAGAATTGCACCCCAAAAATTTGCCCCCTAACCTTCAATCAACAATGGTACTTATCTAGATAACGCCTCACGAACTAAAACAAAACTAAAATATGGTACCGACAGACTTTTTTAAGCGGAGAAAAAGGTTACGAATATTACGATCTTAAACTTCATAAATGACAGAAAGCGACCAGAAATAAGAGCGCACCTTTGAAGAGCGCTCTTATTCGCTCGACCGTTTTTGGCACTTCAACCGGTTATCTAGTGGTATTGTTGATCGAAGCCCCGAACACAAGAATATTGGTTATTGTATTCGGCTAACAGAATTCAAGCAAATCTACAAATGATACTATGTCATAACCACAGTTACTTAATAAGTTTACTAAGATCACTATGTTTTTATTATTTTATGATGTTTAAAAGTAAGAAAGAGCAATATGGTAGGTTTGACGACTATATGTCGATTGTTGCAACCTGTGCTTACGACAGGTTTTCAAGGTGCCTCAATATCTTTGAGATCCCGAGTTGCTCCCATGTCTAAATGGTAAAACCTTTCGAAGCTTCAGGGTGCTTACCATCAACTCTTATTGCGGTTTTGTTTAGGAACCTAAACTGATCTGCTTCGCTTATTCGTACCACGACAGTTTAATATCAATGACAGCGATTCAGTGATCGATCAATGACATTTCACAGCCGCTTATCTGTCAGGAACTCTTATTTGACTTATAACCCGGTCGATTTAACATGACACCTGCAGGTTATACCCGTCCCCCTCACTCTCCGGGCATGACAGAATCGAGTGAAAGAGACGGGTAGAAGAAAAAGGACAAAATCGTTCGGTCATTAACATTTAGCAATTCATTTGCGATCCAGTTTTTAGAAGGTCAGAGTACGAAAGAAAGCAATTCATTTTAGGAACCTATTCTGCATCGCGCTATTTTTGAATCGCTGTCTTAAAGTTGATGGTAGGCACCCTGGTTTCCATAACAATCTCTGTCTATATTACAACTTTTTTAAATATTTTACTATGGGTTCGCTCTTGATACCTATCTTACTCGAGGAGTAAGATGACATCTAAATTGGAGCGAGCTTACCCAGAAGATGCCTGTGCACTCTAATCTTGAAAGCATTCGGGTTCTATGTTTTGGGAAACACAGACGCAGGGAGGGCGTTCCACTCTTTTGCGGTCCGCATGATAAATGACGTTGAGAAGCGTGTATTGCGGTATCTGGGAGTAGAAACCAGGTAGGGGTGGTAGCCTGCAGTGCGTCTGAATGTTCGATGGTAAAATGGGGAAGTGGTATGAGCTCATGTATTGTAATTCACGAGCACACTCCCCGAAGTTCAGTCTATAAAAATCCGACAGACAGGCAACTCTACGGCAATGTGCCAGGCTGTGAAGCTTACTCGACACCAACTTTTTGTCGCCAATGAGCCTCATTGCCCTACGCTCGACAGTACCCAACGCAGCATGTTGTTGTTTTGCTGAGTCGTCCCAAAGGCCCTGGTCAGGTCCCTGGCCTTTATAGAGACTTAAAAGCTGACCAGATTTCAAATAATTGATCTAGTCGTATAAGGTAGATTTGCATTTATTATATAACAAGTATTTGCGCCATGCCGTTTTATACTTCTCTTTGCATACAAATTCCCTATCGATGCAACTCCCAAAATAAATATTAATCACCTACAAAATTCTCGTCAGAAAGCAATCTAAATCGACTACCCAGTAACAGTAACAAAAGTTTAACACTTCAGTTCATTCGCGAGGCTGTTTTTGTTTCGGTCGTTAATTGTAAAGGCAAAACACAAACGCGTGACTGGCCGGGAAGATTAATGGGCCGCGTGACAAAACGGGGAAATTGTGCTGCATCCATTCCAACGGAATTGCAGTCGGGAAGGCGCGAAAAACAATCGGTGAATAGCTAATGCGCAAAACAGGCAAAACAATATTATTAGTAATTAGAATTTTATGTTTCCGTGGGAATAAATGCGCGCGAGCTTGAAAGTTTTGCGTTGTGATTCCGTGTAAAAAGAGTTAAAACGAACCTCTATTATTTTAAAGAGTTAATTATTAATATTACTAGCTGACCCAGCAAACTTTGTTTTGCCATACTCGTATTACCAATATAGACGGATGAAAATAAATAATTACGAAGAAGTTTTATAGGTAGGTGACAGATAAGTCTGCGCGCATGCGCGACTGGGGTATTTTTGGCGCTAGTTACATGGGATTAAAACGGGAAAATTATACTGCATTCATTCCAATGGAATTGCAGTCTGAAAGGCGCTAAAAACAATCGGTGAGTAGCTAATGCGCAAAACAGCCATTATTGTGTATAGTACTAAAGTACTGAAATTATAGGTTTTACTTTCAACATTGTAAGTATTGTGAAGGTAAATTTTACAATATTGGTTTCAATGTAATTTGCTTTAAACGTTTGTTAATATAATCCATATTTACTAACTTTTGAAGTTAAGGCTAAATTTGACGTTCGATTTGGCGCAGGGGTAGGAAACCCGCCTTCTACGCCAGATGTCTCGGGTTCGATTCCCGAACAATTTGTCTTGGTTTGGGTGTTTACTATGTATATTAAGTATGTATTTACAAACAAAAAGTATCAAGTTTTCCATGAAATTCATTCTTAATGAAATTTGCATGGGCTTAAATAATTGGTGTGATTGTAAGAAGTTATTATTTTATTATTATTTTTAATACCATATTTTTTAACTTGCGCCCTGCGGGCCGATCGCCATAATTCTATGCAGCGCGCCTTGATCACGTTTGCGTCTTGACGTTTGACTTCGTATTGCCGTAATGACATAACGACGCACACGTCACGCAAACCTATAGTCCCATAATCCTGTCTGATCCAATGACATCCGTGACAGAGGAACCACTTGCAATACGAAATTAGCTGTCAAAATAGACTGTCGTATGAAAACTGTTTCAGTTCCAAAGATTATCACCGGAACAGAAAAGGTTGTCGCACTGTCAAAGCTACGCGTTATCAAAAACGGTTTTGCACGTCAACTGCACGTACACTTGACTAATACGTCATAGAATTACCGCGATCGGGGCCCAGAATGCATCAATTGAATGTGGAGCACTTTCGTTTCTGTTTCTGGGATAAGTGGTATTTCTGATAAATCAATAATTCATTAATAAGCTAATTTTGTGATAGAACATTATCTACGACATTATATATAATTTTAATCTGAGTAATCTGTTCTAAAATTCTAGAGTCACACTAGCATTCGATATTTTGGTGCTAATGCTTACAGCAGAATATGAAAGCCTGCTTAAAGATTAATGACTGGCGTAATAAAACAGGAACATGTGCATCCTTTCTTTAGAAAGTGTTTATAACATAATGAGAATATAAACTTATTCAAGTTATTTGAGTTAAAATCTGTTAACGGCGTAAAATTCTTGGGCCATACTAGCCGTTTGGTATTTGGGCCATTTTCACTTTGGGCGTTAATTGTAAAAGCAGAACACGAAGGCCTGCCCGAAGATTAATGGGTCGCGTGACAAAATGGGAAAATGTGCATTCTTTCTAATTGCACTTTATGCTACGTCATCAGAACTTCTCCTACACCTTTGCTAAACTTTTTGTTCCAAAAAGGTTAAATCAGTCAGTGCTAGAGGTACTACTGTCTCTAGGTCGATTATTTAAAATTCGATCAACATTTTCGATGTTCTTTTTAGCTTGAGTTTCGTTTTCGTTTGTTATGAATTTGGTAAGTACCTAGGTACAAAGATTTGTCCTTGAATTCGAAATGAAGGCGGAATACCTATCATTACAGAAACGCATTCCCTAAACTATTTTGATGGTTTAGTTTAAGGTATTATTGTAATTTTTAGCTTTGTGGAAATAAATCTTAAAGTAGGTACTTAACTGTAATCGAAGATTTAAAAACAAAATAGATAGGTAAGTACCTATTTATTTTTTATGTTATTTTACAATACTTAAAAATTATTTTAGAAATAAAATGAATAAAACACGCATTTCTGCACAGAATAACAACACAACACAAAACAAAGGTTTAACTATTCCTGTCGAGTAAATGTGCTTACCCAGTTCCCCTTGTCGAATAAAGAAAAGTTGCCGTCAGCAGTTTCAAGTGGTTAGGTAAAAGGAAACAATAGTGTTACCTACATTAAATAACCTGCTCTGGTTTTTCCAACTGTACAAACATTCCGATATTTACATTTACATACCTACAGGATCTAAAGTTATGTTTCGGTTTACGGGTATATCGCTAGAGATGCCGTAACTAAACCCGCCCAATTAAAATACAGCTATTCAAAGTTGGCATACGGCTACCAGCAAAATTGAATCTACGAAGTAGCTAACTAACCCGTCCTCATCTACTTTATTGAAAAACTTTGGTAGAATCTTATACCGTAGCTCTAGTACCTGTTTGTTTAGTGTTATTTCACAGACAGTTAATTAGAGGAGGTTCTTACTTAAACTCGGTGGAAAGTTTTACACCGATAACAACATAAATGAAAACTCGTCTGGATTTGGGCGAAGTATGGCGGTGACAGGGGCGGGGGTATAGGGCGGGCGGGGCTTGGGGCAGTCGCATCGCCAGTGCTTACGGCGCCGCTGTACAGAGGCTACGTCGCGCGCGCCAGAAGCGTTCCCACGGACGCGAACGCAACCGGACTGTCTGAACTAACCCTTAAACCGATATGGGGACCATAGCCCTATTCGGGGGGCCTTTTGTGTACAGTGCTATCCCATGTGTCGCTGAATGTATGTGAAGGTGTTTGTATGGGTGCCCGGTCATTGCCCGGTCACCCACTTCTGATGATTAGAACGAGAACGGTGCCAATTGAATTTGTTACACGATTCACTATAATGCTGCATATTTGAAGTACCTACCTACTGTTTTTTTTATTAAGCGTTATTGAAGTTATATTATGTTTTTAAAACCATTTGAAATTTGGTTATACTTACCTAACCCTTCTCCTTAACAAGTTTTTTAAGTTCAAAACTCTAATTGCTAGTGCTATAAATTTTGTAGATAGATTATGCGTGTTCACCTTTATAATGGTTTTGTTGTGACTTATCATCTTTTCTTATTTATAAGAATTTACTTTTTATCGTCGATGATTGAAAAACTAAATATGAAGGCTTAAATCTATGTTTAACAATGCCCAATAAGTTACTCTTAAAAATGATTTATCTAAGTTAAAATATTTATGAAAAAGTTTCTTGATAAAGTGATTGATCTATCTTGTTGTTATCGTTTTTTGGTCCGAGGAAAAGTCAACGTCTGCTTTTAAATAAGTAATTGTGGTTACTCGTTCTTTTGGTAATTAAATCAAATGTATTTTTTCACTTTACAGCCTTGATGATATTCATCATAGGAGCGAAGTTTTAGCGGTACTTTGTTACTGCATATGTATCGCGATGAACGTGTGGCTAAATCTATCTCGTAGCTTGAAAACATTACTCTATACTTTTAAAACTTCTTAATTTGATAGTCATTTTTTTAACCTTATTAAAAATGCAATACACAGACATTTTTTACTGGAATTTGCAAATACACGTAAACATAATATAATTATATTTTGAAACTTGATGAATAAAATTAATACAAGGGAATATCACAGAAATAAAACTAAAATTATTTAAATATCTGATATACACTTGTAGCATAGATCACGGTAGTTGTGGAAGATATAACAGTTATAGCAACCTAAGGAAGGTGTATCGTAGACTACGATTCTATTTTTTTCACAGATGTGACTACGATTCGTAGTCACATCTTCGTAGTCACATCTGTGAAAAATTATATGTAAATATGTCTGCGCGTTCGCATAGCATATCAGACGGTGCGGTATTAAACCAAGTTCTAGTTTAAAATGTATGACATAATTTAAATATCCTCCACTCTTTTGCCTCGATTCATGCTTATCATTTCTTCATAACTTTGGATCAGTTGATATTTTAAATAATTTTTATGCATTCACAATGCAATTCTGTAAGTAAAGGAATTTTTTATATAGTAATAGTAATGTGGTTTTTTACAAGCTTTTATTTAACTTGCGATGTTAGTTAGTTAGTGGGGGACAAAATCTTGCAAGCTAAATTTGACCCACGTCCCAGGGTCCGATTGAGCTGAAACTTTCCATACCTACAGGTTTGGTTTGAATAACAATATAATATTAAAGTACAGTCAAGAAAAAAGCTTAACATTAAAACGAAGTTTTATTAACTATCAAGTTTAACTTTGGATCACTTAAAAATCAATGTTTCTGTTTCGTTTTTTACATTGACTTATCTGGTGGTATAATGGTGGCGATACTGCGGCTCATGTTTATTTTTTACATATTCTTTTGTATCATACTAGTGGCTTCTCGCGGTTTTACCCGCGCGATTCCAGTTCCCGTGGAAAAATCTAGATAAAATATTAAAGCCTGTGTTTCTTGAGAATGTAGCAGCTTTCTACTGATAAAAGAATTCTCAAAATTAGTCTAGCAGTTTTTGAGTTTATCCATTATAAACAAACAAAAACTCAAATCTTTGCTCTTTACAATATAAAAAGTAAGTATAAATATGTCATATTCATACATACAATTACAAATCTGAAGTTGTGTTTATACGTTTGTTTGTAATTTTTTGTACCTATGGGGATAGTTTGGGTGCTAAAGTGACATACCAACATAGGCTACTTTTTATCCCCGAGAAATATCACATTGGCGCGGGATAACGTCTTGCAGTCGCCGCAGGCGAAGCCTCGGGTGGGAGGCTAGTAGTAGTTTAGTTACTTTAACTAATAATACAAACTATACATTTAGACACCTTTACTCAGTTTTATATTAAATTAGTAAATTTTTGGTCAAAACTTCTGCAAGGAAAGTACCTAAGCCTCCAAGCAGTCCAAATAAAACAGTATGAAGACATTTAAACGTCGAATATATAATATAGATCTTAGTTTTATGGTAGTTCATTGTAAACAAACTCTATCATCGTCCACCTTTCAAAAATTTAAATTAATGTTAGCAAATCTGTTTTCGGATTTATAAACTAGTAGAGTTAGTGATAATCGTTCTCGTATCATGTTTGTTTGTGATTTTCACACTTATTTTTATATGATGTATGTACCTATATTTAGTATCAACAAGGTCAGGTGACCTTGTCAATACTCAGGTTAACAATAAAAAATAAATTGTTTTATTCATAAATTGATAAGGCTACCTAAGATCTGTGACCTTTCTACTAATATAAAAAAAATTGAAATATTTGATATAATTTTTATTTTGACCTATATTTAAAATTCCTACATCAATATAAAGCTACATTCTCCCCTGAGTTATATTTTAACCGGCTATATTTTAACTCGATATTCCCATGGGAACGGGTGCCACGCTGGTAAAACCGCGCGGAGCCTCTAGTCTTTGCTAAAACTAAGACAGAGTTTGTCCCATAGGCTGAATGACAGCTGAATTGGTGTATAGACAGAAAAACAAAAGCTCAATAACAGATTGTTGAGTTTTTCAGCATTCAAATATGTTTTTTTACATTCGACAAAAAGTAGACAAAAACAATTCCATAACACTAAATACATGATAAACATGTTAACCCACTCGAAATTGTCGACCAACTCGGCTAGCTCAATTAACTTACAAGAAAACTCTTTTTCAGGGCCCGAATAAGTTTCTTTTACTGCTTTCCCAAAACTGTGGCGGTCAGTTGCGTGGCGTGACCAGCATTTACTCGTTACACGGATAACACGCAACATGCCAACTTAGGGTTAAGGTTCTAGAATGAAGGACCTTCAATTGCTTAAATTACGATGACACGATGACGACACGGAAGCCTTATGACTACTTATTAAGTATAGACACTTTGTTGTCGTCGGCTTATGAAATGTATTTAGTGGTTTTATAAAATTAATGAAGAGCTCAATAGTGCTGTGGGATAGGGCTTTAGTGATTAAGCTACGTCCCCAGATATTGTTGGATTGGGATAAAAAATTTGCTTCCAAGTGGTGAAGGCACAGCAAGGGTTGTTTGCAGGTGTCTTTGCAAAAAAAATATACAAGAGCGAATAAACTTTATATTAATAACGACTTTAGTGTAGGTACTGTACAGACAAAAGGTAGCTACTTATAATTTTATTACCCGCGTGGTACCCGTTCCCGTTGTACCCCTCGTGGTACCCGTACCCGGTCCCGATATATTTTATCCCGAATATCGGGATAAAATATAGCCTATGTCATGCCTATGTCACTTCGGAAAGAATGTAGCTTTCGAATAGTCAAAGAATTTTCTAAATCGGTCCTGTAGTTTTTGACCCTATTCGATGCAAACTAACAAACAATCAAATATTTCCTCTGTATAATATTATTAGTAAAGATAATACTAAGCAAAGCATGGTAGGTAGAAAAACAAAGAAACAATGGGAAACTGCAGTACCCAAGTTTTAGTTTAGAAAGACAATCTTTAACTACAATCACTATACACAGTTTCTTAATTGTGCATAAAGCCAATAAAGTTACTCCTACATTAAATTAAATTTTAAGTACTTTGAAGGTGTGATGACTAGTATAACTACCCACTCAATCGTGAGTAGCTCAGTTCAAAATGGTAATAGTACATAAAATAAATATAATTCAAATGTTAAATACATTCTATTTCATTACTAGTGAGTATACTGTCAGAAATAATCAAATAGTTTTGGTCGAGTCTGGGTGTATGTGGTAATACCCGTCGTTATCTCTCATTTCCATAACACTGTAATAATTCAATAATTAATTAATAGTTAACACGGTAATAATTCAATTCCATATGGGATAAAAACTAGATTTTCAAGAATATGCTTTATGACTACACTTAGTGCTTAAGCTACTAAACTTTGGTATTGGAACCAGAGAAAAACTTTGGAAAACTGTAAAAAAAGTTATATCTGTAACGACCAGTTACACATGATATCGTTTGGCAGTTAATAGTACCTTATTGTCAATCAAAACCAAAACATGGATACACCTTTATCATTTATATTTAAACTATAATACAGAAAAAAATGAACTCTGCCAAAACTTCTTACTGAACCACAGCACAGACATTTAAAATCTAATGACTGTCGTTCAATTTTAGTTAATAATTATAAATCAAAACCCAAATACTCATTCATCATTTAAATGTTAACTACATTCTAAACAAAAGAGTAGTTCAGAAATGAATTCTAACAATGGCAAAAATTTAAATAATTTCCTACGTTCCAAGTCACGGGGGAATAAACGGTGTCCGCATTTTAGTGTGAACTTTATTAGGAGTGTTTATCTTTCCAGCGGTGAAATCCCTACACAACGGGTCCCTACTGCTCCTGGCTTTACCAGTCCTGAATTATTTCTAACAGAAGTTACCGCCAAAATACGCCTTCGGCTACAACTGTTATAATTACATAAGGTAACATTTATCAGTAGAAACAATACACTGTGCTCTCGTGGCGAGTTTAGTTTCATAACAAAGTTGAATATTCAATTAGAGAGGTAGTTTTCAGACTAATGAGTCCACTGCCATTAAAAGTAGTTGGAATGAAAATGTTTATATTGTTATTTTGTTCGGTCAATAAAGGACGAAGTGATTTATGGACAGTAATTTGGTACGAGAAAATGAAAAAGAGAGTTTTGTTGTTACTCTGAAAACTATTAAAAATTTGTTATTTTGGTGAGCATTAGAATCCATTAAAATGTTAATGGAATCGTTTTTTAGCTTGTTAAGTGAAAAATGGTTTGATGGATGTTCAAAATATGTTTAAATATCTTCTTTTTTAGTAAAGAACATAGTACCTATAGATATCTTCTATCCTACTTAATGTTATGAATGTGAAAGTTTATATGTTTGGATGTTAGTTACTCAATCAAGCCAAGATGGCTCAACAGATTTGGCTGAAATTTGGGACACAGATACTTTGAAGCCTGGAGAGGACATAGGCTACTTTTATCCCGGAAAAATATCACATTCCCGCGGAATAACGTCGTGTAGTCTACGCGGACGAAGCCGCGGGCGGAAAGGTAGTTTTATTATATACTAGTGGCTTTACCCGCGGTTTAACCCGTGTAGTACCCGATCCTGTATTATGTACTCCGAAATAAAAATAGCCTTTGTCACTCAGGAAGTCTCTTCACTGGTGAAAGAAATTCACTTCTAAAGGTGTTTTTTTTAATTCGTTCTAGTATGTTTGAGTTTATCCATTACAAACAAACACACGAAACATCAAATCTTTCCTGTTTATAATATACTAGTGGCTCGCCGCGGTTTTACCCGCGTGGTACCCATTCCCGTGGGAATATCAGGATAAAATATTGGTTCTGCCACTCAAAAATAAAGTAGTTTTCTGATAGTGAAAGGATTTTTAAAATTGGTATAGCAGTTTATAAGTTTATTCGTTACAATCTCTTTTTAGTACAATTTTTTTTTATCTTTTTTTATAGTAAGTAATAATATAATAACATTTTTTTTACAATCACACCAATTTACCTAGCTCCTAAGTAGTTTTCATTAAGAAACTGTGTAATGGAAAGTAGATAACGGAAATTTTTTATACTTAGGTATATACTTTTTTGTAAATACATACTTAATATAGGTACTTACATAGAAAACTCCCAGACCAAGGCAAATAGACATGTTTATGAACCCGAGACCTCTGGCGCAGAAGGCAGGTATCCTACCCCTGCGTCAAATCGGTCGTCAAATTTAAAAGATTATTCTGTTTACTGGCCAATCTATTTGGTGAAAAGGTCAACTTAGTTTTATCTTCATTAATTTGTCCAAAGTTAAACTATTTCCAAAAGATGCGCAATCAGTGAAACAGACGGCCCTTCTACCAGTCAATAACAATAGTTTCGCCATACCTTTCTCAAAATGTCTTGTTCAACCCTTTGTACACAACCAAGTTTAAATTAAATTATTCGATTCCGTCCATTGTTCGCCGATCCACCGTCCTGTGAAATTAGAATCGTACCTATTAAAAGCTGAAACAACACAAAATAACAAAAGCTTTTAGTTTCTATTAATAACAAAATTAACTCTGTTGCTCACGACACAGTTTTAAAATTACGTAAATTTTATTTAACTAGGTTAAAGTGCCCTATTGTTGGAACCTCCCCATTTATTGGCATATCTCAGAGTTTTCTCGACTCAAAAAACAAGAAAACTTTTAATTTTCATATTTTTTCATTACTCAAGTTTGGTAGGGCAGAGGTACCCTTTGTGGCCACTTTAAGGAATTTTTGACTTTGCACTAAGTACTAGATGGTCTTAGGTATTTAAGACACAAATTATAGATAATATATCTAGCTTTAAAGAAACATTTTTCAATTTTAAAAAAGTTAAATAGTTTTTGTATATAATACAAAAGGTGTGAGAGGTGCCAAATGTACCGGTTTTGCCGATAGTTTAACTTTTGTAAGTATTGCGAAAAATCAAAACCAAACCCAGGTAAAATCAATATATTCTAATGCGATAGAAACCAGTCAATTGCAAAACAACAATTTAATTGTAAAAAACAAAGGTTTATAAAGTATTTCATCCAAAACAAATTGCTTAAAATTTTCATACAAAATATTTTTTCAAACAGAAAATGGAATTTATTGAAAAAAAATCTTACGACATAAGGAAATCTAACGGTTGTTATTATTACCTTAAAATACCTTATTTTAATTGCCTTTATCAGAAATGGCTAAAAGTTGTTTAGAAAACTTTTAGAGCAAGAATTGGCCAAAACCGGTACGCCTGCCCTATGCTTCAAAATGTGAAATACCTATGTCATTTGTCGGGCTTTTCATATGAGTTTAGTCTGGTTTAATATATAATAGCGATAGCACAAAGTTCGTAGTTAGTTAGTTTGTGAAACTATTTAGAGTTTACTCGCGAAGTTGTCTAGAGCACTAATTTACGTTAGGGGAACACTGGGTGATCCCAGGTCATATGTATATTATCATCAGCCATTTAATGTCCCCACTGCTGGGGCACTGGCCTTCCTTTTGGATAGATAAGGAGAATGGGCCATGAACCACCACGCGGGCTCAATGCGGGTTGGTGGGTATTAACGACTGCAAATGCACCCGGGAATTGGGACCAACGACTTAAGGTGGTTCGATCAGCTCAGTAGCGCCACCAATAGAAATAAATCATTTACAATTTATGAAGGGTTTAGAATAAAAGTTTCAGTTATTTTGCGCAAATAGAAGAGTAAAGTGCAATTTAAAGTATATTTTCATGGCCTCAAATATGAGCGTTAAGTTATGGATCTCCATATTGCTAAATGTGGCCACTTTTGGCACTATTGATATTCACGACTTATTGCTTAAGTTTGAGTTCTTAAAAGTTTATTTATAAAATGCATTTTACTCTTTTATTTGCGCAAAATAACCGAAACTTTTAATGTAAGCCTTTAGTAAAACGTAATTGATTAATTTCCATTGGTGGCACTACTGAGCCGATCGAACCACCTTAACGAGCTTTCCAAAGCATGGAGGAGTTTGAGGTAAAAAGTTTTTGATCACCCATCCCGTGACCGACCATTGCGAAAGTAGCTTAACTTCAACGATCGCATGCCGAGCGTGGTAACCTTTGCGCCTCGGGCTCCTCAAGGTCATTTTGTATATGAAGGATACATAATAAACGAATAATTATTGTTATGACTTTTGACATAGCTTCTTTTATTTTGCTAACAAAATTAACCCGGTTGACCGCGTCACGGGATCTCCGTTTACCGTTTTAAATGGAGTAGAGATTATAAATTATAATGAGCAGGCTATTATGATTATATTAATCAGGCCCGTTGGAGCAGTGGTACTGTGGTGTGGTGGGTTCGATCCCCACCCGGGTCAAACGTTTATGTGATGAACTTCTGTGTTTGTTTAGTGCATGTGTGTTATATATTAAAGTATTTATATAACTATTAATATTTATAATACCATAGTTGGTTCAGGGGCCCGATTCTCAGGCATTCGAACTTTTTCAGTGTGGTAATTCGTATGTCGAACATTTTGTTTGTGGTTTCTATTGAAAAGTAAGAACGTTTCAAACAAACTAAACTGTCCCACATGTCAACAAATTCATTTTGACAGCTAAGTTCGTATACCAACAAACATCTACTGGTCTGGGGGCCGATTCTCAGGCAATCGAGAAAAGTTCACATTTATAGCTCGAAATTCAAATATAACACAGTTTTTGTATTGTCAGAAATTCACAATCGAAAAAGTTTGATCGAAAACCAGTCGAACGCTACGAATGGTAAAAACCAATAGATGTTCGTATACGAACTTATCTGTCAAAATGAATTTGTTGACATGTGAGACAGCTTAGTTTGTTTGAAACGTTCTAACTTTTCAATAGAAACCACAAACAAAATGTTCGACATACGAATTACCACACTGAAAAAGTTCGAATGCCTGAGAATCGGGCCCCTGTACCACTCGTTGCGTTCGACTGGTTTTCAATCGAACTTTTTCGATTGTGAAATTCTGACAATACACAAACTGTGTAATATTTGAATTTCGAGCTTATAAATGTGAACTTTTCTCGATTGCCTGAGAATCAGCCCCCTGATGTCGTGATAGAAGTGCTTAAAAAGCGACTTATCTCAGAGACAGACCAACGTGTGTGATTTTTTCCGATATTTATTATTATTATTATCTTTGGCGTGCTTTTCATGAATTTTGTCTGGTTTAAAAAATACAATAGTGGTAGGAGTACGAAGTTCAAAGTTGGGGAAACAATTCAGAGCTTGCTCGCGAAGTGGTCTAGAGAACTAATTCACATTAGAGAAACACTGGGTTACCAAATTATATGAAGTTATACGTATGGTATACTTATGAATAGTTAAATATTCTATTAATAACAAAATTAACACTGTTGACAGATATACCTACCGTTTAAAATGAAGTTTTTTATAATAATGAAATCGCGAATAAAAATTCGCGATTTCGTAGCTAGCTCCTCACAAAAAATAATATGATCGTAATGCGTACGTACGTATGTATGGTATATGCAAAATAATAAGAATAAGTTTAAACAAAGCTTCGATTAATTTCAAAATTAAACATTGTTGACAACGTGACAGTTATACCATTTAAATTATTATTATTATTATTCATTTATTTGGACCACCAGTGAAAATTACAATAAAGAAAAAACTTACAATTAATATTATACAATACAATAAATCAAATGTAAAATTCTGTTAAAGGTAGCCACATCATGCATAAAAAATAAAACTGTGAATACCAATACCATTACGTATTATAATAAAATAAGCAGGTATTATCAGTGACGTGCTTTGCATGCGGTTAATACAATAGGTAGTGACAGTACAGAGTTCGTAGTTGGGGAAACTATTCAAAGCTTGCTCGCGAAGTTGTCTACCGTACTAATTTACGGAGGAACATAAGGTTCTACTAGGTCATATTATTATTATTATACGTATGGCTTTGGCACACAGTTGTGTATTTTTAAAGGTACAAATGGGATGGAAAATTACATAAAATGACTAATTTACTTGCTCAATAAGCTCTACACGCACATTTATGATTTTTTCAAAACTAAGAAACTAATTAACGAACAAATAATTTACCTACGAGTATATTATACCTACTTCTGAGAAAATAACTATTTTAGATATTATTATAGGTATGTACACGAATCAATTTTAAATAATCAAAATAATGTAGATCATTTGACCTAACGTTAAAATATTGAATGTGCCAATTAAGTTACTTGTGTTACTACTATAACTCAAACAAAGAGATTTAATAACGATTTATGTGTAAGTACAAGTGTAAAGGCCATGAAACGGAAGACGACAAATCTGTAACGCAATAAACATTACAACACACTAAAATACAAAGTACAGAAAACAGAGCAGGTGCTTAAAGCAGTACCACATTGTTGTACATTTAAGAACGTGAACATATAAAACAGAAGTAGTTCACACCACAGATATAGATTAACATAGATAACACAAGTATCAAGATTTGTATTGAAACCAAGCGTGCTGACTTTTTACCACTAACTGTGACGTCACAGCCGAAATTTAGTGACGGAAAATCCAAATCGAAACGATTTTGGGTTATTGCGGTTAAATAACACGCAATGAGGTATTTATTTATTTTTTATCAACAGACGCGCGCGGACTTTTACTTAGCGGCAAACCAACACGTCGGGGTTTGGACACGCGAAGTACACATGCATTTGCGATATCTAGTAAATTTTATATCTGTGGTCCTCACAATAGGAATACTAGAATGAGATTAGATGTTTCAGCTATTTACATACATTCACACTGGTTGGTATGCCGGTTTAATATGTGGAGGCCCGCGTAACGACCAAAGGAAGTCGCCGGCAATCTAACCCTAACACGTACCGTGGGGTTGTATCTACTACTAAGGGCACCCCGCGATTTTACCTACATGGTTCCGTTCCCGTGGGAAAATCAGGATAAAATTAAGCCTATGCTACTCGGGAGTAATTAGGCTTTCTACTGGTAAACAAATTTTTAAAATCGGTTTAGTAGTTTTTGAAGTTATCCATTACAAACATACAAACGAAAAACCAAAAAAATAGTGTTTTTCCCTAGATTGTAATGCCCATGACTTGGTCTAGAGCAAATAGTTATAATGCTATTCTAAAAGCCTCGTATCCACTAACACGCGCAACAAGTGATGCTCAACATGTTTGGCAACGTTGCACAACATCGCGCGACGACGTTAGTTCCGTTCCCGTAGGAATATCTGGATAAAATAATCCTATGCTACTTGGGAGTAATTAAGCTTTCTACTGGTAAACAAATTTTTAAAATCGGTTTAGTAGTTTTTGAAGTTATCCATTACAAACAAACAAACGAAAAACCAAATAAATAGTTTTTTTCCCTAGATTGTAATGCCCATGACTTGGTCTGGAGCAAATAGTTATAATGCACTTCTAAAAGCCTCGTATCCACTAGACAACATTGGACGTAACACGTGACGCTCAACATGTTTGGTAACGTTGCACAACATCGCGCGACGACGTTTGAGCTGGCGCTTAACATAACATGCCTAAACAAAAGTCAGACCGTGAGCAACATGTTGTCCAATATCTTGCTTATCATGTTTCGCGTCAGATGTTCCATAATGGACAAAATCAGATTTTGGCGACAAAAGGTATCCAACATCTAATCTATCTCATTGCTAATTCATGTCGTAAAAAGTAAACGTAACAGACAGAAAAAAATATTTTTATAAAAAAATAAAACCGCCTTCAAAAAAATCACTATTTAGTCTATTTTCACGTCCAGAAATATACTTTAATTTACAGAGAGATTTCATTTGAAGCAATATTGATTGAGTTCTGTATTAAGGTTTAAATTTAGGAGTTTGGAAAGGTTAATTTTATACAAAACTAGTAAATTGAGTTTTTCATTAATCTCTGGGAAATCAAATCATGAATCAGTTTAATGTTTGAAAGAATTCAATATAACGTGACATTATAAAAAAATACTTATTTAGTGTCAATTTGTTAGATGCTATAAGATAGATAAGGTATATTGTACCACTATTTTAGGCATAGAGGAAAATAACATTTGGTAGAGTTATATAATCTTATAATATAAACAAGTTGAGAAGAAAAAAAAAACTATGCTAATATTTTATACTAATAATATTTTTACTGTTATTATATTTCATTGTTTGTTTGTTTGCATCGAATCGAACTAGCGGATCCTGGCGGTTTGACCCGCGTGGTACCCGTTCCCGTGATAATATCGGGATAAAATATAGCCTATGTCACTCTGGAAGAGTGTTAGCTTTCTATAGGTCAAAGAATTTTCTAAATCGGTCTAGTAGTATCGTCGCCTCTTCGATGCAAACAAACAATCAAATCTTCCCTCTTTATATTATTACTAAATAAATAAACAAATATTTGCCTAAAGTCAATACGAAAGTTCATTATGAGGTTACCCACGGAAACTCGGTCTGACTGAATGTGTAACGAACCACCGTAAGTGATTGTGCAAGTTTCCAACTGAACCATACGTTAGCCTAAACATTATTCCCAATGAGAAGAGTTTAACGTTTGAATATTTATTAAGTAGGTACCTTCGTCATTGCAAATTATTGCTTAAATTTAGGGAACAGTTTCCTAGATTCTCTTTTGGGAACAAGTATAAAATCGTATCTTGAAATTTTAATAAACTTCCATCCTAACCTTTGTTCTTCATTTATGGTATTTCAAATTTTTTGTGTTAAATATACGAGTGTATAATGAAAGAAAGAAAGAAAAAAAAATTTGGGAAAATACAACAAAATTCATAGACACAAAATCACATAATGTCTATGTCCCAAAACGGTCCCGCCTCAGCATAATGCTGGCTTGTGACCAGCGCTGATTTTCCGTCGGAACCGTGTTTGGTGGGGCTGGGACGTTTACACCAAAACGAATATAAATTCACAAAGGAACACGGATACGAAATAAAGAATTCTGAAGGACAAAAATACGTATAGACAAAGACGTGTCTGTCAGCTGTCTATTTATCCACACTTTTCTACTATACGTTCTGGCAAGCGTCACTAGTGAAAAAACTTCTCTTTACTAACAAACAAACAAAACTATTTTTAAAACTTCTTCAAACACATATTATAACAACAATATTACAACGAAAATTACATAAAAATTAAGTGAGAATACTATAAAATGCACAACTATGGCTGAAAAAAGTGAGCCAAACTAATAAAGTGACTTTAAAACAAACGCAAAACTACGACGAAAAACTATTTAATAAACAATAAACAAACAATTTATGTTTTCTAACCGAATAAAAAACTTACAGGGTTTCTATAGAAGCAACATGGACGCAAGAAGTTATTACAAATAGAATGATCTTATACAGTTTAACTATAAATAAGCAAATGTATTAAAATATAATTAGGAAAAATTATGGCTGTACGAGCTAGCTGAGCTAAACAAATCAAGTGAGTATATAAAATAATACACAATAACTAAAACTATAAACAAGTAAACGTAAGTTTTCTTAATTATCCAGAAACAACTTGGATGGACTTTGTGATCGAATAAACCAATGCACACTTGGCTTGCTATCAAATCATCGAGAGCATTACTTAACAAATAACAGCAATGCGCGTTTAGTTCCGTAAAAAAAGTTTTGTTTAAATGAACGAAAACTTGAGATGTGCTTATGTCGATTTGGACAGTAAAGAATTTGGCCTACCAAATGCATAAATATGTTTTATTATATGCCTGAGTGATGATGAAAGCAACCACCCCAAGCAAATTTTATAACTTTTTTCTCGTTCCCGCGGGGGAAGTAAAGTGATGGTTAATAGCATTACCGTCTTTACAAATTATATCAATAGCTAAAACATTTTTATTGCAGTTATTACTGGGTAGTATCCGACACTGGGGCGTTCAAGCAGACTAACTTTTCAGCCTTATTTTAATAGTAAGATTCGAAGCGTAAACGGATGTTCTTATGTGCACGTGTTGATTTTAACCAATAATGCTGCTTTTTATTTTGGCAATATATCTATCTGCACAAAAAAATAAAAATCTTTATTACCATTTGGTTTTCAGTTCACCACTAGTAAGGTACTAGATAAAATTCGATCTCAATTTAAAGCGTCAGCCGGCAGGTTCCACCCTGTTGACTTAACATTAAAGACCCTTCGTAGCCATCGCCCCCTGCTGACTCCAAACTATAGATAAAAGTGTGTATGAACATGTTTTTGCCTACGTCGTTTATGTACCTACATTATGCCTCGGTTATATTTTATGTTCCTTGAAGGGTGCCGCTGTGAAAAGCGTTTCAAGTACCAAGGAGCTTATGATTTCTCGACGAGGCGTTGCCATAGAGGTTTGAGGGGAGAAAAGCCTTCTAGGAAGCTTTTAGCAGACTAGATGGTAATGAATAAAATATAACTGAAGTATGTTTATACGCTTTTCATGGTTAGTGGTTCCAAGTTTATAACACGTTTTTCCCAATTATAGCAATCTCAATCCTCGTATCTGTGACAACATTTTACAAAAATATGATTGTTCTGTGGAGGGACAACTGGCAACCTCGCGGGATGTTGTGCAACAATGGTGCAACATTGCCGAACATGTTGAGCGTACGAGTTGCGCGTCATTTATGTTTCCTAAACATTCGAAGCTAACTTCATTCGCTAGTTGCTTCACACTGGCCGCTGAAAAACGCCGCCTCCGACCTCTTTCCTGTAGTTTTCACACATTTTATACGAATGCCGACGCCGGTTGTTGTCACTTATTTCTTCTTCTAGCTTCAAGTGGTATTTCTGGCTCGTGTGCGGGGACGGCAAATCTGTTACAATATACCGACATACATAAAGTGAGTCTTCGAGATGGGTATGTATGGTCCGATCATAAATTGTGAGAAATAACGAAAAGTGTTCAAAGCACAGCACAGCGTCAGTGACGCAGCGGCTCCGGCGTCAAGCTGGGATCGAAAGTCCGCCAGCGGACGGTCGGCCGCGCGTGGCCCCGCGAATTTTGTATGAAACCACGCGGGCGTCTCGGCGTACGCAGAGACCTACAAACTTTACCCATTAACGGGTTAAAGGAAAACGTAAAGCTGTGAAGTTAATTAATTTGTGAATCTCATTATTACGATTCGATTTAATAAATTTTACTGTACGAAACCATGCTCTTTGTAGCACTAGCATTCGTGGTGGTAAAATTAATGGAGACCAACTACATTTAACTGTTATGCATCTATCCAATCAAGACGGTAGATTTCAGTTTTCAGTTTAGCAAGTGGTGTTAGTTCCGCATCGTTCTAGGTAGGCTAACTAGCTTTCGAGAAACTTCTACGAAATCCATTAACTCTTGTTAATTACCTTAAAAACTAGATCGGTTAAGTCATCCGAGGCTTAGGACGTGTTGTGCTCTCTACAATTATTGTTGGGTTAACTATCGCCTAATTAAAAATCTATTTTGTTTCCGGCACATAAATAGACGTATCATCATCATCATCAGCTATTTAATGTCCTTACTGCTGGGGCACTGGCATTCCTTATGGATGGATAAGGAGAATGCGGATTGGTGGGTATTGACGACTGATAATGCAGCCGGGATCAATGACTTAACGTGCATTCCGAAACACGGAGGAGTTCGAGATTAAACGTTAAGGTCACCCATTCCGTGACCGACCATTGCGAAAGTTGCTTAACCTCATCGATCGCAGGTCAAGCTCGCTAACCACTGCGCCACGGGCTTCTCTAAATGGATGTGTCCATACTAATATTATTAACTAGTTTTCCGCATGCGACTTTGCCCGCACGAACTACAAGATGTTTTCCCGTGGGAATGAGACATGTACCGGAGTTAAAAGCAGCCTATATGCTATTTTAAACCATAATCTATATCTGTGCCATTTTGACCTAAATCAGTTTACCCGTTTTGCCGTGATTGAGTAATGAACATATAAACATCTAAATTTCCAAACATAATAAGAAGATAACATGTATTTCCTCCTAACTTTGTCTGCCTTATTGTCTGTCTGTCTGTTACTTTTTACGCTCAAACGCTTAAGTGTGATGAATGTAAACATAGAGAATGATTTGACCTTTGGGAAAGACATAGGCTTTACAGCTTTGTTATGTAGGTACCATATCCCGAATTTTTTAAGATGAAGTCCCAGATTCTCCAAATTTTCAATACTTGCTAAAGTTTTATTCTGTTCCTGTGTATTATTATTAGGCTCCGACCTATTTCTATTATGCTGGAGGCAAAATAGACTTCTTGGAAATAAATTCAATTAAAACATTGACTTTGGTACACAAATGAAACGATTTAGATTTTTGTCTTATGTAGCTTTTCTTTTTACTTTACTTGGAATTTTTTCGACACGTTTCAGACTCCCGCCGTGGTCATAATTAAATAACAAACATTAAGGTCAAATACTTTATACAAAGTACTTGTGATTTAAAGCTGCGGATAGAAATCTGCGACGAAAAATCACCTGAAACCACCGCACAAAGCATAAACCTATAATTTTTAAAAGTATTGTCACAGTTTAATTAGATTTAAAGATGGTGATCAATGACAAATTACATCTCAAAATTTGTCAACTTAGTAATACCTGTGAATAGTTATACCTAATTTCCAATTGGATCGCCTCAAGTTGTAACTTACTGGGCCCAACTTTTATGTAATGACTTTTGTTTGTTTTTAATTTAATTAATTGGGACGGATTATCCTAGCGATCGCAGGGATTCACCGAGAACTTTGTTATCGACTTCGCTGGAAGGTCAACGATCCATTATTAATGCGGCCAACTTTTGTAGAGCCAGGAAAACTGATTTAACAGTACTATGACAAGGGATATAATTAAATCAGAGCATCCCTTTGATTCGAACTTGTTCGTTCTTATCCGAGTCACTTAATCAAATTACATTACTTTCATGTGTCAAAATCAGCAGAATAAATAAGGTTAATTTTAGTTGAGGGAGTTTGTTTACTCGCATCGTTACTTCTTTGTCTACCTTCTCTGGCGTAAGGCGAGCGAGCTAGCGTAATACAAAAGATAAATACCACCGCCGAACAAGGACGGTAATTGAGATAAACACATGTGTATTCTACTCTATAACTTTCCGCCTTCCAGTGTAACGCGTAACAAAATCAGCGAAGTTTGTATACCAACTTGTCTTTTCTTCCACCCTACGATTTACCCTACACGTGATGTAACGCGAACACTGTACTACACCTAAATTTGCGTTGTGTTTCATAAAATAGGTCTTAAAAATATGACAGCATTAGGTGAATCGTAGGCTTGTTCAATACGTCAAAGTCTTATTTGCGTACAGCTTTAATTATGGTGCTAGCGGTGAGGCCTAAGCTCAAATGAAGCGATTAAGCTTTGAAGATGAACAGGTCGGGCTACGATTACACCGCGCCTGCACCCACCACGTACTACGCGACTAATAGCCGCCCGCCGCAGTACGATCGCGGCTACGGGCTCGCACTTGGCCCTGTCTACAGCCCCTCCTTGCACCCGCTTTCCAATTACGCCGATGTCTATGAGGGAAATAACGACACCACTCTCAGAGCCGAAGAGCGACACTGGTACATAGAGAATCATAAAAACTTACAACCAACTTTCGATGTCAACCACGACGTCATACCTCAAGATGCCAAAATTAAAAAAGAAGAGGAGAAGAAAACTGAGGTGCCAGTCCGTAGAGCGGAGGCGACACAGGTCAGACAGCGGCGGAAAGAGGATAGATGTTCCTGTGAATGTTGGCCTACCACAGATAACAATATTGTCCAAGATAGCGGAGGGAACGAAACGACAAGATCGCTTTCGGGAGTCGATATGGTGGCGTCGTACGGTGTGTATGGGAATCCGCAGGATGATGATAGTTCGGGTTTCGCGCGTTTGTCGGAAAAAGGTGCCATATACGGTCAAGGTAGTGACGCTCCCGTGCAAGGTGTTATAGTCAACCAGCAAGGAAACAGTGCAGTGGTGAGGGCCACCGCAGCCACGGATTCTGGTTGCGCCAAGTGCTGCCGGTGGTCTTCGGGGGCTGCTCCTGCTGCCAACTCAGAAGACTACTGCTGGATCCATTACTGCAGGCCAGCCTTGATAGTGCTACTGTTGCTGTTTTTTCTAATACTGCTGGGAGTTTCAACAGGGTTTTTATTGACAAATAACTGTAAGTATACCTACGTATGATAAAACTTCCTTAGTTCACTGCTGCAAAAAACTATATTTCAATGATTTCAACTCAATTCTTACGTTTTTATTAACTTGCCATGTTAGTAAGTTAGTTAGTTAGTATGTTAGTTAGTGGGGGAAAAATCTTGCAAGCCTAATGTGACCCACTTCTCAGTGTCCGATGGAGCTGAAACTTAGTATACAGGTTTGGTTTTGATGACAATACAATATTAAAGTACAGTCAGCAAAAAAGCTTGTCAAAAATGTAATTTTTACTAAAAACTTATCTGATAAACCATTGGCATAATAATATTAATAAGTAAATAATCAGATGGACATTCAATTTATCATTTTATCCTTCAGTAGATACTCATAGCATGAAAAACGATCGTTACCGAAAGAGGCGCTACTCTGGTTTCTATACAAAATAATACGATACGATAACGGTTATCTAACTACAGTTTTTCGTGCTATGACTATTTACTTGTACATTTCTACACTTTACTGTAGTCTACGAATAGCCGGACATAGTTAACCGAGTGATGCGTTCCGAATTGGCAAATTCGGTGCAGCGCACCGCTCGATTTTACCAGTGCAGGATTAATTCGATCAGTTCGATCATAGCTCTCAATCGAATAAAGCCTGTCGATGGAGATAAAGCCATTTGCTGCACCTATCCCGGTCGGCGCTCCTTCCGTTAAACTTCGCTCTTAATGAAGTTTATAAGAGATTTATTTGAAAGAAACTTGCTAGTGGAAAAATATTTGTTGCTCCAATAAAATCTGATCTTGCGGTTTTCCAGCTATTTGTAAACACAGTTTTTTCATACAATACGCTATTTCAAAAGTGCTTTACTTATATTTTAATACTGGAAAGTAAAATCAAGAGGCAGCACTCATTTAATTACGTTTATTTTTGGTCCTAAAGTTTCAAGTTTCAAGTCAAACATAAAAAGTCCATCTAATAAACTTGTACTTACGTAATATAAATACACACAATACTTAAGTATTTAACCTTTCCAGGGGTTCACGAATCTAAATTAAACGTATACTTAGCTTCTATAATACGGCTCATTACCTCAAGTTCTAACAAACGTAAATAAAGGTAGGTACCTAACGACACTTCAGATTAGTTAACTCGGAAAAGGTCTTACGTCAACTTATTTAACCATGAATGTTATATTTTTATTTGTTTTCGCGAATTGCCGTAATATAACGCCACTCGAACGTTTAACGCTAAAAACAATCTGAAAAATAATGAAACATTTTTATTTAACTGAGAAAGTTTACACCTCGATGGACGATTTCCTGGCACCCGCTTTCAAACGAGGCGTAGTGGTTTGTTTGGTGGAAGGCACTTGCCCATGAAGTTCGACTTAATACTGAGGTAACTGGAGCGTGCAGTACGAACAATTTTTTGAATACCACAAATAACACAGTGGCTGTCTTCCGTCTCACCTACACTTTAAAAAAATACGTATGGTCATATGAGACAGCTGATAGCCACTACATACATAAATGTCAAATTTGCTGGCGACACTTTTTTATTCAGGGTGAGAGCTCCAGTTACCTCAGAGTAATAAGTCAAACTTCATGCACTTGCCCCCAGTGGGGAAATTAAATGGCTGATGATGATGATGATGATGGTGAAAACCAATAACTCTAGAATTATCTGATCAATCAATTATGAATTACCTTTATATTTTACAAGCTTATATTTAACTTGCAGTGTATCTATGCATAGAAAAAAATCTTTCCGTTTTCTGTGGTATGCATGTATGTCCGTTCGGGTCAAATCTTGCAACCTTAATTTGACCCACTTCCCGAAATTTTGTATGCAAGTTTGGTTTAGATGACAATACAATATTAAAGTACAGTCAGCAAAAAAGCTTGTCATAAAAATGAAATTTATACTAAAAACTTATCATTAACTAGCTTTCCGCCCGCGGCTTCGCCCGCGTGGACTACACTACGCTATCCCGCGGGAATTTGATATTTTTTCGGGAAAAAAGTAGCCTATGTTCCTCTCCAGGCTACAAAGTATCTGTGTCCCAAATTTCAGCCAAATCCGTTCAGCCGTTTTGACGTGATTGAGTAACAAACATCCAAACATCCAAACATCCAAACATCCAAACATCTAAACTTTCACATTTATAATATTAGTAGGATTAATAATAATAAATCAATAAATATAAAAATAAATAAATAATAAATAAAAGTAAATATATAATACTAGTATTAAGGAAATTGGACAGAAAGACGGGTATTACCACATAGACCCAGATCCGAGGAAATGTTGAAATTTCGTTTTCAATATTTACCCGACCGGGAATCGAACCCGGAACATCTAGAGAAAGCGGCACCTTGAAAACCGGCGCGTACACCACTCAGCCACGGAGATCGTCGAATTACTATTTTTATTGTAAAATTGAACTAATATTTCTATCTTTCTTAATGAAATAATGGATCATTGCGATATTTAAGTGCCTTAAGAAACTTTTTAACTTTAAGTTTTTTTTTATTGTACTTACGTTCTTTATTTAGCCTGGGTCGTCCCACTGCAGAGGCCTCCCCACCTTCTTTCTAACCGCGCGATTTTTAGCCGTTTACCGATAACCAAATATTAAATATGATTGAAATTTTTGTTGTAGTAATGACCATTGAAACTGTTCAAATACACGTTTTCGACATATCAATTTATTCAAATTCTGACTTAAACGCTCTAGCGAACGTTGACTTGACTAAATTAAGTTCGCTGATTTGACTGCGGGTCTCTAAAAGGTGGGTTTTATTGAGTTACCGGATTCGTTTTAAAGTTGATTCAGTTGAACTGAACGTTACGGTCGGTATAGGTAGATTCGGTCTCGCTCGTTTTTCCCAGTGGCAGGACATTAATTTCAGTAGCACTCTGAGCCACCTCTAACCTGAATTTCAAATTGCACTAAAACTATTGAAGTTAAGTTTCATTGAATTTTTGGAGCTCCTCTCTTTTGGGTGTTTAAGGATTATTGAATGCGTTTTCATTTTATTTTATTTTTATTTATTCAATAGGCACATAAGTAAACAGAGAACATCCAAAGATAAGGTGAGATAAATTAATAAAAATATTGAACTGGGATGCGATCCAAAACAATGCGCACAGTTAAATCTATATCTTTACTATTATTATAAAGCGGAAAAATTTGATTGTTTGTTTGTTTGTATGTTTGCATCGAATAGGCTCCGAAACTACTAGTCCGATTTAGAAAATTCTTTAACCGTTAGAAAACTACATTCTTCCCGAGTGACATAGGCTATATTTTATCACGATATTCCTACGGGAATGGGTACCACGCGGGTAAAACCGCGAGGATCCGCTAGTTAAATACATAATGATATATTAACTTAGGTTATATAACTAAGAAACGTGAACAAAGATGATTGAAACATTAATATGGGTAACAATAAAATAAAGATAATAAAAACATTGATATTGATAAAATAACAATAAAATAAAGATAATAAAAACATTGATATTGATAAAATAATTAAAAATTTAATGAAATGAAACTAAATTAAAAGTCAAGTAAGTAAATTAAATTTCATTTTCATTGTTGAATTATTATTTATTTTTTAAAACCTAATTGAATCTAAGCAACTGTTAAGTGAAAGTCTAATTTATTATTACCTAAGTAGGTATTTTTATCATAGTTTATGTTATCTTTATAAAAGTCATATGCCCACAGAAGACTAAGATTGAAAACCAATATTGCATTTTAAACACAGCAACTTATTTTTCTATTGGATCAAACATTTAAACAAAGCATTATAAAGTTGCAGGCTGCAGCCATTTAGAATTTCTGTTACATCATGATTTATTTAAATATTTAGAAAAACTTCGTAACTTTGAAAAACATTTCCATCTGTGATATTGCGACATCATTTACGTAGGGTCTTTTCCTTTGCTTCAAACTGTAGGAGTAAACATTGTGCCTCTCAACGTCTTCATTTCATTCTAATCTTGAAACGTTTTGTTTATAAACATCATTCGTCGTTTCCATAGGCGTGCTATTGTTAGAGCGGGCCAAGCAATTAGCTCCATAAATTGGATGTTTAATAAATTATTAGCTGCAAAGTATGAACTGGTGACATTTGAAACAAATTTGGAAACCTTATCAGAAATTCGTAGGAAGTATGGGTCGTTAATTAATTTAGAAAGTAAATTGTTCTCAATATAATGGTGAAATTTTGCTTTTTGATACATAATGCAAAGATTTGATTTTGTTTTAGTGAAGAAGACCACCTCTATTGTTCTTTTTTTTCAATACTAATATAATTATAAAATATTATAAGTGAATTAGTTCGAACGAGATAAATTTATAGTTAGCACGTTTTGTCAAAAACCGCAAAAATAACTTTGTCCTTCATACAGACACTATGAAAAACAAAGTTATTTCAAAACCGAAAATGTAACTTTGCCATTCATACAAACACTATGTGATTTTTTGCTGACGATAATAATTAGTACGACACTACCATTTAGTGGTATTTTGGCTAGGTGTATGTAATCGGTACGGTCAGTGGGTATGGGCGAGTCTTGGCCGATTTTTTGTTGTATATTTACGAAAACCACATAAATTATTATAAATTTTGTATTTAAAGATAACGAATCGTAACTGTAAAATGAACAACAAAGTTAGTGTTTATTTGTGTACGTTTATTAGTTCAAAACTTACATTAACATGTATTTGACATGGATGATACTCCAGTTTTACTACTCTAGCTTGTCTATCCTAAAAGTTTGTAGAGTTAACCCGAATGTCGGCTTCTATTTTGGGGTAATCTACAAACTCGTAACAATATTCCATTCTACGATACCAGAAACAATTAAATAGCCAAAGCAATTTTCGAAACCTAGCTTATTTACTTCAAAACCGTACACAAACTGTGTTTCCTACCAAAACATGTAACAAGAACTAGCATGTTAACTCTTTAAATGCCTCTTAAAACGCATTAAGGTTACTTACTTCCTATTTAAGATATTATTTTTGAAATTGAAACAAATTTAATATCATTGATGTATCTTGAATATTGCCAACAACCTACATAAAAGGTATATAAAAGGACATTACTTTCAATATAAACATAATAAAGGGAAAAGGGTTTTTCTCTCACAGGTTCAACTACTGGTATCTCATATTTTACGATAATACCTACTCACTTAAATGGCTGCTTATAGAGCTAAAATTTTACCTGGCGACAGTTTAGTAGGGTATGACGAACCCGTATAACAGTTCACATATACAGGGTGTTTTTGAAGTCATTGGCATCCATTAGGCCCATTAATGTACTCATTATGAAGGTATGTTTTTATGTGAAAAGGGATGTTGCCCGGCGTCAGCGCGGGCGCAGGGACGCAGGCAAAGCGGGCATGAAGCATGAGTGACATTGTTCGTTTCGGTGAATTCGGCGAACTTGAATAAATTCACATTATGGTAGGGCCCGCGTTTTGTTGGGAAGCCAGTGCAGTAGTTTAAGACTTGTATGTTATTTGAATATTATTTTAATCAATGTGTTTTTATAAAATTGAAATTTTAATTTGTTATAGTGATCAATTACTGAGTATTTTACACAATTTTTCAGGGATTTAAAAATAATAATTTTACATCTTGGATTTGCCTCAACCTTGGGGAAAGGACTCTATATCATGAGTATGTTTTTATTTTAAAAGGATTGCTAACGACTTCAACGTCACCCTGTATATATAAGTAAAACTTTTTGATTCTTGTTATTATTGAAAATGAGGATGATTATTTTTGTAATTAAAAACTAGTGTCCAGGCACTCTAAAGGTACAATTCGGATGTTGGCGGCACAGCAGGGTCGCGCGACCCAAGCGACCACCTGCTTAAGGGGTTATTGCAACTTCCTAAAGTACCTTCTTATATTATAAGCAAAAACATTTAAGCCAATTTCCTAATTTTAAATAATAGTTAAATGACACCGTTAGTTTCTGTGACGCGGTGGACGTCACCTTATTTTGAATTTGAATCAAATGAAATAAAACTTTTGTGACGGAAGTTTGCGTGTTGTGCCATGCAGGTTCAGGCGTTGTGCAGAGTTCGGGGCTGCACGACTGGCTGTATGACTGATCGTTCCACTCCACATGGCCTCACAAGCCAATAGTAAAAAAAAACGGCGGTAATCATTTTCAGCGGTTGATTTGATATCGATACAGATTAGAAATGTATGACAAATTATCAACATGAGTTGTGACAATGAAACAGATACAGACATTGAATTTACTCCACCAAATTTAAGAGCAGAAGCAAAATTAATAACAGAAAACTTACTGTCAGAAAAATCAAAAGAAAGATATTAAATCAAAACCTAATTTGGAAAAGTGAAAAAGGCGCATACGTTTTCGGAATCTGTGTTGTTGGCGTATTTTATTTAATGATCTATCTAGCTTAATCCAAGCAACCGTCTACATTATGGGCGATTTATTTGATGCTTAAATGTATCATTCAAATAAAACACGATACCGACATCAAGGAATGCAAAATATAAAATTTAATATGAATTACATAGATTTTTTTAAATTTTATTTAGTTAATCAGTTTTTTATTTCCTCGCATTTCTTGAGAAAAGCACTATACAAGCCTGTACGGGAAGCAATTACATTCCCGTTCTTGGCTGTAATGTACTTTTATGTCACCACGTATAGTATTATATGATCTGAGGTCACCACAGTATCGCCGGATTGAAGGGTGGCCCATCATTTCGATTATAACTAAAACTTGTTAATGCGATATAGATTTTAAAGAATAATATGGTAAAAAATATTTCGTACCATATCACTAATGCTGGGGCTTTACCTGCGTGACGCCTAACGGCGTTAATAACGGCATTCGCGTCTTAGCGCGCTTATTGTATCAAATTAGTGCGCTAAAACCCGTCTAAATCTGCGTTTTATATCAAATAGCGCGCTAATTAATGGCATTAGACGCAGGTGAAGCCTGACAATCAAAGCGGACGCAAATATGAAATCAATCTCAAAGAGTAATCCACTGAATCCAGTAAAATGAAACTCAATCGAAATTCCAAAATACGACTCATAAATTGAAGCTACGATTTAACGCTGGTACATTGCAACAAAGGTTAGCAGCTGTACGATGGATCGACAAAAGTCTACCGACACTTTTTTCAGTCGCAGAACTAATTTCCACAGCGGCGAGGGACCGTATTCACGAGTCACGCTCAACTTTGGCTTTTGAAGCGAAGCGAGTTCGAATGGCTAATCGATCGATTAATTTTCACACCGTTTGAACACGAAATTCTTGTGGAATGCACGTATTGGAGTTTGTAATCACTACCCTTGCGCAGATTTAAATTGAGTAATTTTCCTGTTGTTAATGTTTCGGTGGAAAATTGTTGATACGAGTATAAAGCTTGGTTTAGGAATAGTTTACTAAGTTCCGCCTACTTAGCAGTATTTAGGAAAAACTGAATACTGCTAAGTAGTTTGCTAGTGTAAAGCATACGCCGCGCAGTGAGTTCTTTCGGGGATGATTATGCTTAGGCATTAGACCCATTTTATATTTTTGTAGCGAGTTCGAATGGCTAAGCGATCGAAAATTTCACACCGTTTGAAAACGAAATTCTTATAGAATGCGTGGACTGCACGTATTGTAGTTTGTAATAACTACCCTTGCACATAATTTGACTAATTTCTGCTTACTTGGAGGTCCTTATAAAATCTGATTACAATTTTTGCTAGTGTAAAGCATACGCCGCACTGTGATCTGTAAATTGTGCGACAAAAGTTTGGGGGTATGCTTAAGTTAAGGCATTAATTAGACCCATTTTATGTTTGTGGCTAGTTCGAATGGCTAATTGATCTATAATTTTTTTGAAAAACGAAATTCTCGTAGAATGCACTTATAGGGATTTGTAATTATTACTCTTTCAGATTCAATTTGAGTTTGTTGTTGTAAATTGTTATTATAAGCTAGGTTTATGTACAGTTTAGGGTGAAAATCATTTAAAATGACCATTGTGACAAAAATGAAACAAAAATGATACCGTAACAAAAATGAAACCCGTAACAAAAAATAACAAAGCTGAAATATTAGGGTCTTTTCACAAGTCACATAAAACTGATTTATTTTTTCCAGGAACAATAAAAAGCATTATTTTTATAATTCTTTTAATAAAAAAACACTTATAATAACAAATAAAATGTTTTAACTTTCATGAACACAAAGGCTTCATTCATTGGTAGCTGATTGGTAAAATCAATGTCAATGACACTTAAACTCTGTACAGTCACGATCAATAATATGTAAAAAAACCATTTATGGGCATTCTGGTCTTTCAGCCTCTGTCTATAAGGACGCTGTCGTTCAGCTGCTGACATCGGCATTCTAAAAAGAAAAATATTGAAAAATTGCATTGTGAATGCAAAAAAGTAAAAAAATGAAATACGAAAAATATTGTTAGTAACAAACAAAATGGACAAATAACCAAACAGCACAATAACAGCATGGATACTACGTAATTAAAGTCTGGAAATACATAAAAACACAGATTAAACACATAACCCTCATTTTGGACATCACCGTGTTTGGGTAAAAAAAATCAGTCTTGTGAATACGGCTTTTGTTCATTTTTGTTATATCATTTTTGTTACGTGAGAAAAAAACATAACAAAAATGAACAAACTTACTACTTGGAATAGAATCGAAAATATTTTAAGCCAAACGAGAACGTCATGAGTAAAAGCTGTTTGCATTTCAATCAAGATCGAAGACAAACCGTCTATATGAATTGATTAGATATATAAGTATTTTCTTACCTGCATAGTTTGGTAGACAACAAAAATGATGAATCAAAATTGTAATTTCCGCTCGGAGACAGAAAACCACGCGTTCACTCACTTTTTCATGCGATGACAAAATGACCGACACATAATCGCTTTTGGCATCTGATTGGCTAATTAGAGAGCAAGTGTTGCCCTCTGGTAAACAACAAATAATACTAATTTATCTCGTTAGAAAAATGAATAACAAAAATGAACACATTATTGGACATTTATTTGAGGACTAAAATTTATTTATAGAAATAAGAAAATAAAATAGTTTAACCCGATATCAGCGACAAATCATATGTCTCAAACAAAAAATAATCATTTGTTTGAATACTGTTTTTTATTATATTTATTTAGGTGTACTTTGTAACGCTAGTCACGCAGAGGACAAATTATTTTGTATGGAGAAAATCCGGGCTCGGAGCGAATATAGGAGTATATTTGTTAAATACTGATAAGGTACATAGAAATTTATATATATTTATTTAAGTAATGTTTCATTCTACTAACGTGGGTACTCATTGCTTTATTTAAAAGAATATTTTGTAAAATATCGCGCGTGGACAAATTTTGATATCAAAATGGTCATTTTAAATGATTTTCACCCTTTAGTAAGTAACTCTTCAGCGTAAATAAAACATTTAATTACTGTAAGTCACCATCATGTGGTTAAGTTGATTTAAAGAAAAATATATCGAGTATTTATGGGTTTTAGAACTAGTTTCACGCTGCAACAACACAAAGTTCAAATGACAAAGTATAGGTACTCTTCTACCACTACTCGTCAAAATAATTAAATTTTCAACATTTCAAACATCTCTACTCTCAAAGTATAGGTACTTAATAATATATAAATATTACCAATTCATCACAAAGACAAGACCCAATTTATTTCCAAAATAAAATTCCATATCCGACTTTATTGTAATCCGTCGAACACGAAATTAAACAGATATAGCGTACACAACGATTCCGCGAGCGTTTCAATCGACCGTGCCGAGATTAAGTCCGTCGAGCAACAGGAAACTGAGTGAAATCGAGCCATGCGAATCGGGTAGAGGCGGCAGTTATAGCACCGCAACAAATTGAAATTGATACCATCGACGGTGGGCAGCGGCCGGCCGGATATTACTGGTGTCAAGCGCAATCACGCACTTGCGCACGGGTGCCTTCCTTCGCGTTAGAGATCTATGTTCTTACTATCGCTTTGTGCAATGAATTGTTTGCCAGAAGTGACATGATGTAATCCAGCATTTACACGGAGGCCATACTTGAGACAATCATCTAAGCCAGTCCAATATTGGCATCGTGTAAATAGAGACAGTCCACTACACGCCAACGAGTCCCAGGTCCCGTGTAATTGCGGAGCCGCTGAGCAAACTATGGAGCACTTGCTTTCTTGCCCGCTGGCCCCAAAAGCGTGCAACATGGACGAAATAATGGCGGCATCTGATGCAGCGATTGACCTGGCTGCGTACTGGGCGAATCATATTTAAGTCAAATCTACGAACCAACGACTCGACAAGAAGAAGATTGGATTGTCCTCAAGCCAGTGCTCAATAGTAGTACCTATCTATAGGTAGATACTGGACTGACTTAGTGGTGGTGGTTGGTCACGGGAAGGGTGACCGAAAACTGATTTAGTCGAGCTCCTCCGTGCTAAAAGAGGCACGTTAAGCCATTGATCCCAGCTGCGTTTGCAGTCGTTAAATACTTTCCAATCCAAATTGGGCCCGAGTGGTGGGTCATGCATGGCCCCATTTTTCTTATTTACCCAGAAGACCTGTGCCCCAGCAGTGGGAATGTATAATGGCTTATGATGATGAAAACCGTTTAAGGCGTTTAACTAATGATACCTATCACTGTACCTATCTTATATCACTTTCTTATAGGTACCTACCTATAAGAAAGTGATATAAGACAGTTTATATACGGTAGATAACAACTTATTTTCCAAGAATTAATCATCTATTACTGAATCCTATCAAAGATAGGGTAGTAACGTACCCTTATCATAAAGGAAATAAGGTCTTTTTTTAATTGCAGCTTTTATAAAAGGGATTTTTCTTCAGGCATACCTCGTTCAATAGCTTTTGTACACTTTTTTGTGCCTGGGTGCTACTTGTTAAGGTAAAAACCTTCGTGCTACAGAACCGTTAGTCATATTCATTATTGTTGTATAAATTATAGCTTCATATACAATTATCGTATACACTGGAGACGTCATTGATAATCGTAGCGAGGTGCGTGATTCATAAAATTTAACGAAACCATCGTTGACATCAGATAACCCCATAATGATGTTGAATTGATATTATCTAGCTCATTACCATTTCGCCAACAGAACGATATTTTGTAATGGAACTGAAATTGTTTTTGTTTGCGTTACAAAATGAATTATGCCATTTTAATTTGCATATTCGGTCAGTTACACACGATACAAATTGTAAAGTACTTGCAAATAATTTACAGTTACAGTCGGATAGGGGTGCTGAACCCCTAGCATGAAAACTATCGTATTGGTAATTGCATATTATTAATGAATGGATTTGTCTTAAACTAATGCCATCCTTGAAAAGCTGACAAAGTGCTGCCGGTCAAATATGTATTGAATTTCAGCTCCATAGACGTTCACGATAACGGTTACCTTAACGACAGTTTTCATGCTAGTGCTTCTGGTATCACTTTGATTTTATTATTTACTAGTTTTCCGCCCGCGGCTTCACCCGCGTAGTCTTTACGACGTTATCCCGCGGTAATGTGATATTTGTCCGTGATAAAAATTTGACTATGCCACGCTCCAGCTCCCAAACTATCACCAAACCAAAAACCACCTCGATCCGTTGCTTCGTTTTACCGTGAAAGACGGATAAATAAACAAACAAACAACAACACACTTTTACATTTATAATATTAGTATGGATGTTCTGTGTATGTAGGTATTATAATGAAAAAGGTTTCCTATATGTAATGGTAAGGAAAGGGAAGACAGAGAAAATGTATTCTTAGATTTAAACTTTCACTCTAATGAAAACCTAAACTTAATACAAAAATAAAAGTTTATAATTATGACCTAAAGGTAATGCCGCAAAGAAAAAATTAATTTCAATATTTACTAAACTTTTCTTCTACTTACATAAAAAAAAACACTGTCTTATTAAGGCGCTACTCGGAAAAGTATGGACTTTTTGATATAAAACTATAGGATGGTTAGAGTTGTTACAAATCTGGTAATAAGATATGTATTTCTTTATACCTTTATCTAGAATCGTATAGTTTCAGAAACACGATTTTATGATTTTGGCTCGACACTTTTTATTTTCGAAAAGAGCTCTAAAAAATACGAAATTTCAAGATTATTCTTAAATGGGGTTACATATACTATTGGAAATTGGTTTAATTAGTGGACACCAATAATAACTAGGATCGTATAGAAGCATTTTAAAAAAATCGCTATAGTTTTTTAATACGAAGTGATTTTGTGTTTTTTTGCCTAATCTGCAAAATCGGTCTCGCTCCCGAGCGCGTCGTTTTCTCATTGCTATCTCGCTTCAGCATAATTTTTCCGAGTATTGCCTTAAAAATAACTTCAAAAACCCGCCTTCAAAAAAACCACATCAAAAAAGTAGGAAATTATTCCTCACCAAATAAATAACGTAAGTACTTTGAAGTCGGGCGTGAAACATGTACAATTTTTTGTTGTTTTTGTTAAAATCCGCCCGACTTCAAAGTACTTACGTTATTTATTTGGTGAGGAATTATTTCTAACTTTTTTGATGTGGTTTTTTTGAAGGCGGTTTTATTTTTTTATAAAAATAATTTTTATTTCACTCTTTTTAGTGCATCGTGCAGGCAATTTACGTGTTTTCTAGTAAATAGGTATGTGATCAAACTGAAAACCTCCTTTTTCGAAGTCGGTTAAAATACCTTGAGGTATCCCCTTTTTAACAAAACAAGAATCATCTAAATCGGTTTATAAACAAGATGATTCTTTAGTTATGCCTAAAGATACGTATTAAATTCACATAAAGTGGTAACGAAAACGACAGTATTTTCAAGATTTCCTGAAAACTACTGAACCGATTTCAAAATTTCAAAAAATGGCACCAACTTGGAAACCAACCTGATGTAATAACGTTTGAACCATTTCAATCGGTTCAGCCGTCTTCGAGTAATCGGTGGACATACACAAAAAAAACATACATACAGACGAATAGAGAACCTACTCCTTTTTGTTTTGATTTAGAAGTCGGTTAAAAATATCATTACTTGTTCTCGTCAAATAAGCAAGGCAAATATTTACACTACTCTCATAATTGGTTTCTTTCCTTTGAACTTAATAAATGGACTTTTAAGATGGAAAGTAAGTCAATTTAGTCAGCTTTATTGAAAAGACACCGATGCCTATATAACATCACATTATTTTGCTGCTTTCATACATCGTAAAAAAATTGTCTACAAGGTAAGTAAATACTTACAGAAAAATGGAAAATGAAGTATTTAGAAAAAATCGACCCGTCTCACAACTAGCTCCGATGGGACACGAACCCACGACCTTTCGCTTTCCGGGCGACTGCTCTAACCACTGAGCTACGGAGTCGTTACGAGAAGCGTCGAATTTATCCAATACTTCTTACACGCTGTATAGTCAGCGTTAATTTCATCAATGTGGAGATATTACTACCCTCACACGCGATCCCATCGGAGCTAGTTGTGAGACGGGTCGATTTTTTCTAAATACTTCATTTTCCATTTTTCTGTAATAATAATTGCATTGCAAAACTAAAAATTAAAATAAGTAAATACTTATTTTATTAAACCACAAAGTATTATTATCACACTTTTTTAATACATAATTTTCCAATCAACGGCTGTATTTTATGCGTTGACGGTAAACTACTTCTAAATATCAACTAGGAATAGAACAATATTTGGTTTAATTATCATTATTGACCTTGCTGCATCCGACTATTTACTGATCTGCGCAATACAGTAATGTAATTGTACTGTAAACCACTACCCAGCACATTATTCGACCATATTACGAAACGTTTCAAATTAATTAACTGGTAGTGGTGTCCTGTGGCTCCACCCGCGTAGTTCTTCTTCTCATTTCCATAAAAATATCGGGATTTACCATATCTGGGTTAAATTTAACCCAAAATTTAGCCGTTCTGGGGTAATAGAGTAACAAAATCCATCCAGACATCAAAACTTTAAATAATTGCTAGATTGTATTATAATATTATGCAGTTTTGGCGATCAAATTATTTATCATTATGTGAGTTTTATTTTGAAAGTAAGTGATTTTAAGTAAATATCTGAAAATTACAAGTTTAATTATTAATTATTGTCTTGGACTCATGACTCTCTTGATGTGATGTTTCTAGCTTCAATCGTAAGTATAATTAATTTAGGATATTTTTTAGATATGATTAGAACTGACGCATACGCCCATGGTTGCTTTTCTCTGCTCAAACGAACGACAGTTAAAAGTTCCATCTGTAAATCAAAAGTTGATCAATAGGGAGACCTCTGTGAAACTAAACGTTGAGTTACAATTTTAGGAATACCTACACCGAACTGTTATTTATCACGTTGGCTGCAAAACGGGTAGTTATACTACCATTATTTGTATGTACTACGAGCTCAGATCATACAGTATAGTATTGTATAATCAGAGACTACGAGTATACTCGTAGTTGGCAGTGAACGTGTGAGTGAAGTTTAATTGCACAATTTGTATTCGCGATTTTATAACACATTGTATTAATATAATTAAGTAACACTAGTTATGAAAAATCGCGTATTTTTATATGCGAGTTTTTTAAAGTTGAGAACAACTTTATAGAAATAAATTATCATAATGTTGTTATGTTAATTCAATTAGTTTTTCAATTATTTGAATAGAATAGAATAGAATAATCATTTATTCCACTTTGTAACATGGTAAGATACAGCTGATTTTAATAAAGAAAGACCTTAACATATAACACTAAAAATAGAATGTGGAATTATTGAAAATAAAATTATTAACATTGTCTACAGAAATTAAAGATTACTACCCCATACATATATTATAACAAAATGTCAAAAAATCTTAAAATGTCAAATTATTGATAATGATTGGATTACATGATTAAAATTACAATTAATTTAATAAATTACAATTATTCGTCTTAACATTTTTAACTAACGAAATCATTAAGCGAACAAAAACATCTATCAATAAGCCATTCTTTCAAACATTTATAAAATCGATTTAATGGGAACTCCCGAATATGCATAGGGATGTGATTGTATATAAATGCAGTCATAAAATTACAATTACGTCTATGTATAACGCTTCGAGACCCAGAGATTTTAATTTTAGTAGTATCTCTGCGACTATATCTAGAAGTCATACAAGATTGTGCAAACAAATATGAATGTTTCCTAACAAAACATTCAACCTCGTAAATATATAAACCCTTTTAAACAGGGGTCTACCAGCTATCCAATGGTTTTGCTCCACACATTTGAGTAATTTGACAGTCGTAAGGCTTTATTCTTTAAGTGATGATTTAAAAAATTATATCATCAAACAATTACCACCGCTAACCAGTTTTATTTTACAGAAGTTTACGTTTTATACCATTGAACAGGATGATAAAACCGTTAAGACTCAGCTCAAACCCTAAACTCTTCTCAAACGGCTCGGTTCCATATAAAAATGCAAATCGGAGCAAAGATTGGTTTAATACCGCACTTTCGGACGACGAAATGGCCTGTCATTTGGCGAGTCGACTGTTCTCTAAGCCTTGGTTTCGTGTCACTGGTCCGTGCTCCGTCTAACATTGTATGCAGCTATCGGATTCGTTTAACACGTGACTGGACACCAGCCGTGGTTTAATGGCCTCGTATATGTAAAGGACAGGCGCGGTCTCCCTCCAACCAATTTGCAATAAAACAATATGGCGCCCCAGCTTGTACGAGTGCGCGCGTACTGCCAACCTCTTGCTGTATTTTATATTTATCCCGGCTACAAAACCATTAGCCCGACCGCTCTGTGTCATGCCGAAATGTTGGGGCCTAAGGTGAAATTAATCCGACACAAAGACATGAAAAGATAGGTACCAGCTTTTTGAAGCCGCCCGCCCTACTTTTTCATATGGCTTAGGATTAACTTTTGCGGTTAATACCGTAGAGCCAATTTGTGGTGTGACATTAGTGGAAAGCAAGCAACGAAACGTGGAGACGATTTGCCTGTTGTTGTATACGTTTAGTTTGCTTGGTTTGCTTTCCAACCATGAACAAAACAACCATGTTTTGAGATTACTGAATAATATTTTGTTTCATAATATTTAATTTTATTAACTATAACTAATATTATAAAGAGGAAAGATTTGATTGTTTGTTTGTTTGCATCGAATAGGCTCCGAAACTACTGGACCGATTTCGAAAATTCTTTGATCATTAGAAAGCTACCTTCTTCCCGAGTGAGATAGGCTATATTTTATCCCGATATTCCCACGGGAACGGGTACCACGCGGGTAAAACCGTGAGGATCCGCTAGTAGTCAATAAAAGTCATGACGACTTTTAATGTTATCTATAACTAAAAACTGAAAATTTGAATACCTTTTTGTACATTGTAGCGACTGGAATTATTTATATTCTAAGAAGAAAATCCTTCGTCAAAGATGAAAAGACAAACTTTCTATAGATATTCGCTATCCTCGGCGAGACCTCTGAAATTCAATTTGGTTGTACATACTACAAGATAGCAAGAGATGTGATCCTTACGTACGTTTCTGATATTCGAGATCGTGTCAAGTATAACAAAAGCTGTACACTTCACGTGATATTGTTCTGTTGTTTAGGTACTTAGATGTGAGTAAGGCCTTATACTATAGGTACCTAGTGTTCTTTTCTTTATGCTATTGCATGTATTCAAACTTAAATGACAGACTAGAACAAAATAAACAAATTATTTAAATTAGTAATTTCAATTGAACTTCTTCTATTTATTACTATAATTGTACCACCTTTCCACTAAATAAATGACAACGAGCCATGATCTCAAAGTACTCTTTTTAATAATGCTGGTTATTACATACATGCTGGTTATTACTCATAAATAACCAAAATACTTTTCATAATAATTAACACCTGATTTTCATATCGAATTTCAGAACTTTATAATTCTCGTAAAACGTGTTTTGTAGAAAGGTACATTCACTGCTCTCGGAAAAAAAAATCCTTTCGTAGAAATATGCAGTTCAGTTAAAATAGATTGTATAAGAAAGGAAATGAATTTTGTCGTATTATTTTTACTTTTTTGCATTCACAATGCAATTTTTATTATTGAGAATGAAGATAATTTACTGCGTGTCAGATTTCTGCGCTTTTGAAATGGGCTGCTAATTGGCTAACATTGAATTTAGAATAAGATTTTTTTACTTTCACATATTTCACATAAGATTTTTTAAATAAATAAAAAAAAATAACTTCAATTATCTCACATGAAAATTTCATTAAGAAATTGTGTCATAGAAAACTTGATAACGGATAAATATACAGGATAAATTTTTATCAGTGTATAAGTATACTTAAATACTTTTTGTTTGTAAATACATACTTACTTAATATACCTACATAGAAAAAAACCCAAACCAAGACAAATGGATATGTTTAAGCACACAAATATTATTGTTCCGGAATCGAACCCGATACTTCTGGCGCAGAAGGCAGATATTCTACCCCTTCGCCAAATCGGTCGTCAATCAAACTTTAAAACACGAATTTACAAGAACCAAAAGTTTAAAATGATTTTGGTTTGCCAGTTTCATTTAGTTAATTAATACATTTAAATCGTTTCAGTGGAAAACTTTGGTGGCTGCCCACTACACCGGGTTGTGGTCAAACGTTTAATTACAGGCTGTGATGTGGTGTTAAGTAAATAAAGGATAATAATGTTGATGGACAGTATAATTTAATTATCAATATTGTTCTATTCAAAACAAATTACCATACCATATTCTAACAACTTTAATAATAAATAATAATAAATAAATATTTTCTTACAATCACACCAATTATCTATAGTCGCGTAGCCGGAAAAAAATTACTTATGATAATTCTAAAAGTTTTCATTTTTGCTGAGCGTATAGAGTATGTGTGGTATAGGTATTTCGTAATATTTCGCGTAACGTATGTATATAAAATTAAAGTTTGAAATGTTTAGTGTTTCATAATAAGATCTATCTTGGCTTCATTTTGTAAAATTATTAGAAAGTTAATATATGTGTAACTGCGTAAATCAAAAAATCACTAATTAGTCTTTGAATAAAATTTTAAAATTTCTGAAATCATATTTTAAGACTTTTATTGGTGTGATGTATCTGCTGAACAAAAGTTTAGAAATATGAGTAGTGTGCTTTATTAATAGTTTCATTTTTCTTTCGTAACAGACGCAATAATGAATTAAAATTGATAAAATCGCTCTTACATGACCTTTTCAATCCGCTTATATACTACACAAAGAGTTAGAAACATATATAATGTGCATTTTATGTGCATAAATATTACTATGCGCGTAAGCGTCTCGGCTGGACTACCAAAGGTATCAGGTTCAAATCTCTGACTGCACTAATGTTTTTGAACTCGATTTCCAGTAGGTACTGTGCATCTTCATGAGCTGGAAAAATATAGCCCACAAAGTAACATTTTGTTCATTTTATAATTTCCACTTTTTGTATACTTACTGGAGAACTTTTTGATATTTATTTTTCGGGATAGATAAACAGATTAAATGATAAGATTTCCACTTTTTGTATAATACTGAAAAACTTTTGGATATTTCGGGGATAGATAAACAGAGGAAAATGATAAGATTTTCTACAATTCGTGCAGTTTATAAATTCATCACTTCCATCAGAATTTTCATTTGTGCAACAACCTCATGATAATTGCGACATTTTGGTATCTAGCTAGCTTTTATTAAGTATCTCTTATTTCAACAAAAATTAAAAAAGTTAAAAGATGTCTCGTGTATTAATGAATGAATAAGTAAAGCGCAAAGAGCTCTAATAGATTTGAACTCTGGATCCCTGTCGACTTATTTTTGTAATGAGTCTGTGACAGTTCATGCCGAGCTGTTAACGCATTGATATAGGTGATGAAAATAAGGATCAATTCATGGGTATAATTATTTTTGTAAACAAGAAAGATTTTATAAAATTGTCACCTTTGCAACACACGCGACGCGACCCGATCGCTCGTGGGAAGAACGGCAACGGATCGAAGTATAATCGGCGAGCTGGCAACGTAGCCGCACAAACAGAACTAAACCACTAAACTTTCAACTAAGTATGTTCGGCAGGTAGGCACAGAGGAAAAAAATTACTAGGTACGTTAGAGCTAGGTAGTTTAGAGTCACACATAGGGCGCTTGTGCACTACACGGAATTTTACCGTCCGGCAGTCCGTTTTTTTACGGTCCTGCCTACAAAATTGGACGGCCAGACGGTAAAATTCCATGTGTGTACACAAGCGCCACAAGTGCACAAGCGCCCTATGGAATCATAAAAATACCATTTCGTGATAGGAGATAGGAGTTGTCTCGGCTCAGCCGAGCGCGCAACTTGACCTAACCTACACAATTCGCGCGCCAGCGGGGCTGTAAAGGCGGGCGGCCGCCCTGCGCTGCGCGCCGCATAATAAATTCGTAAATTAAACAAAATGCACATTATGTGTGTTTCTAATTTTTTGTGTAGTATAAAAGCGGATTGAAAAGGTCATGTAAGAGCGATTTTATCAATTTTAATTCATTATTGCGTCTGTTACGAAAGAAAAATGAAACTATTAAAAAAGCACACTAGTCATATTTCTAAACTTTTGTTCAGCAGATACATCACACCACTAAAAGTCTTAAAATATGATTTCAGAAATTTTAGAATTTTATTCAAAGACAAATTAGTGATTTTGTGATTCACGCAGTTACACATATATTAATTTTCTAATAATTTTACAAAGTGAAGCTAAGATAGTTCTTATTATGAAACACTAAAAATTTCAAACTTTAATTTTATATACATTACGTTACACGAAATATTACGAAATACCTATACCATACTTATAGCACTGTCAGCAAACTTCTAACTTTTCAAAAATAGCTCACAATACACATAATCTATACGCTCAGCAAAAATGAAAAATTTTAGAATTATCAAAGCTTTTGTATGGAATTTAGTGTCCCACGACCGGACTACTAAGCCCGTAGTTAATTTCTTAAGAAACTGTGTCTACGTGAACTTGATAACGGATAAATATATACTTATATACTTTTTGTTTGTAAATACATACTTAATATACATAGAAAATTATTAATACAATAAATTTTTAATTCGTTTGTAATTTTTTATTAGGTAATTAAGGAAACGGATTATCGTTAAAGCGTTACCTACCTATGTACCTATTGATAAAGTGTTCTGACTTCTACCTTGTCTATATCATAGTTACATTTATATGTTGTGAAACAAACATTTTCATAGTGCACAAAAGATTTTCAATATTTTAAAATGAATATTATTATATTGTATAACCAGTGTATAACTGTTCAGTAATAAAGAATCTAGATTTCCTTAAACTAATTGCCTAATATTGTTCTATTCAAAACAAACTACCATACCATATTCTAACAACTATAATGTGTTGAATAAATATTGAATTCGTTTGTAATTTTTTATTAAGTAATTAAGGAAACGGATTATCGTTAAAGCGTAACCTATGTATTGATAAAGTGTTCTGTCTACTATCTTGTCTATATCATAGTTACATTTAAGTATATGTTGTGAAACAAACATTTTCATTGTGCACAAAAGATTTTCAATATTTTAAAATAAATATTATTATGTTGTTTAACCACTGTATAAACTGTTCAGTATTAAAATCTATATTTCCATAAACTAATTGCTTATTCTTTTGTTACAGATTTACATTATCAACCTAGGCCTCCTGCTCCAGAAGGTAAGCACAGAATCAGATGGTAAATTCGTAAATTTTAATATTTATTGAAAGCTTTTGCTTATTAATTTCACTTAAATACCTACATGTCAAACATCATATCATTTGATTACACACACTTATGCTATGGATATCAGAGCTAATGACAATATAACAAATAATTACACACAAGTTTGTTGATTATCTCATCAAACAAGGAACAAGTGAAAAAAATCATATTTTTTCGGTACACTCCGATGGGGATTTAATAAATGATATTATGCCGCTGACCCATCAAACATCAAAAAAAAGTATAATTATTTATTTCAAAAGCATAAACCCATCGCGGTGCACGACGTGTTTGCGAAAAATGTATGTGATTGTGTCCACTGCAACCCACGAACACGCTACGCATGAATTGAGTGGAATCAAACAAATGAACCCATGCAGCGAAAATGCGCCTACCCTTGGCCGCGTACAAGGACGAGCGGTGCTTTGGCATTTTTCCCATAATATAAAAAGTTAGATACCGGGAGGCAAGTTAGAAGTCATTTCCTGCCCCTATCTATGTAATTTTTATGTATTATTATCTTTTTTGTATGTATATTAAGTATGTACATTTTGATTACTCAAATTAAATTAAGAATTAAAGAATTTATTTTCATAAACAAAGTTACAATTCACCCAATACCTACCACTCTATACTAAGCTACTCTATAACCTTGCTTAACGGTATACTTAAAAGTGAATTCTATAATAAGAAAAATATGATTCAGGTTGCGTGGTTATTTACTTACTGTATTTATTTATTTTTCAATACCATCACAACTCGAACATTCTATCACTTTAAAAAGTCTTTTTTTCTACTACCTGCGTTTATATTTATTATATTATTATACAAATATTTTTGCACTTTTGTATGGAACAGCTGATATTTTTTTTCACGATTTCAGTTTTGGTCCTATGAGAAAGGTTGTTTGTTTTCATGAGTAGAATAATCCCTAAAATTATCGGGGATTATAAAAATGCGCGGGTGAATTATGCATTCATTTCGCGCTTGCGACAGAACGTCTAATTAAATAAATAAGTCAATGTCACGCAACCGCGCCGCTGCTCGCCCCGCTGGCCGCTGGTTTTGTGCGCGGGGCCAATGGACATTGCAGTGTTACTGAGGGCACAAAAAAAATTTTTTTTTTTAATTATTTATTTACACATTCACATATCAATAATATAATGTGTCAGTTCATACCTTTATTAATTTGAATGGATAAAGGAATATCATTTTATTAATTTATTACTAAGTTTTAAAAAAGGATTCATAGTAGGTAGGTACCTACTATTTGTAAATATATAAATTCGGATCCCATTTGAGTGACCAATAAACCATTTTACTTGCAAAGTTGTCAGTCTTTGTGAACTTTGTTCCTTCAATATGTGACTTTCCGAAAGTTTCTCCGTTATCTGAATTTTATTTGTTTTCTTATTGGTCCCTCTGTTTTGCTTGGTATTTTTCTTTTATCTTATGTATTCTTTGCAAACATTAACTATTAAAATGTTATTCTTAACTTTATTTATAAAATAAGTAAATCTAGCTAAGTAATTAAAAATATCGATAACATTCTAGTGTTAATGTAAAAAGACTGTCTCAATGTGTTTTTATGTTGAATATGCTTTCATGCTACACCCTAATAAACTATTTTAGTATAAAATACTAGTATTATGTTAAAAAATACTAAACTCTTTTAGAGTAAAAACGCGTCTTACAAATTGTCCACGTGAGTCAAGTAGATTTAAATTCAATTAAGTTTTAGATTACTATTCACAGTATATAGAAACTTGTTCTAAGTCCGCCTGGCTAGCTACCACCATCTTATCTAAGTCTGACACCATAATAATGATATTTTCAGCATTATTGTGTTCCAGAAGTTAGAGATAAGATAGCCAGTTCCTCAGTGATTGAGGATTCCACAAGGCTAAGTGCTACTTCGTTGTGAATAAAAAAATAAAAGAAACTTCAATATTTTATCTCCATAATAGACCCAAACGCAACCCAGATAGATTTCCAATATTTCCTTCCTAAAAGTGACTTGCCGATAAAAATCGATTGACAGCCATAAAAATAAGCTCACCCTCACACACGACAAAACGATTTATTTTCGGATGGTATTAGGTATTTTAAAACGGTTTTCTCGCGTGAAAAAGCGACGCGGCGAATTTTCTAATTTTCTTCCATTCACAGGCATCCGCCATCATTTTTATCTCCCCCTCTTGTCTCCATTTATCTCGAGCTTCTCGTGTAGCGATTCAAGTTCAAACATTTTGTTTGTTTCTTACGAAATTGTTATTTCCGGCTGTTTTCTTTTCTCTAAGCAGCTTCGTCTCCAGCCTTTATATAAAATCAAGGAAATGACTTCGTGGCTGTATTTGGTGCCCCAATATTTGACCTCTTTCAGAAAGATTCAATTTGATACAATAAAAATCGACGCCTCAACGCCACGTTAGAGATCAGTTTCGGAATGGAATCAATTCAAGTGTAAATGATTTCGTTTATCTTGGGAAACGGTTAGGCAATTGTCGTGTAATAAAATAGCGTTTCGTGGATTTTATACCAATAGGTATGTTTGAAAAACAAGCGCAGAGGAAATGTATTATTATTAATAAAAACTATACATAGTTACTCACTCGTTAAAGAGTCGTCCGGCGACTGGGCCCACTTTCTACTGGACCCATGGGCGCCGGATTGCATGTTTTTATATTTTTTTCTGTCACCTGGGCAAATATTATTCTGTGACCTGGGCCCACTTTTAGTATGCACAAAAGATCTATTGTTTAAATCGAATTCTAGTACAGTTAGCATTTGAAATAAAAGAGATTTTTAAAAAAATGATTTATATTTATACATGGATCTGCATTTAACAAAATTTAACATTAAAGTACAGAAATCTTGGACCAATAGGCATAAACTAGGACTAATCGCATCACAACTTTAATTTATATATATAAAAGTCTTATTATTAATAAGTTGAATAAATGTTTATTATACAATATAAATAAACTTATTTTAATGAGTCTTTTACATGGCGATAATCAAAAAACATAGATTCTTTTTCAACAATAAGTACCTACAAAATTCGGAGTTATATATCATCTACTTTTATTGCGGTACCATTTCAGCGAAAACCCAATATCGTCTCAGCTTAGAATCAACGTCGCTCTAACTTTGAAATCGAGAAGAAAATTGTAAATTAACTTTTGGAACCGCTGTGTGAGTTTGGGCCCAACAAAATCTGCTCAGAATTTTAACTAGGCGATAGAGATCATTCGTCCTCGATGCCTGACACAATGCTGCGGCAAACGGATGTTCGCATCTTATTTCCGTTCTCTTTATTAATCTCGTCACAGCCCAGGTGGAAAATTGGGAATTGTGTCATTCTTTGCGCAGCCACCGAATCACGTCTACTTGAGAGATGCTTCAACGTTTACCAACATTATTAGAGCTATTCAGAATCAAATTGGCTTTTCGTTCTAATTCTGGTAGTTTAAAGATTTCTTGATTAAATTGAAGATTATATTTATTGAAATTTTGCTGTTATGTACATCCATAACAGCTAGGTATATAAGTATCAATAATCTCGTCACAGCCCAGGTGGAAACTTGGCAATTGTGTCATTTTTGCGCAACCACCGAACCACGTCAACTTGATAGATCTTTCAATCTTTATGTTGGAACAATATACTTATATTCAGAATCAAATTCTGAATTTCGTTCTTATTCTTGTATTAGAACAAAATCCAGAGTTTGATGAAAGACGTCAAGAAATCTTCAAACTGCAGTTTTAAGGTTTCTTGAGTAAATTGGTAAGTATATTGAAACTTACGTAGCTGTTAGTACCTATCAATAATCGCGTCACAGCCCAGCCAGCCTAGCATGAGCGGCTTTTATCACGCGATATGATATGGTACGGCATGCCGTCTTGCTTACACCTTAGTGGGGTAAGGAAGACAACATGCCGTACCATGCCGGCAGATGGAAAATAGGAAGTTGTGTAATTTTTGTGTTAGAGCAGTTAGAGCAGGTTAGAGCAGTCGCCCGGATAGCGAAAGGTCGTGGGTACGAGTCCCATCGGAGCTGGTTGTGAGACGGGTCGATTTTTCTAAATACTTCATTTTCCATTTTTCAACCATAAAAATTGCATTGTGAATGCAAAAAAGTAAAAAAAAAATAACTAATGAAAAATACAAAGATGTACTAATAAACGTAGATGGATAGTAGAAAGTGAAATGTTCAATGCAGGTTGCATCTCTTTTAAACTCACTATGGAAGTCATTTGAAAAAAAGAGACAAACATAGTAGCTTTGTTGCTACTTAATATCGAAGTGGCACCGTTTTGTCTATACATACCTATTTATTATGATATAGAGCTATAGTGATGCACCCATTCGTAATGAAAAGTATCGATAACTTCATTTTATCAGTTACCAGAATGAACACCTCGTAGCTAGTTAGTCCTTCCTGACTGCCTTTTATCCCGGAAATTTCAAGAGTATCCTCGGGAATTACAAGCGGACGGGATAAAAATAACGATGCAAAAGTGAATTTGTGTATTTGTTTATTATAGGAGATGTAGAGGAAAAAGAAAATAAATCAAAAAATACTGTACTGAAGTACCGTTTGTTTTCATAATATGAATACCTACTTTACTAATGGAAACTCTAGTAATGGAAAGATAATAAAACAAACATCAGTTTATTTTAACTTTTATGTTTAAAACAAATTAACATCTTCTCAATCTTACTTAATTATTATTACAATTATATATGTCGCAGCCAAATGGTTGAATCCGCCATTCAATTAAACGCCTACTAGGCCGATCATTTTTTCCGTAGGTTATTTTATCTTCCCATAAGTTGATGGAGTCACAAAAAAAATAACCCGCTTCGCGATCGCCTTAAATTTCTAACCTATCACGTATTCTACAGGACTTCCGAGAGGTACATGCTGCCATACTTAACCATCCGGCGGATTCAACCATTCGCCTGCGACATATACATTATATGACATTGTCTCTGAATGGGTCCGCTTTTTAGGTATGTTATATAAATAGTAAAATACATAAGTTTAAAATGAGTATGTGAGCAAACATTAACAAAATTTTGTTCATAAGAAACGAATTAAAATCTTTCTGGGGCTTGCTTGACTATGTAAAGAAAATCTGGTAGGTTCCGAGATGATCGATGTCAAAGTTCTCATTGATCGTGGTACTCGTGATCATGTGTCATTATGTTTCCTGTTAACAGAAAAAAGTTAGACATAAGTATTGTATAAAACATGTTGCAAAGTTGTGCGAACTAATGGGTCCTCCGGGCTATGTCAGTTCAGTAGGCACTTTAGCAATTACTTTATCGTTGTTTTACTAATAATAACTATTATTTCTTAAAACAAAATACGGTTATTTTTTGTAACACTTTGTTTATAAAATAATCATACATTATCTACCTATACATACCTATGTACCTACATCATATACTAAGGTACACTTCTAAAATGAATAGCTTAGGTACAGAATGAAATTTTATAGTTAACAAATTCAGAATACAAAAATTACCTGCTGAACGTTTGCAGGTTGATTTTTGATGAAGTCACTTGTATATCTATAGATAATGTATACTTGTGGAATCAGAGTAAAACGCATTTCAACGTGCAGAGAGAAATATAATATAGAATAACACATAAGAAACATAATTGAACACAATAACACGGTAAACAAGTTAAAATAATTAGTAGGTATATTTTAACTGACACAACATAAAAGCTATATTCTTTTTGTTAGAAGACACACCCTGTCATTCATAAATCATACAGTCAGCCAGTGGCTATGAAAGAGATTACACTTCATGTTTGAACAACCTCTTTGCTCTATCAATTTTTAAAAATTCGTATCAGCATAAATCCGTATATTTTGTTTGTAGCCATGAAGCTCGACTTAATACTGAGGTAACTGGAGAGTGCAGTACGAACAATTTTTTGAATACCACAAATAACACAGTGGCTGTCTTCCGTCTCACCTACACTTTAAAAAAATACGTATGGTCATATGAGACAGCTGACAGCCACTACATACATAAATGTCAAATTTGCTGGCGACACTTTTTTATTCAGGGTGAGAGCTCCAGTTACCTCAGAGTATTAAGTCAAACTTCATGTTTGTAGCACTCGTTTTTTTTTTTCAAAATGCAAACTGTATACTCTTGCATTTTTTGGGGGAAGCCAGTCTGCTCTTCCTATATTTTCAACCACCTTAGTTTTAATCGGAGTCTGACGGAAAGCTGAAAATTAAACATATTTGTTTAAATTAAATTTGCCATGTACCTACCGAAACGAACGAAAAAGTACTTAAACACATAAAATAAAAGTACTATGTTTGAATACTGAGAACGAAAAAATATTGATTCGATTATCGATATCTTATCTGCAAAGTACCAGCACTACAAGACCAATGGCGAGTAAATGAAATGTCAAGCAAAATGTCGATCGATATCTAACAAAAGATTTTCATTTATTTGTTTTATAATCAGGTATAGTTACGTGTATGAAAACAAAAGATAAGAGTTTTCTACAGTATTTTTGCAAAGAAAGGCTTACCAAAAATGGCCTAGTTATTTGATTAATTGGAAAAAACGGAGGCTCACTCACCGATGAAAGGATATTATTCCGAGTTTGTCCTTTAAATTACTGTAAGAACTTTTGCAGCTCCTTACAGCACAAGCCATGGTGTTTTGGCCATACCCAAAGAAAGATTTTTTTCACTAATCTTGCATAAATTAACCACAATTTATAAAAAACCACGAACACTGATGTAGTCCACTCTGGCCTACAGAAACTCGGCTGGTGGCGCGCTAGGTTTCAATACGGAGCGTTGCCTATATTGCTATCTCTTTTCAATGCACGCTGAACTGTCATTTAGGAGGAAAGGAAAGATATATCGTTTCGTTGTTCAACTTTTTAGTATCCATCTATGTTTAATACTACATCTTTGGAAAAATACATAAAAATAATTGTCTTTGAATAGCCGAGGGATTCCGGCCGTCATAATTTTATTTTATTATTTCATTTTTAATTGAATTTTAAGTGATTTTCGATTAGCGGGGCGCTCGCGAGTTCACAGTTCTCTGCCGGCTGCCGCTGGGTCCGCGCGCAGTGTATCGAGCGTGGCCGAACAAGCGTTTGGGCGTTTGTGCACTACCACTGAATTTTACCGATCCGGAAAAAAACGGATGCTTGTATTTTAATAATTAATCATTTATATTAGTAATTAATTAAATACAAGCATCCGTTTTTTTCCGGATCGGTAAAATTCAGTGGTAGTGCACAAACGGCCTAAGGGCGTTTGTGCACTACACTGAATTTTACCGATCCGGCGGTCCGTGTTTTTACGGACCGGCGTGGCATGAAAAACACGGATGGTTAGCTTGTGCACTTGTCCGGTTTTTTACTGGCCGGGGCAGCGCAGTGATCTCTTTGAAACTACACTCTACGGACGCGTTTTAAACGAGAGGAATAATGAGTTCCTTGGAACGTCGGCAATTACTTGCTTTATTGCTTTATGTACGAAGACGTAGAAGACAGAAAGAATTTTGGGTTCATCCTCTTATCAGTGAAAGGTACCTGCGGGGTCATTTTACCGAAATCACAATAAATTGAGGCAGGATGAAAAAATATTTTTTAACTACTATCGAATGTCTACGGCTAGCTATATAACAAAAAAAATTTCATCAAAATCCGCTTAGTAGTTTTTGCGTGAAACACGGACAACAGACAGACAGACAGACAAACAAAAATTTCAAACACCATATTTTTGGTGCTAGATATATTACGTGTTATTGGTGAGAAAGGCGCTTAAATTCATTTTGGCGTGCGTTAATTTATTTGCGATAACTCCTAAGATATTCTTTTAAATTATATGGTGTAAAAGAGTAAAATAATGTGCATAAAATGCTTAAAGCAACTAACGTATTTAGATTGATAAGGGTTAATACTGTATCTGTTTAAATAGCTTTCCAAATTACCGCATTGTTCGTAACCATTTTTTAAGAGATAATATGGCTATAATATGCTATCCTTAAAAGATAGACATATGCTATCGCGGACTTTTTTGTAGATCTATAGAAGAGAAATATCCCAATATGCATTATTTTTTTAAACCTCGAAAGGATTAGGCAGCGTTTTTGCTGAAAGCTCCCGGGCGGCTTGTCGTTTGCCGGCACTTTCGACAATTATCGTTATATTTCTACCAATTTACACAAAACTTTCATAAATTATATATTAAAACCTTTCTAAAGAACCACGCTACCTATTAGTGAAAACCGCATGAAAATCTGTTTCGTAGTTTTAAAGATTTAAGCATATATAGGGACAGACAGACGGGAAGCGACTTTGTTTTATACTATGTAGTGATTTATGATTAAAATACAACCATCCGTTTTTTTCCGGACGGTAAAATTCAGTGTAGTGCACAAGCGTACATATGTTTTTCATTGCTGTCATCTCGGAACGGAAAAAAACGGTCCGGAATGGGGAAAAGTAAAATGACGGACGGTAAAATTCAGTGTGGTGCACAAGCGCCCATATGTTTTTCATTGCTGCCATATCGGTCCGGAAAAAACCGGATCGCCGGATCGGTAAAATTCAGTGTAGTGCACAAACGCCCTTAGCGTGCCTACTTCGGTCGGGAATCCTCGCCTTAAGAGCTATTTAAAATCAAATGGCTCCTATTGTGATTTGGATATTTTTAAGGATTTTTTTGAGTAAATTGAAGATTGTATTAAAACTTATGTAGCCGTTATGTATACATATTATCAGCTACCTCATATCTTAGTTTCAATTCAATATAATGTTTTATTGTTGTTTCAAAACATGTAGTTGTATAAAAAGTCTTAATAAATAAAGCAATTTTTTTTTAAGTAAGTTATAAAAAAGCAAACCCATTACATCTCCGAAAAGATAGTTCTAGTTTTCATTTAATATATACCTTCGATATATACTTAAAATATATTCTCCATAAAACAGCTTTTCGAATGCAAAGAAGTCAAATAAAAAATTGTTAAGTCATTCGGCAGACAGATCAGTTTGGAAGATTATTTCGCAACAATTCTAGACTTTTTCTTAAAGAGGGAGAAGGTGGATACCCCCCTATCATCCTCGGGTAGAAAGGTTTATCGTGCCAAACTTCAGGTCAAAAGGCTCAGTACAATTCTGAGAAAACGAGCTTCTAATAGATTTGTCTAATAATACGGTCATACAAATTTGTGTTTCATCAATCAAATCCTTTGAGACTTCGTAACCATTAAGCTTTATATCTTTTTGATATCTTTCAGTTAGGTACCAAGTATTTAGTATAGTAGAATAGTTAATGTACTTTTTTTGTTAATGAACCAAATTCTCTAGACAAAAGTAAATTATAAGAGTAATTATTACTCTTTCATAAAAAAAATGTAAAGTTAAATGAACTTATTTAGAACTCCAACATATAAATTAACGATATTATAAAGTGATTTGTTATCCGCCCGCGGCTTTACCCGCGTGGACTACACGACGCTATCCCGCGGGAATGTGATATTTTTCCGGCATAAAAAGTAGCCTATGTCCTCTCCAACCTACAAAGTATCTGTGTCCCAAATTTCAGCCAAATCCGTTCAGCCATTTTGGAGTGATTGAGTAACAAACGTCCAAACATCTATACTTTCACATTTAGAATATTCCAATGCAACAATTCAGTTTTGTATGCAAGTAGTTAAATGAAAGTGAGGAGGATTTATTAATTGCGGTGTTTATTTAAATCGGGACTAAAGGAAATTTTTACTAACTCCATTAATTAATCATACTTAACTATGCTAAACTACTTAACCTGTAAATTAGGTAAATAAATTGGAGCTGGTAAACATTTTGTCGCAAAACCATTTCATGTAGGGGTTAAAAGGGATAATTCCTTTTTTGTTTTGTTTATTATTAAGGCACCTATTTAGTTTTTTTTTTTTTGTTTTTCTTAAAACACTTTTATTCAATTTCTTTCGCTAACTGAAACTAAGCTCACCAAGAGGACACAGCATTATATAACGGGTCCACGCTTCCATTCAGGGTAGACGAACATCTATTTTACCAGTTTCTAATTTCATCACAGACCTCACACATTTTTTTATCTACAACCGGGTACCACTTAGCCTTCATAACATCTGATGTTAAAGGAGAAAGTGGAAGCGCACTACTCCCCGAATCCTGAACCAATGAGAAACTGGCTATCTTATCTCTCTGCCAGAACACAACAATGCTGAAAACATTGTCGTCAGACTAGATAAAATGGTGTTAGCTGGTCTGGCGTAAAAAGAACAAGTCCAACCAAACCGACCACCAACCAAACCGAATATAATATTTACCCCCACTGGGAATCGAACCCCGGATCTCTAGGTCTGATATCGGTAGATAGTGTGTGCCACTAGATCACGGAAATTTTTAAGACATCTTCTCTACCAAATCTTGACATGGTTACTCTTGTTTTTTATCTTCTTAACAGTTTATTTCTTTTAACAGAGGCGTGTGAAAAGACTTTCTGCCGGTGGGGTGCTGAGTGCGTGTCGCTTGGTGACGGCCGCGCACACTGTGCTTGCCCCACCAGCTGTTCAGCCACTCCTGCCCCTGTCTGTTCCACGGCGGGGCGGACTTACCGCAACCACTGCTACCTGAGGAAAGAGGCCTGTGAACGGAGACTCAATTTGAGGGTCAAGAATGAAGGAGAGTGTGGTGAGTAATCAAATTGAACTATTGAACATTGCACCATTTCTGCCTCACTACCACGACGGTATCTGTCTTTGAGGAGCCGTGTACGCGGTAACGGGAGTCGCCACCCAACCCAGTTTCAAATGCGTAATGGCAGACCAGCTAGTTCGTAGTCAAACAAGCTGACAGAGGTTATTTCTACAAATTAAAATCTACAAGAAGAGACTGAAGTCAGGAGATGAAGTTAACCATTTAGTTCCATTTACACCAAACCCATCAACTATAAAGTCCCGTTTCGCAGAAGCCGGGGACCCGTGTACTGGCATCACCTGTCCACCTGGCGCGAGATGCGTGGTGACGGCAGGCCAGCCCGAGTGCCGCTGCCCTAGGAGCTGTCAGCGACGCAAGCCGGTGTGCGGCACCGACGGCAGAGAGTACCCGTCCAACTGTCACCTTGACAAGTACGCATGCGAGAGCCAGCTGAATGTCACTGTCAAGTACCATGGAAAATGCGGTAAGTGGTGCTTACTGAATGAGTTTATGGCAGACTAGCTGACCCGGCAAACGTTGTTTTGCCATTAACAGATGTGTGTTTATACACTTAAAGCTGCCTGCACCAGACAACAGATATTGCTAGTTAGGTATATTCTTTCAATGAAGGGGCCTTAAGGTTGGTCTCTATTTCCTAAATATAAAAAGTTACTCTGTGAAGTAGTCTGCTTGTCAATTAAATTCTGCGCGCACCCGCGACTGGGGTTGTTTTGGCGCTAGTTCCAGTACATTTTTATGGACTGAGCTTATGGAAAAGATTAGTATTAGATTTTGACTGCGCGCAGACAGCAGTAATTATTAGGTACATACTCTTTGGAAGCGGCTATGGAAGAAATGACAGATCTGTATGAAAGGTACGGCTGTTAAACGATTTTTCATACAAAATTACCATTTTTTACTTAATTTTCCGGAGTAAAAAGTAGCCTATGTTACTCTTCACCTCCCAAACTATCCCCATACCAAAAATCACGTCGATCCATTGCTCCGTTTTGACGTGAAAGACGGACAAACAAACAAACAAATAAACACAGAAACAAACACACTTTCACATTTATAATATTAGTTAGCAAGTTAGTATGGATAGTATGGATTTACGTTCGCCCAGTAGCTGTCTCCAATGTCCCTGGCAATCCAGTGCTGGCTTCGTGTGAACGTTTTGTTGTGCTAATCCAGTGTTGGCGCTAGCCCTGGCACTAGCTTGCTACTACAGGTGATCTGTGCCTGGCACAGACTAAAACGGCTGCCAACTTACTGGCGCCGTTTCTGCGTGCCTAATATTAGCGTCAATGAAAATATGCCAGTATTTTTATAATTCGCATTCGCAATGCTATTGTTCTAAGAGAAATAAGACTAGAACACACTTGAAGAGTCTTTGTTATTTTTCTTGTATTAGGTATATTATATTTAAAGAATAGTTTAATGTAGGGCAGGAGCCCCGGTTTTGGCCACTTTTTGCTATTAAAGTTATCTTGACAACTATTCGTTATTTTGGCGAATGGCATTTAAAAGAAGACATTTTTTCAATCTTAGAACTCCTTATGTCAAACGATTTTTTTTCAATAAACGCTGTTCTGTTATATAAATTTTGTCTATGAAAATTGGATGAAAGTTATTATAAACCTTTGTTTATTACAAATTAAATTATTGTATTGCAATGCAATTGAATTGAATGGTTTCCAGCACATTAGAATATACCTACTGTTTTAATATGGATTTAGTTTTTATTTTTCGCTATAATTACAAAAGTTCGATTATCAATCATCATCATCATTATGTCAGCCGAACAACGCCCACTGCTGGGCATACGCCTCCCCAAGGATCTCCACAACATTATCAATAAGTGGTCAAAACCGGGGCATTTGGCACCGTACTCACATTTTATGCTATAAATACAAAAATTTATTTATTTTTGTAAAATTGGTTTACCTTTAAACCTGGATAAATTTTCTTTAATCTTATATATAATTTTTGTCTTAAATACCTAAGACCGTTTAGCATCAAGTAATTCAGAGAGAAAAAATCTTTAATGTGGTTACCACAGAACACGGAAAGATTTTTTTCTCTTGGCCCCAAAGGGGTCACCAGCCCTACTCTTTAAGTAAACTTGTTTAATTAATTAATTGGTGATGTTTTTAAAAAAAATCTAAAAATGTTAATTTTACTTTTGAAATACAGTTTTGCGTTATTTTATAAAAAAAAACAATAAAGAAAAGATTTTATTTATCCACAACAAGGAAGCAATTCGCCTTATCACATCTGATTTTAAGTGGTGATAAGGCTGAAGGTGGAAGCGCACTCCCGGAATCTTAACTCACTGAAAATCAGAACACAATAATGCTGAAAATATCATGGTTATGGCGTCAGACTTAAATAAAATGGTGGTAACTAGCCAGGCGGACTAAGAACAAGTCTTACCACCAACCAAACCGAATACAATATGTACCCCCACTGGGAAACGAACCCGGGACTTTTGGGTCTAAAGTCGGTGGTGTAAACCACTAGACCACAAAGACGGTTGAAAAATGTCGTTTAGTTTAGTCGTTAAGTCGTTTATCGCGCGGCTGTTAGACAACTACGTGACCCAGTTTGACTTTTTGACTCAAAATTCGATGTAGAGTACGCGCCAGATAAGTCTGCGTACGGTCGAAATCGAATACCTACTAAACTTTTCCATAACCTTAGAACAAAAAAAAAATACTGTAACTAGCGCCAAAAACGCCCCAGTCGCGCGCAAAGATATCTGGTACTGACTCTAATTCTTCTTATTCGCAGCCACAATGTAGAAAATACACAATAACATTTTTACCAAGTCCCTAGGTTGGATAGACTTTGCAGCCATAATACCTACATAAATTTTCACCAATTCACGTAATATTTTGTTTTCAAAAGATCACTACAGTAGCTTGTAGTAAATTATTAGAAAACCTATATTTTATAGTATTCTAAACCCGTCGAAGGTCATTGGCATCATGTCAGCCGAACGATGCCCACTGCTGGGCATGGACCTCTCCCAAGGATCTCCATAACGATCGGTCCTGCGCTGCCCGCATCCAGCGGCTTCCCGCGACCTTGACCAGATCGTCGGTCCACCTTGTAGGGGGTTATTAGCATTTAAAATTAAATTTAAATAACATTTAAATATACAATGAGTTTGTTGCAAAACTTGAATAGTACATCTACTCCTTATTATAATAGTAACACGGTTTATCCACCTACATAAATGTTATAATTTATTTGTGTTCTCTTTTCATTGCGATTTCGTATGTATTGAGTTTATTTTTGCCTTCTAAAAGTAATCCTAGTCCTTTCATTTATGTCAGAGATACGAATAACGACTAATTTGAAATGCTTATAAGAAACTTATTTCATTTCGTATTATTATAGCGACATATCGAAAATCTTTTATCATTTTTATCTCGATATTACTTTTTAGAAAGACATTTTATTTTTATTTTGGTATTGATCTGGCTAGTTTACTTGATGATCTCTGTTATTAATCTTACTAAATTGAATAACGTAATTTGGTACGAAAACCAAATAACTAAATAGGCATTGTTTTGTTTAATTCAATGAGAAACTTGGACACTTAGAAACGCCGACAGCTCCCAGAAGGTTTTAATGAGGAAAATTAATTAAGGCAGATGACCCGTATTGTCGGTTGTGATGTTGAAAAATATAAATAAAAAATGTCTCGTTATGGAGGGCCTTGGGCGGCGAGAAATGCTATTTGTGGTTTTATATTTTTGACTTACTTGATCATAGATTTACAAAATATCACAATCATCCCTTCCGCCCGCGACTTTGCCCGCGACTTTGCCCGCGTAGGCTACACGACGTTGTTCCGCAGGAATGTGATATTTTCTGAGATAAAAGTAGCCTATTCACTCTCCAGCTCTCAAACCATCCTCATACCAAAAATCACGTCGATCCGTTGCTCCGTTTTGGCGCGAAACACGGACAAATACATAAACAAACAAACACACTTTCACATTTATAATATTAGTACGGATATGAATGGATTGTAAAATATGAATATAGTCCACATGTATTATTACCTTGCAAAGCATACCTACGAGTGCACGTTCTTCTCAAATAGAATCAGACATATTTTATATTACGTTCAGCATTTTTAAATCGTGTACATAATTTCCCATATTTTTGTATGCGTATTATTTTTTTAAGGGATTGTATTCGTATCTTGTCACTTTTTGTCGACGGTTTTCCACCACACTAACAGGTGATCTGTGATTTCCACTCACAAGTGTTTATCCTTATAGACATTTAAGATAATATCAATGTCATTACCCGTTGAAAGTTAATTAATAAAAAATTATATATTTTTAACGAAGAACAATATGAAAGTAAGAAACAGGACTAAATACATAACTATAATATGTCGTCATATATTTCGTAAATAGGTGGATCTAATAACTGTAGTATCATGGTTTGCAAAAGTAAGCGGTTTAAGCAAATGGAACGAACAATTTTCCCTGACAAAGTCCAAATTGGGTCGCCTTTTTCATAAAAGTAATTTAATCTCCTTTACTTTATTTATTATGTAGGTACGAGTACGTACATTTTGTTAACCCTTTTCACGAAACTTGTCCGGGAGCATTCGATCTGAACTAAATTTGTAGAAGACCGAATGCCCGCACATTCCAACATCCTTTGTGAGATTCTGTTTACTTTAGTAGTTCACTTCCCCACTTTTAATAAATCTTTCAGTTCTGTGCTACTCAACAAACTAGTTTAACTTGCTTCGCGGCAGCGCCTGCTTGAAATGCTGATACCATAATATTTTAATGGAATTTATTAACCGACTTCTAAATCAAAAATGAGGAGGTTCTCTATTCGTCTGTATGTATGTTTTTTTTTTTTTTTTTTTGTGTATGTCCACCGATTACTCGAAGACGGCTGAACCGATTGAAATGGTTCAAACGTTATTACATCAGGTTGGTTTCCAAGTTGGTCCCATTTTTTGAAATTTTGAAATCGGTTCAGTAGTTTTCAGGAAATCTTGAAAATACTGTCGTTTTCGTTACCACTTTATGTGAATTTAATACGTATCTTTAGGCATAACTCCTTTGCAAATTTATCGCAAAAATTATATACTAGGAGAAAACATCTACCAAGAGACCCGTATACCATCACCACTATAGTAAAACCGGAAGCTTCATGTGCTCAAATTTTGACCAGCTGTTATGACATAGTAAATAAATCAAGCAAAGATGATATAATAATTTTGGCATTAGGAATGAATGACAAAAACCCATATGTATTGTTTTCCGAGCTGGGAATAGCGTTATATAAATTAAGACACCATAAAGTATTCATTATTAATGTTCAATACAATGCTTATTTAAATACAGACTTATTAAATTATAACATTAAATTATTGACCAAAAGCTACCCTAATTGTAATTTTTTAGAAATAGATTCTGAATGCTTTTTGACAAACAAAAATAAATATTTAAGTGATTTAAGTTTTAAAATTAATTGCGAAATAGACTATATTTTATATTACAACAAATACCTTGCACCAAAACAAATTAAATCTTTTTTGTTAAATTGTAAAGTATCAGAGAAGCCAAAACAAAGCTGTCCGAAAAAAGTGCTGATACAAAAAACAATACCATTTTACTTCAAACGTAATGAATCTAACTCTAATGTAATCAACTCAGAGAATACGTTTTTTCGTGACCAAGGATCGAATAACCCTTGTGCATCAAAATATAGCTAGTATTCTTAGCAAACGTGACTTATTTCAACAAGCACTCAGCGAACTTAAAGATGAACTAGGAGATATTGACATCTTGTGCTTGACCGAAACATTTATGAAACAAGGTTCTCAAAGCAATTTAAATATAGATGGTTACAACGTTGCCACAACATTCTGTAGAACAGAACGAAGAGGTGGTAGTTGTATATTGTTAAGAAACACGCTAGACTACAAAGTTTATGATGTCAAAGAGTCAATTCCATTTTTATTTGAATGTTGTGCCGTCGAAATTTTACAATATAATCTAATTATAGTATGTATATATAGAACACCATCATCTAAAATTGACATATTTTTTGAACAACTTAAATCATTACTTGGTAGACTATCACGAAAACGTAACAAAAACATTGTATTATGTGGTGATTGGAACATAGACATATTACAATCTAATAAAGATTCTCAGGAACTGACTAGTATTTTAAGTAATCATAACATGGTTAATCATATTAAACAGCCGACTCGCAAAAAAGCTTGTCTGGATCTCATTGTCAGCAATGTTAATAAAACAGTTACACCTAAAGTGCACTACAAATGTTTATCTGACCATGAGACATGCCAGACTATTACTTTTGAACATCAGACTGTGCCAAAGTACAAAAAAAAACAAAAAATTTGGTTTGAAAAAAAGCGTGACATGAATGATAATAATATTAAAAAGTTTATAGAATGCATATCGTCATTGTCCTTCAATGAAGTTCTTCAAGAACAGGACACTGAAAAAGCCTTCAATATTTTTCATGACCTATTCAAATTATTTTTTGACCTATGTTTTCCAATAATAAATATTAAAAAAGTTGCTAAACCTATCAAAAATACTTGGCTAACTAAAGGTATAAAAAAATGCTGTATCCACAAAAGACGGCTATACCTTCAATATAGACTAGATCCATCTAATAAAAATGCAAAGAAATCGCACTATATTTCTTATACAAAAATATTAAAAAAATGCATTGATCAGGCACAACGTAACACAAATTTTCGTTACATTTCGAATGCAAAAAATACAAGTAAAGCAGCGTGGGATGTAATAAAATATAATATAAATAGTAAAGGCATAAAAAATGACATTGAAGAAATAAAATTAAATGACAATTCTTGTATTAACGATCCCGTAGAAATAAGTGACAGTTTTAATGAATATTTTATTAATGAAACTAATGAAAATAATTTTGAACATAAATCTGACATATTTAATGCTTCACGTAAAGTTTCTATCTGCCCAAATAGTATTTATCTGACACCGGTTAATGAAAACGATATCTATAAGATAATACTAAATTTAAAAAATACATTCTCTACCGGTTACGATAACATAAGTACGAATATCATAAAAAAAAAGTGCCAAGTATATTTGCACACCACTTGCTCACATAATTAATATATCCCTTGTCCAAGGTCACTTTCCTAAAGCATTAAAACGATCTGTGGTCAAACCATTACATAAAAATGGCGCCTATAATGAAATGTGCAATTATAGACCAATAACATTAATTCCAATAATGTCAAAGATTTTTGAAAAGGTCATGTATGATAAAATTTATGCCTTTATCTCACTTCATAAAATATTCAAGGAAGAACAATTCGGTTTTCGGAGAAACCGAAGCACGATTCTTGCTTGTTTTAACCTAATAAAACATTTGACGCATAGCCTTGACTCGAAACTGAATACGTTAGCGATATATTTAGACATGACCAAAGCATTTGACTTCGTATCTCATAAGCTACTTTTAAATAAATTAGAAAAATACGGCATAAGGGGTAATGCTCTGGCCTGGTTAGAAAGCTACTTAAAAGATCGCACTCAATGTGTAGAAGTCACTAAAATGCAAGGTAAAGCTAGGAAATCTTATACGTCTGAATATCGGAAAAATAAATGTGGTGTACCACAGGGAAGTGTTTTGGGACCACTTCTCTTCCTTCTTTACATCAATGACTTGCCAAATGTTATTGATCAGCCATGTATTTTATTTGCCGATGACACTACCCTAATTATTAAAGCTAAAGATGATGACATTGAATATAAAGCTAATACTGAATTTAAGAAAGTAGTACAGTGGTTGGAAACTAATAATCTTAAAATTAATATTAAAAAAACAAAATTCATACATTTTAAAATAATAAATAGTAAAAAGGATAAAATTGACATACATTTAAATAATAATAAAATCGAAGAAGTAGATGTTACAAATTTTTTAGGAATTACTATGGACAATCTCTGCAACTGGAAAGCTCATATTGACTCAGTTGTAACAAAACTTGACAGGTTTATATATGCTTTGAATAGGATCAGACAGATAGCATCGCAACAATCAGCTCTCGTAGCTTACCACGGTTATGTATCATCTATATTACGCTACGGTATCATACTTTGGGGTAATTCGGTGGATGCAATTCGAGTTTTTAAAATCCAGAAAAAATGTATTCGTTCCATCTGTGGTGCAGGTTATTTGGATTCTTGTAAGCCTCTTTTCAAATTAATGAATATATTACCACTTCCATGTTTATATGTTTTTGAAATGGGAATGTTTGTTAAAAGGCATTTCGATTTATTTAAACAAAACAAAGATATTGATACTTATAGAGGTAGAAAAGGTGAGGATTTATGTATTCCACAACAAAGGCTTAGAGTGTTTTCAGGGAATGCCTATTGTATGGCCATTCGGGTATACAATAAAATACCCAATGAAATTAAAAGACTGACCTTAACTAAATTCAGGACACAGTTGTTTAAATTTTTAATTAACAAATTATATTATTCCGTCAATGACTTCTTAGATGATAAAATAGTGTTAAATAAATTATGACTGATATTTTGAAATAAGTATAATGATTGTAAATTGTAATTGACATTTTGAAATTTTTATTAGATAAAGATAACTGATTGAATAATTTATGTACTTAATCTCTTTTCAATTTCCCAATTTTAAATTAAAAGTAATAATTATTTAACAGATTAAATTGCAGTTTTGACAATAATTGTTAATAATATTTTTTTGTAAACTTTTGCACGTTGACAATAACAACAAAATATGCTGGTGATTTGTATGTAACAACTAATGTAACCATATTTTTGCAAATAAATATATTGATTGATTGATTGATTGATTGATTGATTTGTTTATAAACCGATTTAGATGATTCTTGTTTTGTATATAAGGGGATACCTCAAGGTATTTTAACCGACTTCGAAAAAGGAGGTTTTGAGTTTGATCACATACCTATTTACCAGAAAACACGTAAATTGCCTGCACGATGCACTAAAAAGAGTGAAATAAAAATTATTTTTATAAAAAAATAAAACCGCCTTCTAAAAAACCACATCAAAAAAGTAAGAAATAATTCCTCACCAAATAAATAACGTAAGTACTTTGAAGTCGGGCGTGAAACATGTACAATTTTTTGTTGTTTTTGTTAAAACCCGCCCGACTTCAAAGTACTTACGTTATTTATTTGGTGAGGAATTATTTCTTACTTTTTTGATGTGGTTTTTTAGAAGGCGGTTTTATTTTTATCAAATATGTATTTTATTTATCACTAGCTGACCCAGCGCGACTTCGTTCCCGTGGCCCTACCCCCTACTCCACCCTACCCTACCCCACCCCTACCCTACCCTACCCCTACCCTACCCTACCATACCCTACCCCTACCCCTACCCTACCCCTACCCCTACCCCTACCCCTACCCCTACCCCTACCCCTACCCCTACCCCTGCCCTACCCCTACCCTACCCTACCCCTACCCTACCCCTATCCTACACCTATCCTACACCTACCCTACCCCTACCTTACCCTACCCCTACTCTACCCCTACCCTACTTCTACTCTACCCCTACTTACCCCTACTTACCCCTCCTTCCCCTATTTTCTCACCGCTAGAACCTTCCTTGGACTTCCACGAACAATTCAAGACCAAAATTAGCCAAATCGGTCCAGCCGTTCACGCGTGATGCCGTGACCAAGGGAAATAGGGATTCATTTTTATATATATAGATTACTTTGAAACTTTCGAGTAATATGGCAAAAATAGACGTTGCTCGCTAGGTCTTCAGTGTCTATAAATATTCTCTGTCTCTCGCGATCTCTTATCTAATTGGCGATATATAAATTGATACGATAATATATCAATGGAATTTATAAAATTTATAAAATATTGATTTATCATTTCTGTGAAACTTTTGAGTACTTAACAATGCAAAATAGAACAGCCTGACAAGTATTGTAGTCTATTGCTTTGGTGTAGGTGGGTAATGTTGTCGGTCTTCTTCTTAAATAAATATTCTCTCTCTCCCTATCTCTATGTAATAGACTAACCGTACCCACTTGAGACTAGCGTCATTGTAAAAGGACGCCATATTACAAAAAATATTAACAAATCAAATCTCAATTTTACAATAATTTTTGATATGTGGCGTCCTTTTAAAAGGACGCTAGCCTCAAGTGAGCGAAATGAGTAATTTTTTCATTGCTATTTTTCAATAAACGTTATATATTTTGAAAAATTATTTACTGTTTTTGTGATCTACTTTTTTCATCATAACAATGTAGCCTTACTTCGTCAGTTTTACTTCAACCGATATTCAATTCCTTGCTACGTACTACACCAAACGGTCTCTGTGTAGCTTTTTATCTTTATTAAGCACATGTATATCTATTTCTTTAGATCCATGCTCGGAGCACGAGTGTGCCGATGGAGGCATCTGCCAACTGAACGAGGCTAGAACACCAGTCTGTCGCTGCGGTCCGCCATGCGAATTAGTCGCGCGTTCAGGGTCGGCACTCTGTGGATCAGACTATAAAGACTACCCATGTGAATGTTCGCTGCGACGAGAAGCGTGTCGCACGAGACAACAACTGACTATCGCGTATAGAGGGGAATGCGCCTCAGGTAAGTTTTGATAAATTATTGTAAATGTAAGATCCTGTGAATGCCAAAGAATTCAAGCCATGATCAATATTGTCACGAGATATTTTAAATCGCTATTCCGGATGGACATTAAGAGCATCACTTGCTTAGGTGGGATTCGAGTTCACAATTTCAGGCTATCGGGAACGCTGCTCTTTCATTTGAACTATTAAGACTTTGATAGACCCCTAAAATTTGCAAGTAATTTTAATTTTTACTTGTAAGCTCACGATAAACGATAAGCATTGTTAACTATATATTTTATTTCTCTCTGGTTTTAAATGATATCCATCGTGCAATTGACACACAAAAGTTGATATTAATAAAATATTTTTTCCATTTAGCGCAACATCCTTGCGACTCTGTGAAGTGCGGAGTGAGGGAGCACTGTTCTCTCGACGCGCGCGGGGTCGCAGTATGTGGTTGTGGTCCCGAATGTGAGCCCATCGTCAGGCCAGTCTGCGGCACTGATGGGAAGACTTACGATAGTGCCTGTTTCCTGGATCGAGCTAGCTGTTTAGACAACAGAGATATACGAGTGGCTTACATTGGACCTTGCGGTAAGTCGATATCTTTAGGCTTAACTTAGTAGGACACGTCATTGCGTATTATGCGTCGTACTGAGTTTTGATATTCTATGTCAGTTTAGATTATACCTCACCTAAATACCTAGCTTTAAAGTGCGTCGTGCGCTCAATCAGGCATAACGAGCTTTCTGTTTTTCTTGTCCTTTTCATAATATTTCTTATTTCTTGCTGATGTATGTTACTTAAAATTTACATTTCAAATTATGATAAAATTGATCATTCAAAGTAAGATTACTTATGCCTTTTTACCATTGAGGGTACGTTATAACTTTATAGTTTTAATAAGCATAACTATAAAAAAAAACATTAAGTCCGTCAGTTACTTTATAAATACACAGATTTTAATTTTAGCTTTAGATTCACGGATAAATCTTGAGGAAAATTTTCTATATTATAACCCCATAGTAATCATATACTCGTACCTAGTTGTCAACAGTTTACAGTAATTCAATTATTGTTTATGTTCAAGCTTCCTTCTGTACATACAATCAGAGATTTTTGCAATTGTCTTTGTACCGCGTTATCGGTACAAAACGCTTCAAAACAAAAACGGTTTCTTAAACAATCCTTTTCTCTAGGTTCAGAAAACCCATGTGCTCGTGCGACGTGTCCTTGGGGCGGCGCGTGTGTGTCTCGCGGGGGGGCGGCGCAGTGCGCGTGTCCAGTCTGCGATGCGACGCTCGCGCCCGTCTGTGCCTCTGACCACAATACATACGGGAGCGAGTGCAAAATGCGTATGCATGCGTGCCAAGAAGGGATCAAGGATGAAGAACTACGAGTGCTTTACAATGGAACTTGCCGTGAGTATAATATTTTCAAAATTTGTCTAGTCTGTGACATAATCTTCGCGCCAATCAGTGCTATGCGACCAGCTGCTAATAGTGCAAAATGCGTATGTCTAGTCTGCGCGCGACGCTAGTGCCAATGTGTGCCTCTGACCACAATACCTACGGGAGCGAGTGCAAAATGAGTATGCATGCGTGCCAAGACGGAATCAAGGATGGCGAACTACCAGCGCTTGACAATGAAACTTACCGTGAGTAGGTATAATATTTGTAAAATGAGTCTAGTCTGTGACGCAATATTTGCGCCAATCAGTGCCTCTGACATACGGGAGCGAATGCAAAATGCGTATGCATGAGAGTCTAGAAGGAATCAAGCATGAAGAACTACGGGTACGGGAACTACGGAACTTGCGCCGTGTGTATTTTAACACGTACCTATCTACTAAATACCGCTGGCATACAAGTAAAATGTGCCAATTTAACTATGAAAAAACTGGGGCACTTAAGCCACACAGAGTCAAGACACGTCGAGCCAGGTGTCAAAAATAATGTGCCAGGTCAAGTATTCAGTTACCGCACTTCAAAACAGTTATGGTTATACCATTTATTTATCTATGGTGTGTTAACTATTACCTAATATTTTATCGTATGGTCACTTTACAATAATATTATCGTATCGATATTGACTTTTTGTTCGACAGAAGGTTGAAAATGTTCGAACCCAACACATTTTTAGATTTTAACAATTACTACTATACCTTTACTTACATAGTATCAATGAGTTGCAGTCAATGGGATTAATAATGCTAGAAGTTATAGAAGTTAAGCTCGCGTACAGCTGCAAAAAGTTCTGTAATGTATATTACCTAAGTTCTACCTTTTGCTACCTAGTAAAAAAATCACACTTAGTAAATACAAATTTAAAAAATTAACACATTTTATTGTAGGTATTATGGTATTTAGACAACTTCTAATGTCAAATAGCTACTACAGACTACAGAAGCTCACTGAGAGTAATAAATATAAACAAATAATTGCGAAGAAAAATTAGTTTGCTCCTCAATTGTGAACAATACAACAATAGGTCATAATAACTTATTTTCTTATTTTGGTATCGGCAAGAGCTTTTGTTAAAAGCTTAGCTTTGCTTGGTATTAGTTGTCTGTTTAATTTGTTTTTTTACTACATATAAAAAAATCTAGCTTTTATGAAAAATCTAAGTAAATTTTTAAATAGGTACCTAGGTCTGTATTTGTTTTGCTTGATCAATTAGAAAACAAAATGGAAAACTTAAGCAATTTTGTTTGGTGTTATACGTATTGGTAGAACTGTGATAACAACTAGAATTCTATTTTTAATGAAAGAGTAACTTTTTGAAACGGGAAAAGCTTGATTGTAGGGACTAAAATAAAAACAATCTCAAAAATAATAAGTCTCCTTTTTTTATACTGGGTTGTTGTATTGTGTCTCCTTTGTGTTCGACTACAAATACAAATTATCTATTTGCATACATTTTATAGAGTATATCAGCATTTTCGACCTTAAACAAATTTTCCAGCATACTTAGAGATTAAACGAACTTACCTGAAGTGAAGTTCTATCTTAATTATACGAAGGCTTCGTCCGAAGAGATTAGCTTGATTTAACACTTGTAGTACGCCCTAGTAATCGCCAATTTCACACTATATTGAGAATATACCTACTTATAAATAAAAAAAGTAATAAAAGAAAATTATTATTTTTTAAATTTCAAAAGTGGGTAGTCAACACCGATCTGGCTCAAGCGCCCATCATAGCTGTCATTTAGTTTAAAGTATTATATTTTTCGAATCATATAGGGGAGTAGTTAATAACTTTTGGGAGGGAGGGAAGCTAATCTCTTCGGACGAAGCCTTCGTATAATTAAGATAGAACTTCACTTCAGGTAAGTTCGTTTAATCTCTAATTATACTTCATGCTTCGTCCTCAAGATTAGCTTGATTTAACACTTGTAGACGTTTAGAGACTAAGTGTTCGAAAAATATGCAAAAATTATAATATATAGGCTACTGAATAATGTAGATTGAAATTATAACTTAACTTATACTATCTTGCTTCTTTATTTTCTCAACATAGAAACAAAAAGCAATAAAAAAGTATTATTTGTTACATAAAAAATCAACATCGCTTATGAAATAAACGAAAAATATTTTGATTAAGCACTCAAAACAGTGGTGCCAAATTTTTTATCACAATTGCTGTTTACTGGCCTGTTATAAAATTTGGCAAACGTATGTGATTCTGAAAACCAACCTGCAGTTTTATAATCTGGTCTATGCTAAAACCTAAATTTTGCGCAGCTGACGTAGCAGCATACCGGGTATTATGCGCAGTGAACGTAGAAATATCAATTCCACTTAAATGTAACGTATTTTTTATCCATTTGAATAAGGTTTGTGACGTAACAGGCTTATATGGCTTTCGGTAACTAATAAATAAATTGTCGGAATCAGGACAGAGAAACATTTTCATTTCAAGGTAAGTAATCAAAACTCTTGCAGGACAAATACTTGGCTTTTCGTTATAGAATGGTATAACGAGCAATTTTTTTTTTTATATATATATATATATATATTTTCCAGATTCTAACTTTCGTTAGCAAACCACTTTTCAAGACAATTTAAAATCTGTGCTATATTCCAGACTTCATTAAATTTAGGGGATGGAGGTCTGGTACGAAAAACTCCTTTAATAAATCTTTTTATTTCTTGATTTAGTGAGATATCAATTTTAGTTATTAAAGCCAAAGCAGAATGATAACAGTTAATTGTGCCATACTGAGCGCCACTGTTTAAAGCAGATGCAAAAAAATTTGTATATCGGGAATTGATACTTTCGTATAAGTTTAGTTTATTTTGTTGACAATAAATAAACCACTTTTAATAGCAAACTTCGTATTGTTTATACGAGTTATCCAAAAAAGGGGTTAAGCATGACGTCCAGAGAAAATTATTTGACGCCTCTTCGTATCATCACCATCACCAGGGTAATGGAGTTGCGCATTTGTTTGCGGCTGGAATTTGTAGATAAAATTAGGTTTGAATCTGCTTTGAAAACGAATTGTTTAATTATTAAAAGACTCTTAAATAGTGGATACCACTGTTATGTGAACCAAAATGCAACAACTATTAAGTATATCTGTGGCATTGTCGGAGATAATCTTTCTTAAACATTTAATAATCATTGTGAAAGGAGCAAAAACATAAAAATTGAATTTCGACCACGACACTGAAAAAAAACATTTACGGCGTATGCATCCGGATCCTTATGCCATGATATAATATATCTTGGACATTTATTATTTCAACGACTAGCGTATCAATGTCAGGCCTATGAAAGTTTTCAACAATTTGTTGAAAGGCATAATCAGCTAGCTGCCATTCTTGGTCTGCCTGCATAGTATTATCTGAAGATCGAATATGAGATGCAAAAACGTAAAGATTTTTACGTTTACGCCATTGCCAGAGGTCTTTTGCGATCTCTGTCAGGTGTGGGGAGTGTATATCACCCATACGGTTTACGTAGGAAATTACCGTGGTATTGTCAGTTCGTAGAAGTACTTGACAGTTAGTATCTTAACCAATAAACGCAGCAAGAATTCCTAAATAATTTATTGTCTGCTACTTTCTTTTACACTCCATAAACCACTAGCTCTGTCGTCTCCACATGCAATTCCCCACCCCGTAGTTGAGGCACCTGAAAAACTTCCAGGTCATACTTGTCTATTTTTATTTTGGTGCGGCTCCACCAATAGAAATCCTGTTCCAAGTAACAAGGTATATCCATGTACTAATTATACATATTTCAAATAATTTAGTATACAACCAGCTGCATTTCACGGCGGGACAGGCGGATATTAACAGTCCAATAAAACTAACAAATTCTCTAATTTTACACCTTTTTAAGTTAGAAAACTTTTGTATTGCAAATTTAATTTTGGCAAAGTGACCTAGAATTTCATTTAGTTTAAACTATATTCTAAGAACTTACAAGACTGAGAAGGTATAAAATTACTTTTATCGGTATTTATAATGAAACCTAAGCTTGTAAGCAACTTTACGGTATCTTGTAAGTTTTAAGACCCTTATATTAGACAGAGGTCATCCAAATATATTGTTAACAGGTAACCATATAATCATGAGTATTTCATGACCGGTTTCATGATGACTTTAGTGAAAAAAGGAGCTGTGTTTAAACCAAATAATAAGACATTAAATTCATATGCTTTTTGATCAAATTGGTATCTTAGATATTTTCGGTCTTCCTTGTGAATTTTTAACAAAAAGTATGTCTTTCAGGTCTACTGTGCACGGTTACAATCTCTCGGTATCAATTTTATAACTGTTCTTAAATCCTCGAGTTTAAAATGTCTTGAGTCAATAAATTTATTTAGTGATAAGTTTAAGATGAAGCGCATTTTCCCATTTGGCTTGGGTACTAAAAAATAGTTGATAGATATTGATCAGATTCAGAGATCTCTGAAATTGCAGAGACAGCAAATTTTTTATTTCGTGTATGAAAAGAGCCTTTTCCTTTTCACTACATTTTTGGGTTGACGGTGATACAGGTTGCATCGGCTTTCGATTGAAGGGAATCTTATATCCTTTTTATGAAAAAGAACCAGTGGGTCCTTGGTAATCATTAAAAATTCTTTATAGAATAATGATAAACGACCTGCATGCGTTAACGTATTTAGCGTCGGCTGTTGTTCTGTCTCTGCCACGGATACTGCGACTGCTTCGATAAGTTGTTGAGCCGTCTACGCGTCGAAGTCGTTGCAGGCTCCTTCGTCCTGGGAGGGCCCGTCGGCCTGCGACTAGGACCCGGACCCTTCCAGTTTAAATTTCGCGAAGAACTGTATAACTTACTTATTAGGAAACTTTTGTGTCGTTGATTGCTTTGGGTCTGTGCTAGACTTGTTAATAGCTTTAGCTGATTTTTTGTTTTCCCTTAAGTTTTCGCCGAATAATTGTTTATCAATTTTAATTTTTTGAAGAGAATCCCTTAGATCCTTCACGGCATTCAGAAAAAAAAAATATTGTAAATTGAATTAGAATGTTGATAATCACACATAATTTTTGCCAAATCCATAAGTGTTTTAGCAAGGCTGTACTTTTCTCATTTGCAGACAATATAATAGTATAGATTTTACCAGACAAGTGTTTCCAGCAGTCGATTCCTTCTGTTTCAGTTGAATGGCCTTATTGTGTTTAGCAATAATATCTGAAACAGCTGCTTTAATCTTAGGATCAAGCTCAGGTGGGTCAATCAATTTGCAATTTTCTGGGGTCATGTACTTACGAGTTCTTTACGCAATTCTTTGTTAATACCTGTTGTGACCCAGTGCTGGAAAACTCCAGCACTCCTGACTGAAGTAGGGTCAGTACCTAATATTTCTAATACTTCACTATTTAAGTGTATGTTTTCTGTTTCAAGAGCAGACGTTTGATCTGAAGGTAGATCACGCTTCGGAGCCTCAGTCGACGAATGACCATCCTGTATATTTGTAATGTTTTCAGACTGGGATGTACTGGGGATTGGTTCCAAGTACTTGTTCTAATTGTCCTTCAGGTTAACCCTTAGAACATGGTGCGTCGAGGTCAACTATGACCTCTTGGTCGTATGTAAGGGACAGAGTAAGCCTCATGTTCATACAATTTTAGCATGTCAGTATAATATTGTAAGAGACAGTCCCCAGTTATAACAACACGTACTGTCCGCAAACTACACTTAGTAGTACCTTATAACAGTCCCGTTGTACTGTTTGTAGGACCCAGTGACTGCAGTGTATATAATGATGATTATGTTATCATTATTTGAGATTATGTATTGCTTAACCTTAGGTATGCAATTCAATTTCGTAAGAGACAGTCCCAGTTCGAAAAAAAAGTACTGCCCGCAAACTATTGAAAATCGACACATCATAATAAGCATAATACTTTAGAGTACATAGCTGTTTTTAGCTTAGTCACTTATGTAAATTATTTTCAGTAAGAAGCAGTCTCAGTTCAAAGAAAGTACTGCCCGCAAACTGTTTAACAGTACCAGTTCAAAAGAAAAGTACTGTCCGCAAACTATTGAAAATCGACACATCATAATAAGCATAATACTTTAGAGTACAAAGCTCTTTTTTTAGCTTAGTCACTTATGTGAATTATTTTCAGTAAGAAGCAGTCCCAGTTCATAGAAAGTACTGCCCGCAAACTGTTTGAAATCTACTTATACGAGAACTTGTAAAAGTCTGTGACGAACTAATGCATTTATGTTCAATTATAACTTTAAAATTAATTAATAATTTTGTTACACTTTATTAAAAGTATTTATTTTACAAACTTAGTAATAAGTAGGTAGTTAAATAGTCAAACCGTTTTATCGTTGAACGTAATTATCGTTTGCCTTTTTTGCGTAACGTTAGAAAACCAGGTCACTGAACTTCAATATGCAATATAATATGTCAAGGCCAGTGACTTATAAATGTATAAAAATACATAACGTACCTTAAGATAAGGACGACGAGCGATAGAATTGTTCCGATAACTCAGAACAAGATAAATCTCACCGGTGGTGGTGCTTCTTTTTTCGCTCCAACTTTCGCTCCAATCTTATAATTTTTCGTTTAATGTGTTCACTGTTATCTTTTTTGCGTTTGGGCATCCTAAATAATCACTTTTAACAACAACTAACAACTTTTTTAACACAATTTAAAAACTAGATGTGAATCGGCGACGCACTAGAAAGCGAATGACAGCTATGATGGGCGCTTGAGCCAGATCGGTGTTGACTACCCACTTTTGAAATTTAAAAAATAATAATTTTCTTTTATTACTTTTTTAATTTATAAGTAGGTATATTCTCAATATAGTGTGAAATTGGCGATTACTAGGGCGTACTACAAGTGTTAAATCAAGCTAGTCTTGAGGACGAAGCATGAAGTATAACTAGTATGCGTTATCATCAAAATATGTACTTTAGTTGGTAATGGCGGATTACATTAGATATTTTATTCGGAAAAAAGGATGTCTATTAATTTTGCTAGGGCAAGCAAAAACAAATTATAACATTCCTCTTCTGAATATTTTTTTATCAATTCCGTACCTACCGCAGAAAATCTTTTTCGACTAATCAAATTATCGAGAGGCGTCCTGATTGCTTTATGTAAAATTTATTTTGCAAATCAACATTATTCGATTCGGAGCAGTATTGATTTTGAGCGCCGCATGGAATGGCTAGGAACTAAACATTTTTCTTTTCTTTCTGTATGAGGACTATTAACAATGTAGACACATAATTTTTAAAGTTGGAAAAAAGTAAGATAAATTTTTCTAGTGCTAAACAATAATGTATAGTCAAAGAAATGAAATAGAAAGGCAAATCAAAAATTCCTTGTCAAGAGAACATGTTATCATTACTGTTACCTTGAGTTTTGACAGTTATCTTTTCTGTAGCTATTTCAAAAATTGAAAGACAGTTTTAAATATCAGTTACCATAGAACTACTAAAGAAGAAAAGTTTCCTTTACGTCGTTGAAATAACTGAAACACCAGTAAAGAAACCGTTAAGAATTTCCAACAGAGTTAAGTGTTTTTCATTCGTCTCATTCCGTTTGCGAAGCGAGTGCAGCGGTCGTTTGTTTTGCTTATAGAACGCAGACGGGGCACTAAATTGTGCAGAACCTATTATTGAAACGTTAATTAACAAATTTACTGGAATGGCTTCTTTGGTCATTAGCGCATTGCTGGTACTACCTACACCTACCACCTACATTAAGTATAGGCATTTATAAATGCTCAAATAATTCTGCTTGTCTATCTTTTTTTTTTCAACTTTTATCAACGTAGGTACCACTTAATCACGAGTCTAAACTTTGTTAAGTTACGAATAATAGAAACTTAAAACTCAGCAAATGTTAAACTTAGCAAGTTCTTATGAATTGTTCATACATTTCATTCCTTTATTAAATAACTCGCTTGTTACAGAATCGTGCGTGGACATAATATGCCAAGGTGGGGGAGATTGCGCAGTGGATATGGACTCGGGCCGGCCTATATGTAGATGCAATCACAACTGTACAAACCCATTGGTGAGTAATTTAGGTTATTTTTTCTTTGATAGTAAAAGCTAAGAAACCTTATTTATCACAATTTAGTCATATATGGGTTCAGTCTCCAGGGATACAAATTACTTATAAAATTAAGTTCAGATAGGAAAAAAAATCCGTGTTCTGTTGGACCATCCAATTTACTTCTACTTTTTTCTGACCTTATCACAATACTATTTGGGGTTGGCGCAGTACGTCCTTCTCCTCATTATTCATAATTATATGTAAGTATATTAATCTAGACCGTTTTGCGTAAACTTCGAAGATTTACTTAATCATAATTTGAATAAAATTTTAATAAAAATAAGCGTTTATGGTAAAAGACAAAATGTCTGGACTGATGATGAATCAGAAGTGTTGACGCTAGTTATATTTCTAATTCGAGAATAACAATATTTTTTCGAAAACTACCCCCTTTATGAAATGAGGTTTGACACTATACAAGTTAATAATATTACGTTTTTTTATAGACGAAGTCACGGATAGTAGCTAGTAAAATAAATCAGTAACCATCCAAGCTTCTCATCTTTCATTTGATGTTTGCCTTCCACATTCAGACTGATTGTTCGAGCAGAAGGGCCTATCTTGAGCAAGTGAAATTGGAGTTTGTTGTTAGTTGCTTATGTTTCCCCTCTTAACGGATTACGTCCTCTTTTATCAAGTTGCGGCTTCTTTACATACAATGGAAAGAAGCCAAATCTGTATATGAAAAATATATTTAAAAACAATGATTGGTACGTATTGAGGACTGGATATAAAAAAAAGAAATTAATAATCTTGAAGTTGAAATTTAGAACTACCTACTGAGCAGATTGTAACAGAATTGGGTATTTGACTGTTGTTGAAATGTAGATATTTAATTCAGACATTCCGAAATATAACATTATTGAATAACAAATGTGAAAAAAGAAATTCAATATGTATAATAACAAGCGAATTATGAGCTACTTAATTGTGACTCTAGCTATTTCTTTCTAAAACGAAATTTTGTATGGCGAGAATATGGCGCTATAGAAATGTGACGTCACGATTCTATAGCGCTCTCCTTGTCTAATTAGAAAGTTTGATGCTCTATATCTCTGAAAATATGCAAGATATTTGAAAATAAAATGAACATTTTAAATCAATAAAAAAAAATTCAGTCAAATACCCAATTTTCGACAGAGTAGGTACATACTAAATAGAGCCCCAATGTATACACTGTTTTGCAATAAAATCTCATAATCGTATGTAAACATCGCCGTATCCTACGAAAAGGGGCGTAATTGCAAAACAGCATCTTTTCAGAAGTAGTTTTTTTGTGTTTATAAAATATCTGATAAAGGTATTGATAATGTGTTATTTCAATAGCACGTATTAGCATCCTGTTCTTTGTATAATACATGTTTTTGGTAATAATAATAATTTAATTTATTATGTTCCTTAATTCCTTATTCTCCTATGTATTTCTACCAAAGATCCAAACTTGCAAATTATGCTCCTAAAGCTCCTTAAGAATACAAATAAGGACTCCTTACTATACTCCTTAAAAATAACGGACATGAATTTCGTTTACTATTTATGTTATACTAGAACTCGTTAATTAGGACAATAATTATTTTGACGTAGAAAAAAGACACAAATGCCATAAAGGCTTCCTCTCTTCCATACATTAGTTTTTTTATTCAGCAGAAAAAGGAGACAAGCAACACAAAGTCTTTTTTTAGCGTTTACGAGGATTAAGACTGTGCATTAATCGAAATAATATATTTACTATTAAGTATAACTAAGCAATTTAAGATAGCTAAACATGGTAATTATTGATAATTCTCTCTCAAATTATGTATCTGTAACATTTAGTCGTGTTTAATGTTGTGATTGATTAAGTTGTGGACTACTTTAGGACAAATGCACACACTATCGTGGTCCGCGGAATTAAGCCCGAACGGCGCTCGCGCCCCCTCTACGATGGCCCTAACGGGGCGGTCGTCGTTTTTTTCTACGTTAAAAGTTTGCCACCACGTAATTGGGGCCTATTTAAAAACGAATATCAAGAACACAAGACTGAAATATGCGTAAATGAACGTAGAATCCAAAAATGCAATAAAAGAAAAAAAGGTACTTATGAACATTGCGGCAGTTTTCTTGTGATACGACGACATAATAATATTGTCGTTACTTGACATAGACAAAGCTATAAGCAGCCACTATCCGGTCAATAAAGTAATTTTTCTTACCCACTTGTTGTGAATTCAGCTAGGTATGAATAATAAATATAAGAAGGTGAAAAAAGTGAACGGTCTTAGATAGCTATATAATTTCGGTTAAGATCCAGACCGTTCGATTTTTTGCGGTACATTTCGAAGTTTATTGACTTAGCATCCTAAAATTATAATATTTGATTTTCTTCTTCTAGCTTACTTGGCCGACATATTGCTAAGGAAAGAAATTTAATTATGTCACGCCATTTTAACGGCCTAAGAAATGAAATCTAAATTTTCTTTAAACATTTATCACTAATAATTTTATTAGTTTAGCTCTAAGATTCGAGTAGTTAATTTTTTAGAAACATGTAAATTGTGTTGTTGAATCTCGATATACAGGTTTTATTAAAGGGTCAGCTTTTACAGGTTAGGTTTATTTAAAAAGTTTCTTTCTTATCTAAATTAATTTCTTGCGTGTTTAATACCCGGAGTTAGATAAAGCGGACATTTGACTTGACCTCTTTGAAAGTCAAAACTTTTGACATCCGATTCCGAATCTTGCTCAGTTGCAATCCAATATCTGTTCTATAATTCAACCCTTAATTTGGGTGACAGGAATCAGACGTGGTGTGCGGGAACGACGGTCAAACGTACCCTTCTCAGTGCGATCTCGACTCGACGGCGTGTCGGGAACAGAGCAACTTGCGGTTGGCGTACAAGGGCGACTGCGGTGAGTATCCATTTTGTGAACTGGAATTGAATTTATTATCTAATCTTCATTAAGGTTGCAGACAGGTAGGAGTCTATATTTGCAAGGTTGATTAGGCGTGTTAATTAATTGCTGATTACGACGGGCTGATTGGGAATTTGCTCTTTTTTTCGTAATAGAATTCGGCTAAGGGTGTGTTTCCTCATAAGCTGCGCGGAGCTGAGCTGTGCTTCCATACATTTAAAGATAATTCAATTTCAATTTCAATTTCTTTATCACACATCAATACACAGTTTAACAAATATGGCCCGCACCACGAAAACTTCGCAGGGTTTATCTGGGTTGCGGCGAGTTGCTATACACTTATGTAGGTAGATAGTATTGCTTTGGTTTAAGGCGAAATTCTTTCGCATTTTCATTGTACTTATTCTGTAAGTCGGTAGGTAATTTATTTAAATAGTGAGGTATTAAGTAACTCGGAATTCTTGTTCCATACAAGTTATTATAATTAGGTAAATTATACTTCCTAAGGTAAGGTACTGTTCTCAAAAACTTAGGTCGTGTCTTTTCTACTAGACAGTCAGGATTGTTAGATTCAGTTAAAATTTGATACTCGATTTTATCATAAACACTCATGACATTACAATATTCAAATAGATCTTTCTTTCTTTAAAGATAATAATATTAATTTCAGTTTCAGTACAACAAAATAACATTACCTGGTCCCCACACTAGCCTTAGCCTGTCCTGTGGGGGAAATGTGCGATTTACAATTCGAAAGACCGACCAAAACACACAATATTGGGTAACTTAATTTGAACACTAAACAATCACACCGGGGACTTTTTCACCCCTACATACAGTGTGCTCTGTATGTTTCAAGATAATGTGTTTATTTATTGATTGTAATGTGTTACTTACAGTGTGTGAAATAAATAACTTCTATTCTAATGATTTTCTACACACATGTTGAACAGTTAGGCACTTGTCCCACTGCCGGCGAGCAAGCGATTAGCTATCAACTATTTTCTCATTAATAAATAGATGAACGCTGGCTGTTCACACTGCCCGGCGTAAATTCTCTCTCCTCTGGTTTGTTGCAGCTACAAGAACTATGAATGATAAAACTAGCTCAGCAATACTCGCCAGCGATGCTCGCTTATGGCGGTTAGAACTCAATCCGAGGAGACCAACTAGCGGTCATTTCTCTACAGTGCGAATCTAAAAGCCAGCTACTGGCGCGAGTAATCGCACGTCGCGCACTCGCACACTCTCTTTCAACCCAGCGATAAAACTATCGGAACTACACACTCGATTCCCGCTGCTCACTATCTCGTTTCTAGTTTCTAGCTTTATTCGCTTCTCGTTCATCTTTAGCGGTGATACAAGTGCCTTAGGCTGCCTGTCCATTAACACGCGGAGTGAGGCGGCGGCGGAAGCGGAGAAACGAGGAAATATTAACCAATAGGATTGCATAAAATCTCAGCTCCGCAGATTTTATGAAATTTCCTGACACCGCTTGTTGTGTCAAATTTATGAAAGCACATCTCAGCTCCACGCAGCTCAGCTTGTGTGGAAATGTACCTTAAACCTTAGGCATACTGTCCACGTAAACCGCACGTCATGGCGCACGCGACGATTGCAAGACGAATGCTTGCATCCTCCGTAGAAATAATCAAAACTGTGTCCACGGAACGGTACCGAACGCATGACGAGAGGCTGACGTGACGTGCGTCGTGATGGTGGACTGTCTTTTAAAAACAAAAGACGATAAATAAAATAATTTTGTACTTATACAATAAAATGGCTAATCATTTTCTTCTACAAAAGTAAATAACATATGATATATTCAGTAATAGCACAGTAAATATATATGCTACTTCATAGGTAATAGGTAAAGTTGACGTCTAATAAGGAAATGAAAAGGTTTGTCTATATTGGTAAAAAAGCGTAATTTCAAGTTCAAGGTAACAGTAAGTTTATGGCACAAATTGCCCAGGTCAACAATATAACTAGCACAAAAAGAAAGCAATCAGTCAATTACCTACATTGTTTGACCAAACAACAATTTGTTAGACGATTCTCATGGTGTAGTAGAACTGGAAAATTAGCTAAGCAAATTATATTACTGGCAATTTCAAGCAACTCCATTTATTCCAGGATATTACGCCATTACCTTATAAAATGGTTTTACAGCACGAAATGAAAGAATTTACTTCAAAATTTATTTTAAATTGTGACTTGGACTATTACTGTAACATAAGGTATTATATTTCGCGCGATTCCGTAATAAATTAAACTATTTTCTGAACGTTTAGTCTACTTTATAATTTATAAAAATAAAAATAGTTTCTTTCTATCACACCAAATATCTGTTTCATTAAGAAACATGTCATGGAAAACTTGATAACGAATAAATATAATACTTAAATATTTTGGGTTGTAAAAACTAATAGTAATAAAAACTAATTAATGTTGTAATTTACATTTATAACACCCAGACCAAGACAAATAGTCGTGTTCATGCACACAAATATTTGTCTTGTTCGGGAATCATGCCCGAGACCTCTCGCGCAGAAGGCAGCTGCAGAACCTCAGATTATAATTATAATACTATAAAAACTATTATGGATGCCATTATATCTTGAGTTTATTTGTGAGATGATAACATTGCCAAATCGGTCGTCTTTATTGATTTCTGTTGTTGTTGTTGTTGTGTTATAAATCACAAATAGATTCAAAATCTATTTCGTTTGTTCGAATTAGGTTAGTTTAACAACACTTATGAACATCAATGAAGCTACGCCAAGGATCGCATTCACTTTTCAGTACTTACCACTATATTATTTTTAGTTGTTGATAAAATTTCCGCGAAACGGACGACGACGGATAGGCCCCCTACCTGCCCCCTACAAGGTGGACCGACGATCTAGTCAAGGTCGCGGGAAGTCGCTGGATGCAGGCAGCGCAGGACCGATCGTTGTGGAGATCCTTGGGGGAGGCCTATGCCCAGCAGTGGGCGTCGTATGGCTGCTGATGATGATGATGATATAATTTTATATTAACGATGTGTTCTATATATTCTTTCATAGGTTTTTATTGGATCAACATTATTTGTAAGTACATTAATAAAATACTAGCTTTCTGCCCGCGGCTTCGCACGCGTGTACTTCACGACGACGTTATCCCGCGGGAATGTGATATTTTCCCTGGATAAACAGTAGCCTATGTTTCTCTCCAGGCTACAAAGTATCTGTGTTCCAAATTTCAGCGAAATCCATTCAGCCGTTTTGGCGTGATTGAGTAACAAACATTCAAACATCTAAACTTTCGCATTTATAATATTAAGTAGGATAATTTTATTTTTGTCCTTATTAAGCCAAAAACGCCACCTTTATAATAACACAAAAATTGAGAAGTCAGCAAAACAGCGGGTGTACACGTATTGATCTTTTTCATTAGGACAACACCAGGGCAAAGGATGGGTGTAAAACGAGTCACGTTAACGCGCGAGTTAACCAATTTATCAATAACTTTTTGAGTACCTACAACGTGTACGTAAATCGGAACGGTACCGAAGCAATTTGTGAAACATAATAGATCGAATGAGTTTGAAAATCATTTACGGTGTTATTGAAAAGTTTGTGAGTGACAAGGTTAGATGTATGAAATGTTAATTTTAATACGCTAGGTTGTGCTAATACCTATGTAGTACAAGTGTCAGACAAATCAGTATGCCTATTTGATATGAAAGGCTACGATTCTATAATACGCAACTCACTTTGTTAGATTTCTTTTGCGAGCTATTTATATAAAATGATTTCATACAATTTAGTATTTGAATACAAATAGCTCTAATATTTAGGTATAAAGTATTTATTTTGTACCTTTACAAAGTTTTAAATTTAAATGGCTTTGTATTGGATTAAGGTTTTTGTATTAGTTACATTAATACAATCGAGAATTACTAAACCTGTTTTGGCCCATGAAATACGTGATTCGTTTCTATAAAAAAAGGTTTTAACTAAAGAAAGGTCAACAAAACGATACAAGAATATAGAAAAATTTAAGCTTAACACTGAACCCCTAACATGAAATACTATCGTTATGGTAATGGAATAGTACACCTCCGTGACAGTAGTGCAGACTCGTTTCGATTGCGCTGGTGAGACCCGCTTGTGGGAGGCCAGCAAAGCAATCGATTCGCCTTCTTCAAGGATATCACAGGAACACAAAACACTTCTAACTCTCGAAGAACCATAAAAATGTACGAGCCAGTTTGACTACGCACGCTTTGCAGATGATATTAGTTGTAATTGGAGTAACCGTTCTTCAAAAACTGTCAGTGTCATGTTAGGGGTTCGGTGCAGTACCGAAAGGGGCGATGCTCTGGTTTTCGTACAAAATAATACGATCACGGTAACGGTTACCATAACGACAGTTTTTCGTGCTAGGGCTACTGCAGGCCTACTCTAATTCAACGAAAAACGAAACTTCGTTATACCCCTCCCTCTCACTCTCCGGGCAGATTCGAAAGCGGCGGGGATAACGAATTTTCGATTTTCGTTGCATTAGAGTAAGACTTCTGTTGTCTGTTAGTTTTGTAATGTTACACCGGGCTAAGAAAACTGTTGTTACACAAAGCTTTAAGAGCGCAATCTTTTTTAAAAATTTAGATACATAATTAAATGAACTGCAGCTCTGCAGCTTTTGCATACGCTAACTATCCGACATACCCCAATTAAGCGCTTTAGTTAATTGGGTGTTGTAAACAAATTGTCCGGTTAACTGGTGCCAATATTTTACAATCGCGTCAGATACTAAATCGTGGCAATTGCGAATCAACAATAACCCTCTCTAATCCCATTAATATCGCAGAGTTCGCCATTCATCCACGTCACTGACGTAAAATATGTGGCAGATACCAAATTCAGCCATTTTTTGCGTTTTGATGAACAAACTTTTGACTTGGATTTAATTTGTTGATGCTTGCAATATTATAGGTATAACTAAAAAGCGGTTTTCATTAGGTATATTGAAAACAAGACGAGTGAATGATTTATTGGATATATTTTGTCCAGAGATTTTAACGATTAAAAATCTTTTGTAGGATTTTTTCTGAATTAAATAATCCCGAGTTTGATTCTAAAACATGAAAACAGGTTCTACAAAGATTACAGCGCATTTGGAGGGGTGTATACCGATGGTGTGCGCATTTGATGTATACCATCAGCACCAGCGGCCTTATAAATATTGTAAAATTTCAAATATTTAAGTACGAAGTCCTGTTCCAAATTAATATTTTCAAGGTGTATAAACGGTGTTTAGACTGTGCAATAGTGCTATTCAGCTTATCGACAGAATCAGTAGTACTTTTAATAAAAACGAATGGAGTGTAAGTCATAAAGAACTCTTGCAAGAAATTTTAAATGTCTTTTTTTTGCGACTAAAGAAGGACAATGACTTCATACCAAAAATCATCAAAATTTGTTTACTTACAGTAATTTAGGCGTAAACAAAACCGACTAACAGTCAAATAAAGTCTGCCACGTTTTCACATTGTTGAATAATCTCTCACAAAAAAGTAATCTGTAATTTATATGTTGTATAAAATAGTAGACACTTCTATCATTTACGTCATTGTTTAAGAGTACCTAATTTGTTTTGTAATTTCTGTTTGTGTCAAAACAAAGAGAGAAAAAAGATTATATCGAAAAGACTATCGATGCTGATGAATATTGAATAGTGAAAAAGTCCAGGAGCGGACGAATACGGGCTGACGATGATAGTGAAAATTATGTACTTGTAACATAGCTCTCATACTCTGTGCTTGCTTATATCAAAATTTTTATAAAAAAATATTCCTAACTTTCTAGCGATAAATCTTCAACCCTGTCATGCCGTGACTCAGATCAAAATTTTAATCATTCCATATACATACAGTCTGCGCGGAATTCACAAGAATGATTGACGCACAGAAATTAACTTGTATTTTACGTTATTACTTTTGATGAAACTCAGCGTCGGTATTTTTTATTAAAGCTACGACATTTGCGATGTCATATTAATTTGGGATAGCTCTGCGAATTGTTTTCATGATTGTTTGAGGTTTTGTTTTCATTAAGCTGCGGCTACATTATTGCGATAATGCAAAGATTTGTTGGTCGTTACGTCGTTAGCGAAGTCAAATTACGAATATTTGCATGGTTAAATAACAAAATAAAGACCGGTGATAATCAAATCACAGTAAGGAAATTATAATAATATGCACTCATCTCACATTTTTCTAAAAATAAAGGCACACGATTAATTTAAAAGTAGGGAGCATAAATATATTTTTGAAGATGGAAGTCACCTTTTTCCTAAACGCTTCATTTACAAAATACTTGTGGCCCGCTGTATTTCGGTATCGGATTTAGATCGATACAGGATTAAAGCAGTCCATTGCCGAAACGAAACGAAGTCAGATTAAGTGAATCGGCTTTGTGTTGTGCATCTCCTACTTGCCGTAGTTAATCGGCAGCTGCCTTTGCGAACTTTTACTCAACTTGGTCTATTAGACGAATTAATTTATTCCACTGGTTTCTGGGAAAGGATAAAGCTATCTGCGACTTTATTACTTACTAGCTTCTTTCTACTCCTGATTCACCCGGGTAGAGTTTTATTTCTTGTGGAAAATTTGGTATGAATTGGCAACCCATTTATTTTTTAGCTTTCTTGTGGTTTGTCATCAGCAATTTTATTAAGATTTGATTACGTTCCAAAATCATTTATCTGTTTACCTATAAGTCTTTCACTACTAAATTTAAATAGCCATTTCTAAGTCTTCGTATGCCAGTCCAATCAATATGAACATTAACAAAATTTATCTAAATATTTTATATAAGGAAACCGAAATACAAAGTTAGGTATTTTTGCATAGGTATTTTAATAATCTATTTAAGATTTCAGTGTCTAGACAACCTGCGTTCTAATCTAAGAATTAGAATAGTGACACGGCTTCCATTAGGCTTCTTTAGGTCAAGAAACTAGGCTTAAGCCGTTTATAAATCAAGTAATCAGTAAGCCACTGAACATTATTTATGTCCTATGCTATGAGTGACTTTGTGCAATAGTCAGAGAAGTAGAGAATTAGATTGAGGCTATGATCTAATCGATCACCTAATAAATGCATTTTTAATGACTAATAAATAATATTTTTACCTAAAATTGTAGATCTGTCACATAAATTGAATCGCCAAATAATTTTAAAACGGTTACCTACATATAATAAATTTAATTGATCACTTAATAAAAGCATTTTCAATGACCTAATCTCAATAAATCATATATTTTGTTCCTAAAATGGTAGATCTGTAATCTAATTTGAATCACCAAATAATATCAAAACAACCTGTTTCGAGCAATAACTCCTCCTAGTTTAATAGGAAATGAAGGATTATTAAGTTTTTTCTGGCTGGTTACTTCATCTTGACCTAACATGCTCGTCACTAAGCTCCTTGCACATATCATGTGCTTATATTATCTTGTTCTATTATACTATTCTATTTTTGTTCAAACGTTGCACTGTAAAAAACCTGGGTCATGAAGTAAAAACAAAACTATGGAAATGGTCTATTTATTAGGTGACAGATATTATTTATTAGGTGACAGATCTGCGTTTTTGACAACATACCTTATATTCAGGATATAATAATTAAGGTATTGCAGATTGGTGACAAATTTTAAATATTAGGCGACAGAAAATGTAGCTGTCTTAAAATAACAGTGACATTTAAAAATTGGTTATTTATATTTTGATGCCTCAAACAGACAGTTAACAAGAATTAGGCATGTTTATAATGGTTAATGGTTAAAGAACTTTATTTCTCATAAGAATTACAAAAAAAATTCACTTACTGAGAAACATACAAATAATGTAGGTAGTATTATCTAAACAACAATGAGCGTACTTAAACATGACTTAAACAGAAACAAAAAAAAATTACCATGTCGTAGGTAGTTGCATTTAAAGCGCTTAAATAGTTTGGTTGCGACTACTACCAACCACAATAATATTCTACAAAAGACTCGGACGGACGGAACATAGATGTAGGATGCGTCAAAACTAGTCCACGCTACTAGATGTGGCATTGAGTGACGACACATTAATACTAATACTTAATCTTAAACATTAATACTTAATCTATTTTAACATGTCACAATTTTGTTGTTTGTTTTGTTGAAATATATATATAAGTATATATTTATTTTTTAACTTACCTTTATTATTATTTTAAATTAGTTTTTTTAGTTAAAAAGACGATAATATTTTAAATTAACTTATATTTAAAAAATTTACTATCGCTTATTTTATAGGAATTTATCGCTAAGTTATATATGTATATATTTTTTGTAAAACCAACTACTTAAATTTAAATCAATTTTTTATAAAATATTTATTTATAAACTAGACTATGGTTATAATTTACGTTTCTGGCTTATAATAAACGATTTTAATGATTTTTTAAAACTATTGATCGATTTAATATTTTTTAAATGATTAGGCAATTTATTATAAAGTTGAGCACCTTCGTATTCTATATTCTTTTTTCCATAGTTTGTTCGAGGCTGCCTGAGAACTAAGTTATTGGAACTGCGTAATCTAATTTTTTGGATTTGTGATTTACGTTTAAAACTTATGCTAGTGTTTATTTCTTTTTTGTCCATTAACTGGCTTTCTTCCCTCGTTATGACCAATTATCTAATACTTCACCAAATTCACTAATAATTATAAGTTACTATGGATAATCACTATACGACAATTCCTAATTATAGTTATTAACACTATCTACCTTTCGTGCAATTGGAAATTGATTTATCGAATAATAATAGGTTGGAATAACGTACGGAATACGACAGTAATTAGCTTGTCACGAAAATGTGAAGAATAACTTCACATGGGCTTAGGTCTGAATAATTCAATTAATGATATATAATTGTATGTAATATTATTCATTATTTTAAATTTTAGTTTTTTGCATTCACAATGAAATTTTTATTATTGAAAAATGGAAAATGAAGTATTTAGAAAAAATCGACCCGTCTCACAACCAGCTCCGATGGGACTCGAACCGGACGACCTTTCGCTTTCCGGGATTTTTTCTAAATACTTCATTTTCCATTTTTTTATTATTCATTAGTTTTTTGCATTTCCAATGCTATTTTTATTTCACAATCATATTGACTTAGCTCGGGTCCGACCATTCGCTCGGACAGTGAAATGTAGAAGGTTCGAGTCCCAACAGAGCTACTTGGGTAACGGGTTTCATATAAATTGTATTTGTCTAGTGTTATATTAGTTACGAAGTACCTCAGAAGAAATAGAGTTTTCTCGTAAATCTAGACTACGAAAATAATCATTTTAATTTTAAGTAAATTTTAACAAAATATTATTTTGCAATTTAAACACCTTTACTAAACGAAAAGGCTACGAAAAAATATTCCTGAATAAATAACACTCGTGACTTATTTTGCTTATTGTTCCGCGGACAAAAAGATGAGAAAAGCTATATTTTAACGTAACCGTAGGCTTGTCTGGCCGTTGAAATTAATCGACTTCGCCATTCTTTTGCTTTCATTCGGCGGTCTTGTGGTAAACAATCGTTATTAAATTTGAACGGGTGTCTGCGCCCGTTCCACGTAGTAACATTGCAAAGGAAAGAGCAAGCCTAATTTTCCCCGACGTGAGAATGAGAAAACGCCAGAAAGTCGCAATTGTCGGACGAAATGACATTATCTGTCCAACCATTCGTTTCTCAACAAAGTTTAGCCGGGCGCTTATGGAGTCGTAATCTTTCCTCCGTTGGCGATATAAAACATGAATGTCTTTGTTTATGATGTTTATACATGACATCTTTAATATAATGGCGGTGATTCTGCCACTGTGTTTTTCGGTAACGTTCCTATCCCTAAAAACGAAAATAAAAATATTATTTTTGCGGTTCCTACTTTGTAATTGGTGATTCGCCGGTTTAGTTAATTTATTATAATTAATATTTACATAGTCAGCTAAGTAGACAGACATACAAAATGATATCCTTATAATTTTAATGTTTGTCAAAAAATAAAATTATTATCTTAACCCTCATAATTCGCGTACCTAGTTATAATATTGTATTTCATACAAATACAATGTTGTATCTAACTATACTAAATAGACAGACAGATTTCTTCATCTCACTTAACTGTTATAAATAAATAAATAAATAACATCTTACATTCACACCAATTAGTTAAGCCCATTCTAATTTCATTAAGAAACTGTATCATGGAAAACTTGATAACGGATAAATATATACTTAAATACTTTTTGTTTGTAAATACATACTTAATCCTTACTTTATATTATAAATGCGTCTCTGTCTGTCTGTGTGTTACACAATCACACCTAAACTACTGAACCGATTTGAATGAATTTTGGTACAGAGATAGTCTAGAGCCTGAGAAAGGACATACTTTTTATTCCTGAAAAATATCACCTTCCCGCGGGATAACATCGTGTAGTACACGCGGGCGAAGTCCTACTATCCTACTAATATTATAAATGTGAAAGTTTGGATGTTTGGATGTTTGGATGTTTGGATGTTTGTTACTCAATCACGCCAAAACGGCTGAACGGATTTGGCTGAAATTTGGAACTCAGATACTTTGTAGCCTGGAGAGGAACATAGGCTACTTTTTATCCCGGAAAAATTACAAATTCCCGCGGGATAACGTCGTGTAGTCCACGCGGGCGAAGCCGCGGGCGGAAAGCTAGTAATATTATAAATGCGAAAGTTTAGATGTTTGGATGTTTGGATGTTTGTTACTCAATCACGCCATAACGGCTGAACGGATTTGGCTGAAATTTGGAACACAGATACTTTGTAGCCTGGAGAGGAACATAGGCTACTTTCTATCCCGGAAAATATCACATTTCCGCGGGATAACGTCGTGAAGTCCACGCGATCGAAGCCGCGGGCGGAAAGCTAGTATACATATATGTGACTTTACACGCAGTGGTTTAAATAAGCTATTTGTTACAGCTCTATGCGAAGGCGTGCAATGTTCGTTTGGCGCTCACTGTTCGGCCGGCGAATGCATATGCCCCACCGATTGCACGGGGGCTGCTCGCGAACCCGTTTGTGGCAGTACCATGCAGACCTACCCTAACGAATGCGAACTCCAAAAGGCAGCATGCAGGCTCCCACCACCAGCAACCTTACATGTCATCTTTTATGGAGATTGCAAAGATAGATTGGCAGTTGTACCACCTATTGCTATGAGTAAGTAACAAAACAACCTTAATAATCGACATGATATCTTTCAACTAACAATATTGATCGAGAATGTTTTGTGATAACATCTGTTACACATTATCTAGACTCGGTTAACTAACTCAGTAGTACCAAAATACTCGTACACAATAAGGGTGGGCACAGTCACAATATTTACCATCTGACCGTCATCAACCCAGTTGTTAGCAGTAATTTCAATAAAGCGACCCATCCTCGATCAATTAACTAACTTTCCGCTTTATCGCTCGACTAACACGCAAATATTTGGGTGGGGTGGATAGCTACGACCGCGATGACCACTACTGAGGCGGAGGAAGGCACGACGGACTCGCTGGGTGCGACGGATGTGGGGGGCACCGCTAGCCCCTCCGCCTGTCGGGATATTCGCTGCGATTTCGGCGCGAGTTGCGAAGTTGGGACTGACGGGTACCCCAGATGCTCTTGCCTGTTCGAGTGCCCGCATGAAGTGGATTACTTTCCAGTCTGCGCGTCGGATTTCAGACTGTACTCCAGTCTTTGTGCGATGCGGAAAGAAGGCTGCCAGAAACAACTCGAGCTTCGACTTCGACCTCTGGACCTTTGCAAAGGTTTGCTTACCTTACTAACATTCTTGAACACCTTAATAATAATTAAATTGTACAAATGGTGATGGAAATACAGTATACCACCCAATTTTTATGTTATGAATAAATTATATCGAATACCGTAGGCATGGAAGTGCGACCTTGTGGGAACAACAAAGCGATGATTGATCCAACAACCGGCCTTGAAGTAGACTGTGGCAACGGCCCGCACCGTCAAGATTGTCCCGCTGGCACTTACTGCCATATTACACTGACGGCTGCGAGATGTTGTCCCAAAAGTAAGTAACTTGTGACGTGTTTTTCACCGTGCTAATATATTATGTAATGTATAGGCCACAGAACACAGAAAGATTTTTTTCAGGCTTACCACCAATTGTAAAACTATAAGAACACTCTGATAGCTATCGCATCATAGGAACTCTCTGATAGATAAATCCATTTTATCAATAACTTGACAAAGTTCCGCGGTTTTACTAGAAATGCTTATTGGAAATCTCACCAAAATCACTCCGCACTGTAAAAGTCACATAATAATAGATTTCTTAACAACCCTGTACGAGTAATTCAAAGCAGTTATAGTTAGAGGTTAGTAATTAAAAGCAATCAAACAAATGCATGCAACTTATCAAAAAAACGGAAGCAAGTGTTTGTAAGCATTTCTGTTTAAAAAGTAAAAAATAAGTGAATGGTTTGCACGCCAGTTTCATTCCTGTTTCCGCGATTATTTCATTACTTTATTGTTTACCTTTTGTTGGCAATGTTTGCCGTCTCACGCAAAGCTTATTTGAATTTGCAATGTAATTTCAAAGTCTCCGTTCAAAATTATCACATCCGACTAACTCATGCGAAAATCGTACCCTTTTCATGCATATATACAGTACTTAACTGGTGATTTGTCAGGGTGAAGATACTAACAGTACATGGCACCATACTTAAATTGGATACAATCACGCTAGCTGATATGGCTCGAATTCCTTTGTTACCGTCTCGTAAAGTAGCGCTTTTATGATTGTCTATGCATGCTAAAGGAGCGTTCTTGCTTTTATGCAGATGAGACGAAGTTTGAAGAGAAGAAGATCGCGCACTGTTCGGAGAGCGTTTTTGGATGTTGCTCTGACGGTAGTACTACCGCAACCGGTCCTAACGAAGAAGGTTGTCCTATCACAAGTTCTACGTGTGGTTGTAACAGACTTGGTTCTGTGTCTGATCGATGTGATGACAACGGGCAGTGTTCGTGCCGGCCAGGAGTGGGGGGCCTTAAATGCGATAGATGCGAACCTGGATATTGGGGATTGCCTAGAATTGGCACTGGACATACTGGGTGTATTCGTAAGTTCAAGTTCACTTTCAATTAAGTACTAAATTATATTTCTTTTTAGAAGGACATACAGTCATCATCATCACCTTCTCCCATTTTTGGCTTGGCAATAACATATTCAAGTATCGCAATCATTTTCAGAAAATACTGCTTACCTACTTCTTCTTTAAGCGTATTTTTTACATCTCATCACTCGATGCTACTACTATCATAGTTTTAACTAAACAACTTAAAACAAAACCATTAATTAAATTTGAACTTTACCAGCTTGTGGATGCTCAGCATTTGGATCAGTCAGGGAGGATTGTGAACAGATGACTGGAAGATGCGTTTGTAGGACTGGAGTGCAAGGTCAAAAGTGTACCGTCTGCGCCGATCATAGGAGAAGACTCGGACCAAATGGCTGTTCAGATCGTAAGTACTTTTACAAGCTTTTATTTAACTTGCAGTAGTGTAGTGTTCTAGTGTATGTATACGTCGCAGGGATATGAGGAAATCAGAGATTTCACAAAATCCCTAGGGGTATCACGAAATCACGGAAGATGTGGAATAGTCTTATTTATTACGTCTTCTTCCTAAACAAGTTCATTGATATGTCATTTCACTAAACTAAATCTAGTGAAATGAAGAATGACTGAAGTAATAACAGTGAGCTCACGGCTGCAAGTGACAGGTATGAGCGAGTTTGTATCGGAAGTCCTGTAGAACACGTGATAGGTTAGAAATTTAAGGCGATCGCCTTAAATTTCTAACCTATCACGTGTTCTAATAGGACTTCCGAGGCAAACTCTCACCTCCGAAATCCACTTTTCTGACATTTCACTAGATTTAGTTTAGTGAAATAACATATCACTGAACTTGTTTAGGAAGAAGACGTCGTAAATAAAAATATGCGACATCTTCCGTGATTTCGTGGTAGCCCTAGGGATTTCGTGAAATCCCTGATTCCTTCATATCCCTGCGACATATATAATAATAAAATCTATTAAAACTCTTGCGTTACTGACTGACTGACAGACAATGCACAGCCGAAACTTTAGGGCACATAAAGCTGAAATATGGCATGTATGTTCCTTGGGGAGTATAGGGGAGCACTAAGAGAGGATTTTAGAAAAATCCCCCTCCAACGGGGCAAAAAGGGGGTCCACGCAGACGAAGACGAAGAGACAGTACTGTAGAAGAAACAAAACACGATGTCATTTATTGAAATGCTCGCAATTATATAACTTTCGTTGCTTTTTAGGGTTCCGTACACAAAGAGCAAAATCTGTCTGTCTGTCTGTCACCAGGCTGTATTTCATGAACCGTACCACCATAGCTAGACAGTGAAATTTTCACATATGAAGTATTTCTGTTGCCACTATAACAACCAATTCTAAAAACATTAAGGGCCCGACTCGCACTTGGCCGGTTTTTTATTCTATTACAGAATATTCAAAAAAATGTTTTTATTAGGATTTTTACTTATTAAATATTTACACCATTATATGTATAGGTACGCTGTATAATTTTCTATACTTCTTAGCTTACATAAACATCTTGTTATTAGTCTCTGAAACCGATTGTTAAGATTTGTTTATTTTTATTTTATAAATAAAATAAAAATAAATAAATCGATAAAAATAATAAAATAAAAATAAAAATAATTAAACTTCCTATTCTGTGTCACGGAATCCTTAAACCGGCTAACTTTGGAGTTCAAAAACTTTATTTCGTGCGTGCAGGAAGCAAGTGAGGCTGTAAGCATTGTTAAGCGAAAACTTTGTGCCTCAGCTATAAGTACTTATAACTTGAACGGCTTTCAGTTATGTAAATAGTACTGCAAGTTCTGAGGTAGTTAGACAACTAAACATCTAATCCAATATATTTAAGGTGTTATTTGAACTTCTAAACATAGGTACCTTATATTATATTTATTAAATTGTTTTATGTTCCTATCAGCTTTCTTAGAGCTTTTTATACAGTTGTTGGAATTCGTTAAAGTTTCCCACACAGTATTACTGTTCAATCGTAATTATTTTCTCCATTTTGCTTAGCAGGTTTTTATGAATATAACTCAGGAACTCGCAAAAACGGTCGTTATGGTAACCTTTATCGTAATCGTATTATTTTGTATGAAAACCGGAGCAATCTCTTTCGGTCGTATATGGAACTGTAATTCAATACATGTTTGATGACCGCACTTTGGCAGCTTCCCAAGCACGGTATAGTTTACTATTCGATTACGACTACCTTATTGATATTTTTTTTGCAACGGCTACTAAAATTCTACACGATTTTACAATTTTATGGTCTTCACCTTAAAGTTTAAACTAAAAAAGGCCTTATACAAATAACTAGAATGTCATAAATAATAATTATTTTTTTCTCGGTATATTTAGGGATGATTTACATTAGACCGAGCCGCGCCTGGGGCGTGCAGTCGTTATCCGGGCCCGAACGTGGCACGGTTCATGCACGGTGTAATATGAACTATTTCATGGGATTTTAGGGTTTTCCTCGATTTCCCCTGGATTCCACCATGAGATCCTAACTTGGTAACTTAATGGAACCACCTGAGGAGTATACTCTTTCGAATAAAAAAGAATATTTGAAATTGGTCAATAGTTCGCGAAGACATTGACGCAGGAACTACCAGTCGGCATCCAATGTGTCTTTTCAGGATTCTGAAAAAACTTCTGAACCGTCTATTGTAAATTTTTCATGGGGCCAAATTTGGAACATGGGGAAACTTTGGTCTATCACATAAAAAAAGAGTCATCAAAATCGATTCTATCGTAGAATATTATATAAAAAAACAGACGACCGTTTTTGAAGTCGGTTCAAAATGTATGATACGTTTCCAAACCGTGTTCCACCACGTGCACGGCGTGCCCCGGGCGCAGCCCGCTCTTACATAAATCATCCCTTATCCTATTTTTCCTGTTTGCTTTTCCTATTTGTTTTACTATCAATGAGTTGTGATTTGTATGTCAGATAGAATTGCACTGAATTCCTGAAATTACAATGTGAGACGCAAACTATAAATAACTTCTAAGTTCAACTTAATAGTGACCTACGCCATAAGAATAAGTATACCTACGCCTCAACTTAAGCCCTTGTTCCAGCCGAGAGTGGCGGTGTAGTGAGTACTTGTACGGAGCTGTCATGTTATTTTGGCGCCGTGTGCACCGAGCGCACTGGTGGCGCCCTCTGTGAGTGTGCGGCCGCGCCATGTCCCGACAGCGATACTAATATGCTAGTAAGTTCATTATTTTAACATTATTGCAACCGGACAGATACATAGGTACTCACAAATAAATTAGTTCTGTATAAAACAGCAACCTTCGAGCAAAAAGCGTGTTATCACTGTGCCATACGGTCGTAAAATAGACGTACTTTCGACTTTCAGTAAAAATCACTCAACTGACACAAATTGCCGATTTCTGTAATTTTATTAGGCACATATCCAAAAAAAAATATAATCAATTCTAAACGTCACTCACCTATATAATATTCCCCCCATTCATTACGCATCTCAAAGCTTTGAAGAAAATACATTGTTACGTTGAAAAAGTTTCCGAAAAGAAATAGGATTATCCAATCTCTCTCGTAACATATCGAATATCAACGTTGTTATGATTGATTTCAAAGAAGCCTTTTAGATACCATGCGAACTTGAATTACGCACTTTGAAAAGTATAGCTACGTTCACATTATACGCTTGAAAAATACGGCTTTATCCTCCCACAACAAAGTTCATAGTTTATTCTATTCCAGTAGTGTCATTCTTGCACCTATCTGTGACAAAGCGACGTTTGTCTGTATATTCGTGCAAGACAACATAGACTACACTGAACCTAACAAAAACCAACAGGTATGCGGCAGCGACGGGAAGACTTACGAGTCAGAATGTCACTTGAAATTGCAAGCGTGCCGCACGCAAGAGGACATAGTGGTGCAAGCTTTTGGGCCTTGCAAGTTGAGCGAGATTGCTGGTACCGCGGGACCACCCAGACCATCTTCACCGATACAATTCACTCAGCAGGACGACGGTGCGGCGTCAAAATCTACGCGACATCTCCTCAACCCAGATAAATATTACAACAAATATGACTGGACGAGGAAAGAGACACCGAGTGACTTCGACAGCGTCCTATCCGGACAAAAGTTCAAAGGTGAGGTTGGCTCGACTTCCTGGCTAATTGATGCCGATGTTACTGATTGATATATCAATTGAATTGGATGGATACTTTCTGGCTCAGATTGATAACGTTGATATGCCATCCGAACATTAGGTAGACAGATCTTTTGTGACGTGTTTCACAAAATATAACAAAAGCTTATTGAAACCGTATCAACGGACGAGGATGGGTATTGTTTGCCTTATAAAAGTATTAAAACATAAATGATTTTTACGCTGATTTGCTTGTACGCGTTGCGTGTTGTTGATGTTTGCTTTTCAAAGAGTTAAATAATTTTGCGGGTGTTGTTATATGAGCATTTTTATAATCAATTGGGGTATGGGACATGCCAATTGGCAATGTTGGTATTATCATATTTTATATAAATACTATTAGGGCAACTAGCAAACGAAAAAAATATTTCATTACTAGCCTTTCGCCCGTAGCTTCACCCGCGTGGACAAAACGACCTTATCCTGCGGGAATGTGATATTTTTCCGATATAAACAGTACCTAACCTATGAAACCCTCTAGCTCCTAAGCTATCCCCATACCGAAAATAACGTCGAATCTTCGATCCGTTTTAACGTAAAAGACGGACAAACAAACAAACACACTTTAACATTTATAATATTAGTATGAATAAGTTACAGTAAACATTTATTTTATTTATTTATTTATTTTTATGGAAGAGATTGCCATTAGGCAATAAGGCCGCCTATTGTCTGTTTTCTATATTTTATTTTGTCTTCTTGTAATTGTATTTCTTTCGTTGTGTGCAATAAAGCTTTTTTTATTTTATTTTATTTTATTTATTATCCTTATCCTTATGCTCGCATCTTAAACTATGTTAACTAAATGTCAAACTACATTCTATTGCTTTTTCTCTGTCGCACTGTGCGCACAACTGTGCGCACGCTCTAAACGATATCAGTTATAGGATTTTATCTTTCTGGCAAAAGACGGACAAACAAACAAACACACTTTAACATTTATAATATTAGTATGAATAAGTTACAGTAAACATTTATTTTATTTATTTATTTATTTTTATGGAAGAGATTGCCATTAGGCAATAAGGCCGCCTATTGTCTGTTTTCTATATTTTATTTTGTCTTCTTGTAATTGTATTTCTTTCGTTGTGTGCAATAAAGCTTTTTTTATTTTATTTTATTTTATTTATTATCCTTATCCTTATGCTCGCATCTTAAACTATGTTAACTAAATGTCAAACTACATTCTATTGCTTTTTCTCTGTCGCACTGTGCGCACAACTGTGCGCACGCTCTAAACGATATCAGTTATAGGATTTTATCTTTCTGGCAACGACAGACAAACAAACAACACCGACTAACATGAATGACGCCCACTTTTAAAACTATTTATTTTCAGAATCAAATGTTTTGTGTTTGTTAACATTGTTGCTACAGCTAAGATAGGCAAAAGCAAAAATAAAGTGACAAAAAGTCAATGTTAATAAATATTCTGGATATCGAAAAATATTTGTGAAACGTAAATAGCCCATATTTATTTAAAAGAGCCACAAAAATATTATAATGAAATGGAATTGTAACATTTTCCCGTTAGCCTGGGATAAAATTGTCGATATATACGTAAATTCTGATTCAGTATTCTGAAAATATTGGCTATATCCGATAAACCGCGGTGACAAAAAACTTCAAAAAATGTTTTTTTCCAACTATCTGTACACAAATAATTTTCTAGGCCAGGCTCACTGTTTCATCCTTTGAATCGGCGCGTGCCAATATTGAACCGTCAATATTTAAGTTTGCACTCTCTTTTGCTGAATTTTATTTGTGAGCTTTATTTAAATTTATCTATTTTAAATTTATTGCATGAGGCGAAGATATCTTTTTGATAGTTTATTTTACAATCTGATATCTGAAACTACCCATTTTTTATTTCGGTTGAGTTACTAAAAATGAGAATGTGATTATCCGTGAACAATCTCTTTTATTAATAATAAAAACCACATAGCTTCTACGTTGCTTTAATTTCTAAATTCTACACTTACTAGTGAATATCCTACTGCTACTTAATATTATAAATGTGAAAGTTTAGATGTTTGCCTGAAGTAGAACATAGGATACTTTTTATCGACCGGAAAAATATCACATTCCCGCGGGATAACGTCGTGTAGTCCACGCGGGCGAAGCCGCGGGCGGAAAGCTAGTTCATTATAAAGTAATTTATTAGGTATATAGTTAATGCTTGTTAATTAGATGTGCGATAAGTACCTATATCGATTTTAAACTGTAATTATTTTGACATTGGACTTAAAATTGTTAGAAGAAAATTAAATATAACTGCTGTCAATAATTAAATGCCTACCTGGTATTAATTTTGCATTTTAAAGATTTACAAAACTGTCCTCAAATCGATTTTGAACCGTAACACATTGAGTTCAGAATTGTTTTCAGTATTATGCCAGCCAAAGCTACGAGTATCTTGTGCTTGCCCATCTGATATTAATGCGCCCGATTAGGTTCTCAAACATCTACGACAGCTACAGTGGGTGCAGTGAGAGCTTTGCTCGGAACCCTGCCCACTGATTCACGAACCGTCGGAAATTGAATCGGATTCGAATTATGTGCTTTGTCTTTGTCTATTCTATAGCGAGTGACAATCCGCTGTCGGGAGCGTTTCTAACGGTTCGTGAATCAGGTGGCTGTGCTTGGAAGGTGTGATCCTCTGTGGCCGGACCACATATCAGTACCCAGATGCTATATAGTGCAATAACAGCTACCTGTAGTCTACTTTCATAGGAATGTATTAAAATTAAAAGTACCTCAACAGATAATGAAATATTCAGTAGCTTTTGTGGTCCGGCTGCAAAGCAGTGCTCTCTGGCCGGACCACCTCGAATTCAGAAAAGAGTGATGCACTTTCCAAGAAACTAATACCTCAAAAAAAGCTACTTAAAGAGTACCTTCCATACATACAAGTGTGGTACGATAGAAGTCATTGGTTCCGAAGTTACTAGTCGTAGATTGTGGTCCGGCTGGAGAGTATACTCTGCAGCAAGTCATTTTGATAATTTTAAACATCAACGATGCGTGAATCTATTTAAACATAATCTACCTTTTCTCTACCTCTCGTTGCTACTATTTTTTCTCTCGTGAAGCTATTAATTTGTTTGATTATCCGCAAAATATGTGGCGCGGCTAGGGAGAACTACTTTTGCGCGAATAAAAAGAAATTTGACTTTTTCTTCATAACAACCAATACTGCATAAAAAGTACCTTTTAAAAAAAGCTTGACTTCATTTAAAATCTTTTGTTTTAAGTACCACTAACGATTTACAGGAAGTTCGCTTGCATTATTAAGGAGAATGGGCAAGAATAGGTTCACCTGTTAGGTATTACTTACCTACCTATTTTTACCCGACTACGGCAAAGCAAAAAAAGGAGGGTTATGAGTTTGACCGGTATGTATGTATGTATGTATGTATGTATGTTCATCTGTTCCCGCATAACTTCTAAACTGCTGATCATATATTCACAATTTAGGTATCGTTGGAAGCGTCTCGATTGTCTGCTGGTTATAGGCTATGTCACGTCACATGAAATTGAATATGGCGCCCTCTACACGACATAAAGTTGTGAACTAAAAAACTTTTTTTAAAATAGAATATCGTGTTTGGTATTAAATGAAAGCTCTTAGCGAGCTCGTTTCAAAAATGAAAATTTTATTGGTTGTTGCTTGCGGCTTTGCTTGCATAAATCGAATTTTGACATCTTTACAGGGTCAGCGAACTAAGACTATTTCCCCTAGCAAATATTATCCTACATGATTAGGCCCTTGTATAATATAATTAGGGAATGCAATCTTGATCTTGCAAGATCGAGATTCCACCAAGATCTCGAGTGATTTTCCAAGATTCAATCTTGAAGGCCATCAAATCGAATTTTGAAATCCCGTTCGCGATCTCGACAAAATAGACCAAGATCGTAACAAGATTTCGAGATTTTAAGACTGAGCGCTCGTACCCCTACGTGTTATCATACGTGTTCATACCTGCGCAGGTAGCGCGCTGATTTCTGAATTGACACAATTTTGAAAAAAGAAATGAATCTTTACGAATTCGGAGGAGAACGGGGGCAATACATGAAATTAGCTTTTAACAGCCTTTTAACTTTTGTCCCTACTAGTGTGGAGGAAGAAAGGGCCTTTTCAGCCGCGGGCTATTTAGCCACTGATATACGGTGCCGATTGGGTGATGACACTTTCAAAATGTTAATTTTTTTTTTTGCTCTTCATTTCATAACATAATTTAAAAATAATCCAAAAATACTGGTTACTCTCAATTTACAGTATTTGACACAAAAATAACGCCTTTTTGATTTATGCTGCTCAATCTCGAATAAAATCCCGATAATCTTGATTCGAGATCGAGATCTTGACCCGAATCTCGACAAGATCTCGAACTGACCAATCTTGATTCAGAAAAAAGACTTCAAGATCTTGAATGGTCAATCTTGGTTCGAGATTGCATTCCCTAAATATAATATATGTTTATGGCATTCCATAGTTCACCCCAGCATTGTTTGATGAAAATAGGTAGGTAGAATATTTACATTATTAGGTAATAATTTAGTTCATCACATCAGCCGAACGACGCCCAATGCTGGGCCTAGGCCTCCCCCAAGGAACTCAACAACAATAGATCCTGCGCTGCCCGCATCCAGCGGCTTCCCGCAACTTTGACCAGATCGTCGGTCCACCCTGTAGGGGCCTGCCCACGGAAAGTCGTCCGGTACGCGATCGCCATTCGAGAACCTTACCGCACCAACGGCCATCGGTTCTCCGCGCTATGTGTCCCGCCCACTGCCACTTCAACGATGCAATCCTTCGAGCGGTGTCGGTTGTTTTAGTTCTCCTGCGGATCTTATCGTTTCTGATTCGATCGAGCAGGGAAATAACAAGCATCGCTCTCTCCATTGCTCGCTGGGTGACTTTGAGCCTTCTTATGAGATACATAGTAAAAGACCACGTCTGACTTCTATAGGCCAGTCTCACATCCATTACTGGCAACACACACCTGGTCAAAGTCTTTCGCTTCCTGTCTTAACAGCGTTGATCACACTGACATCATTGAATATGTGCTTCTTGGTCGACATGATAAAATCGATCTCGTTTTTTACATCCAGGTTCATTTGCAGCTTGCGGGCTTCCTTAAGGAGGAGTTCACCATAAAGATGTTCTTTCTCTCCATGAAGTCTGCCAGCATCTTGCCTCTGTCGGTTCGTTGCCCAAATCCAAATTGCCCCACTCTCAACTCATCACCGCAACGTTGCCTACTTAGCATTGAAATCTACCATCACAACCGTGTAGTGTGTTTTATAGCTATGCATGGGTTTCGAAACCTCCTCATGCATAGCCTCCACTTCGTCATCGTCATGTGTTTAGGTCGGAGCGCATACTTGTATGATATTTAGCGAATACCGTTTCGATATTCTGAGTATCAGGTACGCTGCCCTGCGCGACACGCTTCCGACACCACCTAGGGACTGTTGTTCGCCCTCCCGGTGGTATAGTAAGTTACCGAATTGCAGGATAAACGAGTCCTTCCCCTCTCTTTAGACTTCAGATAATCCAATGATGTCCCAGTGTAACTTACTAACAGCCTCTTCCAACTCTATGAGCTTTCTTGTCACTCGGCTGTCACTTACCCGGGGATTCTCAGCACCCCCTGCCCCGCCGTTACCATGGCCGCTACCGTAGCTAGAAATAGCGGGGTCGCCGTGGAGTGGGGCTGATTTTTTTGGTGTAAAGCCATTTTGGGGGGAAAGGGTTGCCATAATCGCCACGCTTGGCCTGCCAAGTGTTGGCGATCGCGTATGGCCTGCTGTTACATGGAGATGCTGCTGCCCATCTCCTGATGCAGTTTTCCCTCTTTCGCCTCTTAAGACACCCACGAGAAGAGAGAGGGTAGTGCTATTCTTTTTATGTGCCGGCACTACACAGCGAAAAGTTATGACCCCAAAATAATATAAATAAAAATTAAGTTCAAAAACTAAAACCCGACTACTGAAAAATCACGCTCTAAAAAGTATGAAACAAGAAAATATTCTCATCTGAAATTGCCGTGGTCGTATGCCCCTTACTATAACAAAACAATATTTTCATTCTAGGGAAAAGTGGCATACGACCACGGCAATTTCAGATGAGAATATTTTCTTGTTTCATACTTTTTAGAGCGTGATTTTTCAGTAGTCGGGTTTTAGTTTTTGAACTTAATTTTATAATAATTGGGTATTTGACTGTTGTTAAAATGTAGATATTTAATTATGACATTCAGAAATATAACATTATTGAATAACAAATGTGAAAAAAGAAATTCAATCTGTATTATAACAAGCAAATTATGAGCTACTTAATTGTGACTCTAGCTGTCTCTTCCTAAAACGGAATTTACTATCGCGAGTGTATGGCGCTATAGAAATGTGACGTCACATTTCTATAGCGCTCTCCTGGTCAAATTAGAAAGTTTGATGCTCTATATTGCAGAAAATATTCAAGATATTTAAAAATAAATACCTATTTTGTGTTGCTACTAATTCAATGAACATTTGAAGTCAATAAAAAAAAAACAGTCTAATACCCAAGTAATAGGTGAATGTTCAAGTAAATAAAGACCAAATAAATACTAAAAACAAATCATATATTCCTTAACCAAATGGACTCCCATTACTTATGTATCACTTATGTACTTAATAATAAAAAAAAACAAAAATTCGTCTTCTTATTAACTAGGTACCATTTAAAAAAATCAAACTAAAATATATCTTATTCTTTTTTCTTATTAACTATTAAAAAATAAAACAAAAATAACTCTTAAATTTCTATACTCAAGTGTCTAACTTACAGTATTGTAAAGGACAATGGGTAACAGCGTACCCAGACACGAAAATAGATCAAACATTATGGGTTATGTCTATATTATTTTTTTATTAGTAGAACGGTAGCCCCGGTTTTGGCCACTTTTTGCTCCAAAAAATTTATATTTAACTTTTCGTCCTTTTTGCCAAAGCTCAATTTAAATAAGGTATTTTAAGGAAATAATAACAATCGTTTGAATTCCTTATATCATACGATTTTTAAAAGGAAACGAATCAATTGTAAAATAACAATTTAATTGTAAAAAAAGGTTTATAATACAATCCATAAAAAAAATCTTAAAATTTTCATTCAATTAAACAGAAAATAATGTTCATCAAAAAAAAAATCGTATGACATCAAGAACTAAAACTATTGTTATTATTACCTTAAAATACCTTATTTTAATTGAGCTTTGGCAATAAGGACGAAAAGTTAAATAGAATAGAATGGTGGGAAAAAACGTCCCCCAAAACCCATTTCCGACCAATAGATTTGAAATGTATTTCAGGTGAAAGATAATATAGTGACAACTTTTTACTATGGCGACACCCCTCAAATGTGTGGGAATTCTGGGAAAATATTAGTTTAATATTGTTATTTATTACAAAAGTAACACCAAAGTTAATAAAAAAAAAAATTTGACATTGAATATAGCTATTAATCTCTTTATAGATACGTATGAAATTGTCGACGCACATAAAAGGTATCTAGGAGGGAGGGGGGTGGGGGGGGGGGTCATACAAATTTGCCCATTGCCCTTTTAGGAGCAAAAAGTGGCCAAAACCGGCACAGTGGCCAAAACCGAGGCTTCCGCTCTACTTTAAGAGAGCAACAATCTGATATAGATATAACCCACTAACGCAGAACTTTGCTAACGCAGATCATTTTTAAACCTGACCAGTATCCTACATATCAATTTCCATACTCCTTAGCCCAGAAATGTGGAAGTTTCCATATAAAATTTAACCCCCCTTTCTACCCCCTTAGGGGAGAGATTTTAGCTTTACTTACGCAGATCACTTTAAATCCTGACCATTAACATACCCAACCAACAATCCAACATACCAATTTACATAGGTACTTCTAAGTTCAGAAATGAGGAAGTTCCATATAAACTTGACCCTCCTATTTTACCCCATTAGCGGGGAGTTTTTAACTTTGATAACGCAGATCATTTTCAATCGTAACCAGTATCCAACGTACCAATGTTAATGCTTCTAAATGAATAAATGAGCAAGTTCCATTAACCTTAACTCCCACATTTTACCCCTACAGAGGAAGAGTTTTCCAAAATCCTAGCAGATGTCTCCTAGTCATAATCTACCTTCTTGCCAAATTTCATCTTCATTGGTCCAGTCGTTTTTGAGATTTCGTGATGAGTAAGTTATCACCTTTCAACTTTATATACAGGGTGGAAAAAAAAGACCGTGGTTGGAGGAAATGTACCTTCCCTTAATATTGATGATGATTTTGCTGACGAGAAATGGAAGATGCCACTACTGCTGCAAAAATGCCTAACACAGCAATAATAAAATTTGTACAGTAGAATGGACAAATTAGACAAAATATTGGTGCCCTTTGGTCTATATGTCATTGGAAAGCAACCAATTAGAGAAATATTTCTTTGTATGACGACGATTCTGAAATCCACTTAGAAAAAAGCTAATTATAGATTTGGCTTCAAAGTATTTTTTTTTCAAATAAAAGTTATTTTTTGTATATTGTCAGCTATTTTTAGAAAACGATTCAAATTCAAACGATTGTTATTATTTCCTTAAAATACCTTATTTAAATTGAGCTTTGGCAAAAAGGACGAAAAGTTAAATATAAATTTTTTGGAGCAAAAAGTGGCCAAAACCGGGGCTACCGTTCTACTAATAAAAAATTAATATAGACATAACCCATAATGTTTGATCTATTTTCGTGTCTGGGTACGCTGTTACCCATTGTCCTTTACAATACTGTAAGTTAGACACTTGAGTATAGAAATTTAAGATTTATTTTTGTTTTATTCTTTAATAGTTAATAAGAAAAAAGAATAAGATATATTTTAGTTTGATTTTTTTAAATGGTACCTAGTTAATAAGAAGACGAATTTTTGTTTTTTTTTTTATTATTAAGTACATAAGTGATACATAAGTAATGGGAGTCCATTTGGTTAAGGAATATATGATTTGTTTTTAGTATTTATTTGGTCTTTATTTACCTGAACATTCACCTATTACTTGGGTATTAGACTGTTTTTTTTTTATTGACTTCAAATGTTCATTGAATTAGTAGCAACACAAAATAGGTATTTATTTTTAAATATCTTGAATATTTTCTGCAATATAGAGCATCAAACTTTCTAATTTGACCAGGAGAGCGCTATAGAAATGTGACGTCACATTTCTATAGCGCCATACACTCGCGATAGTAAATTCCGTTTTAGGAAGAGACAGCTAGAGTCACAATTAAGTAGCTCATAATTTGCTTGTTATAATACAGATTGAATTTCTTTTTTCACATTTGTTATTCAATAATGTTATATTTCTGAATGTCATAATTAAATATCTACATTTTAACAACAGTCAAATACCCAATTATTATAAAATAGGTAGGTAAGTAATACCTAACAGGTGAACCTATTCTTGCCCATTCTCCTTAATAATGCAAGCGAACTTCCTGTAAATCGTTAGTGGTACTTAAAACAAAAGATTTTAAATGAAGTCAAGCTTTTTTTAAAGGGTACTTTTTATGCAGTATTGGTTGTTATGAAGAAAAAGTCAAATTTCTTTTTATTCGCGCAAAAGTAGTTCTCCCTAGCCGCGCCACATATTTTGCGGATAATCAAACAAATTAATAGCTTCACGAGAGAAAAAATAGTAGCAACGAGAGGTAGAGAAAAGGTAGATTATGTTTAAATAGATTCACGCATCGTTGATGTTTAAAATTATCAAAATGACTTGCTGCAGAGTATACTCTCCAGCCGGACCACAATCTACGACTAGTAACTTCGGAACCAATGACTTCTATCGTACCACACTTGTATGTATGGAAGGTACTCTTTAAGTAGCTTTTTTTGAGGTATTAGTTTCTTGGAAAGTGCATCACTCTTTTCTGAATTCGAGGTGGTCCGGCCAGAGAGCACTGCTTTGCAGCCGGACCACAAAAGCTACTGAATATTTCATTATCTGTTGAGGTACTTTTAATTTTAATACATTCCTATGAAAGTAGACTACAGGTAGCTGTTATTGCACTATATAGCATCTGGGTACTGATATGTGGTCCGGCCACAGAGGATCACACGCTTGGAAGACGTCGACTGCTCCGTTTTATATCAGAATACCAGCGCTGGTACAGTGAGCAATGTTGCATACTGTAACAGCATAAGCTGAGGAGGGTCGATTGGCCGATTGGCTCATTTTCGCCGCGAATTAGGTTAATTTTATAAATAAGTTTGTTTTTATCTGTTTTAAGCGTATATTTTCATAATTTTTTTTTTTAATTGTATAGTATTTTTATTGTACCTATGTGCTGTATGGGCCAATAAACGCTTAATTACTTACTTACTATATAGCGCCCACTGTATCGTAAATAATCATTTTTGTGTCACTTTGACTACAAAGAAAGTATAGAAACTAAAATCTAAAACTTATCAGAGAATGATGGGTATAATATGGGTATATAGCACAATCGATCGGTATTACCAAATTTACTTTTAATAAGTAACATGGAATTTAAAAAATCTATCAAAATTTCCCTTATCGATTTTTAAACTGTAATATTATACCTTTAACTGTTGTGTATGTGTACTTGCCCATCTGATATTAATGCGTCCGATTAGGTTCGCAAACAGCCACGACAGCTACAGTGGGCGCAGTGGGAGCTTTGCTCGGGGACCTATGCACGGAGGACGCCGACTGTTCCGCTTTACCTGGTGCCCATTGTACAAGGGGCGGCTGTGAGTGTCGCCCGGGATATTTGCCTACGGTACATAGAAAGGCTTGTATTGGTAAGTCATTTCAAAGACCACTCTCATAATCATAATTATTGTAAATCAGGGTCAGACTTTGTATATTTGAACGCTAGTAAGACTCTGGAAAAACTCTGTTTGATTAAAATTTTGAAATGGATTTTTTTTTTGAATTCAAAAGAGTTAAAGGGAACATTTGACCGAAAAGTTTATTAGGCGCATCTTTTAATATGACTTTAAAAGTGTACCGTTAAAATGTTTAAATAGTACTAGTAATAGTAGTAATAGTAGTAGTATAGTTATATTAGTACCAATAATGCTCAAAAAATTAAGGTTAATTCTATTAGTATCTAACGTATTAGTCTAATGATGAGAATTATAATTTCATAAAATAATTAATAAATACTTATGACCAGTTATCGTCAAAGCTATAGATTAGATAACAGTAGAAATCTATACGACTTCGTTTTATACCTACTCATACCAATATTGTCAAGAGGGATATTGTAATATTCTTTTATCCCATTGAAGAACAAAGTCTTTAATAAGATTATGTTCCCCTCGTTTCCCAATGATGTTCCATTTCTCTTAATGAATACGTATCCATTTTTCTAAATACCGAGCTTTGCGTCAAACGTTGAATAATAATGATGCCAGGAAGAGTCAGCGAGTAGTAGCGCTAATTTTGAAAGATAACATGGATATTCCTTTTCAGAGCAATCAATCCAAGAAACTACAGAGGAATATAGCGCTTGTCTGTCCGACCCTTGTTACAATTTCGGTACCTGCATCGACTTACCCGGCTCCACATACACATGTGTATGCACCGGCCTTTACACCGGTCTGAATTGCGAATCGCTTTCAAAAGACACCCTAATGGGATCATATATCGAAACACCATCCTTTGACGGCACCGCCTATATACGCCTTAAGCCACTAAAGGCTTACCACAAGCTCAACATCGACATAGAGTTCAAAGCATTTTCAGAGAATGGCGTATTATTGTACAATCAGCAGAAATCCGACGGCACCGGCGACTTTGTTTCACTCGCTCTTGTTAATGGACATTTAGAGTTTAGGTGAGCAGTAATTTCAAATTTCTCACTACTGTTCGCTACTTTTGAATGTAAATCTTGCTTTTGTTAGAAAACGGGAACAATAGCAATTAAACGCTTATTTAGCGTATCGGGATATTTGAAAGCATAATTTAACTAGTTAATTAAATAAAAACTTTTCTTTGTGTAGGTATAATCTTGGTAATGGGGTGATAATCTTAACGTCTCTTGAGAAGATTACTTTAAATGAGTACCACAAAGTATCAGCCAAACGCTACCACCGTGATGGGATTCTCTCAGTTGATGACATGGAAGATGTGGCTGGACAGTCTAGTGGACATCTTAAAGCTCTGGACCTTACTGAAGATGCTTACATCGGCAAAGTACCTACTAATTATTCCAGGTAAATTTTTGACACGACCGAATTAGCTTCCGCTTTCATTAAAACAAAGTCCCTAGTTCTTGCAGTAGCTCTAAATTTTGTTCTGGAACTTAACTCTGATGAATCAAAATGCTTTTAACATACATGAATATTCATTAAAACTTACATAAAATATATATTCAATAAGTACAGTTTAATCTTGAATAAACTCGTGGAAATTTGCACAAATTAAGTTGCCGTAAAAAGCTCATTACAAATAAAATTAATTCATTAACATTCGAAACGGTAGCTCGAATTACTAGTTAATTATTTTCCACTTTACCCCACATACAAATTACACGAACAATAGTCCATTACACTGTCCATTTCTGAATAACCAATCACATAAAAATAATCAATACTTGTCCAGGGTTTTCGATAACATCGGCACACGGAGCGGATTTATTGGGTGCGTCAAGTACTTGAGGATAATACGTCATCAAGTGACAAAGAAATTGGGGAGACCGGACTCATTAGTTGTGGCTATAGAAAATGTTAGGGAATGCCAATCGAGCCCTTGTATGAGTATGCCTTGCAAAAATGGCGCCACATGCTCGCCGGTGGACGGGTCGCCGACCGAATATATTTGTGTCTGCCCTATCGGATTTCAAGGAGGCAATTGTGACGAGAGATTAGATCCGTGCGAGTCGAATCCTTGCGGATATGATGAGGGGCTATTGTGTGACATCGGGCTGGACGGAGGACACGTCTGCCGATGTTTGTTTGGCGGAGAAATAGGCTCCAATGGAAATACTTGTAGTAACGGTAAGATTTCTATATTAATGTAACTGTTCTGATTTACTATTATTTCGTGTCATTATGTGTTATTGAAAAATAAATATTGATTTGGTACCTGCCTAACAAAATGTAGTTTGGTCATACCAAACAGAAGTTTAAAACATTCTTTTCCAGTTCGTAACTGAAAAACAAGAGGCGAACAGTCATCTCCTTAATTTGGCCCTTTTTATTTGTTTACAGATGTAAATGTAGTCCAAGAGACGTGGTCCCCCCAATTTAACGGGACGAGCTACATTGAATTACCTCCACTTGAAGGGCTGGGTAAAGCGTTTCGCATCGAAATCTGGTTTTTAACGAACCGATTCTCCGGGATGCTCCTTTACACGGGCCAGTCTAATAAAGCCAAGGGAGATTTTATAGCGATTAACTTGGTTAATGGTTACCTTCAGTTTAGGTACAACTTGGGGAGCGGTATTGCCAACATTACGTAAGTGAAAACCTTAATTCGGAATTGGTTTTTGTGTATAGAAGTAAGCAGGCTTTTTTATTTTTATGTTGTACCTACTGTTAAATTGTTTCGTTAGCAAGGCAATAAACATTGGAAGTAAAACAAAATATTTGTTTATTTAGAAAAGTGATATTTCGTTTTCTTCGGTTGACTTAATCTTGCAAAATAATGTTGTTAAGTAGTTGTTTGCATTGTATGTATTACAAAACACTGCAGTCTTGCTACAGCTTCTTGAAGTTTGTTAAAAAATACCCTACTGTACCAATATTTCTACAAACTGTTTACCTACCTACATACAATCCATTTAATAAAAATCTCAATATTGTTATTTTTAGATCTCCCGTGCAAATCACTAAAGGCCGTTGGCACAGAGCACGTATAACGAGAGACGGTCGTCACGGCAGTCTCCAACTAGACCGGCACCCTACAGAGAGAGGATATTCTGCCCCACCGCTGACGCATTTAGAATTGACGCTACCACTCTTCATCGGTTCACTGCCGTAAGTCATTTTTTAATGTCATTATAAAAAAATTAATGAGCCAAGTTGAGCGAAAGAAAAAACCACGAGCCCTATAAGTAGCTTTCAGGCGGGATTAGCTACTTATAGGGCTCGTGGTTTTTTACTATCACATTTTTCCTATACTTACAAAATTGCATTGTGAATGCATAAAAATAATATAAAATCTTGAGCGAAAGACTTCAAATTGTTTTTGTTTACCCAAGTGATGAATATCTCTTGGACTATGTAAAGTTTTTGTAATAGAAAAGTCAATTAGTTTGACAACTCGAAATCTTTAACCAATCGAATATATTTACAAAAGTCGTTTAAAGCCATTTAAAGTGTCCGTTTAGTAACTATTAATACATCGTTTCTGAAAATAAATTCCTACTACGTGCATATTTTATAACTCACTTTGACTTCATAACTAATTTCGCAACGTTTAATAAATAAGTGTGTTTCTTCGGCGCGTTCATTGTAGAAAGGTTTCATTTAAAATTTTGAACAGCTCTTGCGCCTTACTGAATTTTTAATTCTATGAGAAAATACTTTTGCCTCCTCTGTTATTTTGCAATTCCGTAACGGTGACAAAGACCCTTACCTACTCGTCCATAATCGGATTTATTTTCTTTCTTCCGTTTCTGTTCCCAATAAAATATTGTGACAAATACATTCGTAAGCAAAGAATATTTTCCTCTCCGTTCGGTATCGGATAAAACAATTTACGAAATGTATTAATAATATATCAGTTCCGTCACATTAACTTGCTCCGCGTCTATCAAGAGTTCATCAGCGGAAATACCGCATCATTACCGTCGATATCAAAGTCCAGATTAATGATTATACGATCCTCATTAGTGCTGTAGGTTGACGTAATTTATCGTAATCGAAGTTCGGTTCAATCGAGCCTTTATCTGTCGATTTGTCGATTGTTAGCGTCATCGTTTTTTCAGGGCCTACATCCGTCCCCATAAAATGTCTGGCGTGACCAGCAGTTTTATAGGAGCTGTGCAACAGGTCTTCGTGAATGGAAACCCTTTGTCATTGTATGGCGGAGATGTCGCAAGATGTGCTATAGTTCAAGATGAAGACAAGCTCCCTTGTGCAACTAGTGGGGTTACTAAGTACACCGGCCCGCCTTGTGGAGATGGTAAGGCACCTGAATTGTTTAGCAGGCTTGCAGAGCTCCCTAAGAGAATACTATGTTCTAGAATTTGAGATATATCCAAATATTATTTTCGTAATTGGAAGAAACAAAACAATCTCTAATCAGTAATTTTATTACTAATACAGATTTTAAGAAGCTAAATTATCATATTGTACTAGTTTATCATATTACCTGCCGTATTCCAAAACAGTTAAATAATAATATTTAACGATCATTTTAATTTCTAACTGTAAGCTGCAAAATTTTGTAAAACATATTTAAAATACAGGTCTCACGCCATGCAAGAACAATGGCAACTGCATACCGATGCTGAATGAATACAAATGCATTTGTCGGGATGGCTTCCAAGGCAGGAACTGCGAGGTGCAAATGGCTGAAATGCTCAACGATAGGACACCGATAAATTTTGATGGGAATAACTATTACTCTTACAGGAGTAGAGGAAGTCGCAGGTAAGATTTCAATAATAACATTATTTACTTGCCACATGAATAAATAAGAGTTTAAGTTTGAAGAGTAATTTACTACCATCTTAAATTTTTATACAAAGCACTAAGTATAGTTACACTCGCTGGCTCGCGGCAGCCGTAACTTGGCACTTAATTGTTTTACTGACAAATGAAAAGCTATCCGGGACACTACGAGTCTACGACCTACTTCTTAGAGACATTCATTTCGAGCACAATTAGTGGCGTATGAAATGATTGTTCACTGTTTAATTATTTTGTCGATCTTCATTTGTCCACTTAAAGTTTTCCCATCTACCTAATGAAGTTGATCTTCTAAGCAAAGGAAAATTACTCTTTGTATCCATCTGATCTCCAGCTAACCGAATTTCTTTTCTAGCTTGCGTACTAACAAAGACGGTGGTGAAGGACTCTATGATGTAAGATAACATTCGCTGGATACGAAAAATAACATTTAGTTACGTAATAAACTACTACAGAAAGTCTAGATTAGGTAAACACATAGTATACCTCCTATTTTTCTGTAGTTTTCGTGGTAAAAGGGGACATTAGGTGCCTTTTATTGTTTCATGCTCGTGAATATTTGATGGCGACACGGAAATTGTGGCACTTATGTGTAATTTAGATGTAGCATACCCAAACTTTAAGCACTTAGTTCGCAACTTATGTCACGGAAAATAACAAAGAAGTCTTGTAACAAATAATAATTAAATGTTATACCACATATTTTGAAGGTTCTAGGTGACAGCTAATAATTTAATTAGAAACTTTAACCAAAAAACGCTTAATATTTTCTTCCATTCCTTTTCCATTTTCATGTATAATTAATTTATTTCCTTTTCCATTTTCATGTAAAATTATTTTGTTTCAATCACAGAAACGGAACGTTTACGAAAACTATTCGAACTCGAATGGAAATGCCGAATTTATTGAAATGTGCGCCACGTTTCGTAAAGTGCCAATCATGCTGCCTAATGAAAGTTATTGTGCTTTTGAAAAATGATACCCTAATGTCTTCTTATGCGCATGTTCTGCTTCCGCACGAGTCACTGAACTTTAATGTCACATTTTTTTTATTATTTAGCGTTGTATTTTGAATAAGCAAAATTTTAGGTTTTCTTAATTTTTTTTTCAAATTCAGTCTAGGTTATGTAAACAAGTTACTGGAAAAAGCTTAAATACGAATAGTAGGAATATTTTGTAAAAAAAAATATCACATCGAATCTCGTAAATTTTCTTCCAGATTAAGTAGATATGTTCAAAAGAGTTTGCTTTCTTACAGACGAAATAACCATATATCTAATACAATGCATCATATATAATTATCATACTAAGGAATTACTCGATAGATTGCAAAAAGAGGGAGTTTTAAGTTTGACGTGTCTGTGTATCTGTATGTGTAAAGCATACATATATTATTATTATACATGCTGACCAGATTTTTTATCAACACCTAAAAAAAGACACAATTAGATTATCATTTTACATAATTTATCTTATTGGGCATGTTTTATTTTTATTTTAAACACCTCACTCTTATATCGTCGAACTGCTTCGCTACCAAAGCTTTCTTTTGCACTTTTAATCCTAAAAATCCATGAAGCCATAGTGCAGTCGGTGCTTATGTGCTGCTTCCGAAACATTATCATCCAACTTTGCATCAAAGCTTTCAATTTGGTTCAAAGTTCAAATTCCTGTCATCAAACTTCCACATTCAATTGTTATGTTTTCGTAGGAATCGCAGCGCCCGAGGTGTTAGGTACGAAATCAAATTTCGCACTCACAATGAATCGGGCCTTCTAATGTGGAGGAGAAAGATAGGCATTCGGCCTCGCGACTTCATCGGCCTCGGTATTAGCGAGGGAAAGCTTCAGCTCATTTACACCGACACGAACGTAAAGGAACTGAACAACTCCAGGGAGGATTGGTTCCAGTGTGTCGAGTCAAAGTTCAGGATCGATGACGGGATGTGGCATACCGCAACGGTGAGAAGAAGGAAACGGTTGGCAATGTTACAAGTTGATGATACTCCGCCAGTTAGGGGGTATTCGCAGTCGCTGTTGGTACCCTCGAAATCGAACCCAAAGCTGTGGATAGGTAAGTTTATTATCGTTTGATAACTTCCTTCACCGACTGATCTGCAAATCTAAATAAGCCAAGAGCGGGAAATGATTAAGCTACCGGAGCTAATAACGATTAGAGGTATGTTTCGGATATACGCCGCCTTTGGTGAATCTTGTATTAATATAACACTCGAGGAGGCAGAGTTGCCGATAACAGATAATTAACTTTGAAATAACTCGTCTTGCCACACTTTATTATTGTTTTAATTGCTGCAAAACATGAGATTACTATTTTTTTCTACACCTACAGTTAAAATCCTTTAAAAAGCTAAAGCAAAGCGACTTTCTTTTCAAATCTAATCTTTACAGCTAAAAGAATTTTACTTCAATAAAATATGAATCTGATCGCAACAGGGATTAGCGTAACGTAAATAATGTTGTTCAGGTTTAGCAGCTCGCCGGCTAAACAGGAAATCGGCAGATTTAATCCCTCTCTTGGAATTTCTCCTTTATTTTATCATATTATTTTCCTGGTAGGTGGTTCGCCGACTTTGCCGTTGGGGTTGCCAGCGGCACTTTACACGGGTCTCCGCGGGTGCGTCGCAAGCGTGAAGGCAAGCGGTCGCCACATCGATCTCAGCTTACCCATAAGACCCTCTACCACGATACGACAATGCGACTGAAACGATAGCAAGTATCGCTCAACTCCAATGGTGTTGAAAATGTTCTGTTACACAATGAGCTTAGCGGATTTTAATAGAAGAAGGAATCCAATAAATTTACTTCAATGTCGAGTGTAATGAAAAAAATGTGTCAATTACGACGCGCCAGAAGTGACAAATTACGTACGTCCATAAAACGACTTTTCGTACAAAATGTCACGGTCGAGTAATAACTACGCAACTGACATTTTAGCGAAACGGCAGTTGCTTAGCAATAATAACGAATAATATAAGACGAAAGTATTATTATCTAGTTTGCGTTTTAGAGCTTAATGTACCTGTTAAAGTACCTAACTGATACATATCTGTTCGGGTAATTCCATTGCTGTAATGAATATCATATTATCCTTAAAACCTCTTTGACGATGTGGTTTTAAAGTGTTCATATCTTTAACCAAAAGATTATGTTGCCATAGTAAATTATGTTGTAGTTTAGGCATATACATAATCGTATTCACTGGAACGATTTTATAACAGAAGATAAAAATGAATTGTTCTGTGCGTGTGAATAGGGTAAAACCAATTGTTTGTATGTAAATCGGTGCTCGGATTACACATCAGAGGTATAAGAAATCAAAAATTATAAACGTACGTAAGTACGCTATTAACAAAAAGACTCTGAATATTTTGTTGTTATTACTAGCGAAAATATATATAATTATCTAGATCGTAGTTTAGATTATAATAATTAATGAATTCCATATTGTAAATGTGAAAGAGTTGAAATGAAGAAAGTTATAGATTTTATCCAGTACGCTGTTGTTTTGTGCTTTACATTCCATGCAGTGTTTTAAGTGATATAAATTATCAAAGTGAACATTATTATACTACTTACGTTCCACTTACATCATTCCCATTTATGATAGGCATTAATTTAATAATAAATATACGAAACAGTGCCATAGTATTTGTACAGTAGCAGTTTTTAGTATTTTTACATTACAATAATTTAAGTTTATTTCTTATTTTTTCATCTTTTAACTGGAAAGTCGGTATTTTGTTTGAGACTTTTAGAGGCTATTTAAATTTAACTTTTCAAGTTCCTCTATGGAATCAACATCTAGAGAAGTTCAAGTAGAAAGATACTTAATTCAAAAGTACTTATAAGTTATCTTTTCTAGCCTGGTAATTACTTATCCTTATTTTAAATTATTTCTGTTGTCACGTGTACACGGTAAATGTATTTATCTATTTTCCACAGTGTTGAAACATCACGAACGCTTTTTTTTGTAACTATAATTTTTCACTATTCGTTTTTGAAAACTGGTTGTAGTAGCTTATTTTATCGATAGAATTGATGTCAACTGATATTTTTAAACTTATTTTTCGCTAGTCTGTAATATAATGTACATATCTAGATGAATAAGTTTTTATGACATCTTAGTTTAACTAAAAGTGCTACTAATGTAATATGTTACAATGCTCTGAATGTTAGAAGAAAAATTGAGTTCACGTGAAGGTATATTTGTTCTAAAAGGAATTATATCGAATTTGAAATTTATTTCTAAGCATGTACATGATGAAAAATACTTAATGTTATACATAGAAAAAAATATAATTAGCCTAGATGAAATTTAGGTAACTTTCGTTTTGATTTTTTATACGCTAACGCGAAGCGCTCTAAAGTAATAAATAATTGCTAAGTTGTCTTTTCTACATTTCGTCTAGTGAACTATTTGTAAAGTATTGTAATAAATACTAATTAAAATAAAACAATGACAATATTAAAGTATGTATATCAACATGGCATTTAGACTTACGTTTTTCGTGTTAGTAATGCTTCGTGTTTGGACGAAACATAACCACTTTGAATGATATTTGGGCCCACCCTTTCCCGTTTATCCCAAGTAAGATGGATGAGTCGGTTCCAGCCTTGGGGAACTTTACAAAACTCTTACGGGTAATAAGCATGGAGCATAGCCCTTTTCCTGGCGATTTATTTACTGCATATTAGATCAATTAACTAGTTACTGGAATCTATTCGTGTTAAGACAAATCACAATAAACTTTTGCTACGTAAGTTACAGTTGACAGATGCTTGCAAAGTTCTTTAATCACTATTCGTTGGCATAGCTATAATCTTTTAGATAAATTATTAAAATTACGATATAAAGTGCGAATCAAGATCATTACCCATACCTATGTGTTTACGAACTACTTTTCATCGAAAGAAATCATATAAGTATCTCACTTTCTCTTCTGCTAACATCGAATGTTTTGATAAATTAAGTTATCCGTTATTATTTAACATAAGTTTGAATTTGGATATGGGTTTTACGGCAAAATAATTTGGTATTCTAAAGCTTTTTACCAACTTTTAGGTATGTCACTTTACTTAATCGTAAAACTGTGAAATGTAAAATATTTCGTTACATAAATTTTAAATATGTACTAAGGGGGTAGGGCCCATAGCAATAACCTAGTACATATCTAGTACTTACGTACAATAATATCACTGGTTTCTACATATCTTCCAGCCCTATTTGTTACGCAATGAGTGTTATCATGTAACTTAGTTAAAATAATACAAATGATAAATTAAATGAGACTGCAAACAGAAAATGTGTTTTATTTCACTCAAGGGACAACTGAAGGTAACTGATATTATTAAGAGAAAATTAAATTTAGCGGAGTAGAAACATCGACTTTATTGAGAGACAAAGTAGTAAGTCGTGCAACATTTTCAGTTTAATTGCTAAAAACTAGAAGTGTATAAGAAAGAAGAAGCTGTACAGTTGTTACTTTATCGGAATATTTATATCCTACTGTAAAATTAAATTGATATAAGTAGGAGCTCTTTCATATTTTTTTAAACTACTACTAAAAGTACTTTTGAACCGCTAAAAAGGTTACAAGTCATAAATATGGAAATCTCTTCACTTTCACTTCACATCACTTTGAATAAACAATTGTTTCATAATTTTATTATTGTATTTTATATTAAAAGACTCGTCAAGATTAAGTGCTTTGCGGTTAACAATGCAACACCTTAGTTAGGTCCTTCATCTCCCACGCTAGTACCCAAATTAAAGTCGGTTAAAAATAACAAGGCTCCATAAACTTAATATAAATTAAAACAATTTATTATGTTTTGAATTACTTGGAAACCCCGAAATGCTTCGCCATTACATTAAAAATATATGTCGAGGGCCAAGTGTTGAACAAACACACAGCTTATGTACACATGCCAAATATATTTTTTGTATTCATCATTACAAGCATTTCAGTATTTTCAGCCATGCAAAATACTCAAATTTACTTCGAGTTTTACTTATGTGACAATTTGAGACAGTAGATTAGTTAACTTTGGAATCTAACTATCAACATATCACTATAAACATGTAAAATGATCACGTTTGTGCAATTATTGTCATCCATCATGAACTATTTTTAATGTCCTCACTATTGGGGCAACGGTTTTTTTATGTATAGATAGATAAGGAGCAGAGTCCACTCCACACAAGTCTACATCTGCGTTGGTGCTAACAACGTATTTCAGTCGTTCAGAAAATTACGATGTAAAACAATTGGCCACCCATCCCAAGTGAAAACCGCTTACCTAAGACCGATCTTAAATTTAGCTACAATTGGGTATTTGACTGTTGTGGAAATGTAGATATTTAATTATGACATTCAGAAATTTAATATTATTGAATAACAAATGTGAAAAAAGAAATTCAATCTTTAAAAAAAGCTAATTATGAGCTACTTAATTGTGACTAGCTATCTCTTTCTAAAACGAAATTTTCTATGGCGAGAGTATGGCGCTATAGAAACATGACGTCACATTTCTATAGCGCTCTCCTTGTCTAATTAGAAAGTTTGATGCTCAATATCGTTGAAAATATGCAAGATATTTGAAAATAAATACTTATGTTGTGTTGCTACTAGGTCAATAAACATTTTAAATCGAAAAAAAAAAATCTGTCATATACCCAATTACAGTCTCCTTACATACGTCTCGGCAACCGGGCGGCGTAGGATACCAGTAGCAGTAGTCTGTAAGTTTCATAATGCACCTAAGACTGGGCTAACTGCAATACTAGCAGAAGGAAGGGTTAAACCATTGCATTATCCACCTTCATAAAGAATATTGCTTACAATATTCATGACATAAACAGGCATCGCGCACTTTCAGTGTTTAAGACTGATTAAGTACCGGCGCGGCTCCGTAAAGCCTTAAGACGTGTCTTATCAACTTCTTGATCAGAAATTTATGGATAATAAATTAGTTAACTGTTTAACCGTGCCCTTGTGCCTGTAGGTGCCGCTGATATAACAAACGGGCTAGGAACACGAATGCTTTTAAATTTAATGGCTAAAAAGCCTATACAAAGAACTGTGCATATTATGTGAGATATGTGCATATGCATATGATCGTTAATGCAATATTTACAGCTCGTAAAGAAATAAATCACTGAATAACACTTTTGAACATTTAATACTTATTTTAGATGCAAATTCAGATATTGCTGAAATGAAAGTAATATTCGGATAATATAAAATCAAAATACAATATAATATATTGAATTTTGTCTAAAGTTTAATGAGAAAAACATGTCATATCATTGAAGAAGTTAATTTTTTTATTTTTTATTTGCGTAATGTGTCAACAGTGTGTAAGGTCTTTCAGTTAAATTGATTGTAATGCGATTTCTTCTTGAAAATTGGTAATTTCAAGAATATCTAGAAGTACTTAAAAAAAAAAGTTTATAACCATACAAAGATTCAAAAGTAACGTTCCTTCCTAATTTCTGTTTAATACCATCATGACAAAAATATTTTCGTGCAATCCAATAAAATTTACGACAGTCCAACGTAGTACGCGGCCGGGTACAAAAACGGGCGCACGAAGAAACAGATTGATATATCATTCTGCGGACCGCCTCTAATCTCAACTAGGCTGAATTATGGTGTAGAAAATATCCTCTTATTCTTTGCATAAGCCATAAATCAAGCGGATCCCGGAATACCAGCAGCCATTATGAACGGGAAAAATAAGCAACAGATATTAAGCTAGAAGGGTATATGAGATATCTTCCACAAAGGTGAGAATGTTTCACACACGTTTACAAGATTATAAGCCCCCAAAATGTATGGTTTTAGATATATTTCTATCAAATTTGAATAAAGGCCGTCTCTCTAGTCATGCCCTAAGGATATAAGGATAAAAAGGAAAAATATATAAGTACCGTAGTTTGCTTTGATAAAAATAAATTTATTTATTCATAACAACGTTTTTGATACTTGATACATTTATTGAAGTACGAAGCGAGGAAATTGAAAAGAGTTCTAATAAAGCCAACGAAATGGAATCATAAAAATATCGCGTGTAGGCGCAAACGTTCATCACTTTATTAAATGCTGAATTCGTTTACGGATTGGCTTGAGGTGAAAACGAACGCGATGATTTGTTTATATTTAACTGGCTACAAAACCATAAACATAAAATCACTTAGAATTTGAAATTGAGCAAGCTTTTTCATTATTCTAGTTTTATTAAAAACTAGAAACGGCCCGCCCCGGCTTCGCACGCGTGGACATTTATTTTTAATGTTAAGTACAAGCGAATAGTAAAAAAGTATAAATATAATAGCAACAAAAAAAGAAACTACTCGAGTTAAATAAAAACTTTTTTAAAATAAGAAGTAAATTATTAGTATTTATAATATTATTAATTAATATATATTATTAATTCGACCCGCTAGCTTATTTTATTCGTAGCTAAGTAGCTACGAGACTACGACGGCATCGTAGAGTGCCTACGCTACGGATATGCGATTTTCTGGTACACTCAAAGCTTTGGCTTTTTAGCAAAGACAAAAACACATCTTAGATTTCTGCGCGAACTGTCCATATAAATAAAACACTTTCACGGATTTTTTTACGCAATTTATTTGACAACTTGGTTAAATTTAAGTTGTCTTTAGAGGTTTTTTGGTTTATCCGACGTTGCGGCACCTTTCCAGGGGCCGTGGTCACGGAAAAATCCGTGAAAGTGTTTTATTTATAAAGACAAAAACTTCATTCTTTGGATTTGATTGGCGAGTTTCACCATTTTTTTATACTGCAAATAATGTAGTAATTAATTTTCCTCACTCATGCTCTGAAATGTTAACATTCCATGTTAACAAAAAATTGTATTTCCTCACATTTCGTGAGAATTAATTTTATACGTCAGCATAGCGCTGGCAGGTATTTTGTGACTTGTCATCCTGCTTTATATCAAACATGGAAAAGGTACATATGTATAGGTACCACTAACGTAACAGCAACCCCTCGACTTACTATAATGTATTTGTCGTTGAATGCGTTTTGAAATCTAAAGACGACGAAAATAAATTAGTAGGTATAAAACAGGTTTTCCGCATGAAACAAATAGTATAAAAGCTGTGTCATCATACAGATATGTGCCTTCAGAATCGCATATAAATATCAGTAAGGTGAGCACAGAGGTGCGGGAACAGATTCCCGGACCCCCGGGATTTGTATCCCGTCTCCCGCGCCGCTACGTGTCTGGAATAAACACGCGATCTCTTCTTACACGACGACACGGTTCGAAACGAATGAAATGCAGATATCAAATGACATATGTAAATTGTAAAGCCTTAAAACTAATTGGTTTTATTTATAGTGACAAGTATTTTTTAAAGAACTAATACTTTTCTGAAGTCGGCTAGTATTGTAAAGAGGCCTATAATATAATTTATTTTGAGCTGTTCATAATGATTTCAAAACTATTTTGATAAATTTCATTGAGTTTAATAACTAGCCTTATTATTCAGATATCTTACAAGAAGAAGTTCGTTGATCAATATGTTGATAAATAAATAATAAAATAAATGACGCACTAACCACGATTGCTTATAGGTATTCATTTAAAAGACGTGAAGAATTCATGTTCTATGTTCACACTTCATCATTCAAGATAAATACGCGAAGAAGCGTAAAAAAGCATTCCATAATAAGCAAGAAAAAAGGCGATGATATACAGCCCAATAATCCGTCAAGAAAATAAAACACTCCCTGTAACACTTATTAAATAAGTGAGTTACGACTCAAGTGACAATGCGAAAGTTACCCGAACATTCCATACCTTCGAAGTTGGAGCGACATCGCATAAGAGAGGGTTATGAAAAGCTGAAGAATAAAATAAATCGGGGCTGATATATTGTCCCTGAGGAGCCCCGCGCAAAATGAGCTGCCCTGAAATACGACTGGAAGGAGAATCTTGTTGCTTTTTGCATGAGTAAATACGGACATATCTTGGGCCATTTTGTATGTCTAATCAACGTTTGGCCGGAGAAAAGAGTAAAATTGTTATTTGATTAGGAACACGTGTAGATTTGATGTTGTGTTATATTAGTTAACCTTGTGTTTGATCAGCACGTGTATGTTTGAAGTTATGTTACATTAATTTATTTGCCGGGCATTTGGTTTAAAATGAGAAAACCTTGAAACTTGAGACGATTTTGTTTATTTAAATGTCAAGTACATAAGGCGTGAAAAGATTCAGTGGCGGAGAAAGTAAAGTTATAAATAAAATTATTTTTACTTTTTTGCATTCATAGTGCAACTTTCATTATTGAAAATGAAATAGTAGAAAAATTCGACTAGTTTCACAACTATCTCTGATGGGACTCGAGCCTACCACCTTTCACTGTCCGCCGTTTTTGTAGCAATTAGGTACTCCATTGTAACTAAGAGCATTCGCCAGGACAGTAAAGGTCGTAGGCTCAAGTGAATTCGATATTTTCTAATATTTCCTTTTTCTATATTTTTTATAGTATATAAATTGTGACATGATTGTAATTAATTATGATATTAAGGTAACTGCTTCGACAACAATTAAATAAAAATATAACAAAACCATGCAAAAAGTATTTATCTGTTTTTCTCAATAACAGAAAGTTAAATTGCAACCTACAAGTCATCCGGCCGGATCCGACTCAATTTCCCTTTTATGTGTACAAATGTGTTGTACACGTGGCAACAATAATATTGGGGGCCGTAACGGCGATCCACGAATGCGATAAATCGTTTAATTCCACTTCAGTGACTCGGCCGATTGCGAAAGGCCAATCGTCACAATTTACAGAGCTACCGACTTATCTCTTCAGGGGCCAAATAGTACTATTAAATCGAATCGAATTGAACAGAATTTTGTCGATCTTCTTAGCTGAATGGTTGAACATACACATTCTAGTGTATAAACCTGTCTAGTCTATTCTTAGCAGCTTGGTTAGAAAGAAAATAATGTTTAGTATGTTTTTTGTCATATTCAGCGTTTAATTTTATTAGGAAACATTACTCTGTCTAAATGTACCTACTATTTTTATTTCTGATAAAATTAAACTAAAACGTCAAAAACCAAACAATAAATATAGTTACTAAATAATTTTTTTAAAGGGTTGATTCAATGATTTGGATGTTAACGGTAATTAAACTATCCATCAATAAAGTATTACTTATAACGTCACTTGAACAAACAACGACAAATAACCTATTTTCACTTTTGAGCATTCACAATGTATTCTTATTATTGAAAATGAAGTTTTAGAAAAAATCGACCGGTCTTACCACTAGATCCGAACGACTCCGTAGCTCAGTGGTTAGAGCATTCGCCCGGACAGTGAAAGGTCGTAGTTTCAAGTCGCATCGGACCTCGTTCTAAAAGGGGTCGATTTTTTCTAATACATAATTTTCATTAAACAGTAATTACATTCCAATGCCAATTTTCTAAACAAAAATCGAATGAATTAACCACCTAGCACCAGTTATCGTCACACTACCACCTAACATACGTCTGTGAGACTTCGGAGCTAGGTGGTTAATTCATTAGATTTTTGTTTAGAAAATGATTCTCGTTTGTAAAACTGTGTTAGGTAAGTTTTAGTTTTTAATAAAAAAAACTGTTAGAGACATATTAAACTATTTGTTAAAATAAGAAGAGCATATGGATTGCCACATTTAAAAGAAAATCTCAATTAAGTAATCAACACTATCTATACTTATAAACTGACATAGTAGGAAAATGAGGTCCATTATAATAACCACATAAGTAGGTACTTCTTTGTACTTTTTTTATTACTTACTTAGTAATCAATAAAAAAACTCCAAAAAAGTAAAAGTTAAACGAAATACCAAGACTTAAACTTACAGATTTTCCGAAAAAAATTCACCCGGCGACAGTTTTTCACTTACCAGAGACAAACGCGCAAACATCCGACCTATGCTAGGTGGTTAAGGGTTAACATTTGTTATTCCAATAAATATGTTGGTTGTAATTTAGAGTTTCTACGAGTAAACTGAAAAACCGACCGCTTGCAGGAAATTGCCAGCAAAACTGTATAAGATTCAAAGCTCTGTTAATGTTAACAAGCATAAATCATCTATGTAATAATTACAACACATTAGAGCTAAAATCTGTACTGAATTAAGAGTAAGCTTCAGTTTGATAGAAAAGCCATTGAGCAGATCTGGCACAGTCATGACTTGGTGGTGGCTAATAAAGGGTTAAGTATGTGTTATGATTTTACTCTGTTACTTATATTGCAAATATAAAAAATACATGCTCGTTTTGAGATACTATCACAGTTCATTTTTACGATGTTTTTCGTAATTCATATAAAATAAAACTTACAAAGTTTTAAATTGAAAGAAAAAAAAACTGTTGGAACAGGCATTCGAGACATTAGTGGCCCCACTGGGTCATGTCACCATACATATTTGACCTAGTAAAAGTCCATCTATAAAATTAATAGTGAAGTGAATTTAATGAAACAAACTGCTGAGACTTGGAGTATAAACAATAAAATAAAATAAACATGGAACTAACAAAATTTTCAAAACACATTTACCTTCTATCTTGTTGTTTCGTATACTAGCTGTACCACTGTTTATCTTGGCTCTTAACCTACTCCTTACCTCTCCCAACAATTATAAAGCAAGTGGGGTAGGACAGAGCAAATTCAAGCAGCATCGTAGCCAAAACTGCCGTCTAGTTCGATATGTCCCGAGAACTTGCACTAAGTCGTATTTAACTTGGGAGAACACAGCTTGCGTTGCGACCGCATACTAACAAATTTTGACGTCGGTTTCAGTGTACTATTAAGAAATGTAAGGACTATATATTGTGTATCTGTTGAGGCTATGTCGGCAATAGGTATATACTAGCGTTCTCGCCCGCGTGAAATACACTATATTTTCCCGTGGAAATGAGATATTTTCTCGGAGTAAAAAGTAGATTTTATGCTATTTTAGATTTTAATCTATATTTTGGGCTAAAATTTCATCCAGATTAATTCAGGCGTTTTCACGTGATTGAGTAACAAACATCCAAACATCTGAATTTTCGCATAAGAACATCAGTAATTTCTTTTTATTTTTTTGCATTCATAATTCAACTTCACTGCGATTTTACAGAATGTTTAAACCACAGCCAAATTAGGCATTCTTAAAATTTAAACTAGGTAACTATATAAGGGCAAATCTGATGTCAAGTTTGATTTGTATATAGAGAAAGCACTAATCGTATTTAACTTGGAAGAGCACAGCTTGCGCTGCGGCCGAATACTAAAATTTTGACGCCTGTTTCAATGTACTATATTTTTAAGGACTGCATTTATTGTATATCTAATTAAGGTTCAGATGCAAAAGATTTTTTGGTCGAGAAGGCACTAAGCTTTCTTGACTTAGTGACTTACTATGGCGTAGAGCTTGCACTGCGACCGCATACTAAATGTACTATTAAGGACTGTGTGTGTTGTGTATATGTTTAGGGTATGGCGGCAATATATATTACTATTTTTCAGAATGTGTAAACAACAGCCAAATTAAATATTCTTATCTCTAGTTATAACAATTTTTTTCACCTAGCTCAGCTCCAAATTATTACTCGCCTGTCGACCATATGCCAACAACGCATTCTTTCATCATATTTCGGTCACACGGTATGCAGAGTCGACGAAAGTCTAGAAAAACTGATTGTGGTCGGGAGCACCAAAAGCAAAAGATCGCGCGATCTCTCACCTTAAAGATGGACCGATCAAGTAAAAGATCGGATCATCCTTCAAACTATACACGGTCGTAAGAAACGCGCTGAACCGGAACCGGTGGAGGCAGATCATCCGCTCCACATGCAACCCTGATGCCGTCCACGCTCAGATATTAAGGTACCGACCTCAGATAGAGATAGAGAGAGATCAACTTTTACAAAATTTTTTTTAAGAAATGAAGTTTTATATTTTATTTTACCAATTCAGTTAATGAAAGGAATTATTAGTTACAAACAGCAAAGTAAAAAAAACAGTTAAATGTTTAAGTCAACGTGCAACGTTTATTAGCAAGGTGCTACAAACTTATCAGGGTCCTTACTGCGAGCTCTCAAACAAAGATATAGTATTGAGATTTTAAACTACTTTATGCATTCACAATGCAATGCAAAAATGATGGAAAAGAGCGGTTTTTTACAATAACATTTTTAAACGCCCAAAGACCAGATAACTTTGTAGCACTTTGTTCTCACGGCTTTTAGGATTTCACTAGCGCTAGCCGCACCGCAGATACGTATACATCGTATACGCATGACTTCGTAAAAATATCCCACGTACATCAACGACATTCCAGGTGCACGATAGAAGCTGAGCAGCCACAGCGGTAAACTAAACATCGCATTAGTATCATCATTATCAGTCATTTAATGTCCCTACTGCAATGGAAGAATAACGAGAATGTGCCATGACTTGCATTGGTCGGTATTAACGACTGAAAATGCAGCCGGGACCAACGGTCTTCAGAAACATGCAGGAGCTCATATGATAAATTTTTGGTCACACATCCAGTAGAAGACCAATGCGAAAGTTGCTTAACCTCAATGACCGCAGGCCAAGCGCGCTTACTTACCTCTGTGCCAGGGGTCCTCGCATTTGTATTTTGGCCACGTAATGCACTGTCTGTTTCTATGTATATTGTGTAACCTCAAGGGAGCTTACACCGATGATACAATCCATTTCTGCCTGTATAGGCTAAAACGGCCACGTCGATAAAAATTAGAGATTCTCATTAAACATGTTTAAGCAATGCCCAAGCATAACATCCTTATCTCTACGTTAGAACAACTTTTACAACCGTTTCGTGTTATCAAGCAAAGGCAATCAACCGGTCATAAAACTTTTTAGCTCTGTTTCGAAGGAAAACTGCTGGTGGCAAAACTATAAACGTGACTAATAGATTAAGGAAAGCTAATTAAGAACTTTCTTGTGAATTCGTGACTCATAATGTTTATCCAAACGAGTAAATAAGGCTTGATAGTATCTGTAGTATTGTTAACGATGTTTGTTTATTTCTACATTAGGCTCAGTTTAATTTGCTTTCAACTTTGTTACTATATAAATGTTTTTGTTTTCAAATTTTTTTAACATATTTTTTTAACACAACGGTGTAGCACTTAGCCTTCATCGCACCTGATGTTAAGTGTGAAGACTGATAACGCTGAAGGTGCAAGCACCCTTCTCCCAGAACCTTTAACCAATGAGTTCACTGGCTATCTTATCTCTAACTGCCGCGGAACTCAACAATAAATAAATAAATACATATTTTCTTACAATCACACCAATTTTATCTAAGCCCATAGTAAATTTCTAAAGAAACTGTGTCTACGTGAACTTGATAACGGATAAATATTGTATATACTTAAATACTTTTTTTTGTAAATACTTACTTAATATACATAGAAAACACCCAGACCAAGATAAATAGACATGTTCATGCACACAAATATTTGTCTTGTTCGGGAATCAAACCCGAGACCTCTAGCGCAGAAGGCAGGCAGCTGCGACCCCTGCGCCAAATCGGTCGTCATGCTGAAAACATCGTTGTTATGGTGGTACCACGAACTGGTCATGGCCTCAGCCTACATGCCTGAAGAAGAGCGGATACCGTCAGAGGAAGTATCCTCCCTCGTCCGTTTCTGCCGGGAACACAACATGGAGCTGATTATCTCAACAGATTCCAATGCCCACCACTCTCTGTGGGGTATGGAAAAACACAATGACAGAGGTAACCAATTAATTGAGTTTCTCCTAACCACTAACTTAGACATAATGAACAGAGGTAATAAACCTACCTTCGTCACCAGAAGGGCCAGGACGATAATTGATCTAACCCTTGCTACACCACTAGCGGCCTCAGAGGTAACGGGATGGCATGTCTCTGATGAGGCATCGTGCTCCAATCACAGATGGATCCGCTACGACATACAGGTACCCATTAAATTTCCCACTCCCTGGAGAAATCCAAGGAAAACAAACAGACTAGTCTACAGTCAGCTCATCACTGAGAAACTAAACACCAACCACGACTGGACTGATGTTGAGTCAACTGCTGAGCTGGAGTCAAAGGTAGTTGGTATTACAAACATTTTAACTCAATGCTACGAAGAAGCATGCCCGTTAAAGACCCCTTCTTCAAACCACAGTGATGACCACAAGTGGTGGGGCCCCCAGCTCGATAGGCTAAGGAGAACCGTCAGAAGGCGGTTTAACAGGGCTATGAATACATCCGAGGACTATGACTGGGACCGATACAAAGCTGCCAAGGCTGAATACAAGAAGAAAATAAGATACTGGAGATCTGCCTCATGGAGACGCTTCACCAATGAGATAAACTCCACAAAACAAGCAAATCGGGTAAGAAAGGTAATGTCCAACCAGGGACCTGGCCTACGGGGCAACCTGCGAAAACCTGATGGCTCTATGACTTTGGATCAGGGGGAAACGAATGCACTTCTCCTCCAAACCCACTTTCCAAACTGCCAACCTCTGCAGGACATCGAGTGGCAGGACGCAACAACACACCCGACAGATGACCACTGGTCCCTGGCCAAAAAGGTGATAACACAAGAAAAGGTAAGAGCCGCAATAAATAGCTTCTCGCCTTTTAAGTCAACAGGGACGGACAACATCTTCCCAGCTCTTCTACAATGGGGTGATGAACAGCTTGTTGTGGTCATTACCCATCTTCTTCAGGCTTGCCTTGCGCATGGCTATATCCCACACTCTTGGAGGGAAGTCAGGGTAGTGTTCATACCTAAACCTGGTAAGTCCGACTACACGAACCCGAAAGCCTTCTGACCCATTAGCCTTTCCTCCTTCATGCTGAAGACCATGGAAAGGGTATGTGAATGGTTCATACGAGACGTAATACAAATGGCACATCCTTTACACAAACATCAGCATGCCTACAGTGCTGGCAAATCTACAGAATCGGCGCTCCATCAGTTAGTCGGTAAGATAGAGGAGGCGTTTCAAAACAAATTGATATGCCTTGGTGCGTTCCTTGACATTGAAGGGGCCTTTGACAAGACTACCTTCGGCAGCATTGAGGATGCGCTGAAAAAGAGAGGTATAAACAAGGTGCTGATAGACTGGATTGTCAATATGCTTCGCTACAGAGTGGTACAGGTATCTGACGATGGGTGCCACAGGGCGCTTGTGGCGAGAGGCTGCCCCCAGGGAGGCGTTCTCTCTCCACTGCTCTGGAACCTGGTAGTAGACGACCTAATCTCACTCCTTAACTCAAGTCACTTTTACACCATAGGTTACGCTGACGACATCACCATTTTAACAATGGGACCGCAAGCGAGTATAACTTGTGACACCATGCAGGCTGCTCTGAAGAAAGTGGAAAGCTGGTGTAGGAAACATGACCTAGCCGTCAACCCAACAAAAACAGAACTGGTAATGTTCACCAACAAACGCCAAGTAGGTAATCACCGCCTACCTAAGCTGTTTGACACCTCTCTACAACTATCAAATGAGGTAAAATACTTAGGTATTTTATTAGATAGTAAGTTAACCTGGAGCAATCACATTGAACACAAGGCAAAGACAGCTAGTGTCATCCTCTGGCAGTGCCGCAAGATGGTTGGTAAACGCTGGGGTCTTGCTCCAAAAATATTTCTCTGGCTGTACAATGCGGTCATCAAACCACTCATCAGTTACGGCTCGGTAGTCTGGTGGCCTAAAGCTGCTCAGACTGTTGGGGCAAAGAAACTGCAGAGTCTCCAACGTCAGGCCTGCTGTGCTCTCACTGGCTGTATGAACACTGCTCCAACTGCAGCGCTCGAGGTAATGCTGAACCTTACCCCACTGCATCTACACGTGCAGCAAGAGGCTGCGAAAGCAGTACTTAGACTTAAACACCTAGGCACTCTCAGGTTCAATAAGGTAAGACACATAAAAGGTCTACTGGAGGAACGGTTAGACACACCCCTTGTGGAGGCGATCTGTGATAAGGTCAAACCATCCTTCATCTTCGACAAGAAATACAAAATACAACTGGAGGACGCAGAAAGCTCTCAGGCACAACACAAAGCGCTTCTGATATTCACTGATGGCTCCAAGACCTCTGTAGGAGCAGGAACAGGTGTATTCTCAGAAGACCTAAACATAGAAATTGCACTGCCACTAAGTTCGTACAACACAGTCTTTCAGGCAGAGTGTATGGGCATTCTGTTGGCAGCTCAAGCAGTTGCAACAAGGGAAGTAACCGGCTACGACATTCTCATACTTTCCGACAGTAAATCAGCACTTCAGGCTCTAAATGGATGTCGTAGCTCATCGAGTCTCATACAGGAGTGCCATCACAGACTAAACATGGTGGGTACACTCAATAATATTACTATCCAATGGATCAAAGGCCACAGTGGATCACGTGGAAACGACCTGGCCGATGAGCTGGCGAGGAGGGGATCGGATAGGGTGATGATTGGCCCTGAACCGGTCGCACCCATTCCGGCGAGCTGGTTTGCTGGTAAGATCCGTGAACACACTACCCTTACGCACCAACATGAATGGAGCTCACTGGAAACATGCAGGCAGGCGAAAATGGCACTACCGCGCCTGGACGCCCGTTTGTCCAGAGCTCTCATTAAGCTAAGTAGATCACAGTTACGCCTGGTGACGGGTGCTATAACAGGACATGGAAATTTCAACAGACACCTTTTCAACTTAGGTATCACCGACAGCCCCCTATGCAGGGGTTGCATGAGGGCCGAAGAAACAGCTGCTCACGTCCTGGTAGAATGTGACGGAGTGGCCCCCTACCGGGCGAGGTACCTCGGCTCGCCGGGAAGCGTCCACGAAGCGGTCTCCGACGTGAGGGCGCTGGGTGCTTTCCTGGCAGAGCTGGGTTGGCTGGAGTAATCCGGCTGCACACCCTCCACACGCAAAATAGGCGCAATAAGACGTCGAGTTGCGGAAAACGCCCGTACCGATTGAAGAAGAAGAAGAAGAATGGTGTCAGGCTTAACTAAGTTGGGGGTAGAGACAGACGGACTCAGAAAAAGCCCTACCACCAACCAAACCAAATACAATAATAATATGTACATACATATACTTCAACTGGAAATTAAACCCGGGACCTCTGGGTCTCATACCTTTTTTTTAACCTCTGACGTAGTTTTAAACGCTCAACTAATTTTTAACACATAAGTAACTGTGCTATCTTCTATATATAAAAATGAATTGCTTTTCATTGGCCTCGCTAAAACTCAGAAACGGCTTGGCCGACTTAATTTTTTTTTGTTTTGTTCGATATAGTTCAGGGGTGGTGTATATAAAAAAGAAAGATGAAAAGCTATTAATATCGTAAAATAAAAATGGTAATTTTGGTACTTTTCTAATACTTCTAAAGAGTATGGAAATCGTCTAGCTGGCGTGCTATACAAAACTGAAATTTGGTACATGATGGTTGCTTCTAAAGTGTATTAAATCACTACAGTTTTAGCCGCTTCGGATTACTTTTAATAGGTAACATTTGTGACAGGCTGTGTATTTAACTTTTTAATTTATCTCTAGATGTAGGTGATACTAAGTTCGGCGAGTCCACTAAACGAGTTCAATTAGAAAATCTATCGTTAATTTCTGACCTTGATCTTCTCATTTAAATATGAAAATCTATTGTCAACTTATGTTACCAGTAATATACGCTAACAAAGAATAGTGTCCGACCATTTACTTTCCAAACAAGAGTGATAAACGAAAATCGATTAACGGAACACGGCTGTCGAACAAACCGTGATTTCTTAGTCATTTGTGAAGAAATTAAGCCAAAGTTAGTGCTGCTAACCACGACACGGCTTTAATACCGGCCGTCATGCAACTATTCAATCACAAACACGGTGTTTTAGTTGTTAATATAGAGGGAATTAAGTAAACGCAAACGTTAATAACGTTTTTAATGAAAACCATAATGCTTTGTTTGGCGGCCGAGTTTGAAACTACAGTTTGTGAACTAGGAAATATGAATTCGCTTGTTTGTATTCGTTTGGTTCAAGGATGCCAATACTAGAGATGGGTGCGATGAAAAGTGATTGTTTGAAGGAGTGTACCTACCTACAGTGTAGTGGAGAAGTATGGTTCAACTTGTTGTGTATTATAACTGTTTTTTTTAATGTTATTTGCGCATTCCGTAGAGTAGATAACCACGGAAGATGCTCGTCGGACTGTCTGGGACCCCCAACCAGGTGTATGTTGAATGGACACCTTTTAAATTATTTTGTTTACCTTTTATTTACTTATTTGTAGTTTGTCAGTATACTTCTGCAAACTGTCCGGAAAGGAGACGTCTCATAATGCAAAGCTAAACCACCAGCGGCTTTAAATAACCAATTTAGTGACGGCATACTTACTTGCCCAAAATGCTTTAGTACGTTCAAAGCCAAAATTGGCTACAACCTCAGATCATATAATACTATGTATTATATGATCTGAGGCTACAACAGTCACATGCAAGCACACAACCGCGCGTAGCAAGTTGCCAACGCCACTAGCTGAGCCTACCCAGCTGCAGTCGCTATAGCGACATGTGGAGTACATGAGGATTAAAGCCAAATTTACTCTGAGGGTCGAGCGGTTGGAGTCTCGCCACAACGTGAATTTCAATTCTTTTGTGGTGAGGGTGCCGACCGAACATCTGTCGACCTTCATGAAAGAAGACTTTTGGCCGAAGGGTGTCCTGTTCCGCCGGTTTCGTGGTCGGCTACCGGACACTGCGCTGCGCAACACGACGCCGCCTGCTATTCGAGTTAATAAGTAGTTGATATATTATAATATGTATGTTAGTCTGTAAGGTATTTATTATATGGGCCTAATATTGTAACACCTAATATTGTAAGATGCCTGAAATAAACTTTTATTATTATTATTATTATAGCGGAAATCGGCTCAGAATCTGTACTGTTTAAATCTGTAATTATCATCATCATCATCATGTCAGCCGAACGACGCCCACTGCTGGGCATAGGCCTCCCCCAAGGATCTCCACAACGATCGGTCCTGCGCTGCCCGCAATATTAATTAAATATTATTAATTATTAATATTAATTATTAATCTGTAATATTGTACATTAATTAAAATTACCAAACTAATAATTCATGTCCCTACTTTCATAAGTGTGTTTGAATAAAGCCCAAATACGGCGTACCTAAACAAAATAGTTTTCTTTTGGAATATAATTATAACTATAAATAGGCTTAAATCTTGAGTACCTAGTCATTCGTGTTTGGGCAAAACGAGAGCACTAGCAGAATTTAATCTCCGTAACGCCTACTCAAATCGAAGTAGCCATGTTGGTTTTGAGAAACATTGGGTCGCGACGCTTCGGTTGGCCGCCTTCGTACGACAAAATGCACTCACGCCGGGCTCGGCCGTGCACTCACGAATGCATTTACATATTGATCTCAAAATCACACTGTCTGAATCGCGAATAAAAGTGCGCTTTGCTATTCGACGTATTGTATATGGTGGTGTGTGTTTTCCAGAGCTTTTGCGCTATTAATCGCAAGCTCTTTGCGTGGCAAACGGTTTGGATTTTAAGGTGAAAAAGGAATATCGGTAAACCTTATTTCGTGGCCTTATTCCAAAGTGTCCCAAAATGACTGCTTCACTCTTTCAATGTTGTCTGTGGACCGAAATGTTCTAGGACGACTCTTGGCTTGTAGTTTTGGTGTAGAGTAACCAGTCTCTTTTTTTAGGCTTAACCCAAACTGCAATCAAATTTACACCTGAAGCTTGAGAAATTTAGTCGCCCGGTTATGACTCAAAGACAATTATTCTCGTAAAACGTGCGTACACAAAATTTGTGACATTTCTTGTCGAACTGTGTCATTGCTACTAAAACTGCATTAGTGTCGCTACCCAAATAAACTATTTTCCTCACTCGCACGCCCCCATAACACTGCGAAAAAGGTGATACAATATGCACTTTCTATTGCGCCACCCTGTAAATGCGAAAGTTTGTGAGTATGGATGTATGAATGTTTGTTACACTTTCACACAAAAACTTCTTAACGGATTTGGTTGAAATTTGGCACACAGATAGTAGATAGTCTGGATTAAAACAAAGAATACTTTTTATCCCGATATTCCCACGGGAACGGGAACCACGCGGGTGAACCGAGGTCGGCCGCTAGTGGTAAATATGCACATTAACTTTGCATCTCACGCAATCAACGCCGCGAGCAGAAAACTAGTACCAAAAAATCTTTCCGTGTTCTGTGCTAGTTCAAGAGAATAAAATCTTTCCGTGTTCTGTGCTAGTTCAAGAGAAAAAAATCTTTCCGTGTTCTGTGCTAGTACCTATTGTATTAGAAAAAATCTATTCATGATCAATACTTACTTTATGTTTTTTTTAGTTCTTTGCACATAGGTACTGGATCAATAAGAATCTCTAATAGGGATACCAACGCACAAAATTCCTTGATATTCACAACCACCGATGGAAACTCGCTTCGTAAAACGGTTGTAAAAGCACCTTTATTGAAACAGTTTAAAGGAAATTTGTTTTCCATTCGCTTGTGAAAGCAACAAAGTATGGATGTAATTTTTTACGCCCTACTATAGTTGGGCCCACAGATATAGAATTACATAGTTAACGCAAGTATCACGATTTGTATTGAAACCAAGCGTGCCGACTTTTTAACACCTACTGTGACGTCACACCCGAAATTTAGTGACGGGAAATCCAAACCCTGCCATTTTGGGCTATTGTAGTTAATTATCACGCAACGAAGCATTTTTTTACAAGCTTTTTATTAAATTGCCATGTTAGTTAGTTAGTTTACATCATACTGCTCGGTAACTAGGATTTACAAGTATGGTAAGAGGCTGTGTAAGTTGGCATGTGCAACACAGTGTATTGTTTAGATAGAACGTTCGATTTTCAAATTACTTTACAATTCAAACAGGTGAATGCTTTAATTGTAAAGTAACTTTACCATTCAAACTATGCAAAACTCCTTGGTCAAATAATATTTGTTTCATAAAATGTTGAAAACTATTTACTGTAGAAAACAATGAAAATGACGGCATTTCATCGAATTAAATAATGTTTGTCTACTTGCGAACACTGTATTAAAATTTATAGTACATTTACAAGTTTTTGCAAATCAACTTAAATAAATATTTTCTCTCTTATAAAAAAATCATTTTGTCATACCAATATAAATGTTTTATTTACTTACCTCGCATGAACGATGTAAAGTAGAATGCTTACCTCGGTTGTAAGTAGCTATTGAACCCTCGAACTATAGTCTAAATATCTCGGATGCACTCGATCCATTAGCGCCCTTTGCGCTCGCACGGGCGCCAAATTGGATCTTGTTTTGTAATAGCTCGCTTACGTCCCTTGTGTATTGTTAGTTAGTGGGGGACAAATCTTGCAAGCTTAATTTGACCCACTTCCCAGTGTCCGATGGAGCTGAAATTTTGTGTACAAGTTTGGTTTAGATGACAATATAATATTAAAGTACAGTCAGCAAAAAAGCTTGTCAAAAATAAAATATTTACTAAAAACTTGTTAGTTTGTGTGGCACTAAAAAAAGGCTGCAACAAAAGACGAGCGCGGACTGTCAGTTAGCGGCGACCAACCTCTGGGTTCGGACACGCAAAGTACATATTGTATTTACGTTATCTAGTAAAATCTATGTCTGTGGTAGAGCCACATAAGTGAAGGCAGCAATAAGGGGAACATTCATTGACACACTGCAGTGTACTTAACTGACCCATTAACGCCCGCACGATGGAAATAAAACTACCTACAAAAGACAAATTTATGTTACATTGGCAAACACTCATAATATATGAACGTGATAGTATAGAAATATTAGCAGAAAAATGTATTTACGCAAAGAGTGAAATTATTCATTACTGACTTCTAAGGTGAACTAATCGTAAGTTTACAATTCTGTGTGTATTTTTTTAACCGACTTCAAAAAACGGAGGAGGTTCTCAAGTCGTCTGAAATTTTTTAGGTATGTTCCAATTCTTTTTTATCTGATAGACCAAAGTTTTAATTTGGTCCCATCAAAAATTTACAGTAGACAGTTCAGAAGTTTTTATTGTTACCAGGTCAGGATCTGATGGTGGAATCCAGGGGAAAACTAGAAAAACCATGCAAATTATATGAGTAGGTATTTTCGTGTTTTATATATTTCCTAAAGTTTTTCAAGTATTTGCATCTGGTTATCATGACTCATTATGATGACCTGGTGGAGGAAGGTACAATAATAATATAACTAAGAATGGTATCGTTAATACGTAAAGATTTATAGTAATACGTAACCATTCAGCTTATTTAGGTGAGCTGATGATGAAATAACGACTGCAAATGCAGCCGGGACCAACGGCTTAACGTGTCTTTTGAAGCACGGAGGAGCTCGAGATGAAAAGTTCTTGATCACCCACCCCGTGACCGACCATTACGAAAGTTGATTCACCTCAACTATTGCAGGACGGGGCCTTCTTGGTCCATTCCATAAGGAACAGGGGAATATAGGAGGCCAGTGCCCCAGCAGTGGAGACATTAGATGGCTTATGACGATGAGGAAAGGTAGACTCCTTAACGCTTAGGAGTTAAAGCATGTTTTTTTAAGTACCGCATGCACGAATAGACCTGTAGTTGTATTCTTATTATCATTATTGCATTTCAAATTTCTTATTATCTTATTATCCCAAATGTATTAGCATTTAAAGGTTTTCGTATAAAATTGTTTAAATATGTACCTACTAGAAAAGGAAGATACCATTTAACGAAAAAAAAAACAAAATAAACTAAAATGCAGCTGACACACAATTTGCCGTCGCCGACGACAAATGAACTCGTTCCTATGTTCTGTTCATTTATGAATTTTGTATAAAATGGTTTTACATTATTCAGGAAAAATATGACAAATATATAAGGCACGTAAAAAAAAGGCTAGTTTAGTAATAACTATCTATACTAACATAACTAATTACTCGCAGATTTGAAAGAGTAAACTATACCAAACAAAACCGTTGAAGTTTCGTGTTCTGATTAAAAAAAAAACATTTATTTTAGACCATCATAAAGACTCAGCTATGGAATTGCGTAAAGTCAATCGTATTCATTTGACAGTTCATATTGTATCATATTAAATGTCATTCCATACAAACTGCAGCCGATTGAATACGATATGAAGTGTCAAATTAATACGATTACCTTACGCAATTGTTCCCAGATCAACGAAGTTCATAAAAGACAAGAGCATTTGAACAATTTTATTCTTCTGCAAACATTTTTACATTACACTAATTTTGTGTGTACAAAACAAATAAATAAAAAATAGATCTTTAATTTCCTCATAGGATTTTTTTTTTTAAACTAAAGCATCTTAAGTAGAATGTCGATATTGCCAATCTTAAGCAAGATAACCATCAAAAATAATTGAGATAAGTCGACATTTTCATTTTCTCAACGGGGTCTTGGAAAATAATCATCAATTATTGCTGCTACCGACAACATTTATTCGAACCTGGTGTGGGTTGTTAATAACCTTTTTTACATCACGAAAAGACGGGAGCCACCTACTCAGGCAACACGAAAAACATTTATCAAAAAATATTTAGTTAAATTTGAATTTAAAGAGGCTATTAGGAGCCCTAATCCAATGATAATGGAGTATGAACTAACACCACTTCCGCTACACCATCAAATATTCAAGTACTCTCATAAAATACCCTTCCTCAGCCAAACTGCGGCATTACCATAAAGAACACCGTAACGGCTACGATAGACCATGAAATGGGGATCAATAATCAAATGTTCCCAATAACCTTTGAAATATCGGCTCAGAAAAAGGCAGACGCACTTCTGAAAACAAACTGACGGCATGGAGAAGCGACGAAAGTTAATTTCACGGGTTGTGGATACTTCTTCTGAAGTCAGCTCGCTTGAACAATCAGCTCCTTGGCTACTATTAATCACGACCTAGACGAACTGTCTTCAGTTTTATATTGATGCTGTAAGAAGTTCAAATGATTCTTTTTACGATTGTAATTCGTGACTGTAGGAAAGGGATTGTATCAAATTATTTATCATTTTTTGAAGGGCCTGATGGCATTTTGGACAAATATTTATTTGTGTGTACCACAAAAGCCTAAAAAAAATTTGAAGGCGGGGCAGGCGGGCGATGAAATAATTCAAAATCAATCAATAATTCCATATAATAGTTTACCAGAAAAAAGTAATTTAATATCGACTCACAACGATTTGTACAAATAAATTTGCTATCAATTCATTATACTGGAAAAAATATCACGAGTTACAATTGGGAACCTAATCACTAATATCAATTCATGTATTTTTTAGGGAAAACGTTTGGTCTATTATTAAAAAACCTATTAAATAGGTTATTGTTTCCACGGGAAATAACAGCTGAAGGCAATAATTTGGTATCATTTTATTTCTAGTTATAAATAAAAGGTGACAAGTCGTTTGCTAGTTAGCATACAACTTTATAAAACATATAAACTATTTGCCATAAAAAAACCAACAAGTCCAACGTGTAGTTTTTCATTCCTTCATAGTAGTTCTTCATCTAAAAAGCCCTACGGCCGTTATAAATTACGTACAAAGATTCGGAGTAATCCATCTAATGTAAAAAGTTTAAAGTTTCCTTAGAAAATTTTCGCAGAGCCAGTAGATGACATGCGAAAGTTTGCTAACTTAACCTATAAATCATGCAAACCGACCATTATGTGAAATATTAGGTAGATATATATGAAATCTTAATCTACTTTTCCTGTAAAACGCTGAGAGGGTGCAACTTCGTAATCTCGAAAGAGTTTGGGTATGTGGAGAATGGGAGCGAAACCGTTTCATAGAATATATGGGTGCTGTCAAAAGAATTCAACCATGAAGTAGTTAAGATATCCAGCCCAGCACACACTTTTTAAACGATAGATATGCACGAAAAATGTAGAATATTCGAATTTTCCTTACATTTAAACCGCTTTGGTAAAAATTACAAATGATATGGTTTCACATTGATTTAACAATTTTGTGTATGATGTTACGCTCAAACCATAATAACTGAAATTAATATTTACTGAAAATAATGAGCAGTAGTTCGGAGGTTAATTTCGTGCAACCCAACCACAACATTTAGAACGTTTAGAACAACTATTTTCCAGTTTCCGCAATTTTATTCTTTCAAAAAGAACCCAGTATTTTGTTTGTATTTTTACCTATATGCTTTAGCTGCCCTCGTTTCTTGATTGGATACGTAAGTAAGTTAACTCGAAGCAGTATGGAAAAGAGAACAAACGGTAAGAATATCGTCCAGTCAATTTTCTCGATGTTCGCTTCCAAACAGACTCGTTGTCATCGAATCGAAATTAAGTATATGTCAGCTATATCGCAGGCTCTTGAGCCCGGAAAAAGAACAGTGAAATTGTCTCCAAGAATTGGAGAGCTCAAGTGCTGAGTGAACGGAACGTGTCGCTTAGATCTCTGGGGATTCCACCAAGAGCGGTTAACTGGCTACATTCCTCCGAGTTTGAGCTAACAACTTGCCATGTTTCGTTTATTTATTGTCAAAGTATTGCTATATGGTATTCGCTTTCAAATGGAATTGCTTTCGGAAGAAATACGACGCGATGCATTATAGTTTAAACATATTTGGACTATAAATTGAGGAACTGTTCATTGCGTTGTCATGTGTAAGGGGAAAATGGTATTGAGTTCGAAAAGCGGCGCGGCATATTCATAATATACATAGAATGAACAACACCTTAAATCAAAGTAGATTAAAAAGACGTATAACGTAAGTATTTGAATAAGTCGGAAGTTATCATGAATACTTACACTACTTTCTAGAAGTCGGCAATTTTGTTTGAGATTTTTGTCACATTTAATTTTTGTTTCAGATGGAGAATCTTATCGTTACTTAAAAGTCAAAAAATATACAGCAATCTCAAAATAAATAGTCAACTAAGTGGAAAAGCAGTACCAGAAGATAACCCCGTCTCGGATCACTGACTAAATCCGACATAGCGACGGTCTTAATGCGCGTTCCGCTTTGAAATGTAAAGCTGGCTGCCATGATATTACCTGGAGACCGAAAGAGTCGCGACTCACTCGCAAACCTCTAATTCCCAGGAAACCTTACATCACATAGACGCGTAGACTTTAAACTTCTACTGTGTAATGTAAAGGGCAATTCAATTTGGACAGAGTGCCGCAAAGTGCACACATTCAAGAATGTCCTTGCAGCTATAGTGTATGAATTATTCAACTTTATGATTCAGCGGAGAAAAGTAATTAAGTTTTCCTTAGTGAAGGAGCTCGCTTGCGGCCAGTTCGCTGTTAATTAATCATCCCAGCCGTCTCTTTTCTCCACTTTCTGAAATAGGTTAATAATGCCTGTCTTTTTCGCATCCTTTCTGCCGTTTGCATTATTGAATAAGTAAATAAACAGCCGCAAAATTTAATTAAGAGATGGCGCTTTTCTAAGAGCGATCTAATATCTATGCAAAAAGGTTCCGGTGATACATCATTGAAGAGAAATGTATCAGATATTTACGCTCCAGCTGTTTTGAGATGTTGCCGAATAACGAAACGGAATAAAAATATAATTACGTTTCGTCTAATTCATTATCGAGTCATGTTATCCCTTTCTACTGATTTATATTTTTTTATAAAAAAAAGGAAATGCATTTTGTAAATCTTTATTAGATCTTCTATCCTAAAAAAAAACACTCATAGATTCAATAATAAGCCCACTGTTAGCGTCAAGGTCACTTTCAATTTCAACCATTTTTATGCTTATGAAAGGTAAAAAATTATTTTGAATTAAGTTAATTCTGTTTATAATATAAAACGAATAAGCTCAAAAATGTGTTTAAGCCGTTTGGGAATACTTTCCAAAGGCCCAGAATGTCATTTAATTTGTCTTCCAACTAAATGCACCATTCCGATGGATGACAACGACTATTGTGCAAATTCGGAGTAACATTTAAGACCGGCTGAAGTGGAGTAATAAAAACAAAACATTCCAACGTTTTCCTTAAATAAGATCCGGCGAACAATTTAGTTTTCCTTCATTAGCGAGGCACAAATCCTTTCACTATTCTCCTTCTAATTGCAGTATTAGGGGAGCTCGATGAGCTATTGTAGAGCGCTTTCCGTTTCCAACCCTTATCTTCAAATCGGTAGAATATTTTAATGAAGCAAGTTAATGAGGATAACCAGACTGTTTTATCTATGGCCACTTTTAGAACCCAGTTGTTATTTCTGTACCGAATTTTTTGTTACACTTATACTTAAATTATAATAACTTAAACATTTTATTTCAATATCACATTGGTTTGTTTACAATATATTAACTTTGTTGCATTGAAAGTGTGTAAAAATATTTTGATTTTGTACACTGTATTTGTGTTTTACTTTAGATTATAATTATGATTATCGCAGATCTGGTATCAAATAACTCTAAAGCCTTTATTTCATACCTACGTCAAGTGTAATAAAAAAGCTCTATTCTAGTGATTCCCTCATTCATCCCTCCAACCTCATTTTATTTTTAGCTTCGAGATCTTCGAGACAACAGATGGGTTTAAAGCCGTAGAGTTGCAAAAAAGAATCTCGATTCAAAAGAAATTTAGACCAACAAATAAATTTTAGTGAATGGATTATTTATCCTCTGCTTTCATCTTTAGTCTGAAAGTCTTTTCTTAATCTTTTACTACAATACAACTGAATTGTTCATAAAAATACATTATTGAATCAAATAGACAAATATAACTAAAAATTTTCTGATAAAGTGTGTTGCGTGTATATTTCGCAACGGTGGTGTTTTTATCATTATACCAGAGGGATGTTGTGTCTTATGGTCTGTTCGTAGGACTCGACGCAGGTCGTGTGCTGAAATTATCCCCAGCGAAGCCGAGAAACGATCATGGAACACAACATCGCCAAACGTATTGGTTTATGACCCTGTCTTGCAACACTTTTCGGAGTTAGTCACTCACCATATGTAACATGCATGTAGATTAGTCTCGCCGTTCATTTTACAATGACATTTCTCCGCTTTTGTGCATATTTTAAACATTAGTTTCATTGTTTTCAATAGTTTGTTATAACCTGAAAAAGGACGTGATTTTGACAGGTGACAAATGACATTGTCGTTTCGATGACAGGCTGACAGATGTCTTCCTTTCGGGTTGTAGCATGAAGCTCGACTTAATACTGAAGTAACTGGAGAGTGCAGTACGAACAATTTTTTGAATACCACAAATAACACAGTGGCTGTCTTCCGTCTCACCTACACTTTAAAAAAATACGTATGGTCATATGAGACAGCTGACAGCCACTACATACATAAATGTCAAATTTGCTGGCGACACTTTTTTATTCAGGGTGAGAGCTCCAGTTACCTCAGAGTATTAAGTCAAACTTCATGGGTTGTAGTGTTGATACGCTCCCCGGAACGGTGGAATACTCCTGCCAGCCACACTTTGATGGTCTTCATTTTTATATTTATTCAAAATCCATAAGTTTAGAATCATAGAAGTTTATTTACAGAATGTCTTCAGTATTTAATAAAATATCTTAATTCCTCTGAAAATAATAAAATCAATCCATTTATGATAGAAGAATTTTCTAGAATTTAGCAATATCCTCTTTGGTTTCGCTCTAGGTTGTCAATAGCCATACTAGCGTGACTTTTCACTTTTTCGCTCCGAAGTGCGAGTACGCGAGAATATCTTTTTAGCTTTAAAAAGCTATGTAAATGTTTTTAATAACCTGACGGTGGTCTTCGACACGGCTTAGAGCCGATATGTATTTATTGTAAGAAACAAGAGGCGGCAGGTAAGATTTTTTATCCTGTTGTCGCTTGGTCAGAGCTTCTCAAAGTCGACTCCAAATGTTATATGGTGCTCTTTTGTTTGTTGCAGAGCGCCGCCTCTTCTTTTTAGTTTATGTATTTCACCTACATGTGGTCTTCATAAGGATTCCCATATTTTTATTAGAAAATTTTTGCTCGAGAAGTGATGCGCACGCGCTATGACACGTGACGCATGGCGTCCCTTGGTTTTTCACGAATGTTGAGGACACTTTCCTGATGGACGCGAGGGAAGCACATTTTTCTGAGCTAAGAATTCGTATAGAATTTAGTTTAATTTAAGTTTTAACGTTTGTATTTTTATACTTTTCTATAAAGAAAAGCTACATGGAAGGACGCTTCCACTTATTCCTGATTCTAGGTCATGACCAGAACATACTACACATGTAATGTAGCCTAGGACATTTAATACTTATATTTTGTATCTACAATATTTTAAAGAATTAGTACTGGGGGGTAATTGTCTAACTCAACATCAATCGCAATCGCTTTCAGTTTGACATCCATCACTTGTTGTTGAAGAAAGTTGACAAAATTTTAGTTGACAAAAGCAGCCATGGCCGTGCAATATCTTTCAAACCGAATGCGATTGCGATTGATGTCGAGTTAGACAATTACCCCCCAGGTTCCTCGAACGAACCTAATGTATCTTTATGTAGAAGGGAGAATTAGTTGTTTCAAAACTTTTAAGATTATACTCTTTGTAATAGAAACACATCTTCTTGTTTAATTTTCCCAACACTCCTGTGTTGGTGGCGCCCTTAGAAATAAGAATTTAGAACGTAGAGTCAGTGACCTAATCTCAATTTTTTCTTTCCGAGGTAACAGCCATCCAAGGTACAACCCACGAGCCTCTCCCGAGTCTCATGCCTATCTGAGCTGCCGAGTAGAATGCACCTCGGGGACTGCGAGTGCATAAATACCACGGCCGTCCCTGGGTTGTAACAAGTGGTAGGTACGTTTCGCCACTAAAGCATCTTTTAGTGACAAGAAGTTATTTTTTTAACCAATAAGACATGATTTTACCAGTTTTTTTTTAATCAAGTTATCGCCATCTTTCTGACTTAGGTTCAGGATTAAGTTATTTTTCTATCTTATGTTTTAGAAAGAAAATAAATCGATGGTTGTAGTTACATCTAACATTGGCATCCTTACATCGAAGAAGATTCAAATTATTTTTAGTTTTTTGCATTCACAATGCACTTTTTATTATTGAAAATGTGGTATTAGAAAAAATCTACCCGTCTCACAACTAGCTCCGATGGGACTCTAACCCACAACTTTTTACAGTCTGGGCTAATGCTCTAACCAACCACTGAGCTATGGAGTCGTTAGAAGGTCGAAGAAGATTCTTAAAAAAATACCTCTTTTGTATAAGATTATGTTGTTTTTTTTATCGCGGCACTTTTCTTACAAACATAACGTGTGACGCGCTTAGAAACATAACGTAACGTGAAATACGGGGGGGCATCGAACGACGAATGTCTGTGCGAGTATATCCCGACAGCGCGGATTAACTCAGCACGGTTCTTCCGCTCAATCGCGCGAGCGGATTCGCGCCCGCCCCGACCCCTACTAATTTGGGATAAGTGCTCACGTAGCGGGCTCAACGGCTCGACTACGAATGGGTACCTTTGAACTAGCTTTGACGCTCAACGACAAGTAACAGGAACCATGCAGTTAGAAGTTATTTTTTTTATAACTTTCGCTGTCCAAAATGTCGCAAAATGTTTTTGAAATAACTTATGAATAAGATTTTTTAATGAAATGTTTTTCAATTATTAATATGTGATACTACTACAACCTAACTGTAATACTCTAGTGTAGCCAATATTTCTGTACATCTATAAAAATACTTATTATCATTGAAACTTTGTTTTTTTATTAGTAATATGATTTACCTGTGTGTGGACGCATTAACTTAGCACGAATCTTACGCTCAGTCGCGCGAGCGGATCCGCGCTTGTCCCGAGACCTCTACTAAGTGCCTCCTAATTTGGGATAAGTGCTCACGTAGCGGGCTCAACGTCTTGACTACGAATGGGTTCCTTTGAACTGGCTTTGAAACTAACAAGAACGATTTTAGAATTAAGATTTTTTAACTTTTGTTGCTTAAAAAGTTGTTGAAGTTATTATTAAATAATATCGCTTTAAACTAAATGCACTTTTTTCAATGGAAACTACTAAACTACCTACTGCAATACCAGGGTAGACAATATTTTTGTACATCAAGTCAAATACTGCGAATGATTGAGATTTGGGGTTTTTATTAGTACCTATGTTGTTGCAGTAGTGGGTGGAGGAATTAACTGAGCGTGGATCTTCCGCTCGATCGCACGAGCGGATCCGCGCTCGCCTCGACCCCTACTAATTTGGGATAAGTGCTCACGTAGCGGGCTCAACGGCTCGACTACGAATGGGTACCTTTGAACTAGCTTTGACGCTCAACGACGAGTAACTGTAACAGTTTAGAAGTTTATTTTTGTTACTTTCGCACAAACGAAATACAAGTCAAATTCTACTTAAAATCTAATGTCCACGTAGGGCAGAAGCCCCGGTTTTGGCCACTGTACCGGTTTTGGCCACTTTTTGTTTTAAAAGCTTTCTAAACAACTTTTCGTCATTTTTGCTAAAAGGAATTAAAATAAGGTATTTTAAGGTAATAATAACAACCGTTAGAATTCCTTATGTCATACGATTTTTTTTCAATAAATTCCAGTTTCTGTTTGTCAAATGTTTGTATTATATGAATATTTTAAGAAATTTGTTTTTGATGAAATACACTATAAACCTTTGTTTTTTACAATTAAATTGCTTTTTTGCAATTGATTGGTTTCTAGCACATTAGAATATATTAATTTAACCTAGGTTTTGTTTTGATTTTTCGGTATACTTACAAAAGTTTAACTATCCATAAGTGGCCAAAACCGGTACATTTGGCACCTCTCACAAATTTTGTGTTATAGGTATTTAAAAAATTATTAAAAATTTTTTAATTTGAAAAATTTACCTTTAAAGGTAGATAAATTATTTATCATTTCAGATATGATTTGTATCTTAAATACCTAAGACCATTTAGTACTTAGTGCTTAAAAGTCAAAAAATCCTTAAAGTGGCCACAAAGGGTACCTCTGCCCTATATAACGAAATCAAGGACCAAATAAAGTTTATAAACCGAAATAGCACAAGTGGTAGCACTTAGCCTTCATCACACCTAATGTTAAGTGGTGATAAGGCTGAAGGTGGAAGCTTTACTACTCCAATCACTGAGGGTTTGGCTATCTTATCTCTAACTGCCGCAACACATTATTGTTGATCATGTGTGTTGTTCATTTTTAAAGAAATTCAATTTCAATTCAATTTTTTTAAAAATATTCAACATTAAATGTTAAATTTCGTCGTCTTTATTTTAATTAAGATGCTATGCTACTAAGAAGAAATGGTTAGGTATAATCGAGCCTTTCGATCGGTACAGTAAAATTAAAGAAATAATTTTTTTTTACATTCAGCGAGTTCGATTTCCAGTTCAGACAGGTGAGTATTCAAAATTCTTTGAATGCAGTTCGTTTTCTTTTAAAAATAAAAATGAAGTCTTCTTTCAGTAAAAATGTATATCTTCATTATTTAAGGTACTTTCCCTCCTTGTGACATAGTTTTGGGACGCCCTGTATATTAATTCCGCTATTACCACGGAAACCAAGCGGGTAAAACCGCGGGTAGCGACTAGATCATTAAATTACGTTATATTTTATATATTGAAAAACTATATACCTAGGTATTGAGGAACAAAACAAACACATACTGTATAGTAGATCCGCGATCAATAATATTAGCGCATTGGTATTCGTCGCCGAGTGCATTGGGACGCCGCGACGTGAGTGCATTTTGTCGTCGAAGAAACCAGTGAGCCGTGCACCCCGCTGCATAAACACACGCTGAAACTAAACAGCCAAGCCTGATAAAGGGCTTGAAATTGGTATTGAAATCGGTATTTGGTTTTGGTATCCGTTCTAATATTGGTACCGAATTAGTGAATAATTAATATTATAGTATTAGTTAATAATTCTTGACGGTATCCCTTATGTAATATAATATATATAATAAAACATGTAGGGTTAAGTCAGTTTGATTGAATGAATAAATCAATAATTTTGAGCAAGCCATTTTGTAATAGGTATGTTTCGACCATAAGGAAAAAGATACGATACTAAACGATACTTTTAGACTATTACTGAATGTTGGAATGGTTTAGCTACTATCATAAAAGTAAAATATTTTCAATCCGTAGGTAAGTTTTTTGAATGGTCCAAATTTATTTCCTTTCCACCCGTAAATAGCTTTAAGATCTATACTAAGATCCATGAAAAATACTTAACAGATAAGAGACTAGCCATTAGGTTAGTTATTAAAATATTTTAAGCATTATTCTCTATTCCACCCTTTTAAACTGAGCACGCATTGGATACGTTTAATCAAATAAAATTTATAAAGTGATATTACAACAAGACATTGAAACGATACCAACTTAACGTACAATGTGACCCAACACTATTCATGCCATACCGCGGTGCGACAGCAGATTTCTACAAGCTTTGAATATTGATGTTGCATAAACACGACAGAAACCAAGGAGCACACTCTGCTACAGCTTTTTTTTGTCGACGTTTGAATTTTTCCTAGATTTGAGAGCAATTTTGTGTGAGCGACGTATTTTATGGCGGCCGCCGGCATTGTTACAGCCACAACCGCATGTGGCCGGGTTATGCTAAACGCTAAGAGAACAACGAAAATTACGAAATCTCAAAATATGTTTTAGCCTCAGCCAACATCTGTACCAAATGTATGCATGTGCTCGTACGCCCGTATGTCTCTTGGGAGCGTTTTATACATCAATAGCTTTGTACACAAACTTGACACGCAACCATTTCAGCACTTTCCATTTACAATTTTTTTTAATTAAAATTAAAATGTTGCTTCTAATAATGCATTATTTTCGTTTTCTACCTCTCGAACGGAGCAAAGAAAAATCCTAAAGAAACTTCGTCCGGAAAATAACCGACAATATTAAATTTCCCTCTCGTAACAACGGTTCTGCCGGCGTAATAGACAAAACAGACGTTGTGATAATAAACACTTTATCGACCGAACGTTGGCCCAAGAGTGGCGACGAAATAAATGGCCTTTAATTTAGACGTGCAAGGGAAAATAATCGGCCTCGATACGGATAATGTCCCTCGTCCGGAGGCCTCAAGCCCACGTTGAACAGTGATTCGAGTAATAACAGAATCGAACCCAGATTTGTATCTTGATTTAATGTTATCTGCTGAATTCAGACGGAAAAGCTTTTCAGAAAATACGCCGTTTTTGGCTCGAGATAGAATATATTATTCTTTTGTATTATTTCTGGAAATTATAACATTAATATTATCCTCGTTTCTGTTTCACAGTTTATGGTAAGACCCTTACTTTTAGTACCATAATTTAAAAGAGAAAATAATAATTCAACTTTAGTACATAAGCTATAACATTTTTAATATTGTTAAGTAAGAAATAGCAAAAATTTATAATAAGTAACATAGATTTCAACCTAGTAGATAAATTATTTATTTCACTAGTTTAGAGAACATAAATAGGATACATAAATATATAAAAAATAAAAATAGTATAATAATTATGGCGAATACTTTCATTTGCGACCGATCGCGGCTTTGCCCGTGGGAGCTAGACGCTGTTTTCCCGTGAGGATGAAATATTTTCCCCTAGCTACTCTAAACCATAATCTGTATCTGTGCCAAATTTCATCAAGATCCGTTCAGCCATTTCGCCGTGGTTGAGTAAGAAACATCCTTACATTCACATTTATAATTATTAGTAAGATAAATCATTGACTGGACTGGACTGAAGTTAAGCACGAAAGTTGTGAAACGAAGAAGCCAATAAGAGTCAATATAAAATTACAACCATTTTTAAAATACATAAAGTTGCTGCTTACGCTCGTAAGCGCTTATATCGCTCACTTGAAGACGTAGATCGGTGGCATTCTACGAACTCTTCCAACGCAATACCATTATTTGATACTGAATGGAGAACAGATTTCGATTTAATAGGGCCCTTGGGATGAGAATGGTAAATTAACTTTTCTCTACTTTTATGGGCAATGGTGCTACGTAATTTAAAAAAGACATTTATTTTATGTTGAAACTGATGAAAATCTACGGATTCGATAAGACTTCTTTTATTTACGCAAGATATTTCACATACACTGCAGTTTCGAAAATTCATGAATCGGACGTAAGTAGTTTTGTAGGTGGAAAAGATTGGTTGTCATTTATGTTTCAGGTTTTTTCGGGTAATTCAAAATATCTAAGTGCTATATTATTTGTACAAATATTTGTTTAAACAAAAATATTAACTAGTTGTGAAAAGTTTTTATAAACAAAAAATCCACCAGCACTGAAAGTAGATTTTTGGGTGGGATTTACTAAAATAAATTACTAAATTTAAATGTACGTGCAGGGCTGGTTCGTTTATATTGCATTGTAAGTGCATACAGATAATTTTAAAATCTTATCCGAAACTTTCAATACGTATAATTTAAATTGTCTCCTTTTCTAATACATTACAGAACATTCGAAACCTACTCAATAATTCAATGCAAGGCGTAAGAAAAACGTTGGCTGCTTGGAAATAGTGAGTTTTAGCGGGAAAGGTCGACCTCAAGTCTCTACGATTTCAACAACAAGAACCTTTCAACCTCTACCCTCTTCAATGGAATTACTAATACTCAAGAGCCCACTTAATAATTTTTTTCCACATTGGTCCTAAAAGCTCGAAAAATAATTTTCTTTTCTACGGTTCATTTATGATTATGAGCAATCGAAGTAAGTTTTAGATGAATATCGATTTTAATTAAACACGTCACACGTTTATGTTTCAATATACCGGCTTTTTAATAAGTTTTTAGTAAAAATTTTATTTTTATGACAAGCTTTTTTGCTGACTGTACTTTAATATTATATTGTCATCTAAACCAAACCTGTATACAAAATTTCAGCTCTATCGGACACTGGGAAGTGGGTCAAATTAAGCTTGCAAGATTTATCCCCCACTAACTAACTACTACTACTAACAAACTAACTAACATGGCAAGTTAATAAATAGCTTGTAAAATACCTTTAAACTGTACGCGGGTAGAGTAAATGGATCGTGCTACAAACTAAACTGACGCGGTTTCCATTTTTGCTACTAAAAAACACATTGCAGTAGCTGTAGATTTTCATGCTAAAAATCAATCGTTATGGTAATCGAATGGTAAACTATACCGTCCTTAAAATACCGTCAAAGTGCTGCTGTCAAACATGTATAGAATTGCAGTTCCTGTACGACGAAAAGAGGCGCTGCAGGTTTTATACAAAATAATATGATACGATAACGGTTACCATAACGACAGTTTTTCGTGCTACCTACGGCTACTGATAGCCATCAGGTGATTTTGACGCAGTAATCATTTGAAACGTGCAATCAAGACGAGATCAAGAGTAGGTGTTTCTTCGACAGTTAATGGTTTTTTTTTCTATCTACTAAAAATAAGAATTGTCCGAATCTTCAAATGTCATTGTCCAAAAATAATCATCTCCTGGCCACGCAGACATGAACGCCTATAATTGGAATTGGGTCCCGAGAGGATATTCGATCGAGATAAAAGTTTCTCGATTTTAATCTGATAGCAATAGGAGAAAGAAGTTTACTTGGCTTCTTATCCCAAGAGAATTTAAAAACACATCATCTTGTTTGTTGTCTTAACGTTGCTTTATAAATGCCCGTGGAAGCACTAAAACGAAGTAATCTATAATTTTGATTACATATTAAAATAACTAAACCTATTTCAATTTTTTTTAAGTAACTATGGTCGATACACATATTTTGTTTATATTTACATTCACATCGGTCGAATCAACTATTCTATCTTTATCCTAATTAATTTTAATTAAAAGTCATTTAGAAAAAAAAACATAAGTTTTGTTATCCGGTTTTTTGCATTTTACCAGACAGAGATAAAATTACAAATGTTATTTTCTTTCTTAGAAATTATGAAATCGAACGTAATGTTTCCTGTTACAAGATGTCATTTAGTTAAAACATCCGTCTAATAATAGCGTTTATTAACAAGCTTGATTTAGAATTTGTGATTATACTTGGGGCTCAGCGCAGTTTTACCCGCATGGTACCCATTCGTGGGAATATCGCGATTAAAAATAGGCTATGTTACTCAGGAAGAATGTAGCTTTCGAATGATGAAAGGATTTTCAAAATCGGTTCAGTAAATTTTGAGTTTATCCGTTACAATCCAACAAACTAAAAATTTAATCTGTTCTCGATAGGTTTATTATTTTACCCTTTTCCGGAACCCGTTATCCCGTAGGAATATCGGGAACAAAAATATATATTTTACCTGTCACTCAGGTATAATGTAGCTTTCTAAGGTATTTTTGTGTTTTTATCAGTTTTTGACTTTATCCATTACAAATAAACAAAAAGAAAAAAAAAACCTCTTTATCACATTAATAGAGAGTATAATAATATTATACCCCTAATCAATTTAAATAAATAGCTTCAGACCCGCGTTCTTCCTGAATAAGGGAGCGATGGTAAATAAAGTCTTTGTGCCGCGATGGGGCGGTGTTTCACAGAATGTAGCGCCCAAATTGGCCTCTTCCCCGGACAGACCGCAATTAACGTTCCAAGTATCCGTCTAAGAACGAAATCGTTGCAAATACCCCGCCTTAACAAACCGCAACGAACTAATTCTCAAGAAATTCATGTAGCAGAGATAAAGCTCCGCAACAGTCTCTTGTAAGGTACCTACTTATCTCTTCAAATGTGTTGTTGTCAGGATGAAGCAAACTTGTTTTAAAAGAAAGGAAATACAAAAGGGGGAAATTATTATTTATTCAGGCTTTGACAATGAATTATTTAATAACCAAATAAAACTCCTTTTTTCCTAAAAATAATCTTCGACCATTTGAATTAAGACAATGCACGGTCAGTCAGCGTCAGAAAAAAAATGTCCTTTATAAACAAAACAAGAAAGATAAAAAGAACAGCAAAGCATTTGTAGTTATTTACATTTCCTCCTTCGGCCCTTCCAAAATGATTAGTAAGCATTAATCTGCCTTATCAGCGAGAGAAATAAAACGGTTGCGAACGGCACCCGAGCAGTTTCTTTTTTCCCTTGTTAATGTTAGCATTTGTATTAAAATCATAATCCGGCCAAAATGCGTTTCATTTCGGATGCCCGGAATCCAGAAATAAAATTGAAAGGAAGACAACAAAGAGATTTTACGTCTAAGTCCAGAGAGTTGTTGTGAAATTACGACATTATTCGCCGTCCGAGACGTCGGCCGTTAGGATGAAGATAATTTAAATGCTGTGTGTTATTACAGCGCTTAAATAATCTTGATAGGACTTCGCCAATTCATGAAATGCCTACGCGAAACTCCGTGGCGTTGAAACGAGAGATGTAGTGCAAATACTGTTTGGGACACAATTTGGATCCCAGTCAAACGAAGTGCTTGTGCTACTTTGTGCGCACGTGTCTTCCGAATCATTACAACGATGTTTTCAGCATTGTTGTGTTCCGGCAGTTAGAGATAAGATAGCCAGTTCCTCTGTGTTGAGGATTCTGGCAGTAGTACGCTTCCATCTTCAGCCTTATCTTCACTTAACATCAGGTGTGATGAAGGCTAAGTGCTATCCCGTTTGAAGATTTTAAAAAAGTGCCCGACCTAGATTAGTCTAGTACTTTTTTGGGTTCCGCGAGTTGTCTTTTGGCCATGAACAGATGACTTTTGCGCCAGTAGCTTGAAGGAACAGGCCTTCCTTATGGATGGATAAGGAGAATGGGCCATGAGCCACCACACGGGTCCAATGTAACTTGGTGGGTCGGTTCAACGTACCTTCCGAATACATAATCAATGTTTGGTAACACATCCAGTGACCATTATTATTAATTATTAATTCATATCGTGATCACACCGTGACCATCCATTACGAAATTATCTGCACCTCAACAATTGCAGGCAGAGCACGCTAACCACTGTGCGGCACAGGCTTTTCCTAACCAAACCATTATTCCAACAACACAAACAAGACAAACAACTTATTATTTAAATAAATACTGATAAACTCTTTCCCATTAAAATAATCAAATCGAGCCGCCCCTAAAAACAACCCTTACAGTAGATTGTACCACGCCAACACGGCGGTCCTTGGCAGAATTAACTTACATTTCATGATCGCCAAATCATAAATAAACATTATTTAAATGTAACAAACATTTGCATTTGAAATTAAACAATCTCTGAGAGTAATTCAATTTACTTGGCAAATATACGCCTCCGTCATGGCACCTAAACTCAATAATTTAGTCTTTACCTATCTGTTTATTTGGCATGTTGACTTATGCGTCTTTTGGCGGAATTAATAAATTATATACATGATTTGGCACGAATTACCGTATTTTAAAGAAATTTGTAATAAATATTTTGTAAATAATATGAAGTCTAAATGAATGTTAGCAAATAGCTTAAATACTAAAATGTGAGTGTAGTGTTTCTTGGACTGAAAATATATATGTTTATATTTTTTATTCCAAATTCCATTATTTTTCTTCTGCCTTGAGTTTCTAAATCCTTTTTGGACAGTGATTATAATACCCTTTGGACTGTCATTCAATGCATTGTTATCGTTTTATATGCACAACAAAGTACTTTGAGTTTAGAAATCATTTTGTAGCGCTCCGCTAAGCAAGGCTGCTACAGCGCAATTCATGTCCAATGTCACTAAATACCATTGAGTTCTAAGTACAGAGTAAAATTAGGTCCAGCCCATGAACGCAACCAATCCAGGTAGATTATGGCCGGCAGACAATAATTACGTACCCAGTCCATGATGGTATGTTACGTAATCAAGGATCAGTTGAAAGCTCCAACTATTGCGCATAAACTAGCCAATTGGGCCGCTATGCCAACAGCCAATTCAATTAGCATTTCATTTGTGAAGACTATTTTGTATTGTCATTTGTTTATTTTTTTATGACATAGATGTAAGAATAAATTAAGCTTAGCAATACTTTCTAAATTGAGCATTTTTGTTATAATTATAGTAGGTAAGGTAGGGTAAAAGTTGTGGGCACGAGTCTACCTGACTTGGAGGCTGGTTGTTGTTCTAGATGGCGTATCTTCTTTGATGTTCAGAAGTGTTTTGTCAGCCTAGACTGAATAATAGTTATTCATTTTCTTTTTCTGGACTGTAATAGAGAGGGATAGAGCTATTAGTGGTGACTCAGTTAATGTAGCTTAGCCCTAACTTTGTCGATCTGGGGGCCAAGTCTGCTAACGTTAAGTCACAATCGTGTCTCAATCGTGTTTCAATTTTAGTTCAGTTGTAGTGCTCTTTAAAACACTAGTTACAAGAATTATGACAGTATGATGTGATGTGAATGTAGTGTGTGGTGTGACCATCAGTAGTATTGTGAAAAAAGTACACATTTCTTGTAACTAGTGTGTAAATTAAAAAGCACTACAACTGAACTACAATATTGAAACACGATTGAGACACGATTGTGACTTAACGTTAGCAGGCTTGGCCCCCAGGACATTAGGTGTGGGGTTGGACGATAAACCGACGCATAATTACACAGCAGTTGGGACAACGATCGTACAGGCAACGATACCGCATGTAACTAAATACGGTTACTATTGGCAAGCGAAGAAACATAATAAGTAAAGACTGTATTTGTAAAGTTTTTAAAGTTTAATTTTAATAAGTTAGTTATTTATTTCCTTTTTTATTTCTTAGTTTTTTTGTGTTTGTACCATAAGATACCCGTATCTCAAAACTACTGAACCGATTTGGATGAAACTTAGACTGTTTTCTAAGTTTTAATACACCTAATTTAAATAAAAAAGAATTATCTCGATTAGACTTTAAGTTTCCGAAAATTTTGTGGACAAACATAGAAACAAACATACACACACTTGAAAAGAAAATAGAATGAAACTAGAATAATAAATGCTTTTAATTTTTATTTTCGATCTAGTAAATAGTGTGTGACACAGGGCATGACAAGATAAAAAACGATCGAAAAGAAAAAGTGATGTGCTACTTGTACTTAGTCAATGTAGCAACTCTAACTTGGTGTGCGGTTGGACGATGAACCGACGCATAATTACGCAGCATTTGGCACAACGATCGTGCAGACAAATAATATGAGACCACAGTCATGTAACTTAAGTAATTGTAGGTTAGTTATTGTAAACAAATTTTTTAGAATACTTAATCACACTAACATACACAAATTTATATTGATTTATTTTAGACCTTTAGATGTTATTGCTTAAAATTTTTTTAGAGTTCCGTAAGTCAACAAGGAGTTTCGCCATGTCCGTCTGTACGTCTGTCTGTCCCCAGCCTAGCTCATAGAATCTTAGTACTAGAAAGCTGTAATTTGGCATGAATATGCATATTAATCACGCCGACAAAATGGTAAAGTAAAATATAAAAAAAATGTTTGCCTCTCCTACATGCGAAGTGGGGATGTTTTTTTCTTGTCTACCTCATAGTGTGGGGAGTCGTTGGATAGCAATTTCAAAAATATTGCGGGTTTGTGAAAACAGTTCGTTGATTGAGGCATCCGTTTGCGAATTTTTAAGCTTTAAAGTGCAAAATTTTGTTTTGCCGGCCAAATGATTGTTTTTGGGTACCTACGTAAAAAATCATAAAGACGTGAGTGATGATATATGACGAAGTAAAAAGGAAAACTATCACAGCTAAGTAGGCTTTACAAGGTTTTGAGATTTATTACATTTTCGAAAACCGCAAATATAACTTTGTCATTCATACGAACACTATGAAAAACGAAGTTATTTTAAGTTAATCTTAAGTTATTTTTGCTAGATGTACGTTAAGTGGGTACGGAACTCTTCATGGGCGATTCCGACTCGCACTTGGCCGTTTTTTTTCTGTAAACAAATCTTAGGTATCCAATAATTATTTTGTTCATTCCAATAAAAATAATTGGCAATTTCAGCTTTAAACAGTATTTAAAAAGTTTTCTTACCCAAAGTTTTGATCGATTAGCAATCGCTAGCAGTATCCATAGCAGTTTCCGATCTACACTTTTGAAACCACAATTTAATAATACATACATAAATTTAATAGCAATTATATAGCATAATTTGTGAACTACCAGTATTAGTTTCAGTAAGTCGCATAATTTAGCAGTTTAGAACATTAAACGTACGGTTGTAGCATCATCCGGTGCATAATTGTGCAATAGTCGGAATAGAGTACGCAATCACCAGGCATATCAACGATCGACTGTAGCTAACACTTAGCTGTATCGGCAGTGAGTAAGCTATGAACTAACTTAATCAGGGAACTCTATAACGTTGGCTGAATGACACGCAACAAAGAAACCACACAAGAATATTGTAGAACAAGGCCATTTAACTGTATTGGCCCGGTAAAAAAATAAAAGTTGAAAAATGGATAATAAAGTATTTTAGAAAAAATTTACCCGTCTCTCGTCTCTCTCTCTCTTTTTTTCTAAAATACTTTATTTTCCATTTTTCAATTATAAAAATTGAATTGTGAATGCAAAAAAGTAAAAATTTTAATAAATAAAAGTTGTCAATCGAGAACTCGAAAGGAAAGGATACCAAAATAATATATTTTTTCGAGTCACCTATAAACAGTCAGGTGATTATTTCCCGGGTGATCAAAGGAAACAACATAGGTGGTCAAAGTGGAATAGACCATTTCATACCACCAAAGTTTTTCGTGTCAAAGTGCTTCTGTGCAAGTCTCTGACTCTGGCACTATTTTGACTCTGGCACGAAAAACTGTCGTTATGGTAACCGTTCGGTTATCGTGATCGTACTATTTTGTATAAAAATCAGAGCAGCGCCCCTTTCGGTCGTATAGAGAATTGAAATTATATACAAGATGGTGGTCAAATGCCTGCCCAGCCCAAAAAAAAAATTAAAAAAACATAGGTACTTGACAGAAGTTCTTTGAAAAGCTTTTGAGGGACGGTATTGTTTACTATACGATAAACATAACTACAGTTTTTAATGTTTAGGCCCTAAACATTAAAAACTGTAGTTAACCCTAAACTTTAGGGTCTAGTTAGCCCTAGCACGAAAAACTGTCGTTATGGTAACCGTTATCATGATCGTTTTATTTTGTATGAAAATCAGAGCAGCGCCACTTTCTATATAGAACAGATTTTTTTTAAATCGGCATAGTAGTTTTTGAGTTTATCCATAAAGGCTCTTTTACGCCGGAGCAACACTGTGCGACATTGCCGCATGCTACATATTGTAGCGTATAACATCTTGTAGTATGCTATGCTACATATCCAACACTTGCGGCATGTGGCAGCCTATGTCAAAAATATCGCATGGAATCCATCGTGCTTGGATACTAGCTGCGACAGTCTATCTCATGTCATGACGCAAGGTGTTGTTATGCCGCACGACTCTTGCCACAATGTGCGACATTTTTGCACAGTGTTGGTCCGGCGTAAAAAAGCCTTACAAGCATACAAACAAAGAAACAAATTTTTAATCTTTATAATGTGCGACATTTCTTATTTTGTAGCATGCGGCCTTGTGGCATGCCGCAATGTCGCACAGTGTTGGTCCGGCGTAAAAGAGCCTTACAAGCATACAAACAAAAAAACTAATTTTTCGTCTTTATAATGTGCGACATTTCTTATTTTGTAGCATGCGGCCTTGTGGCATGCCGCAATGTCGCACAGTGTTGGTCCGGGGTAAAAGAGCCTTACAAACATACAAACAAAAAAACAAATTTTTCATCTTTATAATGTGCGACATTTTTCATTTTGTAGCATGCGGCCTTGTGGCATGCCGCAATGTGGCACAGTGTTGGTCCTGGGTAAAAGAGCCTTACAAACATACAAACAAAAAAACAAATTTTTCATCTTTATAATGTGCGACATTTTTCATTTTGTAGCATGCGGCCTTGTGGCATGCCGCAATGTGGCACAGTGTTGGTCCGGGGTAAAAGAGCCTTACAAACATACAAACAAAAAAACTAATTTTTCATCTTTATAATGTTGCGACATTTTTCATTTTGTAGCATGCGGCCTTGTGGCATGCCGCAATGTGGCACAGTGTTGGTCCGGGGTAAAAGAGCCTTACAAACATACAAACAAAAAAACAAATTTTTCATCTTTATAATGTGCGACATTTTTCATTTTGTAGCATGCGGCCTTGTGGCATGACGCAATGTGGCACAGTGTTGGTCCGGGGTAAAAGAGCCTCACAAACATACAAACAAAAAATCTAATCTTTCTTTTTTATAGTTTATGAAATAACTAGCTTTCCGCCCGCGGCTTCGCCCGCGTGGACTACACGACGTTATCCCGCGGGAATGTGATATTTTCCGGGATAAAATGTAGCCTATGTTCCTCTCCAGGCTCCAAAGTATTTGTGTCCCAAATTTCAGCCAAATCCGTTTAGCCGTTTTGGCGTGATTGTGTAACAAACATAGAAACATCCAAATATCCAAATATCTAAACTTTCACATTTGTAATACCTATTAGTAGGATTTTAGTATAGATAGTAGAGATACTATACCATGTGACTATACTATATGAAAAAACAAACGTTTGCATAAGCACTTTAAAATGTACAACCAGATTTTTTTCATTTATTTATGGACAACAATAAATAAGGAAAATACTAAAATACATGGATAAATAAATTTTCAGCTTAATTTTAATATACAGTTACTCTACATACAGTGGAACCTATTGTGAACTACAATTCTAAGTAGTTACCTATCTAATGTACAAATAAGATTCTGAGCCACGATCTTTTGTTACAAAGGGAGTATTTGCGGTATTTATCTGCTTTGTTAAAGACCCAGCTGGTCTCAAATTACATGGACCGATACTGTGAAGCAGCGGAGCTATATTTGAATCGAGATTCTTCGGAATAAGTACAGTCAAACCAATTGAATCATGACTGGGCGGGTATAAGTTAATTTTCTAATTTAATAACGTCAATATTCAAGCTTGTTGATATTGACACTGAACTTTATTATTACACTTACACTGCATTTTCGACGCTTTCAAACAAGTTAGGAGCAAAGTAAGTCATTATTTAATTGTTTCAGCTGCTCATCAATGATTGGAGCTGTGATTGGGATTTTCTTTGCTAGAATTTTTATTCACATTTGATTCATCATCATCATCATCATTTCAGCCGTACGACGCCTACTGCTGGGCATAGGCCTCCCCCAAGGATCTCCACAACGATCGGTCCTGCGCTGCCCGCATCCAGCGGCTTCCCGCGACCTTGACCAGATCGTCGGTCCACCTTGTAGGGGGCCTGCCCACGGAACGTCGTCCGGTTAAAAAAATATCTTGGCACTCACTGTTTCATATTTATATAAGCATTCAGTGTTCAAATTTATCTAAGCAAACAAAGCTCTCAAAATATCTGTGCAATATGGTGTAGTACATTTAGCACAGAGATTTTGAGAGCATTGTTGGCTTAGATAATTTTGAACACTCTGACTGCTCATATAAATATGAAACAATGAGTGCTAAGATATTATGAACACCTTGCGTGATTACAACAATAATGATGATTCGAACTGCCTAGATCAAATTGGATTTATGTTTTTCAGATCTTTTTGACTACTCTAGAAGCTTATATCAATTTGACGCTGACTGTACCTACAGTTTACTAGTACGATTACCGTAACGACAGTTTTCGTGCATCGGCTACTGTATAGTCTGTTCGGTTAGATAGTGTCGGTACCCGAATGGCATTGTGGCTCTTGCTATAAAATCCTTACTAATGCAGATATAACTAATACGCTAATACACACAAGTTGGGAACCAAAGTCAATTAATTATGAAAATTTGGATATTTTTATATAAAAGGAATTTAAGTAAGTGATTTACAAATAAAAGGGCGACACTATCTAAGCGAATGGACTATACTAAATCTGTAGGTATCCACAGCACAAGTGCACTAAGTATGGCAGAAGCCCCGGGTTTGTTCACTGCCCCGGTTTTGGCCACTTTTTGCTCTAAAAGTTTTTTTTTCTAATAACACGCTAATTTTTGCCAATGAAAATTAAAATAAGGTATTTTCAGGTAATAATAACGTCCGTTACAATACCTTAAATAATACGATTTTGTTTTAAAAATAAACACTGTTTGTTTTAAAAAAATAAATGAAAATTTAAAGGGATTTAATAAGGATGAAATTTATTATACGCCTTTGTTTTTTACAATTCAAATTATTTTTTTGCAATTTATTGGTTTCTAGCATATTAGAATATACCTATTTATTTAACCTGGGTTTCGTTTTTATTTTTTGCTATAAGTACTTACCTACTAAAGTTTGTCTAGCCGAAACCGGAGCATTTGACATCTTTCGCACATTCTGTGTTTTAAACATAAAACTTTTTTTTTTTTATTTGGTAGGTAGAGAAATTCTTTATAATATAAAATATAATTTTTGTCTTAAATACCTAAGACTTTACCACTTAGTGCTTCAAAGTGAAAAAATCCCTAAAATGGCCACAAAGGGATCTTCTGCACTACTTAGGTCAGAACGATCAATAATTTGTATACGAAAAATAATAAAGTATTTTACAGTCTGATGTTTGTTTATTTATTTCGTCGTGCCTACCCTTTTTTACTATAGTATAGATACACCGACAAACAAATAATAAATTTAGCAATAGCAAGAATTTCTTTAATTGTTCGTTATCTGCCTTCGGCTAATCAGCTGAAGCAATTTAACTTGTCATTTTTAAGAACGTGACCAAAACGACGACGGAGTATGAATTATTTATACTTACCAAAAAATAGTATCTTAAACCCATTTCAAATTATTTAAATTTTTACTTTTTTGCATTCACAATGCAATTTTTATAATTGAAAAATGGAAAATGAAGTATATTAGAAAAAAATCGACCCGTCTCACAACTAGCTCCGATGGGACTCGAATCCACGACCTTTCGCTTTCAGAGCAGAGCAATCGCCCGAAAGCGAAAGGTCGTGGGTTCGAGTCCCATCGGAGCTAGTTGTGAGACGGCTCGATTATTTCAAAAATTTCCATTTTTCCATTTTTTCATTCGAAATTTCCATTTTCCATTTCAAATTATTAGGTCTAGGCTTCTATTATGTATAAGTTAATAGTAGATTGTATTACAAGGGAGTAAAATAATATATTTACGGCGAGGGCGCTATTTTGAATCCTGAACGCAGCGAGGGATTCAATATACGCCGCCAGAGGTGAAAATAATTTTGCGGCCGAGTAATACACTCTGCTTTTCATCCCCCTCTATAAGAAAAGCAGTAAAGACAACTCAAGTCTCAAACTACCTACCTTTCTTTGTCGTTCGGATACATCATAGCGCTAGTCGGGCAAGAAAAAAAATTTGAGTTTTGAAATAAAAAAATAAATAAATAAATAAAAAAATATGTCCATCAGATTCCTTAAAAGTATCTCCGGGGATACCGTAGGGGGTTGAAAATTTTGTTAGATTTTAGCTACGACTCACCGTTTAAGAGATAATCTCAATTTTATAAAATTCCGTTTTTGAAAATTTCTCGGTCATACAAAATCAGTTGATTTTTTTTTAAGTTCTGCACACCAACCACACTCCAACCAATGCTTCTTTAATAATGTTCTAAATTCAAATCTCATCGTTTTGGACCCTGTTATGAAGCTGTTCAAAATTCAAATCTCATTTATACCCTCTTGTCATAACAGGTAAAAAATGAATTGTTTTGGACCCTGTTATTAGATAAACAATCATCGCTTTTCGAATCGATGGGATGAAAAAAGTATTTTCAATAATCATACTTATTATTAATAAGTATGATTGTTTATCTACATGGTCCAAAACGATTCATTGTTTACCTGTTATTACAAGAGGGTATAAATGAGATTTGAATTTTGAACAGCTTCATAACAGGGTCTAAAACGATGAGATTTGAATTAAGAACATAATTAAAGAAACATTGGTTGGAGTGTGGTTGGTGTGCAGAACTTAAAAAAAAATCAACTGATTTTGTATGGGGCCGGGACTTTTTTCAGGACCAAGAAATTTTCAAAAACGCAATTTTATAAAATTGAGAATATCTCGTAAACGGTGAGTCGTAGCTAAAATCTAACAAAATTTTCAACCCCCCTACGGCATCCCCGGAGATACTTATAAGGAATCTAATGGACATATTTTTTTTAATTTTTTTTTTTATTTCAAAACTCAATTTTTTTTTCTTGCCCGACTAGCGCTATGATGTATCCGAACGACAAAGAAAGGTAGGTAGTTTGAGTTGTCTTTACTGCTTTTCTTATAGAGGGGGATGAAAAGCAGAGTGTATTACTCGGCCGCAAAATTATTTTCACCTCGGGCGGCGTATATTGAATCCCTCGTTGCGTTCAGGATTCTACTTTAGAATCCCTCGCTGCGCTCGAGATTCTACTCTAGAATCCTTCACTGCGCTCTGGATTCAAAATAGCGCCCTCGCCGTAAATATATTATTTTGCTCCCTTGTAATACAATCTACTATTTGTCTACTACTATTCCATGGAACCTTTAAGAAAAATTTTAATGGGCTAAAAAGTACATGATTAGGGTTCAATGAGTTTTTATGTAAAACATCTACCCTTACCAACATTTCGGATACTTTTGATGGATAAAATGGTATCAAAAAAGTAGATTTTTCCTCCATTAACGTTGTTTAAAATAAAGAATTAATTAATTTATTATTAAAAAAAATTATTAGTGTCCTAAAGAATATCCCATTTTAGTTTTAACAAGATAATCCTTATTAATGCTCTTCTTAATAATCATTTCGCTAAAGACTATGAACAAAATTGAGTGAATAATTTCTAGCATCTCCCGGGGGTCAGTCTTTGCTAATTAATCGTTAAGATGGCGGGCTGAGAAAGCTTCAGTTACAAGTTAGTGGTGCGAATAATATAAAAATATGTTTTATTCTTATATGCTTACGACAGAATTTTGTTACATAAAAAATAAAGTAAGTTACAAACCTTTTTTAATCTTAATAGATTATTGAAGTACTTAATCCTATATAACATTCCTTTCCTTAATAAATACCAGTTTCAAGAATAAGCTTATTAATTACCTAATTTAAACTTTAGTTATTCATGAATCTGTTTAACTCATTTGAATTCAAAAGTATTTTAAGTCCATTACGGGCGTTAATGTTATTCATTATAGTTGTAAAGTTTGTTACAAGAGCTTTTACAATATTTACAGAAATCAAGTTTTACTCTTTAAACGTTGTCCAAACCTTAGAGTACTAATTCATTTTTCTACTGCTTTATTTAATCATCGGTTGAGAGGCTACCTTTTGAAAAGTAAGTATTTCTTCTAAAGTTTCTATATTAGAATGCCTTTTTAAATATAATAAAAAAATATGTTATCTAATATGGAGTTCTTTAAACTTAAAACATACTTACGTAACTCTTTTTGCCTTTAGCAACAAAAATATCATAAAAGTAAATATAGGTTTTTTTTGACAAAAATACATTGAAAGCTACCTACAAAAAATCTAAAATTATCAGTCTGTTGAGATTCCCGTATAAAAAATGTTTTTTAATAGATTATTATGACTTCCCGGCTGTTGTTCACACGCGGGCGCTTTTTGCGTCGGAAGTTCTACTCAAAGCGTTAGAAAAACGCGCGTTAAAGGTTCGCGCACATTATGTTGGGGCGCAGCGGGGCCGAGCGGGCCGCATCGCAGTGCAAAATGCGTACATTGAACATTGCACATAGTGACGGGCCGGACCGCAGCGCATTGACGGATTTTGAGTACAGTGTACTGCCAGACGTCCTACTCCATCAAGATAACACGACACCTGCAAGATATACCCGTCTCTTTTCACTCGCTTCTGATGACAGGCATGAGCCTGGAGAGTGAGAGGGACGGGTATAACCTGCAGGTGACATGTTAAATCGACCGAGTTGTAAGATCAAAATCCACTTGCTATTGCACACTGTATTGGGGCGCAGCGGGGCGCAGCAGGGCGGGGCGGGCCGCATCGCAGCAACCAAAATCCGCGGCGGATTATGTGGCTCGCTGCGCCCCGGCATAGTGTGCGATAGTTCATATACATACAAGCGATTTGAGCGGGTTTTTGTGCTGCGGCCCGACACACTGCGGCTCAACATAATGTGCGCGAACCTTAAACACAGAATAATATTAATTTGTAACTTAAAGCGTCCAAAACGCGCCCGTGCGAAGGCAAAGACAAGTATGCTATGCGGGATGCGCGCCCGCCTATTCATCGCGTCGCGCGCGGGGGGCACTCAGTTGAGGTGAAAGCGCGAGTCGCAACCTCTGAGTACTGAATCCTATGGAGATGGCATACCTACGAAAAATTGAAGCATACACACACACACACAAGCACACATACCGAGAAACCAAAATGGCGCCTTTCCGTAGTGCTGCCCTATTTGTACATCGATATATTTATTGATGAAGTTATAGACACAAGTATTTTTGTGACTACCTACCTATATCACCCTATATTTTATAAAAGCAGTTTCGTAATCACCTCGATAATTTAAAACGGAATTATAGTGTATAATTATATACCTAGTTTTTTAGAATAATATTACTTAATAATGTGCTTAAATTATACCTACATTTGCACATAATTAAGTTCTTTATGACAATGACACAATGTGTATGTGTTTGTGTATGTACGCACACAATCATTGGCCCTACCGCGCGCGTGAGACGCAACAACTGTAAAGCCCCCAGTACAGGATGGCCGATCATGTTGGCCGACCATGATGGGCCATCGTGTACAGGGGCGGTTTGCGTGTGATTGCCGTTTGAATTTAATAGGTTCCAAAAATACTAGACTAATTTAGAAATTTCTTTCGACCATTAGAAAGCTACATTCTTTTCGAGTGACATAAGCTATATTTTATCGTGATATTCCGATGGGAACGAGTACCATGCGGGTAAAACCGCGAGGATCCGCATGTTATTATTAAATTTATTGCTTGTTAAGTACATAATGTATCAAAAATTCCAACGCAGATATAGATTAAAAATAAGGTCCTGTAGTTTATTTACAAACTAACCTTAGTAAAATATAGTTCATATTGCAGTAGTAGTAGATAAAAGACCAACCTACTATATTTTACTGAGGTTATAGTTTGTAAATAAACTACACGACCTTAGCTTCAATCTGTACGATTGTAGATCTGACTAGTATATAGTGATCTGTGTTGTAGATACATTAATACTTAGCGAGCAATAAATTTGATTGAGGGCGCCCCACTTGTCGGCTCTACTCGTCTTTACTTAGAAACTACAATTTTATGATCAAATTTTTTATGTTTTCCGAGTCACGCGTCTATACAATGCGAGACCTCCATAGAATTCCAGATCAAAGGTCGCGAGAACCAGTTTAAGTAAAAAAAGGTAATGAAATAAAACAAAAAGCTCCATATTTTAAAAACCTATTATGTTTATACAACAAGGATTGTTTTTTTTTACATAACACACATTACAATATAAATCACAAAGGAGAATGCCTACTAGGTGTAGGTACCTACCTTCCATAGAAAAAAAGAAATGTCTCAAAAAAAACAAGCATTATTAAGTAATAAAATAATAAACAGTTTGAATCGAGATCTTTACTAGCAAGCATATTTTTTTATATATTTATAATATAGCGAAGCGACATCTAGTGGTAAAAAAATATACTTACTTTTATTGTGCTAGAATGAATGTAAGTAGGACAACAACTTTACAGCAAAATGACATTAAAAAAACACGTTATATATAAGTATCCAGTTTTTGGCAACCGGAACAGAAAACGTTGTCGCACTATAATTTCAATTTTGCCAGTGGCCTAATTAACGTCTTTTTCAAAACTTAAACTGTCGTTGACGTTTGAAACTGTTCTTCAAAATGAAAAGAGCACATAAAAATAGTTTTCGTACGAGTCTTTAAATTTTCCTTTCGCATTGTATCCAGCCATATTTTTCTTTTTTTGTTATTTTTAGGCAACCTAAAACAATAAAAACAGTTTAAAATTATTACACTCAATTTACACTTGAAATTTGAAAACATCGATAATTCGATAAGAAAAATGCTATAAGGGCAACTCTAGCGCAAAACAAACAGATTTATATTTTCTTGAAATACACCAACAAATCTCACCAAAATAAGTAGTAAGCTACATTTGGTATGAATTCTAAGTAAACTATTCACAGGAAAACCAAAACACAAGGCATTTATTGTATTGTTTTGGTGTTTTTGCAAAATAAATAGTACGTACCGGGTGTAATGTAATGTTTGGACGATTTTCACTTTTTTTGATGCCACAAACTACCACACTGCAATTAGACATGTTCCTTGTTGCTTTCTCTCACTTATTATACCTTTTATTCACATGAAAGTCTCAAATTAAAAGACTTTTATCACAAAACACTGCAAATACAACTCTCGTTGACAGCTCACATACCGAGAAACCTAAATGGCGACCGGCTTCAATCATGCATTACGATGACGTCACGTTTCAATGTTGCCAAATTAGGTCGAATAAATATATTGCTGTCTCTTTTTACATGAAGTATTGCAGGTAAGATAGAGCAAGATGGCTACAGGTTTATGAGTACAATGTCGATTTAGCTCATATTTGTATAACCGATAGTTCATATAGAACAATATGCCATCTCCATAGGATTCAGTACTCAGAGGTCGCAACGGTCGCACAATTTAAAATAATAACGAAAAACTATGACAAGGCGGAATCCAATTACTGGTTAAGGATATAGCATAGGTAAAAAAAATATCGTCGATGGCCGTTGCTTACACAAGCGAGGGGGTGCTGGGATCGGTAAGACTCCGGCCGCGGCACTCTCGTAGACTGAGAAATACGTGTAGACGCGGCATGCAGCGCGCATTCTATTTACATCTAAAATATCACATAAGTGCGCTTTTACTAAGGAAATTATATTATGTAGAATTATTATGAATATTTATTGTAAACGTCGGTTTGTAGGAAGAGTAGATCTTAGATATTATTCGTACCTATGTAGTAAAAAAAGCTTTTTTTAACAAAGATAGTCACTTCAAACGATTCTTCAAAATGCAAAACACAGCAGCAGCTATTTATATTTATTTTCTATCTCTAGATCATTTCGATAATATATCCATTATCGAAATGATCTTCGCAGGCAAAACTACAACATTTACTACAAATTACACTGAAAAAAAAAATGTATACTGCTCTAACCAGTAGGTACATTTTCAGATTTATTCCAATCAAATTAATAAAACTTATAATTAAATATAAAAAAAAAATAACTCATACTAGCCCATCATCCAATACTTTTTTACAAAATAAATCTACTTAGTTAATCAATATTTAAATAAGTATACCGTTTATATAAAATCACGCTATCAATCTATAATATAAATCAATATATAAAAAAACACTTAAATAAAAATATTGTTTAAGTACAAAAAAAATAAAATAAAATACATATTATTCCAATACCAAAAATGATAATATCAAATAATACAATAACTTGTGTCATTGAAAATTGGAAGCAACGATCACATACACCCAGATACAAGAAAATATCTAAAAGTTAGTTTTCGACATTTACCCGTCCGAGAATCGAACCTGGGACCTCAGAGATAGTGGCACCTAGAAAACCGGTGCGTACACCAATCGGCCACGGAGATCGTCGAATTTGTTTAAACAAAATGTAGCGCAACTGAAATATTTGATACTTTGTTTACTAATGTAAACTTGCCAGTTTTATAATGTGGTTGGTTATAGTACTTGAATAAAATTTTGTGTGAATAGATTCACCCAGAAGATGCCTATTCACTTGCGACTTTAAGAGGTTTGGGTTGTAGGTACTCGGGCAAACAGAAGCCGGCAGGGTATTCCAGGCATGATGAAGGAGTACTTAATTCTCTGAGCGTGAGTTTAAAGGAGAGGGCGGAATGAGTTTATGCAACTCAGATGCACACTCGTTAAAGCATACCTACAATTATACATGCATTTATTCAACTTGACTTAAGAAATAAGCTCTTTTGAATCGTCAATATTTTCGTTCAAGACTTTTTTAACTGATAAGAAGAATAGGCGCAATAAACTTATCAGCTTTAATAATTGGAGTAACGATATTTCCAAAGATTTATATCGTTAACTTTTACAACTTTTTCATTATAATATTACATTAGTTCAGCTAAGGTTATGTGTTACATCAAATCCATGCATATAGTATATATCTTTCAAATAGTCGTCTACTTTATAATATCCTTTGCCCATGAGCGATTTTTTGCCGAGACTTTTGAAGTTGTGCAAAGGCAGCTCTACTAAATTCTGTGGAACTTTATTAAAACTAGCTACGCTTTTCCCCAAAAACGAACTTCTTGTTTTTTCAAGTCGAATCCTTGCAACGGCAATCTTATTTTTATTTCTTGTTTTGAATTGATGTATATTGCTACGTTTTACAAATGTATTGAGATACTTCTTCACATATACCATATTCTCATATATGTATTGTCCTGCAACAGTTAATATGTTGATTTCTTTTTAAGAATCTCTTGGCCGAAGTTTGTATATGGCGCGAATAGCTCTTTTCTAAAGCACAAAAATACTTTCGATGTTAGCTGCTGAACCCCAAAGTAATAGGCCGTAGGACAATACACTCTGAAAATAGCTAAAATAGATTAACCTTGCCGTTTCAATATCGGTTAAGAGCCTTATTTCTTTAACAGCAAATGCCGCAGAACTGAGTCTACCGGCCAAGGCTTCAATATGAGGGTCCCATTGAAGTCGATAATCTAATGTTATATCTAAAAATTGAGTACTGTAAATAATTCTACTACATTGTCATCCAATTTTATGTGAATATCAACCTGTCTTACATTTGGCAGGGATTTTTTTTTTCACATTTTGTTTTTTTTTCGAGTTTAATGATAGATTAATTGATGGTACCACGGCAAAAAGAAATTGCCACAGTACCATCAATGGTACTGTCTAATGGTACCATGGTAAAAGAATGGATTATTGCTATGAAACCAATGCGCAACTTTCGATAAAGTACTATTTACTTCGTCAGAGCAATTATTACCTCTGTCAACTTTAAAGACTAGAGGAAGTGTCATCAGCAAATAGCACTGTCTTGCATAAATTCTTTGCTTAAAAAGGAAGGTCATTTATATAAATTAAAAACAGCAAAAGGGACCAGTATTGACCCCTGGGTGACGCCCATGTTGATAGGGGCTCCAGTAGACTCAGTTTTGTTGATAACTACTTTCTGTGTTCTTTCACATAGATATGATTGCATAAGGCTAACCGATTTATCATAGACACAATAATGTTTTAATTTCCTTAAAAGCGTTTGGTGATTAACACAATCGAAAGCTTTGGAGAGGTCACAATAAATACCAACTACATCTCGCTTGCTCTCCCAAGCATCAAATATATGTTTTTAAATATAATATGATAGGATGACATACCAAGACCAGTATGAATTAGATCCCATCTCACAGGACACCATCGATTTTGGGAATGAATTGCTAGAAGCCATATCCGAAACAACGAGAGAAAAGTGGAACAAGCTAATCGAAGGCGTAGAAGGCATGGTGTTTTATAAGGAAACTAAATAATGATCCTAAAATCGCTGATCGTCATTCCAATGTGACCACAAACCAGATCGCTCACCACTTACTCCAAAATGGGAAAGCTTCCACGAAAAGTCTCCAGAAGAAATTTACACGAGACCCTGGTAAAGAGGTTAACCACTTGGACGAGGCTTTTACAGAAACAGAGCTCAAGTTTGCCCTTGATAAGCTCAAAGAAGGTAAAGCCGCTGGCTTTGACAACATCACGGTCGAGCAGCTGAAACGGTTTGGTTTCGTACTACTTATACAAAACTGTCATTTCTTGTATGGCAGTTTCCAAAGGATATGTAATCTAATCACTGACGTTTTAGCCACCTACTTTTAATAAATGACATTTGTGGCAGAGAGTGTATATAAAACTTCTTCGAGATTATTTATTTTTATGAGTTTATTATCTTTGATATAATATGTTAGTCAGTTTAAAGTTAGCCCGCCATTTGTTTATACTTTGTGCAATGAAATTTAAATAATGAAATCAATATTCCTCCTTCGGAAGTACTTGTACCTATGCAATATTTCATTAGAGTATCAAAAATTTTACTCCGACTATGCAAGTCTCCTTACAGAACTCCGCAAACTTATCTGACGCGGTGGTTAAATTTGAGAGTTTAAACTGTCAATACAGCTGACAGACCTTTCATTCTTTTTATTGCTACTGGCGCCTCAACCATCGGTTTTAGATATTGTTGTGGGAATTTCAAATTTCGAATTTCAAAACCGCGAGAGCAAGAGCATGTCTTGCAAGAGCCTCTAATTTTGTACTAGGTATTGAATTATAATGGAAAAGAGAATTAGTAATAAAAAACAGCGAGTTGCACTCCGGGAGTGCCGGCAGAAGTGAAAACTTGAATATAAACGTTGTGCATTTTTGATATTCTTAAATTTTTAACCAGTTGATTTTTAGAAAATATACTTATAATAATGAACTAGATGCGTTGATAAAGGGCTCCGTAGACTTTTTCACAAACAAAAGGAGTTTGGACAAAAAAAAAGAAAATAATACGGACTGGATTTGAACCGAGGTCTTCTGTTCTGCCGCCGCGCGCCGCCTGTTTTGTCTAACCGAGGTGCCAGAGCTATCAGACCATCGGGAAAGATGGCGAAATTTGCCTTCGTATTCTAATGACATTGTAACAGTTTTTCGATCAGGCCCCCAAGTACGTCTTACGGTCACGTGATCCTGGGACCGTACTCTGAAACGCAAATCCGAAACTTCGGTTAGCCCCGCCCCTATCACTCGATTCCGTTATGACTCGAGAGTGAGAGGGACAGGGCTAACCGAAGTTTCGGATTAGCGTTTCAGAGTAGGCCCTCTGACGCGAGTTAAACAGCTTTTACCCATCATTCACAATAAATAGTGCACAACGCCGCTAAAGAAGTTGTCACTTCAAGAATGTTTTGAACCTGAAATTTTCACAAAATGGTGCGGTATATTATGTTCCTCACTCAAAGGTAAGAAGCTGGACTTTTCACAGTCTCATAAAATTGGTGTAATGGTAATATTAGATCAACTAGGTATATGAAAAAAACTTACGTCGGTTTTATTTCAAGAATTGCTTTTTATTGCATTATGTCTCTGTAAAAAACTTTTTCAACAAGTGAATTTCTTATTTCTAGATGCAATTTTTTACACCTACCTATCTTAAGTTTCTCACATTTCCAATTTTGTGAGGAACCTAAAACGAACATAAATTTAATATACAGTAGTAGAAGTTAGAAACTTAGACTAATTATGTACCTACCTACAACACAACAAAATATAGGTACTCAAATAGTACAACTTTTATGGGCTCTTAAGTATCTTAGGCAATATTACTTATCCGTCACTTTTATTTCAAACTATTAATGTTTGCTTTAGGTAATGAGTAAAATTATTACTTGTCCTAGGTTACATAGGTCTATGGTTATGCAATAAATGGCAAAGCACTCATCTATACCCAATCCTGAAGCGCTAGTTCAATATTTCCTAGCAAAATAAGCATCATTGAAAAAAATTAGGATCCTGGTTTGAGTTTTTTTTTTTCAATTTTGGCGCAATCGGAGCGATACAGTCTCCACGTCCAAACGCCGCCAATGCCAGGCGGAGACTGAAGAATTATGCTGCGAAACGGTGTACGATGCATTTTGGGATACTAGTTCTTGAATATAAACATTACAAAAAAAATTTTTAGTAACTTCCCTAGATATGACTAAGAACTACTTACACAAAAAAAATTAGCTTGATTACTCAAATAGTTATTGAGATAATTGAGTTTAAGACGGAAAAAAGGGGTCTTGAAAATAATTTTTTTTAGAACATTGTATTTATTTTATTCAAATAAAATTTAGTAACTTCCCTTCATAAAGAAAAGATCTATCACATATAATATTTTGGAAGACCTAGCAATGATACTTTGTCAGGAAATTTAATTTAAAAACATTGAAAATTCTGAGTTTGATCGCCGGAATGCCCTTAAATAGCAGGCAACAAAATTATATCCAACTAGTGGCTTCTCGCGTTCACGTTGGCACATCGGGATAAAATATAGTCTGACACTCGGTTTATTCGTTAAAAAAATACAAGTATTTTCCCTTTAAAATATTAGTAATTATGAATATGTATTACCAAAGTAAATTTCATAATAAAGGGTGTCTTAAAGCCTACTTAATTTTTTAACCGACTTCAAAAATTGAAAATGATTAACCGACTTCAAAAATTGAAAATGAAAAGGAGGAGGTTATCTATTCGTCGCGTTTATTTTTTTTTATTTTTATGTATGTACACCGATTACTCGAAGTCGGCTGAACCGATTGAAATGATTCAAACGTTTTCACATCAGGCTTTTTCCCAATTTGGTCCCATTTTTCAAAATTTTGAAATCGGTTCAGTAGTTTTCAGGAAATCTTGAAAATACTGTCGTTTTCGTTACCACTTTATTAACCGATTGATGCGGTTTATGTGTGTAGGTGTAATATATCATACCTATTTATAAGGATACACGAAAATTGCCTGCATGATGCAGTAAAAAGAGTGAAATAAAAAATATTTTTATTATGATTATGATAATATTTTATTTACAAATGCTCGCCTCGACTTTACTGGCAAACGTTCACCCTTTTTGATAACATTTTGACATAATTGTGGTTGGATTTCGTCAATAACTCGACGAATTTCTGCTTTGAGCTAAGGAATTGTCTTTGGATTACTTGCATACACTTTTTCCTTCAGAAAACCCCAAAATAAAAAAGTCCAGACGGGTCAGATCCTACCATCATGGTGGCCAGTATACTTGTTCTCGCCGCGAGATAACTCGTCTCTGCAGAATTCTCACCATTTCAGTAGTGGATTTTCACAATTTCTGTGCTTGTTGCTCGACTGAAAAACGCTCCATTACTTAAACTTTGCTGATGACACGGCAAAATATCAGTGTTCCATTTTTGGCTACCACCCTTTCTTGGTTGATATTCCCAAATGTCGCACCAAGCGCTACTCAGCATCTTTTATATTGCGCACAGCAAAGGAATGGAACTCCCTCCCTGCGTCTGTATTCCCGAGTACTTATAACCCGACCACATTCAAAGCAAGAGTGAATAGGCACCTTCTGGGTGAGCTCGCTCCATCGTAGATCCTGTTCTAGCCCATGGGCTTGATTGGGATCAAGAGCAAACCCATTAAAAGTAAAAAAAAAAAAAAAAAAATTAATACAACACAAATTCTAAATTCAAGTAGGTTTTGAGACACCCGTTACGATTCGTAATAGGAGTGATATCACAGTCTCAAATGAAAATTATTCTTTATCCATTCGTTACTAATACAACATTATCATATCAAAGAATTCTCGATAGAGAATAAGCTATAAAACAGAAGTCCGTGTTACGAAATAAGATTAAAACGGCACAATTTTCTTTGCACAACGATTCGTTAAACTACTTCAGAGGTATGTGAGTTACGGTATAAAAAAGACGTTCCTTTTTTGCAATCAGAAAAAGCTAAGCCCGTTCTTTTTATCGATGCGGGTAGCGTTCAGTTCCGATCTAATTTAGGGTCTGTGATAAAATACCTTCCTAATTTTATTTGTAACAGGATGTGATTTCTCAGAAGGTATGGTCAAATCAGCTGGAGTTTAAATACGAATTTCAAATTAGAAACCGGAGTTAAAGAAGGGAAAACCAATGTAGAGATGAATTCGCTTACGCATTTTGTTCCCTGTTTGGAAATTGAATCATTATGTTTATTGCGTACAAAATTGTGGTTCATTGGATATCGCAATACAATACCTACTTATCTTTTAACTAATTTAGCAGCCAAAAATATGTAGAGACTTCTAAAAGTTATTTATTTTAAGCTGTTGTGTTTATATGAGTTAAATTTAATGATTTTAAAACTAAAAAAAAACTAGCTACTACTACAACCCTACCGCCAGCTTTTACAACATGATATTAAATACTGGTAATGCTCCATTCGCGTAAATAACATTGACTGACTGGCATATTAACAAAAAACTGAAGTTGATGGATTGTCGGTTCTAGGATATGAGAGTCTTAACCCAGGCCTTGACGAGGGACCGTTCAAAATTCTCTACAAGAAACCTGAAGAAGTTTGCTTATAACTCTGCTAAATAATATTTTCTGATTACGTCGTGTTATGTAGCTTTGGGTAGTTTAAGAAGCATTTCAAAGGAACAAATTGAGTTTTTCTGATTTGTATTTTATGAAGAAAGTAAAGACATTTATTAGCGGCACACACAAAAAGTAACATAATAACAAACTACAAACAAAAAAATAAAAACAAAGATAAAAAGCACCACGAAACAGGACTAAATAGTGTGTGCGTCACGCTAAAGGACCCTTCAGCACAAAAACTCCTGGGCCACTCGTAGGTTGTTAGAATGACCTAAAATCGCTGTTATTCTGCCAAAGCACGGGTAACACAAAGACAATCAGCTATAAAACAACAAATAATTAAAATAAAAAAATAAACTTTAAATTACACATAAGTAATCCAAATTTTTTAAAATTTTAAAAACCCCCGACACAAGAAAACCACAAAAAAGTCAGATAATAAAATTTCTCTCGGTCGGGGGACCCCCTTTTAATACTTCTCATTTTGTGGTCCTCCGACCGAGAGAGACAATTTATTTTCTGACTTTTTTGAGGTTTTTTTGTGTCGGGGGTTTTTCAATTCAATATTTTTTTTTATAATAATTAATTAATTAATAAGCTAATTTCAGCCAAAATGGAGCAACTTAATTTTTGATTGCCATTTTTTGCCGCCATTTCGTTTTTTTTATTGCACCTAAATTTGCCCAGGGTGTACTGTACATTATTTCAGTCAAAGCACCACGTCTGTATCCTTTTCCGTTTCGGCATCTCCATAAATGACCGGATGAATTTTCATTAAACGTGGCTAAGAACCATCTCGATTAATTTAGCTTTTAATAAAATTTTAATAATAATTTTAATAAAATTCTTTTAATAAAAAAAACCGCAATAAAATCGCCTGATCCATTTAGGCACTACGAATATACGTACAGACAGACAGACAGATATAGGCCTCAAACTTATAACAAACTCTTTGCGCTGCGTGGGGGGTTAAAAACTAGTTCTAAATAAGTTTTTAAAGTTAATATATTATAGACCTAGGGTTGAGATCGGTTGCGTTGCAAGCAGCTCACGTAAATTTGAATTTAGCTTTCCCAAAATATCTTATTACCACATCAGTACACAAAAAGTTGGATGGCCATTTTAGTCAAATGCATATGCTAAAGTAACATTCTCTTAAATTATTCAGTAGTAAATAAATTATTATCATATATATTGATTAAAAAAAATAAAAAATTTAAATGCTTAAGGTGCATGTAGTCGTGAAACGATCATTTTTGAGGCCCTAAAACTCATAAATTAGCCTACTGATGAATCCAGAATTATTATATATTAAATATTGATATATAAACTTCAATCTGAGCATTTAAAAAAAACATAGTCATTAAGATACTATTAAAAAAAACCATTGAAATGAAGCTGTTTTCTACTTGAAATACGCTACTGCTTCTAAACTACAAGTGATATTTTCACGTTTCTTTCAGGAAGAGATTTCAAACTTGTTTAACTTAAAACTGAGCATTTTTCGTTTTAAAATAATACATAGTTTTGACGAAACGTGTGTTTAAGCTGTTTTTGTGCGCGTAGCGGGCGGGAAAATTAGGCCACTTTTCTATGGTCAAGGTCGTTGGCGATACCACGGGCCTTAAGCTAATAACAAAACTATAAACATAAAATAAAAAGTGTACGTTGTATTTAATTTCATTCAATTGACAAACCCTAAAAAACATTGGTTTCCCTGCCAGAGAAATGTGTCAAAAGCTCTTGTTAAATAGTGACAGAAAAATTCAAAGCTTAGAAAATTATCAAAATGCCTTTATTAAAACAAACAAATTACAAGTAGTCTAGCGGCAGTTTTATATAACCAGTTGAAAGTTACACAGCAAAGACCTAAACAAGATTAATTGATCCACTGGAACTTTTCCAAGATATTGAATTCAAATAATAGCCCATTACTTCGGAATACTCAAATCAAATAAAAACTAACGCAATATTTTCTCGAACTAAATGATTCCAGTGAGCAGTTCCGCAATTTTACTGAAATATTGATGCTATAAACTTTGCAATTTTAAAAGAGTAATGTCAGATTCCAGGTGCTTGAAATCACTATTGGGAAATAAAACGAAGCAAGATAACCGAGAGAGGGATACTTTTTTATTTGTGTTCAAATTGTAATTGGTAGGAAACTTTCATTTAATTCCTATGTTTTTAGCTTAAATAACTAACGCATTGTTTTTTCTTATTTTAATATTTAAAAGAGATGACTATTCCCCATTGGTTGTTAGGGTTCCGAACCAAAATGGCAGCAAAAAGGAACCCTTCTTATGGTACGTCTCAGTCCTTCTGTCTGTCACAGCTGGATATCTCGAGAACTACTAATGATTTTAACTTGAAATTTGGAATAGTTTTAGAAGACGTTTTCCAACTATTTTGCAAGTAAGAGAGAAATAAAATATTTAAATATTTTTTTTGCAACAGGGACTGGAAGGGCATCTTAAAAGTTCGAAGTGGGGCTACTAGCCATATGGGGTATCATATTAAAGAGCTCTGCTTGCACATTCTCAATATTTTTTTCTTTTTTTAGGCCACGTTGTTTTCGACTTGATGAAAAATGTAAAAAAAATCCCCTTAAGTCCGAAGTTTGCATAAAGAAAAATCTGAAATTATTTTATGTGATAGAAGGTTATGTAAGGATTACATGAAGAATAAAATTATTTCTCTAAATAGTAAAATTTTTCAGAAATCGTCAATCGTAAAAACTCCGTTACTTCCTATCGGTCTTTACTATTTATATTCTACACCGCAATTTTTTTGACAAATATAGCCTCGCCGATAAAACATTTTCACGTTATATTTATGATTGTACGTAACCCTCGGTGCGCAAGCCCGACTCGCTCTTGACCGGTTTTTACAAGCTTTTATTTAAATGCCAACTTTAATGCGAAAAAATATGGTAATTATTAAAAATATCATATAGAAGTGTCACTGAATCACGTTATAGTAAGGTAATCAATTATGTCTACACTTAACTATACAAACGAGGGTATCGTATTCGTAAATGCAATGTAAACTGCTCCTTCAGAAGGGTCGATTATATAACATTCGAGATAGTGGATGAGATATTCGAGGCACATGCAAGGCAAGCTATCTCGGTACCTCTGGTGCATACGAGATGTTACGAATTGATCGAATACAAATACCCTACAATGCAGGAGATACCTACCTGGGTACTGTAAAATGTCAGTACATTGACCATTTAATTTTCGGGGAAGCCACAAACTGAACCCCTAGTCAGTCGTATGTCTTATATTATGTAATAGATTAAATATATTTTTTTTAACATTTCCTAAATAAATCATAACCAATTTAATTAAAACACACCCCTTGTTTAAATCATAACCCCAAATTACTGCAGTACAACAAAACAACTTCTAATTAACAAAACCAATACGAAAATCGTGAGTTTCGTGATTTATCAGGGTCGGTTATAAGTTCGCAGGTACGTATGGACCCGTTCATATTGGCGCGCCGGGCGTAAAATAAGTCTCAGGTGTAGTTGATAGCTTTTATCCGCCAAAACTGATAAAATATGCCTTGCCCTAAACCCGGCCCTTGACGTTAGTTCACGGGTGAAATTATGAAACTTATTGCTTTGTATCGACGGAATTGTATGCGATATTGGATTCATTAAAGGAGGAAATATACCATTCTTACCATACAGTATAGTAGGAAAATCTAAGTTATAAGGGTTTGTTTGTTTGTTTATCTCCGAAACTGTCAGTAAACAGTTAGACTTGAAAATAATGTTTTCTTTTGATATATTCTCTCTTAAGAACTTTGTTGAAAGCGTTATAGATAATTATTTTACATCCCTTAACAACTTACAACATCGCAACTTGCTACAGCTATGCAAACATTATAGAGGCAATTATGACAACTCATGAGAAGCACACCATTAAGAGATAATTTAATTTAGTGGTGACATTTGTCTAATTCTGAATGGTACGAAAAAATGCTATAGTAAAGTAAATACGTAAAAAGCACATGAACTCCCGATGACTATAACAAATTGACTGCAAGACAGTAATAAACGATCTACGTTCCTATTCAAATGTAAGCATAAAATATCACCTGACGCTCACAGCGCAGAGACATGCATAGATGAACAGCTTTGCATGTTCAATTTCCCAGAAGACTACGATACAAAGTAAGTGCCAACATTTTTAGTCTGTACTAGGGATACAGTTGAATGACTTGGTATATTGTTTCAAGTTGAAGTATCAACACATGAAAATAATGCTGGATTTTATATATTTCATAGTTTAAATGTATGCAAAGTTAAAAGACGTTTCATATAGGTACTCTTTAGTTTTACATGGTGGATATTTAGTGCTTTGTGATTTTAATTTGAGTTTTAAGTATTTAAAAATGAATGATTTTTGTGTTGTCTTCTTCTATATTCTATAATTATTGTGTTTTATCTGTATCAACTATCTGTAAGAATAATTATGTAATATTTTTTCACGTGTGCTGCAACTTATTAAAGTACAGAAGGAGCTTTTATTGAACTTAACATACTTTTATTACAAATGTTATAGTCGAATTATTCACCTTTAGATCCTTTCAAATTCGTTTAGGGTGCATTTATATCCAATCTTAAGAATACCTAGTTAGTTTTATATAGTTTTCTTAAATTTATGGTGTTCACAGACCAAACATAAGAACCCATTTTTGGGAAATCTGTACAAGGCAACAGAGCTGAATGTGAAATAACTCACTTAGTCACAAAACAGAATCCCTAACTGGTTTTCTTTGTCCATATAGACCTCAGTTAATTCCTTTTCCACCACGCTACACTGCACATGGGTAGGAAAATATGAGTAAGTCTGTAGTTGATTCGATTCGTTTAGCTGTCTCGAATAACTATGGTGGTAACGCAGTCAAGAACTACTAAATAGACCACGCTTTACATTATCTTGTTAAAATTAACTTTACTAGTATAACGCAGCCTTGGTCATATCTCACGTCAGCAGGATCACTTAAAATTGATGGTTTTGGGATTCTTAGTCAGTCTGGTTGCCTAATTATTTTAGTCAAGAAAATTTGTGCATGGTTAAAATATTATATGCTTACTAACTTTTCGCCCGCGGCTTTCCACCTGAACTACACTATGTTTTCCCATGGGACTGAGGTATTTTCCCGGGGGAAAATATAGCATGTTGCTATTCTAGGCCATAATCTATCTCTATGACAAATTTCGTCCAGCTCCGTTCGGCCGTTTCACCGTGATTGAGTAACAAACTATATTTATTAATGTCAGTTTAAGTTAACACAAGCAGATCCTCGCGCTTTTACCCGCGGGGTACCCGTTCCCGTGGGAATATCGGAATAAAATATAGCCTATGTCACTCGGGAAGAGTGTAGGTTTCTAATGGTCCAAGAATTTTCGAAATCGGTTCAGTAGTTTCGGAGCCTATTCGATGCAAACAAACAAACAAACAATCAAATCTTTCCTCTTTATAATATTAGTATAGATTAGTAAAGATAAAATATAATTATACAAATAATCTGTAATTGTATTCGCTTAATCGTAAATATATAGGTATTAGCTAATATAAGATTTAAAAAGATTATCATAATAGGTAGGTATCTGTAGTTATGTATGTATGTACGTTGTAGGTATGTATTCTGAGCGTTATCCCCCATTAAGAATTACGTGACAGAAAAATGACAAATGTCACAAATTCTAGTACAGGAAAACACTTCAAATCTCCACTTCGATAACTTGTATCACAAGAAATAGTATAAACTTAGACTTAGGCATTCATCCCGTTTTCCACATTGATCCCTTTGGGACTATAACACTGGGCTAGGACTTCGCAAAGGATCAATTCCAGTTTCTATTGGGTCACATCTCAGCAAATTCTAAACTTCACTAACAGGTCCTAGACAAGTGGTACTCGATAAGATTAAACAATCATATTATAGTCCCACAGATTTATCTGAGCCAGTGACGTGATGGTGAGAGAGTCACTGAGGCTCACAATACAAAATTTTCTGACTGGACCGACTAGACTGTCAGTAGGCTAAAAATAGTTTCTCATGTTTTAGTTTTTAGTTACAGTGACAAAAAATATAGTCGGATCAGATAAGTTAAGCACGATACGTGTGAAACTGACTTAGACCATGTTAGTTATTATGAAAACAATTCTAAAAAAGCTCATTAAGTAAATGACAAATCTTCGAAAATTACGGTAGCTTTGAAAACAAGCCATAAACCTAGTGAATAACTAAACGCTTTTTATTGAAAATACAGGACGTGGTCAGGAATTCTGTACAAGACTACCTCAGCAAACATTTACTTACAGTCGACTGACTATACTGTTCATTGATATACGTTGATAGACTCATCTAAATTCAGTTTGTTCGTGACCTGAACCCGAAATACGAAATTTACTGCAGTTAATTTGTACTAAAACTACCAGTTGAAGACGATCGACTACCTTTATTTGGTTAAGAAGTTACGGTACACAATATTGTTACAGCAAACTGGAACTAACACAAAGGGAATGGGGAAGAAGAATTCTACATGAGAGCACAACTTAGCGATAAGTAACAAACATGAATGAATAAAAGATTTCGTTTTGTATCTATCTCTCTTTAGCAGCCATTATTCTTCATACGAATGAGTAAAGTAATGTCACTAGCTGTTTATTTTGGGAATCCAAGAGTTTGAATGCAGACTTCACAACGCGAACTAATTATTTAGCGAACCTCTTGGGATAATTAAGAAATATCTTTAGAATAAAAGCGTAAATGTTAAGCACTCTTTCACACATTCAAAGCTTTTACACTTGCGGTAGCCAATTTATGGATACTTAAAACAAGAAAGAAGGATCCAGAATGCAAAAAACGCGTTATATGGAACATAATAAGTAATTATACTTGGCTTCGTCCTCAAGATTAGCATATATACAACATGTAGTATCGCCTAGCGGATCGCCATATACGCACTATATTGAGGGTAACACTAGTTTTTTTTTTTTTTTTTTTTTTTTTTTGTAAGGTACTTGCAACACTTCCTCGCCGCGCCATTGCCTTTTGACTCATTCGCGTTTTAGTGCTTCGCCAGTACGCACCCAACTAGCTTCCTTTTCAGTTCGTTTTTATTCCATCATTGAAAGATGCCGAAACGTAAGTCCAAGGATGACTATGAATATTTAACGAAAAAGTTACGTAAATTAGAAAGAAAAATTCGTAAGAAACGTAAGTTGTCGACTTCATCTTCGGAATGTTCATCGATTCCCAAGGATAAAGAAGGTTAGTAACAGTGTTATTATACAAGTGTAAATGTTAAGTGTTTAATTGTGGAACTTTATAAATTAATTAGTCGTTTTATGGTATAAATTCTGGCATTGCGAACAGTTCGAGGGGCTGTTTCTTGTCAATAAAAAAGTAATGCAGGTAGTCACCGGGCTATCTCACTACTTTTAAAAAATTTATACCCACATTATAAAAAATGATTCCATTTTACTATAATATATACCTGGGCCCTGCGTGCTTCTCTTTGGAGATGTCACCACCCGATTAACTTAGTTTTTCAAACAGTATATTAGGACTGTTTATTAACTAAAATGGTATTTAATGCGATTTATCTCTGCGATTTCAGATGAGAACATGTCGCTAGAGGAGAATTTGCCTATTGATATAATAGATGTGGAACAACCAAATACGGTTGATGATGCGTCACAACAGTTGACGGAAACTAACGACACGTCAATTCTAGACGAACCAAGTACCAGCGCTGCTGTAACAGCAGCGCCGGAACCTACCGAAACAACTCTTGAACTTGACCAAGATATCATGGACATTCTCGGTAGTGACCCCACAATGAACACAAAATACGGCAAGGACATTAATGCCGATTTAGCTGTTCGAATTCAACATTATTGTACATCTGGTCTTACTAAGGAAGTTCGTAAGGAACTATCCGAAAAATATTTAATACCAAATAACTGCAAACTTATCGATGCTCCACAGCTGAACGCAGAAATAAAGGCGGCTTTAACGGATATCGTAGCCAAACGTGACAAATATATTGAAAATAGACAAAAACAGTTAGCCACTACTTTATCTTGCCTAACTGAAGCATTGTCACATCTTTTTGCCGCTCAAACTAAAGATACAAATTTAATAAAATTAATAATGGATGCAAGTGAAACCTTTGCGACTGTCAATTTAATGACTCAATTACGAGACGTAATTTTATTCTCTCTACAGTAAAGAAAGATATGAAAGAACAGCTCCAAAATACGAAACTATCCAATTTTCTTTTTGGGGATAACCTATCCGAGACTATAAAAGTTGCGAAGGCAATCAACAAATCTGGAGCAGAACTAAAAGCGGCCTTACCGCCGCCGAAACCAGTACAAAATAAGAAGTTTATTCCTGGCTCGTCAAAAAACTGGAAAGCACCGTTTCCAACAAGGAAACCACCGGGGAACAATACTCAGAAGACGAAGGAACCAGCGCCGCCTCCAAGGAGTCGGCCCTCGAGCTCATACAAGCAGTCGCAGCCACGGCAGAGCAATACTCGCCGATAGAATCGGTAAATATGTATGCTGGCAGATTATCATTATTTTATAAACAATGGTCTATGATAACTCAAGACCCCATGGTTTTATCATGTATTCAGGGTTACAAACTTTCATTTTCAACTCCTGTTTACCAGGCTTACCCGCCAAAGATCCCGATCTATTCGGATGTAGAAAAACAACATTTTGATGAAGTTATAAGTAACCTTACGTCTATTGGTGCAATTTCCACGTGCACGCCTTGTAATGGTCAATTCTTGTCTAGCATATTTTTAATACCTAAACCAAATGGTAAAATGAGGTTCATACTAAACTTGAAAAATTTAAATAAATTTATTAATACTCAGCATTTTAAATTGGAAGATTTGCGCACAGCATTAAAGTTAATTAGTCATGATTGTTACATGGCAAAATTGGACTTAAAAGATGCGTATTTTTTAATAAAAATACACCCCGACTCTAAAAAATATTTACGTTTTCAGTATAACAATATTTTATATGAATTTAACGTTTTACCATTTGGTCTGAACACGGCACCTTTTGTTTTTACAAAAATAATGAAGCCCATCGCAAGGTTATTGCGCATAGCAGGACAAGCATCGACCATTTATTTAGATGACCAATTTTTAATTGGAAATACTTACAGTCAATGTGCTGACAATATTAACTTAACCAAGAAGTTACTAGTATCTCTTGGATTTATCCTTAACGAGGAAAAAAGCTGTTTGATACCTAGCCAAAAATGTACGTTTTTGGGATATCAAATAGATTCAAAGAATTTCCAGGTTAGTTTGCCTCAAGAAAAAATTGATAAAGTATATAACGAAATAAATAAATTCATTAACATAAATAATAAAAATTGTAAAATACGTGAATTTGCACGATTTGTTGGTCTGCTGGTTTCATCATGTCCAGCCATTGAGTATGGCTGGCTTTATACTAAAGCATTTGAGCGACTTAAATATTTAAATTTAAAAAATGACAATAGTAACTATGACAAATATATGTATTTACCGGTATCATTATTACCAGACCTTAAATGGTGGAAAAATGCTATTAGATTTTCCGTTAATAAAATAAAAAGCGAGGCTTACTGCTTGGAAATTTTTACAGATGCCTCAACAACGGGGTGGGGAGCAGCATGCGGGAAAAAGACGGCAAGCGGGTTATGGAGTAAAGAGGAAATAGTTAATCATATAAATTATCTTGAAATAATGGCAGCATTCATAGGGTTGAAAACATTCGCAAAAGATTTGCGAGACTGCGAGATATTATTACGTATTGATAACACGACTGCCATCTCTTATATCAACCGCATGGGTGGGATACAATTTCCACATTTGACAGATGTCACTAAAAAGTTATGGCAATGGTGTGAATGTCGTGGTTTACATGTATTTGCATCTTACATTAGATCGGCTGATAATAAAGAGGCAGACTTTGAGTCCAGGCGCATACACCCGGACATAGAATGGGAACTTGCACATACAGCTTTTGAACAAATAATTGCACAGTTTGGTACACCAAACATTGACCTTTTTGCTAGTAGAATTAATAAAAAATGTAATAGATACATATCATGGCACCGTGATCCAGATTGTTATGCAGTTAATGCTTTCACTATAACTTGGAAAAACTTTGATTTTTATGCGTTCCCACCTTTTTCTATGATACTGAAATGTTTAAGAAAAATCATTTCGGACGGAGCAAAGGGTATCATGGTAGTGCCTTTATGGCCTACGCAGCCATGGTACCCCCTATTTCAAAGCCTGTTATCATCAGAACCGATCATATTGAAGCCAGACGATAACTTAATTATTTGTAATTCCAGACACCGCAGCATCCACACCAAGCTTACACTGGTTGCCGCAGTCTTGTCAGGACAGCGTGGTTGAGAAGGAGTGTTCCCCCCTCATCTGTTGATGTAATGTTAGCGTCTATTTCTGAAAACTCATTCAAGCAGTATGATGTGTATATTAGGAAATGGCATGAGTTCTGTCAAATCAATAACGTTAATATCTATGTGGCATCAATACCAAATATTATTTATTTTTTAACAAAATTATATAATGAAGGTGCTTCATATAGTACACTCAATAGTTGTAGATCAGCATTAGCTCTAATCATAGGGCCTAATATTAGTAATGATGACAGAATCAAACGATTCCTCAAAGGAGTGGCTCGCCTCCGGCCTCCACTACCTCGCTACAGTATCACTTGGGATACGTCTATTGTACTGGATTTCTTAGGAAATTGGTATCCCAATGATGATATGTCATTAGATATAATTAGTAAAAAATTAATAACCATTTTGGCACTAGTAACTGCACATCGAGTGCAAACCTTTTCTAAAATACTTGTAGAAAACATTGAAATTTTTTCTGATAAAATTTGTATAAAAATACCTGACCAAATTAAAACTTCAAGAATAGGATCTTTGCAACCATTGCTTTGTTTACCTTACTTTGAACAAAAGTTACATATTTGCCCGGCAAAAACATTAATATCGTATTTAGATAAAACTAAAAATATCCGAAAAAATTCCAAAAATCTTTTTATTAGTTCTAAAAAACCTTTTAAACCAGTTTCCACCCAGACTCTAAGCAGGTGGATCAAAACTGTTTTGAATGAAAGCGGTATTGATGTCTCAATGTTTAGTGCCCACAGCACTCGCCATGCAGCTACGTCTGCGGCACATAGATTAGGAATTAGTATTGATACTATCAGAAACACTGCAGGCTGGAATGGTGACTCCAATACTTTTTTCAAATATTATAATAGAGTTACTCCAGTAACCAATAATGATAATATTTTTGCAAGAGCAATGAGTAATAATTCATTAAATGATTGAGCTAATTCTGAAATTAAATGTCAGAATATTGTTATTTTCTTTAGTAATTTAATACATAAGTACCTAGTCTGATTTAAAAATAAAAATGTATAATATACCTAACAAATACTTGTTATTTCACCGCTGTCCCCTTATAAGCTTTACTTTCCGACTCAGGCTCTAAAAGTCTACATGTTGTATATATGCTAATCTTGAGGACGAAGCCAAGTATAATTAATGATTAAACGAGCTTACCTCAAGTGAAGTTCAATCATAATTATACGAAGGCTTCGTCCGAAGAGATTAGCATCCCTCCCTCCCGTATAAAACTTCCCTTGAAAGTCGTAAAGTAAATAAGGACCTAATCTCTAAACTAAATGAGTCAAAAGGCAATGGCGCGGCGAGGAAGTGTTGCAAGTACCTTACAAAAAAAAAAAAAAATAAAAAAAAAAACTAGTGTTACCCTCAATATAGTGCGTATATGGCGATCCGCTAGGCGATACTACATGTTGTATATATGCTAATCTCTTCGGACGAAGCCTTCGTATAATTATGATTGAACTTCACTTGAGGTAAGCTCGTTTAATCATTAAATAAGACTGAACACTTTTCGAAACTTCTAAATAACCACGACATCCACGTATTGAGTAATAGTATATTGTTGTCGAACATAGTAACATAATAGTAAATTAAACCTTGATTCACGATTTTTTTAATCAAAATTTTTGTGTAAAGTTTGTATTTCTTTAGCTTAAATGTGCTGATTTATCTTTCTCGTTAGAAATCGATGTTTGCACTAACGATATGCCTAATTAGTGCTTTAAACTTTTCACACAATCATAATGAAATTAAAAACACAAAAAGCAACAGGGATGAAAATAAAATATTTATCGGCAAAATATATAGTTTCGTATTACGTTATTTTTAGAAAAATGTTTTAAGTTTGATGGTTTATATGGCTTGCGAGAGTCGGATTTATGTTACTGGATCCGGCTGATCCAGTTTAAGCTCTTGGATACAACCCCTGGCTGGAAATAATAAGACTCGGGCGTCGTGCTCTCTACAGTGCAATGCACGTATTAGTGAACAAACGTGTTCCACGTTACAGGACGGCAAAACGATACAGCTATTGTTTTGTTGTTACGAAATATACCGTATTGTTATTTAGTCAGAACAAGAAATCGATTGAATAGATAGTGAAAGTTGAATACTCATTCTAATATTTATAAATGCATTGGTAAACTTTCCATTTTCTTTTATGTCTGAATAGGTACATTTTGTAGAAAAGAAATAGCGAAAATAAATAGTGAAGTTAACAAAATAAGAGACGAAAATTTGGACCACGAGATTGAAAAATATTCAGGTTTACTAAGACTTCTTTGTTTATTAATAGAAGCATGTGATTTGCGAGACGTTTTTGTCGCAAATCAGACAACTCGAACTCAAACTCAGATGGCGATTACGAGGATATTATTATGTAAAGTTCGATCAACAACACACTACTTAGATGACGCTTCACGAACTAAAACAAAACAATAATATGGCACCGACTGACTTTGTTTTGAAGGGAGAGAAAGGTTGGGAATGTCACAGTCTTACGTCAAAAATGACGGGAATCGATAGGAAATAAGAGCGCACCTTTGAAGTGCACTCTTATTCGTTCGGCCGTTTTTGACACTTCAACCGGTTATGACAAAAAATACGACTGAAACAATGATTTAACAATATTTAAGATAAGATATATCAAATTAAGTACCTATGCTTTACATCGCCACATTTTTTCCGATATACGTGGGTGGATTAAGCACTTGTAGGTACTACGGATATTAAAACTAATGTTTCTGGTGAAAATTGGGTTCCCTACTCCTGTAAGCAGGATGGCAAATGATCCATCCAAATGCGTCGTTCTAATAATTCCACCAATGTTTCTGTATCTTTCTAGCATTTAAGGTGTATGTTCTCGTTGGTTGTCATATAAAAAAACTGTTCAACAGAAACTAATAATTTTCTATGATATTTTTAATATACAGTTTAAAGGCGCACTTATTTCTTTTTCATTTTTATGCAAAAGCGTAATCTTATACGTACCTACTCTTTGAAAAGTGAAATTAAAGACCTAGAATTCTAGTTCTGTAACCGTTTTTTAAGTTTCAAAATGGCACAGAGAACAAAAATAAAGCCGAAGCCTAAGGTGAATTACACGTGGACGAAGTCGCGAGTATCTACTAGTTACATACTAACGAAGGCTTCAACATCAACCATCATAAGTCCTGAAACCGGTCAAGTGCAAGTTGGATTCGCATAGCGAAAGTTCCGTACCTACTTCAACCATTTTCCCAATCTGACTGTAGCAAAGTTAGTTGGCAGTTATAATGATTTTCACCGACCGTAAAATTGAGTTTGTCGGTAGCGTCAATTTGTGGATTTCTCAAAAACGGATTGTCTGTCGAATGCTTCAAGTTTTGAATGTCTAAGATAAGAGAGGAGTTTTGTATAATAATAGAATCTCTCAGTAAGCCTCGTGGTGTCACGCCTAAAAAAATAGTTATGTTCAAAGCTTTGGTTTCTTAAAAAGTCTTCCTCATTCATTTCGATGACGGCAACCCTAATTATTTATGAAAAAGTCATCTTGCCTAGGAAAGCGACAGAAGATATAAATAGAAACAAGTAAGCGTTCTGTAGAAACAAAACACTCTCTAACTAGACGCCAAACGATTAAATTTATTGTGTCCCTTTAACCATAAATTTGATGAGAGGGCGCCACTGACATTTGGCTCACTCATAGAAATTCAGGAGGTGCGTGATCGGAATGCCGATGGCCAGATTAGACTTCCCGGCAAGTTGGCTCGGAAGACTGCTATGATGGTCCCCAATTAAGAGTTGCCTAATGGAGACGGCTATCTTATCGAAACCAACCGAATCGTTATGTAAGTTGTTCGTTAACGTTCAAGCAGTTTATAACGCAGTAATGTATTTTGAGCGTTGGTGTAAATATCAAATGTTCTATGCAATTAGTACGGTAACATTTGAAGCAGAAACTAATTTAATGAAAGGACGTATGCGATGCAAACGTGTGTGATTTTTATGCGTTTCTCAAGGGTCACTTATTTTCTTTTCTACGCTGCCGGGTATTTCCCCCATGGTGTATAATGTCTTTTCCCCCGTATACCCATATATATACGGTACAATATTAGAATAAACGTTTTGGTTATGTTAACGACCAGTAGGTTATCATAATATTATTATTCAATATTCACTTTCTTGAAATATAAATACTTTCATAAACTGACTTGAAACATGTGATCGTCAGTTCATAAACTTATATCATAGCTATGGCGATAAGCGCAATGATTTTTGCTGGTTTTTATATTTTATATTTAGTAGGCATACTAAAATATAGGAAAAAGGCATTGTGAATGCATAAAAATTATTTAAAATCTCCATTAGTAGGCATAGTTGAAATTTGATTAATTAAATTAACGATTAAAGTCAATTGTTTTGTAACATAATTCTTTGAATAACACTCACATTTATAAAGTATTTAAAAGATAAAGTAAAAACATAAAACTACCAGAATTCTAGTACAGTATAGGTCCATAGATTATAAAAGCTCATTGGGAACGCGCTCGTTCATCGTGCATGCGTACGTATGTGCGACTATTTATGGTAGGGGATGTGAAAAGCGATATTTTCGCATCGTGATGTATGGGGATCTTGCCGGGAGCTGTAATGAGAAATTCCGATGTCACTGCTTTTTGTATGACGCCCAAACTCTCGGGGGCGCGATCGGCTTTGATAGGCCGAGTGACTCGTCAGAACTGAACAAGATGACCCCTAATTATGAATATGAAATAAATATGAATGGCGATGCCGTCGCGTCGTCGTCGGTTCAAAGGGATACTTTGTGATTGAATAAAAAATTGTATGTCATCGTGAATAAGGAGAGGCGAGCGCAATTTGGCGGCGTAAGTACTTTAGTGACTTTGGTTATTAGGATTTTAATTATTAAAGTGTGTTTGAATATCGGGCTACTGTCCGTTGAGTTATTACTAGTATATAAATAGGTACATTTATTTCATAAAGTACCTTTGTATGTCTATTCATTTAGTTTGCTAGCTACATAATTTATTAACCTACTAAATATAATGACAACGACATTTTTACTAAAAAATCCTTTCATTCCCTTGACCCACGATTATATCCTGATATTATCCGAGAGCTACTAACCCTTTAAATACTTATTAAAATCACAGTACGCACTTTTCTAGTAAAACTATTTTACTGAATCCTGTAGCTGGTTTGAATTATAGCTTCCTCAATACATTATAAACCTCCTTTTATAAGCAAGAACCTCCTCTTTCAGATTATACCAAGCTGTCATAGGAGTGAGGCTCACAATTTTCTTTAATGTCCCCTTGGAAACATATTGTGTGGCGTCCAGCGACGGGCCCGGAAAAAAAGGCTTTTGTTACCAAACTTGTCAAGAAAGCAATCACATGAAAAGCACTAAATATTTTAGCAAAATTCCTTATGAAAGCGACGCTTTATTTCCTTTGGGAGAAGAGCGTTTTTTGTGTAAAGATTTTTCTAGGACAGATTTTACGTTCTATTCCTTCGTGCCTTCGTGATTATGCAACGGTCATTTGTTTGTATAAACAATACTTCTAAAAATGTCGTCGTCTTTTGTTATAAAATATTATCTAGGTTTTTAGTTACGGATACTTTTACAGCTGATTTCAATAACATATCCGTAAGAGATAGGCTTACTAAATAGTTGTTGCCTAGATGGATATTTTAAATGACGGGAAATAACAACAGTTGCCTGTAACAGATCCATGATAGTAGGCCTATCTCTTACTGAAGATTATTGAAATCAGCCGTTAAAGTTTTAAGATAAGGCAAATAAATATTATTAAATAATAATACCAATATTAGTTTGGAGGCAAGCAAGGTTGGGTGTATCCACTATAAATTAGATAGGTAAACATTCAACCTTTTTTAAGCAATAGATAAGATATATATATATCCTATAAATACTGTACCAATCAATACTGACAACCGAAAAAGCGTAAACGATACTAAATATTGCAAGGAGAAAAGAAAAGTAAGATCAGCGCTATCGCCAGTCTTTGCCCTAAAATATATTGAAACGAGAACGCGAAAAGGCTCATGAGGTTTTTACGGTTGTTTAAGGTAAAACGCCGATTTTTCACTTACAATAAAACGTCGCCGGCCGCGTTTATACATTTCTTTTGTAGCCGCTGAGGTACGGGAATTACCCTCTCTTTGTAATGCTAATTTTAAAACCAAGGAATTCATTTTTTATTCATAAGTTTTTCTGCTCCAAAGCCAGCAGTCGGAGCATCCGACTCAACTGTGATGAGTTTTTCAGTTGAATAAAAGTCATGTATATTATTTAACGGCTTTAAAAATTGTCGCTTTTGAAAAGGTATATTGTTCATTTATATTCTCAACTTTAAAAAGAAACTACTTTATGACATATTCATTCATATATTTATTCATATGTTTTAAAACGTATAAAAAAGCTTCATGGTATATCCATGTAGCTGTTTTCCTGGCACCTAAAAAGTGAACCTGACAAAAGGAGGCTTAGAAATTATTTACCTTTCGTTGCAAAAAAATATATTGTTTCTAATCATGGAACATTGCAAAATAACTTCAACCTTTGTCTGAGATTTTGGCGTCTAAACCAATATAATCTTTGAAGAAAAGTACGAAACATGTGTTTTCTTAATATCACCCAGTTGTAAAATATTAATTTAAAGCAATGTTAAGTTATCCTAAACAAAACTGCGCGCGCTAACACCATGCACCATGCGTAGCAGATGATTATGCCTCTCCCTTCCCCTGCGTCTTTCGCCCTTTCGCCTTTCCAAACTTCATTTTTGACGTAGAATCCATGTTGTTATCATGATTCGCTAGGATAAAAATAGTAGATTGTAGAACAAGTGCATAAAACATACCATTTTACCCGAGACGTATATATCCACCCGAGCCGTAGGCGAGGATGGATAGTCAATTCGAGGGTAAAATGGGTTTTATGTACGAGTTATACACTCTGCATTTCACTTCGAGTGTGAGGAATAGTACATTACAGCCGAGGACAGGTAAGTAAGAAATTACATTGTCGAGGATGGTTTGAAGCACGAGCCGCAGGCGAGGGCTTAAATCATTCGAGGCAAGGTAATTTGCTTACCGTACAAGGCTTGTATAGTGCTTTTCTCAAGAAATCCGAGGAAATAAAAAAAACTGTGTAACTAAATAATATTTATTAAAATTTATACCTATCACACATGTTCGGGCAATTATTAAATGTAAATGTTATTGTTTTCCCGGGCACACTTATGTATAAATCGCCCATAATAATATTATTTTAATGATGTATCATTAAAATACGTCAACAACACAGATTCCGAAAACGTATGCGCCTTTTTTTCACTTTTCCAAATGATCGTAGGTTTTCATATATCTTTCTTTTGATTTTGCTGGCAGTACCTAAGTTTTCTGTAATTAATTTTGCTTCTGCTCTCATATTTGGTGGAGTAGGTACATACGATGTCTGTATATGTTTCATTGGCAGAACTCATTTTGATAATTTATTACACAATATAAACTGTATTGATATCAAATCTACCGCTGAAAATCATTCCCGCCGTTTTTTTAATATTGGTTTGTGAGGCCATGTGGAACGGTCATACAGCCTATTGATACTTACTACTTGCTACTAAAATGCGCAACTTCAATACCCGCTTCTGGGCGGTAGATGGCGCTGTACATATTTCCCATACAAAATTACTCGTAAACATGGAAGTATTATTTAGGTAATACTTCCATGCTCGTATTTTGTCTATGATAAATCTCATTTTGTTTTTTCGATTGATGTTCGTGCTAAGGGTACATAGCGCTTGTGGTACAATACGAAGTAATATACTGTGTGCGCACCGTATTTAAAAAAAAGTTTACTTAAATATGATATAATAATTACCTATATAATAATAATAATAATGTGGCTGTATGGTGCAAATGTCCCTTTGCTTTTTCTGTTTATATACACAGGAATAACGAAAGAAAAAAAAAAAAAAGTTGGTAATAATATCTTTGGGTAGTACCTTTTCCGAGGTAAACATTCTAAATTTGAAAATCACTGCAGTAATGAATTTCAGTACTTACTTACTGCACTAAAATCAGTGCAGTAAGAATTAGTAGAAGTTTAGTATAGAAAACCTGGTGATTGATTAAAAAGTCGGGTTATACAAGGTTATACAGGGTTAGTTTTAAAAACCATCTAAATTATTGCCAGGCATTAAGTATCATTCAAAGATTCCAGTAAAAAAATGACATGTGAAAATTTTGCAAAAAACTTTTCACTTCTCATGCTCGTAAAGTTCGTCTTTATGTTGGGTATAGGCTGCATAAAATCGCTTTTTATGCTCTAGTGCATAAGGTAAAATCTTCGTCTATGTCACAGACTCTAAGACAAAGGTCGTCAGGTAAACAGTCACACACGCAATTAAACTTCTTTAAATAAACTTGTTGTTTCATTCTGTTTCTGAAATTTTGTACATAATCCATGTTAAATTACTAAATAAATAAAACTAGGCAAAATAAATGAGTTTTGTAAGAAATAAGTATTTCAAGAGCATTATGGACTACGATCTATGCTAAGTAACTGTGCTGCCACTTCCACGTATAAAAAAAAGAAAAAGAAAGTTTTCCCGCCAATATGGCGAAGTCTTTATTTTTTCTTTTTTGCAATATTGTAATTTATTTTTCACACTTATGCTCTGAAATGTTAATATTATATTTGAGAAAAGAATGCAGTACGTGGCACTTTTCCGAGGTTAATATTCTAAATTTGAAAATCACTGCAGTAATGAATTTCAGTACTTACTTACTGCACTGATTTTAGTGCAGTAAGTAAGTACTGAAATTCATAACTGCAGTGATTTTCTATGGTACTACCAACTTTTTTTCTTTAATTTTTCTTTAGTTATTCCTGTGTATAAAAACAGACAAAGCAAAGGGACATTTGCACCATACAGCCACATTATTATTATATCATAATTAGGTTAACTTTTTTTTAAATACCGTGCGCACAGAGTACCTTTATTACTTCGTATTGTACCACAAGCGCTATGTACCCTCAGCACCATGAAGCTCGACTTAATACTGAGGTAACTGGAGATTGCAGTACGAACAATTTTTTGTGACCACAAATTACACAGTGGCTGTCTTTTGTCGACATCGACACGATCGAAACGACCGACATCGCTCGAAGGATTGCTCAGTTGAAGTGGCAGTGGGCGGGACACATAGCGCGGAGAACCGATGGCCGTTGGGGCGGAAAGGTTCTCGAATGGCGACCGCGAACCGGACGACGTTCCGTGGGCAGGCCCCCTACAAGGTGGACCGACGATCTGGTCAAGGTCGCGGGAAGCCGCCGGATGCGGGCAGCGCAGGACCGATCGTTGTGGATATCCTTGGGGGAGGCCTATGCCCAGCAGTGGGCGTCGTACGGCTGAAATGATGATGATGATGATGTCTTTCGTCTCACCTACACTTTAAAAAAACACGTATGGTCATATAAGACAACTGACAGCCACTACATACTAAATTACAAATTTGCTGGTGTTCAGTTTTTTATTCAGGGTGAGAACTCCAGTTACCTCAGTATTAAGTCGAGCTTCATGCTTCGCACGAACATCAATCGAAAAAACAAAATGAGATTTATCATAGAAAAAAATATCCTTTACGAGTAATTTTGTATGGGAAATATATACAGCGCCATCTACCGCCCAGAAGCGGGTATTGCAGTTGCGCATTTTAGTAGCAAGTAGTAAGTACCTATCACTAGGCTGTATGACCGTTCGACATGGCCTCACAAACCAATACTAAAAAAACGGCGGGAATGATTTTCAGCGGTTGATTAGATATCAATACAGTTTATATTGTGTAATAAATTATCAAAATGAGTTCTGCCAATGAAACATATACAGACATTGTATGTACCTAACCAAATTTGAGAGCAGAAGCAAAATTAATAACAGAAAACTTACTGCCAGCAAAATCAAAAGAAAGATATATGAAAACCTACGATCTGATTTGGAAAAGTGAAAAAAGGCGCATACGTTTTCGGAATCTGTGTTGTTGGCGTATTTTAATGATACATCATTAAAATTATATTATTATGGGCGATTTGTACATAAGTGTGCCCGGGAAAACAATAACATTTACATTTAATAATTGCCCGAACATGTGTGATATAAATTTTAATAAATATTATTTAGTTAAACAGTTTTTTTTATTTCCTCGCATTTCTTGAGAAAAGCACTATACAAGCCTTGTACGGTAAGCAAATTACCTTGCCTCGAATGATTAAAGCCCTCGCCTGCGGCTCGTGCTTCAAACCATCCTCGACAATGTAATTTCTTACTTACCTGTCCTCGGCTGTAATGTACTATTTCACACTTATGCTCTGAAATGTTAATATTATATTTGAGAAAAGAATGCAGTACGTGGTAAGAAAGTACTGAAATTCATTACTGCAGTGATTTTCAAATTTAGAATGTTTACCTCGGAAAAGTGCCACGTACTGCATTCTTTTCTCAAATATAATATTAACATTTCAGAGCATAAGTGTGAAAAATAAATTACAATATTGCAAAAAAGAAAAAATAAAGACTTCGCCATATTGGCGGGAAAACTTTCTTTTTCTTTTTTTTATACGTGGAAGTGGCAGCACAGTTACTTAGCATAGATCGTAGTCCATAATGCTCTTGAAATACTTATTTCTTACAAAACTCATTTATTTTGCCTAGTTTTATTTATTTAGTAATTTAACATGGATTATGTACAAAATTTCAGAAACAGAATGAAACAACAAGTTTATTTAAAGAAGTTTAATTGCGTGTGTGACTGTTTACTTGACGACCTTTGTCTTAGAGTCTGTGACATAGACGAAGATTTTACCTTATGCACTAGAGCATAAAAAGCGATTTTATGCAGCCTATACCCAACATAAACACGAACTTTACGAGCATGAGAAGTGAAAAGTTTTTTGCAAAATTTTCACATGTCATTTTTTTACTGGAATCTTTGAATGATACTTAATGCCTGGCAATAATTTAGATGGTTTTTAAAACTAACCCTGTATAACCTTGTATAACCCGACTTTTTAATCAATCACCAGGTTTTCTATACTAATATTATAAAGAGGAAAGATTTGATTGTTTGATTGTTTATTTACATCGAATAGGCTCCGAAACTACTGGGCCGATTTAGAAAATTATTTCACTATTAAAAAGCTACATTCTTTGCGAGTGACATAGGCTATATTTTATCCCGATATTTCCACGGCAACGGGTACCACGCGGGTGAAACCGCGAGGATCCGCTAGTTTTTTATACTTTTATGTTCTATCACCTTCGATAAAACTCATTACTTAATTATAATAAAAGCAAAACAATTTCTATTTATAGGTATTATGGTAATAGATATATTCTGTGGTAATAGTGTACTATACTATACAGGTAGGTAATCGTTATTCCATCGTACTTCGCGTTAGTATAATATTCTTTGCTATAATATAGAAAAGAAAAACCTTAATTCCAATTTATCTAAATTCCATTATTTGGTTACTTTAAAATTCAGGGTTTCTCTTTTGTTTCAAGATTGAAATGAAAAAATGCTTGTTCATTAAACAAATTTGATGCAAGTTATGTTTAGAGAAGTATTCTTTTGTTATTTTTAACAAAGAATCCTTTGAAGAAATATTAAAAGACATTTTGTTGAGTTAGGCCATACGCTTGCCATTTTGTGCGCCACCTTTTTAAGCGCGTTCCTTTTTTGTGATACCTGCGGTTTTTAACTGTTTTTTTGTGTAAAACCGTTTTTGAATTTCTCAGTGTTTTTACCTATTAATAAATAATGAATGAAGGAAAAATAAGAGTTTTTTAAGATAAGAAACTGAATGTTACTTTGAAACATGCATCACCTTTTTTAAAGAGGTAATAAAGATTATTTTTTTCATCCACAACGGGGGAAGCGCACTACTCCCGAAATCCTCAATCACTAAGGAACTGGCTATCCTACTCTAACTGCCGAAACACAATAATGCTGAAAACATTATTGTTATGGCGTCTCAGACTTAGATAAGACAGTGGTAGCTAGCCAGGCGGACTAAGAACAAGTCCTACACCAACCAAACCGAACACAATATGTACACCCCCACTGAAAATCGGTGGTGTGAACCACTAGACCACAGAGGCGGTTAAAAGAATTTTTGACTCATCACTTTTTTATTTGCACCACTCACCTATATTAAATTTGCAAAGATAGCTATTGTTCTACTATGGCCTTCCTATGGGTTTCGTAATTCGATAGTAAACGTTATGATAAGCTGAAATTGCAAAGTAGACACCTATCTCATTCGGGGGCGCGTTTTCATAGGGAAAGGGCCAATATTCGATACTTTTGCCTCAAGTGGCACACTTTTACATTTCGACTACGTTGCTCATTGACGATTCAACCCTTGCGCGCTCGAACAAACTGGATTAGCCCGGGACATGTTCGCTCGCTAGGGAAATAAATTGATTTTTTTTATTTCGCTCTGTTTCCAACTCGCGTCCGCAATAACAGGCCACAATGAAAAATAATAACACACGGACGATCGGGCGGAGGAAACAGTGAGCTCCATTCCAGATACTCTTTTTAATGGCGGACATGCGTAGAAACAACAGGTTAACAAGAAATGCTTGTGGATTTCTATGAAATAAAAAGTATCGAGGACATAAGAAGTTTTATGTTACGAAACCAATATAATTTTGCTAATGGACAATTAATAGTAAAAATTATAAACAAGAGTAACGGGACTCAACGCGACATTTATCAGTCTGCTTGTGACCTCGGCAACACAGCCGAAACGTAAAGCAGTAAGTACATAATAATACGTACCTACCACATAATAAATGTCGCGTTGAGTCCCGTTACTCTTGTTTAAAATTATAATGAAACTCGAAAGTCTCAATAAAAGAGTTATTTTTCTTCTCTAAAGAGATACCAAAAGATCCCATGAGTACGAACATACATAATACTACCTCATATAAATTGTACATACTTAAATGGTAAGAATCATAAGTTCCTTTCAACAATGGATTGTGATTGTGACTTATGTCCTCAAATGGTACAAGCTTTGCTAGTTGTTACGTGTCTGAGTGAAATTATATACTTTTGGAGCGGCCGAAATAGACCAGCAAATTATATAGTAATTGCTGGCCTCCTTATTTCTATAAGAATAAGGTAGCGTTTCAGTTTGGCCCCATTCGGCCGCCCGGACGTTGAAGGGTAGTAATAAATGTGAAAGTGTGTTTGTTTGTCCGTCTTTCACGTCGAAACGGAGCAACGGATCGACGTGAATTTTGGTATGAGGATAGTTTGGGAGCTGGAGAGTGACATGGGCTACTTTTTATCCCGGAAAATATCAGGTTCCCTTCAGGAAAATGTCTTGTAGTTCACGCGGGCGAAGCCGCGGGCGGAAGGCTAGTATTTAAATATTTATATACCCCTGTTGATTTAGAAACACAATTGTTAAACTACTTAATTCCCATACGTTAAAGTCAAAGCCAAATTGGTTTATTCAATTTAGATTGTTATTTACTATTACTTGTGATGTTGTGCGTTGTTTCATATTATTAATTCTATAATGTACCTTAAATGGTATTCCACCTTTTCAGCTGTTAACGAGGGAAATATCGGGGAAACTTGCGATATTGGATGACCACACGCTGCTGTTGTATTTTTTTCTTAAGCTATGAAAAATCCATCACAACTTTTTCACGTCGTTAGCGGATCCTAGACTTTATTCTGTAACCGATAGAAAATTTCAACGATGCGTAAGAAAATGTATCTGTACTTCAACTTACAATTTATAATGTGAATACATTGGAAAATGATTACTTATCATGAAAATATTTATCTGAAGGTGACCGTGCGTTTTCATCTTCTTACCTGTTTTCGCTTAAACATTAAATAAACTTTGTTTTTTTGACGTGATTGTCACGTTCTCACTTCTGAAATAGTTAAGTAGGTACATTAAATTATTATCAATCTTTTCGAGAAAATTCCATGTTTTGTCATGAAGCGGCCAAATATCAATTTTTATAGCGCTTACATTGCGAACGCTGGCTAAACTGTATCTCATTTGATACAGCAAAATAATGTACTACGGAATTGTATACCATAAAAAGGCCTGTAAAAAATTGTGAAAAACGAAATAAATGTATAGCTTACTTCCGCAAGAAACACAATATGCAAGATGTACCGCCCGCCCGCCTGCAAAAAATTACGCATGCACACCACTAAAATACCAGTGCACAATACCTGCATTTAGCAAGACAGCAACACACCCTGCACCCTCACTGATCAGACCACTCTACACGAATTTCACCCCAACCCGGGGCATCCTCTGGAAATAGTTCGCGCGAAAACCAACACCAATCAATTTCAAAAATCAAAAATCAAATAAGGTGTAGTAATCTCATAGACCATAGTTTCAATTTGGTCCCATGAAAAATTTACTGTAGACAAATCAGAAGATTTTTCACAATAACACATAAAACTAGTAGTTCCTGCTTTACGCCTCAATATCTTCGCGAACCCTTGACCAATTTCTATGATTCCTATTTTATTCGAAAGAGTATACTTCTGCAGTGTGAGCAATTGTTACCAAGTTAGGATCTGATGGTGGAATCCAGGGGAAATCGAGGAAAAACCGCAAAGTAGTTTACGTGTTTTATATTTATCCTAAAGTTTTTCAAGTATTTGCATCTGGTAATCATCGTCTCATGGTGATGGATGAGCTGGTGATGGAAAGAACAACTCCTCAATGGTTAAGAGTTGAGGATAATTCTTTAAATATCGTGGATACGTAAAGATTTTTTGTTGTATTCTTTCAGGTTATTTAAGTGAGCTGATGATGGCAGGTAAAACTCCTTAACGTTTAGGAGTTAAGGCAAGGTTTTTAAGTACCATATTATTATATTATGCACGAATAGATTTTTAGTTGTATTCTTTTAACAAATTTAGGTTAGCTGATGGTGGAAGGTTAGAGTGGGTTCGCGTCTTATCGGAGCTAGTTGTAAGGCGGGTTAATTTTCATTAAGTAAAGTTCTACCGTTACACTAATACAACACCTTTGTTTCACAGGAAAATGTGCTCAGACAGCGGCGTGTTCAGCTGCGGACGCGTTTTGCTTCGAGTTACGGCACTAACTCGCGATGACATTTTGCAATTTCAACGGTTTCACTCACTTATCCGATATGATAACCAGACTCGTATTGTGCGAGGTGTTATATTTTTGTATTGTAACTAGCGAGCTGACGTCACTTCCTTCCTTCGTTGCGGCATGACATAATGTTAGTATTTATTACGTATTTGCGCAATCATGTTCTTTACTAATATTTAAAAATGCGAAAGTTTGAATGTTTGTTAATCAATCATGGAGAAACGGCTAGACGAATCTGGATGATTTGGTACGTGATAAATTATGGTCTGCAATTGCATAAATGCCAATTAAAACATCTCATTAGCGCGGAGAAACATCGCTTGTGCTACGAAAGTTAAATTGCCGTAAATACGTTACTGTTAAATCGTCTACGTAAAAACAGAACAATTTATTTTGTCAATTACAATTTTCATCTTGATTTAAGGTCTCATAACATGTTCAAAATTAATCTCACAGATTTACTTAGTGAGGTAAATACAGAAGCACATATTACGCACAAAGATCTTTTCCACATCTTCCAACATGCAGTGCTAATAAATTCCAACCGCCAACATATCACTTCAAACAAAACCTTTTCCCTGGAATACAATTCAATTTTCTGTACGAGTTTCGTTGTAGTTCACAAACTCATGAGTGCATATTTGCTCAAGGGATAGAAAATCCTTGTCTAGGAAATTGTCTTTGATCGGATTGGATGACGGGGCGGAGCCGTGAGAGGGAGCGACTGGCATTTGTTTAGTGCTGAAGTGAACCAGCTGAAGTTGAAGACGAAAAAGAAGTGCCTCTTTAGGGTTCCGAAGCCGAATAGCAGAAAGCAGAACTCTTATAGATTTGTCATGTCTGTCTGTCTGTCTGTTTGTCTGTTCGTCTGCCTGTCTGTCCGTCTGGCTGTCTGTACGTCCTTCCAAATGTCACAGTCATTTTTTTTCCAAAACTACTTATTAAGACTACACAAATTAAATTTGGAAGGTATGTATTATTTTACTTTTAATTACCTATATGTATTCTGAACCGCTTTACGATATTTGCACAAGAATAAAAAAATAAGGGGGAGCTGACCATACAAACTGAAACTTATTTTTTTTTCTGTCAACCCTATACGAGTGGGATATCTATTGAAAATGATATTGAGGTTCTTAAAACAATTTTTTTTTAATTTTAATTTTATATTTTTTTTCTAATCGTTTGAAAGATAGTTCTTACCACTAGATACCACTTCTAAAGTGGTAAAATGTGTCCCCCTATCCACCCCTCTCAATTTTTAAATAAGAGAGTGATAAATCTAGGGAATATATTTTGGTGTTAATCTTTCGGAAAAAATTAATTTTAACAAGATATAAGTAAGCAATTTTTCATATATAACACATTTTCAAAATCCGCAAATTTAACTTTGTCATTCATACAAACAAAGTAATTTTTTGCTGGCGTTAATTATAGTGGCTAGTACCCACAAGTAACCGGTACGTTTATTAGGTATGGAACCCTTCATGGGCGAGTCCGATTCGCTCTTGGCCGGTTTTTATCTTTGTAGGGTAAGTACATCACGAGAACTAAAGAACCCAAGATAAGCTGACTTAGTGTTTCGGCTACCCGTCATGACGTGGAGAATCCTTTCAAAAGTTGTCTGTCATATTGGGTTGGTGATGAACACTTGAGAAGACAGCGGAAACTCAACTTAGACGTTGGTCGGTATTTTTTTATTTTTTGTCCTGGGGGAAACGCCTTCGTGTAGACGAAGACTTCGTGTCCGCTCGGGGAGACGAGGAGGTTATGTGGCGCCTGAACCCACTAAAAACCCCATGGTGCTCCCTCTGCACTTGGACGGAGATTACGCGGCACGTGTAGACGTTGGTCGGTCAGTCTGCGATAATCCTTGTGTAGGAAACTGCAAAATAGTTGAAGTCAGTTGTGGGAGCGACTGGCTTTTATTACAGAAGTGCAAAAGTGAACCAACCAAGTGTTGAAGGTTTTTCTACGATGTGTGAGATTCTCAGATGGGTTTCAGTGTCTCTTACTCATTATCATCAAAAGGACAGCAGAATTTAATAAAAGTTAACTTAGTAGTTCGTTTGTCTGCCTGTCAAGATATGTCAGAGACTAGTTGAGTGCTAAAGCGCCACAGAAGAAGTTGAAGATGATAAAGATGAAACAAACCCGATGACGCTAGGTGAAAAGTCGGTGTTTTATCATTGGGAAAGGTATAAGTCACACACCTTTCTTGACGACCGATTTGGCGCAGGGGTAGGCTGCCCACCTTCTGCGCCAGTGGTCTCGGGTTCGATTCCCGAACAAGACAAATATTTGTGTGCATGAACATGTCTATTTGTCTTGGTCTGGGTGTTTACTATGTATGTTAAGTATGTTTTTACAAATAAAAAGTATTTAAGTATGTATTTATCCGTTATCAAGTTTTCCATGATACAGTTTCTTAATTAAATTAAAATGGGCTTAGATAATTGGTGTGAATGTAAGAAGTTATGTATTTATTTATTATCTATTTTATTTTCTCAATTTTATTGTGTTTACCCATTCTTTACCTTCAAATGATAACAAAAGTAAGTCAATCAGTTTATGCAAATCAAATCCTCGACCAGTGCTTTTTTATTACCCACGGCCAGTCATAAAAATAATAATCCACTTTGAAGATCTGCTCTATCTATAGGTTTTCAATCAGAACGATCACTTTTTGTACGGGAAATGTAAATGAAGCGGACGTGTCAAGTAAACTGATGAATTCGCTCCGTCGGAACATAATTCGTCAATATCAGACCCACGCGGTGCACGAAGACGTATTGTGTTTCTTACATTCCCCCCAACTCATTAATTTATCGATTGTAAGTAATAATAGGTATTAACTCGGCGCCCAATTAATTTCGTAACATTTCCTCGGAATCATTCCGGTAAATTTTAATTATTAACAAGAGCACAATACAACAGCCACGTGATTTAAAACAATGTGTTGAATATTTCACTCAATTTGGAAAATCTCGACTCTATATTGGAAAAGGAGGACTCTTTTTATTATTATAAATTAAATTGGTTTTTATTTAAATTTTTACTTTTTTGCATTCACAATGCAATTTTTATCATAGAAAAATAGTACTCAGTGGTTAGAGCAGTCGCCCGGATAGCGAAAGGTCGTGGGTTCGAGTCCCATCGGAGCTGGTTGTGAGACGGGTCGATTTTTTCTAAATACTTTATTTTCCATTTTTCTAAATTGGTTTTATTATGCAAATAAACGTTAAAAGCAATATTTTTATTATTATTTTATTTTATTTTCTTTCACAGTTACATTTACAGGTTACATCAATATACGTATACGAAATTACAAACATTATAACATAAAAACAACTACATAAACAATACAAATAATATGTTTGTAATGTAAAACAGAACTAGTCAATAAATGTCAAGATGTCAAGAATAAGAATAAGTTATAATAGAATATAAGCCCTCTTCTTTACCTAATCTGGATACGCGGCAGCGTATCAGCCAAGTTCAAAAGCAAACAGAACTGGCGAGCAGCACCGTGTGTATCTTAACACGAACCATTTGGAGCCACTTTTGACCCCCTCATAACTCAAAAACTATTACACAGAAACGTGTCAAATTTGGTTTATGTATTGAGACTAGCGAGATAAAAATGTGCTCCAAATTTTATATACACAGCTCAAACGGTTATTTAGATATTCACGTCCAAAAATCGTTATTTTTATCACTGACTCACCTATAATCAAAACTCTTACCCACTTCCAGATGACCTAGAAAGCTGAAATTTGGCATGCAGACAGGTAATCTGGTGAATACAAAGGAAAAAATCCGAAACTAGAATTTTTTTAAAATGAAACGTTGACAAACTTATATTTGCGTTCCCTATGCACTTATCCTGTATAAGATCTTGTTTAAGATGAAGTACAAATATAAGTTTGTAATAGTTTTTATTCTGTTATATACCAATAATTCGTCATACTTCTCGTAGTTCGGCTAGCGCCGACGGCGTACTGGCCATTCCATATTGAAGACTCGAGAGAATCAAGTTCGAACCCCAGATTACCCAAACACTTTTTTGTCCTCGCGTTAAATTAATTACAATTTTGCGCTATCTAGCACGATATCCATAGGTATTATTATTTATTAATTATTAATATTAATATAAATTATAAAGTTATTGAAATTTTTACTTTTTTGCATTCACAATCCAATTTTTATTATTGAAAAATGGAAAATGAAGTATTTAGACAAAATCGACAATCATCTCACAACCAGCTCCAATGGGACTCGAACCCACGACCTTTCGCTTAAATTAATTATTGATATAAATAATAAAGTTATTTAAATTTTTACTTTTTTGCATTCACAATCCAATTTTTATTATTGAAAAATGGAAAATGAAGTATTTAGAAAATATCTACCATCATCTCACAACCATCTCCGATGGGACTCGAACCCACGACCTTTCGCTTTCCGGGCGACTGCTCTAACCACTGAGCTACGGAGTCGTAATTATAAATGTGAAAGTGAGTTTGTTTGTTTGTTTGTTTGTCCTTCTTTCACGTCAAAACGGACCATAGTACTTATAACCCGACCACCAGGGGGCGCAATCTTCATACATTCAAATGGGAACTAACGAGAAGCCAAAAAATGCGAAAGTTGCTATGTTCTCCCTGTAGGTGCACACTTTGCACATAAATAGTTCACTAAAGTCAACGATAGATGGCTCCAAGTTAATGCACCCACCCACAGTATAGAAAAGAAGAGAAAAATCCTTTTTTTTCTATACTATATTGTTGAAAGTTGATGGAAGAGTATAAACTTTAAGGAGAGTAAAGTGTACTTATGGAAAATAATGTCAAATAATCTAAATTATACTTTTGTTTGTTAAATTTGTCATTTGCTATGTTCTGTTTCGTAAAGATCCGTAATTCCGTTAGCAATTACATAGTTTCGTTGCTCGGAGTACCGCTTTTTGAGAAAAAGACTCGTTTGTGTTCAGTGTGATGTTAATTATATAGAATTCTTTGGTGCTTCTTGATGTGCTGTGTTTGAAAAAAGACTTCTTTGAACATTGTTAATGCCTTTAGTGATGCATATTTGTTGTTTTATTGTTAATAAAGGGTGCAGTGTTAACCTATGTTTCATTTACACTAAGTTTCCTTATAAATAAATAATATGTATACTTTGCCTATGTGTGTGTCTGTGTTTATATGCCTTTGTAATTTGCATATGTGTGTGTTTATACACCAAATGGAGTGTGAGACTATAATTTCGATACAAAACTGCAAAACTGTCATCTCTTCCATGGCCGCATCCAATGAGTATGTAATCACTGACGTCTGCGCGCGGTCAAAATCGAATACTAATCTTTTCCTAAGCTTAGCATAAATAATGTACTGTAACTAGCGCCAAAAATGCACCAGTCGCGCATGCGCGCAGAGTTATCTGACGCGCACTCTACTTTACAGAGTAATTTATATATGTAGGAAGTAGAGACCAATCTTGGCCCTTTTATTGGTAGTGTATACCTAACTAGCGCTATCTATCGTCTGGTGTAGGCAACTTTTGGTGTATAAACACACACACTAGACATAGTCTTCTTATTATTTATTCTACTTTAGTCCACTATAATTTATATGACAAAACAACGTTTGCCGGGTCAGCTTAAGCTAGTTAGCAAATAAAGAATCAATAAGCAAGATTAGATGTCATCAAAAACGGCTACATCCATAAATTGACAAGAGATGGCGCTAAATGATAAATGTAAAAGACAAACTACTGCTGTATACACCATGAAGTTTGACTTAATACTCTGAGGTAACTGGAGCTCTCACCCTGAATAAAAAAGTGTGCCAGCAAATTTGACATTTATGTATGTAGTGGCTGTCAGCTGTCTCATATGACCATACGTATTTTTTTAAAGTGTAGGTGAGACGGAAGACAGCCACTGTGTTATTTGTGGTATTCAAAAAATTGTTCGTACTGCACTCTCCAGTTACCTCAGAGTATTAAGTCAAACTTCATGGTATACACTGACCTCTATTATTTACACACTCGACTGGCTGACATAAAATATTGTCGACTGCGGTAATGATTGTGTCAAAATTTGTTCTCGGGACACTGGTAGTGGCGGCGCTTAATTGCCACACAAAATTAGCTGTAATTTGTATGGAGACAGCCTGTCCAGTGTATAAATAATAGAGGTCAGTGGCTACGTAGTAATAATTATAATTGTATTTTTTGCTACTGCCAAGGATTCTATATTAGTGCATTGTGCGGCAAAAGATACGAGTTTGTCCTGAAAGCTTTATCACTTAATGAAACCAGTACCCCTAGTGTAAGTTTTTATGTCAAGCAAACGCAAACTATTTCGAATGCGTATTAATGTCAATTTGTATGAAAACTATATAAGCGCGCTACTCGCCGCTAGAGGCGCTAATACAGTTTTCATACAAATTGACATAAATACGCAATCGAAATAGTTTGCGTTTTTTGACATAAAAACTTACACTACGGGCACTGAATCAAAACGCAAATGGAAATGCAATATCTGTTAAGGAGCATTAAATACCTACTGCAACTTCGTCAAGCAAAACACCATACACTATTACGAATAGGAAAAAGAAACTGTTGGAAATAGGAAAATCTGTTAAAAATGATATTTCTACGTCCACACCAAACACGAGCATAAAATTAGTTTCATTGTCAGTAGCTGATACACAAGGGCAAAGTAATATAACTGACCAAATAAAATATACTGAAACATTTGGTATTAATTTTATTATGAATAAGTACCTACTAATAATTTCTCTACAAAAAGTAATGATATCTCATCAAAAACATAAAATATGTGAAGTGAGAGCCAACTTCAATATTAGGAAATATGCCTTGGTTGTTGACTTCAACGACAAAAGATGTGAGATCTAAATGGGTGCCAAGTTTAACGGTCAGTCCTGAAAATTTTGTACATAAAATGTTTTATAACAACTTAAAATATAATTTCTTCTTATAACTTAGGATAATATATTGAAGCCTAAGGTCTGACTTGGCTAGTTTTTATATACGAATTATATATATATATTTATATATTATAGCCTTCGCAAGCTCTAAAGCCGAAGTTCTTATTGTATTCTTCCGAAAATTTGGCTTGCTGGTAGACTAGAAACTAAAGATGAACATAGAGCTCTTCCATGACTGTTTCAGTAAGTACCTAATAATAATTCGTATACAAGAACTAGCCAAGTCAGACCTTAGGCTTCAATATATTATCCTAAGTTATAAGAAGAAATTATATTTTAAGTTGTTATAAAACATTTTATGTACAAAATTTTCAAGACTGACCGTTAAACTTGGCACCCATTTAGATCTCACATCTTTTGTCGTTGAAGTCAACAACCAAGGCATATTTCCTAATATTGAAGTTGGCTCTCACTTCACATATTTTATGTTTTTGATGAGATATGTATTTAATAATGTTAATTTACACTGTAATTTGAATGCTGTGTTCGGCTATCTTCAGAGCTCAGATTTAACATTGTCATTTTTATTCATGTTTTAATTTGTTAAAGTCGATTTGTTCTCTGTAGTCGTGCCTTATATATAAATAAATAAATGAATATCAAAATTCCCGTAATACTTCAATAGCCTTTAATAAAGTTTTAAGTAACTCAAATACATTGTCGCTGAATGATCATCTCAAAAATGTTTCTTTAGTTGAAAATATTCCAATACAATTAGCACTTGGGTCATTTGACATATAAGTTTAAAAGAAACAAATATCAAGGAGAAAATATTTTTCCACCTTGTACCTAATTACGTATTCTGTTGGTATCAGAGTGCGAACTCGTTTGATTTTAATAAGCAGCACAGCGGTGTCAGTTATGAATGCATGTTATTATGCATTCTGCAATAAGACGTGGCTACGGCGCTCGGTGCACCTATAGTGCCTCGGCAGCATTACACGAGAAATAGACGGAGGGCTGGGGAATTTTATCATATTGAACAGGTAAATAGTATGAAAAAGTAGAAAAGTCAGCTTATTGGAAGGAAAGTGTTTACTAGTTATTAATATTGGCAAACTTTTACTATGGCTGGAATTCCCCCCCTAAGTGGGTAAACAGGGTAAATATCTAATTCTCACGGGAAAACAGCGTCTAGCTCACGCGGGCGAGACGCCGCGAGTAGAAAACTAGTACCTAGGTATTATTATTTAAAGCTATCAAGCAATCTTTGCATGGAGTCATAACCAAATAACCACAACCTGTTTGAAAGAAGAACTACAATATTTTGGTACTAATTTATCAAAACAAAGGACTTTGCTAAGAACCTTTAGATAACTGAGTGAATTTTAAATCTAAACTTTTTTAAATAAATAAATAAATATCGGCTGCGGCTGGCTTACTTTGAGTTAAAGTTGACTTAAAATTATGAGTAGTCATAGATTATTCGTAGCACCTTTTCTACTATCTTACCACTTCAACATTTTGATTTGCTTTTCTAGTTCAAAATAAATACGAATATTTCATGTGTGTTTAAGATCTATATACCTACATAAACGAAAGCACTTATGAGACAAAATTGGATTTGAAATAGAAAAAAACCAATGTCATAACATTTACCAAAATGTACCCTATCCCCAGGTCTGAGGTTTCAGAAGCAGAAAGCCCATTTACCTCCAGTAGTGGCTTTGTGTTCTAGGGCTAAGCGGCGAGGCGCCTCTCGACCAACCACGACAATGTTTTAGACCTTTTTGGACATTCTCATGGCAATTTAAACCAAATAAATTCAGTTCAGGTAGTCGTCTGGGTATCAACTTATACGTAGAAAGAAATTGTATTTTTCTTATCTACAACGGAGTAACATGTAGTCTTCATCACATCATGTTAGGTGCAGATAGGGCTGAAGGTGGAAGAGCATTACTCCCAGAATTCTCAACTGCTGAGGAACTGGCTATTTAATATCTAACTGCTGGAACTCAACTATGCTAAAAACATCGTTTTTATGGCGTGAGTCTAAAGGTAGATTTCCTTGCATCGCGGCCGATCGCAACCGCGCGCTATCAATCGCGTGCGACTGACACGCGCGGCTGGTGCGTCAACTCAATACTCAGAGTATGAAAATGTATGGGCCGACATCTGTGCGGAAGTCTACCTTAAGATAAGATGGTAGTAAGTAACTAGCCAGTCAAATCAAGGACAAGTCTTACCACAAACCAAATTAAACCCATCCTGATGCATCTTGAACAAGCTAATAATCTTCTAACCTTAGTACGGAACTTAAATGTACTTACTCGATTTTCACTTTCCGGTAGGTAGTTAAACTTATGCAAATGAATTATAATTAGGTACAAAACGTTTATAACAACGTATTTTTCCATTGCGACATATTATATACTTACAACTTTTTCATATTTTTTCTTTTACAGTTTTTCAATGTTGACTAACATCTAATGCCTATTATGAGGTTTTCATACATTTTACTCCTGCGTGGACATAAAGTTTTGATAATGCTATTTTGGCTCAAACACACCTGTTATGAATATAACCTAGTAAGAATTATATCCCTGGTAGACGAAACCTAATTAATAGGTAATTCATAAAATAATAGAATCGCAGGGTAAGTAGCTCCAATATTGAAAACAAGCGTTGTGAATTTAACATAGAACTTGTAGTGCGCTGTGGTTTCTAAACTAAAACCAATATTGAGTTTGACCCTTCACTTTCTATAATTTTGTTTGTTTCTGTTTGTATCGTTTATACAGGCACACTGTATATATCGGAGCTAGTCGTGAGACGGGTCGACTTTCTCTAATACTTCATTTTCAATATTTTCAAATAGGAACACTTTGTTAGAATAGGTATGTATTTGTATATCTCAATTAAATCGTGTTTCAAAGTATCGATTTATTACTTAGATATTTTCTTTTATTACGGAGACCTGAATGCATTGACGTCTGCATTGATACAATGATAATTTTGTTTGTTTAGCTGTTGGTACAATCATAGATGAAACAAGTTATAGAAGTAACGGTCAGTTAATTTATTTTTATGTTTAATTAAAGTGTTGAATTTGACTCCCGATATTAAGATTTCAGATGTGAAGAAGGTACCTATTTGTTGTAATTGTGTATGTATTCTTAAATAGTGTACATAAATTATTTTATATGCAAACTGATACACCAAATTTTTTTCCTCATCCGTTTTTAAGGAAGGCCAGTGCCCCAGCAGTGGGGACATTAAATGGCTGATGAAGATTCTTTGTGCTAGAGCTTTTTATAGAAAAACTAGCGGTTCCTCGCGGTTTTACCCACGTGGTACCTGTTCCCGTGGGAATATTGGGATAAAATATAGCCTATATGTTAATCAGGGATAATGTATCATTCTAAAAGTGAAAGAATTTTTAAATCGGTCCAGTAGTTTTTGAGTTTATTCAACATACAAAACTTTCCTCCTTATTATAATATTATTTCACCCGCGTGGTACCCGTTCCCGTGGGAATATCGGGATAAAATATAGCTTATGTCACTCGGGAAGAATGTAGCTTTCTAATGGTCAAAGAATTTTCAAAATCGGTCCAGTAGTTTCGGAGCCTATTCGATGCAAACAAACAAACATACAAACAAACAAACAATCAAATCTTTCCTCTTTATAATATTAGTTTAATATAAAGAGAGGAGAGAATTCTAATATAGACAAATAAATATAACACTGTGGTAATTAGGTAGACAGTTTTTAACTCTTGTATAGTCATTACATTCAGCAAACTAACAAAAGCAAAGTTTTAACATCCGAGATAACAAAAAACTGAACTTACTACTTAAAACTACTGTTTGGTTCAAAGTTTGAAACAACTATTGAACGATTCTTTATTTGTAGCTGCTTCAAAAGTTTGTGTACGAACTAATTTAACTGTTTGTTTTATGTTTCAGAATCCAACAAGTTAAACTTATTGATCAAAACCCTTCTCTAAGTTTGGTAAGAGTGTGGAGCATAGAAGTTTTTGAAATCTTTTCTATTAAAATAAAAAAATTGGTCACTGATTGTTCCAATTCCAAACTACGTGCTTAAGCTTCCGTGTTGTGGCAAATTGGAAACAACCACGGGTTTAATACATACACCCAAACACGATAGAATATTGGAAAATCATTTTCGAAATTTACCAGACAGATTAAATCGAATAAAGTAGGTACTAAACTAACTAAGTAGGTAGTAAACTATTATATATTCTGTGACGGCACCTTAAAAACCGGTGCTCACACCATTCGATTCGCGAAGGTCGTCATGCGTTAAACTATCAGCTAGAAGCCCTACTCTTATTCAACAAAACCGCCTCTTTCACTCGATTCTGTCATGCCCGGAGAGTGAGAGGGACGAGTATAAGTACCGCAAGTTTGTTTATTTTTTTACGTGAATACGTCTTTAAATTTGCTTTCGTAGGGAAGGCAATCCAAAAAAACCTAAAGATAACAAATCAGGGGATATAATATGGCATTATAGTTTCGAATCTATCCTATACATCCCAAATTCAATTAGACCACTAGATAGCTAAAGGGTCAAAGAATTCATTGCGATAAATAAGTAAATATTATCAAAAATATATAATTGATAATATTTTATTACAATCTAGCTGCGTCCAGGGGCTGCGCTCCCGTAGAATTTCGGGATGAAAAATAGTTTACGACCTATTCTCAGAACTCAAAACATTCCTAAAAATCGGTCAAGCTGTTTCGGGGGAGTTTGATTACTAACACTGTGCGACTGCTGGTGAGTGTTTAATTAAAATCAAATTAGAGTTTTATATATTAGTTAAACCCCATTACGTAAACGTATTCACTTATACAACACGCGGCCGTGTCCATGACACAGCCACACCCCATTTTATTTGTTACTTGAGTATGGCTACAACGACACGCTACGATGCTACGAGTTTCGGTCAGTTGCCCAAGCGTCTGTTACCTTTTGCCTAAAGCTTTAAGAGAAAAAAAACTTGCATATTATTATTACCTCTGTCTATTATTAAAAAAAACAGAAAATACATTTATTAGCGACACATACAAACAAACAATAGCAGCACACAACAAACATAGAAAAAATTCACGAAGACAAGACAAGTTTGTGGTGTGTGTGACGCTAAGGAGCCAGTGGTTAGAATGACCCAGAAGCACTGTTATTCTTCCAGGACTTTAAAGCAGCACGGCACCACAATGACAACTAATTATAAATAATGAAAAATATAATTTTAAGTTATTTAAATTTTTACTTTTTTGCATTCACAATGCAATTTTAATTATTGAAAAATTGGAAAATGGAGTATTTAGAAAAATTCGACCCGTCTCACAACTAGCTCCGATGGGACACGAACCCACGACCTTTTGCTATCCGGGCGACTGCTTTAACCTCTGATCTACGGAATCCCATCGGATCTAGTTGTGAGACTGGTAGATTTTTTCTAAATACTTCATTTTCCATTTTTCAAATAATTTTAAAACAAGAAAAGAAAAACACATGTCACGGGCGCGGTATTAAATCCTTAGTAAATGTGGGACTCCAGATTTAACTCCCGAGCGTAGCGAGGGTCTTTTGAGTCGAAAACGGAGTCCTGAGTGTAGCAAGGGATTCAAGCTCACCAAAGACGAAAACAGCTTTATCCCACAGGAGAATACTCTACTTTTCTCACCTTTTGCGAGACAATAAAAAGCAAGGCTACTAGAACTTTTTTTCGACATTTTTATTCAAATTATTCTTTCAACTTCAACCTCCTGCTAATACTGCAGCGTTTTGCAGCACTCGCGGCTCTTGTTTTATTTTATTTGTTTTGCGTATACCAGTGGCCAGTTCGATTTTGAAATATATTATTTTTGCTGTAGGTCTCTATGGATTTTTTTTTCATACGAATTCAAATCTCATTAGTAACCAGCGGGTCATAAAATTGTACTGAATCTCTTTTATAACCCGCTGGTTGGTAATGAGATTCTTATGGCTATAATGACTTAAGTACTTTAGGTGAGGTTTGCATGATATATAGTTGGGCAAATTCGAGCATGTTGTGTGAAAAATTTATCTCACCACAATCATCCTATAAAAAACTGACCAACTCTCGCTGGAGCTGCTTATTTCTTTACAAAAAGCGTTGAAATTTCTCAGTAAAGTCAAGCCAACTCTAATGTTCCTTTCTGCGATTTCTTTATTGATATAGTTACTTACGTTTTAATTTTATGTGACTTTGGAAGTTGAACATTCTACATGTTGGTTAGTTTGGTGGGCACAAGTCAACGACCAAGTCACATAAAATTAAAACGTAACTATATCAATAAAGAAATCGCAGAAAGAAACATTAGAGTTGGCTTGACTTTACTGAGAGATTTCAATGCTTTTTGTATAGAAATAAGCAGCTCCAGCGAGAGTTGGTCAGTTTTTTATATGATGATTTTGGTGAGATTTCATATCTTTTTGTTAGGTATTACACATCTATATATATAAAAATGAATCCCTATTTCCCTTGGTCACGACATCACGCATGAACGGCTGGACCGATTTGGCTAATTTTGGTCTTGAAATGTTCGTGGAAGTCCAAGGAAGGTTTTAAGGGTGAGAAAATAGGGGAAGGAGGGGTAAGTAGGGGTAGAGTAGAAGTAGGGTAGGGTAAAGGTAGGGTAGGGATAGGGTAGGGGTAGGGTAAAGGTAGGGTAGGGATAGGGTAGGGGTAGGGGTAGGGTAGGGATAGGGTAGGGGTAGGGTAGGGGTAGGGTAGGGGTAGGGTAGGGGTAGGGTAGGGGTAGGGTAGGGCAGGGGTAGGGTAGGGGTAGGGTAGGGGTAGGGTAGGGGTAGGGTAGGGGTAGGGTAGGGGTAGGGTAGGGGTAGGGTAGGGGTAGGGTAGGGGTGGGGTAGGGTAGGGGTAGGGTAGGGGTAGGGTAGGGGTAGGGTAGGGGTAGGGTAGGGTAGGGGTAGGGTAGGGGTAGGGTAGGGTAGGGGTAAAGGTAGGAGTAGGGGTAGGGTAGGGGTAGGGTAGGGTGGAGCAGGGGGTAAGGCTACGGGAACGAAGTCGCGCTGGGTCAGCTAGTAAGTAATAAATACAGGTAGACTGATTTATTTACTGCAAATGTAACTTTGTAATCCTATATATTTATATAGGATTACAAAGTTATTTATGCAGTTGGTGTAACTAGAAATCTGGATGAATTATCCTAGTTTTTATAGTTTTCTCTTTATTTGGACATTAAACCCTAACTCTGTACCAAATTTCAGCTCTCTGAGTTTATGGGAAGTACTAGTTCTATTCTGATGATCATGAGTGAGTGTCATAAATGCGAAACTTTGCTTTCGCTTAACTTCGGAACTAAATGACCTACAGACTTGAAATTTTGGATTTTAAGTATGTAATTATAGCTCACTGGATGACGAAAAATTTCTGCGTTCTAATCATAACCAGAGGTTCTCAAATAGGGGCCTGAAAATGCGGCGAAATGGTTCCAGTAAAGGATGGTACGGCAGTGTTTGCTTCGCGCTCGACTTGGCGGGGGCACTGCCGTGCCCCCAGATTTTCAGAGGCCATGTCGGTATGTCAAAAGATAATACTTATTTCGACAGTAGTAGGTAGTTCATCTGACATAATCTGGAAAACACATTGCATTTCCAAAATTTGTTCGCGTATCGCGTTACATAAAATATGTGGCAGGTTTTAGTTAGTAACTTTGCTTGCATTTTCACGACACGGCCTTTTCCAATGAGATTTTTTCGTAAATAGTAGCCTGTATTACGATCAACAGTAACACTAGATAACGCTTCACGAACTAAAACAAAACTCAAATATAGCACCGACAAATTTTTTTAAAGGAGAAAAAGATTTCGAATATCGTATACGTCATAAATTACAGGAAATTATAAGAAATAAGACCGCACCGTTGAATTGGGCTCTTATTTTCTAAGCTGTTTTTGACACTCCATCCGGTCAGCTAGAGATATTGCTAAATGAATAACCTGTACCTCTGCTATTCTAGACTATATTATTTTTCTGCGTCACATTTCATCAGTTGTTTTTAGAAATCTGTTCATGTAAATTTTTGTTGTGATTGGATCGATCTGTGGAAATATCGAAGATGCTTGAAGGTGTGATTGTTAAAGTTACATGCTGCAATCTTAACGTATTTTTAAGACAATATTATGTAATATATGCCCAGCAGTGGGCGTCGTTCGGCTGACATGATGATGTAATATGTTCCCAGACAAGCTATCAAAGATCTATCTCTAAAATCAAAGTCAAAGAGCATAGAAGATAATTATATGTATGGGGGTTTTGATTTTTGTTTATATTTATTTTTTTTCGAAACAAAAATAATTAATATCTCCGAAAGTATATCGTTTTCGAGATTTTATCACAATACATTTTAGTTTGTATGGACTTTATCTATCGATTGACATATGTTTTATCACTGGCCACCATAATTTGATTTCTCCATAGTAGGGCTCTCTTGGGGAAACTTTAGGTATACCAACCATATTCCATGCTCTTTGTTTATTTAATTTAGACTGTTATTTACAATACTTGTGAACGTCATAGAAGCTACGCCATCGGTTCGCAAACCCTACAGCGGGAGACCTTGGAGAAGAACCGGTAAGAAACTCCAAGGGTTGTTTTTTTCTTCCTGTTTTATTTCATACAGAGTAATCAAATTGAAAAATTGGTATGATTAAGGTCACAGCACATACATCAACTCGGAAAGGGATCGTAAACGTATCAACTCGAGCGGTTCAGTTCAGTAACTGAACAGTTCAGTAACGTAATCGCCTCGCCTCGGGACCAGCTCACGAACCGCTTTGCGGGTCGCTCAACTTGCTATCCCCGTGCTTACCGCTAGTCGTCCACGCGCTTACGTCTCTCCGTACCCGAGCTTACGGCTCTACGCACAGTGGTCTGAAAATGAAAATGTTTTTTTTTATATATTTTTTTCCTCATTTTTTTGTCTTTTTTTTAATTTTTTTTTATTTATTTTTTATAATTTTTTTCTCTCATTCTTTTTTTTATATATGGAACCACTGTGCGGCGAGCCGTCAGCGCGGCGTCGCCTAGCCGTAAGCGTGGCGTCGCCTAGCCGTAGCCGAGCCGACGTACCGACGCTGATCCGGTTTGGTTACGTGCTTGCGTTAGGTTGACGCCTGGTTGACGGCGAGGCGAAAGGCGATACGGTGTCGATCCCTTTCCGAGTTGATGTAATGTGCTGTGTCCTATAAGGTCAGTTTCCATCTCAATTACATAATGGGTTATGATAAATACAGTTAAGTATAGGCGAACTAATGATCATAGCGGTGAACAATTTTCAATTATTTAGGAACTCTAGTTAAAGCAATTAGTTAAAAGCAAAAGAAGATTGTAGGTACTAAGTATATAGGTACTGCAAGTTGCGCCATACATGTTTCAAATGTAATATAAATAAAATAAAAAAACACATTTTAAGGCAAGCAGATAAGAGCAGACCCATTTCTATTGGCAGCACCCGTTCACGAGCATGACGCATGAACCAGCCATCGCTTCGCTCAACCATATTTTAGGGAACGTAACGACCCGCCTCACTATAGTAACGGAACCCTAAATATTCGTGGCATTGTTAACACTTTTCACTCTCAAAAAATTTGTTCATTACAAAGTTTGTGAAAATTTTGGAAGCCTTAAACTTCAGCAGGGAGGGCTAATAAATGCATATTTCACTTTGAGCGCAATTTTTAAGTTGGAATAACAATGCTATTCTTTAACTTGGAAACCGTTACTTCTCCGTTTCTTTGCAGAGAACAATATTTTCCAATTTAAGTGACAAAGTGCACTTAGGTCGGCATGTCTGAAACCAAAACTTCGCCATTCGAACTACAGAACAAGTTGAGGCTTTTTTTAAGTTATTTATGGCACGAACTTTAAGGACTTGTTTTTAGTAAATTCATTAGTCTTTTGTAAAATAGGTGTTAAGACTTAAGAAGTTTGTTTCTTATAGGTTAATGTTCACTGACTGAATTTATTCTAGTAAAAATTTCTTTTTGTTTGCGTTGCTTTTTTAGAAAAATATGTAAATAGTTGTTAGGCACTGTGTAATTTTTGAATTGAAATCTTAAATTATGATGAGATGTAAGTTTCTTTATACGCACCAAAAGAAAATGATAAATACGGTAGCAAATAATTTTTTACCATTAGGTAAAAATAGATTTAATTTATTGTTTCATTTTTAAAACACTCTTCATAAATAAATTTCTTTTCCGACGTAGCACTCTATTTCACCCGTTAGCAACTTAGCAACGGTTGTTTCACAGAGCAGTTACATTGTTCAATACAAATCCATAAAATATAGTGCAGACTAGTTCGCATTTTTGTAGAAACAGTCGTTTCAATGAAACATTGAAAAGCTTTCAACGAATTCGCAACATGCACCCCAAAAAACGTCTGATAATTCAATTTTCTAAGCTCATCCCCATATAAAACTCGTTGTTACAATACGACGTATTCCTCAATATGTGTCAACAGCTCCCAACATCCTATGCCAATCCCATCATTGTACGTGATGCTAATTTCAATCCCGCATAAACGTACGCTAAATGAAATTATTAATTCCGTTTGCCAAGGAGATAATTTTGTAGAATGGCTGCGTTGTTTGACTTTAATTAATTCGGGCCTTGTCAACTGTGGGTATAATTTCTACGCCGTGCCTGTCTGAGGCATGTATCTCGTTACTCTAATCGTCTAACGTTCATTTAGTGTTGATATGACGCACAGAAAGCGAAGCCGCAAATATATAATTCTCTTTAAGACCAAGATTTGGGTGATCAAAGCATATCACTAGTATTTTCCATTGAAAATCACAAACACCGATTATACTTACTAGAATGTCGTCATATTGCAAACAGAAAACAAATGTACAAAGTAAGTTCGATGCTTTCGAGTCGCGAATACCGATAGGTAGACTCCCAACGCACGCTGAGCCAAGCGGAATCCGTACCATATTTCATGTTCTGTACGTTATGCGCTTTGTGAAAGAAAATACATTTTTCACTATCTTTAGAGTTTTCGCAGAATATTCCCTTTGTTTGTTTCATTCTGCATTCAACAGCTTTTTAGAGGCGGAGATTTAAAATTGCATTCAATTTTGGCTTTACCATTAATGAAAGATGAGTTTCGTTTGGGTGATTTTAGAATTGAGGGGTATGGTGCTGTTGCGCTTGCAGAAATGGTTAAATATAATTGAAAAGCGCTTGAGTGAGCTCGGCGGGATGATTTCTCGTTTGCCGACACTTGGTAACGATTCATTTGAGAAACTCATTTGCGGGAAGCCTCTAGAGAACGATCCTCATTTGCGTAGTGTAAGTGGAGCGAGTACCGTTGATTGTACCCGCCGCCTGAAAGACTTGTTTCTGCGTATCGTGCTTTGGAACGATTAGAAATATTTTCCAACTCAGTTGGTTTATACCTACTTCGTGTTTATAGCAATTAAGAGAAGTTATTAAGAGAACACTAGATTTGAAGCGATTAATTACAATTAACGTTGATTAATCTGAATATTAACTATTTTTGGGCTTGAATTTTGTACTAATGTGAAACAGTACTTTCAAAATTAGTACATCTATAATATTATGCAATCCTTAAAGTTTTAATATTTTATGCATTATAAATTCGCTCCGTATCAGATTTTATGGGGTTATAACATTGTTGGTAAAATGATTATAGTCATTTTAAAACACTATGGCAATAAAATAAAAAAAACTAAGAAAAAACATAACTATTTGATGTATTGGTTCAGTTGATAATAATGATACGCTCATATTGCAAGAAGATAAAATAATTTACTATGAGGAAAACAAAATTTGTCAGTGGTCTTAGGGTGCCCTGGGGAGTTTGTTATTGTACCAAAATAAACATTGGGTTACTTAATAAGACATCAGAATTAGAATGAGTATGGGATGTTTGATTTCCTTGCTTATATCCTTTTACATTATTATATCAGGGAACAAAAATTGAAGTCACATTACTTGTTTGTTTTGTGGTGATGGTATGCATAAAATAGTCTATTTTTTTGGGAGCACTGTTTCCAGAAGTGTTTTTGTTTAGACAAAATTAATGAATGTTCGATTTTCATGTATGATTTTTAAACTTTTTCTTTTAGCTTATCTTATTTTTTGGATATAAACTTCCACCTAAGGGAGTATGATTCTATCATACACGAAAATCAAAGACACATTTTGTCTAAACAAAAATGCTTCTAAGAGCAGTGCATTCAAAACAATACAAAAGTTCTATTTGTATGTTACCGATTTCAATTTTTTGCATTTAAGTACATGCAATGTTGTTTTTTTTTCTCGTATAAAATACAAAACAAAAGACTGTTGAAATCTGCACTCGGTACCGCGTACTGGAGTGCGCTCGAGTCGAGTGTGGAACAGCTGAAGACCGACATCTTCTCCACTTAGCGCCCTCTGCCGGGAAGACAGAGTCATTTGAAACAAAGGGTGAAATTGCCCGAGGTGCATTCGACGCCACTCCGCGTGTGCATTGACCGCACTCGTATAATGCTGACTTGGCATTCAAGTCATTTGTAAGCAGCTAACGATTTAAAATTTTATAACCAGTTTTATTTTTCTTAGTTTTAATGAATTTATTTGCGCAAATAAACAGTAAGGTTTTACATTAATTTCTATTACATTTTCGAGTGATGAAAACAATATAAATAAAAGTCAAAATTATTAGTTATTTAAACTATGTATTTAGACATTTACAGGAAGAGTCTTCTGACTTCTCAGTCCTAAAAAAGAAAAAGCAGTACCAGGATTACAACTGCTTGTTGAATTTACAAGTAAGTAATCTTAATGCTTAATACTGTTGACGTTTTAAAACCTTGGAAAGGTAAAAAGAAATTGAATCGAAACCTTCGAGTGGTTTTTTTCCGGTAGAACTGGAAAAACTCATTAAGAATACACAAAGAGGTACTTAATTAAAAGGATAGATTTGTTCAAGATGGCGATTTTTCGTTAAGGAAACTTTCCTATTCAATTTCGTAGGATCAAGGATAAAAATGCAAGTTCTTTTTTGGACTAAGGTTTGGATCGATAATTAAAATTAGCTTTGATATAAAGAGAGAGAGAGAGATAATAAAAATAAAATGAAAAAAAAATATTTGAAGGGCCAACTGCAAAACAAAGTTCTCATAGATAACATTTTCCTGGTTCAGATATTTATTTCAGGTATCATTTCACTAGGTAACCATGACATTTTTACCAAATATTCATTCACTCATTAAACTTGGAGTTTCGTCAAAGATGAACAAAAGAAATCAGAATCCCAACAAAATTTACAAGATATTTTTTACCTAATAATTTCATTTTCTGTTACCTTGAACTTTATAAGTTCTTTATACTTACATTTTGTACATGTTTTCATTAATTAGTTTTACAGTCCACTTAGGCTTAACATCTTTTAATTTGAAATTTTACTAAATTAAACCAACCAAAAGTAATAACCAGGCTATTGTTGTTAAACAAAAAATTTGATATCTAAACAGGGTAAACCAACAAAATGTGTAATTAATGGTTTCTGAGGTCACGACGGTAAATATTCAGACGTTGCAAAGTTGACGTCTCCTCAAAAGGTGGATGACTTGAAATTTTTTAACGTTAAGTAAAGTTAAGGTGCCTGTAGCCCTTAATTCACACCTTAGTTATATGAAAGATCTTAGGTCAAAACATTATTTCACAAAAGGTATTCATAATAAATCGGTACGTTCTAAGTAAAATGAAAACAGATTTCTAGAGTCGTGGTTGATTTTTTAAAAATATCACAACTTTTTACCGAGAGCGGTTTCGTTCGGTACCTGTAATTTTATACTTGATACCTAATACAACAAAACAAAATAATTATTATAGTTGTTTTGATTTTCGATGACTGATATAACAAAATTAAATTAAAAATCTATATGGCCTTTTAAATGTTTTCTCTAGTCCTAAATTTCAGTACAAATAGCCATCGTCATATGTAGAAGCCTTAACGTGAACAAACATGCCTGAAGTGAGCTAGAAATAAAGTCGGCTTATGGTCGGAGTCCCTCTATTTTTGTCCTAATTATTGAAAAATGAAAAATGAAATATTTTGATAAAGGTTAGAGCAGTCGCCCGGATAGCGAAACGTCGTGGGTTCGAGTCCCACCGGAGCTGGTTGTGAGACGAGTCGATTTTTTCAAATTACTTCATTTTCCATTTTTCAATAATAAAAATTGCATTGTGAATGAAAAAGTAAAAATTTAAATAATTTGTCCTAATTTTCAATACAAACCAACTTCGTCGAATTTAGTGTTCTCAGCGTGAACACAAAGGCCTAATTTAAAATTCAATTTTATGTATTCAATTTAGGTTTGTTTAACTTATAATATTGTCAAATTGTAGGGTCAAAAAATTGAAAATGAAGTATTGTAGAAAAAATCGACTCGTCTCACAACCAGCTCCGATGGGACACTCAGCTGGTTGTGAGATGGGTCGATTTTTTCAAAAATACTTCAATTTAAATTTTTCAGTAATACAAATTGCATTGTGAATTCAAAAAAGGAAAAATTTTAATAAATTCTAGGGTCCTTAACGTAAACAAAATGGTATAAGTATCAAACTAATTATACTGGTCACGGTCGGCCTATGTTGTCCTAAGTTTCAGTTCAAACCGTCATCGATGAATGAAAAGCCCTAACATAACCAAAAGGGCCTGATGTGACCTAACATCAAAGTCTGCTTTATAATTGGTGGCAGTCCCGCTATTTAAGTTACCATACAAATCGACATAGACAAATTTAGGGGCCTTAACGTGTACAAAAATGCCTGAAGTGACCTAGCATCAAAGTCGGCTTATGATTGGTCGCAGTCCCGCTATTTTAAGTTTCCGTACAAATCAGCATTGTCAATTGTAGGGCCCTTAACGTAAACCAAATGGTCATGGTCAATCTATTTTGTCCTACGTTTCAGTTCAAACCGTCATCGACAAATGAAAAGCCCTAACATAACCAAAAGGGCCTGAAGTGACCTAAAATCAAAGTCTTAATAATTGGTGGCAGTCCCGCTATTTTAAGTTACTGTACAAATCGGCATAGTTAAATTTAGGGGCCTTAACGTGTACAAAAATTCCTGAAGTGACCTAGCATCAAAGTCGGCTTATGACTGGTCGCAGTCGCGTGATAGATTGCCCCCGCCCGCTTCCGTTTATTTTTTATTAAATGCCGAGGCATCTGGCTTCAATTGCGGTAACAGCTTTTTATGGCACCCCTTTTGTGTTTACGCGAGAGTCTTCCTATTAAACTGCTTTTTAATATACTAAATAGGATGCTTAAATGCTTTCTTTTTTTCTCTAAATTACTTTTTTATGGTTGTTATAAAGATAGGCTTTATGGTTGTTAGTTGTATTTGGAAGATGAGAATTTATTTTACGCACTTGTTACTTTAGGGAATAAGTCAAGTTATAATATTGACATTTTTGAGTGAATTGCCATATGATAATATTTTATTAGTTATCAAATACAAACTTTGATATTTTCGACAGATTTTTACAGCATTTGGCTGTGATAAAATCAATAAGATGGTAAATGCTTAACTAAACGTTCCTTCTTAAGAACAGGAAGTGGAATTCAAACTGATACTGTTACTAATTATTGTTATTTTTGAAGAATTTATCTTATCATTATTGTTTGTTATTAATAAAATAATATGTTAGCTATTTTCGAGTGGTTTTCAAATCATTTGGCTATGATAAATATTTAAAGGTTGATAAATGTTAAGAATATTGATGTCGGACTGTAACATTACTTGTTTCCAAGCTAGATGAGAATTTAAAACTGATATTTCTTACAATTTACGATGTGTTTCTTGATAATAGATAGTGGTGAATCATTCTCATAAGTTTCAAAAGGTTTTGAATACTGGTTTAATAAAAGTATCATCCTTGTTAATGTTTTTTAAGGAATTGTCAATAAAGATATAAAAGCTAGCTTTTCGGTAAAACGAACAGTCTTGTGGTTCGAGTCGTCAGTAGCACTGTTGAGTTAAGTATACCCCCCTGTAATTTTATATTTCTCTGTTACTGTTTTTCTTTGCTATCCAATGCCAATGTATTGTCTGGTAGATGTTGCGGAAGTTATTCTTTTGTTAAAGGGATATACTTGTTTATTACTTGATAATATTAAATTAATGTTGTCCTTAGTAGTTTTGTATAAATGATGTGAGTACGGAAATAATATGAAGTAACAGTTTATAGCAAATGCTTGATGTTATTCCTAAATGTTGTTTAATCTTTTATCATGAAAAGTAATGTGGTTGTAAATGTTAATTACGATAAAATGTGTTGTTTGTCCAAAAACGACATAATTATTTTGTAAATGTCGTTGTTTCTGATAACGCTGGTGAGTTTTTTTCGCCCGTTTTTCTTATCAGCTAAAAGATGTCCTTAACGGGTGGTAGGTAAAAAATTGAGGACGAATCAAAATAATAAAATGCTTTTAATTTTTTATTTGTGTTTTACTTGATTCTGGCCTTATTGAAATATAAGCTTTATGGTTTTATTCCTAGTTAATTGAACAGTTTACAGCTTTTATCAGAATAGTCATATTTCCATACTTTCTCCTTAAAATCTAACATCAGAAGTGCTAACTAAGCCCACGACCAATTCATAATATATTTTTTATGTTCTATGGATGGATGCTGCTGATCTGGCTAATCTACTACGCTTCGAACTACGGGACATCCATCGTGACAAGGTGGCGCTGCAATGCTGCCACCTCAAATTACGGGTCATCCATCGTGTCAAGGTGACGATGTCGTTCTTCTGTCCAACCCGGTGACTGGACTGGTTCCTGGTGCAAGATTATCGAAACTTGGCCATGCAAGGAATTTGGAGCCGCATTTCGTTGGTCAGTAAAGCCAGTAAAGCCCTTTGGGGATCTGTATTTATTTAAAACTTCGGTACGAATTGAGGGTATCATTAGAAAAAAGTGTCATTCTTTGATTAACTACTAGCCTTAGTAGGTACTATAAACCTATAAATACTATGAAAGATTTCCACTGTGAAAGTCTATAAAAGATTTTACCATGATTTAAGTCATTAACAATAATAAAGATAAATACATCTTCATTAATAAAGATTTAACTGTTATTAAGTGACAGTAAGATTTTATTCTGACAAACTTGGCCGATAGAATAGTATGTAATGTACCAATTAAAAATTGATTATTATTATTATTTTTGCGTTTCTCACTTATAAAATACATAGTATGTTCCGCTTTTGTGGGACTGTGCGTTAAAGGGTTTTTTAAATAATCAAAGTTTTTATGGATTTACTTAATTCGTTAGTGGGTGAAAAATTTATTGTTTCTTCGGGGGCATCCATAACCATTCTTACAATTGTGGCGGTTTTTTGCAATTTTATGTACGTGGATGGTGCGAGACCATGTAGGAGGTAGTTTAATATTGACTGAATGTTTTGGTACGTCCGTTGTTGACAGTTTAGTAATTCGTCAGAGTAATTGAAACTATGGATACATTCTCCTGTCTCTGGGTCAGTGTATTTGTGGACTTTTTATGCGATAGTTTTTGTGATATTGTGTACCTATATTTGGTACTGCGATATCGATTAACCATGTGTTTTTGTTTGGATTATCCTATAAAATAATGCCTGGTCTATTGTAATGTGAATGATACATATTATGTAGGTACGTACAGGTATGTAATGACACCTCACCTCAGCCATAGTAAAGTTTAAGTGTGTTGTTGTGTGTGATTGTTTTGATACTCAATCACGGTTAAACAGCTGAACAAATATGGATGACATTGGACAGAGATATAAATTATGCTCTAGAATAGCAAAAGACTTTTTACCTCTAGAAAATATACCTTTGCCACGGGAAAACATCGTCTAGCTCACACGGGCAGAGCTGCGAGCGAAAAGCTTGTACGAGATAGTTTTACCCGCTTTAGATTCAGAAAGGCTAAGTTCGTTTAAGAAATAAAATTATCTTTGCAGTGCCTAGAATGTATTCAGTTTTATAATCATCAATCTGTCGCTTAAAATCGTTAAAAAGCTAACTGAGATTTTGTTTTCTCATTCTATTTGTGTCATAAATGTCATAATCATAATTCTTTCTTAAATAAGCTGTTTTTCAGAATCGATATTCTTTATTTACATAATGTATCAATATCTTAAGCTACAAATTAAAGACTTCTTAGTATATCAAACCACGTATTAACGAGAATTATTAGTACCTACAAAAACATGTGTATTGAATTAGATTTTGCTACAATTGAGTATCAAGAATCTATTTTTCATGATATTTATTGGATATATGTATGGATTAGATTTAATACAACTGGAGCTGAATTCCAAACCGGTAGCACAAGCTATGGAATATATTGCTATTCTAAAAAAAATATAAAACTGGCTAGGTACTGGCTACCTAATACCTTCCTAACATTTTAGCTATAATCAAGAAGATTTTGGAAAACTTATACAGATTTATCTCTTCGAATAAGTGTGTTGGTATAGGTAGTTCTATATAACTTACTTACTTTTAAAATTTCGATTTTCCAAGTTTCTTTTGAGAAAATGATAGTCAATCTGTGTTACTGGGAGTAAATACCATTTTGATTAATTAATCGAAAGACTTTATCTACTCGGGCTCCTCGTCCGAATGTTATCCATATTTTAGGTTAAAAAGAACAGTAGTTGAATTAGATTATGTTGCAATGGTTCTTTCAAGTTAGGTAGTAGTAGTAGGACCTAGTAGTCGCCAAAACTATTTTCAGTCTTGTCTTGACCCTTGATTAATAAATCGAGTGATGCGAAATACAATTTTTTTTTACCACTGCAATTTGTGAAACGTTTTGCTTCATTACTCTTTACTACTATCAGTCTAATGTTAGTCATAATCATAAATACTAAGGTCTTTTTATGATAAAAAAAACAGCCACATGGGAAAGTAATAGGTATATTAGGTTCACAAATCCGGAAAAAATATTTTTCCTACACTTTTTATTTATCTAAGTAATGGCAAATTAGTTCAGTTTTATGAGTTTGAACAGCAGATGATATCGCACATTTCTTTAAGATGCTAAACATCACTTTATTTTAATGGACATTAAAATAAGAGTTATTTAGAATCGGATACATTTACTACCTTTTATATATTGAAATCTCTTACCGTTTTAACGACACAGAAAGTAATTTCAGTTAATGATTAAGATATTTATTCGTTTGGTTCTTCCTTGCTTGCCATTAGAGGAAAATTCACATTTTTCATTTCAAATAAAATCGGTTTTTTATATTTACAGAAATATTGGTAATATATATGATTACCTCAAATATGTAGGAATCTTATAGTCGAATAGTGATATGTAGTTCCAGTGTCAAATGTAAGATATACAGCAATATCAGTATGGCCAAGCGGATTGTGAAAATATTGAAATTGGTAACCATAACCATACAAAAGTTTACTTGTTTTTTCTCTCATACTAGAATTCGAATAATTTCTCAGAATTGATAGATTTAATTCAAAACGTCGATTTACAGGCAGACGGGAACTACGAATATTTCAAGTTGACAATTGTATTATTAAGAAAGTTTCGATAAAGTTAGAAGTAAAAAGAATTCAGGTAAAATAAAAAAAAAAAAAAAAAACAAATTGTTGCTTACGGCTGAAAGATTTGGACGAAATTTTGCATAAAGAATACCAAAGAGTTATAGAATATAGGGTTTTTATCTCGATATTGGAACCACTTGAGTAATTAATCGTAAGCGCAGTGTAGTTTGACAGAAAACGTTTTATGGTGTTGCTAGCCAAGATCGTTTGTTTAATTGTTATGGAAAATTTAAACTAAAATCTTGTATGAAACTACGTTTTTTTTTCAAATGACCGTTTACCTTAGGGGAGTTTTTGAAAGCACTGCTGCCAAACATATTTGAGTCACACATAAGAAGAGGAAACAACTATGTATATTTGGTATTTGACATTAAATTTGATCGTTATTTTAAAAATGATGCTGGTGGGCCATTTGTCTAATTTGAGACACTTGACCATGACCACTGTCACGATGATTTTATTGAACAAGTGATTATTAAGTTGACTACCCAGGTGTGGCAGTTGACTTGTTGACTATATGTGATTATTGAGACTATTGCCCAGGGGTGGCAGTAGGTATGTTGACTAAGATTGTATTTGATTTGTTGTTTTTGAGTGATGTTGAAATGAAATGAGATGAGAAAAAAAAATTGAGATAAAATGATGATGAGATAAAACGCTGTTGGCCATGAGCGGTCGCTTACCTGGCTTCACGTGCAGCGGGTGATGGGGTTTGACGCCAACGAAGCTCTTGACCAGTGTAGTGAAAATCTTATTTATGTATTTATTACAACCAAAATATATCGCAGTTATCAAAAAAATACATCAACTATTATGTGTGTATATTTTATTTATTTATTACCTAACGCTTTATTATTACACCACAATAACACAAAACATCACATAGGTACTTAAAAATAAATTTCAAAACTAGTGTTACAAAGGCGGTCTTATCGCTCAGAGCGCTCTCTTCCAGACAACTTACTGTATGAAGAAATTGACAGGCAAAAAAGCGGGGTGTAAAGAGGAATGATCGATACGAAGATAATAAACATAAGTCATACAAAACATACAAGAAATATACTTATAATACATACTTACTTAGTTAAATTTTTACCTTTTTGCTTTCACAATACATACTTACAACATACTTTCTTACCCAAAATACATAAATTATACATACACAATATAAAATGATATCATTGGATTACTAAGAAAAAAATTAATACATATACTTACATATTACATAAATGATACCTACACAATATAAAATTATATACTTAAATGAAAAGTATAGTATAGTAAACTACATGTATTACTTTGTATTTTATCACCAAATGACATGGAAACAAGGCACTCTATGACTTTTTTATCGTTTTGAGGTCTATATCTTGTATACTTACAATGGGTAGCAGTAATTATTTCTTGAAAATATAATATATACAGATTTAGTTTGGTTACTGTTTTATTAGGTACCTATATGTATAGATTACAACCAAATGCAATATATATGTATATATGAAACAGATCACTTATAAAATATCTGGTGTAAAAAGTAAGATAAAATTAATGGTATTGAGTGGGAACTTCGGGGACGAAGTTCGGTCAGTATGGCCGTGTTACTTTAGGGAATAAGTCAAGTTATAATATTGTCATTTTTGAGTGAATTGCCATATGATAATATTTTATTAGTTATCAAATACAAACTTTGATATTTTCGACCGATTTTTACAGCATTTGGCTGTGATAAAATCAATAAGATGGTAAATGCTTAACTAAACGTTCCTTCTTAAGAACAGGAAGTGGAATTCAAACTGATACTGTTACTAATTATTGTTATTTTTGAAGAATTTATCTTATCATTATTGTTTGTTATTAATAAAATAATATGTTAGCTATTTTCGAGTGGTTTTCAAATCATTTGGCTATGATAAATATTTAAAGGTTGATAAATGTTAAGAATATTGATGTCGGACTGTAACATTACTTGTTTCCAAGCTAGATGAGAATTTAAAACTGATATTTCTTACAATTTACGATGTGTTTCTTGATAATAGATAGTGGTGAATCATTCTCATAAGTTTCAAAAGGTTTTGAATACTGGTTTAATAAAAGTATCATCCTTGTTAATGTTTTTTAAGGAATTGTCAATAAAGATATAAAAGCTAGCTTTTCGGTAAAACGAACAGTCTTGTGGTTCGAGTCGTCAGCAGCACTGTTGAGTTAAGTATACCCCCCTGTAATTTTATATTTCTCTGTTACTGTTTTTCTTTGCTATCCAATGCCAATGTATTGTCTGGTAGATGTTGCGGAAGTTATTCTTTTGTTAAAGGGATATACTTGTTTATTACTTGATAATATTAAATTAATGTTGTCCTTAGTGGTTTTGTATAAATGATGTGAGTACGGAAATAATATGAAGTAACAGTTTATAGCAAATGCTTGATGTTATTCCTAAATGTTGTTTAATCTTTTATCATGAAAAGTAATGTGGTTGTAAATGTTAATTACGATAAAATGTGTTGTTTGTCCAAAAACGACATAATTATTTTGTAAATGTTGTTGTTTCTGATAACGCTGGTGAGTTTTTTTCGCCCGTTTTTCTTATCAGCTAAAAGATGTCCTTAACGGGTGGTAGGTAAAAAATTGAGGACGAATCAAAATAATAAAATGCTTTTAATTTTTTATTTGTGTTTTACTTGATTCTGGCCTTATTGAAATATAAGCTTTATGGTTTTATTCCTAGTTAATTGAACAGTTTACAGCTTTTATCAGAATAGTCATATTTCCATACTTTCTCCTTAAAATCTAACACACTCATTTTGTAAGTATTTATTTTAACACACTTTTATTCAACTAGAGGCCACCGCGACTTCATCCGCGTACAATCCAGGTGCCGATCTTTAGCTGTACGCCAAAATTTACTGAAATTGTTTCAGTGGCTAGTGTGCAAATGTAACAGACAAACAGGGTTACTATACTATTTAAATTATTTTAAATGTATGTAGAGGTATTTGTAGTTTGGAAGCTACATTGCATATTTTGAGGGTTATACCTACTATTAATATAATAACTGTTTATACCTATATTCTGTGCAATAGTACACATAGATAGGTACATTGTCATATAAAAAACGTTTTTGTGCTATGATGAAAAAATCTCTTCACCGTAAATTTTCATTTGAAATGCTCCTCCATTCTTCAGTACAGAAACATCTCGACCGTTTCATGGATAATTAGGAAACGTTAAGCAATTAGGCGAGAGAAATTGGCCTAACAAACAACGTAAAAGGCCACCAGCGGACGTGACGCCGTTTGTAAATATTTATAGCTCGCCCCGTGGCTTTACACGTCTTTTTAACGTTTATTTTAATGTGATTTAACGTTGTTATTCTATGAGGCATCCAAAGTTTCAATTGCATTAAATTACTTTATAGCGTTTGTTTATTAAAACTTCTATCAAATAAATACGACAAAACAATTTAGTTTTATTATAATATGAATTTGCTTGAACCTAAATATGTATCTATTTATCATTTTGTATGTCCCAGAGATTTCCGACAAAAAGGCGCATCGGTCAAAATTTTAAAATGGCAGCCAAAATTCGCTAATTTTACAAAAAAAAACTCATAAACTCGCATGACACACATATGCTCTGATTTATAAGTCAATACCAAAACACAAATGATAAATATATAGTAGAAAAATAGTAGTATAGCATAGCAAGTGAAAATCTAGAAGTCAATTTATGAAACACATTTTCGTTTAAAATCAGTCTAAGACCAATCGACTAGTAGCAGCTTGAGGGTTAATTGCAAACTATCCAATATATCAGTTGACCTAACCCTACACTAGTGTCCAATAAAAATTAGTGCCCTGAAAACTGGCAATTGTTCAAGCACCGCAAATTCTTCCACTTAAGTTGGGAGCGTGACAAATGTAGGGCCTTTCCCAACTGTTACATTTCGTTTTAGCCGAACGACCGTAATACGACATTGATAAGTGTTCGATAGGCACGTCTCTATTTTGCCCGAATTCGAGATAATCTGGCCAGCTAGAGATTTCATTCATTTCGGTTGCATAATTAAAGATATGTTTCGAAGCGTTTGGATTTCGTATGGCTTACAATTTACTGTGAGCATTATTAATAGTTGTTCATTAAAGTGGACTGAATATAGTCAAAATGGGTTGGTTTTGTGCAAAGCAACTATTAATATAATGCTAAAATACATGAACACGACTTTAAAATAAATGAGCATGGATTGTTTGTACATCAATTTCTTTGATTGCATGCATTAATAAAACAAAGCAAGTTTTTGTCAATAAAAAAGGCTTTTGAGCTTAAAAGAAATGGAAGTTTCTATTTGCTCAAAAATATACAGTTGTCAAGCTTAAATAGTGCTGAAAATTCCTAGTCCAAAATAAAGATTTCCTTAATGAATCGCATTTCAAAGTGACTAAAAATTTACTCGTAGCATACAAATCGGGACAGTGAGTGGGCATAGCTCCGTCACCACTAAAGCGTATGCCTTCCGTCTAATCGAGTAAATGTTTCCAGACCAGTGGTTTGGACACGTCGCGTAGCAGCTACGAGGCTCCCTCGTAGACTTGTCGGTGCAGTCCCGTTGGGTACTTCGAAATAAGTGAAGTTTAAAAAGTTTATATTTAAGAAGAAGACTTGAGATTTCGATGCAGATTTTCAAATCAATTGGTGGTAACTATAAAGAATAAAAAATAAAATAATAATAGACTAGCAGTCATTTTACTATTTTAATGAAACTTATATTGGCTTACAGAAATGGCTGTTGGTAGTTGTCGCCGGAATTCCAATTCATGCAAACGTTTGTGCTGCGCTCCCTGGCTTAGCCCACATACGGTAGCATGTTTTCCGCCATGCTTCGTTTCCATGCTTTATTGACTTAATATCTTACTAAGGTTTCCTGCATAATGTTAAAGAAAATGTGACTAAAGGTAGCGATGAATGACTTTTTAACCACTTAGCCGAATAACAGAAATATTAGGTTATTTTATGTATTGTTTAACAGATAACGACTTTAATAAATTAAAAACGAAGAAATACTAGCAGCCTCCAAATATTTTCATGAACCTAATATTCATAATCATCGTTACCAATAGAAGTTGGCAGTTGGTAGTAACTCGTCGGAGTTCCGACTCGAGCAAACATTTGTGCTGCACTCCCTTGCTTGATGGTCGCATACGGAATGTTTTCCGACACGCTTCGTTTCCTTATTATGTTTAAGATTCTGACATACATTGAGAACTTACTATGTTATATGCTTTAGGCCCGATTTACATGGGTAAAATTAACGGTATTAGCACAGTAGAGTACTTTAAACTTATCTGACCCGGTGCGTAGTCAGTAGGAATAATAAAAAAAGAATCAATGTCTACTGAAAAGGAAAATATTAATGTCTTTAAAGGAGGTAGGTACCTACCTATTTGATGTACCTTTTTCATCATGAAAGGCTGGCTCCTGACTGGCACCGACCACAAAAATAGGATATTACTTTTATAGTTGACAAGTACTTTTTGAAGTCGGTTTAATGTTTTAAATTACTTTTTATTTCTTACTTTTGAAACTTAGACTGTTCCCTAAAGTGGAATACATCTGATATAAATAATATAGATGATATTGATCGAGAAATTCGTGGATAAATTACAAACAAACATACATACTTACACTTACGAATTTACGAAATGCTTGGAAGCCTAAATAGAACGTTAAACTCAAATATGGCCAAATTCCAACAGGTACATACAGGTTAAACTGATAACCTCATTTTTTGGAGTTGGTTAAATATATATATTGCGAGTAGCTTCTCGACATCATGCATCTCCGGTGACATGCATAATATGCATATTATCTATATATCTATACATTGCACACGTGCGAAGCCAGGGCGCGTCGCAAATCTGTTTAAAAAAATAACTCCAGCTTGAACTCATTTGAATAACAAAGAACTGGAATTGAGGTGAAAACGTAGGCGTCCCAAATTAATCAGATTGTTTCGGCGTCAGACAAATGGTATCAATTGAGCCATTCCAATGTTACACATTTGGGTTTCAATTAGGCGATCGTGTTTCGTTTTTAATGAAAGCGCCAATAACCACAGAAACAAACCCGAAATTAATGTCACCATTAAGTGATTAACGTTTTGTATGGCAATGCTTTAGGAGTGGAATTTTAAAGCAATTATTCGAGTTAAACAAACAGGCTTTGCACCAACATTGGCAATAGCCACCATAAATTGTGCAAACCTGTTATATTTGAACACTTAGCACATTTTAATGCGCGAAGCTTAATGAGTTGAATTATTATTCCCATACTCGTTTCTGTTGAACATTGACTTATTTCAGCGACTGTGTTGTCGTCAAATATATTGGCCGATGACGAACTACTTATAAGATATAATTTGAAAATGTTATTTTAATTTAATTTAATTTTAATTATAGAAAAGTGGAAAATGAAGTATTTAGAAAAATCCGATGGGTCATCGGAGCTGGTTGTGAAAGGGGTCGATTTTTTCTAAATACTTCATTTTCCATTTTTCTATAATAAAAATTGCATTGTGAATGCAAAAAACTAAAAATTAAAATAACTTAATTTTAATTCCTATATTCGATATTGTAGTAAATTGTATAGTTATTTGAATGGGCTGTTCCGCAGCTTTTGTGTTTATTTTGTTTCTGGGTGGGTATAATTTATATTACTCGACTGTATAAATTATTGTAGGTACTGTAAAGAGTAAGTACTCTGGACCTTTATTTTTTTTGTCTTCTACTGTTGTTTATACTACTCTGCTATTAAAAACATTTGACAATCCATACAGCATTAGTGTCGACCCACACGAACCACAACCACACAGCAAAACACCACAAACACCAAAATGTGGTTACGTGTGAATTTTTGCAGTTTTCGCAGTTGGGTTGTGGTTGTGCGACAAAATGTCGTTGTCGCTAGTAAGTCGTTGTGATGTGGATGTGGCCGGCCGCTAGTTCGTAGCGTCGTCGTCGCTGGTGGTTGCGTTGTGGCTGGTATCACCCACGCGGTCGATAATGACTGCAAAATGTGGTACGTGTGAATTGACTATTCATTTCCAATACAAAATAAGCCCCCGCCCACGTGGTGTGGTTGTGGTTGTGGTTCGTGTGGGTTGAGATATACGTTTGATTATTATAGGATCCTTTGAAACACTGCGGTTAATTAACAGTAACACACATACGAAACACATACAGAGGTATATAGAGGTCATGACCACACAAAACTAACCAACAGAGGACCAATTCAAGCTTAGAATCCATTGTTTGTGGCCATTACCATAATGCTCGATGCTTTGGACACAAAGCATGATTATTGCGGATGGCCGTCACCAAGCAACTTAAGCTATGGTCAATCTTTCGATGGGTGGCCGAAAAGGAGGAGGAATATCTTACCATTTTTCTGGACTCCTTTGCAGTCAATAACAACACCCATGGGACATTTTAGTACATTGATAGGAATAACCTAGGGATGTTCAAATAACTAATGAGTGTATGATCATATATGAACATAATAAACGAATAGTACATACAAAGCCAGTAAGATAAAGTTGTATTTATTGTAAACAATGTTTTAAGGACTGGGAATACTACTTTTTCTTGAATATAATTTATTTGTAATTACGATTACAGTAATTGTGACCGTGAACAATAGTAGATTGTTTAGCAAGGGATGTATGGCACCCATAACAGTCGAGTGTTTTGGCGCACGAACGAAGTGAGGGCGCCGATAGTTCGAGACTGTTATGGGTCCATACGCCCGAAGTAAACACTCTACTTTTCATTTTGAATATGAGGAAAGTAAAAATAAACAGAAATAATCTCAAAAATATTTTTCCTATGGCCGCGGAATTTTCGAAAGACTATAACTTTTTTGTTCATTTTCTCTGTTTCAAGGAAGGCAAGGGAAACTAAGTCCTTTCAGTCTTGTTTGGTGTTTGACCCGTACTCTATGCAATTCCATGAAATTAATAGCCTGATTTTTTATGTTACAAATAACTTATTTGGTTTAATCTGTTTCTAAAAACGCATTCTTAAAAAAAACAATGTTTTAGATATTAAAATAATAATTCTACGATATTAATTATTTTATATAATAGCAAAACATGGCTGTATAGTCTTCTGTACCTTTGCCTGTATACCTGTGGTATACAAATGTCCAAAGAGATAAGACTCTACACACGTTCCTATCCGACCTCCGATCCGATTCGGTCTGCTCCCAGACCAAATCGGAACGTGTGTAGCGTAAATTTGGTCTGGGAGCAGACCAAATCGGCTGTCGGATCCGAACGTGTGTAGATGCTATTACAGATTTTGACATGACCCCTCCTTATTTTAATTTTTAGTTTTTTGCATTCACAATGCAATTTTTATTACAGAAAAATGGAAAATGAAGTATTTAGAAAAAATCGACCCGTCTCACAACTAGCTCCGATGGGACTCGAACCCACGACCTTTCGCTTTCCGGGCGACTGCTCTAACCACTGAGCTACGGAGTCGTTCCCCTTTGACCCCTCCTATTCCTTTTTTAAATTTCAGAACGGCCCTAGGGCCGCCACATACCACTTTCAACCCGCATTTTAGGCAAGTTAAGAGTTACTTTCAGAATATGAGACATGAAAAATTATTTTATTCATTTCACAGGTTGCTCTAGGCCTACAACCCGCTTTCGGGCGTGATAAAAAAGTAACTACAGATTAAAATACTTTCAACAAAAATGCTCCACATCCATGTTAACCTTTTCACGTAGCAAAAAGAGAACTCCGCCGAATCATGCAACCACGTAATAACCGAATCAATAGTGTCGAAATTCTATGTCGAAAGTTATTAAACCTGAACGAAAACTGCGTCACTGACACCGTACTTTAGCCACTCGAAGTTCTTTGATATTAGTAGCACGTATTTAACTTTTCACACTTATGCTCTGAAATGTTAATATTATATTTGAGAAAAGAATGCAGTACATGGCACTTTTCCGAGGTAAACATTCTAAATTTGAAAATCACTGCAGTAATGAATTTCAGTACTTACTTACTGCACTAAAATCAGTGCAGTAAGTAAGTACTAAAATTCATTACCAACTTTTTTCTTTATTTTTTCTTTCGTTATTCCTGTGTATAAAAACAGAAAAAGCAAAGGGACATTTGCACCATACAGCCACATTATTATTATTATTATATAGGTAAATTATATATCATAATTAAGTATTTTTTTTTTAAATACGGTGCGCGAAGAATATATTACATCGCATTATACCACAAGCGCTATGTACCTTTAGCACGAACATTTATCGAAAAAATAAAATGATATTTATCATAGACAAAATATCCTCTACAAGTAATTTTGTATGGGAAATATGTACAGCGCCGTCTAACGCCCAGAAGCGGGTACTTAAGTTGCGCATTTTAGTAGCAACTAGTAACAGTATCAATAGGCTGTATGACCGTTCCACAAGGCCTCACAAGCCAATATTAAAAAAAAACGGCGGGAATGATTTTCAGCGGTTGATTTGATATCAATGATATAGTTTATATTGTGTAATAAATTATCAAAATGAGTTCTGAAAATGAAACAGATACAGACATTGTATGTATACCTACTCCACCAAATTTGAGAGAAGAAGCAAAATTAATAACAGAAAACTTACCACCAGCAAAATCAAAAGACAGATAATCATATGAAAACCTACGATCTGATTTGGAAAAGTGAAAAAAAGGCGCATACGTTTTCGGAATCTGTGTTGTTGGCGTACCTACCTATTATAATGATACATCAGTAAAATAATATTATTATGGGCGATTTATACAAAGTGTGCCCGGAAAAAAATAACATTTACATTTTAAAATTGCCCGAACATATGTCATATAATTTTAATAAATTTTATTAAGTTAAACAGTTTTTTTATTTTCTCGCAATCCTTGCGAAAAGCACTATACAAGCCTTGTACGGTAAGCAAATTACCTTGCCTCGAATGATTAAAGCCCTCGCCTGCGGCTCGTGCTTCAAACCATCCTCGAAAATGTAATTTCTTACTTACCTGTCCTCGGCTGTAATGTACTATTGTCCTTCCGCATTCACAATTTTATACATTACTAGCGCTCCGCCCGCGACTTCGTCTGCGTGGATCCCTTTTTTTACCCGCTTCGAGTGGGAATTTCCAAAAATTTAGTGCTCTCCTACACTCCCCACAGCACATACCTACATGCCCAATTTCAGCTTCTTGCGCCCAGTAGTTTCGGCAGATAAAGATTACCCGTTATCTGAAATAGGATGCTCAAGATCTCAAGCCCGCTATTTAGCCGTGATAAAAAATAGATACAGATTAAAATAAAAAATACACAATTTTAACCTTTTACGCGGCAAAAATTTAACCTCGCTCACTCATCCAACTACGCGATAACCGAATGATAGTGTCGAAGTCAGATGGAAAATTATTAAAATCTGAACGGAAACAGTATCACTGTCACCGGCATCGTATTTTAACCCAATTCGAACTACTTTGATAATAGTAGAATGTAAATCTATCCCTACATTTTAACCCCCCCCCCCCCCCCCTATTTACTTCAATATACAGATTACCCGTTAACTGAAACGAGATGCCCTAGACCTATGCCTTATGCCTAAACCGCTATTGGCCGTGATAAAAAAAACAGAATAAAATACCTACAAAAATGCACCCTCCTTTTTACGCAGCAAAAAGAGAACAGCACTACCTAATCATACAATTACGGGATAACCAAGTCGATAGTATCGATAATCAATATTGAAAATTATTAAAATTTGAACGAAAACTGCGTCACCGTCACCGTGTTTTAGCCGAATTCGAACTTTTTTGATATTAGTCAGCACCCGCTGCACGTAAATCTACCCCTACATTGGTCCCGGCAACTTTTTCAATTTAACAGGTAAGGATAAATCGTTCATTCTTTTTATTTGAACATAGAACTGATATAAACTCCCAAAAAGTTCAGAAGGCGGGCCTCGATATTGTTTGCTCCGTGTTAACTTCGGAAAATCTTTTACTGTGGAAGATTTAAGTGCTCGTATAGTAAAAAGATTTGTGGAGCTAATTTTTATCGCTTGGACTGTTTATTGAGGGAGGGAATAAAGGTTTTTTCTTGACATTTATGGTTTACGCATTTGTAAATAAACTAACAAAGCTGTGTGCGTGTGATCTAGTATTTATTTTAATTTATACTTATATAATTTTAACTAATAAAGAGATAAAGTAGTAGGTACTTACATAAAACAAGGCATAATTAACAGAATAATTTCATGATATTAGCAGAAAATTTGTAGAAACATAAATCTTTAACGTCTATTTTTAGCACAAAAAAATGGACAGAAAAAGCTTAGCTATAGTACATTAAAAGTACTTATATGCAATATTTCTAAGCGCTGTTAGCCAGAGCTATTTGTGAGACGGGTCGATTTATTTTAATACTTAATTTTCATTAATAAAAATTGCATTGTGAATGCAAAAGAATAAAAACGATTAAAAATAAACTGTTATGAAAAAAAAGGTAGTTTACTCACATAGTTCAAAAAACAAAACAAAAAGCATATACTAAAAGAATTAAAGTCACATAAATCAAATGCCTTAGTGTTTAATATAGACGAACACAAAAAGGTAGCGATTATATTAATAGAATTAGTAGCTTTCAGATGCGACTCCACGATTAATAGGTTCGTGGATGAAACTTTTTCAATTGAGAAGTTTAGTTATCGATTAACTTGGTGACATTATGGATAGGACATTGTGCAGGGAAAATTGTTTTTGAATTGAAAAAAATATCTTTGCTTATTTCTATAAGTACAATTTTACAAGGGAGCTTAATGGTTTTAATTGTTAAACATAATTTCAAATCGTAGTTTAGTTTACACATCTTGAATTTTATTTCGACACTATGAATTGATACTGCTATGCTGCTTCATCACATAAAAACTAGTGTTATTAATCTAAATCTGAACTAAATCCAATATTAGACCAACGATTTCAAAGGTCTTTTTTCATACCTCATTAGTTCAGGATTACTTAAATTGGGGTTCAGAGACCCCTTCCGTAGCATGGTATCAGGGGTCCGCAGTAGCACAGAAACTCTTAACATATTTATTATTAGGAAATTGTCAATGTGCAGGGAACTCAAAAATTTTCGCCCAACCAAGGAACATTGGTAAACAACCAAACTTTAATGTACCAATATTTATTATTTTAATTTTAAAGGCAGTTTTAAGAAATCCTGCTTTAGTTAATAAACAATGATATAAAATGTGGTTTTATTTACTGAAAATCCATTAAAATCCATTTATAGTACGAACATATTTTTGTTATTCACTGATTGTTTCTCCCCTAGCTCCAAACAAAACGAACGAAATGAAGATATACGCTTTCCTTATTTCTGTAGTTCCACCTTTAGAAACACCTCTCAAGAGATGGACTACGATTCTTATCCTTTATGCACGCAGTCATTAAAACTTTTATCTGGCATAAATGCTCTTTCAGTTTGCTGCATTATTATTAAACAGGTGTGTTCAAGATAAGATGTGATTTTGTTTTGATCTAACGTGAATTTTCCAATGTTATTTTGAGTAAAATTACGAATACTTAGGGTGACTTTCACCACTGATATTTAAACGTGATTAACGCTAAACGTGTTTAAAACATAGTTCTGTCTCTGTCATCTATTTGCATGTGACAGAGACAAAATACGTTTTAAACACGTTTAGCGTTAATCACGTTTAAATATCAGTGGTGAAAGTCACCCTTAAAGTACTACTGTTGTAGCCTAAGCACGAAAAGCTGTCGATATGGTAATCGTAGGTATAGTAAACTATGCCTTCCCTTCTGTCAAAAGCTGTCAAAGTGCTACTGTCAATAATCTATTGAATTTAGCTCCTCATACGACCGAGGAGCGCTTCTTTGGTTTTCATACAAAATAATACCAATAATACGATCACGCTAACCTTACCCACAGGTTTTCGTGCTACGGGTACTGCTATAGTGATTGACCTTAGTAAAGCAGCATTCACTTTTTTTTCATTTAGAATAAAATGAAGAATGCATTTTCAATTGTAGATTGTAGGTACAACAAGTGCATAAAATGGGTTTTATGTACGAGTTATACACTCTGCTTTTCACTTAGAATGTGAGGAAAAAAAATAGGTAGCAATATTGCAAAAAAGAAAAAAAGAGTTCGCCATATTGGCGGGAAGACTTTCTTTTTCTTTTTTTTATACGTGGCAGTGGAAGCACAGTGACTTTAGCATAGATTGTAGTCCATAATGCTCTTGAAATACTTATTTCTTAGAAAACTCATTATTTTTGTCTAGTTTTATTAATTTAGTAATTTAATATGGATTATAATTATGTACTTACAAAATTGAAGAAACAGAATAATAACAAGTTTATTTAACGAAGTTTAGTTGCGTGTGTGACTGTTTACCTGACGACCTTTGTCTTAGAGTCTGAGACTTAGACGAAGATTTTACTTTATGCACTAGAGCATAAACAGCGATTTTATGCAGCCTATACTGAACATAATCACGAACTTTACGAGCATGAGAAGTGAAAAGTTAATCTTTGTTTCGTTTATTTTTATTGCGTTTCAATTAATTTGAACCGAAAATGCAATGCAGTATAGTGGTCATTTTTCTCGCTTATTTGTAGCTTACATTAAACTGTTACCAAATAATTTTGTAAGTATCAAACGACAAGCATTTTAAGCTTTGCGTGTGAAGAAATTGTTGTATAAATTGTTCGTACGTGCTTTCATTATTATGGGTAATTATATTGTCACTGCTACGAGTTCATAATCATTATGGCATTTTTTCAATTAAACTTTGATTTTAGTTTTCGATTTGACGACTGCCTCGGATACGCCTTTTAAATGTAAGTTCTACAATAGAATCGGGAAAGAAACTACAAAAGAATTTACATAATTGTACCGGTTACTAAAGATGCTTATATAAATCCGGGCAAGTATGAGACTGTGTTGTGTAAGGTATCAAGGGCTTATTTTATAAAGTTTCAATTTCATAGAGCTTCTAATTCAGAGTTTTCCTTTACATAATAATATGCTTTGAGATCGACTGACCAAATTATGATAGTAGGTCAGTCAGTAAATCAGAACCCAAGTTATAAAAGACGGTGTTGAAATCTTTTTCCGCTTATCTCACGTCTCAATGTGGCCGGCACCTTATTCCGTGGCCACAAATCGATCCCTTGACAGTAGCAGAATAATATCCTTAACATAAAATGAAGGAAATGATCAAATCAACACAAATTAATCCTCTTTTCTCCACTCTTTACTAATGGACTACATTTGATTGTTCCTTTCGAATCTCTTCCTTTGATCCTTTGATCTCAGATCTGTCTTTCGCATTACAATAATTGAGTAGCCTTCTTCATGTAAGAAGCTGGTGCTTAATTAAGAAAGTTTCACAAAATTGATTCAGTGTTATTTTAGCGGGGCTGGTGATGGTTAGTTATAAAGTTTATTCATACAGAAGTCAAAGTAAGTTTATTCATACTACTTAACAAATATTATAAATGCGATATTTTTGATGTTTAGATGTTTGTTACTCAATCACGACGAAACTGCTTAATGGATCTGGATGAAAGGCACAGAGATAGATTATAGTCTTAATTAGCATTTAGGCTACTTTTCCCCGGGAAAATATCTTATTCTCACAGGAAAATATTGTCTAGCTCTTGTGGACATAGCGCAAATCCCCTATTTAATTAAATCCTTATTCATCCATAAGGAAGGCTAGTGCCCCAGCAGTGGGGACATTAAATGGCTGATGATGATGATGATGATGAAGTTTGTTCTTATTTATTTTTAATGAATTTTATAAGAGGTAAAAGGTGTAAAAATGCGATATTATATTCAAAGTTAGTGTATGAACTATTGTATTCGCACCTGAAATCTCTAGCCCAGAGGCTGGATCTATACCCATAACAGGCAATAGATGTTTGTTATATTGTTTAAACCCTTGACATTGGCCTCAATCTTAAAAGCCACATCAATTCAAAAGCTCTTATTAATTTGAGACTGTATGGTATCGCGCATTTCTAAGACGTACGTCCTTGCAAATTAGTATATAATCAAAAACAAACTTCTAGGTGCGATTTAAATTATTTGACGTACGCTAACAAAAGGAGTCTGTCATACTCCACTCTGGAGCTAATGATTCGTGGAGCTATTTTCCTATGGCAGGACATCTAAAGACCCAATGACAATGCCGCTTGTCATTGGACGAAGCCATTGTTGTGCTCGGAAGCCATTACTGCCGTTATTCAAAGGGCTATTACCTAAGTATTATTTTTTATTGAAAATCGCTTAGGTAAGTTTCTGTAAGGTTGGGTACTAACTCTTGTGTTTGGCCCTGTTCTCGTGTGAGGTATGTAAGATGTCATTATTTGTCGCGTTCGTCACTTGAATAACTGTGTCAGTGGGACCACCTTTTAACATTAATTGTATTATATTTGATATTTTATTTTAACGCTAGGGCTTCACCTGCGTGTAATGCCATTAATTAGTGCGCTTTTGATATAGTACGCGCAGGTGTGGGTGGGTCTTAACGACATTAGGCGATAGCTCAGACGGCGGTAACTTTCAACACATCAAAGGGATATAGCGAGCATCTATGGCGTGCGTTGCAGTTGTGTCACCTACTACAGTCGTTCGGTATACGAACTTCTCAAAACACGGTCACATCAAAAACTCCTTGTGAAGTAATAATCTTCGACATCCGAGAGTGCATAGTCATTGGGTTCATCATCATGTAAGCCGAACGACGCCCACTGCTGGGCATAGGCCTCCCCTAAGGATCTCCACAACGATCGGTCCTGCGCTGCCCACATCCAGCGGCTTCCCGCGACCTTGACCAGATCGTCCGTCCACCTTGTAGGGGGCCTGCCCACGAAACGTCGTCCGGTACGCGGTCGCCATTCGAGAACGTTTCCACCCCAACGGCCATCGGTTCTCCGCGCTATGTGTCCCGCCCACTGCCACTTCAATGATGCAATCCTTCAAGTGATGTCGGTTGTTTTAGTTCTCCTGCGGATCTCATTCAGTCCTCATTCAGTCATTGGGTTACGATGTTATAATTCTGCACACTCATTTAATAAATCAACGCAGCAGCGCCACCTCTGAACTCCCAAACATAACATGAACATACATGAAAAATGGAAAATGAAGTATTTAGAAAAAATCGACCCGTCTCACAACCAGCTCCGATGGGACTCGAACCCACGACCGGGCGACTGCTCTAATCACTGACTCCGTAGCTCAGTGGTTAGAGTAGTCGCCCGGATAGCGAAAGGTCGTGGGTTCGAGTCCCATCGGAGCTGGTTGTGAGACGGTTCGATTTTTTCTAAATACTTCATTTTCCATTTTTCAACCATAAAAACTGCATTGTGAATGCAAAAAAGTAAAAATTTAAATGATTTATTCTTTACTTCAACAGCCGTAAGAAAGCGATTTCTCAAAATTGTTGACACCATATAATAGCGATCCTCCCGCGCCGTCCGTGCACCTTGTGCGGCCTGTTCGGTCTTCGAATATTAGATCCAGTTTCATGGTACTCGCTGAGCGCCCATCTTCAAGCATTGTCAGGATCCTGGTACATTTTTCAGGGGTTAACTGATGACTTCAGAATAATAAAATTCATAAGGCAGAGACACCTTATTTATACCATACCATTTTTATGTGAAAACTAAAACAAACGCAAAACAATTGATTTGAATGTTTTGGTACTAAATTCAAAAACGACCATTATTTTTCATTTTTAGTTTTTTATACAATTATCATAAAAAAGGTTTCATACATCATTTTATGTTGCATTAAATATTCTTTAATTTAGTCTTTATTTCATAGTCCAGTGTATTATACAGGGTGTTAGGGGCACCGTTGCAAAAACTTTAACTATGGCTTCAGACCATCATGCTGTACAACGTACAGCAAGAATTTTTTGTCGGAATAGAAAAAAAAACGACTTTTCATACAAATTTAGCAACTAATCTGAACATTTTGTATGGAGAGTCGAAATATTTTCTTTCATTTCCGACAAAAAGTTCTTGCTGTGCGTTGTTCAGCATGATGGCCTGAAGCCATGGTTAAAGTTTTTGCAACGGTGCCCCTAACACCCTGTATACTCGTATACTATATTTTTGCAATTCAAAAAATTTGGAAATAACACAGAAACTAATTCAACCGAAAAATGTTATTTGTTTCTATGAAAAGGGTTTCATAGAAACAAATAACATTTTTCGGTTGTGTTTCGCACGCAATTCCTTGATTAATCATTCAGAAAATAACACATTACAGTAATAACAAATCGTTGCTAGTTTTGTCGAAAGCTTTTTCTCATTTAATTGTGGGTTTGGTAATTTTTTGGCTAGAAATTAAACAATTTTCGTTCACTTTAATTCTACTGCTGATACAGTTAGCTAAAAAGGCGATAACATTAATTGTATTTTACTATAATTTTTTTATAATACCACTGCAGTTTACCTGCCACTCATTGGGGTAAAATACAGTAAAAAGCCGGACTTATTGCTTTGAATAATTCTTCACTAACCCGTAGTGCCGTAACGGTGCAATAAAGTAAAACCAATATGAAAAAATATTTCACTTGGGTTTCATATAACAGAATCGTACATTATTATTTCTTAACATTACCTGTTAACCCTCAGAATATAAGATAATACTGGGAAAATCCCTTTTGGGTATTTATTGAACATGGATTTGTACCATGATTTCCACTTAAGCCTATTATTATATCCCTGCGAGACGTGGAGTCGAGCCTACGTGAGCATTTTGCTAAAATTAGCTGGCCCATATAATATGGGCCTACTAAAATGAGGATTATGAAATGAATATGTATGAATAAATAAGTTCTTTTTGTGAGTGGTTATTCTGTGGGTAGATTCTAATTCTATTACCAACTCTCATATTAATTCACTGTTAACTTTCACTTGTTTCTTATGAATTTGACATAAAGATTGTTACTCGAATGGAAAGTGATGGCGGAATATCCTTACAGAATCGCACCTCAGGAGTTCCATTGCGTTTTTTTATTGGTAAAACTGAATACGTTTTTTTAACTACTATAATTTACTGGCGTTCAATACTCGGTAAAGTTAGTTTAGGGGCAAGAAATGGTGATATAACGGGTGTCCCAAAAGTAGGTATAGGATGATATGTCTCAATAAAACGCGAATGGATTGGAATTTCTTCGTAGTTTAATTTTACTTTAAAGAAGAGACTTGTACAATTTCATCGGAATAGAATATCTGCTAAATGGCCGCCACGGGCATTTTTGCTGTGTGCAAGTTTTTCATGACATTTTCACACATTTCGCTGCTAATTTCACACATTTCGCTACTTATTTCACCAATAACTTGGCGAATATTTTGTCTTTATTGTCTATGTTTTGTGGATAGTTGGCATAGACTTTATATTTCACGTAGCCCCAAAGAAAGAAATCCAGTGGCATCAGCAGTGCGATTCTCTAAGCGCAAACATCGTACAGCCTTGGTTGCAGCGGCTGCAACAGCGGTGAACGTGTACATTGGTACTCTTTAAAATAATTTTCAACGCTGTTCGACACTAGCGCCTCACGGCTGTAAGCGGCGTGATAAGTAATCAATTATTTTAAATTTTTTGTATGAAATTGGTATTCTCTAAGTGAAACAGCCTCAGCTTCGACCGCAGCATCGACAATCGACATGGCCCGCTATTATTTCTCGGCTGCTTGCGCTCCCGTGAAAAAAGCGAGATAGAAGATGGCTTTGCCATCGACGTACGTACAGCCACGATTTCTAATGTCAAACCATTGTCAAACGCATAGAGTAACTTGTATATATAGGAAAGTCAAACGTAAAAGCTTATATTTTGTGGATGTTGTCAAGGATTTCTAATAGTAATAGTGAAAATTCAAGTAGTAATATAGGATTATTTCCTTCAACGCCCCAGAAATGAGACACAATAGATTTCCCATTGTTCTCCGGCCCTATTCGTCTGGTCAGGCGTCAATGGGTTAAAAATCTGTAAGTATCCGCCGCATACTGTTGACTTGTGATAAAATCTATTTTTTTACAAATTTTTCATAGGTCTGTACCTTAGCCCAACTGCTTTCCCACTGCTAATATCTATGACACACCCGATGCCTTCCTGTTCAGACCCTAGCAATTTCTGTCCATCCATTACGCATTCGGGTCCATGCATTGGCTGTGCGAGCATGTCCAGTGGCAAGATGCGAGTTTGTTCTTTCTCCCAGCAGCCCAGCCAACTTCTCTGCTTGAGCTTAGATGGTCTGTGTTACGAGCCAAGTTAAGTGCGTAGTTTGGGTTATAAAACTTTTAGTAAGTACAATTATGGGCCACTCGGAGGGAGAGGGGGAGGGCAGTGGTATGAGGGAGGGGGAGGAGGCTACCCCCCTGTCTAAACCCCAACTCTAGGAAATGTATAGTTTTCGAGTTACAGGCTGAGAGGCTTCGTGCGGTAAGATACTCTGGCGCTTCGCTCGCGCGGCTCGCGCTAATCCAATATTGTTTAAACATGAAATATCTTTAAACATTTGTTTATGAAAGCGGTTTACAATATTGATTAATTTTTCAGAAATGGTGACTTAAATCAATTTTGTGAGGGCCCCCATGGATGAGTAACGTCCCACAACAAGTGGGAACTCAAAAGTTTCCTTAATTTGGACACAACCGGCAGTTCCAAGCCGGTTGAAAAGTGGAAAAAGGTATATCTATGTATGGTTTTTATGTCAAAAACAAACATCATTGCATGTTAACAAGTTTGTTTAATTATTTATTAGTTTTTCTGTTTGCATGTAAAGGTGTGGAAATACAAAATGGAAGGCAGCCAAAATCCACCGCACTATCAGTGGGACAGGTGGTGGCATGGCAGGCATCTACAGAACCTACGAAGCAAGAAATACCATATGAATTAAAAAACCTGAAATAAAGAAGATTAGGAACTAAGTTTGTTGTCTATAAAAATAAAAACATAAATTAAACAAAGTACTTATATAAGTTTTTAAATTTACTTTTGTGCATTGGGAAACTTTATGTTAATGACTTGAGGGTGGGTAAGGGCTGTAGTTACCTCGCTGATAGATAAATCGACTTGTAGCATAGCTTCTAGCGTAAAGCGGTTGGCTACCCGAACCAGCCGTTGGTAGTCTCCGTTTGCATAAAACAATAACGCACACAGCACCTAAAAAGCAAAATTCTAAATAATGTAATACCTAGGTAAGACCTATTTTGCCTATAGTAATTAGTCAAGAAGAAAGTCAATCAACAAAGATGTGAAATAAACATACCTTAGTCTCGAGTGGGACTCTTTGTGGGCTCCGAAGGTCGCTGTAACTCCTTAATGTGCTACGCTACATAGAAATGTAAAGGCCGCCTTTGAGAGTCGATAACGTTGCACAAAGTGTGTATCCGAGATATCAGCTGGGACAGAATAACTCCCGCTGCTCAATATTGCTAATCTATTAGGTACCTACCTTAAGTGTTATTGTTGATCGTAGCCTTAACCTTAGAAAAAAATGTACTGTAACTAGCGCCAAAAACGCCCCAGTCGCGCGCAGTTAGGCCACGTTCGCACGGGCGTGCAGAAAGGTTGCGTTGCGTTAGCGGGGCGATATCGCAACATCAACGCCTAGGAACCAGAGGTGTTCGCATAGACGTAAAAAAATCGCTTGGCGTTTTGTGCTCACACGGTGCGGACTGCAGGCGTACCTATCATGAATTCGGACGACATCTTGTTAATCGCCGTTTGGTATAAGTATTAAGAAACGATAAGCAAATAGAAGGCAGTACTGGTTTCATCCTCTTCATTCAGAGAGAGTTATCTTACTGGTAAATTTTACACTCGGTACAGCAAGCTTCAACGATTTCCTCAAAAATTCTTTGATTAATATTTTATGAAATAAAATCTCAGCAGTAAAGGTATCCATTTATTAACACTTAATTCGTACAATCACTGTTTTACGTCCTTTCGAGTCGACAACTCAAACACGACTGACTGTCCGGCGCGCGTTCGTCTAGGTTCCCACCATATCACCCGAAAACAGTGGCGTCGCGCCGGCGCTTTCTCAATTTAGAAATGAATAGTGTTGCCAGAATGACAATTACAATTCCTACTAAACTTATATTTTAATTAGTTTTAATCATTACTTTTTGAAATACGACATTCGGCCATCCGACAGAGTGCAACCTCCTGGTGCACTCAACCGATCCAAGCAGTCAATTTCTTAATTTTCACTCAAAAATTTTCAAGAATACAATTTCAATGAAATATAAATACAATACGACATTCGGCATTATAACCACAGTATCTGATTTTTAAGTTAAGATTTTTAACGAGACAAAGTAAATTATCTATTTGAGTTTAGATTTATTTCGAAAGAAGTAGATTAATAATTATTTTAAAACAATGCAAAAACTACTGACTCACTACCAGTTCACAAATGGGGAGGCCCTTCGAAGAAAGAACTGGCAAGAAAACTCGCGAAGGGTGGACTGACCGACCTCCGTCTTTTAATTTCTTTTTATTTACTTATACCTACACAAAAGGACTTGCCAGAATATGATTGAAGTTAATTTAATTATGACAATAAGTAGTTTCATTATTTTTATTTTATTTGACTCTTATATGACATGTATTATTAATTACATCAATACTTTTAATGTGATTCGCATTTTTTTGTAATTATTGTGATTTTTATGATTGTATTTTATTCGATTGATTCTATATTTGAATTTCACTGAACTTATATTTACACATTTCTTTTCAAGTTAAATACATATTTTATATAATTAGAATTCATTTTAAAAGATTTTGTAAGAATTGTTAATCTTATTGACTCTGTCTGGAATAAAGTGATTTTATTTTAGTTTAATTATTTATTAATAAAATGTGTTGATTTCTGTTTGTTGATCGATTAGAAATTGTAGTTGCACGCCTGCAGTGGGGCGGGGCCGATCTACTTCCAGGAGCACTCGGTTTACCCGTGGTGCCACTGACCAACGCTTACCACATTACAAGGTGCCCTGTGGGCTTATTCTTACTTGCTATTATTATTATTATTCTCAGAATTTAAACAAGTATAGTGGATATGGTACACTAAATGTAATAATAATTATTGTTATCCCTACTTATTCATTAATCATTTCAAATTTAATAATTCTATTTTATTATTTTTATCCTATAAATTAATATAATGACTTTTTATTTATTTGACCTGCAACTTTATTATTACATTTAATTTATGGTACAGGCGTTCACTCTCGGTTTCAACTGATAAATCAGTAATTTGCTTGTGTGCCATGCAAGCAATATGACGCTAAGCTGCGACCCTTGAGTAGTGCTAGGGCACACACCCATCTTTTTTTTTTAACTTTTTGTGTCATACCTATTTTGTGTTTTCTCTCCTTGTTCTTTATACAGTATAACCTTATCTTTTTTGTGAATCTGTTTTGTAATTAATGAATATGTGTGTCTGTAGCAAAGAAATAAAGTGATTATTTATTTATCTGTCGATAAAAGAATACTTAGATTATTCTTATCTGGCGCTTTTCTTACATTTGAACTGTGCAACAAACGTAGTATTGAGCTAGCTAGCTTGGATAAAGTCGGATAATCATAAAAGTGAAAAATAACAAGCTTTAATCTGTAAGTTAACTATTATAGATAGTGACTAAATGTTATTAATCCTTATCAGTGATTATTTACTTTAATTTAACGAGCTTTTAATCGTCCAATCCTTGGATTTAATTAATTGCTACTTGACCATTCCTAAGTCTTTATTTATATGTACTATAATATTATAAAGAGGAAAGATTTGAACCTTCGTTTGTTTGTTTGTAGTTATATAAACTAAAAAAAACCGTTGAACCGATTTTAAAAGCTCCTTCACCAGTAGGAAGCTACATGATTCAGCAAGAGCTATATTCCATTCCGACATTCCCACGGGAATGGCAGGCGAAACTGCGGCGAGTCACTAAACACCTAAACAGGTGAAACATAGATACATCAAAATATATAATAATTTACATAACCAATCGAATAAAGGTTTACATTCATGAATAATTTAATACTAATCAAATTTCTCTCAATAACATTTTTTTCATTTTTTTATAATTAAACAAATTGCTAGAATATAGATTTATGCAAGAGAAAGGGATTTCTTTTCTTTGAAAGTTCTAAGCATTTCGTGGTAAAACGTCAGATAAATAATGAGAACGTGATACAAATAATGTAAATTCATCATTTGGTAATACGAGTTTACCATTCAACATTTAATTTTACAGAATTGCTCCGATATATATGATGCCATAAGTTAAAATAGGATACACATTACCAAAATCACCGAAAATAGTTAGGTATAAGTAAAGCGTAACATTATTTGAGATCTTGTTTTTGATACTTTATATACCTATAGCGTCTATAGATACACCAAGTAAATACTTTCATTATTGCTATTATTTTTGAGTTTGATTCATATTTGTTTAAGTTCAACCAGTCTCATCTGAGGTAACGAAATTGAATTAATTTAATAATCGTGGGATGAATTACGCACGCACTTCAGACGTACAACTATATTGTTCCCAGTTTGTAAATTATCTTTAAATAATTTTAAAGAAACACGGCACTGCGCCAATTTCGAGTCGGTTGAGCAGTAGGTACGTGACTAACTACATCGTCAAAAGCTTCCAACATATCTTTCTTTTATTAATTGCGCTTAGTATACCACACCATAAGGACCATGAAAATTGCTAAGATAGTAAATAGGTATTTTTCTTTAAACTTCTATTGGTATTAAGTAAATTGTTATATTTTTAAAGGTCATAAAGATTATAAAATATTACTTTCTCAAAAATCAACCATTTGAATTTCTAGGTCTTATTAAATCAAATCAAATAGGTAATGATTTTTTTACCGCAAATTTATTTTATATGGGAATGCTTAAGTCTCAAAGCCCACATAATGAATCAATAGACTTCCCAGTTACATGCACCGGGATACCGACAACGCCACTGCTTCCTTGAGATTCAATTTTGTACAAAATTTGTATCAGTGTATTTGGAATAATAACAGTCTAGTACAGTTTATGATTTACCTTCCTTTAGTCCTGTTAACCACTATTCACCATAAAGAACCCATATGTCATGGTTATGGCTTTCGACTATTATTGCAGTGTCATTAATACAAACATTGTGGTTGGTTTAAGGTCATATACAAAGGAAATTAGTTTCAAAGTCTAAACAGATTCTGTTCCGCTTGATATTAGTAGGTTTATAGCCTGATGTATAACTCTGCTACTAGTGCTCCCTTTTTCTGCATGAATGGCAGATTTTAATGTTCTACAGTACTCTCATAACAAGAAGCTATATATCTGTAATTTTACTACATATTATTTTATAAAGATATCACCCCCCTTTATGTAAGGATTTCATGTACCTACTTGGTATCCTACTTAGTATAACTTTACATTGCCACTTCAATCTCTTTTCATACCTTATATAGTTCTATGAAAGCTCTATACTTACGCATTTTTTTATTTACATCATTATGTAAGAAACCATTTGTAAAACAAAGTTAACAGGTTCATGATGTCGGTGTTATTCTAGTGGTTTCCATAAGCAGGATGCTGGTCGTAGTAGACAATTGGTAGTAAACATTACATTAAAAAATGCTTTTTGTATTTCTGATATATACAGAATATAAATACTTAAGTCGCGAGCTAAGACCTTTCTCTGTTCGATACCTACTCTTATGTAATATCCAAAATCGTTTTAATAACTAATAGTTTTAATATATTTTTAAATATGGCAAATCTAGACTTCGAAACACTACAGTCACATAATACATCAGCAAGGTTTAAATCGGAGAGCATAATAACACAATATTTGGGAGTTACGAAATTACACAATTATGTCTTAATATTTAATGCCGATAGTAATTTATATACACACTCCGCCCTTCCACTAGTTTCCGTAGAAGATGCAGCAACTGATAACCTAGAATAACTTTGACGATCCAAAGGGAAGGAGACGGCTCAGAACAACGAGGCATCGGTGACGGAGTAGGTGATCTGCTCCTCTATTCGGGTGCCGCCTTCTTCCTTCACTTGTCTACGTTTGATGACCTCGGAAACATAAGAACAAATAAATGATATTAGTGCATTGTGTTTTATTTATCCTTCTAGTCAATGTAGTTAATTAGTCAAAATACTTGAAAAAGTTAAACTTCTATAGCAAATTCACTGGATTATTCAACTCTACCATATCCAAGAGGAACATTATTCATAAACATTTATCTCTCAGACGATCAAAGGTCAAATTTGATGTCAACGCAAGAAAAGTGCATTCGTGACACCAAAGGTCAAGCAAACTAGGAAGGTACTTGAGAGGTCAGCTTTTAATCATTTTGCATCTGGTGCGGTCTGCAAGAGGAATGCGTATGAATCCAAGGTTAAGTATGGCGAGACATATAATGTTTAACCTTCTTTTATATTCTAAAATAAAGAGCGGCTAGCTTGTTCATAATTATTAATTATATGTCTCCTGCCATAATTATATGTCGTTTAATTACGTGTGAGCCACGCCACACACATAGCATAATTAACTAAAAATAGTATAGTCAGGGCAGGACAAAGGTGATGTCCAAAAATGTATGAGGTCTGGGCCACGTCTCCGTATAGTATATCAAAAAATAGATAACGATACGATAAACAGATTCTAATAATACAATTTCTTTAAAATCGCTTTGTTTTCTGGAAGGAACATTAAATAAAACGCAAAATCACATAACAATTCATCATGGCGGAAGAATGAAGGTGTCATTTGATGTTGTTTGTCTGGTCTGTCCTGCGCCGCCACTGTCAGCTGTCGGTCAGTTGAATAATGATGACAACAACACATAGCACAGAGCAGAGCAGAACAGAACTCAAGTCAATTACAGTGACACTGACAGTTTTTTACGAAGAGTTTTATTTCACGCCTTATTTCGAGTAAAAAATATTGCTTTGTTTTTATTAATAACCATTTAACCGTGCATTCTATAATATTATTTATATTTTTCTCAGAATCAGTAAATTTTTCTCCATCTCTGGGGATGGTGCACACAGACGTGGCCCATATTGGGACATGTCCTTTAGTCATTTATCAAATTCATTCCTTTAATAAGTCAAGACTTGTACTTTTTGAGAGTAATTCACTTATCTGCTATAACTTTATATAAAATTTTATTTATTTATTTTTTTTGGGTTCCGTACCCAAAGGGTAAAAACGGGACTCTGCTACTAAGACTTCGCTGTCCGTCTGTCTGTCTGCCCGTCTGTCTGTCTGTCTGTCTTGTATTTCGTACCATATATAATTACCAGAGTAAATTATATCATGGCAAACGGTAATGTTTCATATTCTATTTGGTTGACGAACTGGTTGCTTGATAATGGCATTTCGACGGAATACGTCATACTTAATCGGTAACCTATTGCTTATATTGAGCAAACGAAAAGATCTTCAGGTGACGATCGTTTTCCTACTCCGACCGCACATATTGATACTCAACAAGCGGTTACTACTGTTGGCACACATGGCTTAATCATTAGAGACTCGCATTAGTGGATCTGTAGCTGGATTTGGATTAGTGATCTATAGCTCCGATACGACAAATCAATGTTAAGTTATCCTAATCATAAACGGCTCACATGGCCGACATATTCTTAGTCTACATGGTTACTCAAGCTAAGACGCACATGGTCTGCTATGGAACTGCGTAAAGTCAATCGTATCCATTTGACAGCTTTTGATTACATCATAATAAATGTCATTCCATACAAATTGCAGCCGACTGAATACGATATAAACCGTCAAACAAATACGACTACCCCACGCAATTGCACACCTGATTATTAGCGACACACATGGCCGACTCGTAGCTCACATGGCTACTCAACTGAGCTATAGGCACACATGGCCCGATTTTAAGCGACAGACATGGCCTGATTTCAAGCGACACACATGGCCTGATTTTAAGCGACACACATGGCCTGATTTTAAGCGACACACATGGCCTGATTTTATGCGACACACATGGCCTGATTTTAAGCGACACAATTGGCCTGATTTTAAGCGACACACATGGCCTGATTTTAAGCGACACACATGGCCTGATTTTAAGCGACACACATGGCCTGATTTTAAGCGACACACATTGCCTGATTTTAAGCGACACACATGGCCCGATTTTAAGCGACACACATGGCCTGATTATATCATTACTTTTGTTAAGCGACTGAATAATGAATCTCAAATTAGCTATTCATTCATGATTCTGTCTACTGTTTACGGTATGTAATATGTCCATTACTATCTAATAATTGAATAAGATTATATTTATCAACGGATCCTAATCGGGCTTTCTTTTTCTTGACAATCTATTTTATTAAAATTGCGTGGTCATAGAAACCAAGGAATCAAATATTGAACATTTGAACTCATTCCTTTTTTATTTATTTTGAATTCTCGTATCTCGTTTAGTTGAACTGGTTCTTCTATTCTGGCGCGTAACATAGCTACCAAAGAGTAGCCTTGATCAAGCCTGTCACACGCCAAAACATCGTAAAATCTATAAATATTTTTTGTTTTTGTGTAGTCCATAGTCAATGTGCTAAGAAGGTATACCCACATCGCGGAACAGCTATCAAAGAGTTGCCCCGATCAAACATGCTCAAACGACAAAGGTACCCTCCCCGTCAGCAACACAGACAAATAATCTTTTATATTTTGTAGAAAGGAATAAGTTCAACTAATTTTAAAAACAAGGAATCAAATATTTAACACTTAACCTCATTCCCTTTTTATTTTGCATTCTTGTATATCGTTTAGTCAAAGTGGTTGTTCATTTTTGGCGCGTAACATAGCTATCAAAGAGTAGCCCTGATCAAGCCTGTCACACGCCAAAACATCGTACAATTCATAAATAAATTCTTTTAGCTGTGTAGTCCATGTGCTAAGAAAGTATACCCCTATCGCAGATCATCTATTAAGGAGTAGCCCCGATTAAACATGCTCAAACGACAAAGGTACCCCTCCCGTCAGCAACACAAACAAACGAGATTTAATCTTTAATATTTTGTAGAAGGGAATAAGCTCAACTGATTTTACAAAACTTCTAGAAAATAACTGTACATACCTCGTAACTTAACTTCGTTGTGGGTCGCGGACGTCCCCGCTTCTGAGACAGCAGTAAAGGTATCCATTTATTAACACTTAATTCGTACAATCACTGTTTTACGTCCTTTCGAGTCGACAACTCAAACACGACTGACTGTCCGGCGCGCTTTCGTCTAGGTTCCCACCATATCACCCGAAAACAGTGGCGTCGCGCCGGCGCTTTCTCAATTTAGAAATGAATAGTGTTGCCAGAATGACAATCACAATTCCTACTAAACTTATATTTTAATTAGTTTTAATCATTACTTTTTGAAATACGACAAATATGAGAATGTCAATCAGCTCATTTGATGAACTACTGCTTATTTGTTGGCCCTAATAAAATACAGCGACAAGATTCCTAAATGAGTCCTTGGGTTATTTAGTTAGGTATCACCTAAATGAAAATAAACTTAATGACGTAAAAATAGTTACCCACTGACAGTAGGTAGCGTTAAAAAAACGCTTGTATGAACGCCAATAGGGCTGCCCGTATGTTGTATTTCCATCGCCTCCATCGCGTCGCGCGGTCAATCGGGCAATGTGCGATAAAATAACGCCGCGTAAAAAAATCGCTCGCGTGTGAACAGATTAGGGAAAGTCCATAAGTTCTGTTTCAAGGCGTTAAAAAATCGCTTCAACGCGCGATAATATTACGTCCGTGCGAACGTGGCCTTACAGTGGCACAAACTTTTCTGTTCCGGTGACAGCGGGGCGCTATGTACGTTTTTCTTTTTTTTGTAGCAATTTACCCGGCCCTGACTTCCAAGACCTTTAGCCTCCAGCAGCGCTATGGTTTGACATCAACTTGACAGCAGAATGACATTTCAAAAAAACATGTTTTTTTCTCATTTTGGCCACAGGAACAGAAAATTTTGTGGCACTGTATCTGACACTGACTCGAGGATAAAATTTAGCCGAATAAGTGACAGACAGTGAAGGTATTCTTTTCCACCTTTTCCAAGTCGTCGGAATGGCAATGAACGCAGAGGCATAAAATTAAATAATATATACATAAACTTCGATGAAATAATTATTTTTTATTACAAAGAAACATCTAAAATGTACTAGTGGCACTGACCTCTATTATTACACACTGGACAGGCTGTCTCCATACAAATGACAGCTAATTTTGTGTGGCAATTTGAAGCGCCACTACGAGTGTCCCGAGAACTAATTTTGACATAATCATTACTACAGTCACAGAGTTGACATAGGAACATTACTGTTTTTAGTTACATGGACACTCGTATCTGCCTACAGCTTAGTTAGTCTACAGCGCCAAAGTGGCGATACTCAAATAACCACAAAAATAATATGGCAGCAGCCAGTCCAGTGTGTAATAATAGAGATCAGTGACATGAAGCCAGAGAGTAGACTTAAAGTATACCCTCTAGCACATCCCATTTATTGTACTTACTTACTCTGTGGTACATCCTTGCGATCAGCTTTGCGTTCATGCAGCCGAGAGATCGTCGGCGAGCTAGTAGAGCTTACAGAATACCAAAATGAAACGTCATGATTGCAGCGAACGATGTGACCGATGTAACATCCATGATCTCAGCGCTGCGTGCAGCGTCGATGTGTTGCTTAGAGAATTGCATAGCAGATGGCAAGATCTCACCTCTTCTTGAAATTACGAGATTTTTCGACCTTTGGACGAGTGTTTGTAATTGATCGTAAATTTTCGTTAACTATTTGTATAACTTATATGCGCTGTTTCATTGTGAAACGATCCACGATTAATTTTACATGTGTCAAGATGACGTATGTCGAATTTCAACCCGCCATCTTGAATATTTCGGAAATAGCGCGAAATTCAAATCCTATACCTACTTTTGAGATCTATACCTTATAGTATTCTTTGCCTATACAATGGTATATTTGTTTTTATAATTTTAGTATGGATTTAAAAAATATTTTTAATTAAAAATGGAAACACACGATGAAAGAAACGGTCCCCTGATTAATGAGAGCTATCCCAGTGTTGATGTGATGCAAATGACTTGAGTCAAGCTATGTGATGACTGTCCTAGAGTGTTTGTCAGATAACTCTGCGCGTGACTGGCGCGTTTTTGGCGCTAGTTACAGCGCATTTTTTTGTTCTTATGTTATAGAAAAGATTAGTATTCGATTTTTACCGCGCGCAGACTTATCTGACGAGCATTCTACATACCAGAGAAAAGATTTACACCGATAGGAACAAGACCTTAGCAAATAAATGGTTTGTCAATAGTGAAGTGTTAGTTTTTAGGGTTCCGTAGCCAAATACCAAAAAATGGAACAATTATAGATTCTTCATGTCTGTCTGTCCATCCGTTCGTATATCATAGCCATTTTATTACAAAACTCTCAAGACTACACAGTTTAAACTTGGTAGGTAGAATACTCTGTGAACCGCTTTAAGATTTTTATACCAAAAAAAAAAACATAAAACATATTCGTGTGGTAGATCTTCGTTCTTGATTAGTATTTAAAAATGATATTTAGGTTTCTTTTATAAATTTTTATCAAAGTATGTATTTTGAAAGATAGACACTTCCATAGTGGTGAAATGTGTGAATGTTTGCTGGCGAAAAATGTTTCCTAGTGGTATTTTGGCTAAGTGTAGGTAATCAGTACGTTAAGTGGGTACGGAAACCTTCATGGGCGAGTCCGACTCGCACTTCGCTGATTTTTGTAGATGCCCACTAGCGATATGTATAGAAATGTTCAGCTAATAATTGTGCGAAAACTGCTTACGCTAAATATTTACTTGAAACAGGAAAATTTTGCATTTGAATTAAATTCTAAATCAAAAATACAAAGTTTGAAGTCAAATCATATCAAAACTAAATTAATATTTTTAGATATTTAGATTACAATTCGTGTTTTAAAGGTTGTTCAAATCAATACTAACATTTTACTGTCACTCCACCAAACGTTACTTTATGATTATGTTGAGTTGAATTTACTCTGAGACAGATTAAATATTTGCCACGGTGTAATAGCAGCCGACTAGTCGAGCAGTAAACGCCACAATAGCTGGGCGTTGCATAGGCCGCTTTCAGGAGTCTGATGAACCGTTTCGAACGCCCGGCGTAGGCGCCCGGCCGAACCTTTGTTTGCCGTTGAACACCCTGATCGTAGGACTGTGTGCTTCGCGGTTTTATTGCACTGTTGTAGCTTGTAGGCTTCTGTGTATGAACATAAGCCTAAGGGGATTTCGTTAAGATTTTGAATATGAACCTTTTCGAACGCCCGGCGCCAGCCAAACCTTTGTTTGCCGTCGAGCACCCAGCGCCCCAATCGCGGTAATCTTATGACGCATTAGTCAGGTGTACGTGCAGTTGACGTTCACGCAACGTGCAATACCGTTTTTGATAATGCGCGGCGTTGCCAGTGCGACAACGTTTTCTGTTCCGGTGATAAATCTTTGGAACTAAAACAGTTTTCATACGACAGTCTATTTTGACAGCTAATTTCCTATTGCAAGTGGCTCCTCTGTCACGGTTGTCACCGGAACAGACAGGATTGTAGGACTACAGGTTTGCGTGACGTGTGCGTCATTATGTCATTACGGCTATACGAAGTCAAACGTCATGACGCAAACGTTAACAAATTACCGCAACAGGGGCGATCGAACGACTGCCTGCCCCCCTAGACAAGTAGATTTCTATGATCGAATTCGCCACTAGAATAGAAAGAAAATGTATGGGATTGACATGAGCGGTCACGTGACATTTCGATCGATAATGTCAATCCCATACATTTTCTTTCTATTCTACTGGCGAATTCGATAATAGAAAGCCACAAGTCTAGGCCCCCTGATTCGCGGTTATATTGCATTATAGCTTGTGGGCTTCTGTGTACGAATACAAGTTGGGGATTTCTTCATTATTCTGAATATCAAACGTCCGGCCGAACTCTTGTTTGTCATCGAGCACCCTGATCGAAGCGGACTGTGTGCTTCGTGGTTTTATTGCAGGGTTGTTGCTTGTCTAAATTCACAAGGGGATTCTACTATGTGACGTCACAAACGTAGGAGATTTATGTGCGTTAAGTACTTACTTATTATAAAACCATTTTAAACGCCCAGCCTAATCACTGCCTGTCGGCGAACACTTTGATCGGATGAAGAAGGATGTAGGACCGCAAAGCGGACAGCTTTGCGGTTTCATTTCACTGTTGTTTACTGTAGCTTTATTAATATTGTCAAGAGCTCAGAAGATTATTTCTTAATATAGATTTGAATTTATTTCCTAAAATTTAAACGGTTTGAAGATTTAATAAAAATATTGTGGTTTATGAAAGGAACGAAATGCGCGTTTCATTCCAGAAAAAAATATTTTTTTTATCTGCATTCTACATCACTGTCATGTGCGATACAAAAGACCCGTACTAGTCTAGTAATAATGATATTTTAGGTCACAATAATTATTTTCAGACACAGTAAAATACATTTCTATTGCCAAATAAACACGGTACATACAGCTTTTGAACATTTAAAGTACCTCAACAAAGGACCAGACTCCTCTTTTGGCTACAAGCGCAAACGGATTGCAGTATGTCACCAACAGCAGTGCCACCTGATGAGGTGTTTCGGTTAAGCCATTGTTTGCTCCGTGTTCCTTGTGATCGGGACTAGTCGGGACACGTTGTATGCAATCCCGTGACGCTTTGACGAGTCTGCTGTTTCAGTTGTTCGGTAAACTAATGGCGCTGATGTTGTGACAATAAATTGGAGTGATTTTCTGGTGTCTGTTTTAGCTAACAATTTAAACGAATACTCTGTTCGAATAATAAATACAAACAATTTAGGTCGGCTTCTTAAACAAAAGAAAGGGGAAAAGTAACGTGTCGCATACGCTGCGTATTAGCTCTATTTCAAGGTGTGAAGTTAAATATGAAAAGACTGCTAGATCACTATTATACATATTATGTCTTAGACCCATCATTGAATTGGACTGATCGAGATTTGCCTGGGTACAACACCATGTGGTGGCATTTCAGGATCTTACCGATTATTTCATTATGTGGCCAATATAATGTAGTCAAGTAGTCATGTGATAAATATGAAATAAAAAAAAACTATCAGTTTCTGGGAAGGTTTTTATTTAGAATAGAGACAGTTTGACCGCGGGAATAAATCTAATTCTCTCTGGAAAATCACTTTAAGCGCGAGCAAATTCGCGGGCAGAAATTGGTTTTTAAGTAAATAGTTTGAGACCCTGGGAAGGTAATAGGCTACTTTTACTTTTTACCTCAGGATTGTATCATATTCCAACGGGAAGATCAGTAGGTATTATTTATTTGTACGTCTTTCACGTCAAAATAAAGCAACGGATCAATGTGTTTTTTCCTACGAGGGTAGATTGGGAGCTGGAGGATTGGATACATTATCATCATCATTTCAGCCGTACGTCGCCCACTGCTGGGCATAGGCCTCCCCAAAGGATCTCCACAACGATCGGTCCTGCGCTGCCCGCATCCAGCGGCTTTCCGTGACCTTGACCAGATCGTCGGTCCACCTTGTAGGGGGCCTGCCCACGGAACGTGTCGTCCGGTTCGCGGTCGCCATTCGAGGATCTTTCCGCCCCAACGGCCATCGGTTCTCCGCGCTATGTGTCCCGCCCACTGCCACTTCAACTGAGCAAGCCTTCGAGCGATGTCGGTCGTTTTAGTTCTCCTGCCGATCTCATCATTTCTTATTCGATCGAGCAGGGAAATACCAAGCATTCGCTCTCTCTCCATTGCTCGCTGGGTGGCCTTGAGCCTTCTTATGAGACCTATAGTGAAAGGCTACGTAGCGCTTCCATAAGTCATAGCTGGCAACACACACTGGTCAACTGGTTTTGGATACATAGGCTACTGTTTAACCCGGAAAAATATCAGATTTCCTCAGGATATTGTAGTGTAGTACACGCGGGCGAAGCCGCGGGCAGAAAGCTAGTTATATTATATATATTATATTCAAGCGTATCGTGATGTGCCCAGGCAAAACTTTGTCGGCCCGGTAAGACGATTGGCTTACGACATAAACAAGCTCATAAACAATTTTGATACAAAACACAATGAAAGGAAGTTTAAAATGTTCAAATATGACTGCGGACAACATTGTCCACACAATATGAAAATTCAGTGAGCTCAACTAAGCTTAGATACCTATATATTTGTGAGCATTGCTTTCAGTATATTGGGTTTATGGCGTCAAGTTTGTGTGTTGCCACCTCAAGCGGGCTTGATGAGGCTATTCGGCATTGTTTGCCTGTCTCTCTCTGTAATCAAGATAGTTACAGTGTTGATGGGGACAGCTGGCTTCAAAACAATCAAAAACATACAAACTCCATTAGATTTGGAGTTTAAAAATATGTTAGAAAGAAAGACAGAAAGAAAGAAAAACCATTTATTTATTTATTATTTATTTATAAAGATCGTTAAGCAGGAAGAGAAAAATTATTATTTCGTTGTACACGTACCATAAGTTAGCTGATGTTAAGCTATGGTAAAGCTGAAGGTGGAAGTGCACTACCCCCGCAATCCTCAATCACTGAGGATAATATCATTATAAATATAGTAAAAATATAAGTTTATAAATATAGTAAAAATATAAGTACTTATAACTTTTAAACGCACGCTCTTATGGAGCTACCGAACACGTCATGGTGAGGGTAGGAGAAAAGTATACGAACTTACAGCTATGTTGCATATATTATTATAGTGACGGAATAATCTGAAAAACTATATCGCCGCCGGAGTCTCTGAGACCAACGTCAGGTCGTTAAGGATTAAACATGGAGCCAATAAAAATAATTTTCGTACTGAGTATTGGGAAGTATTTTAACTAAGATTATATTCTTTAGTGTTTAAGTATTTCAACCATCTTCAAATCTGCACAAAACATAAACTTAGTTACACTGAAAGAATAAAAACTTAGCACCTATGATCTGGCAGCTATTATAGCTATCGGGTTTTGCTTCCTACACCTTAAGCCGGCTTAGTACTGAACATCTAGAGCAATACGTGTTATGATAGAGCTACTGAACATGAATACGGGTAAACCAGCACGTTGCATTGTTATTACTAGCGGCGCGGCACTACGCGTTTAGGTTGGCGGTGGAACGATGAAAGATTAAATAATGGATGCGGTAAAAGTTTGGAATATGAAATTGCGTTACACTTATAATTTATGGCAAGAGTAAGTATGTTAAAACTTAAGAGATTGTGATAATCCGATACTACCTAAGCATATTATGGTTATATACAGGTTGGAATTATTTCATAATACCAGGGGGCCGATTCTCGCGCAATCGAGAAAAGTTCACATATTTTATAAGCTCGAAATTCAAATATAACACAGTTTGTGTATTTTCAGAATTTCACAATCGAAAAAGTTCGATCGAACCGGTCGAACGCAATGACTGGTTCGACTGGACCAATCGATGTCCGTATACGAACTTGGCTGTCAAAATGAATTTGTTAACATGTAGGACAGTTTAGTTTGTTTGAAACGTTGTAATTTTTAAATAGAAACCTCAAAAAAAAGGTTCGTATACGAATTACCACACTGAAAAAATTCGAATACGTGAGAATCGGGCCCCTTCTGGAGGGAAAGTACTCGGAGATAGCAATTTTAAATTTTTTTTTTTTTTTTTTTATTAGTTGATAGGCAAGCGCTTGTCCGCTATCACGCCTGATGTTAAGCGTTGATGCGATCTACGATGAATCGCGCTTGCCTAGAAGGTACCGGTTCACTCGAATTCAAGCAATCATTCATTTATTTTTAAAAAGAAAACTACATTCAAAGATTGCTTCATTAAAAAAAATATTTTCACGTTCAGCAAACGAAACGGATAAAATTCGAAAGACAATTCATCACATCACACACACACACACGTTTACTTTTGTGACATCAATCGATAGGGTAACTGTTAAGGGTTTAATATCTGAAACACGATAAATAATTAAATGAATGAAAAAATAAAGGCATCATGAATTCTATGTCATTTCTATGTAGAGTCAAGTGGATGTGTACAGTACGAGCAATAATATATTATGCCAACAACATAGGAATTTCTCACATTACAAATTATAGAATGACTTTTGCGGCACAGATAGTTTTGTTTTGGAACGTGTCAAAGTTCAATGTTGTTATCATAATAAAACTATTGCTCGTGACTGTATCTTTCAATGGAAATAGTGAGTTTTTTTTTAAATCCAGGAATGCAGATTTATTTCATTTCAAAAACAAAATAATGTTTCCTTTGAGTTAAATTTGCTATATTCATTATTTCGAGTAGGTAACTTCTTTCCCTATAAGTACCTATCATGAAATAATCCGACTCTGTATAAAAAATGCTTAAACTTTTTAAAAGACAAAGAAGTGATATTAGCTTAGGTATAATAGTAATAATACCTATATTCGCCTAGTTAAGCTAAATGATAGCTTTTCAGTATCGTAGATTTTACTTCATTCACGTTAAGCCGGCTTAGTAGGTACCTACTGTACTGAATATTTAAAGCAATGCGTATTATGATAGAGCAACTGAACACGAATACCGTTAAACCAGCACGTTGCATTGCTATTACTGGCGGCGTCAACGCGTTTAGATTGAAGTTGGAGCGATAAAAGTTTGAAAAATGGATGCGGTAAATTATGTTTGGAATATGACATTGCGTTACACCATAATTTGTGGCAATAGGTATGTTTTTAAAAGAGGCAGAAGCAATATGAGCGTAGCTATAGTAACCTCTCTTCGATTACCTACTACGTTCAATGGTACAAGTTACTAAATATCGCAGGTTTTGCTTCCTGCATAATAAGCCGGCTTAGTACTGAGCATCTAGAGTAATACGTCTTATGATATAGTAACTGAACACGAATACAGCTAAACCAGCAAGTTGCATTGTTATTATTTAATATAGTGTGAAAAATTTATATAGTGAGAAAAGTTAAATGACCATAATCACAGGGTCAAAAGGAAAATTTAAAACTAAAACCATTCTAACATTGCAGAGGCACCTACTAACATAGGTATTTGAATTTATTTGTTACATTACTTTTTTATTCGCAACGGGGCAGCGCTTAGCCTTCATCACACCTTAATATGTTGAGTGATGATAAGGCTGGAAGAATAAAGCTGAAAAGATGGTAGCGTGATTCTCCCGGAACCCTCAACCAAACCACTGGATAAACTGGCTATCTTACCTCTAACTGCCGGAACACAATAATAGTAGGTATAAATATTGTTGTTTTGGCGACAGACTTAGAGAGTGGTGATGGTGGGCGCTACCCAGGCGAAATAATAACAAGTCCTAGCAGCAACTAAAACATTTAAACTAGAAAGAGTGCTATAGCACTAATTTATACGATCACCATAATGATAGTTGTCGTGCTACGGCTACTGATAAGTTAAGAAGACTCTTGAATACCACCTCCAATAAAATGCAAATGTTCTTAAAGCAAGCCTCCTTGTTTCATTTGCCACGGTCTGCATTGTCCACAAGGCGAGGTGGTTAGAAGCTAAAGCATATTTTAGCGAATGTTCACACCGAATTTTCAAGTAGTCGATACTGAACTTCGTTTGCACAATGTAACTAAAGGTTCATAATATATGGAGACACATACATGCTTGTTTAATATTTACAGTTAATTCATATTTGCCAGCAGCACCTCTCTTGAATTATTTAGTTATTTTGACATTTACGACCATGTGAAAAGCTGTCGTAATGTCCTTAGATATGAGGGAGAATCTAAGTTACTGACTTTGATGTCGTAGATAGAGCGAAGTGGAGACGCGAGACGAAAGCTGACCCCACAACCATATGTGGGGTATTTAGCAAAATAAGGGAGAAATTCTTTCATTTTTATATCAAACTAGCGGATCCTCGCGGTTTCAACTGCGTGGTACCCGTTCCCATGTTAATATCGGGATAAATATATTTTATATGTCAGCCCTACCCTATGTCACTCTTGAAGAATGTAGCTTTCTAATGGTCAAAGTATATTCTTAATCAGTCGAGTAGTTTCGGAGCCCATTCGATGCAAACAAACAATCAAATCTTTCCTCTTTATAAATTAGTAAAGATGATGGCATCTTGTCGAAAATATATGCCTAAATTACTTTTTGCCATTAGCTATTGATTTATTCTTTGAAAATATAGAAAACGAAGTATTAGAAAAAAATCTACCCATCTCACAACTCGCTCCGATGGGACTCGAACCCACGACCTTTCACTGTCCGGGCGACTTCGGTGAGTCCGAGCAAAACCATTGAGCTACTTAACAGCACGTAAGAAGTAGGTATTGGATAAATTCGACACATCTCCTAATGACTCCATAGCTCAGTGGTTAGAGCATTCACTGTTTTATTTTTCCCAATACTACTTCATTTTGAATGCAAAATAGTAAAAAGAGTTCTATTTATTCTTGTGAATTAAAAGAGAGCCATGGAATAACATAAGAGAAATAATAATTGTAGTCAATAATATTGTTCACTCAGTTACTCACTGAAAGCTACTGAAATGTGGTTAATTGTGTTTGCTGGGTATCATGGCGAGGTATAAAATTGATCTTGATAACAAGACAACCAATCCTGTCTCGAAGCCACAATTCTGATGCCTATCACAGAGTGTCTTCTAACGATCCAGGCATTTTAACCTAGAGCTACTTCGATAGATCGTTGATCCTATAAAAGTATTAGAATTAAGAAAGAAGTCTTGCTGAAAATTTTAGATGGGTATTTTTTTTAATTATTGAGAGAAATGCCATATGGATTAAATAAACTTAAAAAAAAAACACCCGCCACGCTACTAATAAGGACCACATTGCTTAAAAACTTTTTCTTTAGCACAAATTTAAAACGGAATTGAGAATAAATTGCGTTATTTCTTCCTGGGTGCTTACCATCAACTCTTATTACGGTTTTGTTTAGGAACCTAAACTGATCTGCTTCGCTTATTCGTACCACGACAGCTTAATATCAATGACAGCGATTCAGTGATCGATCAATGACATTTCACAGCCGCTAAGCTGTCAGAAACTCTTATTTGACTTATAACCCGGTCGATTTAACATGTCACCTGCAGGTTATACCCGTCCCTCTCACTCTCCGGGCATGACAGAATCGAGTGAAAGAGACGGGTAGAAGAAAAAGGACACAAATCGTTCGGTCATTAACATTTAGCAATTCATTTGCGATCCAGTTTTTAGAAGGTCAGAGTACGAAAGAAAGCGATTCATTTTAGGAACCTATTCTGAATCGCGCTATTTTTGAATCGCTGTCATAAAGTTGATGGTAGGCACCCTGGTTTAATATCCAATAGTATATAGATGTATAACAACATTACCCACTACTAAAGACTTTTTTTGTAATACTAGCACAAGAGTATTCTTCGATGAGGTAAAAAATAATCAGTTCCTAGCCTAATGGATCTTTTTTTTATAATTTTTTTTATTAGGGCAAATAGGCAAATACAGTTTTTACGTATACCAAACGGCATGTTGAACTTAGTTAGACACAGGGCCCTTACTCCCTCGCCGCGCTCAGCCCTCCCACCAAGCCTAATAGGCTTCGCGTCAGGGCTGGGCGCCTTCTAACCCCTGCTCCAGTCTCCTAATGACCTTGAAAGCTTGAGAGGGGGCCGGACAGAGGGAGGGAGCCCCTTATGGTTACCCACTCAAGGTGGGCTGACCAAATAGGGCGATAGAGAGCAGGCACCACTACCAACTAAATCCCTCACAACTTGCTTTCCAACGTCAGTTTTAGGCACACCGACTGTAGGGCGGCCTCGGTGAGAAGCACCCCCTGTAGCCTAATAGACCTAATACAATTCAGATATGTCTCTGATATAACAATAATCTTAGATTATCAAACCCTCCAATTTTAATTTAAAATATGATTATTATATTCAGTTTGCGTTCAAATAAATAAATCTAGAAAAAGTTAAGATATTAATTACTGAAAACATAATACTAACTAATAGTGTAGTAATTGTAGTGAATAGTAAAATTTAATATTATCATGCATTCTACAAATGGAGTTGATTCTAAATAAAAAAATGTGCAAAAGTTAACGTAAAAAGTTGTCTAACTTTAGGCTGAAATTAAATTTAACGAATTAAATTATCCCTGCCAGTGACAGATTTTTCTTAGATTTACGTCACGTCGTTGCCGAGAAAACAATTTGTATTTTGCACAGCACACAATTTATTAAAGGAGAAAACTCTACCCTATTTTCTTTAAACTGCTTGCTAATTGTTATTAGTCAATTAAACAGATTAAAATAAATAGCAGCTCCGGTAGGATTAAGATGTTTTAAGCGGCGCAGGTATTATAAGCACGGATGAAAATACTGTTGTAATAATTCTTATTAAAATAAATTATAGTAGCTTAATATGTTACCTAACAAGCAAGGCTTAAGATAATATTTTAATTTCTCTTATATAAGCAAGGGCATATAATATGTTCCCTTTTTCAGAGTTTAAGAGAAATTACAATATTGCCCAAAAACCTTAATTGATAGAGTATAACATAAGCTACTGCAATTTTACCATCAATAACATGACATCAGCTAGTAGCTTTTAAAATAAATAAAAATATTTTTTTAAACTATTTTTTCGAGCAGTTCATTTCTGGGCGTTGCTCCAATTTCAGATAGCAATTCTTGAAATGATATTTGGCGCATACGTCACTCAGTTCACTGATTGACCTTTTGTTTAAAAGCTACTTGAATAGAAATGGCAGTTGACTCCGAAAGTTCCCTACAACACTTTTATTTATTTTTTATCTTCTCATACGTTTTGCGCACAATCTGCAATATTCTGTAAAATATTTTCCTGAAAGAAATAGCTGTTAAGCGACAAAGCCACCCATTTGTTCACAATTTGTTGTTTAATTGTATTGCCTGTGTTTGTTCTCTGTGTATTTTATGTTTGCAATTATAGAGTTAATCTGTCTATCTATTCCTACAACACAATTTCGCTACTTTCTTTCTTTACTTAAATAAGACTTACTTTGTTTTCTTTATTCAAAACAGATAAGCCAACGACTTTGGTAAGTTTTACTTAGCGTGCATTTTGCTACGTGGTCACGTAACACATATTTCTCCTTAATACCCATAATATCGTCGGCTATTGCTTATTTGGTAGACGTTTTAGTCTACTAGAATTGATATTAAAAGAAACAAAGTCAGCTTTATGCTTACAATAAAGAAAAGTATATCAGCAACGGAGCTAGATATTCAGTTGTCTTTAGATTTTGCTGATTTCAAGTATTACTTTTCAGTTAATTTATACCTACTAATACTTTATCTAAATTCGTAAATAATCGTACTCTGTTTTATTGTCTATAAATATTTACATTTTTACGCTTTACAGTGGTGCGATATAACTGGTAGCGCGATATTACTGTTGTCCTAGCTAGATGAACGACGACGACACGTGTCGCGTCACATCAAACATCGCGACTCAAGTATATCAACTAGTTGATTTATGTATGTGTAGCCTACGTAATCGCGTTAATTAGTCTGAATCTATTTACTTAGCAACGCGGACAACGGTGACCGAATTCCTCGCGCTCAAAGGCACGAATTAAAAGCGTTCAGACTGCGTCCTACCTAATGTAGGTTCTTACTTTATACCTATTTGCACTTTACTAAATTATTTAACGATCTCCGTAGTACCTATACGCACCGATTTTGATAACCACCGTCCGCACACTAACGGGGTATGCGTAAACGAATTCCCCTCACTTACAAAAAAAGGTGCCGCTATCTTAAAAGTCCCGGGTTCGATTCCCGGTCGGATAAATATTGAAAACGAACTTTTCAATATTTCCTCGGGTCTGAGTGTATGTGGTAATAAGCTACTATACTTACTTTGATATTAGAACGTAAGCGTAAGTATGTGATGCTGGTGCCTAATAATTATTTATTGAAGTTTCTACTTATTATTTCTTTCATATATTATATACCAATACTAAACTTGTATGCTGAAATTTGAAATTGGAGCGAGTTGTAAAAGTTTGCTGATAAGTAACGTGCACGCACGGCTGACCTTTATGGTGCTTATGATAAAATCGCCCAGCGCTGTAACTGGACACAGTAAAAAAGTACGTAGAAAATTATGTTAAAAATGGCATAGAATTTTTTTTTTTCGGATTTAAAGAATTTCGTCAAAGATCATTAATTAAAATAAAAAACTTATTATGAAAACGCTGAGTGTTAATTTTTAAAACTATTAATACTGTAATATAGCGATAAGTACTTAATTAGTTAGTTAAATTGTTCTTATAGGTAATAACATAACAATTTTGAATCTGCCGGAGTAACGATTCTGCCGACTACTCATAACTTTTGTTCAGTAGCATATTTCGATATTTTTTTATTCAAATAAACCCTGTCCATTGATTACCATTGACAATGTTATAATTACTACAACACTAAAGGTTGCTAAACAACTACGAAATAAAAAAGTAAGTAGATATCATTTATTAAAACTACAGATCAGTAGATTGTTGCAAACAACATCTTTAACGGTACATAAACCTATAGGAAACATTATCCGATCACGGGGCTTCAAGTGTTCCTTTAACGTGCGTAAATCGTTTCAAATTGAGATCCTGTTTCTCACATGACGTAGTGCCTGGCTGAGAAAATGCAATGGTAGACAATTTTTCTGTGTCACAGTACAAATAGCTTCGGGGGATGACACGAATCTTAGAAGTCTGTGGGTGCTCTTTCTATTTGCGGGTCACAGTAAAGAAAAATATATTCCAATTTAAAGAGATAGTGCGCGACTTGAATGTTTTATGCCCGAACTTCTCGTGGAAACGGTGTAACGTGCGCAAAAACATTTTAGGTATGTACTGCCGATATCAGATGTACGTGAACACTGTATTTCTTGACTAACATAATATAATCATATTTTCATTTTGTAAATGTTGAATGTAATATTGTGAATAAATAAAGCATTTACGTGCTTGAGTAACCTTTGTATGACTTTTACTGCATCGTGTAAATTATATCTATAAATACATCATGATCTAGGTCTACTAATCATTTTTGTAAACAAATATAAAATTACCGCACGTGTTTATATATAGCGTGCGTGTACAATAAATTTAAATAATTAAAAAATGTTAATTCAGAGATTATGGTTCTTTAAAAGTCATAAAGTAAAAAACATATATCATAAAAAATTGCAAGAAAGCAATGTTACTAAATGTGTTACTAAAAAGTGCATGATAGGATTAAAATCCCGTGAAAGCTGTTTTTCATTGACAAATAAAGGTCATAAAATATTTCGGGAAATCTTATTGGCCCAGATAAGTTATTTGTCACAAAAAGTAACCCTTATCGTCCATGCTGAAAGCTTTAAAAATAAGCACTTATATCTGGATGTAGTCTTTTTCAGAAGGTATCATCAATCATACTTTCAAATCATTCCAAATGGGACGAGAGATATTTTTTGAATAAGAAATTCCTTGAATGCTGTGTAAAAGATACGATTGGCAAGGGTGACTACGACAATTTATGTAATTGGTATAATTATGTTTTCTATGATAAAATTATTACCAATATTATAAGTGCGAAAGTTTGGTAGTTTGTTACTCAATCATGGCGGAAAACATCGTGTACTTCACGTGGGCAAAGCCGCGGGCGAAAGCTAGTTGGTAATAAACAACGGTTTTCAAGTTTAGTAGTTTATCACCCGATTACTCGAACATCATGACGTCTCTTTCATACCTTTGACATTTAATGCAAAAGATTGATATTTGAGACGCTTCTAAACTTGAGGTAGCTTTTGAGTAGATATTCGGCCGTAAGAATTACAAATTGTTGTACCTACTAAAAATCCCTATTCTATCTCCTAAGTTGTTTTTTTTAAAGTTGCTTTGTATTTACATATACATTTTTCGTTTTCTCGTTTTGGTCACTCTGCTAGTAGATATTTTAAAAGAATTCGAAATGAGATTGCGGTTTAAAAGTCGGTTGTTTAAGTCGCATATCGGAATACAACAAAACCTTTTAAGATTCCTACATTCTATCTGTGGTCCGCCGACGGCTAATCATGAAAATGGACTGAGGACAAGGTGTAAATTTGAAAATTCGTCTCATCTGTATAATTAAAAGCAGTTTCGTCATTAAATTATATACCTATGACCTGTATTTTAAACCTGTAGGTAGGAAAACGAAACAAATAAATAAGGCACCCGCTTGGTGTTTTCACAATTTATCCGGTGTTTTTACAAACCATGCTAACCCTCTTAAGGAGTGCTCATTACGGTTCAAGTTCGCTTAAGCTATGCCGCTTATTCGTATCAGGATACTCAAATGGAAATACATTAAAACCAATTTGAATAGATAGCAGCTCCAAAAGAAATATCTACGTTTGTGCAATCAGTAAACGTCAATTATATTTATGAAATGAATCCAGTTCAATTTGCTTTCGTAGATACTTGCAATGAGCTTTTAAAGAACTTCACCATCGGAAAAGTATGCAGCATTTACATAGAGCCAATAGTTGAGACAATCCACTAAGCCAGTCTAATATAGGTTTACTAATGTTTGCCCGAATTTTAAATGCAATAATTTCGTTTGCCATAATTTTATTTGCCATAATTTCATTAGAAATAACGTGTCAATTGCCATAACTATCAAATAACAAAAGATTGTTTGCAATAATTTAATTATTCATAATCTATCAATTAATGTCATAACTTTTTTATTCCATAATTTTATTTTATTTGCCATACTTTTCCTTTTCAATTAAGTTAACCATAACAATCATTTACAATAAAACGCGTATACTGAAAGCAGGCATGCAGCACGTAAGCAGACATACAGCAAGCAAGCAAGTCTGCATGTAGCACGCAAGCAGGAATGCAGCACGCAAGCATGCATGTAGCACGCAAGCAGGAATGCAGCATGCAAGCAGGCAAGCAGCATGCAAGCAGGCATGCATGCTGCATGCAAGCAAGCATGCAGCATGCAAGTCTTCTGTCACGGCTCCGGGGCGCTGCGGGGTTACGGGGCGGTCCCACGCGTGCTAATCGTCGCAGATGGCTTTCGCTAACTACCGCAACTTCAACTTGCACAGCCGCGGTAGCTCATTCAGGGCCACCTGCTCCTCAGCACGCGGGTCGCCTAACCCCTCCGCGACTTCGCGGCTTTAAATAACAATATAGGTGTAAGGGCATACAAGGCTACATGCAATCGGGGTCGACTAAGTCGGATTTGAATATTATTAGTTTTTTACTACCTAATTAGTTATCAATATACGATTATAAAGTATAAAACGTTATATTACATGTATTATTATGTCAAATAAAGATTAGGTACTTATGTCAAATGATATTTATTTATAGTTACTAATAATTATAGCATTTGTTATTATGGCATCTCAATTTATAGCAAATGAGATTCATTGCTACTAGATGATTATATCATGCGTTATTAGCATAAATAAGAATAGTGCTAACGAATATAATGGCCGAGGATCATTATGGCAAATGAAATTATAGCAAGGAATATTATGAAAAACAAGACAATACCTCCAATATTGGCATTGTGTAAATATTGGCAGTCCACTACATTCGCTTGTCCTAAAGCCAGTGATGAATAGTAAAGCAGGATTTACACGGAGCCAATACTTGAGACAGTCCAATAAGCCAGTCCGTTAGGACAATGTTACTTTTTGATCACTGGGAGTTTTGAGGAGGCTTGAGGACAAGCCAATGTGATGGACTATCTCCATTTACACGATGCCAATGTTGGACAGGTTTTAGTTGATTGTCTCAAGTATTGGCTACGTGTAAATGCTACATTAATTGCTTAATATTCACAAGCAAGTTGTTCTACAAATTCAAACAAATATGGATAAGGTTGGTACTTTCTATAAAATATTTTTTTAAATATCGGACGTATATTATAAACCTATTATAAACGCTTATAATAGGTTTTTCAACACACTTGCTCATAAAGTAAGCCTTATTACTTCGATCTTAGGGCCATAAACCGAACTATAACACACACGTGCATAATAATATTACAGTACTAGTTGCGTAATACAATTATCCCTACAAAATTAAGTTAGTACCTAACTGCAAGTTATATGCGAGTCAACATTTTCAATTTCAATTTGCGAGAGCATTTTCAATTTCAGCGGGTAATAGATACAGGGTGCCTACCATCAACTTTAAGACAGCGATTCAAAAATAGCGCGATGCAGAATAGGTTCCTAAAATGAATTGCTTTCTTTCGTACTCTGACCTTCTAAAAACTGGATCGCAAATGAATTGCTAAATGTTAATGACCGAACGATTTGTGTCCTTTTTCTTCTACCCGTCTCTTTTACTCGATTCTGTCATGCCCGGAGAGTGAGAGGGACGGGTATAACCTGCAGGTGACATGTTAAATCGACCGGGTTATAAGTCAAATAAGAGTTCCTGATAGCTTAGCGGCTGTGAAATGTCATTGATCGATCACTGAATCGCTGTCATTGATATTAAGCTGTCGTGGTACAAATAAGCGAAGCAGATCAGTTTAGGTCCTAAACAAAACCGCAATAAGAGTTGATGGTAAGCACCCAGTTCTTTTTTTTGTAACAACAAAGAGCTTTTATACGGCTGAAAATCCATTTACGTTTTTAAAATAAATAAATGTGTCCCTAATTAAGACAAAAACATAATTAAGTAAGTATATTATTATCAAATTATTTATAATTCACAATAATTTGTTATAAAACATTTGCATTTTATCACTATTATTATACATAATTATATTGAAGTAGGCTGTATGGCTGTATGTAATCAATCACCTTACATTTGGCGCGTGCAAAAAAAAACTTGCGCGCTTTTTCCCTTAGTTAATATTAGGTTAATACAATATTTATGCAATAAATGTTTGTTTTTCCTCGCAAGTGTGTTGAAAAAGTGCGTATGAAACTCGTGAGCAACTTACTCACTAGACACTCGGCTGCAACCCACAGCCTCGTGTATAATGAGCAACCTTAGCTCACTTATATACTATTATTATATTGCGCTTTCTTTCTAAACTATAACAGGTACTTGACTTTGAGGCTAACCTTTTACATATAAAGTTGAATATTCAGTTAATAGTGAGTAGACTTCTAACTAAATAAATCCTCGTATATCTGAAATCAAACTTTATTTAATTAATATCATTTGGAAATCAACCTTAGAAAACTGATACAAATTTCAGCAACATTTACTTATTCAGTGTCAATACGCAGATGAGTAAAACAAAGTTGAAGTGAAAACATTAGATTTATATTTACGAAGCATCTTGGGAGCGCATTTTTGCCTCATCAGTCTTCTGTATAGCCATTACTGTAATGTTTCCCTGGAGAGGAACACTTCTCAAAAGATATTAAATAATGCCGGAAATGAACGTTTCGATAAATTATATTGAATTTTTCGCATTAGGAGCCGTGTTCAACGGAGTGGATGGGCTTCGTTAAGATAGAAACAAGTGCCACTTTCGAAGAGTAAACCTGATTTTTTTTCGTGAATTATGCTTTCGACAGCCCTGTCCCACTTAGGGGAAGCACCCTTTTCATCTGGATGAGTCATCATTTTGATATTATAACACTCATTGACTTTAATCCTTTAAAAAACTATAGGTAGTGGCTACACTATAAAATACATAGTTCAAGTTTTATGTTCTAGCATCAGCTGTTTCCTGGCAAGCCTGCAAAATATTTGGGTACACAAATATAAAAAAAGAACTTCTAATCAGTTCAATCAGTATGTATAATCCGTTTCACTATAAACAGCTTAGCAGACGCTACTGAGGAATCCATGTTACCTACTTGTTAATAAATATTGTCAACAAATTATTATTTTTATAAGTATAAGCCGTTTTTAACCTTTTTCAGTACTTTACCTGAACCAAGCCTCGTAAGCCTTTCGGTAACATAAATTGTAGAGCATTGAACTGGATTTCCAAGGCTGTAGGTTCGAATCCCGTCCGGAATTTAATTACGGTGATGGTGATGGTGATTTTTTCTTACCACATTTTTTATTTATTAGTTATTTTAAGTTACTCTTCTCCTCTGACTACGATTCAAACGTGTCCCGCAACGAAATAACTCATAACACAGTATACGGCACCACATGTTCGATGAAATATGACATATAAAACTTTACTACCACTTGACGTCTTGACGCTTTTTATATAACTTTTCGCGTTAATCTCCAAATATCCACATCTTGTTTGCCATGTAACATCTGGGAGCGTTATAATTTACAAGTACTATAGCATTTTTTATACAAGGTTTGATGACCTCCATGGCCGAGTGGTGTACGCACCAGTGGCCCGATTCTGCTAACGTTAAGTCGTAATCGTGTCTCAATCGTGTTTCAATTGTTGTGCTTTTTTACACACTAGTTACAAGAATTATGACAGTATGATGTGATATGAATGTAGTGTGTGGTGTGACCATCAGTAGTATTGTGAAAAAAGTTCAGATTTCTTGTAACTAGTGTGTAAAAAAGCACAACAATTGAAACACGATTGAGACACGATTATAACTTAACGTTAGCAGAATCGGGCCACAGTTTTCAAGATGCAGCATATCTGAGGTCGCGGTTTCGATTTTCGTTTGACGACCGATTTGGCGCAGGGGTAGGCTACCCACCTTCTGCGCCAGTGGTCTCGGGTTCGATTCCCGAACAAGATAAATATTTGTGTGCATGAACATGTCTATTTGTCTTGGTCTTGGGTGTTCTTGTCGTGTCGACCGTTTGACTTTTATATTTATTCGGACTACTACAGCTGTGTCACTTGTATTGCGTTATCGGTGGCGCTATAAAGATCCTCAAGCGTGCGAAGGAGGCGTCAGTGTGATCGCCTCATTCCTCCATAGGAATTCACTTCCACGATAGTGGGTGTACTATCGCCGATATCGCACAGCTTGCACCGCCTGTGGAGGTGGCTCAACATGCTCGGACATCTTCCAGTCGAGAAGAGGCCTGGATAGCGGTTCCCGGGCCGCGACTGTCAGGTCTCAGGTGTCATCCCGATCCCCCATGATCAAAAACGCATTTCTTCCAGTCAAAACAAAAAATCCTCAAGCATGCAAGCATTAGCAAAATCATTCATTAGTTAAGGCGTGATAAGGTAATATACTCAGACTCTTTAACATTCATATTATAAGTAACATAAATGTATAAATACCCTAGACCCGGAGCCGCCAAAGCACCCGAAAAATGTTGTTAGCCAGGAGCAAATGTTCTCTTACCCCTAACGGCACTAAGGGGTGTCACGTCGGCTACATTACAAAGGTAGCGGTCGCCTTGTCCTTGTTGACTAATGTGAAGCCACGGAATTGTCTACCGCCAACCTTGAATCTGACTGCTCCAAAGCTAATAGGTAAGGCTCCCGTGAAGTGAAACTATTTGTCGGTGTTAATGAAAATGTCATTGCGGAGTTTGGACAAACTGCATACGAAGAAAATAGAGGTGTGATTTAATTTTGCGGAACTTTATATAAACAATACTATGTTTATTATACAAATATCTAATGTTTTTTAAGTCTATTAGTACCTACTAGCCTTCCACCTGCGGCTTCGCCCGCGTTGACTACACGACGTTATCCAGCGGGAATGTATATTTTTCCAGGATAAAAAGCCTATGTCACTCTCCAGTTCACAAACTATCTCCATACCAAAAACCAACTCGATCCGTTGCTTTGTTTTGACGTGAAAGGCGGACAAACAAACAACCAAAAAAAACAATAGTAGATTGTACAACAAGTGCATAAAAGGTACCATTTTACCCGAGACGTATATATCCATCCGAGCCGTAGGCGAGGGTGGATAGACAATTCGAGGGTAAAATGGGTTTTATGTACGAGTTATACACTCTGCTTTTCACTTCGAGTGTGAGGAAAATAAATAACAATATTGCAAAAAAGAAAAAATGAAGACTTCGCCATATTGGCGGGAAGACTTTCTTTTTCTTTTTTTTATACGGGCATTGGCAGCACAGTGACTTTAGCATAGATCGTAGTCCATAATACTCTTGAAACACTAATTATTCCTTAGAAAACTCATTAATTTTGCCTAGTTTTATTAATTTAATAATTTAACATGGATTATGTACAAAATTTAAGAAACAGAATGAAATACGTTAGGTATTAATAAAGTTTATTTAACGAAGTTTAATAGCGTGTGTGACTGTTTACCTGACGACCTTTGTCTTAAAGTCTGAGACTTAGACGAAGATTTTACTTTATGCACTAGAGCATAAAAAGCGATTTTATGCCGCCTATACCCAACATAAACACGAACTTTACGAGCATGAGAAGTGAAAACACATTTATAATATTAGTATGGATTGACAAAATAAATCACTGATGGAGGAGGTAAAAAGAGTACCTATGTTGTGAAACTATCCCGATTCAAAAACGATCCTTGCGTTTTGGAATTGGAATAATTCCACAAGAACGAAGGAGGAGGCGCAGAAGTAAAATCTGAACTCCTTAGTCATGTATTAGAACTAGTGTGAAATAACAACAGATACCTACATTTACGTTACTTGCTAGGTTATCACCTAAACCATAATCTCTCTTGGAATAACAGGAGATAAATGGATTTATATTTTATGTTTTGATTTTTGAATCTATGAACAGGATAGAATATGTTACTGTTGTACCTAACAACATAATAAATACAGTTGCATTCTAAGATGTTGTTCAGCCACAAAAAATAATAACAACCTATCATGCCCGAATACTCGAGCGTGTCAAACATCACTCTGTCGCTTTAAATGTCAAAGGTATGAAAGGGACGCCATAATGTTTGAGACGCTCCCAAAGCTGAGTAGCGTTCGCGTATTCAGGCGATAAAGCATCTATGTGTCACTCAAATTAATCGACCAGTTCCTTAGTCTGTAGAATTAGTATTCGAAACATGGCGACTGTTCTCGTTACCTGCGAGCCAGCCACACCTGGCTTATATTTGAGCCGCACTTAAGTTTACTTACTCCCCTGACGCACTGACCTTTAAATGTTAAAAACTTTCCAAAAATTCCGAATTCAGCAGCCCTAGCACGAAAAACTGTCGTCATGGTAACCGTTATAGTTATCGTTTTATTTTTTAAACCAGAGCAGCGCCTCTTTCGGTCGTATCAGGAACTGAAATTCAATAAAATTACACATTTGACAGCAGCACTTTGACAGCGACAGCTTTTGAATGTCGGCATAGTTTACTATTCATAGTTTATTATTACCTTATCGATAGTTTTTTGTGCTAGGTGTAGAGCAGTCAATAATTTTCTTAGCAAACGGGTCTGTAAAAATGTGAGGAACATAAACTTTACCAATACTTTGTTCTAGCTCTAGTCTAGAGAATCTGTACAGTGCAATATATAATAACAAACTTGGAGCGAAGTTTGTTTGGCACTCAAAGTAATCGACTAGTTCCTTTGTCTGTAGAGTTAGTATTCGGTACGTGGCGACTGTCCTCGTTAGCTGCGAGCCAGCCACACCTGGCTTACACTTGAGCCTCACTTAAATTTACTTCCCGAAAGCCCCGTCTATCGCATTTAGTGGCTTTCACGTCAGGCAAGTTTATGAAACATACATATAGCAACATTGTAAAGGAACTACATACAGAGCTGTAAAGATGACTTTTAGCTACAATATATAATAACGAAGTTACAGCGTAGTTTTGTTTGGCACTCAAAGTAATCGACTAGATCCTTTGTCTGTAGAGTTAGTATTCCGTGGCGACTGTCCTCGTTAGCCTTCTTCTTCTTTTCGTGTCAATGGTAGATATTTCAAATAATATTTTGCCAGTAGTGCGCGACGTCAATCCCTCTCCGACTGGCTTCATAGAGGTCTTGTAGGGTGCAGGATGTGGGGAGGCTTGGGCAGCAGATCATGTGCTCCATAGTTTGGATCGCTCCACAGGCGCACGCATCGTTTGAGGCGAAGCCCCACCTTTTGCGATTTACGCCACATCTGCCTACTCCAGTTCGAAGTCTGTTTAGGGACTTCCAGGTTTTCCAAGGAAGGCTGTGACCTGGGGGTAGTCTTTCCGAAAGTTCCATGTTTGAATTGGTCCGAGGGAACTTTTTTGCCCACAGGCCAAGTCTAGCCTGTGAAGGGTGTTTGTCGGGAGGCAGAGGTGGAACGTTGGTTATGAAGCTTCGCCGGCTTTGAAGGCGTGCAGCAGGGGGAGAAGGGTCGAACAGTGGGTGCCTTTTGTCCGTCATTTGTTGTTAGCCACGAGCCAGCTACACCTGGCTTACACTTGAGCCGCACTTAAATTTACTTTCCGAATACCCCGACCTATGCGTCTAGCTTTTCTTGGTCTGTTAGAAATTACTGTCAGAGACGCCAATGTTTGTAGTAAAGTTAAAGTATTTTCTAAATTTCTATTATTTGATGATAAATAGAGTCCGAGCCACATAACATAGCGTGTGTCAGAGTGCGCTGATCGTCGTGGTCGGTAAAAAAATAAGCCTTATTCCCATGTCATCAATATTAGTTCCAGATTTTGACACGCTCCAAGTTATGTGGCGCGTATTCTAGGTCCTTTTTTTGGCAATAATTGCCTGGCAACTGTAATGGATCAAACTTAATATTATAGTAACGTGCCGTCTTTCACGAAAAACCCGATAATTTCGGAATTAGGCTATATTTTTTCATTATGTAAAGTGTGTTTGGCTTATGAATGTTTTATCTATTTTCAGGTACTAATTATACTATATTACTATAGTACTATATTAGTTCTACATGGTCAAAGTGCAGCAATAAGCTATTTGACTGAATTATATGAAGAATTTTTTTGAAGAAACCAAAATTATATTATTACTAAAGTGACGATTCGATTCCTATAACTTCCTATGTAAAACATTAAAATAAAACTTTTTATAACAGTAAAATACAATTAACCTTGCTTTTTGCTTCGAAATAATAAGATTACAAATATTATAAAATATTATAAATATTTGCAGAGGCATTGCGAAAAAAATGAGCCTTTTTTATTTTTCTATATCAATTCGAACGAAACAGGCAGAGGGATATGTTTTTTACAGCCTAAAGCAAATTTATTCAGCTTCAATAAAAAGTAAAGTGTCCCATACACGCATAGACGCCTTTATGGAGTAAAAAATTATAATCTGCGCCGGCCGCCGAGCGGCCAATATTGGCCGCTCCGGGCTTGGCGGAACGGCGATCGCGCTTTTATAGAGCTTATCGAGCGGCCAATATTGGCCGTTCTGGGGAGCAAGAGTCTTAATGTGGTCATGACGTCTTTTGGCGGAGATTGACAGGAATTGCGCAATTTTAGTTGCTCGTGTAAGCGCGCCTTAACATAAAATCTTCAGCATTCGACTTTGCCACAGAGTACAAGGAAGAGGTTAGAAAGAGAATGTCACATGTGATTTTTTATTAAATAAACCCTTGAATCGACAACAAGCTAGTTGCCATGACGACTTGAAGAAATAAAAAAATAGTACCAAGGAAAAATGTATAAAGGGTTTGCTGTTTTTAGCAAAGGGTTTTCAACACGTGCTCCGGCCACTTTATTTTTTTTTATTAACAACGGGACAGCACTTAGCCTTCATCACACCTGATGTTAAGTAGTGATAAAGCTGGAGGTGGAAGCGCACTACTCCCGGAATCCTCAATCACTGCGGAACTGGCTGTCTTATCTCTAACTGCCGGAACACAATAATGCTGAAAACATTCATTGTTATGGCGTCAGACTTAGATAAGACGGTGGTAGCTAGCCAGGCGGACTAAGAACAAGTCCTACCACCAACCAAACCGAATACAATATGTACCCCCACTGGGAATCGAACCCGGGACCTCTTGGTCTGAAATCGGTGGTGTGAACCACTAGACCACAGAGGCGGTTTACTTTACTTACTACTTATAACGTTTTTCTTATGTTCTGTGGACTTAACCATCCATAACCTAATTATTAATTTATGTTCAATTAAAGGTATGCTAAAGGTACCATTTACACTATCATCCACTTTAAAAATATCATAGATAGGTATTCATAAAAAAACGACAGGTACCAGTAAATATATGTAAACCAGGTCGTGGTAATGATACGTCAAAACGATTTTCACGATTTGTGATACAAATAGATGTTGTTGAAATATGTATGAACGTGCTGAGTTTTATGCCATAAAAGACGAATCGTCACAATAAAACAATTCATCGAAAATATTCCGAAATGGATTGGTATTTTTCTTACGTTCATTTTAATATCAATAACAAATCAATACATAAATAATATCAATTAATCTTTCATAGTATGAAGACCGTCATAAAAAATGACACTGAAAAGTTCAAACTAAAACCAGAATTTCAGATGTTCTTGGGTTAAATCTAAATTTTTTTGTTTAATATCATAAGATATTTTCTTGGATACCGCTATAAAGAGTGGATCTATCCATCTCATATAAAAGAAGATGTTACTACTTTACATCAGGCTTTTAAACAGTTTTACTTTTTATTTTATTTTATTTATTTATTTTATTTTATTTAATAGGCACATAAACAGATAACATCCAATTATAAAGTAAAAGATAAAAAGATAAAAGTTTTGAACTGGGACGCAATCCAAAGCAATGCACACAGTTAGATTAAATATGTATACTAACTTAGGTTAAATAACTAGAATCGTGAACAAAGATAATAAAAACATTGATATCGGTAATATAATTTAAAAAAAAATATATTAAAAAATTTAATGAGATTGAATTAAATTAAAGTGAATTACATATCAAAATCTAAATAAAAAAAAAATAACATTGGATTAAATTAATAAATAAAAGATAATAAAAACATTAAAATGGGTCAGTAACAATAAAATAATTAAAAATTGATTGAAATAGAATAAAATTAAAAGTAGAGTTAAATTAAATTGAAATTGAATTATGTACAGATTATTATAAAAAAATTAAAATTGGAATTGGATTAAAATTAATAAATGACAATAATAATACCAGTAATAAATAACTAAGGCAGGAACTCAGCGATCACTCAGATAGAACGGTTGACCTGACAGATAGTTTAAAATTAGGGAACCGATGGTCGAAGATATCAAGGCTAGGGTATTTAACCGCTATCTCATTATACACTCTGCACATGCGTACGATAGGGTTATAATAGGAGGTATTATTTTTGTAGACGTCGAGTGTAAATATTTTAGGATTACGGTATCTGTATCTGATGTTGATACTTATGGCTGAGAGCAAATCGGGAGAACTGATATGTGAATTCAATATTTTGTTAAGGTAAAGAATATCGGTATGTAATCGCCGGAGTTGAAGACTTGTGAGATTGAATTTTTGCAGGAGATCATTGTATGACAGTTGCCTAGTAGACAGTTTCGATCGATAGCATGCTAGCCTAAGACATTTTTTCTGGAGCCCTTCGAGTCTCTCAATGTGAGTTTGGTAAAAAGGAGACCATATCACAGACCCATACTCCAACACACTACGTACCAAACTGCACCAAAGTAAAATGAAGGAGTACTGGTTCTTGAGATGTTTAGACGATCTGAAAATAAAGCCCAGCAACTGGTTACATCTCACCACGACGGAGTCGTAATGTGCTCTGAATGACAAATCCGCATCAAACAGGACGCCGAGATCTTTTACAACACCACACCTATTTAGCATTTGCGACTGAACGTTATAATTGTAGTGAAGTGGTAGGCGTTTTCGTGTGAATGATATAACACAACATTTAGTGATGTTGAGAGACATTCTATTGGAGATGCACCACTGGTTTACCACGTCTATGTCATTTTGTAGGGAGATACAGTCTGCGAGTGTATTTACTGAAGCAAATATCTTCAAATCATCAGCGTATAATAAACAGTGATTGGAAATACAGAGAACCAGATCGTTTATAAAAATTAGAAACAATAAGGGACCGAGGTGAGAACCCTGAGGAACGCCAGAGGTGATAGGAATGGGATGAGATAGGTATCCCTTAACCGCAACCAGCTGACTCCTATTTTGCAGGTAAGATTGGAGCCATCTCAGCAAATTACCACTAATTCCGCAAGCAGCTATTTTATGAGCGAGAATTTCATGGCTCACCTTATCAAATGCTTTGCGGAAATCCGTATAGATGCAATCTACTTGACCTCCATGAGCGAAAGTTTTACATAAATAATTTTTGTACTCCAGCAAGTTAGACACTGTGGACTTATTCTTCAGAAAGCCGTGTTGTTGAGGTGATATTAAGCTCTCCACATGATGGTACACGGGATCATATATCAGCCTTTCAAACATTTTTGCAAAGCAGGATAGTATACTGATTGGTCTATAATTACAACAATCGGACTTGTCACCAGACTTGAAGATGGGTACTATATGCGCCAGTTTCCAATAGGTAGGGAACACTCCGGATTTACTGTGAAAATTATTAGATAATTGAATATCACCCGGTCCATTTACTGTCGCGGCGCAGTGGTTGCCACCAAGGCGCCATCTACATTTTAGATCGACAAACCGTCGGCTAATTAGATTAACCCTACTAAGGCGAAGTTTCCCGTAGATTTCTCACTGTAACTATATTACGTCACTGCGCACAAGTGGCGTATTCATAGTTTCCAGTCATTGGTTAATTAAGCAAACACAAACAAGGCACCAGTGCTCACATTGTTGTGGAGTATATTGACGTTATATTGTCAGATTAAATTTTGTACAAACAACCAGGGTCTGGCGCAGCTGCAAGAGTCGGACTAATTTCGTCTCAACATGACAAGGGTATTAGTTGGGTCGACCCTTTTTATAACTCAGGTTACTAGCGATGCAAGACCTTCGGAATAATTGTCGCTTCAAAATATGGGTATAATGCGGATTTAATTCAGTAAAGCTGATATTTTGGTTTAGGTTTTCTTTGTTCATTTGCGGTTTGCCTAAAAATAATAAGCGAATTTATAAATCCATCTACTCAAAGTAGTACACACTTTGGACTTTGGCATCATGCGGGTAAAACTGCGCCGAACAGCTAGTTATTAATATATTCCGAAACTATATAATAATAACAATAAAATCTAAAATGAAAATAAATAATCTAAGCTGAGCAAATTAATTATATCAAGCATAAACACTAAGCATAAATTATATGTAGCTAACAAATTGTGTAATAGCTGTCAACATGATCAAAATCAATGGGCCGTTAGACTATCCAAACAATATAATCCCTCTACAGACGTAGCTCATTGCAAGCGCTAATCCTGATTTAAAACTGCTAAATACATTAATTTGTCTCGAATTAAAGGGTTGTAAGTGTTCCCGAGTGTAGTATTCGAGACTCGGCAAGATTTAAGAGCGCCGTCGCTTGTAGAACTGAAAGAGATAAGAGTGGATCGCGCTAAGCTCATGAATTACCGCCATTTCTTTGTACGACAGAAACAGCGCGGAGCTCGTCACCCGTAATGGGGATAGCTACCCGTATGTGCCCGAATTTATTTAAATTCACAGCATACCTCGTCCCGGCTCGAATAAGTGAAGTTACTATGACATCATTAACTCGGCAATAATCGTAATGAAATGTTCCACGCCGTGACCCAGCTGCGCCCGCGTGGAAGACAATATTACGGGCTTTATCACAATTTAGGAGTGTTAAGCTGCCCTGAATTTCTTCATTACTCACTCGGAATACGGCGAAAAAGAAACACTGAATGTCTGACTGGAGGCAATAAAGAACGGTGTCAGTTTTGCCATATCTGAACGGTGGGGCACGTAGGCCCAAACCTAATATACATATAGATTTTTGTGACAAATACACGTCGTCCTCATAAGAAATTCACCCTTGTCGCTGGCGCCGGGCGGGCCCTTGTGAATTATAACATCAGAAAGCGCCAAGTTTTTGTGCCGAGATTAACTGCGTATTACAAGCCGAAAGTATGCCAATGAGCCGGTGTTTCTCGAACTTCTTAATTACTTGCGAAGGGTTTTTGTTACGACCGTCTTTTTAAACCGAATTGTTTCCACGTTTCAAAGTGGGACCGACAGAAGAAGTTTGCATAGTTAACGTTCACTGTAAAAACTTTAAGGTGGAACCCCTTGAGCACCTACTTATCCAGTTTTTTTTAAACTAGCTTTCGGAATTTTACGTAATTGGGCTTACTATCTAGTGTTGAATAAATAACTAGGACTTGTGGGATTCCAACGTGTTTTAAAATATATTACTTGTTTCTTATTCAAATGTATTTATTGAGACCCTTCATCATGTCAGCCGAACGACGCCCACTGCTGGGCATAGGCCTCCCCCAAGGATCTCCACAACGATCGGTCCTGCGCTGCCCGCATCCAGCGGCTTCCCGCGATCTTGACCAGATCGTCGGTCAACCTTGTAGGGGGCCTGCCCACGGAACGTCGTCCGGTACGTTTATGAAGAGAACTACAATCTATTTTTGTAAGACATACCTATTAATCTTAGTCTAGTAATCATATTGGAGCTCACGACGCCTGGTTTCGTTAAAGCCACGTCACGCTGTGTTGGCATTCTGTCATTCGCCAACGGAGGCAGTACACGCTTAGCAACTAAACCAATGAGAGTAGCAGCATCACTAATCAGCTCGCGACATTTTGACACGACGACTCTCCTTCGATCAGGCGTAACGTCTGAATCACTCTCGTGTGGCTGAAACCATTCACGGCGCCGAAGTTCCGCTGCGTGATTAATGGTCTCGCGTTCCCCCGACATTGTGTTTTTGTGATGCAAATAACTCGAGCCGTCGGAACAAGGGGAATTGAGTGGGGGGACCGAGCACTACCGCAGTTTCAATTGCTATGCCGCTGAATACTGATGAACCGTTTCAGTTAAAGGTATTATCTCTGTTGCAACGTTTAAGGTGCAAAGCGGTAAGACGATTAGCGCGCTGCTGTCAGGTTTTCGGTAAATGTTTGCGAGAGTAAATTGGCCGTGCGGGACGATGTTACATGATTTTATAATAGGGTTTTCGGTGCCTATATGCTTTAGTGATATGAAATTATGAAAAAGACGCTGCACACAGTGAATCGAATATAGTGATAGTGAGACATTGCTTAGATGCTGCAGTGCTCTAGCTCATATTTATGTTTTCACAAATCTGTTTGTTAGGATATTAAATCGAATCCAGATACCTATCCAAAGTTATATAGTGTTACTTATATCAATCTACTAATATGCTGAAAAAGAGCTCAAGAAATAAATATTACAGAAAAAAGGGTTGTATAGCTATAGTCACTTGCATTTATCTCTCTTGACAAACGTTATTCTTCAGTGTCTCCATATCGTGAAACCTTTGTAGTTTGCTATATTTTGCGCCTACTCTTCGTTCGCATCGTAATATAAAAAAATATCCGAGCGCTTGATCCAATTCTTATAGTGCAAGCTTCAATTCTATTTAAAACTAGCCTTCCGCCCGCGTCTTCGCCCACCACGTGGACTACACGACTTTATCCAGCGGGAACCTAATCTTTTTCTGGGATAAAAGTAACCTATGTCACTCTCCCAGCTCCCAAACTATCCCCATACCAAAAATATTTAATTGCCACGGGATAACATCCTGTAGTTTACGAGGGCAAAGCCGGTTGCGGAAAGCTTGTCCAGGAATAAAGCTAAGCAAAGCAGTCTAAATTACGAAGTGTAAAATTTTAAAACCAGTCACAGTAATAGCTGCCTGGAAAACGGTTGCAGGCAATCAAAATGTTATTGTGTATTATTAACCTATTGTATTGCTTCCTGCATTTCCCTTGCGTTTTCAAGCAATTTTTCTTGTGGGTAACAATTACCGGCCGGTAAGTTACTTTGTTGATAGCTAACTGGTTTATTTTGTAAATGGCTTTGATTATTTGTTGTTTTTCGTTTTAAGAGCAGTAGCCGTCGCTAAAAAACTATCGTTATGGTAATCAAATAGTAAACTATACCGTTCTTCAAAAGCTGTCAAATTGCTGCTGTAACACATGTATGGAAGTTTAGTTCTATACGGCTGATAGTCCATGGAAATCGTACATTTTGCCTTGCGTTAAATGAGGTACTTCTGATTTTTTTGTATGTTAGTAGTGATGAGATAGTAATGACAAATCCAAGTTTTCCACCTCGAAAGCCCTCCGGATCATTGTTAAATATTTAAGAATCCAATAAATTTTCAGTTTTTTTTTTCAGTTTTTGTCAATTTTTACCACCAAGGACCTGTGTTACGGCAAAAGTTACTATGCATGCTTTAAAGTAGACTAAATTTGCAATAAAAAGAGAATAATTTGGTTCTTGTAAGTCAAATAGTTTTTAAGATGGGGCTATTTAAAAGTTTGCAAAAAATCAAAAAAAGTAAGTATTACAGTTTTTTTAGTTTTCGACATTTTGACCCATAGTAGTGGGTTTATGGCAAAAGTATTTTTATTAGTTATTAAAGTCCATTAAATTTCCAATAAAATGAGACCAATTAGTAATATCAACTTACATTTGATAGTTTCTGAGAAAGCTGTTCAAAGTTATTGAGGTAAGTAAACAATTATGTAATAAATGGGTTTGCAAAATGAAGTACGCCCTAAAGGAAGGAGGATCTGGGAGGTGGTGGGATCAATTATGTACATTGTATGTATAATTTTGATGGACCAGGCACGTCCTCTGAATCCACAGCACACTTTTTGGGGGCAGCTTGCTGAGGTATAATTTCTTCATCGAACTGCCCAGGAAGGTCAAAATCGTCCTTTGATGGTGGGTCATCAATCAATGGTTCATCAATGTCATCACACATCAGGTCTGGTATGTTCTCGCATGATTGGCCAATGCAGTAGCTGCAAACACCCGAAATTTGAGTTCTGCTTTCCTGCAACCATATCTGCTGGTACAACCTTACATCTTTGGTATGCTTTCAAGGTTATAAAGGTTTGTGTGTCATTAACAGGGTAGAACGGGAACGTCTCCCAGATCCTTCTTCCTTTAGGGCTTACTACCTTTTGCAAAGCCTTCTATTACATAATTGTTTACTTACCTACCTCTATAACTATGAACAGCTGTGTCTTAGGAACTATCAGGTGTAAATCGACATAATTAATCACATTTTGTTGGAAATTTAATGGACTTTAATAACTAATAAAAAAGCTTTTGCCACAAACCCACTACTAGGGGGTCAAAGTTGACGAAAAATAAAAAAAACTGTAATACATCCTTTTTTGAGATTTTGCAAATTTTAAAATAGCCATATCATAAAAACTATTTGGCTTACAAAAACTAAATTACATACTCTCTTTTTATTGCAAATTTAGTCTACTTTAAAGAGTGCACAGTAACATTTGCCGTAACTCAGATCCTTGGTGGTAAAAATTTACTAAAACTGAAAAATATCCGAAAATTTTATGGATTTTTAAGTATTTAACAATGATCCGGAGGGCTTTCGAGGTGGAAAACTTGGATTTGTCATTACTATCTCATCACTACTAACATATAAAAAAATCAGAACTACCTCATTTAATGCAAGGCAACACCACTTATTTGGTACGATTTCCATGTACTATGATGCCCGAATACTCGTACGCTACTTATCTTTGGGAGCGTCTCAAACATCGCCCTGTCACTTTAAATGTCAAACGTATGAAAGAGATGCCATGATGTACGAGTATTCGGGCATGAAAGAGGCACTGCTCTGGTTTTCATACAAAATTATTTGATACCGAGAACCATTACGATACCGATAGTTTTTCGTGCCATGGGGTACTGTAGGCCTTCTCACTCTTCGGGCATGACAGAATCGAGTGAAAGCGGCGGGGCTAAAGTCAAAATTGCGAATTGCGAAACACAAAAAACAGAACTATAAATACTTCCTTAATGTTAAATATGTCATTAATATCCGTAATTAATGTTGTTATCGAATCAGAAGTCCTACTCTAATTCGACATAGGCTACTTTACATACAGAAAAATATCACATTCTCGCGGGTTAACGACATGTAGTCTACGTGGGCGAAGCCGCGGGCAGAAGGCTTGTAGAAAATAATGCATTAATACATTTTAAGACCTTCACATTAATATTTCAATAACATCCGATAGTCTTTTCTTATCATATCTTTAAAGTAGCTAGGTACTTACTTCAGCACCATAATATTTCAAGTAAACACAGCAAGTAAATATTCTAGCACTCAAAATATATTCTAAAACAAAACAAATCGATTTCCTTCACACATCACGCCTTATTCGTAACTGTGTACAACACAATAAACCCTATTGCAGAAAAAACGGGCACTTGCTATATTTTTCATACAAGCATGCTCACTTCATGGTCATGTAATAAAACTGTCCGTATATTTCTACAATAATTTTTGTGTCAAATGTGGTGGACAAAATGTTTCATTTTCCAATTATTATTTGTTTTTTTTAATCTTTTACTATTCCAAAAATGTAATACATTATTTGACTTTCATAGAACAATGTATGGAACGTGAACAAACTTTCCATATTTTTTCGCTGTGCAGAAATGGGGAAGTGTTTCTTGTTATTTGAGGCTTTTGTTCGAAAAACGAGTCACTTCACGCTTTAATAATAGTGATAGTATTGAAAAATAACTAGTAGATGATCTTTTAACCTGTGTGGTCTAGTGGTACACCCCATCGGTATCAGACCCAGAGATCCCGGGTTCGATTCCCAGTTGGGGTACATATTGTGTTCGGTTGGTTGGTGGTAGGGCTTGTTCAAAGTCTGCCTGGCTAGCTAGCACCATCTTATCTAAGTCTGACGCCATAACATCGATGTTTTCAGCTTTGCTGTGTTCCGGCATCTATAGATAAGACAGCCAGTTCCGCAGTAATTGAGGATACAGGGAGTAGAGCGCCTCCACCTTCAGCCTTATCACCACCTAACATCACGCATTCCCCTCACTATAAAAAAAAAGGTGTGATGAAGGCTAAAGTGCTAGCTAAGTGCTTAAAAATAAAGAGATAGTGAAATGAGCATGTTTGTATGAATTTTAATACAAACATGCTTTCATACAAAGCAAGTGCCCGTTTTTTCTGCAAACAAGTATAGTTGTGTTTACTATTCAGCTATGAGACGACTACCATTGTTCCATCATTTTGAGCGTTGCGGTTTTTGCTATCTCTGTTATGGCGGCCATTTGTTATGGTGCCACATTAAATGCAGGTAGAGCTGTTCCAGTGCGATTTTGTTTTGTAATTTAGTTTTAGTCTATTCGCTTTAATGACTTTGCGGTTAGTTCAAATTTAGTGCGTCTGGGGTAACAAAATTTAATAATTTGGTGGTTAGTCTGGCATATTTTGTATGAAAATGACGAAACATTTTTGAGTATCTAGAGTCAGATTAAAGTCCATCGCCCTAAAGAAGTTAACTAAGCACAAGATGTACCTACCCGCCTGAAATTGAAAATTATTTATTCAGTCCAGGCTCATGCTTGATAATGATGCTGAGTACTTGTGAACGTGCAAGCCACGCCATCAGTTCGGAAAACCTATGATGGGAGACCTTGTATCAAAAAGAATCGGCAAGAAAATCATCAAGGGCTATTTTTTCTCTTCGTTTTTTTCATACAGAGTCAGTCGTCAAATCGAAAAATAACCTTCACAAGTTATTTAAATTTTTACTTTTTTTTTGCATTCACAATGCAATTTTTATGGTTGAAAAATGGAAAATGAAGTATTTAGAAAAAATCGACCCGTCTCACCAGCTCCGATGGGACACGAACCCACGACCTTTCGCTATCCGGGCGATTGCTCTAACCACTGAGCTACGGAGTCGTTACGATTACTCCGATGGGACGGAGCTGGTGAGACAGGTCGATTTTTTCTAAATACTTCATTTTCCATTTTTCAACCATAAAAATTGCATTGTGAATGCAAAAAAAAGGTAAAAATTTAAATAACTTGCCATAGTAATTTCTTCTTTAGCGATAGTCAAATATCTGGAAAGGTATTTCTTTCGCGTGTGGGGGTAGTAATATCTTCACATTGATGAAATTAACGCTGGCTATACAGCGTGTAAGAAGTATTTGATAAATTCGACGCTTCTCGTAACGACTCCGTAGCTCAGTGGTTAGAGCAATCGCCCGGATAGCGAAAGGTCGTGGGTTTGTGTCCCATCGGAGCTGGTGAGACGGGTCGACTTTTTCTAAATACTTCCATTTTCCATTTTTATAACCTTCACATTTCACACACTTTCAACGATTTGTCTCATGTTGCTTGTTTTCATACTTTGGCTCGCTCCACGAAGTTCTTCAAGTTTCTTGGTTTACCTACCCATTCAGAGAGCGAATCGAATCTCTTTCCTCTTTCTAGCTTCGTTCTCAACAGGGCTTTGATGTCGGCCATCAAAAATTTTTCCTCAAGGTCAGGAATAGGTTTTCACAATTCGATTGCTGAAATTAAGTAGTCAAACCATGTCAAACACTTTGCCAAACCGTCAATTTTGTAAGTACACAATCCAACATTTCTAATTTATAATCTGCAAGTAATGACTTGCGTTTTGAGATGCTTCAAAAGGTAGGTATTAAAATAACATTCAAGTTAAAAATACTCTTTTCAAATTCACGTTTACGAGGCATAAAATGAAAATATTTTTTAACATGCTAAATTTACCTGCGAGTATTGTGCGCAGTAACAATGACTTTTATAAATTTGGAAAAAAGCAATTTAAGTTATTTGTAAAACAGCGCCATCATCGCGTACAACTTGTGGAATCGTTAATAGATGTTTTTTTTTTTTTGTTTATTTACAGACCGAATTTTCCTTACAGTTCATTTACCTCCCATTTTGTGGTAAGCGTAGGTAATTGTTTTGTTAGCAGTATCTATATTAAACTTGTTTTTATTGTTTGTTCGTTTATATTGCCCGAAAACTGCAAATATCAACCTAAGACTTTACCGACGGTAAACTAGCCCCAGGGTGCCTACCATCAACTCTTATTGCGATTTTGTTTAGGACCTAAACTGATCTGCTTCGCTTATTCGTACCACGATCAATGACAGCGATTCAGTGATCATTCAATGACATTAAAGGCTTCCACACACCAGATGCGTGAGCAACACGATGCGTTGCATCTGCAGCACGCTGCGACATAAAGCAATTCACACCGGCATCGGCGTCGCACACGCATCGCAGTGCATCTGCGACGCCGTGCGTCAGCGACGCCGTGTGTTGCTTTCGGATCGCGGTTGACATTTTGTTTCAATTTGTAATTCCCTTCCTATTTTATCCCACAAAAAGAGTTTTTATCTTGTGGGTCTTATATACATTTGTATCTGCGTACTATATTAATTAACTTTTCGGGTATTTCAAAATCCATGATGACAATTTGTAAATATTGACAACTGACGTGCCACAGTCAGCGTCGCAGCTGCACGCAGACGCATACGTCACCGCGGTGTGTCCTCAAATGAGAAATCCTGTAGAATACAACGTCACAATGCCGGAGCTCGTATGCGGCGTTGCCGTTCCGCTGTTGCGCGACCGCGCCGCGGCCGTTTCGGTTTGTATCTCGCGGACGGCCGTGCGGCTCTCGCACGCAAACGCAACGCAATGCAGCTGCGATACTGTTGGTGTGAACCTACGCGTACAAATTCATATATTACAACTCATGACGCACGCACACGCAATGCAGCACGTCTGCGTGCGTTTTTGGTGTGTGGCAGCCTTACACAGCCGCTAAGCTGTCACGAACTCTTATTTGACTTATAACTCGGCCAAGCTAACATGACACCTGCAGGTTATACCCGTCCCTCTCACTCTCCGGGCATGACAGAATCGAGTGAAAGAGACGGGTAGAAGAAATAAGGACACAAATTGTTCGGTCATTCATATTTAGCAATTCATTTGCGATCCAGTTTTTAGAAGGTCATAGTACGAAAGAAAGCAACTCATTTTAGGAACCTTTTCTGCATCGCGCTATTTTTGAATCGCTGTCATAAAGTTGATGGTAGGCATCCAAGACCTCTGCCCCCTGGCCAGCCCGGAGGCGCTAATGTTCTTGCGGGGTCACCAATTTACCAACGGGAAAAAAAAATCTACACATCTTAGCAATCTATAAACAACTACGTGTTTTATTGTTTGTTCGTTAATGTTGCCAAATAACTGCAAATATAAACCTAAGACTTCGACCGGAAACTAGCCCGAGACCCACGGCGCCCTGGCCAGCCCGGAGACGCTGATGTTTTTGCGGGGTCACCAATTTACCGACGGGATAATTAAATGATTGTGGTGTTGTTAATATCTTATACACATCTTAGCAATCTATGTACAACTACGTGTTTTATTGTTTGTTCGTTAAGATTGCCCAATAACTGCAAATATAAACCTAAGACTTCGACCGGAAACTAGCCCGAGACCCTCGGCGCCCTGGCCAGCCCGGAGGCGCTGATGTTCTTGCGGGGTCACCAATTTACCGACGGGAAAATTAAATGTTTGTGTTGTTGTTAATATCTTATACACATCTTAGCAATCTATGTACAAGTACGTGTTTTTATTGTTTGTTCGTTAATATTACCCGAAAACTGCAAATATAAACCTAAGACTTTACCGACGGGAAACTAGCCCGAGGACCTCGGCTCCCTGGCCAGCCCGGAGGCGCTGATGTTCTTGCGGGGTCACCAATTAACCGACGGGAAAGAAATGTTTACACATCCTAGCAATCTATAAACAACTACGTGTTTTGTTGTTTGTTCGTTAATGTTGCCAAATAACTGCAAATATAAACCTAAGACTTCGACCGGAAACTAGCCCGAGACCCACGGCGCCCTGGCCAGCCCGGAGGCGCTGATGTTTTGCGGGGTCACCAATTTACCGACGGGAAAATTAAATGTTTGTGGTGTTGTTAATATCTTATACACATCTTAGCAATCTATGTACAAGTACGTGTTTTTATTGTTTGTTCGTTAATATTACCCGAAAACTGCAAATATAAACCTAAGACTTTACCGACGGGAAACTAGCCCGAGGACCTCGGCTCCCTGGCCAGCCCGGAGGCGCTGATGTTCTTGCGGGGTCACCAATTAACCGACGGGAAAGAAATGTTTACACATCCTAGCAATCTATAAACAACTACGTGTTTTGTTGTTTGTTCGTTAATGTTGCCAAATAACTGCAAATATAAACCTAAGACTTCGACCGGAAACTAGCCCGAGACCCACGGCGCCCTGGCCAGCCCGGAGGCGCTGATGTTTTGCGGGGTCACCAATTTACCGACGGGAAAATTAAATGTTTGTGGTGTTGTTAATATCTTATACACATCTTAGCAATCTATGTACAAGTACGTGTTTTTATTGTTTGTTCGTTAATATTACCCGAAAACTGCAAATATAAACCTAAGACTTTACCGACGGGAAACTAGCCCGAGGACCTCGGCTCCCTGGCCAGCCCGGAGGCGCTGATGTTCTTGCGGGGTCACCAATTAACCGACGGGAAAGAAATGTTTACACATCCTAGCAATCTATAAACAACTACGTGTTTTGTTGTTTGTTCGTTAATGTTGCCAAATAACTGCAAATATAAACCTAAGACTTCGACCGGAAACTAGCCCGAGACCCACGGCGCCCTGGCCAGCCCGGAGGCGCTGATGTTTTGCGGGGTCACCAATTTACCGACGGGAAAATTAAATGTTTGTGGTGTTGTTAATATCTTATACACATCTTAGCAATCTATGTACAACTACGTGTTTTTATTGTTTGTTCGTTAATATTACCCGAAAACTGCAAATATAAACCTAAGACTTTACCGACGGGAAACTAGCCCGAGGACCTCGGCTCCCTGGCCAGCCCGGAGGCGCTGATGTTCTTGCGGGGTCACCAATTTACCGACGGGAAAATAAATGTTTGTGGTGTGTTACTAATGGCGGTTTATTATAACTGTTTGACGACTAGATTACAACTGTTATGCCCGTTTGCACTAAACTCGGGTTGAGCTTGTCATAGATAAGATACACCTTAGCTTAGATACAGCCTAAAACAGCCGAGCTAACATTTTTGTTTGCACTGACAGACTACGTTGTAAATTAGTCATCACCTTGATAAAAGAATGAATGAATGAATTCAAATATTAATTGTTTATGGATTTTAAACCTGGCGAGGTAAAGTAGGTCACTGAATATTTTTTTGGTTGAAACTTCTCATTGATTCCTTCGTAAGTTAAAAGGAGACAAAAGCTAAGGCGTTATCTATTTTATTTGGTAGGAGTAGTTCACCGAGAAAAGAAAAAGTCAACTGAGCTCAACTGTCAGGAAAAACATAAATACAGTGCGCAACCTTTTCTGTTCCGGTGGCCAAAACTAGAACTAACGAGTTTTGTTTTTAATGTCATTTTGCTAATACTTTCATGTTTTGCTGCTAAACATAAGCGCCGCTGTCATGGGAACAGAAAAGATTGTCGATCTGTAATGTTTTTTTTAAATAAATGATGAATGACGTAGGTATGTCACATGTGTTGTGTCCATGAAGTTTGACTTAATACTCTGAGGTAACTGGAGCTCTCACCCTGAATAAAAAAGTGTCGCCAGCAAATTTGACATTTATGTATGTAGTGGCTGTCAGCTGTCTCATATGACCATACGTATTTTTTAAAAGTGTAGGTGAGACGGAAGACAGCCACTGTGTTATTTGTGGTATTCAAAAAATTGTTCGTACTGCACGCTCCAGTTACCTCAGTATTAAGTCGAGCTTCATGGTTGTGTCTCTAACTAGCAAACAAGAATACAGAAGCCACAAACTTTTCTGTTCCGGTGACAGCCGTGACACAGGAGTCACTTGCAATACAAAATTAGCTGTCAAAATGGACTGTCGTATGAAAACTGTTTTAGTTCCAAAGATAATCACCGGAACAGAAAAGCTTGTCGCACTACTCTTTGCTCACAATGCCACAGACAATAATCACTGATATAGGTATTTCTTAAGCCTTAGGCGCTCGATATTGGGCCCGTAAGTTAAGAATAGCCAAAAGTGCATTTAAGAATGTCCTAAGGTTAGTGCAAAGCAATTTTTTGTTAAGAATGTCTTAAGTTAGCTAGGAAAAGACTTAGGCGATTTTTAAGTTTAGTGCAAACGGGTGTACTGTACTGGTACATGTTAGAACTAACTTATATACCTATCCTATAAACATCTTAGCAATCTATGTACAAACTTTATCTATTTATTAACTATCATCTACAAACGTTATTTATCTTTTACTTATTTCTTGGTACGTGCGATATGAATATGTGTATACCGGCAAAGACCAATTTAAAGCTAAGATTCTGTTATAAATATAGTATAATAATATAGTATTTTTTGAGGAGACCATAAATACCCGATTTTAAAGGAGACGGAATAAAACCCCCCTAAGAAGCAGCTGGCATAATGAGACTTGTAATCGATAAAGCCTTTAAAACGTAATGTTCTTACGTTTTTATTTAAATTCTAAAGCTAGCCCATTATTTTATATTTAATTTTCAAAATACTCCTAATTGCGTTAGGGAACGAAGCTATTCTTGGCTTGAAGATGAGAACATACCCTATTTTAAAAAAGTGAGTGTCAAATCAAGTAGACAACATAAACATGTCAATGTAACTTTAGTTGAATGAACAATTTGTTAGAGATGTGTCAAATATATCCATATTACTGGAGTTGAGTATCGATTCATTATCGATTGGGTATCGATTCATGCCCGATATGCGGTGACGGTGACATTATATTAATTCGCATAAAAACTCATGCTCTTAACTTAGTTTTAATAATTCGAAACATCATGCATATTATCGCGTTGTTTTTTATCTCTTAACGAAATATCGAATGAAATACAAAAGTGTTGCAACAAATCTAAAATCGATACAATTTCCCGCAATACATTTCGATACTGTACATCAAATCGAGACACACTGTTAATGATTGACTCCATCTATTCTCTACGGCTTGTGCTAGTGCTGCTATTTAAAACAAACAACATGGCCATGTAAAAAAATGAAAAAAATATTTAGTTTTCAAAAGTTAATTGTGAAAAATTGGCTAGACTAAGATTTTTTTTTCAACTCATACGAGTTCTGGATATTGCATTCTCCCGATTTTCATTCATTTTGGTGCAGCTGCATTTTAGTGAAGACCTTGTATGGAAATCCAGACCGTCTCCTTTACGAAAGAAGAAACGCCATTGTAATAACTGGATTAAATGTCAATTTGTAAGTTGACAAATTATTACATGTAAAGGATTTTTCATTAAGAGCGCTCGGACTTTAAAATGGAATAAAACAACCCGTTTAAGTGATAATCCCACAATTTTTATTTTATTTTAAAGAGCATTTCATGACAATTTATGGAATATAATTTCAACCAAATGGTCACCGCGATTCCGCTGAAGGTGGTGTATCCTGATGGACCAATTTTGGACGACATTTTCGCATAAATGGGGCTCAATCTCATGAATAATGCGAGTTATGTTGACCTTCAGGGCAGCAATTGTCTGTGGTTTGTCAACATAGACTCAGGATTTCACGTAGCCCCACAGAAAGTAATCGAGCGGAGTTAGATCACACGATCTCGGTGGCCAGTTGATGTCACCACCACGCGAGATAACGCAGCCCTCAAATTTTCATCCTATAAATTTAATGTTTCCTGTGCAGTATGGCAAGTGGCGCCATCCTTTTGCAACCACATGTTCCATGGTGAAATGTCACGGATAAATATATATTCCCGCCATATTTTACAGCTATCGCTTTTCCAAGATGGCCGCTATCAACTTTCAAAGTTCGAGCGTCCCTATTGAAAAACCCTTTACATACCTAATATTGATTTGTTTTAAAAAACGATAAACTTGACAACAAAAATGAAAATTCAACTAAAAGAGAGTTTAGATAACTATGTCACTGCGTTAAAACATTTCATTCAACAAGTGAAAGATTTAAATTCACCCATTTCCATTCATTTAAAACTTCAGTTTTAGACTGTAATATCAATATATTCCACGGACACCGCGCGGGTCTTTTTTCAGGCGTAATTCACATAAATAATGTCAACATTTTCCCGCTAAAATAACGCGGGCCGAACAAAGTGGATGCGGCCATAAAAATAAAATCCAACAATGGACATAAACATAAATAATCCCCCCATCATTTGCAACAATATACGGTGTTCAAATTGTCTGCGTCTATACTTTAAAAGTTTTTTAAGTGCCGGAACAGGCCGTCGTTTTAATTGCGCCAACCGGAAAAGGGGAGATGAATGGAAGGAAGCTGGCACTGCCTTGCCAACCGGCCTACATTATTAAAACTTGCCTCTTAGGCTGTGTTCAGACGACTGGCGAGCTGGCTGCTGTAAAGTGAATGAGCTGGGAAGCATGCACGTAATCTAATATGCACAGAAAAATCACTTGCACTACACTGCGAGTACGGGAGAATACATGAGTAAAATTCCTTTAGGGAAGGAAAAGCATTTCATACAGTGGTAATAGGTATTGTTTTAAAACCATCTTAAACAAGTAAATGTCGCGGTCGCAATATTTTCAGTTTTTTGTTTTGTTAATGCCACAGAATATATAATAATGCGTCAGGTACCTACTATTTTTAAAAAAAAACCCTAGTTATCGTAAATACTAGTTTATGTCTGAACTGTCAGCTATTTAGAAATGTAGGTACTATAATAAAATAGCCGATGAGAGTAAAAGGTTATTGACGATCAAAAGTTCTAGGTAGTTTGCGATTAGGTAAGTAAGTACCGATGATGACGATAAAAGGCTATATCAAATAAGTCAATATTAGGTATTAGATCCATAAAATTAAGTTATTACATTAAAATCATTGCATTGCATCTTAAACATAATAGCTTTTCCTTATTAGCTCATACTAAATGTATTACTAATAATTTCTACAATATAATAAATTCCACTAAAATGGCACGTATACACCCACACTTCTCCACACCGCGACTTCGCCATAATGAGTCGCAGATCTCGAACGTACTCCAAATAATTTCGTTTTGTGAACCAACGGTTCTCATTAATTAGAAGTTATTGAAAGGTACCTTCATAGTAATGATGAAGCTTAATACTTTCTTACATTGTTATCTTTATACAAAGTTTAAAATGAGTTTATAATCAATTGGATAACAAAATAATAGGTAGTGGATAGATAGACCACTGTTCAAAAATACGCTTTCAATAAAGAGAAGACGGATAAGGAGCATAACTTTCAGTAAAGTAATTACGGCTGTTGACGACCGATTTGGCGCAGGGGTACGCCAGGGGGTGCCTGCCCTCTGCGCCAAAGGTCTCGAGTTCGATTCCCGAACAAGACAAATATTTGTGTGCATGAAGATGTCTATTAGTCTTGGTCTGGGTGTTTTTTTATGTATTTTAAGTACCTATCTATAGGTATACAAACAAAAGAGTATAATAAATAAAGGTTAGAAAGAGCTTGTGAGCTTGCTTAGTAGGTACTTACTAGTGAATAAGATGGACTCAAGAACAGGCACCAACGAGAAAAAATTCAACTCGAAGACCAAGAACATTATATTATATGGATCTTTGCTGGTTTGAGTCAAGGATTTGGGACATATTATCGGTTTAAACGGCAGCCGCGATTAAGCGAAAAACTAAAAGATAAAATTTTAGTATAAAATTTTGGTCGCCCATCCCATCAACCAGTAAGTAACCAAAAGATGCTTAATCACCACAATTGCATGCCATACGCGCTATAACACTAATTTATACACCTCAAAATTTTAATTATAGTATAAAGTTTTTGGGGATGATAGTGTCCATCAATACGAAAAAAATGTACTATGGGCAATTATAATATTTATACAATTATAATTATAATTTTAACCTAACATAGGCTAACGAAAAATGGAAAATGAAGTATTAAAAAAAATCGACCAGTCTCACAACTAACATAGGCTTTAAGAATATACTTACTAACAAACACTGTACCTTTATTTTTTAGCAAATAAATTATTCAATCAATCAATCAATCAATAATATATTCTGTGCTACGGGGCCAACCACAGAATCGCGACAAAATAACAGCTGTTCCATACATTTCGGTCGCATCGATGTTGTACTTTTGTATGGAACAGCAGATATTTTTTTCGCGATTCAGGGGGTTGGCCCTATAGTAAAAATTGTTCGTATTGATGGACACTATCATCCCCTTAAATCTTTGTACTAATTAAAATTTTGTGGTGTATATCTAGAAGGGGTTTTTTTATCTACTGTTGCCCGTGGCGCAGTGGCTGCGCGCTCGGCCTGCGATCAGCAACTTTCGCAATGGTCGGTCACGGGATGCGTGACCAAAAAATCATTACCTCGAGCTCCTCCGTGCTTCGTAAGGAACGTTAAGCCATTGGTCCCGGCTGCGATCCAATCCGCATAAGGCCCGCATGGTGGGTCATGACTCATGGCTCATTCTTCTTATCCGTCCACAAGGAAGCAGCAGCGGGGACTTATAACAAAAAAACAACCCTTGGAGTTTCTTGCCGGTTCTTCTCCAAGGTCTCCCGCCGTAGGGTTTGCGGACCGATGGCGTAGCTTCTCTGATGTTCACAAGTATTGTAAATAACAATCTAAATAAACAAGTTTGACTTTGACTTTGACTTTATAATGGTTGATGATGATGATGATATCTACAACAAAAAGAACCTATGGCTCTTTCCTCCAAAGACAGTCAAAAGCTAACTTGCTAAAATCATGAACATCTTGAAATAAAAATAAAGTTCTATAACATTACTTCATTTTATTTGAGCGAAGCCCCGCACAACCAGAAGTACTCTTTTATGAACATGAATATGAATATGAATGAATATACGTGTGAAATGGGTCCATCTGGCGCTAAAAAGGTAACGAATAAAATTTTAACACCTGCCTTGCATTAGTGGGTTTTGTTTACCGCATAACGTAACAGGAACGCGACTAATTGCGTCCTTGAAATGAGAGGTAGGTACCGCGTAAACACTGTTTATAAAAGGTACGAAATAGACGGTCGTGCTGTGAAGTTGGACTCGGTATCTTAAGTTCGATAATTTTAATTTACAGTAAGTGTCACACAGGTACCATTTAGTATTCAACAGAAAATATACTTTCAGTGTCGAGGTTTTATTAAAGAATAGAAATATATAATATGAACCCTTGCTTTTTCGCATACAAGTCAATAATAGTGATCATTGACATCTTTTTAGCTTCGTCTCTCCTATACTATTACTATAAAGTATTCAAAGTGAAATGATCAAAGTCACTTAACTGCTATTCATTCTCCAAAGACGCGGTACCTACTGTATTACGCATTATATAGCCCTTAAAAAAATAAAATTTAATGACTCACCCCTTATCATGCCTTTAGTTATCAATACAAAAGGTACTAATTTTCCTTAAGCACGACCGCCTTATTACATTTTGCGAGTACCGCCACAAAGCCTCAGCCGTGTTTTATCTGTGGACCAGGAGAGCCTTCTAAGCCCAAGTTAATTGTTACCTCGGAACACATTGCTATACATTTAAAGCCTAAAAATTTAAGTCCTAATGTCTCACTCCCTGTCATTATCTTTAGAAGGTCATTCAAAACCTTTTTCTTACAGTGACTGTAGAACGACTGTCTTGTTACACTGCGCGAGTACCGCTACAAAGTCTCAGGAGTGCCTTATCTGTGGACCTGGAGAGCCTCCAAAGTTCAGGTTGTTACCTCGTAACTCATTTTTAAAAAACTTAAGTCTTAGTGTCTCGCCTCGTCTCGCCTTTAGAATCTTATTCAAAACACAAGGTACTGCTTGTCTTCAGAGTGACTGTGGCTCGACCGCCTTATTACATTGCGCGAGTACCGCCACAAAGCCTCAGCCGTGCCTTATCTGTGGACCAGGAGAGCCTTCTAAGCCCAGGTTGTTACCTCGGAACACATTGTTACACATTATGCGCCTCGACCTAACGCCCCGTCGCCACGTAATAAGAATATGTAGTCTTAATGCCTCGCTCCTTGACAATATGCCTTTAGATGCTGCTATGCGCACGCGATAAAAAGTAAGTAAACACAATATGCACTTTACTTTAAAGGTTTCAGGAACTATGAATTTTTGAATGTGGTAAAAGTGGAAGAGTGAAGATAAGGTTATTGTGTGCTTATGAAGTAAAATGATAAGTATTGTGATGGAAGGGAAGATATTACAACGTATTCTTTCAGTAATGCTTTTTTCTTAACAGGTTTGCTAAATTTTAATACATAGTAGAAAAGGAAGGGAAATATATAGACTGTGGTAGAACTGCTTACGACACGCTGTTAACACATTTATTATATCGAAAACAAATAAAGATTTTCAACTTTTAACAAGACATAATGAAACAATAAATTACAATTACATTTTAAATAAAAATAAATTAAACTGCAGTCTGTCGCCTAGTATGATTTATTTTCAGTGCAACGAAATTAAATAATAAATTGCTACTCGTAGCATTACAAGCAGTAAGCGTTGGTAAATTAAAAATAAAGTGTTTTTATAAAATGAAAACAAAAATGATTCAACCAGGAGACAGAACTTCTTTCGAGAATCGAATAAACGTAGTTAAAAAGTTATCGAGACAAATAAAATTCATTGATTAGGCAGTATGTGCTTTGAAAATTATTGCTCTTGTGGAAGCTGTCTTAAACTAAGTTGGTTCTATATCATCAAGCCACATGCATCTTGAGTGCACATGAAAGTTTATGCTTTGTTGAACTACATTCCAACTGGTAGTTGGTAGTTTACCCGTGAAAGGGATGTAGACCTTTACAACTTGAATATTAATTTTTAGGACGTTTAAGGATTATTTCACTCTGTTCGATAGTGTTGTTATTCGTTCTCCCAGACCAAGTGTCTTTACGTTAGTTTCATAAATAAATAATAGTCAATATTGGAAACCACCACATACATTACTCTAAATCAAATCCAATATGTATTTATTCACATAGACATAATAAAACATGTACTTATGAATCGTCAATAACTATCAATCTACAATGCTTAATTAAGCAGTTTAAGCACTTGTATTGTGGTATAACCACGACGGTTGAAGCTACATGCCCAGACACGAGGAAATAATAGAAAAGTTAGTTTAATATGTTTATCTGACGGGGAATCGAATCAGGGATCTCGGAGATAGGGCGTTTGAAAAATACGATTAGGTATGTATTCTCCTTTTTGAAAGAAGAAGACGAAGGTATGTATTATATCGCCCGAAATCAATTTATTATGTGTTGTAATTATAATAAAGAACAAAATACTATAAACATAAGTTCATTCGGTTAGGGGCCAGTATCCTAACGTGTGAAAGAAAGATTTTAACACTACAGTATCATAGAAATAATGTATTTAAACGTTATTTTCTATTATCATTAAATATTGCTAGATTTAATTCAGAGTTGGTATTAAATACTTTACAGCTTTTACATTCTGCTATGTATTTATCCGTGGTATAAACCTAAAATGAGATTGCAGCTGAAATATAATTTGCGATACTTTTGTCAAATATACACAACACAGGTGCACAGCGGAATTAAATAATAGGTCTTTACCTATGAAATTGCCGTTTTGTATGGAGATTTCTGTAATTATTTTTTTTCCATACTAACGTTTTTGTTATTATTTAACGACTAATGTTATGTAAATTTACAAAATTTTACACACGTATTTATGGACATTTTAACTACTAAATGACACATTCGTTAAGAGAAAAAAATTTTTTTTCACTAAGTTACAACTAATAAAGTACGAAATTCTGGAAACAAAAATAGTCGTAACTTTCGGAATAAGTTTTTTCTATGTAAATAATCAAATATCGTGGTTATTAAATTATCAAAAGTTGCTCGATACGGTCTTAATGTAACGCAATATTAAAGAAATTATATATTTCTAATATTATAAAAGTTGTTAAGTTATATGTACAAAAGAAAAAAACGGCAATTTCATATGTAAAGACCTATTATAATTTCACAAATGAAAAGATATGTTTTTTGTGGCAGTTAAACCTAATCCGGATACCATAGAGCTGCTAGAATATTCATTTATGGAATTTCATTAAATTAACTTTAACTGAATTGATCCTTATTGTCATTAGTTGTAAGTTTTAATTTGCATTTCTTGTTTCTTTATGTGGAACTACGGTGATATGTAGGTATTACGTTATTCTGAGACACGTTTATTATTTGAAAATAAACGTTAATAACAATAAAATTGGCGAGATCGTGATCTACAATATTATCTATTGTTAGGTACTTAAGTGGGTTAATTTTTTACCAATTAACCAGTTATTTTAATTTTTACTTTTTTGCATTCACAATGCAATTTTTATTATTGAAAAATGGAAATTGAAGTATTTAGAAAAACCACTGAAAAACCACTAGCTACGGAGAACACTAGCACTAGCTAGCATTTAGAAAAACCACTGCTCAGTGGTTAGAGCAGTCGCCCGGAAAGCGAAAGGTCGTGGGTTCGAGTCCCATCGGAGCTGGTTGTGAGACGGGTCGATATTTTCTAAATACTTCATTTTCCATTTTTCAATTAACCAGTTACCAATTTTAACTTACCTAACTTTAATCCATAATAAAAACATTTTGCTTCTCGAAGCAGTTGCAACAGAGGAATTTCTATAGTATTTTTTTTTATCCACAGCGAGATATTACTATTTCTCAATCACTGAGGAACTGGCTATCTTATCTCTAACTGCCGGAACACAATAATGTTGAAAACATCATTGTTATAGCGTCAGACTTAAATAAGATGGAGGTAGCTAGCCAGGTGGACTAAGAACAAGTCCTACCACCAACCAAACCTACTGAGAATCGAACCCGGGACCTCTGGGTCTAAATATTTATACGTAAAGATTAACTCTCTCCGAGGAAAAAATCGTTTGTAATTTGTCTCTATTTGATACATAACGGCATCCCAACAACGGTTAATCCTCTCATCCTGGCTAATTCCCCTCCACGACCCGCTAAGCGCAAAACAAAACGCGTTCGAAACGAAGGTCTGTAATAATACCGAATAATTTAACCCGCTATGGGTTTACAAAAACCAACCTGTAATTGAATATTAAATAAAAGTAAATTAAGGCCATCATCCGCGGCCCTGAATATTAATAATCCTGTTGCCTCAGAGAATTAGACCCTTATAATCCTGCCCTTCAAGTTCTACGCTTGGTACCAACCTTTGTGATCGACGGCTCTTCGAATGTCGAGGTTGCCCGGTCGATGTTACCCAGATTATGACCGCGGACTGAAGGACGGATTACTCTACCACTAGGAGTAACTAATCTGAGCCCTCTGACCGAGTCTTTTTTGTAGGTGACTCGATATATACTAAGCCTATAAGCCTGTTATGAGTTCTGGGGATACCGTCCTCTTTGTGACGGCCTGCTTATCGTTTATTTTACAATTTCATTCTGTACTGAAATGTAAAAGAAATACTTTTTGTATTTCAGTGTATTAATTAGACACGCACCCTAACCCTACTTCCTACCCTCGACATATTTCTAACAGATAAAAAAAGCTTTAGTAAAGTAAGCTGCTAACCAAAACATGAATAATTAAAAGAAATAAGTACACCTAAAAAGTAAAAAACAATGATAACTTTATTTGCTTCAGAGATAAAAATAACTTTACGACTATCAGAAACAATAATAAATAATATTTTCATCCCGTCGATTCGAAAAGCGATGATTGTTTATCTAATAACAGGGTCCAAAACGATTCATTGTTTACCTGTTATGACAAGAGGGTATAAATGAGATTTGAATTTTGAACAGCTTCATAACAGGGTCCAAAACGATGAGATTTGAATTTAGAACATAATTAAAGCATTGGTTGGAGTGTAGCAAAGAGTGTGCAGTACTTAAAGAACTTTCAACCCCCTACGGCATCCCCGGAGATACTTATAAGGAATCTGATGGACATATATATATTTTTTTTTTATTTTTTTTTCCAAACTCAAATTTTTTTTCTTGCCCGACTAGCGCTATGATGTATTCGAACGACAAAGAAAGGTAGGCTAGTTTGAGTTGTCTTTACTGCTTTTCTTATAGAGGGGGATGAAAAGCAGAGTGTATTACTCGGCCGCAAAATTATTTTCACCTCGGGCGGCGTATATTGAATCCCTCGCTGCGTTCAGGATTCTACTTTAGAATCCCTCGCTGCGCTCGAGATTCTACTCTAGAATCCTTCACTGCGCTCTGGATTCAAAATAGCGCCCTCGCCGTAAATATATTATTTTGCTCCCTTGTAATACAATCTACTATTTTAACACCCAGATACGGAAACAATACACACAACCAGTAACAACTTTTCAGAAAAAACGGGCACTTGCTTTATTTTCAAACAAACATTCTTACTACAAAGCCATTGAAATAATACTTCTAGTTTAATTGTCGCAGTAATATAGACAAAGCCGTAATATAGCTATATCCCTAGGGAGGGATATAGACATATAGGATATAATCGACGACCGATTTGGCGCAGGGGTAGGCTACCCACCTTCTGCGCCAGAAGTCTCGGGTTCGATTCCCGAACAAGACAAATATTTGTGTGCATGAACATGTCTATTTGTCTTGGTCTGGGTGTTTACTTTGTATATTAAGTATGTATTTACAAAAAATGGTATTTAAGTATATATTTACCTATCCGTTATCAAGTTTTCCATGATACAGTTTCTTAATGAAATTAACATGGGCTTAGATAATTGGTGTGATTGTAAGAAGTTATTTATTTATTTATTTATAATTATATTCCGTAAGATAGTCATACGAGAGCGATGTAATACTATCTTACAAGTATTAATATAGTTAGTGATATAATTATATTACTAGATTTGTTTAAGTGAAATAATTGTAGGAGTATAGTTTTGTAGAACACGTGATAGGTTAGAAATTTAAATTATAATAATACATTTTTTTCACACCACAGAACAGCTATTGTTGCTTTCGTATATAATTTTATCCCTAGGAATATAGCTATATTACGGCTTTATCTATCTTACTGCGACATAAATATACGAGTATCTCTACATTGCTTTCTAAGTCAAATGTTTTGGAGTAATGTTTGTTTTGTCAACCTCCATGGTTGAATGGTGTACGCACCGGCTTTCAAGGTGCCGTTATCTCTAGAGGTCCTGGGTTCGATTCCCGGTCGGGTAAATATTGGAAACAAACTCTTCAATATTTACTCGGTTCTGGGAGTATGTGGTAATACCTGTCGTTTTTTCCAATTTCCATAACACTAGTGCTCAAGCTACTACAGTTTGGTATAGGAACTACAATGTATGTGATGGTGTCCAATATTTATTATTATTTCCGAAAAGCATTTGAAACATCTTAAATACATAAATAGTCTTTATTACTTTAAAATGAGGAGCCCGTGGCGCAGTGGATAGCGCGCTTGGCCTGCGATCGTTGAAGTTAAGCAACGTTCGCAATGGTCGGTCACGGGATGGGTGACCAAAAAAAACTTTTCATCTCGAGCTCCTCCGTGCTTCGGAAGGCACGTTACGCCGTTGGTCCCGGCTGCACTTGCAGTCGTTAATACCCACCAATCCGCACTGAGCCCGCGTGGTGGGTCATGGCTCATTCTCCTTATCCATCCATAAGGAAGGCCAGTGCCCCAGCAGTGGGGACATTAAATGGCTGATGATGATGACTTTAAAATAAGGTTTACATTATGCATAGTTGAAATCCCCTGTTAAGATAGGCCTGTTGTATTAGGGGGCAAGAATGTGAAGAGATTTTAATCTTTGAAAATACTTATATTTGCGGGCATATGTTCTGAATTTGTTTATAATAAACTACAAACATAAAAGTTTATAATAGTTGTTTTCTATGACTTAACTACTTACCATTTTTCGAATTTTGTCCTGTAAGATCTTACTTTTTGCCAAATTTCATGATTCTAGGTCAACGGGAAGAACCCTATAGGTTTTGATTACATTGCGAGGGTCAAAATATGCGGCATAACGACTGTATGTTTTGATTGATGACTTAGTTAAGTTTGATTTTTTTCTCGGCTCTAAAGGATTGCAGACTTGAGTAGGTATTTAATTTGATCAAGTCATTGATCAGGAACAAAACCCCTTGAATCCCTAAACAGTAGCTCTACTAACTCCCACATAACCCGGCTATAGTGTAGCAGTCCCTGAACGTCCTGTAAACTAATATTCAAGTTGTAAAGGTCTACATCCCTTTCACGGGTAAACTACCAGTTGGAATGTAGTTTAACAAAGCATAAACTTTCATGTGCACTCAAGATGCATGTGACTTGATGTTATAGAACCAACTTAGTTTAAGACAGCTTCCACAACTACAATAATTCTTGAAGAACATACTAGTGACTTCGAAGAGTCACATACGTTTAATAAACGACTATAAAATGCCTACCTCCGGCTCCGTGGTCAAGTGGCGTACGCACTTTATTTTTCTGGTTCTGGTTCAATCGTCTTTTGTTCGGCGGTACAACGGAACGGACGTGCCTTGCTTATCCAAAATTTTAAATTTTTTTTTTTCATTTTCATTTTTATTTACTTAATCAATCTAGTTATTGAGAGAATACAATCGAATGATATTGATACTGTCATTACCGCTGAATATAATATAATGTTAATTTGTCAGCCAATTAAATTAAAAAAGTTATGTAAGCAGGATACAACTTAAAGATCACCTGAATGTATAACTCTAAAATTAATCCCACCAAAAACATTTTTCTATGTAAAAGTTTATGCCAAGTCTCGTGACTACCATAAAAAAACCATGCTGATGTTTATGGGCATTTCTACGGAGACGACCGATTGACCTACTGGAGCGAAAAAAGTACCTTTAAAATTGAATTAAGTACTTGAAAAAAATCACACATATTTATAGGAGTCTTGGCCTGATGGAGAGCATATCTAGAAGACCGCCAGGTTTTACATATCGCCTAAAAAAAATCTGAAAGTTCAAAAACGGGCAGAAATTGGCTTAAAATGGAGTGTCCGGTTTCCAGAATTTACTCGTTATTGTTTCATAACTTTTAAAATAATAACTTGCTCGTCATAATTCTCACATTCACAGAACAAGGGATAGACAATAAAGCCATATACGTTATTATATTTATTGTACATCATTGGGTTTTAATACAGTAACACATTTAAATTTTGTCCGAGGTGTGTGCCTCAATTCGGTGAAATTTACTTTTGCTTACCTATATCACTAACTACGCGCAGTACGAATGCACACTACCGATTCTCGACACCCGGGGGTTGCGCCCGAGCGGCCGAGCAGTGTGGGCGGGGGACCTGTCATATTGAGGAGCATTTTTCGAAGGTTCGAAATCATTCGGTGTTTTTGGGGTCGGGTCATTTCTCAAATCGGTGTGCGACATTAATTTTGTTTATGAAATATTTAATGAGATTTGTGGTAAATTAAATGAGTGTTTAGCTGATATCTGTCAGTATGTTTTATAGAAATTGTTGTAATTTATAATATTTTCGAGTACTTCGATGAATTGTAATATTTTCTCAATTCCGTGGATCTCAATTCCATGAAAAATGGGGCATCGAATTGAGAAAACTTAAACCGAATTGAGATTTCACATATTATGAATTCAGCTGTACGGGCCATTCATAAATGATAATGGCAATCAATAGAGCATATCATAGTCGATTACTTCCCTGCTTGCGACTGCTTGAGCTGCCAGTAATATGCCAATACACTCAGCTTGAAAGACAGTGTTGTATGAACTTAGTGGCAGCGCAATTTGTATGTTTAAGTCTTCTGGGAACACTGGAACCTGTCCCTGCTGCATAAGAGGTCTTGGAGGCATTGGTGTATATCAGAAGCGCTCTGTGTTGTGCCTGAGAGCTTTCTAAGTCATCCAGTTGTATTTTGTATTTCTTATCAAAGATGGTTTGACCTTATCACACACCGCCTCCACAAGGAGTGTTGTTTTGAAACGCTTCCTCTATCTTACCGACTAGTTGATTGAGTGCCGATTCTGTGGATTTGCCAGCACTGTAGGCATGCTAGTGCTTATGTAAATGATGTACAGATTGTATTGTATCTCGTAAAAACCATTCACATACCCTTCCCACGGTATTCAGCAGGAAGGAGGAAAGGCTAATAGGTCGGAAAGCTTTCGGGTTGGTGTAGTCGGACTTACCAGGTTTTAGTATGAACACTACCCTGAATTCCCTCCAAGGGTGTGGGATGTAGCCATGCCTCAGGCAGGCTCAAAAAAGATGCGTAATGACCGCAACGAGTTGCTGATCCCCCCACTGCAGAAGGGCAGAAAAGATGTTGTCCATCCCTGTTGACTTAAAAGGCGAGAAACTGTTTATTGCGCATCTTACATTTTCTTGTGTTATCACCCTTTTAGCCAAAGACCAGCGGTCATCTGTTGAATGACTTGTTACGTCCTGCCACTCGATATGCTGTAGAGGATGGCAGTTTGGGAAGTGGATTTGTAGGAGAACGGCATTCATCTCATCCTGATTCAAAGTCATGGAGCCATCAGGTTTACGCAGGTTGCCCAGTAGGCCAGGACCCTGATTCGATATTACCTTCCTTACCCGGTTTGCTTGTTTTGTAAAGTTTATCTGGCTGGTGCCTTGCCATTAGAACGTAGATCCTTTTACTATTTGGTTAGGTATCAATAGGGTAGAACAATGCATAAACAATTATGGATAGAAACTACAAGTGAACGGTGAGAGGCCAGCCACACGAGAAGAATTAAGAGGTGGTTCACCGAATTTATCCCTCATGCTACATGACAAGCCATGGAACGTTCTGACAGATATTTTTGTTAGGAAAGAAATTAAATAATTTGGTAATGAAGTGGATAGGATTGCGATTCAGATTCTTCATAACTTATTAAAATTCTTCTTTAATAAAAATTAAGACTAAATTCTTAGTTCTCTATTGAAAAATTAAACATGTTGATTTGAATTTTTGTTTTTATTATTTACATTTCAATTAAATATAGAAACATTAAAGATAGGCGCACTTCATCCTAAAAGTAACCATCTAATAAAGTAATAGACCAGCAGTCAGTTAACAAAACGTTTATGGTATTTATTATTTTGATCATTTAAATACATTATTTCTATATTAGGTACATCAATTCTAAATTCGATGGGCGATTTTGAAATTCGGTGATTCATTTTCTCAATTCCGTGCGTTCTCAATTAGGTGCTTAACTTTTCTCATAAACCACTTTACAATATTTAGTCCCATTGCTATTTTTAGATTCAGGATGGAGTAAACTTAAATTTTTATTATTTAAACTACTTAAAAAACCAAATATTAAATCAACCACCGAATTGAGAAAAAAAGTGCCCTTTTGTAGAAATGCTCTTATCTTAACAATACAAATAAATACCTATTAAAGAGTGTGGTGCGTTAAGCAGTTATAGGTATGTACGACAGACTGCTCTTACATTTCGTGACTGCTAAGTCAGAAAAATATTGTGCATCCTAAATGAGATGAATTTCTGATGATGAGAAACTTTTCTTTGCTATTTTAGGGATATTATGCAAATGCTAAGTTATATTTCGCTTTTTTAATTTTTATTTTGGTGCTTTTTTTACTTTTGCTCATAGGTACTTCAACGATTTAAAGGTAATCGTATAATTATTAGCTTTAGTTCCTGCTGAAACTACACGTTTTTTATAGAAGCGCATCAGATATTGAAGATGACCATATTTTGATGAGCCAGATTGTTTGAAGGTAGATTTTTATCAAAGTTCCCACCACCTTCCATTAAATCATCTTTAGACCTTATGAATCTGCTTGACAGTGAAGCTTAATACGAGAGTTAAGGTTCTGAAAACGGTGTCCCCTTCACTATTATGATGCAAACTGTATGTGTAGCCGTTAACGGAACCAATTTTAATGGTTTGCTTTATTATTTTTTGTTTAACTACTTTCTTCTGTGTTTGGCAATGTAGATAAAAAGCTACATTGGTTTTTCGCGTAATTTTGAATAAAAACATATTTTTTACATTTTTTTCATTAATATGGAATATAAGGTCTTAAATACGATACTTAAATGATGGCATAGATAGGCTATCGAATTAACATCAAAATAAAAACTTCGATCAAATCAATCAAATATTTATTTTAACTGACAAGAAGAACGGGCGCAATAAACTTGCCAGCGTTTCACAGGTAACGACATTTACAAAAAAAAACATCAGTGGGCAAGAAAGATCGCATGCATTTGTGCCAATTAAATTAAAAACCTATTTACGCGTAATTCAACTTAAAAATCACCTGAATATAGAATACTAAAAACGAAAAATGAATAATTTAGCGGCCGGCGCCAGCGTCATGTGAATTGCAAATCGAGCGGAAGATTGTATTTACGAGAAATTATTCAAGCAAATCTCTCCTAACGAATTGTTTGCTTCTTCCGAACTTTTGCAATAAAATTATTAAAATTTCCCTTCACTTTTCTATAATTTTATTATAAATTTCATTACACTTTATTTTCCACCGATAAAATGATTACATTAAAATAACTGTAGTGAGAGGTGTTGTAATTTTATGGTACACCTACGTGATTAATATTTTATGAATATTAAATAGGGTGATGTGTCAAAGTGCTATGTATAATAATTGACTCAGGATATTTTTGGTGCATAAACATTTGAGGTGGTTATTAATAGCACTCAACCATTTTATACCTAGGTAATGATAAGGTGCAGGCCACACCTGGAATACAAGAAATACGTTAACACAGTAGTACCTAAATAGGGCAGGGCAACCGTAGAAAACCCTTTTTTTAAACACCACAGGGTAGCACTTAGCCTTCAATACACTTGATGTTAAGTGAGGAACTGGCTATATTATCTCCAACAGCCATAACACAATAATGCTAAAAACATCGTTGTTATGTCGCCAGACTTAGATAAGATTGTGGTAGCTAGCCAGGCCGACTAAGAACAAGTCCTGCCAGCAACCGAACCTTATCTCTAACTGCCGGAACACCTCCCTCTTTGCGTCGTATTCCTCACTGCTGAGGGTCGCGACCTCCAGGATATATCTTGTCCCTCACAATACTCCGCCATTTCTTTCGGTCGATCAGGCATGGAAGGCATCGTAAAAATTGGAGTCAAGAGCGGTGCGGATCTGGGGGGCTACCATAATATGGTCTACAAATGTCAAATGAAGCCCATGTCCATACCCATATTTTTTTAGCCGATAGCCCCCCTGGTCCGACCAATATCGGAACACAATAATGCTGAAAACATCGGTGTTATGGCGTCAGACTTAGATAAGATGGGGTAGCTAGCCAGGCGGACTAAGAACAAGTCCTGCCAGCAACCAAACCGAATACAATATGTACCCCCACTGGGAATCGAACCCGGGACATCAAGGTCTGTAACCGGTGGTGTATACTACTAGACCACAGAGGCGGTGCTCAGAGCACCAACTCTCCAAACATAAATATGACATGTGTTCGATTTTGAATTCCTTCAAGTTTGTTTTTGTTTCACGCTTTATTCAATACAAAATGCGTGACATGCTCTTTTTAACCTTTCTTGCGTCTGCGTATTGAGGCATAAGGGCCGTCACCCACCGCGACTTATTGTAGCGATGCTGTCGCACGTCTCGTAAACGCGAGACAGCATCGCTACTAACGCGCGGTAGCATCACTACTAACACGCGACAGCATCGCTACTAACGCGCGGCAGCATCACTACTAACACGCGACAGCATCGCTACTAACGCGCGGCAGCATCACTACTAACACGCGACAGCATCACTACTAACACGCGACAGCATCGCTACTAACGCGCTACAGCATCGCTACTAACGCACTACAGCATGCATCGCTACAAAAAGTCATCGTGGGCGAGGGCTCTTACTCTTTCAAAAGCTACGTTTACGTTACAAAGTACTTTCCTTACTGAATCGCGTTTGCATCGCGACATAAGCGTGACGGTATCGCGTTTGCATCGCTATTTAAGGCTATTGCGGCGATCAAACTCAGAATTTTCAATGTTTTTAAATTAAATTTCCTGACAAAGTATCATTGCTAGGCCTTTCAAAATATTATATGTGATAGATCTTTTCTTTATGAAGGGAAGTTACTAAAATTTATTTGAATCAAATAAATACAATGTACTAAAAAAAAATATTTTCAAGACCCCTTTTTTCCGTCTTAAACTCAATTATCTCAATAACTAGTTGAGTAATCAAGCTATTTTTTTTTGTGAAAGTAGTTCTTAGTCATATCTAGGGAAGTTACTAAAAATTTTTTTTGTTATATTTATAGTCAATAACTAGTATCCCAAAATGCATCGTGCACCGTTTCGCAGCATAAATGTTCAGTCTCCGCCTGGCATTGGCGGCGTTTGGACGTGGAGACTGTATCGCTCCGATTGCGCCAAAATTGAAAAAAAAAAACTCACACTAGGTTCCTAATTTTTTTCAATGATGCTTATTTTGCTAGGAAATATTGAAATAGCGCTTCAGGATTGGGTATAGATGAGTGCTTTGCCATTTATTGCATAACCATAGACCTATGTAACCTAGGACAAGTTATTTTACTTATTACCTAAAGCAAACATCAATAGTTTAAAATAAAAGTGACGGATAATATTGCCTAAGATACTTAAGAGCCCATAAAAGTTGTACCTATTTGAGTACCAATATTTTGTTGTGTTGTAGGTACATAATTAGTCTAAGTTTCTAACTTCTACTACTGTATATTAAATTTATGTTCGTTTTAGGTTCCTCAAAATTGAAAATGTGAGAAAGTTAAGATAGGTAGGTGTAAAAAATTGCATCAAGAAATAAGAAATTCGCTTGTTGAAAAAGTTTTTTACAGAGACATAATGTAAAAGCAATTCTTGGAATAAAACCGATGTAAGAATTTTATATACCTAGTTGATCTAATATCACCATTACACTTTTTTGAGACTGTGAGAAGTCCAGCTTCTTTCCTTTGAGTAAGGAACATAAACCGCACCATTTTGTGTAAATTTCAGGTTCAAAACATTTTTATTACTGATTCTCTTATCCATTACTAGCGGCCGCCCGCGGTTTCACCCGCGTGGTTCCCGTTCCCGTGGGAATATCGGGATAAAAAGTACATATAAACCTTCCTCTTGAATCACTCTATCTATTAAAAAAAAGGCATCAAAATCCGTTGCGTAGTCTCAAAGATTAAAGCATACAAAGGGACATAGGGACAGAGAAAGCGACTTTGTTTTATACTATGTAGTGATTAGTACAAAATAGAGCATGCATACAATTTCTTGCAAGAAATGCTCTCGCGGTTTTGAAATTCGAAATTCGAAATCCCCACAACAATATCTAAAACCGATGGTTGTGGCGCCAGTAGCAATAAAAAAGAATGAAAAGTCTGTCAGCTGTATTGACAGTTTTAACTCTCAAATTTAACCACCGCGTCAGATAAGTTTGCGGAGTTCTGTAAGGAGACTTGCATAGTCGGAGTAAATTTTTTGATACTCTAATGAAATATTGCATAGATACAAGTACTTCCGAAGGAGGAATATTTATTTCATTATTTAAATTTCATTGCACAAAGTATAAACAAATGGCGGGCTAACTTTAAACTGACTAACATATTATATCAAAGATAATAAACTCATAAAAATAAATAATCTCGAAGAAGTTTTATATACACTCTCTGCCACATATGTCATTTATTAAAAGTAGGTGGCTAAAACGTCAGTGATTAGATTACATACCCTTTGGAAGCGGCCATGGAAGAAATGACAGTTTTGTATAAAATTCAAAAAATTCAAAATTCAATATCGTTTATTCAATTTAGGTTTGTTTAACAACACTTATGAACGTCAATGAAGCTACGCCATCGGTTCGCAAATCCTACGGCAGGAGACCTTGTAGCGAGAAGAACCGGCAAGAAACTCGCCAAGGGCTATTTTTTTCTCCCTGTTTTAACTTATACAGAGTCGTCAAATTTGAAAAATGACCTTCACATAATAGTAAGGTTACTTTCCATCACAATACAGAATACCGCTTAAATTAAGTACAATTTTGCTTATTACCTAAAACAGTAAAAAAATTTCAACTAAACAAGGAATCAAATAGTTTAATGGACACACTAATCTTAATCGTATTCAAATTATATTATAGGATTAATGAAAAGGAAATTGCAAGCTGCGCTGTATACTCAAATTTATAAGTATTAACAAATAAAAGGATTTTTTGAATAAATAAAACAGTTATTAGAAAAATTGCTGTAACTGTAAGACACGGATACCAAAATTACTATGAGACACCAGCTCGCTCATAAATCTATATAATACTATTATAAACCATATCCCGAACACCTTTAACACAAGTAGACATGAGCAGACCCACCCCACTGGCAGCATGAACCAGCCATCGCTTCGCTCAACCATATTTTAGGGAACGTAACGACCCGACTCACACGACACCACCGCAGGAATGTTTAACGAGAGCATGACATACTTAAGCTACTATAAGTACTATAAGTAGTACGAAACCAAACCGTTTCAGCTGCTCGACCCTGATGTTGTCAAAGCCAGCGGCTTTACCTTCTTTGAGCTTATCAAGGGCAAACTTGAGCTCTGTTTCTGTAAAAGCCTCGTCCAAGTGATTAACCTCTTTACCAGGGTCTCGTGTAAATTTCTTCTGGAGACTTTTCGTGGAAGCTTTCCCATTTTGGAGTAAGTGGTGAGCGATCTGGTTTGTGGTCACATTGGAATGACGATCAGCGATTTTAGGATCATTATTTAGTTTCCTTATAAAACAACATGCCTTCTTGCTTTTATGCGTCATATCTACGCCTTCGGTTAGCTTGTTCCACTTTTCTTTCGTTGTTTCGGATATGGCTTCTAGCAATTCATTCCCAAAATCGATGGTGTCCTGTGAGATGGGATCTAATTCATACTGGTCTTGGTATGTCATCCTATCATATTATATTTAAAAACATATATTTGATGCTTGGGAGAGCAAGCGAGATGTAGTTGGTATTTATTGTGACCTCTCCAAAGCTTTCGATTGTGTTAATCACCAAACGCTTTTAAGGAAATTAAAACATTATGGTGTCTATGATAAATCGGTTAGCTTTATGCAATCATATCTATGTGAAAGATCACAGAAAGTAGTTATCAACAAAACTGAGTCTACTGGAGCCCCTATCAACATGGGCGTACCCCAGGGGTCAATACTGGTCCCTTTTGCTGTTTTTAATTTATATAAATGACCTTCCTTTTTAAGCAAAGAATTTATGCGAGACAGTGCTATTTGCTGATGACACTTCCTCTAGTCTTTAAAGTTGACACAGGTTATAATTGTTCTGACGAAGTAAATAGTACTTTATCGAAAGTTGCGCATTGGTTTCATAGCAATAATCCATTCCTTTACCATGTTACCATTACACAGTACCATTGATGGTACTGTGGCAATTTCTTTTTGCCGTGGTACCATCAATTAATCTATCATTAAACTCGAAAAAAAACAAAATGTGAAAAAAATTTCCCTGCCAAATGTAAGACAGGTTGATATTCACATAAAATTGGATGACAATGTAGTAGAATTAATTAACAGTACTAAATTTTTAGATATAACATTAGATTATCGACTTCAATGGGACCCTCATATTGAAGCCTTGGCCGGTAGACTCAGTTCTGCGGCATTTGCTGTTAAAGAAATAAGGCTCTTAACCGATATTGAAACGGAAAGGTTAATCTATTTTAGCTATTTTCAGAGTGTATTGTCCTACGGCCTATTACTTTGGGGTTCAGCAGCTAACATCGAAAGTATTTTTGTGCTTCAGAAAAGAGCTATTCGCGCCATATACAAACTTCGGCCAAGAGATTCTTTAAAAGAAATCAACATATTAACTGTTGCAGGACAATACATATATGAGAATATGGTATATGTGAAGAAGTATCTCAATACATTTGTAAAACGTAGCAATATACATCAATTCAAAACAAGAAATAAAAATAAGATTCGTTCCAAGGATTCGACTTGAAAAAACAAGAAGTTCGTTTTTGGGGAAAAGCGTAGCTAGTTTTAATAAAGTTCCACAGAATTTAGTAGAGCTGCCTTTGCACAAATTCAAAAGTCATGGCAAAAAATCGCTCATGGGCAAAGGATATTATAAAGTAGACGACTATTTGAAAGACCGTAATGCATGGATTTGATGTAACACATATAGCTTAACTAATGTAATATTATAATGAAAAAGTTGTAAAAGTTAACGATATAAATCTTTGGAAATATCGTTACTCCAATTATTAAAGCTGATAAGTTTATTGCGCCTATTCTTCTTATCAGTTATAAAACTCTTGAACGAAAATATTGACGATTCAAAAGAGCTTATTGCTTAAGTCAAGTTGAATAAAGATATTTTTTATTTTATTTTATTATTTTATCCTTCAGGTCGTAAGGCCTGGCACATAATTAGGTCCTCCGTATTGCACCACTTACTGTCTTCACGCACTGGTGATCTATGTGATCACTGGCAAAGATTAGATCAGGGTTTTAACCCCTTTTCCAGCGACCGCTGTTGAATGATGACGGAAGTTTTGGATCATGGATCAAAGATAGTAGGTATGTGTCCATCAACCCATTCTTCAACCTTCACTCCGTTGTCATCACAGGTTCTGTATCCCCAGTTCTCGCTATGGCTATTAAAATTACCAAGAACGAATCTAACAGGATGGGCGTTAAAGTTCGGCGGACAGCTGAAGTAATACGGTGCATTGGGAGGTTTGTAGACTGAAGTGACCGTACAGTTACTAAGTTCGGTAGTAAGGATCTCTATGTTACTGGTGTTAGTCTGATACACAGTGCGTACCTCTTTATCTGGCCTGGCGAATAAGCACTCCCATACTGTCGATGGGGGACTTCAGCTATGAGTTTCATCCCCTGAGTCACTTGTCAGGTATGCTTTAACGAGTGTGCATCTGAGTTGCATAACCTCATTCCGCCCTCTCCTTTAAACTCACGCTCAGAGAATTAAGTACTCCTTCATCATGCCTGGAATACCCTGCCGGCTTCTGTTTGCCCGAGTACCTACAACCCAAACCTCTTAAAGTCGCAAGTGAATAGGCATCTTCTGGGTGAATTTATTCACAAAAATTTTTATTCAAGTACTAAAACCAACCACTTTATAAAGCTGGCAAGTTTACATTAGTAAACAAAGTATCAATTATTTCAGTTGCGCTACATTTTGTTTAAACAAATTCGACGATCTCCGTGGCCGATTGGTGTACGCACCGGTTTTCTAGGTGCCACTATCTCTGAGATCCCGGGTTCGATTCTCGGACGGGTAAATGTCGAAAACTAACTTTTAGATATTTTCTTGTATCTGGGTGCATGTGATCGTTGCTTCCAATTTTCAATGACACAAGTTATTGTATTATTTGATATTATCATTTTTGGTATTGGAATAATATGTATTTTATTTAATTTTTTTGTACTTAAACAATATTTTTATTTAAGTGTTTTTTTTATATATTGATTTCTATTATAGATTGATAGCGTGATTTTATATAAACGGTATACTTATTTAAATATTGATTATCTAAGTAGATTTATTTTGTAAAAAAGTATTGGATGATGGGCTAGTATGAGTTATTTATATTTTTTCATATTAAATTATAAGTTTTATGAATTTGTTTGGAATAAATCTGAAAATGTACCTACTGGTTAGAGCAGTATACATTATTTATTTTTTTCAGTGTAATTTGTAGCAAATGTTGTAGTTTTGCCTGCGAAGATCATTTCGATAATGGATATATTATCGAAATGATCTAGAGATAGAAAATAAATATAAATAGCTGCTGCTGTGTTCTGCATTTTGAAGAATCGTTAGAAGTGACTATCTTTGTTAAAAAAAGCTTTTTTTACTACATAGGTACGAATAATATCTAAGATCTACTCTTCCTACAAACCGACGTTTACAATAAATATTCATAATAATTCTTCTTGTATTCTACATAATATAATTTCCTTAGTAAAAGCGGACATAGGTGATATTTTAGATGTAAATAGAATGCGCGCTGCATGCCGCGTCTACACGTATTTCTCAGTCTACGAGAGTGCCGCGGCCGGAGTCTTACCGATCCCAGCACCCCCTCGCTTGTGTAAGCAACGGCCATCGACGATATTTTTTTTACCTATGCTATATCCTTAATCGTGATTATGTGGGCGAGGGCTCACAGCTAGTGACCGCATCGCGACAGCATCGCTACTAACGCGCTACAGCATCGCTACTGCATCTCTTCAAAAAGTCGCCGTGTGCGAGGGCTGTAAGACGACCGGATTAAAAGCAATAGTAAAATCAGATAACATAACTGTAATTTTTGGCAGTTTATGTAATTTTTGACAAATTAAGAAATGTTTTCTCTCTTATTTTTCTCTTTCATCTCATAATTCCAATAAACGTTCTAAGAACAAAAAATAATCGCAAATGCCAGACTTTTTGCATTCTCCCATTTTATTTCCCGCCGTGTAACACTCAAATACAGATTGTTTTACTGTTACTTTTTAGAATGTGGAGTTTTTACATAGCTCCGCTGTGCTTTATGAATCGAGAATTCACAAAAGGGGAAGTTTTGTTTCATTCATTTGTGAAATGTAAATGAAAATATTTTAGAAATACTATGCCGTCATTTTTACTTTAATCGTTTGCATTTTTTTTTAAGAACTGGTTGCATTTTGGTAAGCAGACAGGATAATAGCCTGTTGCAGTTGTTATTTTAAAATAATAGGACTTAATTTTATTCTCTTTTAAAAAAATTAAATAGAGACTTTGATTGATTGTTAATAGAAAAAGAAAAAAAAAAGATAAAAGAATTGCTATGAACCGAGAGAGAGCAACAGAGACAAAAAGAGAGAAAGAGAGAGATATTTATTAAAACTAGAAATAACAAAAACGTTGACATAAAATCATATTTATAATACCTATGGTCATAGTACAAGCTACTATCATTTTATCTAAGTCTGACGCCATAACGATGATGTTTTTTAGCATTATTGTGTTCCGGCGGCAGTTAGAGATAAGATAGCCAGTTCCTCAGTGATTAAGGATTTCGAGAGTTGCGCGCTCCCACCTCCAGCCTTATCACTACTTAACATCAGGTGTGATGAAGGCATACTTATAAGTGATACCCTGTTGTGAAAAAAAAGTACATAAGTAGATTGTAGCATCTGCTGGATGGCTTCATTCGCGTTTGGTTCGTATAAATCGATTAAGAATTTTCGAACAAGGTTCTAATTGTTCATTATAGAGTTTTTATTTTTTCAGAAAAGTCTTCATGATACTTATTCTTACCCAGATTTAGCTAAACCACTCATAAAAAATTGTTATTTTAAAGTTAACCTTTTATTTTTCCCTAAAGGTAAAAATTACTAGCGCGATTTCGAAACCATTCCGTGTTAAATCCTATTGTTATATCAAACAAAGGAATTAAGCAGGAACAAATTTTAATAAACGTGCTATTCAATTTGTTATCTGTCCCTTTACACATTGTTTCATGGAATCTAATCAAGCCAGCAAAAACACAGTGGACCCAATTTTTGGATATCTGTTAATTAAAATCAATCTTTCCGTTAATTCGAACAGACAGGAATTTTGATAAAAAATGTGGGCACATTTTTGTATCACATCAAACAATTAAATATCACGACAAAAACAAAGATACATATTCTCTAACACTTTGTTGACATAATTTTGGTGTGAAAATGATTAACAGTTGCTAATTAAAATATGACTAGCCTTGCCGCCCGCGACTTCGCCCGCGTGCACTACACGACGTTATCCCGCGTGAATGTGAGGTTTTTCCGGGATAAAAAGTAGCATATGTCACTCTTGAGCTCCCAAACTATCAGTATACAAATCAATAAAATACAAAATCACATCGATCCGTTGTTTGGTTTTGACGTGAAAGACGGACAAACAAACAAACAATACACACTTTCACATTTATAATTATTAGTATGGATGGTTTTAAACTTTCGCGTTCCATTATAATTATAAACAATGAGTAACGGGACTCAACGCGACATTTATTATGAAGTACATATTATTATGTACTTACAGCTTGACGTTTCGGCTGTGTTGCAACAACCGTGGTCACAAGCAGACTGGCGGTGCGCGACGACGTCTGTTCGGGCGGGCTTGGAGATCTTCGGCCACCCTCAAATTGTCACTTTTTTTGTTTTTGTCATCGCTAGTGATGGGATTACGGCACACAACACTCACAGTATCGGGGTTTGTTTTGAACGGTAAAACTCGCGGCTTACACTTGTTAATCACTGGATTCCACGCTGATGACAATTTAAACCCGTCCTCCCGATTGAAATTTTTATACTTCTTGATTTCAATCGCTTCTCGTACCATCCTAGTATGGTAATGACGATCGGTGGAGAGGATTTTTGGATCATGTAACTCCATCCAATGATTAACTCCAGCTTCCAGAAGATGTTCAGCTACCGCGGATTTACTCGTCTGTCGATTTTTAACAGCTGCGATATGTTCTTTGACACGTTCTGCGATGGTCCGCTTTGTTTGTCCAATGTATGAACTACCACAACTACAATCGATTTTATATACACCCGGAGTCTGAAAGGGTATTACGTCCTTTGGCGATCGCAGTTGCTTAGATATTTGACATAACGGAGTATATACAGTCTTGATGGAGAATTTTCTGAGCACTGTTCCAACTTTATCCGTTACGCCTTTGATATATGGCAAAAATGCTGCCTGACGACTCACGTCCGGATATTTTACCCTTTTCTTTTGCCTATTGTATCGCTGCGACACCTTGTATCCGTTTCGTTTTAGTACCTCCTGAACATGAACAAGCTCCGACTGAACACAGCCAAAACGTCAAGCTGTAAGTACATAATAATATGTACTTCATAATAAATGTCGCGTTGAGTCCCGTTACTCATCCTACTAATATTATAAATGTGAAAGTTTGGATGTTTGGATGTTTGGATGTTTGGATGTTTGGATGTTTGTTACTCAATCACGCCAAAACGGCTGAACGGATTTGGCTGAAATTTGGAACACAGATGCTTTGTAGCCTGGAGAGGAACATAGGCTACTTTTTATCCCAGAGAAATAACAAATTCCCGCGGGATAACGTCGTGTAGTCCACGCGGGCGAAGCCGCGGGCGGAAAGCTAGTTGTTTATAATTAGTATGGATGGGTTCTGCTAAGACTGCAAAAATCTGTAAGTAACAGAACTTATAGATCACAATTTTTTTTTCTTCTGTCATCTGAATAAATTGTCGAACACATAATTACGTCGAATGACGAATACATTTCTGATCCGACGATTACTGACAGGTCTTTTGTGGTCGAGTGGTGTACACTACCGTTTTTCAAGGTGCCGCTATAACTGGGGTCCCAGGTTCGATATCCGGTCGAGTTTTGTCAAAAAATAACTTTTCGATATTTATAAATAAAACACTTTCACGGATTTTTTCACGCAATTTATTCAACAACTTAGTTAAAAGATTTTTTGGTTTATCCAAGTGGGTATATTCTTTTATTAAAATCAAAAAATAGTGGGTAGTTTTCCGTGACCACGGCCCCTGGAAAGGTGCCGAAACGTCGTATAAACCAAAAAATCTCAAAAAAACAACTAAAATTTAACTAAGTTGTTGAATAAATTGCGTGAAAAAATCCGTGAAAGTGTTTTATTTATATGGATAGTTCGCGCAGAAAACTAAGATGTGTTTTTGATATTTTCTCGTGTCTTGGTGTTGGTATATGTCTTGATAAATAAATAAAAATTGGACACCATCACATACATTGTTCCAATACAAAACTTGAGCACTAGGGTTATGGAAATTGGAAATAACGACGGGTATTATCACATACACCCAGACTCGAGGAAATATTGAGAGTTCGTTTTCAATATATTTACCCGGCCGGGAATCGAACCAGAGATAGCGGCACCTTGAAAGCCGGTGCGTACACCACTCGGCCATGGAGGTCGTCAAGTCGTCGGTAATTCCCGTCGTTGTTTCCGATTTCCGTAACACATATTGGAACAACGTATTAGATGGTGTCCAATATTTCTTATTGTCACAACACTGTAGTTAATTACATTTACAGTACCTTTTTTTTTTTTTTTTTTTTTTGTATCAAGAGGAGAATGCGATCTTTAGGCATACCAAACGGCATGTTGGACTCGGTCACACCTAGGGCATGTTCCTCGCCGCGCCCAGCCTTCCCACCAAGCCTAATAGGCTTCGCGTCAGGGCTGGGTGGTTCTAGCCTCTGCCCCACCCCCTAACGAGCTCGAAAGCTCAAGAGGGGGCCGGGCAGAAGGAGGAAGCGTCCTCCCCAGCTCCCCACGTGGCTACCCGCTCGTGAGGGCAGGCCAGGTGGGGCGAATAGGAGGAAGCACCACTACCAACTAAACTCCTCTCGAAGACCTGCTCCTTACCGCCGGGTATGTGGGGTCATGTTGACACGCGCCACATTACCCGGGGAGGGTGGCCCGTTAGGGCCCCACCCTTGGGGGACAGAGGGCCTTACTGCGTCCCCCCTTGCGACGCGGGGAGATCGGGTCGCGCTCGTTGGCGTCCCGTTCTCCCCGGCCGCGCACGTCGGAGTTGGCTCGCTGCGACGTCCGCCTCGCGAACCCTCTCCGCGGCCTCCTTCAGCGAGATGACGACCTCGCTGAAGGAGACCACGGCCTGCCATCCCCCCTCGCTTCGCAGCATCGCTACTGTGATATTGGGAAGCGAAAGGTCCGGCCCAACCGCAGCGACCAACTCCTGGCGCTGCACCGCCCACGCCGTGCACTCCTCGAGTGTGTGGCGTGCAGTGTCCTGTAGCGCGCCACAGTGGTGGCACGCGTGGGACTCCTCCCTCTGTATTTGACACAGATACCTACCAAAGCAGCCGTGCCCGGTAAGTATCTGTGTCAGTCGGTAGGTGAGTGCACCATGGGCCCTCGCCCGCCACTCCCTAAAAATCGGGCGTATAGCCTCAACAGTTTTAAGACCTGCGACTGGAGCTTGCAATTGCCGTTCCCAATTGTCGAGGCATCTCTCCTCAGCAGCCCGCCGGACGGCGGATCGCTCCTCCGGGGCTAGCCGGGTGCCTTGTGCAATGGCTTCCTTCCTCTGCTGGTACACCTCCAAAAGTACCTGGGCTTCAAGTTCCCAGGGAGGTGTGCCAGCCAAAACGCATGCTGCCGTAAAAGAAATAGTACGGTAGCCCCGGATCATACGGGACGCAATCACCCGCTGAGGCTGACGGAGGGCAGCCTTGTTCCTCTCGTTAAGGGCGTCTGCCCATACTGGAGCCCCGTAAAGGGCCATGCTTCGTATGACCCCTGCAAAGAGTCGCCGACAACTGTTGTCAGGACCGCCAACGTTCGGCAAAAGCCGTCCCAGGACCGCCGCGGCTTTGACAAGCCTGGGGGCCAATAACTTAAAATGGTCGCCAAAAGACCAGCGTCCATCGAGGACCAACCCTAAATATTTAATCCTGGGTGTCAGGGGGACCACGACCCCGTTCACCAACATGTCCGCCCCCGGAGGGGTTCCTTGTCTGGGGCCATGAAAAAGAATGGCCTGAGTTTTGGAGACCGCGACCTCGAGCCCTAGCCTTCTGATGCGCCCGATCATGTGCTCGGCTCCGACTCTGGCTAGGCGCTTCGCTTCTTCAAAATCTCTACCCCTGGCTGCAATGAGTGTGTCATCTGCATAGCAGATGACTTTGAGCCGGGGGAGTAGTTCACCGCGAAGCGCCCAGTCGTAGCCCAGGTTCCACAGGAGTGGGCCTAGAACCGACCCCTGTGGAACGCCGCACAACATCCGCCGAACCTTCAGTTGCCCATCTGGGGCAAGAAATACAACCTCCCTATCTTTCAAATAACTTTCAATGATTTTGACCAGGTAGAGGGGGATACCGTGGTATCGGAGAGCGTCTTTTATGGCACTGTACGGAAGAGAGTTGAATGCGTTTTTGATATCAAGCGAGACCGCAACAACCCTCTCCCCGCGGTCTACCGCCGACTGCGACCACTCCTTGAGTGCCATTATGGCATCAATGGTGGATCTCTGCCTCCTAAACCCATACTGCCTATCCGAGAGGTTGGGTCCAACAGTGTCCAAGTGTTGGACGATCCGGTCCGCTATAATGCGCTCAAGCAACTTCCCGATTTCGTCGAGCAGGACCAGCGGCCGGTAGGCAGATGGGGAGCTCGGAGGTCGATCATCTTTTTGTAGGAGGCAGAGTCTTCCTCTTTTCCACCTGGCGGGGAAGTGACCTGTACGAAGGCACTCCGAAAACAGCGCTTTGAGCTCCTCGCCAAGCCCGTCCATAGCCATTGGGATGATACGACCCGGAATCCCATCGGGACCGGGCGCCTTCTTTTTGACTTTCAGCCTGTCAACTATCGCTTCTAACTCCTCCTGGCTTACCGGGGAGTACTCCGGGGGCTCAGACGGTGCTACAATTCTAGACCCCAATAACGGACCTATTTCGGGAGCCTCGGGCGGAAAGAGGCCGTCAACTACCTGAGTCAAGAGCTGTGGATCCATTGACTCGGTAGGGGGCGCCCGGTTGCGAAGTCTGCTCCTAATCATCCTGTATGGGCGCCCCCAGGGATCCCGATTTAGGTCTTCTAGGAACGCATCCCAAGCGGCGGTCTTTGCTCCAAATATGGCCCGAGATAGGGTCCTTTTCGCCTCTGAATAGGCCTCATGCAGTCGGGTCTCCTCTCCCTGTATACGTCTCACTCTGCGACGGCAGCGTTGTAACGCCCTCCTGGCAGCTAGACACGCCGCTCGGAGAGAGGCAACCTCGCTGGACCACCAGTAAACTGCCATTTTGGGTGGCACACCTTTGACGCGAGGCATGGATGCATCGCAGACCTTCTTAAGCGAGGAGACCAGGTGACTTACACGATCCTCGACCCCCATTTCCTCACCAATATGCCCCTCAGTAACCCAAGCCTCAAAAATGGCCGCCTCCTTGGCCAGGTCGGAGTTGAGCTTTGAAATAGCCCACCGTGGAAAGTGCCGCAAAGCTTCCCCGGGTGACACGGGGCGGCTCGCACCAGGAGCAGACACAATTTTAAAATGTATGTAAACATGATCGGACAACGTCAGAACCTCCTTTAAGACATGCCAATCTTGAACCCGTGCAGCCAAGGCAGGAGTCGCGAAGGTCAGGTCGACTATTGACCCTCCGTTATGTCTCACACAAGTATACTCGCGACCCCTATTAAGGAGCACTAGCCCCGCCGCAACAGACCAATCCAAAACACTATTGCCTTTAGGGGTGTCTCTGTCTTCTCCCCAGGCGGTGTGGCGGGCGTTGAAATCGCCGAGGACCAGCATTTGGGCTGGTGCAAGACGCGCCACGACACCGCGCATCGTATCGAGCCACAGATCGAGCTCCGTTAGCCCCCGGTTTGGGGAGAAGTAGACGCCGACCAGTGTCAACTCTCCCCAAGAGGCCGCCACATAGCCCGGTCCTCTCTCTATGAGCGAGAGGGGAGGGGAGTAGGCGGCAGAAAAGGGGGCCATAATAGCAACGGTTTTGTCCGTGCTTCCTAGCCAGTTGGAGCGTTGCGGAATAGAATAAGGCTCCGAGATAACCACCAGATTTTGACCCAACTCCGCCACATACTGCAGGAGGAGATCCTGAGCTGCGGCGCAGTGATTAATATTCACTTGTAGGAGGTTGAGGTGTCCAGCCATTACGAAGACATGTGACCATCCTCAACCTCTGCCCGAACAACCGAGTTCCCCGGTCGGCTAACTGTAGTCCCAAAGACCGAAGGTATTTTCGCCCTGACCGAGGGAGGGCGGCACTTGCCACCCCCCATAAAATAGTCAGCCGGCAGGTTGGCTGCCTTGCACACAGCGCAGTTAAGACCAGGGACGGTGCAGTCCATGGACTTGTGCCCCTCTTGCCCGCATCGATAGCAGGTGTTGCTGTAATCTTTCTTGCAGGGGCACAGTAGTTTGGTATGCCCCGGGACCATGCATCCGTAACAGCGGAGTGGAAGAGGCTCCAACGCCTTGACTGGTGCAGCAACCCATCCTACCATAATGCGGCCAGCGGTGGACAGAACCTTCGCCGCCGGAACTGGGCACTTGACAAGGGCTGCGCCCAATCCCCCCGGACCTACACGTATTTCGCCGACCCTGACTTGCTCTTGGGGACATCCTCCTTTTTCTGCAACAGCCTTCCTCAAATCTTCGGTTCTGACGGAATCATCAAGCCCGGAGACGCGTAAGTCAGCTGTCTTCACGGGTCTTGAGATTTTTACCGTTTCGCCTAATGTCTCCCGGAGCTTAGATGCCAAAGCGTCTGCCTTGTCCCCACTGCCTGCTCCGGGAATTTCGAAGACCCGGGCACCCGTCGCTGAGACTTTGACCTTCATTCCTTTGATGCCCAATTCCTGAATATTGATGGCCCCTCTGGCCTTTGAGAGAGCGTCAGAATAATTCGACCCCTGTTTCGCTTGCTCCGGGGTGATGGCTACGATCACCGCCGTTGACTTTGGAGTGATCAACTTTGGTTTTTTCGGACCAGAAGACACAGTAGGTTGTAATTAATCAATATGTGACAAAGACATCAAGAGAAATTTTCACATTGAACTTTTAAAGAAAATCAGACCTTACTGATCTACAACGTACCTACAATGAATTTTAAAACTAAAGGTGATAAAGCAATTTCGTGGTCGACTTTACAAAACTTTAATCACTTTAGTGCATTACAGAAAAGCAACATAACTTCAGCAGCATATTTCATTAAAAAAAATTGGCTTAAATTGTTAGATTGTTAGTGAAATGAAAATTGTTTAAACAACTAAAAACCCTTGCCAATAACTGCCTTCATTCATAGCAAACAATAAGAAACGTTTGTTCTTTGAACCAACTTGAGAGATTTGTAAATAAAGCCCTCACTGCTTTGAAACTTTTCGCTAAGTGTTTTGCATAGTTTGGCGAGTGGTGGCAGAAACTTCACAATATCATTTTTCCATTCTTACGAAAATGTTACAAGATTTTATTATAAAAACTAAGTTGGGCGGAGAAGCGCTTCTTGTTTTACTTATTTTAAGTAACAGTATTTTGAATTTTAAGAAGAAATTTTATGAAAGTACTTTACAATTTAAGCGTCTACAGTCAAGGGATTAAAATTCTATCCGTGTAATATCGGATAGCAAACTGTCACTATAATAATACATAATAATGACAAGAATTAAACAATATTTCAACGAAATGGGTAGTAAATTTAATTCCTGGCCGCCCTTACATTTTATGTGTAAGGAGATTGATATAGCTGGAAAGTAAAGTTATCTAGTCTAACTCACAATAATATAAAAAATGAGAGATTTTTGTGAAAAAATCTTTACAGTAATAATTAAAGTTTACAATAAAATCATACTTGGACATATTCTTTGGTCTGTTAATTTTTTACGACTTTTAATTTTTTACACTATAATACTAGAAATTTATTTTAATTATTAGTTTCTTGCATTCACAATGCAAATTTTTATTATTGAAACATGGAAAATGAAGTATTTAGAAAAAATCGACCCGTACCACAAGTTGTGAGACGGGTCGATTTTTTCTAAATACTTCATTTTCCATTTTTCAATACTAGAAATGATTAAGTTTTGATTTAAAACTAAGCACAACAAAGTCATTGCCAATGTGATTTTTTTACTTAACATGTATATTTTTGCTTATACCCATTAATCGAAAGTGGCTTAAACTTTAGTGATTAAGTACAGAAGTTTTGTTAGCACGTCAGTTATACCATTTTCCATAAAATCCCTCGGGGTTGTGTTATTTTTTCGGATTAAAAAGCAGCCTATGTCACTTTCCAACCTCCAAACTATCGGACGGACTTCAAAGACAGATAAACAAAGAAACACACTTTCACATTTACAATATTAGTATGGATGAATTAAATTTTCTGGTTTCCGTCAAATCTTTTACATCTATTATGAAATTGATTTCAAGTTTTTGATTCATAAATTTTGACTTCAGTACCTAGGTACCATGACAAACTATCGTTACGGTAATCGATTATGTAGTAAACTATACCGTCCTTCCACAGCCATCTCTATCGTCTTCTACAAGCCATGCGCATAAAGTTGGCAACGTAGTTTTAAGTGAACCGATTTGACATCGTTTGCACCGTTTGACAGATAAACAGCGAGTAAACCTCGAGTACTGAATCCTATGGAGATGGCATATCTTCTATACATCTTTACAAATAAATAAAATTGGAGTGTCTGTTTGTAACATTAAATAACCGCTTTTTACTACGTGCATATGATTAAATATACGGTACATATACCAAAATGACATGTTTTACAATTTTTGTCTGTCTGTCTGTTTGTTCCGGCTAATCTCTGAAATGGCTGGACCGATTAATACGACAATTAGAAGAAGTTTAAAATTGAATTCCAAAATTTTCTTACATTGTGACTTAGTTACACCTCACTTTTTCGTAGGTATGCCACCTCCATAGGATTTAGTACTCAGAGGAGTAAACCGGTTCACAGCAATGTTGCCGTTCCGTATCATAGCATGGCTTGTAGAAGACGATAGAGACGGCTGTGGTCCTTCAAAAGCTGTCGAATTGCTGTTGTCAACTATGTATTGAATTTCATTTCCTTATACGTCCGAAAGAGGCGCATCGCTCAGGTTTTTGTCCAAAAAAATATTCACTATCACTATAACGGTTACCAAAACGACAATGTTTTTATTGCTAGGGCTACTGATCTAGGTATACACTGACATTTCTACTTTACTATAATGGTATTTAATACATACAATTACGATTAACAAGTTATAATGAACTCATAAGATTCAAAAATAGTTTCTTATGAATGAAAAAAGCCTTTTTCATCTCTCAGATTCGGAAAGTGACGTATATTTAAACTGAACAGCGGGTCCAAAACTATCCGTTGGACCCTAGGGTGGAAATGAATTTTAAGAATAGAACTGAATTTGGTTACAGTCAACCATAGAGTTACCTCATCGGCAATGAAAAAGTTTTCAACAAATTTTGTATGGGGACGGGACTTGCAAAACTAAAAATTTTTTTTTTTATATAAAAACGAGAATATCTCAAAAACTCTCGTAGCGTAGCTAAAATCTAACAAAATTTTCAACCACTTAAGGTACTCTGGAGATAGTTAGGAGGCATGCGATAGACATATAAAAAAAATTTTTTTGTTCATAAAAATTTTTTTTATTCAAAAATATTTTTTTTGTTTAAAAATTTTTTTTCTTATTACGAAACATTAATTTTTTTATATACCTATTATAGAAAAAACAGAGAAAGCGAAGCCCCCCGTCACCTTTCTTTTATTTTTCTAGATAGTTTTAGTTGTCTTTATTGCTTTTCTTATATAGGGGGATGAAAAGCAGAGTGTATTCACTTTCCTTATATTCGAAATGAAAAGTAGAGTGTATTACTCGGCCGCAAAATTATTTTCATCTCGGGCGACGTATATTGCATCCCTCGCTGCGTTCAGGATTCTACTTTAGAATCCCTCGCTGTGCTCGGGATTCTACTCTAGAATCCTTCACTGCGCTCTGGATTCAAAATAGCGTCCTCGCCGTAAATATGTTATTTTGCTCCCTTGTAATACAATCTACTATTCTATTCAAATGATGAATTACTTTCTGCAAAGTACCTACTTGCTAATTTCAGCTTTTCCATCAAAAGTTTTTACCACAAGAAAATGTTGTTTGAAGCAAAAACTTATTTCCGTTTGGTTTTTAGTAATGGGCTTAGAAATTAAGGTCTTTATTAATTTGTCTACGCAATCGATATTTCTAGAACCTGTGGTGCTACCACACATGTATCGTCGTCATCGCTATCGGCTTCATTTGACAGATGGATGTGACACATTGCTACTTCTTTTTTGCACAAATAAAAACTTATCACAGAAAAGTAGCAATGTGTCACATCCAATTGTCAAATGAAGCCGATGCCGACGACTCTTGGGCGGTAGCCCCACTGTTTAGTGACGATTTAGTTCCATATCGATGCGCTAAATAAAAACAATTTAACTTGAGCCTTCGCAAATAAGTGAACGCTTTCAAATTGTACCAAATTTATAATAACAAATGGTAACTGAATATCCGAACAGGAAATTAAATGCGAATCAGAACAAATCCCATTATAAACTCTCATCAATCACTGAATCCGCGGAGGTTTCATACAAAAAGGTGAAAACGAACGCATTGAAAGACATCGCCATTAAATGTATCCAAGTTTAAGATTGGTTGACATCAGGCGTCTTCAATTAGGAGGAGAGATGAACTGGAAATAAGTTTAATCCCACTAGGAGGGAAAGTATAGTATTCAATATTAAATAGGTCGTGGAGTCATAGTATTTTGAAATTACATAGATTCCCGGTTTTTAAGCGCTGTTGTAGGTTCCCTATGACTCAAATCAAATCAAATCAAAAAGCTTGCATTTTATCTATACAGAAATCGTTGTAATACTTTCAGTCACTGCTGAGTGCTAAGGGTGATTCACACATCCACAGATTTATTAATAAAATAAATGTACCTCTGCAAACATCATCATCAGCCATTATAAGTTCCCACTGCTGGGGCATAGGCATTTCTTATGGATGGATGAAGAGAATGGGCCATGGGCCACGCGGGCCCAATGCGGATTGGTGAAGAAATTTATAGTAAGTTTTATTATATCTATTGTATTTTACTTATTATGTTGCTGTAGTTAGAAAAGTGAATTTTGATTTAAGTGCAATGTTCGCTGGATACTTCTGAATTTGTAGACTCAGTTTTTAATTTTAATACCGTCGTAATTATGTCAAAACTAATATTGTATAATCATGATCGTAAAATACTGAAAACAAAAGCATCGCTGATCAAGTGGTAATAATCTCTTCGTCTGATTTAAAAGCCCCTTTTCCTTAATTAAGTAATAAAGTAGTCGGTGACATTGCCAAGTGCTATTTATACCCTTTCTGCTTATATTTTCCGGCTATACGAAGGTTTATAGGCCTGATTTTGTACCGGGGCTTACTACTTTACGCAACAATTAGAAGGGGGAAGCAAGTACAACCAACGACACCTTGTCAAAACAAGTTAAATTCCTCCAATTGATTTTGGCCTTACCTGCAAACAGGTTAAAGTGTATTATTCTGATGGAAAAATTTCACCCTTTTGTATGAACTGATGTTCTGCTGAAAGTACATTACAATGTCGAGTCGTTTGGGAACCGAAATGAAGCCTTTACTATGGTTTCCGTGCTACGAGCGTTACAATCCGTCTTCGTAAAAGAACATTAGGAATCGTGTGCCGAGGTGAACCATTTGCAATTTAGTTTAAACGTTTCTGTTAGGTGACTGAGCGACATTATAAGAATATTAAGAATAGTTTCCTAGGGTAAACTTTGTAACAGAAATAAGGAGTCAAAATTACTTTTCGTAATTTTTACAGTGCTAATGACCATGAAAATTCAAAAAGTTAGAAATAAGGAGGTTCTTAATACTGAATTTTGGGTGTCATAACCTTCTTCGCGAAGGTGCAAATGAGTTTTCATGTCTCATATTCTGAAAGTAACTGCAAACTTGCCTAAAATGCGGGTTGAAAGTGGTATGTGGCGGCCCTAGGGCCGATATGAAATTTAAAAAAGGAATAGGAGGGGTCATGTCAAAATCTGAAATAGCATCTATACACGTTCCGATCCGACAGCCGATTTGGTCTGCTCCCAGAGCAAATCTGCGCTACACACGTTCCGATTTGGTCTGGGAGCAGACCGAATCGGAGGTCGGATAGGAACGTGTGTAGAATCTTTAAGTATCTCTTTGGCTCTTTGGACAATTTTTTACCAAAAGTATGCAGGCAAAGGCACAGAAGCCTATACAGCCATGTTTTGCTATTAAATAAAATAATTAATATCGTAGAATTATTATTTTAATATCTAAAACATAATTTTTTTAAAGAATGCGTTTTTAGAAACAGATTAAACCAAATAAGTTATTTGTAACATAAATAATCAGGCTATTCATTTCATGGAATTGCATAGAGTACGGGTCAAACACCAAACAAGACTGTATGGACTTAGTTTCCCTTGCCTTCCCTAAAATAGAGAAAATGAACAAAAACGTTATAGTCTTTCGAAAATTCCGCGGCCATAGGAAAAATATTTTGTAGATTATTTCTGTTTATTTTTACTATCCTCATATTCGAAATGAAAAGTAGAGTGTTTACTTCGGGTGTATGGACCCATAACAGTCTCGAACTATCGGCGCCCTCACTTCGTTCGTGCGCCAAAACACTCGACTGTTATGGGTGCCATACAACCCTTGCTAAACAATCTACTATTAATTATGTTATGTATTACTTTAAACATTTGTCACAAGCAATATAGACCTAAGTCAAATAATATTCTATGCAACACAAATTGTTTGAAGATCATAACCGCTTAAGAGGAATATTGTGTACCGCAACATTTTCACTGTTTAATCACTAATTCTAAACAGTATCTATAAGTAAAGGGTAATGTACCAGACTCAATTTGTCTCATAGCCTTCGCCTTAAGTGTAATTGCGTTTCGTAATAAGTAATTTGGGAAATTCCCTCCTCGGGTCTTGCTTCCACGATGGTATAATTAGATACGTCGTTAATTAGAAGCAGCTCTACAAGAGCACTCAGGCGCTGCTTTCGTTTACTTTCGTAAGCACTAGGCAGGTCTAGCCAGCTTAAATTAAATCAAAGTTTTAAAATTCATGTGCAAAAAGTCCGTTTAGCCGCGAGAAAATTTTAACTACCACTGTTTGCTTGTTGAAAATTTGTGGTTCCAACGTTTACAGACTAATTTGGTAGTTGCTGAATTTGTGTCTTTTAATTTTTCAGCAAATAGGTACCTATTAAAATATAAAACGTAGTAAATCTAATTATTTTTACTATTTTGCATTCAAAATGCAATTCTTATTATTGAAAATATTAAAAACTAGCTGTTGCCCGCGACTTCGTACGCGCGGTGTAGTGACTTTTGTGTGTTTGTTGCTATAAATTGCCTAGATTTCATAACGCTCTTTTTGAAGTCCTATTCTCTACTAAAAGGGTCTAAAGAATAATACGAAGGCTAAGGTTTGGACATGGTAGGTATGCTGTTAAAATATACTGCATGAACATCGTTGAACCCTCATAGATCTGTCCGTCTGTCAAGAAGCCCGGAGTTGTTGGGTACCTATGCTGACGACAGCACCGTCAGAGAAAGTTAAGTAATTATCCAGCGCATAAGCCAGCAGTGGGAAAGTCTCTGTTCTTTGGGAGGCCATGGTAGAGCAAACAAACTCTTTTCCTTTAACGGGCAGAATTGAGTGATAGTAAACAAAATACATTTGGCGCCATTGCGAATGAAATTCGCAAACTTCATTCCTGTGGTTACGTTTGTGCATTACCTACACCCGTTCAGGAACTAATAAAAAAATACATAAGAGCTATCATAAGGGCACCGGTTTCAATAAAATCAAACTTAGACATGTGATGTGGTTACTGCCGCTATACTAATTTTGCTATGCCATAAGGTTAAGCCATGTCACTTAATGGTGTGACGATAATATGGTCAATTTTAATGCCACCAAAACACAGGCGTGTCTGTTTACCACAAAAAGGAGTCCTTTTACCTCAAATCGTACTTTCCGTGGTACAACTGTATCAGTTACCTACAACATAGATCTTCTTGGTATGAAGTTAACATCGGACCTTAACTTCGGCGACAACATTGAGTGTAAAGCTCAAGCTACGGCCAAAAAGCTGGGAATCCTGAAAAAGGTTAAGCGATACTTCACGCCTGGACAGCTTTTGCCTCTTTACAAAGCGCAAGTCCGGTCATGCATGGAGTATTGCTCTCACCTCTGGGATGGTTCAGCTATATACCAGTTAGCTGTACTTAAGGCGAGGAATCCCGACCGAAATAGGCACGCTAACGCTTGCTCGGTCGCGCTCTATACACTTCGCGCGGACCCAGAGGCAGCCGGCAGTGAACTGTGAACTCGCGAGCGCCCCGCGAATCGAAAATCACTTAAAATTCAATTAAAAATTAAATAATAAGAAAATTTAATTTATGACGGCCGGAATCCCTCGGCTTTTCAAAGACAATTATTTTCATATGTTTTTCATTAACTAAAACCAATTATACTGCAAGTAATATGATATTTGAATTATTATTAGACGGATGTTTGGGATTTTATTTGACACAGTAAAATATCACCAATCGAAAAAATACGGCCGGAAGCACTAGATATATAACTGTAAAATAACATATATTTTTTCCAAATTGTAAGTACATGTGATTTGCGAGTAATCCATAATTTAAAATACCCTAAGAATGGGCGCCTTAACTCAGTGGAACGCAGAGCCAGAAAACTAGTCGGTAGTAAAAACCAAGCTCCGTAGTCTATCCCATCGACGTAAAGTGGCTTGCTAGTCGGTATTTTACAGGCTGTACTCCGAAAAGTGTGCTTCTGAACTGCAGGAGCTCATTCCGCCATGAGTATTGCGTATACTAAGCAATTTCTTCTTCCTTTGTGATGCGCACCGCCAATGAACTGAATGCCCTACCTGCGTCCGTTTTCCCGAATAACTACAACCACACAACTTTTAAAGCTAGAGTGAATAGGCAGTTTCTGTGTAAGCTCGCCCCATCTTAGGTTTCTGCTCAACACTAAGGTTTAGTGTGAAGGCAAGAGCAAGCCAATAAAATATTAAAAAAAAAACATTTTCTCAGGAACACGTGGAGGTATCAAGCCGAGATCAATATTAAATTAAATGCTCAAGTCTGCAATCTCTTTAGAGCTGTGAAGAAGTCAAACTTCTAAGTCAACAATCAAAATATACAGCCGTTTATGCGCCGCATATTTTTATCCTCGGGTACCTATAGGGTTCCCGTTGACGAAGAATCATGAAATTTGGCAAAAACTAAGATCTTACATTAAAAATTAGGGGGGAAATCCGAAAACTGGTAATTTAAAGTTATATCACAGATAAAAACTATTACAAACTTATATTTGTAGTTAATTTCATACAAAATGGCTGCATATGGCCGCAAATATAAGTTTGTCAACGTGTTTTTAGATATCAAGAAATCTTCCCGCAATAAAAGGTAGCCTATATGTTGACCCTGGTTATAAGCTATCACTACACAAAATTTGGTAAAAATCCGTTCAGTAGTTTTTGCGTCAAAAGTGAACAGACAAACAGAAAAACAGACAAACAGACAAACAGACAAAAATTTCTATCGTTTTGGGGTCTATATCCTGTGCACATCACATAGCAGTAATTATTTCTTAAAAATATTTCATGTACTTACAGACTTTTTTTCCGATTCTGTTTTATTAAATGTACTAGCTTCTGCCCGCGACTTCGTCCGCGTGGACATTCGAAAAAATACTTAGGGGACCAATTACCAGGATAAAAAGTATTCTTTGTTTTAATTTCATAAAAATCCGATCAGCCGTTTTTACGTGATTAGGCGGGTCCTCCCTCACCAAGTGAGCAGCCTCGCGCGAGGCAGAACGTTTGCCACGTGCGGCGGGCCTCGCACGAGTCTGCTCACTTGGTGAGGGAGGACCCGCCTAATCACGTAAAAACGGCTGATCGGATTTTTATGAAATTAAAACAATGAATACTTTTTATCCTGGTAATTGGTCCCCTAAGTATTTTTTCGAATGTCCACGCGGACGAAGTCGCGGGCGGAAGCTAGTAAATAATAAGTGTCTGTTTCACAATCAAAAAGTTAGTTCTGAGTAGCTTAGGTACCAAGAACTTCTAGGGTACTTAAGATGATTTAGGTTTCTATACCCTATTTACCCCCTGGGTTTGATTTTCGGAAAACTACGAAATGGGTTGTCTATTTGTTTTAAGAAGTAAGCCTACAAAGTTTCAAGTTGAAATGTCTATTTTACCCCCCGATTTTTCATTCAAAATTTCACCCCTATTTCAACCTTTTAGGGGTTGAATCATGTTCAGCGTGTTAAACATCAAAATAAATGCCATTTTTGCAATCGTCATCCCATAAAACCACAATAACGACATCCATATCGGTTTTTAGGTTTATTTATCCCATTTAACCTCTAAGGGAAAGATTTTAGAAAATTTACGAAATATGTGTTTGCTTATTTGTTTTACTTTCCGACCATAAGCCTAAATAATAAATTTAATGAAGGATTTTCCAGATACAACATTTCGTCCCCCTTTTCACCCCTTGGGGGGAGGAATTGTCAAAAACGCTGGCACAGGAAAATATTAATTTTCAATTGCCAGCCTAAATACAAAATTTGAAGATCCTAACTTCAAAACTGACGGACTTTCATACAAACATTTATCCCTTATTTCACCCCCTTAGGGGTGGATATTCCAAAAATCCTTTCTTAGTGGATGCCTACACTGTATAAGGTATCTATGTGCAAAATTTGAAGTCTCTAGGTTCAGCGGTTTGGGCTGTACGTTGATATCTCAGTCAGTCAGTCAGTCAGTCAGTCAGGACTTTGAATTTTATATATATTAAATGTATAGATGAAGTATAATTAAAAATCGATCCGTCCCACAACTAGCTCAGATGGGACTCGAACCAACGGCCTGGGTGAATGCTCTAACCACTGAGCTACGGAGTCATTCGAGCTGTTGTTAGACGGCTCGATTTTTTCTAATAGGTACTTCACTTTCTACTAAGTTCTTCATTTTCTAACTTCTATCTGCCACTACTTAAGTCAATGGTAAGAATATTGGTAACAAAAATAATTAAAAATAAATTTCTCAAAACTGAAGAAAAAAGATTTGGCTCTAGAAAGAAGTAGTGAGATATTACTTGTGACGTAAGCGTTGGTTTTTTGGGTGCCGCTATTTATGAGATTCATGTTTCGATTCCCGGTCGGGTAAATAAATAAATAACTTCTTACAATCACACCAATTATCTAAGCCCATGTTAATTTCATTACGAAACTGTGTCATGGAAAATTTGATAACGGATAAATATTATACTTAAATACTTTTTGTTTGTAAATACATACTTAATTTAATATACATAGTAAACACCCAGACCAAGAGAAATAGACATGTTCATGTTCATGCACACAAATATTTGTCTTGTTCGGGAATCGAACCCGAGACCTCTGGCGCAGAAGCCTACCCCTGCGCCAAATTGGCCGTCAAATGTAGATAACGAACTTTTCTATATTTGATCGTGTCTGGGTGTACATGGTTATAATATCCATCCATCGTTGTTTGCAATTTCTATAAGACAAAGTGCTTACGCTACTTAACTTAATACCTAATATAAAACAATAAAACATTGGCAACACTGAACAATGGGTAGGTACCTACAATTTTAAATTATTACCAATGTTTTTTGTGACAGCCGATTTGACAGTTCTTGGTTGTTTTGGGGTTAGTGCTGTTAGACTTAATCATCATGTCATTGGTGACATTTTGTCTACATTGCGACAAACTTATTTCTATAAGAATGAATGAGAATCAGATGCGTATTGTCGATGCGTGCGGTTATTTATTAAAAAATGACGGACGTTATAAAATGTAATACGTGCAATATCGTTATCGATGAGATGTTAGCCTTTATTCAAAATAAAGTGTCAGTGGTGGATGAAGAGACTCTGGTGCGAATTTGCAAATCATCGTTTCGAGGTGATGAAATTAAAAAATCGAAGTCGCTGCTCTTCGACTCAATACCAACGGATCTGCGAAAAATTGTGCGAAAAAACAAAGGAAAGGAGGAACGCGATTTGGCGGATATTATTAACTTTTTTAAATCCGCTGAACCCGATGCAATACCAGTGTTTGTGGCTCGACAACTAGAGAAGTTGCCTCCCATAACTTTTGATCATTTGGATTGCACAAAACTTCTAAAGGATCTTTTGCGAATGCAAGTTACTATTGACGACATGAAGTCGAGTTACGCTACATTAAATCATTTGGAAGAACTAAAGGAGGAACTCCTTAAAAATAATTTGTCATCGCCTTCATCGTCTGCTTTTAAGGTAAACAAAAAGCGAGGTGCCTGCTTATTGGACAGTGGCCCTATGGGACTTTCTCCAATGCAATTTTCGTCGGTAAATGAATCGAATAATAACTACGATTATGCTACTGAAGTTGAGAAAAACATAAAAACACCGCCTAACAAAAGTGTGGAGCGGGTGGATTTAAATACTAATGAATCACAATCGCAACGGTTGGCAGCGGTGGCGCCGCCGCCGTCGACGGGCAGTTGTGGAGACGAGTCGCATCATGCGTCACGTAACGGCAAAGCCGGTTCGTTACCAGCCTCAGCGCATAGGCGCTCGCCCGAACAAACATCAAGTAATGAGATCGTCTCCGAAATTATAAATAACAACGTCGCCGCCGTAATGGAGCGGCAAAATGTATCGAGAGAAGATAAACTAGTACCTAATAAAAATCACGATAGCCGGGATGGAGAGTGGCAGAAAGTGACATACCGTAATAAACGTCTCATAGGTCGTTTTTCGGGCAAGTTAGGTGTGGCGAAGGACATGACTTGCAACTTTAAAGCGGCGGAGAAAAAAGTGCCTGTTTTTATTACGAATATTCATAAGGACACCACCGTTGACGACATAACGAGTTATATCTCGAATAAAACTAATGAAACAGTGTACTTGGAGAAAATTAATATGAAACAAGAGAAAAATCACAAAGCCTTTAAATTCTTTGTGTTGGAAACTAAGCTTTCATTGTACCTAGATGAAAATCTGTGGCCCCGTGGTATAGTATTTAGGCGTTTTATGAACTACAAACGTAGAATGTCGGACAGACCTTTATCTGTTGACGGCCCGACTGCACACAGTAATGGATAAAAACTATTATAGTTTTGCGAGCTTCAACTGCAAAAGTATTAAACGCTCAATAGATAGTGTTCGGGAGCTGTGTCATTCCTGTGACTTGATAGCTTTGCAAGAAACCTGGTTGTTGCCTGATGAAATACCGTATCTAAGTACTATTGACAGTGGCTTCGGGTACACGGGGACATCTGCTGTGGACACATCCTTAGGTGTTCTTCGTGGGAGACCGTATGGCGGCGTCGCTCTGCTTTGGAGGTGCAGTGTATTTCAAGAAGTGTCAGTTTTGCGATGTGAAAGTGCTCGGATTTGTGCTATTAAAATTATCACAAATGATCGTCCAGTGATAGTGATGAGTGTATATATGCCTACAAACTCTGTGGAAAATCTGCCAGACTTTACTGACTGTTTGAGTACGGTAAGCACTATTATTGATGAATACGGTATTGAGTCTGTGTTCATGTTGGGTGATTACAATGCTGATGTTAATGAGTTGTTTTTTAACGAACTTTGTAATTTCTGTAATGAACAGAACTGGACTTGTTATGATGTTGAGTTATTAGGAATCGATTCCGGCACATACACATTTATTAGTGAGGTGCACGGTTCCTGTAGCTGGTTAGAACCAGTGGTCTACCACTGTTTAGTGACTGAAGCTGCGAAACAAGCTGTTACAGATATTTATGTTAGTTATGACACTCTTTGGTCTGACCACTTTCCGCTGATAATTAAGTGCGACCTAAATCTATTATCACAAACAATACCCTCAAACACTAATATTGATAGTAAACACGTCTTATGGGGAGTGAGGAATAAAGAGCAGGTGGCCAAATATTCTGAAGAGTGTCATAAAAGACTAAGATTAATAGATTTTCCAAATGAATTTATGAATTGCGCAAAATGTTACTGTAATGACCAGATTCATAGATGTGTTCTTGATAAACTTTACTCTGACATCGTGACTGCCCTTAGTGATGCGTCTTCTGCGAGTCGAGGGGACATCAAAACTGTGAGGGGTGGTTTACGTGTGACTGGCTGGAACAAGCATGTCGCCGGTGCTCATAGGGCGGCTCGAGTAGGGTTTACTGAATGGATATTGTGTGGTAGACCGCGTTCCGGATCCGTATATAATGAAATGTGTGAAAGCAGAAAGATATTTAAATCGCGATTAAAATGGTGCCAGAACCATCAAGACCAGATAAAGATGGATATCCTTGCTGAAAAGCATGCTAAAGGTGATTTTCGAAGTTTCTGGAAAACTCTAAAGAAAGATAATTTAAAACCTAGCCGCCCTGTGAGTGTCGACGGTGTGTGTGATCACAAGCAAATTGCGGACATATTCAGGAGCCATTTCACTGTACAGTCTCCATTGAATGAGGCGGCTCAGGTGCTCGATGCTGATAGGCTATGCGGCTCAATAGGGTCTACGATCTCGGCTAGAGAAGTAACTAAAGTTATTAAGGGCATGACAAAGGGCAAGTCTCCGGGTCACGACGGCCTCAGCATTGAGCACCTGGAGCACGCTGGCCCACATGTATCTAGGGTTCTCTCTATGTTTTATTCGTTGTGTGTGAGCCACTCTTACTTGCCTTTGGATCTCATGAGAACGATAGTGGTGCCTATAGTGAAAAATAAAACGGGCGATCTTGCCGATAAGTGTAATTATAGGCCCATTTCCCTGGCAACGATCGTTGCCAAAGTATTTGACGGTGTGCTTAATACACAGTTAGAAAAACACATAAACCTGCACGACAATCAATTTGGTTTTAGACCCAAACTGTCCACTGAAAGTGCAATACTCTGTCTTAAGCATACCGTTAGGTATTACACGGATCGCAGAACGCCGGTTTACGCATGTTTCCTCGACTTGTCCAAGGCCTTCGACTTGGTGACGTATGATCTGCTGTGGCAAAAACTGAGCAACACTGGGTTACCACGGGAACTTATTAACATCTTTAAGTACTGGTATGCGCACCAGACAAATAACGTACGATGGGCTGGAGCGGTGTCAGAGTCGTATAGAATGCAATGTGGTGTGAGACAGGGTGGTCTGACCTCGCCCACCTTGTTCAACATATATATCAACTCGTTGATCGCCGAGCTCAGCAGTCGCCATGTAGGCTGTCACGTTGATGACGTATGTGTCAATAACATTAGTTATGCCGACGACATGGCTCTGCTGAGTGCGTCCGTTTGTGGTCTTAGGCAGCTGTTACGGATCTGTGAGCGATATGCTCATGAACATGGCTTAAAGTACAACGCCATCAAAAGTCAATTCATGGTCTTTGAGGCCGGCGGTGCTAAATGTCCAAATGAAGTACCACCCGTACATCTTAACGGTGTCCCTCTAGATAGAGTGTACCAATTCAAATATCTAGGACACATAGTTACCGCGGGCCTCAGAGACGATGTTGACATTGAACGCGAGCGGAGGGCGCTGTCGAGGAGAGCAAATATGTTGGCTCGCAGGTTTGCGCGGTGTTCGGTTGAAGTAAAGGTCACGCTGTTTCGTGCGTACTGCACTTCACTGTACACCTGCGCCCTGTGGGCTAACTGTTTGCAAAGAACGTACAACGCTCTCCGAGTACAATTTAATAATGCTTTTAGGGCGATATTGGGGTTGCCCCGTTTTTGCAGCGCCTCTGGTATGTTTGCGGCGGCACGCACTGACTGTTTTTATGCGACTATGCGCAAAAGATGCACTTCATTGGTGCGCAGAGTGCGGGCCAGTCCCAATGCCGTCCTGGCCATGATAGCTGAGAGGCTCGATTGCCCTTATATTCGTCACTGCTGTAACAAACATGCCTTTTATGGTGACGTATATGGCGGTAATCGACGTAGATAAATAGTTGTGGTGTCCTAAAAATACTTAATATTATCGTGTTTTCTTTTTCTTTTTTCGTAATATCCATTTAATGTTTTTTTTTTTTTTTTTTTTTTTTTTTTATTATAATTATTATCATGTTTTTCGTAATGAGGTTATATTTTTATCTAATTTAGTTTTAGTAATGAATTGTTATTTCAAATATGTCTATTTTAGTCCAATTTTAATTTTAAGAATGAATTTTAATTTGATTTTTTAAATTGAATATCTAGCTTTAATCAACTAATTACTTACCTACTTAATTAAATTTTATTGCATTATGATTGAATTAATTTTATATATTTTCTAATCAAATCTCGGTGATATTATGTAATTATTATTATCATTCTTGTTATTTTAAACTGTTTATGGGACCGAGCCTGAAATAAATGATTTTTATTTTTATTTTATTTTATTTTATTTTAAACCGGGGGACCGTTTCCAAATAGTTAAAATTACAATTTGCTGAAAGACACATTTTGGCAAGCGTATAATTTCACGAAATGGCCATTAACCATGTTTAATCTCATGTTTGCGTTGATAAATCAGTAACCATTGAGCACTTGGAAGTCTGATGTACTGCAAAAAGTGTGTAAAAATGGGACCTCCAGATGACGCCATGTACGCGCCAGTCACAGCGGCCACATGCCGGAATAATAAAAATAATGTTGTTATATTTTTATCTAATTTAGTTTTAGTAATGAATTGTTATTTCAAATATGTCTATTTTAGTCCAATTTTAATTTTAAGAATGAATTTTAATTTGATTTTTTAAATTGAATATCTAGCTTTAATCAACTAATTACTTACCTACTTAATTAAATTTTATTGCATTATGATTGAATTAATTTTATATATTTTCTAATCAAATCTCGGTGATATTATGTAATTATTATTATCATTCTTGTTATTTTAAACTGTTTATGGGTACGAGCCTGAAATAAATGATTTTTATTTTTATTTTATTTTATTTTATTTTATTTTAAACCGGGGGACCGTTTCCAAATAGTTAAAATTACAATTTGCTGAAAGACACATTTTGGCAAGCGTATAATTTCACGAAATGGCCATTAACCATGTTTAATCTCATGTTTGCGTTGATAAATCAGTAACCATTGAGCACTTGGAAGTCTGATGTACTGCAAAAAGTGTGTAAAAATGGGACCTCCAGATGACGCCATGTACGCGCCAGTCACAGCGGCCACATGCCGGAAATCATTTTCATACATTAACTAGCTGACCCAGCGCGACTTCGTTCCCGTGGCCCTACCCCCTACTCCACCCTACCCTACCCCTACCCTACCCCTACCATACCCCTACCCTACCCCTACCCTACCCCTACCCTACCCCTACCCTACCCCTACCCTACCACTACCACTACCACTACCCTACCCCTACCCTACCCCTACCCTACCCCTACCCTACCCCTACCCTACCCCTACCCTACCCCTACCCTACCCCTACCCTACCCCTACCCTACCCCTACCCTACCCCTACCCTACCCCTACCCTACCCCTACCCTACCCCTACCCTACCCCTACCCTACCCCTACCCTACCCCTACCCTACCCCTACCCTACCCCTACCCTACCCCTACCCTACCCCTACCCTACCCCTACCCTACCCCTACCCTACCCCTACCCTACCCCTACCCTACCCCTACCCTACCCCTACCCTACCCCTACCCTACCCCTACCCTACCCCTACCCTACCCCTACCCTACCCCTACCCTACCCCTACCCTACCCCTACCCTACCCCTACCCTACCCCTACCCTACCCCTACCCTACCCCTACCCTACCCCTACCCTACCCCTACCCTACCCCTACCCTACCCCTACCCTACCCCTACCCTACCCCTACCCTACCCCTACCCTACCCCTACCCTACCCCTACCCTACCCCTACCCCTACCATACCCTACCCTACCCCTACCCTACCCCTACCCCTACCCTACCCCTACCCTACCCTACCCCTACTCTACCCGCACCCTACCCTACCCCTACCCTACCCCTACTTTACCCCTACCCCTACCCTACCCCTACTCTACCCCTACCCAACCCTACCCCTACCCTACCCCTATATCCTTCCTTGGACTTCCACGAACATTTCAAGACCAAAATAAGCCAAATCGGTCCAGCCGTTCACGCGTGATGTCGTGACCAAGGGAAATAGGGATTCATTTTATATATATATAGATGTCATAAAGTGTCTTTGAAATAAAGTCTAGTTATTTCACGGATATTAAAAACTGTTTTCTGTGTTTAATTTCAATTTAAAGTTCTACACCTCTAAAAAACACCCGATAGTTGCAAATACTTAACTTCTCATGTAACCGGTCGCCCTGTATACGATCTGCCTACGTTTTAAGCGATTTGGTTAAAATATTATTAATTTATTTCACTTCCATACGCAGGACTACGCAATATGTTGCCCTGAAATCAATACGATTTCGATCAAAATACTAATCCAAATCGCCAACTATTAGTAAGTCCGTTATGGTCTTCGACGAAAAATTACGGATATAATTTTCCGCGAACACATGGCAACCGCTCAGTACATAGGGGAGAAAGCTATTCTGTTAATGGAGGCACAATGGAAAAGAAAACTCAATCAAGCGCACGAGTCGCTGTGATTTCTGCGCCTAACTATGTACAACCTACCTCAAGCTTGTGTAATATAACCTTTATTGCCTTCTCATAGAGTTCACACGTGTTTCCACGCTTGCGGTCGGTCGTATAAGAGATATATTGTGGGCTCGGAGTCGTCATTAGCCAGGGAACGCCACATCGCCCACAGAGGGCGGAAGAAATTCTTCTAAATAACCTTTACGTAACTTTTCATATGTGAGTCTGATTTAGCGGTAGCCATCATGGGTCCAGATTTTTTGCGGTTATGCGGTTAATTGGATGTTAATTGCTTTGAGTTCCAGTTTATTACTTATTTCTTTTATTAAGCCGGATAACAAATGTAGCTGGATTCTATGAATCAGGATGAAACGATTCAAAACAAGAGAAATAGGAAATGTATTTACCCCAGTATTTAACCCCAAGGAATTCGGACAAGAAAACGTGTTGCGCCATGAACAAACGAATGCTTACAATGAGACGATTTTTGGTGTGTTCTTTTGTGCGTAATAACTGTAATGCCAATTACTTAAATAATTAAAATAACTTGCAATAGTAATTTCATCTTTAGCGATTACCTGTAAAGGTATTTATTTCGCGTGTGAGGGTAGTAATATCTCTACATTGATGAAATTAACGCTGGCTATACAGCGTGTAAGAAGTATTTGATAAATTCGACGCTTCTCGTAACGACTCCGTAGCTCAGTGGTTAGAGCAGTCGCCCGGATAGCGAAAGGTCGTGGGTTCGAGTCCCATCGGAGCTGGTTGAGACGGGTCGATTTTTTCTGAATACTTCTTTTTCCATTTTTCAGAAACAGGATGTCTTATTAACTCCAAAGAAGGCTTTTATTATGGGAAATGAATTTAATTTTCCACAAAGAAGTAAGAAAGCTGTGTGGTGCCTGCTCTGTCACCGGCGCTCATGTTCCACCGTTTTATTTTAAATCTACCAGCACTTAACGCGCCGAATGTCTACATTCTCGTTCAAACATCGAGGCGGGCGCGCATTTATCACATCAAGAACATCAAGGAACATTCCGTATTGTAATGCCGTCGTTACGACCACTTATACATATTTATAGAGGGCAGGTTTCAGTCCGTAGGCGCGGCACGTATGCGCGCGTGTCGGATGAATTGAACCCGCCGTGACATGAGCTCAAAAAGTACAATTTAAAGGACCTTCATACTTAACCGTTTGGAATTTACGTGATAAGCAACCGACGAGACGGACGTGAAAACGTGTTGCGCTATGTCAAATGAAATTTTTTGTTGAGTTTTCAGTCATTTGACGACCGATTTGTCGCAGGGGTACGGATACCTGCCTTCTGCGCCAGAGGTCTTTCCCAGTAGGCTTACCGAGTAGTTTTACCAGTAGTACTAATGGAATTTTCCTTCCCAATACTTTACATCCAAATGAGAATCTTATTCCCAGTAGACTTGCTTAAAATATATTTATCTAAGTCTGACAGCGATGTTTTCAGAATTGTTGTGTTCCGGCAGTCCGGGGTTCCGGGTGTAGTGCGCTTCCACATATCTCCCAAACTATCCTCATACCTACCAAAAATCAGATCGATCAGTTGTTCCGTTCTGATGTGAAAGACGGACAAACACTCAAACACACTTACTCATTTAATATTAGTACTTATGGATATATTATTCAGGGCCTTCTTTAATTACCTGTGAGCATCAGGTTGGCGGGTGTACTTCTCAGATTAGCTTAAATTTATTGCAGATATTTGGTACCTGCTGTGTACCTTTACGTACCTCTTTTAAAAATCTGTGTACCTCTGTATTTACTAAGATATTCAAATCCCTAGGTACACCCGCGGACCTGACGTCAGGTCCGCGGGTGTACTTGAAACCAATGAGTGTATGGTAATGAGTTTGTGTACAGATTTGGTACCTTCTGTGTACCTGCAGAAACATGTATTAGACTTCCATAATTCGATAAGGTATCGAAGATATTCAATACAATAGGTACACCCGCCAACCCGAGGTTATGATTTTTCTGAAACCAATGAGTGTATCGTAATGATTTCGAGTACATATTTGGTACCTTCTGTGTACCTGCAGAAACATGTATTAGACTTCCACAATTCGATAAGGTATCAAAAATATTCAATGCGATAGTTTGACCGTTTCCCATCCTGGGCCCTGTTTAACAAACGTTACAATCCTACTATGAGTAAGTTTAATTATATTGATATTATTATGTTTCACTATAAAGAATTTAAACTATAGATCAAGACTAAAAATATCAGAAAAATATTAAAATCGATAAACGGCCGAGTTTTAGATTATTTAAAAATAAATATTTTTACGTGGAACGTCTGCAAGCTCCGACTCCCTTTAACGAGCTGAATGCGCAGCCCGTCTCGGATTTCAAAAACGGAGGAGAGCAGGGTTTTTTATCGCCCACGCCCCTCCGCGGGTGCATGACGCAACGTTTACAAAAACACTCTTTACGTTCTATTGAAGTACTTCTACGAAAAACGGAAAACTGTTTTAGATAGCTGAATAACTGTAGCAACATTTTAAAATTTATTTGCGATGGTAAGAAAGTTTTTGTAAAACGTCACGATCCCTTATTAAAAATCGTCGCACCTTAAATCACCTATTTTTCAGATTTTGATCAGTCTCGTGATCTCGTTTTTTGTGCTTATTTGCGTATGTACTTTCATTTAATTTATTTTAATTTGTAGTTCTTATATAGTTCTTTCAACTCATTATAGTGTCAACCCACACGTACTACAACCACAACACGTGGGCAGGGCGCATTTTGTATTCGAAATGTACATTTTGCCGTCATTATCGACCGCTTGAGTGCCAATCACAAAGCAACCACCAGCGACGACACTGCAAACTAGCGGCCGGCCACATTGCATACGACGTAACCACATCACAACTACTAGTAAAAACGGACTAACATCAACATTTTTTCGCACAACGACAACGCAACTGCAAAAAGCTGCATCGACACTATTCACACGTACCATATTTTGTCGCCGTGATGTAGGGGGTCGACACATAGTGTAGAAGAAGGCATTGTTTTGTTTCTTGTCAAAAATAAAAGAATGTTTCCTTTCAGAGATATTTGTAGAGTACTTTCTCTTCATGTCATGCCCCGTAACTCTGGGACACCCATTATATTGTTAGAATCTTTAAATTTTAAATGTCCATAGCCACTGCTATTATTCGGTTTTTTAACTTTGTAAGATTTTGATCAACTCATCGGTAGCTGCGGACTTTGGATAAATATTATTACTCATAGGATAAAACAGTTCTAAGGTTGATACTATTTTATTTTACAAGTTTTAGAAAACTTTCAACTTCTTAATGTAACACGGTAATCATCGGAATATTCACTGAGGGCAAATAAAATAAAATTACAGATAGATCACTAGTTGAATTTAGTTAGGTACTTTAAAGAGTTTTCAAAGACAAGGCAGTTCTAAGGTTTATGATACTATTTTATTTTACAAGTTTAAGAAAAACTTCTAACTTTATAATGTAGGTAACACGTAACTAATCATCGGAATATTCACTGAAGGCAAATCCTACTAATATTATAAATGTGAAAGTTTAGATGTTTGGATGTTTGTTACTCAATCACGCCAAAACGGCTGAACGGGTTTGGCTGAAATTTGGGATACAGATACTTTGTAGCCTGGAAAGGAACATAGGCTACTTTTTATCCCGAAAAAACGTCACATTCCCGCGGGATAACGTCGTGTAGCCCACACGGGCGAAGCCGCGGGCGGAAAGCTAGTAAAAAATATTTATTAAAAATTTATTTCATTTACAGTTTTTTACAGAAGAAACTTGGTTGATAAAGTAAAGTACAGTCAAGTACAGTCAAGTATAGTCAAGTACAGTCAACTACAGTCAACTACAGTCAAGTACAGTCAAGTACAGTCAAGTACAGTCAAGTGCAGTCAAGTGCAGTCAAGTGCAGTCAAGTACAGTCAAGTAAAGACAAGTACAGTCAAGTACAGTCAAGTACAGTCAAGTACAGTCAAGTACAGTCAAGTACAGTCAAGTACAGTCAAGTACAGTCAAGTACAGTCAAGTACAGTCAAGTACAGTCAAGTACAGTCAAGTACAGTCAAGTACAGTCAAGTACAGTCAAGTACAGTCAAGTACAGTCAAATACAGTCAAGTACAGTCAAGTAAAGTTAAGTACAGTCAAGTACAGTCAATTACAGTCAAGTACAGTCAAGTACAGTCTAGTACAAACAAGTACAGTCAAGTACAGTCAAGTACAGTCAAGTTCAGTCAAGTTCAGTCAAGTTCAGTCAAGTCCAGTCAAGTACAGTCAAGTACAGCCAAGTACAGTCAAGTACAGTCAAGTACAGTCAAGTACAGTCAAGTACAGTCAAGTACAGTCAAGTACAGTCAAGTACAGTCAAGTACAGTCAAGTACAGTCAAGTACAGTCAAGTACAGTCAAGTACAGTCAATTATGGCCTACAGCGTAACAAGTGATAGCAAAATTCGACGAGTCGTGTAAGCCTTTCGGTAGCTTAGTTGGTCAGAGCATCGGGCCGGATTCCCGGAGGCGCGGGTTCGAATCCCGCCTGAAAGCTACTTATGGGGCTCGTGGTTTTTTACTATCACATTTTTCCTATAAGTACAGCCAAGTACAGCCAAGTATAGTTAAGTACAGTTAAAAACAGTTACAGTACAGTAGAGTATCATTAATTATGTTTTATGCATTAACAATGGGAAGTTAGAAGAGATTTCTTCAATCTTGCTTGATGATGAGAAAAAAATGAAAGATACTTTAATTTTTAGTTTTTTTACATTCACAATGCAATTTTTATTACTGAAAAATGGAAAATGAAGTATTTAGAAAAAATGAAAGAATCGTGTTGCAGTTTGTAGCTACAACACTAAATCCTACTTCCTGTTAAATACCACGTTCTGGCAAATAAATTTTCTTTCTTTCTTTCTTTCTTTCTTTCTTTCTTTCTTTCTTTCTTTCTTTCTTTCTTTCTTTCTTTCTTTCTATCCTATCCTACTTAATACAGGATAATTTTTTTATCAGTGCACAAATTTTTAGGATTGACTCAGAATCGATAAGTGAACAACTTTCTCCTAGAAACATGGGTCGAAATACGACAAAAATTTTTGGACTTCCCATACTAATTCAATCACGTGATCAGTCCGATTTGTATGAAAGGTCAAAAAATTTTTGTCATATTTCGACCTATGTTTCTAGGAGAAAGTTGTTCACTTACCGATTCTGAGTCTATCCTAAAAATTTGTGCACTGATAAAAAAAATATCCTGTATAAATGTGAAAGTTTGGATGTTTGTATGTTTGTTTCTCAATCATGCCAAAACGGCTGAATGGATTTGGCTGAAATTTGGGAGACAGATACTTTGTAGCCTGGAGAGGAACATAGGCTACTTTTTATCACGAAAAAATATCATATTCCCGCGGAATAACGTCATGTAGTCCACGCGGGCGAAGCCGCGGGCGGAAAGCTAGTTTATAATAAAACAGAAATAAAAATAAAACAGAAATACATGGTTTAGGTATTTTATATGTTTTCATTTATATGATTTTCTACTGTACTTTACAAGTTGTTATATCACTGCAAGAATTAGTGTCATGGTAAACAGTGTTTATTAAAAACTGTACTACCATTTCATTCAAATAATTAAAATTTCGGTCACTCTCAAAGTCTACACATTGTGTTCTCTAATCTCGAGGATAAAGCATAAAGTATAATCGATGATTATACGATCTTACCTTAGTGACGTTCTATCACAATTATACGAAGGCTTCATCCGAAGAGACTAGAACCCACCCTCCCATACCATACCCATTAATACGTCAAAATATAAATTATTTGAATGCCGTTTAAATTGTCTACCCTGTGTAAGGAGTTTCCCACACTGCACTGCACACCGCTCCGGTTTGTGGTAGTGCGCTTCTTATCTATGTCTGTAGAATCTTGATGTGCATATAAAACCCGCAGTGTATGACAAATCACGCCGCATCTTCGTCCGGTAGTGGGGAAACCGGAGGCAGTGTGATGGAAGCCTTAGACAATAAGTTTTCACAACTAATACTCTTTCTCTTTCAACTATTAAGGCATTATTTGTCGTATTCTCAATTGTGCAGAAAATATAATATATTATCCTTAGAGAACCGACGCAAGTATCTAGAAGTTAGTGTATTGTATGGTATTGTTAATTACAAATTTGATTGTATTGGCCTAACCGATGGGATACATTACGCTGTTCCTCGATCTGTCAACCAACGTAAGGTTCGTGGTGAAACTTTATTTGTCATTAGGGCTTGTCGCACTAATACTGGGTTGCGTTGTCCTTTGCGTAGACTGACTGAGTCCTATAATATCACTTTTATAACTGTTGATATTTTTTATACTTCAAATTTCCATTACACCATTCCATTACACTTAAGATTTTGTTTGCAAAAGCTGAAGATAAAGAAGTAAATAAAATAAAATAAAAATAACTCGTTGTTGGTCATAACACATTGCGAGAAACAAGGCAAAACTTTAAATTTAAATCTAATTTTTTATTTTCTTATTTTACTATCTAGGTACTCGACTTTTAATTATAATTATTTGTTTTTTTTTATGGCTGTGAATTGTTGTAAATTATATACGATGTCATATGTGGCACAAGATTCACAGGTGCACACTTTTTTAGTGTTAATATGTGGAAAATGTCGTGGGTTACAATATTGTCCATGTTGATGTGGTATGTAATACCAGATTTGTAAAACTTTAAGCTTAGATTGTATATATTGTAACTGTTTGTTGTCCCGAACTAAATAAAATAAAATAAAAAGAGAAAACAAAAATAAAAACTAAATGAGGCCTTTGAAAGGGTGTAACGACAAGATGGCGGTTTTCGGGGATACCAGATCTTTTACCTTATAAATTTCAAAATTCTTTGTTTTTGGTTTTTTAAATATCTTTTAACTCTATTGTGTGACTAGCGAGTCGTTACGGGGAACTACATGTGTACTCTAATCTCTTCGGATGAAGCCTTCGTATAATGAGAGTTTGTTTTGACGTTTCATCGTTAGTTCAGAAAATTGTACTAGATGGCGCTACCCAACCATAGCGACCTAACTTTTTCAGATTAGTTCAGAATATACAATCTAGGTGCAACAATTCGCACCAAAAATGTCATTAAGGGTTTGATAAAAGATCTGAAGAAGTAAACGAACTAGAACGTAGTAGAAAATCGCAAAGAAAATAGTCTGACATCACCATACGAATATCGTTTCCGAATATCAACAAAAAGTTGAACACAAATTGAAACAAAGTAACATCAAAACTGTACCACCTTATTTTTTGGCAAATAAAGAATTTGTATTTGTAAAAAAAAAAGTTGCAAGGAGCCTCTGAACCGGAGGTGAGGTGGGAGGTGTTTTTAGGCTAAATGAACGAATCCTTTGCCATAATATGCTGAAAAAAGGTGGTTGTGTTACAGTTACATAGAAAAATTACAGTAGGAAACTCTCCCATTGTGATAGAACGTCACTAAGGTAAGTTCGTTTAATCATCAATTAGACTTTACAAATATGTAAGATTATTAGTTGTAAAATTCTTACATATTATTTGTAAGTTTAGTTAAACAGCACGTCTTGTATTACAAGTCTACAAATTAGTCCCTTTTTACATAATTGTAGACTTGTAAGTTTCGTTTAACAGGGCCCTGGTGACAGGATGGCGCACACTGGTTCCATATTGTAAAAATAGGGACTATGGTGCAATTTTGACACAAAGATTGTACTTTATTTTCAAGAAATAAGGCTTAGATACAATTCAAATTTAAACGCGATAGTAACGTTTGCATTGGTAAACTTACACTCTGGGTATAGATTTGGTACGGTTTGTGTACCTGCAGACCAATGTTCAAGTGTAAAGGTTTCCAAGAGACGACAAAATGTATAATTGCGCAATCACTTTTATTATATTTGTAATCAAATAATGATGTACAAATCGAACTCAAGAGTCGGGACATCCAGAGATAGCGGAACCCTAAAAACCGGTGCGTACATCAATTAGCCACGGAGATCGTCGTGTTACATATTTACAAGTTGTTGGGTGGATTTTCAAAGGGTGATTTTTAGACTTCACAGCCTCTTAAAACAAAACTAATGATCAAGATGCTTTAAATGTATTTTTGTTGAAAAATTGAAAATGAAGAAAAAATCGACCCCTCTCACAACACACTCAATTTTTCTAAATACTTCATTTTCAATTTTTCAATAATAAAAATTGCATTGAAAATGCAAAAAAGTAACAATTTAAAATAACTATAAAATGAATTTTTGTATCATTAATTGACAAATAAAAGGTACAGAAAATGAACTAAAAATATTTTTCTTACGTGTTACGCGGAAAAAATAAATGAGTTACGAAAATACCCTTAACTATGACGTGTCACACTCGTAAATACGCGCAATCAAATGCGTATAATAAACTAAAACTATTTTTCTTACGGGCTAAGAGGAAAAAAAGGAGTTACGAAAAATACCCTTAACTATGACGTCTCACACTCGTAAATGCGCACAATTAAATGCGTATAACAAGTTCTCCTTAAAACCATCATTATGAACTAAGATTATGCGAAACTTATGTTACATATTTACAACTTGTTGGGTGAATTTTCAAAGGGTGATTTTTAGACGTCACACACACAGCCTCTTAAAACAAAACTAATGATCAAAATGGGTAAAATGTATTTTTAAATCATTAATTGACGAATAAAAGGTACATAAAATGAACTAAAACTATTTAATTTGTTACGTGTTACAAGGATAAAAAAAGAACTTACATACGAAAAATATTCTTAACTATGGTGGTATCATAGATTAATAATTCTTCGCTTCGCGGGTGGTATAACGTGCCGCACTTGTGAATACGCGCAATCAAATGCGTATAAAAAGTTTTCCTTAAAACCAATCATTATGAAATTTTAGGTTATGCGAAACTTACTCGTATGATACATATTTACAACTTGTTAGGTGAATTTTCAAAAGGTGATTTTTAGACGTCACACACAGCCTCTTAAAACAAAACTAATGATCAAAATGGGTAAAATGTATTTTTGTATCATTAAATTGACCAGTAAAAGGTATAGAGAATAAAAAAACGATAATTGTTGCGTATAAAAAGCTTTCCTTAAAACCAACCATTTTAAAACTTGCGGAATACTTAGAAACAAGGTAGGTATAGTTATTTAAAAAAAAACAGCAATTTAGTAAATAGTTTTTAAAGATGTAGATATGTAGATATAGTGTCATTGGATTTTAATCATACAGCCAAAGGCACCGACTAATTAAGTCGCGAAGACTTCAGAATTATCTGGAAGATTAATTTAGTAAAATCTATGGCGTGCGTAAGACAAAATTGCTTCCAATAGACTATTTATGTTGTTACGTTAAGAAATGCAATATAAATATGCATGAAACTACGATCAAAGTATTCCAAGGCTGCCACGGAACGCGCGGCTGTTTATAGTTGTTACTTCGGAACGGCGCGAACAAACAGACAGCTGAGTGGCATCTGACATTGACAGCTCCTATCACATCAATACAATAGAACTGAATAGATCATATTTGTTTATAATTGTAATGATTTTTTCATAATATTAATAGTTTGTGTGATTATTATGGATAAAACAATTAAAGAAAGTAAGTAAAAATGGCAGCCGTTACAACTTATTGAATACAATTGTCACATCAAAATCATAATTTTCACAACCTGTATTTAGACGCTTCTAGCTCATTGTCTGGTCAGTGGATCGCCATATAACTACTCTTGCTTGGATTAAAGATGTCACAGTCACAGCCACTTTGTTCCAAGACTTTTAAGACTACACACTTGAAACGTGGTAGGTAGATGTATTCTGTAAACCGCTTTACAATTTAATACGAGAATAAAAAAAATAAAAAATTAAGGGGATACATGAATGGAACTGAAACAATTGTTTTCTTCATCAAACCTATTCTTGTGGGGTGTCTATAGATAAGTCTTTAAAAATGATAGGTATTACTTTTGAAACATAGACGAATATTTAATAAATTTATTTTTAATGTCGACGTTATGACTGTTGTGTTGTGCATAGGCCTTCCAAGGATCTCCGTAACGATTGCCCGCTGGGTGATCTTGAGCCTTCCTATAAGATTCATAGTGAACGGACGGTTTGTATGCGAATATATGCCGTAGCTTGCCGAAGCTGGGTTCGTTGAGAGATCTCTTTCTCGAAGTTGGACTCCCTTATTCGTCGTACATTACCAAGTTTGATAACTGGCTTTCTACAAGTAAAAATAATTCTTCCTAGCTTACCCGGTTTTCAAATAGGATTTTTTTTCCTAGTAGAAAACCGTAATTTCATTTAGTTTTCTACGAAGTTTTTTTTTTCTTCTTAGCTTACCCAGTTATCAGAGAAGAATTTTTTTGTCCTCGTAGAAAGCTGTGAATTAAATCACAGCTTTGTACGTGATACGTGTATGTGTTGTTCTCAGAAAAATATTTTTTCCTACTTAGCCAATAGATCTGATAGACCAAATAATTACTTAGATTAAGTTTTACTTAAGTAATTAGACCATCCAACCAACCGTCGAAACTTCGAAAGGTCGTGGGTTCGAACCCCATCAGAGCTGGTTGTGAGACGGGTCGATTTTTTCTAAATACTTCATTTTCCATTTTTCAATAATAAAAATTGCATTGTAAATGCAAAAAAGTAAAAATTTAAATAACTTGCAATATTAATTTCATCTTTAGCGATTGCCAAATACCTGGAAAGGTATTTCTTTCGCGTGTGAGGGTAGTAATATCTCCACATTGATGAAATTAACGCTGACTATACAGCGCGTAAGAAGTATTTGATAAATCCGACGCTTCTCGTAACGACTACGTAGCTCAGTGGTTAGAGCAGTCGCCCGGAAAGCGAAAGGTTGTGGGTTCGAATCCCATCGGAGCTGGTTGTAAAACGGGTCGATTTTTTCTAAGTACTTGATTTTCCATTTTTCAATAATAAAAATGATTAATTATTAGGTCTATCTGATCTAATGGCTACAAAGGGAAAACACGTGCAAAGCTGTAATTGAACTCACAGCTTTCTACGAGGACAAAAAAAAATCTCCTCTGATAACTGGGTAAGCTAAGTAGAAAAAAAATCTTCGTAGAAAACTAAATAAAATTACGGTTTTCTACTAGGAAAGACAAAAATTCCCATTTGAAAACCGGGTAAGTTAGGAAGAATTATTTTTACTTGTAGAAAGCCGATTATCAAACTTGGTAATAGACGAGGAACTTAACTGACCCAGGTAAACATAGAGATCAATAACTTATCTGCGGTTTGCCGATGGTGTAGATACTCCACACATATATTTAATTTCCTTGGATATCAAATTGTGGTTGCTAAAAAAACGTGCAACCTAAGTCCCTAATTTTACAATATGGAACCAGTGTGCATGCACCATACTGACATCAGGATGGCGGGTAAACTATTGTTTTGAATATTTTCTATACCTTATCGAATTGTGGACGTCTAATACATGTTTCTGCAGGTACACAGAAGATACCAAATCTATACTCAAAACCATTACGATACACTCATCGGTTTCAAAAAAATCCTAACGTCAGGTTGGCGGGTGTACGTCACGTGTACCTATTGTATTGAATATCTTCGATACCTTATTGAATTATGGAAGTCTAATACATGTTTCTGCAGGTACACAGAAGGTACCAAATCTATACACAAATTCACTACGATACACTCATTGGTCTAAAATACACCCGCGGACCTGACGTCAGGTCCGCGGGTGTACCTAGCGATTTGAATATCTTAGTAAATACGGAGGTACACAGATTTTTAAAAGAGGTACGTAAAGGTACACAGAAGGTACCAAATATCTGCAATAAATTTAAGCTAATCTGAGAAGTACACCCGCCATCCTGATGCTCACAATTACCTATAGGTATAAAAAATAATTATTGGTTCCGGTAAAGTACCTATTTGTTTCATCAAATACAGAGTGCACGATTTTTTTTCATCTCTTCAATATTAGCTTACGACTTCTTTAATGATTTTAAAGATTTTTTATAAAGATCTAGTTTGATGTTACCAAGTTTGCTCACCTGTGCCCAACTTCGTACTGTGAGGTCAAACTTTAAAAACAGGTCAACCTAAGAATGCAACGTTATCAAAACTTCGCTGCTACTTGTTCAAGAAAAGTTAATGTTCAGAACTGGAACTAGAGGACGATGGGCGTTCTGGGCTTCATGTCCACAGCAATAATAGGCATTTTATTTATTTAGGTAATATACAATGATCTCTCAAAGATGGAAACATTGCCATTGGTAAAATAATTATTTTGCTAGCATGAAAACTCCCCGAGATATCATAGTTTGAAATGTACGCACATGGACTCGCCCAAAAACGCTCCATACGAACGGTTACGAAATTGTAACGTCACGCTTTCATAGTTTGCATGTTTTACCGGCCAAACCCAATTTTAGGATAAACTAGTTTTTCCTAGGGAAAATCAATTCATCATCCTTAAAGCCATACACATATTCATCCCCTATATTACCCCCTGGGTTTGATTTTGGGAAAATTACGAAGTGGGTTGCCTATTTGTTTAAAGTGTAAGCCTACAAAGTTTCAATTTGAAATATCTATTTTACCCCTGATTTTTCATTCAAAATTTCACCCCTATTTCAACCTTTTAGGGTGACACATTGAAACGCATACAGTTGATTGTCATAATTTCATTTGGCATACATCATAAGGCATAATATTATAAAAAATAATAAAAATAAATAATAAAAATTGTTTATTTCATAAATAATTTACATTGTTTCAATTTCAAGTTTAAAGACACAATAAGGCTTGTTTAACATAGAATTGAAATTGGTGACTACTGTTGCCTGTAGTAAGATAAACCTGTGTTACAAGCAACAGGGCCCCTTACATAATTAAGACATTGTTGCCTAGTGTAGTTTGTGTGTGGGTATTCTGAAATTACTTAATAACAAAATGAAAAAAAAAAAATGAAAAATTATAGTAAGAAGTATATTGTAATAACCAGCTGAGTGTAGATTTTAGAAAAATATTTTAAGTTTGTAAAATGTTCTCCGTCTCGTCATAATCCATACTTTTAAGCCATTTAGTTATTTTCAATTTGCAATCATAATGAGTCAAGTAGTGAATCGATAATGTAGAATTTAATTTATTATAAATTTTGGTACTTAAGTATTTAAAGTTTTTTTGTGCAAAGGAGGTTTTACAAGTGATTTTGGGGCATGGGTTTTTGGGCCGTCTAGTCATGGTTGAAGAAGTCGGTGTCCTAATAGCATGGAGCGAATTGTGACTACGAAGAGAAGACCGCAAGATAAATAATTGCCTCACAGTGAGACATTCAGAATCCTTATATAGCTCTCTAGTTGGGTACCTAAACGGTTTCCGTAGCAATACTTTAAGAACTGCCCGTTGTGTTCGCTCCAACTTGATGAATTTTGACTTAGAGGATCCTCCCCAGACAGGAATACAATAAGAAAGAATTGATTCAAAAAGTGAGCAATACACAGATTTTAAAATAATTGGATCAGCTGAATTTCTAATCTTTTTGGCAATAAATATGAGTTTCCTTAAGCGCCCAGAAAGGATCTGAATATGCTCATACCAGTTCAAGCAATGATCCAGTTGTACACCGAGGTACCTAATAGATGATGTTCTACCAAGGGAGGGACATGAACACGAAGATGAGGCTTGAGATGTGCTGCAATTATGCGCTCTTATTAGAATTGAGTTTAATGGTGGTTGTGCACTTGGTCTGATGGAAAAGGTGACAAACTTTGTTTTGTCAAAATTCAAAGTGAGGAGATTAGAAGAGAGCCAATTGGTGATTTGTTTGAAAGCATGCTCTGCATATGATTCTGCTTCTTCCCATGTTTTCCCATATGCAAGTATAGCAGTATCATCAGCATACGAGAAGATACGGCAGTTGGGCAGAGATAATTGACAGAGATCGTTAACATACACGAGAAAGAGGGTAGGTCCCAAAATACTACCTTGTGGAACTCCACAGCAGATAGACTCCTCGTCACTCAAGTATGTGTCAATTTTAACACATTGCTTTCTATCTGATAGATAGTCGGAGAAAATATTTAAAGTTGATCCCCGTACTCCTATAGACTCTAATTTCCTCGTAAGGATGTCTACCGAAACAGTGTCGAATGCCTTGGAAAGATCGAGGAATATTCCAAGGCACTTGTTCTTTTCATCCATTTTTTGTACTGCTACTTGTGTAAGAGAGATCACTGCATCTTCAGTAGAAAGTCCCCTCCTAAAGCCATATTGACTTGCTGATAAAAGTTTATTTGTTTCAAGAAATCCAGTTAAGGCATTGTTCAGAATTCTCTCTAGAATTTTTGAGAGCGCAGGCAACACTGAGATAGGACGATAATTTGTAACATTGCTCCTATCACCACTCTTAAAATATTGAAAAGCATTTTATTCCTTGGCATAAATTTCATAACGCAAATTGATAATAATGCATAATAGTTGAAAGGCATAATATTAAAAAGCATAATCTTCGAAATCCATATTTTCGTTTGTCATAATTTCGTAAAGCATACCTTAAAACGCATAACTTTATAAAAATTATTTTTTAAAAACATTATTTTATAAAAATGTCAATATGATTGACAATATCTTAAAAACAGTGCATCGTAGCCAAAATCTGACGAAATTTTTGATACCCTTTTAATAACCCCGGTGGTATTAGACTTTTTTATTTTCAAAGACCTAGCTTCAAAATAAATAAACACAAGATAATACCTCGTCAAATTTATGCATTTTGAATATTATGGCTTTTAAGTATTATGACATTTAAAACTTATGCCTTTATATAATTATGCTTATTGAAATTATGCCTTTCGATGATTATGTCTTTCAAAATTCGGTCAAAAAAAGTATGCGTAATGAAATTATGCCTTTAAGAATTATGCATTTCGATGATTATGCCTTTCAACACGATGCGTTTCATGTTTATGGCGAAAAATGTTATGCGTTTTATTAGGTAACCACCTTTTAGGGGTTGAGTCATGTTCAGCGTTTTAAACATCAAAATAAATGCCATTTTTGTAATCGTCATCCCATAAAACCTCAATAACGACATCCATATCGATCTTTAGCTTTATTATCCCATTTAACCTGTAAAGGGTTGATTTTCGAAAAAAATACGAAATATGTATTTGCTTATTTGTTTTACTTTCCGACCATAAGCCTAAATAATAAATTAAATAAAGGACTTTTCAGATACAACATTTCATCCCCCTTTCACCCCTTCGGGAGTGGAGTTGTCAAAAACGCTGACACAGGAAAATATTAATTTTCAATTGCCAGCCTAAATACAAAATTTGAAGATCCTTACTTCAAAACTGACGGACTTTCATACAAACATTTATCCCCTTTTTCCCCCCTTAGGGGTGGAATTTCCAAAAATCCTTTCTTAGTGGATATAACGTAAGTATGTGCAAAATTTGAAGTCTCTAGGTTCAGCGGTTTGGGCTGTGCGTTGATATCTCAGTCAGTCAGTCAGTCAGTCAGTCAGGACTTTGAATTTTATATATATAGATAGATATTGTGTTTATCAAAATGGTTTCTTTGCCTTTGCTGAACATTTTACGGACTATTATTAAAGTAAAATAAATAGTAAATAAATTCACACTTTTTAAATAGACTTGTCCATTCAACTTTGAACGGTCATAAAACTAATAAAAAGCAATATATAAAACCAAGAGGTCTACAAGCAACTACGACTCTAAAAAGTTTAATATTTTTACGTTTTTTATTAGTATTTCGTTATTTTATTCATCAGTCATCATCCTGTTGTGTCGTTGGAAAGGTCTTCTCAAATGAAACACTAACTTTAGCGGTTTTCTCAAATGAAACATTAACTTTAGCGACATGTACTTTTGGAATTATCGCAGTATGAACATGATTGATGATTATGCTGGAATAAAAAAACGATGAGCTTGTTGGTCGTCTTGTCCAACAGCAATTTTTGTGGTATTATTTGAATAGTCTTTCCTCAGGGATTAGTATTAACTGTGACGACTTTTATCAATACGTAGTACTTGCAGAGTTATCGCTGTATGAACATGACTGACTGACGCAGTGTTATGTGATGCCAAGACCGGCCTCCTCAGTGTAAGCAACAGAGTTGTCTACTGAGCTATCTAGTCTGTTGCACTGGTATGTATTCTGCTGAGTCCAGTACTAGGTAGATATAGGATGTAATTATTTCATGATGCCTGGAAAACTAGAACGAAAAGAAATAAAAGACGAGAAAAGAAAAAAAGAACTTGAAATAATAGACATAGCAAATTTTACTCAAAAGAACCATTCATTTTATTTTTTAAACGAAACGAACCAGGAACATGTCATAATTATGTACCTACCCCTATTGGGAATCGAATCCGGGACCTCTGGGTCTATTACCGGTGGTTTATACCATAAGATCACAAAAGCGGTTGACATCACATCTATGTGTTAAAGCCTAAGCATTTCTTAACATTTTTAACAATTAAAATGGTAATTAATATGCGTAAGAGCCAAATTAGTAGTAGGTTCCAAATTTTAATAAGTAGGTAGGTAAGTAGTTAGACAGCTATATATGATCTGTGACAAACGCGAATACCTAATAAAGCCCTTTCACCGTAGCTTAACAAAATAAAATGTATATAATACACAGAGAGACTTTGTCATTTGTCAGTCAACACACGTATGAGCCTGTAGGAGGAGAAAATTAATACCACGCCTACATATATGGGCTTAGGAATAAAACAGTTGAGAACTTTAAGCAACATTAATCTGTGAACTTTATGAGATAACTTAGCTTTACTTAGATATCCGTTGTGTGACGTACCATGTTCCATTATTTTGCACTGAGTTATTTAACTGCGCTTTTGACTTAAACATATTGTTTCAACAAACATGGAACGAACTTATCTTTGTTTAGTTTAGCACCCGATAAGCATTTGCAACCAAACGTTTCTTACATACTCCTGTAATTAAAATTGTTAATCCTCGCCACTGTTTATTTGTAATGTCACAAGTTTGATAGTAACTTAAAGTTTATTAAAAATGAAGCCTTTTATTATTGGTATTGCACACTGTAGTTAATTACTTTTCTAAACTGAAAAATAAAATATTGTACCAAAATAGTCTCAACATTGTAACACCAGCCAACTGGGCCATTACGCAATTCCTTACAATTTGTAAGAAAGTAAAAATCGCAAACTGTAAGTTGTTACAAAACTCGTAATCCCAAAAACGTCTGTTCGTAATTTCTTTCCCGATTTTAAAAGAGCCATCTTTCATTTACGACGACATTTAGAACAAGAAAATTTTCAGGCTTCGACACGAAGTTTTGCCAATTTCCGCACTTTGTGATGCTTTTTTGTGACCCACAGTTTGGCATTAATCTTTTGTACAAAAAGCCCTCCTATACTCGGCGACTTGTAACAGTGACTGTTTAAGTCGAAAGATTTAAATTGCCGATTCGTTAGCGAAAGCGATTAAGTTTTTCGGCCTTAATAATTGCCCATTACCTTCAGACTTGTGGGCGAAATTAATTTTCGAAGTCAAAGCGAATAAATCACAAGCATTAATCGAATTTTACTGAACATATTAAGTTCACATCTATTCAATATTGTAAAAGGTGGCTCCGGATTTTATATTACGGTTGTAGGAGATCGTTCACTCTCACCATTCGAGGTTATATTCGACCCAAATTTGTCCAACGGCGGACACATTTTCAACGTCTCCCTGAACACTTTTCTTTTTATTGGAATGTATATTTCAGAAATTTCATCGACGCACTACTCGGGTCTACTCTTATGTTATTGCAATTGAAAATGTGTTACGGGCCTTTTATTTCGTACTTATTAAATTTTCGAGTCTTAATATTTCTACTTGCTAACTGTGAAACTGTTTCAGGTACTTAAATGCATCACTAACTACCATCGCAGAAATAATTTAAAAAAATCAAGATGAAGTGTTTTTCCTATTACTACACCGACCCACCGTGGCTTTGCACGGGTACAATATAGATGAGAAAATAAAACATTATTTTACGGATTCTATCCGGGTATCGGGTGCCGACGTTTCGGCGCCTTTTCAGGGGCCGTGGTCACAGTAACGCCTACGTTTCGGCACCCCTGGAATGGTGCCGAAACGTTAGTTTATTAAAATCCTTTATACCTAAACTAAACTAAAAATTAACTAAAGTGTATAATAAACGCGTGATAGAATCCGTAAAAGAGTGTTTTATTTAAATGAACAATTCCAGTTCCTGTCCCTTCCAATTCCACAAGAAATCTAAGATGTGCTAATACAATGTAGATGTATTATATTAGGAGTTAAAGTATGACTTTGCCGATTTGTATAATCGAATTGGTTATTTTTTTAATAAAAATATTTACATAGTATCATTATCTACTGGTACCTGGTACCCGTTCTCGTGGGAATTTAGAGATAAAATATAGCCTCACTCAGGAATAAGGCAAGTTTTTACTTGTGCAATACGTAATGTTTATAATTGGTTCTGATTTCTAAATATTATTTCAAACAAACTTTAGGTAACTCTTTATACTTAATATTAGTGTATATTTACAAAAGAAAAAAATCTAAAATTCAATTTAAAAAGTTAGTATATTTTTAAACTCATTACTTACAATTCTAATCAGCCATTATATGGAGATACAAAACCGATTACCTTAGAACACGTTTTAAAACCATTAAGTTAAAAAAAGTTCAGTTGAGTAAGTAACATTTAAGGTATCTCCACCATCGGCTACCATAACGGAAATTGCTAATATATTAGGTACCTACTGGAATTTTTATGTTTCCCTGCATTTTATAGACCCATATATCGGGCTTATTCTACACTGAAAATATTTTACGGCCTTTACGTTCATAAGTATGTGTTTTATATGGAGACTAACATTATTTAAACTAATGGAATAATTTTGGGAATGTCGTCATTCTTCTCATGATGTTTCGTGATTAGTTATCTAAAGTTAACTATTATTGTAAAAAAAAAGAAATAGGTATTTATGGAGACTAACATTATTTAAACTAATGGAATAATTTTGGGAATGTCGTCATTTTTCTCATGATGTTTCGTGTTTAGTTATCTAAAGTTAACTATTATTGTAAAAAAAATAGGTATATTCAGCCCACTTTCACAAAAAACACAACGTGAAAGATATACCGCCTGCCCGATCGCAAAAATGCACATGCACACCAAGAATCCGTCAGTGCTTAAATACCAGCAACTGCTGATAACAAGACAGCGACGCACATTGCACCTTCACCGATAAGACTACTTTACACGTGTTTCACCCCAACCTCAGGGTATCCTCAGGAGTAGTTAGACCGTGTTATTAAATAATAACACTGAATAATATGCATTGATAATTAAGTTACAAATAAATATGAGATTTTAAATTGTTTTTATGCATTCACAATGCAGTTCTGTAAGTATAGGAAAAATGTGATAGTAAAAAACCACGAGCCCTATAAGTAGCTTTCAGGCGGGATTCGAAGCCGCGCCTCCGGGGATCCGGCTCGATGCTCTGACCAACTAAGCTACCGAAAGGCTTACACGACTCGTCGAATTTTGCTAGCAAGTTGTTAACGCTGTAGGCCAGCGTTGCTTCATTAATGTGAGAAAACCCTCGCATCCGAAAGAAACATTGCTACAAGTGTTAGATGAAACAACCATTAAATTTAAGAGAGAGAGAGAGAATGAGACTTTAAATTACTTCTATGTTTCATCTTAATCGATTGTTAAACATTTGTAAAAATGTTTCTTTCGGATGCGAGGGTTTCCTCACATTGATGAAGCTACGCTGGCCTACAGCGTAGGCCAGCGGCTGACCTACAGCGTTAACAAGTGATAGCAAAATTCGACGAGTCGTGTAAGCCTTTCGGTAGCTTATGCCCGAATACTCGTACGCTACTTATCTTTGGGAGCGTCTACACATCGCCCTGACACTTTAAATGTCAAACGTATGAAAGGGATGCCATGATGTTTGAGACGCTCCCAAAGATGATTAGCGTACGAGAATTCGGGCGTTAGTTAGTCAGAGCATCGGGCCGGATCCGGAGGCACGGTTTCGAATGCCACCTGAAAGCTACTTAAAGGGCTCGTGGTTTTTTATCACATTCTTCAAGCATTTTTCCTAATACTGGCTTACTAGTATAATTTGACATAAAATTAATTCAAACCACAAACAAGCCCCTTTAACCTGAAAGCCGCACCAAACCGTTCATTAAGCTTCGCAACTTCGCAACGACCGAGGAAATTATAAGCGAAAAAATAAGGATTCATTTTTCTTCTCCAATATTGTCCTACTGCCACCCTTCAACAGGCGCGAAATGAGTGTTTTTATTCAATTTACGAAGCTTATTCAAGTTTAAAGGGGAGTTTTGGTTGCAAATCTTGATTGATAGCTCGTACGGGGCCCATCAATTTCCACAACGAGCTGAATTTCCACTTTAATGATACAAGCACAGTTGCTTTATGCCGTGTCTTTTGTATTAAAATTTTGTTGTCATAACGTTATTCTTTGATTGATAGTGATTTTACGGTTTTGTTAAGTAAAGAATGTTTTGATTGTTATGCTTAGCAAAGATACAATAGTAATACTATTACGTTGAAAATCTTTTATACAATTTCCACTACGCGCTGAGTCAGCTTTCCATACTAACGTAATATCAGCATGATTTGAAATTAGAGCATTATTTTTTGTACCTATACTTGTGATGGTGTTCGGATTAGGACAGTATTTACCTATCTAGGTTTTTATTTTAAAAAAACCTAAGTACTTACCCAATTAAAAATAAATGCGAATTGCAGTTTTGTATGAAAAAAAAAACTCACTAAAAGCTCTTCATAAGCATCAAGCCAAGATCCTCTCGCATTGGAATAAAGGCTGGTCTCAGAAGTCCCTTAGTCATGATGTCAGCGATTTGAGTAGAAACTCGGTTCACTACGATCGCCTTTTCTGACACCAGTTCTCTAACATAGAAGTGACGAATCCTAATGTGTTTCGTATGTTTATGAAATTCAGGATTGTGTGCTAGTTAGACAGCGGCTTAATTATCCACACTCAGTGTCGGTGTACATTTCAGTGTCGTAAGCTCTGTTAATACTCTTTTAAGCCAAACCATTTCTCTGGCAGCTTCGCTTGTAGCCACCAACTCTGCTTCTGTAGTAGATATTATTATAGCTACTGATGTCTGTCTTTGACTATGCCAGGCTATTGCACCACTTGCGTAGCGCGGCATACAACGCGTCGTTGTTGATCTCCAAGTAGTAGCGTCACCACCGTGATCTGCATCGCTAAATCTTCTAAATCTCCGACTAGGTAATCAGGTTTATATCTTAGACCGTATGATATAGTTCCTTTAAAATATCGCATGATCCTTTTTACTCTGTGCTAGTCGTCTTTTGTCGGTGTTTCCAGTTTCCTAGACGCGACTCCAACTCATAAGCTATATCTGGTCGCGTTGCTACGTTGTGGAGATCTTTGGGAAGAGGCCTATGCCCAGCAGTGGGCGTCGTTCGGCTAACATGATGAAGAGTTAAGTATACTTCATCGGGGTCTGTTTCTAAAAACAGTAACATTAATACCAATGGATTCAGTCGATAAGGTTGAATTACTTACTAATAAGTAGGTATTCATTCATTTCAAATGATAATTACACCTCTAAATTTTACAAAGATTTTAGTGGATGAGTGTCCATCAATACGAACAATTTTTAATATGGGGCCAACCAAAAAAAAATCAACTGTTCTATACAAAAGTACCACATCGTCTCGACTGAAATGTATGAAACAGCTGATTTTTTTTTGGGTGGGTGGCCCCATATTAAAAATTGTTCCTATTGATGGACACTATCATCCCCTAAAATCTTTGTACTAATTAAAATTAACTTCAATAAAAAATATTTAAATTTCAAATTACAAATTCAAGTTTAAATAAGTCAAGATCCCTACAAAATGACAATAGCAAGTCGACTCTTAAATAAAAATAATACTAAAATAATAATAATATTCAAAATTAATTTAATAATAAAAATACGTTTATTGCTGCTAGCGGTACACGTCGCGAAGCGCGGCAGATTAGATTTAATTATTTCAGTTCAATTCACTTAAATTTAATCTACAAAAATTTTCTCGTATTAAAATGTGTTATTAAATGCTAACATTATTGAAAATTCTTTAAATAACCCGCAATACGGTATTTTACTGATTTTTTTTATTTCTTTAAAATGTTTTTCGAAATATTAGCTACACAAAACAAGTTTTCATTTTGAATTATCTTGAATATTTTCAAAGATATAGGACTTCAAACTTTATAATTAGACAAGGACAGGACCCTATCTTAGTGACGTCAGTGGGTTTAGCGTCATAGTCACGCCATAGAAGATTTCGTTTTAGAAAGAGACAGCTATAGTCAAAATTAAACAGACTATAATTCTTTTATTATAAAACAGATTCAAATTATTTTTTCACATTTGGTATTCTTAATTGCAATAGTTTTTAACGTCATCATTAAATATCTACATTTCAACAACAGTAAAATACCCTATTGTGGGATCGCTTTATTAGTAAAATACTTTTTCATCCCATCGATTCGAAAAGCGATGATTTTTTATCTAATAACAGGGTCCAAAACGATTCATTTTTTACCTGTTATGACAAGAGGGAATAAATGAGATTTGAATTTTGAACAGCTTCATAACAGGGTCCAAAACAATGCGATTTGAATTTAGAACATAATTAAAGAAGCATTGGTTGGAGTGTAGCAAAGGGTGTGCAGTACTTAAAAAAAAGCAACTGATTTTGTATGGGGCCGGGACTTTTTTCAGGACCGAGAAATTTTCAAAACGGAATTTTATAAAATTGAGAATATCTCGTAAACGGTGAGTCGTAGCTAAAATGTAACAAAATTTTCAACCCAGCTACGGCATCCCCGGAGATACTTATAAGAAATCTGATGGACATATTTTTTTTTTATTTAATTTTTTTTTATTTCCAAACTCAATTTTTTTTTCTTGCCCGACTAGCGCTATGGTGTATCCGAACGACAAAGAAAGGTAGGTAGTTTGAGTTGTCTTTACTGCTTTTCTTATAGAGGGGGATGAAAAGCAGAGTGTATTACTCGGCTGCAAAATTATTTTCACCTCGGGTGGCGTATATTGAATCCCTCGCTGCGTTCAGGATTCTACTTTAGAATCCCTCGCTGTGCTCGAGATTCTACTCTAGAATCCTTCACTGCGCTCTGGATTCAAAATAGCGCCCTCGCCGTAAATATATTATTTTGCTCTCTTGTAATACAATCTACTATTACCCAGGTATTTTGATGAAGTTTCAAATACATTATGTTATTGCTTATCAGCTATTTCTACGACATAGTTGACTGTTTCAAATGTTCAAAATTTTCAAAATAATTCAGCTTTCAATATTGAATGCAATATAAGACATATTTAACTAACAACGTTTTAAAATACTTAGATTTTACTGTAATTCATTATTAATTTTAGACATTTGTAAATCTAGGCTGGTATAATATTTTAACTTGAGAGTTATTCGTAAACTCGCACACTGAAAAACCACACAATTTTATAACCGTCTTTTGATTAAAGTACGTATTTTTTCCTTTTGTCTGCTAAGAAAGTAGCTTAAAAAGCTAAGTTAAACTACGGCTTCAATAAAACCGTATATACTTAAATCACTGTACAAACTATTCTAATACTAAAATAAACATCTTAATTCTTTTATACGGTTGAATTAACTCTGGTATTAAACCGTTATTCCAATTGTAGCTTATTCCACTCATATTTCAGCTGTTTACCTAAATTTTTATCGGTCGAACGCTGCAGTCGGCCGCATGTCGTGAGCACTTGCTCGCCTAAATTATGGCCCAGGCAGACGCCTAACTCGCTGTTTTTGTTTCCAAGATTAACGATGAACAACGGCCCTCGAAAAAACGTGTCACAGAAAACGGATATTACCCCGAAAAGTTTACGGTATAAATTTTCTTTTGTTCACTTTGTAAAGTTTTATGTAAATAATGAAGCAGTTCTTTTATCGTTCGCGCTTCGCGGGCGAAACTTTGATGTAGAAGTTGTAATCTTTAGGCGAGTGCAATCTTGGAAAATTATATCAAAGTAAGATGAAATAAACATTTTGTTTTAATAACAACGATAGTGTCTTTAGTAACTGTTAAGATTTATGAGCAATTGAACAAACACATTTCCCATTAATTAATTATTAACTAGTCCGATGTGTTACGCTATATGGAAGTAGGTGTGGAAACATACTTTTGTGTTGTGGTGTGTTGACACGTGCCAGAAACTTTATCGGTTTCATACATTTAGTATGATCAGGAACACATTAATGCAGTGTGTTGTTACGTAGTAATAATTATAGTATTCTTTGGTGTTGTGTTGTGTTGCAGCGCGATCTGCCAATACGCTTGTAGCGCATCACAACACAGAAGTGACAGAAGTACCTTTCCGGTTTAATAAACTCACAGGTACATTATCTACTACACTAGGGTTTATAGGTTTGAATAACATCAGAGACAAATATTATTCTGCTGGATTTTATTTGAAAATCATATTTTTTATTTGTGCCGATTGTTTGAGTGGAAATTCAGCAGGTTTTTTTTATTTGCTCTTTGTCTCAATATGTTACCAATTTTGGATTAACTTAAGCATGTATCCGCGTTCCGATTAACAAGCATCCTTTGTGAACAGTGAAATTCCTTCACTTTAACCTTTAATAACCTTTCAGCTTAACTAGTGCGACATGGAGTAAAATGAACGGTTTAGTAAACGATACCCTTACTGAAGCTGAACCCACCGCTCGTTTAAAACCGTTTCCATTTGATAATGAACGCTGCATCGAAGGGTTAAGGTAGACCTTTGTGGCGCAGCTGCTTATGGGGTAATTAACAACGTTGATGCTTACTAGGTGTGGTCAACCAATTATTCAATATAAATTAGATGGTTAAACATATTGATATAAGATGCAATTTTTTAACTTCTAAGTTATTAAGAGACTTCAGTTCGATATTAGACTAGTTTTATGTCGCCCTATTATCTAAATACATTACAGAATATCAATTTAACAAGTAAAAATAGAATTAAAAAAAGGATATGTACGCTGCAGTAGCACAACTCCGGTGAAAGCTCAGTGCCACATTTAATTCTATCACGAGAATACCACTAGCAAAAAAGTCAGCTATTAACTTCAAAGAAATGGAAACATACAGTTTAAATAAATGTTGAACACAAATTTTCAGCTTGAAAATAAAATTAGGTGGATAAATAAACAATTAAAAACAAGGTAGAGACTAATATTTCATACCTTATCCCAGAGACGTTTTATGGAACTATTATTCATCAATAAACTTTAACGATAGCCTTAAATAATTACAAAAGACGAAAGTCAAAATTAAAGCAAGTTATCACAGGGCATCAAATTTTAATACAGGCTGAAGGCGCCGCCGTTTCACATCAAGAGCGGGAATCACAATTCGAGGGACTATTATAGCGTTTTTGTTTTCCATTTGTACGTTTTACGGTTACGGCTCTGGTCTGGCGCCTGGCCTGGAGCAGAAGAAGGTGAACCTATTCTACACAGTCGTGTAATATGTGAAATCATAAAATACGTTACAATTCAGTAGCGGTCATTTTATTTTGACATTTTTATATTTTTTTAACGATGTAAGTTTGATTTGCATTGCAATAAGTGAACTCTGCGACCCAAAATGTGTTTAGCTTCCGAGACGAGAGCATGATGTTCAGATTCATTACTTATAGCGTTACAGCTTCTTCAAACATTGGTGGGGCAGACTCTACAAAAAATATATGATTAAAAAAAAAAGGAACCACGAAAAGTACATCATATTATTTAACGACTAAAACATAATTTAACTTAATAGCCTAAAAAATTTTTTTACGACATTTACCGACATGTCTCAGTAGTCGTAGTCAAAGACGAATCGCTATTTTCTATCACTAAAATAATTAGCGTTAATGAGACGAAGAAGAACGAGTTCAGCAGCCAGCGAGGGCAGGGCAGCAGCAGGTGGTTGGCTGCTGAATTCATGCCCGGAGCCTTACGGCCTGGCCACGAACATGCGCGAGATGGCTGGCGGCGGCGGCGGCAACGAGCGAATTGCGCATTAGTTGGTGGGTCAGATGTCTGTCGCGAGCGCGCAATGATTCCGCAATTAGCTCGTCGCGCATGTTCGTGGCCAGGCCGTTACATTCTAAGGGCGTTTGTGCACTACCACTGAATTTTACCGATCCGGAAAAAAACGGATGCTTGTATTTTAATAATTAATCATTTATAATAGTAATTAATTAAATACAAGCAAATCGGTAAAAGCTAAGACGATCGGTGTGACAGTCAGCATCCTAAAGCAATAACAACACGGCCACGGAGTCCGGTCGCGCCATTAACCACTGCATTATCTCGTCTCTTCTTTTACAAATATTTAGATACTTTATTCTTATACTGAAATAATATTGGACGAATTCTTACAATAAAAGTACCTAAGTATTACTTACCCTAATGTTAAATTGTTAACAATAGGCGTGAAAAGCGTAACCATGACACTTTTAAATGTTATTTTATAAATAGTTTACTCGAGTAGTTTTATTTAAAATAAAATTGATTTCATCATTATGCTGGGACATCAACTGGGACAAAACAAAACATTTAATGAATTCTAATATAGTTAGCAGTGAAGTGTTTAATTTTATTTTTTTTATTTTCATCTATTTTTTATTAGTCTTATTCCTTTAATAATTATAGGAACAATGATACATATAAAAATAGATAAAATAATAAATTATTTATGAACTTTAGAACATGGTTAAATATTCTTTAAATTATATACCTATTTTCAAACTTAAATTCAATAACGAATGTTACCTTTACGAGGCGAAATTCCAGCAAACTTCCAAACTGAATGTGGAAGCGATTTTTCGAAGTTCTGTCGAAAATCAGTTTAACATGCAGGTAAAGAATATTCAATTATGGGGAATAATGGGCCCCGTCGTCAACGCAAATTCACCTTTATGGAATTTTAAATGCAAATATGATATTTATGTAATTTACGCGAACAAATTACGAAAGAGATTTTTAATATTTTTAGGGTTGCTTGCCGTTGCCGTCAATGTAAATTTGCATTACTTGGTTATTTGACTGTCAATCAAAATCCTTTTTATTTGGCCGCGTTGAAGTATGAGCCCCAAACAATAGATGAAATTTTTACTTAACCCCATAGATAACCCTCCACCTGTCACAGTCGGCTTAAAAAAATAAGAATTTTCAAGCTATTTAAATCGATTCTTAGTTATCCAAACCTAAAAAATTCCAAGTATCTTCGCACAATCCAATCCAATTTTTTATTTTATTTTCCAATATTACTGACATTTTGTGCCTTATTTGAAAAAAAAAAATATTCTACACCAAAATTTTCCGTATCTCTACAAAACGTTTTATTAAATCAAATACGTACTTTTTCAAATACCTATTCTCCATTTCAACGTTATATTTCAGCACCCTGACAATAACTGACTGATAACATAATACCTACATTATAATTTACATTACAAAACAATACAGTTTTTTGTAAATAAAGCTATAATAAAACAGATTTACCTACCTGCATACACAAGTATACTAACCCAAAACAATATACCTAAAATACCTATAATAGAGCACCCTTTTTAATTTAAACTGCACTCAAATGGAAAATTTGTTACCACATTCCAAACAAAAGCGAAAATTAAACCGTATATTGTTTTAGAATATTACACCAATTATCGAAGTTAAAAGCTAACTTGAAACCAACATAGTCAGGTTAAGCCGTAAATCCTTAACGTATGGTAGTATCTTGATCCACTGGGATTCTCCTTGCTTGTGTTGTAATTTATTATGAAGATTGTACTTCTCAGTTTAATTTTCGTTTAAAACCAAACACTAAACGGGTTAAGTAAGATGTAAATAAAGAATCCTGGAGTAACAATGTTTTTGTGTAGGAAGTAAAGTGGAACCATTAAGTAGGCAATTATTTTCACAAATACTATAAAAATCGACTCGCCTCCTTAGCTCCAGCTATGAATCGAATCAGCAAGCGACCTTCCGCTGTTATTGGGAATGCTCTGACCGTTGAGCTACGGAGGCGTTTCAGTAGCTTGGTTCGATTTTTTAACCGACATCAAAAAAAGAAGGAGGTTCTCAAGTCGACTGTATTTTTTTTAATGTATGTTTTACCATAACTTCGCCAGTTGTTAACCGATTTTAAAAAATCTTTTTTAATTTGAAAGAGAATAGTTAATGTGTGGTCCCATGAAAAGTTTAAAGTAGTCAGTTCAGTAGTTTTTTCACAATCTTGAAAAAACACATAGTTTTCCTGCTTTACACGTCAATATCTTCGCGAACTATTGACTAATTTCAATGATTTTTTATTCGAAAGAGTAAACTCTGAGGTGGTCACATTGTTACCAAGTTAGAATCTGATGGTGAAACCCAGGAGAAAACGAGTGAAACCCGTAAATTTGTAGGTAGTTTTCGTGCTTAATAGATTTTCTAAAGTTTTTTAAGTATTTGCATCTGGTAGTCATCATCTCATGCTGATGAGCTGATGATGGAAGGTACGACTACTCAATGGTTAGAAGTTAGAGGACAATTCTTTAAATATCGTTGATACGTAAAGATTTTTAGTTGTATTCTTTCAGGTTATTTAGGTGAGCTGATGATGGAAGGTAAAATTCCTTAACGCTTAGGAGTTAAAGTATGTTTATTTAAGTACCATATGCACGAATAGACCTTTAGTTGAATTATTTTAAGTTATTTAGGTTAGCTGATGGTTGAAGGTCGAAAAACTGCATAACCGTTTAAAGTTGGAGGTTGGGTTGGTGCTTGTCTGAGTGTTCTAATTTAGATATGGGCTACAGTTTTAAACGTTGCACATTGTGCGACGCTTGCGAATTTTACGTTTTTTTGGGAAGTGAGTTTTTGTCGGCAGTTTTTCTTGTATTTTAATAAACTTATAATAACATTGAGGTAAATGTATGTAGTAAAATCTTTTAGTAATGTTCGAGACCCATGGCGTCCTAGTCCATACAATAATAACGGGATGAATCATCATGTCAGCCGAACGACGCCCACTGCTGGGCATAGGCCTCCCCCAAGGATCTCCACAACGATCGGTCCTGCGCTGCCCGCATCCAGCGGCTTCCCGCGATCTTGACCAGATCGTCGGTCCACCTTGTAGGGGGCCTGCCCACGGAACGTCGTCCGGTACGCGGTCGCCATTCGAGAACCTTTCCGCCCCAACGGCCATCGGTTCTCCGCGCTATGTGTCCCGCCCACTGCCACTTCAATGATGCAATCCTCCGAGCTATGTCGGTTGTTTTAGTTCTCCTGCGGATCTCATCATTTCTGATTCGATCGAGCAGGGAAATACCAAGCATCGCTCTCTCCATTGCTCGCTGGGTGACTTTGAGCCTTCTTATGAGACCCATAGTAAAAGACCACGTCTCACTTCCATAGGTCATTACTGGCAACACACACTGGTCAAAGACTTTCGTCTTGAGACATTGAGGTATTTCGGACGCGAATATATGTCGGAGCTTCCCAAACGCTGCCCATCCGAGCTGGATTCGACGAGAGATCTCTTTCTCAAAGTTGGACTTACCTAACTGGACTGTCTGTCCTAGGTAAACATAGTGGTCAACAACTTCGAGTGTAATGTTTCCAACATTAACTGAATCGGGTGCAACATGGGCATTGAACATGATTTTCGTCTTGTCCATGTTCATCTTAAGTCCCACTCTTTGCGAAGCATTACCGAGATCTTCGAGCATTGTGTTCAGGTCTTCCAAGGTCTCAGCCATAAGAACTACATCATCGGCAAACCGTAGGTGTGTTAGGTACTCGCCATTGATGTTGATGCCGTATCCTTTCCAGTCCAGCAGCTTAAAAATATCCTCCAACGCAGCTGTGAACAGTTTGGGAGAGATGACATCTCCCTGTCTCACACCTCGCTGTAGTTGGATAGGATTAGAGCTCTGGTTCTGTAATCGGACCGACATGGTGGCGTTTTGGTATAAGTACCTCAGCACCTCGATGTACCTGTAGTCTATTTGGCACCTCTGGAGAGACTGCAGCACCGCCCAAGTCTCAATCGAATCAAAGGCTTTCTCATAGTCCACGAACGCCAAGCAAAGTGGCAAGTTATACTCTTCGGTCTTCTGTATAACTTGCCGCAGCGTATGAATGTGGTCTATGGTACTGTAGCCTTTTCGGAACCCGGCTTGTTCGGGAGGTTGGAAGTCGTCGAACCTGCGAGCGAGACGATTCGTAATGACTCTCGAAAACAACTTGTAGATATGGCTCAGAAGCGAGATGGGTCGGTAATTCTTCAGGAGAGTCTTATCACCCTTCTTGAAGAACAGCATCACATCGCTTCTGCCCCATGCCTTTGGCGTTTTGCCCTCGAGGATGACAGAGTTGAAGAGCTTCTGGAGGACCTTAAGTATCGGCTTACCGCCCGCTCTCAGAAGTTCTGTTGTGATTCCGTCATCGCCCGCCGCCTTGTTGTTTTTAAGCTGCTTGAGAGCCATTCTAATCTCGTACAGGCTGACGTCCGGGATATCTTCGGTATGGTGTCGGGTAAGCTTGGCTCTAGGGTCTGTAGCCTTGCTTTCAACAGGTGTTTGTGTGGAATATAGCTGTCCATAGAAACTCTCAATCTCCCTCAGGATTTCAGGTGTTGACGAAATGATAATACCTTCCTCAGTTTTCAGCCTCGTCAATTGACTTTGCCCGATAGACAGATCTCTCGCGAACACTTTGGAGCCTTTGTTCCGCTCAATGGCTTCTTTAATACGCTCGGTATTAAATTGGCGAAGGTCGCGCGTCAAAGACTTAGATATCTGTCTATTAAGCTGTCGATAACGATGGGCATCCGCTGAGTTCTGCAGCTTCATTTCGTGTCTCTGATCCATGAGTAGGAGAGTCTGACTGGAGAGTTTCTTCAATTTGGGACGGCGGGTTTTATAGTACTTAGACCCTACCGTGCAGACAGTATCCACCACCATGTTGTATAGATCGTCCACGTCTATGCTGTTCTCAAGGGCTTCGAAGCGGTTTTGAAGCTCGAGCTGAAAGCACTCGGGGTTTTGAATTTGAGCTGGTATTGGTCGGACCGTGGATTTTATCAGTCGCGATCTCTCGAGCTTGACATCGATATTCAATGTGCCTCTCACCATACGGTGATCACTTCCTGTCTTCACAGCGTTGATCACACTGACATCATTGAATATGTGCTTCTTCGTCGACATGATAAAATCGATCTCGTTTTTTACTTTACCGTCCGGACTGATCCAGGTCCATTTGCGGCTTACGGGCTTCCTAAAGAAGGAGTTCATCATATAGAGGTTCTCCCTCTCCATGAAGTCTGCCAGCATCTGGCCTCTATCGTTCCGTTGCCCAAATCCAAATTGCCCCACTCTCAGCTCATCACCGCAACGTTGCCCCAACTTTGCATTGAAATCCCCCATCACAACCGTGTAGTGGGTTTTATAGCTATGCATGGCTTTAGAGATCTCCTCATACATAGCCTCCACTTCGACATCGTCGTGTTTCGAGGTCGGAGCGTAGACCTGGATAACATTCAGCGAATATCGTTTCGATAATCTGAGTATCAGGTACGCTACCCTGCTCGAGACACTTCCGATGGTGATCACGTTGTTGACAAGGGATTTATGGACGATGAACCCGACACCACCAATGGACTTTTGGTCGCCCTCCCGGTGGTAAAGTAAGTTACCGGATTGCAGGGTTATCGAGTCCTCCCCCTCTCTTCGGACTTCAGATAACCCAATGATATCCCAATGTAACTTACTTATTGCCTCTTCCAACTCTACGAGCTTCTCATCGAGCCTCAATGTGCGCGTGTTGTAGGTTGCCAGGTCGAGTCGTCGGTGTTGGTAGCCGGAGCCTACCCGGGGATTCTTAGCACCCCCTGCCCCGCCGTTACCATAGCCGCTACCGTAGCTAGGAATAGCGGGGCCGCCGGGGACTGGGGGCCGATTTTTTGGGTGTGTATCCATTTTTCGGGGGGGTTTGCCATAATCGCCACGCTTGGCAGGCGGGTTGGCGATCGCAGTATGGCCTGTTGTAACCTGGAGACGCTGCTGCCCATCTCCTGATGGCAGTTTTCCCTTTGTCGCCTCTTACGACACCCACGGGAGGAGAGGGGGTAGTGCTATTCTATTTATGTGCCGGCACTACACGGCACATAAATAGAATAGCACTACCCCCTCGGGATGAATAAGAGACAATAAATTTTGTAGAACAATAAATATATGAAATCAAAAGGAATTAATACTTCTAAACAATGTTAGTATTACGTATATCGTCTGATTGCCAATTAATTAACTTGGTAATTGGTTATTATTACTGAATGAGTTACGAGTAAATTATTGGTTGATTAGTTTAATTAACTGTTGATGCATGAACGATGGAACGTGATTATAAATAATTATCATTGAAAATCAATTTAATGGACTAATTTCCCTTTGGTTTTATTAATTTTCATATTTTGTCCCTTATACGTATAAGTGCCTGTTGCACAATGTCCGATTAGGAGATACTTTCCAGTTTACTTGACAGTTTTGTATGACCTATCTGTCATGTATAACAGCTAACCAGACCTTAGTTAGACATTGTGATATAGGCCCTAATACTTACCCTTATACTACCTACCCTTCCTTACTGTGTTAAACAGTTGAAAAGGACAAGTAAAAACGACATGTTTGTTTTTTTGTAAATTCAGATGATATTTTGTTCTCTTTTTTTTGTAAGATCTGACCTTTGTTTATTGCTTAAACATTTATGTTATAGTAATAAGTGGAAACTTTACTGATTAATGGTATACCTAGATAAAATTTTATTTATAAGAAACATTGTATTGTTTGTTTCCCAAATAAATAAAATAAAAATCGGCCAAGTGCGAGTCGGACTCGCTCATGAAGGGTTCCGTACCCACTTTACGTACCGATTACGTACACCTAGCAAAAATACCAGTCAGTTTTTGCCAGAAAAAAATAACTTTGTTTTTCATAGTACCTATTCGTATGAATGACAAAGTTATATTTGCGGTTTTCGAAAATGTGTTATATCTCAAAAACTTGTAAAGCCTACGTAGCTATGATAGTTTTCCTTTTAAGTTCGTCATAAATGTACTACTATCGTGAATTTTTTCACGTATCCAAAAACAACCATTTGGCTGGCAGGTGGGGGGACTCTCTAACAAAATTTTGCACTTTAAAGCTTAATAATTCACAAACGGATGCCTCAATCCGAGCGGTTTGACTTTAACCTTTTTTCATACTTCGGTGTTAACCACAAGCGACATAGCTCGACTCTTTCCTTCTCCCTCTCTCTCTCTCTCTCTCTCTCTCTCTCTCTCTCCGTAGTAGTATAAAAAACCGGTCAAGAGCGAGTCGGACTCGCGCACCGAGGGTTCCGTACTATCAAAAATATAAATAAATAAAACGTGAAAATGTTTTCATTGGCGAGGCTATATTCGTCAAAAAATTTGCGGTGTAGAATATTGCGCTTTTAGGTCAGCGCCATCTCTTGACCGATAGTGGAACAAATATTATTTTTGTTGACGATTCCTGAAAAAAATTACTATTTAGAGACATCGTTTTATTTTTTCTGTAATTCATTTTTGTAATCAAATGGGGCTACTAGGGCATATGGGATATATGCCCTAGTAGCACTTCGAATTTTTAAGACTCCCTTTAAGTCCCTGTTGCAAAAAAAATATATTTTTATTTCTCTATTATTTGCAAAAAGTTGGGTTAACGTCATCCAAAACTATTCCAAATTTCAAGTTGATAGCATCAGTTAAGTAGTTCTCGAGATATCCAGCTGTGACAGACAGACAGACTGAGTCGCACCTGGGTTCCTTTTTACCATTTAGGTACGGAACCCTAAAAAAGGTGAAACGTCACAATGCTTCGCTCGGCTTGTTAGCTTGCTCGTCAGCTGGCAATGTGGCTTACGCTATGCTTGATAAAAATTATATTCCGATGCAGTTAAGGCGAGGACTCCCGACCGAAATAGGCACGCTAGCTAACGCTTGCTCGGCCGCGCTCGATACACTGCGCGCGAACCCAGCGACAGCCAGCAGTGAACTGTGAACTCGCGAGCGCCATGCGAATCGAAAATTATTAAAATTCAATTAAAAATGAAATAATAAAAAAAATATTCAAAGACAATTTTCATATATGTTTTTCGTTAACTAAAACCTAATACTGCAAGTAATATGATATTTGAATTATTATTAGACAGATGTATAGGATTTTATTTAAAACAGTAAAGTACCTATCACTATTGGAAAATATAACGGCCGGAAGCACTAGATAAAAGACTAAAATAACAATTTTTTGTACTTGTGGTTTGCGACTAATCCATAATTTAAAATACCCTATTTTCGGGAATCATCGCCATAAAAGCTCTACATCGTGAGCCACACCGCCAGCGGCGATGCGAGGTAACTTGGCGGGAGAGCGATAACTAGACATCCTCTTCACACAAATGTAATAAAAACTAATATATTTAAACAACAGCTTTTAAAACATTGGAGTGTTCCCAATTGGACCTTCTAATTACATCCCAGACGACATCGACATCAAACTAAAGAAAACTTCACAAACAAGTACCTATTTATGTATTTGGACTTTTTGACATTTCATAACAATGTACCGCGAGCCTCGACGTTATTCGTAGCTAATTACACATTCCTCCGTCGTGTTTCGTGAGTCGGATGCTTCAAGTGGAAAATTGGAATTTGCTTCTGTCGTTTTTGTGACGAGATATTAAAACGAGAATTTTTTTTGCTTAAAATTTGTTGGCGCTACGATACGAGTTTGTGGATAACACTTTTATTAAAGAGGGTTCTCGAAATGGCTACGGATCTCGTTTGATGAAAATTTTATTTGTAGGTTAAAAAGAATCTATTTTTTGTTGACAGTGAGTAATATATTTATTAGATTTATCTGTTCAAGTCACAATTGAAAGAATTAGTTTTCCTGGCAAAAACTGAGACTGCTATGCTTCCGTATCTTAGACTCATTAATTTCTAAACCAATAATTTATTATAAAACTTAACGTAGATAGAACAGTTATTCACTTAAATCATTAGTGGTGAAGCTACAGAGCATCAAACAAAGGTCTCAGGACCTTTTTCAACAGTAAATTTTAAATTCTTAGGTAATTAACAAGAGAAAAATTACAACAATGTTAAAGAAAAACATAGAAGTCGGACCACGGACAACTGCTAATTAGTGTATTCAAAGAAAGAAAAGCCGCATATTTAAGACTAAGGAATTAATTAGACTGTACTTTTTCATAATTTTATATACCTACATTCTTTGTTATGAAATAGCCACGGTTTCACCAACTTTGATATTTTTTAAAATATAATCACCTGAGACTCTAGACATGATGCAACTTATTAAATTAAACGACTTACATTTGGACTTTAGTATGGAACTAAACATTTTACGTGGTCTAGGCAAACTCGCGATATAACGCAACGAAAAATGAAGACATTGACAGACAAGACATATTTTGCATCAGCTGCTATCTGTAAATACTACAAATTACCAACTGAGCGAAATGTTCTAATTAAAATCAAATTATTAGTTTGAATAATTTATTCCATGCGATTAAAAACAAAATGTAATTGCTTTGTTTTATGGAAATTATTTCCCAGAGGATAATGCTGATTGAAGTCCAAATCCTGGGCCTGGTGGGGGCTCAGTAAGACTGGTCAGTCCACACAGTGGTTCCGCTGCGTACCGTCCATTTCTGCAGGAAATTAATTGAAAACATTAAAACTGAGCTGGTAAGCGCGTTCTGCCAACATTGTAGGGGTTAAGTAACTTTTAATATGGTAAACCACGAGGTGGCTGACCAAAAATATATTATTATCTTGAGGTTCCAGCTGCATTAGTGGTCGTATTAATAACACCCACCAATCCAAATTATGTACGCGTGATAGGCTAGGGCCCATCATTTTTTACTTTGAGTAAAACCTGTGGTAGAGGCACAGACACGGACTGTATGTAGCAAGCTACAGGTAGAGGGGATATTGAAAAAATGGCGATGATGAATATTGTCTTACTAGCTGTACCTCGCAGTTTCATCTGCATTAATTTGAGAAAAAGGGAAAAACCTACTAAAAGAAAGTTTTTTCCCGTTTTTGCAACATTTTTTATTAAAGCTCTGCTTCTGTAATTGGTCGTAGCGTGATGACAAGTATATAGGCTGTTATAGTCTTTCTCAATAAATGGACTATCCAACACAAAAGTAATTTTTCAACTCATGCCAGTATTTTCTGAGATTAGCGCGTTCAATCAAAAAACAAATAAATTGTTCAGCTTTATAATATTAGTATAGATAAGATCAACAACAAATAAAATTGTACTATTAAATAATGACATTGTAAAAATATATTTATAGAAATAAATAGAAAGACATCAGCATTATACTGCACATTAATAGAGAAACATCAAAATCATGAACATTAAGGCGCTACTCGGAAAAAGTATGGACTTCTTGATATAAAACTATAGGACGGTTAGAGTTGTTATAAATCTGGTAAAAAGATATGTATTTCTTCATACCTTTATCTAGAATCGTATAGTTTCAAAAACACGTTTTTATGACTTTGCCTTGACACTTTTTATTTTCGAAAATACCTCTAAAAATACGAAATATCAAAGATTATTCTTAAATGGGGTCACTTACACTATTGAAAATTTGTTTAATTAGTGCACACCAATAATATTTAGGATCGTATAGAAGCATTTTTTAAAAATCGCTATAGTTTTTTTAATACGAAGTGATTTTGTGTTTTTTTTGCGTAATCTGCAAAATCGGTCTCGCTCCCGCGCGCGTCGTTTTCTCATTGCTATCTCGCTTTAGCATAATTTTTCCGAGTATCGCCTTAAGCAAATAACACTGAAATCATTTGGGTAAAATCAGGCACCAGGCAGTGAAATGCCAAAAGGAATTTGCATCAGAGCACTGTAGCGTAGAAACAGCCTACTTCAACTAACTATGCACTCCAGCGCGTCAGAACTAGCGGTTATTAACTCCCTGCTAAGCTAACGAGGTTAGAGGTCAACCTTTACAAATTTTACTCGTCGAATGTTACCTTCAAATACCCAGTCGCCAACAAAATGTAAAATTGTAGCGGTGAAGTTAATATGATACACATTCTATCCATAGGTATAAAATATTTTATTTATTAACCGTCTTTCAGGATTTTTTTTCTTATAGCTACCTAAAAAACTGTAAAAATTTCAAAAATGGCTTATCCTTTCTATAAAGATAAAATAAGCTGGGGAAACTTACACCTAATAATTTCTGAACTACGAAAAATCGTGCGGACACTCTCTATTGCTACAATAATAACAAAGCAATAATCGTGGTCCACAGTCCGTCAGTACATCATGCCGTGCTGTGCGAACATGTTTGAACGAAGCATTTCAAAGCCACGACACATTAAACAACACAATAACTGTCACGGTACAGTGGCAATGGGCAATACAGTTCACCAGCTAGAACTATATATACAACTGCTATTGGCATAAACGTTAAAATGCAGTTACTCTGACACAGTACCTAACAATTTGATCCACGAATTTTTTGCAGCTTCATTCTTTGCTATTTCCGTCGTTAACACACATAAAATGGGCCGTTTAAGCACTCTTATTACTAGTAATCTTTTTTTGTGGTATCTTTTAAGTTTCGTGTCTATTAGCAGTCAAGAAATTGTCATGTCTAAAACTCCGATTGCGTATACAAGATAATAAATGAGCCAGCTTTCCCACGGCGCAAACGAGCACCGGTGCACAAAGACAGACACTTTACATGACTTTTCATACATTTTGTAGGGTCTCGCAGCACTCGTGTGGATTATGGCGGCCACGCGCTTCACTCTACTAAGGTAGTGGTAGAAGCGCGTGACAGTCACTGGTGGCGGTGGTCGGTCGCCCGTTTGTCCTGAGTGTAAAGTTATTTGAGGATAGTTAAAACTTTTTAATTAGATATTAATTACTCACTGAGGCCCCGCCGGTGGTATTTGACCACATTTAATTCCTTTGATTATATTGTAAACATCACAAACATTGACGTCTTCCTGAAAATATACGATTTACTTAAATTTACAATTTATCACATGTTGTCGGAACACTACTATCTGAGACGTCCTCTGTTCCCTACAGAAACGAACTTTTATCATCTTGGACTACATTAATTGTTCGGTAGTGACGTCATGTTTCTGGTTCCTTTACGTGTTTAATACTGCCCGCTGCCGGCCAGAGGTTACTTGTCTTTTATTGCTAGTTTTTAAAGTTGCTCATTGCACGGTATTGTGTGGCCGTATCTCAGCAGTAGGTTGCTACATGTTGCCATTGCTCTCAATTGTGGTCGTGACGTCATAGGTGATGGGTATATTGACAGGAATTGAGCGATTTGAGTTGCTCGTGTAAGCGCACCCGAACATTGGCTAGCTTACACGGGCAAAGATGCGAGCAAAAATCTATTACTTACATAATAGTCATCGTCGACTACAAACATGGGCGCATTGACACACGCGCCTTGGCACTCCACAGTGTCCACACCAAACACTTTATCGGGAGATAGACCGCCGACAGTGCAGCAGGTGGCTTCCTCGACAGCCTTCAGGATTATGTCAGATCCTCGCAGCATGCAAGGTGTGGTGATGCAGACTTTCACGTGATACTTGCCGCGGAAGCGTCTGAAAGTAGTTTTGTAAAACAAGAATATTCTCTATGTGTATAGAAGAATATGGTACGACTGACAGTTAAGTAAGCACATCGATCAAATTATTTAATGTTACCTACCTTAAATATTAAAATCGAAGTGCTTACTTCGTGCGTGCTTGACTCGGATTAAAAACTTTATAAAATACACTGTGAATCTTTACCATTTCAATCCATGTGAGTTTACTCATTACTATCAAACAATTATATTTAACATTTATTCCATATTCAGCCCTGAAGTTTATTCGGTAATAAAATAATCATATTGATTTTTTATTATTTGAAACCCATGATAACTAAATATATAGGAGTTGTGCAGTTCAAATTGCATGAATATTTATGTTCAAAATACCCATCATTAAATTATACAATAATAAAACATACCTCTTATTCATGGTGTAAAACGTAGCCCACTCATAGACCCTAACTCTTGGAATGCTCAGGATCTCGGCCACCTTGTGCATGGCAGATATAGGGACCCAGCCGATCTGGCGCTGCGCCAGGTCTAATGCCGCCCCTACCACTGCCCGCTGCGTTCCACCCGGGTAGTTCTGCACCAGTGCTGCGATACGCTGTAACAAAGTTTGGGAATGCACAAACACTCATAGTCACTCGGGATCTTTTCCACCTTGTCAATGACTAGATAGGTACCAGCCGATCTGGCGCTGCGCCAGGTCTAATGCCGCCCCTACCACTGCCCGCTGCGTTCCACCCGGGTAGTTCTGCACCAGTGCTGCGATACGTTGTAACAAAGTTTGGAAATGCATAAACACTCATAGTCACTCGGGATCTTTTCCACCTTGTCAATGACTAGATGGGCACTCAGCCACCCAGGTGATCTGGCGCTGCACCAGGTCTAATGCTGCCCCTACCACTGCCCGCTGCGTTCCACCCGGGTAGTTCTGCACCAGTGCTGCGATACGCTGTAACAAAGTTTGGAAATCCACAAACACTCATAGTCACTCGGGATCTTTTCCACCTTGTCAATGACTAGATGGGCACCCAGCCACGCAGGTGATCTGACGCTGCACCAGGTCTAATGCTGCCCCTACCACTGCGCGCTGCGTTCCACCCGGGTAGTTCTGCACCAGTGCTGCGATACGCTGTAACAAAGTTTGGAAATGCACAAACACTCATAGTCACTCGGGATCTTTTCCACCTTGTCAATGACTAGATGGGCACCGAGCCGATCTGGCGCTGCAACAGCCGGCCTAGTATGAGCGGCTTTTATCGACTATTAGCTTTCCGACTTCACGACGTTATCCCGCCGGAATGTGATACTTTTTCGGGATAAAAAGTAGCCTATGTTTCTGTCCAGGTTACAAAGTATCTGTGTCTCAAATTTCAGCCGTTTCGGCGTGATTGAGTAACATACATTACAAACATCAAAATATCTAAACTTTCAGATTTATAATATTAAGTAGGATTGACGCATGATAAAGAGCTTACTACTATTATATATTCTGTGCCTATATCTTGCTTACACCTTAATGGGGTAAGCAAAGGAAAACAGGATGACGTGATGTATCATATCATATCGCTTGATATAATAATGGTCATGCTAGGCAGGCAGGTCTAAAGCTGCAACTATCACTGCTCGTTGGGTCTGGGCCGCGGCCGGGTAGTCTTGCACTTATGATGCGATACGCTGCAACAACGTTTTACAAAGCAGTGTAAAACGTGGCCTATTCTGCATCTTTACTCTGACTCTTGGAACGCTTAGGATCTCCGCCAGCTTGTGCATGGCGGATATTTGACGGTACACAAAGTCCAACACTCCGCCCATGACTGCCCGATGCGCGTCGCTGAGGCACTTTTGCACCAGATTGCTGCGATTCGTTGCTAGAGCGGGTTCATAACGGATTTATGAATAATATAAAAACCGTGATAACCTGCTAACAACTTTCTATAAAAGGGAGGTAACATTTTTGAACTTTAAATATCTAGCTAAAATATACATACACTGTTCTTCGCCCCGTTGCAAATTAATGCAAATGCAAAAGTTGGGGCAAGCCTCATATTTTTACCAGCTTTGGTGTAGCTAGTATATTTTTTGAGGAAATAGAGAGATATTAAAATTTTCTTGTTGGTGTCGTCTGGTTTCAACTAGTATTTTAGTAGGTCTATTAAATTATAAGATTTTAAGCATCTAAAAGAAGCAACAACCGCACTATTATTTATCGTAAAAAAACTGAACTACAAAGTAACCTTTTCCTAATTAAAAGCGAACAAACCGCAGATATAGCCTGAGGGAATATTTTAATAGGGACAACTAAGTTTTAATGTGGGTCCTAAGATGACGTCATAAAGTATCCCATTATCCCTTCCGTACAAGACAAACGGGAACTAACTCCCTTTATAATCCAACGGCGGTAGTCTGCAATTTTCCTCAAAACTGTAATTTATTTTCAGCAATAGAGCAGCGAAACAACTTGCTGAGTGCTCGAGTGCTGAGCGAAATAATAATAAGCTTATACATAGAACAGCTGAAAGTGGTATATTCGGATTCGGATTGAGATGTATTGGGCTTAATTCTTTATATAGAAAGAAAAGTACTTTTTTCAACTAGTTTTCCGCCTGCGGCTTCGCCCGCGTATACTACACGACGTTATCCCGCAGCAATGTGAATTTTTTTCGGGATAAAAATTAGCCTATGTCGCTCTCCAGCTCCCAAACTATCCCCATACCAAAAATCACGTCGATCCGTTGCTCCGTGATGGACAAACAAAGAAACACACTTTCACATTTATAATATTAGTATGGATACTCACTTTAATTTTTAAAAATCAACATCATTATTATTATAGTAAGGCCTTAAAACCAAAAGCATCAAAGTCCAATCTTTCTGATAAATGTAACAAAGCATCTAGACTTTTTTTTTAATGAATTACTTGGTTGCATTTGACCATCATCCTACTTAGCAGACAGGATGCATTCTAGAGTATTGCTTGCTTATCCAGGAGGTGCTCATTCACTGTTGCCTTGAAGAGGCAGCGCATCCCATTCTTTAGCGACTCATTGACTGTAGACAGATTACATTTCATACTTATACGAAATAGATTAGGGATACTCACAGCCATATTCGGTTCGGTAAAATCAAAAGGTGTTTTAGCATTGTTATCAGTTGAATCTCGGTGAACGAACAAGTCGTCTGCGCATAGTTTCGTCGATGTTGAAATGTTTCTAAACAAGCATGGAACCTGGAAAAATTATAACGGATAGATACGAGAAACAAATGTTTCAATGTAGTAATCTTAGATTAATAACTCTTCGCTGTAGTAATGATCCATAGAAGCTTAACGATTTTAATGAAATTTTACATACAGATAGGCCATGACTCAGAGCAGGTTATAGAATACATTTGAGTTCAGTTTTTATAGGGGAAAGACCATGACGCAGCGGCCACTAGTATAGTATACAGAAATATGAAAATTCAACATAATAATGATTCGGTAATTATCAGGTCAATCTGCCTAAATCAGACAAATGGAATGGATGTAAGGAAATCTTACATTCGATATATATTTCCTTAAATTGATCATCTCGACTTTTAATTATTGTTTTTACTGTAGGTAATCAAAATTATGCTGAAATCCACCTGTTCGCCTTGTTTTTCAAATTATTATGTCATAGACGACATTTTACGCTGTGTCAGTCAAAATTTTGACGGCAAGAGCAAAACACAGACTATCTAGTATTATTCCGTGTATTCACAGAATAATTAAACCGCCTTCTAAAAAACCACATCAAAAAAGTAAGAAATAATTCCTCACCAAATAAATAACGTAAGTACTTTGAAGTCGGGCGTGAAACATGTACAATGTTTTGTTGTTTTTGTTAAAACCCGCCCGACTTCAAAGTACTTACGTTATTTATTTGGTGAGGAATTATTTCTTACTTTTTTGATGTGGTTTTTTAGAAGGCGGTTTAATTTTTTTATAAAAATATTTTTTATTTCACTCTTTTTAGTGCATCGTGCAGGCAATTTACGTGTTTTCTGGTAAATAGGTATGTGATCAAACTCAAAAACTCCTTTTTCGAAGTCGGTTAAAATAGCTTGAGGTATTCCCTTTCCAACAAAACAAGAATCATCTAAATCGGTTTATAAACAAAGGAGTTATGCCTAAAGATACGTATTAAATTCACATAAAGTGGTAACGAAAACGACAGTATTTTCAAGATTTCCTGAAAACTACTGAACCGATTTCGAAATTTCAAAAAATGGGACCAACTTGGAAACCAACCTGATGTAATAACGTTTGAACCATTTCAATCGGTTCAGCCGTCTTCGAGTAATCGGTGGACATACACAAAAAAAAAAAAAAAACATACATACAGACGAATAGAGAACCTCCTCCTTTTTGATTTAGAAGTCGGTTAATAAAATAATCGAATTGAATAAAATAGCCGGACATTTTGTTGGCAGTTTGCAAGTTTATATAGGACTCGCGGTAAGGGCTACTGAATTCTCCTACGATTTTTTTAACCCACAACGGGGTAGCACTTAGCCTTCATCACACCTGATGTTAAGTGATGTTAGGGCTGAATGTGGAAGCACACTACTTCCGAAGGAACTGGCTATCTTATCTATAACTGCCGGAACACAACAATGCTGTAAACGTCATTGTTATCGCCTACCGCCACTGGGAATCGAACCCGGGACCTCTAGGTCTGATACCGGTGTGTGTACTACTAGACCACATAGGTGGTTAGAATTATAAGATTGGCATTTAATTTAAAACTAATTGCAATGGCTAGGTAATAGTTGAGTCATCACTCAATCGCTTGCAACATTTTTATGATAGTTTAATGCTCTTTACAAAACTCTCGAAGTTGTTTGTAACGTTATTAAAATAATACTAGTTTATGTGACTGTCATATAATAGGGGTTATCAAAACACGAGTGGAAGTTTAAAAAACGAGCTTTAGTGAGTGTTTTAATACCGAGCTATGTGCAGTCTCAAGCACTACTTTATCTTCATGTACATTTATCATATATTTCAAAAATAAAGCAAAAAAAATTAATAATATAATGAGATGGCGCCAAACCCTTCTCATCTAGGTATTTCTTGATTTTGCCGGCAAGAAGAGCTTGGAAGTTGGAAGGGCTTGGAATACCTACTTGTAAATCCTATACAGATGCCATGGAGATTGTAAAATAAAAAAAAAGTGTGCTATATAATAGTGTAGTCAATGAAGCCAGTTGACCGCCACAGTAATTCCTCAGTCAGAAAAAACTTTACAGCATGATAGAGTTTCAATAAATTAAAAGTAAGGTATAAATTTCCAAAAAATTATAATAATAGAAGGTTAGGTATTTTTTAATGAAAGTCTTATTTCATTGATATCTTTTTTAGGAAAAATGCTCCGTCTAAACTTTCTTCATCGGACATATGACGTATCATGACTCCCGTGTTTGCGGGAGATATGTTGCGGCCGGGCTATGGACATCTCGGGCGTGCGGGCGACCCGTGCGGGCCTCCCGGGTGGCCGCGAGTCCAGCTTTTGCATTAGTTGTGCTCGCGTGTAATGGGGTATAATGTGTTCAGATTATACATATACATAATTATATATATTGTATTTATATGATTCAATCTATCATTCTTATTGTAGATATTGCGAGGGGCGGGATTTTTTCCATGTTCTGATTTGTTTTGTGGTCCCCGAAGTTTCGGCACGGTTGCTGGGGTGTCGGGGGATCTGCAGCGGGTCGGGCCATGGTGGGCCGAGTCCCTCTTTTCGTAGTGTTTGCAGTATTAATGACCATGAAAGTTTAAAAATTATTTAAAAATTATTATTGCTATTATTTATATTTAATTACATATATTTTAAAATACACCTAAAGAATTAGGATGTCATTGTTATTATTGGACGAAGTGGTATCTGATTCAGTACTATAGTTTTTATTTTACTGCTCCTAATTCACCACAAATTTATAAGTATTGTAATTTGTTAAAATTAACTCTCAACTAGATTTTGTAATCTTTAATGGTTGCTAAAATAGGTTTTTTTTATCTGATTTGTTAATATTACCTATATTGAAGTGTTTTTTAACTCACCACAACATTATCAGTATTGTAGTATTGTAATTTATTGTAAAGTACCCGGTGCTGGTTCGGCGAGTCCGTTGGCCGAGCGCGCTGGCGGCTGTCGTGTGCATGGCCGGTTTGCGAAGGATTGCCATTGCTGCGGGCCCTGTATCTGTATACGTTGGGCGATCGTGCTGGGCCGGCGGGTTCGGCGATCCGGTACTGGGTCGCAACAAGCTGCCTAGTTCATGGGGATATTTGTGTTGTGTTTGGCCTAGACATTGTTTTGTCTCTTTTGCTCAAACTGGAAAAGCCATTTGTGTAACGGGGGCAGAGCAGTGTTTGGGTTTGACATGGCTTGGATGCTGCTGTGAATGGGGCAGTAGGTTTGTAAGTAATCTTACTAATAACTTTAATCGGTTTGTATGTTGGGTTATCTGATACTTTACTAGTATTTTTATTGTTCTGTTTATGACTTAAGTACCTAATTACCTTAAATTCATCAAAATTATATTTTTTTAAATTCTAGCTCATACTTAATTTAAGTAATTTTGTGGATAACTATAATTGGCCCTCAACCATGTAAACTTTGCATCTTTGTAATTTTTTTTATTATTGTGCTGTTGTTATCCTGAATAAAGAAATAAATAAATAAATAAATAAAAAAATATTCATGTACCGTTTATAAACAATAATATGAAATATCAAAAAAATGTCCCAGCAGAAACACCAAATTTTAATAAAATAATTGGGGTGACTTGGACTGAAAAATGTCTCTGTCGAACTTTTGAACGGAGTTATACCATTTTGTCAAGCGTACTCATGTTTGAAAAAAGTTTTGGATTTTTATCAAGTATCACATACTAGTATAAATAACTCATTTGGTAAAATGAATTTGGACTGAGAAATTACTCGGTTCAATATATAAACAGATTAAGTATATTTAGGTATAAATACCTAACTTCCGTGTGAGTTTTTTTTGGATAATCATTTAAAAGTTTATGGCTCATGCTTTTTTATAACCCAGCAAAGTTTCATCGACTGAGGAATTAATGTATGGGTCTCCATACAAAGAATGTGTTCATTGCCTACACTAATAATGAATCACTGCTGTATCGTAGAGAGAAGTACGCGTCATATAACTTGGCGAGAACTAAAATTAAGACATGACATAAGGCTTCTTTTTCCGACCGACCACGACGTTCAGCGCCCTCTGATAAATCCAAGCCATTTGCTGGCGCGGACTTCGAACATTATACGATACCGATTGTTTTTTTTTTAAATTTCTTTAAAGTATGGCATGGCGTAAAGTGTGCCATTTTAGGTACGAGTTAATAATTTGAATATTATAACATGAGTGTAGATAAAATCCTATACGAGTATTCTCAGTTAATACTGATAATGTGCATTAATGTAACAACTCAATTAATTATAAGCACTTCACACCTGCATACTATCATTTTTTTATTCAAAACAAGCCGTTTTAATAAAGGTATTCGCAACCTTTCGACGCGGCGCGAAAACATTACGGAAAGTGTTCCCAACGATCTCGAAGTTGTTACCGAACGAACGACCAATATTAACGGATATTGGAAAAAGATGGTAAAAGATGGCTGCCACCGGATCAAGAGCAGTAGGCACTAATATTCCCTGGTGCAATATCAGATTCGTGCTATAAAACCGCTCAGGGCGATCTTGGGTTATATTGACCCAACACTATTTCAAGAAGGCAGATATCGTGCAGTTTCCACATTGGAAATGATGGTTATCGTTGTTAACAACTGTTTTTGAAGATAACGTTTTGTGTAACAGAAGGTTTTGATTCAATGTTATCTTCTACGAAGCGCGAGGTTTTTCTTTCAAGCCAGTATTTGAATTTTCCTCGGTTAATTCTTGAAAGTATGAAAAGATTAATATGAATGAAGCAAAAGAAGAGTGCAAGGATCGTTGCAAGTGGCGATCCATAGTCTCTGCCTACTGGGAAACAGGCGTGAGTGTAAATGTAAGGTAATGTATATAATGTACTTTTTGGATGTATTGACCTGATGAAGTTCGGATTGAAGGACCACGCAAATCCTACTATATTATGGAGTGTCCCCACCTACAAACTGACTTCAAACGTACCTATCTTGTAAACCAAACGTCTTCCCTCACTGATCACTTGGTTAGGCGCATCTACTGCAGGATTGGGGATCTCACACAAATGTAATAAAAAAACATGTAATATGGAGTTAGTTTTGCACACTTTGGCTTAAATGCTAATATGGGCTTCGATCAATTAACTATTGTTGATCGAAGTAATTAGGTATGAATTATAATAGGGTGTAAAAAATCAATTGGACTCTGCTAGAGCAACAATAATAAGAAGGATGGCATAAATAATAAAAACGTTTATATAAAAAAATCTTGTGTTTTATTCTGGCATATACCTCTATCAAACTAGCGCACGCATTTTTACACCCTTTTGTGTTTTACATTGAACATTTTCATCAAATACCAAAGTTCGCCAAATTATCTCCATACCAGGTAGATACTACTTTTCTCATTCGATTTGTGTGAAATTCCCGATACTGCGGTAAATGTCGCCATACCAAAAAATCCTCAGCGTGTCTAGACGCATAAACTGAGCCACGTTTAAATTCTGTTGGTGGTTGGGGACACTAAATGGCGTGGTCCTTTGGATTATTTTTTGACATGTGGATTGCCGCCCGCGTGTGTTTGATGGCACGCTCTTGACCACCTGCATGCAGTTGTATGACTAGAAAACAGGTAAAAATTCTTGGATGTGTGCGGCCCGCATGCGAACCAGCCCCCTATTTCACAACCTTTCGGAAAAGGAATAGGATTCCCATTCTCTGATTTGTCTTTGTCTATTCTAAAGTCTCCGACAGAGACAGAGCATATATTTCGCTATCGGAGCGATTCTGACGGTTTGTGAATAAGAAAGCAGGACCGTAAGCGGTCCGCACCACATGACAGAAAAATGGTCTTAAGTATGAGTTTATTATTTTGACCCCTTCCTCAGTCTCTGTCTTAAAAAAAGTAATAAAATCTAATTCACTTAAACATTTCCAGTACCTACATGTTAAAAGTTACTTATAACATAAATAAGCAGTGCAACCACATAGCCTCTGAACGTTGAACATACAGTTACTAAACGCAATTTTGCTCTAAGCGTTGTGAAAAAGTTTCTCAATAAAGATGCAATACTAAAGACTCTTCCTTTTTAAAAGGAAAAATCGGCGTAAAATTTCATCAGCAAATTTAATTTCTTGTTGACTGCGGCGGCCCTCGTTCGTTAGATTGAAACAAATTTTCAATCAAGCTTTGGATTATTCGGCCGCGGTTTACACGACGCCGTTTGGTGATTGATCAATTTCGTCAATCCTACAAAAACAGGTTCAAATCGGAATCTTTAATGCAATCGTATTCCCTAATCCCATTACTATGCTATTTTTATTTTCTCATCAATATTATTTTTAGAAGGGCTTCTTTGCCCTTTTAAAAGTAATACTGATGAGAAAGAAAACAAAGAAAGAAAGAAAGCCTCAACGATGGCCTGCGATCGTTGAGGTTAAGCAACTTTCGCAATGGCCGGTCACGGAATGGGTGACCAAAAACTTTTCCTTTCGAGCTCCTCTGTGCTTCGAAAGACACGTTGAGCCGTTATTCTCGGCTGCATTTACAGTCGTTAATACCCACAAACAAGGTTGTGAAATAGGGGGCTGGTTCGCATGCAGGCCGCACACATCCTATGATTTGTTACCTGTTTTCTTGTCATACAACTGCATGCAGGTGGTCAAGAGCGTGCCATCACACACACGCAGGCGGCAATCCACATGTCAGAAAATAATCCAAAGGACCACGCCATTTAGTGTCCCCAACCACCAACAGAATTTAAACGTTTTTCAGTTTTTGCCTCTAGGCACGCTGAGGATTTTTTGGTATGGCGACATTTACCGAAGTATCGGGGGTTTCAAACAAATCGAATGAGAAAAATCGGCCAAGTGCGAACCGGATGACGTTCCGTGGGCAGGCCCCCTACAAGGTGGAGGACCGACGATCTGGTCAAGGTCGCGGGAAGCCGCTGGATGCGGGCAGCGCAGGACCGATCGTTGTGGAGATCCTTGGGGGAGGCCTATGCCCAGCAGTGGGTGTCGTACGGCTGAAATGATGATGATGAATACCCACAAACCCGCATTGGGTCCGCGTGGTGGGTCATGGCCCATTCTCCTTATCCATCCATAAGGAAGGCCATCCCAACAAGCAAAATTATCCTGGGACGCGTTTTTATAAGTCTATGTGGACTTGTAAGCCTCCTAAAGTGGCTCCAAATTTACCGACTGCGCTTGTAACAGCATAAGCAAATGCTGTTTTTACTGGAGTACATTTACTACTATAATTTTACCTTGTAAACGACTATAAGATCATTTTCCCTGACCATTACAGGCTCAAGACTCCTATACAAGCATAATTCAAGAGTAATTGCACTGAGGAGTAATTAGTTTAGAAACATAGACTTATAAGTGCCTATAAGAGGACATATTCATGCCATTATAATCGTAGACTCCTATAAGAGCCTATACTAGGAGTATATACTCCTATAAAACTGAGGAGTAATTACTCCGATTACTTTGACTTGTAGGCGTTTAAAAGAGAACATCTGCGTGCTGTTATAGTCTCACTGCTCTTATAAGAGCTAATGTTAGGAGTAAATACACTCAGGACTAATTACACCTATTACTTAGGCTTAAAAGCGATTATAGGATAACATTAAATGGCCATTATAAGTAAAAAAATCATGGCGATTTCTGCGGTTTTAACACATGCCTTTATAAAACTAAATATCCTATAACAGCATTATAAAGCATTTCTAAATGCCAGCTGCAAAAATGACAGCTACCTCGGGTATTTCTTAAAATAATTAATAAATATTAATATGTCAAATTGCAAAATTTATGTGGCGCGTTAAAATTTTAACTATAAACGTGATAGGGTTTCACACAAAATTCAAGTTTCCCGACGAAAACATAGTACGTAGTTCAACAACACAATAATTTATAGGTCACCTCCTCTAGAAGAGATAATGTATTACTCTCCCCATTACTTATTTTTCAACCTGTTTTAATTAAACAGAACCACTTCGTGACGATTTAGTTTGCATCTCGCGACTTGCCAGAAATAAACTTACAAAAGAATTTGCCGAGAGCTTAATAGTCTCATTTTATACTGTAAGACACTAATAGTAGATACCGCAAGTCTGTTTGGGTTGATGTGGCTCTTAACTAGAATCACTGTTGGTGTAAATGGCATATTCACGGACCATTATAAATACCCTACAAGTGCAGATAGACTTATAAAGTGGGCCCTTTTCCGGACTTATAACTAGTTATAAATCCTATATAGTCCTGATAAAATATGGTTCTAGGATAATTATAAAACCGTATTTTGCTAGTTGGGATTGCTCCAGCAGTGGGGACTTATAATGGCTAATGATGATAATGAATAGTAGGCGGGATATACTCGTAAAAACGAAAAAATCGTTTCTGTTGAAATTTTGGTCTGTCTTTTCGGTTTTGACACTGAAACTACTAAACGGGGCTTTAACGAACTTTTGGATGATGATAACTTGATACACTTCAGCACAGCACTCTGTAAAACATAGTTTAGTGTTGTGGTAAAGTATTCTACTCTGTGAAAATGTGAAATAGGTACTATATAGGTACTATAGAGAGATATTACGAATAAATTATTGATTTATTAACCAATCGGGATGCCTATGCCCAGCAGTAGGCGTCGGATGGTTTAAATTATTATTAAATACGTTATGTACTCATAAAACAATGAATCCGAAACGTATTTTTCAACTGTGTATTTCACCGTTAACAAAATTTTATTGTTATTTTCATTAGCGAAGCAGTTATACTGTCGAAATTTAACACCGCATCGAAAACAATGCAAAAACGAGGAGCATATTTAAGTGAAATTAATATGATAATTTGCATAACAATACGGCAAAATGCAAACATGTTGTAACTAAAGTTTGTGGAAAACTGGCTGTTATTTTCCAAATGTACATTACCTTCGAATGCCTGACTGCGTTTTTGAGCGAAAGGGGTTTGGTTCAAAGCAAGTATTGCAATGGAAACTAAATATACGATTTACCTACGCTGTTTGATATAATGCAAGCAGATGGCTTAAGGCTTGATGGCTACTCGGGCGTAAGAGCCTCGAGTCCACTACAGTTGAGGATTTCGAGAGGTCAACCGATGGCAAATGTTTGGCGTCCTCTAGAAGGGCTGCGATACTGAATAAAATGGATATAACGTTAAATAAGCGATTTGGCTATAGATAAGACACTATATAAAAAGATTTGGCCTCTTGAAGGAAACTATAGTTGACATTCGCACAATATTCAACTTCGGAAACAATTCGACACGGAAACTTCAGAGGATTTGCTGTGAATAACCATGCAGGTCTGCGAAACCATGCTGGTTTTCGATATTTTCTCGAGTCGGGGTGTACTTACCTACCTAGCGCATTTAGTCTAAGTCATCAGTTCATCATTCAGTTCAGTTCAAAAAAACATAGTTTCTTTTGGATGCGAGGGTTTCCTTCACAATACATGGAAAGATAAATTCTTTCTGTGTTCTGTGGTGTCCTCATATTGATGAAGCAACGCCAGCCTTCAGCGTTGGCAAAATTCGACGAGTCGTGTAAGCTTTTCGGTAGCTTAGTTGGTCAGAGCATCGGGCCGGATTTCCGGAGGCGCGGGTTCAAAAAGTGAGTTTATGCTCAAAATAAGAACAAAAACATTGAAAAAATTAAAAAGAGAGATTTTTTCATTACTCTTTACACATAAAGAAAATGACAAAGACAGAGTTTTTGAGAGATCCTGCCCTAACTATTTCTACGTTTTAAATCATTCCCTCTAATGTTTGTTACAAACTGTTTGTTAAAAAAAACATTAAACGATTTAACAGAGCACTCGGGCCGTGTTGCTTGGAACTAAAACTTTTCCATTTAAACTTAGAGATAGCTTCGTTTCATTGTAAAACCGCTCCAGATTATACTCTTTTTTTCTTTTATTTGTAACTTAATGTTGTTTAGTAGCGTCATTGGTTGTACGTCGAATCAGTATGTCCGAATGAAAAATAATTAGGGCCCTGTTCACTAACATCGCGGTTAACAGTCGGTTACGTATCGGCCCGATTAAAACTTAATGCTCGCACGTGACCGGCTTAGCAATCATCGAACCAACGGCTATCGTGACCAACGCGACTGTTGGTGCACCTTTGCTTGGGTTCGGATATTGTTGGCCTCCCATCTCAGGACTGACCCCAGCGTTGCGTAGCTTAAACTTCTTCCATTAATAGAATTTCACTATTGCTGGATTTCACCAAACTTTTATTCCAAGAATAACTCTTACTCTCAAATAGTAATGTCAAAACCCCATACTAGCTTATGTATGCGATGGTGTTCAATATTTATTTATTTACATTAGTATCCGAGAGTAAGCGTTATTCTTGGAATAAAAGTTTGGTGAAATCCAGCCTAAGAAGTTTAGTTATTTCGTTAGAGTAAAGAACAATTTTAAATGAAACGGTTTATTTTCTAATGGTTTGACAGCTGTCATACTGGAAATGTGCAACGTTTTCTGTCCCGGTGGCCAAAACTGGAACTAACGTGTTTTGTTTATTACTTATGTCATTTTGCTGCATTTTTGCTTGCAACCATAAGCGCCGCTGTCACCGGAACAGAAAAGATTGTCGATCCGTACATCCATACTAATATAAAAGTGAAAGTGTGTTTGTTTGTTTGTTTATTTGTTTGTTTGTCCGTATTTCACGTCATCATCATCATCATCATGTCAGCCGAACGACGCCCACTGCTGGGCATAGGCCTCCCCCAAGGATCTCCACATAAACGATCGGTCCTGCGCTGCCCGCAAAACGGAGCAAAACGGATCGAAGTGATTTTTGGTATGGGGATAGTTTGAGAGCTGGAGAGTGACATAGGCTACTTTTTTTTCCGAAGTTACAAATATTAAAAATTTTACAACGTACTACTATTTTAACAAGGCGTTTAAATGGTGCACTATCTCTTGTATTAAACATTACCGAATACTCATTAGGAATAGTATACTATTCCTAAATTTCGTACATTGCTGGTAACATTTAGAATTTATGTGAGACGGTGCTATTTGCCGATGATACATCTCTAGTCTTTAAAGTAGATAGAGGTGATGACTGTTCTGAAGAAGTAAATAGTGCTCTTTCAAAAGTGTCACATTGGTTTAATAGTAATAATTTATCATTAAACTCAAAGAAAACTAAGTGTTTAAAATTTTCGTTACCTAATGTAAGACAAGTTGATTTTCATATTAGACTAGACGGCGATACGGTCGAATTCATTAACAATACAAAATTTCTAGGTATTATATTAGACTCGCGACTACAATGGGATCCTCATATCGAAGCCTTGGCGAGTAGACTCAGTTCGGCTGCATTCGCAGTTAAGAAAATAAGGCTCTTAACCGATATTGAAACGGCTAGAATAGTCTATTTTAGTTATTTTCATAGTGTTATGTCCTACGGCCTTTTGTTGTGGGGCTCAGCCGCTAACATCCAAAGTATATTCGTGCTCCAAAAAAGGGCTATTCGCGCCATTTACAACCTCCGATCGAGAGATTCTTTAAGAGATCTATTTAAAGAAATAAACATTTTAACTGTTGCAGGACATTACATCTATGAAAATATAATTTATGTGAAAAAGTATTATAATACATTTGTAAAGCAGAGCGATATTCATCGCTTTAACACAAGAAATAAAGATAAACTTGTCGTTCCCAAGTTTAGGCTAGAAAAATCCAGAGCCTCATTTCTGGGGAAAAGCATAGCCTTTTTTAATAAAGTTCCACAGCATATAATTGAACTACCATTGCATAAATTTAAATGTTACATTAAAGAGTCGCTGATGAGCAAAGGATACTATAAAGTAGACGATTATTTGAATGACCGCAATGCATGGTCATGATGTAACACATAACATAATCACTGTTTAATATGATGTATTTTTATACTAAGCAATTGTTGTATTAGTAACGATATGTTTTTTTTTTTTTGTAAATGTCGTTACCTAACTAAGAAACGCTGGCAAGTTTCTTGCGCCCATTCTTCTTGTCAGTTAAAAAAGTCTTGAATGGGTGGTAGGAAAATATTGACGATTCATAAGTACATATTTATTATGTCTAAGTGAATAAAGAATATTTTTATCTTTTATCTTATTATTTAATTTTAGACAGTATTCATTACTGTTCATGATGAGTGTTCACAAGAACAACAACAATGCTATAAAGGTTTACCCTTTTGAACATAGCTTTTGAAGAGAAACCTCGAAAAAGACAGACATATTTTTAGAAATTCCACTTTAAAAAGTCCTAAATTTAATGAGTACACGTTCTCACCGTCAAAGGGGAAACAAATTCACAAAGTGGCAGAATACAAAGTCGTTTTACACAAAAGGGTAATTTTTTTACAAGAGCTTTTGGGTGTATCTTATGAATTTTAATTTTTCATTTATGCACCAAGTTATAAAAACATTATAACATGTCACAAATTATAACACCCCGGCTTTACGTTAACGCGCTTGTTAAAAGGTTTACGTTAAGAGCAATGCCTTTGTGTCCTTTACGACCCTCGTCAAATATAATATGTTTATCTACCGATTAATTTCTACACGGTTTTTGCTTGTTGTGAAGTGTGTAATTGATTTCTGATTGTGTATACGACTTTAATCGATTCCAATTATAGTTTTATTTGACTAACTGTTTTGATTGAAGATTTTTTATATCTAGCGGCTGTTCGAGTAGACACGACACAACACGACCATTAATTATTCCAATAAGCTAAGGGGTACTATTTATACATATTAAGAGAATTAATGAAACAAAACATTATTTTCTAAGCTAAATATTATAATAAAATATTTTATTTATTGCATTTAAAATGATATTTTTATTACACATGGAATTTGTTTAAAAATGGGACATATAGGTACTTCAGGGGTGTGTGTTTTATTTTTTAACTTTTATGAGTGTTTTTGTGACGTGGATATTTTTTCTGTTCTTCTTAAGCTCAAAATCTTTAAAATGTAGCTTCCACAAACCAATTTTAAAAGACAGAGATCACAGATCACCTGTTAGTATAGAGATATAACCGCAAAAGATAATATTAAATTCTATTACAATTTTAGTCAAACGCAAAGCTAATTAACAAAGATATCAGATTTGATTCAAAAATACCCTGTAACGTTTCAGTTAAGGGTACAAGGTACAATTTTAGGGTACAGAAAATAAGCTTATCTTAGACCCTTATAATCCCTGGCCGCAACTTTGATCCTCTCAAAATGGAGCAGACCTGCACAGATTGACGTTTACATCGTTATCTGTAGTACCAGACGACGCGACGGTTTAGTTGATACTACTTATATACCTTTTGGAATATAACAATGTTACCTTAGCACTGAGCCTCATGTGTGACACAATGTAACTTAACTTAAGCTCTCGACTTTTGTCGGAATTGCCATTTTACTGAATTCGTACGGATCATGCGTACTATGCTGGGGAGGGGAGTTATGTCACATATTATTGATAAATATCCATGTACTCATATTCCTTGTCTTGTGTGAAGAATAAATAATTAATATCGAACAGTCGACTACAAAATACCTTGTTACATCAAAGTTTATAACAAGTTAACTAACGCCCAAATACTGAAACCCGTCTCAATTTAAGGCGATGATTCCCGACCGAAATAGGCACGCTAACGCTTGCTCGGTCGCGCACGATACAATTCACGTGGACGCAGCGGTAGCCGGCAGTGAACTGTGAACTCGCGAGCGCCCCGCAAATCGAAAATCACTTAAAATTCAATTAAAATGTAAATAATTAAAAATTTAAAATTATGACGGCCGGAATCCCTCGGCTAATCAAAGACAGATATTTTCGTATATTTTTCATTAACTGAAACCTTTGAGTATTAAACCAAGTATACTGCAAGTAATACGATATTTGGATTACGATTAGACGTATGTTTCAGATTTTATTTGACACAGTAAAATATCACCAGTCGAAAAAAAACGTCTGGAAGCACTAGATAAATAACTATAAAATAACATATATTTTTTCCAAGTTTTAAGTACCTTCTTGTGATTTGCGAGTAATCCATAATTTAAAATACTCTATTTTGGGGAATCGCAGCCTTAAGGAGTGTCTTAAACCTCATAGCATCTATTTCCTACCTTTGACATTTTAAGCGTCGGGGCGATGTTTCAGAAGTTGCCCATAAAGTTGTTAAGTGTCCCAGTATTCGGGCGTCACTAACTAAGTATACCTTCTTGTTGAAGGTTAATATTGCTCAATTAAAGTTTCGTTATGAATCTTTCGCTATTGAAATACAAGCAGCTTATAACTATATGTAACAATCGAACCAATTACGGCATATCTCAGCTAAATATAGAGCTTCTAATTCCATCGGGAGCCCACCTGTTCCGCCGTACCATTAGCAAATGACATCAAACATTCCATCTGTGAATAGAACCGAAACAATACCGATGTCAAACAAACCACACGAGCGGTAACTTAATTATCTACGGATCTGTACCTATAGCCTTTTTCACTAGTAGGCATCGAAATAAAGTCCCCTTCTAACCTGTAAAAATATAGAATTCTTTTGTAGTCCATTTTTGCTTCGGTAAAAAGAGTTTAAACTTTTACGGTTTCTATAGATACTTGAAGAAGATCAAGTGATCAGTAGCCCTAACACGAAAAACTGTCGCTATGGTAACCGTTATCGTAATCGTATTATTTTGTATGAAAATGAGAGCAGCGCCTCTAAATTTGAAACACAACTTTTAAAATATTGTTCCAAAATTCTCGCATATTTTAAAACTGACCAAGTTTCTAGATTTTTATTTAATTCTAATATCTGCCTTAATAATTATCTATGTCTGTATAGCCTTTTTTCAATAATAGGCAAAGAAATATCATTTTAAACGAATATTATCATCCTTTTTAACGAAAAATATAAATGTCTTGTAGTAGGTATATATTCTTGTTGCGGTAAAAATAGTTTGCATTTTTTCGGTTTTTAATGATAAAAACCTCGTATAATAATAAGCCCTATTTCCATGTCATAATTTAGTTCTAAAAATTGACACGCGCCATGTTATGTAGCGCGTAACCTATTATACAGTTATATTATACTAGCGGACGCCAGCGGTTTCACCTTCGTGGTTCCCGTTCCCGTGGGAATATCGGGATGAAAAGTATTATATGTGTTATTCAAGCCTATAATCTATGTCTGTTGCAAATTTCATCTAGATCCGTTCAGTAGCTTTTGCGTGAAAGAGTAACACTAACATCCATACATCCAGATATCCATACATCCATACTCACAAACATTCGCATTTATAATATTAAGTAGGATAAATAAAAAATATCTCCCAAAACCAATTTGTAAGAGAAGTGACATGGACAGGACTCACAGGACTGCCACAAACACAGGTCTTAGGGTCAAACCAAACAGGAGGATTAACGTCGAAATCTTGTATGTAATCTATTTCATACACAGGTGGATTAAATCGAATGATATTTTAGTTAGGAGGCTTATAGTGGAAGCTCAATTGTATCTCATGTTTATATTAGGTACTTTTGCTGGGCTGTTCACAAACGTTCGGAAACGTTTCCGAGTACGGAATCTGTACAAATGGAATGCAACGGTTGTAAATCCCAATGTTTAACAATGCTGTGTGCATAGTTTGATTGAGTTAAAACTATCCAAAAGCAAATTGAAGTAATATAGAGTATTGTACGTATTCTAAAAACTCTATTCGCATCCGATTTTCAAACAAATCAGCAAATTTCATTGTATTTTGTGAGATAAATAATTGATTTAACTTGGTAGAACATTATAATCTGGTATTGGCTGGTTAGTGGTAGGACTTGTCCCACGTACAAGCTACCATCTTCTATAAATTTGGAGCATTAACAACGATATTTTCAGCATCTGTGTTATCAGCAGTTACAGACGCCGGTTCCTCTCCCTACGCGCTTCTGCCTTCAGCTCTACCATCACTTAACATCAGGTGTGATGAAGGATAAGTACTACCCCGTTGTAGTTAAAAAGAATCATTGACATTATTTTAATAGCACAATAGAATTAGCGATAAAACTTGTTTAGTGCAAAATCTGTGAAGTGTAATAATCTACAATTGGAATCGTAATGGACCAAAGGTGTTTACCTCAACGATCGTAAATTACTGCGCCACTTGCGACGGAACCCTAACTCGTGCGGTAGAGTCCTTATGGCCCTTAAAAAGACAATTTTATCTCACGGTACATTAAAACTGGCGAAAGAGCACCCAGTTCGTAGTGTTGCGAGTTCCGTACGTAATTTTTAAGTTTGATTATTTATTTTTGCTTCTCTTTACGTTCATGTATATGTATCTATTGTGTTATTTTTTAAAACGTACAATTTCAAATTTATGAAAAGCCGAAAAGTAATAAGTGCAGAAATAAAGTTATTTAAGTAGAAAAATGCCCTTTTCTAGTAAGCATGAGATGGCAAGCCATCTGCGCGTACCTATTACCATTAAACAAAAGCATCTTACGACGATGCAAGACGTGGGAAGTAATGAACAAGAAGATAATATAACTTAAAAATACCCAGCCTACAATAAACCTTTAAAAATGCGCAGCCGACAGGCAAAAACCTAAACAAAGTATAATAGTCTAGCAATTAGCTTTTAAACTAGCGACCTCGTTAATAAACTATAAACAATAGGTGCAGATGTGCATTACCTAACTTTCTAGTTTGGAAATTACCACTCGCCACAAGCTCAGATCAATCAAAGTATTATAGGCCTTATGGGCCTATTCTATCAGGCGGTTTTCTACCTTAATGTATATGAACATTCCTGTAAAACAAAGACTTTAGTTACCTTGCTTTTCAGAACAATGGAGCTTTTTGGACGATGTCCCGCTGGCCTCTCGTGGGTTTTTCCCATCCAAGCGGCTCAGAGACACCAGCCACCGGGCAGCGCGGGGGACGCGAGCGGGGAGACGTGCCGACGAGGAACCCGTCTTTAGAATTACGACCGTTTTGTCTTTAGAATAGGGATTAGAATTGTATAATTATCTAGATGTAAGGAGGTTAGGCCGCAGCAAGCTATCGGAGCGGGCGCACTTGGTTGCTGGACGCGGAGGAGCGAGTACACAAGTAGTCGATTTCTTAGTGATAATTATAGCTTTGTACCCTTTTGTTTGGGGATTATAATAAGTGGTGAATTGAGGAGCCGCAGGCATATCCTGGAAATACAGCTAAGTGTATCTAAGTGGTTACTTCCCAGACACATTTTCTCATAATATTCATATTGTCATAATAGTTATACTGTATTTTAATAACATACTGATTTAAACCCGTAGTTGAGTTCCTGGCGAAGTGACCACTCTAATTTATAGATATTAATAATATATTATTTTTATGTGTTACGGCTCTGAAGAGTTTTTTGTCTCTCAGTACGTTTTCTCTTCAGCTTTATAGCCTTAGGAACAGTGCTGAGAACTAAGAAATCTGTTACACGGATTTCTCAGTTTAAATAATCAAAGAGTTTCTCATATCATTTTAAAGAAATAAATTATCTTTCACCTCTTTATTCTGCTTTTCCATTTCTTGTCCCAAATAATCTAGAGCATCTAATTAATTTGACCAGTCTTTAGCTCAGTGGTTAGAGCAGTCACCCGGACAGTCGAAGGTCGTGGGTTCGAGTCCCATCGGAGCAAATTGTGAGACGGGTTGTTTTCCTAATACTGCTATTTCAGTAATATTTATCAGAGCTTATCCCCATTCTATGATAATCTAAATAATCTAACGTAAATATTACAGCTCAATAAAGCTGAGCCACTTTCTCTATCCTATTTATTAACCATTTTTGAGCGCTAGAATTTATTGTAACTTTGGCAATCTATTATCTAATTCCACTTTGCTGTCAGTCATTTATTTAATTCCACATTTTAATATAATAATCCGTTGGCTATAGTGATACCGAGACGTTCACAAAGACCGTTTGAGACCTATCGGTTATAGCCCGGATCAAAGTCCGCCTATTAGTAATTTAATATTAAAGTTTTGGATAGCTCGTATTATCTGATCCGACCTCTATTTCTAATCCGTGAGAGCCTCTCATCCTTACATTAAAATACCGGTGAGCCAGATCCTAAGCAGGCCTGCAATTATAAAAAAAGACCATAATACATAATATACGGATCCATAAATTATTACAAAAAGGGACGGCTCGTTGCGCAGATCTGATCTGACGCAACACATAAACAAAATCAAAGATTATATAATCGATACAGGAAAGCAGAGCTCTTACGCGCAGCTTGAAGGTCCGCATTGTCGCTGAGCACAATATAGCTGACGTAAGGCCGTCGCTACGCTCAGGGACGCGATAAACCGTTCATGGGCTAAGAATTAGAAATAGATACTGAGATCAAATAAATACTGAAGAGGGGCACAACAGACAGGCCGCAGGCGCAGTCCATCTGAGCCCTTCCCTATTAATAGTGACTTTTGTTGTGGTAATACAACCCACGGTTTAATAGTAGATTGCCAATCCATTACAATCACCTATCTATCAATCCTATAACTAGACGATCATTACCAGGTAACTAGACGATCATTACCAGGTACCCTTTAACCCTAACTCATGCACACGCGGGTCGCTTGAGTAACGACAGTAAATCAGAGAGAGGGCGGGGGTTGCCATCTCACGTGCTGCGCGTGACCAGGATTCTAGATCTTGTGTCAATAAAAATAGACACAACTAGATTCAAAGAACTTAATTTACTACATTTAATTTAATACACAACGTAGAACTTTTATTTTCATTAATTAAATATACATATTAAATCTTATTATCTGGGAGAGATAACTAGTACACAACGTAGAACTTTAAATTTTATTAAATAAATATACATATTAAATCTTAATATCTGGGAGAGATAACTAATACACAACGTAGAACTTTAAATTTTATTAAATAAATATACATATTAAATCTTAATATCTGGGAGAGATAACTAATACACAACGTAGAACTTTCAATTTTATTAAATACATATACATATTGAATCTTAATATCTGGGAGAGATAGGTCTCGTCTTTATATCTGGGAGAGAATTTTGTTTTACAATAAAATCTTAACTCTTTTATTGGATTGGTAGAAGGTTTTAGTTTTAAAGGTGGTAGCTGTTTATTAATTGTGTTATTTTACAGGTCGCTGCTTATCTTACTTGAATTTATATACATTTTATATACTGTGTGACTTTGCAGGTTGTAATTAACTTTTGTCTTGTTAGTCGCGTACAGTTACGTACGGGAAAATAGTATAGTTACTAATAACAATTATTATGTCGGATTATATAGTGACGCGCCGGGTTGACTTTTCTTATACCTAATTTTCAATATTTGCAATAATAAAAATAGCATCGTGAATGCAAAAAAGTCCAAATTAAAATAATAATTTACAAGGAAATAATGTTCGGGAAAACACTAGGTCGCGTGTAGATCAAGTAGATTTAAATACGTCAAGTCAAACGTTTGTCTGTTTAGAGATTATTATTATTATTATTAGTAAAAGATCAGATAACCAAAAAGCTAAATCTTTAGAAAGCATAAGCGTTGATTGACACCGGCTATTCAAATAACGGGTATTGCGACTGAATTATACGAGTATTTCAAAACTCAGGTTAATTTAAATTATCATCAATGTACAGAGTGCGTTCGGATCTAAAAGTGAGGGCGTAAAACGATTAATTCGGAATGACGTAGGCATTGTCGATGCCCAAATAGAAATGCTTGTCCTAATTTTGCGGAAATTACCAAGATTAATAAATACTAAATTTTGATTGGTTAGAGAGGGTTAGAGGCGTGATTAGATGTTGTCCTGACGAAAACTGAAAACTGAAACATTAAACACTTAGGAGTAAAAACAAAGGCTATAATCGGTTCTTGTAATGATACTGAAGGATTGTGCGAGGAATGTTAAACTATCGAAATAATAGAATACCTAATAAAATGAACCTAACGTACAGAGGGAAGTTGAGACTTCGGTTTACGTGGGAATTATAATAAGACAATAGGCCGTAGTAAACTAGCTGAATTGACGGTCAAAGACTTTGTTGCTTCTTTACAAATAAGCGCGGAACATAAAAGATCTATTGTTACCGGTATTACAAAAATATAGATGTCTTTATACAAAAGCTCGGGCTAACAATAAATACGTTTACGAGTTAAAAGAGACCGACGAAAACATGTGGGTTTTAAAACATAGCTTTGATAGATACAACTGTGGTTCTAAGATTAAGTTAGGGTATAGTTTAAAATTTAAGGTACTATGAGGATAAGTTAGCTGATAGGTTATTATTAATCTTCAAGAAAAGAATACACACCGTAAGGATATTCTTAGTTCATACATCTCAATTTCAATGTTATCAATTCCATATTGCGGAACCTGGGACTCCGAGATGCTGCGAGAACGAATCACCGATTCCGCTGTGTGATTTCCCGTTGTCACTCTAGCTAGAAACCAGCACCCAGTAAGGGATATCCCAATGATGGAAGGCCAGCAGTGGAAAGTTGACAGAGCAAATTGCCGGATATACTTAAGTTAAGTATTTATATTAAATAGTTTAACTTTACTCCTGTCTTTAATAGGAAAACATTTCAATTTATTAGGTTTGCGATAAGTATTGCTTGACCACAATGGTTAAGTAAACAAGTTAACGACTTTTCAATTATCTAGAATAATATCTAGGATTGGATATAGAAGCTACGGGGAGAGATCTTGGCACATTAAATATGATTAAAAAATGTGTAAATCACATAGATTTATAGAAAAGCATTTTTGAATTATAATAATCACGAACATGCTTCGTGTGGCTTGCTACATATAATAGCCACAGCTGCGGGGTTCGAGCCTCGCAAATAGCTAACTGTGTTATTTTAAAGTCAGCTATTATACATCAATTATCTGTCTTATACAATGACTATGTTCATTGTCAGTTGTGTTTTGGATTTTTACATTTACTGGAAATAAAAACATGCGGTTAAAGGTTTCCGATTTACCATTTTTAGACAGGTACTACATATCTTCTTTAAGTTAGCTTAAATAATACTATTCCAGCAACACATGTTATGGTTGAAGGTGTGTAACTGTTTCGATACAGTTCGATAACTTAATTTGTTGGTGCAATAAAACCACAATCAAATGCGAATTTGAAGCAAAATAGATTTAGCTACGGCTAAACTATTACACGTAGCGAAGGTGTGAGACTGTTTCGATACAGTTTGATAATTAAATTGGTTGGTACAAGAAACCCGCAATCAAACTCGAATTTATAGCAAAATAGTTTAACTACTATTAAACTTTTACACTTAGTGTGGTATGAAACTGTTTCGATACAGTTTGATAATTAAATTGGTTGGTACAATAAACCCACAATCAAAGGTGAACTTGGAGCAAAATAGATTTAGCTATGATGACTAAACTATTACACTTAGTGCGATATGAAACTGGTTCGATACAGTTTGATAATTATATTGGTTGGTACGATACACCCACAATTAAATGTTATTTTGGAGCAAAACAGTTTTAACTATGATTAAACTTTACACTTAGTGTGGTGTGAGTCTGTTTCGATACAGCTCGATAATTGAATGTGTTGGTGCAATTAACTCATAATGCGATATTTGAAGCATTATGTAGAGCTAAAGGGTAGTTTGAAGGCAATGTAATTATCACTGCCTCTGTGGAAAGGAAGAAATCAGAAATATTGATATTTGTAAAGATATTATTAATTAGGCTAACCTACTACTAATTATATAATAATAATTTCATCCAAATGCCAAGACTATGGTACACAGAAGAGTAAAAGAAAGAGGGAGAGGTTATTGATGTATTGGATACAGGTGCCATACTTATTTTTTTTTAAATATGTCAATTTCATATGGTGTGACACGAGCGGGCACTAGCCAATTGCCGGGTCACCAGTACTTCGGAGTGGGTACTGACTACTACTACAGTGCCGAGGAAACGTTCAAACGTCCTGAAACTTGGGACTGGACAAAGGGCAGATAAGTTGCGTGGTTAAGTGTAGTTATAACAATAGCAAATAACCTATTGATAAGAAGGTCTCTGGTTAATATTAAAATCCGATACGAATCCATTTATACGCTAAAACAAATGTGAATACTTAATTAAAGTTTAAAAATCTTAGCTAAATCATAACAATCAACACAAACATTGTAGATGCCTAAAATAAATTATTATTATAACTATTATTATCACAATGGTACTATGCAAACAATTGACACTTTTTACATAAGTGATCTTGTTAAATTAGGAACGTACTTGGTATAAAACAATTAATCTTATAAGAAACATAATATTGTAAGGAAATCATATTAAAAACCATAAGATTGCGAATCATTCAGCGTCTAGTAAGCCGGTCGTAACGAAAGAGGTAGGCGAGATCATTTTGCTGCTTTATACGAGCTTTTACCAATCGGAAAATATGGGGAAAGATTTATTTTGTCATACAGTACGCATTTAGCAAATTTATAAATCTGTAGCTTTGAAACAAGTGATAGGTAGAGCCGTTTTAAAATGTGTAGAGAAATTTAATGAATGTATAAACATCGGACATATCGTCACTGATAACGGGGCTCAGTTTATATCAAAAACTTGATAAGATGGTCTGGCTCGATTAAAAATAAATTTGTCGCACACATCGGTGCGCCACCCGCATCCAGATTCATTCAACCGAACGCGTGAACAAAGAACTAGGTCGTATGTTCCGTACATATTGCGATAGGTCACATAGATCATAGGTAGCCTGAGTCCCGGAGATAGAAAGTTGTTATAATAGTAAAAGGTTGACAAAGAAATTTACCCGACTTTACATCGGACCATTCAAAATAGCGGCTGTCCCGCACAACAACGTATATACTTTAGTTTGTCCGTACTCTAACAAGACAAAAGAAAATTATAACGCCATTCATTTGTTTAGATATTATATTACTAACGATGAACGTAGAACCCTGATAGTTTGACTGAGTTTGCTGCGAGGATAACGAGTAAATTAAAATTATTTTGAGAATACTATTTATTTTTGGGATGCGCTGCGTTTGGGTAACTTATTGTATAGAAGGTGTAGAAAGTTAGAAAGTTTCAACTGTCTACAGGGAGAGAGATGAGATGGCAAGCCATCTCATCGTACCTATTACCATTAAACAAAAGCATCTTACGACGATGCAAGACGTGGGAAGTAATGAACAAGAAGATAATATAACTTAAAAATACCCAGCCTACAATAAACCTTTAAAAATGCGCAGCCGACAGGCAAAAACCTAAACAAAGTATAATAGTCTAGCAATTAGCTTTTAAACTAGCGACCTCGTTAATAAACTATAAACAATAGGTGCAGATGTGCATTACCTAACTTTCTAGTTTGGAAATTACCACTCGCCACAAGCTCAGATCAATCAAAGTATTATAGGCCTTATGGGCCTATTCTATCAGGCGGTTTTCTACCTTAATGTATATGAACATTCCTGTAAAACAAAGACTTTAGTTACCTTGCTTTTCAGAACAATGGAGCTTTTTGGACGATGTCCCGCTGGCCTCTCGTGGGTTTTTCCCATCCAAGCGGCTCAGAGACACCAGCCACCGGGCAGCGCGGGGGACGCGAGCGGGGAGACGTGCCGACGAGGAACCCGTCTTTAGAATTACGACCGTTTTGTCTTTAGAATAGGGATTAGAATTGTATAATTATCTAGATGTAAGGAGGTTAGGCCGCAGCAAGCTATCGGAGCGGGCGCACTTGGTTGCTGGACGCGGAGGAGCGAGTACACAAGTAGTCGATTTCTTAGTGATAATTATAGCTTTGTACCCTTTTGTTTGGGGATTATAATAAGTGGTGAATTGAGGAGCCGCAGGCATATCCTGGAAATACAGCTAAGTGTATCTAAGTGGTTACTTCCCAGACACATTTTCTCATAATATTCATATTGTCATAATAGTTATACTGTATTTTAATAACATACTGATTTAAACCCGTAGTTGAGTTCCTGGCGAAGTGACCACTCTAATTTATAGATATTAATAATATATTATTTTTATGTGTTACGGCTCTGAAGAGTTTTTTGTCTCTCAGTACGTTTTCTCTTCAGCTTTATAGCCTTAGGAACAGTGCTGAGAACTAAGAAATCTGTTACACGGATTTCTCAGTTTAAATAATCAAAGAGTTTCTCATATCATTTTAAAGAAATAAATTATCTTTCACCTCTTTATTCTGCTTTTCCATTTCTTGTCCCAAATAATCTAGAGCATCTAATTAATTTGACCAGTCTTTAGCTCAGTGGTTAGAGCAGTCACCCGGACAGTCGAAGGTCGTGGGTTCGAGTCCCATCGGAGCAAATTGTGAGACGGGTTGTTTTCCTAATACTGCTATTTCAGTAATATTTATCAGAGCTTATCCCCATTCTATGATAATCTAAATAATCTAACGTAAATATTACAGCTCAATAAAGCTGAGCCACTTTCTCTATCCTATTTATTAACCATTTTTGAGCGCTAGAATTTATTGTAACTTTGGCAATCTATTATCTAATTCCACTTTGCTGTCAGTCATTTATTTAATTCCACATTTTAATATAATAATCCGTTGGCTATAGTGATACCGAGACGTTCACAAAGACCGTTTGAGACCTATCGGTTATAGCCCGGATCAAAGTCCGCCTATTAGTAATTTAATATTAAAGTTTTGGATAGCTCGTATTATCTGATCCGACCTCTATTTCTAATCCGTGAGAGCCTCTCATCCTTACATTAAAATACCGGTGAGCCAGATCCTAAGCAGGCCTGCAATTATAAAAAAAGACCATAATACATAATATACGGATCCATAAATTATTACAAAAAGGGACGGCTCGTTGCGCAGATCTGATCTGACGCAACACATAAACAAAATCAAAGATTATATAATCGATACAGGAAAGCAGAGCTCTTACGCGCAGCTTGAAGGTCCGCATTGTCGCTGAGCACAATATAGCTGACGTAAGGCCGTCGCTACGCTCAGGGACGCGATAAACCGTTCATGGGCTAAGAATTAGAAATAGATACTGAGATCAAATAAATACTGAAGAGGGGCACAACAGACAGGCCGCAGGCGCAGTCCATCTGAGCCCTTCCCTATTAATAGTGACTTTTGTTGTGGTAATACAACCCACGGTTTAATAGTAGATTGCCAATCCATTACAATCACCTATCTATCAATCCTATAACTAGACGATCATTACCAGGTAACTAGACGATCATTACCAGGTACCCTTTAACCCTAACTCATGCACACGCGGGTCGCTTGAGTAACGACAGTAAATCAGAGAGAGGGCGGGGGTTGCCATCTCAAGCATAACATTTATTTCTATGAATTTTAGTGTCACACTAATATAAAACTATAGCTTATTTTAGAGTGTTTTGCCAATATTATCGACACTGTAAGTAAATTGAATGAAACTCGAACCAAACACTAAACTGAGGGCCTACTCTGAAACGCAAAACCCGAAACTTCGGTATACCCGTCCCTCTCACTCTCCAGTCATGACAGAATCGAATGAAAGGGGCGGGGCTAACCGAAGTTTCGGATTAGCGTTTCAGAGTACGGTCCCTGAAGCGGGAGCGTCAGTCTCGCGGCGGCGGCGGATACTTAATCTAGAATAAGAAATATTTGATTTTTTTCTTTGTATATATGTTTGTAGTTGATGAGCTCTAAAACTACTGAACCGATTTACAAATTCCTCCTTACTTTAGACTTTTTTTTACATTCTTCCTGAGTGACAAAGGCTATAATATTTCATCCTGATATTCCTACCGGAACGGGTACAACGGCGGGCAGCCACTATCAGATAAAGAGATAGCAACCGCCCGCCGCCGCCGCGCGACTGACGTACGACCAACTTCAACGCGTCGCTCCCGCTTCGCAGACGCGTGGTTGTGTTTGTATGTTCAGAGCATAAAACCTTCCAGCAACTACACTTCAATGCCCAAAAACACGATACGTATGTACTTCAAACTTTTCTAGGAACCAACGAAATATTTAGATCATGTTTTTCCTATGGAACCCTAAACATACTAAACGCTTTAATGGATTGCGTAGGACGACGTAAATCTACAGTGAAACACGCGCAAATCCCCTTTTGCACTGATGCCTTTTTACTGAGATAAGTGTTTTCATATTCACGGAACACGAGGCGTTCAAATACCGGAAGACGATAGATGTTTTGTATTGAAAATGTACTAAATTGAAAAAACTACATACCTACGACATTATTATTTGTTAATTAATTTATTAGTCGTTTGTGGTTTATTTCATTGACCTATAATAATATAAAACGTTTAAAAAATAAAAATGTAACCGCCTTCAAAAAGAATCTTGAAACAAAATTAACAAACACTAAAAAACGAAAAAAAATAATAAGATTTTTTATTGAAAGGACGAAAATGCGTGACTTTTTCTAACTTATCTTGGTACTTATTGAACTGTTTGACTACACTACATTTGCGGTTTTTGAAAATGTGTTATATATCTCAAAAATTGCCTACTAGGTATCGTTCAACCATTTTTCACTCTTTTATTTCAAAAGTTAGAGGGGGCGGGGGTCACACATTTTACCACTTTGGAAGTCGAAATAAATAAAGGTAGGGGTTGTAGTCTGTATCTGAAGTTGGAAACAACGACGGGTATTACCACATACACCCAGACCCGATGAAACATTAAAACTTCGTTTTCAATATTTAGCCGACTGGGAATCGAACCCGGGACCTCTAGAGATAGTTGCACCAAAGAATACTTTAATATTTGGTGGATACCTTGAAAACCGGAGCGTACACCACTCAGCCACGGAGGTCTTTAAAATGTATAAAATTCAACTAATGCTTTACGTTTTTGGAAGTTTGGGAATGTAAGTAAAATGATAACTATTCAAAGTTATTTTAAACGAATTGTAGAATAATTTAGAACGTAAGAGGTTAGACTAGTTTGACAATTGAGACTTCCTAAATGAAAGATATACCATTTTACAAACTACTATTTTATAGCTATTGTAGAGGATAGACAAGGGCCTTAGAATGATCTGCGGAAACAGTTATAAAAAGAAAAGGGTCTCAAAAAAGCTCTACCATAAGGTTTAACAATATTACATATTATATTGTTGCGAATTGTGAAGAGTTAAGATAAAATTTGCCTTTATTTTATGACAGGCACTGATTAACGGGTAAAGGGTATCCTCATCAAAATCTTCATAAAATTTAATTGACCGCTTATTTTAAATTAATTAAATTAGGACACGTGATATTTGAAGGTGCAGGCTTTTACAAGGTAATTATATTTAGCTTTTCTATTTCTATCTTTTATGAACTAATAGCAAGAAAACGTTTACAGTCTGTAAAGTAGAAAACACACAGTCCTTTTTGATAAGAAATATTTAATTAATTGAAATGAACATACAAATTACACAGGGATACTATAGGCGTCGCACTCGCAAACAAATTCACACGCGCACCGCTAAGCATCGACTACCAGAAACCGCATAGAGCAGGGATATAAGTTCCGATTCCCGCCCAGAGTAGTGCTGCTTCATACACGACGTTTTCCAGGTATTTGAAAAGATTTGCGAGTATTCATGCCTATGAGCTAAATAAACAAAAATATTTTTAGGATACCCTTTAGGACCGAGTTGCTAAAAGGACAGATTAAAATATATTTTTTTCTTGTATAAACGAATTTGTTTTCACTATTAGTTTTAACAGTATAATACTTTACCTTTATTTATTTTAACAGCATCTCTATATATCTAGGAAGGGAGTAATCCGTGATCCAAACAGTATTTCTACATCTCGGGCTCGGCCCTCTATGGAAAATCTTAAAAACTTGCAGACTAACCACTATGCTGTTAAAGCTAAGCTTCACCAAGCCATATTAAGCTACATGAAAAAAATCTTTTACACGTGTACGATAGCGAGGACATAATAGACGCCTTTAAACTGTGAACATAAATTCTAAAAGTTTTCCAATTTGAATTTAACTAACAACTTGAGATTTTCTTGGCGGAATACTAAAAAGTTTTAGTATTCTAACTAAGCTTTTGGTACAATCGGGGAACTTCTGACCACGTCACGGAGATTTTTGCTTGCGCTCCAGTCCGATTACTAGTATGTACAGTAGCGTGCGCGAAGATTGAGTGTAAGCGATTTTGGCCTTAGAGTGTTGGTCGGGAAAATCCTGTACATGGTTAAAGAGAGACAATTATTAACGGCCAGATTTAGTGCGCAAATGTGGTACGTGTTGCAAGTTTTCAACTTTGCGGCGCAAGACTGGAATATTAAGATATCTGATTTAACTGGGTAATTCCGATGTTGAATTCACAGTGTTAGTTAGGCGAGACTCGAGATGTAAAAAGAAAAGTTCATATTATAAGTATTCGTCGCTATTCAAGTATTTTTATCTCAATCAGATGACAACACTGGAGTTTAGATCAAAGTTCATTTTCTTAATTTCGAAACAATATTTTGATTGAGATAAAAATAGTCAAATGTCATAAGTATAGGCAAAATCTAAAAGGATTTATATCAAAAAATATTTTAAAATACCGTTATTTCTATTTTTCTCTATTTGGGGTAAATCTCGAAAAATACCCTGAATGTGGCTAATTTTACTCTACATAATATTTGGTCCATTACATGCCAAAATTATTGGAGATATAGAAACCGAAATAATCGCGAAAAACTGATTCTTGTGACCTTTGATATTAAGGCGCTACTCGGAAAAAATATGGACATTCTGATTTAAAACTATAGGACGGTTACAGTTGTTACAAATCTGGTAATAAGATATATATTTCTTCATACCTTTAAATAGATTCGTATAGTTTCAAAAACACGATTTTATGATTTTGCCTCGACACTTTTTCTTTTCGAAAAGACCTTTAAAAATACGAAAATTCAAGATTATTCTTAAATGGGGTTACTTACACTATTGGACATTGGTTTAATTAGTAGACACACCAATAATATTTAGGATCGTATGGAAGCATTTTTTTTAAATCGGTGTAGTTTTTTAATACGAAATGATTTTGTGTTTTTTTAGCCTAATCTGCAAAATCGGTCTCGCTCCCGCGCGCGTCGTTTTCTCATTGCTATCTCGCTTCAGCATAATTTTTTCGAGTATCGCCTTTAATAACTTACGAAAGACACAAGATTTCATGAGACTTTTGAGACAACTTTTAGAACACCAAAATGAAGGTCTACACGAGCTTACAGCTTCTTATCCCTCATTCCGAGGTAAAACCCTTAATTTGACTGGATTTTGAGTTATATTTTTATAATTTATAAAAATTACAAGAACGTGTAGCAAAAAACCTGACCTTTGAGAAATTGATTAATTTTGTTTATTTTAAGACATTATCACCCGTTTGCACTAAACTTAAAAATCGCCTAAGTCTTTTCCTAGCTAACTTAAGACATTCTTAACAAAAAATTGCTTTGCACTAACCTTAGGACATTCTTAAATGCACTTTTGGCTATTTTTAACTTACGGGCCCAATATCGAGCGCCTAAGGCTTAAGAAATACCTATATCAGTGATTATTGTCTGTGGCATTGTGAGCAAAGAGTAGTGCGACAAGCTTTTCTGTTCCGGTCATTATCTTTGGAACTAAAACAGTTTTCATACGACAGTCCATTTTGACAGACCCTAATTTCGTATTGCAAGTGACTCCTGTGTCACGGCTGTCACCGGAACAGAAAAGCTTGTGGCTTTTGTATTCTTGTTTGCTAGATAGAGACACAACACATGTGACATACGTCATTCCTCATTTTTTAAAAAAAAACATTACAGATCGACAATCTTTTCTGTTCCCATGACAGCGGCGCTTATGTTTAGCAGCAAAACATGAAAGTATTAGCAAAATGACATTAAAAACAAAACTCGTTAGTTCTAGTTTTGGCCACCGGAACAGAAAAGGTTGCGCACTGTATTTATGTTTTTCCTGACAGTTGAGCTCAGTTGACTTTTTCTTTTCTCGGTGAATTACTCCTACCAAATAAAATAGACAACGCCTGAGCTTTTGTCTCCTTTTAACTTACGAAGGAATCAATGAGAAGTTTCAACAAAAAAAATATCCAGTGACCTACTTTACCTCGCCAGGTTTAAAATCCATAAACAATTAATATTTGAATTCATTCATTCATTCTTTTAGCAAGGTGATGACTAATTTACGACGTAGTCTGTCAGTGCAAACAAAAATTTTAGCTCGGCTGTTTTAGGCTGTTTCTAAGCTAAGATGTATCTATATATATAAAATTCAAAGTCCTGACTGACTGACTGACTGACTGACTGACTGACTGACTGACTGACTGAGATATCAACGCACAGCCCAAACCGCTGAACCTAGAGACTTCAAATTTTGCACATAGATACGTTATATAGTGTAGGCATCCACTAAGAAAGGATTTTTGGAAATTCCACCCCTAAGGGGGTGAAATAGAGGATGAATGTTTGTATGAAAGTCCGTCAGTTTTGAAGTTAGGATCTTCAAACATTGTATTTAGGCTGGCAATTAAAAAATAATATTTACCTGTGTCAGCGTTTTTGACAATTCCACCCCCGAAGGCGTTGAAAAGGGGGATGAAATGTTGTATCTGGAAAGTCCTTCATTTAATTTTTTATTTAGGCTTATGGTCGGAAAGTAAAACAAATAAGCAAAAACATGTTTCGTATTTTTTCGAAAATCAACCCCTTAGAGGTTAAATGGGATAAATAAACCTAAAAATCGATATGGATGTCGTTATTGAGGTTTTATGGGATGACGATTGCAAAAATGGCATTTATTTTGATGTTTAACACGCTGAACATGATTCAACCCCTAAAAGGTTGCAATAGCGGTGAAATTTTAAATGAAAAATCAGGGGTAAAATAGACATTTCAATTTGAAACTTTGTAGGCTTATTTCTTAAAGCAAAGAGGCAACCCATTTAGTAATTTTCCCAAAATTAAACCCAGGGGTAAAATAGGGGATGAATATGTGTATAAAAGTCCGTCAGTTTTGAAGTTAGGATCTTCAAATTTTGTATTTAGGCTGGCAATTGAAAATTTATATTTTCCTGTGACAGTGTTTTTGACAACTCTACCCCCGAAGGGGTGAAAAGGGGGATGAAATGTGGTATCTGGAAAGTCTTTCATTAAATTTATTATTTAGGCTTATGGTCGGAAATTAAAACAAATAAGCAAACACATATTTCGTATTTTTTTCGAAAATCTACCCCTTAGAAGTTAAATGGGATAAATAAACCTAAAAATCGATATGGATGTCGTTATTGAGGTTTTATGGGATGACGATTGCAAAAATGGCATTTATTTTGATGATTTAACACGCTGAACATGATTAAACCCCTAAAAGGTTGAAATAGGGGTGGGGTTTTGAATGAAAAATCAGAACTAAAATAGACATTTCAACTTGAAACTTTGTAGGCTTACTTCTTAAAACAAATAGACAACCCATTTCGTAGTTTTCCGAAAATCAAACCCAGGGGGTAAATAGGGTATAGAAACCTAAATCATCTTAAGTACCCTAAAAGTTCTTGGTAGGTTAAGCTACTCAAAACTAACTTTGTGATTGTGAAACAGACACTTATTATATACTAGCTTCCGCCCGCGACTTCGTCCGCGTGGACATTCGAGAAAATACTTAGGGGACCAATAACCAGGATAAAAAGTATTCTATGTTTTAATTTTATAAAAATCCGATCAGCCGTTTTTACGTGATTAGGCGGGTCCTCCCTCACCAAACGAGCAGCCTCGTGCGAGGCCCGCCGCACGTGGCAAATGTTCTGCCTCGCTCGAGGCTGCTCGCTTGGTGAGGGAGGACCCGCCTAATCACGTAAAAACGGCTGATCGGATTTTTATAAAATTAAAACATAGAATACTTTTTATCCTGGTTATTGGTCCCCTAAGTATTTTCTCGAATGTCCACGCGGACGAAGTCGCGGGCGGAAGCTAGTCTTATATATGACAAGCTCAACCCGAGTTTAGTGCAAACGGGCATGAGAATATTAACTTTTTAAACTTTCATGGTCATTAACTGGTCATAGTAATTATGAATATTACTTCCTATCACAAAAGAAAAATGATGGACGTGGGGTAATTGTTTATTTTATATTGTTTAGCAGTTGTTAATTTTATATTGTATAGCTTTAGTTGTTAAGAAGAGATAATAAAATTATTATGGATTTTATTTTCGCGTTAAGTATTTAAGCACTAGCTTTTCGCCCGCGGCTTCGCCCACGTGTACTACACGACGTTATCCTGAGGGAATGTGATATTTTTCCGGGATAAAAAGTAGCCTATGTTCCTCTCCAGGCTACAAAGTATATGTGTCCTAAATTTCAGCCAAATCCGTTCAGCCATTTTGACGTGATTGAGTAACAAACATCCAAACATCTAAACATCCAAACATCCAAACTTTCACATTTATAATATTATATAGTATAGGATAGTAGGATTAACTTCTTGAAGAACCACGAACTTTAACCCATTAACGGCGGAATTTTTCTACTGCTACGGATTTTTTAAATTTTTTTACTTATATGTTTTTAATAAGGATCAAACTGTTATAATTTCATTAAAAAAAACATTATCTCTTATACTTTTGGAAAAATGGGGTGATGCCATATGGCACCGCTAGCATAATATAGTAGCATAATAGGTATAACCAGTATCTATTATTGAGGATACTTCTTATCGTAAAGTCAACAAACCTAGAGGAGATCATTTGAAATAAGGAAATAAAAACTCTAATACAGAGAAGCTTATTTATTATAATCAATACTAAAAGTATTTAAAAATGGCTATTTAATACAAAAAATTTGGTAAGTAAGTACTTACCTATGAATAGGTAAATTGCATTCCAAGTCCAGTCCGACGCCACATTTACAACACCCAGATCTGGTTTGGCTATGACATGGACCAAATGCACACCTTTGGCGCTTACCTCCATCATTGGGTTCCTCGACGATTACCACAATTAGATAAACAACCACGAGAAGACACGCGACTAGTAAAGTAGACGGCAATGAAGGCTCATCTTCGTTATCGGTATCGTTCAAAGTCAATGAAATGCTTTTACTATCACGGACCTTCTTTTTATCAGCCAAGACCACTGAGCTGACCTAGAGCTGAGCTGCCGGCCTGTAAGATTATTGACCTAACCTGGTTGATCTTCGTCGCTAGAATCTTCAGCAGTTGGGATTGCTGGGTCTGGTGGCTCAATTAATATACACGATGATACCAAGGTTTTATCATTTTCTAGAACAGCAAGTGCATCGTGCAAGATACAGCCTCTGTTATGACAAAAATATAAATCAAACAACTAGTCCTAACTGCAAAGAACATTGTAATGGACAAAGCCATAAGAAGTAACATGAAACATACAAGTCACTCAATTTCAATAAATCTGATATCGTTTTCGGTTAAGAATGCCGTTCGGCATCACTCACTATTATCACTCGATGTAAAAAAAACTAAAACAAAATTCAAATAACTTTATATATTGTTTTTCTATAAAGTCAAGTATCAGAAATGCACTAAAATACTCATGCCCGAATACTCGAACGCTACTTATCTTTGGGAGCGTCTCAAACATTGCCCTGTCACTTATGTCAAACGTATGAAAGAGATGCCATGATGTTTGAGACGCTCCCAAAGATGTTTTGCGTTCGAGAAATCGGGCGTCATTAGCACGTAAATATCTATATATATAAAAATGAATCCCTATTTCCCTTGGTCACGACATCACGCGTGAACGGCTGGACCGATTTGTCTAATTTTGGTCTTGAAATGTAGGGGTAGGGTAGGGGTAGGGTAGGTGTAGGGTAGGGGTAGGGGTAGGGTAGGGGTAGGGTAGGGGTAGGGTAGGGGTAGGGTAGGGGTAGGGTAGGGGTAGGGTAGGGGTAGGGTAGGGTAGGGTAGGGGTAGGGTAGGGGTAGGGTAGAAGTAGGGTAGGGGTAGGGTAGGGTTATGGTAGGGGTAGGGTAGGGTAGGGGTAGCGTAGGGGTAGGGTAGGGTAGGGGTAGGGTAGGGGTAGAGTACGGGTAGGGTAGGGTGGAGTAGGGGGTAGGGCCACGGGAACGAAGTCGCGATGGGTCAGCTAGTAATAAAATAAAATTTGGCCAGGTACTTACTTGAAGATGGAACTCAATTTTTGTAGTTTTTTTCGACACTGAACTTCACTTGTCTGCTATCAAATGACATTTGATTGTGATTGGTTAAAACCAAAAAAACGTTTTTGAAAAAAAATGTAACCGCCTTCAAAACGGATCTTCAAACAAAAATTAACAAACACTAAAAAACGAAAAAAATAATAAGATTTTTTAATTTAAAAGACGATGATACGTGACTTTTTCTAATTTATCTTGGTACTTACTGGACTGTTTGAAGTCGGTGCCATCTTATACGTATTGAGGTAAATACGTCCTACACCTCACGCTTGGGACCGGGTTTTTTTATATGTTAGTTATTTCACTCAGTATATTTCGTTCTTATTCTTTTTGGCTTGGCACCGACTTCAAATAGTCCAGTAAGTACCAAGATAAATTAGAAAAAGTCACGTATCATCGTCCTTTAAATTAAAAAATCTTATTATTTTTTCGTTTTTTAGTGTTTGTTAATTTTTGTTTGAAGATCCGTTTTGAAGGCGGTTACATTTTTTTTCAAAAACGTTTTATTTTTCGATTTTTAGTGAAATAGCTTAAGAAACTACATGGTGATTATGATAAATTGTTGTAAATATCCTATCCGTTACGGAATTCAGCTTTCCATCTTTAGCTACTTAGATAACTTGAAGGAACACAACTGAAGGTCCATTCGTGCATATGGTATTTATAAAACATCATAATATAACTCCTAACTGTTGAGGAGTTTCACCCCTCATCAGCAGCTCACCCTAATAACCTGAAAGAATATAACTATTGGCCCATACGTACGATTAATACTTAAAGAAATATTCTCCAGCTCCTAACCGTTAAGGAGTTGTAGGTTCCATCACCAGCTCATCACTATGAGATGATGCCTACCAGATGCAAATACTTGACTAACTTCAAAAATAAATGGAACGCATAAGACTTGCCTATATTTGAGAATTTCTCTCAATTTTCCTGGAATTTGATCCCCTGGTCCTGACTTGGTGAAAGTAAGATCAGGTCAGAAGTACTTACCAACTTTCAAAAAAAAAATTTTTGAAAATGATCCCCAATTTGATGAAACTATCTAATCGTCCATATACCCAAATAAAGTCTGAATACACATTATTCAGGATAACTCCTGAACTTCTGGCCAGTTCTTGATAAAATTTGAATGGGAAACGAAAAGCATCACCTTTCAAATAAAAAAAGAATTATCCAAATCGGTTCATTAACTAAAAAGTTCTGAGGTAACACACATAAAAATAAAAAAAAAATAAAAAAAAAATATACAGTCGAATTGATAACCTCCTCCTTTTTTTGAAGTCGGTTAATAAAATATAAAACTATACTTCTCTTGTAAGAAATACTACGACTGTTTAATTGTCTGATATATGTTTTTGTTGAAAAAAAAGCGAATATTTGAACGGTGAATTAGTGATGCAATACGGCATCACTAGCCGTTAATGGGTTAACCCATAAACCATAGCTAGAAGTAGGATTGACTCTCGTTCTTCAACATAATATATTATATTTAAACAAGGTTGTAAAAGAGAAATGCAAAGACTTATAAAAACCTTGTAACAAAAATTAATAAAATCTTTTTTCTATCAGAATATTGGAATACTTCTTGCAACATTTCGTAAAAATTGTTGAGTGGAAGTTTGATTTAATCCAGTCTCGGCGAGTCGTACAATATTACTGAAGTTTCGAAGTTATTTCATTTCCAGCCTAAGGGATAAAAGTTCGAATCCATCAGCTAATGTCTAAACAAGTGGGGCAGAGACGGACGTAAGTAATTAAATGGTATCTGTTGACCCGTCTTTGGTGGAACTTTCGCGCATCCTTTGATTGCGTCGTCGTCTCGGACTGAGTAAAATTAGTTACTTTGCTATTACCCTCGATACTTGAAGATTGATCGGAATAAAGGTAGCTTACTTTTACTATTGTTTTGTTTGTTTTCAGACTTCCCTTTGTATTGAAGGTGTCGCCGTGTCGCGGTTGAAGAATTTTACTGTAGGTAGGTACTTACGTAGTAAAACTATAGTATTTTTGTAAGGTTTGTATTGATTGTGTCGTTTGTATAGTATTATAATATGATCTCAGTTTGTATTGTTCCTATCTAAACTAAATTACGTACGTACTAAATTACTACTAAATTACGTACTACGTACTTTTTGATTCGGTTTAACTTTTTTATAAATTACTTTGTACCGCAAGATAGTAAGATTGTACCATAAGATAGCCATATTTCAAAAACTACTAAAACTGATTCTAAAAATTCCACCATTAGGAAACTACGCCCTTCCTGAGTCAATATTACTTAGACTACTTATTCCGTTAATTGAAATACATCAAAATACAAATACAAATAAAGAAGAAAGGAAGAAAATACATTTATTTGGAACATTCAAAAAGAAAGGAAAAAAAACAATACATTTATTACACACAAAAAATTAAAAATGTCCCAAAACGGTCCCGGCTCAGCATAATGCTAGGTAAGTAGGTAGATACTTACCAAGCGCTGGTCTTCCGTCGGGACCGTATCAAAAAGGATTATCTCGATATTATGACTTTTACTTTTCGAGAAACTCGTGGATAAACTTGCAAACATACATACATTTACGAAAATAATCACACGAGGTTGGAAGCCTAAATGTAACGCTATAATCAATATTATACCATTCCAACAATATCACATACATACAACATAGGTCAAACTGATAACCTCCTACTTTTTTGAAGTCGGTTAATAAAATCAAATTTTTATATTATTCGTATAGATCTGATCCGTTTCAGTTAAAATTGTTATAATGAAAATATCATTGTACTTAACTCTTAAACCCTACCTGGGGTACTGGAGTACCCCCCGGGTGTTTAAAATACCGACAATTTTAAGAATACTGCACTGTTGCAAAAGTCGCTCTAGCTAATCAACTCTCGATAAATGGCGCGTAAGTACATCAGTAAACCGTGACCGCCAGGCAAGTGCAGTGGCGTCCACAGGTGTTCCGGGGTACCCCAGTGCCCCGTGGTAGGAATAGTGTTAGTTCTTTCTTCTAGTTATTCTTGAATTACTACTGTTGTTTTTCGACATCTCTCTGGAAAGTTTACACATAATCTGCGATTTACTTTACTGGTTAGAGTAAACTGGTGATAGGGAAGGCCTGCTCCCAATAGTGGGACATTAATGGACTAATAATGTGTTATGAATGTAATGTATGCAGTGTAATGAGAGGTGTTTTCAGATATGGCATCCCAGACTCGAAGTCGACACCTTGGGGGGGATGAAATTGCATCTGCTTTGTTGTATTCTGATGACGAAGAGCTATCTCTTCTTTGCATCTTCTCCTAAGTTAGGAGAAGATGCAAGAGTTTGTCAATGGCACTCAAAAGACCTCATATGAGAGCAAAATTACAATGGCCAAGTTTACCCCGGGATATCAAAAAAACTATAAGTGCAGTCTTGAATATTCATACTGAAGATCATAGGCTGGTCCCTGATAATCCCAAACCCGGTCGCTGCTGCTGCTGTCCGCGCACAAAAGACAGAAAATCTCGATCTGTCTGTAACGCTTGTCGCCCCCATATTTGTGTTGACCATCAATAAAAAATCTATCCTATATATAACGACAAAAATATCTATTAGTTTATATTTATAAATTTAATTGTCTCTCCTTATTACTTTCTCATAATAAAAATAATATTTAAAAAAATATCAATTTTTTTTATTTTATTAACATGTTTTTGCGTGGGGTATTTCATTACCCCGTGGTAGGAATAATTAAATTCTCAGAGTGGTAGGGTTTAAGAGTTAATAGTAATAAACAACCTTCTCCGATAATGACGACCTCCGTGGCCGAGTGATGTACGCACCAGTTTTCATGGTGCCGCTATCTCTAGAGGTCCCGGGTTCGATCCCCGGTCGGGTAATTATTGAAATCGAACTTTTCAATATTTCCTCGGGTCTGGGTGTATGTGGTAATACCCCTCGTTGTTTCCAACTTCCATAATACTAGTGCATAAGCTACTATACTTTGGTATTTGAACAATGTATGTGATGGTGTCCAATAATTTAATAATAGGTCTTTACATATGAAATTGCCGTTTTTTTCTTTTGTACATAATATAACTTAATAACTTTTATAATATTAGAAATATATAATTTCTTTAATATTGCGTTACATTAAGACCGTATCGAGCAACTTTTGATAATTTAATAACCACGATATTTGATTATTTACATAGAAAAAACTTATTCCGAAAGTTACGACTATTTTTGTTTCCAGAATTTCGTACTTTATTAGTTGTAACTTAGTGAAAAAAAAATTTTTTTCTCTTAACGAATGTGTCATTTAGTAGTTAAAATGTCCATAAATACGTGTGTAAAATTTTGAAAATTTACATAATATTAGTCGTTAAATAATAACAAAAACGTTAGTATGGAAAAAAAATAATTACAGAAATCTCCATACAAAACGGCAATTTCATAGGTAAAGACCTATTATTTAAAGTTCAGTTACTTGGTTTCAGTGCTTCAAAATTGTTTGTATAATTTTATACTATTATGTTCATGTTTTTATTACATTAAACACACAAATATTTATTTTCTTTTTTATTTTATAAATGGTGAAGACTGTGAAGGTGATGAACCTTTATCCACAACTAGCAAAAGATATGAAGCTCTTTGTCATTTATTAAAATTTATCTATAGCTAGATTTAGGTTGTTGTGGACGATCGCTGCTTGTAAATTGTTTACCAATGAATCATTATTATATCTTTAGCCTTTTGTATGTATCACAGATAATAATGTAAAAATTTTAGTTAAGTTTAAGTTTAAATCTAGCATTCCGGACAAACCCCCGTGGTTTTTGGTTTGCCTAGATGAAAAAAACGAATTTTTATGTTATTTAAATAAATAAAAAAGAAGGTACTATTTAAGCAAAATATGATCTACATCTAGATCTTATTTAAAACAATAACTTTTCCCAATAATAAAATTCAACATTTTTTTAATTTTCAAATAACTACAATAGCAATTTCAGATCACTTAATAAGTTCGAAGTTAAACTAGAGTCGTAACTTGAAAAGCCTAAAATATTAATATAAAGCACCCCTTGTTTCGGGCTGATAATCCGAAGTCCAGAAACGTTTAAGGGTCGGCCACAAATCATGATCGCCTAATAGATTATACATTAAGACGATGCTGATATTTACCAAATTCCTTCGAGTTTTCCTTGAGTTTCCCAACAAACTCTCCTCTTATACCGAATCAAATGAATTGCCAAGTTCTGTAAAACTTTGATATCTACTTATTTTGTTGTGTATTCGTAATTTATATCAATAAGTACACCATTTTCATTTTGCAACTTTGATGTGGATGACGAATAAATGGTTTTAAATTCGTTTTGATGAATAATTATTTTTAAAGAGCCTTGTTTAATCGAACTTTAGTGCATAACCAAAGTAAAAGAAATGTGGTTTTTTTAAATGCATAAATATTATTAACAATAAAATAATCTTTTTGCACACAAAATTATAGGTACTTACAAACATTTCAGGAAAATGATCAACCAAGAAACATATATATAACGTCGCTGGGTTCGGGTTTGCCTGGTCTGGTCTCGTTGTCAGGATGGTTGCGACGAAGGATCCTCAAAATAATAGTCTCTTCTTCAATAACAAACGTCTTATTCTTCAATCACAATCGATATGGCACAAATAAAACAACGATTCAAGTGATATACACGGATGAATCTTTAAACGCAGCAAATTCGATACAGAAAAGTGGCCCTTGCGGGCCCCACTTCCACCTCAACGTCCAACCCCTTGTAGGTCCCTGTTTAGACTGTTTTATCATGCGCCTGCACCAAAATGTGCTGACCATCGACCAATTCAACTGACTTGGTCCAAGTCCTGCCATCTCTCTGTATCCAACTCACCCAAGTGCTTTTCGCAACGTTTAAACTGACTCAACTAATAGTTACAAAGCAACAAAATAGATGGCGCTAATAATTTTAGTCGATAGTTACAAAATAACTCGATAGATGTCGTTATAATTTAAATTAAAGTAATCGATCGTGCTGTCCAAGAGGGCAGCACTGCGCTCACGCTCCGACACGGCCATTCTGACGTGTCACATGTCCTCATGTGTATCTGGAACAAAATTACTTCAATGGAGCTAATTCCGCTCGGCTTAACCTGACTAAAAGGTTAGTAGGTACACTATAGATAAGGAAGAAAGTATGCCTCATAGTAAGTTACAGTAATCACAATATTATAATCAAAGTCATATAAGCAACACACATCACTAACAGTAGCCACACATTAGGTGGCAAGGACTCCCACATGGAATCGGTACACTCAATGTACATGGTCATCGTAATGACATAGTCTCCCATGAGACGGATTCCCACATTGGAATCGGTATGCTCAACATACATGGTCATCTCATAATGACATAGTCTCCCATGAGACGGATCCCCACATTGGAATCGGTACACTCAATGTACATGGTCATCGTAATGACATAGTCTCCCATGAGACGGATTCCCACATTGGAATCGGTATGCTCAACATACATGGTCATATCATAATGACATAGTCTCCCATGAGACGGATTCCCACATTGGAATCGGTACACCCAATGTACATGGTCATATCATAATGACATAGTCTCCCATGAGACGCTAGATTGCCACAGCCTCAGCCGCACCGCGCCCTGTACAACCCTATCGAATCGCAGTTACGACTACGACTGAAGCGTGCGGATTACCAAATAAGTAGCCATGTCAGTAAGTGTTTGCACATAGTTAGACAGGCCTTCACCGGCACTGTCCACACCCGATTCAACATCACAAACATTTAATTCTGAGGATACATCACTTTGAGGCATATTTCTGAGCTATTCGTTAATCTTTCAAAACTTAGTTTTAACAACTTCAAAACTATTTTAGGGAAAACGTTAAAAAATATCATTTTACACAAATTAACTCTCCTCATTAGTTTACTCATGAAAATCCATTTCCACTTTATCTTGGCGGAGTTTGTACTAAATTCACCATAACGTATCTGTCAGAACTCTACAGTTTAAAGTAACTTTCAATGACTTATCCAGTGATCGTAAAATTTTGTGCTTTACTAGCACTCCACAACATAACCAGCGATCACAAAACTCAGTGCTTTTGGTATCAGTCCAACAAAGCTCAATACTCAAATAAATCTGTCACGTAGCAGCTGATAACTGCTTGTAAATAATGTTATTACTTAAAGCCTTTTTGAAAAATAAAGCTCTCAACTACTTCTTTATTACTGAACATAGTCACAACGCGTTCTAGACTGACAGCTTGGAACAACAACAAAACATAATATTTCTTTGTACATACTACAGTGCTTCCGCTATACCCTCTTTACCATCATGGTACCACAACAACGTGCTGACTCATTCAGCCACGCAATAAAACAATCAACATCTTCAGCACTTCTTTTCTAATAATGTGGTAAACACCAACTAAACATTTAGTCCTCTGAACTAAATCAAATCATGTTCCCATATTCTGTCAATCTAATACGAACTCTTATCGTTACTATTCCAATTTAAATCAAATCTCACATTAACAATCATTGTAATCCTAGGTTTGAACTAGTAAAGTGCCAAAAACTGTACAAAAGAATGTTCATTGAACGGAAAAGAGCATTTCGGCTGTTTCAGCTGTTTGCACAAATAATGACAAAATGAAAACTGCTCACCAAATTGCGATCATATGATATGCGAAGCCAGTAGGTAGATCTCTCTCTCTACACTATCGCCGCCAGCGCCGGCTACTTGTCTGTTGCGTTGCGCCACGACGACGCCACCGCGCCGCCGCCGCACTGCCATCGCCGCAGAGTCGCACCATTTCACCACTGCGCCGATCGACGCCGATGTCGCGCCGACGAACGGCTCACCATATGCAGCACCCGCATAGCACCACCATGCAGCGCTTGCATTTCAACTCTGTACGTTAGTAAAATTAGAAAAATGTTTCTCGCTAAGTTTGGATGTAGGTAGTTGACAGTAAAATCATAAAACATTCTTGGTTCCGTTAGGAACTATTGTTACAACGAATTACTCACATAGAAATAAGATTTACTTTCTTTCGGCTTCACAAAATAAGAAAAATATGAGAGTACCTCCGTTTGTCTAGATACAGACAAACCTATCGATGAACAAATCCTTATGCTCCAGCCAGGTTACGCCAGCACGTGAAATCTGGTCCTGGTCCAGGTCCAGACTTGTCCAGTCTTGCCGATGAACTTCCTTTCAGCGTAGGTACCGCTCATCACCAGGAAAAGATGATTTCACAATTCTCTTCTTGCAAATGAAATGCCGCTAGTGAAACGGCAGGTCGCCTTTTTCATCACACGTTCAGTAACAGAATGTCAAATAACAGAAATACGGGTATTTCGTTTTCAGTCCACTTTTCATCTGTGGCACGGGCTGCATCGCACTTCTGATAACGTCGCTGGGTTCGGGTTTGCCTGGTCTGGTCTCGTTGTCAGGATGGTTGCGACGAGGGATCCTCAAAATAATAGTCTCTTCTTCAATAACAAACGTCTTATTCTTCAATCACAATCGATATGGCACAAATAAAACAACGATTCAAGTGATATACACGGATGAATATTTAAACGCAGCAAATTCGATACAGAAAAGTGGCCCTTGCGGGCCCCACTTCCACCTCAACGTCCAACCCCTTGTAGGTCCCTGTTTAGACTGTTTTATCATGCGCCTGCACCAAAATGTGCTGACCATCGACCAATTCAACTGACTTGGTCCAAGTCCTGCCATCTCTCTGTATCCAACTCACCCAAGTGCTTTTCGCAACGTTTAAACTGACTCAACTAATAGTTACAAAGCAACAAAATAGATGGCGCTAATAATTTTAGTCGATAGTTACAAAATAACTCGATAGATGTCGTTATAATTTAAATTAAAGTAATCGATCGTGCTGTCCAAGAGGGCAGCACTGCGCTCACGCTCCGACATATATTTTACTAGCTTTCCGCTTGCGGCTTCACCCGCGTGGACTACACGACGTTATTCCGCGGGAATTTGATACTTTTCCGGGATAAAAAATACCTATGCAATATTCCTCTCCAGGTTACAAAGTACCTGTGCCCCAAATTTCAGCCAAATCCGTTCAGCCGTTTTGGCGTAAATGAGTAACAAACATCCAAACATCTAAACTTTCACATTTATATTATTAAGTAGGATATTAGCGGATCCTCGCAGTTTCACCCGCGTGGTACCCGTTCCCGTGGAAATATCGGGATAAAATACCTATAGCATATCTTATCACTCGGGAAGAATCTAAGGGTTAAAGAATTTTCTAAATCGGCCCAGTAGTTTCGGAGCCTATTCGATGCAAACAAGCAAAGAAACAATCAAATCTTTCCTCTTTATAATATTAGTATAGATAATAGGATTTTATACATCGCAACAATCGTAGCATGATATTAATTTATAGGTGGTGTTAAGTAAATATTTAATGTAAAAAAGAACTCTTCTGCTTTGTTATAAATAATCTATCAAAAACAAGTCTGACTACTTCTAAGCTAAGACAAAATGTAAAATAAATACTTTTAGATAATAATTACTTTGAAATTCAATTAAACAACCCAATTCTGACTCCGAAGTACCGTTTCACAGTTCATGAAAATAAAAACTTTTCAAAGCAAACATTGATCAACATCTAAACTTCCATACAAAAACAACATAAGCAGACATCCAGATAAAATATGCCCGCTCCCATTTCGCCTAAAATAGGCGGGCATTTTCCCATTTGTATTCACGGCCAATATTTCCCTGTGTGTGTAATGTGTGAAAATAATTACATCATAAAGTAGGAGTAGAGCGAATCGTTGTAATAAAGATGAGTGACAGACGGTCGCAGTGACCGTACGGGGTAGATGGATCACTTAACCCTAGAATTGTTAATGGACTTTTAGAAGAACAAAAGAGCATAGAAATATGTTTTGGTACCAATAATTAGGTAGGTAACACTTATCAGAATTTCACAAAAAATATATGAGGGCACTTAAGTCTCTTGTCCAAAATACGACGGTTCCAATAACTATATTTAATCCAATATTATATCATAACACCAAAAGTAATTTAAAATAGGTCTCACTCAAAGATCCAATATTAAACTAAATGTAAAAGGCAAAGACAAACCTAGTCCCTCGGAGATTATTTCAAAAACTACCTAAATTATGAAGGTAGTAAAGCCTGAGTAAGTAAGGGTTGGGCAAATCTGAAACATCAGCTAGATAGTTTATCCGAACTAAATAGGTTTGCGGTGTTCTGTATTGGTTTAGAGAGCCCTCTAGCGGAAAATTATATCAACTCTCAGGGGAGAGCCAACTATCTTGGTTTTTGTGCTATGAAGCGGTTTAATGTTTGATGTAATATCGAATCAAAGTTCGTAATAAAGGCTCTTAAGTTTGATCTCCTTATTTGTAGAAGAAATGATTTGCTACTAATTTTCCGTTCGTGACTTTACCTGCGTGCATTTAGTAAGTCTAGTCATTTAGTAAATCTATCCATATTGGATCTTGAGACTATCTCGAGACTTGATCTAATCCAATCAAATCCTAAAGATATCTATCTTTAGCTTTTTAGCTGCCTAGATAATAAATTGTGAATAACTTTGATGTTATGTTTACTTTTTTGAATTCACAATGCAATTTTATTTTTTAATAAAATCATCGAAAATGAAGTACTTATGAAAAAGTTGACCTGTCATTGGGACTCTTAACTAAATGAATAGATCATTCGCCCGGACAGTGATATGTTGTAGGTTCGAGTCCCATCGGAGCTAGTAATTGTGAGTCGGGTCGTTTTTTTAACAAGTACTTCATTTTCAATATTTCTAATAACTTTGATGGTCTTCTTTTAAATTTCTGTTATAAATAGAAGTTTGCAGTGTAAATGAGGGTTACAATTATTAATAACTAGTTTTCCGCCCGCGGCTTCGCCCGCGTGGACTACACGACGTTATCCCGCAGGAATGTGACATTTTTCCGGGATAAAAAGTAGCCTATGTTCCTCTCCAGGCTACAAAGTATCTGTGTTCCAAATTTCATCCAAATCCGTTCAGCCGTTTCGGCGTGATTGAGTAACAAACATCCAAACATCCAAACATCCAAACATCCAAACATCCAAACATCCAAACTTTCACATTTATAATATTAGTAGGATTTCGTTATTAATAATTTCGGTGGTTTTCCCGTTTAAGGGCGCATAATAATACGAGATTAGGGTAATCCTTACTTTATATTATAAATGCGTCTCTGTGTGTCTGTGTGTTACACAATCACACCTAAACTACTGAACCGATTTGAATGAATTTTGGTACAGAGATAGTCTAGAGCCTGAGAAAGGACATAGGCTACTTTTTATTCCTGAAAAATATCACCTTCCCGCGGGATAACGTCGTGTAGTACACGCGGGCGAAGCCGCGGGCGGAAGGCTAGTGACAAATATAAATGAACCAAGTCAATTTCGTTAAATTTTTTACATTATGTATAATTTAACTTATGAAATTTATTTAGAAATTAGCATTCTAGTTTAAATATATGAACAGGTTCTTGAATCTGGCTAGTCACACTTCGATACCCGAATTCGGGTATAAAAATTACTGAAATAGGCTTATCTTTATTTAAAATCAGATTCAGCGCGGTTAGACCGCGTGGTACCCGTTCCCCCAGGAATATCGGGATAACAATAGATATCCTGTGTTGCTCAGGAATAATGCTGCTTTCGAGTGATGAAAGAATTTTTAAAATCGTTTCAGTAGGTACTTAGTTATTGAGTTTATCCATTACGAAAAAAAAAACAGATCTTTCCTCTTTTTGGTAATAGTATAAATAGTAAAGAAATAAAGATGTATGCATATTAATATTAGATTAGAGAGGAAATGAAGCATTTACATTCGCCAGACTGAAACTAAAATGCAATAATACACTACTGAGTTTTTACAGAACCATCCAGTAAGAATGAAAGTACATTTTTATTCAAAGGTAGATCTTTTGAATTTTACAGTAGCAGCAATTTTTATTACATTGTTTCGAGAAATGGTCACATGAATAATAAAATATCTAATACGCTTCCCTGAACTGACACTGCACAAAATTTTGCTGCAGTATTTTTAAACTTGCTTCCTTTTGATAAAGTTATTTGCATTGAATCAATATTAGCTTAAGCAAGTTAAAATAAAAGTATGTACTTATGTAAAATTTTTTTTTTGTTTGTTAGGCTCCCGGTGTATGACGCTCCCATGGTGGAGGCTCCTGAAATCGACTTAAGGGCTTATTACCCTTATCCTAATTAAGCATACATTGATTTCTTAGAGCGCATTTTTAGCAAGTGATGCAATCAAAACAAACAATGTATGCATAATTAGGATACTAATCGGATGCTTCCACCACGGGGGCGTCACACACCAGGGGCCTAACCCACGATCCCTATTTTTAACCGACTTCTAAATCAAAAAGGAGGAGGTTCTCTATTCGTCTGTATGTGTTTTTTTTTGTGTATGTCCACCGATTACTCGAAGACGGCTGAACCGATTAAAATGGTTCAAACGTTATTACATCAGGTTGGTTTCCAAGTTAGTCCCATTTTTTGAAATTTTGAAATCGGTTTAGTAGTTTTCAGGAAATCTTGAAAATACTGTCGTTCTCGTTACCACTTTATGTAAATTCAATACATAACTCCTTTGTTTATAAACCGATTTAGATGATTCTTGTTTTGTTAAAAAGGGGATACCTCAAGGTATTTTAACCGACTTCGAAAAAGGAGGTTTTCAATTTGATCACATACCTATTTACCAGAAAACACGTAAATTGCCTGCACGATGCACTAAAAAGTGTAAAATAAAAAATATTTTTATAAAAAAATAAAACCGCCTTCAAAAAAACCACATCAAAAAAGTAAGAAATAATTCCTCACCAAATAAATAACGTAAGTACTTTGAAGTCGGGCGGGTTTTAACAAAAACAACAAAAAATTGTACATGTTTCACGCCCGACTTCAAAGTACTTGCGTTATTTATTTGGTGAGGAATTATTTCTTACTTTTTTGATGTGGTTTTTTTGAAGGCGGTTTTTTTTGCAAGTTGTGGTGAATGGTAGTCACGAACCGCTTTTCTCTATATCAAAAGTAGTATAATTTAGCTTTTGATATGAATAAACCGGAAGTAAAAAAAAATAGTAATAGGTTGTGACGTAGTCGTTAATGCCGATATAGTATCTATGGCTTTCTTATATTATAGTCAAGCTGAAATTCATGCTAGCTGCGCATGCGCGCTGCTGGTTTTAAGAAAAATAAAAAATGGTTTAGTGGCTATAAATGCAGCATTTGTTCAAATGGGTCTAGCCTGTCTTAATGGGCCAATGTATGTACAGAAACTATTTAAAATAATTCATTAAGTATGATATGTGGTAAGTTCAGGTCGCAATTTCAAAGTTGTGAGTAAACATAGTACGACACTCCTAGCTCCCATGTCCACTCGTGTTGGTCTCATACGAAAACAGTACTTTTTACTTCCCGTCATTCGTTTTGAAATGAAAATCACAATTCATGTTTTATTTATGCTCGTTTGTGGAGTACTGGAGCTAGTCGTGATATTTTATTCATAACTTTCTGTTTGCGAAGTAGTTTTAATGGTTCTATTTTTCTGGCAGCGCAAATACTTAAGTAATAATTATGTTAGTCCTAAATCGACAAGAAAGGGATTTCAGGATGCGCAAACGGCTAAGCCTGCTTTCGTTGAAGCAGTTTTGCTTTTGAAGAAATGACAGTGAAATTAATTATGTATTTTTACCCGTCTGCGGCGAAGCCAAAAAAGGGTTATTAGGAATGGAAAAATGCTGTTTTGTTTGATCTAAATTCTACAGAATAGATATATGTATGCAGATTGTTGCAAATAGGTTGCATTCAGATAACTCAGATCCTACTTACTCCATATCAGAACAACATTTAAGCTAGCTTTTATTCCAATGTATCCTCGGGAACGGGTACCACAACGAAAAAAATTTCCGTGTTCTTTGGGTACCACCGTTAAAACCGGAACAGCTAGTTTCTTATAAAGAGTTCAAACAAAAATCAATTTAACATGACAAAATTTCGTGTTAACTTTCTTTACTTTACTTTTCATACTTTCTATTATCTTATAAGCCATTAACAGAATTTATTTTAAGACAAATCCATTTACTTTCTTTATTTCCTGTGTATTTTGAAATGATTGGTCATGCATTTGCGCGAATCACTTAGGTCACTTTATTTCCAGTGGACACAAAAAATTACGCCCAATGTTCTTAATCGTCACATACGCTCGTAACTGGACGATGTTATCTGTATCTGTCACTGTACAAAGGCCCTATATATCTTATCGCACAGAAATACAAGCCTGCACAACCAAAGAACGGAGTGAGATGGCCTGTGCGTACAAAAGGTACATCAACAAAATAAAACGCTCTTATGTCTTGTAGTTGCAAGATGAAAGGAGTAAGGAATGCCTTTCATTTTGTGCAATTTCAAATTGCAGCATCGTGCGCCGAGACCTCTTTGTTGCACTAAATCCCGTTACGGGAAACATAGGATATCATTCTGTTGCATTTACTCATTTTTGTTTGAGGTCGTTTCAGACGATGGAGCTTTTACAATGATACGACCGATTGTTGTAAATTTATTGACAAATAGAATAACCAAATAATTATTTTACAGTTTTTGTTGTTTCGTCAGTGCCGGGCGTAGTGTACTGTTCCTAGATACTGAGCCTTCCACGTTCATCCTTTTGTGGGTCTTATGCGACGAAGGCTAACATTTTGACAACTGTGTTCGACAACCTACCTAACTAGTAACTACTTTTTAACAGTGAACTTATAACCAGTAGTCGATAAACGTAGGTAGGTACCTCTTATTCTTTAAGACCTATCAATAATAATTATGTTCTTTAATAGAATATAAAGAGGTTTTTGGGATATACAAAATAGTAGATTGTACAACAAGTGCATAAAAGGTATCAATTTACCCGAGACGTATATATATCCATCCGAGCCGTAGGCGAGGGTGGATAGTCAATTCGAGGGTAAAATGGGTTTTATGTACGAGTTATACACTCTGCTTTTCACGTCGAGTGTGAGGAAAATAAATAACAATATTGCAAAAAAGAAAAAATAAAGACTTCGCCATATTGGCGGGAAGACTTTCTTTTTCTTTTTTTTTATACGGGCATTGGCAGCACAGTGACTTTAGCATAGATCGTAGTCCATAATACTCTTGAAATACTTATTCCTTAGAAAACTCATTAATTTTGCCTAGTTTTATTAATTTAATAATTTAACATGGATTATTTACAATATTTAAGAAACAGAATGAAATACGTTAGGTATTAATAAAGTTTATTTAACTAAGTTTAATTGCGTGTGTGACTGTTTACCTGACGACCTTTGTCTTAGAGTCTGAGACTTAGACGAAGATTTTACTTTATGCACTAGAGCATAAAAAGCGATTTTATGCCGCCTATACCCAACATAAAGACGAACTTTACGAACATGAGAAGTGAAAAAACGTTTATTGAATATATACCTTGGAGTAGTTTACTTTATTAAGTCGTCTATTACCATAACCTATCATTATTGTAATGTATTGTAATGTTAACATTACAATACGCGAAATTAAGAGGTCATACTTTTCTGTCCCAAAACCCATTACAACCACTTCATTAATATTGTAAGACTGGACTTGTCACATTTTCGGAACATTCATTGCTCATGTTTGTACAGGGTCTCATAAAAAGGGTCAAGAAAGATTAACTGTCTCGAGATTCCAAATGAAATATTATTAATAGCATTTCCCTTCTTAATATAACGCTAACCTTGTCAACAATTTCGTCTGGATTTGGAAACATATTATAACGTCAGTTTTATCACAATACTATTATAGGCTTCCACTCGCAGCTTTTCCCGCGTGAACTACACGATGTTATCCCGCGGGAATGTGATATTTTTCCTTGATAAAAAGTAGCCTTATGTCACTCTCCAGCTCTCAAACTATCCCCATACCAAAAATCACGTCGATCCGTTGCGTTTTGACGTGAAAGAAGGACAAACAAACAATCCTACAGACACACTTTCACTTTTATAATATTAGTATGGATTATTATCCACAGAATCTAAGAAAAATGTTAAAAGCATTAGCATTCGTTAAAAGCCCTACTTACGTAGGCGGGGTAGAAAACCCATTGATAGATATATAGGTATTTAACCGCCTCTGTGGTCTAGTGGTTCATACCACTGATTTCAGACCCAGAGGTCCCGGGTTCGATTCCCAGTGGGGGTACATATTGATTCGGTTTGGTTGGTGGTAGGACTTGTTCTTAGTCCGCCTGGCTAGCTACCACCATCTTATCTAAGTCTGACGCCATAACAATGATGCTTTCAGCATTATTGTGTTCCGGCAGTTAGAGATAAGATAGCCAGTTCCTCAGTGATTGAGGATTCCGGGAGTAGTGCGCTTCCACCTTCAGCCTTATCACCACTTAACATCAGGTATGATGAAGGCTAAATGCTACCCCGTAGAGAATAAAAAAAAATACCTCATTCTTCTTTTGATAAGGCTGATGAGTTTCTTGCACCGCCCATTCTTCTTGTCTGGCAAACACAAAACGCCGCTACCTACCTATTTCCTGTAGTTTTCACACATTTTATATGAACTCGCCGCACACGGTAGACGCCGGTGGTCACCACATGCATCAAATCATCGCCACTCGTTTCTTGTGGCCACCACAGGCCACTAACACCGACACAAACTGCAAGTAATGGGATGAAGAAGTAGCGGCTCCCGACCGCAAGTATTCCGTGAAATCGCTCAACCGCCTACGTACCAGAGTTGGCCGCTGCAAGTACATACTGCAAAAATGGGGGTATCTGATTAGCTCGGAGTGCGAATGTGGGGAGCCATTGCAGACGATGTCCCCCATGCCCCTCCACCTGCAGTGCAAGCGACCTGATGACGGCAACCGATGAGGCAGTCCGGGTTGCCACATACTGGGCCAAACAAATTTAATATTGTGAAATCATCGACAAGAAGAAGAAGAAGACCGCAAGTGTCTACTACGGATCTAGTGTCTGTCATGCGCTTCATCTACCTTTGTAGCCGCTTTTAGCTTCAGGTGGCGGCGTTTGTGGATAGTAATAGATTTTGTGGATAGGGCCCTTGGTTAATCTTAATGGGCGGGGCGTCGTAGCGCCTAGACATCTGCCGTCTCTGTCATACGGCTTGCGTCTGATTAGCCTAACGAAATCAAGGAGCAAATTTAACCGGTAGTGCAGGCAGGAACCATTTTGTTTTTACCCACGACGGACGGAACGAAACGGGACGGAGGTGGTATATGCGTTTGCGGTTAGAGGTTGTTTGTTTGTGTTTTTGTATGTATGTCTGTTACCATTTTCCTCGGAAAAGACTGGGACTATTTTGATGCGGTTTTTTGCATTCAAAAGTTTTTATTTCAGAGCAGGTTCTTAGAAATGTTTCATGGTGGTAGACAGGGGACGCAGCAGCAACCAGATAACTCGGCACTTGAAAAATTCTCAATATCTACTAAAGGATTATTATTTCGGAGCAGGTATTTTTTTTTTTTTTTTTTTTTGCGTCGAACGACCGATCGTTTCCTATTGAAACAATCGCTCATCCGGCAACCTTCCGGACTACGGGGGAAGGAGGCAGTGAATCCTCATGGATACCATTACAGCCGGCTGTAATGGTTATGTCGGACTCTTACCGACTAAACACTGCCTGAAAACTGCTGTTACCTGGACGGGTATTTCAGCATATCTGTGGCGACCACGTCCCTGGAGGGCCGTGGCGCAGGGCGTCACCCGCCTAGGCGAAGTGCACACTGAGGATGACCAGCATCCAAAGGAGGTGACTGGTCATATCTGAAATCAAAAACAAAAATACCGACGCCCAAGGCGGGCGGGTCGGCAATGAAATGAATTGAAATGTGGTAAAAATAAAATCGTATAAAACAAAGTAAAGTGAAATGAATGAAGGAGCAGGTATCTACATCACTCTTAGTCGGGGTATTTTCGTAAAATTATTTAACTCTTTTTCAAAAAAAAATTCATGTTATTTTTTTCAAAATTTCAGTTTTCCTTTTATGTACTTATAGGACTTTTTTTTTGGATCCGGAGTTTTTTTCTTTGATCTGAACCAAAAAAAAACCTAAATGCAAATGCTCTATTGATAATGTATAGAGTTCTTGTGTTCTGTTGTTATCGGTACATTATAGTGATCTTTCAAAGGAGATAACTTTCAAGTTCTTCCGAGAAATTTGTGTGAAGTTTCCGAGCAGCCTCATATCTCTATTGGAATACAAGGCGATGTAGAACTAGGGAAAACTAAACCTTCGACCTTTGTGTAAAATCTTGAAAGTTCTACAATTTAATTACTTAGTTAACACTAACCAACTTCTGACAGGGTAATGGAAAATGTTGTGTAAAGACAATCAGAGGTCGTTTCAGACAGATACTAGCCAGCAAATAAATTTATGTGATAAAGTTCCCGATTTCGAGTACTCGTTATAAACTTATTACAAAATATATTAAGATGTAAATGACCACGCAAAGTAGTGTCCTCACCGAAGATCATATAATCTGTGGGATAGTAATGTACTCTTTGGTCGATGATTGGTTAAGAATTTCATCGATTTTGACAGCTGTTATGATTGGTTGTGACGTTATGTCACAATAACAACCAATCAACAAAACAGCACTCCAATATCACCTACGCCTTCTGTCGTGATAAAAAGTTAGTTTTCCTCCCCATTGCTCTAGGTTGATCCATTACAGTTGCCAGACAATTATTGCCAAAAAATTGCTCGTTTACGCACGCTTTAACTTAGTTTATCTACACTCATGTTATAATATTCGAATTATGAACTCATGCCTGAACGTATACTGATACATTTTATGCCATAGGCAACTTTAAAAAATAAAACTGCTTAATAATGGTCATTATGATACAACCGGATACAGCTTTCACTCTTAAACACTTATTTTTCTTAATTTTACAATCTCCATGGCAACCGTAGGATTTACCGGCTCTGACTTCCAACTCTTTCAAACCCTTCTTTAGCCGGCAACAATAAGAAACTTTTTAAAATTAGAATTTTGAATTTAGAAGGTATAAACCGTATAGACTCCTATCAGTGGGGTTTGGCCAAAGAATATATACACTTACGCGAAAAGAAACGACACTTAAGCATGTGTGCACGTAAAATCGCTTGCGGCTATGTGTGGGTGTCTGGATGTGAGCGGGGGCTGTGAGAGGCGCGCGGGGCGGGGAACGGGCAGTCGGGTGAATGCCTTGGCCGAGGGCTGGCGCAATCTTCATACATTCAAATAGGAACTACTAGGAAGCCAAAAAATGCGAAAGTTGTTAAAATTCAGTCGATAATAAATAATTATTGAGAGGACTCATTTTTATTTGGGCGATTATTGATTCACTTACCTACTCAGTATTTTTGTCGCTAACTTAGTATTTTCTTTGGACGATTTAGTATTTTATTCGAACACATTAACTGTGTCCCACTGTTAGTAGCTTATTTTACGTACATATATTATTATTATTATTCCCTTTTTTACATTTAAAATAAGTACTTACAAAATTATATTTCTATACATATTTTTTTTTACATTATAAAACATTAAAAAATATAACATTTAAAAATACAAAAATGCAGTTCCCCAACGGTAGCAAGATCAGGGTCCCGGCTACCGATGGTTAAGGATCCAGAGACAGATAAGGGCCGTGTACAGAATTGGGTACTGCCTTCTGCATCTGACTCCCGATGCATCCACCTAACGCAAGCCTCTTAAGGTGTTTATCGAGGCTCTTGGCTATCATACCATGGGCAGATATGACTATCGGAACAACAATTGCTGAATCAATGTCCCACATGTCAACACTCTCGTGAGCTAAATCAGGATATTTGTTTTCTTTATCTTTTTCAGCTTTCCCAAGGTTGTCGTCAACTTGTCATGTCATGGGGAACAGCGACATAAACGTTCATGTCGATCTATCAATACAATATCAGGCTTTTAATAAGCCTGATATTGTTGTATTGTAGCTAATGCTACAATAGTCCTGCCTGTCTGTAATGATAGATCGATCCCAATACAATGTAGCATGGCTAGTTTCAAGAATCTGTTCTGGTGCATACTTGTAGTACGGCACCTCGGATGCCGCAAGATTATGTTTCAGAGCAAGTTGTTGGTGTATTATCCTTGGTTATGTCTATGCAAATACTCGCCGTTTGCGAGACGAGAACAACCGGAGATTATATGTCTAAGGGATATATACCCGGACGATATCACGCTAGGCAAAAGATCCACTGTGCCATCCCTTAGGATATACTTTCAGTAGTTATTCGTCATCACAACCTTATCCATAACTGCACAGACAAAACCTGCGGTTTCACCAAAATGATACTTGTTTACCGAGACATACCTACGTATTCCTGAACATATTCTAATAAAGTATTTTCGACTCGAAATTAGTCATTCGTAAATTGTCGCTAGTTTAGTTAATTTTTCGCAAACAAAATATGACACTGCTCGGTTTCTTATTTGAGTATTTTATTCAATGTCGTTCATATTTTATTGTGTCGGAAATTTTATTATTTCCCATTTGTAAAGATATTTAATAAAAATATCTATAAAAGTTGATTGAAAATTGAACGTGTCTTTCATTACCTAAATATTCTTACACAAATTATATAACATCCTACACGTAACCTTTTTTGGCAAAAGCCTATATTCAATTTCGGTATCAACCCTAGCATCGGCTAAACGTCACCGGCGCTAGAACTCTCACGGACACGGAGTGTCACCGCTGTGGTTTGGCGCCAATCCACATTTTATAATTAATAGTTTTTTGCTTAAATTTTGAAATAAGTTTAAGATAAATGAGTGTAGATAAAGTAGTGTATGAGACTGCACATAACTCGGTATTATGCGACAGTCACATAAACTACTATTATGCGTCTTGGCACGCTGATGATTTTTTAGTATGGCGGCATTTACCGCAGGACTGGGGATTTCACACAAATCGCAAAGTGGTAAGTACTTAACCTAGTATGAGCACACTTTGGTATTATATGTAAATGTTCATCATATTAATTTTATAACAGGGCGTAAAAAAGGCGTAAACAAGTTTGATACTAGATGCCAGAATAAGAAAAAAAAAACATTTTTTTTTTTAATTTTTTATGCCTTTCTTTTTATTGATACTTACCTACTTTAACAGGTTTCAATTGAGTTTTTTTACACCCTAGTATAATTCATACTTATTAAGTAATTTTAAAATACTAAGTGTACTAAAATTAACTCCATACTAATTAGGTAGGTAGGTAAGTACTTAGGTACCTGTTTTCTAACTCAATTTTTGTGAAATCCTCAATCCCGCGGTGGATGCGCCACACTAAGTAGTGATCAGCGAGGCAAGACACATTAACTGAGATACATTTTGAAATCTGTTGGTTGATGGGGACATTCCTCATAGTAGGATTTGCGTGGTCCTTTAAAACTAAAACAATACTTGGGGCGACGCTACAGTGATACTTAAATAGCAATGAGCTCATAGAAAGATCAGGCAAGCTTTACTGGCTCGCAGGGAAAATAAAATGCCTTACTTGAATACATCCGAGCCACGTGAGTCGCACGCACTGGGGATATAGTGGTGCTTATGTTAACAATCTGTTTCCTTTTCCAGCCTAAAATGTATATGAGACCCACAGATTATTTTGAACAACTTTAAACTTTCGTACTATTTCGAACCGAGCCTATCGTAAATAACTTTTACAAGTATTTTTGAATCATTCAGTGGGCACCATAATTCTTGTATATTTAAAAAAAATCTATCCCAAAAATCTATCGCTTAAATCCTTGAAATTATAGAATAGTAGCAAATCCAAATCTGATAAGCTTACAAAAAAATTAAGTTGCTTTTGCTTTGGTTTTCATGCACAAAACAAAGAATTTTAGCAATATTTGGAGCAGTAATATCTTTTACCCGTAATTCCGTTAGAATGCGAGAAACATAAAATAAAACACCTACTGAAATACTAAGCACAAATCTAAAAAACGAATGAAAGGTTTTGGATGAAATTTAAAATACAGTAGGTACAGATGTAAGTTATTAGATGCATTTTGTCCCAATATTCCTCAGAAAATGGAAACCCCGTGGATGAAACCGCGATGAAAGCTTGAATGTTTGTTCCTCAGTTATGGCAAAACGCCTAAACGGATCTGGATGAAACTTGACACAGAGAGAAATTTTGATCTAGAACAACATAATATAGACTTTTTAACCTGATAAATATTTCATTACTTCGGCAAAACATTGTCTAGCTCACGCGGTCAAAGCTGCGAGCGGAAATACAATAAATAAATAAATATTGGACACCATGATAAAAAATTGTTCCAATATCAAAGTATAGTAGCAAGCACTAGTAATATGGAAATTGGAAACAACGACGGGTTATAAAAGTTCGTCTTCAATATTTACACGACCGGGGAATCAAATCCGGGACCTCTAGAGTTAGCGGCACCTAGAAAACCGTTGTGTACACTACTTACTCGGCCACGGAGGTCGGCAAACAATACATACCTACTTAGGCTCAAAATCATACACTGTACTAAAAAACTTGAATCAACTATTTCGTTAAACGGAATTAATTTTGTAAGTGTTAATAAATTACTCGCACTACACGTGGGCCTAATTGGATTATCGAATCGCCTTTTATCAATGGCAAATACCGATCGTCGAACCGCCGAATTGAGTTCAATTCAGTCGATTTCCGATGAGTTTCAAATTATCAGAAAATCAGCCTTACATATTGTACATGTTCATGTTCTACAGTGTGCAGTGCAGTGCATGGAGTGGAATTTTAATATATATTTATTCGGTCGTGCGGTTCTCATCTATCAGAGCCAAATATTTTGTTATTATATTTTTCACTAGCTTTCCGCCCGCGGCTTCGCCCGCGTGAACTACACGACGTTATCCCGCGGGAATGTGATATTTTTCCGGGATAAAGAGTAGCCTATGTTCCTCTCCAGGCTACAAAGTATCTATGTTCCAAATTTCAGCCAAATCCGTTCAGCCGTTTTCGCGTGATTGAGTAACAAACATCCAAACATCCAAACATCCAAACATCCAAACATCTAAACTTTCACATTTATAATATTAGTAGGATGATGTTCTCATATTCGTGCACCATAATTATTTGTGATAACCGGAAAATGTTTAATAAAGTTTTAGTCAACCAAACAAATTAAGCATTTGTGCTAACTTTGTTGGGGTAACTTAGGCAGCTGTTTTTTTGAAATTAGGTAATTACATAATTACAATATTTCACCAAAAAAAGTAAAGTTCAACTAGGTATCCAATACAAAATAATCTTTTCACACTTATGCTCTGAAATGTTAATATTATATTTGAGAAAAGAATGCAGTACGTGGCACTTTTCCGAGGTAAACATTCTAAATTTGAAAATCACTGCAGTAATGAATTTCAGTACTTACTTACTGCACTGATTTTAGTGCAGTAAGTAAGTACTGAAATTCATTACTGCAGTGATTTTCTATGGTACTACCAACTTTTTTCTTTATTTTTTCTTTAGTTATTCCTGTGTATAAAAACAGAAAAAGCAAAGGGACATTTGTACCATACAGCCACATCATTATTATATCATAATTAGGTTAACTTTTTTTTTAAATACGGTGAGCACAGAGTATATACTTCGTATTGTACCACAAGCGCTATGTACCCTTAGCACCATGAAGCTAGACGTAATACTGAGGTAACTGGAGAGTGCAGTACGAACAATTCTTTGTGACCTCAAATTACACAGTGGCTGTCTTCCGTCTCACCTACACTTTAAAAAAATACGTATGGTCATTATGAGACAACTGACTACATACTAAATGTCAAATTTGCTGGTGTTCACTTTTTTATTCAGGGTGAGAACTCCAGTTACCGCAGTATTAAGTCGAGCTTCATGCTTAGCACGAACATCAATCGAAAAAATAAAATGATATTTATCATAGGCAAAATATCCTTACGAGTAATTTTGTATGGGAATTATATACAGCGCCATCTACCGCCCAGAAGCGGGTATTGAAGTAGCGCATTTTAGTAGCAAGTAATAAGTATCACTAGGCTGTATGACCGTTCGACATGGCCTCACAAACCAATATTAAAAAAAAGGCGGGAATGATTTTCAGCGGTTGATTAGATATCAATATACAGTTTATATTGTGTAATAAAATATCAAAATGAGTTCTGCCAATGAAACATATACAGACATTGTATGTACTCCTATAATACTCCACCAAATTTGAGAGCAGAAGCAAAATTAATAACAGAAAACTTACTGCCAGCAAAATCAAAAGAAAGATATATGAAAACCTACGATCTGATTTCGAAAAGTGAAAAAAAAGGCGCATATTCGGAATCTGTGTTGTTGGCGACGTTGGCGTATTTTAATGATACATCATTAATAGTACATTACAGCCGAGGACAGGTAAGTAAGAAATTACATTGTCGAGGATGGTTTGAAGCACGAGCCGCAGGCGAGGGCTTTAATCATTCGAGGCAAGGTAATTTGCTTACCGTACAAGGCTTGTATAGTGCTTTTCTCAAGAAATGCGAGGAAATAAAAAAAAACTGTTTAACTAAATAATATTTATTAAAATTTATATCACACATGTTCGGGCAATTATTAAATGTAAATGTTATTGTTTTCCCGGGCACACTTATGTATAAATCGCCCATAATAATATTATTTTAATGATATAGGTATCATTAAAATACGCCAACAACACAGATTCCGAAAACGTATGCGCCTTTTTTCACTTTTCCAAAACAGATCGTAGGTTTTCATATATTTGATTTTGCTGGCAGTAAGTTTTCTGTTATTCATTTTGCTTCTGCTCTCAAATTTGGTGGAGTAGGTACATACAATGTCTGTATATGTTTCATTGGCAGAACTCATTTTGATAATTTATTACACAATATAAATAAACTGTATTGATATCAAATCAACCGCTGAAAATCATTCCCGCCGTTTTTTTTAAATTGGTTTGTGAGGCCAAGTGGAACGGTCATACAGCCTATTGATACTTACTACTTGCTACTAAAATGCGCAACTTCAATACCCGCTTCTAGGTGGTAGATGGCGCTGTACATATTTCCCATACAAAATTACTCGTAAAGGATATTTTGTCTATGATAAATCTCATTTTGTTTTTTCGATTGATGTTCGTGCTAAGGGTACATAGCGCTTGTGGTACAATACGAAGTAATATACTCTGTACGCACCGTGTTTAAAAAAAAGTTAACCTAATTATGATATAATAATTACCTATATAATAATAATAATAATGTGGCTGTATGGTGCAAATGTCCCTTTGCTTTTTCTGTTTTTATACACAGGAATAACGAAAGAAAAAAAAATTGGTAATAATGTCTTTGGGTAGTACCTTTTCCGAGGTGAACATTCTAAATTTGAAAATCACTGCAGTAATGAATTTCAGTACTTACTTACTGCACTAAAATCAGTGCAGTAAGTAAGTAAGTCGGAAAAGTGCCACGTACTGCATTCTTTTCTCAAATATAATATTAACATTTCAGAGCATAAGTGTGAAAAATAATATTATTATGGGGATTTTTACATAAGTGTGCCCGGGAAAACAATAACATTTACATTTAATAATTGCCCGAACTGTGTGATATAAATTTTAATAAATATTATTTAGTTAAACAGTTTTTTTTAATTTCCTCGCATTTCTTGAGAAAAGCACTATACAAGCCTTGTACGGTAAGCAAATTACCTTGCCTCGAATGATTAAAGCCCTCGCCTGCGGCTCGTGCTTCAAACCATCCTCGACAATGTAATTTCTTACTTACCTGTCCTCGGCTGTAATGTACTATTAAACAGAATCAATGTTTTAATTATTAATGTGTTAGTCGATTTACGACGATTTCCAAAATATCAGAAAATCAGCCTTACATTACCTTAATAACATAATTGACCATGTCCATGTTCATACAGTGTGCATTGCATACATTAGTGTTCGTCGGTTGCACACAGAGTAGAATTTTAATACATATTTATTTGGTCGTGCGGTTATCGTAAGAGCCATATATTTTGTCAAACCTTATATTTTAAACATGAAAATTCAGTAAAGTAGAACTTCAAGAGCAGTTCTTTTAAGTTCACAAAATAGTTTATAATTTTCGGGACAGTTTAAAAAGGTACTCATACGTATCATAACTAAGTTAAAGCTCATTCACAATACGACGTTTGATGTAGGTATCCTGTTTTTTCACGATTCGTCTTTTTGTTGTGTTCACACAAGGTTCACACGCTTTACGAATCGTGGCAAATGGCAGGTACGTCTTGCCTTTACTTCAAAGTTTCGTGTTTTTGATGAATCTTTTATGACAGATTCCGCGTGAAGAGTCCATACTAATATTATAAAGAGCAAAGATAAGATTTTTAGTCTGTATTTTTGCGTTTATCCATTACAAATGGATAAACGCAAAAATACTAGACTGATTTTAAAAATCCTTTCACCATTTTAAAGCTACATTCTTCCTGAGTGACATAGATTAGGTATATTTATCTCGATATTCCTACGGGAACGGGTACCGAGCGGGTTAAGTCGTGGTAATCCACTATCTTAGTTATATGGGCTAACCTCTTAATGACTAAGTTTTTTAGCATTAATAAATTTAATGGATGACTTAGAGGACAAACTTTGGAAAAATGACGAACAAAACTTCCTTCGTAGTAATATAATATTTTTTTAAAAAGCAACCCACCTGCTCGCTTATTTTTTTCTAAATATTTTTCTGAAGCTAGTTCTTCCGTCTCGCCTAGGATGAGGCTAAGAGGCATTACACGGATGAGATAAGAGAGAACACTCTGTAAATGGAAAAGTATCGGGTCAGTAAACCCGTGATTTTTTTCGCGATCGTGACGTGATAAATGGCCATAGGGTAGGGTTTCCAAAAGATAATTCCCAGACTGGATAGTTGATAAATGTGTTGGCCTTTTTAGTTATTAAAACCTGACTAGAAAATAGAAAAGCTGGCTTGACGCGCCACTTTCACCTCTTCGTTGTTACAAATGTCTTAATCTATAGAAAAATTTAGTTCGTCACATTTCCGCAACATGGCGAGCTATTTAATTTTTTTGGTCAGGCTTTATAAGTATTTCTTTACTAAATTATTAAATTACTAAAAATAAATTTTATATCCAATCATAAAGTTTTAAAGCTTCATCTGATGTTAAGCACTATTTTCTTCTCTAATAAGTAGAACATTGATTTAACGTAATAAAAAACCCTACACAGAAAATATAATTTAGGTAAGTACTACAAAAAGTTCATTTATTTTTTATAAATACCTAATTCAGTTTTGTTTTTTCCCTCTTAGGAAATCCGGCTACAATAATATATAATTTTAAAGATATTCAGTCAATTATTACATTGCACATAATTAATAAATAAATAAAAATATGAAAAACAATGGATTGATCTAAAAAAGAAGCTCGTTTATTTATTGGGTATTACGAGTTAGTCTCTCAAGCGAGTCGTGTCTTTAGCGAATAGCGCCAAATTAAAAAATCCTGTAGATCCTAGCCCTGAATATACTCTGAAAAACTATTTTGATACTTGATGTTTATTTTATTAGGTTATTAGAAAATAACGACATTAATTGATGTAATAAATTACATAATTACATGAAAGAAAGATTTTAAATAAGTATTTTTAAATTTGGCGACATTCGCTAAGGGACATGACTCTCTTGAAAGACTAACTTGTAATATCCATTAAGTAAACCAGCTTTTTTTAGATCAATTCAATGTTTTTGATTCCATCCATTGACAAGATTATCGGGTGCACGCAAATCGGCAAGCTAAATGCCAAAAACTTGTACTTAACTTGCCATGGATGCGTAAATTAGTTACAGTGAATATTATTCAGCCTTAGACTTTGTTTATTTGAATTTGATACTTTACAGAGCTTGTACAAAGCTGGCCTAAGTAAAATCCCGTCTATTTTGTAAATCTTGGCACCCCTGTTCGGAACGCAGCGTTCGGGTGCCTAGACTCGGCAAGCGGCTGCCAATGGCGCGAGAAATTGCCCTTATTTTTCTCATCTCCTTAGAAATGTTGCAAGAAATGCTATTGCTATTGATTTTTTTTTAAGAAATGTATTACTTTAACATAGCTTTGGGAATTTCCGAAACTTGAAAACAATAGTAAATATGAGATATACAGACAATTTTATTATAGCTCAACTAGTTTTATAAATGAAAAATGGAAAATGAAGTATTTAGAAAAAATCGACCCGTCTCACAACCAGCTCCGATGGGACTCGAACCCACGACCTTTTGCTTTCGGGTGACTGCTCTAACCACTGAGCTACGGAGTCGTTTCTATCCGGATCGTATCCGTTTATATTGTATCGGAGTATTTTTTCTAAATACTTCATTTTCCATTTTTCAGTAATAAAAATTGCATTGTGAATGCAAAAAACGAAAAATTTAAATAGTTTTATAAATGTTGACATTCTGCGCCTATGATTTTCAAAGTATAATGCCGTGCTTTAGCCTGAAGTTGAAGCATGCCACCATTATTGGGGCAAGCACACGCTCTACTCGGCCGGCGGCGGGACGTGGTCGCAACCTTCTTCTACTGTGCTTGCCCTAATACATTTCAAAACAAACAATTAGACACTTAGGGCGTTTGTGCACTACCACTGAATTTTACCGATCCGGAAAAAAACGGATGCTTGTATTTTAATAATTAATCATTTATAATAGTAATTAATTAAATACAAGCATCCGTTTTTTTTCCGGATCGGTAAAATTCAGTGTAGTGCACAAACGCCCTTACAGTAGTTTTATCTCACGAGCGCGGTCCGCCTTTTGTTGTGTGCGTGCACCCGCGTATATACACGGTTTTACACGTTTTGACAGACAGTTTGTATGACAAAAGGATGCTGCGGTCTACACACACAAGTGTGGCTCACCCACGTTCGTGAGATAGAACAACTGTAAAGTGCAAATTTAGTCCAAGCAAGACCTTCTTTATGGTCAAGTACACAGAACAGAAAATCTGTGGTCAAGTAGGTATGTAGATATGTCAATTCTTTAAAATTAAATGAGTGACAGAAAAAGTTAGGTAGGTAGGTACAGTGCCACAACCTTTTCTGTGTCGGTGACAGCGGCGCTACGTACGTTTTTCTTTTTTTTGTAGTAATTTAACCGGCCCTGACTTCTAAGAACTTCAGCCGCCAGCAGCGCTATGGTTGGACATCAACTTGACAGCAAAATGACATTAAAAAAAATCACGTTAGTTTCACATTTTGGCCACCGGCACAGCAAAGTTTGTGGCACTGTACCTACTTTTGCACGAATAATAAGTATTAGTAGGAAAATCACAAACACGACAGTCAGTGGTCAATTACGTTGCGCATACCTATTATATTTTCATACGGCCACTTCGGAAATGAAACACTGATTTTCACTTTCAAATTGGACCCAATTTCACCTTTATTGTTCACGTGGCTGCGGTAATTTGGGCGGTAGCTACAATTGAACTCTGATTCTCATCAATTTAACTAATTTTGGTTGAAATAAACCATTTTACAAGTGTTTATTTAGCCTGTTTCTTAGGGTGGGACAAATCTGGACTGAATTTGGAAGGAACCAGTATACCTAGAAAAAAGCTTGTCGTAAAAATTAAATTTACAAAAGCTTGTTTAAAAATTAATAAATTGGTAAGTAAGTAAATAAATTTTGGACACCATTAATAAAATAAGTACTTAGGAACAAGTCCATATTTTTTTTTCCTTTTTTACCATTTTAAAAATTTACATTATTTACTTAGTTTAAATCGCATTTTTTAAACCACTAAGGTTTGTGATTATGCGACTGCATTCACATTGTCTAACTAGAAAATAATTTAACTATTACTTACTTAACAATTTTTTACAATGTTTACAACATAATACATGAGGAAATGGGTAACAACATTTGACTACGCGTTATCAATTAAGTTAGTCAAAAAGTATCTTTTAAGCTTATTTTTAATATTAGTTATGGTTAAACTGTCGCGCAATTCACGCGGCAAGTTGTTTATTAGTCGGGGGACAAGATAGTTGGCGGTTCTTTCGCCGTACATATTATTCGCACCACAAGTTATAAGCCGGTTCCTAGCTACCGCGCGCGTATACAAAACGTAAACTTTATCAAATCTTGTTAATGATTTGATAAAGTTTTTTCGTATTTCTAAAATTTTCTTTTATATTTGTCAAATAATATTTATTTCGTTTAACTTCTAAAATTCTATGTACCTTATTACGTATTTTATTATATTCTAATTTTAGTTTTAAATCATGAGGGTAACGTTTCCAATCACCAAATAATTTATCACGTTTACGGCATAATTGAGTGACATTGTCGTCGATCCATGGCAATCGAGAGTGTAAATTGTTGTCGTGCAGGCGTAATTTTATTTTTTTTATACTTGTAGCTGTGTCTTTGGCACTTTGAACCGATTGTTTAATAAAATTGTAAATGTCAGTAGGGGAATTCATGTTATTTGTTTGTAACCAATCAATATTGTTAAGTTCATTACTAAATCTATCATAATCAATCACTGGTTTATTAAAAACACCCCGTGTGGACGCGCGGGCCGCATCATCTATGCAAGCGATAATAATAGCTCGATGATCGGCTAGTACGACGTCCAGCGCAGCCGTGTACGGATGTAATGTGGGGAGTCGCGCAAATATATGGTCGATGCAAGATTTTGTGATGTGATGACACCTAATTTTTTTTCAATTCTAGTGTACTCGGATATCCCGCACATTAATCCGTTCACGCTAAGCGTTTCTAAGTACGTATCCGTATGTGATGATGTGCGTTTCAGATCAGTGTTCATATCACCTATTAGAATCAAGTTTTGCTTTGTGTCAAACATAGAAATGTGCTTACCCAGCTCCTTAACAAAAATGTGTTTATTGGTTTTAGGCGGTTTATAAACTGTGCACACAACTACGTCCTGATTGCAATTTAGTTTTAAAATACCTGATAGATTTTCGAATGTTTTGGTTGGCTGCGTAATTAATGTAAATTTAAGATGTTTTCTGGTATAAATAATAATAACCACCTCCGCGTTTTTTATTCCGCAGAGGTGTGCACATATTATATCCGTCCAAATAATAAAGCTTTGCTATTGAATCCGAAATACCGGCTTCAGTTATAGCTATAATATCAAGCGGAAATGCACAGTCGTGAACTATTTGTTGCAGTTTAGTAAAGTTTTTAATCATCGATCTGATATTAATGTGTAGACATGACAAGCTAAGGTGTGAATTAATAGGTAGTTGTTGTAAAAAAGAATGTGTAGAACACGCAGTTAATTGATTTAAATGTGTTTCCATATTGAAAAAAAAAACAATAAGTATCTGATAAAACAAGGAGGTTTTTTTTTATATTAAAGTAACTTACCTACAGTTATAAATTTACTGAGAATCAGAACCTTGGGACTGTTTAAGTATGCGATCGATGTCTAAATTAGAGTTACTATAATAAATCTTACTATTACTATTTTTACGAGCACACACTTTTTCATCTTTACACCATACAAATTTGAAATATTTACCTAGCTGAGTTTTCGCTGCATACAATAACGATTTAAGATATTTTGTTAACGCTTTCCTGAGGTACACACGATTTTTCGGTTATTAGGTACACCCATTGTTCAAATAACAAACTATAGTCGCTTGAGCATAGTATTATGGAAATTAGAAAACAACGACTGGTATTACCACCATACACCCAGACCCGAGGAAATATTGAAAAGTTCGTTTTCAATATTTACCTGACCGGGAATCGAACCTGGGATCGCTAGAGATAGCGGCACCTTGAAAACCGGTGCGTACACCACTCAGCCACGGAGGTCGTCAAAACAAAAGTTAATAAATACTACGAGACAAGTGCTATTACTCACTTGCGGAGTATTTTAAGGACAAATTGACTCATAAGGACATGGATAATTTTATTAACCCTTTCAGACCTGATTAAATTTTTTGTGTCCGAATGAACTTATTTTTTTTAGCTAAAATAGACTACAGAGAATATGAAAAAAATAATGTAATTAATATCTATGTTTTATAGAGTTTATTATGTGAATATATGAACCTTACCGTTTTTGAATAATAATACATCGAAATAAGTAACTAAATATTTTGTAAAGTTTTATGTCCTCATTTGTGGACGCCAGGTCTGAAAGGGTTAAGCTTAAAAAATAATACTTATCACATTATCACAATTCCAATGACATTACATAATATTAATGAACTTTGACATACTTTTTAAAAATTTACAAGCATATTCTGACATTTGACTAACAATTAAGTAATTTTGAATGTGACATTGTATTATTATTATTAATGAATGTAATCGTTGGTTAAATTTTTCATTATTTTTCATGTATTTACCTACTATTAAGAAATTTTACTCTCAACAAATGTAATTAATTACTTACCAATAAATAATTGTCGTTCGGCTGACATGATGATGATGATGATGAAATAATTATTATTAAGTATACTTTAAATATTGCATGCTGTCCAACAGTTAAATATGTAAGAACTATAGCTATCATAACATAACAATATCATACTGTACCATATTTTTATGCAATAAATGAGTTATCTTATCTTATCTTATCTAAGTAACTAACGTATTTTGCCTTCCTGATCAGAAGGTCTAAGTAATGTCCAACAGCGCGAAACGTCTGATGAGCAGTAAGTCTAATTAGCAGAATGTCCATTTAGCAAAAGTCCAACTATCAAATGGTCTGTATAGCAGAACATCTATTTAGCAAAAAGTCATTTTAAAAATGTGTACACTCATGATAAAAAGGAAAAGTCATTTGTAAATTACATTACATTTATTTGAGAAAACAAAATCTGGATTAAAAAGCTAGTAGCGCCATAAATATTATTAGGATATTAGGAGCACAAATTCCCCTGCATTTATTTACTTATTCTTTTGATATGACCTAGGTTTATCAAAAATTCAAAGGGACTATCATTTTGGCCCTCAAACTTTTGCAGCTCTTAAGTATTTGGCATTAAACATTAAATCGATCTTCCTTCTTTTATTTCCTTCAAATAACATGTTCTTGTATTTGCGATCTTGCCGTTAAGAGCTTTCATAATCAAATCGCATTCTTGTCTTTTGTTTTTATTCATTTTATTAAGAATTACATTTGAAACATGTATGGCGCAACTTGCAGTATATAGTAGAATTGTCTTTTGTTTTTAACTAATATTAAAGCTTTAAGTAGAGTTCCTAAGTAATTGAAAATTGTTCACCGCTATGATCATTAGTTCGTTAACCCAGTTATTACTAGCGTTCCTTTAAAGGACCATGACGAATAAAAAATGTTATTTCTAAGGGGGAAGTTATTTTTTTAACCGACTTCTAAATCAAAAAGGAGGAGGTTCTCTATTCGTCTGTATGTATGTTTTTTTTTTTTTTTTTTTTTGTGTATGTCCACCGGTTACTCGAAGACGGCTGATCCGATTGAAATGGTTCAAACGTTATTACATCAGGTTGGTATCCAAGTTGGTTCCATTTTTTGAAATTTTAAAATCGGTTCAGTAGTTTTCAGGAAATCTTGAAAATACTGTCGTTTTCGTTACCACTTTATGTGAATTTAATACTTATCTTTAGACATAACTCCTTTGTTTATAAACCGATTTAGATGATTCTTGTTTTGTTAAAAAGGGGATACCTCAAGGTATTTTAACCGACTTCCAAAAAGGACGTTTTGAGTTTGATCACATACCTATTTACCAGAAAACACGCAAATTGCCTGCACGATGCACTAAAAAGAGTGAAATAAAAATTATTTTTATAAAAAAATAAAACCGCCTTCTAAAAAACCACATCAAAAAAGTAAGAAATAATTCCTCACCAAATAAATAACGTAAGTACTTTGAAGTCGGGCGGGTTTTAACAAAAACAACAAAAAATTGTACATGTTTCACGCCCGACTTCAAAGTACTTACGTTATTTATTTGGTGAGGAATTATTTCTTACTTTTTTGATGTGGTTTTTTAGAAGGCGGTTTTATTTTTTTATAAAAATATTTTTTTTACTTTGCTGCGTCTAGTATGTTGTGGCTATATGTCGTTAACAGTTTTAAAAGTAATTTATTATTTTATGTGATTTTCTGCTGATTTATTGAACTTGAATTAATTCAGTATTTTCATCATGAGTGAACGCAGGATTTTCCTTTTTATTTTATAAATTATTTTCATTTTTTTACTTCCATTATAAAAGGTATAATCTAAACCTATTATATTTAGTGTTTTAGTTGTAAATATACTATGATCTATATGAAATTTTACATTTTATACCAGTGTTCCTTATAAGGACCAATAGTAATATGCACTACTATGATATATCCAACTATAATGTGTCATCAATTTTGTTTTGGGGCTAAAAAAATACTTGAATTTGAATGAAATATTGGAGGTGATGGAATATAACGAAGATGATCACATCCCAGATTACAATTCAATTTTACCGCCTGAAAATTCCACTGCTATCGTCACAGATAAGGATTCTGGTGACGAAAATCACGTATCGTTGTCGAATTTACCTGGCTCTCATCTTCGTGTAGAAGCTGAAGTTCATCAAAATGATACCGAGTGTTCAGATCAAGATGAAATTCACATATATTTATCACCCAGTTAGCCAAATGAAGACGAGGTACTGGAGACCAAGATGATAATATCATGTGTATGCCCAGTACGTCTACTGATCTACACACTCGTCAGCATCATCTTCACGCCAAATCTCTTCAAAGCCGCTTGTTTCTAAGAACAAGACTTACAAATTGACTAAAAGATATATAGCCTACACATGATGCTTGGATTGAAAAGAAAGGTGCAGTATTGCAACAGGATTATTAGAAACCAACAAAAAGGAGGTAAGTACACGAAAGGGTGGCAGAGTTTCAAAGGCCCTTAGTGAAGAGTCACGATATGATAACAAAGGTCACATTATCAGGTGCAAGACAGATAGGCTTAGGTGCCATGTCTGTCACAAAAAACTAACTTATCTATCTATTTTTATAAAATGTTATGTCAACTTGCATCATAATATTCCTAAAATATGTTTTGAAAAATATCATACAACGGAAAGATGAGGGCATTATTAACAATGTGAACTTTTTCTAGTTTTATTATTATATAAAATGTACCGAAATAAAATAAAAAATATGAAACATACAATATACAAGAAATTATTAATTATTTCCTAATTTCGTTGCAATGGAATCTGTATTCAAGTCTATATTACAAATAAGACCCCATAGTAGCGTATATTACTAGTGGGTCATAAAAGGAACACTCATTTCCCGCTTTTCCGAGTAAAAAAATATTTTTTACTTATTTTTCTTATCATATTTAAAGTAATTAAAACACCATATCAAAAGTTCATATTGATAGCATTAATTTTTTTTTCTCGTAACATCTGGGTTAACTGTATTTATCATAACCCATTGTGTAATTGTGATGGAAACTGACCTTAGTCATACCATGTTAAGGTCATTTTGCAATTTGACGACTCTGTATGAAATAAAACAGGGAGAAAAAAACAACCCTTGGAGTTTCTTGCCGGTTCTTCTCCAAGGCCTCCCGCTGTAGGGTTTGCGAACCGATGGCGCAGCTTCTATGACGTTCACAAGTATTGTAAATAACAATCTAAATTGAATAAACAAATTTGAATCTTGAATCTTGAATCTGAATCTTGAATCAATAAATTGTCAGTCACTATCAAAAAGATATGATTTAAGCTACATAGACCAAAGAATCTGTAGGTATGTACAAGTCTGTACGTACGCACATATTATAATTCCCTGTCCGTTTCCCTCCCGATGTAATTTGTGTGTTGAATTTTTTGCCTGAGTATCCAGACATTTTGATAATATGACGATTTGCTAAATAGATGTTCTGCTATACAGACCATTTGATAGTTGGACGTTTTGCTACATAGACATTTTGCTAATGAGACTGCTAATTAGACGTTTCGCGCTGTTGGAAATTTAGCTACTTAGACCTTCTGATCAGGAAGGGTATTTTGTAACTTTTGTTTTGTCCTAATGTCCCGTCTAGGGAGTCTAGTTTTTTGCTCGTGGTTTCACCCACGTGGTATCCGTTCCCCCTTGACGTGAGAATATTGGGATGAAAAGTAAGCTATGTGCTGTTCCAGTCTAATAATCTAAGTATCTCTGTTCCTTTCAGTTTATATTCCTAAGCAGACACTCGATTGAAATCCCCAAAGAAAAAGTAAACGTGGCCGTCCTCGACAAACCTGGCATCGCACCGTGTACCGAAGCGAAAAGCATAAGGAATACGTGGGTCAAGACCGCCCGCGTTGGAGATCTGCTGTAGACTTTTGCCCCATCCAGGGGACATAGGACATTAAGTCAAGTTCCAAATTTCAACCAAACCTGTTTAGCCTTTACTAAGTGAAAGTGAGTAACAAACATCCATACATCCATCAAATCTTGCGCATTTCTGGTTATAGATATAAAATAATATATTTTTTTTACAATCACACCAATTACGTAGCTCATAAGCTGTAGATATTTTCATTAAGAAACTGTGTTTTGGAAACTAGATACCGAATAAATATATACTTACTTACCTATGTACTTACCTACTTTTTGTTTGTAAATATACATACTTACTTTATATACAAAACACCCAGATCAAGCCAAATAGACATGCACACAAATATTTCTTTTGTTCGGGAATCGATACCGAACCTCTGGCGCAAATGGCGGTACCCGCACCACTGCGCCAAATCGGTCCTTAAAAAAAAATACTTACCTACCTATTTATTAGCATTCTGAAAATTACCTCGGAAAAGAACTTACTTACTTAAGTTAATTTGGATTTACAATATTCTAATTTGGGTTTAATATGTAGGTACCTAAATAACATACCTACGACCATATAACTTATCTAAATATCATCTGATTGAAAAGAAAAACATGTTCAGTTTTTATTGTTTTATTGTTGAAGTTTTCAATTTCATTATTTTTTTAATTCTCTGTTATTTTTATTAAAATGCGTGGAAATATATGGACAGTGTATTGCAACTAAATGTAGGAAAAAGTACATTATTTTTAAAGCTTAAAAAAATGAATATAAATTAAGTAAAAAACGACAGATTAAAATAATTATAATAGGCGTATTAATAACAGCTCCACCTAGTAAAATCTTGAAGAAGCTATAAGAACAGCACCGTCTGAGCCCGTGCTTTTTGGTGCCAGCCGCTACACACGTCCCGATTCGACCGCCAATTCGGTCTGCTCCGAAACCAAGACTGGACGTGTGTGGCCATGAAGCTCGACTTAATACTGAGTGTTCGGAAAAGATCGACGTTTCTGAACGCATCTATAATGTCACGTCAAATTGACATTTAGCTGTCACTTGAAGTTGACAGCTCCACACTTGATTGAAATTCTTGTAGAAAAATGTCGGAATAATTTTGCTGAATTTGTTAAAATCGCTCGCGTTGAATGTGCCTGGCATATCGAGTTAGAATAAAATCTTAAATTATCTATGTGATCCCGTTTTGTACGACCAAGGTTTTGACGCCATCCATCGGGCTGGTCGCGGAGTTTTGAAAGAAAGATAATTGTCTACCACGCGTTGTTGCAGGGGCAATATATATCTTGACGAAAAGCTCCTCCGTGTGTTATTGTGTATCTATTGTTGAAACGCCCAGTGTCTTGGGAACGCTGTTATTTGTGTTGTGAGTGAGGTGACGAATTGGTAAGGTTGGCAGACGAAGAAAGGACATCAGGGGCGCGCGCGCTCCCTTACACCACTTCTGCCTTGGAGACGTTCGACACACAGACCCGTATGTAACCTCACCTTACTTAACATTCTCTCCGCTGTGTATCGCAGTCCAATTGTTCAGTTACATCCCCGCTGAAACCAAGTTTTTGTCCGGAGTCTATATTAGTAATACCAGCTTCCACTGCGCTAAGCCGATTCCGCGGATTTAGCAGGGGTGTACTGAACATTTCTTGGTAGCCAAGAGCGTAGATTGAAGGCCTGAGAGGCCCACGCCAAAACTTTGTATTAATCAGTGCCGTTTTGAAGACCCAGTCTGGTCCGGACTAGATTAATTTGTACTTGTAAATGGTAATTAACTTGCATTTGAAAAGTAAAGGGCATTCCTTTGTTATTGGTTCCATGTCTTGTAATTAATTGTCATGTATTGAAGTTCCAAAGTGTAAACAGATGCCTTTCTTTGCTCATAATAATTATTATTTAGTTTTGTCAGCAAATTTGAGTTGTGAATATTGACAAGTTTGTTGCTAAAATAATAGCTAATAAAAGGTTAGCTAATAAGTTTGCACTCAATACTTAGTGAAACTTAGATGATTTGGGACATTGTTTACACATTGAAACTCATTGAAACTTGTGCTTTGAAATAATTAAAATTAACTTGTTGTTGTGTAACAGTATGTTGTGTTGATATCCAAGTGAATTTCAATAGTCAGTGATTTTGAGTGAATTTCAATAGTCAGTGAGTTTTGTTGTTTTCTGATAACCTCCAAATATTTAAGAGTTTGTGTCATTATAAATACTTTGTTGTTGTAATATTGGAATTTTGTGGTTAGTAATAACCTCCAAATATTGGAGATTTTGTGGTATAGTGAATATTTTGAATTTGTTGTTTTTGTTGATAAATTTGTGACGTTACAATGACGGCCTCCTCTGCTAAAGCCAAAATACGTTCTGAGTTACGGTGGTTAGCTTCTGCGGTTGCGTTGTTGGATCGACCGGATAGAACGGAGGCCTTGTTGAACAGATACGTAGATCTGCCCGTACGTTTGGCTGTTGTTGATGAACAGTATGCCTTATTTTTGGAAAGGACTGTTGAGGCCGATGTGGAAATGCGACAAGAAGTCGATTTGGATGTGGACCAGTGTTATGATTTTGCGGACAGAATTACCCAGGTGGCTCGACCTTTGCAAGTGGCAAGAGAGAATGAACCGAGCCCGTCCCCGGTCACATCTAAGAGTATGCCCCCTCTCTTTGCTAGATTGGCCCCCTTAGACTTAAGGCGCTTTGCTGGTCGTCTAGAGGACTGGGAGGGCTTTATTAATATTTTTGATAGTCTTGTATATGCCCGGGACGATTTGACCCAGGGCCAGAAGTTAGCTTATTTGTTATCCGTGTTGGAAGGGGAGGCCCTTGAATCAGTTCAACATTTGGCCCCCTCGGATGAAAACTACCCTATTGCTAGGGATTTGATTGCCCGTCGGTACCAGAACGTACGACGTCTGGCGGACAACCATGTGGCCGCCATTTTGAATTTACCCCGCGTTGCCAGCGTGATGCACTTGAGAGTGGCTTTGTTGAATCCGCTGTTGGTTGCCTACAACGCATTAAAAAACTTAAAACTCCCAGTGGAGCAGTGGTCGTTTTTGTTACTGCACATTGTCCTGGGAAAGTTGCCGGACTCTGTTAAGGTTCGTTTTGAGCAGCAGTATGGTGGGGATAGTGCGACTTATCTGCCACCCTTCTCGGACCTCTTGACGTTCCTGGAAGGAGAAAGTAGACTGGCAGATAATTCCTCTCTGGCCGGTCCTATGGGACCCGAACGACCTGTGCCACAGAGTAGATCCCCCACCGGACCCCCCCGTAGGGGGCGTATGGCCCCTCGCGCGCCCGGCCGCTATGCCGCCGTCCAGGAGACCGCCCGCTGCTTGTACTGTCGGGAACCGGGTCACAGCACGACCCGTTGTGATAAGTTCCTCGACCAGCGCGTCCAAGGCCGTCGAGCGATCGCGCGACAACGGACATGGTGCTACTCGTGCTTGGGCCTGCACATGCAGCGCGAATGTACCCAAGCGCACCCATGCCGCTTTTGTCAGGGCAACCACCATCCCCTCCTCTGCATGAACAGCCCAGAGGGCGGCGGAGCGCCGCAGCGCGTCGCTGCAGGATCACCGCGTATGGGTGGGGGTCTCGGACCCCCCGCGGTGTTTGCATCCCGCAGCAGTTCTAGTGGCCACCGGAGTGGCCCCAGAGGCCCCCCGCAACGTGTTGAGCCTCGCACAGCCGGGGGTCCCCGGGACCCCCCCTCTGAAAATCGGTCACCGTGCCCCCGCGACTATGGGGCGACGTACACGGTGGATGATAGGCACCGATTCTCGCCGCCGCTCGCCGAATACCCGCGTTTGGAGCGGCGCCCGCCCCGTCTTCAAGGGGCCGGGAGATATAACCCGCCTGATACCGGGCGATTTGGACGTAGGCAGTATGTGGGAGACTGGGACCCACTGGATCGCTATGAGCGACCCCCTTACCATGGGGGGACGTCTGGGGACCCCACATACTAGCAATCAACGTGTTTACGGTCGATTGTAGCCACCCCTCCAGAGACCGTTTTGTTGCCCACGGCCTCTGTGCTTGTCAGGGGATTGAATGGCGACCTTGTGGAAGTTCGCGCCTTGTTGGATTCCGGTGCTCAGGGGTGTGTTGTGTCATCTTGGTTAGTTAGGCGGTTGGGCCTCAAGGTGCACCCCCACACGGAAGGCGTGAGAGGTGTTGGCGATGTGAAAGTCCCCGGGTTGTTAGGGCATGTTGACTTCACATTTACATCACGTAATAAGTCCACGCCAGGCATTAAGACCTCGGCGATTGTGTTGGACACAGTTGTTGGCCGTCAACCTTCAGGTGTCTGATTCCCCACTCGCCGATCCAAATTTCTTCCGCCCAGGCCCGATTGATGCTCTCCTTGGAGCCGATGTCCTGGGGCGAGTTTTGTTGACGGGGAAGCGAGTTTTGCAGCCAGATGGCTTGGTAGCTCTGCAGACGACACTCGGTACAGTTGTGATGGGCCCTGCTCGCCGCGTTTTGGATTCCCTTGATGAGGATCGCGGTCTTGTTTTTAATGTGTCTCTCTCCGAAGTGGTGCAGAAGTTTTGGGAGGTTGAGGAACCTCCACCAGCCCCGCGGGTCGACCCAGTAGCGGATGAATGCGAGTTGTATTACCAGAATAACACTGGTCGCCTCCGCTCTGGCCGTTTGATCACCCGTCTCCCCTTTCGTGCCGGCCGACCTCCTCTGGGCGAATCCCGACCGCTAGCGGAACGTAGGCTAGTGGCGATGGAGCGTCGCATAAGCAAGGATCCGGTCTTCCGCCAGAAGTATGTTGAATTCATGCGGGAGTATGAGGAGTTAGGGCACATGTCCGTGAGCGATTTGGATTGGCGCTCCGTTGAGCACTTCTTTTTGCCGCACCACGCCGTTTTGAAATCCGGAAAGATTCGGGTGGTCTTTGACGGTTCGGCTCCCACCTCTACTGGAGCGTCCTTGAACCAGTGTCTGCATGTAGGTCCCAAGCTGCACACGGAGATCTCAGACATTTTGACCCAACTTCCGGCGGCACCAAATTGTATTTATGACTGACATCCGGATGATGTTCAGACAAACGGTCATCCATCCAGAGGATAGGAGGTACCAATTGATTTTGTGGAGAGAGAGTCCTAGGGACCCCTTGTTGATTTACGAATTGAATACGAATACGTACGGTTTGGCTTCGAGCCCGTTTGTTGCGATTCGTTCTTTGTTGGAGTTGGCCGAGAAGGAGCGCTTGAGATACCCTCGCGCCTCCGCCATTTTGGCCAGTGACGTCTATGTGGATGACATTTGCACGGGCGCCTCATCTGTCTCAGAGGCGATTGTCCTGAGAGACGAACTCACCGCCCTTTTGAAGTCGGGAGGTTACGAGTTGAGGAAATGGATATCCAACTCGCCTGATGTACTGGTAGGTTTGCCCGAAGAGCACCAGCAGGACCCCCACCTATTCGAAAATGTTGATAATCCCCATGTGGTGACCGTCCTTGGCGTACAGTACAAACCGGTCTCTGACACGTTCACTTATTGTGTGGATTTACGACCACCGAAGGTCTGGACCAAGCGTTTAGTATTGTCTACTGTCGCACGTACCTTTGACCCCAATGGGTGGATTTGCCCCGTGCTGTTTATGGCCAAGTGTTTCTTGCAACGGTTATGGGCTTCGGGTGTGTCGTGGGATGAACCCCTCTCGGACGAGTTACTCCGAGATTGGTCGAGCTTCGTTTCATCCCTCCCCGAGATTAATGAAGTGCATTTGCCGAGGCTATTCCTCCCTTCTGAAAATTGTAAAGTTACTCTTCACGGCTTTTCCGATGCCTCCGAACGTGGATTTGCTGCGGCCGTGTACCTCCGCACCGTTACTGTTGACGGAGTTGTTGCTGTGCATCTGGTGATAGCGAAAAGCAAAGTCGCTCCCCTTCGGACTCGTCATACGATCCCGAGGTTGGAATTGTGTGGAGCTGCCCTCCTAATGCGTTTGTTGAACCACGTATGGCTCACATTAGGTCGATCTATTAAGATACAAGAGGTTTATGCTTGGACGGACAGTCAGGTCGTCCTTTGTTGGTTGAAGGCTCCGGCGCACACCTTGGACGTGTTTGTGGCCAATCGAGTGTCGCAGATTTGTAATTCCGACATCGAGTTGATTTGGAGACACGTGCCGGGAACCATGAATCCCGCGGATTGTGCGTCTCGGGGTTGTGTAGCCCCAACCCTAATTAACCACCCCCTCTGGTGGGGCCCCCAGTGGTTGATGCGGCCTGAGTCGGAGTGGCCGCCCTCTCCAGCGTTGTCGAACGTAGCCGTTCCTGATATGCGGGCATGCGTCCTGGAGACTAACCCCGCCGGGGAAAAGGATTTGATGTTGGATCGGTACAGCTCCTTACAGAAGCTGCTTGGTGTTACCGCTTGGATCAGACGTTTTGTGTACAATTGCAGAAACCCACGCGCGAGGCGTGATTCGTCGGTTCTCACTCCGGACGAGCGTAGGGACGCGCTCTTGTTTTGGGTCCGGAGAGTACAAGCTGATAGTTTTGAGTCCGAGATTGAAATTTTGCGTTTAGGCCGTCGCAAGTTGAAGGGCGCGGTATCGCAATTGAATCCCTTCCTGGACGAGAGTGGGCTTTTGCGAGTCGGCGGAAGACTTCGAAATGCGAACCTGCCGTATGGAGCTCGTCACCCCCTTTTGTTACCTAAAGCCGGACATTTGACTCAACTGATAATAACAGATCGCCATGTGAATGCACAACATGCTGGCTGTAATGCTTTGTTGGCCATTTTGCAGCGTGAATTTTGGATTTTGTCTGCTCGTCGAGCCATTCGCACTGTGGTTTTCCGTTGCCTGCCTTGTTATCGATTGAAGGCCGCGACCATGCAGCCCCAGATGGGTGATTTGCCTGCTGATCGCGTCACGGAATGTAGAGCTTTTGCCGGAGTCGCCACCGACTTCGCCGGTCCCTTTACTGTAAAGGCTTCGAGACTGCGTAATGCTAAAACCTATAAGGCGTACTTGTGCGTGTTTGTGTGTTTGTCCACCAAGGCTGTCCATTTGGAAATTGTCTCGGAATTGTCTACCGAAGCCTTTGTCGCCGCCTTGAGCAGATTTGTTTCCCGTAGAGGACTGCCGTCATTGATACGTTCCGATTGTGGTACTAATTATAAGGGAACGTGTAATTATCTTAAGGAAGTAGTTAAGTTTTTTGTTGATAATAAAATAGACATTGGAACCACCCTCTCCCGGCGTGGGATAATCTGGAAGTTTAGCCCTCCAGCTTGTCCGACCTGGGGAGGGATTTTTGAAGCTTGTGTAAAGGCTGCCAAGACACACTTGCGTCGCGTGATTGGAGAAACTATTCTCACGTTTGAGGAACTTGATACGGTATTTTGTAAAATTGAGGCCGTCCTCAACTCGCGACCCTTGTGCCCGTTGTCTTCGGACCCGAATGACCTGGAAGCGTTGACCCCAGGTCATTTCTTGATCGGACAGCCCCTTTTGGCGTTGCCTGAATATCCGATTCAGGATGTAGGATCCCATCGTTTGTCGCGATACCAACTTTTGAAACAGATGTCCCAAAACTTCTGGGCACGTTGGTCGATGGAGTATTTGCATATCCTACAACAGCGCGTGAAGTGGACAGATAAAACCACCCCACCCCAGACTGGCGACCTCGTGTTGATTAAGGATGCTAACCTGCCGCCCCTATGTTGGCGAAGGGGGCGCATTGTTAAACTCTACCCCGGAACTGACGGAGTTCCTCGTTTTGCTGAGGTTTTGGTTCGAGATTCGGTTTTGAAGAGAGCAGTTAGTGGGCTCTCCCGATTACCCGTAGATTGACGTACCGTTCTTAACGGTCCGGGGCGGGGGGATGTTCGGAAAAGATCGACGTTTCTGAACGCATCTATAATGTCACGTCAAATTGACATTTAGCTGTCACTTGAAGTTGACAGCTCCACACTTGATTGAAATTCTTGTAGAAAAATGTCGGAATAATTTTGCTGAATTTGTTAAAATCGCTCGCGTTGAATGTGCCTGGCATATCGAGTTAGAATAAAATCTTAAATTATCTATGTGATCCCGTTTTGTACGACCAAGGTTTTGACGCCATCCATCGGGCTGGTCGCGGAGTTTTGAAAGAAAGATAATTGTCTACCACGCGTTGTTGCAGGGGCAATATATATCTTGACGAAAAGCTCCTCCGTGTGTTATTGTGTATCTATTGTTGAAACGCCCAGTGTCTTGGGAACGCTGTTATTTGTGTTGTGAGTGAGGTGACGAATTGGTAAGGTTGGCAGACGAAGAAAGGACATCAGGGGCGCGCGCGCTCCCTTACACCACTTCTGCCTTGGAGACGTTCGACACACAGACCCGTATGTAACCTCACCTTACTTAACATTCTCTCCGCTGTGTATCGCAGTTCAATTGTTCAGTTACATCCCGGCTGAAACCTAGTTTTTTGTCCGGAGTCTATATTAGTAATACCAGCTTCCACTGCGCTAGCTGACTCCGCGGTATAGGCAGGGGTGTACTGAACACTGAGGTAACTGGAGAGTGCAGTACGAACAATTTTTTGAATACCACAAATAACACAGTGGCTGTCTTCCGTCTCACCTACACTTTAAAAAAATACGTATGGTCATATGAGACAGCTGACAGCCACTACATACATAAATGTCAAATTTGCTGGCGACACTTTTTTATTCAGGGTGAGAGCTCCAGTTACCTCAGAGTATTAAGTCAAACTTCATGTGTGTGGCGTAGTCGTCTGACCATAAATATTATTATTCGTGTTTGACGCGGTCTGGCCGGTTTTGGTTCGCACGAACTTCACTTCTAACCAAATCGGAACGTGTGTAGGCTCCCGACCGGACCAACTACGCAGTGTTGACAATTTCGGAGATTATCCCCAGATTTAGGGAGAAAAAAATGTAAAGCGGAAATACTTAAGGGCCTTAAATATTTCCGATTTACATTTTTCTCCAGTCTCGGATTACACGAACAAAGGTGTGCAGGGTTTTTTATCGCCCCGCGGGCGGGTCGCATGACGCAACGTTTACAAGAACACTCTTTACGTTCTATTGAAGTACTTCTAAGAAAAACGGAAAACTGATCTAGATAGCTGGATAACTGTAGCAACATTTCAAAATATTTGCGATATTAAGAAAGTTTTTGAAAAATTTTGAAAAATGAGATTTACGCATCCAAAAAAAAGTCGTTAAATTTTCGAAAATCATTTTTTGATAAAAAACGTATGACCTACCTTTTTCTGTCGTTGACAATTAAATAGATTAATTCTGGTTCCAATAAGACTAAACACGCTAGAATCCTATAAGAAAACCCATAAAAACAGATGTGGACCAAGAAAAATCCGCTTCTGCAGAAGCATTGCGCCCTCCAGTCGCTAAATCAAAGGAAAATCCTAACTTACGGCCGACAGAATACGTTTGAGGGATTTTCAGGAGATTCAATTTAGTGCTCGATCACGACTTTTGCGTAGGACTGAACGAACGAAGGGTTAAAATCTTTCCATTTATGCAAAGATTCTTTTATCAATTACGTAGTTTTGTTTTTCGTTTTATTATAAGTAAGTATTTAGGTAAGTATATTAATTTATTTAATTACTCGCATTTTGTCTTATAACTAAATTAATACAAAGAAGACATAACATCTCATCGATAAGTGCTGCTTTAATTAAATATTTAGAAGGTTTTAGTATTTTAATGAAAATAACAGTGAATTAAAAAAATATGAAATTGAAAACTTCTTAACAGCTAAACAATAAAAATAAAATCCGAAAATATTTGTTTCTTTATAATCTATCTATTGCAGGCAAAACGATGTTTTCGTATTAGTTTATAAAATATACTTAATACTAATATTGGGAGATTAGCAGTAGCTAACACCTGCAGCTACAGCTTTTCGACCAAATCGGAAGGTGTGTAGGGGGCCCCCAGGGGGGCGATCGCGTTATTTCAAAAGATAAAAGTTTGGTTTCGTTACGATAGTGTTTCAGTTCTGATAATGATCCAACTATGGTTCAAATCGGTATTGCCATAAAGTTTAAACGTCAACCAAACTTTAACCATTTCCACACCATTATTGGAATAGAAACGTTAGAGATGCCATTCGTATATTTTCATTCGTATATGCTTTTGTGTACCATCGACGGTCAACTTTACCACAGCACTACTTGTTATTTGACCTCCCAAAAGTGACAGTTCTAAGGGCGTATTCCACTTGTCAAAGATCTTTGTCCAATACGCATTTGATCAAAGAATTTATCAATGAAACTATTCATGAATTCGTCCTCGTCCAATTTCTTTGACCAAGTATTTCATAAGTGGAATACCACTCGTAGTTGATATTTTGTTTACTGAAAAATGACTGAAAGTATTATTAAATTAACCAATCAATAGTTACGCACGTTTAAATATGCTTACGGGGCAATGGTTCCTCAGCACAGCTCCGCTCCGCTCCGCTTCGCTCGCTCGGCTTTAAATTAAGTTTTACTCAAAAACTAGAAGGATTTAATAAAAACTAATTATTGATTTATAATGCTAGTTAAATTTGCAATAAGATTGTATGATTTGTAGATGGCTTTTTATTACGATTTAATTATAAACAGCGAGTTGAAGTTGCAGAAAAGGAAATGTTTTACCGATTTCTTTTTAAAACATGCAATAAATACTAATAAATAAACAATTATTACAGACCAATTTGTGTTTAAATAATAGTTTACAATGTTGTTATTAGATAAGTTATATATAAAAAAAGATAACTCTCTTTTAGAAAAATATTGTTTAATTAAAGAATGTAAGTAAAGAATCACCCTTACGGGCTACAAAAGTATGGATCGATTTCGTATCGACTTCTTTTTTGTAAGTAGATAAATTTTAAATATATACTTTTTATGGGTATTGAGGGCATAACAAGTATATATTAATGTATTACAACATATTTAGTACAATATATTTAATTATATTTTTATATTTTATTTTTCCATACTTAGCTAACATTGCCTAAACCACGCAATGGTTCCTTGCCTCCTGGAGGCAAGCAAGTCGGCGAACTTCAATCGAATATAATACGCCAAATTTTTATTAAATTGGACCAATTTCTTGTTCTACGACTAAAATAAGGTGTCTAGATTAAGATTACTAAAAGTTGGATAGGAACAGAGAGTGATTTGACACAATTAATTAAAGTATTTTAATTAGCTATCAGCTTGCCTCCAGGAGGCAAGGAACCATTGGGGCGGGTAAAAATACTTGCCTCCAGGAGGCAAGGAACCATTGAGTGGTTATAGGTATAAAGTTTGATCGTGAGAATGTTTTCAAGTGGATGAATACTTTAAAAGAAGAAACAAGAATTATATAAGATGAGTAGGTAGCACATTTTATTACTAGAAGTGCACCGCATTAGTCATAAATTCATAATAATCATTGTAACTGCGCCTGAGTCTGTCTGTAGAAACAACCAACTGAGCTAAAAACTGGATACTGGCGAAATCCGGAAGGGACACGCCATTGCATAAAAAGAAGAAGAAGAAGAAGAATCTACCAAACGTTTGTTGTGTTTTGCGTTTAGATAAAACATATAATACCTACCTATTACAGAAATTGAAGAATGCCACTGTATGACTGTATAACAAGAGATACAATTTAGATATAGAATGAATTCAAATTCAAAGTTAGAACAAAGCCCAATACAACAAATACTAACCAAAGGGGTCAGTGGCCCTTGTAATGCAGTGTCCGTCACTGGAACTCCGTTGGAACAACAGATTTCAAACAACATTTGAGGAAATGATGTTGTTCCATTACCAAATGTTGAACAAGAACAATAAATTAAGGTTAGTTTATTATGAAATAACTTTTCCAATACCTAGTTTGAAATATGAAAGTGATTCTTACACCAAAATTATCAACTATATTCTAAAAAAAATATCGTCTTTTTTTCAGCATCTCGGATGACCTCAGCTTCAGCCTTAGACAAGGCGAGGGTGTTGGTTTTACAAATAAAAAAACCTAAACAATCTAACAGAATGCACAAGGCCTTAGATATTTGCAGAAGCATTTAAATGAATACCTGAAAGCATAGATCATTTTAGTCAACAGGTATATTCATGTTAACCTACTAATATTATAAATGTGAAAGTTTAGATGTTTGGATGTTTGGATGTTTGGATGTGTGTTACTCAATCACGCCAAAACGGCTGAACGGATTTGGCTGAAATTTGGAACACAGATACTTTGTAGCCCGGAGAGGAACATAGGCTACTTTTTATCCCGGAAAAATATCACATTCCCGCGGGATAACGTCGTGTAGTCCACGCGGGGCGAAGCCGCGGGCGGAAAGCTAGTAATATTACTATAAAAGCTGTCCAATTTTTTACTAGTTACGGTAATTAACTAGGTAACTTATGTTTTGTTTCAGTATCACCAATCACAGTAGCAATGAGATTTGTCAGGAGAATTATTAAAGGAAAAACGGTGATAGTAAAAGTCTAGCAGTCCTGCTAGTAACTTTCAGGCGGGATTCAAACCCGCCTTAACTCGGCGAATCCGGCCTTTCCTTTACAGAATAGCATTGTAAATGTATGAAAATTATTTTAAATCTTAAGGAGAATAAAATTATTAGTTTGATAGCAATAATTCTTTTTAAATGTATGGTAGTTTATATAGAATATTTTGTTAGTTTATTAGGATATAGAAATAGAAATACACTGATAAAAATTGTACTCGAGTTTATTTTTTACACTTTTACTTATTTACTTTCTCTTAAATTAAGAAAATAAAACACTTTTATTGTATAACATTTTCTTTTACTTACTTTAATTAATTTTATAACATTGGGACAATTAATGTAGGTACCTAATTAGAAGAATATTAGTTTTTACCCGTTGACATAGGTTACTTTCTCTATGAAACACTTCTTGCATAACACTTTCTACTTAAATTAATTTTATAACTAAGTAATTGGAACGATTAATTTACAATAATAAGTCTTTCCTATAAAAAAAACCTCTCCTTATGTTCTGCTGTGGGTGTACAATTGCCAAAGGGTCCCACCTATCAATACCTACAGCCCAGCGCTCCAGGGCATTGTAAAGTATCTGTAAAATAAAATAGGCAAATTTTAGTACTCATCAATTGTTTATACAACACATTTATAATAATATATCTCTAGAACTTACTGCCTTTTCACATAATCCGGTCAGAGTGTCATTGTTGAAATGATGGGACAACATATTTGTTTGAAATGCATTGCTTATGCAAAGCTTTTGTCACTTGGTGTAGTTATTGCTTTTGAGACACTGGCTTAGGAGACATTTGTGGTCACGGCGGCATCCCCAATAATAGTTTCTTAGGACCCAGTAGCATAGGAATGGATATGCAATTAAAATCTGTAAATAAACAAACACCAATGTTGAGACACTAATATCTTTGTATTTTAAGAATAAACATATGTTATATTCGGTGTGGTTATTTAAGATTTACCTACCTTTGTCTCTTCAATGCATCAGAATGAAGAATTAGTGGCTTATGTGGAGATAATTCACTTTGTAATTTTCCGAACTAAATCCTTGGACAGTCGTATTTTAACAATCTCAGCACGCGACCTTGGCACTCCAACATCATAATCATGAGCTCTTTCAAACATTTTGGCCTATAAAACACATTAAAATACTAAATTGTGTTATTAAACACCACTTGTTTGACGAACGATCATGAAACGATCCTAAAAAAGGAGCCTCGCCTAAACTTTTTGATATCGAACGGTAGCGGTCCAATAATGGTTAAGTTTCGTCAGAACTAGCTGTCAAAACATTACCGCGATACGAAACATGTCAAAAGTTATGGTTTGGTTATGGTCCAATCGCGATTAAGTCGAGTTTGTGTTAGCGCGATTGCCCCCCAGATTTGGTGCGGCAGACATGGTTTGAATTGAACGAGTGTAGCGCAAATCAGATTTGCAGCGAAGTTCGTCCGCAGCAAATCGGGGCGGTCGGTGGTCGGATCGGAACGTGTGTAGCGGCTACGCAACAACGAGTAATGATGTCATTTGCTAGAGGGCGCTAAATGTCTATGTTTTTTCTTACCCATAAACCAAAACATTACCCAAAAAAAACATATTTTTTTTAAAGAATGGATATTTTTATAAGTTTTATTAAAAACTACATGTGTAATTCATACATACTCTTAAACCAGAAGCTAATCTTTAGTATTTAGTTTAAATAAAAAAATCTTTGGTTTAAATCTTAATACTTATGTTTTATTAGTGTTTAGTAGCAGAAAAACAAAATGACAAAAATACGAAAAGCAATAAAACAGATTTTACGGGAATATATGAGAGCTTAAAGTTAAATAATTTTATTTATGTAAGCATTACTTAACTAGCGTCAACCTCATGGAAAATCCATGAGTTTAGTCATGATTTAGTCACTTCAATATTGTTGATGTGCCAAATATTGTTAATAAGTATATCAAAATACATGAACAACAACAAAATAAAAAAAAACTATTGTCGTCTTATGCCGCGTACACACCGCGCCAACGAACGCCAACGAATGGGTTTCGATGCCCTTCGTTGGTCCTGTTTGGACGGTTTGGCGAAGGCCAACGATCGTTCGTTGGCGTGTGCCGGCGATCCGGAGCGTGGCGGTAACATCAAAGGATTTGAGCCATTAGATCGAACTCGGTGTGGACGGCGGCCGAAGGCCAACGAACGAACGCTCAGTTGAAGCATAGTTTCTACCAAAAGCGAGAGCGTTGAGTTTAATCTGTGCGTAATCTCTAGCGAAACACCAATCACAGCGCGTGAGCGTGACGTCAAATTAATGTGAGGTGATTATTTGTGAATCATTTTTCTGTTCTTCTAGATTTCTAATTGTTTTTCTAGCTTTTGTTTGCAAAACACTTTAAAAGTTTATGATAATAGCCATACAAACCGTTTCAAGAGTCATCGAAAGTGCCCATTGAATAATACCTACCATGGAACCAGGCACAAGCACAAGCCGATAATCGCAATGTCCCCAGGCAGGAGTAGTCATAATAATGGTCGGCAATTTATTTGCCTCTAATTCAGATTACTGTGCTGCTGAATTTAGGAATGTGAAGAAAACATCTGTGTAAGTTTGTCAACCACTACATTATTTATAATCAAATACCTATAAGTTTAAAATCATTGCGAAAATAACATAACCTCAAAAGTGTAACTCATCATATTTTTAACTACTTATTATTTTTGTTATGTTCAACATAAAATATTAACGTTCCCTGTCTTTTCAGGTCGGCAAGATAATCTTACGGTGATGCTGCCGTTGGATATACTTCGGCGCGATTTGGATGAATTGATTTGAAGGTGTGTACAGACAGAACATAAAGTCCGCTCGAAATCGTATGCAGCGATTGTGGATGAAAAAGAAGGAAAAGTCATCAGCGTCCAAACATGCTGTTGCTCTCCAGATGTGAATACACAGGCGCAGTGAAAAACCATCCAGTACTGACACACAGTGCTACTGGAAGAAATCCAAATTAGCTCATGTTGGAAATAATTTGAAATATATCCAGCTGAAATGATGATGATGATGAAGGAAATATCAGCCGGTATAAGACCATGTTCTTAGAAGACTGCTTCCAAAACATGCTGACACAATTTCTACAAGCTGCGGCAAACTAAAATGTATCCAACTGTTAAGATTATGAGAAAAGTGAAAAGTGCAAATGTTATTGTGTAATGAAACTTTAATTTTATTTTTTTCCAAAAGTGAATAATTGGAAACAAAAATTTACCCTATATAGTATGAAAGTACAAAATAAAACAAAATGTAATAAAATATTTTTTTATTCAATTCAATGTAAGCCCTAAATATTAAATAATTCATAAAAACACTAATAAAAATTTTGTGTTTATGTTAGAAACACTTTGGTCTTGATAGTTTAGTATGTTCTTTGAAAGCAATTTGAAAGGAGATGTTGATATGGTAGACTAGACCGATTAACATTTCAATAAGTACAGTAGCGAGTTATATGCAAATAAACAATCAATCCATCTATTGATGATTCTTTTTATTGCTGCGATTTTGTGTGTGCGCCCAATATTGATTTTTACAAGCGTCATCAAACTTATCATTCAATTTATAATATTATAGCAGGCTGAGTAAAATATAAATTGGTATTTATGATGAGTGCATAATTTATTTAAATTCAATATTTAATAGTATACTTAAATATGGTTTATACCCAAGTAATATATTTAAGTATTACTACTAATTATAAATGCGAAAGTACCTCTGTCTGTCAGTCTGCTTCGCTTTCATGCCTAAACTACTAAACTGATTTTGATGAAATTTGGCACCTACAAAGATAGAGTTGACCTTGCGAAAGGACATAGGCTAATTTTTATTCCGGAAAAGCTTGTACTCTGTAATCCATGCGGGCGAAGCCGCGGGCGGAAGGCTAGTATTAAAATTAAAATAAAGCCAAGCTCACCAAAAGCTCACTGACCTCTATTATTATTATTACACACTGGACAGGCTGTCTCCATACAAATGAAAGCTAATTTTGTGTGGCAATTTGAAGCGCCACTACGAGTGTCCCGAGAACTAATTTTGACATAATCATTACCACAACTGACTGAACATCACTAGTTTTAGTTACATAGACACTCTTACTTAAATGCCTACAGCGCCAAAATAGCGATACTCAAATAGGCACTTTTATGACAGCCAGTCCAGTCCAGACTCCAGCATGACTCCAGTGTGTAAATAATAATTTAATAATAGTAGAGGTCAGTTGCCAAGCTGGACAGTGTTGCCAGCGAGGTCTTATCAAAAGATACACCTAAACCCTGAAATGTACAAAAAAGTTACCTTCTGGCAACACTGGGCATTGGAGCCGGAATCGAGTGCCAACGATCGTTTGCTCAACATTTGTTGTTTGTGCTATAACCTTCGATAGCCAACGAACGTGCGGCAGCCAACGCTGAATATCCTTCGTTGGCGTTCGTTGGCGCGGTGTGTACGCGGCATTATAAAAAATTTTAATAGCAGCTGTCGTGACTGCAAAAAACTATAGGCTTCCTGTGAAGCTGTCATCTTGTCATAACTTCCTTCCTAAAAGTTCTTGTAAAGAATTTTTAAGTCCTCAAAAAAGATGACTGAATATAAACTGTCTACAAAATAGTTTTGTAAGCTGCACCTAACCTTGTGTAACATAAGAAGAGAACCAAATTCTGGATGCATGTATTAAAATATTTCAGACTGAAGCCACAGAATATAGGTATAATAATACTAACGTACTGAAGCCACAGATTACTAAATAGTTACTAGTATATAACAGATACTGCACTCCGCTAAGCCATTTAAATAAATAGCAACTCTAATGATAACGCAATAAAGTGGAATTCAGCTTGTACGGCGCAAATTACGAACGGCTACTCGTTGTATCTCTTTCTAACGCATATATTCTAGCTCTTTTGCGGACCTAATTTCTATGGATTTGCACCGCTGGCGGTGAAGGCGAGATTTGCGCGCAAGTAGGTACATCGAGTGACAGACGCCTGCTGAAGCTATGGAATGGAATTAAGGTAAGTATCGTTATAGAAGTGAAAGAGTGAATGACGGCACTGGGTGGCAAACTAAAAGAATCAGTAATTTGCTCCATATTAAAAAGAAATACGTAGTATAGGGCATAGAAAATAATAAACATGGAGTAAGTATAAGAAGGCCTATGCCCAGCAGTGGGCGTCGTTCGGCTGATATGACATGATGAAGTATTAGAAAAAATTGACCCGTCTCACAACTAGCTTTAATGGGACTCGAACTCACGATCTCTCCTGTCCGGGCAAATGCTCTTACTTTCTAATACTTCATTTTCAATATTTTCTATAATAAAAATTGTATTGTGAATGTAAAAAAGTAAATATAATTTAGTTTATGTAGATCAAAATAATGTTTCTTTACATTTGCTTCAGGGTAGTTGAAATTCGATTTACTGCCGTAAATACAAAAGAACTACCTCTCAAGTCTGTTGGTATTTGGTACACTCTCCAACTCCATTGCCTAAGCTATGACATTGGAAAAGTATCTTTACTAATTTTGGTTACCTACAAATCAACTCAAATCTATGGATCTGATTTATCAATTTAACCAAACATATGAAGGTTTACAGCATGCTATTATTTACACAACCGTCGCCCAAATACAGTAAAAAAATCAAGTCAACCTTCGTCCAATTCCTTACAAGCAATCACTAATTAGACCTAATAGCCACCTTTTGGTATTTTATCAACTGTCAAAATTATTGGATCATAATATCACCTTGTAGATCACGTATTTCATAGCAATTAACTCGAAAAGCGGACGAATACTGTCAAGGCTAGCTTCGATTGCCTTTCTACAAAAAATGTATGGAAAGGAGCTATTGGGAAAGTCAATTTAATTTTGACAAGAATAGTTTTCGTGCTCGCCGATCGTTGGCAATTGCTGAATGGTTATCTCCAACCTTGGAAAGGAAACAAGGTTAAAAGGGTAATATTGTCTAAAGTTTATGGGGCAATTTCAAGAATATTACAACGAAAATGAACTTTGTCACGATAGCTTTTCTATCGTCGACCGTTCGTAAAAGTTCTTTACTGGAAGCTTCTAGATCTTATCTAGCTCGTAGTATGCATAGAAGAAGCTTACCAAGTTGTATTGATAGGACTTATCTTAGTGCTTCCAAAATATTTCAATGATTTTTCCACAAAAGCTCAGGCCGATTTGGAGGCTAGCTATTTGGAAATAATATGGTTTCGCTGGCTACACAATTTAAAGAACTAAGTTAACAGTATAGGTAGGTAGAACCAGGTTGCTAAAATGCGTGGATCAGGTTCAGACACAGGGTTCAGATAATACTTAGTAGTTTAGTAGATACATATTGTGCATTGTTTAGATTTTTGTAGGTTATGTAAGGCTAAGTGTAAGTAGATGAAACCGCCTCTCACTTATACATTATCGTTCGGGTAGAGAAAAAAAAGTTCAATGTTTCACATTTTACTCTAAGTATACCTACCTATATAAGTTTAGTATAAACGCCAAGGGCTGCATCGCTTGTGCGTTCATTATAATCCTGCTTGTAAAGACCGGACGTTGTCACGGCCTCATTAGCCGATGCATCGAGTTTCAAGATGTCTCGCCTGCTAGGATTACACACTTTTCTAAAGATAAATAAATCTTGATATTTTTTTGAACGATTTGTTGTAAAATAGAGAGTTTTGAAGTTTTGTTTGTGTGTTAAAGTTGAAGACGAGTAGACGACTTTGAGTAGATTTTTGTTTGGTGTAGTTATGAAATCTAGTAGTTTATACTTAGGTAAGTACACGTTAACTGGAGACTTGTATAAGTGATATAAAATAATCTTAAATTTTCCTTTAGAATGCACTAGAAAGGTTTTGCAGATCAGATTTTACAAATATTTCTACTTTCTTAACGAGACCATTAAGTAAGCGCAAAAGTGATTTGGATATGGGATAGTTTTTATTAGGTAACCTTTTTTATTTCATTTTTTTTCCACAATGGGGTAGCACTTAGCCTTCATCACACCTGATGTTAAGTGGTGATAAGGCTGATGGTGGAACCGCACTACTCCCGGAATCCTCAATCACTGAGGAACTGGCTATCTTATCTCTAACTGCTGGAACACAATATTGCTGAAAACATCATTGTCATGGCGTCAGACTTAGATAAGATGGTGGTAGCTAGCCATGCGGACGAATCAAACCGAATACAATATGTACCCCCACTGGGAATCGAACCCGGGACCGGGACCTCTGGGTCTGAAATCGTTGGTGTAAACCACTAGACCACAGAGGCGGTTATTCATTTATCGAGCCCAAAACGACGTAAACCAAACACTGTCCAACTTATTTCGAGTTTATCATATCTCGATTTGGCATCAAACTTAGTTTTTACTATAACATCACAGTTAATTTTATCTCTCACAGTTCAATCAAGTTGTATAAGTAGTATAATCAAATCAGTCGTCTCAAAGCTGATTTCATTGACCGTAAAGATTGAAATAAATTGATAAAACATTCATCATCCATCAAAGTCACAGTTTGCAGTTGCGCTATCATTTTCTTTGTCGAATTCAATTAAACAGCTTTAAAGTCATTTCTAAAGTTTGTGAGATGAGCTAAATGGAAGTTTAAATACCTAGTTTCTGTGATATGTTTTTTTAGTTCTTCCCTTGAAAACCGTTCTATATAACATTTAATAAAGTCTCCAATTGATTCAAGTAAAAATTAAAACAAAACTTTTTTAGTCCACCAAAATTAGTAAGTAAATGTTTAACGTATAATATCAAAACTTCATATTGTTATGAATTTACAAATCCTCTATTTTTATTACTACTAACTTACTAAAAATCAATCAGTCTAATATTTAAAAACATTAAATAGTTATAAAATGTCCAACTCCGAGACATAAAGTGATACAAACTTATGCGATCAAGTTATAAATTAATATCAACATTCAAGTTTCCAAAGAAAAACCAAATTAAGTGAAACCAAACACTTTTTAAATTTTCGCATTAAAGCCTCCAACTTATCCGTCGTTTAATGTCAGAAGTTGCTAAATTAGTTTGAGATTGTTCAAGTTTCTCAAAGTCAAACTTAATTGGACCCTGAATTTGTTATTAACAGGTTTCAGTGTAAATAGTTATACCTACTTATCAAAGTGATTTGTTACTTAGAACCACCAAAGAGTATTTTGTTTCTTCGTCTAAGGTAACTTTAAAGAAATTGAATAAGGTTTTTGCCACCGAGTAGTCTTTATCTTCATCGTAAAAACGCAAGTCATCAAACATACGTCAGGCGATACTCGGAAAAATTATGCTAAAGCGAGATAGCAATGAGAAAACGAAGCGCGCGGGAGCGAGACCGATTTTGCCGATTACGCAAAAAAAACATAAAATCACTTCGTATTCAAAAACTATAGCGAGTATAAAAAAATGCTTCTATACGATCCTTGATATTATTGGTGTCCACTAATTAAACCAATTTTCAATAGTATATGTATCCCCATTTAAGAATAATCTTGATATTTCTTATTTTTTTGAGGTATTTTCGAAAATAAAAAGTGTCGAGCCAAAATCATAAAATCGTGTTTCTGAAACTATACGATTCTAGATAAAGGTATGAAGAAATATATATCTTATTACCAGATTTGTAACAACTGTAACCGTCCTATATTTTTAAATCAAAAAGTCCATACTTTTTCCGAGTAGCGCCTTCAGTTAAGTATGCATGTTCGTACCGAGCAGAACGTATTGTAAAGCATGTTATTTGATGAAAACAAAAGAAAGAAAGGGTCATTGCCTCCCGATCAGCTGTCCACGTCTAGTCGCGAGATTCCTTGCCAAGGTTGTATGCAAGGCAGCCGAGCCGCATACCACGCTTGATTCCAGTCCAGATCAGGGGCACAGCATTAATACTACCAGTATTCTATCTTTAATAGTGTTTAACAGCAGGCCCCTGAAACAGTATCCATACTGTTATTATAATTAATGTGAAAGTGTGTTTGTTTGTTTATCCGTCTGTCAAGTCAAAACAGAGCAACAGATGGGCATGATTTTTAGTAAGGAGATAGTTTAGTTTGGGAGCTGGAGAGTGACATAGGCTACTTTTTATCCCGGAAAAATATCTCACGCCGTTATCCCACGGGAATGTGATATTTTTCCGGGATAAAAAGTAGCCTTTGTCACTCTCCAGAAATATCACATTCCCGTGGGATAACGGTGTGTCCACGCGGGCGAAGGCTTGTAAAATATACTACCAGGTACCTATTTTATCTTCATATAAAAAATCGAACCGTGAAGTACCTAGGTATTACTTATTTATATACCTTTCTCTCTCTCTGTCTGTATGAAGCGAGATCATACCGAGAGTGATACATATACGAGTCATACATAATACGTTCCGAACTTTTATGTGAAGATGGATACTACCAGTATAGAATACTACCATTATTTCGCACTGGTAGTATAATTTATTCTGTTTCAAGGGCCTTACCACGAGCTGTTAAACACTGTTAAAAACAATATTGTGAACGAGATGGCGCTATACCAACTTTTAATACGCACAAATATTTCAGAGTATGACGTTGTCTATCAAAACTCCATCAATACAAACCACTTTCACGAAATCTTATTAATTTTTGAATTATTCGAAATAAAAAAAAATTATGAATTAAAAAATAAATGTTTTCCCTTATTGCGCCTTAACCAGTGCAGTACAGTATTTGATGTCTATAAACGAGTTTTAGTTTATATTATTCTCTTTCAAATAATACCAAAAACAAAGAAATCGGTCGAGTATTTCTCAGACTAGAGAGAGGGGTGTTAAAGATGGCGGATCAGTATCCGCCATCTTTAACACCCCTACCAAAAATGTACAATACGACTCACAGTTTCGTAATCTGGAGACCACGGCGAATCCAACGATACCCGTCGTTGGTATTTAGAGGAGTGGCAATTAAAATTTTTACCCTTAGTACTAGCACAGAATAAGCAACTTTTCATACAGTAGGCCGACGGAGACGTCTAGACAGGTCAATCGTGCGGGGCTTGCGGGGTGAGATGGGGGAGTGGTTGTCCCGAGTTACATACAACGCCGTTCGTAGTAACTCGGGACAAGTCTTCCAGGGCTATCACGTCTTTATCGTTATAATTTATTTTGAAATTAATATTATGGTGCATACGACATGTAGTGTGAGTGCGTGCAAATCTTCATCTCGCTTATTAAAAAAAAAGGCAAAGGCATGGTTTTTGGTACAATTTTGTCAAGAAAACAACAACACAATGTCAAAAATAAAAAACAACAAGATGGCGGCCAACTTTTTTTTGTAAGCCGATTTTGATGAAACTTAGTTTCTGGTACTATTTTGACAAGAAAACAACAACACAATGTTAAAAGTATAAAAAATCCAAGATGGCGGCCAACTTTTTTGTTTGCAGGCTGATTTCGATGAAACTCAGTTTCTGGTACTATTTTGACAAGAAAACAGCAACGCAATGTTAAAAAATTTAAAAATCCAAGATGGCGGCCAACTTTTTTGTTTGTGAGCCGATTTTGGTGAAACTTGGTTTTTAGTACAATTTTGACAAGAAAACAACAACACAATGTTAAAAGTATAAAAAAATCCAAGATGGCGGCCAACTTTTTTGTTTGCAGGCCGATTTCAATGAAACTCAGTTTCTGGTTCTATTTTGACAAGAAAACAGCAACGCAATGTTAAAAATATAAAAATTCAAGATGGCGGCCAAATTTTTTGTTTGCTTGCCGATTTCGATGAAATTCAGTTTCTGGTACTATTTTAACAAGAAAACAGCAACGAAATGTTAAACATGATAAAAATCCAAGATAGCGGCCGACTTTTTTGTTTGCAGGCCGATTTCAATGAAACTCAGTTTGTGGTTCTATTTTGACCAGAAAACAGCAACGCAATGTTAAAAATATAAAAATCCAAGATGGCGGACAAATTTTTTGTTTGTTGGCCAATTTCGATTAAATTCAGTTTCTGGTACTTTTTTGACAAGAAAACAGCAACGCAATGTTAAAGTATTAAAAAATCCAAGATGGTGGCCAACTTTTTTGTTTGCAGGCTGATTTCGATGAAACTCAATTTCTAGTACTATTTTGACAAGAAAACAGCAACGCCATGTTAAAAATATTAAAAATCCAAGATGGCGGCCGACTTTTTTTGTTTGTAGGCCGATTTCGATTAAATTCAGTTTCTGGTACTTTTTTGACAAGAAAACAGCAACGCAATGTTAAACTATTAAAAAATCCAAGATGGTGGCCAACTTTTTTGTTTGCAGGCTGATTTCGATGAAACTCAATTTCTAGTACTATTTTGACAAGAAAACAGCAACGCCATGTTAAAAATATTAAAAATCCAAGATGGCGGCCGACTTTTTTGTTTGTAGGCCGATTTTGATGAAAGAAAACCGTTCTTAACATAAAAGAACGGTTTTCTTGTCAAAATAGTACAAAAAACCGAGTTTTATCAAAATCGGCCTACAAACAAAAAAAGTCGGCCGCCATCTTGGATTTTTTAATACTTTTAATTTAACATTACGTTGCTGTTTTCTTGTCAAAATAGGTACCAGAAACTTAGTTTCATCAAAATCGGCTTACAAATAAAAAGTTGGCCACCATCTTGGATTTCTTTTTATTTTTAACATTGCGTTGCTGTTTTCTTGTCAAAATAGAACCAGAAACTGAGTTTTATCGAAAACGGCCTGCAAAAAAAAAGTTGGCCGCCATCTTCGATTTTTTAATATTTTTAACACTGCGTTGCTGTTTTCTTGTCAAAATAGTACTAAAAACAAATCGGCTTACAATTAAAAAAGTTGGCCGCCATCTTGGATTTCTTTATATTTTTTAAATTGCGTTGCTGTTTTCTTGTCAAAATAGTACCATAAATCAAGTTTTATCGAAATCGGCCCACAAACTAAATAGTTGACCGCCATCTGGGATTTTAATTTTTTTGACATTGCGTTGCTGTTTTCTTGTTAAAATAGTACCAATAACCGTGTTTCATCGAAATCAGCCTACAAACAAAAAAGTCGGCCGCCATCTTGAATTTTTTAATAATTTTGACATTGCATTTGCATTATTAAATTATTTTATTTATTTAATATCGCAATACCAATGTACCCACCCGGGGTAGTAAAAGGTCCACCGTCACATTTTTTAAAGTGACAACCCTTACGTACTTACGTAAATACCTATACAGGCGTCGGCATCGCCCATGTGGTACTAGGCTGAACCAGACTATTATGCCAGCCACGAAAACGCGAAAAAAACAGCTATTCCATACATTTTGGTACGAGTCGGGAGTTAATTTGTACTTTTGTAGGGCACGGCACATCAGTTCTTTCTTTGGGATTTCGTGGATAAACCGAGATTAATAGTAGATTGTACAACAAGTGCATAAAAGGTACCATTTTACCCGAGACGTATATATCCATCCGAGCCGTAGGCGAGGGTGGATAGTCAATTCGAGGGTAAAATGGGTTTTATGTACGAGTTATACACTCTGCTTTTCACTTCGAGTGAAAAGCAGAGCCAGTGCCATCTGCCAGTGCTGCCTATCGGCGGCGCTGCGCAGATGGTTTACTTAACAATTAAAAATGTCAAAATCGGACTTTAAATAAAGTGAGAAAAAAAAATGAATCTAAGTGCAGTGAATAAAATAAGTGATTTTTTTAAGAAAGGGACTTACTCGTATAATATTAATAATTAAAATGTAACGTAATATAAACTTATCTAATAAAAAGTGGCAAAAATAAATTCTTCTGTAAATAAACAATATTAAACTATCAAAATGAAAAGTGAAAATAATAAAAGAATGTAAATTCGTGAATGTGAAGAACGAACATGTTATTTGTGATGATGCTGAGGTGATGATCCTGGCAGGGTCGCCATGCAATGTTGGCGGTTCAGGACAACAAATGATACAACTGACTGCGATTATAATGAGCTTTTATTAGTGAAATGAACGGGCTTATATACTGAAGGAGATGAGTGTGTGTATATAGATAGTACACACACTACAGTGAGGAAACTAAATAACAATATTGCACAAAAGAAAAAATAAAGACTTCGCCATATTGGCGGGAAGACTTTCTTTTTCTTTTTTTTTATACGGGCATTGGCAGCACAGTGACTTTAGCATAGATCGTAGTCCATAATACTCGTGAAATACTTATTCCTTAGAAAACTCATGGATTTTGCCTAGTTTTATTAATTTACTAATTTAACATGGATTATGTACAATATTTAAGAAACAGAATGAAATACGTTAGGTATTAATAAAGTTTATTTAACGAAGTTTAATTGCGTGTGTGACTGTTTACCTGACGACCTTTGTCTTGAAGTCTGAGACTTAGACGAAGATTTTACTTTATGCACTAGATGACTAGAGCATAAAAAGCGATTTTATGCCGCCTATACCCAACATAAACACGAACTTTACGAACATGAGAAGTGAAATAGTAGATTGTACAACAAGTGCATAAAACACACCATTTTACCCGCGACGTATATATCCACACGAGCCGTAGGCGAGGATGGATAGTCAATTCGAGGGTAAAATGGGTTTTATGTACGAGTTATACACTCTGCTTTTCACTTCGAGTGTGAGGAAAATAAATAACATTATTGCAAAAAAGAAAAAATATAGACTTCGCCATATTGGCGGGAAATCTTTTTTCTTTTTTTTATACGTGGAAGTGGCAGCACTGTGACTTAGCACACATCGCAGTCCATAATGCTCTTGAAATACTTATTTCTTACAAAACTCATTAATTTTGCCTAGTTTTATTGATTTAGTAATTTAACATGCATTGTGTACAAATTAAAGACAAAGAATGAAATAACAAGTTTATTTAACGAAGTTTAATTGCGTGTGTGACTGTTTACCTGACGACCTTTGTCTTAGAGTTTGAGACTTAGACGAAGATTTTACTTTATGCACTAGAGCATAAAAAGCGATTTTATGCAGCCTATACCCAACATAAAGACGAACTTTACGAGCATGAGAAGTGAAAATATTTTTGTAGATATAGCTTCGTTCTTTAATCAGTTTAACTTCAGTATTCCAATGATAGCTGATAGTAGGCCCCCAGTATCGCTGTCCCCTTTTTGCCTCAGTGGGTCTGTACCCCAAGAACTATCCGATATTTTTGTAAAAAATTCAATAACAGGCCACATTTTTGTAAACGGCCCTTAAATATAATTTTAAGAGACTATATTTTGGAATCCAACATAATATCGCATTGGAAGGTATAAAAAAAAAGTTACACCCCGAAAATGGTGCAATTCTTTCAGCAAATATGCTATCACCAATTTTATCGTTAACTTGTGTTTATGTTCACCATATCTAAGCACCAAAGTCAAAATCCATAAAGATATAAAACGGGAAACTAATACTTTAGGAAGAAGTCGGTTGTTTCTGATAGCATTTTTAACATAGGTGTAATGCCAATTTGAGTTTACGTAGAGAGTTTTTTTTTAAGTTTATTTGTTTTTCATTTACAAATATAGGGGGATTATATACTTTTTCACACTTATGCTCTGAAATGTTAATATTATATTTGAGAAAAGAATGCAGTACGTGGCACTTTTCCGAGGTAAATATTCTAAATTTGAAAATCACTGCAGTAATGAATTTCAGTACTTACTTACTGCACTAAAATCAGTGCAGTAAGTAAGTACTGAAATTCATTACTGCAGTGATTTTCAAATTTAGAATGTTTACTTCGGAAAAGGTACTACCCAAAGATATTATTACCAAATTTTTTCTTTATTTTTTCTTTCGTTATTCCTGTGTATAAAAACAGAAAAAGCAAAGGGACATTTGCACCATACAGCCACATTATTATTATTATTATATAGGTAATTATTGTATCATAATTAGGTTAACTTTTTTTTAAATACGGTGCGCACAGAGTATATTACTTCGTATTGTACCACAAGCGCTAGTACCCTTAGCACGAACATCAATCGAAAAAACAAAATGAGATTTATCATAGACAAAATATCCTTTACGAGTAATTTTGTATGGGAAATATGTACAGCGCCATCTACCACCCAGAAGCGGGTATTGAAGTTGCGCATTTTAGTAGCAAGTAGTCAGTATCAATAGGCTGTATGACCGTTCCACTTGGCCTCACAAACCAATATTAAAAAAACGGCGGGAATGATTTTCAGCGGTTGATTTGATATCAATACAGTTTATTTATATTGTGTAATAAATTATCAAAATGAGTTCTGCCAATGAAACATATACAGACATTGTATGTACCTACTCCACCTAATTTGAGAGCAGAAGCAAAATGTATATAGTAATAACAGAAAACTTACTGCCAGCAAAATCAAAAGAAAGATATATGAAAAGCTACGATCTGATTTGGAAAAGTGAAAAAAGGCGCATACGTTTTCGGAATCTGTGTTGTTGGCGTATTTTAATGATACCTACATCATTAAAATAATATTATTATGGGCGATTTATACATAAGTGTGCCCGGGAAAACAATAACATTTACATTTAATAATTGCCCGAACATGTGTGATATAAATTTTAATAAATATTATTTAGTTAAACAGTTTTTTTTTATTTCCTCGCATTTCTTGAGAAAAGCACTATACAAGCCTTGTACGGTAAGCAAATTACCTTGCCTCGAATGATTAAAGCCCTCGCCTGCGGCTCGTGCTTCAAACCATCCTCGACAATGTAATTTCTTACTTACCTGTCCTCGGCTGTAATGTACTATTACGAAAGATAATAATAAATGTATTCAAATGTAAAGTAAATAACACTTATACCATTTTTGCCTATTTTTTTATAGATTTTTTAAAGCTTTGTATTTGTTTTTTTTAATGTCGCGGTCATAAATATTGGTGGATTACTAATGAATTATTTATTAAACTAGATAATCTAATTTTCAATGTTAAGAAATTACTGATATAGAATTATTGTTGAGTCTCCATAGAACGAATTAGTTTGGCTCTCGGGCTACTGAGGGAAACCCTCACTCGCATTCATTTGTGAATGCAGTATGTTAAGTGCTTATTTCTTGTTAGTTTTTTCATATTTGTTTGGTTTTAGTACCATTTCGATGGGTGCTTTATTGAATATTGTTTTAAGGTTTTGCATACTCTCAGCTGCTGTTAGTTTTGCAAGACTTTTTAATGATTAAACTTAGGTGCAATACCTATCAGTTTTGATATTTACAGCCTGTAAAAATAACTATCTTAGTACGTTTTTGACGTATGCCTTATTGCATATTGTTTTTACGTTTTAATTTCTCTCAGCTGCAATATATTTTAAAGCCTTTTCAGTCATTAAGTATACAGAAATGCGATCTGAGGATATTATTGATAATTTTTTATAATTTAAAACTGTAATAAATAGTTTTTCGAAACTGCTTAAAATGTTCTTTGTATAAAAATATGTAAGTAACTTATTTTATGATTGAAAATAAAATATTAGAAGAAATCGACCCGTTTCACAACTAGCTCCGATGGTACTCGAACCCACGCCCTTTCACTTCACGACACTAAAAATTGCATAGTGAATGCAAAAAAGTAAAAATAATTTAATTTCATGATTTCTCAGAATACAATTTATTAGAACCGGATTCTTAGATGTAAGCAAACACGATTACACCACTGGGTAAAAATTTAAGACTAACTGGACATTCGAGTTGGTTAAACCAGGACCATAACGAATCTGCTTATCAAAAATTCTTAAAGCCGTAAGGCAGGTGTTAAACTCATGAGCAAATTCAAGCTTGTGTCTACCCTACCGTAGAAGCTTCTAACGGCTGCAACGCGCAACGATTGTTCGCGGTAGTCAGGGCTGGATAGAAAGGGCTAGAATTAAATTTCATACAGCTTACGTGGACTCCATCTGTCTGAAGCGTGTCTTTGATTACTTTTTAAGGGAGAAGGCGAAAACTTAGAGAAACAATAAATAGTAACATGGAAAGTCGATGGGAAAAGGTCACGTATTCGCAGCCCGATGCTTGGAACCGATCGGATTTGCACCATTCTTGACACATCAGTCTAAGACGCACTGTATGCCGCCAGCACACGATGACAGGGGTCGATAGAGGGGCATCATAAAGGAAAGACTGCTGAGACTTGAGAAAAACGGTACGAGTAGGAGGGACGTGGACTTAAAACGACGTTTTTTAAGATAAAATATGTCAGTCTACGAGTACTGCTCAGTTGCGAAGAATAAATATTGTCAGATGTTCTGGGCATATATTCTGTGTCTGGTCCTCATAATTTTATTTTTTATTTTATTTCATCAGGGACAAAAAACAGTCATACAATATGAAATTACTTAAAATTACACTGAACAGTTTTGACTAATTGTAGGACCAGCATCAATGTCAATGTCAGCATAAAAAGAAAAAAAGTATTCGTAAAAGATATAAGATGTAATTATATTATGATATATCAATCTATGAACATGAATTGTTTTGCTCTGAACTACAGACTTCATAGATTGTGTTTTGTCGCAGCAATGCATAAGTTGCAGTGCAGTAGTTTGGAAGCGTAATTTGTATTTCCAACAAGTTACTTTTTAGGCCATATTTTAAATGTATGATTGTTGATGACAACCAACAAGACAGGAAGCTTCATGCTGCTTGGCCTTATTAGTACCTACATCACAAGAATAGTGTCCCTATTTAGGCGTCCTGGCAACTACCCCATAATGTTTGATCTATTCACAGTAGGTACACAAAAGAGAGGTGACAAAAAGCATCTTAATACATAATATGTATTAAGATTAAAGTATATCTCGCATTTTGTACTGAATGCATGCACCTTGGAATCGAAAACTAGCTACTTGGGATGAAAACTTGAAGTTAACTAAAAATCATACAAAGGTAACATTGGAGGGTTTATCTTTTTTATACACATCGGGTAGCACTAGCCTTCATCACACCTGATGGTAAGTGGTGATAAGGCGGAAGGTGGAAGCGTACTACTTCCGGATTCTTTAATCACTGAGGAACTCTAACTGCCGGAACACAATAATCCTGAAAACATCATTGTTATGGCGTCAGGCTTAGAAAAGAAGTTGGCAGCTAGCCAGGTAGACTAAGAACAAGTCCTACCACCAACCTTGAGCAAAGTTGTTTTGAGATTTTTCACGCGTGCTTCGCTTACATATTATATTTACGCTTTTCTTATGGTTTGTGAGTTTGTTTGTCGAATTAGTGTTTTTCAAAAGCCGGCCCTGTTAAAGTAAGCCATGCGTGTCTGCACCCCGTTTCGGCTCCAAGCATAGTGACTGCCGAAAGGCACACCCTCCAACACGCGAACAAACGGTTTTTAGACTTCATAACTATGTAATAACTTAGATATGACATAACATTTTGTTTACACGACAACGTCTGTTACTTTTTAAAGTGAAATTCGTACGGGCAGCTCTTGCATTAATAAAGTAGCTAAGTAAATAGGAACTGAAGAATACCGAATCAAATAAATTATAACGAAGTCAATTCAGAATTCTTCAAATTGTGAATGCTTCAAAAGTTATCTTTGCGTTAGAATATTGTAGGTACTAATTTATTTCAAATTAATATAATTGGATTACTTAACTACATATATAAACGCCAAGGAAGCGCTATACTTAAAAATAAATCTGTTGTCAACTTTACTTAGGTAATACCTATGGACTCGATATTTTTGAACAGCCAATATGAGAATCTGGGTTAAATACCAGCCTTTGGATAACAATATTCGTTAAAAAATAATGCCCCTGTAGCGATCTCCGAGAGACTTAAGTAGGGTAGTGCTATAGCCCCTGTACACCGGTTTTGTCTACTCAGCCATAACGTCAACGTTAGCGTTACGTAATCGGCCCGCGTAATGGTGTGTAAGTGGTGTTTTACACAGGGTTGTCACGACAAAGTTATTTTAATAAATAATTTTATACACTTAAGGAATGCTGAATGCTGTGTTTTTTTTTCGTCAAAATTATTAAACTTTGTTTAAGTTTTTCGTAGTACAACTACCTACGACTTTTTTATTTGTATGGTTTGAAAAATGTCTGCCACTAACTAAAGGTAGGAAGGTATTATAGAGTATTTTTCAGGAAAATAATAGGTTTAACATTTCTACGAAGCCAGGGAAAATTATTCAAACGCACAATTTTCTTCATTAGGTATTATCATTATCAGCCTTTCATCAATACGCTATTGTATAAAAGCTCATAACAAAAACAATAATAAAAATAACAAAACTACTCGTTCAATTAATTTCTACTCAAAGATTGCTCCAGTAATTTTGACGCTTAGCAGTCTAATTAAACGCCAAATGAAATTTAATACAGTATGAACATGCCTGGCAACCATTGAACAGTACGTTGTCGGCGAGCGGTACACCATTTTCCATGTGGTCAGCATTAACGGGCACTCGAATTCCTGCCCAGGTCAAGAAGCCGGCCGATTTAAGATGCCCCCGATAAGCTCACCTCCAGATCTTATCATTGACCTCCCGATATTGATCGGTTAGCAATTTGCTTGAAACAGACACGCCTATTGGAGATTATATACCATGGGAGACGGTTTATTAATTTTTTCGGGGAAACGATGATGGTAACAATTATTTTAGCTTTAAAAAATGTTTTGTTTTCATCTCGACAGATTTATGTCAATTTTATAGCAAAACATTGATTTATTTTTTATCAGAATATATTTTTTTATCCAAAACGGGGTAGCACTTAGCCTTCATCACACCTGATGTTGAGTGATGATAAGCTGAAGGTGGAAGTGCACTACTCCCGGAATCCTAAAACAACAATGCTGAAAACATCGTTGGTAATGGCGTCCGATATTGTATCAGTATTTTCATTCAAATAAAAGCAGTTAGAAGCCAGCTACTCAGAATATCTCAAACTGCTTTGAATAAAGACAACCCACGTATACTATAAAAACATATCCGAAAATGAATTTTGTTCTCTTCATTTTGTCTGTTCCAAATCAAACATTTTATAGAAGGCAAAGCTTTCTTTGGTTTTATTATCATCACCACGTAATATCTGAATTTGTTCCTCTATTAGCATGAAAAACTATCGTTATGGTAATCGAATAGTAAACTACACCGTCCTAACTATAACACTGTTAAAGTGCTGCTGACAAATAGTATTGAATTTCAGTTTTTACACGATTGAAAGTGAGGCCCTTCTCTGAAACGTAAAACCCGAAACTTCGTAATACCCTTCCCTTTCACTCTCCAGTGATGCCAGAATCTAATGAAAGGGGAGGGGGCTAACCGAAGTTTCGGATTTGCGTTTCAGAGTAGGGCAGAGGTACCCTTTGTGGCCACTTTAAGGATTTTTTGACTTTTAAGCACTAAGTACTAAATGGTCTTAGGTATTTAAGACACAAATTATATCTTAAATTATAGATAATTTATCTACCTTTAAAGGTACATTTTTCAAATTTATAAAAGTAAAATAGTTTTTTTTATATTACACAAATGTGTGAGAGGTGCCAAATGTACCGGTTTTGGCCACTTACTGATAGTTAAACTTTTGTAAATATTGCGAAAAACCAAAACCAAACCCAGGTAAAATCAATATATTCTAATGCGCTAGAAACCAGTCAATTGCAAAACAACAATTTAATTGTAAAAAACAAAGCTTTATAAAGTACTAGCTGTTGCCCGCGACTTCGTACGCGCGGTGTAGTGACATTTGTGTTAGTTTAGTTTATGTGTGTTTGTTGCCCAGATTTCATAACGCTCTTCTTGAAATCCTATTCTCTACTAAAAGGGTCTAAAGAATATCGAATATGCAGGCTAGGGTATGAACATGGTATGTTGTTATCAAATGCTGCATGAACATAGTTGAGCCCTCATTCGTAGATCTGTCCGTCTACCTATCAAGAAACTTTTTCTCAAGTATACGTGGGAGGTATCAAGCTAAAATTTATGTTCTTACTTAGTAATGCATAATATCAGGCCAATCATATTTTTACTATAAAATGAAAAAGAGATTGTGTGTATCCATACTAATATTATAAATGTGAAAGAGGGTTTGTTTGTTTATCCGTCTTTCACGTCAAAATTGATGCAACGGATCGACGTGACTTTTGGAATGGGAATAGTTTGGCAGCTGAAAAGTGACATACTTAGGCAGCCATTAGACAGTCAATCTGGATCGCGATCCACGATCAAAATCAATGATCGCGATCCAGATTGACTGTGTACGAAGGTGATTGACGGCTCGCGATCTTGATCGCAAAATATCTACATACTAAATCTCGATAGTGATTGCGATCTGGATGGACTGTGTAATGGCTGCCTTAGACTACTTTTTATCCCTGAAAAATGTCACATTCCCGCGGGATAACGTCGTCGCTTAGTCCGAGCTTGCGAAGTCGCGGGCGGAAGGCTAGTATTTTGATATGGAGACATTTCCTATTTGTGATAGCTTGTAATTAACTTTCTTTAGGTAACAGGTATAAAATGTAATGATATACCATTTAATTATTTAATTTACCATCATTTATGTAAGCTTTCCTAGTAAATAAATGAGTAAATAAGTTAGATAGAAAACTATTTTTTCACTTCTCATGTTCGTAAAGTTCGTCTTTATGTTGGGTATAGGCGGCATAAAATCGCTTTTTATGCTCTAGTGCATAAAGTAAAATCTTCGTCTAAGTCTCAGACTTTAAGACAAAGGTCGTCAGGTAAACAGTCACACACGCAATTAAACTTCGTTAAATAAACTTTATTAATACCTTACGTATTTTATTATGTTTCTTAAATATTGTACATAATCCATGTTAAATTATTAAATTAATAAAACTAGGCAAAATTAATGAGTTTTCTAAGGAATAAGTATTTCAAGAGTATTATGGACTACTATCTATGCTAAAGTCACTGTGCTGCCAATGCCCGTATAAAAAAAAGAAAGTCTTCCCGCCAATATGGCGAAGTCTTTATTTTTTCTTTTTTGCAATATTGTTATTTATTTTCCTCACACTCGAAGTGAAAAGCAGAGTGTATAACTCGTACATAAAACCCATTTTACCCTCGAATTGACTATCCACCCTCGCCTACGGCTCGGATGGATATATACGTCTCGGGTAAAATGGTACCTTTTATGCACTTGTTGTACAATCTACTATTAATATTCCTTTATTTTATTGGATGGTACCTACGGCTGAAGGCCTAAGTAGCCAGAGCCGGTTAAATGACATAAAAAATGGTAGGTAGGTGTCGGTATCTACGTACTGGCCACTTAGCGTTTAAGAGCAAATTTTTCAAAATTACATTGGTGACATTTTGTCTACATTGCGACAAACTTATTTCACACAGTGGTTAGTTTTTGGTACTAAATATACTGTTGACTGCCGGCAGTCCATTTTGACAGTTAATTTTGTATTGCTAGTGGCTCCTCCACGACCACTGTCACCGGGTCAGATATATTTGTGGCACCACTATACTTACTGTAGCGACATCTAGCGTCGAGTGGAAATGCGAAATAGAAATAATACATCAATAGGGTGAAAACTTCAGTTTTGGCCACTGCCCCGAGTGCTTACTTAGCTTAAAACATTTCGTTTATAACTTTTTCTTGATAATATACTTTTTATCTATGACTTTTAAGTCATAATAACAAAAGTAATAATTCAGTTTACATCAAATTAGATGTTTCTTTTATTTTATCTAAGTTAGTTAAGTATTGATTTCTCGATGTATCTTTTAAAATTTGATTAACAAAAACACATTAATTGGCACCCTTCGCACATTTAAAGTTTAAAAAATATGTTTTTTCATTTACTAAAATAAAACTAAATTTCATAGGTATATGAATACTTAGTTATATGATTTTTACTATGTTTGTCCACGAATTTCTCGAAATCTTAAGGCATATCGAGATGATTCTATTTGATTTAAATTAGGTGTATTCTAACTTTGGGAACAGTCTAAGATTCATCAAAATCAGTTTAGTAGTTTCCGTGAGTATGTTATAGTACAATTCACTAAAACTTATTGTTATTGTACACTTAAACTTAAGAAATAAAAAGTAATTAAAAAAAATAAACTGACTGGCACCGACCTCAAAAAGGTACCTAAATTAGAGATATTATATTTTTCCTTTTCAGTTGACAAATACTTTTTGGAGTCTGTAAAATTTTTTTAAGTAGTTTTTTTGTTTTTTAAGAATTAAAAAATGTAAAGAAAAGTATAAGATACATTCTTGACAATAGGAGGTATTCCAGTTACGGCACCACTTTGAATAGCACCATTTGAATGGCACCAAAAGCACTCCCATTACGGAACCATTTGGTGCCGTTCGAAAAATGAATTTAAAATATTATTAAAGCATTCCTGTTACGGCACCAGTGGTTAGAGGCGTAGTAGAGCTGTTACCTAACTAAAAAATATCGATAACTCCGTTAAGTTTTTTTTATTAATTTTAAAGACTTTATTTGAAGTAGGTATTCTAGTAACGATTTAAAGTACAAGGACAATGTAGCTTTGCGAATTATCGTTTGAATTCTAAAGTACCAGGATAACATAGCTTTGGAGGAGGTAGATAAAGTGTATAGGTTTTTTTTATAACCCCTGACGCAGCTCAAAGAGGGGTGTTATAAGTTTGAGGCCTATGTCTAAACGGATCAGGCGATTTAATTGCGGTTTTTTTTATTGAAAGCTATATTAATCGAGATGGTTTTTAGCCACGTTTCATGAAAATCTATCCGGCCATTTATGGAACTGCCTGCCGAAACTTAAAAAGATACAGACGTGGTGCTTTGACTAAAATAATGTACACCCTGGATAAATTTAGGTGGCAATAAAAAACAAAATGGCGGCAAAAAAATGGCCGCCGAAAATTAAGTTGCTCCGACTTGTTTGGCTGAAATTTGCGATTTCAATGCGTTTTTTTTTAATTTTATGTGTAATTTAAAAAGGATGAAATTTAAATAAAATTTTAAAAACCCCTGACAAAAAAACCTCAAAATAAATTTTCTCTCTCGGTCCGGGGACCACAAAATGAGAAGTACTAAAAGGGTATAGGTATTATACGTTGGGGGTCCCCCGACCGAGAGAAAATTTATATAAATTTTCTCTCGGTCGGGGGAGCCCCAACGTATAATATGCGAAAAAAACAGTTGTTGAAATTGACTCATTTACTATCTTTGCGAGGGTTTTTTTATGTTTTTTGTTAAAAGGGGAATACATAATTTATATTAGAAAGAGAGTTATTTGGGCCACCGAAAAATTATATTCTAATTTAATCGGAAATTTACTCCTTGTATTTACTAAACTAACGAGGTTTTTTCAATGTTTTTCTAAAATAATAATTTATTGTTACGACTGGATCGAAAAAAGTCCAATGTACTACCTCCTCCTCATTGTGACTTAGTTACATGTGAAGCTAATAAAAGTGTGGTAAAAACCATCTCGATTAATATAGCTTTCAATAAAAAAAAACCGCAATGAAATCGCCTGATCCGTTTAGGCACTACGAATATACGTACAGACAGACAGACATACAGACATATGCCTCAAACTTATAACACCCCTCTTTGCGCTGCGTCAGGGGTTATAAAAACCTATACACTATAACTACCTCCTCCATAGCTATGTTATCCTGGTACTTTAGAATTCAAACGATAATTCGCAAAGCTACATTGTCCTTGTACTTTAAGCCGTTACTAGAATACCTACTTCAAATAAAGTCTTAAAAATAATAAAAAAACTAAACGGAGTTATCGATATTTTTTAGTTAGGTAACAACTCTACTACGCCTCTAACCACTAATTATTAATTATTAAGCCATTTATTTCAGAGAAAGTACACACAACATAGTATACACATACAGTCTCCATATTTGGTGTTAGTACAATGAAAAACTTATATTAATGTTAGTAATTTATAAACAACACATCATATTTAGATACTGGTGTGCATTTGCACCCATCTTCGCATCATTGGGCTATCCCATCCCTCAGCAACTACTGCCAGAATGCCATTCGAACTGGTACGTAGCCTTCGTAACAGTGATGCAGAACGCTTGCGTATGATGCCGTAAAAATCATCGACCCTGGCTTCAGCAAACATAGCTGAAGCACTGCAGAACCGTGGCAGTCCGAATAGCACTCTGAAACTGTTGTTATACTGGACCCGTAGTGCGTTGTATGCCCGCTGCGTATAGCTAACCCATAGATTGCACGTGTAGAACGATTGGCAATATGCTCTAAAAAGCGTCGCCTTGACCTCAGCTGTACAACGTGCAAATCTACGAGCCAGCATATTACAGCGGACAGCCATCGCCCTACGTTCCCTTTCAATGTCCAGGTCGTCATTGAGACTGTCGGAGATCCAGTGACCGAGATATTTAAACTGCGATACTATATTTAAAGGAGCGCCTGACAATCGTATAGGTGGTACATTTTCATACTTTTTAGTGCCTGCTTTGAACACCATTAGCTCACTTTTCTTGGTATTATATCTCAGTCCATGGGCCTCCGCAAACTGTTCACATATTAAAAGCAATCTTCTTAGAGCATTTATTGATGGGCTCAGTAAAACCATATCATCAGCGTAGTTTATATTATTAATGCAAACCCCGTTAATGTGACAGCCAACTTCGGTTTTACAGAGCTCATCAATAAGACTGTTAATGTACAAGTTAAACAGACGAGGCGATGTTAGCCCCCCCTGTCTAACTCCACATCCCAATCTGTAAGGCTCAGAGAATGCTCCTGACCATTTTACCGAGTTGTCTTGATTACTGTACCAGTACTGCAATAAATCTGTGACTTCACTCGCTACCAAGGTCTCCTGTCTAAGCTTACGCCAAAGTATGTTATACGACACGAGGTCGAAAGCTTTCGACAAGTCTAAGAAACAGGCATAGACTGGAGTTTTCCTTGCCGTGTAATACTGAACGGTATGTTTGAGAGACATAATAGCACTTTCAGTAGATAACCCAGGTCGAAAACCGAACTGGGCATCATGCAGTTCGATATGTTGTTCTAGATGTCTATCAATCAGACCGTCCAGTACCTTGGCAGTGATTGTCGCTAACGAAATCGGCCTATAATTAGACAAGTCCGATGCGTCACCGGTCTTGTTTTTAACAATAGGCGTAACTACAGTGCGTATGACATCTTGTGGTAGGTACGAGTGGCCTAAACAGAGTGCATAAAACATAGCCAATATTCTAGGTAAGTGCTCCCCAGCGTGCTGAAAGTGCTCAATACTAAGGCCGTCGTGACCTGGAGACTTCCCTCTGACCATTTTCCTGATCACTGATCTGACTTCCTTGGCCGAGACAGTTAAATTTCGTTCCAAGGTCTCCCCAGAACCGAGCACCTCAACATCACAGTTATCTGTGACTGGGCCTAGTGATGATTGTACATTGAATTGTTTTTTAAACAAATTGGCTATATTTTCCGCACCCTGCACACCATCAACGCTTATGGGAAGGCCCTGCCTTGGATTCAATTTGTTGGTGTTTTTCCAAAAAGTTTTAAAGTCTTTTGTACTGTGATTGCTTGCGATTATGTCCATTTTAATTTGCTAATGCCGTAACAGGAATGCTTTAATAATATTTTAAATTCATTTTTCGAACGGCACCAAATGGTGCCGTAATGGGAATGCTTTTGGTGCCATTCAAGTGGTGCGGTTCAAAGTGGTGCCGTAACTGGAATACCTCGTTGTTATTATTACCTTAAAATAACTTTTTTTAATTGCCTTTATCAAAAATGGCTTAAAGTTGTTTAGAAAACTTTTAGAGCAAAAAGTGGCCAAAACCGGTACAGTGGCCAAAACCGGTACGCCTGCCCTACCTACAGTCACACGTTTTTGTAAAAAATAATTTAATACGATTACGGTTACCATGACGACAGTTTTTTTGTGTTAGGGCTACTGCTTCGGTCAAAGATAAACTATACCTACTTGAAAAAGTATTCATGTTCCATTACCAAATGCTAGTGGATGTCTGTGACTTCATCACGATCATCATGAAGTTACGGTGTTATTTTTTTGTAAAACACCAACAACCTCGTAAGAGTGTGATCATCATAAATAACAACGTTTGTTCTTCGACTTTTCCGGAAAGAGTGAATCGACACTGAATTACATAGTTATTTTCAATAGGAAACAACCCCGTGACATGATGGAGCTATTTAAAATGTATTTATTTAAAATTAGTACAAATACAATAAGTATTTCGATTGTAATCGTGGCGCATACGTCCATACAGACATCTGGACATCAACGTACTTCCAACTTTTTTTTTAATAACTTTTTTTATATTGATAGACTTGACAAATATTTTCAAAGGTATTAAATCCTACTAATATTATAAATGTGAAAGTTTGGATATTTGGATGTTTGTTACTCATTCACGCCAAAGCGGCTGAACGGATTTGGCTGAAATTTGAAAAACAGATACTTTGTAGCCTGGAGAGGAACATAGGCTAAATTTCATCCCGGAAAAATGTCACATTCCTGCGGGATAACGTCGTGTAGTCCACGCGGGCGAAGCCGCGGGCGGAAAACTAGTCTGTTTATAAAAGGGTTGTTCTTTGTATCTCTAATCTATACTTATATTTTATATACTTAAGTGCAATCCTACTAATATTATAAATGTGAAAGTTTAGATGTTTGGATGTTTAGATGTTTGGATGTTTGGATGTTTGTTACTCAATCACGCCAAAACGGCTGAACGGATTTGGCTGAAATTTGGGACATAGATACTTTGTAGCCTGGAGAGGAACATAGGCTACTTTTTATCCCGGAAAAGTATCAAATTCCCGCGGGATAACGTCGTGTAGTTCACGCGGGCGAAGCCGCGGGCGGAAAGCTAGTATGATTATAATAGAGACATTTTAAGTCCAGAAAAACGCTGGCATGTTGAGAGTACCAATCTGGAGCACAATACCTCTACAAGGCGTGCAAAAATTTTTCCATAAAATGCCCGAACAGCTGTTCCTAGTTTTTAGGATAAGTATTTTTTTCCTCGTCGTAGAACAAACCCTGTTGTCTAATGATGTGAATAATCTACTCCTGCGAGGTGGTTTGTATTTTAGAAGTAACGCAGCTGGATATAAGTAAATTGTGCTTATTAGGATCTCTTTAAAATTTCAGGATACAAAGTAGCCTATTTATTTCTCTAAGGTCAAGGTCTAGTCTATCTTTATGCCACGTTACTCGGTTCGGTTGAGTGGTTAAGGTGCAGACTAAACTTTCAAACTTCGCAATTAATTTTATTGCGATTTCCATCAATAAACAGAACGATTCAACAGGAAGATTTACAAAAAAAATACAAGATTATATACCTATATTTTACATTATCAAATGTCCCAAAACGGACCTCACTCAACATAATGCTAGGCTAGTAACTTGTTCTTCCGTCGGAATCGTAATGGTAGGGCTGCTAATCATTTTAACCGCTGGCATCCAAAGTCACACAAGAAATCAAGAAATATTATTGAGAAGGACGCGGCCGTGGTTAACACAGAAAAAAATTGCCTGTGTAACAATAACAGGAATAGACAAAACTGTCTCTAAAATACGTTGTAAAAATACTTATAATTTGTAAGCATACCATAATACCATGACCACAGACGACAGAAGCATAGCCTTCCTATGGTTTTGTATGAACGCCAAGTTTAGGGTTACCGCCATTGAAGCCATATCGAGTCGGCTGTGGCAATATTGACACAACTGAGGTGTGGGTCGGTCTGTACTGACATAGTGATCTTGTAAAGAGCAGGGCAAATGGAACAATATCATAATTTAAGTAGCAGTAAAATACACAGATATAATTGTTAGTTCAATTTATGTTGCAAGGACTGATGGAACAACATTCTCGTAAATATTTTATTTAAGTTAAAATTGACATAGCTGAAACCGATGTAATCGTGTCTTAAACCTATTAAATTCTGCATTAAATTGCCTATATTATAGACATAAAATATATATATGTGTTCAAAGTAAGAAATCATTACACACGCATCTGAAATGTAACAATATGATGCCAAGAAAATATCGTTCCAGCAGGGCAAGTTCCAAATTCAGTTTTGTGATAATATTATGAACGAAACATAACTAAAATAAAAAGATATACGCATAATCAAATTCCTTGATAAATTATGTATCATTTGATATACAATAGAGCCAGTTTTCTGGTTTGGTCATTAGATGAATCGGTGACAAAAAAAAACCAGCCATTATAATAAGAACCTTATTTTGAAACACGATTGATAACAAATATATACCACAAAACACTGTTGCTATCATTTATAATATATTATTTATTATAAATAATTAATAAAACAACACTTTACATACCATTTTCAAACAATCCCAAGCAAAAAACACAAAATCTGTTGTTTATCATATTGCCGTCAACATAATATGTCAAAGCCGAGTAGCTAAGATTAGGGTGTTTGTCAGATAACTCTGCGCGTGACTGGCGCGTTTTTGGCGCTAGTTACAGTGCATTTTTTTGTTCTTATGTTATAGAAAAGATTACTATTCGATTTTTACCGCGCGCAGACTTATCAGACGAGCACTCTAGCTTCAACTTTTTTTTGCTTTTTTTTTTCTTTGTGGCATTGAACATATTATTTGCTAACGTTGGGCGAACATTGGGCAAACATGAGGGAAAAAAGACAGACTAGTGTGCGACGTATTTAATTTATAGAAGGCGTTACTAGACACCGCAAAAAAATGGCAAGCCGGCTTGCCATTTGGGGAACAACGGAGTCAAATGAAATGGCAAGCCGGCTTGTCATGTGGGATTCAATAGGAGCATCTCAAAGGCTAAGTTTATCGGTAGCTTTACCCGGTCAGTTAACCGCTTAGCTATAGTTAGTTAAGAACTAGCTCACCTAACTATTATGTGCCAGACTGGCATTATATTAGGGTGGAAATGTATTATTAATTGCAATCAAAATTATAAATTCTGATGAAATGTTAAAATTAGATTATTGTTTAAGCTAATCATCACAATACCACTTTGTTTTAAATAACAAGTAAATAGTCATTACATGTGCAAAATTTTATTTGAATGGTCGAAACACGCTCGATGCGGACGGATGATCAATCAAATATTTTATTAGTTTTTTTCATATTTTACTAAAATTATCGTACTGCTTCCATATACATTATGTTACCGCAGTCGTATTATTTGCTCTTTGTGGCTCAAGCCTTCGCTTTGATGTACTAGAAGCTAAAGTTTACATAGCTGGAACCGATACTGTTCATGCCTTTGCACCTGAAAGACAAAGTTCATGGGTGGCTTTAGCCGGACCGTTAACCGCTTAGCTAACAGTTAGTTATCTAGAGCTTAGGTGGTGCAATGTTGTTAGTTAACTTTAAACTGAGGCTACCTAGGCTGCTATGCTATTATCTGAGGGCGAAAACACGTGACAAAGTAATAATTATACTTTCAAAGTTTTCAAAGGTGATACAAATGAAATATAGATAGACCTAGATACATCATCATCATCATCGTCATCATTGATTAAATGACAAACACATTGGTTGTGTACAAGTAGATGTGCGTGCAGGTTCCGTCGTATTAAGTTAGGTATTTCCATTCGAAAACATAGATATTTAAAAAAAACAGGTACTCGTAATTACAAGGTCCTTAGTGTCATGCACAGTGCCCACAAACTCCGCCAAATGTGTTAGATTTGATTTTAAAACAACAAATGACAGTCAGCTAAAACATGTTTTTAAGTGTGAAGAAAATAAGTTCATAGTCATAGTCATGATCAAAGAACCAACACAACCAACATTATGCAAATTCAACCAGCAAGAATTAGCAGAAGCACTCTAAAAATTTCGATCTAATTACCACGTTCGAAGGAGCCTTACGTCACTGGTAGACCCCATGTTGCATAACAGCTGCAGCTATGACTACGATGTATCACTTTCTCGGTATAGTTATCGGCCTTCCATTTGGGTCGCGCGTCTGAGGGCCTACTCTGAAACGCAAAACCCGAAACTTCGTTAGCCCCGTCCCTCTCACACTCGAATCATGACGGAATCGAGTGATAGGGGTGGGGCTAACCGAAGTTTCGGATTTGCGTTTCAGAGTACGGTCCCCAGAGTACGGTCTCTGGTTCTGGTGTGTTCTCGACGGGGAATTAACCTATAACTCATGAGAAAAGTTTGATGTCGATATGGCAATTAATATAATAATAAATAGATATTGGACACCATCACATACATCGTTCCAATACCCAACTTATGTAAATTGAGCACTAGTGTTATGGAAATTGGAAACAACGACGGGTAGTACCATATACACCCAGACCTGAAGACATATTGAAATGTTCGTTTTCAATATTTAAGGCCCGTGGTATCGCCAACGACCTTGGGCATAGAAAAGTGGCCTAATTTTCCCGCCCGCTACCCGCACCAAAACAGCTTAAACACACGTTTTGTCAAAACTATGTATTATTTTAAAACGAAAAATGCTCAGTTTTAAGTTAAACAAGTTAGCAATCTTTTCCTGAAAGAAACGTGAAAATATCACTTGTAGTTTAGAAGCAGTAGCGTATTTCAAGTTGAAAACAGCTTCATTTCAATGTTTTTTTTAATAGTATCTTAAAGACTATGTTTTTTTTAAATGCTCAGATTGAAGTTTATATATCAATATTTACTATATATTAATTCTGGTTTCATCAGTAGGCTAATTTATGAGTTTTAGGGCCTCAAAAATGATCGTTTCACGACTACATGCATCTAATAGGAATCGAACCTGATACCTCCAGAGATAGCGACAGAATAAAATTGATTTATCATTATAAGGTTGTAGATTTAATAAAATGTTAGAGTTAATAAATAAAATTAGTAACAGTCTATGTAACTATAAAAAATAGAGTACGTAAGTGGAACGAATATAAAAAAAAAAGATTACCTGCTATAGAGATTTTCATGATTTCCGGATTTTCAAAAGTTGTGCAGTGAGTAGAGTAGGGAAACATGCAAGGCATAGATCAGGCCCCAGATCATATAATACTATCAGGCAGGTATATATCATCAATCATTTTACTTTGTTTCTACTGGGTGCCTACCATCAACTCTTAATGCGGATTTGTTTAGAACCTAAACTGATCTGCTTCGCTTATTCGTACCACGACAGTTTAATTGCGATCTAGATTCTATTGCGTCATTGACAAGCGATTCAGCGAGATTTCACAGCCGCTTAGCTGTCATGAACTCTTATTTGACTTATAACTTGACTTATATCATGCTTATAACACCTGCAGGCTACCCGTCCCTCTCACACTCCGGGCATGACAGAATCAAGTGAAATAGACAGGTAGAAAAAATAAGGACACAAATCTTTTGTTCATTCACATTCAGCAATACATTTGCGATTCAGTTTTAGAAGGTCATGGTACGAAATAAAGCAATTCATTTTAGGAACCTATTCTGAAACGCACCAGTTTTGAATCGCTTTTTTATAGTTGATGGCACCCAGGCACAGGGTAAAAACACTACTACGTATATCCAGGGCATAGAATATGCCCAGGGCACTTATAGTAGGTAATGCGCAATAGTTATAGCTTGATAATTCATTACAATCATCATTAGTCTACTACATATTTAATGGGTTAGAATCGTTATTAATATCTAAATGTCTAATGAGAAATACCAGTCTATTTGACTCATGCCTCCATTCCAAACTCTTCACTCCGATAGCAAGCACCAAACTAAAATTATATTAAAAAAACCTTTTATTTAAAATCAAGCTTTTATTCAAATGTCCTAAAAAGAATAAAATAAACTTTGTATCAAGTCAAATCCAACAAATTTATTACATTAAACAATTTATATGTTTTAAAAGCTTGTCGCTTTATTTAATTTCATATGTCAAATATAAGTTAAAGCATTTGTGTTTAGTGCAAGCCCAGTAACAATAAAATCTCGCGACAAGCTTTTAAAACAAATAAATTGTTTAATGTAATAAATTTGTTGGATTTGACTTGATACAAAGTTTATTTTATTCTTTTTAGGACATTTGAATAAAAGCTTGATTTTAAATAAAAGGTTTTTTTAATATAATTTATTTTTGTATTTTTAGTTATTATTGGACGTGTTTCTAAGTTGCTTCATTTCATTTAATGCATAATTATTGCATGGTCGTTTGCCAGTTAATTTATTACAGTCTAGCTCTTCAACTGCATCAAGTCTGCAAACACACAAATATATTTTACCACCAAATAGAGATTGTAGATTCTTACTACAGACACACATATTCATTAAATACAAGGCATATTCACATAGGTATAAGAGAAGGAAGCACTGTATTACGAACAAGAATAGAAAACACAAATTAGACCCAATAAGACAAAAAGTTCAAAATAAAAATGTGTATGTGCCGTGCCGCAGCAGTACTCAATGGTCGCAGCTCAGCGTCATATTACTTGTCTTGCAACGCAAGCAAACGCTGATTTTCAGTTGTAAATTTTAGTACGTATTTCAAAAATAAATACTAAAGAACAAGACACATTTAAGTTTCTATCAAAGTTGATAAACATAGTACATAAAGAAAAAAAGGTTTTTTCTTTTCTGTAGGTAGACTATGGTTGTATTAACTTGGAGCCATCTGTCGTTGACTTTAGTGAACTATTTATGTGCAAAGTGACACATAGGGTCTGAATATAGCAACTTCGCGTTTTTTCCTTTTTTTATAGTTCGTTCGTTCTTATAGCCGCTACACACGTCCAGACCAGACCTAACCGCCGATTTGGTGCGGACGAACTTTGCTGTAAAGCAAATATAATCCGTGCTACACACGTTCGTACCAAATCAAAATTAAATCAAATCAAAAAAGCTACACCAAATCTGGTCTTGGCCAAGGCTTTGTATCACATCACTGAACAAGGCCTTGTATCACATCACTTTTTCTTATCAAATACCCACAGAAATCACCTGGATTTGCCAATGCAATGCAACGGGCTCGTAAAGAAAAAGACCTATTAACAAAAAAAGGTCTTGGATTTGAAAAAAATTGAACGGTACCTGTCATAAAAGAATGACGAAAAATTCTTCAAAACCATTTTGAGTAGCCTGTAACTGACAGGGAAACTTCATTTTTAATTAAATGTCATTTTTTTAAGTAATTGAGAAAAATTTTATATTAATGTTTTAATATAAATAATAATAATTTTCACTTCTCATGCTCTAAAAGTACGCAAATATAGCCCTACGAAGCGGGACTAAATAACCACTTTAGTCCCTAGGGAGTAAAATGTAATTACTTTTTTAATTTCCTTCATGTGACATTAGATAAACTCAAACAGCCAGTGAATATACTATTAATTGTGAAGTGTGGACCATCTTCATTGCGAAAATGGTAAGATGTTTTTTGTTTCATGGTTTTTCCGCAAGGAAGGTGGCGCCATGTGTTTTAAATTGTCAATTTATGACTGGTTTATCGGAAAAAACTTACTGCGAGTTTTTGGCGCCATTTTGGCGGGTTAGGTTAAGTGGTTATTTTAATTAATCGCAATTTGTTTCATAGTGGATTTTGTGACTCAAGATAGGTGTGGTTTTTGTGCCCCAAGTGTCTACGCAACTGAACGATATGTAGAATGATTAAAATAGGCGCTATCTCGGTAAAGTGATGCCGAGTGTTTTATTATAGTGGTGTGGTGACTAACCTCAGCAAGAATTATCGAGAAGGTTGGCTTGACACACTTGACGCCAAAAACTCCAAGGAGCACTGGAATGTAACACACCTACATTCTTATGAAAACATAAGAAACTATAATAATTAAATAATACTCAATAATTGGCAGTATGGCTAAATGTCTTCGCTTGTCCTACAAAAGGGCGAATATTTTTACTACTACTACTACTGACCGCGAAAATGTCAGAATTTGTTAAATGTTTTTGTACTAAATTGACCAGTTTTCTCGCACTCGAAGTGAAAAGTACAGTTTGCACCTCGAGACTAAACGCCAACTTAATATACCCTCGGTTTCATTGACTCCCTCGCACGCTCGGGAGCCAAACCACCTCTGGTATATAATGGCTTCGTTTAGTCCCTCGTTATAAAATATTCTATTGATAATCTCAAATTTATGTAAATAGTATATTATAGCATACTTTTCAAACAGACTGTTTTTTTGTCTCCATAGCAATTATGTGACATGGACTCATGTTCTTTCTCAAATAACCAATTCAAATCGGCTGTCGGGTTGGGACGTGTGTTCTATTACTAGTTGAATTTAGAGAGTGCGCCAGATAAGTCTGCGCGGGGTCAAAATCGAATACTAATATTTTCCATAAGCTTAGAACAAAATAATGTACTGTAACTAGCGCCATAAACGCCCCAGTCGCAGAGTTATCTGACACGCACTCTATGAAGATTGCGCTCGCTGAATGCTCGCTGATTATAACTTTATGGTATCTACCTACATTGACAAAGTGTCAAGTAACCATCACAACAAAACAAGAATATAGTACTTGAAAATTTGCAAGAATTCTGAATTGATAACTATACTGATTATATATTTAATTGCATTGTCATCGGAACTAAAGGTGAATTCCAAATTTCAGCTCAATCGGACATTGGTAAGTGGGTCAAATTTAGCTCGCAAGATTTGACGAACGGACATACATGCATACACTGCAAGTTAAAAAATAAAAGCTTGTAAAAAAGGCCACACTCATAAATAATTTCGTTTCTCAATAGGAATGATCCGTTTTGTAATAGAACTCATACATAATTTTCGAGTTTAAAGTAGGTAGATACTTAAATGTAGATAAGCTGGAAGTACTTAATTATATTTATAACATCCTAACTTCATATAATTTGTGTAAACAGTCATGTTTCCTTGAGAACAAACGGTCTGTCACAGAAAATTTGTTCAGGTACCTAAGTACCTACCTTTTCAAAGGACGCTTCACAAAATTATGACATTTGGTTTATTTAACGTTAACGCAAATAAAGCCGCGGGGAACAGCTGAAATTAATTAATAAGGTAGAAGCAAGATTGCTTTCTGTCTCAGAAGGATCAGAATTTTTTAAGCATTTTAAGTTTTACTTTGAATAGAACTAATTACTTAATTGCTTTTTTATCAAATTATAAAAGAACACCAAGAGAAGTCTGTGGCGCAGTGGTTAGCGCGCTCGGCCGGATGATGATGAAGATTAAAATTAGTTACTAATTTTCAAGAATATAATTCGAAACTTCGCATTGCTTTTCAAATTGACGAAACATTATATTTCGTAGAGTCAACTTAACAATTTTTTACATCACAATTTGTTGAGTTTCCCCAAAATCATAATCTAGAGGTAATCTATACTAATATTATGAAGAGAAAGAGGATTGTTTGTTTGTTTGTATGTTTGTTTGCATCGAATAGGCTCCGAAACTACTGGACCGATTTAGAAAATTCTTTGACCATTAGAAAGCTACATTCATCCCGAGTGACATAGGCTATTATTTTATCCCGATATTCCCACGGGAACGGGTACCTAGCGGGTAAAACCGCGAGGATCCGCTAGTCCTTTATAAGTTGGTAATACTGTTACACCTCTTCACAACTATTGCGGTCACGTACGACCGAACAATACTAAAGTAATGACCATTTTACGTGACGCCACAAATGCTAAGAGTGTTGTTACAAATAAAGGAATGGAAAAATGAACCAAGTATTTGTCGGTAAGGTCTTTGAGAATTGCAAGAAGCACAGAAAAAATCAACACTAATGTATGTAATAAAGACTTAGTGATCTGTAATTTAAAAGTAATTATAACTTGTTAATGTCACTTAAAATGTATCTGTTTATTTTATTTTAGTGCTAAGAGGGCTTTCGTTTTTTTCTATGGTATTTTTTAGAAAAAGTTAATACGTAAGTATATTAATGTTTTAATTATTAATTATTTAGTTTTATGAAAAATTTTAATTGAAAAAAAAAACAATTTAAACATATTCTTTAAAAAATATCGCAATCAAAATAATGTATATATACTTAAATGTCTATCATTTGTTTCAATCAAGTAACATGATAAAAATCACGTTACAATATTCAATCATCACATTCATTCACAACGGTTGCTATCAAAAGGAAAATCGCAAAAGCATATCACACGGTCGAAAAACTAGGCCAATACTTACGTTGTCGTCCGAACCGAACGTTCTTTCATACAAGTAAGCGACTTGAATGAAAAATCTCTCGAGTATTGCAGGCGAGTTAACTCGATACTATTTGTATCGATATATCGTGTTCTTCATTCGTTCCGCTGCATGCATTGCCTGAACTGCAATCTAAATTCTTTTATAGAACAAAGCAATTCTATTAGAGTGGAAGTTCAGTCGTCGCATACGCATGAATTGAGTGCTCGCAAAGAAGCCAATTACTATGAAAAGGCGAATCGTATTGTCGTCACTGACGTATGTGTACTAACAAATACCTACAACACAATACTTACTACAAACAATTTTCACTCTCTTAATAATTACGGAATACAGTGGCTATGACATATGAACGGAGCCGGACAGACAGACATGACAAATCTATAAGGGTTCCGTTTTTACCATTCGGCTACGGAACACTAAAAGCTAAGTGAGTTTGTCGAAATCTATTAACAATACTGACTTGACTTGCAAATATTTTGAAGAATTTGGATCAGAATTATGAAAGTTGAAATATAGGTACAACATTATAAAGTTAAGCTCAAAAAATATAGTTTTCCATATTAAAGATAATAAAAAAACATTTTTTAAATATATTTTATGAAAATCCATCGTAGGTTATACATGAAAAAAACAAAAAGTTTAAAGACTATTACAAAACAAATAAAACTTAATAGAGTACTTACAGAAAACCTAAAATAATTTAAACACCAATGAACCTTATAAAAGACTATACCCACGTTCTTCCTGACAGGTAAAATACTTAACTACTGGCTTAACAGTATCATTAGAAGTGTGCACTTAAGGCGAAGCATTGCTTGAAAGTCCTATACAAATTATGCAATAAATTAAGATGATTATTCATTTCGAAGAATTAAAAATCTTTATGTGAGAAAAATTGTGTTTACTTACCTCATAATAAAATTTATTGAATTGGTATTTGAAAAATACATAATATAGACACAACGCTAATGATGTTTATAAACTAAAACTAATATCTTCATCGAAAAAGTTTTATTCAAATAATGTAAGTATATAAAAGTTAAACCGTTCAACATTAGTTCCACAGACATTACTATATTTATAATGACCATAACAAAAAAAAGACAAATTTGCTATATAAAAGATACATAATCAAGACCAAGAATCAAAAGATATTTCTAGCTGAGCACAACCCTGGCCACCCGGTCAACGTTTTCTATTTTTTTATACTTATTTTCTCGCTATTTCAATGAATTATTGTGAATGTGCAATAATTGTGTTATTTGCCTTTTTTGTATGCTTAAAAAAGCATACAAAAAGCAAATTAACCTTGCTAGGCGATGCGATAGGTCCCCTAGGACACCATAGGACTATGACATATTTGAATGACTTCTGTGGCACAGATATGTAGTTTTTTTTTCATAACGCTCCAATGTTAAATTACTCATAAGGTTTTATGGTGTAAACATTTGACTGTGCCCCACAGCAGCGCTAGCATCTTATATTCAATTTGTGCCTCGCCTTAATTAGTACCTATAGGACAAAAAATCCTCGAGCACAATGCTAATTGCTTATAAGTCCCCAGCTGACGGGCATCCGTGTTTTTGTTCCTCTGCCATTCTTGTCAGCAATAGTGTAGCAAGCAATATTATTCTCCGATAATCCATTGTCCTTGGCCACTGAGGTTAGTAACTACTAGCTGAAAAGAACCATGAATTATTATCCTCATGAGTGGTTAAAGTACCTACGTTAAGGTTTTTGTTTACAAAACAAAAGAGCATCGGAGTTATACAAAATAAATTCTTGTTTTTAATTTCTTTATTATATTAATCGTGTCTATGCTAGGTAAAATACTACACTGTTGTAACACACGCCTCTCATCATTTCGGACTCCAAGGGTTTGCAATTTTGCATACACAAGTCTCAAAGCAAAAAAAAAACAAAAACTAGACTAGATAGGGTAAGTCACGGATTGATGCCACACTTTTTGAAATTGCCGCACTACTTACTTAACATGTGCAAAATCAACAAACTACTTATGAATACATAAACTACAATCTGTCATCTATAAAATCGTTTAACAGATATTGGATTATTGTAGTTAGAGTATGAGCTACACTGATTTTTGCAGACCTCTAATTTTTGAAGGATACTTGCCGCACTACGGATTGTCGCCTCACCAGTCAAATAGGGCGGACGGATAGTTGCCCCTGTGAGAAATATATTTGAATTTGAGAATATTAATTCAAAAACATAATTTAGAAAGGAAATAAAATATATTGAAAAACATTATTTCATTCTAAATGAGTCATTGACCTACATTCTGCGTTACAGGATTGATGCCACGGTACAAAAAGCTACGTATTTACTGTTATTCGTGTCATTTTATAACAAAATCTATCGTTTTTAAACTTGCTTAAACTTTATGGTATGCTGTGCCAAAGAAATCATAACGATAATCAAAACACTCCATTATCAAAGAAATCCTCCAATGGCGCCTATCCTCCCAAATTTTGTTGTACAAACGAAATAAAATAATATCTTCAGGATAGATGCCATTTTAAATTATTTCGTTCCAAATCTAATAACGCCGCATCTAAGTAATTTTTTTGATTAATTAATATTTCGTGGTTGGACCCGGACCATCTTTTATATTTTCGGAGCATTTTGGTACTGAAATGAAAGAAAAATAATCATATTAGAAGTATGCGTTAGTAAGGAATAAGTGGCTTGGTTTAGGGATAGACGCCTTTAAGGGCATCTATCCCGATCAAAAACGAGGCAAGTATCCGTATCGTAGAGGATAGATGCCTTCTTATATAAATATGAAACATAATGAAATAAACAAATAAAAACATGTTTGAGTATTTATTTAAATACCTTACATTACGATCAATACGTCACAAAGACAATCCATTCTTCATAAAAAAAGAGTAGAGCCTCCAAAAGGGCAATGAAATAATTTTGGTCCTTTTTTTCGATCGTCAAAATTTTTGATTGCCGACTGTGACGCACACACTTGCTTTACAGCGTCTCTCACGGCCGACTGGCGAAGTACACGGGGTGAGCTATCTAGTATACGGCAAATCGAGCTTGAGGTCATTACCCTCATAGGAGTTTTTAAAATCGCGGCATGTATCCCACCGCGGCATCTATCAGTGACTTACCCTACTTTGTCATCAAAATATGTAGGTTACAATCTATACTAATATTATGAGTGAAGAATCATGAAGAGTTCCGTACCCACATAACGTACCGATTACATACACCTAGCCAAAATACCACTACCATTTCGCCACCAAAAATTACTTTGTTTTTCATAGTGTTTGTATGAAAGACAAAGTTATGTTTGCGGTTCTATAAATGGGTTATATCTCAAAAAGTAATGATTAAGTACTTATATCTCGTTCGAACTAATTTTAGTTATAAGTGTTGATTGAGGTCTACAACATATTATATTTATTTTAGAATTTTCACTCTCTTACTTTAACAGTTAAAGGGGATGGGGCACATTTTACCACTTTGGAAGTGTCTATCTTTCAAAATATTGATTATGAGAAAAAATGATTATTATTATTTATATTCCTTTTAAAGACCTAAGTGATATAGACACACACGCATAGGTTTGATGAAAACATTTTTTTTTGTTTCATATCCATGTATGGGAGCCCCCCTTAATTATTATTTTTTTATTTATGTATAAAAAAATTAAAGTGGTTTACTGAATTTATATATATACCAAGTTTCAACTGTGTAGTCTTAATAGATTTGGAACAAAGTGGCTGTGACATACGGACGGGCGGACAGACGGACAGACAGACAGAGAGACAAATAGACATGACGAATCTATAAGGGTTCCGGTTTTGCCATTCGGCTACGGAACCCTGAAAAGGAACACGTTCATATAAAATGCTCCAAAGTTTTTGTCTCCATTTATTTATCAATACTGCATTAAGGTTTTGCGAAACAACTTCGTGACCGGTTGTTCGTCATCACCGTGACAACTTTATCCTACCAGTTTTTGCCATTCATGAAACTGTCGTTATTGCCAAAATACACTTTTGCTTTCATATTTTGTTTATATTGTGAAATTGTTTCAAAAAATATTCATTGTGATTATACCTACTTTTTTGAGTGTTCTTGTTCTGTAATACCTCTTATTAGCATAAATACTAATTCAAGTGAGTATAATTATTTAAGGGAAATCAAACTCAAGTTCCTTATTTAATTCATCGATTGATTGATTTAATTAAGAAGACCCATCAAATATATTATTTCGAAGCTTGTCCAACTAGAAAATATAAAAATAAAATGTTAGAGGTCAGAAAAGTTCTAATATCAAAACCTTTTTTCTAAACCTTATTAAAACTAGATTATAAATAATTACCTTTGCTAAATGCACTATACGCTTGCATCTCGAGCTTTCGAGAGAAGACATTCATTGATGCGTTGTGTAAGATGCAAAAATAGGCTATTGCGGCGATCAAACTCAGAATTTTCAATGTTTTTAAATTAAATTTCCTGACAAAGTATCATTGCTAGGCCTTTCAAAATATTATATGTGATAGATCTTTTCTTTATGAAGGGAAGTTACTAAAATTTATTTGAATCAAATAAATACAATGTACTAAAAAAAATTATTTTCAAGACCCCTTTTTTCCGTCTTAAACTCAATTATCTCAATAACTAGTTGAGTAATCAAGCTAATTTTTTTTGTGTAAGTAGTTCTTAGTCATATCTAGGGAAGTTACTAAAATTTTTTTTTGTTATATTTATAGTCAATAACTAGTATCCCAAAATGCATCGTGCACCGTTTCGCAGCATAATTGTTCAGTCTCCGCCTGGTATTGGCGGCGTTTGGACGTGGAGACTGTATCGCTCCGATTGCGCCAAAATTGAAAAAAAAAACTCACTCTAGGATCATAATTTTTTTCAATGATGCTTATTTTGCTAGGAAATATTGAAATAGCGCTTCAGGATTGGGTATAGATGAGTGCTTTGCCATTTATTGCATAACCATAGACCTATGTAACCTAGGACAAGTTATTTTACTCATTACCTAAAGCAAACATTAATAGTTTGAAATAAAAGTGACGGATAATATTGCCTAAGATACTTAAGAGCCCATAAAAGTTATACCTATTTGAGTACCAATATTTTGTTGTGTTGTAGGTACATAATTAGTCTAAATTTCTAACTTCTACTACTGTATATTAAATTTATGTTCGTTTTAGGTTCCTCAAAATTGAAAATGTGAGAAAGTTAAGATAGGTAGGTGTAAAAAATTGCATCAAGAAATAAGAAATTCGCTTGTTGAAAAAGTTTTTTACAGAGACATAATGTAAAAGCAATTCTTGAAATAAAACCGATGTAAGAATTTTATATACCTAGTTGATCGAATATCACCATTACACTTTTTTGAGACTGTGAGAAGTCCAGCTTCTTTCCTTTGAGTGAGGAACATAAACCGCACCATTTTGTGAAAATTTCAGGTTCAAAACATTTTTATTACTGATTCTCTTATCCATTATTAGTACAAAATAGAGCATGCATACAATTTCTTGCAAGAAATGCTCTCGCGGTTTTGAAATTCGAAATCCCCACAACAATATCTAAAACCGATGGTTGAGGCGCCAGTAGCAATAAAAAAGAATGAAAAGTCTGTCAGCTGTATTGACAGTTTTAACTCTCAAATTTAACCACCGCGTCAGATAAGTTTGCGGAGTTCTGTAAGGAGACTTGCATAGTCGGAGTAAAATTTTTGATACTCTAATGAAATATTGCATAGGTACAAGTACTTCCGAAGGAGGAATATTTATTTCATTATTTAAATTGCATTGCACAAAGTATAAACAGATGGCGGGCTAACTTTAAACTGACTAACATATTATTTCAAAGATAATAAACTCATAAAAATAAATAATCTCGAAGAAGTTTTATATACACTCTCTGCCACAAATGTCATTTATTAAAAGTAGGTCGCTAAAACGTCAGTGATTAGATTACATACCCTTTGGAAGCGGCCATGGAAGAAATGACAGTTTTGTATAAGTAGTACGAAACCAAACCGTTTCAGCTGCTCGACCCTGATGTTGTCAAAGCCAGCGGCTTTACCTTCTTTGAGCTTATCAAGGGCAAACTTGAGCTCTGTTTCTGTAAAAGCCTCGTCCAAGTGGTTAACCTCTTTACCAGGGTCTCGTGTAAATTTCTTCTGGAGACTTTTCGTGGAAGCTTTCCCATTTTGGAGTAAGTGGTGAGCGATCTGGTTTGTGGTCACATTGGAATGACGATCAGCGATTTTAGGATCATTATTTAGTTTCCTTATAAAACACCATGCCTTCTTGCTTTTATGAGTCATATCTACGCCTTCGATTAGCTTGTTCCACTTTTCTCTCGTTGTTTCGGATAGGGCTTCTAGCAATTAATTCCCAAAATCGATGGTGCCCTGTGAGATGGGATCTAATTCATACTGGTCTTGGTATGTCATCCTATCATATTATATTTAAAAACATATATTTGATGCTTGGGAGAGCAAGCGAGATGTAGTTGGTATTTATTGTTTTCTATGTATATTAAGTATGTATTTACAAACAAAAAGTATTTAAGTAATATATTTATCCGTTATCAAGTTTTCCATGATACAGTTTCTTAATGAAATTAACATGGGCTTAGATAATTGGTGTGAATGTAAGTAGTTATTTATTTATTTATTATTATATTATTATTATTATTGTGACCTCTCCAAAGCTTTCGATTGTGTTAATCACCAAACGCTTTTAAGGAAATTAAAACATTATGGTGTCTATGATAAATTGGTTAGCCTTATGCAATCATATCTATGTGAAAGAACACAGAAAGTAGTTATCAACAAAACTGAGTCTACTGGAGCCCCTATCAACATGGGCGTACCCCAGGGGTCAATACTGGTCCCTTTTGCTGTTTTTTATTTATATAAATGACCTTCCTTTTTAAGCAAAGAATTTATGCGAGACAGTGCTATTTGCTGATGACACTTCCTCTAGTCTTTAAAGTTGACAGAGGTAATAATTGTTCTGACGAAGTAAATAGTACTTTATCGAAAGTTGCGCATTGTTTTCATAGCAATAATCCATTCCTTTACCATGGTACCATTGATGGTACTGTGTCAATTTCTTTTTGCCGTGGTACCATCAATTAATCTATCATTAAACTCGAAAAAAACAAAATGTGAAAAAAAATCACTGCCAAATGTAAGACAGGTTGATATTCACATAAAATTGGATGACAATGTAGTAGAATTAATTAACAGTACTAAATTTTTAGATATAACATTAGATTATCGACTTCAATGGGACCCTCATATTGAAGCCTTGGCCGGTAGACTCAGTTCTGCGGCATTTGCTGTTAAAGAAATAAGGCTCTTAACCGTTATTGAAACGGCAAGGTTAATCTATTTTAGCTATTTTCAGAGTGTATTGTCCTACGGCCTATTACTTTGGGGTTCAGCAGCTAACATCGAAAGTATTTTTGTGCTTCAGAAAAGAGCTATTCGCGCCATATACAAACTTCGGCCAAGAGATTCTTTAAAACAAATCAACATATTAACTGTTGCAGGACAATACATATATGAGAATATGGTATATATGAAGAAGTATCTCAATACATTTGTAAAACGTAGCAATATACATCAATTCAAAACAAGAAATAAAAATAAGATTGCCGTTCTAAGGATTCGACTTGAAAAAACAAGAAGTTCGTTTTTGGGGAAAAGCGTAGCTAGTTTTAATAAAGTTCCACAGAATTTAGTAGAGCTGCCTTTGCACAAATTCAAAAGTCATGGCAAAAAATCGCTCATGGGCAAAGGATATTATAAAGTAGACGACTATTTGAAAGACCGTAATGCATGGATTTGATGTAACACATAACCTTAGCTGAACTAATGTAATATTATAATAAAAAAGTTGTAAAAGTTAACGATATAAATCTTTGCAAATATCGTTACTCCAATTATTAAAGCTGATAAGTTTATTGCGCCTATTCTTCTTATCAGTTAAAAAAGTCTTGAACGACAATATTGACGATTCAAAAGAGCTTATTTCTCAAGTTGAATAAAGATACTTTTTATTTTATTTTATTATTTTATCCTTCAGGTCGTAAGGCCTGGCACATAATTAGGTCCTTCGTATTGCACCACTTACTGTCTTCACGCACTGGTGATCTATGTGATCACTGGCAAAGATTAGATCAGGGTTTTAACCCCTTTTCCAGCGACCGCTGTTGAATGATGACGGAAGTTTTGGATCATGGATCAAAGATAGTAGGTATGTGTCCATCAACCCATTCTTCAACCTTCACTCCGTTGTCATCACTGGTTCTGTATCCCCAGTTCTCGCTATGGCTATTAAAATTACCAAGAACGAATCTAACCGGATGGGCGTTAAAGTTCGGCGGACAGCTGAAGTAATACAGTGCATTGGGAGGTTTGTAGACTGAAGTGACCGTACAGTTACTAAGTTCGGTAGTAAGGATCTCTATGTTACTGGTGTTAGTCTGATACACAGTGCGTACCTCTTTATCTGACATGGCGAATAAGCACTCCCATACTGTCGATGGGGGACTTCAGCTATGAGTTTCATCCCCTGAGTCACTTGTAAGGTATGCTTTAACGAGTGTGCATCTGAGTTGCATAACCTCATTCCGCCCTCTCCTTTAAACTCACGCTCAGAGAATTAAGTACTCCTTCATCATGCCTGGAATACCATGCCGGCTTCTGTTTGCCCGAGTACCTACAACCCAAACCTCTTAAAGTCGCAAGTGAATAGGCATCTTCTGGGTGAATCTATTCACACAAAATTTTATTCAAGTACTATAACCAACCACATTATAAAACTGGCAAGTTTACATTAGTAAACAAAGAATCAATTATTTCAGTTGCGCTACATTTTGTTTAAACAAATTCGACGATCTCCGTGGCCGATTGGTGTACGCACCGGTTTTCTAGGTACCACTATCTCTGAGGTCCCGGGTTCGATTCTCGGACGGGTAAATGTCGAAAACTAACTTTTAGATATTTTCTTGTATCTGGGTGTATGTGATCGTTGCTTCCAATTTTCAATGACACAAGTTATTGTATTATTTGATATTATCATTTTTGGTATTGGAATAATATGTATTTTATTTTATTTTTTTGTACTTAAACAATATTTTTATTTAAGTGTTTTTTTTATATATTGATTTATATTAGAGATTGATAGCGTGATTTTATATAAACGGTATACTTATTCAAATATTGATTAACTAAGTAGATTTATTTTGTAAAAAAGTATTGGATGATGGGCTAGTATGAGTTATTTATATTTTTTCATATTAAATTAATTAAGTTTTATTAATTTGATTGGAATAAATCTGAAAATGTACCTACTGGTTAGAGCAGTATACATTATTTATTTTTTTCAGTGTAATTTGTAGCAAATGTTGTAGTTTTGCCTGCGAAGATCATTTCGATAATGGATATAATAATATTATCGAAATGATCTACAGATAGAAAATAAATATAAATAGCTGCTGCTGTGTTCTGCATTTTGAAGAATCGTTTGAAGTGACTATCTTTGTTAAAAATAGTAGATTGTATAACAAGTGCATAAAACGTACCATTTTACCCGAGACGTATATATCCATCCGAGCCGTAGGCGAGGGTGGATAATAGTCAATTCGAGGGTAAAATGGGTTTTATCTACGAGTTTTACACTCTGCTTTTCACTTCGAGTGTGAGAAAAATAAATAACAATATTACAAAAAAGAAAAAATAAAGACGTCGCCATATTGGCGGGAAGACTTTCCTTCTTTTTTTTATACGTAGCAGTGGCAGCACAGTGATTTTAGCATAGATCGTAGTCCATAATGCTCTAGAAATACTTATTTCTTACAAAACTCATTAATTTTGCCTAGTTTTATTAATTTAGTAAGTATAGTTTAACATGGATTGTGTACAAAACTAAAGAAACAGAATGAAATTACAAGTTTATTAAACGAAGTTTTATTGAGTGCGTGTGACTGTTTACCTGACGACCTTTGTCTGAGAGACTGAGACTTAGACGAAGATTTTACTTTATGCACTAGAGCATAAAAAGCGATTTTATGCAGCCTATACCCAACATAAACACGAACTTTACGAGCATGAGAAGTGAAAAAGCTTTTTTTACTACATAGGTACGAATAATATCTAAGATCTACTCTTCCTACAAACCGACGTTTACAATAAATATTCATAATAATTCTTCTTGTATTCTACATAATATAATTTCCTTAGTAAAAGCGCACATAGGTGATATTTTAGATGTAAATAGAATGCGTGCTGCATGCCGCGTCTACACATATTTCTCAGTCTACGAGAGTGCCGCGGCCGGAGTCTTACCGATCCCAGCACCCCCTCGCTTGTGTAAGCAACGGCCATCGACGATATTTTTTTTACCTATGCTATATCCTTAAGAACGATAAATGATTAAATGATGATGATGAAGTACATTTCTTCATTTGGCACACCTTATCTTGAGTGTTGAACTGAACATCTGGAAAAGCTATTATCTGGTATGTACTTATACAGGCTTGGTATTAAAAAGCACTAAAGGATTTTAGTGTTTGTCCATAAACTTTTTGAGATTCATCAACATTTAATACCTATGTAGTTCAATTGTTTAAGAAGTAATCTTTAGCTGTTTATCTTTTAGTGGGTTTAACTACAAATTAAAAAACGGTAACATCAACAACTGAACATAATTGAAAAGACAGATAACAGAAGATTTAATACAAAACAAAGTTTCGATTACCCTTCAGTTAGTTTCGCGTTTACCGCTACAATGCGGATATGGTAAGCTCAGACAGCTTTAACGTAAATCCATCAGTCATTCCTTCTTGAATGGCGGAATATCCATTAAGGTTTCCTTTCAGGCCTAACAGCGGCCGTATTGGATTTCGTGACTCCCATATATTCTTGGCTAGCTTGTACGAAAAGCTTTACAAGTATTCGAATACAGTGTAGACAAGATGCAATTATACTTTCAAAGGCATTACGATTGTGTCATAAAGGGTGTAATTTTTAAATCGATTTAAAATTATTTAGCTTAGATGGACCTCGACTCGACACCCTATGTTGTTTTCATACTTTTTATAATTTTTTGATGTAAGTTATCTTTATTTTATTTATTTTATGACCTTTTATAAACTTATCAGAGAATAATGAAACCAAGGTGCAGGATTATCACACTTTTTATTTAAGATCGGTACACAAAGTGACAGAGTTTCCACTAGATCAATGCTCAGTACAAGAATGTCTTCTAAAATGACAAACACTCGCATATATCATCTCTCCCCACCCTACCATACGGAATAATCTGACTTTGACATAACTAATCTAGTCAATACAACAACTAGTCAATTCAACAACTATTTACAGTTCCTTTACAAAATAAGCAAATTAACACATCAGTGATACCATTTAATATGTTATCTCAAATAATATCTAACACTTGAACTGTCTATTCAAGACTCCGTTGAGGCCAATTAAATTATTTTTTACTTTGAAGCACTTAGTGCTAAATGGTGTTAGGTATTTAAGACAAAAATAAAATCTTGAATTAAAGAAAATTTATCTACCTTTAGAGTTACATCTTTCAAATAAATAAAATATTGTTTTTTGTACGTTCACTAAATGTGCGAAAGGTGCCAATTGCCCCAGTCTTGGCCACTTATTAATACCAATAAATAACTTTTGGAATTACCATAGCGAAAAAGCAAAACCAAATTAAAGCAAAAAAGTGGCCGATATCAGGGCTTCTGCCCTATCTAAAATTTACTGACACAATCCTATATGGGTTATATATTTTTAGGTGCTCCTCTAAAGCATTAATTAGCTGACATGCATTCATTAAAATTTTATTTCGAAGTCTTATTTAGGCTCTCTGGCTTATCAGCTATCTAAAAGTGCTGAAATTCGTGACTCCCGTGGACCTAGCTAATACGAAAAGTGGTAAGTACTTGCGTACTAGAAATAATCACAGATTTTCAAAGTAGTGCAATGCTACATGCTACGTGGTCCGTTTTCTATTCTGTTACGTATTATATAAAAAGGTCAATGAACAAGTCAAGCGTGAACGTTGTAATAATGCTGGGTACGTGAGATCGGCAAAAGTCAAATATTTATTAAAGAATTGCAGCAATTTTCTTTAGTAATGGAAAGTTTAATCAATCAATATAGAGCAGGAAAATCTGCAGACAAAAATTGAATAAAATGTTACTTTTATTTTATTGGCAGCAGATTAGCACTCAATAATTTATTATCCTGTTGAAACAAAAGAAACTACTTGTCCCTTACATCGAAGTTAAGCTGTTTAACCGTTTGCATGGGCAAATATTATGTGCACGTCTCGAGCTTACAGGAATGCAAGTCACACACTTTTGACTAATATATAATTTTCAATATAATTGTTAAATAATAATAGCATTTCATCAACAGCAAGCAGGTTCTTCTTTCTTAATATATAAATAAATAACTTAATAAATAACTTCTTACATTCACACCAATTATCTAAGCCCATGTTAATTTCATTAAGAAACTGTATCATGGAAAACTTGATAACGGATAAATATATACTTAAATACTTTTTGTTTGTAAATACATACTTAATATACATAGTAAACACCCAGACCAAGACAAATAGACATGTTCATGCACACAAATATTTGTCTTGTTCGGGAATCGAACCCGAGACCACTGGCGCAAAAGGTAGGGAGCCTACCCCTGCGCCAAATCGGTCGTCAACTTACAAACATTAGTTTTTTTATATTTGTAAAATAGAGCAAGCTGCTTTCATCACCCTTTTCTCTCATCCTTTCCATTTTACAGCTTCAGTTCGTTTTCATAGTTGGTACGCTCGCTCTTCCGTAAAAAGTGGAGTTTTAATAAATAAAAAAAAACTGTTGGCTCATGCCCCTGTTATTGAGTTCCACAGTTGCCAGTTGTTTTTAGTTCAAACAGAGCTAACCTCATTTCACAGATTCACAGACTTTATTAGCACCGGACTGTTGGAGCATTTTGGAACTTTTACAGTTACGTTTATGTTCGTTTTTCACGTTGGTTACAATATGTGAGTAGTAAATACATATGTTTACATACTATATAGTGGCTTTGTATTTTTCTTTACTGTTATGATATTTTCATGTGTAGGTATGCGATTTAAATTGAGCCGTAAGCCGTCTTCGATGTTTGTACCAAAGTTATAGCATACTTGTGAAAAGATCTGTTCACAAAGTATAATACCACAGAAGGTATAACAACACTTCTATTTAATCAGGTGGTGTTAGCAAAATGTTTTCGTTCAATGTAGTTACTTAGTTTTTTTTTTTATAAATCTTTAATTTTTTTACTTTTACGTCGACTTTATTTTTATTAAAACTAGCGGCCGCCCGCGGTTTCACCCGCGTGGTTCCCGTTCCCGTGGGAATATCGGGATAAAAAGTACATATAAACCTTCCTCTTGAATCACTCTATCTATTAAAAAAAACGCATCAAAATCCGTTGCGTAGTTTCAAAGATTTAAGCATACAAAGGGACATAGGGAAAGAGAAAGCGACTTTGTTTTATACTATGTAGTGATAAGGCAATGAAATAGGAAATATACTTACACAAAAATGTTTACTTCTAGCTGATAAATAAATTTTTCCATTTCCAAAACATGTAAATTCATAGAAAATAACAAAGTTAGTACCAGATACTCTTATTATTTCTATTTATCCATCCATACTGAAAGCCAGTGCAGTAGGAAAATCAAATTGCTGATGATGATGAATGATCTCTTATGATGTAAACATGAGTTTTTTTTTCACTGCACTTTGACAAAGCCATTCGGACGTCATGAACATGTGATGCGCATATGGACACACACAATGGACGCATTTCGCACTGTTGCGTCAAGGCTGCTAATTAGTTTTTTTTTTGTTTATTTACTCATTTATTGATGCTAGTGACTTCCCCTGCATTATTTAGAGAAATTGTGAGCTTTTCAGATAAACTTTTAACATCTTTCAGATACGGTGGTTTTATTTTTAAATTACTGTAGGTACAGATACTATATTTTTCACATACTAGAAAAAAAATTAAGACAATTTATTTGCAGACAAGAAAGAGATACGTTCATGACCAATTTTAATAAAAATCATAATAAAACTTTAAATAACATGTTCACATTCCCAAATATTAGTAAGTTCGTAAGCTTTGGTAGGCCAATGCCTAAATTGTTTGCATTTCTGTTTTCGCCAAACAAATATTTGCGCTGTTATTTTACAGCCGTACAAAACTCCACGTTTAATTTAAATTCCACAAACTACAACTCAATCAAAAATGCCGGTCCGAAACGCTGTCAATATTTAATTTTACTAACAATCAAACTTTCGTGCCCTCGATCAAAAGTAGCGGAAGCTTAACCCACCCTCGGGAAACGAACATGGCCGACAAGCTCCGACGGGAGCCGACGGCTTCCGAGCCGATTTGCCTCAGTCGACCGACACGAGGTCTCGTCGACCGACCGTTCGTACCAACTACGTGTGTTGTCAGCATTATTACAACAAAGTTATTCTCTTCGCAAAATTGTGACAAAAAGTGAATCTACGAAGAAATTGTTTGAACAAGTGTGTTTTTACTGAAACATTTTGGATTTTAAAACAACTTTGGAGACTGTTCTGTGGCGAATTTGTTTTGTTTGCACCGGCATCGGCATACTAATCGGGTGGAGGTAAGTCGGCTTTATTTCTGTTGTTTATCTATTTTACTGAAAAGTAAGGATGAGCTTAGCTTTTAATACCAGAATATTGTAAACGTCTTTCATTCTTGAGAATGAAACCTTAAAAAATAAAAAAGATAGCAGACTCCTTTTGTTCATATCACTTTATATCATTGCGATCGTCTTTTTTTATTTATCTTCATCAGAGCAATTTCTCAAGTCGTCGCTTGGCTGCAAACGTCATTTGTTCCTTTATCCTTGTCCAACAACGTATAAAAAGCTACCTTTTCCCTGTTTGTGTCTATTGGTCCGCCTCATCCGCCCGTCTTGGAACCAGTTTTTGACCAGATGATAGTTTGTTATTATTTTATTTTGTTGTCGACGAGTATCAAAAGTAAGATACGGTCGAGAATCTACTGCATTACAAATCAATATGATTATGTATAGGATGTTGAAAATATCCATTACCTAGGTAGGTACTTTGAACATTATTTTTCCCTTTTTTTACCTTAACTGTTCTTAGCAGCCAGCTTCCTCATTTATTTTTAGACATTTATTTGTCTAGCCAGGTCGGTACTATTTTAATATGTAAAAGGACAAAAAAACCTATCGTAAAATGCTACATCAGCTAAAAAGTTAATAAAAATATTTATTATTGACTTATTTCAAACATTGGTAATATAACAAACAGATATATCTATTCATCAACAAAGTACCTAGAATCATAAAAATTAACGGTAAGTACTTATATAAAAATCGTTAACCACAACATCGGTTTACTTGCTTAGAAGTTTTAGAGCTTCATACCTACTTTATACTGAGAAAAACCGCCAAGAAACTCAGGTGCAAATATTTTCCTTATTATGCTTTACAAGTTTACACACATACAGTTCAAAAGTGACATCAGAAACGATCGTTTCGCCATTATTCCAATGAAACTGCAATATAACATTCACGTTAAAATAAACTTTATGTACATATGTCATAACGTACCAAATCCTTCACGTAGAAGACCTAGATTTTCTATGATGCATTATCGCATCAAAGATTTTACGAATCACTATAATAATATGATTTGTAAGGCAACGTAAGATTTGTATGCAGCAATTGATCCATTGTTCGATGTACTCACTATTCATTCTAATTGTAAACAATATTCTGCTGATATGTTAGTATATAGTATACTATCTATTATGGTTGTTACTTATACACAATCATCTTAAATATTATTAACAATAATGGAGCACTAAAAATAAACAAACAGTGAGTCGTTTTGTTGAAGAAATCTTAACATTGTAAAGTAGGGAAATAAAGAAAATGATTCGTTGACTTTATTTATTACTCTATAAATATTTGTTTACATTATTTTTCATTAATTTTATAAGTATGTTTATAGGATGAACTAAACTAAACCATGTGTAGTAAATGAATGACATTATTCAGCTGAAGAGCTTCTTTCCCAATGTTTCATTAAAATTATTTCATATCAATGATTTTATGAGATGGATGGTATTAAACCCAAATTATAAAAGCAAACCCCATACTTATTATAAAAAGTACCAATTGTTATGCAATTGCTGTATTTTTTTTATTAACATAAAACATTATATTATAACATTAAAAATGCATTTCAGTAATGGTTTATTGCAATCCCGTGATCCTGTTATTGGCACGAATTAATTGCTATCGGCATTAAGTGATCGGCTATCAACTTAATTAAATTCGCTTCTTGAGTACGCTAGTAAGGAAATTATTAAATTGAGTATCGTAGTAAATTAAAGAGTAACGATCTGATAAAATAGAATTAAACACTATAGAGATTTTTCTCAGGAATTTAATTAATTACGAAGCATAGAGAAGCTCTTGATAATATATTATGGTTGGACACCCATAATAATCAACGCAATCGTAGGCAACTATGGTTAACCTTCCTTAACATAGGTTGTCGAACACATTTGAATAAAAATAATGGAAAAGAATCAAAACAAAATAATAATCAGACAGGCAACTATGCAAACAAAAACTCAGAAGTGTCAAAACGTTAGTTCGCCAAAAAATAATGTATTCTGAATTCAAATATATCGTATTTATCTAAATCGGGAACACTGCGGACATTGAAATGTCTCGGTTATGTCAGATTTGTTTCATCGCATGCCTTTTCGAGAAAACATTGATTTCAGATTATGGTTCCAAATCATTTGACATATTAATTTATGTCTAAATCATAATATAAATGTTGACGATCGCCTTATACGCCTTAATAAACGTTTCCTTCGGAATATTTGGTGTTTGCTCCATTTATCGAGTGTTTGTTATGCTACCGCATCGGTATTAATGTAATATTCAGGGTGGCATTATTTAATAATTCTTAGAGATAAAGTTTTTGAAATAATTGAGATAAGTAGCTAATTTCACTCAAAGAAAACATTCCATTATTTTTTCAATTAAACATTCAAAGATTATTAAAAACAAGCTTGCCAGGGTTCAAACCGGCTAAAATTCGATAAACAACACACTGTACTTTGATGACATCAATCAATAGGGTAACTCATAAGAATTTAAATCTCTCTTCGAAACATGTTCAATTAAATGAAAGGAAAACAATGAAAGACATCTCATGGATTTGGTGTCGAATGAGTCGAGTTAAAATGTGTACCTTTGTATGGAAAAGATGAGTATTTGTGAATGCAGTTTTCTTTTTTGCCAATAATAAAGCAGTTTTTTTCAGTGAAATTTGCTATCTCCATTAGGAATTTCGAGTTTCCAGAAATTAATGCCATCCTGCATATGCCTATGACATAAATAAACATCCTGTGTAAATGACTCGGTTGTCATTTAGATGTCATTTCGATGCGATAATGTCAAATTAAGTTAGAACTTAAATCAGTGGGCAGGAAATAAGTGTGATATCTTAGGACAAGATAAGTCGGAGCAATGTCCTGGAGACATGCATTCCTTGGATGCAACTGCACTTACGTTGTTAGTATGAACACTTGATAAGAAGTCTTTACTTACACACGTAGATAATGACAATTACAGTAGGTAACATATTATTTTACATTATTTTAACATAGCATAGTTTTCTTAACTTAACTCAAAATTAATTGATTAAAATTCAGTAAAAAAAAACATTTTCGTCAAGAAAAACTTAGTGTTTATTAAAATCGTATATTTAAACTTATACATAAGTAATTATAAATCGTATATTATTAGATTTTTCAATATTATTACTTATGCGTTTTTAAAATATGAATTTATAAATATGAATATGAATTTATTATTGGATTTTTCAATATTATTACGTATGCGTTTTTAAAAATATGAATTTAAACCGCCTATAATTTGTGATATTTTCTTGTGGATGACCGCTGAGCTACGGAGTGGTTTGAGCGGTCAGTCGCCGGGGCAGTAAAAGTTCCCGGCTGCGAATCCCGGGGAGGAGCTACTTGGAGGGTGGGATGGGTCTTTTTTTCTAATATTTCATTTTTAATAATAAGAATTGCATTGCGAATGCAAAACAGTAAAAATGATTTAATTTATTTCCTGTTTTCTGAGTTTTTCCGCAATTTTTTGGAAAGCGTTTTTTTAGTTTTAACCTAACGTAATAGCCCATTTACTTATCATTAGGCCGGTTTACGACAAGTAAAGATAAAAGTCCTACCCTACAAAACCGCCACACACACAAGCTTGACAACAAGGGACAACTGTAACCAGGCAACCGCCCGCCGTTAAAATTATCCCCTTTAACTTAATTATTTACAAAAAAAACGGAGAAAATAAACAAACCGTTAACGTTCAAAACATTTAAAACAGATGGTGAGCTCGTCACAAAATTATAAAAATATAAAGACCCATTGTGATCGTTAATTAGACTACTATGGATATGGAAGCAGCAGAGCTCTGTAGCTAAAATAGTGCTATTATAAAAATTACCTCATATTTTTCTAAGTGAATACTTCTTTAGCGTCGTTGTGCACATTTTGGGATGGGTAAAAAATGTTAAACTCGCGTCAGGATCTCGTGACCCTCAGATCGAAAATTCGTAAGACGGACACGTGATCTGATCGAAAAACTGTTACAATGTCATTAGAATACGAAGGCAAATTTCGCCAAAGTTGTGATAGCTCTGTTAGAAAACGGGCGGCATTGAAGCCAGAAGACCACGGTTCAAATCTTTTTTTGCCAAATTCTTTTTTTTTTAAAGTCTAGGGTGCCCTTTTCTCTTCTGCCGGCACTCCCGGAGTGTTTTACTTATATACAACGGGGTAGCACTTACCTTTCCTTCATCACCCCTGATGTTAAGTGGTGATAAGGCTGAAGGTGAAAGTGCACTACTCCCGGAATACTAGATCACTGAGAAACTGGCTATCTTTTCTAACTGCCGGAACACAAATAATGCTGAAAACAACATTCTTATGGCGTCAGACTTAAATAAGATGGTGGTAGCTACTAGTCGGCGGACTTCCAACAAGCCCTACCACCAACCAAACCGTATACTTACAATATGTAACTAGACTAGACCACATAATCGGTTTCTGTACCATTTGAAAGGTCTTGGGCCGTGTAGAAGTGCCAAAAAAGGCGATAAAGTGAACGAAGTTATTCATGAATTTCTAAAACGCCATAAAACCGTTACGCCTAATAAATATGACAAACGGGAATGTTTTTTTTTGTTGTACCCATTATCAATGGTTGTACCTAAGTTTTTTATGAAAACTGGTTTTAAGAAATACAGTCTACTCTAATCTTCTCCAATAGATGATCCAGCCCCGTAGCATGACCAACAAAATTCGATATGATATGATAAGTTTATCCGGTTTAACTGTCCAAAGACTATGGGTTTTGACGTTTGAATGTCGATAAGTCGCTCTCTATCATGCGATACATTATCACGTTTTGGGTGGTCATGCTAGGCTTACAGTAATTAGTACCTATGTAGATAAATATCTACCGTCATCTGTTATTTTATTAAAATAAAGAATAATTGCTAGATATTGCTTAGATTGATACATCGCACATTTGCCTAGGTATTTGATTTAATGTATCATCAATAAATACTGTGTTATGTATCTTCACAACAATGAGACTTGTTTTTATCTGTATGTAGTCCATTATTATTTACAAATATCTGGTCGACGATTTACGTTAATGCACATTATAATTTCATCTAAGTATTGATGTTTATTTTAAACCTAACTGTGGAAATAGGTTAAACGAGTTTAAAAAAAAATCTCGTTCTCAATTTGCTGTTGCCCTGACGTCGGAAGTGCTAGATTTTGTTTAACTTTTTAACCGAAAAATATATTTAGTTTGTCTAAGAAATGTATTTGTAACTAGATCACGACGAATGCTTCGAAAATAGTAAGTTTGACCTAGAATGGAGCCACGAACAAATCAATAATGGTATCGGAAATAAAATATGGTTCAACTAAATACTGCTAGAGATTAGTAATTCGAATAAATGAAACAAAGTAATAAGTAAACCTGGTTTTAAACCGGTGTCTTTTAATTATTGTCATAGTCAGGGTCAGGGATCTAGTTTTTGGGAAGTGATTTTCAAGATTTTTAACCGCTTTATCGTCATTTAACGTTGTGTGTCGCACAATTTACACGTTTTGCAATTATTTTACTATATTTGGAATATGCATGCACTTGTTTGTACACCTGTTTCTACTATGAAATCATAAAACGTTACCATTTCTCTAAGCTCCCTTTTTTTATAGTGAGGGCAAATACTTTCTTTACGTATACCACTCGGCATGTTGGACTCGGTTAGACACAGGGCCTGTCCCTCGCCGCGCCCAGCCCTCCCACTAAGCCTAATATGCTTCGCGTCAGGGCTGGGCGGTTCTAACCCCTGCTCCAGCCCCCTACCGAGCTCGAAAGCTTGAGAGGGGGCAGGACAGAGGGAGGGAGCCTCCTCACAATCTCCCCATAAGGTTACCCACTCAAGGTGGGCTGGCCAGATGGGGTGATCGAGAGCAGGCACCACTACCAACTAAACCCCTCACTACTTGCTCTCCGCCGTCAGTTTTAGGTACACCGACTGTGGGGGGGTCGTGGTGAGGAGCACCCCCTGCGGCCTGACGGGTGGTCCGTTTCCGGGCCCCTGCGCGGCTGGAGATGGCCGAGCAAGCGGGGCCAACTCCCAAGAATACCGGGGGGGGGACCGTGCGAACGCACCGCCCCGCTAAGGGGGGATAAGGCGCGCAAAAAGCGCAGATACCTCCGCCCCGGCCGCCTGCGTCCAAGCGATCCGCATGAGCCTCCTGCTTGCGGATCCGCTCAGACTCTTCAGACGCGAGATGACATCCTCGCAGAAGGAGACTGCCGCATCCCAGGACCTGTCACTACTAAGCATGGCGCGGGCCACGCTCGGCAGCGAGAGATCCCTCCCTATCACGGCGCACAGACTACGGCGCTGAGAAGACCAGGCAGGGCACTCCTGTAAGGTGTGTTCCGCACTGTCCACCCCAGCGCCGCAGTCATGGCACCGTGTGGTCGCCTCCCTTCTAATACGACACAGGTCCTTTCCGAAGCATCCATGCCCGGAAAGCACCTTTGTCAGCCTAAAGGTCAACGACCCATACTTACGGTTACACCACTCGCGGAGGGCTCTCTAAGGTCCCCTGAAACAGTATTTTAAACGCATACTTGTGGTCAATTTTGGAGTAAGGATCTTCTCTGAAACGCGAAATCCGAAATTTCGTTTTGCCCGTTCCTCTTACTCTCCAGTCATGACAGAATCGAGTGAACGGCCCATCCGTTAAGGAATTTCGAACTTCAATTCCAGTGCCTGTGTACTGTGTCTGGGTATTTGCTAAATTAAAATTATTTGATAAATTACTCGTGTTTCTAGTTGCTTTGTTATTTCTGATATCCGTAAGGTAACTGATACTAATCACATCAGATTAATTGCTATTAAGCTTTTGTAATTTAACCAGTTGAGAATAAGTCTAGAAACAACGAACAATATAAGGTACTTCAAAGCTCTTCGTCAAAGCTAAAGGAAAGTCTCTCAAACCTCAAACCTCAAACCCCTTAGGAAAGAAAGAGTGCTTTTCACATAAGCTGAGCAGTAACCCTAGCACGAATAACTATCGTTAAAGTAATGGTTATCGTGATCGTATTATTTTGTATGAAAACCAGATCAGAGCCTCTTTCGTTCATTTATGAAACTAAAATTCAATAGATATTTGACAGCAGCACTTTGACAGCTTTTGACGGATAGTATAGTTTATCTATACGATTACCATAACGACGGTTTAGCGGTTACTCTACGCAGCTGAGCTGTGTTTTTAACCGCCCTTGTGGTACTAGACCACAAGTACCCACCCACAAGTACCAAATATTATTCGGTGGTATTCAGAGGTCCCGGATTCGAATCCCAGTGGCGGTACATAATGTATTCGGTTTGGTTGGTGGTAGGACTTTTTATAGGTCTTCCTGGCCAGCTACCATCTTATCAAAGTCTGACGCTATAACAACGATGTTTTCAGCATTGTATTATGTTCCGGCAGTAAGAAATAAGATAAGCCAGTTCCTCATTGTTGAGGATTCCGGGAGTAGTGCGCTTCCATCTTCAGCCTTATCCTCTGTTAACATCAGGTGAGATGAAAGTGCTGCCCACGGGGCAGCACCACCCACCCACCGCAAACGTTGCGGATAAAAAAATACACATAGGTGGTGTCAGCTTAACTTTCTTGTATAGAAACACGATTCGGCTTGGCGCAGCTCAGCTTATGTATAAACGCACCCTAATAAACCCACATGCAAACAAAGGAACTGAATAATAGCCACATTTCTTTATCATTGTCATTCCTATTCGAACCAAATGCAGTGCTACCAGAATCGTTGACACCTGACGTGTGCGGTTGGCCGGTGATATAAATAATGCGCTAATTTCAACGGTCCCTCCGTTTCTCCCCGGTAACGGCTCAGTCAAATCATAATAGACTTTACGCAGTTATCATAATGGCTAAACCAAACTGTGATTCATTAAGCAAGTGGCCCCTTTTATGGCAGATCTGAATTTCATTCAGGTTGTTTGTTATTTAGCTTTCAATGATAAACCAAGCGATAATACTTAAATAAATAAACATGCACATCTTAAGTTTTCGCGTGAACCTCTTTTCTATCCAGATGTGCGATTCTCTAAGATTCAATCAACAAACTCGACGTTCTTTTTCGCTTGACTTTCACTTGTTTATTATGAATTTTGACATAAAGAATCGAAGTGAACGACGATGTTGCGGTGAAACTTCGTTAGAGAATCGCATCGCAGTACGGGGGGTAGCACTAAGCCTAACCCCGTATTTATAATAAGTCCAAGTTTACATCGCCGCTATGGCGACAGACTTACGTAAGATATTGTTAGCGGCAGACTTAGAACAAATCTTGCCGCCAACAAAACCGAATACAATATGTACTCCCACTGGGAATCGAACCTGGAACCTCTGGGTCTGATACAGGTGGTGTGTAGGTACTGCTAGACCACAGAGGCGGTTATAATCTGTATTGAAGCAGGTGACTCGTGCAATATTGTTAGTAATAAGGTTGCGGGCGTGACATTCGAGCAAGACCGGAATTCTGTCAGCTCGAATTCATGTCGACTTCGGTGCTTGCGCCACGACGACCGACGTGGCATAATAACTGAGGGTCGAATCATGTCCTCCTTATTTTATAACTAGCTTTCCGCTCGTGGCTTGCCTGAGTAAATTATACGATGTTTTTCTGTGGGAATGAGTTATTTTCCCGGGGTATAAAGTAGCATTATGTGCATTTTGGTAGTAACATGGTTGCGGGCGTGACATTCAAGCAAGATCGTAATTCTGTCAGCTCCAATTCTTGTCGACTTCGGTGCTTGCAACACGACGACCGACGCGGCATAATAACTAAGGGTCGAATTATGTTCTCCTTATTTTCCAACTAGCTTTCCGTCCGTGGCTATGCCTGAGTAAACTATACGATGTTTTTCCGTTTGAGTGAGTTATCCCGGGGTTAAAAGAAGCATAATATGTTCAGTATTGTTATTTACACGGTTGCAGTTGTAGGTGTGACATTCGAGCAAGACCGGAATTCTGTCAGCTCGAATTCATGTTGACTTCAGTGCTTGCGACACGACGACGACCGACGCGACATAAAAACTGAATTTCGATTTATTTCCTCCTTATTTTCCAACAAGCTTTCCGCCTGCGGCTTTGCCTGCGTAAACTTTACGATGGTTTCAAGTAGGAATAAGTTATTTTCCGTGGGTAAAAAGTAGCATAATACGTGTGTGTATGCTATTCTATATTCATTTCAAGACTTTAATTTTCTTGTGACAAATTTCTTATAGATCTTTTCAGCCGTTCCGCCGCAATCGAGTTACAAATATCCAAAAATACAAAAATATCCAAACTTTCACATTAGATATCATATAATTTATTAGTAACCTACCTTACATCAATGAGTAACGTAAGTTTCCGTTTCTGGATCATACGACTTGATACTAACGATATAAACTCCCTATAAAGAAGTATTTTTAAGTAAATACTTCTGTAAGTAGGTATCAAAAGTAATAGACGAAAGACTATTACCTACTTTATATTACTAGAAAACTAATTAAAACTAACTGTTAAATAAAATATTGTTTTTTAACTACCAGACTATTACCTCAAATAAAATTTAACAGAATTTCAAATAAAAAAGGTTATGAAGATTTCCGATTACCATTTCAAGTTACTGTGTTTTTGAACCGTACCTTTTGCGCGTTTCTATCTCAAAAATGTTCCATTTCAGTTGTCATTTTTATTCTATTTGTACTGTCAACAAACCTTCAGTAGCAGCGCCCAGATTAGAAACAACGTCAGAAGGTTATAATTAAACAAATGAAAGACGTTTACTCTTTCAATCATATTAAATTTAATATTCCAATTTCCGCTGCGTCTAGCTGATGGAGCTACTTCAAAACAAACAACCAGTTATTTAAATTTTCAGATAATGAGATAAAGTATGTTTTCCCTTGTTGTTGACAAGGAAGCGATCAAGGAGCAGTGAACTTTGCTGAGAGCTCTTCACACACCTGTGGTTTACTCACACAGTCATTAGTTCCGACAATTTTATAGTTCTTACGTCCCATCAGGGCATCGCTCACGTTTTTAAAGCTGTACGTGTACTATGTGACAACCACAGACTATAACACTAAATAGGCCATGCTGTTATGAGCTTCAAAATCAAATTAAGAAAGATGAGGTGCTCCAAGATTGAGCTAATAGTTTTAATTGGCTTGGCTCATATCAATTAGCTAATCAAATTTACACAGGTCAATATTAAAAATCAATAAAATCAATTTACCTTCCTTACGTTAAAGGAAGAGAATAAGCTCTTAGTAGCAGAGCGAAAGATTCTACGAAGGATACTGGGACCAACAAGAGGAGAGGACAAGCAGTGGAGGCAAAGACACAACCTGGAGATAGAAGAGCTGGTAGCCGAACCAAACATCATCGTAGAAATAAAAGCTGCCCGACTTCGCTGGCTTGGTCACGTTGAAAGGATGGGTCAGGATCGTACTGCAAAAAGAGCATATCTTGGGCAACCAACTGGACGTCGCCCGGTGGGTCGCCCGAGGAATCGCTGGAAAGACGAAGTCGCCAAAGATCTATCTAAAGAGCTTAACGTGCCCAATTGGTCCAACATGGCACAAAATAGGAAAGAATGGCGCACTTTGTTGTCGGAGGCCAAGATCCACTTCGGGTCGCTGAGCGAAGTAAGTAAGTAATTAAAGGAATTAAATGACGAGAGTGATCAGCTCTTGCCAAACACATTTAATTAAATATACTGTTTCGGGTGCGTGCAATGGAGCCAACATTTTTTATACGTAATATTTTGAGTAATATTCAAAGAATCGATGCAATCTTAATTGCTGGGAAGTTTACGCAGCAAAAAACTTTTACGGTCGTTAGTTTTTGTGATGCGAGATTATTACTTTTTGAATTCTCGGCGAGTCATCGCGGGCAATAACGCGATTGCACGGTGATCGATTTGTTGGTCGTGCTATCAAATTTATTAATAATCGGTACTTATGGGGAACAATATCTCAGAAATAAAAAGTTTTGGTAAAATACATAGGTAGGTATTATTAATGTTTTAAAACACTACATAAAACACGATTTCCTAAATCTAGAAAGGATGTATTTTCTTTAGGACCAGTGTAGTTCTAAACATCAGTTCAGTAAAAAAGGAAGTTGGGTGTGGAAGGATGTTATTTCCTTATCATCGTTATTAAGAAATTAGTTCCACTATTTCATTAATTATCTCTGATTCTTTATGCTTTAAAGTCGTCTTTTGATTGTGAAGTCCATTAGCGACATTTACGGCGTGAGATTCCTTAGATTTTAACTTAGGAACTTAGATTTAAATATTTTTATTTTAAGGATGCCGAATAGATAAAGGATGATGGACAGAAATGTATGGAACCTGTGACTGTTAGTCATGTCTAACACCAATCATTGGAGTGTCGTTGGAAAGGTCTTTTGAAATGAAAAAATATTTACTATGACGACATTCACCAATTTGCTGTACTTTTTGAGTTATTTTGAATATATTATCGAAAATCAGTACTGTTCATACGGCGATAACTCCAAAAGTGCAATTGGTGAAATTCGTATCATCCTTAGCTGTGTATCAAAATAATAATAAAAAAAACAAAAATAATTATTTACTATCAAATATTATTTAACAATGTGACCAGAGACCCCTTTTAAGTACATAAATAATACCTACCTAAATTATAAAGCTCTGACGTACACTGCATTCGAAAATATGTTTTTTTTTTCGAAGTGAAAGTTCTTTAGACTTTCATCGTCTATTTCAGCCCTATCTAAAATTTATTTTTATGGTTAAAAAGGTTCCTTATAAGGAACCTTTTTAAGGACGCTATAGCGTCTTCTTTAACTTTCATTACCTAAAATATCCTTACACCAAATTGATTGAAAATTGCTCAGTCAAAATTACATAAGACCAAGAATGGATTTCAACTTAACATTTTTAGCTTGAAGTATAAAAACCGTCCAATGTTTTACAAAAACGATAACTTTTCTCCAATTGACATGTAACTTTAGCTATCTCATAATTAGTATTAATATCTAGTTTATCGCTTGAACGGTTCTTTTGTCTTTTTGCGTCATTCAAAGCAGCTAATGATCTTCCGTTCATTCATTAATCTTTAATAATGAGAAAAGCTTAATTGTTTGATCACAAGGTATTTCATATTATGCTTTTCCTTTATACGGCATTCGTACAATGACTTTTGATTTAGTATAATAGTAACTAGTACCTAGTTGGTTGCAAGTGCCTTCATCACGAAATAATTTTGGTTTAGTATTTTTCATTTCGTGACCAGACCACAAAGTCTTTGCTTTTTACCACACTTTTATTAGCTTCACTTGTAACTAAGTCACAATGTAAGAAAATCTTGGAATTCCATTTTAACCTACTTCTAATTGTCGTATTGATTTGAAACTTTGCAAGTCTATATGAATCCGATGACAATACAATAATTTGCTACCATCGAGCTGATCTGATGATGGAGTCAAGAGGTGGGCAATAGAACTCTTCAATGACTGCTAGGAAACCCCTCGAGTTTAGGCTCATTTGTTTTGTTCTGATGAGACATATTTGCTACACTTGATGGTGAGGGTCTGATGATGGAGCAGGGAGGAAGCCAGTGGCACTTCTTAATGACCACTAGGAAACCCCTCGAGTTTAGGCTCCGTTGTTTCGTTCTGACGAGACTTATGAGCTGCACTTGGTGGTGAGGGTCTGATGGTGGAGCAGGGAGGAAGCCAGTGGCACTCCTTAATGACCAATAGGAAACACCTCGAGTTCTGGCTCATTTGTTTCGTTCTGATGAGACCTATTCGCTACACTTGGTGGTGAGGGTCTGATGATGGAGCTGGGATGACCCAGTGAAACTCCTTAATGACGTCAAGAAAACTCCTCGAGTTTGAGCTCATTTGTTTTGTTCAGACGAGACCTATTCGCTACACTTGGTAGCGAGGGTCTGATGATGAAGCTGGGAGGAAGCCAGTGGCACACCTTAATGGCCAATAGGAAATAGTTCGAGTTCTGGCTCATTTGTTTCGTTCTGATGTGACCTATTCGCTACATTTGGTGGTGAGGGTCTGATGATGGAGCAAGGAGGAGGTCAGTGGCACTCCTAAATTACCACTAGGAAACCCCTCGAGATGGGCTCATTTGTTTCGTTCTGATGAGACCTATTCGCTACACTTCATGGTGAGGGTCTGATGATGGAGCAGGGAAGAAGTCAGTGGCACTCCTTAATTACCACTAGGAAACCCCTAGAGTTTGGACTCATTTGTTTCGTTCTGATGAGACCTATTCGCTTCACTTGGTGGTGAGGGTCGAATGATGGAGCAGGGAGGAAGCCAGTGGCACTCCTTAATGACCACTAGAAAACCCCTTGAGTTTGGGCTCATTTGTTTCGTTCTAATGAGACCTATTCGCTACACTTGGTGGTGAGGGTCTGATGATGGAGCAGGAAGGAAGTAAGGGTTCGGCTCGCGCACCTGGTAACTAATAGACTCCACTTGAATTTGTAAAACTAAATACATTCAATCACGCCTTTGAATTACAATGTTTACGGGGTGGGCAGACACATGAGTGGACTGTGAAATCGATTACCAGCCCCATCCATAGCTTGCATTTGTAAAAAATAAATATGTAGTTTAAAAAAACTATAAAAACACACTTTTATAGAAACAAGACTAAAAGTAAAAAATAAGCGTCTATTCAGTAACTGAAATTAAAAAGCGTGGTGCGCCCTTTGCAAAGCATGCATTCAAGTACTTAATATTGTCAACGCGCACCACGCTTTTTAATTTCAGTAACTGAATAGACGGTTATTTTTTACTTTTAGTCTTGTTTCTATAAAAGTGTGTTTTTATAGTTTTTTAAACTACATATTTTAAGTACTAAAATTAAACAACAATGTGTATTATAATTTATGTCAAAACATTACCTAAATGAAGACAAAATAATTTTGTTTTTTTATAAGATTCCTAATTTTAAGTAATCTATACTTATAATAAAACTGTAAACGATCCAATTCTGTACATTGAAAAGAAATAGAAAAAAATACCACCAGGGGTCTTCTTAAACGAAACAGATACCAAAAATATAGTTTTTGAATTTTTTGTCTGTCTGTCTGTCTGTTGTCCGCGTTTCACACAAAAACTACTGAACGGATTTTGATGAAACTTTTTTTGTTATACAGCTATTGGCTCTCGCCAACATATAGGCTATAATTTATTTTGAAGATCGTAATATCTGATGTGGAACCATAACAGTCCAGCCAAACTATGAGAGATATAAAAATACCGTCTTAAGGAAAATTTTTAAACGTGATGGGCACTTTCTATTGACGTACAAAGTTTGAAGGTCTGGTTCACCTGATGTAGAACCCTAGCAGCCAGGATAAACTATATGAGATACAAACATGGCGTCTTAAGAAAAGTTGTTTCACGTAATGAACATTTTCTATTGACGGAAAAATATCGAAGGTCTGGCACACCTGATGTGGAACCCTAGCAGCCCAGCTAAACTATAAGAGATACAAATCTATCTATCTATACTTATAATAAAACTGTAAACGATCCAATTCTGTATATTGAAAAGAAATAGAAAAAAATACCACCAGGGGTCTTCTTAAACGAAACAGATACCAAAAATATAGTTTTTGAATTTTTTGTCTGTCTGTCTGTCTGTTGTCCGCGTTTCACACAAAAACTACTGAACGGATTTTGTTGAAACTTTTTTTGTTATACAGCTATTGGCCGTCGCCAACATATCTATACTTGTCTTCTTAAACGAAACAGATACCAAAAATATAGTTTTTGAATTTTTTGTCTGTCTGTCTGTCTGTTGTCCGCGTTTCACACAAAAACTACTAAACGGATTTTGTTGAAACTTTTTTTGTTATACAGCTATTGGTCCTCGCCAACATAAAGGCTATAATTTATTTTGAAGATCGTAATATCTGATGTGGAACCATAACAGTCCAGCCAAACTATGAGAGATATAAAAATACCGTCTTAAGGAAAATTGTTAAACGTGATGGGCACTTTCTATTGACGTACAAAGTTTGAAGGTCTGGTTCACCTGATGTGGAACCCTAGCAGCCAGGATAAACTATATGAGATACAAACATGGCGTCTTAAGAAAAGTTGTTTCACGTAATGAACATTTTCTAATGACGGAAAAATATCGAAGGTCTGGCACACTTGATGTGGAACCATAGCAGCCCAGCTAAACTATAAGAGATACAAATCTATCTATACTTATAATAAAACTGTAAACGATCCAATTCTGTACATTGAAAAGAAATAGAAAAAAAATACCACCAGGGGTCTTCTTAAACGAAACAGATACCAAAAATATAGTTTTTGAATTTTTTGTCTGTCTGTCTGTTGTCCGCGTTTCACACAAAAACTATTGAACGGATTTTAATGAAACTGTTTTTGTTATACAGCTATTGGCCCTCGCCAACATATAGGCTATAACTTATTTTGAAGATCGTAATATCTGATGTGGAACCATAGCAGTCCAGCCAAACTATAAGAGATACAAATTTAGCATCATAAGAGAAGTTGTTCAGCGTAATAAGTATTTTCTTTTGACATACTATCTCGAATATTATTAATATGAAAGTGTGTTTGTTTGTATGTCCGTCTTTCACGTCAAAACGGAGCAACCGATCGACGTGATTTTTAGTATGTAGGTAGTTTAGGAGCTAGAAAGTGACATAGACGAAAAATATCACTTTACCTCGGGATAACGTAGTGTAGTACATGCGGGCGAAACCGCGGTCGGAAGGCTATGTTATGTAAATTTTTAATGTGCTAATATGTATCATAGCATTCATAGCGCTGTACTAATATATATTAAACTAGCTTTCCGCCCGCGGCTTCGCCCGCGTGGACTTCCCGACCTTATCCCGCGGGAATGTGACATTTTTCCGGGATAAAAAGTAGCCTATGTTCCTCTCCAGGCTACAATGTATCTGTGTCCTAAATTTCAGCCATATCCGTTCAGCCGTTTTGGCGTGATTGAGTAACAAACATACAAACATCTAAACTTTCACATTTATAATATTAGTAGGATATAATACTAGCTTTCCGCTCGCGGCTTCGCCCGCGTGAACTACACGACGTTATCCCGCGGGAGTGTGATATTTTTCCGGGATAAAAAGTAGCCTATGTTCCTCTCCAGACTATAAAGTATCTATGTCCCAAATTTTAGCCAAATCCGTTCAGCCGTTTTGGCGTGATTGAGTAACAAACATCCAAACATCTAAACATCCAAACATCCAAACATCCAAACATCCAAACTTTCACATTTATAATATTAGTAGGATAAGTAGGATAAATAAATAAAAAAAACAAAATAGCTTATTAGCCTTAAAAATTAAAAATGGTGCCGAAAGTCACTATTCCACGCGGACGAAGTCGCGGGCACAGCTAGTCAGAAATAAGGATTTGGGTATAATAATTCACATATCTAATAAATTAGGGTCAAATCGAACAATTTCTTTTAGAGATCTAAGTTTCATTTACCTGTCGGTGAAAATAGCTTATAAAACACGTTAAGAATGCGGCCTGTCATTCATCCCGTCAAGGATATATTTAGAATAGCTGAGTGCCAATAACCTCATGTACTGATGAGGTGAACTATTACGATTTGGCAGTCAACAAACTGGAATAGATCATTCACTGTTATTTATAGTTAATCTCAAATTATACCTGTCATTCTTTCTAAAACGTGTTAGTTGGTTGATGGTTGAATTTCGCTTTCAGAATTAACTTTTAGTCAATATTCATTTTATGTGATAAAATTGCAATATAGTGACCATTTCCATCACTTTGTTCTTAGCACGATACCTCTCATAAAGATAATTTTATGAAATAGGAGCCGTAAAAGCCTTCTTCCTCAACAAAACTGACAATACTAAAGAATTACAATTACCTCATAAGGATTTAACAACTACAAGAAACTACATAAAAACTTCATGATTTGTTTTAAATTTCAGATGTGTAGGTCTAATAGTTATCGACAAAACAGGTCTTCTCACACTGATAGACAGATATGTATTGAGTGATTTCAATAAGGACTTCCCTATGCTTAATATTATTCAGTATTTGATGGAACCTGATGTCACCTGGCGGAAGTTTCTCTGTACCTGGAGTTCTATAACAATGATAGGTACCAAAAATGTAGTTATTTCCGCAAAAAATATGCAATTCTTATTCACCGCACGCGCAAATGCAAATAAAAAATTTACAATTTCTTTTCTTTTGCAAAACTAAAAGAATAGCGAGAGATTTTATAACTCCATTTTAGGGTTCCGTAGCCGAATGGCAAAAAACGGAACCCTTATAGATTCGTCATGTCTCTATGTCTGTCTGTCTGTCTGTCTGTCTGTCCGTCCGTATGTCACAGCCACTTTATTCCAAAACTATTAAGACTACACAGTTGAAACTTAAAAGGTAGTTGTATTCTATGAACCGCTTTAAGATTTTAATACAAAAATTAAAAGAAATAAAAATCTAAGGGGGGCTCTCCATACATAGAACTGAAACTTAAAAATATTTTTTTAATCAAATATATTCGTGTGGGGTGTTATAGATAGGTCTTTAAAAATGACATAAAGATATTTCAAATAATTTTTAATCAAAGTCAATATTTTAAAAGATAGAGTCTTCCAAAGTGGTAAAATGTGTCCCCCCCCCGCCTTCTAACTTTTGAAATAAAAAGTTGAAAAATCTAGAAAAAATATATGCTGTGATCTTAATAAAAAATTTCAACGAAAATTGGTTTGAATGAGATATAGTGTGTACTTTTTGAGATATAACACATTTTAAAAAACTGCAAATGTAACTTTGTCATTCATACAAACTCTATGAAAAACAAAGTTATATTTTGCTGACGAAAAATTATAGTCGAATTTTGGTTAGGTTTCAGCAATAGGTACGTTAAGTGGGTACGGAACCCTTCATGGGCGAGTCCAACTCGCACTTAGCCGATTTTTAAATAGTGACTTGAATTGAATGGACCTAAAACTCCCCTTTAGACCCAAGTGTGCACTTGCAACTGATTACATCTTGCAATATGTAACGCCAACCAGAAGTGACACATTACTCCTAATGCAAAGCGAATCCCTATAAATAGCGAGAGATTTTAATACTTTTTAAGCACCTGAATGGACCCAAAACACCCCCCTAAGACTAGAGTGCCCTCATGGCACTGGACTACGTTCTTGTTATGGTGTTTTTTGCTCACTAATTACAACCCCAGTTGAAGTTAATTGCTTGACACTTACACCTAGTACTCTCGCAAGCTGTGATTCGCAGACTGGGAAAAATGCTGCATTCTGGTTAAATTCCTTATTGTGACAAAAAATTGCGGGATTATTTATTACATCACAATGCAATTTTAATTCTTGAAAATAAAATGTCTGTCCGGGCGAATGCTCTACTGTAGCTTAGTGGTCAGAGCACACACCCGGACAATAAAAGGTCTTGAGCTCGAGTCCCATTGGAGCTAGTTGTATCGAGTCGATTTTTTCTAATATCTCATTTGCAAAAACTTGAGGAATACGCTTGTACCTAATATAACAATTTTACTTTAATCAATCATGTGTTTTAAAAAGTTTGTTCATCTTAAAAATCTTATACCTGCCTGCACACACATTGACCTAAACATTTAGTTTAAAAAAATTCAAGAGTTAACAACAGTTTCTGAAGTACTTTATCATGACAAAATCTGAGACATACCTAGATATATTGCTTGCCTTTTAAATTTTATAGTTGGGTTTTCTTCACAGTTTAGCATAAAAGTTATCAATTAACTCTTAAAAAACTCTTTACTCTTGTTAAAAGAATAGTTTTATCTTATTTGTATATTTTATGTTCTAACCGAAGTAACTATAAAGTCATATGTTAATAGATAATAATATCTTGAACTGCACATTTTTACATATTTCTGAGTGTTTCCGAGATTATAATGAACAAACTTCGTGGCAAAAAAGGAGCTTCGAGAGCCTTATACCACTAATACAGCACTAACGACATACGCAATATAAAACAAATGACTCTTATAACAAAACTGGGATTTCGTTAAGCAAAATATCTTTTTAAAGCCAATTAAAACATTAAATTAAAAAGAATACAATGCAGTTTATACACTGGCAGTCTAACAATTTTTAGAACATGAGAACAAACGCCTCTGTTAATTACAACAAACAATAACATTCCTCAAACCAAATACGAGTTGAGATTTGAATATAATGCTGGGCTAATAGCGATCATGTGGCGCAACCTTGAGGTGTCAAGGACCTAAGAGTATCGCAGGTTCGATGTAGCCATAACTATATTTCTTTTTCGTAATTACTTTGGTTTCATTGAGCAAATGATAGTAAAATTAAATGATTCTTATGGTAAATCATTAGTTTTTCGCAGCACGTGCGGATAAAATGTGTTCGATAATAAGTATGCAATTAAACTCTTAGTGATAAAGTATATTTACACATGCATCAAAATAATTTAAAATCTCAATATTTACACCTTTTTTACGTCTGATATCTATTTTCTGTTTGACGACACTATACCTACTTACAGAGTGGATTTATTTCATGCCACCTGGACGAAAAATACTTGAAATAATGTTGATAGCAAATTTCACTCAAGGGAAACATTCCAGAAACAAAACTGAATTCACATTTTTTTTAATCTAACCTTTTCCTTCCAAAAGTACACATCGAGTCGACTCAACATTGAATCCATGACGGTTTTCATTGCTTTCCTTTTATCTAATTTATCATGTTTCTACATAATTACTCTATCGATTGATTTAATGAGTGTACAGGCAGAGTGTTTTTTGTGTGGCAAGCTTATTTTTAAAGAGCGTTGTTTATAGTTTCGTTTCATTTAATAAAAAAATAAAGAAATGTTTCCCTTGAGTGAATTTTGTTGTTTTCATTATTTCTAGTAATTTCCCTCCAGGTGTCATGAAATAATATTAATCGTATGTTTTTACTTGATTGTAAAAATGTGATTAACGTAACATTTTGTTCAACTTCGAATTCATCAGTGATTGTTTTATATACAACTAAATATCATTATAAAATTGACATTGCATTTCGTGACTAAATTGTGTAAGTATCTTTAAATCTAATAAATTAATTCTCTATCTTTGCAGATATCAGTTTCACCGCTTCATGCCGTCAATCTCGAACACATTTCGTCAAAGGTATGTTCATGACATAAAACAAAAAAAATCCCGCACTGCATGCCGCCAGTGACAGAAGGCAAAATGGAAGGGCATTATTAAATTGCTGGGAGGTGGTGGTAACGACCCTCAGGCATGAAGAACACGATGTGAGGAGGAGTAATCTCTTAAAACATGGATAGACCTTAAATAATTTTTGATCTATCATTTTTCGTGTCAAACTCATCATCACAAGCTTTGCTTGAAACAAAACTTCTCAAACAAAAACTAGAAAATTTACCTGTAAACATTTTTTTAACTGAGCTCGCAAAATCAAGATAATATGACCTACCTAAAATATAAAATAAAATAAAATATTGAACACCATCACATTCATTGTTCCAATACCAAGGTAGGTATAGAAGCTTAAGCACTAGTATTATGGAAATTGGAAACAACGACGGGTATTACCACATTCACCCAGACCCGAGGAAATAATGAAAAGTTCGTTTTCAACATCTACGCGACAGGGGATCAAACCCGGGACCTCTAGAGATAGTGGCACCTTGAAACTGGTGCATACTGTATACCACTCGGCCATGGAGGTCATCAAATACCTTAGTTTTGTTGAGATTGGTAAAGAATAACTTATCTATAAGTGTTTGATAAGAAAATAATTATTTTGCCCAAGGGACGGCTTTGCATCAGGGATTCCGACGAACGGTTTCGTGAAATATATTTTATTCTTTATTTCGTCCAAACGGACAGACAATATAAGTATTAATAGCTGTACATTATTATTAAAGTAACATGTAACATAAAACTGGGGCGTGACCAACACAGGGTGACTTTCCATTGCGGTTTCGTCCCGCATTCTATAAAAGCTTCCAAGGTTTTATTGCCTTACTTACACGACACTTTACACGAATATTTTTACTGTCTTACTTTAAAATTATATCTTTATAAGGGATCTTTAAAAATAAATTCCAAAATTAGGAATCAAGTATATCTACATGACCTACCTAAGTATTTTGATTTCATACAAAAGTCATCATATTTTGTTATATAACTGTTATTTAAAAATGTTGTCCTTTGCGTAAATATGCGGCTCAGTAGCTATGCAGTTTTCATATAGTTTACTCTAAAAGTATTTTTTTACCTAAATATCCCTTAAAACGCCACACACCTGGTGTCGCAAGTGTTAACCGTAAGCCGGAAAGTCTGTTAGAATCGGGCAGGAAACAGGTGCCAATCTTTCTCTACTTTTCACGATCTCCGTGGTCGAGCGGCGATAACACTACTGGTATCAGCTATCTTTCAGATACCTGCTTCAATTCCCGGTTAGGTTTATGTAAAACGAACTTTTTTGTATTTTCTCGTTTGTAATTCCGTTGTTTTCCATTACCATAAATAGCACAAAACTATGCACGTGATGGTATTCACTACCTACTCAAAACAAAGCTATTAAAACAATGTAACAAACAAATGGCAATTTCGATCCGAATAGTCTAATAAAACAGTCCAAGCCGAAGGTAAATTTAGCCAAGCCCGCGTAATATTTTACTGCTTCACAAGTCACAAAGCACTGGGTATTAAACAGAATTCCTATTCCTAGAATATTTTTTTGTCAATTGCAACTTACATTACGATCCCCGGGACATAGATTGCAATTTCCAAAATATCAGTACTCCATAGTGATCGTATTAAATGTATTTTATTGGTATAACAACTAGAGCCGTGCCTCTTTCGGTCGTATTTTTACAACATAACTTTGACAAGCTTTTGACAAATGGCTAGTTTAGCACCAATAGTACTTATAAATTCCTTGTTTAGCACCTATACAACCGTAGTAATTTTTATTTACTCCTGTGCTATTACTAGAGTTCGCTACAGATAATTCTTCGCGTTACTGGTTTTTAGATTTAGTAATCTGTCGCGCTAGTGAAAGATCATTTTTTGTTCTAAGGTTATACTGAAAGATTAGTATTCGATTTTGACCGCGCGCAGACTTATCTTGTTACGGCTGTTTTCATGCTACGGCTACTCATACCTACAATTATTACCAGCAACACAAAACTAAAGTTTTGACAATATTTTTTTAACTAATATCTAATGAACTTTTGATAGAAATACTTAAAAAATTACGAAAAGCGGTATGTTTACCATGTTTTGATTTGCCATGATCACGGAGTGACTCAGTCACTCCCTGATAATGGCGTTTGCAACTGAGCCAAAAATCAGACTCGACAACAAATCGAAACATGGTAAAATCCCACTTTTCGTAATACCTATTTACAGTGTTAATGATCATGAAAGTTTAAAAAGTTATTTGATTGAAATACATTGTTTGATACAGTGATTAAAAGTAAACTAAACATGTTTTCGTGATAACATACGCTGATTCCATATTATTTTGTGAATTAACTAACCTTATCTTAATCAGATCTACACAGTAAATAATTGTTTTCTTCGCTTTTAACATGCATTAAAATAAATTTTAGTGCATGTTAAAAGTTAACAAATGAATGTCAAATAAAACTTACTAACGTTCGATACAGTTGAGTGGGTCAAGACTTTTATTTAAAATTTAAATAAGGTTTAGTTCCAAACAAGTTATTTGTATTTATAAATATTAACTGTGTGTGCTTTCCATAATATACACTATGGTTATCGACTCATAATGTTATTCTGAATATTTTGACAAGGACACCTCATGAGTTGTCGTCAGGTATTTTTTAATTTAAACTCATTTACATCAAGTGAAAGTTCTACCTGTAAGTACCTTGATATCTAAATACAGCCCATCAAACATTTTAGTCGTAATAACTGAAAAACGTGACTGAAAGAGCTAAAAACATCGTATTGAAGTAATTTTAGAGTTAATACAACTTGAGCCCATTATCTTTGTACAACCTCTAAACGACACGAAAATGATCTATACGACCGATACATGACTCTATTACGACACTGAGTTGCATAAAGTGGGCCCTTTTGGTGGTCATGGCGACGTCGAGGCGACCTACTAATATTTGTTCGAAGGTACCACTCAGCCAAACGGTCCGTCAAAGCTTTGCATGTACTTATCAAAGTCAAAGTCAAAGTCAATAAATTTTTATTCATATAGATTAAATAAAATTAATGCTTATGAATCGTCCAACATTTTTTTACCTACCACCTGTTATGGACATCTTTTAACTGACAAGAAAAACAGGCGAAAAAAACTCATCAGCTTTAACAGAAGCAACGCATTTACAAAATAATTATGTCGTTGCTAGACAAAATGGTACAATAATAAAATTTATACAAAAAGCTAATGCTGAAGGAAAGTTTTCACATACTTAAGTACTTATAGGAATATTTTCCTTTTATACATTGTTAGTGTTACTTACTATAATTATTACAACCATGCGTTATGATCATTTAAATAATCTTCTACTTTGTAATAGCCTTTGCTTAAGAGCGTCTTTTTAACATGTTTTTTAAATTTATTCAAAGGCAGCTCGATTACTTCTTGTGGAACTTTATTAAAGAATGCTATGCCTTTTCCCAAAAAAGAGCCTCTACTTTTTTCAAGTCTAAATCTTGGAACGGCAAGCTTATTTTTATTTCTTGTGTTAAAATTATGAATATCACTATTCTTAGTGAATGAGTCAAGATGTTTCCTAACATATAATATATTCTCGTAGATGTATTGCCCTGCTAAGGTTAGTATATTAATTTCTTTAAACAAAACCTTTAATGAATCGCGGCGGCGGAGGCTGTAAATGGCGCGTACCGCTCTTTTTTGAAGTACAAAAATATTTCCAATATTGGCTGCTGAGCCCCACAACAACACGCCATAGGACATTACACTATGAAAGTAACTAAAGTAAACAAGTCTTGCCGTTTCAATATCAGTTAATAGCCTTATCTTTTTTACTGCAAAAGCAGCTGAACTGAGTCTACTCGACAAGGCCTCAATATGTGGATCCCATTGTAGTCGTGAATCTAAGGTAATACCAAGAAATTTCGTGCTGTCAACTAATTCGACTGCATCTGCATTCAAACTAATACTTAAATCAACCTTCCTTACATTTGGTAGTGAGAATTTGACACAATTTGTTTTTTTAGGGTTTAAAGACAAGTTATTAATGTTAAACCAATGTGCGACCTTTGAGAGAGCACTATTTACTTCGTGAGAGCAATTATTCCCTCGCTCAATTTTAAAAATTAGAGAAGTATCATCTGCAAATAGTACTGTCTCACATAAATTATGCACGTAGTAAGGTAGATCGTTAATGTAGATTAAAAATAGTAAAGGACCCAATATTGAGCCTTGGGGCACGCCCATTATAATGGGGGCTCCAGAGGACGCAGTATTATTAACAATCACTTTTTGATTTCTATTACTCAAATATGAACGCAAAAGGTTAACTGATTTTTTCGAGACACCATAATGTTCTAACTTCATTAAAAGAGTTTGGTGATCAACGCAATCGAAAGCTTTGGAAAGGTCACAGAATACACCAATTACGTCCTGCCTACCCTCCCAAGCGTCAAAGATATGTTTAAGAAGTGCAATTCCAGCATCTGTGGTATTTTTACCTTTAGAGAATCCGAACTGATTCTTATGAAAGATTTGATTTAATACCAAATAATCTACTAATTGAGCGTATATTATCTTTTCAAAAATTTTACTAAGTGCTGGTAAAATTGATATCGGCCTAAAGTTAGTGGGGTCACTCTTGTCTCCAGATTTAAAAAGCGGAATTAACTTACTATATTTCATTAAATCGGGGAAGACTCCTTCGTCAATACACTTATTAAAAATAAAAGCTAAATATGGAGCTATTGGATCAATTATTGATTTAATAACATTAGTTGATATACCCCATAAATCTTCCGATTTTTTAATATTTATTGTTTTAAATGCTTTAAGAATATCATCGCCATTTATATGTTGAAAATTAAATACTTTGTTACACTTATCAACGCTTGACACCAAGAGGGCAGCCGCAATATTAGGACAGGAATTTAAATTTCTCGTAGTTTCTAAGGGTACCCGAGAGAAGAAGTCTTCAAAAACACGGGCAACCTCATCGTCAGATGTAAATGTTTTATTATTTGCTTTAAGAGTGAAGGAATTTATATGGTTTTTTGTTTTACCAGTTTCTTGGTTAATAATATTCCATGTAGCCTTGATCTTATTATCAGCTACTTTTATTTTATTAGCGATGTTGTTATCATGTTTTTAAAAGTACGTGTAAACAGCAGTTTTGGTAGTACGACTGATAAGTTTCATGTGCTGGTTGCTGTGTGCATGTGTTTATTCGGCTCCGAACAAATATTGTTAGGTCACCACCTCTTCTGGTAGCCAGGGGTTCAATCTCCACCCAGGAGAATTATTAATGTGTTGAACATTTATGATTGCTTCGTGTCTAGGTGTAAAATATCTTATTTTTGTATTTATAAATTTATAGTATCAGCGTTGGATCTGTTCTGGTATCCGTAACAGAGTTTGAAGTCAATGTGTGACTGTGTGTAATGTTGTCAGATATTTTTTTTAAATAATATGTATAAAATCTTTGCGAAGCGGTTGACAGTACTGCACCATCTTTTTATTTTCATTTCTAATTTCGCAATCAATGTAAACTCAACAACACATCGATTAAAACAAAACAGCATAACCTCAGGCAGTCGCTAAGTCCGACCGAAAGCTTCCACTTTTACAATGATTGAAATAAATCGATGTGAATTCTGTGTTTATAATCTGATTTTGTTCAATGCTCCCGCCGCGCCAGCTGAAGTGTTCAGGAAGTGACCCGATGCACGGGTGAGTGGACATAATGCCGCGTTTATTTTACCCCGTTAATCCCGATTCCCGCTTGACGCCTCTACCGATAATAATTAACATTATCGGGGCGATTGGATTATGCAAGATTGATCCAGGCTTTATTATGAGAGCGAAAAAGATTTATTACTACTGGAGTAAATTAATTTAATAGCAATGTTCGAATCCTGGGACGCTTGTAGAACAGTCAATGATTGGAATAATCAATGTGAAGTTATGTTTTTAATCGGATTTTATTCAATGCTTCCGCCGGCAGAGGTGCTCAGGAAGTGACCCGGTCCACGGACGAGTGGACATTTTGCCACGTTTATTTTTCCCGGTTTCTCCCACTTGACGCTTCCAGCGAATCGAGGTAAATGAATTTTGCAATATTGATCCAAGATTTACTATGATGAGCAAAAAATATTTATAGCTATGAGAGTCAATTAAATATATAATAATAATGTTAGAAACCTCGGTACAACACTTGGACAACGGTCAACAATTTAAAGAAATCGGATTTTGTTCAATGTTCCTGCTAGTAGAAGTGTTAAGAAAGTAACCCGGTGCACGGGTGAGTGGACATGATACCGCGTTTATTTTTCCCGGTGTATCTCGCTTGACGCTTCTAGAGATTATGTTAACCGTGGAGATTGGATTATGCGAGATCGATCAAAACTGTACTTTGATAGGCGAAAAATATTTATATCTTACGTAAGTAATTTAAATAATGGAAGACCTACATTTGGAACACACCTGGAACACTTGTACCTACATTTGTTTTGTTGGTGGTAGGACTTATTTTAAGTCCGCCTGGCTAACTACCACACTCTTATCTAAGTCTGACGCGATAAAACACTTTTTTCGGCATGGTTGTGTTCCGATAGTGAGAGATAAGATAGCCAGTTCCTCAGTAAGTAGTTGAGGATTCCGGGAGTAGTGCGCTTCCACTTTCAGCCTTATCTTCACTTAACATCAGGTGTGATGAATGCTAAGTGCTACCCCGTTGTGGATAAAAAAAACAACGGTCTGCGATTGAAATAGTCGATGTGAATTCCGTGTTTATAATCGGATTTTGTTCAATGCTCCCGCTAGCATGCAGAAGTGGTCCGGAAGTGACCCATTGCACGGGTGAGTGGACATAATGCTGCATTTATTTTACCCGGTTTATCCCGCTTGACGCTTCTACCGATAATGTTAACCGAGGAGATAAATTTTGATTTTGCAACATTGATCCAAGCTTTTAGCCGATCGTCCAGCGCTAGCTAAACTAACGCCCGAATTCTCGTACGCTAATCATCTTTGGGAGCGTCTCAAACATCATGCCATCTCTTTCATACGTTTGACATTTAAAGTGACAGGGCGATGTTTGAGACGCTCCCAAAGATAAGTAGCGTACGAATATTCGGGCATAAGCTACTTTTGTTAGTAATAGGTAGACACTACTTTAACGAGCGACATAGCTAGCTAATATTTGTCATTTACAATGTTAAGGTATTTCCAAATGTCATTTGCCATTTATTTGTTTGTTTTCTTTTCCAAAATTCATTAGTAAGCAGGAAAAATAATTTAAAATATAAATTAGGCTTTAATATAATCTTTTAGATTGCTGTAATTCTATCGTAGATTTACGTGCTTTCATTTAAATTAAACAAAACGATTTTCAACTTTTTTGGCTCTTTAGGAGCCGTGTTATATATTTTTCACTATCTCAGACAAAAAAAAAATATCTTTTTACTAGGTACCATTATAAAATGCAACAGTTCTTATTTTTGTCAGTCAAATTAGATTGGCAAAGGCTAATTTTTAGGCCGATATCCTCACGAACATCACACGTGTACCTATAAATCCGTGGGGTGCAACTAAATTAAAATAAATTTCCCCAAAGGCAAAATTTACTTACATAACAGCAAAACATGTCACAGTTTTGTGATAACTGCTCATGCAAATGAACATGTTACGTCATTAAAATTTAATTTTAATTGCTTTTAGTCTTGCTTTTAGTCAAACATACGCACATGGTATTAATCGACAGACATTGAAAAGACATGAAACATACAACACTACTAACACCCAATATATGCAGAGGCTTAAATTCAATTTCCATTTAAACTCGAAACCAGAATTCGGAGACGCTAACATTACCAAAAAAATCCGATATTACAATGTATTCTTCCTAAAAATTACTTTGCTAAAACGCTGCATACTCGTAAATTCGGTTCTTTACTCGAAACCAGTTTTCGGAAACGCTAACAATACCAAAAGGTTTACATAAGTATTTTTAGAAATTGACAATGTTAAAATAAGGCTGACATACCTATTTGTTTTATTATGCAATGGTGGTCGACTGCTAATTGCCAGAATGAATTAGTGAAACTCCGTCACTTTGTATGTTTACGATTGCTACATATGGGGCTTTTACAAACATTGTAGGTACTTAAATAGCTTACTTAGCGGTATGACGTCACTTTTATACCTGGTATCTGATGTGGTTTATATTTTACTATTTGTCTTGGTCTGGGTGTTTTCTATGTATTATAAGTATGTATTAAATTGTGCTGTGCGATAGTTTGATCGAACAACTATCGGCCGATAGTTTGATCGGTCGATTTTTAATCGTCAGTCAGTGCGCGCACTGCCATTTAACTCTATACTGAATCCGAAAACGATCAAACTATCGCCCGATTAAAAATCACAAGAGCGCGTAGGCTCTTACACAGTTTCTTAACGAAAATACTTAAGCTAGATAATTGGTGTGATTGTAAAAAACATATTTTTAAATATATTGTCATTCATCATCATCATCATCATCAGCCTATTAACGTCCACTGCTGGACATAGGCCTCTCCAAGAGTACGCCATCGAGCACGATCAGTGGCTGCTCTCATCCAGCTCTTGCCAGCCACCCTGCAAAGATCGTCGCTCCACCTAGTCTGAGGGCGTCCTACACTACGTTTGCCGATTCGCGGTCTCCACTCTAGAACTCGCTCAAAATCAATTCAAAATATTGTCATTATCATTCTAAATTTCATCAAAATCGGTTTAGCCGTTTTGACGTGAAAACTGAACATACAGACAAACAAACAAACATGTAAGTACATTTTCGTTTTCATTTTCATTTATAATTTTAGTACATAGGGATTTTAGATAGGTACTTATAATGGTTTACTTACTTGCTTTTATAAAAAAACTTACTTTTTGCCCGCGGTTTTGCTTACATGAGCAGCTAGACGATGTTTTCACGTGGAATCAATGTGGAAATGACATATTTTCTCTGTATAAAAATAGCCTGTTTGCTATGCTAGACAATAGCAAATAGGTTAGTAGTTAGTAAGTTGAATAAAAGAAAAATTTAGCAGCTGAGATATAAAAATCCATTTTAGTACCAAAGTAGGTAATTAGCTTTTATTTTAGTATCCGGAAAGATTGAGTAGGTACTATCAAAGCATTTTCGTGTCTAGAGACTAGAGATATTAAACAAAAAAATATGTTTTATTAGAATACCTTATATAAAATCCATAACGCAAATATTCATCCGGAAATTAGAATTACACCAAAATCAAATTCGCTCACGTACGACTAAAGCCACCACACAATTTTGAGGATGTGGTCCTTCTAACTCAATTGATAGCTCAATGTACATCGGCGTTCTATAATATGTAGGAACTTTATCTTGCTAAGGTTACACGGCAATGGATGATGATGTCATCGGGTTCGTTCAGACTGTATCGCAAAGCCGGTAAGATTGCTTTAGTTCACTGTCGCGTTTCAAATGCACTGAACGCCTCGCCGCTCGGCTGCACAATTTCCTATCATTAAATTGACATTCGATTAGTTAACGTTAACTTAAATATTTATACTGTGTTTCTTAATACTGTATTGATCGTGCGCTTAAACAGTTAAGTGTAGTGACTTCAATATCTGGATAAATCTCGGGAGTGAGAAATCATCAATTCTACTTGAACTTTGAAGGTACTGTTTTCATTTCTCCTACAACCTGTTATTGCTAAAATACCGACTTTTTAAGGACAGTATAAGACACGATTGGGTGTTCATTTGTTTAAATTGTTTTTATGCGTGTTTGACTGGATTTTGTTGTTTTTTTACCTTGTTATGGTAATTTAATAGTAACATTATATCTACCTAATCTATTAGTTTTACATTTTATTGGCATTGGTGTGATTTTTAGTTATTTACGATAAACTCCTAACAATATCTTATGTCATATTTTTAGGGTAAGATTATTTACCTTAGAGATTTATAGCAAACTTATATAACTTAAATCTAACACAACAGTATAAGATTTTAGTATCCCACACTTTTTTTGGTCTATTATCTAGTTTCTTTTCCGATCTAATTTCACGGTGAATGGAAATCAACTATTTTATTTATCAAGTCGGGAAATCTTCGTAGCATAGAATTAGCTCGTCTGTTTTTTTAGAAGCTGAGACAAAACACTATCTAGCTTTTCAAAAGCCAATAAAAAAACGAAACCAGATTTAAATGGTCTATGATGTGATGACTGATTCATACTAAACAATCTAAAGCATTTAGTAAAGAGTACTCTTAACATTAATGCTTTAAATCGTGTTACTAAATGCTATCAAAATAAAAGTACTACCCCGTTATGGATAAAAAACATAGTCAGAGGGCTATGGTTATTATTTTACGCCTGAGTTAAGTACTACATCAATCTTATTTTTTATGTTAATCGAGATATAGTTTAGACGTAGGTGAAGGACGTAGGCTTCAATTTGTTGGAAAATCATACATGAAAGGGTGAAAAAAGGGTTGAAAGGGAACTTGAACAAAATGAGAAATATTTATCCTAAAATAATATAGATAACACTACGAATACGAGTATAAACGAGTTAGGTATACGTGCTTTTTTTTTAAAGATAAGCAATTACATAAATTTTTGCCTATCTAGGATGCAAAAACATTATTTAGTTTCAAAATTCAATAATATTGATGAGCTTTTGATATTTAATGTCTTTTGGTTAAATGAATTTGGAATATTGGTCATATTAGGCAAGTGTGCACATAATGGGTGGGTTCACTGATACACCAGTGTTTAAACAAATGTTAGCAAAAAATAACAAATGAATGACAAATATTTTGAGTGATATAATATACCTACTACTTAAAATATATACATACGAATAATATTACTTCTTAGAACGAGGCATCAAAAAGTTCTTAGTCTACCGGGTCATATCACATGACACAAACATTTACATATGAAATCTCAAAGCTACGAATATTTAATAAGCTTGGGAAAACTAGTTGACTCATAAAATTCTTCATGACATGCCGGTAAGGTCACTTTTGCCATTACTTTGTGAAGCGAGTAGGTACATTTTTAAGTGCCTTTACATTTTAGTGTGGGAAATCAGATATATTAATAAGGAATATATTTAAATATAAGTATACATACCTACTTAACTTGTTGTTATGCTCCGTATTTTGGATTTAGTTGTTTTATTGCAAAAAAACTAATTAGAAATGATAGTTTTAATGAATCTGGTTTAACAATAAAATGAAATTAACCGCCTCTGTGGTCTAGTAGTACACACACACACACACTACCTAGTCACCCAGAGGTCCGGGTTCAATTCCCAGTGGGTATTGTATTCGGTTTGGTTGGTGGTAGAACTTGTTCTTAGTTTGCCTGGTTAGCTACTACCATCTTATCTAAGTCTGACGCCATAACAACGTTGTTTTCAGCATTGTTGTATTCCGGCAGTTAAAGATAAGATAGCATCAGTGATTTCGGGAGTAGTGCGCTTTCACCTATAGCCCTATATCACCACTTAATATCAGGTGTGATGAAGGCTAAATGAAACCCCGTTGAGAATTAAAAAAAAATGCGATCCTTACTTATTTCAACCGCCTCTGTGGTCTAGTGGTTCACACCACCGACTACAGACTAAGAGGTCCCGGGTTCGGTTCCCAGTGGGGGTACATATTGTAGGTATTCGGTTTGGTTGGTGGTAGGACTTGGTTTTAGTCCGCCTGGCTAGCTACCACCATCTTATCTAAGTCTGACGCCATAACAATGATGTTTTCAGCATTATTGTGTTCCGGCAGTTAGAGATAAGATAGCCAGTTCCTCAGTGATTGAGGATTCCGGGAGTAGTGCGCTTCCATCTTTTGTCTTATCATCAGGTGTGATGAAGGCTAAGTGCTAACCCGTTGTGAATAAAAAAACCTACCCAATTTATTTTTTCATTACAAAAGGCAGACAACTGTCTCAAAGGTCTTATTTTATCAAAGGATAAATTCATCTCAACCCCGTCAGATAGCATAATCTTATAAGAAGAAATCCCGCTAGAAGCAGAAGTGTTCTGGATGAAGACAAAGAAAGGTAACAGGTAAACTCAATTTAATTAAAACTCATCTTAAAACTCTCTGAACTTATCCGAACAAGAATTGGATTTAAATATTATGCAAACTTCCTTTTCAAACCAAGACTAAAACAACTCTTTCAGACACAAATTCGTCATTCAAAATTGAGCAACACTCCAGTGAAAGTGCTACGAACAAATAAATGAACGAGATAAAGCTAAAAATAACGATACGCATTAAAAATAATGGCTTTACTTTGAACTTTAACTAGCATACGAAGGTCGCAACGCATCAGCGCATACCGCGGCGTGATTCATAGAAACTATAAAGCGCTGGCCTGCTAGCGAGCGAACGAGCGAGAGAGGCGAGCGGGCGGGTGAGCATCGATTTATCTTTTTTCATACATCAGCACGGTTAGCATGATGAACTCGAGAAAGGTTTTGTCTATATCGAAACCTATTGTTCAGCTGTCAATTACAGACTTTCGAGGTTGACAAAACTCTTCTCGGGTTTGTCATGTTACGCGTGCAGGTACCCCTAGCATGAAAATGCAAGCGCGCGTTATCGTGATCGAAAGTGATCGAATTTTATTGTATGAAAATCAGAGCAGCGCCTCTTACGGTCGTATCAGGATCTAAAATTTTATAGATATTTGACAACAGTATTTTGACAACTAGTGACGGATATAGCGGACGTAGCACGAGAACTGTTGTTACAGTTTAGTGCTACGGACGGTTCATACCGCAAACTAATCTCTGTAGTTTGCAGTGTGAACAAGTATGAAAAGAGATGAAACAAAATACGAATAGGGATCGACCTTCGCTCATCTGTTTACCTAGTGAAACATATTTTTTACATCTTATAGTATTGCCACAAGTCCTATGTAATACTGTGGTATTGCCTATTATCCTAATGCTCGCCCGAAACGTTAGCTCGCTCACTAGCTGGCGGTGTGGCCCGCGCTTAATAGTAGTTATATTATACACGAACATCGCTCTCCATCTCGAGACGTATCACAGATAATACTAACCGGTCTGATGCTCTAAATTGCTTTCGATCAAACATCCATCTTTTTGAAGGCATCTGTAGAGATATTGTAATAACTGCTTAATCATCAACGTTTTATAGATTAAGAATTACAAAAGATCATTGATCTCCCATAGTTTTTTACATCATTATAAAGTCTGTGGATTTTAGTCCTTATTAGGTTGTATTTTTAATAAATTAATTTTAATACAGTTTCAAAATTCGTTTGTGGTTTGGTTCATCAACTCCCTTTTCGCGAATTATAATATGACATTTATGAAATTGAACAATTTTTTTTTTTGAAGAAATCGCTCTTAGCGATAAAAGACCGCCTTTGCCCACATAAGTGCTGTATTATCTTTCATGATGTTTTTGTTTTGTAATTCTTTGTGTGTGCAATAAAGCGTTTACCTACCTGCCTACCTACCAAAGGACAGTGGGCACAAATGTATGGAGTCTGGGCCCACCCCTCATCATCATTTCAACCGTAAATAGAAACGTACTTTTTTTTTAAATTTTCCTCTTAGAAAGCCCTATTTAACGGTATATCACATGTTACTATTGAGAGGTGGGCCCAGACTCCAAACTACAATTCTACAGTCTACAACTTTCAGACGTCGTATCTCCGAAAGTACTGACATTTGACCATAGGTTTATTAGTAACTAATGTTCCGCTTAAAAAGCCCTATCCAACGGTATATCACATGTCACTATTGAGGGGCGGCCCAAAACTTCCCATCATCCTTTAAAAAGTAATCTTCAGAAGTCATTATTTTTCCAATTTGCACTTGTCCAAAGCGGTTAAAAGTACCTACAAACTTTTTTCATCTCACTTGAGTATATTTTCTTAAAAATGAAAAGATCAATGAACTTACTTTTTTCTCACCATCTGATTGAAGATGACTCAGCTATTACTATGATAAATAATGGGTTCTCATTCCAAACAACCTTTATAATAATGACACCGATGAAATAACGTATAGGTTTTATTATTTTAAATATAGAAGATAGGTTTTTCTACAAAGTGATTTGAAAGAAACTTATTGGTAACATTAAACACGGTAAAATCATTCTTGAAACATTTGACTTCGACACTATTGCAACAAAATAGCGCCATTTACTGTAAAACATTATTAAGATGACAGATACAATGCTGATGTTCTTTAAAGATTTTATAGTAAGTTGAGAGAAAAAGGCTAAAAAAGGTCAAAACCGAACAAACATCTCTTATAATGTCAAATAATTAGCAATGTTCTCATGTAAGTGACAAATGTATTTTTAGACAATAACTTTCTATAAACCTAAGTCCTCCTACCTAAGTACCACCATCTTATCTAAATCTGTCGCTATAACAAAGATGTTTTCAGCGTTGTTGTGTTCCGACAGTTAGAGATAAGAAAGCCAGTTCCTTAGTGTGGTTGAGGATTCCGGGAGTGGTACGCTTCCACCTTCAGCCTTATATCACCACTTAATATCAGGTGTGATGAAGGCTACGTGCTACCCCATTGCGGATAAAAAAACCTAAATCTAAAACTAAGAAATGGATCATAGCAAAATATTTGTTTACAACCTGTTTATCTTTATGCTGGAGCTGCACCTGCGTCTAATGCCATTAATTAGCGCGCTGTTTTATATAATACACAGGTGTAGCCGGGTCTTAGCGCACTCAATTAGCGCGCTAAGTCGCGCATGCCGTTAAGGCCTAATCAGACGACGGACTGTCCTCCGGGTACTTTTTTGTCCATCTATATAGATCTCTTATAAATTGTATCGAATAACGCACACGAGGAACTAAAAGTACCGCGGACAAAAAGTCCGCGAAATTACCGCGGACACCGAAAGACTGGACTGGACAAAAGTTCGTGGTAGTCCGCGAAAAAAATAGAACGAACGTAACTAGGCGCAACTTTAGTCTGCATTGAGCGCTCGATAGTAACGTACGTTTCCGGGCAACAAATGACCGCACACCGTATGCGTTGAGTCCGCGACAAGTCCTCGGAGGACATATTTTGGACGTACAGGGACTTTTTGTCCGCCGGGGACAAAAGTCCCTCGTCTGATTTTTATTAACGCCCCGTTAGGCGTCACGCAGGTGAAGCCCCAGCATTACTGTTTTGCATTTATACGCGTATCAATAAACAGCATAGCACAATATGACGAATAAATCGCAAAAAGTATTAGGTACATACCTTCTTATTTATTTGTTTACGATTTCAACCTTGTGTACCTAAGCGTGACCGTCTAAGATCTCTAAAGAGATTTACATATATGACTTAAGTGCTATTTTTATCTTCAAAAGAACTCGTTAACTTGAGCGTAACAAAGATACGCTTTTTGTCAAAATATCATACAATATTCAACGTCGCGCCTGCGGCGCAGTTACTGACGCATTTAATGTTAATTTCCGCAAAGTTACTAGAATTTTTGTAAGTATTAATATACATCTTCTAAGTATAACTTCAAACGCAGTGTGCAGAGGCCCTGGCTCTTAGAATCCAAGTAGGTAGTAGTAGTTAATAAGACTTATTTTAGGTTCAAATAAGTCCTAGTAAATTATAATAAACGGAAAATACGTTATGATTAAAGAAGATGCCGCCGTATAAGGTACTCGATTGTAAACTTTATAATATGACCATTTTAGCAAATAAATATATTAATAAACTTTTTCATCCTCCGCATTTGATGCCCAAACAAAATAATTTTTACTTCACATGGCAGTCATTAAAATGTTTGAAGGCCGAAAATACAGCTCAAATTTATCTTAAAGGCAGAAACCCGTATTTAAAGCAAGTGTTATAAAATTGTAGTCAACCTTTAAAGGTTTCCGTTTGATATAGTTACGAAGTCAACTTATTCAATTATTGATACATTTGACATAAAGCTACATAAATTATATCATAATTCCGAACTTCAAACTTGTTTGTTTCGGTTTCGGTTGACGACCGATTTGGCGCAGAGATAGGCTACCCACCTTCTGCGCCAGTGGTCTCGGGTTCGATTCCCGAACAAGACAAATATTTGTGTGCATGAACATGTCTATTTGTCTTGGTCTTGGTGTTTACTATGTATATTAAGTATGTATTTACAAACAAAAAGTATTTAAGTATATATTTATTTATCCGTTATCAAGTTTTCCATAATACAGTTTCTTAATGAAATTAAAATGGGCTTAGATAATTGGTGTGAATGTAAGAAGTTATTATTTATTTTGTCGCTAAAATAGAGACTATTAATTTATAATAAAAAAACAAGAAACAGCTGATGTGAGAAATGGTTTTGCAATAAATGATTCATCTTCTTTGTAATCAAAATGTAATTACAATAATTGCCCTGTGGTATGTGCAATGGCTTTCTGCAGCGATGTTGCAAGCCACTTAACACTCCTCTTGTTGTCTCGGTTTCCTACTTCAACTACTCTACTCTTCAATGTTACGATTATGAATTCGTAAAATTTAAGAGTGCTACTATACTAACATTTATATGAAAGCAAATGACTTGACTTAATATTTAACATAAAATTAACTCTATCTCTTTTTTAGGCGGTCGTGTATTAGTAATTACCGATACCCCTTTTTACATGTAAAGCAATTTTAAAACTTAGATCAGATTTAAACAATTAAGTACTAAAGTTTTATCAATACTTGAAGCAAATAGAAGAATGATTAATTAATGAGATTACTTCCTTCACTTGTTTTGAACTCAAACGAAGCCTAAATAGTTTCTTTTTTTTTTGAGGTTTTTCAATTGAAGAAAGACTTCTTTCATATGCATTTCTAATGTTCTTACTATTACAATCGATACAAAATACTATAATCTCTATATGTAGTCTCATTGTGCTTCCTCATAATCCGATACAGATTGTCAGCTCGTAAGATACCGACACTTTCGCTGGAGTAATATGTCACGATGAATATATATCACAGGAACTATGCATTGCCATATCGAATCGCAGTAAATCGGAGCGATCATATTATTAGAAAGTGTATTTATTGACGTATGTAGTATTAGATATTACTGTGAGACAGAAACAGATTTGAAATAGGTATATTGTAAAAGTTAACACTGATGGATGTGCACCAATGAATACTTTTATTGAACTGAGATTGAATTGTGTGTTCTGAGGTAAGAAATAGTTTAGAATTTAAAAATAGTTCTACTTTCAAGCTGCACACTTATTTAATTTGTGTTAATGATACGTTGTAAATATATCTATACCACTTTACCACTTTACTTCAATATTTTCAACCGTCCAGCACAAATCGTGAGTTTTTAAGTGAATGTTCATGTTCCAACACTGTAAATCCACAATTTATAGCCTTGACATTAAAAATACTAAAACCCATCAGAAATAAATTGGCGATGATCACGTCAATCCAATCGCGATTTGGCCTTTTGCTGTCCACACAACAGCAGTGTTGTAAATTATAAAATACTTCCTAATGACATAACCATTTTGCGTTTTTCGAGAAATCGACGTTTTAGTGTTATTTGCCAATTAATGTATCTAGTTTTGAACTTATCTGCATACGAATATGTTTGTTGTAGGAAGTAGATGTAGATTTTTTGTATTATGTAATGTTTCAATAAAACAAACAAAGTTTTGTTTGTTTTATTTGTTACTATTGTTTTCTGCGATTGAATAAGTGCGACAGAAACGTGGAACACTATTTAAATGTAATGTTTATCTTTACTACTTTAATGTGTTATTATTATTTTGTTATCATAGCTACTTACGGTAAGCACAATAAAGTTTATTATTATTTAGTTTCTTTCTTTCAAAACTGAGAGTAATTTGATGAAAAGTAAGAGAAAATTTAAACTTGTATTATTGTACAATCAGCTTTATCGTATGTATCAGTGCCGAACAATCCATCTCCGTACCATCAAATAAATATATTTTACACTTATCGAAGATTGCATAGGTGACGCCATTAAATAAGTATACATAATATAGTACTTATATATAATAATATACCCTGAAACCAGAGTTTAGAACCCGCTACTGGCGTTTTCCTATCGAAAATTATAAAATTGTTGTAAAGCTGCTTCTAACTGTTTTACATAGGCACATAAGGCACATCTAAGATTTCTGTGCGAACTGTTCATTGAAATGAAACCACTTTTTACTGATATAATCACCCGTATATTGCACACATAATTGGTAATTTTTTGTTGCATTTGGCCGTGGTCAGTTTCCGTGACCACGGCGGCGGCGGCCCCTGGAAAAGTGCCGAAACGTCGGAAGAAACTTAAAATCCTTTAAAAATACAACTAAAAAATCCCAATTATGTGTGCAATATACGCATGATAAATCCGTAAAAAGTGGCTTTTACTTCTGGTTTTCCTAGAAATCCAAATTTTTTGGTCGTTTCCTGAATTTTTTGCTATTTTTACCGAATATATTTTGCCGCCATCGTGTGGTTTCACTCAAATAAATTTAACTATGCCGTGACATCGACTGACAGACGCGAATTTTTAGTGACATTAAAATAACATTCACAGCTGATGTTTTGTTAAATAATTTGTCTATTATCGGTTACTTCTAGTTTTTAAATTTCTTCCAAATTACGTTGGCTTAAAAAAACATCTTTTTATTTTCCAAAACGTGGAAAATCCGCGAAGGTCTAGTCCATTTTAACTACTTAATCCAGTTTTAAAACACTATTTTGAAATCGTAAAATACCAATTATTTTTACTTTTTGCATTCACAATGCAATTTTAATGATTGAAAATGAAGTATGAGCATTCGCCCAGGCAGTAAAAGCTCGTGAGTTCTAGTCCCATCGGAGCTAGTTGTGATTGTGACACGGGTCGATTTTATATAATAGTTCATTTTTGAACATAAATTAAACTTAATTTATTACTAGCTATAAAAGGAGTCGGAATCAAATGCATATAAGCAAATTAACATTTTGCTGAGTGAGACTAATTCCGGTTGACTCAACACAGTAACACTGTTAATCATCAAATCAGCAATTATATTGAGCACGTGATACACATTTTATATTTATGTATTTAAGTATGTTTTTAAAACAATATAGGCTAGTTTGAAGTTGAAAAAGAAGAAAGTATAATATATAAATGTCCTACTTTCAATATTAATGTTAATTTCAATGCAGAGGTAAAGTTGCTATGATTATAAAACATAGGTTTTAAACTTAGTTCAATCTTTCTATAATCGAATTGGACTGTGAAGACCAGTTTTTAATTATGAAAGAAGGGCTGAGTATCCCAAAAGTTTACACGTTAATCATGTTGTTTTGCCGGCTGTAATTACATAATACTACAAATAATTTAAACAATAAAAAAATTACTTACAGTTAATTAAAGAAATTTTCCCTGCTCGATCGAATCAGAAATGATGAGATCCGCAGGAGAACTAAAACGACCGACATCGCTCGAAGGATTCCTCAGTTGAAGTGGCAGTGGGCGGGACACATAGCGCGGAGAACCGATGGCCGTTGGGGCGGAAAGGTTCTCGAATGGCGACCGCGAACCGGACGACGTTCCGTGGGCAGGCCCCCTACAAGGTGGACCGACGATCTGGTCAAGGTCGCGGGAAGCCGCTGGATGCGGGCAGCGCAGGACCGATCGTTGTGGAGATCCTTGGGGGAGGCCTATGCCCAGCACTGGGCGTCGTACGGCTGAAATGATGATGATGATGAATTAAAGAAATTGTCTGCATAGATGAAATAATAAATAAAATAAAATAATAATTTCTTACATTCACACCAATTATCTAAGCCCATGTTAATTTCATTAAGAAACTGTATCATGGAAAACTTGATAACGGATAAATATATACTTAAATACTTTTTGTTTGTAAATACATACATATTAAACATAGTTAACACCCAGACCAAGACAAATAGACATGTTCATGCACACACATATTTGTCTTGTTCGGGAATCGAACCCGAGACCACTAGCGCAGAAGGTGGGTAGCCTACCCCTGCGCCAAATCGGTCGTCAAATAGATCAACTCGATCCAGTAATTGAAAGCGAAAAAGGCCTTGCTTTAGAAAAATACGAGGCATAAACAATTTGGAAACAATTCTCTTAAAGAGACGAACAGTAAATTGAGTTAGTCTTCACTTCACCAAAAATAACTTTAAGCTTTATTATACTTTTTGTGTCAGACGCTACTTTGTTATTGTTATTTGTTATCCGTTTATGTCATCGGTATGAAACAGGGTGCAGTGAACTTTATTGTGTTTATTCATTCTTGATTAGCTTCAAATCATTGTCAATCAACTAGAAAATTCATTACTCCGTGTGTTCTATTGCAGTAACTCTATTTTAATTTTTTTTTTTCTTTCGTTCATATTGGTTAAGCTACGATAGATATGGACAGAATGGGTGAGCAAACATTAATTGTTGTTTAAATTCTCTTACTTCGTAAGGCACCATGAGCAAAGCCCACTAATCCGCATCGGGCCCAATGGCCCATTTTCCTGTTTCATCCATCCAAACTTTAACGATGACTGTTCTTAATAAAATAATTATTATTATTATTGGTTTCGTAGGGAACTTTCGTTGTTTAACTTTCTCTTAAAATAAAATACATTTTAACGAATGATGATATTCCATTAAGGAATGAAAACAATTTTCCATTTCGTGTTTAATTCGAATTCCATTACAAATAAGAATACACTTAAGAAAAAAAAAACACTCAAAACCAGGAACGGCCTTTCAATAGGGTATTTTACACCGTGTAAGAAAAAGAAAGAAATATTTTATTTTACTAGTTTATTACGACCTCAGGAATGATTGAGACAGTTTTCAAAAAAGGGTATAGGTTGGATTCCTATTGGATTTTAAAAAACAATAACTGTAAAAGCAATAGTAACGGAATTAAAATCGAAAGAAGTTAGGATTAGGTAGGTATGTGAGAAAGTAATTTTTTATTTTTCCCAGAATCACTACATAGTATAAAACAAAGTCGCTTTCTCTTTCCCTATGTCCCTTTGTATGCTTAAATCTTTGAAACTACGCAACGGATTTTGATGCGTTTTTTTTAAATAGATAGAGTGATTCAAGAGGAAGGTTTATATGTACTTTTTATCCCGATATTCCCACGGGAACGGGAACCACGCGGGTGAAACCGCGGGCGGCCGCTAGTATTTGATAAATTTTATTTTCAAAAAGTAATCACCAACATAGTCCCACACTTACGGCTTCAATCGTGTGGTTGGGTCGTGTTTTTAAATTGCTTTAGTATTGCCTTCATGTAACTTGGGTATCAAATGCAAATCTTTTTATTATTAGGTAATACCGCTTTAAAATAAATATACCTACACTACAGAATGCCTAAAAAAATGATATCTTTGTCATGCCTATTTTATGGAGGAATTGCTTTTTAAGAGCTCATAAAAACGTGTCAATTAATTAATGGTGGCAACCAGTTCTACTTCTGTCTTTCATGATGTAACTGCAAGGCTTTTTTCAGTTAAGTTTGACTGTAGACCTTGAACTTAGCCTAATGATAATGTAAGTATAAATAACGTTTTTGTACAAGTGTTAAGCTTTATGAAGGCTTTATGTGCTGTTGACTGACTACTTGCAAAAGGTTGTCAAACCCTGAAAGCTTCTCTAAAACATCACATTGTTGCTGTTTGGTATCCTGAGACAGTAAGTACTTCAGAGATGCCATGATGAATTTCATTAGGGACCTCTTAACAAGCTTTATCTTGTAAATGCCCATGTTTGCTGTCGAGTTTCACAATCCCAGAGACAAAGGCGTTGAATATCCCATGTTTTGTCTCAAACGGTATTTCAAAGGAGTCAAAGTGCTATGCCCTAAATGGGGAATGTGTGATGAATATTCATACGGAAAAGCGCCAACACCTGAGCAACTGTTAATAGGGTTTAAATTAAACATTATTTACATAAAAGATACGTCAGTTGAATGCTGTATTTGCATGTCTACCGTGAAATTACTAAATCTACAGACTGCGAGAAAAATACTGTATAAACAGATATATTTATAGCTAAGTAGTTGCCGCAGCCAGTAATATTGTTAATGTTGTCCATTATTGTTATTATGATTACTATTATTTTATGTTTTAGCTCATTATTACCTTACCAGCAAAAAATACCGCTGTTTAGCAAGTTATTAGTTACATAATACTTTTTCATGTCTCATATTCTGAAAGTAACTCATAACTTGCCTAAAATGCGGGTTGAAAGTGGTATGTTGCGGCCCTAGGGCCGTAATGAAATTTAAAATAGGAATAGGAGGGGTCATGTCTAAATCTGTAAGTATCTTTTTGGACATTTATTTACCAAAGGAATGCAGGCAAAGGCACATAGCCTTTACAGCCTGTTTTGCTATTACTTATATAAAATAATTAATATCGTAGAATTATTAACTTAATATCTAAAACATTGTTTTTTAAAGATTGCGTTTTTACAAACAGATTAAACCAAATAAGTTATTTGTAACATAAAAAATCAGGCTATTAATTTCATGGAATTGCATAGAGTACGAGTCAAACACCAAACAAGGCTGTATGGACTTAGTTTCCCTTGCCTTCCCTAAAATATAGAAAATGAACAAAAAAGTTAGTCTTTCGAAAATTCCGCGGCCATAGGAAAAACATTTTTTAGATTATTTCTATTTATTTTTACTTTCCTCATATTCAAAATGAAAAGTAGAGTGTTTACTTCGGGTGTATGCACCCATAACAATCTCGAAGAATCTACTAAGTATACCTCTTTCCAAACAAAAAAAACTAAAATGGTTTGTCAGATAGTTACCTTAATATACCTTAATTGTAGGTATGTATCAACCGTGACTGTGATGAAAACATGTTTAAAAATAGTCAAAAGTTTTTTTCAAAAACTTCTTTGAATAAGGATCTATTTCTAACGTCAATTCAACGATAGTATTTTGACTTAAGTATTTGATCAATCATTTTACCGCTCTTGTAAAAAGAAAAATCTTATCTCATCAAAATTAATTAGACAGTATTACACACTCACATTCTCAACATAAAAACCAAAGGTTGTTGACACCAAACTGGTTTTGTCTAAAACACAAAATATACTAGTGTGAGAGTTTAAAAATGACGTTATCAATTCTTACAAATCTTGTTAAAGTACGGTTAATTATATTTGGTGGTCCCTTGACGCAAACCAGCAGAAGTTTGAATAAGTAATATTAAACAAAGACAAAATACTTGGTAAGTTGACTTTCCCAGCCGTAAAGAAGCGGAAGCTTAACTTTGCGATAGTACTTTATTTTGGAGCAATAAAAACTGATGACTTTGTTTAGAACTGTAGGTGGTAGGTACTCCAAAATTAATAATATAATAAATTATTTATTATATTAATGATGCCAACTAACTACGGTACCGTTCTTTGAAACAGTATTAAAATTCGAGAAAGAGGAAAACAATACTACTTAGTATTATAAAAAAAACGCTAAAGGATGTCAATATATGCCTAAAACAGAAATTTTATATCCTTTTTCTTTTGACAAATCGACGGATTCTGATGACCACAAAACTAAGTTTCATATTTCCATAATAACCCCACTACTAATTCTTTCCTTGTGTCCTAACTATTTTAACTCCATTATACAAGCAAGTTTATTCATGGGATCGATTATAAAAGTTTTTTGAAGTTTGTTCTATATTCAATAGCGGACCTCCATTGACTGCGCTTCACAATATGGGAGCAGAGTGGTTGTAAAAGGCAAGAAAGAACCATGTAAGCCTAGCCTGTTCAACCTTAGCACACAAGCGGAACAGAGATGGAGTAAAAATACTAAGTCACTGTGAAAGTATTTGATGTATTTTCACTGTGATTTAGTCACCATAAATATTTCCTTAATAATTAAATTTTAAATAGTTTGCTCTATATTCAATGGCGGAGCTTTATTGACTGCGGTTCACATGGTTGTTCGTGGGATGGTTGGCAAAGGCGAGAGAGAACCTTGTAAGCCTAGCCTGCTCAACCGTAGTACACAATCGATGGAACAGTAATGTGAGTAAAAATACCAAATTACTGTGAAATTATATGTGCCACATTTTCACTTGATATTTGTGTATTGTCCCTTGAAGTAAGTTTTGGTAAAGCTGAAAACATTAATTGTATTATTTTAAAATTATATTTACAAAATGAAAAAAATTGTTAACGTAATTCAAGCGCAATAGGTTTAAACTAATAACCCTCTGGAAGAGATAATCAAAAGCTTTGAGATTTTTATTGAAGAATAATTTATAGGTTATTTTCTGTAATAAATATTGCCAGTGTTATATAAAGAAATTAATATTACTTATGTAACACTTAAACTATAACAGAACACTTTTAATAAAGTCAAAATATTTTGTTGGTTGTGGAATGGACCACTCTCTATAATTGTTTGCGATAGCTTAGAAAGTGTATAATAATGTGCAATCAAAAGAAGTTTAATTTCGAATAAAAAGTGTATTATATGGTCAAGACAACATACTTTAGTAAGTAGATACTTAAAATCACGACGGACAATGATTAAAACACAATAGGTACTTATAAAAAAAAGGTTTTCCTTTTCTTTTTCGTTTCGCTTTTCCTTTTCTGGGTAAGAATCAAATTTTTTTAACGGCATTAATCCTCTTTAAACAGCCTCGACATGATGAAACAGTCTTAAAATACCTACTTACAACAACTTTACTAATAAAACATTTGTAATCATAAAGTAGTACGTTTCTTTATGAAACTAATATTATAAAGGAGAAAAAATTGGTTTTGATGGATAAACTCTGAATCGTTTTTAAAAATTTCTCTACCATTATAAAGCAAAAATTTTTCTTGAGCTGTACTTGAGGTTATAATTTATCCTGTTATTCCCAAGGGAACGGGTACCGCGCGGGTAAAACCGCGCAGAGCCCCCAGTAGTTAATAAAATTAATACACTTATTCCAAATAGTAGAAGGCTTTCCGGCTTCCACAGGAAATCACACATATAAATATCACATGACTCACAGTATTTCCTTAACCCTATGTTGTCATACCACGTCTCTATACGTCGGCGAATGCTATTGAAAATTCGCTTCATTTTTTGAGTGGAGGCGGTACTCCTTGAAAAGATTGAAGCATTGCACCTTTATTTAAGAACTTATTTCTTTTAACCGACCTGTTATTAGCTTGCGAAATAATATTGGCCGTAACCTCTTTTACAAAGACGGTAAAGACGAGAAGAATTACTTATACGATAATTAAGTTTTGTATAAAAGTTCAATAAAAACTTTTTATATGTACTTAAGTAATGGAAACCATTTTACAAGCTTTTTATTAACTTGCCATGTTAGTTAGTTAGTATGTTAGTTAGTGGGGGACAAATCTTGAAAGCTTAATTTGACCCACTTCCCAGTGTTCGATGGAGCTGAAATTTTTTATACAGGTTTGGTTCAGATGACAATACAATATAAAAGTACAGTCAGCAAAAAAGCTTCTCATAAAAATGTCATTTTTACAAAGAACTTGTTAACTTTATCGACGTAATTTAATCTTGCTTTCGAAGTTGATACAACGATACATTGCTATTTAAAGTTGGATAATGAAAACCGAAATCATTTCATATAAGTACTTACCTAGGTGATTAAGGCGGGTCAAAAAAGTACAAACAGAATTTATCAAAAGTTAAAATCATGTACATCTTTAATATTTATATTTAAAGTTGGATAATGAAAAACCCGAAATCGTTTCATATTAAATGATTAAGGCGGGACAAAAATCAATTTAATAATATAAATACAAACAGGATCAATAAAAAATTAAAACCATACTATGCGATTATTATAAGAATAGGACTGTCAAACGGCATTCTTGATCTTTGTTCCTTTTCTTGCACATCCTACACCCTGAAGTGAAAGCGAAACGCAAACAAATATGGCGGTTTTGACAGTCCTATTCTTATAATAATCGCATAGTACATCTCTATTAGCACAGCCATCTCTATCGTCTTCTACAAGCCATGCGCAATTGCGCATAAAGTTGACAACGTAGTTTTAAGTGAACCGATTTGACACCGTTTGCACCGTTTGACAGGTAAACAGCGAGTAAACCTCGAGTACTGAATCCTATGGAGATGGCATATCTTCTATACATCTATACAAATAAATAAAATTGGAGTGTCTGTTTGTAACATTAAATAACCGCTTTTTACTACGTGCATATGATTAAATATACGGTACATATACCAAAATGACATGTTTTACAATTTTGTCTGTCTGTCTGTTTGTTCCGGTTAATCTCTGAAACGGCTGGACCGATTTTGACGGACCGATTAATACGACAATTAGAAGTAGGTAGTTTAAAATTGAATTCCAAGATTTTCTTACATTGTGACTTAGTTACACCTCACTTTTTCGTAGGTATGCCACCTCCATAGGATTTAGTACTCAGAGGAGTAAACCGGTTCACAGCAATGTTGCCGTTCCGTATCATAGCATGGCTTGTAGAAGACGATAGAGACGGCTGTGCTATTAGTCTTGTTCTTAAACCTTTTTAAACACAAACCTTCTTTTGTTTTCCCGTCTCTTTGAATCCAGTGGCACAAAATAAGAAACAATAGGGTATTTTACTGTTGTTGAAATGTAGATATTTAATGATGACGTTAAAAAATATTGCAATTAAGAATACCAAATGTGAAAAAATAATTTGAATCTGTTTTATAATAAAAGAATTATAGTCTGTTTGATTTTGACTATAGCTGTCTCTTTCTAAAACGAAATCTTCTATGGCGTGACTATGACGCTACTAACTCACTGACGTCACTAAGATAGCGTCCTGTCCTTGTCTAATTATAAAGTTTGAAGTCCTATATCTTTGAAAATATTCAAGATAATTCAAAATGAAAACTTGTTTTGTGTAGCTAATATTTCGAAAAACATTTTAAAGAAATAAAAAAAAAACAGTAAAATACCGTATTGAATAAAGTCTCTAAAATGATTAAAATAAATGAAAACAAACCCTTCGACCGTAAGCTGTCTCGTATGCGTCACATCTAATCTTAGCTTGGTCGCCACACGATTACCTGACTCACGATACTAATCCGGCCATTACGAACATTGTTTAGTTATTAACGATATAAATATTTATCTAAGAAATTTATACAGTAAAAGCTTATAAAGTTTTCTGGTGATTAATTTACAGCCAATATACGCAATATTTTAAATGGAGTGTTATGAAACGCAAGAAATCGATGAAAGTAAAAGTAAAAATTTTTACATTTTTGTCTTTTGCGAAATCTATTTTGTAATTAATTCCTTAAAGACATAACTGTTCGATTTGATTCGTTTTTATATGTACCTACTAGTTACTTTCTCTCAAAACTCTTCAAAGTTTCCGTAAAATTTAACCCTAAAAGCTTCCTGCCGTACTAGATCCAATCAACTGGAAAGCTGTACAAGGGTAACCCGTGCCTTTACGGTAAGTATTTAGTACTTACTCCGATGGCGCGATAACCTGGAAGTGGATCTTGGCCTCCGACAACAAAAGACGCCACTGCTCCCTGCATAGCGCGCCCTCCTCCCAGTCTGGCAGCAGCAGCTCCCGTAGGTCTTTGGCCAATTCGTCAGCCCAGTGGTATTTAATAATGATACAATAACCCTACGGTACAGTACAGTTAAGATGATGATTTTAATATTGAAACATAATCGTTTAATATAACGTGCTTATTATCTCACGATAAATGTGCGACCTGTTTAATACACAATGCAATTTTTATTATTGAAAATTAAGTAGGTAGGTACCTACCTATGGTAGAAGTCGACCCGTCTCGCAACTCCCATTGGAGCTAGTTATGAGACGGGTCGTTTTTTTTTATAGTACTTTTTTTTCAGTATTGTCAATAATAAATATTTTTTTTGTTTAATGCATCTGCAATTATTTTTTATCGTTTTTAATTGTACTCAGAAACCATACATAGCTTGATTGCGCTTACTCTCCACAATGAGCTTACTACAGGAATGGTTTGGTCATTCTATAGACGTAAATATGTGTGTACATACGCTTGATTTAAGCTTCGTATGTTTTAATATCCACAAGTTCCTTAAGTATATTTTAAAGCTAAAGTTTAACAGAAAAACTTTTCTGATTTCCGTACCAATTACCACAGATAATATAATATTATAGCACTACTACCTACCTATTCATTCAAATAAAATTCTTTAGAGGTAATAGGTATCACTTAATTCGATGGGGTGCTTTTGTTGTTGTTGATAACGTTTGTATGACAAAATTATCATTAAAAAAACTGACCTATGGCCAATGATGAAAACGTCATTGCCTATGGCAGCCTAAATAAAACTATATAGATAATATTCCCATTTTTTACTGAATTACAAATACTATTGTTATATGTACCTAATACATTATAAATTATCAAAGTTGTTCAATTTTTTCCTAAAGTAGCCCCAATCTACGGCATTACAATAATAAATGTGTTTGTTGTAGGTACTTACTCTAATTGTATGTTTTCTGTTTGTTATCATATACGTGTAACATTTCTACTGAAGTTATGATCACTATGGTCCACATCACCACAACTGTAATGTATAAGTGTGGTACATAAAAATATTAATCTGCGTAGATTTAACGTTATTAACGTTTATTAACTCAGTCACACTGACTATCCTAGTGAACCATCGAACTACTTTCTAAACACATGTTATTATGGCGTAATAACTTGTTTTCCTAGTAACCAAAGGTGTATTTGCAATTAATGTGACAATACTGATCAATAAGAACCAATTAATATACTTAAAGTAATTATATTAGTCAATATCAATAATGATAATAACAATTAACAACATTCTTGTTGACAGCTTATTGTGATTGGTATTTGTGTCATACCTACATTACTGGAAAAGTTATTAAATATAACCCCCCAACTGCGGAGCAAACTTAATAATTACGTCTGCTTATAATATAATGTTCGCCATATTGAAAAAAACCCACAAGTAACAAAATGTACTCATACGAACAATAAAAACGTTTTAAAGAATAGACTTGCGAGCATGATTATTCAATTCAATAATCACTTGTAAAAAACTAAATATTTTTTCTAGTCTTTAGTTGTTAACTGTCTAATAGTTGACATTTAAAATAATGTTAAATCTTTACAAAACCACACTTTTCTAGTACAAAATTTATTGAGTTAAATTAATTATTTAACGAATCAATGTTTTGTTGATCTATAAAAAAACTAATGTCCTTGAACATAAAATAAATGGGTCAAATGATATCAAACTGTCAACACCGTGTTATCACCCCATTTCTATTTTCTCTAAAAGTATCGATACTTCTTATCTAAGGAATTTAGGTCTATGTTGCCGTTCTGATAATAAATCATCCTTTTTTTATCTGTCTGATAGTAAGTTTAAATATTTACCAATCTTTTTAATAAAATATACACTTCAAGTTAAGTTCTATACAACTTTGACGTATAAACATATTTTGATCGAAAAACGACAAATATTTTATTTTATAATTTCCAAACCAAGTATATTAAAAAAAGGATGGTGTTTGTTTTTAGTTTTAATTTCGTCGTTACTCAATATAACTTTTTCTATCTCTGTAGAAAAAAGATAAGTCACAGTCGTAATTGTGGCTTCCGTGATAAACAAATTACTAAATATCATATTTTAGTTGTATACAAGAACCAACTCAGGAAGTAGGCGTGTGGTCTTACAAATGGCCTGATCAGGTTCCTATTTTACAAATGAAACATTTAAAATCATCATATGCCGGAGCTTCACCTGCGTCTAATGCCATTAATTAGCGCGCTATTTGATATAGTACGCAGGTGTAGCCGGGTCTTAGCGCGTTGAGACGCGCATGCCGTTATTAACGCCGCGCCGTTAGGCGTCACGCAGCAGGTGAAGCCCCATTATGCTTATGCATAAAACGCAGTGACCACAGTGATCAACTGACGATTCCCGTAACTGTTACATAAATAAATACTACGGAAGTATGGATAGGGTTTGTCAATATCTATACTAATATTATAAAGAGGAAAGATTTGATTGTTTATCCCGATATTCCCATAGGAACGGGTACCACGCGGGTAATACCGCGAGGATCCGCTAGTAGTAAATATACAAGAAGTTTACACATTATACAAGAATAACACAAAAAAATGTTTGTAGAAAAATAAACGAAGTAAGTACATCATTTTTTTTGAAAAAGATAGTCCATGTTCCACAAACTCTTAAATCTCTATATTTCTTCCAATCTAATTATGATATTACCTACCTACACACACACGTAAAACACGAAAAAGCTCCTTTATATAATAATAATTAACGAGACCTACCACGAAAAATAATTGACAACAGTGATTCGAAATGCATAGGAAAAAGGACACATTACGTACGATACGCCAAACTTACATTGTGATATTTCGCCGACTCTTCATAATTCAGGTGAGATTGTCACCTGCGGCTCACATCCTCGACGTTCCGCATTTTGATCTTATTTGTATTCTGGTACATCGTTTGAGCCGCGACCTTAATACTGATGTGCACCGATACACTTTTCGAATGTATTTTTGATAGAAACTGTTGTTGCTAAACGAAATTTCCAAATACGACTCTTACGCTTTCTCTGTTTATAAAAGTTCAAATAAAATCCAAAAAAACTCTAAACTTCTAAACCGACTAGTAGTTCTACAGATAGGTCCATTATAAATGTATGTTTTCTAAGATTAATAGGTGCCTCAAATATAGGTAATAAATTAGAAATATTCATCATAATCATAATGATAATCATAATCATTTATTTTCAGGCTGCAATGGCCCATAGATATATACCTTAAAATAAAATAAATATCAAAAATAACAACAAATCTGTTAGTATACAAAACTTAAGATTAGGTTAGTAAGAAAAACTTTATTATTGTATGTACGTTGAAATTAGGAGACATGCCGACTTTTTTTCAAGAATTTCAATATACTTACCTACTTTGTAAAATAAAAAAAGCATTTTTGCATTTAGCAAAAAACGTATAAATTAAATTAAAATTATTTACGTGTTTTCTTTTCTGGAAACGCTCTTTTGATAAACATTTCACAACAATAGGTTTCACAAAATCCTAATGTGTGTGTATGTGTAATCCCGCATCTCGAAGTGAACAGCGAAGGTTCTCAAACACAGACCCTTCTTGTTTATCTCAGAATTAATCCACTTACCCAAATCTCTATTGTCATGGTAAATGGAGCTAGACGTAATAAATAACTTCCTTGAATAAATAATGCATTACCCAAGTAACACAAACGCGCTGAATAAAGGTTGAGTAAGAGCAATCATTAGAATATAAGCTGAATACTAAGCTGAATAACGTCTGAGTACCATCTATTCAGATTTTATTCAAACAAAATAGGCCCCAAAATAAAATGCTTTAAGCTTAATAACGTCTGAGTAACATTTGAGTAGGAGCTTAGTAATGGTACAATAATCTTAATAACTTCTGAATAACAGCTGATATTGCTTTTATTAAGCTCTTATTCCTCAAATATTCAGTTATGTCGAATTGGTTATTGTATTCAGAATTTACTCAACATTAATTTCTTGTTAACAATAATACAGATTTTTTTCATACAAATCGTAGAATTAGATTGACAATCAGTTACTTAGACATTTTTAATGTCGTGAGTGATAGATAATTGACAAAATGGTGAATTAATTAAAATGGTAAGTAAAAGTTTTATTAATTAAGTTAGAGGTTTGCTACATGTTAATTCTTAGTGCGCAAATTATTTTGTCGTAAATAGTTTATGATTTTTTCGGTTATTTTTGACGCGCTTCGTGAATAATCAAGATAAGTGATTGTAAATATTATTTTCGTACATGCATGCTCGATCTGACTAAAATATTTATGGCGAAATTTCTAATTCTAGCCATTCCAATTAAACATACGATAAATCGAATTGAAAATGTTGTAGTTGTAAGATTAAACATCCAGGTAATCTTGGTGAATTCTTTGTAATTATAATTATTCACAAAGACTTTAAATGGCGATCGCTTGTTTTGCTTTCATTGCTGAATAAAAGTGCACAAGAGTCTAGTTACTAAGATTTCACTTGAATAGAGTCATTTTACTACACTAACTTCTGAATAACAACTGAATAGTTGACCACATTTCTACATTACTTCGAATTTTTAGGGTTCTATAATCGAATGATTTTTTTTCTAATGTGGAATAGGGTTGGCCGATACAAATCGTACCTTTAAAGATATTAAAACTTATATTAGATCAATATTGTAATACCCGATAACGATGCGTGTAAAAACTATATATTTTTTGAAACACGATATTGCTGCATTTTTGCGATACGCTCGATTCCCAAGATTTGTAGATATGACGATTATAATATAATAAAAATTATATTTGCTTGTCACATGGTTATTTACACGTGTTATTACAATTTCTGGTACATTGCACACATGAGTTTTACACTCGCGAGTTGATGAATAAATTAATTTTACTCAAAAATATTTTTATTTCTATTTTAGGTCGCAATCAAACTAAAATATCATCTAAGCATGGAAGACGAGACTCAATTATTGTTTACTTGTAACGTTGGAGATCAGAAATCACCCGATATACCTATTATACCTACACTTTGCTGTGTCAGAAACCAACATTTTTGGAACAGGGAACACAAACACGTGAAACCGATATCGTGTTTACAAAAGTAATAAGAGACGACGTTGGAAATAAAAAAAATAAAGAGATTACATATTCAACTCGCTATTTGCCATATGCAAATGAAATTCTATAACCATAATATCAATGATCCAAGAAATAACGATTTCGCAAGAATAATGGTATATGAATTAAAACGACTACCCGAAAATAAAACGCACCATCGCAAATATCAAAATGTTTGAGGTCATACAAGATATACATCAAGAGGATCAGAACTCATCCAATGATATGCAGGCAATGGAACAAATGCAAACAACTTCACAGGCATCAAACGAAGAACATAGAAATAAATCGTTTTCGAAAATTAACTCATTAACCGAATTAAAATCAAACGAGTCTAATTTCTTTTAAGATGTTAGGTACTTTTATTTAAATATCTAAGTTTAGTACTAAAAAGGCTTAAAAAAAAAGACAGCTGACTATGATTGAACTTGAGTTTTTATTGTTTCCAGTTACTTACGTAGTAATGTTTTGCAATAATAATGTATGACAATGTTGTTGTAATTATTTTGATTAAGTTAAACTTGTGAACACTAAGAATTAAATATACTTTGTAACAATAAAAAATAATGTTTTATTAACTCCTAACAGCCACACGGTAACAGACTAGGTAGGTAGGTACCTAGCGCAGAAAATAATAATAGATACCTAAGTAACTTTTCTTGCCGATTTGCATATCTATGGGTAGTTGTAGCAAGGGCGAATCAGAATTGCAATTCTGTTTGATATATTTGATGTACGGAATCCTCTTCATAAAAAATATAGCTTACAAAGAGATTTAAACAAAGCTGGTATTAAGCTATTTGCGCTGATAGACCGTGCCTGTGGTCTTTAATTTGAATAAGTTAGTTTATTACATACTTTTATGCCGGTGAAAACTTAATAAAAGTCTTAATAATCTTCTTTATTCAGCAGCTGAATAACTGGTAAAAAATGACATCTTATCCAATTTAAGCAGTAAATAATTATCTCACTTTACATTTATTCAGTATCAAGCTGTATAAGAGCATTATGTAATAGCTTATTCAGATTATTATACTTTATTCAGCAATCAGCTGATTCAAACGCTACTAGCTTAGTAATGATTGAATAATAGCAATACAGATTATGATTATTCAGATAAATGCTTCCATAGGGGCTTTTTTTCAACGTTAAGATACCTAGAATGCGTAATGCTTAATAAAGCTTATATAATAGTCTAACAAATATTGTTATTAAGTTTAAAGAAATAAAGTACAAAAATACAGAACTTATTAAGCATCAAGAATTTAAAGAGCCCAAACTCAACTTAATTCAGCATTTAGCTATTTCTAAGGCTCTTATACAAACGATATTCATCTTTAAACTGTAAAGTTTTCTTAATGTGTACGGTTATCTTGCTTGTGTGTTACTTGGGTATAATATAACATAGGATAAATACTACCAGTAGGTAATACATACTTCTAGCACGAAAAACTAGCGTTATCGTGCTCGTATTATCCTACTTCCTACTAATATTATAAATGTGAAAGTTTAGATGTTTGGATGTTTGGATGTTTGGATGTTTGTTACTCAATCACGCCAAAATGGCTGAACGGATTTGGCTGAAATTTGGAACACAGATACTTTGTAGCCTGGAGAGGAACATAGGCTACTTTTTATCCCGGAAAAATATCATATTCCCGCGGGATAACGTCGTGAAGTCCACGCGGGCGAAGCCGCGGGCGGAAAGCTAGTTTTGTATAAAAACAAGAGCGCCTCTTTCGGTCGTTTAAGAGCAAAATTTCAGCTTAGATATTTGACAGCGGCATTTTGACAGCTTTTGACGGATGTTATGGTTTACTATTACGATAACCTTAAAATGTTTAGGACGTATGTGTGCCTAATTTGAGCGCACAGGTACGCAGTTTTCATCCTAAGAGGGCACAGAAAATGGGAAGAGATTGACATTAGCGGTCACGTGACATTTCAATTGCTAATGTCAATCCCATACATTTGTTATTCTATTCTACTGGCGATATCCTACTAATATTATAAATGTGAAAGTTTAGATGTTTGGATGTTTGGATGTTTGGATGTTTGTTACTCAATCACGCCAAAACGGCTGAACGGATTTGGCTGAAATTTGGGACACAGATACTTTGTAGCCTGGAGAGGAACATAGGCTACTTTTTATCCCGGAAAAACATCAGATTCCCGCGGGATAACATCGTGTAGTCCACGCGGGCGAAGCCGCGGGCGGAAGCTAGTCAATAATAAAAAGCCACTTGTCTAGGCCCTAAGGCTCCCGTACTCTATCTTAAGTTCTTCATCTTCATTCTAAAGTTACTCATCGCCTGGAGCTTGGTATGATCTTGGAAGGATCTCTGTATACCGAGATCGAGGCGATGAGATCAGGGGCCCGATTCTCACGCATTCGAACTTTTTCAGTGTGGTAATTCGTATGTCGAACATTTTGTTTGTGGTTTCTATTGAAAAGCTAGAACGTTTCAAACAAACTAAGCTGTCTCACATGTCAACAAATTCATTTTGACAGCTAAGTTCGTATACGAATATCTATTGGTTTTTACCATTCGTAGCGTTCGACTGGTTTTCGATCGAACTTTTTCGATTGTGAATTTCTGACAATACAAAAACTGTGTTATATTTGAATTTCGAGCTATAAATGTGAACTTTTCTCGATTGCCTGAGAATCGATTTCAGAAATCAGATTTCAGAGATTTTGAGAGATTTATGACTCGCGTTCCGACCTTTTGTATGAATATGGAGTACTGGTACTATTTATTCTGTGTAACTGAGCTCATTCACCAAGTAAACAGAAACAATGCGAAACTTAACAGTCATGGAAATACGTCCGGCGATGTTTGAACATGAGCCAAATAAGGGGAGACTAGAAATGTAAGCTTATTACAACAAAACTAGGTACTTACATTGATTTATGACATCATATGCGAAATTTATTGCATGGTATAACATAAACAGGAAATTACTGAAGATATCTATGTATAATTAAATGTAACATATAAGAAAACATCGACACCAAATCAAAACATGGTAAAAATCCCGCTTTTCGTAATATTTAAAGTGTGAATGACCAAGAAAGTTTAAAAAATTATAAATGTAAGAACATACCCATAAAAAATATTTGCCCAGCAAGGAATATACTTCTGCTCAGCCGCTATACAGATAGGTACTTAGAACTATGTTGAAAAGTAGTCAATATTTTATTTTAACGTACCTACCTTATTTTTTTTTATCCACAACGGGGTAGCACTTAGCCTTCATCACACCTGATGATAAGTGGTGATGAGGCTGAAGGTGGAAGCGTACTACACCCGGAATCCTCACTGAGGAACTGGCTATATTATCTCTTAATTGCCGGAACACAATAATGGTGAAAACATCATTGTTATGGCGTCAGACTTAGATAAGATGGTGGTAGCTAGCCAGGCGGACTAAGAACAAGTCCTACCACCAACCAAAAAAATCTTATTATTTTAAATGATGACCCATCTTTATATTTCCACGTACCTAATGACATGTAACCTGCATGTCATTATGTGTGCATTCTGTAACCATTCGACCATGAAGATCGAATGGTGATATAAAATACCTAATACAAATTCTTAGATGAATCGTAAAATTATCTTAGAATTCATTAAAGGTAGACGTGTAACTTTTTTTTTTTTTTTTATGTAGTATGGGCTTGCTCTTGGCTTCATACTGAACCTTAGGGTTGAGAAGAAGCCTAAGATGGGGTGAGCTTGCCCAGAAGCAGCCTATTCACTCTAGCTTTAAAAATAACAGGGTTGTAGTCATTCGGGAAAACAGACGCATGCAGGGTATTCCATTCCTTAGCGGTGCGCATCACAAAGGAAGAAGAAAAGCGCTTGGTACGCATCCGCGGGATGTTGACCAAGTAAGGATGATAGCCTGCTGTGCGCCTAGATTCTCGGTGGTAGAACGGGGATGGCGGAATGAGCTCATGCAGCTCAAAAGCGCACTCTCCGAAGTACATCCTATAAAATACCGACAAGCAAGCCACTTTACGTCTATGTAGCTTGGTTTTAACCAGCACATCGTCTCCAATTAGTTTTCTGGCCCTGCGTTCCACTGAGTCGAGTGCAGCTAACTGGTACTTAGCCGAACCATCCCAGAGATGAGAGCAATACTCCATGCATGACCGGACTTGCGCTTTGTAAAGAGTCAAAAGCTGTCCTGGCGTGAAGTATCGCTTAACCTTATTCAGGATTCCCAGTTTTTTGGCCGCAGTTTGAGCTTTGCACTCAATGCTGTCGCCGAAGTTAAGGTCCGCAGTTAACTTCGTGCCAAGAAGATCTATATTGTCGGCAATTGGTACAGTTGAACCTCGGAAAGTAGGAGTTAAGGTAAAAGGACTCCTTTTAGCGGTAAAAAGACACGCCTGGGTTTTGATGGCATTAAAATTGACTATATTATCGTCACCCCATTGAGCGACATGGCTTAAAGTCAAGTTAGTTTGCTCTACCATGGCCTCTCTCAAAGAACCGACTTCCTCACTGCTGGCTTTTGCGCTGGATAGGTATCTCTCTGTAAAGGTGCTGTCGTCAGCATACCCAACAATTCCGGGCAGAAGCAGATCGTCAATGTGCAGCAAAAAGAGAGTCGCAGAGAGAACGGATCCCTGAGGAACTCCGGCATCGATAGCCATAAGGTTAGAACAGCAGCCGTCGATGACGACTCTGATCGACCGCTCACTCAGGAAATCTGAAATCCAGTCACAAAAGTCAGCAGAAATACCGTACGCTGGGAGTTTGCTCAGCAAACCAGCGTGCCAGACTTGGTCGAAGGCTTTCGAAATGTCAAGCGAAACAGCAAGAGCCTCACCATGTTTTTCAATAGCCTCGCCCCAGCAATGCGTAACGTACACAAGAAGATCCCCAGTTGACCGACCACGGCGAAAGCCATATTGGTGGTCACTGAGTAGGTCGTTGGTTTCAAGGTACGATAGCAGCTTATTATTAAGAACCATTTCCATTACCTTACAGAGTATGGAGGTGATAGCTATTGGTCTGTAGTTGGAGGGGTCGGCACGGTCACCCTTCTTGGGCACAGGTTGGACATTCGCAACTTTCCACGACTTGGGAACCGATTTGTTAAGCAGAGAAAGGCGGTACAGGCGTGTCAAAACAGGAGACAATTCGGGCGCACAGAGTTTTAGCACTCTAGCTGGAATTCCATCAGGGCCGCTGGCCTTATTCACGTCCAAGTTTAGCATGGCTCTTCTGACCTCCTTCGTGTGAATTGTGATCCTCGGCATGGAGGCTGCACAGTGGGGGATATTAGGTGGATTATTCGAGCCAGCATCGAGGCGTAAATTGCTCGCGAAATGAGAGCCAAACAAATATGCCTTTTCAGCCGCGGTATGGGCCAGCGAGTCGTCAGGTCGCAGCATGGGAGGTAAAGAGGGGCGGCAGAAATTTGATTCGACCGACTTAGACAGGACTTCGCTCGAAGGATTGCATCATTGAAGTGGCAGTGGGCGGGACACATAGCGCGGAGAACCGATGGCCGTTGGGGCGGAAAGGTTCTCGAATGGCGACCGCGTGCCGGACGACGTTCCGTGGGCAGGCCCCCTACAAGGTGGACCGACGATCTGGTCAAGGTCGCGGGAAACCGCTGGATGCGGGCAGCGCAGGACCGATCGTTGTGGAGATCCTTGGGGGAGGCCTATGCCCAGCAGTGGGCGTCGTTCGGCTGACATGATGATGATGATGACTTAGACAGGGACCAGAACTGCTTACTACCAGCTGGATACGATGCTAGTTTGGTTCCTATGCGGCTTACGTGGTCGAATCGTGCCTTACGAATCACTTTTTTGCATAATTTGGCTGCGGAATTGAATGCTCTCTTCTTCGCACGAACCCTCCGTGGTCGTGCTTTTCGCGAGCTTGTACCCATGCTTGATATGCGGACTCTTTACGCGCTTCTGCGCGAGCACAGTCCGCATTAAACCAAGGTCGGGCATTGTCTACGAGCGGGATGTCGGAGAAAGGAATAAAATATTCCATTCCCTGCCGTATCACATCCACGACCGCATCAGCACAGACAGAGGAGTCACATGAGGAGAAGCATACTCGCTGCCAAGGATACGATGCAAAGAAGTGTCGCATTTCGTCCCAAACTGCTGACTCGTATCGCCATACTCGCCTCGTGCCCCTAGGGCTGTCATCCGGAGGAGAGCAGATCGACACGGATTTCACCACACAATGGTCGGACGTTCCTAGCGGAGCTGAGACCGTTACCGAGTGTTTGTGTGGATCAGTTGTCAGCAGTAAGTCAAGGCAATTGGGTGTGTGGCCAGCGATATCTGGAATTCGCGTCGCTTGATCTACCACCTGGGTTAAATTTAGCGTTAAGGCAAACCTTCGCGCCTCCCTCCCAGCATAGTCAGTTTCCTGGTATGGGTACAGCCACTCTTTGTGGTGAGCGTTAAAGTCCCCCAAGAAAACAAGCTCCGCCGCTGGATACCGCTGAGTTGCTAAGTCTGCCGTCTCAGTGAGGTAGTCTATGAGCCGAGTCGTCTCCTGGTCACCGCTGTGCGATCGGTAGACACAGACGTAGAGCATCTTCTCTACCCCAGTATCTATCAAAAGCCAAATTACGGAAAACCCAGATTTCTCAAAGCACCGGAGATGCCTACAGCAAATGTTGTCGCGGACGAACACACACACACACCTGCGTGCTTCTTGAACTTATGTTCAAGTGTGTAACCAGGGTAGATAAGGTATGCCACGTCCGACGGGGTTGCTATCTGCGTCTCCGTCAAGAAGAACAGGTGCGGCTTCTCGGTCTCTAGGTGGTGATGGACCGGATCGAAATTTGAGTGCAGTCCTCTGATGTTTGCGAGGTGCACTTTTAGTGGGAGGAAGTGCAGCCGTTGTTTAACTATTTTCTTCTTATGCTTTGTCATTAATGTCGAGTGTAGGGGGGAAGGATTATTAATCGAGACGCTGCTTAGTCGACCATAAAGGTTATTGTAGGCTAAACTGACCAGAGGGAAACTCATTTGGAGACTGCGGGGACGCCCGAACCCCCCCAAAAATGGCCACCGGGTCCTCCCATCCAGTCGCCAACTGGCACGGTGGAGCATTTCGGGATTTTTCGCGAGTTGGCGGGGCAGCCTTTCACGCGTGGCTAGCGCGCTAGTTGGGCCCCCAACTAACTGCGGTCGGCCAACGGCTGAAACCGTGCTTCGGATCCCGCTACCCTCCAGAATGAGTTACCCAGTACAGTATTGCCAAAATACCAAGACCGGTCCAAAAGCTGCGCAACTGACTAATTACCAACCCCCATTGGCACTGGCACTCCCGCACGCCGACGGAACGCAGCAAAGCTGCTTGGCGCCGGATTTCGGCGGGATGGTGGTCGCGAGCCAGGCGGCCCCTTGCGGAGCCTACCACCGCCGTTGGAATCATTAGCCGTCACCACGAGCCGTGTGGTCCGTGATGCCGTTGCCCGGGGTGGACCACTAGGAGGTAGATTCCAACTACCCCAAAAATTACAAACCACCCAATAAATAATTTATTTGTAATTCGTGTATGTTTATCATTATAGGTATTCATGTATGTTTATAACTTCACATTTATAATTTCTCCAACTGTGCCACTACACCCCGCTTCCTGTCCTGTCAATATCTACATACCATCGGCTTGTCTGGAAGAGATCGCTTTGAGCGATAAGACCGCTTTTTTAATGCTGTTAAAGTTAATTAAAATAGTTTTCTTTTTCTTTTTTTATGTACTGTGGTGTTAAAATAAAGTGTTAAATAATAATAATAAAATTAGATAAAACACTCAAACTCAAGTTCTTAAAAGTATAAAGCGTTAATTAGTTCACGTGAAATGTATATTAAACTAATTACATCAACATAAGCTTGTGACCGGATTTAATTGCCTCATTTTTGAGATCGTAAAACTACGCTTGTTTTAAGAAGCCGCAAGGAACGCATAACATCTCTCATTTTGACTGTTGCATTTGAGCTTGCCCACACATCCCTTTTCTATTCTGAGAAAAGGTATCTCAAATTGAAGTAGTTATGTAATATACCTCTCATGGTATGAGAACGTTGTTACACACTGCCCATTGAAATCATACTCGACTACTCAGTCGTTCATCATAACGAAAACGACTATAATTTACCATTGTTTGTTCCCATGTTAAAAATGTACATCTTCCGTCTTCGTCAAATAAAAGTAATTGAATTTGTCTGTTTATGGTTTATTACATCTATTATTTAAATTACTACTGCGTGATTGATGGTAACACGTTCAGCAATTAAACCAATTACCTATAGCAGTAAATTTACAAGATTTGTGGGAAACATAAATAGTGTGAAGTCAAGGACGCTGTTGCAGTGTTTAATAATAAAATAATTTGCAATAAATAATATCTACTGTGCATTGGTAATAGGTATTATGATGTACACAAAAACATTGCTTAAACGATTTTAATTAAAATAAATCTAGCGGCAGTAATGTCGTAAACGGAAATTTTGATGGTGTTACATAATTTATATTTGACCTTGACGATTCTTTCCGTGGATATTATTCTTTAGGTATTTCTAAAAGTCACGAATTCACCATAGTATAAAAATTGCAAGTTACTCATAGGGTCCACACAAATGCAAGGTACTACACCATCATAACTACCTGACAACCATGTATGAAACAAAAATGTAAACAAATGCAAACATATTTTCAAATCGTTATCTCACTATTTTATTTGATAGTTAACGGTAAGTGTCCTCATTTACATTGTAAAGATTCCATAAGGTCTTATGCTGATTATCGCAAAGCCTAATTTTGCATGTGAACTTTACGCAATACGCATACAATTGACCGCCAACGTTGTTGCCCACGCGTACTCAATGACAGTTTATAAACGTAAGTACTTACAAAATATGAATATGTATAATAAGTTTAGTAGCCTTTGACATTAAAGAATGACGATCTTACAAAAATATATACGAACCATTAGCGTCCACAAAACTAACATGCTTCTATTGTATACTACTGTTATGCAAGCAAACGCTTATTCAGACTAGAAAGAAAATTCCCGTTGTAACTTAAAAAATATTTTCAAGATCAAGTATGTCAGTCGTAAAGATAAACATCGTTAGGCAGGCAATGGCTGAACGAATGTCAAAACTAATCTGTTCTTAATTTGAATTCCTTTGGAAATTGTTAGAGGTTTTTGTTAGAATTGTTAGTTTTTATCTGAAGCACGTTGAATAGGTTATTTTATTTTTTCTTTCTTATGAGGGCATAGTTAAGATGCAAACGCTTCCAAAGCGACCTAAAATGGTCGATAAGCTTTATGTCATTTTGTGAGCCGCTTATATTCGATTTTTAAATATAAAATTGACACGTGATCTACATGTGACCTAACATCATGGATTGCAACTTGTCTAGCTGAGAGCTTCAGCCGATTAAACATTGATTGATAATAACTTATTTAAAGCTTAAAAAAGGTTGTTGTAAATGATTTATTGAAAAGGTAATATTTTCTCATCACCAACAAAGTCTTTAAACAATCAAACGTAGGAAGCTGTACTTGAACAGCCTACCTTTGTCAAAGAGATCAGATTACAAGAACTTAATTAAAAGATTTAAGTGATAAGTCTTTGAAGTTAACTGTCTCAGCTACAAACAAACAAGCGATTTATTTATCGTTTCAAAGGAAGTCCATTTAATTGTAGTTATGAAATGATAAGTCATCAATTCGGCCTAAAACCATGGCTAGTGATTGAAATTGTAAGATAAAATTACAAGGTAGGTACTCACGTTTAACTTTTTTTCGACCAACTTATTATAAGTTGGCCGATTCCTTTTATCGGACATAATTATGCATTAATTTTGTTATTTTTTTTATTTCTCGCGATTTTACCCGTTCCCAGGGGAATATCGAGATAAAATATAGCATATGTTAATCAAATATAATGCAGCATTCTTAAAGTGAAAGAATTTTTGAAATCGGTCCATAAGTTTTTGAGTTTATTCATTTACATACATTCAAATCTTTCCTATTTATAATATTAGTATAAATTTAATTATGGAGATTTATCAATTGCATGCAGTGTATTAATTCACTCTTTAATAAGTTATCCAAGAGTTATTTGACTGTTAATCGTCCTAAAAATAAATAAATAATAAACTAAATCACCGATTAAAAAAAAATAGAAAATTAAAATGAAAAAAAAGCGTTTTTATTTCTTGTAAACGCTATTGCTTGGAAATCCCCATCATCATGAAACAGTGATTTCTAATCACGTCTGCGCAGTCACCCTATATTTTTATTTTGACTTCTGATCTTAATTTTTAATTGAAAAATTTATTAATACGCCATACTACTTATTAACTTACAAAAACATAGAATATTATTCTGTTAATAGCAAAAACAGGTTTTCAGAAGTTGTCAAAGTCCTTTAAATAATTTTCCATGATTTAAGCGCAAGCCCCACTGCCAGCTGTCCAGCGAGCTAACGAGCCGAGCGATGTGACATTGCCTGTGACATTGCATCTCTTTTCATTCTTTGGTTGACACCGCAAGCGACATCGTACGCCTCGTATCGTATCTCTCTCGCAGTATGAAAAGAGGTGAAACGTCACATCGCTCCGATCGTTGGCTCACTCGCCAGCTGGCAGTATGACTCGACATTGCATCTCTTTTCATATTTTGGTTGAACCGCAAGCGACATCGTACGCCTCGTATCGTATCTCTCTCGCAGTATGAAAAGAGATGAAACGTCATATCGCTCGGATCGTTAGCTCGCTAAGAAGCAGGCAGTATGGCCTGTGCTTTATCCTGTTTGTCAGATAAGGAAATTTGCCAGACCTTAGTAACCCAACGTGCAGTGGAGTGTACCAAAACGCCGGAATTACAGTTTTACGAGGTACAGCTTCGCTGACCAGAATGACAAGTGCTTTTCCGTATAATTTATTGATTTCGACTCGTAAACCCGTACTGACATCATCGTGGGCTCGCATGAATCATTGATAGTCATTCTGTTCCTCAGCACTTAAACATTAGGCTTACCTCCGCCCGCATGTATAAAAGATACCACGCAAGAAACGTGTGAAAGTAAGTAAATAATATACGTGGAAAGTGTGCATGGAAAAAGGCTATATAGGTTTTTAAGATATCCTGCACATTGTTTAACTTTTTGTCACCTTAAGCTGGTCTCGTATTAATAATTATAATTATATTATTAAAACATCTTGTGTGTCTAAATTCCTCAACCCCTGAATAACAAATCCTACCATCATTAATGTTAATTAAATAATTTATATTAATTAGAAAAAAAAACCAGAAAATATAGTTTCAGTTTGATATAATAACTTCCTCCATTTAGGTTAAAACTATTATTTAAATGTAGTTAAACTCATTCGCCGTATTGAGCTTTCGACAACATACGTTTTCAAGGTAAGTAACATTCATCATTTCCTTTTATGTAAAATGTCCATTCATGGCAGATTCCAACCAAATTAATAAAAAATAATTACCTAGCTTTTAATTAATGAGTCACTATGGAAATGGTAGGTATCTTTAAATCAATCTAGCTTCTGCGTGTCGATGGACACTCAACTGCAGCCCCAGAACTCTGCCACATTGACAGCCCGTCGGCTGATGAGGTCATCCCGCGTGCAGGTATCAGGATACGCAGGGCACGATAAAAGAGATGGGCCATCGCTTGAACCGCATGACACCGCAAATACAGTCCATGGAACCGCCAAAAATCCCCATCTTGATTACTCTCGCTGAATATGAATCTTGCCAATCCAATCCACCCACGATTTAATTAACATTCAAAAACTTACTTATTAAAACGATGAATTACAAATATTATGGAAAACTAAGACAAATGCTCATAATTGAGCCTATTTTTTTACAAGCTTTTTATTAACTTGCCATGTTAGTAAGTGGGGGACAAATCTTGCAAGCTTAATTTGACCCACTTGCCAGTGTCCGATGGAGCTAAAATTTTGTATACAGGTTTGGTTCAGATGACAATATAATATTAAAGTACAGCCAGCAAAAAAGCTTGTCATAAAAATGAAATTTTTACTGTACACTTATTAATTATGTTTTTCTCATTGTTACTTACTAAAGTAAATATTTCAAGCTCTCACACACACGTATACGCAAAAAACAATTATAGATGCGGAATTCATTCGAAATGAACTCTTACGCAACATTAGCTTCTAAGTAAGATGAGAAAGTTGGAAGTGGTTTTCTAGAGTAACATCAATAAAGCGACGGTCGATAGTTACACCACAGTCGGTTATACCCTATTGTTCTAAAGCCATTAGTGTTATCGACTACACCGCATTTCTGTAAACGAGTTACGTTTTTTAACACTCTTTTGTTGTTGTTTTCGTTATCATTCCCATCATTGTGATTCTGGTTATAATATAAATACTCATTTGCAAAAAAGAGCACTTGCTTTATTTTCAAACATCATTCAAACATGCTCACTTCATATTCTTTTAAATATAACTGACAGTTTATTTCTACAACAATTTCTGTGTCAAACGTGTTGAATAAAGGATTGAATAAGGTTTGTGTTTCTTGAAACAACTTTGGAAATCCCTCCGTTTCCCCACAGAGGAAAAACTTTGAAATTTTGGTCGCGCTCCATAAATTGTATGAAATTCAACTAAAGCTTTACATTTTTGGTGTTTAGGGTGTTTAATTTGCTTCGGTCTTCAATCTTCGTTTTAAAGACCCTCATATTACTAGGTTATTCATAGATAAGAGCAATATAGATCTGCGAAGATTACAAAATTCAAGGTAGCTCAGGCATTTGTCTCACAAAAAGCTTTTAAAAAATCCTTTTAAAAATGACAAGAAAGGGAAGCCTGTCTCGAAATACGTCATTACAAGTAATTAGGGTAGCAAAACGTTGGTTTGAAGTTTTGGGACACATGTAAGAACTTTTTAGTGTGTTTTGATTGCGTGTGTGCTAGCGTAGCTTCCGTGACTTATCATGTAGATATATATTAGGCGGAATAGTAAAAAGATAAAGATTCTAAATAGGTAGGTACAAAAATGATGGGTGCACAAACTGCATTTATATTTTTTTATTTTTATTTATTAAACTTTTGTACAAAATACATAATGTAATATACAAGGCGGACTTAATACTAAAAGTATTCTCTGCCATTTACCTATACAATTTTGATTTAACTGTCACGAAACAGCTTGAGTTCCTGTTTTAGATAATGTTGCCCCTATGCGGGCAGTGTACTTACACACAACTTACAAACTTACTTAGTTTAAAATTAACTGTACTAACATCACAGGGGTCCAAATCCACATTCACTTCGCATTCGAACTTAAATATTTACGTCAAATTCGTAACAAACAAATGAAAGTAAGTGAAAAAAAACATTGAAGTCATTTGCAAGTTGGTGATCGAATTTTAGAGAATCGACCTCATTATCATCATCAGCCATTTAATGTCCCCACTGCTGGGGTACTGGCCTTCCTGATGGATGGATAAGGATACTGGGCCATGACCCACCACACATGCCCGATGCGGATTGGTGGGTATTAACGAATGCAATGCATTTGACCGGGACCAACGGCTTATTGTGTCTTCCGTTCCGAAGCACGGAGGACCTAGAGATGGAAAGTTTTTGGCTACCCATCCCCCGAACGACCATTGCGAAAGTTGCTTGACTTCAACGATGCGCAAACCACTGCGCTATGAGCGCCTAAATAAATGTCTTAAAATCTGATCACTTTTCAAATAATATTTTTTACGTCCCGATTATTCATAATTCTTGGTGACCAGAAGTAAGAGTGGCTTGTCTTGGCTTTAGTCACTCTCAGTAAGGACATCATTACCACAGAATGCGTGTTTCTTGCGAGTTTCCCCTCTTTATAGACCAGTAAATGCGGAATTACCGCGTCTGATATTACTTAAGATGTATATTTACTGTATAATGTCAGTTTTACTTAGCTGTTACAGGTTCGTTAATGTAATACCAAATGTAACGTAAAATTTAATGTATTTTTCAAATGACGAAAATTATTTTTAAAGTTCTTAGAAAACGTGATAAATTGTGTTTACGAGAACTCCTATAGGTATTATGTGTTTCTAATAAGATACTCTAGAAGTGCATAAAATATGTAAAATCTGCATTTAAATATCTTATTTAAAATAATTATCTTGGCTGGCATTTTAAGGTTTCTTTTTTTATAAAACTTGTGATATTAACTAGCATAGTTTTCAGAGTTTCAAACTGTAGTAACAGTGAAAATAATAAGGATTGTGCAGTTATTAATCTTCACAGAATATAGCAATTCATTATAATATGATGCCTAGCTTATTTAATCACGCACGGTCAACGATGAATTAAAATACCTACTCATATATTTTTTTTTTCATAATATAAACATTGAGAACCTTCTTATTTTTCTCACAACCAACGTTCATAATATCCGATCGGAAATGGCACCCTCTTCTGCTGACCCATTTTTTCCCAACTCGATCAAACTTACTCTCAATTTCTTCAGACAACTTGGTCAAACATAACCAGATGATTGCTTCGAAGTTTTGTGTTCGAACTCCCTTGTGGCCTGGGCTGATTAGTTACTTTTTATATAGAACGTAGGTACAGTCAAGAAATTTAATTTCCTACCTACCCATTTCGTTGAAATTTATTAAACATTCGCAATGCATAAAGTCGAAAGTTCTATTTCAGTATTACCTAATATTGAAATGTCAATATCTAGAGTGCGCGCGGTCAAAATCACTTCAAAATATTTTCCTAAAACTCGGAACAACTAAATTTACTGTAACTAGCGCCAAAAACGGCCCAGTCTCGCGCAAAATTATCTGCCAAGCACTCTACGTATAATTTTTTCAAATATCGTTGTCTTTTGTCAGAAATTGAATGATCTTTTTGAAATATGCCGGCTGAAGATCTTAGAAGTCAGGGCCCGTTAAATTGCTATAAAAAGAGGAAAAAAATACATACCGCCGCCGCTGTCACCGAGACAGAAAATATTGTCGATCTCATGAAGTTTGACTTAATACTCTGAGGTAACGTATTAAGTCGAGCTTCATGGTCGATCTAGAGTACCTACGCGCCACATAGCTTGGCGCGTGTCAATATCTGGAACTAATATTACGGCATGGGAATAGGGTTTATTTTTCCGACCGACCACGACGATCAGCGTCTTCTGACAAATGCCAAATTACGTGGCGCGAACTTTATAAGTAACTAGACAACAGATTAACGTAACTAGGCAAGAGATTAACTTAGTTGATCTGTTGTCTACTTCTAACGACACTGCATACTACATGTCAAAGCAACGACGTCGAACGTAATGCGTTTGCCTACGATATTTAACCTTAGTTGGGTTGGAAAGTTAAATTTCGTGACTGTACATAGTTTTGTTACTAGTATTTTTTATTTTAATAGATGGTGGAACTATATTATTAGGTACGTTACTAATTTTAAATAGGTAATTAATAAGAAGATAAGAAAGCTATTACTTCAGTAACCTGAATTCGGCTTCGATTAGCTTATGCCAATAAAAGCTTTTGTAACAAGCTCTTAAGAGGACTGTGTACCAAGCGGTCTCCATACAAACATTCATTGCTTGGTACACGGTCGTCTTAAGGACAAAATAATAAATATATATAATACATAGATACCTATACTGGTCATAATAAAGTTAATAAGCATAGCGTAGACTATCTAGGCCCTAGAAGCTCCGTATTATTATATGAAAAGTAAAAAAAAAAAAAATATTCGCTATCTCACCGTTTGTCCGCTCTTTACTTATTTCCATCGTGAAAATAATAGTATTTCTCGATCAGTGTCCAAACTCCCAAGCTTCTCTATATTTTAGTACTTGCGGGCAAGTCCTTAATTCCTAGCCAAGTATGATTGCAATCCATTTATCGTAAAACACAATCTTTACGATTGCCTGTTGAACTTTATGCTACAAACAGGCCGGCAAGTACAATGGACGAGTTACATAACTCCAGTGTATTCCAAACCTCCAGATCTTAGCCAGTGGGCCTTCCAATGTTGCAAAAAACATGAACACACTACGCAACCGCAGGCAAGGTTAGCCATTGTTACGTGAACGATAATATCAGAACAGGTCTCGATTCTAAGAGGCGAGTTTCAAGAATCCAATCTTGTGAATCGATGTTTTTGAGTCCAGTGTCCAGCTAATTAGGCGTCAAATTGTCTGTATCGCTAATCTTATGACAGGATTAGAACTAATTAAGTTAACACGGCACGTCTTACAATTGAGAGCACTTACATCATAGATATCGTTGAAAGTATTTCTTTTAGATAAGATACTATATCGCCTTTAGATAAACGACGCTAAGAAAGTCTTCTTTAAATTGAAGCTTCCATTATTCTCTCCAGAGACTTTGCTGTCTCTTAAAGATGAGCTACAATTTTTTTATGTACCGACTTAAGATTTTTTTCATATGAGTGGAGTATTATCATGATATCGATATGATCAGTATTCCATCCATAATAATAGTTGTCACCGCCTAAATAGGTTAGTTGCCCCAGCATAATAATTAGCCAAGTGTCGTCATAACATCGCCAATAATGTGCATGGACAAGTGCAAGTGGCATGTAGAAATTGTATTTGCAAATGGTTTATCGTAAAAGGGGACCGACTAGTTGTGAAACTGGTTACCACTTAATGAACTTGAGGTGTCCAATTTTAGGCTGTGGCAACTGCAACAGATGGTATTTAGTTGAAATCTTCTATGTGGTTCTTCAAGTACTGCAAGTATTACGAAACGGAATAGCTTGACAAATTATATCCTTTTATGCGACGGTTTCAGTAATTAGTATTTAAAAGATAATCTGTCTGTAGGAGTTCTGGTCCTTCTATAAATAATGATACTTAGTTGATGTACTTAATAGATAATCTGTAGGAGTTCTAGGCCTTCTATAAATGATGATACTTAAGTATTTGATTCTCTTTTTTTCTACGCGTTAACGGAATTTACTATTATAAAAGCACATTTTATAATACGTACCTACGTTTGCATAGAATCGCAAAAATAGGGTAAGTATATCACTGTTATTGAAATATTTAAATTTTAACGAAAGATATTTAATGATGAAGTTAAAAAATATAACATTTATGAACACCAAATGTGAAAAAATAGTTTGAATCTGTTTTACAACAAGTAAATTATAAGCTGTTTAATTTTGATTAAAGACGCTACAAACTTAGTGACGTCAGTCTTAGTCGTTCTCTCCTTGTCTAATTAGAAAGTTTGATGGCCTATTACTTTGAAATGATTCAAAATCAATTGGTACATAAGTGTTTTTTTTTTCGAAAAATATTTTAAATAAATAAAATAAATATCAGTAAAATGCCCTATTGCGAAGAAGCACATTATACTGTCAGGAGATCATGGCTATGGATCTGGCCTGAATTGAAGTGCTCTACCGGCTTATCAGTACAGTAGGTACTAAGATTAATGTTAACGACCTAGGACCGATTTTGTTTATACATGTGTGTATTGTGCAATAAGTAGAACCATTTCACCTGCAGTCGCAAAAGTAATAAGTTATTATACACTCATCGACAAGTCAGCCTTAAGAAAAATTAGCACGTACCTATTGAGTGTGCTAACTCTTCGATAAGCAAGATGGAGATGTTGCAATGTCAACTTAATTATATCAACTACTACTACAACTAGCTACTAGCTAGGACTAGCTTTACGCTCGCGGCTTTTCCCGCGTGAGCTAGACAATGTTTTTCCGTGGAAATGAAATATTATTTTCCCTGTGTAAAAAGCCTATTGCTATTCTTGACCCCAATCTACCTTTGTGTCAAATTTAATCGAGTAACAAACATCCAGCCTTACTTTCGCATTCATCATCATCCTCAGCCATTTAATCTCCTCACTGCTGGGGCACTGGCCTTCCTTATGGATGGATAAGGAGAACAGACCATGACCCACCACGCGGACCCGTGCGGATTGGTGGGTATTAACAACTGCAAATGTAGCCGGGACCAACGGCTTTACGTGCCTTCCGAAGCACGGAGGAGCTCGAGACGAAAAGTTTTTGGTCACCCATCCCGTGATTGACCATTGCGAATGTTGCTTAACCTCAACGGTCGCAGGCCAAGCGCGCTAACCACTGCGGGTTCCTCTAATCTATCTTTTGCATTAATAATATATGTAACTAGCGAATCCTCGCGGTCCGTTCCCGTGGGAATATCGGGATAAAATATAGCCTATGTCACTCGGGAAGAATGTAGCTTTCTAATGTTGAAAGAATTTGCTAAATCGGTTCAGGGTTGGGAGCCTATTCGATTCAAACAAACAAACATACAAACAATCAAATCTTTCCTCTTTTTTAATATTATTATAGATCTTAATAAGATTTCCACTTATCATTATTACTCGCTTGTTACAGCTTCATCAATATGGAGTGAAGAGCAGAATGCGGTGGTTTAAGAAAGGCGAGCCACCTCGGCTGCTGGTCGTCTCGCCTGAGGCTGAACCAAGGTCATCTAGGAGATCTAGAATCGGTAAGGTTTTCTGTTCTCAAATATTTGAGATAATCTTCTCTGTCATCTTATTTCTTATCTTACTTTGAAGTCTTGAACTAATAGTGCTAATAACTTGTACTGTTAAGTATTAAAGGCTTCCACACAGCACACACACCAGATGCGTGAGCAGCACGATGCGTTGCATCTGCAGCACGCTACGACCTAAAGCAATTCACACCGGCACCACGGTGGGCGTCGCACACGCATCGCAGTGCATCTGCGACGCCGCCCGTGCGTCAGCGACGCCGTGTGTTGCTTTCGGAACGCGGTTGTCATTTTGTTTCAATTCGTAATTCCGTTCCTATTCTATCCCACAAAAGAGAGTTTTTATCTTGTGGATCGCACATACATTTGTATCTGCGTACTATATTAATTAATTTTTCGCGTATTTTAAAATCCATGATGACAATTTGTAAATATTGACAACTGACGTGCCGCAGTCAGCGTCGCAGCTGCACGCAGACGTATAACGTCACCGCGGTGTGTCCTCAATTGAGAAATCCTATAGAATACAACGTCACTATGCCGGAGCGCGTGTGCGGCGTTGCCGTTCCGCTGTTGCGCGGCCATTTCGGTTTGTCTCTCGCGGACTGCCGTGCGGCTCTCGCACGCAAACGCATCGCAATGCAGCTGCGATACTGTTGGTGTGAACCTACGCGTACAAATTCATATATTACAACTCATGACGCACGCAGACGCAATGCAGCACGTCTGCGTGCGTTTTTGGTGTGTGGCAGCCTTTATTCTGTGCTAATACTATAAATGCGTAAGTTTAGATGTTTGTTACTCAATCATGGCGAAACGCCTGAACGGGTCTGGATGAAATTTCGCACAGAGATAGATTATAGTCTAGAATAGCATTATTATAAGCTACATTTTTGCTCCGGGAAAATATGTTATTTATCCTGTAGTTCACGAAGTTTAGTTTCACATATAATTGAATGAAAACATTCATAAATAGATGATAAGCCCTTTTTTGTTTCCAAATCAATCATCTCAAGATAATTAAAATCCCAGCAGTCGCCCGGAAAGGTCGTGGGTTCGAGTCCCATCGGAGCTGGTTGTGAGACGGGTCGACTTTTTCTAAATACTTCATTTTCCATTTTCGTTTCCAATCCCGTTTACAAATACTGCATCAAAAACGTTCCCTAAAAAAGTTCTGAAATGTTGGCAAATCAAAAACTAGGCAAGTCATCTAAAACATTAGATTCTTAAAATATGCATTTTATAGCAAAGTCATCTATGACACTTCGAAATAATAATAAAAATAGTAACCACACAACCACAGTATGTCTAATAAGTCTGAAGATATATAACACTTCAAAAATGGGCAATGTTTTCCAAGCAATAGATAATAATAGGCTAAATGATGTTATTTCATGCTAGAATAGAAAGTTAAAAATATCTTAATTAAAATGGATAACATTATATGCATGACAAGAGTTTGAGCAGAGTTTGCGATAATATTGCCTCTTTTAAATTAATTGAAATAAACTGCACAACACACCTACCTACTTACGTTGCATTTCTCGAAATCCACAGTCGTCCTACACACCAATTGTCTTTCAATTTACTTTTTAATGTTTATTGCAGTTATAAATCGCGCTGTTACCGCGAGGTGAGACATAATCGCCCACTTGTGCCTCTTTGCAGTTAACTGCATCTGTGTTGGCGTGGTTAATGTACTTGATGTTAGTAATAAATTCAAAGACGCCTACAGATTCCTGTAACGGAAGGTAATTGAGTGCTTCCGAGGGATGAAGTTGTAGAAATGTCTTTTCAAAGTGGTAAAATGGTTGGTAACTATAACAGAGTGTCCTATTATGAGTCATGAAGGAGAAGTACTCTCAATAGTTGAGATAGGAAACATTCTTTCATTTTTGGCCAGAAATAAAACTGCATTCACTGATTTTGTAAAAAAGTTTTTTTAGAAAACTTCACATCGAATCGACTCGATATCGAATCCATGATGTATTTTATTGTTTTCCTTTCTGTAACCAAGTTTCTAAGAGGGATTTAATCCTCATAAGTTAAAAAGTTCTAGTGTGGGAAGCGATTTTTTTTTTATGATTCAGTTTTATTTATATTCAAAAATAAAGGGATGTTTCCTTTTAGTCATAATTTGCTATCTCCACTATTAAGTTCTTGCCCTTCATGTCCCATAACTCCGGGATGCCCTTGTATACCACCAACTTTACTTGCAGTCTGTAATGGAACTTTGATTTAGCGCGTTCAGACAAAAGTTTTAGTTTTACAAAATTAGACCTGGCCCGTATCGCATTAATTTTGAACGGTAAAACTAAAGCAATTTTGAAGGCTAAGCAACTAATATATGGATGAACACTTTAATGCACACGATACTTACAGCCTTTCTGTGTTCTGTGCATAAAGCAAATAAACATATTTTCAACACACTTGCTCATAAAGTGAGCCTTATTACATCGATCTTAGGGCCATAAACCGAACTATAACCCACGCGTGCATAATAATATTACAGTACTAGTTGCGTAATAGAATTATCCCTACAAAGTTAAGTAAGTACCTAACTGCAAATTATATGCGAGTAAACAGAGACTTTTCAATTTAACCGGGTAATACAGTATCCCTACAAAGTTAAGTTAGTACCTAACTGCAAGTTATATGCGAGTCAACAGAGCATTTTCAATTTCAGCGGGTAATAGATACAGTTCTTTTTTTGTAACAACAAAGAGGTTTTATAGGGCTGAAAATCCATTTACGTTTTTAGAATAAATAAATGTGTCCCTAATTAAGACAAAAAACATAATTAAGTATATTATTATCAAATTATTTATAATTCACAATAATTTGTTATAAAACATTTGCATTTTATCACTATTATTATACTTAATTAATTTGAAGTAGGCTGTATGGCTGTATGTAATCAATCACCTCACATTTGGCGCGTGCAAAAAAAATAACTTGCGCGCTTTTTCCCTTAGTTAATATTAGGTTAATACAATATGTATGCAATAAATGTTTGTTTTTCCTCGCAAGTGTGTTGAAAAAGTGCGTATGAAACTCGTGAGCAACTTACTCACTAGACACTCGGCTGATTTACGCCCTCGCCTGCGGCTCGGGCTGCAACCCACAGCCTCGTGTATAATGAGCAACCTAAGCTCACTTGTATCATAATATACTATTATATTTCTATTATGATGTCATAAATGATTTTTTAAGCACAAATTATTCAATTTTAAAAAGTGCGGTCGGCATCTAGAAGCTTTCTAACTTTGAACAATATTTCCAAAACAGAACAAACAGACATAATAAAAACAAACGGTAACGCCAAATATACAGGTTGATTAAAAAAAAATCCGTGTATATCAATAAAAAACTGCGCAATCAAGCAGTGCATTCAAAGAGGCTGGTTATCTTTCTTGCAATCGAAAACGATTTATCTCAACTCTTTTGATAATAATTAACAAAGAAACAAATTGATAACAATGATTCTGTACAAATATTACTTCATTCTTTTGTGGAAGCTAGATATATCGATCGAAAGATCTATAGACGTTGATAACGCTTATCGTTTCGTCTCCGTTTTAGTGAGACTTTGATTTAAAATGCAATTAAAAATTTATTTATTTAGCATATTTTTCTTAAATAATAAGCAATCATTTTAATGTGGTGTAAGTTTAATTAATTTTGCAGTAAGTAATGACAAAATCTTCAGTTTTTCCAACGCATTCAAATTATATTTTGCTTTTGCTGCCATAAGTTTACTCAGTGCAGGAATAATGTATACTTATGTCGTGGTCAGATTATTGAATTGATAATTGTATGAAATGGACTAACAACACCATGAAATATAATGTCTGGGTCAGGCCGTAGATTTTGCCACATTCGAGGGTACAAAAGTCTCCGCCTCATATAATTTTAAATATAGTACTCTTAGAAATTTCTCAATCTTATTATCGTGTTTCCTAAGAAATAGCAAACCAAGGCAGATATAGATATTTGGATAAGTTTATAGATTTGGAAAACTATTTGACATTTCCCTCCCAAAAGTGCCGGATTTTTTATAAAAACCGCGAATCCGCATTGGTAGGTGTACAGCTTAAACATCGATAAAATTATCATTTTTTAACTTATTGATGAGCTGTTTGATTTGACGTTATAAAATAATAATAAGGTTGCCATTCCTTTAATATCTTTGCGTATTTCCTAAGAAAAAAGATAAATTTTCGGCGATAAGATTTTTTTTTTTGAAAAACCGTTTCTTTGCGCTACTTATATTGCGCAACCATTTTCACCCATTTTATGGTTTTAAAACATTTATTAAGATTTTGTTTGAGTGCTGGCATCACCAAATTATCGTATTCTATGGTCAATGCAGCGTTGACGACCATATTTTTTGACATTTCGGTGTCAACTCCGATCAAAGTGAAAAGTGTCGCCTACTTTGCAGAGTGCATTTTTTGAGATTTCAAGGTAAGTTTTTGATTAAAACTTATAATTGTTGTTGCGCATGGTTTAATTAGATGTGTGTGATCTGTATATGTTAAATTAACCTTGTAAAATAGTATATTTTAAGAGTTATAATCGATTTCATTTGCGCCTCGGTTCCGCAAAACTGTCTTTATGCCACTTTGCGATACCGGTTGCGTAGAAATTGCGCCACTTATTTTACGCTATTGAATAATAGTGCATGCACACAAGGTTTTCAAGTGTTTTTATTATTTTGAAATTAGTTTTAGCTGTAATTCCGCTAAAACACATGACTAGCATTACTATTAATTGATTTGTTAGCTTTTATTAATATTTATAAATACAGGGTGTTCGGCAGAACGTTAAACATACGAAAATAGGGGTAGGTGCGGTGGTCTGCTACCTAACCAGCCCCAAAGATTTTACCTAGGTCCAAAGCTTTTTTTATTTTGTATTTTATAAGTTTTGGAATTTCGTCACTTTCATACTAACTTTTAAACCCATCTAACTTTTTTCTTTATTGACAGATCTATATTTTTTTTTGGCATCTTAATGGTTGGCAGGTCCTTTTAAAAGTGATACTTCAAGCAGGTTGTTACTAGAGTCAAAGTAATGGACTCTCAAACATTGAAAAGAGTTGAAATAAATTTTAAAGTTGTATTATATTTATATAATTAATAATGAATAATACCAAATACCTCCATCTAACAAATTAAATGTATTTTTTTTTTGTAAATTGAACAAATCATACATAGGTACTTACTAGTTTTTGTCATCCTGTTTAACTTTACATTGTGCGCAATATATAAAAAAGAATTACTCATAGGTACATTATTGTTAATTATTAATTAAACATTCTTACATACCAACATCGTGTTTCTTTTTCTAGTTTGATGCAATACCTCTTGTTAGTACATGTTTGTTAAATAAAATCACATTAATGTACGTGCTCCTTAATAATTTTGCGCTACCATTTTGCGCCACTTTGTGCGACCGACTCGTAGAAACTTTTGCGTCACCATTGCGCTATTTGTGGCAAAATCTACGGCCTGACCCGTCTACGACATACCGGGTGGGGCTGGAAACACGATCAAAAATTTTAAGGGGTCAATGTACTCATGCATACAAACAACTTTTACTATGGTACCAATAAAAAAAAATCAGCTGTTCCATACATTTTGATCTATTCGATTTAAAATTTTCTATGGAACAGCTGATTTTTTTTCGCGATTTCAATGTTGGTACCATAGCAAAAGTTGTTTGTATGCATGAGTACATTGACCCCTTAAAATTTTTGATCGTGTTTCCAGCCCCACCCGGTATACAAACATTATATCTCAATCTATTTTTGGCGACTCTGTGGTCAAGTGACAGCACTGGATTTTTTATGCTGATGCCGTTACTCTGAGTAAGGGTCCGGGATCTATTCCCAGTCGGGAGAACTGTTTCGTGACTGGTGTATATTACATAACATAATTGCTTACGCTGCTTAATTTGAGATCGGAGCAATGTACTCGTATGTGATGGTGCCCAATATTCTCGCCTGGAATACAGGTTTACTTAGTTCAGGCAAAAGGTAACAGGTTTTTAGTCTAAATGTAATGTCTGTTCTATAAACAAATGTTTATCTGAACTTTTGAGAAATTAATAAATATTATTATAATTATTAATTACTTATCCTTACAATACAATCACAATAATCGCAAGTTACCTACAAAGTTATCTTGCAAAATTGACCTCTCGTCGGTCCACGATAATAATAACATTCCTTGGCACAAACAAAGCTATAAATATAAATAATTGCATTTTATCACAAAATGACATTATATACCTAGATCAATCTTCGACTTGATATGCAGTGCCTGGTGCAGTTAATAAGCAAAGCTGTCAAAACAACGCGACTGCGGCGAATCGTCGAAAGAGTTGATTGAACTATAAATCATACAACGATGCACTATCGCTTAGTATTCCTTTGGCCTGCTTTAATTAAATTAAAGTGCATTTTCATGACACTTTTTTATAAACTAAAATAAGTTTATTTATTTCCATATGGAAGTTATTCATTCAGTTCAATCACTTTCCAACCCCGTATAGATTTATTTAATCTGCCTCTTTCACGCCTGATTATGCGATTTAATCAAAATACATAGTAAAGTATTTTGATAAACACTATAAAGTTAATTAATGTTAACTTTGGTAAATTTATGACAGCGTCCGTAAACCAATCTCGTAATAATTTAAGAAAACTGTGCTTGCAAAGTTTTTAACCGACTTCATAAAAGGATGTTATCATTTTGATTGAATCAGGCGTCACTTGGCGAAAGTCCCTAACCATTGTGAAAAACTAAATATATGTAGCTTACTTCCGCAAAACACAATATGCAAGATGCACCGCCCACCCGCCTGCAAAAAATCTTGCATATTGTGTTTTGCGGAAGTTTTCACAAAGGATGTTATCAGTTTTATCTGTAGGTATTAGGTATGTAATAAAGTTGAAATTGGATAATATTTGAGTAAGTTTATAGGTAAGTATAGCGTTCTGTTTAGGTTTCTAAGCACGTGTGATAAATTTCTAAGTGTATGTATTTAATGTATGTATGATGTATGTTTAAATGTTTGTCCACGAATTACTCGAAAAATAAAATACAAATCGGGTTGATTCTTTTTGACTTAAACTAGGTGTATTTCAACCAGGTGAACAGTCTAAGTTTCATCAAAAGCGGTTTATTAGTTTTTGATATGGTATGGTAAATATTATGGTACAATCAACAGTAAAAATTTAAGAACAAACAAAAAGGTAGGTACTTATTAAAAAGAATAACCGACTTCAAAAAGGTACGTACCTACTTTTTTCCTTTACAGTTGACAGGTCTTTTTGAAGTCGGTTTATTTTTTTTAATTATTTTCGTTTATTAATTTAGCTTTGTAAGAGCTTTTGTTTGCATTTAACCCTAATACTCGCAACAGTCGTTAAGTCACATAAAACATGAATTTATCACGTACTGTTCCGCTCATTTGTAATTTGAGCCGTTCCATTCGATGCAGTAGCATGTTTACTTTAACGATATGATCGCGCTATGTACAGTTAGAATACAGACAACTAATCAAACTTTTCATGTTGACCTTGACCACGCTTTTATTGAGTACGTAATTTAATTTTAAGTTTGGCCGCTCACGGGTCACCGCACCGACTACAACCACAAAACGCCGCCGTGCGCCACTGACCTCTTTCCTGCAGTTCATTTTATATGAACTCGCCGCACACGGTTGACGCCGGTAGTCGTCACTTGTTTTTGTTTCTTCCTATTTTTTTTACTTTTAATGGGTTCGCTCTTGATCCCAATCCCAATCAACCCCATAGACTAAGACAGGATCCACACCACGATGGAGCGAGATAACCCAGATTGTGCCTATTCACCCTTGCTTTGAAGGTGGTCGAATTATAATAAGTATTCGGGAATACAGACGCAGGGAGGGAGTTCCACTCTTGCACACACTCAATCTTTTATATTGCGCACTTGCTGTGCGCAATATAAAAGATTGAGTGGCGCTTGGTGCGACATTTAGGAATATCAACCAAGAATGTGATGTAATATCCAATGAAAGAAGGGGGATGGCAGTATGAGCTCATGCAGCTCCTGAGCACACTCTCCAAAAGACCGACAGACAGGCGAGTTTGCGGCGGGCGGTGGTAGCTAGGGTGTGAAACTTGCTCTTCACCAGTTTTTTGTCGCCAATTAGCCTTTAATCTCTGCGTTGGGTCGTGTCCAGTGCAGCTAGTTGGTACTTCGCTGAGCCGTCCCAAAGCTGACTACAATATTCCATGCAAGATCGGACTTCAGGATCGGATCAGGAGTTGAAAGCTGTCCCGGCGTGAAATATCGCTTAACCTTATTTAGGACGCCTAACTTTTCTAGCTTCAAGTGGCGGTGGCTGTCGCGTGTGGCTCGTGTGCGGCGACGGCGCACACCTGCCCCGACTACAACCACAAAACGCCGTCACCGATCTATTTTCTGTAGTTTTCATACATATTATATGAACTCGCCGCACATGGTTGCCGCCCCAGGTAGTGTCACTTATTTTTTCTAGCTTCAAGTCGGCGGCGTCTGTGACTGTAGCGTGTGGCTCGTGTCCGGCCGGCGAGCGACGGTAAGCGTCTGCCAAACCTACGCGTCGTTGATTATAATATGCTTCTTTATAAAGATACGCATACGAATACCTCACTTAATGAAGTTGTTCTATTCTTTTCAAACTTTACAAAACATATTGATCGTTTACTGATTGACTGATATTTGTCCAATTATCTACCCGAAACAGCTAATTCCGTTATTCCGTTACCGATACGATTAACGATTGCGATTCGATTTCGCACGCACGTTTATTACGCATGACAACGTTTTGTCATTCACAACTATCGGTTATGTAACGCTCAAGCAACACCGTTTAGTAATTATATAACAATAACAAGTTGGAAGGAAAATGCTAAGTCGAATATTCGAGTTATTGTAACAAACATAATTTTCGGTATAGGGGTTTTCCGTAAAATAATTAAATTAAATAATTGTTAATTTCAATTAGGTAGGTAAGTATCTTGCCAAAATCCGCATTGGGCCAGGTTTTGAAGATTAGGCCCACCACCCCCTTAAAACATGTACTAAAAGCCGCCTGCAATACTGTAATGTCCTTGACAAAAATATATTTCATCGCAATGTATTTGTAAATTCATTCATTTCACAACTAACATAACACTCATCATCATCATCAGCCATGAGTCCACTGCTGAACATAGCCTCCTTCTTATAGCGCCACAAAGAGCGGCTGTGGGCTATTCGCAGCCAGCCATCGGCTTCCCGGAACTTGGGTCATCGGTCCACTTAGTACAGGAAAAATAGCATATTTTCGCGGAGTGGGGAGGCATCCTATTCGTGGTCGCCACTCCAGAACCTTTCCTCCGCAGCTCAACTTCCAAAACAATTTTTTAATGTAACACTCAAAGGACGTCGGATTTGTTTATGAGTGGTATTCGTTAGGAATAGAACATTTATTACGTTATGAAACAAATAGCATTGGTATTAGTTTTTGGTATTAGAAAGGAATAGATCCGACGAATAAGTGTTTTTGAACTAAATAAGTAATTAAATTTCACTGTGATGCTTATGATTATTATGAGTATGATGCGTTACAGGTATTACTTTTTGATTATGTAGGTATTTTTAACTAATAAATATTAGACATTATATTATGTAGGTTGTTGTTAAAGTTTATTTCCTTAAAATACATTATTCGCCCGGATAGTGAAAGGTTGTTGGTTCTTGTCCCATCGGAGCTAGTTGTAAGATGGGTCGATTTTTTCTAATAAGTACTTCATTTGTGTTACACTTAAGTTTATTTGAATAGATTTTATCATTATTATTTTCACCATTTCATTACGGATAAACTTGTTTTGATAATAATTTTTTAATACAGTTGCTCAAAAAGTGGCGTATTGCAGGGACGTATAGCGTTCGGGATGTGGGCTATTACACACTCGAGCTTTTTCTTTACCTTTCCCGAACTCGTGCGTTTTCTTTCCCAACTGTCAACGAACTGCCACGAAGTTTTTACTAAAAAAAATCATAGAAGTTTTTATGATTTATGCAAATATTTCTAAAAAGAAGCTACTTATTTGTTTCAATATCAGATTTAAAAGTAATTTTAATTAAAATTTAAACATTAAATTAATATTAGTATCGGTAAGTGAAAAGAAAATGACGGACCTTATTTCTTAATTTTCTAAATTAGTTTTTTCTGGTTTTATTATTGTGGTATGGTGGAATTGGGTGTTTGACTGTTGTTGAAATCCTTACTTATATTATAAATGCGAAAATGTCTGTCTGTGTGTTACACAATCACGCCTAAACTACTGAACCGATTTGAATGAAAATTGGTACAGAGATAGTCTAGAGGCTGAGAAAGGACATAGGCTACTTTTTATTCCTGAAAAATATCACCTTCCCGCGGGATAACGTCGTGTAGTACACGCGGGCGAAGCCGCGGGCGGAAGGCTAGTATGACTATAAAAATTAAAAATAGTTGTTCAGTACACGTGTGGAACCGTCATTGCAACTTGTTGTCCGACTGTCAACCCTCACCTTCGGCTGCGCCTCGGCTCGGGTAAACATTTGTCGGAACTCTTTGCAATGATAGGCTTTCCGCACTCGTAATGAAATATACTATTATTAAGTCTCACGAAACGTGACTTTACAATAAAATTAAGCATTTAATAATTTCACATAGTAAGGCAAACATAGCTCGAAAAAATCAATTTTATCAATAATTTCTCAAAACTTGAAAAACGTTGTAGCAGTCAAAAGAAAAACAATTTATATTATAAAATAACAAGTACTCTACAATTAATTAGTTCAATCATCAAATTATATTTATTTGTTTGCATTCACAATGCAATTTTTATTATTGAAAATGAAATATTAGGAAAAAAACGACCCATCCTCCAAGTAGCTCCGCCGGGAATCGAACCCGGGACCTTTCACTGTCCGAGCGCCTGCTCTGACCGCTGAGCTACGGAGTCGTTAAGAATAAACGACTCGACTCGGGTTCGATTCTCGGTGGAGCTACTTGGAGGATGGGTCGTTTTTTTTCTAATATTTCATTTTCAATAGTTAAATAATTTATACCAATTTAGGTTAAATTGCCCAAAATTTCGTTACCTACCAATTAACTGACAACAATTTATTATTTATTTCCAGATGAGTCACCTGTCCGATATCCTCAACGCAAAAGCAGTAGCAGCTCAGTGGAAACCAATTTCTACAACCTCAGCGACCAAATCATTATCGTCGAGAAATCACCTCATCGATTTCACCGCGGCAGCGAGACTCCCGTAACTCGCCGCATATCTCTTCAAAATGGTCCCACTTCACCGCATGATGGCTATAACGCGACACGGAAAAACCGCGGAGGCTCTTTAGAGAAAGAATATACGATATACCGAGAAAAACGAAACCCGTTACTCGACAAAGTGAAAAACACTAAGCTATCGTGCTTTAAGTCCAATGGACCATTACGACACGCTGAAGACGCTGCCTCTACATCGGGAAGTGACTGCAGTGGTTTCGGTCATATTGAAGACCCCAACCATTGTCGGTACCCTAACAACTACGCTGAAAGTCATTTAGAATTTGAAAATCAAAATCCTTGGGTAAAAATGTCAAATTACGATGATGACGTATTCTTCACCAAAAACATGACTAGTCCTGTTGACAATCAATGGAGGGAAGGCAAGTCATTTGCGAACAGAAGCACAAGATGCTACAGCTCTGGTTCAGAGTGTGATCGTTACCACGCTATTCCAAAAGTAGGAGCCAAGTTATCTAAGTCAAGTGATCAAATTTTCAATGACGATTACGAGCCTTACGACGACATGCCCATCGCTCTGAAGTCTCAAAATAAGACTGATAAATATAAGAATAATAAAAACGAAAAAGACACCATTGGTCCTAGTTCCTGTCTATCAGCCAAGCTTAGAGCTATGTCAGATCGCTATTTAAAATCATCAACTAATAAATTCCTCTCTAAATTATATCGACCGAACGGCGAGAATGAAGATGAAGTGAGCGGTAGTAACGATAATATATTAAAATCAAGTAGTAGCAAGAGTCGAAAGAAAAGGGGTGGAGTCAAAGCTAAATTACGTAGTTTTTCGTATGGTGCATTGCCAGGATTGGATGAATTTCAAAAAAGCCATTCTGTTTTCCATGATGATGTTTACCAAGTAGCAGGTGATGATGAAAATGTTTTGATACAAGACTGCGAAGATGCTGACTCAGGTATTCTAGTCAACGAGTCGGCAGCTTCATCTATTTTCGACAGTGATAGGATATCTTCACGCTGTGAAAGTTCTGCTTCACATGTAAATACTTTGGTACCGTGCCATGGGAGAAGTGTATCTGGTGATCAAAGTTATCCTCATAAGCCTCGATCATCAGGCAGAATTAGTAGAGAAAGAAGTGATCACCCAAAACCTAGACCTCGCCAAACCCAAAGAGCGTTGTCCTTAGATCGCAAAGAAATCCTTAGGAGGATGCCAAAGAACAATGATGCAGTCTATGCAGAACCTCAATATTTACAACTAACTGAGAAACAAAGGATGCGCCAGCGTGATATTAATATAGGTGATTCGGGTATACCGCCCATACCTCCATGTAGGAAACCAACAAGGGGTGGCAAAATAGAGAAATCAGAATTCAAAGTTGTTAGAATAATGAGAAGGAACCCATCCGATGAATTGGGCATTTTTATCGCCAAAACAAAATTATCCGATGAAGGCCATATAGGTTACCTAGTAGCTCATGTTGTTCCTGGTGGTTTAGCTGAAAAGTAAGTAACACATGACAATGATCAAATAATTAGTAATTAGTAAAAATTAGTAACATACATTATTATTAAATTATGATTATTAAGTTGGTATACACTATGCATTTTGTTAGATAAAAATATGCTAGAAAGGCTCAAAGTGCTCAAACTGTAGTGCATAGAGTAACTTAGCGTCTGGGCAATTTGTCAAAAAGCAACATATTTTTTTTTTATTCCATAACAAACTCATGAGATAGCACTTCATTAAATCATGATAAAAAATTACCAACGTATTCATTCCTAGGTTTTTTCAAATTTTGAAAGGTTATTTTTCAAATAAAATGGTAATTTATTTTCAGGGAGGGATCACTGCGCATTGGCGATGAGCTTTTAAATGTAAATGGCCGCAGGCTACGAGATCTCACAATGGCCGAAGCTAAGGATGCTTTGAAATCTGGTTCATCCGAAATAGACATCGTGATCTGCCGACAGCGTGAAAAGCCTGCTGACACCAGGCAAAGAGAACCGTCTCAGCGCAGCATAAACCTCATGCGTGAAAGTTCCGTGGATTACGAGAACGCAATAATATTAGGAAAGGAAAAACGTGTTGATAAATATGACGTCACGATAGACCGGCGGCGGTCGCAGGATGAGTCGTGTAATCGCGGCGCGCTATCAGCTGCGGACGAGCCGGCCGACAGCACGTCGCATGCGCACTCGCACTTCCTCAAAGGCCAGAACGCGAGCTACAGCAGCATGAACAACAAGTTGCTGCGCCGACAAGTGGTCAGCTATGGCGGCGCGAACAAGGACGCACTGGCCCTCAGTTGCGCGGGAGACATCGTCGACGTCGACGTACCAGACGGCACGGACAGGTTTAAAGAAGCCCAAGACAGTGAAAATGATATACAAACGCCGAACGCGGCAAACTTTTGCACGCTTCCAAGAAGACCTCGAGCGCCGACGCACACATATCACACCATCACGTTTGAGAAAGGACATGGGAAAAAGCCGCTCGGATTTACGATCGTCGGCGGTCGTGACTCTCCTCGGGGACCACTGGGAATTTTTATCAAGAGTATCCTTTCACAAGGGCAAGCTATCGATGACGGGAGACTGAAAGCAGGTATGCATTCAAAACATTCTTAAAACGATACTTTGTTACCGAGAAAATAGTGCATGTAATCCTTTGGTTAAGAAGTAGAAATCGAATTATATTATTCAACAAGTATTGTAAATGCATCAAAGTATTTAAACAATGCAGCGCTATCGTCCGACTATTGTAACTGGAATGAATATCGACCCGATAAAAATATTTATTTAACCGCATTAAACTGATGTGCGTTACAATGAGCAATTTTGTAGGTTCGGCTCGACACATGAATTAATTTGACGATTTCATTACTTAACATAATACCTTGTTGAGCAGGTAAATTAAAACAATGTATGCATCTACGTCATGTTCATATTACGCTTCATTAGTTTATCAACGTCAGTGTTCATCCTTCATTGTTTACTAGTGTGTATGGTTTCCCGTTGATAGTTGTTCATAGAATGCACTGTATGCTATAGATAATAGGGATAGTTCATACTACTATATGGTGTAATGAAACCTGACAATGGAGTTTATAAACGAATATGTGTCTGTCCGTAAGTTGTTTGTAATAGGGATTTTATTTGCTTGTCTAATAAGTATGTTTTCAACACACTTGCTCATAAAGTGAGCCTTATTACATCGATCTTAGGGCCATAAACCGAACTATAACCCACGCGTGCATAATAATATTACAGTACTAGTTGCGTTATAGAATTATCCCTACGAAGTTAAGTAAGTACCTAACTGCAAATTATATGCGAGTAAACAGAGACTTTTCAATTTAACCGGGTAATACAGTATCCCTACAAAGTTAAGTTAGTACCTAACTGCAAGTTAAATGCGAGTCAACAGAGCATTTTCAATTTCAGCGGGTAATAGATACAGTTCTTTTTTTGTAACAACAAAGAGGTTTTATACGGCTGAAAATCCATTTACGTTTTTAGAATAAATAAATGTGTCCCTAATTAAGACAAAAAACATAATTAAGTATATTATTATCAAATTATTTATAATTCACAATAATTTGTTTTAAAACATTTGCATTTTATATCACTATTATTATACCTAATTATTTTGAAGTAGGCTGTATGGCTGTATGTAATCAATGAACTCACATTTGGCGCGTGCCAAAAAAAAGAAACTTGCGCGCTTTTTCTCTTAGTTAATATTAGGTTAGTACAATATGTATGCAATAAATGTTTGTTTTTCCTCGCAAGTGTGTTGAAAAAGTGCGTATGAAACTCGTGAGCAACTTACTCACTAGACACTCGGCTGATTTACGCCCTCGCCTGCGGCTCGGGCTGCAACACACAGCCTCGTGTATAATGAGCAACCTAAGCTCACTTGTATCATAATATACTATTATATGATTCCAGGGGACGAAGTTCTAGCGGTAAATGGTCAAGCATGCCACGAGTTAGCGCATGTGCAAGCTCTGGCATTGTTCAAATCTGTGAGAAGCGGGCCTATAGAACTCAGGGTCTGCCGGAGAGTGAAAAATCCTCAGTAAGTAATCCTCTCTATTTATTTTTCTAAGAGACAAAGTTGCCTAGCAAAAGCGGCATCGTAATATTTTATTCAAACTATTTCCTTACAAACATATTATTTCCTTCTTTATTGTCAATGACGTTATTATCTGACCACAAGAAAGAGTCAATGGTTAATACCCGAAAGGGGTAGGTAAACGTCTTGTTTTTGATCGTACCCGTCACATTTTATTACAAAACAATATGACTAATATAAGAAAGTTTTCATCTACTTAGTTACTAAAGTTTTGATATATGCCTTGCAACATAATGTAGACTTTTCTTACGCACAAATATTAATTGGGAGGTTGACTAGCGTTCGATTATCGGGTGTAGTATAGCTATTATAGTGTTTTGTATTAATACCAGTTTTTTTATTTACAGATCAACCAAAGCGAAATCCTGCACAGACCTATTAAATGACGAGGAATAACCTTACTTATATATTTTTGTCTATTTGATGATTTTGCATGTAGACCAGAAAATGAAATTATAAAATATGTTACAAAAAGCAAAGCGTATGAGCAATGTAAGTATCTCTGTTCTTTTTTTATTTGCGAATTTTAAAGATTCAAGAACTAGAACAGATTATATTTAAAGAACTGTATTGAATCACATTAATGTCATACAAAATACAGCTTTAAATTGTTTAAAGTATCAACCTAACTTATCTATAACTTATGTGCCATTCAATCTGTATTTCAAGATTTCTTTCAAAATCACTATTAGAACGATATTTCAATCAAATTCTGTACCTGACTTTAATTTCTTTTTTTATTTTTATATCGAAGCTCAAAGTAAGTGCACGATTAAAATGAAAAACTCCAAAGATAAGAATTAGGTATTTCGTTACTTTATCAGCAAGTTATCTGATAACTGTTAGTTCTAAGTAATCGGTATGTAGAAATTGTAAAAAATAGTTATAGTATTACGTATCGTTTATTTTCAAAGTCTGCATTAATTATAATAGTGTTAGTTATTTACATTCAATTACTATGCAAGTTGACTATCATTGCACATTATTGCATTATTATTAGAAAAAAATTCGAGTTATATCTTTATGAAATATTATGAGAATAGATTGTTAAAAATTATGAATTGAAATCATAAAATTGTATATTTATTATGTAAGTGTATGTGCAATAAAATTATGTTTTGCTTTGAAATGTGTCAAAAAGTAAAGATCTGTCTGTACTGTGATAGTTTGTATTCGATTTAACATTGTGGAATTTTCTTTATTCACTCAAAATGGTATTTTTAATCTTCAAATACTTATATCAAATGTTACTTATTTTCTTATGGTTGCATTATTTGAAATTAGGACTAAACTAGAAGGTAGTAGTAGGTACGAAAGCATACGTACACAGAAAAGATCTAGCTCAATAAAAACATTTCCAATAATGTAATCGTATTGAAATATGAATTTAGTTCCTTTTGATTATATTGTCTAAAAAAATAATGTGATTGATTAAAAAAAGCACGAGTTTTCTACAAATCAATTCAAAATAAATAAAATAAAAAATAATAAAATATTTATTCACTTAGACATAATAAATATTTATATATGAATCGTCAACATTTTGTAACTTACTGATTATATAAGCAATATCTTTAACTCATTAAAAATATTAGAAAGAGCTATCACACAATCACAATTAATAAGAAAAACTATTTTGTGGATTGATTACAATATTATTACGTACCTATAATGTATTTTTTATTATTATATGTATTTTTGGAATCCTTTAGGTCCTATGCAATTTTCCAGTGATCAAATATTTAGAAATACCGTTTCGATTTCAATAAAACACTATTCAGACATTAAAGCAACTTTATTCTTTCTCCAGATTTGTTACTCTTAAAATCATTTCACCTGAATCAGACCAAATGTCCATCTTAAACATATATATTTTAGTTTTAATACATTACTAGACACAACTTATGCTTCCTTCATCTGAACAGTGTTTTGTTACAATCATTTGGTGCGTGACAGTTTTATAAACAGATGAAAGAGACTTTATTTTTAATGGTGTATGCAATGTGTATTTTAAACTGCAGTCAGTGCATTGATATCTATCTCATGTCGAAGATCTAATGATATTTTATCTGAACTAAATACCACATGGCCGTTTCCTATATCTTATTCTTAGCAAGATCTTTATTTTGGTTACTATTCTGTAAGTTCAAAGGTAAATTGTAACTAACGCAATCAGTTAAATTTAAAAACTTAATTTGTATGGTTATTTGAATGCTCTTTATAAGATTTCTTCAACTCCTTAACCCTTAACCGGAATCGTGGGTCCTTTTGGACCCAACGGCGATGAAAAATTCGTTTAATTTTTAAACGCATGAAGTTAGATGCTTGTGCTTTCATGTAATCTCGTTAATTGGTGAGGTGCGGCATTTTTTTTTTAATTTTAAGTACTTTTTTTAGATTTACGTAATGTCAAAGTGAGATATTCAGAAATCTCTATCAAGTATAGTGTCTAAGTATCAATTTTGAAAAACAGGATAGTTTTAATTACTTTATTAAAAAAATATAATTTGTATTTTTTATTAGACCTGTTTTATTACTATACTGACCCATTTATGTCGTTACCTCAAATAATTTATGAAATGTATAGCTTTTAATTTCTGGGTCCAAAATGACCCACGATTCCAGTTACGTTGATCAAAATAGCGATTCCGGTTAAGGGTTAAATTACAACAAAATACATGAAATGTTTTTCATATAAACATATATTTTTTAAGACGTTTCTTTTTAAATGGCATGTTAGGACACATTATAATCTGGTGATCCACACAGTAAACACGGTAATTTTTTTATCACTCATGAAAACAAACAACTTTTGCTAGGAGACCAAAACTGAAATCGCGAAAAAAAAACAGCTGTTCCATCAATGGCTGTTCCATACAAAAGTGCAAAAATATTTAAATGAAAATTTATATGGAACCGCTTATTATTATTTTTCGAGATTTCAGTTTTGGTCCCATAATAAATGTTGTTTGTTTTCATGAGTAGAATAATCCCTAAAATTATCCGGGATGATAAAAAAATACCGTGTATATCTAAGTATAGCGACACCGATAGAAGTTTACAAAATGTGAAACACCAACGCTTTCTAAGGAAGAGATATTTTAATCGGTCATGCTTTTCTTGTTCGTCATTTGATCCCTAGCACTTGATAAGCCAACATAAGGCCACCATAGACGATCTAGTTATTTGATCAAACAGGCTGGTTCAAACAGTTTGATCAAATAAAATACGAAAATTCATATTTCTTCAAATCGTTTGATTACCCATACCTATGAAATTTGATCAAATTTTACTACAGTAATTCATGCCAATTTGATCGTACTGTTTGAACCAGCCTGTTTGATCAAATTACCTGGGTGCCTACCATCAACTCTTATTGCGGTTTTGTTTAGGAACCTAAACTGATCTGCTTCGCTTATTCGTACCACGACAGCTTAATATCAATGACAGCGATTCAGTGATCATTCAATGACATTTCACAGCCGCTGAGCTGTCATCAACTCTTATTTGACGTATAACTTGGCCAAGCTAACATGTCACCTGCAGGTAATACCCGTCCCTTTCACTCTCCTGGCATGACAGAATCGAGTGAAAGATACGGGTAGAAGAAATAAGGACACAAATCGTTCGGTCATTCACATTTAGCAATTCATTTGCGATCCAGTTTTTAGAAGGTCATGGTACGAAAGAAAGCAATTCATTTTAGGAACCTATTCTGCATCGCGCTATTTTTGAATCGCTGTCTTAAAGTCGATGGTATGCACCCTGAACGTCTATGGCGGCCATTACACTAAAAACTATTACAGAACGATATGTAGTGTTGATTTTATTAAAAACTATGTACCTACTCGTGTTTTAACGAGTAAATTTATTGCATTAATTTTGTATAAATTATGTAATTATTGTCAGTTCGATCCAATTATTATTAAAAGTTTTACTATACATATCATTTATTTTAGCATAAATAGGAATTGTAATATTTTTTGTTTAAATGTTTCAAAATAAATAATGTACTTATTAAATTACTATGTTTTACTTTGCTTAAAAAAGGTAATAATACCTACCCCTACGATATACCTTCAGAATAGTTTAAAAAGTTGTTCAGAACAAAAGAGGAAATGTATCAAAGGGTCCCAAAAATAAGTTTTATTTTAATTTTTAGTTTTTTGCATTCACAATGCAACTTTTATATTTTTATTTTAGAAAAAATCGACTCCTCTCACAACCAGCTCCGATGGGACTCGAACCCACGACCTTTCGCTTTCCGGGCGACTGCTCTAACCACTGAGCTCCGTAGCTCAGTGGTTAGAGCAGTCGCCCGGAAAGCGAAAGGTCGTGGGCTCGAGTCCCTTTGGAGCTGGGGGCCAAGTCTGCTAACCACAATCGTGTCTCAATCGTGTTTTAATTGTAGTTCAGTTGTAGTGCTTTTTTACACACTAGTTACAAGAAGTGTGTATTTTTTCACAATACTAGTGATGGTCACACCACACACTACATTCACATCATCATACTGTCATAATTCTTGTAACTAGTGTTTTAAAGAGCACTACAACTGAACTACAATCGAAACACGATTGAGATAAGATTGTGACTTAACGTTGGTTGTGAGAGGAGTCGATTCGAGAACCCCCTGGTTGTGAGAGGAGTCGATTTTTTCTAAAATACTTCATTTACCATTTTTTAATAAGTTATCTATTACTCAAGTAATTCTAATGTCAGAGCCATATCTATCTTTTTCAGGTTTATTAAGATATAGAGGCAGAAATGCGTAATCCCAATGCGTAAAATATTGAAACTGAAAGTAAATAAATACAATTTAAATGAAGAGGCACTAATGATGCATATACAGTGGTGAAAACTTAGTTAACAAAATACATTTTAAAAATATGAAAATGGTAGTACAAATTGAATTTTTGAACACCTTCAACAGAACGCCGTCTACAGAAAATTGACAGAACTTGCACTGCCTTATAGCCGCTACACACGTTCCTATCCGACCGCCGCCGATTCGTTGCAGACGAACTTCGCTGCAAATCTGATCCACATAATCCACACACATCCATATAACACACGTTTAAACCATTTCTGCCGCACCAAATCTGGTTGGCGCTACACTCGTTCCGATTTGGTCTGGCCGCACCGAGGTATACTTAGTTGCAGGTGTTGCTTGCTAATCTCCCAATATTAATGTTATTTATAAATAATGAAAACATCGATTTGCCTGCAATAAATAGATTAAAAAGAAAAAGAAAAGTTTGTTATTGTTTTATTATTTTTTAATAAATTCTCATTAAAATACAAAGCACATCGATCAACAATAACACCTAGTTCAAGATACATAGTTGGAGTGACAGACATGGCCGAGCGTTATACGCCCACTTGAGAGTATAATTATAAGTAGATTATTTTGACAGTGTCATTAAACTAAGGTATTTCAAACTTGGAACGCTTCCTGTCATTTATAATGTAAAATTGTAACATCCGTAACCTTTTTTCTCCGTTTAAAAAAAAATTCAGTCTGTGCCCTATAAAGTTTTCATTTAGTTCGTGAGCCTTCATCTAGTAATATTGTTGATCGGAATTAAAGCAGCACTTATTGATGAGGTGTTATGCCTTCTTTATATAAATTTAGCTATACGACAAAATGCGATTTACAAATAAAATATACGGTAAAACTAATAGATAATAGAATCTTTGCATAAATAGGCAGTTTCGTACCTTTCGTTCATTCAGTCTTCGCGAAAGTCATGAACGAGCATTAATGTCTGCCTTAAAGATTTCCGCTTGTACATATTTTCTCCCTAAATCTAGGGAAACTCTCCAAAATTGTCAACACTGCCTAGTTGGTCCGGTCGGGAGGGTACACACGTTCCGATTTGGTTGGAAGTGAAGTTCGTGCGAACCAAATCCGGCCGTACTGCGTCAAACACGAATAATTATTATTATGGTCGGACGACTACTACACACGTCCAGATTTGGTTTGGAGCAGACCAAATCGGTCGGATCGGGACGTGTGTAGAGCCTATTAAAATTTTTCGCCTACATTGTAACACGGTCACTGTAAACTAGATGGCGTTACGTGGCCGGGAAATGGGAAATTAACATTTCTTTGTTACAATGAAAAACAAAAACGACATATATTTCTAGAAATTTAACCGGTCATGGCTTATATATGAATCTTTAAGATTAAAATTTTCTTAAGTTTTGAAAATATTGAAAATGAAGTAAGTACCAACCTACTTATAAGAAAAAGTCGTTCGGAATCGACTCCGTAGCTTAGTGGTTAGAGCATTCGCCCGGACATTGAAAGGTCGTGGGTTCGAGTTCGAGTCCCATCGGTGCTAGTAAAGTTGTGAGACGGGTAGATGTTTTCTCATACTTCATTTTCAATAATAAAAATTGCATTTAAACTTTATTTTTATTATCTTCTTTCTTTTCTTTTTTCTTTTATTCTTTTTTTTTATTTCAAAATAATTTCTTATGTTTACATTATTAGAATGCAGGTGTTTAGCATTCCAATACTTCTAGGAGTATCGTATCAAGTATGTTATGTTAGTCTTCTCGGTAAGTCCTACTGAGGTGGTCACCAACTCTACAATTTAATACCCACTAGGCTTCACTTTACCCAAATGAGGCATTTGGGTAAAGTGAAGTTTTTAACCATTCGTTGTCTAGTTGCATAGACACTTTGGACACAAGTAGGGCTAGCATGACGGCAACGAGATAGCACGAGATAGTTTGTCGCGCGCCTTCCAACCAATCAGCAGTCACGCGCGCTATCTACGAGCGATCTGATTGGTCGAAAGTAATGTGACAAACTATCTCGTTGCTGTCATGTTAGCCCTAAAGGACACCTAACACCTAACACAATGACTACAAAATCTACTATAAAACAAGTTGCACACAACAGTTACATTAAAATAGCATCGGTACTAAACTTGACAATATACGGCGCCAAAAACTCCGGTTGCTTATTGGTTGGTTATTAATTTTCCTACCCGTCTTGGATATCGTGGGTACCATAGAGCAAATAAATTTCCGTGTTCTGTGGTGGGTACGGTACCCATTTGTCTATACCGACTCCTTGTTGTTTTGAGTTAATTAAGCAAGATAAGATTTTAAGATTTATACACCATAATTTTTAATAGTCGGTTAACGGAAATAAAGAAACGTTGGGTAAGGAATCTTTACTCTGATCTGTTATTTAGGTATATAATTCTATTCACCATAATTAAAAGCGATAAGGTCATAGGTAGATACTTATCTAACATTACTTGTGGAGTTTTTAAGCAATCTACTTTCATGAATAAATCACTTAACCTACGTTTAAATGTAAATACTTTCCATTTTAACAGTTCACATGCAATTCTGTAGTACCTAGCTATTCCTTATATTTTTCAATGGGAGCCATCAATTTATTGGTGTGAAACTTTCTCTTTCGGCAATTCAATATAAAACAATGGAATATGATGGCGTGCAGAAGACTTAAATTGTTTCACCGCTACTTATTTCAATGGATTGGAAGTGAGATAGGCCAGCGAAGCCGATTTATTAGTCTTTTTCCTGGTAAAAGGAAAGAAAAGTTTTGTTAAGAACTATTACTTACACAGTTATTAACGATTAAAAATAACAATCACAATGTTCATTAATATGGTAGTATAGTCAATTACCTATGTGGTGTGGAATCGAAGGAATCAGTCAGCTTCATTGTTTTGCATAATTTTTAAAAACTGTATTAAATAAAAAATGGTAGTAATGTTAAAAATATCTATTCTTGAAAATGAAATAGAAAATCGGCCCGTTTCGCAACTAGCTCCGATGTGAATCGAACCCACGCCCTTTCATCTAGTCCCATCGGAGCTAGTTGTGAGACGGGTCGATTTTTTATAATATTTCCTTTTTAATCATGTAAACATTGCATTGTGAATGCAAAAAAGTAAAAATAAGCTATCCATTCCTAACGACTGATACCTAATTTAAAATGCGAACATAAATCAGTCAATCGAGGTCTTCCTATTTTACATTGTCACGAGCGTTCGTCTGAACAACAGATTAATAAATTGCTAAATAGCATTCTGCACGATGCACCCGGGCGCAACCAGAGCGGGTCGCCAGTAAGTTTAAAAATAGGCCAAGTGCGAGTCGGACTCATGCACGAAGGGTTCCGTACCATTATGTGTACTACAACATTAGACACTATATTTTAAATCGAAGAAAAACGGCAAAAAGTCACGTTTGTTGAATGGGAGCCCCCCTTAAATCTTTATTTTATTTAAATTTAATTATTTATTTTTAAACTAGCTGTGCCCGCGACTTCGTCCGCGTGGAATAGTGACTTTCGGCAGCATTTTTCATTTTTAGGCTACTAAGCGTTTTTGATTTTTTTAAATTAATTAATTTATTATATATATGTACAGCGCTATGATACATATTAACGCATTAAAAATTTATATCACATAGCCTTCCGCCCGCGGTTTCGCCCGCGTGTACGACACGACGTTATCCCGAGGGAAAGTGATATTTTTCCGGGATAAAAATTAAACTATGACACTCTTTAGCTCCCAAACTAAAAAACCCAGGTACTAAAAAACACGTCGATCCGTTGCTCCGTTTGATGTGAAAGACGGACATACCTACAAACAAACTCACTTTCACATTTATAATATTAGTATAGATTGTATGTCAAAAGAAAATACTTATCACGCTGAACAATTTCTCTTAAGATGTTATATTTGTACTTGTACCTCCTATAGTTTAGCTGGGCTGCTAGGGTTCCACATCAGGTGTGCCAGACCTTCGATATTTTTCCGTCAATAGAAAATGTTCATAACGCTAAACAACTTTTCTTAAGACGCTATGTTTGTATTTTTTATAGTATAACCTGGCTGATAGGGTTTCACATCAGGTGCACCAGACCTTTAAACTTTGTACGTCAATAGAAAATGCTCATTACCTTTAACAATTTTCCTTAAGACGGTATTTTTATATCTCTCCTAGTTTGGCTGGACTGCAATGGTTCCACATCAGATATTGCGATCTTCAAAATAAATAATAGCCTATATATTGGCGATAACCAATAGCTATATAACAAAAAAAGTTTTATCAAAATCTATTTAGTAGTTTTTACCTGGAACGCGGACAACAGACAGACAGACAGACAAACAAAAAATTCAAAAACTATATTTTTGGTATCAGGGACCGTACTCTGAAACGCACATCCGAAACTTCGGTTAGCCCCGTCCCTTTCACTCGATTCTGTCATGACTCGAGCGTGCGAGGGACGGGTATAGCGAAGTTTCGGGTTTTGCGTTTCAGAGTAGGCCCTCTGTTTCGTGTAAGAAGACCCCTCTGGAGGTTTTTTTTTATTTCTTTTAAATGTACAAAATTGGATCGTTTACAGTTTTATTACTTAATAAAAAATATAAAAAAAAATAAAGATATTAAACACACATTAAAAATTTATATCACATAGCATTCCGCCCGAGGTTTTTCCCGCGTGTAGGTTATGTACAACGTTATCCCGAGGGAAAGTGATATTTTTCCGGGATATAAATAAGCCTTTGTCACTCTCTAGCTTCTAAACTACCCACATACTATTTATAGGGGGGGCGCCATCGAAACCGGACGGGTGATCAGTCACCTAGGTCGGGACCATTTCACCCAAACCCACATACTAAAAAAAACAAGTCGATCCGTTGCTCCGTTTTGACGTGAAAGACGGACATACAAATAAACACACTTTCACATTTATAATATTAGTATAGAATGTATGTCAAAAGAAAATACTTATCACACTTTTACTCTTTCTCGATTTAGAACCAATTTAGGCTTGCATCATCCCCTTTCCAGGATTTGTTTAACCTACAATGAAATTAACGCTAAATTACCAGGAATTGACATCTTCAATGATTCTTACACACAGTTCAAGCGTAAACTGCTGAAATTCATGCATGGAAATGAATAAATTTATATTTATGAAATATATTTACTTTTATTCACTGTAAGTAGGTTTGATATTGTTTTTTCTGAATTTCTAGCGCCCTTGTTTGTTTTGTGGGAGATTTTTGCTTTTTCTCGCGTATCACATATAAAGGTCTGATAATTGGTTGAGCTTCTGTTTCGCTTCTGTTAATTAAATTAATTTCAATTATTGTTAAATTATATTTTTTTTTCTTCTTAGTAAGTAGTTTTAAGAGTATGTCGTTGATTTTAGAATTTTATAGTGAATGTTGCACTTTTAAGTAGCGAACATATAATGTTTGATATTGTTAGGAATTTTTTGTGAGTGTATGATATGTATTGCTGTAAGTGTGCCTAATTTTAATAAATTAAATTAAATTAAATCACACTGAACAACTTCTCTTAAAATGCTATATTTGTATCTCATATAGTTTAGCTGGGCTGCTAGGGTTCCACATCAGGTGTACCAGACCTCGGATATTTTTCCGTCATTAGAAAATGTTAATTACGGTAAACAACTGTTCTTAAGATAATATGTTTGTATATCATATTGTTTAACCTGGCTGCTAGGGTTCCAATCAGGTGTTCCAGACCTTCAAACTTTGTACGTCAATAGAAAATTTTCATTACATTTAACAATTTTCCCTAAGACTGTATTTTTATATCTCTCATAGTTTGGCTGGACTGCTCTGGTTCCACATCAGATATTGCGATCTTCAAAATAAATTATAGCCTATATGTTGGCGAGAACCAATAGCTGTACTTACACCAAAAAAGTTTCATCAAAATCCGTCCAGTAGTTTTTGCGTGAAACGCGGATAACAGACAGACAGACAGACAAAAAATTCAAAAACTATATTTTTGGTATCTGTTTCGTTTACGAAGACCCCTGGAGGTATTTTTATCTATTTCTTTTCAATGTACAGAATTGGGTCGTTTACAGTTTTATTATAAGTATAGATATAAATATAGATAGATAGATAGATAAAGAAGATATAGATATAGATTGAATATACAACTACATATTCTGTGAACATTTGAAGCGTCTACCTGTTGCCGTTATTAATATTGAGCAAAAAACGGCAAAAAAACAACGTTTGTTGTGTGGGAGCACCCTTTAAATATTTATTTTATTCTGTTTTTAGTATTTATTGTTGTAGCGGCAACAGAAATACATCATCTGTGAAAATTTCAATTTTCTAACTATCACGGTTCATGAGATACAGCCTGGTGACAGACAGACAGACAGACATACGGACAGCGACGTCTCAGTAATAGCGTCCCGTTTTTACCCTTTGGGTACAGCACCTTAAAAAGTACGAAGTATAAAAACAGCCATATTAAATCCTTCATGTTTGTAAGCTTATTATAATCTAAACTAGACTTCCGCACATGGCTTCGCCTGCGTGGACTGCACGACGTTATCCCGCGGGAACGTGATAATTTTCCGAGATAAAAAGGAGCCTATCACTCTGACGCCTGAATTCTCGAACGCAAATCATCTTTGGGAGCGTCTCAAACATCATGGCATCTCTTTCATACGTTTGACATTTAAAGTGACAGGGCGTTGTTTGAGATGCTCCCAAAGATAAGTAGCGTACGAGTATTCAGGCATCAAGCTCCCAAACCATCCCAATATAAAAAATCACGTCAATCCATTGCTCCGTTTTGAAGTGAAAGACAAACTACCAAATAAACAAACACTTCTTCGTTTATAATATTGTTTAGTATGGATAAAGTACCTACTTTATCTCTCCTTCTACCCGTTAATATAGCCATACATGTTGTCAGCTATCTTCCCAGTTCCCCGTACCCTTGTTAGCTGACAGGAGCTAATCTTTTATCAGCATTGGGAAACATCACAAGATAAACGCCTTGAAACTAGAGACCACGACAAGAGCTTACATTGCTGATAAGACAGACTTTGATTACATTCTAAGTAAGTGATCATGTGGCCTTATTGCACTTTTAATACCTGCATTTGCTACATAATCTATATCTACCTATACTAATGTTATAAAGAGGAAAGATTTGAATGTTTGTTTGTTTGTTTGCATCGAATAGGCTCCGAAACTACTGGGCCGATTTAGAAAATTCTTTGACCATTAGAAAGCTACATTTTTTCCGAGTGACATATTAGGCTATATTTTAACCCGATATTCCCACGGAAACGGGTACCACGCGGGTAAAACCGCGAGGATCCGCAAGTTATAAAATAAAGACGTAAGTCAAGGTGTGCGTGCAGTTGAAGTGCAGTTGACGTGCAAAACCGTTTTTGATAACGCGCGGCTTTGACAGTGCAACAACGTTTTGTGTTCCGGTGATAATCTTTGGAACTAAAACAGTTTTCATACGACAGTCTATTTTGACAGCTAATTTCGTATTGCAAGTGGTTCCTCTGTCACGGATGTCAACGGATCAGACAGGATTGTAGGAGTTGTAGGACTATAGGTTTGCGTGACGTGTCTGTCGTTATATCTTATCGGCAATACGAAGTCAAATGTCAAGACCCAAACGCAATGAAGACGCGCTGCATAGAATTACGGCGATTGGCTCGCAGTACCCATATTATGAGTTGATTTTACAAACTCATCTCATCATCAGCCAATTGTTGTTCCCGCTGCTGGGGCACTGGCCTCCTTATGAATGGATAAGGATAATAGACCATAACCCTCCACGCAGGCACAATGCGAATCGGCTGGTTTTAACGACTGCAAATGCAGCCGGGACCAACGACTTAACGAGCCTTCTATAGCTAGGAGGAGCTCGATATGAAAATTTTGTTCACCCATCCCGTGACCGACCATTGCGAAAGCTGCCTAACTTCAACGGTCGCAAGCAATCGCAAACTGAGGGCCTACTCTGAAACGCAAAACCCGAAACTTCGGTATACCCGTCCCTCTCACTCTCTAGCCGTGACAGAATCGAGTAAAAGGGGCGGGGCTAGCCGAAGTTTCGGATTAGCGTTTCAGAGTACGGTCCCTGAGGGCCTACTCTGAAACGCTAATCGATTCTGGAACCGTACTCTGAAACGCTAATCCGAAACTTCGGTTAGCCCCGCCCCCTTCACTCGATTCTGTCACGACCCGAGAGTGAGAGGGACGGGTATAACGAAGTTTCGGGTTTTGCGTTTCAGAGGGCCTACTCTGAAACGCAAAACCCGAAACTTCCGTATACCCGTCCCTCTCAATCTCTAGTTGGGACAGAATCGAGTGAAAGGGGCGGGGCTAACCGAAGTTTCGGATTAGCGTTTCAGAGTACGGTCCCTGGTACGCATCCGATTTTAATCCGGTTTTCGTTAATAGACAGTGATTCAATAGACCCCTGCCATCCCGGGTGGTTTGCTAGTTACGTTAAACCTAAGGCAAAAACGGTTCTACTAGATATATTTACTATCAAAGTTTAAAGTAAGGTTATACTCTTATTTGGTAAACTCTTATATTTAAGGGTTTCTGAATTGCATTAGGAAACATTATTATGAGATAAACGCCTTGAAACAAGAACCCACGACGGCGACGTGAGCTTACATTGCTGATAAGAATGGCTTTGATTACATTCTAAGGAAGAGATTATGGAGAGTTTTGTTGGCCTCTTTTAATTCACTATAACACAGGTCTTACTTATACGAACCCTATTTGGTATTTATACGATAAACGAATAATACATTAACAAAACATAACATAATTTACTGCAATTGAATCTGAATCAAAATGTATCTAAATACGTGTTATATTTTTTTATTATTATTACTAAATAATTACTAAATTTTAGCTACCTTAGCCTTAGTACCTAAGTAAAAAGTAAGCTTATTTCATACAACATAATTTTTTTATTTATATAATTTTTTATGAAATAAGCTTACTTTTCACACTTTTAATTTCTTTTTCGACACCGACATTTATAAAATTGACATTGCCATGACATGTTATTTTTTACTTAAATTATCCAGTGACCTTTAGTTAGTTGGCTTGTGCATTTACAATTTGTTTCTGTTTCTTTTTTTACTTTTATAATTTACTAGCGGCCGCCCGCGGTTTCACCCGCGTGGTTCCCGTTCCCGTGGGAATATCGGGATAAAAAGTACATATAAACCTTCCTCTTGAATCACTCTATCTATTAAAAAAAATCGCATCAAAATCCGTTGCGTAGTTTCAAAGATTTAAGCATACAAAGGGACATAGGGAAAGAGAAAGCGACTTTGTTTTATACTATGTAGTGATAGTGAAGTATAGTTTATGTACCTATTTGTTACTTTTTGTTGTTAAGATTAGGTACTTGTATGTTACTTTAAATCGAAACGATATTCGCTGAATGTTATCCAGGTCTACGCTCCGACCTCGACACACGACGATGACGAAGTGGAGGCTATGTATGAGGAGATCTCTAAAGCCATGCATAGCTATAAAACCCACTACACGGTTGTGATGGGGGATTTCAATGCAAAGTTGGGGCAACGTTGCGGTGATGAGCTGAGAGTGGGGCAATTTGGATTTGGGCAACGGAACGATAGAGGCCAGATGCTGGCAGACTTTATGGAGAGGGAGAACCTCTATATGATGAACTCCTTCTTTAGGAAGCCCGTAAGCCGCAAATGGACCTGGATCAGTCCGGACGGTAAAGTCAAAAACGAGATCGATTTTATCATGTCGACGAAGAAGCACATATTCAATGATGTCAGTGTGATCAACGCTGTTAAGACAGGAAGCGATCACCGTATGGTAAGAGGCACATTGAATATCGATGTCAAGCTCGAAAGATCGCGACTGATAAAATCCACGCTCCGACCAATACCAGCTCAAATTCAAAACCCCGAGTGCTTTCAGCTCGAGCTTCAAAACCGCTTCGAAGCCCTTGAGAACAGCATAGACGTGGACGATCTATACAACATGGTGGTGGACACTGTCCGCACGGTAGGGTCTAAGTACTATAAAACCCACCGTCCCAAATTGAAGAAACTCTCCAGTCAGACTCTCCTACTCATGGATCAGAGACACGAAATGAAGCTGCAGAACTCAGCGGATGCCCATCGTTATCGGCAGCTCAATAGACAGATATCTAAGTCCTTGACGCGCGACCTTCGCCAATTTAATACCGAGCGTATTAAAGAAGCCATTGAGCGGAACAAAGGCTCCAAAGTGTTCGCGAGAGATCTGTCTATCGGGCAAAGTCAATTGACGAGGCTGAAAACTGGGGAAGGTAGCATCGTTTCGTCAACACCTGAAATCCTGAGGGAGATTGAGAGTTTCTATGGACAGCTATATTCCACGCAAACACCTGTTGAAAGCAAGGCTAAAGACCCTAGAGCCAAGCTTACCCGACACTATACCGAAGATATCCCGGACGTCAGCCTGTACGAGATTAGAATGGCTCTCAAGCAGCTCAAAAACAACAAGGCGGCGGGTGATGACGGAATCACAACAGAACTTCTAAGAGCGGGCGGTAAGCCGATACTTAAGGTCCTCCAGAAGCTCTTCAACTCTGTCATCCTCGAGGGCAAAACGCCAAAGGCATGGGGCAGAAGCGATGTGATGCTGTTTTTCAAGAAGGGTGATAAAACTCTCTTGAAGAATTATAGACCCATCTCGCTTCTGAGCCATATCTATAAGTTGTTTTCGAGAGTCATTACGAATCGTCTCGCTCGCAGGTTCGACGACTTCCAACCTCCCGAACAAGCCGGGTTCCGGAAAGGCTACAGTACCATAGACCACATTCATACGCTGCGGCAAGTTATACAGAAGACCGAAGAGTATAACCTGCCACTTTGCTTGGCGTTCGTGGACTATGAGAAAGCCTTTGATTCGATCGAGACCTGGGCCGTGGTGCAGTCTCTCCAGAGGTGCCAAATAGACTACAGGTATATCGAGGTGCTGAGGTACCTATACCAAAACGCCACCATGTCGGTCCGATTACAGAACCAGAGCTCTAATCCTATCCAACTACAGCGAGGTGTGAGACAGGGAGATGTCATCTCTCCCAAACTGTTCACAGCTGCGTTGGAGGATATTTTTAAGCTGCTGGACTGGAAAGGATGCGGCATCAACATCAATGGCGAGTACCTAACACATCTACGGTTTGCCGATGATGTAGTTCTTATGGCTGAGACCTTGGAAGACCTGAACACAATGCTCGAAGATCTCGGTAATGCTTCGCAAAGAGTGGGTCTTAAGATGAACATGGACAAGACGAAAATCATGTCCAATGCCCATGTTGCACCCGCTCCAGTTAATGTTGGGAACATTACACTCGAAGTTGTTGACCACTATGTTTACCTAGGACAGACGGTCCAGTTAGGTAAGTCCAACTTTGAGAAAGAGATCTCTCGTCGAATCCAGCTCGGATGGGCAGCGTTTGGGAAGCTCCGACATATATTCGCGTCCGAAATACCTCAATGTCTCAAGACGAAAGTCTTTGACCAGTGTGTGTTGCCAGTAATGACCTATGGAAGTGAGACGTGGTCTTTTACTATGGGTCTCATAAGAAGGCTCAAAGTCACCCAGCGAGCAATGGAGAGAGCGATGCTTGGTATTTCCCTGCTCGATCGAATCAGAAATGATGAAATCCGCAGGAGAACTAAAACAACCGACATCGCTCGAAGGATTGCATCATTGAAGTGGCAGTGGGCGGGACACATAGCGCGGAGAACCGATGGCCGTTGGGGCGGAAAGGTTCTTGAATGGCGACCGCGTGCCGGACGACGTTCCGTGGGCAGGCCCCCTACAAGGTGGACCGACGATCTGGTCAAGGTCGCGGGAAGCCGCTGGATGCGGGCAGCGCAGGACCGATCGTTGTGGAGATCCTTGGGGGAGGCCTATGCCCAGCAGTGGGCGTCGTTCGGCTGACATGATGATGTTACTTTAGTTTTGTTTTGCTTTGTATTCGTCGACGTGTTGTCCGTCCGTGCAGTTATATGTTCTGTCTGAATAACAACGCTTCTGGGTCATTCTGACCATCTACGAATGACACAGAAGACTGTTCTGAGACAGGGACCTTTAGCTTCACACTCCGTACTTCGTTTTGTTTTTTTTTCCTTTTACTTCTTTTATTCTGTCCTCTTAATTTATAAATTGTATAATTTCTATCACTGTTTTCTTGTGCCATGTACCTACCTACGTTGTGTGTAGTAGTAGATGTTTTTTCTTTCTTTATTTATTTACTTACCTATCATGATATTTCTAATGTGAAAAGCTATGGCATGTTGGGAATAACAGTTGAATAACCGATCTACGAGTAGGTATAGTTGAGCCATCTGGTTACTGAGAATAGGGTTATTGGAAACGTGCCGGGCACTTATGAAACGCTTATGAAAATCGTACGAACCAACTAAGGGTCGCGTTAGATGGGTAAAATTCTGATTTCGGAATAAAAAATTGCGTAGGTATAAATTATTAGGTTGGCTTGATGGCCAATGATCATACCTACAAAGCATAAACGATCGTAGGTTCGATTCCCTTTGCGAATTGGGTTACATATCTCGGAATCGGATCAGTATGTATGTAGACAAAAGAAATAAGTACATTTATTGACCACACACAAACAATCACATATAACACAAGACAAAAGAACTAATAATAGAAGAAATAATTGATTGAAATATTAAAAACATAAGACACATACATGCATATCAGCACAATATAGTTTGTTCAATTATATTGATAGGTTCGATCCTTAGGTACTATATTTTAAAATATAAGTTTTGTAGTCATAATAAACACAACATCGATGCAAAAATAGCAACGTAACAACGTTCGCCTGCTGTCGCCTTGTAATGGGAAACTTTGTGTGCGATATTTGATATGTGCGTCACTTGCCCTAAGGTATCGTTGGTTCATCAATGCGCGCATGAGATAACTATGGGAGATATTTAGGTACCTACTAAAAGTAGCATTTTATGGATAAGTATGTTATTCTAAGCTTAGTGGCTCCCCACGGTTTTACCCGCGTAGTACCCGACCCAGTGGGAAAATCAGGATAAAATCCCTTGTCACTTAGGGGTAAAGAAAATTTTTACTGATAAAACTTTTACTGGTTCCCATCGGAGCTAATTGTGAGACGGATCGACTTTTTCTAATACTTCATTTTCAATATTTTAAATAATAAAAATTGCATTGTACTTAAATGAAAAAAAATAATTTGATAAAAAGACGTCTTGAAATCGGTTTTAAGTACTAATAAGAGTTTATCCATTTACAATCAAACAAATATCAAATCTATAATATTAGTTTAGAAATACAACAAGAAACCACCAGTTGTCGTTGTTATTTCTGACTGAAATAGGTAGGTACTTTTATTGGAATATAGGTGATAGATAACCAAATATCTTGTCAGTTAATTAACAAAAAATAAGTAGTTAAAAATTCTAAGTACCTAAATAATGAATAAACCTTTTAAATAACGGATAGTTCATGTTAAGCGAATCTATGTCGAGTTTTTCGCATGTTTTATTTTTCTTAAATTCGTTCCTACACATTTTATTATTCAACTACAACTTATTTGCTTCCTACCAATAACCACAATAATAAAGACCATGACTTTCATGACGATCTCTACAACAGCACACCACATTTCCTGTAAATAAAATTTAATGTGTCTTAAACCGAATTAAACAACATCATTGTGGTTTCCTTTGCGGTGAAATCAAGGATTGCGTTCATCACGCCCCTATCTCAGCGAGCAATTTATATTAAATCCTTCTTTCATCAAAGTTATATCGTTGGTTCAAATCCAAGAACATAATGATTCTTATTTATCCCTTATAACATATAATTATAGCAATTATTACAACCGACTACCTTTTCCTGCGAAGAGTCTTCAACGTAAATGCTGGTACAGTCGTGTAATAAATCTAGGTGTATGATATAAATGCCAAATGTTTTATTAATCATAACGACGAGACAGATTTTAATCAGTGCGGCTGAGGCCCGGCGGCTCGAGGACTGACGGGATGCCAGCCGACGTAAGAGCCCTCTGAATTATATCATTGAGGGCATGGTGGCGAGGATGCCTTCCCGTGCATCGACGGCAGCTCAATGCATGAAGACCATCAGCCCCCACCATGGTACCGCAGATGCATATATGTAGTTCACATACGTCACAGCCCAAGCGGAGGGCAACCGCCACACGCAGGGCGCTGGCGTCGAGTAAAGTGCCTATATGTGGCGAAGGTAGGGCCTTTAACCACGCCCCGGACTCCGGTCGAGATACAGCCAAAAGTCTAGCGCGATCTACCGTCGCAGCCTCTTCAGTGAGACGATCGAGTTTAGTCTTGCAGCCTACATCGTCCCATGAGCGCTGGAATTCCGGGTACGCAGGGATCGTTACTTTCGGGACGTAAGCCAGCCAGGCCGTCAAGGCTTCAGTAGCGTAAGGGATGGTCACCATGTCGCCATTTAAAGGCAAAATATCAGCGACTAGGTTTACTGCCCCACGGGCCGACGCCAAGAAAGCCGGCAGGCTCACATCCCGCACGCACCGCACCCCGATTCCCCCATACCGAACTGGTAATGTGGCTTGAGTCCACTTTTCCCTGTCCAGGGAGACGTTTAGTATAGTCTCCATAGCGCTTTTGACTGCGGCATCAAAGGATTTCACCGCATCCGGATACATCCAAACCGGGGCAGTTCGCAGGAGATACGTCATCCTAGGGACTGCGAAACACTTTTGCATTAAAACTAGCGCAACGTGCGGAGTGATGTCTGTAAGTCGTTCGCTGGCAAGCAGGAGAGTTTCCTTGCGAGATTCCAATGCCTCCGGAGTTGCGGCAGGAAAAATTGGAGCACCAAGGAGGGAGAAGGACAGACTGTTCAGCATCCTGAGGCCAGGGAGTACAGCTGTGAAAGTAGGAAAAGAAGAGGAAGACTCTGCGCTACAAGGGAAGAACTCGCACTTGGTTGAATTCACCTCCAGCCCTAACTCCTTCAGGCGTGGCAATAAAGTTAATAGGTCTTGTTGTACTTCTTCCGGTCTACCTCCAATGGTACCATCATCGAGGTACCAGACTTTTAAGCGGCCTGATGGACTGACCCTGGTACCGTGGGAAAGGGGGCGATGTTTGGTGTGGGACGCGACTTGTGTCAGCACCTTCGCTGCTACCCACATCAGTCGCACATCGCGCGCGGCCGGGGCGGCGGCCGAGCATCAAACGGCCGCAAAGCACCTTAAATATGCCCCGCTGGCGCAAGGCTACATTTTCGTCCCCTTAGCGGTCGAAACGGCGGGTTGTTGGGGGTCGGAAGCCCTAAAATTTGTCGGGGATTTGGGGCGTCGGCTCAGGCAAAAAACGTGTGACCCCCGCTCCGGGTCGTTCCTGGTACAAAGGCTGTCCATTGCCATACAACGCGGTAACGCTGCCAGTATTATGGGCACTTTTGGGCCAGGGACCGCTCGGGGCGGCCTCTTGGACTAGTTAAGTTTTTAATGTAATGTTTTATAATATTAGTAGTATTAATTTAAAATTGTGTATGTATTTAAAATGTAATAAAGTTTTATTATTTTTTTACAATAATGTTTTCGTCATATTAAATTTTCTCTTATCTTTGACATCGTAATTTAAGCTTTGCTATGAGGTGTGGACTGTACTTGCGCACACGCACCCTATTTCGCCGCAGCCATCCTAATGACGCGTAACCAACCTCTGATGGCGACTCCTGCGCGCCTTGGGTTATCAATCACTAGTAGGGCTGTTACTTTATCTATTCGCCAAGAAAATACTAATGGTTGTAAATTCAAAATAAAAATATTCTAAAAGTTGTTTTTATTGGTGGATACTTTCATATCCTACAAAATAGTACTAATCAAAAATAATGGTAGTGTATATAATAATGCTAATTTACTTATTATCTCAAAGTTTGTTTTCAATAATTTACTCGACCGGGAATCGAACCCTAGAGATAGCGGCATCTAAGAAAACCAGTGCGTATACCATTTGGCCACAGAGGCTTTTAATACTGTGACAGAGGTCATCAAAACTTGCTTCTTTAAACATAGGCAGCCCTGCGGTTAAGTGTCTTCCAGAAAAACCTTGCCTTGCCATCGTTATGGGGCCTTAACTAACTTTTTCTATTTTATAGGAAATAGATAGCAACTGTAATTGATGATGGTTCTTATCCATGTTGGGACTTGTCGTCGGATGCTAATAGATAGTGAATATTATGTTTGCATATTACAGAGATAATTGTGTAACTTTGAAATAGAATTATGAAGCTTTTTTTTCTTATTTAGTAATTAACCTCTTGTACGTCCAAGAGTTTTTCAAAAAAAGGCGGTAGTGGCGAATTTAAAAAATGGCGATGAAATTTTTCTGTTTTTGCAAAAAAATGCACATAAATGGTCACATTAATTTTAGCAGCAGTGTTAGTTTAATAAATTAGGCAAAAAGCCAAATATATTTTTATTCCAAAGTTCAACAAAATCGGTTCGGTATGGGTTATGTTATAAGTGTCATGGGTAAGGCGTGAAAATGTAAAAAATAAAAAGATTTTTTATTTACCGAGCTACTTTCTTATAAATAATATCAGTATGAATATTCACAGATACTATTACTAACTTTCACCGAGAAAAATATAGAGATGAAAATAATATAATTATGTGACCTCTTGAAGTCTTGACAGCCCTTCACGCTTCATAAACTTTGAGAGGTGTCCATCTGATTTGACCCTTCTGGGTGAAACAATCAATATTTGCTTATATAAACCAAGTTCCTATAAGTATAAACTAAATGCGATTTGCCAGTTTCAAAAAAATTGCATTTTATATTAATTGTCTATAGGAAAATCAATAATCGGAAAATTATTAGAGTTACGATATTTAAAAAAAAGTTTTAGTAAGATTTTTCCTTTATGATAAGACTCCCCGGTTTTACTGGATGAAGCAGACGACCTTTCAGGACCGTAGTAAATAAAAAAAAATATTTTTATACATATTCTCACAACATGTCAAAAAGTTGGAACACAGCAAAGTAAAATTTAGGTAGGTACTGTGAACCACATTTAAAATGTCACACTTTTGAACAAATCTGAACTTTATTGTCTTTAGAAAAAAGTTTTAAAAGACCGTCTTGGGCAGTTTCCTCAAGTTGATTTATGAAAGCTTTGCGTAAAGAATTTTCACCGTACTTTTGCGGACTGTTCCCATGAAATATTGCTTTAGATAAGACCAAAGTGTAGAACTTCAAAGCTTGTGGAAGCAGATACGTTGTTTCAAAACGTAAACGTTGTATCTACTTATCTTGAGGCTACTTTAAGGATTGCGATGTTTATCTTGAAGGGATGAATGTAGGCAGTCTTTACTGTGATTTAAGACTTTAATAATAGTTTAGAAGGAGTGAGACTATGTTTTTATTAATTTGTATTGCATCCCACTAAACATTTTCACAAAATTTTATCGTGTGACTGTTTATTGAATTCAAATATTGTTAGATTCTACAACATCAAACTAAATACCGAATAAAATGGAGAACCATAATATAGTTCTCCATAAGTTACAGTAGGTAACTTACTACTGCCTTAAATATTACAAGTACGTTCGGAAGGATGTATAAATCTTAACTTAGGATAGGTATATAAAAACAAAATCAGTGTAAGTATTTCGTCATGTCGACCCTAACAAACTCGCATCAAATCAAATCATACATAATGTGCGAAAACACGTTTTATTTACGTCAATTCTTGAATTGTTCAGATTTAATTTACATGTGAATTCTCGGAAATTGTCAAAGTGGCACCTTGAGCTGCGACACGGTAAATAGCTTAATAATGTCATTCAGATACACATTTTGATGTCAACAAAATGTTTTATCTCGTACGCTTTGAGGAAGAAGAGTTACGCAACATAATGTGGGTGGAAACAATGAACGAAATCTTGGGGTGCTATCCCGTAACCGTTCGACAGACGATTACATTCCTACGAACGAACGTGTGTGCACATTTATATTATTTATTTTCACATTTATTTTACGACATTGTTACACTTCAAAGGTCGATTTCTATAGGTATCAAATGAAAAAAATATATTCGAATGATAAGACTAAATAAAACCAAACTTGGTTAAGTAGTCAAAGGAATAAAAAAATCTGCACGTTCCTTTTACTCGTGTGTCGAAGCAGAGTGACAACAGAGGGCTGATCGATTTGTCTTCGCATGGTGTCACAATTGCAACATTTTCAAGTAAAATTATGTAGTTTTAAATTAAAAATTATTTAACGATCGGTTTTCTCATTTGTCGAAGCCAAAAACACGAATAAAAACCTACTCTGTCGCAAGCATAGTGAAAACAAAGGGTCGATTAAGGTCACACACAGCACATACATCAACTCGGAAAGGGATCGACACCGTATCAACTCGAGCGGTTCAGTATTCTTTTTTTTTCTCATTTTTTTTTCATTTTTATGTCTTTTTTTTTAATTTTTTTATAATTTTTTTCACTCATTCTTTTTTTTTTGTAATATGGAACCACTGTGCGGCGAGCCGTAAGCGCGGCGTCGCCTAGCCGTAAGCGCGGCGTCGCCTAGCCGTAGCCGAGCCGACGTACCGACGCTGATCCGGTTTGGTTACGTGCTTGCGTTACGTTGACGCCTGGTTGACGGCGAGGCGAAAGGCGATACGGTGTCGATCCCTTTCCGAGTTGATGTAATGTGCTGTGTCCTTTAGTCTCCCCGTAGAAACACGATGACAACTGGGTCACGTGACTGCGGAAGCATAACGACCGAAAACACTGCAATCATCCTCTTTCAGCCTCTTTCATTACAAAATCAACCTTTTAAACTAATCCTGGTTTAATAAAATGGATATCCAAAACGTAAAATATTAAACAATTGTCTTTCATACGTTTCAGTATAAAAAACGCAAATAGTCCCCACCTCTGTCGCAAGCAGTGTGACAACAAAGGGCCGATTTGTCTCCGTGTGGAGTCACAATGGCAACCAGGTCAACTGACTATAGAAGCCTAACTACCGGAGACACTGCAACCATCCTTGCCTGTGTCGTCGCTAAATCAACCTCTTCAACTAATATTGTATTAGTTTCAAATTAAATGTATGCTCAACCCAGCCTGGGTAACTTGGGTTATGTTCCTCTATGGAATCGTTATGTTCTCAAGTGAATCATTAAGTTAACAATTCAGTCTTGGAAATCAATTCATTTGATTCACTCTGAAGGGCATTACCCACGCCTAACCCAGAGTAAAAATATATGCTTTCGTTTTTGTCCTGTATCGATGTCGAAAACGAGAGTAGGCCCCTACTCTGTCGCAAGCAGAGTGACAACAAAAGGCCGATTTGTCTCCGCGTGGAGTCACAATGGCAACCGGGTCAAGTGACTACGGAAGCCTAACGACCGGAGACACTGCAACCATCCTTGCCTGTGTCGTCGCTAAATCAACCTTTTCAAGATAAGGGTCGCGAGATTTGAACGTAAGCTTACGTAAGCGATTTTCATTTGACTTTGTCTGTTAAGTTGGCACACTCGCGGGACTTTTTGTTTGGTTTCATCCATACTAGCTATCTATAGTTAGTATAAATACCTAAATCAATTTATTTGATGGGTGCGATTGTTTGTGGCTTTTTATAATTACATCGAATCATCCATGCTGCCATGCCAAATGAATGTCAAGACTGCTGAAGGTCGATTCTTTAAAATTCGAACATCAACTCGCTTAGGACCTCGCTTGGCTTTCACTTGTTTGTTATAAATTTGACATAAAGATTTGAGTTTGAATGCGAAATGAATGTAAAGTGACGGTAGAGGCATCTACTTTATCAACTTTTCAATCCTATCTGTCCTATACAGGATAATTTTTTTATCAGTGCACAAATTTTTAGGATCGACTCAGAATCGGTAATTGAAAAACTTTCTCCTAGAAACATAGGTCGAAATATGACAAAAAATTTTTGACTCTTCATACAAATCGGACTGATCACGTGATCGATTTAGTATGGGAAGTCAAAAAAATTTTGTCGTATTTCGACCCATGTTCCTAGGAGAAAGTTGTTCACTTACCGATTCTGAGTCGATCCTAAAAATTTGTGCACTGATGAAAAATTTATCCTGTATAATCCATACTTCCTACTATAATATTAATGTGAAAATTTGTATGTATGGATGTTTGTTACTCTTTTACGCCAAAACTACCTACTTAACGGATTTGGTTGATATTTGACACACAGATAGTAGATAGCCTGAATTAAAACGTTAAATACTTTTATCCCGATATTCCCACTGGAACGGAAACCATGCGGGTGAAACCGTGGGCGGCTGCTAGTAATATCATATTTAAAAAATTGTGTTTGTTTGTTTATATGTTTTGTTTCTTTATTTGTTATCTTTATCTGTCTTTCACGTCAAAACGGAGCAACGGATCGACGTGCTTTTCGGCATGGAGATAGTTTAGGAGCTGGAGAGTGACATTTTTTATTCCGAAGAATATCATATTCCCGCAGGATAACATCGTGAAGTCCAAGCAAAACTGCGGGCAAAAGGCTGTATCAACTATTTTCGAGAAGATAGGACATTCACGGCAACGTTACGGCAGTTTTATTACTAACAAAACTTCAAAGTTAGAAAACATTTCGATATCTAAAACAACCTTTAAGAAACCCGGCTACAAAACCCATATTTTCTCTATCTATAACAAACCAAGAACAAGAACAAATTAATTAACCAGTTCACGAGCCACAATCCCTTTTTTCCTGCCCATAAATCACTTCCTCGTTGCTTGTATCAGCGCTACGTGAACATTAAAGCGGTATTTTTTGCCACCGCTAATGCACGTGATATCAAGAAGCCCCGCGGAAATTGTCCCTGGCAAGGACATTAGCCGATATAATAAAGAGCCAGGGCCGTAAGCTAACCAGAGACGAGGGAGTCTTGAAAAAAAAGGTTGACATACTTCAAGAAACAGGCAAATCGGGCAAATCACGACCATTGGAGAGGTTGAGAGTATTGGAATACTCTATTCAGACCAAACATAACAAATGCAAGGCAGCGGCATCACATGAGAAAGGTTAACATGTTTTATTGACCGATTTGGCGCAGGGGTAAACTACCTGCCTTCTGCACTAGAGGTCTCGGGTTCGATTCCCGAACAAGACAAATATTTGTGTGCATGAACATGTCTATTTGTCTTGGTCTGGGCGTTTTCTATGTATATTAAGTATGTATTTACAAACAAAAAAAGTATTTAAGTATATATTTTTCCGTTATCAAGTTCACATACAGACACAGTTTCTCAAGAAATTTACTATGATGGGCTTAGATAATTGGTGTGAATGTTAGAAAATATTTATTTATGATTATTATTTATCCTACTAATATTATAAATGTGAAAGTTTAGATGTTTGGATGTTTAGATGTTTGGATGATTTTTTGTAGCCTGGAGAGGAACATAGGCTACTTTTTATCCCGAAAAAATATCACACTCCCGCGGGATAACGTCGTGTAGTCCACGCGGGCGAAGCCGCGGGTGGAAAGCTAGTTATTAATAAATACTACCTATTTCTCTTTTATAAGCGGGAGGGCCTGGACGAGAACAAGATTTTCTGTGTAATTGTTCAAGTTTCACAAATAGTATAAACTGTTTGAGAATCTGCCATAATGCCATTGAAATTGCCTTATCAATGTTATGGCAATTTATAATCATTGAATGTCAGTTATTTAGAAGAACACAGCTGTGGCCACTTTGGCATCCCAAAACAGTATTCGATTACAATAGTTTATGGTTGGTAAATTGGCAAAGTTATTACAGAACTATGTAGAAATCCTATATCTACTTTGACAAGAACACTTGGACTAATTCCCCTACGTTAGTCCGGTCCTGTAAACAACATTTTACTTTGGAGAAAGTTATGAAACAACGTAGTGAGACAAGCGCTATTTAGGGAAAATTGTAGGGTAGCCTCTACCTACGTGTTTATTGGAGTTGTGCTCTTTTGTTTTAATTAGTAGAACAGTTGGGTAGTTTTAGTAACTGTTATGTAGTAAATTATGTTAGGAGTTTATGTATTACTTACATTAAACTAATATATATTATATAATTAATATAATATATATATATAGTAATATGAAAAAAAACAAGAAGCAATATACATTAAGATTACTTTGCTTTTCGTATTTAATATGAACTTATGATAAGTGGCGCCAAATTCTTTCAAGTAATTAAGTACTTTATTGTACTTAACCAACTTGAAGGTTTCAAAATCTATCTTGAATCGAGTTTTTAATAAATAGTATTATTTCTGAAATACGGTTATTTGTTCACGATGTAAAGAATTGTCATCCTTAATGTTTTGATATTTGGTAGGTACGCACTGTAACAAATCCTAGTATCTATCATGTTTCTATTTCAGTAGTTTGTGTGGAGCATTACGTGATGTTGATAACAATAGCGTGCCTACCCAACTAGCTTATCACTTTTTTACCTGCCAGGTTATTGCATATTCTTGAATACATTCACATTTGCATCAACCTGACCACGCTGCTCGCTGACGGCATAATGCGGTACATTAGCACCCCGTTACGCAAAGTCACGCTTTCATACGCAGCCCTACTAACCTTGGCATAGTCTGTAGTCTACTTTCGGCAGAAATAAATAGGATGACTCAGAGGAAATGATTCCTTTTTCGGGAAATGAGTTCGGAAAGTATTTACGTAAGCAATAGCTGTTACGACGAAGTTCGGTCGAAATGAACAGGGATTAGGAGTAATGAGAGGAGGTGTAATGAATAGAACTGAGAAGTGGTGAGACCTCGTTAATACGATATTGATTGGCATTGATACGATATTAGTGATTACTTTACGCTTTTAGCTCTAGAGTGGGGACCGCGTATCGGCAAACGTAGCGTAGGACACCCTCAGACTAGGTGGGGGAACGATGTTCGCAAGGTGGCTGGCAAGAGCTGGATGAGAACAACCGCGGATCGTGCTCGATGGCGTACTCTTGGAGAGGCCTATGTCCAGCAGTGGACGTCAATAGACTGATGATGATGATGATGAAGATAATGATTACGCTTTTCGTCTGGAAGTCATTAATGGGAAAGAAAAATAACTCAATATTTATACAAGACAGCTCTCCTTTGGTAATTGTATAGTAAACTGTACCATCCGTTAAAGATACTACCAAAGCTGACAAAGGGCTGCTGCCAAATATCTATTAAATTCTAAGGAAAGAGCCGCTGCTCTAGTTTTTATGCATAACTAGCAGCCACTCGCGGTTTCACCCGCTCGGTTCCCGTTCCCGTTTATATAGGGATAAAAAGTATCCTATGTGTTATTCCAGCGTATAATCTATCTCTCTTGCAAATTTCATTCAGATCCGTATAGTAGTTTTTGCGTGAAAGAGTAACAAACATCCATACATGCATACTCGCAAACTTGTACATTATTAATACCTTAGTTAAGAGAAAGAGAGTAATTCTTGCTTGGGCTCCTAATAGTAACATTTTGGTTTAATATGGTCCTGAAGCCTTACTGGGAATTGTCAAACAATGTTTAGTAATATTGTAAACGAGATGGCGCTATCTATACGCATTGTATAGTTCCGTCCTGCAATCAACATTACTAAGTATAATATAAGTCTGTTTGACAACTCGTAGTAAGGGCTTTGGAATAATTTACTCAGAGATTTAACGAAACTTTCAAAAAAGATATTTTGAAAATATGATAATAGTTACCTACGTCTATTCAATATGTACGGTGCCCACTTCTCGAAGTATTGTTTGTTTTTGTCGTCTAAATTGTTGTGTCAGCTAAATCTAAAATATCTGTTACAGAAAACTAGAAACACGCAGGTGATAGACACATTCTACAAAACACTATTATTGTACCTAAGAAAAATATCGCTTATTTTTACTGAAACGTATCCATCTGTCCTATATAGTTATGTGTTTATTCCGCTATGAGTTCCATTTTCTAAAAACGAAAGTAAATTAAGTCAACACACTGAGAGCAAATAATAAAGAGAAACTATTTATCTAAACGTTAATAATGAAACAAAGCAATCAAATGTTAAACACCTCATTTCATAGTTTGTAGTTATTAGTTGATACTAATAACTATAGACTGTGAAATGTTTAACGTTTTACTATGAAATGTTTAACAAGAGTTAGTGCTGCTTACTCTTTACCGTTAAATTAGAAATCAGCATTTGTAATAAATGAAATTATACTCGTAAACTAACTTGATGATGATGATGAAGCAGTCAACTGAGCATGAAATTTTTTATGCATAAGAGGGTGGGTGACTCTCTTTCTTACCCCTCGTGATCCAATTGAGCGGAATCTGCTACGACTGGTGAAAGGTAAACTAACTCAATAGTTTAGTAACCGAATAAAAAGTTTTATTGGCTTCAATTCTAGTTATTTTTTATGTTGATAAACGATAAAAAGACAATGTTACTGGGCCACTGGGTGCACTACGGATATTCAGGGGTAAGACGTTTCAGAGTCGCACTGCTGTAATGAAGAAAGAACGGGACAAAGCCAGTACAATCGTAGGGAGTTTTCGACAAAAGATTGATGGGAGCGAAGTTCACGTTGTATTAGGTATACGGTACGACCTAATTAACAAATAATCACAAAATGACAAAACGGACTGATATACCTCCAACCTAAAGTCACAAGTACTAGGTAGGTACAAAAACTGTTCTCTTTCCGCGATGTGGGTCGCTCCCGTATCTTTATCTTCCAAAGTGGATTGGATCCAGGGAGGCCATTTCGCTAACTCTGTATGGATATTGCCACATTGACCCGATTAGCGGGGTAAATTGTTTTTGGTAAGCTGAAATTGCTTTAGATAGGTCGGTAATATGGCGGCATAAGTAGTTGTTTGAGAAGTGTACCTACTTCTGAAAATTACTTAATTTTTTATAGGAATTATAATACAAACTATTTGTATGAAAATATGCTGAAATGTGGTAAGTCTTAAAAAGTTCTGTATTTTTTTTATAGGGCAGGCGTACCGGTTTTGGCCACTGTATCGGTTTTGGCCACTTTTTGCTCTAAAAGTTTTCTAAACAACTTTAAGCAATTTCTGATAAAGGCAATTAAAAAAAGGTATTTTAAGGTAATAATAACAACCGTTAGAATTCCTTATGCCATAAGATTTTTTTTCAATAAATTCCTTTTTCTGTTTAAAAAAATGTTTTGAATGAAAATTTTAAGAAATTTGTTTTGGATGAAATACGTTATAAACCTTTGTTTTTTACAATTCAATTGTTGTTTTGCAATTGACTGGTTTCTAGCGCATTAGAATATATTGATTTTACCTGGGTTTGGTTTTGATTTTTCGCAATACTTACAAAAGTTTAACTATCAGTAAGTGGCCAAAACCGGTACATTTGGCACCTCTCACACATTTTGTATTATATACAAAAAACTATTTAACTTTAAAAAAATTGAAAGATGTACCTTTAAAGCTAGATAAATTATCTATAATTTAAGATATGATTTATGTCTTAAATACCTAAGACCATTTAGTACTAAGTGCTTAAAAGTCAAAAATTCCTTTAAGTGGCCACAAAGGGTTTCCTTAAAGTGGCCACAAAGGGTACCTCTGCCCTACTTAAATTAAAATATTAAGTAGTGTAGCAATACGATATTGAGAATATACGAGTAGTTGAAGACAATTCATAACAATTAGAAAAATGGACGGAAGATTTTTCACTTTAAATTTTTTTTATAGTTATATTATCTGTGTTATGAAACTAGCATTTTCCGAATAAAATTCGAAAAAGAACCATCATATTTCGCACTCCTCATAGAGGTAGTGCTCTACTCTCAACATGTCAGAATCAAGCATTTTTCTGGACTAAAACTGTCTCTATTAAATTGATATTGCACGAATACAATAATATAAGCACAGAGATATGAAGAACAACCCTATATAAACACATTTAATACTTTTAGAAAATATTTTATCTACACTCATGTTATAATATTCGAATTATGAACTGAACTGAATGCCTGAACGTATAATGATACACTTTATGCCATAGCACAGAATATATAATAGTCTTATTTTTTAAAGTGCCATAGTCACTTTAAAAAATAAAACTGCATCATAATGGTCATTATGATACAACCGAATACAGCTATCACTCATTATAGTACACTAATGTTTCTTAATTTTACAGTCTCCATGGCAACCGTAGGATTTACTGGCCCTGACTTCCGACTCTTCAAGCCCTTCTTTAGCCGGCAACATTAATGTTTTGCATTGTTTTTGAAATATGTAATAAATGTAATGAGTGTAGATAAAGTAGTGTATGAGACTGCACATAACTCGGTATTATGCAATAGTCACATAAACTACTATATACTATTACAAGCCTACATGATTTAAATTTTTTTTCCTGGATATATCAGATGTCTGTATGGATGTTAATAAAGTGCCACGATTACGCTCAAAGTACTTAATGTATTTTATTAAATCATCGCATCACGGGATTGTTACCTATCGAAAACTCCTGTCTAATTTAGTGCACTGACCTCTATTAAATAGAGGTCAGTGAATTCAATGCCGTTCAATTATATTAATAAAAAAATAAGAACGTCAAAATGGAATAATTTCATCTGCGATGACAGCCGATAGGCCCGCATCGGTCGCTGTAGCCGCTGCACCGTGCATTCTGTGCTGTGGTGCATGGCTGGGCGCGAACATTAGTTGGCACCCTGTAAAACACTGGTATTTTTTAATGAGCGTTATGAGGCGTGCACTTTTGGATTTCCCATTCTTTTATTTTGGTAATTTTAATAACACTTCTTTACAAAGAAAGAAAGAATGAAAATACATCTATTGACACACACTTTAGATATATATCTAAAGATAGGTAGACATAATGCAAAAATGAAATGGAAAAGGTAAAACAATTTATACAAAACAGACATAATAACTTCGATCAATAATGGTGTTATTGTTGATCGAAGCATAATAAGAAGAATATCTAGTGTGGGGCCAATAAAACCTGTCTCAGCATAAATACTTCTGTGTCATTCACGGGTGGGCAGAAAGACACAGAGGCGCTGTTTTTCTGACAGGAGCAGAAAAGCACAGAGGACGGTGGAGGTTAATCTCGTAATTTACACATACTTTAAATCAAATAAAAATACACACAAATCATAAATTACAAATAATAATACAAAATACATAAACAACAACTAATTCTAAGTTCATACACAACTTAACCTACAGTAAAATTAACTAAAACATTTTAATGGCAGTATACAAAGCAAGTGTAATGATTGTAATGAAGCATAAATCGACAGCTCCGTTGTTTTAGTTTTAAAATTAATATACCTACCTAACGACAGGACAAGGAGTAAAACCATTTGCCTTTTACCATTTACAGGCAAACATTCCGTATTCATGCCTCATCTCATCACCTTACCTTCATAAAGCCGCCATTTCACAAGTCAGGTCGTTCGTACCCGTAATTTTACTCACATTCAGCATCGCAAATAAATACGCTTTTTCCGGCAACATATGCGAGTATACATATACATACACATATGTATAATGTCAACGGAAGCTCGCCAGTAAATATACTTCCTTCGTCGTGTTTGTCCCGGCTGTCCCGAAATAACGCCAGGAATGTACAGTCGCCAGCACGTAATATAAAACAGCTGATCTACAACAATCACTTGTAGGTACTACGTCCGCTAAAATATCTGATTTACTTTGGTCAAGTACAGTCACGAGCAATAATATGTATACAATTCACATTGAAGCGTTCCGAAAGAAAAGGAACAGTGTCACAGAAATCATATTGTAACGTGACATAGTCATAAAATATGTTGTTTACATTATTATTGGTCGTGAATATACAGTGTGGCTAGAACAAGTACAGTGGCGAGTACAAGCGCGTCGCGACTGCTACTTGCCAGTCGTACTTGCTCACTGTACTACTTCTGCTATATACTTTCCCAAACAATAAACAAATGTAAATCGTCCATAAGGGCGTGCTCAAGGGCCCTGTGTGGTCTTGGAACACACCACCAGTATCAGAGCCAAGGGTCCCGTGTTCGATTGCCAATGGGGGTACATTTATATGCGCTTTGGTTGGTAGTAGGACATTTTTGTGAAGAGGTTATGACCGTAAAAGAGGTGGCAGAAAGAGGGCGTGAAGCAGCTGCAGACGTAGGCTCCATCAGACGTAAGCGGGTCGGGGTCAGACGGCGTGAGTTTAGACGCCTAATCCCTCCCTAATGAGCCATAAGGTCCCATGGTTAGAGCGCGCGAGTCTCTTCCGGTTCCCGCTAGACCTTGGTAGCCCACGAGGGATAAAAGTGAGGAGTTTAGTTGGTAGTGGAAGGCCAATGCTAACCGAGTCCAACATAACCATATTGTATGCATAAAGAACGCATTCTCCTCACTCTAATAAAAAAAAAAAAATGGTAGTAGGACATATTGTAAGTCCGCCTGGCTAGCTACCACCATCTAATTAACTCTGTCGTCATAAAACCAATATTTTCGTCATAGCTGTGTTCCGGCACTAGCCAGTTTCTCAGTGGTTGAGAACTCCGAGAGTAGCGCTTCTACCTTCAGCCTTATCATCACCCTTTATCGCGATAGTAATTTGATTTAAAGACACTGAGCTATACACAGCGTATAGCACCGACTCTTTCACAATCCTACTTTGACATCTCTTTAATAGCTCATAGTAAGATTCCAGGTGTGATTAAGGCTAAGCGCTAACCCGTTGTGGATTAAAGTCTAAAGCTTGATCCGCTGTTTATTGTACACGGAAAACTTACGTTCGTAAGGAACGTCGAATTATTTGAAGGGAAATATCATTCACTACAGCATGTGTATGTTGGTATGTATCTTTGCTCTTGGCCTGTCGCCGTTTTTATGTTTTATATTTTAATGTCAGTGACCGAGTTCAATGTGCAATGCTAGTAACAACAACCTTGTAGAATTAAAAGGCTATCTACAGCTGTTATTGTACCATTATAATATTAAATTTATAAAATTGCACAGATATGTATAATTTGCGGTACATCAGGCTTTAAAAGTTGGTTTTGGGTCCACGGCTAGATTTTTTATATCTTAAAAGTTTCTTAAAACTCTTCTAGACAAACTAAGGATGTTTAGACAGAGGTATTGAAAACCATTTACAATTAGTGTAAAATAAATTGCAAAGCTTTATTTTTCAACTAGCAGATAATCGCGGTTTCATCCGCGTAGTACCCGTTCCCTTGGGAATATTGGGATAAAATATAGCCTATGTCACTCGGGAAGAATGTAGCTTCCTAATGGTGAAAGAATTTTTAAAATCGGTCCAGCCAGTAGTTTCGTAGCCTATTCGATGCAAACAAACAAACAATCAAATCTTTCCTCTTTATAATATAAGTATAGATTTATCTTTTTAAAATTAAGTAATTTTTAAAACCAAACTTGCTGCAGGGTTTATTTTACAAGCTTTTTATTAGCTTACCATGTTAGTTAGTTTGTTAGTTAGTGGGGGACAAATCTTGCAAGCTTAATTTGACCCACTTCCCAGAGTCCGATGGAGCTGAAATTTTGTATACAGGTTTGGTTTAGATGACAATACAATATTAAAGTACAGTCAGCAAAAAATCTTGACATAAAAATGTAATTTTTAGTAAAAACTTATTATAGATTACATGGTTGACGAGTTTTTACTTGTTAATTATAATTTTGCATTTAACACATTTTGACGATGTTGTTTTTATTACAGGAAAAATTGTGATAGAAAAACAAATCACCAGCCCTGTAAGAGGCTTTCAGGCGGGATTGGAACCCGCAACCCCGGGAATCCAGCCCGATGCTCTGACCAACTCCCAGGGGCGCGGGATCAAATCCCGCCTGAAAGCCACTTACAGGACTGCTTTTTTTTCTCTATTACATTTTTTCCTTTCATTGCGGAATAGAATCTTTAATTGAAAAATGGAAAAATAAAGAAAAATATAAAAAAAATTAAATAATCTTTTATGTGTTTTGTTTGTTCTTAATTTCTACAACCGTATGCGTACGGTTTCGTGGAATGTTCCGATGCACCACTGCGCTATTGTTATCATCGCAATGCGGTAGGTCCTAGTCTGTTAATAAGTGCATGTTTAATAAATAGCTCAGTCCATTGTTTCAATGTGTTTTCAACATGTTATAGACAGTAAAATAATTTGAGTGTCATATTTAAATCAATTTAAATTGATGGGCCTTTTAAAGGGCCTTGCGAACCGAATGGCACAGCTGCAGTGATATTCAAAACTATACTGCAAGTGCTCTTTCTCATGCTTCGATTAACAATACCAGTAGATAACCAGTTATAGTGTAAAAAATGGTCGAGAAAATAAGAGCGCTATTCAAAGGAACGCTCTTATTTCTCAACGCTTCCTGTCATTATTGACGTAGGTAAAATCGTAACATTCTATCCTATTTCTGCGTTTAAAAGAAATCAATTGGTGTCCTATTTGAGTTTTGTTTTAGTTCGTGAAGCGTTACATAACAATCTTTACAATGCACTTGCTCGAAAAGAGCGTTTTTCAAGCAGCAAAATCGTGCGCAAAGTGCCACTTTTTCAAACCACTGCTTTTAACTTTTCAGTTTTTTTTTAATTTTTAACTCCTGTCGTCAGCCCGACCAAAGAGTTTTTATTCTTGGAAAAAAGTTTTCGAAAGTCAAAAGATTATGTACATGAAACCGGATACTTTACGAAATGTGTTATTAATTATTTTAGATTATCCTACCGATATTATTTTTTTTTAAATAATCATTATGTATGTTTGGCTGAATGTATAGATATTTTCTTAGTGCCTTTCGCGATATGACGTGGCTGCTATTTGCACATGCGCAGTAGGTACATAGTTAAGCGCGTATGATAGTACTAATAATAATATAACCTTTAATTTTAATTCACAATAAAATCCCCTAAGTATGTATTTTTTATTTCCTCGCACATTGCATAGAAAAACATTGTATGATACACATGCGTAAATATGATTTCAGACTCGTGTCGATATACACTCGCTCACTTCGCTCGCTCGTGAATAAAAATGACACTCGTCGGAAATCAGCTACTTTCCGCACTTGTGTCATAAATAGCTATTTCAGTTCCGTTGGCCAAAATGTGAAACTAACGTGTTTTTTTAAATGCCATTTTGCTGTGTCAAATTGATGTCCAACCATAGCGCTGCTGGCGGCTAAAGGTCTTGAAAGTAAGGCCCGGTTAAAATGCTACAAAAAAAAGAAAAAAGTACTTAACGCCGCTGTCACCGGAACAGAAAAGTTTGTGCCACTGTACTTATCTAGCGGTATAGTTGATCGAAGTTAACATGACAACGTTTGACGAAACGTCTCTTTTCACGATTCCATTATTTTACCAATCGTCTTTTCACAATATTCGATTTTTCTAATGAATTAGCTATTTATTGTAAGAAAATAAATACAAATCAAATCATATGACACTGACAGACACTGACACTGACATACCTATATATTTTATTTGACAGCGAACATAACTAGAAGTGCGCGCCAGATACCAGATATTCACTCCTGTGATCTAAGTCTGCGCGCAGTCAAAATCGAATAATAATGTTTTCTTAATTTCTTTTGTTAAGACCAAAAAATGTAGGGCGTAAGTACGTACTTTTTGCTCTAAACAATCTTTTGCTGTGCTTTAGTTTCGAAAGGTATTATGAGCATATGACTTATAACAGGAATGAATTTGTCAACTGTAGAAGGTTTTCGGAATGTGACCGTACTCTTAGGGCCTGTTTCACAACGTCCGATTAGGAGATACTTTCCAGTTTACTTGACAGTTTTGTATGGCCTATCTGTCAAGTAGCAGCTAATCGGAACTTACTTAGATATTGTGAAATAGGCCCTTAGTCTAATTGAAACAACAATTTTTAATTATATTGAGTGTTTATTTCACTATCGATAATGGTTGATAAGGCACTGAATTCTGACTTAATTAAAAATAGATCGGAACTTTATGAATGATCTGTCTATTAGGTTAATTTTAAAATGGTACCTACTTATTTTCTATGAACACATTTACAGGTTTTATTTTTATTTCTAGCAAAAAGGTAGGTATATAAAAACATTACCCTTAACTGTTCTAAATGTAATTATGGACACTTTGTTATACCCATGCCCAAGTTTTATGGTTGCCACAAAATACAAATGGAGTCAAATCGTGAATATAAATCGCTGATTAACGCCAAAAGGGCTGCTGGAGATTAATTTATGCTCCCACCCTGACGCAACTGTTTTGTTTTAATTAATCCCATTTTAGGGAAGAAATTAAACTTGCACAATATTTCAGACTTCTCTTTGTATTAGCGTCTGTAAATTGTTTGCTTTGCTGCTTGTAAGTATTTTAATTGCATTATAGAAAGTTTTGTAGCTTCCTAACTGACGTAAGAATTAGTGCTTAAATAAAGCTTAAGTTTCGGAGATTTAGAATAGAGATAGCCTGGATTAAAATATAGGATACTTACTTTTCATCCCGATATTCCCACGGGAACGGGAAACACGCGGGTGAAACCGTGGGCGGCCGCTAGTTTTCAATATCTTAAATTATAAAAATTAAAGTGCGAACGCAAAAAAGTAATAATAATTTGAATCCTAAAAATACATAAAGTCTTCTAAAGGTAAATGGTAAGGAGGGTTTGTTGTTTTGAGCAAAGGGTTTTCCATGAGCGTTTTACCCATTTGAACTTTCTTGTTTTTTGTGGTTTATTCTCATGTCATTTTCTGAAAAATAGACCGATAGTGCTAGGTTTTGAGGTTTCAAAAACATTAAAGTTGTTTGTGTTTTGCATATTAGTCCAGTCAAAATAAATGTGTTTGTATGGAGTAGGTTGGCTTTAGACAAAGAATACTATAATATTACTAACGTACTTTAGATTAATGCTTAGTTATTAATGTTTTAATTTAGTTTTTTTTTCGAAGTTAATGTGCTAAATAGATGTGGCTAAAATGTTTATGTGCCAATGTGGCAGGGTTGAGACCTGGTACTCAAGATACAGGGTTTACCTAGTTTGAGCACCAGTCTCCCTTTCTATACTTAGTGTATTTTTTTTTTTATTTTATTTTAACATAAGATAATGTTCTTGTCTATGTCAAAAGGGAGAAAATAAACAAATTTTTATTTTATTATTATTATTTATATTAGCACTTTGGGTGATTATTTGGAATAACATAAATGAATACTTGAAAAACCGGAAATCAGAATAATCTCTGATATTAACTTCGTACTTGTCGGTTAATTAATCAATAAAGTAAGAAAAAATAATTTGGGTGTGAACAAAAAATGGAAAACTGGTGATTTTGTTCATTTTAGAGTCTTTTAGAATGCATTAATTAATGAATAAATAATCTCTCGTCTAGGTCGATTTATTGAGTGTATTTCGAATATACTATGTCAAATTATTTCTAACTTTATAACAATAATGGCACACCGAGTGATATTTAATCAAAGCATGTATATAAATAATACTAATAAGTATACCAATTATCACCAAGGTGACTCTGGTAATTTTTTTTAATGCAGTTTTATTTGATTTTAAAATTCGCACATTAAAGTCGCGTCGAATTTTTTTAGTAATCCATGTAGAAATAACTTATATAAACTCAAAACAGTAAAAATCCCGTACCAATATGTTATAGTTATTTAATTATAATTATTATCAAAAACGCAAATGAAGTGAGGCGAGCGCGTCATTAAGGCGAGAATTCCCAACCGCAGATACAATTTGAAGAACATCGCATTATCAGTGGGGTGGGACCCCCGTGCGTCGCAGTAGGTATACTTAGCAAAATAATTAATTTTGAAAATTTATGGCTGTTTTCACCAAACACTCATAAGGTATTTCTTATCTAAGAATATCTTAATTTAAACAGTACCTTATGATACTGTTACGTTTCACCAACCAAAACTACTAAAAAGATTCCTAGATAGGAACGTCTTAGTTAAGTTTAATTGAAGGGTACAGGGGCAAAACAAGGAATGTCACAAAACAGATTTTTGTGTAATTTACATTTTAATGTCAGTATATTTGTGAACATTTGTCAAAAGTTTATTTGTATTTACAGCCGATCTTTGTAAAGTAAACTTAGGTTCCTATCAGTAAATTAATAAAAAATAATTATGCAAGACAAAAATAATAAAAAAATAAAATAAAAAATAAAAAATAAAAAAATCTGTTTGTGACATTTCTTGTTTTGCCCCTGTACCCTTCAATTTCTCTATAGAATGTCACTTCTGAAAAATGCATTCTAGCATAGATTAGGTAGGTACCATAAAGTTCCTTTGAAAGTCTTGAAAGTTCTAGGAAACCAACATTTTCCGTAATGTAGATACAAGTTCTCGTATATTTCCACAGCATGAGAGCGCTTCGTGTGTATTGGTGTTATCCGTCGTTATCTTTATGCGTACAAATATCACCTTCATCGTCGTCAAAAATTTCAAAGAAATTCAGAAATTCAAACAAATCTTACACATTCATTTTTTATTATACAAATTCATGATTATTTTACACTTTATTCAAGATTTACGAAGATAACTCAAGTCAAGTTTGACGTTTCATTTGACATTAAGTTGATCCTTAACAATTAGGCGGCCGTTTTCTGTGTCCTAACTTTAGGAGCTTCTTAACTACTTAGGGCATTCTTAAGTTGTGGTGAAACGTAAAAGTTCCATTTAAGAATCGCTTAACGATAAGCATTGCCTTAGGAACGTCTTGTGAACGTTTGGTGAAAACGGCCATAAGAATGCCTTTTAAAAAGATTAAAGTTATGACTATTTATAAGTATTATTGTAGAAGAGAAGTGGAAAGGACATCAGGCACATTCCCTTTACAAAAAACCTAAAAATGTATAGCTATTTTATTGAAGTGAATGACTAAAGCTTATCACAAACAAACACGAAAAATACTTAAAATTTTATTATGTGTTTTTTTGTTCGAGTTATTTAGGTTTAAAATATTTTGTTTTTGGTAACACTGATACTGAAACAGCAACACGAACAAAACGTTTCGTTACTTGCGTTATTTTGACCTATAGAATATTGTGTTTCCATAATACTGAAATTGGAGCAATTTGACTTGATTTATGTATTAACTCATTTAATCCTTTTTAAATTCTTCTTTTATATACTATTATTTTAATTACATCAGTTTTTGTGACATGATTCACATGATCTACTAAAAAAATAAAATACGAGCGTGCGTGCGTCGGAACGTCTTTAACAACTGTTGTCAACTTTGACATGTAAACAAAGGTTTTTTTTTAATTTTATAAAGAGGTTGACACACGGTTGACATTCTTTGTTTTTTTTAATGGCTAGAGATGTTCGTTTCATGATAAATTCATAGTCATTTTTGTGTTTTTACACTAATTAATTATTAAACAATGAAAGACTTTAAAATTATTTTGGTACACGTAGTAAGTTCACAGTGGCGCATAGTGCCTAAATAAAATATAACGAAGCTTATACAGTTTTTGGCAATATGTGCCTGATGTCCTTTCATAACTATGAATAAGGTAATCCGTGGCGGTGCCCGTGATATAGTTTTCTAGGTGTTTTTACGATGTTTGGCGGAGTTCCAAGCAGGAAAGTTGCTCAGTAGTCTCGACGATGTTTACCAACGCACCGCGGATTTCACGGGCAAGTAAGTAAGTAAGTTGCACGACGCGTATTCACAAAGTATTATATTGATCCTGGATGTTAGTCCTTTAAGAATTACCCCACATAGGTACATTTTTAATACTTTTATCCTAACTTAAGAGGTTATACCAGTTATACTAAAATAAACAAATACTCTTAGTTTTATAGTGCGACCAAAATATCTTGAGCATGAAATGTTAATTCGTAGAAAACATTGTAGGTATTGAAAACTATCCCTGATTTAATTTTAGACTGTTATTGTTTGTTTCTATCACAAAGTACAGTTCGCAGAATTGTAAAGTTTGGTAATAAAAGTGGTGGAAAATTCTCGACTCCAGCTAAACACTCCTAAAAATTTAGATGACTTCGATATAATACGTTTGTACTTGTTTGCAAACATGCGATCGGTCTTGAGACCATAAGCAAATAGTTTGGGTTTTAATGCAGACGTGTAGGCATGCCTTTCCAGTGTCAGGCTGCCTTTGTGTTTTGCTAACTGGTATAGTTATTGTATGCTGTCCCAAGGATGCAGTCTTTTCAGGCGTCTTGTTTGCAATGGTTCAATAAGACACTGGGCCAGTTTGTTCTTATGAATACCAATTCGAGCTTTATACGAACTAATGCCATTGGCTATGTGCTGTTTGACGGTTGGTATATTCAGATACTCATGGACTTCTTCCATTTTTGTGAACCATGGGGCATTCACTAGTGTTTTGAGCACACTGTTCTGAAATCTTTGCAGAATTCCTATATTCGACGTTTTTGCAGTAAAATGTTTAGCTGGAGTCATGAATTTTCCACCACTTTGATTATCAAACTTTACAATTCTGCAAACTGTACTTTGTGATAAACCTGAAACAAACAAAAAAAGTCTAAAATTAAATCAGCGAAAATATTAAACAACTATACGTACGAATTAATATTTCATGCTCAAGATTTTTTGGTCGCACTATAAAATTACAAGTATTTGTTTATTTTAGTAACCATATTGTATTATTTTGACCATAATATTTTATTGTATAAAGGGCAATGGGCAAATTGGTAGCCTACGCGGCCACTTCAAAAAACTGTCTCATTTCTTAGATTTTTCTATTCTCTTAAAAAAGTTTGTATGGGCACAAAGTACTGTATCCATAGTTTCTGAAATACATAGAAAAAAAAGCTAAATTTAATTTCGTTTATTCAATTTAGGTTTGTTTCAACACTTATGAACGTCAATGAAGCTACGCCATCGGTTCACAAATCCTACGGCAGGAGACCTTGTAACGAGAAGAACCGGCAAGAAACTCGCCATGGGCTATTTTTTACTCCCTGTTTTAATTTATACAGAGTCGTCAAATTTGAAAAATGACCTTTACATAATAGTAAGGTTACTTTCCATCACAATACAGAATACCGCTTAAAGTAAGTACAATTTTGCTTATTACCTACCTAAAACAGTAAACAATTTTCAACTAAACGAGGAATCAAATAGTTTAATGGACGCACTAATCTTAATCTTATTTACATTATATTATAGGATTAATAAAAAGGAAACTGCAAGCTGCGCCGTATATTCAAATCTATAAGTATTAACAAATAAAAGGAATTTTTGAATAAATATTAAGTACTTACAACAATAATTTGAAAAAATTGCTGTTACTGTAAGACACGAGTACTTATCAAAATTACTATGAGATACACCAGCTCGCTAACAAAACTATATTACGTGTATAATACTATTATAAACCATATCCCGAACACCTTTAATACAAGTTGACACGAGCAGACCCACCCCACTGGCAGCACCCGTTCACGAGCATGACGCATGAGCCAGCCAAATCGCTTCGTTCAACCATATTTTAGGGAACGTAACGACCCGACTCACACGACACCACCGCAGGAATATTTAGAGAATGTAGAAAAGAAAGATCTTTTATATGAATAAATTCTTTTACTCACACGACACCACCGCAGGAATATTTAGAGAATGTAGAAAAGAAAGATCTTTTATAAATTCTTTAACCATTTAGAACTGTTTCCAAACTGAAAATACAAAAAGAAACTTTCATAGTAGTAAACATTATCAGGTATCTGTATAGATTGAACGACGACGCCCACTGCTGGGCATAGGCCTCCTCCAAGGATCTGGGGGGTTCCGTAGCCGAATGGCAAAAAACGGAACCCTTATAGATTCGTCATGTCTGTCTGTCTGTCTGTCCGTTTGTCCGTCCGTACGTATGTCACAGCCACTTTATTCCAAAACTATAAAAACTACACAGTTAAAACTTGGTAGTTTAAATGTATTCTGTTAACCGCTTTACGATTTTTATACAAAAATTAAAAATATAAAAAAATTAAGGGAGACTCACCATACATGGAACTAAAACCGAAATATTTTTTTTTAATCAAACATATTATTGAAAAATGGAAAATGAAGTATTTAGAAAAAATCGACCCGTCTCTCAAAAAAAACATATTATTATTCGTGTGGGGTATCTATAGATATGTCTTTAAAAATGACATGCAAGTTTCTCAAACCATTTTTACTCTAAGTCTACCTTTTGAAAGAGAGAACCTTCTAAAATGGTAAAATGTGTGCCCCCACCCCCCCTCTAACTTTTAAAGTAAAAGAGTGAAAAATCTAGAAAAATAAATGCTGTAGATCTTAATAAAAACTTTCAACGAAAATTGGGTTGATCGAGATATAGTAAGCACTTTTTGAGATATAATATACTACACATTCAAAACCCGCAAAACACTATGAAAAACAAAGTTATATTTTGCTGACGAAAAATTATAGTGGAATTTTGGCTAGGTATAACCAATCGGTACAGTAAGTGGGTACGGAACCCTTAATGAGCGAGTCCAACTCGCACTTGGCCGATTTTTTCTAGTAATAGGTTTATATTAAGTCTTTTAGGCTATTTTCTATTAATACTCAAACGCTATTTTAGTTTTCCCAATAGGTACTACTCGCAGTGTCAACCTTTCTTATGTTAATATTCTTGAATAATAGCATCGAAGGCTAACACACAGTTTATCCATTTTTTTCCATACAGCAGTAAGAAAACAGCAACGCAAAGTTAAAAATATTTAAAAAACCACGCTGGCAGCCAACTTTTTTTTTGTGGGCCGGTTTTGATGTAACTCGGTTTTACTACTATTTTGAAAAGAAAACAGTAACGCAATGTTAAAAATATTAAAAAACCAAGATGGCGGCCAACTTTTTTGTGGGCCGATTTTGATGATACTGACTGACAGACAGACAAAAACATTGCGTTACTCTTTTCTTGTCAAAATAATACTTAAAACAGAGTTCCATCAAAATCGGCCCACAAAAAAAACGCGCAATCTTGAATATTTTTTTGTATTTTTAAGATTGCGTTACTGTTTCCTTGACAAAATAATACTAAAAACCGAGTTTCATTAAAATCGGCCCACAAACAAAAAAGTTGGCAACCAACTTGATTTTTTATTTTTTTAACCTGGCGTTGCTGTTTTCTTGTCAAAATAGTACTAGAAATCAAGTTTCATAAAAATTGACCCACAAACAAAAAAATTGGCCGCCATCTTGGATTTTTTATATTTTTAGAAGTGCGTTGTTGTTTTTTTGTCAAAATAGTACTAGAAATCGAGTTTCATCAAAATCGGCTTACTAACAAATAAGTTGGCCGCCATCTTGGATTTTTTAATTTTTTAACATTGCGTTGCTATTTTCCTGTTAAAATAGTACCAAAACCCGAGTTTCATCAAAATAAGCCCACAAACAAAAAAGTTGGCCGCCATCTTGGATTTTTTTTTATTTTTAGCAGTGCGTTGTTGTTTTCTTGTCAAAATAGTACTAGAAATAGAGTTTCATCAGAATCGGCCAACAAACAAAAAATTTGGCCGCCATCTTGGATTTTTATCATTTTTGACATTGCGTTGCTATTTTCCTGTCAAAATAGTACCAAAACCCGAGTTTGATAAAAATCAGCTAACAAACAAAAAAGTTGGCCGCCATCTTGGATTTTTTTATATTTTTAGCAGTGCGTTGTTGTTTTCTTTTCAAAATAGTACTAGAAATCGAGTTTTATCAAAATCGACCCACAAACAAAAAAGTTGGCCGCCATCTTGGATTTTTTATATTTTTAGCTGTGCGTTGTTGTTTTTTTGTCAAAATAGTACTAGAAATCGAGTTTTATCAGAATCGGCCAACAAACAAAAAATTTGGCCGCCATCTTGGATTTTTATCGGTTTTGACATTGCGTTGCTATTTTCCTGTCAAAATAGTACCAAAACCCGAGTTTGATAAAAATCAGCCCACAAACAAAAAAGTTGGCCGCCATCTTGGATTTTTTAATATTTTTAGCAGTGCGTTGTTGTCTTCTTTTCAAAATAGTACTAGAAATCGAGTTTTATCAAAATCGGCCTACAAACAAAAAAGTTGGCCGCCATCTTGGATTTTTTATTATTTTTAACATTGCGTTGCTGTTTTCTTGTCAAAGTAGTACTAGAAATCGAGTTTTATCGAAATCGGCCAACAAACAAAAAATTTGGCCGCCATCTTGGATTTTTTATTATTTTTTACATTGCGTTGCTATTTTTCTGTCAAAATAGTACAAAAAACCGAGTTTCATCAAAACAGCCCACAAACAAAAAAGTTGGCCGCCATCTTGGATTTTTTTTTATTTTTAGCAGTGCGTTGTTGTTTTCTTTTCAAAATAGTACTAGAAATCGAGTTTTATCAAAATCGGCCCACAAACAAAAAAGTTGGCCGCCATCTTGGATTTTTTAATATTTTAACATTGCGTTGCTATTTTCCTGTCAAAATAGTACCAAAACCTGAATTGCAATAAAAAAAAAATAGTTTGTTATAAAACTTAAATAATTATATGATCTTTCTAATTATCACAAAAATAAGTTTTTTGTAAAAAAAACATTTTTGTGACAAGCTTTTTTGCTGGCCTTACTTTAATATTGTACTGTCATCCATACCAAACCTATATGCAAAATTTCAGCTCAATCGGACACTGGCAAGTGGGTCAAATTTAGCTCGTAAGATTTGACCCGAACGGACATACATACCTACATACATACACTGCAAGTTAAATAAAAGCTTGTAAAAAATCACATCCGCAATGAGTCACACCAACACATCAAAATATGACTATAAATATTACTGCATTTAATGCGCGTACTCGTGCAAGTAATAACAGTTTTTGTTTCATCGAAATCTGTTATACCTACAAAATCACGATGAGTGCTCAAAATAAAGGCAATATTATTATTTAAAAATAAATTTGTTAAAGGTGCCATTAATGTGACCCCAAACTTTATTTTGACTGGACAATATAGTTTCCGAACCATTTACCCAACAATGTTCTAAAAATCATGATTGACGTGACGTGAATGACGGATCCATATGATAAGAATGAAGTCATACGAGTAGAAAACTAAAATAATACAGTGTAAGCACAGCCTACTTAGTATCTTACTACAAGTGTTACTCAACCACGACAAAACTATTTCACGGATAAATCTGCCACGAAGATACCTAAATTATAGTCTAAAATAGCAAATAGTGTTACTTTTTACCTTTAAAAAATAAGTCATTCCCGCGGGGAAACATCGTGTAAGTACCTAGTTCACGTGGGCAAAGCCGTGGGCGGAAAGCTTGTATTACATAATACACTAAAGTACCTATCCTATACAAACGGTTGGTTTGCAACCTTACAGGTTAATGTGGAGAGGTAGCCAGTCTGACATTTTGCCAACGGCGAGTGGCAAAGCTAACCTTACTTATCTGGCATCTCGACCCGACCACATAGGGTTGCGAGCAACATTTTTTTTTGCGTTGAATGTCCGACCATTTCCTATTGAAATAATTGCACGTCCAACAACCTTCCGGACAAACGGGGGAAGGAGACAGTGAATCCTCATGAATACCTTTACAGCCGGCTGCAAGGGTTATGTCGGACTCTTACCGACTAAACACTGCCTGAAATCAGCTGTTACCTGGACGGGTAATTCAGCTTATCGAAGGTGAGTGGCGCAGGGCATCACTCACCTTCGATAAGCATCTTCAGGCGAAGTGCGCACTAAAGATGACCAGCATCCAGAAGTGCTGACTGGCCATATATGAATTTAAAACGACTGACGCCCAAAGTGAGCGGGTCGGAAAACGAAATGGAATGAAATCAGATCAACTGACTCCCAGAAGAGGTAATCGCCGATTGAGAGAACTGGGGCTGACCTGAAGGGTCTTGTGAAATTACTGGGGGTTGACCAGAAGGGTTCTGAGGAGTGAGGGCTTCAGCGGCTTCCTGAGCCTTCAATAGGTGGGTCAGGTCGGCCGTAAGCTTGTCGGGCGGGTCGTCCAGGACAGATTTGAAGCACCAATTAAAGATAAACTTATATATACTTATATACTGAACATAAGTTCTTAATACAAACACTTATCGTCTAGGTTTTCATAAAATAAGTTAAGTACCTACTCACCTAATAATAAAAGGTTTTGTTTTCTTCTTTCATACCCGATTCAGTTTTATTTTTACAAACGCATTATTATCTAGAACACGGTAAATTTCTTGAAGAATATGTGTTATGGAAACCAAATAACGGATAAATATATTTGTCGCAGATAGAAATGGATTTCGTTGTAAAATCTCATCTCCGTCCGCCATATTGCACGTGGTTAAATGAATCAGTGCGCACGTCCGGCGCGGTCGAGCTCCAAGAATAGAATGATAGCTTTTCACCAGCAGATTAACACTCACTGTCTCACTGACAGACGTCAACCGATATTGACAGGTCGCATAGACACGCTACCACAGACTACTCACTCGAACTACTGACTCAGGGAAAGTTTGCTAACAGCCACAACAGATGGCGTTACTAATCTTATTCGATTATTCAAACTGGCAACTTCAACACCTTACCAAACCACCGAAAGGTGGCGTTGCTTGTATTACCCACGGAATAACTCCGATAACTCATAATTGCATCGATAGATGGCGCGACTAGTCTTTCCAATGAAATATCTCCGACATACTATATACTTATTGTATACTATTTTGTAAATACATACTTAATATACATAGAAAACATCCAGACCAAGACAAAGAGACACGTTCATGCACACAAATATTCTTGTACGGAAATCGAACCCGAAGCGCCTGGCGGAGAAGTCTTCTGTTCGTCGTCTGTGCCAAACTGATCGTCAAATAAATAATAAAATTATAAATAAACAATATATTGAATATAAACATTAAGTACTAATAGAAATAAGACAGAAGATTGTCCAAAAAATTGGCGTCTATTTTTTTTTGTCTCGCGGCCATCAACAAAATGTTTGAACATCAATTCTTGATAGTATAACAAACAATAATTGCCAAGACAGAATAGCTGTAAACTCAGTCAGAACCAAGCTAGAACCATTCGTCCGTATATAAAATTTTAAAAAACCGCAAATGTAACTTTGTAATTCATACAAACACTATGAAAAACAAAGTTAAGTTCTAGCTAGTCTTACTCGGTTCGGACTGAGTTTACAGATATACTTCCTTTGCAAATATTGTCTGTAGTGCTGCCATCAAATTATATTTCAATGTTTGGTTGATGGCCGCAAGAAAAAAAAAGACGCCAGCTGCCATACAAAATCTTTGAAACTACGCAACGGATTTTGATGCGTTTTTTTTAATAGATAGAGTGATTCAAGAGGAAGGTTTATATGTACTTTTTATCCCGATATTCCCACGGGAACGGGAACCACGCGGGTGAAACCGCGGGCGGCCGCTAGTAAGTATATATTTTACTAATGCAATTTATTCACTTCGGACAGCCCTAAGTGAGGTCAGGCGCAAAATTGCGACTGTCATTATTGCAAGACTAACCTCAATGCAGGAACAATAAAGAAATGCAATACAATTCCACAGTTCCCTAATGACTAGATATTTTAATGAAAGAAAGAATCATTAACCTATACTAGAGTAGTTAACTTGTAATAACCTCAATACCTACACTACATCTGGTTCTTTAAGATTTCTATTGACTATTTACAAAGAAATTTATAAACGCCTATCGCAAAAAACGTAAAAGAAAACCTTTATAGTAATGTTAAAAATTCCGCTGTTCATCGGAGATCTAATTAATAATGTATTTTATTGGTTTCATTAGTAAAATATATAAATTATTAAGTTGATATTTCTTATTATATAAACATTTATTCAAAGTATCCGAGAAACACAAAGTTTGAAATTCACTTTACATTTTTTTAATGATCAGATAAAGAATTCTATTATTTTAGGAGGATCGCAACGCAAGCAATACTCTTATATAGGGATTTTAAAATCCTGGTACGTCTCAGTTTACCTTTACCTGTGTTATTTAACCTGTAATTTGAGAAAACGATTAAGTTTATTTGTACAGTCACGAGCAATAATATGCAACAACATAGAACTTTGTCACATTGAAGCGTTACGAAACAAAGCTATCTGTGCCATAAAAGTAATCGATAGTGTAATACAAAGTCCTAAGTTGCTCGTATTGCTCGTGAGTGTACACGACCTGAAGGTACCTAGCTTGCAGGTAGCTAGAAAAACAATTAAAAACTTTACAGAAGTACCGATAACATAACTCTTGATTCCAGAACACATTACATGGTGCGTAAGATTACGCATAAATGATCGTTCAATTAAATAACAGAAGCAATTATTGCATCAACGATCCATCACTACATATATAGCTGACGGTTAATCGATGCTGTAATATAATTATGAAACCGAAACTGAATAAGTATTATGCGTTTCATTCATAGTTACTGCTTAGTAGTCATCGTGATTTAAAGCAATTCCAATACTGCTCTATGCAATGAATAAATAATGTTTTTACGTATGTCTGATATTTGTGATACCGTACCGTAAAGAAAATTACTTACGATAAAGTTATAGATTTTAGACAGTTTAAAACAGTCATTCTGCAATCTAATTTTTATAATTAATTTATAGGATTTTATTGGATCAATAACTTTTGTACTGGTTCGTATTTGAAATTCACTCCATTTATAATGGTCCTCCTAGTGGTACCTGTTTTACCCGCTTAGTACCAGTTCCCATATAGGAATATTGGGATAAAATATAGCTTAAGTCACTCAGGAATGCTTTCTACAGGTGAAATAATTTTCAAAATCGGTTCAGTAGTTTTTGAGTTTATCCATTCCAAAAAACAAACATAAATTACATACATAGGGGAAAGGTGTACTAAATGATCGCTCGAGGTAAAATGATTCCCTACAGTTTCAACGAAAATACTAGTGCCATCTTTGCGATTTGTTGGTTAACGTCTTCCCTGTACTCCACTCAGTAGCCCAATAAAGTGTCATGGCGGTGCAGTGTGAGTACAGTGCGTCGATTTATTGAATATTTATAAAAAAATTGAAAATAGCTGTCTTCGATCTAAGATAAGCCTGCAATCAAATTTACATTGTTGAAATTCTTATGTGGATATGTGAATAAAAGTTTTCCTGGTAGTTTTTATTGATATTCAGTAACATTTGAAACTCGTTTTGATCTCACCAAGATAATGTTTTGAGGTTCTTCTTCGACAACTCTTGTAAATTCAACATTTGGGGTAAAACGATCCCCTTTAGTGGGTATAAAACGATCCCAGGAATAATTTTACCAAACTTGAAAAAAAATTTAAATTAGTCATGTATATTTTTGTATTCCTATCTATTTGTACTTTTTACAGATCATGCCACGTACAATCAACGAAAACCTTCCGACAAAACTGGGACTGAGTTTTCTGTACGACAAGACAATTTTCTGTACCTGTAATGGTGCTAAAAACAAAAACGCAGTTGGTGCAGTTAAGATTTTGGGCAGTAAACAAACGGTGTTTACACCTAAGCATGAGAGAGAACTCGTTGAGCACATAAAGTATATTGAACCAAAAATGTATGGGTTAACCAAACAAGATAGTATGGGATCGTTTTAGCCACCCAGGTGTACAAAATGATCCTTTAGTACAGAGGTTTGGAAAATCTCTAATAAATCTAAAGATATTTAATCAAACTGCAATAATGGCATGCCAGTTTATCAACACTTAAATGACTCACCCAAAACTCTTTCAATGTTTGCTCTTACTATAATATTTTGGATACAGTAACCGATTTCCCTTAGAGGGATCATTTTGGACACCTTTCCCCTACCTACATAATACTCACGCCTATTTTCCATGGGGGTAGGCAGAAACTATGGATCTCCACCTGCTACGATCCTTGCATACTTCTTTCATTCACATCTCATATCAATCTTTTCATACATGCAAAGAAAATATCAAATAGATCCTCTTTATATTATTAGTGAAGATAATAAAGATTAAAACATCACCTAAAATTGGCTAACTAACGCCCGAATTCTCGAACGCAAATCATCTTTGGGAGCGTCTCAAACATCATGGCATCTCTTTCATACGTTTGACATTTTAAGTAACAGGGCGATGTGTGAGACGCTCCCAAAGATAAGTAGCGTACGAGTAAGAGTATTCGGGCATAACACATCCAAAATTTTGATACAGAGTACCACGCTTTAACCCGTTCAATAGCCAGATACAGATAGAATCTGCAACACAATGGTCTGGATTGGGAAATCTACATCGTGACTGCTTTCCTTCAAGTTTCCCTTTCAATTTTATCACCCATTCTACTCAAAGACAACCTTTCCCAGCCAGTGGCCTGCACTTTAAAGAAGTGAATGCCTCAAAAGGTTCTGTTTTGAAAACGAAGAAAATACAAAAATGAATCTTATTTCAATGGAGTACAGAGTAAAATTAAACAGCTCTTTTCACTTATAGTGCCGATAGTAAGATCGCCTCTTACTGCGGCGGAACGGATAAATGTCATCAAGACCCGCGAGAAACCACTGCAATTTATAAATCAATAATAATAAGCTGTGACCAGTTTATTTATAACTTTGAACAAAATTTACAATTGGAATTAATAGGCTTTTGGTAGTAAATTATTTGTTAGACTAATTACAAGCTCGTTTTGTTTACGATGAGGATTAGTTAAATGGCGGTTAATGTTGGTATTTATGGTTTATACAAATTTATTGTTATAAATGTAGAAGTCTCTCTAACTAAAGAAACATAGCATTCCTTGTGTTGATAGGATATTACTAAGTACTAGCCTTCCGCCTGCGTCTTCGTCCGCGTGGACAACACGACGTTATCCCGCGAGAATGTGACATTTTTCCGGGATAAAAAGTAGGATATGTCACTCTGCAGCTCCCAAAATATCCCCATATTAATAAATTACGCTCCGTTTTGATGTCAAAGACAGAAAAGCAAATAACCACATTTACCTACACATTTATTATATTAGTAAGTATTTCTTACATTGATCCTATCGGCCCCCATAAAAGTGGGACCTTCTGAGTACTTTTGGTCTCAATAACTATTTAAAATTAAAATTGCTGTCCTCAGCGGCTTAGATAATCGCCCCATTCCTACTCAAGTTACATAAGGTCACTTTGCTTTTAAGTATCAGCTTTTACATTTTCTGAGCTAATAAAATAGAGCAGATGCAGTTTTAATTTTCAATATGTATAAAATTAGGTCGTTTCCTTAGTATCGTTAAATCCTACTTATATTATAAATGCGAAAGTTTGAGTGTATGGATGTATAGATGTTTGTTACTCTTGCACGCAAAAACTACTGAACGGATCTGGGCATGACATTTGCAACAGAGATAGATTATAGGCTGAAATATCACATACTTTTCATCCCGATATTCCTACGGGAACGGGAACCACACGGGTGAAACCGCGGGCGGCCATTAGTAGGTAGTATTAATATAAATTATTTAAATACCGTCAGCCATTTCAGAAAATATTATAAGAAATTTAATGTAACTATGTATTTCAGAATGAGTGATGTTTTTACGTGCGCACAGCCGCCACCGGGGGGGTTCATCGATTTATAAGACATTAGGTATCTATCACATCAAAATCACTCAAAAATCCTTAGGTTTGGGATTTCGTTATAACAAGTCTTAGTGCTTAGGCCCAAGCCCAATTCATACCGATATGGAAGCAAAAGGCCGCGAACGATCACGAGCGACTGCTCTAGCGGCCTCCAGAACTCACGCTCACTCGCCTTGTATCGGTGCGCAGCTGGTGCAGCCAGCAGGCAGCGGTGTCGCGAGAAGCCGCTTGTGGACGCTAAGCCGCTCGTAAACGCTAGACAGCTCTCGGCGACGGCAACGCGGACCGCCCACGCCTCTTTCCGAACAACACTCGTCTTTTTACGAATGCATTATCATCATCATCATATCAGCCGAACGACGCCCACTGCTGGGCATAGGCCTCCCATAAGGATCTCCACAAAGATCGGTCCTGCGCATAAAAAAGAAAAAAGAAATGACAAATGATTATTAAGTTGAAAAATGTTATATACTGAAAGTGCTCGCTGCGTCGCGAGCGTTCGCATTATAACATTCCTCATAACCCACTCGGCTTGGTAACGACGCCAAACTACCAAAAGTCAAGTTAATTAATGCTGCTGGCGTCCCAATATAGACCCCTTCTTCTTCTTGATGTGCCTCTTCACTCCGCTATTAGTTTCTCGAACTCTTCCCAGTCCATTGCGAGGAGAAATTAATTTTTGACGGAATTGGTCCCAGCCTACTCTCTTTTATTCAGCAGTCACGATTTTTTGCTAGGTTCAGCGCGCCTTTTCCCTTCGATTATTTTATTTTTTATTTTATTTTATTTATCTATACTTATAATAAAACTGTAAACGATCCAATTCTGTACATTGAAAAGAAATAGAAAAAAATACCACCAGGGGTCTTCTTAAACGAAACAGATACCAAAAATATAGTTTTTGAATTTTTTGTCTGTCTGTCTGTCTGTTGTCCGCGTTTCACACAAAAACTCATGAACGGATTTTGATGAAACTTTTTTTGTTATACAGCTATTGGCTCTCGCCAACATATAGGCTATAATTTATACTTATAATAAAACTGTAAACGATCCAATTCTGTACATTGAAAAGAAATAGAAAAAAATACCACCAGGGGTCTTCTTAAACGAAACAGATACCAAAAATATAGTTTTTGAATTTTTTGTCTGTCTGTCTGTCTGTTGTCCGCGTTTCACACAAAAACTCATGAACGGATTTTGATGAAACTTTTTTTGTTATACAGCTATTGGCTCTCGCCAACATATAGGCTATAATTTATTTTGAAGATCGTAATATCTGATGTGGAACCATAACAGTCCAGCCAAACTATGAGAGATATAAAAATACCGTCTTAAGGAAAATTTTTAAACGTGATGGGCACTTTCTATTGACGTACAAAGTTTGAAGGTCTGGTTCACCTGATGTGGACCCTAGCAGCCAGGATAAACTATATGAGATACAAACATGGCGTCTTAAGAAAAGTTGTTTCACGTAATGAACATTTTCTATTGACGGAAAAATATCGAAGGTCTGGCACACCTGATGTGGAACCCTAGCAGCCCAGCTAAACTATAAGAGATACAAATCTATATCTATATCTATCTATACTTATAATAAAACTGTAAACGATCCAATTCTGTACATTGAAAAGAAATAGAAAAAAATACCACCAGGGGTCTTCTTAAACGAAACAGATACCAAAAATATAGTTTTTGAATTTTTTGTCTGTCTGTCTGTTGTCCGCGTTTCACACAAAAACTATTGAACGGATTTTAATGAAACTGTTTTTGTTATACAGCTATTGGCCCTCGCCAACATATAGGCTATAACTTATTTTGAAGATCGTAATATCTGATGTGGAACCATAGCAGTCCAGCCAAACTATAAGAGATACAAATATAGCATCATAAGAGAAGTTGTTCAGCGTAATAAGTATTTTCTTTTGACATACTATCTCGAATATTATTAATATGAAAGTGTGTTTGTTTGTATGTCCGTCTTTCACGTCAAAACGGAGCAACGGATCGACGTGATTTTTAGTATGTAGGTAGTTTAGGAGCTAGAAAGTGACATAGACTAAAAATATCACTTTACCTCGGGATAACGTAGTGTAGTACATGCGGGCGAAACCGCGGTCGGAAGGCTATGTTATGTAAATTTTTAATGTGCTAATATGTATCATAGCATTCATAGCGCTGTACTAATATATATTAAACTAGCTTTCCGCCCGCGGCTTCGCCCGCGTGGACTTCCCGACCTTATCCCGCGGGAATGTGACATTTTTCCGGGATAAAAAGTAGCCTATGTTCCTCTCCAGGCTACAATGTATCTGTGTCCTAAATTTCAGCCATATCCGTTCAGCCGTTTTGGCGTGATTGAGTAACAAACATACAAACATCTAAACTTTCACATTTATAATATTATATAATATAAGTAGGATAAATAAATTAAAAAAACAAAATAGCTTATTAGCCTTAAAAATTAAAAATGGTGCCGAAAGTCACTATTCCACGCGGACGAAGTCGCGGGCACAGCTAGTTTTATAATATTATATAATATTATTCGAAAGAATCGTAAGAATGTATCTTTCTTTCATGTTATAGAGTCCTAATTGCTAGCAATTACTTTTTAATCGTTACCAATACGTAAAGGACTGATTTATAGTTCCCGTGGATTCCATACAGTATTGTTTCCAGCAGTTAGCCAAGAGCACGCATTTCGTCGGCAACGTTGCGATGATGCGTATCGCCGTTGCAACTTCCTTACTTTGTGTCGGTATCAACGTTACCCCTTAACGTTATTGTTTTGATCAACAAAGGAATTTAGGTCAAGAGCCGCTTAGATCGGCGGCTACTGAAAATAAGTCACTTTTGGATTGGCAAGATTATTGTTATACTCAACCGTGAAGCTTTTAGTAACTTAAGTGAATGGACGGGGTATTAAAGTAAGAACAGATTTATAGGATAAAAATTTTTACGCATTCACTTTTGTAGATAGCAGGTCAGACAGGTCGGACTTTATATTTTGACGTTTAGAGCCATCCGTAAGTAAGTCTTTCCTGATATCTGCGGTTTCGTAGCACATGCGTGTAAAAATAGATGTTATTTTCCAGAGCAATGTATTAGCGCGGAGCCTTCATTACACACGATGTTTTCTGATAAGGGTTAAGATTGAAGCGCGATTATCCAGGACTCCTCAACTACTAAGGAACCGGCTATATTATACTACCTAACTATTGACCACTAGACACTACACAGACGAGACTTACTGCTGGCTGGATTTACTGTCATTAGTCCGATTATAAATAAGTATATTCTAACATAATATCCTTTTATCTAAATCTCAGACAAAATCCTCAACCAAAAAAAAAAATTAAAACTGCGTGATAAATATTTGTTTATAAAATCTGTCTCGGTTTGCTATGCCAGCCGTCTCGGTCGGTCGCCGGAATGCAGCAGCGGCCGGCCGGCCGGCGCACGCGTCGCTTCACAGAGCGTAACCCTAAACAGCCGTTTATTTTCGGATGTCCCTCCACTCGGAAAGTCCACAGGAAGAAATAATTAATAGTGAAACATTAACAGCCCATTCATAATGCGCATTAAAGGGAAGCTCCAAATTATTAATTTTACAGTTATTAACGTTTTTGTGATCGTTCCAATTCCGTCTTTGTTTATATTTTGCGATTCCGGTGACGTACATTTTGATGAGATTTATTTTAATTTTTAGTTTTTTGCATTCACAATGCAATTTTTATTACTGAAAAATGGAAAATGAAGTATTTAGAAAAAATCGACCCGTCTCACAACTAGCTCCGATGGGACTCGAACCCACGACCTTTCGCTTTCCGGGCGACTGCTCTAACCACTGAGCTACGGAGTCGTTAGGAGAAGCGTCGAATTTATCCAATACTTCTTACGCACTGTATAGTCAGTGTTAATTTCATCAATGTGGAGATATTACTACCCTCACACGCGAAAGAAATACCTTTCCAGGTATTTGGCAATCGCTAAAGATGAAATTACTATTGCAACTTATTTTAATTTTTAGTTTTTTGCATTCACAATGCAATTTTTATTACTGAAAAATGGAAAATGAAGTATTTAGAAAAAATCGACCCGTCTCACAACTAGCTCCGATGGGACTCGAACCCACGACCTTTCGCTTTCCGGGCGACTGCTCTAACCACTGAGCTACGGAGTCGTTAGGAGAAGCGTCGAATTTATCCAATACTTCTTACGCACTGTATAGTCAGTGTAGTTGTGAGACGGATCGATTTTTTCTATTAACTAATTCTTATGGTTAACTATTTCTTATGGTTAGAGCAGTCGCCCGGAAAGCGAAAGGTCGTGGGTTCGAGTCCCATCGGAGCTAGTTGTGAGACGGGTCGATTTTTTCTAAATACTTCATTTTCCATTTTTTGATGAGATTTATTAACTTGTTTCTTGTTTACTCAAATAGATTTACATAATTAAATATTTTTGAATCGTCCAACATTCTTTTTCTACCACACGTAAAGGATATCTTTTAGCTGACAAGAAAAACAGAAAACAGGAGCAACGTCATTTTATACAATTAGGAATAAACATGTCGACCCTGTCAACAAGTAAATTTTTTTTGTCTTTAGGTATTGGAAGGCTACAGAAAGAGGTCATTTCCATAACTAGGATTAACTAGCAAATTATACTCAAGCTATATCTTTGAACCATACCTTAACCTATGCAATATTTGGTTTTTCACATTACGATGATAGATGCTTTATAAAGTCGTTTCTTGCTTCTTCAATGATTAACGGTTTCAGAAAACAAAACGAAAATCTTAAATGCCAATATCAAACAAAATCAATATTATTTTAATAACAAACCGTCATTGCTAAAGTCGCTATGTCAATTAATTGACCTCCGAGGAGTAAATCTTGATACACCTACAACCTTTAAGGCTCATAAGGAAACGACTTTCTTATAGGAAATCAGCGTACAATACAGGTGCAAGACCTTTGCAAGGCGGCTAGGGAGCACGTTACTGAATGTTATATGGGTGCAGTCCGATGCAAGCAGGAAGTGCAGGGAATCGGTATAAATTCTATGCAAACTGCATCATGTTACCCAGTACCTACGTAAAATGGTGGGTACCCGAACATACGTTACACAACTAAACAAAATCATTTAGATTTAGATTTAGTTATGCCAATGAAATATGATTATGAAATAAGTAGAAACAAATTAGTTTATAAGTTTGAGAATAAAAACATCTTATTGAAAATTGAAGATTGAAAATTACATTATGAATATTTGTAAATGCAATTAAGTAATAATTTAAAAATAAAATACACGACTGCAAAAATCGATCTTAAAAGTAAATAAACAGATTACACTCCTTTTTTGGGCAGTCATGTAAAAAGTACAAATAATATAAAAACATCTTGTTGTTTATATTAAAATTACTAGCTGACCCGGCAAACGTTGTTTTGCCATATTAATTATAGTGGACCCGGTAAACTTCGTATCACCAACATCTATAAATATTATAGATAGACAGATGAAAATAATTAATCGCGAAGAAGTTTTATATACACTGCCTGCCACAAATGTCACTTATTAAAAAGTAGGTAATCCAAAGCGGCTAAAACGTCAGTGATTACAATACTCTTTGACATACCTCTTTGGAAGCGGCTATGGAAGAAATGACAGTTTTGTATAGTACGACAGCTTATCGATTTTCTATACAAAATAATCATTTTTATTTTATAATTTTCCGGAATAAAAAGTAGCCTATGTTACTCTCCAGCGCCCAAACTATTCCCATACCAAAAATCGAGTCGATCCGTTGCTCCGTTTTGACGTGAAAGACGGACAAACAAACAAACAAACAAACAAACAAACAAACAAACAAACACACTTTCACATTTATAATATTAGTATTATATTATATTATTGGGAGAAATTAAGAAAATATGAATTCCTAATAAGAACTATTTCTTTATGTCTACACAGTAGTGTTTTATATCAGATACATTTAAATGACAATGTTGAAAATGTTTTGACATTCGATAAACGTCTTGCGATTGGAAAATAAGCCAAGACGATAAAATTAAGCAGTCTAACGTCTTAATAATCATTGAGAGTGAAATTAATTTTGATGAGTAATTATTACCAAATCGTACGGCTGCAGACGATGCAAAGGAACTAATTACAACCAGTTGAAAGCGAAACATTTGTATGACTTCGTATGCTTTAATGAAATTAAAAATGTAATAACATGGAAGAATTAAAAAACGTAATTTTGGATCAGTCATGAAAAGAGGCACAAAAATGAAATAAGGCAAATTATCTTAACTTACTAATATTATACATGTGAATGTTTGTATGTTTGTTACTCAATAGCGGCGAAACCGCATAACGCATCTGGATGAAGTTTTGTACAGAGATTGATAATGGTCTAGAACAGCGTTTAGGCTCCTTTTTATCTCAGGAACATATCTTATTCCCACAGGAAAACATAGTCTTGCTCACGCGGTCAAAGCCACGAGTGGAAAGTACCAAACATAATGCCTCTCACCACTAAGCTGAATCTCCTGTTCAGTGGGTTGAATGTATGTAAACATTAATGTAAGTAAAACAATATATCGTATTTTAAGGTTTAATATATAAAACATAAGCTATAGATATCGAAAAAAAACTCTTAGCACAAACTAGAGAGTAACTTTTTCAACTTATATAGACTGTTTTTTATAATAATACATTCAAATAAACACGTGTTTTTTTACGCAGTGCCAAGTAAACTCAATCTTATCTCTAGCTGAAACAGCGTCGTGGAAAAACCGCTTATAAGCATAAAATTTGATGCCTCACAATGCTGACATTCCCTTCTTGATCTTGTTAACTTTCAAAACACGCTTATCCCCCGAGAATATAAAAATGCAAAGCGAATGACAAGTGCGGAATGCAAATTTCGTTTTTCTCCCCCACTCAATATTTTGTTTGACATTATTATTGTTAGGCTCGAGTTGTTTTTCTCTTGATCCAAAATGTGTTTTGATAGCGCTCCGTTATTCTAATGTTTCCCTTACTCTCAACATTTGCGAAATGGTTTACCGTAATAACAAAAAAAATCTGATTGTACAGACTTGTACACAATATGTAATATACCTACGTCCAGTCACAATCTGACTTTTTGTTTAAAACCTTTTATATGAAACTAGCCTTCCGCCCGTGGCTTCGCCCGCGTTGCCTACACGACGTTATCCCGTGAGAAAATGATATTAAAGGATTTAAAAGTAGCCTCTGACACTCTCCAGCTCCCAAACTATATCCATGCTAAAAATCATGTTAAATCCATTGCTCCATTTTAACGTGGAAGATAGACAAACACACAAAACACACTTTCACAATTTTATAATATAAGTTCGTATTGATTTGCCAAACAATATATCTACATTCTTCTAAATTCCACTGTGAAAAACTAGTTAATAGGGTAATTTCGGTAATTTAATCTGTCATAACTTAGTAAACATATTCAGTGGTTAGTTTCAAATACACTTGATTCTATTACAAAAGTTAGATTACAAGGATGAGAACTTTACTCATAAAACTGACAGTGATGTTGAATGAATAACTCGTATAAATTGGATTAAAGTTCACCTTGTCGGTCGTTGGGAAAAAATTGTTGAATAATAATAAATAATACTAAAATAAACTTTATTGCACACAATGGGAAGCAAACAATTACAGTAAAACGACAACAAAGAAACACTCACAATAGGCGTCCTTATGGCTAGGCAGCAATCTCTTCCAGGCAATCTTGGGTGAAAGAAAACAAATAAATAAGGTAATAGGGGAATTGGTGAAGGAAATGACATTTTTTTCTCAGCTATTCAGTGCGCGACCGCCACAGATATTTATATCACACCGAAGGAATACTTAATTGCTTGAAAGTACAGTCGTGTAGGTGACGAAACGCATATTCCATGCAAAAGTGCAAAAAATTACCAAGAGCGCTAATTTTAACAAATAAAACTAAACAAACACGTTGTTATTTTCAGAATAGAAAAGATAAACTAAAGTTTAATCATCTCCTTAAAATTCGAAAAATAAAAGGTAAAAAATTAGGTATTTAACTCAAATATTCCATACCCTCATAGTTTTCGAACGTAATGTTAAACGGAAGTTTCGTTTCAAAAAATAATCTTGATTCTAGATAGCCCCCTCATTTTGCATATAGTTTAATTATTACTAATTAATTATAAACTAATTAAAACGTTTAAATGCATAAGAATTTTCAGTTATTTAAGTGTTTTAAAACAGCCAGACGTTGTTGTTGGCTCATTAGCCAACTGCTGAGAGTATTTCATTAAATACTCTCAGCATATTATCAACATAGCAGCAATAACTGAGTAATCATTCTTAGATCCACTGAACTATTTCACAAAGTATTTATTCAAAATAGCCTAGATTGACTGGATAAGGACAAGACATACCGGGCTATATATGGCAAGCAGTCCTGGAGGTATTTCTGGAATGATATCGCCATTATGGAATTGTATCGGGGCACCAGGTGCTTGTGTCGTGTCATGTGTGACCGCCCTATAACGTTATGTCCCATCTTGCTTGATGTATCGGAGCTATTTATTAGCTTACGAGAGATGCAGATGGGAATATTCCTTATACCCCAAGAGCTATCCGATATTTTTGTAAAAAATTCAATAACAGGCCAAATTTTTGTAAACGGCCCTTAAATATAATTGTAAGAGACTATATTTTGGAATCCAACATAATATCGCATTGGAAGGTATAAAAAAAAAGTTATACCCCGAAAATGGTGCAATTCTTTCAGCAAATATGCTATCACCAATTTTATTGTTAACATGTGTTTATGTTCACCATATCTAAGCACCAAAGTCGAAATCCATAAAGATATAAAACGGGAAACTAATACTTTAGGAAGAAGTCGGTTGTTTCTGATAGCATTTTTAAAAAGGTGTAATGCCAATTTGAGTTTACGTAGAGAGTTTTTTTTTAAGTTTATTTGTTTTTCATTTACAAATATAGGTGGATTATATACTTTTACGAAAGATAATAATAAATGTATTCAAATGTAAAGTGAATAACACTTATACCATTTTTGCCTATTTTTTATAGATTTTTTAAAGTTTTGTATTTGTTTTTTTTAATGTCGCTGTCATAAATATTGGTGGATTACTAATGATTTACTTATTAAACTTGATAATCTAATTTTCAATGTAAAGAAATTACTGATATAGAATTATTGTTGAGTCTCCATAGAACCAATTAGTTTGGCTCTCGGGCTATTATAAAATAATCGAAGCACATTCGATAAAAGTTTTAGTAGTAATCTGACAACGTTTTGCTTATTTAATAACTTTAACTTTTTTTTGCATTCGCAATGCAATTTTTATGATTGAAAATTAAGTATTAGATAAAAACGTGGGTTGTTCTGACGAACTCCGACGATACTCCTTACTTTTGTTGAAATAAATAAATATTTCCAGGGAGATTTCTTTTTGTTCTAGTTATTTTTTACTGTTGAATGTATTATAATAAATATCTGAATGATTATTTGATAACAAGCTGAAAATACTTCTTTCTACTTAAGGCTACTACGTTACGATTTTCATATAAGTATTTATTATTTAATCAAAATCCTAGCACATAACCGCTTTATTCTGTGTCATACTACGATACTTTATCGAGAGGACATAAAAACAATATAACATTATGTAATAACCAATGTTATATTTCCAGTATATTAATAGGTATATGAGTCTGATCTGCGTTGTATTCATGGCCTGAATGGAATTATTTGATATGAATAAATCTGTATCAGAGGCGTAGACTACTGTTGCCCCTACTGTGTGTTAGCCAGGAACTAAATAATTTAGCGCACACTATAGAATTGACAAATTCAGCAATATATTATTTAATAACTGGTGGCTCCCCGTTTTCCCCGAGTAGTTTCGAATCTTAAAATTCTAATCAGTGAAAGAATCTTTAAAATTCGGCCAGTAGTTTTTGAGTTTATCCATTACAAACAAACAAACAAAAATCAAATCTTTCCTCTTTATAATATTAGTATACATAGTACAGAATAGATTGAAACTAAATATAGCTAAATAGGTAGGTAGGTGCGTCTTTTACTTTGCCATGAAATTAAAAATAATTCAAAAAGTCGAGGTCCATAGCATAGGTCGAATAATATTTTTTTTTTGCTTACCCATACAAAGCCCTCTATTGTCTAAGCAAGGTATGGGAGTTATGGTAATTCAACAGGTACAAAAAATCTTTTCGAAATGAGAAAACTTAACGACCAATCTCCTTTCAATTTTTTTGTTGGATTACCCTAAATAAAACAGCTCTATCACTTTGGAATACCTGCGTTATCCAGTGTACGTAACAAATGAATTAGTATTGAAAAATATGTTTTAGATATCAAACCGATAGTAAGGGATCTCGGAAGCCTAATGGAATCCGACACGATAAATCACGAACGCGAATGTTAATAATGCGCTCGCACCACAATGATGCGGCTGCCGTGTCTATTCCGTGATTATCGTTAACAAATCGATGCAATATGTTACATATTTAAGCGCAATCAATGAATTTAAAAACTTGATACGCGTTTCGAAAATACAAAACCGAAATAAAGCTATCAAACCGATAGTAAAGGATCTCGGAAGCCTAATGGAAATGGAACGGGAATATAATGCGCTCGCGCCACTATGTAGCGGATGCCGTGTCTATTCTGTGATTATCCACAAGTCGATGCATCGATGTATCTCTCCTAATCCATCCATAAGGAAGGCCTGTGCCCTTAGCAGTGGGGAATTATAATGGCTGATGATGATTATGATGATGAATGAGGTTAAAATTTTTTGAAAACTCGTTTCGCAATATAATGCCAAAAAAAACTATAAAACCGATAGTAAGAGATCTCGGAAGTTTGAAGGTATCCGACACGATGTATCACACAGTGGTATTACGAACGCTAATGTCTATGCGCGCGCTACTTGACGCGGCTGCCGTGGTATATTCCGCCATAATCGATGTAATGTATCACATATTTAGCCGTAATCAATAAGGTAAATATCTACTTTGTTTTCCGCTTGACTGGGTTAGTTTTTTATTAATATTTTCTCGGGTCTGGGTGTAGGTATGTGGTAATGGCCGTCGTTGTTTCCAATTGCCTTAGTACTAGTGCTGAGGCTACTAATAGTTTGGTATTATTAGAACAATGTATTGTATGAGATGGTGTTTTTTTTGCACCATCACATACGTTGTTCCAATACCATACATACAATTATTTATTTATGTAAAATACGAATGTCGGTTTGTTAGTACATGTTAGTACGAAACAAGTAATTTAGTATATGAATAGGTATATAGCGCCGTTGGAAGGTTTACGACTACCCTGCAAATAAACTCATAACATTATGGTGGAAATAATGAAGGTAAGGCCTTGTTATGGCGGTAAGACATTACCGTGGGTCGACGCTAAAGGGACATTGAGGGATTTTGTCCTATATTATTGTGACCTCGCACAGTGTATTACACACTAGTCTGAAAGCTCTATATCTGTCTTAGTAGGTATAAAGATACACATTGCATTTCAATATTTATACACATAATGAAAAATCGGCCAAGTGCGAGTTGGACACGCCCATGAAGGGTTCCGTACCCACTTAACATACCTATTGCTAAAACCTAGCCAAAATTCCACTATAATTTTTCGACAGTAAAATATAACTTTGTTTTTCATAGAGTTTGTATGAATGACAAAGTTACATTTGCAGTTTTTGAAAATGTGTTATATCTCAAAAAGTACATACTACTTATATATTTTCGTTGAAAGTTTTTATTAAGATCTACAGCATACATTTTTTATAGGTTTTTCACTCTTTTATTTCAAAAGTTAGAGGGTCGGGGGGGGGGGGGGGACACATTTTACCACTTTGGAAGGCTCTATCTTTCAAAATATTGTCTTTCAGAAAAAACGATTTGGAAAATCTTTTGTCATTTTTAAAGACCTATCCATAGACACCCCACACGAATATTTTTGATTAAAAAAATATTTTTAAGTTTCAGTTCTATGTATGGAAAGCCCCCCTTAGTTTATTATTTTTTTTAATTTTTGTGTTAAAGTCTTAAAGCGGTTCGTAAAATACATCTACCTATTAAGTTTCAACTGTTTAGTCTTAATAGTTTTAGAATAAAGTGGCTGTGACATACGGACGGACGGACGGACGGACAGACAGACAGACAGACAGACATGACGAATCTATAAGGGTTCCGTTTTTTGCCATTCGGCTACGGAACCCTAAAAAGTAACAGTATTGAAGAGCGTTTTTATTTTTATTATTTAATTAAGTACTAACTTATTTATTACACGTATATTTAAGCGCACTAATGGGCTAACTTATATGTAGAAAATGTGCCAGTAGGATTTTACTTTACAAATTCCTAGATTAATCTCTCCTGAGCAAAAAAATAAAAGAAAATAATGTTTATTCTGCCGTTAGCTTCAATCTAGAAGAAAGAACTTAATTAACACATTATCAACACCATATTTAATCATCACCTCCTTGAACCGTTAACGTATGCGCGAACACTTATTCCATTACCGTGCTACATTTAAATTTGTTCACCAACCCGGAACAAATTTTATGTTCAAAATTATCTCGGCAATGTTGCATTAATTCCTCCCTCCCTTTCAGTGGTCCATTAACGCTATGCCATAAATTATCTCGCTGAAAATACCATTAGTATCCTCTTTTTTAATTCGTCTGTAGAACGTAGTAAGCTTCGTATAACATAAATGTTGAAACGAGTTATATTTTTTATGAATTTTAACTAAATGTCTCTTTCAAATATATTTGTTGTATGTTATTACTAACACACAGTGTTTAAAAACATTTTTTTATTATACATAATTATGCAATTACCCAAAAAAAAAACCCGATATTGAACCTCAGGTGGGTAGGAATTATAATATTGACATGACTGTACTATCTTAATTTACGAGTTTTTAACTCAACGTGAACCAAATTATTACATATTTTCTAGTAAATTAAATGTTACCAATATGGTCGTTTCATAGCATTAAATATGGATTATAAATGCAAATATCTTGTATCTTACTTTTCGAGATTTTAACTCAAAACCAAACATTACATAACTAGTAAACTTATGTTTACCAATATGGTCGGTTTCATAGCATTAAATATTGGATTATAAATGCAAAAAACTTGTATCCAAGCTTAGCTTTAACATAACATATCACATTAATTAAATTCATGAACCAGGTCAACCAGAACCTTGTACCAGCAAAATAAATGCGAATAAAAAGCTCTTAAAACCAATCTAATCAATCATATTTGCTCCTGTCTCTCCAAAAATAGACTGGCGACACTTTTTGCCAGGCTTCCTAAAGGCGGGTTTATGAGCAATGCTGCTCCGATAGAGATACAACGACAATGTTGCAGCCGACAGAATCGCTGCGACTCTATCGCTAGACCTATTCCGAGTAAAATGTAAGTCTGTAGTTGCAACCATTAAAATTTTAGTTCTGCTTATTAGCAATGAACCATGAGGACCTCCGTGGGAGAATGATTTGAACACCGGTTTTTAAGGTGTCGCCTACTCTAAGGCACTCGGTTTAAATCAATAGAGTGGCAAATGTCAAGTATGATCAATACCAGGGTGTTGATGAATAAGCGCAAAACCTTTCAGGTGGTGCTTGTGGTCATGAATATGTACAACTTTATTATGGGGGCCAACTCTGAACCTTAACAAAAATCAGCTGTTCCGTACAAATTCTCAATACCTACACGACCAGAATGTATGGAACAGTAAATTTTTTATTCATCAACATCCTGTATTTACTAGCGGACCCGGTGAACTTCGTATCACCAAGATTTTTACTGCCAAAACGTCAGTGATTGCATACTCTTTGTAAGCGGCCACGGAAGAAATGACATTTTTGTATATTACTACAGTTAAACGATTTTCTATTAGTATATTATGATACAAGTGAGCTAGGTTGCTCATTATACACGAGGCTGTGGGTTGCAGCCCGAGCCGCAGGGCGTAAATCAGCCAAGTGTCTAGTGAGTAAGTTGCTCACGAGTTTCATACGCACTTTTTCAACACACTTGCGAGGAATAACAAACATTTATTGCATACAATAACCTAATATTAGCTAAGGGAAAAAGCTCGCAAGTTTTTTTTTGCACGCGCCAAATGTAGGGTGATTGATTACATGCAGCCTACTTCAAAATAATTAAGTATAATAATAGTGATAAAATGCAAATTTTTTATAACAAATTATTGTGAATTATAAATAATTTGATAATAATATACTTAATTATGTTTTTGTCTTAATTATGGACACATTTATTTATTCTAAAAACGTAAATGGATTTTCAGCCGTATAAAACCTCTTTGTTGTTACAAAAAAAAACTGTATCTATTACCCGCTGAAATTGAAAATGCTCTGTTGACTCGCATATAACTTGCAGTTAGGTACTAACTTAACTTTGTAGGGATACTGTATTACCCGGTTAAATTGAAAAGTCTCTGTTTACTCGCATCGCATATAATTTGCAGTTAGGTACTTACTTAACTTTGTAGGGATAATTCTATTACGCAACTAGTACTGTAATATTATTATGCACGCGTGTGTTATAGTTCGGTTAATGGTCCTAAGATCGATGTAATAAGGCTCACTTTATGAGCAAGTGTGTTGAAAACAAAATTACCATTTTCATTTTATTTTCCGGTATATTCCTAAGTAGCCTATATCACTTCCCAGCTCAAGAAGAGAAGGGTAATGATCTTTCAGTTCATTCTATCTACCCGTCACCGGGACCGCGTTGCTCGGAAACCCACCTTGACTAATAATACTGTGTATTGGCATCGGCATCTAGTTAATCAGATTAATATTAACAACCGGATTGCCCGGCTCCAGGTGTAATTACATTGAACAAATAAACAAACATGCGCGATGACAGAGCATCCTCTCATAGCTTGGATCGATTTAAAGTCTTGTGTACATGACATTCGAGATCGAACCAAATAATAATACCTATTTGTCATTAAGTACCAAAAAGTCTTAACGCTCGCGTACACGTCAATTTTTTTTTAATCTGTATTGGATCAATCTGGAGCAATCAAGATGTTGGTCCATATTTCGTGGTATTGTGTGGCCGTATCTTATCAACAGGTTACTACATGTTGACATCGCCCTAACTTGCTCGATGTGGTCATGACGTCATATTTGGCGGGGATTGACAGGATCTGCCCAACTTGAGTTACCCGTGTAAACGCGCCTTTAATCAGAAAAAATACCAAATAAAGTTTACCTTTACACTATGGGACTAGCTACGAAATCGAGCTTTTCCATACATTTTGGTCGAGTCGATGTTGTTCTTTTCTATGGAACAGCTCATATTTTTTATCGCGATTTCGTGGTAGGCCCCTTAGTAAAAGTTATTGGTATTGAATTGATAGACCCTTTCGTCTCCTAAAACGTTTGAACTTATAAAAAAATTGTGTTGTAGGACCACATTCTATAATACGTGTTTGTTCTCGTGCTTCTGAGGTATGTTGGTGCCTGCTTGCTAAGTGTATTCAAAACTGCATACCTACTCTTGTAACCAAGTGATTTCAATTTAAGATAAAAAATAAAAGTACCTACGGTAATAGTTAATGTGATTTATCAATACTAGCAATAGAACCACCTTGAGTCCGCCCTTTTTGAGCGAGCAAACAACATATTAAGCAATTGTGTCAAAACTTTTAGGGCGTTGCGCAAAATAAAATTAAAAAACACTTTTGCTAATTCTGCTAGTAGTTCAACAGATATAGTAGTCAAACTCATCGATTCCAACTGCAAAAACAGCATTAAAGCAGCTGCTTTAGAAAGATAACATAAAACGAGCTAATACATAACTAAAACCAACCTATCAGGCATCAAATGCTTTCACATCAGTGTTTATCAATACTAGCCCCGCACTATTTATAACTGGCCAGTACTTACATCTAATTCACCAGCTGTACGAGAAATGATAAAATCGAAATGGCTCGTATAAGCCCTTCGCATTTCTCCGATAGTACCAGAGATAATCCGTCAAGACTGCAGTTTTAATTGAGAACGCAACCAACATCTATTAAATTATCGTCATAACATCTAAGCTTTACAAACATTTAAAACTTTAATGCCTGCCTACAGATGTGCACGGTTTCCTGTTTCTAACAGGTAATGATGTATACAAATGTTATATGTTTAGGAAAGTACTGTTTTTATGGTATGTAAAAGATGAATGTTTTGCGGACGCTAGCTGTTATACGAGTAGGTAAGTTCTTAAATAAATAGTGGCTTCCCGCGGTTTTCCCCGCACGGCACCCGTTTACGTGGGAATATCAGGACGAAATAATTAGTCTTTGTCACTTGAAAATCGGTTCAGTAGTTTTTGAGTTTGTTTATTACAAACTAGCTTTCCGCCCGCGGCTTCGCCCGCGTGGACTACACGACTTTATCCTGCGGGAATGTGATATTTTTCCGGGATAAAAAGTAGCCTATGTTCCTCTCCAGGCTACCAAGTATCTATGTACCAAATTTAAGCCAAATCCGTTAAGCCGTTTTGGCGTGATTGAGTAACAAACATCCAAACATCCAAACATCTAAACTTTCACATTTATAATACTAGTTTTCCGCCCGCGGCTTCGCCCGCGTGGACTACACGACGTTATCCCGCAGGAATGTGACATTTTGCCGGGATAAAAAGTAGCCTATGTTCCTCTCCAGGCTACAAAGTATCTGTGTTCCAAATTTCAGCCAAATCCGTTCAGCCGTTTTGGCGTGATTGAGTAACAAACATCCAAACATCCAAACATCAAAACTTTCACATTTATAATATTAGTAGGATAGTAGGATTAGTAGGACAAACAAATAATAAAATCTTTCCTCTATATAATATTAGTTTATAAGTATAGATTAGGATTAACATGTCATGACACTCATGCCCGTTTGCACTAAACTTAAGAATCGCCTAAGTCTTTTCCTAGCTAACTTAAGACATTCTTAACAAAAAATTGCTTTGCACTAACCTTAGAACATTCTTAAATGCACTTTAGGCTATTCTTAACTTACGGGCCCAATATCGAGCACCTGAGGCTTAAGAAATACCTATATCAGTGGTTATTGTCTGTGGCATTGTGAGCAAAGAGTAGTGCGACAAGCTTTTCTGTTCCTGTGATTATCTTTGGAACTAAAACAGTTTTCATACGACAGTCCATTTTGACAGCTAATTTCGTATTGCAAGTGACTCCTCTGTCACGGATGTCACCGGAACAGAAAAGTTTGTGGCTTTTGTATTCTTGTTTGTTAGATAGAGACACAACACATGTGACATACGTCATTCATCATTTATTAAAAAAAACTGTATTATGTTTTTCTTGACAGTTGAGCTCAGTTGACTTTTTCTTTTCTCGGTGAATTACCCCTACCAAATAAAATAGACAACGCCTTAGCTTTTGTCTCCTTTTAACTCACGAAGGAATCAATGAGAAGTTTCAACCAAAAAAATATCCAGTGACCTACTTTACCTCGCCAGTTTTAAAATCCATAAACAATTAATATTTGAATTTATTCATTAATTCTCTTATCAAGGCGATGACTAAGTTACGACGTAGTCTGTCAGTGCAAACAAAAATTTTAGCTCGGCTGTTTTAGGCTGTTCCTAAACTAAGATGTCTTTTATCTAGGACAAGCTCAACCCGAGTTTAGTGCAAACGGGCATATGTCCTATTTACACAAAGAGGTTCTTATTCGCCTTATCCTAGGGGCCGTCGTGCTAAAGGATAATGACCTCAAACTCTAATAAGATAAATAGTGGAGATGTCTATTTGGTTGATAGGTAGGCAGGCGTACCGGTTTTGGCCACTGTACCGGTTTTGCTCACTTTTCACTTTAAAGTTATATAAATAGGAATTAAATAATTATTGCTTATATTTATTAATGGCGAATAAAAGATTGGACTTTTAGTTAATAATTACAGCACTTAGCTTTTTTTATGTAGTACGATATTTTAGAAATAAACACGTGTTATGTTTCAAAGTTAACATTTTGTAAAATTCTTAAACAAAATGTTAAGGGTAAATGTTTTGTAAAATCATTTTTTTTCACAATAAAATTATTTTATGGTTATTTAATATTTTATATCATATTGGAATATGTTTCTTCTAGATGGATTAAGTGTTGTTTTTTCACTGTTCTTACAAAAAGTTGGGAAACAATAAGTGGCCAAAAGTGGGGCTAGAAATTTTAGCATTGTGCCACCTTTGGCCACTTTGGCATTAGTAGAAAGTTTCCAACCTATCATAAAGTTCATTTATTTTAAAAGACTCACAACTCACTTTTGTTAGCTAACGTACTAGAAAATTAGCGGATTGAGGCTAGTGTAGGCACTAGCCTACACTAGACTCAATCCGCTAATTTTCTTTTAATCAAGTGATAAAGGTATACTTATAAAATTGTAGTAAGGACCTACCTGTGATTGAAATACTATTTCATGTAGTGTTTTAGTCCAGAACTCTAATAAGACATCAATTAAGCATAAACTCAACTTATAAATATAGTAATTTTATGAAAGTGGCCAAAACCAATGCAAACGGTGTATTTGGCCCCCTCCGCAGAATTTGTTCTAAATAAAAAAAACTTTTGTTTTTTTTTTACTTTGTAGATTGTACCCTTAAAGGTCGATAAATTATCTATAACTCTACATTGTAAATTTTCTCTAAAATACTTAAGATCATTAAGCACTAAGCGGTTAAAAGTGAAAAAATCCTTAAAGTGGCCAAAACCGGTACGCCTGCCCTACTTTGTGAAAGTCTCTATTAATATTATTACGTGTTTATTACTCCTATTTACTTTGTATGTGCACATCTTCTTTTTAATTATTCCCGTATGCATTACGCGCATTTTAGATTTTACATAGAGAACGGTAAGGTCATCTAAGTATTTAATTTAAAAAAACATTTCAACCAATATTTTTTTTATTGAATTATATTTAAAAATAGATGCTTGGTTGGTATCTAATATCGTCACTTATTTCAACTGTTATTTTTTTGGGTGACAGAAATAAATTGAATAAGTAGGTAATTTACGTAAAAGTACCTATAACATTTTCAATGGGTCCTACTTTAGTAGAACCTCTGAATTCTTTCATCGTTAATTTGACCGTAATTCACTAGTTAATTAATTGCTGCTAATTAATTGAAAACAGCTTTTGTTTTTTCTGCGGATCAGTAAAAAGAAATTAATCATACCACCCCGGTTGTATCTTTTTCTTTTTTTTTATTGAATCAGGCGTCACCTGGCTGAAGTCCCTAACTATCTCTTTCTTTATATCTTTTTTCTTTGAGGGTAGAGTTTAGTGTAAAGGCGAGACCTTGTTGAAATCGGCGTCGCGACGGATCGATTGCTGCGTCCCAGCCCAGCACCAGACTGTAGGGTCAACAGCCTTTAAAATATTTGGAAACTTTTGTTCTGTGATAATTAGTAGTTAAAATAATTATCAAAAAGGTCTAATGTGCAAATTTTTTAAATTAGTTTTTGTTTTTAAAAGCACAGATTAAATTATCGGTCTACGCTTTTCATGACTTCAGGAAAGCTTCTGTACAAAAATTGTTTACATTCGTAATGAGTGGTACAAATGGTTTTAAGGTTATCAATTAATTGTAATTGTAACATTAACATACATTGATCCAATACCAAATTAAGTAACCTAAGATCTTTTGTGTTATAGTAATACATACACCCAGACACAAAAAAATATAGAAAAGTTAGTTTTCTATAGGTTTACCGACCGGAATTCGAACCCGGGACCTCAAAGACAGCGGCACCTTGAAGATGAGTTGGTCACCTGGAGGTCGGCAAAATCAATTATCATTACTTGACACGACACCGCGAGGGACGTGACAGAGTATATCAAGAAGAAGACCAACTTCTGATTGAGAGTGCAGGCTTTGGAATCGCGCCACAATACAAATTTCAAGTCGTTTGTGGTGCGCATCCCGACAGTCAGGCTGAAAACCTTCTGGATTTCTGGCCGCAGGGGGTGGTTCACCGACGCTTCCGAGGGACGTTGCCAAATGCCCCTGATTGAACACCGAAATATGTAATGTTATCTTACTAAACATTTCTAAACTAACACAATTGTGTAATACTTATAATCTATAATTATGTTAGTCTATAAGGTATTTATTATATGGGCCTCATATTGTGAAATATTGTAACTTGCCTGAAATAAAGGATTTATTATTAATATTATTAAGAAAAATAATTTTGTATAAAATGTCCTGTAAATTTTCAGCAAGTTTCATAGTTACACTTGATGCTATCCCAGACTGCTCTTTGCACGCGGTCTGAGATATGAGTCTATCCAATTTGCCGTTGAATAAAAATAAATAGTGTTTTGTTGAAAATTATGAAATGTAAAGGTTTGGTTAGCTAAGATTGCTAAAATAATATTGAATGAATGTCCTATAATCCTCAGCAAGTTTCATGGTAGCCCTGACGCTATCCCAGACTGCTCTTTGCACGCGGTCTGAGATATGAGTCCATCCAATTTGCCGGCAGGCGGTACACTTGAATATAAATAGTGGTTTATACTAAATTTCACCTCTTGCGAGTTACCCCGTTAGTAGTCGGTTGAGGTAAGGCTTGAAAGTGATAAATTGTGGTGAAAAACCCCGGAAAATGCTATATGGAGCTTGCAAGTTAACAGTGAAAGATTATTTATTTTAGAATGACCCTTATATAATAATAATAAAACATAAACTCATTCCAGAAGTAATGACCCCTTATTACAACTACTCACCCAAACCAGTGTTGGAGAGTCCCAATGGCAGGATTTACTTTGACCGAGCCATTCTTACAGACAAAACTATACATTTTAACCGACCAGATATTACATACGTAAATAAAGTAAACAAGATAGCATATTTAATAGACGTTGCAATACCCTCCACCCATAACATTAGTAGGTCTATTTCAGAAAAAATACACAAGTATACCGAGCTCAAAGAAGAAATCTTAAGAATCTGGAATCTACAAAAAGTTTACATCGTGCCTTTGGTGCTCTCCAGTACCGGTGTCATCCCAAAGCAACTACACAACAGCATTAGATTATTAGACCTACCTCCACACACATATTACACAATGCAAAAGGCAGCCATATTAAATAGCTGCAGGATCGTCAGGCATTTTTTACAAGAAGATGTAAGCATAAACTCTTAGATATAATTAAAGATCTACACTTGGTGCGCCCGTGTAGATTTTCGATAACCAGCTTTCAGCTGAGATTTTTTTTTTTAAAGAAACAAAAAAAAAATAATAATAATGATTTATTTAAAGGCATAAAAAACCCAATAAACAGTCAAATACATAAATTCACAAAATAAAGTAAAATTAAAATTAAAATGTAACACAAATAAAATAAAATAAAATAATTCAGTAAGTACAAGTTATAATACATTGTCAAACATTATTTTCTATTGTCGCTCCGGTGCACCGAAATCCAGTACTTATATAGCGGATTATCCAAGCCCGAACTTACGGCCCTAATTATGCTATTATCAGAAAGACATATCCTCGTCCAAAACGAAGCTATGCGCTTTCTCATAACAGCATAAAAGTCCGCAATACGGGCGTCCGCGAACATGCTCGACGCGCTGCTGTATCGTGGATGTTTCATAAGGATACGAAACGCGTCATTGTATTGTACCCTTATGGAACTGTAGGAAGCACGGTTATAGTTGGCCCATAACTGGCAAGTGTAAAAACATTGACAGTATGAGCCAAACAAAGTTAATTTGACTTCGTCACTACATTTGCCAAACTTGCGCGCGAGCATATTACAGCGAACAGATAGTGCGCGTCTCTCTCGTTCTATATCGAGATCACCTTTTCTATTCTCTGTAAGAATATGCCCGAGATATTTGAACTGTTGCACCACCCGAAGTGCCGAACCATTCAAAAACACATCTGGTATATTCTCCGGACCTTTCCCTGCTCTGAATACCATAACTTCTGTTTTTGCGACATTATATTTCAGACCGTGAGTATCAGCATAATACTCACAGATCGAAAGAAGTTTACGAAGCCCCTTGATCGAGGGACTGAGGAGCACCATATCATCGGCATAGCTCAAGTTGTTAACACAAACGTTACCAACGTGACAGCCGACGGCAGCGCCCCTCAGTTCCCCGATCAAGTCATTGACATATAAGTTGAAGAGATCCGGAGAAGTCAACCCTCCTTGGCGAACACCGCATTCTAGCTTGTAGTTGCTAGAGGTCGCGTCGCCCCATTTTACATAATTAGTTTGGTTTTCGTACCAGTGCTCGAACAAATCCACCACTTCAGCCGGGACATCTGTGCCGCGCAATTTTCTCCAGAGAATGTCAAAATTTACTAGATCAAATGCACGGCTCAGATCAAGAAAACATGCGTATACAGATGTTTTCCGGCGTACATAATAGTCAACAGCATGTTTGACGGTCAGAATAGCGGAATCCGTAATAATAATAATTATAACATACTTACTAGTAACTGACTCTATTCTGATTTTTGTTGAGTGAAGCTGTGGTTCAAAACTTGACATAAAAAATAGAAGAAAAAAGGAAAAATATTCACATACTTACTTTTCCTTTTTTTCGATATAACTATTCTACTTCCTGATACGTTGGAATATTTTTCATAAGTCCCGCATATTTACTACTACCATAGTCTAAATATTTCCCTTCCCTACTACTATTACTACTTGTCGAATAAAGTTCTTTTTTCATTCTTACCCATTTTAACGTATCAGTTTAATTTGGTCATTCACATGACCAAATAAATTAATATGCCTAAGTGTATAGCGGAAATATCACAACTCTATTATTCAGCTAGTGTATAACCTGAAAAATCCAGAGGTCAATGTACTCCCGTCGCTAGTAATATCAACACGTCACGTCACGTCACTCCATAGATAAGATGATACTAGGGAAATCGCTCCGATCGACCACATTACGGCGAATTTTGCTTGCGCTCCATTTCCACCGTGCGTACTTACAGTAAAAAACGGCATGGCGAACTCTCGTCCTCGTAATCATTATCGTGATCTATATTTTTTTTTTTATTATTATTGTGTAAGGAAATCAGAGTAGTGCCGCTACGGTCATTTACGGAGCTAATTATTAGACAGCACTTTGTCAGCTTTGGTTGCATTTTGACGGGGGCGGGCACTCGGAGTACAGTAGCGTGCGCGCCCTTGTAACGCACACGCGTCAGTACTATTTCAATTCAACATATTACGCAGCCAACGCCAGCCTTTTTTCAAGTGTTGTATGTAGATAATAATAAGGTTGCTACAACACAGACTTTACATTGCTATTTATTGAAATCGAAAAAATTTAAAATGTGCCCAAATTGCTTGAATAATAGTTAGGTAAATATTTCCATCACGTATAAACAACTTGTTAATCATTATTATCATATACATCACTTCTATGTTATTTAGGCGTGGATCGAGTTCTAGCTAATTTCGCCTAAATGTAGTCACGCGGAATGTTCTTCGGTGGTATTTAATGGGGATCAGGTGGCTTGAGCTAACAGGAGTAAAGCCGGTCGTCTGTCTTTATTTGTTCACCCCTAGCGACGTAGGAGATAAGTATATTCGGTGAGATAATTGAGAATTGTTACCGGGGACGTAATAACCATGGCGATAAACACGTGGTCTTTATGAGACGAATGAGATGAATTTGTGATTGCAAAAGAGATATTAAAATGAAGTAGAAGATTTCATTATTTTTCAACTGATGCGACACGTGTTGAATGGTTGATAAATATTTTTGTGAAAATAATGTGACCTTATCGTGATTTAATTACAGTTGTTTTTTGTATTACAAATTCAATGTACTTACCTATTCAATAATTAATCATTGAATAGTAAACATTACAAGCTGACATTAAAATAAACTTATTGTCTATTCTCTATGCTCGCACTAAGTACGTAACATAACAAGCAATGTAGGTATACAAAAATAAAAAAGGCCATGTCTAGATTTTACTTCTTCGCTTTTTTATTTTAACGAAATTTGGTACAGATATACAGTTAGCTTTGGGAAACGACATAGGCTAATTTTTATTAACTTTCCATGTTAGTTTGTTAGTTAGTGGGGGACAAATCTTGCAAGCTTAATTTGACCCACATCCCAGTGTCCGATGGAGCTGAAATTTTGTATACAGGTTTGGTTTTCATGACAATACAGTATTAAAGTACAGTCAGCAAAAAGCTTGTAATAAAAATGAAATTTTTACTAAAAACTTATTTTAATTACCTAACTAAAAAACTTCTAAAATGTCATTGTACGAACTTCTGGATGCCCAAAAATTCTCGTATGAAAGTTTTTAAATTCCTATAAAACTGTAAGGAAAATAAAATAACACTACATTTTTTAATACGGTTCAGACGCAAAGGTAGAAAGCCTTTGCTGTTCTAGTTCAATCCATCAATATTTACAGTCAAAGCGACTCGACTGAACGCGACTTTTATGTAAAGCTAAATCCATTTACGGATTTTATCGCACAAAGCACTTGGCACGTAGATACAGTAGAAATAAAATAAGTACATTATTTTTGTTAAAACTACATTGTATGTTGTTTCAACGAGTGCGAGTGCTGTTATTGCTTAGCTGCTGTTTTTGTTATTTTAATAAAAGGCCAAATCTTACATATTCCAAATACTAACAAAAATGTTTAGAATGTTAAAAATCTTTATAGATAGATAATGTAGAAAATAGCGTACAGAACAATAGCGTATAGAACTTATAAAAGTTTAAAGTCTTATACTCCTCCTCTTTACAGTCGTAAAGAGGAGGAGTTTCTGACTTAATAGACTTAGGTACTAAGGAGGAGAACCTTCATTAAATTCGAAAATAAGTACCTGACAGTAGTAGTATCGGACAGAGCAGTCGCCCGGAAAGCGAAAGGTCGTGGATTCGAGTCCCATCGGAGCTAGTTGTGAGACGGGTCGATTTTTTCTAAATACTTCATTTTCCATTTTTCTAAAATAAGTACCTGTTAATTAACTAAAAAAATACACTATTTCTGCTTCTTAAATATTTATTACGAGTGCTCACAAATTCGGTGAACTTTGCCTCCACTACGAGTATACAATACATGTATAATAATATACATACGTAAACGCCTAATAAAGTCCAATTTATTCCGGTTACTCCCTCAGGATATATTTTGGTGCTGTTTGCGTGTCTGGGGAGATGCTGGGGAGCAGTCCTTTGTTCTTTGTGTTAAATTAGTGTTTAGGTAGCTAGACAAGATTTAGTAAAGCGACAAATTTGTCTTGAGCAGACAAACTTTACATAAGCTGGTAGGTACATACATGGTCTTGAATGAAATGAAATTGAAATGAAATTTATTTATTTGCTGAAAACAATGTACATTATATTGCGATAGTCTGCAATATTAATTTGATTCAATCGTTTTCTACCATATATGTTGGCATGCAAATATTAGCATAGTCATAATCTAACAACTTAATAAATTAGTTAAGTACTTAATAATTTTATACTTTTACTATGTCAGTTAATAATACATTAATGTCAGTTTAATAATACTTATTAAAGTTACAAATTACAATGATGTCAATAAGATTAAAATACAGGTTTGATCTTTGTCGGAATCAACACAATGGCTATCAAATAAAACTTGCAATTTTAAATATATTTGGATATTCTGTTCTGCACTAAAGCATTAGTTAAAGGATTCATAAGCATTAATTTTATTTAATCTATGTAAGTAAATTAAAAATTTCGACTATGGCTTTAGTACCTATAAAAAAGCGGAGTAATGGATAATCGCTAGCAATGAGTAGCAGATCGAAGAAGTGCTAATACATAAATCTTTTTTTTTTTTTATGTATAATGGGCTTGCTCTTGGCCTCACACTGAACCTTAGGGTTGAGAAGAAGCCTAAGATGGAGCGAGCTTACCCAGAAGCAGCCTATTCACTCTAGCTTTAAAAATTTTAGGGTTGTAGTCATTCGGGAATATAGACGCAGGCAGGGTATTCCATTCCTTGGCGGTGCGCATCGCATCATCTTCTTCTTGATGTGCCTCTCACTCATGAAGGTTGGCCGCTAGTTTTCCTCTTCCCTGTCCATAGCGAGGCAAAACAATTGGTCGTACATACCTACATATAACCAACCAATACTAATACGACATCGTTTAATGTCGCAACGCAAATAAGAGACGTAGAAAATCAACCGCAAAAACGTAGGAAAACCGCTGCACCCACACAAAATCTTTCCGTGTTCTGTGGCTGCACCATTCGGTTTCTCTCGATACCATCTTTCCTTAGAAAGAGCTGTTTGCTCGCCATTTTGGGAAATGAACAAAAGACAGCAGACAACCACAATAGTTTGGTGGCTAGCGAGAGCGGTAGGAACAAAATACGTATTCGAAATAGTTACGGCTATGCAATTAAATTACTTAATAGTTTTGGTTTCAATAATAATTAATAATTTATTTTCGGTTTACGTATGCCCTTTGTAACGATTTTCTGTGACAGAATACCTATCAAATCCCGTCAAAAATCTTTGCATACATCCATTTTAGAATATGATGAGCCGATTTAGATTCTTGTCACTTTTTTGTTTTCAGTTAGAATTAAAATTACATTCTACAGACTCTTTTAACTGACGAATATGCTTTTTTAACAGTTAAATGTTCACATTTTCCCATAGGCATCCCATAGGTATAAATGCCAAGGCGGTCACCTTCATTGAAATAAATTAATGAGAGAAGAATATCATAAAGATAATGCATTCACAATTAGTTTTTACCGAGACAACTGGCCCCACGGACTAAACAACTAAAAAGTACTCTACACCTACAAAATAAAGATTGAAATACTTTGAACTTAACGGAATCTTGATACGGCAGTTGGTAAGCGTAACATATAACTTTATATCCTACATCCGATTGATTTTGCGAAGTTCACTCGGCGGTTCCGACTCCGGATATCACGTTTATGTAGCTTCCTCTTCAACTACCTTTGCTTTATTAAGAATTAATTGAGATAACTAAATCTCAGCTTTATTACCAAGGTATTTGATGTAGAATTGGATGAACGTTAAGTTTGTGTTTCTGTTTGTATTTTTAGCCAACTCGAATCAAGACGTTATAAGCTTTCGTTCATTCTCCTACGACGATTTCAAATTACATTACATAATATTTTAAACTAATAAAGGTTTATGCTATGCTGTTCGAATATTATGTAAATGACTTTATTTTGTATAAGATACTAGGAGCTCCGCGCGGATTTACCCGCGTGGTACCCGTTCCTGTGGGAATATCGGGATAAAATATAGCCTATATCACTCGGGAAAGATTTTTTAAAATCGGTCATGTTTTTTTGAGTTTATCCATTACAAACAAACAAACACCAAATCAATTCCCTTTCTCCTTATAATATTAGTAATAGATTTAAACCTATCCTACTCGTAACTATCAGATTTGAAGGATCCAATTTAGTTTTTAAGTCATTTACTTAGTATATCTCGTAAACGTTTGTTATTAAACTATTATTAATTTAGAATAGATACGTAAAAATATTTCTTTAAACAATAAGGTCTAAAAATAAATACTAAGTCAAACCAAAATAATTTTACAGACAAAAAAAAACTCCGCCTTAACGCGATAAAGTTGGGTCTAAGTGATTTATACCGAAGGATACACGTACAAAAAGTACCCTGAGGACTTTTAAATATCCCTAACCGAAACGACATTAGAACGTAAGGGTCCCATTGTCGGTTTTTTCGCAAAACCCCGATATATTGGTTTTATATCCCTCCACAATGGACCCTTTAAATTTAATAAATCCGAGTAAGGTAGTTCGCCCCTCCGGAGTCAGGACGTGAATCTAATAACACCTTCCTGAGGTAAGTTTATGTCAGCGTATAAGTAAAAGTGGTAGAGAGAGTTGAGAAAGTTCATTGTACCACAGATAATATAATACTAATTGTACGTTAATAAATATGTTATAGAAAAAATCAACAAACCACACAGCCCCAAAGTAGATTTTCGGCAGGGACTCGAACTTGAAGAACGAATTCGAAGGGAAATCCGGTCCAATGCTCTTACCAATTACGCTACCAAAAAGCTTTTTGATAGCATTTTGTCTTATACTTAGGTACACTATTTCAATGTGATGTGAATGTGCTTAAATAAATTAAAAATCATAACGTTAATAAACTGTAGTCTGTGATTTCACCTTTGCTTAAAAGGTTTAAACATAGATAGAATATATCCAAGTAGGTACTTCTTATTGCTACTTATAAGATGATGTTTTCGTATATTTTCTTTTCAAGGTCTACTTTAGACCTTTAACCAAAAAGTGGTCTAAGGAAAAAATTGGTGACTAAAATTTTCTGGTCTTAGGTACTTACTATACATCCTACTATCCTATCCCACTAATATTATAAATGCGAAAGTTTAGATGTTTGGATGTTTGGATGTTTGTTACTCAATCACGCCATAACGGCTGAACGGATTTGGCTGAAATTTGGAACACAGATACTTTTTATCCCGGAAAAATATCACATTCCCGCGGGATAACGTCATGTAGTCCACGCGGGCGAAGCCGCGAGCGGAAAGCTCGATCATACGATGATAATCCATTATTTTTCTTCTGAAACCTGCACCGTAGGCAGCGTGGCGCCGAGAGGTCTCGGAATGCGCGCTGCGTCATTTGTCACCGCTCAGAATCGGAACAATCCTTACATACCTATTCGGTTGGCAACAACGTCCCATGGCGCACTCGACGATCGAATCTCTGGGTGTGGGGATCTTGATGAAATGCTTTCAGAGCAAAACGATACACTTTTTCAGGGTGATATGCTTTTTGATAGATGCTGGTAGTTTTTATAAAAGACTAGCGAGGGCACGTTCTCGCATTTGACATCTTCCGGGTTCACAGTAAGTATCTTAGATCTCTCGTCCTCTGCTTGACTCACTTTAAGAACTCCCTTCATTACGAAAGGATTTTACTAATAGTTGACTTATGTTTTCTGGTCCTACTTACTACATCATACGATGATAATCCAATTTTACCTCCTTAAACCTGCACTGTAGGCAGAGTGGCGCCGAGAGGTCTCGGAATGCACGCTGCGCTATTTGTCACCGCTCAGAATCGGAACAATGCTTATTCGGTTGGCAACGTTCCATGGCGCACTTGCCGATCGAATCTGGCTTTGGGGATCTTGATAAATGCTTTCAGAGCAAAGCGATACACATTTTTGGGGTGATATTATTTTTTCCTAGTTGCAGATAATCTCATAAAAATCTTGTGTCATGTGTTTGTTATCGAACTCCTCTGAAACGGCTTGACCGAGTTTTATGAAATTTTTATGTATATTTTGTAAGCCTGGGAATAGGTCGAAGGCTATTTATTATCCCGAAATTCCACTGGGGCGCAGCTACTTTTTATATAAAACTAACGAAGGCGTTTTCACATTTGACATTTTCCAGATGTCTATAAGCCCACTTTGAGAACTTAGGTATGTTATGCATATTAGATATTGGATAAAAGATTCATGTGGTTCATAAAACCGCACATACTAAACAAACCCTCGGGTCTCGGGTGACCAAGTTAGACTATATGGGAATCAAACTCGCGACCTCTGAGCATGTGTCAAGTGGTCTTACTACTACACTTTACAGCCTGTATGCCATCAGCTGTAATCGCAATATTGATTGAAATAACGGGGTTTAGAAATCGGAACATTTCACATCATACCTACGTATAGAGCCATTTCTTTTATCACTTTGATATTGCGATAGCTTAATAGCTCATGTCGTTAAATAATACCCTGGTCGTTAAACAACAAATAATATTTAATACTCAAACACGTAAGAGCACCTTAACTGTACAGGAATACAAAATTACCTAGGTAGTCATATTCGTAACAAAGTTGCTAAGTATCTTGCATACTTACAGTAAAATGTTGAGAACTACCTACTCGTATTAGATATCATTACGAGTCATTTGCATTTTACATATATACGGGGAGATGTTATAGAAGCCCCTGGTGCAGTGGTTAGCACGCTCGGCCTGCTAAGTATCGTTGATGTTGAGCAACTTTCGCTGTGGTCAGTCACGGGATGGGTGAACAAAATTTATCATTTTGAGCTCCTCCGTGCTCTGGAAGGCATTTTGTGCTGTTGGTCCCGGCTGCGCCTGCAGTCGTTAATACCCACCAATCGGCATTGGGCCCGCGTGGTTGGTCCTGGCATATTCTCCTTATCCATCTATAAGGAAGTCCTGTGCCCCAGCAGCAGCAGCTTATAATAACTGATGATGACGGGAAGATGAGCCAAACTCTTAACTATAATTTACATAGGTAATGAAGGTAATGATTTTGGTTAAAACTTGCTGCATCTATTAACATGACTGTTTTACCAAGGCTTTTAAAGAAGATAGTTCAAGAAGTAACTTTCTCACAACTTTTGAATTTACTACACCGAGACCGTCAAAGTCAACAAAGAACACTATTTTCATTTGTTTCAAGTTTCAAGTCGAACTTGCCAACTTCATTAATATTTATTAATTTTATTGACGGCAACTTTAAATATTAAGGGTTGCCGTCAATAAAATTTTTTTACCAATCTCAATCTAATTATTTAAAGAAGGATTAGATAACTAACCTATACTGAGTTAGGGTCGTGAGGTCGTGAGTTTCTTACCCGGAATCTACATCTAAGTGTGTCTTCGATCATATAGTGTGTGTTTATAAATATTTATATCCCTACCTACTTGAATAAAATTTAAAGTTGATCCATTCATTTTGTTGCTTGATGAACGTATCTCGGAAACAGGTCAATCTAATTGTGTTGTCTAATAAATGTATTTGAATATTCGTATAGGTAATTTAGGTGTAGCCAGAAAAATTAATATGTAGGTAAGTACCCAAAACTATATTTGTATTCGTGTGCCATAAAGAGTTTGTTATCTTAGTATCATGTGAAAGTTAAATTCATTGATGTATATTTTTTTGGATAACTTCATAGACTGGCAGCCCTGATTGATCAACAAAGCGATGCGTTCGACGACTGCTCGCTATGGCGTGTTCCGGGAACGAGAAGGCCTTAGCCAACCTTCGAATAACAATTACATAACGTTATATTTTGTCCTTCCGCCAACGCACGGCATGCATACGCAAAGTGTGTTATGTTAATAATATTATAAGAGAATACTAATCAAACTCAAGAAATTGAGTTAAAAACTTTATAAATTCAATTTACAAGTTGTAAGAGTGACAAGACATTTTTAACCGACTTCTAAATCAAAAAGGAGGAGGTTCTTCTACATCAGGTTGGTTTCCAAGTTTATTATTAAACACACCCAGACCAAGACAAATAGTCATATGTTCATGCACACAAATATTTGTCTTGTTCGGGAATCGAACCCGAGACCTCTGACGCAGAAGGTGGGTTAGTCTACCCCTGCGCCAAATCGGTCGTAATAGTAATCGATAATATTAGTATAGATAGTATGAATGGATGTTAATATAGCGGGATGAGACGATTAGTGAAGAAAATTAGAAGAAACACAGCTTTACTGCACTATACTAGCTATCATTAAATAAACATATTTTTATCGTTGATATTTTGATAAATAAATACCATAACTTTTTATTGTTCCACCTTTTAAGTACCTATATTGTTATTTACGAGTCTTACGAGGCTCCTAATTAAATTATCTTGACAAAACAATCACGTAACAGTGAGTTCACGAGCCTACTTTACAATGTTGATCGCTCAATACATAATGTAAAGCATGCTTCGTATAATTAATTAGTCATAACATAACTATGCATAACTCGGGTTTGATGGAGGAAAGCGTTTGACTAAAAGGCCCTCGCCCACGGCAAATTTTTGTGAAATGACCAAGAAATTTGTATGTAACACGATACGCGTTAGTCCAAAGCCATCTTCTATCTCGCTCGTTACAGGGGGGCGCAAGCAGCCGGGAAATAATAGCGGGCCATGGTTAGTCGCATTTGCAACGTGTTTGTGTCAAATTAATTTTTCTTTCTTTTTTCTTTCAACGCGCTACTAACGCGCGACAGCATCGCTACTAACGCGCTCAGCATCGCTACAAAAAGTCGCCGTGGGCTCGCCGAGGGCTCAGCGATCGTAGAGGTTAAGCAACTATCGCAATGGTCGGTCACGGGATGGGTGACCAAAAACTTTGATCTCGAGCTCCTCCAAGCTTTGGAAGGTACGTTAAACCGTTGGTCCTCCCGGCTGCCCTTGCAGTCGTAAGGCGTCGGCGTCGTCTGCTATGACCCACCAAACTGCGTGGGGGTCATCATAGCCCATTCTCCTTATCCATCATAAGGAAGGTCAGTGCTCGAGCAGAGGGGAAATTAAATGGCTGGTGAAGAATAGCATAGATAAACCTACAAGAAGAGAGAAGAGTAAGAAGAAACAGCTGCCAACGTACTGCTGGAATGCAGGGGGGTGGCCCCCTACCGGGCGGGGAACCTCGGCTCGCCGAGCAGCGTCCAGGAAGCGATTACGAATGTGAGAGCTCTTGGAGCGTTTCTGGCTGAGCTGGGCTGGCTGGAGTGATCCGGCCGCGCACCCTCCAGACGCAATAGGCGCAATAGACGTGGAGTTGCGGAAACCGCCCGTATTGATAAGAAGAAGAAGAAACCTACAATTAAGTGTCCATATTGAAGTTTAAGAATGGTGACCACACTGGTAACCTTATAAAAGTCAAGCTTAAATCCACCTGTTCAACTGTTTTTGTTTCACGTAGGCAGATCACTACAACACCTATCGAAGTCAAGGTTAGGCTACAGCCGTCGACGGCCTTGACTGCAGACCGATTAGTCACAACAGGCCTTCTCTAATTAATCTCACGCATTTAAATTTGCTATTGGTTTAGAATCGACAATTTTCTGCAAATTTGTATGGAGGCGTTTTATTATTATTCACTGATCCGTCATGGTTCATAGTTTAAAATCTTTGAGTGTACTGACTGAACTCCATCCATCATTTCTGAGGTTAGGAATAAGTTTCATTTAAAATAACAATATTTGAAGGTACAAGTAGGTAGGTACCTATACTTTTTTTTAACTTACTAAAACAATACATTTGGCAAAAGTAGTGAGTCAGTCGTGCCCAGTAAATGAAAGTCGCTAATCTATGACGCTTGTCGAAAACGCTAAAAACGAATATGCTGCTCAAAAAACAATCCATAAAAGTATTGCAATACTATTATGGATTGTTTTTCAAAATTTCAAAAGAGTTACATGTAGGTACAATTCTTTTAAAGACAGAAATAAAGGCTTTAGCCCCAGCTGTAGCTTTTGAAATTCATTAGAATCAAATTAAGTTCTAAACGATTCCGTACTAAAGAATGCAAAATACCTTCACAATGAGGTAGCTGTTGACACCCACATAGCCACATTCTAATGTTTAGGCAAACTTGTACTTAACTTGGTAATCAAAGTTGTTGTTCATGTATACGTAGCTAACCGTTGCATTGTTGTTTTGCCATTAAAAGTTTATATAATGAAACACAAAGGGAAATAATAAGACGTCAACATTTCCAACCAAAATGCCTCGTAAACACAAAGTGGGCAAATCGTATTTCCTTAACAACTCAATTTTATATCATATCCAAACGCAATAAAAAATATACAATTGAATGAATTCCACAAAAGCTCGACAAATTACTGACGCGAACGAATTGGATTTGCCAAATCAACAACACTGGGATTAAACGCAAAAATTCAGCGCGGAAATTGTTCGTCCCCATTTAGTGCCTTCACACATTGCGAATTGTTGTAGCGATAGAGTCGCAATTCCCGCGCGATACAGCATCAATATGGTGCGTAAAAAACGCACTTATGAATCGATACAAATATTTGTTGATCGCTGGTCGCTGGTGTCGCGTCGCGATACAGTCGCGCGGCTGCCAAACGCGCGTTTGGTGATTCTCACACTGCACCGAACTACCGCACACCCAATCGCACACCGCTCCGGTTTGCGTTAGTGCGCTTCTTCACTTTGGCTATAGAATCTTGATTTGCATACAAAACCCGCAGTCTATACCATACTCACGCCGCATCTCCGTCCGGTGGTGCGGAAACCGGCGGCACGGCAGTGTGATATCCGCCTTTGTATCCTTCGATCAACAATACCACTACCATAGAACGCCTCAAGAACTAAACAAAACGCAAATATGGCGCGACTGGCTTTATTTTTAAACGGGAATAACCTCCTCCTTTTTTGAAGTCGGATAAAAATGGTTGAAAATGAAGTGTTAAAAAAAGTCGACCCGTCTCATAACAGCTAGCGAGCATTCGCCCGGACAATGAAAAGTCGTGGGTTCGAGTCCCATCGGAGCTAGTTGTGAGACGGGTCGACTTTTTCTAATACTTCATTTTCAATTTTTCAATCATAAAAATTACATTGTGAATGCGATAAAAAAGGGAAAAAAGGTTACAAATTTTACGAGCTTACGTCATAAATGACAGGATTAAGAAAAGAGGCGATAAGAAATAAGTGGGGTGCGCTCTTATTCGATCAGCCGTTTTTGACACACACATCGGTTATCAATTGTTATTGCTGATCGAAGTTTGTATCGCTGCAAAAAGTCGCATTGTGTAGGGGCACGAATTCGCTCGTCCCCATTTTATAGTCGCTGTCCCAATTTCGACTGGGCTCTCTCGTTTGGTCAAATAAATGGTGCACGAAAATTTATGCTGCCGAACTCCCTCTGCCCTAGATTCTTTGTACCTTGTTTCGTTCGGCAATCCGTCTTTTCTTGCAATCGTAGCGACGACGGGATTTCTCGACCCTCCATTTATTTCAACACGAATCTAGACTTAATGTTTTGGGGATAAACTAGCTAGTTCCTTAATGGTAGCAATTAGTTGTTTTTATCACTTATTACATACCTACTTGCATTAGGTACTTTACCTAATAAAATACCAGAGATTCAATATTTCAGCTATTTTCAGTGGGTTTTGATAGTTTGATGAAATAAAATGGTGCACGGAAACGGACGGGATTTCTCGATCTCCATTTTTTTCAACACAAATCTAGACTTGTTTTGAATCTAGAATGTTCGGAAGAGAAACTATAGCTAGTTCTTCAGAGCCAATAACTTGCCTACTAAACTTACTACCTACTTATTACTAATTTAACATAATATTTCCTAACTAAAAGATCAAAGTTTCTTGATAATGAACTGGCAATTAGGCGTCTCCATCATTTCAATTCCTAGCAATTTTCTTCTTAATTTGTAAATAAATCTAGTCTTGCGTATAATACCAACCAAAGCAGCAATTACAAGTCAAGTGTCTATAGAACAACTTTTGATGTTCTACTTTCGAAGTATAACAACTGACCCATAAAGGAAAACAAAAGACGCGTGTCTCAAAAGCGTGAGTTTGTTTTGTTCAGTTAGAAAATATAATATGGCGACCAAATATTACGAGGACCGCGAGTAAACACGGGATGACATGTAGCCAGGCGACTGCTGCGCAAACAGAATAGTTGTCTCAACCTAATTTATATACGGGCACACGTGGAGGCTTTTAAACGTAATGACTCTGGGACAGTGTCCATTGCACCGCGACATTCCTGGAAATCCTGTAACAACATTACAAAATCCATTTCTTCGTACGAGTCTTATTTTGCAAAAAATATTAGCGCAACATCAACATCGAATAATTAGTAAAATAACTCAATGCTTTTGACGATTACTGAAATAGCGTACATATCGATGAAGTTTCAGTATGATTCTTCTATCCAAGAATGGTCCAAGATATAAAATGACACTTTTATCACTATCTTATATCAATAACTTAGATCTCTTCTTTTCCGAACTATGAAATGAATTGTGTCCAATTTACATACATGATTTATTGATTTAATTTTCATTATGTACCTAATTAACGCATTAATTTTCTGCATTACTGACGTATTGACAGATAGGAAAACACAAAGAAACTGTTATATTGCTTGTACGATACAAGGCGCATCCAATAAATTAATACTTACTTTATGACTATAAAATTTCAAACTTCATATTTTTTCCTTGAAGACTGTACTTCCTTTTCTCAGAATTTGTACTATTTATATAAGATATTCTTATGCTATTTAAGTCAAAATAAACTTCGACATTTGACGTATATTTTGACAGAGTTATCTTAGAAGCGTAACATTTTTAGAATACGTGAAGATATTGATATCAAGTTCAACTTGACACCACAATGGGCTCCCAAGCAAAAGGATCTCGAAAGACACACATGCGAAACGATCTGCAATTATCTTCTTTTTTTCTATTAACTCCTAAAAAGGAGAAAAAAAACCAACCCAATATAAGGACCACCGTCTACGCTAAACAAGACGCCAAGACGCCAGACATTCGCTCGCGATGACAACAAAACCACAGGATGACCCAAAAACGTACGTCGTGCCGTCAACGATTATTTTTAGCGTAACTAAAAATAGTTTCGACGGGCGACGTTAAAGGAAACAGTTCCTAAGGCGGTTGTGTCACGTTGTTTGCCCGTTTGCTTTTTAATTACCCAGCCGTTGTAAATCTAGAGGTGCATCGCTTCAACACACACGTGATAAAAATCTAACGCAGTGTGTTACGATAATGTTCTTTATTTATGAGCCTTTTGAATGTAATCTTTTTGTAATATTGTTTGTGATATATTAGGATTTTCATATCTTTAAGTACTCTTTACCTCCCATACACAGAATGCGGCAAACAACTTGAGCATAAAGTAGTGGGGCGGCGACCAATCACAACTCGTAAAACGGGTTTTAGCGAGTTGTGATCGTTGTGATTAGTTGTTTGCACCACCATAAATACTCAAGTTGTTTGCCGCGATCTGTACCTGCATTTTTGTATCAAGACTTTTAAAATGAAAATGTTTTTGTTTATGCATTCAAATGCTAATCTTTTATGAAGACCCGAAAGTGAAACGGTTTTTTTCATTTTTGTAAGTGGCACAGAACTCCAAATTTTAATGTAATTAATGTGTTTTCACTGTAATATCTTCACGGGTTATTTATTAAATAAATAGTTTTAAAATATAAAACTATCCACAAACTTCAACAATAAAAAAATGGTTAATTGACTTTTAACTTTGCCGTTTCAATTTACTACTACCTACATAGTTTACGATCTCATTATTTATCTGTTTTAATTACTGCTTTGATTTTAAATCCAACATGTTAAAGTGTACAGCTAGTAGTTTTTAAATTGAAATTATTTATTATATTAGTTTAAATTCGTTGTTTAGCCACGTTTATAAGTTAAATAAATCCTAATTTTGAAACATCCTTCCATTTATATTTTTCTTGAGTGAGAGAGTTTCTATATAAATATATCCCTAATAATATGTAACCTATAGAAATTTTCTTCTAAAAAAATAAAGATAGTTATATGATTAATGGAGCCAGTAAAATAGCCGAGACTTTCATGTCAATAACAGCATTGCAACCTGCCGGTTGCTATACAAACAAACAAATACTGGTTTTAACCCTAGAACGGGCTCACATTAAACAGGACTAGTGAATTGTTATCTCGGTCGCAGATAACCGGGGACATCTGGTCCACGCTCTTGAACACGAAAATATACTTGTAACAAAAAAAACTTTCAATTTGTAAACAAAAACCTTGTTCCATTTGCCTGATCGTCATTTGTTAAATCGATTTCGAATTATTAACACTTTGTATAAAGACTCTGTTTTTTGTAAGTGGAATTTATTTCTCTAACCTTTGCAGTGTTAATCGGTGTGAGAAAATTGTTTTGTTTTAGCTAGTAAAGTAGGTTGACAAACTAATACCTACCTACGTGTCGTTTCAAGGAGACAAATAGCTTATTTTTCTTTAAAATATGCTAATGGAATCAGATAATGATCTTAAATGTTTCTTGCCTCATTTATTCCATTACTATATTTTAAACATGATGAGATCAATTGAATAATTTTTATTTAAGTATGTCCATATAACTAATAATTAAATAAGTTCATTTTTTTTCATCAAACTATTTTTCGAGATATCAATGAACAATCAACAATCCTTCAACCAGTGCCGGATTTAAGCATAGGCAACATAGGCAGTTGCCTATGGGCCGCCACCACAAAGGGGCCGCCACCACACCACAAAAAAAACTATAAAGGCTCAGTAAAAACAAAAAATACTGAGTTTTTTTACAAATACATAAATGCCCTCGAAAAAATGTTTGAGGACGAGGAAGACACAGTTAAATCAAGAGCAAAAGCTGTCGTTCTGCATGATAGGATGGCAAAGTTAGAAACAGCCAAATATTCAGTTTTTTGGTATGATATCTTTCGATGATATGATGATAGGCTTTCGCTGACTTTGTTTCTAGTTTAATTTTGAATAAATTTTATGTCAGCCAACGTATTCAGGTGCTTTCTTCTTTAAAGAAACTTTCAACAGGTAACCACAAACGATTTGAGGGCCTCCACCACATGCTCTGCATTTGAGGGCCTCCACCACATGCTCGGCCTATGGGCCGCCGAAGTCTAAATCCGGCGCTGCCTTCAACATAACAATAACAGCTGATAGTCAAGAGGCATTCGTTTTTTACAACATAAATAAGTAGGTAGACGTCAGCATGAGGGTTGCTACAGACATTGTCATATTCATGGCGCGCCCACAACAGTTGTCTAATCAAATCAGTCAATTTGACGCACCAACTGATGCACAATTCGCCTATTCCGACCCGAATATGTGTGTAGCTATTAAGCTACCCTGACAGACAAACAATTATCCTGAATTAAGGTTGCCAGCGGGGTCGTCAACCGATACTGGCAGGGGGCCAGTAGACTTCCAACTCTTCACTCCTCACAATTCACATCCAAACTCTGTTTCCCATACTAACTGGTGCCAAGTCGAGACAAGTTTTCCTCCAGTGTATTTCATGAAATATTTTACGTTGAGAGCGTTTTGTTTAAAGCTGATCACATACATGGTACAAGCCATGTGCCAAGTCAATTCTAGTATACCACTGGACTAAGTTAAACTATAAATTAGCAAAACTTTATCGAGCAAGCAAATTCCAAAAAAAGAATATTGCTCTTCAAAATTTTAAACATATAGGTAGGCTATATGTTTAAAATTTTGAAGCGCAATATTCTTCTTATTGAACCATCACATTCTGTCCACCATAAAATGTTATACACTTACTAACTTCAGTTCCAACTTATATTTTTCCTCATCTTAGCCGCTCTAAGTGAATACAATACCAACGACGATTTACATAGTATTTGCATAGCATAGCATTCGCAAAAAATATATACTTAATCCATAAGTATATTCTTTTTAATTTAAATTTATTTTCCAGGCACAAGGTAAACCTACACTGGTTTTGAAGATTATTAATTAACATACTCACATTAAACGCATTATCAACAAGGGAATAATGAAGTTATCAAGATTCGTTGCACCGACCCGCTTCGATCATTCGCTCGGTCCCATGTAATTAAGGCGAGGATTCCCGACCGAAATAGGCACGCTAACACTTGCTCGGCCGCGCTCGATACACTTCACGCGGACGCAGCGGCAGCCGGCAGTGAACTGTGAACTCGCGAGCGCCCCGCGAATCGAAAATCACTTAAAATTCAATTAAAAATTAAGTAATAAAAAAAAAAAATTATGACGGCCGGAATCCCTCGGCTACTCAAAGACAATCATTTTCGTATATTTTTCATTAACTAAAACCAAGTATACTCCAAGTAATACGATATTTGGATTACGATTAGACGGATGTTTGGGATTTAATTTGACACAGTAAAATACCACCAATCAAAAAATAACGGCCGGAAGCACTAGATAAATAACTGTAAAATAACATATATTTTTTCCAAGTTTTAAGTACTTGTGATTTGCGAGTAATACATAATTAAATTTAAAATACCCTATTTTGGGGAATCGGCGCCTTAAGGGTCATTTTCCCTCAAAACACAATGACACGCCGCGTCGACGTAACAGGATTCTTGGCTGATTAGCGCACATGACTTGCTGCTTTATTGACTCTCCATCGGGTGTGAATAATAGGCTCAGCGCGCGACCCCACGGAAAGTGCATGTTAATGCCCTTAAATTAAGCTAAATGAGAAACTTTAGTAGCAAGGTATTTAAAAGGCTTATTTTAAATTGAGTAATAAATGCAAAGTTTTTTGAAAGTTATTTAGGGGAGGTACCTAAAAAGGGAGCTTTTGCCTGGATACCGAAGGTTGCTGGTTTGAGTAAGAGCAAAAGCTTTTATTTTGTCCTTTTAGAATGGGATGGGAACCATACAAATTATTTACGTAGTACGTAGGTTACATGCCACTGTCGCAAAACAAGCCCGGAGGCCTAGCCTCAGGACGCCGGAGACTGGCCGGATGGGGCCAGAGAATTATAAAAATAAATGCTGCCTTATTTCTACAATTAAGCTTGGCCCCATTCTGCCGGCGGATTTGGTATGTAGAGGCCTTTACACGTTAACCTGAATAACATACACTTAAAACATTTATTTATTTTGATGGCATAATGCAAATTCTTACAAACTTATTAAACTAAAAAAAAACCTTGTATTGTCCCTTCACTAAAAATATTTTATATGATTTTTTGTTGGAATTCCTTACACCTTGATTTTTTTTTTTAAACAAGACCTTAGATTTGCATACGCATTGTGGTTTCCTGCAGTTTATTGTCCTGTCATTTTGAATCAATAGAATAATCAAAATTATTTTTAAAGCTCAATATTACAAAATCTTTTTTATTGTTTACAACAAACAACCTTACAATGTTTAAAAGCTATTTTTAATGACTCTGCATAATATACCTATCCATATAATTTAACTGTAAAACAGTTTTATTTTAAACACATAGCGATATTAGGTTTGTGTTGTTATGGACTTCGAGTTTTTTTTTCGACCTTTCGGCATTTTTCCATCTTTACTAATACCGCCTCTAAGATTTCACTTCTTTTCCGACTTTCACATCTTTACTTAGTTTTCTAGGAAATAACAAAGAAAAGCATAGTATCGTAACGATGAACATACTTTTAATTAATGTTAAACTAGATTCTAGAATACGCTATTAATAGGTTGAAAAAGTCATTAAGAGACGTGTTTTTTTAAACACCCTATATAGCTCAAAACAAAGATAAATACGTGGTCACTATATTTATTTTTATTATCTGCAACATAACAAAACTTTTCATTTCGAAAAGGTCGAGCTAGCCAGATCACTCTTCCTCCAGACCCATATACCTACCTACCTACTGTTTTTTTATCTATTCATATTCAACACGTGATCGTATTCTTGTCGAGTCGCCAGCAACACCGTCTTTTGTCACAGGCCACAGTGTAAAACAAAGGCAGACGCTACGCTCCCTTAGTTCTTCGCTTTCCCACTCAATGATGTTAAAAAGGAAGTCACGGAGTAAAGGTCGTTGATCTTTGGACAAACAGGCTGATTGTATTTTTATCGTTTTTAGGCTATACCTTTAAGGTCCTGATGACAAGGACAATCGGAACTAGGCCTATCCACTACTTACTTTTACCACAGTGGCAGGGGCGTGCATACCATATAGGCAATTAGGCTGTGCCTACCTCATTAAAAACCTAAATAACATGCTACTAATTTTCCACTAATTTAATTATATACTTAAAGTTAATTTAGTTTAATATGGTTCAGATATTCTATAATAAAACGTCTATTCAACACCTCACCCAATAAGTTTTTCCTCGCTAAATACTAAATACTTAGGTACCTAACTCTAAGGTAGGCAGACTCCGAATCGCCTATTCGATGCAAGCAGCCTTTCATACAACATAAATTAGAAAAAGTACTGGTCAAGGTAATACAACCGCGTATAATGTTTACCGAAAATGTGCGTCGTCCTAAGGACATGCATATGTTCTCAATTTAACCGGGTTAGGTAGTTCAGCTTACTTAGACGAACTGTCGCGAAATGAACCGATGATTTCCGACTCGTCTCTTTCTAGTTCCGCGCGCTGCAGTGCGTGTTCGTTCAACGAGTTTCAACCTTATTGCGCTGATTTTAAGAGTGATTGTTAACCGCCCGCACCCGTGATTGAGTTATAGAATCACTACATAGTATAAAACAAAGTCGCTTTCTCTGTCCCTATGTCCCTTTGTATGCGTAAATCTTTGAAACTACGCAACGGATTTTGATGCGTTTTTTTTAAATAGATAGAGTGATTCAAGAGGAAGGTTTATATGTACTTTTTATCCCGATATTCCCACGGGAAAGGGAACCACGCGGGTGAAACCGCGGGCGGCCGCTAGTTATTAATAATTACGGATGTAATTTGCAACAACGAAAGTTCCTGCCATTTTGTTTTTAGTTCGTTTTTGTCTTCTTGGCATCACACGCGCGCGAGACCTAATTTGCATTGTAGAGTTGAGTGATCGAGTGTTTGTTTGTACTGTGATAAAAAGAAATTGCTGTGTGTGTTTGTGCTTAATATAGGTAATCAATAATTAAAATATAATGGAGAAATTAGAATGTGCCGATTGTCCGGATTCGATTTGCTTACAGAAATTACGTACGTATCCTTTCTAGAGATGGGTAGAGGGTAAAAACCCATCCAATCCACCCGGGTTAAAACCGGGTTAAAACCTTAATCACCCTGTTTTGACCCATTACCACCCAAATTGGTGGGTGAAAACAACTTTATGTTAAAAATATAATTTAAGGTTATTTTTTACCGAGTAAAACTTGTAGAAAATTTTATTTTACAGCTTTAACTGATACTGACTATAACAATGAGGTAAAAGAAACGTTTCACCGTGCAAATGTATCTGTCTAACTAGTAGTAAGTACAAATGTTTCATCTCACCAGCGCGAGTTTGCTCTTGTGTGTGTTTATGTACTCATGCACATTGTCTTTAAGTGCGTGGCCTGGCTTGCCGAGCCGAGAGACAGCGCTATACCAAGAAGCAAGACAGAAATAATTATAATAGGTCTTTACCTATGAAATTGCCGTTTTGTATGGAGATTTCTGTAATATTTTTTTTTCCATACTAACGTTTTTGTTATTATTTAACGACTAATATTATGTAAATTTACAAAATTTTACACACGTATCTATGGACATTTTAACTACTAAATGACACATTCGTTAAGAGAAAAAAAATTTTTTTTCACTAAGTTACAACTAATAAAGTACGAAATTCTGGAAACAAAAATAGTCGTAACTTTCGGAATAAGTTTTTTCTATGTAAATAATCAAATATCGTGGTTATTAAATTATCAAAAGTTGCTCGATACGGTCTTAATGTAACGCAATATTAAAGAAATTATATATTTCTAATATTATAAAAGTTGTTAAGTTATATGTACAAAAGAAAAAAACGGCAATTTCATATGTAAAGACCTATTATGTATATCTTTTCTTAGTATAGCGCTGTCCCCCTCGGATCGGCAAGCCACGCCACGCACTCAAAAACAATGTGCATGTACATTTACACACAAGTAAAGCAAACCCACGCTCGTGAGATGAAACATATTGTACCTAATTTGTGCGACGCAACGCGTGTATTAGTTAAACAAAATTAATTCAATTACGATACACTTATTATTATTAGTGCAAAAAAATAATAAACAATTAGAGAAGATAACTAGGTATTGTGTTCATATCATACATCTATACATATAATAAAACAGAAACGGAAAAAAAGTCTGTACATGAAATATTTTTTAATAATAATTACTGCTATGTGATGTGTACAGGATATAGACCCCAAAACGATAGATAATAAAATTTTTGTCTGTTTGTCTGTTTGTATGTTCGCTTTTCACGCAAAAAGTACTGGTCGGATTTTTACCAAATTTTGTGTAGTAATAACTTATAACCCGGGTCAACATATAGGGTACCTTTCATTGCGGGAAAATTACTTTATATTAAAAAAACGTTGATAACGACTGTTTTTATGATTGCTTTTCACGCAAAAACTACTAGACGGATTTTTACTAAATTTTGTGTAGTAATAACTTATAACCTGGGTCAACATATAGGATACCTTTTATTGCGGGAAAATTTCTTTATATAAAAAAAACGTTGACAAACTTATATTTCGGGCGTCTGTTTGTATGTTTGCTTTTCACGGAAAAACTACTAGACGGATTTTTACCAAATTTTGTGTAGTAATAACTTATAACCTGGTTCAACATGTAGGGTACCTTTTATTGCGGGAAAAGTTCTTTATATTAAAAAAAAACGTTGACCAACTTATATTTGCGGGCGGCTGTTTGTATGTTTGCTTTTCATGCAAAAACTACTGGACGGATTTTTACCAAATTTTGTGTAGTAATAACTTATAACCTGGTTCAACATATAGGGTACCTTTTATTGTGGGAAAATTTCTTGACATCTTATAAAACGTAGACAAACTGACTCACATTTTGTATGAAATTAATTACAAATGTAAGTTTGTATTAGTTTTTTCAGTGATTAAACTATAAATTACCATTATTTTTTTACCTTTATTTGTACTGTAAGATCTGAAGTTTGCAAAATTTTATGATTCTAGGTCAAAAGTTTGTAAAAGTTTTTTTCTGTGATATTACTTAGACATATAACCAATTTTAGGATATTTTCCATTATTTGTATAATTCAATAATGTACCTAATACCATGCTTAAGACAAATAATTAATTAATGATAATGATAATTTTTAGGGTTCCGAACCAAACTGGTAAAAAGGAACCCTTATGGTACGACTAAGTCTGTCTGTCTGTCACAGCTAGATATCTCGAGAACTACTATTATTTTAGGTGATAAGTAGAAATTTATGTAAAGATTACAGGAAAAATAAAACAATGTCTCTAAATAGTAAACTTTTTCAGAAATCATCAACAAAAATTATTTTACTTCCACAATCGGTCAAGAGATGGAGCTGACCAAAAACTGCAATATCCTACATCGCGAATTCTCGGACGAATATACCACGCCGATGAAAACATGTTTACGTTTAAAATGTCCTCCTTCCTACATACTCGCAGGTCGCTTTGGGTGAAGCACAGTTGTAGTTTTTTTTCTATTTTATAAAAGAAAAGATGGTACGGAACCCTCGGGGCGCGAGTCCGACTGGCTCTTGACCGGTTTCTTCTTAGTATATTTTATACCGGTACCTTTTAGACTGTGTACGGACCGGCGGGCGGCGGCGGCCCCACGATCGTCAACGAACGACATCAGGCATTGCTCGCTTCACGTTTCTGGCCTTCGAAGATCAATCTAAAGCTAGGTAAAGGATTACTGGGAGCGATTCCAGTTCACATTCGGAGTTTCTGATCATCTGATTGAGACAGAGGGGAAAACAAAACCTCTTTGATGGCGTTCGTTGGCCTTTGTTGGTCCGGTGTGTACGCAGTGTTTGTTGGTACGCAGCATTAGCACAGAATATGGCATTAGGCAAGCGCGATTCATCGTAGATCGCATCAACGAACGCTTAGGGGCGTGCGTGATAGCGGACAAGCGCTAGCTTATCAATCAATAAAAAAAATAAAAAAAATGGTCCCCTAAGTATTTTCTCGAATGTCCACGCGGACGAAGTCGCGGGCGGAAGCTAGTATGTAATAAATAGTATATTATATTACATTTGACATTGCATATTTTTATTTTAGGTAGGTACCTACGTAATTTAATCAATATTAATATAACATTCAAAACATATTTTATTAACGATAGTCGGTTAGTTTTCACCCGGTCAGTGGGTGGTTTGGGTGGATTGAAATGGGTGATAACTGGGTTTTAACCTACGCTTAGGTTTTTACCCGGGTGATTACCCATTGCTAATCCTTTCGCACAGTTTTCGTTCATAGATAAAACAAAAATTGTTTCATTCAATAGACCTATGCCAAATATTAGTTTAACTCAACAGAAAGGTAAAAATTTCAGACATTTTAATACCAAATATTACGACAGTTATACTTGGTTAGCTGGTTGCCGCCATACGAATTTATTATTTTGCTTTCCGTGTCTTTTGTTTTCTACAGCGAAGACTGTGTTTATTTCTAAATTTTATTTAATCTAGTTAAATTTAAATACCTCTCAATATGTGTGTTATTACTCGTTTATTAATTAATTAAACCCGGTATTCGTGATCGTGAGTGATGTGAAGTGACATAAAACAAACTAATTAGTAATCTGTGAAAACAAATACAACGGCTTTTCTAAAAGCCACTACGGCTATCGCTCAAATGACATGTGTGATTCTTTACGAGTCATGTTACCTATATTCATGCATTTTTGAGATATCTGTGGTGGTTAAAAATTCGCTCCACCGCACACGACCGCCAGGTGCCAAAGGATAAGAGCAGAGCAAGTTCACTAGGAAGTAAGTTCACATAACATACAGAACATTAGTTACAGTCTGAAGAAAGCGGGACAATATATGGTAAGCGAATTTATATCCAACATAGCCTTCCGCTCGCGACTTTGTCCGCGTCACGTCGCCGTCGCTCGGCCTAAATATTACGAATTTTAAAATGATCAGTGCAACTACCACTAGTTAGATCTACAGTGCCTACTGCGCTGGAAAACTGATGCACGCCCCTGCACAGTGGTCTTAATATTATTTAGACTCTGCTTTTACAATGGGGCCTTCCACGAAATCGTCAAAAAAAAACTGAAAAGCATTTGGTTGAATTGATATTGCATTTTTTATGGAACAGCTGTTGTGTTCATGATTTCGTGGATGGCCCCATAGTAAAGATTGTGTTGATGGACAGTTCCATACCTTGAAATATTTGTACCAACAAAAAATAATTCGTGTTTATGGACATCGTGCGTGACCTTATTAGAGTATCTAGTTTCTAAAAGTATTGTTTCAATATCTTATGCTTACCGTAAAACATCTAGAATCATCTAAATTAAAACGATCCATCGTGAAGAACTTGCTTTAATCGAATATAAAGGATCACTTTATTCAAAACAGATATCTTTCAAATTGAGTATTATTTATTATTGTAACACTCTGTATATGAGCTTTTAGCAGGAAAAGGACGAAGCTCTAATTCAAATAGACATCGATTCAGTGTCGATGTTGTTTACGAAATAGTTTATTGATTCGTAACGCTCTGCTTTCTCAACCGAATCGTGATTTCAGAATATTTAGGGTCCAAAATTAATTAGCATTTAAAAAATTAAAAACAAAATAAAGAATTCATACAAAACTTTCATGATTTATTGGTTAATCTATTGCTTGTTGGGCAAAATGGTTCATGAATGAATACTAATGGCATATTTTTGATTAAAAAATCATGTCACATGCCATAACGCCGCCCCCAAACATGTCTGGTATAATGCCAGACTCGGTAAGTAAGCCACACCGACACATAACAAAACATGGCGTTGCTCCAAATTAAAACATTTGTAATCAACATCTGTTATTCACAGTGCTGAAAGTTTGGGTATTTCAATCATGTGTGATGCGGCCCTCCTTTGTATCACAATTGTAACATTTATCTTTCAAGAACAAATAAAGTATTAGGGAATCATTGATCTACCAAAAATAATACGTAACATACATTTTGTTAGAGCAAACACTCAAAGTTGTATTCCATCTAAAGCCACCGATACATTTTAAAACATACACAGCTTGACTGGGGGAAATACATACCTAGCTAGAAAACGAATGGAGTAAAAGGTTCTAGAAAAACATCTAACAGAGGACACTTTCAATATCGAACCTATTTTTTTGAAAGTTTGATATACAAGATAGCGAACATTATGCGGCTGAATGAAGATCCAGCCATCATAAAACTTTTCTATGCCGGCCGTCTTGACGGTCGAATATGAGCTCAACTGTCACAAATTGACATCAACCAACTTTTTGTACCAAGTTCTATGAAATAAATGATTATCTTATCTTATCTTAAACTAGCTTTCCGCCCGCGGCTTCGCCCGCGTGTTCTACACGACATTATCCTGATGGAATGTAATATTTTCCGGGATAAACTATGTCATTCTCTTCCAATCTAAAATGTCACATTGATCCGTTACTCCGTTTGGACATGAAAGACGGACAAATAAATAATACCTACTTATTGATTTTCCCGTGGGAATATGATACTATCCTGTGGTAAAAAGTAAAAGTAGCCTATTATAACCCTTGCCAGGGTCTCAAATTATTTACTTAAATACCAATTTCTGCCCCCAAATTAGCCTGCGCTTAAAGTGATTTTTCCATACAATGAGATTTCCCGCGGCAAAAAGTAAAATATATCTCATCAAAAACATTAAATATGTGAAGTGAGAGCCAACTTCAATATTAGGAAGTATGCCTTGGTTGTTGACTTCAACGACAAAAGATGTGAGATCTAAATGGGTGCCAAGTTTAACGGTCAGTCCTGAAAATTTAGTACTTACATAAAATGTTTCATAACAACTTAAAATATAATTTCTTCTTATAACTTAGAATAATATATTGAAGCCTAAGGTCTGACTTGGCTAGTTCTTGTATACGAATTATTATTAGGTACTTACTGAAACAGTCATGGAAGAGCCCTATGTTCATCTCTAGTTTCTAGTCGACCAGCAAGCCAAATTTTCGGAAGAATACAATAAGAACTTCGGCTTTAGAGCTTGCGAAGGCTATAATATATATATAATTCGTATATGAAAACTAGCCAAGTCAGACCTTAGGCTTCAATATATTATTCTAAGTTATAAGAAGAAATTATATTTTAAGTTGTTATGAAACATTTTATGTAAGTACTAAATTTTCAGGACTGACCGTTAAACTTGGCACCCATTTAGATCTCACATCTTTTGTCGTTGAAGTCAACAACCAAGGCATACTTCCTAATATTGAAGTTGGCTCTCACTTCACATATTTAATGTTTTTGATGAGATATCATTACTTTTTGTAGAGAAGTTATTAGTAGGTACCTACTTATTCATAATAAATTAATACCAAATGTTTCAGTATATTTTATTTGGCCAGTTATATTACTTTGCCCTTGTGTATCAGCTACTGACAATGAAACTAATTTTATGCTCGTGTTTGGTGTGGACGTAGAAATATCATTTTTAACAGATTTTCCTATTTCCAACAGTTTCTTTTTCCTAGTCGTAATAGTGTATGGTGTTTTGCTCGACGAAGTTGCAGTAGGTATTTAATGTTCCTGAGCAGATATTGCATTTCCATTTGCGTTTTGATTTTGGTTTCATTAAGCGATAAAGCTTTCCGGACAAACTCGTATCTTTTGCCGCACAATGCACTCATAAAGAATCCTTGGCAGTATCAAAGAATACTATATAATTATTACTACGTAGCCACTGACCTCTATTATTTGTACACTGGACAGGCTGTCTCCATACAAATTACAGCTAATTTTATGTGGCAATTTAAAGCGCCGCCACTACGAGTGTCCCGAGAACTAATTTTGACACAATCATTAAATCATTACCGCAGTCGACAATATTTATGTCAGCCAGTCCAGTGTGTAAATAAGTAATTTGTTGACATCTAATCTTGCTTATTGATTCTTTATTTGCTAACTAGCTTAAGCTGACCCGGTAAACGTTGTTTTGTCATATAAATTATAGTGGACTAAAGTAGAATAAATAATAAGAAGACTATGTCTAGTTTGTGTGTTTATACACCAAAAGTTGCCTACACCAGACGATAGATAGCGCTAGTTAGGTATACACTACCAATAAAAGGGCCAAGATTGGTCTCTATTTCCTACATATATAAATTACTCTGTAAAGTAGAGTGCGCGTCAGATAACTCTGCGCGCATGCGCGACTGGTGCATTTTTGGCGCTAGTTACAGTACATTATTTATGCTAAGCTTATGGAAAAGATTAGTATTCGATTTTGACCGCGCGCAGACGTCAGTGATTACTTACTCTTTGGAAGCGGCCATGGAAGAGATGACAGTTTTGCAGTTTTGTATCGAAGTTATAGTCTCACAGTTCACACTCCATTTGGTGTATAAACACACACATATGCAAATTACAAAGGCATATAAACACAGACACACATATAGGCATAGTATACATATTATTTATTTATAAGGAAACTCAGTGTAAATGAAACATAGGTTAACACTGCACCCTTTATTAACAATAAAACAACAAATATGAATCACTAAAGGCATTAAAAATCTTCAAAGAAGTCTTTTTTCAAACACAGCACATCACCAAAGAATTCTATATAACACTCAACACAAACTAGTATTTTTCTCAAAAAACGGTAGGTACTCCGAGCAACGAAACTATATAATTGCTAACGGAATTACGGATCTTTACGAAACAGAACATAGCAAATAACAAATTTAACAAACAAAAGTATAATTTAGATTATTTGACATTATTTTCCATAAGTACACTTTAATCTCTTTAAAGTTAATACCCTTCCATCAACTTTCAACAATATAGTATAGAAAAAAAAGGATTTTTCTCTTCTTTTCTATACTGTGGGTGGGTGTATTAACTTGGAGCCATCTATCGTTGACTTTAGTGAACTATTTATGTGCAAAGTGTGCACCTACAGGGAGAACATAGCAACTTTCGCATTTTTTGGCTTCTCGTTTGAATGTATGAAGATTGCGCCCCCTGGTGGTCGGGTTAAAGTAACTATGCTCCGTTTTGACGTGAAAGAAGGACAAACAAACAAACAAACACACTTTCACATTTATCATTACGACTCCGTAGCTCAGTGGTTAGAGCAGCCGCCCGGAAAGCGAAAGGTCGTGGGTTCGAGTCTCATCGGAGATGGTTGTGAGATGATGGTCGATTTTTTCTAAATACTTCATTTTCCATATTTCAATAATAAAAATTGGACTGTGAATGCAAAAAAGTAAAAATTTAAATAACTTTATAATTTATATTAATATTAATAATTAATTTAAGTGAAAGGTCGTGGGTTCGAGTCCCATCGGAGCTGGTTGTGAGATGAGGATCGATTTTGTCTAAATTCTTCATTTTCCATTTTTCAATAATAAAAATTGGATTGTGAATGCAAAAAAGTAAACATTTCAATAACTTTATAATTTATATTAATATTAATAATTAATAAATAATAATATGGATATCGTGCTAGACGGCGCAAGTTTGTTATTAATTTAACGCGAGGACAAACAAGTATTTGGGTAATCTGGGGTTCGAACTTAGTTCTCTCGAGTCCTCAATATTGAATGGCCACTACGCCGTCGGCGCTAGCCGAACTTCAAGAGGAATGACGAATTATTGGTATATAACAGAATAATAACTATTACAAACTTATATTTGTACTTCATCTAATACAAGATCTTATACAGGATAAGTGCATAGGGAACGCAAATATAAGTTTGTCAACGTTTTATTTAAAAAAAATACTAGTTTCGGATTTTTTCCTTTGTATTCACCAGATTACCTGTCTGCATGCCAAATTTCAGCTTTCTAGGTCATTTGGAAGTGGGTTATAGTTTTGATTATAGGTGAGTCAGTGATAAAAATAACGATTTTTGGACGTAAATATCTAAATAACCGTTTGAGGTGTGTATATAAAATTTGGAGCACATATTTATCTCGCTAGTCTCAATACATAAGCCAAATTTGACATGTTTCTGTGTAATAGTTTTTGAGTTATGAGGGGGTCAAAAGTGGCTCCAAATGGTTCGTGTTAAGATACACACGGTGCTGCTCGCCAGTTCTGTTTTCTTTTGAACTTGGCTGATACGCTGCCGCGTATCCAGATCCTTTTCAGGGCCTTAAACTGTCTATATTCTAAATATCATCCTTCCCATGAACTCAAACTATCGCCTTAATACCAATTCCATACTACAGCTTTGCCCGAGCTTAAACTTATTTTACCATGGGAATGAGCCTTATTCCCACGGTTACAATTTGCCTATGTCCTTCCTAGCATCAGGACATGGGTGTCCCGGTGCTCCTATTAGTAGGAGTAATTAGTAGGAGCACCCGGAAACACTGTCTCAAACTATCTCCATTCCAAATTTCATTAAAATTGGTTCAGCCGGTTTGACGTGAGCATATACAATTTCGCATTTATAATAATAGTAGGGATAGTAGAAATAGGAATATGAATGGCCGGCCGCGACTACGTCCGCGAGTACTACATCGCAAAATTTTGTGTCCAAAAGTAGGTAGATAGGTATTATCTACGGTCTCATCAGCACCATCATCAATCTATTTTAATGTCCCCGCTGCTGGGGCACATGCCTTCATATTAAGGAGAATGGGCCATGACCTTCCACACGGGTCCATTAAAGTTATGATGGTGTACTAACCAATCCAAATGCAGCCAGAAACCCTAGCTTATCGTGTCTTCCGAAGCACGATATATATTTTTTAACAGCAATCCCATGATAGACCATTGCAAAAGTCACATAACCTCATCGATCGTAGACCGAGCATGCTACCCGTGGTTTAGGCATAAGAAGGTACGATACCTAGACAAACAGGAGCTACTATACTATCGTATGAATAATATTCGGACATTCTCTTCAACTACCAAAAAGCAAAAAATCAAGTCAATACTTTGCAAAAAAATGTGTAATACTGATTTTCTTGAGTTTATTCCAACGCATAAAGAATTTTTTGCTTTGCACGAAAATGAGCTGTCATGGGACCCATGCTTCATTATAAAAAGTGAACAAAAAAAACTGTATCCCACGGGAACTGTGCTTTTCCCGAGTTAAAAAAACCGTATGAAATATTTGAAATATTCTCGGCCAGAGTTCAATTATCCCGATCGATTTAGCCGTTTAGTTGTTGTTCATTACACCCCTGCCTAGACCGCGGAATGGCTAGCGCAGTGGAAGCTGGTATTACTATAGACTCCGGACAAATCTTGGTTTCAGCCGGGATGTAACTGAACAATTGGACTGCGATACACAGCGCTTAATCTATATTGTGAAGTAAGGAGGATTTTACATACTGTCTGTGGTCCTGGGCAGTGGAGACAGAGGTGGTGTAAGGGAGCGCGCGCGCCCCCTGGGGTCCTTTCTTCGTCTTCTTCTGCAGACCTTACCAATTAGTGACCTCACTCACAACACAAATAACAGCGTTCACAAGACACTGGGCGTTTCAACAATAGATACACAATAACACACGGAGGAGCCTTTTGTCAAGATATATATTGCCCCTGCAACAACACGTGCGATGGATGATTATCCTTCAAAGCATCGCGACCGGCCACTAATCAGGATGGCATCAAAATCGTGGTCGTACAACACGGGATCGGCAGGATAATTTAAGATGTATTCCAAAACTCGATATGCCAGGCACATTCAACGCGAGCGATTTTTAACAAATTCAGCAAAATTATTCCGACATTTTCTTACAAGAATTTCAATCAAGTGTCCCTGTCAACTTCAAGTGACAGCTAATGTCAATTTGACGTGACATTAGAGTTGCGTTCAGAAACGTCGATCTTTTCCGAACATCCCCCCGCCCCGGACCGTTAAGAACGGTACGTCAATCTACGGGTAATCGGGAGAGCCCACTAACTGCTCTCTTCAAAACCGAATCTCGAACCAAAACCTCAGCAAAACGAGGAACTCCGTCAGTTCCGGGGTAGAGTTTAACAATGCGCCCCCTTCGCCAACATAGGGGCGGCAGGTTAGCATCCTTAATCAACACGAGGTCGCCAGTCTGGGGTGGGGTGGTTTTATCTGTCCACTTCACGCGCTGTTGTAGGATATGCAAATACTCCATCGACCAACGTGCCCAGAAGTTTTGGGACATCTGTTTCAAAAGTTGGTATCGCGACAAACGATGGGATCCTACATCCTGAATCGGATATTCAGGCAAAGCCAAAAGGGGCTGTCCGATCAAGAAATGACCTGGCGTCAACGCTTCCAGGTCATTCGGGTCCGAAGACAACGGGCACAAGGGTCGCGAGTTGAGGACGGCCTCAATTTTACAAAATACCGTATCAAGTTCCTCAAACGTGAGAATAGTTTCTCCAATCACGCGACGCAAGTGTGTCTTGGCAGCCTTTACACAAGCTTCAAAAATTCCTCCCCAGGTCGGACAAGCTGGAGGGCTAAACTTCCAGATTATCCCACGCCGGGAGAGGGTGGTTCCAATGTCTATTTTATTATCAACAAAAAACTTAACTACTTCCTTAAGATAATTACACGTTCCCTTATAATTAGTACCACAATCGGAACGTATCAATGACGGCAGTCCTCTACGGGAAACAAATCTGCTCAAGGCGGCGACAAAGGCTTCGGTAGACAATTCCGAGACAATTTCCAAATGGACAGCCTTGGTGGACAAACACACAAACACGCACAAGTACGCCTTATAGGTTTTAGCATTACGCAGTCTCGAAGCCTTTACAGTAAAGGGACCGGCGAAGTCGGTGGCGACTCCGGCAAACGCTCTACATTCCGTGACGCGATCAGCAGGCAAATCACCCATCTGGGGCTGCATGGTCGCGGCCTTCAATCGATAACAAGGCAGGCAACGGAAAACCACCGTGCGAATGGCTCGACGAGCAGACAAAATCCAAAATTCACGCTGCAAAATGGCCAACAAAGCATTACAGCCAGCATGTTGTGCATTCACATGGCGATCTGTTATTATCAGTTGAGTCAAATGTCCGGCTTTAGGTAACAAAAGGGGGTGACGAGCTCCATACGGCAGGTTCGCATTTCGAAGTCTTCCGCCGACTCGCAAAAGCCCACTCTCGTCCAGGAAGGGATTTAATCGCGATACCGCGCCCTTCAACTTGCGACGGCCTAAACGCAAAATTTCAATCTCGGACTCAAAACTATCAGCTTGTTCTCTCCGGACCCAAAACAAGAGCGCGTCCCTACGCTCGTCCGGAGTGAGAACCGACGAATCACGCCTCGCGCGTGGGTTTCTGCAATTGTACGCAAAACGTCTGATCCAAGCGGTAACACCAAGCAGCTTCTGTAAGGAGCTGTACCGATCCAACAACAAATCCTTTTCCCCGGCGGGGTTAGTCTCCAGGACGCATGCCCGCATATCAGGAACGGCTACGTTCGACAACGCTGGAGAGGGCGGCCACTCCGACTCAGGCCGCATCAACCACTGTGGGCCCCACCAGAGGGGGTGGTTAATTAGGGTTGGGGCTACACAACCCCGAGACGCACAATCCGCGGGATTCATGGTTCCCGGCACGTGTCTCCAAATCAACTCGATGTCGGAATTACAAATCTGCGACACTCGATTGGCCACAAACACGTCCAAGGTGTGCGCCGGAGCCTTCAACCAACAAAGGACGACCTGACTGTCCGTCCAAGCATAAACCTCTTGTATCGCAATAGATCGACCTAATGTGAGCCATACGTGGTTCAACAAACGCATTAGGAGGGCAGCTCCACACAATTCCAACCTCGGGATCGTATGACGAGTCCGAAGGGGAGCGACTTTGCTTTTCGCTATCACCAGATGTACAGCAACAACTCCGTCAACAGTAACGGTGCGGAGGTACACGGCCGCAGCAAATCCACGTTCGGAGGCATCGGAAAAGCCGTGAAGAGTAACTTTACAATTTTCAGAAGGGAGGAATAGCCTCGGCAAATGCACTTCATTAATCTCGGGGAGGGATGAAACGAAGCTCGACCAATCTCGGAGTAACTCGTCCGAGAGGGGTTCATCCCACGACACACCCGAAGCCCATAACCGTTGCAAGAAACACTTGGCCATAAACAGCACGGGGCAAATCCACCCATTGGGGTCAAAGGTACGTGCGACAGTAGACAATACTAAACGCTTGGTCCAGACTTTCGGTGGTCGTAAATCCACACAATACGTGAAAGTGTCAGAGACCGGTTTGTACTGTACGCCAAGGACGGTCACCACATGGGGATTATCAACATTTTCGAATAGGTGGGGGTCCTGCTGGTGCTCTTCGGGCAAACCTACCAGTACATCAGGCGAGTTGGATATCCATTTCCTCAACTCGTAACCTCCCGACTTCAAAAGGGCGGTGAGTTCGTCTCTCAGGACAATCGCCTCTGAGACAGATGAGGCGCCCGTGCAAATGTCATCCACATAGACGTCACTGGCCAAAATGGCGGAGGCGCGAGGGTATCTCAAGCGCTCCTTCTCGGCCAACTCCAACAAAGAACGAATCGCAACAAACGGGCTCGAAGCCAAACCGTACGTATTCGTATTCAATTCATAAATCAACAAGGGGTCCCTAGGACTCTCTCTCCACAAAATCAATTGGTACCTCCTATCCTCTGGATGGATGACCGTTTGTCTGAACATCATCCGGATGTCAGTCATAAATACAATTTGGTGCCTCCGGAAGTTGGTCAAAATGTCTGAGATCTCCGTGTGCAGCTTGGGACCTACATGCAGACACTGGTTCAAGGACGCTCCAGTGGAGGTGGGAGCCGAACCGTCAAAGACCACCCGAATCTTTCCGGATTTCAAAACGGCGTGGTGCGGCAAAAAGAAGTGCTCAACGGAGCGCCAATCCAAATCGCTCACGGACATGTGCCCTAACTCCTCATACTCCCGCATGAATTCAACATACTTCTGGCGGAAGACCGGATCCTTGCTCATGCGACGCTCCATCGCCACTAGCCTACGTTCCGCTAGCGGTCGGGATTCGCCCAGAGGAGGTCGGCCGGCACGAAAGGGGAGACGGGTGATCAAACGACCAGAGCGGAGGCGACCAGTGTTATTCTGGTAATACAACTCGCATTCATCCGCTACTGGGTCAACCCGCGGGGCTGGTGGAGGTTCCTCAACCTCCCAAAACTTCTGCACCACTTCGGAGAGAGACACATTAAAAACAAGACCGCGATCCTCATCAAGGGAATCCAAAACGCGGCGAGCAGGGCCCATCACAACTGTACCGAGTGTCGTCTGCAGAGCTACCAAGCCATCTGGCTGCAAAACTCGCTTCCCCGTCAACAAAACTCGCCCCAGGACATCGGCTCCAAGGAGAGCATCAATCGGGCCTGGGCGGAAGAAATTTGGATCGGCGAGTGGGGAATCAGACACCAAAGACAACATACTCGGTCCCAAGTCAACTGAAGGTTGACGGCCAACAACTGTGTCCAACACAATCGCCGAGGTCTTAATGCCTGGCGTGGACTTATTACGTGATGTAAATGTGAAGTCAACATGCCCTAACAACCCGGGGACTTTCACATCGCCAACACCTCTCACGCCTTCCGTGTGGGGGTGCACCTTGAGGCCCAACCGCCTAACTAACCAAGATGACACAACACACCCCTGAGCACCGGAATCCAACAAGGCGCGAACTTCCACAAGGTCGCCATTCAATCCCCTGACAAGCACAGAGGCCGTGGGCAACAAAACGGTCTCTGGAGGGGTGGCTACAATCGACCGTAAACACGTTGATTGCTAGTATGTGGGGTCCCCAGACGTCCCCCCATGGTAAGGGGGTCGCTCATAGCGATCCAGTGGGTCCCAATCTCCCACATACTGCCTACGTCCAATTCGCCCGGCATCAGGCGGGTTATATCTCCCGGCCCCTTGAAGACGGGGCGGGCGCCGCTCCAAACGCGGGTATTCGGCGAGCGGCGGCGAGAATCGGTGCCTATCATCCACCGTGTACGTCGCCCCATAGTCGCGGGGGCACGGTGACCGATTTTCAGAGGGGGGGTCCCGGGGACCCCCGCCCGTGCGAGGCTCAACACGTTGCGGGGGGCTTCTACGACCTCCCGCATCGCTCGCAACATCGAACCCCCTAGTTGGGGACCGATTTCCCATGGGGGGGTCCGTGGGACCCCCGCCCGTGCGAGGCTCAAAACGTCGCGGGGGGCCTCTACGACCTCCGGCAACGCCCGCATAATTCATCCCCATCCTTGGGGATCGGTTTCCCATTGGGGGGTCCCTGGGACCCCCGCCCGTGCGAGGCTCAAAACGTCGCGGGGGGCCTCTACGACCTCCGGCAACGCTCGCATAACTCATCCCCATCCTTGGGGATCGGTTTCCCATTGGGGGGTCCCTGGGACCCCCGCCCGTTTGAGGCTCCAAACGTGGCGGAGAGCGTCTGGGGCCACTCTGGTGGCCACTAGAACTGCTGCGGGATTCAAACACCGCGGGGGGTCCGAGCCCCCCACCCATACGAGGTGATCCTGCAGCGACGCGCTGCGGCGCTCCGCCGCCCTCTGGGCTGTTCATGCAGAGGAGGGGATGGTGGTTGCCCTTACAAAAGCGGCATGGGTGCGCTTGGGTACATTCGCGCTGCATGTGCAGGCCCAAGCACGAGTAGCACCATGTCCGTTGTCGCGCGATCGCTCGACGGCCTTGGACGCGCTGGTCGAGGAACTTATCACAACGGGTCGTGCTGTGACCCGGTTCCCGACAGTACAAGCAGCGGGCGGTCTCCTGGACGGCGGCATAGCGGCCGGGCGCGCGAGGGGCCATACGCCCCCTACGGGGGGGTCCGGTGGGGGATCTACTCTGTGGCACAGGTCGTTCGGGTCCCATAGGACCGGCCAGAGAGGAATTATCTGCCAGTCTACTTTCTCCTTCCAGGAACGTCAAGAGGTCCGAGAAGGGTGGCAGATAAGTCGCACTATCCCCACCATACTGCTGCTCAAAACGGACCTTAACAGAGTCCGGCAACTTTCCCAGGACAATGTGCAGTAACAAAAACGACCACTGCTCCACTGGGAGTTTTAAGTTTTTTAATGCGTTGTATGCCACCAACAGCGGATTTAACAAAGCCACTCTCAAGTGCATCACGCTGGCAACGCGGGGTAAATTCAAAATGGCGGCAACATGGTTGTCCGCCAGACGTCGTACGTTCTGGTACCGACGGGCAATCAAATCCCTAGCAATAGGGTAGTTTTCATCCGAGGGGGCCAAATGTTGCACCGATTCAAGGGCCTCCCCCTCCAAGACGGATAACAAATAAGCCAACTTTTGGCCCTGGGTCAAATCATCCCGGGCATGTACCAGACTATCAAAAATATTCATAAAGCCCTCCCAGTCCTCTAGACGACCAGCAAAACGCCTTAAGTCTAAGGGGGCCAATCTAGCAAAGAGAGGGGGCATACTTTTAGATGTGGCCGGGGACGGGCTCGGTTCATTCTCTCTTGCCACTTGCAAAGGCCGGGCCACCTGAGTAATTCTGTCCGCAAAATCATAACACTGGTCCACATCCAAATCGACTTCTTGTCGCATTTCCACATCGGCCTCAACAGTCCTTTCCAAAAATAAGGCATACTGTTCATCAACAACAGCCAAACGTACGGGCAGATCTACGTATCTGTTCAACAAGGCCTCCGTCCTATCAGGTCGCTCCAACAATGCGACTGCAGACGCTAACCACCGTAACTCAGAACGTATTTTGGCTTTAGCAGAGGAGGCCGTCATTGTAACGTCACAAATTTATCAACAAAAACAACAAATTCAAAATATTCACTATAACACAAAATCTCCAATATTTTGAGGTTATTGATAACCACAAAATTCCAATATTACAACAACAAAGTATTTATAATGACACAAACTCTTAAATATTTGGAGGTTATCAGAAAACAACAAAACTCAAGTATATAATTACAACTCTAACTCTCAAGAGGTTATAACTTAGACACAAACTAACTTTGACTTTATAAGTCAAAGGTTATTCAGTTCAAACAAATCACTGACCATTGAAATTCACTTGGATATCAACACAACAACAAGTCAATTTCAATTATTTCAAGGCACAAGTTTCAATGAGTTTCAATGTGTAAACAATGTCTTAAATCATTTAAGTTTCACTAAGTATTGAGTGCAAACTTATTAGCTAACCTTTTATTAGCTATTATTTAGCAACAAACTTGTCAATATTCACAACTCAAATTTGCTGACAAAACTAAATAATAATTATTATGAACAAAGAAAGGCATCTGTTTACATTTTGGAACCTCAACACATGACAATTAATTACAAGACATGGAACCAATAACAAAGGAATGCCCTTTACTTTTCAAATGCAAGTTAATTACCATTTACAAGTACAAATTAATCTAGTCCGGACCAGACTGGGTCATCAACGCGGCACTGATTAATACAAAGTTTTGGCGTGGGCCTCTCAGGCCTTCAAGCTACGCTCTTGGCTACCAAGAAATGTTCATTACACCCCTGCCTAGACCGCGGAATGGCTAGCGCAGTGGAAGCTGGTATTACTATAGACTCCGGACAAATCTTGGTTTCAGCCGGGATGTAACTGAACAATTGGACTGCGATACACAGCGCTTAATCTATATTGTGAAGTAAGGAGGATTTTACATACTGTCTGTGGTCCTGGGCAGTGGAGACAGAGGTGGTGTAAGGGAGCGCGCGCGCCCCCTGGGGTCCTTTCTTCGTCTTCTTCTGCAGACCTTACCAATTAGTGACCTCACTCACAACACAAATAACAGCGTTCACAAGACACTGGGCGTTTCAACAATAGATACACAATAACACACGGAGGAGCCTTTTGTCAAGATATATATTGCCCCTGCAACAACACGTGCGATGGATGATTATCCTTCAAAGCATCGCGACCGGCCACTAATCAGGATGGCATCAAAATCGTGGTCGTACAACACGGGATCGGCAGGATAATTTAAGATGTATTCCAAAACTCGATATGCCAGGCACATTCAACGCGAGCGATTTTTAACAAATTCAGCAAAATTATTCCGACATTTTCTTACAAGAATTTCAATCAAGTGTCCCTGTCAACTTCAAGTGACAGCTAATGTCAATTTGACGTGACATTAGAGTTGCGTTCAGAAACGTCGATCTTTTCCGAACAGTTGTGATTGAGCCATAAACATCCAAACTCCGTATCTTTAATACCCCCCACCCACCCTATATAAACATTAGCCCCCCCTTTCTACCCTATTAGGGTTTTTTTATTTTGCCTACGCAGATCATTTGTAATCATGACCTAGTATCCTTCACACCAATTTCCATACTCCCAAGTCCAGAAATGAGGAAGTTTTCATATAAGCCTTAATCCCCCCTTTCTATTAAGGGTACCCTATTAAGGGTTTTTTTATAACTTCGCATACGCAGAACATTTTCAATCGTGACCAGTATCCAACATACCAATTTTCATACTTCTAAGTTTAGAAATGAGGAAGTTCCATATAAGCTTAATCCGCCCGTTTTACCCCATTATCGGGGAGATTTTTTATTTTCGCTTACGGAGATAATTTCTAATCGTGATCAGTATTCAACATACCAATTTTCATACTTCTAAGTTCAGAAATGAAGAAGTTCCATATAAACTTTATCTCCCCATTTTACCCTATTAAGGGGGAGTTTTTTTTACTTTGCTTTCTCAGATCATTTTCGGTCGTAACCAATATCCAACGTACCAATTTTCTTGCTTCTAAATCCATAAATGAGGAAGTTCCATATAACCTTAACCCCCCCCATTTTACCTCTTTAGGGGGGGAGTTTCCTAAAATCCGTTCTTAGCGGACGTCTCCTAGGCATAATCTACCTTCCTGCCAAATTACATCTTCGTTGGTCCAGTAGTTTTCGAGATTTCGTGATGAGTGAGTTATGTCCCCTCGATTTTATATATATAGATGATGAAGGCAGACCAAAACTTTCGTTGACATTTTAGTAAAACATCTAGTACCTAGTAAGCGTCATTCGACAAACATCGAGTTCGAGTGATATCGAAATATCAGAAAAATAAGAAGTAAGGAGACTTATATACGATCCACGCCCTTTGGCTAGGAGGTCGCCAAACACTACAATTTCAACTCATAACGATCTGCTAATGAAAACCATAAAAAAGTGCTGACACCTCTTACCTTAACTCATGCGGTCAGCCGCATTTAAAAATGAAAGTCGAATATTTAAAAGAAAGTACATTTCATCGCGAAAAAATGGTTGCTTTATTAACCGTATTTTCATGGTAATTTACGTCGATGAGAAGCGTCTGCGCATAGAGTATGTGGAAGCGTTTTATTTAGACGTTTGAAGAAATTGGAGCATTTGAGTGATTCAACTCGACTAATGCTAGTACTTTCTCTAAACGACTCGCGTAAACGAATACTACCGTTTTCGATTAAGGTGAAAAATTAGAGCAAATTAGAATAAAAATATAGATAAGTAGATGAAAACCCCAATAAGTAATTTAAATCTTGTACTATAAAAAAACAACTTGACGGCTAATAATATCATAGGAGACGCAGCTATCCATGGTTTTTTAATTTTTATTTTAAAAAAGTTGAACAATATATTTCTAAAAAAAGATTTGAAAGATTTGCATAAATTACAATAGTTTTCTAAATTAAATTTTGAAAGTTGTTTCCTAAGGTTACTGACAATAGCTACTAGTGTTTAAATCAAGTTCAAAACGTTATGCGGTGAGTAAGAAAAATCAGTTAGTAAGTACTAGCTTTCCGTCCGCGGCTTCGCCCGCGTGGACTTCACTACGTTATCCCGCGGGAATGTGATATTTTTCCGGGATAAAAATTAGCCTCTGTTCCTCTCCAGAAGGCTACAAAGTAGGTATCTGTGTCCCAAATTTCAGCCAAATCCGTTCAGCCGTTTTGGTGTGATTGAGTAACAACATACAAACATCCAAACATCTAAATTTTCACATTTATAATATTACTAGCGGCCGCCCGCCGTGTCACCCGCGTGGTTCCCGTTCCCGTGGGAATATCGGGATAAAAAGTACATATAAACCTTCCTCTTGAATCACTCTATCTATTAAAAAAAACGCATCAAAATCCGTTGCGTAGTTTCAAAGATTTAAGCATACAAAGGGACATAGGGACAGAGAAAGCGACTTTGTTTTATACTATGTAGTGATGTAGGAAAGTAGGAATTATATTAGTAGGATGAACAATAACACTTGGTTGGGTTTAAAAAAAAATTACCTACCTACGTTAGATTTTAACTACATTTCACAATAACACACAACTTCTTATTAATTTTAAATTAAGTACATACAAGTGGAGAATATAATGTCGTAATTGCGTACAAATAAAAGGTTACACAGTGTAATTTATTATCATCACAGGGTGTAAGTAAGTGGCATATGATTACTGAAGTAAAATTTTATTGTAAGTATCTGCCGCTCTCCGCCAATAATATGCACATTTATAAAGAAAATAAAATAATTAACGACATCCTGTTAATAATTTATTTGAACTTATTTATGGGCTGTAAGGCTGTAGCCAATTTATTTGGAAAGTTTGCAATGAAAACCGTTGTACCCATAAACAATAAAACATTTAATTCATAACACTTCACATTAACTTGTAGGTACACTACGAACCTTATTAATCAAATGTTCTTATTATTAGAAAAAAAAAAACCAGTTTTGTTTTCAATTTGAATACCTCAATGAGTAAACAAATGAGTTTAAACTGTATTAATTACACTGTAAGAGCATTATTCAAGTGGTTGGCTGGGTACACATGTGTGCCTAATCCGAGTAATATGACGATATAATGTTTAGGACGTCTGTGTACCTAATCCGAGCGTACAGGTTATACTGATATTATGATACCCACATTGGTTCTTCATCGTATTCATAATAATATTCACATAAGACCCATGAAACCAATAAAGATTATTTTTTGCAAAAATATAATAGATTTGGGTAAAAAACGAGGAGGTAATGATAAGCTTTTTGAGTTTGTAGGAAGATAGAAAACTTGAAGTGAAACAAATTGCTAATAAAACTCCAATCAACATTAAAAGCCCTAGTAATATTTTTATCTACGTTGTTATTGATAAGACACGAGCTAAAATAAAATTTCTGGTCCACGGTTGACATCATAAATTCGTATAACGACGTATATAACCCATAAAAACGATAAGGAAGGACCCACATTAACCGTACCTTCATGGAAATGCCATTTCTACATTGTTGCAAATGTAAAAGTAATGTCAAAAATATTTTACTGCAGTATCCAATATTTTCTGTTTTAAGTTGGTTTTAAAATAAGTACCTACATTGTAAACCTCAGTTGAAGTATTTTGTTCAAATAAGTGTATTTTACAGATACTGGCACTAATATCATACTAGCCCACGGCTCCGCCCGCGTGGACTACACGACGTTATCCCGCGGGAATGTGATGTTTTTCCGGGATAAAAAAATTGCCTATGCCACTCTCCAGCTCCCAAACTATCCCCATACATAAAATCACGCTGACCCATTGCTCTGTTTAAACGTGAAAAACGTACAAACAAACAAACTTTCACATTTATAATATTAGTATGAATAGTACACTCACTATCACTACATAGTATAAAACAAAGTCGCTTTCTCTTTCCCTATGTCCCTTTGTATGCTTAAATCTTTGAAACTACGCAACGGATTTTGATGCGTTTTTTTTTAATAGATAGAGTGATTCAAGAGGAAGGTTTATATGTACTTTTTATCCTGATATTCCCACGGGAACGGGAACCACGCGGGTGAAACCGCGGGCGGCCGCTAGTAATCCTTACTTATATTATAAATGCGAAAATGTCTGTCTGTGTGTTACACAATCACGCCTAAACTACTGAACCGATTTAAATGAATTTTGGTACAGAGATAGTCTAGAGCCTGAGAAAGGACATAGGCTACTTTTTATTCCTGAAAAATATCACCTTCCCGCGGGATAACGTCGTGTAGTACACGCGGGCGAAGCCGCGGGCGGAAGGCTAGTGTAATATAATGTAAGTTTTGCATCCTGGAAACGGCTAATTGTGAGGTCTGGAAATCTAATGTAGGTAATATCTTTGTAAACCACATTTAAGGCATTCACTTAAGTTTCTTCATTGATTTGAATTCGTTGCAGAAGAAGTAGTTTCATGTTTAGTAGGTTTATCAAATAACATAGTCCTTCGAGTTTACAAGAAAGTCAAAGTTATGCACCCAAGTTTAACCATATTTAGTACAAGAGGATACCTAAACAGTAGAAGCGCCGATTTTTTCTACGACTCGGTACGGAGGCATTGCAAAATTTTTCATACTCACTGTTCTCCCGGTCTTATTCCACAAAACTATGCAACATTTAAAAAAGCTACCGTCCACTCAATAAATTAGTTAGCCAATCTATTTATAAAAACAAAGTTGATTGAAAAGAGGCGGGCATACCAGCATGCCCCTTATACTCCCTGCTCTCGCTTGTCCATTCCCTTAACTGTGAACTTTAATTACTAAAGGCTTGTACAGGTATGCAAGATCGAGTTTTTAGTCTGGAATCAACAATTACTGGCGGTAGAGCACACCACCTGCCTACTAGATTGCATACCCTTTCAAGTAGCGATTTATAGGAACAACCAAGTGGTTGATAAGACATTTTTTTTGTACGAATACAGTTTATTTCAATTGAATTGAAAGGGGTTTGGGACAGTTATTTCTTAGAATCTCTACTTTTAGAATTTAGATGGACTATGCAAAGCAAAGGCCGAACGGCAAAAGCCTTTTATTGGTTATAAAAGTACTAGGGAAGGCTTTTAAGGAAATACGTCAGCTCTTACTTCCCAATTTCCAGTGTTCCGTTTCAATCTGTCAGTGTAATGCGAAAGCCTTTGAATCATTACGTCAATCCCAGGTTGAGATTTTTAAAGCAAGTGGGTAGGAACTCGTTAGGATTTTGCGGTGCGTGAAGTCGAAAAGATCCTCTTCGAAAGAAGAAATATTGGCAGTAGATATAACTCTAACGTTAATTAAACGCAGTGCTATAAAATATTTACACCAGATTTTATATTATTTTTATGCATTCACAATGCAATTTTGTAAGTAAAGGAAAAATGTGATAGTAAAAAACCACGATCCCTATAAGTAGCTTTCAGGCGGGATTCGAACCCGCGCCTCCGGGAATCCGGCCCGATGCTCTGACCAACTAAGCTACCGAAAGGCTTACAAGACTCGTCGAATTTTGCTATCACTTGTTACGCTGTAGGCCAGCGTTGCTTCATCAATGTGAGGAAATCCTCGCATCCGAAAGAAACATTTTTACAAATGTTTAACAATCGATTAAGATGAAACAGCCATATTGAGATTTTATATTATTTTTATGCATTCACAATGCAATTTTGTAAGTAAAGGAAAAATGTGATAGTAAAAAACCACGATCCCTATAAGTAGCTTTCAGGCGGGATTCGAACCCGCGCCTCCGGGAATCCGGCCCGATGCTCTGACCAACTAAGCTACCGAAAGGCTTACAAGACTCGTCGAATTTTGCTATCACTTGTTACGCTGTAGGCCAGCGTTGCTTCATCAATGTGAGGAAATCCTCGCATCCGAAAGAAACATTTTTACAAATGTTTAACAATCGATTAAGATGAAACAGCCATATTGAGATTTTATATTATTTTTATGCATTCACAATGCAATTTTGTAAGTAAAGGAAAAATGTGATAGTAAAAAACCACGATCCCTATAAGTAGCTTTCAGGCGGGATTCGAACCCGCGCCTCCGGGAATCCGGCCCGATGCTCTGACCAACTAAGCTACCGAAAGGCTTACAAGACTCGTCGAATTTTGCTATCACTTGTTACGCTGTAGGCCAGCGTTGCTTCATCAATGTGAGGAAATCCTCGCATCCGAAAGAAACATTTTTACAAATGTTTAACAATCGATTAAGATGAAACAGCCATATTGAGATTTTATATTATTTTTATGCATTCACAATGCAATTTTGTAAGTAAAGGAAAAATGTGATAGTCTGAAAGCTACTTATAGGGATCGTGGTTTTTTACTATCACATTTTTCCTTTATATTTACACCATTTATAAAATTATATGTTATACTTAAATATTTTATGTGGTAATTAATGTTCAAGAACATTTCCTTACCTCTACACTATAGTATTATAGGTATTATCTGTGTCTCTACTATAAAATGGAATTACTGACAAGCTTTAAATTTAACTGTAAAGCTAATTCTTAGAGATTGTTGATATTGAAGAAAGCTTCGTTCTTTCACTTAATCTTATTCAGTAAACGAGAAGGTTCATTTTCTACGATTTTTAGTTTTTTTTTTATCCACAACGGGGTAGCACTTAGCCTTCATCACACCTGACCTGATTATAAGTGGTGATAAGGCTGAAGGTGGAAGCGCACCTCTCCCGGAATCCTCAATCACTGAGGAACTGGCTATCTTATCTCTAACTGCCGGAACACAATAATGCTTAAAACATCATTGTTATGGCGTCAAACTTAGATAACATGGTAGTATCTAGCCAGGCGGACTAAGAACAAGTCCTACCACCAACCAAACCGAATACAATATGTACCCCCACTGGAAATCGAACCCAGAACCTCTGGGTCTGAAATCGGTGGTATAAACCACTAGTCCACAGAGGCAGTTAAAACTTACTTATTAGCATCATGTTTGTTTAGTTTTGTACAATAGGTACCTAATGTGTTTTCAAAGCTTCCGTGACTGGGCAGCACACACAGTCGATGTAACCTTAGAATTTCTCCGACAACATCAATGAAAACATCATTGGACAACATGTTAAAAATGAAATCGGCTAATGAAGTATTAGTCCTAGTCCCATCAGACCCGTCTCACAACTGGCTCTGATGAGACTAGTTGTGAGACGGGTCGATTTTTTAACCGTCTTCAAAAAAAAGGAGGAGGTTTTTTTTTTAATGTTTGTTACCTCATAACTTTGTCAATTATAAACCGATTTTAGAATTTTTTTTTGTTCAAAAGCTTATAGTTACAAATTGGTCCCATTGTCATACGGCCAGGATCTGATGATGGGATCCTGGTGAAATCAAGGGAACTCTTCAAATTTTATAGGCAAACCTATAGCGATTATTGTATTTTCTTAAATAACTTGAGCACTTGCTTTCGGTAAGCACCATTTGGTGTAGTGGTACTGATGATGAGGACCACAGATGGTCATCGGAAATGACAGACTTCAATCAGATCAGTAAGTTCAAGATTAAATAGAAAAAGTCCCGCACTTTCGTACTTTGAATTGAATGATTTAATTTATTTTTCACTTTTACGTGTTTTTTGGAAAATGAGTTTTTTGTTTGTAGTTTTGTTTGCAGTTTTGTTTTGTTTCTAATAAGTACTTACTTCATTTTCAATAATAAAAATTGCATAATTATGAAGGCAAAAAAGTAAAAATAATTTGAACTTATATGTTTGTGTGTTAAGATTTTAAATTATTTTTATGCATTCACAATGCAATTTTTGTAAGTATAGGAAAAATGTGATAGTAAAAAACCACGAGCCCTATAAGTAGCTTTCGGGCGGGATGTTTGTGTGTTTACAAGTTGAGCTTATTTTATTTTAAGGACAAGTCAAAAGTGCTTTTGAACAAAGTTTATTTTGACTTTGTCTTTGTAGTTATTCGCGCACTCATCAGCGTTCAAAATGTCAAACTCGAGACGACACAGAACATATTATGGGCAGTAATGCCACAGAGGACAAAAAAATACTACGTATGTACTGCGGCCGAACCTGTACCTATTAGCGAGAGCCTAGCCGCAAAAACAACAGGGAACGAATCGGGAATGCGCTCTGGATCCGACTCCCGTCCTTTGTTGCCAGTCGATACCAATTTACCTTAAAAGGGGGAAATTCACGGACTTCTATATTAATTCAGATTCAGGTGAAAGTTAATGTATTGGCATTACTGTAAAGTAATAGAATAGGTAACATTAAGGTAAGTAATCGTAGTTTTTTATTACGATATAATTACAAGCTTTGTAAATTACAAACTGTACTTTACTTACCTACTTTTTAACCGACTTCTAAATCAAAAAGGAGGAGGTTCTCTATTCGTCTGTATGTATGTTTTTTTTTTTTATGTATGTCCACCGATTACTCGAAGACGGCTGAACCGATTGAAATGGTTCAAACGTTATTACATCAGGTTGGTTCCCAAGTTGGTCCCATTTTTTGACTGTCGTTTTCGTTACCACTTTATGTGAATTTAATACGTATCTTTAGGCATAACTCCTTTGTTTATAAACCGATTTAGATGATTCTTGTTTTGTTGGAAAGGGGATACCTCAAGGTATTTTAACCGACTTCGAAAAAGGAGGTTTTGAGTTTGATCACATACCTATTTACCAGAAAACACGTAAATTGCTTGCACAATGCACTAAAAAGAGTGAAATAAAAATTATTTTTATAAAAAAATTAAACCGCCTTCTAAAAAACCACATCAAAAAAGTAAGAAATAATTCCTCACCAAATAAATAACGTAAGTACTTTGAAGTCGGGCGGGTTTTAACAAAAACAACAAAACATTGTACATGTTTCACGCCCGACTTCAAAGTACTTACGTTATTTATTTGGTGAGGAATTATTTCTTACTTTTTTGATGTGGTTTTTTAGAAGGCGGTTTAATTTTTTTATAAAAATATTTTTTTATAAAGTGCTTACAAACAACTGTAATCGTAATAGTTAGTTAGCTATTAGTTATGTACTTATGCATACTACCAAACCATTATTTATCAATGGATACTTATACAGGGTGATTTTGAATTTATTGGCATCCACCTATTAGGAAATGTTTTTACGTGCAAAGAGAAAACGGGCATGAAGCATGGGTGACATTGTTTGTTTCGGTGAATTCCTAGCGCGAACTTGAATAAATTCACGTTATAGTAGCGCCCGCGTTTTGTCGGGAGACCAATGTAATAGTTGAGGCTTGTATGTTAGTTATATTGATTTATCAATGATTTTTTTGTTTCTAATTGTTATTTTTAGTTATCTTTACTCTTATTTGTTATAGTGAGTTATCAATTTCTGAGTATTTTACATGTTTTTTTTGAGAGATTAAAAAAATGAATTTTACATCTTGGATTTGCCTCATATTTGGTACTCTATATCATAAGTATGTTCTTATTTTAAAAGTATGCTGACGACTTCAAAGTCTTCAATATCATCTGTATAACGTATACCCTCATTACCTACTCGAAGCATGAAGTATAAATTCGGACGAATGTACCTAATACGAATAATCGAATATTCGTGATTTCATAAGATGAGTGGTCACATCTTTTAAATAGCGATTGAATCGTCGCAACCAATCTCATTTCGATTATTATAGCTATGGAATGCAGAGCAGGCAACCAATTTCCTCACTGTCAAATGCAGGATCAGCAAAAAGTTCTAATTGTACCTAAGTACTGTCAAATGTATGATATGGAATAACCCACGATTCTGAATAGGTATTCTACACCTGCATTTGTGGAGTCATGGTCCTTACGTGAACCGACTAAGTGGAAGAACTTCTCTGTCGCTTATAAAACAACTTTTTTTTTATCAACAACACAAATAACCCTTCAGTATTAATACACAAATCCGGAAAACTAAAATTTAATAGAAAATACAACCTTTTTTTCGCAAATCATAACAGCAGACTTAACCCTCCTTTAATTATTCAATCAGTCAGCTAGCGCTCTTGTCAATGTCATCTAAGTGCCACAAGATCCTTGTCACACTGTAAATATGTTTGTGGGACTGTAATAATGAGTAATTATTACTAAATACCTAGGTACTCTACTTACAACCCACCTGAGATTCCATTAGATAGTTAAATGGTGCATGGCTTCGCAGGACCTCATTTACTACAACGCTGCCTCGACGACCGGTTTTGCGCTTAAATTACATCTTCACAGTAGTTAATGCATTGTTTTACAATACCCACTGACAACAGGAATCTTAGCCCGCGTACGATTGTCATTTAAATACTTACGTAGTTGATACAAGCTGTTGTTTACACGTGGTATGGCTAAATAATTGAAATTCATTCAGTGTATATTCTAAACTAATGAGGTTAGAACTCCAAAGTCCAAGACAAGAACTTTTATTCATAATCGGCCAACCTCCCAAGAACTGAAAAAGAAAATTACGTAGAAGCACATCAAATAGTTTAATTGGGAGTTTGTGATGATTGATGATAACGCTTATAATATTTTTGTGGGACTGTAATGTCTAAGTACTGACAACCCTCTAGAGATTTCAATAGATAGGAAAATAGTGCATGTCTTCGCAGGACCTCATTTAATACAACGCTGCCTCGACGACCAGTTATGCGCTATAATTACATCTACCAGTAGCTAATGCATTGTTTTACAATACCCACTGACAACAGGAATCTTAGCCCCCGCGTACGATTGTCATTTACTTAAATACTTACGTAGTTAATACAAGCTGCTGTTTACACGTGGTATGGCTAAATAATTGAAATTCATTCAAAATAGTTTATTTGGGAGTTTGTGATGATGGATGATAACTAACGAAAAAATACATTTTTCTTTTTAGGCCACATTGCTTTCGACTTTTGATGAACAATTTAAAAAAAATATCCCCCCCCCCCTTTATCTCCGAAGTTTGCAAAATGAAAAATCTGAAATTATTATAATTGATAGAAGTTTATAGCAGTTTAAAGATAACACGAAAAATAAAACGATGTCTTTAAATAGTAAACTTTTTTAAAATCATCAACAAACTTACATTAGTTGCACATTCTCTGACGAATAAAGCCTCGCCGATGACAACATTTCGTTTTATTTATTTATATTTATGATGGTACGGAACCCTCGGTGCGCGAGTTCGACTGGCTCTTGACCGGTTTTAATTTTAAGTAAGTATTATATCACGGTTACATATTATTGCTTTGTTTACAAGGTCAGTACACTTTTCACGCTCACCCGGTGAAGAGCAATCGACAGCATATTGATTAACTGATGCACAAAGTTATCATCTGTTATTAAGTAGGTATAGTCGAACCATTTGAATCTTTGCCCATTTTGCTAATAATGTTTAAAAAAACTATAAAGTTCAGTGTCAATGTCTACTAGTGTGAGTTTCAACCTTATCGAATTTTAATATATGTTTGAAAATAAAGTTATAGTGGATACGATTCAATTTTTTCGACTGTACGTAGTACCACAGAATATACATACTTAATATTGGTAGTACTACGTGTGGCACCCTACTGAATAAAATAATATACTTAAGTACCTAATTTTGGGACGCGACCTTGGTGAGGCAGGTGGAGGATGAACAACCACGAGGGCCCATCGCAGAATGGTAAGTGTTAATGACTGCAAAAACGGCCAACCAATTCACGGGGCTTCAACATTTTTTTCGCTGGGCTTCACAAGGTTTGAAATCGGCGGTTGTACTCGAGATGGTTTGCCCATCACGCTACCATACATTGCAAAAGTTGCATAACAGCCACAACAACAGGTCTGTCGAATACGCTAACCACCAAGATCCTCACTGTCCAATACACTTTCAAATAATTCAACTCCATTCTCCTGTGACGTGCAAGTACGTCAGTCGTTAAGCGAAGAATTTGAGTGAGATAGTACCTCGTGATTCCCAAGCGTCGTGAGATCGTAAAGGTGTTTACACATGGCGTCGCAGCGGCAGCGATTTTCACCGTCGCTGCCGGGGTTAAACTCGCCGCGTCGCCTCAGCAGCAGTGTCATGTTTAAGGGTCCATGTAAGTCCTCCGGCCAACCCCATTGTCAACTTCTCATTCTCGTAGTGACCCAGCAATAAACCGACGGACGAGTCTCTGACGACTGACATATCGCAGGACAACGGCTATCAACGGCTTCAGACACGGTCAAATATAAAAGGCTGATGACGGGCAGCAACATCGTCGGTGCAAGTAAACTGTGTCCTGCGATCCTCAAGCCACCTGCGAAGTATAGGGTCTTATGAGAATTATTGCCTTATGACAACACAACAACTCTTTGTGGCTCTCACAGGAGTAGTTCTTTATTAAACAGTGGCCTTTTACCGGCTGATGATGTTGATGACCATAGCGGAGGGTGTCTCAGCCGTCGCGGCACTATGTGTAACTAGCCTAACTCCAATTACCACGGAGACGGACGTACCAACATTACTCCGAAAGTAATCGGCGCGGACACTGGCATGCCATTCCGAACACCAATAATGAGCCTTAATTTGATCGTGATCCTTTAGCGCAAACTCGATGGAATAGTTTGTTTTCATTAAACACGAGAAACAGATAAAAAAACGACGGCATTCCATTCCGATTCTGCTATAAAGTTTTACGGTTGCCTGAACTTATGGGAAGAGCTTTTCCCTCTATTTCTTCCTTCCTATTTTCCTTCTTGGCTAGTAAAGTCTTGGATGCTACAAATCAATTCAAATTCTTGTTTATAGCAAAAAACTAAGCTTTCCCAATGATCGATTCATAAGACCATACTACAAAAAAAAACACTCTCTCAAGTAGGTACCCAACATAGGATTTCGGGTTCCAAAGGAAATTGTGAAAAGACATTTTGCAAGATCGATAAGGGTAAAGAAAACAAGGGCGACCTAACATAACCCTCACAAGCACCGTCATGTTGCAAATCGCCTTTTCCGTTTCATGTTACAGACAGCGGGAAACTAAGTATTTTGCTATTAAATTGTTACGTCAAGAGCCACCTTTAACAAGATTTTAAACAAATATTATAATTTTGTTTTTAATAGTCTATTAGCTTGTAGAATTTGATATTATAAATAAGGTTATGATGGGGCTGGCTTATGCCAGCTGTGTTGATGATATTATATCATCAACACTAATAGGGTTATCCGTATAGTGTTGAAACCGTTAAATAAATAAAGAAGGAAAAACAAATATTTTCAACAGTAGGTATTATTGTATTAAACACGTTTTTTTTTGTTTTTTTTTTTTAATATTTCAGTAAGAAAATGGAAGTCTTAATTTTTTCCCAAATTTATTTTTCACTTCTAATGCTCGTAAAGTTCGTGTTTATGTTGGGTATGTATAGGCTGCATAAAATCGCTTTTTATGCTCTAGTGTATAAAGTAAAATCTTCGTCTATGTCACAGACTCTAAGACAAAGGTCGTCAGGTAAACAGTCACACACACAATTAAACTTCGTTAAATAAACTTGTTGTTTCATTCTGTTTCTTAAATTTTGTACATAATCCATGTTAAATTACTAAATACCTACATAAAACTAGGCAAAATTAATGAGTTTTAAAAGAAATAAGTATTTCAAGAGCATTATGGACTACGATCTATGCTAAGTAACTGTGCTGCCACTTCCACGTATAAAAAAAAGAAAAAGAAAGTTTTCCCGCCAATATGGCGAAGTCTTTATTTTTTCTTTTTTGCAATATTGTAATTTATTTTCCTCACACTCGAAGTGAAAAGCAGAGTGTATAACTCGTACATAAAACTCATTTTACCCTCGAATTGACTGTAAAATGGTATGTTTTATGCACTTGTTGTACAATATTTAAGTACAGTCATGGAATTTAATTTCCAACCCACCTAAGGTTCAATGTCGTACAGCAAACTGACATTTTAAGAGCTACAGATCGACAATCTTTTCTGTTCCTGTGACAGCGGCGCTTTTTGTAGCAATTTAACCGGCCCTAGCTTCTAAGACCTTCAGCCAGCAGCAGCACTGTGGTTGGACAACAAATTGAGAGCAAAATAACATTAAAAAAAACACGTTAGTTCCAGTTTTTGGCAATCCGAACAAAAAACGCTGTCGCACTGTACAGTGCCACAACCTTTTCTGTTCCTTTGACAGCGGCGCAAAGTACGTTTTTCTTTTTTTATAGCAATTTAACCGGCCCTGACTTCTAAGAACTTCAGCCACCAGCAGCGCTATGGTTGGACATCAACATGACACTAAAAAAAATACGTTAGTTTCATATTTTGGCCACCGGAACAGAAAAGATTGTGGCACTGTAGCTATATCACGATATCACGACGTTACTTTGAAATGTCGCATGCATTGTTTTATGTCAGTAAGCAGCGATTAAGGGTGACTTTCATCACTGATATTTAAACGTGATTAACGCTAAACATGTTTAATACATAGTTCTGTCTCTGTCATCTGTTTGAATGGGACAGGGACAGAAATACGTTTTAAACACGTTTAGCTTAAATCGCGTTTAAATATCAGTGGTGAAATCGCGCCTAAGTTAGTCAATTGCCTAGTTACCTATGTAAATATGTTGCCTAGCAACTAACTAGAATGACAATCAAATTTCAAGAGATTTATTAAATTTCTGACAAATAACAACGACATTTGTCAAATAATACGTATTAATTAACATCTCAATACTATTATTGAAATAGTCTTTTAGTAATTTTCAACCTTGTTGCATTGCGAATGTCTAATAACATTTTAACGAAATGGGTAGGAAATTAAATTCTTTGAGTGTCATCTTATTCTGTGTTCTTAAAGTACGCACACACTTTGAAAACAGTAGCGTGGAACAGCAGCTACCGGTTGCTAGATGCAAGATTTTATCATCTGTGAATATATTAGCCATACAAAATTAATAAGGCAGCGGGATTCTATAATGAAACTGGACAGATACTGTATCTATTTATAATTTACGAGAACTATTAACGTTAACGACGTCTGTCGTAAGTACTCTTCTGATTTCTGTAGTAGCCTGTGATGGTCCATTCATGACACCTCACACTTATTTTAGTGATACTTGGCGTTAAGCTGATTTTGTCTTCAGTTACATTCCTTTTCTACGTAGCTTTTTACGTATTCAATTATTCTGTACTATGCTTTTCACAATTTTAGCAGTCGTATGCATACAATGTCTAGTGTGTATTCATGACACCTTACACTAATATTATTGGCCTTAAGTTAATTTTGTCTTCAGTTTCCGTTTCCTTTACTATGTAGCTTTTCAACTATTCAATTATCTTTACCTACGTTTTTCGCTACCATTTAAACTTCATGTCCGTGTATCTCATTCGGCCTTACCACGAGCTGTACAACAGTGTTAAAGTAATATTGTTAACGATATGATACCATTAGCAGTACCTTTTCAGCTCGAGTAGTAGTAGTAGTAGTCAAGTAGAATCCTGAACGCAGCGAGGGATTCTAAAGTAGAATACTGAACGCAGCGAGGGATTCAATATACGTCGCCCGAGATGAAAATAATTTTGCGGCCGAGTAATACACTCTACTTTTCATTTCGAATATAAGGAAAGTAAATACACTCTGCTTTTCATCCCCCTCTATAAGAAAAGCAATAAAGACAAACTAAAACTATCTAGAAAAATAAAAGAAAGGTGGCGGGGGGCATCGCTTTCTCTGTTTTTTCTATAATAGGTATATAAAAAAAAACAATAAGTAAACAAAAAAAATTAGAACAAAAAAATTTTTTTCAAAAAAAATTTTTTTTATTTGTCTATCGGATGCCTCCTAACTATCTCCGGAGTAGGTACCATGGGGGGTTGCAAATTTTGTTAGATTTTAGCTACGCTACGAGACGCACCGTTTTTGAGGTATTCTCTTTTTTATAAAATTCATTTTTTTTTTTAAATTTTGCAAGTCCCGTCCTCATACAAAATTAGTTGAAAACTTTTTCATTGCCGATGAAGTAACTCTATGGTTGACTGTAACCAAATTCAGTTCTATTCTTAAAATTCATTTCCACCCTAGGGTGAAACGGATAGTTTTGGACCCGCTAACCGCCGCTAACCCGCAGTTTAAAATATATCACTTTCCGAATCTGAGAGATGAAAAATATATACTGGCTTTAGATACATAATCGGAGTGCATGATATTGAATTAAAGATGATGAATGCTATACTTTTTATAGCAACCTTCATTTCTAATGGAAGCACATAAAATATTTACTAAGGTCTTCTTACACAACTGGTTCGACTATACCTACTGATTTGGTATTTTTTTTTATTTAAATACCAATCAAAACACCTTCGATTGACATTTTCTGAAAAAAAAAATACTAATGCAAATTTTTTATGAGCATTGATTTGTGCTACCCGGTTCTGGTTAAACACGATTGTAGGAGCCTATAGTTAATTTAGTTCATGTTAACTTACTTTATCAATATCAATAAGTTTCATTAAAATTTTACAATTAAACCAAAGTAAGCCGAAAGCCTGAAACCAAAGCAACATAATAAAGCGCTTGATTACCTAATTGTTTATTCCATTCAATTTTGCAATCAGTCTAGTTTATTTAGTGAAGAAGTTTACTTTATTTTCCACATTAGCACAAAAGACTTATTATTTATATCACGGAAAAAAGTAGTCAGTAAAATCTACTGGTAAGTAATTTATAAAAATAAATATAAAAAATGTGGTAATAATTAATAGTGTTGTAATTTTTGCCTATTAAAACATGGCGAGTCATACACTAATTAACTTTAGTGTTAAAGACTGCGTTATAGTATTTATTTACATATTATTTCACCTAAAATTCAAGCTAAAATATAATTGCTGTCATAAATTATGCAGGAAATATTGGAAATACTATGGAGAAAGTTGATGCAAACACAACATTAATGTAAACTTCAATGTTATTATATTGGGCAGAATAAGGTAAACAAAAAATTATTGCTATACTTTTACACAACCTATAGCCTTCTACAATCAAAATATTTCAGTCATTTCAAACACTCAAAAGTACCTAAGTATATCATTTTCCCAATCCTTAGAAAGCAGTCGTGTGATTCACGTAGTCGTCAACTCTTTGCTTTCCATAGCCTTATTGTTTAGTATTAAGGATCAAATTCGCAAATCATAGTAACTAGAACGACCTCGAAGGTCGCCAATTGCGAGATATCCGCATAACTCGGCGCTCGGCGGCAATTAAACAGCTATTCGCTAATGCCACACTCAATTTTGTTTACTATGGACCTATTAACCAATAATTGCTCCTTTTTTGCTTCGGTTCACTTACGAGCAAAAAATGGAACTACGCGTCCCTTTAAACTTATTTTTAATGTATAATTGTTGATTTTAAAATATATTTATTTTAAATTTAATAGCTATTTTAAAATGAACTCTATAGTAGAAAAGAACAACACTAGTCGTCATATAGGTATTATTTAAGCGGGTCAATATTGATTATGCGTAAATAATATATTCCCCTCATCTTAAAAAAAGTCGGGACAATATTGTCGCTTTTTTCTGATAACATCCCTACTTTAATATTATAAATGCGAAAATGTGTATGTTTGTTTGATTGTCTGTATGTTCCGTTTTCACGTCAAAACGGCTGAACCGATTTTGATGAGATAGTTTGAGATCATAGGAAGCTTAGGACATAGGTTATTTTTTATCCCAGAAAAATATCACATTCCCGCGGGATAACGTCGTGTAGTACCTACACGAGGGCGAAGCCGCAGGCAGAAGGCTAGTTTATCTTAAGGCGCTACTCGGAAAAATATGGACTTTTTGATTTAAAACTATAGGACGGTTACAGTTGTTACAAATCTGGTAATAAGATATATATTTCTTCATACCTTTATCTCGAATCGTATAGTTTCAAAAACACGATTTTATGATTTTGCCTCGACACTTTTTCTTTTCGAAAAGACCTATAAAAATACGAAAAGTGAAGATTATTCAATGGGGTTACTTACACTATTGGAAATTGGTTTAATTAGTGGACACCAATAATATTGAGGATCGTATAGAAGCATTTTTTTAAATCGCTGTAGTTTTTTAATACGAAGTGATTTTGTGTTTCTTTTGCCTAATCTGCAAAATCGGTCTCGCTCCCGCGCGCGTCGTTTTCTCATTGCTATCTCGCTTCAGCACATTTTTTCCGAGTATCGCCTTAAAATCTACCTAGCATAGGCTATGCTAGAATATTACAGTAAAATTAGTGTCACAAGATAAATAATTAATCTTTGAAAATAACACCAATCCTCGTTTATTCAAATAAACAAATTCTCATCAGATAAAAAAGATGCTATATTTTGCTCGGAAGTAGGATGTTGTGGATATATTAACTATCGTACTCTAGGTTTACGACTTCATTGGCGATCTTTGCATAAATGGCTTTTAATTTATAATTAGCGATGTACGCTATAAAATTTAGTGATTCTTTATAATGTGAGGTGAGGCTCAGAAGATTATATTACTTGAAAATTACAAGCCTATGATACGAGGGCGAGATTTGCCAAGCTTGAATCAATACTGTGTAATACTGTATATAAAAGTTTTTTTTTTACAATATTAAAACTTTAGTTATGTATTTTAAAGCTTAAATAGAATTCGAGCTTAAATAAAATTGACGACGTCCGTGACCGAGTAGTGTGCGTTCGGTTTTCAAGGTGCCGCTATCTCAAGAGGTCCCGGGTTTGATTCCCGGTCGGATGAATATTGAAAACAAACTTTTCAATATTTCCTTGGGTCTGGGAGGGCCTGGGCGTATGTGGCAACCCGTCGTCGTTCCCAATTTCCATAACACTAGTGCACAAGCTGCGATCCGGACGACGCCGACGTTCCATAGGCAGGCCCCCTACAAGGTGGACCGACGATCTGGTCAAGGTCGTGGGAAGCCGCTGGATGCGGGCCAAGCAGGGCCGATCCTTATGGAGATAATTGGGGGAGGCCTATATGCCCAGCAGTGGGCATCGTATGGCTATGATGATGATAATAATGATGATGAGTGCTTATAAGCTATACTCCAGTTTGTAGATTTTTATACTTTTTATACCTAGAAATGTTGTTTATTGTTAAGTTTGTCGATGGTATTATTTTGATATGACATTGTGGGTATTAGCTATTCTTTCATCACTAATAACAGGTGGCACTAGCGTTCGTTTCATCACCTAACTTAGAAATTTACGGTCCACTTTTGCTAGGCAGTGAATAGGAACAATGTATGTGATGGTAACCAATATATATTTATTTAATTAAAAAGTTACATAATTTATCAATGGTTGAAGTTACTAAAATTTTTACTTTTTTGCATTCACAATGCAATTTTTATAACTGAAAAATAATAATAATTTCTATTTTTCAATGTTTGAAGTAATAAGTAACACAATTTTATTTATTAAAGTATCGCTTTAGCGACATTAAAAATATTGCATACTTACGTTTATTTTAGTCATGCAACCTAGTGCGTAAGTGTATTAACGCAGTCTTTGGTAATTCTATGTTAAGATAATAAAATAAGCGTGCTAATATAAAGACAAATAAAACATGATATAAAACAACATTGCTGCTTTTGTAACGCAACTTCTTGGCACTTAAACAGTGGCACAACTCTTAAAACTAACTTGATATCCTACAGATTTTTTTCACAATTCTCTAGTAAGTACAATTGGCAGGTTCATTAACAGGTAAGTACACAACCTAAATAAGTACGACATAAGACTAGACATACATAGAGTCTACATCATACATAGAGTCATACATACACGTTATGAGTGCGCCGAAGGTCATGATCAAAAAATGTGTAAAAGTAAAAGATATTCTTAGTGAATTGTTACATAAAATAATCTTACTAAGTATATTTAAACCAAACATTCTTTAATCCTCAAATTAAACAAATGAAAAGTGCCTTTCAATGCGTATCAAACAGAAACGAAAAAAATCTATTCTGACTTTATTTGCTCGTTCGAGATTCGGCGCGGATATCACTGGCCAAATAATATGATATTTGTCGTGCGGAAATTGTTACATTCCTTTTGGTTAGTGACTGATATTCTTTGCACTAGTCAACAACAAAATGTAAGAAGAAGTCCATTACTCGCTGCTTACGATATCGCACGAACGGTATTATAAAATAACCTAACCAGCGAAGCAACGGACTTGCTTTTCGACCAAAAACTGGCGTAGTCCGAAGTCCGATCCGAGTAGTCCGATCTCATTCCAATACTTCCGATAAACCGTCCCCATAGCTGACTATTAAAAAAACCTGAGAGACATTTCTTGGAATCGTCCAACGGAGGTTTTATGTTGGAGTTATTAAAATATATATTTATTAACATTCGAACGTTAATTTGAAAGAATTCTTTTTCAATAGGTTTTATTAACTCTTATCGGACTAAACTATAGCACGTTGGATAACTTTATTAAATTGATTGGATAATACCTAGCAATAGATAGTAGATTCCTATGTAGTAGTGTAATAGTATAGTAATGGATGAAATTTTTATTTTATTTAGAGTAGGCCCAAAATTAAGGAGTCGCTTCTTTTTAACTCTCGACTGGAAAGAGAGGGGTGTTATAGGTTTGATGTGTCTGTGTATCTTTGTGTTTGTCTGTGGAATCGTAACTCCGCCCGCGCTTTAATCATCTTTCCTAAGGCCGCTTGTTAACGGACGTTTTTTCAACGGACACCGGACCGACGCGATATATTCGTCCTTATTATCGACGGACTGCCAAACAGAGACAAGAATATCACGCCGGCCGCCCCGTTCCGGTGTCCGTTGAAAAAACGTCCGTTATCAAGCGGCCTAACGCGTTATGTTTCCGATGGGTAAGCAATAAGCATTACTTTCGACGAAGCTTGTAGAAAAGAGAAAAACATGAAGAGATAAATATTGTACAAACCCAAGAACTAAGCCAAAAAACGGGACAAACTCTGGGACCATCGTTGTCGTATTCCGTACTGATATGGCCACTTGTAATAAAACCAGCGAATAATAAAGAGAAAGGTTCTCGTAGCAACATTATGCTGGAACGAGGGTAGAATTTAGTAGGTTTCGCGAAAATAAGCCGTTCGCATAATGTAATAACATAAAATATCGGATGCGCCATCCTTGCCAAATAGGCAACTCTAGTTTTATAAGCAATCCTGGCACTTGTGGACTAGAACCGTTTTTCCGCTACGACCTTTTTATTGCAAATTGGGTTGTTTTTTGTATTTATTTGATTAACATAAATAAGAAAAACTAAGAACTAGCAGCCACCCGCGATTTCGGCCGCGAGATTTTGAAGAACAAAATTTCGTCCTCTTGTTCACTCTAAGGTGACCATTAGACGATCAATCTGGCGTCAGACCGTGACCTTGGTTGAAATTGATGTCAGATTGATCGTGTAAGGTATGGATTACGTATTAAATCCGGAAAATTTGATTTTTGTCATCGATCCAAGGTCACAGATTGAACTGACGCAGACTGATCGTCTAATGGTTATTTTAGGTTTTGTCTAAGATCCAATCTAATTGCCTACCAAAATTCGTATGAATATTTCAACGGCAACTGATAAAGTTCATTCATCATTTACTATATTTTTGTTTTAATCGTTTGCATCAAAAACGTTGTTTGTGCATGTAAGGGCTCCTATACAAAACTGCGATGCGACGTCGCATCGCAAAAATATGCAGCGCACCATCCTGATATAAACCATATTGCCTGTCAAATACTTGACACGCGTTGCAGATTCTTGCGATGCGATGCGAATTCGCAGTTTTGCAGATAATAGGTACCTACATAAGTACTTGAATAAAACCAATAAATATTATTGTAAAATATAATTCAAATTTAATTCAGCAACAACTCAAAATAGAAAAGGAATGAGATCCTATGTAAATAAAAAGGACGTTTTAATTTCCAATTTATTTTCCAATTTATTTATTAAACAATACGGTTTATTTGCAAAGGACTTACGAATAGAAAATAAGTCTTTTCTCAAATCGGGACGGTTTTAAAGGATCGCAATAAAAAGCGTAGCAAAATGTCTATAGTAAATTAAATACAAAATCTTACGCTGTTCGTTTAATTATGAAGAACTATCATTATAGGTAAGAACTTATTATTATTTAATAGAAAAGGTATGGTAAAAAGTTAATTTCTAATTTACGCCAATCTACATAATCGGAATGCTCGCTCACGATGACTCTAAATAATAATTATAACGATAGTTAATTATTTTGGGATGATTATATTATAGTGATATGCTGATATTATGTTTCAGAAAACATTGTGCGTTAAAAGTACGTTATAACAAATCTTCTAGGATAAGGATGCAACTACTAATCTGATACAGTTCTAAAGTACCTACCTACGTAGCTACTTAAATCTTAATCTGAACGCACTTGTCTGATCAATATACCTACCACAAAATATTATGAGAATGAAATTCTGACATTACAAACCAATTGAGTGCCAATATTTACACTGTGTTTACGTCGCAACCATTCGTAAGAAATAATGTTATGACTCGTGATGATAGACTAAGTAAAGAGGGCGGTACTCGATTTCATATCGATACTGTGCATGCGTAGTGAAAGCGTTCGCATTGATATTACTCAACTACCTAGTAACTATACGCATTGAAAACATGTCTTTAATATTTAAATACGTTTTTACTATCTATACAATATACTATGATACGTAATAAAGGCGAAAACTCGTGTATTTTAAAAAAAAACCTTTGTGGAGACTCTATAATATTAGAGACGACCTTCTCTCTTACAGTGACTCATACCTCAGTAAACTATAAGTGCATTTTCATCAAATTCCATCTTGCTATGGGACTAATGAACAAAACTGAAATCACACTATGTTCCTTAACCCCCGTTGTTGAAGTTACCCCACGGTATTTTCATAAAACACTTGTTAAAAAATAAAGATAAGGACCTATTGAGCCCACGTACGCAACGTATGCAACGCTTTGTGTCATTTTAGACTCTTTGAGTTTGTATTAAAACAGTTGAACAAGAAATTTTACGCAACGTTGCGAATAATACGTATGTTTCTAATCCAACTGTTTTCATACAAATTCAAGAGTCTAGATGTTATAATGCGTTGCCTAGGTACGTTGCATTATATGTAGGATCTCTTTGCATTATATGTAGGATGTCTTTAAAGTACCCCTGTGCTGTGGTACATGTATATGATTGACTTCAAAATCCATTCACTTGTAAACGTAAGCGACATCAATGAAACTGATGACGAGGTGTTGTATTGTATCTGTACGCGTTGCGGTGCAAATTGCCGGGTAATCGGATCTGCACTTGACGAACAATGAGCACTTCTTCAAAGAAAGGCAAGCGTCGCGTGCGCATCTGCTCCGGCAATCATTCCGTTAATTGGAGAGGATCATTGTAGAAAGTATACACTGGATATCGCCATCAAGGCTTTTATATCCGGTGATTATACTTCCTACAAAAACTCGTTAATGTTTGATTGACGGATTGACGGATTCCAACACTTAAAACAAGATAGAGTAAACAATTCGATTGGCGCGGAATGAATGGAAGTTGACAAAAACTTGCTTGTTTTGCGCTTAGGTGTTTGCTAATTTACGTGTTTCTGCTATACTTCCCGGTTTATTGGAATGAAGGCTAAAATTGTTATGTAGGAATGTTTGAACTCAAAAGTCGTAACTCTAAGTCTGGAATTTAGCTGGGTTAATCATTAGTACTTAAGAGGAGGAAGTGACCCATTTGTCAGTCTGAAAATCTCAGCTAAAGAAAGCCTTCCCGTCAGTGAGCTATGCAATGTCAACGCCGCAGAGTGCAACAAACTACAGCCGCCGGGTCATTGCCATGGACTTTAATTTGTACAGTGATGCCTCACCACGTCCACTCCATAGAAACCAAAAGATGGCCTAGTCCATCTTTTCGCCTATGAATGGAGGAATAATCACAACTACACCTTAATCGGTTTAACGTAAGCTATAAATTCTAACGAAGCTAAAATTATTGCCATCCGTTATGGCTTTGATTTTACTGCCGATGGTTAGATATAAGAAACACGTGTCCGATAAGGTAACTTATTCAGCAGCATGTCACAGCGGTTTATGGAACTCGGCATGAGCACGGCTACCCTCCACGGAGAAGCAGGCATGTCTTATCTTATTTACTTTTAAACATTTCTAGGAATCACTAGAAATCATCACGGTTTGGGATGTGATTATTTCCGCATAGCTGTACCAGTTACAGATATGAAATGCGTGCAAATGAAATGTGTTAAAAAACAGAAATATTGTTTCGAAGCTCGGTTGTATGTAACCTTTTGAATACTGCTGAAGAAAATATAGGCCAATGGTCTTAAAAATTGCCACGCCATTAAGTTTTGTCATTGACGCATCTAAACTCACGTCTTTTTGTTTACATGAAAGTCTCATGTAAACCCATACTTTACACGCACAGTTATCGTATCCTTTACATCCATGTCTATAGCATCTTTACCCATTAGCATCTCACACCTGTATAACACGGACAAATAAGGTACGGCGTCAATAGAAATGCAAATCAATAAACATATTACGTCATGTTTAGCGTAAAGGTCTATTGAAGATCGTGAAAGGAGCGTGGGCATACTTATGAATAGCCCAGGCTGAGTCAGGCTCTTCCTGTGGCCTTTAAGGGATTCTTGTGGGATGCAATCGGAAAGTCAATGCTGTGCTGATTTGCCAAGTTCCAAGGATAGCGGCAGAGCAACCTGTGTTATGTTTAGTACAGTTCAATACATACCTATAATAAAACAGTAAAACAGTGTCACTGTACATTGATTATATTTACGAAAAACCAATGTATAGGGCAATGTAAAAATAGCAATAGAAGATGAATCGATGATTTTTTAATATTTTGTCTGTCTGTTTGTCTATCTGTTTGTACAGACTAATCTCCGGAACTACTGACCTAATTTGAATGAATCTTTTTTTGTTGTAGGTATATTTATTGAGCCTGGGCATCTGCTAGGCTATGTTTTATTTTGAAGATCGGAATACCAGTACAGCAAAACTGTGAGAGATATGAAAATAGCGGCTTAAGAAAAGTTGTTCAGCATGATAAGCATTTTCTGTTGACGTACAAAAATCGACATCTGGCGTGAAACCTTAGTAGTACACTTAAACTATGAGATATATGAAAACAGCGCATTCTGAATAAAAATTAAATTTTCTGTGGACGTACAAAAATCGAAGATCTGGAACACCTGGCGTGGAACCTTAACAGTACCTACAGCTAAACTATAAGAGATATGAAAATAGCGATTAAAAAAAGTGGTTCAGCATGATAATCATTTTATGTTGACGTACAATAATCGAAGATACGGAACACGTGGCGTAGAATCTTAGTAGGTACACCTAAACTATGAGATATAAACTTGACGATGATCAACACTGGGACAACACCTTCGAGGAGGCCTGTGTCAGTGACAGTCCCCGTAGATTACGTCATTTGTTTGCCATGATGTTAGTGTTTTGTGCTCTTTCGGACGGAAAGACGGCACAGACAATGTTTAAGACCCCAGTTGATTTAGTTAGACAGAACTGAAAAACCAACATGCTCTGTATCACGAAACTGTGACAAAGCAAAAGTGTTTCAGGATTGTTGCTTAACTGTATGGGATTAATGCACAACGTCAAATAAAAAAGCCATAGAATCATAATCATAATCATAATTCTTTATTTGCTTAAAACATAGTATATAATGATCTTACAAGGTAGGTAATGTTCACATGTTTTGCCCTTAAATAAAAGCATGCAAATTTAACAAAGGTTAAGTTAATTAATAATGTCAAACCGTAGAAGCCGTGGATACATTGCCAAAGAATATATATGTTATGGACCAAGTGATAAATTGGGCAGTATACATAGTGCCCGGTCATCATGAAAAATGCGCAATATGAGTATTTTTTTCTTTTTGCCTTCTTCTTCTTTCTGTAAACAACAAACAACTGTACACACAACCTATTTCTAACCTATCACGTGTTCTACAGGACTTTCAAGGCAAACTCGCTTTTGCCCTCTCATATTGCGCATTTTTCTTAATGACCGGGCACTATGTATACTGCCCAATTTATCACTTGGTCCATAACATATACACTTACGCGACATTGCATGATATTCGTCGAGATGACAGGCCAATGGGTAACGTTACAGTTTTGTTCTCGGGAGATTTTCGACAGACTCTTCCAATTATTAGTCAGGGGACCATGCAGAGCAGATGAGGTTAACGCCTCATTAATACATTCTTATCTATGACCCCAGATACAAAAGCTCAGGTAAACCGTTAATATAAAAGCCCAGCTTGGCGGTAGCCCAAGAATTTTCCGGCATTTTATTAAAAATTGGTGAAGGGCTCCTTCCTGAAGAAAATGGTCAGGTGAGTCTTTCTGTGAAATAGTTGGAAAAGTTGTTGCTTCCAAAGATGAACTTATCCGATCAATTTTTGGAGACCTCCACAGTATACCGAGTTAGGAAAATTTTTGGTTATGTGAACGCGCCATATTAACCCAAAGAATAGACCAAACAGCATCAATCAATGAAAAAAAATTTGCAGAAATTGTTGGAGATAAAAACTTTCCTGGACGACGCTACAAATTACCCAGTTGAGTTTCTGAACTCACTTACAGCGAGTGGTCTTCCTGCTCATAAGATCAGACTTAAAGTCGGTGTTCCAATAATGCTAATGCGAAATCTTACTCCGCCGAAACTATGTAACGGAACTCGACTTAAGGTGCATGTAGTCGTGAATCGATCATTTTTGAGGCCCTAAAACTCATAAATTAGCCTACTGATGAATCCAGAATTAATATATATTAAATATTGATATATAAACTTCAATCTGAGCATTTAAAAAAAACATAGTCTTTAAGATACTATTAAAAAAAACATTGAAATGAAGCTGTTTTCAACTTCTAATACGCTACTGCTTCTAAACTACAAGTGATATTTTCACGTTTCTTTCAGGAAGAGATTGCTAACTTGTTTAACTTAAAACTGAGCATTTTTCGTTATAAAATAATACATAGTTTTGACGAAACGTGAGTTTAAGCTGTTTTTGTGCGCGTAGCGGGCGGGAAAATTAGGCCACTTTTCTATGGCCAAGGTCGTTGGCGATACCACGGGCCTTAAAGTAAGTGCTTTGCAGAGAAACATAATCGAACCTGAAATTCTTACCGGGTGTGGTGCAGGTGAAACTGTATATACCACGTATTCCACTTATCCCTAACAATTTCCCATTTGAGTTCAAACGCACACAGTTCCCTGTGACAACTTGCTTTGCGATGACGATAAATAAGTCGCAAGGACAAACGCTGAAAGCCGCTGGTGTTGACTTGAGAACTGGTTGCTTTTCACATGGCGAACTTTATGTTGCTTTCTCGTGGGTCAGTAACGCTTCGGGACTTTATATATTGGCCCCCGAAGGAAAAACTACCAATGTAGTTTATAAAGAAATCCTGCGATGGTCGTAAGTCATAAAAGTCGTAAAACCTACGTGAACGAAGTCGCGGGCACCAGCTAGTGTTCTTCAATAATTTCCTACGATTACGATTCAGCAAAAAATTACGAAGCAGCCTATGTGGTCTAGTGGTACACACCACAAGTATATCAGACCAAGAGATCTCGCGTTCGATTCCCAGTGTGGGTACATATTGTATTGGGTTTGGTTAGTGATAAGACTTTTTATAAGTCCGCCGCTTAGTCAGCTACCGCCATATTATCTAGGTCTGACGCCATAACAACGATGTTTTCAGCATTGTTGTATTCCTGCAGTTAGAGAAAAAATTGGCCAGTTCCTCAGTGTTAAGAATTCCGGGAGTAGTGCGCTTCCATCTTCACCCTTATCTTCACATAACATAAGATGAGATGAAGGCTAAGTGCTACGCCGTTTGTGGATAATTTGTGGATAAAGAAAAGAAGATGAAGTGGTGGTAATAAATTAATGTGATTTGACATTGAGCCTTCGCAATGCACCTCGCTAAGAGCAGTGGCCTAGCAAAAAGTCGCCACTTCGAATTCTCTATGTTAACAGTTACAGGATGTTTAGGAGGAATTTTATTTTTAGTAGATCTGATTTGAACTGCATCAAAGTATTAAAGTTCTCACTTGTATTGTACACATCAGGATATTATGCATTCATTACTCTGTAATAATAGTTTCAGTTGTTTCGCCTTATGGTTTAGAAATATTTTCACCTATTCTTTTCCTTATTTATTGGTTAAGCTGTAATTAAGATTATGTTATGTGTATAGTTACCAAACTGTTTTCCTTTGAAACTTGTAGGAAGGCCGTCAAAACTGTAATAAAAGAACAATTAACGTTCATCGAACTAAGTTTCGAATTGATTTCAATAGAAGTTGGTATTATTACTTTTTGAACAATCATTTGTTATTTTTAACTGTGGTTGAAAACAACTCTGTCTCATATTTATAGATTTCAATATGAATCCTTGGATAAAATTTTTATTTTATTCAGGGCTTGCGTTTTTGCTCATTAAAAGTTACATTAGGTACACTTTGTCCAATGAATACATTATACGCAAGACAGATTCGGTTGCCCAAAGAAAACCAACTAACTAAGCAAGCAGCAACTCCGGCAGTTGTTTCAAAATTTTCATCTATAAACAGTAACTACATAGCAGTATTTCAAATTTCAACAGTTCCTTTCTAAGTTTTTTTTAAAGCTTCTCAATTTCCATATTATTCCTTTCCGTTCGAAGACGAAAAGGAGTGTAAGTATCTGATTCTGGACTATTTACATACTCCACGAATTTGTGCCGCACGTACCGCATTAAAATCGTGTTCCCTCATTCATACTTGTATTATTATTGCTAGCAATCCGCTCGATGTTTACTCTTTCTTTTGTTTACACAACGACATTGAACACAAGACGTGTATAGTCCCACATGCTTCGATAAACAATAACATTGTCGATCGAAGCCCACATGCCTGTCTGTTCCGTTGTCAGCCGTGACACAGGAGCCACTTGCAATACAAAATTAGCTGTCAAAATGGACTGTCATATGAGAAATGTTTTAGTTCTAAAGATTATCACCGGAACATATATGCTTGTCGCACTATATACTTTCTGGTCGAGTTGGTGTTGAATCATCAACTCCGCAAAACCCACCGCAGTTGTTTGTGTTTTTATTTCAAATGCAGCTTTTCACATATATACATACGTCATCACAGCGATACCCACACCAAATAGCTGTATGATTTCTGAATATCAAACAAAAGAGATATCTTAAACTTTAATCTTGCTAAGCCTTTATCATTTTTCCATCAGCATGCATTATTTTTACCGACTGAAAAGAGGAGGTTCTCAGTTTGAGCAGTATGTATGTATGTAGGTATGTATGTTTGTCCGCGATTATCTCGCGTTTGGCTGAACCGATTTTGATGCGGTTTTCAGGAAAGTATATTTTGTGTATGTGTTGTACGTTATTTGGTGTAAATACAATTACCAGAGGTATTGTTTCTTACTTTATGATGGCATTTTTTTAAGACGGTTCTATTTTGTTACAAAATATTTTTTTTTTTATTATATTGGAGTGTGTACGTGTGGTGGGCACGATGAAAGACCGTCGCATTGCGTTCACCTCTCGATTTGTCACCGTCACTAGATATCTTGGGGGACGACGGTATACAATAACAAAGAAAATACGAAAACAGATGTAAAGTCATAACCATTAGCTACAAATATTATTCTGTGCCATTAGGATTGAATTCTATGAATTTGTATGTCGTTTTGTAAGGGGAGTCTTGTCAAACTAATGTTGTTGCCTGATTATTCAACTTCGTTGCATGAAGCAATCAATCTGGAGCGTATTAAGAGATTATCAACATGTAAAATTGCAAAGAGATTGCGTTGATTTCCAGTCAGCTTAAAACGGAGTAAGCCATTACGTGATTAAGTGGAAGATGCTTATAAACTCGAAGAGTTATGATCTAATCAAGAGATAGTCAAGGATAGAGATCTTAAAATTAAAACCGATTAGGTGCGTAATCTTGAAGTATGTCAGCCTGCAATTGAGGCAAAGTATTTAAGCTTGAGTTTCAAGCGAATCGAGATGAATTATTGTTACTTATAATAAGTACCTATAGGACAGGTGTCTAAAGTGACTTATTTGCTGAGGATGTCAAACGACATTTCCCAGCCGGTTAATTGTGATGGCGTTCCTAAACCCTGGTTTTTTGAGGTACAACTTGAGGAATCCAGAATGACATTGCCGCACCTGCCCCGCACTCTCATGCGCTAATTGTCTGAATATTTCTTATGTTTCTATCCGATGCGAATAAAGTCAATTATAGGTCAAACATCCCAGTTAATGCCTCAAAAATAATAGACATAGACATAACTTACATTTATATAGAAAATAAACAACGATTACCTTTAATTCGCTGTTCATTAAGCATACATTTATTAACTATAAAGAGGTGTAGTAAATAAAGATTACTTATATCCAAGAAAACAAATAAAATTTAACATCGTAGTGTGGTTATTTAAGCCCGCCTTGTTAATTGAACAGCAGTTAAGAGTTGCTAATTGATTATAATTATAGGCGAGTCAACAACCGGCACAAACTAATGTGTAGCTTTCCACACCAGTATGCCCGCTTTGTATCCGCTCGATATTTATTTGCTTCATCATTTATACCATCCACCACTTTATCGCTTATTACTTCCATATTTATTGGCAAGCTTCAAGTGTGGAATTAAAAGTTAATATCTTCTTTGCGTATTGGCAGTATAGCGAAAAAAAATTCAAAATTCAAAATTCAATATCGTTTATTCAATTTAGGTTTGTTTAACAACACTTATGAACGTCAATGAAGCTACGCCATCGGTTCGCAAATCCTACGGCAGGAGACCTTGTAGCGAGAAGAACCGGCAAGAAACTCGCCAAGGGCTATTTTTTTCTCCCTGTTTTAACTTATACAGAGTCGTCAAATTTGAAAAGTGACCTTCACATAATAGTAAGGTTACTTTCCATCACAATACAGAATGCCGCTTAAATTAAGTACAATTTTGCTTATTACCTAAAACAGTAAACAATTTTCAACTAAACAAGGAATCAAATAGTTTAATGGACACACTAATCTTAATCTTATTCACATTGTATTATAGGATTAATGAAAAGGAAACTGCAAGCTGCGCTGTATATTCAAATTTATAAGTATTAACAAATAAAAGGAATTTTTGAATAAATAAAACAATTATTAGAAGAATTGCTGTTACTGTAAGACACGGATACCAAAATTACTATGAGACACACCAGCTCGCTCATAAATCAATATAATACTATTATTAACCATATCCCGAACACCTTTAACACAAGTAGACATGAGCAGACCCACCCCACTGGCAGCACCGTTCACGAGCATGACGCATGAGCCAGCCATCGCTTCGCTCAACCATATTTTAGGGAACGTAACGACCCGACTCACACGACACCACCGCAGGAATGTTTAACGAGAGCATGACATACTTAAGCTACCCGTGTTAAATGCCGAATTAAAAAAAAAAAAACAAATGCGAAATACTAGAATGTAACACAATACAATAAAAAAAAAATTAAATTAAATTATGACCAAGCCGTTTTGTCCTTTAAGTAATCGTTAACAGTATAATATCCTTTTTTAACGAGGCCATTTTTTATGTGCATCTTAAACTTTTCAATAGGCAAGTCCAATAGACCGTCTGGAATTTTGTTGTAAAAGCGTATCCCAAGACCCAGGAAAGATCCATGAACCTTCTCTAGCCTGTACCGAGGCATTACAAGTTTATTTTTATTTCTAGTATTTCGGTTGTGCAAATCACTATGTTTGATATATTCATTTATATTGCAACGAACGAAAACTATGCAATTAAATATAAATTGGGATGCAGCTGTTAATATACCAATCTCTTTGAATTTGTCCCTGAGAGATGTCCTGGAGCCTAGCTGATAAATCGCCCTTATAGCTCGTTTTTGTAAAATAAATATAGTCTGTATATCAGCTGCTGTCCACCATAACAGAATACCATAAGACATGATACTATGAAAATAACTAAAATACACAATCCTAGCCGTTTCGACATCTGTTAACTGTCTCACTTTCCTAATAGCATATGCAGCTGAACTAAGTTTGCCAGCAAGCGTCGTGATATGTTTGGTCCATTGAAGTTTCCCGTCAAGAGTTACACCCAAGAAAACGGTTGAATCTACTAAATCCAATTTTTCATCATTAATTTTAATATTAATAGGTTGATCACGTACATTTGGCAAAGCAAACTGGACACACTTTGTTTTCTTTGCATTAAGCTTTAGATTATTTACATTAAACCAAGTAAGAATTTGTGAGAGTGCTACATTTACATCGTCAAACTGAGTTTTATTCCTGTCGATATTAAAAATCAAGGAGGTATCATCCGCAAACAAGACAATCTCACAAAATCTTTCTGCAAAGAACGGTAAATCATTTATATAAACCAAAAAGAGGAACGGCCCTAAAATTGAACCTTGAGGTACGCCCATCTTAACATGACAGCCGGATGATTTTTCGCCATTAATGTCAACGGCCTGAGTCCTGGAACTGAGATACGACAATAACAAATTTTGAGCATTATTCTTCACACCATAGTGATTTAGCTTCAACAGCAGCGTCCGATGCTCCACGCAATCGAAAGCCTTAGACAAGTCGCAGAAAATGCCAAGAGCATTCCGCGACCCCTCCCAGGCCTTAAATATATGTCTTAAAAGCGCAACCCCAGCAGCAGTTGTAGATCGACCCTTTGAAAAACCAAACTGTTTACTATGTAAAAGATGATTTAAATTAAAATACGTTAATAACTGTTCCAGTATTATTTTCTCAAATATCTTACTTAAGGCGGGCAGTATTGATATTGGTCTATAATTACTTGGGTCTTCTTTGTCTCCTGATTTGAATAAAGGAATAACTTTACTGAATTTCATAAGATCAGGAAAAACTCCTTGCTCAATACACAAATTAAAAATGTCAGCAAGATAGGGAGCAATTGGGTAAACAATACTTTTGATAATATTTACAGATATACCCCATAGATCAGTTGTGTTTTTCATTTTAAGTGACTTAAAAGCTTTTATAATATCTACAGCTTCAATACTTTTAAAATGAAACAAAGACCCGCATTCAGTTACGTTGTTTCTAAGCATGGAGGCAGCAGCCGCTGGTGAAGAATCCAAATCTGATGTCGTTTTCAACGGAATATTTACAAAATAATTATCGAATATATATGCAATTTCTTTATCCGACTTAACTAGTGTATTGTTTATGTTAAGCGCCAAACTATTTTCACGGGGTTTATATTTACCCGTTTCACGATTTATAACATCCCAGGTGGTTTTAATTTTATTATTAGACTGTTTAATTTTTAATTTTATAAAGTTAGATTTGGCTTGAGCACATACTTTTTTGAAAGTCTTGGAATACTTTTTAACATGTTCTAAGAAACCTGTAGAGTGGTTACTTTCCCTCAATTTATAAAGTTCATAAAGTTTATTTCTACTTTTATAAATTCCTGGCGTAGCCCAATCACAGAACTTTAACTTTTGTGTACATTTAATAGTTTGAGTTTTGAAACATTTTTGAAACTCATTATTGATCAATTGAGAGAGGTTACCGTACAAGACATCAGGATTGTCATGCTTATAGGGCATTACTAAAATGTTATCTTCAATACTATGTTTAAAATTGTCCAGTCGCTTTTTTGTTATTGGCCTACATACTATAGTCTTAGCTTCATCCACAATGTTTAACTCATATGACACTCTCAATCCGTAATGGTCAGATGTGATATTACTAAAAACCATCTTGCTCACCGGGTCACATTCCGTAAAAACATTGTCTAAGCAAGTGGCAGAGTGGCTAGTTACCCTAGTGGGTTCAAAGAACTGATTTATTAAATTAAATGACTTGAACAAAGTCAGTAAACGAGTGGTTAGCGAAGAACTTTCCAGAATATCAATATTAAAGTCGCCACAGACTAATAAAGACTTATTTTTTAATTTTAACTTTTTAAGTACATTCTCCATTACTGATTCAAAGATGTCAAAGTTACCCGTAGGAGGTCGGTATACACATACTATCACCAAACTATTTAATTCTATGCAAGACAGTTCAACATGGCGTTCTCTAGTAAAGTTTACAATATCTTTTCTTTCCTTAAACTGAATATTACTATTTCTATTTACTAAAATTAGAGATCCGCCACGAGTTGTTGTTTTCCTGCTAAATGAACTAGATAGTTGAAAATTATTTACATTCAAAGACGTATCGTGGTGTTGCAGCCAGTGTTCAGTTAAACAAATTATCTGAATATCATGACATTCAGCAAATAGTTCTAATTCCAATTCTTTGCCAGACAGACCTTGCATGTTTTGATGAATTACATTAAGACTAATAGGTCTGGCTGTTGTCTTGCGCCTCAGTTTAAATCTGAGTTTGTCACAGTTTTATTTACATTAATTAGTCTACTATTAGTAGAAGTACTTAAACTTAAACTAGGTATTGTTAACTTAGTTACATAGTTTGTAACCGAGTCTTGTAAGTTATAAGCTAATAAATTAGCTAATTCTATTCTAATTTTTTTTGACAGATACATAGTATCTGGGGTCAAAATAAAATTGTTAATAAATTTATTAACGTCAAAATATAAAATAACGTCACTATGACGACATATCAAATTATACATATACAAATTCAAATCATAAATTCGTCTATTCTGATCCCAATTTAAATTACTTGCATAGGGCAAAGCACTCAGTATTATTCTGCAACTTGTCTTAGATTGCAATGTTAATAATATGTTTATGTTTCTAAGTATATCCTGTTTAGTTAAGTTTGAACTATCACCACATAATATTATTAGATTAGTGGTATCATTTATGTGGGACTCATTAATATTATTTATAATCTTATTCAAAGACTGACCAGGAGTACAAATATTAATACATTTTTTGTTAGTTTTGTCATTAATAATTGATCCAAAACATTACATATACTTTTACGGAATTCTGCGCCACTTCTATAGTATAATAATTTTTGGAGTTACATTTTAAAGTAAGTACCTTAAACAGAGTAAAGAACGAGTATTTTAACAGCCTACTAAAGATCTGAAACCGAGTTATGCTTATCGCATACGTATAATGGTTGTCGGTACTGTTAGGTTCATGGTCGCATACCGGGCCTTTGTAATGTCCCGGCGTGGCATCGCATTACTGTGACTGCGACTAGGCTTAGATAAGGGCCACCATTGTATTCGTATTTCTTACAGTTTGTTTATACAAATGTAATAAGAACGTCCTGTAGTTACGGGGCTTACGGGGCCCCTTTGTGTTGTTTTGGACTCGACAGCATTTATTCTAAGATTGATATTATAGCTCGGGATTATTGTTAGTTACGTCTGACTGCTAAACGATAGCACACGTTGTAACGTTGAATTATAAGAAATAACTATCTAAGTGCATTTTAATTGACTTTTCACCCACTTCTGCCTATATTTCAGAAGTGGGGATCGAACTATTACACCCACATAAGTGGAAAATTAAACTGTTAAAACGAAAGTTATTGCTTAGTGATTAATTGGACTACGAAAGTGAAAGAATAAAACAGTGTTTATTTCTGTTGTGAACGAGGATTTACTACGATGGAGTATGCAGGCGGTAGCGCAGAGAGGCAACGTAGCCGTATCAGATCTTCAGAGCAAAATCGAACGAAAGCAAAGCGGCGTAGGGACCGGAGTAGCACCGTTTCAAATAGCATGAAACAAAGTAAACGTCGAATGCATCGAGCGGTTACTGAAACGCCGCCACCACGTGGTGAACGTAGGAGTCGTTCACGAGAAAGGAGCGAGCGGCGCAAGGTTCGGGACAGAAAAACAAGTCGGAGGCGTCATCATGAGAACCGTCGGAGCCGTAGCATGGAGAAGAAAAGCAGAGGAAAGGACAGTAAGCGAGAACGAGATCAAACTAATGCAAGGAATTCAAGCGGTACTGTGAGTAGTGAACCCTTGTCTTCTCCACGAGAGCGCGTGAGTACAAGTGATTACTTATCATACGAGGAATCTCAAAGACTTTTGATAGAATTAGTAAAGACTTTATCCGATAGTAAGCCACGAGGCAATAAGTTTCCGATGCTTGGTAATGTAATACCAGAATTTGATCCTATGAGCAAGAGTCAGACTGTTTATATGTGGCTCAATAAGGTAGAGGAATGTGCCAAACTTTATGATTGGGATGATGATCAGATAATTCACTATGCGTTGCCCAAATTATCAGGGGTAGCTAAAACCTGGTATCAGGCTTTACCGTCAATGTCATTCTCGTGGTCCGAATGGAAAGTTAAATTAACAGACTCTTTTCCTACGAGTGATGATTATGCTGTAATGTTGACTGAAATGTTATCGAAACGTGTAAGGTTCAATGACTCCTTGGAGTTGTATTATTATGAAAAGATTAATCTGTTAAACCGTTGTCAGATAAATGGGAAGCGCGCTGTTGATTGTTTGTTGTATGGGATTGACGATCGTTCTGTAAGGTTAGGAGCCAAAGCAGCAAATTGTCAGGAACCAGAGCAGGTTCTTAAATATTTTCAATCCGTTAAGCAACGTGAGTCGGATAGATCTCGGATAAATGTAGACAAACATTTTAGTACAGCATCTCCTAGTAGTACAACAAAACGTTTACTTAATAGTGATCAAAAATCAACTAAGAAACAGACAAATGGGTCTACAGCGTGCTTCAACTGTAATGAATCTGGACATTTCAGTTTCAGGTGTCCAAAAAAGATTTTGAAATGTAATATATGTAATAAGTTAGGTCACCTCACTATTAATTGCGCTAGATTAATGTCAACTTCGACCCCGGACGATAATAGTAACAAAGAAACCGAACGTACTGTATTGAAAATAGAAACGGAGACTGATTCTAATAGTAAATATTTGATCGACGTTAAATTAAATGGAACAGTAATTCAAGGGTACATAGATTTGGGTAGTCAGTGCACCTTGTTACGACATAGTGAAGCTGTGAAATTGGGAATTAATTGGGTCACTGAGAATTTACCTACGATGAGGGGGATAGGTAACAATGTTGTGTTACCTCTAGGGTTAGCGAGCGTTGAGTTAGAAATAAATAATATACTCGAAAATGTTGACATTTACATAGTAGACGATAGTGTCATTAAATACTCAGCACTCATTGGTCATAGCTTTACTGAAAAACCCGGAATCGTAATTACAAAAACTGCCGACTCATTATTTTTTGAACGTCATCAACCAAGAAAATTACTATTAAAGCTGGATAAGGACGTTATGATTGCACCGAAGCAAATGATCGTGTTACCTGTCCAAGACAGAAATAGTAATTATACTGGGCCGGTTTACATAAATGGAACGTTACGTGGAGAACCTCAGAAGGAGATTTATTTATTACCTGGTGAGTATGATTTTAATAATGGAGTAGGTAGTTTGTTAGCACTGAATGTTACTGAAAACAAACTGATATTGACTAACAATAGTTTGATTACACGAGGCATATGCACAACTAAAAGCATGCATGTAAATGTTTTGAATTTTGATGACGAAGGTGGGATATCCGACTTAAGCTATGGCAAACAATTAAATAAAATTGAAATTATTAGATTAAAAGACTTGTTAAAAACGTACGAAGACTGTTTTTCCGATAATCTGCAACAATTAGGATTTACAAATGTCGTTCAAATGAAGATTGAACTAACCGATGACAATCCGGTAGTTTACAGACCATATAGACTTTCGTATTCAGAACGTGAACTGGTACGATCAATGGTTCGAGAGATGATCGATGCAGACATAGTGAGTGAGTCAAACTCACCTTACGCCAGTCCAATCCTGCTAGTAAAGAAAAAGACTGGTGAAAAAAGGCTGTGCGTCGATTATCGGGCATTAAATAACAAAACTCGTAAAGAACACTACCCGCTTCCATTGATCGACGATCAGCTTGATAGATTAGCTGGTAATTGTTTGTTTATTAGTCTTGATCTTGCCTCTGGGTATTATCAAATACCTATTGCAAAAGACTCGCAAGACAAAACTGCTTTTGTGACTCCGGATGGGCAATATCAGTTCAAACGGATGCCCTTTGGACTAGCAAATGCACCATCCGCATTTCAAAGGGCTATGAATAAAATATTACCAAGGAGTAAAGTCAATTATGTAATAATTTACATGGATGACATTTTAATACCTGCGACATGTTTTGATGAAGGAATGAGTCGTTTAGAGGAGATATTACGACTTTTGAAAGAAGCTGGGGTTACACTTAAACTCAAAAAGTGTCGTTTTTTCTGTACGGAACTAGACTTCTTAGGATTCCATGTTAGTGGTAGTGGCATACGTCCTGGTGCTCGAAAAACATTAGCAATTACCAATTTCCAAACTCCACGCAACGTTCATGACGTTAGACGTTTTATTGGTCTGGCCAGCTATTTTCGTAGATTTGTACAAAACTTCGCGTCGATAGCACGACCCTTGACAGACCTACTGAAAATGAGATTTGAATGGAAATGGACCGATGAACAAGTTAAAGCTTTTAATACATTAAAACAGAAGTTAACCGAGAGGCCAGTTTTAGCTCTTTACGATCCTACGCTAGAAACAGAATTACACACAGACGCTTCAAAAGACGGGATTGCCGGGATACTAATACAACGCGGGTTGGATAATTTGATGAGGCCGATATCGTATTACAGTCGTAAAACTACGGATGATGAACAAAAATTACATTCATTTGAATTAGAGACACTAGCAGTGATTGCTTCGCTGAATAGGTTTCGTGTTTATTTGCTTGGTATAAAATTTAAGATTGTAACTGATTGTAATGCGCTGAGGACGACAATGACTAAACGAGATTTGGTACCTCGCATCGCTCGATGGTGGGTGCAGTTTCAGGAATACGATTGTGAGATCGAGTATAGACCAGGTTCACGTATGGCACACGTGGATGCCCTTAGTCGTAATCCTCTTACTGAATCCACCATGAGCGATGATGAGCATATTATTGATGTTCTGCATGTAGACGTACAAAACTGGATTGCTACTGTCCAGATCGGAGACGACGAGATAAAGCGTATACGTGAAATTTTGCTAGATGAAAAGACTAAATATATTGCAGATGTATGCAAGAACTATCAGTTGAAAGGAAATCATGTATATCGGGTTCTTAATGAAGGGCTGCGTTGGGTCGTTCCGCGAGGTTGCAGATGGCAAGTTTTGCGAATGAACCACGACGAGATTGGTCACTTTGGCTATGAGAAGACACTAAAGCGTTTAAAAGGGTCATTTTGGTTTCCAAAAATGCGTCGCTTTACGAAGAAATACGTCTCTGCTTGCTTGCAATGTGCCCACCACAAAGCACCAGGTGGTCGCAAAGAAGGTATGCTCCATCCTATACCCAAAATTGAAATGCCGTTTCATACAATACATGCAGATCATCTAGGCCCGTTCGTTCGTTCTAAGCGAGGCAATACGCATATTCTTGTTGTTATTGATGCATTCACTAAATTCATTAATATTCGAGCTGTAAGAGACACCAAAACGACTTCAGCAATTAAGGTATTTAGAGAATATTTTAGTTACTTTGGAGTTCCAACTCGACTCATAACAGATCGTGGCTCATGTTTTACCAGTATAAAATTTAAACAATTTACTGAAAGATTGAATATTAAGCACATTTTGAATGCAGTTGCAACCCCAAGAGCGAACGGGCAGGTTGAAAGGTTCAATCGCACAATATCCGATGCACTCGGCACTAGATGTCATGACAAAAATGAGAATGAATGGGATGAATATATAGGTGAAGTTCAATTGGGTATTAATACAACCGTTAACAAAACGACAGGGAAAAGTCCATCAGAACTGCTATTTGGATGCAAGTTGATGAATGAGTCAGAAAACTTGTTGAATGACGTGATTATTGAAACATCAGGACGCGTTGAAGGGAATGAATTGATGCAGTTGAGATCTGATGCTAAAAAGAATATAGAAAAACAACAGGAATATTCTAAGAAAATATTTGATAAGCTTAGGAAAAGGGGTAGAATATATGAAGAAGGAGACTTAGTAAGGATAGAACGGAATGTATCTGATAAAGATCATATAGGTAAATCTAAGAAACTAACACCAAAATTTTATGGACCTTACAGAATTGCTAAAGTTTTGCCCAATGACAGATTCCTTGTTGAGGATACGCCTCTAACAAGGAAAGGAGGTAAGAAATATGAGAATGTTGTTGCGCTTGATAAAATACACCCATGGGTGAATCTAAACGACATGAATAGTGAGGATAGCGAGAGTGACAGTGACGTGAGCCCTGCGCCAAATATCGATTAACGAGGTTGTGGCAAGGAGAAATTGAGAATTAGATATTTTATTATTAAATTGGTTTAAATTTAAAATTAGAATAAGAAGTTGAAAATAGAGAAATTATGATTTGTGTTAATACATGCCCATGGATCGTCATGAGCGATCAGTGCAGACTGCGAATGATATTGAGCAATCAGTATCGCACAGATGGTCGTAGATTATGATGAACCATGGTAACGGAAGCATTGATTGTTGAATATAATAATAGGACGTCATAAGCGATCAGTGCAGACAGCGAATGATATTGAGCAATCAGTATCGCACAGATGGTCGTAGATTATGATGTCTTGTTATGATAAACGCATGGATTTTTTTTAATAATGAGCTATGGAAAGTCATAAGCGACCAGTGCAGACTGCGAATGATATTGAGCAATCAATATCGCACAGATGGTCGTAGATTATGATGGACCTTGCAGAGATGAACAGATATTTGAATATGAGACATGGAATACCATGAGCGATCAGTGCAGATAGCGAACACCGCACAGATGATCGTAGATTGTGGTAGACCATGTATAGATTTAGAATATGAAATTAATTATTAGATACTATTAGTAATTGCAGTGTTTGAATTTATAATATTGTTTTTATTTTGTTATTATTAGCATGAATTAATAGTATTAAATTTAAAGTTTTTACTGTATTGTAATAAGTAAACGCAGCTGATTCAATAACTGTTTGTGATTTATTTGAATAGTTTAGAAATTATAACAAGTGATGGGACTCACTTAGAATAGGATGGCCGAATGTTAGGTTCATGGTCGCATACCGGGCCTTTGTAATGTCCCGGCGTGGCATCGCATTACTGTGACTGCGACTAGGCTTAGATAAGGGCCACCATTGTATTCGTATTTCTTACAGTTTGTTTATACAAATGTAATAAGAACGTCCTGTAGTTACGGGGCTTACGGGGCCCCTTTGTGTTGTTTTGGACTCGACAGCATTTATTCTAAGATTGATATTATAGCTCGGGATTATTGTTAGTTACGTCTGACTGCTAAACGATAGCACACGTTGTAACGTTGAATTATAAGAAATAACTATCTAAGTGCATTTTAATTGACTTTTCACCCACTTCTGCCTATAGTACATAATGACACGGAATTGAGGTGAATCAAATTGTGAAAAAAAAACAAAGGCTAATTTTGTCGCAAAATTAGTTCTTGACGAAGCGAAAATTTCTATGGAAAACTCGTAATTTCGGTCACGGCTATTCAAACTCATAATGAAACTTCCGTTAAAAACCAAAGGTTCAGCGCTATATTATGAAAAGGCCAATATAGAATGTAAACTTCTTTAATTAGAATTAAAACGCAGTCAGAATTTAAACGTAAATTGAAGATAACAAAATTGCAGAATTTAAAAAAAAGTTATTATGAACTCTGCCCGTTAACTTCTCACACACTTACTTTATTGATATAGTGAAGATACTATCTGTACAAGCGCATTACATACATTGCTTAATTGCAGTGTTCATCCTAATCTTTATAAGGCATCTCAAAGTAATTTTTCCGGTAATTCTCGTTTGTACATCTGCTATTGCTAACGCATTCAATAACGTAACTTATTCAAACTATGTAACCAATATCTGGAGGAGGTGAATGTTATCTCATTTGTGAGGAAGTCGAATATCATGTTACACATTCAGAGAACAGTATGAAAAGTAATTTAGTTTCTTACATACCTAAATAAACAGAAATAATTTGTTTTCGTAGTGCTATTGCTTGGAGTACGCACTTAATCATAATAAGCCGTTACGTTAATCTATCATTCCTTATAATATCATAACATTAAAAGTCAAGAGCAAATTATTTTATTTCAATCGAGACCAAAGACCTTATTTAAATTGTGCATTTTAAAGGTCGACCGGGACTCTTACTAAAGTTTTAAACCAACATTTATAGCTTCTTTAAATTGATAGCTCGAGTACGCGATAACCAATCTGTACTTTTTGTTAATTAACTTGAACACAATTGTGGTGTTTTTGCAACAGCCTATAGATAAAACAACTACTTGGTCAAAGGAAATCCGCAACATTAAAACTCAATGAGAATGATACCATGATTATTATTGTTTAATACTACCTAACAACTAATTTACTTTATGATAGGTACTGTTTTGAATAAATACCTCAAATATTTAGCAAAACACTGTTATTGTTTATGTTTATGTTTATGTTTTGCCTTCGATCAACATCGAAGGCAAAACATCAGAAAATCAAAGTCTAATGTAACACAACCTACAACTTTCTTGAATGTAACCATCAGCTGTTGTTGTTGTTGATTTAACTGCCAAAGGCTGAAATAATGTCAAAAATAGATAGTGCGAGCCAGATAAGTCTGCCTGCGCGCAGTCGAAATCGAATACTAAACTTTTACCCATTACCTAAACTTTTACCTTAACCTTAGAACGAAAATTGTATAGAAACTAGCGTCAAAAATGCCCCTGTCGCGCAGAGTCTGACAAGCACTCTAACAAACTGCAGGTTAGGTTGCAAGCAAGTTTTTAATGGGAAAGCAGAAGCATAACTTGATTTTTGACTTATGTTCCTTGGTTTTTTTTATTTATTTTTTTATGACAGAATATAGCCTTAAACTTATGGAAATTCAAAAGCAACACGACGTCTACAAGATATCATCATTTTGTGGCAGGTAAAATTTACTAGAAAAATTAAATTAAAAATATTAGTACTTCGAGCTCCCCTTACTTTTAAAAGCACTTTAAGCTGACGCTGTTGCCGTTGCTAGTCAAAGGTGTATTAACAGTCCTTCATACCTCTACAACCGCATAAAGGGTTGAGACTACTAACTGACTACTAACTAAAAACCAGTGCAGTAAGCCTTGCTTGTTTGCTGCGTATACTGAGTTGGGCACAGTTTTGGCGTCACGCGGCGGTACACAGTGTTAAATGTTAGCTTAGGCTATGTTTTTGTTTTGTGTAATATACTGTGTACTCGTTGTGTGCGTCAAAATAAATTATTTTTCACTTTTCTCTATAACGTCTAAAGAAATGAAAGATAGGTTCACAGGTGTAGTCACCTATGAAACTATCCTTTATTTTTCCGTTCTCACCGATATTTTTATTTTATTTATACAGCCTCACTTACTATGGATCTTATTAAGTAGATACTTGTAAGCTAATTACAAGCGAATTTCCTTACTTTAAATTCAAACCAAAGTTGGATTGACTTTAAAAGACTTTTATGATTAACTCTCAATCTTATTCCTTTAGTGATCTTTCTGCCAAAACTTAACTCAAACTTGATAGTCTTATTTACAAACTTACAGCCTTCAATAAGCCCTACCAGCGTAAAACCACGACGGATTTTCAAATAACCTAGAACTCTGTACTGTAATCAGCTCAGCATTACCCGAGCGAACTCGTACCTACATGCAAATTGAATTAAGCGCATTGCGCACAAAAGTATCACATGCGTAAACCATACTTTATGCACGAATGCCTTGACGCAACAGATGACGACTATGTACATTAGATATATAGAGCCATGCATAATGCCACTGTAATCTTGTTGTTTTCATGGCAACATCGAGGAATACGTACAAGCTAGCTTACAGTTCTGATTGAAAACTTATATTAACAAACACACATAAACTAAACGAACACAAAAGTCACTACTCCGCGCGTACGAAGTCGCGGGCAACAGCTAGTATGTAAATAAAATCTATAGATACCTAGTCTTAACGTTGTCACGTGGGCTATACCAATGCTTATAATCAGTCGTAATAATATAACTATTGCTTATCCCCCATACTTGCACACAACAAGATCTTTGTGAGGCCGGCCCAAGAGGGATTAACGTCGCGCACTACTGGGAAAACATCATCTGAAAACTACCGTTGACACGAAAAGAAGTAGAAGATTATTTTGGTTTTACAAAAAATCTGCGTGACTTCGCTGGTCAGGGTACGTAGAGAAGACGCAGGCACGGAGTAGAGTTGCGGTGACTAACACGCTCGGATGCCCCGCAATCTCTCCACCCCACGTGCTTAGGAGGCATTCTAGGGGTTTTAGTGGGTCCAAGCCTTGGGAAACCTTCCGGACGGTGACCGGTGGGTCGGCCAAAATTCCACTGGGAAGACGAAGTTGCCAAAGACTTAACAGAGTTGGAAGTGCCCGACTGGTCAAACCTGGTACAACGCAGGAAGAGATGGTGAACTTTAATGTTGGATGCCAAGATGTACTTTGGGTAGCGGAGCGCGTAGTTTTGGTTTTATAAAATTAACTTATTACTTATCGGTTCTCATATTTTTTCAATATATTTTTAATTGATTGATTGATGCTGAACTAACCCTTAGCATGGGGCGTACTATAAAATAATAAAAGAATAAAAACATGCATCCTTTGAATGATATGTACACAAAATTTGAAAACTCTTCTCGTACTTACTTATATAATTTGGATATAAGCAAATTCTTGTACGTATAAGCAACAATGCCAAACAATAGAGAAACTGAGCAGTAAGTATTTTAATTTCCAATCCGTAGAAGCGAAGTGCCTCGCAAAAGCAATCACTTTCACATGGCTAAACACTAAATGTCGATAGCTGCCTGGTTTTTTCGCCCGCTGAACACATTTCTAGTTTGTCGAACGGGCTAAAGTACACGCTCGATTGACCATAGAGGCTAACAATTGCTGATACTTAGTCCGTAATCTTCCGTCGAAAATATACTACTGTCTGTAAGTTATCATATTGAATCACAATCTTCTGTGGAAAATAGGAGTTTACTAATGATTGAGGAGCCCGTGGCGCAGTGGTAAGCGCGCTCGGCCTACGATCGCTGAGGTTAAGCAATGTTTCAAATGCTCGGTCACGGGCTGGGTGACCAAAAACTTTCATCTCGAGCTCCTCCGCACTTCGGAAAGCCGTTGGTCCCGGCTGCATTTGCAGACGTTAATACCCACCAATAAAAAAATGATGAAATCTCTCAAAAGCCAAGCCAACTCTAATGTTCCCTACTGTGATTTCCTTATTGATATAAGTAGTTAGGTTTTGTCGTTGACTTGTGTCCACCAACTCATAAGAATGCTTAAAGAATGTTCAATGAAAGGTGGGATAGATGTCTATCACACATTGTCACCTTTCATTGCATTTCATTTCGTGCATAAACATGTGTTCATGCACACATATTTGTCTTGTTTCAAATATTTGTGTGCATGAACATGACTATTTATCTTAATCTGGGTGTTATATGTATTTTAAGTAAATATTTACAAACAAAAAGTATATAAGTATCTATATATATTATATTTATCCGTTATTAAGTTTTCATGACACAGCTTCTTCATGAAATCTTACTATGCTAGATAAATGGTGTGATTTATTATTATGTTAATTTTTAGCTACTTATATTTGCCGTCGTTCGGCTGTATACGATAGGAAAGCCATAATTACTCCTTTACCAATTCGCAATAAAATAATCCTAAAAGCTTACATTCTGTAGCTTTCAACTTTTTAATGAACACATAAAATAACATAGCGGCACCTACGCCTATCTCACGCATAATACAAACAGCTACAATCATTCGCACACACATAGCCTATAGAATAGTATAGAAATCAAATGACATTTCACCTCAAACAGCAAACAAAGTAAGGATTTCATTAATATGTTACTACAGCCTCTCTGTATATTTTAATACAGTACTAATACACGCTAAGGTATCTAATAAGTATGGTATGGCAGAGGATATCAACAGTGTTGCAAGTGTTACCACACTTAGTCTACACATAGTATGCCGGTTTGGCAAGCATGATAGTAAAACCGCTCAATGGTGTGACGCCCAAGTATGCATGCTACCGGCTAGATAAGGTTATGTTAAATTATAAAAATCACTGAGTTTCCATATATGAGTTAAGTAACGGTATTGGAACGTAACTTATAGTGACTATCTAATCGATAACGGATGACCAAAACGAACATCGTACAAAACTTAATCAAAAATCAACTTATACCTAATTGATATCCTATTGTGGATTTGATGATAAGAGCTATAAACATAAAGAAAACATGCTATTCTTAACCAAATATAAAATCTTAGCCATAATATTATACGGAAAACTTTTGCCTAAAATTATATTTTACACACGGATAAGCTGATTACCTGCACGATAGGAAAAATAGCCGCTTTTTTGTGATCCTTGCGTAAAAGCGTCCGATCAATAAATTACTCGCTCTTGTCCGTATCAAATTAGTAAATTACAATTTTGCATATAAATAGAAATCGATTAAGTACCTTAGTTAATTATATTTGAAGTCAGTTCAAGTCAATAGGTACTGCGGCCTTACTGCGAGCTGTCAAACAATGTTAAAGTAATGTTGATTACAGGACGAAGCTATAACCTGCGTATAGCGCCATCTCGCTTACAGTACCTACAGCTCGCCGTAATTGCATGTTAAGGCGATACTCGGGAGCGAGACCGATTTTGCAGATTAGGCAAAAAAAAACACAAAATCACTTCGTATTAAAAAACTACAGCGATTTAAAAAAAATGCTTCTATACGATCCTCAATATTATTGGTGTCCACTAATTAAACCAATTTCCAATAGTGTAAGTAACCCCATTTAAGAATAATCTTCACTTTTCGTATTTTTTAGAGGTCTTTTCGAAAATAAAAAGGGTCGAGGCAAAATCATAAAATCGTGTTTTTGAAACTATACGATTCTAGATAAAGGTATGAAGAAATATATATCTTATTACCAGATTTTTAACAACTGTAACCGTCCTATAGTTTTAAATCAAAAAGTCCATATTTTTCCGAGTAGCGCCTTAATTAACTCTAGATTTGAATGTCCCTAAACTCATATATCGCCTCACTGCACTTATTTCTATTTTTGACGTGATAACGTCTTATAAATCGATGAACTCTTGAAAAAGCATGACTCATTGTCACGTTCCGCCTGAGCACAGAATAATATAATAGTAGATTGTTTAGTAAGGGCTGTATGGCACCCATAACAGTCGAGTGTTTTGGCGCACGAACGAAGTGAGGGCGCCGATAGTTCGAGACTGTTATGGGTCCATACACCCGAAGTAAACACTCTACTTTTCATTTCGAATATGAGGGAAGTAAAAATAAACAGAAATATTCAAAAAAATGTTTTCCTATGGCCGCGGAATTTTCGATAGACTCGAATTCTCATAACTTTTTCGTTCATTTTCTCGATTTTAAGGAAGGCAAGGGAAACTAAGTCCATACAGCCATGTTTAGTGTTTGACCCGTACTCTATGCAATTCTATGGAATTAATAGCCCGATTTTTTATGTTACAAATAACTAATTTGGTTTAATCTGTTTCTAAAAACGCATATTATTAAAAAAATAACAATGTTTTAGATAATAATAATAATTTCTCTTTTTGTATGGTGTCTACGATTTTAGTTATTTTAAATATAGTAGCAAAGCTGGCTGTATAGGCTTCTGTGCCTTTGCCCACATACCTTTGGTAAATAAATGTCCAAAGAGATTATAGATCATTTTTGTACATAAGTACTCTTTAATTTACAGATTTTGACATGACCCCTCCTGTTCCTTTTTTAAATTTCATTACAGCCCTAGGGCCGCCACATACCACTTTCAACCCGCATTTTAGACAAGTTATGAGTTACTTTCAGAATATGAGACATGAAAAGGTACAGAAAGCTCACTTCCGAAACAGTTAAAATTAGGTCTAAAATAATTTGCACCCGGACGTCTACCTACCTAACTGATCTATCTATCGACTACCATTCATTACAAGCGAAAATGCACCGTAGCTATACGTAATACGGTACTAATACTCGGATACGCTTAAGCCAAATTGGTTTAGGGTGGTTTTGGTTGCCTCACTAGGGTCAATCGACTGCAATGTTACGACGAAATTATGTGTTTAAATAATTAATGTTATAAGTAAGTAAAAGGAATAACAACCATGTCACTAATCACTATACAATTTTCTAGATGATCAGCGCATATGATTTTTAGGGTTCCGTAGCCGAATGGCAAAAAACGGAACCCTTATAGATTCGTCATGTCTGTCTGTCTGTCTGTCTGTCCGTCCGTCCGTCCGTATGTCACAGCCACTTTATTCTAAAACTATTAAGACTACACAGTTAAAATTTGATAGGTAGATGTATTCTATGAACCGCTTTAAGATTTTAGTAAAAAATAAAAGATCTAAGGGGGGCTCTCCATACATAAAACTGAAACTTAAGAATATTTTTTTAATTAAACATATCCGTGTGGGGTGTCTATAGATAGGTTTTTTAAAATGACATACTTAGAGGTTTGTCCAACCATTTTTTCTCAAAGTCAAAATTTTGAAAGATAACTTTTGAAATAAAAGAGTGAAAAATCTAGACAAAATATATGCTGTAGATCCTAATTAAAACTTTCAACGAAAATTAGTTTGAACGAGATATAGTATGTACTTTTTGAGATATAACACATTATTTTAATTTTTAGTTTTATGCATTCACAATGCAATTTTTATAATAGAAAAATGGAAAATGAAGTATTTAGTCGTGGGTTCGAGTCCCATCGGAGCTAGTTGTGAGACGGGTCGATTTTTTCTAAATACTTCATTTTCCATTTTTCTATTATAAAAATTGCATTGTGAATGCATAAAACTAAAAATTAAAATAACTTGGAATAGTAATTTCATCTATTAGCGATTGCCAAATACCTGGAAAGGTATTTCTTTCGCGTGTGAGGGTAGTAATATCTCCACATTGATGAAATTAACGCTGACTATACAGCGAGTAAGAAGTATTGGATAAATTCGACGCTTCTCGTAACGACTCCGTAGCTCAGTGGTTAGAGCAGTCGCCCGGAAAGCGAAAGGTCGTGGGTTCGAGTCCCATCGGAGCTAGTTGTGAGACGGGTCGATTTTTTCCTAAATACTTCATTTTCCATTTTTTTATTATAAAAATTGCATTGTGAATGCATAAAACTAAAAATTAAAATAACTTGCAATAGTAATTTCATCTATTAGCGATTGCCAAATACCTGGAAAGGTATTTCTTTCGCGTGTGAGGGTAGTAATATCTCCACATTGATGAAATTAACGCTGACTATACAGCGAGTAAGAAGTATTGGATAAATTCGACGCTTCTCGTAACGACTTCGTAGCTCAGTGGTTAGAGCAGTCGCCCGGAAAGCGAAAGGTCGTGGGTTCGAGTCCCATCGGAGCTAGTTGTGAGACGGGTCGATTTTTTCTAAATACTTCATTTTCCATTTTTCTATTATAAAAATTGCATTGTGAATGCATAAAACTAAAAATTAAAATAACTTGCAATAGTAATTTCATCTATTAGCGATTGCCAAATACCTGGAAAGGTATTTCTTTCGCGTGTGAGGGTAGTAATATCTCCACATTGATGAAATTAACGCTGACTATACAGCGAGTAAGAAGTATTGGATAAATTCGACGCTTCTCGTAACGACTTCGTAGCTCAGTGGTTAGAGCAGTCGCCCGGAAAGCGAAAGGTCGTGGGTTCGAGTCCCATCGGAGCTAGTTGTGAGACGGGTCGATTTTTTCTAAATACTTCATTTTCCATTTTTCTATTATAAAAATTGCATTGTGAATGCATAAAACTAAAAATTAAAATAACTTGCAATAGTAATTTCATCTATTAGCGATTGCCAAATACCTGGAAAGGTATTTCTTTCGCGTGTGAGGGTAGTAATATCTCCACATTGATGAAATTAACGCTGACTATACAGCGAGTAAGAAGTATTGGATAATTCGACGCTTCTCGTAACGACTCCGTAGCTCAGTGGTTAGAGCAGTCGCCCGGAAAGCGAAAGGTCGTGGGTTCGAGTCCCATCGGAGCTAGTTGTGAGACGGGTCGATTTTTTCTAAATACTTCATTTTCCATTTTTCTATTATAAAAATTGCATTGTGAATGCATAAAACTAAAAATTAAAATAACTTGCAATAGTAATTTCATCTATTAGCGATTGCCAAATACCTGGAAAGGTATTTCTTTCGCGTGTGAGGGTAGTAATATCTCCACATTGATGAAATTAACGCTGACTATACAGCGAGTAAGAAGTATTGGATAATTTCGACGCTTCTCGTAACGACTCCGTAGCTCAGTGGTTAGAGCAGTCGCCCGGAAAGCGAAAGGTCGTGGGTTCGAGTCTCATCGGAGCTAGTTGTGAGACGGGTCGATTTTTTCTAAATACTTCATTTTCCATTTTTCTAATAACACATTTTCAAAAACCGCAAATGTAACTTTGTCATTCATACAAACTCTATGAAAAACAAAGTTATATTTTGCTCATGAAAAATTATAGTGGAATTTTGGCTAGGTTAAGCAATAGGTACGTTAAGTGGGTACGGAACCCTTCATGGGCGAGTCCAACTCGCACTTGGCCGATTTTTAAATACAGAATGTGGATATTTCGGCCGATGCGTCCGAGCAGAAGAGAGATAGCGGCATATTAGGTTTATTGTAGGTTATTTTTACAAAAACTAGGTGAACTTTAACGTAAACACTAATTAGGTAACATTAAGTTCCATTATTATTACTTCTCTCACTACAAGCCTACTCTTTTTATCTCAGAAATGCTGAATTACTATACCTAAGAATCAATAGAATTTGACTGTTGAACAAAACACATTATAATCCTACTAATATTATAAATGTGAAAGTTTAGATGTTTGGATGTTTGGATGTTTGGATGTTTGTTACTCAATCACGCCAAAACGGCTGAACGGATTTGGCTGAAATTTGGGACAAAGATACTTTGAAGCCTGGAGAGGAACATAGGCTACTTTTTATCCCGGAAAAATATCACATTCCCGCGGGACAACGTCGTGTAGTCCACGCGGGCGAAGCCGCGGGCGGAAAGCTAGTATTATTATGTAAATGATTAGGTATCTTCCCAAAAAAAAATCCTACTAATATTATAAATGTGAAAGTTTAGATGTTTGGATGTTTGGATGTTTGGATGTTTGGATGTTTGTTACTCAATCACGCCAAAACGGCTGAACGGATTTGGCTGAAATTTGGGACAAAGATACTTTGAAGCCTGGAGAGGAACATAGGCTACTTTTTATCCCGGAAAAATATCACATTCCCGCGGGACAACGTCGTGTAGTCCACGCGGGCGAAGCCGCGGGCGGAAAGCTAGTATTATTATGTAAATGATTAGGTATCTTCCCAAAAAAAAATATTAATTAACGTGTTTTTTGCGAATTTTTAGATGTAACTTAACTTGATTTCAAATTTAATGCTATAAGATAGGCAAGATATTCAATAGGTACCAACCCAAGTTTCTGAAGAAAATATCTTGAATTTATTTAAATCGCAGCGATAATATTTCAAAATAAATGAATCTAATAATACCAAGGAAAAATAGAAAGAACGAAGTATCCACGCTCCCACAATATTGTTGGCTATATTTTGCCGACTTATTATGAGTTATTCATGAAATCTTGTCGCTTGAAGAATACGAAAACAGCCTTAGGTGACAATGAATTTGTTTACGATGTGACAAAACTTGCAATGTAATTATAACATTTTGTGCTTTTTAATGGCGTCATCACTTTTTATTGTAGACTTAAAAAGATTACCAATCATTTGGGAATAATCATAAATTATTTAAACGACATATCACACAGAGAAGTGAACAAAAAAACCGCCTTAAAAAATGCCACCAAAAAGTAAGAAATAATCCCTCTTCAACTGTATTCACACCAAATAACGTAAGTACTTTGAAGTCGGAAAAACAACAAAAATTGAAGTAGGTACATGTTTCACGCCCGACTTCAAAGGACTTACGTTATTTGGTGTGAATACAGTATAAGAGGGATTATTTCTTAGTTTTTGGTGGCATTTTTTTGAAGGCGACTTTATTTTTTATAAAAATAATTTTTATTTCATCTTTTTAGTGCATCATGCAGGCAATTTCAGTGTATCCTGGTAAATAGGTATGTTAGGATGTACTGTGGTATCATATTGTTAGGATATGATACCTCCTTGCATTGTCTATGGTTGATTTATGTTTAAATCAGTATTCAAAAATATCGAATGCATTGTCATCATTACGCGAGTAGTTTGTTTAGAGTCCAGACGATTCCGCGGTCGCGTGTTGTAGTAGATATAGAATATATCGGCCATGGTGCCGCAGTAAAGATTTATATCGAAATTACATTTATTATTTAATAGAATCCCAGTGTAGGGCTTCTCATGGTGTTAGGCGCGAACGAATTTCGTAGAACGCAATTATACGGTGTTTATGTGTTGCAGATTCCCAAGATAAACTAGGAAGGCCATGGAGGTCTTATTGTTCGACGGCATCCACGGAGATGTCGAAGTTTTTTTTCGGAGCTACGAAATAATGACGGCTCTGCAAGGCTACGAAGGCGAGGCCAAGAAAATCGTCGTCGGAGCTTTCTGCACGGGCGCAGCCCGATATTTCTACGATAAGATCGTCGATATGGCGAAAGACTACGACGAAATGAAGAAGGAGTTTATCAGGGAGTTTGGTTTTGTATCGGACCCACTTGAGTGCTTCGAGGAATGTGCCCCTAATATGTGTGATTCTAGCAGTGGTGATAAATCTAATCAATGTGTTTATTTTGTGCCGGAGTTAGAGAATGTGCTAACTCCCAATCAATGTGCCTCTCGCACGCCAAACGAAAAACCCCATGATTTGTATGATGCAAGTGAATTGAATGATTTTAGAGCTCAAGCCCCGATGATGCCCATCACGACATCATCTTGGAGGACGACTGAGACGTCCCCACAATCTAATAATAATATTATTGTAAGTAGAGAAGAGGATTGTATGCAGCTGACGTTGGTGCAGGACAATCACAACACAAGTAAGCGTACGCCGTTTTTATCTATTGAGTGTCGTGGTCAGAAAATAGAGGCCTTGGTGGACACCGGTGCGAGTGTGTCGGTAATATCACAGACGGTAGTAGACAGTCTAGGTCTCAGTGTGGACATGGTGAACGCTGAACTACGAAATGTGAGTGGTGGAAAACTTTCAATAGTAGGGAAAACTAATGTATGTTTCTTGATAGATAACGTGTTGTTTACACAGCGATTCGTTGTTGTAAGGGACATTGTACCAAACATAGTGTTGGGTTGTGATTTTCTTAGCAAGAATAGCATAATTATGAATTTTGAAAAATTTTGTATAATTTACAAAAAATTTAATTTTGAATTTAATGTTGACATGAATTTTATGTTGACATCGATTGACATTGATGACAATGAGTCACAACAGTCACAAGTGATAGATGTCTCGAATGACGGATGTCAGAGTAATTTTCGAAAAAGTAATATGTCAGAAAAAAGTTCGCATGTCATTCCTAGATTAAAAAGTTTTTTTATGAATAAAAATAGGAATGACAGTAAAATGAAGAAAGGCGCGAAAAAGTTTGAAAAGTCGAATATGAATAGGATTTCGAAATCCAATATAAGTTCGTTATGTAATATTAGTTCTTTACGAAATAAGAAACGTTTGAAATTTGTAACATATAAAATTAAATGTAAAAATAAATTTTCTTTCATAGATTCATTTTATAATAGGGATAGAAATAGGATAGGATTTTAGGATGTTTTATAATAGTGATTGTTAGATAGTTGAAATGTATAATTGTGTGATTTGTATTAATATGTGTTTCTTTTTCATGTACGGAAATACTGCACCTGAAGCCCACGAAGTGTCCTGTGGTCCATTTATGATGTACTTATTTAATTTTTTTTTTAATGTTTAATTTAATAAAACAATTATTTTTTTGCATTTTTACTAATTAGTGGACATCGTGTCGTGTCTCTTTACCTTCATGGGATAGGGCAGGAGGATGACCTATTATCTAATAAGGTGTGAGAATCCTCTGACCTTAACTTATGTTGATATTGACATCACGTTTCGTTAATGATCTGGACCACAAAAGTAACACTTCTGTGTTTCATTTTATTTCCGTTTTAGTTAGTTTGTAAGTTGTTTCGATGTCACTTAAGGAACGAGGTGACGTCAATATTTGTTGGTGAGGGGGGAGGAAACCCTGATGGTCCAATAAGGACCAGGGTCATATCCTGTTTGTTGCAGGATCTCTCTAACCCTGACTGGCAATGTTGTCGACACCACGCTACATAAACTGTGGTAGCCCCTAGTAGACAGTCTGCTTGAGGTTACCACAGGTTTATGAAGTTCCAAGCTTGTTGTCGGGCACCTTTTGAGATGAGGGTTATTTTTGGGTAATTTCGTAGTCAATATATTATTGGTGCTTGTCCGACATGTTTGATCTTGGAATTTCGACTTAGTTAATGCTTAAATGAGCTAGGGTTAGCTTTGATTGTAACTACATATGATGTATTAAGGTTAGGTTTAAGGCTGGGCAGACCTTTTCCCTTGGTTTTGGTATGTCAAGCCAATGCAATGGTTGGTTTGTTTTGATTTCAAGAAATTAATAATTATATCGACCATTGTCCTGGCTGTCCGTTAGTGAGGACCAGTCTTATTGATGTGATATCGTTCCAAGGTAGGCAGGGCCTTCGCTTTAGGGTAATCCATGTAGGAAAAAACATTTCTTTAGTAAGAAAGGTTTTTTTTGTTGCGGCGGCGGCATGTGGTATCATATTGTTAGGATATGATACCTCCTTGCATTGTCTATGGTTGATTTATGTTTAAATCAGTATTCAAAAATATCGAATGCATTGTCATCATTACGCGAGTAGTTTGTTTAGAGTCCAGACGATTCCGCGGTCGCGTGTTGTAGTAGATATAGAATATATCGGCCATGGTGCCGCAGTAAAGATTTATATCGAAATTACATTTATTATTTAATAGAATCCCAGTGTAGGGCTTCTCAGTACCTACACATAAACCACATCAATCAAAAATACTTGTCTGATGAAAACCGCATCAAAATCGGTTCAGCCAAACGTGAGATAATCGCGCACAAACCTTCGGATCAAACATTTTTGAAGTTGGTTATAATACCAAAACCTTCCCCTAAATGTAACAAAATACTTTTCTGAAAACCGCATCTCGCGAACAAACATACATATACGGGGCAAACAGAGAACCTCCTTTTTTGAAGTCGGTTATAATACCTTAAGGTATCCCCTTACCAACAAAACGTCATCTATATCGGCTTATAAACAAAGGAGTTATACATAAGATACGTAACAACTCGTGCAATGGTTACGTAACAAATTACAGTATTTTCAGGATAACTTGAAAATTACAGGGCCGACTTCAAAATTTCAAAAAATGGGACCTATACCTTATGTATTAACGTTTGAATCATTTCAATCGATCCAGCCGTCTTCGAGTAATCGGCGGACATACACAAAAAAAACACACATACAGACGAACAGAGAACCTCCTCCTTTTTGAAATCGGTTAAAAATGCAGAGAAGTCTGTTCCATATTTTATATTGAATCAAGAAAAAGTTAAGAAATAAAACACTGCATTCCGCCGCAGTCCAGCTGAGCAAAGTTGTACCTTTATAAATACCTACTCCGCTACTTTAAACAAACCATACACTAAGTAAAGAATAACTTTGTTACATTTTCCTACTTACGTAAGCAAACTTTCATTAAGTTAAAAGACGAGATAAATGCGCTTTATAATTTCTGTATATAGATGACATATTATGACATAGGTATATTAAAATAGATTGTTCACTTGTTCTTAGGTACCTACATTAGAAGTATTGGAACAGATAACCGCAACATCAAATCTCAAAAGTAACTTGCTCCTCAGTTATATTGGCAAAGTTGGTGAAGTTCTTACAGCTAAATTACGCCATTGTCGCCGCGTGGCTCCTGGCTCAACGACTCGTGTCGTGGCCCCTAGCTCGACGGCTCTTGTATTAACGACGATTGTATTAACGGAATTGGCCACATTTCGGCGGTATTGTCTCGTGCCAATGATCGCTTGGCATATTACTTAACCGACCAAATCGTCGAGGGTCGGGTGCCGCGCCATGATTAACTGCGCAATATTCGTTCACAAACAACAACAACGATATAGTTTCTTGCAATTGAATAAACATAGTTGCTACTTGGTATTCCAGTAAATTTTGATGCCACCAAAAATTCGGGAACTGTTATCTCAGTTTTTTCTTCTATTTCCAGCGGTTAATACCCATTGAACTAGTTAAGTATCTGCATCGCCAAGGTTCAGAAAAAGCTCGACAAAAAAGTGCAGATATTGTGTTCGACGTTTTCATAGAATCCATCTTTTGATACAACCTTTTACAATAAAACGAAGTCGCTAAAACTCGCAACTGTTAGTTTATTGTTCTAATTCCGTTACATATTTTTATTAATTAAGTCCGTTCGCTTCACTCGCAGAACATTTAATTTTAATTTGCTCACCAACCGTTATATTCGCCATATCGTATGCGTGGTCTAATTTTCTAACACCGAAACTACGTAATTTCACAAATATCGAGTTAATTGAATTAGTATGGTTTCAGATCCAGCTATGTAATTAGTTATAAGTATTGTGATAATTATCATTAAAGTAATAACGGTGAATAAGTTTGAATTTAATATTGTAAATCAGTAGGTAATTTGTAGAAACTACAGTTTACGAAATAACAATAACAACGGTATTGGATTCCCAGAAAACGTAATTAGTTCGAAAGAAGCTGGTGGCTGAGTTTCATGTAACAATTTGTGGTTTTCTGACGAAAATTAGTTTAATGGTAACTCGTGATTAATTTATTCGACTTAACAGTTTAGTTAATAAGGTCGAAAAAGACAATTATTCCAAAAGAAATCTGGCTGCCCCAAAAATTGTTATGTAAGCCGAGAAGAACAGCATAAGTAGGTAACAAAAATGTGATAATGACCGCACACACATTATACACTTTTCATGAGATTATATTATGTAACAGCTGACAAGAACACGTAGTCACTCAGCGAAAACGTAGATTCTCCTCGTATCATTTAAACTTCAATGTTACTCCGTTCTGTTTTACCTTTACCTAGTATTCTGAAAGAGATGTTTATTATTTATACGCCTACTTAAGATGGTGTTTAGTATATATTTATTATTATAATGAAAAATAATTAATTTTGCATTGTTAGGGTAAAAATACATTCCAAGTTGCAAAATAGAACTGGATTTTACACAAAATTTATAGCATTTATTACAATGTCAACTTTTCTTTATAAAAAACGCCACAAGCCGCAACGATGTAAAAAAGTAAGTTTATCAGTCATTCTCATATACTGGTTGCCAGAACTAAGCGAAGTCCGCAGGCTACTACAAACACATCGACCGTTCCAATAACGTTATCACACTTCCGAAGCACGTAATGAAGATGTTGACGGCCGCTCCAGGGGTTCTCAAAGTTTTACACGGGTTTTTACGATGTTAGCTGAGAAACGCAGACATAAAACGTGGACACGGTAAATTGTACGAGTCACTTAGTTATCTTCGTGGAAAACAGTGGAAATGCTTTGATGAAAACAAAGGGAATGTTTGTTTTCATAAATATAGGTAGCTCGAAGGTATATGTGTGAACATCGACATTGTTTAGTACAATTACTTACTTAGTACGATAAAATCGTTATTTGGAAAGTATCAGCTTCATATTTGAAGGTTCTCATGATTACGATGAGCTCAGTAACGTGGAAACTGTCATACAGCTAAATTAGGTAGTTGTATTGCATCATACATATTGTTTTGGTGTAGGCCATCAAAAGAACAATGCCGTCAGTATTTGAAAGCTGTGATCAATTGAATATACGAGTAATAACATAGGTTATATTATGTAGTTAATTTTGATGTTATTACTAATAACATCAAAATTAGGGTCGAAAGTGTCCATCAAATCGAACCATTTTTGGTATGAAGCCAACCACGACATCATAGGGACCAAAATTTTTTTTTTTATGTTTATCTATCGGTACTCTGTACAACGCAGCCTCCAAAAAGTGCAATTAATCACGTTTAACCATTAACTAGGTACGGTTTTTCTTATAAAATACAACCCTTCGTTGATGCCATCAAGGATTCCACTTTACGTTGATTAAATTCATTTAACTCTGTGTTTCTTTAAAAGGCGAAATAAATAAATACGCTTTGTGCTTTGAACAGATGGAGTTGATAAATAAACTGGATTTTTAGCGATTTATTTAGGATTCTTTTTATTATTGTTAGAATTTAAATTTTAAATATAGGTTTAAAAAATAACAGAGCAATAATATTATTGGAGAAATTATTTACGACTTTGCTATAGGTATTGAACGGAGCTTGGCAAAGTTAAACTTACGCCCGAAAACTCGAACTCTACTTCACTTTAGGAGCGTCTTTACGCAGGAGCAACACTGTGCGACATTGCAGCATGCTACACATTGCGGCGTGCGTATCTATGCTACATAATTATCTAACATTGCGGCATGCGGCAGCCTATTTTACGCCGAGGCAACATCGTGCCTAGATAATTTTAGAAAATCATGGTGTAAAATTTTATTGAAGTGTTTTTCTACAAACTACTAGCTAATCAAGCAAATTTAATAGCAGCTTATTCAGCAGTAAGCCATGCAACTAGACGTCTAACATATGCGGAAAAAAACATAATTTCAGACGGACTAGTTTACTGTCAAAAATAAAAGCAGATGATGGTAATCTCACTTTCCAAAAAATACAAACAAAACATAACCTAGAAACTGTTCTTACGCATCAAATATGTCGCATGGAATCCATCGTGTTTGGATACGAGCTGCGACAGTCTACCACATGGACATGACGCAAGATGTTGATATGCCGCACGACTCTTGCCACAATGTGCGACATATTTAATTTTGAAGCATGCGGCCATGTGGTATATCCCAATGTCGCAAAGTGTTGCTCCGGCGTAAAAGAGCTTTTAAACATTATCTTGTCGCATTCAATGTCAAAAGTATGAAAGAGACGCCATGGACATGACAAGACTAGAGATATCAAGATGAAATGGACGAAAATAATAGCTAGATAGTAACCACGAGATGGTAAAACAAGGAGAGGAAGACAATGGGCAGATGATTTAAGAAAGGTAGGAAAAGCCGCTTGGACTAGGATAGCTTAAATAATAGATAGGAATGGAAGAAGCTGGAAGAGGCCTATGTGTATGTGTCACAGGACACGATTTAAATATTCTATGAATCTAAATGTATTTATGTTTAGTTTCAGTAATAAAGTAAAATACGAGTCATATAGAAATGAAATTTTTAGGCGCGTGGATTTAAATTGTTTTTTAGTATTCTAAGATAAAATAATCGGTTGTTGCTCGTAGACATAGTGTCTTAAGTGTACCTCCGTCCGTTCATTATAAGCACTTCTCTTGGAATCAAATCAACCTCCGTATGTAATGTGTTCTCTAGCCAAACAAACAATTGAAATAACGCGGTTGGTTACTCCTGCGCCTCATGTTAAAACATGTGACGTGCTCATAAGCACGTGCTGATTACAGTACCTAGCGCGGAAAATTCGTCACTGACACGCCAGCCACTGCAATATTGGCTGCGTTTAAAAGCGTTGCCGATATCCGTGTTACATACTTGCATATTTCATTTTTATTTGGTAAAAGTATGTGCAAACTGCAGTACCGTAAGCTATGTTTTTTAAAACCTATAGATGCGATATTTGCAAAGAGAACAATATTACATACTTACCTAAGCCAAAACTAATTGAGGAATATCGTAATCATAATCTTTATTTGCAAGTAGCTCATTGCCACATATGGGTTAGTTAGACCAACAGTAGTTTAGTAATAATATCTTTATTATTCCTTTTTCCAATCACCTTCGATTGGATTGATTTAAATTGATAATTCACTACTCTATTATTATAATAATGGCTGAATTATAAGGGTCGAAGGACTGGCACCAAAATCGATGACGTCAGCCCTGTATCAAGTAAAACAACTGACTATCAACTAGATTTGCCCAAATTTGACGCTAGCAAGTTGTTACTGAATTCATAACTGCATAAACTATCCAGATAAGGGAAAATTTTTGGACATCTTTTCTGAATTTTAGGCATATTGATTATCTGATTAATAAAATATTAAAAAAAAACTTGCCTGCTGCTCCTGCGTTGTTTTATTCTGTTGAAATTAGTATCCATTTCGTTCACCTTCATATCATTAGGCCTTCGTACTTGCTATGCCACTTGCCACACAGCTATCGCAACAAAACGCAATCGTTCCATCGTAAACAGTATAATTACAATGCGAAATTCAGCCACTGAAGAAAATAAGTGGTATGTGTTACTAAAGAACATTCTTTATTTCTTATTTTTTAAAGAATTCATTAAAAGGAGGTTAACATTCGACCCATTACCTTGAGTGGAAAACAGAACTTTGGTTTCGACTGTATTTACCTTTACGTAGGTAGGGCAGAGGTACCCTTTGTGGCCACTTTAAGGATTTTTTGAGTTTTAAGCACTAAGTATACTAAATGGTCTTAGGTATTTAAGACACAAATTATATTTAAATTATAGATAATTTATCTACCTTTAAAGGTACATTTTTCAAATTTATAAAAGTAAAATAGTTTTTTTTATATTACACACAATGAGTGAGAGGTGCCAAATGTACCGGTTTTGGCCACTTACTGATAGTTAAACTTTTGTAAGTATTGCGAAAAATCAAAACCAAACCCAGGTAAAATCAATATATTCTAATGCGCTAGAAACCAGTCAATTGCAAAACAACAATTTAATTGTAAAAAACAAAGGTTAATAAAGTATTTCATCCAAAACAAATTTCTTAAAATTTTCATACAATACATTTTTTCAAACAGGAAATGGAATTTATTGAAAAAAAATCTTATGACATAAGGAATTCTAACGGTTGTTATTATTACCTTAAAATACCTTATTTTAATTGCCTTTATCAAAAATGGCTAAAAGTTGTTTAGAAAACCTTTAGAGCAAAAAGTGGCCAAAACCGGTACAGTGGCCAAAACCGGTACGCCTGCCCTATGGGTCAGGCCGTAGATTTTGCCACATTCGAGGGTACAAAAGTCTCCGCCTCATATAATTTTAAATATAGTACTCTTAGAAATGTCTCAATCTTATCATCGTGTTTCCTAAGAAATAGCAAACCAAGGCAGATATAGATATTTGGATAAGTTTATATATTTGGAAAACTATTTGACATTTCCTTCCCAAAAGTGACGGATTTTTTATAAAAACCGCGAATCCGCAGTGGTAGGTGTACAGCTTAAACATCGATAAAATTATCATTTTTTAACTTATTGATGAGCTGTTTGATTTGACGTTATAAAATAATAATAAGGTTGCCATTCCTTTAATATCTTTGAGTCTTTCCTAAGAAAAAAGATAAATTTTCGGCAATAAGATTTTTTTTTTGAAAATCCATTTCTTTGCGCTACTTATATTGCGCAACCATTTTCACCCATTTTATGGTTTTAAAACATTTATTAAGATTTTGTTTGAGTGCTGGCATCACCAAAGTATCGTATTCTATGGTCAATGCAGCGTTGACGACCATATTTTTTGACATTTCGGTGTCAACTCCGATCAAAGTGAAAAGTGTCGCCTACTTTGCAGAGTGCATTTTTTGAGATTTCAAGGTAAGTTTTTGATTAAAACTTATAAGTGTTGTTGCGCATGGTTTAATTAGATGTGTGTGATCTGTATATGTTAAACTAGCCTTGTTAAATAGTATATTTTAAGAGTTATAATCGATTTCATTTGCGCCTCGGTTCCGCAAAACTGTCTTTATGTCACTTTGCGATACCGGGTGCGTAGAAATTGCGCCACTTATTTTACGCTATTGAATAATAGTGCATGCACACAAGGTTTTCAAGTTTTTTATTATTTTGAAATTACTTTTAGCTGTAATTCCGCTAAAAAACATGACTAGCATTACTATTAATTGATTTGTTAGATTTTATTAATATTCTATAAGTACAGGGTGTTCGGCAGAACGTTAAACATACGAAAATAGGGGTAGGTGCGGTGGTCTGCTACCTAACCAGCCTCAAAGATTTTACCTAGGTCCAAAGTTTTTTTATTTTGTATTCTATAAGTTTTGGAATTTCGTCACTTTCATACTAACTTTTAAACCCATGTAACTTTTTTTTTATTGACAGATCTATTTTTTTTATTATTTTTGGCATCCTAATGGTTGGCAGGTCCTTTTAAAAGTGATATTTCAAGCAGGTTGTTGCTAGAGTCAAAGTAATGGACTCTCAAACATTGAAAAGAGTTGAAATAAATTTTAAAGTTGTATTATATTTATATAATTAATAATGAATAATACCAAATACCTCTATCTAACAAATTAAATGTATTTTTTTTGTAAATTAAACAAATCATACATAGGTAGGTACTTACTAGTTTTTGTCATCCTGTTTAACTTTTCATTGTGCGCAATATATAAAAAAGAATTACTCATAGGTACATTATTGTTAATTATTAATTAAACATACTTACATACCAACATCGTGTTTTTTTTCTAGTTTGATGCAATACCTCTTGTTAGTACATGTTTGTTAAATAAAATCACATTAATGTATGTGCTCCTTAATAATTTTGCGCTACCATTTTGCACCACTTTGTGCGACCGACTCGTAGAAAATTTTGCGTCACCATTGCGCTATTTGTGGCAAAATCTACGGCCTGACCCCTATATGATATCACGGGTGATTCTTGTTCCCGTAGGAATATCGAGATAAAAGAATATGAAGGTATATCTATGTATATATATCTATGTCTGTGCTAAACTTTATCCAATCCGTTCAACCATTCTGGCGTGATACAGTAACAACCATCTATTCATCGAAACTTTCACATCCTACTATATAAATGTCTAAATGTCAAAGTTTAGATGTTTGGATGTTTGTATGTTTGTTACTCAATCACGCCAAAACGGCTGAACGGATTTGGCTGAAATATGGGACACATATACTTTGTAGTCTGGAGAGGAACATAGGCTACTTTTTATCTCGGAAAAACTTCACACTCCCGCGGGATAAGGCCGTGTAGTCCACGCGGGCGAAGCCGCGGGCGGAAAGCTAGTTTATAATATTAGAAGGATATGAGATTAAACGAGACGTTCTTAATGTTCTTTAAAGTACGTTTATATTGTTCATAAAATTCTTAGAAAGTTCTTCAGGCGTGATAGCGGACAAGCGCTTGCCTATCAACCAATAAAAAAAATAAAAAAGTTTAAGTGGGAGTTTAGAAATTCTTATAAAAGTCAATTCAGTAGTTTAAGATGATATGCCAAATGTGGACAGATATGACCTCGGAAGTATCGTGTTATAAGAATAAAAGAAGTTAATTTGTTATTATGAAGAGAAGAGTATAATAATAATAATATCGTAGCGTATGACGAAGTTTTCTACGTAAATAACAATGAATTATCGTTTATCTTTTGAATCATTACAGAAGTTCAGTTGTTTTCGTATTTCTATTTCAGTTTGGGAAAAACAATTACAATTTGTGAATGAATTTACAAACTTATCTGTGTTTGTGGTGACACATTTTGAATACTTAGAATAACATAGCAATTATCAGGTCAGGTGGTTTGTTATTCACGTATTACTCTATGTTAAATAACAGACTGAGTTTGTGAGTAGTACGTAGTACTGTGTAGTGTAGTAAAAGATTCTATTTTTTATAGATATTCTCAAATGTGTGTAGGTACTGCCATGTGTCTCCAGAGATTTTTACCAAATTTGACTAAAAATAAAAGCGTAGTAAGATCATAATTATGTTATATTTTGGAGATAGAATGTTAACAACAATACCGTATAAATCCATAATAATAATAATGCATACAGATAGATCCGAACTTAGCAAAAACAATTTAAATCTTAATTCTGGACGCTTAAATTTTACTCTGAAATGATTATCAGCAGATTTACATGAAATATTATTTCTAAACCTTTTACGGTATGTTCCCAATTAGCTTTTAAAGCCTGATTTATGTGACAAAACAATACATTAAAAAGAAAAATAAATACTACACTATCTCTAAAATCAGTTGAACCAACCTACGTAAAAACCACAGCACAAGATGGCTTCAAACCAAAACAGCAGAGTTAATTACAATACAACATAACGCTATAAGCTTTGGGCAAACCAAATTTGCAGATATACCTGTGAACGGGTGTACTTGACGCATGCTAAGATGCATGCGTCAAGTACACACATTCACATCGCGAGCTGCAACTTGCCCGACCAGCCAGAACTATTAGAACTAGCATTAAATTCCTTCATGGGCATCCCTCCAAGTAACTAACGGAAGCGAAATAAAATATCATGAGAACCTAAAAACAAACTAGCCCTTAGAATCAGGTGAACAACACGCGTAGAAACAACAATAGCACAAGATAACCTCGAACTAGTATCCATTAAGAAATTCACTGACATTGTTTTTGTAGTCCTTTTCTTTAATTTTGTTGTCATTTTTACTATTTATTGACATGTTTTTATTATTTATGGTCGTAAATTTTTCAGACACTTTAATATTGTTATTTTTTATATAATTTTCTTAAAATGAAGAGCGTCGTTTCAAATGACAACTTGTCCAACAAACACAATACTGAGTAATAAGCAATAAACTGTATAATTAAAAGATCTCATAAAATCAAATTATTCTGTTTTTGGCATAATTACTACTAATGTTTTTAAAATAAATTTCATCAAAACATTAATATGTTTCTTTAATACAAAACAGTATGCAGAACTTACGTTTTGGTATAAAACAGACCTTGTCTTACTATCTTTTTGAAACAAATTGTATTTTTGACATGCATTTTTATAGCTATTAGGAGCATTTTGAAGCAAGTAGCGTTTTGCTGTTTTAAAGTAATATAATATTTAAGGAGTACGAAATCGTAAAAAACTGAAAATTGTCCTTGATGTGACATCTTGCCTTTTGATACGACGCTATTCAAATGAGACTCAAATGTGTACGCCCATTGATGGCTAAACATAGTTTATTTTTAATAACACCTGCTGTATGTTTTACGTTTACAAATAAATTATTTGTATTTGTAGGTATTTGTATTTGGGCAACCAAAACTGCAGATACGCTATGAATGGGTGCACTTGACGCATGCTGCTTATCATCACGAGCTGTGAGCTATGTATCCGGCCAGTTGCTTCAAAATGTATTTTATTTAGTTTTTGATTCTCCCGATTCTTGGGCACCTTCCAAGTAACAAACGGAAACGAAATAAACAATAAGTAAACTTAAAAACCGACTAGGTACAAGAACTCAAAGTAGCGCAAGATAACCTCGAACAGACTCCATCAGTCATCACAAACAAAACACTACTTTGGGTAACCAAAACTGCAGATACGCTATGGGCGTTTGTGCACTACCACTGAATTTTACCGATCCGGAAAAAAACGGATGCTTGTATTTAATTAATTACTAATATAAATGATTAATTATTAAAATACAAGCATCCGATTTTTTCCGGATCGGTAAAATTCAGTGGTAGTGCACAAACGCCCTATGAATGGGTGCACTTGACGCATGCAGCTTATCATCGCGAGCTGCGACCCGCCCGCCCGGCCAGTCGCGCCGCGCGCACCGGCCACCTCGCACGTTTGGACCACGTCGCTATCTCGTCCCGCAGCGGGATCGATCGCACGTCTCAGTTATCACCCACCGTGACTCTGTGACTTCTGTGCCCTTAGTGTTGTGATGACATGTGCTTTTATCGTGCTTTCTAACTGGAACGAGTTCTGCGAGGAGATATTGTATTGACGAATCCGTAAGTAAATTGTTGGTAAACAATTTGACAAAAATATTTTTTTTATATTTGATATAAGTATAGTTGTATGTATACGTAGCTGTCAAGAAGAATGACAAAAAATTGGCGTAATAAAAAAAGAAGTACCTAGATTAGATAAAAAGAAATCAAATTAACTTAAAAAAGTAATAAACATTAGCGAGAATTTAAATACGAATAATAAATATAGAACGAACTATGCAAAATAGCAAAAAACACACTCAAAGAAACTTAATCCCAGTTAAGCCGGTTTTATTCATAGTCAAACCCAAAGCCAACAATAACAATACTGAAAAGACCAAAAAATCACGCCCTTTCATTTACATAGAACGCTCCTAAAACTCATCAGCATGATCTTTGAAGCCCAAAAGTGGTATAAGTGGAATCGTATTTCCAGTTGCTAGAGCGTCAACACGCACGTATATTTTTATACTCCTAAACTTAAAAGAGTTACCGAAAGAAATGTTAAGAACAGCTGCTATTTGAGAAACATACTGCATTTCATTGGCAGAAGCTTTTACGTTGTCTGCTTTAATTATTTTCATAACTGTAAAGTGAATGTGAGTTAGCATTGCATTTTTAATGTTTCATTACTAGGAACATTAGTTGTTATTCCATTACTGGCTTGCAAATAATACAGTGCGTGATCTGCGGCGCTCGATAGCCACCCGATTCCCATCAACGCCATCAATGACTGGCAGTTTTTAGTTAGACGCCTTAACGACTCCTGCCTATGATTAGTTTATAATAAACACTTCCAGATGATTGTCATTATACGTACTTGTTTTAAGTATTTCTCCACTTTCAAATGTTTGTTTAAGGATTAAGCTATATACCTACTGCTATCAAGTGAAATTTTAAACTTTCATGGTCATTTTCACTATAATAACTAGTATGAAAAGCTTAATGTTTACCATGTTTAAAGTTATTGTTGTCGAGTCCCCGACATTACGGCGCAGTTGCATACGCCAACATTTCAGTGTTACTTTATGATCATGGCGGGTGCCCAAAATCCCGATTTTCATAATAGTCTTGGTGTAAAAGAGTTGAAGTCAATAAAAATAAGAATTTGGTAGCAAACCATATTGTGTTAGCCCATTGGAAAGAACTGCGCTATCTTTGTTTAAAATCATGAGCAAAAACTACATTTTATGGCCACAACTAATGCAATGAAATGCTGATCGCGTATATGTGCAAATCTACCATATCCGGAGGTTTATAAAAGAACGTTTGATGACCTTTACGACGTTAGCCCTTTCGTTTGATGTAAACTGTAATCTGTAAATTGCTTTCGGAACTCGACAATCATAAAATGACATTTCAAGTTTCGTCATAAACTATTCGCACTGTGCATCTCTCAAGGTTGCTTGGTGAATCACTTACCACAAACATTACGAAAATAATAATCTAGAACATATTTTGGTTAGTACCTACATACATTTTAATTTCATAACATAAATATTGTGATCCTAAATATTCTAACATAAATATTATAAATACTTAAGTGGTCAAATAAAGATTAACTACAGTGCTTTAAATTAGTACTTACCTACTTTAGTGGGCATGAGAATCTCTTGTCTAAGTAGGGCAATTTGAATAGACAGCGTGGTAGAAATACTCGTAGTACTTATATGAAACGCGTGCTACTTGACTATCCACGTTACGAATGTATCTCTGTTAATCTGCAAACATTAATGTTTTATATGAGATGAGACAGAACAGAGCTCATTGAGACCGTCCGCAATGGCCCGTAATGCGCACACGCATCTGCGGCCTGGATGCCACCAGACCGTCTCGTGTATTAATCTGGACAATTCATCAACGCCGACTGCACTAATTAAACGTCTTGACTCGTAAGACACTCGAAAATACACATAATACAATCTCGTTTCAAGAACAACTTTGAAACTGACAGTCTCAATTGGTACTGCCACTGCTACAAACCAGTTGGCAATATGAGCTATATTTTATTTAATGCATCTCCTTAACTCGATAATCTTTATATCAGTCGATATTAATAAAATTGAATCGTTCAACTCGGTTGGATATGAAAAAATTGAGCGCATTCTTGCACCGGTATCGGACCGCATAATAATTTGTTGTTTGTAAATGTCACTAGACTCTCGTATATTCTCTTAATTGCTGTTTTTACAGTCGCTTTATGTTAAACATCCAACTAATGCATAATTATTAAGTAATATAAGACATAGTTTTGTTGCATCTTCCATTAAAGATTTTCGAGATAAAAGCATTATAATAGATAACTGTAGCATTTCAAGAACATTTGTATTTTTTAATAGTTATCACAAACATTACGGATATTATGTTCTATCTTCTTATTTTTAAGTTGATGTGATGGTTTCTTAAATAATTCGTAACAAAATTACGTATTAAACTGGTATTCATTCTAATTAACAAGTTCTACTTTCATTTTATATTGATGATGTCTTTTATCGAAATAGAGTATATTGTAGAAACGTAGCAATAATAAAAATATTGTCAGCATTATCCGAAAATGCACCAAACCGTACAAAGATAACACTATTAAAATACTTAGTACGTGCTTTAGTATTTTAAACCTACCTCAAGTAACTTGGTGTTTTTAAAAAGCTTATTTCTTTTATGTATTCTTTTCTCACCCTTTTTCAATTCATAGTCTATTTATGTGAACACTTCGATTTCAACGTCCAAACATAATAATAATTTAAAGTACAACATACATCGGTAATCTAAATTTTCCAAACTTCGTAAATTCATACGAACACATAAAATTTTATAGCACTCTAATATAATAGGAGCCAAGCGGAGATACCCAATTTGTTACAAAAATTATATAATGAGAGACCACGGATGCACCGCAGAGTCTTAAAAAATGCTTAAAAAACAACGAATTAGGCGCCGCCAGACTGGTTTGGCGTAACTCCGGAAGCGAACAGGTTCCACCGCCGAGATAACTATTAATTGGAATTTTAATTTTTACTAATGAAAGACACTCGTGGTGCTTTGGCTCTCGTGAATCGGTTTCTGAAACTATTACCGTGGATTGAGTAACTCTGACGGCTTTCACTGTACGAGTATACAAGGTAGTTGTAGTCGACGACACACGCAACGACTTATAGGCAAGTTTGTAGATCACTTTGTTACGAGGCGCTTCAGTCAATTGTAAGGATGACATAATGTGCAGTGCACAGATGATTAGACAGCGGCTGGTTTCTGAAATGCAATGGTACATAATTGTAGATTACCTGACCAACGCTAAAAACTAGTTGTCTGCTGTTTCTGTAACTATCTCTTCATCCAACTTTATTACGTGTTTTATTTTCATAGCTATTTATACATATTTTAAAATACGTTTGAACTACTAATTTAAATGAATGATAATTATCAAACTAAATAAGTTGACTTATCTAAAACGGTCGAGCTACTCAAACTCTACATTACAGAGCTATGTTGTCGTAAATCTTTTTATATCAATGAGTCCATTGACACAGCTTCTAATGAAGCTCATTACATTATAGATACTAATGAATAAGAATGTTGTAGGAATTATTCGTGACTATTAAAAATAAAGATAAAATCTAAGACTTTCAAAAAATAAAACAATAATAAAAGTATGGGAATCGAATCATACACAATACTTTCGTGATGCCATATCATACTTTGCGAATCGCATGTCCATCTTCACTTAGAAGACGCTTTCAAACTTAAAACGTAAATTGCGGTAAGAAATCAAGCAATACTGGCCAAATTGTTCAAGGGTCATCATGGCAGGTCACGGCTGTGAAATAATGCGAAGTTGAATAAGTGCGTAACGAGGAATGTTATATAACAGTATAATAGCCAAAATTTTCAAAGAATCACATAATGCGGATCTTATTCTTGGTATTTTTAGGTCAACGTCTCAGAAATACAATTTCCGTAGAAAGCAGGATTTTTGCAAACAATAACTAATTTAGTGGCACTAAGCGCAGGCAAAATAGTTTTAGAAACTTAAATTCGTATAAAGTACAAGTAAGTAAATCAACTTATTATAAGTAAATTACTTCAACTCACTTATGTCTAGGGAGCAAGAACATTAAGTCTAATCTTCTAAGACCTAGCATGAAAACATAATATGTTTAACTTTATAAATTACATAAAAGCGAAGTATTCTCACAGGAGATATTAGCCTATGCTAATTTGCAATCGTAAATATTATCGACTATATAACTGAGGAGACAATTTTGAGACAGGAAACACTCAAGTTTGTTTTATTGCCAGCTATTAATGTCTCTTAGTGCGACGAGTTTGATTTACCTTCACTAGCTGTACGCTTCCGACGTCGGCCACATTACACTATCGTTATCTTTAAACTATTAAGAACGTTGAACCTGAGCTATCTTTTGCGTAATAAAACAGGGATAATAGCTCCGTCATAAAGGAATAAAAGAAGATCAGATGCGCCCCAAATGGGACATTTACAAATTGCTATTCTTTTGTCTTCTTGTTTACTTTCGAAATCATTGTGAAGGTGTTAAAGTTTTACTGTGGCTTGTTTTGTTATATCGTAAAAGTGTTCGGTGTAGGTGGTACATTTAGGCATTTTCTCAATGGCCGCGTCTGCCCACGGGACCTCAGCTTACGGTCCGCCTACCTCGGCCGGGTCTGCCCTAACAGTACCGGCAACAAATTATTCCTGTTATATGCGTAATTGTACCTCTTTAGCCTAATCGTGCGCTTTGTTAGCCATGACTTTACGCAATTCATTTAAAATAAGTACCTACTTTAGGTACCCTCAAAATAGTAACGTAAATAAGGACACAAATCTGGCCTTATTTGTATTCGCTATTAAAATAAATTAGGCCAACTCGCCAAAATCAATTTGGATTGATCCCAAAATCGTTAATTAGGTTAGTAATTTCCATACCATTTAGACTTTGTGTTTAATAACATAAGCTTTCGAAAAGCGGGGTTATTACCATGTTAATATCGCGGACTATAGGTACAAACATAAACACAATCCTGCATTTCATAATAATGTGTTTAAATTAATTAATATTATAATTTAAGGTATACAGTACCTAAATCTAAATTAAGTGACCCATCAATATATGGGGCAGAAGCCCCGGTTTTGGCCACTGAACTGGTTTTGGTCACTTTTTGCTCTAAAAGTTTTCTAAACAACTTTCGCCATTTTTGCTAAAGGCAATTAAAATAAGGTATTTTAAGGTAATAATAACAACCGTTAGAATTCCATAAGTCATACGATTTTTTTTTCAATAAATCCCATTTTCTGTTTAAAAAAATGTTTTGTATGAAAATTAAAAAAAAAATTGTTTTGGATGAAATACTTTATAAACCTTTGCTTTTTACAATAATTAAATTGTCGTTTCGCAATTGATTGGTTTCTAGTGCATTAGAATATATTGATTTAACCTGGGTTTGGTTTTGATTTTTCGCTATACTGACAAAAGTTTAACTATCAATAAGTGACCAAAACCGGTACATTTGGCACCTCTCACACATTTTGTGTTTTAACCAAAAAACTATTTTGCTTTTTTAGATTTGAAAAATGTACTTTTAAAGGTAGATAAATTATCTATAATTTAAGATATAATTTGTCTTTTAAATATCAAAGACCATTTGGTACTTAGTGCTTAAATGTCAAAAAATCCTTAAAGTGGCCACAAAGGGTACCTCTGCCCTACCTACATGATCATTGAATAATTATTTTTCATGGTATTTTGTATTATAAAATCCTAACAGAAGGTTTGTTTGTCTGCTTTTATCGTTACTCAGCAGAGAAATTCAGCTGAGCTGCGGATAAGAAGAATTCTTTAGATAGATAGATAGATACGATAACGTTTCTTTCAACAATAATCTTATCTTATAGACAGAACTATTGGATTCTGTTTGACTTGCATTACTGCACGTAGAATTTTGAAGTATGTAAAAGTAAAATTTAGTATATTTTTCTGGAAAGACAGCATCTGTGATTTAAGGGGCTGACATGAGCCAACTAGCGCCGCCAATCGATTTGAATTTATTTCATCTAAATTAACCCAATGAACTGAATCAGTCAAGGTTTTGTGAATAACGTCTAATATTTATTAAATAACTTTAAATCGTTAATAAAATGCGTTCAATAGTTAAAAAATGGGTTTGAACCAAAAGTTGCCACTTTTAACAAAATTTGCAAAATAACGAAGAAATTTCCAAAAAAGTTCAAGTGCCTTAAAATTATTATGTTTAGTACTTCCCAACAATTTTTTTTGCTATTTCACAATATTCTAATATTGGAGTTATATATCCGGATATATTCGGATATCCTGAAAATGAAATGTTTTTAAACAATAAATGTGCACTACAATTTTTCACATAATGCAGTTTTCGTCGGCGCATACGACGAAGAACTACGTTAGGTATATCTTTTTTACTTCTTAAAAGCACTATACCCAACATTCTACTAAGTAGGTAGCTGACATCATTTGCAATACGAGTGCTGCATTGATCGTGTTACTCCGACAACGATTACTAGTAGCACGTAATTCAATCACGTTTAAGTTACACTGAACAGGCCACATAACGTTATCGCATCCATGTTATCTATCAAATTCCTATCGAATTACGTTATTTCTACTAAAGAGGCATTTTTACTTTAATCGTCAATAGCTCCTGGAATACTTACCAAGTTTAATTTCAATATTTGCTAAGTGTTATTGTGTGTGATCGTAGATTTGAATACCAAAATTTCGATTTGAGAAAGTGTTGGCTTTTGTATTGCTGGAATACTATTTCAAAAGAGATGGTTAATTTTATGCCAAGACCCTGTAACACATACGTAAAAATAGTATAAAATACATGTATTCCGTTGAAATAGGTTACACCTCAACATGCCCTATCGTTTTACGTGTACGAAATTACAAATAAAATAAAGCAACACAGTTTTGCAACTTGATATGTCTTCAAAAGCTATAAATCGAAAAAACTAGAGTCCACGCGCAATAACTCTGCGCGCAACAGGGATGTTTCTGGCGCTAGTTACAGTAGGTGCATTTTCTTAGTATTCGATTTTGACCGTGCGCAGACGCTTAAACTATCACCAACTGTCGTAACAAAAGACATATAAATCCCACAAACTTATCTGACCCAGTGTTGGAGGCGCCACAAGCAGTAAGTACAAAATTATCGAAATGGCTGTCAGCCGCCAAAAATATTTTTAGTTTCATATTTGACCACCAGGTCAGTTAAGGTTGTAAGTACATTTTGTTCGGACATTATTATTACTAATAGTTCCGAAAACTGAAGTATCCAAACAATACCGAACAAAAGATAAAATATGTTTATCTATTGACGCTTGTTTTTGAGATCTAAGAATTGTGTAATTTCCCAGAAGCAAATACAAAATAATGTTTTGTAAATATATTTTATAGAATTCGGTTGTCCTGAATGTGGAAGGACGGCCCGACTCAATGCAGTTTTAATTACATATAATATTAATATCTCTCGAGTGTTTTGTTTACAATAACTGTTAATATATTGAAAAAGTAAGGCCTATGCCCAGCAGTGGGCGTCGTTCGGCTGACATGATGATATTGAATAGGTAGAAATATTACCACGTACCAAACACTTGTGTAAATACGATCGTCATTTGTAAACAAGGTCTTGAAGATATCCCACTTTTTGTCCCAATGTTTCTCCACGCGTGCGACTGACGTCCTTATTTATATATATTGCCACCTTTATTAATAATGTAATAATAATTATCGAAGTGAATAAACATTTTATGAACAATTACAGTTGCCTATAGGAACATGGTAGTAGTAAAACATTTATACATAAGAAAATGAAACCAGTTGTTTTTAACCGACTTCAAAAAAAGGAGGAGGTTATCAATTCGACTGTATTTTTTTTTTTTATGTGTGTTACCTCAGAACTTTTTAGTTAATGAACCGATTTGGATAATTCTTTTTTATTTAAAAGGTGACGCTTCTCGTGTGGTCCCATTTAAATTTTATCAAGAACTGGCAAGAATTTCAGGAGTTATCCTGAATAATGTGTATTCAGACTTTATTTGGGTATATGGACGATTTCATAGTTTCATCAAATTGGGGATCGTTTTCAAAATATATTTTTTTCGAAAGTTGGTACTTCTGACCTGATCTTACTTTCACCAAGTCAGGACCAGGGGATCAAATCCCAGGAAAAATTCAGTAAGTACCAAGATAAATTAGAAAAATTCACGTATCATCGTCCTTTGAATTAAAAAACCTTATTATTTTTTTCGTTTTTTAGTGTTTGTTAATTTTTGTTTGAAGATCCGTTTTGAAGGCGGTTACATTTTTTTTTTCAAAAACGTTTTTGTTAACTTCCACTTTATGGATGGTTACTTTTTTCTATCACGATACAGAATGATGTTAAATTAAAAGGGACAATTTAACAGCTCATTAATACGCAAAATCTAAATATTTTAATCACTTTGATGATGTAACCGTTTCGAAGCGATTTCAATTTCACGTTGCATGCAAGGGCTGTAGATTCGATTCCCGTACCGTGCCAAATGACGGTTGATAAAATAAAACGAAGCTGGCCTATTAGTGCCGCTTTTGTTTGATGGATATTTTATGATTATTTTACTGGATTCTACGTAAAGTGTTTTTGTATGAATTGTTTTTTTATTATTCTAATTTCAAGAAGCTTTATTTACTTTAAACTTCAAAGTAATAAATATGATAAAGCTTCTTGAAAGTAAAATAAAAATTTAAAGGAAAACCAAACAGCATGAAATACAAAATACTAAAAACTAATTGCCGTACTACTTAATTCCATGCGCAAGATGTGGAATTCAGTAATATCTATTTTGCCTTTCAAAAAAATTGTTTCAGTCGGATATTTTGTTGGCGTCTACTGAACTCATTATGACCTTTTTACGGTACCTACCTCAAACTTAGCATAGGGAGCCGCCGCCCAGGGCCCATCAAGAGAACGGGAAACTCTAAGGAGAAGCGTCAACAAGATGCGTAGTAACTCAGTGGATGGATGTAGGGGGTCGGGCGGCGGAACGGGGAATTCTGTTGTCCATTCTGAGCCCGTGGTTAAAAGGCGCTAGGTGCTCCGGGGCGTGCCTCACCAGAGAAGCGTTGAAAGGACGCAGGCACGGGGTGGAGTTACGGTGTCTTACACCCTCGGACCCGCAATCTCTCCACCCCACGTGGTGAGGAGGCTGGCCCTGGGGGTTTTAGTGGGTCCAAGCCTCACATAACCCCGTCATGTACCCGTGCCTAAAAAAAGGCCTAACCATCAGGACACAGGCTGATATAACACGCTTACGGTGAGGAGGCTGGCCCTGGGGGTTTTAGTGGGTCCAAGCCTCACATAACCCCGTCATGTACCCGTGCCTAAAAAAGGCCAAACCATCAGGACACAGGCTGATATAACACGCTTACGGTGAGGAGGCTGGCCCTGGGGGTTTTAGTGGGTCCAAGCCTCACATAACCCCGTCATGTACCCGTGCCTAGAAAAAGGCCTAACCATCAGGACACGGGCTGATATAACACGCTTACGGTGAGGAGGCTGGCCCTGGGGGTTTTAGTGGGTTCAAGCCTCACATAACCCCGTCATGTACCCGTGCCTAAAAAAAAGGCCTAACCATCAGGACACAGGCTGATATAACACTCTTACGGTGAAGAGGCTGGCCCTGGGGGTTTTAGTGGGTCCAAGCCTCACATCACCCCGTCATGTACCCGTGCCTAAAAAAGGCCTAACCATCAGGACACAGGCTGATATAACACGCTTACGGTGAGGAGGCTGGCCCTGGGGGTTTTAGTGAGTCCAAGCCTCACATAACCCCGTCATGTACCCGTGCCTAAAAAAAGGCCTAACCATCAGGACACAGGCTAATATAACACGCTTACGGTGAGGAGGTTGGCCCTGGGGGTTTTAGTGGGTCCAAGCCTCACATAACCCCGTCATGTACCCGTGCCTAAAAAAAGCATAACCATCAGGACACAGGCTGATATAACACGCTTACGGTGAAGAGGCTGGCCCTGGGGGTTTTAGTGGGTCCAAGCCTCACATAACCCCGTCATGTACCCGTGCCTAAAAAAAGGCCTAACCATCAGGACAGAGGCTGAAATAACACGCTTACGGTGAGGAGGCTGGCCCTGGGGGTTTTAGTAAGTCTAAGCCTCACATAACCCCGTCATGTACCCGTGCCTAAAAAAAGGCCTAACCATCAGGACACAGGCTGATATAATACACTTGCTCTTACGCAAATAATCTTCAAAAAGATTATTGTTCCTTTTAAGTTCTCATGGAACTGATACGCCTCTGGGTGAATTAATAGGAACCTTTGCGGGGGCAAGCTGTCACTCCCAGCCGAGCCGCAAGCCAACCCTCCAGAGATTTATACGATTCTGTTATTTACACTACATTTGTTATTTTCATTTCCACACAAAGGACGCCCACAGAGTAGCAGCTATGGAATTAAAACCAAATAGTTTTTTTTTAATTATGGCTGTATTTTTCAGATAAAAAAGGTATTACAAAAAATGGATCATTTAGTATAAATAAAGAACAAAGATACCAAAGCATACCTACCAAATAAGATTCGTATTAATATAATTTCTTAATACCCTGAGAACATAATCAAGGTATTATTTTGTACTGAATTGCTTAATTTATTCAAGTCAATAAAGGATTCACGGCTGTCAAATGTTTGGGCAATAGTGATTTCCTTGTGAATATTTCAAATAATAGGTATGTACCTATGTCTTTCACTCCTTGATACTAAATTAGCATGGGTCCCTAACGTTGGCACTGTCTGCCAACTCGAGATATTAGGTGTTTAGACCACATAATGCTCAAAATTGACAAAGGCAAAATGTGTGCTCGAGTAGTAAGTAGTACTTAACACATCAATAACAGATCATTCTATGTCTTTTTTACAACTCTCTAACGTAAATAATGAATCAAAAATTCGCAAGGTACAAAGGGTTACTGACTATGACAAAGCATTAGATAATCTTCTTTGTAAGAATATGGCCAATTTGCTTCTCTCAGATGATCCAGAGACCATATGTAATGAACTAGTGTTCAAAATCACTGAATCACTAAATGAGAGCACATATGAGAAAAGCATTCCGAAAACCCAACGGATTATCAAACCTTGGATAACACAAGGAATATTACGTTGCATTAGCAATAGAAAGAGAATGCAGAAAAAGCTCCGCTTGAATCCACATGATGAAGTTCTGGCTGTCACCTACAGGCGCTATCGCAATTTTTGTAATAAACTAATAAAAAAATTAAAACATAACTAGGTATGAGAAAAAAAATCTTGAAAATTCAACGAAAAATGCAAAGTGCCTATGGAAAAATATTAAGACCCTCGCACACGTAAAGCAGAATAACTCCGACAATGAGAAACTCCTAAACGTAAAATCTACCACCTATATATCTGTTGACCACGTTAACAACTTTTTCGTAGGCATAGGAGAAAATCTTGCAAATGGAATTTTACCCCTTAGCTCCATTGAGAAATTGTCCGTCTCCCGGCATCTAGATCATTCTCTGTCCTCATCCTTCGCTCTACTGGAAACCGATCCGCAAGAGATACACGATGTTCTTATGAGTTTAAAAACCAACAGTGCTGCTGGATTGGATCGCATACCAGTAAGTTTTCTCAAACTAGCTAAGTTCGTCTTAATCATATCACGTCGTCATATCTCACCTGGCTAACACTTGTTTTAGAAAAGGTGTATTTCCAACCATTCTCAAACAAGCTGTCGTTACCGGTTCACAAGGGTGGGGAGAGAGAAGACGTCAACAACTATAGACCAATTTCTGTCCTGCCTTCATTGTCCAAAATACTAGAAAAACTCCTAAACAACAGACTTCTAAAATTTCTTTATAAGTTCAAAATCTTGTCTGATTCACAATATAGTTTTCAAGCAGGAAAATCAACCCAAGATGCGGTAATGGCTCTGTCCTCTTTAATTACTCAACAATTGGACAATGGATGAAATGCCTAACAGTATTCTTGAATCTGAAAAAGGCTTTTGACACCGTCGCTGTTCCCATCCTTGTGCAAAAATTAGAAAATATTGGGGTGAGAGGCACTCCTCTGAACTTGTTCAGGGACTACCTGAGTGGAAGGACACAGAGAGTAAAGGTGGGACGATATGTAAGCAAGGATGCAAGCCTGACCTTCGGGGTACCCCAGGATTCAGTCCTGGGACCAACCTCATTTTTAATATATATCAATGACCTTTGCAAGATAAACCTAAGCAACACCAGGATCTTTTCCTATGCTGACGACACTGCCCTGGTGATTACTGGTAATTCATGGGACTCAATAAAAAGAGATGCGGAATCTGCACTTGCTACAACTGCTCTTTGGCTCAGATACAACCTACTTACATTAAACACTGCCAAAACTATTTTCATGTGCTTCACTATAAACACCAGAACTCAACCACATCCTGGTTATAGTCTTAAAATACATAGCTGCAACCAATCAAGCAACAATACCTGTAACTGCCCTGATATAACTAACTACAAAATACCTCGGTATTATGATCGACGAAAAGCTCTCCTGGCATGCTCAAATTGATCTGATTGCAAGCAAAATTAGGAAACTGATATGGATATTTAAAATTCTGAGGTATTCTGCTAGTAAAGAACTACTTACAAAAATATATGTTGCCTTGGCACAATCGATTATTATTTATTGTATTCCAGTCTGGGGAGGCGCGTCTAAAGTAAAATTTCTGGAGGCAGAACGTGCACAACAATACTTTTGAAAGTCATGTTCTTTAAAAAACACAGATTCTCAACACATACTCTTTATTCAATGACAGACTTAATGACTATTCGACAAATGTATAACTTGCACACTATTTCATTAAAACACAAGTCACTACCAATTGACTACAGTATTTTAGCAAAAAGACGTAATGACACTGTAGCTAAAACAAGGAAATGTAAAACTTACTTTGCCAAACACCAGTACACTTACCAATCATCCTATATATATAACCATGTTAATAAACTTCTTAAAATATACACAAAAACCAACCACGTGTGCAAGCAGCTAGTAACAGAATGGGTTAAGAAACTGAACTATGAGGAAACAGAAAATATTATAGTTCATATTGGTACTTAACTGAGTTATCTCTTAAGATTTGATGCTTCTTATTCAATTTTATTTTATTTATGCATTGTTTTATTTCTATCTATACATAAAAATATATAACATAGTTAAATACATACAAATGCATACGTGGCCACACACGCATACGCCCACACACACTTATACACACACATACACACACACAAACACACACACACACACACACACACTAGCACATTTTAGAGTTAATATTTCTGTTGTTATTTTTTAAGTTTTTTTATTTTATTTCTTTAAAAACACGAAAAACGGATGTTGTTACGAGAGAGCGATTTTCTCCTGGTACAGGTGTTTTTTACACTTAAAAGGGGGAATCAACCATACCCTGTATTACCCAATAGATTTTTATGAATTAAATAATTATTCATTTTCATCAATGAAAATCATTTAATTTTCATGGGTACGACAAACGAGTTGTCATACATTTTCTTCTTAGAAGAAGTGAATCAAAAATATTTTTAAGTACACAAAAATATAGCCATGTCACCAGTTAATTATACATTGCACCCCCCCGCAAACTTATAAGCGGTAAGGTTCGATCACAAAAAACTTGACTGACGGACAAACAAAGTAAAAAGTCAATTCAACATTTGCATGTCATGATGCCAAGCTTTTAGGGTAGGGACACATTAGCATCAATACCTAAGGTACTATGCACAACATTTATCGAAAGTGCTCGGAAATCATCTTGAGTAGGTACAATTTGCTAAAAACAAGGGTTTGCAACTATTTGGTCGACCACGGACATCGTAAAGTAACGGAATCTATACTAATATTACAAAATATAAAGTTTTTTTTTGTAATGAAGAAACGCGAAAACTACTGGACCTATTTTAAAAATTATTTCGTCATTAGAGAGCCACTTTCTTCCTGTGTGACATAGGCTATATGTTATCCCGATATTCCCACGGAACGGGTTACATGCAGGTAAAACTGCGGGGAGCCACTACACATATAATAAAGAGGTAAAGTTTTTTTGGATGTTTAACGTAATCACTGGTCTGGAACCACGCCAGAACCACGCGAGTAAATTCGTGGCGAACAACTAGCTCGTCCGTTTTAATATTCTATTAATTGTACAGCGATGTAGGTAACAAACAAGTAAGTAATGGGCACCATTACCACAAACCCTATCCTTTTGTAGTTGGAATTGGAACACTGTGCTACAGACCATAATTTTATAGAAAAAATATAAATTTGCATAAAAATTGAAACTCTCAATCTTTATAACTTGACTTTTAAATTATGATTTAAGCAACTTGCCTAGCTTCATTTATTTATACGAGCTTTTTTTGTCTGTTCATATATCAATAATCTAAAATAAAACCCCACTTGGATTTTCTTAACATTTTATACTTTCATGGTCATTATCGATTCCACTATAACTATCACCTATGAAAAATTTGTTTGCGTGTCCCCGATATTACGACGACACAGTTACATGCGCCATGATCACGGAGTAACTGATTGGCTATTCTTTATTTCAAAAGACAGTTAAATATATTTGCAAGTTAAGTACAGTGCAACACACTATAATCGCCTCCCTATAAAACCTTACGCTTTGATCGCCGCCCTATTGTCCAGCAATAGATGGCGATAAAACCTCACTGTGTGCAGGAATTTTTATGTTTCCGATTCATACACGCCTTTAGAATTGTAAGCGTTTATTTTTATGAATAGTAATAGGTACTTGCCTACCTAATGATAATATTAATGGAGATACTAAAAACTATATACCTATGAGATCATGTCATCATGTCTTTATTTCAGTTCAGATACTTAATTTATTATCGTTTCAAAATATATTTCAGGAAGATAATTTAAAGAGTCAATATATTTTTTATTAAACGATTATAAGTTATAAAATTATCTATAAACTATTTTATCAACGCGTTTATGATAATTGAATCAAGATTACCTATTTTAAGCAATAGTTAATTAAAATAATGCTGTTGAATTTAATTTAACGAAGCCGATAACAGTAAATAAGATCACATGTTTTTATGATGTGCCATTTATAAAAAATAACAATCAATTCCATAACTTTTATATTTGTCAATAATTATTGTTTTGCAGTAGGTACCTAATTTAATATAAATCTTAGATAAAATATCATTAAGAACGCGATAAGTGATCAGTGCTTTGACGACAAATACCCGTAATTATAATTTGTGGAAAAAAAAACGTTTTGAAAAAATATACGATTCTGTGCCAACCCTATCATTGGAATGCACGACCTTGTGGTTACTAGCAGAAATCCAATCGCTGTTAAGGTACTATCGAGGATTCGATATTAGATTTCTAGTTGTTTTTTGCAAGCTGTACAAGACATTTACCTGTTTTGTGGTATAAACAGAAATTAAAGTCCTATATTATAAAAATAGCTGGATGCGGGCAGCGGAGGACCGATCGTTGTGGAGATCCTTGGGGGAGGCCTATGCCCAGCTGTGGGCGTCGTTTGGCTGACATGATGATGATTATAAAAATATTAAACAGTCACGTTTCAAAGAGGATTTGAAAATAAACAGAAATAAGAGCCAAAAATAAGACTATATAAATATTGTGCAAAAAATTCCAGGATTTCGGAATTTTGCCTACAGGCACTAATTAATATGTAGAGAACCTTATATATCAATAAAGTTAATTGGAAGTTAAATAGACCTACTGATCCTGGGCAGCTAGGTACTGTGAGGTATTTACCTTACTGGTTGTGAACTCGTTAACTTTAAATAAAATACTTATACTTTATAATACATTTTTCTTATTTTTTATCTCACAGCCGTGCCCCAAGGGCGGCTTGACACAGAATCTGCAAAAAACTATCCACGCCAACCTTTTCTTTTTTAATTTCTTTACTATCAATGGTTTCAAATAAATAACACTGTAAAAAGGTTTGCTCACAATACCCAATATATATTGCCAGCTAAATAAACTAACCATCGTTACAACCATACCCCTCCGTTAAAAAAAAATCCAACGGTTTGTTTTTCCAAAGTGACAAGCCTAATACATAAAGCCTTGGTCATGCATAAGGTATGAACCTAAAATACACAGCTAACTACCTAAGGTAGAAACCCTACCAAAAAAATGGTCAATAAATTGTCTCCCATCGGAGCTGGTTGTGAGTCGGGTCGATTTTTCTAAATAAGTACTTCATTTTCAATTTTTCAATGAAAGAAATACTAGCTGCGTCCCGTCTTCCCTCTCATGGAAATTCGGCATAAAAAATAGCCTACGACTTATAGTCAGACCTACCAATATTAAAAAAATAGATTATGCCGTTTCGGAGGAATTCGATAGCAAACATATGACACGATATTTTTATATATTAGATATAACGTATTAGTGGTATTAGTCCAGTCAATATCGACACAAAAAAGGACAAACATCGCAAACGCGCATGTAACTACGATTTTTTAATATAAATAAAATAAAATAAATAGTCCCTTGAGAGTAGTTAACACCCAAGTTTGCAACCCTGAAAACCCTGTGCTACCCCCGTGGTGCTCGAAAAACTGCCCCTAGTTTCAGTTTTTTCGAAAAACTACCCTAAGGAAGCGTTTTTCAAGTATCTTTGTTCAGCACTTCAATAAAGATAACAAAATTTGCTAGAATTTGAGTGAAACCTGAGCACGCTATGTCCATTGGTTGCGAAGCTACAGCAAGTCAAAGATGGGCAATTCTCCCGCAGTGTTCGGAAATCTAAACTTCTGTCACTTGTTTCAGTTTAAAAAGACCCTGCTCAAAATGGTGGCTTGCATATGCTAAATAGCAATTGCATTTGCAAGCCACCATTGCAAAATGCTTAGGGTCGTGCACTTGCAGAAAGGCCGGACACAAGTGGACTAGACTGGATGAGACCAGGGTGCCTACCATCAACTTTAAGACAGCGATTCAAAAATAGCGCGATGCAGAATAGGTACCTAAAATAAATTGCTTTCTTTCGTACTATGACCTTCTTAAAACTGGATCGCAAATGAATTGCTAAATGTGAATGACCAAACTATTTGTGCCCTTTTTCTTCTACTCGTCTCTTTTACTCGGTAATATATAATCGAAATAAGAGTTGATGACAGCTCAGCGGCTGTGAAATGTCATTGAATGATCACTGAATCGCTGTCATTGATATTAAGCTGTCGTGGTACGAATAAGCGAAGCAGTTCAGTTTAGGTCCTAAACAAAACCGCAATAAGAGTTGATGGTAGGCACCCAGGTCCTTCCAAAAGGGCGAAAGTCTAACTGTTCTTGCTTGACCGTGTAAGTTAGTATTATTTTATAGTTTAGCTTTGTTTAAGTTTGTTTTTTATGGTTACGTTAATACTCAGTGTTTACGTTTATTTGTTTTGAGCTTCGATCAACAATAACACCTAGTTCTAGATACATACTTGGAGTGACAGATATGTCCAAGCCTCATAAGCCCACTTGAGAGTACAATTTATACGTAGATTATTTTGACAGTGTCATTATTACTAAGGTATTTCAAACTTGGAACGCTTCTTGTCATTTATAATGTAAGATCGTAACATTCGTAACCTTATTTTCTCCGTTTAAAAAAAAGTCAGTCTGGCCATATAAAGATTTCATTTAGTTCGTGAGCCTTCATCTAGTACTACGAGTATTATTGTTGTTCGAAGCTTTTGAGACCATAAACCTTTGACTAGCTGTATCTCTGCAACCAATGGACCAAGAGTACTCGGGTTAAGCTCAAATTGTATTAAATTTAGTTAACTTTATTAAATTATAAAGCAACTATACTTCAAAAACGCTTTCTTAGGGTAGTTTTTTTGAAAAAACTCAAACAAGTGCCAACATTCACAGTTTTTCGAGCATCATGGAGGTAGCACAGGGTTTTCAGGGTTACAAACTTGGGTGTAAACTACTCTCAAGGAACCTAACAACATATAAAAAAATCGTAGATACATGCACGTTTGCGATGTTGGATGTCGATATTGACTGGCCTATATAACTACCTAACTCGATGATAATATTTTTTATGGATCATACGTGATAAAAATCAATCACCGTTATTAGCCTCCTATTGGAAAATATGCCTATAGGATATTGATCAAGCACAGTGACCTACAAAACTTCATATTCTAACATCCTGTCCTGGATCTACGTCCCAAAACAGAAAATAAGCTGAAGTATAAGAATGTTTTGGCCGGATAGAGTATTACTATCACAAAAAAGTATTAGGTAGGTAGGTACTTTCTTGCCCTAATGACGCAATCCCAGCGTACTTTTTTAAAAACATTGCCCATCTTCAGATCCGAACGAACCGCGTATGCGTTATTAATTTGTACAAAGACTTATGTGTTATTTCAGAGCCGCGCTCGCTCCCGCTTTTGCCGGCTAACATGAGGTGAGTCATACGCCTATAAACAGCTTACACCCGCATTGCAGCGCACGCGGCGGACGTCTAACGCCAAGTTCAACAAACGTGCTATAAGCTATCATTCTTAAATTAGATGTGCAGTTCCATACGATCTTTGAAGCTCGTGTGGTTAGCGGGAGATTAGTATGATTAGTTTAGGTTATTCTGTAAAAAAAAACAACGCAGCACATTGCAGTGGTGTGGACAATGAACCTATTAACGCTAACGTTGAGCGACAATCTTAATTCGTAACGACATTTTTTGTCACTTGCAAAGATTGTAGAAAATCCACTCGGATTCAAGCCAACCCTTTCTCTTAAAAGTCGATCTCATTCTCGCCTAGTTATTTCCTTTCAAAGGACTTATTACCCCATCTGGATAATGGCAGCCTCAACCATACGTCTTTAAAACGCGCGACAAACCGTATTATCTCGAAGGCACTCGTGAACTCGCTATTAGTTACTCGCACACCTGCCTGGCGCACGATGTCAATGCCCGTCAAACGCGGCCCTAGCGTACATATGGTAACCAACTATTTCGTACGAAAATAGCCTTTCTCGCCATCGCACAAGGAGAAGCTCAACAGCACAGCAGTCCGCCACTGTACCTACGCCAACTATTATGGCAAACACTGCTCCGCGAACTATGCTTAATTGCCTCGGACACTATTTTCAAACAAACCTACTATTTACATAACGTGTACTTTGTACGGACTTCAATTGTCGGCACAAAAATTACCACATTTAGTTTGACCAAATTCACAGTCAACTTCTAAACTATTTTTGTCTTTGTGATATTCTTAAGAATATCCATAAACCAGTAGTTTTACGACTGAACATATATTTGTCATCATCTTTGTTCTAAAGTCCTTAATTATCCAAGTAACAAGGAAATTAGGTCAAACGATGCAATTAAACCGTCAGCGGGCCATGTGAGAAATCAATCTGGAAAAGAAATATTAATCGAATAAAGTGAAGCATCTAACAACAGCGTCTATATTTAGCGGATAGCGCTTTTCAGAGTAAAGCTTACAAAGAAGACCATTAAGAAATCCTTAATTACAGTGGTATCTAAACAAATAAAGACCAAGTATGGTAAGCGAGGTATTTCTTACTCCGCTAGTAATGTAAACTGGGTGGTAATCAGGAGATGTGGCATTATCCTGGTGCAGGTTAAGATTCGTTGCGCTCGTCAAGGCACAGAGGGGCTAGGAATGCAGCGAAATATGCGCCGGCTGTACTGTAATTGCGGACCAAATTACCCTTTATACGAATACTTCAAAAAGTGGTTCATGATGTAACGTTCTTTTTTAATGAGGAAAATAGAAATACACACATCTAAATGGTACCTAATCTGTAAAATTCTTTGAATTTTCAAAAACTCTACACACATAACAAAAAATATATTTTTTGAAAATACTTCTGATAACAAAACAGTATAGCCGAGAATCATTAAAAAGTAATGCCCTAACCACTCTAAACAAAAATAGAACTTATTCATGTGTATGCAACCACGATCCACATCTTATGCATGAGTAACGAACACTTAAAACCATAACGATAAAAAACTAATGAAATCATACTAAATAATTATCTTAACTACCAATTACGGATGCAACACTTCGTATATGTATTGTAAATTTTATTAACATTAAAGCTGGCAAGTTTATATCTACAGATTTAAATAAGCCCGTCGTTAATGGCTCAACTTTTTGTAGCATCAATCAAAACACTCATCAAATGCTAAACAAATAATCGAAATGAATCCAACTTAAGCAATTAATAATCAAAATACTGACCAACCAACAAAATTTAATTTTCAAAGAAACTAATGGAAGAGTTGAGCATTGTTTTTCTCTCTTTAGTTAACACCCAAATATTTTATTTTATAGAACAATGTTTCCAGAGTTAAAAAACGTATAGTAAATTTTAAATAGAAATAATTTATATTATAGGCCTTCCCCATCTTAAACCATGACACGAAACATTCTTAATAAATTTACAGATCTCATAAAATTTATAGCATATTGCTACCTCAGATGTTTTTCAAGCAGCGTCACTAGCCACTACTTCCAAGTCTGTCTTAATCCATTAACATTTCCTGTAACGGGCTGTCCATTAAAATTAGATAGAACGTTTCCTAAAGGCAGGGCTATTACTCGATGTCGCGCTCTTATAAGTGAAAAATAAACCTGTATCTTGAGAGCCTGTGATCCAGAACTGGTTGATATGTGGTCAGCTATTAGGCCTGACTGGCGTCTTGAAGCCGCTTGGATTTCCGGCGGTCTCGTCTAAACACCGCTTACGGTTCCCATTGATGACTCACTTCAACGTTTGACGTTTAACTTGCTAAGACGTAAAATATTACTATGATAGTACATGTGTCAATCATGTAGATGTAATGAAGATAATGATAGTACCTACCAACGGTTCTCATCCCCTGGCTCGTACACTTGATCCGGTCCACTTTTAAAACAATCCGTTTCAGGTTAATGAACTTGTTCACTATAATGACGACGACGATGCACTCATTATCGATATTCATTATCTTTTTAATAAAACTCAAATCATTTACTTTGAAGATAAAACCTCAACATAGAACCACCTTCTTGCAGCCTAAAATCAATTTAATTCTAACTCTTGTACCCAATAATGTGTATTGTATCACACAGCAACAGTGACGATTTCCGTTCATAATATAAATTTCCTTCCTTATTTCGTTTCAAAAACAAGTTAGGAACGTCTAATAAATATTTTTATGCCTAATAACAGGATAAGCAGTTTACAATAATATTATAAAATCAAAAGTTATTTTTGCCGTTTCCGTTTTAAATGAATTTAAACACCTATTTAAATCATTTTGATTTTTCTAAATTGGAACATGTCGAGAAATAAAACCGTACCAAGTTAACAAAAACGATTAGCTCTGTAAGTTTTTGGGGTATTTGACACCATGCTTAAAAAAAAATTTTTTGCAGATCAAACGGCGTGTGCGGCGTAGCACGATGGTTGCGTGAGCGGTCATCATGCGCCTCTTCCGCGGGCCGAAGCGCAGGGAAGTGACCGCGCCGCGGGCCGCCACGACGTCGTCTCCGCGCAGAGACGCCGCCGCACTCGCCCCCACCGCCTCCGCGCACATTGCGCACACGCACGACTTCACGCTCGTCACCGCGCTCCCCGCAATGGTCATGGAAGACGACGTCAAAGAAATGAAGAAAGGTAAAACTATAACCATATCCATCAATTCAATAGCATCAAAATATTAGTTTTTAATTTGCGCTTCTTGTTTTCAGTGTTTGCAACGTGGGGTCGAAGAATGGGTAAAAAGTTAGATATGTTGAAAAAAGACCCTAAAGAAGCTGACGAAACTCCTCCTAGTGAAGGATTTCAAGACGACTCGTCCACTCACTCGACAATAAGTGGTCAATACAAAAAGAAACAACATTGGAAAATGGGCCGAAGCAGTTCTGATTCCACTTCATTGAAGAAAGATAATGATACTGATTCAATAAGGAGTTCTTCAAGGGATAGATCCCCAAGTCCTTTCAAGTCCTTCTTCCACAGGATGGGCTCAACGGGAATGTTGAACTCTGCAAAATCACAATCCTTAAATGTGCATAAAAATAGTGAACATTATCCCGTCGCTAATGGACCATCTTTGTATCGGAGTTGTTCTACTTCACATCTCTCAACTTACGTAAAAGCTGACGATCCTTCAGATGATATTGATCTTCAAAATGCAGATAATGCTAACAAAAACTCACCCACGAAACCAACTATATTGTCAGACGACAAATTAGTAACGTCATCGACAAAAGCAATTAGTTGTGATAACATTTCTAATTTAGAGGGACAATCAAATAATGGAACATGTAAAAAACCCAACTTCCCTTACGCGTTTTTAAGATCAAAATTATCTGTGTTACCGGAAGAGAATAGTATATCTTCTCAACAAAGAGCCAACTGCGTAAGACAAAGCTTTTCAGAAAGATTAGATCGCAAGTCACCGAAATTTCGAAGAGAAAGACTATATTTGTCTAATTCGAGATCGGAAGAGCGTTACCAAAGTAGCGACAGTATATCCATTCATGAAGATAATATACTACTAAATAGAGCGTTAAGAAATGACTATGATTTTGCAAGAAGTTCTATGAGAAGCATCAATGAGATAGATAATAATATGTATATAAGACGTATAGACGATGCACAAAGACGATCATCAATGATTTCACAACGGCCTCCTTTGGACTATGATCCCATGCTTATTCCAAGAAATAGAAACAGTTTGCCAGTTTATGAGTACAACTCAATTTTAGGATCTATGAGAGACTTGAAAGCTGAGCTTGCGTCTTCATCGCAAAGCATTCATCACGGTCCAGAGACAGGTGAAGTTCTTCAAGCACATCGTCTAAGTAACTATGTCAGTTCTAATGAATCTGGATATGATAGTGATGGTCGACCAACTGATGAACACAGTAACCACTCTCCACCAGGTTACTCTTGTCATTTGTCATCTGGCTCCATTAGAAACGACAACGACGCTAATCATGGTAACTTTACGAGACAATTAAGTTTCAACCATAAAAATAATGTAAGTAGAATTCAAATTCCCATGAGACGAAGTTCCACTCCTTGCGCATTATTTCCTATAGAAAAAGAAATTGCCTACGAATATGAAAACGAAAATAGAGAACAAAATAATGACAAATATAACTTAAACAATATTAATTCTCAGGGTGTCTTAGAGCATAATGAAGGTAAACCACCACCTCTCCCTAAAAAGACTGTAAACAAAAAAGCGCCTTATATTTATAAAACAATTACATTGGACGACCGCGTCCAAACCAGAAAACCTAAATTTTATAACTCTCATCTAAATCCGGCTGAAAATACAATGAATGTCAATAATTGTAAGGGTTCTTTAAAAGTGTCAACTTCAACTTCGTCGGTATCAGATACGGATATATTTGGTAGAGGACCGTGCACAAAGCGATTTAGAAAAATAAGACTAATAAAATCAAGATTAGACGAAAGTTTGGGTGTTTATTTGGCGCAACATAGAGTAGATTTTGACAATACTGGATCTAATTTCGAAATAAGATATATTGTTGTCAAGCTAGACTTTGATGGGATAGCCCACAGAGATGGAAGACTTCGTATTGGTGATGAAATAGTTAATGTTAATGGAAGAGTATTACGAGGCTTATCATCCTTAAAAGAAGTTCAACACATTGTTAATTCATGTTCAACAGAAGCTACTGCCGAGGACGATTCATTATTTCAAAGGTATCAAGTTGATCTTGTCATGGCTCACGACGAAATAACACCAATAAGCTTAAGTCGTATTATAAGTAGCCAGGCTCGTGAAGGAAGCCCCGTCAAATCGCAGTCGAGCGTTCCACCGGATATTATATCACAAACAGTCCATAAACCAACATCTTCTAATCAAATTACTATTGAAACCCATTTCCCAAGTGATAATCTGTATTACAGTCCAAAACAAACCATTGGTCAAAGATCACAGGACTCTAGTTTAAATAGGAATGAGACTCAAAGTAAATGTGAAATTGGGATACAAGTAAACAACGGGTTAAAACATCCCAACCACAAAAGTGACGATGAAAAGTTACTCGAAAGAAATAATTATTCACACTCGACGTCATCTTTACAAAACGTAACGAACATTGAAATTACCATGCGATCTTCGCCCACGCCTAGAAATCAGCAAATTAACTATAGGCCCATATCACTGCATAATTCTAGACCGCAACCTGTGGTAGGATATCCGCTATGCAACGATAACACTTCCAACGAAATTAAAGAAAATTCTCCTCACTACATAAAGAATGTTCCGAGGTTGTATCAAAACCGATCCTTTGAAAGTATCCCTGAGCAACTGAGGAACAGTAGTCGAAGTAGATTTTTCAGCAGAATTGGCTCTCAGAGATGTTCACCGAATCACAACTCGCACGTGTCAAGGCATCAAGAATACACAGCATCTCTTCATCAAGAAGGCCAACAACACGGGGGTCACTATTCCCACAATTCCATGCAAAGAGTGGAATTTTGGAAAGGTCCGGGTCACAAGAGTCTTGGTTTCAGTATAGTAGGAGGAACGGATTCACCTAAAGGACAAATGGGAATATTTGTGAAAACCGTTTTCCCTAACGGCCAAGCCGCTGACAAGGGTACAATATTCGAAGGTAAATTATTGACTTTTTTATGAATTTTTCAATCCAAACAATAACGTAGAAATAATTAAATATTTAAAAAATATGTTGTTGTTTCAGGTGACGAGATTTTATCAGTTAACAATGTTCCAACACGTGGCTTAAGCCACGCAGGCGCTATATCTCTATTCAAGCAAGTGAAAGAAGGAAAAATAGAACTGACGCTTTCTAGAAGAAGGTAGTTTAATCTTACCAATAATTCTAAAATATTATTACGTTTTGCTGAAATCATGCAACTAATATATATTTTTATTTTCAGAGCACCTAGGTCCAGATCAGTGGAACCTCTTGGCAATTTCCGTGGTGACGGCAAAAGGGAATAATCTGTTCTCGATCCCTGTACTCCAAAGAGTTATTATATTATTGAGTGCAATAAATCTCTTTACTTTACTATTTAGCCAAAGGCGCGTAGATATTAATGATAACACATTTATTATAAATGTTAAAAATTGTATTGACGAATCGTTGCTACAACGAAATAATGTAATTATTTTTATCTTTATAAAATGTTTAGATAATATGCACAATATTTTAGTTTATAGATTATTGGGTATTACTCTTATGGTAACGCTTTGTGTACGTTAAAATGCTAAGTAATTAAAGTTAAACATGTTGTGCTAAAAGTATTTGTTAGCTTTGTATATTGTGAATACCATAAGACTGTATTATGTAGGTATAAATACTTAACTATACTGTAAACTGTTACTCAATGATATTGTTGTAAATTTAATTTGACATATTAGATCTCGTTCCTTTATGTACATATAAGCAGCATGACTGGACTTATGAATTCAAAGTCAATAATGGTTAATATGTAAACAAGATCTTTACTAAAATAGACTGATATAAAATGCTTTACGTACTTACGTACGTATTTCTCAACTACAAATACCTGCCACTGCCAAAGCTTTAGGTATATTAAAATAAAATATGAATTTGTCTGAAATGTAATAATAAAACAGATAAATGCCATAATATAATTCAATGAAATGTGCTACCACATATCAAAACTAGATTTGATAATGTTTACAAAGTGATTTCGTAACTTAATCAGATCTAAAAGAAATGCAATCCCGAATATTCTGTAAATATACAAGCATTATGTTTCTGATTAAGATATTGAATTTGTACTTTCTATTCAAAGGTTTATTACACTTTTCCAAATATAAAGTTTCTGTTATGTGATGTGATGATACTTACATAAAAAAGCAGCGAATCAGCTCCGTCCATATAAGATTGTTAAAATATTAAATAATTTGGGTAGTAATTTCAAATTACTTTTACTTTTTGTATTCACAATGAAATTTTTATTATTGAAAATAAAGTATTAGAAAAATATTGTGAGGCGGGTAATTTTTTTCTAATAAGTAGGTAAGTACTTCATTTTCAATACACAATTTAATATTTCCCTCAGTACCTACGTTTAATTGATGCAGTCAGTTAATAAATTCCCGGCGCCACATCCTTAATATGAAACCAATTTTATTCAAACACATCTTCCTCAGTATTGTTAGTTAAACTTGACATGTTTTGTAAATAAATTATTAAACATAAAATTCATTTTACCAACGAAAATTCGTTTTATTTATAATCTTATAAGTTTTTAGTAAAAATTTTATTTACGTGACAAGCTTTTTTGTTGACCATACTTAGATATTATATTGTCATCTAAACCAAAACTATATACAAAATTTCAGCTCCCTCTGACACTAGGAAGTGGGTCAAATTAAGCGTGCAAGATTTGTCCCCCACTAACTAACTAACTAACAAAGCAAGTTAATAAAAAAGTTTTTTATTAAAAATTACATTTTTATGACAACCTTTTTTGCTGACTGTACTTTAATATTGTATTGTCATCTAAATTGAAACTGTATACAAAATTTCAGCTCCATCGGACACTGGGAAGTAGGTCAAATTAAGCTTGCAAGATTTGTCCCCCACTAACTAACAAACTAACTAACTAACTAACATGGCAAGTTAATAAAAAGGTTGTAAAAAGCTTGTAAAAAAAATCCAATAGCGTCAAATTCGATTTATTTCATTCAAACTAAAACTGAATACAATCTAAAAAAAATACCACAAACTATGACTAATATTACCAATCGATCGGAGGCATAGATAAAATTATCACATAAGACATCACAGCTTTTTCAAAAACACCTTTTACGCTATAACAATACCCTCCAAAGTCAATAACCACGTGAAAACTGTCTGTCATTAACGGGTTACTTGATATCGCACAATATGGCCACTCCTCGGAGAATCCAATGGTCGGGGTTCTTGATCGTGGGAAGCCACAAGGGAGTTATAAACGTTAGCCCCGTACGTACTGGTTTTTTGTATACCGGGCACTGGCGAAAAAAGAAGAGAAATGGTGACGAGGACTTCTCAAGGATGCATACCTTCTTGCGTCAGATTTTTAACTTTCGCCAAAATGTATTGTAACTAAGATGGTTTACTGATGAAAAAGCAAACAGACGTGAAAAAGTAAAAAGTAGCATGTTAAGAAGCACCAAGTACTTGGAGTATATATGTGATACTAGCGGATCCTCGCGGTCTTACCCGCGTGATACCCGTTCCCGTGGGGAAAATCGGGATAAAATATAGCCTATGTCACTCGGGAAGAATGTAGCTTTCTAATGGTCAAAGAATTTTCGAAATCGGTCCAGTAGTTTCGGAGCAAACAAACAATCAAATCTTTCCTCTTTCTGCACAGTAAAGAAACACTCATACCAGAAAATAGCTTACCTGATAAAGTTTAGGATCTTTAGGCGCCGTAGAGTTGATAGCGTACACGTGAATGACTGGCAGAGGTGTATACAGAACTTTGAGCGTCGACTCGCAGAGTCTCAGATTACGTCTATCCCAACCGGCTCCGTCCAAGAACACCCCGTGAATAAATACCCCTTCCTGCGAAAGGCATGATGAAAATGCTCACAAATTAAAATTTAGGAAGATTTAATTAAACTAAAGCAAGTGGATGACGGGAAGCCGCTGAAGGATATTAGATATTGGATTGAAAGCATGTGTAAACAATTATATAAATATTGGACACCACCACATACAGATTTTATATTATTTTTTATGCATTCACTATGCAATTTTGTAAGTATAGGAAAAATGTGATAGTAAAAAACCACAAGCCCTATAAGTAGCTATCCCGCCTGAAAGCTACTTATAGGGCTTGTGGTTTTTTACTATCACATTTTTCCTACACCACCACATACATTGATCCAATCCCAAGTTAAGTAGCATAAGCGCCTGTATTATGGCAATTGGAAACAACGACGCGTATATACAGGTGAGTACAATTAATGTTACCTGATCTGTACAAGAATTCATTACAAATACAAGTACATAGGTATTTTTTTTGCATAAACACAGTTATAAAAGATCTTAATGGCATACAGGTACATGTGTTCAGCCTGCTCGCTGACATGCAAAATTTAAAAATTGGAAGGTACATTGAATTCTATGTAGCTATAGTCTGTCCATCTTATTAATGGTCTTTTGATAGCTCGATGACTGACAATAAGTTTAGTGATGTCCTAAAGATTCTCGAATGTGATACCATTCCGATTGTACTATCATCATTAATCAAATTAGGTACTTAAACGTATTAATCGATATCGATAAATGTACATTTTGATTTAATGTTCTCTTAGTTTTTGTAAATTAATACAAATCCGTGTGTTTGCGTCTTTATTTATTATAATTGTAAAAAATATATATATAGCGGATACCACACCGTTATTCCCTGAGGTAAACAAACCCGTAATCATGAAAATCAATATTTTTTAGCTATCCAACAAAAACCAATTAACAGTTAGGCATCCACACGCTACGGCACTAATTTTGCTTCACCACTGCTAGGATATTACTACTTTTAATATTAATTAATCACAATAAATAACTAAAAACCGTTTACATTTGATTTGATTTCAGCTGTCATCTTTGATTTATCTATGTCTGTAAAACCAGTGCGGCGAGGGTATTGCACATAGTCCTAATCATAAATAATTTATATATTGTTAATATTTCAATTCGTCTCGTTTTTCTGTTTACACCTCATTAACGTAATATGAAGAGATTTTCTTAATCAGATTTACCCATAGCATTTATTTCTACCGATTATCAGTAATCGGTGGCCCAATCGTAGTAATCGTTATTTGTGGCACACCCCTAAGGGAGCGGTACCTGTTCATGAAGTACAAGTATTATTTGTATGAAATTTTAACGTAAACAATACGAATCTTCATGGGCGTGAGCTATCAAAAAACCAATAATAAGTAAGACTACTAAGACACTAGAATCTAGCATATTTATCTTATTTGGGCAATCTAAATATTCCTTGGTTACTATAATAACATTTTTCTATTAGCCATTTAGTAATTTTTTTTTTAAATAATACTCCATTTAGGTCTTTGAAACTTTCAGGATTATTACGATTTACATTACGATACACTCATTGGTTTTAAATACACCCACAGTCCTGACGTGAAAATGGCGGATGTACGGTCGCCAGCACGTCGGGTTACTACAAAATGTCAAAATTTATGAATACAAACTAAACTCTACCTGTTGGACATAAGGTTGAATTTTATTTAAAGAAATTTGACAGTTTGTAGTAACCTGACGTGCTGGCGACTGTACCTATTGTATTGAATATCTTAGTATATACGGAGGTACACAGATTTTTAGCAGAGGTACGTATAGGTACACAGAAGGTACGGAATATCAGCAATAAATTTAAGGTAATCTAAGAAGTACAGAAGTACAAGAAGAGAGACGGAAATTATTTGGTTATATTTTTTAAACGTATCTTTGTGTGCGTACATACTTATGTGCTTGAAAATACTCTATATAATAAAATAATTTAAGTTCTTTAATAATTACCCCTGGAGGAGCTTTTATTTCATCGTAGATGTACTTAGTAACGTCGTTGTGTAGAGACACCATATCCAGCGCCCATCCTTTATGAGCTCGTGTTACTTCTTGCCGCATTGCCGTAAGGAAACCTAAAGTAGACACTTATTTTTCAACTGTCAACGAAAGCACTAAGCTTTGCGAGTCTTATGAGAATAATAAAATAGCCCAAACAAATGAAAGCTTTACATAACCTTGCTATTATATGTAACCCATCAAATCAAAATAGGACGAAGTGAACAACGAATCAATCAAATAAACAATAAACATCACACTATATTACGCGGTATGGCATATAAAATCAAGCTTTGGAGACAATATACAAGGTTATACAGGCTGGAATTATTAAATTTCATGATACCTGGAGAGAAAGTACTCGAAATAATGGAGATTTCACTCAGAGGAAACATTCCTTTATTTTTAAACCAAAACTGCCTTCAAAGATGTTTTTAAATAAGCTTGCGACACTAGGAATCGAGCCCGCGAAAAAAGCAACAGTCTGTACTTTTATGACATCAATCAATAGGGTAACTTTTATGGATTAAATCTCTCTTAGAAACATGGAAAATTAAATGAAAGGAAAACAATGAAAACATTATGGATTCGATGTCGTCGAGTTGATGTTTACTTTCGTATGGAAAAGGTGAACTATTGAAAAAAAAAATGTGAATGCAGTTTTGTTTGTTGACAAAAATAAAGCAATAATTTTTCCTTTCTGTGAAATTTGATATCTCGATTATTTCGAGAACTTTCCCTCCAGGTACCATGAAATAATTCTACCCTGTATATTTAGAGCACTTACCCTGTGGATTGAAGAAACCAGTCAGCCAGAAAGAATACGGTCTCATCTGGAAGCACCACCCTGAGAACTGAATGTTTCTCTCCAAAAACTCGGTGAACCAGAAACCGAGTGTGGATGAAGACCATGAACTCTTCAGCCATATCTTCGGCACTTTTGCATCGTAAATATTGTCAAGTGAGTCACGCAACGCCTGTAAACAATACATAATGAATAGCGCAGAGCGAACGCGAGTCAAAGTGAGCCTTAGTGGAAAGACAAAATTGGTATACTAACCTCATTCATGATTATAGTACCATCAATAGCCAGCAGTAGATCTTTTAACGTTGTCCTCACTAATAAAATAACTTTCTGCATTCGATCAATTTCTTGTCGAAGGAAAATTACCATTGAATTATACATCCCATATAACTTCAACCTTCAAAATATAATTTTAGTAAATATCAGAGTAATCCGAAAAATAATCACTTTTTTAAGTTGTTGAATCTACGAATATTTTACCTTTCTTTAACTTCATGAGGGTCGAAGTTAGGTGGCACTTTCTCCAACATTTCCTTAGACTGTCGGTACACAGATGCTTCACGAGTTTCACCGCCGCCAGAACTCGATTCTTTAGGCTGAATTGATAGGATTGTGTCCAACAAATTTTGAGTTACATTGCGCTGGTATCTAAAGAAACAACGTAAGCTAACTGTAATACTCGTCAAGTTTAAAAAAATCCGTTTTCTTAGTACACAAACATGTAATACTGATACTTTAAAAAATATGATTGTTAACACTTACGTGATGTCCGCATTAGTATGCAACCCATACGCCTGCGGTGGATCAACGGTTTTCATCTTCTCAATCTCTTCGAGATATTCAGAGATGTTTTTAAACTTCATGATGCCATATCCCTTATAAAACTGGAAGTCTTCATTAAACAGTTGGTCTGAGAACCAGACCCTGGTGAAAGTGACTAAAAGACGGGTGTCGTAGTCGTCTGTTACTCTACCTCCATACTGCACTGCTGATACCATGTAACTAGAAACACAATAAAAATGAGGATTTTGTAAAAATAATTATGACTAGCTTTTTGCTGACTGTATTGCCAATATTGCCATCAACACGAAATCTGTTTGCAAAGTTTCAGCTTAATCGGAAACTGGGGAGTGGGTCAAATTTAGCTTGTGAGATTTGACCCGAACAGAGAAACACACTGTAAGTCATATAAAAGCTTGTAATAATATAACTTTTGAAATATAGTAAACTAGCTACTCCCAGCATTTTTACCCGAGTGGTATCCGTTCCCATGGGAATATCGGGATAAAATATAGTCCGATACTCAAGAATCTCGCAGCTTTCTACTGGTGAAAGAAAGAATTTTAAAATGGTACAGTGGGTAATTCTAGAAATTCCAGAAAACTTTACCTCTTTATTATATTATTGTATTGTAGTAAAATACATTACACAGCTTCGATCAACAATACCACAAGATAACGTTGGATTGGAGTGTCAAAAACAGCCGAGCGATTATGAGCGCACTTCATCTTATTTCTATGTACGTACGATCGTAACATTCGTAATCTATCTCTCTATTTAAAAATAAGACAGTCGGTGCCATATTTACGTTTTGTTTTAGTACCTACGTGAGGCGTAGTGCTATTGTTGATCGAAGTTACACAGTTCGAAAATCTTTCTATTCTAAATTCGTAAAGGTGAAAGAGCTTTGCCTATACAATACATAAGTACTAAATAAAAACCGTGTTCAAATCCATACCGTGTTGTTGTCCAGCTCATACCCTGTCCAGGCTCCAAACCGTCCAAATGGTTTTGTACAAACATACATGACGATAACCAATCCGCAGAGTTAAACTCATACGGAATATTCCACCCTAGAGGACCAAACTTTCGCCTCTCTTGCACTACGGTGTGCAAGAACGATATAGTATATATCATTGGCAGGTAAAACGGACTGTCGCTGTAGTCGAGGAAGTCCTGATTCATTGAATCGTAGGTCCTCATCAGACCTGCTTTAATTCCTATAAGTACATAAAAGGTTATTTATGTTTATTTATTACCATATGTATTCTTTATGGGACAATATTTCAGTTTCGTTTTATATCATTAGATCAAAAAGAGACACATAACGAGTAAAACAAGACATTAATTTATGGTAGTCATAAACACAGTCCTAAAAACGAAAAAGACACTAGTTTAATGTCATAATAATCGTGGTATTCTTACCCGAAGGTGGTTCACATGTGTATTTGATAGACATCTGTAACATAGTGATCGAGAATTTAGGATGTACCTCAGTTGTGATCCATAACCTACGAAGAAGGAACAAATAATTATTATTACATTATTGCGAGGTGACCTCTATAAAAGAAGGTAATAAGTAAAAGACACTTTACCTGAAAGTTTCGTGAACTTTATCTGGGTCCTTTTCTAATTCAGCGAACTGCTCCATTATTTCAACCATGTATTCCAAGCCCAAGTGACAGTTTTGTAATAATACCCACAAGCCCTACGAATAAACAAAGTAAATATGTAGTTTTAACATTATATAACTTTCCAATCCATGGCCAGCAGCTTCACATATATATACCCTAACAATGGCAAGTAATAGCCCGTTTTCTTTGTTGTGAATGGCGAACTAAAAGTTCGAAAAGACACAGAACAGAACGAAACTTCTTCCACATTATTCTGTCTTTCATTTGGAAAATGAAAGTGACAACACCAGTTTAGTACCAGTTTTAAACCAGGACTATTTTAGTCCACGTTTGGAATAAGGGGGCTTTTGTTTAAGTTTCACTCCCAATCGAACCTACAACCTAAGCTCCTGAAGAACTTCATAATTAATAAAACATTTAATAGGACAGGGCCCTGTTTAACCAAATTTACTTCGTAAATAGTATTAGCAGGCTACAAGTTTCTGTTTAAAAAACATTTACAAGTTACATGTGATAATTTACAAATTTGTAAGGAAAACCGTTTCTTTAAGCGCAGAATTGTAATTACAAGTTTATATATGGTTCAAGAAATTTATTCTCACAAAATGTCACTTCATCATCATCATCATCATGTCAGCCGAACGACGCCCACTGGGCATAGGCCACCCCCAAGGATCTCCACAACGATCGTTCCTGCGCTGCCCGCATCCAGCGGTCACTTACAAGAGAACAATGATAACTTAAAAGTAATAATTATAAAACATTCCGTCGTCCAATTAGTGTTCATTATTATACATTCAATTTGTAAATTATTTTCTAACACGTATTTTATAAGTTGTAACTTAAATGCACCAAATGAGTTAACATTTTTTATGTTACAATTATGTAAATTGTACTTAGTACGATTTCTACAGGCGGACACACCCTTTGTCAGAACTTTACAAACTTTTCATCAGCCTATTAAGTAAAGAAATTAAATTGTTATTCACAAAAAATGGTTCTAGCCACTAGTAGTGAAATAAGTATACTAGTTTTATTGGTGTCCATGACTTTCTTTAAAGTTAAACAACAGTAAAGTACTCTTTAAACTAAATTTTATATAAATGAATACTCTTATTGAAAAAAAAATCACAGATCTCGTGCTCTACACGAGTTGAAAGGGCATTGAAAATGAATCTACCTATTATAGATTATTAAAAAAAAACACTTTTCCAAAATATTTTTACATCATCTTAAAGCCCTTCGAATTTCGCGTCTTTTGAGCTCTCATACGTCCTCGTGGCCGCACGCGAGCCGCCCGCCGCGTGATATCGCACCTGGCGCCGCGCAAAACTCGCGGCTAAGGGCACCTCTACAGCCTCAACCGTCACCAATATCACAGTGTACTAAGGCTGTGCCAATATCGAATAATTTGTAATGACCTTAAATGTTGAGGTGCTTTTTTTTCATATTTTTAAATTCGGCCCCGTTCTCGAGATATCGAAAATTTTCTATGAAAACATCCGATTTTTCCGTCGAAAAAAGTCGGTGTTTATCGATTTCCAAAAAAGTTTTGACTTTTCCATAATATTTTTTACATTTTCTTAAAGCCCTTCAAATTCCGCGTCTTTTGAGCCCTCATACGTTCTCGTGGCCCTAAACCTCAGGCTATCACGGGCGAGTCGCACTTTCAGCCGAAAATGGAATTCTACTGGAGCGAACGAAAAAACATTTTCAATGTTAAAAATCGAGGAGCCCGTGGCGCATAGTAAACGCGTTTGGCCTACAATCTTTGAAGTTAAGCAACTAACTTTCGCAATGGTTTGTCACGGGATAGGTGACCAAAAATTTACTATCTTAAACTCCGTACTTCGAAAGGCACTTTCAGCCGTGCGGCTGCGTTTGCAGTAGTTAATACGCCCGGTGTTGGGTCATGGCCTATTCTTCATTTTCATCCATAAGGAAGGTCTGTGCCCGATCAGTTATTACTAACGGGACTATAATGGCTGATGATGTTTTTAATCTGCCTTCTTCAAAAGTTTACAATTTGTGACTTGTAATTTACAATTAAAAATATGTAAGTATATACAATTTTACAGTTGTAATCTATTTTTGTACAATTTTATGGTTAAACAGCATTAGACTTAACAAAAATGTAAAATTTTTGGTTCTAAAATTCTTACATATTTGTAATTTTGTTCAGCACTTGTCACTTTTATACATTATTGTAGACTTTTCGTTAAACAGGGGCCAGGTTGCATTATACAATAAATCAAAGATTTTAACTACTTTCAACTACATTATCTAAATACTTCTTACCTCCTTCAGAGCGCGGTCAATTAGTTTTCTTGCATGAATTTCTTGTCCCTGCCCCATGGATATGGACGAGCATATACACTCCATCCTTTTAGCCGTTTGCTCAATAGATGGTGTAGGATCAGAGCCCATGGCCAAGAACCCAACCAACGGCACGAGAGGACGCGACTCAAGGACCATTTGCTGAAAACGGGAAGATTAATAGTAAAATACAAATCGGGAAAGAAAATCGCTATCTTAATTTTATGAATTAGTCACCTCATAATTAACAATCACAGCTTCAGAATATCGGGCTCCCATGGAGAATACTACATATTTTCTGAAAAGAAAACACGCACAAAATATTTATTTATTTTATGTCGTTTTTTAATTGTTTAGTGATATTCATGATTCTGGGGTCAAATTAACAAAACACTCACAAGCTCTGCGCCAGAGTTCTGTCTGGACACCACGATCTCACTATTAATAGCTTTCTAAATACGTCGAGGGTGTGATATCCATCTGGTAGCGGCTCGTCTTCAGGAGCTTCTTTGTCAAACCTAGTCATCGACAGAAAATCCTTTTATTAGTTGAAAATGAAGTATTAGAACCATACACTCCTTTTTGGGCAGTTGTGTAAAAAATGGGATCCAATGGGAACATCGGAGCTAGTTGTGACACAGGTCGATTTTTTTCGAGTACTTCATTTTCAATAATAGAAATTGCATTTTAAATGCAAAAAAGTAAAATGAGCAAATCAACGAGAAATTAATTCTAAGCTATACTAATACTGTATAACTGGATTTTATGACTTTTAGATAAAAGACAGTAGTTAGGCACTTTTTGAAAATATTTGTATTGCAAATTTCAGAAAATCACTTTTAAGTATGTTTTAGGTTGTGAAAAAATCAATATATTTAGCTTACTACCGCAAAAAACGCTTCATGGAAGATGCAATAAAATGCGCATGCACACGAAGTGCGAAATCCGAATTCGCACGGTCTAACTACTTCCGAGGATGCCAGGGTTGGGGCGAAATACGTGTAGTTTAATCGGTGAAAGTGTCTAGCTATTTGCTATCTGCAACTGCATGTATTGTGCACTGGTAGTTTCGTGTTGTGCATGTGCATTTTTTGTGGGCGGGCGGGGGCTGCATCTTGCATGTTGTTTTATGCGGAAGTAAGCTAAATATATATTTTTTTCACAATGGGTAGGGACTTCCGCCAAGTGACGCCTGATTCAATCAAATACTTATATTTAAGGTGTGGGTTGTATGTGTTGGACAAGAAAAAAAGTTGAGATTGTAAATTATTTTTCATGTCTCATAATCTGAAAGTAACTCCTAACTTGCCTAAAATACGGGTTGAAAGTGGTATGTGGCGGCCCTAGGGCCGTTATGAAATTTAAAAAAGGAATAGGAGGGGTCATGTCAAATATGTAAAAGCATCTACACACGTTCCGATCCGACAGCCGATTTGGTCTGCTCCCAGACCAAATCTACGCTACACACGTTCCGATTTCATCTGGGAGTAGACCGAATCGGATCGGAGGTCGGATAGGAACGTGTGTAGAGTCTTATCTCTTTGGACATTTATTTACCAAAAGTATACAGGCAAAGGTACAGAAGCCTATTCAGCCATGTTTTGCTATTATATAAAATAATTAATATCGTAGAATTATTATTAATATCTAAAACATTGTATTTTTTAAAGAATGCGTTTTTAGAAACAGATTAAACAGAATAAGTTATTTGTAGCATAAAAAATCAGGCTATTAATTTCATGGAATTGCATAGAGTAAGGGTCAAACACCAAACAAGACTGTATGGACTTATAGTTTCCCTTGCCTTCCTTAAAACAGAGAAAATGAACAATAAAGTTATAGTCTTTCGAAAATTCCGCGGCCATAGGAAAAATATTTTTTAGATTATTTCTGTTTATTTTTACTTTCCTCATATTCAAAATGAAAAGTAGAGTGTTTACTTCGGGCGTATGGACCCATAACAGTCTCGAACTATCGGCGCCCTCACTTCGTTCGTGCGCCAAAACACTCGACTGTTATGGGTGCCATACATCCCTTGCTAAACAATCTACTATTTCATGTCTCATATTCTGAAAGTAACTGCTAACTTGCCTAAAATGCGGGTTGAAAGTGGTATGTGGCGGCCCTAGGGCCGTTATGAAATTTAAAAAAGGAATAGGAGGGGTCATGTCATAATCTGTAATTGCATCTTCACACGTTCCGATCCGACAGCCGATTTGGTCTGCTCCCAGACCAAATCTGCGCTACACACGTTCCGATTTGGTCTGGGAGCAGACCGAATCGGAGGTCGGATAGGAACGTGTGTAGAGTCTTTAAGTATCTCTTTGGACATTTATTTACCAAAGGTATGCAGGCAAAGGCACAGAAGCCTATATAGCCATGTTTTGCTATTATATAAAATAATTAATATCGTAGAATTATTATTTTGATATACTTGTATAACATTGTTTTTTTTTAAAGAATGCGTTTTTAGAAACAGATTACACCAAATAAGGTATTTGTAACATAAAAAATCAGGCTATTCATTTCATGGAATTGCATAGAGTATGGGTCAAACACCAAACAAGACTGTTTGGACTTAGTTTCCCTTGCCTTCCCTAAAATAGAGAAAATGAACAAAAAAGTTATAGTCTTTCGAAAATTCCGCGGCCATAGGAAAAATATTTTTAAGATTATTTCTGTTTATTTTTACTATCCTCATATTCGAAATGAAAAGTAGAGTGTTTACTTCGGGTGTATGGACCCATAACAGTCTCGAACTATCGGCGCCCTCCCAGACCAAATCTGCGCTACACACGTTCCGATTTGGTCTGGGAGCAGACCGAATCGGAGGTCGGATAGGAACGTGTGTAGAGTCTTTAAGTATCTCTTTGGACATTTATTTACCAAAGGTATGCAGGCAAAGGCACAGAAGCCTATATAGCCATGTTTTGCTATTATATAAAATAATTAATATCGTAGAATTATTATTTTGATATACTTGTATAACATTGTTTTTTTTTAAAGAATGCGTTTTTAGAAACAGATTACACCAAATAAGGTATTTGTAACATAAAAAATCAGGCTATTCATTTCATGGAATTGCATAGAGTATGGGTCAAACACCAAACAAGACTGTTTGGACTTAGTTTCCCTTGCCTTCCCTAAAATAGAGAAAATGAACAAAAAAGTTATAGTCTTTCGAAAATTCCGCGGCCATAGGAAAAATATTTTTAAGATTATTTCTGTTTATTTTTACTATCCTCATATTCGAAATGAAAAGTAGAGTGTTTACTTCGGGTGTATGGACCCATAACAGTCTCGAACTATCGGCGCCCTCACTTCGTTCGTGCGCCAAAACACTCGACTGTTATGGGTGCCATACAGCCCTTGCTAAACAATCTACTATTTATGAATTTACACTGCAATTCTGTAAGTATAGGAAGAATATGATAGTAAAAAACCAGGAGCCCAATAAGTAGCTTTCAGGCGGGATTCGAGCCCACGCCTCCGGGGATCCGGCCCGAGATGCTCTGACCAACCTAAGCTATTACTTTTTAACGCTTTAGGCCAGTTGCTTCATCAATGTGAGGAAACTCTCGTATCCGAAAGTAACATTTCTACAAATGTTTTACAATCGAATAAAGCGATAGGTTAGGCGAAAGTAGCACCGCGGTTAATTTTGTTTCATATTGTAATTCTAATACACAATTTGTTTTAATAAAACTCAACATGGAGTTTTTATGGTATTTTTAGACGGTATGGTATCATTACATTCCCTCGTAGTCACAACTAGAAGTAGATAGCAAAACAGCTAGAAGTGGCCGTTTTTGACACGTTTGCTATCTACTTCTACGAATAACTATGAGGGAATGCAGTGATACCTTCTAAAAATACTAGACTTTGGGCCCTAAAAAATCCATGTAAAGTTTTCTTATAGCAACTTATTAAAAAAAACCTTTGAGGGCGCCACTTTCGCCTAACCTATCGCCTTAAGATGAAACAGCGATTAAATTGAGATTTTAAATTATTTTTATGAATTTATTTTTTATGTAAATTCGTAAATCGGGCCGGATCCCTGGAGGCGAGGGGAATTCGAATTCGAATTCAAATCCCGCCTGAAAGCTACTTATAGGGTTCGTGGTTTTTTACAATAACATTTTCATATAAGAAAAAAGTGTTGCACGCGGGTCGATCTCATGACAATAACCGACAATGTGTCAAAGTAGCTGAGTTCTGGGCTGCAAGTATTTTGTGTCCGTCACCGACACGCTAAGAAGAAGATAAAAACAAAACTGACCTAAATCCATACTTACCAAGACTTCCAACCCTTTTCGTTGTTGCAGACTTGGTTCAGTATGTTAGTAAACTGCCGTAGAGACGATAACTGTACCAAGTTTAGCCAAGACATGTCTGTTACCCATTTGAAGGGTTTTGGAGGGCATGCGTTCAAATCTAAGGCGGCACCACCTGTGACACACACAAAATCCTTTTAGTTCAAAAAAAGGTTGCATATATCCAAATTTACTGTGAATTATTTGTCATATTGACTCTTTCCCAAATACAGTCATCCATACGAACGCACGCATTTTTATTTCAAGCACTAAGTATAACATTTGTAATTTGCTATGCTATTTTTATTTAACAATTATTTTCAATACTAGAAAAGGAGCGAGCAGGGTGGCAATTCTGAAATGAAAATAGCATTCATTCATTCATTTATCATTCACTAAAAATTTTTCAAAGACTGATAAAATTCCAAAATAAACTTTTTCAACAATAAAGTTTGAGCTTATAGTCAATAAAATTATAAATATACCAAAACTAACAAATTTAATAGATTTTGCTAACCTTTAATAAATGTCTGAAACTCATCGAAAGTTACAAAATCCTTATTCATATCAATCTTCAATGTTAAAAGTAAAGTAAACAAATACTTATGCTGCTCGTAAAATCCTCTACTTATATACTTAAATACGTCGAATGTCTGTAAATAAAAATCATCAAACCTTACTCATAATGGTTATTGTTGGTTTTATTGCTGGTATATTATACGGTACAAATCTGAAGAATTCACATTTAAATTACCATTTATATACATATAACATAACTAGCTTTCCGCCCGTGGCCTCGCCCGCGTGGTCTACACGACGCTATCCCGCGGGAACGTGATATTCTTCCGGGATAAAAAGTAGCCTTTGTTCCTCTCCAGGCTACATAGTACCTATATCTCAATTTTCAGCCAAATCCGTTCAGCTGTTTTGGCATGATTGAGTAACAAACATACAAACATCCAAACATCCAAAAATCCAAAAATCTAAACATTAAAACCCCTTATTCCTCGTACATTACCAAGTTTTAATAACAGGCTTTCTACAAGGAAAAATAATTCTTCCTAGCTTACCCGGTTTTCAAATGGTATTTTTTTTTCCTAGTAGAAAACCGTAATTTTATTTAGTTTTCTACGAAGATTTTATTTTTCTTTGTTTACCCAGTTTTTTTTTATTTTTTTTTATTTATTAACAACAATGTCACCCATGTGATTGTTATCAGAGGAGATTTTTTTGTCCTCGTAGAAAGCTGTGAATTCAATCACAGCTTTGTATGTGTTGTTCTTCTACGAAGAATTTTCCCTTCTTTCTTAGCCATTAGATCAGATAGACCGAATAATTATTCATTTTTATTACTTAGATTAATTTTAATTTTAGAGGGAACAACAGTTTTATTTTATTTTATTATTTAATAATAAAGAGGTTATTTAAATTTTTCCTTTTTTGCATTCTCAATGATAATGATAAATATTGCATTGTGAATGCAAAAAAGTAAAAATTTAAATAACTTGCAATAGCAATTTCATCTTTAGCAATTGTCAATTAATATCTGAAAAGATATTTCTTCCGCGTGTGAGGGTAGTAATATCTTCACATTGATGAAATTAACGCTGGCTATTACAGCGCGTAAGAAGTATTGGATAAATTCGACGCTTCTCGTAACGACTCCGTGCGTAGCTCAGAGGTTAGAGCAGTCGCCCGGATAGCGAAAGGTCGTGGGTTCGTGTCCCATCGGAGCTGGTTGTGAAACGGGTCGATTTTTTCTAAAAAAGGTACTTTATTTTCAATTTTTCATTAAAGACTTTAATTCATTTGTGTTTAACTTTTTTTGCAATGAAATGAGTTTTAATTAACTATTTTTATTTTTTATTAACCTATTTGTATGACGAACGCAAAGTCCAGTTAGCTAAGAAAGGTAAATTCTTCTTCATGGAAAACCACATACAATCACAGCTTTCTACGAGGACAAAATAATTCTTATCTGATAACTGGGTAAGCTAAGAAAAAAAATTCTTCGTAGAAAACTAAATAAAATTACGGGTTTCTACTAGGAAAAAAACCCATTTGAAAACCGGGTAATTATTTTTCCTTGTAGAAAGCCAGTTATCAAACTTGGTACCTATTGTACGAGGAATAAGGGATTCAAACATCTAAACTTTCACATTTATAATATAAGTAGGAAGTAGGATATAGTAGGATAATTAATTAGGTACTTACCAAATAATCTATGATAAAACCTATCCTCCTAGTTGTGATAGGGCTTGGTGGGGACCTATCCATTGAAATGTCGAAGCGTTCCAAAAACTGCGCCAACGAGGTTTGGTACATGTTGCATACGAGCGACATGTTGCAAATCAAGAAGTACAGTACGGAGCCACGGGTGGCAACCGGACGATATTCTTCGCGAGCTAAGTTAATCTTTATCTCTGTCTCTTTGGCTACATCCAATTTTTCTTTCACCTGTAACAGTTATTTTTAAGTTAAGCTAAGAAAGCTTTTTTAATAATATTTGCAATTCTTCAACTAAGTTTAAAATGGGTAAAATAATTATTTCTTTGCAAAAAAACTGGATAACGTACATTCTAGCTAGAGCAGAGCTATTCTAGCGAATTTAACCAAACTATTACGCTGATCGCGAAATTGTTTGCCTTACCTCCGTCGCTGTCGCTTTCGTTATATTGAGCACTTGAATCAAAGATACGTCCTCCACCAACGAACCCTGTATAGTGGTCAATTTGTGGAGCAGGTTCGCTTCGAGCTCCTGCATCTTACGCCTGTTTGCCGTCACATCCATTATCAGCTGAGTACGCTCCGCTTCCATCTCCGCCTTTTCCGTCAGGATCACCCGCCCTAATAGCTGGTCTTCCAAACCTACATTGTTCCACAGTATTTTTTAATTTAAGGTTTCATGATCATTTCTAACAGACTACAAAAAAAGTACTTGTACTGAGAGTCTAAATTTCAATATCAAATACATATTATACCTATGGTACTGAAAACTGTTACAATATATATTATAGTGTGTTGTACCTTGCATCGTGACAGTAAAATCAATTATGGATGTTCGTGCGGATATCTCAGGAGTATAAGCAGGATTAGGTAGTTTCGTGGTTATATAAATTTTGTGTCCAGCAGTCACATCAATTTCTTTATCTCCTAATTTCACCTAAACATAATGCATAGCATGTTATGGGAAAGATCGATTGAAAAGTTGAATAATTAATGAAAAGAATATCAGCAAACAACTCTTACCTTAAAAGATGAACCGATTTTGATGTAGTTCTTTTCAAGAATATTGTCTAAGGCTGGATCTAGTTCTTCAGCAACATCTTCTATCAACATCGGCCTTCCGAGCGATACACAATCCTCTACGTGATTCCTGTTTTCATTGTTATAAGAATTAATTTCATTTATCAAAGTAAGTACCTATCAGTTAAAATATATTTTCGAAAGGTAGCATATTTTACAGATTAATGTTTAAGGTCCAAAAGGAAAGACACTTAAAAATTTTAAACTTTCGTGGTCATTAACACTGTAAAATATTACATTTTTTGATTTTTTGTTGAGTCAGGGATATTTCGGTGCAGTTGCATGCGCTATAATCACGGAGTAACTGTAAGTTACTCCTTGATCACACTTACACACACTTACCTGGACGTGAACTCAAACGTTCACTTACCTGAAGTACTTATGATTAAGTGTAGTAACAATGAGCTCGTTAAACTTCTCCATGTTCTTAATCCATATCTTTCCTTGTGTCTGAGGGTCGATCAGCAACGGAAACCGGGAAGCTTTTGTTACAATAATACCGTTTTGTATGGAAAGCTCATCCGTTGGTAGTCCGCATAAGTTCCAATCACCTATCTATAAACGAATACCATACGTTGATAAGTTTTACGTTCATAAGTTTTTCAATGTTTTCCGTTGCTAAATAGGTAAGTATTTCTTGTTAATCGATACAAATTAAATTCTTATCATAAAAATATGGGTGATTATACCGTAGCAGTGTCCGTGAGTTGTTCTGTGATATTCAAATTCATGGAGACTGGTATCTTTCTCTTCAACAATTCCGACAGCCAACATGAAATGAGATGTGACCTAAATTCTTGATTGAATGGGCCAGAGTAAGACAAAAATCTGTAAATGTTTCAAGTTATCATTTGATTGATGTTTAATTCCAGATATCACAATGGTCATAGTTTAGTTAGATTGGTTAAAAAAACAATGCACAGTTCATAAAGAGTTTATGAATACTATGATTTCAAAAACTTTTTGAAATCTAGCCGTTCGTTGTTAAAAGCTTCATGACATACCCAACCAACAACAGTATATCCCCGACAAGCCTCTCGATTTCAGATTTGAAGAGCGCTGATTGCTCGGTCCACCTCACTCGTTCACCGCTGAGCCCATTAATAAGCGCTGTAGCGGCGTCCATCTTCTGTTGGCACTTCGCTGCATCGTCCAACACGGCTTGTTTCAACGTCATCGCCTCATCAAATTGTCTCTGTACGCCTGCTAATTCTCGCTGTTTTCAGAAATAAAGTTACGTTGAGAACTTAATTATTTTTACTTTTTGCATTTACAATGCAATTTTTATTATTTAAAATTGAGTTTTAGCAAAAGCTTGTTGTGAAACAAACGGGTCGGTTTTTTCTAATACTTCATTTTGAATAATTCAAGTGACCATGTATCATACATGACAACATGACACATTTACCACACAACATAATTACCTAGATTTTATTCTAACAAAAATACACGGCGAATTTTAGTTTCAGGAATTAAACGGATAACTAACAACTGAGAGTAGTTAATTCACTTAATTGACATTGATAAAACTTTTTATGATTGCTTTACATTACCAATTCTGTATCCAGCAATATTACTTTTATGGAGTATTAATTATATTCTTTATTGCACAAGTAACATCATTTACATTTACAGTCGATTAATAAGTCACAAGGAGCTACACTGAACCTCTTTAGCCGCAAGTAACGCCTCTGCCGTATTCAACTCTATTTTTGCAGCCTGATATTTGCCCTGCATAATCGCCAAATTGGCCTTGAGCGGCAAAACATCTTTGTTCACAGAAAAAAACTGTGCCATAGCAATAGTCCACGAGATCAAACCTGCGACGTTGCCGCAAGCAACTTTAGCTGCTTCGAAAGTGTATTGCCTAAAATAAAGTTTAGTATTCAACACTTTGGATCAATTAATAAAATATAAGAGCTTAATTATATTAGAAGTAAAACTTACGGATAACTGAAATAAGGTATTAACAAATCAACCATTTCCGCGTTGATTTCGTCTTTGGGATAAAACTTCAAATTATTCAAGAATCTTGTGTCCGCCATTACCTAACAAACAATCAATATTTTATTAGTTCTGTTTTTCTTAGTTTCAACAGTAAAACGTTACTCGATCCAAACTTTCGTAAGAAAATAATAATAATGGTTAAGAAAAACCTTGAGTGATTCCGCCCAGGACGCACACAAGAAATTTTTTTCTGGGTCAGGTTTGATAGGGTCGATTTTCTTTCTAAACAACAAACACACAGCGTCCATAATAAGGGTGATAAGGTACGGTGGCTTGCCGAGTTTTCTTACAGTCGCTATATCAGCAGCATTGATGGTCTGAAAACAAGATATAAAATATTGCTTTAAGAAATGCACAAAAAAAATTATATTATTCTGTGTAATAACTGTTAAAATAACCTGTCTTATGGGGTTTACCAATATAACTAGATTTTAAAAAAATCTGTGTATTCCACTATTTCCATGGAAATACAAAAAAGTAATTGTGGGACATGCTTTTTTCCGAATTACTTATATTCTATTATTTCCATGACGACAAAAATTGCAAATAGTAAGGGCGTTTTCACAATACATAATGGTGCGCTAGTTTTCTGTTTCCTATCTATTACCCTTAGACATAAAAGTAAAAATTTAACCAGTGAATTGTATTAGAGTTTATTATTTTTTAAGGTGGACCGACGATCTCGTCAAGGTCGCGGGAAGCCGCTGGATGCGGGCAGCGCAGGAGCGATCGTTGTGGAGATCCTGGGAGGAGGCCTATGACCAGCAGTGGGTGTCGTTCGGCTGACATGATAATGATGATATACAGGGCGTCCTAAAACTATGCCACTTGCAGGGAAAGTACCATAAATACTGAAGATATATATATATTACTGAGAGGAGACTTCATTTTTATTTTAAGAAGAAGACGAACATCCAAACCTTTTTAAATCAATCGAGGTGGTGTTACTTATCACATTATAACTTTAAACACTTATGATAGGGAAAGCACGACGACAGTCACAGAAAAGGCTACTTATCCATTATAACGCTGCACAAACTTGTTATTCAATAATAAATGTTAAATTTCGTAGTCTGCCTTTTATTTTAGATGCTTTGTTACTTAGAAGAAATAAAATGCGTATAATTGAGCCTTTCGATCGGTATAATAAAATTAAATGTATTTTTTTTTCACATTTAGCGGGTTCGATTCCCAGTTCAGACAGGCGATTATTTGAAATTCTTTGAATACAGTTCGATTTCTTTTTAAAATAAAAATATAGTCTTTTTTCAGTAAAATTTAATATCTTCAGTATTTACTTTCCCGGCATGTGGCATATTTTCGGGACGCCCTGTATAGTTCCTGTACACGCTGACCAGTCGCGCAATCATAATGGAAATAGTGGGACAAAAGATTCCAGCATTTCCATCAGTGGAAATAGTGGAATACACTAAAATTTTTGCGCTGTTAAATATCTGACCTGTAGAGCAGCTTCAGCGGCATCCAATGCTGGCTTGGCAGCTGCCAGCTTCTCCTCAGCGATAGCTGTCTCAGCAGCGATGACGCTAACGAGCTTTACAGCGCGATCTTTCACTTCCAACACTTCGGCCTTTACCACCTCAGCCGCAGCTTGAGTGTCAGCCACAGCTGCCAATACCTGTAGAAACGAAACAAATTGATATTCATTGTTCTTGAATCTACATTGAAAATTAAGGCGATACTAGAATAAATTATGCTGAAGCGAGATAGCAATGAGAAAACGAATGAAAAGAAATCTATGCAGATATAGAATTAAACGTTAGGATTTAAACGCAGACGTTAGGATTAAACTCTGATAGATATACTTTTATAAATGAAGCTCACGAAACTAGGAGATGGTTTGATCATATTTTAGTGACTTCGTCAGCGTGGAAATTTACTGTGAATGTTACTGTAGATAATGACTTGCACATCTATGGACCACACTGTTGTCTGATTAATAAAGAATTTATTATTATAAAAATATCTGACCTCTTCGGCTTTCGCTGTAGCGTCTTTAATTTCAATTTCTTTCAACTCCAATTCCTTCTTTAGTATGTCAACGCTAGCAGCGGCCTCTACGAGCTTATCCAATCCAGTAGTCATCCTATCAAGAAAGTAATTAAGTCTGACTAAGGGAACTAATTGTTATGAAAATATAAAAGACTAAAATATAAAGACGTCATACCTTCTAGCCATTTCAGCAATGTTCACGTGTTTTTCCTTGTATAAAACTTTATAACCTTCGAGGAAAGATAAGTAAGACTTAGGCGTTACGTGCGCCTGTCGCCTAAACCTGTCATAATAGGTAACACAAGTGTCAGCCACATTATCTTGGACCATTCCCATGATTTCTATTAGTTGCGTCTTTGTTTCAGATGAACACACCACCTATATATTTTAACAAAATATGTAGCTACTACCTTAAACTTAATTTTATACTGATGCTTAATAGCTCAGTCAATATCGACACTTAAAAGGACAAACATCTTAAACGCGCATGTAACTACGATTTTTGAAAATGTTGTTAGGTCCCTTGAGAGTAGTTAACATCCAAGTTTGCAACCCTGAAAACCCTGTGCTACCCCCATGGTGCTGCGAAATTTTGGCACTTGTTTCAGTTTTTTCGAAAAAACTACCCCGAGGAAGCGTTTTTGAAGAATCTTTGTTCTGCACTTTAATAAAGATAACTAAATTTGCTACGATTTGAGCGAAACCTGAGTACACTATATGTCAATTGGTTGCGAAGATACAGCAAGTCAAAGATGGGCAATTCTCCCGCAGTGCTCGGAAAGGCAGTAGGTAGAGATGGATCAGACTGCATCCAATATCCAGCAAATTCCATTAAATGTGGAGGAATGAATAGAGGTTCCACGCGGGATGGTTTTATTTCTGCATGCTGTCAGTGGGTATGACACAACTTCTGCGCTTTTCTGGCGAGACAAGATGAAGTGGTGCAACGTCCTCAAAAAAAACCCCGACTGGAAAGACCTCGCCAGCATTTTCCTTGATCCAACAAGGAAGAAATGCTGGTGCGAAGATAATGGAACCTCTACGGAGGAGATGAGGGAACACTGCCACGGCCGCCGGCTGCCTGCCTGCCTTTTGCCACGGTCGAAATTGCAACAGCGTCATATATAGTCCTGGATGAAGAGGACGAGAATGTGGACGACCCAACACCATATACCGACCCAAAACAACATAAAATGACACAAACACAAAATGTTCACTAAAAAAGCCAACTTTAACTAGCTGTATCTCCGCAACCAATGGACCTAGAGTGCTGGGGTTTAGGTCAAATTGTATTAAATTTAGTTAGCTTTATTAAATTATAATGCAACCATACTTAAAAAACGCTTCCTTAGGGTAGTTTTTTTTTTAACTGTAACAAGTGCCAAAATTTTGCAGTTTTCGAGCACCATGGGTGTAGCACAGGGATTTCAGGGTTGCAAACTTGGGTGTAAACTACTCTCAAGGAACCTAACAACACATAAAAGAATCGTAGATACATGCGCGTTTGAGATGTTTGATGTCGATTTTGACTGGCCTATAATTTAAGTGTGAAAAACTAAAATTAAAAAAACTGGTACATTGAAAGAATACCTTAAATTCGTTTAAGAAGTGAAAAGCTACTTCTATTAGAGCTTCCCTTGGCCATTTTTGGAACCAATCCATTACAGAACCTGATATTAAACCAGGGAACTTCAACGCTCTGCTTCGAAACTTCTCTCCCACCTAACGACAACACGCAAAGTAAAACAAAATTAAATATTGAATTGACATGTTTTCATTTTGAACAAAGGTACCTTAAATCGAAAACCATTTCGAAATTTTTAAATTTCTAACACCGTACATATTTTTTCGATTTTTTTTATCATTTATTTATTAATGAAATATTCGGAAACTCTTTTATCGCGATGAAGGAAGGAAAAATTAATGACATTCGTCTTCATAAAAAACGGCTCTTATTAAAAAAAAGCGTTAGTCCCAAACAGCAGGACGACGTGCTTCGACATCCGAAATGAACAAATCGAAATCGAACGTATCCATGTTCAGATTTAAATAATGCGCTGTTACCTCGTGAACCCACTATTTTGTCCCCCTAGTGGGACCACGAGGAAACAGACCACCTTTTTCAGCGCTCACAGCGAAACAGACGCTGCGCTGTCACACGACTGTCATCGTGTGTGCGCGTGCACAATGCGACTAGACGTTGCGACCAGACGTTGCGACCAGACGTTGCGACAAGTAGCGAGCGCGTGCGACTCCCCTAGCTTGTCGTCGTGGCTCTGCGACTCTCACGCCGAGTGTGCGGAGCTTTGAACAAAATAAATATACGAAAATTATCGGCCGCAGCCTGTCGTCGCGTCTAGCCGACTAGCTGTCGCAGTCGCGTATCACCTAGTGTGCGTCTATACTTTTAACCACACACCCACGCTAGGCATAGTATACTTATTATTTATTTAAATGGAAACTTTGTTTAAATGAAACATAGGATAACACTGCACCCTTTATTAACAACAAAACAACAAAACTGTCAGGAATACACAGAACACCTTTTTCTTGTGTAGGTATATGGGAAGGTGATGGGAAGTGATCTAAATGATGTTGGATCTTCATTAACATTTTTCAACCTGCTTGGTACTTGGGGTTTCAGCCGAGGTCATATGACTTTATTTTCCATCCAGTTCTTGTATGACTATATAGATCTTCTTCTAGCTGAAACAACAATACATAAACTTATAGGTCATCAAGTATAAATTCACAGCATGAAAACTCGTGTTTAAGAAAAAAATACTCACATTTTGATTGTCACATAAAAGATGGTCCTTTAGTTTTATTTACAGCAGCACACCATTGTGAACATGGGCACGTAAAAAAAAGTTTCTTTGGGCATTACATAACTGTATTTGTATTTGTATTTGTATTTGTTTTATTGTATTTTGTAGCCAGGAACTGATTTACGAACAGTTTTTTTCCATTAAATTTGCGAGTTATGTAGAGAAACAACAACATAAACAACTTATATTGACATGTCACGTTGACTACATAACGTCAGTGTATTTCTTTAAACAATTTGCAAAGGTATGTCCGCCAGCCTTCCTTCTTCCTGGACTTACGCTCTTATAGAATGAGTAAGTTTTCAAATGAATTTTATAATGACTTAGAATACAAATTTTGAAAACGGAAAAAATATGTCTCCTGTTTTTATATGTAATTTCTTAATAGCAAATAAAAACACACGATAAATATGAAATGTTGTTAATTCTACTCATAATACGTTTGTAGACTCAAACTTTTACTTACCGGTGAGAAGCATAGAACAACATGTAAGTTCGCTCTCGAGCGCATAATGAAATATTCATAAAGGACATCCGGTACAGGAATTCTTTTGGGAGCATATTTCTTCATTATTGGAGTTAACTCGTTTAAAATTTCATCTAGATATGGATTGAATCAATGATAACGTAGTGTTAATACAACATTTAAATAGAACATAAAACAAGCTAATAAAGTTACATTAAATCCATTAAAATAAAGATTAGCACTGACTCAATATTTAGACTGTTAGATTAGTTTGTGTGAAAAGTGAAAAACAAATTGCTAATTTGATAAATTGAAAATGAAATATTTTAGAAAACCAGAGAATGTTTACTAATACCAGTCCCATCAGAGCTGGTTGTGAGACGGGTCGATTTGTTCTAAAATACTTTATTTTCAATTTTTCAACAATAAAAATAACAAATTGCTAATTAAAAGCATCCGCATTAAAATTTATATTAAATTGAGTACAAATTTCATAATAATTAAAAAATTAAATACCCATTTCATCCTTAGGGAACAAATTGGCAATCTCGCCCGAGCTGAGGATATTATTTAAAAACTCCAGGAACTGCTCATCTTTGATGTCGTTGTCGGTAAATATAAATGAGATACCTTGCCCTTGAAGTCCAGCAATACGATAAAGGACCTTTATATCGTCCATGAAGTTACTTACGTTATAAGACCTATAAATTGATTTAAAATTTTTGATAACGTAGCTGTATGTAATACCTATAGATAGATGATATAAAATTTCTACGACATTCGTGATTTCTACAACGTGTAAAATTGAGTAAAATACCTCGTTAAAGTTATTTGATAGAACGAAAAGTTCGCAATATGTGAAGCCAATTTTGTCAAGCTCTGTTTACCAGAACCGCCGACACCGACTAGCAAAGCATTACCACTGAAATTTAATTTCGTAATTAGTGCCGTGGTTTGTCATTATAGGTATTTAATATCATGCTTGATTTGTAGTCTATATTTGAGACTTACCGTGGCGTGTTTATAATTCTCGATATTATAAAAAGATGTACCATTGCATCATGGAAAAATACAAGATCTAAATGAGCCCCTCTAACTTGCTCGTTGAATAAATCTTGGAATCCAGCTAATTTTGACAGTACAAAATCCCATCTACGAAATAAATAATTAATTGCAATAGTCAGTCTATTTACTTAACAGTTTAGTAAATTTAATTTTTTTTTAAAAATTGTATGAACATTGAAGATTTTTTTGAAAAGATTTGATTTGGTTATATTGACCAAAATCTTGAAAAAGAAACGCTAGCGCAGTGGTTTCAAAATAGTTTTTCTTTTCGGTAAGTTCTTCAACTTTTGTCTAATTATTTAAGATAAAACATTACAAAAAAAAACTGTGATGTGATCATATAATAACAATACAACTACAATATAAAGAGCGAAAGGATATAGTATCCCTCTCTGTTGAACGAATTTGTGAGATATCATGCGTGGAACTTGAACAAATGATTATAATCTGTGTATATAGCCCCCCTGGAGCAAATTACACAGTCTTTGAGTCCACTATGGAGGATGTTTTGAAAATATGCTGTCGTAAGAATAAAAAAATTGTAGTTTGTGGAGATTTTAATATAGACATCTTAGATATTAAATTAGCACAACTCTCCAGTAAATTCCTTAACCTTTTTAAATCATTTAATTTGCTTCACATTTTTAATGAACCGACGCGAATTACGCCAACATCGGCTACTTGCTTAGATAACATCTTTTCCAACTGTAACTTAATTGAGAAATCGGTAATTAATATTATTAAATCCGACCACAGTGGACAACTAGCTTCTTTTGAGCACTATAATGTTACTCCTAAACGCGAAGTAATTTGCAGGCCAATACCGAAACGTGGTATTAATAAATTTAGAAATAATGTACAAGATAAAATTCAATGTTTGCCAGCTTCTGCTGACGCTAATAACTCTTATCAATCATTATTTGATATTGTTGAAAAAGAATTTAGTAACAATTTTAAACAAAAAGTTATAAAGTGTAATGATCGTAAGAAGTTCAGTGACTGGGCCACACCTGGTATCTATAATAGTAGAAGAAAGTTATTTAAACTCTATGCACAAAAAACGACTTCCTGTGATCCTAGCTTCATTGAATATGTCAAGAAATATTCAAAAACATTTAGGAAAGTATGTGCTTTGGCAAAATCTAGGTATATTTCAAATAAAATTAAATCATCTGAAAATAAAATAAAAGCTACCTGGAGTATTATAAACCAAGAGACTGGCAAAACAAAATGCAAAATTAATTCATTTAACTTAAAAATTAGTGATCAGACTTTTGAATCGGATATTGAGGTGGCTAGTGCTTTTGAAGGTTTCTTTGCTCGAATTCCGTTAGAAACTACTAGCAGACTTAACTCTTGCCCCAACACCGCTGTCTCTCTTATGGAATCTAGTGTGAACAAGTGCCAGGAAACATTTAGTTTTAGCTATGTCACTACCGAAGATATTATTAAAGCATTCAAAGCAATAAATATTAAAAAAACAGAATATCTCTGGGGCATATCTACAAGTATCATCAAATCAATAATTGATGTGATAGCTCCATCATTAGCAATAATTTTTAACCAATGTGTAAGTGAAGGGGTCTTTCCTAATTTAATGAAAAATAGTAAAATAATTCCTCTATTTAAAGCTGGTGACAAAAGTGACCCAGCAAATTTTAGACCTATATCCATACTACCAGCAATAAGTAAAATATTTGAGAAATTAATTTATGCTCAACTTTTAGAATATTTTAAATTAAATAGTATACTGCATGAGAAACAGTTTGGTTTTTCAAAAGGTAAAAGTACAACTGATGCTGGGGTTGCATTTCTAAAACATGTACTTGATGCCTGGGAGGACAAGCAGGATGTAATCGCTATTTTTTGTGACCTTTCCAAGGCATTCGATTGTGTTGATCACCAAACACTATTAAGGAAGTTAAAACATTATGGTGTTTCTGAAATGTCAGTAAGCCTTATGCATTCATATCTGTATGAAAGAACTCAGAAAGTAGTTATTAATAAAACTGAGTCTACCGGAGCTCCCATTACTATGGGCGTACCCCAAGGATCAATATTGGGCCCGCTGTTGTTTTTAATATACATTAATGACCTTCCTTACTACGCGAAGAATTTATGTGAGACAGTGCTATTTGCCGATGATACATCTCTAGTCTTTAAAGTAGATAGAGGTGATGACTGTTCTGACGAAGTGAATAGTGCTCTTTCAAAAGTGTCACATTGGTTTAAAAGTAATAATTTATCATTAAACTCAAAGAAAACTAAGTGTTTAAAATTTTCGTTACCTAATTTAAGACAAGTTGATTTTCATATAAGACTAGACGGCGATATGGTCGCATTCATTAACAATACAAAGTTTCTAGGTATTATATTAGACTCGCGACTACAATGGGATCCTCATATCGAAGCCTTGGCGAGTAGACTCAGTTCGGCCGCATTCGCAGTTAAGAAAATAAGGCTCTTAACCGATATTGAAACGGCTAGAATAGTCTATTTTAGTTATTTTCATAGTGTTATGTCCTACGGCCTTTTGTTGTGGGGCTCAGCCGCTAACATCCACAGTATATTCGTGCTCCAAAAAAGGGCTATTCGCGCCATTTACAACCTCCGATCGAGAGATTCTTTAAGAGATCTATTTAAAGAAATAAACATTTTAACTGTTGCAGGACAATACATCTATGAAAATATAATCTATGTGAAAAAGTATTATAATACATTTGTAAAGCAGAGCGATATTCATCGCTTTAACACAAGAAATAAAGATAAACTTGTCGTTCCCAAGTTTAGGCTAGAAAAATCCAGAGCCTCATTTCTGGGGAAAAGCATAGCCTTTTTTAATAAAGTTCCACAGCGTATAATTGAACTACCATTGCATAAATTTAAATGTTACATTAAAGAGTCGCTGATGAGCAAAGGATACTATAAAGTAGACGATTATTTGAATGACCGCAATGCATGGTCATGATGTAACACATAACATAATCACTGTTTAATATGATGTATTTTTATACTAAGCAATTGTTGTATTAGTAACGATATGTTTTTTTTTGTAAATGTCGTTACCTAACTAAGAAACGCTGGCAAGTTTCTTGCGCCCATTCTTCTTGTCAGTTAAAAAAGTCTTGAATGGGTGATAGGAAAATATTGACGATTCATAAGTACATATTTATTATGTCTAAGTGAATAAAGAATATTTTTATCTTATCTTATCTTACTCACGATGGCAATTCCTCGTATATTTTAGGTGCATCAGTACTGAAGTCTTCATCTTCATCTCCGGTGGGGTCAACTGGTTCTCTCAAGAAATTAACAAAGAACGTCTCCTCGGTAGGAAACTCGCTTACATACTCTGATAATTCTTGATTAGCCGACTTCCAAAAGTTTTCCACAAACCAGTCCTTGTCGGCAAATGTGGTAAATCTAAACATAGCCGGTATAGGAAGTTGTATTACATTATGCCAATTTATTTATAAACACTAGCCTTCCGCCCGCGGTTTCACCCGCGTGGACTACATGACTGCTCGGGAATACTATAATACGGGAATGCGATGTTTTTCCGGGATAAAAAGTATACCGAAAATCACGTTGATCCGTTACTCCATTTTGACTTGAAAGACGGACAAACAAACAAACACACTTCCACGTTTATAATAATACTAGCAGATCCTCGCGGTTTTACCTGTGCGGCACCCGTTCCCGTGGGAATATCGGAATAAAATATAGCCTATGTCACTCAGGAAGAATATAGCTTTCTAATGGTCAAAGAATTTTCTAAGTCGGTCCAGTACTTTCGGAGCCTATTCGATGCAAACAAACAACTAATCAGATCTTATCTCTTTATAATGATTAGTATAGAAGTATAGATTAGTATGGATTTAAGCATTATCTCTTTAGAATCTGCATCAGGAGACAATATGTTCAAAAAACTGACTTAAAATATAGCGGTCAAATTAAATAAAAACGTATGTGAAAAATATTAACCTATCAGAAATGACACGGAGGCACTCGTGGAACCACAATTTAAGGGCAGTCTTGATACTTTGCAACTCCTCTTTCTTTATGAATAGAATTCCTTCCCAAATCCGAGACAAATCTCGGAGATTAAAGACGTAGTGGAACTTGGCAGGTGTCGGCAGCATTTTCGTCTATGATCAGTGCATTTATTATACCTATGTTTTCTAAAAGTAACCTACCATTTCGGAATAACACGACTTAAAAATTACAAATGTATTTGTATCTGGTCTGCATCTTCTAAAATTTCTAAATTATTATTTCGTTATTGTTTCAAATGTTTTATAACATTTTCAGAAGTTTGGCATTTAAAACCATATTTGTTCACGAAAAGCACACAGTACCTTTGTTTGTTGCCAGATGATTCGTGTGACGGGTACCAATTTCGGCATGAAATCAACAATTTTCTTGTCAAATCGTGTTTTACAGAAGTAGCCAGCGCTTATAGTCTCTGCAATGTTCAATATATTTTTCTAATGATTTACACACTTTTATGAGCAAGGTGATACAATTTTCAATTTGCGCGTCGCCTTACATGTAAATATTAATGTTACACAAATGAAAATAAATTGTATTGTACTAACCGAAAATTCTGTCCATTGAAATCGTGCTTGGTAGCGTACAGTTAAATATGTTAAATTGTCTCTTCAAACGAGGTGGTATATCATTTCGCCCACCACCTACACAAGAAAATCGAATTATACAACACCAACTTAATACTTTATACAATTATTTTCAGTTACAGAAACTTCAATACCAGGATGTATCATAGCACCAAACATCTGGATTTCAGCTATGATTATGAATTCTCCTGGTTTATCTAGAGAAAAGAATCCACCGCACTCCATCATTTGGCGTACTATTTCGTTTGTGACCTTTACAACAAAAACAATATTCATAGATTAACGGCCAGAATTAATAACCTATCCACAGATAGGGATAGGTACGATTCAGATTAGTTGCTAGGCAACACCTAGCAACACCCTGGCAACTGTCGTTAATTCTATGTTAATATCAAGCGTTGCATAGCAACTAATCTGGATCGCACCTATCCCTATCTGTGGATAGGTTATTAATTCTGGCCGTAAATTACTTACTTTTTTATTGATTTATTATACATTTGCATATTTTGATTTACCTGATCACCCCACTCATTGACTACAGGCATATTGATGTCATCAACGAATACCGTCATGGACCTTCCGCCAGGTGGGCCGTAAGTCATACCCACCCGCTTTTCTACGTATGACTCTATGATTCTCTATCATTGAAAAATAATTAAATTTAAGTCGTAATTCAAAAGAAAACTAGGTTACTCATTTCATATCAGAATGGTTTTGCCTAGTACCTGGAACATGTTAGGCGTAGTTGCAGATGAAAAGTTGATCATCTTAAATAGCTTGACCTCATTATTGTACTTCATCATATAGCTCTTTAACATCACAGTTTTGCCGGTACCCTGTTCTCCGATGAGCAACACTGCCTTATTTTGCTTTGCAATTACGTCAATCAGGAACGAAATGCACACATTATCAATGTTCGGCACCAGTATTGAAGCATATTCGGGAACACTATCTGTTGGGTACAGATAGTCTTCCACGCTCTCGGACCTAATTTATATAAAAAAAAACGTTTTATTAGTTCAAATTTCTTAAAAGATAACTACAAAATTAAACAAAATGCTTACCAATGCTGCCAAACGCCAGTTTCAGTAACCATGAATTCAAAGGGCATGATCCATTCCTTTGACTTTGCCCCGGGCCAGTCCATTTTTACGGGCAGCTTGGTCATAAACTCGGCCATACGTGTGCGTGAATCCAATTCTAATACAGCACCCAGTGACCACATCATAGCGAATATGAAAAGCCGCTCCAAGTGACGATCAGTATGTACCTCTAAAAATTTATATTATGTATTTAATAACAGAGGCTAAAGAATTAAAAAGATTGAGCAGTATTAAAATAAAATTGCAATCTCTATGTAGTTACTTACTTCCCCCAGGAACTTCAATTTGCAAAAGTCCTATCAGCACATCAATGCATTGTCTAAAATCAAACCATTCAAAAGTTATTCGACAATTTGTCTTGATTTTTTTTTCAGTCGTACTGCAAGAACACTACTTACACCACAGAATCTTATACCTTATATAAATAGCTTCAAGCAACTTCATTTTGGCAGGCAACTTTTGTTGAACAAACAAATGCACTTCATCGTAGACTTTGTTAAATGCATTTCGGAAAGCGTCTGATTCTTTTTGTGTTCTTTTCTTTAGCCAGCCCTGTAAAAATAATAAAATTATAATTTTCCAATGTATGTATGTATTTTATAATGTGTAATAAATTTCGATGTATAAAGTAGTTTTCTAGAAAATATACGCCTCTATGTTGCCTTTTACCTCTAATATAGGTTGCCACTTGAGGACAGAAGAAGAAAGGAACACCATTCCCATTCGACTGACGGTTGCAGGTGAAGCGTTATCCACATTGTCAGGCTCAAATACTAGCTTGCTATTCTGAGCCATGGTTATGCGGTCACCATTAGCAAGCGTCAAAGTTTTATTATCATCTAACACTGAGTTCAAATTTTCTATCCATACGGCATCTACTGGACCATCTGAATATTTTTGCAAAAATAAAATATACGTAACATTAGACAAAATAATGTTTCAAAAGAATCAGGAAAAATAGAAATAGATAAAAGATTGCGATAACATAATGAATTCTCACATTTTCACATACCTAGTACAATCCAGGTTGTATCCGATTTCTTCACTTTTAGAGCTCGTCTCCACAAAGTAGAGAATATTCCGTCAGTCCAGTCGTTAGTTGCTACATCCAAGCGACCAAACATTTGTGGAGCTGTAATAGCCTGTAAAATATTAATAAACACGATTTGATATTATGATGTCATCAAAATGAATTAATAAATTTTGTATAAGTAGGTTATATCTTAAACACCATGCATTTTTCCGCAATGAGTCACACCAACACATCAAAATATGACTATTAAAATTACTGCATTTAATGCGCGTACTCGTGCAAGTACTAATAGTTTTTGTTTCATCGAAATCTGGCCAGGATTTCCAAAGATACAGCGTTGTAAAGTTTCACCAGCTTTTGAAAATTTGGTTTCCTTGCGCGCTATTGCGATGACGTCATGTCGCACTGACATCTCCGTTTGCGGCCGTTGCGGGTGATTTCCGTCTAACTGTACCTTCATAGAGTTCGTCTGTGCGCAATCTTCGCGCAACTCGTGCGTTTTTGACGCTAGTTACAGTACATTTTCTTCGTTCTAAGGTTATGGTAAATGATTAGGTTTCAATTTCGACCGCGCGCAGGCGCACTCTAAAACTGTCACCTACTGTCGATACCGAAAGACATTTATCCCACAAACTTATCTGACCCAGTGGTGGAGGCGCCACTAGCAGTATAAAATTATAGAAATGGCTGTCAGTTTTTAGGGTGCATATTTAACTACCAAGTCAGTTAAGGTTGTAAGTACATTTTGTTTTGACGGTTGCTATATGTATTGACAGAATCCCGCCCGCCATTACGAAAGTTGATTTAATTTATTATTCACGAAAATAAAACATTATTTGAAGGTGTTTTTTCACATGGGCTCAATACAAAATTTCTTAAACATTTCATTGATCGACTATAAGAAAAATAAATAAATTTATTACGAAACCGTGAGAGCGCAACTATATAGCCAAAGGATTCTATGTAGGTATACAGAAGTGCGACGTGACGTCACACGTTAATGCCATTGGTTAACCCAAATTTTTCTCGGAGGCCGTACTTTAACGTTTAATATCTCAGTCATTTTTGAAGATAGGAAAAAAATAAAAACAGATTCTTTTTTCTCGAGTTACATATTTTTTAGATATGCTGATAACAAAAATCATTGGTGTGACTCATTAAGTGTTTTACCAAAGTTGTGGGAAATTTAATAAGCTTTAATTACTTCTTTGAAGTAATGTCGCTAAGTTTACGAGTTTCGAGCGAGAATCTGAAAAAAGGGACCTTTAACCAGTGGCGCGTGTAATCGAAAGGAATTTATTAGACTGCTCAGGAGACCTACCCTTACAAAATCCTAAAACTATTGGAACTAAGTACATAGGTTAGTTCGTCTAATTTTCCTACACTGCTCGGGCTATTTGTCTATGAAAAGCAAGGTTAGTTAAATTCTTTTTTGTGTAAATTTCAGAGAAATATATGAGATGGAAAAAACATGTTCATTTTTGACCTGTTACAGAATCATCCGAATCTTCGAAGCGGTTTCATTCCATATTCCAAAATTCGTTTGGTGCATTCTCCGGAGAAATTAATGTGTGTGCGTTCACCTGTATTTTCCTTCAGTTTGAAAGAAATGATATGACAACGATGAAGATGTGTAAAAATTCACGTAGGTTTATTTAAATATTACCTTTGGATTCATTCTCATTTCCCTGTGTGGCTTGCCCACAACTGTTAGAGCCGCCATTAAAGTGTGTATACAAGTTGTTTTTCCGGAACCAGTAGGACCCATAGTCATCAATCCATGTCGCACCAACGATGTCTCAAACAACTGAATGATCTTCAAATTCCAATCAGGATGATTTACTAGTCCAGTGCGTTCCGTCACTGTCGTTATCGCTCTTTGCATCTCCCTAAAATAAATGTTCGACTTGTAGAAATATACAAAACTAGTGGCCGCCCACGACTTCATCCGCGAGTAATTTGATGATATCGCTTCAAAATTTTATGACAAAAACTAGTTAGATATGCGTTCTCCAATGTTTCTTCATCATCATCAATCCATTTTATTTTCTCCGCTGCTGGGGCACAGGGTTTCCTTATAGATGGATAAGGGGAAACGCTCATAACCCACCACGCGAACCCATTGCAGTTGAGTCATTAACCAATGAAAATGAAACCGGGACCATCGATCGGCTTATCGGGTCTTCCGAAGCACAGAAGTATTATAGACTCGATATATAGTGGCGGTCACATAATTAAAGACACCAGTCGATTTTCATACAAACGATGTAATTTTGAAGCCTTGGTTTTCCGCCAGGGATTGACCTAGCTGTGATCAGATGATGGCCATCTAGGGAGTGAATGGAGGAGATTCAGATTCGCTATACACACCCAACTGATCTGATCAACATTCTAAAATATATATAAGGATATGTTTAAAAAATCCGAAAAATTAGAATAAAATTGTATGGAAATCCAGAAACTGAAAACTGATTCTTATATCTCTTAGAACGCTGATCAGATCAGTTGGGTGTGTATAGCGATCTGAATCTCCTCCATTCACTCCCTGAATGGCCATCATCAGATCACAGCTAGGTCAATCCCCGGCGGAGAATCAAGGCTTCAAAGTTACCTCGTTTGTATGAAAATCGATTGGTGTCTTTAATTATGTGACCGCCACTGTATATCTTTGGAAAGCCATCACGTGACCGACCATTGCGATAGTAACGACCTCAGCGAACGCAGGCCAAGCACGCTACCCACTGCTCTCAGGACATTCTCCTATCCTTGAACTACTAAAATGCAAAAAACCATGTTCAAAATAATGAAGAGCAATCAAAAATAAGTTCATGATTATTGTCCAGCCCTTAAAATAAAAAAAAACCATGTTGAGCCCTCGTTCAGGAAATAGCATCTTTTTAAAACGGATAATATAACCCCCCCCCCCACCCCCCTTACACATTTAGGAAGGAAGTTTCTCAAAATTCTTTCTTAGCGGACGTCTCCTAATTATAACCTATTTTCCTGCCAGATTACATCTTCATTGGTTCAGTAGTTTACGAGATTTCGTGATGAGTGAGTGACCTTTCGCTTTTATATACAGGGCCGTCCTATAATATATACTTAGATATAAAATTTTATTCAAAAGAGATTTTTATTTTAAAACCAAAACGAACTGCATTTAAAGTATTATATATAATCGCCTCTCTGAACTGGGAATCGAACCCGCTGAATGTGGAAAAAAATAATAGACCGCGCCAAATACTTTAGATATATTTTTTTATTGAAATAGGACTTATTTTTATTTAATAACAATATGAACTGCATTCAAAGATTTCAAAGTACTTACGTTATTTGGTGTGAATACAGAATTAGAGGTATTATTTCTTACTTTTTGGTTGCATTTTTTTTGAAGGCGCTTTATTTTTTAATAAAAATATTTTTATATCTACAGTATTTAATATACTTTCTATTTCATGTGGCGTAGTCGTGGGACGCCCTGTATATAGATTATGTTTTAGAGTAAGTAAAAATAAGTAATAAATACCTTTGGACTGTTTGAGTCAGTTTCATACCAGGAAACAAATCTTCAATCAGAGACACGAACAAAGGTTCATCTTCATCGACCAATTTCGATACATTCATTTCCCTAGACGGAAAACATATTTATTAATTGTATATTTTCTTACCCAACATTTATAATAAAATGTTATTAATGTCTACTTACTTCAAAACTCTCATCATAATATTTTCTTCAGTGCTGTCAGGATTTGCTCGTTTTTGTGCACCCATAGTTCGCAATACCGATAGGATATTACGAAGACCGAAATCATAATGCACTTGTTTTGACAGTTGCTCTTCACACAATTTGTATAGAGTGAAGAATTTGCGAGCTGAGTGAATTAAATGTAAGAGTTCAGAGACAATGACGCGTGTTATGGTAAGTTAGTATTTTGTTAGTATTTACCTAGTAAAATATTTTCCTTGAAACCACAACTGGCCAATTTGACTCGAATAATGATCTGTCGATCAGGCACCATCATGGCAACTGAGCGGAACTGAATTTTCAAATTCTCAGGCAGCTCCTGTCGTCCCGCATAACCGGGATTCATGGTGATGATGAAGGCAAATTCAGGGTTTAGGCTCACATTGTCACCATCACTACAGAAAGACATATAAAAACTTTTAAGTAAAAGAGTTCCTAAATACGGGACGTTAAAACTTAGATACGTACCTGAATATAAAGCTTTCTTTCTTTTCTCTCCTGGCAGTAAGACATATATAAATTTGTTGAGCGGCTACAGATAACACAGGCAACTCAATTCTGTTGAACTCGTCAAAACAACCCCAAGTTCCTGATTGAGCTAAGCCTTTGTAAATACGTCCTAAGCCTGTAAGTAGTTAATTTTTCTTAATAGTGATGACTAGGTGTTATTGTTGATCGAAGTAGTGATGTCCACTTTTGAGACATATTATTTTGCCTACTCGATCAGAATCAATCAATCAATCAATCAATCAATCAATTTATTTATTTGCCACAAACATGGTAATTATGATGGTAGGTTACATTTGTTTGTACAACATGTTTCGCCTATTACTAAGCATGCAAATTTTACAGTTTTATTTATATTCAGTTCTCAGTTATTGTTCGAAAATTAAAATTAAAATTTATACATTATATAGATTACATTTCATACATTAGAAAATAAAATTATATTAAAGTTTGAAATGTCACAGATTTAAATAGATGTTCTGCTATACAGACCATCTGATATTTTGACGTTTTGCTACATAGACATTTTGCTAATGAGACTTACTGCTCATTGGACGTTTCGCGCTGTTGGACATTTAGCTACATAGACCTTCTGATCAGGAAGGTTATTTTGTAAGTATTTTCGATTTAAATTACCTCTGAAATCCATTTGATCAGAGCAGTTGAAGACAATCACCAGTTTTCCTAATGTTCGTCCCATATCTTTAGTGGTTTCCGTCTTACCGGTTCCCGCGGGGCCAGCGGGAGCCCCTCCCATACTCATACCAATAGCTTGCGATAGCGTGATGTAGCAACGATCAGTCAGCGGAGTTATTACAAGGCGCTCAGTAATACCAAGGTACTCATTCTAGAAGAAGTAAGGCATGATTTATGAAAACTTAATTACATTCAAATTCAACTAGCTCTTTCTCATGGCTTCGCTCACGCTTTATTCACGCCTTATTTCAGTGCAACCCGTTCAGAGCACAGTGGTTTGAGCTGTATGTTCATAGATCAGACAGTAAACTACTCTGGATAATCACGTTAAATAACATTTTCATAGTTTTTTATTAAATATTCTATTTGTAGACTATTTCACAAACCTGATATATGAAATCAACATCGGTAATCGACACAATGCAATCATCAGTGTCTTCGAAATAATAGAATCTTGCTTGTTTTTGCCATTCAAAATCTATTGGGGATTTGATCCTCATCCTCACTAGATCGTCGAAAATATCTCTGTAAGTTGTTTTTTGACTAATTAGTTTTTATTTGCCAAGAAACACTACCTTGAAACCAACATGTGCCAATAAATGATATGACTATGACTATTATAACATACTTTTATGTCGCTAAATAAAGTCGCTAAATAAAACAAACCTCTGATGTACATGAATTGTGATCATAGTCTCTACTCTTGTCCTATCTAATGGAGCTAAGTCCTTGACTGTTTGGTCAATAAGTCCGTTTAAGAGGTCCAAATTTTTCTGATTGGTTAATCTCATAATAAACTTATCGGCCCTGGCCTTTTTTAGAGCATACTCCCCATCGCTTGTCCATAAGATCTGCATACCTAACAGACCAGCCTAAAAAAGTTATAAGTTATAAGTGATAAACGTATAAAAACTTTCAACATTTCCAAGGTAAAATAATTTATTTATAACTTAGTACCTGTCCAGGGAAGTTCCAGAACCCTGATATAAATTCAAACTCAGGATCACCAGACATAGTCTGAGAAATATTTGCTATCATATTCCTAACAGTATCTTTCATTGTATCTAGCAAAACATTTAACCAGATCTGAAAATAGCAAATAGAAAATTTAACTTTATGAATAATTTGAATTAATGAGATTAAAAATTATCAACTTGCCTCTACTCCACCAAGACAAGCAACGGGTCGATCCAGAGGTATAGTTTCGCCGTTGTCAGAATTCATGTTAACAATCCTATCCTTATCATCGAAATCGACAGTGTACATGGCGTCGAATATACTCGGCAAGTGTGGCTATAATACAGAAATATATTAAAACAGTTGATATAATTATGTACTTATAAGAACTTACTAAGCTTTTTTCATTTTAGTTCTAAAATAATAACAAATATGTCAACCTGAATAGATTGTGGATTGGACGCTTGCCCAAGGATTTCCAAAAGTACTGGATCTGATACGAAGAAGAATCGAGGGAAGATCAATCTCTTCGTCTCTAAGTATCCAGTGAGTGACTTCTGACAAGCCTCTAGTTGCTCAAACAAGTGTGGCAGAAGCTGCTTGAGAGTTTCATCCGAAGTGCAAGTCTCCACGCAGTTTATGATATCTCGAGCCCGATACATTATTTTAACGTATGTCTTGTCGATTGTCTATAAAATAATAATTGAAATAATTGAATTCAAACGCTTTTATATCGAATAGCGTTTCCATTTAATTTTAAGATTCTTTATCTACTTACACCAAAGCGTTTAGTTTCAGCGGGTAGTTGCTTAGCAATATCACCACCGACAAACACAGCCTCCAAATACATCCACAAGTTTTGTACTTGCAACCATTTCTCTAAGATCTCGGTTGTACTGACTAGTTTGTTTATCCATAACAAAATATCTTTCTTGAATGGAGCATTGTACCTAAAGCCATTTACTTATGAACGAGTTATAAACTAAAAATCAAAGCATGTTCGTGACTCGAGAGCAGAAGACAGAAAGCTAGCAGCTATTCAATAACAGTGAATTCTAATCTAAAGTTACAATTAGCATGATATATTTGACTTTAAATTCAATTTAACATTGTCATCCATCAGCAATGTAAAATAAAATTACCTGTTGGATGCCAAGGAATTAAGAACCATCAATGAGTCTTCAAGCATAGTGATAATGTCAAGAGTATCTTGTGGTCTGATAAGTAGGTCACCACGATTTTTGAAAGGAGCAAAAGTGAGATCCACCACTGCCCAATCAGCTATGATTTGCTTTAACTTAGCCTCAATATCTTTTTCTTTGACGGCACTGATGCAGATATCCTGAAAGGTCATTTATATTATTAATATTTAAAATCCTTACACCTAAAAACTTTAATTTAGGAAAAACGTGTAAGTGAAGCATGTAAACTACCTCGACATCTTCCTTGTTCTTCAAAAGGGGTGCTTCCATCACATTGGCCAACGTAAATGATTCGGACTCCACATCCAATACACAATCTATACAAAATTACAGAAACAAAAAACCGACGTGAATGACTATACTTATGCAAATGTAAGACTGATTCAGCTAACTCCTCAATTACTTACTCATCAATTTTTCCAATCTTCGCCAGTGACGATCCTTCATAGCTTTGTCGGCCATCAATTCAAGTAATGGACAGGTTTGGTTAAAATCATCAATTTTGTTTTTCAATTCAATGAAAGCAGGCCAGTCTTTCATACCTCTCGGCAATTTTCGACATCTTAATGACAAATGTAAAACGATAGTAATTACTTTTGGAAATTAGAAGAAAAACATCAAAAGCGAAAAAATAATTACCTTAAATCGAAGTCAGCCAATTGTTGAACAATTTGCTCAATATTAATTTCACTCCACGGTGTTTCGAAATAACCATCGATAGTATTCATTACAGATAGATACAATGAATATCTAGAATGTGGAATTTTAATATAAATTAGGAGTTAAGTGACAATCATTTCCAGTTGAAAAATAATACTTAATAATTAACTTACAATTTGCTGAGTAAATTAAATTCTTTCTTCTTAGCATGAAGAATAGGATAGTCCTTAACTTCCATACCAAACAATTTTTCACCATTGGAGTACATTTCAAATCTCCGCCACAATTCATCAAATCTAGCTTGGAACATGATAACCCTAATAGGAAAAAATATATATATGAAACTGAAATACATACTGTAGAAAATTTAACTTACTTGGGCACAAAACTATACTATACTTATAATACATACAAAGATACTAATATAGAGACCACAGAGGCGGTTGAACAACCTCTACAAATCAACCTCCCATTCTGATAGAGATTAGCATTTTGTTTTAAATTTTGTATTTGATTACCTGTCACTAGCCTCCCTAGCAGTAAGTCCAGGCGTCATGGGCCCGAAAGCATCGTAGTCTGCATCGAACTTCAAAACATCAGCTAAGAATGAATCGACGCCTTCTGTTAATTCTTTCTGAAGTGGACCTTGCATATCCACTATCCTTTGTTGTACTTGCTGAGACTAATTTAACGGAAACGTAATCGATGTTTAGATAGTATGCTTCTTTTTACATGTCATAATGATCGGACCACTACGCTACACACGTCCAGATTTGGTTCGGAGCAGACCAAATCGGGTGTCGGGTTGGAACGTGTCTGGAGCCTATAAGAAGCAAAAACTTTTGAGACACTCAAGTGTATCGTAGTGGCCCGAACATAACTATTATTATTCGTGTTTGACGTAGTCTGGCTAGATTTGGTGGCACGAACTTCACTTCCTATACAAAAATAGAGTGTACCAAGTTGCGTACTGCCATCCGCTCTGCAAGTAAATTTAGAAACCAACAAAATGTTTCTACAGAAACAAAAATCCTGAATTTGCAGAAGGATATATTAAATAGTACACATCATGTTTTTGGAGACCACAAGGAATATGAAGATTATTACTGCACATCGGACAGAAAAGCAGAACAAAATCTTGTTCCGATGGTACCAACTTTAAAATCTATATACCTATATAAAATTCAAAGTCCTGACTGACTGACTGACTGACTGACTGAGATATCAACGCACAGCCCAAACCGCAGAACCTAGAGACTTCAAATTTTGCACATAGATACGTTATACAGTGTAGGCATCCACTAAGAAAGGATTTTTTGAAATTCCACCCCTAAAGGGGTGAAATAGGGGATAAATGTTTGTATGAAAGTCCGTCAGTTTTGAAGTTAGGATCTTCAAACTTTGTATTTAGGCTGGCAATTGAAAATTAATATTTTCCTGCGTCAGCGTTTTTGACAATTCCACCCCCGTAGGGGTAAAAGGGGGATGAAATGTTGTATCTGGAAAATCCTTCATTAAATGTTTTATTAAGGCTTATGGTCGGAAAGTAAAACAAATAAGCAAATACATTTTTCGTATTTTTTCGAAAATCGACCCCTTAGAGGTTAAATGGGATAAATAAACCTAAAAATCGATATGGATGTCGTTATTGAGGTTTTATGGGATGACGATTGCAAAAATGGCATTTATTTTCATGTTTAACACGCTGAACATGATTCAACCCCTTAAAGGTTGAAATAGGGGTGAAATTTTGAATGAAAAATTAGGGGGTAAAATAGACATTTCAATTTGAAACTTTGTAGGCTTACTTCTTAAAACAAATACGCAACCCATTTCGTAGTTTTCCGAAAATCAAACCCAGGGGGTAAATAGGGTATAGAAACCTAAATCATCTTAATTACCCTAAAAGTTCTTGGTACCTAAGCTACTCAGAACTAACTTTTTGATTGTGAAACAGACACTTATTATTTACTAGCTTCCGCCCGCGACTTCGTCCGCGTGGACATTCGAGAAAATACTTAGGGGACCAATAACCAGGATAAAAAGTATTCTATGTTTTGAATTTCATAATAATCCGATCAGCCGTTTTTACGTGATTAGGCGGGTCCTCCCTCACCAAGTGAGCGCCTCGTGCGAGGCCCGCCGCACGTGGCAAACGTTCTGACTCGCGCGAGGCTGCTCGCTTGGTGAGGGAGGACCCGCCTAATCACGTAAACCCGGCTGATCGGATTTTTATGAAATTCAAACCCTTGAAGCCCGGCGCCGATCTTACTATAAACGAACGCACCGCCCGCGCTACTAGGTAAAATCGAAAAAAATGGAAAAAATAAATAAAAAAATAGCCGTGTTTTACGAAAAACCTGATAACTTAGGAATAAGGCTATATTTTTTCATTATGTAAAGTGTGTTTGGCTTATGAATGTCTTATCTATTTTCAGGTACTAAATTATACTATATTACTATAGTAATATATTAGTTCTACATGGTATAAGTGCAGCAATAAGCTATTTGACTGAATTCTTTGAAGAATTTTTTGGAAATTTTTTGACATTTATTATTAGATTTGATTCCTATAACTTCCCCTGTAAAACACTAAAATAACACTTTTTATAACAGTAAAACACAATTTACCTTGCTTTTTGCTTCGAAATAATAAGATTACACATATTATAAAATATTATAAACATTTGCAGAGGCAGAGCGAAAAAAATGAGACTTTCTTTTTTCTATATATCAATTCGAACGAAACATGCAGAGGGATATGAATTTTACAGCCTATAGACAATGTATGCAGCTTCCATATAAAATCAAGTGTCCTATACACGCATAGACTCCTTTATGGAGTAAAAAAATGTAATCTGTGCCGGCCGGCGCCTGGTCAATATTGGCCGCCCCGGGTTTGAGTGAACACTGACAGCTATATGCGTGGTCATTTTGGCCACGGCGGGGATCAAGGGTTTAAGGCGTTTTATACTCCCATGTAAATTGTAACTAATTCATTCTTATTTAAGCTATAGTTTTAATCTAAAACGAAAAAACGAATATTGCTAGATAAAAGACTAGGTAATAAAATAAATTTTGTTTTTAACAAATATTATCTGTCTCATTTATGGTATATCTATTTCTTCACATACTAGATCCATGGCACTGTATGTAAAATTTGTGGGTATAGCGATAACGAATTACTCCATAGATATACTAAAAAATACCTATACAAAACTTGGGGAAAAGTATCAAAATCGCTTGGTTGTAGTTTCAACACATTATGTGCATGTCGGGACGCTTCAACATACCAAATCTCGCAGAGTGCAGATTTGTAATAGGGCTCTTAAGGTCTTTGTGAAATTTTAGACCACGGGCTAACGTTAATAATTAATAGCAATCTAAAAAAAGAACGGTGACGTTCTAAATACTCACTGTAGTAAGCATAGTTGTAAATGCATACCGCAACCCATTCACCATATCTGCGTCGTCTTTGGGTATATCAATGTTGAATTGAGCAAATGTAGCGTAACTCTCTTCAATAAGATCCAATTCCATGTCCATACTTAAATAAAAAACGATATTTTATATTTAACTAGGGGCTCCGCGCAGTTTTACTCGCGTGGTACCCGTTCCGTAAGAATATCATCTATGTATATATATATAACTCTTGCTGAGACTGACAGACAACGGACAGCCGAAACTACTGGGCACATGAAGCTGAAATTTTACATGTAAGTCCCATGTGTTATGTAGGGGAGCACTAAGAGAGGATATTTGGAAATTCCCCCTCTAAGGGGTAAAAAAGAGGGTCCATGCAGATGAAGTCGCGAGTGGAGCGCTAGTGATAAGATAAGATAAGATAAGATGGCCTTTGTAACTTACGAATATGTATATAGCTTCCTACAGGTGAAAGAATTTTTAAAACCCATCTAGTAGTTTTCGAGTTTATCCATTACAAACAAACAAAAAAAAACAAACCAATCATCTTTATAATATTATTCATCATTCATCATTTCAGCCGTACGACGCCCACTGCTGGGCGTAGGCCTCCCCCAAGGATCTCCACAACGATCGGTCCTGCGCTGCCCGCATCCAGCGGCTTCCCGCGACCTTGACCAGATCGTCGGTCCACCTTGTATAATATTATTAGTAGTATAGAAATAAGGACTAGCTCTCCGCTCGCGGCATTGCCCGCGTGACTATGTTTTCCCGTAGGAATGACATATTATCCCGGCCGGAGTTAGCAGTAGAATTTATAAGTACTAAATTCCAGACCCAAATATATCGCTGTGCCAAAGTTCATCCAGCCCCCCTAGCATGACCAACCAAAACGCGATATGATATGATAAGTTATCCGGTTTAACTGTCAAAAGACTATGGGTTTTGACGTTTGAATGTCGATAAATCGCTTTATCATTCGATACATATCGAGTTTTGGGTGGTCATGCTAGGCTTACAGATCCGTTTAATTTTTGAAACATAAAATAAATATATGTATTGCTTAGTTTAGTCTATAAAAACATAAAATTTTAACAATTTTTACGCAACTACCTATTTATTCATTGCCATCAGAGCAACTCTTGGAAAAAAATCAATATTAATTTATAGAATAATAAATTCAAAGACCCAATTAATAAGCAAATAATATTGCATAGTTTTTCTTAACCGAAAACGTTCCATCACTGCCTTGTGGGATTTTAGGTCACAAATTTATTCAGACGCTTACATTCATAGACGAAGGAAACAAGTTAAATATGTCCTAACATAACAAATTACTCGTTAGGTCAAACTCACCCGATGAACTCTTCTCGAATCATCTCGAGGCACATCATGGCAACCCTCACATCGTCTAAATCTTTTATCTTCTTGCTCATAGTTTTCATACGGTCCTTGATGAACTGCATCATTTTTGTTACCCTTTCCTTGTACGCATGACTAAGAAGTTTTCCAAGAATTCTTTTCCACTCTATCGATTCTAAATGTAGAGCCAATTTTATCTTGTCTGAAATTGAAATCACTTTCCATAACGAATTTCTATACACTTCAGTTCATAGTTTATTATTTGATGTCAGTAAATTATTAACAAGCTTACCCATATTGATTTCAATTGATCCAATAATATGTCGCTCGGGTAAATGAAGCACTTCATCTGTTTGATTTTCATACTTTTTAAGCATGTCTCTAATAATGACATTCAACGGATTAGAATCTACGAACTCTTGCACCTGTTGGACTCTATCTTCAGCCCATAAATGAGCAAATCTTCCGTAACTCTAAAACCAATATTGGGTCATATGTAAATATTTTTATTTTGTCTTTAGATTTATTTTCCCAAAGGAATAGTTAACTAATATGTTTACCTTCAATAGCTTTTCGATATCTGGCTTAAACATATACATCATCCCTTGCAGGGCCATAACTGATCTGACTATATCTTTATGCTCAGACACCATTCTGAAATAAGATCTTAAGCCTCCCATCATAGACCCTGATCTTGACCCTGTTATCCAATTAAAAAAATGGTACACTATTGTCGTCCCATTTGAACAATTTCTTGGACGAATGCCTGCTTAACTTACCAGTCATACTACGAGTCACAGTCAAGGAAGCGCCTTTAGATTTTTCCTTCTTTAATTGATCTTGCTGACCCCACATGAACACGTTTCGATGTATATCCATGATGCAGTTCAAAACAACCTGTTTTAAATTGTATTTCCTAAGATCTTAATGACATACTCGTATAAAATTAAAAACATTAATATTTGGCTTTCGGTTCATTAGCATATGCCAATGACACAAAAACATAATATGCTTTTACAATAAATTCATACCTGAGAAAACGAAGATTGAATCTCTTCAAGTGTTGGTTTTATTAAAATTCTAGGTATTGCTAGGTACATCATTGTCAACATTAAAGGCTTCAACTTCTTTTGTTCTTCAGGATCAGTAGTCATTGTCAAAAAGCTGAAAGATCACAATAATTTAGTTTTTTTTTCAGAATTCAGAACTTTTAAATTAAAAGTGTTTTAATACTACAAAACCTTGAAACCGATGCTCTGCGTCTTAAAATATCTAAACTCTGTCTCGTACATTTAATAAGAGATTCTAAACATTTAGTAGCAAAATAAGCAAACAGTTCGTTGCATTCATTCAAAGTAGGAGTAACATCAAAACGATCCGGGTTCTCAATTTCCAAAAAAGCTGAAAAGATGGTTAAGTTTATTGAACACATAATTTTACTAAATTGGATTTTGCAGATTTTAAAGCAATATTTTTTACCTGCATCTTCAGGAAAAACTCTTGTAGCTGATGTCACTTGTTTCAACGCCTTTTCAATATCTAACCTACAAGGGTAATTTTTAAATAATTAGTTGAGACAGTCACAAAATACGCATCAACTGATACAAAAGTAAAAGTTTACCAGTTGTCCTTCAAGTCTCTTATTTGCTTGGAGGGCACGCTATCTAAAAACTTGTTTATCAATTCAATAACAGCCACTTCAGCATTCCAGGACTTTTGTTGTAAATCATTAGCTAAAAATACAAATATACTATGATGATACTAGCAACCTGCTAAAATTATTAATATGTAAGTAAGTAGTTATAATCATAATCACCAATTTGATCTCTTCTTACAAGATTTTCTTCATAGAACACATTTGGATCTACAGAGTATTCCGGTAAATACACTAACAAAGTTTTCGTTATTGATTGCAAGATGGTATCGATCCGAGCCTCTTTCATATCAACCACCTATGAAATATTATTAACATACAGGGTGTCCCAGAAAATGTGAATTAAATTGTCATGCGAGATACCGTGAATAATGACATCTTAAGTGCATTAAAATAAAATGGTTCAGAAAAAATATTTAAAATAGTGCTGAGACTTAAAAATGATGCAAAGATTTAAAAAAAAAAATGTTTCCAGATATCAATCATTCGCAAATAATAATAATAAAAAAAAAATATGCCCTAAATAAAGGCGCTATCGTCGAAGGTCTGAAAAAGTCGTTCTTTTTCCAACATTCTGACTTTTAGTTTTGATTCCATTTGACTTAATTTGTAGGTATTTAGTGCGCTTGAGAGGTTATTACACAGGTATCTCCGATGACAATTTGATTCACATATTATGGGAATGGGACAACCTGTATAAATGACATCACGAAAATTAAGTTCGAGGCCACTACATCACCTCACCACCATACTAAGTGTTCACTAACCTCTTTCACAAACAAATCCACTTCATCTAAAACACTCTCAATGTGTTCACAATACGCTGGTATCTCCAAAGATGTCCATGTAATTGTCGATAACCCTGGCTGAAAAGCTTTTTCCAACTTTATCAATTGCGCTCGTAGTAGAGGCAAATATAATTTGGGCATACTCCTGAAAAGTTGTAATAATGTTATTAATTTGCACCCAATTAAAAGATGGCTATTTGTAAATATTAAACTAACCTTCTAATCTTGTTGTTTCTTTCGACTAAATATTTCATCCTTTCGAAATCGCCCAATATTTTTTCTTTGCAAAATGCTACTATTTGAGCACCATCAGGTACACCTAAAACAGAATAGTTTTTCTTGCCATTGAAAAAACCAGGTATTGGATTACCAATAGCTGTTTGTTATTTCCAATTATGGTAGGTAATACAAACTCGGACACAAACAAAAAAAGGATGACTTACGCTACACCGTGCCGGGTCCGAGCCGAGTGTCGTCCGTGGCACGGTCAACTAATATTGCATAAATATTTTGTTTGGACACACTCACTATACCGGGTGGCAACCGAGTGTCGGCCGAGCAACCTTTAATGAAACATTTGTCGGCCGAGACGCTCGCGCGTTGTCGGTGTTGCGTGAGTCATCCTAAACACCGAATGAATTTGAAATAATCATAACACTTACTTAGACCAAGCTGCCACATATATTCAACTTCTCTGATACACTCTGGTATATATAAGTTAAAATTCACAATGTACAAATTAGTAGTTGGATGTCTTATCAATAAAGGAGCAATGAGTCCCAACCGCACCTACAAAAATATGAAGACACGTATTGTAAACTAATAAACATAGCTTGTATGTAAAGCAATTCCGAGATATTTTCCACATTTATATCCACAACGGGGCAGTACTTAGTCTTCATCACTCCTGATGCTGAGTGATAATAAGGCGGAAGGTGAATAGAATAGAATAGAATAATTATTTATTCCACTTTGTAACATGGTAAGATACATACTGATTATTATAAAAGAAGACCACAACATATTACACTAAAAATAGTATGTGGAATTATAGAAAATAAAATTATTAACAATATATGGTGGTAGCGCACTACTTCCGGAATCCTCAATTACGGGGGAACTGTATCTTATCTTTATCTGCCAGAACACAACAATGCTGAAAACATCGTTGTTAAGGCGACAGACTTAGATAAGGTGGTGGTAGGTACCAAGCTAGCCAGGCGGACTTAGAACAAGCCCTTCCACCAACCAAACCTAAAATAGTTTGTCCCCCCACTGGGAATCGAACCCGGTACCTCTGGGTCTGATGCTGGTGGTGTGTACCACTCTAGACAACGGAGGTGGTTAAAATTAAAGTAGTAGTGCCTACCTACCTATAACACAACACTTAATACTAAAATATAGCAATAACATGCACGATTCTATTCTCTGTAATTTAAACAAAGTATACTTGTGTGAGATATAGGTACAAACCAATATTAACTTTCCCTTCAGAAAGATCAATTCTAAAAATCCCCAAATACACATAGCTATTTACCTGGCCAACGTTTTCCGCCCAAGCATCGTGGTAAATCAATTCAAATTCAGTGAATACTATGCTCATCACATTAAACAATTTGATACACCTTTGGGTATTCTGTAAGTTAATAATGTATTTTTACAGACAAATCAACTCCTACAAAAAACCTTAGAGGAAAAGAAAAATTAAAAAGCTTAGAAACAAAATATACCTACCTAACAATAAATCTGACCCAATTATACATATAAACATCAAGCAACAATAAATTTTGTGTTAAGTTCTCAATGATTTCAAATAAAATAAACATCGTTGAAGACAATTTAACCATACCATATGCGTGATAATAAGTTCCTGTTTCTTGAACTCCTCCATAGGACCTTTAATATTTTTATCGTAGAACCGTATCCACATAATTCGACCAGCTACTGGTGGCATATTCCGGGGCAACTCTGGATCCTCTCGCTCTTCGTTGTACCTTCAACATGCCAATGCAAGCCATAATGTTACGAACATACATACACATATTAGCAAGTGCTCATTAGTGGCACATGTGCCCTTGCTAGTAATGAGCAATAGTGCATGCTTATTTCGAGGATGCTATGAATCGACGGTCGTTTGATTTTTATGCATGCGTCAATACATACATACGGGTGAAAGAGGCCGTGCTTTATGCTTTAGGCATGTGTGAAAAGGTTTGTTTGCTAATAAGCATGCCACTATCGATTCGATATCAGTAAACTAGCACGCTTATTATAGCATCTACACACGTTCCTATCCGACCGCACCGATTTTTGGTCGGAACAGACCAAATCGGAACGTGTGTAGCGCAGATTTGGTCTGGGAGCAGACCAAATCGGCTGTCGGATCGGAATGTGTATAGATACTATTAGTTGCAAATGTGAACAGCTGCAGAGCGTGCTCGTAATAAGCATGCTCTGAAATAAGCATGTGTGTCCGTACCATTACAGTATATTAATTTTATTATTCTTACAGGGTTTTTAGTTCTTTCAGAGAGTCACCTATATAGTTTTCTATACTAATATTATTATAAACAGGAAAGATTTGATTGTTTGTTTGTTTGCATCGAATATGCATACCATTAGAAAGTTACATTCTTCCCGAGTGACATAGGCTATATTTTATCCCGATATTTCCACGGGAACGGGTACCACGCGGGTAAAACCGCGATCCGCTAGTACCTATATAAATTCAGAGCTAAATTCTCCAACTACTTACATTATATAAAAATAAAATATTATGTGACTACTTATACCTATCTCGAATTGCTTCGATTTCTCCAGTATAAGTACTGACCAAATCGTAATATTGATCTTCAAGGTAAAGACATTCAAGTTTCAGTTTCTCGAACCTTGCTAATAAGTGCAATGCTATTTCTGTAGTAGGACATTTATTGACGCTCTGAAAGTATACATTAATAAATAATTTACATCACGTCATTCCAATTTATCCCATATAGAAGCCCGTAGCGCAGTGGCTATAACAATAATCAATATCAATAGGCCTGCGATCGTTGAGGTTTATCAACTTTCAAAATGGTCGGTCACGGGATGGGTTACCAAGATTATCTCGACCTCCTCAGTCTTTTGAAAGGCACGTAAAGCCTTTGGTTCCAGCTGCGTTTACAGTCTTTAATACCTACCAATCCGCATTGGGCCCGCGTGGTGCCTTTCTCATTCTTATTCTCCTTATCAGTGGCGGATTAAAATAGCGGCAGATTTATTGGGGGCGGCAGAATTTTCGCGCATATTTTGTTAATGTCACGTCAATACCCTCGCATATGACGAGCGATCAAATTGATAACACTTAATGAATTTTCCGGAATTCAGCACCATACAGTGTGAAACCGGGGTCTAAACTCTGTATGAATAATAAGTAAAGTATATTGTTTACTAGCTTTCCGCCCGCGCTTTCGCCTGCGTGGACTTCACGACGTTATCCCGCGGGAATGTGATATTTTTTTTTAATGTTGCCTCTTCAGGCTACAAAGTATCAAAATTTTAGCCAAATCCGTTCAGCCGTTTTGGTGTGATTGACTAACAAACTTCCAAACTCTAGAAGTTTTCTAAGTTAGAAAACTTCAAAATTTTTGTGTTTATAATATTAGTAGGAATAGTAGGATAAAAGAGTTTTGTTTAGTGAACAACGCTACCCCGAATTAAACGCGAGCAAAGCCGCTAGCAAGAGCAAGTAAAATAGGTATGTGCTTGTAAAAATACCGTTATCATAAAGTTTTCTAATAACAACTCTTGATTTCCAATCGCATCTTTGTATATTTTGAAATCTTTGTCGAAATCGGGTCGTCTGTAAATTTTCATAATTACTGTATTAAATATTGAAATTAAAACATGTGGCTAATTGTGTAGCTCAACATACAGGTTAAATTTTTGACCAGTGCACAAATTTTTAGGATCAACTCAGAATCGGTAAGCGAACAACTTTCTCCTAGAAACATGGGTCGAAATACGACAAAAATTTTTGGACTCCCCATACTAAATTGATCACGTGATCCGTCCGATTTGTATGAAGAGTCAAAAATTTTTTGTCATATTTTGACCTATGTTTCTAGGAGAAAGTTGTTCGCTTACCGATTCTGAGTCGATCTTAAAAATTTGTGCACTGATTAAAAATTTACCCTGTATATCGCGATCGCTTTCAATTTGACAAAATGTGTTACATCCATTACATGTTATTATAGACAGTTGAAGCATCACTAACAATACCACCGCGTATGCTACAAATTACCTTAAAATGTTGATTATTACTGCAGCAATGGTTGTGAAATATCTTCCAAAGAAAGCGATCGTGATAGATATTGGAGTTACGCAATCAAGAGGCAAGTCAATCTTTATTCGGTTTATTAATTTAGTGTATTACCTGTGGTCCAAAGCATCGTATGTTTTCGAAGATATTTGCTTATACAATTTGTTAACATTTGCAGCGTACTCTTCAATTCCTTCCAAAGTAGATTTATTTAACACGTGGTACGTAATATACGTTTGAAACAAATCATTTATCTGAAAATTTTAAGCATTAGTAATCAATTAACACAAGCGAGTAAAGGCGAAAAAGATCATCGGTACATACTTGATACTTAATTTACAGAAACCTAGTTTGGGACCCTGGGATTTATTTTAATATTGGCATAAAATATACAGTTTGTCACTCATGAAGAATATAACCTTCTAATAGTGAAATACTTTGTAAAATAGGTCCAGTAGTTTTTGTGTTACAGTTACCATTACAAACATACAAAAAATCTATTTTTCCTATTTTTTTACTTTTTTGCATTCACAATAAAAAAAAAATATTGGATGAATGCGATTTTTTTTAATACTTCACTTAATTTTTCCTCGTTATAATATTAAGTTATTAAAATAAATTTCAAACCTTTAACAGCCTTTTCCTGAAAGTTTCGAACTTTCCAAAAATGTACATTTCAGAACAGTCGAAGGGTCTCTCGTCCGCCGCTTCCATCATCTCCTTCTGGGTTTCACTATAGCACTCTCGGTAAAAGCTGTACAGACCTAAGCAAAGCTGTAAAAAATTTGATACATCAACATTCCCTAGGTACTTAGTCTACTAGGAAAGCTTTTCTACAATACGTTTCTGAGTTACCTATGTATTTCTCTATTGTAAGTTCTGAGCTGAATCTAACTAAACTTTGATTTTATTTTTGTCTTGAAAATGGTGGACCACATTGTTTTCCATTATTTGACTACCTCCGTGGCCGAGTGGTGTACCCACCGGTTTTCAAAGTGGTGCTATTTCTGAGATTCCAGGTTCGATTCCCAGTTGGGTAAATATTGAAAACAAACTTCTCAAAATTTTCTCGTGTCTGGGTGTTTGTGTTAATACCCGTCTATGTTTCCAAATGACATAACACAGGACTTAGGCTACTTCCCATTTTCCTCTTGGCCAAACTGATTTGCCTAATTGGTTTGCTCCGATCCCACGCTAAGTGCTTAGGATTGGAGCAATGTATGTGATGGTGTCAATATACTTATTTAAAATAGATATATTTTGTTATCTTTACGCAAATACACCTCTAAATTTTATTGAGTACTTACAAAGATTTTAGGGGATGATAGTGTTCATCAATACGAACAATTTTCACAATGGGGCCAACCACGGCCTCGCGTAAAAAAAATCAGCTGTTCCATACAAAAGTACAACATCGACTCAACCGAAATGTATGTACATGTCCTAATTAAAATTTAGTGGTGTATAATTAATTCACTACAAATGATCTACATCGTTACCCTAGCTTTCTTTATGAAATTCAATTTATCTTGATTCCAAATTCTCTTCTTCCCGTTCACGGTCATGTAATCCATACACATATTCAATATTTGATTTGTCACTTTAACCAAGAGCGTTGATATCTGTTTCGTCGTGTTGTAATACCGAGACGTTGCGAATATCATACGAACGGTGTATAGAAGACCAGGAATGAACTGTTGCATCGTGAGGGGATCGCATCTGCGAATTTTAATATCAATGGTTCATCAAATGTTGAAAATAAAGCCAGTCTTAAACAAATTACCAATATAGCAAGTAACATTGCAATCAGTTCTAAGATTTGCACCTGTACAATGGCTCACAATACTTCTCTAGCGCATATAAATACTTCACATTGTCATACGCTTCATTATAGTAGTCGGTCACTTGGTTATCTAAAAGTCTCCATTTCTGAAAACACAATCATATCTTAGAAAGATGACAGATTCAATTATTGTGACAATTAATGTCTAAAATTTTCTGGTTTCCTCTATTCTGTCATTAACTGGACTACATAAAATCCCCAAGTAAAAAATTTGCAAACAAAAAATTGTGGCTAAAATATCTCTATGAAACAATGGGACGTAATAAAATAACATTTGTCTCGTCATTGTCTATCTATCTATCTATCTATACTTATAATAAATCTGTAGAGAGGTCAATTCTGTACATGAAATATATTTCCAAAATAACTATCAGGGGGTGATTAGGGATCGATATTGATGCCAAAAATGCAATCAGTAAAATTTTTGTCTGTCTGTCTGTCTGTCTGTCTGTCTCTCTGTCTGTCTGTGTGTATAACCGTTATAGAAACAAAAACTAGACGACGGATCTTAACGAAACTTGGTACAGTTATTTTTCATACTCCTGAGCTGGTCATAGTATACTTTTGATCACGCTACAATCAATAGGAGCAGAGCAGTGAAGGGAAATGTTGGGAAAACGGGAGAAGTTACTCCATTTTTTTTGCTTCCGTCGCGTGTGCAACCTTCATGGTTAAAGCTAGACAGAAATCATGTATGACGGAAATGTTCTCCTCAAAAATATATAAAAAATATCCCACGACAGCATATGTCTATCTTTTATGATTGACTCACAATAACACGTGTAACTCCCGATAGCTTAGCAGTTCGAAGCATCGCTCGACGCGTCTCGCGCTCGCGGCCGAAAACTCGGCCGAAGTGGTCAAGTGGCCGAGTATAAAAAGGCGGGGCGTCCGAGCGCGAGCTTCATATAATTATAATAAAAAGATGTCATGCCTTCAATTTTATTGTTACCACTTGCAAGTGAGAAGGAATAAATTTGTATACTTTCAACTTATTATTATTGGCTTATTCAATCAGTTTATTGTTTCAATCAATTTATTGTTGACATTACGCAAAAATTGAAACCGAAAGATTAGTTTATATACGGTCTAATCAAAGGCAGCTGCGCGCTGAAGAATACGTGCACCTTCGCGAGGCCATGCAGCAAGATATGATACGGTGAATATGGGCCGTTTAGTTCTTTTACCCTCTTCTTTTACTGGTGGTACTCACTACATGCACGAACGTACACAAGATGCTTTTTGTTACGTAAGAAAATATGGACGTTCCGACTTATTTATTACTGTAACTACCAATCCCAAGTGGGATGAAATCACTCGGGAGCTTCTTGAGGGTCAAGCACCGCATGACCGCCATGATATTATCGCAGGAGAAGCATTGTGTTATATTTATATGTATAGTGTTGAGTGGAAAAAACGCGGCTTACCTCACGCACATATCCTGCTTTGGTTAAAGGATAAGGTTCGACCTAAGTTTGGAATAATTTTAGACGAACGTTTGCACAACTACTTTGCTAATAAGAGAGATTTTTTTTTTGCAATAGGGGCTGAAAGGGGGTCTTATAAATTTGAAGTGGGGCTACTAGGGCATATGGGGTATCATATAAAAGAGCGCTGCTTGCACACTCTCAAACAATTTTTCTTTTTGTTTTAGGCCGCATAGTTTTTTACTTATGATGAAAATGTATAAAAAATCCCCCCCCCTGCCCTTATCTCCGAAGTTTGCAAAGAGAAAAATCTGAAATTATTTAAGGTAATAGAAGTGTATGTAAAGATTACGGGAAAAATAAAACGATGTCTCTAAATAGTAAACTTTTTCAGAAATCATCAACCAAATTTACATTAGTTCCATTATCAGTCAAGAGATGGCGCTGACAAAAAACTGCAAAATTCTACATCGCAAATTCTTGGACGAATATGTCTCGCCGATGAAACATTTTTACGTTTTATTTACAACCAAAATATCCTCCTTCCTACCTACTCGCAGATTGCTTTGTTTGGGTGAAGCACAGTTGTAATTTTTTCTATTTATTTATGACTAGCTTTCCGCCCGCGGCTTCGCCCGCGTGGACTACATGACGTTATCCCGCGGGAATATGATATTGTTACGGGATAAAAAGTAGCCTATGTTCCTCTCCAGGCTTCATAGTATCTGTGTCCCAAATTTCAGCCAAATCCGTTCAGCCGTTTTGGCGTGATTGAGTAACAAACATCCAAACATCTAAACATCCAAACATCCAAACATCTAAACTTTCACATTTATAATATTAAGTAGGACTAGCGGCCGCCCGCGGTTTCACCCGCGTGGTTCCCGTTCCCGTGGGAATATCGGGATAAAAAGTACATATAAACCTTGCTCTTGAATCACTCTATCTATTAAAAAAAACGTATTAAAATCCGTTGCGTAGTTTCAAAGATTTAAGCATACAAAGGGACATAGGGAAAGAGAAAGCGACTTTGTTTTATACTATGTAGTGAAGTAGGATGGTACGGTACGGAACCCTCGGTGCGCGAGTCCGACTTGCTCTTAACCGGTTTTTTTACTGTCCTACGTTTGAGATATAGCACAAAAAATTCTAAATTGGCCGCGTAGTGAATTTGGATGCAGTGTGAAAAATTCGTTTTGGCTACATAAACAATAGACTTTTGTTACTTTTTTACATAATACTTATGATAATCCTTTGTATGACTGAAAGGAATCCTACTAATATTATAAATGTGAAAGTTTAGATGTTTGCTACTCAATCACGCCAAAACGGCTGAACGGATTTGGCAGTTTGGGATACAGATACTATTGTAGCTTGGAGAGGAACATAGGTTTTTCAACCCTGAAAAATATCACATTCCCGCGGAATAACGTCCTGTAGTCCACGCAGGCGAAGCCGCGGGCGGAAAGCTAGTCTTGAATAAACTGACTCTTACTAAAAATAGATTATTGGGAACTGCCGTCACGACCATCGTCCTAAAACGATTTTTTCGTTGTTGTTTAGTTTCGTGTTAAAACGTACGTACCTTAATAAGTTTAGATTTAGCTCTTATGAGCGTGTGTATGTACATCTGACAAGCGTCGCTCTTAATGTGTTCAATGATCGACGTGAACGTCGTTAGCTGCCTGCGCCAGTGGTCCAACTCAGCCAACGGGCCTATGTTAGACGGCTCTCGTCTCAGTTGCTGACTTTGGACTAAAACCTGGTAAGAACAAGTGGAAAAGGTGAAGTAATAAGCTTGGCTTACGAAAGCCAAATTATTGTTTTGATTGATGTGTTTGCCCGATGACTGTTAGGTATATGCTCTGTTAACTGATTGCGCAAGTGGTCTAACTCAGCAGGTAGGTCTACGTTAGACAGCTCTCTTCTCAGTTGTTGAGATATAAGGAGAGCAGGCTACTCGTTTTGATGACTTCAGTGTTCAGTAATTGACGTAAGCGTTGTGATATTTCCGAACTAGTAGACCAACTCGCTGAGAGAGACGGCTCAGTTGCTTACATTGGACTAAAACTTGATAAAGACAGAAATGTCTTTACGTTGTAAAATGATGTTCATATTTCAAACATTTTAGTGATTTACGTGAACGTAGTGAGCGGTCTTCGGAACAAACCATTGTTATCTGCTTCATCCACTGTTTGACATAGCTACAGATCTCCTCTAAAACATGCGTTTTTGTTATAGCAGCCTTCATTTTCTCTTGATCCGACAACTCCTCTTCGTACAAAAGCAAATTTATTTTGAATTTGGTGCAACAATCCAAATCAATTTTCGTTTCTAAGAAACAGATTGAGTTTTTATTATTCGCTGATATGGCGTTATAAAAATTATCCACCTTATTAGATGATGTGAACTAATAGAGCTGTAACAATTAACTTTGGCGAAAACGCAAAGAAAATGACCGTCATAAATAACAAAGTTGTTTCCTCTGAATAATACTACAAGGTAGATGCAACGTCAATGATAAGATACAGTTATAAACTCTACGCGTTCCCTAATATGCGATATGGGGTTCGGATCGAAATCGTCTAACTAAACGAATAACGACGCGATAAGACCCTTACTTGCAAGGTAATCAACGAACAGCATGATCTTAGATACGTAAGTCTTAATGATATCCTCGCTCCTTGGGTTGGGGGGGTTGATATCCCCCCATGCCTTGCACGCCTTCAAAGCAGGCACGTACACCTCGATCATGTTCTTATAAATGCCGGATACCACGTTTTCCGTCTCTGGGTTTATATCGAAGAACACCAAGTAATAGTCCTGCATGAAGAGTTAAATATTTAGAGCTTTGACATCGAACCTACTCTGAAGAAAATCTTTTTAAATTATACTTTTGTAAATATTTGATTGTAGGAACTTATTAAGGCGATACTCGGAAAAATTATGCTAAAGCGAGATAGCAATCAGAAAACGACGCGCGCGGGAGCGAGACCGATTTTGCCGATTACGCAAAAAAACACAAAATCACTTCGTATTCAAAAACTATAGCGATTTTTAAAAAATGTTTCTATACGATCCTAAATATTATTGGTGTCCACTAATTAAACCAACTTTCAATAGTATATGTATCCCCATTTAAGAATAATCTTGATATTTCTTATTTTTTAGAGGTATTTTCGAAAATAAAAAGTGTCGAGCCATAATCATAAAATCGTGTTTCTGAAACTATACGATTCTAGAAAAAGGTATTAAGAAATATCTATATTATTACCAGATTTATAACAACTCTAACCGTCCTATATTTTTTTTTATATCAAAGAATCCATACTTTTTCCGAGTAGCGCCTTAAGGCGAGGAATAACGACCGAAATAGGCACGCTAACGCTTGCTCGGCCGCGCTCTATACACTTCGCGCGGATATGCGCGGACCCAGTGGCAGCCGGCAGTGAACTGTGAACTCGCGAGCGCCCCGCGAATCGAAAATCACTTAAAATTCAATTAATTAAAATAAAAAAAATTATGACGGCCGGAATCCCTCGGCTATTCAAAGACAATTATTTTCATATGTTTTTCATTAACTAAAACCAAGTATACTGCAAGTAATATGGATATTTGAATTATTATTAGACGGATGTTTGGGATTTTATTTGACACAGTAAAATATCACCAATCGAAAAAAAACGGCCGGAAGCACTAGATAAATAACTGTAATAGTACATTACAGCCGAGGACAGGTAAGTAAGAAATTACATTGTCGAGGATGGTTTGAAGCACGAGCCGCAGGCGAGGGCTTTAATCATTCGAGGCAAGGTAATTTGCTTACCGTACAAGGCTTGTATAGTGCTTTTTTAATACAGTTGCTCAAAAAGTGGCGTATAGCAGGGACGTATAGCGTTCGGGATGTGGGCTATTACACACTCGAACTTTTTCTTTACCTTTCCCGAACTCGTGCGTTTTCTTTCCCAACTGTCAAAATATTGTCTATTAAAAAGAAAAAACCAACCACGAAGTTTTTACAAAAAAAAAATCATAGAAGTTTTTATGATTCATGCAAATATTTCTAAAAAGAAGCTACTAATTTGTTTCAATATCAGATTTAAAAGTAATTTTAATTATACTTACATTAAATTAATATTAGTATCGGCCAAATTAAATTTATGAATATAAAAAATACATAAAATTGGCTGTATGACCACAGATTACTAAATATGGTATGACGTGCACTATTTACCATAGTATCTGCATAAAGGAGTTTGCGCAAGTAAGTGAAAATAAAATGAGGGACCTTATTTCTTAATTTTCTAAATTAGTTTTTTCTGGTTTTTATTGTGGTAGGTACTTAGTATGGTGGAATTAGTGCAATAATGTGGCTAAGGAAAGGCGCTCCTGTAGGATTCGCATTGCTTTTGTTAGGTTTCATTTCATTTCATCTCATTTAATTTAATTTTCATTTCATATCAATAAAAAAAATCTACTGAAGCCTTGGCTGTATGATCATAGTTTCCTTTGCCAACCCAGAATGGGTGAAGAAAACATAAAAAAAGTCTCTGCTTATATTCTTTTACGATTAGTTAGTTGAGTTTATTGTGTTTTATTATTTTATTAAATTGCTTAATTTTTTCGCAACTGTATTAAAAATAGTTGTTCAGTACACGTGCGGAACCGTCATTGCAACTTGTTCCGACTGTCAACCCTCACCTTCGGCTGCGCCTCGGCTCGGGTAGACATTTGTCGGAACTCTTTGCAATGACAGGCTTTCCGCACTTGTAATGAAATCTACTATTCTCAAGAAATGCGAGGAAATAAAAAAAAACTGTTTCAACTAAATAATATTTATTAAAATTTATATCACACATGTTCGGGCAATTATTAAATGTAAATGTTATTGTTTTCCCGGGCACACTTATGTATAGATCGCCCATAACAATATTATTTTAATGATGTAGGTATCATTAAAATACGCCAACAACACAGATTCCGAAAACGTATGCGCTTTTTTCACTTTTCCAAATCAGATCGTAGGTTTTCATATATCTTTCTTTTGATTTTGCTGGCAGTAAGTTTTCTGTTATTCATTTTGCTTCTGCTCTCAAATTTGGTGGAGTAGGTACATACAATGTCTGTATATGTTTCATTGGCAGAACTCATTTTGATAATTTATTACACAATATAAATAAACTGTATTGATATCAAATCAACCGCTGAAAATCATTCCCGCCGTTTTCTTAATATTGGTTTGTGAGGCTAAGTGGAACGGTCATACAGCCTATTGATACTTACTACTTGCTACTAAAATGCGCAACTTCAATACCCGCTTCTGGGTGGTAGTTGGCGCTGTACATAATTATTTCCCATACAAAATTACTCGTAAAGGATATTTTGTCTATGATAAATCTCATTTTGTTTTTCCGATTGATGTCTGTGCTAAGGGTACATAGCGCTTGTGGTACAATACGAAGTAATTTACTCTGTGCGCACCGTATTTTGCAAAAGTTAACCTTATTATGATATAATAATTATCTATATAATAATAATAATAATGTGGCTGTATGGTGCAAATGTCCCTTTGCTTTTTCTGTTTTTATACACAGGAATAAAATAAAGAAAAAAATTTGGTAATAATATCTTTGGGTAGTACCTTTTCCGAGGTACACATTCTAAATTTGAAAATCACTGCAGTAATGAATTTCAGTACTTACTTACTGCACTGATTTTAGTGCAGTAAGTAAGTACTGAAATTCATTACTGCAGTGATTTTCAAATTTAGAATGTTTACCTCGGAAAAGTGCCACGTACTGCATTCTTTTCTCAAATATAATATTAACATTTCAGAGCATAAGTGTGAAAATAATATTACTTGCAATAACCAATGCGCATAGAAAAAAGAGAGCATAATATTCTCATGCTGCCTCATTCAGCCTTGCAGCCCCGGGCCCCTGACAGGCTATAACCTATGTATTATCAGGTGACCTAATGACATAATATTATTCAGTGCTTCCGGGTGCTCCTACTAATTACTCCTACTAATAGGAGCACCGGGACACCCATGTCCTGATGCTCCTATTGAACATAAAAACAACGGGGAATAGTCTATGTTTAATAATTTTGTGACTTTAAAGTTATTATAAAAACAATAAGCTTACCTCAGCGACGTTCTTCATATCAATAAGTTTATTTTTAATTCTGTACATCGCAACACATCGACCTTCTGTTGCCATAGTCGATCCGTCTGATACGTAAGTCCGCTCCATCCAAGCTTTCTGATTTGGTATAAATCGTCCCGTTTCTAAAAAATATTATACTTTCTAATATTTTCACGTAACAACCTCACCGCACCTAGCACGAAACGTTCAAACGTGCAGAACATGTTTCTACATGAAGAAAATAATAATTTACGTTCCTACGTAAAAAGACACGAATAGGTACTTTTAATATTATTCAAAACCTAGTACTGATATCTCCCCCACCAGCAAGAGGAGACACCGTGAGACACCATTACTATAGTAATACCTACTTTGTTCAATGTAGCATGGATCGATCGGTCGGTCGGTCATTTCGAGCAAAGCAAATGTTGCTTTTGCACAAGGAATAGGGTTTAAATTTCTAGCATAAACTGCATAAAAAATCTAATGCTGTTTTTCTTTTTTGCTTAGCACGAATAAGCAGTCAAAGGACCCATGCTACATTGAACAAAGTATAGAAGACTCCTGCCCCCTGATTCTAAACCCATCAGAAACGGAATTGGATTCGAATTCTGTGCTTTGTCTTTGTCTATTCTATAGTGAGTGACAGAGACAGGGCATACATTCCGCTGTCGGGAGCGTTTCCGACGGTTCGTGAATCAGGGGGCTGATTTCTCTTCCATACGGTAGAGGAGGGGCTAATTAAGTAACTCAACATCTATCGCAATCGCTTTTAACTTGATAATTACTTATGTCTTATCCATTAGATGATGAAGACAGTCGAAACAAATATTTGTATTACTGCAGCAATGGAAAAATGAGATGAGCCGACTAGTCGCGCACTAGTCGGAAAAGTTATGTACGCTGATAAACAAATATCAAGGTCGACGCTTTAATCGTTCCTGATCAGAAGGTCTAAGTAGCTAAATGTCCAACAGCGCGAAACGTCTGATGAGCAGTAAGACTAATTAGCAGAATGTCTATGTAGCAAAACGTCCAACTATCAAATGGTCTGTATATCAGAACATCTATTTAGCAAAATGTCATTTGTGAAATGTGTACACTCATGATAAAAAGGAAAAGTCAATTGTAAATTACATTACATTTATTTGAGAAAAAAAAATCTGGATTAAAAAGCTAGTAGCGCCATAAATATTATTAGGATATTAGGCGCACAAATTCCCCTGCATTTATTTACTTATTCTTTTGATATGACCAAGGTGTATCAAAAATTCAAAGGGACTATCTTTTTGGCCCTCAAACTTTTGCAGCTCTTTTATATTTGGCATTATTATTTCCTTCAAATAACATATTCTTGTATTTGCGAGCTTGCCAAAGCGCTTCTTTTCTAAGCGCTTCATGTAATGCTAATCAAATAGCATTCTTGACAATAAATTGTCAGCCACCATCAAAAAGATATGATTTAAGCTACATAGACCAAAGAATATGTAGGTCTAAATCTACAAGTCTGTACGTACGTACAATCGAACATATTATAATTCCGTGTCCGTTTCCCTCCCGATGTAATTTGAGTGTTGAATTTTGTGCCTGAGTATCCAGACATTTTGATAATGTGACGATTTGCTAAATAGATGTTCTGCTATACAGACCATTTGATAGTTGGACGTTTTGCTACATAGACATTCTGCTAATTAGACTTACTGCTCATCAGACGTTTTGCGCTGTTGGACATTTAGCTACTTAGACCTTCTGATCAGGAAGGGCTTTAATAAGGTCTTGACAGATGTGCGTCGTACAGTTAGGTACAATATAGGAACGTATTAATCACTCGAATAGATTTAATTAAACCGGCGCACAAGAAGGTAGGTATGATCGGCTTTGCCGATTAGTTGACCGACTATTCGGCAATTTGAAAACCGATTAGTCGGCTAGTCGGTTAGTCGGCAAATACTATAGTCGGCCCATCACTAAATCTTACAATCTGAAAGCGATCGTGATACATATTGGAGTTGCACAATCAAGAGGCAAGGGGGGAGTAAGTGTTTGTTTTTTTTTAAGGTAAGTAAATTGACAAAAGTGACCTATAGAACCCGGATAAAACTTAATGAATAAAATCACTGGGCTAGAAACAGTTCTACCTATTTTGTAACTTCTTGGGGAAACAAAACTCTTACCCATTTTTACGGGCGGCAATAAAGCATCGCAAAGCACTATACAATTCCTACCGCCTTCAGCTACAGAACTGTCGAGCAAGTCTATATGAATATCTGCGTCATACACGCCATCCTACAAAACCATAATATTTTTATATCAACGTAATAAAAAGGAAATCTTTGAAACAAATAAATAAGTGATTCTGCTCACCAGAACATATTCGATAGTCTTATTCAGCATCGATGCCGCATTCTCTAGCAAAAATCTAGTTTGAGTTTTTAAACCACCCATGCGATTATTACGTGCTTCCTTGGCCTTTGCCTAGAAAACATTCAAATTATTAAAATAAGGACTAGTCGACAACATTAAAACAAATTGTATAAATTACTGAGGAGCTTTATTTACTTGTTTCTGTTTATACGAATCTTGAGCCAAAGCCAGCGTGCTCATTGAAACTTTGCTTTTCTTCTGAATGTCTTGTAAGCGGTTGCCGAGCTCAAGGATGGCTTCTAAAGCGGTCCTGTCTACCACCACCACCTCTTGCTCTCCTGGTGCCGCAAACAGATCGGACTGTTTAGTGGTCATCCGTCTGACGATTTCTTGTATTCTCTCTCCCGTCTCTGCCACATCCTCTTCACGGTCGCTCGGACCTGGCTGCGCATCTGCAGTGGCCTCAGGCCCTGGCTCCGCTGGTGCCTCGGGCGGTGGCCCCTCACCTTCAGCAGACATCGCAGCAAAAGTTTAAGGAAAATAATATAAAATTGATTTTACTCAATTAATGACACAATACAGCTTTCACCACGGTCATTGACTATTTGACGTTATTGAAGATTGACATAAGTTTTATTTGATAAATATTCCAAAATCAAATCTTTTTGAAAATTGATTTGCTCTTGTTAAGAAAAAAGTGTGACAAGGAGTCTACTACCTATATCTTATTTTTTTATATGTTATAGAAAAAACAGAGAAGGCGAAACCCCCCGCCACCTTTCTTTTATTTTTCTAGGTAGTTTTAGTTGTCTTATTGCTTTTTTTTATAGAGGGGGATGAAAAGCAGAGTGTATTTACTTTCCTTATATTCGAAATGAAAAGTAGAGGGTATTACTCGGCCGCAAAATTATTTTCACCTCGGGCGACGTATATTGAATCCCTCGCTGCGTTCAGGATTCTACTTTAGAATCCTTCAATGCGCTCTCGATTCAAAATAGCGCCCTCGCCGTAAATATGTTATTTTGCTTCCTTGTAATACAATCTACTATTGCGGCCGAGTAATACACTCTGCTTTTCATCCCCCTCTATAAGAAAAGCAATAAAGACTACGTACGACTCTCCGTTTTCAAGATATTCTCAATTTTATAAAATTCCTTTTTTGAAAATTTCCCGTAAAAAGTACCGGCTAGCGGCTAGTTTGACTAGTCAATCCTCAGGTTTTACTCAAAGTCTTAGTCAAAGCCCAAATAAACAACGTTTTTCGGCCTTTGCCTCTTTTTTCATCAAATCTAGGAGAGACTAATTTGGTCAAGCAAACGTCGAAACATAATTTCATGAAAACGAGGTTTGACCAGTCAAACTTCAATTAGGTAGGTATTAGAATGTCTTAATTTGTTGGATTAGGTATAATTAAACGTATTTTTTAAATTAATGTTTATTACTTTAATGTTGTGGTAATTAAAATACAAAAAAAAACGCCCAAGTGCGAGTCGGACTCACCCATCAAGGGTTCCGTACCCTCTAACGTACCGATTACATACATCATAGTAAAAATACCACTATCATTTTTCGTCAGAAAAAACTAACTTTGTTTTTCATAGTGTTCGTATGAATTACAAAGTTATATTTGCGATAAGTATAAGATTTTAAACTTTCGCGTTCCATTAAAATTATAGACAGACAGACAGACTGCTGCAGTCTGCTTGTGACCACGTCACAGAATAATACCACGGGGCTGTAGCAACACAGCCGAAACATCAAGCTGTAAGTACATAATAATATGTACTTCATAATAAATGTCTCGTTGAGGCCCGTTACTCTTGTTTATAATTATAAGCGACGAATTGAATTGACGACGGAGCTGGTTGTGAGACGGGTTGATTTTTTCTAAATACTTCATTTTCCAATTATTATTTTTTCAAAATTTTACTTCACTATGCCAAGTTACAGCTTTGTAGTAGGTACTAAGGGTCTATAAGGTAGGCTGGAGACAGACAGACGGACAGACGGACACGGCGAAACTATAAGGGTTCCTTGTTGACTACGGAACCTTACAAAAGTCTTTATTCTCACATGGTGAGGTATGATGACTTATGACATAGAGTGTACATCGTTCCAGCAGCGCCCCGGGCTCCGATTTGCTTGAAAAAAATACATCGTCAGGCTTCGATCAACACAGTGGCGTAGCATGGGGGGGCGGTGGGGGCCATGGCCCCAGACGGCATACTAAAGGGGGCGGCAGGAAGCATTGGATTAATTTGGAAAACGTAAAAAATACTTCGAAAAAAAATATCGAAATTGACGTTACGTTAGACGTAGTTGCGTGCCAAGCGAAAGGGTAAGATAGCGTGCGCAAGACAAGCGGCGAACGAGGTGGAGTCGAATCACAGATATCCCTGTAGTAGGTAGCAAGTAGCAAGCTACAAGTCGAATGCAGCGGATGTATGCAAAGTTAATTTACAAGTCAAGTTTTTATTGTTATCTGCGTTAGGAGATTCTAGAGTGTGTGTCAGATAACTCTGCGCGTGCCTGGCGCGTTTTTGGCGCTAGTTACAGTGCATTTTTTTGTTCTAATGTTATAGAAAAGATTAGTATTCGATTTTTACCGCGCGCAGACTTATCTGACGAGCACTCTAGTTGGCTCTTGGCTGCCACCTAAGTATAACCTGTTATTTCTTTTTATTTTATTGAAATAAGCTCTCTACTCTAGGTGTACGTACGAGTTGGTCTTTTAAACACCAAAATTCAGAGCACAGCTTTCAGAGTGTAAAGGAGAACTATAGAGCGCAGAATTCTGGGCGATTAATTAGCATGAACAATACAAGTATCTCTTTATCCATCCACTAGCGGATCCTCGCGGTTTCACCCGCGTGGTACCCGTTCCTGTGGGATTATCGAGACGAAATATAGCCTATGTCACTCGGGAAGAATGTAGCTTTCTAATGGCGAAAGAATTTTCTAAATCGGTCCAGTAGTTTCGGAGCCTATTCGATGCAAACAAACAATCAAATCTTTCCTCTTTATAATATGAGTATAGATAAAGAAGGCCTGTGTGTGCCCCTGTGTGTGTAATGGCGACTCATCATCATCAGCCCGTTTTCGTCCACTGCTAGGGACATTTAATGGCGACTCATCATCATCAGCCCGTTTTCGTCCACTGCTGGACTGAGAGGCCTATGCCTCTCCTAATTTCCACCACTGAGTAGGCCAGCCCCCGCCTGCCATCTTTCGCAGGTCGTCGGTCCGCCTGGTAGCAGGGCGCACTACGCAACGTTTGCATAAACGCGGTCTCCACTCCAGAACTCGTTTGCTCCAACGGCCGTCAGCTCTTCGAGCGATGTGGCCAGCCCACTGCCACTTTAGCTTGCTTATTCTTCGAGTTATGTGGGTGACTTTGGTTCTCTGAGAAACGCCGAGCATAGCCCTCTCCATAGCTCGCTGGGCGACTTTAAATTGGTAGACTAGTCCCACCATGAGTGTCCACGGATTGATTGAATGCAAATACAAATTCATTAATTTGTGAACCTTTTATGAAAATTTTGTGCAATACCTACGCTAACGCAAATTCAGATAAAGTTTCCAAATTACGTAGGTAAGGCCCGATAACTTATTGAAGCGGCTTGGTTTTTTACACGAATAAACGAGTAAGAGCACATTCATTACTAAATTGTGAGCGCGAACAAAATTTGACTAAGTATAATATTATCACGCTTATTCGTGCCTTATCAAGACAGCTTGAAAGTTGTAAAATACGTTCTACCATTATTCGGGTAACGATTTATTATGATTTATCTCTCTATAATTTTATATTTTACCAAAATTTTCAAAAAAAATATTACCGTGGTACAGAAGCTCGTAATAAATAATTTAAAGCAAAATAATTTTACGTGCAAGCGCACATTGCACGTTTATTCGTCGGAGACGTCGATATAGGTACATATTACTATAATAATTAAAAAAATCGGCCAAGTGCGAGTTGGACTCGCCAATGAAGGGTTCCGTACCCACATAACGTACCGTTTGCCTATATATACCTATCCAAAATTTCACTATAATTTTTCGTCAGCAAAATATAACTTTGTTTTCATAATGTTTGTATGAATGACAAAGTTACATTTGCGGTTTTTGAAAATGTCTTATATCTCAAAAAGTGCTATTTATAATCGTTCGATCGCTCGTTCACACCACATTTCGTTGAAAGTTTTTATTAAGATCTACATGATATATTTTCTCTAGATTTTCTCTTTTTTATTTCAAAAGTTAGAGGGACACACATTTTACCACTTTGGAAGGCTCTATCTTTCAAAATATAGACTTTGAGAAAAGAGAGTTTGAGAAACCTTTATGTAATTTTTAAAGACTATCTATAGACACCTCACACGAATATGTTTGATTTAAAATAGTAGATTGTACAACAAGTGCATAAAACGTACCATTTTACCCGAGACGTATATATCCATCCGAGCCGTAGGCGAGGGTGGATAGTCAATTCGAGGGTAAAATGGGTTTTATGTTCGCGTTATACACTCTGCTTTTCACTTCGAGTGTGAGAAAAATAAATAACAATATTGCAAAAAAGAAAAAATAAAGAATTCGCCATATTGGCGCGAAGACTTTCTTTTTCTTTTTTTTATACGTGGCATTGGCAGCACAGTGACTTTAGCATAGATCGTAGTCCATAATACTCTTGAAATACTTATTTCTTAGAAAACTCATTAATTTTGCCTAGTTTTATTAATTTAGTAATTTAACATGGATTATGTACAAAATTTAAGAAACAGAATGAAATACGTTAGGTATTAACAAAATGTATTTAACGAAGTTTAATTGCGTGTGTGACTGTTTACCTGACGACCTTTGTCTTGGAGTCTGAGGCTTAGACGAAGATTTTACTTTATGCACTAGAGCATAAAAAGCGATTTTATGCAGCCTGTACCCAACATAAACACGAACTTTACGAGCATGAGAAGTGAAAAATATTTTTCAGTTTCAGTTCCATGTAAGTATGGATGTAAGTATCCCCTTAATTTGTTTTTGATTTTTATTTTTGTACTAAAATCGTAAAGCGGTTCACGGAATACATCTACCTACCAAGTATCAACTGTGTAGTTTTAATAGTTTTGGAATAAAGCGGCTGTGACATACGGACGGACGGACGGACGGACGGACGGACGGACAGACAGACAGACAGACATGACGAATCTATAAGGGTTCCGTTTTTTGCCATTCGGCTACGGAACCCTAACAAGGGGCGGCATATTTCTGGTCGGCCCCAAGCGGCGAAAACCCACGCTACGCCACTGGATCAACAATAGTACCTACTAGATGAAGGCCCACGAACTAAATGAAAACTTTACGTAGGGTAAAGTACCCAATTATCAGCACTTTAAGAGTTTTTTTTTTATAGTGAGGGGAATGCATTTACGCATACCCCATCCGCGTGCGGTGTGCGGACGGTGGTTATGTGGGACTCACCATGCCACTTCCTGATCCTCCATCCAGTGTCAGATACTCGATGGGAGATCAGGGAGGGGGAATACCCACTAAACCCCTCACTTCTTGCTCCCTCCGCCGTCGAGTAGGTCATAATGTGGAGGGCCCGAGGTGGCAAGCTCCTCCTACAGCACTTTAAGAGTAAAGTCCTAACTTATACCCGTTCATGACATTTAAAAATACGTTTTCACCCGTTATGACGAGTTTCCTAGTTTCAATATTTAATCAGTATGATTATTTATTTAAAAAACATTTTTTTTAGATAGGCAAGAGCAAAAATGACCAACTCACCATTTATCAGCACTATCACCACCAATTATGAGCATAGAGTGAACCAATTATCAGCACTGTGATAGTGGTATTGAAATAATATGATTTTTTTTATATGAAATTAAAATTTTTGCATTTTTTTCTTTTATTTGGTTTATTTACTTTCTTTGGTTTCATGATAACTAGGGGGCTCTGAAAAAAGGAAAGATGATGAAATACTAGGATAACCAAATTATCAGCATGCTTTTGATCTAATGAGAAATTTTCTACCAGCAAATTAAAAAAAAAAAGTTTATTTATTAGCTCGATAGATGGCGCTGACCTGACATGAATCCACCACCTCTATTGTCTAAAATAAAATAAAATAAAAATAAAATGTAACATGGACTTGTAAATTCTGTTTCACGAAGTAAATAACAAGTGTTTTTTACGGTAACAAAAAAGAGTGACATTGGAATACCTAATGACATATAAATGCATTGGCTGAAATAGTAGATTGTATTACAAGGGAGCAAAATAATATATTTACGGCGAGGGCGCTATTTTGAATCCAGAGCGCAGTGAAGGATTCTAGAGTAGAATCTCGAGCGCAGCGAGGGATTCTAAAGTAGAATTCTGAACGCAGCGAGGGATTCAATATACGCCACCCGAGGTGAAAATATTTTGCGGCCGAGTAATACACTCTGCTTTTCATCCCCCTCTATAAGAAAAGCAGTAAAGACAACTCAAACTACTTACCTTTCTTTGTCGTTCGGATACATCATAGCGCTAGTCGGGCAAGAAAAAAAAATAATTTTGAAATAAAAAAAAATGTAATCAAAAAAACTATGTCCATCAGATTTCTTATAAGTATCTCCGGGGATGCCGTAGGGGGGTTGAAAATTTTGTTAGATTTTAGCTACGACTCACCGTTTACGAGATATTCTCAATTTTATAAAATTCCGTTTTTGAAAATTTCTCGGTCCCGAAAAAAGTCCCGGCCCCATACAAAATCAGTTGAATTTTTTTAAAGTACTGCACACCCTTTGCTACACTCCAACCAATGCTTCTTTAATTATGTTCTAAATTCAAATCTCATTGTTTTGGACCCTGTTATGAAGCTGTTCAAAATTCAAATCTCATTTATACCCTCTTGTCATAACAGGTAAAAAATGAATCGTTTTGGACCCTGTTATTAGATAAACAATCATCGCTTTTCGAATCGATGGGATGAAAAATATTTTTCATCTCTCATATTCGAAAAGTGATGTATATTTAAGGCTTAATCAGACGAAGGACTTTTGTCCCCGTGGGACAAAAAGTCCCTGTACGTCCAAAATATTTCCTCCGGGTACTTGTCGCGGACTCAACGCATATAGTGTGCGGTCATTTGTTGCCCGAAGACGTACTTCACTATCGAGCGCTCAATGCAGACTAAAGTTCGTTGTGTGCGTTGTTACGCCTATTTACGTTTGTTTCGGGGACTACCGCGAACTTTTGTCCAGTCCAGTCTCTCGGTGTCCGCCGTACTTTCGGGGACTTTTTGTCCGCGGTACTTTTAGTTCCTTGCGTGCGTTATTCGATACAATTTATAAGAGATCTATATCGATGGACAAAAAAGTACTCGGCGGACAGTCCCTCGTCTGATCAGGCCTTTAAACTGAGCAGCGGGTTCAAAACTCTGCGTTGCACCCTAGGGTGTAAAAGTATTTTTAAAAATAGAACTGAATTTGGTTACAGTCAACCATAGAGTTATCTCATCGGCAATGAAAAAGTTTTCTACTGATGTTGTATGGGGTGGGGGGGCCGGAACTGTTTCAAAAATGAATTTTATAAAAATGAGAATATCTCAAAAACGGTGCGTCGAAGCTAAAATCTAACAAAATTTTCATCCCCCTATGGTATCCCGGAGATACATAGGAGGCATCCGATGGACATATAATTTTTTTATGTTTTGTTTAATTGAACTTCAAATTTTTTAAATATAATAGAAAAAATAGAGAAGGCGATGCCCCCCGCCACCATTCTTTTATTTTTCTAGGTAGTTTTAGTAGTTTTTGTTGCTTTTCTTATATAGGGGGATGAAAAGCAAAGTGTATTTACTTTCCGTAAATTCGAAATGAAAGTAGAGTGTATTACTCGGCTGCAAAATTATTTTCACCTCGGGCGACGTATATTGAATCCCTCGCTGCGTTCATTCTACTTTAGAACCCCTCACTACGCTCGGGATTCTACTATAGAATCCTTCACTGCGCTCTGGATTAAAAATAGCGCCCTCGCCGTAAATATGCTATTTTGCTCCCTTGTAATACAATCTACTATTATCTTAATGTCAATGTCACTGACATTACACTCGTAATTATAGTGAATGATTTCTTCTAAAATGGCTGCCAACTTGTGATTCTGATGTTCTACTAGAGTAAAAATACAAGTACTTCACTTCACTTCTAGCTTTCTTACATAATTGTAGACTTGTAAAAATGGTTAAACAGGGCCCTTGCCAGCAAATTTAAAAAAAGCAAACCCATGTCTGATGAACGCCATCTGTTGAGTTTTTTGGAACTAACTTTTTTCTTTTTTAATCATCTGTCAGAAAATCCCTCATTATCAACACTATGCTGACAAATGGTAATTAATGCAGTTTCAGCACCTTGCTAAGATTTAGATTCCGAAGGTATAATCTACTTTTATCAAAAAAATTCATTCTATACAAAAAATAGACATGGTATGCGAAAAAATAGAATAAGTAGGTATTTACGTACTATTTTCTATTTATCAGTACCAGTGCTGATAATTGGAAATTTGCAAAACAGTGGATCCATATATCAGCACCACATTTTTACCAATATATCACCATAAACGCAAATTCTTCTTTTCAGATTACCCTCATAAACTATCTTATAAATCAGAGAAATTAAAAGTTTCGGTATAAAATATCTAAAAGATCTAATATACTTAGTATAAAATGTAAACACTTGAACTTACCGTCGATCACAAGGAACTGGCAAAAACAGGACAAACTGCAGGATACAAACGTTTAATCACAAGTTTTTCGCCATTTTCAAGCCGGAAAGTATGGTATTGCCGAGAGTAGGATTCCAAAAACATCAATTTATTTATTTTCCAAAGCGGTAACTCAAATAAGTTAGTGAAAAACTTATAATTTTACTATTTATTCAGAGTGCTGATAATTTGGTGCAGTGCTAGCAATTGGGTCCGTTACCCTACCTATACTTATATGGCACTGACTGACTTTTTTTTAAACGGAGAAAAAAGGTAGGTACCGAATGTTACGATCTCATTATAAATGACAGGAAGCGTTCCAAGATTGAAATACCTAAGTATTATTGACATTGTCAAGCAAGATAATCAACTTATATTATACTCTCAAGTGGGAGTATAACGCTCGGCCATGTCAGTCACTCCAACTATGTATCTAGAACTAGGTGTTATTGTCAGATCGAAGCATGTAGGCCAATTTTTACCAGTCGGGAAAAAATAGGTTTGATTTTTTCCCCCACTGGATATGAAGATATATACGGGGTATTTGTGGCGCTGCCAGAACGACGAGCTATATCTCATTAATTACAGAGCTATAATAAATCTGATTTCACATACCTAGATTTTTACTTTTTTTTCCATTCCACACAAGCTAACATACAACCGTGCATGTCGACAAAATCAGGAGTAATCGTAGGGCATTGGGGGCGCTGCTATAGGACGACGACGACGACACCGACGTCTTGTCCTGGCAGCGCCCCGGCCGAATCTCAGCAATTCGATTTTTTTACTGGAAACAGTGTGCCTGTATATTTAGTTTTCCTTCATCATAAGGCACAGCAAAAATTGAATGGATTTTATAGACATCGAGAAATTATAACCTCAAAAAAGAATATTTTTGCTCTAACGCCTGGGGGACAATGGAGAAAATTTGGGGAACAAATTTGGAATCTTCTGCACTGATTTCTCTTAGAGACAGATAGGGCATTTGTGCACTACACTGAATTTTACCGATCCGGAAAAAAACGGACGCTTGTTTTTAACTCTTAACCACCTAGCATAGGTCTGACAGACTCCGACGAATTTATAATCGTAAATATTGTTGAGCCCGAGCTTCGTATAAACTTGTTCGTCCATGTACCTTTTCCTCGCGCCCTCCAGTGCCGCACAACCGCTTCTTGCAGTCGGATGTTTGCGCGTTTGTATCTGGTAAGTAAAAAACTGTCGCCGGGTGAAAAAATTTCGGAAAATCTGTGAGTTTAAGTCCTGGTATTTCTTTTAACTTTTACTTTTTTGGAGATTTTTTATATTTTTTTTGTTTTTTGATTACTAATTATGACGAAATAATAACTCGGCAGTATAGGCATCCATTTATTTATGCTTCATTCGTACAATCACTGGTTAACGTCCTTTCGACTCGACAACTCGAACAGAATTGACCACACAACTGACTGTCCGCCTACGGGCCGATTCCCGCCATTTTGTCTATCCCCGTTCAAAACACAGTGGCGCCATACCGCCGCTTTCTGTCAATTTCAACTTAAAAGTGTTGCCAGTGACAAGTACAATTTGTACTACAATAATTTAATTATTTTAATCATTACTTTTTTGAAATACAACATTCGGCCATCCGACATAGTGCTACCTCCTGGTGCACTGTATGTAACAAGTACCTAGGCAGATTCTTTATTTTTACTCAATAGGTTTAAGAATACAATTTTAAAGGAATATAAATACAACTTTCGGCATTATAATCACAGTATCTGAAGTATAATCTCAATAAAATTTATAAAAACATGATAATAGTTAAAATAATAATTTACAATATAAATGTACCTATGCACATCTCAGATTTCTGCGAGCGTTTCAGTATCACTTATTTTTAACATTTAATTGTATTTTTTTCTTTAGTTTTTTTTTATTTTTATTTCATGTCTCTTTCCGTCTGTTTTCAGATCATTCCGACCTTCAGATTTAACATTTTATTATTTTGTTTGGTATCGGGATACGGAATTTACTATTTTTAAGTTATGACTGTACTGAGGCAAGGAAAATTATCTATTTGATAATTAGATTTATTTGAAAAGAACTAGACAAATAATTATTTTAAATCAAGGCAAACTATTGACTCGACCACCAGTTCACAAATGAGGAGGCCCTTCGGAGAAAGAACTGGCAAGAAAACTCGCGAAGGGTGAGCTGATTGACCTCCGTACTTTAATTTAATTTTCTACTTATCTAAGTACAAAAGAACTTAAACACAATATCTTAGATTTCCGCGCGAACCGTCCATACAAATAAAACACTTCACGGATTTTTCACGCAATTTATTCAACAACTTGGTTAAATTTTAGTTGTTTTTTGAGATTTTTTGGTTTATCCGACGTTTCGGCACCTTTCCAGGGGCCGTGGTCACGGAAAACTACCCACAATTTTTTTATTTTAATAAAAGAATATACCCACTCTATTTGTCTTTGTTTTTCGTTCGGAAACAGGATACGGTTAGGTATTGATTATTTTAACATTATATTTAACTATAACAAAATGATTTATTAATTTATTATTTTGATTTGTTTAAGTAATTTGGATAATAATTATTTATAGCAAAGCAAAAAGTTACTGACTCGACCACCAGTTCACAAAAGTTGGAGCCCTTCGGAGAAAGAACTGGCAAGAAAACTACACGAAGGGGAACGATCTCCGTTTATTAAAATTATTTGCAAAAAGAACTAACCGTATCTTTAGTTTTTGCAGTGTGTGGTTTAGGTTGTGAATTTACTTGATGGATTATAGGGTCCCAAGCTGGTGGATCTTCCAACCATCTTCTCTATTGAAATTTGGGTTATTTGCTAATTTCAATAGCCTCGCGCATCAATCTTGGTTCTCTAGCGAGGATCTGCGCAAAAAGAACTTGCCAGAATATATTATTATTTAGGTCTCAAAACGATGTTATATTATATTTGCTGTTAATTTATTATGACACTAGTAGTTTTCATTATTAACATTCTATTGGTTGGTCGATTAAAGTTTTAATTGATCTTGAATAAATAATAATAAAAAGTTATGTCAAGTAAATATGAATTATAACGTAGATACAAATTGCTAGATTATAGATATGCAAGAATTGAAAGGGATTTCTTTTCTTTGAAAGTCCTTCAAGCGTTTCATGGTCAAACGTCAGATAAATAATGCGAACGTGATACAAAATATGAAGTGAATGCAACATTTGGTAATACAAATGTACCATACATTACACCATTTAGTTTTACAGAATTGCTCCGGTTTATGACGCCTAAGTTAAAAGAGGACACAAACTACTAAACTACTTGATATAAGCAATTATTATGAGCAAAAATAGATTTAAAGCGTAAAAATAGATTGAGATCTTTGTATCGATATTATAAATAACAACAAGATTTCCAATTTAAATTAGTGTCTATAGATATACCAAGTAATATTTTCATTATTTCTATTATTTATCACATATTATTAAGTTCAACAATTCACATTTGAAAATACCAAATTGAATGTATTTAATATTCGTGGGATTAACTACGCACATCAGACGTTCATCATTTTAAGTTTGTAAATCACTTTTAAATAATTCTAATGTAATACTACGTATTCCGTTAAATTCAGTCGGTTGTGCAGTACGTGACCAGCTACAGCCTCAAAAGTTTCAAACATGTCTATGAATAAGCCTACACGAGGAGTTTCTTTTGTTAATTGCGCTTTTTTATGTACTATTATGTCAGTAAGCAACAGTAAAATTGTAAGATACTTAAAGGTCATAAAGATTACTTTCTCAAATATCAAGCATTGGAATTTCCATGTACCTATTATTTGTCAATAATAGTTTATTTGTATGGCGCTCATTTATTTAACCTGCGAATACTCGCGTTTCTAACTTTAAGTTAACGACTCATAAAAGAGGCGCACATAATGAATCAATAGACTTATCAATTACATTTCATGCATCGGAACACCGAAACGTCACCGCTCCACTCGGAATTCAATCCTGTACAATCATGCAATCATGTAAACCTATCAGAATAGAACCCACGGGCCTTAGAATAAATACTATTGCAGTTCAGATAACTACAGTTAAAGATTTGTCTTTCTTTAGTCCTATAATTAACCACTACTAGGCCCCAAAAGTGCCTATATGTATCTTGGCTATGGCTTTCGGCCATCAATAGCAGTGTCACCAACACAAACAATGAGGCTGAATGACGGATTTTAATGTCCTACAGTACTCTTCATAATAAGAAACTATATACCTATTTTTATTTGTATACGACCTATTATTCTATAATTTTATTACCCCTTAAGTTATGTTTTCATGTACCTTACTGCCACTTCGATCTCTTTTATTTTTTGAAAGCTCTATACGCTTTTTTTGTCATTATGCAAGAAAACATTTGCAAAACAAAGTTGAAAATGCGATCTAGAAATAAATTTACAAACAACAAATGTTTTGTTTTGTAAAAGTACTAATATCAAATCCCTCGCTGAAAGATTTGCATTGATTGAGCTGAACGATCCGAGAGGACAAACTTTTTACTTTATCGATCTAAGGCTTGAACACAATTTCCAAATAGGTCCATGATATTGGTGTTATTCAAGTGGTTTCCATAAGTAGAAAGCTTGTCGTAGTAAGCAATTGGTAAGTTATCATTACATTTAAAAAAGTGATTTTTTTTCATATTTCTGCTACCAACCAAACTGCCAACTTAGACTTTTCCCTGTTCGTACCTACTCGTAAGTAGTAGTGGTTTTGATAAAAGTTTTAGCATCTTTTTAAATAAGTATATCAAAACTGGACTTTAAAACATTTACAGTCACATCATCAGCAAAGTTTGAATCGAAGAGTAAAATAATGCAATATTTGAAAGTAACGAATTTACATAATCAAGTTCCAATATTTAATGCCGATATTAATTTACATACACACTCCGCCCGTCATCCCGTTTCGGGATGAAGATGAAGCTAACTGATATCCTGAAATCACTTCGACGATCCAAGGAGTGCCAAGATGACGGCTCAGAAATCCTCGAGACGCAGCGGCCGGCGCGGCGCCATCGACGAGGCATCAGTGACAGAGTGGTGATCTGCGTTCCTCTATTCGGTCGTCGCTTTCTTCCTTCAATGACTTGTTTGCGTTTCATGACCTCGGAAACATTAGAACAAATAAATGATATTAGTGTATGGTGTTTTATTCATCCTTCTTGTCAATCTACTTAGTTAATCCGTAAAAATACTCAGAAAGCTAATCTTCTATAGAAAATTCACCGAATTATTTATTGACGCCTGACCGGCCAAATAGGGCCAGAGAACAATGTAAAATCTATTGTGTCTCGAAAAATTTAAAATGAAGTATACTTCAGAAAAAATCGACCCATCTCATAACTAGCTCCTATGGGACTCGAACCCACGACCTTTCGTTATCCGGGCGACCGCTCGGATCATTTTCTCCAAAACACCTCACCCTCAACTCTTCGATAATAAAAATTGCATTGTGAATGCAAAAAGTAAAAATTTAAATAACTAAGTATAGTGTCTCATTTCTGGGGCGTTGAAGGATTAATGTTCAACGTTCTTATATTGTACACTTAAATAAGACCTCATCCTGTTGACATTTTTGAATTAATGATTTTATATCATCAAAACTTATTAAGTAATTATCATTATATTTGTGTGCCAGTACCTGGTGCGACACGAGGTCTTGCATGTCCTTTTGTTTTTATCTTTTTTGTACCGTGTTTGCTTGCAAATAAAGAATTATTCTATTCTATTCTATTCTAAGAATGGCCAACTTGACCAACTGAAATAATTGTATGCCGCATAAATTACGTTCGAGCGACACACATAGCCCAATTAATTAAAAAGTGTTTAAGGAGCCAGTATACGAAAACTTTCGTTATTTATCAAATTCAACAAGTCAAAACTCTTAGTACATTCTGAAACTAATGCACTTGTCTACTACAACTGCATATACAATTAAATTCACTTTTTATGATAACAAGGGACAAAATAGTAAAGTAATATAGCTACATATAGGCCTTCGACCTACAATAACCACCAACACATTTAATCAATCAGCTTTAGGTATTGTTAGCAATGAGACATAATATACCGACAAGCTGAAGGCTCGTAGGCGAGTCTAGCCTGACAAACTGAAGGCACTTCTAGCATTGTAATCAAAAGGCGCGTGTAGCCTTTTAACCTAAATATACACCTAGATTTTTAATCTAGAAGGAGCTTCTATCCTTGTATCTAAATGCAGATAGTCTTATGAACTGGAAACCCACCTAGCCTTGTAAACTGTTGCCGCATTAAGCCATGTAAACTGTAGGCGCGTCTAGCCTAGTAAACTGTAGGCGCGTCTAGCCAAGTAAACTGTAGGCGCGTCTAGCCCAGTAAACTGTAGGCACATCTAGCCTTGTAAACTGTAGGCGCATCTAGCCACATAAACTGTAGGCGCGTCTAGCCTAGTAAACTGTAGGCCCATTTAGCCTTGTAAACTGTAGGCGCATTTAGCCACATAAACTGTAGGCGCGTCTAGCCTAGTAAACTGTAAGCGCATCTAGCCTTATAAACTGTTGGCGCATCTAGCCATATAAACTGTAGGCGCATCTAGCCTTGTAGCCTAGCTTTTACTCAAGCATAGACACACATGACCGACTCTTAGCTCCCATGGCTACTCAACTAAGCTGTAGGCACACATCGCCTTTTTCTAACATTACTTTTGTGAAGCGACTGCAAAATTAATTTCAAACTATCTATGTACTGATGACCTTGCGGCAAATGACCACTACTAGTCAAGCTTAGACACTCATGGTCTATCTATAAGCGACACACATGGCCGACTCGTAGCTCACATGGCTACTAAACTAGGATATAGGCACACATGGCTACTCAACTAGGCTATAGGCACACATCACTACTCAACTAAGCTATAGGCTCACATGGCCGGATTATAACTGACACACATGGCGGACTAGTAGCTCACATGGCTACTCAATTACGCTATAGGCAGACATGGCCTTTTTCTAATACCTATTACTTTTGTAAAGCGACTGCAAAATTAAACTTCAAACTATCTAAATCCATTAACGACTTAACGGCAAATGGCTACCACTAGGTACTCAAGCTTAGACACACATACACATAGTTTTATTATAAGCGACACACATGGCCAACTCAACAAACTAGTTGTATAGTAATAGAATACAAAGAATTGAGTATTGTTCATATAACCTCATTCGCCCTTTTTGCATTCTTGTCTGTTAAATTATATATTTCCATTGTAATTTCAAAAACATAAAATCACTCATTCTCTTTAAAACATGCTCAACATATTTGGCCCACATCAATGGCATGTGAAAGTCAAAATCAAAGCTATCTTTATTAACTATATTGAGTACCTACAATAATTACGCAATCATAGCATTTACATTCCTAATATTCCTCAACACGTATCATATAAAATTTAATTTCGGTTTCGAATGTTTTCAATCTTCATTCGAACTTTTGAAAAAGATTTGAAACGTCCGGGTCGATTGACTCCGAGTCATAAAAGACAGCTTTTTAAATAAAGTGCCGATTTTTTACAGAAAGGCGGAATAAATTTGAAATATTTTGTAAATGCGAATAAGGTCAACTGATCAAACTGATTTTGTACAACTTCTAGAGAAAAATTGCACGTACCTTATAACTGAACTTCTTTGCGGGTTTTCTGTTGCCACTTCTGAATTATGACGAAATAATAACTCGGCAGTATAGGCATCCATTTATTTATGCTTCATTCGTACAATCACTGGTTAACGTCCTTTCGACTCGACAACTCGAACAGAATTGACCACACAACTGACTGTCCGCCTACGGGCCGATTCCCGCCATTTTGTCTATCCCCGTTCAAAACACAGTGGCGCCATACCGCCGCTTTCTGTCAATTTCAACTTAAAAGTGTTGCCAGTGACAATTACAATTTGTACTACAATAATTTAATTATTTTAATCATTACTTTTTTGAAATACAACATAAGTAATAAAAAAAGTACAAAGAATGGTTATTATAATGGACCTCATTTTCCTACTATGTCAGTTTATAAGTTTAGTATAGTGTTGATTACTTAATTGAGATTTTCTTTTAAATGTGGCTTTACATGTGCTTTTCCTATTTTAACAAATAGTATAATATGTTCCTAACAGTTTTTTTTATTAAAAACTTAAACTTACCTCACACAGTTTTACAAACGAGAATCATTTAGCTCCGAAGTCTCACAGACGTATGCTAGGTGGTAGTGTGACGATAACTGATGCTAGGTGGTTAAGGGTTAATTAATTTAATCATTTATAATAATAATAATTTATTTATTTCGTGTAGTTTCAATGTTTCGAACCCTAGACTACACGAAATAAATAAATTCTATTATTTATAATAATTAATTATTAAAATACAAGCATCCGTTTTTTTCCGGATCGGTAAAATTCAGTGTAGTGCACAAACGCCCTAACAGTTAAAGTAGGTTTAACTTCGAAATTAAGAAAATTCTATTTGTATTCTTTTTTTGATTTCTCGAAAAAAGTGCGTTGTTTGTTTCCCACCTAAACTATCAACAGCTGTTTGATTTATAATAGCTGGTTGATTTATTGCAGGAGTTGGCCCAAAGGCTTTGGTCAATCCTAGGATAAACTAGTCATACCGGGAGCACGTGTCAACTGAAAAGGAAAAAATAATATTTTGAGTAGGTACGTAGTTTACGTTAAAAGACATGCGTAAATAAATAGACTTTAGGTTAGGTTAGGTACCTACCTAACCTAACCTAAAGTCTATTTATTAAGTATTACGTACTATTATTAAGTACCGGGGTGCGAAGTCGGACAACCTCCCCGTTGGTGCACCCTGGGCAACGTCGTCGCATTTCCCGCTGCGGCGGCAGATAGTCTGTCATACCGTAACAAAAAAATCTTTCCGTGTTCTGTGCCGTAACCCTGTACGTAGTGCAGGAACGGGGGCCGCCGTGTTCTGTCACGGGGGACCACGGGGAGCGAAACCCCTTAAAAAATGCAAGATCAAACCGTAACCCTGCACGATTTGCAGGAACGGGGCCGTCGTTGTACTAACACGGGGGCCGCGTGGAGTAAACCACTTTAAACAATCCTCAAAGGTCCGGCGTCGGGGACGTGGGCGTCGGACCGCCTGAAGGTGGCAGGCAGAGGTGTCTGCCAAATACCGAACGAACCTGGGGTACCTCCCGCCCCCCCAGTGTATGTAGGGTTACCCGGGTACTGGGAACTCTGCTCGGGTGGACTGTTGAATTCTCCCGCACTCGTGGGTTCAATTATGAATGTTTCAAATAAAAATTGCAAAGATGTACCTATTAGAGAAGATGGACACTGCCCAGGGTCCGATGCAAAACTGTGGCGAAAATAAACAACAACAGCCGACTACTGACACAACAGTTGACAAAGTGCAGGAAAGTCAGATTGAGTTTATGAAGGTGCATAAATTGCTTGCTGACAGATTTGACGAGCAAGTGGAAAAGACGAGGAAGTGGGGAAGGGTTATGAGCAGTGATCGGATAATCGGATGCATATTTACCTAAAGTTGAGGTGTTGGCTGTTACGGAATGCACTTTTGTATCTAAAAAAATTTAATAAATACCTCATGCGGTTGGAGTGTAGCAAGAATCATTTTGTTGGATTTAGTATGAAGCGGGAACTTGTAAAATTTTCATGGATGATTGCAATTTAGCTTTTGGCGCTTCGCCGGCCGCTCCCGCGGCGCGACTTGCGCGACCTTTTGGTCACAGTTCTAGCCTAACTTGAAACGTCTGTTACATTTACATTTTGTTAGGTGGCGGGGGGCTTCGCCGCCCCGTTCCTCCTTCTCTGTTTATTAAACAAAAATTTTGAAGTTTTGTAACAAAAAAAAATTTTTTTATACGTCCATCGGATGCCCCCTTTAGTATCTGCGAAGCACCATAGGGGGTCGATAATTTTGTTAGAGTTTAGGTTACGAGACTCACCGATTTCGAGATATTCTCATTTTTTAAAAATTCATTCTTGAAAATTTTACAAGTCCTGGCCCCATACAGAAATAAATAAATAAATAAATAACTTCTTACAATCACACCAATTATCTAAGCCCATGTTAATTTCATTAAGAAACTGTATCATGGAAAACTTGATAACGGATAAATATATACTTAAATACTTTTTGTTTGTAAATACATACTTAATATACATAGGAAACTAAGTTGAAAGTCCAGCACGGGTAGCATGACGAACTCGAGAAAGGTTTTGTCTATATCGAAACGTCAAAAATGACATTTCATCTAAAGTCTCAGACTCTAAGACAAAGGTCGTCAGGTAAGTAAACAGTCACACACGCAATTAAACTTGGCAAAATTAATAAGTTTTCTAAAGTACGTTTATTAATTCGGTGCAAAAAAAATAAATGTCACTTTCACATTTGACTTTGGCAACAGGGTGTCGCAAACCTTTTTCTTCGTGTCTCTTTTAAACCAAAGGACATGTCCCAATATGGGCCACGTCTATGTACACCATTCCCAAAGATGGAGAAAAACTTTCTGATTCTGAGAAAAATATAAATAATTTTATAGAATGCACGGTTAAATGGTTATTAATAAAAACAAATCAATTTTTATACAGTGCCACAAGCTTTCATGTTCCGGTGACAGCCGTGACAGAGGAGCCACTTGCAATACCAAATTAGCTGTCAAAATGGACTGTCGTATGAAAACTGTTTTAGTTCCAAAGATAATCACCGGAACAGAAAATCTTGCAGCACTATACTCTAAATAAGGCGTCAAATATGGCAACTCTTCGTAAAAAAACTGTCAGTGTCACTGTTATTGAGTTAGTTCTATTCTACTCTACTCTGTGCTGTGGGTTGTTGTCATTATTCAATTGACTGACAGCTGACAGTGACAGTACAAGACAGACCAGACAAACAACATCAAAATGACATCTTCATTCTTTCGCCATGATGAATTGTTGATGTGTTTTTGCATTTTATTTAATGTTCCTTCCAGAAAACAAAGCGATTTTAAAGAAATTAAATAATTAGAAACTGTTTATCGTATCTTTATCTATTTTTTGGTATACTGTACAAAGACGTGGCCCTGGGGGGCTACCGCGTAACTTTATGGGTATGAACTTCATACGTTTTTGGGAACTTTAAGTCAATTTTATAAAGAAAATAGCCGCTATCAGTTCCTTGTTTTGTGACGTCGAGTATAACGATAACTAACTAGCAACGTTCAACAGGACAAAGCAGCAAAAATATATCAAGATAAGGAATTCAAATGACAGTTGAAGCCCATACCCATATCCAGATTTTTTAGCCGGTAGCCCCCCAGACCTCATACATTTTTGGACATCACCTTTATTGTGAGGTTTTGGTTTTACAGACTTTGTTAAAATCTTCTTATAAAAACTATATCAGGATATAGTTTTGGGTAAAGCGCATAAAATAATGCAAAATGGGTTAGATAGTAATAGTACAGACACAATAGTAACAAGTAACAACGGTTCAAACTTAACAATAAACAAAAACAATAACAGAAACAAGAAGAAATCTACAAAATAATGTAAAAGAAGCACTGTACGCGAAGCAGATAGGAGCCCACTTAAAGTAAACAAAATACAAATCAAAATCAATCAAATAATCACACACATGTTAAAGTAGGTTTGTCACCCTACATATAATTAGGGTAATAAAAATATATTTCTCGAAAACTACGCATCTCTGGCAGATGGGGGTTGCAGGAGGGGGGGTTGTAACCCCCCCCCCCTCCCCCCCCTCAGCAAACCCCTATCGAGGGAGCTTATTTCTAATGCTTTACCAATACTTTAATAATAGCAGATTAGAGACATAAACGCTCCGCAATTTACGTGATGTTCATTTTTTACGGGATTACTCACTACATTTCAAAATAAAATAAGTAGGTACCAACCTATGTCTATAAAATACTTATTCTAATAAAAATTTTGGTAAACGTAAAAGTTAATACTGCCAACACTTTTATGACATTTATGTGATGTGACATTGACAGCCGATGACAGGAACCAATAAAAAAAAAAGCAAAAGTCCAAAACTTCCAAACAAAAAGCGGGAATATAATTTAATATAATAAATAATGTGCTGTGCTGTGTTGTTTTGTTGATCGTTGAAACAATAAGATGCGTCGTAATTGGAGAGGCCGATACAGAAATAACTGGAATAGGTCTAATAAGCAGAATGCAAGCAATGATACTAGAAGCTTGAACAACTCATCCGTCTCCGCTCGACCTTCCAACTTGACTGGATCCTCAAGAGCACCAGCTAACCAATTACCTATCGTCTTATCCCTCAATAGTGGTAATGACCTATGGAAATTATATCTGCCGTCTGAAGGTATCTATTGTGGTCCTTTTTTATTTAATTTCACCTTTATGACTTTACCAACCAAACTTTACCAAACTGAACTACCCTTTCCAGAGTATCCACCGAGTATTGAAATCTCAGAACACATAAAATGCTTCAAAGTATTTATAGAGAAAAACAGGAATTTGTTTGACTTGGAGAAAATTGATCAATCTCGCAGTGTGTCTTTAGACTTGCAAAGTCTGACAAATGATCCAGAATTTAATGCTGGCTGGTCCACTTTTAGTTCTGACCTGTTTGAAAAGCCAGAAATGACTTTACATCTATTAGAATACTGTTTACATCAGGTAATTATTATAATATTACTGGAGTTTTTAAATGTAAGTACCTATATTGCAAAAAAAAGTGTTTCATTCGCTTTTTCAGATTTTAAAATGTGAATCAAAAATTAAAGTAAGGGTACTGAATCACCAACCTGTGATTCCTCTGGCCAATCTGAAAGTAAATTATTTTGGTGAGTTTTACTAGATAAATATTAGAAGCCATTTTCAAATACTTTCTGTATTTTTAAAATTCAAAACTTATTTACTTACAGTAAATTTAATGTTGAAAATGAATATTTCTCATATCTCATATAGAGATACTCATTATATTTCAGGTAAGCTAGTAACAATTAAAGGGACCGTCATAAGAGTTGGCAGTGTCGGACTGATATGTACTTCTATGGCTTTTGAATGCTCCAGTTGCCACCATGTTCAGGCCATTGTGCAACCACAAGGAGTATTTACAGGTAGTTGGTTTCTCTTAGCTCTTGTCTGTAGTCTCATCAAAGGTCAGTTGAGTTACTCTTGAACGAAATTGCATTGGAAAATCCTTGCACTAATGTCAAACATCATTCAACACTGATTGTTGATTCCACAACGGGGTAGCACTTAGCCTTCATCACACCTGATGTTAAATGATGGTAGGTGGAAGCGCACTACTCCCGGAATCCTCAATCGCTGAGGAACTGGCTATCTTATCTCTAACTGCTGGAACACAATAATGCTGAAAGCATCATTGTTATGGCGTCAAACTTAGATAAGATGGTGGTAGCTAGCCAGGCGGACTAAGAACAAGTCTTAACACCAACCAAACCGGGAGTAGTGCGCTTCCATCTTCAGCCTTATCACCACTTAACATCAGGTGTGATGAAGGCTAAGGGCTACCCCGTTGTGGATAAAAAAAAAAAAAAAAAAAAAACGAATACAATAGGTACCCCCACTGAGAATCGAATCTGGGACCTCTTGGTCTGAAATTGGTGGAGTGAACCACTAGACGACAGAGGCGCTTAAAATGCTTGTAATATGGTTGACATTTGCAGGCACTCAATTTAAGGAAAACAAGTGTCACATGTGGTGACACTTGTTTTCCTTAAATTGAGACATTGACATCAACATTTGACACTTGTTTTCTTTTGTGTGCACCATGCGTTTGGTAAGCACCAATTTCAAATTTATGCTATACTAATAAAGTGCAATTTCAATTGATAACCAAGAAGTTATTGGTTTACAGCACCTCAAGTTTGTCTGAGCTGCCATGGAGGATCTAGATATGACCCATTGCAGTCATCGCCATTCACAAACACTACAGATTGGCAAGTGGCTAAAATACAGGAAATCCAATCACAGGTAGGTTTAACCACCTCAGTGGTCTAGTAGTACACACCACCGCATCAGGGACCGTACTCTGAAACGCAAATCCGAAACTTCGGTTAGCCCCGCCCCTATCACTCGATTCCGTTATGACTCGAGAGTGAGAGGGACAGGGCTAACCGAAGTTTCGGATTAGCGTTTCAGAGTAGGCCCTCAGCATCAGATCCTGAGGTTCCAGGTACCCAGGGAAAGCTGCGCGCGGAAAGCTAATTTAATTAATAATAATTGGTTCTAATTAAAATTTTTCAATTTTACATTTTCTCTCTTTTTCTATCTTGAAAACAAAAAAAATGTTTTAAGGTAATGGAAATCTTTTCAGGGCATATCAGGAACTATTCCTAGGAGCGTAGAGATAGAGCTACAAGGCGATTTGGTAGGCACGGCATGCCCTGGTGATGTACTGTCTGTTACTGGGATTGTCCAGGTAAAAATATACATTTATTAAAAAAAAACTACTTCGTAGCTTGTGAAGTGAAGGGTCGTGAGTTCGAGTTCCATCGGAACTAGTTGTAAGACGGGCGATTTTTTCTAATAGGTACCTACTGCATTTTCAATAGTTAATATACATTTATAAACCCATTGTAGCTTTTGCCTGCGAATTCGTCCGCGTTAGATCAAATGCCTGACTTTTGCATTTACTCATTTATTCCTTTTTAGCGGTCCCTGAACCATATTTTAAGATCTAAAAGATATAAGTACCTATGTCACTTGCCTGATCTGATCACCGTGCGTGTCCAATTCCAATATAGCGACACAATACGATCTCTCTTACACAAATAATAATAATAATAAGTATTACTTGACTCACTCACGCTTTAAGTTTTCAAATTAAGGTACCTAATGTTGATTGTCACTGATTTATTTATTATTTATTTAATTATTTATTATAAATCAGGCTACTAAATACCCATACAATACATAGGCATAGGTTTTTGCTACTGATAGACTATATCAACTTTGTAACGTACTATCAATTAGAAAGTTATATATTGTAAACCTAACCCTAAAAAAACATAAAACCCTAACTTATGACCCTAATCTAGAAAATAAAAGGAGAAAAAACCGTGTTGTTAATGTTCCTGTAACGAAAACTTATTTTGCGAGACTACAATCTAATACACAATCAGCTTATCTCTATAACGAAATAAATAAAGAAATTCAAATATACCACAAAACTTACCACGAGTGTAAATCCGCATTGTCTAAATGGATAAAAACTCTTAACTATGAGGAAACTGAATCACTATTAACTCATTATAGATAAACTAGCAAAAAATCTAATAATACACATAAACGTATACTATTCACACACACACGCACACACACACACGCACACACACACGAATACAAACACACGCACGAACACACCCACTAACTTACACATATTATGAATGTAAAATTACTGTAAGAAACAAGTACTTAATCTTTTTAAATCTTTAAAGTCCAAATGGAGGAGAGCGGGGCTCTCTGTAACAGGCATTGTCATGCTTAAAAGAGGACCCCTGCTACTTATTGTTAAGTTTTTATCTTTTAAAGGAAAATAAATATTTTTGATTTTTGATTTTGATTTTGATAGGTACCTTATAGACTTACATACCTACATATTCATCATCATCATGTCAGCCGAACGACGCCCACTGCTGGGCATAGGCCTCCCCCAAGGATCTCCACAACGATCGGTCCTGCGCTGCCCGCATCCAGCGGCTTCTCGCGATCTTGACCAGATCGTCGGTCCACCTTGTAGGGGGCCTGCCCACGGAACGTCGTCCGGTACGCGGTCGCCATTCGAGAACCTTTCCGCCCCAACGGCCATCGGTTCTCCGCGCTATGTGTCCCGCCCACTGCCACTTCAATGATGCAATCCTTCGAGCTATGTCGGTTGTTTTAGTTCTCCTGCGGATCTCATCATTTCTGATTCGATCGAGCAGGGAAATACCAAGCATCGCTCTCTCCATTGCTCGCTGGGTGACTTTGAGCCTTCTTATGAGACCCATAGTAAAAGACCACGTCTCACTTCCATAGGTCATTACTGGCAACACACACTGGTCAAATACTTTCGTCTTGAGACATTGAGGTATTTCGGACGCGAATATATGTCGGAGCTTCCCAAACGCTGCCCATCCGAGCTGGATTCGACGAGAGATCTCTTTCTCAAAGTTGGACTTACCAAACTGGACCGTTTGTCCTAGGTAAACATAGTGGTCAACAACTTCGAGTGTAATGTTCCCAACATTAACTGGAGCGGGTGCAACATGGGCATTGAACAAGATTTTCGTCTTGTCCATGTTCATCTTAAGACCCACTCTTTGCGAAGCATTACCGAGATCTTCGAGCATTGTGTTCAGGTCTTCCAAGGTCTCAGCCATAAGAACTACATCATCGGCAAACCGTACCGTACCGTAACCTACATATTATATTACATTAATTAGTTGTAATTGATTTGATTGACGACTTTCGGTGCCGAATCGGTGGCATTTGGATTTTGGCTCGAAAGCGCCGGTAAACCACTCCCTATGGCCAGAAGCCCTCCTCCAGGAAAGTTTCCAGCCAAGCTGTCGGGACTCGCACCACAAACGACTTGAAAATTATATTGTACTAGTTTTATAGGTCAGAGGTGAGAGCAAAGGCGGCGAAGATGGCAAAAGGGCTGCCAGACTGCTCCAACTTTACATTGAAGCTGTCTCAATACACAGTCAAAGGAACTTGAGCAATCCTACACTTTCTTTCACATTGAAAGATTATTATGCGATACAGGTACGTTATAGTAAATCACAACTTAGTATGTTGGGTAAACTAACGGCCAGAATTAATAATCTATCCACAGATGGGGATAGGCATGATCCGCATGATCCCGATTAGTTGCAACACCCAGGCAACTGACGTTAATTCTATGTTAATATCAAAAGTTGCATAGCAAATAATCTGGATCATGCCTTACATGCCTATCCCTATCTGTGGATTGATTATTAATTCTGGCCGTAAGCCTATTGTTGGCTGGCACCCGTTATATTATTGCCACCCTAGACTTTAGCTTTAAAACCAAAAACAACACAATACATTACTCAACTTCGGTATCCATTTAAATGTGAATTAGTATTATTATATTGTACAAAATCGGCACTTAGTTTTGCCTTTTGATCTTAAGGCTAGCATGACGGCAACAACATAGTTTGTCGCGTTACTTTCGACCAATCAGATTGCTCGTAGATAGCGCGCGTGACTTAAGCGACGCGACGAGACGTGCTGATTGGTATGAAAGAGCGCGAAAAACTATGTCGTTGCCGTCATGCTAGCCCCACAGGGTGCCAAAAACAGTTTAGCCTAGATACTCTTGACATTCTTTTATTTCAGCTAAATAGTGAAATTTAATAAAAGAGTTTAATTAATATTTCAGGAAATCCATGGCACAGAAGATGTCTTCAGGCTACTAGTTCATTCCCTTTGCCCTGCCATATTCGGCCATGAAGCAGTTAAAGCAGGTCTCATACTCGGCCTGATAGGTGGGACAGAATTAGAAAATGGACCAAGGTCCAACCCCCATGTACTAGTCGTAGGAGATCCAGGTCTTGGAAAGTCACAACTTCTGCAAGCTGCCGCTCACGCTGCTCCGAGGGGTATAAAATATTTTTTATTTTTATTTAAATTCATGATAAGTTCTGAAACTTTTAAACAAGTCAGTATTTTTCGTTTTTTCTCTTATATTTTGTATTAAATTAGTTAAATTTTGTATGTTGCTAGTGCACTACCACTCGCTCTTTATTTTCCTTTGCCTCTAGGTTTGCCTGGAAGAGATCGCTCTTAGAGATAAGACTATCCCTTGCCCGAATAAGTTTACCACATTCTTATGTATGTTTTGTGTACACTGTTTATCTTACTGTATCTTTGTGTGTGCAAAAAAGTGTTTATCTATCTACAATACCAAAAGCTGCATTTAGAGCTGCCAAGTGCAATAATGCTACTTTTGTAGCTCATACAGTCCTACAAACTTATCTGACCCGCAGGCTTATCACGTAACTTGCAATAGCCAAGCGATAGCGAAAATCTCGCAAATTATTGCTCTAAAATCGCAAATCGCAGCAAGATTTTGCTGGTACCTACATAGTACGAATTTGCGATTTTGCAAGTTGATAAGCCTGCGGCACAGCGGTGACACTCCGTGTCCGTGAGAGTTCGAGCGCCCGTGACGTTTAGCCGACGCTAGGGTTGATACCGAAATTGAAAATAGACTTATGCCAAAGAAGGTTACGTGTAGGATGTTATATAATTTGTGTAAGAATATTTAGGTAATGAAAGACACGTTCAATTTTCAATCAACTTTTATAGATATTTTTATTAAATATCTTTACAAATGGGAAATAATAAAATTTCCGACAAAGTAAAATATGAACGACATTGAATAATATACTCAAATAAGAAACCGAGCAGCGTTATATTTTGTTTGCGAAAAATTAACTAAGCTAGCGACAATTTACGAATGACTAATTTCGAGTCGAAAATACTTTATTAGAATATGTTCAGGAATACGTAGGTATATCTCGGTAAACAAGTATCATTTTGGTGAAACCGCAGGTTTTGTCTGTGCAGTTATGGATAAGGTTGTGATGACGAATAACTACCGAAAGTATATCCTAAGGGATGGCACAGTGGATATATTTTGCCTAGCGTGCCATCGTCCGGGTGAATCCCTTAGACATATAATCTCCGGTTGTTCTCGTCTCGCAAACGGCGAGTATTTGCATAGACATAACCAAGGATAATATACCATACAAGGTTTTATCCTCTTCTCCATCCCCCTACGTCACCGGCTCGGCTGAGTACATCATTCTGGAAGTTTGTGTCAAGGGCGCTAAGGCGGCCATTGCAGTTTTATATTGTCCTCCAAATGTAGATTACTTCTCCCATTTCGAGACTCTCCTAGAACCCCTTTCAACGGACTACAGACATCATATCATCATGGGTGACTTTAACACGGATCTTTTATGTACGACACCACAATCTCTCAAACTTTCAAATATCGTCAACTCTGTTAACCTCTCCATTCTGCCTTCTCAGGCTACTCATCACAACCCCTCTTCTAAAGACACACTGCTTGATTTGATAATTACCTCTCCGGATTATGTTTTCAATCACGGTCAGCTACCGGCTCCGGGTTTCTCTAAGCACGACCTCATCTACCTTCAGTACCGTTTGAGACCACCTAAGCCTATACCCACTATTGTCTGGATGCGTAATTACTCTCGACTCAACCTCGACAGATTGAGAGAGGACGCGAGTAAACTAAATTTTGATATGATTCTCGAGCTATCTTCAGTTGATGATCAAGTCTCTCACCTTAATCATTGCATTATTCAGCTGTTTGATTCTCACGCACCCGTAAAACCTGTACGTGCAAAGCGGCCACCTGCTCCTTGGATCAGTCATGGTGTCCGTATGGCGATGACGCGCAGAGATCGTGCTTTTCGGAAATACAAAAATGACAGAACTGACACGAACTGGTTGCTGTACAAAACTGCACGTAATAGGTGCAATGCTATGGTAAGGACAGCCAAGCGCCAACATTTCCTTGACAATGTTTCCGGTTGTTCCTCGGCTACCACATGGAAATTTCTCCATTCTCTTGGTATTGGAAAATCCTCTTCGAAAACTATCCCCTGCCCGTTCTCTCTAAACGATTTAAACAATCATTTTTCCTTCGCTCCATCTCCTGACCCCCTTACTAAGTCCAATACCATTGAACGTATTACCTCTAATGGCCCCTTGCTTTCTGAATCTTTTTCTTTCTCTCAAGTGACCTCCGACGAGATTCGTAAAATCATTTCCACCCTCAAATCCACTGCCGTCGGATATGATGACATTAGCAGGAAAATGGTTGTCTGTGTCCTGGAACAAATTCTTCCTTATCTAGTCTATATCATTAATTATTCCTTTGAAACTGGTCAATTTCCTATCCTCTGGCGTAAGGCCTATGTTACTCCTCTCCCCAAAGTTTCTACACCTCGACTTTTGAATAACTATAGGCCTATCTCCATCCTTCCTTTCCTCTCCAAAATCCTAGAAGCAGCTGCTTACCAACAGGTCTCATCTTTTATCTATTCCAACTCCCTTATTTCCCCCTTCCAGTCAGGATTTCGCCCTGGACACAGCACAACCACTGCTCTCCTCAAGGTCACCGATGATATCAGAATGGGCATGGAGAACCAGCTGGTCACCATCATAGTACTTATCGACTTTTCAAACGCCTTTAACATGGTTGACCACGATATCTTGCTTGCTGTTCTAGGGTCACTTAACTTCTCGTCTCTGTCACTTGAGTGGTTCTCTAGCTATCTCCGTGACCGCTGGCAGGCTGTTCGAGTAGGTCCGGATATATCCCATTGGAATAATCTCTCTGCCGGCGTACCACAAGGTGGTATTCTATCTCCTCTCCTTTTCTCCTGCTTCATTAACTCCCTTCCTCCCTCGCTTGGCTGTTCCTATCATTTATATGCTGACGACCTTCAAATTTATGTACAGTCGCCAGCCGATGAAATTGCTTCCGCTATTTCCCAAATTAACTGTTCACTACAAGCCGTTAACAACTGGTCATCCTGTTTTGGGATAGCGGTGAACCCGACAAAATGCCAGGCTATGGTGGTGGGCGGATCTAAGCAGATCGCTAAAATTGACATGAGCGCAATTCCAACTGTTACTCTGAATAACACCATCATACCTCTTTGCACCAGCGTCAAGAACTTAGGCCTGCACATTGATTCGACGCTCAGTTGGATACCACAAGTCTCCGAGGTGAGTCGAGTAGTCCATTATTCGTTACGTTTTCTGAATAGGTTTAGGAACTTTCTCCCTGTAAAAACCAAGATCACTCTCGTCAACTCTCTTATCCTTCCACTCCTTGATTACGCTGACGTGTGTTATCCAGATCTGAATGAAGATCTTTTAAACAAGCTGGACCGGCTTCTCAATAACGCTATTCGTTTCATCTTCTCTCTTCGCAAATTTGATCACATTTCCTCATACCGGTCACAGCTTAAGTGGCTCCCCATCCGTCAGCGCCGACAACTAAGGTTGCTCTGTACGCTCTATTCCATTCTCACCAATCCAAATTCCCCTGAATACCTAAAATCTAATTTCCAGTTTCTTTGCGATTCTCATGATCGCCCTCTTCGCTCCACAAACTCTCTCTCTCTCAGTACACCTCTCTTTCATTCTGGCTATATGTCTGAGTCTTTCACTCTGCATGCCCTGCGTCTTTGGAACCTCCTTCCTGATGCTATCAGGAGGTCTCCCAGTAAATTCTCTTTTAAAAAGAATGCTCGCCTTTTTCTACTGGATGGCTTGAACTCGTAGTTCTTACATCATAAGCTCATCATCATCATCGATGTATTTATTTCACTTTTGATTTAATCCCTTTAGTATGTAGTATATTATTTTATGTATTTTTTATATATTTATTTACTGCATGTATTTGAATTATATTTTTATTATTTATATAAATAAAATATAAGTATATATCTATCTATATTATATTTTTTGATATTTGTTTATTTTAGTGTGTATATATAGCATGTATTAGTATGTTTTGTACCGCATTCGTTGTTCTCTGTTTCCCAAAGGTTGACTGGCAGAGAATACTTTTGTATTAAGTCCGCCTTGTATATTTTACTGTGTGTATTTTGTACAAAAGTTAAATAAAATAAAAAAAATAAAAATAGATAATACACCAACAACTTGCTCTAAAACATAATCTTGTGGCATCCGAGGTGCCGTACTACAAGTATGCACCAGAACAGGTTCTTGAAAATAGCCATGCTACATTGTATTGGGATCGATCTATCATTACAGACAGGCAGGACTATTGTAGCATTAGCTACAATACAACATTATCAGGCTTATTAAAAGCCTGATATTGTATTGATAGATCGACATGAACGCCACGCAATAATTGTTTATGTCGCTGTTCCCCATGACATGACAAGTTGACGACAACCTTGGGAAAGCTGAAAAAGATAAAGAAAACAAATATCTTGATTTAGCTCACGAGATTGTTGACATGTGATGTGGGACATTGATTCAGCAATTGTTGTTCCGATAGTCATATCTGCTCATGGTCTGATAGCCAAGAGCCTCGATAAACACCTTAAGAGGCTTGCGTTAGGTGGATGGATCGGGAGTCAGATGCAAAAGGCAGTACCTACTTCTGTACACGGCCCGTATCTGTCTCTGGATCCTTAACCATCGGTAGCCGGGACCCTGATCTTGCTACCGTTGGGGAACTGCATTTTTGTATTTTTAAATGTTATGTATATTTTTTAATGTTTTATAATGTAAAAAAATATGTTAAGAAATATAATTTTGTAAGTATTTTAAATGTAATAAAGGGAATAATAATAATAAATGTACGTAAAATAAGCTACTAACAGTGGGACACAGTTAATGTGTCCGAATAAAATACTAAATCGTCCAAAGAAAATACTAAGTTAGCGACAAAAATACTGAGTAAGTGAATCAATATAAACGCCCAAATAAAAATAAGTCCTCTCAATAATTATTTATTATCGACTGAATTTTAACAACTTTCGCATTTTTTGGCTGCCTAGTAGTTCCTATTTGAATGTATGAAGATTGCGCCAGCCCTCGGCCAAGGCATTCACCCGACTGCCCGTTCCCCGCCCCGCGCGCCTCTCACGGCCCCCGCTCACATCCAGACACCCACACATAGCCGCAAGCGATTTTACGTGCACACATGCTTAAGTGTCGTTTCTTTTCGCGTAAGTGTATATATTCTTTGCCTGCGGGTGGTGTCGGTGCCAATTGCAATACAAAAATTACTGTAGGTAATCAATTGCTGACAGCTGTCAGAAAAGATATTGACCACCGTGTCCTACATACAGAATTCCATACTAACTGCGCTTGAAAAAGTGATCCCAACACCGCTATCATTAGTAGTTATACTTATAGATATTTAAATTCCGAATACTGACGTCTCCACATTTGATATTCGACCCTAAGCAACAGTAATTGGATTTAAATTCGGTCGGCATGGTAGTACTTACGATCTTATTACATGGAAAGCTCAGATGGTCGGCCGACGCTAGAACAGCGAATCGTATTTCGTCATGTCTGCATCTCTGTCTTCCTAACGCAAATAGGTAGAAGAAACGGTTGCGCGGCAAGGAATATTGCCATATTTTAGTAGGTATAAATAATGAAATTATGATAGTTTCAGTACATGTTTGACTTTAAATTAATTGTGCAATTATACTTATGTTTAATACTGACTGAAAATATGATATTACATCTCTTTTTTTCCTTTTTTCGAATTGTTTTTGCGCATATTCGCGGCACATTTAGGCGTCGTTTCGCCGGGCGGTCAAATGACTACTGAGAGACTACTCCCTTTCGAATGGAGCATTCGTTGGCGGCTTCACTTTCTGTGAGTTTACGCTGTATCTAGGGTTTATATGATCGAAGACCGTGTCAGATAAGTTTGTGGTACCTAACTAGTCATGATTTCTTCCTTATAAGACCCCTAACCGGATTATAACCACAAGTAGATTGCTAATAAACAAAGTACGGTGTGGGGCAAACTTCTTGAACCATCGTGGTGGGGCGGCGACCAATCACAACTCGCTAAAACCCGTTTCACGAGTTGTGATTGGTTTCTTGCCCGCCATGATGGCTCAAGAAGTTTGCCTCGATTAAATAGTCGATTGTTACGTCTAGGCGTGTACGTTTGTGGAGCGTCGGCTTCGGCCGGGGGGTTAACTGTAGCGTTGGGCAGGGAAGCTGGAGGGGACTTCGCTCTCGAAGCGGGAGCCCTAGTCCTTGCCGATAAAGGAGTCTGCTGCGTAGACGAACTTGATAAGGTACTTAATTATACATTACTAGCATTCCGCCCGCGCGCGGCCACAGAATAAATAATAGTAGCAGAAGCTGCACTCCGCGAAACCATTTAAACAAATAGCAACTTTTAACTTCAACACGATACAGTAGAATTCAGCTTGTACGGCTCTAATTATATATATTATAAACCTGTCATTTCTGTTGCTCGTTCATCAAGTTAAAATCATGTACATCTATGTATCTGTCTTGTTTTTGATGCGGTTTGTTTTGTTTGAAAGCTGACGTGATCGCGATGAAACAACCCTCGACAAAAAACACTCTAAAAAAAGTCTTTTTTTACTTTTTAGACTGTTTTTTGTTGTGGGTTGCATCAAATTTTAATTTTGACAAAAGTTATTTGACTTAAACTTATACAGATGACCGCTCACCACAGTAGTCTATTAGAAGCAATGGAACAAGGACGAGTCAGTGTAGCGAAGGCAGGCGTCGTATGCAGTTTGGCTGCACGTGCAACGGTATTGGCTGCGGCAAATCCAGCCGGAGGCAGTTATAATAGGTAATATAACAATAATTAAAATTTGACGTGTAAACAATTATTGCTAATCATTTAAACCAATACTGAATGAGGAACGAAAAGGCCAGGGTTGACTTTTATGTAGTGTAGTAGGGGCTTATTGCACTTAGTCTTATCCTAATTAGGATCCTAATTAAGCATACATTACTTTCTTTGAGCTCATTTTTAGCAAGTGATGCAATCAAAACAAGCAATGTATGCTTAGGTAATTAGGATTCTAATTAGGATAAGTGTAATAAGCCCTTAACCATGGCAGATATGCGTTTGCCAAGGTTAGGCAATCATCATCGTCATCCTCTCCTTATCCCAATTCTATTTGGGGTTGGGGCAGGAGGTAGGTCCTTCTCGTCCACTCCACTCTGTTACCCATCATCTCCTCATTCATCTCATCATCTTTAAAGCGGTCTTTCCCTGCCTGTCCATCCATCCATCCACATTCATGTCCATTACTTTCTTTAGAAACATGCCTATCATTAAAGGTGTGCGTTATATTCGATAACGCATATAGCATAACGTTATAAAAATATAACTATCGCGCCTAATATAAAAATATAACTTATTCTGCTATTGCTATATTAAATTATATCAAGCAGGGCGCCGCACGCCATCTAGTGTATTCGAAATGAACAAATGAAATGACAGAACTGAACGAATGAACTGTGTTCTCCTTCTCTATCCAGCCGTTATTTAAGCTTCTTGATCCAGCCGCACGTGATGCAAGTATTGCTCTCTCTTTTCTTGGTAATCAAATGTATCAAAATTCAACTCTATCAAATAGAAATAGAGTTGAATTTTGAAAGTTGGAAAACTAAATAACGCGTTATATTTGAAACAGTTAAGACAGACTCTAATGTCTTATCAATAAGGACTAATATCATAAATCACGTACGACATGCGATTTGAACGAACGTGTTATTTTTCTGCTATAATATTTATTACTGTTATTAGAATATTTAACTAATGCTGTCCTGTGGAATTCTTGATCGCGAACTCACGCTCGCTCGGGGCTTAAAAAGTACTTAAGAATTCTGTTTTTAATAGCGTAATATGAATTAATTCGTGTTGTTATTTGTAAAATAGTGGAAAAAAGAATAAAGAATTGGTTTATTAATAGTAATTGATCATTAAGTAGTGTAAAAAACATTAATAGCAACTTTTAGTTTAACATAGGTTATAATAGGTTATTTATTATATTAGGTACTTAATACTAATATATTATAGCATTAAAAATAACCTAATATTTTAATGTAGCATAACGATATGCTATAATATACGAATATAACATAATAGACCTTTACCTATCATCCCTTATCAATTAGGTACTAGCTTTCCGCCCGCAGCTTCGCTCGCGTGGACTTCACGACGTTATCCCGCGGGAATTTGTGTTTGTGTGTGTTTGTTTCCGAGATAAAAAGTAGCCTGTGTCACTCTCTAGATCCCAAGCTATCGCCATACCAAAAATCTAGTTGATCCGTTGCTCAGTTTTGACGTGAAAAACGGACTAACAAACACACTTTTACTTTCACATTTATAATATTAGTATGGATGTTGTGATATTGGGATAAGGAGAGGATGATGATGATTGCCTAACCTTGGCAAACGCATATCCCTAATAACGTTTTGTCTATTTGTTTGTATTTATTGATTTTAGAAACATGACGAAGCTTTTATACTAAAAGATAAATAAAGTTATTTTTATATACATTTCAGGGCAAAAACTGTTGCAGAAAATTTAAAAATCAACTCTGCTTTGTTATCACGATTTGATTTGGTGTTCATACTTTTGGATCAACCTGATGAGGTACATTTTATTCCTTGTGCTGAGTTTAAAGTAAAGTAAAAGGCTAAAACTTTAATATCCTTCTTTATTTTTCTAGAAAATAGATGCAATGCTATCAGAACATGTACTCGCTTTACATAGTGGACAGAAGGCGAAGAAATCCAAGATTGTAGATCCGAACACCAGCATTAACACTAGTCAGTATGACAGTGAAGCATCTCTCAGGTATTTCCAAATATAGTCCCCAGGACATTAATTTTCACATGTTGATGTTAAATGAGATGAGAATGAGATGCGATTCTTGGTAAGTACCTATTTCCCTGCGCGATCGAATCTGCCCCCCTAGACATGTGGCTTTCTCTTATCGAATTCGCCAGTAGAATAGAAAGAAAATGTATGGGATTGACATTAGCGGATTTCATCATTACAAATGATGAAATCCCCAGAACTAAAACTACCGACATCGCTAGATGGATTGCTCAGTTGAAGTGGCAGTGGGCGGGACACATAGCGCGGAGGACCGATGGCCGTTGTGGCGGAAAGGTTCTCGAATGGCGACCGCGTACCGGACGACGTTCCGTGGGCAGGCTCCCTACAAGATGGACCGGCGATCTGGTCAAGGTCGCGGGAAGCCGCTGGTTGCGGGCAGCGCAGGACCGATCGTTGTGGAGATTCTTGGGGGAGGTCTATACCCAGCAGTGGGCGTCGTATGGCTGATGATGATGTTGTTAAATATGCGCCCATATGGTGTACGTAATAAGAACGATTTTCGAAGTTCAATTATTAAAGTTGATGTACTTTTGGATTGTTCAAAACTTGCGTTAAAATATTATTGTATTGATAATATTATTGTTATTGAAAATGAAATATTAGAAAAAACTACCTTGAACCCGGGGCCTTTCATTGTCCGGGCGAATGCTCGGACCGCTGAGCTTCCGGCGGAGCTATTTGGAGGATGGTCCGATTAATATTTCATTTAATTAATAATAAAAATTGTATTGTGAATGCAAAAAAAAGTACATTATTGTCATTATTTAATTTTTAGTACGAGATTACGGTTGAAACCTGGCGAAGTGATTGACACACTGCCTTTAGTTCTGCTTCGGAAGTATATCGCCTACGCTAGAAGATACGTCCATCCAAAGCTGAGTGTGGAAGCCGCTAATGTCTTACAAAACTTCTATTTGGAACTGAGACACCATCACCAAGGCGACTCTCGGGATGGCACGCCTATTACTACTAGACAGCTAGAAGCTTGCATCAGACTTACACAGGTGAATGAAATTTACCAAATCAAGACTTAAAGACCTTATTCTCTTTATTATTAATGCATCAGAAAGTCATCATCATCAGTCTCTTTGGGTTCATTTCTACTCATAGGCAACTTCCAATGTCATCCAGGAAGTTCGATGTTGTGCCGTCGGCCCATCATCGTTAAAGGCGCGTCCAGATTGTATCACTGGTCCGATCTGATCACTGTATCCGTATCGCCGTATCTTTGGCAGTCTGTTTTGTATGTGTGCATTTGTTTTATAGCTAGGCGCATGTTATTAATTTTAGTTTACTTCTTTATTACCTTATTTCGCCGTATCATTCGTCGTATAGATCTAGCTCCGTATGAAGTTGTAGATGGGGACGAAAATCCGACTCGATCAGGATCGCATGTCATGTATGAGAGCCTACGCTGAAACGCAAAATCCGAAACTTCGGTATACCCGTCCCTCTCACTCTCTAGTCGGGACGGGACAGAATCGAGTGAAAGGGGAGGGACTACCGAAGTTTCAGAGTACGGCTCCAGATCAGAGGTGTGTATGATAAAAATAATATACCATGAGCCGTCCAAATATGCGATCACGATACGCGTCGGCGATACGGATACGGTGATCGGATCGGGCAAGTATATCTGGACCCGCCTTAGGTGGACGGTCTCGTAGTCTCTTGTCGTCTCATGGCAACAGAAATGATGTTTCCTTAAATCCCGCTTCTTGACACAAAAGTAAGGGTCCAATAACAAGTAGGTACACCTGATGATAAATGGGGCTTATTTACTCGTATTACAGGACGAAGTCAGAGGAGCCCGTGGCGCAGTGGTAAGCTTGCTCGGCCTGCGTTCGTTAAGGTTAAACAACTTTAGCGATGGTCAGTCACGGGAAGGGTGACCAAAAAACTATTAATTCGAGCTCCTCCGTACTTCGGAAGGCACGTAAAACCGTTGGTCCCAGGTGCATTTGCAGCCTTTACCTACGTCCGCAAAGAGTCATGGCCCATTCTCCTTATCCATCCACTAGCATAACCTCGCGGTTTCACCCGCGTGGTACCCGTTCCCGTGGGAATATCGGAATAAAATATAGCCTATGGCACTCGGAAAGAATGTAGCTTTCTAATGGTGAAAGAATTTTCTAAATCGGTCCAGTAGTTTCGGAGCCTATTCGATTCAATTAAATTTTTTGGTTGTAGATGGCTGCGTCTCTTTACGTGACGATTCTGCCAATGTCCGAGTTTAAAGAGACAAAGCCTATTCGATGCAAACAAACAATCAAATCTTTCCCCAATCGTGCCCCAGCAGTGGGGACATTAAAGATCTGATGATAATGATGATGACAGAATGAAGTATATGTATATTTTTTTCAGGCTCGTGCTAGAGTGGACTTGCGAGAAGAAGCGAATGCTAAAGACGCTAATGATGTAATAAGTCTAGTGAAACACAGTCTAATGGACACATTCAGTGATGAGTTCGGCAACATTCAGCTGTCGAGGTCTATCAACGGATCGGGCGTAAGCGCTAGAGGAAAAGTAAGTGATGAAGTCCTTCAGTTCATCATCATTTAATGTAATAAATAATAGTGGGAAAGGGAATCTGATATGATCAAATGCTTTTTCTTCTATTTGAAGCAAGTGACAGTCAAAATTCAAATGATTTTTTTATACCTACACAAAGGGGTAGCACTTAGCCTTCATCACACCTGATATTAAGTGTAGATAAGGCTGAAAGGGGAAGCGCACTACTCCCGGTATCCTCAATCACTGAGGAACTGGCTATCTTATCTCTAACTGCCGGCACATACCAATGCTGAAAACATCATTGATATGGGGCGTCACACTTAGATGAGATGGTGTTAACTAGCCAGGCGGACTTTGAAAAAGCCCTATTACCAACCAAACCGAATACAATATGCACTGGGCATCGAACCCGGGACCTCTTGTCTGGATCTGATACCGGTGGTGATGTGTACCACTAGACCACAAAGGCGGTTATTATGCATTGAGTGCTCATTCTACAGGGCGTCCCAAAACTATGCCACATGGAGGGAAAGTACCTTAAACTATAACATTTTACTGAAAGGAGACTTCATTTTTATTTTAAAAAGAAAACGAACTGCATTCAAAGAATTTCAAAAAATCGCCTGTCTTAACTGGGAATCGAACCCGCTAAATGTGTTTTTTTTTTCTTATACCGATCGAATCGCTTAATTATAAGCATTAATGTCTTCTAAGTAACATAGCATCTATATATATAAAAATGAATCCCTATCTCCCTTGGTCACGGCATCACGCGTGAACGGCTGGACCGATTTGGCTAATTTTAGTCTTGAATTGTTCGTGGAAGTCCAAGGAAGGTTTTAGCGGTGAGAAAATAGGGGAAGGAGGGGTAAGTAGGGGTAGAGTAGAAGTAGGGTAGGGGTAGAGTAGGGGTAGGGTAGGGGTAGGGTAGGGGTAGTGTAGGGGTAGGGGTAGGGTAGGGGTAGGGTAGGGGTAGGGTAGGGGTAGGGTAGGGGTAGGGTAGGGGTGGGGTAGGGGTGGGGTAGGGGTAGGGTAGGGGTAGGGTAGGGGTAGGGTAGGGGTAGGGTAGGGGTAGGGGTAGGGTAGGGGTAGGGTAGGGGTAGGGTAGGGGTAGGGTAGGGGTAGGGTAGGGGTAGGGGTAGGGTAGGGGTAGGGTAGGGGTAGGGTAGGGGTAGGGTAGGGGTAGGGTAGGGTAGGGGTAGGGTAGGGGTAGGGTAGGGGTAGGGTAGGGTAGGGGTAGGGTAGGGGTAGGGTAGTGTAGGGTAGGGTAGGGGTAGGGGTAGGGTAGGGTAGGGTGGAGTTGGGGGTAGGGCCACGGGAACGAAGTCGCGCTGGGTCAGCTAGTCTTAAATAAAAGGGAGCCTACGTAATTTAACATTTATTATTGAGTAAAAAGTTTGTTCAGCATTATAATGGATAGCCTTTTCTGTGACTAACAATAACAACTCACTTTAACATTTTAATGTAAGATTGGAGCAATTATACCTAATTTACCTTTAATAAGTGTTCAATAAAGTTATAATGTGATAGATAAGTAACACCACCTCGATTGGTTTAAAAAACTTTGGATAATTTGGTGCGAGTTAGATTCTCGATTAATTAAAATCCTTGAATGCAGTTCGTATTGTTATTTAAATAAAAATAAAGTCTTACTTCAATAAAACTTTCAATCTACTGTACCTATTTGGTGCGGTCTATGCCACCATGTGGATTACCATGGGACGCCATGAGAGCGCCCTGAGGGCGTCCCACGACTATGCCACATGGTAGAACGTGGAATAGACCGCACCAAATTATTCAAACTTTTTTAAATCAATCGAGGTGCTGTTTAATCACATTAGAACTTTATTAAACACTTACGATAGGTTATTTATTTATAATTGCTCCAATCTTCACTCATTGGTATTACATTAAAACGTTTAAGTCAGTTGTTTTGAGCACGACAGACAGTCGCAGAAAAGGCTATCCAATAGAATGCTGCACAAACTTGTTAAAAAACATCAAATGTTAAATTTCGTAGTCTTCCTTTTATTTAAGATGCTATGTTGCTTAGAAGAAATGATTAGACATAGAGCCTTTCGATCGGTTCAATAAAATTAAAGAAATATATTTTTTTACATTCAGCGGGTTCAATTCCCAGTTCAGACAGGAGATTATCTAAAACTCTTTGACTGCAGTTCGTTTTCTTTTTAATATAAAAATGAAGTCTCCTTTTAGCAACATTTTATTTCTTCAGTATTTAAGGTACTTTCCCTCCATGTGGCATAGTTTTGGGACGCCCTGTATAGGTACAAAGTATTTACGTGACATTGTGACATTAACAAATATGCGAGAAATTTGCCGCCCCCTTAAATCTGCCGCTAAAGGCTACAGCCTACTCAGCCTACTAGTAAATCCGCCACTTGGAAAGTTCCCGAATGGTTTGTTAGCAAGGGGTTCTGCCCCCTCATTCACAAATCGTCAGAAACGTTCCCAACACCGGAATGTATACTCCTGCCACAATCACCCGCTTCAGAAATAGACAGATCACAGTATTGGAATCCGATTCCCTTTTCGAACGGTTGTGAATCAGTACTTTAGTATTGAGTAAAATATTAACTTAAGGGCCCCACAGACTATCAGTCCACCTTCAGTCCTAGTCCTAGATCGAATTGGCCGTCAGCTGTTCGAGAACTTCTTTAGCCACACACTAGACTAATCATTGCCTGTCGACAATAGTCGAAAACCGGCTTTGAGGCCACACACTAGCAGTTGATAGTCGTCAGTTTTAGTTTTAACCGGTAGTTTCTGTTCCGCCGATAACTGTCAACATAGGTCCGCGCCAGGCAGCGGCCACACAATATGCCTGCGCATTAGCCGTCAGTTCTACAATAGGGAACTGCGAGTGTGTGGCCTGTTGCGGCTTACTGACAGGCCTTTGCCAACAGGTGGACTGATAGTCTGTGGGGCCCTTAAGAAAATGAACAAATTACTTTTAAACTCGCCTTGCTTTTCCTTGTAACTATGTTATTGTGTCTTATTTGTCTGCAGCTAAAAAAGTTCCTCGAAATTGTAACAAGAAGAGCACATCAGTTAGGCAAAGACATATTCACCAGACAAGAATTAATGCAAATACACAAGTCAGCAGGAGTACCCGGAGACGCCAGCGATCTGATTGAAGCAATGCACATACATTCATATCTACTTTTGAAGGGCTCCAACACATACCAGTTAATAGCTCTTTAAGAATAATAGTAATAGAATATTTTAATAAAAACATTTTTCAAACATTCAAAGTTTTTTAAAGTTAGTTTTATTTTTATCTTAATAATAATTTAAACAGCACTTATACAGACAAAATATTTTAATATCACATTTAAAGATTATTATTATAATACAAAAATGGGGTTAAGAAAGTTTCCTCATTGCAAAAATAAATTATAAAAGGCACTTAGTGAAATGGACATTAATACTGTTAAATGTAGTGAATTCAGTTAGTTTTCTTAGTCACAATGGAATTGTCAACTAAAGTTGTAGTTTCCTTAATATCTCTCTTTCTGTCAGTTCTTGATGGCACATTTTGTAAAGCCATTGACACTTGACAACAACAATACAAGGAAACGTTAACTAAAATTGAATTGAATACTGACGGATGTGTAAAGCAATCAAAGTAAATATTCCCTACATCACTGCCTGCAAATAAATAAAAATTGGATATTGCCGACACAGCTAAGAGAGGAGTGCACAAAACTGCAACAAACCTAGTCTCCATCTCATCCGTTTTAAGAAATTTTGTTTTAAACAACTTGTAATAATAAGTTTGTGACATCGCTTTACCGAAATTTTCCAAAGTTATACCAAGAAAGTTTAGAATTGACCACACAAAAATACTCCATATAGTTCCATGCCACACATATATGAAGACAAAAGTAAGAAAAGAGGCAAATAGTTTGTTTACCATCCTCCTCAGTTTAAAATGTGATGACATCATTTGTAATGTTGGTTTATAAATGTACCTGAGGAAAAATTATTATATATTAACAGACTGAACTAACAAAACTTAGCATAATTCCTATTTCTATAAATACTCACTTGACTAGATATTTGTAAAGTCCCACATCGAAATATCTCCACATCTGAGAGTAGATATGAACCCGAGCTATACACCTGGGAATAGGTGGAGGATCTAGGTTATCGAGCCGTGCAAATGCTGCAGTTGTGCCATATGAAATAACATATTTGAGATGGAATTCCAGACCCATCCACAGTCCCCCTCCACATAAAGCTATAGTAGGTAATTTTTTTATAGCCTGAAAGAGAGAAATATTTCATTAACTTTTCGTCCGATTGTACCAGTTGTTAAAAAAGAAACAATACGAAAAAGTCATACCTCTATATCACTCTGCATTGCTAGGAAATAAAAATAATGAAAAGCACAGTCCAACAAAACTGTATAGGATGTGAATAAAAACATATCTAGTAGGAACATTCTTAATCTCTGTCTGAGAGTTTCAGTTCTGGAGGTAAAACTCTTTTCGAAGTCTTCATATAGAATTAGTGGTCCAATGTATAGTAATGGTGTGTAAAGAACATAACTGAACATATTTATTACCAGTTCTGTTCGTGTAAGGTTAGCTTTATTTTCTTCTTCTTTTTCTTTTCTGTCTATGTAATCCAGGCAGAAGCTTACACAGCGCAATTTTATCCAGGCGATAGTAAATAACACCAAATAAACTTCTTCATCTTTCAAATCTTCACGATCCAGATAATACCAAAAGAAATATTTATATTTCATTGAGTTGTAACTAAAAAGAAGAGCAATACTTGCTGCCCAGACACATTTTTTACCGCCTCCAGAAAATATTACAGCAGCAAATATTAAAGGCTGAGCAATTATAACAATTAACTGCCGATAACCCATAAATATCACTATGAATGTTGCACTTGAAATTATATACCAATGTTTTAAAAGATAGGCATGAGTGTTCCTAATAACTTCCGACACACTAAACTGTAATAATAAATAAAACCAAGCAGTTTGTATGAAGAATTTCCAACTGGTCCATTCAACATCTGAAACATCTTGCAATCTGTCTATGAACCACCAGCCTGGATTCAGTTCACCAAGATAATATAATGAACTATAGTTTTTTTTATAATAATCTGCAAAATTAATTATTCTTAGTTAAATTAATCAACGTAAATAACAATTTATTATGTAGTCACGGAGATACACTTACCAGACTGCGCTTTATATAATTTATATAAACAATACAAGTTTGCTCCAATCCAGCAACTAAAATAAACAAATAACTCGATGTTTGGTAGCTTCTTTTTCATTTTAGTTCCTGTGTAAGTTACATTGCAATATATTATATTTAGTAAATAACACTAAAATTTTGTTAAAAGATTCGATCGAATTTTTCCGGTTAGCGACACAAACTAATTGTTTTGTTTTGTTTGTTTACTTACAAATTTACAATGTTTACTTGTCAAATGTGACAATTGACATTTAGAGATAGAGATGCGCCTTCCGCAAAATATCTATTCAATTGACAACATAAGTTACTACATATTTTAATTGAAATATATCGATCGATACTTGTAATAAGAATTGACATGGGTGGGACATTTTGGCCAAAATTATATAATTAGTTAGTTATATATACCGTTGGATTCGGAATTTTCTGCTCTTTCTAATAGTTTTATTGAAATATTTTTATCGTACCTACAAAAAATGTCACGTACCTATACGTCACACATTTCTTCATTAAGTATACTACAGTGCCACAAGCTTTCCTGTTCCGGTGACAGCCGTGACAGAGGAGCCACTTGCAATACTAAATTAGCTGTCAAAATGGACTGTCGTATGAAAACTGTTTTAGTTCCAAAGATAATCACCGGAACAGAAAAGCTTGCTGCACTATACCTGAATTTTCGAACATCAATAGACGTGTCAGACGATTTTAATTTTATGGCCACCTCGCGTCGTCGTAAAGTCTTCTTGAATTATTTCTTCGCTAGCGTAACCATAGTCATTTCATAACGAGCAGAATACAAAATGACGTATCGTCTAGAAAAATTCAATTAAATGGTTATTTTTCATATCTTATACGGCAATATATTCCAATATATTTTATATTATTACTATTTATTACCTATGTCACTCACGTCAATTTTACACAGACGTAACTGACAGAAAAAAACTTATTTTTGTCGTACATGAAAGAAATTTTAAAAATTGCATGGACATGGATGTTTTTAAATATCAGGGTTTGAGCATATAATGTACACTAACTGGTAACACAACACTTGAAAACCTGATAGTTCATTTCAAAAATCATGAGAAAAAACTTAAGTCCTTCAAAAGTTGAGGGTTTTTTCTAAAATTAAAACTTCATTTGCTCTTCCTGAAAATCTGAGGTTTGTCCCTTACGTCAATTCTTATTACAGGTATCGATATTATAATGCAATTTTTATTATTGAATAATTGAAAATGAAGTATTTAGAAAAAATCGACCGTTTTTTTAATTTTTAGTTTCTTGCATTTACAATGCAATTTTTATTAGGTACTGAAAAATGGAAAATGAAGTATTTAGAAAAAATCGACCCGTCTCACAGTCAGCTCCGATGGGACTCGAACCCACGACCTTTCGCTTTCCGGGCGACTGCTCTACGGAGTCGTTACGAGAAGCGTCTAATTAAGGTGTTCTATTCTAATAATTTATCTAGATTTGAAATGCTTTAAGCATTACTTCACACTTAAACAGTTAGGCATTTCATACATTATTATTTTTCCGGCAAAACCCGATTTTAGGACAAACTAGTTTTTTCTAGGCCAAATTATTTTATCATCAATAGATTATAGGTGATAGCACCTTTAGGCGATCTAAAGGCGATCGCTGCGCTGCACTTCGCGATCGACTTAATCCTGTCACTGTCCGAGGACTTCCGAGGCAAACGGAAACGAAATGTAAACGCGATGAACTGATTTGGCCTAGGAAAAACTAGTTTGTCCTAAAATCAGGTTTGGCCGGTACCTAACACATACACTAAATCGACAGACGGTTCGGCTGATACAAATTATAATATAATTATGCGATACGATACAACCATACGATATTAAGGCGCTAACATTGGTCTACTAGCGCTGCCATTTCATTTATTTTTATTACCTACTCTTAAACTAAGTAAACATAAAAAATAAACAACCATGCTCTAATGGTCTCTAATATTTTTTAAGGGAAATTTTTTCCAACTGTTATTTAAACATTTAGTGTGTTATTATGATAAGTAGAAAAATTATTTGAGTAGGTAGTTAATTAATTTTCGGGTTGTTGTAAAGGACAATGACCATTTTTGTATGGCAGCTGGCGTCTTTTCTTTTTCTTGCGGCCATCAACCAAACATTTAATATAATTTGTTGGGGTACTACAGACAATATTTGCAAAGAAAGTATAGCTGTAAACTTAGTCCGAACCGAGTGAGACTAGCTAGAACTTAACTTTGTTTTTCATAGTGTTTGTATGAATTACAAAAATACATTTGCGGTTTTTAAATATGTTATATATACGGACGAATGATTCTAACTTGGTTCTGACTGAGTTTACAGCTATACTGTCTTGGCAAATATTGTTTGTTATAAGTACTATCAAGAATTGATTTTCAAACATTTTGTTGATGGCCGCGAGACAAAAAAAAGACGCCAATTTTAGGCATTGCCTTTTACTACAGCAGTAAAACATGAATAGTGATTAGTAATAAAAAGAATATTTAGCGGTTAATTCATCCTACAATGAAGGGTCAAAAATTATTCAAGCAGTGTAATAAATGAATGGCCAGTAAAATGATGGAATGACCAGTTAGATACATAGACCATAGTTCGGCAGTTCACGGTAAACATATTATTATTTCTAGATTTTTAACTTTTTATTTTAAAAGTTAGAAGGTGGAGGGGTTCACATTTTACCACTTGGAAATTATCTATCTTTCAAACGTTTAAGAAACCTTAATGTAATTTTTAAAGGCGCCGATTCCCCAAAATAGGGTATTTTAAATTATGGATTACTCGCAAATCACAAGTAAGTATGTACTTAAAATATGGAAAAAATATATGTTTATTTACAGTTAATTATCTAGTGCTTCCGGCCGTGTTTTTTTGATTGGTGATATTTTACTGTGTCAAATAAAATCCCAAACATCCGTCTAATAATAATTAAAATATCATATTACTTGCAGTATAGGTACTTAGTTTTAGTTAATGAAAAACATGGAAATAATTGTCTTTGAATAGCCGAGGGATTCCGGCCGCAATAAATATTATTTTTTATTATTTAATTTTTAATTGAATTTTAGGTGATTTTCGATTCGCGGGGCGCTCGCGTGTTCACAGTTCACTGCCGGCTGCCGCTGGGTCCGCGCGAAGTGTATCGAGCGCGGCCGAGCAAGCGTTAGGGCGTTTGTGCACTACACTGAATTTTACCGATCCGGAAAAAAACGGATGCTTGTATTTTAATAATTAATTATTATAAATAATAGAATTTATTTATTTCGTGTAGTTTAGGGTTCGAAACATTGAAACTACACAAAATAAATAAATTTTTACTATTATAAATGATTAAATTATTAAAATACAAGCATCCGTTTTTTTCCGGATCGGTAAAATTCAGTGGTAGTGCACAAACGCCCTTAGGGCGTTTGTGCACTACACTGAATTTTACCGGTCCGGAAAAAAACGGATGCTTGTATTTTAATTAATTATATTAATCATTTATAATAGTAAGAATTTATTTATTTCGTGTAGTTTCAATGTTTCGAACAATAAACTACTCGAAATAAATACATATATTATATATATATATTATAAATGATATTTTTTTAAATACAAGCATCGGTTTTTTTCCGGATCGGTAAAATTCAGTGTAGTACACAAACGCCCATAGCGTGCCTATTTCTGTCGGGAATCCTCGCCTTAAAGGGAAGTGGCACCGCTGCCGGTACCGGCAACTGTGACAGTTGCCAGTAGAGTGCATGTTTGCCTTGGAAGTCCTGAAGAACACGTGATAGGTTATAAATTTAAGGTGGTCGCGAAGAGCAGCTAAGTGTTTTTGTGAAAAAAAAATAAAAAAAATGTAATGCGGTTTACAGAATCCATCTAGTTACTTAACAAGTTTCAACTGTGTAGTCTTAAAAGATTCGGAATAAAGTGGCTATGACATAGGGATGGACGGACGGATGGACGGACCGACAAATAAACAAGGTGTAGGTACATATTACCGCCTTATTTTTTAAGAACTGTCCATTTAAAACTTACAAAAAGGATGAAAACTGTTGAAAAGTTATTCAAAAAATATTAGAGACAATTTACGAGGCATGGTTGTTTCCTTTTTATAAGTACTTACTAGCTATCCGCCCGCGGCTTCGCCCGCGTGGACTACACGACGTTATCCCGCGGGAGTGTGATACTTTTCCGGGATAAAAAGTAGCCTATGTTCCTCTCCAGGCTTCAAAGTATCTGTGTCCCAAATTTCAGCCAAATCCGTTCAGCCGTTTTAGCGTGATTGAGTAACAAACATACAAACATCCATACATCTAAACTTTCACATTTATAATATTAAATACTAGCTGTGCCCGCGACTTCGTTCGCGTGGAATAATGACTTTCGGCAGCATTTTTCATTTTTTTAGCTAATAAGGTTTTTTGTTTTTTTTGTGTATTTATTGTATATATATTAGTTTAGCGCTATGATACATATTAACACATTAAAACATTTTTTTACATAGCCTTCCGCCCGTGGTTTCGCCCGCCTGTACTACACGACGTTATCTCGAGGGAAAGTTATATTTTCCCGGGATATCAATTAGTCTTTGTCACTCTCTAGCTCCTAAAATATCCACATACTAAAAAAACACGCCGATCCGTTGCTCCGTTTTGACGTGAAAGACGGATATACAAACAATACAAACAGTATGTCAAAAGAAAGAACTTATCACGCTGAACAACTTCTCTTAAGATGCTATCTCATATAGTTTAACCTGGCTGCTAGGGTTCCACATCAGCTGGCCTAGCATGAACGGCTTTTATCATGCGATATGATATAGCACGTCATGCTGTCTTGCTTACCTACCCCACTAAGGTGGAAGCAAGACAGCAAGACGTGCTATATCATATCGCGTGATATAATGATGGTAATGCTAGCCAGGCAGGTGTACCAAGACCTTCAAACTTTGTACGTCAATAGAAAATGCTCCTCACATTTAACGATTTTCCATAAGACGGTATTTTTATATCTCTCATAGTTTGGCTGGACTGCTATGGTTCCACATCGGCCATTTCGATCTTCTAAATAAATTATAGCCTACCTATAAGTTGGCGACAACTAATAGCTATATAACAAAAAAAGTTTCATTAAAATCCGTTCAGTAGTTTTTGCCTGAAACGTGGACAACAGACAGACAGACGAAAAATTCAAAAACTATATTTTTGGTATCTGTTCCGTTTAAGAAGACCCTTGGTGGTATTTTTTTCTATTTCTTTTCAATGTATACAGCCCCTGTACCGGCAAAAAAATATGGACATGGGCTTCATTTGACATTTGATGCCCATATTTTGTGCTTTTAAAGGCATAATATGGGCTTCAAATGTCAAATGAAGCCCATGTCCATACCCATAATTTTTAGCCGGTAGCCCCCTGAATAGAATCGCATACAGTTTTATAATAAGTATGAATTATTTTATTTATTTACTTAATATACGGGTGAGGCCGCCATTTTTTGCTGATTTCACAAACTTTTTTCTCCGCGGTCAGTATTTTGAAAAGTATGATATTTAGCAAATTTTTGGTAACAGTTTCGAATTAAGCAACAAAGAGGCTCAAGTGGACATTATGATTGTTTCACTTCAGATAATCAACCAAAAATATATTTCGAATAAAACTTGAAAAAAGGTAGGAATATCCCACAAAAACTCATATCCGTTGAGGTAGAGGTGCATTTTGATCAATGGTGTAGCAAAAAGTATGAGTGTTATTTAGACACGGTTAATATGTAAAGAATACTTATATAAATGGCTATCTATGCTTTTAATTTCATAACAACTTTCCTAAGACTTTCTTTGAAAAATCTTCTGAATAAGTTTATTGACAAAAACTATAATTCTACGCCACTTTGTCAACGCCACCGATATTTTATATGTCTATGAAGGTTTCGGTTCAGGAAGTTTTGTATCGGGAAATGGCAACACTGAGTTTCTATAATAAATGGACAGCGGCTCGATGGTGGCCATTTTTTTGATAGTAGACATGTGAACGTCGGATTCGGATTGTGTACACATTTTTTTCGAGAGGTGACTTTTGCGTGCTAAAAATTAAGTTTATCAGTTACAATAAAACCTATCAGTGCACCATGTAAGTAGAAGTGAAAGCCATGTTTGGAGCTAGAATGCCACTCGAATCGTACGTTATTTACAGAGATATGAATCGTTTTCTCAACGCGACGATGGCGTAGAAGTAGAAATTCGCCACCATTTTCTTACTTTAACGCCACGGTAGCGCAGATATCCGTCACCTCCTCTACACCACCAAAATAAAGGTGAGTATCCACTCGTTTTTTCATACTAAATGTTATAGAGAATAAATGTTATAGAAAATACAGTGACAACAAAAACATTATTAAGTAAATCATATCAGTAGGCATGAATATCATGCTATTAAGTGTCTAATAACAACTAATATTAATAAACCCTTTAAGTTTGTCTTATAATAGGAAATCGCTGTCGCCCGCAGATAGGTACGTACATACGCCCGCGTTGTTTCCTCTTTTCCTATGGACCCTCGCGTTTATCTCCTAAAGTCACCTCACCACACACAGACAGCGGATGCATAGCGGAGGCATCGGTGATTTATTTTGTTTTTTTCGGTCTAGTTTCAAAACTACACACACAAGCCGTGGTGGGCAGTGAGTGTCTAGGCGGCGCGATGGCGGCATGCGCGGCGAGTGGGGCGGAGAGACGTGGCGGTGCGGTGCAGGCGCGAAGGCGTGCGCTTATGACCGTTGTATTCTTTACTAGTGTATTGTATCGAGTGACTTGCCACTAAGAGTAAGAAGTAAATAAAGTTTATTTTATTCATTCAGAGAGTTTCCTTGTGCATTTATATACCTACCTACAAACTTATTACTAGGTATATACAAGATTCATAAAAATAATTACATAGTGGCATGTGTATGCGAACCTTTACATTTATTCGTCACTATTATACGCCACTAAACGCCACCGACGCGTAGAAGTTCTACGCTACCATTACAATACTTCTGCGCCATATCAGCAAAAAATGGCGGCCTCACCCATACACGGTAATTTTTTTATCACCCGGATAAAATTAAAAGGATTATTCTGCTCATGAAAACAAACAATTTTTATTATGGGACCAACACTATAATCGCAAAAATTGGTCTTACTGGTACTGGTACATTGTTATTAAGTAAAATTTGTACCTAACACTGTTGGTTTTCTAATAAATAAAATATAATAAAAAATAAATAAAAAAACAGCTACTCCATACAAAAGTGCAAAAATATTTAATCAAAATTAAATATTTTTGCACTTGGAACAGCTGATATTTTTTCGCGATTTCAGTGTTGGTCCTATAATGAATGTTTTTTGTTTTCATGAGTAAAATAATCCCTAAAAATATCCGGTGTGATAAAAAAATAGCGTGTATATTACATAAACAGTACCTACGTATTAACACATTAAAAATTTATATCACATAGCCTTCCGCCCGCGGTTTTGCCGCGTGTACTACACGACGTTTTTCCGAGGGAATGTGATATTTTTCCGGGATAAAATTAGCCTATGGGACTCTCTAGCTTCTAAACTATCCACATACTAAAAAAACAGGTCGATCCGTTGCTCCGTTTTGACGTGAAAGACGGAAATACAAACAAACACACTTTCACATTTATAATATTAGTATATATTGTATGTCAAAAGAAAATACTTATCATGCTGAACAACTTCTCTTAAGATGCTGTATTTGTATCTCTTATAGTTAAGCTGGGCTGCAAGGGTTCCAAATCAGGAGTACCAGACCTTCGATATTTTTCCGTCAATAGAAAATGTCCATGACGTTAAACAACTTTTCTTAAAACGCTATGTTTGTATCTCATATAGTTTAATCTGGCTGCTATGGTTCCACATCAGGTGTACCAGACCTTCAAACTTTGTACGTCAATAGAAAGTGCTCATCACGTTTAACAATTTTCCTGAAAACGGTATTTTTATATCTCTCATAGTTTGGCTGGACTGCTATGGTTCCACATCAGAAATTGCGATCTTCAAAATAAATTATAGCTATATGTTGGCAAAGACCAATAGCTGTATAACAAAAAAAAATTTCATCAAAATCCGTTCCGTAAATTTTTTTGCCGACGTCATCACTTGAAAAAGTTCATCCCCTGTTTTCACCCTCTTTAAGGTAGACTTCCGAGCATCGCGGCCGATCGCAGCCGCGCGCGATCGATCGCGTGCGACTGACGCGCGCGGCTGATGCGACAATAGTCAGTGTATGAAAATGTATGGTGCCGCTTCCGTGGTATGCGATAGACGCGTGCGGCCGACGACAGACGTCGGCCGCACGCGGCCGTAACTGTAATGAAAACTTCTTTGTATTGTATGGATACTCACTTTTTTGTCATCTTTCTTATTTTAATCTCTAATTTTTGGTTGTCTGTCAAAAATTCATGGATTGAGTTGGGATTGAGACATGATTGAGATGATTTTTATAAACTAACCTTTTGGGCGTTTGTGCACTACACTGAATTTTACCGTCCGGCAGTCCGATTTTTTACGGTCCGATATAGCAGGCCATAAAATGTATATGGCGCTTGTGCACTACAAGGAGATTTACCGTCCGACATTTTACTTTTCCCCATTCCGGTCCGTTTTTTCCGTTCTGGTGGCCTACCACAAGCTCTTATAGCAGTTATTTTTAAGTTGAGAGAGTGAGACGCCGCTATACGGCGTGTAGAGCGGCGTCTCACTCTCTCAACTTAAAAATAACTGCTATAAGAGCTTGTGGTAGGCTACCTGAGATAACAGCAATGAAATACGTATGGGCGCTTGTGCACTACACTGAATTTTACCGTCCGGAAAAAAACGGATGGTTGTATTTTAATCATAATTATTTATAATACATCGTAAGAATTTATTTATTTCGTGTAGTTTCGGCTTTGAAACATTGAAACTGATATTGAACTGAAAACGTGATATTCATGAGCGGGCGGGGTGGGGGAGGGGGTAATCACTGCGCTGCCCCGGCGAGTAAAAAGACGGACAAGTGCACAAGCCAATCATCCGTGTTTTTCATGCCAGGTCCGTAAAAAAACGGACCCCCGGACGGTAAAATTCAGTGTAGTGCACAAACACATTTCTGTAACACGCTCACTGCGGCACTGAATTAGCTATTCTTTCCATTGGTGCGGTACGCGGCGTTTTACACCTCATACTAAACCAGACATTGTGGCGGTACGAAGCGTTTTCGACCTCACCGAGATTCAAGAGACTGCAATTCCTTTTTTTAAGCGTGAAGTAAGAAACAATATGGAATTTAGTCTTGATAAGTGGGTATCTATACAATACAAAGAAGTTTTCATTATAGCTACCTTTTAGGGTAGTTTTTTTTACAAAATTTGAATGTCGTATTTATTTATCAAAAGCCTATAAAATTGTTTTGAAGCTTCTAGCTTTAAAAATGACGTAATTTCCATACAAACTTTCATCCCCTATTTCAACCCCTTACAGCCCTTTGTTCACATAAAAAAGTAGCCTATGTCTTTTCTCAGGCTCTAGACTATCTCTGTACCAATTTTTATTCAAATCGGTTCCGTAGTTTAGGCGTGATTGTGTAACACACAGACAGATTCGCATTTTCCCATTTTTATAATTTATAAAATAAAGTAAGGATTGATCTGGTTTACGTATTATAAAAATAAATGAATTGGCGGCGCTAGTGAACCAATGTTAGCGCCTAAACAGTTTCTTATGTTATGTAGATACAAGATTTGCCTAGCTCCTAGCTAGGCTTAACTAGACAAGGACAAACATACATTTTTATTCGCTGATATTATAAAAGCTAAACTTTAATTAGCTGCATAATTAGCTACTCTGTAGGTCTAGCACAACTGAGCGCGACTCGAGTGTTAAAGAGTCGCGGGCATTTTCAACCAATCAGATCGCTCGTAGATAGCGCGCGGGACTTAAGGCGACGACGCGACGTGCATCAGCACGTTGGTTGAAAGGAGTGCGTCAAAGAGTCGCGCTAAGTTGTGCTAGCTAGAATGCTCTCAAATTATCAAGATTTGTGTACTACACTGAATTTTACCGATCCGGAAAAAAACGGATGCTTGTATTTTAATAATTAATTATTTATAATAGTAATTATTTATTTATTTCGTGTAGTTAAGGGTTTGAAACATTGAAACTACACGAAATAAATAAATTCTTACTATTATAAATGAATAATCAATCAACCAATCAGCACGTCGCGTCGTCGCCTTAAGTCCCGCGCGCTATCTACGAGCGATCTGATTGGTTGAAAATGCCCGCGACTCTTTAACACTCGAGTCGCGCTCAGTTGTGCTAGACCTACAGAGTAGCTAATTATGCAGCTTATTAAAGTTTAGCTTTTATAATATCAGCGAATAAAAATGTATGTTTGTCCTTGTCTAGTTAAGCCTAGCTAGGAGCTAGGCAAATCTTGTATATCTACATAACATAAGAAACTGTTTAGGCGCTAACATTGGTTCACTAGCGCCGCCAATTCATTTATTTTTATTATACGTAAACCAGATCAATCCTTACTTTATTATATTATAAATGCGAAAATGCGAATCTGTCGTGTGTGTTACACAATCACGCCTAAACTACGGAACCGATTTGAATAAAAATTGGTACAGAGATAGTCTAGAGCCTGAGAAAGGACATAGGCTACTTTTTTATGTGAACAAAGGGCTGTAAGGGGTTGAAATAGGGGATGAAAGTTTGTATGGAAATTACGTCATTTTTAAAGCTAGAAGCTTCAAAACAATTTTATAGGCTTTTGATTAGATAAATAAATACGACATTCAAATTTTGTAAAAAAAAACTACCCTAAAGAGGGTGAAAACAGGGGATGAACTTTTTCAAGTGATGACGTCGGCAAAAAAATTTACGGAACGGATTTTGATGAATTTTTTTTTGTTATACAGCTATTGGTCCTTGCCAACATATAGCTATAATTTATTTTGAAGATCGCAATTTCTGATGTGGAACCATAGCAGTCCAGCCAAACTATGAGAGATATAAAAATACCGTTTTCAGGAAAATTGTTAAACGTGATGAGCACTTTCTATTGACGTACAAAGTTTGAAGGTCTGGTACACCTGATGTGGAACCATAGCAGCCAGATTAAACTATATGAGATACAAACATAGCGTCTTAAGAAAAGTTGTTTAACGTCATGGACATTTTCTATTGACGGAAAAATATCGAAGGTCTGGTACTCCTGATTTGGAACCCTTGCAGCCCAGCTTAACTATAAGAGATACAAATACAGCATCTTAAGAGAAGTTGTTCAGCGTGATAAGTATTTTCTTTTGACATACAATATATACTAATATTATAAATGTGAAAGTGTGTTTGTTTGTATTTCCGTCTTTCACGTCAAAACGGAGCAACGGATCGACCTGTTTTTTTAGTATGTGGATAGTTTAGGAGCTAGAGAGTCCCATAGGCTAATTTTATCCCGGAAAAATACCACATTCCCTCGGAAAAACGTCGTGTAGTACACGCGGCAAAACCGCGGGCGGAAGGCTATGTGATATAAAATAAATAAATTCTTACTATTATAAATGAATAATTATTAAAATACAAGCATCTGTTTTTTTCCGGATCGGTAAAATTCAGTGTAGTGCACAAACGCCCTACCTGTTCGCACGTGAGAGTAACCCTGGCCTCGCCCAACAATATAGGGATTATGACTCCATTATCTTTACCTTGGGATAATCATTATATTCTAAAGTTGAGGAAGAAGACTCTTAAAAGATCTTACTTCTATCCAAAAGATGTTCTTAAGTTGGTGGCAGGGAAGAAATGTTGGGCAATTCAAAAGTATTTCTTTTTGTAAATCTATTTGAATAAAATGTTTTTGACCTTGCCTTCTTTGGTATTGGTTTTTGGTAACTAGGTACTGCATTTACTTTAGTTTTGGTGATTATAGAATATGTTATATCTACTGATAGTATATCACAATACCGACCTACTATTTATTTGGGTAAGTATTTATTTATTTTGTTTGCATATTTACTGTGCCCTTATACCAACCTACCCACTTACACCAATTTTGTAGCTTAGGGTTTGAAACATTGAAACTACACGAAACAAATTAATTCTCACTATTCTAAATTATTAATTATTAAAATACAAGCATCCGTTTTTTTCCGGATCGGTCTGTCCGTCTGTCTGTCTATCTGTCACCAGGCTGTATCTCATGAACCGTGATAGCTAGACAGTTGAAATATTTACAGATAATTTATTTCTGTTGCCGCTATAATAAAAAATACTAAAAACAAAAGATCCTACTAATATTATAAATGTGAAAGTTTAGATGTTTGGATGTTTGGATGTTTGGATGTTTGGATGTTTGTTACTCAATCACGCCAAAACGGCTGAACGGAATTGGCTGAAATTTGGGACACAGATACTTTGTAGCCTGGAGAGGAACATAGGCTACTTTTTATCCCGGAAAAATATCACATTCCCGCGGGATAACATCGTGAAGTCCACGCGGGCGAAGCCGCGGGCGGAAAGCTAGTTTAAAATAAATATTTAAGGGGGGCTTCCATATAATAAACGTGATTTTTTGATGGTACGAAAGACTTCGTGGGCGAGGCCGCACGCACTTGGTCGGTTTTTTGGAAATATTTCCATGTCTGTGTATTCTATTCATTCGATTCTATTTTATATATATTCAACTTTATTTGCTTAACCAAGTAAGCAAATAAAATTTCTCTAACTAATTAGGTAATCTAATCTTTTGGTACTTATGTATATATTTTCGAAGAGCAATATATTTTTTAAGGCATGTACAAATATGGTACTTACATTTTATATCAGTGGTTAGGAGCGATTTTCTGAAAGGCCATTTAAAAAAAATAGCTTCCAATTGCTTCACTAGATGGCGTTGAATAAGTATGTACATGTCTATGGTATATTTTGGTATGAAACATATTTAAATTAATTACTTTTTAACAACCCAAAGGAAACTAATAATATATTAAATAAGTACTACTGTGAGGAACGGAAACGAAATAGGTAAATTTAAAGATTTAGGTAAATAAATAACATCTGTCTGACGTTCCGTTTTACGTAAAAAAGTCGCGTCAAAGTAAAATTTATAACGTTCCGTTCCTTCTACCTGCATAGGTGGGACAGCGCCATCTAGTGGCTGAGCTTTCAGAAAATCGCTCATTAGGATGACATTATAAAATTGATTAGTTATTAGGTAGGGGCACAGATAAAAGTTAGATGAAGAGGTGATGAAGAAAGTGTCAGCGTTAATGCTAGGGATAGAGAAAGTGCTAAATTAAAAAAAACAAATCGTGTAAGTATATGTTACATTTCCCACACAGTTTTCGGTTCTGCCCGCGTACTTTTACAGATATGATGTTCAATTTAATAATTGAAAATTGAAGCCAAAATTTAACTAAGTTGCTGCTAGCATTCTTTTTTTTATTATGCGAAGTTACCAGTAACTAGCTCGTGATATTCAACAAAACTAAGTAGGTACCAACTGCAAAAAATATCTGACTGTAGTTCAAAAGACATAATGAAAATGAAGTTCAGGGCTTAGACTCTGGTCCGCGACCATGTAGGTCTTTAGTAGGTACCTACTGGAAAATTAATAAAATCATGGGATATAATATAACATATAACCCATAATCAATACTAAATATAATTAAAGAAAATTACAAATGCGATAGTAAACTATTCGTCGGATCACTTGAATGAAATCTCTCAACAAAAAGTAGCTTATGTTCTTTTCCAAGGTCTAGGCTATTATAATTCCGAAATTAGTGGTATAGACGTGCAAGGTACTGTGCAAAGTGGTTTTTGTATTAATTAATAATTATATATTTATAATGATGAATGCAACTTTGTACTACACCTGTAGCTACCCTAGGGCGCAACTAGATTCAAGATTCAAGATTCAAATTTGTTTATTCAATTTAGATGTTATTTACAATACTTGTGAACGTCATAGAAGCTACGCCATCGGTTCGCAAACCCTACAGCGGGAGGCCTTGGAGAAGAACCGGCAAGAAACTCCAAGGGTTGTTTTTTTCTCCCTGTCTTATTTCATACAGAGTCGTCAAATTGAAAAATGACCTTAACATGGTATGACTAAGGTCAGTTTCCATCACAATTACACAATGGGTTATGATAAATACAGTTAAGTATAGGCGAACTAATGATCATAGCGGTGAACAATTTTCAGTTACTTAGGAACTCTACTTAAAGCTTTAATATTAGTTTAAAACAAAAGACAATTCTACTATATACTGCAAGTTGCGCCATACATGTTTCAAATGTAATTCTTAATAAAATGAATAAAAACAAAAGAAAACAGATTTTAAGGCAAGCAGATAAGAGCAAACCCATTCCCACTGGCAGCACCCGTTCACGAGCATGACGCATGAACCAGCCATCGCTTCGCTCAACCATATTTTAGGGAACGTAACGACCCGCCTCACACGCCACCACCGTAGAAATGTTTTAGTGAGCACAGATAACTAAAATAGTTACTAGGGTAAAACCACCTTGTATCGGCCACCTCAACAATATTTCACTTTGATTTGCTTCCTATTCTCACATTTATTAGCCTAGCTTTCTAGAAGGTATTTTTTAATAAACTGTTATTATTTGACTTTCCTATGAACTAATAAAGTATTTGAAATTTGAATAACATTTTTATATATTGATGTTTTTCTTTGTACACACCCAATTTCCCTAATATCGGCCACTTGCGCCCAAAAATCGCCCACCTGTTTGCCTTGTATCGGCCTAGGCTTACATTATGAGCAATACAAATATACTTCGAATTAATAAAGAAAGATATAGATATACAAAGATATACATAGATATATATAAAAAACATACATAATATACCGTGATTTTTTTTAACAATCCAAACATAATTTAACGTGTTTAGAATAAATAAAAAAAAAATATGATTTAGTTTTTTTCTTGCATAAAGATATTCTTACCTAATAGTAACAAATAAATTTTGAAGTCGGAATTTTTTTTTAGAGATTTTAGATTATTTTACAAACTTTAATAAAGGAAAGTCTATAAATCAAATACTATTAACAATTTATTTTAAATTTAATATTACAGTTTGCACATCAACAATGATACTTCCACATAAAAGTAACTAAACAAAAAATCGAGATTTTTTAAATATTTTTTTATTATAATTAAGTAGGTACCTAAATTAAGTATCTAATCTAGTGTACCTAGTTTTGTATGAAGTAACATTTGTATCGTCCATGACTTAATGTTTAGTGGCCGATATCAGGATTTTGACTCGCCTTGTATCGGCCATCACCATTTTTAACGGCCGATATCAGGCGTTTTTATGAAATAATCAACCCTAAATCCGGCCATTCGACTTTTTATTAAAATTAAAAAAAAAACACAAAAAAATTAATCAATAATGTTGCGTTATAATCTCTTTAACCTTCACAAGCAAAAATCAACGTTTTAAACCTCCTAGATAAGTTGCAAACCCTTTCCCCCGTAACCTCGAACTCGTCAATTTTGACTAGAAAATGGCGTGAATTTCGACACGAATGCGCAGGTTACAACATCCAATTCCACTGAACTGTCAAATGAACTTTGATCGCCACCTCATTTAATTCATTTAAAGACAACAATATAATGTTCATTATAGAGCAAAATTTGTGCAAGTATATCGAATATTAAATAGTTTTTGATCAAATTCGTAGGAAGTGACCGATACCAGGACGTGGCCGATACAAGGCGGTTTTACCCTACGTAGGTACTAGAATTTTACCTGCATTTTACCCGTTCCCGAGGAAAGTCGGTATAAATATACCTAGCCTTTGTCACTCAGAAATTTAGCTTACTACTTCTGGTAAAAGAATCAGCTCAGTGGTTCCAGCCAGAGATTACCTCAAATATCCATACTAACTTCACTTTACTAATAGGTTAAATTTTTTTATCACCCCGATAATTTTAAGGATTATTCTACTTTACAAACAACTTTTATTATAAGACCAAAACTGAAATCGCTAAAAAAACAGCCAGTGTTGCCAATTTAGCTCTTTTAGAGCTAAATTTAGCTCTATTTTCAAATGTATAGCTCCAAAAAAACAAGTTTAGCTCTTTAGCTCTACTTTTTTACAATTTAGCTTTTTTCCATGTACACTATGAATGAACCTTTTTGTATTATTTTTAGCTCAAAATACTTGTTTCCAGAGCCAAAATGTACCTACATTGTCTATGGTCGGTCTATCCGGTCTATGGTTATTCTATAATGGTTTATGGTTGGGTATTATCCGATAATTTTCCTAATGGGCGATTTTCTGAAAGCTCAGACACTAGATGGCGCTGTCCCACCTATGCAGTTAGAAGGAACAGAACGGTATAAATTTTACTTTGACGCGACTTTTTTACGTAAAACGGAACGTCAGACAGATGTTATTTATTTACCTAAATCTTTAAAACCTATTTCGTTTCTATTCCTCACAGTACTTATTATTTAATATATTATTAGTTTCCTTTGGGTTTTTAAAAAGTAATTAATTTAAATATGTATAGTGAGTTACTCATTCATTGTCAGTGGTAAGTTTGCTCGCAACCGCACGCAGTGTTAAACGGTCGCTTCTAAACATTTGTTATTTTAGTCCACTCATGAATTGCTTAATAAATCATAGTAAGATTGCGCAAAGTAAGCAGCCCTATACACAGAAGTTCAGACAAGAATGACTGTCTGTACCAGAATTTCAAAGTTGGCTTCAAGCAGTTAAAACACCCCACCAAAGCGTTTTGTACCTACTGCAAATGCGAGGTTAATTCTAAAAAGGTGATTTATTAAATCATATAAAAAGAAAAAAAAACACCTAAAAGCGGCGGCAGTACATGTTTTTTAATAAAAATAGCAGATTATATAATTTAGTTCCTTTTTCTGAAAATATCTAGCTCTTTTTTAGCTCTTTTTCAGATATGATCTAGCTCCCTTTGAAAATCCGAGTTGGCAACACTGAAAACAGCTGTTCCAAACATTATGATTAAATATTTTGCACTTTTGTATGGATCAGCTGATTTTTTTTTTGCGATTTCAGTTTTCCTTATTATAAAAGTTGTTTCTTATTATGAGTAGAATAATCCCAGAAATTATCCGGCATGATAAAATAAATCCGTGTAAGTATAAAAAATATAATAAGGCTCTCCACAGCTGTGCCATATGGAAGGAAAGTGCATTAAATATTTTAGATGAAACACATGAACCACATGAAGTACATGAACTTTTAATTTTGCAAAAAAAATGCATCCGTATACTTGCCAATATTGGACAAAGAGAGAGCTGCAAGCCTCATTTTCGGAACCTTAGTATAGGTACTTACATTACCGTGCTTATATATATTAGAAATGTGTAAATTTGTCAAAAATAACCCAAATTTTTACACAAAAATAATAGACGCGCCGCGGCACAACATGCCTCGCTACAAAAATAATCTGTTACTTACAAATAAGATCCAAATTAGCATTGCACAGTTCAGGTCCCTGCCCTACCCGATGTTAATTAAAATCTTTAATACCTAAGTTGCCGGAGCATTTAAAGGCTGAAACGAAAATTAGCATGTTCATTCGCTCCTTAAAAAAACTGCTAGTAGAAATGGCTTACTATTCCATTATGGAATATTTTGAGGAAAAAAAATTTTAAATGTCTGCCCCACTCTTGTTCGTTGCAGTGCCTTTCGAGGTGCATGTGAAAATTGGTGCTTGCATGTTTTGTTTAGCTACTAAGTAGGTAACATGTAACGCAATTTGTTCATAAAGAATAAAGAATTGATAGAAAATGTTACTTTAAGGAACCATCTCTTTATTTTTGACGAGAAACAAAACTGCATTCACATTTTTTTATAAAATCACTTTTTATAAAAAGTAGGGCAGAGGTACCCTTTGTGGCCACTTTAAGATTTTTTTTTACTTTTAAGCACTTAATACTAAATGGTCTTAGGTATTTAAGACACAAATGAAATCTTAAATTATAGATAATTTATCTACCTGTAAAGGTACATTTTTCAAATTTATAAAAGTAAAATAGTTTTTTTTTATATTACACACAATATGTGAGGGGTGCCAAATGTACCGGTTTTTGGCCACTTACTGATAGTTAAACTTTTGTAAGTACCTATTGCGAAAAATCAAAACCAAACCCAGGTAAAATGAATATATTCTAATGCGCTAGAAACCAGTCAATTGCAAAACAACAATTGAATTGTAAAAAACAAAGGTTTATATATACGTAAATCAGCCGAGTGTCTAGTGAGTAAGTTGCTCACGAGTTTCATACGCACTTTTTCAACACACTTGCGAGGAAAAACAAACATTTATTGAATACATAACAAAAATATAATAACTTAATATTAGTTATGGGAAAAAGCGCGCAAGTTTTTTTTTTGTACGCGCCAAATGTAAGGTGATGAAATGCAAATGTTTTATAACAAATTATTGTAAATTTTAAATTATTTGATAATAATATACTTAATTATGTTTTTTTGTCTTAACTAGGGGCACATTTATTTATTCTAAAAACGTAAATGGATTTTCAGCCGTATAGAACCTCTTTGTTGTTACAAAAAAAGAACTGTACCTATTACCCGGTGAAATTGAAAATGCCTATGTTTACTCGCATATAACTTGCAGTTAGGTACTAACTTAACTTTGTAGGGATAATTCTATTACGCAACTAGTACTGTAATATTATTATGCACGCGTGTGTTATAGATCAGTTTATGGCCCTAAGATCGATGTAATAAGACTCACTTTATGAGCAAGTGTGTTGAAAAAAATCTTATGACATAAGGAATTCTAACGGTTGTTATTATTACCTTAAAATACCTTATTTATTTGCCTTTATCAAAAATGGCTAAAAATTGCTTAGACAACTTTTAGAGCAAAAAGTGGCCAAAACCGGTACGCCTGCTCTACACTCGAGTCAACGTTGAATCCATGATCTCTTTGTTTCTCTTTAATTTAATTTATCATGTTATGAGTTATTTATTATGTTAGGTAGTTATTTTATCGATTTGTGTACTTACTTAATTTATGTACCTACATAATTAGAGGCTGTTTTTTTTTAAAAATAGCCTTTTCAATTCCTGAGTGTGGGAAGCGTTTAAAAACATATTGAATGCAGTTTTGTTTCTTGTCAAAAATAAAGAGATGGTTCCTTGCAGTTCTATCTACTGTATTTAAAGTACTTTCCCTTTATGTCGCATAGTCGTGTCGTGGGATGCACCATATAGTGAGGAATAGTGTAGATTTAGCTATATTTAATAATTCCAACTAATTTATAGCTTGTTTACACAATAGATATCAAAGCATGTTTTAATTGTAATGTCATCAGATGCAGCAAGACGCAGGAAAAGCGATCACAATTGATCACAATAATATTTTTGGAGTATTTTACATACCTACTTAAAGTAGCAACACCGTAGGTATATAGGGTTTTAGAACTTTTAAGGGAAATTTAATATGAAAACTATTTAAATAAAAATCGGAAGCAAAAGTACTTTTAACATGTATTGAAAATTTAATGATAAAATTAAATACAAAATGATAGTCGATTTGATAACAAGGTTCGGTGTTATCTAGCGCACGTCTCTCGGCCAAATAGGCTGTTGTCCAGTCCTTGTCATCTGAGGAAGGGAGGCGAGGGGGTCCCATGGCTGGTGACATCATGCATGGTTTCAGTAACATCAGCAGTTTGTTGCTAACACGGCCTCTCCTGACGGAGGAGCGTCCTCGATGCTCTCTTGGTCTGTTGTCCTGGCTCCGGCTGAAGTTGTCCCTTGACCAGGTTGGTCATCGGTCTCGTCACCTGCAGAGTAAATACAATCGATTGTAAGTAAATACCATGGCAGTACCTCCAACGTTATCGAGGGTTTAGGGACCGATATTTTTTTTATCAATGCGCTTTCATACATTTCCACGTGATACTTTTTTTTTTTCAAACAAAACATTTTGTTTACATCTATTCCCTGGTAGGTACACGAAACTATTTCGATGCCATCAAGGCTTTACTCGACAACTGAAACACTAAACCGATGCCTTAAAGGGCCTTACACGGTAAATGGGCATAACACGTATTCCGTTGCCATTGAGGCCTTACACGCGAATACTAACTTATCGATGCCAATGTAGGCCTTACACGATAGACAGCCTCCCGTTACCACAAAGGGCTTTACACGCGAAAACTAACACATCGATGCCAATCTAGGCCTTACACGATAACACTATGAAATGCAATGCCATTAAGGCCTTACTTGCTAATACAGCCGTAACCTAACTGCCGACTCTATGCAACTCTAGGCCTTACGACAGCCCGATCTTAATAGGTTTTTAATACAGGAGGTATCAAACACGAACTCCTTTAATATTCACAAAGATGTTTTGTTTTGTGTGAAACGCCAGTATAACGTGATCTCGAAATTCGTTCCTCCTAAAATAGCCGGCCAGGCCGAGGAATTGCCTGACTTGTTTTACTGTGCTAGGCACAGGTGAATTTGCTAGTGCCTCTATTTTTTGCACACTCGGCCGGACCTGACCATTACCAATCGTTCTTCCTAGATACTCTACTTCAGTAGTAAGGAAAGAACATTTTCGTAAATTTATAGAAAACCCGGCTTATTTATCACTGCAGATAAGCGCTCTTTTTCATCGCCGAACAACGGAGTGTTTATTGAAGTGAGCTGAGTAGTCGACTTACTATGAGTCACATTATTTACAATAGAACTGTTTCTAACTATTCGCTGAGAGTCGCTCGTACGGATGTAAGCGATACCTTCCCTATTCAAAACATCCGTGCCGATAAGAACCGGCGCACTAAGATAATTGCGTGGTACAACATAAAGATCTACCTCTAGAGTAACGTCGCTAAACTCTATGGGCAAAGTTACGAAACAATCGGATCGCATTTCTACTCCGCCTAAACCGCGTAATATCTGGACACTTGAGTTCGTTCGACGAGAGAAATGCTTAACAAGGTCACTTGAAATTAGTGAAATACTAGACCCGCTATCAATCAACACGTTAGTGGGAATACCACTTATTACAGCTGTTACAATATCGGTTTTATTTTGATGGCATTCTGTTTCGCGGCAAAAGTTTATGTTTGCTTTATTTCTCGTTTCCGATCGTTCCTTGGCAAAACATCTATCATCACTATGGCCTATCTTCTTACAAAATGAGCACACGAGTTTTGCTGAAAACTTATTCATAGACTCCGGGTTAATAATCGATTTGCCTTTATTCGCGTCATCATCGATTTTAATTCGTTTGGGACAGTATTTCATTTTATGTCCCGATTTTTTGCAATTATAACAACGCACAAGTGTACCTGTATTTTGGGCTGGACGCTTATGTCGATTAGAGGATAAATCATAGACATTGCGGTCCGTGCGTGCGCCTATGTTACTGTTGTTAGGTACACTCGCACTCGTACGACAAGGTTTCGCATAGCTCGATAAGAACTCCACAATTGTTTCGGGTGTCAATTTCGCGTTTGTAGCGGCCGCTCGTATTTGAGGGTCTTTTATGCCACGTACGATTACATCACACAATAAATCGGTACTTAATCCTTTTACAATTCGTAGCCGTAACAAAGACTTTCGCGCGTATTCTGCATATGTGGAGTACTTATCAGAATCTTTGCTCATTACATCAAAAAGTATATTTGCAACGTCAATGCGGCGTGGACAAAGTGATCTAAGTTCCAATTTAAAATTAGATCAGTTACGATCGTTACTGGTCCACTCGCGCAACCATGAGCGTGCCTCACCTTTTAACGATAATCCCACACGAGCAAGGCACTCTTTATCATCCCATTGGTTTTGCGAGCGAGCAACGTCCACTTCGTCACACCACGCATCGACGTCATGAATACTGGGATCAAAATCGGACACATAATAATGGTTTGATCTCACCGGATTTATGGTTCTCAGCGCGTCGATGAGACGCTCCGTGACGTCCGCTGACGCCGCCTGCGTCCGCCTGCGTCCTGTTTCCGTGTTGTCAGCGACGCTCAGGGTGCAGCTGTTTGGTCCGGCGTGCACAGGAAGTGGCGGAGTGGCTCCACCGTCCCGGTCTGCGCTGGAGGCGCTGATCAGGTCGGCACTGGGGGCACCGGTCGGAGCTGATGCCACACTGGCGGGGGTGCCGGCGCGCTGCTCCAGTGTTGCGAGGCGGTTCAGGATCGCTTCCATCGTCGCTTCCAGTCTACCTATATTAGGGACAGAAGCTGGCGAAGACGTGCGCTCTCGCGATTTCTTACGATTTTTGCTAGACATGACTGGAAATTAAATTCAAAATGGCGGGAATATGCGGTCTTTTTGGCGTTCAATTCCACATCTGATTTTAGAACTTTTAAGGGAAATTTAATATGAAAACTATTTAAATAAAAATCGGAAGCAAAAGTACTTTTAACATGTATTGAAAATTTAATGATAAAATTAAATACAAAATGATAGTCGATTTGATAACAAGGTTCGGTGTTATCTAGCGCACGTCTCTCGGCCAAATAGGCTGTTGTCCAGTCCTTGTCATCTGAGGAAGGGAGGCGAGGGGGTCCCATGGCTGGTGACATCATGCATGGTTTCAGTAACATCAGCAGTTTGTTGCTAACAAGGGCTATACTTAGTTGATGTTGAAGTTGTTAAACCGGCTTTATTTAGTCGTTTCATTAATGCATATGTCAGTCTATTGTATGTAAGAGACCGAATGAATTGTGCGAGAAGCGACTGGTCGTTCGTACGTATCAGAAATGAACTGAGTGAAGTTGTATGTGACCTCGATCGAAGCCTGACTCCGGGGGCCTACCGCCGAAAACGCCCAACTTGGGCATTTGATCCCGATTAAAATTTTTTGATTACGATTATTTCGTACCGGGCAAATTTCCAGACTTCAATTTATGAAAACCATTATGGATCCATAGACAATAGTAGACATTCTAGTGAGGCGACTGTTTGAACGAATGTTTTTGTTTTGCGTTTCGATTATAGATTTTGATAAACTTTTAAACATTTTTTACTTTAATAAAAATTAAAACACAGACTGACTTTGTATGCTATTTCAATGTACATGATGATATTTTATGATACTTACTTTGTGAAGTCTTTAAAATGATTAAATAAAAGAAAAACGCAACGATGGACTAACGCAACAAAACAAAAACTAAACGCAAGTCAAGAAAGCAAAGAGGTTATGTTATGATATTAATTTAACAAAGTTGTTGCTTCATTGTTGGTATGATGGTTGATTTTAAAGAGATAAACAGAAATAACTCAATATCTCTAAGCTGCTGTGCTAAATATAGTATACCTAGGTAAGTGAATGTTTTTTGTACAATTGATATTTTGTTTTAATATCAATTTGTTTACCTACTTATTTATATAGTGAGCTTTCATTTTGAGTATTTTAACAGCGTCGTAATAGCTCCGATTGTTTTCAGATGCCTGCACATAACCATTGCCGGGTGCACAAGAACGGTTTCTCCTGCAACTAATGCAGAAAAACCCAGATTTCGCGTTTTCTTAATGGTGGAGATATAACAAGCTCACAGTAGGTATTGTAAATATAAGTTTTAACCTTTACATTAACGTTACACATGATTTACAATATTATGTTTTCATATGAAGGACTAAACATTCACTTAACTGGAAAAACATTAAAACAATCATTGTTTTCCAATGCAACCGTGTTAACAGGGTACCTACTCATCTAGCTTGTAGCATGTAACATATTTGCTACTGTATCAACCTGCAAGTGAGTATGGCTCGTCCAGTCACTGCGCTATGAGCTCTCGGATCCGCAGTACCTTTGTGTTCGCAATGAAAACGCCACTCGATGGTTCACTGCGAGCGGGCTCATGCCAACGTACTTGATACAGTAGCAGTTGCATTATGTGTTACAAAGCAGGGTGCTTGATGTGTAATTAACCAATGCTGGTACATCCAACATTAGTTTGTAGAGGAAGAATTATGGATTCATAAAAAAAAAAATATACCTACCTAACGAAAAATGTGAATGTCAACTACCAGGCAAAATGCCAAATGGCATGAGGTGATTAAGTTTCAAAGGTGTCAAAATACCTTTCCCTAATATACCTATATTTTAATATTAAATTAAAATTAAAAGACAATGCCAACACATCTACTTACTTCTTTATTGTTAGTTTTACTTATATGTCTTTGTACTAAGTAAGTAAATAAATAAATTAGAATGATGTTGTAATTTTTATTCTCTTTCACAGATTCAACGCTCCCGACCTCTAACCTCAATCTCATATCCAACTCAATTCAAGATAATGAAGTATGTGCCAAATGGAAATATGGAACAAAAATGATCTCTAATTTGAAAATTATTTACACCTCTTCAAGTAAATTACTTAATAATACAAACAAACTATGTATAAGTGTTAAATTAAACTCTATCGCTATCACTAGTTTTTTATTGAGGTATGTATTTAAGATTACCGTTTTGGCAACAAAGAATTTTATTTTTTTATTTATCAATACCTATATAAGAAAATAATCTATACTAATAGTATAAAGAGGAATGATTTGATTGTTTGTTTGTTTGCATCGAATATGCTCCGAAACTACTGGACCGATTTCGAAAATTCTTTGACCATTAGAAAGCTACATTCTTCCCGAGTGACATAGGCTATATTTTACCCCGATATTCCCATGGGAACGAGTACCACGCGGGTAAAACCGCGAGGATCCGCTAGTATTTTATAGTTTTATTTGTAACTAGCTTTCCGCCCGCGGCTTCGCCCGCGTGGAATACACGACGTTATCCCGCGGGAATATGATATTTTTCTCTGTTGAGAGCCTCTGTTGCTCTCCAGGCTACGAAGTATCTGTGTTCGAAATTTCAGCCAAATCCGTTGAGCCGTTATGGCGTGATTGAGTAACAAACATTCAAACACAACAACTTTCACATTTATAATATTAGTAGGGTTTTACTGCCATGATTCATTTCTTGAAAACTTGGAGATTTGTTGTGAAGTTGGTTGAATCAAGCTGCTATCACAAAACTACTATTAATTTCTTTGAACCAATTACTCTTAGATTTAGAACTCAGATAATAATTCTCGAAAGTCGTGTAACATTACCGGAATTAAGTTGCAAGTCTCAAACAAACTCAGCTAGAAACGCACTTACATATCTTATAACACGTCACACACAGAAGTGTGCCCACGAGAAAACAGGGTTCTAGTGCATACATTTACTATGAAAACCGATGTCTTCTGACGGACGTAACATCACATAAGCTCAGTTTGTTTGAGCCACAGCTAAGTCTTTTTGTTACTTAACATTTTCACTTCTACAACACCTGAACAAATGAAGGAGCAAAGTTTTAGTAGAATAAATTTGCTCTCGAAAAGTGGCAGGCGTTTTTGGTTTTTCAATGCGGGTTTTGTATGCCCATCAAGATTCTACAGCCATAGATAACAAGCGCACTACCACGCAAACCGGAGCGATGTGCGGTGCAGCGTGAGAATGAGTGAAATGATGACACATAAATATGTAACTAGTCATTTTAATTTTAAGTATTTACCAAACTACACTACACCCTAAAATTATAAAATAGTTTTCATCAAAAATACTAAGCTAAGGTTTTCTTAGCTTGTGTGATAGGTTTACCACAAAAGAAAAACTGATGGACGTGGGGCACTTGTAAATTTTATTGTAAAAAGACAGTTATGTATTTCAGGATATTTCAAGGATGTTACAAGTCAACATAGATAACATAATTAATCATAAATATTTATGGTCTAACTAAATGTATAACATTTAAAGGACCATTTACTAAGATAACATACCTTAATTTATTTACATACAAGCTTATTAAATACATACATTTTAACTTTAATCAATTTTAATAACGTCTCCCAAAAGCCAGTATGAATTGCCTAGGGTATGGAGATGATTCATTTTCCTTTTCAGAGCGCTGCTGTTCCAAATATGGGAATTGTGGCTGGCATTATGGCACATCGTAATACCTATGTACCTACTTAGTGCACTTATTCGCATCAGTATCACAAACCTGAAAAGAAAATTTAAATATTTTTTAATTAACTGGGTATCATAAGAATTAAAACAAATTCAGTACCTAATGGTAATATAAGTAACATGGTTTAACCAAATTGATTCACTTTGGTGGAAAGGCACAGAAATACAAGTGCATAATGATATTGAACGATTCACTTTTACATTTATATTGTTAAATTTGGTTGCTTCATCCAAATTGAAAAGCAAAAGTGAACCATGTATTACTGCCATTATAGGTTAGGTTTATAAATCAATTTAAACTTTCTAACATATAACACTTAAGTACAATTTCTTTTGTTTGCTCTGAAATATCTTTTAGATTGCAAAAAATTTTGTAACTACTTTTTTTTGTAACTTACTTTAATGGAACTATAAGTAGGTCTTTTTAGATTCATTTAACATTGTACAATGTATTATGTATGACCGTTTGTTTCCTTAATAAATAATAATTAAATAAAAATTATGCATGATACTTACCAGTATTCAGTGAATAGTAATACTTCCTATTGAAAATTGAAACTTGATGTACCTAACTATTTGCTTATGATGTTAGGCTCATTATGTTTTGTCACCTCTGAAAGATTATCTGAAACAGTCTGCTGTCCATGTCCAAATTTATAGTCATTGATTGCCGTCAGTGTTGGTAGTGTGAAAGCAGCCAATACCTGTAATAAATACACATAGGTGTATTAAAGGTTGTACTATTATAAATAACCTCATTTTGTCTTTATGGTAATTTGGTCAACATATATGTCACAAATCATGTGCGTGCACAAAGTGCGAATTGCATCTTTTGTCAGGCGAAAATTATCAATGAAGCTACTTTCTGAAACAAAACAATACTTAGTAATGACTTAAATATAGCTTTTCTCAACATACTTATTTGTCAGAAAAAATGTAAGAAATAGGTTTACCTGTGAGGAGCATGGGCTAGCTATTCTCTCGAAGTATCCTGCGATCAATTCGCTCGAGATTCTGAAGACGGTCTTCTTCAGCAGCTGTTATTGTTGATCGAAGGCAGCAGCCCACAAAATCATTCTCTCCATGACGAACAATTTCAGGAATTTACTACGGTATTTTATCAAGAAAATCCACGTAGCTAATATAAAATTGTAAGAAAAGTTTAAAAAGATGTTACCGTTTTGATAAAAACAGTAAAACTGTGGTAAAAATATGAAAAAATATTGATGTCGGCTACTACAGAGCTCCCGCAATCAACTGACAGCTAGATCCGTAATAGCTTTCAAATTCCCAACTTGGATAATTTCGGCGGTACCGCCAACTGTCAAACAACTGTCAAATATATGAAATCATTCGTTCAATCGGCCTGCCCAAGATGATGTGACGTCATAAAACCGGCTTCGCGTTTTACGGTCGTTCGGCGGTACGACAGAATCATTACGTCATAAATCCAAATTGGATTTGCAGAAAAACCATTTTGGGCGTTTTCGGCGGTAGGCCCCCAGGGGGCCTACCGCCGAAAACGCCCAACTTGGGCATTTGATCCCGATTAAAATTTTTTGATTACGATTATTTCGTACCGGGCAAATTTCCAGACTTCAATTTATGAAAACCATTATGGATCCATAGACAATAGTAGACATTCTAGTGAGGCGACTGTTTGAACGAATGTTTTTGTTTTGCGTTTCGATTATAGATTTTGATAAACTTTTAAACATTTTTTACTTTAATAAAAATTAAAACACAGACTGACTTTGTATGCTATTTCTATGTACATGATGATATTTTATGATAATTACTTTGTGAAGTCTTTAAAATGATTAAATAAAAGAAAAACGCAACGATGGACTAACGCAACAAAAAAAAACTAAACGCAAGTCAAGAAAGCAAAGAGGTTATGTTATGATATTAATTTAACAAAGTTGTTGCTTCATTGTTGGTATGATGGTTGATTTTAAAGAGATAAACAGAAATAACTCAATATCTCTAAGCTGCTGTGCTAAATATAGTATACCTAGGTAAGTGAATGTTTTTTGTACAATTGATATTTTGTTCTAATATCAATTTGTTTACCTACTTATTTATATAGTGAGCTTTCATTTTGAGTATTTTAACAGCGTCGTAATAGCTCCGATTGTTTTCAGATGCCTGCACATAACCATTGCCGGGTGCACAAGAACGGTTTCTCCTGCAACTAATGCAGAAAAACCCAGATTTCGCGTTTTCTTAATGGTGGAGATATAACAAGCTCACAGTAGGTATTTTAAATGTAAGTTTTAACCTTTACATTAACGTTACACATGATTTACAATATTATGTTTTCATATGAAGGACTAAACATTCACTTAACTGGAAAAACATTAAAACAATCATTGTTTTCCAATGCAACCGTGTTAACAGGGTACCTACTCATCTAGCTTGTAGCATGTAACATATCTGCTACTGTATCAACCTGCAAGTGAGTATGGCTCGTCCAGTCACTGCGCTATGAGCTCTCGGATCCGCAGTACTAGCTGCCTTTGTGTTCGCAATGAAAACGCCACTCGATGGTTCACTGCGAGCGGGCTCATGCCAACGTACTTGATACAGTAGCAGTTGCATTATGTGTTACAAAGCAGGGTGCTTGATGTGTAATTAACCAATGCTGGTACATCCAACATTAGTTTGTAGAGGAAGAATTATGGATTCATTAAAAAAAAAAATATACCTACCTAACGAAAAATGTGAATGTCAACTACCAGGCAAAATGCCAAATGGCATGAGGTGATTAAGTTTCAAAGGTGTCAAAATACCTTTCCCTAATATACCTATATTTTAATATTAAATTAAAATTAAAAGACAATGCCAACACTTATATCTACTTACTTCTTTATTGTTAGTTTTACTTGTGTCTTTGTAATAAGTAAGTAAATAAATAAATTAGAATGATGTTGTAATTTTTATTCTCTTTCACAGATTCAACGCTCCCGACCTCTAACCTCAATCTCATATCCAACTCAATTCAAGATAATGAAGTATGTGCCAAATGGAAATATGGAACAAAAATGATCTCTAATTTGAAAATTATTTACACCTCTTCAAGTAAATTACTTAATAATACAAACAAACTATGTATAAGAAGTGTTAAATTAAACTCTATCGCTAACACTAGTTTTTTATTGAGGTATGTATTTAAGATTACCGTTTTGGCAACAAAGAATTTTATTTTTTTATTTATCAATACCTATATGTATAAGAAAATAATCTATACTAATAGTATAAAGAGGAATGATTTGATTGTTTGTTTGTTTGCATCGAATATGCTCCGAAACTACTGGACCGATTTCGAAAATTCTTTGACCATTAGAAAGCTACATTCTTCCCGAGTGACATAGGCTATATTTTACCCCGATATTCCCATGGGAACGAGTACCACGCGGGTAAAACCGCGAGGATCCGCTAGTATTTTATAGTTTTATTTGTAACTAGCTTTCCGCCCGCGGCTTCGCCCGCGTGGACTACACGACGTTATCCCGCGGGAATGTGATATTTTTCTCTGTTGAGAGCCTCTGTTGCTCTCCAGGCTACAAAGTATCTGTGTTCCAAATTTCAGCCAAATCCGTTGAGCCGTTATGGCGTGATTGAGTAACAAACATTCAAACACAACAACTTTCACATTTATAATATTAGTAGGGTTTTACTGCCATGATTCATTTCTTGAAAACTTGGAGATTTGTTGTGAAGTTGGTTGAATCAAGCTGCTATCACAAAACTACTATTAATTTCTTTGAACCAACTACTCTTAGATTTAGAACTCAGATAATAATTCTCGAAAGTCGTGTAACATTACCGGAATTAAGTTGCAAGTCTCAAACAAACTCAGCTAGAAACGCACTTACATATCTTATAACACGTCACACACAGAAGTGTGCCCACGAGAAAACAGGGTTCTAGTGCATACATTTACTATGAAAACCTATGTCTTCTGACGGACGTAACATCACATAAGCTCAGTTTGTTTGAGCCACAGCTAAGTCTTTTTGTTACTTAACATTTTCACTTCTACAACACCTGAACAAATGAAAGAGCAAAGTTTTAGTAGAATAAATTTGCTCTCGAAAAGTGGCAGGCGTTTTTGGTTTTTCAATGCGGGTTTTGTATGCCCATCAAGATTCTACAGCCATAGATAACAAGCGCACTACCACGCAAATCGGAGCGATGTGCGGTGCAGCGTGAGAATGAGTGAAATGATGACACATAAATATGTAACTAGTCATTTTAATTTTAAGTATTTACCAAACTACACTACACCCTAAAATTATAAAATAGTTTTCATCAAAAATACTAAGCTAAGGTTTTCTTAGCTTTTGTGATAGGTTTACCACAAAAGAAAAACTGATGGACGTGGGGCACTTGTAAATTTTATTGTAAAAAGACAGTTATGTATTTCAGGATATTTCAAGGATGTTACAAGTCAACATAGATAACATAATTAATCATAAATATTTATGGTCTAACTAAATGTATAACATTTAAAGGACCATTTACTAAGATAACATACCTTAATTTATTTACATTCAAGCTTATTAAATACATACATTTTAACTTTAATCAATTTTAATCACGTCTCCCAAAAGCCAGTATGAATTGCCTAGGGTATGGAGATGATTCATTTTCCTTTTCAGAGCGCTGCTGTTCCAAATATGGGAATTGTGGCTGGCATTATGGCACATCGTAATACCTATGTACCTACTTAGTGCACTTATTCGCATCAGTATCACAAACCTGAAAAGAAAATTTAAATATTTTTTAATTAACTATCATAAGAATTAAAACAAATTCAGTACCTAATGGTAATATAAGTAACATGGTTTAACCAAATTGATTCACTTTGGTGGAAAGGCACAGAAATACAAGTGCATAATGATATTGAACGATTCACTTTTACATTTATATTGTTTAATTTGGTTGCTTCATCCAAATTGAAAAGCAAAAGTGAACCATGTATTACTGCCATTATAGGTTAGGTTTATAAATCAATTTAAACTTTCTAACATATAACACTTAAGTACAATTTCTTTTGTTTGCTCTGAAATATCTTTTAGATTGCAAAAAATTTTGTTACTACTTTTTTTTGTAACTTACTTTAATGGAACTATAGGTCTTTTTAGATTCATTTAACATTGTACAATGTATTATGTATGACCGTTTGTTTCCTTAATAAATAATAATTAAATAAAAATTATGCATGATACTTACATTCAGTATAGTAATACTTCCTATTGAAAATTGAAACTTGATGTACCTATTTGCTTATGATGTTAGGCTCATTATGTTTTGTCACCTCTGAAAGATTATCTGAAACAGTCTGCTGTCCATGTCCAAATTTATAGTCATTGGTTGCCGTCAGTGTTGGTAGTGTGAAAGCAGCCAATACCTGTAATAAATACACATAGGTATATTAAAGGTTGTACTATTATAAATAACCTCATTTTGTCTTTAAGGTAATTTGGTCAACATTTATGTCACAAATCATGTGCGTGCACAAAGTGCGAAATGCATCTTTTGTCAGGCGAAAATTATCAATGAAGCTACTTTCTGAAACAAAACAATACTTAGTAATGACTTAAATATAGCTTTTCTCAACATACTTATTTGTCAGAAAAAATGTAAGAAATAGGTTTACCTGTGAGGAGCATGGGCTAGCTATTCTCTCGAAGTATCCTGCGATCAATTCGCTCGAGATTCTGAAGACGGTCTTCTTCAGCAGCTGTTATTGTTGATCGAAGGCAGCAGCCCACAAAATCATTCTCTCCATGACCAACAATTTCAGGAATTTACTACGGTATTTTATCAAGAAAATCCACGTAGCTAATATAAAATTGTAAGAAAAGTTTAAAAAGATGTTACCGTTTTGATAAAAACAGTAAAACTGTGGTAAAAATATGAAAAAATATTGATGTCGGCTACTACAGAGCTCCCGCAATCAACTGACAGCTAGATCCGTAATAGCTTTCAAATTCCCAACTTGGATAATTTCGGCGGTACCGCGAACTGTCAAACAACTGTCAAATATATGAAATCATTCGTTCAATCGGCCTGCCCAAGATGATGTGACGTCATAAAACCGGCTTCGCGTTTTACGGTCGTTCGGCGGTACGACAGAATCATTACGTCATAAATCCAAATTGGATTTGCAGAAAAACCATTTTGGGCGTTTTCGGCGGTAGGCCCCCAGGTCAAGAAGACAAGACGTTTTATCTAGTCAAAACATTGTAGTCAACGAACAACGAAGTGATCTTTATAATTGTGTTGAAGTTGTTCAGTGATAGACAATTTCATTAATAATGTATTACAGACTGAGTATATGTTTTGTAATAGTGTTTATTATTAGTCAAACTATAGGTAAGTGAAAATGGTTGTAATTCTTTTGATTATTTAGGGTAAACATTGTTGAAGATAATGACATCATTTGTTCTAAATGGTCCAAATAGTCTTTTCTGACTTTATTAAATAAATATCTATCTCATTTTACCACTACATGAATAGGCAACAAAAATTTGGTTAGGTAAGTGAAAGTTATTTTTTCGCAATGTGCATTAAATTTACCTATTTCTTAATAATATAATGTTGACTCGTATCAAACAGAAACCTTATCAAAACTCCAATTTCTCTAATCATACCAAAAGTCTGCACAAAGTGTTAATCATATAAATGTATAATAGTATTGTACCTATGTTTTGATAAATGTAACGTTGGCAGAAATATAGGCCAGCATTTGAAATCTTTTTATTATGAATTATTTAAAGTTTTAAGTTTTATTCACTAAACAATACTTTTTTCTGATTTTGTTTTCATTTTCGATCAATAATGTACAAATTAACTGTAAAATCTACAAACCAAAGGAAACCTATATAGGTACAAATTAGTTTAAAAACAATAGTAGGTATCTATTTAACGATTCGCAGATGTCTACTTTAAATACTTACTTTTATTTATATATTTAATTTAGTGCACAAACAGGTAACAATGAACAAAACAATATAATACAATATAAAGTTATGGAACTCTACTAGACTCTAACCCTACACATAGTACCTACATAATAGGCATGTAGTAGGTATACTTATGAGTTATAAGCTAGAAATTGTAAAATTATATAGTAAGTAATTAAATGGCAATAGAGATAAAATAAAAAAAACAGTCAAATTTAGTTAAAAACTAAAACTTACAGATATAAGCAAGTTGCAAACCAAAGTAATTTATAATTATAGTGTGTGTTCCAAAATCTAGAAAAACTGAGTTTTGCATCTGCAGATGTATAAAACATGACGATTTAATCGATTTTGTAAATTAATTTGCAAATTTTAACCTGAACGTTTCATTCCATTTGACTATAAAATTGCTTTACAGCTTTTTCCAATCAAGAAGTAAGTAATAAATTTAGAAACACAGCAACACAAATATAAAAAAAAAACACATTTAGAAAATCTAGTTATAATCACATCTTGCCCTGCATACGATTTTAAATGAAGATTTAATGTGACCATTTCTTATTGTTGCAGGTTTAGAATACAACAAACACCGCTATACTCAAAATATTGATTTTCTACAGCACGAAGCCGGTGTAAACCCGCCTACTTCCAAAAAAGATACTGTAGTTTCGCCATCTAATGGAAACCCTAACCTCTCTAACTACAACCCGGCAGATTTCCCTTCGTTAGGACCTCCACCTTCGTCACGTACTACAAAACCACCAGAAAATAAACAAGCTACGCTCACATCTGGAAAACGAGATTATGTAGCGCCTAATTACTCACCTACCCAATCACCAGTTAATAATCAAGCAACTCCTAACACTCAATCTTCTGGAAAACGGGATTACGTTGATGGTTTTCCAACTCTTCGCCCTCCATCTAACTCGCAACAAGGACATTCCAACCCCACAAGTTCACCCACTCCAAAACCTATACAAACCAGTGGAAAGAGAGACTATGTAAATCCAAATCTACCAACACCATCGGTTCCTCAACAAGGAAAAGTCAAAGATCTGGTTAACTTTTATGACAACAAAGCTCAACCAAATGTTCCTCCAAAGACCCCTAGTTATAGTTCCATTCTCAGACAAGATTCTTCACACAAGAATAATCAAGGTACTACGAATTTACCATCATCTCCGATAGCTCAACCATCGTCACCTCAAACACCCCAACCGTTCAGTTTTAGTGGAGCTGTATCGGGATCTAATCTAAATACTCCTTCACCATCTAGACTAAACTCTAAGCCGGCAGTTTCCTTCACTCCGTCTAGGCCTACGAGTCCAACAACTTCAGGTACTAGACGTCCATTGGTCCCACCGAGCTCAGTAGTTAATACCAATAATAATAATCAAGGCAATAACAGAAACAATGTCAGTGATACTGAGCTACAAACCTTGAGTGAGGAGTTGTTACGAAAGGACGTTAATAATGCAGCCAAATACATTACTACCAATTATCAGGGAAAAACAACGTCGCAGTCGGTAGAAGATAAAGCACCATTGCCGTAAGTTATGAAATTATAGGTACAATAGCTTTATAGTTGTTACATAATGGGTGTCAACTATTATATATTATCTAGGAATGTAAATAGGCACTATAAAGCTTTTGTATAGTTTCTTTATTCTATATTTTAGATTGTTATAGTCTCATATTATCATCGAGTTAATGCATATCATTGTCTTAGCGTATCTTTAGACTAGTTATTTTGGATCACAAATATTTTTTATTTTGCTACAAGTGACGTCAATAACCTTAAACAATATTTAAGGTTGATGGATTGATATTTTTTTCCGTAAAAATGTTCAACTTCAAACGTCATGATCTATTTCAGGTTGCTTACGGTATCTCAAGAAGCATGGAACATTGCAACAATTCAAAAATTAGTACCTTTATTAGATAATTACGAAAGAAATACACTTGTAAATGAATATGTTACACCACAGGTATACTATTGTAATCCATTATTACCCGACTACTTTAGAAATAGGGTTCTGTCTGTATACAGGGTGTTTTTCTATAAGTGCAAAACCTCTTAGGTGATGATTGTGCTCATGAATATGAACAACTTTACCTATGGGGCCAACTCTGCAACTCAACAAATAAAATCAGCTGTTTCGCACAAATTGTCAATACCTACTCGACGAGAATGTATGAAACAGTTGATTTTTTTTGTTGAGTTGCAGAGTTGGCCCCATAGTAAAAGTTGTTCATATTCATGAGCACAATCATCACCTAAGAGGTTTTGCGCTTATAGAAAAACACCCTGTATATTTAAATAATACGTACCTACATTACATATAATTCTTTTAACTTATTAGGTATTTACTTTGAACGGTTATTACAGGAAAGAAATGAAGAAAATGCATTCATGGATGCCATTATGTCTACTACGGTCATACGTCATCTCATGAGCTTTTTGAAAGAAAAGGGTATGATTGCATCACCTAAATAATTAGCAAAATGTTGATCTTCAGATTTTAATAAGTTTAACCTTTTCAGGTTTTGTTACACCAGACCCAAGACAACAGAGAGATTTCTTAAAACAACTATGGTTTTCCTTGTATTCAAGAGGCAAAGGAAAAATCAGCAGTTCTGGTTTTGAACACAGTTTTGTATCAGAACTTAAAAATGGGGAAGTATCAGGTAATGCACCTTTTATAATCGAACGCATTAGAAATACTTACAGCTAATCTTTTCAAACTTACTAATACCATTGATAATCTTAAACAATGTTATCAGAATGAAAAATATACCTACCTACAAATATATTTTTTGCCGAAAAACCGGGCACTTGCCTTATTTTCATACAAACATGCTCACTTCATGGTCATGTGAATAAAACTGTAACTAAGTACAACTCGGGCGAGCTAACCTGACACCTGCAGGTTATAACCATCTCTGTCACTCTCCGGGCATGACAGAATCGAGTGAAAGAGACGAGTATTATTTGCAGGTGTCAAGTTAGCTCGCCCGAGTTGTAAGCATATTTCAATAATTATTTCTGTGTCAAATGTGTTGAATAAATGTTTGTTTTTCTGATAATAGTTTAAGGATTGAAGCAACTTTGAAAATCTCTATTCCCGAACATCCAAAAATGTTAAACATTTTTTTAGTTGCATTTCGTAGAACAATGTATAGAACGTGAACAAACATTCAATCATTTTCCCATGAGGGAAAATGGAGAAGTGTTTGTTCTTATTTGAGGCTTTTATCGAAAGACAAGTCATTTTGCATTTTGATAATACTTACCTAGTGGTAGTATCGAGACGAGAAATAACAAGAAGATGATCTGCAATACCGATTGTGAAGTGATCATGTTTATATGAAAATAAAGCAGGTGCCCGTTTTTTCTGCAAACGAGTGTTTAATAGGTTTTGCTCTGTGAAATTGACGTGATTGTATAATGAATTTTAATGAAATTGCGTTTTTCATACTAACAATTTTTACTATACCTATAGGTTTGACCGCGAATGCCTTATTTAATTTTTTTGGTACAAACACTGTTTGAACACCGCTAGGTAACTTCTAAGGGTCTCTATTTTATTTATTTTTTTGAAAAATGTGATTGTACCTACCTACTGTAAATAAAGTGGTCATCGACTTTTTGCTCACGAGTAAAGGAGTTACTCCATGGAGATTTTCCATGCTTAAAAAAATTAAACTAATAGTTTTATAGTTTACCTTTAGGTTTTTAGGTTTACCTTTATAATAATAATTATAAAAAATTGCTTATTTTCTATAATTATTATTATACTGTCAAATGTTAGGTTATTAGAGTATGACAGCAGCAGCGATAATTCCATAGGTAAAGACCATACCTATATAAATGAGGATTGCACATTAAATAATGAAATTATTAGGTAGTGTGGCAATCATTAGTTTTTTCTATAATATTTTGGATGAACTTATGAACTACTTACCTACCTGCTATATTTTTTACTTTTTGAAAATCTTCTGTCGCTAGTTTTAAAATACAATTTTATGTGAGAAGCCCTTTACCTAATTTTGTATAATTACTTACCTACTCAGTTACTTAGCATTTTTTGAGTTAATATGTAGGTATGATTTCTTTCAGGTTTACATAATTGGGTATACTTCACAAGAGAAGAACAAGCTAATCGCCTTAACTACTTAGGATATCTCAAATACGTAGAGCTCAATGGGGTAAGTGAAAATGAAAATATGTAGTTTAAAAAACTAAAATAACACACTTTTATAGAAACAGGCTAAAAAGTACAAAATAACCGTCTATTCAGTAACTGAAATTAAAAAGCGTGGTGCGCGTTGTCAATATTAAGTACCTACTTAAAATGCATGCTTTGCAAAGGGCGCACCACGCTTTTTAATTTCAGTTACTGAATAGACGGTTATTTTGTACTTTTTAGCCTGTTCCTATAAAAGTGTGTTATTTTAGTTTTTTAAACTACATATTTATTTTTTATATTTTAGTTTCATAATTATGGCGGATGGTAATGGATTTCACAGTCCATTCATGTGTCTGCCCACCCCGTAAACATTATAACTCATAGGCGTGATTGTATGTATTTAGGTAGTTTTACAAATTCAAGTGGACTCTATTAGTTACCGGATGCACAAGCGGAACCCTTACTTCCTAGTGGTCATTAAAAAGTGCCACTGGCTTCCTCACTGCTCCATCATAAGACCCCCACCACCAATTAGTGTAACGAATAGGTCTCATTAGAACGAAACAAATGAGCCAGGACTCGAAGGGTTTCCTATTGGCCATTAAGAAGTGCCACTGGCTTCCTCCCTGCTCCATCATCAGACCCTCACCACCAAGTGCAGCGAATAGGTCTCATCAGAACGAAACAAATGAGCCCAAACTCAAGGGGTTTTCTTGTGGTCATTAAGGAGTTTCACTGGCTTCCTCCCAGCTCCATCACCAGACCCTCAGCACCAAGTGTAATGAATAGGTCTTATCAAAACGAAACAAATGAGCCTTAACTCGAGGGATTTCCTATTGGTCATTAAGGAGTGTCACTGGCTTCCTTCCTGCTCCATCACCAGACCCTCACCACCAAGTGTAGCGAATAGGTATCATCAGAACGAAACAAATGAGCCAGAACTCGAGGTGTTTCCTATTAGCTTTAAGGAGTGCCACTGGCTTCCTCCCTGCTCCATCATCAGACCCTCACCATCTAGTCTAGCGAATAGGTCTCATCAGAACGAAACAAATCAGCCAGAACTCGAGGTGTTTCCTATTGGTCATTAAGGGGTGCCACTGACTTCCTCCCTGCTCCATCATCAGACCCTCACCATCAAATGTAGCGAATAGGTCTCACCGAAACAAAACAAATGAGTCTAAACTCGAGGGGTTTCCTAGCAGCCATTGAAGAGTTCTATTGCCCACCTCTTGACTCCATCATCACATCAGCTCGATGGTAGCAAATTATTGTATTGTCATCGGATTCATGTAGACGTGCAAAGTTACAAATCAATACGACTGTTAGAAGTAGGTTAAAATTGAGTTCCAAGATTTTCTTACATTGTGACTTAGTTACAAGTGAAGCTAATAAAAGTGTGGTAAAAATGAAAATTGTTTATTCAATCTAGAGTCTAGATACATCAGCACTCACGTCTAACGATGATTAAGTACTTATATCAATGGTTATCAAAACCATGATCTTGTTTTGTTCTTAACTGTTACTTAATCATTTTCAAATTCAAAGCAATAAATAATAATAATTTTGTTTGTTTGTATTAATTAGATAAACACAAAAATTTCTGAACTGATTTTTAAAAATTCTTTCACCATCAGAAATCTACATTCTTCCTTAGTGTCTTAGCCTATATTTTATCATGATAATCCCGCGGGAACGGGTAAGTACCATACGGATAAATCTACATCGAGTAGTTAGCCTATACTAATATCATAGAGAGGAAATATTTCATTTTTTGTTTGTTTGTAATGAATAAAATCAAAAAATACTGAACCGATTTCAAAAATAATTTTATCATTAGAAAGGTACATTCTTTTTGAGTGACATAAACTAAATTTTATACCGATAGTCCCAAAGGAACGGACACCGTACGAGTAAAACCACGAGGAGCCACTAGTAGATAAACATAACTACTGGACCAATTTTAACATTGTTTATAAATAGGCTATATTTTATCCCGCTATTTATATGGAAATAGGCACCACGCGGGTAAAACTGCGCGGAGCGGCTAGTAAATAAAAATATTATATCCGATACCATCACAAACGTGATGTTGTAACATCCAGATACATTACATGAACGTTTGTATATTTTAGCTATAACTTTGTAGTACTTAATTATGCAAATAGATACAGTACCTATACTGCATATAATTAAAGCATTTGAAGTTCAGAAATAACAGTAATTTTTTGTGTTTTTTACAGAAAGGCGCTGTGATAAAATTGCATTTCAACCAGCAAGGTGTGGATAAGCCCGTCGATACACTCTTCATAGGCACATCGCCTGAATTGGAATTGGCCCTTTATACACTATGCTATGTAACTCGAGTTGATAACGATTGTCCTCTTAAACTCGCTAGCAAGGACATTAATATAGTGACTTACAACTACCGTTACCGTAGCAAAAATCTCGTTGGTAGTGCATATCCACAAATATAATACCTACATAATAAATAGTCGTTAATTATTTTGTTACTCCTTTTTAATAAATAAATAATAATATAGTATAATACTCCATTTCTAAATTAATTAATATGTTAACATATTTTCTTTTTAAATTAGTATTTTTAATTTCAATAAAGCTTTTCATAACAAAGATTAAATAATCTTTATATTATTTGGCGTTTTTAGGTAAAACAAGTAGGTAGGTACTAATAAAGGATAGGTACTTAAGGTATCTTAACACTGTGCTTAAGGTACGAACGTTATTTCAACAAACCATGGCATCAAAAATGGCAAATATAGAAATGCTTCTACCCATAAAGATAGATTGCAAAATAAGCACCTATTTACTGTTTATTAAGCACACCACTTTGGCACACCATTCGAAAACATGTAAGTAACTAAATATTATAAAGAGGAAAGATTTGAATTTTTCTTTATTTGTTTATAATCGACTAGTGGCTCTTCGCGGTTTAATCCACATCATAGTTCCCATTCTCTGGGAATATCAGAATAAAATATTACCCTATGTTACTCGGCAATAATGTAGCTAATGTTCTATAATTTTTAAAATTGGTCCATTTTTTTCGAGTTTATCCATTACAAAAAACAAAAAATCAAACCTTTTCTCTTTATAATATGTATTAAGTGTACCTACCTACCTACCGATAAATTAGATAAACACAAAAACTACCTAGGTTCTAAACCGTTTTTAAAAATTCTTTCACTATTAGAAAGCTTACATTCTTCCTGAGAGGTGTGTGTGAGTAGTGTTCTTTGGGTGTTATATGCGGTGATTTGAATAATTTTTTGTCGCCAATTTTTAAAGTTTTAGTTAGGCTATTATCATTCCCTCGTTCCATACTTCCTTTTGTCCCCAAACGAAAATTTAAATCTACCTAATTTTAAATTTTGTTGATACGTCAAGCAGAGCTGATAATATAATTTCATGACCCATACCTAGTGAGCCAGCCAGGTGTCGGAAGTTTGAAACTCACGCAGAAAAAACTGATAATGTGATGAACATTTGTGATTGTGCTGTGTCTGAGTGATATTATTAGGTAATCTTGACGTTGATATAGGTACCTACGTAACACAAATAATTTAAAAACCTACACATCTGAATCAGATCAATGTGTCTAATGTATGTAATGTTGTCAGATATTGTGTTTTTAATTTTAGTATTAATTAAATAGAGTTCACCAATAGTCGGTAACGTTAACCATTGTTTAACCGTCGGTTAGTTGGATTTTAGCCAATCGCGTGCGTTAACCAACCAACTAACCAACTGTTTACGTAGGTAAACGACTGTTAATAAACTCGGGCCTAAAGGGACCAAAGCCCCTTTTGGTCTAACAGCCTGTAATTAATTTAACTTTAAATGATTGCCTTTCTATCGGCAACTTTTTTTTATTTAGTAAAAGAAGCAGCACCTATAATACTTATTTGAATCGATCATTTAAAAAATACTTAAGTATTACCAAATGCATGACTTTAAATTAAGTGAGTAGGTAAGTAAGTATGTTATTAAATACATTTTTTTATTTCACCATACTTTTAATATTTTTAATGTTCAGAAGCAATAATGTATGATGGACATGACTGTGTTGTTTCAGAAATAAACGAGGACTTATGTTGTTTTTGCAAACAATTTCCTAAATTATGTTTTAATTATGTAGTATGTTGGAAGTTTGTTGCAAAAACAAAAGAATAGTAGAAGTGAAATAAATGGGAATTTAGTTCGAGGGACTAAGTTGGATTACCACTACCACAGCCAAGAAAAAAATTCGTTGTTAAATATTTTGTAGGTATACCTAGGTATATGTATATTAATTAATTTGGATCTAGGGTTCTAGTTTTATAATGTCATCAAACACACGGCCATCGACATCAATGCACACGGCAAACAAAAATGAAACCACACATCCTTCCTATAGTATGTGGAAACCACCGGACAAAAAGTGTTAGAATTGCACTCTCCAGTTACCTCAGTATGTAGTCTAATCTAAGCTTTTTGACCTCAATGCTTCAATTAGGGTTGTATTCCACTTATCAAAGATCTTTGTCCATTATATATTTTTCTTTATGCCAAAATAACCAATATAGATTCTTCATTTTCATCAAAGAAATTATCAATGAAACCATTCATGAATTCGTCCTCGTCCAATTTCTTTGATCAAATATTTGATAAGTCGAATACCACCATTATATGGTTGTCAGATGGATTAATTCAGAAACAACGTCCGACAAATCACAAATGTTGTTTCTGCATTTTCCCGAAATTTGAACCTCTCGTATAGATCTACCTATGTTATGAAAATTAACTTGACAAAAATGTCGTTTCAACAGAGAATGGTGGATTGACAGTCAGAGATGGCAAAAAAATAAAAAAGCAAAAGAAAAATGTTACCTATATTGTTTTTGAAAAGATTTCATTCATTCATTGAAAAGATTATTCATTTATGATACTAGGTACATTTATTTATATCAAACATCACATTATTCAAAATCTCCAACGTATTAAACGTTTAATTCTTATCGATTAAAGTTTCAATTGAAGTAAGTAACGATATGTCCTGTCCGACATCTCTATTTGACAGCCATGCCCTTGACATTTGACAAAGATTCCGTGTTCCGAAATACGCTGACAGCGCTGTTAGCGCGAACCCGACCACATTTAGTAGACACAAAATATCTCGCACAAAATAGGATTTTTGTACCTACTGCATTTATATGGATTCGCACTAACAGCACTTTTGACGTATTTCGGAACTAAAGCTAGAAACACATTTCGCTGGCGCAGCGCACTGCGCAGCGCAGCGTCGACCCGGGTGTGCACACTTTACTAGCGTGGCGCAGCGTTTCCTGACGAAATTTTTGATCAGTGTCAATCGAGTCGTTGCCGAGCTAACATCTGCATTATGTTTTCTTCTAATTTTGAAAACAATTTCTGTTCTTACTTGAAAATATTAAATAAAAAAAAAATATGTTGATGATTACGATGATAATATGATGATGAATGAAGACGAGATGCAATTTATATCTATACTAATACTATAAATACACTTTGTTTGTTTGTAATAGATAAACTCAAAAAATACTGAACCGATTTTAGAAATATTTAGTGTAATTTATTTTCAAATCAGAATTATACATTATTTTTGTTATAAAATTAAAAAGTATAGTGTACTAAAAACACTTTAATACTGTTTTAACAGTATAATTAACAACCCTACATGATAATGAATTGGTGACTCTTCTAAACAAAAAAAATATTTTTTAAATTGGCCCATTAATGACGGAGAAATCGGAGAACTTATGTAGTAAAAAGCAAAATGCAGAGCTCCGCTGCGCAGTCCGCTACCGAGCCATCTGACGATACAATGCTAGAAACTGGTGGGGGGCCTGGTGCAATCGGAGCCGAGCGGAAACGCTGCGCTGCGCTGCGCTGCGCTGCGCTGCGCTGGGCTGCGCTGCGCTGCTCTGCGCTGCGCTAGGGAAATGTGTTTCTAGCCATACTAAATGTATGAAACCGATCGCGCTGCGCTGCGCTGCGCCAGCGAAATGTGTTTCTAGATTTAGCCTATGTAGCTTCCTACATTTTTGATCTGTGACATGAGATCGGAATATCGGATCGTCAAAATATTTTGACTGCTTATGTCATTCCGTGACTGGTAAATATTGCTCGTGTTTGTTCAAATTTAGTTTCGAATTATGCAACGATGTTCCTTTATTTGTATTTATAGTTTCATTAGATGTCATTTGTTTAAGTCTGAACTTAGGGCGCAGTTATTTTAGACGTGTAATTTATATACTGTGACTGTATACTTTTGGACACACGTACTTTCTTCAGCTTGAGATATTTAATTAAAAATGAGTTTGTGCATTAATCTAGTAAGTGGCATCAAAAGGTTGAATCGTAACTATCTTGTGAAAACTGAAACATGTAACATTTTATTGAAGAAAAAATATTCCACTCGTGAGTTGTTGAAGGAGGCCTACTGCCGCACCAAACTGAAGTGCAGATGTACGTATAACCAATATAATAATCAGTGTTAATTATTGTGAATATGTATACAGCAGAGTTGTAAAGGGAGGCTCAAATTTTATAAGGATCCGGGGAACTTCTTCACTCATTAAGCATTAATACAATATCAAGGTATGTTCAGTGGTAAATCACATTGTATGTCATGTGTTTTAGCCAAAAAACTACCTCAAGATGTTAATCCTAAAGGTGTGTTTGCATGCAACGAGCTGGATCTGTCTGAAGTGAAGGTTTACGGGTTTGATTATGACTACACATTAGCTCATTATAAACCCACCTTGGAGCATTTATTATATAACCTTGGAAGGGAAGTCCTACTGGAAAAATATAATGTAAGTTGTTTCATAATTTATGTCCCTCATTTTGAAGAGGTTAAGTTAAAATTTTAACTCTTTTTACCTTTAAACTGATATATAATATGTGTTTTATCATCTTAATATGTGTTATCCATTTCAGTATCCAGCAGAAATCTTAAACCTGGAGTATAAACCTAATTTTGCTGTAAGAGGTCTCCACTATGATATCGAAAAAGGTTTGCTTCTTAAACTGGACTCCTTTTTGCAAATCCAGTTTGGTGCTGTGTATCGAGGGCTCACTCCGGTTTCCACAGATGAAGTTCTTAAACTATATAAGAATAGAATCATACCAATTGCTTATGTGGAAGGTGATATGAGAGCTCATAAAGTAAGCAAGCTACAACCTTATTTTTAACCAAGTTAAAATAACAGTTCACACAGGTTTTTTATTGTCAAACAAAGAACAGACAGACTTGTTTGTGTAGAATCCGAATTATTACATTGTAACTATGAATATTTATACTAAAATGATAATCAAATACAAAATGCACTGCTCATAAATTGCATTCTGTTATGAATGATAATCCAATATCCAAGAAATAACTGATAACTTTAAAACCATCTTGCACCAATGTAATATTCATCTAGTATAGTAGTAGTAAGTCACCAAACAAACATTAAATCAATGTGACAAGGTACTAAAACGTTCCACTACTTCTGTAGTTAACTATGTATAGTTGCTTATATGTGGATACTAGAGCAATCATAGCACTTGTAAGCAATCATTGTCCCCTACTCTGTTGACACATACCATATGTGACATGACACTGATGTGCAATTGAAAATAATGGACAATGACTGAACATCGGCAATTTGTCCCTTTATAGCGATCTAACACCTATTGTGTTACATAATGATAAAGATGAAATGTGTTACTTTAAGGCAAATTTTATCTTGTTTGTCTGTTATCTTTATAAAGGATGGTTTTATAGAAACCTAATTATAAATAACTGATTAACATTTTATACAATAAGCAAACAGATGACATTTTTAAGAAACCTGTTTTTGTTACCATAAAAATTAATAATTACCATAAAAGGCATTCTCTTATTCTGTGTAAATGTTTTAGGCAAATCGGGCGAAAATGGTGCACTTAGCAGATTTATTCTCAGTGCCTGAAATGGGACTACTTTGCAATGTTGCCGAGTATTTTATCAAAAACCACATTGACTACCATCCTGAAATTTTATTCTTGGATGTCAAGGTAAGATTTGTGGGTAGAGTAAGTTATTATTGTTCTTATTTAAGATATCAACAATATCATGTGGGTACATGTTAAATAATACTTAGTGCAAAAACCCGTAAGTATATTTTTTATAACCTGCATATATTTTAGCAACCTAAATATATCTTTCAAACATTTTGCTATATTGCGTGGTTTCGCAATACACAAACACACAAATAGAGTTTATTGAAAATATTTTGTGTATTTCTCTTAACCCCATAGCTTTCAAACAAGTAATATTACTGAAATTTCAGCAAATTTTTACAAAGTACCATCACTTGTTGGCTTCAAATGTAACTAATATATTATTATTTGTATCTTCTTCCCATAGAACTCAGTGCAGAGCTGTCACCCTGTTATGCATAAAATCGTAGCACAGAATGTGGAAGAGTACATAAGACCTAATCCTAGTCTGAAGAGATACTACGAGATGTTGCAGGAATGCGGTAAAAAGTTATTCCTTGTGACCAACAGCCCTTTCCATTTTGTGTAAGTACTGTACAGTACCATATTTTTTGGGTTACTTCATTACTTATCAAATAGCTCTGTTAGATCAGTTATGTCCTACTAAGAAAAAAGAAATCTCGTAGTTTTTCATTAACTATTGCTTAGTATAAGTAAACATTTTTTAATGTAATAATAATTGAAAATACCTTCAAAAAAACAATGTCTTATGACTTAAAAACGATAAGCAAAACTGATGAAAACTGTAATATTGACTGAATAAAGATAATCTAAGTAATGATTCGGATGAAATAAAAAGATGTTTGAGAGACACACGGAAGCCATTTATTGCACAGCAAAAAGTACAATTACAATTTCATTGTATAAAGTGACAGATGTCATTACGGATGCGTTCAACAATAAATTAATTAGGTATGACTGCGTTCATATTTTAACATCCTCCCTATGAACGCAGACCCATATTTTTCAGGAACTTGGTATGCTTTATCTTTGGTAACGCCTTCGTGAAACAATCTGCGACCATCGAATTGGTATTGATGTATTTGATAGTAACATCCCCAGATGCCACTTTGTCTCGTACATAGTGATGACGTACATCTATATGTTTGCTTCTCGCATGGTAGGCAGAATTACCTGAAAGTTTAATGGCACTTTGATTATCACAATACAAGGTTATAGGTGTGACCTCGGTTGAAGGCCACAACTCATGGTGAAGCTGCTTTAGCCATAGCGCTTCTTGAGTAGCTGCAGACAGCGCCATGTACTCCGCTTCCATTGTCGATAAAGCAACAGTTTGTTGCCTTTTTGAATTCCAGGAAATGGCTGCACCCTGAAAAATAAATGTGTATCCAGTGCAAGATTTTCTATTTTCTTTACATTTGGCCCAATCTGAGTCGCAGTATCCAACTATTTTCTCTTCAACATCACGTTTGAAGTGTAATCTCAGGTCTTTGGTACCTTGTAGATAACGAAGTATCCGTTTTGCAGAATTATAGTGGTCTTTAGTCGGGTTTTTATTGTATTGACTTAAGTTGTTCACAGCATAACTAATATCAGGGCGTGTTCCTTGGGAAATATACAATAAACAACCAATTAATTCTTGATACAACTTTTCTTCTACTTTTTCAGATGTGTCTGAAAATTTCAGGTCTATCTCCATTGGTGTTCCCAGTGAGTTGCAGTTTTCCATTCTAAATCGTTTTAGTATGTTTTCTATGTAATTAATCTGACCAATCGAAATACCTTCATTGGTGAATGTTATTTTATGGCCAATATAAAATTTTGCTCTTCCCAATTCTTTCATTTCAAATTTTCCTATAATTTTCTTCTTTATATTGCTTGCTAATTCTTCATTATTATACATAAGTAGAAGGTCATCGACAAATACAGTAAGAAATAATATGTTATTGTTCTCACAGTGAGCATAATAAACACATGGGTCTAGCTCAGATTTTTTAAAACCAATATCATACAAATAACTATCTAATTTCTTGTTCCAGGCTCTACTGGCTTGTTTCAAGCCGTAAATTGACTTGTTCAACTTACATACTTGTTCTGAGCCATCTTCATAATGTGGCGGCTGTGACATGTGCTATACATCAATCAACATCAATGTCACCTTGTAGGAAAGCACACACTGCATCTAGTTGCTCAACTTCGAGGTTATGTTTAGCGGCTATTCCAAATAAGTATCTAATGGTAGTCAGTCTCACTACAGGTGCATACACTTCCGTGTAATCGACACCAAATTTTTGTTCATAGCCTTTAATAACAAGTCTGGCTTTGTATTTTGATACATTGCCATCAGCGTCTAATTTGGTTTTGAAGACCCATTTACAAGGTATAATTTTCTTTCCAGTCGGGAGCTCAGTAAGAGTCCATGTATTGTTCTTCACTAAGGAACTGTATTCACTATCCATTGCTTTTTGCCAATCCATTTTATTGTCACTATCTAAGGCTTGCTTTACAGTCTGAGGGTCTCGTTCATGGTCTGACATACAAATGTAGGTAGGGGTAGTCTTTACTTTTCTTGGTCTCAATTTTTTTGTGAATGGTAGCTCAGTACTCTGTGTGACCTCTTGATCAGGGACATAGTCTTCATCATCGGTGGCACTATCAATCTCTTTAGCAGTGCTTACACTTTCATAGGAATTTGAGCTGTCACTTAAACTTGCATTGGGATCTTCTTGTTTATCTTCTTTCATATTACTTTCTTCAGAGCAAGAAGTGATTGGCATCAAACTGAAGTTTTTATCTATATTTTCTTCCAAAAAAACAACATTCCTGCTTCTAATAATTTTTCCTTGTTTTTCATCATATAATCTATAACCTTTGGACTCTGGGCAATAACCCACAAATATCAGTTCATTTGCCTTACTGTCCCATTTCTGTCTCTTTTCTTTAGGGACATGTACCAAAGCACGGCAACCAAATACTTTCATATTTTTAATGTTTGGTTTCACTCCTGTCCATTTCTCTTCTGGAGTTTTGTAATCGATGGACTTTGTTGACGAACGGTTAATCACATAGGCAGCTGTGGAGACAGCTTCTGCCCAAAATTTCTTTGGCAACTTAGCATCAGTCAACAGGCACTTAGCACGTTCAACAAGAGTCCTATTCATCCTCTCGCTCATGCCATTTTGTTCTGGACAATAGGGAACAGTGAACTGTCGTCTAATACCAAACTGTTTACAAAATTTATCGAATGTTTCATTCACATATTCCTTGCCATTATCTGATCTTAAAGCTTTAATTTTGGTGTCTAGTTCATTTTCAACAAGGTTCTTAAATTCTTTAAATTTATCAAGTACTTGCGACTTTGAATGCATAAAATAAACAAATACCTTTCTTGAATAATCATCAATGAATGTTACATAGTATCGGGCACCACCGAGGGACTTTTCTTCCATGGGACCACATACGTCTGAGTGTATCACTTGAAGTAAACTGGAAGCCCTTGTGCCTTCATTCTTGAAAGGTTGTCTTGTTTGTTTACCCTGTAGACATGTGTTACATATAAGTTTTTCATCTTGTTTAATTACCTCCATGTCTACACCATCAGCGGACTCATTAAGTTTTTTGAGATTCTGATAGTTGAGGTGGCCAAGTCTTTGATGCCATAAGTGGACTGAAGTTAATAATGCATATGACTCATTGTATACAACATATAAATTATTTTGTGCATATCCAGTCATGACTAGCTTTGAATTATGATAAATATTACAGTAATCTTTACTGAATTTTACTTCACAGTTATTCTTAGTTATCTGATGTATTGATAATAAATTCACTGCCAAATCAGGAACATACAGTACATTTTTTACTTGTATAACACCAATTAATTCTTTACTCACATGGTCATAGCTTCTCAGATTAACTTTACCACATCCTTTAACTGCTAATGTCTTGTTGTCGGCTACTTTGATTGTACTTACAGGAGCGGGACCATAGTCATAGATCCAGTCCTTATTATTCGTCATGTGCATGGCCGCTCCAGAGTCCAGGTACCAGCATCCGCTGTTCAAGTCCGGGGACGCAGCAAAGGCAGCTACATAACTGGGAAAAGTTTTAGCTTTATCAGTATTACAATCATTTTTTTTATTACTGTGATTCTGTTTTGAGTACTGACTTGAGCGACAATATTTTGCTACATGACCATATCTATTACACTTAAAGCAGCGAGGGCCTTTTCCTGAAGGTTTGGCATTATATTTAATATTTCCTTTATGATTAGAGTAAAAAGCTGCGGAGTCGCTTATATTTTTTACATCCTGCAAGATTTTAGTTTTAACAAGATCGGTACTTATTCTCACACCTGAGCTTTCCATCGCCATTATCATAGGCCTATAAGATTCCGGTAGTCCTGCTAGAAGAAGTGTCCCCAGCCACTCATCATCGACTATGAACCCTATATTTCTGAGCTTGTGTGCACAAGTAATTACTTTGTTAACGTAGGTTTCTACATTCCCACAACCTTCTAGATCTGTAGTGATTAATTCTCTCAAGAGACCTACCTTTCTTGTCAGACCAGAGTCATCAAAAGCATTTCTCAAATTAGACCATACCTCCTTTGCAGTTTTTGCTTCCTGTATGTGGATAAAATTAATGGAATCCACCAATAAAATAATTTTCGACCGGGCTTTTGTGTCCTCAATTTTGGTAAATACTTCACCATCCACGCATTTCCATAGGTCCTCGTGCTCGAGATATGTTCGTACCGCAAAGCTCCACGTGGAATAGTTTTCACGGCCTTGCAGTTTTTCAATTTGTACCATGGCATTAGATGCCATTTTATGTATTTAGCTGAAATTGCTGAAAAAACAAGAAAACGTGGCCGGCAATGTTCGGCAACCTATCAACTTTTACTTTTACAATTTTACTTTCGCGATCAAAAAAATAATCGGGCGTCTGGTCCCATAACCTGATGAAAACTGTAATATTGACTGAATAAAGATAATCTAAGTAATGATTCGGATGAAATAAAAAGATGTTTGAGAGACACACGGAAGCCATTTATTGCACAGCAAAAAGTACAATTACAATTTCATTGTATAAAGTGACAGATGTCATTACGGATGCGTTCAACAATAAATTAATTAGGTATGACTGCGTTCATATTTTAACAAAAACTAATTTCAAAATAATATTTTGTTAAAGTTTTAGCAAATTTCTATTAAGATGTCGAAGACTGGCATTTTCCATCGGTATTCGTATTCGCGTATACATCTTCTTCGCCCTAATAAGACGATCGATAACTTTAAACTGCAGAACTGGACGAATACGCGAATACACGAAAATCCGTATTCGCCCAAAGAGACTAGCAAACATGTGTGCACAATAAGTGGAGGGTGATCGTGTTATTCGGGATTCAACCGCGATATTTGGCAAATAAAGCAAAAAAAAAAAACGCGTATACCGAATAAGTAGCGATGTGAAGTGCCATCATGGGAAGAAAGCTATCGCCCACCGCGCTCTCTCTAGTGTGTTTGTTTTGAGATCTCTTCTTGATCAAGGGATCTCAGGCTTCATTTTTAACACCATGAATAAATCCCATTAAATCCCTTTAAATAATGAATTAGAGCCAACGCGCACTTGTGATTTTTAGTCGACCGATAGTTTAGTTGAATGTAGTGCGCGCGTTCACATAGTCCTTCATGCACATTACCGGCCGGCCGATAGTTGTGCTGTGCGATAGTTTGATCGAACAACTTTCGGCCGATAGTTTGATCGGTCGATTTTTAATCGTCATTGCGCGCACTGCCATTTAACGATCCGAGAACGATCAAACTATCGCCCGATAAAAAATCACAAGTGCGCGTTTGCTCTTAATAAAACCAAAAATAATTGTTATTTAATATAGCGATGTTCAATTTTTTGATCGATTGTGAAAAAACAGAACAAAAGACAATCATAATCAGTAGTACAAAAGAGAAACATTTAAACGATGTACAAACTCCATTGGGAGTATTCATAATGATATTAGACCTATTTATTCGAACGAATATTAAGTATTTAAGGATTTATTTAGAACCAAAAGTCTTAAAATTGCAGTAACGCAGGCATGGAGATGCTGGTAGGCCACCAATGGCGGGACCACTTCGACGTGGTGATCGTGAACGCGAACAAGCCCAAGTTCTTCACGGAGGTCTCCCGCCCCATACGGGTGTTCGACAAGAACGCCAACACGCATATCTGGGAGAAGGTCACGTCGCTGGAGAAAGGCATTATTTACTACGAGGTAAGCTAACACCCAACATACCATGTCAAAGTCATTTAAAATAGGAATGGAGATGCTGTAAGTAAGGTCACCACTGGCGGGGACGTGGTAATCGTGAACGCAAACAAGCCCAACTTCTTTACAGAGGTTTCCCGCCCCATATGTAGAAGGGGATTATTTATTACAACGTGAGCTAAAGCATGGGCCATTAAACAAAGTAATGGCATGGAACAATTCTTGTCGTAATTATTAGGTATCCAAATGACCTAAATTGATAACTTCTTTCTTCATATGACCATGAAGGTCGTAGCCCACTTATACGACACCGCTCCCACCCAACCAACGACACCGCTCCACCCAACCAAAGTATGAGCAGCCAAATATAGACTTTTAATATCGTGCACTGTAGATGCACTTTACAGTAATAATATAAAATACTGCTATTTTGCCGCAAGCTTGCCACCCAATAGTTGTCTCGCGTACCACACGCTTCAAGACAGCGGCCCGCGGCCAGCGGACGACGTAGAAGCGAATTAACTGCTAGCTGTAGTAAGCGCGGGGACAGCGAGTTGTCTGCTAGCTGTAGGCGCAGGAACAGCGAGTTGTCTGCTAGCTGTAGGCGCAAGAACAGCGAGTTGTCTGCTAGCTGTAGGCGCAGGAACAGCGAGTTGTCTGCTAGCTGTAGGCGCAGGAACAGCGAGTTGTCTGCTAGCTGTAGGCGCAAGAACAGCGAGTTGTCTGCTAGCTGTAGGCGCAGGAACAGCGAGTTGTCTGCTAGCTGTAGGCGCAGGAACAGCGAGTTGTCTGCTAGCTGTAGGCGCAGGAACAGCGAGTTGTCTGCTAGCTGTAGGCGCAGGAACAGCGAGTTGTCTGCTAGCTGTAGGCGCGTGGACAGAGAGGGTTTCGAGCGGGAGCTGCGTTGGCGCGGTGTCGTGTAAGTGGGCTACGATCTTAACATCATGGCCTCTCTTTCATACCTTTGAAATTTAATGCGACCGAGCGATGTTTGAGACGCTCTTAATGTTGAGTAACGTTCGAGTAGTTGCAAGTGAGGCTCTATAATTAATTAAGTAAGAGCCTAGATAGAGTCATACACTGTCCTGCTAAAAATCAAACACATTGGTTTTGCTTATTATCAACCCTTCTTGAGTGTTTACATTTACGTTTACATTTATATCTGGATGGGTTAAAACTTAAAACACCATAGTTCCATTCGACTTGAAGTAGAATCATTTTATGGTGTATTGATGAATATTTATTTGTGACAGGGTACAGTGAAACAGCTACAAGACCTGACCGGTTGGAGCGGCCACCAGGTTCTCTACTTCGGAGACCACCCGTACACCGATCTCGCTGACGTCACACTCGAACATGGCTGGAGGACTGGCGCCATCATTAACGAACTCACGGTATGTGTCCATAGACAGAACTTTCTGTATATCCGAACGAAAGTCTCAATATCAATCAAAAGCTACCAACTTTAGAGACAATCCGTACAGCGTCCTCGCTGACGACACACTCAAACATGGCTGGAAGACTGGCGCCATCATCAACAAGCTCACGGTATGTCAACATAGAAATAAAACACAAGAAGCACGTTAGAAGTAGCAATAGCAAATAGGCGGGGCAAGCGTAGAACACCCCTTTGCTCAAAACAGCAAACCCTCTATACATCCTAGCATCCTACCCTCATTTTACCTGTAAAGCAATCTCAAGTAGGCGGGGAAAGCGTAGAACACTCCTTTGCTCCAAACAGCAAACCCTCTATACATCATACCCTCATTTTACCTGTAAAGCAATCGCAAGTAGGCGGGGCAAGCGTAGAACACCCCTTTGCTCAAAACAGCAAACCCTCTATACAACCTACCCTTATTTTACCTGTAAAATAGCAAGGAGGCGGGCCCAGCGTAGAACACCCGTTTGCTCAAAACTGCAAACCCTCTATACATCCTACCCTTATTTTACCTGCAAAATAGCAAGTAGGCGGGCCCAGCGTAGAACACCCCTTTGCTCCAAACAGCAAACCCTCTATACATCCTACTCTTATTTTACCTGTAAAATAGCTAGTAGGTGGGCCCAGCGTAGAACACGCCTTTGCTCAAAACAGCAAACCCTCTATACATCCTACCCTTATTTTACCTGCAAAATAGCAAGTAGGCGGGCCCAGCGTAGAACACCCCTTTGCTCAAAACAGCAAACCCTCTATACATCCTACTCTTATTTTACCTGTAAAATAGCTAGTAGGTGGGCCCAGCGTAGAACACGCCTTTGCTCAAAACAGCAAACCCTCTATACATCCTACCTTCATTTTACCTGTAAAGCAATAGCTAGTAGGCGGGGCAAGCGTAGAACACTCCTTTGCTCCAAACAGCAAACCCTCTATACATCATACCCTCATTTTACCTGTAAAGCAATAGCAAGTAGGCGGGCCAAGTATAGAAAACCCCTTTGCTCAAAACAGCAAACCCTCTATACAACCTACCCTTATTTTACCTGTAAAATTGCAAGTAGGCGGGCCCAGCGTAGAACAACCCTTTGCTCAAAACAGCAAATCCTCTATACATCCTACCTTCATTTTACCCGTAAAGCAACAGCTAGTAGGCGGGGCAAGCGTAGAACACCCCTTTGCTCAAAACAGCAAACCCTATTTACTTCCTAACCTAATTTTACCTGTAAAGCAATAGCAAGTAGGCGGGCCAAGTATAGAAACCCCTTTGCTCAAAACAGCAAACCCTCTATACATCCTACCCTCATTTTACCTGTAAAGCAATTAGCAAGTAGGCGGGCAAAGCGTAGAAAAATTTATCCTGTACGATCGGATTTGGAACACAGACGTCCTAAATACTATATCGACATATTACTCGGATTAGGTACACACGTGCGCCTCAGCCAACCACACGAAAAATGACGTTACAATGTAATTAATACAATGTAATTATTACGGCTCAACGGATTTGGCTGAAATTTGGAACACAGATACTTTGTGGCCTGAAGAAGAACATAGGCTACTTTTTATCCCGGAATACTATCACATTCCCGCGCGATAACGTCGCGTCGTGTAGTCCACGCGGGCGAAGCCGCGGGCGGAAAGCTTGTGTGAATATAAAAGACACGCATTTGCTTGATCTGGACGAAATTGAGCTACATCTGTCAGCTCAGAATAGCGTTTTTCCACGCTCTATCCTTTTCTGTCGGGAGTCTATCCGTTACCGGGTCGTATGAATATGTCTATTATGCCGTATTACTTCTCAGTCAACCAACACATTTTCAGCAAAATTGCAACAATATTTCATGACATGCTGTTGACTTGTAAGTACCTTAAAATTATATCTTTTCGTTTGTTTTCAGCACGAAATTAACACTCTGAACACCAGATCGTTCAAGGAGAACGCGAATTGGCTGCAGATGCTGACGCAGCTGATCGAGGACCACCAGGACTATAAAGAGCCGGAGGCGGTGGAGGTCATCAACCAGTGGATGGCCGAGAGGGACTTCCTGAGGTAAGTGATGGTTGCGCTCAGCCATTAGCTACGGAGTGACGGTCTATTAACGAGAGAAGAAGAGCATATACGCTGAAAACCTGCCGATAAGTCATCTTCACTTTTGGTACCTACTATAATTCGTCGAACCATTAGGGAAGAAAAGGCCAAAGTCGCCTAGCTTTCGCGCAGATATGACTAAGCGGCAAGTTCAACGTGGATACACCCTCATTCCATCACGTCTTGGAGGTTGTAAGTTCTTAGAGCGTGATTATGGAAGCGATGAGATACATGCACGTAAATAAGTCGGGATGAACAGGCATTATCCTCTTATCGAAACTATGGCTCAAAACATATTGAGATGAAAGCGAAGATCCGCGACCTCGGGCGTCAACGAGTGACCGCTAGCGCCCTCCCGAACCCAAGGTGCCCAAGGTGTCTCGAGAAGCAGCTCGTTGCCGCGCGCCTCTTTCGGTCTCTTCAAACAATACTCGTATTTTTACGTATGCTTATAAAGCTGAAAATTATTTAAGACTGAAAGTTCTCGCCCGTTCGCGGCCTTTCGCTTCCATCTTAGTATAGGTTAGGCCTAAGTGTAGGTAAGCGATATTACTTTTCACTAAACTTGGAATGTAAACTAATAAGTGATTCTACAGTCATTTGACTGTTCGATTCTGCTATCTATCCATACGATAATTTATGTGAATAATATAAAAGGAGATAGCAATATATATAGTTACTCTATGGCAGGAGACTATGTCGTCAGGATGGATGATGAATTCTACTAGTAGAAATAAGAAACGAGTGGGTCTGACCCTCAGATCATATAATACTATTTTAGTATTATATGATCTGAGGTCTGACCACTCGTTGCAAAATTCATATGTGTGATTATTAATTCGCATGCGAATTTTACAATTTCGAATGAGAATTAAAACTCGAGTGCTACGGAAAAACGTCTCCTGATCAAAACTGCCCGGCACGGAGCAATCTGCTCGGAATGGCAGATTTGCTGCTCCGTCGCCGAGCGCGTGATATGCCGTCAGTGGGTGAGCCGCCTATGATAAACCCATAGAGTAACTTGTATATGATAAACCCATTTACCACCAATAGGAATTTTATAATGACAAATCAAATGACCTTAAATAGTGCCAGTAATGGTAATAAAACTTAATAATACCATATTCGTGCATTCAAGTAATATGCTTACCAGTACGCTTTTGTGTTTCACACTGCTTGTAGGTAGATCAAGCAGGCAAGTTTATTTTTGCTCTCTGCAGTCAAAGCATTACTAAAAAAATCAAATTATCTCATTTTAAATTACTTTACTTTCATGGTCAACAACAGTATAACTCAACGGCATATTTACCATGTTTGATTTGTTGTCGAATACCCGATATTTCGGCGCAGTTGCACGCGCCATGATCGCGGAGTAACTCTTTAAACATGGTAAAAATCCCGTTTTTCATAATACATAGTTACTATAAAAGGTACAATGAGGTGTTTATGTATAAGCTGCCCGCCATTGCAGTTGGTAACGTATCTAGGATCGAGCATCTTAACATAACACATCTGAAAAATATATAAGTACAAAACATTGTTAACAATGAATAGTGTCACTCACATTGTTTTGTATTAAAATATGTTACCATTATATGTTACTCGTATTTGCCTAAAAAGCTCAATATTATATGCTAGCATATGTATAAATGCTTACACGTATGTTACGTACATGTTCTGTATTTTAACTGCTAACTAGTGCATTGTGATTGGCTTGTAAATAACCGCTCATATGTTTACCTTTCACGCTGACGGATTGTAGGAGTTCTTGTCTCACTTCCAGGAACGAAATCAAGGCAGTGTTTAACCCACAATTCGGTAGCGTATTCCGGACGTACCATAACCCAACCTACTTCTCCAGGAGGCTATTCCGATTCGCCGATATTTACACGTCTAATATCACCCACTTACTTAACTATTCGGTCACACACACGTTCTACCCAAGACGAGGCGTCATGCCACATGAATATGGCTCTTACTTCGTTTGAGTAGAGCCTTCTTTCGTTTAAAGCTAAATCCACCATTTAAAAATATGTAAATATTATATATCTTGTACATTGAATAGTCTAAGTGTCTATAAGAAAAGTGTTTTTGAAAATCAATTTGTTGTAAGTTATTTGTATAAACTGTTTTACAATTTTAGAGCTATCAATTTAAGGGCCGGCTGTAAGCCAGCGTGTAGGTATTGACGAAGCTAATCTGTACATGTGTGCCTTCACTCACACAAACTTCTCCGCCCTAGCACGAAAAAATGTAATTCAGAAAATTTAAAAAGTAATAACTCTTTTTTTTGTCAGAAAGTAACTTTACGTATTTGATGCATTTGATTTGCCATGTTTGACATCTGGGGGCTGATACAGCATCTTACAGACAGTCAAAGGAACTCCTCAACATTTCAACGTAACCAGTTGGAAGTTTGGGCTCATTTGAATAGTCTTGCTGAGAACTCTTGTGCCAAGTAGTTTCCTACGTCTGATGCTGGAGTCAGGAGGTGGTTGATGGAACTCTTCAACAATTCAACGTAACCACTTCGAGCTTGGGCTCATTTGAATGGTATTGATCAAAACTTTGGTGCCAAGAAGTTTCCAAGGTCCAGTTCTGGAGCCAGTAAGTGGCTGATAGAACTCTTCATCAATTCAACGTAAACACTTCTAGTTTGGGCTTGTTTGAATAGTCTTGATGAGTGCTCTTCTGCTAAGTAGTTTCGAAAGTCTGATGCTGGAGTCAGGAGGTGGTTGATGGAACTCTTCAACGATCCAACGTAAACATTTCGAGTTTGGGCTTATTTGAATCGTCTTGATGAGAACTCTTGTGCCAAGTAGTTTCGAAGGTCTGATGCTGGAGTCAGGAAGTGGATGATGGCACTCCTGAACAAATAAACGTAACCACTTTGAGTTTGGGCTCGTTTGAATTGTCTTGATGAGAACTCTTTTGCCAAGTAGTTTCCAAGCTCTATTGCTGGAGCCAGGAAGTGGCTGATGGAACTCTTCAACCGTTTAACGTAACAAGTTCATTTTTGGGCTCGTTTGAATTGTCTTCATGAGAGCTCTTCATGGCGGCCAACTTTTTTGTTTGTGGGCCGATTTAGATGAAACTCTTTTTTTGGTACTATTTTGACAAGAAAACAGCAACGAAATGTTAAAAATATTAAAAAAATTAAGATGGCGGCCAACTCTTTTGTAAGGTCAATTTTGATGAAACTCGGTGTTTGGTACTATTTTGACAAGAAAACAGATACGAAATGTCAAAATTATTAAAAAATCCAAGATGGCGGCCAACTTTTTTGTTGGTTAGCTGATTTTAATGAAACTCAGTTTTTGGTACTATTTTGCCAAAAAAACAGCAACGCAACGCAACGCAATATCAAAAATATTAAAAATCCAAGATGGCGGCCAACTTTCTTGTTTGTGGGTCAATTTCGATGAAACTCGGGTTTTGGTACTCTTTTGTCAAGAAAACAGCAACGCAATATTAAAAATATTAAAAAATCCAAGATGGCGGCCAACTTATTTGTTTGTGGGTCAATTTCGATGAAACTCGGGTTTTGGTACTATTTTGTCAAGAAAACAGCAACGCAATATTAAAAATATAAAAAAATCCAAGATGGCGGCCAACTTTTTTGTTTGTAAGTCAATTTCGATGAAACTCGGGTTTTGGTACTATTTTGTCAAGAAAACAGCAACGCAATATTAAAAATATTAAAACATCCAAGATGGCGGCCAACTTTTTTGTTTGTGGGTCAATTTCGATGAAACTCGGGTTTTGGTACTATTTTGTCAAGAAAACAGCAACGCAATATTAAAAATATTAAAAAATCCAAGATGGCGGCCAACTTTTTTGTTTGTGGGTCAATTTCGATGAAACTCGGGTTTTGGTACTATTTTGTTAAGAAAACAGCAACGCAATATTAAAAATATTAAAAATCCAAGATGGCGGCCAACTTTTTTGTTTGTGGGTCAATTTCGATGAAACTCGGGTTTTGGTACTATTTTGTCAAGAAAACAGCAACGCAATATTAAAAATATTAAAAAATCCAAGATGGCGGCCAACTTTTTTGTTTGTGGGTCAATTTCGATGAAACTTGGGTTTTGGTACTATTTTGTCAAGAAAACAGCAACGCAATATTAAAAATATTAAAAAATCTAAGATGGCGGCCAACTTCTTTGTTTGTGGGTCAATTTCGATGAAACTCGGGTTTTGGTACTATTTTGTCAAGAAAACAGCAACGCAATATTAAAAATATTAAAAATCCAAGATGGCGGCCAACTTTTTTGTTTGTGGGTCAATTTCGATGAAACTCGGGTTTTGGTACTATTTTGTCAAGAAAACAGCAACGCAATATTAAAAATATTAAAAAATCCAAGATGGCGGCCAACTTTTTTGTTTGTGGGTCAATTTCGATGAAACTTGGGTTTTGGTACTATTTTGTCAAGAAAACAGCAACGCAATATTAAAAATATTAAAAAATCTAAGATGGCGGCCAACTTCTTTGTTTGTGGGCCGAATTCGATGAAACTTGGTTTTTGGTACTATTTTGACACGAAAACTAAAACGCAATGTTAAAAATAAAAATAAATCCAGGATAGCGGCCAACTCTTTTTTTTATAAGCCGATTTCGATGAAACTCGGTTTTTGGTACTATTTTGACAATAAAACAAGAACGCAGTGTAAAAAATTACAAAAGGTCAAAAAGGTTGTTAACTTTAGTTTTTTCTCTCTCTTTTGCCGTTATTAAAATGTAACACGCTTTTATTTGAAAGCTTGAAACAGTGACTAGTACACAATTAATATAAATTGAAATATATTACATACTACGTACACAAATGTTTTAAATGCGAAAGTAACTCTGTCTGTCTGTGTGTTACGCAATCACACCTAAACTACTGAACCGATTTCAATAAAATTTGGTACAGAGATAATCTAGAGCCTGAGAAAAAACATAAGCTGCTTTTTAATGCGAAAAAAGGTCTGTAAGGGGTTGAAATAGGAGACGAAAATTTGTATGAAAATTACGTTAATTTTAAAGCTAGAAACTTGAAACTTATTATTTAGGCTTTTGATTAGATACAAATAAATACGACATTCAAAGTTTGTATTAATTTTACTCTAAAGGTGGTGTCCACTAATTCGATGCGTTCGAATAAATAAAACTAAATTTTTACTGCCACAAAAAATCTCCATTTTTATTCGACCATGTCACAGATTGCATTTACACGGTAGCTTCTAGAAATGGCACAGAGAAGAGCATTAAAAAAGAGGACGGTGCGATTCTAACTTTTAATTTAAAATTGGTGGAGCAAAATTACTGTAAATATTGAAAACTAAGCAGGTGGTAAAAATAGAGAATGAAAGTTTTTGTGTAATGACGTCGACAAAAAGCTTACGGCCCACAAAATAAAATGATAATAGAAAAACAAAGATTTACGGAGTCATTACAAAATGTGAAACTGAAATTAACGGAAGTAAGAAACTTTCCAAACGCCGCGCACCATACACAATGAGCGGCGGCGGCGTAGCGCAGCGTATGTGGGGGAACGGGCAATATGCCTAAGTGTATTTGCAAAATAATATGCCAAAAAATAAAAAATGCTGCCGAAAGCCACCATACCACGCGGACGAAGTCGCGGGCACAGTAAGTAAATGATACTTATAAAGTTTCAGGGTTATAAAATATGTAATTGCGATATGGGATTATTTTGATATTGACGAAGGAGCTTTAGTGGCTTAGAAATATAAAACGGCATATTTCCAATCTGAATTAAACATTTTTTTAACTTTTTAGTTTTAACTAATAAAAGCTTGTATATTTTTCTTTGTTTATTTAATTTTTTTAGTTATAATTATTTAATTTTTACTGTTGAACTAAATCGAGACCAACAGAAACTTAACAGGCCATCATAAAGGATTGCTTATAGAAAATTTCATGGCTATTGACCGTTGCAGAGTTCTCGCGTCCGTGGCCAACCTTAGGTGCACCGTGCAGGATCACCCACCATAATTGAATGCATATATAAAGAAAAATGGAAATGGGTTCGAGTCCCATCGGAGCTGGTTGTGAGACGGGTCAATTTTTTCTAAATACTTTATTTTCCATTTTTCTATGATAAAAACTGCATTGTGAATGCAAAAAAGTAAAAATTTAAATAACTTACATAAATAAAATTTCGTGTCAGTGCTGTTGACTGTTGAAGAGCTTTCTCGTCTGGAGTCAATTTTACTGTTTTCATGTTTAAGTAGTTCCAAAAATCAACTTTTATCAAAATCGGCCCATAAATAAACAAAAACGTTGGCCGCCATCTTGGATTTTTTATATTTTATAATTGCGTTCCTGTTTTCTTATCAAAATGATACCATAAACCGTGTTTCATCAAAATCGGCCCATAAACAAAAAAGTTGGCCGCTATCTTGGACTTTTCAATAAATTTAACATTGCGTTCCTGTTTTCTTGTCAAAATAGTACCCAAAACCGAGTTTTATCAAAATCGGCCCACAAACAAAAAAGTTGGCCGCCATCTTGGATTTTTTAATATTTTAAAATTGCGTTCCTGTTTTCCTATCAAAATGATACCATAAACCGTGTTTCATCAAAATCGGCCCATAAACAAAAAAGTTGGCCGCCATCTTGGATTTTATAATATTTTTAACATTGCGTTGCTGTTTTCTTGTCAAAATAGTACCAAAAACCGAGTTTCATTTAAATCGGCCCACAAACAAAAAAGTTGGCCGCCATCTTGGACTTTTCAATAATTTTAACATTGCGTTCCTGTTTTCTTGTCAAAATTGTACCCAAAACCGTGTTTCATTTAAATCTGCCCACAAACAAAAAAGTTGGCCGCCATCTTGGACTTTTCAATAATTTTAACATTGCGTTCCTGTTTTCTTGTCAAAATAGTACCCAAAACCGAGTTTTATCAAAATCGGCCCACAAACAAAAAAGTTGGCCGCCATCTTGGACTTTTCAATAATTTTAACATTGCGTTCCTGTTTTCTTGTCAAAATAGTACCCAAAACCGAGTTTTATCAAAATCGGCCCACAAACAAAAAAAGTTGGCCGCCATCTTGGATTTTTTAATATTTTTAACACTGCGTTGCTGTTTTCTTGTCAAAATAGTACCAAAAACCGTGTTTCATTTAAATCTGCCCACAAACAAAAAAGTTGGCCGCCATCTTGGACTTTTCAATAATTTTAACATTGCGTTCCTGTTTTCTTGTCAAAATAATACCCAAAACCGAGTTTTATCAAAATCGGCCCACAAACAGCAAAGTTGGCCGCCATCTTGGATTTTTAAATATTTTTAACATTGCGTTGCTGTTTTTTTGACAAAATAGTACCAAAACCCAAGTTTTGCCAAAATTGGCCCCACACACAAAAAAGTGGGCCGCAATCTTGGATTTTTTAAAATTTTTAACATTGCGTTCCTGTTTTCTTGTCAAGAGTCCTCATCAAGACAATTCAAACTGGTTACGTTGAATCATTGAAGAGTTCCATCAACCATTTCCTGGCTCCAGCAATTGACCTTGGAAACAACTTGGCTCAAGAGTTCTTATCAAGACAATTCAAACGAGCCCAAACTCAAAGTAGTTACGTTGAATTTATGAAGAGTTCCATCAGCCACTTACTGGCTCTAGAATTTGACCTTGGAAATAACTTGGCACATGAGTTTTTATCAAGACGATTCAAACGAGCCCAAACTCGAAGTGGTTACGTTGAGTCGTTGAAGAGTTCCATCAACCACCTCCTGACTCCAGCATTACCTTCGAAACTGCTTGGCACTAGAGTTTCCATCAAGACGATTCAAATAAGCCCAAACTCGAAATGTTTACGTTGGATCGTTGAAGAGTTCCATCAACCACTTCCTGACTCCAGCATCAGACTTTCGAAACTACTAGGCACAAGAGTTCTCATCAAGACGATTCAAACGAGCCCAAACTCGAAGTGTTTACGTTGAATTGATAAAGAGTTCCATCAGCCACTTACTGGCTCCAGAATTTGGCCTTGGAAACTACTTGGCACAAGAGTTCTCATCAAGACGATTCAAATGAGCCCAAACTCGAAGTGTTTACGTTGGATCGTTGAAGAGTTCCATCAACCACCTCCTGACTCCAGCATCACACTTTCGAAACTACTTGGCACAAGAGTTCTCATCAAGACTATTCAAACAAGCCCAAACTCGAAGTGTTTACGTTGAATTGATGAAGAGTTCCATCAGCCACTTACTGGCTCCAGAATTTGACCTTGGAAACTACTTGGCACAAGAGTTCTCATCAAGACGATTCAAATAAGCCCAAACTCGAAGTGTTTACGTTGGATCGTTGAAGAGTTCCATCAACCACCTCCTGACTCCAGCATCAGACTTTCGAAACTACTTTGCACAAGAGTTTTCATCTAGACGATTCAAAGTGGTTACGTACGTTGAATTGGTGAGTAGTTCCATCAGCCACTTCCTGGCTCCAGCATTTGACCAGATATCTGATGTGATGACGTATCAAACAAATTGTTGAGTGGAAAACTAATTATGTCCTGATATTTGTATCGCTTTCCGGATTTTTGGAAATTTTACTTTACCTACCTTTTCTTTACCACCGCTCAAAGTGTTTGTGTACAGATAGTCTGATTTCGAGTGTCAGAAGCTGAGAAAAAGCGACGTGCTCTCACCTTGAAATCAGCGGGCTTACTAAATTTTGCTCCTAGGGCGGCTTGTATATAAACAATGTTTTATTTATCTTCGCGTTCTATACGAAAATGTATGAGCGAAGCGCGCTTCAAAATTGTCAATCTTTGACGCCAGATTGTTCTCAATTTATATAAAAAACGGAAAATATGGCGCGGTGAATCAATTCTATGTTTCATTGTCATTTAATTTAACATTAAATATTACTAAAAAGATTATTTTTCTTTAACAATATCTTTAAAACAAAAAACGTTGATTTCACTGTTTTTAGTGAAGTTTGCGTTTTTTTTGCCATTAACGTGAGTAAAATATTTAAAATTTTCCACGGTGTTATTGTAGAGTAACTATTCCTGTTCACTATCATATTTTTTAAAGTAATATTTGTCGTTAATTCTATGTTCAAAGTTTAAAACCCTGAAAGCTGTTTTACGCTTTTCACTTACCGCCGGCCCTTAAGTAATGTACTATCTTTAAGTATTACTTTTTAAATCATAGAAGTTTTTGTAGGGAATATACTTTGTTTTTTGATTATACATATCATTTGTTTGTTATCAAATTAGTATAATGATTACTAAAATAACTCAAGAATATCTTTAAAATTGTTCATTAAAAGTAAGTATTGAATCAACTGTATTCTAGTCAAAAGTATTTGATACTGACCCACGAAATGCCATTATGTTGTAGTTTTTCAATTTCTTATTTAGTATAAGCAATTTGAACCCTGATACTGTTCTGTTATTAAATTTAATATTAAGCGTCAGTGTATTGATTTCTTTTGCTAAGTATTTAATAAGCTAGATAAAAGCAGATATTTATGATATAAGTATACTCTTTACCACTTGTATACCTATAATAAAACATCTTGATCTAATTCAATAAATTAGATCAGGATGTTTTTGAATTAGCGAATAATAAGTATGTTACAGATCTTTCCGGGTATATCAGATCTTTTGTTTTATAAGTGTTTGCTGATCATAATCTAGTAGCGTGAAAGCCTTTTCGAAGCCGTATAAACCAGGGTTTCCCAAAGTGGAGTCCACGGATCCCTTAGGGGTTCGTAGCATGGGTATCGGGGGGGTCCGGAGTAGCACAGTAAACTCTTAATATATTATTTACTTTATATATTTATTGTGGAATTATGAATGTTATAACTTTCAATTTCGCGGTGAATTTACTAACTTTGGCAATCAACCACGTGACTGTGGCTACCAATAAAAGTGATGTTTAAAATTCGACTCAGTTTAATCTCCTGAAAATTCTTCGATGGGGGTAAATTGTAAAAGTGGGCCTTGTGACTGCAAAAAGTGTAAGCAACACTGGTTTAAACAGCTTTTTTATTTAAATTTTAGTTTATTTATTGACTTTATTAATAAGTATAGTTGTATCATAGCTTAATACTAACAAAAACATATAAATATTATCATGATGTAAGTTGTAAAATTTTGAATGTTCTACAGTTAACAAATGTAAAAAATTAATATTAAAAGTAAATATTTTTTATCGATAAAGATTAATCAAAAGGACTACTTACCTGAAAATTTATTTGCAAGTACCTACAACATCTATGAGTTAAAATAATGTATTTTTTTATTGTCTAGTAGACCAGGCTCCCTGTTTTACCCTCGCAACCCTCGGAAACGCTCTCGACAGCGGAATGTATGCACTGTCTCCGTCACTCACTATAAAATAGACAAAGACAAAGCACAGAATTCGAATCTCCGGCGTTTTGCTAATCAGGGGGCTTGTTTAGATTAGTTTAGACATTGCAACCAACATTTTAGAAACAACCAAATACAATTAAAATGCTCATATTAGTATTAATTGAAAACACAGTGACTAGATTGATATAATTATTAGGTATATAAAATGAATGTGACAACTTATGTATAAGGCCAAGCTATCTTTTAATTACAATTAAGTATACAACTTTATAAAAAAGTTTACAAAGCTGACAAGGCACGTACCTATTACCGATGCAGATTTTTATTAGAAAACAAGATATGCCAACTTAAGTTTTTTTTAATAAACATAAGCACCTCTCGTTAACAGGTGCGATTTATTTGACTATTTGAATATCACATTTATATAAAGTAATAATAATGACATTGAGATAAATTACAAGATATGACACCCTGTATACTACTATTAGGACACGGTGCAAATAACGAATTGAATACCTAAAACTCAAATTGGTATTCGTCAAAAAGTAAGTACAGTCAGTAAGTACAGGGACAAATTCGGTGAACCACTTTCCGTAGGGCTAGCGGTACACCGTTCACTTGCAGTCTCTATCACTAATTGTTAATAAATTGTACTACCTTAGTTTAATACATAACCAAGTAGTAAAAGAGTGCGCGTGAATGGCGAGGCACAAGCCAAACGAAAAGAAGTTAGAAGTGGTTCACTGAATTTGTCCCTTACTTCGAACAGTCAGGGACTGTTGCAGTACGTATACTGCAAGGGTATTTTTGAAGTGAATTGTTCAAATATTCTAGTACTTATAGCTAATGGCAAAAAATATTTTTAAACAAGTACTAGGTATGTTAATTTACTCACGGAAGTGCTCGAATTGATGTCTATACATTTTTCAGCTACAAAGAACCCAAGTAATGTAGCCATTGAAGTGCGCACAGAAGTTTTAAATAGCTGTTCTAGTCATTTATCTCAATGTATACCTAGTTAATAGGTTTGAAACAAGAAAAAGACACGGGTTAATTAGATCTTTATTTTGTTGTGGATGTTTGCAGCATTTGCCCCTAATAAGTGTACTAAGATAAAATATGTGCGTCAAGTTAGCAGCCTCACAACAGAATTAGATGGTTTTGATTATGTCAAAAAATACTGTATAAATAGTGTTAAATAGTGATGTATATTAAATAAATAGTGATACTTTGATACAAAAGATATTTGAGTATCTTAGTGAGGCTGCTAACTTAACGTCAAGTTAGCAGTCACCTCAAGAAATACAGTTCGTATCAATATGATTTATATGTCAAAAAATACTGTATAAATAGTGTATCGTAAACGCAAAATTTCAAAAGTAGTGCTTTAATACAAGCCGAGATATTAGGGTCTCTAAGTGGGCTGCTAACTTGACGTTTCTTGCGATGGAGATTCCAGGGAAACAGGTACAAGTTTTAAATAAATAAATACTTGAAAAAATACTGCGTGAAATAGTGAATCTTAGGATATAAATAAAAAAAGAATTCTTCTTTGCTATTTTCAAAAAATCTAATGTTAACTTCTACCATACATTCGATTTTGGGTACAGTCGTGTACAGTTTTCTTTAGACGTATTGATATTGTCAATTTTTTTATTCCAGTCATTTTAAATGACACATAATCTATCGTATATCGAAACATAATATGTCAAGCATTTGTCATATGTGACTCGAATTAATTTGGCGAAATCCGGAAGGACACCACAATGCATACAAGAAGTAGACACGAATCAATCTCATAGTCTTGGATAGCGTTAGACGTTAAAAGTTATGACAATTAATTTAACAGGTAAAATAAATATTAACTTTAACAAAGTAAAAATAAATGAATGAAACAGAATCACTATTTTTTACAGCATGTTATTTTTTCTTGTCGTACATTTGGGAACGCCCCATCGCCAGCGCAAACGAGTCACTGGCGTAGTAGGTACAAAGCAACACCACGAGATGGCGTGATTTTGTTTACTTACGTGATTTCGGTTCGATGACATGACATTGGAGAAAAGTTTTGTTTGTTTTAAAATTGGTGAGCAGTGAGTACATTTGTACCATAAGAAGTGATATCACGTGCAAGTTTATATCCTATAATAACAACCTACAGTTACGTAACTTATTTTCTACTAGCGGCCGCTTATTTTTGTTTTTCTTGTGTTGACAAGCACCATCCTCCAACTTTTAACTGTTATGCAGTTTTTTAACCTTCCACCATCAGCTAAACTAAATAACTTAAAAGAATACAACTAAAGGTCTATTCGTGCATATGGTACTTAAAAAACATGCTTTAACTCCTAAGCGTTAAGTAGTTTTACCTTCCATCATCAGCTCACCTAAATAACCTCAAAGAATACAACTAAAAATCTTTACGTATCAATGATATTTGAGGAGTTGTACCTTCCATCACCAGCTCATCAGCATGTTATGATGACTACCAGATGCAAATACTTAAAAAACTTTAGAAAATCTATAAAATACGTAAATTACCATAAAATTTACGGGTTTTCCTCGATTTCTCCTGGATTCCACCATCAGATCCTAACTTGGTAACAATGTGACCACCTCAGGAGTTTACTCTTTCGAATAAAAAAATAATCATTGAAATTGGTCAATAGTTCGCGAAGATATTGACGTGTAAAGCAGGAACTACCAGTCAAAAACTATGTGTTTTTTCAGGATTGTGAAAAAACTACTGAACTGACTACTTTAAATTTTTCATGGGACCACACATAAACTATTTTCTTTCAGATAAAAAAAGAATTATTAAAATCGGTTAACAACTGGCGAAGTTATGGTAAAACATACATTAAAAAAATACAGTCGACTTGAGAACCTCCTCTTTTTTTGAAGTCGGTTAAAAAGTGGGTAGAAATATATTTGTTTAAATACCTAATCAATAGCATTAAACCGATTATACGTATGTATTGAGACAATCAAAAACATATATTTCACTTTTTTGCTCGATAGTACGCACTTCACGATTGAAATAAAGTTTGAACCTTATTACTAAGGAGCAAAGTTCAACATTGATCGTCAGCATATATTCAGATTATTATGTAGAAGTTTACATTAGATTTTTTGAAAATAGCAAAGAAGAATTCTTTTTTTATTTATATCCTAAGATTCACTATTTCACGCCGTATTTTTGCAAGTATTTATTTATTTAAAACTTGTACCTGTTTCCCTGGAATCTCCATCGCAAGAAACGTCAAGTTAGCAGCCCACTTAGAGACCTTAATATCTCGGCTTGTATTAAAGCACTACTTTTTAAAATTTGCGTTTACGATACACTATTTATACAGTATTTTTTGACATATAAATCACATTGATACGAACTGTATTTCTTGAGGTGACTGCTAACTTGACGTTGAGTTAGCAGCCTCACTAAGATACTCAAATATCTTTTAAATCAAAGTATCACTATTTATTTAATCTACATCACTATTTAACACTATTTATACAGTATTTTTTGTCATAATCAAAACCATCTAATTCTGTTGTGAGGCTGCTAACTTGACGCACATGATAAAATTTACTAGGTCATGTCATAGAAAATTAGTTAATTGTTGTTCGTCTGAATTTAATGTACCCTAATCATTGAAATAACCAAGTCATTATCCAAAAGTAGACTTTACAATGTACAACATAGACAATAAAAATGTGCGTCAATGCAAACATCATTTTTAACAAATAAATGAATAGATAAAATAGTTTTCTCGTTTTATTTTATGCACGTTTTTCATCGCGAGTACTGCCGCCTTACTCACAAACCCGACAGCGGAAAATATTTCTGTCACTGTCACTCACTTCTGAATAGACAAAGCAGAAGTCGAATCCGATTCAGTTTCCGAACGGTTGCGAATCAGGGGGCAGGATCATACTATATTGTACTTTGTTAAATGTGGCATGGGTCCTATGACAGCTCATTTTCGTAACTAGAAATAGGGTCTAATTTTCTAAATAAGCTGCATAAAAATGTCTAATGTTGATTTTCTTGAGTGAGCTGTCATAGGACCCATGCTACATTGAACAAAGTACCTATACTTGCCTATATACCACATTATGTTTCGATAAATAGAAGTTGATGTAATTCATAAGTATGATAATATCTAAAGTAATTGTTTATCTTTTCGCCTTAATAACTAAAGTAGCAATTCGAATGTTATCATGTAGGTCACGACCTATCCGATATAATTCTGTGATTGCTCTCAAATTATCGAATTTATTATAACGGTGGCTCAATTTAAAGGAAACAAAACAAGTCTTAACTATTGATTAACATTTATTTACAGAGAGTTGTAAATTTATAAAATAATAATTCTATAACTTACTTATTAAAAAATCGAAGTATTGAGTGGCAGATGAGCTTTGATCAACAATAGGAGGTACCTATATTATAGGTATAATGCTTTATCTCGCGAGCGCGGATGAGCCACGCTTTTGTGTGTAGACCGCAGCCTCCTTTTGTCATACTAACTGTCTGTCAAACCGTGGATGCACACAACCACAGCCGGTCTCTATCGTCTTAGAAGACGATAGAGATGGCTGTGACACAACAAAAGACGGACCGCGCTCGTGTGATAAAACGTCTGTACTACCTACTAGATATATCGGTTGGAGTTCCAAAAACGGCCAAGCAAAAAAGAGGGTATTTCAAAGGTGTGCTCTTATTTCATATCGATTACCGTCATTTTCGACGTAAGATCGTAACTTTAGTAACCTTTTTCTCCATTTAAAAAAAGTTAGTAGGTGCCATGCTTGCTTCGTGTTTTAGTTCGTGAGGCGTCATCTAGTGATATTGTTGATCGATGCAGATGAGTAATAAATATTGAAACGTCAACAATAAAATTTGTTCCTTATTACGATAGCCACAAAGTACAACAAGCAAATCGATTCTGTAGGAGATATAAGTCTATGAAGAGCTGAAAACCCTGACATACTAACACACAATAGTAACTGTCAAAATCTCTTGAAAATTTTAAATAACTAACTTTTGAGTTTAAGCTCTTAAACTGAGGGCAGAAGTATTTGTATTTTGTACCAGTGAGTTAATGACGTAGAATTTAGTAATGGAAATGTCATTAGAATACTGGGTAAGCCGTATCGATGAGTTGCAGGTTGTCAGCCTTCAGTGTCTTGGTTTGTATGGTGAACTGCACGTTGTTGACGCGCAGACGGCACGGCCTGTCGGGGCGAGCCATGAAGCAGAGCGTGTATAGGGCTGTCTCCAGCTCGGGAGAGGTGCCGACGAACATGGTCACCTCGGGAGCGTCCTTGGTGTTGCTCAGGACTGAATGCTGCTTGAGGATCAGCCCTTTCTGTGAAGGAGAGTTGAGAACTTTTTGACACACTTTTCTTTTTTTTATTATTATCTTTTAGACTTCGATCAACAATAACACCTAGTTCTAGATACATAGTTAGTGTGACAGACATGGCCGAGCGTTATACGCCCACTTGAGAGTATAATTATAAGTAGATTATTTTGACAGTGTCAATAATACTAAGGTATTTCAAACTTGCAACGCTTCCTGTCATTGATAATGTAAGATCGTAACATTCGTAACCTTTTTTCTCCGTTTAAAAAAAGTGAGTCTGTGCCATATAAAATTCTCATTTAGTTTGTGAGCCTTGATCTAGTAGGTACTATTGTTGACCGAAGCTTTTAGACCTCTGTTTGAGTAGGTACAGAAAGCTACTGAAAGATATGTTGATTTTAAAAAGCTACAGTTAATTAACAAAAAGGCGATTTAAATAATGAGGTTTTACTTTTTGTAAAAACATGTAGTGACAAACAAACCCTATTTCAAATAATTAAAAGGAACGACAGTTTTAAAATATGTCCTTGCTGCCATTTTTGGCATTCATTTGCCATTCATCAAAGATTATCCACACTCTTGTTCAATAACAATCAAGATTTATATTCCAATCATTATTGCCGCCTGTCTGATAACCAGTAGATTTATGTGTAACTAGCTTTCCGCCCGCGGTTTCGCCCGCGTGGACTACACGATGTTATCCCGCGGCAATGTGATATTTTTCCGGGATAAAAAGTAGCCTATGTAGGTAGTAGCCTACTACAGGCTACAAAGTATCTGTGTCCCAAATTTCAACCAAATCCGTTCAGTCATTTTGGCGTAATTGAGTAACAAACATTCAAAGATCCAAACATCTAAACATCCAAACATATAATTACTTACGCCAGCAAGGTCGAGTTTATCGATGTGTCCCAGGTAGTTGGCCTTCTGGTCCAACTCGCGCTTGGCGAAGAACAGCCAGCTGTGGAGTCCTGTAACCAGATGCGCATGCGCATGCCTTATTATGCAAATTAAGTCAGATTCGGATGAGATCATTGCAGTCAAGGACGGCGTTGTTACATTAATGGGAGCGATTTACTGTTCAGTATTTGTTGCGTTTAGTGAAACTGAAAAACTTAAAAAAAATCGTGCACCAATTTCAGTTCACATTAATCCTAAACTAAAATTTTCTAGCAAGGTAGAAAGGGATGATTACACAAAATATATGCTTATTACAAGCTAGTATTATGTACTTTTTCTACGTTGTATATTTTTAGATACCTACCATTGTTGCTAAAATGCTATACCTAAGCAAAGTTTTTTTTTTATTCTTTTGGTGTAAGTTTTTGAAGAGATTTCCAAAGCATTCTTTTAAAATATTAGATATTTTTGCTTTCAGAATTTCCAGTCTCAATTCAATTCAGTGCTCGAGGCGAAGCAGCGCTTTGTTCTTTCTGTGTATGAACAATCAAATGCTTATGAAGCATTGAATCATTAAATTCCACCAGCAGTGTGAATAGTTCTCAGTAATTGGTGATAAAATGAGCACGTGCGAGTAAATATCGTCAGATATCGTGTATATATGCACGTCGTGCATACACGTAGGTAAGAAATAAGTAAGTTATTTCGTCCGTCACCTCATTTAGGTATTTCAAATAACCATTTCGGAAACTAGGTGACATTCATAAGTTTAACCAATTGTTAAATCACTCCAAGTTCGAGTTTTGTAACACGTACATAAATACATATTTCCTGCTTTGCAATTATTGATGATCGAAATTCTATTGAAGTGTGTACAGTATATTAGCTATAGCCCGATTAAAACCTTGACATGTCGGAACATCGTGCGAGACGATACGCAGCACCACAGGCGTTTGAGTTAAATTTTGACAAATAGATTGTACCAGCCCATGATCCTAGGGGGAGGGGAGGTAGGTTGATACTCTGGAATTTTGAGACTCATCCTGGCGACGACGCCCTTGATTGTACCTTATTGCAAAGAAACATATAAAATCTAGAAAAGAATTCTTAATGCAAAAGCGATAGTAAAGTTTGCACGTTAATAAACTTATACTCGGGGTACAGAAGCATAGACACCAACACAATATTGCACTGTTACTTTGACTGGTAATTTTTAAGATAACTATATCAAAATTCTCCTGATCCACGGATAAGGAAGACCGCAGTAGGTACCTTTAGCTGTGTGGATATTGCACTCCTTAAAGTTGACTCACCCAGAACCTGGTCGGACTTGAGCTCCGCCATGAAGATGTTCTCAAAGGCACAGCTGCACTTGCACAGGCCCGTCCAGTGGCGCGCGTACTTGGTGAACCAGATCTTTTTCAGCAGGTCCACCTGCTCAGGGTACTCGTTGAACTGAGTCAATCCTAGGAAAAGGGCGAAATTATTATTGTAGTTAGGTAAGTACCTACTAAATTATTTTTTGCTTGTGTTAATTTGGTAGTGGTAGGTACTATACGTATAAAAATGTGCATTTGCAGTGCAGTTTCATGTGCTGCAACGAAAAAGATGGATATCGTTTTAGATTTTAAGAAGAGATAATCAAGACTTTTTTTATATTATTTAGACGTTATTGGCCTTTCATATTGAGCTTAGATACATAGGATCAACAGTGCAATGACCGCACGTTATCGATGAATCGCCAGTCGCCTCAAACAGGATTAGGACTATGCGGCGTTTGTCTGATAATTATCTAGATATTTAATAGCCGCCGCCCGCGAAGTACCTACACACATCATCCGAATCCTTCATCCTTGTAGGATTCCTTATACTCCACAAGTAATTGTGGGAATGTTATTTAAGGTGAAAAGGTCCAGTCTATCTCTCGTCTTAAGTTATCATATTACCTAATCAAAGATGTGTGAGAAAACTGCCAAAGGACTTGTATTAGAGTTTCGTTTGAGCAAGACGAAAACTAGTTATGTCTATTCTGACAACCGCCGAGTGATGTACTCACCGGTTTTCAAGGTGCCGCTATACCAAGAGGTCTCCGGGATCGATTCCCGGTTGGGTAAATATTGAAAACGAACTTTTCAATATTTCCTCGGGGTCTGGGTGTATGTGGTACCTACCCGTCGTTGTTTCCAATTTTCATAACACTACACTACTGCTCAAGCTACCTACTACAGTTTGGTATTGGAACAATGTAGGTAGGTACTATGTGATGGACCTAGTTTTTTATATTTTTCTATTCGGAAGTAATTATATAAGTTTATTTGGATTTGTAATACGTTACATAAATGATTAAAACTAGGTATCGTCTCACTAGTTAATCTAAAATGTTGCTGACGTTATAGAACAAGGAAAATGATTTTGTTTTGTATGCAAATTAAGATTGCGATTTTTCCATTGCTTCCTGGAATTTACTTGTTATCTTTAATATTGAAATGTGTGCTGTTGCTATAAATAAATGGTAATTGAAATCAACCGTACCTTTGCTGACAAGGAAGTTCATCAAACTCCTCATCGGGCCGGTGGCAAGGATGGTGTTTATGTACGTCACTTGTTCCGTCTCCTCCTGCAATGATCTCATCTTAATATACATAAGGAAAAGGTCCCTACACTTTAAAAAAAAATATAGTATGAGACTATAGCAAAGAATATGTCAAATATTAGTTAAGCTTCATTGTACAACAGCTTATTTTCTTCAGTCTAATAAAATAAAAGTTCTTACTTATTCTAATATACAAAAGGAATCGCTAAAAAGCGTCATAACTTGTGACGTGTTTAAGTACTGCTTATAACGGATGCGGTTACAATATAACATTATTATTCTAAAAAAAATTTTGGACATAGGCAATTTACCACAATTAACACTGATAGAGTTTACTTACGTTAGGCGTTACGAATTCTGGCCTTATGACATTCTTGTGGTAATTGTCAAACAGAGCTACAAAAGGCCTGATGGTTGGGCCGTTCCATACGTTCTCTGGGACTGTGAGGAGGCTGTCAAAAATAAAAACATGGTTGTTTTATTTAGACCGTCTTCCGGAGGCCTTGAAATACTTAAGATATTTCTCATGCATTTTACAGAGTTTTTACTGAAATAATGAGTTTCATATTATCGCATGACAAGCTTCGATGAAGTTAGATAAGCTTATATTTCTGCTAGTAGCAGAAGGTAGGTACTTTTGATTCGATTAAGTACTAAAATAAGTAAGGTAGGTAAGTGTTGGGAAACTCACTTAGTTGGCGCCTCGTCGTTCTTCGACATTGGGCTGGTTTTTCCCTGCAAGTTGACTTGGATATAGTTGATCGCATTGTTGATATCCCCATTGAACATCTCCTCGCTGACACGCATCAGGTCTTCGTCGGTGGTCGAGTCCTGGACCTGCTTGAGTAAATCAACATAGCTTTTCTTCTTCGCATAGTCCACTACGCCACCAACGACTGTACCGATTTGCGAGAGTGTGTTAGTAGCTGTGTTTCCCTGCTGACCAGTCACGGAGTTGCTGATCAAATTGGGTAGTATGCTGTTGAAGATCTGGCCGGCAGTCTGCGCTAGATCGTCAGCATTAGCCGCTGCCACAACCAGGAGAAACAGGATAGTTAACCGCATTTTGGAACTGTAAAAGACGTTCCGTGGAGCGAGATCGCGACGCACTAGTGATCTTTGCGCCCGCGCAAAGAGGCGGCGATACTGTGCGACCTCTAGGTGACGTCATGTTCGACTATGTAGCCACAGATATGGCATGTTATTGAGATTCAACTCGTGGCCACATCAAGTTTTTGTACCGGTAGCTGCACAGAATACGTAAAGTAGGTATTAGAGCATTGTTAACCATTATTTAAATAGCCCTGGGAAGTAAACAAAAATGACCTTGGAAATGCCAGCGAACTTTTAAATGGTATATCTATCTGCTGTTTTGCATAATTTATAATTTAGATTTGGTAGCGCTTTTTATGTAGGTACTTATAGGTCATATTGAACATAGAAAATTCTGGCGTCAGTTCAGTCATAAGTCTGCTTAGAGTTTTGACTAATCCCAGAATGGTGGAAAATGGAAACGGTTACCTACATGATCAGTCCAGACTGACACAGACTGATAAAAGTACGGCACAGGCGTCGTTTGGATTGGACACAGAACGCAACAGCCTTCAGTATAGACTATTATACTTATTATAATATTCTGTGGTATAGTATGGTTATCTAATATAAAGAAAAACCGGTCAAGAGCGAGTCAGACTCGCGCAACGAGGGTTCCGTACCATATAAATATTATAGGTAGGAAGGAGGACATTTTGGTTGTAAGTAAACAAAACGTGAAAATGTTTTCATCGGCGAGTTTATATTCGCCAGAGAATTGCGGTGTAGAATATTGCAGTTTTAGGTTAGCTCCATCTCTTGACCGATAATGGAACTAATGTATAATTCTTGTTGATGATTTTGAAAAAGTCTCTAGGTATTTAGGCATATTTTGACTTTTTCTGTTATCTTTGCATAAACTTCTATCACATAATAATTTCAAATTTTTCTATATCCAAACTTCGGAGATAAGGTGGTATTTTTTTACATTTTTCATCAAAAGTCGAAATCTATGCGGACTAAAAAAATAATAAATGTTTGAGAATATGCAAGAATAATGCTATGAATAGTTGGTCAAATGTCATCTAAAACTATTCCAAATTAATTTGATAGCATTTGTTGTGGGCGGAAAAACTTACGACGTGTCTTGCTCCAGGCTAGTGTCCTTTTAAAAGAACGTCACATAACAAAAAATATTGACAAATCAAATCTCAATTTTACAATATTTTTTGTTATGTGGCGACTTTAAATGGACGCCAATCAGTCTCCTGTCAGTTGTCTGTATTCGAAACGGACTGACGAATTAATATTTATTTTTCACAGTCCAGTCCGTCCGTCCGTCCGTCAGTCCAAGGGTTACACGATAATTCTGTGGTCATTCTGACCAGAATGATGGACTGAACCGACGCCAGAATTAGCGTGTAACCGATGTCAGGTTCATATTGGATATGTTACATCAAAACATCATTGTTATGGCGTCAAACTTAGATAAGATGGTGGTAGCTAGCCGGGCGGACTTAGAACAAACCCCAACACACCACCAATCTATAAGACCGCCGGACGCCAGAGCATGGCGTTTTCAACTAAACTGGTAGGTAGATTTACTATTTAGTACTAGAAAAATGGAAAATGAAGTATTTAGAAAAAATCGACCCGTCTCACAACTAGCTCCGATGGGACACGAACCCACGACCTTTCGCTTTCCGGGCGACTGCTCTAACCACTGAGCTACGGAGTCGTTACGAGAAGCGTCGAATTTATCCAATACTTCTTACTCGCTGTATAGTCAGCGTTAATTTCATCAATGTGGAGATATTACTACCCTCACACGCGAAAGAAATACCTTTCCAGGTATTTGGCAATCGCTAAAGATGAAATTACTATTGCAAGTTATTTTAATTTTTAGTTTTTTGCATTCACAATGCAATTTTTATAATAGAAAAATGGAAAGTCCCATCGGAGCTAGTTGTGAGACGGGTCGATTTTTTCTAAATACTTCATTTTCCATTTTTCTATTATAAAAATTGCATTGTGAATGCAAAAAACTAAAAATTAAAATAACTATTTAGTACTATATTGGTGGAAAATAAAAGGTGACAGGCTAGCCGCACCGCACCGTATTGGCGCTTTTCTGCTTATGATTTCAAAGATACAACCAAAGAATATACGACTTCATTAGCTGTGTACATATATAGCACATCATGCAAATTATCTTTGGTCAGTCAGTTGTAGTCATAAACTGATTTAACAATTCAATGACGCATACCATTTTTTTACCAATGGAACACAGATTGAATATCGTATGGAACTACAAAATCACAATAATGTGGAGAACATCATTGTGTTGATTTAATAAAAAAAACTCAGTTTATACAATTTAGCAATTTCACCTAATAAGGAGCTAAGTATTGACTCGGCAGCCTAGTGCCAAGTCAGCATAAGCTCAGAGTATCTAAGAAGAAAAAAACCGGATCATCCCTTACTGTTCCAAGTGTGTATAAACCGGGAAAAAATTTACAGTGATAAAAGCTATTAACATTATAACAATATTTTTTCAATCAGAGTGGCTTCTAAAACAAGTCCCCTACAATAAGCAAAACCGAATACCTGATCGAAGCAGTCACTGTTTCAACGATTATGATGATGAGGACATTTCTGCAGAATCAGCATTCTGTGCGCAGTGCCAGCGATGTATAAAACATGAAGTAAAACACGATTTTCTCGACTGCGCACGCGACACTACATTTCAGGGGCTCGCTCGTTCGCGACCGAAGACGATAATGTCTCTTTTCAGCTGACTTTCTTTTGTTCGTCTCTTTAGATCTTAGAAAAGCCTGTTTTAGATTTTAGATAAAACCCTCAGTTTTAGAAGTTTAGTGTGATTTAACGTCTTTGTATCTTCTGCGCTCTAAAGTTATGAACAAAGTCACGAAATAATAAGCACTAATCAAACGTAATCGCCTTTGTAACGTAAGAATAGGTATCTACTTGCATTGCAACAAGTGCCTAATACAATAGGTTAAATAATATTTTATTTTGTAAGAAGGTTTATTTAAGTGTAGTTCAATCATCACAAAAACTACGTTTCGAGAACATTATGTTGAGGTAGATATTTATCGTCTATTACCGTTATCCAAGCATTGCCTATCTCTATTCTTCTTAAAAATGTTGTTCAAAACTCTGTCATGTTTATAAACGGCTTTAATAGCGAATTCGAGAAGTTTTCAAACATAGTTTGTGAACAGCGGACGATGACAACTACTAATACAATCTTCCACTTTATTCTCATTAGTTTTAACACCCACACATGCTTTACGTTTGCAATATTATTATTCTACAACACATCAGACTATTCGGCTCTTCTATTCTATTGTAATATCATTTATGGTTCGAATATCATTGCTTCTTTGAATACTTTCTGAAAAAAAAATCTTAACTAACATATTTAACTTGTACTTTACCGTAATTTCTTGTTATTTACTTACTAACGATACCAGCTATAGTATATTAATATTATCATTTCAATATAATCAAATTGCAGTAATTAAAGTGAACCTGTTCAATTGACTAAGGAAAACAAGCTACCTAAGTATCATAAACAAGGACTTCCAAGTAATGGCGTTTAACATTATTTATGTGGTAGGTACATACATAAAAAGAAGGTAAACATTTTTGAGAACCATTAAAGTAAGTAATAATTATTGTAATCTGTATCGAGAAGCGTTATCGATGAGGTCACCAAAGAGGTCGCACACGTCTCGAGAAGCTGTCAGTGCTGTGTTGACCCCCACAGAGAACCCGTTCTATCTCGAACCACCGAAAAGGTTGTTAGCAAAACAGTCGGTTGCGAGAGGATAATCGCTGCAGACATTTAAAAAGATATAAACGAGGACACCATGAGGGCGGTTTACGTTTTGCTGTTTGTGTTTTGTTATGTTGAATGTGAGTATTACTTGTTTTGATTTTGGTATTATTCTGTGTTATGTGGTATTATTGCATTGTTTGTCATCGTGTAGTTTAAATATAGTACGTGTCTACGATTTTAGTAAATTCTGGTATTAATAGACACAAAAGAAGTAAAGATATGGTATGTAAAATCGTTGCTGTGCTGTTCACAGTTCTAACCTAGCATATCAGTAAAATCTCAAAATTAAATTATAACTTACTAGCGGATCCTCGCGGTTTTACCCGCGTGGTACCCGTTCCCGTACGAATATCGGGATAAAATATAGTCTATGTCACTCGGGATAACTGTAGCTTTCTAATGGTCAAAGAATTTTCTAAATCGGTCCAGCAGTTTTGGAGCCTATTCGATGCAAACAAACAAACAAACAGACAAACAAACTAACAATCAAATTTTTCCTCTTTATAATATAAGTTAGTATAGATGACAAGGACAGAACTATAATAAAAATAGAAGAACTCAGTGAAACTTGTTTGAATTTGATGAAAGTTCATATTTTGAACTTTAACATTTTTTGAAAAATTCTGCACAATTCGGTACCTCTGTTCACTATTGTTGACTTTCTAATTAAATTGTTTACAGGTCGCAAAACCTACCCACCTATCGATAAAAATGCAAATCTCGCATTCATCAACATGGAAGGTGGTGCGGGTGTGAGACCAGGAAGCCAGCCAGCCGCACCAGCAAAGCCACCTACACCAGTTCCTATCAACAAGCCAGCAGTTGTTGCACAAACTCAGAAACCGATAGCCCCACAAGTGGCAACTGTTCCTCCTCAGAAGCCTATAAAACCCGAAGTAGCCACCTTATCTCCTCTTCCAGCTAAGCCAGTGCCACAGCCAGCTAAACCAGTCCAAACCCCAAATCAAATCAAACCAGTGCCAGTCAATCCTACGCCCGCCGTCAACCCCATTACAACTCCCGGACCTGGGTCAGTGAAGCAACTCATCAATTTCTACGACAGTCAAGGCAAAGCTAGCCCTATCAGACCCTACTCTTATAGCCAAGCTGTCAAACAAGGATAAGAAGAAGGACGATTTACTAGAAGATACCTAACGAAAAAGATGTTGATGATAATACATAAATAAGAAAAAGTGACCTTAGTTCCTACGGGATCTACTAATCCCTTCGATCAACAATAACACCTAATCCTCTAAATCTCAAAAATAATACATGATAATCTCGACAGTAGAAATTAAAGAAAGTAACTAAGTCATAAGTATCATTAAATATTCTTCCTACCACAATTCCTAAAATAAAAAGTAACAATCACACGTATTACCTACTATTATTTTTTCATATAATTACGTAAAGATAAGAGTAACGAGTTGACATAAGTTCCATTAGAAACGAAGTCAACGTCCGCCACATCAGCCGGATACATCTAGAAAAGGCATAAAGGCGCATTAAGACGTAAACAATTGCTGGCGAGCCTATTTCCAGCGAGTGAAAGTGCCTGAGCAAACGAAACCAGCCGCACGCTGCGACTGCCGACGCTGATACGCGGTTTATACCATACGATTCGATACTCCAATTGCAAAAGGCAAGACAAAACATGGCATCTTATGGAGATCCTTGGGGAGGCCCTATGCCTATCAGTATTCAATACTCAATATTTTATTTGCAACCATAATGAAGGTACAGTATCGCTGATACTGATGATTAACTATGATATTGCATAATTGGATTAATTATAATGGCTACTTTGTGTTGTGAGATGAGACTGCATTTTATTTATTTATTTACTGGAAGATCAACTGCTTAGCCTATATTCGTAGTTTTTCATTTATTGAGAAAGTTTAAGAAAAAGAGTTACTTACGATCTTATTAGGATTAAAATAAGTGGGACAGGAGACCTCTTTGTGGGCACTTAAGGATTTTTTTTAGTTCAAAGCACTTATTAAAATTTTTAGTTTTTTGCATTCACAATGCAATTTTTATGGTTGAAAAATGGAAAATGAAGTATTTAAAGCACTTACTGCTAATTGGTCTTAGGTCTAAAAGAGAAAAATTATATCTTAATTTATAGAAAATTTATCTACCTTTAAAGGTAAATCTTTCAGATTCAACACTAAATATTTTTTGTAAATAACATAAAATTGCCATTAGGCAATAAGGCCGCCTATTGTCTGTTTTCTATATTTTATTTTGTCTTCTTGTCATTGTATTTCTTTCGTTGTGTGCAATAAAGCTTTTTTTATTTATTATTATTATTATAAAATATGCGAAGGTGCCAAATGTGTCCCCCGGTGCCCGGTTTTGCTAACTTATTGATTGTCGAAGTTTTGTAAGTATAGCGAAAATTAAAACCAAATCCAGGTTAAATCTATACATTTTAATGTGCTAGAAACTAATCAATTACCATACAAACATACAATAATATAATTGTCAAACAACCGACATCGTTCGAAGGATTGCATCGTTGAAGTGGCAGTAGGCGGGACACATAGCGCGGAGAACCGATGGCCGTTGGGGTGGAAAAGTTCTCGAATGGCGACCGCAAACCGGACGACGTTCCGGGGGCAGGCCCCTACATGGTGGACCGAAGATCTGGTCAAGGTCGCGGGAAGCAGCTGGACACGGGCAGCGCAGGGTCGACCGTTGTGGAGATCCTTGGGTGAAGCCTATGCCCAGCAGAAGGCGTCGTACGGCTGAAATGATGAATATAATTGTAAAAATACAAAGGTTATAATAACTGGGTGTGTAATATATGATATAACAACATTTCGTATAATACTCACAAAATATAACAACACATAACATAAAATCATTTCATATAACATTCATTTTGTATAATCAACGAATGATATAAATTCAAAATTTATAATTTTAAACCGTATGATGAACATTTGATATAAAAACGTTTCATATAATAAACATTTACTGTAACACTTACATTGTATAATATTTATAACACATAATGGTTATATAACATAAAATCATTTCATATAACGTTCATTTAGTATAATCAACGAATAACTATTTCTGGCGCTTCGCCGGCCGCTGCCGCGGCACGCTCGCTTCGCTCGCTCGGCTCGCGCTTTGTTTTGTTCACAGTTCTAACCTAACCTAACCTATCATCAATTGTTTTGTCACCGTTATGGCTTTTTATGGCGGGCCGAGCCCCCCGTTCGTGGGCACTGTACCCCCCGTGCCCCCTGCTCCTTTGCCTACCCTATACTTTTAATTGACTAAATTGATGGTTATATAAAACAAAATTATATCAAATGATCGTTATAGCAAATGTGTTTTATATAAAATATTTTTATATAAAATGAGCGTTATGTTAAATGATATAATATAAAATGATGATTATATCAAATAAACATTATGTAAAATGAAATTAGTTGAAATGTTGTTATGGCAAACGTTTATTATGTCATATGAACGTTATTGAAATGAAATTATACCAAATGAAATTATATCATTAATTACCCATAATAACTTTCATCCTTAACAAAATTATTAAAATTTTCTTAAAAAAAATTGAAACAGAAAATGGCTTTTATTGAACCAAAAAATCATATCACATAAGGGATATTAACGATTTTTCTAATTACCTTAAAATCTCTTTTTAAAACTTTTATAGCAAACAGTGGCCAAAACGGGGGCTTCTGCCCTTTAATCAGCTTCCTACTGAATTAAGTTGGGTGGATGATGGAAGATGTCGAGACTACCTTTTTTGCAAATCTTAAAGGGAGCGCAAAAAATGATGAGATTTCGTACGTTAACTGGGAAGTATTTATTCAAGCGGCAAAGCTTCAATGAGGTCCAAATAGGTATATATAATATACCTATAGAGGAAAATGTCGTACTTTGTAAATGTCATCGAAGAAATTCCCGGCGTGGTGCCACGTCGTGCGGTAATGGGTGTGCACGTAAGGCAAAATCTAACAAGATTTCAGATTGCTTCAAAGAAAAAATAAAAACTGAGAATAATCTATTTTTATGTAAAAAGTTTAATATTGGGTAAGCATTTCGTTTCTACCACTTTCTATTCCTGTTCAATATGCAGTAAGTACCTAGCTAAAAATTGCAGTCAAATGCGAAAATTGAATTGTAGCAATTTCGTAAAAAGTAAGTAGGGCAGGCGTACCGGTTTTGGCCACTTATTGCTCTAAAAATTTTTTTAAACAACTTATAGCCATTTCTGATAAAGGCAATTAAAATAAGGTATTTTAAGGTAATAATAAAAACCGTTAGAATTCCTATGCCCAGCAATGGGCGTCGTTCGGCTGACATGATGTTAGAATTCCTTATGTCATAAGATTTATTTTCAATAAATTCCATTTTCTGTTTGAAAAAATGTTTTGAATGAAAATTTTAAGAAATTTGTTTTGGATGAAATACTTTATAAACCTTTGTTTTTTACAATTAAATTGTTGTTTTGCAATTGACTGGTTTCTAGCGCATTAGAATATATTGATTTTACCTGGGTTTGGTTTTGATTTTTCGCAATACTTACAAAAGTTTAACTATCAGTAAGTGGCCAAAACCGGTACATTTGGCACCTCTCACACATTTTGTATTATATACAAAAAACTATTAAACTTTAAAAAAATTGAAAAATGTACCTTTAAAACTAGATAAATTATCTATAATTTAACATATAATTTGTGTCTTAAATACCTAAGACCATTTAGTACTTAGTGGTAGACCATAACAGGTGGTAGGTAAAAAAATGTTGGACGATTCATAAGCATTAATTTTATTTAATCTAAGTATATGAATAAAAATTTATTGACTTTGACTTTGAGTGCTTAAAAGTCAAAAATTCCTTAAAGTGGCCACAAAGGGTACCTCTGCCCTACCTACTTATAAAATATTCTTCTTATTATCTCTTTAATATCGACCTTTAATATCGACCGGATCCTAGGCGTTTTTTTTGATGTCGATATCTGTTAAATAGATACCTAATGTTCCGAATTAGTTTCAGTATCTACGTGCAAAAGACATCAACGCATGGTTTTGAAAGTACCTACTTAAGTGTTAAGTTAAAGAGTTAAAGGCACATAGTTTTATGATAAATAAATATAGATATTTTCTTACAATCACACCAATTATCTAAGCCCGTAGTTAATTTCTTAAGAAACTGTGTCTACGTGAACTTATAAATCTATAAAACTTTTTGTTTGTAAATACATGAATTTATGAATGACGTAATAATTATTAGAATTAGACGAGTGACCGCGATTATGTCGTGCTAAACTTATTTTAATAGTTGCTAAACGTTGTTCATAAGGCGTCATTGCCGCCTAAAATGTGGACTTAACTTTTTTACTGAATTGCTCATAGAAGTGCCAAAGGAGCTTCGTACAGTGTTAGGCCGTTTGTGCACTACCACTGAATTTTACCGATCCGGAAAAAAACGGATGCTTGTATTTAATTAATTACTAATATAAATGATTAATTATTAAAATACAAGCATCCGTTTATTTCCGGATCGGTAAAATTCAGTGTAGTGCACAAACGCCCTAAGGGCGTTTGTGCATGTTAATCATTTATAATAGTAAGAATTTATTTATTTCGTGTAGTTTCAATGTTTCGAACCCTAAACTACACGAAATTAATAAATTCTATTGTTTATAATAATTAATTATTAAAATACAAGCATCCGTTTTTTTCCGGATCGGTAAAATTCAGTGTAGTGCACAAACGCCCTATCACTAAAGTTATAACAAATTGTAAAACATATTAGAATTCGTTTTATCTTCTATTGGAATTTTAATTAAACGAAGACGTTATTAACCACCTGAGTATTGTAATTATTGAAATAGCTTATGAATAAATTCAATAATAACGCCTTTAAATTAAAATAAATAAATAAATAAAATGTAAACGTATTTCGAACTTGCTAATTGTTTAGTTTAATATACTAGTGGCTCGCCCCGGCTTGGCATGGATACAAACAACCTCTGTGGTCTAGTGGTACACACCATCGGTATCAGACCCAATAGTCCTTGGTCCCAGATTCCCAGTGGGGGTACCTATTATACTCGGTTTGGTATAACTTGTTCAAAGTCCGCCTGGCTAGGTACCACCATCTTATCTAAGTCTGACGCCATAACAACGATGTATTCAGCATTGTTGTGTTCCGGTAGTTAGAGATAAGATAGCCAGTTCCTCAGTAATTGGAGAATTCCGGGAGTAGTGCGCTTCCACCTTCAGCCTTATCATCACATAACACTGGATATGATAAAAGATAAGTGCTAACTGGTAGTGGATAAGAAAAAGTATTATATTATTCATATAAAACTAACTCTTGAACCACTTTGTCTATTGTTTTATCTATACATCTATACAAATAAATAAAATTGGAGTGTCTGTTTGTAACATTGATTGAAATAACCGCTTTTTACTACATGCATATCATATAGTATTATGCATATACGGTACATATACCAAAATGACATGTTTTACAATTTTTGTCTGTCTGTCTGTTTGTTCCGGCTAATCTCTGAAACAGCTGGACCGTTTTTGACGGGACTTTCACTGGCAGGTAGCTGATGTAATAAGGAGTAATTTAGGCTACTTTTCATCCCGGAAAATATCATATTCCCTCGAGATAACGTCGTGTAGTCCACGCGGGTGAAACCGCGGGCGGCCGCTAGTTATGATATAAAACCGCATAAAAATACTTTATTTTATTTTATTTTATTTTATTAAGGATAAAAAACAGTTGTACAATAAAGTGTAAGGTTAACAATTCAAATGTAGTATAGTCTTAAGTCATTGTACAGCCAACCTCATTATCCACTAATTACCGTTATAAATTAAACAATTGCGCTAAGACATAGAACTTCAACAGTGCGGTGGTACATTAAAAATACGATCAGATAATGAATGATTTTTACGTAAACATCCACAAGAAAGCTAGTTAACTTATTTTATTGATAATTTTGATCTTGTGCTTACTTATAAACTAGGCAAAGTAATAAATAAATAAAATAAAAAGAGTACTTTTATATCTTCTTCCAAAACTCCAAGGTTCATGTAAAAGCAATAAGACAAAGACACAGAAAGACTACTTATGTGTTAGGGCTAAGTTGACTTGTTTTTTGTATTGAGATGGTGACAGACAAAACATATCGACGTTGTTAAGACTAACATTATATAGGTTCATTACTCTATTTAAAGGAGCACGAGTACCCGCGTTAGTTTTACATATGGGGAGTGAAAATAAACGGTGCGAATACATTTGTTGAATTCGCTTAGATCTACTTGGCACTTGATAATTAATTTTACCGATCATATCAATGCAATCGAATCGATTGTGACACAGGTTGTACAAAAAGCAAGAACACAAAAGTGACCGCCTCATCTCCAACGTAGTAACGGAGAATTTATCCAGTAAGTTTTCGTAAGATTCTCTTTGGCGAGAACATTTAAAGTTAAGAAATCTTAGGAATTTGCGCTGAACAGATTCGAGCTGTTTATGGTACTTATCATAGATAGGATTCCATACGATTACAGCATATTCAAGTTGCGATCTAATCAAAGATTTGTAAAGATAAAGGTAGGTACTGGGTTGTTTAAAGGCAGAACAGGACCTTGTGATAAAACCGTAAAGTTTGTAAGCTTTGCTAGTGATATGGTCAATATGAGCATCCAAATGCAACTTTGAGTCTAAAAGAATTCCCAAATCACGAATTAATGAAACAGTTTCTAACGGAATGTTACTCAAATGATATTTGTAATGTATAGAATTTCTATTTTTAGTGAAAGTAATGTGTTTACACTTGGGTAGACTAAGATATAATTTGTTATCATTACAGTAAACAGAGAGGCGATCTAGGTCTTGCTGAAGCTTAACGCAGTCCTCGTGATTGCTGATCGTGCGGTATATTTTTAAATCGTCTGCGTAAAGAAGGAAGTTGCTGTTAATAAAACATTCGGAAATGTCATTAACAAATAGAATAAATAATAAGGGACCCAAAATTGAGCCCTGAGCTACGCCTGAAGTTAACCGCATCGTTGAGGAGGCGAACCCATTCACCACAACCTTCTGTGTCCGGTTAGTAATGTAGGATTGGAACCAACGAAACAGATTGCCCCGAATTCCATTAAACGCAATCTTACGTAGCAGTAATTTGCGTAGTTTAAAAGACTACAACGTACAACGGGAAAGCTAGGTACTTTGTTTTATCCTAAGTAGTGAAGTCGTTATTGTTTTATTTCATTTTATTCTTGTTCTAACTATAAAGTCCTCTTTTTTAATTATATATGTATTGACACGTTTATTTATTTATGGCCTTCCCGATACCAAAGCTACGCTTTTAATAAACATTAACTCGACTTTCTAAATCGTCCTTTTTATTCACTTAAGTGATGATTACTGATACTTTATAGGGGTATATCTATTACAGACAAGTTTTTAAGCAAGTCATTTGGCAAAAATTCAAGGCACGAATGAATGGTCTTGGAATTAGAGAAGCAAAAAATGAGTTGTAGTTTATCGATGTCAGTTTCGACAGGGTTGACTGGCTTTGACTCAATCAATATTGACAATATTCATTGTTGTTGTGGTTTCTGACATCGTTTGCTTCAATTCAGAGATCATTATGATGTTTACTGAAGGTTTGTACCGCCCATCAATCTTGAATGAGGTGAAACTACGATATATTCTAAACTTCCTACTATTACTTAAAAATATGAATAGGAAATGTTTCTAGTTTGTGTGTGTGTAAGTAACAAGTGGAGCCAATCGCGAGGCTACCAATAAAAAATTGATAAAAACAAATGATGACAAAAGCTAGGTTCAAAAACTTTCCTTTTTTCAAAATAAATAAGGATACAGATAGGTAGATACATTTTAGTCGGGTCGATTTTGTACTTACTTTTCTATGGAATAGCTGCTGTTTGTCGAAATTTTGTGCTTGGTCAAACTTTAACTACCTATAAAAAAAACGTATTGATAGACTCATTTATTTCATTTCCTTAAGGCGCCGATTCCCCAAAATAGGGTATTTTAAATTATGGATTACTCGCAAATCACAAGTAATTTGGAAAAAATAAATGTTATTTTACAGTTATTTATCTAGTGCTTCCGGCCGTTGTCTTTCGATTGGTGATATTTTACAGTGTCAAATAAAATCCCAAACATCCGTCTAATAATAATTCAAATATCATATTAGGGTAAAGTACCCAATGAGTCACACCAATGATTTTTGTTATCAGCATATCTAAAAAATATGTAACTCGAGAAAAAAGAATCTGTTTTTATTTTTTTCCTATCTTCAAAAATGACTGAGATATTAAACGTTAAAGTACGGCCGCCGAGGAAAATTTCGGTGAACCAATGGCATTAACGTGTGACGTCACGTCGCACTTCCGTATACCTACATAGAATCCTTTGGCTATATAGTTGCGCTCTCACGGTTTCGTAATAATTTTATTTATTTTTCTTATAGTCGATCAATGAAATGTTTAAGTTATTTTGTATTGAGCCCATGTGAAAAAACACCTTCAAATAATGTTTTACTTTCGTGAATAATAAATTAAATCAACTTTCGTAATGGCGGGCGGGATTCTGTCAATACCTCACATATAGCCTATAACCGTCAAAACAAAATGTACTTACAACCTTAACTGACTTGGTAGTTAAATATGCACCCTAAAAACTGACAGCCATTTCGATAATTTTATACTGCTAGTGGCGCCTCCACCACTGGGTCAGATAAGTTTGTGGGATAAATGTCTTTCGGTATCGACATTAGGTGACAGTTTTAGAGTGCGCCTGCGCGCGGTCGAAATTGAATACTAATCATTTACCATAACCTTAGAACGAAGAAAATGTACTGTAACTAGCGTCAAAAACGCACGAGTTGCGCGAAGATTGCGCACAGACGAACTCTATGGGCGTTTGTGCACTACCACTGAATTTTACCGATCCGGAAAAAAACGGATGCTTGTATTTTAATAATTAATGATTTATAATAGTAATTAATTAAATACAAGCATCCATTTTTTTCCGGATCGGTAAAATTCAGTGGTAGTGCACAAACGCCCTATGTAGGTACAGTTAGACGGAAATCACCCGCAACAGCCGCAAACGGAGATGTCAGTGCGACATGACGTCATCGCAATAGCGCGCAAGGAAAGCAAATTTTCAAAAGCTGGTGAAACTTTACAACGCTGTATCTTTGGAAATCCTGGCCAGATTTCGATGAAACAAAAACTATTAGTACTTGCACGAGTTCGCGCATTAAATGCAGTAATTTTTATAGTCATATTTTGATGTGTTGGTGTGACTCATTATCAGCACTTTAAGAGTAAAGTCCTAACTTATACCCGTTTATGCCATTTAAAAATACTTTTTCACCCGTTATGACGAGTTTTCTAGTTTCAATATTTAATCAGTATGATTATTTATTTAAAAAATATAGTTTATCCTTGTGACAAAAAATGACCATCTCACCATTTATCAGTACCATCACCACCAATTATGAGCATAGAGTGAACCAATTATCAGCACTGTGATAGTGGTATTGAAAATAATATGTTTTTTTTTAATTAAATATGTTTTTATATACGTTCGTACTCTGTTAATAAACATAAAAAGATATAAATTACATATAGTCTAACAGTATTTATAAACTTAACAAGGCTTAACATCTTTATAGTTCTGTTATGTAGGCATTTAAATAATTTGTTCAGACTTAGTAGATAAAACTCACTAGAAAGCGACTTACTTAAATAATCTGGATGGTAGGTAGGTATTACTAGCTGATAGGTAGGTACAATTATTATGGAACATTGCATAGCAATAAGAAAATTTAAATAAAATAAAATAAAAAAGTCAAGTTCTTGCTCTACATCTTCAATCAATTATAATCTTATATTTTCTTCTTCTATTCTCTTTCTTCTATTCTTTTTTCTTGTTCTTTATTTTCGTTTGTGCATTTTTTTTATTTGGTTTATTTACTTCCTTTGGTTTCATGGTAACTAGAGGACTCTGAAAAAAGGAAAGATGATGAAATATTAGGATAACCAAATTATATGCATGCTTTTGATTTTTGATTATTTATGATCTGATTGATTATCTGATATTGATGATTTGATTATCAACACTATGCTGACAAATGGCAATTAATGCAATTTCAGCACCTTGCTAAGATTTAGATTCCGAAGGTATAATCTACTTTTATCAAAAAATTTCATTCTATACAAAAAATAGACACGGTATGCAAAAAAATAGAATAAGTAGGTATTTACGTACTATTTTCTATTTATCAGTACCAGTGCTGATAATTGGAAATTTGCAAAATAGTGGATCCATATATCAGCACCACATTTTTACCAATATATCACCATAAACGCAAATTCTTCTTTTCAGATTATCCTCATAAACTATCTTATAAATCAGAGAAATCAAAAGTTTCACTATAAAATATCTAAAAGATCTAATATAGTGTAAAATGTAAACACATGAACTTACTGTCGATCACAAGGAACTGGCAAAAACAGGACAAACTGCATGATACAAACGTTTAATCACAAGTTTTTCCCCATTTTCAAGTCGGAAAGTATGGTATTGCCAAGAGTAGGATTCCAAAAACATAATCAAATAAGTTAGTGAAAAACTTATAATTTTACTATTTATTCAGAGTGCTGATAATTTGGTGCAGTGCTAGCAATTGGGTCCGTAACCCTACTTGCAGTAGGGTAGTAGTATACATGGTTTTAGTTAATGAAAAACATATGAAAATAATTGTCTTTGAATAGCCGAGGGATTCCAGCCGTCATATTTTTTTTTTATTATTTAATTTTTAATTGAATTTTAAGTGATTCTCGATTCGCGGGGCGCTCGCGAGTTCACAGTTCACTGCCGGCTGCCGCTGGGTCCGCGCGAAGTGTATCGAGCGCGGCCGAGCAAGCGTTAGCGTGCCTATTTTGGCCGGGAATCCTCGCCTTAAATGTTTGAGCTACAAAAAATATAACGGGTTGCACTTCGGGAGTGCCGGCAGAAGTGAAAAGGAATCCCTAGCATTTTTACAAAAAAAATATAGGAATTTGAAAAAAAAAATTACGGACTGGATTTGAACCGAGGTCTTTAGGCTTCAATGCCGCCCGTTTTCTAACTGAGCTATTACAACTTTGGAAACGGTGGCGAAATTTTCCTTCGTATTCTAATGACATTGTAACAGTTTTTCGATCGGGTGACCGTGTCCGTCTTACGAATTTTCGATCTGACGGTCACGGGTCCTGAGTCCTGACGCGAGTTTAACATCAAATGTTATGTTGTGCACTTTTTGTGGTTGGTAACAAATTTTGTTACCAACCACAAAAAGTGCACAGCGCCGCTAAAGAAGTTTTCACTTCAAAAGTTCGACGACGGACGACCGACTAGGCGTCGCCGTCGTCCGGTAGACCGCCCACGATATCGCTGAAAGGATGAAGTTGCCAAAGACAGCAAAACTGGCGCAAGACTGAACAAACTGGCGTACTTTAACATCGGAGGTCAATATCCACTTCGGGTCACTGAGCGAGCGAAGTAGGTAAGTAAGTAAAACGACGGCTTTGCCGCAATCGCGACTCTTGACGATCGGAGCCACCATGAGGAGGTTGCAGCTCTTTTCCCGTTGGACCACTTAGACAGCTCATACGACACCCACCACGAGGCAGGATACAAATGACATGCAACGCCGTATTGATATGGCTCTTCATGCTGCTACTGCTTATGATTGCCAAATCCTTTTATCTCTCTGCTTCACAATAGATCCTAAATATTTTTGTAATGTCCAAAATTTTCCTTTTTTCAATAACAATTTTAGAAGAATAGTGTTCTAGTTACTTTTAGCATGACAATTAGGCACACAGTTGTACACATTATGCCGCGGCGCACACTGATAGGGCTCACGAAATGTGCCACTTTCACTTTCATTCTGAATCATAGCAGTTACGCAAGGAAACCCCCTATTGTTACAGCTTTAGTCCGCGACATATTGTGCAACATATCCTCATTTTGAATCTCATCATAAACAATGATTCATCGATTTTGTTCTATTTTTATTTATTACAAATTCACCCATGTTTGAAGAAAAGAAAGTAACTTTTACAACGCAAATGGAGGTGCCTTGTAAGATTTATAACGTGATGCAATAGAAGCGGATCTGTAGGCCTTGAGCAAATTAACATCGAATTATGATTTATGTATTAGAGAGAGCAAATTCTTCGGTCTTACAGACTATTAATAATATACAATTATCGAACTAGTAGTATAATATAATTTGTTGGCCGGTGACAATAATTCTTATTATTGATGACTTTAATTTTCTTGTCTTTCGCAGTAAGCACTAAGGAATGCCAATTTAAATGTTTATTTCTCGTATTCCTCCGATGGACATTCAATTAGGAGATTGCAAGCATCAATCTGCTCGGTGCTTGCTTTCCGACGGAGCGCTGTAGGCGATGGAATTTCTCCTTAGCATGCAAAATGTTTGAAGCAGATGATTAGTATTTCAGATCCCTTAACGACTGGATTTCTCAGAAGAAACAATTTGCATAGGGCTTTCACGGCGAGTTTCCAAAACACTGTAGGCATCACAACTAACAGTTTATAAATTAGTTCTGACCAAGAGCATTGTTTTGATTGATGAGGTGAAAGTACGGTATACTATTATAAATAAAAGAGGCGAGGATTTTCTTTCTTCTGATGCAATGATTTCTTTTTCCTGATTGAATCAAAGCGAATGCGTACCTGCTACCGGTCTGCAAAGCCCTTTCTTACGCTTAAATCATTTACTCACTACTATGGCCACTAATGCGCATATGAATTAATGCGCGATGGACTTATGTCCCATCTTTAAAGTATTGAAGACTCAGACTTTTTTTTAAAGTAAAATGCTTAACTTATTTTAATTTTTAGTTTTTTGCAATAGCTCCCATCGGAGCTAGTTGTGAGACGGGTCGATTTTTTCTAAAATGCTTAAGTTCAGTCATCCAACTAAATTATACACAGCCTTCTGTTCCTTCTTTTATTCAGTTCAGAAAAGATTCATGTGATTGTATCTTAAACTATATAGGTGGAAAAAAACGGTCTTCTGTCCATTTTGATTGAGACATAAATTTCATCCTAAGTCTACGACAAAAGGAACTGCAGACAGCACAAAAATTGTAATAAAATATAAACATGTCCAAGTTTCCGATTTAAATACGAAGCTTAAACTAATAACAGGAAGTATTATCCCCATTCAATGTCAGCATATTTTACGACCAACGACTTACAACGATTGTAAAAAACATATTTAATTAAAAGCAAGCGAGTCCACTTGTGGAAGATAGCGCGGCGTAACCACTAGTTAACATAGTAATATTTGTATTCAGTTCAGCTTTCGCAGATGCCTGCGTCCAAACATCACTTTCGTAATAATTAGCAGCACCTTTACGAGTCTCGTTGGCTCAGACAAATTAGTGGGATTCACTTCGTTAACAATAGCAGAGTGATTTCACATTCACGAGCGTTATTGCAAACAATGGATACACTCCGATTTTTGTCCGTTATTAAATTGTATTGCAACCCCATCAAGCGCGCTTCTATTGTATGTCGACTCAGTACGTACTCTATTAGTTCCGTCGCTGTCATATTAGATGTGTGGCCACCAGTAACTCTGCTAATCTGCAAACAATCACAAAGAGAACATTTTGCTTGTTCACAGGCATTCTTGGACGAGCGAAAGTTACAACTTCATACCTATGGATACATTTTGTATGTGAAAATGCATTTCATGGAATTACTGTTTATTTCTAATGTGAAATTTGAGAAGAGCTTAATAGTTCTCTGTGTTCCAACAATAGACGAGATTAATGTTTGGGATTTTTGTTTTCTTATTTGTTTGTAAACACAAACGAGTGTCTATTTAATTTACGTAACGGAAGAAGGTACTTTGTGGATGTAATTTAACCACAGTAAAACTAAAACGAAAGTTTTTTTATGAGCAAAATACTTACCTAAGCTTGGTAATAAAGTTAATGCGTTCGACACGTGTTTGATGGAAAACTAAAGTTGTATTGCATAACTTGATACATAAAACGTACAAACATCGGTAAATTAAATGGTTAACTGCCGATTAAGTGGAGATTATAGCTCTAGGCAAGTTTCGAAACAACGTTTAGATATGTGTATCGGTTTGAAAAGTGAATTTTGTTTGTGTAGTCGTTAAGTTAAAGCGATTTTTCTATTTCCTGACTGTAGCATCCGCTATACTTACTCACTTTCTTTGAGGCTACGGCAATTGCGGCGTAGGACGATTGACGTCATTATCTTAGGGTTGTCTGTCGTATATCAAAATTCAACTTGTGATCAAATCAGAATGAGAGTAATGTTTGAACAACGAACGCAGCCTTAAGTAGCAAACAAATGACATACTCACTCTTGTTTGCATCCATTTCAAATTTCTTTCTTTGGGAGAAAATATACACCCTTACACCTTCCCACGTTTCACGTTTCCCACCTGGGGTTCTTGGGGACTTGTTGTCTTGTCTTCAAGTATTGTGAATGCAAACTTAAAATCATAAAATACACCTTTACAATTCTATTTTTAATATCTTGACTTCAATTTAATTGAGTTGTAGGTAAAGATATTTTTCATCCCATCGATTCGAAAAGCGATGATTGTTCATTGCATTGCCAAAACGGTTCATTGTTTACCTGTTATGATAAGAGGGTAACAATGAGATTTGAATTTTGAACAGTTTCATAACAGGGTCCAAAACGATTCATTGTTAACCTGTTATGACAAGAGGGTAATAATGAGATTTGAATTTAGAACATAATTAAAGAAGCATTGGTTGGAGTGTAGTAAAAGGTGTACAGGTACTTACTTTAAAAAAAATCAACTGATTTTGTATGGGGCCGGGTCTTTTTTCGGGACCGGGAAATTTAAAAAAAAATATTTCGTAAATGGTGAGTCGTAGCTAAAATCTATCAAAATTTTCAACCCCCCTACGGTACCCCCGGAGATACTTTTATGGAATCCGATGGAAATATATAAATATATATATATATATATATTTTATAATTTCAAAGCTTCAAATTTTTTTTCTTGCCCGACTTACGCTATGATGTATCCGAATCCGAACGCCAAAGAAAGGTAGGTTGTTTGCGTTGTCTTCATTGCTTTTCTTATAAAGGGGGATGAAAATCAGAGTGTTTTACTCGGCCGCAAAATTATTTTCAACTTGGGCGGCGTATATTGAATCCCTCGCTGCGTTCAGGATTCTACTTTAGAATCCTTCACTGCGCTCTGGATTCAAAATAGCGCCCTCGCCGTAAATATATTATTTTGCTCCCTTGTAATACAATATACTATTTTCCTAAATAACAACTTTTTGTATATCATGCCGGATGTTGGAGTAAGCTTCTTGATGCCTCATGTCATGACAATGTGCGTCACAAAAAGTTTCGTTACTCCACAACCCTGCGTCTGCGGTTATGAAATTAGCGCTCGGCCCATTCTGCGTCCGCGTCGATTCATCGGACTCGCCCCCCCTTTGGCAGTAGAGACGCGGAGGTTACGACACGCCAACCTGGGTCAATGCCGTTGCAGCGGTATGCGCTGCCGGCCGTTACATAAGGTCCGGGAGGGTTAACTATGTGATCATCAGCTGTTGAAATCGCATTGTTAGTTAGCGGAAGCATCTTTTAGTTTAAGAAAGGACAAACATTAAATTTCTGGACGATTCTGGTCAATAACGGAGGTAAACCAGCCATTTTGGGGCTGTGACGCGGAGGTTAGTTCCCTATTTGAGTGCGAAAGTTGGTAGTGCGATTTTCAGTATATCGAACACGGTGTGTCGAAAACTCCGTAGTGCTATGTTTTATTATATCGATGCTTTACAAGTGCGATGTAACGTTTGTGCGAAAAACGTTGGGTCGACAAACCTTATAGCGATGATTCATTAGTTCGTTGATTTGTTTGTTCTATGACATGTTATTTCGAAATTTTTGTTATTATGTAGCTTTTTCAGATGTAATTAAATTAAATAAAACTCCTCCTTTCTTACCGACTTTAAAATAGAAGGAGTTTATCAGTTTGACCTGTATCTATGTGCTATTGTTGGAATTGGATAATATCTGAGTATAGCGTTACATTTAGGCTTCCAAGCACGGTGTATGTATATATGTTTATAATGTTTGTCCACGTATATCTCAAAAACTAAAAGTCATATCGAGATGATTCTTTTTATTTTTATCAGGTGTATTCCATTTTAGAGAACAGCATGAGTTTCATCAAAACAAGTTCTGTATTTTTTGAGATATATTTTTCTTATGGTTAAACACCACAAGCCTTGCAAGTAGTTTTCAGGCGGGATTCGAACCCGCGCCCACAGGAATCCATTAAAAAAATAATCAAAAACTACAGAACCGATTTTGATTAAAGTTGTAGGTACTGGGGGGCAATTGCGTAAGGTAATCGTATTAATTTGACAGTTCATATTGTATTCAATCGGCTGCAATTTGTATGGAATGACATTTATTATGATACAATATGAACTGTCAAATGAATACGATTGACTTTACGCAATTCCTTAGCTGTTCCCTCAAATGAAATACACCTGTTAAAATCAAAAGAATCATCTCGATATGACTTTCAGTTTTTGAGATAGGTATTCGTGGACTAACATATTTATAAACATTATATACCTACACTTACGAAATTTAGCACACGTGCTTGGAAGCCTAAGTGTAACGCTATACTCAAATATTATATAATTCATGTAATATCACATACATACAGGTCAAACTAATAAACTCCTCCTTTTTTTAAGTCGGTTAAAAAGGAGGAGTTTTATTTAATTTAATTACATCTGAAAAAGCTACATAATAACAGAAATTTCGAAATAACATGTCATAGAACAAACAAATCAACGAACTAATGAATCATCGCTGTAAGGTTTGTCGACCTAACGTTTTTCGCACAAACGTTACATCGCACTTGTAAAGCATCGATATAATAAAACATAGCACTACGGAGTATTCGACATACCGTGTTCGATATACTGAAAATCGCACTACCAACTTTCGCACTCAAATAGGGAACCCACGCCAACCTGGGTCATTGTCGTTGCAGCAGAATGTGTCACCCGCCATTACGAGAAAGAGCAAACATTAAATTTAAGGACAAGCTAGGTCAATAATAGAAGTAATTCGCCCACTTTGAGGCTGTGACGGGTATAGGCAACGACACGTCATCCTGGGTCATTGCCGTGGCAGCGGTATGCACCGCAGGCCGTTACATAAGGTCCAAATGTCAATCATTGTGATCATCAGCTGTTGCACCCGCATATTGGGTTGGCGACGGCATCTTGCAGCTTGAAGAAGAAGAAATATTAAATTTGGGGATGTGAAAAAAGTAAACCACGTGGCAGTAATTCGCCCAATTTGACATATTATTGAAGCGGAGGCTAATACAACTCACCAACCTGGGTCACCGCCGCAGTTGCAGTGGTATGTACCGCCAGCAACCGACGGATACATATGGTCCTGGGTGCCTACCATCAACTCTTATTGCCGTTTTGTTTAGGACCTAAACTGATCTGCTTCGTTTATTCGTACCACGACAGCTTAATATCAATGACAGCGATTCAGCGATCATTCAATGACATTTCACAGCGGCTAAGCTGTCAAGCACTCTTATTTGACTTATAACTCGGCCAAGCTAACATGACACATGCAGGTTATACCCGTCCCACTCACTCTCCGGGCATGACAGAATCGAGTGAAAGAGACGGGTAGAAGAAATAAGGACACAAATCGTTCGAGGACACATTTAGCAATTCATTTGCGATCCAGTGTTTAGAAGGTCGTAGTACGAAAGAAAGCAATTCATATTAGGAACCTATTCTGCATCGCGCTATTTTTGAATCGCTGTCTTAAAGTTGATGGTAGGCACCCTGGAGGGTTAACTTTGCGATAATCAGCTGTTACTACAAATGCATAGTTGGATGGCAGAAGCATCTTGAAGTTTGAGGAAGAGCGAACATTTGGGTCAACTAAAGCTGGACTTAAATTATTAATATAGGCGAGTTATTAGTCTTCGTCTGTGTGTATTCTTTTTATCCGTCTGCGGCGAAGCCAAAAAAGGGTTATGTATTTGACCTGTATGTATGTGGGTGTGTCTGTTTCTATGTTCCCTCGTAACTACTAAACGGATGAACCGATTTTGATAAACGATACATCGTCAGATTCGTCTTAACGGCCCGAGTGACAATGGGACATCAAAATTATCAAAAAACAAAATGGCGGCTTTTAGGCGATATATTCTGTGCATTGTAAAAAAAAAATATTTTTTAACCCCGTCGAGTGGGGTATCAAAATGAGGAGGTTACAAAGACGATCACAAAAATATAAATAATGGATATGTTTTGAACTAATTTCGACTGCTAAATGCTAATATAACATTATATTTTTACCCGTCTGCGGCGAAGCCAAAAAAGGGTTATGTATTTGACCTGTATGTATGTGTGTCCGTTTCTATGTTCCCTCGTAACTTCTAAACGGATGAACCGATTTTAATAAATAATACGTCGTCAGATTCGTCTTAACGGGCCGAGTGACAATGGAATATCAAAATTAACAAAAAAACAAAATGGCGGCTTTTAGGCGATATATTCTGTGCATTGTAAAAAAATATATTTTTTAATCCCATCGACTGGGGTATCAAAATGAGGAGGTTACAAAGAAGATGACGAAAATATAAATAAGTGATATGTTTTGAACTAATTTCGACTAACAAGTGCTAATTGTTTGTATAGGAAAAATAAAAAGTGTTTTTTTTACTATTTTCCACGCAGTTTCTTCATAAAAACCTTCCCGCGTGCTTTATAGAACATATGAAAAAAAATTAGCCGAATTGGCTTAACCGTTCTCGAGTTTTGCGCTTATCAACATTTATTTTTGAATTTTATATAGATATTGTTTTCTTTGGTCACAGCTAGATGGCGCTGATAGTCTATTAGAACGCGCTAACGTTTGGCAAACATAAAATACTGTTAACTGAGTGTTTTAAAACTTTAAAATCCCGCCTGATAAGCTCACGGCCGACCTGACCCGCCTACTGGAGGCTCAGGATCAGGAAGCCGCTGTAGCCCTCACTCCTCAGGACCCTTCCGGTCAACCCCCAGTAATTTCACAGGACCCTTCAGGTCACCCCCAGTCCTCCCAATCGGCGGTCACCCCTTCTGGGAGCCAGTCGATCTAACTTCATTCATTTCACTTTACTTTGTTTTATACGATTTTATTTTTACCACATTTCAATTCATTTCATTGCCGACCCGCCCGCCTTGGGCGTCGGTATTTTTGTTTTTGATTTCAGATATGACCAGTCACCTCCTTTGGATGCTGGTCATCCTCAGTGTGCACTTCGCCTAGGCGGGTGACGCCCTGCGCCACGGCCCTCCAGGGACGTGGTCGCCACAGATATGCTGAAATACCCGTCCAGGTAACAGCAGTTTTCAGGCAGTGTTTAGTCGGTAAGAGTCCGACATAACCATTACAGCCGGCTGTAATGGTATCCATGAGGATTCACTGCCTCCTTCCCCCGTAGTCCGGAAGGTTGCCGGATGAGCGATTGTTTCAATAGGAAACGATCGGTCGTTCGACGCAAAAAAAAAAAAAAAAAACTTTAAAATTAATTGAAATAACTTGAATTGTTGTGATACATTAATGATAGATGCGAATTGCGATGTATAATGTTAATTAATAGTATATTACAGCCGAGGACAGGTAAGTAAGAAATTACATTGTCGAGGATGGTTTGAAGCACGAGCCGCAGGCGAGGGCTTTAATCATTCGAGGCAAGATAATTTGCTTACCGTACAAGCCTTGTATAGTGCTTTTCTCAAGAAATGCGAGGAAATAAAAAAAACTGTTTAACTAAATAATATTTATTAAAATTTATATCACACATGTTCGGGCAATTATTAAATGTAAATGGTATTGTTTTCCCGGGCACACTTATGTATAAATCGCCCATAATAATATTATTTTAATGATGTATCATTAAAATACGCCAACAACACAGATTCCGAAAACGTATGCGCCTTTTTTTCACTTTTCCAAATCAGATCGTAGGTTTTCATATATCTTTCTTTTGATTTTGCTGGCATTAAGTTTTCTGTTATTAATTTTGCTTCTGCTCTCAAATTTGGTGGAGTAGGTACATACAATGTCTGTATGTGTTTCATTGGCAGAACTCATTTTTGATAATTTATTACACAATATAAACTGTATTGATATCTAATCAACCGCTGAAAATCATTCCCGCCGTTTTTTTAATATTTATTTGTGAGGCCATGTCGAACGGTCATACAGCCTAGTGATACTTACTACTTGCTACTAAAATGCGCAACTTCAATACCCGCTTCTGGGCGGTAGATGGCGCTGTATATATTTCCCATACAAAATTACTCGTAAAGGATATTTTGTCTATGATAAATCTCATTTTGTTTTTTCGATTGATATTCGTGCTAAGCATGAAGCTCGACTTAATACTGAGGTAACTGGAGTTCTCACCCTGAATAAAAAAGTGAACACCAGCAAATTTGACATTTAGTTTGTAGTGGCTGTCAGTTGTCTCATATGACCATACGTATTTTTTTAAAGTGTAGGTGAGACGGAAGACAGCCACTGTGTAATTTGTGGTCACAAAAAATTGTTCGTACTGCACTCTCCAGTTACCTCAGTATTAAGTCGAGCTTCATGGTGCTAAGGGTACATAGCTCTTGTGGTACAATACGAAGTAATATACTCTGTGTATTTAAAAAAAAGTGAACATAATTATTATAATAATAATGTGGCTGTATGGTGCAAATGTCCCTTTGCTTTTTCAGTTTTCATACACAGGAATAACTAAAAAAAAAAAATAAAGAAAAAAAGTTGGTAGTACCATAGAAAATCACTGCAGTAATGAATTTTAGTACTTACTTACTGCACTAAAATCAGTGCAGTAAGTAAGTACTGAAATTCATTACTGCAGTGATTTTCAAATTTAGAATGTTTACCTCGGAAAAGTGCCACGTACTGCATTCTTTTCTCAAATATAATATTAACATTTCAGAGCATAAGTGTGAAAAATAAAATATCTGTTTTAGGTATATGACGTCACGTCATGATTTTAATTTAAAAAAAAATTGTTTTGAAATCGTTTTCATTGATAATTAAGTACTTAAGTTAGTCAAGAAGTTTTATTCAAAGTTGGGCGATTGTTACAGATTCCAAAAATCTAATGGTTTTTTGATACTACTAATATTAACAATCGATCGCTAGTTTGCAAATTCGAATGAAACCGCTAGTTCATTCATTCATTTTGCCATACAAAATTGGTCTTTGTTTCTTTTAAATAAAGTCTACTTTTAATTGATATTCGAAGGAACTATCGAATGGTCTGGTTCTGTCTAGCCAGCGTTTCGACGCTTCTCCTAACGACTCCGTAGCTTAGTGGTAAGATCATTCGCCCGGACAGTGGAGAAAGGTCGTGCGTGGGTTCAAGTTCCATCGGAGCTAGATGTGAGACGGGTCGATTTTGTTTAATACTTACTTCATTTTCAATAATACCTGATACATCTCGAGAGAAGGTTAAATCAACTATAACCCGCACGACCAAAACTCCCTACAAGAATTGACACGTCTGCGAGGTCTTGCTCATGTAGTACATAGAACATTTAACTAAAAAGCTTAAAATAAAAAAAACTAATTTAAAAAACTAAAAAAACCCGTCTGCGGTGCAAAAAACTAAAAAGAAAAAAACAAGCAAAAAAAGATCGATTGTGGATTGAATATGTTCTTAGTTCTTACTAGTAAATTGTATGCAGCGTTATATATATTAGGTACTTAATACAAATTTTAAGTAAGAGAATTCTTGGAAGCAGGCGGGATTCATGATATTTTTATAGGTTTTATACGCAAATGGATCCCGCTTGCTTCCAAGAATTCTCTTACTTAAAATTTGTATTAAGTACCTAATATATATAACGCTGCATACAATTTACTAGTAAGAACTAAGAACATATTCAATCCACAATCGATCTTTTTTTGCTTGTTTTTTTTATAGATTTTATATGCAAATGGACCCCGCCTGCTTCCAAGAATTCTCTTACTTAAAATTTGTAGTACTTACTTACCTTATTAGTAAGATTGAACTAAGAACACATTCAATCCACAGTCGCTCATTTTTTTTACTTGTTTTTTTCTTTTTGTTAGTTAAACAAATCATTTTTTTGTACCGCAGACGGGTTTTTTGTTTTTTTAATTACTTTTTTTTTAGTTTTATTCTATGCAAGTACTTTAACCCCTACCCCAAACCTTAAGTTTACGTGTATTGTAACAGCAAAGCGATCCAACTAATATAAAATATCAAACAAAAATCTTGCGACTACTGTATCATATCCGTTCGTCTAAGATTCATGAATGAACACATTGTTAGTTCGGCAAATTATACAAAAAAGAAGTTTGATTTCTATCCATTACTTCCGCTTACAGTACTTATTACATTCAGAGAAGCGTAACAGATCTTAGGCAAATTACATGAATTATGAGACGGTGAAACTGACATATCCTTTACGATTGACTATTTATTAGATTAGTAAAACAAGGTTTTGTGACGATGCATAACTCGCTCGCACAATGCTGCACTTTCTCTCGGGGCCTACATCAGCACATTTGCAATACGAGTAGTAATGGTAATACCGATTAATGTTTCAGCTTATGTAAATGCGAACAGTTGGTCTATCGGTGACGAACGTGGCCTACATCCTGCGTTCCGTTTACAAGAAAGTGACATGTTTTGTTATACAAAGCGGATACTCCCGCTACGGCTGTTACTTATAACCTATTTGCGATAAGATTTAGGTTTAATGAAACGTAATTAGACTTAGAAACTTTTTCTTTTGACATAATAGCTATGATGATTATATTATAATTCGGACTGAACGAATGGTGCATTTCGTATACGGGACAAAATATTCGAGAGATTTAATGTTTTCGATTATTCTGTATTCCATTCTATTAAAGATAAGGTAAGCGTTATTATGTAATTTTTGAAATTAAACTTCTTTAACGGCGTTGTGCACTTTTTGTGATGGGTAAAAAATGTTAAACTCGCGTCAGGACACGTGACCGTCAGATCGAACATTAGTAAGTCGGACACATGACCTGATCGAAAAACTGTTACAATGTCATTAGAATACATCAATACACAAATTTGTAATAGCTCAGGTTAGAAAACGGGCGGCATGAAGCCAGAAGACCTCGGTTCAAATCCAGTCCGTAATTTTTTTCTTTATTTTGTCAAATTAATTTTTCTTTTTGTGAAAAAGTCTAGGGAGCCCTTTTCACTTCTGCCGGTACTCCCGGAGTGTAACCCGTTGTTTTGTTTTTTTTATTTAAATATCGGTAGCACAAGTTGTTAAGCTACTGATCTTGGGACTGTGATGTTCTCTGATATAGATATAGGTCTAATACCTACTTTGTTTAAATTGGGCCAAAATCAGAAACTGCGGTGCGAGCCTTTAATGATAGCCAGTCAAAACAGCATTAATTTTAATATTTTTGGTTTTATAGAACGATAATTTCTTCCATGACCTAGGCAAGTTTCGATGATTCCCTGAATCATTAAAATACTTATATGTCTCAGTTCAGACCAAAAATCAGCTAGACCAATGAAATTAAATTTATAAAAGCAAGAAGGTTCAGATTTACATAATTTTACTAAGTTTCCCGCACTCATGCAAGTTGATTGCTCTTCTCAATTTTAAATGCATTAATAAAACGTTCAAATTCTAAGCCATTACTCTTTGTAAAAGGGCTATCATTTACGCTTTTATTAAATTAATCACTCAAGTTTTAATGACTTTACTTTCACTGCGGGCTCAATTTAACATACTATCATTTACGTAATCCGGTGTAAGTTGGTAATCACTGTAATCAGAGAAATTGGCAAACGGGTACCCAAGTATGTGAAAAATTCTGAATGAGAATTTTTCATACTTATACATTTTTTATTTAATTCAATAGAGAGTCAACTAAAACTTTTTGTGACTTTTTGAGAATTTGGAACTAAGTGAGATTTAATGTAGATTATTATAGGTACTGACATATAAAATACCTACGTTAAAACATCTGAAACACAAACACATAATTCATGTGTTTGTGTCTGTGTACAACCAGAAATAATTATTTAATGTCATTCTTAACCCATTTAACTTCCCAAAAATTAACAATTAAATGTGCAAATTATTTTTACTTTTTTGTATTCACAATGAAATTTTTATTATTGAAAATATTGAAAATGAAGTATTAGAAAAAGTCGACCCAACTCACAACTCAGATTGGATGGGTTCGGGTCCCATCAGAGAGCTAGTTGTGAGACTGGTCGACTTTTTCTAATACCTACTTCATTTCCAATATTTTCAATTAAATGTAAAAATCCCCCTATTCTTGGGGGAGGCCTTTGCCCAGCAGTGGGCGTCGTACGGCTGAAATGATGATGATGATACAAATTAAAGTTCATCGAAATTGGTTCAACGATTGCGACGTGAATGGAAACAGACAGGCAGACAATGTTACTTTCGTATTAACCTATAATATTACTTTTAATTACAAGCTACTTTTCCTTGTCTTATATTTTTGAGCAACATCTAAAGTAACCAAAGTGATGGAGAAACCTGTCCAAAATGTGCTCATTGATTCTTATGCTGATGAAAGTCGGGTATGGCTTGCACTTTCATATAATTGAAATAAAATTATAACCAATTCACTGTAGGGCTACAATTATTATAAAGTTATAATTAACAGTTACAATGGCCCTTTCCGTATTGAAAATATTTAATCGAACTAAGATTGGATTTCTTAACTCAAGCTTTTGAGGAGTTCGATGGATGTCTCAATTGTGCTGGTTAAGCAACTTACGCTAAGGTCTGACATGGGATGGCTTATCTTAAAATCATTGGCCTTAAAAACAGAAAAAGAAATCATAAGATAACGATATCTTAAGATTTGTTTGTTTCTCTGTTTATAAGGCCACAATTGCATGAATTAAATCTACTGAAGGGCATTTTCAGTTCGCTTCAACCAACAGGTACGCCTGACAACCTTTACCTACAACTTTCTTGGCAGAGTAGCGTCAACGCTCTAATCCGATAGGTACATGAGATTCATGATAATTAAGCACAAAAAAAGCGACGATCGGTGAAGTTAATTGTTAGTTGCAAAATAAAAAAGTCTTGTGTCCAGATTCTAGACAAAAGATTGCAATATCAGGAAAATTAACTATGAAGCATCTTCAAAAACCGTAAAATAATTAATGAAGAAACGGATTGCGCAACCGAACCATCAGACAATATCACTGGATCGGTGCGGCGTCAACAAGGTTGCCGAAGAGCTGAGTGATGCGAGCGCAGCTAAAATAGATACAAAGCGATTATCTATTGACTATAAGCGAAGATAATCAGTAGAATGCACAATTGATCAAAGACAACGCTTTGCCAATTTCTTGTAAAAAAAATAGAAATATTAATATTAAAGATGCAGTTTCTTCAAAAACCGTAAGGTAATAAATGGAGTAACCAACTTACGTAACTAAGTAACAGTTCTAGAAAATGGACTGCAGCTGCTGCTGACTCCGTTCGCGAAGACCTCATTATCCCGAACTAGTGGCTTCCCGCGGTACCCGTTCTCGAGAGGATATCAGGATAAAATAAAGCCTATCACTCAGGAAGAATGTAGCTTTCTAATAGTGTAAGATTTATTTTAAATCGGTCCAATCGTTTTTGAGTTTATCAATTACAAACATACAAACAAACAACCAAAGAAGAATGTTACAAATACGGGAAAAATATTTCTTATTTAGAAGGGTTTTTCATTTTCCTGAAATTAATTCATTAGCACAGCTAGTATTAGAATATAACACAACGTCACTGGGGCCGACCTCAATCGCATGCGCGTCTTAATTTTATTGGTACTGTACGGTGCCTCTTCTTTTTAACCGACTTCAAAAAAAGGAGGAGGTTATCAATTCGACTGTATATTTTTTTATTTTATTTTTTATGTGTGTTACCTCAGAACTTTTTAGTTAATGAACCGATTTGGATAATTCTTTTTTATTTAAAAGGTGACGCTTCTCGTGTGGTCCCATTCAAATTTTATCAAGAACTGGCAAGAAGTTCAGGAGTTATCCTGAATAATGTGTATTCAGACTTTATTTGGGTTTATGGACGATTTCATAGTTTCATCAAATTGGGGATCGTTTTCAAATATTTTTTTCGAAAGTTGGTACTTCTGACCTGATCTTACTTTCACAAAGTCAGGACCAGGGGATCAAATCCCAGGAAAATTGAGAGAAATTCTCAAATATAGGCAAGCATTATGCGTTCCATTTATTTTTGAAGTTAGTCAAGTATTTGCATCTGGTAGTCATCATCTCATAGTGATGAGCTGTATTGGAAGCTACAACTCCTTAACGGTTAGGAGCTGGAGAATATTTCTTTAAGTATTAATCGTACATATGGGCCAATAGTTATATTCTTTCAGGTTATTAGGGTGAGCTGCTGATGAGAGGTGAAACTCCTCAACAGTTAGGTGTTTTATTATGATGTTTTATAAATACCATATGCACGAATGGACCTTCAGTTGTATTCCTTCAAGTTATCTAAGTAGCTAAGATGGAAAGCTGAATTCCGTAACTGATAGGATATTTACAACAATTTATCATAATCACCATGTAGTTTCTCAAACTACTTCACTAAAAATCGAAAAATAAAACGTTTTTGAAAAAAATATGTAACCGCCTTCAAAACGGATCTTCAAACAAAAATTAACAAACACTAAAAAACGAAAAAAATAATAAGATTTTTTAATTCAAAGGACGATGATACGTCACTTTTTCTAATTTATCTTGGTACTTACTGAACTGTTTGAAGTCGGTGCCAATCAAAAAGAATAAGAACGAAATATATTGAGTGAAATAACTAACATATTAAAAAAAACCCGGTCCCAAGCGTGAGGTGTAGGACGTAATTACCTCAATACGTATAAGACGGCACCGACTTCAAACAGTTCAGTAAGTACCAAGATAAATTAGAAAAAGTGACGTATCATCGTCCTTTGAATTAAAAAATCTTATTATTTTTTTCGTTTTTTAGTGTTTGTTAATTTTTGTTTGAAGATCCGTTTTGAAGGCGGTTACATATTTTTTTCAAAAACGTTTTATCTACGATCTACTGGAGATAGTTTAAAAACCGTAGATGCACTTTAACTGAATTTATATTGAAATCTTAGATATTTTACATACTTGCTAGCCTAGCTAGTCTATTAATAATCTATTACTATCCAGACAACTCATGCGTCGCATGCGTCAAACCATCCCTCCTGACATATTTTATTTTTTTTCCACACGCTCTAATTGATGGTTTGAAACTGACACGCACTAAAAAGGCTTACCTAACAAAAAGCGTTACAGCCTACATTATTATCTATTGGCTTGCGCGCAGTCTAAAAATATACCTTACAGTACTATACCTAGACTACAGAATACACACTACCCGTAGGATCTCGGTGTAAAGGGCATACCGAAATACTTCCAAAAACATACCGGGGTCCAGGCGATGAGTCATAATAATCAAGTAATAATCACACATTCCGACGTTTTATTTAAAAAGACAGGGTAGTTGTATTTATTCTGTGCTTAGACAAAATTTTAAGATAGTAAAGTATGGTAGAACTAATCGACCAGTCTGTTTGAAAGCGTCGAAACTATAAAAATCAGTGCTAATGTCAGCAATATTAAATTAAGCAAGATTAAAAATTTCTACCTTATTGAATTTTAATCTCTATAAGAAAGTAGTCATGGTGGGTTAGGGTTCAAATTGGTTTGACTGAACGCATTAATTTATGAAGACTGAAAACACTTTAAATTATCTAAAATGCTGAATGAAGCTACCGATTACGCAACCAAACCACAAGATGATGCCACCACCTCGGTGGTAACTCGGTTCGCGAAGACCTCAGTCATGCGCTGTTGGCGCCACACGTCCGAGATGAAAGTATTTCCATCCGAATTCGTGCACCTTGCGAACACAATGGGCAATTTATTCGATTTCACTCTTTTCACAATTTCATATTTTTGGGTGCGAGCACCCGTTGCAGTGTAACCGAGTGACGGCCCACGCTCATTACCTTAATCATTTATTAGACAAACAAGCAATTTTATGTTACGCGTCTGATGAAATTGAATCAGGTTATTTTGTGTCTTTTGCAACTGCTTAATATATTTATATAGCGAGAAGTCCGTGGCGCAGTGGTTAGCGCACTCGGCCTGCTTGAGGTTAAGCAACGTTCTCGATGTTGGGTCATGGAATGGGTGACCAAAAAATTCTTATTTCGAGCTTCTCCGAGCTTTGGAAGGCACGTTAATACCCACCAATCTGCATTGGACCTGCGTGGGTGGGTCGTGTCCCATTCTCTTTATCCATCCATAAGGAAAGCCTGTACCTCAGCAGTGGGGAGATTAATTGTTTACTATATAAACTTTCGTCCTTTTATTGCTGCAACATGATTGATTTATTTCGTGGTAATAAAGCATCTGTTATCGGCCCAAGCAAATGGTTCCAGCTTAAAACATGAATGAGTTACTTTTAGGTAAAAAAAAATATATGGACTAATTTTTTTAAAAATATCAACAGTTTTGCAACAATCACTTCGAAGTAAAGTCATTTCAATTTTGAAATTCTATCGTATTTCATCTTCATGTGACGGTAAGAAAAACTCCTGAAATCAAACATTAAAATGCTGTAAAGTATTGCAAAGCTTAAAAATAAAAAGGATTAAAAATGAGTTACGTTCGCTATCTACTTATTTCGAGATTGTGATTTCACAGTTAGTGATTTTACTTACTGAAAGCCTGAATAAATTGCTGAACAATTTTATTAAGCGAAGGCAACTTTCTATGTAATATAATAATCGAAATTTTAAAAATCGGCCAAGTGCGAGTTGGGCTCACCCATGAAGGGTTCCGTACCCACTTAACGTATCGATTGCCAATGCCAATACAGCTATTATATTTCGTCAGCCAAAACTTTGTTTTTCATAGTGTTTGTATGAATGGCAAAGTTACATTAGCGGTTTTTGAAAATGTGTTATATTTGAAAAACTGCGATCTATATGTCGTTCAAACGAATTTAGGTTGAAAGTTTTTATTATGATCTACAGCATATATTTTTTCTAGATTTGGGGGGAACACACTTTAAAACTTTGGAAGTGTCTATCTTTCAAAAGATTGATTTTGAGAAAAAAATGGTTAAACCTTTATGTAATTTTTAAGACCTATAATACCTGTACCTCTATAATTTTTAAGACCTTTACCGCGCACGAATAAGTTTGATGAAAAAAAATATTTTTGGTTTCAGTTCCATGTTTGGGGAACCCCCCCCCCCCCCTTATTTTTATTTTTTTTACTTTTGTATGAGAATCGTGAAGCGGTTTACAGAATACATCTACCTACCAAGTTTCAACTGTGTTGTTCTTATAGATTCGGAATAAAGTGGCTGTGACATACGGACGAACGGACAGACAGACAGACATCACGAACCTATAAGGGTTCCGTAGCCAAATGGCAAAAACGGAACCCTAAAAATGGAAAAGGTAATAAGATCGAATATGATACATACCATATATATTATATACTGTCATGATACAGTCCGTTTGAGATACGGCGAGACTTGCATTTATGTGAGTGTACACAGACAATGTAGAAGAAAAATCGGCCAAGTGCGAGTTGGACTCGCCCATGAAGGGTTCTGTACCCACTTATCGTACCGATTGCCTATACCTAGCCAAAACTCCACTATCATTTTTCGTCAGCAAAATATAACAGACTTTGTTTTTCATAGTGTTTGTATGAATGACAAAGGAGACCGGCGAAAATCGCCCTAATATTTTACGAAGTCGTACACTTTCAGAAACATAAAAATTAAATTAATTTAAACTTCTACAATTAACTTTTACAAACGCCTGATTTATTAAAGAATGGAATAATAAGATAAATAATATTCAAATCGCAAATAATTGACTGAAAAGGGCAAATTAACATTGAAACACTTCATAAATCCGTTTCATTTGACGCAGTAGTCATGTAAAACAAGGTCATTTATTATTTACATATTATTAGGTACCTACATCAAAGAAGGAACATAACATAAATTAAAAACTAATGAAGGTCCGCACGCAAAGCTTAGCGCAGATGGCGCCAGCGGCAGCGGTGCGATACTTACCTATATCTTTATTAAAATAATGATTCCTTTCGTTATTTGTCTTTGTTATTACCTACCTATTCATCTATTTTATCATTAATTATTTATTAGTAAATCATTATTTGCGTTGTTTTTAAATAAAATGTATAAATGATTTTTACCCTAACTCTATATTTTTAGGTTATTGACCATATCTCTGTTGTCCCAACTTTAAAAGCATATAAACAATTAACTTTTTTGTTAGTCTAGCATAGTTCTTTAAGTACCATTCGATTTTTTCCATGAACGAGACCTATAAATTGAGGTCTGAAAATACATAGAAGTTCGCCAGTCTCCTTTACATTTGTGGTTTTCAAAAATGTGTTATATCTCAAAAAGTGCTTACTATATCTTGTTCAAACCAATTTTCGTTGAAAGTTTTTATTAAGATCTACAGCATATATTTTTTCAAAATTTTTCAATCTTTTATTTCAAAAGTTGCGGGAGGAACACAATTTACCACTTTGGAAGGCTCTATCTTTCAAAAGATTGACTTTAAGAAAAAATGGTTCGAGAATCCTTTATGTCATTTTTAAAGACCTACTATAGACATCCCACACGTATAAATGTTTCATAAAAAAAATATTTTTCCGTTTCAGTTCCATGTATGCCCTTAATTTTATTATTTTTATTTATTTTTGTTTTAAAATCGTAAAGCGGTTCACAGAATACATCTACCTACCAAGTCTCAACTGTGTAGTTTTTATAGTTTTGGAATAAAGTGGCTGTGACATACGGACGGACGGACAGACAGACAGACATGACGAATCTATAAGGGTTCCGTTTTTTGCCATTCGGCTACGGAACCCTAAAAATAGAGCTGAGGCGCGGCGCATCCCCCTTTATTTATACAGATTTTTCGGCCGCGGTCCTGCGCGCGACGCAACCCTGCGCGATTGTTGACAATAGACAAAGACAAAGCACATAATTCGAATCCGATTCCGTTTCCGACGAGTTGTGAATCAGGGGGCTGATCTACCCTTGATTATAATTTTGTCTTTTTATTTTAAAATTTATATTCATTCTTTCTTTTCTGGATTTGTATTTTTTTGTGTAGTTTATTTCTATATTGTAATTACTTAAACTGCTATAATTTGAAATAATGTATACTGAAATATAATATATAAAAGGCGAATCACGAAAGAGATATATTGTGCGAACGAGGAAGCGTCGTCGGTTGCGCAAGGGCGTCCCAGAAAAACCTACACGGACCAAATAGGGGTTTAAATGAAAAAGGCTGCAGTACGCAGTGACAAAATTTCCGGGCATGTATGAAAAGATTGATGGATGTAGGTAAATGAAGCAAAAGAAGTGTGCAGGTGTCGATCCATTTACTATGTCCATAGTCTCTACCTACCCCCATGGGAAACAGGCGTGAGCTCATGTATGTACAGTATGTAATGTATACTTACTTATTAATTGTAATGTAATTGAATTTTGTCGAACGAATCCATTAATACTTTATGAAAATACAATGACCGGGGTAGCAGATTTGTTACAATTGTTACATTGGGGTATAGTTTTTTCATGTCTCATATTCTGAAAGTAACTCATAACTTGCCTAAAATGCGGGTTGAAAGTGATATGTTGCGGCCCTAGGGCAGTAATGAAATTTAAAAAGTAATTAGGAGGGGTCATGTCATAATCTGTAAGTATTTCTTTGAACATTTATTTACCAAAGGTATGCAGGCAAAGACACAGAAGCCTATACAGCCTGTTTTGCTATTAAATAAAATAATTTAATATCGTAGAATTATTAATTTAATATCTAAAATTTTTGTGTTTTTAAGGAATGCGTTTTTAGAAACAGATTAAACCAAATAAGTTATTTGTAACATAAAAAATCAGACTATTAATTTCATGGAATTGCATAGAGTATGGGGCAAAGACCAAACAAGCCTGTATGGACTTAGTTTCCCTTGCCTTCCCTAAAATAGAGAAAATTCCGCGACCATAGGAAAATAATTTTCAGATTATTTCTGTTTATTTTTACTTTCCTCATATTCAAAATAAAAAGTAGAGTTTACTTCGGGTGAAGATTTTTGCACTGCAAAAATCTTTCCGAACTGCTACTCAATATGAAATTCTTCGTATCGTGTCGCTGGCAAACCTAGTCGTGTCCGACTGAAACTATAAGCTACCTCTGTTCTGACACGCAGTATCGCAAAAAGAACACGCAGGGCACGACAACAAATATCCCATCGTTTAGTGGGGAGACATTGCATCTGCACTCTTACGAGTAAGTTGGAATCATCCAAAATCCCCATCCGGGCAGACTGTCTTTTCAGCTGCCGACCATCATCCGGAGTCTTTTTAAAGACTTCCATGTAGGTCATTTCTGTTATCATTATCATCATCATCAGCAGCCACTTAATGTCCACTGCTGGGACAATGGCCTTCCTTATGGATGTATAAGGAGAATAGGCCCTGACCATGACCCACCACGCGAGCCCCAATGCGGACTGGTGGGTATTAACGACTGCAAATGCAGCCGGTAACAACGGCTCTTGCCTTCCGAAGCACGGAGGAGCTCGAGAGGAAAAGTTTTTGGTCACCCATCCCACGGGATGCAACAATTGCGTAAAGGGCGCATTACACTTACACTAGTTAGGGCACGAGTTCAGAATAGATTGCTTTCTTTGAGCTCCTCTTTAGCAATATGAAGCAAGTGATGCAATCAAAACAAGCAATGTATCTCATCTAGCGCTCTGCAAATTGGATAGTGTAATGCGGGCTTAAGTTGCCTTGCCTCAAAGATCGCAGGCTTAGCGCGCTATCCACTGCGCCACGGGCTCCGTCAATAACATTAATTCTGAAATTACTACATCAATAAAATTCAGAACTAGAATATACAGTGTAGATAGAGAAAAAGCAAAGATTGCTCTCGAAAGTAAAATTTAAAGGAGTATAGAGTATTTTTGCATTAAATAAATTTCTAGAACTTTTTTAAGCTTAGGTTTAAGATCGCATTAACCAAAACTAAAGCTATCGTTACCGTTAAAATTAGGGCAATAGAAATCAGAGCATCTGGTTACGCTACCCTTGAGTGTCTGAAAGAAAAGATTAGATAACTAATTTAAAGTTTAAGTTAATTTAAAGTAAAACCTAAAGATCATTAGGTTGGGCAGGCGTACCGGTTTTGGCCACTGTACCGGTTTTGGTCACTTTTCACTTTAAAGTTATATAAATAGGAATTAAATAATTATTGCTTATATTTATTAATGGCGAATAAAAGATTGGACTTTTAGTTAATAATTACAGCACTTAGCTTTTTTTATGTAGTACGATATTTTAGAAATAAACACGTGTTATGTTTCAAAGTTAACATTTTGTAAAATTCTTAAGCAAAATGTTAAGGGTAAAGGTTTTGTAAAATCATTTTTTTTCTACAATAGAATTATTTTATGGTTATTTAATATTTTATATCATATTGGAATATGTTTCTTCTAGATGGATTAAGTGTTGTTTTTTCACTGTTCTTACAAAAAGTTGGGAAACAACAAGTGGCCAAAAGTAGGGCTAGAAATTTTAGCATTGTACCACCTTTGGCCACTTTGGCATTAGTAGAAAGTTTCCAACCTATCATAAAGTTCATTTATTTTAAAAGACTCACAACTCACTTTTGTTAGCTAACGTACTAGAAAATTTGCGGATTGAGGCTAGTGTAGGATAGTGCCTACACTAGCCTCAATCCGCTAATTTTCTTTTAATCAAGTGATAAAGGTATACTTATAAAATTGTAGTAAGGAGCTAGCTGTGATTGAAATACTATTTCATGTATTGTTTTAGTCCAGAACTCTAATAAGACATCAATTAAGCATAAACTCAACTTATAAACATAGTAATTTTATGAAAGTGGCCAAAACCAATGCAAACGGTGTATTTGGCCCCCTCCGCAGAATTTGTTCTAAATAAAAAAACTATTGTTTTTTTTTACTTTGTAGATTGGACCCTTAGAGGTCGATAAATTATCTATAACTCTACATTATAAATTTTCTCTTAAATACTTAAGATCATTAAGCACTAAGCGGTTAAAAGTGAAAAAATCCTTAAAGTGGCCAAAACCGGTACGCCTGCCCTATATCATTGTTCTGCATTACCTATTACCTATTGTTGAAAAACCATTGCTTCTTGATCAGCCATCTGTCAGCCATCAATCAAAACATAACGTTTTGGATGCGGTCATCAGCAACAATTTTGCAATATTAAGTCACATCTAAGGGATACACGTGAAAGCCGGTACCGCATCACGGAAGGTAACATGCCCACGCGCATTCTTAACTCATCATCACAACATAACGTCATCAAAGGATTTCAAAATCCAAAATAATGCTCAATCCGGGATACGATCCGAGGTGCCGGAAACTTTCACGCGTATAAAACGCTGCGCACGCCGGCCGCCGCGTCCAGTACGCCAACATCCGTTACCTGCGCATAGGCATGCGCGCGGTTACTCGCGAAAACGAAAGTGACAGGTGACATCTACCAGACTGTGACATTGTGATTGTGAACTCTGGAGCAGTGACCGGAGCCGTGATATCCTGTGACAGTTTCAACAGTATCTGAAAACACCTGGGAAGGTAGAATCCCTTTTTGTGTCTATGTGGATTTTTGGGGATTTGGCAGTGCTGTGAGAGATTTGTGTAGTGACTACATGCCGGTCTAATAAGTCTGCGGTTTATTACTACAATTTACTACAATAGTCGGTTTCATTAAATAATCTTTCAGTCATAATAATTTTATTGGGTAAGATAGTGTAATTAGTGATGATCATTAAAAAACCAAATTTTTACGTCCCACAATTTCGCCATGCATGATTTTTCAAATATCTTAATTTATTTCAAATAGTTGAAAGTTTAAGATATTGTAAACTTTAACTGATCACAGAAGCCTAAGTTAGTTGTTAGCTATTACCGATTTTTTATTATAAAGCTTCTACGAATATTTTAAATATCCTTATTTTTTCTGATATTGAAGAAAAATGCAATTTAAAGGCCATCAGAAGGCTACATATATATTGTCGTCAATCCCGTCTGCATGATATTTTATACAATTAAAAGTTTAAAAAAACGTGGGCTGGTCCTAATGATAATATTTATCAATCATTGACTTAACAAACTGCATACATTACTTACAACAACATCAAGTCTTTGCTAAGATATAGAAAGTTGCATAATTGAACTTTCACTTACATACATCCGCCAAAATAATCTTTGGCATATCGCGTACATTTGAAGTGTTCGTTTACATCCGTTCATTTTTTTATTACACGCAGCTGACGATTCCAGCGCATTGAATAATTAATAAAAAGGAGTGAATATAAACTTTACGCGTATGCTAATAAGAGTTAGACGGTTTATAATCTTTAGAAACGTCATGTGTGGAAAGTGGGCCACGCGTCACAGAGTGCGCATTTTATATGTGTACCGGGGAGACTCGAACGCGGCATAATGTGAGAAATTGTGGTAACTCGGTTGAATTCAATACATACAGTCTTTGAATTGTGCCTTACTTCCACCGATGCATTTTTTATGTGTTTAAACCATTTTTTTTGATAAACTAACTACCACGTCGTCGCTTAAGAAAATATTGTAAATACTATGCCATGAATTGAGCAAAGGACACCCATCCTAAAATTTCCATTTTACATTGTACATTTTATTCTCATTTGCATACAATAAATGTCATACTTTACAATATCGAGACATACATTTTGGAGGCGACCTTTAGCTAGCCAGTGAACAACTTTGTTTCTGATACATAACATAAATTTTAACGTCAACTAATAAAACAAAAGATAATAGCTCCTTCTTTCTGCCATCTTATCTTTGCATTGCAGTGCGGATATGGTAGTTTGCCAAAGTAGGTGAACGGGTGTATAGTTGCGAAATACGTCCACACATGTCTATCCGTGGCTACCATTGTTTTGTGAGTTTCGTAACTATGCGTCACGGTGTCTGCTCATCTCTGGATTGTCTTTTGAGCACTTTAGCAACAATACATTGCAAAAGGGAAGCTTATTAGAGTTACATACCCACATTGTACCTACTCTGTAAATTGTAAAAGCTTTGGCTGTTTGGTTATGATGTAAATGTGACTCAAGGATGTATGTTTTGCTGTACTTACATAGTTTGAATTTACCAAAAGACAGGGCTAGACTAAGTTTTCCCGTGGGAATGAGATATTTGAAGTATAAAAAGCTACATGCTATTAGTCTATCTCTGTGTCAAGTTTCATCCAGATTTGTGCAGCCATTTCGCCGTGATTGAGTAACATACTCATCCAAACTTTCGCATTCATAATAATATTTAGATAAAAAGTTTTACATGGTCTTATCAACGATGCTAAAAGTTTAACTTGTAGCGATCGGTGGCAAAAATAAAATGGGTTGGAATTGAAAGTGAGAAAAATACAAGTAGGTATGATAAAAACTGCATTAGTTATAAAGAACGAGGATACATTTTAAAGCTATTAATGCCCACCTCCGGAAATGAAGACGAATGAGTTTCATTTCACAGAAAGACTAACAAATATATCGACTTAAATTTATGTCTGTAGCTAATTAATCCTACACAAATCACTCGACTTAACTTTAAAATCAAATGTATACTCTTCAATGACGTTTAAGAGCTTTATATTAGTTATGAACCTCGTTATTTTGTTGATGATCTCTTGATTTATTTTAATCTAAGCTGTTTATAAATTACTAGCTGACCCGGAAAACGTTGTTTTGCCATATTAACTTAATAAAATGTAGGTAATCCAAAGCGGCTAAAACGTCAGTGACTACAATACTCTTTGACATACGTCTTTGGAAGCGGCTATGGTAGAAATGACAGTTTTGTATAGTACGACAGTTTATCGATTTTCTATACAAAATAATCATTTTTATTTTATAATTTTCCGGAATAAAAAGTAGCCTATGTTAATCTCCAGCTCCCAAACTATCCCCATATCAAAAATCAAGTCGATCCGTGGCTCCGTTTTGACGTGAAAGACGTACAAACAAACAAACAAACAAACAAACAAACAAATAAACAAACAAACAAACACACTTTCACATTTATAATATTAGTATGGATTACTGTGATAAAGAGAACCTTATATCATAAAAATAAATTTTTAGAACACTTACTAAATCACTTGCCCGGAATCAGGCTCGAATGGGCAAAACTTATCAATAATATAATGATTGTCACTTTCTCCTGCGAGTGTGAGTTCGATGTTCACCGGTTAATTCTCGAATGTAACGGAAACTGTGGTGAAAGCATAAATGAGCATGTCCAGTTTTTTAATTTCCGACATCTCAAAATATGTTAAGAGCAAAATTAGGTGTGATACGAAGCTTTTTTTAGGTTTAAATTGTTCTGTCGTAAGCTAACTCAACTTTGGTAATTATCTAACACTTAATACATATTTGAAACTGTACATACTCTTGCTACTTAACATATTCCAGCCAATTCAAAATGTGGAGAGAGCAAAATGAAATGTCATACTAAGCTTTTTTCAAATCGAAATTTCTGCTATTCTGACGTAATCTTACTCAACTTTGGAAGTTATATAGTTATTTTACATTTGAAACTGTCTATCTGTCGATTGGGTTAAGTTAGGTTATTTTAATTTCCGACGGCCAACTTATAATGTGTTCAGACTAAAATTAGATGTGATAGGAAGCTTTTTTAGATCTTAATTGCTGCTATTCTTTCATAATCTTACAGAAGTTAGATGTGATACGAAGCTTTTTTAGATTTTAATTGTTCTGTCGTAAGCTAACTCAACTTTGTCAATTATCTAATCGTGTTAAACGTAATTGAAACATACTACGATTTAGCATGAAAAACTGTCGTTATGGTAACCTTAAGGTTACCACGATAACTCGTGATCGTATAATTTGTATGAAAACGAGACCAGCACCGCTTTCGATCGTATATTATTCATAAAGTTAATATACCTATCGGAATAGAGCAACAAAGGGCTGAGAGAGCGGGATGTCACTAGCAACAACACTGTGAGATAAAAGGAGATGCGTGATACGACGTAACAGAACCGTTTTTGGCTACTGTTTGACAGTTCGTCAGCACTTATCAGCACGCTGAGAATTTAGGTATTGTAAATTTTTCGGATTTTACGTGCAATCTTAGATATTTTTAGCCAATATTGGTATGGAAACATGGTGACTTGCTCAGTTATTGATTGTTGTACAACACAATGAAATAATCCCGCAAAATGTTCATTTCTCAGGTAAATTATTCTAAACCGACACCTCCCTTCCTAAGGTTTATTTTTGCTAATGCGCTTCGAATTTAAAGCACGAAGTGTGATAATACTCTTCAATAAACATTTATTTATGTAACAAGCAAATATTGATTACACATAATGCAGAATTTACGAATATTTTGTGTAAAGAAATAATTTTCGTTTTACACTAGGGCTGCATCAAGTTATCGATATTTCGTGTCCACTGTCTATCACGCGGTAAACGAATATGTATTAGGTACTGTTATTAAAGTACCTATATTACGTTTAGATATGAATTACCTGGGAATGTAATCCCATTTAAGATACTTAACTGATCCATAGGTATCAGTTTTTGACTGTTAGAATAGGTACCTACCTATACTATCATTAGTAATATAAGTATCTTTCAGATTTTATACTACCTTGGATACCAGGACCGTACAGTACAGTACAGTACCAATAACACATGGACTAAATTGGACATTTTGATGAAAAATATTTCCAGAAGTGAAACGTACTATCACTGTGGAAGCACCAACAAATTGTTCAAAGGATTGTGCGAAGCATGGCCGGATCGCTAGTTTATAATAAATGATTTAAAATCTCTTCGGAGTTTTTCTTAAATTAATATGCATAAGTACCTACTTCACCGCAGAATCGTAGTTTTGCCATGCAAAATCCCTTCCCATCCTATTTTAGTTAGATTATAGTATATTATGATACAAGTGAGCTAACGTTGCTCATTATACACGAGGCTGTGGGTTGCAACCCGAGCCGCAGGCGAGGAGGGCGTAAATCAGCCGAGTGTCTAGTGAGTAAGTTGCTCACGAGTTTCATACGCACTTTTTCAACACACTTGCGAGGAAAAACAAACATTTATTGCATTCATTCATAAATTAATTTTCAACACACTTGCTCATAAAGTGAGCCTTATTACATCGATCTTAGGGCCATAAACCGAACTATAACCCACGCGTGCATAATAATATTACAGTACTAGTTGCGTAATAGAATTATCCCTACAAAGTTAAGTAAGTACCTAACTGCAAATTATATGCGAGTAAACAGAGACTTTTCAATTTAACCAGGTAATACAGTATCCCTACAAAGTTAAGTTAGTACCTAACTGCAAGTAATATGCGAGTCAACAGAGCATTTTCAATTTCAGCGGGTAATAGATACAGTTCTTTTTTTGTAACAACAAAGAGGTTTTATACGGCTGAAAATCCATTTACGTTTTTAGAATAAATAAATGTGTCCCTAATTAAGACAAAAACATAATTAAGTATATTATTATCAAATTATTTATAATTCACAATAATTTGTTATAAAACATTTGCATTTTATCACTATTATTATACTTAATTATTTTGAAGTAGGCTGTATGGCTGTATGTAATCAATCACCTCACAATTGGCGCGTGCAAAAAAAAAACTTGCGCGCTTTTTCCCTTAGTTAATATTAAGTTAATACAATATGTATGCAATAAATGTTTGTTTTTCCTCGCAAGTGTGTTGAAAAAGTGCGTATGAAACTCGTGAGCAACTTACTCACTAGACACTCGGCTGATTTACGCCCTCGCCTGCGGCTCGGGCTGTAACCCACAGCCTCTTGTATAATGAGCAACCTAAGCTCACTTGTATCTTAATATACTATAACCTAATTAGCTAAGGGAAAAAGCGCGCAAGTTTTTTTTTTTGCACGCGCCAAATGTAAGGTCATTGATTACATACAGCCATACAGCCTACTTTAAAATAATTATAATAATAGTGATAAAACGCAAATGTTTTATAACAAATTATTGTGAATTATAAATAATTTGATAATAATATACTTAATTATGTTTTTTTGACTTAATTAGAGACATATTTATTTATTCTAAAAACGTAAATGGATTTTCAACCGTATAAAACCTCTTTGTTGTTACAAAAAAAGAACTGTACGTACCCGGTGAAATTGAAAATGCTCTGTTTACTCGCATATAACTTGCAGTTAGGTACTAACTTAACTTTGTAGGGATACTGTATTACCCGGTTAAATTGAAAAGTCTCTGTTTACTCGCATATAATTTGCAGTTAGGTACTTACTTAACTTTGTAGGGATAATTTTATTACGCAACTAGTACTGTAATATTATTATGCACGCGTGTTTTATAGTTCGGTTTATGGCCCTAAGATCGATGTAGTAAGGCTCACTTTATGAGCAAGTGTGTTGAAAATAATATTACTAGGTGTATACCTACCTTGAAACCGGCGCGTACACCACTCGGCCACGGAGGTCGTCTAATAATAATATATTAATGTATATTAATATATTATTATTAGACGACCTCCGTGGCCGAGTGGTGTACGCACCGGTTTCAAGGTGCCGCTATCTCTAGAGGTCCCGGGTTCGATCCCTGGAGGGCTACCGCCGCTACCGCGTAACTTTATGGGTATGAACTTCATACGTTTTTTGGAACTTTAAATCAATTTTATAAAACAAATAGCCGCTTTCAGTTCCCTGTTTAGTGACCTCGGGTATAACGATAGCTAGCTAGCAACGTTCAACAGAACAAAGCCGCAAAAATCTATCAAAATAAGAAATTCAAATTATATGATATCGTTATACCCGACGTCACAAAACAAGGAACTGATAGCGGCTATTTTCTTTATAAAATTGACTTAAAGTTTCCAAAAACGTATGAAGTTCATATCCATAAAGTTACGCGGTAGCCCCCCAGATCGGGTAAATGTTGAAAACGAATTTTTCTATATTTCCTCGGGTCTGGGTGTATGTGGTTATTTCCAATTTCCACAATACTAGTGCTTAAGCTATACCTTGGTATTGGAACAATGAATGTGATCGTGTCCAATATATATTTATTTATTACTTCTATTTAATATTATCGATATCGATATTAATCTGAAAAGCGACATGACGTACATCTCTGACACGCATACATAAACAATTTTACACACACAAATGCAATCAAATTTTGGTTTCGTTTGGCAGCTCGTGGTTGTTCCTCTATTCCGATAGGTATATTAACTTTATGATATTATTATGCAATTGAAATTCAATACATATTTGACAGCATCACTTTGACAGCTTTTGAAGGACGGTACAGTTTACTATTCGATTAACCATAATGATTGTTTTTCATGCTAGGGGTAAAGTTCATCAAAGCTGTACAGTTTTGCTTTGCACATCATTAGATCAGTTAATATCCCATCGAAATGGGGAGTTTGCATGTTGAGTTTTATATTTCAATCAATAAGTTGGTACTAAAGATTAGAGTAATGGTTTACTTTAACGATAAGTAAGTAACTAAATAAATATAAAACTATTTTTAATAGATCACCAACGATTAAATTTGGTGGAGCGTATCGTATGAATGAATATTGATAAAGATTGCGGAGGTACAAATTATTTTTAATAGAATTATAAAAAGTGTTTTAAGCTTAATAGTACGAGATCCCACTGCAAATTAAACTTTGTCCTTCATACAAACACAATGAAACACAAAGTTATTTTGTGCTGGCGAAAAATGGTAGTGGTATTGTTTTAATTGTAGCGGCCACATTTTGATAGGCCACCCTATAGATATATATATTCGTTTTAGCGAAAACTCGATGAGCGCACTAATTTGCAGTGGGATCTTAGATTATAAAATACACCTGCATATAATTGTATTTTTTCTAACATTATGTAAATTTTAATAAATGAACAAACTTAAGAGGTATTCTCCCCACAATTCAGTTACAAAGTCAGACATAGGTAGCTTTAAACGAGTATGTAAAAGCAGATGTCCCAAACCATTTCCTCGGAGCGGGTATCGAGTAGGTAAGGTGTATCATTAGTGCGGCGAGGAAAGCGAGTCAGTGTGTCATCGCAGCGCTGCGCGGGCGCTCGGTGACACGTCTCCGGCTTTTGCTGGCGCGGCTTAATTAATCTTGGGCATGCACTTGTGTCCTAGCTTACGATGCAAGTACTATGTAATATATGTATAGGCATTTAATGTCTAAACTGATGAGAGAATGGCACTGCCCCTGTTCTCTGATCCAGGTGTATTGGGTTCGATTCCCTCCTGGGTCAAATATTTAAGTGAGGATATTTTAGGGTTTTTCCGTATCTAGATGTTTTTATATAAATATGTATATATTTGTAATACATTCGTCTGTTATGGTTTCTGAAATGCTACTTATTTCAGAATCAGATCAATGCACGTATGGGACGACGTCTGATATTTATTTAGATTTAATTTACATTTAAATCTGCGCGAATCAAACGAGTCATGTGTATATATCAACCCTACGCGGGCGCTCGGTGACACCTCGCCGGCTTATGCTGGGCATGCTGGCACGGCTTAATTAATCTTGGGCATGCAGTTGTGACCTAGCTAAAGAGTTACTATGAAATATTTATATTTATTTAAGTAATCACACTTTGGGAAGCTCATATATTTGCGTCCAAAATTCCTCAATGTCTCAAAACTAAGGTCTTTGACCAGTGTGTGTTGCCAGTTATGACTTATGGAAGCGAGACGTGGTCTTTTAATATGGGTCTCATAAGAAGGCTCAAGGTTACCCAGCGAGCAATGGAGAGAGCGATGCTTGGTATTTCCCTGCTCGATCGAATCAGAAATGATGAGATCCGCAGGAGAACTAAAACGACCGACATCGCTCGAAGGATTACTCAGTTGAAGTGGCAGTGGGCGGGTCACATGGCGCGGAGAACCGATGGCCGTTGGGGCGGAAAGGTCCTCGAATGGCGACCGCGAACCGGACGACGTTCCGTGGGCAGGCCCCCTACAAGGTGGACCGACGATCTGGTCAAGGTCGCGGGAAGCCGCTGGATGCGGGCAGCGCAGGACCGACCGCTGTGGAGATCCTTGGGGGAGGCCTATGCCCAGCAGTGGGCGTCGTACGGCTGAAATGATGAAGTAATCACACAGTCACAATCAAACACATAAAAAGGTTACAACCATTATTATCGCTGTAAGACGTGCACTTGAGATTTCAGACATGTACTATGAAATATATATGGCCGTTTTCACCTAAACTTATGAATTTCCTGTCTTTACTTAGCTATTACCCGAACAAGTTAACTCGGCACCTGAGTGAAAGTGACGTTTTCGAACCAGTACCCAAAGTGTAAGTTTTTATGACAAGCAAACGAAAACTATTTCGATTCCGTATTTATGTCAATTTGTATGAAAACTATATAAGCGCGCTACTCGCCGCTAGAGGCGCTAATACAGTTTTCATAGAAATTGACATAAATACGGAATCGAAATAGTTTGCGTTTTTTGACATAAAAACTTACACTACGGGCACAGGTGCCGTCCTTGCTTAACTACTTAAGCAAAGACTTAGGCGATTCAGAAGTTTTGGTGTAAACAGCCAAAAGAGATTTAATGACTGCCCTCATGACGCAGTGGCAATGATCTTGTCCTCTGATCCAGGTGATTCACATCAGGTCTGATTTCTGAAATGAAATTTATTTCAGAATAAGATTACTGTTACCTGTGGGACTTGGTCTGATATTTATTAAGATTTAATATAAATTTAAATCTGCGCGTGTCAAACGAGTCAGTTTTACCATCGCAGCGCGCTACTCGGGCGCTCGGTGGCACCTCTCCGGCTGACGTGGCTTAGATTAATCTTGGGCATACACTTGTGACCTAGCTAAAGAGTTACTATGAATTATTTATTTATTTAAGTAATCACACAGTCACAGCCAAACACATAAAAAGGCTACAATCATTGTTATCGCTGTAAGACGTGCACTTGAGATTTCAGACATCTAGTCAGCGTGTCATCACAGCGCGCCGCGCGGGTGTTCGGTGGCCTCTCTCCGGCTAATTTGGCTTAATTAATCCTGGGCATGCACTTGTGACCTTTTTTATGTATAATGGGCTTGCTATTGGCTTCACACTGAACCTAAGGGTTGAGAAGAAGCCTAAGATGGAGCGAGCTTACCCAGAAGCAGCCTATTCACTCAAGCTTTAAAAATTATAGGGTTGTAGTCATTCGGGAAAATAGACGCAGGCAGGGTTTTCCATTCCTTGGCGGTGCGCATCACAAAGGATTTTTTTTTAAGAAAAGCGCTTGGTACGCATTCGCAACGACCTAGCTTAGTATGTACTATTGAAAGGTCCTGTAAGCGCACATGTAGGTTCGAGGGTCCGACGCCGGTGGGGTAAATGATTTTTCAGCTTTTAGGGGACTTGGGGGAACTGGGTGAAATGGTCCCGACCTAGGTGACGATCACCCGTCCGGCTTCGCTGGCGTCCCCTCTATAAATAATAATAATAATGTACTATTGATATATATATATATCCATACTAATATTATAAATGTGAAAGTGTGTTTGTTTGTTTGTTTATTTGTTTGTTTGTTTGTTTGTTTGTCCTTCTTTCACGTCATAACGGAGCAACAGATCGACGTGATATTTGGTATGGGGATAGTTTGGGAGCTGAAGAGTAACATAGGCTACTTATTATTCCGGAAAGTTGAGTAAAAATTGAAATTTTCTATGAAAAATCGTTTAACTGTCGTACCTTCGATACAAAACTGTCATTTCTTCCATTGCCGTTTCCAAAGAGTATGTAATCACTGACGTCTGCGCGGTCAAAATCGAATACTAATCTTTTCCATAAGATAGATAGAATAAAAAATGTACTGTAACTAGCGCCGAAAATGCCCCAGTCGCGCATGCGCGCAGAGTTATCTGACACTCACTCTAGGTACCTCACAGAGTAATTTTTTGTATGTAGGAAATAGAGACCAAGCTTGGGCCCCTTTATTGGTAGTGTGTAACTAGCGCTATCTGTTGTCTGGTCTAGGCAACTTTAGGTGTATAAACACACACACAAGATGTTGGTAACCGGGTCCACTAATAAATGGCAAAACGACGTTTGCCGGGTCAGCTAGTATATATATTTATATATATATAGGGTGATAGGGGCACCCTTGCAAAAATTTAAAAAAAGTTGGACTTTTCATACAAATTTAGCAACTTATCGGGACATTTTGTATGGAGAGTCGAAATATGTTGTTCATTTCCGACAAAAACTCTTGCTGTGCGTTGTTCAGCATGAAATCCTGAAGCCTGAAGCAAAAACTTTAACCATAAAGTTTTTGCATCGGTGCCCCTAACACCCTGTATATATGTCACCGGAAAATAATAAAAACTGTAAATTTTTAAATTTCCTAAAAAAACCACGAAATTTAGTGTTCTACAGGACTTCCGTAAATTTATAACTTTCCTAGGAAATTTATAAATTTTCGGTTCTTGTTATTTTATATATGCGATGTGGTCTGATTATTCACATTTAAATCTGCGCTACTCAATCGATACTCGGAAAAATTATGCTAAAGCGAGATAGCAATGAGAAAACGACGCGCGCGGGAGCGAGACCTATTTTGCCGATTACGCAAAAAAAAAAATACAAAATCACTTCGTATTCAAAAACTATAGCGATTTTTAAAAAATGCTTTTATACGATCCTAAATATTATTGGTGTCCACTAATTAAACCAATTTTCAATAGTATATGTATCCCCATTTAAGAATAATCTTGATATTTCTTATTTTTTAGAGGTATTTTCGAAAATAAAAAGTGTCGAGCCAAAATCATAAAATCGCGTTTCTGAAACTATACGATTCTAGATAAAGGTATGAAGAAATATATATCTTATTACCAGATTTATAACAACTCTAACCGTCCTATAGTTTTATATCAAAGAGTCCATACTTATTCCGAGTAGCGCCTTAAACTTGTGCATGCACTTGTAACCTACTTCAGAAATCTTAGAATGAATTGCTGGCAGCAAATCAAGCCGTATTGTTGCAATTCCTAACGTTTTCTTCAAACTTACGTTACCAGAGCAAACTCAAGGTAGGTACTCACTCATTACACAAATCATAATATGCTTCTGATTGTACTATGAAAATTATTAATCGACATTCTGCGTTTACGACTCGTAGTGACACCTCTCTGGCTTACAGCTTAGGATGTAGAATGAAATATCACATAGGGCTGTGTGTATATAGAGATATATCTAGGATGAGAAATTTTACAAAAAAAATGTATTTATCTAAAGTTACTACTTTTCATCAATTTGTCCTTTTTCATAAAAAGGTACCTAATAACAACATCTCTAAAAGCAAAATTATTATATAATGTAACAAAACGCGATATCTTAATTTTAGCTAAAAACAAGCATTCCTAAACACGAATCCATCAATGTCATATCGCCTTTTTAATTAATAGCTATATTAGCGAATACGACAAACGGTTATATTAGATTTATATCTTAATACCATGCGCGTTCTAGTGAATAAATTTGTGTCCAATAAATCGACAGAGACATCCATTAGATCTAGATAGTATAAATAAAACTGGGTCATTGATGTTGTCAGTCGAGTTGATGTAAAAGTTGTAGGCCAAAAAACTAGATCAGGAGTAAAAGGGTTGTGCTATGCTACTCACTGGTCGAGTGTACTCGCCAGGCGAGTTAGTTAGCTAAGCAACTTGTCACCCATAAACAGCTGCTGATTGCCTTCCTTCGCCATGCATTTCTCTTCATTCGAATACTTGGCCGATAATGTGGTTTGGTTAGATGCGGTACAACATACTGAAACTTTCATTAAGTGTAGTCGTTAAACCGTGTAAGGATATTACAAGCGAACTGTTGATTGATTAAGAGTTCCTTACGATAAAAAAACGACGAAGCAATGTGAGTTAAATTTATGTTTTAGTCTATAGGTTTTTGTTATGCGTACTCCTCAAGCTTCCGTTTCAGCTGCGGTGGTAACAAGGTCCGAAAGAATTATCAAAAACGTGAGTCTTATAAAAGGTTGATGTAATATTTTATTTTTACCGTCAGATGGCGCACGGAATGCGGTTATGCGAACGGTGCGGTGGTCAGATAGCGCTTTCCAACGATTGTTTTGATCGATTTGATCGCCTCCAGCGACGATTTAACGTTTATTACGATCGATTCATATTCGAGAAACAATTAATATATGTGTTTATGCTCGTGTTTTGATAGCAAATATGTAGCAAAGTTCAGAGAGGAAAGATAGAAAGTTAGGTAGGTACTGTAGTTTTAGGCTTCCAAAAACGAATCGAATGTTTGAAAAATGGAGCCTTTTCACGAGAAAGCATGCACTACGAAATCAGCGTGCGTTTTTTTTACTTTTCATCGTAGCTTCTCAATAACTTTTACCTTGTTATAAATTCAGAGGCTTCCAATCATAAATATGTTTAGATCAAACGAAAAACAATATTTACATTCACATGGATTCACATCATCAACAGAAACCTTGTTACAGCCATATCTATCAGCGTACATAGCAATAAATCACTAGAAAGTGTCTCAATGTATGTGCTTGCGCTCAGTTGACGTTTGTCTGCCGCTCCCACGCTGCTAGTTTTTTTTAAATTCACAACGGGATAGCACTCAATCAACCTTCATCATACCTGATGTTAAGTGACGATGGGGCTGAAGGTGGAAGTGAACTACTCCCGAAAACTACTGAGGAACTGGCTATTTTAACTCTAACTACCGGAACACAACAATGCTGAATCATCGTTGTTATGGCGTCAGACTTAGATAAGATGGCGGTAGCTAGCCAGGCGGACTTAGATCTTACTTATTTTTTGAGTACTAAAAATTATCGGATTAGGATTTTAGGCGTCTTTTAACAGTAAGCATATTCGCCAACTTGGGCAGACGGCCCGTGGCGCAAAGCTGGATGGAGAGCCCTTCATAATTGTACCTAAAGTTTTGATGTATGTGATCAGTTCACATTTTTGCCCTCCCCCCTGAGGATCTTGTTTCGGATTTTATCAAAAGAACGTAGAAGCGTTTGGGGTCTCTAGACTGGGATGCCTGGAGCGCTTGTTTAGCATTTGAGCGGTGCGGTGTAGCGTTTTATTTTCTTAGTCAACTAAATAATATTTGAATAATATTTTATATAGCAATAAATCATTAGAAATTGTCTCGCTGCCGCGCCCGCGCTGCCAGATAGTGCCCCCATGCTCCCGGCCGCGGCGGGGAAAATCGACAGATTTCACTTTTGTTACACACTACGTATCGGAGTTTCTCCCTTGACGGGCCTAATCTCGTGTTGATGATTTAAAAAGTGCAGTGCAGCAAGGAAAGTCTATGTTGAAGATCCAAATAAAAACATTTTAATTGAAAATCCTTTAAGTATTTGTATGGGTTCAATCCTAAGAATTTTCCCGGATATAAGATAAAACTTTTGTCTTTCATCGCTTCATTGAAATTTAGTTTATTATTAGTAAATTACACACAACTAAGAATTGGATGATAGATATAGGTAAGTATTAGGTATTTTACTTTGCAATTAGGGAACCCATTAATTATTCTATATATATTCTAATTTTATATGTTTTTATAAATAAAACACTTTCACGGATTTTTTCACGCAATTTATTCAACAACTTACAGTGGGTGGCCAAATTATTAGGGACAGTGCTCATATTTATGTAATATATAGTTTGTTATATTAGTTTCTGTAAATTATGTTGTTTTTTAAAGTTTATTTTGTTTGATATTGCTACTGGTATCTTTATTATTGTTTTTGGCAAGTGGCTACACAGGATATGCGATTCATCTGTCGATAATGTGACATTTCTCCCCATATAGATATTTTTTCAAAAATGCGCGTTTTGGAGTGTTTTTGTTTGTTATATTTTTTATTCGTTTTGACCGACTTTCTTGTCCTAAATAACCATATAAGGTAACTAATTGTTCATAAAACAACATTCTTGCTGTTTTGTCTATGAATTTACATTGTATTAATGTCTTCTCGACGCGATAACTTTAATTTTCTAGTTTTTTTGAAAAGTTAAGGCTGGATTGTCTCCAAGAAAATGTAAAGAGATACAAACGTTGTCACAGCATTCTACACATTCCCAAAGAGACATAGCAGCTCTTGCTGGGGTTTCAAAGTCTGCCGTTAATATAATAAAAACTAAAATTTACAACAGAAAACCTCTAGAAGCAAATCGCGATGGCAAATGTGTCAGGAAAAGGATCACCACTCTTCATACTGATAGAAAAATCAGAGACATCTGCCTCATAAATCATAAAAAGAGCGTTGCTCGTTTGACCATGATGATGAACGACGATGGTGTAAATATTTCGGAAAGGACAATACGGAGGCGGTTGGTCAAACCGAATCTGATGGGTCGGGGCAACCTACCAAAAAACCAGGCCTAAGTCCTAACCGATCCTATGAAAAAGAAAATACTGCACTGGGCTAGACAACATCAAAATATAACTGTTGCAGGTTGGAGTCGAATAATTAAAACTTTTTTGAGTAGTTTAAATAGGTCTTTAACGATTTTCTTCTATAAATTCTGTAATTTTACAGGTGTGTTTTTCCGACGAGTCAACATTTCAAGTTTTGGTTGACAAAAGTTCTTTTGTGAGACGACGACGCCCTGGGAAAAAATCCACGCAGATTGCCTAGTGGAGAGTGGAGAGGGTTAAACACCCGGTTAGTGTCATGGTGTAGTCTGGCATCTCAGCCAAAGGCATGGGGCGTGGGGCGCCTATACATTGTTAAAAGGACCATGAACCAAGACCAGTACAAGCAACTCATAGAAACTCACCTACTGCCGTAGGTTTTTTAATGGCTACCTGATAACTTCTACATCTTTATGCATGACTCTACATCTTGCCATAAAGCCAGAAGTGTGACTGCATTCTTGGATAATAGAAATTTCTCTGTTTTGCCACGGCCTGGGAAATCGCCAGAAATAAACCCCATAGTTCTCTATGTGGGAACTCACCAGACTGGTGATGGCGAAGGAACTAATTTACACCAAGCGGCAGTTGATAGAAACTATCATCCGAGAATGAAAAAACAACCCCACACTACAGGAAAATGCAAAAGCGTGCATTAAGAGCATTGCAGCAAAAGGCGACATTACAAAATACATATTAAAACTTACTTTATTTACGTCTATCAGTATAATATATACTTATACAAAGAAACTATAACAGTTTTGTTTTTAGTTATTTATTTTTAGTTTTTATGATCTCAATAGAATACAAAATCATTTAAAAAATACATAAGAGACCTACAACCAATCATTTGTTACAGAAATTCAACTGAACTGTAAAAATAAAAAATCTCAGTACTGTCCCTAATAATTTGGCCACCTATGGTAGTTAAATTTTAGTTGTTTTTTGAGATTTTTTGGTTTATCCGACGTTTCGGCACCTTTCCAGGGGCCGTGGTCACGGAAAACTACCCACTATTTTTTGATTTTAATAAAAGAATATACCCACTCTAATTGTATTTTTATGTTTTTCTTCAGCGAGATGAACCATTAAGTATTGAAATCTTTCTTTTAAGATTTTAAATTATTTTTATGCATTCACAATGCAATTTTTGTAAGTAGGTATAGGAAAAATGTGATAGTAAAAAACCACGAGCCCTATAAGTAGCTTTCAGTCAAATTGCATTGTGAATGCATAAAAATAATTTAAAATCTTATTTAATGGCTGTTTCATCTTAATCGACTGTTAAACATTTGTAAAAATGTTTCTTTCGGATGCGAGGGTTTCCTCACATTGATGAAACAACGCTGGCCTACAGCGTAACAAGTGATAGCAAAATTCGACGAGTCGTGTAAGCCTTTCGGTAGCTTAGTTGGTCAGAGCATCGGGCCGGATTCCCGGAGGCGCGGGTTCGAATCCCGCCTGAAAGCTACTTATAGGGCTCGTGGTTTTTTACTATCACATTTTTCCTATATCTTTCTTTTAAATGATCACTACTCATCAAGTAGCTGTAACCGTAAAAGCTTTATGAAACTTAAGCTTTTAATTTTATTACATAATTAACTCTAAACAAGTTAATATTGGAAAGAAACGTGAAAGTGGTGACTTGCAACAAACAAGTACATTTTCCTCGTATAGTTTAAGCGGTAGCAGCCACTGCTATTGTTTCACAATGCCCAAAAACTGAAAGTGCTAATTGGTTAGAGAATAACGTGCTATTGCATGTACACATTTTTATGAATTATTTAAATGTTAGAGCGGAGAAAGCATCTCGAATTATTGTGCTCCAATTATGATGCTATTCAGAAGTAACTCTGTATGGCGGATGTGGTCCGAGATACACGACAACTTTACCGTGAGATTAGACGTTCATTTGTTTAGAATCTTAATTTGTGTAACTTTTCTCGATGTTTAAGCGTTAAGCCAGTATGATTGTGTGACATTTCCGTTCAGAATTCACATGTTTAATTATTTGGAACAGAGCTTATTAGTAGTAAGTGTTGATAGTAATTTCGAAAAAATATTTGCATTTCGCTATCTGTTATTTAAACTAACGATTAAAACTGCAAACTAAAATAAGTGAAATTTTTTGTTTAATTTAAGTATTTGCGTGGTGAAATTGATCGTGATCGTAATCAAAGTAGGTACGTTACTACATCTAAGTATATCTCGCGGGCGACTGTTTAATTGTAATTGTGATAAGACTAGTTGGTTCTTGTCAATTATCGGGTTCAAACCTATTAGACAAAGGTCTGTCTCGGTATCGATTGCGTATCGCACTGCAATATAATATATCAATCTGGTCGATTTCTCGCGAGCGATCTATAGGTTTCTCCACTTTCGAGTTGCATTGACTTGAATCTAGTCTATAAATACATCTGACATTTTGTCAAAATATTTATCTTTAGATTCTACGTATCGGCGCATTCAATGTCCAACTGTCAAGTGGTGCGAATTCTTTAATAAGCAATATACCGAATAAATTTAAATAATTTATAGTTCTTAAATAATTGGCTCTGATACCATCCCAAACTTTATAGTAGAGAAAACCGTTACTTAGTTCCATTTATGACAACAGCAGCAATTTATTTTAATAGGGGCTTTATTGCTTATTAGATGCTTGTTGTTCAGGGCTTGTTTTAGCTCAGTACCAAATAGATAAAATTAACACGGCACCAGTAGACTTTCACTTTCGTGTTTCCGCCACAGGAAGGCTTATCGGGAAAACAGTCCATTGTGCCAATCTCATTGTGAACGATTTCACTGTAACAATGCACCAGAAATGAGTAGATAACTTACTTAATACGATTATTATTATGTATCTGACATCATAAAAGGAACAATGGTACAATACTGATGTCTTATTCCGAACGGGGTGGCACTTTCGATGCGTTGTGCGTAACCTATTACTAGATTATAATGGTATTAACTTGGCATTTTTCCAAGCTTCGACTCAAAGACAATAGCCCATTTTAAATAGAATATTGTTTGAGGTCAATATATTTTAAGAGTTATCTATAAAATTAGGATTCAAACTTAATGTGTAATTAACATAGTTTTATTAATGATCTATTATTGACTCTTCTAATCCAAACAATTAGCGTAAAAGCTCAAACAATGTCGTCTACGGTAAAATTATCCGCATCACAGAAAAGTTTTTGCAAATTAATGATTCACTAAAGAAAAATGTTCGATTTGGCATGTTGCCGGTTTCTTTTCATCCGCAAGCAGTATTGTTTTCCAGCATACTAATATTGGAATTCAGGCTAGGCGTGCCATAGCCTCAATACGAGCCAAACTTTGTTTTTACCTGCTTAAATTCATTACCATCAAATATTTTGAGGTGTAAATTATAGCTTGCGTATCGACAGTAATTTGTTTAATGACATGGATCGTAAATGCCCTTTGATTTGTTAACTTGATTATTTATGTTACGATGGAGTAGACAATATTATTAATTGCTTGCAACATTGGCATACCTCTATTTAAATAGTGCAGCTTGTATTGTATTTCTGAATGATTTGTAAATTAGTGAACTTTCATTGTTTCAGGTTTTCACCATACGACGCCCGTATAAATATATGAAATCGATACATTATTTGTGTGAGTATAATTTACTTTATATTATTAATACATATCTTTCGGTTTAAACGACTGTTTTGCAAATCATCCAGTTCCTCATTAAAATAATAATTTTATTTTGTCACTACCATTCTTAAAGCGGTTAACCAATTTAAATACGAAAACTTAACTGCCACTCAAATTGATTGTCATCCAATAACACTTGAGCGCTACAATTTACATCATTATGCAATTTCGTATCTCATACATCTAAGTGGGCACTCGTTAGAAACGGAAACGAAGCAATATTTAGTGTACACTCGATCATTCCGAAATGTATCGACTTTCTCTGTGTTATTACTGCCGAAAACTGCCGCAAGCGTTACGTAAGCCGTGTAAGACCATTTTGAGTGCGCACGAGTGAAAGTGTAAACGCTGAAGGATAGCGCCGACGCGGCGGGCGGTTTCGCTGTTTTGATCCGCAGTTGTTTATGTAAACGAGTTTTCAATACAATTAGCGTATTTTCCAGATGCGAATATCGACAACTTTCATACTTTTTATTAACTTTGCAAGATATCAAAAATTAAACGAACTTATTTTATTTCACTTGATGTTTTAAGGTAAATGCTTTTTTAATGTGATATGATAATATACGCAGAAGAAACAGCCGGCAAAAGCAGGGCAATGCAGCTCAATCACTAAGAAATAAAAAACGCATTTCAACGTACGATGCCCATCTTAACTATTTCAATGCACCACGCATAACGTAAGGTCTGTAATTATGGTCATTATAATTATATTGAACTTTGCTCATCCGAGAGAATGTAGTGAAAGCAGTGGTTACTATTAAGAGGATTGTGTAGCAAACGGTCTTCATACAAACGGCGATATGAACTTTCGGTATGTTGTTAAAATGCATAAGAACTAGGCCTGCAGGTTTTGTTTTTTTTTAATATTTATCATAGATTTTGTAGTATTTGCACTTTAGTAATTTCATTCAAAACAAAAAGTATAAATATTTTCAAATGTAAAAAAAAAACAAAACATACAGCCCTAGTTCTTATGCATTTCAACAACATACCGAAAATTCATTGCTGCATGTTAAGGTTTAGATGGTGGAAAACGTTATCACCGTTTGCATGTAGACCGTTTGATATACAATCCTCTTAAGTTGCCGGCCGGTCAGTGGCTACGCGGAGTCATTGTCCTTGATTCGGCAGTCGCTTTGTTGCATCCACGGGGAATGCCCTTACGCAGTAGGTACTCACAATTGCTTGTACGGTGACCAAGCTATTTGAAAATAAAAAAGACTTAGAAGATAATATTATTTGTTAAATCGTTTACGATTATTTCATGTATGGAGCGTGAACAATATTTCAAAGCTTTTCCTCTGTGTGGAAACGGAGGGATTTTTAAAGTTGTTTCAATTGCCAAACGTTTTGTCCAACACATTTGACACATAAATTGCTGTAGAAATAAACTGACAGTTTTAAATTATTTTTATGCATTCACAATGCAATGCAAAGTTTTATTAAATAACCACAAAGAGAGCATGCATTCAGTTTGTATGAAAATAAAGCAAGTGCCCGTTTTTTTATTTGCAAATGAGAGTATTTTTTAAATAAAAAGTCGATAGAAAACTTCTAGTTGCCATGCCATCTTGAAGAAATACAAAATCGTACCCAGGTAAAATGTATGGAGGATTTGATTTTTTTGAGCAAAAGGATTTTACGTCTTTTTTGAGTTCTGTTGTTAATTTATTTTTGCGCATTAGTAACAATGATTCGTTATACTCCTGATTGTGTATAATACTAATCTACTACTTACAGCGAAAGTTGGCCCTCAGATCAGAATCTCCATACCAACAGTTCACACACTGTCGTTCTTTACTTTCTCAGGCACTCCTAAGTATCCATTGTGTATGATAATAAAGTTGTTATTAAAGTGAAGTTAAGGGACTTTAAGAAACTTAAGGGACTAGAATGGAAAACAAACGCAGTTTATCAAACAAATGACATTAAAATATTCTTTGCTTTATTCAGAAGCAAAGACAAGCAAGATGCATTCGATGAAACATGACTGTCATATTTTTTACCTTTTATAAAGTCACGTGGCTGATGCGAATGAATTTGAAAATCGAATTTATTATTCCTTAATTTAATGCCGCGTACACACCGCACCAACGAACGCCAACGAAGGATATTCAGCGTTGGCTGCCGCACGTTCGTTGGCTATCGAAGGTTATAGCACACACAATAAACGTTGAGCAAACGATCGTTGGCACTCGATTCCGGCTCCAGTGCCCAGTGTTGCCAGAAGGTTACTTTTTTGTACATTTCAGGGTTTAGGTGTATTTTTTGACAAGACCTCGCTGACAACACTGTCCAGTTTGGGAACTGACCACTATAAATTATTATTTACACACTGGAGTCATGCTGGAGGCTGGACTGGACTGGCTGTCATAAAAGTGCCTATTTGAGTATCGCTATTTTGGCGCTGTAGGCATATAGGTACGAGTGTCTATGTAACTAAAACTAGTGATGTTCAGTCAGTTGTGGTAATGATTATGTCAAAATTAGTTCTCGGGACACTCGTAGTGGCGCTTCAAATTGCCACACAAAATTAGCTTTCATTTGTATGGAGACAGCCTGTCCAGTGTGTAATAATAATAATAGAGGTCAGTGAGCTTTTGGTGAGCTTGGCTTTATTTTAATTTTAATACTAGCCTTCCGCCCGCGGCTTCGCCCGCATGGATTACAGAGTACAAGCTTTTCCGGAATAAAAATTAGCCTATGTCCTTTCGCAAGGTCAACTCTTATCTTTGTAGGTACCAAATTTCATCAAAATCAGTTTAGTAGTTTAGGCATGAAAACGAAGCAGACTGACAGACAGAGGTACTTTCGCATTTATAATTAATAGTAATACTTAAATATATTACTTGGGTATAAACAATATTTAAGTATACTATTAAATATTGAATTTAAATAAATTATGCACTCATTATAAATACCAATTTATATTTTACTCAGCCTGCTATAATATTATAAATTGAATGATATGGTTGATGACGCTTGTAAAAATCAATATTGGGCGCACACAGAAAATCGCAGCAATCAAAAGAATCATCAATAGATGGATTGATTGTTTATTTGCATATAACTCGCTACTGTACTTATTGAAATGTTAATCGGTCTAGTCTACCATATCAACATCTCCTTTCAAAGAAGAACATACGAAACTATCAAGACCAAAGTGTGTCTAACATAAACACAAAATTTTTATTAGTGTTTTTATGTCTTATTTAATATTTAGGGCTTACATTGAATTGAATAAAAAAAATATTTAGTTTTATTTTGTACTTTTATACAGGTAAATTTTTGTTTCCAATTATTCACTTTTGGAAAAAAATAAAACTAAAGTTTCATTACCCAATAACATTTGCACTTTTCACTTTTCTCATAATCTTAGCTGTATTTTAAGTAATTCACAGTTGGATACATTTTAGTTTGCCGCAGCTTGTAGAAATTGTGTCAGCATGTTTTGGAAGCAGTCTGCTAAGAACATGGTCTTATACCGGCTGATATTTCCTTCATCATCATCATCATTTCAGCCGTGATATATTTCAAATTATTGCCAACATGAGCTAATTTGGATTTCTTCCAGGAGCACTGTGTGTTAGTACTGGATGGTTTTTCACTGCGCCTGTGTATTCACATCTGGAGAGCAACAGCATGTTTGGACGCTGATGACTTTTCCTTCTTTTTCATCCACTATCGCTGCATATGATTTCGAGCGGACTTATGTACTGTACACACCTTCAAATCAATTCATTCATATCGCGCCGAAGTATATCCAACGGCAGCATCACCGTAAGATTATCTTGCCGACCTGAAAAGACAGGGAACGTTAATATTTTATGTTGAACATAACAAAAATAATAAGTAGTTAAAAATATGATGAGTTACACTTTTGAGGTTATGTTATTTTCGCAATGATTCTTGTAGGTATTTGATTATAAATAATGTAGTGGATGACAAACTAACACGGATGTTTTCTTCACATTCCTAAATTCAGCAGCACAGTAATCTGAATTAGAGGCAAATAAATTGCCGACCATTATTATGTCTACTCCTGCCTGGGGCCGGACATTGCGATTATCGGCTTTCGTGAAGCGGTTCACAATAGAGAAGGCTGTGCCTGGTTCCATGGTAGGTATTATTCAATGGGCACTTTCGATGACTCTTGAAACGGTTTGTTTGGCTATTATCACAAACTTTTACAGTGTTTTGCAAACAAAAGCTAGAAAAAACAATTAGAAATCTAGAAGAACAGAAAAATGATCAAATAATCACCTCACATTTGACGTCACGCTCACGCGCTGTGATTGGTGTTTCGCTAGAGATTACACACAGATTAAACTCAACGCTCTCGCTTTTGGTAGAAACTATGCTTCAAATGAGCGTTCGTTCGTTGGCCTTCGGCCGCCGTCCACACCGAGTTCGATCTAATGGCTCAATTCCTTTGATGTTACCGCCACGCTCCGGATCGCCGGCACACGCCAACGAACGATCGTTGGCCTTCGCCAAACCGTCCAAACAGGACCAACGAAGGGCATCGAAACCCATTCGTTGGCGTTCGTTGGCGCGGTGTGTACGCGGCATAAGGCAAACGTTACGAAAAATAAGGTCGCGTCGAATGCATTTGCACCTTGTTAGAAGAGCATCATACCTGAGGAAGTATGATGCTCCTTGCCGTACATAGAAGTTGTATAGTGCCACAAATTTATCTGGTCTGGTGGCAATTTTTGGATATTTTTAATACTGCTGGCAGTCTGCCGTCCTTTTTGACAGCTAATGCGATGTGGCTCAATGTGGCTCCTCTATCGCTGCTGTCACCGAGTGTTTTTCTGCAATCCCATGATTGTGTTTTTCTGCATGCTGCAGTAAAGGTTTACGGTATTTTTCATCATAACAAAATGCCACAAACAGCATAAGATCGCAATGACACTGTGCATGCAAGTGACGATTAAAATCGCGGCGATAAGATTTACCCGCTTACTCTACAGACTCTAGGTTGAACAATAATTTGTGGTAAACCTCGCGGTAGAGTGCCTCCGACCCCATAAATTATCTCACGATGTTGCGCAATACGGGACCCAATGGCCGGCGCGTCCTTGGACCCACTTTCTCTTCCGCCGTGCTTGCGCAGCCAAGCATGTCCTTTTACAGTGTGCCAGGTTAACGACTTCCTACCATTACAGTACGTTTTGCAGGGAATAAATAATTAAAGAAACATAGGAGGGTTTAAAGCATTTCAAAATATACTAAAATAACTATGTGATGCTTATCTGTAGTTTAGAAGGGCTTTTTTATAGTTTCCTTCTTGAAAAATAGAACGTTACTATTCCCATTTCCCGAAAACTTTCTCTAATTTTTATGGTCGACTTGTGTGAAGATTTCATGCAACAATAAGTTTTATAGTACTAGTACGGTCACACGCCAGGAACAAGATGGTTAATGGGATAAAGTACTGAGAAAACTAAGTAGGTAGTAATTATGTGTACCTTAACAACAGATCTTAGTAATTATTATTGTGTTCAATGCAACATGAACAAAAAAGATTTATAGAAGTTGTATAGGTAACTAGAAATTTATGTTTACGGGTAAGTCGTTTATGAAGTATTTAAATAAATATTAAACTTCTGTTTAAAACACATTATAATCAATTTATACAGTATTACCATTTATAGGGTCCTAAGTTTAAATTAATAAATAAGGGTACGCTTCCAAGTGATGTTCTTATCATTAACGATAGGCGGCGCCAGTCAAATATCAAGGACTTGCAATTTATGCACTTTATTAAGAACATCCAATAGTTATAAGGTTATTAGAAGATGCAAATAGCGAGCTGTAAACATGTAAGCAGCGCTGCAGCCCAGTGACCAAGTATGCGATAATTAGTGGAACACTGCTGTCTATTGAGAATGCTTACATTAAAACCGCTCATTAGACTTGTAAGATCTGGTAAACCTGCATTTATGTAAAACGGCACCCACTGAGACTGATTTAATTCGCATTAAAATTAGATGCTAAGGGGTAGCACAGTAGAGTGACCTTCTTTTGATTTAAATCTGTTGGCAGGGCCTTAGTTGAAATTTTTTGGATAGCTATAAAATATTTATCGTTATTTTAATTAAACATTGAATCGCATAGCATCCATTAGGGTCTTCTTTTCTTGTTTCATTTTTATTTCTATAGGGTAATGTTATATGACGATACAAAACTCTCCTTAGCATTCATAACTCAGTATTTTGGGTATAGGTAGGTATTTCTATTAAACCCACCTGACGATCACTATCACAACGTAATATACCTTAGTTGTTGTGGTGGTTGCAGCGCGGTGTTACCTTTGTAGCTTCCCTCCCCTTGACTTTACGTGAAAACGTAATGACTAACATTTTCAGCAGTTTTACGAGACCTTTATAATAGTACCATAGTCACATTTCTACTCCACACGAAACGAAATAGGCTGCGGGGCAAAAAACGAGCTTCCACAATAGGGGACTTGGCTGTTTTCTTAATTTATTTAAAATATTTTTAAAAATATCAGCAACACAACACAGTTATATATTTTCAAATATTTTAAAAAGTTTTTAAGAGATGAGGAAGGAGCAACATACTTTCTTATTAGACAAGGACAACGCTACCCTCTTGTGACGTGACAAGTGCGGAGCGCCATAATCAAACCATATAAAATTTTGGTTTAGAAAGAACTCAATCACTTGCTTGTTATTAAACATATTGTTTTTGCCTTTGTTATACTTCAAGACTTCAATGTTATATTTTTTGATGTCACTATTAAATATTTACATATCAATAACAGTCCGGTCCCGCATAGAAAAGTGATCCAGTGATGTATCTTTAGATCTGGCAAAACTGACAGTTAAGTATCGATAATCGCTTTAACTTATCATATTCCGCTAGTTATACTAGGGACTAGGTCAATAACAACTTTGCGTATACTCACAGGACGTCTTTAACATGCCGCTCGAATAAAACACGTAATTTTATACGCACAGGCATCGGGTCGGTATACATTACGCGGCAAACAGACACATACGTGTGACACATTATGATATAATAATTCTTTTTAAGGAGCTACTGCTGCTATAATAATCGTAAGCGCTCATAACAATACTTATTACATAATGTAACTGTTGTGAAATAAAATCAACGTTTGCGATTCATACAAATCTTTTATTACCATTTGACATTAAAAAGTTAAACAAAATGTATCAAAAATAGACAATTAAAAAACTTATATAAAGGAGGCTTATAAAGGAGGCCAGTGTCGACAACATCCTCCCCCCCCGGTGCGGTGATGCACTACTGTAAAGAAGAAGTTGATGTCGGTGTTCAGCCGACCACTAAGCTGGTGGCAACCTTCCCGGTGAAGAGGCCGATATGCTTAAGCGGATGATAAATAAATTAACTTTTTGGTGGGTCGTCTAAGAACCCCATGTGTTGTACCCACATCGGCTACCCGAACGACCCTATCCGATCCGGGCAAAACGCGAATGATCCGGCCGCGCGGCCATACACCTCGCGGAAGGTTACCATCTGCGATGAGAACCAAGTCCCCAACGCATAAATTTGAAACCGGCGGCGTGGCAGCCCTCGGGACAAGTGAAGGCAAATATTCCCTTAACCAACGGGCCCAGAAGTGGTCAGCCAAACGCAGACCTCTACGCCAACCGATGCGACGAATTAAATCTGCATCATCTACCCTAGCGAGGGGCGAGTATGGAGACGAAGAGCCAATTAAAAAATGGAAAGGCGTGATTGCCTGCTCTGCTTCTGGGTCAGTGTCCACGTGTGTCAACGGCCTAGAGTTTACAATTGCCTCGGCTTCCAGCAGAAAGGTACTCAGGGTTTCTTCCGTTGGGGATCTTTCCTTTAACGTCGCGGCTAAGGCGGTTTTCACACTCCGCACAAGGCGTTCCCAGCACCCGCCCATGAATGGTGCAGCAGGAGGGATGAACTTCCATCGAATTGAAGCATTGGCGGCGAACTCCTGTACTGGCTCCTCACTCAACCTCCGCAGCTCGCGGTTGGCACCCACGAAAGCGGTTCCGTTATCTGAGAATATGGTATTCGGACACCCTCTCCTGGCAATGAATCGCCTCAATGCCATAATCGCCGAATCCGTGCTCAAGCTGTTCACCACTTCTAAATGCACCGCTCGCACCGATAAACAGGTGAACAAAGCTACGTAACGCTTTTCCGACCTCCTTCCTACAGATACTGTGACTGGACCAAAATAATCTATGCCGACGTTGGTAAACGGTCTCACATGGTGACTTAGGCGCTCTGCGGGGAGGTCACCGGTTGGTGGGCTGGAAGGGGTTTTCTTTTTAAATGTGCATTGGCGGCAGGTTCGTAAAACAGACTTCACTGCGCAACGGATTCCCACAATATAAAAACGTTGACGAAGCTCATTTATAACAATGTTGCTCCCACCATGAGCTAATCTATTGTGGTAGAACTGAATGAGCAACTTGACGGTATGATGTTTTCCAAAAAGCACAATTGGGTCCTTATCAATGTCAACGTCTTGGGCCGCAGATATTCTGCCTTTGAGCCGCATCAGTCCATTGTCGTCGATGAAGATGGTGAAACTATGGAGCTTACCCGCCTTAGGGAGTGGGCCGCCTTTCAACGTCGCGGTGTACTCTTCTTTGAAGTGTTGTAATTGGGAGTGCAACAAGAGATTCCGCTCAGCCTTCCCTAGCTCTTCTGCATCTAACAATGGAAATTTTGAAAGAGACGAAGACACAGACCCAGAGCTATTTGACGTTTTTGAATTTTGATTTGAACGGCCTAAAAACGATCTAAAGGTTTTACCGCATCGAATCACCCGAGCAGTAGCTCTCAATAAACGTAACCAACTACTGGATCGAGTAGGGTCCACAATCGGTGGCGATGGTAATGTTAAGGTAGTGAGAGCTATGAAATGAGAGTCAGGTGAAGCAGACGGCTGCTTCATCTCACTCTCACCTACTGCAGTATGATAACTAGAAGGTTCTGAGGGCCATAGTGATTGAGGATCGGCCAAAAATGGTGGCCCAGAAAACCATCTCGATGTGATATCGAACTTTTTGTTTGTGCGCGTTGCGTCGTCAGCCACATTCAAAGACGTTGGCACATAACGCCAGTTCGCTGCGGAGTTTAACTCTAAAATCTCACCTACACGGTGGGCTACAAAGGTTTTTAGCGAGCGGACGTTTGTGCGCAACCACTTTAGGACGGTGAGGCTGTCAGTCCAAAGAAAAATTTGGGACGGCTTGCGTTTATGGGCCTCTGAAATATAAGACGCAAAACGAGCCGCTATAAGGGCGGCCTGTAATTCCAGGCGTGGAATTGACACTGGTTTAATAGGTGCCAGTCGAGCCTTGCCACCTATAAGACTAAGCACTACGTCACCACTAGAAAGCGTGAAGCGCCAATAAGCGACGCAAGCGTAAGCAGTCTCGCTCGCGTCACCAAATACATGAAGTTCCGCAGATGCAGCCTGACGCCCACACAAATAGTGGCGAGGAATGGCACTAGATTTAATTTGCGCGAGTTCTGTAGACCAAGCGATCCACTTTGACTTCACCGCTGGCGGCAATTCTTGATCCCAATCAATTCCAAGCTTCCAGGTTTCCTGGAAAATTGCTCTCCCTTTTACAATGAGGGGTGTTAAAAACCCGAGGGGATCGAAGATGGTCATAAGGTAAGCCAAAGCAGAACGCTTTGTCAATTTAGGTGGCAACGCTCCTAGAGACGAACGCGTAAAAGATAGAGTGTCGGCGCTAACATCCCAAGTAACCCCTAAAATACGGACGTTTACCGTGGTGACCTCGGACGCGCGCAAGTCTGGAGGGATAGAAGATAGAGCTTCAGGTCGGTTTGATACCCATGACCTCATTTCTAGACAAGCTTTGGAATGGATTTCAACGATGTCCGAGGCCAGTCGAGCAGCTTCGTCTACCGAGTCGACGCTGCCAAGGTAATCATCCATGTAATGATCTTTAATGATGGCATCCGCGGCAGCAGGCGAAAGCGCCCTGTTCTCCTCAGCATTCCGATTCTTCAAAAAGATAGCAGTAAACGGACTGGACGTGGCGCCGAAGATCATCGACGTCATTCGAAACTCTTGAATAGGTTGTGATGGGTCTTCACGCCATAAAAACCTTTGAGCATCGCGATCTTCGGCCCTTATTTTGGTCTGAGGGAACATTTCGCGGATGTCACCATTAAGTGCCACTGCTCCTTCTCTAAACCTCATTAAAATACCTAAAAGAGGCTGCAGCAGGTCAGGGCCAGGTAAAAGAAGTGAATTTAAGCTCACACCTGACGACGTTGCTGCAGCAGGGGTGAAATACCCCAAAATGGGGAAGATACCAAGCTACGCTGGCGCTGTTTGGCGGTTCGGTACAGAGCTCTGCGTAACCCTTTTGGATTACGGAACGAATGTTCGCGCGGTAAGCATCAGCGTAAACTTTGTCTTTCCTCATTTTTCTCTCTAAACTAATAAAGCGAGATAAAGCGTGGTCGCGGCTGTTCGGTACATTGTCAACATCGGCTCGCCAAACAAGCCCTGTTTCAAATCTGCCACTCGGCAATCGACGGACTGTTCGATTCAAAATGCTGATAGCTCTTTCGTCATCACTAGAACGGTACTCCTTCTTGGATATGCCTATAGAGTCGATGCGGAAATATTCATTCAACTGATGATCCATAGAAGCAGTATCGCTCGCGTGAAGGTGGTGTATAAACTCCACCGGTGATGATCTTGATTTGATGCACCCGAAAAGGACCCATCCAAGTGACGTCAGCGCTGCTACTGGCTGGGACTGACCACCACGCCTGACCGTATGAGGCACAGTCAGGTGCCAGTTGTCAATGCCAATCAGCAGCATCGGCTTGGCTTCATCATACGTTAACTCCTCAACTAAATCAGACAGATAGCTGTAAGAAAGCAAGTCCCTAGATTTTACAGATTGAGTAGCTAAAGACAGATTTGGAATGGACCTCACAGATTCCAATTTAAACGTTTGTGAGCTATGACAGCCACGGAGTTCGAGAGACACGAACGTGACGTCGGTATCTTTCGACAATCCGCCTACTGTATTTACCCGAAGACGAGACCGATTGCCTGTTGCACCCACTGCATCAGCGATTGATGAATCAACCAGAGTTGCAGTGGAGCCATCGTCGAGCAGTGCAAACGTACTAACTATACCTTTTGGGCCGGACACACTGACCGGCACCACTTTTAATAAAGGCCGTTGCGGCGACTGTGGAGTGCTGTTATGAGCAACTGCGACACTGTCCGCGGTGGCAATGGTTGCCTCAGGGCCCGTACCATCCATCACGCCGCTCTCTTGGGGCAATGTACTATCGATGTTGGTCACGGTTGCTAAAGTGGCATCCCTATGAAGTAAGGTGTGGTGAGTGCCCTTACTGAGACAATCCGAATTTGCACACAGGAACTTTTTACATTTACGGTAAAAATGATTACCCTTAACAAAACATTTATAGCAAACTTTCTTTTCGGTTACCCATTTCCACCTTTCATCAATAGAAATTGCTTCAAAACCTTTGCAGTGTAAAATGAGATGACCTACTTTTTTGCAATATAAACAAACCTTATTCGATACTTTATTTGACGATGAAGGCAAAGAGACGTTAGTTACGGTATGACACCTGACAGGCTTGACATTTAAATCACGTATGTCACGTTTGGCAGAATCAAAAAAATCATACCTAGATTTTAAATTAGCCTCATGCATCAGAAACTCTGACAAGAGTTCAAGGCGAAACTTCTTTACAGGGTCCCCCTCTCTTCTATAGGCGAAATCCCCCCACCGAGATCGCAGCGAATTAGTTAGTTTCCCCACGATCTCGTTGGACAACTCGGGGGAAGCTAAATACTCCGGCACGTTGAGGAGCCGTACTACTTCGATGCAGTGACGAACCCTACACGCGAAAGCATTTATCTCCTTTGCAGTCTCGTTGTGAGAGATCCTGGGCAGCGCTCTGACGCAAGCTAGCTCAGCCAGGATGATGCGCTCGGGCCTCGCAAACTCGACCTCTAGGGCGCGCACAACTTCGCGCGGGTCCCACGCGGCCGCCAGCAGGACGGCAACAGCGTCGCGGGCGGGCCCGCGCAAGGCGGCACCAATCCTAGCCAAGTTCTCTGCAGACGAGTGCGAAGCGCTAGTGGAGTCATACACCCTTTTAAATATAAGCCACTCTGTGGGCTTACCGTCGAAAATAGGAAGGTTTGTGACACTTACCCTTGCTGGGGCTCGGGAGGCTGCAGCAGCGGCGATGCTCGCTACAGCTTCTGCCAGTTGTAAAGTGTCGTTCTGACTATTAAAGTTTTTATTTTTGTTACTATAACAATAATTATGATTGGCATTTAAGTGTGTGCCTATCCCTACACATGAATGTGAGTGTGCGAGTGTCTCCGCTTCAGCTTGAACTGGACACTTCCAGGAGCAGCCAGGCCGGGCCTCCGCACACGTGGCTCCAGGTCGTGGAGCGGACGTGGCGGTAAGAAAGGCTCCGCCTTGTGGCGCAAAGGTATATACAGGTGCACTGAAATAAGCAGAGGAGTTATAAGCACTCGTAGTTTTGCAGGGTTGCACTACATTTCGACCATAGGACAAAGCGGTCGTTGGGGGCTGAGAAATGACAGCGGGTCGCAATTGGTTGGTCAGCGGATTGTGGATGATGTAACTAACACCTCCTTCCTGCCCTAAAGCAGACGAGACGAAATGAAATGAAATGAAATGAAATGAAATGAAATGAATGAAATGAAATGAATGAAATGAAATGAAATGAAATATATTTATTTTTGCGCATGAAAAGGGTTACATTTTGTGATCTTAAATTTTTGTGTTGCCTCTCCTCTTCAGCTAACAAAAGTAGCATGCAAAAGTCAAACATTAATTAGGTACTTATGACAAATTAATTTCAATTTACAATATTTTAGTCATTAATAAAAATAAATAATTTAAACAATCTAATAAATTTCTAGTAGAAAAAAAAAAAGAAACATTATTTATCTGTAACGGCTGAAGGCCTTAAATACCAGAGCCAATAAAAGTTCATATTGTCTATGGCAGACCATAAATATAACAGCCATAGACAAGACAACCGAATCAAATGTCATGCATGTCACACACACACACAAACACATTTTATTGAAAAAAGAAAATGTCAATAGTATAGTTTTTCATACGGATAAATAAAATAAACATCATGTCATAAACTAAAACTAACTAAATTAATACAATAAAACAATAATACTGTGAATGTCAGGTGTGATCAGATTTTAAATGTCAAGCATTACAAGTGATCAAAACACAACACAAGCCAATAAGTGTTTTTGCATTTCTCACTTAACATGTTTAGGTACATAATTTACATTTGATATGAGTGAGAAAATCCTGCACTGAATAAAATAAGTGTGCCATAAGCCACCTATGTAGTTCTTTTTCAAATTGATTTACAATAAGCCCTTTAATTGTTTCAGGAATTTTATTGAATATACACAAACTCATCCAAAAACAACTTTTTTGCATACGTGCACTTTTTGGAATAATAGATGACACTAACCTATTTCTATTTCTTGTGCTTCGAGGATATACGTCTTGTGCTGATTGAAAGTAATGTTGGTTTTGTTTAACAAACTTAGCAACTTCAAAAATGTATAAACATGGCAAAGGTAAGATTTTTAATTTTTTAAATAAAGGTGCACATGGCTCATCTGGTGCAGTGCCACATATTGCCCGTATACATTTCTTCTGAGAAATAAATACTTTATTCACATCTGTGCTGTTGCCCCATATGATTAGACCGTATCGGAGAACAGACTCAACATAAGCAAAGTATGCTGTACATGCTGCACCTTGAGAGGCAACTTTAGTTAGTTTATAGAGTGCATAAGTGAATCTATTTATTTTGTTGCATGTGCTAGTGATATGATGCTTCCAATCCAACTTGTGATCGATCTCTATACCCAGAAACTTTGTTAACTCTGTGCCGTGTAATCCTAGTCCTTTATAGTTTATATTTAATGATTGATGGGGTATCTTGTTAAAATTCATAAAATAAGTTTTGTCAATATTAATGAGTAAATTATTCTCTTTAAGCCAATTTGTTATTATGTTCATAGTATTGTTAATTTCATCAGTGTGGTCATTTAATGTCAAATGTTTGTTTGTAGTCACTATAATGGAGATGTCATCAGCAAATAAGATGCAGCGGTGCTTTGTCAAGTTTGGCAAGTTATTTATATAAATGAGGAATAGAAGAGGGCCTAGAACACTCCCTTGAGGTACTCCGAACTTGTTTTCCTTAAAATCCGAAAGAAATTTTTTGGTTGTATTGTTATTGTCAAGTTTTTCTACTTCAACAGCTTGCATCCTATTGCTCAAGTACGTTTTCAACCAATTTAGTGCCGGACCCCTAATTCCATAGTTTTCTAATTTTTCTAATAGTGCATCATGCCGACAAAAATCAAACGCCCTGGACATGTCCAGGAAAAGGGCTGTCGTGTACTTATTATTATTTAGATTCATTAGGATTTCATTGACTAAGTTAAATATAGCATGGGTTGTAGATTTCTTCTTTTGAAATCCGAATTGATCTTGTTTTAAAACACCATACTTTTCAAGAAACGACATGAGTTTGTCAAGCATGATTTTTTCATAGATCTTAGACATAATTGATATTAAAGTAATAGGTCTATAATTGTCAACAATTGTTTTTTCATTTTTTTTATAAAGAGGTTTTACTATGGAATTTTTCAACTTGTCTGGAAAGGTTCCAGAGGACAAAGACATATTAATCAGATACGTTAGAACAGGGGCTATTTCTTCAGAACATGCCTTTAGAACTTTAGTGTGAATGTTGTCATATCCTACAGAGTTTGTGTTTTTAAGAGACTTTATATTTTTCTTAACACAATATTCATCGACTGGAGTCAGATAAATTGAATTTATTAAATTACCGGTGGAAAAGTCATTATTTGGTTTTGGAAGAGAGTCATTAGTGATATTAATAAAATGGTCATTGAAGATATTAGCAATGTCTGTTGGGTTATAAATATTTTGGTCATTATAGTCAATAGTTTCAATATAGTTGTTACATGTCAGTTTGGTATTTGTTTCTTGATGTATAATTTTCCAAGTCGCTTTGCATGCATTACTTTTTCTATTTTTTAAAATGTATTTATTATTCGATTGTTTTTTTGCCTGTAATATACATTGTTTTAGCGTTTTAGAGTAGGTTAGGTATTTCTTTTTAGTTGTGTATGTTTTCCTTTTGTAGTGGCATAAACGGAGTGCTCTATTTGTTGCACAGCTTTTTCTAATACCTTTGGAAATCCAATGCTGGTTTGAGTTAGTCCTAATAGTAACTTTGCATACTGGAAAACATAGCTTATATAGAAGGCAGAACCAGTCATGGAATTTATTAAATGCTTCATTTGGATTTCCCTCGCTGTATACTTCTGAAAAAGTGAGGCATGACAGGTGTTTTTTAAATTTTGCAATATTTTCCTTTGAGTAACATCTCTTGAAAGTGTGTACTTGTTTAGCTATTGGTGGTTTTATTTTAATGCGAAAACTGAGTAGCTGTGCACGACGTCTAAAGGCGGCTCTACCATCACGTCCTCAGGTGCCACACAGGGCACGGACGCAGGGATGGGTGAGTGCGACGTTTCCGTCTGAGGCGGAAAAGAAGAAATAAAAGAGTTGTTACCATCTCCTTGGTCTAACCAATCTTGAGCCCGTGAGCTATGACTTGATCGCCGGCTGCCCCTGCTCGACGCTTCCAACGAGGCGACATGAGCACGGTGCTCAGCCTCAGCCACAGCACGTTCTAGGTCCGTGATACGACGTAGGTGTTGGGCCTCCGCCGCGAGGACACGTGCTTGAACGGTGGCCGACGATCTTGCGGAACTGCTTTTATCACCACTACACTTCCCGGCACGATACTTTTGGCTCCTAGTGAGCATTTTTAAACTTCTGACACCAAAAAACGTTGTTGTGAAATAAAATCAACGTTTGCGATTCATACAAATCTTTTATTACCATTTGACATTAAAAAGTTAAACAAAATGTATCAAAAATAGACAATTAAAAAACTTATATAAAGGAGGCTTATAAAGGAGGCCAGTGTCGACAACAGTAACGGACACTTCTTATTTAAAATAGGTTACAATTTTTGATAAAGATTTCAAAAATGATAAATAATAAACAGATATAAGTACTTAGTTTACAGTTAATATTAATGTCATATACATTGAGCAATTTCATAAATTAACTTTTTTTTAAACATATTTGTAAATGTTAAAACATGAATACCGATATAACACTAAGTTCATACAAAAGACATCAACGTCGTCGTTCGTATTTATTTCATTAATTTTACTTATTTTTCATGAGTTTTGTTTTATTTATTTTGGTTGTTTTTCATGATTTTTGTTTTGATAAAAAAGAAGGCTGCTTTGAATATTAACATTTTTATGTAAGATTATAATACAATTACAACAAAACCTAGTTCGTTTAAATGTTTATGATAATAAGCCAGAACTATTAGTCCACTTTCAATTACAACGTACTGTCTATAATTAACTTCATTAGTTATTCATCAGTAATAGTTTATTATTGACGTTTTATCGATCTGGTTGGCATTGCGGGTTTGTTTAGGAGTGATACGTGCGAGATTGCGTGATAGTAGTTTAGAAAACTTGCTATGAGACATGATTTAGAACGGTATGGTCTTGACACTTGATTTATTTGTATTGGAAATCTAGAAGAAGTTTTGCAGATAAATAAAGATTATGAATGAATCGCTAATATACTTAGCTGTCATTAATTATGTCACTATGGAATACCCTAGAAAATATTTGAATCGGTCATTTGAGAAACCCCATAAGTCAGTCAATGTAAACTTTTCAGAAGACATAAATAAAGAAATTCACATACATTAAACCTAAAGACATTAATTTTTTTGGGCAGTCGTGTAGAAACTGTGTATTGTAGGCATACTTATGTTTTTTTACTACTGAATGGTTCTCCGATTTTGTTGTATTTGAACGAAATACACTACATCACAATGAACTGAATTGATAAAATCGTTGCTAGAGGTAAAAACCTGACTTATGGAGATTCTCAAATGACCGATTCATTTTGTTTAAAATGTAGGTATTCATTATTACAACACACGTACAAGATTATTATAAAATATTAACTTAAGTTTATTACCCACAATTCAGTGATTAGCTCTTGATGTCATGCAATTCCTAAAGCAATATTCTAACAAAGAATGTTGTGTAAGAACTCCCAAAGTCGACTTCTAACGTTAAAAAAATAACGTTACAAAGAACTATACAATAGAATTGGACGTGATCTTTGTAAAGTTTAAATGACTTCAGGTTTTTTTCAATTCGTTGTTACATACAACAAATATGTGTATAAACAAGGTATAAAATAAATAAACGTTTGCCAAAACATAAAACTTTGCGAGATTTCTTTGACATAGTGTCTGTTTAATATTGTGCACGACTATCATATTAACATAATCACTGCTCTTATGTGCATTTAATATGTATTGGAGGTAGGTGCAAGCAGTCAAGAACCACTCTTGATGAATTTTTTCATAGTATGCAAATAAGCAATTTTCTAAGAAAACTGGGTCAGTTTCTTGATACGGATTCTGTCTCGCCTTAATTTAATTATAAATGCGGAGACAAGACTGAGGTGCGTCTTCAGTATGATATTATAATGAGATCAAACGAGGTGCATTTAGCATTACAACTTTAAACGTAAAAAACTCAAACCCAATAGAATATACGAACGAGATCCAGACTGTAAAGAAGGGGTTTTAAAGTAATAAACTATTGATAGATAATAACACATTACAAAATCAGAGAATTGATTGTTACCTAACTATTAGACTTGGGCTAGCTTTAAGGTTATTTTTATAATATTTTTATTAGAAATAAAAATATAATACTGCCCCCTGATTCACAAACCGTCGGAAACACTCCCGACAGCAGAATCAAAATCAAATCTAAAACATTTATTCAGCACAGTCGAGGGACAAATTATTACATAAAACCAGAATTGCACTGTCTCTGCCACTTACTATAGAATAGACAAAGAAAAAGCACAGAATTCGAATGAAATTCCGTTTCCAACGGTTCTTGATTTAGGGGCTGTTCTCTGTTTCCTATTTTCTGTAACAAATACACACACAGTGGCAATTCTATTTAGAAGATTAGGAACATCGCTTATACACGAGTATTCTGCAATTCCAACTGTATGACATAAAAAGGTCAAATTACTAACCTGTCTTTTCTTGCAATGTTATGGTCACTCGTACTAGACGCGAGTGAAAGATTGTCGGTTCGCATTGGCCTCGAAAATTTTCCAATTTCTATCACGTCGGAATACTTTAATACACTTATTGTTTTTATTAAACCACATAGCACGTTCCAGTTGTTCTACTGTGGCTCGATCGGTTTATTGGAACGCATAATTTATCTGTCTTATCAGGTTACTAAATTATCTACTAAAACATCGGCCTGTCAGTTTGTCACGCACGTTTGCGCTAATAGTGGCTTGGCCGAAGGAAAGCCTCTATATGACACATAGCTTACTTTACTGTGATGGTCTCACTTTGTTATTTCACGTTATGAGGAGTGAGGAAGAATTTCCTTTCCCTACGTATAAGAGACAAAAATCTTTACCAAAATCGTTTAAGCTTATATAAAAGTATTTTTACTTTACAATTAGGAAATATTTACTTATCAGTTAATATAATAGGGTAGTAGATACTAAGAAATGCCGTGTGCCGTAATAAATAAAACAGCCAAAAAATAGGGCTAAAGTAGGTACACAATATTTGTTTGCATTGTCCATGACGTGTTTGTGCAATGTTTGCTATTTAAATCTGATCAAAAAAATAAGTTCAACAAAACAATCATAACCAGTAGGTATCTACCTCGTTAAGTATTTAGACACACAAGATATAACGAGGTTCTCGAACTTAAAGTTGTTCCCTCATCGATAGCATTCAAATGTAACGTTGCACTTTAATTCTCGATAGTGCCAGAATTAAAACAAACTAACAATCTATTAAAATTTGTACTGTTTTGCATTCACAATGCAATTTTTATTATTGAAAAATTGAAAATGAAGTAATTTTTAGAAAAAAATCGACACCGTCTCACAACCATCGGAGCTGGTTGTGAGACGGGTCGATTTTTTCTAAAATTACTTCGTTTTCAATTTTTCAAATTAACAATCATTAAGCCATTAATGCATTAATGGATAAATAATTATTAACTACGTGACACAATACAGTAAATTGACCAAGTGCCAAAGCTATTAAATATTTCACACTCCTGTGTCTATTATGAAAAGAAGTATCCAATCGCTCCTTTCATTATATAGAGAAAAAACAAAGTACAAGTCCAAAATCTAAATAAAAAATCATACAGATAATCAAAATATTACAGATTGCACACTGTAACGCTCGATTCTCCTCCATCACTGGTGTAGGTAATGCTCGAATTGTATCATTACTTACAGGTTGCGCACTTGGGGTTGTAATGCTTGGTTCGCCTCTGTCTCTGATGTAAGGCTCGAGAACATTCCATTACAGGCAAATGCTCTCGGTGTGCGAGCACCTTAACGCAAACTGTACTTTCGTATTTGCGGAAATCCTATTGAAAGTAATCACGAAAATCACGTTGATATCGTGATTCGTAGCCATATGACTTATCGACACCCAAGTACCGGATCTGCAGTGATATTTCCCTCTCTCGAGCCGAGTCGCCTTTCTTATCGCCTTCGATCATAGGCTACCCGTTATTTATAGGCTTTCTCGCATTTCTATGCGACTCGACAAATAAAATAAATCACATTTACTTTCGTTCGCACATAAACGATGGCAAGCACAGAAAAGTTTTATTGTGACTAGTATTGCCATTTTTACGATTGCTAGTGAAAAGTGTATTGCTATTAATTCAGTTTTTATTTTTTTCAGTCCAGTTGTGTTGTAAAAAGCTTTCAAGAGATCATATTTTATATTATTTAAGTACTATAACTTTCTCACACATTTGGAATTTTTAACAATATGCATGCTGTTGTAATCTTAAATCACTGTCAAAACTCATAAAACTCCAATTTTGTATCCCTTTTAATATTTCATTTTGACCTTCGTAATAAATATAACATACCGCTCTCATTCGAAATACGTTGACTATCTTAAAAAATATTTTAACCCGTTTGTCTTCATCAACTTCAACATTGGATTGAGAGATATAGAACTCTGACGTATTTAGTACAGCAGTGTCATAGTTTATGAAAATAAGCGTCCAACCGAGGTTAGTAGGGCTCGGTATACTTAACAATTTCTTATGGAGATAACGCTTCTTCCAACGCGTAAAGTTAAGCAAGTTCATACGAATTAAACGCTTATCAATTGTGCATCAATCAGATGTAAAAATTAACTGTCTGTTTAAAAAACAATGTGATAATTTCATTTTGATGCGCTGTCAGGCTAAATACTTTTTTACGAGTGATGAATTTTATTTTGATTGTATAAAATAGCTTTTAACCTAAAAGCAGATTGAAAGAATTTTTGTGGAAGTAGCTATTTTATTTTGTGCTGCATTTATATTTCAAAGGTTATAGTAACGATTTTTAAATTATCTTTTAAGATTGCTTCAAGACATATTGCAATAGCTTGATTATTTTAAAGAGTTAGATGTTCATTTGTTGAGCATAGAATGTAAACTTTGTCCTGCTGCTGCGTTTGTGGATGTGTTTTTCACATGAGATATGAGAACCATATAAGAACAAATGCACAATCCACATCGTGATTGAAATGGTATGTGATAGTGGAAATCTATTTAGTCGAGAGATCGCAAACTCGTGTTTGGCTCTGGAAAGTGACTAGTCAAAGCGGATTGATACGTGGTTTAGAAGTTATCTCCTCACGAGTTACCAGCAAAAAGCAATACTTTCTTCCTGACAGTTGTGCGAAAGTTAGTCATTTACTCACTTGTTTCACTATAATATGAGTTAACCTAGCCAACACTCGTTAACGTTCTAGCTACCGAAAGATGATAAAATATTTTTCAAACTTCAAATAACCGTCTAAAATTATCTACTTATTTATCTTGTGAATCATACAACCCACCACCCGTTATTAGACCTCAAAAGTAATAAATACACATGCTAAAGCAATTTGTCTGCAATGACAATGAAATAAAGTTACGGGTCAGCGACATTAGTTCGTTACCGAACATAAAAATAGCCAATCGTTGCGCAACAATGAAACATCGGCTAATGGTACCGCGACGGGCGCACGCCGCGTCCATGCGACATTCGCACGGTGCTAACGAAAGTTACCGGATTTTGTGCACTTCCAATGCCAAGTGCGGCGAAGAAAGCGAGCTTCTCAGCTTCCCGGTCGAACCATCTTTAATGCCGTCATCTCGCTCTACCAACCTGAGAACCGACATGTGAGAGAGGGACCACGTGTGCTTAAAAGAGAAAGTGGGCCACGTTACGTTTCTCAATACCATTAACACGGGCATTGAACGTAAACGTCAACGGATAGCATCTCGGTAGTTTCGCGGTGTTGGGAATTCGATGCTATTGTCTTAGCGATGCGGCGCAATTTGGCTTGTACGGGCATAGGAAGGCTTCTCGCCGCGAACTTGGGCGGTTAGCCATTGATGCAGAATTCGGAGAGCAACGAACTGGCGGCGGTGAAAGTGTTGTGGCGTAACCTTGAGCCTGCGCCACTCTTCTGCGAATCACCTAATCGATACGTCACAATGTAGTACGCAAGTGTACACCCACGACTGTAATCAATTACAGTAATTACGTTTCATTCATTTTGATAGCTCTAGGTTGGGTCTGAATTCGATTACGTCCCTGAACTTAGCTCTAGACTTGTTCAATATTATACTCTTTTTCACTAGATCTGCTTATTACATAAGACTTTTAATTAGTGCACTTGAAACACAAATATAAAAAAACAGGAAATAAGTACATTCTCTTTAAACTTCTAATTTTTTATTAAATATTCTTTAATAAAATTGATTAAAAGTTTTCTCTCAAAACTCTTTAATCATAAAATAAATCATGATTTATTTTGGATTGACTGGCTATGGGAACCTCTCGCTGAGTAAGATCGTTTCTCAGCCAAGGTCGTCCATCAAACAAGTGAAAACTGAACGCAACAATGAATTGTCTCAACAGAGATAATGTAGTAAAAAATATCAAATGATCATCAATCTGGGCCTTTATTTCTAATACACACAGATCATATCGAGGCTTCTTAGAAACGCTTGAATAGAGACCAACTATTCTGTTTTTACCTTCAAGAGCGAAGAATTCGAGAGAAATCTTATCTCCGGACCGCGGAGATGCTCCATAAGTTAATTCACAATTACTTTGAGATTGTAATCCGAGATAAAGTAAGGGTTTATTACGATTTCGTGTACTGTCGTAACACGCTCACTTTCTAACGATATGCTAAAAATAATTGTTTAGAGTCGTCTGTTTTGGCTTTCCCAGCCATTAATTAGGAACTTTCAGCTTTTTACTAATTTTACTAATTAAAAATTGTGTTGTTATGGAGTCGTTAGTTGGAACGTCGTTAGAACTGAAAGTGACTTCAGGAGTGGACATTAACATTCACCACATCAACATTTCATTAAGATTTTTTCATCGAACTATTATATAATTTTAGCATTAGAAATTATTGAATACATTACTTATGCAATATTTAACTTGATTTCGTTTTAATATAGAATAAGAAAAGTTAATTTACATAATAAAGCATTATTATTTTTATAATCATTGCATAATGCTGTAGATGAGAATATCAGTGAAACTTTAAATTGAGAATTATTATGTAACTTTTTGACTATCTGATTAAACTATGTATCGGATAGAGTTTTTTGGCTATTATTCTTGTATCTCGTAATCACTAGTTTTCATTCTTGTTACAATCGTGTCATACAACTCAATTTGTTGCACTAGACAGCCATTTTTTTTGTCTCAAGACGGACCAGTTCGTATTGCCAGTAATGACCTATGGAATGGAAGTGAGACGTGGTCTTTTACTATGGGTCTCATAAGGCTCAAAGTCACCCAGCGAGTAATGGAGAGAGCTATGCTTGGTATTTCCCTGCTTGATCGAATCAAAAATGATGAGATGCGAAGGAGAACTAAAACTACCGACATCGCTCGAAGGGTTGCATCGTTGAAGTTGCATTGGGCGGGACACATAGCGCGGAGAACCGATGGCCGTTGGGGCGGAAAGGTTCTCGAATGGCGACCGCGTACCGGACGCCGCTCCGTGGATAGGCCGACAAGGTGGACCAAAGATCTAGTCAAGGACGCGGGAAGTCGCTAGATGCGGGCAGTGCAGGACAGATCGTGGAGATTCTTGGAAGCAGCATATGCTCAGCAGTGGGTGTCATTCGGCTGGCATGATGGTGATAATGAGACTGCCAAACACAGAAGACAGTTTTTTTTTTTCTCTTGTAGATAGAAGGAGGATGTTACGACTTTAGTACTAGAACCGGTGTCGCCTCTCGGCCTCTTGCACACAAATAAACACGATTCATTATTGTCACCACATGAGACCCTGCCCTGTAATTGACTATGGGAAAACATAAAAATATCCACTCTATTTCAAGTAGTTATGCATTGATTTACTTTACACGATCATGTCAATCCGTCTCTTTTTATCGACTATGATACTCGGGGTTACCAGAAAAAATGCATTCCTTTTTATTACCGACTTCCAAAAAAAGGAGGGAGGTACTCAATTCAACGCGTATATTTTTTTTGTTTGATGTATGTATACCGATTACTCTGGCGTTAGTGATCCGATTTTTATAGTTGTTTTTTTGTTCGATTGGGGACACTTTCGATTTGGTCCCATATAAGTTTCATAGAGATCCGATGACAATCTTCGGAGATATGGGGGATAATGTGGTCATCCATGTAAGTAAACGTTAGGTTTTTGTTCGGGCTGAATAGTTTGTTCTTCAAAATAGCGTCAATAAAGTCACACGCGGAAACTAATATACTAATTTTGTCATAGAATAATAGGTAGGTATATATGGGCTTCACTTCCAGGACCTCGATTGCTGATGTGGGTTATCACCGCGTTTTGCGATCGTTGCGGTTAAGCAACGTTCGCAAGGGCTGGTCATAGGATTAAATGAAAAATTACAATCTAAGTTTTACTAACTATTTACCAATTTCAATGATTTTTATTTGAAAGAGTATACTCCTGTTTTGGTTTCATTATAACCAAGTCAAGATCTGATGGTAGAATCCAAGGGAACGAGGAAAACCCGCAGACAGATTACGTGTTTTATGTGTTTTTATAAATGTTCAAGCATTTGCATCTGATAGCCATCAGCTCATGGTAATGGAAGATACAACTCCTCAATGGTTAGGAGTTGGAGGATCATTCTTTAGTTATTGTTGATACGTAAAAAAATATAGTTGTAATCTTTCAGGTTATTTAGGTGAGCTGATGATGGAAGGTAAAATTCTTTAGGAGTTAAAGCATGTTTGGTTTGGTTACGTACCATATGCACGAATAGACCTTAAGTTGTATTCTTTCAAGTTTTTTAGGTTAGCTGATGGATGGTGGAAGGTTAAACTATAACAACAAAACCTGAAAAGAAAAAATATTTTTGTACTCTGTGTGCATAACAGTTATAACAGAGTTAGAGGGTGATTCTTGTCCTAGTGTCCTAATTGAGATATAGGTTTTAGTAGTTGCACATTGCGCTACGCTCGCTCATTTTGCGATTTCTTTTGGTAGCGTTCTCATACTAAAAATGGAAAAATAAAATCTTTTTTCAAAAAAAATAAACCGCCTTCAAAAAAACTACAAACAAAAACTCACTTCTCAAAAACACGTAAAAATGAAAAATAAATTAAATCATTCAATTCAAAGGAGGAAAGTCCGGGAATTTTTCAAATTAATCTTGGAACTTACTGATCTGATTGAAGTCGGTGACAAGCCCAAAGTAACAAGAATAAATACTTAGTGAAAGAATAACACACAAAACCTACCTCATGCGCGGAGTGGTGTGAATTGTAAACTAGCAAATACGTCATAATATTATATGGCTTGGCACCGACTTCAATCAGATCAGTAAGTTCCAAGATTAATTTGAAAAATTCCCGGACTTTAGTCCTTTGAATTGAATGATTTAATTTATTTTTCATTTTTACGTGTTTTTGAGAAGTGAGTTTTTGTTTGTAGTTTTTTTGAAGGCGGTTTATTTTTTTTAGGTATGTAATTTTTATATGACTAAAACTCTAAAATAATTTTAAATATTGAATTTGAAAATGGGATATAGCGTAGCGTAGTACAATGTAATTTGGTTTTTTAAATTTTTAAGAAAAATACATTTTTTTTATAGCCACAACGGGGCAGCGCATAGCCTTCATCACACCTGATGTTAAGTAGTGATAAGGCTGAAGGTGGAAGCGCACTACTCCCGGAATCCTCAATCACTGAGGAATCATTAGAATCAATATGTCAGCCAATATTTAATTACTTAAAATATTTAATAACTTCTTTAGAAATCAACTTATATTGTAATATTTATTTTTATGTTTACGATAATTAACTTTAAAGTTAATTTTTATACGGGTAAAATAATTTTTTGCCGGTATCTCTGTACAAACCTACAGATGGGGTCATATCGGATGGTCCATAACGTCGATAAAATTTAATGCGTTGCTTTTAAGCGTGGATATAATATTTTATTTTATGACTTTAATGTAGCATTAGTTAGAACCTTATGTTTTATACTTTAAAATGAAAATTAAATTAAAAATTAATTGCTTTCACATAATTCTAATATTTTTATTTTAACAACTAAATAATAAAAGCATTTATATCTGTAGGAATCGCAATTAGTTTCTTGTTATACTCAATTCAACGTCAGTACAGACTGACGTTGAATTGAGTATAACAAGATTATGTAGGCGTAGGTACAGACCTACGCTCAGGAAACGACAACACACATTATCTATTAAAACTTAAAGAAAACTATTAATTTTGCTTGTGAAAATTCTCTATTTCTTCGATCCAGTTACCAAGAAGATAGAATTGCGAAAAAACCGCAAGATAAGTCTAACTAACTTTTTTCAAGAATTTTCAAACCAGGTAAATTGTAATTAGTGAGCTCGTTGAAGTAAAATAACCCACCAAAAACATTTTCATTTATAATATTGCCATAATAATGGCTCATATCACACTGTCAAAAAAATCGGATCTCATGTCGAGCCACGCTTCCAACTCTACACGCCCTAACTTCACACACTCTACTTTATCTTCTTCATTGGTGCACTCTTGACAAAGCATGTTTTGTAAGTCGGCTTGTTGAACTGTCGCGACTTCTCGATTATTTGGCGAGCAATTAGAATTTGTCTTCTAATTGCTCGCCAAATAATCTATGTCTGCAGCAGCAGTAGGCCTGAGTTTCAGCAGGCCTGAATTTCAGCAGGCAATTTATTCACTCAACATACGGCTGCCCAGCCTACATGCGAATTAATGTCTTTCCATGTTCTGTGCTGCCAAATAATGTAAGTATTATTTATTTCTCTTTACTGTGGGTTCAAGCATAAGTTTTTGAAACCAATCAACAAACGAAATAGAAATGCAGGATCATCAATACGTCCACTTTAATTAAAGTACTTTCAGTGATACCTACAAGCGATAAGAAAGCGATGATCTACAATAAAAATATAATTTATTTAATAGATACTTCAACCAAACGGTTACCACGCACCCCATACTTAATTTCATTGCTTGTTTTTAGCTTATTATACCGCAATTCTTTCGCAATTACTGACAATCACAACCCGTGTCAATAATAACTATCCAACAAGGTGTCATTAAATACTTGATCTGAATTCTCTCTCGTCTCAGAATAATCAATGCAAAAAGAGTCCCGACACGCTGTTATTGCAAAAAACCAACGCGTCTTCTAAATATTGATTGCATTGACTTGCAAATTGCAGTTTAGCGATAGACAGAAAACGAAAGTTTTGAATAAACTTATACGACTCACGTTGGTTTTTGTCGATCATCTCGTGTGAAATCTGAGAGCAGCTTATTTAACAAATTTTAAACGAATAATACAATCCCACGAGCTGCTGGAAGGTAGCATTAATGGTCTATTTAAAAGTAGTCACAATTAAGTTTGAATAACAGCTGTGATTTTTGTGCTTGTGAAACAAATACAAACATGGTAAAAATCCCGTTTTTCATAATAGTTATAGTCATAATGTAAGTTTAAAATGTTAATACATTATTTAATCTTTACCATCTTTGATTAAACCTATCGATCTGTTGAATCATCAAATTCTATTGTAGATAATGACTATATTTATCAATTCGACTGTCTTCCGCTTATCGCCCGGCAGAAAAGAAAAAATATAGAATGATTGTATAGATAAACAATCAAATCATAATGATAATGTTGTCAAAACTGGAACACCTTTCTCTGATGTGTACGTTGATCAATGAGTTCTAAATTGGATAATATCGCCTATTCTTTAGTTGACTAGCGGATGATGAGATTTTTGACAGAGTAATTAAGAAACTCAAAGGAAATATGCGTGCGAATGATGGCTGCCTGAGGGCACCTCGTATAATATTGTAAGACTCAAGGCAAAATCCATACCTACATGATGAGGTCGCAAAACTAGGTACAGATCGCGCCAAACTTCTAGTCTGCTCTGAAGTTGCTTCGCGCAGATTGTACAGTCAGGTATAAATATTTATGTCCGCTTATTTTTATTCTGATTTATAAAAGCTAAAAGGTGTTAAAAGATTAAAATGTATAATAATTTTAATCAATAAAAAACAGTACCTAATAGCTGATACCTATATTTTGCTATTTACAATCTGCGCGAAGCAACTTCATAGCGGACTAGAAGTTTGGCGCGACCTATAACTATAAATTCCTTCTTAAACCTTCTTCTAAGTTCTTTCGTCCTTACACACCTTTTACACACCTTTCGCCGCTCTTTGCATCATGCTGAATACCATAGGTACGCATTATAATAAAAATTATATACTACGATACTTTTGATCTCCCTTTCTCTTTGGCGATTTTACTGCAACTTTGTATTATTAATGTACACTATTTCGGCTGACAAAATTCATTAGTGCAATATTGTATGCAACATTATGATACCGTACCTCCTAAAAGACCGTTATAAATATTCCTGTTATCTCGCGCATTCTTTCCGAGATAATGAAACGGAACAGTTTCAACCTATTAATTAAACATATCTACATTATCATTACAGTTGTTCTGGCATATTGAGGTTTCTGAGTTGGAAAGTGATTTTTTATGGTTTCTGCGGTAGTAAACCGCAAGGGCTGACTGTCGTTGATAGGACCAATGAGGCTTGCATTGTTTATAGCAGAGTGGTGTCCTACTTCGCCGCGTTTCTTCCTTAGCGCTTAATTGAACGCGGCTGCCACCTACAACAGTCTATTATTATAATATCACCGCAGATTATAGAAAATAGAAAATGCCCGAGGGCCCGCTTTCTTGTGAGTAACCAGCGCTGGCAGCCTAGTTACGACCAGGTGGGTGCAGCCGCATTGAAAAAACACTATGTTCGATACATTCGATAGATTCGTTTGATGAAAAACTTCACGTTCGTCTAATAAGGTAGGCAGCATAGGCCCGATCATTATGGAGATCGTTCGGGAGTGCCTATACGTATATAACTATTTATCCATTATTTTTCCATTGTAACTTGTTTCAATGAAACCCTGACGGTAAAGTGTTAATAAATTTAATGTTATGTGGTCAGTCATGGCGAAAGCCATTATGTTACGGAACAACTTTACCGAGACGTGTGGTATCATAGTTAACGGTGTACCGACTGTGAGGCACATCTTCCATCGACAGCTCAGCAGAGTTGTGCTTTCTAACCAGCGATCGAGTGTCTGGGGAGAAATCGGCAGAATGTTCGACCAGAGGCGTGCGCGGCTGCGTGCCACGCCGGCCGTCTCACATAAGCTTAATGCGAAACAAATCCTTTCTTCAAAAAGAAAGTACACGAAAGTGTTAATTTTGTTAACTAATGTAAATTTAATGAGCTTAGTATTCTACTCAAAAATAATTATGTAAAGTTATTGCGCACACCTGTCCGCAGGTAATCAAAAACAGGACGAGCCTAAAGTGTTAAGCACCCAGACATTGTTAACATTTTCGCAACGAACAAACAATTTGAATTTATAAAATTTTCTCTCTTCCTTTTTGCTCATAAATAAATCAAACACATCCCTCAATCAATTCTTGCAAAAAAAACTGCACACGTAGAACTGGATGCAGCGACCTTGCAGTTAATAAGGTGAAGGCCGCACGCGGTTTCCTCTCAACGCAACGGGAGCGACGCGGTGCAGTGAAAGATGCGGCCGGTGCAGTTCCGGAGCTGCACGGTCAGTGGGTCAGCCCCCCTCCACCTCCGGACAGAGTGGGGTGGGGCCCTGGTGCGCGCGCGCAGTGCCGCGACCACCGCCGTCCTAGAGATGGCGTTTGCGCCGCCGTATTAGCTCCCATGCGAGCCCTCGGGCGTTAGCTAGTGCGATCTTGAACTGTGTCTTGTTGGTTGCAGGCCGCTGGACTACTGGATTGTGAATATGAAGAGGTTCAGGTTGCTTCTGGCGATCGCGGCGCTCCTCATTCAGGTTAGTAAAAAGCTATATTTTTTTTAATTATTATTATTTATTTAGGATATTTTTACGCGCCCAAAAATAATTTATTTTCGTTAAAAAATTATAAAAGTGCTAATAAATATAATAGTTACTTATGCAATAAAAATAGTGATAGTGTCAATGGATATTATGGCATAAAACCATACCGCAAGCCATAATCACAGTAAAGCTCCGTAATAAGACATAACTCCTGCGTTTTGGGTACCGTTCTTGCAGACCGCTGCGGCTAACAGCGCGCAACACTGCATTGCCATCTATAGATCACTCAATAAATCCCATATTATAGAACCTGTAAAATTTTACTTTTCAGAAAGTATTTTGTTTTAACAGTGACCCTGTTAATAAAACTAGAGATTAAATAGTGATTTTAACAATCAACATTTACCTATAGGAGTCGTAAATTAAACAAGATTTGTGTTGCAAACATTCATAAGGCAAAATGTACAAATGATATAAATTCAATTAAAATACGCTGTTCTTTTATTTAGTTACATATTTTTGCCACACAGTGTGTCGATTCGGAAGCTTACGAACCTTTTAATTAGAAATCAGATCAAGGTTTCAACCGTAAAATTTCTCCGTATATCGATTATTTAACTTACAGTAAGGAATTAATGACGAGATAACAGGTGATAGAATTAGGGAAGAGACGTAGGTAGTTACTGCTTGGTCCCAAAAAAATAGGCTTGGCTTAGGAAAATGATGATGATGAAATTAAATGAATAACAATTGCTCGACACCCCTAGACGCGTATTGGTCTCCACGGCTCGCTCGTGCCTCTCCACATTACTCCGCTTTTTCCGCACTGCATCTAGGCTAATGATTCCGTTAGCACATCCACAAAACACCGATCGAGCGCTAACTGCGTGTACTCATCCTCATCCAATTTCTAACAATCAATTCTCTCCACGTGCAGCGTAGGCATATGTTTGGAGACATGAATGAGATTTTGAGTAGTGAATTCTGTGAATTCAGTTTCGTGAATCGAATAGATCTAAGTAAGTAATGGCAGTAGCGTTTAATCCTTGTTCTGAAACAGCTGGTTAGTGTTATATTTGAAAAGTGTAAAAAGTGTAAGTTAGTTGTTGCTGCTTCTAAAAAAATATTTCATTATAATCAAATAAACAACAATAGGGTGCTAACTGCGTGTACTTATCCTCAGCCAATTTCTAGCTATTAACTCTCAACGTGCTACACTTATGTCTAGGCTTGTACTACATGAATGTTAATTTGAGTAGCTAATACTGCGAATAAAGTTTCTTGAAGCGAATAGATCTAATGGCATGACATGACGTAGTATTATATTTCCAAACTTTTATTTTATGTTTTATTTTCTTCTAATTATCTTTATTTTATTTATTTAGGTTCATTTAATTAAATTTAAAACATGGAGTTTCTTTGAATAAATAAGTGTTTAAATTTTTTATTAAGTATTGCATTTTATGTTATTAAAATTTTTACTTTTTGCTTTCACAATTTTGATTATTGAAAAATTTAAAATGAAGAAGTTTATAAATAAATCTGTGTGTTGTGAGACGGGTCGATTTTTCTATAATATTTCATGTTTAATATTGCATTTTATATTAAAAGACAAGTCAAAATTGTTTGGGTAAAATCTTTTGCTCCACTGAATAGCCTTTTATAATAAACTTAAAACCGATCGGACGCAAATAGCATCTACACACGTTCCTATCCGACCGGAACGTGTGTAGCGCAGATTTGGTCGGAACAGACCAAATCGGAACGTGTGTAGCGCAGATTTGGTCGGAACAGACCAAATCGGAACGTGTGTAGCGCAGATTTGGTCGGAACAGACCAAATCGGAACGTGTGTAGCGCAGATTTGGTCTGGGAGCAGACCAAATCGGCTGTCGGATCGGAACGTGTATAGACACTATCACAGCGAGCGTTTACCTTCTCATCCTCTGCCAATTTCTACCTATCAATTCCCTTCGCGTGCTACACTAATGTGATGAAGGCTTGAATTTAACATGAATGAGATTTGACGTATAAACCTAATGACCTAAAACTGCGGGTTCAATATCCCAGAAACTGCGTGAGTAATATATCAATTACCTACTTAGTATTTTTTTTGTTACTTTTGTTTTTCTTTTATAAGAAAAAATAATCAAATGGTTATTACAAAACGGTTTATTATTTCTAGTAACAAAGAACTGGAGATTAGCCAAAAATTCAATTTTCACTAAATCTCATAAAACTAACTTTCTGCTTTTATCCGCATGCTTAGAAATTGTCGAAATGAGGCGCAATTTGCATAAGCCGCGCTGCGCAGAGGCCTCCGAAATACTCTTCAAAAGAATCACTTTCACTGCAAATGACGTTGAGAACTGCGTTTGATCGTGCTGATGTAATAACGACAATGTGACCAATTTCGGTGTTATGCGTAATTCAAATAAATATTTAAGTATAAACATACATTAAATGTAAACAAAAACACAAATAATTAGTATAAAATGAGCTCACACTAAAACAGTTTAACTAATCAATAATATTAATATTTGAGGACCGATATGACTCAGGGGTAGGATACCCGCCTTCTGCGCCAGAGGTCTCGGGTTCGATTCCCGAACAAGACAAATATTTGTGTACATGAAAATGTCTTGGTTTGGGTGTTTACTATGATGTATGTTAACCTCAGATCATATAATACTAAAAGTATTATATGATCTGAGATGTTAACTATGCAATTACAAACAAAAAGTATATAAGTATACTTATATTTATCCGTTATCAAGTTTTCTATGACACATTTTTTAATGAAATTTACATGGACTTACATAATCGGTGTGATTGTAAGAAGTATTTTATTATTTATTTATTAAACTAATGAAGACAAATAAACATAACGATCTAATTAAAAAAATATCTTTAAAAAAGCTCTAATCGTAACACATCGCTACATTTATATGTCCGAATGTTCTATACAGGAGTTGTCCTCTCATTTATCAAAATAATGACAAGTAAAAAATCACTTTCTTCTAAACCAGTATTGTGTAACAACCATAGCTTTTACAAATCAATATTGTAATAAGCTTTCTCGTCATTATTAAGCAGCTCTTACAAGAGTTACATTATGAGTCGTGCCGATGCCTATTTATCACGGTTAAATCATAACTTTGATCGATTAAAGTCAGTCCATGAACTGGTTATAGATCGATGATCAATCTATAGTGTTCTATTCAATGTCGTGATTTGTTGTGCAATCGAAATTCAAAACAATCGGCCGTCGTGACAGTTTATTTTTACAAGCTTTTATTTAACTTGCAGTGTATGTATGCATGCATGCATGTATGTATGTCCGTTCGTCAAATCTTACAAGCCTTATTTGACCCACTTCCCTCATAAAGTTAATATACCTATCGGAATAGAGGAACAACCACGAGCTGTCAAACGAAACCGAAATTGGATCGCATTTGTGTGTGTAAAATTGTTTATGTATGCGTGTCAGTGATGTGCGTCATGTCGCTTTTCAGATTAATATCGATATCGATAATATTAAATAATTACAGTAATAAATAAATATATATTGGACACGATCACACTCATTGTTCCAATACCAAAGTATAGTAGCTTAAGCACTATTATTATGGAAATTAGAAACAACGACGGGTAATTACCACATACACCCAGACCCGAGGAAATATAGAAAAAATAGTTTTCAACATTTACACGACCTGGGGGGCTACCGGCTAAAAACCCCCCAGGGATCGAACCCGGGACCTCTAGAGATAGCGACACCTTGAAACCGGTGCGTACACCACTCGGCCACGGAGGTCGTCTAATAATAATATATTAATATATAGTAATATTATTAATATAACTAAAATTCCCATCTTGGGAAGGGATTTTGCATGGCTAAAACTTCCATTCTGCGGTGAAGTATGCATATTTAAGAAAAACTCCCAGAGATTTTAAATCATTTATTATACACTAGCGATCCGGCCATGCTTCGCACAATCCTTTGAACAATTTGTTGGTGCTTCCACAGTGATAGGGCGTTTGTGCACTACACTGAATTTTGCCGATCCGGCGGTCCGTTTTTTTACGGACCGGCGTGGCATGAAAAACACGGATGATTTGCTTGTGCACTTGTCCGGTTTTTTACTGGCCGGGGCAGCGCAGTGATCTCTTTGAAACTACACTCTACGGACGCGTTTTAAACGAGAGGAATAATGAGTTCCTTGGAACGTCGGCAATTGCTTGCGTTAATTTATTTGCGATAACTCCTAAGATATTCATTTAAATTATATGGTGTAAAAGAGTAAAATAATTTGCATGAAATGCTTAAAGCAACTAACGTATTTAGATTGATAAGGGTTAATACTGTATCCGTTTAAATAGCTTTTCAAATTACCGCATTGTTCGTAACCATTTTTTAAGAGATAATATGGCTATAATATGCTATCCTTAAAAGCTAGACATATGCTATCGCGGACTTTTTTGTAGATCTATAGAAGAGGAATATACTAACATGCATTATTTTTTTAAACCTCGAAAGGATTAGGCAGCGTTTTTGCTGAAAGCTCCCGGGCGGCTTGCCGTTTGCGGGCACTTTCGACAATTATCGTTATATTTCTACCAATTTACACAAAACTTTCATAAATTATATATTAAAACCTTCCTGAAGAACCACGCTACCTATTAGTGAAAACCGCATGAAAATCTGTTTCGTAGTTTAAAAGATTTAAGCATATATAGGGACAGACAGACGGGAAGCGACTTTGTTTTATTCTATGTAGTGATATTAAAATAAAACCATCCGTTTTTTTCCGGACGGTAAAATTCAGTGAAGTGCACAAGCGCACGTATGTTTTTCATTGCCGTCATCTCGGAACGGAAAAAAACGGTCCTTAATGGGGAAAAGTAAAATGACGGACGGTAAAATTCAGTGTGGTGCACAAGCGCCCATATATTTTTCATGACTGCCATATCGGTCCGAAAAAAACCGGACCGCCCGGATCGGTAAAATTCAGTGTAGTGCACAAACGCCCATAGTACGTTTCACCTCTCGCGTTTGGAAATATTTTTCATCAATAATGCTTACTGCATAATAATCAATTTAGTCCAGTTAGTTTCTGGTATCCAAGTTAGTATGTAATCTGAAAAATAATTATATTACTAATGATAGTATATGTAGGTACCTATTCTAACAGTCAAAAACTGATACCTATGGATCAGTTAAGTATCTTAAATGGAATTACATTCCCAGGTAATTCATATCTAAACGTCTTACAGATACTTTAATTACAGTACCTAATACATATTCATTTTTTACCGCGTGATAGACAGTGGACACGAAATATCGATAACTTGATGCAGCCCTAGTGTAAAACGAAAATTATTTCTTTACACAAAATATTCGTAAATACTGCATTATGTGTAATCAATATTTGCTTGTTACATAAATAAATGTTTGTTGAAGAGCATTATCACACTTCTTGCTTTAAATTCGAAGCGCATTGGTAAAAATAAACCTTAGGAAGGGAGGTGTCGGTTTGGAATAATTTACCTGTGAACTGAACATTTTGCGGGATTATTTCATTGTGTAGTACAACAATCAATAACTGAGCAAGTCACCATGTTTCCATATCAATATTGGCTAAAAATATCTAAGATTGCACGTAAAATCCGAAAAAAATAAAATACCTAAATTCTCAGCGTGCTGATAAGTGCTGACGAACTGTCAAACAGTAGCCAAAAACGGTTCTGTTACGTTGCATCACGCATCTCCTTTTATCTCACAGTGTTGTTGCTAGTGACATCCCGCTCGCTCAGCCCTTTGTTTCTCTATTCCGATAGGTATATTAACTTTATGACTTCCCTGTGTCCATGAAGTTCGACTTAATACTGAGGTAACTGGAGCGTGCAGTACGAACAATTTTTTGAATACCACAACTAACACAGTGGCTGTCTTCCGTCTCACCTACACTTTAAAAAAATACGTATGGTCATATGAGACAACTGACCTCAGAACAATAACTAAAGCTATAGAAACCGTGCTAAAATAACAACAAAATACATTAGTTCGTACTCTTTTATTTTATGCAGTAGTACATGTGTAAGAAAGAGATAGTATACAGTCTAATGTTTCTTAATTTACAAGGTTGTCACAAGTTTTTTTTACGCCAGTGATGCAACGTCATCGACATTAATATCGATAAATTAAAAATAGATTTTACATACATTACATTTTTAAAATCTCTATGTATGTCAATGACACTAGTAAGTACGGTATGGTAATGTGTCGACGCATAAACTTTTTATCTATCTATCTATCTACCTACCACAAACAACCACACCACATCGCAGCGACAAAATGTGGTGTCGATGCAGCTTTTAGCAGTTGCGTTGTGGCTGTGCGACAAAATGTCAATGTGATTGCTTTGTCGCCAGTAGTTGTGATGTGGATACGTCGTATGCGGTGTGGGCGGCTGCTAGTTCACAGCGTCGTCGCTGGTGGTGATCGGTATTACTTACGCACGCGGTCGATAATGACGGCAAAATGTGGTACCTACGTGTAAATTGTACTAGGTATTCATTTCCAATACAAAATACACCCCGCCCACATGTTGTGTGGTTGTGGTACGTGTGAGTAGACCCAATGAATAATTAAGTATAGCACCTGCTATATTATAAATGCAGTAAGTACTTACCACTTTCTTTTATACAAATTTGCAGTCTTCAGTAGTCTATACTAATGTTATAATAAAGCTGAAGAGTTTGTTTGGTTGAACGTGCTAACCTCAGTAACTACTGCACTGACTTAGAAAATTCTTTCTACTATTAGAAAGTTACATCCTTCCCGAGTGACACAGGCTATCTTTTAACCCGGGGACGGGTACCACGCGGGTAAAACCGCGAGGATCCGCTAGTTGATAATATAATAAGTAAAAAAATTGCACATAGTAATGCTGGTTCCTTCGCCTACTTTTATTGCAAACATTAGAGTGAATTAAGCTGAAAAGGAAATTAATCAATTAATTAAAATAAAGAAACCATTTTTTCTTTTAAACACATCTTTAATGTTCTCATTTGGCTCAAATGAAGTCCAAAGTGTTACGCATAACGTGACTGTTCACTTTTGCTAACCAGTTGATTTTTGAAATACGGCGTATACAATCATTTATAATAGTTTCATCTTTGGGAAATCTGAAAGAAGTAAAAATTGTTAACATCGATAAAGAAAAATCACAGCACTATCATAACCTTAACAACTTTAACAGAAATGCAAGAAAATATAAAAAATAGACCAAAACTCACGTACATTTCTATTGATAATATTAATTTATTAAAATTGTCGGATAATACTGATGTTAAAATCTTAAAAATATTTGAATTTTGAAACAAAACTTACCGATGAAATGATTCAATCTCATCCGAATTTTCTTTCCGTGATATATTAGACTAACAGTCTAGAACAACACAAACCATCCTAGACACGGAATGCAAGCTCTCTAGAGAGCCTGTATGCACACTTTCCTGTTGTTTTATCACCGAATTCCTTGTAAATTAATAAATTTTCACTTTAGCTGCCAGCGAAGCTGTTCGACCATTGTAATACGTTCGTATTAAATTGGTCATACCTCAGAAGCTACGTTCTCAACAAAGAAGTATTTTTATTTTGGTAGTATTATATTACAATCAATTAGAACCATTTGACATTTGTACTTTACGAGCTTGTGACAATGACAGAAACAATAGAAACTCATAAAGATTGTCTATTTCACTCTTACTCATGTATGCTGAATTACTTAAAGTGAGTACGATAGCTGATACACAGTTTTTATTTTAGTACGGTTTCTATAGCTTTAGTTATTGTTCTGAGCAACTGACAGCCACTACCTGCCACTACATACATAAATGTCAAATTTGCTGGCGACACTTTTTTATTCATGGTGAGAGCTCCAGTTACCTCAGAGTATTAAGTCAAACTTCATGCCTGTGTCCAATCGAGCTGAAATTTTGTATGCAAGTTTGGTTCCGATGACAATGCAATTAAATATATAATCAGTATAGTTATCAATTCAGAATTCTTGCAAATTTTCAAGTTCTATATTCTTGTTTTGTTGTGATGGTTACTTGACACATTGTCAATGTACCATAAAGTTATAATCAGCGAGCATTCAGCGAGCGCAATCTTCATAGAGTGCGTGTCAGATAACTCTGCGACTGGGGCGTTTTTGGCACTAGTTACAGTACATTATTTTGTTCTAAGCTTATGGAAAATATTAGTATTCGATTTTGACCCCGCGCAAACTTATCTGGCGCACACTCTAAATTCAACTAGTAATAGAACACACGTCCCAACACGACACCCGATTTGAATTGGTTATTTTAGAAAGAACATGAGTTGGGAGGCAAAAAACTGTCTGTTAAAAACATATACCAAGCAGTAAAAATGTTTGATGCGGTTTTGAAAAGTATGCTACTAGTATAATATACTATTTACATAAATTTGAGATTATCAAATTATTATTATTTCTATTAAAACAATAATTTAAAGTCCCTGGACCTAGGCTTTTTCTCAATTACTCGATTAAAAAAAATCGACATTTAATTAAAAATGAAGTTTCCCTGTCAGTTACAGGCCACTCGAAATAGTTTTGAAGAATTTTTCGTCATTCTTTTGTGACAGGTATTGGTATTGGTATTGGTGTTTACAGTTTTCCGCATTTAGACTCATATTTGGTCCGTTATGCGTGAACATGGCTAGTCGAGCCATCCTAGCTCCTTCCAGAAGCGCAGAAGCCTCCTGTGACAGGTACGGTTCAATTTTTTTCAAATCCAAGACCTTTTTTTGTTAATAGGTCTTTTTCTTTACAAGCCCATTGCATTAGCAAATCCAGGTGATTTCTGTGGGTATTTGATAAGAAAAAGTGATGTGATACAAGGCCTTGTCCAGTGATGTGATACAAAGCCTTGGCCAAGGCCAGATTTGGTGCAGCTTTTTTTATTTGATTTGATTTTGATTTGGTATGAACGTGTGTAGCACGGATTATATTTGCTTTACAGCAAAGTTCGTCCGCACCAAATCGGCGGTTAGGTCTGGTCTGGACGTGTGTAGCCTATCAGACCCTACTAGGTGTCACTCATGTGTCACTTTCCACCATGTAATACTTCCATGCTTTGCACATAAATAGTTCACTAAAGTATACGACAGATGGCTCCAAGTTAATACAAGCATTAGTCTACCTACAGAAAAGAAAAATCCTTTTTTTCTATAAGTAGGTATACTATGTTTATCAACTTTGATAGAAACTTAAATGTGTCTTGTTATTACTTATGTATTTATTTTTGAAATACTTACTAAAATTTACAGCTAAAAATCAGCGTTTGCTTGCGTTGCAAGACAAGTAATATGACGCTGAGCTGCGACCATTGAGTACTGCTGCGGCACACACACACATTTTTATTTGGAACTTTTTGTCTTATTGGGTCTAATTTGTGTTTTCTATTCTTGTTCGTAATACAGTGCTACCTACTTTTATACCTATGTAAATATGCCTTGTATTTAATGAATATGGTGTGTGTCTGTAGTAAGAATCTACAATTCCTTTTTGGTGGTAATAGTACATTACAGCCGAGGACAGGTAAGTAAGAAATTACATTGTCGAGGATGGTTTGAAGCACGAGCCGCAGGCGAGGGCTTTAATCATTCGAGGCAAGGTAATTTGCTTACCGTACAAGGCTTGTATAGTGCTTTTCTCAAGAAATGCGAGGGAATAAAAAAAACTGTTTAACTAAATAATATTTATTAAAATTTATATCACACATGTTCGGGCAATTATTAAATGTAAATGTTATTGTTTTCCCGGGCACACTTATGTATAAATCGCCCATAATAATATTATTTTAATGATGTATCATTAAAATACGCCAACAACACAGATTCCGAAAACGTATGCGCCTTTTTTTCACTTTTCCAAATCAGATCGTAGGTTTTCATATATCTTTCTTTTGATTTTGCTGGCAGTAAGTTTTCTGTTATTAATTTTGCTTCTGCTCTCAAATGTGGTGGAGTAGGTACATACAATGTCTGTATATGTTTCATTGGCAGAACTCATTTTGATAATTTATTACACAATATAAACTGTATTGATATCTAATCAACCGCTGAAAATCATTCCCGCCGTTTTTTTAATATTGATTTGTGAGGCCATGTCGAACGGTCATACAGCCTAGTGATACTTACTACTTGCTACTAAAATGCGCAACTTCAATACCCGCTTCTGGGCGGTAGATGGCGCTGTATATATTTCCCATACAAAATTACTCGTAAAGGATATTTTGTCTATGATAAATCTCATTTTGTTTTTTCGATTGATGTTCGTGCTAAGCATGAAGCTCGACTTAATACTGAGGTAACTGGAGTTCTCACTCTGAATAAAAAGTGAACACCAGCAAATTTGACATTTAGTAAGTATGTAGTGGCTGTCAGTTGTCTCATATGACCATACGTATTTTTTTAAAGTGTAGGTGAGACGGAAGACAGCCACTGTGTAATTTGTGGTCACAAAAAATTGTTCGTACTGCACTCTCCAATTACCTCAATATTAAGTCGAGCTTCATGGTGCTAAGGGTACATAGCGCTTGTGGTACAATACGAAGTAATATACTCTGTGCGCACCGTATTTAAAAAAAAGTTAACCTAATTATGATATAATAATAATGTGGCTGTATGGTGCAAATGTCCCTTTGCTTTTTCTGTTTTTATACACAGGAATAACTTAAGAAAAAATAAAGAAAAAAGTTGGTAGTACCGTATAAAATCACTGCAGTAATGAATTTCAGTACTTACTTACTGCACTAAAATCAGTGCAGTAAGTAAGTACTGAAATTCATTACTGCAGTGATTTTCAAATTTAGAATGTTTACCTCGGAAAAGTGCCACGTACTGCATTCTTTTCTCAAATATAATATTAACATTTCAGAGCATAAGTGTGAAAAATATATTTTCATCCCATCGATTCGAAAAGCGATGATTTTTTATCTAATAACAGGGTCCAAAACGATTCATTTTTTACCTGTTATGACAAGAGGGAATAAATGAGATTTGAATTTTGAACAGCTTCATAACAGGGTCCAAAACGATGAGATTTGAATTTAGAACATAATTAAAGAAGCATTGGTTGGAGTGTAGCAAAGGGTGTGCAGTACTTAAAAAAAAATTCAACTGATTTTGTATGGGGCCGGGACTTTTTTCGGGACCGAGAAATTTTCAAAAACGGAATTTTATAAAATTGAGAATATATCGTAAACGGTGAGTCGTAACTAAAATCTAACAAAATTTTCAACCCGCCTACGGCATCCCCGGAGATACTTATAAGAAATCTGATGGACATATATTTTTTTTATTTAATTTTTTTTTTTATTTCAAAACTCAAATTTTTTTTCTTGCCCGACTAGCGCTATGATGTATCCGAACGACAAAGAAAGGTAGGTAGTTTGAGTTGTCTTTACTGCTTTTCTTATAGAGGGGGATGAAAAGCAGAGTGTATTACTCGGCCGCAAAATTATTTTCACCTCGGGTGGCGTATATTGAATCCCTCGCTGCGTTCAGGATTCTACTTTAGAATCCCTCGCTGCGCTCGAGATTCTACTCTAGAATCCTTCACTGCGCTCTTGATTCAAAATAGCGCCCTCGCCGTAAATATATTATTTTGCTCCCTTGTAATACAATCTACTATTTCACTGATTTTAGTGCAGTAAGTAAGTACTGAAATTCATTACTGCAGTGATCTGCAATGGTACTACCAAGTTTTTTCTTTATTTTTTCTTTCGTTATTCCTGTGTATAAAAACAGAAAAGCAAAGAGACATTTGCACCATACAGCCACATTATTATTATTATTATATAGGTAATAATTATATCATAATTACGTTAACTTTTTTTTAAATACAGTGCGCACAGAGTATATTACTTCGTATTGTAAGCGCTATGTACCCTTAGCACTAACATCAATCACAAAAACAAAATGAGATTTATCATAGACAAAATATCCTTTACGAGTAATTTTGTATAGGAAACATGTACAGCGCCATCTACCGCCCAGAAGCGGGTATTGAAGTTGCGCATTTTAGTAGCAAGTAGTAAGTATCAATAGGCTGTATGACCGTTCCACTTGGCCTCACAAACCAATATTTAAAAAACGGCGGGAATGATTTTCAGCGGTTGATTTGATATCAATACAGTTTATACTTATTGTTTGTGTAATAAATTATCAAAATGAGTTCTTACAATGAAACAGATACAGACATTGTATGTACGTACTCCACCAAATTTGAGAAGCAAAATTAATAACAGAAAACTTACTGCCAGCAAAATTAAAAGAAAGAGAATTATATGAAAACCTACGATCTGATTTGGAAAAGCGAAAAAAGGCGCATACGTTTTCGGAATCTCAGTTGTTGGCGTACCTATTTTAATGATACATCATTAATAGTAGATTGTTTAGCAAGGGCTGTATGGCACCCATAACAGTCGAGTGTTTTGGCGCACGAACGAAGTGAGGGCGCCGATAGTTCGAGACTGTTATGGGTCCATACGCCCGAAGTAAACACTCTACTTTTCATTTTGAATATGAGGAAAGTAAAAATAAACAGAAATAATCTAAAAAATATTTTTCCTATGGCCGTGGAATTTTCGAAAGACTAACTTTTTTGTTCATTTTCTCTGTTTTATGGAAGGCAGGGGAAACTAAGTCCATACAGTCTTGTTTGGTGTTTGACCCGTACTCTATGCAATTCCATGAAATTAATAGCCTGATGTTTTATGTTACAAATAACTTATTTGGTTTAATCTGTTTCTAAAAACGCATTAAAAAAAAACAATGTTCTAGATTTAAAATAATAATTCTACGATATTAATTATTTTATATAATAGCAAAACATGGCTGTATAGGCTTCTGTGCCTTTGCCTGCATACCTATGGAAAATAAACGTCCAAAGAGAAACTTAAAGACTCTACACACGTTCCTATCCGACCTCCGATTCGGTCTGCTCCTTGACCAAATCGGAACGTGTGTAGCGTAGATTTGGTCTGGGAGCAGACCAAATCGGCTGTCGGATCGGAACGTGTGTAGATGCTATTACAGATTTAGACATGACTCCTATTCCTTTTTTAAATTTCATAACGGCCCTAGGGCCGCCACATACCACTTTCAACCCGCATTTTAGGCAAGATATGAGTTACTTTCAGAATATGAGAGATGAAAAATAATATTATTATGGGCGATTTATACAAAGTGTGCCCGGGAAAACAATAACATTTACATTTAATAATTGCCCGAACATGTGTCATATAACTTTAATAAATTTTATTTAGTTAAACAGTTTTTTTATTTCCTCGCATTTCTTGCGAAAAGCACTATACAAGCCTTGTACGGTAAGCAAATTACCTTGCCTCGAATGATTAAAGCCCTCGCCTGCGGCTCGTGCTTCAAACCATCCTCGACAATGTAATTTCTTACTTACCTGTCCTCGGATGTAATGTACTATTGTGTGTTTGCAGACTTGATGCAGTTGAAGAGCTAGACTGTAATAATTTAACTGGCAAACGACCATGCAATAATGATGCATTAAATGAAATGAAGCGACTTACAAACACGTCCAATAATAACTAAAAATACAAAAATAAATTATATTTAAAAAAACCTTTTATTTAAAATCAAGCTTTTATTCAAATGTCCTAAAAAGAATAAAATAAATTTTGTATCAAGTCAAAACCAACAAATTTATTAAGTACATTAAACAATCTATATGTTTTAAAAGCTTGTCGCGAGATTTTATTGTTACTGGGCTACTTGCACTAAACACAAATGCTTTTACTTATATTTGACATATGAAATTAAAGCGACAAGCTTTTAAAACATATAGATTGTTTAATGTACTTAATAAATTTGTTGGTTTTGACTTGATACAAAATTTATTTTATTCTTTTTAGGACATTTGAATAAAAGCTTGATTTTAAATAAAAGGTTTTTTTAAATATAATTTGTTTTAAAATTGTATAAGTATTTTAAAAGTTGATGTAATGATGATGTAACATGAAATTAAACTAATTAATACTTAAAAAAAATAGATAACCCTATAACTATCGATGGGCTTCACCAAGGCCCCGCTAATCTCAAACTGATTTACCTATATAAGTAAAAATCACGATTTAAGTACAAGATTTTTTTTTATATTTTTAAATATATAGGTAAGTCATTTACGGTTAAGGCTAAATTACACGAGGTAAGTTATTGCATACAGTTTGTTGTGAGTTGGTGAGTTCGACATTGCTATGTTACTTTAAACTCACCTATTCAATGTACTGCAAATTGTATGCAATAACTTGCCTCGTGTTGAGTTGATTTGCCTTGAGTTTTTATCATGTCATTTCTACAAATGAGGAGGTTATTCAATCTAGTTTTTTTTAATTTCACCTATATTAGTTTCAACCACAGTACATACCCAGTAGCCCATGATGCTAAATGTGGATTTACTCGAGAGTCGCGCAAACCTATTAGAATTGGTAGTTATTAATGTTTCCACTTTTAGCGGTGGGGGAAGTGTCTACAGATATTTAAAGTTGTAAAAAAAACAATGACATGGAAATACTGAAGCGCGTCAGATTATAATATTTTTCATGCTCCAACATGTCTCTGATATGAAATATATATTTATAAGTCTGACGATTTGCGAGGTGGGGGTAGCTATTCGGGATGAGTAAAAATCGAAAAAAGTGGATTTACTCGAGCGTGTCAGCTTCAATTTCTAAATCTGACGATTTGGAAGTGACGCAAGCTCGCAGCGAATTTTTAAAAATGTAAAATCGCCGTCACATTAAGTAAAAGTTTAGATATGATTTATGATAATATTTACTTTATTGTTAATCGAGAGTTAAATTATCCCAAATGCATGGTATCAAGAAGAATAGTATAAAAGATTTTTTTTTATCTTAACCCGTCACCATAGTACGAGTAGGTACCACAAGCATTTGCAAAGTCACGCTTAGAATAATGACTTTTGAAAACGAATTTGGTCTGAGCGTGAATTTATTATACGAAGGCTGTGAAAATTCAGCATTTAGATTATATGATGAAATGGCAAATGGAGGTATAACTGCGGCAGACTAGTATCACTAATTCGTGTTAGAAAGTAATTTGTCAAAGAAAGTGTAAAGTGCCGACACTTTCGTTTAGGTGTCGATAAACTCTTGCGATTACTCATTGTTGTTAAATTAATCCTGACAAAAGATCTGTCCGGTGCCGGTATTGTTTAAAACGTATTTGTAAGCTTTTAAGGGAAACATCATTTGCTAACTGTACTGAATACTTATTAAACAGATAACGGCCTTTGAACATAAAGTATTCAGATGTTAATGATTTGAATGATAGATATAGATAGAGCACACAATATCTTGAGATTTGGAAGTAGGGCAGACGTACCCTTTGTGGCCACTTTAAGGATTTTTTGACTTTTAAGCATTAAGTACTAAATGGTCTTAGGTATTTAAGACACAAATTATATCTTAAAATAAAGATAATTTATCTAGCTTTAAAGGCACATTTTTTCAAATTTATAAAAGTAAAATAGTGTTTTTTATATTACACACAATGTGTGAGAGGTGCCAAATGTACCGGTTTTGGCCACTTACTGATAGTTAAACTTTTGTAAGTATTGCGAAAAATCAAAACCAAACCCAGGTAAAATCAATATATTCTAATGCGCTAGAAACCAGTCAATTGCAAAACAACAATTTAATTGTAAAAAACAAAGGTTTATAAAGTATTTCATACAAAACAAATTTCTTAAAATTTTCATACAAAACATTTTTCAAACAGAAAATGGAATTTATTGAAAAAAATAAGAAATTAGAAAGTAGAAATTCTAACGATTGTTATTATTACCTTAAAATACCTTATTTTAATTGCCTTTATCAAAAATGGCTAGAAGTTGCTTAGAAAACTTTTAGAGCAAAAAGTGGCCAAAACCGGTACGCCTGCCCTACTTAACGTTGTACAGTCACCTTCAGATATATTGAAGTGGACGGGTGTGTAGTAATATATGAAATAATAAAATATCGTATAATACCTACTCACAAAAAAATATAGCAACACATTACATAAAATCATTTCATTTCGTATAATCAACGATTGATATAAATTCAAAATATATAATTTTAAACCGTATAATGGACATCTTTGCATATAATAAAACAAAAACGGAAAAAGTCTGTACATGAAATACTTTAAAAAAATAATTACTGCTATGTGATGTGCATAAGATATAGACCCCAAAACGATTGATATTGAAATTTTTGTCTGTTTGTATGTTCACTTTTCATGCAAAACTACTGAACGAATTTTTACCAAATTTTGTGTAGTGATAGATTTTATCCAGGGTTAACATATAGGCTACCTTTTATTGCGGGAAGATTTCTTGATATCTTAAAAAACGTTGACAAATTTATATTTGCGGGCGAATGCAGTTATTTTGTATGAAATGAACTACAAATATAAGTTTGTAATAGTTTTTATCTGTGATATAACTTTAAATTACCAGTTTTCGGATTTCCCTCCTAATTTTTAATGTAAAATCTTAGTTCTTGCCAAATTTCAAACAAACAAACAAAAAATCAAATATTTATTTTTTATAATATAAGCATAGATCTCAATACAACAAGACTGGCCTCTTAAATAACATCATCATTAATTTTACCAACTAGGTACTGAAGTACTCGTATGTATTGCATAGCCTGGGTGCATTAAGCCTACTTTAGGGTGCACTTATATCACCTAGGTGAATTAGGTATACTGTTGGTTACTTTATTGCACCCAGGTGATATCACCCAGGTGGACTTTAGTTAGTGTTAATGATGCTCCGAAATATTTAAGTACCTCGCCCTATTCGATACATCTGATGGCGACTGTACCTATTGTCAGACTGTCAATTTAGGTCAATAATTATGTTTATGACAAGCTTCTATGTATATTAAGTATGTATTTACAAACAAAAAGTATTTAAGTATATATTTATCCGTTATCAAGTTTTCCATGATACAGTTTCTTAATGAAATTAACATGGGCTTAGATAATTGGTGTGAATGTAAGAAGTTATTTATTTATTTATTTATTTATTCTGCCTGCGACTTCGTTCACGTGATTAAGATAGTTGTGCGTTTATTTTGAAGGTCACGGATTAGCAATATAAGTATCAAGGTATTTTTATCAGTAGACCTTATTTTTTGTTCCATGCCAGTCTTTGTTCGCTTGGTTTTTACTATCAATTAACATGCACTATGAATGGAAGCTATCTACCCTCCAAAAATGGTGTGTCTACCTTCAACCTAAATGAAAATTCCTTTACAAACACCTTGTAGCACCCTGTACAATGGAAATTTTCTAAAACCCTTTCTTAGTGTTCACCTACACCATAAAAGGTATCTATTCTCCAAAAATGGTGTATCTACCTTCGGCCCTATACAAATTCCCATACAAACTGAAACACCCTGTAGCACCCTGTATAATAGGAATTTTCCAAAATGCTTTCTTAGTGCTCACCTACACCATGGAAGGTATCTACCCTCTAAAAATGGTGTCTCTAGCAGTCAGGGCTACGCCTATGATATAGGTTTTAAAGTGCTACAAGGGTGGGGACGTTTCGAGCATTATTCTTTATTACTTTTACTGTTTTGCATTCACAACGCAAATTTTATAAGTGAAAATGAAATATTATAAAATAAAACGACCCATCCTCGAAGTAGCTCCACCGGGAATCGAACCCGGGATCTTTCACTGTCCGGGCGAATGCTCTGACCGCTGAGCTACGGAGTCGTTAGAGGAAGCGTCGAATCTTTCTAATACTTCTTACGCGCTATGAGCCAGCGTTTTATTTCATTAATATGAAGATATTACCACAGATTACTAAATAACTACTCTCGACACCCGAATGAAATATCTTTCCAGATTGATAAAGATGAAATAAGTAATTGCTATTTCAAAGTACTTTTACGTTTGCATTGACAATGCAGTTTTTATTATTGAAAATGAAATATATAAAAAAACTGTGCTATTGTAGATGGGTCGTTTTTTTCTAATATTTCATTTTCAATAAACATTAAATTACTATTTTCCATTTCCTAAGTAACGCTGACACGAACGTATTGTCTAATGAGTGCGAGAAAGCTGTTGATCTATACGCATGTCATAAAGCTTATAAGTTTAAAGACACTGCATATTGACAGCTACAAATACATAAACAACTAACAGTGACCACCGATAGAAGCCAAGGGCTTGTCGACTCGAAATATCGGATTACTTTCTCGTGTGCAGCGAAAGTGCTCAACGCCCTTCACACGCTTGGCCCAAGTTCACGAACATGACTTATGGTGGAGATCTTCAAAAGATAAACTTTTGACGTGAACATATTCATCATTAATTGATGAAGTTCGGTTAGCGTAAACGGTGAATTTTAAACTATGATAAATGCAAAAGTAACTCCACTTGTTACCATTAACACTTCAACCACTTAACCCATTTTGGTAAAGTTTGATTTTAACTTTGGTAAAAATGGCAATAACAAAAACAATCTTGAACAAATAAATAAATAATAAATAAATATTGGACACTCACATACATTGTTACAATATCAAAGTATAGTAGCTTAAGCACTAGTAGGTATTATGGAAATTGGAAGCAACGACGGGTATTACCACATACATACACCCAGACCCGAGGAAATATTTAAAAGTTCGTTTTCAATATTTACCCGACTGGAGATCGAACCTCTAGAGAAAGCGGCACTTTGAAAACCAGTGCGTACACCACTCGGCCACGGAGTTCGCCGAGGTTGAATAGGGATGTATGTTTGCGTTACTAACTAGAAAATGGTCTAATAGGCAAAGTCACTATATTTTAAAACAAGTGGATCCGGTAAACCATATCACCTACATCTAATACAGATTTTCATTCACTAAAGAAATTTAAAAAATCGGCCAAGCGCGAGTCGAACTCGCTCATGAAGGGAGTACCGATTGCCTATACCTAGCCATATTAACTAACTTTACATATATACAAGATGACAGTGAAACTCGACCTATTCCTTGAAAGGGGTTATACTAGAGGTCATTAGCAACAAACAGTTCCAGTGAACCAGGGGTCAAAACTGGATGGTTACCGAGTTGTGACGGTTCTTTGATTTTATAGAAATTTTCTGAATTGTTACCAAAAAATATAAATTGTGATAAAACTACTCCACTTTAAACATAAAATTAGTACTTTTCTGAAAGCTGAATAATACGGGATTTTTAAAAAAAATATCGCATGCGCATAACTTACATAATCTCAGAAATAAAAGGTCTTTAGTAACAATAATTTTTATTTTGTGTATTTTTCTCCAACTTCGCCGTAAATTATAATAAAAAAGCTGTAGGGAAGTTAGTAAAATAACATACTAACTAGTTTCATAAGCTTTACAAAAAGGTACAATAGTTATTAACTTTCCCAGCTGTCTTTAAAAAATCAAGCAAAAGAGCGCTGTAGGTCAGACATTTCATTACGATTTGTAAATTGAATTTGACTCGAAAAGTCAACAGTAACGTAGTAAAATCATGTTTGTTTTCAGAGGGCCGAGACAAGTGGCTTTCCATTATCGATATCGACAGTAGAATAGAAAGAAAATGTATGGGATTGACATTAGCGGTCACGTGACATTTCGATCGCTAACGTCAGTCCCATACATTTGTCTTTCTATTCTACTGGCGATATCGATAATAGAAAGCCACTTGTCTACAGGGGCAGTTCATTTGAAACACTTGTCGTATTGACTGTCCCACTACTTAATAAAGACACTCACACCCGTTTGCACTAAACTTAAGAATCGCCTAAGTCTTTTCCTAGCTAACTTAAGACATTCTTAACAAAAAATTGCTTTGCACTAACCTTATGACATACTTAAATGCACTTTAGGCTATTCTTAACTTACGGGCCCAATATCGAGCACCTAAGGCTTAAGAAATACCTATATCAATGGTTATTGTCTGTGGCATTGTGAGCAAAGAGTAGTGCGACAAGCTTTTCTGTTCCGGTGATTATCTTTGGAACTAAAACAGTTTTCATACGACAGTCCATTTTGACAGCTAATTTCGTATTGCAAGTGACTCCTCTGTCATGGCTGTCACCGGAACAGAAAAGCTTGTGGCTTTTGTATTCTTGATTGTTAGATAGAGACACAACACATGTGACAAACGTCATTCATCATTTATTAAAAAAAAAACTGTATAAAGTTTTTCTTGACAGTTGAGCTCAGTTGACTTTTTCTTTTCTCGGTGAATTACCCCTACCAAATAAAATAGACAACGTCTTAGCTTTTGTCTCCTTTTAACTCACGAAGGAATCAATGAGAAGTTTCAACCAAAAAAATATCCAGTGACCTACTTAACCTCGCAAACCAGTTTTAAAATCCATAAACAATTTATATTTGAATTCATTCATTCATTCTCTTATCAAGGCGATGACTAAGTTACGACGTAGTCTGTCAGAGCAAACAAAAATTTTAGCTCGGCTGTTTTAGACTGTTCATAAACTAAGATGTATCTTATCTAGGACAAGCTCAACCCGAGTTTAGTGCAAACGGGCGTCAGTTACCGTAGACCGGGGTTACTTTAGGAAAAAATGGGGCTACTTTGATAACTTACAAATTAGTATAAAACCAGTCATATTCGAAATTAGGTAAAAAATGGGCATACTATCTATAGTTATATTTAGGCCACTCAAGGTCAGTTGAAAAAAAGTTGAAAACAATAATAATTCAGTCAAAAAAGCGTTGTCAACAAAGTCACCCCCTCGAATCAAAGTAACCCCAGTTGACTGTACCTTTTTTATTTGTAAATTTTATTCATATCAAAAAGTCAACAGTGTTACTCAACACTGTGAATAAAACTAAATGTTATAAAAAATCAATACCAAAACAAAAATTAAAGACCAAGTTGTAGTACAGGTATTATGCGCGTTCAGTTTTTCCTACTACCGCTCGTCTCTCATTATTATGGGTGTGAATTCGTATCACTAACATCACGCTTAATACTTGTAATCAAATAAAAAAAAAAAAATTTTAAATTGTAGTAACTGAGTGTCTTTATCATGAAGCTCGACTTAATACGGAGGTAACTGGAGAGTGCAGTACGAAAAATTTTTTGTGACCACAAATTACACAGTGGTCTTCCGTCTCACCTACACTTTAAAAAAATGCGTATGGTCATATGAGACAACTGACAGCCACTACATACTAAATGTCAAATTGCTGGTGTTCACTTTTTTAATCAGGGTGAGAACTCCAGTTACCTCAGTATTAAGTCGAGCTTCATGGTCTTTATAAAGTAGTGGGACGGTCAATATGACAGTATTCCAAATGTACTGAAAACAGATATGGTTTTACTACGTTACTGTCGACTTTTCGAGCCAAATTCAATTTACAAATCGTAATGAAATGTCTGACCTACAGCTCACTTTTGCTGATTTTTTTAAAGACAGTTGGAAAAGTTGGGAAAGAAAAAGTGACTTTTGTACCTTTTTGTAAAGCTTATGAAACTAGTATGTTATTTTACTAATTTGTACGCTAACTTCCCTACAGCTTTTTTACAATAATTTACGGCGAAGTTGGAGAAAAATACACAAAATAAAAATTATTGTTACTAAAGACCTTTTATTTCCGAGATTATGTAATTATTGGCCAAGCGTTAGTTTTTAAAATGATCCCGAATTATTCAGCTTTCAGAAAAGTACCAATTTAATGTTTAAAGTGGAGTAGTTTTATCACAATTTATGTTTTTTGGTAACGTTTCGGAAAATTTCAAAAACGTCAAAGAACCGTCCGTCACAACTCGGTAACCATCCAGTTTTGACCCCTGGTTCACTGGACTTAATTTGTTGCTAATGACCTCTAGTATAACCCCTTTCAAGGAATAGGTCGAGTTTCACTGTCATCCTGTTTATAATATAACTTTGTTTTCTATAGTGTTTGTATAAATGACAAAGTTGCATTTGTGGTTTTTGAAAATGTGTTATATCTCAAAAAGTGCTTACTGTTATATCTCGTTCAAACTTATTTTCGTTGAAAGTTTTTATTAAGATCTACAGCATATATTTTTTTTAGATTTTTCACACTGTTATTTCAAAAGTTAGAGGAGGGACACACATATTTCCACTTTGGAAGGCTCTATCTTTCAAAAGGTTGACTTTGAGAAACCTGTATGCCATTTTAAAGACCTATCTATAGACACCCCTTACGAATATGTTTGAAGTGCCTACCGATATTATTGTTCTTCTGTCCTCAATATAAGTATGCCCTACATTTAAATCTATTCTAATTATAAAGAGGTAAAGTTCGTAAGGGGGTAATCTTCGGAACCCCTGAACCGATTTCAAAAATTCATTTACTATTAGTATACTACGTTAGCCTTGAGTGATATTGGCAGGCGGCAATCTCCTTCTGTGAGGATGTCATCTCGCAGAAGGTGTCGGTGTGCTTAAAACTGACGGTGGAGAGCAAGTAGTGATGGGTTTAGTTGGTAGTGGTGCCTACTCTCATCCACTTATGCGGAGATTGAGAAGAGGCTCTCTCCTCCTGCCCCGCCTCCTGTCGAGCTTTCGAGGTCGCCAGGGGGCGGGGCAGGGGTTAGAACCGGGCGGTTCTAACCCCTGCCCCCTGACGCGAAACCTATTAGGCTTGGCGGGAGGGCTGGGCGCGGCGAGAGACAGACCTTGTCTGACTGAGTCCAACATGCCGTTAGCGGTATACGAAAAGACTGTATTTGCCCTCACTATAAACAAAAAAAAAAAGCCTTGAGTGACATAGGATACTTTTAATCTAACCGTTAGGCACGGGTCTTAGTCCACGCGGGTGAAACCGCAAGCGGGACGTTAGTTACAAATAAAGAAGATAACAAAAATATTCCAACTAATTGGTCTTTAGAGAATTATAACAATAACTCCACTCATTTCCCATAAAATTAGAAGATCCAACATCAGATTACGATGATTAACTTCATTAAGAGATGGAAGCAGGTACGCTCAGCCTTTAAAGCTCACGTTTCGCGTAAGTTCATGTGAGGCAGGTGGTTCGCGTAGATCTGTGGCAATAAAAAGGCGACGTCGAAGCAGGTCGTACACTTGGCGCTTCATCAGATGCACGCACCTCAAACACACTTCCCACGTGCAAAATTAAACACAATACGGATATGGGAGTTCTTGTGGGAGTCATATGGCACCTACATACTCATACTAACAGAAAGATGCTTTAGATTCCAGTCGATTGTACACGATTGTGAAATTTTCTTTTTAAAATAACATTGCGAAAATCTGGTTTAGATTATATTTACTTTGTTTTTTGAAACCTTACGACATTATGACAAACATTATGGCCTGACGACAAACCAATACAATTTATAATTTGGGGGCTTAAATAACTGTGTAAAAATGACTACCATAAGATTACAGCTTAAAAAGTCTGTTTTCTTTAAAAACGAGTATACAGCCTATCTCTCTCACTCTCTCTCATGTACTGAACATGTACCCCTCAACATGTAGGTGCTGAATGGTCAAAACAATTGAAATGGAGCTGATGCGATTTATCTCATCGGGTTAACGCATCAGGATAGGCGCGTTACTTAAGATCAGATAGCCATAAATGTTTCTTAAGTACCAATTTGGAAATACTACGCATCAAATCGTAATAAAACACTTTTACTGGTGTGCTCACAAGATAACTAGGATAGTTCATTAAACTTTTTAACACTTTACAGTTGAAGAAGATTTAGCATATCAAGACACATTTTTCTATTGTTTGGTTTCTTATAGTGACGTCTGAAAAACACGTGAAATACCATAAGATTTACCACTTTCTATTTAACAGTAGGTAGTGGAAAACTGGCAAAGATGTCAGTATTGAAAGGACACAGGTTATATATTGTGCGAATTTGCGAAAAACATAAATAACCTCGACCTTGTTAGGTATTGCAAGTGCCGCGGAACGAAAACAAAAATCCGGTTCTACCCATTTCGCGTTCATTTAAACAACTTTCTTCGGGCTTGTACCAATTTTCGTAAAGTATGCGTAGTGGACAGGTTTACTCGACAAGTTCAATACTTGGAGAAATTATATAAGAGTACTGAGCGGATTCCGGCCTAAAGAGCTGCCTGCGTACTTTTACCTTTAATTTAATGCCATAATGTAAACACTTTGATTAAAAAATAAACTTAATTAAAAGTATAAGAAAATAAAGTTCAAAAACTCACTTCCCAAAAACACAAAAATGAAAAATAAATTGATAAATTGAATCATTCAATTCAGAGGACGAAAGTGCGTGACTTTTTCTCATTAATCTTGGAACTTACTGATCTGTCTGAAGTCGGTGGCAAGCCATGTTTGTATGTATTTGATATGTTACAATTTACACCACCTCACGCTCGAGTTATTGCGTATTATTGTTTCACTGTGCTAATAGTCCGAGCAGACTGAACCAAAAAAAGGCAAATAGGTAAAGGCTAGTAAACGGTGAATCTTAGGGACATTTTTCTAAAATCAGATGTTCCATAAAAAAGTAAAATATCGACTCAACTAAAATGTATGGAACAGCTGTTTTTTTTCGCGATTCCGTGGATGGCACCATAGTAAAAATAGTTCGTATTGATGGACACTATCATCCCCTAAAATCCTTATAAGTACTAATTAAAATTTAGAGATGTACATTATAAAACTTTTGCGTTACTGACTGACTGTCAGACAGACGTAATATTTGCTACCTATTTCAACCAACTATTTTCTCTTTGGGGAAAATTGATATCCACCAGTTTCACGTAGAGGCACATATGGACAACAAAACAAAAATAACATATTTATATATATAATTGACATTATAGCGACTATGTTCCATTAGACTAGTTTAAACAGCTAACGTAGGTAATATATTTCCTCCGAAGAAAGTACTTTGGTTGTGATTGATGAAATAGCAGCATTTTAACTGTAACTACATAGCCAAATGACAAATTATATAATAGCCACACTTGGCAGGCGACTTAGACATTGCAGTCACGAAGATTTGAGGAGCTTAACTGCTGTGTATGTGCGAGAGCTATATTAAACCGCTACTGAGAAACTACATCTACATCTAAGAAAATAAAACAAATTTAAAGACGTCATCTTCGATCAACAATAACACAGGACATTATACTCACGCATCGGAGCGGATCCGCGAGCAGGACGCTCACTCGGATCGGCTTCAACGAAGGCGGGTGGGGCCGAGGATGCGGCGCTTTGCGCGCCTCATTCCCCCTTAGCGGGGCGGTGCGATGCGGGCGACGGGTGCTAAGCTGTGGCTCGGACCGCACTGCCCCCTCCCACCAGCCTGGGGAGATGGTCACACTTGCTCGGCCATCACCTACCGTGTGGGGGCCTGGGAAGCTGGGCCGGCCGTCAAGTCGTAGGGGGAGCTTGCCATACCGGGCTCTCCACATTACGACTTCCACTGACGGGGCGTGTGAGAGCAAGTAGTGAGGGGTTTAGTGGGTATTCCTCCTCTCTGACCCCCCATCGAGTCTCCGCGACTGGATGAAGGGTCAGGAAGCGGCTAGGCGAGTCCCACATAATCACCGTCCGCACACCAACGTGGACGGGGTATGCGTAAAAGCATTCCCCTCACTATAATAAAAATAAAAATAGGACGTTATACTCATATAATGACACACACTCACACTCGCATAATAATAAAAGTGGAGCTAGAGTGCGCGCCAGATAACTCGTCGCGCGACTGTAACGTTTTTGGCGCTAGTTACAGTAGGTACTTTTTTTTCTAATATTCTAAGGATATAATATAGATAAGTTTTAGATTTTAACCGCGTACGCATTCAAGCAGATGCTGTCAAATCACATCGCAAATTATCGGATGTTGTCTTTGACAACATCAGATTTACACCTTCTATCAGATATTTATTAAAAAGCGGGTTAGTGAATTTTAAATGCCAACAATGTATTCGTGCACGTTTATTACCATTTCATGGAAAACCCAAAAATGTTGTTACCTAACCTAACACGCTAAAGTCCAGGGTTTATTCCCACATCCGCTACAATTGGGGGAAGCGGATGCAGCTGCTACTTTCACCCGCGGCTAGCGCCACCTGTCGCCGGGCGCGCTCATTACCGCGGATCGCATTACTTAGCCACTATCTTTAGCTCTCAATGGCTAGATAAATGCCGATTTCCTATTAACACCCACGCAGAAGAAAGGTGCCTCAATACGAGAACTTTGATCACTTTTATAACACTGTCTGGCTACAGTGTTAAAAAAAACCGCCTTCAAAAAAACCACATCAAAAAAGTAAGAAATAATTCCTCACCAAATAAATAACGTAAGTAAATCAAATCAAATCAAATCAAATCAGTTTATTGCACACCATATGTATAAAAGGTCTTAAAAATATGAGCAGAACATTATGGGTCCATATTATAACTTTGAAGTCGGGCGTGAAACATGTACAATTTTTTGTTGTTTTTGTTAAATCCCGCCCGACTTCAAAGTACTTACGTTATTTATTTGGTGAGGAATTATTTCTTACTTTTTTGATGTGGTTTTTTTGAAGGCGGTTTTATTTTTTTATAAAAATAATTTTTATTTCACTCTTTTTAGTGCATCGTGCAGGCAATTTACGTGTTTTCTGGTAAATAGGTATGTGATCAAACTGAAAACCTCCTTTTTCGAAGTCGGTTAAAATACCTTGTGGTATCCTCTTTTAACAAAACAAGAATCATCTAAATCGGTTTATAAACAAAGGAGTTATGCCTAAAGATACGTATTAAATTCACATAAAGTGGTAACGAAAACGACAGTATTTTCAAGATTTCCTGAAAACTACCGAATCGATTTCAAAATTTCAAAAAATGGGACCAACTTGGAAACCAACCTGATGTAATAACGTTTGAACCATTTCAATCGGTTCAGCCGTCTTCGAGTAATCGGTGGACATACACGAAAAAAAAAACATACATACAGACGAATAGAGAACCTCCTCCTTTTTGATTTAGAAGTCGGTTAAAGAGCGAGATTAACCTACCTTACCTTAAGGACATCTTTTAATTGAAAAGAAAAACGGGCGAATAAACTGATGAGCTTTAACAGAAGCAAAATGCGTTGCTTCTGTTAAAGCTCATCAGTTTATGTCGTTCTTATGCAAGAGGATTGCTGTAAATTTCTAACTTCAAAACTAATTTAAAAATCTATTAAACGAATTTAAATCGAAACCGGTATCCGATTAAGATCTTCCCACCGTCAGTCAAAGTAAAAGCCGAATGTCCAATCATACTTGTTAAAGAAAGCTCTATTTGTCAAAGGTGCATTTTTATAGGTCCAGTGTTTTCTTCCGCAATTGAAAATCTCGATCAGTAGGTAATTTCTAACCGGTTTAGAAAACGCGAGCGCAAGCACACGCAACATTCCCGCGCCCATGTGTGTATATAAGTGTCAAAATCGCGTAAACATGGTTGTGCGTAATGGTCTGCAAAGCTACCTATTCTTGGCTCCTCACCTGTCGCCGCTCTCGCCCCATAAGCTACCTCCCAAATATAGAGATTCTAGTTTTCCGGACGCTATTTTCCCTGTTGCCTGGTTTGGTTCATAAGAATAAATAGGCATTAGAGTCGGAACATTACTGTAAAATATTACACAGCATGGATATTGACGGGTTTAGGAAAAACAACGTCCTATTACTCTTATTATACTACCTTTTAAGGGTGGCTAAGATGTGTATGGGAAATAACAAGTTATTGAAGAACCAATGCTTTTAGTTTTGGTTGAAACAACTATTGTTATTAAGAAAATTTCGTGCCAATTATTATACCTAAGTACACATTTTTCAAAAGAAAATGTTATAATTTTCAGTCTAGACTTGTATCTCGTTTTTAGGGTTCCGTAGCCGAATGGCAAAAAACGGAACCCTTATAGATTCGTCATGTCTGTCTGTCCGTCCGTCCGTATGTCACTGCCACTTTATTCCAAAACCATTAAGACTACACGGTTGAAACATAGTAGGTAGATGTATTCTGTAAACTGCTTTACGATTTTAATACAAAAATAAAAAAAAAGTTACGGGTTATGGGGGGCTCCCTATACATAGAACTGAAACTGCAAAATATTTTTTTAATCAAACATAGGTATTCGTGTGGGGTGTCTATAGATAGGTCTTTAATAATGACATAAAGGTTTCTCAAACTATTTTTTCTCAAGGTCAATATTTTGAAAGATAGAGCCTTCCAAAGTGTTCCAAAGTGAAAAAATGTGTGTTAAAAAACTAGAATTACTTTAAATAAGAGAGTAAAAAATCTGGAAAAAATATATGCTGCAGATCTTAATAAAAACTTTTAACGGAAATTGGTTTGAACGAGATAAAGTAAGCACTTTTTGAGATATAACATATTTTCCCAAACCACAAATGTAAATTTGTCATTCGTACAAACATTATGAAAAACAAAGCTATACTTATATTTTTGTTTTCAGCCTGTATCTAAGTAAGTACTTTTTCTTGAGAACCACGTGTAGATATTGTAAAAAAGTCGAAATAGCATAAACATAAAAAAACCATCACTGACAATCCTATTTAGATTGGGTGAAAAGGTATTGCTACCCAACTAACACTAAATTCATTTTAGTAATCGTTAATTGAATAGGTGGAAAGGCCTCACCAATCAATATTTGCGTAACTAATAAATCAAGCTGATAAAGGTGTCCTTTCATACAGAGCGTCAAACCACAACCGCAAGCGTCTCGTGTCGCTTCTTCACGTCCGGCGTCATGACGTTTCAGTAAACAAAACCGTTTTCTTATTTGGATTTTTCAGTACCCGATCTAGGACCCGAACTATCATAAATCACTTCAAATCCAATTCAGCCAGCTATTTCAGGATTTAGTGCTATTGCTATAATCATATAGAACGCAAATAGTTATTTAAGTAGTTAGAACGAGGTGTCCTAAAATACAACTCTTTTTAAATACGGTACGGGGGGCATTTAAGGTGGGTATGTATCATAATTACTACGGTCATTACGACTATGGTCGAAATAACTACGATCGATTCACATATTTTCATAATGACTATTGAACGACTCAACTACTGTTCATTTCACCTACGGTTGATTGAACTACAGTTGATTCAACTAACGGACGATTGTCCTAATGTTCATTTCATCTACTGGTTGTTTCGACTATGAACGACTCGCCTACAACAAGCTTATTAAATGGATTTGGGCGCGTTGGATTGTTTTTTTGGTTAGGGTGTCGCAAAGGGGGTGCAGGACTTTCAAAATTTCAACAGATTTTGTATGGAGATAATTTTAAAGAATGAATTTTATAAAAATAAAATTATATCGAAAGCGGTGCATCATAGCTAAAATCTAATAAAATATTCGATCCCCTAGGAGGCATCCGATGGACATATAAAAAAAATATGTTTTTTTGCTCAAAAAAATTTTTATTTCAAAATTTTTATATATTTTGGGGAAAACAGAAGGGGGGACGGGTGCCGCGGCAGCGACCGGCGAAGCGCCAGAATCGACTTTATACACCCCCCCTACCCCCTACTTCAGTTTAATAGGAAATGGGAATATGTATAAAGTCGTTTCTGGCGCTTCGCCGGCCGCTGCCGCGGCACGCTCCCTTCGCTCGCTTGGCTCGCGCTGTTGGTTTATGTAAACCTAACATGCTCGTCACTTCGCCCCTCGCACCTATCAGGAGTACGTGAGTAACTATTTCAACTTAATAAACCGTAGGTGAAATGATCAGTAGTTCAATTAACCGTAGGTGAGATAACCGTAGGTAAGTTGATCGTAGGTGAGATGACCAGTAGTGATTTCGTCCATTAGTTATTTCAAACATAGGTGTAACGTCCAGTAGTTATTTTGAACAGTAGTTCTTTTGACCGTAGTTATTTCGACCATAGTCGAAACGACCGTAGTTATTATGATACATACCCTTTAAGGTGCACCTTTATTTAAAATTTAAATATTTAAAAAACAATGAGGTTAAGAAGGAGATCTCCATCTTGTTTTTTTTTCAGCGGTGATTTTATTTTAATCTAAAAGGAAAATAATATTTTTTTAAATAATTAATATAATTTAAGTACTTATTAATAATAATCTGGGTCTTAGACCCGGGCCTTGTTACCAGCAAAATAGTGGGCCTTATTAGCGGTAGGTACAGTTTTAGTATAAAACCGTTATATTTTAATAAAAAATCGCAAGAACTTTTGACTTAGGTACCTTTTCTTGGACAGCAAAATATATTCAAGTCACATCGAGGTTTCCTAAAATCTGCGACTGTTTATAGTCCAGTCAACGAACGCTCCAAAAACAGTATAGAGGGAAATGCTTGGAACACAATTTTTGACTTCGTAACTTTGTTTGGACTATTTAGGAGGTCAAAAGTCAAAAGAGGAGGTCAAAAGGAGGTCAAAAGGTCAAAAGTCCCCGACACCGACTTCAAACAGATCAGTAAGATCCAAGATTAGTTAGAAAAAGTCGCGCATTTTCGTCCTATGAATTTAATGATTCAATTTCTTTTTAATTTTTTACTTGTTTGGGAAGTGAGTTTTTGTTTGTTTGATGGCGGTTTAATTAAAAAAAAAGAAGATTATTTTTCCATTTTTATTTTAAGCAATCTACCTTGAAATCACATAATGAGCAAGTGTACCGCAAAGTGCAACGATAAAACTGTTGTCCAATGGTGGTCCATATCTAAATTAGAATACCAAGACAAGCTCTGCCTTCCAGCTCTTATCTGTTATGCAGTTTAGCCTTCCACTGGCTTCCACCATCAGCTTGCCTAAATTACTTCAAAGAATACAACTTATTGTCTATTCGTGCATGTGGTACTTAAGAAACATGCTCTTACTCCTAAGCGTTCAGGAGTTTTACCTTCCATCATCAGCTCACCTAAATATCCTGAAATATTACAACCACAAAACTTACGTATTAACGATAATTAAAAAACTACCCTCCAACTCCTAACCATTAAGGAGTTGTACCTTCATCCTTCAACCTTCATCACCAGCTCATTATCATGAGATACTAAATGATAACCAGATACAAATACTTGAAAAACCTTATAAAATATATAAAACACGTAGAATACCTATAAAATTTGCGGGTTTTCTTCAATTTCCCCTGGATTCCACCATCAGCTCCTAACTTAGTTATATCGGAACCACCTCAGAAGTATACTCTTTCGAAGAAAAAAAGAATCATCGAAATTAGTTAATAGTTCCTGAAGATATTGAAGCGTAAAGCAAGAACTACCAGATGACGACAATGTGTTTTTCAGGATTCTAAAGAAACTTCTGAACATACAACTGTAAATTTTTCGTGGGACCAAATTGAAATTTTGGTCTATCAGATAAAAAAAAATACATAAAAAAAAACATTCACACGACTTGAGAACCTCCTCCTTTTTTTGAAGTCGGTTAAAAATAGTGGTGCACATAAAACGTAACGGCGACGTTGCTAGCTCATTGTTTTGGATGTCAATGTGTCTTAACAACATCGAACGACTTTGACTATTTTAATAACTGTTATTTTTAACCGACTTCATCGAATACTGGGCCTTGTTTCCAGCTAAGCCTCAAATACTGCACCTACTTTACTCCTTTATCTGCATATTGCAATAATATTACACTTTAATATTGAAGACGATTCAAATTCATGAAGAAATGCCAGATCTTATATAAAAGAGCGTAAGAAAAATGCAACTATCGTGAAAGCAGCTTCGGAACTCATCTAAGCAGTGTATGATTGCGCTGATTAATATTATAATTGCTTGCGCGGCTATCCATCAGTGTAGAAAGTCGAAAAGAACGCTCACGCGCGCCTAAGAGATGTGCGCGCGCACCTCGCACGCGCCTTGGCGGGAAGTAGACTGCGACGCGAATAGGAATGTTACGTACAATAACTGAACGAATATCCGACTAATGTTAAAATTACCCTATATTTTAATTCAAATAGCGTTTTAATTGCTACGCTATGTTATTTATACTGTAAAGTACCTTTTATTGCAACGAAATTCTATCAATATGGGATTTTTCCGAGCTAAAAAGTATTTTTTTGGTCTTAAATCTTTGTTTCTTTAAATTATTTATATATTAAAAGCACTACTTATACACTTCTTAATTTTAATTATTACAAAGATTTTACGGGATGATAGTGTCCATACATTTCAGTCGATTCGATGTTTTACTTGTGTATGGAACAGCTGATTTTTTTCGCGATTCCATGGTTGGCCTCATAGTAAAAAAAATCGTATTGATCGACACTATAGTCCTCTAAAATCTTTGTATTAATTAAAATTTTGTGGTGTATAAAGATGTTAAAATTAAAGATGCCCCATTAATTAATTGTTTCTTTTTTCCAGGATGCAACCTGCGAGCCCCCCGTAGACTCCGCTTCACTGCCGTTGGAACACAGAGGGGGTGGCAACTATGGCCCGCCTTTGCCACCAGCACACTCGGACGACCCATGGCCCCTTGCGACGCCGGACAGCCCCAAAATCAAACATCTACAAGTGCAGTGTGAAAAGACACACATGCGCGTCAACATCGAGTTCGACCGACCGTTCTACGGAATGATCTTTTCGAAAGGCTTCTACAGTGATCCTCATTGTATGCATCTCAAGCCGGGCACGGGGCATCTAAGTGCAACATTCGAAATTTTCCTGAATAGCTGTGGTATGTCCAGCTCCGCAAATCACAATGTCGCCACGTACGGAAGTCCAACACCCAGCGGTTCATATGTCGAAAATACTATTATAGTCCAATACGACCCTTACGTTCAAGAAGTATGGGATCAGGCACGAAAATTACGATGCACGTGGTACGACTTTTACGAAAAAGCAGTAACTTTCAGACCTTTCCAAGTGGATATGTTACATGCAGTTACGGCTAACTTTCTCGGAGACAACTTGCAATGTTGGATGCAAATACAAGTCGGAAAAGGACCTTGGGCGTCAGAGGTGTCAGGGATTGTAAAAATTGGACAAACTATGACAATGGTACTCGCAATCAAGGATGATGAAAACAAGTTCGATATGCTCGTACGAAACTGTGTAGCCCACGATGGCAAAAGAGCACCGATACAATTAGTCGATCAGTATGGATGCGTAGTCCGACCTAAGATAATGAGCAAGTTCCAGAAAATAAAGAACTTCGGTCCTTCGGCATCTGTTGTATCTTTCGCATATTTCCAAGCTTTTAAATTCCCCGACTCTATGAATGTGCATTTCCAATGTGTAATTCAAGTGTGTAGATACAACTGTCCGGAGCCGAAATGCAACCTAGGCGCAGATTATGGCGTTCCTCTTCTTGGTGGAAATTCATTAGGAGCCGGAGAATATGGTTTACCTAACTCACCACATGCGGAATATGGTCCACCACCGGCGCCTCACTCAGAATATGGTGTTCCTCCAGCATTCCCAGACCCACGTCACCCGGCAGACGCCACAGGGTCATTTTCAGAAAAACGTGACGATGCCGTACCCCCTCCTCAGGCGCAAGTATCATCAACACCAAACGCACCTAGTCCATCATCACCAGCCCCCACTCGTGAAGAAGACGAAGTAAATCTACCACCTCCTCCGCCTCCTGGTCGCCGTGGCGTATACAACACTGTCAAGAGGAAAGACGAAGGCCACGGCAATCTTGCGACTTTAGGAGGACGTCCACGCTCAGTGGAGGACCTACCAGAAAGACTCGTAGGCGTGAGGAGGCGGCGTGAGACTTCCACACCAACACGAATATACAAACGTGATGCCCAAGAGATGACAGACGTTAATACGAGTCGAATAATCCAAGTCGTTGCCCCAGGTGACGTAAATTTCGCACTAAATAACGCTGCGGGCAACGAGACGGTGGTTATACAGTCTCCAGCGACCGATCCGGAGACGATATGTATGTCAGTGCCGTCGTTCGTGGCGGGTCTGGTGATGTTATTATTAGTGTTGGTGGTGTCATCTCTGGTCGCGGCGTTCCTGTTCGTGCGCGTGCGGGCGCTGGACAGGAAGGGCGCGCACGGCGCTGCGGCGTACTTTGAGACGGATTACGTGAAGCACACAAATTAGGCGCAGAGCGTGAAGTGTGACGCGAGGACGTTCCATAAACTCTTCTCGGATCCAAAGAGCGTGCGCGCTTCGGCCCCGGCCGGACGGCGCCGACGCTGTCGCGGTCGCGATCGAAGCAAGGTGACATGTGACTTATTTATTTAGTTATTTAGTGAGCGTGATGTATATGTTCGACTGTTGTTTTGTAAATTATTGTATTTGTGTGAAAAGCACTCCCTGTACTGCCTTTGTAGTCGATGCGTCTGTTGTAATTTTGTAAAGAGTCGTAAGTAAGGTACTAGAGATAAGGAAGTTGTATACCAATTAAAAAGTGTCGCGTGTGTAAAACGTAGTTTCTTTTTCTAAACTTAATTTATAATGTACATACAAGCGGTCCACCCGCGACTTCGTCTGCGTGGAATTTAGATATTCACGCGACTTTGAAATCGATCCTGTAATTTTTGAGCTCATCCATCATAGGGGCTCCTCGGCGTATAGTTTTACCCACACGATACCCGTTTCCGTAGGAATATCGGGATGGGATATAATTTAAAATATGTATATAATATGTAACTCAGGAATAATGTAGCTTTCATCATCATTTCAGCCGCACGACGCCCACTGCTGGGCATAAGTAGCTTTATAGGTGAAATAATTTACGAAATCGGTCCCTAGTTTTTGCGTTTATTAGTTATAGCAACTACACACGATTTTAGCCGCACGGTCCCCGTTCCCGTAGGAAAAGCAGAATAAAGTGTAGTCTATATCACTCAGGAATAATTTCCATTTATTTAGGTGAAAGAATTTTCAAAATAATCCGGCAATTTTTGAGTTTATTTACTGTCCCCTTTTTACTCCCTTATAGGGTGGAATGTTAAAATTTCGAAAATCTTTAATTAGTGTTCACTTACGTCATAGAAGACGACATGCACAAAGTTTCAACTGAATCTTTTGAAGAAATAAAAACTTTCGTTCAAACTCGGACCCCCACTTTTACCCCCTTACAGGAAAAATTTTCAAAAATCCTTTCTTAGTGCTCACTTACGTCACTTGAAAAACCTATACTTACATGAACAAAATTTCAACTGAATCCATGGAAGAAATAAAAAGTTTCATATAAACTCTTTTTCCCCTTTTCACCCCCATAAAGGGGGAATTTCCAAATATCCACTCTTAATAGTGTCTTCATGCATTCCTCAAGGAACATGTAGGCATGTAGGTATGCCAAATTTCAGCTTCTTGCGCCCAACACTTTCGGCTGTGCGTTGTCTGTCAGTCAGTCAGTAACGCAAGAGTTTTATATAAGTACACCGTGAAATTGTACTTGTTGACTTTGTAATTATTTTGTAAATGCGTTGCTTCTGTTAAAGCTGATGAGTTTTTTTCGCCTGTTTTTCTTGTCAGTTAAAAGATGTCCATAACAGGTGGTAGGTAAAAAAATGTTGGACGATTCATAAGCATTAATTTTATTTAATCTACTTATATGAATAAAAATTTATTGACTTTGACTTTTGACTTCCCGAAAATTACTTGAAGTACTCATCGATACACACAACTTTCTTTATGGGAACAATTCTGAAATCGTGAAAAAAATCACCTGTTTCATACATTTCAATGGAGCTGATTTAAAATTACTATGGAATAGCTGAGTTATTTTTGCGATGTCAGAATTGTTACCATAGTAAAAGTTGTTTGTATTGATGAGTACTTCCAAGTAATTTTCGGCAAGTCAACAAGTAAAATTTCACGGTGTATAGATAGAAGTTTCATTTAAATAGATAAGACCTGCACGGTATACCTACATGTAAGGGTTTTCTCTGCTTCAAAATATTAAGACTTACTATGCGATTATTATAAGAATAGGATAGGGACACCGCCATGTTGTGACGTCAAGCTGTCAAAATGCTGTCAAACTAACTTCACTTCACTTCAGTATGGTGTGCAAAAAAATAAATTTATTGTGAATCAGGGGGCTAATGGTCCATAGCTTACGATAAATAATGATGTTCGTGCAAACCAAAACATATCAATAATTTGCAGATAAATACAAATCATTAACTTGATTTTTTCGGAAAGTATAGGACTCATGAAAGTATGCTTTTACGAAAATGATCAGGTAATTTGAATCTCAATCAAATTAAAATTATGTCATATTTAACTGAAACCATTTTTTCATAAGTACATTGTGCTGCAGGGTACTTTAATACAATGCTTCAATAACACAGAATAAATTGAATTTTGATTTTTTTTACTGGTTTAAGTATTTAAATAAAACAGGAATTCAAAGTATGTAAGTAATTTAATAATCAACTTTAAAATAAAATTGGTAAATTGGGGGTCTGGTGAAAAATTTGTATTGGTCTATCATGGTACAAGGATTGGCCAGCTAGATTCTGCACTTTGATTGAAGTTAGATTCGGTAGAATCTAGCTGTTACCAGGGTGCGCCCGGTGCGCCGGGTATTGGTATCACGGGGAACGATTAAATCAAACCACTCGGGGAGCTAGCTGGTCTGCTAGGTACTGCTACAAAGACATTGAAGACTTTTCCTTCTGACATTGCAATTGCAAAGTACTGTAGAAATATGTTCTAGTATTTTATCAAAGCTTTGAACAAATACTCAAATACCCGTGCTACACATGTATCCAAAATTTGTTCAAATGTTTGTGCTATGTCTGGCGCCGGCATAATGAAGGGCATGAGTAGTAAAATTGTGTAGGAAGAAAAATTGAAGTAGGTGGATTCAACAAATAAAAAACTTCGTCTTGAAAGTGGCAATACCCAAACCACCTTCTGCCAAAATAAAAAAAAACTATTTTCATTTTGTTTTGCACTTTCTTGCGAACTGTACCTGTTCAGAGTGAAGTTTGTCAATAACCCGTCCTATTCTTATAATAATCGCATAGTATCTGCCATACTTTTCGTATTAAAAAAAATAACTTAGTAACAATAAATTGTAAACAAAAGTGTGAGAAACAAAAAGACATTGTTAAAATGTGTAACAAACAAGAGAACTAGTAATGATTCTCCCACGTCTTCTTTGAAATATGGTTCATGAGACTAAGAACTGATGTTTTAACACCGATTGCAATAGAGCGTATTGTATTGTAGTCGCTTTGGCTCTAATTAAAGCTTAAACATGCAATAAAACATTTCATTAAATTAATAGTTTATTCATTAGATTCAATAATAATAACTAATACTTAAGGAATACAAATGAAAAGTATAAATAAATGGTAATTTAATAAGGATTCATAATAAGAAACACGTATAGACATAATATAATATACGAAGAGAGAGTAGGATAATAACAAATTGTAGAGAAATTTCGCTAGCCTATATTTAACAGTGTGTATAGAAAACGTAAGCTTATGACGATGATTGCCGAGTTCATTGGGAGCGCGCATTATGTCGCGATAGGCCAAGTTTCACCTCCAAGGAGGGATTTTCTTAGCTTGTTGCCCGCGTGCATGAGCAGTGTGCAAAAGATTCATTATAGAAGGAGTTTCTTCTCTGTGCGGACTCTCGTATAGTATTTTTAACTGTTTGTTGTTTCCTTCCGCTATGATATTGATGAGATCCTAAAAAAATGTGTGGTTGTAAGTTACGCAAATATATTCAAGTCTATATTTCTTCAAGCTTTTCAATGTAGGACCACGATTCTGGATTCAGGTTGAGCTTAGGAAACTTATGTAACTTAACGACCTAAAAATATGATTGTAAACTTCTTTTTATATTAATAGCTTTAGGTAATAGGAACTCGTATAATGTTAATATTGAAATAAAATAAATAGGTAGTAAAAATACATTGTTGTCACTGCAGTAGGAAATATAGTAAAGCTTATGTTAAACTCACGTCTTGGAAGATTTTTTTATTCTGGTGAAGTTGCCACCTGCTTTGAGTTCTGGAGAGGCTAGGACGTGGCAAACTTATAGTTTTGGTGGATAGCTTCTGTTGCACCCACTCCGGATCTTTATTTATGTTCTGCTAAATAGAAAAATACGTGATTAGGCTACTTATCTAGTGGAGCGATGCGAGGTGACGGAGTGGTGGGTGAGTCAAAAATCCACCGAAATAATTGCATAAAATCATTCGACTGAAAATGAGCGGAGATTTTATGCTCACCCACCGCTCCGCTTCGGTGAACAGGCAGCTTTAAACTCAGGTCAGGACACTTGACGCACAATCTCGGTAGCAGGAACATGTATTCGACTTAGACGTCATACGTTAAATCTTGATTCAAAAGTTTTTTTACGCCCTATGGGGTACGGTGAAAGATCTTTTGAATTAATTTTCGTCTGAAATGTGTTTCCATACGGTACAACTCGCACTCGCTATCGCGCGACTCACAGTTTAGTATGAATTTATATGAAGCCCTAAACAACACAACACACACACAACTGTGGGCTTAGATGGTACATAAGTTCATAGTAAGCAGCGTCGGAATTATAGCTTTAATGTAACCTTACACCTTGTTTTACGACCGTGCACTTACAGGTAAGGACAAGGAAGAAATTGATAACTTTACGGTTTGCAATTATTTTCCAAATACAGACTATCTCTCCGTATCGTAAAGTCACAGGTTCGATTCCCGATAGAAAAGAACATTGGCACTCTTGCCTTGATTGCCGATCGGTTGCCGTAACATAAATAATCACGTAAAGTCTTACAACTACTGAAACTTTTCAGTACTCTGTCGTAAGTATACGACGATATATAAGTATAGGTACCTAGTTTGAGAAAATGGTAACAAATTATTGAAAACTTATAATTTTTGTGACAAGTCGCGCGAATTGTATTCGTAAAAATCAGCGCTCAAACATACTGAAATCAAATAGGTGTCATAAATTGTATTCCCGTGATGCGATCGCGCGACTGCAATTTTTCGTGTGGTTAGTCGCGCGGTGATCGCGAAGTCGCGTTGTATAAGGACAACGCTTTACGCGGTCATCTTAACTTAACTTAGTTGTTTGGATATCTGCAACTGCGTTTTGCTTCGACGGCTGAAGAAGGTGGAAGCAGCTGGACAACGCCGAATATTACCGTCGGGAGATGGCATCCGATGTTGTTTCTGATATCTTAAATCTTGATTAAACTGGAATTAAACCATATATAATTAGAAATTATTATAATGAACATTACTCTAGTTCAATCGTCAGTTATCATTTATCAAAATTATATGTGAAACGCGTATCAGAATCAACAAAGTTTTAACAAGGTACAATATGCAATGCAGTAGGTAATATACAAGCACCCAAACATAGAACGGATACAAATGTTTATTACATAACTAGCTTTCCGCCCGCGGCTTCGCCTGCGTGAACGACACGACGTTATCCTGCGGAAATGTGTATTTTTTCGGGATAAAAAGAAGCCTATGTTCCTCTCCAGGATACAAAGTATCTGTGTCCCAAAATTGAGCCAAATCTGTTCAGTCGCTTTGGCGTGATTGAGTAACAAACACCCAAACATCTAAACTTCCACATTTATAATATTAGTAGGATATCTGACCCGATTGGGAATCGAACTCGCCCTCCTGAACATATAGCAGTGCCCAGTATACAATTTTGCGATACCCCTTCGTGGAATAAGTACAGACTAACTTTGTGCTTTGCTAATAGAAATAGAATAGACCATTAAACATGATGGGACCTAGTAAACAGAAGTTCTCCTTACTTGTTCGTACGGGTTAGGAGATTTTTGCGTCGGTCGCCGTTCGAGATCAACTACAGTATGAGAAGCCTTAACATGGAAGCTTGGAGCACATGGCCGCTGGAACTCCTTACGATGCTTCGGGGCCTAAAGATCAATTTATCACAAGTAGTTATTTAAAATAAAGAATTTTTTTTTTGAAAATTTCAATAGTTTAGATACTATTTGTTGTATTGTAGAAAGTATTTTCTGTTTTACTGAAACAGGTATGAAAATAATGTAGGGCAGAAGCCAAGTTTTGGACAATTTTTATTCTGAAAGTTTTCTAAATTACTTTTCGTTATTTTTACCAAGGGCAATTTAATCATCAACGATAAAATTAAAAAAATTAAATTTCTCTAGATCGGGAAATTTTATTTTTTACTTATCTACCTATTTTTAGATTTTATTTGTCGATTTTCAATTTTTTAATTTTTATTTTATTTTATCCAATTTTAAATTACACCCAAAAAGTTATAAGTAAAACACCGCACTGAAAGCGGTTTAGTAGTAAGCGGATTTATCTGGTTGCTGCTGCGCTCCCTGGCGGTCTAACACCATGAAACTTGTCTAAGAACCTGATCTGAAATGAAACCTTTTGAATGCAAAAGATCGCAACGAAATCGGCCCAGTCGTTTCCGAGGAAAATGGTAACAGACATACAATACATACAAACAAACAACCTCTAACCCCAAACGCATATACCGTCTTCGTTCTTCGTTCCGTTCCGTCCGTCTGCAATTCGTGAGCAATATGATTCTACTGGAGAAGAGGGCAATTTTGCATTGCACGGCTAAATTAAGAATGTTGGTAAGTGACTTAACAATTACGGTTCGTAATGATGGTACATACTTGTATCTGCGGTTTGTGGTGTGGTTGGTTTGAAGATTTCTGGGAAGGTCGCCTTTGTTTTTTGGTCCCAGTAGTAGTATCACCGCACGGCACACACTCCAATCGTTGGCTTAGCTTCTGAAGATTCGACTCCTGAAATTATTGTCTAATTTAGACTATTGCCAGTCAGCCATGTAACGCAAACGCAACTAACGCAACTTTGCTTTTATCGTAATCCAAAATATCAGTAGCATTTCAAAACTGTACGACATCAAGAGTGTCCCTGATACAAACAATTCTATCCTACTATTATTATAAATGTGAAAGTTTAGATGTTTGGATGTTTGTTACTCAATCACGCCAAAACGGCTGAACGGATTTGCCTGAAATTTGGGACACAGATACCTACTTTGTATCCTGGAGAGGAACATATGCTACTTTTTACCTCGGAAAAATATTACATTCCCGCAGGATAACGTCGTGTAGTCCATGCGGACGAAGCCGCGGGCGTGCAAAGCTAGTGTTCAATATGGCGGACGTGTGGCGCCATAAAAAAATTAAATGATTTTTTTTTTCTTCAATTATAGCAATATGGGAATCAAATAAAAGGCCTCGACGGACGAGTACATTTAAAAAATATATAATTTGTATACATAGTCCTTCACTAAAAGGGATAAAATAAAAATTTATAATTTAAAAATTAAAAAAGTAAAAAACAAGCTCTCATTGCAGTCGGGGGACCTACCCCAACTGCAGTGAGAGCTTGTTGCTTTTTAGTTCTATTTTAGCAGTTTTTTATTTTTTGTCAATAAACAAAACAGCGCCCCTTTTCAGTTGCTACTGCTGCATCGTGGAAATGCTCTCTAAATTGGGCCAATTTTCACATTTTTTGTGTGTAAAGAAAAGGAATATAATATTTCTCACTTGCTGGTCCCGATTTGAAGATTTTAGTGATGACCGTATTTGAAGTATAGATACGGTATCAGCCGCTGGCTTATGTGACTTCGGAGTTTTGCCATGTTGCCGTTGGTCGTCTTCCTGACAATGCTTCGGAACCTATGGAGTGTAATAAATAACTATAAACAATTGACTGAACTTTACGCATATATACTTTGCATGTTTTATGTATTTGATGCTTCTAGAACTGCATTAGGTCATTGTAAATATATCCCAAGGCTATTAATCAATATTCACGTAGCCAGTCGAATTCCGTATTGAATTCGACCGTTCCAGTAATTATGGCTTCTAATAAAGTTTTGTTACCTACTAACTAACCAACTGCTGCTTCCCCTCGTTGAATCGAAATATCTAGGCTATAAACTTTTAAGGGATAGTGTTTTAGGACATTAATGGTGCAGACTATGTATAATAAAATGATCTTATATAACAAGAAAAATTGTGGCTGGTGAAACAAAATAATAATAATAAATAATAATAAAAATGAATCGATATTTTCAAGAAGACAAGAAAGCAAAATAAAAAATCTGCCAAGTGCGAGTTGGAGCCGCCCGTTAAGGGTTCCGTCCGTATACCTAGCCAGAATTCCACAATAATTTTTCGTCGGCAAAATACAACTTTGTTTTTCATAGTAACACTATTATAAGTTGGTCATGTTACTAACACTTATGGATTGTAAAATCTGAGAATAAATGATTAATAATAATAATAGTGTTTGTATGAATGGCAAAGGTACATTTTCAGTTTTTGAAAATGTTTTATATCTCAAAAAAAGCTTAGGTACTAAGTAGGTATATCGTTCAAACTAATTTTCGTTAAATGTTTTTATTAAGATCTACAGCATATATTTTTTCTAGATTTGTCACTCTTTTATTTTAAAAGTAAGAGGGGGGGGGACACACACCTTTTACTACTTTGGAAGGCTCTATCTTTCAAAATATTGACTTTGAGAAAAAATGGTTTGAGAAACCTGTAAGTACTTTAGCCGATTTTTGCATTACATACTTCATATCATACGCTGTGACCAAAGAGGTTGCATTTCAGATATATTTATTGATGATGCAATCATTAATTAAAATTAGTTATCCTTTATCCACAAACTGTCGGAACGTCCCGACAGCGGAATGCGAAATGTATGCATTGTCACCGTCACTCACTTCAGAATAGTTAAAGAATGAATTTGAATCAGATTCCCTTTCTGAGCAGTTGTGAATCAGGGGCTTGCTGCTGGAGTCATTAATTGAAGACGACTAATATATTGAAGTTCTATCCAACTAATCTGAGTCTCACTAACACTAGAATGATACGGCACAGCTTTCCGCCGCTTCTGTTGGGTCCTCATCGTGTTCTGGACGTTTTGAAGAAAAGGAGCAGTAGTTGGCGCCGACAGAACGGCTTCTTGGAAGGTTTTGAAACTGGCACCTTCATAGGGAACCTAAGAGAATTTAAAGGTATTCATGTCATATTATGTAAACACGATGTTGTAGACATAAAAAAATAAAATTGAAATTAGGGTAAGTATACGTTTTAATATCTAAGTACTTAATAATTTTGCGCTAATTATTTATAAGTCTTTTTACCTCACACACATTTAATAGGTATTACTTAACAACTATTTATGGTAGAAATAACATTGAATTCGTTGAATTACTAATAATAAGAGGAATTAATTATCTTCTCACCTTTGAGTTCTGTTGTTTGTTGTGACTTTTTTTGTGTTTTGGTAACACTGTGATGGTGGTACTGTGCTGCAGATTTGCTCGTGGTAAAGAAGAAGCTAATTCATGACCATGTAAATGTAAATATTGAGAGCCAAACTACAAAAGAAAAAATAATGAAAGCAATTTAATTAATTTATATTTCAAATCAAATTATTAGATAGGTAAGTACTGGGGAACAATGGACATAAAGTTCACAAATGCAAATTTTTCCTGGTTGCAAATATGGAAACTCGTACGTCTTATACTCGTACGAGTATACCACGTACTTTGGATCGATTTATATGTTCTATCGATTAATACCTACATTGATTGTAGACAAAAACAAATCTCACTTCTACATCACCATTTAAAATCGAAGTTAAAATCGTTTAAAATAACGTGGAAGTTCATTTCAAGTATTAGTTCTAAACATTTTGCATCACAGCTTGCCAAATATATACGACTTTACAGTTTGATAAAATGATCAATCTTTACGTGTTTAGGTTTGTGGGAGACGGGTTCAGTGAGGGGTCGCTTAGAGACAGGCGATGTAACATTCGGTGGGTTAGAGTAGAAGTGGCACAGACGCGGCACCCGCCACTGCGGACTGCGCCCCGGCTCGATTTCCGCAGGCGCGCGCCTCTTCCATGGAGACTCCGGTTTATGGCCGCGACAGGGACTCTGGTAAAGGCATATCATCACAGTCTAAGTTTAAAATTGTGTAATTTCATTGTTTTCTTTTGTTTTGAGTTTTGTAGTTTTGTTACTTTTAATTTATAATATCTACATTCTCCATTGTATTTTTTTTTGTTCTGTTCTTTGTAATTTGTGAACGTTTGTCATGTGACAATAAATGTATTTCTTTCTTTCTTTCTTATTTCTTTCAATGAAACTTATCAAGAAACTCGTCACAACTTTGAGCAAAAGGCTGGTAGGGATGCCAGCCTACTGCTCAAAGGTGCCTATTAGGTTTTCGGTATCGTAATAATCATAATAATAATCATACATATGTTCATCGGCCATTTTAAAGTCCCCACTGCTGGGGCAGTGGCAATCTATACAAATAAATAAAATTGGAGTGTCTGTTTGTAATATTAAAATAACCGCTTTTTACTATATGAATATGATTATATATACGGTAAATATACCAAAATAACATTTTTTACAATTTTTGTCTGTCTGTCTGTCTGTCTGTCTGTCTGTTTGTTCCGGCTAATCTCTGAAACGGCTGGACCGATTTTGACGGGACTTTCACTGGCATGTAGCTGATGTCATAAGGAATAACTTAGGATACTTTTTATCCCGATATTCCCACGGGAACGGGAACCACGCGGGTGAAACCGCGGGCTGCCGCTAGTTCTAAATAAATAAGGATAAGTAGAATGCACAAACTAACGGCTCACTGCGCCTTCCTAAGCAAAGAAGAGCTTGAGGTAGCAAACATATTTTTGATCACCATAACCGTATCGTACTCATGGTACACCCACATGGTGCATTGGTACATAGTGGTGACACCAGTGGCGAGATCGGAATATGGCGAAGGTAAGCCGGGACCAAAAACATTTTTACCACGTGATGATCTGCTTAGTGCGTATGTGGGGTGCGGTTTTTAGGGATTACCAAAAGAAAAGCTGATGGGAAGCTGCATGTATAGACCCTATACACGATAAGGTACCTGATTTTGGGAGGGGTGATGTCTGACTGGTGATGAAGGCTGCTGGGACGGCGCTGGCAGCCTGCGACACTGCGCTCTCGATGCTGTTGGCTGCGTTGACCAGCAGTTGGCAGAGCTCGCATACGTTTGCTGTCGAGGCTGCGCAAAATCAACTTTTTGAAATTACGATTAAATACACAATCATCAGCCGCAAGCTTCTATGTTTAAATAATACGGTATCAGAATTTTTTTGACGAGCTAGTGTAACCAGGATATGGCCTGCCAATCAATAGCGAGCTGCTCTTTCAGTATCTCCACACCCACTGTGCAATCTCATCTTAACTTACCAAGAAATTTTTATTCAAGCTCAAGTAGCACAGCGTCGATTGCAGACTGCTTTTATGTAATTATACAAAAGAAATCCAAAGAATACTAGGTATAAATTTCCAATTTCTAGGCGTAAAAAGAGGCCTTAATCTAAATTAACGAAAAATTAAACTTCGTTAGCCCCGCCACTTTCATTCGATTAGGTCATGCCCGGAGAGTGAGAGGGACTGGTATAACGAAGTTTAGTTTTTCGTTGGATTAGAGTAGAGCCTCTGGTCTCCAGGTATCACACAATGTATTGGAGCAGCTCTGGCTCGTACATTGCGGGCTGCATCTGGGCCAAAATGGGAGCAGCCGAACACGTGCACCTTTATTGTGACAAGGAGGTAGTTTTGAGACGGGTCGATTTTCAGACACGTGCATCTTCATGTGACAAGGGGGTAGTTATGAGACGGTCAATTTTCAGACACGTGCATCTTCATGTGACAAGGGGGTAGTTATGAGACGGTCAATTTTCAGACACGTGCATCTTCATGTGACAAGGGGGTAGTTATGAGACGGTCAATTTTCAGACACGTGCATCTTCATGTAACAAGGGGGTAGTTATGAGACGCTCAATTTTCAGACACGTGCATCTTCATGTGACAAGGGGGTAGTTATGAGACGGTCAATTTTCAGACACGTGCATCTTCATGTGACAAGGGGGTAGCTATGAGACGGTCAATTTTCAGACACGTGCACCTTTAAGCCAGATTTACATTGATCCAGTAGCTCGATCCAGTGTTACTTGATTGCGGCACTGGATTGGCACTGGATCAATGTAAACATGTTTTACTGGACGCTGTACAGGATTGAAACATGTTTACATTGATACAATGCCAATCTAGTGCCGCAATCCAGTAACACTGGATCGAGCTACTGGATCAATGTAAATCTGGCTTTATGTGACACGGAACTAGCTGTGAGACGGACGGGTCGAATATTTTAATATTTCTTTTCCAATATTTTCAATAATAAAAATTGCATTGTGAGTGCAAAAGCAAAAAATAATTTGATATATTGTATTTATTTGTGTGAATGTATTGGAGCAGCTCATGGCTCGTACATCGCGGGCAGCACCTGGGTCGAGATGGGAGCAGCCGGGCCCACCGGCCGGCGGCCGCTGGTGGTCGCCGCTCGCCGCGCCGCCGCCGCCGCCGCCGCCCTCGCCGTGCACGTGCACCTTTATGTTGTTGCTCACCAGGTGCGGCTTGATCTCTTCGAACCAGACGTCGCAGAGCTAGAATAAAACAGGCCAAGTGATGCGAATTGGACTCGAGCACGAAGAGTACGTTTGGTACGTCCGTACCAAAATAACGTTTCCACTTCTCATGTTGGTAAAGTTCGTGTTTATGTTGGGTGTAGGCTGCGTAAATTTTTATGCTCTAGTGCATAAAGTAAAATCTTTGTCTAAGTCTCAGACTCACTCTAAGACAAAGGTCGTCAGGTAAACAGTCACACACGCAATTAAACTTCGATAAATAAACTTGTTATTTCATTCTGTTTCTTCAATTTTGTACATAATCCATGTTAAATTACCTACTAAATTAATAAAACTAGCTAAAATTAATGAGTTCTCTAAGAAATGAATACCTATTTCAAGAGCATTATGGACTTACGATCTATGCTAAAGTCACTGTGCACCACTGCCACGTATAAAAAAGAAAAAGAAAAGAATGTCTTCCCGCCAATATGGCGAAGTCTTTATTTTTTCTTTTTTGCAATATTGCTATTTATTTTCCTCACAATCGTGAAAATCAAAGTGTATAACTCGTACATAAAACCCATTTACCCTCGACTTGACTATCCACCCGAGCTGTTACGTGTCGGTAAAATAGTACGTTTTATGCACTTGTTGTACAATCTACTATTGTTGTAAGGGAGCCCCTGCACTTAAATATTTATTTTATATTGTTTTTAGTATTTGTTGTTATAGCGCCAACACTACAAGGGGGGCGATTGTGGCAATTGCTCCTCCCCCCCCCCCGACCCTTAAAGCAAATTTGACCCTCCCCCCAAATCCTGGATACGCGCCTGGTCTAGCTATCACGGTTCATGAAATAGGTACACAACAGACAGACGGACAGTGGCGTCTTAGTAATAGGGAACCCTATTACTACCCTTTGTGTACGGAACCCTAGAAATGGCTTAAACTTCAACTCAATCGCCCACAAACGGGCTACACGCAAACTATCAGCTTTCAATAAGAACTTGCTAATAAAAGACATCAACGCGCGCTATCTAATAAAATATTATTTTATTTAGCTGACTTGCTCACTCACGTTTAAAATCGATAAAATTTATTGTAAGCTTTAAACAATATTGTACCTAATCCCCATCTTAAATTTTTAGGATGGGTAGTAGAGTAGTTCTGTGATAAACTAATATACTTAATTAAGCACGGCATTTCAAGCTATGATTCGCTCTAAGATGATATACCTACAGTCCACTTTCATATTTCACACTTACTTTAAACATACTCTTGAAAGCTAAAATCAATACATAGCACTGCAGTATGTACGTATTTTGAGACTGATACCTACATCAAATCCCTTGATTGATGTTAGTAACAAAGTAACATTAAACAATTGCTATTGAAATACCATCAGGCACTTACGGCCACGAGTGCGTTTTCCAAATCATTGCGAAGGTTTTTCGGTACTTTGCTCCTGCTTCTGCTTCTCTCTTTGTGATAAGTGTTACACAAAGGTACACTTCCAGTTTTGTCCCCGCACTGCTGTGTTTTTTCGGTATTCTGAAAAACATTTTGTGCCATGCAACTAAAAACTGCCCGCTTAATCTCAAATTATACCTACTTTTTCTTATTATAGAAAGCCTTTAATATACTTCCTCCGTTCCTCCAAAAGTAGCTAACACACAAGATTATAGACCTGTAGCCCGTGGACATTCAAATTACGAAAAAGGTTACCGTTTGTCTTCGTGAAATTGTTATAGATTTCGCCATTGTATATGCTATAAGCGATGTCTTAAAGATCGTTACTCGCCGTAACCATAATAATGATAAGTTTAAAATCTCCAAATATGTTAGTTATTTACATATCTAGGTTACCGCATTGTTTCGCTATTGTCATGTTGTACAGCTTTGTCCAATTACCATACGTAATAGTAAGACTATGGAAAGTTGCCAAACACAAATTTAAGACCAGATGTAGTCCGACCATTTTGATCATAATTTACATTTTTGAGTTACCGTTTAAAATTTATACATCTGTTAGTAGGCCCTCTGAACAAACCATATACTTATTTTAAGACTGTTTCTGTGGCCGGTTTAGATTTTAAGACTCATTTGGTCCATGAAGAAGAAATGCGAAAATGGCGTAAATAAAAGCGCATTGAGTAAACTTACTTCTGCAAAACATAATGGAAGGCTTAATACTTGAAGGACAATGAAATCTGGTAACTGCCCCCCTGTCAGATTACTATAAATAAAGAGGAAATGCTAGTTCCTAATATTTTGTCTTGTTTGTTATGTCAGCTCTCTCTCGGGGTGCGAGCTAGATATCCTCCACGCGTGCTCACCTGCTGTTCGTCTTACTCTATGTTCGCATACGCTGGGAAGAACAGTAGAAGGGACGGTGCACCCTGGGCGCCACTGTAAGTAATTTTCTTGATTGTAAGTAATTACTTACAGTGGTGGCAGATAATCTAGCGAAACCCAATCCAAGGTGTCAGACGTACCGTCGCCGAGGGATGCGTGGCCAAGGGGGAGCTTGGTTGCGAACGGTGTCTCCCCAGGGAGATGGCAATCCTGGATCAGTAATTTCGCCTTACTCGAGCAATCGGAGCTCTGCTCGAGTGGACCTGTTCTAACGCCTAGCAAAGTGGCAAGTTGTACTCTTTGGTATTCTGTATAACTTGCCGCAGTGTATGAATGTGGTCTTTGGTGCTATAGCCTTTCCGGAACCCGGCTTGTTCTGGAGGTTGGAAGTCGTCGAACCTGCGAGTGAGACGATTCGTAATGACTCTCGAAAACAACTTATAGATATGGCTCAGAAGCGAGATGGTTCTGTATTTCTTCAAGAGAGTCTTATCACCCTTCCTGAAAAACGCTTCTGCCCCATGCCTTTGGCGTTTTGCCCTCGAGGATGACTGAATTGAAAAGCTTCTAGAAGACTAAGTATCGGCTTTCCGCCCGCTCTCAGAAGCTCTGTTGTGATTCTGTCATCGCCCGCCGCCTTGTTGTTTTTAAGCTGCTTGAGAGCACTTGTTTTGAATATGAGCCGGTATTGGTCGGAACGTGGATTTTATCAGCCGCGATCTTTCAAGCTTAACGTTGACACTCAATGTGCCTCTGACCATACGTTGACCGCTTCCCGTCTTGGCAGCGCGCGCTGCCCATCTCGTAATGGCAATTTTCCCTATGTCGCCTACCCACACCCACGAGAAGAGAGGGGGTAGTGCTATTCTTTTTATGTGCCGGCACTACACAGCGCACTAGAAATCTTACCTATTGTTCACGTAACAAAATAATTCTCACATACCACACATTCATACGCTGCGGCAAGTTATATAGAGTACAATACTAAAGAGTACAACTTGCCTCTTTGCTAGGCGTTAGAACAGGTCCACTTGAGCAGAGCTCCGATTGCTCCAGTAAGGCGAAATTACTGATCCAGGATTGCCATCTCCCTGGGGAGACACCGTTCGCAACCAAGCTCCCCCTTGGCCACGCATCCCTCGGCGACGGTACGTCTGACACCTTGGATTGGGTTTCGCTAGATTATCTGCCACCACTGTAAGTAATTACTTACAATCAAGAAAATTACTTACAGTGGCGCCCAGGATGCACCGTCCCTCCTACTGTTCTTCCCAGCGTATGCGAACATAGAGTGGGACGAACAGCAGGTGAGCACGCGTGGAGGTTATCTAGCTCGCACCCCGAGAGAGAGCTGGCATAACAAACTAGACAAAATATTAGGAACTAGCATTTCCTCTTTATTTATAGTAATCTGACAGGGGGGCAGTTACCAGATTTCATTGCCCTTCAAGTATTAAGTCTTCCATTATGTTTTGCAGAAGTAAGTTTACTCAATGCGCTTTTACTTATGCCATTTTCTCATTTCTTCTTCATGGACGAAATGAGTCTTAAAATCTAAACCGGCCACAGAAACAGTCTTAAAATAAGTATATGGTTTGTTCAGAGGTCCTACTAACAGATGTATAAATTTTAAACGGTAACTCAAAAATGTAAATTATGATCAAAATGGTCGGACAACATCTGGTCTTAAATTTGTGTTTGGCAACTTTCCATAGTCTTACTATTACGTATGGTAATTGGACAAAGCTGTACAACATGACAATAGCGAAACAATGCGGTAACCTAGAAATGTAAATAATTAACATAATTGGAGATTTTAAACTTATCACTATTATGGTTACGGCGAGTTACGATCTTTAAGACTTAGCTTATAGTATATACAATGGCGAAATCTATAATAATTTCACGAAGACAAACGGTAACCTTTTTCGTAATTTGAATGTCCACGGGCTACCGGACTATTATAGGAACTTGAAGAACTTGACAATAACAAAAACCATAACATTTACGAGGTCCGATTTAAATGCATTTTGCGTTACTTACGTCTATACCTACGCTTCCACGCATTTACGTAGTTGTACATACTTTCGAAAGTGTGCGTTACCGCCGCAAAACCTTGTGCTTTAGAGAGATGAGACCTTATCAGATAATTAGTGTGTCGTGAGGAGAAATTTGTTTACTAATAGCAAAATTTGTGTGAATTGTAGTTTTTGAGATATTTGACAAAAACAGTTTTTGCCAGGGTCACGTTTTAAACGTTACCCTGGCAAAAAAAGTTGTTTTAGCTCGGAACTAAATACATGAATAGATAGCTTTTGTTGCGTTGTAAATGTTAGCAAACAGCAAAAATTGTGTGTGTTATGGTTCTTGAGTTATTTGAGTTTTTGCTGGGGTATCGTTTTGAGATTTCCCATATCTCAGAAACGGTTCAACGCAGAAGTTTGAAAAAAATACCAGTAAGAGACCTGAATTTGTTTAAATTTGTTTAAACATTAGTTTTTGATTTGGTTGTCTTAAACCAACGTAATTAAATGTTTTCGAAAATCAGAAAAAACTGATTTGTAAGTAAACTATTACATTTACAACCAAACAAACAGCTGCAAAAAATACCCGTGGTAGTCACTTATTATGTCTAGAATTTTAGATCTTGTAACTTTACACGATTTAAAGATAAAGATAAATTTGATTAATTTTAGACTGGTCGTACTTTAGAGATCGAATACACAGTCTCCATAACATTATGGCACATGGCATACATTAAACAAATTTAAGTAATTCATGAACATTCGTTCCTGTTAATTTTAGCTCTCAATTACAGCTATCATGAAAGATATATAAAAAACAAGATTGAGACAGCAATTCTTTAATAAGCCGACCAAATTGTAAAGGTCTCTTATAAGCGACCGCACCATACGTACGGGCTATTTTCGTAAATTAGCAGCTTAGTATCCGATGTTTTGTACAGTTACGCAGAAAAACGTTATTGGTAAAGTATTGATTCTACTAGTTTTCTATTTTATAAGTAAAAATCATGTTTATTAATAGTAGTTTTAAATAATTTAATGATTTACAATAGTTATTAGTTTAAAGGCAAATAAATAAAGGTTGGTCCGTAGTAATCTATATCTACCTAAGTAGGTAATAATCTCAGTAAGCAATTTATAGTGTGATTTATTTGTCAGTACCAATCATGAACCAATAAATACATTTATAGTAATTTGTTGTTTCTCTTTAGTCAAACCAATTGTTTTATTTTTATACCACAACGCAACGAAAACGCCACGCTAAACTTTTTTTACTTTCGCGATGCAAGTCGGTTCTCGCCTCGTTCGCCTATCGCAAATATTTACCGTTTTAAAGTCCATTGAGCGTTTTCACATTGGATTGGACGATAACGGTAACGAAACGATATCGGCACGATATCGTCGGACTGGCAGTTTGATACAATCACTACTAAATGCTTTCACACTGCGTCGTTCGTTACCGTCAACGATATTGTCTGTCGTGCCGATATCGGTGTAGTATCGTGTCGGTGTCGTTATCGTCCAATGTGAAAACGCCCATTCGCTTAGATAATGTCGCCCTTTTATCGCACCGCATTGGCACGTGCCGCCGCCGCATAAACAAAAGAAGCCGCGTGCGGCGTACACCCGCAATTGAATTGGATTTTGGGATTCGGCATTTATTAAATTATATTTTCTTAAATAATCTATGTTTATTATAAATACAGGTGGTAACGACGGTTGTGACTTGTGACAATTCAGGCGATGATGAGTAATCATAATAATCATATAAAAATGATTATTATTATCATTATTTGTAAATCACTTTAACTTCTTTTTATATAAAAACTAGCTTTCCGCCCGCGGCGTCGCCCGCGTGGTATACCCGACGTTATCCCGCGGGAATGTGATATTTTTCCGGGATAAAAAGTAGCCTTAGTTTCTCTCCAGGCCACAACGTATCTGTGTCCCAAATTTCAGCCAAATCCATTGAGCCGTTTTTGCGTGATTCAGTAACAAACATACAAACATCTAAACATCTAAACTTTCACATTTATAATATTAGTAGCAAGTAGGATATACAAATTTTCATTAAGATTGACTTTGGTACCCAACTTGAGTGTATTATTTTATATCTGCATTTTATAGCAAGAGCCACAATGCCGTGCTAACTTTACACAACATGTCAAGCCAAGCCATAGTCATATTTTGACACGTGGACTGGAAGGTGACTATTGCTTAACCAACCTTGTCGTGGAAGTGGCACCAAATCACAAATTATATAGACTAGTCACCAATTTGTAACCTATCACGTGTTCTACAGGACTTCCGAAGTAAACTCGCTCTCTGAAATGTCAACGCAGCCGTGCGTAATATTGTCTTGACGCGAGACGAGATGGGAACGCTCGCTCTTCCGACCCAGCCAACGAATTAGTCTGTGTCGTAAACAATGAGTCACACCAACACATCAAAATATGACTATAAAAATTACTGCGTTTAATGCGCGTACTCGTGCAAGTAATAACAGTTTTGGTTTCATCGAAATCTGTCCAGGATTTCCAAAGTTACAGCGTTGTAAAGTTTCACCAGCTTTTGTAAATTTGCTTTCCTTGCGCGCTATTGCGATGACGTCATGTCGCAGTGACATCTCCGATTGCGGCTGCTGCGGGTGATTTCCGTCCAACTGTACCTACATAGAGTCCGTCCGTGCGCAATTTTCGCGCAACTGGTGCGTTTTTGGCGCTAGTTGCAGTACATTTTCTTCGTTCTAAGGTTATGGTAAATGATTAGTATTCGATTTCGACCGCGCGCAGCCGCACTCTAAAACTGTCACCTACTACCCATTCCACTTATCTGACGAGCACTCTAGGAACAGTTTTTACGGGAAATTGTTTTTTAACAATTCTCCACGCAATTTTTCCATATATATTTCTTACCGTTAAATTAAACTTCCCCCTGGAATACGACAGACATTTTAAAACTAAAATTGGCCCAGCCATTCTTTAGTTTTTGCGAGACTAACGTACATTTTATATTTAAAGATAATCTGACCAGCGAACTTTTGTACGCAACTGTACTAACAAAATATCCATAACATCCCGTTCATTTAAGATGGTTACGCTTATGTATGGCGCGGTCGCTTTTACGTAACCTCTACAATTTGGGCGGGTTACTAGAGAACTGTTGTCATGTTCTTGTTTTTGATATATCTTTCATGATAGCTGTAATTGAAAGCTAAAATTAACAGGAACGAATGTTCATGAATTACTTAAATTTGTTTAATGTATGCCATGTGCCTTAATGTTATGGAAACTGTGTATTCGATCTCTAAAGTACGACCAGTCTAAAATTAATCAAATTTATCTTTATCTTTAAATCGTGTAAAGTTACAAGATCTAAAATTCTAGACATAATAAGTGTCTACCACGGGTATTTTTTGCAGCTGTTTGTTTGGTTGTAAATGTGATAGTTTTCTTACAAATCAATTTTTTCTGATTTTCGAAAACATTTAATTACGTTGGTTTACGACAACCAAACCAAAAACTAATGTTTAAACAAATTTAAACAAATTCAGGTCTCTTACTGGTATTTTTTCCAAACTTCTGCGTTGAATCGTTTCTGAGATATGGGAAATCTCAAAACGTTACCCCAGCAAAAACTCAAATAACTCAAGAACCATAACACACACAATTTTTGCTGTTTGCTAACATTTACAACGCAACAAAAGCTATCTATTCATGTATTTAGTTCCGAGCTAAAACAACTTTTTTTGCCAGGGTAACGTTTAAAACGTGACCCTGGCAAAAACTGTTTTTGTCAAATATCTCAAAAACTACAATTCACACAAATTTTGCTATTAGTAAACAAATTTCTCCTCACGACACACTAATTATCTGATAAGGTCTCATCTCTCTAAAGCACAAGTTTTTGCGGCGGTAACGCACACCTTTCGAAAACATATTCACATTAACTTTGGCAATACCAATAGATCTATATGCAATCGCAAAGTCAATTATTATTAAAATAAAATTAGATCTTACCTAATAATTGCTTTTAAATTTCTCTGAAAATACAAAGATTCAGCGGCTGACTATTACAAATTAGAAGAATTAGTAGGCCTCGCATGAGCGCCACGCGACAAATTTTGTCTTCATTTCTCAGAGACTCACCTTCATCGGTGGACACTGGTCCCCCGCGGCCTTGGCGGTGGACCTTCCCCTCGTCCCCTGCTCGGCGGCAACGGACTTACGCGTCCTTTGTTGGGACATCACTCAATTACTAACACTACACAACATCCCTCGCGAAAACGTAAAAAATGCTAAAAATTATGTATATTTTCATTAACGTCAAACCAAAACACCTTCAACTGTTCTGTCAAAAAATGACAAATTATTGTGAAGTTTTAATTGCAGTTATTGCACAAAAAAATCCTTATGCCATGGAAATTTTTCATCGCAAAGCTATTTAATGCTGCGTACAGACCGGCCCAACGAACGACATCAGGCGTTGCCCGCTGCACGTTTCTGGCCTTCGAAGATCAATCTAAAGCTAAGTAAAGGATTACTGGGAGCGATTCCAGTTCACAATCGGGTTTTCTGAGTGAGACATAGGGGAAAACAGAACCTCTTGGCTGGCGTTCGTTGGCCTTCGCTGGTTCGGTGTGTCCGCAGCATTATATAAGAACGAACGAAGTACTTTTCAAAAGTACCAGTAGTCCAGTACGTCATATCGTAAAACGAAACGGTTATGATATGGTTATTTATAAACTTGATGGACAAGAATTTGATTTTTCACCAACTACCCCCAAATTACAGCAACTCAGCCGAAGCACTATATCCGTCTATCCGATGTTGCTGATTAGACTTGATAAGACAGCCCAAATCACGTAACTAAGTTTACTACATCAATAAAACTATAAAAGCAAGCAAAACCCGCAACTAAGGATACAATGAACTGGAAAAATACTTTAATTGTTAGTGGACCATTGTTGTGTGGACTTGTGTATAAATTGTTCAGGAACCGGCTAGATAAACCGTCGGATTCATATATCAACGAAGTGTTATTCTACGGGTCTAAAGATGAAAAGACGAGAGAGGAAGTTGGCCTGGAAAATCTGTTTTGTATTTACTATGTTCTTGCGCACGCTTCAAGAACAGTAGACATTTGTGTACCGAGCCTCGACAGTGAGATAATAATCAAGTGCCTTTTATACATACACCAGAAAAACCAGACAAAAATCAGAGTGGTATTACATAAAAGCAATCAATTGGATAAAATAATGCCGTTATCGGTACAAGGAATCGAAGTCAAAGTTTCCAAATCCATGGAGCCGTTAGAACACGAGTTCATGTTGGTTGATGCATCTGAAGACTTCAATGATGCGGTGGCTGTCATAGGATCTTTGGATTACGACACGAGTCGAGTCAACTGCAACAGAGACAATACTATGCTGACTTCAGAGCATATAGTTGTGACAAATCTTAAGAAGGAGTTCGAAAGAATCTGGAATGATACACACAAAATTGTGAATCAAGAATAAATACTTCGTATAAAAATAAATAATTGTAGGAACATGGTAATAGCGAGAAGTCATTTAGTTTTATTGTAGATTATATTTTAGAAGATTTTTTATAAATAAAATAACTGTTATAACAAAAATATTTTGATTTTATTTCATTTTTCTATTTACGATTTAAAGCAAAATTACATCTATTGTATTATTTAATTAGATTTATTTGTACTCGAGAGCATTTTAGTCTAATATTTCATGCAACGAATCATGCCAGTACTGAAATAGTTAAGTTAACAATAACAGTGATGCTTTATCACAGCTCTTTGAAATATGTTTTATTTTCAAAATGTAGTGTTAATATTATCATAAAATATGTTATTTCTACTGGCACTTGTTACACTAGAATTTTCTATAATACAATTTTTACCCATGACAGTTAAACTGTTTTCCTAATAGAAAACGTGTTTAGGTAATAATTAAAGATGATTTTAAGGAAATGCTATGCAAAAATGCATTTTATTGGATATAACATTCAATTTTTTTGGATCTACGAGGTCAGGACTGCTTTTACACATTGTTATTTTTATGTGATTTTAGCAAAATATCTAAGTAATAAAATCTTACATAAAATTCCAAGCTTAAGTTTATCATTTACCAAAATAATTTATGTGTGAGAAAAATACTTAACATTTATAAATAAGAATTAAATAACTTATCATAAAGTAATCACAAATATGAAAATATTGAAAAAGAAATATAAGAAAAAGTTCGAGTCCCATCGGGTAGGTAGTTTGAGACGGGTTGATTTTTTCTAAAACTTCATTTTCAATATTGTCAGTAATAAAAAATGCATTGTGAATGCAAAAAAGTAAAGATTAAAATAATTTTTAATCACAAATATGTTGAAAGAAATACGGCTTTTATTACTCTTAAGTATAAAATGCATTTTTTACGTAAATAATACGTTAAATAAATGATCATAAATTCATCCAGAAATACGCAAAAATATTATTTTGCAATGCCAACATGTGAGATTGACATGACACACATTGTTTGGAAAAGTTGTAATAGTTTATCATAATACTGAGCTTTGAATTACGAAGTGTAACCGCCTCTGTGTTATAGTGTTTCACACCACCGATTTTAGACCCAGAGGTCCCGGGCTCGATTCCCAGTAGGGGTATATATTGTATTCGGTTTGATTGGTGGTAGCACTTGTTCTTAGTCCACCTGTCCAGCTACCACCATCTAATCCTAAGTCTATCCTAATGGCAAGTAAGTTGCCATAACAATGATGTTTTCAGCATTGTTGTGTTCCGGCAGTTAGAGATAAGACAGCCCAGTTCCTCAGTGATTTAAGATTCCGGGATTAGTGTAACTTCAGCCTTATCACCACTTAACATCAGGTGTGATGAAGGCTAAGTGCAGAATAGCACTCTTTTTATTAAAAAAATTAAGTTAATTGGGAACACATTATACAACAGAACAAATTTAAGAGTAAACACATACTATCTTGTAGAAATATGACTTATTATTAGTAGTCCATTCATAAAATTCAATAACATAGAGATTTCATTATAGTAGAAAAACAACAATAAACAAAAAAACTATAAGTAAGTACATACTACAATTATTTGGTTTAAACATTACTGCATGATTAAAAAGATTAAATTTAGAAATTTTATTATTTAAGTTTATAATTTTGCTGAAATAATAATATCTTATCTCCAGTAAAAACAATTCATAACGAAATACAATTTCTTATTTGAAATCATTCATTATTCTTGATATCTTATTTATTCTTTACTGCCCAATATTACAGAGAAGAATATTGATAGTGGTGAAGAACATTATATAACAATATTACACTATTCAACCAGCATGATGTCAATAGAAAGTAAAACTTATAGCTAACAGTCCGACACACAAGTGACTAGTGGCATAAAAACAAAAATGCATCCATTTGGATGTGAACTAAAACGGGGATTGTGTCCTAGTCACTAGCGACGGATATTTGATGTCATACGTCGATTTCGATATCGCTAGTGCCATCATGTTGTTCGGACTGAGGAGACATAGTATCGTCCGGGGCGTCATGTGGGGACGCCATTGTGTATTCGTGCGGAGAGCTCAGATCGTCGTCCGGTGAACCTGGCAGATCCTCGTCCATCATTATAGTGGCAGGCAGTGAAGGTGACACTTCTTGTAATTGACTTGAATATACTGCAATGGAAAATTCAAATGTTGTATTGTACACGCTGGTCACATATTTTGTGGAGTACCTACTAATAATTTAGATATTAGTAAGACAAAGTTCAACTTTATTAAATTGGTATAGATTTGAAACTTTTTATATTCAAGTAAAAAAGTTTTCTGGGATTAATTAAGGGCCGGCGGTAAGTGAAAAGCGTAAAACAGCTTTCAGGGTTTTAAACTTTGAACATAGAATTAACGACAAATATTACTTTAAAAAATATGATAGTGAACAGGAATAGTTACTCTACAATAACACCGTGGAAAATTTTAAATATTTTACTCACGTTAATGGCAAAAAAAACGCAAACTTCACTAAAAACAGTGAAATCAACGTTTTTTGTTTTAAAGATATTGTTAAAGAAAAATAATCTTTTTAGTAATATTTAATGTTAAATTAAATGACAATGAAACATAGAATTGATTCACCGCGCCATATTTTCCGTTTTTTATATAAATTGAGAACAATCTGGCGTCAAAGATTGACAATTTTGAAGCGCGCTTCGCTCATACATTTTCGTATAGAACGCGAAGATAAATAAAACATTGTTTATATACAAGCCGCCCTAGGAGCAAAATTTAGTAAGCCCGCTGATTTCAAGGTGAGAGCACGTCGCTTTTTCTCAGCTTCTGACACTCGAAATCAGACTATCTGTACACAAACACTTTGAGCGGTGGTAAAGAAAAGGTAGGTAAAGTAAAATTTCCAAAAATCCGGAAAGCGATACAAATATCAGGACATAATTAGTTTTCCACTCAACAATTTGTTTGATACGTCATCACATCAGATATCTGGTCAAATGCTGGAGCCAGGAAGTGGCTGATGGAACTACTCACCAATTCAACGTACGTAACCACTTTGAATCGTCTAGATGAAAACTCTTGTGCAAAGTAGTTTCGAAAGTCTGATGCTGGAGTCAGGAGGTGGTTGATGGAACTCTTCAACGATCCAACGTAAACACTTCGAGTTTGGGCTTATTTGAATCGTCTTGATGAGAACTCTTGTGCCAAGTAGTTTCCAATGTCAAATTCTGGAGCCAGTAAGTGGCTGATGGAACTCTTCATCAATTCAACGTAAACACTTCGAGTTTGGGCTTGTTTGAATAGTCTTGATGAGAACTCTTGGGCCAAGTAGTTTCGAAAGTGTGATGCTGGAGTCAGGAGGTGGTTGATGGAACTCTTCAACGATCCAACGTAAACACTTCGAGTTTGGGCTCATTTGAATCGTCTTGATGAGAACTCTTGTGCCAAGTAGTTTCCAAGGCCAAATTCTGGAGCCAGTACGTGGCTGATGGAACTCTTTATCAATTCAACGTAAACACTTCGAGTTTGGGTTCGTTTGAATCGTCTTGATGAGAACTCTTGTGCCTAGTAGTTTCGAAAGTCTGATGCTGGAGTCAGGAAGTGGTTGATGGAACTCTTCAACGATCCAACGTAAACATTTCGAGTTTGGGCTTATTTGAATCGTCTTGATGGAAACTCTAGTGCCAAGCAGTTTCGAAGGTAATGCTGGAGTCAGGAGGTGGTTGATGGAACTCTTCAACGACTCAACGTAACCACTTCGAGTTTGGGCTCGTTTGAATCGTCTTGATAAAAACTCATGTGCCAAGTAATTTCCAAGGTCAAATTCTAGAGCCAGTAAGTGGCTGATGGAACTCTTCATAAATTCAACGTAACTACTTTGAGTTTGGGCTCGTTTGAATTGTCTTGATAAGAACTCTTGAGCCAAGTTGTTTCCAAGGTCAATTGCTGGAGCCAGGAAATGGTTGATGGAACTCTTCAATGATTCAACGTAACCAGTTTGAATTGTCTTGATGAGGACTCTTGACAAGAAAACAGGAACCCAATGTTAAAAATTTTAAAAAATCCAAGATTGCGGCCCACTTTTTTGTGTGTGGGGCCAATTTTGGCAAAACTTGGGTTTTGGTACTATTTTGTCAAAAAAACAGCAACGCAATGTTAAAAATATTTAAAAATCCAAGATGGCGGCCAACTTTGTTGTTTGTGGGCCGATTTTGATAAAACTCGGTTTTGGGTATTATTTTGACAAGAAAACAGGAACGCAATGTTAAAATTATTGAAAAGTCCAAGATGGCGGCCAACTTTTTTGTTTGTGGGCAGATTTAAATGAAACACGGTTTTTGGTACTATTTTGACAAGAAAACAGCAACGCAGTGTTAAAAATATTAAAAAATCCAAGATGGCGGCCAACTTTTTTTGTTTGTGGGCCGATTTTGATAAAACTCGGTTTTGGGTACTATTTTGACAAGAAAACAGGAACGCAATGTTAAAATTATTGAAAAGTCCAAGATGGCGGCCAACTTTTTTGTTTGTGGGCAGATTTAAATGAAACACGGTTTTTGGTACTATTTTGACAAGAAAACAGCAACGCAGTGTTAAAAATATTAAAAAATCCAAGATGGCGGCCAACTTTTTTGTTTGTGGGCCGATTTTGATAAAACTCGGTTTTGGGTACTATTTTGACAAGAAAACAGGAACGCAATGTTAAAATTATTGAAAAGTCCAAGATGGCGGCCAACTTTTTTGTTTGTGGGCCGATTTAAATGAAACTCGGTTTTTGGTACTATTTTGACAAGAAAACAGCAACGCAATGTTAAAAATATTATAAAATCCAAGATGGCGGCCAACTTTTTTGTTTGTGGGCCGATTTTGATAAAACTCGGTTTTTGACAAGAAAACAGGAACGCAATGTTAAAATTATTGAAAAGTCCAAGATGGCGGCCAACTTTTTTGTTTGTGGGCCGATTTAAATGAAACTCGGTTTTTGGTACTATTTTGACAAGAAAACAGCAACGCAATGTTAAAAATATTATAAAATCCAAGATGGCGGCCAACTTTTTTGTTTATGGGCCGATTTTGATGAAACACGGTTTATGGTATCATTTTGATAGGAAAACAGGAACGCAATTTTAAAATATTAAAAAATCCAAGATGGCGGCCAACTTTTTTGTTTGTGGGCTGATTTTGATAAAACTCGGTTTTGGGTACTATTTTGACAAGAAAACAGGAACGCAATGTTAAAATTATTGAAAAGTCCAAGATGGCGGCCAACTTTTTTGTTTGTGGGCCGATTTAAATGAAACTCGGTTTTTGGTACTATTTTGACAAGAAAACAGCAACGCAATGTCAAAAATATTATAAAATCCAAGATGGCGGCCAACTTTTTTGTTTGTGGGCCGATTTTGATAAAACTCGGTTTTTGACAAGAAAACAGGAACGCAATGTTAAAATTATTGAAAAGTCCAAGATGGCGGCCAACTTTTTTGTTTGTGGGCCGATTTAAATGAAACTCGGTTTTTGGTACTATTTTGACAAGAAAACAGCAACGCAATGTTAAAAATATTATAAAATCCAAGATGGCGGCCAACTTTTTTGTTTATGGGCCGATTTTGATGAAACACGGTTTATGGTATCATTTTGATAGGAAAACAGGAACGCAATTTTAAAATATTAAAAAATCCAAGATGGCGGCCAACTTTTTTGTTTGTGGGCTGATTTTGATAAAACTCGGTTTTGGGTACTATTTTGACAAGAAAACAGGAACGCAATGTTAAAATTATTGAAAAGTCCAAGATGGCGGCCAACTTTTTTGTTTGTGGGCCGATTTAAATGAAACTCGGTTTTTGGTACTATTTTGACAAGAAAACAGCAACGCAATGTTAAAAATATTATAAAATCCAAGATGGCGGCCAACTTTTTTGTTTATGGGCCGATTTTGATGAAACACGGTTTATGGTATCATTTTGATAGGAAAACAGGAACGCAATTTTAAAATATTAAAAAATCCAAGATGGCGGCCAACTTTTTTGTTTGTGGGCTGATTTTGATAAAACTCGGTTTTGGGTACTATTTTGACAAGAAAACAGGAACGCAATGTTAAAATTATTGAAAAGTCCAAGATGGCGGCCAACTTTTTTGTTTGTGGGCCGATTTAAATGAAACTCGGTTTTTGGTACTATTTTGACAAGAAAACAGCAACGCAATGTCAAAAATATTATAAAATCCAAGATGGCGGCCAACTTTTTTGTTTGTGGGCCGATTTTGATAAAACTCGGTTTTTGACAAGAAAACAGGAACGCAATGTTAAAATTATTGAAAAGTCCAAGATGGCGGCCAACTTTTTTGTTTGTGGGCCGATTTAAATGAAACTCGGTTTTTGGTACTATTTTGACAAGAAAACAGCAACGCAATGTTAAAAATATTATAAAATCCAAGATGGCGGCCAACTTTTTTGTTTATGGGCCGATTTTGATGAAACACGGTTTATGGTATCATTTTGATAGGAAAACAGGAACGCAATTTTAAAATATTAAAAAATCCAAGATGGCGGCCAACTTTTTTGTTTGTGGGCTGATTTTGATAAAACTCGGTTTTGGGTACTATTTTGACAAGAAAACAGGAACGCAATGTTAAAATTATTGAAAAGTCCAAGATGGCGGCCAACTTTTTTGTTTGTGGGCCGATTTAAATGAAACTCGGTTTTTGGTACTATTTTGACAAGAAAACAGCAACGCAATGTTAAAAATATTATAAAATCCAAGATGGCGGCCAACTTTTTTGTTTATGGGCCGATTTTGATGAAACACGGTTTATGGTATCATTTTGATAGGAAAACAGGAACGCAATTTTAAAATATTAAAAAATCCAAGATGGCGGCCAACTTTTTTGTTTGTGGGCTGATTTTGATAAAACTCGGTTTTGGGTAGCGTTGCCAAGTGTCCCGATTTTAGCGGGACGTCCCGCGAAACAGCCGATTTTTACAATGTCCCGTCGGGACAGGTATGTGTCCCGCATTATGATATTTTTTATTTAGACAAAGTTACAAAACAATCAAAGAGTAATATTTCACCGAATAAGTATCCATTTTTATCAATTATTTTGAGTAAATTTGAATATTTTAAGTACTTACTAGGTATTCTCAGTTTTATTTTGTGCAGAGAGTATTGAGTTAAATGAATATTAAATTAACAGACGTGCTACAAAAACTTATCCGATTGGAGTTGCCGTAACATTAAATTTTCTGCTATCTTGTAAAATTCTGTGAAGAAAAACGAACAATTGCTAAAAAACCAGTCGGTCGAAAGCCAGTTGGACTCGCGCACCGAGGGTTCCGTACCATCATAAATATAAATAAATAAAACGTGAAAATGTTTTCATCGGCGAGTCTATATTCGTCAGGGGAAGAATTTGCGGTGCAGATTGTTGCAGTTTTAGGTCAGCGCCATGTCTTGGAATTAATGTAATTTTTGTTAATAATTTCTGAAAAGTTTACTATTTGGAGACATCGTTTTATTTTCCTGTATTACTGTATCTTTACTTAAACTTCTATGACATAACATAATTTCAGATTTTTCTCTTTGCAAACTTCGGAGATAAGTGGGACGGGGGACGTTATTTTTGTGTGCATGTGCAAGCAGCGTTCTTTTATATGATAGCCCATATGCCCTAGTAGCCCCACTTCGAACTTTTAAGACCCCCTTTCAGCCCCAGTTGCAAAACAGACTGAGTCGCACCATAAGGGTTCCTTTTTAATAATTTTAGTACGGAATCCTAAAGAAGGAACGTTATCAATAAAAGCAATAATTTGATAAAAACATACTTTTAATTTTTTTTCTTTTTATTTCTTGTTGTCCCGCGGCAAAGTCCTTTGTCCCGATTTTTTATACAATTTAAGTACATGTCCCGAGTTTCTGAAAAAAATACCTGGCAACCCTAGTTTTGGGTACTATTTTGACAAGAAAACAGGAACGCAATGTTAAAATTATTGAAAAGTCCAAGATGGCGGCCAACTTTTTTGTTTGTGGGCAGATTTAAATGAAACACGGTTTTTGGTACTATTTTGACAAGAAAACAGCAACGCAGTGTTAAAAATATTAAAAAATCCAAGATGGCGGCCAACTTTTTTGTTTGTGGGCCGATTTTGATAAAACTCGGTTTTGGGTACTATTTTGACAAGAAAACAGGAACGCAATGTTAAAATTATTGAAAAGTCCAAGATGGCGGCCAACTTTTTTGTTTGTGGGCCGATTTAAATGAAACTCGGTTTTTGGTACTATTTTGACAAGAAAACAGCAACGCAATGTTAAAAATATTATAAAATCCAAGATGGCGGCCAACTTTTTTGTTTATGGGCCGATTTTGATGAAACACGGTTTATGGTATCATTTTGATAGGAAAACAGGAACGCAATTTTAAAATATTAAAAAATCCAAGATGGCGGCCAACTTTTTTGTTTGTGGGCCGATTTTGATAAAACTCGGTTTTGGGTACTATTTTGACAAGAAAACAGGAACGCAATGTTAAATTTATTGACAAGTCCAAGATAGCGGCCAACTTTTTTGTTTATGGGCCGATTTTGATGAAACACGGTTTATGGTATCATTTTGATAAGAAAACAGGAACGCAATTATAAAATATAAAAAATCCAAGATGGCGGCCAACGTTTTTGTTTATTTATGGGCCGATTTTGATAAAAGTTGATTTTTGGAACTACTTAAACATGAAAACAGTAAAATTGACTCCAGACGAGAAAGCTCTTCAACAGTCAACAGCACTGACACGAAATTTTATTTATGTAAGTTATTTAAATTTTTACTTTTTTGCATTCACAATGCAGTTTTTATCATAGAAAAATGGAAAATAAAGTATTTAGAAAAAAATGACCCGTCTCACAACCAGCTCCGATGGGACTCGAACCCATTTCCATTTTTCTTTATATATGCATTCAATTATGGTGGGTGATCCTGCACGGTGCACCTAAGGTTGGCCCCGGACGCGAGAACTCTGCAACGGTCAATAGCCATGAAATTTTCTATAAGCAATCCTTTATGATGGCCTGTTAAGTTTCTGTTGGTCTCGATTTAGTTCAACAGTAAAAATTAAATAATTATAACTAAAAAAATTAAATAAACAAAAAAAAATATACAAGCTTTTATTAGTTAAAACTAAAAAGTTAAAAAAATGTTTAATTCAGGCAGCATTTTTTATTTTTTGGCATATTATTTTGCAAATACACTTAGGCATATTGCCCGTTCCCCCACATACGCTGCGCTACGCCGCCGCCGCTCATTGTGTATGGTGCGCGGCGTTTGGAAAGTTTCTTACTTCCGTTAATTTCAGTTTCACATTTTGTAATGACTCCGTAAATCTTTGTTTTTCTATTATCATTTTATTTTGTGGGCCGTAAGCTTTTTGTCGACGTCATTACACAAAAACTTTCATTCTCTATTTTTACCACCTGCTTAGTTTTCAATATTTACAGTAATTTTGCTCCACCAATTTTAAATTAAAAGTTAGAATCGCACCGTCCTCTTTTTTAATGCTCTTCTCTGTGCCATTTCTAGAAGCTACCGTGTAAATGCAATCTGTGACATGGTCGAATAAAAATGGAGATTTTTTGTGGTAAAAATTTAGTTTTATTTATTCGAACGCATCGAATTAGTGGACACCACCTTTAGAGTAAAATTAATACAAACTTTGAATGTCGTATTTATTTGTATCTAATCAAAAGCCTAAATATAAAGTTTCAAGTTTCTAGCTTTAAAATTAACGTAATTTTCATACAAATTTTCGTCTCCTATTTCAACCCCTTACAGACCTTTTTTCGCATTAAAAAGCAGCTTATGTTTTTTCTCAGGCTCTAGATTATCTCTGTACCAAATTTTATTGAAATCGGTTCAGTAGTTTAGGTGTGATTGCGTAACACACAGACAGACAGAGTTACTTTCGCATTTAAAACATTTGTGTACGTAGTATGTAATATATTTCAATTTATATTAATTGTGTACTAGTCACTGTTTCAAGCTTTCAAATAAAAGCGTGTTACATTTTAATAACGGCAAAAGAGAGAGAAAAAACTAAAGTTAACAACCTTTTTGACCTTTTGTAATTTTTTACACTGCGTTCTTGTTTTATTGTCAAAATAGTACCAAAAACCGAGTTTCATCGAAATCGGCTTATAAAAAAAAGAGTTGGCCGCTATCCTGGATTTATTTTTATTTTTAACATTGCGTTTTAGTTTTCGTGTCAAAATAGTACCAAAAACCAAGTTTCATCGAATTCGGCCCACAAACAAAGAAGTTGGCCGCCATCTTAGATTTTTTAATATTTTTAATATTGCGTTGCTGTTTTCTTGACAAAATAGTACCAAAACCCAAGTTTCATCGAAATTGACCCACAAACAAAAAAGTTGGCCGCCATCTTGGATTTTTTAATATTTTTAATATTGCGTTGCTGTTTTCTTGACAAAATAGTACCAAAACCCGAGTTTCATCGAAATTGACCCACAAACAAAAAAGTTGGCCGCCATCTTGGATTTTTAATATTTTTAATATTGCGTTGCTGTTTTCTTGACAAAATAGTACCAAAACCCGAGTTTCATCGAAATTGACCCACAAACAAAAAAGTTGGCCGCCATCTTGGATTTTTAAATATTTTTAATATTGCGTTGCTGTTTTCTTGACAAAATAGTACCAAAACCCGAGTTTCATCGAAATTGACCCACAAACAAAAAAGTTGGCCGCCATCTTGAATTTTTTAATATTTTTAATATTGCGTTGCTGTTTTCTTGACAAAATAGTACCAAAACCCGAGTTTCATCGAAATTGACCCACAAACAAAAAAGTTGGCCGCCATCTTGGATTTTTTTATATTTTTAATATTGCGTTGCTGTTTTCTTGACAAAATAGTACCAAAACCCGAGTTTCATCGAAATTGACCCACAAACAAAAAAGTTGGCCGCCATCTTGGATTTTTTAATATTTTTAATATTGCGTTGCTGTTTTCTTGACAAAAGAGTACCAAAACCCGAGTTTCATCGAAATTGACCCACAAACAAGAAAGTTGGCCGCCATCTTGGATTTTTAATATTTTTGATATTGCGTTGCGTTGCTGTTTTTTTGGCAAAATAGTACCAAAAACTGAGTTTCATTAAAATCAGCGAACCAACAAAAAAGTTGGCCGCCATCTTGGATTTTTTAATAATTTTGACATTTCGTATCTGTTTTCTTGTCAAAATAGTACCAAACACCGAGTTTCATCAAAATTGACCTTACAAAAGAGTTGGCCGCCATCTTAATTTTTTTAATATTTTTACATTGCGTTGCTGTTTTCTTGACAAAAGAGTACCAAAACCCGAGTTTCATCGAAATTGACCCACAAACAAGAAAGTTGGCCGCCATCTTGGATTTTTAATATTTTTGATATTGCGTTGCGTTGCTGTTTTTTTGGCAAAATAGTACCAAAAACTGAGTTTCATTAAAATCAGCGAACCAACAAAAAAGTTGGCCGCCATCTTGGATTTTTTAATAATTTTGACATTTCGTTGCTGTTTTCTTGTCAAAATAGTACCAAAAACCGAGTTTCATCTAAATCGGCCCACAAACAAAAAAGTTGGCCGCCATGAAGAGCTCTCATGAAGACAATTCAAACGAGCCCAAAAATGAACTTGTTACGTTAAACGGTTGAAGAGTTCCATCAGCCACTTCCTGGCTCCAGCAATAGAGCTTGGAAACTACTTGGCAAAAGAGTTCTCATCAAGACAATTCAAACGAGCCCAAACTCAAAGTGGTTACGTTTATTTGTTCAGGAGTGCCATCATCCACTTCCTGACTCCAGCATCAGACCTTCGAAACTACTTGGCACAAGAGTTCTCATCAAGACGATTCAAATAAGCCCAAACTCGAAATGTTTACGTTGGATCGTTGAAGACTTCCATCAACCACCTCCTGACTCCAGCATCAGACTTTCGAAACTACTTGGCACAAGAGTTCTCATCAAGACGATTCAAACGAGCCCAAACTCGAAGTGTTTACGTTGAATTGATAAAGAGTTCCATCAGCCACTTACTGGCTCCAGAATTTGACCTTGGAAACTACTTGGCACAAGAGTTCTCATCAAGACGATTATAATAAGCCCAAACTCGAAGTGTTTACGTTGGATCGTTGAAGAGTTCCATCAACCACCTCCTGACTCCAGCATCAGACTTTCGAAACTACTTAGCAGAAGAGTTCTCATCAAGACTATTCAAACAAGCCCAAACTAGAAGTGTTTACGTTGAATTGATGAAGAGTTCTATCAGCCACTTACTGGCTCCAGAACTGGACCTTGGAAACTTCTTGGCACCAAAGTTTTGATCAAGACCATTCAAATGAGCCCAAGCTCGAAGTGGTTACGTTGAATTGTTGAAGAGTTCCATCAACCACCTCCTGACTCCAGCATCAGACGTAGGAAACTACTTGGCACAAGAGTTCTCAGCAAGACTATTCAAATGAGCCCAAACTTCCAACTGGTTACGTTGAAATGTTGAGGAGTTCCTTTGACTGTCTGTAAGATGCTGTATCAGCCCCCAGATGTCAAACATGGCAAATCAAATGCATCAAATACGTAAAGTTACTTTCTGACAAAAAAAAGAGTTATTACTTTTAAAATTTTCTGAATTACATTTTTTCGTGCTAGGGCGGAGAAGTTTGTGTGAGTGAAGGCACACATGTACAGATTAGCTTCGTCAATACCTACACGCTGGCTTACAGCCGGCCCTTAACATAGATACTTATATAAAAATATTAATTTTTTGAGTAATTCAAGTAAACATACCTTTAATATTAGAAGATTTGAGATCAGCACTGAAGTTGAGAGATTCTTCCATGGCTTCTATGGTAAGAGTGTCAGTATCAAGACTATCCATTGATCCCGAACATGATGGTGAGCTATCTGGGTTTGTGCTTAAGTTCAATCCTATACTGTCCAGTTGAGGTATATGTGGTCTTACCTGGATGAATTCACACAATCAGTCATATTTAATATTGTAAACTTAAGTGATTTTTACACTACACAAATATGAAAACAAGTGTTATGTTAAGTATTTTTTTTCTGTCTCTTATTAACAATAAACAATTATTTATATTGTAAAATAGTGGTATCTTTCTGTTAACTAATAACTTGATTTAATACTGTTACTTTTATACTGGATTTTATTTTATTGAAATTAGTAATTATGAGAAATACAACTTGACGATAAGTTTAACATGTTTACAATACCTTCATGCCATCAGGTCGATGTGGATTACGACATCCTTTACATTTACATTCAGTGCACGGTTTACTTTCAACATAACACGGACACCTCTGTCCACAGCAAGTCAATTTTCCTGGTGTGGCCGTGGCATTCCCACAACGGCAACCTTTACGTTTACTACTTGCTGAGCTTCGAGATCTGTTTGATGGTTTCTTAAAGCCCAGACTTGACTGAAATCATCAATAACGGATATAAGTTACTCAAAGTCACTATGTACACCTTATAGTTAGGGTACAACAGAATTTTATTGTTTGTATAAAATTAGATTGTGTTTTACCTTGCCTTCTCTGCCACTTGACTCTCCATGTGAAGTTGAATCTGTGTCATCAATGTTTTTTCGTTTTATTGTTATCTTATTACCAGAACCTGCATACATTACAGAATAAAGTGGGGATCCATTAGAAATAGACCTTGTGTTTGGTGAATCTTTGCTGGACGACCGACTCTCAGAGTTAGTTGAAGTTGATGCACCTTGGGTCTGTGTAGAGGCTGAATTTGTGTAAACACATGGTAGTATACTATAAGCTGACTTAGAAAGGCCCGCAGTACTTTTATAATCGTCGGAAAAACCTGCGCCTTCTTGAATCAAATCTATCAATCCAGAACTAGCCACAGTACCTCCATTTACACCAGCAACTATTTCATCTTCCTCTAACAGCGTTTTGTACACGTCAGTGCCTATAAAATATTCACAAAGCTTTTTGTAACACTGTAAAAGTATCCGTAACTGCAGATTTTCAGCGTACTGGTCGTAGTCTTTGCACCAACTACAGGATGGTTTCAATTTCTTTCTACCACCTTTACATTTCTTACAGACATGATGTTGGCAGCTGGAAGGTGTGTAAGGTTCCTTCAATAAATTGCCACAAACTGTACAAGACAAAGATTGGCGTAAATAAGGAACTAATCGAAAAAGATCCGTCCATGTAGATTTGTCTGACGCGTCGGCTAGAATAATCAACCGACACGTCGAGACATACAAACTAGTCGCGTTCATTTTCATCTGGAAAAAGTGTTTATTACGGCAAACATTTGAAAGAAACTAAATTGTTTACACCAAAATATTACAGAGCCAAAAAGCCGCAAACGTTTTCGATATTCGTGTGTCAATTGTCAATGTCAACTGTCAAATATCTGTCATATAAAAAAGTTTTTTTAGAGCAAAGGTAACATTATTTTTTCTGCCTCAACAATACAATGAGTGACAATGAGTACTTTTCAGTTCACAGTTCTGATGACATTTTCCAAAAAGCTCGCTAGATGGCATTACCAGAAAATTGAGAAACGGGCAGATTACTGGCAAAAAATATGGATGAGCATGGGCTTCATTTATGGACATGTTGCACAGTGTGGTATGAAATGAAACAATGCGTTGTTTTTTTCTGGGAAATTACGCGATTGATTTTGTTAATGAAATAGTGGCATTATGATCAATTAGCACTTGGTGTTGTTTTATTTCTTTTTGATAATCTTAAGTCTGAAGGCTGCAGAAGCCATGAGCCAGGATCGGTTAAACTGTAAAAAACGTTTTTAAATATACAATATACAAGGCGTCCCACGACGACTACATACTATGCGATTATTATAAGAATAGGACTGTCAAACGGCATTTTTGATCTTTGTTCCTTTTCTTGCACATCCTACACCCTAAAGTGGAAGCGAAACGCAAACAACAATGGCCGTTTTGACAGTCCTATTCTTATAATAATCACATAGTATGCCACATGAAAGGAAAAAGGTAAGAAACTGTAAAATATAAAATTTTACTGAAAGGGGACTTCATTTTTATTTTAAAAACAAAACGAACTGCATTCACTGAATTTTTAATAATCGCCTGTCTGAACTGGGAATCAAACCCGCTGAATGTAAAAAAATCTTCAATTTTTCTGTAGGTACCAACCGATCGAAAGGTTCAATTACATCTAGCAATATTATCATGTAATAACATTATTAATATCTATGTTGCCAATGGCTGGATACACTGACCTTTATTATGTGGCTGGAAATAACAATAAAAAGTTTTGGACTGCTATTAGAGATGTTACTAGTATGAATAAAAACCGTAGCAACACTCTAGACCTTCTTCATACTAAGTCTACTCCGGAGCAATCAGTTGAACATGCAAATACAGTCTTTGGCAGCGTAGATAGATCTCTCGCCGAACAGATTTTGAAGGAATCCTCCAACATGATAGAAGCAAACCAGAGACCATCCATTTTCAACAACTCGTTTTCCACCAGGATACCCGTCACGTCGTTCGTCCTTCTTGAAACATCTGTTAATGAGATCGACAGCATTATTCCCTAAAAATGTAAGTGCGGTGGGTTTGGCTCGTTTGCATTTATAAAACGCTATATAAATATTCTTCTCCCGGTAATTACACCCATTTATGTAACCATTCTCTCGAATCTGTACCTATCTTTCCCACTGCTTTAAAAAAGCAGTTATTCACCCCATCCACACAAGTCAGGGTCTAAAAGCTGCCCTAGCAACTACCGGCCCGTATCGATTCTTCCTGCTCTATCAAAAATCTTGGAGCTCATCATAAATAAGAGGTTAGTAAACCATTCTTGAATGCTCATCACTTTTATTTTATCGCATAGCCAATATGGTTTCGGCTAGAAAATCCGCCTCAGATGCTGTTCATGAACTCACTGACCATATAGTCAAAACTTTAGATAAAGGTGATAATTGTCTGGCATTTTTTCTTGATCTCGCCAAGGCGTTCGACACCGTCTCAATTCCAACCCTATTAGACAAACTTCAGCGTCTTTGCGTGAGGGAAAAGCAGCTGACTTTGTTTCAAAGCTACCCCTCAGATCGTTCGCAGCGATTAGTGGTCGGCGCCGGCGGGGTCATGAGCTCTGATTTACGCACCTGTTGAGTATGGAGTCCCACAGGGAAGCATCTTGGAACCAACGTTATTCTTAGTTTACATAAACGAACTTTCATCTTTAGTGATTCTCAAATGCGAAATTATATCGTATGCAGACGACACGCTTTGATCTTTGATGGCAATTCTTTCCCGGAGACCTATCGACGTGCGCAATATGGTCTAAATATTGTATTTGGCTGGTTAAGAGCATAGGTACTTGCTTTCCCTTAACATTGACAAAACGCAGTATATGCAGTTGTCCAATTTAGGGACGGTGCTCAAACATTATTCTCTACCGGCTGCTCATGTCCTCAATAATAATTACCTAAGGATGGTTTCATCAATAAAATATTTGGATATCATAGTCGATGCAAGACTTGTATACATTCCAGCCCCACATTGATGATTCTTTCTACTGCTTCAAGGCTTCGTAAACTCATGCAGATCTTTAGAAGCATTCGACAGGTGGCTGACCCTAATATTATCAGAAACATTTACAAGGCTCTCTGTGAATCTATTTTGAGTAACTGCATAGCTACCTGGGGAGGTGGTTCTAAAGATTAAGAGCCGAAAGGGCTTTTATTTAACCTATACTTTACCCCACTTATAGCAAAGAATATATTATATATTATGTCGTAGGTGTATTGTCAAAGCCGTGATATTATAATTCTATGAAATTATAATTTCTCGTTAAATTAATTTAATTCGGCTGCGAGCCTCGGAACGGAAGTCATATAGATAGAACACGTGATAGGTTAGAAATTTAAGGCGATCGCTTCGCTGCGCTTTGCGATCGCCTTAAATTTCGTGTTTTTTTTTAGTATCAATACAAATTACCTATCACGCGTTCTACAGGACTTCCGAGGAGTACAGGACTTTTACGAGGCAAATTCGTGAGCTCGTAGCCGTGTGCATACTTTCTCGTACTCTCTATTCATAATTTAACTAGAAATTATAATTTCTCTAGTGGAATTATAATATCACGGCTTTAACAATGTACCTACCTACTACGACATATACACTAACACGAACTTATAGTCTGTCTGTATCAATACTGCAAGGTCCTCATCACTCTAATAAATAGAGGTCAGTGGTCCTCACCGTTCGTCAATTATTTATTTTGCATGCCATAGTGAAGCAGCATTGTCACTTGGATAGTAAGAGATTGAAGTCACGCCGTAAATTTCTCGTCGTAGTGCCATCTACGCATTGTAAAACTCTTTTTGCTCAACGCTTATATATTATTTTCTTGGTCCACACTTGTACAAAGACCTACATAAACAATATACATCCTACAACTTACCAGGGGGCCAAGCCATAGTAAAAGTATATAAGTACGTTGACTGCCTAGACAGGCTTCCAATTCATTTCATTGCCGACCCGCCCGCTTTGGGCATCGGTATTTTTGTTTTTTGATTTCAGATATGACCAGTCACCTCGTTTGGATGCTGGTCATCCCCAGTGCGCACTTCGCCTAGGCGGGTGACGCCCTGCGCCACGGCCCTCCAGGGACGTGGTCGCCACAGATATGCTGAAATACCCGTCCAGGTAACAGCTGTTTTCAGGCAGTGTTTAGTCGGTAAGAGTCCGACATAACCATTACAGCCGGCTGTAATGGTATCCATGAGGATTCACTGCCTCCTTCCCCCGCAGTCCGGAAGGTTGCCGGATGAGCGATTGTTTCAATAGGAAACGATCGGTCGTTCGACGCAAAAAAAAAAAAAAACTAGACAGGCACCGCAAACGGTTTGTATGTGAGCGCGCCCGTACGTATGCGTCGTCGCACCGCAGCGCCCGCCGCCCGCCGCCCGAGCGGTGCCGCCGCCGCTCTGCCTCTCTCTCGTAATAATTCGTGCGTGTACCTACCTACCGCCTAATTTTTAAGATGGCTACAAATTCGAGTAGCAGTAGAAAATATTTTAGTGTATATGGATGTCTGAATAGCAGGTTTTTCTAATCTAGAATTGTCTTTCTTCGCATTACCTAGCGAACAAGAACGGTGAGTACAATCTACCTATTATAATTATTATCATACGTAGATACGTACATAATTTTGTATTAGCTTTTACCTAGGCTTTACCTAGGTACTTACCTAAATAGTTCTGCTTCCGATTTCGTTGACCATACCTACCAATTTGTAGTGTAATTTTTAAATAGAAAGAAAGAAGAAAGAAAAACATTTATAATACAAAATTATTGTAACTTGTAATCCTATGTGTAGGTAGGTATGTGATTAGATTAATAAACTGGGAGCATAATATAAATTTTTAACCGCCTCTGCGGTCTAGTGATTCACACCACCGAATTCAGACCCAGAGGTCCCGGGTTCGATTCGCAGTGGGCGTACATATTGTATTCGGTTTCGTTGACGGTAGTACTTGGTCTGATGTTTTCAGCATTATTGTGTTCCGGTAGTTAGAGATAAGATAGCCAATTCCTTAGTGATTGAGGATTCCTGGAGTACTGCGCTTCCACCTTCAGCCTTATCACCACTTAACATCAGGTGCGATGAAGGCTAAGTGTTACCTTGTTGCGGGAAATAAAAAAAAGAACCAAACTTTAGCATGCGGGGAGTAGGTAAACCTGTAGACGAGGAGCCAGTCTTCTTTAAAATAAACCTTCTAAGTTTAATCCTAATCCTGCACTCCTATGAGTTTGTGTACCGAGAGTTAATGTATAGACTCGGAGCCAGTCTTTTTTAACACAAAATAATAATTATAAATAAAACTCGTAATCTTCGTAATATGTAGCTTCGTAAAAAACACAACATGCAAGATGCACCGCCCACCCGCAAAAATTGCACATGCACAACACGAAAATACCAGAGAATCATAAATTGAAATAAAAAAATGATTTAGATTTTTAAAAAGTAAATAATAAGTACGTATAAAAAATACAATTTCATAGGTAAACATGTTATTTTAATAAATACATGATTCAGTAAAGCCACGTTTTAATTTATCCTATTTCGACCGTAATTTTTCAAACCACTAAATAGTAAAACATGACGTAGGTAATGAAAAAATTTTAGTCAGTCCCTGGTCTATGTACAAAAATAATTAAAACACTTTATATTATAGATTCCTGACGCCCACCCTACAGGGGAAAATTGTTTTGTATAGAGATTGACTATGCATTTTTGACGATTGAATAAACTCTAAGCGACAGCCCTACGTGTTTAGCCTATTATCGCTCGCTCAGGGCTCGAGTCCGCTTACTTATATACTTTTACTATGGCCAAGCCTGCTAACGTTAAGTCATAATCGTGTCTCAAGTAGTTCAATTATAGTGCTTTTTTACACACTAGTTACAAGAAAAATGTACTTTTTTCACAATACTTCTGATGGACACACCACACACTACATTCACGTCACGTCACGTCATACTTAAACAAAACTCACAAACCTATTTCTCATATTTATCATATTATTTTGTTAACCTATCCATACTTTTTTATATTATAAATGTGAACGTGTGTTTGTTTGTTTCTTTGTTTGTCCATCTTTCACGACAAAACGGAGCAAGAGCAACTGATCGACGTGATTTTTGGTATGGGTATAGTTTTGAAGTAAGATAGTAGGTAACATAGTGTTCGGAAAAGATCGACGTTTCTGAACGCATCCCTAATGTCACGTCGAATTGACATTTAGCTGTCACTTGAAGTTGACAGTGTCTCTCTTGATTGGAATTCTTGTAACGAAAACATGTCGGATTAATTTTGCTGAATTGTTAAAAACCGCTCGCGTTGAATATGCCTGGCATATCGAGTTTTAATTGAATCTTGAATTATCTATTCGATCCCGTGTTGTACGACCAAGATTTTGACGCCATCGTGACGATCGGGCCGGTCGCGGCGTTTTGAAATAAAGAGTGCCACCACACGCGTTGTTGTCGGGAAAATATATATTAATAAACAGGCCCCGCGTGTGTCGTTGTGTATTGTTGAAGCGCCCAGCGTCTTGGGACCGCTGTGTGCTATTTGTTTTGTGAGTGAGGTGACGAATTGGTAAGGTCGGCAGACGAAGAAAGGACACATCAGATGGGGGCGCCCCCGCATACCACTTCTGCCCCGGAGACCTTTCGACACCACCGACCCGTATGTAAAATTCACCTTAATTTAAATTAAGTCGCTGTGTATCGCAGTCCAATTGTTCAGTTACATCCCGGCTGAAACCAAGTTTTGTCCGGAGTCTATACTCATGATAATCTTCCACTGCGCCATGCCGGCTCCACGGGATTAGGCAGGGGTGTACTGAACACATAGGCTACTTTTTAGTTTACTTTTTAGACAAAATTGTCAAATAATTAAATTTCCTTAAAAAATTAATTGGAAGGTTGGAAAATTTGGTGGTGGTTCGATTCTCGGTTCAGACAGGCGATTATTAAAAAATGCAGTTCGTATTGTTATTGGAATGAAAATGAAGTATTCTTTAAAAATTTTTTTTCTATCTACAGTATTTAGTGCGGTCTACTCCAGCATGCCTGTGGCATGGGACGCGCCGGAGACGCCTTGAGAGCGCCCTGGGCGTCCCACGACACGACTACTTATGCCACACATGGTGGAATAGACCCTAGACCGCACCAAATTATTCAAACCTTTTTAAACCAATCGAGGTGGTGTTACTTATCACAAGACTTTATCAAGCACTGATAGGGAAATTATAATTGCTCCAATCTTTACTCATTAGTACCTACATTGAAATGTTGAAGTCAGTTGTTTTGAGTACGACAGTCACCGAAACTTGTAATTTAACATTAAATGATAAATTTCGTAGCCTTCCTTTTATTTAAAATGCTGAAGAAATAAATGCTCATAATTGAGCCTTTCAATTGGTACAATAAATTTATATTTGCGCATACCGCAAAAGCAATCTCTTCCAGACAACCCGAAGGTATGAAAACAAAAAAAGATTGAACCATTACAACTTTATAACTAAGAATAGGTAGGTTAGGTATTATACCTATCTACCTAGTTAATTTCCTCAGTCGACTATCTTATTTCTAAAAATTATCATAAAGGAATCTTTAATTACACTTTTGCGAAACTCCTTTTGAGACATGCCTTAATAAATGACCATCCCGTCGTGACCAATTTATCCAATTGAACTCACTGGCATGGCAGCAACTGTTCTTGTACTTCTCACTCAGTAACTAGCTATAGTCTTTACGACTACGAATACACTCGTTAGAGCGCCGCATAATTTTATTATTTCCATTTCGCCGATAAACAACAAGTTCATAAGTGCCTTTCCTTATCAGGCTTGTTGATTCAAAACAAAAGACGTCCATTTACTCATCAAACATGAGAGTACAATAAACATAATCGACCAACCAATCGGATCATTTAGATACCATTATATTGGTTCGTATCTGGCCCAAATGAGCGCGTCGCGTCGTTATTGTCTTAAAGTCGCTGGCTAGTTTGATAGGGTGCTCTGCAGAAGGACAGCGCTGATAAAAGATTACGGCTGAATCAGTATCAGTTGATCCTCCAGAGGGGAAAGAACCATCTCGAGCAGTGAATCCGTGGGTGAACCAACTAATTGAATAAACGAACGGCTTCCTGCGGTGATTGCCGGCTGTCTCGACGCCAGCGCACCTCGTGCTGTGAGGCTGTGACTGTGATGCTGCTGTTGAATAGTGATTTATGTGGTGTGCAGTGATTTAAGTGCGACATCCTGAAAATTCTCTACAATGTGTAGGTCAGTTAATGCAAATTATTCGCATCGTAGGTGTAATGTAACTCGCTTCCATACTTATACTTAAGTTTCTGCTTTTCTGATATTCACCAATTAGCACGTTAGGTAAGTACTAGCCTTATAGAATTTAACGAAGTTATCCCACGGGAATGTAATATTTTTTCAGGACAAAAAGTATTAAAGTACCAAAATATGTCACTCTTTAGCTCCCAAAGTATTTCCATAACCAAAATTACTCTTCTCCGTTTTGATGTGAAAGACGGACAAACAAACACGACCTTTCACATTTTTATTATAATATCATTTTGGATGGCTTTTGCATAAAAGACAAAATAATCAAACGAATGATGTCATCCTGCTTTATTTAATTTCTTTGTATTTTTACAAATCTTTATACACGTTTACCTATTTACTTATGGGCATTAATTAGATGGGTTTAGAACATTTAAGGAATTTTAATCTCTTTAAATAATTACTCTTAAAAATAAAATTTATTCAGAAAGCTAATAGAGCTAGTTTGAATTACATTTCCTTCTATTTTACCATATTTTACTCGATGTCTTTACCGAAGTTAATCTACTTTATGCGTTAGTAGAGAAAAACAACAACAACAGTGCAAAGCGATTCGTGTTATAAGATAATTACATATTATTACCAATCACCGAATATTAGTTAATTGATTTATAATGCTTACCATTAGAATCGTCAAACTTTCGACAAGATAGGTAAAATATAACTTCTTGCAGTTGACCACACGTCACGATTAACATATTGACTTATTATCACAGACGTAATAAGAACGAATTTTGTAATTAAACTCGGCTTGATGGTGCATCTATTGTAAACAGTCCCAATTCTTGTTGAAAATACTGATTGTTAGGTAGGTACGCCATCATACTATTACCCAATACACTTTCATTGCAGCATCAGGAGTTTCAGTAATTTCTTTGTGAATATGATAAGTTATATGTTACATTTGCTTACATTACATGACTTAAGATCTTTGTTACCCTAATCCTTTTCATAACGATCAACGTATTTGAAAGAAAATATAAAATAATACCTGTCAAAACTTATTTGCACAATTAGTTACATAAGTGCATAAAAATAAGTAGGTAATAGTGCTATCTATGGACACCACACAAAACACATTATTTTTTATTGCGTATGGGGATCGAACCTACGAAACGCCTAGCTCAGTTCAGTAAGCATGGTCGGTACTGCACCATCGGGTATTATTAAATGAAACATCTGGCTGGAATCAAGTCACTGAAATCAGATAAACATTTTGAAAGGCGGGAATCAGAGAAAAACAAACATTCTGTATAACGCAAAATGTGGCATATTGAAACCCACAACAGATAAGTTGTTGACTTTGGTATTTTTTGAACGAAAAAGGGCACATCACTACATAGTATAAAACAAAGTCGCTTTCTCTGTCCCTATGTCCCTTTGTATGCTTAAATCTTTGAAACTACGCAACGGATTTTGATGCGTTTTTTTTTAATAGATAGAGTGGTTCAAGAGGAAGGTTTATATGTACTTTTTATCCCGATATTCCCACGGGAACGGGAACCACGCGGGTGAAACCGCGGGCGGCCGCTAGTCTTGAATAAAGCAAAGTAAAGATTTGCTTACAATGATCGTCCTATGAGATAACATCCAAAGTTTCGCATTTAATTAAAGTTATTTATTAGTTAAGTTACTTATTATATAGGTAAACTAGCGGCCGCCCGCGGTTTCACCCGCGTGGTTCCCGTTCCCGTGGGAATATCGGGATAAAAAGTACCCTATGTGTTATTCCAGACACAGATCCTTTCAGTAGTTTTTGCGTGAAAAAGTAACAAACATCCATGCATCCATACCCACAAACTTTCGCATTGATAATAAACTACACGACGCTATCCCGAGGGAATGTGATATTTTTCCGGGATAAAAAGTAGCCTAAGTTACTCCTTATTACATTAGCTACCTGCCAGTGAAAGTCCCGTCAAAATCGGTCCAGCCGTTTCAGAGATTAGCCGGAACAAACAGACAGACAGACAGACAAAAATTGTAAAAAATTACATTTTGGTATGTGTACCGTATATATAATCATATGCATGTAGTAAAAAGCGGTTTTTTAATGTTACAAACAGACACTCCAATTTTATTTATTTGTATAGATAAGAGATGGTTTTTGTTAGTTAAAACAATAGAGTGCAATTAGATTCAGTGCTTTTAGCTTCGATCAACAATAAGCACTTAGTTCTATTAGTTAATTTTTATAAAAAAAATATCAGACTGTGTGTCGGATAATAATATAGCCAACATCAAATAATTTTTAATAAATTTATTTGACGTCGGGTTGTGATTTCATATTCCAAAAGTGCATTAAATACTTGGTACTTACCCTTATGACTTCAATCGCTTGATTCGTAAAACATAATTAGTTATTAATCATTAGCTAGAATTAAATATACCTTCCTTAGGTAATAAATGACTGACGCAATTTACTTGCTATTATCACGAATAACACGATCGGTAATGTGATTTCATGATTCACCTCCCAAACCGATTGCTTTATCAAAATATTTTGTGTGCTATCGCGGATATTGTTTTTTTTAAATGCCTACCTACATAGGTACGCTAATTATTCGAATGCTATAATACGCAACTCATAATAAAGAACAAAACCCGTCTGCAAAAAGATACCATTAAAAAAAGGAAGTTGGTTTAGCAGGCGGGATCCATTATATTTTTATAGATTTTATATGCAAATGGATCCCGCCTGCTTCCAAGAATTCTCTTACCTAAAATTTGTAGTACCTAGTAAATAACGCTGCATACATTTGCTAGTAAGAACTAAGAACACATTCAATCCACAGTCGGTCATTTTTTTACTTGTTTTTTTCTTTTTAGTTAGTTGAACAAATCATTTTTTTTTATATATAGTATGGGCTAGCTCTTGGCTTCATACTGAACCTTAGGGTTGAGAAGAAGCCTAAGATGGGGCGAGCTTACCCAGAAGCAGCATATTCACTCTAGCTTTAAAAATAACAGGGTTGTAGTCATTCGGGAAAACAGACGCAGGCAGGGTATTCCGTTCCTTGGCGGTGCGCATCACAAAGGAAGAAGAAAAGCGCTTGGTACGCATCCGCGGGATGTTAACCAAGTAAGGATGATAGCCTGCTGTGCGCCTAGATTCTCGGTGGTAGAACGGGGATGGCGGAATGAGCTCATGCAGCTCAGAAGCGCACTCTCCGAAGTACAGCCTGTAAAATACCGACAAGCAAGCCACTTTCCGTCGATGGGTAAGACTATGGAGCTTGGTTTTAACCAGTTCATCGTCTCCAATTAGTTTTCTGGCCCTGCGTTTCACTGAGTCGAGTGCAGCTAACTGGTACTTAGCTGAAACATCCCAGAGGTGAGAGCAATACTCCATGCATGACCAGACTGGCGCTTTGTAAAGAGTCAAAAGCTGTCCTGGCGTGAAGTACTTATCGCTTAATCTTATTCAGGATTCCCAGTTTTTTGGCCGCAGTTTGAGCTTTACACTCAATGCTGTCGCCGAAGTTAAGGTCCGAAGTTAACTTCGTGCCAAGAAGATCTATATTGTCGGCGATTGGTACAGTTGAACCACGGAAAGTAGGAGTTAAGGTAAAAGAAAGAAAGAAAGAAAGAAAATTATTTATTTTTAGCAACACACAACAAAATATACACACAGAGAACCAAATAAGAAGAACAATAAACAAGAAAATACTTCCATGTGTTGTTGTGTGATGCCAAAACTGTGCTCAGCTCAGTATAAGCAGCAAGCGACGAGGCCTGGCTGCACTGGTATTCTGCTGAACACAGTAGTGACATCTGGACATACAATTTATGGACAACGAATACAAAAAACAATACCTACATAATTACATCACATTACCTTCATTTACATACAGTTTACATTGGTACAATACAATATTATAATAAATTAATGAAAACATAAGAAACTACAACATAAATACACAATATTCAAAAATTGGCAGTATAGCCCAATGTCTTCGCCTGTTCAAAAGGACGAACTTTTCAATACTACTTGTGACTCTAATACTCTATGGCCAAGCCAAGCCAAACTTTTTGCATTTATAAAAAGTTGTGAAAACTTGTGAAAAAGGACTCCTTTTAGCGGTAAAAAGACACGCCTGGGTTTTGATGGCATTAAAATTGACCATTTATCGTCAACCCATTGAGCGACATGGCTTAAAGTCAAGTTAGTTTGCTCTACCATGGCCTCTCTTTAAAAGAACCGACTTCCTCACTGCTGGCTTTAGCGCTGGATAGGTATCTCTCTGAAACGGTGCTGTCGTCAGCATACCCAACAATTCCGGGCAGAAGCAGATCGTTAATGTGCAGCAAAAAGAGAGTCGCAGAGAGAACGGATCCCTGAGGAACTCCGGCATCGATAGCCATAAGGTTAGAACACCAGCCGTCGATGACGATTCTGATCGACCGCACACTCAGGAAATCTGAATTTTTAGCACCGCAGACGGGTTTTTTAGTTTTTTTAATTACTTACTTACTTTTTTATTTTCAGCTTTTTAATTTAATGGTATATTCGATAGTGATAAAGCGATATATTTAAATACAAAATGGCATTACCTTTTAGAGAATACATAAACTTATAATAAGTACTTAAATACGAAATTTAAACCAATAAACTTATTTAAGAATAAAAAATCGAGATGAAATATTTATGTTAATCAGGAATAATGTAGCATACTAAAAGTGAAAGAATTTTTGAAATCTTTCCAGTAGTTTTTGAGTTTATTCATTACTAGTTTTCCGCCCGCGGCTTCGCCCGCGTGGACTTCACGACGTTATCCCGCGGGAATATGATATTTTTCCGGGATAAAAAGTAGCCTATGTTCCTCTCCAGGCTACAAAGTATCTGTGTTCCAAATTTCCGTTCAGCCATTTTGGCGTGATTGAGTAACAAACATCCAAACATCTAAGCTTTCACATTTATATTATAGTAGGATTCATTACAAAGGTACATAAAAATCTTTTCTCTATATAAGATTAGGTAGTGTAGTATAGATAGCATAGCAGTGACATCTATCGTTGGCTTTGGGAAATATTAATGCCATCAAAATATTGAATGAGAAATAAAATTGTTATACATACCATACATCAAATTTATTAAATAGAACTTTACATAAAGAATCATATCCAATTATTTATTTATTTGTTACTTCATCGTACAGAAAATTACAAATACACAGTCAAAAGTGGACAGTCATCGATATCATTATTTGTTTTGGAAAATATTTATAGAATCAAAATACTTAGTAAGAAAATGTTATAATTATGTAAGTACTTATATCGAAATATTATAAACAAAGATTTGCATATAAAGTCAAGATTTATTCATTTTGGCGTTATAGTTCGGAAAGTACAAATCAGCGTACAAATTACGGATTATCAGCGACATCTATCGCTTTATTTATGAAATTAGAATAGGAGCATATTATAATCCAACAAATATTATGAACAAAACTTAACGAATCGAAACTTATTCTATTTCTTGCGATGAATTTACGTCGTGTTGGTTATTTTTCTCGCTTTCATCCGCCTCATTCGCCCTAATTATAAATATATTAGCTTTTAGCAGTCGAAATAAGTTCAAAACATATCCATTTATATTTATTTATATTTATATTTTTGTGATCGTCTTTGTACCCTCTTCATTTTGATACCCCACTCGACGGGATTAAATAGTAGATTGTATTACAAGGGAGCAAAATAATATATTTACGGCGAGGGCGCTATTTTGAATCCAGAGCGCAGTGAAGGATTCTAAAGTAGAATCCTGAACGCAGCGAGGGATTCAATATACGCCGCCCGAGGTGAAAATAATTTTGCGGCCGAGTAATACACTCTGCTTTTCATCCCCCTCTATAAGAAAAGCAGTGAAGACAACTCAAACTACCTACCTTTCTTTGTCGTTCGGATACATCATAGCGCTAGTCGGGCAAGAAAAAAAATGAGTTTGGAAAAAAAAAATGTCCATCAGATTCCTTAAAAGTATCTCCGGGGATCGTGTAGGGGGTTGAAAATTTTGTTAGATTTTAGCTACGACTCACCGTTTACGAGATATTCTCAATTTTATAAAATTCCGTTTTTGAAAATTTCTCGTTCCCAAAAAAAGTCCCGGCCCCATACAAAATCAGTTTTTTTTTAAGTACTGCACACCCTTTGCTACACTCCAACCAATGCTTCTTTAATTATGTTCTAAATTCAAATCTCATCGTTTTGGACCCTGTTATGAAGCTGTTCAAAATTCAAATCTCATTTATACCTTCTTGTCATAACAGGTAAAAAATTAATCGTTTTGGACCCTGTTATTAGATAAACAATCATCGCTTTTCGAATCGATGGGTTGAAAAAAAAAATCAACTGATTTTGTATGACCGAGAAATTTTCAAAAACGGAATTTTATAAAATTGAGATTATCTCGTAAACGGTGAGTCGTAGCTAAAATCTAACAAAATTTTCAACCCCCTACACGATCCCCGGAGATACTTTTAAGGAATCTGATGGACATATATTTTTTTATTTAATTTTTTTATATTTCAAAACTCAAATTTTTTTTCTTGCCCGACTAGCCCTATGATGTATCCGAACGACAAAGAAAGGAAGGTAGTTTGAGTTGTCTTTACTGCTTTTCTTATAGAGGGGGATGAAAAGCAGAGTGTATTACTCGGCCGCAAAATTATTTTCACCTCGGACGGCGTATATTGAATCCCTCGCTGCGTTCAGGATTCTACTTTAGAATCCCTCGCTGCGCTCGAGATTCTACTCTAGAATCCTTCACTGCGCTCTGGATTCAAAATAGCGCCCTCGCCGTAAATATATTATTTTGCTCCCTTGTAATACAATCTACTATTTTTTACAATGCACAGAATGTATCGCCTAAAAGGCCTAAAAAAACAAAATGGTGGATTTTGTTTTTTTTTTATTATTTTTGATGTCCCATTGTCACTCGGGCCGTTAAAACGAATCTGACGACGTATCATTTATCAAAATCGGTTCATCCGTTTAATTCATATAATTAAAAATTTTTGTAAAGCTATAGCTATTTTGTTAAGATTTGTTACTTTGACTACATAGTTTATGAAAAACGAGATTAAATAAAAATTATTGTATAATTCTGAACTCGATTTATTTAATTTCTTATTAAAGAACATTATACTTATTACAAAATCAAACCAATTAAGTTTATAAAATAACAAGAAGAACTAATTTGTGGTACATTAACTTAAGGGTATGTCAAACCCTGCCTCATGCTTGATGTAACTTTATTTCACCTCATGCTCGCCGGGTTAAGGTAGGTACATTTATGACACTAAAAATGGAAAAATAGTACAATACATACACTTGAAAAACATAACCCTCCTTCTGTCGCAGTCGGGTAAAAAGGTAATAATCAAGAACATCTATTATTATCTATTAACATTTAAAGCGATAAGCTCTCAACGTTGAGCTTTCTATTTTGGGCGTTATTATCTTCGATACCTACGAGTCTATTTGCGATTATACGATTGGACTCTCTCTATTTACAGTGACATTAAATTGTGTAAAGACCTCCTTATATTTTCTCAGTGAATATGTTTGGTTTTCTGAAATATTGACGTCATCAGGGCTGGAAAAAAACAGGTTTTTTTTATTTATAAAACGAACGGGTCAAATTGTTTTAAATAGGTGAAGCGGCGTCTGGAAGAGGGTCTCAATCCCAATCCCAATACCCCTAGACAAAATGCGTTTTAATTTTGTAATCTCCAAATCTCCCAATCCCAATATGTACCTAAGAGATAAAGGCTCACAAATGACATTCAAAAACCGAGTTTGTGGAAAAAAGTCCCCATATCGAGCCTTTTGTTCCATTTTATGTCAAATAAATAAATAATATTAAATAAATAGACATAAAACTATATTAAAAAAAAAAAAATTTCATGCAAGCAGAATGCATAATGCATGCATATGAAACTTTAAATGAATGGAATCATTATATTTTTCCCAACATGCTTTAAAAGAAAATTTCTCATAGGTACCCCTTTGAGGACATTCAATACCCTTGAGTCATAGATGGTGACACATTGAAACGCATACAGTTGATTGTCATAATTTCATTTGGCATACATCATAATAAGGCATAATATTGAATAGTAGATTGTATTACAAGGGAGCAAAATAACATATTTACGGCGAGGGCGCTATTTTGAATCCAGAGCACAGTGAAGGATTCTAGAGTAGAATCCCGAGCACAGCGAGGGATTCTAAAGTAGAATCCTGAACGCAGCGAGGGATTCAATATACGTCGCCCGAGATGAAAATAATTTTGCGGCCGAGTAATACACTCTACTTTTCATTTCGAATATAAGGAAAGTAAATACACTCTGCTTTTCATCCCCCTCTATAAGAAAAGCAATAAATACAACTAAAACTATCTAGAAAAATAAAAGAAAGGTGGCGGAGGGCTTCGCTTTCTCTGTTTTTTCTATTATAGGAATATTAAAAAAATTTAAGTTTTGAAATAACAAAAAAAAATTAAAACAATAAAAATTTTTTGGAACAAAAAAAAATTTTTTTTACTTGTCTATCGGATGCCTCCTATCTATCTCCGGAGTACCATAGGGGTTAAAAATTTTGTTAGATTTTAGCTACGCTACGAGACGAGACGCACCGTTTTTGAGATATTCTCGTTTTTATAAAATTCTTTTTTTTTTTAATTTTGCAAGTCCCGTCCCCTCCCCATACAAAATTAGTTGAAAACTTTTTCATTGCCGATGAGGTAACTCTATGGTTGACTGTAACCAAATTCAGTTCTATTCTTAAAATTCATTTCCACCCTAGGGTGAAACGGATAGTTTTGGACCCGCTGCTCAGTTTAAATATACATCACTTTCCGAATCTGAGAGATGAAAAAGCATTTTATCTACACTCATGTTATAATTTTCGAATTATGAACTCATGCCTGAACGTATACTGATACACTTTATGCCATAGTCAACTTTAAAAACTAAAAGTGTTTAATAATGGTCATTATGATACAACCGGATTATACAGCTGTCACTCATTATAAAACACTTATATTTCTTAAATTTACAGTCTCCATGGCAACCGTAGGATTTACCGGCCCTGACTTCCAACTCTTTCAAGCCTTTCTTTAGCCGGCAACAACACCCGTTTGCACTAAACTTAAAAATCGCCGAAGTCTTTTCCTAGCTAACTTAAGACATTCTTAACAGAAAATTGCTTGCACTAACCTTAGGACATTCTTAAATGCACTTTTGGCTATTCTTAACTTACGGGCCCAATATCGAGCGCCTAAGGCTTAAGAAATACCTATATCAGTGATTATTGTCTGTGGTATTGTGAGCAAAGAGTAGTGCGACAAGCTTTTCTGTTCCGGTGATTATCTTTGGAACTAAAACAGTTTTCATACGACAGTCCATTTTGACAGCTAATTTCGTATTGCAAGTGACTCCTGTGTCACGGCTGTCACCGGAACAGAAAAGCTTGTGGCTTTTGTATTCTTGTTTGCTAGATAGAGACACAAGTACACAACACATGTGACATACGTCGTTCATCATTTATTTAAAAAAAACAGTACAGATCGACAATCTTTTCTGTTCCCATGACAGCGGCGCTTATGTTTAGCAGCAAAACATGAAAGTATTAGCAAAATGACATTAAAAACAAAACTCGTTAGTTCTAGTTTTGGCCACCGGAACAGAAAAGGTTGCGCACTGTATTTATGTTTTTCCTGACAGTTGAGCTCAGTTGACTTTTTCTTTTCTCGGTGAATTACTCCTACCAAATAAAATACACAACGCCTTAGCTTTTGTCTCCTTTTAACTTACGAAGGAATCAATGAGAAGTTTCAACGAAAAAAATATCCAGTGACCTACTTTACCTCGCCAATTTAAAATCCATAAACAATTAATATTTGAATTCATTCATTCATTCTTTTAGCAAGGTGATGACTAATTTACGACGTAGTCTGTCAGTGCAAACAAAAATTTTAGCTCGGCTGTTTTATGCTGTTTCTAAGCTAAGATGTATCCAAGGAATTTATAATACAACAGGAAGGTGCACTGCTGCTAAAAAACGGTCCTAATGAGAAAGCAAGAACGAGGTCAGTTTATCTCACTCCATTCCATTACGGCGGCCACGAACATGCGCGACGGGCGGCGGGCGACGACGAGCGAGTTGCGAACTTGACACAACGAAGACAGAAAACGTCATTCGGCTTGTACTGTTGCCACTTTAACATTCTGAAATCTATCATTCAAATTCTTTTCTAGGATAAGCCATAAAAAATTTATACGACCTAATACATTTTTATGCTTAATACGGTAATACCTAAATTAATATGCGATGTTTTCTATTGACTAAAAGTAATACGAAGCGGAAATTTTACGAAATTTAATTTTTATAACGAAAGTTGTGAACCATAAATCTACTAAACCTGTTATTTAAGAGTGCTGGCAATTTCAGAGAAAGGGACACCCTCACCTCGTTCTTGCGGTCTCAGCTGGACCGTTGACATTTTGTATTGAAATATAAACCTTATCTCTTAAAATTAAAGTGTATTTTTAAATACACAAAAATACGGAGTGCACCTTCCTGTTGTACGTAGTACTTATAAATTCCTTGGATGTATCTTATCTATGACAAGCTCAACCCGAGTTTAGTGCAAACGGGCATAAGAAACTTTTTTAAAAATAGAATTTTGAATTTAGAAGTTATATAATTATAGACCGTAAAGATTCCTATCAGTGGGGTTTGGCGCCAATCCACATTTTATAATTAATATTTTTTTTGCTTTGAAATATATGATAAACAAGCTGACCCGGCAAACGTTGTTTTGCCATATAAATTTTATTGGACACGAACTTCGTATCATCGACATCTATAACTATACACTGCCTGCCACAAATGTCACTTATTAAAAAAGCGGCAAAAACGTCAGTGATTACAATACTCTTTGACATACCTCTTTGGAAGCGGCTATGGAAGAAATGACAGTTTTGTATAGTACGACAGTTTATCGATTTTCTATACAAAATAATCGTTTTTATTTTATAATTTTCCGGAATAAAAAGTAGCCTATATTACTCTCCAGCTCCCAAACTATCCCCATATCAAAAATCGAGTCGATCCGTTGCTCCGTTTAGACGTGAAAGACGGACAAACAAACAAACAAACAAACAAACAAACAAACACACTTTCGCATTTATAATATTAGTATGGATGTAATGAGTGTAGATAAAGTAGTGTATGAGACTGCACATCATAACACGGTATTAAAACACTAGTGGAATACTATTAAAAAACTCGCCAAGGCTCGTTTTTTAAACTCCCACTCGTGTTTTATACCCCTCCTTATGCGACAGTCACATAAACTACTATTATTCCTTAGCATAAATTTCATAACGTATAATCATAATAATGCATAATTGTTGAAGGCATAATATGAAAAAGCATAATCTTTGAAATTCATATTTTCGTTTGTCATAATTTCGTAAAGCATATTTTAAAACGCATAACTTTATAAAGCATAAATAATTTTTAAAAACATTATTTTATAAAAATGTCAATATCTCGAAAACGGTGCGTCGTAGCCAAAATCTGACGAAATTTTTGATACCCTTTTAACATCCCCGGAGGTGTTTGAGAGACATCCAATGGTTAAAAAAAATATTTTTTTGAGATCTGGTTGGCTCTAAAAAAATTTTTTTACTCTATAAGTTCTGAATTTAGTTCAAATGGAATAAAACAGAGGAGCAGCGGGACGGGGGGGCGCAGCCCCTCACCAAGGGGGCTCGGGGGGCAAAGCCCCCCGCCACCTAAGAAATCCTAACAGTCGTTTTAGGTTAGGTTAGGTTAGAACAATGACCAAAACGCCGCGCGAGCCGAGCGAGCGAAGCGAGCGTGCCGCGGCAGCTGCCGGCGAAGCGCCAGAAAAGACTTTTTTATTTTCACAGACCTAGCTTCAAAATAAATAAACACAAGATAATACCCCGTTAAATTTATGCATTTTTAATATTATGCCTTTTAAGTATTATGATATTTAAAAGTTATGCCTTTAGATAATTATGCTTATTAAAATTATGCCTTTCGATGATTATGCCTTTCAAAATTCGGGCAAAAAAAGTATGCGTTATGAAATTATGCCTTTAAGAATTATGCATTTCGATGATTATGCCTTTCAACACGATGCGTTTCATGTTTATGGCGAAAAATGTTATGCGTTTCATTAGGTAACCGTCATAGATACCTACCTATCAAAACTGGTAAACTAAATGATGATCTTATGCTTGTACCCTACTACAAAAAAAACGAAATCAGTATATTATTATAAAAACCACAAGGGAGATATGTCTTACAATGAATACTCTGAGGATGACAATGACATTGTGGAATAAGGGCATAATAAGTATTCTTATACGTACTTACGTTTTTATTGTTTCGACCTCCATTATTTAACATATTATTTCTAACTATTCATTAAAAAACCGGTCAAGAGAGAGTCGGACTCGCGCACCGAGGGTTCCATACCATCATAAATTTAAATTAATATACCGTAAGTGAGTGTTTGAGAATGTGCAAACAGCGCTCTTTCATATGATACCCCATATGCCCTAGTAGCCCCACTTCAAATTTTTTAAACACCCTTTCAGTCTCTGTTGCAAAAAATATAAATATTTTTATTTCTCTCTTATTTGCAAAATAGTTGGGCAAACGTCATCTAAAACTATTCCATATTTCAAATTGATATTAGTTCTCGAGATGTCCAGTTGTGACACTTGTGACAGACAGACTGAGTCTCACTATAAGGGTTTCTTTTTGCCAGTTTGGTACGGAAACCCTAAAAAGTAAGTTTCTACATATTATAGAAAATATGAAGTTTTTTTGCTCTCCTGTAAAATTTCAAATTTACATTTCGGGACCCTCTTTCAGACGGTTCTTCAAGTGTTTTTTGTTAGCCTAAACTTTTAGTTTAGGGCATTATTTCAAATTAGTTCGACCTATAATGTTTCATTTCTAGGCTAGATCTTTTCAAATTCGCCATAGTAAATTAAATATTTACGTAAAGCGAACAATGGATAAATATTTATTTTATGTTGCGTATCTCTAATCAATACTGAACGCATTAAATTCACATGTTCTAATCTAACTACCTATTAATGTCCTATCGGGACTATACCGGCGGGGAATTACCCCCAATATTTGGGGTAATAAACGTGTGATAAAGAGCACGGTTTAAATTGAAACTTTTGAACATGTGTTTTAAAACAACTTGTTTTAATCATGCCAACCCTGGTCCTCATATGCCCGCCGAAATGTATTAAATACTTACTAAAAATCCGTTTTTCTAAAAAACGTTAGTTGTTCATAAAAAAATATAGGTAAGTATGTAATTTGCCTTCGGTAAAATAATCTTCGACTGAAAAATGTATAAATTTACAGTCCAAGATTCATGTAGGGTAACTACTTACTTCTTCGACTTTGAAGTGAAAGCAGGATACCGACGACGTCGGTAATAAATTACAACTATTTGTGAAACAATTGTTTATTCATGTTTTTTTAACTGGATAATGACATACGATAACAAGACACGTAAAGTTCTTTTTTACTTTTGACAACTTTTATAAAAATTCTCTGCAATGCAAAACAGCGTGATGCAGGCGTTCGTTATGACATGAATAATAGAACTGTACCAAAAAAAACTACCTATAATTCTAAGTAGTCCTAACTTTTTGTAAATTGCATAAATTACATAAAGCAAACATTATTTGTAAACAAACGCGACTTGTTTTAAATCTTCTTTTTTTGTATGAAATGTTCTGAATCATTAACCAAAGCTACGCAGGAACAGTGAATCAATAGTTCTAATTTTATTAGAGTTTGTGGGGCGCGGGCTATCACAAAGATCAATCAAACAATTGGGCCGCTACGCGCGCTGCGCAGGAGTGTCCTCACAATGCAACATCCGATTTCCGCTTAAAGTACGATGATCCTGGAAAATTCACTGTTACTGCTCTGGGCTGTGAGGCACAATTAGTGTATCTAAGCTTAACAGGTCTTATTAAGATCGTCTAGTCACCTTCAATATGAGGCACTTTAAAAAAATCGGCCAAGTGCGAGTTGGACTCGCCCATGAAGGGTTCCGTCGTACCCACTTATGGGCTCTTAGTAAGTGAAAAGTGAAAACGACAAAATTGCAAATTTCCTATTAGCTGTCATCTGAAACATTGAAGATTTTTCGCATTGAAACGAAATTTCGAACGTATATGTGATGGGAGGACGGTTTCGAAAACACCATTATAAAAATTTTGCTCGATAGAAAAAAATCCTGAAGTTAGGTACCTTTAAATTTCATTTAAGTAAGTAAATGCACATACGACCATGTTTTACAATAGTCATTCCTATAAAATCACAAACACATAGGTACCTTTTCTATTTCTTGACTGTTTTAGATAAAAAAAACTAAACATTTTTATTAACTTTTTGATAAAAGTGTGAATTTCGCTTACGATTTTTAGTTTCGAGCTCGTTGATTCCATAGTACATTTTCGCTGAGTGACCGCCTACGTACCGATTGCCGATTACCTAACCTAGCCAAAATTCCACTATAATTTATCGTTAGCAAAATATAACTTTGTTTTTGATAATGTTTGTATGAATGAGTTACATTTGCAGTTTTTGAAAATGTGTGATAGTTATCTCAAAAAGTGTTTACTATATTTTTGATATCGTATACATATCGTATACAATTTTCGTAAAAAGTTTTTATTAAGATCTACAGCATATATTTTTTCTAGATTTGCACTCTTTTATTTCACGGTTAGAGGGACACACACATTTTACCACTTCGGAAATGTCTATCTTTCAAATTTAAGTAATTTTTCACGAGACGTGATCGTGTCAATGCTAACGCTCATTTAAAAAGCTTTTGCGTCGTCAAAAAAAAACGAATCGTTTTCTTCCGTACCTACCTACTACTTATTTGAGATTGGGACAGATTTCAGTTAAGAATTTTGCTGAACTGGTTTCTGCGTGACTGTCTTGTACTATCAGTTAAAGGAAAGAATAAGTAGGTACTTACAAATTTTACTTTTATCTCCTTCTTATTACAAAGTATAGATGATGATTCATGATGGTCGCAAGACATGTTCCGCGAAATAAGCCTCTACAAGATGTTCACTAATCACTAATTTAACTCAATTAATTTGACCTTTACCAATTAAGACAGTTAACTCTGAGACCCCTATGACTGACTTTACATTGACATTCTGCTTGTTTTCGCAGTTGAGCTAATAAAAGATGGAAATAAAATCAATTTCAGAGCAGAGTAATTTTTCTTTTGGTAACTTTTCATTTAAAACTTCGTGAAACTTCACTCAATTTATACCATAGTATGTATTTATCTATTTAGAATTTATGGTCTGCTCCTGGAGCGTACCACCAAAATGTCCCACACGACAGGCGATGATTTAGTAATATTTCTGTGCCCGTAGTGTAAGTTTTTATGTCAAAAAACGCAAACTATTTCGATTCCGTATTTATGTCAATTTGTATGAAAACTGTATTAGCGCCTCTAGCGGCGAGTAGCGCGCTTATTTAGTTTTCATACAAAATGACATAAATACGGAATCGAAATAGTTTGCGTTTTATGACATAAAAACTTACACTACGGGCACTGACTTCTGGCACAAAATAGAGATATAGTTTACAGAAGGCCCGCTCCCACCGTTTTTGACTCTCCATACAAAATGTCCCGATTAGTTGCTAAATTTGTATGAAAAGTCGAGTTTTTCTTTCATTTCCGACAAAAAATTCTTGCTGTACGTTGTTCAGCATGATAGTCTGAAGCCATGCTTAAAGTTTTTGCAACGGTGCCCTAACACCCTGTATTGTATATCTAGGTAAGGACCTACTTTACTAAGGTCCGGTTGCTCGAAGCTTGGTTACGTAAACTTATGTAAAATTTACCGGCGGTCAAGTTTAAAAAGCGTTGTTGAAGAAGCTGTTACTTAAACGAGCAGTCAAATTACACATTTAACGGCGGTCAAAATAACCGACAGGGTGGGGGTAGTTTAAATTTTAATATTAGTAATTAAGGGAAGGTTAATGAAATAGTAGGTACAGACAACACTTTTAACTCAACGTATTTTTCTTTGAACGAGGTCAAAATTGACAACAGTTAAATTTTAACTTTTACTTTACTGTAGGTAATGTACGAGCAACCGGACCTTAAGCCATAGTACCTAAATACTGGCGTTTTTTACCAGCGAACGATAAGATGAATATGGTGTAATGGTTGACCGTTGTTATCAAAGCGGCTAGTTCCAAAAAGTACCTAGGTACGTACGTAGGTATACCTACCAACAAGAGAAAACAGTTTTACATACCTACCTTTCAATATCGTTTGGAAATTTGAAAAACGTGTAGGCACAGTTTTAGTGGTATTTAAACAACCAAATACACTGCAACTCTAATAATATCGGTTATTCACTTTGATAATAGGTAAGGTACCTACGTGACAGTGTCACGTGGTGTCACATCAACGCGCGCTACAGTGCGACAACGATTTCTGTTCCGGTGGCCAAAACTGGAACTAACGTGTTTTGTTTTTAATTTCACTTTGCTGTCAACCATAAGCGCCGCTGTCACCAGAACAGAAAAGATTGTCGATCTGTAAACGTAGTGGTTAAATGCACTTGCTAGCACTTGCGATCACTGACCTCTTTGCGATACTCGCGTCTGAGCTCTGCCCCAGACTGCCCGATAGTTACGTAGTAACTATTTATTAATCTGTGCTGATAGTGCCTGTAAATGTGACGTCGTGCGTGACGGAAATGGCACTTTGTCCTAAGCGACTCTCTGCTCCGGCGACCGCCGCGTACTTCCTTTGTGTTTCTGGTTAGCTAAAAGAATATTTAATTTCGGATTGCATTCCAGCACTATCTTTTTCCACTGTTTTCAAATAATATCCTTCTTGGTGCTGCTCTTCGTGCTGCTATGGATGGATGTTTTCATGGAATGCTCCACCTTGGAAAAGGTACACATTTACTACGTAGGTCCATTTCTCTACACATAGGTACTCTGCACTTGAAACTCTACGAACAATTTTTACTATGCAGTCAAATCAGCTGTTCCACTACATCGACTTGACTGAAATGGATGGAACAGCTGATTCTTTTTTCGCGATTCCGCGGATGGCCCCATAGTAAAAGTCCGTATTGATGGACAATATCATCCCCTTAAATCTTTGTACTAGTTAAAATTTAGAGATGTATAAATTTACTTCGTTAACCTTGAACATGTAATCTTTTCCTGAAGTAAATAAGTAGATACTACAATACTTATCTAAACCGCTATCTGTACATGGTTAAGGTCTAAGCAACCAAACTTTAGATTTGGTTTTAAATAACAATAAAATTGAAACAATAATATCATATTTAAGTAGGCCATGGTCGATAAAACTGTAAAATTTAACTGAAATATTACTTTATCAGTTATCTTACAAATTCAATGCCAGTTTTATTATTATCTGGAAGATACGAATGCATCATAGTAATTTTCCTAATTTTTTAACGCAATAATCATGATAATATCTGAAAAGATACCTATTCCGGTCGATACTGGTATAACATGGGTATGAAAGCATAACGAATTTTCCTCAACATCTTCGCGTCCTCTGAATAACGCATGACCAAATTGCAGGTCTCTAGCTTTATGGGAAGTGCTAGTTCTATTTTGATAGTCAGTAAGTCAGTCTTTTTCTTCTTCTAAGTAAGTCAGTTAGTCAGCACTTCAGCAGTCAGTGAGTCAGTGTCGAATAAGCATGACTTTGCTTTCGCATAACTTCGGAAATAAACGAGCTACAAACTTAAAATTTCGAGGTTCTGCATGGTGTGTGTTCATAGTTTACTATTATGACGATTATTTCACCGTTCTAAACCTATCCATAATTCCTCAATGAGGCTTGAAAATATGTTAAAATGGTTCCAGAAAAGGATGGTATGGCAGTTTTTGCTTCGCGCTTGACTTGGCGACCATACCGTGCCCCCAGATATAAGTTTGTAACGGGCGGTGCCGTTTCGTCCCAGTCTCATGGACGGTTAGAATTAGAACATTCACGATGGCCAAATTACTGACCAGGGAACGTGGATCGAAGATTTAAAATTTTGAAAGGACAGGTCCAGAATTCCTGGAGAATGGGCAATGACCCACCACGCGGGCCCACTGCGGATTGGTGAATATTAAATTAACGACTGCAAATGCAGCCGGGACCAACGGCTTAAGTGCCTTCCGAAGCACGGAGGAGCTCGAGATGAAAAATTTTTGGTCACCCACCCGGTGCCGACCATTGCGAAAGTTGCATAACCTCAACGATCGCAGGCCGAGCGCGCTAGCCACTGCGCCACAGGCTCCTCAATACGCATATAGCATATAGTACACGCAATTATGTATCTGCACATTGCACCCGTGCAAAGCCGGGGTTAAGTAGGTATAATAATCTGAAACTTTTATCTCATGTATAGGTAGGTACTGGGCAGTACTGGCTATTATTTATAATTCAAGTGCATTATGTACATATAAAAATCACGTGGATAAGATCTGCCAGTAGCCGGTTCCCATGTGCGTCAAATGGCGAGCAACAGTTCTGTTGTCACCACCGAGGACAACATTCATTATGAACTGCAACTCACTATTATTGCATTACTTTAAACCCACTAATTTGATATTAATTTTGCGTCCATTATTTTCATTATCTACGCTGACATACGAATATCTAAGCTGTTTTACAATGTCACTCTGTGAAGTCTGTGGCGTTGGAAAATTATACGGTAACTGCTGTTTACAGACCGATGGAAATAGTATTTTTCTGGAAATGTTTCCGTGAGGATTCGTCACACACATTCTACCTTGGGCACAACGTATGATTTCATAGTTTTTGTTGTGGAAATGAGCCTATCATTTCCGTCATTAGTGACTATATCTACCTACTTACCAGTAAGTAAGCTTGTGATTAGATAAGTAGGTACTGCTTATATTTACTAAAAGATCTTAAATTAATTTTTGAAAGAGTCACAGATGACATAATCACTCTAAACGAAATTCGTAAGAGATTTTTTCAGATTCTTGTCCTTTTCCCGGTAATCGCAATATCAAAGTGGTTGATTAAATAAAACCGAGCACGCGTATAGCGCCACCTCTTTCATAATCTTACTTCAACATTGCTCTACCAGTTCATAGTGAGGCCCCAGGTTGGTGAAATTGTTGTCCAGTCTACTTATTAATCATTAGGGCGTTTGTGTACTACACTGAATTTTACCGATCCGGAAAAAAACGGATACTTGTATTTTAATAATTAATCTATATATATAAAAATGAATCCCTATTTCCCTTGGTCACGACATCACGCGTGAACGGCTGGACCGATTTGGCTAATTTTGGTCTTGAAATCTTCGTGAAAGCCCAAGGAAGGTTTTAACGGTGAGAAAATAGGGGAAGGAGGGGTAAGTAGGGGTAGAGTAGAAGTAGGATAGGGGTAGAGTAGGGTAGGGGTAGGGGTAGGGGTAGGGGTAGGGGTAGGGGTAGGGGTAGGGGTAGGATAGGGTAGGGAAGGGTAGGGGTAGGGGTAGGGGTAGGGTAGGGGTAGTTAGGGGTAGGTAGGGGTAGGGTAGGGGTAGGGTAGGGGTAGGGTAGGGGTAGGGTAGGGGTAGGGTAGGGGTAGGGTAGGGGTAGGGTAGGGGTAGGGTAGGGTAGGGGTGGGGTAGGGTAGGGGGTAGGGCCACGGGAACGAAGTCGCGCTGGGTCAGCTAGTCATTTATAATAGTAATTAAATTAATACAAGCATCCGATTTTTTCCGGATCGGTAAAATTCAGTGGTAGTGCACAAACGCCCTTAGTCATTCATTACGCTACAAAAACAAAAAGAGCGCAAACTATGTAAAAAATATGATTTTATATTCATTTTATGCATTTACAATGCAATAAGGGTGAGGCAATCCACTATCTATAGGTGTGTATAAGCACAGGAGTAAATTAAATAACGTAGTATAGGTAGCATTTTTACCCTGTGGTATAAATATGCACACAATCCTTTAATTTCGGATTAACCTTTTACGGGTGGTCTATGTTGTAGCGATGAAGTCACTTATTATTGATAAATAGCCGCCTCTGTGGTCTAGTGGAATACACCACCGGTATCAGACCCAGAGGCCCCGGGTTCGATTCCCAGTGGGGGTGTATAATTATTATTGTACCTATTTGGTTTGGTTGGTGGTAGAACATGTTCTTAGTCCGCCTGGCTAGTTACCGCCATCTAATCTAAGTCTGACGCCATACAATGATGTTTTCAGCATTATTGTGTTCCGGCAGTCAGAGAAAAGACGCCAGTGCCTCATTGTTTGAGGATTCCGGGAGTATTGCGCTTCCACCTTCAGCCCTATCATCAAACCAATTAAAATCAAGTGTGATGAAGGCTAAGGCGCTACCCAGTCACACCCAGTTGAGGATTAAAAACTCGGACAAGTGCGAGTCGAGTAGTTGGGGTGCTTAATTTATGATATAACAACATTTCGTATAATACTCACAAAATATAACAACACATTACATAAAATCATTTCATATAACGTTCTTTTCGTATAACCAACGAATGATATAAATTCAAAATGTATAATTTTAAACCGTATAATGAACATTTGATATAAAAACGTTTCATATAATAAACATTTACTATTACACTTACATTGTATAATATTTAAAACACATCATGGTTATAGAACATAAAATCATTTCATATAACGTTCATTTAGTATAATCAACGAATAACTATTTCTGGCGCTTCGCCGGCCGCTGCCGCGGCACGCTCGCTACGCTCGCTCGGTTCGCGCTTTGTTTTGTTCACAGTTCTAACCTAACCTAACCAATCATCAATAAAATTGTTTTGTCACCGTTGTGGCATTTTATGGTGGGGGGCTGCGCCCCCCGAGCCCCCCTTTCAGGGGCACTGCACACCCCGTGCTCCCTGCTCCTTTGCCTTCAATCATATTACATAAAATCATTTCATAATTATAACGTTCATTTCGTATAATCAACGAATAACTATTTCTGGCGCTTCGCCGGCCGCTGCCGCGGCACGCTCGTTGCGCTCGCTCGGCTCGCGCTTTGTTTTGGTCACAGTCTAACCTAACCTAACCTGTCATCAGTTGTTTTGTCACCTTTGTGGCTTTTTATGGCGAGGGGTTTCGTCCCCCGAGCCCCCCATACGGGGGCCCTCTGCCCCCGTACCCCCTGCTCCTTTACCTGCGCTATAAATTTAATTGTCTAATTGATGATTATATGAAACAAAATTATATCAAATAGAATTATTACATATGATGATTACTTATATGAAACAAAATTATATCAAATGACCGTTATAGCAAGTAAGTTTTATATAAAACTAGCTTTCCGCCCGCTGCTTCGCCCGCGTGGAATTTCACCACGTTATCCCGCGAGAATGTGATATTTTTCCAGGATAAAAAGTAGCCTATGTTCCTCTCCAGGCTACAAAGTATCTATGTTCCAAATTTCAGCCAAATCCGTTCAGCCGTTTTGGCGTGATTAAGTAACAAACATACAATCATCCAAACATCTAAACTTTCACATTTATAATACTAGTTTTCCGCCCGCGGCTTCGCCCGCGTGGACTACACGACGTTATCCCTCAGGAATGTGACATTTTTCCGGGATAAAAAGTAGCCTATGTTCCTCTCCAGGCTACAAAGTATCTGTGTTCCAAATTTCATCCAAATCCGTTCAGCCGTTTCGGCGTGATTGAGTAACAAACATCCAAACATCCAAACATCCAAACATCCAAACATCCAAACTTTCACATTTATAATATTAGTAGGATTAGTAGGATGAGCGTTATATTAAATGATATAAATGAACATTATGTAAAATAAAATTAGTTGAAGTGTTGTAATGACTAACTTTTATTATGTCATATGAACGTAATTGAAATGAAATTATACCAAATGAAATTATATCATTCATTATCATTACGCACCCGAGTCGTTTTATATAGGTACTCCAGTAACTAAGTCATTTAAACAACTATCGTGAATTTTTTCACGTATCCAAAAACAACCATTTGGCTGTCAGGGGGGGACACTTTGACCACAGAATAAATAATAGTTCTTTGACTAGGCGCTACTTGCCGTCCACTAGCGCCGCCAATTCATTTATTTTTATTATAAGTACTTAAACCAGATCAATATTTAAAAAAAGGAAACAACCATGCCATCTTAAATTGTATCCTAATTTTTTTTAATAACTCTTTAATATTTTTTGTTCTTTGTACTAGTTTTAAAATGGTTTTAAACCAAAAGTAGCCACTTTTGGTTTAAAACCATATTAAAACTTACAGAAAGAATGGAAACTGTTGAAGAGTTATTCAAAAAATATTAGATACAATTTAAGAGGGCATGTTTGTTTTCTTTTTTCATATATTGATCTTGTTTACGCATAATAAAAATAAATGAATTGGCGGCGCTAGTGGACGGCAAGTAGCGCCTTAAAGCGTAATAATTCATAAACGGATGCCTCAATCAAAATAGTAGTTTATGTAGGTTGTGAATGTCGCATAAGGAGGGGAATGAAGGAAACCACTCGTGGACTATTAAAAAACTCGCCAAGGCTCGTTTTTTAAACTCCCACTCGTGTTTTAATACCGAGTTAAGTGCAGTCTCATACACTACTTTATCTACACTCATTACATTTGTCATATACTTATTTCAAAAATTAAGCAAAAAAATATTAATTATAAAATGTGGATTGGCGCCAAACCCCACTGATAGGAGTCTATACTCTATACGGTCTATCTATACCTTCTAAATTCAAAATTCTAATTTTAAAAAAGTTTCTTATTGTTGCCGGCATGAAGCTCGACTTAATACTGAGGTAACTGGAGAGTGCAGTACGAACAATTTTTTGAATACCACAAATAACACAGTGGCTGTCTTCCGTCTCACCTACACTTTAAAAAAATACGTATGGTCATATGAGACAGCTGACAGCCACTACATACATAAATGTAAAATTTGCTGGCGACACTTTTTTATTCAGGGTGAGAGCTCCAGTTACCTCAGAGTATTAAGTCAAACTTCATGGTTGCCGGCTAAAGGGCTTGAAAGAGCGGTAAATCCTACGGTTGCCATGGAGATTGTAAAATTAAGAAAAATAAGTGTTTTATAATGAGTGAAAGCTATATCCGGTTGTATCATAATGACCATTATTAAACACTTTTATTTTTTAAAGTTGACTATGGCATAAAGTGTATCAATATACGTTCAGGCATGAGTTATAACATGTATTATAACATGAGCGTAGATAAAATTGTTTTTACAAACCTGCAATATTTTTGAAATTGCTATCCAACAACACTCCACACTATGGGGTAGACAAGAAAAAAAAAAATACATTCTTACTTCACGTGTAGGGGAAGCAACCTAAAAATCATTTTTTTTTATTTTACTTCACCCCTTTGTCGGCGTGATTATTAAGTATATTCATGACAAATTACAGCTTTCTAGTACTAAGAGTCTATGAGCTAGACTGGGGACTGACAGACGGACAGGCGGACATGGCGAAACTATAAGGGTTTCTTGTTGACTACGGAACCCTAAAAAATGAGCTATGCTTAGGATTGTTGTACCTATTGTATTTTACGTTAAAATAAACTTAAGAATTGTAACCCTGACCATCCAACTTGGAACTTGGCATTCATCTGCACTTAATGTGGCGCTTCGTGTTGCGCAAAGTGCATTAATTAAAGTACAAAGACCTGAGAAATACGACGAGTCATGAAATTAGAAGCTTATCTCAGTAACTTTAGATTACATGTCAGGAATTTCAGTACCTTTTGCGCAAGAGCGTTTGGATGTAATGTATTTTAATTAGGACGGATGGAATAGATATTAAAGCAGAATAAGGAATAGGTAAGTAAAGAAATATTTCTTGATCTCCAATCAAGTAAAATGATTGCTGTCTGTCTGTAGTTTTAGACTCTAGGGGAAAGGTGTCCAAAATGATCCCCCTAAGGAAAATCGGTTACTGTATCCAAAATATTGTAGTAAGAGCAAACATTGAAAGAGACAATTGAAAGAGAAACATTGAATTGAAAGATTTAAGTGTTGTTATACTGGCATGCCATTATTGCAGTCTGATTTATATCTTTAGATTTATTAGAGATTTTCTAAACCTCTACTAAAGGATCATTTTGTACACCTGGGTGTCTAAAACAATCCCATACTATCTTGTTTGGTTAACCCATACATTTTTGGTTCAAAATATTTTATGTGCTCAATGAGTTCTCTTTCAAGCTGAGGTGTAAACACCGTTTGTTTACTGCCCAAAGTCTTAACTGCACCAACTGCTTTTTTGTTTTAGCACCATTACAGGTACAGAAAACTGTCTTGTCGTACAGAAAACTCACAACTAGATAGAAATACAAAAAAACGTGACTAATTTTAAATTGTTTTTCAAGTTTGGTGAAATCATTCCTGGGATCGTTTTATACCCACTAAAGTGGATCGTTTTACCCCGAATGTTGAATTTACAAAAGGTGTCGAAGTACAACCTCAAAACATTATCTTGGTGAGATATAAACGAGATTCAAATGTTACTGAATATCAATAAAAACTACCAGGAAAACTTTCATTCACATATCCACAAAAGAATTTCAACAATTTAATTTTGATTGCAGGCTTATTCTAGATCGAAGACAGCTTTTATTTTTTGCAATAAATCGACGCGGTGTACTCACACCGCCATGACACTTTATTGGGCTACTGAGTGGAGTACAGGGAAGACGTTAGCCAACAAATCGCATAGATGGCACTAGTATTTTCGTAGAAACTGTAGGGAATCATTTTACCTCGAGGGATAATTTTGTACACTTTTCCCCTACTCTCGATTAAGTAAATGTAGAGAACAAGACAAATTCGATTAGGTATAATCTGTCCTACTTTTATATGTTAAGTACTTAGGTATACTTAGCTATGTAAAATAACACAAGATTTTCAAATTGTTGGTAAGTAGGAGGTAGGTACCTATGTTTTTTGTGGGGTGAAACATTTGCGATATGACAGCATTTTTAAATGAAAACGTATTGAATTGATTCATGCGAATAACAGAGACGATACACATATTAATCATATTATATGTAGGAACAGAAAGATTGATAGATGTGACACCGTATAAGTAGGTAAGTAGGTACTTAGGTATGTCACGTACCTAGGTAGGTATGTATTTCAAGTTAAATATCATTTTATTTTCCTACAACATCAGACATATTTATTTACATTATTAATTTAAAACAATACTGTCAGCCGTAAATTATTAATCACCTTATCACCAAGCAAGCCCGTTCTGTTTATCAGTAAGTATTTCTTTATCGTCGTAGTATAATTTTCGTAACGCCACGCACGCCACTGAAACGAAACACGGTCATATCACAATATGTCTTTAGCATAGATGTCAACTTACGATAAATAAAATAGTCAAGATAAAAGAGATAAACCGTATTTTTAAATAACAAATAAAGACAACGACCTCTTGCGAAATTTAGGTTTTGATGAAACTTTATATTAAGTTAGGTACCTTTATTAAATAAGTTTTACAAGTTTTTCTTACCTAGGTACTACTTATCAATTTAGAAGCTCGAGCCACCTTACCCTTACCCCACCTAGGTACATACCTACCTAAGTATGCACTTACATACATATTTCATCAAAATCAAAATTATATTTCAAAACTTTATATTTTATATAACCCTAATTCTTAACCGAGTTCAAAAAAAGGAGGAGGTTATCAATTCGGCTGTATGTTTTATTTTTATTTTTTATGAGTGTTACCTCAGAACTTTTCAGTTAATGAACCGATTTGGATAATCCTTTTTTTATTTGAAAGGTGTCGTTTCCCGTGTGGTCCCATTCAAATTTCATCAAGAACTGACGAGAAGTTCTGGAGTTATCCTGAAAAATGCGTAGTTAGACTTTAGTTTGCGTATTTAGACGATTTCTTACTTTCATCAAAGTGGGGATAATTTTCAAAAAATTTTTTTCTTTTTCGAAAGTTTATTATATTTCTGTCGTGATCTTATTTTCACCAAGTCAGGATCATGAAATTCCAGAAAAATCGAAAGAAATTCTCAAATATAGGCAAGCCTTAGACGTTCGATTTATTTTTGGAGTTAGATAAATTTAGGTAGGCGTAGGTATATGCAGGAATGGACCTTCAGTTGTATTCCTTCAAGTTATTTAGGAATCTAAAGATGGAAAGCTGATCTCTGTAACGGTTAGGATATTTACAACAACTTATCATAATCACCATGTAGCTTCTTAAGCTACGATTATTACACTAAAAATCGAAGATAAAACGTTTTTCAAAAAAATGTAACCGCCTTCAAAAAGAATCTTCAAACAAGAATTAACAAACACTAAAAAACGAAAAAATAATTAGAATTCTTAATTCAAAGGACGAAAATGCGTGACTTTTTCTAACTTAAATTGGTACTTATTTACTGAACTGTTTGAAGTCGGTGCCCAGCCAAAAATAATAATAACGAATTATACTGAGTGAAATAACAAACACATATTAAAAAAGACCCGGTCCCAAGCGTGAGGTGTAGGACGTATTTACCTCAAATACCTGTTAGACTTGGCACCGACTTTAAACAGTTCAGTACCTAAGTAAGTACCAAGAAAAGTTAAAAAAAGGTCACGCATATTCGTCCTCTGAATTAAAAACTCTAATTATTTTTTTTTATTTTTAGTGTTTGTTAATTCTTGTTTGAAGATTGTTTTTGAAGGCGGTAACATAAAAAAAAGGTTTTATGTGTAGGTAGGTACGTACTTACTCGTATCATCACAAATGAAGTTTCTAATAACGAGGGTTTCGTTTAAAGGTTAAAGGTACAAAAATTTATTTCGTAGGAGGACTCAATGTACCTACCTAAGTAGTATTTTTCTGTTGAAATACTTAGTAACCACAAATTTTATTTCGTTGGTAATTAGGAGGACTCAAAGTATTTTACTGTTAAAATAATAAACACACTAACACTATTAAGTAGGTGGTGAGGTGACAGTGGTGACACTCTTGGAATATAGACAAACTTATAAACACCTGTAAAAATAGCAAGTTACTCATTTGACTAGGTACAAATCTCTTTGTATTAACGGCAGCTAGATAAATAAAACTTACAGCGATAATAAATTGAAAATATTACAATAGTACCTACCTACTTACTTAGGTACCTACCTACCTACAATTACCAAGGTTGCGTATTTGAGTCCGAAAATCTATCGCGGGGCTAGAGGGGGGGGGGGGGGGGGGGGCAAATTTGGTTGAGGGGAGGTTCACGTGGTAAAATGATGAATAAATAATATGTAGAGAAAAATAGCCCCTATGCGCCCTTGTACCCGCGCCTAGGGTTACCATATCTCAGGATTTGGCCTGAGATCTCAGGATTTTTGGACTCATCTCAGGATTGCGGCCGGATTTTGCAAAACTCATGAAATCTCAGGATTTTTAGAATTTCCAATAAAATACAAAAGAAATAGTAAAATAAATGCTTAGATTAAAAGATCTTTATAGAATAAACTAACCTCCTTTGGTAATAATTAATTAATAAGTACTAATTTATCTTAGTAGATACATAACTTTTTAAGTAAGGTTTTTTCTTTAATTAAGTATTGATTTATTGCACCCATCCCCCCCCCCCCCCCCCCCCCCTCCTCTTAAACTCAGGCTTTTTCAATGGAAATCAGGCCTATTCTCAGGACTTTTGTTTTTTTCATCTGGGCCGCGCCTGGTTTTTCTATTACGTACCTAAGTAGGTAGGTACCTTCCTTCCTACCTATACAATATTTTCTGTAAGTACCTAGGTACCATTTTTGGTATGTGCAAATGCATTCCCCTCACTCAAAACAAAAAAGTAAGTAGGTACTTAATTACTTAGGTACTTATAACCTAAATAATTATCTATGCAATATAAGTACATATTGTACCTACGTTACCACCACGTTTGACTTTAATTTTGATAGATAGATCGTAATAGGTAGGTACTTAGGTAGGCCGTGAAGAAATAAGTCAAAGAATACTTTTAAAGCGAACGCGATAGCTACCTACGTTTGCACAAGCGTAAATTAGGTACGGGCACAGAAACAGAATAGATATAAGTATGATACCTAACCTACTACCGTACTGAAAAATGGAAAATAAAGTATTTTGAAAAAATCAACCCGTCTCACAACCTTGATCACAACCGTGATTTTTTTCAAAATACTTTATTTTACATTTGTCAATAATACTTACTTAGGTAAGTACCTAAAAATTGCATTGTGAATGCAAAAAAGTAAAAATTTAAATATCTTACTATAGGTACCTAGGCATACTTTCAGTTGTCCATCTCGTCGTCGCGTCGTCGACTTCCAGGAAACTTGTATCTTAAAATTATTATATTTTCGTGTTAGTGTCCAATGTCCAACTATGTATTTTGTCAAAGTTAACTTGACAAAATACATAGTCTAGTCTGATAACTTGAATCATCAGTAGGTACCTATACCATAGTCAACTTCAATATAAATAAGCACCTATTAAGTAGTCTCCTTGCTTATACTTAGATACTTGCATACCTAGAGATGTACCTATGTAAATACTGAGAGATAACCCCGTCCAAGAAAGAAGTTATCAGTTGACCCTCTGACCCAAGTAGGTAGGTACCTCGCTCACAGAACTGTCATGAATAAATGCATTGTAATGAATCTCCTCAATTATTTAAAATACATAATGATTACAAATAGGGAGTAGCCACCGTAGCTTTTCAAAAAAGTATGTGAGTATGTACGAGATAGTACCTACGGTACCTACCTACCTCTACCTACCTACGAACCTATATCTATAAGTAATAATTTTACAAACAACTGTAAAACTGTAAAGGAACCATCTAACTAGGTAAATACTACAACTACCCACTCAAGGTAAACATATTATACGCCATATGGCGTTGAAATTCAAGTAAAAATAGAACTAAATGGATCACGTTTTCATTCAAATCAACTAAAATCTTAATTCTTAGAAAGAATGGATTCTTTTCTACGAATTTAATTATTTCAGTTGGACTGTCTGTGTTTTCCCCGTCATAGATTAGGTACTACGAAAGAGGTCCTCCTTCTTGGAAACTTTTCCTAAAATATCTCTTCAATCCAATGACGTTTTATTAATCATTGCTTCAATCTAAATATTTTTAAAGTTAAAACTTCTTTAGCGGCGTTGTGTACTTTTTGTGATGGGTAAAAAATGTTCAACTCGCGTCAGGCAGGACAACACGTGACCGTCAGTTAAAAAAATCGAAAAACTGTTGAAATGTCATTAGAATACGAAGGCAAATTTCGCCACCGTTTCCAAAGTTGTTATAGCCCAGATTAGAAACGGGCGGCATTGAAGCCAGAAGACCTCGATTCAAATTCAGTCCGTATGTTTAATTGTATCAAAAATAGAAACTGCTTGTCTGATGACTGTAAAGGCTTAGTTCTAAATTAAAGCTATAATTGATAATATAAATAAAAAACCGGACAAGTGCAAGTCGGGCTCACCCACCGAGGGTTCCATACCTACATCTATACATATAATAAAGCTATATAAACCATTAACCGACTGTGTTGTCACTTCTTGTTTGACCGCAAAATTAAGCTCGTTTGTGATAGGAAAATGAGGTAATTTAGAAAAAATAACCAATATATTTTAACAAATAAATCATCAATATATTGGTATTTGTTGGTAAAATATTATACGTAATAATAAACATTATCACGAAATTTCTAGTCTCTCCACATCAATAATTAGAAGTTAAATTATGACCGCGCATATTGATTTTTTGATTACGTACTTTAATGGCTATATTTTTATGATTTAATTACAAATACTTATATAGTTTTCAGATTTTTCCATGTACTTGTAGTATAAGACGATATTACTTGTCTCATAGTTCCAGATCTACAGGAAGTACCCTATGAATTTTGATTTCCTCAAGGGACGCTCTTAAGAGTGTCAAAATATGCGTTTTTTGAGGCATAAACAGCCGTGTCTTTTTTTTTCATTAACTTAAAAGTTTGAATTTTTCGCAGCTTTAAGGAACCGTAGATCTTAGTATATGGTTTTAATTTCAACTCGTTACCTCCAAGCGTGCCCGAGATAAAGAGTCTTGTCTTGAGTTGACAGACAGACGGACGACAAAGTGATCCTATAAGGGTTCCGTTTTTTTCTTTTGAGGTACGGATACCTAAAAATAGTTATTTTGTAAAGAAAATCGTTTTGACTGTCGTGCGATACAAAACTGTCATTTCTTCCATGGCCGCTTCCGCGCCTGTCCACGGTCAAAATCTTTTCCAATATTGAGTTCCCGCTTGACACTCCCTAAAGTCCCAAACGAAGTCCTGTCTGAAAAGAAATTGTGGACACCCTCTTTCTGTGTGAAAGAGATGAAGGGGCCCCAACAAAAAGAAATTTTCAAATTTTTCATCCTCAGTTTTTAATTCAGGGTGTGGCTTCCATACTACAACAACATACAAATTTCTTGATTACCACCAAAGATATTATAATCATAAAGTTAATATACCTATCGGAATAGAGGAACAACCACGGGCTGTCAAACGAAACCGAAATTGTGATGTACGTCATGTCGCTTTTCAGATTAATATCGATATCGATAATATTAAATAGAAGTAATAAATAAATATATATTGGACACGATCACATTCATTGTTCCAATGCCAAGGTATAGTAGCTTAAGCACTAGTATTATGGAAATTGGAAACAACCACATACACCCAGACCCGAGGAAATATTGAAAAATTCGTTTTCAAAATTTACCCGACCTGCGGGGCTACCGGCTAAGAAATATGGATATGGGTATGGGCTTCAACTGTCATTTGAATTCCTTATCTTGATATATTTTTGCTGCTTTGTTCTGTTGAACGTTGCTAGCTAGTTATCGTTTTACCCGACGTCACAAAACAAGGAACTGATAGCGGCTATTTTCTTTATAAAATTGACTTAAAGTTCCCAAAAACGTATGAAGTTCATACTCATAAAGTTACGCGGTAGCCCCCCTGGGGGGCTACCGGCTAAAAAATATAGATATGGACATGGGTTTCAACTGTCATTTGAATTTCTTATTTTGATAGATTTTTGCGGCTTTGTTCTGTTGAACGTTGCTAGCTAGCTATCGTTATACCCGACGTCACTAAACAGGGAACTGAAAGCGGCTATTTGTTTTATAAAATTGATTTAAGGCGATACTCGGAAAAATTATGCTAAAGCGAGATAGCAATGAGAAAACGACGCGCGCGGGAGCGAGACCGATTTTGCCGATTACGCAAAAAAAACACAAAATCACTTCGTATTCAAAAACTATAGCGAGTTTAAAAAAATGCTTCTATACGATCCTAAATGTTATTGGTGTCCACTAATTAAACCAATTTTCAATAGTATATGTATCCCCATTTAAGAATAATCTTGATATTTCTTATTTTTTTGAGGTATTTTCAAAAATAAAAAGTGTTGAGCCAAAGTCATAAAAACGTGTTTCTGAAACTATACGATTCTAGATAAAGGTATGAAGAAATATATACCTTATTACCAGATTTGTAACAACTGTAACCGTCCTATAGTTTTAAATCAAAAAGTCCTTACTTTTTCCGAGTAGCGCCTTAAAGTTCCAAAAAACGTATGAAGTTCATATCCATAAAGTTTCGCGGTAGCCCTCCAGGGATCGAACCCGGGACCTCTAGAGATAGCGGCACCTTGAAACCGGCGCCTACACCACTAGCGCGGCCACGGAGGTCTTCTAATAATAATATATTAATATATACCTAGTAATATTATTAATATAACTAAAATAGGATGGGAAGGTATTTTGCATGGCTAAAACTACGATTCTGCGGTGAAGTATGCATATTAATTTAAGAAAAACTCCGAAGAGATTTTAAATCATTTATTATACACTAGCGACCCGGCCATGCTTCGCACAATCCTTTGAACAATTTGTTGGTGCTTCCACAGTGATAGTACGTTTCACTTCTCGCGTTTGGAAATATTTTTCATCAAAATGCTTACTGCATATAATCAATTTAGTCCATGTGTTTCTGGTATCCAAGGTAGTATGAAATCTGAAAGATACATAGATTACTAATGATAGTATAGGTACCTATTCTAACAGTCAAAAACTGATACCTATGGATCAGTTAAATATCTTAAATGGGATTACATTCCCAGGTAATTCATATCTAAACGTAATATAGGTATACTTTAATAACTACCTAATACATATTCGTTTACCGCGTGATAGACAATGGACACGAAATATCGATAACTTGATACAGCCCCAGTGTAAAACGAAAATTATTTCTTTACACAAAATATTCGTAAATTCTGAATTATGTGTAATCAATATTTGCTTGTTACATAAATAAATGTTTATTGAAGAGCATTAACACACTTCGTGCTTTAAATTCGAAGCGCATTAGCAAAAATAAATCTCAGGAAGGGAGGTGTCGGTTTAGAATAATTTACCTGAGAAATGAACATTTTGCGGGATTATTTCATTGTGTTGTACAACAATCAATAACTGAGCAAGGCACCATGTTTCTATACCACTTTTGGCTAAAAATATCTAAGATTGCACGTAAAATCCGAAAAAATTACAATACCTAAATTCTCAGCGTGCTGATAAGTGCTGACGAACTGTCAAACAGTAGCCAAAAACGGTTCTGTTACGTCGCATCACGCATCTCCTTTTATCTCACAGCGTTGTTGCTAGTGACATCCCGTTCGCTCAGCCCTTTTTTTTCTCTATTCCGATAGGTATATTAACCTATGATATTAACTTTATGATTATAATTTAACATTACCACACATTTTGACAGTGTCAATAATACTAAGGTATTTTAAACTTGGAACGCTTCTTGTCATTTTATAATGTAAGATCGTAACATTCGTAACCTTTTTTCTCCGTTTAAAAAAAAAGCCAGTCTGGCCATATAAAGTTTTCATTTAGTTTGTGAGCCTTCATCAAGTAAAAAGTCTAGGGAACCGTTTTCACTTCTGCAGGCACTCCCGGAGTGCAACTTGTTTTTTTATTGCATTGATTTAAAGCTAAACTAAATTTTAATTATACTAGCACTAGCTTTCCGCCGCCCGCGGCTTCGCCCACGTGGTCTACACGACGTTATCCTGCGGGAATGTGATGTTTTTCCTGGATAAAAAGGTAGCCTATGTTCCTCTCCAGGCTACAAAGTGTCTGTGTCCCAAATTTCAGCTAAATCCGTTCAGCCGTTTTGGCGTGATTGAGTAACAAACATCCAAACATCTAAACTTTCACATTTTTAATATTAGTAGGATAAGACATAAGTACCTACACGTCCTTTTCTCTTGTAAGGGCAGACATGGATCACTTTTTTCCATTTGAAACCACCAATATAGGTACCTACCTATCGGTGATCCTCTTCTCTCATCACATTTTTCAATCACGCATTCTATCCATCATCTGCATCTAGTTTACCCCCCTTCTCTACCTAACTCTATCACTTCGTGAACTCTTCCGTCTTCGCCGTGACCTATTGGGTACTATGTTACATCCTTCGATTATATAGGTAAACGTTACATCTATATATATAAAAATGAATTCATATTTCCCTTGGTCACGACATCACGCGTGAACGGCTGGACCGATTTGGCTAATTTTGGTCTTGAAATGTTCGTGGAAGTCCAAGGAAGGATATAGGGGTAGGGTAGGGGTAAGGTAGGAGTAGGGGTAGGGTAGGGTAGGGGTAGGGTAGGGTTGGGTAGGGGTAGAGTAGGGGTAGGGTAGGGTTGTGTAGGGGTAGAGTAGGGGTAGGGTAGGGTAGGGGTAGCGTAGGGGTAGGGTAGGGTAGGGGTAGAGTACGGGTAGGGTAGGGTGGAGTAGGGGGTAGGGCCACGGGAACGAAGTCGCGCTGGGTCAGCTAGTCTAATAATAAAAATCACGTGTTACATGAACTTTTCCAAAGTCCACCGGAGCAAAGCCCCCGGCACTTTAGTACTATTACCTATAATATTCTGTGCCCCCGGCACAGCTAGTCTCCTATAACATAAGCTAAATTGTGTTTCTTTTACACAATTTCAGAATAAGTGGTTCGTTAGCCCTCTCCCTCGTGGTGTTCTGGAGCGCCGTGGTGGAGGGTATGACGCAGCTGGATGTGCTGACCAACGCCAAGCCGCAGCGCTGCCGGTACGAGCGCGCCTACGAGATGTACGGCGCCTACTGCGTCGGGCTCAGCCTTGACGAAATACCGAGCCTCAAAAGGAGTATTGAGGTAAAGTTCAATCATGTCTTTGTAATTTTGGCAAACAAATTCGCGTAATAATATAGGTATCTTTCCCAGTAAGTCAGAACTAAAAACGTGCATACAAATGAATGGGTTACATTTTTATCACACTCACGAGCGACCAAGTCAAATCGCGTCGTCGTGCGTCCGCCTGGTGGACCAAACGCAAGCAGAAACATTGGAGATGGCGCGCTCGTGAGTGGTCCTTTGTTATGGCGCCGCTTGGCTATTCATCCATTTGGAAACCCAACAGGACACGTAATACTAAATGTACTTAGGTACTCTGCGTTTTCAACATTGAAGTACCTACATTTGGCATGTTGGGACGCTCGTGAATGTCCAGCTCGATAACTCTCTAATATTGGAACAGCAGCTTTGTCCAAAACATTCACAAACTCACTTAGAAACTTATTTCAATTTCAGATTCTTGACTTCACTCAGAACAGTCTGAAAAAGCTAAAAGCAGACACATTCTCCAGCTACACTAGTTTGAAGTACCTCTACTTAGCGAACAATCAAATATACAGCATAGACAAGAATGCTTTCGCCCCTCTCAGCTGCTTACAGACACTGGATCTTTCCAAGAACGTAATTCTTGATCTCCCAGACTCCATATTCCAACTGCCGTCGCTGCGAAAGCTGTACCTGCAAGATAATTTGCTACATATAAGTCTTCCAAAACTACAACTTCAGAAACCTATCCAAGCTCCATTAGAGGTTCTGGATATATCCAAATCTGAAATAACTGACCTTCCAAATTGGGGTACTCTACCGTATCTTACCCATTACAATATATCTTATAATCCACTTCATCGGCTAGAACCAAGTCATTTTGCCTCAATGTGCAAACTGGAAAATGTGGATTTGACTAAGGCTACTGACAACATACAAAAGTTGTGTACGCTGAAGCCTACGCTGACATGGCTGCAAGATAAAAGAGTGTACTTCCAGCTTGACGACTACAAAAAATTGAATACAAGAGGTATGTAGGTATTCTATTCATACAGGATCTTTTACATTAATTTAAAACGTGTAAAAATATTAGAGATTTTTTCTTATCGCATCAATATGTTCTTCTACAGAATTCAGCGAATGTCCAACGGGAGAAGAAGAGTTGGTAGCTCTTAATTCGACCTACCACAAATGTAAAGCAGCCTTTTCACAGGTGGGTACAACGCAGATCGACTAGGTACTTAAGGCGCTACTCGGAAAAAGTTTGGACTTTTTGATTTAAAACTATAGGACGGTCATATTTGTTACAAATCTGGTATTAATATATTTCTTCATACCTTATCTAGAATCGTATAGTTTCAAAAACAGGATTTTATGATTTTGCCTCGACACTTTTTCTTTTCGAAAAGACTTCTAAAAATACGAAAATTCAAGATTATTCGTAAATGGGGTTACTTGCACTATTGGAAATTGGTTTAATTAGTGGACACCAATAATATCTAGGATCGTATAGAAGCATTTTTTTTAAATCGCTTTAGTTTTTTAATATGAAGTGATTTTGTGTTTTTTTAGCCGAATCTGCAACATCGGTCCCGCTCCCGCGCGCCTCTTTTTCTCATTGCTATCTCGCTTCAGCATAATTTTTCCGAGTATCGCCTTAATTCTGTAACTTTATTTAGGGATATGAACTTTAACACGTTCCTTGTCCATGACTCCAGTAAGAGTCACATTAAGTTACTTTGCGGTTCGCAACGCAATGAAATAGGACAAAAATACGTTTATTTAAGTGAAGGAGAGGGACACCATATCAGCATCTATCGATGCAAGAGCCCTTCACTAGCGGGAAATACGCCAACTACGGACGCAAGAACGCAAAGTCTAGTGTGCTTGAGCAGCTGCACAAATTATATAGCAGCTGTGGCAGCCAGGTCGACTGAGCGGAATTTATACGTCCATGAATCCATTTGGAGTCTTCATACTCATACAGACTTCATAGTATTTTTCTCAATGGACGTGATGAGAGATTATTTTGACATCGGGACATGTTATGTAGGTACTAGGGGAATACCATAACATAAGTAAAGTACCTATGTAAACTACATAAACATCAAAAATAACAGTGATTTGTAGTATGGTGGATAGGCAACGTGTTAAGATTCGTTTTGACTTTTAATAGTTTTCAGACGATTGTTATGACAGGATAAACAATATCTAACAGGCCTAACAGCCTTGGTACCTACTATTATATATTCTGTGCTAACAGCCAAATATGTAAAAAAAAATACTTAAAATCTCAAATCATTAAAGCTGGGTTAAAGCTTAGTATATCTCGAGGTTAAGCAGTAACGGGGCACAGTTTAGGCATCCATGTAACAAAAAGTAAAATAATTGTAAACATATTTATTACTTACTAGTTGTGCCCGCGACTTCGTCCGCGTGGAATAGTGACTTTCGGCAGCATTTTTAATTTTTAAGGCTAATAAGCTATTTTGTTTTTTTATTTATTTATCCTACCTAGGTACTAATATTATAAATGTGAAAGTTTAGATGTTTGGATTTTTATGTTTGTTACTCAATCACGCCAAAACGGCTGAACGGATATGGCTGAAATTTAGGACACAGATACATTGTAGCCTGGAGAGGAACAAAGGCTACTTTTTATCCCGGAAAAATGACACATTCCCGCGGCATAAGATCGTGAAGTCCACGCGGGTGAAGCCGCGGGCGGAAAGCTAGTTTAATATATATTTTCATATTTTCATATTCATTTATTCAGCATAAATTTACAACATTTGTGCATAACATACATATTAGTACAGCGCTATGAATGCTATTATATATAGGTATTAGCACATTAAAAATTTACATAACATAGCCTTCCGACCGCGGTTTCGCCCGCGTGTACTACACTACGTTATCCCGAGGTAAAGTGATACTTTTAGCCTATGTCACTTTCTAGCTCCTAAACTACCTACATACTAAAAGTCACGTCGATCCGTTGCTCCGTTTTGACGTGAAAGACGGACATACAAACAAACACACTTTCATATTAATAATATTCGAGATAGTATGTCAAAAGAAAATACTTATCACGCTGAACAACTTCTCTTAAGATGCTATATTTGTATCTCTTAAAGTTTAGCTGGGCTGCTAGGGTTCCACATCAGGTGTGCCAGACCTTCGATATTGTTCTGTCAATAGAAAATGTTCATTACGTGAAACAACTTTTCTTAAGACGCCATGTTTGTATCTCATATAGTTTATCCTGGCTGCTAGGGTTCCACATCAGGTGAACCAGACCTTCAAACTTTGTACGTCAATAGAAAGTGCCCATCACGTTTAATAATTTTATTTAAGACGGTATTTTTATATCTCTCATAGTTTGGCTGGACTGCTATGGTTCCACATCAGATATTACGATCTTCAAAATAATTTATAGCCTATATGTTGGCGAGGACCAATAGCTGTATAACAAAAAAGTTTCATCAAAATCCGTTCAGTAGTTTTTGTGTGAAACGCGGACAACAGATAGACAGACAGACAGACAAAAAATTCAAAAACTATATTTTTGGTATCTGTTTCGTTTAAGAAGACCCCTGGTGGTATTTTTTTCTATTTCTTTTCAATGTACAGAATTGGATAATAAATAAATAATAAAATAAATAATAATAAATAAATAAATAACTTCTTACATTCACACCAATTATCTAAGCCCATGTTAATTTCATTAAGAAACTGTATCATGGAAAACTTGATAATGGATAAAATATATACTTAAATACTTTTTTTTTTGTAAATAAATACTTAATATACATAGTAAACACCCAGACCAAGACAAATAGACATGTTCATGCACACAAATATTTGTCTTGTTCGGGAATCGAACCCGAGACCACTGGCGCAGAAGGTGGGTAGCCTACCTCTGCGCCAAATCGGTCGTCATCGGATCGTTTACAGTTTTATTATAAGTATAGATATAGATGTAACTAGCGGAACTCCCGTGAAAATATCGGGATAAAATATAGCCTATGTTAATCAGGAATAATGTAGCATTCTAAAAGTGAAAGAATTTTTGAAATCGGTCCAGTTGTTTTTGAGTTTTTTTATTACATACTTAAGTACTTACATACAAATCTTTCGTCTTTATAATATTTGTATAGAAGAATAGAAAAATACCCTTAGGTATTTATACCTATACTGTCCATGGCTGGTGCTTTTACCTTACCTCCATTATTTTAGCTGTATGTTTATCTTCTTTCTTTAGTTGCAGATCCACAAAACGTCCCGTAGAACATGGCTTACAGTGACGGGGGGCCTGGCTGGTTTTCTCGTCGGGTTCATGCTGGTGTTGTACCTCATGCACCGATACAACGTCGCACATACCAGGACCAAGGCGGAGAAACTGAAGAAGGCTACACCAACGAATGACCCCGACAAACAGGCGACGGTTCCTATACTCGTTAACGAAGCAAACGATGTCTCTAGACTATAACTTAAATCATTCAGTGCCCGTGGTCCTACTGCGTGGTCCTATTAGTTCCCACAGGCAAATTTTTGTATCCCTGGTTCTATCAGTAGGACTATGGGCACCTAGCATTACCCGTAGTCCTGTTAGTAGTACCACGGGCATTTTTACTTGTACATGGTTCTATCGATAGGACTATGAACAAGTAACAGTGCCCGTAGTTCAACTAGGAGTAGGAGTAGTAAGAACTCCTTTTTTCTGGTTGTACTGTATTTACATTAAAAGAGTATTTTATTTTTATTTTGAATCCTTGTGTCACGTTGACATTGATTATTTTCCGTGTAATTCTTGATGCTAAATCAAGGGAAAAGGGAAGTCTCGCAATGGATTTTATTAAGCGGAAGGGCGGTACTGTGCTGCTATATAGTAGACACCAGTATTATAAGTTGAGGCCTTATAAAAAAGAATTGGCAGTTTGGAGGTGCTCTAATTATAAAAAAGAAAAATGTACGGGTACAGTCACGATAAAGGTAACTCATGTTCATATTGGCCTCTCTACGGGATTATGCAAACAATGACTTCTGAACTTTAGACCATGACCAGAAAATACTACGACGATGGGCCCTAAAAATTCCCCGTAAAGTTTTATAAAAATCCTTTTCTATTAGCAACTTACTAAATAAAAACCTCTGAGAGCGCCACTTTCGGTCAGGGTACCGCCTTAAGTCATAGACGCCTCAGAACCAGTAACATTTCATAATATTGACGTTGATTTGATGAGTAGGACTATTGCCCATAAAAAATAATTATGTTCTTATTAGAGTCCTACTGATAGAACTACGAACAAAAAAAATTGCCTGTGGTACTACCAGTAGGACCATTGCCCATTCGAAATAATCATGTTTTTGTTATAGTGCTACTGATAGAACTACGGGCAAAAAAAATTGCCCGTGGTACTACTAATAGGACCACGCAGTAGGACCACGGGCTCTGAATGACTTAAATGCTATTACTAGTGTACAGTCGGGGACAAATTCGGTGAACCACTTTTTACTTCTTTTCGTGTGGCTGGCGTTTCACTGTTCACTTGCAGTCCTAATCCCTTATTGTTTATGTATTGTACTAACCTAGTTTAATACATAACTAGATAGTAATAGGGACTGCTCGTAAATTGCGCGGCATACCAGCAGCCACAAGAAAATAAGTACCTAAAAAGAAAGAAAATTCTGAAGATTAATTTTTTTATATACCTACCGAGGTAAAGTAACTGATATTATAATTCTCTAATTTAATGCTGTACAATTTTTTTAGTGTTGGATAGATAGAACATATTAGCTACACCCAGGGACAAATTCAGTGAGCCGCTACTTAACTACTTCTTTTCGTGTAGGTAGCATAGTGACTCGCCATTCACGCGCAGATCCTATTATTAGATATTTGGTTATGTATAAGAGTTGGACTATATCTGGCAGCACGGAACAGCACTTTTCTATGCTGATATCTTTTTCTGACGCACCGAAACGTCAATAACTAGAGCGAGAAAGAGAACAGAATGATATAGCATGCGGCAAAATCGTCGAAGCGGTCGTGCTTTTTCTCGTTCTAGCAAATGACAACTCTGAGAGACAGAAAATAATACCATAGGAAAGTGCTTTTCTGTGCTGCCAGATGTAGTTCAACCCTTAAACTAGAGTAGTGTAATGCCTATGCAATTACGGACAGACAAGAAAGTGCACGCCGCCGAGACGCCAGCCACACGAATAGAAATATGAGGTGGTTCACCGAACTTGTCCCTGGTTGTACTCCGCTTTCCACTAATAAAAACAAATGATTGATAAATATTCATTGTATAGGTTGAATGCATCTTAATTAGGTGCTGAATAATTTCAATGCTTTAAAAATGAACAGAAGCTAAGGATTGTTATATTAGGTATTTGGCTAAGGGAAAAGATGAATTGTCAGAAACTTTGTAAGAGAAAATAGAATATTAACTGTAACGAACTTAATCGACATTGGTTCACTGAAAACCATAGAGCTGAGAACCCAAAGAATAGTTCGAAAATATTATTGCCTCGATCATAATAATAAATAACTCTATGAGTACCTATGTGCATACCAATTGTGTTAATTTATTTATTTAAAATTTTTTATAGAAGAATATTTTTCTTTGCGATCTGCAGCATTTTAATAGATTTTAAGCACTCTCTATGCCATATTTTTAAGTAGTACGAAAATTATGAAGTGATTGATTGAGTTGAGGTGTCTTTATCATTAGATATCATGTCTTTCGTAATTCTACATATTATTTTACAGTAAGCTAGTATTAAAACTGTTAAAAAGAGGCTTTAAAAGGCTGACTAGTGTTAATTTTCATGGTCATCACCAAACACAATGTTTCTTTTGTTTTGTTTCATAACTTACAAGTCCCTAACCATTTTTTTTTTGTTATATCTATACTATTTAAGTACCTACTGTTAGAATATGTGAATACTAATAAGTCAAATAATTAATTTATTAAGATAAGCAACGATTTGCGTGTTTAATAAATAGATAATGTTACAATCACAATGTCGTTATAATAAAATTTGCCTTTACACATCAAATTAGTGACCTATTGCTAGGCAACTGTTTAAAAATTCACTGTGATAGTTAAAATATATTTTTTTGAAATAAAAACCCATTTTATTTCTTATACTTATTCTGTTCCTACTCGCCAAAATGGTAAAATTAAAACATCATACCCAGTTTAAAAAAAGTATTATATTTAAATGAAATAAAACAAACTGAACTAAATGGTCATAAGCTAAAAATATGAAGCATTAGATGCTATGCTGATTTTTGTCACAATAATGATAACAAACTCGCGACTCATTACAGTGTGTAAACTATACGAATCAATAAAACAACAGCTTTGAATAAACAAGAACAGTTGGTTCCCTCAGTTGGCATGTCGTATGACCTCTTCTACCGCATCGCCAGGGACATGCATTGAATGCCAGCTTTAGGGTGGTTCCGTCGAATGGTGTCCAATTTTCGAGAAATGTTATAGTAGCCTCAGGTGTCTTTCTTTTCACTTTCGTTGACCGATTTTGCCGTTCCTGTTGTGTCCTTATCTTTTGCCAATCGCTGCTTACTAAACTTGCCCATGCCCGGTTGATAAATAACAAGGCTTGGACGATCCTGAAAAGAAAAAATTATGGTTCAGACTTATCTTTGTTAATTTTACATTACATACACATCAATTTATGTTTTTCTGTCTTACCTTATTCCTAATTCTTCTTTCGCTGCGACGTTCAGTACCGTCACTCTTTTCTTTATCTTCCGATCCTTCCCTGTCTGAAGACTTACTTCTATCATCTAAACTTTTTTGCCTCCTTAGGACAGACTCTTCTTTATCTGCAATTCCACTTGAGTCAAAGCTATTTCGCCTAGCTTTCGAAACATCAATGACTTTTTCGGTAACATTGTCATTGGAGTCTTTAGAATCTTTATGTGATTTTGCATCGTCTAATTTCATCTTTTTATCCATTCCATCAATTATCTTGGTTAGGTCGTCCGTTTTAACTTGTGGCAGTTGCGTGAATGGTTTGATGTCATCATGGTTTAAATTTTTTGATTTATTTTCTGCTGACATGTATTTATTTATAGCTGATTGCTTATCTGATTTCACTGCTTCCACTTGCTTTATTCTTTCTTTTCTAGTATCACTGTACTTTTTGCTCTTAAGTTCGCGCGGTGATTCCTTGTTGAATTTGTCACGCTTGTCTTTTTTGAAGCCTTTATCTGAATCATCAGCTTGATCTTCATCCTTTCCTAACGATTCTTTCTTGTCAGTATCATTTTTCCTCCTTTTGTCTAAATTTAAGCCTGCTTTCCTCTGCTCCCTAAAAGTTTTCGATTCAAAGACAGTGCCATCTTTGCCATCAGTTTTAGCGGAATCATCTTTCGATTCTGTTTTTTCTTTCTCCCATTCTCTTGATTTTATTTTCTTGACATCGGTATCTGCAGATTCTTCCTCCTTAAATATTTCAAAAAGATATTTTAGCAAAATTGTGAAGAATTAAAAACCGCTTAATAGCATAATTTGTTACAGTGGTAATAAAATTGACAATCTGGTTTAAAATAAGTATTAGCAGTTGATCTTGGATATTACAATGGGTCATTTATGACGTTAACTACTTTCCTTTACTAACAAATTCAGATATCTATAAAGAACAAAGTACGAATTATAAAAATAAAAAACAAAACAATTACTTTCAACATGACTTTCGGTACAACCATCATGGCTATTTGTTTTATGTAAGTATATAGTATGTACATCAGCATAAAATCTAATAAAAAGTTATATTCCTACTTTACTAAAATTATGATTATAACATGATTAAGTTTGATATGTCGTAGGATGATTTGATAAACCGAATTTTCAGATTTTCATTCAATGTTACCTACTAAAGCAAATCGTATTTTAGCAAACTCTCGACTTTTTTCAGTAAAATGTCATTATTACCATTTTTGTAAAATCCTTAGGATTTTCGCGAAGATTCGGTTTATCATATCATCCTACAATACAAAATGGTTTGTAGTGGAACCCGACTTAATACAACTAGGCTAAATAGGATATAATTGTTCTTGTTAGCTACTGTTTATAAATTACTTTCAAATAATTGTAAACCTTAGAACATGTGTCACCACCACTTTTCTGACTCGCATCTTGGGTATCTTTTTTGACACAAACTTTACCAGATGTAAGAGTAAAGGTATTATGTGTTTTCATTGATAAAGCGGGAAAATGACTGTCCCAATCAGAATCCGTGCTGATAAACTCATCAGAGCCATGAGTACTCTTCAACTCTGATCTAACTGTACTTCTTACTTTACTTTTGTGGTAGACTCTTTGTTCCCCGAACCAGAAATTTTTATGCTTTTGGTCATGGAAATCTGTATTTTCTACAAATGTTTCATCTTCTGATATATCACCAGGTCTCTATGGGAATTAATTAACCATAAAGACTAGAATGAAATTTCACCATGCTCAAATTACTGAACTTCTTTATTGGCGCGGCTACACTATCGTCGAATCGCAAGGAAAGTGTCGTGCGGAGTGGACAGGGAAGGGCGTTGTGTGACCGCACTTTCACCTTGCTCGAGTGAGTGCACTGTCGCCACGATGTCAGCAAGAGTAAGAGAGTAAACATTTACGGAAATGTGAACGCGATCGGAAGAAGAGTAGCAGCGCCATATTATTATCAGAGGGCTGAGTGTAAGTTAGTAAATTCGCATACTATCGCGTTTTAGAGAAGTTTTGACAGATATATTGTACAGTCGCCAGCACGTCGGGTTACTACAAAATGTCAAAATTTATTAATTGAACTGAACTCTTACCTGTTGGACATAAGGTTGAATTTTAGTTAAAGAAATTAGACAGTTTGTAGTAACTTGACGTGCTGGCGACTGTACTACTTAAGATTTAGAATAAAATAAAAATCGTAATTCAAAAGCGGTCGTTACGTTTGCACACTTACCTACACTCGGGATACTGTTCAGTTTAGTTCAGTCATGAACTTTTGTATTCAGACTATAACTTATGTTTCTAAAAGTTATTGCTTTAGAGTTAACCTCGAACTGCCTTATTTATTTAACCTTTTTGCCGCTTTCGCATTTATCCGACAAGTATTTATGTTTATGTAACTACTCTTGATTTTTATCGTTGGGAGGTAAACCAGTGTTTCTGTTTTGTTTATCTATTGAAGGAAATCAAATATTACATACATCCAATAAAAGACTTATTGGATAAATCCGACACGTGGCGGTTAAAGGGTTAAGTAAAAATGTTAAAACATAAAAATAGTTTACCTTGATGGATGCATCTTTGCCCTTACGCTCAATCCTCATTTTCCTCTTGTCATTTTCTCTTCGGCGTCTTTCATCGCGTCCTCTCTTATCCTGTTTACGGGCAGCAAGATATTCTAACAAAGGAGTTGATTGTACTTTTTTGTCATTACCTGTAACATTATACAAATAAGAAACAGATGTTTAATCGCGCACGAAGGGTACCAAAGTGAATATACAACTAAATATTATGTGAATATTTCATGCGTCTACCTACCTGTTGCTGTTATTAATATCGAGCAAAAAACGGCAAAAAAGTTAAGTTTGTTGTGTGGGAGCACCCTTAAATATTTTTTATTAATTTCTATTTTTTTTTTAAAGTGAATATATACCTAATCAAATATTTTGTGACAGACAGACAGACAGCGAAGTCTTAGTAATAGGGTCCCGTTTTTACCCTTTGGGTACGGAACCCTAAGAAGTAGGTCTATAAATAATAATGAAAAACAATCCTACTAATATTATAAATGTGAAAGTTTAGATGTTTGTATGTTTGTTACTCAATCACGCAATACGGCTGAACGGAATTGGCTGAAATTTGGGACACTGAAACTTTGTAGTCTGGAGAGGAACATAGGCTACTTTTTATCCCGGAAAAATGTCACATTCCCGCGGGATAACGTCCTGTAGTCCACGCGGGCGAAGTTGCGGGCGGAAAGCTAGTATCACATAAATTATCTAACTTCATGAGGTCTACCTTTAATGGCAGAACTTTTTCTGTCATAACTCATAATATTGTTTTGTATGCATAACAACAGATGGTAGAAACTTCAATGCGCAGTAAATCTTTTGGCATACACTCATCTAGCATACATTCAAAACGTCTTTTGGCATAAATTTCGTTAATTAAGGGCCAGTTTTTTGATCCGTAGTTAACTCAACCATTGGTTAAATATCGTAACTATTAGTTAAAAATCATCGAAATGCATTTTTTGACCCCTGGTTAGCCTAACTAATGGTCAAATATCTAACCATTAGTCAAAAAATTTAACTACCCGGTATGGGAGGGTTAACAATATGGCCGCTGGTTATCCTGTGCAATAACAGCTGTTTGGCTTTAAGTTTGGTTCTAAAACTAAAAATATACGATTATCATATAAATTAAGTCTATAATAGTGATGAATTTGAACGTAGTTAGATACTTTGATGTAGAAAGTTCGTCAGAGGAAGATGATAATATTTTAATGGAATATGTGTTGTTGAGAAGGCCAAAAACCTTTAGACCTCGTCATCCGCCCTTAGAAACCTGGGATGATATAGATTTTTGTCACCGGTATCGTTTAACAAAGGAAACAGTAATCTGGATTGTTACTGAAATTGAGAATGATCTTAAAACGTCCACACTCAGGTATGGATATAGTTAGGTACCTAACCTAAAATATTTTAATATCTACACTTAATTCTTTACCTACTAACTTTAGGTAGGTACCTACATAATACCATACCATACCATAAATGGCAAAACCATTATATCGCAGAAAGTTCACAGTCAGAATCGTGTTATAGCATACATGTCACAATAGCAGAAAATGAATTAGAACACAATCTATACATATAAAACTCTAAATTGATTGATTCATTGTTGGCCTAAGGCGTAGAGCCCTAACGGCTGAAGGTAGAGACACCATTTTTAGAGGGTAGATACCTTTCATGATGTAGATGAGCACTAAGAAAGGGTTTTGGAAATTTCCCGTTATACAGGTTGTGACAGGATGTTCCAGTTTGTATGGGGATTTTTATAGGGCTGAAGGTAGAGACACCATTTTTGGAGGGTAGATACCTTTCATGGTGTAGGTGAGCACTAAGAAATGATTTTGGAAAATTCCCGTTATTCAAGCTGCTACAGGGTGTTCCAGTTTGTATGGGAATTTGTATAGGGCTGAAGATAGATACATCATTTTTGAAGGGTAGTTTCCTTTTATAATGTATGTGAGCACTAAGAATGCGCTACGAAAAATTCCCGTTATACAGGGTGCTACAGGGTGTTCCAGTTTGTATGGGGATTTGTATAGGGCTGAAGGTAGAGACACCATTTTAGAGGGTAGATACCTTTCTAGGTGTTGGTGAGCACTAAGACAGGATTTTGGAAAATTCCCGTTATACAAGGTGCTACAGTGTGTTCCACTTTGTATGGGGATTTGTATAGTGCTGAAGGTAGAGACACCATTTTTGGAGGGTAGATAGCTTACTTGATACTTATATTGGTAATCCGTAACTTTCGAAATAAACGCACAACTATCTTAATCACGCGCACGAATTCGCGGGCAAAAGCTAGTGTATATATATGTCACCGTAAGATTATGAAACCCGTTAGTTTATAATCTACCTCGCGACTCGCGAGATACAACTTTCGATTTTATGAACAGTTCGTACGAGATAGTATGCACACGGCTGCGAGCCTCGGAAGTCCTGTAGAACACGTGATAGGTTTTTGTATCAATACTACTTATGGATTGTTTCACATCACTGAATGGGCTTCGATTACACTCTAGGGGTCGGGCATACAACAATTTATGTGGAGTCGATTTTGCAGCGATTCGATTCTGTCACTGACTTTAGTAGCACAACATTTTAGAAAACACAATTTAATGACTTTTTAATACATTATTTTAATTCAATTGAAGCTTATAATGTTATTTTCTAGAAATAACCATCTTTAAAGTATGACAAATGAAATTAATTATACTAAATACTCGAGGCACCAAAGAAACGTTAAGCTAATCGATATTTGGCGAAATTAAATTTATGCCAATAATTAATGATGATGATGATGATGAATTAATTATACCATATGAAATTCTGCCATTTCAATAATTCTGCCATCTGAATAGAGGGTATGCCATTGTAAATTCGGGCATACAAGCATTCAGCCAATCTCTAATTATGCTAAATATGTTTTCTACCTTACAACTATTTGTCAAAAGAAGATTATGCTAAGTGTGTTATGCCAAATAAGTTTCGGAGCATCGAGATTCTGCCCAGATAGATGAAGCCCAATTTCAAGATAGGTAGCACATAAATGGCTAGAACTTGTACTTAAGAAATTTTGACCATGAAAACTATGGTAACAGTAAATCATACTCAGATTCATTTAAACCAAACCATTTTTATATTAATATACATATGTAATTAAGCTGCAGAGTACTGCAACTGTACTGTACCTACTTAACTCTAAGTACTGTACGTTTAGGTGTAAGGTCATTCTTATCAAAGAATAAAAATCAGAGATTTTTGAGCTTTTAGCAACGGAAAGACAATATCCAATGTCAAACTATCATCATAATCATAAACGATACCAACTGTCGAAATGCTATCAATAATATAACCGATCAGTCTGCATATAGAAATTTAAGGATTTCCTTCAGAAACCTGCTGCATTTGTGATTTTAATCGAATAGGCAAGGCAATAATGCCCCTAATCATAATTTAGAAGCTTAATACGCTAAAATGCCTTGAATAAAAAAAAACATACAAAATGTGCATATAAGGTGGTATCATCGCTCATTGCACTTGATTTATCATGTAAACCTAACATGCCCGTCGTGTCGCTCCTCGCACCTATTAACTCTTTGTGGCTAGTATGTATGCCTCTATGCATAGTAATAGTGATAAAAGGTCACTATGAGCAAGCCAACACTCTCCCATATTTTTTTTGGAAAATAACCTCTGAACAAAACTAAGATTTTTCTAAAACAATACATTATAGCGCAAAAAGTTTTTAGATAAGAGGTGTCATTGCCTATCCATTAAAACCAAAATTACAGAGATACTAATGCCGCAGGTTTCTAAAGCCAACCCAATTAATACTGGTTTTTATATTAAATAAAACAATCATAAATCACAAAATAATGATCATCAGAAATAAAAAAAATTGTTCTTAGATACAGTACTGCAATGAATAATTGTTTTCCTGAATACTTTTGCTTAGTTCCAAATGCACAAGCTTACCATCATTGACAGGATATGAATATTCCAGTTTTGGTTGATTCTCAGTCTCAGGATCTTTATTAAGAGTTTCTATGAACTCTTGGTAGATAGGATCACTTTCGATGGTACCACATTTGGGATCCTTTTTCTTTTTTTTCTTAGGTATTCTTTGAAATGGTGCATACTCAACAATTCCAACATACTCCACACCTGAAGTACAAATGCAAGTCACACATTTTTACGAGGTACTTAAATTATTTTGTTGAAAAAGCACAATATGTAAACATAAGTCGCATATGCAACGCAACATACACAACGCATATGATAAGTGTGTTTCTAGACATACGAATTTAATGGTCTAGATGTCATAATGCGTTGCATACGTAGCGTATGTGGGATCAGTTTGTCTCTACCTTTATTAGTCCATAGAAAAAATAAGTACTGTACCTTTTTCATCTAAAAAAATATACCCATCAAACTTATCTCTAAAGAGATAAATATCATCTACATTTATAAAATTTATATAAGCTCTTGAGTACACGTTATTTCCAAGGGACATGTCAGGTTTAGCAAAGTAGAAATGATCATGTTCTGGTATAGGCGATACTTGTTCTAAAAACGCTTCCTCGGTCATAGTAGGTGGCAAACGCCGAAGTATTATCTGAAAGAAAGTATTAATTTTAACAAACAAAATCTATAAGAAACAAATAAAGTTAACAATTATTATTAGGGGTCCAAATAATGACTTTGGTCAGTGGCCGTTGACTCTTTGCTTTCTTGTCTTTGTTCTTGTTGGTAAAGGTTTTACTCCCTGAATCAGAATGTGAATCTTTAGCATCTTGATCCTCGGTCATTTTTCAGAGTTGATTTAAACTGAATAAGCCAAATAACAAGTTCGATTGCTCGACATTATCAAAAAACCGTGTGTGAATCTATCGTGTGAAATTTGACAATGACAACCACAAATGACAACCAGGCATCAAAACTGTCAAAATAATTCAGTGATGCCATGCCAGATGCCCATGTCGTGCGCTTGTGTGTGTTGCATTTGCCCGTGCGGGGCAGCGAAAAAATCCCTTAAAAAAGCTAAAATCAATTATTTTGGCTCGCGTCATCATCAAGATTTCTTTTTTTAGCTTACTAATTACTTGATGAACTTTTTTTGGAGATGTGGCATCATTGGCTGGTGGCTATGTTTAATGAAACCCAAGTGTAAAAATAAAATTATTGCCATAAAAAAACCCAAATACCCTCCAAGGTTCAGATTATTCCCCCCAAAAATATTTTTTCCTCCAAAAATCCCCCTACAGCTTTAAAACACCCCCGAATTTGGAGGGAATCCCTCCAATCTGGCATCACCAAAATATTTTTTATTTATTTTTAACTAGCGGCCGTCCGCGGTTTCACCCGCGTGGTTCCCGTTCCCGTAATATCGGGATAAAAAGTACCCTATGTGTTATTCCAGGCTATAATCTATATCTGTTGCAAATTTCACCCAGATCCTTTCAGTAGTTTTTGCGTGAAAGAGTAACAAACATCCATACCCACAAACTTTCGCGTTTATAATAAACTACACGACGCTATCCCGAGGGATTGTGATAATTTTCCGGGATAAAAAGTAGCCCAAGTTACTCCTTATTACATTAGCTACCTGCCAGTGAAAATCCCGTCAAAATCGGTCCAGACGTTTCAGAGATTCAGTTTCAGAACAAACAGACAGGCAGACAGACAGACAGACAAAAATTGTAAAAAATGACATTTTGGTATATGTACCGTATATATAATCTTATGCATGTATTAAAAAGCGGTTATTTTAATGTTACAAACAGACACTCCAATATTATTTATTTGTATGTAGTATGTGTAGATAACTGGCCAACGACCAAAATTCATACAGCTTATGTTTACATGATTGTTAACAATAGACTAGTATTATTAGATTATTATTTTAATTACCTATGTAGGTATATTATTAACAATTTTTAAACGTGTTTTTTACAATACAACATCATTAGTGAATTTTACAAATTAAAAAAAATTGGCTGAGTATAGGCGAAGACATTTGGCATCAAGTATGTCGAGTCAGCCTTCTCAGTTGCTGCTTATGGCACCTACCACTACAATTTACTCGGCATCACCTCCGAGATAGCCACTGACCTATATTCGGTCAGTGGAGATAGCGCACATTAAAATTATTCCTTCCACACATCGATCATCCATCATCCGGTGGCTTGCATTGCATAAGGCACAAAACCACACTTACAGATCGACAATCTTTTTTGTTCCCATGACAGCGGCGCTTATCTTATGTTTAGCAGCAAGTTATTGTTCTGAGTTCTGAGCATCAAAATGACATTTAAAACAAAACACGTTAGTTCCAGGTGGCCTACCACAAGCTCTTATGTTGAGAGAGTGAGACGCCGCTATACACCGTATAGCGGCGTCTCACTCTCTCAACTTAAAAATAACTGCTATAAGAGCTTGTGGTAGGCCACCAGTTTTGGCCACCGGAACAGGGGGGCTACCGCGTAAAGGTAGAAACACATTTCGCTGGCGCAGCGCAGCGCAGCGCGATCGGTTTCATACATTTAGTATGGCTAGAAACACATTTCCCTAGCGCAGCGCAGCGTTTCCGCCCGGCTCCGATTGCGCCAGGCCCCCCACCACTTTCTAGCATTGTATCGTCAGATTGCTCGGTAGCGGACTGCGTAGCGGAGCTCTGCATTTTGCTTTTTACTACTTATGTTCTCCGATTTCTCCGTCAATAATGGGCCAATTTAAAAAATATTTGTTTTGTTTAGAAGAGTCACCAATTCATTATCATGTAGGGCTGTTAGATATACTGTTAAAACAGTATTAAAGTGTTTTTAGTACACTATACTTTTCAATTTTATAACAAATTGAATGTATAATTCTGATTTGAAAATAAATTACACTAAATATTTCTAAAATCGGTTCAGTATTTTTTGAGTTTATCTATTACAAACAAACAAAGTGTATTTATAGTATTAGTATAGATATAAATTGCATCTCGTAATCATTCATCATCATCTTATCATCGTAATCATCAACATATTTTTTTTTGGATTTAATATGTTCAAGTAAGAACAGAAATTGTTTTCAAAATTAGAAAAAAACATAATGCAGATGTTAGCTCGGCAACGACTCGATTGACACTGATCAAAAATTTCGTCAGGAAACGCTGCGCCACGCTAGTAAAGTGTGCACACCCCGGTCGACGCTGCGCTGCGCTGCGCTGCGCTGCGCCAGCGAAATGTGTTTCTAGCTTAACTTTATGGGTATGAACTTCATACGTTTTTGGGAACTTTAAGTCAATTTTATAAAGAAAATAACCGCTATCAGTTCCTTGTTTTGTGACGTCGGGTATAACGATAACTAGCTAGCAACGATCAACAGAAAAAAAAAAACAGCAAAAATCTATCAAGATAAGGAATTCAAATGACAGTTGAAGCCCATACCCATATCCACATTTCTTAGCCGGTAGCCCCCCTGAAAACGTTGTCGCACTGTACGTACATACAAGCCTTGTGAGTTATTACCACACTTTTATTAGCTTCACTTGTAACTAAGTCACAATGTAAGAAAATCTTGGAATTCAATTTTAACCTACTTCTAATTGTCGTATTGATTTGAAACTTTGCAAGTCTATATGAATCCGATGACAATACAATAATTTGCTACCATCGAGCTGATCTGACGATGGAGTCAAGAGGTGGGCAATAGAACTCTTCAATGGCTGCTAGGAAACCCCTCGAGTTTAGGCTCATTCGTTTTGTTCTGATGAGACCTATTCGCTACACTTAATGGTGAGGGTCTGATGATGGAGCAGGGAGGAAGCCAGTGGCACTTCTTAATTACTACTAGGAAACCTCTCGAGTTTAGGCTCCGTTGTTTCGTTCTGATGAGACCTATTCGCTACACTAGGTGGTGAGGGTCGGATGATGGAGCAGGGAGAAAGTCAGTCGCACTCCTTAAGACCACTAGGAAACCCCTCGAGTTTGGGCTCATTTGTTTCGTTCTGATGAGACCTATTCGCTACACTTAATGGTGAGGGTCTGATGATGGAGCAGGGAGGAAATAAGGGTTCGGCTCGCGCATCTGGTAACTAATAGACTCCACTTGAATTTGTAAAACTAAATACATACAATCACGCCTTTGAGTTATAATGTTTACGGGGTGGGCAGACACATGAATGGACTGTGAAATCGATTACCATCCCCATTCATAGCTTGCCATTTGTTAAACTAAAAAGTAAAAAATAAATATGTAGTTTAAAAAACTATAAAAACACACTTTTATAGGAACAGACTAAAAGTACAAAATAACCGCCTATTCATAACTGAAATTAAAAAGCGTGGTGCGCCCTTTGCAAAGCATGCATTCAAGTACTTAATATTGACATCGCGCACCACGTTTTTTAATGTCAGTTACTAAATAGGCGGTTATTTTGTACTTTTAGTCCGTTCCTATAAAAGTGTGTTTTTATAGTTTTTTAAACTACATATTTTATATTATTCTATGCATACCAGATACATACCTATCTTGCTCAAAGCTATCTTGAGCTATCTTGTTATAAAATATCCACTATGTGCGGCCGGTTAAGCTATTTTACTACGGCATTCACCTCACCTGTGGCCTGTGGCGTTCACTACGCGCCGCCGTATGCCATAAGCCGATAGCTCGAGTGGCGATTATCGCGAGAGTTTTTGCGATCGAGCGGCCAGTCGGCCTCGGTCGGCCACACGAAGTTGGACATCGGCATATCCCATAGTGGCCCCACCCACAAATTATATTGGCCCCACCTCGTGCCAAGGCTAATAATTTTCATTTGACATTTGTTTGTGATTTATTTTTATTAATCTGTGGTATTGGAATTTTTGGTATCCAATTTAGTTTTGAGGGAGAGTTTTTGGCGCCATCTTGGCGGGTTAGGTTAAGTGGATATTTTAATTAATCGCAATTTGTTTCATAGTGGACTTTGTGACTCAAGATAGGTGTAGTTTTGTGGCCCAAGTGTTTACGCAACTGGACGATGTGTGGAATGATTAAAATATGCGCTATCTCGGTAACGTGATGCCGAGTGTTTTATTGTAGTGGTGACTACCTCAGCAAGAATTACCGAGAAGACCGACTCGACATACTTGACGCCAAATACTCCAAGAAGCATTAGAATGTAACACACCTACATTCTAATGAAAACATAAGAAACTATAATAACATACATAATACTCAAGAATTGGCAGTATGGCTTGATGTCTTCGCCTGTCCAAAAAGGACGAACTTTTTAACAACAACAACAATTAGTTTTGAGGTTTTTTTTGATAAAAATTGATGAAAAATTTAGGCAAATACAAGTAATTCGATAAATAATTAAATAAATATCTAAATTACTATGTACTGCTTTAAAAAATCTTTGGGATTTGCTTCAATCCTAAAAAATGCTACCAGAAATGGAGGCATCCACAAATACAATTGTATAAATCATAATTCTGTTTTAAAGACAAGAACTTTGTGTACTGTTACTGGAATACCAGTTTCAAGTGATAAATCAGAAGAAAGTACATCCACAACAGCTCCACCAAAAGGAGGTTTTGCCAAAGCATTTGAAAAGCACACCAATTTAACACAGCCTCCTGAAGAGTCTCATACGTTTGCTTCTTTACTACGAAATTCAAAACTTATGGAGGTAAGGTTTTAAGCTGCGCTAGTATTTAAATATAAGCATGGGTACCATTGATGAGTTTTTTGTTGCTAAATTAGTTTAGGTACATATCATCCAAACTATCTACAAAAAAACACTTGTTGCAATCAAAGGTACACATGATTGTTTGTATACTATATTTACCTAAGCGAATTCCTTTTACAAACTAACCTACCTTATGCTGCATCATTGCAAAATTGTAAGCGAAAGCTATAATCACTCAATATTTTTTAATGTTTAACTTACAGCTTGGTGATCCCAGTGGTAAAACAGTAATAGGAAAAATATACCATGTTGTAGAAGATGACCTGTACATTGATTTTGGATGGAAATTTCATTGTGTTTGCACACGTCCAGCTAACAGAGGTAATGAATATGTTAGAGGTGCAAGAGTTCGCATACAAATCAATGACTTGGAACTTTCATCAAGATTTCTTGGTTCAAGCACTGATCTTACACTGTTGGAAGCTGATTGCAAGTTATTAGGTATTGTGTCTTCACCTTTAAGACCTACTATTGGTGATAAGTCTATATAAAGAAGTTAGAAATAGTTTTTATATGTAGCTGTGCTGTTATAATAAAAAGATTTTATGATATTAAGGTTTTGTTACTTCCTTTTCTGATGATTCATAATGCTGTTACAATTAAATTGTAAAGACTTGGTGGCAAATTGATATTCATCTAAATATCTACACCCAAATACGCCTGAGCGGCTGAAAAGGGCCAGAGAATTATATAGTTCATTTCAGTCATTTCAGTTTGGCCCCATTCGGCGGCCCGGGCGTTTAAGAGTTAACCAGTTATGCTAGGAACAATCTCATACAGATTATTTATATGTACACTTTTATACTCATAAACAATATATTGTAAAGAGGAAAGATTTGATATTATGTTTGTTTGTTTGGTTTAATCAAACACTACTGAACCTATTTTAAAAATTCTTTCAACATTATAAAGCTACATTGTTCCCCAGTGACATCACTACATAGTATAAAACAAAGTCGCTTTCTCTGTCCCTATGTCCCTTTGTATGCTTAAATCTTTGAAACTACGCAACGGATTTTGATGCGTTTTTTTTTAATAGATAGAGTGATTCAAGAGGAAGGTTTATATGTACTTTTTATCCCGATATTCCCACGGGAACGGGAACCACGCGGGTGAAACCGCGGGCGGCCGCTAGTAGGCTATATTTTATTCTGATACTCCCACGGGAATGGGTACCACTTGGATAAAACCGTGGTGAGCCACTAGTTTTTAATAAATAAATAATGTAAAAACTAAATCTCATCCAATGAAATCCTTATTTGTTCAGTATTGAAGGTGTCCATCGTTCCAGCAGCGCCACGGTCTCCGATTTGCATGAAAAAAATACAATTTTTTACCAGTCGGGAAAAAATACGATTGATTTTTTCCCCCCACTGGATCCGAGGATATACGGGGATTTCTGTGGCGCTGCTGGAACGACGTCGTCCTGGCAGCGCCCCGCTATTTCTCATTAATTACAAAAGCTATAATAAATCTAATAAGACACATATTTTTTCCTTTTTTTTCCATTTCACATAAGCTAATGTCCACCTGTAAATGTCGACAGATTCAGGAGTAATCGTAGGTCACTTGGGGCGCTGCTGGGACGACGTCGTCCCAGCAGCGCCACGGCCGAATCTCAGCAATTCGATTTTTTTACTGAAAACAGTGTGCCTGTATATTTAGTTCCTTCATCATAGGGTACGGAAAAAATTGAATTTCTACATTTCATCATGGAATAATGATTTTATAGGCATCGAAAAATTATAACCTCAAAAAAAATTTTTTTTGCTCTAACGCCTTTAATTGATGTATTAAATAGCATTTGCGCATTCTTTTATCTTCCTATAAAGGGAAAAAAATAAACCACTCTCGCAGCATTAACTATTCCAGAGAAATCCTAGGTTTAGATTGTGTTCATACATTTAGGCATCGTTCCAGCAGCGCCACACCCAGTACAGCATGATCCAGGGCACCTGTCACCAAACTGAGCATGCCAATATTTACTACTACCATAGCGAACACGGGAAAAAATCTGATAACGAGTATAACACAGCGAATTTCCGAGAAATAAGCCTTTGATTCAATATGCCATACAATTGGTACATTCGAGTAGAAAAGTTTTATTTAAATTCTTTTTAGTGCCACAAACTTGGGGGCTTTAAGCCCCCAGTACAGGCTGTCCGATCATGTTGGCCGACCATGATGGGCCATCGTGTACAGGGGCGGTTTGCGTGTGATTGCCGTCTGCGAGCAACGCAAACCGCCCCTGTACACGATGACCCATCATGGTCGGCCAACATAATCGGCCATCCTGTACTGGGGGCTTCATACTTCATGTTTACCGGGCTTGTCAAGCATTGCATTGCATCATTGGGGCACAATATCTTTATCGCTATGCGGATCGCAGCTCAGCATTATGGTGCAAATAATGCAATGCAAGCAAAGTAATATTAACGTAATATAGAACGTACGAGCCAAAAAAAACGTTGGCCATTTGTTTCCACATGCCATAGAGAAAGGTTAACCTATGGAGTGTAGGATAGAAGCATGATAGAAGTGGGTAAACCACATCATCCATCATAGCCTGACAAGGAATAGAGTCTAATTTTCTAGCGTAAGCTACATTGTCATAAAAAATATCTGATGCGGTTTTTCTTGAGCTTTATTCCAATAGCATAAACATCTTTTTGCTTTGCACAAATGAGCTGCTATTCCAACCATGCCTAATTTTACAGACTGTAGTGTCATATAGTGACATGACAATGACAGTACAGTTACCTTTGAATTGTAGAGTTATTTGGGCGGTAATTTAGGGCCGTTTATTTATTTATCTGTCGTTGTTAAAAAGTAAATTTCGTATTTGGACGCATTTTGAGAAGAGAGGGGGAACTGGGGGCCACGTGCAAAACTTGTAAAAGAAAAATAAAACTTGTAAAAAGAAAATAAAGCTTTGTGGAAACATAGGTACCTAACAAATCTTCGAGATCATTTAAAGAGACTACACTGCATATCAGATAACTCTGAGGAGCCTAGTATAAGTTTAGGATTCTGTGTTCTCATAAAATTAAGACAATTTCATTTTCAAATAAATCCGTTAATTAAATTTTTATCGCTCTTATTATTCGACGTAGGTATATAGTGATTGTTGCCGGATAATCGATTCCGAATCGATTAATGAGCAATTTTCTGAGGCTATTTAAAAAAAAGCTTCCAAATGCTTCACTAGATGGCGTTGAACGAAGTATGTACATGGTATACTTTGGTATGAATTAATTTACTTTAAAAAACCCAAAGGAAACTTAAAATAAATTAAATAAGTACTGATAGGTACTACTGTGAGGAACAGAAACGAAATAGGTAAATTTAAAGATTAAGGTAAATAAATAACATCTGCCTGACGTTCCGTTTTACGTAACAAAAGTCGCGTCAAAGTAAAATTTATAACGTTCCGTTCCTTCTAACTGCATAGGTGGGACAGCGCCATCTAGTGAGCGAGCTTTCAGAAAATCACCCATTGTATTGTAGATTATTTTTGGGGCTCAAATAATCTAAGTATCGATTACCCAATCAAAAGTATCTGACGGGACCGAGTTAATGTTGTACCGAGCTCGGCCGAGTACTGTGTTTACATGTACCTAGTATTCGGCCGAGCCGAGAGTACTTGTCTCCCCACTCTACTCGGTAGGTGTAATCAGGCTATGATGGATGATGTGGTTTATCCACTTCTATCATGCTTCTATCCTACACTCCATAGGTTAACCTTTCTCTATGGCATGTGGAAACAAATGGCCAACGTTTTTTTTGGCTCGTACGGTCTTTATTACGTTAATATTACCACAGTTAACTTTTCATACAGTAGGCCGACGGAGACGTCTAGACAGGTCAATCGTGCGGGGCTTGCGGGGTGAGACGGGGGAGTGGTTGTCCCGAGTTACATACAACGCCGTTCATAGTAACTCGGGACAAGTCTTCCAGGGCTATCACGTCTTTATCGTTATAATTTTTGAAAAATGGAAAATGAAGTATTTAGAAAAAATCGACCCGTCTCACAACTTGCCGCCATCTTGGATTTTGGAAATTGCCTTTTTTTAATAAGCGAGATGAAGATTTGCACGCACTCACACTACATGTCGTATGCACCATAATAATAATTTAAAAAAAATTATAACTAGTTATTTTAATTTTTAGTTTTTTGCATTCACAATGCAATTTTTATTACAGAAAAATGGAAAATGAAGTATTTAGAAAAAATCGACCCGTCTCTCTCGATTTTTTCTAAATACTTCATTTTCCATTTTTCTGTAATAAAAATTGCATTGTGAATGCAAAAAACTAAAAATTAAAATAACTTGCAATAGTAATTTCATCTTTAGCGATTGCCAAATACCTGGAAAGGTATTTCTTTCGCGTGTGAGGGTAGTAATATCTCCACATTGATGAAATTAACGCTGACTATACAGCGAGTAAGAAGTATTGGATAAATTCGACGCTTCTCTTAACGACTCCGTAGCTCAGTGGTTAGAGCAGTCGCCCGGAAAGCGAAAGGTCGTGGGTTCGAGTCCCATCGGAGCTAGTTGTGAGACGGGTCGATTTTTTCTAAATACTTCATTTTCCATTTTTCTGTAATGAAAATTGCATTGTGAATGCAAAAAACTAAAAATTAAAATAACTAGTTATAATTTTTTTTAAATTATTATTATGGTGCATACGACATGTGAATCACTAATTGCAAAAAGGGCACACTTGCAGGAATGTAAACTGTTCAGAAACTAAAAAATATTGAATATCTTTTTGTAGAATATTATTTTTACTGTCGTTTTGTTTTCCTATATATTTATATACTTTTTATGAATCTATTGTGACACAAATAAAGGTATTTACTGTAACAATCTACAATTTATTGACTGTTAAAATTCATGGACTTGTGCCCTTTATGCAAAAAACTGCACACATGAGCCCTTTTTACACTTAACTCAGTAAATTCAAACAATTTATTTATGAAAGAAATAATAATATTTATTAGAATAATATTTTTAATATTTAAATATTATTAATATTTTAATATTAACCTCCTTAGGACCGGGGTTTTTTTATATGGCCCATTTTTTTTATGTAAACAAAGCACTTAAGAGCGCGCTATCGCACTCCCGAACATCTGGTTATACTTAAGAGGTCTTTGGTTATATTTTATGAGTAGCTGATTAGCAAAAGCAATAAAGTTAAGCTAATGGACAGTTTTACGACATGTTTTGTTTTTATAATCGTCGTTTTGTATGAGAAAATAAAAAAAAATTCACATACTTATCGATGAAATAACATATAAAAAGTATATATATTTAGAATCTACATGAAAAAACCTATCGAATAAGAATATAATAAAAGGAAAAATAATGTTTTTGTTTTTTTTTTAAATTTTCAAAAATTTAATTACTTCCGTTTTGAAAAAAATTCAAAATTCAAATTTTTTTATTTATTTTTTCTCCGGATCACATATTATAGTTTATTTTTACAGTACGACGAGTTTATCTCTCTTTTAAACATCGAAAACCGCATTCAAAAAATAAAAAAACTGCAATAGTTAGAAAAAAAAAGAGTCCCTACTCTTTTTTTTCTTCAGATCCGCGGCATAAGCCGTCATGGGTCCAATATTTTTAACCATGAAAAAAGCGGTAAATAAACGTCCTACTGAGGTAATTTAGACATTGACAGAACTAAGATATTACCATAGACAAGATGTTATACTTTTTTATCTTTTGAGACATAAACCGACCGGCCATACACACCCGTAATAAAGCAGCTAGTTTAGTATGGCAAACTTAAGCTGCGTCCAGACTTGTGTCATGACATCGGACCGGACTCCGTGTCATCGTACAAGACTTGTTACGCTCAATGTGGACGGTCTAGGTTGTGCTGACACGGTCACAGACCATGTACGATGAAATGTTAAACACTCGTAACATTTTGGCGTGTCCGAACACCGTGTCTTTATCATGCATCGCTAGTTTTGTTGGGCATGCGCTGTGGTAATACTGTATCAAAGCGACAATGTATTATAAAGACACGGTGTTCTGACACGCCAAAATGTTACAAGTGTAGACGCATGGTGTCAATCGAACAAGACTGCGTGGCAAGGCACCGAACTGCTGAGTTCAAAGATGGAATAAAAAATAAAGATTATAAGTATTTAATACCTACTAGCTGTGCCCCCGACTTCGTCCGCGTGGAATTGTGACTTTCAGCAGCATTTTAAATTTTTAAGGCTAATTCTTTTGCATATACTTTTGACGACCGATTTGGCGCAGGCAGGCGCAGAAGGTGGGTCCTTCTGCGCCAGTGGTCTCGGGTTCGATTCCCGAACAAGACAAATATTTGTGTGCATGAACATGTCTATTTGTCTTGGTCTGGGTGTTTTCTATGTATAAATTAAGTATGTATTTACAAACGAAAAGTATTTAAGTATATATTTATCCGTTATCAAGTTTTCCATGGTACAGTTTCGTAATGAAATTAAAATGGGCTTAGATAATTGGTGTGAATGTAAGAAGTTATTTATTTATTTATTAGTCATTTATATACACTTTATGCCGTCCGGGTGTCCCAAAGGGGGTGCATAAAATTTTTTTTTTCAAAAAGTGAAAAAAATCATAGTTTTCGAAAAAAGATCTAAGACGAAAAAACAAAAAGTTATCTTTTTTTTTTGGAAAAAAAAGTTTTTTCTGCCGCTTCGCCGGCCGCTGCCTTCGCTCGCTCGGCTCGCGCTGCGTTTTGGTCACAGTTCTAACTTAACCTAACCTAAAACGACTATTAGGATTTCTTGGGCTCGGGGGCGGCGGCGGGGGGCTTAGCCCCCCGAGCCCTCTTGGTGGGGGGGCTGCGGCCCCGTCCCCTGCTTCTCTGTTTTCATCCATTTGAACTGAATTCAGAACTTTTAAAGTTAAAAAAAATTTTTTTTTGAGTTAACAGATCTCAAAAAAATTTTTTTTTTTACCATTCGATGTCTCTCAAATGCCTCCGGGGTTGTTAAAAGGGTATCAAAAATTTCGATAGATTTTGGCTACGACGCACCGTTTTCGAGATATTGTCATTTTTATAAAATAATCATCTTCTGTACTTGTATTTATTCTGTGATGCCGGCACATGTCACGACGTGATCCATTCCTATCCCGTGTCTGTATCTGTGTCATCTGGCGTACTTGTACGCGTGTCATAAACACAAGTGTGGACGTCTCCTTGACACGCGGACAATTGCGAAATCCTTTGATAAAAACCGACTCTCGATGGATCGGCTCGTAACACGTAACTTCGATGCGTAACAGCACACAGACCAGCGTCCACACTGCACCTTCGTAACTCCGTACATTGTCCGTACATTTATCTGTGTCTAGCAGTTTCTTCCAGTGTTCGGAATGGATTTGAAGCTTGTAACATGTACGCGAACTTGTTCGCCTGTCAAAAGACGTCCACATTATCCGTTCTGACACGCGTGTCTGACACGGTACGGGGTAATGTTCGGTGAAATGTTACAAGTCTGGACGCAGCTTTACAAATTTGAGCAAAAAGGGCACGTGAGAATGCTTGCATGCCCTTTTTGCGATAAACAGTGAAGATGGCACCCACATAACTCGGAAAATATACAGAGTAAATGTGCCGTTTTTGCAGAGAACGTAGATAAAACCTTGGAGAAGTTAATAACGTCAAAAAATCATTTTTGACCGAAAGTATGAAATGTGCCCTTTTTGCAATTAGTGATTCATGGAGTGTGAGTGCGTGCAAATCTTCATCTCGCTTATTAAAAAAAGGCAATTTCCAAAATCCAATATGGCGGCCAACATTTTTGTTTGCGGACTTTGATGAAACTTGGTTTTTAGTACAATTTTGACAAGAAAACAACAACACAATGTCAAAAATAAAAAAAAAACAAGATGGCGGCAAACTTTTTTATGGTAGGCCGATTTTGATGAAATTTAGTTTCTAGTACTATTTTGAAACGAAAACAACAACGCAATGTTAAAAATATTAAAAATCCAAGATGGCGGCCAACTTTTTTGTTTGCAGGCTGATTTCGATGAAACTCAGTTTCTGGTACTATTTTGACAAGAAAACAGCAACGCAATGTTAAAAATATTAAAAATCCAAGATGGCGGCCAACTTTTTTGTTTGTGAGCCGATTTTGATGAAACTTGGTTTTTAGTACAATTTTGACAAGAAAATAACAAAGCAATGTCAAAAATAAAAATAAACCAAGATGGCGGCCAACTTTTTTTTTTGTAAGCCGATTTTGATGAAACTTAGTTTCTGGTACTATTTTGACAAGAAAACAACAACGCAATGTAAAAAGTATAAAAAATCCAAGATGGCGGCCAACTTTTTTGTTTGCAGGCTGATTTCGATGAAACTCAGTTTCTGGTACTATTTTGACAAGAAAACAGCAACGCAATGTTAAAAATATTAAAAATCCAAGATGGCGGCCAACTTTTTGTTTGTGAGCCGATTTTGATGAAACTTGGTTTTTAGTACAATTTTGACAAGAAAATAACAAAGCAATGTCAAAAATAAATATAAACCAAGATGGCGGCCAACTTTTTTTTTTGTAAGCCGATTTTGATGAAACTTAGTTTCTGGTACTATTTTGACAAGAAAACAACAACGCAATGTTAAAAGTATAAAAATTCCAAGATGGCGGCCAACTTTTTTGTTTGCAGGCTGATTTCGATGAAACTCAGTTTCTGGTTTTATTTTGACAAGAAAACAGCAACGCAATATTAGAAATCCAAGATGGCGGCCAACTTTTTTGTTTGTAAGCCGATTTTGATCAAACTTAGTTTCTGGTTCTATTTCGACAAGAAAACAGCAACGCAATGTCAAAAAAATAAAAAAATCAAAGTGGCAGCCAACTTTTTAATTTGTAAGCCGATTTAGATCAAACTCGATTTTTGGTACTATTTTGACAAGGCAACAGCAACGCTAAATTATATATACATAAATGTTACAATTACCACAGTATAACCAATGTTTTGTTTAGGCCAACGCCCTTGAAGTTAGGCGATACCGACGTCTGTATAGGTATTTCCGTAACTACGGAAGGGTTGTAACAAAATTAAAATGCGGCAGGTACATTTTGGTGTATTGCGAAATAAAATAAAATAAATAATTAATAATTCCTCACATTGATGAAACAACGCTGGCCTACAGCGTAACAAGTGATAGCAAAATTCGACGAGTCGTGTAAACCTTTCGGTAGCTTAGTTGGTCAGAGCATCGGGCCGGATTCCCGGAGGCGCGGGTTCGAATCCCGCCTGAAAGCTACTTATAGGGCTCGTGGTTTTTTACTATCACATTTTTTCCTATACTTACAAAAATTGCATTGTGAATGCATAAAAATAATTTAAAATCTTATATAATGGCTGTTTCATCTTAATCGACTGTTAAACATTTGTAAAAATGTTTCTTTCGGATGCGAGGGTTTCCTCACATTGATGAAACAACGCTGGCCTACAGCGTAACAAGTGATAGCAAAATTCGACGAGTCGTGTAAACCTTTCGGTAGCTTAGTTGGTCAGAGCATCGGGCCGGATTCCCGGAGGCGCGGGTTCGAATCCCGCCTGAAAGCTACTTATAGGGCTCGTGGTTTTTTACTATCACATTTTTTCCTATACTTACAAAAATTGCATTGTGAATGCATAAAAATAATTTAAAATCTTACTTATTTTTATTTTTTTTTAATAGGGTTTACAGCTGTCAAAAACACAGTAAATTACGAAGGATGTTACGTCGTAGTTTACTGTGCTTGTGTTAAAGCAAATTAATAATTAGTTAAATCTTTTACTTGACATGATGATGATGATACTTGACTCTGTCTCAAGCTTTCAAATAAAAACCTGTTACATTTTAATAAGCGAAAAGACAGAAACAAAAACAAAAAACGGCCACCATCTTGACCATTTGTATTTTTTTACATTGTGTTAAGAACGGTTTTCTTGTCAAAATAGTATAAATAACCGAGTTTTATCAAAAACGGCCCACAAACAAAAAAGTTGGCCGCCATCTTGGATTTTTTAATACTTTTAACATTGCGTTGCTGTTTTCTTGTCAAAATAGAACCAGAAACTGAGTTTTATCAAAATCGGCCCACAAACAAAAAAGTCCGACGCCATCTTGGATAATTAATATGTTTAACATTTCGTTGCTGTTTTCTTGTCAAAATAGTACCAAAAACTGAATTTCATCGAAATCGGCCAGCAAATAAAAAATTTGGCCGCCATCTTGAATTTTTATATTTTTAACATTGCGTTGCTGTTTTCTTGTCAAAATAGGTACCAGAAACTAAGTTTCATCAAAATCGGCTTACAAACAAAAAAGTTGGCCACCATCTTGGATTTCTTTCTATTTTTAACATTGCGTGTCTGTTTTCTTGTCAAAATAGAAACAGAAACTGAGTTTCATCGAAATCGGCCTGCAAACAAAAAAGTTGGCCGCCATCTTCGATTTTTTAATATTTTTAACACTGCGTTGCTGTTTTCTTGTCAAAATAGTACCAGAAACAAATCGGCTTACAAACAAAAAAGTTGGCCGCCATCTTGGATTTCTTTATATTTTTAACATTGTGTTGCTATTTTCTTGTCAAAATAGTACCATTAAGCCTAGCATGACCACCCAAAACGCGATATGTATCGAATGATAAAGCGACTTATCGACATTCAAACGTCAAAACCCATAGTCTTTTGACAGTTAAACCGGATAACTTATCATATCATATCCCATTTTGTTGGTCATGCTAGGGGGGCAGAAATCGAGTTTTATCGAAATCGGCCCACAAACTAAAAAGTTCACCGCCATCTTGGATTTTAATTTTTTTGACATTGCGTTGCTGTTTTCTTGTCAGAATAGTACCAAAAACCGAGTTTCATCGAAATCAGCCTACAAACAAAAAAGTCGGCCGCCATCTTGAATTTTTTAATATTTTTGACATTGCATTTGCATTATTAAATTATTTTATTAATTTAATATCGCAATACCAATGTACCTACCCGGGGTCGTTAAAGGCCACCGTCACATTTTAAAGTGACAACCCTTACGTACTTACGTAAATACCTATACAGGCGTCGGCATCGCCCAACTTCAAGGGCGTCGTCCAACTGTATAGAAAGATTGCTTAAACTGTGATATTACTTTGCTTGCATTGCATTATTTGCACCATAATAATGCTGAGCTGCGATCCGCATAGCGATACCGATATTGTGCCCCAATGATGCAATGCAATGCTTGACAAGCCCGGTAAACATGAAGTATGAAGCCCCCAGTACAGGATGGCCGATCATGTTGGCCGACCATGATGGGCCCATCGTGTACAGGGGCGGTTTGCGTTGCTCGCAGACGGCAATCACACGCAAACCGCCCCTGTACACGATGGCCCATCATGGTCGGCCAACATGATCGGACAGCCTGTACTGGGGGCTTAAAGCCCCCAAGTTTGTGGCACTAAAAAGAATTTAAATAAAACTTTTCTACTCGAATGTACCAATTGTATGGCATATATATATATATATATATATATATATTTATTATTAATTGATGTGTCTAATCTAAATCATGACTGTCTGTTTGCTCTTATATAGCTTGAGGTGGGCGCTAACAACTGTGACTCAGTCCTAGACTAATACAGTTGTTAACGCTAAAAATGTTCTTGTACAAATGTCATTATTTTTAAATAAACTTTTTATTTATTTATTATTTATTGAATCAAAGGCTTATTTCTCGGAAATTCGCTGTGTTATACTCGTTATCAGATTTTTTCCCGTGTTCGCTATGGTAGTAGTAAATATTGGCATGCTCAGTTTGGTGACAGGTGCCCTGGATCATGCTGTACTGGGTGTGGCGCTGCTGGAACGATGCCTAAATGTATGAACACAATCTAAACCTAGGATTTCTCTGGAATAGTTAATGCTGCGAGAGTGGTTTATTTTTTTCCCTTTATAGGAAGATAAAAGAATGCGCAAATGCTATTTAATACATCAATTAAAGGCGTTAGAGCAAAAAAAATTTTTTTTGAGGTTATAATTTTTCGATACCTATAAAATCATTATTCCATGATGAAATGTAGAAATTCAATTTTTTCCGTACCCTATGATGAAGGAACTAAATATACAGGCACACTGTTTTCAGTAAAAAAATCGAATTGCTGAGATTCGGCCGTGGCGCTGCTGGGACGACGTCGTCCCAGCAGCGCCCCAAGTGACCTACGATTACTCCTGAATCTGTCGACATTTACAGGTGGACATTAGCTTATGTGAAATGGAAAAAAAAGGAAAAAATATGTGTCTTATTAGATTTATTATAGCTTTTGTAATTAATGAGAAATAGCGGGGCGCTGCCAGGACGACGTCGTTCCAGCAGCGCCACAGAAATCCCCGTATATCCTCGGATCCAGTGGGGGGAAAAAATCAATCGTATTTTTTCCCGACTGGTAAAAAATTGGCCTGCATGGTGTATTTTTTTCAAGCAAATCGGAGACCGTGGCGCTGCTGGAACGATGGACACGTATTGAAGCAGCATTATTTGTAAATACACACTACTATACTACAACAGCCTTAACCAAGGATAGTTTAGAGAACAATAATGTAACTTATTAATAGTTACACACTTGATTCTTATTTTCTTGGTTTGAATTGAACATCATTCATATTTGCAAAGTTTTATTACAAGTACCTATATAAAATAAAAACCACTAGGTATTAAATTGACATCATATATTTGGACAACTAGTACAATAATAACATTTTTAGGACTTTTATTTATAATAATGATCTATTTTATTTTATTGTCTGAAAATTGAAATATATATTATGTATATATTATATTTTAACACTTAACATTCCTATAAAGTAGGTCAGTACCTAACATAATTATATAAAAAATGTCTGGTTTCTGTTACAAAATGAATACTGGAGTATTAAGTACAATTATATTGAAAACAATTTCTGATACAGTTTCAATGGAATGTAACAATATTTTGAAGGGCTGAGTATTTTAATTTTTAACTGATGTAATAATTCTCTACATAATAAGCATGTTATGCATTATAGCAAAGCAATTTGCGAATAATTTGACAAGATAATGTCGGCACAATCATGTAAGATGGCAATTTAATAATTTATTCATAACAAAACGCATTACATATTAATAAGGTAATTGTTTTAAAAACAGTGTGTATATTTAAAAATCTACCTAAAACGACTGAGATATCCTCTAAATTCAAATATACTTTTAGTATTTTGAGATTGCCGCTTTTGAACTAATTGTTTGAGATTCTACTGTACTTTGTCTCCATTCCTGGATACGATCTCCTGAATGCTAGGGTCTTTAACTGCGTCGTTTGCGTCAGGTTTGACTTCGAGGATTTCGTCTACAGTTAATGGTGTTGCGGCTGCGGTCTCCTTTTCTAAGGGATGTGTTCGTTCCCATTCTTTGAGATACTGGACTACTGCAGTGTGTCCGAATGTTTCTGCCTCATTGAGGGGGCGGCTGCCCCAACGGTCGCGGGGGTCGTGAGGAACTCCACATTGAGCCAGCAGGAAATCCACGCACGAGAGATGGCCCTCGGCTGCTGCTAGATGCAGTGCGGTACGGCCATCGTAGTCTGATAACGTCATATTCATGCCGGAAAGGTGGTGCCTGGGAAGAAAATATCAATAGGATGAGCGAGCATATGCTTACTTAGTGGAAACTCTAAGTCACTCTATGTAATGATTGTGTCAAGTTTGTGTTGTGTCATGTTTGCCTACAATATTCACGATTAGGTATTATGAGTTGAATGCAATATATGTGAAAGTTTCAAATTGCTGAGCTGTGCACTCTGTAAGACGTTTTCGATAAATTTGTTTTACTTAAATCTGTAGGCTGTAGATTAGGAACACGAGTTTGATTTGAGCTAATTTACTTAAATCACAGAATACTAAATAGTACTAAAGGTAGGTACTTACTTAAATATAAAACGAAGGCATACTGTACACGTAACCACACGTCATGGGCACGCTATCGTCAATTGACGATTGCATGACGGTTGCAAGACGAATGCTAAACAATCAAAACTCTGTCCACGGTGCGGCAGCGTCGCGGCAGCCTCTCGTCATGCGTTCGTCATGCGGTGCGCGCAGCTCCGTGGACACAGTTTTGATTGTTTCTACGCAAGATGCAAGCATTCGTCAATTTTTGACGAAAGCTCGCGCATGACGTGTGGTTACGTGGATAGTAGGCCTAAGTGTCGTTTTAGGATACAATACAAGACTTATCGTTAAGAGTGATTTGTATGTTATTAACTTATTATCTACCCTAATCTTTAAATGACATTTACGTTTTGTGTTCTTACAGAATGCGTTAAAATCGTATTGAGAGATTGAGGTATAAAGCCAATGTGTGTGCCAATTGTAACTTAAATTGTCGAGTACAAGCGATGGAGTTCCAATCTAACAACAATAACATAAATAATATTACCTATAATGTTCTTATGCTATTGTGATAAAATTAGAACGCATTTAGTATTGTTGATCGAAGCATTTCATAAAATGTCAAGTCCTTTGCGGAAGCTTCGTAATATCATGTCAAACTTATAGAACTAAAGCTTATGCAATTACCTACTTTTGAACTTTACTATGCAATACACAAAGTTAAAAGTGCTGTAGCAATTTTATAAGCACGTGGAACGAATACTTTGATTAGCACAACCTATTTCGAAGATTCCACAGGAACAGGCAGTAGAGTCGGATCTGAAGTAGTGCTAATACCAAGGCATACGTTAATCTCTTTTGATTCCTTTCGTTAAAATAAGTAGGTAAACAAAATCTTAAGTTATATCTACTTAAGATTTTGATAAGTTTTGTTGTCTTACCTTCTTAGAGCACTTAGGTCTCCACTGGCTGAAGAGAAAAGCAAATTGACAATGCTGAGACCAGTAGATTCGAACTTGTACCGACGAGGATCTTTTTTATGACTTGCATAACGTATGTTGTCATATTTGTGGAAATTGAAACGCTCGATCAATGACTGGAACGAAAATATTAAAGGAGTAAAAAAATACAATTTTCCTTTCTACTGTGGAGATCATTATGTTTAGGTATGTTTGTTTATTACATGCATAAAAAATATCTCTATAGCTATCGCGTATCTAGATAATGTTCTTTACAAAGAAAACCACTGTCTAATCACGTATGATATGGGTATAGGGTAGCTGTTTTAGTTAGCTTATTTACCTCGCAAAACTGGAGACCCCGGCAACTATTTCCAAGAGGATCGAGTGGAGGTGACCATGTACAGATCCCCATGACATTAGGCACTACTATGAGCATCGCTCCGGATACTCCTGACTTCGCCGGTAGCCCCACTTTGAAAGCGAACTGCCCAGAGTAGTCGTACATCCCGCAACTGTGCATCAGGGATAGCACATTACGAACAGAGTCGGGTCGCAGGACTTTTTCATCCGTGATGGGACATATTCCTCCATTTGCTAAAGTTGCTGCCATTATTGACATAATATCACAGTTCGCTTCCATGGAACAGCACTAAAAAAACAAAGAAAAATGAAAGATTCATGTTAATGTAATTTGAAAACTCATTTTATTTTACGAATGGATATCGTGGAATACCTGGAAGTAGAAGTCCATACATTCTCGGAAATTAGTTTTCTCCGGATAACATTTGTGTTCTCGCATGTAAAATCCCAGAGCGTAATTTCTATCGGCCGCTTCTCTTTCAGACAAAAATACAGCGTTATTGAATCCCAGCACTTCGTTACCGGCTAAGCGACTGAAGAAAGACATGACGTAGTCAAATTTCTCGGCCAGTGTCATTTCAGGCTTGTCCAATGTTTTGAGTAATGAACATACTAAAATTGCACCCGCGTTGATCATGGGATTGTGTGGTTTCACTGTTGGCAAACAAAGTAATTGTTATTGATCGTCTTGGCTGAAACGGCTGTTCAGCGTCTAATTTTGAATTGTTTGTTTGTTTTTCATTTAACTAAGTATAAGTAGGTATCTATTACCAAAGTAAATGACATTTGTTTAATTAAGACACGTAGGCCGATAAGTGTGTGATGTAACTGTTAAACGTAGATATCTATTTAATACGAACTGTTGTAGTCCAAGACGAGTTCATTGAAGTTTCTTCCACTGGGCTCGGTGCCAACATAGTTATGTACTACATCTGGACCCAGCATATCAAGCGCCATCCCATATGTAAGTGGCTTGCTGCACGACTGTAGTGTGAATGGAACCGTCACGTCACCTACGCAAAGAAACAATAAATTAAGAGTGTCACGAAGTACTTACTGGAAGACGATTATTGCTATTTACTTACCTATAGAGAATCTCTGTCCGTCTATCGTGCAAACACTAACTCCCCAATTTTCATGGCTAGCTTTTGCTAATTGCGGTATGTAACTGGCCACTTTTCCGTCACTGTTGCTTTTAGCTGTCCAGTACATTTCTTCGATGTCTTTAATGAAATCTTGGAAGTCTGGAATGACAAATTGGCTTCGGAAAGCTCTAGTTATTAGAACTATGTTTGGCGCGATCACTTCTTTGAAAGTTTTTCTATCGAGTTTTAATGTCTCTGGAGAGCCTCCTTCAAAGTTCTGTTCCTTGTGGACTTTGTACAAGTTATGCATAACTTCTTTGACTCTGGCATCGTTTTTTCGTATACCTGTGGTTCTTAGGGCCTGGAAAGCACATCACATTTGAACATTAGTTTTCTATTTTATCTCAGCAGATATGCTGTCACCAAAACATACCTAATGCTTTCGTGACAGCATTATCTAACTTACGCAAATATTGATTGATTTTATTAAAATCATTATAAAACCTACTTACAGCCAAAAACTTTCCAACTGGTAATAATCCAGTGTCCTCATTTTTGAACATATCAAATAGGACATCGTCAGCATTTTTGTCATTCCCTTCTCGAGCCCTGTAAAATTAATGGTTAACCATCAACTCGCGGGAAAAGAATTAGTAGGTAGGTATAAGTAAAGTCCGGTCAAGAAGCGTTATACTTGTTAACAAGGAACACAAATAGGTATTTAGCACAAATGATCAGGTCTTGGAATAGATTCTTGGAAAATATGTTTTGCTATAATGTAAAGATGTTGACCGTCACGACTATTCTATTATTATGTTCTGTGAAGTGACGAAACAGCGGGTGTGTCGACGACGTAGATGCATGAGTAGGTACTAGGTATAAAGAGTTGATCACCTGACGGTTATTAAGCAAACATCATTTAAATTCTTTTAAATTTTAAATTTGAAATTACAGCTATCATCTAGGTGGCTTTGCAACTATAATCCATACTAATATCATAAATGTGAAAGTGTGTTTGTTTGTTTGTCAGTCTTTCCTAGGTAGATACCTAATTATCAGGGGAGACTATCACCCCAATCCCTCATTACCAATGACTGCCACGAGAGCAAGTACCTACCTACTGAGAGTTTTAGTGGGTAGGAATGGTAGGATCCCCAAAGGTGAGTCCCACATTTCGAATTATTCATGCTCCCAGGGGCGTGGGATGCATTAACGCATTTCTTCTACCTAATAACCTCAGTAACCAAAGATCACTTGCCTTTAAAACTAGAGCGAGATCATTGTTTTTGTGCATTTACATACATTTTCGCAGCTTTTTTATGTAAATCAGGATCCAGTGTTTGTCTAGATATCATTACGGTGTAGGTATCTCGGCAAAAGATGCGACATTATTATTTCAATAGAATTAAACCTGAACGACAACTTGGGTAGGTAGGTACTTGTACCTTTTCACAAGAACAGTACACAGTAAGTACCTTCTATTAAGGTACTTTGACAATCAGATGTGTCAGGATTCTAGAATGAGTATGTACAATAGCTATTAATCACCATGCTCATAGTACCTCAGGTACCTATTGAGTATTACTACCTAATTATAAAAAAAAGGATTTTTACCATAATTTTTTTTACGACTTTCCGATACTATTTCGGTTAGGTACTTCCTGAGTTATAAAACTTATGAGTATTGATAATGACCATGTATTTTATATATGAATATGTACAAAATACATTATACATTTTATTAATTATAAATCAAACACTTTTTAAAATCTATCAAATCTGATATTTCAGATTCTTTATGTAAATTAAAATGTATATGTTTGAACAAACTGACACCATAAATAGGGCTGAGTTATTTATTTATTTTCTTTTGTGTAAATTCATAGCTTGTTCTTTTTTCTTTTTTAATATTAGTTTGTATTTTTTTTCTATAAGGGTTGTTTTGTGTAAATGCATGTCGTCGTCACCTTTAATTAAGTTTTCACTTAACAAGTGTAATAATTGCATTTTCTCAGTGTTGTTGTATGTGCTAGTGTAACCTTGTTGGTGATCAATAAATAAATAAAATAAAATAAAAATAAAATAAAATAAATATCCCATTCTATAAAATTCACATTTTACTACTATTATTAGGTAACTCTATAAAACTCACATCATTGATTTATCAAACTAATAACTCTAAATAAATTATAAAAAAAAGAAACTAAAAAAGCGTAGGTAGGTATAGGTACCTACTTACCTACGTTTTTTTAGTTTCTAATCAAAATTATCAATCCAGTTACACGCGCGTGCCGTTGTCGATATTTTTTATTAGTTCAATTTACTTTATGTCTTGAAATGCCGTAAAATCATTATTGTTTACTGGTATCCAAATGAAAAATGTAGTTTCGCTGATGAAAAAATACTTATAGATACCTATTCAGCGAAAAAAGATCTAATCTAATCAGCAACAACCTTTTTATGGTAAGTGCAGACTTATGTTTGTATCGAGTGCACTCCAGAGATAAACCAAGATTTTAGCGATTTTAATTAAGTTTGATAACAAATGCATAAGTACAACCATGGACCAATTCGGTGAACCACCTCTTGCTTCTTTTCATGTGACTGACATCTCACAGTTCACTTGCAGCCCATTTCCTTATTTGCTTATGCATTGTAGGTCCTACCCTAGTTTAATATATAACCAAATAGTAAAAGGCCTGGTTCACCGAATTTGACCCTGGCTGTTCCTACTTGAAAAAAACATTAAATTGGCCCACAAGTGGTTGCAAAAAACACGATGATGTAACTAAAGAAAATTACGAGTACTAAGTACCTACCTACATACCAGTGTCGTTTTACATTCAGGAAAGTTTACAAGTAAAAGGTATCGAAGTTTCCTGCTAAATTATTAGGTATGATAATAACTAAGGAATAAACTTAACTTTTGCCAAAGCAAAAAAAAACGTGCAGAAATTTAAAAAATAAACGCTTGTACTCTTTTCTACTCACATCACGGGATCAATGTTGTGCACGAACGAGTATGGTCTGCATGAAAAGTTAATGATTTGTTACAACAAAATAGTACCTATGAATAAACGTGACATTAAACTTGTAATGTGTATATTTCACTAACAAATAGGTAAGATACAAAGGCTATGAGACATAATAATCTAGAGTTCCTTCAGAATCACAGACCGGTGTAAGTAGGTCTGTGTTCTGAATCTTCAAAAAATTATCGGATAGGTTTGCAGCTTCACAATACATGTAGGTAAATTACGAATCCTTATTTTAATTCCAAGTTATCGATTAAATTGTCTTACAAGGTTACGACCCAGGGAAACGATTGCTACGACAGGTCACTGAACTGTCGTAAAATTTTCATGCGGTTTTCGTTTCATAGGTCGGAATTACGATGCGTATCGGATGGATGTCTTTTATACTTCGTATGAAAATAATGAGTGATGTAACATGTATACAGTTTCAAATGTCAAGGGTGAAATTGTACAAGTAGGTACTCGGGCGGGCCGGCGAGACGCCGGCACCGATCACTCATGGGCGCTACATTAGTTTAGATCAATAGGAGTCGATACAGGTCATTAACAACAATTTATTTCCAATAGACACTTGACGTTGAAACTGCATTGAAAACAAATGGCAGTCTATTTGCAGCGTAGTTAAATAAAACAGAAAGCAAAAGTTCTGGAAGACCTACCTCATATCAACTGATTGCACGGCGTAGAAACTTTGAGTGGAGCTGGAGTTACGCCATTTCTGTAACAAAGAGTTATATCTTGTAGAAAAAGGTTTGAATTTTGGGGTGTTTATGACATAACACTGAACTGTTGACAGCGGACTACGGTACAGACACTCACATCATGAAGACCTATTACATAGTTGGGTCGTACTTGACTGTAATGCCTGGTGCAGAGGCATGGTGCTTGCAGGCCGGGCCTGGAGACGAGGGCCAGCCGACGGAGGTGGCGGGTACCCATGGTTAGGGTTTCGGAGGACTGCCGGAACAGATGACCGAGGCGAAGGGCGAATTTCGCGCGCGCGCTCCACCGATCAGCTGTAACACGCACGCGCTACTGACTGGGCCAACACCCGCCCACATTCGTCTGTTATCTGTTACTGTTTACTCTCGCAGTTTACCTGCCAGTGACGAGCCTTCGCCGGGAAAACACGTTACGTCGTGTCGGTCACGATGTCATTACTTAAGGTGATAATAATGTTTCGGGTGCCCAAAAATCTGTGATTATTCTTGTTATACATCCTATAAACGATTGTGCTGAAGTATTACTACAATAAAGTCTCAGCGTCACGTAGAACACATTTCAATCTATTTGATTAGATAAGTAGTAAAACATTCATCATTTACTTATTGATATCATTCTTCTTAAAATGACACGATATCTTTTACCATTTTATCTAATTGTTAAGTGTAAGATATTTTTCACTTCAATAGCATTACCCTAGCCACATACGATAACTTTTAACTGTCAGTTTTCACTGAACAGTTTTAACTGACAGTGGAAACTGAACGTGTACTATGAAAAACTGTCAATTTTCATGGTTTCAGTTTTTACTGTCAGTTAAAAGTGATCGTGTGTGGCGCCTAAAAGTGATAAAAAATACCTAAGCCTGCAGATAGAAATAGTTGCAGAGTAGGTATATTTCTCGATGGTTGCCGACCCAAATTGATGACTTCCAGTTTCGGTCGGCAACTATTTCCTGTGACAACCATCCGGCCCCAAAGATGCCAACACTTCGGAAAAAGAAAATTAAGTATATTTTAGTTACCTAACCACAGACCTAACCATGGTACCTAAGTTACACGATGACCTGCTGTTACTGCTGTTGGCCATCAGGCCAGTGTCAATTTTATTCGATACGTCATGTCTGTCTGTCTGTCCGTGTATCTGTCTGTCCGTCTGTCTGTCTGTCCGTCTGTCCGTCTGTCCGTCTGTCCGTCTGTCCGTCTGTCCGTCTGTCCGTCTGTCCGTCTGTCCGTCTGTCCGTCTGTCCGTCTGTCCGTCTGTCCGTCTGTCCGTCTGTCCGTCTGTCCGTCTGTCCGTCTGTCCGTCTGTCCGTCTGTCCGTCTGTCCGTCTGTCCGTCTGTCCGTCTGTCCGTCTGTCCGTCTGTCTGTGTGTCCGTCCATATGTCACTGCCATTTATTCCGAAACTATTAAGACTACACAATTGAAATTTAGTAGGTCGGTGTATTCTGTGAACCATCCGACTAGAGCCGGCCGAAATTCGCTCATACAGCCAGCAGCAGCATTAGCCGGAAATATAAATTGTATTCTATACTAGTGTCCTAGATGAGGGACCTATTGAGAAATATTGGTTTGAATAGCAGTTTCTGAGATGTAACATATTTTTCATGTCTAATATTCTGAAAGTAACTCCAAACTTGACTAAAATGCGGGTTGAAAGTGGTATGTGGCGGCCCTAGGGCCGTTATGAAATTTAAAAAAGGAATAGGAGGGGTCATGTCAAAATCTGTAATAGCATCTACACACGTTCCGATCCGACAGCCGATTTGGTCTGCTCCCAGACCAAATCTGCGCTACACACCACGTTCCGATTTGGTCTGGGAGCAGACCAAATCGGAGGTCGGATAGGAACGTGTGTAGAGTCTCTTTGGACTTTTTATTTACCAAAGGTATGCAGGCAAAGGCACAGAAGCCTGTACAGCCATGTTTTGCCATTATTTAAAATAATTAATATCGTACAATTATTATTTTAATATCTAAATCATTGTTTTTTTGAAGAATGCGTTTTTAGAAACAGATTGAACCAAATAAGTTTTTTGTAACATAAAAAATCAGGCTATTAATTTCATGGAATTGCATAGAGTACGGGTCAAACACCAAACAAGACTGTATGGACTTAGTTTCCCTTGCCTTCCCTAAAACAGAGAAAATGAACAAAAAAGTTATAGTCTTTCGAAAATTCCGCGGCCATAGGAAAAATAGTTTTTAGATTATTTCTGTTTATTTTTACTTTCCTCATATTCAAAATGAAAAGTAGAGTGTTTACTTCGGAAGTATGGACCCATAACAGTCTCGAACTATCGGCGCCCTCACTTCATTCGTGCGCCAAAACACTCGACTGTTATGGGTGCCATACACCCCTTGCTAAACAATCTACTATTCAAAAATCGCAATTATGTAACTTTGTCATTTATACAAACGATATGCAAAACAAAGTTCTTTTTGCTGACAAAAAGTGATAGTGGTATTTTGGCTAGTATGTATGGCAATGTCAACACAAAAAAGGACAAACATCGCAAACACGCATGTAACTACGATTTTTTTATATACGTAGTTAGGGCCTTGAGAGTAGTTAACACCCAAGTTTGCTACCCCCATGGTGCTCGAAAATCTGCATTAGCTCTTGTTTCAGTTTTTACGAAAAAAACTACCCTAAGGAAGCTTTTTATGAAGTATCTTTGTTCGGCACTTTAATAAAGATAATGAAATTTGCTACAATTTGAGCGAAACCTGAGCACGCTATGTCCATTGGTTGCAGCAAGTCAAAGAAGGGCAATTCTCCCGCAGAAAGCTGTGAAATTCTGTCACTTGTTTCAGTTTAAATAGACCCTGCTTAAAATGGTGGCTTGCAAATTGCAATAGGTTGCTTAGGTCCGGTTGCTCGAAGGTTGGTTACGTTAACTTTAGGGTTAAATCTTGGTTAAAGTAAAGTTAACCGGCGGTCAAATTTAAAAAACGTTGTTGAATAAGCGGTTACTTTAACGAGCAGTCAAATTACACATTAAACGGCGGCGGTCAAAATAACCGACAGGGTGTTGGTGGTTTAAACTTTGGGAACTTTGGTTAATGAAATAGTACAGACACTTTTTACCCAACGTATTTTTCTTTGACCGAGGTCAAAATTGACAACAGTTAAATTTTAACTTTTACTTTACTGTAATATACGAGCAACCGGACCTTAGGGTCGTGCACTTGCAGAAAGGCCGGGCTCAAGTGCTCTATCCTATGTTCCTTTTGCCACGGTCGAAATTGCAACAACGCCATCCCTATTGTCCTGGATGAGGAGGACGAGAATGTGGACGACCCAATACCATATGCCGACCCGCCTCCACCTCCAGAAAACATTACCCCTCCTTCCCCACTCCCCCTACACATATAAAAAAATCGTAGATACATGCGCGTCTGTGATGTTTGATGTCTATTTTGACTGGCCATATATTCTGTGCTATAGGTGTAGGCAATGGGGGGTAATCTCGAAAGCTTAAAGCAGATGGCGCTAGTGAGTTTGGAGGTCATTCTATCTGTCAAACTCTGTTTATTTCTATGAAAATATTGATAAGAATACTTCTTTATGTGAAATTAATATGCCTCAGTGTTGTGTTGTGCCCTTGTGCTCATCGAGAACATCGGAACACAGGTTTCCCAAAGATAAACAGTTGAGAAAAAGATGGATCGTAGCTATAAGAAGAGATAAATATGAGCCAACAATACATGCACGAATTTGCAATAAACATTTTGTTCAAACGGATTACACAATGCCACTAGATTCTACTGTAGAAAATCGTAAGTAGTGTGTATTTGTTACATAGATAGTATTTAATAAACAAACAGGAATACACAAACTGATTTTTACAAGCTTTTTATTAACTTGCCATGTTAGTTAGTTAACTAGTATGTTGGTTAGTGAGGGACAAATCTTGCAAGCCTAATTTGACCCACTTCCCAGTGTTCCCGGAGCTGGAATTTTGTATACAGGTTTGGTTCAGATGACAATACAATATTAAAGTACAGTCAGCAAAAAAGCTTGTCATTAAAATGAGTTTTTTTCTAAAAACTTATTTTATTTAGCTCTAAAATAACCTCAATTTTGTTTTGAACTAAATTTTTGTTTTATTTACGCATCACGAAACGAACACTCAGAAAGGATTCCTTACATTTTCCATCTGTGACTAGTTCATCAATGCCAATCGCACCAGAGCCATGCAATGAGAAAACTGTGACATTCAGAGGATGATTATTCAAGTTTACCTTTCGATGAGGTCTTCCTTTTTCCCAGCTAATCTTGCATTTCTTCTTGCTGATTCCTTTTTTAATTCATTTACAGTCCAAGAACCGTATTTTTCTGCCATTTTTCACAAAACAAAATAGTCAAAACTACAAATACCATACTCGCTCTATTGAGCTGTCAAAATGAGTTGACCCCCAACTACACTAGCGCCACCATCGGGAGAAAAGGCGGACATACCTGCCATTGGTACGTTAAATGGGTACCTACGGAACCATTCATAGGCGAGTCCGACTCGCACTTGGCCGGTTTTGTATAAGTAGGTATCCTTTTTAACCGACATCTAAATCAAAAAGGAGGAGGTTCTCTATTCGTCTGTATGTATGTTTTTTCTTTTTTTTTTTTTTGTGTATGTCCACCGATCACTCGAAGACGGCTGAACCGATTGAAATGGTTCAAACGTTATTACATCAGGTTGGTTTCCAAGTTGGTCCCATTTTTTGAAATTTTGAAATCGGTTCAGTAGTTTTCAGGAAATCTTGAAAATACCGTCGTTTTCGTTATCACTTTATGTGAATTTAATACGTATCTTTAGGCATAACTCCTTTGTTTATAAACCGATTTAGATGATTCTTGCTTTGTTAAAAAGGGGATACCTCAAGGTATTTTAACCGACTTCTAAAAAGGAGGTTTTCAGTTTGATCACATACCTATTTACCAGAAAACACGTAAATTGCCTGCACGATGCACTAAAAAGAGTGAAATAAAAATTATTTTTATAAAAAAATAAAACCGCCTTCAAAAAAACCACATCAAAAAAGTAAGAAATAATTCCTCACCAAATAAATAACGAAAGTACTTTGAAGTCGGGCGGGCTTAAACAAAAACAACAAAAAATTTTACATGTTTCACGCCCGACTTCAAAGTACTTACGTTATTTATTTGGTGAGGAATTATTTCTTACTTTTTAGATGTGGTTTTTTTGTTAACTTCTATTGGCCTTACATGCGCAACGCGACTAAATTTAATCTCGTGTCACTTATGTCTATATTATTATGTCTATCTACATTTACATGGTTGTCATAAGTACGTCTACCTACTCGACTTCTTATGTCAAAAATAGCCATAAAGTATTAGTAGGTAGTTACTAGTTACTGCTTTTCTCTGGTATTTTGTCTACAAACCCTAACATGACACCAATATTGCATCGAGTTTGACAAATTTATTTATCATAATGTGTATATGAATGAATTACAAAGTTACATTAATTTGCGGTTTTAGAAATAACTTTGTTTTTAATAGTGTTTGTATGAAAGACAAAGATATACAGGGTGTTGTTTTGGTCATGCACTTCCGGCTCAGAGGTGGTTGTATACATGATACTGATGTTAAAAAAATATTAATAAATACGTTAAATTGTCATAAAAAATCCGTCAATGCATAAATTTATTGCAATATTGCGTGTAGCACGATACGCCGCGCTACGAGGCGGCCGCGGGGTGTGAGGATGTACCCCGCCGCCACACCGCCGCCCCTAGCTCGTAGCTACGCGGCTACGCGGCCGTCAGTTAACCATGCGTTGTGCTTTTTTAGTAAGAAAAGTATGAGGTTTTTTTTTTCAAACTATAATAGTTAGTTAGATGACGACGACATTCATTTTACCACTTTGGAAGTGTCTATCTTTCAAAATATTGACTATGAGAAACATTATTAAATAAACTTTTATATTATTTTAAGAGACCTATCTATCTATTTATATAAAATTCAAAGTCCTGACTGACTGACTGAGATATCAACGCACCACAGCCCAAACCGCTGAACCTATAGACTTCAAATTTTGCACATAGATACGTTATACAGTGTAGGCATCCACTAAGAAATGATTTTTGGAAAGTCCACCCCTAAGGAGGAGAAATAGGGGATAAATGTTTGTATGAAAGTCCGTCAGTTTTGAAGTTAGGATCTTCAAATTTTGTATTTAGGCTGGCAATTGAAATTTAATATTTACCTGTGTCAGCGTTTTTGACAATTCCACCCCCGAAGGGGTGAAAAGGGGGATGAAATGTTGTATCTGGAAAGTCCTTCATTTAATTTATTATTTAGGCTTATGGTCGTAAAGTAAAACAAATAAGCAAACACATATTTCGTATTTTTTCGAAAATCAACCCCTTAGAGGTTAAATGGGATAAATAAACTTAAAAATCGATATGGATGTCGTTATTGAGGTTTTATCGGATGAAGATTGCAAAAATGGCATTTATTTTGATGTTTAACATGCTGAACATGATTCAACCCCTAAAAGGTTGAAATAGGGGTGAAATTTTGAATGAAAAATCAGGGGTAAAATAGACATTTCAACTTGAAACTTTATAGGCTGACTTCTAAAAAATTTCGTAATTTTCCCAAAATCAAACCCAGGGAGTAAAATAGGGGATGAATCACTACATAGTATAAAACAAAGTCGCTTTCTCTGTCCCTATGTCCCTTTGTATGCTTAAATCTTTGAAACTACGCAACTGATTTTGATGCGTTTTTTTTTAATAGATAGAGTGATTCAAGAGGAAGGTTTATATGTACTTTTTATCCCGATATTCCCACGGGAACGGGAACCACGCGGGTGAAACCGCGGGCGGCCGCTAGTAATATATGTATGAAAGTCCGTCTGTTTTGAAGTTAGGATCTTCAAATTTTGTATTTAGGCTGGCAATTGAAAATTAATATTTTCCTGTGTCAGCGTTTTTGACAATTCCACCCCCGAAGGGGTGAGAAGGGGGATGAAATGTTGTAACTGGAAAGTCCTTCATTTAATTTATTATTTAGGCTTATGGTCGGAAAGTAAAACAAATAAGCAAATACATATTTCGTAGTTTTTCGAAAATCCTCCCCTTAGAGGTTAAATGGGATAAATAAACCTAAAAGTCGATATGGATGTCGTTATTGAGGTTTTATGGGATGACGATTGCAAAAATGGCATTTATTTAGATGTTTAACACGTTGAATATGATTCAACCCCTAAAAGGTTGAAATAGGGGTGAAATTATGTTGAAATAGTTGTGAAATTATGAATGAAAAATCAGGGGGTAAAATAGACATTTCAACTTGAAACTTACTTACTAGGCTTACTTCTTAAACAAATAGGCAACCCATTTCGTAGTTTTCCGAAAATCAAACCCAGGGGGTAGGTAAATAGGGTATAGAAACCTAAATCATCTTAAGTACCTACCCTAAAAGTTCTTGGTACCTAACAAGTTCTTGGTACTACTTGGTAAGCTACTCAGAACTAACTTTTTGATTGTGAAACAGACACTTATTATTTACTAGCTTCCGCCCGCGACTTCGTCCGCGTGGACATTCAGGCAGAACGTTTGCCACGTGCGGCGGGCCTCGCACGTGGCTGCTCACTTGGTGAGGGAGGACCTACCTAATCACGTAAAAACGGCTGATCGGATCTTATGAAATTAAAACATAGAATACTTTTTATACTGGTTATTGGTCCCCTAAGTATTTTCTCGAATGTCCACGCGGACGAAGTCGCGGGCGGAAGCTAGTATACTATATACCTACACGACACACGAATAGGTTAGATGAAAAAAAAATTGTTCCTTTCAGTTCCATAGACCTATTAGCCCCCCTGAATTTTTTATTTTTTTTATTTTCGTATGAAAATTGTAAAGCGGTTTACAGAATACGGCAGCCTACCAAGTTTCAAGTGTGTAATCTTTATAGTTTTGGCACAAAGTGGCTGTGAGATATGAACGGACGGACAGACAGATAGACCTTGAGACAGACAGACAGACATGACGATTTTTGTCATTTGGCTACGATACCCTAAAAATGATGGCGGTGTGCCTTATTTATTACAATTACGTGTTATGCTTATATGCACATTGTCTAGGAAAGCATATAGGCTACTTTTTACCACGGGAAAAATCTCATTACCCCGGGATAACATCGTCTAGCACACACGCGGGCAAAGCCGCGAGCGTAAGGCTAGTAAATAAATAAATAAATAACCTGTATCTAGTTACCCTTGAGTTCAGGAGTTGACAAGCCCGAAGCGAGATAGCAATGAGAAAACGAGGCGCGCATCAGCGAGACCGATTTTGCAGATTAGGCAAAGAAAAACACAAAATCACTTCGTATTAAAAAACTAAGTAAGTATAGCGATTTTTTAAAAATGCTTTTACACGATCCTAAATATTATTGGTGTCCACTAATTAACCAATTTTCAATAGTATAATATGTAACCCCATTTAAGAATAATCTTAAAATTTGGTATTTTTAGAACTCTTCTTTTCGAAAAGAAAAAGTGTCGAGGCAAAATCATAAAATCGTGTTTCTGAAACTATACGAATCTTTAGATAAAGGTATGTTATGAAGAAATATATATCTTACTAGCTTTCCGCCCGCGGCTTCGCCCGCGTGTACTACACGACGTTATCCCGTGGGAAGGTGATATTTTTCAGGAATAAAAAGTAGCCTATGTCCTTTCTCAGGCTCTAGACTATCTCTGTACCAAAATTCATTCAAATCGGTTCAGTAGTTTAGGTGTGATTGTGAAACACACAGACAGACAGAGACACATTTATAATATATACTAGCGGCTGCCCGCGGTTTCACCCGCGTGGTTCCCGTTCCCGTGGGAATATCGAGATAAAAAGTACATAATACAAACCTTCCTCTTGAATCACTCTATCTATTAAAAAAAATCGCATCAAAATCCGTTGCGTAGTTTCAAAGATTTAAGCATACAAAGGGACATAGGGACAGAGAAAGCGACTTTGTTTTATACTATGTAGTGAAGTAATGAAGTAAGGATTAAGTACCAGATGTAACAACTCTAACCATCCTATAGTTTTATATAAAAAAGTCCATACTTTTTCCGAGTAGCGCCTTAAGCAACTTTCGCAATAGTCGGTCACGGGATGGGTGACCAAAAACTTTTCATCTCGAGCTCCTCCGTGCTTCGGAAGGCACGTTAAGCCGTTTGGTCCCGGCTGCATTTGCAGTCGTTAATTTTTCCCCAACCCGCATTGGGCCCGCGTGGTGGTTCATCATGGCCCATTCTCCTTATCCATCCATAAGGAAGGCCAGTGCCCCAGCAGTGGGTACTGATGGCTGATGATGATGAACTATAAACACATCTTAGATTTCTGAGCGAACTGTTCATTTAAATAAAACACTTTCACGCATTTATTTAACAACTTGGTTAAATTTTTAGTGGTTTTTATAACGGTTTTTTGGAAACGTCGTCGGATAAACCAAAAAACCTTTAAAAACAACTAAAAATTTTATCAAGTTGTTAAATAAATGCGTGAAAAATCTGTGAAAGTGTTTTATTTATATGATGATCTAGTTACCATCTCGACCGCTAGCTTGTCGACGCTCTCCTTGACCTCGGCGAGCTCTACGGCACGTTTGTCGGCCGCAGCGGCGAACAGCTCGCGCGCCTCTTCTTCCGTAGCATTTGTGCTGCCTATTCTGGATTCTATATTGGCTGGAAATATTGCATCTTTTCCTGCGGTTAAGGCCACTACTTTTTTATCCACAACGGGAGTTCATCACATCTGTTGTAAGGTGTAAATAGAGCTGAAAGTGGAGGCGCACTACTCTCGGCTGTCAGGCTTAGATAAGATGGTCGTAGCTAGCCAGGCGGATTTAGAACATGTCCTACAACCTAATCAAAAATAATAAAAAAACGCTTATTCAGTATTAATATTCTCCGAGTAACTCTGAGTTACTCCGTGGGCGCGTGTAACTGAGCCGAAATATCGGGGACTCTACAACAAATAAAAAAATTCCGCTTTTCGTAATATGTTTAGTGTTAGCAGTTAGCATAGATTAATAACTCTTCGCTTCGCTTAAGCAGTGTTAGTGTTAATAACCATGAAAGCTTTATTCAAATTAAGAATAACGTCAATGAAGCTACGCCATCGGTTCGCAAATCCTACGGCGGGAGACCTTGTAATTGTAACGACAAGAACCGGCAAAAAACTCGCCAAGGGCAAAGAATATATACACTTACGCGAACCAAGGGCTAAGCAATACAATATGCACCAACCCCACTAGACCACTAATAGTACATTACAGCCGAGGATGGTTTGAAGCACGAGCCGCATATAATAATAAAAATTCATTAAATAATAATTACTTATATATAAAATTCACAAATAATAAAGTATAATTATAGATTATGTTTAAATAACTAAAGTGAAGTACACTCACAATCATTCATCCACTTTAATATGGTATCGATATCTTCCTCCATTATTGGTTTGTTGTTGTCATTTGGCTTTGGGTTTGTTGTTGTTATACCTTGAGTTTTTTTTATTTATTGCGCCATTCGGTTTGAAATTGAGATAAAGGTATGTTGGGTTTGGTTTGATTTTATGATGCATTGAAATATTTCAAATCAGCCATCGTGAGTTTACAAAGTGTTTTAGATTTTTAATTGATGTCATATCAAATGTGGCAGCGTTTTATTTTATTTTTACAGTTTATAATAGGTCGTATCTTTATTGTTTCTTATTCCCTAAGCCTTACCTTATTCTTTTCGTGTGGTTGGTGGATTGCCATCCCCATTTACGCGCAGCCCATTTTACAGTAGGTATTTGGTTACATAATATGTAAACTAGGCTAGTACAATAAGCAATGATGGATAGGAACTGCAATGAAAAAATAAACGGTGTGTCGCTGGACACGAAAAGAAGTAAAAAGTGGTTCACCGAAAGAGTCCCTGACTGTAAATTGCTCACCGACTGTTATAAAGTGTCTCCTTTTTTATTACAAGCTTTTATTTACTTTTTTTTACAAGCTTGCGAGCTAAATTTGACCCACTTACCAATGTCCGATTGAGCTGAAATTTGGAATTCACCTTTAGTTCCGATGACAATGCAATTAAATATATAATCAGTATAGTTATCAATTCAGAATTCTTGCAAATTTTCAAGTACTATATTCTTGTTTTGTTGTGATGGTTACTTGACACTTTGTCAATGTAGGTAGGTACCATAAAGTTATAATCAGCGAGCATTCAGCGAGCGCAATCTTCATAGAGTGCGTGTCAGATAACTCTGCGACTGGGGCGTTTATGGCGCTAGTTACAGTACATTATTTTGTTCTAAGCTTATGGAAAATATTAGTATTCGATTTTGACCCCGCGCAGACTTATCTGGCGCACTCTTTAAATTCAACTAGTAATAGAACACACGTCCCAACCCGACAGCCGATTTGAATTGGTTATTTGAGAAAGAACATGAGTCCATGTCACATAATTGCTAGGGAGACAAAAAAACAGTCTGTTTGAAAAGTATGCTATAATATACTATTTACATAAATTTGAGATTATCAATAGAATATTTTATAACGAGGGACTAAACGAAGCCATTATATTAAGTTGGCGTTTAGTCTCGAGGTGCAAACTGTACTTTTCACTTCGAGTGCGAGAAAACTACCTAGTCAATTTAGTACAAAAACATTTAACAAATTCTGACATTTTCGCGGTCAGTAGTAGTAGTAGTAAAAATATTCGCCCTTTTGTAGGACAGGCCAAGACATTTAGCCATACTGCCAATTATTGAGTATTATTTAATTATTATAGTTTCTTATGTTTTCATAAGAATGTAGGTGTGTTACATTCCAGTGCTCCTTGGAGTTTTTGGCGTCAAGTGTGTCAAGCCAACCTTCTCGATAATTCTTGCTGAGGTTAGTCACCACACCACTGTAATAAAACACTCGGCATCACTTTACCGAGATAGCGCCTATTTTAATCATTCTACATATCTTTCAGTTGCGTAGACACTTGGGGCACAAAAACCACACCTATCTTGAGTCACAAAATCCACTATGAAACAAATTGCGATTAATTAAAATATCCACTCAACCTAACCCGCCAAAATGGCGCCAAAAACTCGCAGTAAGTTTTTTCCGCTAAACCAGTCATAAATTGACAATTTAAAACACATGGCGCCACCTTCCTTGCGGAAAAACCATGAAACAAAAAACATCTTAACATTTTCGCAATGAAGATGGTCCACACTTCACAATTAATAGTATATTCACTGGCTGTTTGAGTTTATCTAATGTCACATGAAGGAAATTAAAAAAGTAATTACATTTTACTCCCTAGGGACTAAAGTGGTTATTTAGTCCCGCTTCGTAGGGCTATATTTGCGTACTTTTAGAGCATGAGAAGTGAAAATTATTATTATTTATATTAAAACATTAATTTAAAGTCCCTGGACTTAGGCTTTTTCTCAATTACTTAAAAAAATGACATTTAATTAAAAATGAAGTTTCCCTGTCAGTTACAGGCTACTCAAAATGGTTTTGAAGAATTTTTCGTCATTCTTTTATGCCAGGTACCGTTCAATTTTTTTCAAATCCAAGACCTTTTTTTGTTAGTAGGTCTTTTTCTTTACGAGCCCGTTGCATTGCATTGGCAAATCCAGGTGATTTCTGTGGGTATTTGATAAGAAAAAGTGATGTGATACAAGGCCTTGTTCAGTGATGTGATACAAAGCCTTGGCCAAGACCAGATTTGGTGTAGCTTTTTGATTTTTTGATTTGATTTAATTTTGATTTGGTACGAACGTGTGTAGCACGGATTACCTATATTTGCTTTCCAGCAAAGTTCGTCCGCACCAAATCGGCGGTTAGGTCTGGTCTGGACGTGTGTAGCGGCTATAAGAACGAACGAACTATAAAAAAAAGGAAAAAACGCGAAGTTGCTATATTCAGACCCTATGTGTCACTTTGCACATAAATAGTTCACTAAAGTCAACGACAGATGGCTCCAAGTTAATACAACCATAGTCTACCTACAGAAAAGAAAAAACCTTTTTTTCTTTATGTTCTATGTTTATCAACTTTGATAGAAACTTAAATGTGTCTTGTTCTTTAGTATTTATTTTTGAAATACGTACTAAAATTTACAACTGAAAATCAGCGTTTTTAATTGCGTTGCAAGACAAGTAATATGACGCTGAGCTGCGACCATTGAGTACTGCTGCGGCACGGCACACACACATTTTTATTTTGAACTTTTTGTCTTATTGGGTCTAATTTGTGTTTTCTATTCTTGTTCGTAATACAGTGCTTCCTTCTCTTATACCTATGTGAATATGCCTTGTATTTAATGAATATGTGTGTCTGTAGTAAGAATCTACAATCTCTATTTGGTGGTAAAATATATTTGTGTGTTTGCAGACTTGATGCAGTTGAAGAGCTAGACTGTAATAAATTAACTGGCAAACGACCATGCAATAATTATGCATTAAATGAAATGAAGCAACTTAGAAACACGTCCAATAATAACTAAAAATACAAAAATAAATTATATTAAAAAAACCTTTTATTTAAAATCAAGCTTTTATTCAAATGTCCTAAAAAGAATAAAATAAACTTTGTATCAAGTCAAATCCAACAAATTTATTACATTAAACAATTTATTTGTTTTAAAAGCTTGTCGCGAGATTATAATGTTACTGGGCTTGCACTAAACACAAATGCTTTAACTTATATTTGACATATGAAATTAAATAAAGCGACAAGCTTTTAAAACATATAAATTGTTTAATGTAATAAATTTGTTGGATTTGACTTGATACAAAGTTTATTTTATTCTTTTTAGGACATTTGAATAAAAGCTTGATTTTAAATAAAAGGTGTTTTTAATATAATTTTTTCTCCTAAGTATGGACGTATTATTTAGTGACATACAACCAAATTGAACAAAGACATAAATCACCATAAATAAAATTAATAAACCTAGACAGACACAATCTAATCCTTCAATTCTGATAACATCGAATGATGAATGATGTTTTTAACTAAAATATTATACCTGTAGGTATGTGTTTGTCCGCGAGATGGTTTTCATCAGAAAAATATTTGTTACATTTAGAATGTTTTGGTATTTTAACCGACTTCAAAAAAGGAGGTTTTGGTATTACAACCGACTTCAAAAAAGGAGGTTCTCAGTTTGATCCGTATGTATGTACCTATGTTTGTCCGTGATTATTTCACGTTTGGCCGAACCGATTTTGATACGGTTTTCATCAGACAAGTAGGGCAGACGTACCCCTTGTGGCCATTTTAAGGATTTTTTGACTTTTAAGCACTAAGTACTAAATGGTCTTAGATATTTAAGACAAAAATTATATCTTCAATTATAGATAATGTACCTTTAAAGGTACATTATTCAAATTGATAAAAGTAAAATAGTATTTTTTTTATATTACACACAATGTGTGAGAGGTGCCAAATGTACCGGTGTGGCCACTTACTAAAAGTTAAACTTTTGTAAGTATTGCGAAAAATCAAAATCAAACCCGGGTAAAATCAATATATTCTAATGCGCTAGAAACCAGTAAATTGCAAAACAACAATTTATTTGTAAAAAACAAAGGTTTATAAAGTATTTCATCCAAAACAAATTTCTTAAAACTTTCATACAAAAAAAATTTTCAAACAGAAATTGGAATTTATTGAAAAAAAAACATATAACATAAGGAATTCTAACGGTTGTTATTATTACCTTAAAATACCTTATTTTAATTGCCTTTATCAAAAATGGCAAAAAGTTGTTTAGAAAACTTTTCCCTTATTCCTCGTACATTACCAAGTTTGATAACTGGCTTTCTACAAGGAAAAATAATTCTTCCTAGCTTACCGGGTTTTCAAATAGGAATTTTTTTTCCTGGTAGAAAACCGTAATTTTATTAAGTTTTCTACGAAGAATTTTTTCTTCTTCTTAGCTTACCCAGTTATCAAAGGAGAAATTTTTTTTCCTCGTAGAGAGCTGTGAATTCAATTACAGCTTTGTACGTGTTGTTCTAAGAATAAGAATTTTTTCTACTTAGCCATTAGATCAGATAGACCGAATACCTAATTACTTAGATTAAGTTTTACTTTAATAATTAGACCATCCAACCAACCGTTCCATCAGAGCTGGTTGTGAGACGGGTCGATGTTTTCTAAAATATCTATTTCATTTTCAACTCTTCAATGATAAAAATTGCATTGTGAATGCAAAAAAGTAAAAATTTGAATAACATCTTTACTATTAAATCTATATCTATACAAATAAATAAAATTGGAGTGTCTATTTGTAATATTAAAATAACTGCTTTTTACTACTTACATGCATATGATTAAGTATATTGTTATATACGGTACATATCCCAAAATATCATTTTTTACAATTTTTTGTCTGTCTGTTTGTTCCGGCTAATCTCTGAAACGGCTGGACCGATTTTGACGGGACTTTCACTGGCAGGTAGCTGATGTAATAATGAATAACTAACTTTTTATCCCGATATTCCTAGGGAAACGAGAACCACGTGGGTGAAACCGCGGGTGGCCGCTAGTAATTAAATAAAATAAAACTGTTGTTCCCTCTACAATTAAAATTAATCTAAGTAAATAATAAAAATGAATAATTATTCGGTCTTTCTGATACTCTGATCTAATGGCTACGAAGGAAAAATTCTTCTTCGTAGAACGCACAACACGTACAAAGCTGTGATTGAATTCACAGCTTTCTACGAGGAAAAAAAAATTCTTCTCTGATAACTGGGTAAGCTAAGAAGAAAAAAAAAATTCTTCGTAGAAAACTAAATAAAATTACGGTTTTCTACCAGGAAAAATAATTCCCATTTGAAAACCGGGTAAGCTAGGAAGAATTATTTTTCCTTGTAGAAAGCCAGTTATCAAACTTGGTAATGTACGAGGAATAAGGGCATGCGGTTTATGTGTGCAATGTACATCCTAACATACCTATTTACCAGGATACACAAAAATTGCCTGCATGATGCACTAAAAAGAGTGATATAAAAATTATTTTGTTAAAAAATAGAAATGCCTTCAAAAAAAAATGCCATTTAAATAAATCACTTAGATGTTGTTCAACTGTAAAATAAGCCCATTACCGTCTTTAACATGCCAACTATATCTATTCGAAAATTTATAGCAATCCATACATATAACGAAGAATTTTATATAAATTATTAAAGGACGATGGGACAAAAGGTCCCCCAAAACCAACAGATTTGAAATGTACCTATAGTTTGACAAGCTTTTCTGTTCCGGTGATTATCTTTGAAACTAAAACAGTTTTCATACGACAGTCCATTTTGACAGCTAATTTCGTATTGCAAGTGGCTCCTCTGTCACGTCTGTCACCGGAACAGAAAAGCTTGTGTCACTGTATCTCAGGTGAAGGATACTAGTGAAGTGACAACTTTTTACTATGGCGACATCCCTCAAATGTGTGGGAATTCTGGGAAAATATTATTTTAATATTGTCATTTACTACAAAAGTAACACTACGTTAATAAAAAAATCTTTGATTTTTACCATTTCTAAGAGACTTAAAAAAAGAATCTTCTCAGTTTGACCTGTATGTATGTCTATGATTATCTTGCGTTTGGCGGAACCGATTTTGATGCAATTTTCGGGAAAGTAATTTGTTTTGGTATTTTAACCGACTTCAAAAAAGGAGGTTCTCGGTTTGACTAAGCCCCATGGATTTTTACATTGTATATGGCTTTTATTTAATCTCTTTACAGATACGTATGAAATTGTGGACACACATAAAAGGTATGTTGGAGGGGGACGGGTCCCATACGAATTTGCCCATTTAAGTGTTTTATACCCCGTGAAATTGTAGTGGTTGATTTCCCGAAAATTACTTGAAGTAGGTAGGTACTCATCAATACTTACAAACAACTTTTGCTATGGGAACAACTCTGAAATCGTGAAAAAGAAAATCAGCAGTTCGTTACATTTCAATCGAGTTGATTTGAAAATTAGTATGGAACAGCTGTTTTTTAGCGATTTCAGAGTTGTTCCCATAGTAAAAGTTGTTTGTATTGATGAATGAATAGGTACCTACTTCAAGTAATCTTCGGGAAATCAACCACTAAAATTTCACGGCGTATAGTTAGTTTTTGTTTGAAGATTTTTAAACGCGGTTTTTTTAAATAAGTCTTTGTTTGTTATTCCATTAAAAAGTGTAAATATTTAATCGTTCGTTGTTTAAAAAAACCAAACAATGAGAAAGCGTAGTGTAAAGTGCATGATTAAAACTGTTTGTTAATATGTAGGTACCTCAAAGAATACTAAGACCAGCTTCACCCTCTGACTCCTAACCGTTAAGGAGTTTTGCCTTCCATCATCAGCTCACCTGAATAACCGGAAAGATTAAAATATGTATGGTATCGTATATGGTATCGATCTTAAGGCGATACTCGGAAAAATTATGCTAAAGCGAGATAGCAATGAGAAAACGACGCGCGCGGGAACGAGACCGATTTTGCCGATTACGCAAAAAAACACAAAATCACTTCGTATTCAAAAACTATAGCGATTTTAAAAAAATGCTTCTATACGATCCTAAATATTATTGGTGTCCACTAATTAAACTAACTTTCAATAGTATATGTATCCCCATTTAAGAATAATCTTGATATTTCTTATTTTTTAGAGGTATTTTCGAAAATAAAAAGTGTCGAGCCAAAATCATAAAATCGTGTTTCTGAAACTATACGATTCTAGATAAAAGTATGAAGAAATATATATCTTATTACCAGATTTATAACAACTCTAACCGTCCTATAGTTTTATATCAAAGAGTCCATACTTTTTCCGAGTAGCGCCTCAACAATGTTAAAATAATTATCTTCCAACTAATCGTCGTACTTCCTAACCGTTAAGGAGTTGTTCCTTCCATCATCAGCTCATCATCATGAGCTGACGACTACGAGATGCATACTTGAAAATTATTAGATAAAAAATAAATTGTTAGTAAAATTCCTTAAAAATACGAGGGTTTTTATCGATTTCCTTGAGATTCCATCATCAGATCCTGCCTTGGTGACAATGGAACCACCTCAGGAGTAAGGTACTCTTTCGAATAAAAAAAGATTTATAAAAATCAGTCTACAATTGCCGAATAAATAAATTGATGAAAATCCATAAAAAACATACATAGGGCGTTTGTGCACTACACTGAATTTTACCGATCCGGCGATCCGGTTTTTTCCGGACCGATATGGCAGCAATGAAAAACATATGGGCGCTTGTGCACCACACTGAATTTTACCGTCCGTCATTTTACTTTTCCCCATTCCGGACCGTTTTTTTCCGTTCCGAGATGACGGCAATGAGAAACATATGTACGCTTGTGCACTACACTGAATTTTACCGTCCGGAAAAAAACGGATGGTTGTATTTTAATCATAAATCACTACATAGTATAAAACAAAGTCGCTTCCCGTATGTCTGTCCCTATATATGCTTAAATCTTTAAAACTACGAAACAGATTTTCATGCGGTTTTCACTAACAGGTAGCGTGGTTCTTCAGAAAGATTTTAATATATAATTTATGAAAGTTTTATGTAAATTGGTAGAAATATAACGATAATTGTCGAAAGTGCCGGCAAACGGCAAGCCGCCCGGGAGTTTTCTGCAAAAACGCTGCCTAATCCTTTCGAGGTTTAAAAAAATAATGCATGTTGGGATATTCCTCTTCTATAGATCTACAAAAAAGTCCGCGATAGCATATGTCTATCTTTTAAGGATAGCATATTATAGCCATATTATCTCTTAAAAAATGGTTACGAACAATGCGGTAATTTGGAAAGCTATTTAAACGGATACAGTATTAACCCTTATCAATCTAAATACGTTAGTTGCTTTAAGCATTTCATGCACATTATTTTACTCTTTTACACCATATAATTTAAATGAATATCTTAGGAGTTATCGCAAATAAATTAACGCACGCCAAAATAAATTCAAGCGCCTTTCTCGATTGACGACCGATTTGGCGCAGGAGTAGGCTACCCACCTTCTGCGCCAGTGGTCTCGGGTTCGATTCCCGAACAAGACAAATATTTGTATGCATGAACATGTCTATTTGTCTTGGTCTGGGTGTTAACTATGTATAATATGTATGTATTTACAAACAAAAAGTATTTAAGTATATATTTATCCGTTATCAAGTTTTCCATGATACAGTTTCTTAATGAAATTAAAATGGGCTTAGATAATTGGTGTGAATGTAAGAATTTATTTATTTATTATTATTATTATTATTTTTCACCAATAACACGTAATATATCTAGCACCAAAAATATGGATTTTGAAATTTTTGTTTGTCTGTCTGTCTGTCTGTTGTCCGTGTTTCACGCAAAAACTACTAAGCGGATTTTGATGAAACTTTTTTTGTTATATAGCTAGCTGTAGACATTCGATAGTAGTTAAAAAATAATTTTTCATCAAGCCTCAATTAATTGTGATTTCGGTAAAATGACCCTGTCACTGATAAGAGGATGAACCCAAAATTCTTTCTGTCTTCTACGTCTTCGTACATAAAGCAATAAAGCAAGTAATTGCTGACGTTCCAAGTAACTCATTATTCCTCTCGTTTAAAACGCGTCCGTAGAGTGTAGTTTCAAAGAGATCACTGCGCTGCCCCGGCCAGTAAAAAACCGGACAAGTGCACAAGCCTATCATCCGTGTTTTTCATGCCACGCCGGTCCGTAAAAACACGGACCGCCGGATCGGTAAAATTCAGTTGTAGTGCACAAACGCCCATACAGTCGAACGTATAACCAGGGGGGTGTCACTCCGAAGTTTAGGTACGTTCGGCCGGCGCGCCTGCCGGGCAGGCGTATGGCAGAAGGATGCCGCTCGGCTCGTACGCTCCACGTTCGCGCGTAAAACGATCGATCATTTCTGTGATTTTTGTGCACCGAACAATGACTACTAAACGTTCTTATAATCCGTATATAAGATACTGTCGTGTTTACGGATGTATAAATAAAAGAAAGAAAAAAATAAACAACAAAACCGAACTCGCAAGTCGCTCGCAACCCTAACCAGCAAGCGAGCTGTTTGAGACATTCATAGAAATAGAAACGCTCGCGCGTAGGTATTGGGTACAGTTTTGCTTGCATGCGCGAACTTTAGGTTATTATAACAGAAGGCAAGCGATGACAAAGCAACCGGAATTGGACTTTATTTCCACGCAGAAAGAATTACTTTTTATTTGAATGAGCTTGCAGAGTGAGTCTTCTGTGCCTTAGCACTATTATTTATTCTGTGGTATAACCTCCTCCTCCTTTGAAGTCGGTTAAAAAAAAGGACAAACAAATTGCTACTTTCAGGTTTTACTATGGAATTATTCAAATGCGCGTTACAATGAATCTTCCCATGGGATTGAGATGTTTTACCGGGGTAAAAATTTGCTACAGTCAATGTCACTCTCCAGCCTGTGCTCCAGCCTCCTACTAACTCAAAATCTCCACACACAAGAAACATACGTTACATATCACTCCTTTGCGACGTGAAAGAAGAACAAATAAACAAGCAAACACACTTTCGCATTTATAATATTGTTTAATTTGGGTCAAGTGATGTAGGTAAACAAAAACTCATCACTTCACAAAATTGAATGATAATAATGTAGGTATGTTTTTGGGTTGTGTTAATTTATGGTTAATTTACATAAAGTTTAAATGAAATCATGAGTTTAAATAGCTTCGTTTATAAAATTTACATAATATTAGATGAATGCACTGTGATGATGACGTTTTAAACAACAGCGTCTTGATGTTTTGGCTAAAATGATAATCACCTCAAACTCATTGCAACGTTCCATCACGAAATCCTCAAAACCTTTAGTGAAGTTCCTCATAAAAGCTAAACTTGGGCGGAACCGCGGGATGCGCATGTGACGCACTTTGCGACCGAACTGTTTGAGAAGCGGGTGTGCTCTTTCTGCGACACTCATTTGCTACACTGAATCATTATTCTTCAGACAGAAGTTTATAAATATCTACAAACCACGGCCAGGAATTACTAGCCGGGAACCAACTATATTTAGCGTGATGGAAAAAAAAAGAAATGGACGCCGTCTTTGATTGTGTTTTCAAAACAATATTCTAGTAACGCAACGGAGTTCCATTCCTGGCTGAGACAAATTGTGGTTTCTTTTATTTTGGCTGCATTATAATATTGAAGTTCGTTTTTAAGTGCAAAACTAAAAATCTATAAAATGTGTAGAATATGTTTGTAGTTTGGACTGGTGAATCTGATCCATACTTGTTTCTTGGTGTTATTGGGATTGGGATTAATTTATTAACACTGGTGCTTCTCATACATGTTAAAATTAAAGGTCTGAGCAATAAAGTGTTCTGAGGTTCTGAGAGCAGCACAGTGAAATTCAGATTAAATAAAGGAGCGGAATCAAAGCAAACGAAGCGGAAGAAACATATCCTACAAATATTATAAATGTGAAGGTTTAGATGTTTGTTCCTCAATAACCCCAAAATGGCTGAACGGATTTTGCTGCAATTTGAGACACAGATACTTTGTACCCTGAAGTGTGAGAGGAACATAGGATACTTTTTATCCCGGAAAAATATTAAATTCCCGCAGGATAACGTGTAGTCCTCGCGGGCGAAGCCGCGGGTGGAAAGCTAGTTTTTAATAAAGTATAGTTTATTCTCTTCTAGATACGAGTAAGGTACATCATAACTAATATGTATTTTAGCAATTTATACTGCACTTTGGAATTTCACTAACGACTATGGTTCAGATTTTTGTCCGTGTCTTTAGATAAGTATCCCTTTTCAGAACAATTACCTATGTTAATTTATTAGCAGCGAAAGCGTTAGAGAAATAGAAAGACCCTAAGCACAGAATATATAATAGTACTAACTAACTTACCTAGAGTGCTCGTCAGATAAGTCTGCGCGCGGTAAAAATCGAATACTAATCTTTTCTATAACATTAGAACAAAAAAATGCACTGTAACTAGCGCCAAAAACGCGCTAGGCACGTGCAGAGTTATCTGACACACACTCTAGTAAGAGTGCACTTCTAAGGTACCTACGCTCCTATTTCTTGTCATTTTAGACGTAAGATCGTACGCGACATTTGTAACCTTTTTCTCTGTGTTTAAGTTCGTGAGGCGTCATGTTGGTACTGTATCCTATCAAAAACATAAAATATGTGAAGTGATAGCCAACTTCAATATTAGGAAATAGGACAGAGGTACCCATTGTGGCCACTTTAAGGATTTTTGACTTTTAAACACTAAGTACTAAATGGTCTTAGGTATTTCAGACACAAATTATATCTTAAATTATAGATAATTTATCTACCTTTAAAGGTACTTTTTTCAAATTTATAAAAGTAAAATAGTTTTTCTTATATTCATAAAAATAATATATTATATATATATATATATAATATTATATATTATATATATATATATAATATATTTAAAATATAATTATATTATATTCATAAGAATAAAGTTCATGAAAATCATTTTTATTACTGAAAAATGGAAAATGAAGTATTTAGAAAAAATCGACTCGTCTCACAACTAGCTCCGATAGGACTCGAACCCACGGCCTTTCGCTCGATAAGTCTCCCGACACCCAATGGCTGTCGAAAACGTTTTCGATTGCCAATGTCATTGATCCGAGTAGTAAAAGTGCCACAAACTTTGCTGTGCCGGTGGCCAAAATGTGAAACTAGTGTGTTTTTTTAAATGTCATTCTGCTGTCAAGTTGATGTCCAACCATAGCGCTGCTGGCGGCTGAAGTTCTTAGAAGTCGGAGCCGGTTAAATTGCTACAAAAAAAAGAAAAACGCACGTAGCGCCGCTGTCACCGGAACAGAAAAGGTTGTGGCACTGTAATGTCAAAGTTTACGAATCCGACGTTTCGTGAATAGCGATCTATGACATCTTCGAAAACTTTCCTCACGGATTCGAAAAGTGTAGTTTCCGACAGTTCGTGAATAGCCCTGCTGGATAGTTTACAGCACAGTTTAAGCAATCTTTCTATACAGTTGGACGACGCCCTTGAAGTTGGGCGATGCCGACGCCTGTATGGTAGGTATTACAGTCGTCACAAATTAAGATGCCCGTTTTGACACATGGTAATGACCCTAGAATGTAACTTGTTACGAAAACAAAAAAATCAAATATATGCTGATTACTTATCAAAGGTGTATGAAAATAAAATGTTACATTTTTGAACGCATCAAAAATTAAGGCAAAGTGTATTCCGCGTATTATTTTTGCGTTTATTCTAAAGTAAACGCAGATTCGATTAACTACGAAACGTCTCGAAAAACAGTTACGTTCTCAGTCTTTATTTTTTTAAATACTAGTGTTGTAACCGTTGTGTGCAGGATTTCTCCAGTTTCATTCAATTATATCGAAATAATCGTTATAACCACTTTAATAGATTAATTTGTAAAATTGATCTTTTTTGTGTGAAAACTAGATTAGCGCTTAAAGCATTAGTGAAATTATGAATTGGCAACAATGATTTCGATAAAACGGTTTCTAGGCAAACGCACACTTATCCAAGGAGAACGTTTCGAATGAACCGAATGAAAAAAAAAATATTTTTTTAAATAAAACCTAGACAACCTTGCACACCTCACCACGTTGAATCGCCACGTTTACTTTTCCAGAGATTTCTTAAAACATGTTTCGTTCGGCTTGTTCGAAGCGTTCGCATCGGACAAGCGTGCGTTCACCATAAGCGGCCTATACACGTTGTTCCGACCACTGGCCAATACATCGTACATTGACACTTTTGAACGAACAAGACGTTAAAAAGGTTCTTTCAAAAGTGTTAATATACGACGTATTGGCCAATGGTTGGGCCAACGTGTACAGCCGCTATAATAAGTAATGTAGCTACTCTATGACCATGTCTATGCTGTAAGCTGTAGTTAAAATACTTGCACTTTTAGAGCCAACGCGCACTTGTGATTTTTAGTCGACCGATAGTTTAGTCGGAGTCGTAAGACGATCGTAATCAAACTGTCGGCCGATAGTTTGGTTTTGAGAACCTGCGAGAATTTGTGATTTTTAGTCGACCGATAGTTGGTCGATAGTTTAGTTGAATCCGGGCGCGTGCTCACATAGTCCTTCATGCACAGGCCGATAGTTGTATAACTGTAACTATAACTATAGTTGTAGTAACTATTGGCCAGTCATTTTCGATAGTTCGATACTGAATGCGCAGTCTACCGATAGTTGTGCGATAGTTTGATCGTACAACTATCGGCCAGTCATTTTCGATAGTTTGATCGGTCCATAGTTTAAGCGCACTGACGATTTCCACTGCCATATAACTATATACTGAATCCGAGAACGACCAAACTATCGCCCGATTAAAAATCACAAGTGCGCGTTCGCTCTTATATAAATTATGCAATTTAAGTGGATTCGATTCAAGTTAAATAACATAAAAGGTCAACTTATACTTTAATAATATGTTTATTAAAAGTATAAGTACCTATATAGTAAGTTTAACATTTTATAATAATAACTTTAGTCTTAATCCACATAAGTTGCAAACGTACTATAATCGATTAGTTACTCAGAACCTTAATCGATTAATCGCGAGAATCGATCATAGACTCGTATGGTTACATGCCTAATTATGTCACTTTAGCATGTGTCAAAACGGGCATCTTATTTTGTGACGACTGTAACGTAAGTACGTAAGGGTTGTCACTTTAAAATGTGACGGTGGACTTTTTACGACCCCGCGGGTGGGTACATTGATATTGCGATATTAAATTAATAAAATAATTTAACAATGCAAATGCAATGTCAAAATTATTAAAAAATTCAAGATGGCGGCCGACTTTTTTGTTTGTAGGCTGATTTCGATGAAACTCGGTTTTTGGTACTATTTTGACAAGAAAACAGCAACGCAATGTCAAAAAAATTTAAATCCAAGATGGCGGTCAACTTTTTAGTTTGTGGGCCGAATTCGATAAAATTCGATTTATGGTTCTATTTTAACTAGAAAACAGCAACACAATGTTAAAAATATAAAAATCCAAGATGGCGGCCCGGATTTAAAAGTATTAAAAAAGATGGCGGCCAACTTTTTTGTTTGCAGGCTGATTTCGATGAAACTCAATTTCTAGTACTATTTTGACAAGAAAACAGCAACGCAATGTTAAAAATATTAAAAATCCAAGATAGCGGCCAACTTTTTTGTTTGTGAGCCGATTTTGATGAAACTTGGTTTCTGGTACTATTTTGACAAGAAAACAACAACGCAATGTTAACAGTATAAAAAAATCCAAGATGGCGGCCAACTTCTTTGTTTGCAGGCTGATTTCGATGAAACTCAGTTTCTGGTACTACACTCGCGAGCAAAAGTATGGAATCACTTACTTGGAATTGACTCTGCGCGATCTTGAGTACTTAATAACTAGTTAAGAATAATAAAAATGGTACCATTTTAAAGGTTAAACTGTTAACTTTAAATTGATACCAAATTCATTTAAATCACATCAGTATTTAAGGAGATATCCCGGATAAGGTGAAGGAGTAAGGAAAACATAAGGATTATGAAAAAATAATAAATAAAGAAAACAACAAAAATTTACAAATAAAAAATTTATTTGCCCTTAAAATCAAGTTTCAATATTTTGTGTTCCCTCCTCTCGCCCTAATAACTGCTCGAAGACGGTTCTTCATTGACCTAATCAGCCTCTGTATCGATTCTTGCGGGATACCTTCCCACTCCTCTATCAAAGCAGATTTCAGCTCATTCACACTTGAAGGAGCAGGATTTCTGGAACGAACCCTCCTCTTCAGTTCATCCCACACGTGCTCAATGGGATTCAAGTCCGGGCTGTGCGCTGGCCAGTCCAATGTGGCGATACCGACTTCTTCGAGGTATTCAGTTGTGGCACGGGAAGTGTGACAACGAGCGTTATCGTGCATAAGGAGGAAGTCATCACCGATATATCCCGCATAGGGAACGACATGTTCCAGCAGAATATCGGAAATGTAGCGGTCTGAAGTTAGACCGCCTCCTCGTCCCCCGCCAGGAACGAAAACAAGCTCCGTTTTACCGTCGACGGAAATGCCGGCCCACATCATACAAGAACCGCCCCCATAAGCCACCGTCTCAGCGAAACAGCACTGCGCAAATCGCTCCCCAGGCCGCCTGTAGACCCGACCCCTTCGGTCGCTGCCGTGCAAACACATTCTGCACTCGTCGGAGAACAGGACTCGCCTCCATTGCTCAACCTCCCAATCAAGATGGGAGCGAGCAAATTGAAGGCGAGCTTGTCGGTGACCTGCCGTCAGTTTCGGGCCTGTGCGGCAGGCCTTTTTGGAGTCAAATTAGCTTGCTTAAGTCTTCGACGAACTGTCCACTCGCTGGCAGCTACCCCACGAATATTTCGGAGCTCCTGTTGGACGTCGACACCAGTCAAATGCCGATTTCGGAGAGAGGTTGACACGATAAAACGGTCATCCCTCTCCGATGTGCACCGGCGCCGTCCAGATCTTGGTCTCGGGATAAAGCCACCAGTCTCCCGAAAGCGTTTATAAACTTTCGAAACACAGGACTGGCTTATGTGGAGCCGACGTGCTACAGCCCGCTGGCTGAGCCCTTCTTGCAATACGGCGACGATTTGCGCTGCTTCTGTAGGTGTAGTATCCATTGTCATTCAAGTTCAAGGGTCAAAATAGCGGAGATGTGTACCGGTCAACGTGTGAAAGCCGACTGATAAAGAAAATCCGATAACACGTGCTTTTATAGGGGGTCAATAGGCCGCAACTCGCGACGTATCACACAATTGAAACATATCTTTTTCCTTACTCCTTCACTTAATCCGGGATAGCTCCTTAAATACCGATGTGATTTAAATGAATTTAGTATTAATTTAAAGTTAACAGTTTAACCTTTAAAATGGTACCATTTTTATTATTCTTAACTAGTTATTAAGTACTCAAGATCGCGCGGAGTCAATTCCAATTAAGTGATTCCATACTTTTGCTCGCGAGTGTATTTTGTCAAGAAAACAGCAATGCAATGTTAAAAATATTAAAAATCCAAGATGGCGGCCAACTTTTTTGTTTGCTGGCCGATTTCGATGAAATTCAGTTTCTGGTACTATTTTAACAAGAAAACAGCAACGAAATGTTGAATATATTAAAATTCCAAGATGGCGGCCGACTTTTTTTTTTTTTTTTTTTAACTTTTAATGGGTTTGCTCTTGATCCCAATCAAGCCCATGGGCTAGAACAGGATCTACGATGGAACGAGCTCACCCAGAAGGTGCCTATTCACTCTTGCTTTGAATGTGGTCGGGTTATAAGTACTCGGGAATACAGACGCAGGGAGGGAGTTCCATTCCTTTGCTGTGCGCAATATAAAAGATGCTGAGTAGCGCTTGGTGCGACATTTGGGAATATCAACCAAGAAAGGGTGGTAGCCCGCTGTGCGTCTGGATGTCCGATGGAAGAAGGGGGATGGCGGTATGAGCTCATGCAGCTCCTGAGCACACTCTCCGAAGTATAATCTGTAAAAGACCGACAGACAAGCGACTTTGCGGCGGTGAGCTAGGGTGTGAAACTTGCTCTTCACCAGTTTTGGGTCGCCAATTAGCCTCTCAGCTCTGCGTTGGATCGTGTCCAATGCAGCTAGTTGATACTTCGCTGAGCCGTCCCAAAGGTGACTGCAATATTCCATGCAAGACCGGACTTGAGCTTTATGAAGAGTTGAAAGCTGTCCCGGCGTGAAATATCGCTTGACCTTATTTAGGACGCCTAGCTTTTTGGCTGCAATTTGAGCCTTGGACTCGATGCTGGTGCCGAAGTTGAGGTCTGAAGACAACTCCATACCAAGAAGCTAGAGACTGTCGGTAACAGGCACAGATGCACCCCGGAAAGTAGGAGTCAGGTCAAAGAGACTCCTTTTTGCGGTGATAAGACACGCTTGTGTTTTGGTGGCGTTAAAATTGACCAGGTTCCTGTCACCCCACTGGGATACGTGGCTTAACGACTGGTTCGTTCGCTCAACCATGGCCTCTCTCATCAATATCACGTCATCACCGCTGGCTTTTGCATCCGACAGGTATCTCTCTACGACAGTACTGTCATCTGCATACCCAACAATTCCCGGTATCAACAGGTCATTGATGTGCAACAGGAAAAGCGTCGCAGAGAGAACAGACCCCTGAGGAACTCCGGCATCAATAGCCACTGAGTCAGAGGAGCAGCCATCAATGACTACTCTGATCGACCGCAGGCCGATTTCAATGAAACTCAGTTTGTGGTTCTATTTTTAACATTGCGTTGTTGTTTTCTTGTCAAAATTGTACTAAAAACCAAGTTTCATCAAAATCGGCTCACAAACAAAAAAGTTGGCCACCATCTTGGATTTTTAATATTTTTAACACTGCGTTGTTGGTTTCGTGTCAAATAGTACCAGAAACTTAATTTCATCAAAATCGGCTTACAAAAAAAAAGTTAGCTGCCATCTTGTTTTTTTATTTTTGACATTGTGTTGTTGTTTTCTTATCAAAATTGTACCAAAAACCAAGTTTCATCAAAGTCGGCCCGCAAACAAAAAAGTTGGCCGCCATCTTGGATTTTGGAAATTGCCTTTTTTTAATAAGCGAGATAAAGATTTGCACGCACTCACACTACATGTCGTATGCACCATAATATTAATTTAAAAATAAATTATAACGATAAAGACGTGATAGCCCTGGAAGACTTGTCCCGAGTTACTATGAACGGCGTGGTATGTAACTCGGGACAACCAGTCCCCCGTCTCACCCCGCAAGCCCCGCACGATTGACCTGTCTAGACGTCTCCGTCGGCCTACTGTATGAAAAGTTGCTTATTCTGTGGTTTACAGAGTTAAACGTAAACGGAGCTAGAGATAATTCTTGGGGCCTTACTGCGAATTGTCGAACAATGATAGTAGGTTATGTAAGTACGTAGGTACTGTAAATAAAGGGTGTCTCAAAAGTACGTATTGGATTTGAATTTCGCGCTATTTCCGAAATATTCAAGATTTGCAAGGTTGAAATATGACATACGTCATCTTGACACATGTAAAATTAATCGTGGAGCGTTTCACAATAAAACACCGCATAGAAGTTATACAAATATAAAATATATAACGAAATTTCACGATCCGTGGAAAGGTCGAGAAATCTCATAATTTTAAGAAAAGGGTGATGTCAAATGGCCACCGAGGTCTTGCCATCTGATGCCACTGGATTTATTTCTTTGGGGCTACGTCAAAGATAAAGTCTACGCCAACGATCCACAAAACATAGACAATACAGACAAAATATTCGCCGAGTTATTGGTGAAATAAGTAGCGAAATATGTGAAATTTGCAGCGAAATGTGTGAAAGTGTCATGAAAAACTTGCACACAGCAAAAATGCCCGTGGCCGCCATTTAGCAGATATTCTATTCAAATAAAATCGTACAAGTCTCTTCTTTAAAATAAAATAAAACTACGAAGAAATTCCAATCCATTCGCGTTTTATTGAGACAAATCATACCTTACCTATTTTTGGGAGAACCGTTATTACGAAATGCGGAATTATTACCATGTTTTGATTTGTTGTCGAGTCCCAGATATTTTGCCGCAGTTGCACACGGCATGATCACGGAGTAACAGTTAATGCGAGTTAACAGTTTGAAAAATTATAATGGTATAGTAGGTAATATTGTAAGCGAAATGGCGCTATACGCAGTGTGTAGCTCCATCCTGCAATCAACATTACAATTAACATTATTTGACAGCCGGCACTCAGGCCCCTGACTCGCACGGGAGCTTATCATGATGAACTCGAGAAAGGTTTTGTCTAGGTAGGTACAACGAAACTTCAAAAATTACATTTCAGCTTAGATCATTATTATAATCATTATTGTTCAGCTGTCAATTATAGACTTTCGAGGTAGACAGAACCACAAAGTACCTTTGTTGGACAGAACTCTTCTAGAGTTTATCATGCTACGCGTGCTGATTGGAATTCTACTAAAGACTCGGGTTTAGATTTTTGCCCTTGCCATGACACGCAACAACTTTTCTGTGTCCAAATTAGCGAATAGCATAGCGTCCGAGAAAAAAAACAACTAAATGGCTTAAAATGAAATATTTTTATTCCTTCCTTTTGACAAAGGTGACATAAACGGGGTTGGTGGTCCTGAGCACTAGGTCGGCGGCGAAGTGCAGGTCCACGGGGTGGGTGACCGGGCGCAGCTCGAAGCGCCGCAGGATCGCAGCCACCGCCGACTTCATCTCCATCATTGCGAACTTCTGACCTGTTAGAGAGTAAATAAAGAGAAATATTTAATGTCACTACAAAAAATACTGAGTTCTTGATTGTACGCAAATTTTTCAAACGATTTTATAATAGCTTCCCGATGAGCTAGAGACTTGAAACTTTGAATATAGGTCAGAACTGGATCACAATGCAATATTACGGTGTCATTAAGCTGATCTGATGATGGAGCCGGAAGAACGCCACAGGAACTCTATGATGAAACCGTGCCACCCCATCGTGTTTTGGCTTGTTAGAATTGTCTTGACACGCACTCTGACGGGAAATGCGGTTCAGGGTCTGATGATGAAGCCGGAGGGCCATGCCATAGGAACTCAATATTGAAACCATGCAACCCCATCGAGTTTGGGCTCATTTGAATCGTCTTGACGAGTACTCTATTGGAAAGTATTTCAAGTCTGTTTTAAAAACGTGTTTTTTTTTAATAAAATTTTAAAAGAAGAGATTAAGTACCTATTAATATTAATTTCTCTATCATACAATAATATTACTTCAAGTTCAGGGTTGGATTTTCTTTTGGTTTTGCTTACGAGTAAATGTATGAAAAATAGATAGGATAGATGGACATGACACCTACTCACATTCAAAGCTGGTCGTATAAAGCCAAAAGTCTTGGACTCGAAATGTGAGATATTCTAATGTAGGTACAGGTTATATTGTCTACCAGAGCTTAATGGCCAAGTTACCTATATGGAATGCAGCCAAGGAGACGAGAAAATTCTCTTATTCATATTATCGCAACAACAATACGTATTTGTACAAAAATCCCAGATCGGTAGATCTTTTAAAAGCAAAACACAAAAATTTAAAGTTTCATTACCTATACAATTCCGTGGTCCAGCGCTGAACGGAATATAGGCATATGGGTGCCGTCCTACACAATTTTCAGGCAGGAATCGGTCTGGGTCGAACCGCAGCGGGTCCGGGAACGACTCTGGGCGACGATGCAGGTCGTATATGTGGACGTGGCAGAATACGCCTTTGGGAACATGGTATTCACCTGAAAACAGTTTAAGTGAGACACTATAGTGGTAACAAGAAATTCTAATAATAGTACTTACCTAAATAATTAAATGAGTGCCCAAAATAAAAAAATAAACGTCACGACTGTTTCATTTTATACCAATAAATATTATAACTCTTTCCTTTCTCGTAAATAACTCTAAATAATTTCTTTTTCAATTTAGAGTTCATATTAGCTTACTAACTTAGGTACGTATTGGTAGTATTGGTACGTATAAAAAAACAAGTAAACTTCTTTTAACAATGCAAAGATATAGATAGTTTTTATGTTAATGTCGAGCGGGAATAAATACCAGATTTTTCCTAAGTAAAAATCCCATTAGTCACCCCAGAGAGACGAGTGGGATTTTTTAAGTTAAATTTCCATCCGTCACCGGCAAGAATAAACATGAGGGTGATGAGCAGGAATAACCCAAACGCACGCGTGCAGCTCAAAATTCGCTAGATTTGGAAGCACCATTCGATTTTAACTTTTGCATATAAGAAAATATACTTGTCTAACCGAATGTGATGGGTTCATCGACCTGTCGGCTGATGAATGGCACCGGCGGGTACAGCCTGAGGGACTCCTTGACGCAGCACTCCAGGTATCGCAACTTCGAAAGGTCTTCGTAACTCGCCTCGCGATCAGAGTCGCCGAAAACCAACTGTAATTCTGAAAATACCTTTTCCTGAAAAAAATATCCGATAATCAGTATAGGTAGCAGCGCTTTTTTGTTAAATTTGGAATGTGGAATGTCAGTGCCATTGTGATTTAGATTTTATTTAAATCATATCAAATTGCTGCTGCGCAAGAGTGGCGCTAACGTTAATCTGGAGCTACAATAGGCTACTTGACCCTTTTTTTATTCGTGTCCTAAACGATTAATAATTGTCCTATTACACCAAAAAATTTATTTATATATATTTTTAAACATAAAAACCTACAAAACTTTATTTTAAAATTTCGCTTTTTATTAACCGGTAAATACGCTCTTCGCCATGTTCTGACGTCATACAATTTGTAACCAACCACTTGACAGTGTTGACAGTCTCAAGTCTCAAATATCTTTGTCCAATATGCATTTGATCAAATAGTCCTAGCGGTACGCCAAAAAATGCTGCAAATGGTGTTAAAGGCATGAAAATCGGAACGATTGATCTTTAGGACATAAGAATCAATTTGACCCGTAGCACGAAAAAAAACGAAAAAGGAGAGAAGTTATGACTTCATCTTTTAATTGTATGGAAAATAAATATTTTTGTTCAATAGCCTCATATCCAACCCCAAGAAAGCAATTTTGAAAATATTTACATTTAGTGTTTTTTTATAATTTTTAAATACTACAAAATGTGATAAGATTACAACTAGTTGAAACATGTGTAAAAAGTTCAATTTTAGACACTAAGGATGATAAAAACTATACGATGAGTTTTCAATCATTTTATCTTCCACCTACCTTTCAAAGTATCATAGATCTTAGGAGTGGAAGTCTCGACAGGTTCTATCTTAAACTCCTCGTTCTCCGTCGTGGAGACGAGTGTCAGCGGGCGTCTTCTCACTGATAAAATGATTGAAAACTCCTTTCGCATTAGTATTTATCATCTTCAGTGTCTAAAATTGAACTTTTTATACATGATTCAACTAGTTGTGATCTTATCACATTTTGTAATTTTTAAAAATTATAAAAAAATACTAAATGTAAATTTTTTCAAAATAGCTTTCTTGAGGTTAGATATGAGGCTATTACCTATCATTTAAGGTAGGGCAGAGGTACCCTTTGTGGCCACTTTAAGGATTTTTTGACTTTTAAGCACTAAGTACTAAATGGTCTTAGGTATTTAAGACACAAACTATATCTTAAATTATAGATAATTTATCTACCTTTAAAGGTACATTTTTCAAATTTATAAAAGTAAAATAGTTTTTTTTATATCACACACAATGTGTGCACACAAAGGTGCCAAATGTACTGGTTTTGGCCACTTACTGATAGTTAAACTTTTGCAAGTATAGCGAAAAATCAAAACCAAACCTAGGTAAAATCAATATATTCTAATGCGCTAGAAACCAGTCAATTGCAAAACAACAATTTAATTGTAAAAATCAAAGGTTTATAAAGTATTTCATCCAAAACAAATTTCTTAAAATTTTCATACAAAACATTTTTTAAAACAGAAAATGGAATTTATTGAAAAAAAATCTTATGACATAAGGAATTCTAACGGTTGTTATTATTACCTTAAAATACTTTATTTTAATTGCCTTTATCAAAAATGGCTAAAAGTTGTTTAGAAAACTTTTAGAGCAAAAAGTGGCCAAAACCGGTACAGTGGCCAAAACCAGTACGCCTGCCCTATATTTTACAAATAATGATTCAACCGTATAATGTCTCGAGGAGCCCAAACTTGGTATCTTTTGAAAATTATTTTTATTTTAATTTAAAACAAGTGACTGAAATTTAATGATGTGATACATTTGTAGAATCGGCTTAGTAAGCCCTTTCATTAAATAACTTACACGATAGGTTTCAGAACAAAAAAAAAATTTTCCCATACAAATAAAGATGACGTCATAACTCCTCTCCTTTTTCGTTTTTTTGTTTCGTGCTACGGGTCAAATTGATTCTTATGGCCTAAAGATCAATCGTTCCGATTTTCATGCCTTTAACACCATTTGCAGCATTTTACTGAATTTCGGGCTGTACCGCTAGGGACTAAAAGAAATTGGGCGACTTTGACGTTCAATTTTATACATTCGACATCCAAATTCTTTGATCCTATAATGTACCTATATTGGACAAAGATATTTGATAAGTGGAATACACCCTTACTAATATGTAGTGAAAGTGACGTTTATTTGTTTACAAATCAAAAGACGTCACAACATGGGCGATACCTAGTGTTTTCATCAGTTCAAATAAAAATAAAAAAAAATATTTTTCAAATTATTTTTACTTATCCATCTTGTATTTTTATTTCATGATATCGCTATATTACGTTTTCCTAAGCCAAGTACTTAAGGAAATATTCATTTGATGTATCAAATTTCATACTTAGTTTGATTTGTCAAGTAGCCTATTAGGTAGGGCAGGAGACTCCTTTGTGGCCGGCTTAAAGATTTTTTCACTTTGAAGCACTGGTCTTAAGACAAAAATATTTAAAATTAGAATCTGGCATCACAAAAACAGATGTAGGTAGCTATATTACTATTATTCAACATTAAAAATATTTTGCTAATTTTCCTCAAAAAGGAGGATAAGTTGTTGTTTGATTATTTTTGTGCAAATATAATTTAATACTATGTATGTATGACACGCATCTTACGACCGATAACATCTCCACACTACAGGAAAAAAACAAATACAGAGAAACAAACAGTAATAGGTGGCCTTATTGCTACATAACATTTTTTACCAGGCGTACTACGAAGTCCTTTGTACTGACCTGAACATCCTTGTGATGGGCCAGCAACATCAAACAATATATAAGGCCACTTGCAGTCGTGTCATGCCCCTGGAAAATAAGAATTGAAAAAATGAACATCAGGTAACAATAACATGATATCAGGCCAAAGTACCTACATCAATTACAGCTTTGCATCCTCGGAACCATAATTGCAGTAATCACTTAACTACCCATTTTAATTATTACAGAATGGCAATAGATATCATTTCTTATTATCGTCTATCTGAACATGTAGGCACAGATTACTAAATAGTTACTAATGTAGGATGTAGGTAAGTAATCATTAGGTATGTGTGTCTAACAATATTTTGCGTTACCTAGCTCTAGACAATTTGTGAATGTTTTAACGTTAACGTATAGGTAGCTAGTAGCTAATATACGTAAGGTACGTATAGTCCTACATAACGTAACGTAGCTAATTTAGGTACCTAAATCTATCCATACTGATATAATAAATGTGAAAGTGTGACCATCTTTCACGTAAATCGCAACGGATTGACGTGATTTTTTGGTATGGGGCAGTGGAGGTGGGCCAGTAGTAGGCTATTAGATAACCTTTATCTTCAGATTTGGGGGGGGGGGGGGAATTTCGGGCTACTTTTTGACGACCGATGTGGCACAGGGGTAAACTACCTGCCTTTGCGCCAGAGGTCTCGGGTTCGATTCCCGAACAAGACAAATATTTGTGTGCATGAACATGTCTATTTGTCTTGGTCTGAGTGTTTTCTATGTATATTAAGTAGGTATGTATTTACAAACAAAAAGTATTAAGGTATATATTTATCCGTTATCAAGTTCACGTAGACACAGTTTCTAAAGAAATTTACTACGGGCTTAGATAATTGGTGTGATTGTAAGAAAATATTTATTTATTTCTATTCCGCACCCTGTGATGAAGGCTAGTTTATGGTATAAAGTATATAAACTTACTTCGAACATAAAAGTATCTACTTCTTCTTGGATCCCGAGATCGTCAATAAAATTTTCTTTTTGTGCCTGAATCAGCAAATCTAACATAGCTGTCCTTTTCCTTTTACCAGCTGTATAATTTTCATCTTCATCATCTACATTTTCGGGCCCATTATCTTCTATGTATTGTTTTCTCTCCTTTATTACTCTTTTTGTAAAACCATGAACAATTTCAGTCAATCTTTTCAGCTTTCTTCCCAAGACTGTACGGTAAAATATTAAATCTGGATGTAGAATAACTCTTGTGGTTCTTTGAACTAGACATTTTCCTATACTATGTATTGCTGCTTTATATGATATACTTTCATCTGCTCTCTCTTCTGAGAACCTTGTACCCATTGCGGTTTCTGAAACATAATTATTGTTATTTTTGTAAATGAAATGTTAGAAAAAAACGACTCATCCTCCAAGTAGCGCAAGGGAATCGAATCCAGGACCTTTCACTGTCCAGGCGAATACTCTGACCGCTGAGCTACGGAGTCGTTAGAGGAAGCGTCAGCATTAATTATTAGCGTCGATTCCCGGCAGACCTACTTGGAGGATGGGTCGTTTTATTCTAATATTTCATTTTCATTAATAAAAATTGCATTGTGAATGCAAAAAAGTAAAAATAGTTCATAATTATTGATCTTTTTATTAATTTATTTTCACATCTCATTTTAAATTAATAAAGGGTGATGAGATTGAACCTCGCTATAGATAGATGGATAGGTACTGTAGTACTCCTAGACTTCAGAGTAACTATGGTGGACGTAACTAAAAACACTTTAATCACTATACTTTTGGTTTATTCGATATTTTTGTTATTTTTCCATAGATCGCTTAGCATAGCTAGCTTATCATTCGGGATCTCTGGTCCACTCGGAGGCTCCTAACCTACTTCGAGCAACGCAGGCCTCGTGCTCGAAGGATAGGTAAGGTAGGTATATCAAAATTGAGAAAGGAATGCTCCGGTAGTTTGGTTGTTTGGTCACAGAGAGGATGAATGAAAACGAAAGAGATAATATTGTGTAAATGTGGAAGGATCGGTTGTGCAAGGGCGTCCCAGATAAACCTACTCCGACGGGGTTTTAATAAAAAATGCTGGTGTTGGTACGCAGTGACAAAAATCGCCGGGCATGTGTGAAAAGATTGATGAATGTGAATGAAGCGAAAGAAGTGTGCAAGGAACGTAGCAGGTGGCGATCCATATAAGTAGTGTCTGCCTATATCCCCATGGGAAACAGGCGTGATCTTATGGTAAATATGTACATCTAAACTGGGGCTTTACTGCCCACTCCACCATTCTTACTTTTTACAAGCTTTTATTTAACTTGCAGTGTATGTATGTATGCATGTATGTCCGTTCGGGTCAAATCTTGCAAGCTTAATTTGACCCACTTCCCAGTGTCCGATTGAGCTGAAATTTTGTAAGTATGCAAGTTTGGTTCAGTTGACAATACAATATTAAAGTACAGTCAGTAAAAAAGCTTGTCATAAAAATGAAATTTTTACTAAAAACGTATTAAATGTTCTAGCACAAAGTAACTACGCGGGCGGTCGCCCTAGCAGAGAGTCCGCTTAGAACAAAGTGCCATTTTCGTCACGCACACATAGACGTCACATATACAGGCAAAATGGGGCAGTTTGGGACAGTACTCAGTCGCGAGTATCGCAAAGAGGTCAGTGATCGCAAATTCCAAAGAGCATTTAATTGATCACTTCACGTCCGCGCCGCTACGTGTCACTGTGACACTTATATACCTATTTTATCAATAACTAACAAAATTAATAACCAATATTGTTACAGTTGCAGTGTATTTGGTTGTCTAAATACGACTAAAAACTGTGCATACACGTTCTTTAAATTTCCAAACGATATTGAAAGGTAAGTTATGTCAAACTGTTATCTCTTGTTGGTAGGTGAGTATACCTAGGTACTTTTGGGACTAGCCGCTTTGATTACGACGATCAACCATACACATTCATCTTATAGTTAGCTGGTAAAACGCCAGTATTTGGGTTCTATGGTTTAGTTAAGTAGGTACCTAGATATATTCTTTGTTGGCGCTCGACCGCCGCCCGCCGCGCCGCCGCGCCGGTCACAATCACAACTCGTAGCGGGTCACGCATAGGTAATCTAATTAGACCGATAGTTGTGGAGATCCTTGGGGAGGCCTATTCCCAGCAGTGGGCGTCGTTCGGCTGACATGATGATGACGCTGGTCCTTATTTAGATGTTATAGTATTCTCAAAACTTCTTGGCGGTTCAGCGAACACAGCCACAAGTCATGTTGACGAATTTTCAAGTAAAAGTTGTCGTTGCATTTTCTTTTATTTTAGCAGTGGTAAAAGATCCTACTTACATTTTAGAGACTTTAGTCATTAAACCCCAAATAACATTTCACTTGCAGTAAAGTTTTCTTTATCTAGGCGCACGGCCGGCAGTGTGCCAGCCAAGTTCAGGAGAGAACGCCAATCATTAAATCCCAAATAAGATTTCACTTGCAGTAGTTTTCTTTATCTAGGCGCACGGCAGTGTGCCTGCCAAGTTTGGGAGAGAACGCCAGTTATTATACTTACCCCAAATGACATTTTACTTGCAGTAAAGTTTTTTTTGACGCACGGCAGTATGCCAGCCAAGTTCAGGACAAAACGAACCACGCACGATTATGCGTATACCTATTTATTTTAACGTCTTAATCGTAGGAGTGCCATAGGCTATTTTCGTTGCAAGAATAACTAGTTCATTTTAAAAATCAAATGATTTATTTTCAGACGAACCTTATGGTTAAGTTTAATTGATCGAGAAGATGTACGCAACAAATGGTCAACATATCTTCGAGTTTGTAAGGCCCATTTCGAAACCAGTTCTATAATCAAGACATCGAACCGAACTGTCCTGAAAAAGGCACTAATCCCAAACTTTTGCCGTGGAGACTAATGAATCTTGTACACAATATGAAAAAGTTAAATGTGACTCAAATGCACAAATAGCAGCTCACGTTTCTGCAAATTCTCCCAGAAAAAAAAAGCTGAAAAACGATATTCTTGAGTGCAAGAAAAGACTATAAAGAACAGCTGCCAGAAACAAATATGAACCTGTTTTCATCTCGCTGTTCTCCCGCTGTAGGGTTTGCGAACCGATAGCGTAGCTTCTATGACGTTCACAAGTATTGTAAAAACCAATCTAAATTGAATAAACAAATTTGACTTTGACTATTAAACTATATTTTTTTATTTAAGTACCTTTAAACGATAAAAACACAACATAGGTATTTAAATACACTTATACACTATTTGTTTTCAAAATAGTTAAGTACCACTATTGCTTGATACAGTTCTTGCGTTATAAAGGTTTTTCAATTTTTGAAGATGACAAGTTATAAATTCAACATTTAAGAAAATATTAATTATTTGAAGTCCTTGAAGGAACTTGTAACCCATTTAGATTTCAACTATTTTTCGCTGAACTTGGCACCTTTTTTACCTTTATGTTTTCGTCGAACTTACTTAGTGCCTTTTTCACGTTTATGTTTTTAGTGGGATAACTATCACACCATATTTATATCTTGTTCATAGAGTACATTATAACATATAGGAATGGAATACATTACAACATAATAGGATCTTGTCTTCGTCGTGTGTGGCGTCGGGACTTAAAATGGATATTAGATGCTCTGTTTACCATCTAAGCAGCCTCTAAGGCATGTAAACATGTTTAAGATGTATGTATAAACGAATTTATTTATGTATGATTGTTAACTTATACTACCTACTCCTTTTTAAATTCAGAATCAATACAGAAGCAACCCTAGTGAGTCAGACAAGGATAGGTATAGATTTTCAAAAATGGTGGGAGCGGTCCTACTGTAAACTCTTTATTTTGTGGTTCTAGTGTCCCGCCCTAGCCCCACAAAAGTGCGTTTCTCTTAAATAGTGATGTAAGAGAAACACGTAGTGACGTCTATTGATGAAAAGCGCATTTAAATTCGTTGCGTACTGTCTGTAAAATTTATCATGGCTCAAATGACAGCTCATTCGCGCAAAGCAAAACATTATTTAGCCTATTGGAATAAAATCCAAGAAAAACAGCATTAGACATTTTAATGCAGCTTATGCTAGAAAATTAGACCGTCTTCCTTGTGCAGAAGCAACGTTTTGCTTTGCACGAATAAGCTGTCATTTGGGCCATGCTATATTAGACTGTAGTTTGAAAGATCGTTGACAGTACTTCATTTATTCATTTGAAATAGAGGTACAGAGCCACAAACTTGTCTGTTCCGGTGGCCAAAATGCATGGAGCTAAACTTAATACTTACTGAGTTAACTCAGTATGTAGTCTAGCTCCATGCCAAAATGTGAAACTATCATGTTTTTTTAAATGTCATTCTGTTGTCAAGTTGATGTCAACCAACCAAAGCGCTGCTGGCAGCTGAAGGTCTTAGAAGTCAGGGCTGGGTAAATTGCTACAAAAAAAAAGAAAAACGAAGGTACAGAAAAGATTGTGCCACTGTAGGAACCATGGAAGTATTTTTTATTTTATTTTATTTTATTTTCATGGAAAACAAACAGCATACATTACAAACAAATAGAACATAATTAATGTAGTCCAAGCATGCCTTTATCAGTTTTCACTACTTAAACTAATACTTCCATGGTAGGAACCGAAAGTAGAAATGATTAACTGATAACCTCTTTGTCTTATCTTACTAAATACAGTTGACCTCACCACAAATAGAATTGAGCGTGAACTCAGACATGATGGGCACCAGGTCCACTTTCTCTCCGGCAGAGCTGCTCAAAGTTTCCACCATTCTTCTGCTGTTCTCTTCAATTGTAATACAAAATTTTTGCAAGATGTTGAAGTGGAATGCCGGTGTTAAAATCTTTCTACGCTGCTGCCATTTCGTACCTGCCAAGTGAATACTTTGGTGACTGATCTGAGAAACCAGTTACTTACAAAAAAATCTTTATGTGAGCGTTCTAAGTGTTCTTGGGCGATAAAAAAGATGCAACAGGCGGAAACAACCCGTAAAAAAATGGGATTTTATTACAACTTACCGTTACTGACGAGCAGGCCATCTTGTAACCAAGGTTTCAAAAACCTATAGATATGACTTTTATCATTATACTTCATGGTTGAGATAAGGATCTACAAAAAAAAAACATTTTTTTTTTCTAAAGGCTCTTTTTGTTAAAATTTTATAAGCACTACGAAAAAGGTTGGTATTAGTTGGTAGCAACATCTTCTTTAAACTTTTCTATGAATTTAAGATTTTGTTTGGATATGATTTAGTTTACAAGTTAGTTAAGAAAACAATAAAACAATTCCATTTTAATTTTATTACATTTTTAATTAAGTACAAACCTCAACATCTTCCGGCGTGTAAATATTAATAGCTGCAATATTGAACGACCAAAACCTATACAAGCGTTTCCATCTGCTTGTGGATTTTCGGAAAACACCAAATATTTGTACTGAAATAACAACAATCACTTTACTTACATATAAAAAATTGCATTCTTTTTGCACGTCGCAATATTAACTGTCGCAGGACCAACCATGGAGATTTGCACTAATCGAGTTTTAAATCATAATACAAGAAATAGAAACAAGGCAATAATGCCTCGGTACACCGCTTAGAAAAGTTGTCAATGTATACACATATATAACAAGATCCCAAGTAATAAGTACTTGGATCTATCATATTTTAGAGTATAAGAATCATTTAAAAAGTGGGCTCCTCAAAAAAGGTACACTGTTTATGATTATTTAAACGACAGAACACCTTGGTCGTAACAAATGTTCTCAGTATGGTATTTGAGTCGTGTCCTTCATCTTAAATAATTAGCATTTATATTAGTTATTGCTTTTAAATCGGCCATTTTAGGTAGGCAGTTTGAGTTGTGGTGGCGTTTGAGGCGAGTCGTTACGTTCCCTAAAATATTGGTTGAGCGAAGCGATGGCTGGTTAATGCGTCATGCTCGTGAACAGGTACTGCCATGCCACTGGGAATGGGCCTGGGAATCTTGCCTTAAAATGTGTTTTTTTTGTTTTGTTTCTTTATTAAATATTACATTTGAAACACTGTTGTATGGCGCAACATGCAGTGTAGGTATAGTATTTCTTTTTCTCTAATAACTATTTGCTTTAACTAGAGTTCTTAAGTAATTGAAAATTGTTATGATCATTAGTTCGCCTAGTTAACTGTATTTATCGTAACTCATTAAGTAATTGTGATGGAAACTGACCTCAATCATACTATGTTATGGTAATTTTTGCAATTGGACGACTCTATCTATGCTAATATTATAAAGAGGAAAGATTTGTATTTTTGTATGTAACGAATAAACTGAAAAGTACTGGACCGATTTAGAAAATTCTTTCACCATTAGAAAGCTACAGTCTTCCCGAGTGACATAGGCTATATTCTATCCCGATATTCCCACGGGAACGGGTACCACGCGGGTGAAACCGCGGGCGGCCGCTAGTATCAAATAAAACAAGACGAAAAAACATCACTTGAAGAGTTTCTTGCCGGTTCTTCTCCAAAGGGCTCCCGCCCGTAGGGTTTGCGAACCGATAGCTTATCTTTTTATGACGTTAGGTTATATTGTAAATTACCATCTAAATTGAATACATAATTAAATTTGACTTTTGAAAACAGGCTTTGTTATTTCGAAACTAATAATCACAGCAATACAGCTTATCATTATTCATGGTTATCTTTGGCAAAACAATAACATAACAAATATGTAAAATGGAGGAAAAAATAAAGAATTTATTTATTTATTATTTATTCAAATACAAATACGTACCCGGTGTTCCTAAAAATTCCAAAGCATTTCCGATAATAAACTTAACATCAGGGCCGGGAAGCTTTTTAATTAGCCTTGCTCTTTCACTGTAGTTACACAATATATGAAGAAAAACAAGGAAACTGACAACTGTTGCTAGTACGATGAGCAACATCGTTGTGACCACGTCCGTTCATGCACAAGCGACAAATGCATCTGTACTATGAGCTAGCTAGAATAGTGGAACATGTATAATATCTCTTTATTATCTCCGTTTCTAAATTTGTGTAATCGAAACATACATTATTAGAATTAAAATGTTGTTACTGTTAATGGAACGCGCCAGTGATAACGTGTAGTGCCAAAACAATGAAGCTTAGAAGAAACACAAATGTCTTTAGAGATACTTACTTAATAAAGAAAATACTCGTTATATGAACTTTGAAACCAATTTTTAAATTATATTTACAATCAATCAATAAGTAGTTATTTGTACAAAGGGAATTTATATATTTTCAAATGTATAATAAAATTGTGTGCTACATCACGGCGCGGCCCACTCTGAAAACCGCAATTCTGACTACATGGTCATTTTGTCCTATTTCGTCCTATTTCTGTCCCAAATTTTCAGAATTCGTCGTAAAGGGGACGAAAAGATATAAGCGATTTAAATGGTCCATGCCAAAGCAAAACCTTCATTATGGCACGGACAGGCTATATTTATTGAACCATCACACCTAGCCAGGATCTGATTAGTATAACATTTTGTCCCTTTTTTATAGAACCCGCAATGCCTGGAATCAAAACGAAATGAAGCGCCGTTCAAAAGATATAAAGGAATGATTTGGTCCATGCCATAATTAACCTACATTATGGCGCGGACTTTTTAACCAGGTCACCTAGAGAAAATCTGCTTATTGGAAACGATTCGTGTACATTCGTCCCAATTCGTCCTAAAAGCCACAGCATTCGTCGTCCTTTGGTTTAGGAGATAATCGGAATTAAAATTTTGTTTTTATAGTACAGGAGCTGACTTCCTATTTAGTGACGATGTTTGTAACTTGTTCTTGTTTTGCGTGTTTGTGTTAGAATAATTAAGTGTATTAGTAACACAAAAGTATAACGTAAAGTAATACGTAACTTTTATGCATTTTCGAAACTCAAAACCTTAATTTTTAAGTCATAAACAAAAATATTTTCTTAAGAGATATTTTGATCCTGGGCTCCTAGACTATATCAAAAAATGTACAGTCGCGTACAAAATAATTTCGATAGAGGTCATGTATGAAGTTGCATTTCAATGTTATATTGCTCTTCTTTCGAAATTATTAATATTTGGAGGTGGGGCTCCCACCGTGGGAGTGAAGTGAATAGTGGAGTGGGGATTGGGGGGAAAAAAGGGTTTGTTTGTATGAAACTTTTCTTCCTTCAATGGAATAGCTAGGTACTTAAAACACTGCTATAACAGCTTTTATTACGTAGGGCATAAAGGCGGTCTCAAGTTCAACATGTATAGTCTGATGTCCCGCCGTGTGTACATATACAGGGTTATTTGTTATTCATTTAAAACATCTCGTGGGGTTAATCAGACCATCAAACTGAACAACTTTCATTATGAGACAGATATTAGATTGGAACAGCTGATTTTTTTTCACCGTAGAGTTAGTCCCATAGTGAAAGTTGTTCAGAATTATGGGTAGAACACCAGGGTTTCGGCTTTAAAACCAATAAAAATTCAGCCCGTATAAGTTTTATCATTATAATTAGTAAAATATTAGGTAGGTTACATGACACTTTTTTTATAAGATAACGTTTTTTTTTATAATAATTGTACATTCATAGATACCTCCTTGTCACCAAATCACATTTATTTATTGCAAAATCACAGTAAAATCACTTTAAAAAAATGTTTTATTTTGGGAAATCTAGTTGATGAATTGCGGCACATAATATATTGCGGCACACCCCACCAGTGCTGCCAGTATGATTTCCCAAAAAAGGACGGTTGGCTTCTGAAAAGGTACGGTTTTTAACTTCAAGGTACGGGTTATTTTAATTTTTAGTTTATTGCATTCACAATGCAATTTTTATTACGGAAAAATGGAAAATGAAGTATTTAGAAAAAATCGACCCGTCTCACAACTAGGTCCGATGGGACTCGAACCCACGACCTTTCGCTTTCCGGGCGACTGCTCTAACCACTGAGCTCTAACGACTCCGTAGCTCAGTGGTTAGAGCAGTCGCCCGGAAAGCGAAAGGTCGTGGGTTCGAGTCCCATCGGACCTAGTTGTGAGACGGGTCGATTTTTTCTAAATACTTCATTTTCCATTTTTCAAGGTACGGTTTTATTTTACCAAAACCGAATTTTAATGTACAAACAATTAACTATTTCAAAGTCACTGGGTGGCGAGAAGCGAAGCCCAAGCGAGACTTATTAGAAAGAAAAACAGGGTAAATAAATTTATGGTAAACCACGGAACGGAAAACTTTAACAGTACAGGATGGCCGACCATGATGGTCCATCGTGTACAGGGCGAGTTTGCGTTGCTCGCAGACGGCAATCACACACAAACCGGCCCTGTACACGTTGCCCGATCATGGTCGGCAAGAAAAGCTCCCAGTACAGGATCGCCGATCCCATTGGCCGACCATGATGGGCGATCGTGTACAAGTACAGAGCCAGTTTGCTTGTGATTGCCGTTGCAAATGCACACAAACTGCCCCCTAACCCCTGAGGCCCTGACGGAATCGAGTTGAGATGAAAATCGAACCGTTTTATAGATTTTAGTTATTTCGTACTGTTTTATAGATTTAAGGTCAAAAATCCCACCTTCGATCACAACAAAGCTGGTTGTGATCGAAGGTGTGATTTTAGACCTTAAATCTATAAAACAGTAGACCTATAACGATTTCATTTAGTTCGGTATTCAATCACTACTTACTCCATTGGCGCTATACAGTCGTTACTAGAATGGTGATTTTTTTATCTTGATTCAATTTTGATCTCAACTCGATTCTGTCAGGGGATAAGTAAGGGGTACCCTGTACATTTTGAGTGAATTTTACATTTATTTACTACACAGTTTTCAATATCAGATTAATAGGAGATGTCATATATAAAATATGTAATTTTTATAGTGGCAGTAAGTACCTACTTTTGCGCTACCCAGTATATTACTATAATAATATTCTTTTTAGCGAATAGACTACAAAAAGTTGCAAATTATTTAAAAATCCGCTAGAACGGCAACACTGCACGTATGACAAGAACACTCTTTTTTTGGTTGGGTGTTTATGGCTTAGTTAAGAGCCGTTTAGACCTGAAAACATGTTTCAAACACATGTTTCGCAACATCTACCTGTCTTGTCCATTTTGCTTCATGTTTTGTGTCGGCTTAAACGCGGCTTTAGGGTTTTTCCCACGAACAACGACACGACACGATTTACAAATTGCGCGACAGTGTTGTCAGCACTATTTTCCAATAAAAGACGGTTCAGTTCACAGCATTGAGCATACATAAAGACAGTACGACCAACTTAACAGCGAATTGCTGACAGATACGGCAAACTGTGAACTGCAGTTGCTATGCAACAAAATAGCACCTACAGTTTACGGTTTGATGGTAAATGGTACAGAAAACTGTACTTTTTGGTACGTTCTGGCAACACTGTTAGTAAATCGTCTCGTTTCGTTGTTCGTGTGTAAACGCCCTTACAAGCCCTCAACTTTATTCCGTTCCGTAATGCGCATTCTGTTCATGTTCCGATTGTAAAACTTAATGTTCGCAGAGACTGTTCGTGCATTCCTCAATCTACGAAAAGTTCGTGCAAAAGGATGTAGCTTTCGCAAAGAGCCGCAAGATAGGACGCTTAATGTTTGAAAAATTAAAAGGAAGTATTTAGAAAAAATCTACCCGTCTCACAACCAGTTCCGATGGTTCGGGTCGATTTTTTCTAAATAGGTACCTACCTACTTCATTTTCAATTTTTCAGTAATAAAAATTGCATTGTAAATGCAAAACAATAAAAATTTAAATAACTCGCTTAATGTTTTACAATCGGAACACTGCGTATTACGGAACGGAATAGTTTTAATTAATTTTTACTGTACGCTTTTGTACGTGACTGTACTTATATAAAAAAACTGAATATCTCCTAAACCAAAGGACGACGAATTCTGTGGCTTTTACAACGAATTGGGACGAATGTACACGAATCGTTTCCAATAAGCAGATTTTCTCTAGGTGACCTGGTTAAAAAGTCCGCGCCATAATGTAGGTTAATTATGGCATGGACCAAATCATTCCTTTATATCTTTTGAACGGCGCTTCATTTCGTTTTGATTCCAGGCATTGCGGGTTCTATAAAAAAGGGACAAAATGTTATACTAATCAGATCCTGGCTAGGTGTTATGGTTCAATAAATATAGCCTGTCCGTGCCATAATGAAGGTTTGCTTTGGCATGGACCATTTAAATCGCTTATATCTTTTCGTCCCCTTTACGACGAATTCTGAAAATTTGGGACAGAAATAGGACGAAATAGGACAAAATGACCATGTAGTCAGAATTGCGGTTTTCAGAGTGGGCCGCGCCGTGATGTAGCTCACAATAAAATTGTGATTTAACTATTCAAAGGATTATTCGTCAGAGAAATGGAATAGGTACCATCCATCCATGATAAATTGAATATAATTGTAATTTTTTTCTATTGTACTCTAATATTTAAACTTAGTCCTATTTTATGCCTTTCACTAAAGATCTGACGACCTCAAAGAGTAAAATAATTAAACCTCCGTGGCTGAGCGGTGAACGCACTGGCACAGAATAACTATACTGCACCGGTTTACAAGGTGGGTAGGTACAGTCGAACCAGTTTGATCATGACCCATTTTGCAAGTAATTTGTTTGAAAGCGTCAAAACTACTAGGTTAGTGTCAATGTCAACAAGTTTGAATTTCGATCTTATGGAATTTTTATAACTGTCAGAAAATGAACTTATGGTGGGTCACGATTCAATTGGTTTGACTGTACAGTACAGTCACGAGCAATAATATGTAAACAACATAGTACATAGTACTATGTTATATTACAATATTGAATGACTTCTGTGACACTGTTCGTTTTCTAAGAAGAGAGCGAGAACGCTTCAAAGTGACAAAGTTCTATGTTCATCATCATCATCATCATCATCATAAGCCTATTAACGTCCACTGTGGACGTCCGATCAAGTTCTATGTTGTATACATATTATTATTGCTCATGACTGTACATGACCTGTTTTCGAAAACTAACTTTTCATCCGTGTGTTGGTTTGTGTAGGTGTCTACCTACCTATTTGGTACCTAATACCCGTCGTTGTTTCCGATTTTCCATAACACAAGTGATTAAGCTAGGTACTTACTAAAGTTTTGTATCGGAACAATGTCAGTGATGATATCCAATATTTCAAAAAAAAAATCGGCCAAGTGCGAGTCGAACTCGCTCATGAATTCCATTCCGTACCCACTGACCGTACCAATTACATACACCTTGCAAAATACCACTACCATTTTTCGCCAAAAATAACTTTGTTTTTCATAGTGTTTGTATGAATGACAAAGTTATATTACGGACGGACAGACAGACGGACAGACAGACGGACAGACAGACGAACAGACAGACGTACAGACAGACGTACAGACAGACGGACAGACAGACATGACATGACGAATTTAATAAGGGGGCTTTTTTGCCATTCGGCTAAGTACCAACCCCAAAAAAAGTTTGATAATAATCATTTATTTCAGGCAACTACTTATATATTTTACAATATCAGGGTGCTTACCATCAACTCTTATTGCGGTTTTGTTTAGGACCTAAACTGATCTGCTTCGCTTATTCGTACCACGACAGCTTAATATCAATGACAGCGATTCAGTGATCGATCAATGACATTTCACAGCCGCTAAGCTCTCAGGAACTCTTATTTGACTTATAACCCGGTCGATTTAACATGTCACCTGCAGGTTATACCCGTCCCTCTCACTCTCCGGGCATGACAGAATCGAGTGAAAGAGACGGGTAGAAGAAAAAGGACACAAATCGTTCGGTCATTAACATTTAGAAATTCATTTGCGATCCAGTTTTTAGAAGGTCAGAGTACGAAAGAAAGCAATTCATTTTAGGAACCTATTCTGCATCGCGCTATTTCTGAATCGCTCTGTCTTAAAGTTGATGGTAGGCACCATGAAGCTCGACTTAATACTGAGGTAACTGGAGAGTGCAGTACGAACAATTTTTGAATACCACAAATAACACAGTGGCTGTCTTCCGTCTCACCTACACTTTAAAAAAATACGTATGGTCATATCGCACCTCCAATAATGTAAGGGCACAAACAAAAAAAGCTATTTTTTGGGGAAGCCCGTAAAACAAAGGAGTGAGAATATTGTTTTTTACATAATTGCTTCTAAATTCTTGATTTTGTGCACTATGGCAATGAAATTTGAAATAATATGTCTTAGGTAATTGACCTATAATATCACTAGGCAATACTTTAAAAATATGGATTTGAACTATGCAAAAAATAAGATCAAATAATTTAATAAAAAGTTAGGCCCTTCTTACACAGTTGTTTTATTTGATACTCTAGGCATTATTTGATTTGTGCCCCTCTAATATTTACACTTCATTATTTTATTGTATACATCTACAAATATGGCTATTTTATATTAAAATTATTACTTTCTTCAATTTACATATTGATTTGTGCCCATGTAACATTTATGATAAAATTATTTTACGTGTCGGATTGTAACGTCATTGAACGTTGTGATGAATTGGAATGAATGACTGAATGGATTAAATTAAATGAAAAAGCTTTTTTCAATAAACAGTGTTTATTGTCGTGTAAATTAAAATAAAACAAAATTATCTCTCTAACCATAACAAAGGATTTTTAAGTATCATTAAATCCTTGTTTTAAATAATACATGGAGAATTTTTAAAAGGATTTTTTAACTAAATAAGTACCTATTAGTGATTTGTTAGAAAATATAATTACTTAATTTCCTTTCTTATGGTTATTATTAACAAACAATACACTAACTGATGCGAATCGACTTTAAAAATAAAACAAAATCTTTCATAAAACACAGCCGTAATTCTTATGAAACTTAATCACAAACTTAAATTCTCTTAAAATAACAATGGTAACAAAATTATACACTTTCTTTCGTAAAACTAAATGCTGTTTAGCAATAAAAAATCCTTACTTTACGATTTTTACTTGTTATAGGGTACTTACATCACATTTCTAGAGTTTCCTTTATTATGGTTATTATTAACAAACAATGCACCAACTCACATTTCTAGAGTTTCCTTTATTATGGTTATTATTAACAAACAATGCACCAACTGATGAGAGTCAACTTTAAAAACAAAACAAAATCTTTCATAAAACACAACCGTAATTCTGAAACTTAATCACAAACATAAATTCTCTTAAAATAACAATGGTAACAAAATTATACACTTTCTTTCGTAAAACTAAATGTTGTATAACAGAAAAACCTTACTTTACGTTTTTTACTTCTGTACAGTCGATACTCTAGAAAAGTGATGTACATCACTTGATTTCAGTCTCAAAGTACTTATTTTTAATTACCAGTATTAGAGTATCATTTCAATCTTATAACATCGAACCAATTTAGGAAATAACTAATATACTTTTTTTTTTAAATTAACATGAAATTTAGTTAAACATTTACCGAAAATAAAGTAAAAGAAAATTTTTTACCTGTCTCACAACTAGCCCCAGGTTGGGTTCGAGTCCCATCGGAGTTAGTTGTGCGACGGGTCGATATTTTCATGTAGGTACTTTATTTTCGATCGAATGCAAAAAAGTAATAATAATTTGTTCAACATACCAGTAAAATAAGAAGCATTATATGGGTCAATTAATTTCTTGGAAATTAATTCTTTGAGGTCCTTAAGTCAGCATCACACCTGAATTAATGGGTGACATTTGATAATTTACGATAGGACCTCGTTGCATAATTATTGGTTCAACGTTTTGAAGGGTTGTTAATAAGGAAGGTGAAATAGATTGCGCTAGCTCAACGGTCCGTTCAAGCTGTTGTGAAACATAAGGTAGTGCTAAGTTGGTTGAAGAGCATCTACGGGACGGATGGCAGCTACTACGTGAAGATGAACTAGATGAGCTTTCGCTACTTGAAGATGAACTGGAACTGCTTGATGATGAACTGGAACTACTTGATGATGACCTCGATAATCGTTTGGATGCTGTTGCAGTAATAGTATCAGCTATGGAAACCGTGGCCATTGGTAAAACAACATTGCCGATTTCGACAATTCCCCTCATGGATGTTTTCCTTTTCACTATCCTAAAACAAGAATTCATCATATTAGTACTAATAAAAGTACTTTTATTACAGTTTCAGTTTCTTGCTGATAATAATGTAAAAACAGTTTACCTTGAAAATATTGAAAATTAAGTATAAGAAAAAAGAACAAATAAGTGAATGGTCGTGGATTTGAGCCCCATTGGAGCTAGTTGTGAGACGGGTCGATTATTCCTAACTTACTTCACTTTAAATATTTTCAATCAAAGCAAAAAAAAAGAAAAAAACGGTTAACCTTATTATTTTTACACCATTTAGAATTATTTATTTTTGATGCATTCTCATCATCAGTGCGATTAACTAGCGCCATTATTTTATGTGAGCATGATGTCATTGTCTGTGAATAAAATTAAAATAATGATAAATGTTTAAACTTTCCTATGAATAACTTCAGTAAAATAAAAAATAATAACTAGCTCGTCACAACTAAATCTATAGGGTTTTTATGGAAATTAATAAGGTACCTACCTACTTTATTATACAATAATAACTACTATAACTATAAATAAGGGTTGTTTTATGCACGCTTAAAAATAGTCACTCTTTATATTTAATTAGATTTGATTACACACTAACACAAAATAATGGAAGAAAACAAACTTTGTAGAAGCGCTGTGTTAATTTTGTTTATTGCTTTAGTTTTAATAACTCAAACATTACTTAAAAAAAGAAGGTCACAAATCATAGTAACCAGATTAATATGAATTATAGGTAAAAACTTCAGTTAGTTGAGACCGGATATTAGCAACTATTAAACGATAGTTACTATTTTATTTACAAATATTCATGTGAGAAAGGCCTAACTTTACTTAGCGTTATAAAAATAATATTTTTTAAAGATATATAGGACTAAGTCAACATAATTTCTATAAATATGAAATGTAATTGAAATGTAAGGAATTAATTAGACTTAGGCTACGACAGAGTAACGATAATTAGTATTAGAGTGACCCAAACCTTAATCGGCCTTTATTATAGTAAAACGCAATCCAGTACTTACCTCAAAATTTGTAATACAAAGGCACAACTCCAACTCGGGCGACGTAAGCGTGGTCCGGCTCTGTCTAATATTGGCGCAACACTGATTCGATCCGTCTAGCGGGAAGAAGTGGGGGCAGTTGAAGAAAGTGTAAAAAGGACACAAAATACAGTACTCCCTTATTTAACGTTTGTTTTCTCTTTCTGCGAGAGTCATCTAGTAAGACTGGCCATAAAGAGCCGTTTTATCACAAAAAGTGAAAAACCTAAAATTTTGACTTGTGCCCATACATTATTGGAGGTGCGATATGAGACAGCTGACAGCCACTACATACATAAATGTCAAATTTGCTGGCGACACTTTTTTATTCAGGGTGAGAGCTCCATGCAGTACGAACAATTTTTTGAATACCACAAATAACACAGTGGCTGTCTTCCGTCTCACCTACACTTTAAAAAAATACGTATGGTCATATGAGACAGCTGACAGCCACTACATACATAAATGTCAAATTTGCTGGCGACACTTTTTTATTCAGGGTGAGAGCTCCAGTTACCTCAGAGTATTAAGTCAAACTTCATGGTAGGCACCCTGGGGGGCAATTGCGTAAGGTAATTGAATGACATTTATTATGATACAATATGAACTGTCAAATGAATACGATTAGCTTTACGCAATTCCATAGCAGGCCCATATAATAAAGACCTTACAGACTATGATTATTTACATCTACATATAATTATTATAATATCTTACTAAAATTAAACTTTGACATGTAGGTATTGAAGACGGGGCGACGTGTAAGATAGGTAAGGCCACATGAGTAAAGGCGCTACGCAGTGTCCGGTAACCGGTTGATCCGGCTTTAGATAATCTTTACTATGCCAAAATTTCCTCCAAACCGGTTCAGTGGTTTAACCGAGAGGTTACAAACAGACACGAAGATAACAAGCAGAGTTACTTATGTCACGAGACGACCTCCGTGGCCGAGTGGTGTACGCACCAGTTTTCAAGGTGCCGTTCTGGAGGTCCCGGGTTCGATCCCCGGTCGGGTAAATATCGAAAACGAACTTTTCAATATTTCCTCGGGTCCTGGGTGTATGTAGTAGGTAATACCCGTCGTTGTTTCCAATTTCCATAATGCTAGTTTGGTATTGGAACAATGTATGTGATGGTGTCCAAATTTATTATTTATTCCCTTTAAGTATTACATTTAAAATTATATTTCTAAACATTAAATTTTTACAATGTATAACACTAAAAAATATAACATTTAAAAATACAAAAATGCAGTTCCCCAACTGTAGCAAGATCAGGGTCCCGGCTACCGATGGTTAAGGATCCAGAGACAGGAACCTTCTCACTATACGGGCCGTGTCCAGAAGTACTGCCTTCTGCATCTGACTCCCGTCCCGATCCATCCACCTAATTCTGCATCTGACTCCCGATCCATCCACCTAACGCAAGCCTCTTAAGGTGTTTAGTGAGGCTCTTGGCTATCTATATATATATACTTCGTCCGCGCGGTACTCGATTATGGGTGAATCGTGAATCGGATCAAAATATGATATCCGGTCAAATTTTAAGTATCGCGTTGAAACGGAACGCAAGTGACTGCGTCTTGCAACAGTTGCAACCCTCTCCCACCCTGCAACATAAGAATAATGGGGTCCCTAGACGATCAAGCATGCTTGACAAGCATTTACGTCCTTGACAAGTGTGCTCGATGACGCTTGACGGTACATCAAGCATGGTTCTCAAGCTTCCGCACTAATTTTCATACTTTTCATCAAGCATCGTCAAGCACGTAAATGCTTGTCAAGCGCATCAAGCTTCGTTCTAGACGGTCAAAATTGTTAGAATGTGCATTCAAAATTCACGTGCGCTTGTCAAGCATGCTTGAACGTCTGGGAGCCTTTAACTTGGTATGGTAATGTTATAAAAATGGCTAAATATATATATTTAAAAAAAAAACTACACAATAAGTAGAATAAAATTAAAATTTAAAATAAATCAATAAATATATGGTACTTACCTAACGTGTTATTCTATCCTCTTGTGACTAATATTTATTTAGATTAAACATTGTAAGTAACTTTTGCGCTTAACAAAATTGGAAATATGTATTCTTAGTATAGTATAGCTTCTGCACTGGAGTAATAGCTTATAAGTTGTTTGCTTATCGCATCCACATTCCACGTCCCCACCCATTCCTATCGCAAGCGCTGCGTGTGCGCCGGCCGCCCGGCCGCCACCAGTGCATAACTAGATGCGATGTGCGGTGCATGTTTTCTTGTGGTTTGTTGTTGTTCTAATGTAGGTACACGAACACAGTTTCCTCACCACGTAATTAATTTCATTTTTCTACATCTTAATGCATTTGTGTTAGCACCTGTTAGTGCCTTTTGCTTCTATTTATTCTTAAGTGCTTATGTATTCTATTAGCGATTGTTTTTGTTTTACGTTATACTTAGTGATGTTTTTATGCAACCCGCATCTTGTTGGAACAATTATGATTAAGTACGATATTTCCGGATTCGGGCGTTGGTGCTGCAACACAGTTTCTACTATATGCAGTTACTAACGTACCAATAAATGTAAAATTGTAATCTTGTTCCAAATAAATAAATTTATTATTATTCCCTTTATTACATTTTAAATACTTACAAAATTATATTTCTAAACATTAAATTTTTACAATGTATAACACTAAAAAATATAACATTTAAAAATACAAAAATGCAGTTCCCAACGGCAGCAAGATCAAGGTCCAGGCTACCGATGGTTAAGGATCCAGAGACAGGAACCTTCTCACTATACGGGCCGTGTCCAGAAGTACTGCCTTCTGCATCTGACTCCCGATCCATCCACCTAACGCAAGCCTCTTAATTTATTATTTATTATTATTATTCCCTTTATTACATTTTAAATACTTACAAAATTATATTTCTAAACATTAAATTTTTACAATGAATAACACTAAATAAATTATTATTATTATTTACTTATTCTTATGCCTGCACCTCCAGCCCATCGCCGTGATTCGAAATATGAACGGATTTCTTATTAGGATCCGAAACACCTATTGATCCGTTTCGCTTACAAGGGGGCTACCGCGTAAATGGATATGAACTTCATACAAATTTTGATAGATTTTTGCTGTTTTTCTGTTGTAAATTGCTAGCATGCTATTGTTATACCAGACGTCACTAAACAGGGAACTTATATTTTATTATTATATTTTTTTATAAAATTGACTGAAAGTTCTAAAGATCTTATGAATTTCATAACCATAAAGTTACGCGGTAGCCCCCTGGTTATGCTAGGCTTCTTATGGATCTATGAAATTGCCGAATTTTTTACCCGTCTGCGGCGAAGCCAAAAAAGGGTTATGTATTTGACCACCCCTAGTGTAAGTTTTTATGTCAAGCAAACGCAAACTATTTCGATTCCGTATTTATGTCAATTTGTATGAAAACTGTATCAGCGCCTCTAGCGGCGAGTAGCGCAACATAAATACGGAATCGAAATAGTTTGCGTTTGCTTGACATAAAAACTTACACTAGGGGTACTGTATGTATGTGGGTGTGTCTGTTCCTATGTTCCCTCGTGACTACTAAACGGATGAACCGATTTTGATAAATGATACGTCGTCAGATTCGTCTTAACAGCCCAAGTGACAATAGGACATCAAAATTATCAAAAAAACAAAATGGCGGCTTTTAGGCGATATTTCCTGAGAATTGTAAAAAAAAAAAATTTAATCCCATCGAGTGGGGTATCGAAATGAAGAGATCACAAAAATATAAATAATTGATATGTTTTGAACTAATTTTGACTGCTAAGTAGTAGTAATAAAGGCGAGAAAAATAAATTCTCTTAAAGGATATTGCCATTTTGTATTAAAATTTATCGCTTCATCATTATTATCATGTAAATATGCCATTAAAATAAAAAGCTGAAAATAAAAAAAAAGTTATTACAAAAACTAAAAAACCCATCTGCGGTGCAAAATAGTAGATTGTATTACTCGGCCGCAAAATTATTTTCACCTCGGGCAGCGTATATTGAATCCAGAGCGCAGTGAAGGATTCTAGAGTAGAATCTCGAGCGCAGCGAGGGATTCTAAAGTAGAATCCTGAACGCAGCGAAGGATTCAATATACGCTGCCCGAGGTGAAAATAATTTTGCGGCCGAGTAATACACTCTGCTTTTCATCCCCCTCTATAAGAAAAGCAGTAAAGACAACTCAAACTACCTCTACCTTTCTTTGTCGTTCGGATACATCATAGCGCTAGTCGGGCAAGAAAAAAAATTTTAGATTTGAAATAAAAAAAAATGTAATTAAAAAAATATATATATGTCCATCAGATCCCTTAAAAGTATCTCCGTGGATGCCGTAGGGGGGTTGAAAATTTTGTTAGATTTTAGCTACGACTCACTGTTTACGAGATATTCTCAATTTTATAAAATTCCGTTTTTGAAAATTTCTCGGTCCCGAAAAAAGTCCCGGCCCCATACAAAATCAGTTGAATTTTTTTAAAGTACTGCACACCCTTTGCTACACTCCAACCAATGCTTGTTTAATTATGTTCTAAATTCAAATCTCATCGTTTTAGACCCTGTTATGAAGCTGTTCAAAATTCAAATCTCATTTATACCCTCTTGTCATAACAGGTAAACAATGAATCGTTTTGGACCCTGTTATTAGATAAACAATCATCGTTTTCGAATCGATGGGATGAAAAAAATATTTGTTTAACTAACTAAAAAGAAAAAACAAGCAAGAAAAATGAGTGACTAGGATTGAATGTGTTCTTAGTTCTTACTAGTAAATTGTTGCATACAATGCAACGTGTGTGTAATATGCAACGCATGCGTTATATATATGCGACGACCGATTTGGCGCAGGGGTAGGCTACCCACCTTCTGCGCCAGTGGTCTCGGGTTCGATTCCCGAACAAGACAAATATGAGTGTGCATGAACATGTCGATTTTCTCATACCCAGCCAAAACTCCATTAATTTAAATGAAAAAATTAAAAACATTTTAGAAAAAACAACAACTTGGCTATCAAAACACAATCTGCAAATCAATTTATCAAAAACAAAATTAATGACCTTTCACCCATACCAAAAACCCCAATTAGATTTAAATGTAAATAATGACAACATCACATTAGAAATAGTAAACGAACATACATTATTAGGACTAGTAATAGATAGACATGTCAATTGGAAAAATCACATACAAAAATTACACAGAAAATTAAGCAGCTTTATGTATGCACTACGTGAAATAAAAAAAACAACAGATGTAGCAACCGCAATAACAACTTATTATGCGTATGCTTACGCATGGCTAAGTTACGGCGTAATACTATGGGGTGGTAGTACAGAAGCTCCAGGCTTATTAACAATGCAAAAAAAACTCATTAGAATTATAGTCAACATAGAAGATACAGAAAGTTGCAAACCCTACTTCGAAAAATATAAAATACTTACATTACCCAGCATTTATATATTGGAATTATGTAATTTTGTTCGTAAATATCCTAACTTATATACTAAACGCGATGACCACCTAACAAAACGCTATCTAAGACCTAGAAATAAACTATTATTACCAGCCTCTAAAATGAAACACCACTCTTCTAGCCCACTAGCTATGTCCACAAAATTTTTCAATAAGCTGCCTGACTCAATAAAAAATATTAAAAATGAAAAACACTTTACAAAAAACTTAAAACAATTACTCACAAGAAAGTGCTATTATACTATATCAGAATATTTGGAAGATAAAAATTTATAAAAAATATAATATATAATATAGGTACACAACTTGACACCAAATAATAATTATGTAATGACTAAAATATCAGTAAAAATTTATAATAAATATATCATAATAAAGAATAATTAACATCCTAAAATATAATAAAAATGCTTTTAAAATATACTTAAATAATAAAGAAATTATGATATATATATTTTAACGTGTTATAAATGTAATAAGAATTAATTTAATAGTATGTAAGTTAAGTATTAATTAATTAAGACAAAATATGAATAATAAAGGTCTTCCCTCTCTCAATTGTTGTGCCTAGCAGGGCCCATAATTGTACTTACAATTTTATGTAACACCTTACACACTATTATGGAATGCAATAAAGATATTGAGTATTGAGTATTGAGTATTGATTTGTCTTGGTCTGGGTGTTTACTATGTATATTAAGTATGTATTTACAAACAAAAAGTATTTAAGTATATATTTATCCGTTATCAAGTTTTCCATGATACAGTTTCTTAATGAAATTATAATGGGCTTAGATAATTGGTGTGAATGTAAGTAGTTATTTTTTTTATTATTTATTTATTTATATATTAGGTACTAATACAAATTTTAAATTAGAGAATTCTTGGAAACAAGCGGGGTCCATTATATTTTTATAGATTTTATATGCAAATGGATCCCGTCTGCTGCCAAGAATTCTCCAACTTAAAGTTCCTAATATATAAAACGCATGCGTTGCATTTTACACACACGTTGCATTGTATGCAACAATTTACTAGTAAGAACTAAGAACACATTCAATCCATAGTCACTCATTTTTCTTAGTTTTTGTAATTCCTTTTTTTTATACAGTCGTATTCTATGCTCTACAATATGTAAACAAATCAGTTTTACTATGACAGCGGGTCAACAAGAGAGGTTATCACTATCAGTTCAACAACTTGATATATACCTAACTAGCTTTTGCCCGCGACTTCGTTCGCGTGCTTAAGATAGTTGTGCGTATATTTTGAAAGTTACGGATTACAAAAAATAAACCTTATTTTTGAAGTGAAAACTTCTTTAGCGGTGTTGTGCACTTTTTGTGATGGGTAAAAACTATTAAACTCCCGTCAGGATCACGTGACCGTAAGACGATCACGTGACCGTAAGACGTACTCCGTTTGACCTAAAACTGTTACAATGTCATTAGAATACGAAGGCAAATTTCGCCATTTTTCCCAATGTTGTGATAGCTTTGGCACCTCGGTTAGAAAACAGGCGTCGTGCGGCGGCAGAACAGAAGACCTCGGTTCAAATCCAGTCCGTATTATTTTCTTTTTTTATGGCCAAATTACTTTTTTTTGTGAAAAAGTCTAGGGAGCCCTTTATCAACGCATCTAATTCATCTCTTAGTATATTTTCTAAAAAACCAACTGGTTAAAAAATTTAAAAATATCAAAAATGCACAACGTTAATATTCAAGTTTTCACTTCTGCCGGCACTCCCGGAGTTCAACTCTACGTTTTTTTTTTCCATGCTCACTTCTTATCTTCTGACATAGTGGGTCAGAGCCTTTGTTCGCTTGGTTTTTACTATCAATTAACATGCACTATGAATGAAAGCTATCTACCCTCCAAAAATAGTATCTCTACTTTTAACCTAAATCAAAATTCTTTTGCATACTGAAATACCTTGTAGCATCCTGTATAATGGGAATTTTCCAAACCCCTTTCTTAGTGCAAACCTGCACCATGAAAGGTATCTACCCTCCAAAAATGGTGTCTCTACCGTCAGCCCTATACAAATCCCCATACAAAGTGGAACACCCTGTAGCACCTTGTATAACGAGAATTTTGCAAAATCCTTTCTTAGTGCTCACCTACACCATGAAAGGTATCTACCCTCCAAAAATGGTGTCTCTACCTTCAGCCCTATACAAATCCCCATTCAAACTGGAACATCCTGTAGCACCATGTATAACGGGAATTTTCCAAAATCCTTTCTTAGTGCTCACCTACACCATGAAAGGTATCTACCCTCCAAAAATGGTGTCTCTACCTTCAGCCCTATACAAATCCCCATTCAAACTGGAACACCCTGTAGCACCATGTATAACGGGAATTTTCCAAAACCCTTTCTTAGTGCTCACCTACACCATAAAAGGTATCTACCCACCAAAAATGGTGTCTCTATGTTCAGCCGTTAAAGCACAGAGGACAAAAAATACTACGTATATTATACAGGATAATTTTTTTATCAGTGCACAAATTTTTAAGATCAACTCAGAATCGGTAACTGAACAACTTTCCCCAAGAAACATAGGTCGAAATATGACAAAAATTTTTGAACTCTTCATACAAATCGGACTGATCACGTGATCGATTTAGTATGGGAAGTCCAAAAATTTTTGTCGTATTTCAACCCATGTTTCTAAGAGAAAGTTGTTCACTTACCGATTCCAAGTTGATCTTAAAAATTTGTGCCCTGATAAAAAAAAATTCCTGTATAGTCCTCTGTGGTTAAAGGCTGTACGCACAAAATTAAGACCGCCGCATACTTACCTTGTGGCTGTACGCCTATCCCAACAATGAAATAATCAATCAATTAGAGTTGTAAGTATATGTATTTGTATAGATATATTATGCTGTACATACTTAAGTACATACTGCACTTTAAAGATACTGTTTGCCTTTTTGGACGTAGCCTTTGTCAGTACGGTTGAATTTGAAGTTTGAAATTTGGCGTAAGAAACACCAAAACAAAAATGACGACGTCAAATTAAAACAATCATAACATGTCTTTGTTTGATTTTATAAGTATTTTATAGTGTAAGTAAAGAACAGGATTTTGTAAGAGACTAGCTTTCCGCCCGCGGCTTCGCCCGCGTGAACTACACGACATTATCCTGAGGGAATGTGATATTTTTCCGGAGATAAACAGTAGTCTATATCACTCCCCATCTCCCAATCTACCCCCGTACCTACCAAAAATCACATTGAATCGTTGCTCAGTTTTGACGTGAAAAACGAATTAACAATTAATACCTACTGATTTTCCCATAGGAATATGATACTTTCCTGTGGTAAAAAGTAAAAGTAGCCTATTATAATCCTTTCCAGTAGGGTTCAAATTATTTTCTCAAATACCAATGGCTGCCCGCAAATTTGCCCGCGCTTAAAGTGATTTTCCCGTGGGAATGATATTTTTCCCGCAGTAAAAAGTAAGTTATATCCTTTCCAGGGCCTCAAACTGTCACCTTAAATACCAATTCCATTCCACGGCTTTGCCCGCGCTAAAACTTATTTTCACATGGGAATGAGCCGCGGTAAAAGTAGCTTATGTCCTTCCTATTCCTAGGGTCTCAAACTATCTCCATTCCAAATTTTATCAAAATCGGTTTAGCCATTTTGACGTGAAAACGGAATATACAGACAAACAAACAAAGAAACAAACAAACATAAATACATTTTCGCATTTATAATATTAGTAACGAATTATAATCCGATAATAACTTATGCTTTTTTATTTGACATTCCAATTTTAAAGAAAAGCTTTTTTTCTATAGTGGCAATACGCTAGTTGATACATAACTACTCTACTAAGTAATAAGATGGCAATAAGGTAGAGTAGGTATATTATTCTGTGGTAGAGTGCGCGCCAGATAAGTCTGCGCGCGACTGGTGGCGTATTTAATGTTGCCAGTAGGTAGTTGTAAATAATTCTCACATCACGAGTACCAAAATAAATATATTTCGAAAAGTTTTATTAAGTAACCATAGAGTAGAGAATAATGATAAATAAACAAAAACAAACCTTAAATAAACAAATGCATAATTATCAGACAACATGCTCAGAAAACCAAAATACCTCAAGCGAAAGCAAAATATCACATAATGGTCACCCTAAAAATTACCTGTCAAAAAGCAGTCGGCGCCCGCACTTTAGCAAATGGTCTAAGTAGCCTGTTATTGTCCCGTTCTATTTCGCAAGCACATTTCACATAAATAACAATCTCTCTTCCAGCACTTTTGATGACTTTTCGTATGACGATTACCAAATAAAATATTAAAACACAACATACAAATTTCTTGACAATGACACTTGACACACTCACTTCGCCTGTCACAACAAATAACATAGCGACCTGCCAAATTTGAAATTAGTTCTAAAGTAGACCGCGCGTAGACTTATCTGGCGAGCGCTCTACGTCGCACTGTAAAAACGGATTGAGTTTTCAAACAATACATGTGTCAAAACAAAATGAAAAAATCAAAAGCAATAAGGAGTATTGATATCAACTTCGATGCAAATCACCCCCAAAATAACTTTCTATCCCTTTTTAACCCTGTTAGGCGATGAGTTTCAATGAAATATGAAACACATCTTCGATTAATTCTGTTAAAGAATGTTTATACAAAATTTTAAGAAGATTGGACAAAGGAATCACGTTGTCCCATACAAACTTTACCCCCGTTTTTCACCCCCTTAGGGGTAGAATTTCGAAAAATCCCTTCTTATCGGATGCCTACATCATACAAGGAACACATCCTCCAAGTTTCAGGTCTCTACGATCAGCGGCTTAGGCTGTGCGCTTATCCGTCAGTGATTCAGGACAAAGGATTTTATATATATAGATAAACCACTAGTATCAAAATCAGACAGCCATAGTGTAAGTAAAGGGCAGGATTTTGTAAGAGTTTTTATTTTATTTTTAAATTTTTCGGGACGCTTACTGCTAGGTTACAGAAAAAAAAAATACAAACTTAAACAAATATGTAAGACCAATTACAAGCTTCCACATGTAAATATATAAAAATATGTAGTTTAAAAAACTATAAAAACACACTTTTATAGGAACAGACTTAAAAGTACAAAATAACCATCTATTCAGTAACTGAAATTAAAAAGCGTGGTGCGCGTTGTCAATATTAAGTACCTACTTGAAATGCATGCTTTGCAAAGGGCGCACCACGCTTTTTAATTTTAGTTACTGAATAGATGGTTATTTTGTACTTTTAAGTCTGTTCCTATAAAAGTGTGTTTTTATAGTTTTTTAAACTACATATTTATTTTTTACTTTTTAGTTTAACAAATGGCAAGCTATGGATGGGGATGGTAATCGATTTCACAGTCCACTCATGTGTCTGCCCACCCCGTAAATATTATAACTCAAAGGCGTGATGGTATGTATTTAGTTTTACAAATTCAAGTGGATTCTATTAGTTACCAGATGCGCGAGCCGAACCCTTACTTCCTCCCTGCTCCATCATCAGACCCTCACCACCAAGTGTAGCGAATAGGTCTCATCAGAACGAAACAAATGAGCCCAAACTCGAGGGGTTTCCTAGTGGTCATTAAGAACTGCCACTGGCTTCCTCCCTGCTCCATCATCAGGCCCCTTACCATTAAATGTAGCGAATAGGTCTCATCAGAACAAAACAAATGAGCCTAAACTCGAAGGGTTTCCTAGCAGCCATTGAAGAGTTCTATTGCCCACCTCTTGACTCGATCATCAGATCAGCTCAAAGGTAGCAAATTATTGTATTGTCATCGGATTCATATAGGCTTGCAAAGTTTCAAATCAATACAACAATTAGAAGTAGGTTAAAATTGAATTCCAAGATTTTCTTACATTGTGACTTAGTTACAAGTGAAGCTAATAAAAGTGTGGTAATAAATGCCTACGTAAGATTACGAAGTATTACAACCTAGTAATTAATATAAGACATTATTTCAAAGAAAAATAACTGGCACTTTTAACATTTGTTTTAGCTTACTTGAAGAGGTGTTGAAAAGGTCTATATCATATTGCTTTGCCACACCATTGAAAGACTTGCTGGTTCTAATAAAGAAAGTATTTTGCTGATAATTGGTTTTGCACAAGGGGACGTGTAGTACGTTAGGGTTACGGAAGGAAGTTACCGGAACTCGTAAACCTATGCCATTTAAAAGCTCATTACAATCGACAGCGCCACTCGCTATGCTAATAAAGTACGACAGGTCCGCATTGCGTCTTCTTTCAACCAGTGGTAAGAAATGAAACTTACGGCATCGCTTATCATAATCCTGAATGTAGGTACTTGTCTTAAACTGTAGATATCGCAAAAACCGTTTTTGGATCCTTTCGATTCGCGATTCGTACAGTTTGTAACACGGGTTCCATACTTGAGAGGCATATTCTAAATGGCTGCGTACAAAGGAACAGTAAAGTATTTTCAGTGCTTTAACAGAGTTGAAATCATGTGATAACCTCATTACGAATCCAAGTGTCCTAGATGCCTTAGCCACAATGTTGTTTATGTGTTCGTCAAACAACAATTTACTATCAAACGTCACTCCTAGGTCACGTATGGTAGTGACTCGGGCAAGGTCAGCGCCTAACAGTTTATAAGGTGTAACCGATTTTCGAGTATATAGCTACAGACATAACACTTTGAAACATTAAGATCTAGCTTATTATCTTGGCAGTAACGCTCGAATCTAGTGAGGTCCTCCTGCAGATGCTGAGCGTCTTGAGCAGAATTGATCGGCATTAACACCTTCATGTCATCAGCGTACAATAAAATTTTTGCATGAGTAAAACATGACGAAATATCGTTTACGAAGATGTTGAAAAGTAACGGTCCCTGTAAAGAACCTTGGGGCACACCAGATGGTATGAACATGGGAGAAGAACTGTAGCCGTTAAGAACAACAATCTGACATTTGTCTTTCGCATAAGAGGAAAACCATCTAAATCTAAATAAATTACCCTTAATACCTATAGCTTGTAGTTTATGCAGGAGTATTGTGTGATCTATACGGTCAAAACATTTACCATAGTCCGTATAAATCACATCAACCTGAGACGGTACTTTCATATGTTTAGTCAGAAAGTCGCTACATAAAATAAGGTTAGACGTCGTTGATCTGCCTTTAACAAAGCCGTGCTGCTCCGGACACAGAGATTGCCTAACGGCTGCGTATACTTGTTTGTAGACAACTTTTTCTAGCACTTTTGCAAACAAACATAATTTGGAAATCGGTCTATAATTATCGACTATATCTTTAGGCCCTTTCTTATGAATTGGTGTGATAAAGGCAGATTTCCAGATGTCAGGGACAATGCCTTCATTCAGTGAACGCCTAAAAAGAATACTAAGAGGGACTGCCAGAGACTTGGAACACTTCACGATAAAAATTGCTGGGATATTGTCGGGCCCGGCAGATTTATTTAAATCAAGTGAAGCTAGTAATTTAGAAATTTCCTGTATGTCGATTTTAATGTCACCAATATCAGCCGAAGAATCTACTACGTCATTTAAAATAATGTTATAATTATTGAGAATTAAAGTTATCTAATAGGTTATAAAAGGAATCTATATTTAATAGAACAGTGTATTGTCTATGGTAGTCAAAGTCCACAATCTGTAGTCGTACTTTTTATTGAAAATTAAACAAATGTCGTGGTTAAAATTAAAATGTTGGCTTTATAAAGTTATAATTGTATTTAATAATTATATTCAAACTTGCATGATGTTATAACCAAAAATAATAACAGATTGGCCGGAAACAAACTCGGCAGAAGGCCGTTTGGTGTTACCGGCCATATTGTTTTGAGCGAGCTATAAAGGAGGTAGGTTAAGGCGAAGCGGGCCTCAGCATCGGGAATTCAAAGCAACTAAGTATTTTATTACATCGATGTGAGATTATTGGTGTTGTAAATTGTTAGATATCTAATGCGAAACAAACTTGAATTAGCATCAAATAGTTTCTGTTGGAATTTGTTATTCTTTGTCACAATATTCTATTGTTGTGAATGTATTAAAACTATTATCAGTATGGTTATAATTCAAATACACATTGTGCATTTCACACTTAAAAATGTAATTTGTCTGACGTGTTTTATGAAAATAAAAGTGTTTGATGAAGGGAGAATTGCACCCCTTGGCGAGTTTCTTGCTGGCTCTTCTCGTTACAAGGTCTCCCGCCGTAGGGTTTTCTGAACCAATAGCGTAGCATCCTTGACAATCACAAAGGCTTACTAATAACTTGAATAAATGAAAATGAATATTAATTATTGAGTTATTTATTGTAATACCTGACCCATAATCTTAACAAGAACTGGCTGAGAGTTGTGGGAAAAATTGGAGTGAAAGTAATCACCAAACATATCACAAATTACTTCCCCATCTCCAGATGTGCGCTGTCTATAGTGAAAAACAGAAGGATAGGTATTATGTTGGTTCTTCAGTTTTACGTAGGACCAAAATGCCTTGGGGTTGGAGGAAATTTCGATGAAAGAAATATAATCATTAAACATTGACTGTTCCAAAGTTCTTGCACGATCTCTTAGTTCGACAAAAGACTGAAGGTCATGATGATTTCCGTAAGTTTTATATTTAACGTGATGTTTGTGTTTCTCCTTCAAAACTTTTATAAGTGTCCTTTTATACCAAGGAGGGTATTTTAAACATGGCGTTACTAATTTGGAGCCTATAAATTTACTACGTAGATCAGATAAGACACTGTAAAAGTAAGAAACTGCGTCAATAAGAGGTCTGCGGTCAAGTTCAGTTTCCCAGTCAATCTTATCAATATTTAAACCACTAATAGTTAAATCACTTTGTATCAAAATCAGACAGCCATAGTGTAAGTAAAGGGCAGGATTTTGTAGGAGATAAACCACTTTGTATCAAAATCAGACAGCCAGAACATCTTAGTACTTACCACTTTAAAAAATATAAGTTCCCTCCAAGATTTCGTTCGTCCTTTGAGTGCGAGTCTTCAAAATTGGTTAGGAAACAAGCAGGCAGAGATATAAACGTTATAAACGCGCGTTAATAACGATGCATCATCATCATCAGTTATTTAATATCTCCTCTGCTACGGCAAATGCCTTTCTTATGGAGGGATTAATTATTTTTTTTTTTTTTTTTCATAAATATTGTATGTTTATGATTGCTCTAAGATATAGTTATTTAAAGTGTGGCATTATTTCATGGGAGGAAATAATAGAGATAGCAAATTTCACTCCAAGAAACATTGCTTTATTTTTCAAATGAAACAAAACTGCATTAATATAACTAGTCAACAAGTTCAAAAATGTGTTAAATAGAGATAAAGCTCCTAAAAATATGAACGATAACTTCTTCGATCAACAATAACACATGTCGAGCTAGGAATAATGTCTAGAAAAATGTATTCGAAGGATTTTTCAGCACGCAAAAAATTTGAAAATTTATTAACAATTTAAGTTGGAAAAAAATGGCATTCCGTTTTTTGTTAATAACTCTGCAACTATTAATTATAAAGAAATTTGAAAAAGTGGTTATTAAAGAAGAGGAAATTTCCAATAAAGTATCCCGGCTTCAGCAGTTCTATCGCCATTATTTATAATTTTAATTTAACACTGAAAATAGGACTACACGCGGCCGTTACGGCATACGCCCGCCAAACCAAATAAGGCTGTGCCAAAAGTGAGTACCTACGCATCAGAAAATAACCGTTTTTTACAAGCTTTTATTAACTTGCCATGTTAGTTAGTTAGTTAGTTTGTTAGTTAGTGGGGGACAAATCTTGCAAGCTTAATTTGACCCACTTCCGAGAGTCCGATGAAGCTGAAATTTTGTATACAGGTTTGGTTCAGATGACAATACAATATTAAAGTACAGTCAGCAAAAAAAGCTTGTCATAAAAATGAAATTTTTATTAAAAACTTATTTAGTATTAAATACTAATTAAAAAATTTAAAATAATTATGTTATGATGTATTCTATACACTTGAATGAATAAATTTCAGTTGGAAAGTTTTAAAGTTCATTTTTCAACAAGTAATTATTTCGAACCTCCGTTTTCTTTGAAGACAATAAAATAGTTTAACTAAATATATTGCCCTAAAACATTCCTGCTTCTTGGAGCCCCTCCTGTATAAATGCTTAATAGGATCAAGTCGTTTATTTTGTTTATATTTTTTTTTATACTTACTATATCTTCTATACTTACATATTATAAAGAGGAAAGATTTGATTGTTCGTTTGTTTGCATCAAATAGGCTCCGAAACTACTGGACCGATTTAGAAAATTCATTCACCATTAGAAAGCTACATTCTTCCCGAGTGACATAGGCTATATTTTATCCCGATATTCCCACGGGAACGGGTAGCTCGCGGGTGAAACCGCGAGGATCCGCTAGAATTATATAATAGCGGATCCTCGCGGTTTCACCCGTGTTGTATTACTAAACACTCTGTATTACTTTGTTTCCCTTTTAAACTTGAGGTTTTCTAGATGTTTATTACATTTTTTTAGTAAAATAATTGATTTTCTTTAAATTTACCATTTTAAGTAAATTATTTATAACTAAAGTTGTTAATAATTATTGCTAGGGTTCAGCAGACACCGTCTAAATACTTAAATTGTCAGCGCTAAAGTTTTAGTGCAATATGTATTCCTAGATTTGATATGACAACTATCTATTTTTATATTACTTGCATGTTATTGTGAATAATATTTCTTGCTTATTATCTGTTTTTCACTCAAGAAGCACTTTAGAAGCAGAATGAAGTTGGTTAATTTGATGTTAGGATCCCTAATTCCTTTAACATTAAGGTGTATCGATGAGCTCAGTGGCGCCGCCAATGGAAATAAATCAATTGCATTTTATTAAAGGCTTGGATTAAAAGTTTCGGTTATTTCGCGCAAATAGAAGAGCAAAATGCAATTTTTAATTGTTTTTTCATGGCCTCAAATATGAGCACCAAGTTATGGATCTTGATATTGCCAACTGTGGCCACTTTTGGCACTATTGAGATTCACGACTTATTGCGTAAGTTTGAGTTCTCAAAAGTATATTTATAAAATGCATTCCACTCTTTCACCTGCGCGAAATAACCGAAACTTTTAATCCAAGCCTTTAATAAAATGCAATTGATTTATTTCCATTGGCGGCGCCACTGAGCTCATCGATACACCTTAAGTCACGATTAACAAATTTTCTGGGTAGTTGTACTTTACAATAAATGATTGTTAATTTAACTTTAATTTTGTAAAAAGTCAATAGTGTAAGGGACATTTAAAAACAATTTAACAGATAAGCTATAATAAAATTGAAACTAGTGCAGATCCTAAATTTCTGAATATATAGTATTAAAGTACTCAAAATTCTAATCAACTTTGTTAAACAGTTTTTCTTATAAACAAATATTTGCAGATTTATGTCATTTAAAAAAAAGTTTTTCGCTCATTTTGTAAAATAACTGTTTATCCCACAGAACATGCAAAGTAAAAAAAAATCCGTGTTATTAAGGCTGACTTTCACCACTGATATTTAAACGTGATTAACGCTAAACGTGTTTAAAACACAGTTCTGTCTCTGTCATCTGTTTGAATGTGTCAGAGACAGAAATACGTTTTAAACACGTTTAGTGCTAATCGCGTTTAAATATCAGTGGTGAAAGTCACAAACTTATTAAAATGACAGTAGTTTTGACATTTGTTTGTTTATTTTGTTTTCTTTTCTTCATAAGGCAATTGATTCCAGGCAAATGCATACATGCTAGGAAGGCCTGACATTGATCATTTGACACATTTTTTAAATACTTATCTTAAAAAATAGGCGACCAAAAAATAAAAAAAAATTTTTTTCATTAGTTCGAATCTCGAAATGGTTTTCGAATTTTACTGCCTTGCAAAAAATGAAATATCGTGAAACATACATTTAAAAATCGGACGGTTTGAGAACCTCTTTCTTTTTTGAAATCGGTTAAAAACCCGACTGCAGTGCAAAAAAATGATTTGTTTAACTAAATAACAACTGTGGATTGAATGTGTTTTTACTAGTAAATTGTATGCAGTGCTAAATATATTAGATTCTAAATACAAATTTTAAGTAAGATAATTCTTGGAAGCCGGCGAGATCCATTTGCATATAAAATCTATTAAATATAATGGACCCCACCTGCTTCCAAGAATTCTCAGGTATGTTTTTGAAATGAAGAACTACTTAGGTCTTTACGTTTTGTTTTTTTTTATAAGGTGCCAATATTTTCAAATCTACAATGAATATTAAAAAAAACGTACAACCCAAATTCTTCTTCATTTCAACAACATACCGAAAATTCAGTGCTGTATGTTTATTAAGGCGCTACTCGGAAAAAGTATGGACTCTTTGATATAAAACTATAAGACGGTTAGAGTTGTTATAAATCTGGTAATAAGATATATATTTCTTCATACCTTTATCTAGGATCGTATAGTTTCATAAACACGATTTTATGATTTTGGCTCGACACTTTTTATTTTCGAAAATACCTCTAAAAAATAAGAAATATCAAGATTATTCTTAAATGGGGATACATATACTATTGAAAATTGGTTTAATTAGTGGACACCAATAATATTTAGGATCATATAGAAGCATTTTCAAAAAATCGCTGTAGTTTTTTAATACGAAGTGTTTTTGTGTTTTTTTTGTGTAATCGGCAAAAACGGTCTCGCTCCCGCGCGCGTCGTTTTCTCATTGCTATCTCGCTTTAGCATAATTTTTCCGAGTATCGCCTTAAGGTTTAGTTAGAGGATGGGAAACGTTATCGCCCCCCGCCGCCCGCCGCCGCCGTTTGTATGGAGACCGTTTGAGACCCACTTCTCTTAACTGATGAGAAGAACAGGCACCAAAAAGTCATCAGCTTACTATTTTTATTACGTCACAATAAAGAAGGGATCTCTATGCAAAGGTAATAAACACTGATTTTCGTGAAAATTCCGAAAAAACACCAAACTCGATGTGGTTGTAAGTTCTATTATTATGTACTTATGTTAAAACAAGTTTTTACTCGGCCCTCTTGGCGCGACTCCGAATTTCTATTATTATACTAAGTGCTACTTATATGAGATCATTTTACAGTTGTAAATGATGTTACTTTCTCTTGACGAAACTAACATAGACGGGGTGGGTAGTCCTGAGAACGAGGTCTGACATAAATTGCAGCTCATCAGGATGGGTTACCGGCCTCAGCTCGAAGCGCCGCAGTACCGCCGCCACCGCTGCTTTCATTTCCATCATTGCAAACTTCTGACCTGCAATTTATTCAAGATTTTAAGTTAGTCTTGTTTGCGAAGAATGTATGAAATTAGACTATGACAAATACGTGCTTGATTGTGTATACTCTGTAGATGCCACTAAGCCAAACCTGGGTTCCCTATTTGAGTTCCAAAGTTCTCGTAGCTGGTTCGATTTTCATTATATCGAACACGGTGTTAACTCCGTAGCACACGATGTTTCATTATATCGATGCTTCACAGGTGTGATGTAACGTCATAATGCGAAAAACCCTGGATCTACAAACAAACTTCACAGAGACAATTAATTACCTAGTTCGATTGTTATTTTTTCGATGTCATGTTATAAGTAGGTACTCTACGAAAGTTTGACAAAGGGTTTTTCGCAATAACGATTCATGGCACCACAGTGAAGCATCAATGTAATGAAAAATCGTGAAACAGAGTATTCTTTTATATATATATATTCTTTTCGTGCAATCAGTCTCCTGGACTATGAGCAGATTTGTTGCTAAGAATGACATGTAGAGCAGGGCGCTCCATCGAGAGCCTACTCATTATCTAAGCCGAGTTTTTGATATGGTAGTTTGCGCCTTTTCAGGCGTTTCATACAATCCGGCAATGTCAGCTGTTTTGCTAGTTAATTTGGGTGATTGTCTAGCCTATTTTTGTATTTGTCAAATATCCTCGAAATTTCATCCCTGACCTTTGAGTATTCAAAACTCCCTGACCAACACAACTATGGTTGATATGGAGTTGTTGGTGAACTTCTGAGTTGCAAATAAACCAAGGAGCATTTGAGATCTGTTTCAGGATATAATTCTGTGCTCTTTGAATTTTGTTGACATTGGAATCATTGGCCGAACGCCACAATTTGAAGTCCATAGGTCCATATAGGTTTAACGATGGCATTACAGGAGTAACTTATTGTCCACGGATAACTTTGAGTTTCTTCCGAGCAACCAGTGCATTGCTCGGTACATGAGGTTTATTTCGTCTCTTTTTGTTTGAATGTGCTTGGCCCAGGTAAGGCGACGATCTAAGTAAATTCCCAAGTATTTGACTGATTCACTGGTTGATATAGGTAGAGATATGATAATTATGATACGATACAGAGTTATCGACATTATAGTGTTCGAGATAATGAAAACCAACAACTTTAGAACTTAAATAGGGAAACCTATAAATCTTGCATAATTTGCTAACATGACTATTCGAATACCGATAAGGTATTGGATGAAGTAACCCCCAACGAGCGTAAAAGGAATGGCAAGTAATTAAGTATACCTATGTATGGGTAAAATTCGTATGGTTGCTTGCCCCCCAATATGGATAAACAAAAGTTTTAGTTACCTATACAGTTCCTTGGCCCTGCACTAAAGGGAATGTACGCATATGGGTGCCGTCCTACACAGTTTTCTGGCAGGAATCGGTCAGGGTCGAACTTCAGCGGGTCCGGGAACAACTCCGGGCGACGATGCAGGTCGTATATATGGATGTGGCAATACAAGTTTGATGGTGTCTTGTATCCAGCTGGAAATAGAGTTCATTATAAGCATATATAGCATTCGATGACGAAATGAAACTTTTCGACAGAACTGTCAGTGTCAGTGACGCATCCGCACTCTGAACGATTTGTGTCATATTGCAGGATTAAAGCCTTGATTTAAACCCACTAAAATTTAGCAGAAAAACAAATAAAATCTCTTAAAATTATCGAATTGGAGACTGTATTCATCCGAGGCACGATTTGTCACGAGATCTTGGGGTAATGCATGACTCCAAGTTAACATAATTATGAGACTCATGTCGTCAGCATTATATCTGCATCGAAGGTGTTGAAGTCTTTAGGACAACGTAAAACACACCCTGTGTTTTGCGTTGCTCTAAAGTCTTCAAAAATATTAAAACATTGAAGATTCTTAATTGTGTCTACGTTCGCAGTATTTTGGAGTAGGTACGCTTCGCAAATCTGGAACCATCGTTTCGAACGTATTAAGAGAAAAATCGTTAAACATCTTTATTAACGTGCTTAGATTTCATATAAATTTGCTGACAGATTGATTTGTGCAACAATTCCATTTTTTGCCTTTAGAGCTGAGGCGTAAATAGCTAATATTTCTTTTTTACATAAGACAGCATCTGTAAGATCGATGGTCCAGATCTACTAAGCAGGCTTGACTTTATTATACCACAAAGTAATGTGATTATACCCCGGAGTAGCAGTCGATCGGTACCCTTCCTACCTGTAGGTAACACTAATTATTACAGACAAAACAGTTTTATATACCGTGCGACCTAGAATAACAATGATCTATCAAAGAATTCAAACCTAGATATATTAACACTAGTGTCCGAATGGCGAAAACTCTTGAAAACTTTAATCGGCAGTCAATTCTTTTGGTAGATGCTATTTAGCATTCAGTTTGTTTGTGTTCAATACTTTGTGTCTTGAATTGTATAAGATGTATACCCTATATAATGTAATGTTATTTTCTTCCCCCTTACTAATAAACATTGTGTAAAGTTACACCTGGTGTAAATCTGTTGTTGTCTCTGTCATCATTTTAGACAACCTAAGTGACAACAACAGATTTACACATGGTGTAACTTTACACCACGATTATTAGTAAGGGGGTTTTTGTTTAATACTTCTAGTGTTCATGTAAGTAATGGTTGTATCTACCTATGTGTGTGAATCTCTTATTTGCTTTCATGTTTCCACATTGTTACTTATATTAGAATTAATAAGCTGTTGATTCACCGAAATGTAAAATTAGCTTAGTAGGTACTTTTCGATTGTTTGAAAGAAAGAGGAAAGATATGTTTTTTTGTTTGTATCAATAAACTCAAATCTACTGGACCGATTTTAAAAATTCTTTCACCGTTAGAAAGCTACATTCTTCCTTGAGTGACAATATTCCCACGGGAACGGGTACTACGCAGGTAAATCCGCGGGAAGCCACTATGATGAACAAATTCATAGTCCCACCCCGTCGCGGTCTATTAGTGAAAAAATTAAATCGTAGCAAACAGATTCCGTAGCAAGTGAGTTGAGGATTGAAAAGATTGCTACGACAAATTTACAGGCATCAGGCTAATCTTATCTATCTGTCTATAACTTAGCTGATAAAAAAAAATAAGATTTTATTTATAGTTGAAAAGTTTTTAAAACTATATTTTTCTTTTTTGCATTCCCAATGCACCGTAGCTCAGCTCAGTGGTTAGAGCATTCGCACGGACAGTGAAAGGTCGTGGGCCCATGTGGTGGGTTAAGTAAGACCCATCGGAGCTAGTTGTGAGACGGGTAAATTTTTTTACACGTTTTCAATAATAAAAATAGAATACATAGGTTTTTTTCAATTTTCCCCGGCTAAATAATTAACAAACAAGCACCGTACGGGCCCATTTGGATTGTTGGGTGTTTACTACTATTTACAGACTGGACCAACTGCCTTCCGTAGCACGTAAGAACACGAGACGTTAAATTTTTGGTCACACATCCCGAACTGACGATACTTAAGACAACTAAAATTGCAAGCATACGGGTACGCCCATACTAGCTTATAACTAGGGCCGACCCACAGATCACCTGTAGTAGCAAACTTATCTGTGGGCCGACCAAGTGATCTTACAGTGCCACAACCTTTTCTGTGCCGGTGACAGCGGCGCTACGTACCTTTTTTTTTTTTTGTAGTAATTTAACCGGCCCTGACTTCTAAGAACTTCAGCCGCCAGCAGCGCTATGGTTGGACATCAACTTGACAGCAAAATGACATTAAAAAAAATCACGTTAGTTTCACATTTTGGCCACCGGCACAGCAAAGTTTGTGGCACTGTACACCTTGTGACAAGGGATGGATATCCATTACAGTATAAAAATTCTTTATCCAAACCTCATATAGAAATATATATAAATTAAAACCGGTCAAGAGCGAGTCGGACTCGCGCACCGAGGGTTCCGTACCATCATAAATATAAATAGGCTATATTCGTCAGAGAATTTGCAATGTAGAATATTTCAGTTTTAGGTCAGCGCCATCTCGTGACCGATAGTGGAACTAATATATTTTTGTTGATGATTTCTGAAAAGTTTACTATTTAGAGACATCGTTTTATTTTTCCTGTAATCTTTAAATAAACTTCTATCACATACAATAATTTCAGATTTTTCTCTTTGCAAACTTCGGAGATAAGGCCCCTCTTATCTCTTAGAATATTGCAGTTTTAGGTCAGCGCCATCTCGTGACCGATAGTAGAACTAATATATTTTTGTTGATGTTTTCTAAATAGTTTACTATTTAGAGACATCGTTTTATTTTTCCTGTAATCTTTACATAAACTTCTATCACATAAAATGATTTCAGATTTTTTTTATGCAAGCTTTGGAGATATGGGGGGGAGGAAGTTTTTTTTTTATTTTTCATCAAAAGTCGAAAACTATGCTGCTTAAGAAAAAATAAAAAATGTTTGAGAATGTGCAAGCAGCACTCTTTATGATACTTCATACGCCTTAATAGCCCCACTTCAATTTTTAAGACCCCCTTTCAGTCTCTGTTGCAAAAAAAAAATTTTTTCTTTCTCTCTTATTTGCAAAATAGTTGAGCAAACGTCATCTAAAACTATTCCAAATTTCAAGTTGATAGCATTAGTAGTTCTTGAGATATCCAGCTGTGACAGACAGACTGAGTCTCACCATAAGGGTTTCTTTTTACCATTTTGGTACGGAAACCCTAAAAACGGTAACATAAAAAAGGTTATCCAAACCTATAGTAGTAGATTCATGAATTTGTCGACTGATGTATGGCACGGGTGGATACAGTCTCAGGGACTCCTTGATGCAGCGCTCCAAGTACCGCATCCTAGACAAGTCATCGTAGGTCAATTTACGATCAGAGTCACCGAAGATAGTATGCAGCTCATCGTATACTTTTTCCTGTAATAAAATAAATCATTTTTCAACACACTTGCTCATAAAGTGAGCCTTATTACATCGATCTTAGGGCCATAAACCGAACTATAACACACGCGTGCATAATAATATTACAGTACTAGTTGCGTAATAGAATTATCCCTACAAAGTTAAGTAAGCACCTAACTGTACTACTAATACTACTAATTTGCAGTACCTAACTGCAAATGATATGCGAGTAAACAGAGACTTTTCAATTTAACCGGGTAATACAGTATCCCTACAAAGTTAAGTTAGTACCTAACTGCAAGTTATATACTAGTCAACATAGCATTTTCGATTTCACCTGGTAATAGATAGGGCGTTTGTGCACCACACTGAATTTTACCAATCCGGCGGTCCGTTTTTTTACGGACCGGCGTGGCATGAAATACACGGATGATTGGCTTGTGCACTTGTCCGGTTTTTTACTGGCCGGGGCAGCGCAGTGATCTCTTTGAAACTACACTCTACGGACGCGTTTTAAACGAGAGGAATAATGAGTTCCTTGGAACGTCGGCAATTACTTGCTTTATTGCTTTATGTACGAAGACGTAGAAGACAGAAAGAATTTTGGGTTCATCCTCTTATCAGTGAAAGGTATCTGACAGGGTCATTTTACCGAAATCACAAAAGGCGATGAATCCCGACCGAAATAGGCACGCTAACGCTTGCTCGGCCGCGCGCGATACACTTCACGCGGACGCAGCGGCAGCCGGCAGTGAACTGTGAACTCGTGAGCGCCCCGCGAATCGAAAATCACTTAAAATTCAATTAAAAATTAAATAATAAAAAATTGTACACTTATGACGGCCGGAATCCCTCGGCTAATCAAAGACAATTATTTTCGTATATTTTTCATTAACTAAAACCAATTATACTGCAAGTAATACGATATTTGGATTACGATTAGACGGATGTTTGGGATTTTATTTGACACACTAAAATATCACCAATCGAAAAAATACGGCCGGAAGCACTAGATAAATAACTGTAAAATAACATATATTTTTTCCAAGTTTTAAGTACTTGTGATTAGCGAGTAATCCATAATTTAAAATGCCCTATTTTGGGGAATGCCCGCCTTAATTGAGGCAGGATGAAAAATTTTTTTTGGATGAAAAATTTTTTTTAACTACTACCGAATGTCTACAGCTAGCTATATAACAAAAAGCTAGCTATATAAAAAAATCATCAAAATCCGCTTAGTAGTTTTTGCGTGAAACACGGACAACAGACAGACAGACAGACAGACAAACAAAAATTTAATAAACCATATTTTTGGTGCTAGATATATTACGTGTTATTGGTGAGAAATAATAATAATAATAACAAATAAATAACTTCTTACATTCACACCAATTATCTAAGCCCATTTTAATTTCCTTGCTCTACCTGTATCAGAGCACAAAAACTGTATCATGGAAAACTTGATAACGGAACGGATAAATATATACTTAAATACTTTTTGTTTGTAAATACATACATATTTTACATAGTTAACACCCAGACCAAGACAAATAGACATGTTCATGCACACAAATATTTGTCTTGTTCGGGAATCGAACCCGAGACCACTGTGGCGCAGAAGGTGGGTAGCCTACTCCTGCGCCAAATCGGTCGTCAATCGAGAAAGGCGCTTGAATTTATTTTGGCGTGCGTTAATTTATTTGCGATAACTCCTAAGATATTCATTTAAATTATATGGTGTAAAAGAGTAAAATAATGTGCATGAAATGCTTAAAGCAACTAACGTATTTAGATTGATAAGGGTTAATACTGTATCCGTTCAAATAGCTTTCCAAATTACCGCATTGTTCGTAACCAATTTTTTAAGAGATAATATGGCTATAATATGCTATCCATAAAAGATAGACATATGCTATCGCGGACTTTTTTGTAGATCTATAGAAGAGGAATATCCCAACATGCATTATTTTTTTAAACCTCGAAAGGATTAGGCAGCGTTTTTGCTGAAAGCTCCCGGGCGGCTTGCCGTTTGCCGGCACTTTCGACAATTATCGTTATATTTCTACCAATTTACACAAAACTTTCATAAATTATATATTAAAACCTTCCTGAAGAACCACGCTACCTATTAGTAAAAACCGCATGAAAATCTGTCTCGTAGTTTTAAAGATTTAAGCATATATAGGGACAGACAGACGGGAAGCGACTTTGTTTTATACTATGTAGTGATATATGATTAAAATACAACCATACTTTTTTTTACGGACGGTAAAATTCAGTGTAGTGCACAAGGGCACATATGTTTTTCATTGCCGTCATCTCGGAACGGAAAAAAACGGCCCGGAATGGGGAAAAGTAAAATGACGGAGGGTAAAATTCAGTGTTGTGCACAAGCGTCCATATGTTTTTCATAGCTATATCGGTGCCATATCGGTCCGTAAAAACACGGACCGCCGGATCGGTAAAACTCAGTGTAGTGCACAAACGCCCTTACAGTTCTTTTTTCGTAACAACAAAGAGGTTTTATACGGCTGAAAATCCATTTATGTTTTAAGAATAAATAAATGTGCCCCTAATTAAGACAAAAAACATAATTAAGTATATTATTATCAATTTATTTATAATTCACAATAATTTGTTATAAAACATTTGCATTTTATCACTATTATTATAATTATTTTGAAGTAGGCTGTATGGCTGTATGTACATTACATTTGGCGCGTGCAAAAATAAACTGTAATTGTTTATACATTTAGCAGTATATATTTAGATAATCCTTACTTATATATATATTATAAATGCGAAAATGTCTGTCTGTGTGTTACACAATCACGCCTAAACTACTGAACCGATTTAAATGAATTTTGGTACAGAGATAGTCTAGAGCCTGAGAAAGGACATAGGCTACTTTTTATTCCTGAAAAATATCACCTTCCCGCGGGATAACGTCGTGTAGTACACGCGGGCGAAGCCGCGGGCGGAAGGCTAGTATTTTATATAAGCATTACCCAAATGTAATAAACGTTGGTGGATCAATAAATAAATAAATAAATAAACTTGCGTGCTTTTTCCCTTAGCTAATATTAGGTTATTGTATGCAATAAATGTTTGTTTTTCCTCGCAAGTGTGTTGAAAAAGTGCGTATGAAACTCGTGAGCAACTTACTCACTAGACACTCGGCTGATTTACGCCCCCAGCCTCGTGTATAATGAGCAACCTAGCTCACTTGTAGCATAATATACTATTACTAGTTTTCCGCCCGCGGCTTCGCCCGCGTGGACTACACGACGTTATCCCGCAGGAATGTGACATTTTTCCGGGATAAAAAGTAGCCTATGTTCCTCTCCAGGCTACAAAGTATCTGTGTTCCAAATTTCAGCCAAATCCGTTCAGCCGTTTTGGCGTGATTGAGATCCAAACATCCAAACATCCAAACTTTCACATTTATAATATTAGTAGGATAGTTTACTTTGTCAGGGAGGTCATATACCCGTACACGTATGTGATATGAATAGCAATGGCTTTTACACGATTGCGCAAAAAAGGAGTGTACTAATTGTGTACTAATTTTATTGTTTTCTCAGATAAACTGGGACAAGGTCTAGGAGTAACGATGAAAAATATATATAATAGAAATGTTATAAATGTATGTACACCTGGGAAGTTTTTTGAAGATATTGTGCATAGTTTATCTTTGTATGAAATAGATAGTTTGATCAACATAATTATTTTATGTGGCGACAGCTCCCAAGTTAGGAAACGTGAAATCTTGATGAATATTAACTTTTTATTGAAACTACAGTCTGAAACCGGCTGTAAATTAGTAATTAGCTCGTTTCCTTACGCGAAAAACCTAACTAGGGAGCAGAATCAGCATATATATGAGTTAAACTCATATTTGTTCAACTTGATAAATTGTCATAGTGACAAGGTTTTATATTTTGATATTAATAATTTTATTTTGACATCGGATACTATGTATCTTGCAAATAGGTTTAGGACAAAAATAGCTAAATTGTTAGCTTTTAATTTACAAGACACCTTTCAAGGTGGCAAGCCAAAGTCTTTTGACTCTGATTTTAGTAGCTTACCTACTAATAATAATTTAATTAATTTAAATAATATAAACACTTCTTTACAAAGTGAAAACGTCTCTAAATCGGCTTTAAACTTAAACATAAGACAACAGCCAAGCCCTCTGGCCTTAACGTATTATGTCAAAACATTCAGGGCCTGTCTGGCAAAGTTTTAGAGTTAGAATTATTTGCAGAATGTAATGACATTCATGTCATTTGTATAACTGAGCACTGGCTGAATCATTGTGATATGTCATGTAGTGTGAATAATTTTCAGTTAGCAAATTTATTATCTAGGAAGACAACAACGCGTGGCGGCTCTCTAATTTTCGTAAAAAATAATATAAGCTACAGAGAAAGAAAGGATATTGTAAACCTTTCTATAGAACGTCATGTCGAGCTGTCATGTGTAGAATTAAAAAGCTTAGTCATTGTATGTGTATACCGACCACCTAAAGGTAATTTTGAAACATTTGAATCGGTGATGGAGGATGTGTTGAATAAGTTAAAGTTAAAAAATAAACCAATAGCAGTATGTGGCGATTTTAATGTTGATATTCTCGAAAGCTGTACATTGACTACACGAATATTAACTTTGTTCAATTCTTTTAATTTAATTAATCAGTTCTTGGAGCCCACAAGGGTAACATCTCATTCAGCCACTTGCATAGATAATGTTTTTTCGGAGTCTGATCCGACTAACAAACTAGTCGTTAAAAATATTACATCTGACCATTACGGATTAAAGGTATCCTATGAATTAGATATTGTTGATGCGCCTAAAAGTGTACAATGCAGGCCCGTTACAAAAACGCGACTACGTAATTTTGAAAATAATGTAGCTGATAAAGTTTCTATGATGCCATATGTGCGTGATGATCCTAATGCGCTTTATGGAACCCTTTAGAATTAGTAACGAATGACTTCAATAATATCTTTAAGTCTAAAACGATTAAATGCACCCAGAAGTTAAAGTTTTGCGAATGGGCTACGACAGGTATTTATAAAAGTAGAAACAGGCTGTATGAACTATATAAATTAAGAGAAACTAATCACAGCCCTCGTTTCGTAGAACATGTAAAACAATATTCTAAGATTTTCAAAAAAGCATGTTCTAAAGCAAAGTCTATATTTTTAAAGGATAAAATTAAAAAGTCAAATAATAAAATCAAAACAACTTGGGATATTATTAAGCGTGAAACCGGAAAAGGTAAACAACATGACAACAGTCTAGCGCTTAACATTAATAACGCAAGAATAAACTCTGAAACAGAAATTGCTAATATTTTTGATAACTTTTTTGTAAATATACCATTAGTAACCACCTCTAATTTGAATTCTTCACCAGCTTCTGCTGTCTCGGTTCTTGAAAAACATGTGTCTGAGTGTAGTTCATTATTTAATTTTAAAGAAATTAATTCGAGCGATATAATCAAAACATTTAATTTACTTAAAATGAAAACTACCACTGATTTATGGGGCATATCTGTTACTGTACTTAAAAACATTATTCATGCTATTGCCCCTTATCTTGCTATTATATTTAATCAGTGTATCGCTCAAGGAATTTTTCCTGATTTAATGAAATTTAGCAAAGTGATACCTTTATTTAAATCAGGAAACAAAGAAGACCCAAGCAATTATAGACCAATATCAATATTACCCGCCTTAAGCAAAATATTTGAAAAAATAATACTAGAGCAATTATTGTCTCATTTCTCATTAAACAATCTCATGCATAGCAAACAATTCGGATTTATGAAGGGTCAGTCAACCACGGATGCTGGGGTTGCACTTTTAAAGCATGTGTTTGATGCCTGGGAAAAGTCGCAAAATACTCTTGGAATATTTTGCGACTTATCCAAGGCTTTTGATTGTGTTGATCACCGGACGCTGCTGTTGAAGCTAAATCATTACGGTGTAAAAAATAATGCCCAGAAACTAATACTGTCGTATCTCAGTTCCAGAACTCAGACAGTTGACATTAATGGAGTGAAATCAAACGGCTCTCAGATTAAACTAGGCGTACCTCAAGGCTCTATTTTAGGCCCTTTTCTATTTTTGGTTTATATTAATGATTTGCCTTTCTTTGCCAAAAACTTCTGTGATATTGTGTTGTTTGCAGATGATACTTCTTTAATATTTAACATAGACAGAAACAAAACCAATTTTGACGATGTAAACAAAGCACTGTCACAAGTACTCGGTTGGTTTAATTCTAACAATTTGCAGCTTAATGCAAAGAAAACAAAGTGCGTACTTTTTTCTCTGCCAAATGTACAGACGGTACCTGTAGAAATTGTAATCAACAACGAAAAACTGGATTTAGTACAATCAACGATCTTTCTGGGTGTAACTTTAGACTCGAAACTTCAATGGCATGCGCATATCGCAACATTAGCTGGTAAGCTTAGTTCTGCTTCCTACGCTATTAGAAAAGTACGACAGCTAACAGATGTTGATACTGCTAGAACTGTATACTTTAGTTATTTCCATAGCATCATGTCATATGGCATTCTTTTGTGGGGATTAGCGGCTGGCATTAATGCTATATTCATCTTGCAAAAACGAGCAATCAGAGCCATCTATAAACTAGGCTCCAAAACTTCGCTTAGAGACAAGTTCAAGGAAATAGGTATACTGACAGCTGCATCTCAATTTATATTAAATTGCATTCTTTTTGTACGTCGCAATATTAACTTGTATACCAAACCTGGTGATTTACACAATCGTAATACTAGAAATAGAAACAAGCTCGTAATGCCTCGGTACCGTTTAGAAAAGGTGCACGGATCTTTCGTTGGTCAAGGTATACACATATATAACAAAATCCCAAGTGATATCTTGGATTTACCATATCTAGAGTTTAAGAATCATATAAAGAGTGGCCTCCTCAAAAAAGGCTATTACACTGTAAAAGATTATTTGAACGACAAAACACCTTGGTCGTAACACTCGTAACAAATGTTCCTAGTATGATATTGTGAGTGGTGTCCTATATTTTATATTATTAGCGTTTATATTAGTTAAGCTTTTAATTCGGTCATTTAAGGTAGGCAGTTTGAGTATGTCATGCTCACTAAAACATTTCTACGGTGGTGGCGTGTGAGGCGGGTCGTTACGTTCCCTAAAATATGGTTGAGCGAAGCGATGGCTGGTTCATGCGTCATGCTCGTGAACGGGTGCTGCCAGTGGGAATGGGTCTGCTCTTATCTGCTTGCCTTAAAATGTGTTTTCTTTTGTTTTTATTCATTTTATTAAGTATTACATTTGAAACATGTATGGCGCAACTTGCAGTATATAGTAGAATTGTCTTTTGTTTTAAACTAATATTAAAGCTTTAAGTAGAGTTCCTAAGTAACTGAAAATTGTTCACCGCTATGATCATTAGTTCGCCTATACTTAACTGTATTTATCATAACCCATTGTGTAATTGTGATGGAAACTGACCTTAGTCATACCATGTTAAGGTCATTTTTCAATTTGACGACTCTGTATGAAATAAGACAGGGAGAAAAAAACAACCCTTGGAGTTTCTTGCCGGTTCTTCTCCAAGGCCTCCCGCTGTAGGGTTTGCGAACCGATGGCGTAGCTTCTATGACGTTCACAAGTATTGTAAATAACAATCTAAATTGAATAAACAGATTTGAATCTTGAATCTTGAATCTTGAATCTTGTGTTTATGGTTAATGTACCTACTTATGTAATTTTCTTTGTTCCACGACAACTTTTGAAATGTATGACGTACCATTAGAGACGTTATGTCACCCCGAGTAACTTATATGCTATTATGTACTTATTTAAATATTTTTTTAGATATTCAATATGGCAAAAGAATGGTGCCGTAAAAAAAAATTGTTCTTTAATTAAGTACTTAAGTACTTATACCAATATGTGAGTCAAATGAAACTCCTCAACGAGCACATTTCAAATAAGTTTTCAGAAAAAAAATCATTTTTATGACAAGCTTTTTTGCTGACTGTACTTAAAATATTGTATTGTCATTTAAACCAAACCTATATACAAAATTTGGGCGTTTGTGCACTACCACTGAATTTTACTGATCCGGAAAAAAACGGATGCTTGTATTTTATTTTAATAATTAAGTAATCATTTATAATAGTAATTAATTAAATACAAGCATCCGTTTTTTTCCGGATCGGTAAAATTCAGTGGTAGTGCACAAACGCCCTTTCAGCTCCATCGGACACTGGACTTCCCAGTCAAATTAAAGTTCAAATTAAGCTTGTAAGATTTGTCCCCCACTAACTAACAAACTAACATGGCAAGTTAATAAAAAGCTTGTAAAATAGTCGTAGGTAGGTAAAAACAGTGATTTTATATTTCAATCCATTTAGGGATTCATAGAGAAAATTGTATGGCCCACCCTTGTCATTCCAAAAACTAAGTTACCGCTTTTACCTGGACATCTTTATTGTTGGCTAACAGCATGAAGCAATATATTAGACCACTTGCCGTAGTATCGTGGCCCTGAAAATAAAAATAAAAATAAAAATGATAAAATGTGAGCATAATCTTGTACTAAGCAGTCTGAAAATATTAACTTCTAATTAATTAGCTTTCCGCTTTTGGCTTTGCCCGCGTGAGCAAGACGACATTTTCCCGTGAGAATGAGATATATATATTTTATTTCCCGGAGTAAAAAGTAGCCTATGTGCTATTCTAGACCATAATCTATCTCTGTGCCAAAATATATCATCCAGATCCGTTCAGCCGTTTTGTCGTGATTCAGTTTCAAACGTACAAACTTTCGCATTTAGATTAAAAAATGTTTTCTATACTAATATTATAGGAAAAATAAATTAACAGGAAAGATTTGATTGTTTGTTTGTTTGTTTGTATGTATGTTTGTTTGTTTGTTTGCATCGAATAGGCTCCGAGACTACTGGACCGATTTTGAAAATTCTTTGACCATTAGAAAGCTACATTCTTCCCGAGTGACATATAGGCTATATTTTATCCCGATATTCCCACGGGAACGGGTACCACGCGGGTGAAACCGCGAGGATCCGCTAGTATTAAATAAAATAAATTAAAGTTACATAATATTGGTAAAATTATACACTTTAGAGTATTTAACTTTACGTCCTCTAGACATTATCAAAGTTAAAGTGACCAAACAAAGAATTGATTTAATAATCTGTTATTTAAATTGAGTGTCCAATGATGTTTTATTACCACCTACGTTGTTTATTGAAGCACTTTTAAAAAACTAACTTCGAACATGAATGTATCCACTTCCTCCTGGATACCGTGATCATCAATCAGGTTGTCCTTGTTTGCCTGAATAAGCAGATCTAGAAACGCTGTCCTTTTCCTTTTACTACTCATGTTGTATTCATCGTTATCATCCATAAATTCAACACCATTTTGTTCTATAAATTGTTTTCGTTGTTTTATTACTTTCTTTGTGAAATTCTGAACAATTTCTATGGCTTTTCTTTGTTTCCTTCCTAAGGAGGAATGTTTGAATAAGAAGTCTATGTGCAGTATGAGTTTTGTAGTCCTCTTCACTAGACCCTCCCCTATGGTAAGAATGGCAGCCTTGTACGATTGCCCTTTATCCGTCATCTCTTCTGAAAATCTTACGCCCATTGCCGTCTCTAAAAAAGGAAATTGTGACTATTAATTGCTAATTTAGCTTTTAAACGAATTAAAAGCATAATCAATACATCATTTCAAAGTAAAATTAATAAATATATAAGTAGTAATGTTGGATGCTAGGGGCCGCCTTTTTGCTCACACGTCACCAAAATGATTGTCTATTGTCGCCGTCAAGTCATTTGTCAAGTGCGAGCTATTATTAGTAATCAAACAATCAAACGCTATACATACGTAATATGTGTAGGTAGTGTTTACTGCGGTACTCAGTGCCCCCCGTAGTGTAAGTTTTTATGTCAAAAAACGCAAACTATTTCGATTCCGTATTTATGTCAATTTGTATGAAAACTATTATTATTAGCGCCTCTAGCGGCGAGTAGCGCGCATTTATAGTTTTCATACAAATTGACATAAATACGGAATCGAAATAGTTTGCGTTTGCTTGACATAAAAACTTACACTAGGGGCACAGAATGTCCATTAACTTTTTGTGACAATTTAGTTTCTAGCCGTTTCTTTTTATGGAGATAACTTGAGCAGATTTATAAAATCAATTGGACATTCAGAGTACGATTTGCTGACATTTACCAAAATGTTTCTTGATTACGAAAGTTTTTAGCGTAGAGCTAAGAAGATCTAGCTAAGTACTTCCTATTCCTCCGAAGTCTTATTCCAAGTAAAATGAAATAACTTTTAATGTTGATAAGTTTTCTACTGAAAGTCTTAAAAATACTGTTAACAATAATTATTATTATACTAGCTTTCCGCCCGCGGCTTCGCCCGCGTGGACTACACGACATTATCCCGCGGGAATTTGTTATTTTTCCGGCATAAAAAGTAGCCTATGTTCCTCTCCAGGCTACAAAGTATCTGTGTTCCAAATTTCAGCCAAATCCGTTCAGCCGTTTTGGCGTGATTGAGTAACAAACATCCAAACATCCAAACTTTCACATTTATAATATTAGTAGGATAGCCGGTAGCCGGTACCTAGTCTATATAATTTGTGGCCGGGACCCTGATCTTGCTACCGCTGGGGAACTGCATTTTTGTATTTTTAAATGTTATATTTTTTGGTGTTATACTCGTACATTGTAAAAGTTTAATAAGTATTTAGAAATATAATTTTGTATGTATTTTAAATGTAATAAAGGAGATAAGTAATAAATAATTTCATACAATCACACCAATTATCTAGCTCATAAGTAGTTTTCATTAGGAAACTGTGTTATGGAAACTAGATAACGGATAAATATATCCTACATATATACTTTTTTTTGTAAATACATACTTAATACACATAGACCAAGACAAATAGACATGTTCATGCACACATATATTTGTCTTGTTCGGGAATCGATCCCGAGACCTCTGGCGCAGAAGGCAGGTATCCTACCCCTGCGCCAAACCGGTCGGAAGACTGTTAGAGAATGCGTTCGCATGTGTGGTCTGAAGCTAGGTATTTCGTGATTTCTGAAGTTGTTTCAACGTGAAGAATATTTGTGTTCCCGTTTTCAGAACTCACCGCATATAGAGTTGAGCGTGAACTCGGACATGAGAGGCACCAGGTCCACCCTCTCTCCGGCAGAGCGGCTCAAAGTTTCTACCAACCTTCTGCTGTTCTCTTCGATAGTAACACAAAACTTTTGCAAGATGTTAAAATGGAACGCGGGCGTTAAAATCTTCCTACGTTGCTGCCATTTATCTCCTGTGAAATAAAGAAGTGAGAAATTAATATTTCAATATTCTCTGTTATTCCGTTTGTTGATCGCGGGCTGCATTTGCAGTCGTTAACCCGTCAATAGGGTACCTACCGGACTGTTAATGATATGTAAATGTTTAATAGTGACATTCAAAAATTTAACATTGAGTATTATAAAGGTGAAAAAAAATAATCTGTTTTGTTTATTTACAAGCAAGTTATGAGCTGCTGAATCGTGACTATTGGTACGCTGTATAAGAGGTACCTACTTTGTGGTACGATGCCCTTGTCTAATAAGTTTGATACTCCAATATCACCGAAAATATGTAAAATATTTGCAAATAAAATCCGTATTGTATTGCTGATATTTTTAAAAGCCTGATCCCCAGGAGAAGGGACTTTGAAATGACAGATGAAGATATATTCATATAAATAGTTATCGGTATTTCTTTTCATGTACCTAATTTATTAGTCAAAAAGTAAATTAAATAGACGTAAAATTAGAGCAAAAAAAAATTCGTACCTACCAGAGCTTACGAGTAATCCATCTTGTAACCATGGTCTCATGAAATTGTAAAGATTACTTTTGTCATTGTGTTTCGTTGTCGAAATAACAGACTGTAACATAAAAATTTAAATTACTGGTTTTGCTCGGGAAGGTAAGTTTATACATAAGTACCTAGGTACATTATACAGGGCGTCCCAAAACTATGCCACATGGAGGGAAAGTACCTACTGAAAATATATTTTTTCCTGAAAGGAGACTTCATTTTTATTTTAAAAAGAAAACGAAGTGCATTCAAAGAATTTTGAATAATCACCTGTCTGAAACTAATGAACTGGGACTCGAACCCGCTGAATGTAAAAAAATAATATTTCTTTAATTTTATTGTACCGATCGAAAGGCTCGATTATACCTAAGCATTTCTTCTAACATAGCATCTTAAATAAAAGGAAGACTACGAAATTTAACATGTAATTTTGAATAACAAGTTTGTGCAGCGTTAGGGATAGCCTTTTCTGTGACTGTCATGCTCATGCTCAAAACTTTATCATATCAATGTATGTAATGAGTGAAGATTGTAGTAATTATACCGAATTTCTCTATCATAAGTATTTTATAAAGTTATAATGATGTGATAAGTAACACCACCTCGATTTGTTTAAAAAAGTTCAAACACGTATGACAGGGAAATAAGGTATAATTGCTCCAATCTTGACTCATTAGTAATTACATTAAAATGTTAAAGCTGTTTTCAGTCCGACAATCACATGTGTGTGCTGTGCACACAGATACGGCTAACCATAACTGCACAAACTTATTATTCAACAAATGTTAAATTTCGCAGTCTTCCTTTTATTTAAGATGCTATGTTACTTAGAAGAAATAAATGCTTATAATTGAGCCTTTCGATCGATACAATAAAATTAAAGAAATATTTTTTTTACATTCAGCGGGTGCGATTCCCAGTTTAGACAGGCGATTATTTAAAATTCTATGAATTCAGTTTATTTTCTTTTAAAAATAAAAATGAAGTCTCCTTTCAGTAAAGTTTTATAGCTTCAGTATTTAAGGTATAGAGCCTCCATGTGGCATAGATTTGGGACGGCCCTGTATTCCTACCAAAAGGTAGGTAGGGTATATATCACTCGCTAGTAATAGCATCTACACACGTTCCGATCCGACCGCCCCGATTTGGTATTTACTATTTAGTTTTACGACAAAATGGGAGTTTTTAAATAAAATAAACGAAAAAAAAAATTGACAAAAGAATCTTTGCTTATATTATTATGGCCATATTTAAACCTTTCGTTCGTTCAGTCCTACGTAAAAGTCATGAACGAGCATTAAATTGAATCCTCTGAAAATTCCATAAACGTAATTCTTTCTGCTTTTACATATTTTCTTCCTAAATCTAGGGGAAAACCTCCAAAATTGTCAACATTGCCAAGTTGGTCCGGTCGGAAGCCTACACACGTTCCGATTTGAAAGTAAGTGAAGTTCGTGCGAATCAAATCCGGCCAGACCGCGTCAAACACGAATAATAATTATTATATGGTTGGACGACTACGCTACACACGTAGCGTAGTCGTAAAGCAGAAATATTTAAAGCAGAAAGAATTACGTTCAAGGAATTTTCAGAGGATTCAATTTAATGCTCGTTCATGACTTTTACGTAGGACGTATAGTATTATATTATCTGTGGTAGGACTGAACGAACGAAAGGTTTAAATATGGCCATAATAATATAAGCAAAGATTCTTTTGTCTATTATTTTTTTTCGTTTATTTTATTTAAAAACTCGCATTCTATCGTAAAACTAAATAGTAAATACCTATTCAGGGGGCAGATCTGCCTCCTGATTCACGAACCGTCGGAAACGGAATCGGATTCGAATACTGTGCTTTGTCTTTGACTATTCTATAGTGAGTGACAGAGACAGGGCATAAATTCCGCTGTCGGGAGCGTTTTCGACGGTTCGTGAATCAGGGGGCAGAAGTGAAGTTCGTTCGCACCAAATCGGCGGTCGGATAGGAGCGTGTGTAGCGACTTTATAGAGGCTAGATATTAATTACCTCTGCCCTTGACGAGTTTTTTGCCGGTTCTTCTCGCAAGGTCTCCCGCCGTAGGATTTGCGAACCGGTGGTATGAATAAAAAAGATTGAATTTAATTTAGATTTTTTTGAATTTTATCACGTACCTAGTTACCTACCTAAATCGTTATTTATTATATAGAACAGAGTGTTTTTTTAAAGATGGGACATTCTTATAGGGGTGAAATTACCCATCAATACAAACAACTTTTACTACGGGACCAAGTGCCACATTGCGAAAAAAAATCGTTTTGGCCCATTCGGTATTGCACTTTTGTATGAAACAGCCGATTTTTTTACGATATCGCACTTGGTCCCGTAGTAAAACTTGTTTGTATTGATGGGTTCTTTTACCCCCTGAAGTATGTCCCATCTTTAAACAAACAGCCTGTATATATTAGCTGCACCCCGGGGCTACGGTCCCGTGGAGTTTCGGGATAAAAATAGCCTACTACCTACCTATTATCAGATCCGCCAAATATACACAAAAAATCATTAAAGCCGTTTCAGGAGTGTGATAACAAACATTGTGACACGGGATTTTTATTTATAAGATTTTTTATGGATTACATGCCACTAAATATAGAAGTTCTTACCTCGATGTGGTCTGGAGAGCTTAAATTTATGCCTGCTATGTTAAACGCCCAAAATCCATGTAATTGTTTCCACTTACTCACGGAAAAACGGTTATGTTGAAAAATTTGTACTAAAAATAACAAAAACGAGTTAATAAAATATCGATTGGATAACAGATGCGCACGAAACTCACGCTACAAAATTATTGTTAAGTATATGTACCTAAAATTTTAAACTAAAGAAACAAAATAAGCATTTATTCTGTTTCCAACAGAGCTTGATTGAAACGGATTAATGTCCGTTTTAATCAAGCTAATAAGATAATAAGAAACAAAAAATGTTTGTTGTTTGACTGCACCATGAAGAATTTAAAATTAATCAAAAAGAAAACTTATTAAAGAACATACCAACATGGAAAAAAATAAATAGATAAAGGTGGAACGTAAAACCTCTTCGTCGGTTAAAAATAAATTTAACTTAAAATAAGTTTTTGTACTGTGCCCGTAGTGTAAGTTTTTATGTCAAAAAACGCAAACTATTTCGATTCCGTATTTATGTAAATTTGTATGAAAACTGTATTAGCGCCTCTAGCGGCGAGTAGCGCGCTTATATAGTTTTCATACAAATTGACATTAATACGCATTCGAAATAGTTTGCGTTTGCTTGACATAAAAACTTACACTAGGGGTACTGATCACTTTTTAAAATTTCGCATAATTCGATGAAATAGCAGATTTTTTAAAATACACTCTGTCCTTTTAGTTGAATGTGACATGAATCTAATCAAATAGATATTCGAAGAATTTTATTAGGTTATAGGCCCTATAACCTATTAAAATTCATCTAATAGTAGGTACCTATCTGACAAACATAATAAAGGTATTGCCACTCAAAAATTTGTAAGTATAGCGTTTAGTCGGCATGTCTCGCTAATTAATTTGCTAATATAATGTGATTCCAATAGTTGCATTGAGTGGCATTGATAACCTTTCTTCGAAGTCATGTAAAGTAGATAGGTAGCTGTACTTAACTGACCCCAAGAAATTATACCGTCTAGCTAGTACGAAGTAAATACTTTGAGGAGTTTTTAATGCATCATTTTTATAGTTATTATTATTAATTATCAATATTCTAAAACAGTAGGTATTCAATGTTAAATTGATTTAGTACTTACCCGGTGTGCCAGTAAACTCCAAGGTATTCCCTATGAGAAACTTAATATCCGGTCCAGGAATTTTTCTCATGATCATTGCCCTTTCATTATAGTTTAGAATTATGTGAAGAAAAACAAGGATAGCAATAGATATTAACAAAATAAGTAACAACATTATATCAAACACGTTTGTCCCAGAGCGGCCGGCGCGTTAAACTGAGTAAAACGCATGAGAGGTTTTATTAATAAACCGATTGCATATCAATTTGCAATTTTAATGGGTAACGATGACAGAAAAATCTTGAGACCTGAAGTTTTAGGATATATTGGAGGAGACTTGAAGTTCAATTAAATAGTCGTTACTTGGCGGAAGTACATTATATCATAATCAAGATTTCGAGCTTTAGGTATGTGTTTAAAATTTCAAATTATTTTTATGCATTTACAATGCTATTCTATAAGTAAGGGAAAAATTGAGATTTTATATTATTTTTATGCATTCACAATGCAATTTTGTAAGTATAGGAAAAATGTGATAGTAAAAAACCACGAGCCCCATAAGTGGCTTTCAGGCGGGATTCGAACCCGCGCCTCCGGGAATCCGGCCCGATGCTCTGACCAACTAAGCTACCGAAAGGCTTACACGACTCGTCGAATTTTGCTATCACTTGTTACGCTGTAGGCCAGCGACGCTTCATCAATGTGAGGAAACCCTCGCATCCGAAAGAAACATTTTTACAAATGTTTAACAATCGATTAAGATGAAACAGCCATATTGAGATTTTATATTATTTTTATGCATTCACAATGCAATTTTGTAAGTATAGGAAAAATGTGATAGTTTTTTTTTTTTTTTTGCTATCACATTTTTCCTATAAGGGAAAAATTGTTATAGTAAAAAACCACCAGCCCTACAAGAAACTTTCAGGCGGGATTCGAACCCGCGCCACATGAGTACCTACACTATCAGAGAGACGACTTCATAGAGCGTGCAAAATTTTGGTAGGGTTGTTACAAGAAGTTAAAATTGTTGGCTTTTTATTAGATATTATGAAATATTTATTTACAAATTACTTACTCTAGTTCCCTTTTTATAATTTTTATTTTTTATAGTTTATTTTTTGGTACTATTTTGACAAGAAAACAGCAATGCAATGTTAAAAATATTAAATAACCAGAGGTGGCGGCCAACTTTTTTGTTTGTGGGCCGATTTCGATGAAACTCGGTTTATTTAATCTTGGATTATTTAATGTTTTTAACATTGCGTTGCTATTTCCTTGTCGAAATAGTACCAAAAACCGAGTTTCATCAAAATCGGCCCACAAACAAAAAATTTGGGCGCAATCTTGGATTTTTTTACATTTATAACATTGCATTGCTATTTTTTTGTCAAAATAGTACTAGACATCGATTTTCATCGAAATCGGCCAACAAACAAAACATTTGGGTGCCATCTTGGATATTTTTACATTTTTCACATTGCGTTGCTGTTTTCTTGTCAAAATAGTACTAGAAATCGAGTTTTATCGAAAGCGGCCAAGAAACAACCAATTTGGCTGCCATCTTGGAATTTTTTATATTTTTGACATTGCGTTGCTGTTGTCTTGTCAAAATAGTACTAGAAATCGAGTTTTATCGAAATCGGCCAAGAAACAACCAATTTGGCCGCCATCTTGGATTTTTTTATAAATTGGATTTCTAGTAAGAAATCGAGTTTCATCGTAATCGGTCCACAAACAAAAAAGTTGGCCGCCATCTTGGATTTTTTTACAATTTTGACATTGCAACATTTTTACAAATGTTTAACAATCGATTAAGATAAAACAGCGATTACGATTTTAAAGGGTCAACGCGAAGCACGTATAGGCAGTTTTCTTTCGAGAGTTAATGAAATGGCATAGCCTGAAAACTGCCTATACGTGCATCGCGCGTTGTTAAAGGTTTAAAATCCCGCCTAAAAGTTTCTTGCAGGGCTGGTGGATTTTTATCACAATTTTTCCTTTATTTGTTTTTTTCCGGAATTATAAGATTTATCTTGATGCTACTGTATATCTTACCAATTTTTTATTATGCATAAAAATAAAATCATTGTTTTATTCATGCTCTTTTTATCAGTTTTGCTTATCAATATAAATGTTTGTTACTGATAGACCCTGCTGTTCTTATTTCTTGCAAAATAAAAAAAAACATTTTTGGCCTAGTTTTTAATGAAGTCCCCTTTGATGCAACGATAGGCTCTTCTTCTTTTAAGTAATTACATACAATATCTTTTTCTACTAGTTACAGGAAAATCGTAGCACGTTCTTATATAGGTTGGCACAATACAATGCTAAAAATCGTCTCGGGCTGCCAAGTCTTATTATAGGTAGGTAACATTAAAATTGATTGCATGTGACAATCAAGCATTTTAGGGTTCGATGACAAGACGCCTTTGTTAAAACAACAACTTGTGATCAGCTATTCATACTGTACCTTCACATAATACATGTGCACAGAATAAATGATTATGATTAACATAGTCATGCGAGCAAATTAGTGTCGAAGAAGCAGAAAAAAAAACATTTGTTTTATTAATATACCTAAGACGTAAAGTTGATAAACATGAATATGATGTTGTCTAATAGTCCATAATATGATATCCTCCAACGCCCCAGAAATGAGACAAAATAGATTTTCCATTTTCTCCGGCCCTATTCGGCCGGTCCGGCGTCAATAGGTTACCCATTGACGCCTGACGGAGAACAATAGAAAATCTATTGTGTCTCATTTCTGGGGCGTTTTCGATTCGCGGGGCGCTCGCGAGTTCACATTTCACTGCCGGCTGCCGCTGCGTCCACGCGAAGTGTATCGCGCGCGGCCGAGCAAGCGTTAGCGTGCCTATTTTGGTCGGGAATCCTAGCCTTAATGGCTTATTACAATTATCTTAATTAGGATCCTAATTAAGCATACATTGCTTTCTTTAAGCTCGTTTTTATCTAGTAATGCAATCAAAACAAGCAATGTATTCTTAATTAGGACCCTAATTAGGATAAGTACAATAAGCCCTTTAGGACTGGGTAGGACCTCTGCATATGCAGCAACGGCCTCGATTGTTGTTGTTTCAGATTGTAACGAATATGTCTCAACACTGGTCGAATCGTCATATTTTTTACGTATAGCACATATTCACCTTCTTCTCTTCTTCTTTTTGTTATGTTGCAATAATTATTTTTATTGTTATTATTATTCACCTATATTTTCCAATATTATAGTACGAAGTACCTACTTTCTATTTGAAAAATTGACGCGCGCGTCTCGCTTCGCTTTCAGCCCCAGTGGCCCCAGTGAATTGAGCCTAAAACACTGCGCTGATGAAACGACTGCGACGCAACAACGGCAAAGGCGATCTCGTGAAAACAAATTAGTTAGGTATATCGGTGGCCGCACTGCAAAAACGACAAACGAAATTATTTGTTCGGCTCATATCGCCGTCGCGTCGCTGTCGCAGTACCAGTGCAGCCTCAAGTGCTATAATGTTTAAAGCCATAAGTTATAAATTAATGAAAAATAAAAACCTAACTAGTTATGTAGCTTAATATTTTTACGGATTGTAGGATGTAGCATTAACCTTATGTTGGGTTTTAGAACACAAGGTTATCTTAACTTTGTTCGACTATAGGTCATAAGATGGGCTATATTAAGAATTTTGAATAATTAGGTACCTGTGATTTTAAGTAGGTTTGCATAATAAAAATATCAAGTCGATAAGGCATTTAAGTTTTTTATTAGAATTTTATAACCTGCCTCCTGGTAGATACATAATTATATTAAATGATTAGCTTTTGCCCGCGACTTCGTTCGCGTGATTAAGTTAGTTGTGCGTTTATTATGAACTAGCTGACCCGGCAAACGTTGTTTTGCCATATAAATTATAGTTTTATACACCAAAAGTTGCCTAGACCAGACAACAGATAGCGCTAGTTACACACTACCAATAAAGGGGCCCAAGATTGGTCTCTATTTCCTACATATAAAAAATTACTCTGTGAAGTAGAGTGAGTGTCAGATAACTTTACGCGAATGCGCGACTGGGGCATTTTTGGCGCTAGTTACAGTTCATTTTTTATTAGCTTATGGAAAAGATTAGTATTCGATTTAGACCGCGCAGACGTCAGTGATTACATACTCTTTGGAAACGGTAATGGAAGAAATGACAGTTTTGTATCGAAGGTAAAACATTTAAACGATTTTTCATAGAAAATTACAATTTTTACTCAATTTTCCGGAATAATAAGTAGCCTATGTTATTCTCCAGCTCCCAAACTACCACCTTACCAAATATCACGTCGATCCATTGCTCCGTTTTGGCGTGAAAGAAGGACAAACAAACAAACAAACAAACAAACAAATAAACAAACAAACAAACACACTTTCACATTTATAATATTAGTATGGATGTCACAGATTACCAATATAAGTATCAAGAAAGCTATCGACCCTCCAAAAATGGTGTCTCTACCTTCAACTTAAATGGAAATTCCTGTACATACCTACTGAAACACCTTGTAGCACCTTGTATAACGGGAATTTTCCAAAATTCTTTCTTAGTGCTCACCTACACCTTGGAAGGAATCTACCCTCCAAAAATGGTGCCTCTGCCTTCAGCCCTATACAAATCCCGATACAAACTGGAACATCCTGTAGCATCCTGTATAACGGGAATTTTCCAAAATCCTTTCTTAATGCTCACCTACACCATGAAAGGTATCTACCCTCCAAAAATGGTGTCTCTACCTTTAGCCCTATACAAATTCTGAAAAACGAAATATATGTATGTAGCTTACTTCCGCAAAAAACACAATATGCAAGATGCACCGCCCGCCCGCCCGCAAAAAATTGCACATGCACACCACGAAAACACCAGTGCACAAACACAGTTATTTCAAAACTAAATTTTTTTTATATACCTACCGATTATAGAAAAAACAGAGAAAGCGAAAGTAAATATGTTATTTTGCTCCCTTGTAATACAATCTACTATTCTCACAATCACACCAATTATCTAAGCCCATAGTTTTCGGTAAGTATTCCTTTAAATCACATTCTCTCCCTAGAGGATGAATGAAATTCAGTACAATTTTCTTTCCCTGTTTTTAACAGATTAAAAATGACTATTGTTATGTTCGCTTTTTGTGGCAAAGAATGACACTTTTTTGAGCAAGCGGTACGAAAAAAAAGTTTAAACACTTATTAAACTGTAACTGTAACTTCATGTTTCATACTATAAATGGATAATGTATGTATAATACATCTTTCATTTTTTTTAAGAATTTCTTTGATAAAGAGACATATTATCAAGATTGTTTACTAGAACCAGAGCTCTAATCCTATCCAACTACAGCGAGGTGTGCGACAGGGAGACGTCATGTCCCCGAAACTGTTCACAGCTGCGTTGGAGGATATTTTTAAGCTCATGGACTGGAAAGAATGCGGCATCAACATCAATGGCGAGTACCTAACACACCTGTGGTTTACCGATGATGTAGTTCTCTTGGCTAAGACCTTGGAAAACCTGAACACAATGCTCGAAGATCTCAGTAATGCTTCTCAAAGAGTGGGTCTGAAGATGAACATGAATAAGATGAAAATCATGTCCAATCCAATGCCCATGTTGCATCCGCACCTTTATGTTGGGAACATTACACTCGAAGTTGTTGTCCACTATGTCTATATGTTCGGGAAGCTCCGGCAAATATTTGATTCCAATGTTCCTCAATGTTTCAATACTAAGGTCTTTGACCAGTGTGTGCTGCCAGTTATGACTTATGGAAGCGAGACGTGGTCTTTTATTAAGGGTCTCATAAGAAGGCTCAAGGTCACCTAGCGAGCAATGGAGAGAGCGATGCTTGGTATTTCCATGCTCGATCAAATCAGAAATGATGAGATCCGTATGAGAACTAAAACGATCGACATCGCTCGAAGGATTGCTCAGTTGAAGTGGCAGTGGGCGAGACACATAGCGCGGAGAGCCGATGGCCGTTGAGGCGGAAAGGTTCTGGAATGGCGACCCTGAACCTACCAGGTGAACCCCTAACAGGTGGACCGACGATCTGGTCAAGGTCGCGGGAAGCCACTGCCAATGCCAAGGAAAGCCACCGCCAATGCCAAGGGAAGCCACCGCTAAACCCCACTTATTCTAAAGTTAAAATTTTTAAAGTTTAAAGTTTCTTGTATATCCCATTCCCGGCGGTAAATCCAGCGTTTGCCCTAGGGATTGTAAAATTAAAAGAAAGAAATGTGCTATAATGAATTACAGCGGTGTTGTAATGGGCTTCACGGTACAGGTTGTTTTTGTTTATTTGTTTAATAGTTTTCTCTTTACAAAGTGTGTCAATATAATTAGTTCAGGGGTGCGATTCTCTAACGAAGTTTCACCGTCACATCGTCGTTCACTTTGGATTCTTTATGTCAAAATTCATAATAAACAAGTGGAAGTCAAGCGAAAAAGAACGTCGAGTCTGATGATTGAATCAGAGAATCGCACTAGGTATTGATCATTATTCAAACTTACGTCGCGTGCAAAATGTGTGAATTTCAGTATATTGAAAGAATAAACGATGATACACAATTGAGCTGAACTACATCTTAAAGCTGTACATAAGTTCACATTACAATAAATTTATAGACATTGGCTCTGTAGTGGTACAAATGTGGGACTTCATATAGATAACAGCATTCTAATAGAACACATGTGAACCTATATACGCTCACTGCATTAAATTGGAGTTATAACAGTTCACATAGCCGTATTTCATTTCCACCATTTTGTTCTTCGTAACCTAAAATATTTACCAAAGAAATCTCCAAAATTATCATGCAGATTTATCAGAAAGTTTTGGTTTCATGTTATAATTAATTAGGTACCGTAGTATAGTTTTAATGCCAATATAATATAAAAACTGAAAATTGTAGATTTCCTCTCAGCCAGTTTTAACTATTAGCGTTTTTACAGAGGCGCGTGAATTTTTTAACTGTAAATATGTATACATTTCACTATAAAGTTAAATGCATTTTAAGGGGTATGCAGAGTATGTACGAAGAGTAAGTTGTTATATTTTGTTATAATAAGATTCAAAACTAGTAAACGCAGGGTATTTCATTTGATTTAATTTATTCACTCAGGAAAAAAAATTAAAATCTGACTTTTCGAAGTCAAATAAATCCCACTGTACTTGGATTTACATGGATTTACTTGGATGCTACAGCTTTGGTGCCCTGGCTGGTGCTTTGGCGAGTTCTATAAGAATAAAGCACTTTTATTCTTGGCCGGCACTTTCACATTTGGACCAAAAATGTATGAAGCCCGGATGATGTCCTTAAATTTGGTTGTTATTTTTTTTGTGACTCCGTCAACTTATGGGAAGATAAAATAGCTTACGGAAAAAATTATCGGCCTAGGCGTTTAATTAAATGGCAGATTCGACCATTTGGCTGTGGTGACATATAAGTACATTCTAAATAGAAAATTCAAATTTTGAAAAGTTTCTTATTGTTGCCGGCTAAAGAATGATTTGGAAGAGTTGAAAGTTAGGAAGTCAGGGCCGGTAAATCCTACAGTTGCCATGGAGACTGCAAAATTAAGAATAATAAGTGTACTATAATCATGGAGCTAGACTTAATACTGAGGTAACTGGAGTTTTCACCCTGAATAAAAAAGTGTGCCCAGCAAATTTGACATTTAGTATGTAGTGGCTGTCAGTTGTCTCATATGACCATACGTATTTTTTCAAAGTGTAGGTGAGACGGAAGGCAGCCACAGTGTAATTGTGGTCACAAAAAAGTGTTAGTACTGCACTCTTCAGTTACCGCAGTATGTAGTCTAGCTCCATGACTATAATAATTGACAACAGTATCATAACGACCATTATGATGTAGTTTTATTTTTTAAATTTCTTTAAACTTGACTATGTTATATATATATATGTTATATCATATCACGTGTTATAAGCCGCTCATGCAAGGCCAGCTGCTGGTATGAGTTCATAATTCGAAAATTATAACATAAGTGTAGAGATAAAATATTATTAAAGCCACTTTTTATAATAACTATGTCTACAATATGTCTCTGGGTATAAATTTGACGAGAATCGGGTGTGAGGTCCTCAAGACGACGTCGGCGGTGATCTCCACGTCCGAGTGGCGGGTCACCGGTTCCAGTCTGAACCTCCTCATCACTGCTGACAACACAGACTTCATCTCCAGCATTGCAAACCTCTGACCTATAATGAATGAAAAGGTATATTGAGATACAACTTCATTACTTCAATCAAACATTTAAAAAAATATGAACTTAGTTTTCCGCATTGGTCCGGTTCCGCAAAGACACCTGCTTTTGCAAGAGTTTTTATGAACAGTGAAAATAATGTTCGGGCACGAGAGTCCACAGTTAGTACCATCTTACCTATGCAATTCCTAGGACCAGCACTAAACGGTATATAGGCGAAAGGATGTCGTCCAACACTGTTTTCTGGTAGGAACCGATCAGGGTTGAACTTCATGGCATCCGTGAACAAGTCTTCGCGGCGGTGCATGTCGTAAATTAGGACCATGCAAAAAGTGCCCTTCTCCACTACATAATTACCTAAAAAAGTGAAGTTTTTATATATAAATAAATCTAGTGATTTGTAGCACATTTCAAAAGTATTTATGGCATGATGTAATTGTGAGGCACTTGGTGGCCTCATTGCATCAGTAGTTTATCACTATGATAGAGGATTTCTTGAGCGTTATGCTCGAAAAATAGCCTCTTTTACAGTTATCTGTCTTATATACTAGCGGCCGCCCGCGGTTTCACCCAAGTGGTTCCCGTTCCCGTGGAGAATCGGGATCAAAAGTATCCTATGTGTTATTCCAGCCTATAATCTATATCTGTTGCAAATATCATCCAGATCCGTTCAGTAGTTTTTGCGTGAAAGAGTAACAAACATCCATACTTCCATCCATACTCACAATAAACTTTAACAATGATAACATTAGTAGGATAGGTGTTTTGTTTACCTATGAAAATGCCGTTTTTTCTCACATGTTCATTGATCTTTAATTTTTTTCATTTTTATCAATACTTAATATTAAAGTTAATAGTCAGTTTCGAAAATAGAGTAATGCCCGTTTGCACTAAACTCGGGTTGAGCTTGTCATAGATAAGATTCATCTTAGCTTAGGAACAGTCTAAAACAAGCGAGCTAAAATTTTTGTTTGCACTGACAGACTACGTCGTAACTGAGTCATCGCCTTGTTATGAGAATGAATGAATGAATTCAAATATTAATTGTTTATGGATTTTAAAACTGGCGAGGTAAAGTAGGTCACTGGATATTTTTTTGGTTGAAACTTCTCATTGATTCCTTCGTGAGTTAAAAGGAGACAAAAGCTAAGGCGTTGTCTATTTTATTTGGTAGGAGTAATTCACCGAGAAAAGAAAAAGTCAACTGAGCTCAATTGTCAAGAAAAATATAAATACAGTGCGACAACCTTTTCTGTTCCGGTGGCCAAAACTAGAACTAACGAGTTTTGTTTTTAATGTCATTTTGCTAATACTTCCATGTTTTGCTGCTAAACATAAGCGCCGCTGTCATGGGAACAGAAAAGATTGTCGATCTGTAATGTTTTTTAATAATAAATGATGAATGACATATGTCACATGTATTGTGTCTCTATCTAACAAACAAGAATACAAAAGCCACAAGCTTTTCTGTTCCGGTGACAGCCGTGACAGAGGAGTCACTTGCAATACGAAATTAGCTGTCAAAATGGACTGTCGTATGAAAACTGTTTTAGTTCCAAAGATAATCACCGGAACAGAAAAGCTTGTTGCACTACTCTTTGCTCACAATGCCACAGACAATAATCACTGATATAGGTATTTCTTAAGCCTTAGGCGCTCGATATTGGGCCCGTAAGCTAAGAATAGCCTAAAGTGCATTTAAGAATGTCCTAAGGTTAGTGCAAAGCAATTTTTTGTTAAGAATGTTTTAAGTTAGCTAGGAAAAGACTTAGGCGATTCTTAAGTTTAGTGCAAACGGGTGTAAACCTACCTACTTATGTCTTAAACCGTTATTAATCTAAGGTCGTAATGTTAAAAATCTAAAAAATGATAATTAAACACGCGTCTAAAATTTTTATAAATAAGTACTTCAAAGTCAAATGTTTTTTCTTTCTTTCTTTCTTTCAAGTACCCCTCATTGGTTGTCGTCAATTTGACTGCTTCGAACAGATTATCTTTTAATCTAAGGCAGTTTTTAAAATGAGATTAAAGGAAATAGGTAGATTAGTGTAGTCTGATCATAGCTCTCAAGTTTCGTTGAATTCGGAGTTCACATGTCCAAGAAATCTCCAAATATCTGTGTATGATAATTCCAACTACCTACAATTTCCCCATAGAAAACGGCTATTTCATAGGTAAAAACCTATCATTAAACAAAAGAGGCAGTCTTGCTAATTTGCTACTTTTAAAGATATATTGTAGTCCTATGCATTAGCTGAAAAACTTCTCATCATTCAACAGAAATAACATCGAATTTTTCATAGGCAACCATATAAAACATCATTGTAGGCAACTATTAGTGTGTATTTCCGTATTTTGATAAAGGTATTTTGATATTTTTTATTTTTTTTTATTGATATTCATATCGTTCAAGTTAAATCAATGTTTTTAGGAACATACTGAGCGTGATAGTTTCTCCTATTTTTCTTCCGATGAAGTGCACTGGCGGATAGAGACGCAGGGATTCCTTGATGCAACGCTCAAGATAATGCATCCGAGACAAGTCATCCATTGTGGAAGGTCGAGATGAATTACCATATATATTGTCTAACTCGACGAAAATTCTTTCCTGGAGAAGAAGTTAATTACTTAAACAAACCTTTTAGATACAGAATGAGTAAAATAGAGGACAACCAAAGTGATCAATGTATCACATCAAGCATATCCAAAGTTTACAATCTTAACATTTCAAGTTGTTGTTTAGTCAAAAATTTTGATGCACTGAAAATTAATTGCGCTTTTAATCATTTCTCATAATTTTATGATACTGAGTGGCAAATGGTATTACTTTTGATTTTTATACGAGCATACAGATGTGTTGGCACGTGCATCTAATCAAACGCCTACGAAATAAGTAATTTTATGAGCGGAGGAAAAAGCTGAATGTCAAAACTTAAAACTAAGTTTTCTTTTATTCTTGTTTTTTTCTTTACTAGCTGCACCCACGTGGTCTCATAAGATGCAAATAATAAAATAAAAATACATACGAAAAACTGTGAACTTACTTGGATTTGTCTATCATTCGCAAGAGACATCAAACAAAATGCCAAGCCAGTCGCTGTAGTATCATGCCCCTATAAAATATGATTTAAGGTGAAATGGAAAACAATATAATTTTTCGTAAAATGAGATATCAATTTAAATCGTTTTTCTGAACGGTACGGTTGACGAACCTAGTCTCACGACAAGGCATCGATATGAGTCCCATAGCATACCCATAGCAGTCACTAATTCGTTATTTCTTTTCCTAATGTCTAGAAAATCTTAGCAATTTACCAATTCAACGGCTTTGCCATTTACCTACTTCAAGTTGAATAGATACAATTCGACATACCGACATAGTTTCTACTGGAGTATCTTTATCTGAGATTTTTGGCAGTAAACCAATACATCACCTCGGAAGGTAGTTGGAATCATTAACAAATTCACCCCTCTCATCATCATCAACACTTGTGCGATGCTCAGCCCACTGCTGGGCAGACAGATCCATAGGCCTTCTCAAAGGATCTGCAACCACCATCAACTTCTTCTACAACTTCAAATAGGCTCAAGTGATCTTTGTCGATCTGATCGAATAAATCTATTCACCTCAAACATAAAAGTGTCGACTTCCTCTTGAACACCTTCCTCATCAATCAGCCCCTTATTCTGAGCCGAAATCAACAAATCCAGCATCGCAGTTTTCCTTTTAGTCTTATAGAATATGTCTTCATCATTTACATTTTCTTCGTTAATATCAATTCCAAACTTCTTGATATATTCTTTGCGATCATTTATAACTCTTCTCGTAAAATTGTGAACAATATCCAAATACTTCTTTTGCTGTTTACCGATAGATGATAGCGCGAATATGAAATCTATATTGTAATGCACTCGAATAAACCTCTCTACGAACTTTTTTCCCAGTTCGTAAATTGCGTTTTTGTAGGAGAGCGCTGCTGATGAGGTTTCTTCCGATAATTTTGTTCCCATAGAAGTTTCTGTAGGATAGAAGTGTATTTAAAATATTATGATAACAAGTTGAGATCATAATTATAATGCCTAAAAGTGTTGTGTTAAACCTACCTGGCTTTCGGGTATGATAGGAAACTGGAACTAGGAACTTGACTGAACCAAATCGAGACGCAAATAATAATATAGGTATAAATAAGGAATATCATACCACATATAGAGTTCAATGTAAACTCTGAGGTTAGCGGCACGACGTCGATCTCTTGGCCTATTCTGTCTTCTAACACTTTCACCATTCGGACGCTGTTCTCCTCCAAGGTGACGAAGAACTGCTTCAGAATGTTGAAGTGGAACGACGGCGTCAAAATCTTGCGTCGCTGCTGCCATTTTGGACCTTGAATACAAAAAGAGAAAGTAAGATGTCGATCATCTATGATCTAACTTTGGTTCCCATATGTGACTGTCACATAATAGGGGTCCCACCCCACTCATGTTTTACGAGTGGGAGTTTAGAAATGGGTCAAGTGTGAGTCGGACTCGCTCATAAAGGGTTCCGTACCCACTTAATGTACCGATTTCAAACCTAAATATACCTAGCCAAAATACCACTACCATTTTTCGCCAGCAACAAATAACTTTGTGTTTCACAGTGTTTGTAGGTACCTATGTATTACAAAGTTACATTAGCGGTTTATTAATATAGCTTTGTTTTTTATAGTGTTTGTATGGAAGACAAAGTAATGATTGCGGTTTTTGAAAATGTGTTATATCGCAAAAACTACTGACTAAGTATATCTCGTTCGAACCAATTTTCGTTATAAGTGCTTATTGAGGTCTACAATATATATTTATTTTAAAAAATATGGGTTTTAAGGAAAAATTATTAAAGAAACTTTTATATTATTTTTAAAGACCTATCTAAAGACATTAGACACCCACGCGAATAGATATGATGAAAAACAAAAATTGTTTTAGTTCCATGTACTTAGATAGTTTTGGAACAAAGTGGCTGTGACATACGGACGGACATGCTGTGTGTGACATACGGAAGGCTCTATCTTTCAAAATATTGACTTTGAGAACGATAGTAAAATATAATTACACCGTGAAATTTTACTTGTTGACTTCCTGAAAATTACTTGAAGCACTCATCAATACAAAGAACTTTTACTATGGGAACAACTCTGAAGTCGGAACAAATTAACTCTATTGAAATGTATGGAACAGCTGATTTTTATTTTCACGACAGGGATTCGTCACAGACAGATAGTCGAGTAAAATAACAAAACAGCTGCTATCATTATTATATACAGGGCGTCCCAAAACTATGCCACATGAAGGGAAAGTACCTTAAATACTGAAGATACAAAATTTCACTGAAAGGAGGCTAAATTTTTATTTTAAAAAGAAAACGAACTGCCATCAAAGAATTTTGAATAATCACCGGTCTGAACTGGGAATCGAACCCGCTGAATGTAAAAAAAATATTTCTACCGATCGAACAGCTCGATTATACCTAAGCATTTCTTCTAAGAAACATGGCATTTTAAATAAAAGAAAGACTACCAAATTTAACATTTAATGTTGAATAACAAGTTTGTGCAGCGATATGGATTCTAGCCTTTAAAACAAATGACTTTAACATTTCAATGTACCTATTACTAAATTGATTACTAACGAGTGAAGACTGGTGCAATTTTACCTAATTTCCCTATCATAAGTGTTTGATAAAGTTATAATGTGATTAGTAACACCACCTCGAGTGGTTTAAAAAAGTTTGGATAATTTTATGTGGATTCGATTCTCGGTTCGGACATGCTATTATTTAAAAATCTTTAAATGCAGTTCATATTGTTATTTAAATGAAAATAAAGTCATATTCAATAAAAATAAAGCCCTTTTTCAATAAAAATAAAGTCTATTTCAATAAAAACGTTTATCTACAGTATTTGGTGCGGTCTATGGAGGAGCCCGTGGCGCAGTGGATAGCGCGCTCGGCCTGCGATCGTTGAGGTTAAGCAACGTTCGCAATGGTCGGTCACGGGATGGGTGACCAAAAACTTTTCATCTCGAGCTCCTCCGTGCTTCGGAAGGCACGTTAAGCCGTTGGTCCCGGCTGCACTTGCAGTCGTTAATACCCACCAATCCGCACTGAGCCCGCGTGGTGGGTCATGGCTCATTCTCCTTATTCATCCATAAGGAAGGCCAGTGCCCCAGCAGTGGGGACATTAAATGGCTGATGATGATGATGATGATGATGCCACCATGTGGCTAGTCATTTGGACGCCCTGAGAGTGCCCTAAAGGCGTCCAATCCCATGAATATGGCACATGGTGGAATAGACCGCACCAAATTATTCAAACCTTTTACCCCAAGAACTATCCGATATTTTTGTAAAAAATTCAATAACAGGCCAAATTTTTGTAAACGGCCCTTAAATATAATTTTAAGAGACTATATTTTGGAATCCAACATAATATCGCATTGGAAGGTATAAAAAAAAAGTTATACCCCGAAATTGGTGCAATTCTTTCAGCAAATATGCTATCACCAATTTTATCGTTTACATGTGTTTATGTTTACCATATCTAAGCTCCAAAGTCGAAATCCATAAAGATATAAAACGGGAAACTAATACATTAGGAAGAAGTCGGTTGTTTCTGATAGCATCTTTAACATAGGTGTAATGCCAATTTGAGTTTACGTAGAGAGTTTTTTTTTAAGTTTATTTGTTTTTCATTTACAAATATAGGGGGATTATATACTTTTACGAAAGATAATAATAAATGTATTCAAATGTAAAGTGAATAACACTTATACCATTTTTGCATATTTTTATAGATTTTTTAAAGCTTTGCATTTGTTTTTTTTTTAATGTCGCTGTCATAAATATTGGTGGATTACTAATGAATTATTTATTAAACTAGATAATCTAATTTTCAATGTTAAGAAATTACTGATATAGAATTATTGTTGATTCTCCATAGAGCGAATTAGTTAGGCTCTCGGGCTATTTTTAAACCAATGGAGGTGGTGTTACTTATCACATTATAACTTTATCAAACCCTTATGATAGGGAAATTACCATAGGCGGCCAAATTATTAGGGACAGTACTGAGATTTTTTATTTTTACAGTTCAGTTGAATTTCTGTAACAAATGATTGGTTGTAGGTCTCTTATGTATTTTTAAAATGATTTTGTATTTTATTGAGACCATAAAAACTAAAAATAAATATACAAAACTGTTATAGTTTCTTTGCATAAGTATATATTATACTGATAGACGTAACTAAAGTAAGTTTTAATATGTATTTTGTAATCCCGCTTTTTGCTGCAATGCTTTTAATGCACGCTTTTGCATTTTCCTGTAGTGTGGGGTTGTTTTTTCATTCTCGGATGATAGTTTCTATCAACTGCCGCTTGGTGTAAATTAGTTCTTTCGCCATCACCAGTCTGGTGAGTTCCCACATAGAGAACTATGGGGTATATTTCTGGCGATTTCCAAGGCCGTGGCAAAATAGAGAAATTTCTATTATCCAAGAATGCAGTCACACTTCTGGCTTTATGGCAAGATGTAGAGTCATGCATAAAGATGTAGTAGTTATCAGGTAACTATTAAAAAACCTACGGCAGTAGGTGAGTTTCTATGAGTTGCTTGTACTGGTCTTGGTTCATGGTCCTTTCAACAATGTATAGGCGCCCCATGCCTTTGGCTGAGATGCCAGACTACACCATGACACTAACCGGGTGTTTAACCCTCTCCACTCTCCACTAGGCAATCTGCGTGGATTTTTTTCCCAGGGCGTCGTCGTCTCACAAAAGAACTTTTGTCAACCAAAACTTGAAATGATGACTCGTCGGAAAAACACACCTGTAAAATTACAGAATTTAGAGAAGAAAATCGTTAAAGACCTATTTAAACTACTCAAAAAAGTTTTAATTATTCGACTCCAACCTGCAACAGTTTTATTTTGATGTTGTCTAGCCCAGTGCAGTATTTTCTTTTTCGTAGGATTGGTTAGGACTTAGGCGTGGATTTTTGGTAGGTCGCCCCGACCCATCAGATTCTGTTCCACCAACCGCCTCCGTATTGTCCTTTCCGAAATATTTACACCATCGTCGTTCATCATCATGGTCAAACGAGCAACGCTCTTTTTATGATTTTTGAGGCAGATGTCTCTGATTTTTCTGTCAGTATAAAGAGTGGTGGTCCTTTTCCTGACACATTTTCCATCGCGATTTGCTTCTAGAGGTTTTCTGTTGTAAATTTTAGTTTTTATTATATTAACGGCAGACTTTGAAACCCCAGCAATAGCTGCTATGTCTCTTTGGGAATGTGTAGAATGCTGTGACAACGTTTGTATCTCTCTACATTTTCTTGGAGATAATCCCAGCCTTAACTTTTCAAAAAAACTAGAAAATTAAAGTTATCGCGTCGAGAAGACATTAGTACAATGTAAATTCATAGACAAAACAGCAAGAATGTTGTTTTATGAACAATTAGTTCATAAAACAAATGAACTAATTGACCTATTACATAGATCGGTACTAAAAAATTAAAGTTTTCTTTTTTACATTCAGCGGGTTCGATTCTCAGTTCATACAGGTAATTATTTCAATTTTTTTTTATTTTTTTTATATGGTTATTTAGGACAAGAAAGTCGGTTAAATTAAAACTAATAAAATATATAACACACAAAAACACTACAAAACCGCGCTTTTTTGAAAAAATATCTATATGAGGAGAAATGTCACATTATCGACAGATGAATCGCATATCCTGTGTAGCCACTTGCCAAAAACAATAATAAAGATACCAGTAGCAATATCAAACAAAATAAACTTTAAAAAACAACATAATTTACAGAAACTAATATTACAAACTATAAATTACATAAATATGAGCACTGTCCCTAATAATTTGGCCACCCACTGTAGGTATAATTGCTCCAATTTTCATTAATCACTACATAGTATAAAACAAAGTCGCTTTCTCTGTCCCTATGTCCCTTTGTATGCTTAAATCTTTGAAACTACGCAACGGATTTTGATGCGATTTTTTTTAATAGATAGAGTGATTCAAGAGGAAGGTTTATATGTACTTTTTATCCCGATATGCCCACGGGAACGGGAACCTCGCGGGTGAAACCGCGGGCGGCCGCTAGTTAGTAATAAATAACATTGAAATGTTAAAGTCAGTTGTTTTCCCTCGATCCACTTAAATCCATTGCAAAGATCCATTGATGGATCTTTTGGCACTCTTATGTCCACTTTAATCCATGATTGCAAGATTGCATGTGTCAGCCATGGATTTTCAGACACAATGTTAGTGCTAAGAAATCCACTTTGCAAAAAATCCTGGATCAAGGATTAAAGTGGAAAAAAGAGTGCGAAAAGATCCATCAATGGACAATTTATTTATTTATTTAAAACTTTATTTTAATACCACAGTACATAAAAAGAAAAAAAAATACAATTTAAACTAACTTAAAGCAGCATTAAAAGGGCGTTCTTATCGCTCAAAGCGATCTCTTCCGGACAACCCGATGGTATGGAGAATGTTACAATGTTACGTGTTATGTGTTATAAATGCACAATGTTAGTGCAACAAATTCACAAATTCAAGTGGACATGAGAGTGCCAAAAGATCCATCAATGGATCTTTGCAATGGATTTAATTTATTTATTTAATTTAAGTGGACAGAGGGTTGTTTTGAGCTATCTACAACGCTGCACAAACTTGTTGTTCAACATCAAATGTCAAATTTCGTAGTCTTCCTTTTATTTAAGGCGATGATTCCCGACTAAACAGGCACGCTATCGCTTGCTCGGCCGCGCGCGATACACTTCACGCGGACACAGCGGCAGCCGGCAGTGAACTGTGAACTCGCGAGCGCCCCGCGAATCGAAAATCACTTAAAATTCAATTAAAATTTAAATTATAAAAAATTTAAACTTTTGACGGCCGGAATCCCTCAGCTATTCAAAGACAATTAATTTCGTATATTTTTCATTAACTAAAACCAAGTACACTGCAAGTAATAGGATATTTGGATTACGATTAGACGGATGTTTGGGATTTTATTTGACACAGTAAAATATCACCAATCGAAAAAAAACGGCCGGAAGCACTAGATAAATAACTGTAAAATAACATATATTTTTTCAAATTTTGAGTAGGTACTAGTAATTTAAAATACCCTCTTTTCGGGAATCGGCGCCTTAAGAAATGTTTAAATATGTATAATTGATCGTTTCGATCGGTACTAAAAAAATTAAAGTTTTCTTTTTTACATTCAGCGGGTTCGATTCTCAGTTCATACAGGTAATTATTTCAAATTCTGTGAATTCAGTTCGTTTTCTTTTTAAAATAAAAATGAAGTCTCCTTTCATTAAAATTTTATATCTTCGCCATGTGGCATAGTTTTGGGAAGCCCTGTATATTTGTTTAATCTACGATTCCACAGTTATTATTATAATATCGACTCGACTCGACATCGGATCCATGATCTTTCATTGTTTTCCTTTCATTTAATTAATCATGTTTGTTAGAGGAATTTGATTCTTATGATTGACTTCATCGATTGATGCGATAAAACTACATGATTTTGTTTTCTTTTTCGAATTCTAGCTGGTTAGGTTAGACTCCTGGTTGTGGAAAAAGTATTTTTTTAAATATTTGAATGCAGTTTTGTTGTTTTTCAAAAATAAGAAAATTGTTCCTTACTATCTCTTTTCTTTCGAGTACTTTCCCTTCAGGTGGCATAAATAAAAATTCACTCTGTATAATTCATAGTACGAGTAATCGAGGTACCTACGATTAATACATAGTTAGTAGATAAGTACCATAAAAGTAAATAGGGACTAGTTTTTTAGGGTTCCGTAGTCAACAAGGAACCCTTATAGTTTCGCCATGTCCGTCTGTCCGTCCGTCCGTCTGACCCCAGTCTAGCTCATAGACTCATTACTAGAAAGCTGTAATGGGGAACTTGCATTAAAATTATTTTGAGAAATTATATTAATAATCCAATGATGATAGCCATTAAAAGTGCATTCGTGGAAGATTTATTCCAAAATTATTATTATTTTGCAAAATATTTTAATGTAAAGTTACGTAAATTGAAACGTGATTTGAAACACCAATCAGCGCGCAGTGACGTCATTCCATTAGTCACTTAAGCTGAGTTCAAAAACATATATGTAATCATACATTCAAATCATGTCATAAAACATTAAAAATATCTACAAAATGGCAAAAGGCTTGACTAAATTCGACTCGCGAGATTTGCTTAAGGTTTATATGGACATAGTGCGGTGGTTATTTATGGAAAATTCAAATTTTTCAAGTGTAGAGATTGCTGTTTACTTTATACACTGTTGATGCAAGATCTAACGAGGTTATGATTTTGAAGAATACAAGGTACTTACATCAAAATGATCTTCACAACATTGCAAGGCAGATTTTGAAGAGGGTGAATGTTGTTTTATATAGCTCCTTTCATCCACTTTTCTCTAAGTTTAGGCTCTTGAGGCACAGTTAAAACTGCACACTCTATTTTGTGAGATTTAGCTTTACTTTTAAAAGAATTATCCATTGTAGTAGTAATAAAGTATCGTTTCCTGACTTTTTCGTATGTCAAATAAAACTGAAATAAATTAATTCTGACTTACAAAAATAATATTTACGCGCCATGAAAAGTTATGTGCATCTGAAAGGAGTGACCACTGACCACGAAAAAACAAAATGAGAGCCTATCAGAGAATCTTTACGCGACATGAAAAGTTATGTGCATCTGAAAGGAGTGCCCACCAAAAGAGAAATAGCTTGAGACCCTGTCAGAGAATCTAGTAAAAAAATTGTTGATTCCTAAGCAAAACTCCAAATAATTCGTATTAATTCTGAGTTGGACACTCAGTTCAGCAACTATTAAAAATTTACTGTCACCTGTCAAAGTAATTAAGCATTGTGTGTTAATTATTTTTAAATTCGAATCTAGTAAAGAATTTAGCTTGGTCACTGAGTTCATACAATTTGTGCATTATCGAATCTCTCAAATTTTGCAAGTAAACTAAAGAAATACATAAAATTACTTTAAATATCTAATTGTTTAGCACCTTATGAAGAAACAATGGTACAAACGTTAATAGTTTAATAATAAATGGAATTTATCTATTTTGACAACTAACGACAAACGTTTGAACTGAGTGACCAACGTTTTCGGTTTTAATGACTAGGCTTCGCCACGTAGATAAATGAAAGTAAGCTTATGTTTTTTACTCGACTGCGGCGGGCGAAGTCAAAAATTACCTGACTGCGGCGGGCGAAGCCTAAAAAGTGTTACGTTTTTGACCTAAATGTATGTGTTTCTGTTCCTATGTTCCCTCGTAACTACTAAACGGATAAACTGATTTTGTTAATTGATACGTCATCAGATTCGTCTTAATAGCCCGAGTGAAAATAAAACATCAATATTAACAAAAAACAAAATGGCGGCTTTTAGGCGGCATATTATTCTGTGCATTGTAAAAGAAATATTTTTAAATCTCATCGAGTGGGGTAGGTATTAAATGAAGAGTTTTAAATAGCGATTCCATAAACATCTATAACTTGCGGTTTTGTAAATCTCTCCGTATTAATTTATCTAAAAAAGAAAAGAATTTACGAATTTATAAATTAGTAAGTTCTTACTTAAAAAGATGATTTATTGACAATGAACTAAAAAGTCTAAAATAAAAACGTAGGTAATATTTAAAAAACTAAAAACACGACTGCAAAAATTTACCATTAAAAATGAAAAAACCAGCTCTTTACTTCTCGGGTTTTTTAGTTTTTTATTAATTATTACCTACGAAATCTTTACTAGAAGTTGGCATATCATCCGTTTCTCTGAGGGTGCCATACTTTTAGAGATTGAATTTTTATTTTTTGTTAAAACAAAATTGACAGATGGTTACCCTCATTTATTACTTTTTTTTAAGGATTTTAAATGCCGCTATAACGTTGTTGTCCATCCTGTCATGCGACAAATATTGGAATGTGAAGCACAGCGGTAAACGTCGCGAGTGCACAAGTGTGTGAACACTATGAAAATATTTACGAGAAAGTTCAAGGCAATGCGAATGCGGTCGCAAGTATAAAGGATGCAATGCAATGCAACCGACTATCCACAGTCCATCAGTCCACCTGCAGGCAATGGCCTGTCATTGGCCACATTCGCCCACACACCCACAGTGTTACATTAAGAGCCCGCTATATGCCAACGAAAGTTAGATTGCTTTACATGATCGTCTGTAATATCAATATTAATGAAAAACTGAATTTCAAATTAAGATGCAGCAAACTTCAGGACTAACACTAGTGACTATGTTACTCAAAATCACGATTACATAAAATTTTGTCAATAGAAAGAAATTTCGAAGTTGCCTCCAAATCGCTATAATTAACATGATAAACAGCTAGTATTAATAATACATTTAAATAAAGCTTGAAACTTTTTAGTATAATTACACTATATAGATAAGGCAGGGCTTATGTTATATAAGGTCCTTCTTAAATAGTGCACATAATTTTAAGGGGTCAATGTACTCATGCATACAAGCAACTTTTACTATGGTACCAACATTGAAATCATTGACCCCTTAAAATTATGTGCACTATTTAAGAAGGACCTTATATATTTTTGTAAATAACCTTTAAATATCCTTTTAAAAAAAAGAATTTCCTTTATTTCTTTATTCCGGACCGGCCGAATAGTGCCGGAGAATTATATAGAAATAAAGGCAGCATTTACTTTGCAGTTGGCCGTTGCAGTTATTATTTTTGCAAGTGGCCTAGTGCGCGCACTTAAAAACCGAATATCAGGTGGCCTGTTCGACTAAGGACTGCAGGCGGCCTGCCTGCTGAGCTGACTGATACATATACATATGTAGTAAATATAACTCAGTACTTATATTTTCTACCAACATTAACATCTTCATTTAAACGATATATTTATAACAATTTAACAGTATATTTACTCCAGTGTGCAGCAGAAATAAATCAAGTATCAATATAATCAATCAAGCAACAACAAGTATTTTTGCCTTTGTCAATGTTAGAGTTCACAATAAAATAAATAAATAATAATAAATAAATAAATAACTTCTTACAATCACACCAATTATCTAAGCCCATGTTAATTTCATTATGAAACTGTATCATGGAAAACTTGATAACGGATAAATATATACTTAAATACTTTTTGTTTGTAAATACATACTTAATATACATAGTAAACACCCAGACCAAGACAAATAGACATGTTCATGCACACAAATATTTGTCTTGTTCGGGAATCGAACCCGAGACCTCTGGCGCAGAAGGTGGGTAGCCTACCCCTGCGCCAAATCGGTCGTCACAATATTTTAGACTAATGCAAAATAGGCATATTTTCAATACTTATATGTTAGTGCGTTTAACTTAAAGTTTACTTAATTTTTAATTACCTTAAAAAACAGTAAAAAATGATTGTAGCCATATTCTGTCAATTTCGTTTTCACAAAAATCAAAAATTCAACCCCTAAAAGTATGGTAAGTACTTAGAGAAACGGATGATAAACCAAGTTCTAGTAAAGATTTCGCTAAAAAACATAAGTTTTCTTTCATTTACCTATCTGGCGAAGCCTAGTCAGTAAAACTGAAATCTTTGGTCACTCACTTTTAGCGTTTGTCGTTAGTTGTCAAAATTTCTTGGTCACTCCTTTCAGATGCACATTGAAAAGTTTGACGTCCTAAGAAATGACGTCACGTCCGGCCATTGAGCGTTTACGCGCGGACTTTGAAATGTTAATTTTTGATTTGCATTAAATAAATAATTTAAGCATATTTCAACTTTTTCGCTTGTGATATCTTCATACAATCCTTAAATCTTTCAGATAGACTACATTTATGAAATAATGCAAGTTCCCTATTTGGCATGAATATACATATTTATCACGCCAACAAAGTGGTAAAGAAAAATTTTGAAAAATTTTTTTTTTATGTTATCTCCCTACACGTGAAGTGGGTATGTAATTTTTTTTTTCTTGTCTACCCCATGGTGTGGGATGTCGTTGGATAGCAATTTCCTAAACACAGTTTTTTGATTGAGGCATCTGTTTGTGAATTATTAAGCTTTAAAGTGCAAAATTTTGTTAGAGTCAAGTGCCCCCCCCCCCCCCCCTAAATGGTTGTTTCTGGATACGTGAAAAAATTCACGATAGTAGTACATATGACGACGTTAAAAGGAAAACTATCACAGCTAAGTAGGCTTTACAAGTTTTTGAGATATAACACATTTTCAAAAACCGCAAATATAACTTTGTCATTCATACGAACACTATGAAAAACCAAGGTTATTTTTTCCTGGCAAAAAATGACAGTGGTCTTTTTGCTAGATGTACGTAATCGGTACGTTAAGTGGGTACGGAACCCTTCATGAGCGAGTCCGAATCGCACTTGGCTGATTTTTCTGTTATTTTAACTCGTTCCGCACGTGTGAGAATCAAAAAGTCTTTATTTATGGTAATTTAGTACCTAGTTGTGTTTATAAATAGATAGGTAGTTAAGGTAGTGTTTAGCATACCTATGCTAATTAAATTGTTAAAATTAGCAGATATATGCCAAAAACATCTTTGAATAATCTTTTAATCTATAGTAATATCATATACTTACGTATATCATAATGTAAATATAATGTATACGTTTATGCAAAATAATTGCATTTGCATTTAAAATGCTCATGCATTTTAATAATCATGTGTTAAGCTAGCAGATAATGTTTTTAAGATGGGACACCCAAAGTCCCAGTCACCTCACAGTTTATTGTGGATGCTTATCGTTGTATTCATCGAGAATGACAATTTATATTCAACATCGGAGGCAATAATACCTACTACCTATGTCTTCAAATAGAATATTTTCCAACAATTTAGTTTTCTTGACACCTTTAAGATAAAAGAGTCAATATTATTTAATCGCAGGGCATATTTACTCTGTAAAATATAGATTTTACAGAGTAAATAATAATATAAGTATGTGAAACGTGAAATGAGAGTTATATGAAAATAAATTGTGTCGGAAAAAACTTTATAATTTTTGCTCATAAGTATTACCTATGTATAATTTTGACACATAACTTTCATACTATTCTCATTTCTCTGTTTTCCATTATTTATAATATAATAAAATAAATATTTTCTTACAATCACACCAATTATCTAAACCCATGGTAAACATTAAGAAACTGTGTCTACGTAAACTTGATAAGGGATAAATAATGCATACCTACATAAATATTTTTCTGTTTGTAATACAATACTTAAAATATATAGAAAACACCCAGGCCAAGACAAATAGACATGTTCATGCACACAAATATTTGTCTTGCTCGGGAATAGAACCCGAGACCTCTGGCCCAGAAGGCAGGTATCTTACCGCTACGCCAAATTGGTCAGAGATCAATTGATAAAGTAATTGGTTTAAATGTTCTGCTAAGTTCATTATACAAATTATGCATGTCTTGGCAGCCTATAATAAATAATTCGTATTGATTTTCGAGAAAATTGTCTCACTCAAATCTGTTCAAACTTACGAGGCTGATTAATTTGACATTTTTTAAAAAATCCCTCGGGCTTTGCCCGTGATACAAACACAAGAAAATCGGCCAGTTGCGAATTGGACTCGCCCATGAAGGGTTCCGTACCCACTTAACCTATTGCTGATTAGATATAGGCAAAGTACCGATTGCCTATACCTAGCAAAAATTCCACTATCATTTTTCGTCAGCGAATCGTAACGCAGCGTTTCACATCTTTTATGAAAATTTCATCTTATTTTATAATAAAAATAAATAGTAATGCAGAAGGACCTAGATGGATCACAAAGGGTATTAAAACATCCACATCCATCAAAAGGAAATACAGGTACAATTGCTATAAAAATAATACAATTGAAAACAAACGGAAATATTTAAATTATGACAAAATTTTGAAAAAATGCGTTAATCAATCAAAAAGAAATATTAACAATAAAATCATATACAAAGCAAAAAACAAAGGTAAGGCTACTTGGGATATTATAGGAAATAAAATAGACCAAACCAAAAACCAAAAACATATCAACACATACAGTCAATCAATTTCAATGACTCAGTTTTAACCAAGCCTAGGGAAATATCAGACGCATTAAATAACTACTTTATCTGTTTGTCTGAAACGTAAATGTCTAATAGTCCTAATTATGCTTTGATTGACTCTGTTAGTATTAACACCAACAACACCGGAAGAAATTTTCAAAATAATAAAAACACTTAACAATACAGGTGCAGTAGGTCATGATGATATATCTAAGTACTAACGTTGTTAAAGAATGTGCAAGAGAGCTAGTGGAAGTATTATCACACCTAGTAAACTTGTCCTTTGAACAAGGCTCTTTCCCAGAAAAACTAAAGTTATCAATTGTCAAACCACTTCACAAAAGTGGCAAAAAACAAGATATTTCAAACTATAGACCAATTACTTTAATATCGGTGTTATCAAAGGTTTTTGAAAAGTTAATGCATTGTCGTATTATTGCTTTCTTGCACATATTTAAGGTAATAGTTGAGGAACAGAATGGTTTTCAAAAACAAAAATCAACCACGCTTGCAGCCTACTCATTGTTAAAAAATATTCTTGAAAATGTAAATCGTAAAAAACGCATATCCGCTTTCTTTGATATGTCTAAGGCATTTGACCTAGTGAACCATCAAATCTTGTTAAATAAGTGCGAACGCTATGGTATAAGGGGAAACGCATTACAGTACATCTCCAGATATTTATTAGATAGAAAACAATGCGTTGAGGTCACACGTGACAATAGCAACTGCACTCAAAAAAAATTCAGATCTAATTATCTTACAAGAAAGACTGGTGTTCCTCAGGGGAGTATACTGGGTCCTCTTTTATTCCTACTATATATAAATGACATGCCAAAAACAACAAAGCACCCCTGTGTACTCTTTGCTGATGATATTTCGGTTGCGGTGCCAGATACATGTAATAACGTAAGATATGAATCTCTTTAAGATGACACAATAAAATCCATAACAAAATGGCTTGATCAAAATTGGTTGAAAGTTGATGTATCGAAAACAAAACTGGTTCAGTTTTCCAACTATAAAAAAAAAAGGGAGCCACCAAATATAAGTTTAAATGGTGAAACTGTCATGGAAGGTTATTTTTTTCTGGCAAAAAATGACAGTGGTATTTTTGCTAGACGTACGTAATCGGTACGTTAAGTGGGTACGGAACCCTTCATGAGCGAGTCCGACTCGCACTTGGCTGATTTTTCTGTTATTTTAACTCGTTCCGCACGTGTGAGAATCAAAAAGGTCTCCCATACAAACTGCACAGTCAGCTGATCGATTTTGTATGAAGGAACCAACATACTTTTTCAGATTTCCACCCATGTTTCTTGGAAAAGGTTTTTATGAGTACAAGCTGTGGTTTCGGGCTTGCAACTGACGAAACTAACACCCTGTATACCTATCGCTCAAACCACTTTTCGTTGAAAGTTTTAATAAAATCTACAGCATATAAAGGGGGGGACGGGGGACACATTTTACCACTTTGGAAGGCTCTTTCTTTCAAAATATTGACTATGAGAAAAAAATATTCAACAAACCTTTATGTCATTTTTAAAGACCTATCTATAGACAAGAGACATCACACGAATATGTTTGATTAAAAAAAATGTTTCAGTTACATGTATGGGGAGATTGGGGAGCTCCCCTTAATTTTTTTATTAAAATCGTAAAGCGGTTTACAGAATACCTTCCAAGTTTCAACTGTGTAGTTTTTATAGTTTTAGAATAAAGTGGCTGTGACATACGGACGGACGGACGGACAGACAGACAGACAGACAGACAGACAGACATGACGAATCTATGAGGGTTCCTTTTTTTGTCATCAGGCTACGGAACACTAAAAAGAAAGAAATCAAAGTCGAACCAATACAATAATACAGGGTAAATTTTTTATCAGTGCACAATGACGTTTTATCATTGTCAGTGCACAAATTTTTAAGATCGACTCAGAATCTGTAGGTGAACAACTTTCTCCTAGAAACATAGGTCGAAATATGACAAAAAAAATCGACTCTTCATACAAATCGGACTGATCACGTGATCGAATTAGTATGGGAAGTCCAAAAATTTTTGTCGTATTTCGACCCATGTTTCTAGGAGAAAGTTGTTCACTTATCGATTCTGAGTCGATCCTAAAAATTTGTGCACTGATAAAAAAATTATCCTGTATAATAGATACTTAGGTAAGTACTTGTTTTTTGTTATCATGTTTGATTTTTTTGTTAAATGGTTTATATCTATTCCAGATAATGAACTTTATTTATAGAATTATTATCATTTACAGCAAGTTGACTGCATTGCATATCCTGTCGCTGTTAAGTACATACATTAAACGAGTTGATATAATATCTATCACTATTACGTCCTGTATGTATACTAATAGTTGCAAACATATTACTTACTTATATTATTATACAACACTTCTGTACTGAAGGATTAAGTTTAAGGCGCTACTCGGAAAAAGTATGGACTTTTTGATTTAAAACTATAGGACGGTTACAGTTGTTACAAATCTGGTAATATGATATAATATATTTCTTCATACCTACCTTTATCTAGATTCGTATAGTTTCAAAAACACGATTTTATTATTTTGCCTCGACACTTTTTCTTTTCAAAAAGATCTTTAAAAAATACGAAAATTCAAGATTATTCTTAAATGGGGTTACTTACACTATTGGAAATTGGTTTAATTAATGGACACTAATAATATTTAGGATTGTATAGAAGCATTTTTTTTTTAAATCGCTGTAGTTTTTTAATACGAAGTGGTTTTGTGTTTTTTTTGCCTAATCTGCAAAATCGTTCTCGCTCCCGCGCGCGTCGTTTTGTCATTGCTATCTCGCTTCAGCATATTTTTTTTCGAAAATCGCCTTAAATTCAGATTAACTCAAGTGTGGGACAAAGCAAGTGGCCACCGCCCGTTATCGCAACATTTAAAGTAAATTTGATTAAAAGACGGAGCTTTATACTTACTACCAGGGTTCGAAATTATCAAGATAATTACGCTTCTTGATAATTATCTGATATTTATCTTATAATTATCGGATACTTAATTATCACAAGTGTAAGAATTTTATTTGTTATATTGTTTTATAAGAAACGCATTATAATATTTCAGGCAAGTTCTGTCATTTTTTAAGTACCTACCTAATAATTTTTATGTAATATCTAACACATCACATACTTTTTTTTTTTTTTTATTCTTGTTTGAAAAGAGGGTTTAGTCACATACTGACTATGTCACCCCCGTAAATACATAGTCATATAATAATAATCATGAACAATAAATTAACCAATAAACACTACATATTATTGACATTAACAAAAAAAAAAAAAATTAGCTTCTACATACATTAATTCTATTTACCAAATTGTATAGCATCCTCGCCTCATCAGATAAAGGTGAGGCGAGAATACTATTATATTTACCCACATTAAAATCGCGAGAAAATAATTGAGCTCTCAGCTCTTCACCCCTGGCACACTCCGCCAAGAGGTGGTGAACATCTTCCACAATATTACAAACTGAGCACATAGGTGAGATGACTTTGCCCATGAGGTATGCAAATGCATTCAACGGAACATGCCCGGCGCGTAGTCTCAGAGCCATGGTTATATCTGTCCTACTCATACGGGTTTGATCGACCCAAGGAAATCTATGTATGTTTGGTTGGATTGTCCTGTACCAGATACCCTTAGTAAGCGATCGCTGGTCAAAATATTCAGTCCAAAGTTTATAACAGCGCTCTCTGACTATAGGAAATTGATCAGAGAAGAGTGTATTGCATGAAAACTCCAAGCCATCGACCGCTGCCTCCTTAGCAAGCTGATCCACCTTTTCGTTCTCAATCAAACCTATATGAGCCGGCACCCATTGCATAATAACACTTTTATGGTTATTATTGAGTCTTGAAAGGCAATCTAAAATATTGTAAGCAATGGGTATGCCCCTCTTCTTTTTGGTACATCTAATTAAATGCTGAAGTGCGCTCTTTGAGTCCGAAAATATGACGTAATTGTGACTACTACAAGACTCTACGTATGACAGGGCCTCGGCTATGGCAATAAGTTCTACTCGCATTATGTTCATATTACATTTTATTTTTATTTGAAGGGAATTATTAGTCTGAGGATCGAAAAAAGCTGCACCTATATTGCAATTGTCCTTTGAGCCATCGGTAAAAATCTTGTAGTAATCACCGTACTTCTCATTTAAAAAATTTATGGTAATATTTTTCAGATTAGTGGGATTATATTGCTTTTTACCCTTAGTGACATTTGCTATATTTAATTTAACAATATTTGAAAGATCCACATTGGTGACCCAAGTGTCAAGAGTAAACATTTCCAGTTGTGAGCTGGAGCGAACTGACGTGTCTTTAAGGTATTCATGGGTTGTAACTAGTAGAGGTTTTTTGTTTCGTCCCTGATAAGTGTGTTCTATTTGGTTTTGTTAGATTTCTAGTTTAACTATTGTATCGTTTTTAGTAAATGATCTAGATGAAAGCCAGAATTTACCAGCCAAATATTGTCTGCGAATAGATAACGGCTGAAGATGAAGTTCGTTTTCCATGATATGAATTGCCGTACTTCTAATGAAACCACCGATTAGTCTCATAAAAGCGTTTTGTATTTTGTCTAATTTACTTAAATGTGTCTGTGCTGCATTGTCATAAAAAATACAAGCGTAATCAAGTCTACTTCTAACTAAAGAAATATATAGTCGCCTCATATGCTTTGGATGAACACCCCATTTCGCGCCAACAAGAATTTTAAATATATTTACAAATTTTGAAACTTTCTCCCTAATTTCATTGATGTGCTTTGACCATCTCAAGGTTCGGTCAAGCCACATACCCAAGTACTTCACATTGTCCACAACCGGGAGCAACCTTATCATTGATCATTATGTCTATACTTTCTCTCCTAAATCCTCGCTTAAATATACAAACATTACTTTTCGATTCAGATATTTCTAGGCCTAATTTTGAAAGTAATTCTGATAGCAAATTGATCGCACTTTGTAATTTTCTTTCTATCTCTGTTAAGTTCTCGCCGGTTGAGTACAATACAAAGTCATCTGCGTATTGTGATACGCACACGTTGCGTATTTCTCTACAAACCGTTATGGTAGCAATATTAAATAAGAGCGGTGACAGAGGATCGCCCTGTGCTAGTCCTCGCTGTGTGGTGCGGCACAAGGTAAAATCGTTTAGGCAGATTTTAAGATTTCTAGTTTTGAGGAAGTTCCAAAGGTAAGTGCACATTTTGCCTCCCACTCCCAAACGATTCATTATTTTTAGTAAACTAACTACGTCTACATTATTATATGCTTCGCTTATGTCAATAAAGCAACCAACCGTGCAAAGGTTATTTGTAAATCCTGATTGTATACATAAAATTAAATCTGCTAGGTTGTCCAAGCTTGACCGACATTTTCGAAACCCTGTTGTGTTGTTGGATAGTAAATTATTTTTTTCTATAAACCATTCTAATCTATTCATTAGAATGGTATGAAAAACTTTGCAAATACAAGAGATCATCGCTATTGGTCTAAGTGATGATAGACTGCTAGGGTCTCGACCAGGTTTTGGAATTGGTACAATAGCGATATCACGCCATTGGATTGGGACAAATCCTTGCGTATAGAATTCATTGTACAAAGCTAACAATATAACCTTTTCATTTTCGGGAAGGTGTTTTATCATGGAGTATGAAATATTGTCATGACCAGGAGATGTATCTTTGGAACGAATAGCGTTTTCAAATTCTTGGATAGTAATGTTAACCTCTAATTCTGGATTATGGGAAGAAAATAACAAATCTCCATTACTCGCGAAATCTGGAGTTAATTTATGTAATAGGAGGGAGACCTTCTCTTCATCAACATGATCTTTTTGTGATTTGTAACCTTTCATCCATTTCATTTTCCTCCATACTTCGTTTGATGAGGCTGACTCATCCAAAGATGTACAAAACGATGTCCACGAAGCAACTTTAGCTCTACGCATGGATTTCTGTGCTATGCTAATTTTCTCCTTGAGTGTATCCATATTTTGAGGGGTAGGATTACGTCTGAATATGGCTAGTGCCCGGCGACGTTCTGCAACACATTTGGATAACTCAGCATTCCAATAAGGTCTGGGGGTAAAAGTTTTACTAGGAGTTTGGTTAATTTTGGTCGAAGGGATATGTAAATCAGCAGCTAAATAGACATATTCCATGAACCTATTATAACATTCTTGTAAGTTATCATACAGTTTAAATTGATCGAACATATTTGATAAAATATCTCTATATGCTACCCAATCAGCTCTTTTGAAATGTCTGCGTAGAATATTGCATGAACTTACCTCGACACTTGATGACAATTTAATTATACTGTGATCACTACCTAATGTCTCATTTAAGGTACACCAATCAAACCTAAATGCTATGTCACTCGAGGCTAGTGACACATCTGGAGCTGATAGTTGAATACGGTTATTAACAAGCTTAGCCCGTGTCGGACTGCCGGAATTTAGAATAAGTAGTTGGTGATCTAGTAAAGCATCAAAGATTTGTGAGCCTCGGCCTTCAGTTCTAGTTGACCAGTTACTATGATGCCCATTGAAATCCCCTAGAAGCAAAGTTTTATTTTGGCATTTGGAAAACAGTTCATCCCAATCATTCTTACTGGTTCTCACGGATTGTGGACAGTACAAAGAAACTACATAATTAATTATATGGCAGTTGAATATCTTTAAACATATAATTTCAATTTGGCTGTTACTTACCTCAAGGCTGTAAAGTTGACTTTTAATTGATGAATGTGTAATGATTGCCACACCCCCGAAACCATCATTTCTATCCCTACGGTAAATATTAAAACCATTTAATTTTAGAGTTGAACCCGGATCTAACCATGATTCACTTAGGGCACCAATGTGAATCTTTTCTTGTATTAAAATATTTTCAAATTCGACCAGTTTGGGGCGTAAACTTTGGGCATTCCACTGAATTAAATTAAGTTTTATAAGGTTCTTAGCCATTAAATAAATCTAAAAGTTTCTTCAATATAGGCCAGTCTGCAACGTTATCGACTACTACTAAAATTAACCACTGTATACAGCACTTAATCACTCCATGAATTTTAGATTGTAAAGTATCATTACGTAGAAAAATTATTTCTTTTAGCCTAGATAGCAACTCGTTAAAATTAATATCTTTATTCCTGTTGTGGGATGTCTCTGCATTAGGTAGATTGCAGTCAGGCCTGCCTCCGTCTTCCAGATTTGTAGGCAGCGTTACCATTGGGCTGGTGGGTCTATACGGTTTTTTTCCCTGATGTGAAGAGAACCTGCTATTGGACTGTTTCTTGGATGTATCACTGGCTTTCACGATATTGGCGTAGGTTGGAGTGCTGCATGATATCGGGGTTGGCTCCATAACAATACTCGACGTGAGTATTTGTGGATGATAGGCCTGCGCATGGTCTTCACTTCTAGAAGGCGTGGAGGGAACATAGATAGTCAAAGCTCTTCTATATGTGCAGTTGAATTCGGCCATAATATTTCTGATCTTCTTTTCTTTAATGTAGGCTGGACATGATTTATAAAGTGCCATGTGACTTCCGCTGCAATTGAGGCATCTGAACGTTTGACTTTCACAATTCACGTGATTACCGCCGCATTTTGGACAAATTTGATTCTTAGTTGAACATGTTTTAGTGGTATGCCCAAATTTCCAGCATTTGCTGCATTGTGTCACGGGAAAGATATAGGGAACCACCCTGATTTTTAAATCATCAACCATCACGTACGTTGGTAACTGAGAGCCTTTAAAGCATAGGCGCACTGCTTCACTCGGGAGCCATGAATCTTCGCTGTCATTTTTATTAAGGTTGCGTTTTTTGAGGCGTAAAGCTGCTACTATTTGAAACCCGTCGGGACATTTCACATTTTCCATAATATTCTGTTCAGTCATATCCATGTCTACATTTTTTATGACTCCATAGGTATTAGACAGTTCCATAGCTCGATTGAATCGCCACCCTTTTTCTATCAATACTTTACTGGACTCTAATTTTGTAGCATAGTTTTCTTCTTGAAACTCGATTCTTAATCTATATTTATTAATATATTTAATCTTAGTAATTCCTTTTATTTCTTCTTCCTTAAATAATTTTGCCAACGCAAATTGTTTAGGCAACATTTCTTTGCTGGAAATATACACCTCAATACCATCTTTCTGTTTTAATTTTTTACCCTTTGATTGAACTTCCATCCAACCTTCTTTGTCTATATCGGTCTCCTCTCTTGTTCTCTTTGTTGCTTTTGGGATGATAACATCCGATTCTGTATTGTACTCTTCTTTATTAATTTGTGACATCTCCGCTGACATATTGTGATCACTGAATGAATCGTCATTGTCATTTATGATATTTGTGTATACAAATTTGCATTTTTCATCCGCGATACTATCCGCCATCATTAAATAAATCGTAGACACGAATATTCATAACTACGATTACACGTAAATAGCAATAAGAAACGATTCTCGAAGGTCACTCACCGATTACCGAATGCAATCGTCTTTGTCGTCTATCGCGTACGAATGCCGTGACGCAACTGCACATCACATACTAACATTAATTAATGGCTGGATTGGCTGGGGTTCTAGTTCTGCTGTGTGTACTTCAGGCTTACATATTTTTACGTGAGATTTGATTCTATTAATATTTCCTGCATCTCTTTGCTACAGTTTTGCACCAAGCCCATAGCCCATAGCCCATTTGAGTTTTGTCTTAATTAAAGTTAAAGTATGACCATGTTGGATCTTTCTCATGAAGCATTTTACAAATTCAACTCAATGAATGAACAATATTTAACAAACCAATGACACTCGGGTTCACTCAACTTTGAATAATCCGAACTGAATTTTTCTTCTAAGGGGAATCTCCATGCCACGTTGAAACTTTGTGCGTTCGAATACACGCAAGTGCGGAAATACACGTTAAAACAGTTCACTTTCACGAGCGCATTTTTTTGTTATTATCAATCGATAATTATCCATCTGTTATTATCACGATAATTATCATGGTAATTATCATGATAATTATCAAGATAATTATCATTGATAATTATACTTTTGAACCCTGCTTACTGCAGCTTTCTGCATATTGCGCCATCTCTTTCACATTCTTACTTTAACATTGCTCTAACTGATCTGATAGAGTCTAACAGCTCATGTAACGCTTCGTTTACACGGGATCCCACTCATTGACGATTTTGCAAAATACACGAATATCAAAAGTATAGGAAAGACGACGTGTGAACACGCGAATTTAAAAAACTCTACCCGCGCGCCGCCCCGTCCAGAAAAACACGATTCGTGAAAAAGACGATAGTATAATCTACAAATATTATTCTGTGGTATAATGTCGTAATAATAATTATAAAGCGGCTCTGTAATACTTTATCATGAAATTGTTTCATACATTTTAGAGCGTGATGTTTCAGTAGTTCAGTAGGTACCTAGTTTATTTAATGTTTAAAAAATGGCTATTTCATTAAAAATATACCAAAACCGACAATATAATGATTGATTTATTTTAAATTAAGAAGTGATTTTAAATAAACTTTTTAAAACTAAGAACACATAGACTGAAAATGAACTTGATTTTATCGCAAATTTTATTTTGACAGTTTTTGGATTACTGTCAAAAATGTCTTTGCATATTATTATAATATTTAATCTAGTTAATTAAGTAGATACGCTAATCAATGTTAATAAACGTACACATTGATAAAACAAGATAATTATTCAAGTACAATTAATTATTGTTGTTAGGTTATATAAACAATTTATTTAAAGAATACAGAAGCTTTATTATTGGTACTTACTTTATAACGAAGCATCCTGCCTCTACAGTGTTACTCCTGAGCCTTAATGCTAGTGCCTAGTGCTAAGGTTGGGTTTAGCAAGTTGCATTCACAATGCAATTTTTATTATTGAAAATGATGTAAATATTAGAGAAAATCGACTCTTCTTACAACTAGCTCCGATGGGACTCGAACCCACGACCTTTCACTATCCGGGCGAATGCTCTGTCCACAGATATCGGAGCTAGTTCTAAGACGGGTCGATTTTCTCTAGTAGGTACTTCATTTAAAAGTAAATTATTTTTTATTTTTTTATTTTTACTAATAGAGAAGCTGCTTTGCTTTTAATTATTGATTCTATAAAAAAATACAAACTTACCGTTACTTAATAGCAATCCGTCTTTTAGCCACGGTCGTAAAATCCCGTACATAACGCCTTTTTCATTATGTTTCATGCCATGTAGTACTTTCTGAAATAAAAGCAAAATTATTATTGAGGAAAATTACTGAGATTATGATATGCACCGTCAAATAAGTGACACTGATGTTTGCCGTTACTGAAAACGGGAGAATGAAACGCCATAACCATTGTGTAGGAGGAGGAGGAGATTAAAAACTCTTATAAAGCTAACGCCCGAATTCTCAAACGCAAATCATCTTTGGGAGCGTCTCAAATATCATGGCATCTCTTTCATACGTTTGACATTTGAAGTGACAGGGCGATGTTTGAGACGCTCCCAAAGATAAGTAGCGTACGAGTATTCGGGCATAAGAGTCTAGGATAGGACTAATGGAAGCCTCAAAGAGTTACTTCAACTAAGAGGCGAGTTCCACAGACCGTTGTTCTTTATCTGTAATACCGGCATATATAAACTCTCAAATCAATATGTTTGAAAGCTTAAATTGTTTCATCAGGGAACACGTATAGTATTTCGCTTGAGTATGAGTTTAGCGTGCATTATAATTCGATAATTTTGTAACATTGCTTTACAAAAGTTAAGTTATGTACTATTACGCAGTCTACAATATATTTAAGTAAGTAATATTTTTCCAACTTAATTATCAAGATAAGTCTCCGAATTACATTATGTGTTGTTATATCTATATATCTTTATAATTCAGCATTAATAGTAGTTTATGTGACTGATGCATAATATGTGTAGTCTCATACACTACTTTATCTACACTCATTACATTACATACATTTATTATACAGGGTGATCCATCGGGACGGGTCAGTAGGGGCATGGACGAAATAAGTCGTCCATGGTAGGGGAAAGTTTGAAACTATAAGAGGTAGAGATATATTAACTCGTACGTAACACAACACAACGCTTGTACTGGAGTTGGTTTGGAGACTAGTCTTACCAACAAAACAATCTGAACAACATGAAAATTTATCAATGATATTTATTTATATTAGGGGTTAATAAAGTATCAAATTGCCGTTTTGTATGGAGATTTTTGTAAATTGTTTTTTCCCTACTAACGTTTTTGTAATTTCTTCAACGACTAATATTATGTAACTTTACAAAATTTTACACACGTATTTATAGATATTTTAACTACTAAATGACACATTCGTTAAGAGAAAATTTTTTTTTCACTAAGTTACAACTAATAAAGTACGAAATTCTGGAAACAAAAATAGTCGTAACTTTCGGGGTAAGTTTTTTTTATATAAGTAAATAATCGTGGTTATTAAATTATCAAAAGTTGCTCGATACGGTCTTAATGTAACGCAATATTAAAGAAATTATATATTTCTAATAATAGGTCTTTACATATGAAATTGCCGTTTTTTTCTTTTGTACATATAACTTAACAACTTTTATAATATTAGAAATATATAATTTCTTTAATATTGCGTTACATTAAGACCGTATTGAGCAACTTTTGATAATTTAATAACCACGATATTTGATTATTTACATAGAAAAAACTTATTCCGAAAGTTACGACTATTTTTGTTTCCAGAATTTCGTACTTTATTAGTTGTAACTTAGTGAAAAAAAAATTTTTTCTCTTAACGAATGTGTCATTTAGTAGTTAAAATGTCCATAAATACGTGTCTAAAATTTTGTAAATTTACATAATATTAGTCGTTAAATAATAACAAAAACGTTAGTATGGAAAAAAAATAATTACAGAAATCTCCATACAAAACGGCAATTTCATAGGTAAAGACCTATTATTATAAAAGTTGTTAAGTTATATGTACAAAAGAAAAAAACGGCAATTTCATTCTTTAACCCCTATTATATGTAATTATATAAATTGCATAATGGCTAGTGCAAAAAATTTACCAACTACAACAAAAAAGTATTATTATTTCATTTAATTAATAAATAAATAAATAAAATAAAATATGTTCTTTGGCTTCAACAATTTAATTTAACAATTTATTTTATATATCAAATTGTTCCCCCTTACCTTTTTATTTTAAACATTACTAATATTGAAACATTAGAAATTCTCAAATAATCACGTGAGCATTTAGGTAATAAAAGATTTGAAACTCATTACGAAGTTTACTGGCCTGTTTTTTTCAAACATGAGGAAGGCAAAACCACCATAAAATTATTTGTTAAATGATGGGGCTTTGTCTCCCCCGTTCAGGGGAGCTACGGCCACTAGCAACATCCCTTTGTCGCCCCTGGGGGAGACACTGAGGGAGACACGGCCCCGAAGGGGAAATAAATAGCTAGGTGAGTAGGGGAATGGATGCATAAACAAGCTAGGATAAAGTATGTACTTTCTTACAATCACACCAATTATCTAGCTCATAAGTAGTTAGGTATCATTAAGAAACTGTGCTATAGAAACTAGTTTTATTAAGTTACCATGACACAGTTTCTTAATTAAGATTTACATGGGCTTGTTTAATTGGTGTATATAAGTTGTATACTTATATAAATACTTTTTTTTGTTTAATATACATAGCTAACAAAAAAGTAAAGAAATAAGTTAAGAGATAAAATAAATAAATAACCTATTACAATCTCACAACAATATCTAAGACCAAGCATAGCCCATGTTTTCATTAAGAAACAGTGTCATGGAAAACTTAATAACTGATAAATATGTCGGAGATATTTCATTGGAAAGACTAGTCGCGCCATCTATCGATGCAATTACGAGTTATCGGAGCTATTCCGGGCTCTGACTTCTAAGACCTTCAGCCGGCAGCAGTGCTACGATTGGACAACTTGACAGCAAAATGACATAAAAGAGGACACGTTAGTCCCAGTTTTTGGCCGCCGGAACGGAGAACGTTGCCGCACTCTAAGGTGTGTCATTGGTTTAGTTATGTGACTAGTTGCTTTAAAAAAAATGTTTAAATTGAGAAAGATTTGATTTTGTATTATGTCTGTTCGAGGCAAACAGAATAATGATTGACGTTTTGTTTTAGTTTTGATTTTTTTTCTTAACAGCGAATTGGCTTGTTTTGTTGTTCCGTTTAATGAATAACGAATTCAAGCTGTTGTACTGTAATGTATCCGGTGTTAATGTTGCCAGCCTGTACCGAGTATGCAACGCTTTTGCATTGAAAGCTCCGCGCTTTGTGTAGTAATGGTTTTACATTGAAAGCTCCGCGCTTTGTGTAGTAACGGTTTTGCATTGAAAGCTCCGCGCTTTGTGTAGTAATGGTTTTGTATTAGAAGCTTCGCGCTTCGTGCAGCTACGGTTTTGTATCGGAAGCTTCGCGCTTCGTTCAGCTACGGTTTTGTATTGGAAGCTCTGCACTTTGTGCAACTACGCTTTTGTATTGGAAGCTTCGCGCTTCGTGCAGCTACGGTTTTGTATTAGAAGCTTCGCGCTTCTTGCATCTACGCTTTTGTATTGGAAGCTTCGCGCTTCGTGCAGCTACGGTTTTGTATCGGAAGCTCCGTGCTTCGTGCAACTACGCTTTTGTATTAGGAACTCCGCGCTTCACGTGCTACGATATGAAGGTTCATGCCTGTAATGGAAACTTTTGCGTGGGTGTTCTCAAGAAAGAGCTCGTTGACAGTTGCGCTCGAAAACGCGCGCTTTGTCAGAATGGCCGTGTCGGAGATATTTCATTGGAAAGACTAGTCGCGCCATCTATCGATGCAATTACGAGTTATCGGAGCTATTCCGTGGGTAATACAAGCAACGCCACCTTTCGGTGGTTTGGTAAGGTGTTGAAGTTGCCAGTTTGAATAATCGAATAAGATTAGTAACGCCATCTGTTGTGGCTGTTAGCAAACTTTCCCTGCTATTCTTGGAGCTCGACCGCGCCGGACGTGCGCACTGATTCATTTTAACCACGTACAAAATGGCGGACGGAGATAACATTTTACAACGAAATCCATTTCTATCTGCGACAAATATATAAGTACTAAACTTAAATACTTTTTGTATATAAATACATAGGTAGGTACTAAACCTTCGATCAACAATAACAAAGTACTAAATATAAAAACAAAAAAGATGAAAGAAGAGAAGAAAACAAGATAATAATACAAAAAAAATTACATAGATAAGGACAGGAAATGACTTACCTCCCGGTCTTGAACTTTTTATATGTATAGGGAAATAGAGAAGAGAGATTTGATTCAGCCGCCGCCCGCGCCGCGCGGCTGCAGTTATCGGTGCGTGAAGCGCCGCGCGTCCTTGTAAGTACGAGTATGTACGCGTGCCTTCCGAAGCACGGAGGAGTTCGAGATAATACATTTTTGATCACCCATCCCGTGGCCAAACATTGCAAAAGTTGCTTAACTTCAACAATCGCTAACCACTTCGCCACGGGCTTCTTACAAACTGATCATAAATTAAGAAACCTCCTGGGGAGCTACCAGCTACTCAGCTACAAAATACAGATGTGGACAAGGGCGTCATTTGACATTTGAAGCCCATATTTTGTCCACATATGGATGGGCATAATGTGCGCTTCAAATGTGAATGAAGCCCATGCCCATATCCGTATATTTTAGCCGGTAGCTCCCCAGGAGAGTTCCCCTCTAGAAGTATTGTTTTGTAAAAGTAAGTGGCATACGACCACGGCAATTTCAGATGAGAATATTTTCTTATTTCATTCTTTTTTTAAGAGCGTGATTTTTCAGTAGTCTGGTTTTATTTTTTGAACTTAATATACCTCTTTGGCCAACTTATGGTAGTGATTAGTTACATGATCTTTGTCGCCGCCCGGTCGCAAAAATATGGCTTTATTTTTGCATTAAGACAACAAACCAAGGATTGTTTTTAAGAGTGTCCGGCGTTGATACCCAAAAGTCCGGATAAACTAGCTGGAAAGTCCAGCTTTTCGGTTTTAAAACCTGGCAGGCAACCCTACCCGCAGGAATATCAGGATAAAATATAACATTTGACACTCAGGAATAATGTAGGTAGCTTTCTATTGGTGAAATCATTTTTAAAATCGATCCAGAAGTGTTTGAACTTTTCCATTCCATCCATCCATCCAAACAAACGAAAATTTAACCTTTCTCTGTATTTAAAGAATGAAATTGCCGTTTTTTTCTTTTGTACTTACATATAACTTAACAACTTTTATGATATTAGGAATCATAATTTCTTTAATATTTCGTTACATTAAGACCGTATCATATTTGATTATTTACATAGAAAAACTTATCTCGAAAGTTACGACTATTTTTGTTTCCAGAATTTCGTACTTTATTAGTTGTAACTTACTGAAAATATTTTTTTTTCTCTTAACGAATATGTCATTTAGTAGTCAAAATGTCCATAAATACGTATGTAAAATTTTGTAAAGTTACATAATATTAGTCGTTGAATAAATTACAAAAACGATAGTATGGGAAAAAAAATTGTACAAAAATCTCTATACAAAACGGCACTTTGATACTTTAACCCCTAATGTTACTAGTGACTTCCCACGGTTTCATGTTTTTGAACTTATCCATTCCATCCATCCATCCAAACAAACGAAAATTAAATCTTTCTCTGTACTTATAGGTATAATATTACTAGTGATACAGTGGGATAAATAAAATATAGCCTACTAGCTTTCCGCCAGCGGCTTCGCCCGCGTGGACTACACGACGACGTTACCCCGTGGGAATATGATATTTTTCCGGGATAAAACTAGCCTATGTTCCTCTCTAGGCTACAAAGTATCTGTGTCCCAAATTTCAGCCAAATCCGTTCAGCCGTCTTGGCGTGATTGAAACACAAACATCCGAACATCTAAACTTTTACATTTATAAATAAGTATAATTAGGATGTAACTTGGGGATAACGTGGCTTTCTACTTGTAAAGTATTTTTTAAATCAGTCTAGTAATTTTTGAGTTTATCTATAACCTACAAACAAACAAAAATATCAAATATTTCCTACTAATAATATTAGTAAGTATAGATTAATGTCTATTTATTAGTTAAATCTAAGAAAAAAATCACTTGATTGAATTATTATAAACTAAAACATTGAATAAGGAAAATGTAGTTTTTTTTTTAAATAAGAGCTCAATTTACCTCAATATCTTCGGGATCGTAAATAACTACGGCTCCAAAAGGAAATGACCAAAAACGGTACAATTTTTCATACTTTCGTGCATATCTTCTCGGTAGTTCGAATAGATCAACTGAAAAGTATAGGAAAATAATAGTTCTAAAAATGTTTAACTGTTGCTTCGTGAGGCCTTTACCATTTACCCTATAATAGCTAATTTATTTTTTGTTTATCCTGTAATATGAAGTGACTTGAATCTCGGGATTAAGTCCAATGTCTGCTACTACATTACATTATCAAAAACAAAAAAAAATAAAAAAACAATACAACTCCGAGCAATAACAACTGAAAAATAAATAAATAAACTTTCATGGTCATACAACAAATCAAAACATGGTCAAAATCCCGCTATTCGTAATATAACTGAAAACTGATTGGAAACATTGATAATATTTATTCGGTATGGAAAAGATGTCTAATTAGATAATTAGCCTATTCAGCACCGACTGTATAAGAAAGATGTTTGGAGAAGGATCAAGGTGTATATAAAATAAACACCATACCTGGATTAAGCAAAAGCTCCAAAGCATTTCCAACTATAAACTGATCTTTGAAGCCCGGTATTTTCTTCAGCAACCTAGCTCTCCGGTTGTAATTGAGAGCTAGATGTAAACCGCACAACGACACAACGAAAATTAATAGATAAACTATCATTTCACAATATAATCAGGACACAATATAATGTTCACGCTGCTGAAAGGGTAGACAGCGAATGAACTTACTCATTACAATAATAAACAATTCATTGCAACTGTCAGATAATACTTATATAATGAGACATTTATGGACGATTATTAAGCGATAAATTTAAATCGTTCTATAATAAATGTAAAATGCAGGACATCTTTCCATTGAAGATAAATTCAGAAAAGATAAGCGTTTGTTCCGCGATCGTCTATTTCCTTTTATTGCCTAGGCAACTAATTAAAATACTAATTCAGTGTTTAAGTAACACAAAACCCTAAAAACACACTAAAAACCCTAAATACAGAAAAGTAATCTGTAACGGTCATTTAGTGTTAAAAATATTAATTGGATATTGAAAATTACGTAAATTAGACGTAGTAGGTACGTTGGTAGTTATGGGTAATACCTATGCAGCTGATGATAACGTCTAGCATTTGCTACATTAGCAGACAAAAACAAATACTAGACGTAAACTGGGGTTACTTTGATTCGAGGGGTGACTTTGTTGACAACGCTTGTTTGACTGCATTATTATTGTTTTCCATTTTTTTCAACTGACCTTTGGTAGCCTAAATTAAACTATAGATAGAATACCCATTTTTTACTTAATTACGAATAATACTGTTTTTATACTACATTATAAATTATCAAAGTAGCCCCATTTTTTCCTAAAGGAACCCAAATCTGCGGTACTTATACGATACTCATTAGTAATTACCCAAGTATTGATTGGCACCCTTTCGCCAAAATATTTTAAACACGGTATTTTTTTATCATCCGTATAATTTTAGCGATTATTCTATATTATAAATTCTATTCTGTTTTCATGAGTAGATTAATCCCTAAAATTATCCGGGGTGATACAAAATTACCGTGTATAAAATTAAATATCTTATCTGTAAACAAAACAAACACACATCTACAATCTCTTCACGGTTCCCTAAACAAAGTATTACGTCTGATAAAATAAAATCAATAAATAAGACTTTGAACAGCGCTATGATGTTGTGTTGTTATTAGTAATTAAGTTATCATGATCATGACTGTAATGGCACAAATATACATATTGCTATTAGATAATAGTGCAGAAGGTAAATTAAACTCTATGAAAATCTTTTTATTTTCCTGTCTCGATTTATTTCTTTATTACTATGTTTTTAAGTATAATGAGACTCGACTATAACTAGGTATCAGCCCCCCTAGCATGACCAACAAAATGGGATATGATATGATAAGTTATCCGGTTTAACTGTCAAAAGACTATGGGTTTTGACGTTTGAATGTCGATAAGTCGCTTTATCATTCGATACATATCGCGTTTTGGGTGGTCATGCTAGGCTTACAGTTTTGTTATATGATACCTAATAGGTGCAATGAGACGGAGTTAAATTAAACAAAACAAAAAAATATATTAAGTATGAACTACTTTGAACTAAATTTGAACCGCACCATTCGAACCGCACCAAAAGCATTCCAGTTACGGCACCAATTGGTGCGGTTGGAAAAATGAATTTTAAAATATATTTAAAATAATAAAACGTGAAAAGTTTTCATTCGTCAAAATTTTGCTGTGTAGAATATTGCAGTTTTAGGTCAGCGCCATCTCTTGTCCGATAGTGGAACTAAGGTAATTTTTGTTGACGATTTCTGAAATGTTTACTATTTAGAGACATCGTTTTATTTTTCCTGTAATCCTTACATAAATTTCTATCACATAATAGTAGTTTATGTGACTGTCGCATAATGAGTTATGTGCAGTCTCATACACTACTTTATCTACACTCATTACATTTATCATATATTTCAAAAATTAAGCAAAATAGTAGATTGTACAACAAGTGCATAAAAGGTACCATTTTACCCGAGACGTATATATCCATCCGAGCCGTAGGCGAGGGTGGATAGTCAATTCGAGGGTAAAATGGGTTTTATGTACGAGTTATACACTCTGCTTTTCACTTCGAGTGTGAGGAAAATAAATAACAATATTGCAAAAAATAAAAAATAAAGACTTCGCCATATTGGCGGGAAGACTTTCTTTTTCTTTTTTTTATACGGGCATTGGCAGCACAGTGACTTTAGCATAGATCGTAGTCCATAATACTCTTGAAATACTTATTCCTTAGAAAACTCATAAATTTTGCCTAGTTTTATTAATTTAATAATTTAACATGGATTATGTACAAAATTTAAGAAACAGAATGAAATACGTTAGTGTTCGGAAAAGATCGACGTTTCTGAACGCAACTCTAATGTCACGTCAAATTGACATTAGCTGTCACTTGAAGTTGACAGGGACACTTGATTGAAATTCTTGTAAGAAAAAATGACGGAATAATTTTGCGGAATTTGTTAAAAATCGCTCGCGTTGAATGTGCCTGGCATATCGAGTTTGAAAAATCTTAAATTATCCTGCCGATCCCGTGTTGTACGACCACGATTTTGATGCCATCCTGATGAGTGGCCGGTCGCGATGCTTTGAAGGATAATCATCCACCACACGTGTTGTTGCAGGGGCAATATATATCTTGACAAAAGGCTCCTCCGTGTGTTATTGTGTATCTATTGTTGAAACGCCCAGTGTCTTGTGAACGCTGTTATTTGTGTTGTGAGTGAAGTGACTAATTGGTAAGGTCTGCAGAAGAAGACGGAGCCACAGGGGGGGGGCCCCCCTCTCCCCACGCTGCCCAGGGACTTTCTACAGCACAGACCACAGTATGTAAAATCACCTTACTTCACATTCTTTCCGCTGTGTATCGCAGTCCTATTGTTCAGTTACATCCCGGCTGAAACCAAGATTTGTCCGGAGTCTATACTCATGATAGCCTTCCACTGCGCCAATGCTGACTCCGCGGTCTAGGCAGGGGTGTACTGAACATTTCTTGGTAGCAGAGCGTAGTTTGAAGGCCTGAGAGGCCCACGCCAAAATTTTGTCTATTAATCAGTGCCGTTTGATGACCATCTGGTCCGGACTAGATTAATTTGTACTTGTAAATGGTAATTAACTTGCATTGGAAAAGTAAAGGGCATTCCTTTGTTATTGGTTCCATGTCTTGTAATTAATGTATTGAAGTCATGTATTGAAGTTCCAAATTGTAAACAGATGCCTTTCTTTGCTCATAATAATTATTATTTAGTTTGTTAGCAAATTTGAGTTGTGAATATTGACAAGTTTGTTGCTAAAATAATAGCTAATAAAAGGTTAGCTAATAAGTTTGCACTCAATACTTAGTGAAACTTAAATGATTTGGGACATTGTTTACACATTGAAACTCATTGAAACTTGTGCTTTGAAATAATTAAAATTAACTTGTTGTTGTGTAACAGTATGTTGTGTTGATATCCAAGTGAATTTCAATAGTCAGTGATTTTGAGTGAATTTCAATAGTCAGTGAGTTTTGTTGTTTTCTGATAACCTCCAGATATTTAAGAGTTTGTGTCATTATAAATACTTTGTTGTTGTAATATTGGAATTTTGTGGTTAGTAATAACCTCCAAATATTGGAGATTTTGTGTTATAGTGAATATTTTGAATTTGTTGTTTTTGTTGATAAATTTGTGACGTTACAATGACGGCCTCCTCTGCTAAAGCCAAAATACGTTCTGAGTTACGGTGGTTAGCGTCTGCGGTTGCGTTGTTGGATCGACCGGATAGAACGGAGGCCTTGTTGAACAGATACGTAGATCTGCCCATACGTTTGGCTGTTGTTGATGAGCAGTATGCCTTATTTTTGGAAAGGACTGTTGAGGCCGAGGTGGAAATGCGACAAGAAGTCGATTTGGATGTGGACCAGTGTTATGATTTTGCGGACAGAATTACCCAGGTGGCTCGACCTTTGCAAGTGGCAAGAGAGAATGAACCGAGCCCGTCCCCGGTCACATCTAAGAGTATGCCCCCTCTCTTTGCTAGATTGGCCCCCTTAGACTTAAGGCGCTTTGCTGGTCGTCTAGAGGACTGGGAGGGCTTTATTAATATTTTTGATAGTCTTGTACATGCCCGGGACGATTTGACCCAGGGCCAGAAGTTAGCTTATTTGTTATCCGTGTTGGAAGGGGAGGCCCTTGAATCAGTTCAACATTTGGCCCCCTCGGATGAAAACTACCCTATTGCTAGGGATTTGATTGCCCGTCGGTACCAGAACGTACGACGTCTGGCGGACAACCATGTGGCCGCCATTTTGAATTTACCCCGCGTTGCCAGCGTGATGCACTTGAGAGTGGCTTTGTTGAATCCGCTGTTGGTGGCATACAACGCCTTAAAAAACTTAAAACTCCCAGTGGAGCAGTGGTCGTTTTTGTTACTGCACATTGTCCTGGGAAAGTTGCCGGACTCTGTTAAGGTCCGTTTTGAGCAGCAGTATGGTGGGGATAGTGCGACTTATCTGCCACCCTTCTCGGACCTCTTGACGTTCCTGGAAGGAGAAAGTAGACTGGCAGATAATTCCTCTCTGGCCGGTCCTATGGGACCCGAACGACCTGTGCCACAGAGTGGATCCCCCACCGGACCCCCCCGTAGGGGGCGTCTGGCCCCTCGCGCGCCCGGCCGCTATGCCGCCGTCCAGGAGACCGCCCGCTGCTTGTACTGTCGGGAACCGGGTCACAGCACGACCCGTTGTGATAAGTTCCTCGACCAGCGCGTCCAAGGCCGTCGAGCGATCGCGCGACAACGGACATGGTGCTACTCGTGCTTGGGCCTGCACATGCAGCGCGAATGTACCCAAGCGCACCCATGCCGCTTTTGTAAGGGCAACCACCATCCCCTCCTCTGCATGAACAGCCCAGAGGGCGGCGGAGCGCCGCAGCGCGTCGCTGCAGGATCACCTCGTATGGGTGGGGGTCTCGGACCCCCCGCGGTGTTTGCATCCCGCAGCAGTTCTAGTGGCCACCAGAGTGGCCCCAGACGCTCTCCGCCACGTTTGGACCCTCAAACGGGCGGGGGTCCCAGGGACCCCCCCATGGGAAACCGATCCCCAAGGATGGGGATGAGTTATGCGAGCGTTGCCGGAGGTCGTAGAGGCCCCCCGCGACGTTTTGAGCCTCGCACGGGCGGGGGTCCCAGGGACCCCCCAATGGGAAACCGATCCCCAAGGATGGGGATGAGTTATGCGGGCGTTGCCGGAGGTCGTAGAGGCCCCCCGCGACGTTTTGAGCCTCGCACGGGCGGGGGTCCCACGGACCCCCCCATGGGAAATCGGTCCCCAACTAGGGGGTTCGATTTTGCGAGCGTTGCGGGAGGTCGTAGAAGCCCCCCGAAACGTGTTGAGCCTCGCACAGCCGGGGGTCCCCGGGACCCCCCCTCTGAAAATCGGTCACCGTGCCCCCGCGACTATGGGGCGACGTACACGGTGGATGATAGGCACCGATTCTCGCCGCCGCTCGCCGAATACCCGCGTTTGGAGCGGCGCCCGCCCCGTCTTCAAGGGGCCGGGAGATATAACCCGCCTGATACCGGGCGAATTGGACGTAGGCAGTATGTGGGAGATTGGGACCCACTGGATCGCTATGAGCGACCCCCTTACCATGGGGGGGCGTCTGGGGACCCCACATACTAGCAATCAACGTGTTTACGGTCGATTGTAGCCACCCCTCCAGAGACCGTTTTGTTGCCCACGGCCTCTGTGCTTGTCAGGGGATTGAATGGCGACCTTGTGGAAGTTCGCGCCTTGTTGGATTCCGGTGCTCAGGGGTGTGTTGTGTCATCTTGGTTAGTTAGGCGGTTGGGCCTCAAGGTGCACCCCCACACGGAAGGCGTGAGAGGTGTTGGCGATGTGAAAGTCCCCGGGTTGTTAGGGCATGTTGACTTCACATTTACCTCACGTAATAAGTCCACGCCAGGCATTAAGACCTCGGCGATTGTGTTGGACACAGTTGTTGGCCGTCAACCTTCAGTTGACTTGGGACCGAGTATGTTGTCTTTGGTGTCTGATTCCCCACTCGCCGATCCAAATTTCTTCCGCCCAGGCCCGATTGATGCTCTCCTTGGAGCCGATGTCCTGGGGCGAGTTTTGTTGACGGGGAAGCGAGTTTTGCAGCCAGATGGCTTGGTAGCTCTGCAGACGACACTCGGTACAGTTGTGATGGGCCCTGCTCGCCGCGTTTTGGATTCCCTTGATGAGGATCGCGGTCTTGTTTTTAATGTGTCTCTCTCCGAAGTGGTGCAGAAGTTTTGGGAGGTTGAGGAACCTCCACCAGCCCCGCGGGTAGACCCAGTAGCGGATGAATGCGAGTTGTATTACCAGAATAACACTGGTCGCCTCCGCTCTGGTCGTTTGATCACCCGTCTCCCCTTTCGTGCCGGCCGACCTCCTCTGGGCGAATCCCGACCGCTAGCGGAACGTAGGCTAGTGGCGATGGAGCGTCGCATGAGCAAGGATCCGGTCTTCCGCCAGAAGTATGTTGAATTCATGCGGGAGTATGAGGAGTTAGGGCACATGTCCGTGAGCGATTTGGATTGGCGCTCCGTTGAGCACTTCTTTCTGCCGCACCACGCCGTTTTGAAATCCGGAAAGATTCGGGTGGTCTTTGACGGTTCGGCTCCCACCTCTACTGGAGCGTCCTTGAACCAGTGTCTGCATGTAGGTCCCAAGCTGCACACGGAGATCTCAGACATTTTGACCAACTTCCGGCGGCACCAAATTGTATTTATGACTGACATCCGGATGATGTTCAGACAAACGGTCATCCATCCCGAGGATAGGAGGTACCAATTGATTTTGTGGAGAGAGAGTCCTAGGGACCCCTTGTTGATCTATGAATTGAATACGAATACGTACGGTTTGGCTTCGAGCCCGTTTGTTGCGATTCGTTCTTTGTTGGAGTTGGCCGAGAAGGAGCGCTTGAGATACCCTCGCGCCTCCGCCATTTTGGCCAGTGACGTCTATGTGGATGACATTTGCACGGGCGCCTCATCTGTCTCAGAGGCGATTGTCCTGAGAGACGAACTCACCGCCCTTTTGAAGTCGGGAGGTTACGAGTTGAGGAAATGGATATCCAACTCGCCTGATGTACTGGTAGGTTTGCCCGAGGAGCACCAGCAGGACCCCCACCTATTCGAAAATGTTGATAATCCCCATGTGGTGACCGTCCTTGGCGTACAGTACAAACCGGTCTCTGACACGTTCACTTATTGTGTGGATTTACGACCACCGAAAGTCTGGACCAAGCGTTTAGTATTGTCTACTGTCGCACGTACCTTTGACCCCAATGGGTGGATTTGCCCCGTGCTGTTTATGGCCAAGTGTTTCTTGCAACGGCTATGGGCTTCGGGTGTGTCGTGGGATGAACCCCTCTCGGACGAGTTACTCCGAGATTGGTCGAGCTTCGTTTCATCCCTCCCCGAGATTAATGAAGTGCATTTGCCGAGGCTATTCCTCCCTTCTGAAAATTGTAAAGTTACTCTTCACGGCTTTTCCGATGCCTCCGAACGTGGATTTGCTGCGGCCGTGTACCTCCGCACCGTTACTGTTGACGGAGTTGTTGCTGTGCATCTGGTGATAGCGAAAAGCAAAGTCGCTCCCCTTCGGACTCGTCATACGATCCCGAGGTTGGAATTGTGTGGAGCTGCCCTCCTAATGCGTTTGTTGAACCACGTATGGCTCACATTAGGTCGATCTATTAAGATACAAGAGGTTTATGCTTGGACGGACAGTCAGGTCGTCCTTTGTTGGTTGAAGGCTCCGGCGCACACCTTGGACGTGTTTGTGGCCAATCGAGTGTCGCAGATTTGTAATTCCGACATCGAGTTGATTTGGAGACACGTGCCGGGAACCATGAATCCCGCGGATTGTGCGTCTCGGGGTTGTGTAGCCCCAACCCTAATTAACCACCCCCTCTGGTGGGGCCCACAGTGGTTGATGCGGCCTGAGTCGGAGTGGCCGCCCTCTCCAGCGTTTTTGAACGTAGCCGTTCCTGATATGCGGGCATGCGTCCTGGAGACTAACCCCGCCGGGGAAAAGGATTTGTTGTTGGATCGGTACAGCTCCTTACAGAAGCTGCTTGGTGTTACCGCTTGGATCAGACGTTTTGCGTACAATTGCAGAAACCCACGCGCGAGGCGTGATTCGTCGGTTCTCACTCCGGACGAGCGTAGGGACGCGCTCTTGTTTTGGGTCCGGAGAGTACAAGCTGATAGTTTTGAGTCCGAGATTGAAATTTTGCGTTTAGGCCGTCGCAAGTTGAAGGGCGCGGTATCGCGATTGAATCCCTTCCTGGACGAGAGTGGGCTTTTGCGAGTCGGCGGAAGACTTCGAAATGCGAACCTGCCGTATGGAGCTCGTCACCCCCTCTTGTTACCTAAAGCCGGACATTTGACTCAACTGATAATAACAGATCGCCATGTGAATGCACAACATGCTGGCTGTAATGCTTTGTTGGCCATTTTGCAGCGTGAATTTTGGATTTTGTCTGCTCGTCGAGCCATTCGCACTGTGGTTTTCCGTTGCCTGCCTTGTTATCGATTGAAGGCCGCGACCATGCAGCCCCAGATGGGTGATTTGCCTGCTGATCGCGTCACGGAATGTAGAGCTTTTGCCGGAGTCGCCACCGACTTCGCCGGTCCCTTTACTGTAAAGGCTTCGAGACTGCGTAATGCTAAAACCTATAAGGCGTACTTGTGCGTGTTTGTGTGTTTGTCCACCAAGGCTGTCCATTTGGAAATTGTCTCGGAATTGTCTACCGAAGCCTTTGTCGCCGCCTTGAGCAGATTTGTTTCCCGTAGAGGACTGCCGTCATTGATACGTTCCGATTGTGGTACTAATTATAAGGGAACGTGTAATTATCTTAAGGAAGTAGTTAAGTTTTTTGTTGATAATAAAATAGACATTGGAACCACCCTCTCCCGGCGTGGGATAATCTGGAAGTTTAGCCCTCCAGCTTGTCCGACCTGGGGAGGAATTTTTGAAGCTTGTGTAAAGGCTGCCAAGACACACTTGCGTCGCGTGATTGGAGAAACTATTCTCACGTTTGAGGAACTTGATACGGTATTTTGTAAAATTGAGGCCGTCCTCAACTCGCGACCCTTGTGCCCGTTGTCTTCGGACCCGAATGACCTGGAAGCGTTGACGCCAGGTCATTTCTTGATCGGACAGCCCCTTTTGGCGTTGCCTGAATATCCGATTCAGGATGTAGGATCCCATCGTTTGTCGCGATACCAACTTTTGAAACAGATGTCCCAAAACTTCTGGGCACGTTGGTCGATGGAGTATTTGCATATCCTACAACAGCGCGTGAAGTGGACAGATAAAACCACCCCACCCCAGACTGGCGACCTCGTGTTGATTAAGGATGCTAACCTGCCGCCCCTATGTTGGCGAAGGGGGCGCATTGTTAAACTCTACCCCGGAACTGACGGAGTTCCTCGTTTTGCTGAGGTTTTGGTTCGAGATTCGGTTTTGAAGAGAGCAGTTAGTGGGCTCTCCCGATTACCCGTAGATTGACGTACCGTTCTTAACGGTCCGGGGCGGGGGGATGTTCGGAAAAGATCGACGTTTCTGAACGCAACTCTAATGTCACGTCAAATTGACATTAGTTGTCACTTGAAGTTGACAGGGACACTTGATTGAAATTCTTGTAAGAAAAAATGTCGGAATAATTTTGCGGAATTTGTTAAAAATCGCTCGCGTTGAATGTGCCTGGCATATCGAGTTTGAAAAATCTTAAATTATCCTGCCGATCCCGTGTTGTACGACCACGATTTTGATGCCATCCTGATGAGTGGCCGGTCGCGATGCTTTGAAGGATAATCATCCACCACACGTGTTGTTGCAGGGGCAATATATATCTTGACAAAAGGCTCCTCCGTGTGTTATTGTGTATCTATTGTTGAAACGCCCAGTGTCTTGTGAACGCTGTTATTTGTGTTGTGAGTGAAGTGACTAATTGGTAAGGTCTGCAGAAGAAGACGGAGCCACAGGGGGGGGGCCCCCCTCTCCCCACGCTGCCCAGGGACTTTCTACAGCACAGACCACAGTATGTAAAATCACCTTACTTCACATTCTTTCCGCTGTGTATCGCAGTCCTATTGTTCAGTTACATCCCGGCTGAAACCAAGATTTGTCCGGAGTCTATACTCATGATAGCCTTCCACTGCGCCAATGCTGACTCCGCGGTCTAGGCAGGGGTGTACTGAACAGTTAGGTATTAATAAAGTTTATTTAACGAAGTTTAATTGCGTGTGTGACTGTTTACCTGACGACCTTTGTACCTGTGACTGTGACTGTTTACCTTAAAGTCTGAGACTTAGACGAAGATTTTACTTTATGCACTAGAGCATAAAAAGCGATTTTATGTCGCCTATACCCAACATAAACACGAACTTTACGAGCATGAGAAGTGAAAAAATATTAATTAAAAATGTGGATTGGCGCCAAACCCCACTGATAGGAGTCTATACGATCTATACCTTCTAAATTTGAAATTCTAATTTTAAAAAGTTTCTTATTGTTGCCGGCTAAAGAAGGGCACTGAATTTTACCGATCCGGAAAAAAACGGATGCTTGTATTTAATTAATTACTAATAATAGGTCTTTACATATGAAATTGCCGTTTTTTTCTTTTGTACATATAACTTAACAACTTTTATAATATTAGAAATATATAATTTCTTTAATATTGCGTTACATTAAGACCGTATCGAGCAACTTTTGATAATTTAATAACCACGATATTTGATTATTTACATAGAAAAAACTTATTCCGAAAGTTACGACTATTTTTGTTTCCAGAATTTCGTACTTTATTAGTTGTAACTTAGAGAAAAAAAAAATTTTTCTTTTAACGAATGTGTCATTTATTTAGTAGTTAAAATGTCCATAAATACGTGTGTAAAATTTTGTAAATTTACATAATATTAGTCGTTAAATAATAACAAAAACGTTAGTATGGAAAAAAAAAAATTACAGAAATCTCCATACAAAACGGCAATTTCATAGGTAAAGACCTATTATAAATGATTAATTATTAAAATACAAGCATCCGTTTTTTTCCGGATCGGTAAAATTCAGTGGTAGTGCACAAACGCCCGAAGGGCTTGAAAGAGTTGGAAGTCAGGGCCGGTAAATCCTACGGTTGCCATGGAGATTGTAAAATTAAGAAAAATAAGTGTTTTATAATGAGTGAAAGCTGTATCCGGTTGTATCATAATGACCATTATTAAACACTTTTATTTTTTAAAGTTGACTATGGCATAAAGTGTATCAATATACGTCCAGGCATGAGTTCATAATTCGAATATTATAACATGAGTGTAGATAAAATAATATCTCTATGCAAACTTCGGAGATGGAACGGTATTTTTTTACATTTTCGTCTAAAGTCAAAAACTATTGGGCCTAACTGCCTATGAAAAATGTTTGAGAATGTGCAAGCAGCGCTCTTTCTTTCATATGATACCCCATATGCGCCCTAGTAGCCCCACTTCGAATTTAAAAAAAAACCCTTTCAGTCCCTGTTGCAATAAAATATACCTATACTTAAGTAATATTTACCATACTACTACTACTTTTTACCATTTTGGTTCGGAACCTTAAAAAGGTTTTGACTTGAGGATCCTATGAAATGTTCCTGTACTTTATCGTAGAAAAATAATGAAAAGATTTTTTATATAGGTACATAAACATGAAACATGAAAGTATCATCATTTAGCCTAGCCTATCCGATGGCTCGCGCGCGGCACGCAATAATGTCATAAAACACATCCACATTCAAAACAAATAAAATCAAATCATTTATTCAGTATACTTAGCAATCCTACTTATATTATAAATGCGAAAAGTTGTAAGTATTGATGTATGGATGTTTGTTACTATTACACGCAAAAACCACTTAGGGCTGGCGCATACATACAACTTTTGCATGCTGGTTGGAAGGCTGGAATAGTAGATAACCTGGATTAAAACATATATTATGATACTTTTTATCCTGAAACCGCGGGCGGCCGCCAGTCAATAAAATAACTGCAGTGGTCTAGCCTCTGAAGACCATGGGTCCTAAGATGAGTACATTTAAAAAAATATGACAAATAAATTATTATCAGACATTAAAGAGAATGTAATTTACCTCAATATCTTCTGGATCGTAAATAGATACGGATCCAAAAGGGAATGACCAAAAACGGTGTATCTTTTTATATTTTCGTGCATATCTTCTTGGTAGTTCGAATAGATCAACTGAAAAGTAAAGGAAAATACAGTCTGAAATGAAAGCAATGGAGCATAATCAGGATTTAAAAAAGGGGTGCCATGCCTTTTCACTGAGAAGAAGAGCCCAGCGAATATGTGTTTAAGGCGAAACTCGGAAAAAATGTGCTGAAGCGAGATAGCAATGAGAAAACGACGCGCGCGGGAGCGAGACCGATTTTGCAGATTAGGCAAAAAAACACAAAATCACTTCGTATTAAAAAACTACAGCGATTTAAAAAAAATGCTTCTATACGATCCTCAATATTATTGGTGTCCACTAATTAAACCAATTTCCAATAGTGTTTGTAACCCCATTTAAGAATAATCTTCACTTTTCGTATTTTTTAGAGATCTTTTCGAAAAGAAAAAGTGTCGAGGCAAAATCATAAAATCGTGTTTTTGAAACTATACGATTCTAGATAAAGGTATGAAGAAATATATATCTTATTACCAGATTTGTAACAACTGTAACCGTCCTATAGTTTTAAATCAAAAAGTCCATATTTTTCCGAGTAGCGCCTTAATACAAATCAGATGAAAGCTCAGCCTTTACTAAAAGCGGTATTGCACTCAATCCGATTCGAATATTTATTTGGTGAGGAATTATTTCTTACTTTTTTGATGTGGTTTTTTGAAGGCGGTTTTATTTTTTTATAAAAATAATTTTTATTTCACTCTTTTTAGTGCATCGTGCAGGCAATTTACATGTTTTCTGGTAAATAGGTATGTGATCAAACTGAAAACCTCCTTTTTCGAAGTCGGTTAAAATACCTTGAGGTATCCCCTTTTTAACAAAACAAGAAACATCTAAATCGGTTTATAAACAAAGGAGTTATGCCTAAAGATAGTTATTAAATTCACATAAAGTGGTAACGAAAACGACAGTATTTCCTTAAAACTACTGAACCGATTTCAAAATTTCAAAAAATGGGAACTATTTGGAAACCAACCTGATGTAATAACGTTTGAACTATTACAATCGGTTCAGCAGTCTTCGAGTAATCGGTGGACATACACAAAAAAAAACATACATACAGACGAATAGAGAACCTCCTCCTTTTTGATTTAGAAAATACTACGGACCTTGAAAACAAAACTAGACAAGAGAAAACCAAACAATATTTTTACCAATGCAAAAAAGTTTATGCACACTCTTATTTGATTTGGTAAGTACTTATCGAATATCTTACTCTTGCTGTGTGAAAAAAGAGTCAGAGAAAACTCTCAAATTGTGTAAGGTTAAATAAATACCATACCTGGATTAAGCCAAATCTCCAAAGCATTTCCCACTATGAACTGATCTTTTAAACCCGGTATTTTCTTCAGCAACCTGGCCCTCCGGTTGTAATTAAGAGCTAGATGTAAACCAAACAGCGACACAGCGACAATTAATAGATACACTATCATTTTACAATATAATCAGAACACGATATAATGTTCGCAAAGTTGGCAGTGTACTCAGCGAGTGAGCTTTCTCATTACAATAATATACAATTCAGAGCTACTATCAGATAAACGTATGTATTATTAAACATTTAGACGATTAATTAGGCGATAAATAGAAGTAACATTTACATGAAATCAAATTGCCCGACAATTTTCCAATAAAGAGAGATTAAGTAAAAATAATCGTCGTTACGCCAATACTTATTTTCTTTTATTGCCTAACACCCACGCGGGCTAAGTAAATAAAATAAAAATAAAAATAGATTTATTTCTCTAGTCACATAGTGCTAGTTAGGTGGTAGTGTAACACCATATTTGTGCGAGACTGGTGCCCGAAATAGGTTTCTGTAATAGAAACCTGGGTTAGAGGTCGCCAGGCCCACCCAAGGACAGTGGCATACAGTGGTAAGTACGTTCTAGTCGATTTGAAGACATGGACTGGACGTATTATGGATAAAAAGAAAAATTGTTTGAGAGTGTGCAAGCGCTCTTTTATATAATACCCCATATGCCCTAGTAGCCCCACTTCAAATTTTTAAGACCCCCTTTCAGCCCCTATTGCAAAAAATATATGAATATTTTTATTTCTCTCTTATTAGCAAAATAGTTGTGCAAACGTCGTCTAAAATTATTCCAAACTTAGGTCGAACCTTATCTTTTGACCAAAGCAGGATATGTGCGTGAGGTAAGCCGCGTTTTTGCCACTCAACATTATACATATAACACAAGTACTTCTCCAAAAATGTTATCTTTGGTAAGTAGATCTATCATTGATTTTAATTTAAATGAAAAACTCTTGCGATTATATCATGGCGGTCATGCGGTGCTTGACTCTCAAGAAGCTCCCGAGTGATTTCATCCCACCTTTGGATTGGTAGTTACAGTAATAAATAAGTCGGGACGTCCATATTTTCTTACGTAACAAAAAGCATCTGTACGTTCGTGCATATAGCGAGTACCTACCACCAGTAAAAGAAGAGGGTAAAATAACTAAACGGCCCATATTCAGCGTATCATTATCTTGCTGCATGGCGTCGCGAAGGTGCACGTATTCTTCAGCGCGCAGGCGCAGCTGCCTTTGATTAGATCGTATTAAACTTATCTTTCGGTTTCAATTTTTGCGTACATGTCAACAGCAAAAAACTGATTGAATAAGCCACGAAAACGTTGAAAGTATACAAATCTAGTCCTTCTCACTTGCAAGTGGTAACAATAAAATTGAAGGCATGACATCTTTTTATTATAATTGTATGAAGCTCGCGCTCGGAAGCCCCGCCTTTTTATACCTTCGGCCGCGAGACGCGTCGAGCGAAGCTTCGAACTGCTAAGCTATCGGGAGTTACACGTGTCATTGTGAATCAACCATAAAAGATAGACATATGCTGTCGTGGGATATTTTTTATATAATTTTAAGGAGAACATTTCCGTCATACATGATTTCTGTGTAGCTTTAACCATGAAGGTTGCACACGAGACGGAACCTTACAAAATGGAGTAACTTCTCCCGTTTTCCCAACATTTCCCTTCACTGCTCTGCTCATATTGATTGTAGCGTGATGAAAAGTATACTATAACCAGCTCAGGAGTATGAAAAATAACTGTACCAAGTTTCGTTAAAATCCGTCGAGTAGTTTTTGTTTCTATAAAGGTTATACAGACAGACAGACAGACAGACAAAAATTTGGCTGATTGCATTTTTGGCATCAATATCGATCCCTAATCACCCCCTGATAGTTATTTTGGAAATATATTTCATGTACAGAATTGACCTCTCTACAGATTTATTATAAGTATAGATAGATATAGACGATAGAAGATAGATAATATAACACAACTAGCTGACCCGGCAAACGTTGTTTTGCCATATTAATTATAGTGGACCCGGTAAACTTCGTATCACCAACATCTATTATAGGTAGATGAAAATAAATGATCGCGAAGAAGTTTTATACACTGCCTGCAATGTCACTTATTAAAAAGCAGGTAATCCAAAGCGGCTAAAACGTCAGTGATTACAATACTCTTTGACATACCTCTTTGGAAGCGGCTATGGAAGAAATGACAGTTTTGTATAGTAGGTACGACAGTTTATCGATTTTCTATACAAAATAATCATTTTTATTTTATAATTTTCCGGAATAAAAAGTAGCCTATATTACGCTCCAGCTCCCAAACTATCCCCATACCAAAAATCGAGTCGATCCGTTGCTCCGTTTTGACGTGAAAGACGGACAAACAAACAAACAAACAAACAAACAAACAAACAAACACACTTTCACATTTATAATATTAGTATGGAGTATGGAAGTATGGATAGTATGGATACAAGTATAGTATATTGCTTTATACCATACCTACTCTAAAAAGCTTATTTTCATCCCATCGATTCGAAAAGCGATGATTGTTTATCTAATAACAGGGTCCAAAACGATTCATTTTTTACCTGTTATGACAAGACTCAAGAGGGTATAAATGAGATTTGAATTTTGAACAGGGTCCAAAACGATGAGATTTGAATTTAGAACATAATTAAAGAAGCATTGGTTGGAGTGTAGCAAAGGTGTGCAGAACTTAAAAAAAAATCAACTGATTTTGTATGGGGCCGGGACTTTTTTCGGGACCGAGAAATTTCAAAAACGGAATTTTATAAAATTGAGAATATCTCGTAAACGGTGAGTCGTAGCTAAAATCTAACAAAATTTTATACTTATAAGGAATCTGATGGACATATATTTTTTTTATTTCAAAACTCAATTTTTTTTTTCTTGCCCGACTAGCGCTATGATGTATCCAAACGACAAAGAAAGGTAGGTAGTTTGAGTTGTCTTTACTGCTTTTCTTATAGAGGGGGATGAAAAGCAGAGTGTATTACTCGGCCGCAAAATTATTTTCACCTCGGGCGGCGTATATTGAATCCCTCGCTGCGCTCTGGATTCAAAATAGCGCCCTCGCCGTAAATATATTATTTTGCTCCCTTGTAATACAATCTACTATTTATTCATGCAAAACTCACTGTTCACTGTTTTGTTTTTATTCACTATTTTGGTGTTTGAATTTGGAACACAATAGTACATTACAGCCGAGGCAAAGAATATATACACTTACGCGAAAAGAAAACACTTAAGCATGTGTGCACGTAAAATCGCTTGCGGCTATGTGTGGGTGTCTGGATGTGAGCGGGGGCCGTGAGAGGCGCGCGGGGCGGGGAACAGGCAGTCGGTGAATGCCTTGGCCGAGGGCTGGCGCAATCTTCATACATTCAAATAGGAACTACTAGGAAACCAAAAAATTCGAAAGTTGTTAAAATTCAGTCGATAATAAATAATTATTGAGAGGACTAATTTTTATTTGGGTGATTATTGATTCACTCACTCAGTATTTTTGTCGCTAACTTAGTATTTTCTTTGGACGATTTAGAATTTTATTCGGACACTTGGATTATCTGTGTCCCACTGTTAGTAGCTTATTTTACGTAAGTACATATATTATTATTATTATTATTCCCTTTATCTTCTAATATATAAAATTCTCGTGTCACAGTTTTCGTTGCCATACTCCTCCGAAACGGCTTGACCGATTTTGATGAAATTTTTTGTGCTTATGTGGCGAAGAAATAAACAAAGGTACATACATTCGAGAAATATAACCCCACTAGAACGCAATCGATTAAAAGTACTTACCTGCTCATGAAGACTAAAACATTATAATAGGTACTTGAGTAATAAATAATTCCAATACCTATATTTACCGCCATTTTCAATCCCAATTTTTGTTTGACTGAGCTATGTAATCTATTTTATTGTATTCGTAAATTATACTTACTGCTCATTATTTCTTGGGTACGAAAAATAAGAAATATCCTTATTCTTTCCAGAATTGTTCATACACACGGTGCAAGAGTTGGGCATTGTGTAACTAAACCAACCTTGTTTTAAGTATATATTTCGATTTAACACTTTTTCACACACAGTACATACACAAACTCGTCAACAAAATTCAATCTCGCTCGTCTAATGCGCGCGACGAGCGGCCCTGCCAGTTATACTACAACTGAGCCGGCGCAAACCAGTTCTTACCACGGCGGCGCGTCGGCGTCGGTGAACCCGTCGGTAAGAGGTCACGCGCACATCGCCGCGCTATGTGTAATGTACGAACTTTTCTATCCAGGGCATCCAGTTCAGTTTGAGTCCATTTAAGTATGCCAAAGGAATACATCAGTACCGGCATGACCCATCCATTGTATGCGCGAACCTTGTTTCCGCCAGACAAAAGACTTTTAAGGACTTTTGAGAGGCGCCCCAAGAAACGCTCACGCAACGACTGTTTCATGTCAGCATCGTTGATGCCTAATGCCTGTGACATACCTAAATATTTATAGGTTTCGTTAACGGAGAGAGATCTAACATTAATAGAATCCGAGAGTTGTATACCCGTGGATTCCATTATCTGACCACGCTTTACATGCATGACTGCACATTTGTCCACACCAAATTCCATTATTATTATTAATACCCGCTTCTGGGCGGTAGATGGCGCTGTACATATTTCCAATACAAAATTACTCGTAAAGGATATTTTGTCTATGATAAATCTCATTTTGTTTTTTCGATTGATGTTCGTGCTAAGGGTACATAGCGCTTGTGGTACAATACGAAGTAATATACTCTGTGCGCACCGTATTTAAAAAAAAGTTACTTAACTAATTATGATAAAATAATTACATAAATAATAATAATAATAATGTGGCTGTATGGTGCAAATGTCCCTTTGCTTTTCTGTTTTTATACACAGGAATAACGAAAGAAAAAATAAAGAAAAAAAGTTGGTAGTACCATTGCACATCACTGCAGTAATGAATTTCAGTACTTACTTACTGCACTAAAATCAGTGCAGTAAGTAAGTACTGAAATTCATTACTGCAGTGATTTTCAAATTTAGAATGTTTACCTCGGAAAAGTGCCACGTACTGCATTCTTTTCTCAAATATAATATTAACATTTCAGAGCATATGTGTGAAAAAATATATAAGGTCTATTTCAATGCTTACACAAACTCCTTGCGCTAAGATTCGAAATTCAAAACTCTTTGGCGCAAATAAATTCTCGAGATTTGATTGGTCGATATTTGCGACAAGGAGTTTGGCATTAGATTAAAAACTGTTTTGTGTTCTTTGCTGCCTTTATAGAAAAAAAAAATGTGAATAGGCGCCATTTCAAATACTTACTGTGAATTGTACGGACACAAAGTTTAGTGTTACTTTATAATAAATAAATATTGTTTCACAAGTTGACCACCCTAATGATAATAATAAGAAATTACGCTTAATTTCAGTCATTGTTCTAATTTTAATGTCCATTTCAATTAGGTAATGTAACAATTCTTATTTCTTGATTAAATTTCTATTTTCGCTTAAATTATGTCTTTTCTTGTAGTCATGGTATAAAGTATAGTATGCAACTCCTGAATAAAGTAGGAATTTATATCGAGGGCCATGAATCACTCGCGTCGTTCAGGATTCTAACAGTTGAATCACTCGCTGCGCTCGTCATTCAATCATTAGTATCCTTCACTGACTCGTGACTCATCTACGGCCCTCGCTTTAAATCCGTCCTTTATTCACTAGTTGCATAATATACTATTCTGATAATAGTACAAAGTTGGTAACGAGTATAGATATCCTTTGTCAACAACGTAGAACTTCGTCACACTGCAGCGTTCCGAAATCAAATTATCTGTAAACGACATAAGTGCTTATGCTGTTTATATTAATATTGCTCGTGACTGTATAAAAGTGTATTAAACTTGAGATTTTAAATTATTTTTATGCATTCACAAATTCACAATGCAATTCTTTAAGTAAGTATAGGAAAAATGTGATAGTAAAAAACCACGAGCCCTATTAGTAGCTTTCAGGCGGGATTAAACTTTTAAAAAATCTTGTTATCTATCTATCCAGGTTTTTTTAATCCACATCGGGGTAGCACTTAAGGTCATAGCCCACTTATACCGCACCGCTCCAACACCGCTCCTACCCAACACCGCCCTAAACGAAGGCGACTGCTAGCAGGCACCCAGCAGTCCACGCGGCGACAGCTAGCAGACTCCCAGCTGTCCACGCGTCGACTGCTATTCCCTCTATAGATGCGCGGCGGCGAGAGACGGCGACGACGGCGCGGCGACCGCTAGCAGTCAGCGCCACAGAATAAGGGCGTTTGTGCACTACCACTGAATTTTACCGATCCGGAAAAAAACGGATGCTTGTATTTAATTAATTACTAATATAAATTATTAATTATTAAAATACAAGCATCCGTTTTTTTCCGGATCGGTAAAATTCAGTGGTAGTGCACAAACGCCCTAAATAATAGTGCTAAGGTGCTAAAGCGCGCGGACCGCGCGGCGTCAGCGAGGCGTCAACTACCGAGCAGTCTGACGGCGGTAAGCTCGCGGACCGCGCGCTGCCCGCTATTTTATATTGTTACTGTAAAATGCACCTACAGTGAACAATATTGAGTCCATATTTGGCTGTTCATACTTTGGTTGGGTGGGAGCGGTGCGGTCTAAATGGGCTATGACCTTTAGACTTCTTAGGTTCTCTATTTTGTCTTATAATTTTTTTATCCATAATCTAACGTGTCATAAAGTTTTGTATCATATCATCATGTGTCCGAATGATACGTAGCCCTAACTTAATGTCTCATAATATCATTTGCCCTAAAATTTAAATTCCTAATTAATGTAATATGATCGAATTTCTTTTGCTATACCTAAATATTTTATTCTATAATATTTAAAAGACATAAAAGGCTTTTCAATAATAGTTATAAGTCCTAACGTAATGTCTCATAATATAACGTGCCCTAAAATTGAAACTCCATAAATATAAAATGTCCTAATTTTTTTGCTATAAATATTACCATCCATAATGTTTAAAACACATAAAACGCTTTACTAAATAGTATTAATATCATTGCACTAAGTATGTAATGTAATGTTTTTATGAAACTTTAATATGAAATGGGAATATGTACAAAGTCGTTTCTGGCGGGTGTGTAATATATGATATAACAACATATCGTATAATACTCACAAAATATAACAACACATTAGATAAAATCATTTCATATAACGTTCATTTTGTATAATCAACGAATGATATAAATTCAAAATATATCATTTTAAACCGTATAATGCACATTTGATATAAAAACGTTTCATATAATAAACATTTACTATAACACTTACATTGTATAATATTTAAAACACATAATGGTTATATAACATAACATCTTTTCATATAACGTTTATTTAACATAATCAACGAATAACTATTCCTGGCGCTTCGCCGGCCACTATCGCGGCACGCTCGCTTCACTCGCTCGGCTCGCGCTTTGTTTTGTTCACAGTTCTAACCTAACCTAACCTATTATAAATTGTTTTGTCACGGTTGTGGCTTTTTATTCCACGGTTGTGGCTTTTTTATTTTAGTTAGTGGCTTTTTTGAGCCCCCCATTCGAGCGCACTGTACCTCCCGTGCCCCCTGCTCCTTTGCTTACACTATACATTTAATTTACTAAATTTATGATTATACAAAACAAAATTATATCAAATGAAATTATTACATATGATGATTATATGAAATAAAATTATATCAAATGACCGTTATAGCAAATGAGATTTATATAAAATATTTTTATATAAAATGAGCGTTATGTTAAATGATATTATAAAAAATGTTGATTATATGTAATAAACATTATGTAAAATGAAATTAGTTGTAGTGTTGTTATGACAAACGTTTATTATGTCATATGAACGTTATTGAAATGAAATTATACCAAATGAAATTATATCATTCATTACGCACCCGTTTCTGGCGCTTCGCCGGCCGCTGCCGCGTCACGCTCGCTTCGCTCGCTCGGCTCGCGCTGTTGGTTCATGTAAACCTAACATGCTCGTTGCTTCGATCCTCGCACCTATCGAGTACGTGACTCACTATTTTATACTTAATAAACCGTAGGTGAAATGACCAGTAGTTCAATCAACCGTAGCCGTAGGTGAAATAACCGTAGGTGAGATGACCAGTAGTGATTTCGTCCATTAGTTATTTTAAACATAGACGTGTAACGACCAGTAGTTATTTTGAACAGTAGGTCTTTTGACCGTAGCTATTTCGACCATAGTCGAAACGACCGTACTTATTATGATACATACCCGGTGATAACATAACAAGATAAAGATAAAGATAAACCTACTTTTAAAAACATATGTTTTAGGACTAACAATATTATTATAAACCACCATTCGGACTAACAATATTATTATAAGCCACCATTCGGACTAACATACATTATCACTACATAGTATAAAACAAAGTCGCTTTCTCTGTCCCTATGTCCCTTTGTATGCTTAAATCTTTGAAACTACGCAACGGATTTTGATGCGTTTTTTTTAATAGATAGAGTGATTCAAGAGGAAGGTTTATATGTACTTTTTATCCCGATATTCCCACGAGAATCACTACATAGTATAAAACAAAGTCGCTTTCTCTGTCCCTATGTCCCTTTGTATGCTTAAATCTTTGAAACTACGCAACGGATTTTGATGCGTTTTTTTTAATAGATAGAGTGATTCAAGAGGAAGGTTTATATGTACTTTTTATCCCGATATTCCCACGGGAACGGGAACCATGCGGGTGAAACCGCGGGCGGCCGCTAGTAGAATATAAGACTTAGGACATGCGACTTCATAGCAAGAAAAATTAGGATATCTAATTATTATAGTATCTGATATTATGACACAAAAGCATTAGAATTAAAGACGATTAGGTAAAATAAAATTTCGTATACGCGATCATTATGGATAGTGATGATTATAGCAAACGTGTTAGGGATTTTGATTTTCGGACGATCGATTTTCGGAGACGAAAGGGGATACCCTTCATCACACCTGATGTTAAGTGGTGATAAGGCTAAAGGTGGAAGCGCACTACTCCCGGAATCCTCAATCACTAAGGAACTGGCTATCTTATCTCTAACTGCCGCAACACAATAATGCTGAAAACATCATTGTTATGGCGTCAGATTTATATAAGATGGTGGTAGCTAGCCAGGCGGACTAAGAGCAAGTCCTACCACCAACCAAACCGAATACAATATGTACCCCCACTGGGAATCGATCGAACCCGGGACCTCTTGGTCTGAAATCGGTGGTGTGAACCACTAGACCAAAGAGGCGGTTAAATCCGTTAAGGCGGTTTCCTCGAAATAATCAGGACGAAATTAAATAAAACAAAAATAACGATTTTGAAAAATTATAATATTATATCAATTTTTTCTATTAAAAAAACAAGAATGGTTTAAAGAATAAGAATTTACTGCATCCATTGTATTAGAATTTCAGGCAATTTCAGCAAATATGTTATGTATTTATTTTACTGATCGTATTGAATTTTAGCAGTGTACCTATGTAATACCTAGTTTTACCCTTAAGCTAATTCAAAACAGTCTCGACCATTGCAGTCAACAATTCCGTTAGGCCATATCAGCACAGCATTCCTTGCATGGCTTCTGGTTACTTTTAGGAAGACTAGTTCCACACTTTTCATCAGAGTTAGCCTTTAATATTTGTCCAGGAATCCTTGCATGAGGCGCAGACAGTTGACAGAGGTGGCCAGAGACTGAGCCAGCTGATTGCCAGTGGTGACCACTTCGCGTCGAACGGGTTGCACAGCCGGGACGTCACTGAAACCGCGCCGTAAGATGCCCAAGACAACTATATTTATTTTATATACTTAGTTCCACATCTTCACCCAGCTTCAGCCTCTAAGATTCGTCCAGGAGTCCTTGCGTGACGCACAAATAGTCGACGGAGGTGGCCAAGAGAATGGAATAGCCCTAAGTCAGGCCTCACCTCGCCCCCTTTCACACGTAGAGAGGGTTGCATGCACCACGGTCAGAACGTCACTAACACCGCCGCATGATGCTCAAAGGTGCAGATTAAATAGATCCACATCTTCATCCTGCTTTAGCCTCTACGATTCGTCCAGGAGTCCTTGCATGACGCAAAGATAGTCGACAGAGGTTGCCAGTGAATGAGCTAGCAGAATACCCCGAGTGAGCACCTCACGGACTTTCCACACGTCAAAGGGGTTGCACGGCTGGAATGTCACTGACACTGCGCGCCTTAGGATACTCCAAGGCAGGAAGCGCCAAGGTTCATTCATTCGCCAGCTGTAAAGAACACCATTTTTGATCATCTATGAAACTGAAAATTATAAAAGTGCATAGCTCAATTTAATAAGTATAAAGACAGATAAAACATTTGTTTGTTTGTATCAGAAGCGGAAACTCTGGATAGCAGATCTGACCTTAGATAAAGTCCCTCATATGTGAAGTAGGTGATGGCAGCCACAAAGGCAGGATAGAGCAGCGGCATGATGACGAGCAGGCAAAGCAGGAGCGTGCCGATCAGTTTCAGGAAGGTGGGGAATGGCGCGCCATACCGCCACAGCGAATGCACGTCGATGGCGAACTCGCGCGCGAACATTCGCAGCCGGCCGAGCCTCGACGCCGAGCGTAACTGCTGGGAACCGGAATGAAGGTGAGGGAAGATTACCAACATTGCATCGTACATGTGGATGTAATAGAAGCTAGTGTGTCAAACGGGGCACTTTCAGCACATTTTTAGCAGAAATAGTAAATGAGATAGATAATGATGTCACGGCCACGTTTTTGATTCCATTTGGAAGGAAGGGTAATGACGAATGATATTATTCGGTTTTGTGGTAAGTTAAAAAAATGTTGACTACCATCAACCCCAAAATTCAGGCAAGACAAAATAATCCGGGACTAATGAAATACCTTGATTTAGAAGAAGGCTAGCTATTCCGTGAATGCTGTTATCTTTTTTTCGTTAAGGTCCTCCGAGGGAAACTGAGGAAATACGGGAGTGTCAGGATGAACACTGTGAGGACTTACTTCAATCATAAATATTTTATTAGCCCGGCGATATGGTTTCATTCTGGGCCTTGTTTCGGCTGCGACGCTTATAGTAATACTGCTCAATCCTTCTCGTCATATTTCGACACCGGTTTTAGCATTACTGGATTTATTTTGTATTTATTGAATAGATGTTTTGTTACTGTGGTGGTAATTAATTTTTTAGGGAAAAATAAAGTGAAATGTAATTTATTCTGACATGTTTATTGACGTTTTTGACAAATGTGACTTTGGACATTTGGGTACTAAAATGTCAGCTGTTGGTTTGATTCATGGAGCTCGACTTAAATACTGAGGTATGTGCATGAAGCTCGACTTAATACTGAGGTAGCTGGAGAGTGCAGTACTAACACTTTTTTGTCACCAAAAATTACACAGTGGCTGTCTTCCGTCTCACCTACACTTTAAAAAAATACGTATGGTCATATGAGACAACTGACAGCCACTACATACATAAATGTCAAATTTGCTGGGTACACTTTTTTATTCAGGGTGAGAACTCCAGTTACCTCAGAGTATTAAGTCGAGCTTCATGGGTATGTGCGACAAGCTTTTCTGTTCCGGTGATTATCTTTGGAACTAACACGGTTTCCATACGACAGTCTATTTTGACAGCTAATTTCGTATTGCAAGTGGCTCCTCTGTCACGGCTGTCACCGGAACAGAAAGCTTGTGACACTAACTCAGTATTAAGCCTAGCTCCATGGTTTGATTAGACATTAGATGACCATGAAGCTCGACTTAATACTGAGGTAACTGGAGTTCTCACCCTGAATAAAAAAGTGTCCCCAGCAAATTTGACATTTATGTATGTAGTGGCTGTCAGTTGTCTCATATGCCCTGCCCATACGTATTTTTTTAAAGTGTAGGTGAGACGGAAGACAGCCACTGTGTAATTTGTGGTGGACAAAAAATTGTTCGTACTGCACTCTCCAGTTACCTCAGTATTAAGTCGAGCTTCATGAACATTGCCATATGAGAGGTTTTCTTTTTGAGTAGGTATTAAAAAATAAAAACAGTTTCTAAGAAATCTGGCGTTGAACTGACTACTTACGTGCCAAAGCCAAAAAAGGCTTTGCAAAAACACGGATATTGGTGTTCCTTCAAAATCATAAATACAAATACAAATACAAATACAAATACTTTATTTGCCATTAAATAGGGTAGGTACATTGTATGTCGATGTTATAAAAATAATTAATAAAGAACTTTAATCCTATTCAGCCATACAATAGCATACAAATTTTTATTATTAACATTAATAAGGATATTTAAATTCAAAGTTACTTAGTATTACAATTATTATTACAATCATTACTATGTCAATATCATTTCAATTGAATGTCAGAATTAAAAATTAGATAATAATGTCATATTGTATTTAAAATAATGAATAATCAAATTAGATAAAAATTAACAATTGCATCGTTTTATTCAAATGTCATTTTTAATTGAGGAAATCTTCAATGGAATAAAAAGCTTTATCAAGTAACCAATTCCGTAATGATTTATGAAATAAGTTTAGGGGTAGACATTTAATATCATCTGGTATTTTATTGTATATTTTTTTACACATTGCATAACTATTATTTAAGAAACGTTGAGTTTTTGGAACAACATCCAGTACTAGTTTCTTAGGGTGTCTAAGACTTCTGCTGGTGGTTTGATTCGCCAGCAAGAACAAATGACCATTATTTCTAACAAACTTTCCAATTTCTAGGATATAAAGCCCTGTCAGGGTCATTATTTTTAGGTTTCTAAAGTAAGGCTTACATGATATATCAGGCGCTATACCACAAAGGGCCCTTATGCATCTCTTTTGGGATATAAAGACTTTCTGAATTTCAGTGGCATTTCCCCATATTATTAAGCCATATCTGAGTACCGACTCAACATATGCATAATATGCAGTTAAAGCGGTTCCCTTATTTGCAACCCTTACTAGTTTGTATAACGCGAATACAAATCTATTTATTTTATTACAGACTTTATTTATGTGGTCTTTCCAATCAAGTCTGGAGTTAATTTCCAGGCCTAAAAAAGTCACTACATCAGGTTTTCTTAGGTTTTCTCCATTGAGTTCAACCACAATGCTTTTGTTTTTAAAGTTATTAAAATTCAATATATTAGTCTTAGTAAGATTTATTTTTAAATTATTTTTCTCTAGCCAATCTATTATTATTTTAAGAGTAGTTTTAATGTCAGCCTCATGTTGTACTGATGTTTGTTGTTTCTTAGATGTAACTAAAACTGAAACATCATCCGCGAATAAAACTGTCTTATGATTTATAGTGTCAGGAAGGTCATTTATGTATGCCAAAAATAGCAATGGGCCTAGCACACTGCCTTGTGGTACACCAAATGTATTATTTTGTCTTTCCGACTGTTGCATTTGTTTAATGTTGGTGCTATCGATATACGCTACTTCTACACTTTGTAATCTATCTAGCAAGTATGACTTTATCCAGTTGAGTGCAGGACCTCTGACACCCATTTTTTCTAATTTGGAAAGTAGCTGCTTATGCGATACAAGATCAAAAGCACTGGTCATGTCAAGGAAAATTACAGTGGTATAGTATTCTTTATTAACATTTTGCAAAATTTCATTTATCAATTCAAAGGCCGCATGTGCAGTTGACTTATTTCTTTGGAAGCCATACTGGTTCCGTTTTATTATCCCATGTTTATCAAAGAAAGATACAAGTTGATCATACATAACTTTTTCAAATACCTTTGACAAGATAGACGATTTTGTTATGGGCCGATAATTTTTGATATCAGTTTTATCTCCCTATTTATGCATAGGTGTAACAACAGATATTTTTAGCTTTTCAGGAAAAGTGCCTGTTTCCAAGGAAAGATTGATCAGAAATGCTAATACTTGGCTAATTTCATCTTTGCATTGCTTAATTACCTGAGTATTGATATTGTCATACCCCTCTGCCTTGGTGTTATTTAGTGACATTATAGTTTTTTTGACATCGTTTTCATTTATTGGTGTTAAGAAGATTGAGTTTGGTAAGTTTTGTCTTAATGTATTTTCTAATCTATGATTTAAAGTATTTGTGCTGTTAATAAAGTGATTATTAAATGAAGATGCAATTTCTTTGGGTTCTGTGATTTCTCTAGCAGAATCTATTATTTTATGTATATATTCTGTAGCACTTGTCCCATTGGTCTCGCTATTAATTATGTTCCACGTAGTCTTACAAACATTCTTGCTATTTGTTACCAATTTGTCATTTGTGATCTTTTTAGCAGCATTAGTACATTTTTTTAAAAGCTTGTTATAGTTGAGGTATTGATTTTTGGCGACGTCAGTTTTGTCCATATAATACCTATAACGCATTACCTTTTTATTCTTACAGCTTTGTTTTAATCCCTTTGTAATCCATCGTGGTTTAGAAGATACGTTACCTTTTAGTTTTTCAAAAGGAAAACAAAGAGTATATAGTAAACAAAAAAGATCATAAAACTCATTGTAAAGCAGCATTTAAATCTGTGTGTCTGTATACTTCAGAAAATGACAGGCACTGTAAATACTGTTTAAAGCGAGAAATATTTTCCTGGGAGTAACATCTCTTAAAAACAAAAACCGTTTTAGGGATCTCGCTCTTTTTGTCTACATTAAAACTCAGTACTTGACCAGTATCATGGTCGGATAACCAAAGCGGAAGTGTATATCCTACCGCATTATTTATATTACTAATTATATTGTCAATACATGCATTATTTCTAGTCGGAGTAGTGATATGTAATGTCAAATTATATTTCTTCATAATGTCTTTCAATTGGGATGACTGTGGATTCACTTTTAAAATATTTATATTTAAATCACCGGCTATTATAAGTTTCTTATTTGAGTATTTAGTAATAAGCTTATGAATCAAGGAGTCAAACCTTTCAAAAAAATACTCTAGTTCACTTTTGGTTTTTGATGGTATGCGGTAAATACAAACAACAACGATGTTATTTGAGGGTAGATGTGTTATGCAAAACTCAAAATGATTAATCATTTAAAGATTGTCAAATGTTGTCACCTTTTTGTATTGAATGCCATTTTTAACTAAAATACAAGTCCCCCCCCCCCCCTTTTATTAGACCTCGAATAATGAGATGCTAGTTGAAAGTTATTAAGAAAAATATTTTTCTCATCTCCCAGTTTTACAAAAGTTTCTGTAAAACATAGAATATCGTAACCTACTGACGTATTTGATAAAGTTATTTCTAATAATTCTCGTTTCGAGCAGAACCCCTGAATATTTTGATGGAAGATCAGGAAATTATTTTCTGATTTAGGCTCGAAAAAAACTTTTTTTGTGTAATTGGTATTAGCAATAGGGGAATTTGATGACTGAGCATCAGTAATAGACACTGTTTCGGACTGAGTAATCTTTTTGAAATAGTAAGGTATGGTTCCCTTTTTATCCATTTCAAAAGTATTTTTGGGATTGGTTTCAAGATTTTTCTTAATTTTTTGTGAATTATTATGATTTAAGAGATTTTTTATGTTCGTAAAATTTAAAAAAATACTTTTATATTCCATGTAATCGATGCATGTATTAATTTTATTGCAAAGAATCTGCTTTGGGTCTGTATTATATGAGAATAATGATGTTTTCATGTCAATAAGAGTGCAGTTGTCAAAGTGGTTAGTCCAAATTTTTAAGTTATAATTTAATTTTTTTCATTTAGGTAACAATTTTGAAAAATAGGTACAAGTAGGACAAACACAGACTTCAGCTTATTTATGGCTATACAGAGATTTGAGTGTAATTTGTGTATGTCATCATCATGATTACCAAATCCTAATATTACAATGTCATTTTCATTACATTCCTTTTCAATTATGTCAATATAAGATAGCAATTGAGAACTGGATGCATCGTTCATTATAAAAGCTGTGGTTTCGTACACGTCGTTCCATTTTCCTCTTCTTGATTTAGTCATTTTAATTGAAATTCCCTTCATATTTTCGTCTCCCAATATAAAAATACGTTTTTTGTTCGTTGGTTTACTACATTTATGACTGCTCACGCCTTCTGGAGACTGTTGAGGTAATAAAACATTGATGGAGTCGGAGGTGATTGATCTGTCGCAGTAGTTACTGGAGATTTCAACAGATGGCGCTGAATCAGTATTATTTTGTTCTTTATTGGATTCTTCCGTAGCTGGTAAAGGTGATGAAAGGGGAGTGTGCATGTTAAGCGTTCTACCCAAGAGATTTTGTTTCTTTTTCTTATCTGAAATAGTCTTCGGTGTTGGATTGCAGATATCTGTTAAATATTTAATCTTACGTTCATATTCCATATTTCTTTTACTTATGTTTTGATTTTCGTGCAATAAATTTTCTATCTCTTTTTCAGCGATCCGAAGGTTATTCTCGGTTGTTTCTAATTTTTTCATAAGTTCTTCTATTCTATAGCTGGTGTTCGGTCGTATCTCTTGAAAACTCCGATTCAATTGACTCATTTGTGATGATACTAGGGATGAGTAGGTATCTTCCAAACTTGTTTCAGATAGATTTTGGGGAGAATTTTCCATTGAACTATTTTCTACGTAATTCTCAGGGGTTTGTTGAATGTTTTTACTTTGTTTGTTGGTTCTGTTTATTTTGTGTTTAGATGTGGTAGGCGTAGATGTTAGAATGTCATCTCCGTCTTTGTACTTCCCCGTTGGTATTTTTTTCCGTATAGTTATATGTGATGGTGTTTTACTTAAGGTCGGTGCTGTTTTTTGTTTTTCTATACAAATGTTACATTTCCATTTTTGTTTTGATTCCGGTTTCATTATACGGTAAAGTTTTTCTGATAATCCAACACAGTCAAATTCATATCTTTTACAACATTTTGTGCATAGTAAAGAATCTATGATGTGAATTTGTTTTTTGCACTTATCGCACTTTACCGCCACCTCTGGGTCATTCTTTAAATCAGTCTTTGTTGACATTTTTATTTGCTTACTTATTACTTAGTTAGATAAGTTTGCTTTTTGTAAACACATTTATTTAAGCAAAAGTATTTTGTACGTTAGGCAGTATCGAACCACGGACCCCACATTATGACATGCATTGGAGTCTACGATACGATCCTTAACGCTACGAAGACATTAATGAAGACGACGTAATTCTGAGTCTATATCCCCAAAAAAATTTGAATTTTTAAATTTCGTTAGGTATGCGTCATTTTAATGTTAAATTGTCATTGAACGTAAACACTTTCACATTTTTTGGAGCACTTGGTTACTATTAATGTTAGAATTTAAATTATTTCACTTTATTTTGCAGGAAAATTCACTTTTGGCCACTGTTTATTCCTATTTTTAGTAAAGAAACCGAACACTGTTTCGCATTTAAAAATATTGTTATTTCACTGTTAAAACATAATATTTGCTGGAGATAATATTTACTGCGGTTTATTGTGTTATTTTACAAGTTCATGGATGTTTTTTTGTTAGAATTATTCACTTTAATTATTTTTTTATATATTTAAACACAGAGGTGATCTGTACTTCTCGACAACCGGTGTTGCCATATTGGTATGAAGTGCTGAGCATATGAGAGAATATTTTTTTATGGTTCGTCCAGGCTTAAAATGTACGATAACTTGCACCCATTGCGCTTTTACAACTTTGGAAAAAAGATGTATGCATTCATTTTTGCATAAATCCACGAGGCAAAGACTGCTATGTCCCAAGAAAAAAGAAGAGTCTTTGCCACTCTTTGCTAATTTTTTTCTCTGGCGTGGAAAAACCATAAAGAATATATAAGATAGATTATACACCGAGGCGAGGGGATAAAGCACTGTATTATGTCACGGGCGCGATAATGAACTGAGCAAATGAGGGACTCCAGATTCAGCTCCCGAGCGTAGCGAGGGTGTTACGAGTATATTCCTGAGCGAAGCGAGGGAATTAAAACGGTATCCTGAGCAGGGCCGGATTTAAGCACAGGCTACATAAGCTGCAGCCTAGGGGCCCGCACCACAAGGGGGCCCGCGCCACATTTCCAAATATAAAAAAAACAATTTATAGTTTTAAATATACGGCATTGGCACTGTCTTGGCAGTAAAGACAAGTCAACCAAAGACATGCTTCTTTCGCCTTTTAACCTAATGATTAAGAATCACATTGCAATACAGTACAGCGTAATTTTGGGTAAACGTTTTGGGTTCCTCAATAAATTCGTCACAGAGCGTGTGTGACGAAGAAATGTTAGCAGCAAGACAGTAGAAAATTACTAGAGATGTATGAAGATGACAGTTTAGGCAACGAGGTTATACAGTTCAAAAGTTTTTAAGGGCTTATTACACTTTGCTCAATTCAGCATCTAATTAAGCATACATCGCTTGTTTTGATTGCATCACTTGCTACAAATGAGCTCAAAGAAAGCAATGTATGCTTAATGAGATGCTAAATGTAGCCGAGTGTATATGCCCTTTAATCCAGTTTCAATCAGACTACGAAAAAATAATAAAGTTTTGAGCAAAGAAAGATGGATGCACAAACTTTTGTTTTAATATCATGTCAAAGATTGCTTCCAAATGGAAGTTGTATTAAAAAGCGCGGCTTCGCCCGCGTGTATTACACGACGTTATTCTGAGGGAATGTGATATTTTTCCGGGATAAACAATAGCCTATGTCACTCTCCAACTCCCAATCTACCCTTGTACTAAAAATCACATTGAATTGACGTAAAAAACGGACAAACAAATAATACCTACTGATTTTCCCGTGGGAATATGATACTTTCCTGTTGTAAAAAGTAAAAGTTGCCTATTATAATCCTTCGCAGGGTCACAAACTATTTACCTAAATACCAATTTCTGCCCGCGCTTTAAGTATTTTCCCATGGGAATGAGATTTTTTCCCGCGGTGAAATGTAAGTATGTCCTTCCCAGGGCCTCAAGCTGTTTCCATTCTAAATTATAATCCTTCCCATCCCAGGAACTCAAACTATCACCTTAAATACCAATCCCATTACACAGCTTTGTCCGCGCTAAAAGTTATTCTCCCATGGCAATGAGCCTTATTCCCGCGGTAAAAAGTAGCCTTTGTCCTTTCTAGGGTCTCAACCTATCAACATTCCAAATTTCATCAAAAGCGTTTCAGCCGTTTTGACGTGAAAACGGAACATACATACAGGCAGACAGACAGACAAACAAACAAAGAAACATAATATATACATTTGCGCATTTATAATATTAACTAGGGATGGTACCTATCTCTCATGCTCATGATCACGAACAGTTCAGCAGAAAGATCATTCTCTAAACCGAAATTGATAAAAACATTGCCTTCGGACGTCCATGACGGAAGACCAGCGACTTTATTGAAATGAAATGTAGACGAAAATCGATTCATAGAAATTAGGTATTTACTAGTTATATGATAATCCCAATATCATTATAGTTTGTAATAAATAATCTACTAATCTTCTAAGTTTTTTTTTACCGACTTCCAAAACAAAGAACTGTACTCGATTCGACTGTATATTTGTTTGTGTTTTTTTAATACGATATGATTTATTTCTCGCCCAATTGACAACATTTCAAAATTTTAAGGTATTTGTTTTTATGGATATAATGAAAGTTTATCGTTTTTGAGGGAACCCGTATTTTTTCTTTTCATTTTATTTTCATAAATTATTGAGATAATAATTAATTGAAAATTGTATATTTTAGAAGGACGTAAGGACGTAAGTCGCTTATATCAGGCATAATATAAGCGATTCCTTAGCCTCAACCCTGCCTTTTTCTAACCTTCAATAAAAAAATGTCCATGATATGATGTTTTACGTAGAGAGATCTGGTCAAGGTCGCGGGAAGCCGCTGGATGCGGGCAGCGCAGGACCGATCGTTGTGGAGATCCTTGGGGGAGGCCTATGCCCAGCAGTGGGCGTCGTTCGGCTGACATGATGATGATGATGATGTAGCACGTAAGCTAGTATTTTGTGTCGATAATAATAGCATTTTTGTTTAAAGGGATTATTTATTTTAATTTAGTCAGATGCAATAAAACAACGCTACACTTGATTAATTTCATCTCAAATGTGATATACAACTGTAGTTTTAAAAATGCTATACTTTTCATTACTTGTAAGCTTGTAACTTGCTCAATACTTTAAACAAGGTGCTCTGTAAGTACTTTTTAAAATCTTCGTTTGTGTAATAATAAAACAAAGACATTTTAGTATTACTACCAATTTAAATTATATTAAGCTTCCTCATTCGTCATTGAAAATAATCGATAATAAGTCGATAAATGAGTCAAGCATGCATCACTATTAAAATAGCAGCAATTTCGACATATTTTGTTTGTTTATTTTCTTTTCTTTTCTTCTTATGGATTGATTCCAGGCAAATGCATACACGCTAGGTAGGCCTGACAATGATAATCTTTACTGCTATGATTACCGGGTTTTTTGTTTTCTTTTTAAATTTAAGATTAATTTGTGATGGAAAGTGACTTTACATATTATGTTAGAGTCACTTTTCAATTTGACGACTCTGTATGAAATATGACAGGGAGAAAAAAATAGCCCTTGGCGAGTTTCTTGCCGGTTCTTCTCGTTACAAGGCCTCCCGCTGTAGGATTTGCGAACCGATAGCGTAGCTTCATTGACGTTCACAAGTGCTGTATCAGCCTAAAATGAATAAATAATTTTGATTTTGATTTTGATACGATAATGGTACCAAACTTGCCTTAGTAGCTACCAGTACGAGAATAGATTGTTTTTAAGATGACGGGCGGCGGCCATGTTTGTACCTCGCCCCTCCGCCACTAACCGCACATTTCTTATTGAACATATCGACAGTGGAAAGGCGAAATTGCTAATACGCCATATTGGCACTTTTGGGAAATGAATTTTAAAGTTTTTTTTTGTGAAAAAAATTCGTAACTTTTTTGTTTATTATGTAATATTGTTGATTTTAAGATATAAGGTTTAGTATTTTTTTATCCTAATTAAGAATAACTTCACAGATTCATAACTATTATAATAAGCGAGAAACATGTCGCTTTAGCAAAAACGTCTCGGCTTTTTACTAATTATGGGTTGAGACAAAAATGCATATGTGACACATATGATGTAGGTCAAGCAAGCGGAAATTGCTAATAGAGAGTTACAGCTTAACCTAAGGAACTCCATAATTACTAAGCAGCAATATGTACGTAAAATATCGGCAGCAAATATGGCTAACGTTAGTGCACTTAATAAAATATTATGAGGCAGAAAATCTAAAAGGTCTTTTACTTCAAATAATAACAAAACAAAAGATCTAAACGTATGAACCAGCACCAGTTTTAAACGGATAAGGATGCTAACAACAATTTATTTTTATCTTAAATAATGAAATAAGTCTTATTAGCAAGAACGTTTATGGGGGATCTAACAAAAGGGATACAAACTGGTATTGCAGAACAACAGATTTATTCAATCAAACTTTTAAATAAATTGAATGAAATCGTAAATGTAATCCAGATAAATCTTCCTAATCCTAATCCTTAAGCGATAACACCAAGATAAACAAATGGTTGTATTACCAATTTAATTTACTTATCATTATACTAATCAACTACGCTAGCCCAACAGAAACTGATCGCCGCACCATACCGCCTGCACTGGTGATGCTACGAGTCGATCTCAGCCTTTTGCAGTCCACTGCTGGACGTAGGCCTCCCTCAAAGAGCGCCACACTGCACGGTCTGTCGCCTTTATCATCCAGCCACTGTCCGCTACCGTTTTAAGTTCGTCGGTCCATCTGGCTGGGGGGCTTTCGACGCTACGTTTGCCGACACCTGGTTTCCATTCGAGAACCCGTCTACTCCACTTCTCGACAGATGTGGCCAGCCCACTGCCAGTTCAGTTTGCTATGTCCAATTGTCCGTTACTTTGGTTCTCTGCCGGATGATCTCATTTTGGATTTTATCCTTGAGAGACACTCCAAGAATTGACCTTTCCAGCTCTCTAAGTGACATGTAGTCGGTGGGCCAGCTTCACTGTCATGTTCCACGTTTCGGCTTCATATGTCAACACTGGTACGACGCACTGTGGCTGGAAGGCGTCAACTCTTGCGGCGAGACCATTTATGACGATTCTTGAAAACCGCGTGTAAATCTGACTCAGGAGCTTAAGGGGTCTGTAGTTCTTTAGAGAGTTTTATCTCCTTTCTTGAAGTACAACGCCACCACGCCCCTACTTCACGCCTTTGGGGTAGTCCCTTTACTTAGGACGGAGTTAAATATTCTCTTTAGCTCACTCATAACAGGTTTTCCTGCTGCCTTAAGGAGCTCAGAGGATATTCAGTCTTCACCAGGGGCCTTACCATTTTGTACTCGTTTAATCCATCTTCTACTTATCCAAATTATATTTGGTGACGGGGCAGTACGTCCTGCTTCTCCCCTCCACGTTGCGTTAATCCGGTTATTAATGTCCTGGTCAATTTCCCTATTTCCTTGTACTAATGACCCAAGGTATTCAAAACTGGAGCAGACTGGTAGGGGCAGTCTACCTAGGCTTACGGGCACAAGGCTGGAAAAACCGCCAAAATCGCAAAAAATATATTCGGTTTTACTCCTACTAAGTCCAACACTCTCCTGTCTTTGCAGCCACTATCCAACCAGCTTTGCACGCATCGATTTATTAAAGAATAAAACTGACCACTTCCATTCATCAGCTATCAACAGCTTCCATACTTCTACTGGTATGCCATCTGGACCAACTCCTTTTCCATTCTTCATTCCATCAATTACTTTTTTTAACTTCGTCCACGGTAACCTCTCGCATTTTGGGTGAAATGGTCCCAACTTAGGTGACCGTCCGGCTTCGCTGGCGTCCCCCCTATAAATAATAACCTCTCGCACTCATCCCACATTCACTGGTCAACCCTCGAGTACACCATTCCAGACATTCTCCTCATTCATAAGGCTTTCAAAATAGTCCGTCCATCTACCCCTTATTTTTCCTTCATTCTTAAGAACCTCCCCTGCACTTTTCATCTTGACGACCGATTTGGCGCAGGGGTAGGCTACCCACTGTTACAACCCAGGGACGGCCGTGGTGTTTATGCACTCGCAGTCCCCGAGGTGCATTCTACTCAGCAGCTCAGATAGGCATGAGACTCGGGAGAGGCTCGTGGGTTGTACCTTGGATGGCTGTTACACTCGGAAAGAAAAAATTGGGATTAGGTCACTGACTCTACGTTCTAAATTCTTATTTCTAAGGGCGCCACCAACACAGGAGTGTTGGGAAAATCAAACAAGAAGATAGGTTTCTATTACAAACAGTATAATCTTAAAAGTTTTGAAACAACTAATTCTCCCTTCTACATAAAGATACATTAGGTCCAAGGAACCTGTACTAATTCTTTAAAATATTGTAGATACAAAATATAAGTATTAAATGTTCTAGGCTACATTACATGTGTAGTATGTTCTGGTCATGACCTAGAATCAGGAATAAGTGGAAGCGTCCTTCCATGTAGCTTTTCTTTATGGAAAAGTATAAAAATACAAACGTTAAAACTTAAATTAAACTAAATTCTATATGAATTCTTAGCTCAGAAAAATGTGCTGACAGTCCGGAATGATGACACAAGTTTGAGGTTAAAATCACAAAAAAACATACGGAGTTTGTGTTGCTTATCCTTAATCAGCCCTCCAAGGTGTTAATGGGTGTACTTCCCTCGCGTGCATCAGGAAAGTGTCCTCAACATTGGTGAAAAACCAAGGGACGCCATGCGTCACGTGTCATAGCGTGTGCGCATCACTTCACGAGCAAAAATTTTCTAATAAAAATATGGGAAGCCTTATGAAGACCACATGTAGGTGAAATACATAAACTAAAAAGAAGAGGCGGCGCTCTGCAACAAACAAAAGAGCACCATATAACATTTGGAGTCGACTTTAAGAAGCTCGGACCAAGTAGCAAAACAGGGTAAAAATCTTACCTGCCGCCTCTTGTTTCTTACAATAAATACATATCGGCTCTAAGCCGTGTCGAAGAACACCGTCAGGTTATTAAAAACATTTCCATAGCTTTTTAAAGCTAAAAAGATATTCTCGCGTCTTGCACTTCGGAGCGAAAAAAGTGAAAAGTCACGCTAGTATGACCATTGACAACATAGAGCGAAACCAAAGACTATATTGCTAAATTCTAGAAAATTCTTCTACCATAACTGGATTGAATTTATTATTTTCAGACGAATTAAGATATTTTATTAAATACTAAAGACATTCTGTAAATAAACTTCTATGATTCTAAACTTATGAGGATTTTGAATAAATCGCACCCTCCAAATGACAACGTTCCAAATCACTTTAGAACAAAAACGATTTTTTAACGAAAATATGGTTTTTAAAGGGTTTTCTTTCTGTTAGAAAAGTATCAGATTTTTTGAATGAATAGTTTTCATAATAAGTGATTTGTAAAGCGTCACATTTGAATCGTCCGCCCGCTAAAAGTTTTTCAAAAACCATTCGCATCGCTCTATGCTGTCCTTGCCGCCCACTAGCGTGCGCGCGAGCCGCGTCCTACAGTCATATCGTTCCGTTTTTGTGTGGAAAGGCAGTCGAGTGAATTTGAGAGAAGTAGCAGTGCTAGAATGGATTCAAAAAAACATAAACCTGCAAGTGATCAAATAATATTATGTTTTATAACTGGAACTACAATGTTTTGACAAAATTCAGTGATTCATATTAAAAAAATACCTTTGGTTTTGATTTGAAGTTATTTGGGTTATTCCTAAAATCAATATTTAGATATTTTTTGAGAAGTAATTTAGGAAGTATATGATATCAGATAATGTGTTGTATATTTAGCGCAAATTTGTGGTTAAATATTCAATATTAATATGAATTACGTAAGCTTCCGTATCCAAACGTTTTTTATTTCTATGTGTCGTATTTCCGCGGACATTTTAACAAGACTTAATTTATACTTTGTAATGGTACTTCAATGTATTTTACGTGATAGCTTTTATTTTTAATAGTTGAATACGTATAATTTGAATGAATAAAATTAGGTGTTATAAATAAATATAGGCCGTTTTTGAGCGGAATGGATAAGGTAAATTTGAGTTCTATGTTAACATATAACGTTTTTGTTGGGACATCGAAAAAATAATTTTTGTATCCTTCTACTTATGTGACGTTCTTATCGGGAATTCGATCGACAGTATAGTGTTATATACACATGTGTAACGTTCTTTTATCTACACTCATGTTATAATATTCGAATTATGAACTTACACCTGGACGTTTAATGAAACACTTTATGCCATAGTCAACTTTAAAAAATAAAAGCATACTTCAAGTGGTGACAAACACCATATTCAAACATAAGGATATTCATATGTATACTTCGCAGAGAGAGAATGAGAAGAGTATAATTGATTTTGTGGTAGTAGACGAAAGATTGAAGAACAGGGTTGCAGACACCAAGGTTTTTAGAGGTACTAACATTGGAAAGGATCAGTTTCTCGTAGTATCTCAGGTTAGTGGTCTATTCAAGGGTTATCGCCATCGCTCCAAAGTGTCAACAACGGAGCTGACTAGAGTAAAAGTAGATAGACAGGAGGAAGTGGAAGTGCATGAGTTGTATTTAAGCAAATTGAAAGAACGATTGAGCAATATAGATGAAATTAAAGATGGGAAGTTTGGGAAAATTTTGAAAGAAGTGTAACTGAAACATTGGAAGAAGTATGTGGAGTCAGTAAAAGAAAGAATGCTCCTCCAATAAACTGGTGGGATAATAAGGTAAGACAGTTGGTGAATGAAAAGAAAAAAGTATGGCAGGATTTGCTGGCAATTAAAGCCCGTAAAAGGGTGAATGCAAGTGTTACAGAAGAGGATGTGAATGCAGCTGCAAGAGAGTATAAGATAATTAAGAAATTGGTGAAAGAAAAAGTTTATGAGAAACAGAGAAAGCTGAAAGAAAAGTGTGACTTCAAACTCTCTGACAACTTCCAAGATAATATAAAACTGTTCTAGAAACAAGTGACGATGTCTCGAAGTGGGTTAAATAAGTTAGAAATAAATGTGATAAGAGATAAAAAAGGTGACCTAGTGACAGATCAAGTGGCAGTACTTAGAGAATGGAAGAAATATTTTGAGAGTTTGTTTGAGGCGGATGGCCTTATGCCTAAAGCCTTAGAAGAAAGGGTGGAGGATATGGAAGAGACAGAAGTGAGTGAAGAAGATATACGTGTTATATACAGTGCTATGAAGGTCATGAGAAAGGGTAAAGCAGCAGGATATGACACGATTACTGTTGAAATGCTGAGAGGTGGGAAAGAGCTGATTCCATCCTGGTTGTGCCTGATCTTTAGTAAGTGTTGGAATAGCAGCAAAATGCCGGAAGTCTGGCGTAAAGCCGTGGTTGTACCGCTGCACAAAGGGAAAGGGTCACGGCAGGATCCAAAAAAATACCGCGGGATTAGCATTCTCAGCATGTTCAGCAAATTGTATGCAAAGGTATTGATTGAAAGAGTGATGCATAAAACTGTTCAGAGTATTTTGGGATGTTTATTGTTGTTTTTTCGCTTCCTATTCCACTGTTATTCTACAGTCATCGACCTGTGCCGGCGCGTTACGACCGATTCCTGAGATCCCTAGAGCGTATAGTGCACCCTTACCGATTTCCAAAGCTTAACACAAATACCTGCATAGCTTAATGTGTTGCATACCAATTTTAATTCGTTAAATGTGGGAAATCATACTTATTTTTATTTTACATCTTGTAATGACCACATTTAAAGCAATAGATAATAGATGATTCTGATTCTGATTGAATTTTATTTTAACACGCATTGTTTTGAACTTTAAATATATTTTTTTATTTTACAACTTTTTAACCATTGTTTAATACAATCATTGTAGAATTAAGAATGAAAAAGGTTATCAGAACTTGAAGTAGTTGAATTTGTATGAATGTATGATTAAAAGGTTAATTTTGACAAAAGTAATTGTATATTTGTACGGTTTGTGCTTAAGCAGTAAGCATATTGATAATACTTAAATAACTTTATAGGATAAATAACTTTCTTTTAAAATTATTTGCTCATAAAAAAACATTATTTTCTAGTTTTTACCTGTGTGTGATTGAATTTAGGTATATCATTCATGAATGAATAGCAGTTAAGTAAAACACTTGTATGTAAATAATTATCAATTATTCTGTTAAGTTTTAAATGCCTGTTAAATTAATGTTATTGACATAATAAATAGCTGACATGATAGCTTAATAGGCTTACTTTGAAAATTGCTTAACTGACATTTGCTCTTCAATCATTTTTTCTAGTTTTTACCTGTGTGTAATTGAATTTATTTATTGCATCGTGCATGAATAACAAACGAATAACGAACACTTGTGTCAATGATAAAAAAATATTAAGGTTCTGTTTAGTTTTAAGTGCCTGTTTAGTTAATTGACATCATAACTTGAAAAGCCTTTTTTTAAATTACTTAACTAATATTTGCTTTTTCTAGTTTTTACCTGTAACTGAATTTATATTTTTAGTTATGCATGAATAACCATGATTGTTGAATGATCAAGGTAAATCTTTAAATTAGGTATATCAAGACTGATCTTTTATAAAATAATATTTAGGGTAACTTTTTATCTATTATTGAAGTTAGAATAGAAATATCAATACATCAAAAAAATATACTATCCGATGAGTGAAAAAAATAATATTTTTTTAAGAGAAACCAAATACATAGTATGATAAATTGATAATGTAGGTAACCAAATAAGCAGTTGATGTTTTCTTTAATTTTTAAATTAAATTTATTTTTATGTGCCTTTACCTGTAAATACACGATTTGTTAATTATATAAGATCGAGTTCCTACACATAATATCAAGAGATTTCTTATTTTGATGTTGATTTAGTATGTCGTTTTTGCAATAAAAGTATTAATCATTACTAACTGTATTATTAATTCTTTGTATATAACTCATAATTTATTTATTGCTTAAATTCATTTAGAGAAACCATATTTTTATTAAAGGTAAAAATTACAAATTATAGCTGGAGTTAATTCATATAATTATTATGATTTGATATCGAAAATAAGTCCGTACTGGATTTTAAATAAGTAGGTACCTATAAAGTATAATTTTTTATGATTTCGTGTTAAATATTTATTTAAAAAAATATTTAAAGTTCTTATATACTTATTATATTATTATTAAGTTTTTTTAAACAATATAATTAAAAATAAATGTAGGTACCTATGGGAAATTAGGAAAGGATAAATACCTCGCAGAATTATTTTTTCTTCATTAGGTATGAAGAAAAAATTAACTAATGGTTATTATTCAATAACCATTAGTGTCACATTTGACAGATGACCTCTCTTTTGTACCTCAAAAAAGATTATTAGTACACATGGAACGTACATTTTTCCTCCAATGTCCGTCAAACAACGTTCTACTTTAACATGTGTCAACTTTTTTAAATATATATTCCGTTATCAAAAGTTCTATCTACACATAATGTCTATTTCTTTTCTGTTGATTTCCGTAGAAAAACGTAACAAAGATACATGGATCCCCTTATTTCCTAAATAATGTGATTAATTTAACTATAAAGTATACAAATAAATAACTCCTAATACTACATTACTAATTCCAGAAGATGAGTTACTTATCTCTTATAGAAAAAAAGCTAAAATTTATTTTCGAGTTCTCAAAACTTTGAACGGCTCTCCTGTAAAATCAAGATTTTGCAGTTAGAACGTTGTCATTTGGAGGGTGCGAAATATAAAAATGAAGACTATCAAAGTGTGGCTGGCAGGAGTATTCCACCGCTCCGGGGAGCGTATCAACACTACAAACTGAAAGGAAGAACACTATCAGCCTGTCATTGAAACGTCAACGTCATTTGTCACCTGTCAAAATCACGTCGTTTTTCAGGTTATAACAAACTATTGAAAACAATGAAACTAATGTTTAAAATATGCACAAAAGCTGAGAAATGTCATTGTAAAATGAACGGCGAGACTAATCTACATGCATGTTACATATGGTGAGTGACTAACTCCGAAAAGTGTTGCAAGACAAGGTCATAAACCAATACGTTTGGCGATGTTGTGTTCTATGATCGCTTCTTGGCTTCACTGGTGATAATTTCAGCACACGACCTGCGTCGAGTCCTACGAACAGACCATAAGACACAACATCCCTCTGGTATAATGATAAAAACACCACAGTTGCGAAATATACACGCAACACCACCTTCTGCGCCGGTGGTCTCGGGTTCGATTCCCGAACAAGACAAATATTTGTGTGCATGAACATGTCTATTTGTCTTGGTCTGGGTGTTTACATGTATATTCAGTATGTATTTACAAACAAAAAGTATTTAAGTATATACATATTTATCCGTTATCAAGTTTTCCATGATACAGTTTCTTAATGAAATAAAAAAATGGGCTTAGATAATTAATGTGAATGTAAGAAGTTATTTATTTATTTTTATCTCTCACACATTTCATTTAAGAAACATCCCTTCTTCTTCTTCTTCTTCTTCCTTAATGGCTTGCTTTGTGTTTGTTCACAATTCCGCCAATGTCACGTAGTTAGCTTTTACACGGTTGGGATGCGATTGCGAAGTTCGTCATTCATTACATTCTAAGCGAATTAACCTAGAAGGGATGAAAACGCCACAATAAACATCACAAACATTTAACATATAGGCGGTTATATATTTAGAGTTTTAGGTTATTATATATAATAAATTTAGACAGTATTTTCAAAAAGCGGGAGTTAACAAGACACAACAGGGATTTCATATTTATAGGGCGGGGAATATTGTTGGGTAGGATGTCGTATAGGGAAATGTTTAACTTAGGGCAATTAAAGAATAGGTGATCCACGGAACCTTCCTCCATCTCACAGTCACAGAGGGAGTGATCTTTAATTCTCAGTCTCGCCAGGTGGGTAGGTGTACAGGCATGCCCTATGCGTAGACGACAAATGATGGATACCACTTTCTTGTTCAGATCCTTTACTTTAAAAAACCAGGGCTTCGGTGGGATTACCTGCTGGATATCAAAGAAGTATTTTCCAGCACGGTCCTTTGTCTGCAACCAATGGGTCTGCCAAGACTTCAGTAGGTGTTGCTGAGTTAGAATGAGGAGGTCCTGGTGGAATAACTCCGAGTAGTCCAGAGATCCAGATGTGGTGGCGGCTTTGGCACAGGAGTCAGCAGTGACGTTGCCGGGTATACCATTGTGACCGGGAATCCAAGCTAAGACTACCTCAATTGATTTTAGTTGGCATCTCATCAGAGCTTGCCTGATATTCAGAATGACAGGGAACCTGGATTTTGAACGAAAAGGGTTTGACAGTATTGCTTGGAGGCAACTTAGTGAATCGCTTAAGATTATGGTTTTGTTTAGACTATGGGTCTCAATGAAAAGTATTGCTTCAAGAACGGCGATAGCTTCGCCGGTGAAGACGGAGGAGGGGGGAGGAATTTTGTAATTAAGGATGACATTGTGACGAGGGGACCAGACTGCGGCCCCCACGGGGCTATTCTCCTGCAATTTGGAGGCGTCAGTATATATCGGAATCCAACCATTCCAATCCTTGGCAAGCAATTTATTGAAAGTCTGCGGTGCTAGAGGAGAGTCTTTTTCAACCCCAAAATCAAGCATTACAGGGGGGGTGAATATTAGAGAGTCAAAACTGTTATCAAAGAGTGGTTGGTGTGAGAATTGTTTAATAGGAATTTGGGGGTTATTAAATTTATTAAAACTGTGTAGTATGCAGGGAGTTTTTTCTATAGAGTCTGACTGGAATAACTCAGCCATTCTTTTTAATATTGGAAGCAGGGGGTGAGATGACATGGTGAGAATTTTGAGGACAAAGCGATCACTAAGGTATTGCCTTCGCAGAAAGAGGGGGGGGTCGCAGCATTCGACCTGAAGGGCGTTGATAGGGGATGACCTCATTGCACCCAATATGATGCGTAGGCATTTTGATTGGATCTTGGTAATTCTGTCTAAAGGGAGCTTGTTGCAAGGGTCTAATAAAAAGGATCCGTAATCGAAATGGCATCGTATAATTGCATTGTACAAAAGTTTTTGGGAGTAAGGATGAGCTCCCCACCAGACACCCGAGAGTGCCCTTAATATGTTTACACCCTTTTCACACTTACTGACTACGTTATCAAAGTGAGGGATTCCCGAAAGACGTGAGTCAAGAATCATACCCAGGAACCTGACCTTATTGCTAGTTGGGATGGGGCTACCCTGGAACTCCACAAGCGGAACTGGGGTGTTACGTTTCCTGGAGAAAGTCACAACAGAACATTTATTGACAGAGAGCGTAAGTCCGTGGTCCGATAGCCAGTCACCAAGGTAAGAGAGTGCTGTGTTAAGTCTGGAGGTTGCTTCAGGGAGGTTGCTCGATCTGACATACAAGGCAACATCATCCGCATATTGCAGAACCTGACAGAAAGGATTAACTACGGACTCTAGGTCACTTGTGTATACGTTATATAATAGGGGGCTAATAACAGATCCCTGAGGCAAACCCTTCCACACTGTTCTGGGGGGTGAGCTAAAATTCTGGTATCTGATCTCTATACTTCTACCCGATATTGAATTTAGAATGAAGCGCACCAACTTCTCAGGGACACTCAGCTGAAGCAATTTTTGCCTGAGCACTGGAAGAAGGACGTTGTCGTAAGCAGAGGCTATGTCGAGAAATACGCCTACCACTTGTTCTTTTCTCTTAAAAGCAATACGGATGTCAGACGTCAGAACACTTAGATTGTCAAGGGTACTGCATCCTTTTCTGAAGCCAAACTGGGATGGGCCCAAGAGGTTTTGACTCTCCAGGAACCACTCCAATCTGTTCCTGATCATATGTTCCATAATTTTGAGGAGGGTGGAGGATAAAGCAATGGGTCTGTAAGAGCCTGGGTCCTGGGGATCTTTTCCGGGTTTAAGAAGGGGGATAATAATTTGCTTATTCCATGAGTCTGGGATGATACCCAAATCAAAAAAGTTATTAAGTAAATTTAGAAAAATATGTTTTGTTTTCTCCGTGGCTTTAACCAGGAATGAATATGGTATTCCATCGATGCCAGGAGATGAGTCAGAGAGACCTGAGAGCGCCGTTTGGAGCTCATCAAATGAAAAAGGCTTATCCAGTGCATAAGTCGATGGCATAAAAAAGTGGGGGTTCACCGGCATGCAGTCACTGTTGGGGACAAACGGTGGAGCCAGCCTATCCGAAAAAGCATCAATCCAGCAGGATGGGTTATTAGATGTAGGGTTCCTACGATTTAGGGCACAACGGAATCTTCTAATCTGGTTCCAGACCACATTAGGTGGGGTGCCAGGAGAAATCGACTCGCAGAACTTCTTCCAGCCTTCCTTCTTCTTAGCAGAGAGAAACCTCTTGGTACGAGCATCTATTCGCTGATAATTTATGTAATTTTCCATGGTCATATTAGAACTGTACTCTTTTTCAGACTCCTTTCTTTTTTGTATCATAGCAGTGCACTCTGAGTCCCACCATGGGGGGGATTTTCTTAAAGAAGAGGATTTTTTGTGTGGGATATGGGAGTCAGCTGATGCTTTAATTGTATCAGCAAATTGAGAATATACCTGGAGGCAATTTTCGGATGAAATAATCGTGGGAAGGGAATCTACATTGTTATCCAATTCCGATGTGAAAGAAGGCCAGTCTGCTTTGTGGAGGTTGTATCGTAACAGAGGAGGGGGGTCAGCACTTGTGGGGGGGCCCAGTGGGAAGGTAATAAAGATGGGAAAGTGGTCGCTTCCTAAAGTGCTTGGAAGAAGATTCCAAGAGAGCTCAGAGGCCAGGTTGGGAGAGCTAATGGTAAGGTCCACAGCACTGGGGTTCTGGGTTGGGGATGTCCTTCTCGTAGGACGCCCATCATTTAAAATACACAGATTTTCAGAGTCCAGTAAATCCACAATGAGATTTCCAAAAGCATTGGACTCAGCCGAGCCCCATGATAAATGGTGGGCATTGAAGTCGCCCATTAATACCATTGGCGGGGGAAGAGCTTGGATGATGGATTTGAGCTCTTGGAGAACATTAGAGTTGGGATGTGGGATATAAATGGAGGCAAAAGAAACACCATTGGTTCTTATTGCAACTGCATTGATAAGATTTGTATTGTGAGGAGGAAGATTAATAGAGTCGAAAATTAGGGAGCGCTTGACAATCAAGGCGCTTCCAGCCCAACCGTCCCCTCTGTCATCCCGCAGACACGTGAACCCAGGGACCCCAAAGTAACTTCCCGGGGCCAACCATGTCTCCGAGATGGCGAGGAGAGACGGTGAGAATTTATTGATGAGATATAGAATTTCAGAATATTTACTTCTAATACTTTTACAATTCCATTGTATACTGTTCACCGCCATTTTTAGAGAGTGAAGTGAGAAGGGGCATTATTTTTGAGGCAACGTTGGGCGGTAGAGGGACATCATTAAATTTTGATAGGATGTTGGCTACAAGCAGCCAAAGGAGGTCGAGGGTGTCATCGTTTGGGGACTCGTCTGAGGATTGGGAGCCATTCCCCAAGGCGCAGCCATTGGGATTTGAAGAGCGAACATTTTGAATAATGTCTTGGTGTGCCTTCTTGTCATAAGATTTGCCCAAGGGGGATCGTGGGCGAGGAGGGCGGGAGATGGTTTTCCGGTAGGACACTGATGGACTATGACTAGGCGACATTTGGGAGGAGTGGGGAGAATGATGGGGAGCAATAACCGTTTTGGTTGTGTCTGCATACGACTTTCTTGAGGTGGGGTATTTCTCCGATGCCTCTTGGTATGATATGTTGTCCTGGGACATAGTTATTTTAATTGACTTCTGGCGGGAGTGTTCAGGACAGGATTTGTTTGTAGCAAAGTGTCTGCTGGAGCAGTGTAGGCAAGTTGCGTTTTCTTCTGGCACTTGACATTCCTCACCTGCATGGGGTTGAGCGCACCGATAGCACCTGGGCTTTGAGCGACATTGGGACTTAATGTGGCCGAACCTGCAACAATTGTTGCATTGGATGGTTGGCAGCTGGTAGCTTTCTACCGGGATAGCCGTATAATATGAAAAAATCCTCTTTGGGAGGACTTGACTTTTAAACGTCAGAACAACTGATTGAGTTGGAATCCAAGTAATTTGGTCATTAATTTTTTGTTTACGGTTCAGACGCCTAGCCTTCAGCACTGTATCACAGCCCTCTGGCAGGACGAGGGATTCGACGAACTCTTCCATTGTTAGATCAGTTGGGATATTCCTAACTATACCCATGCGGGTGACATTGTATGTCGGGATTACTGCAACGTACTTATGGGATTTCAGGAGTGGGTTCTTTAAGAAACTGTTTGCAGCTGAACTGCTTTTAAACTCTACAGAAATCCTGTTGCGGCCAACTTTTTTAATGCCATCTTTGGCAATGTCTTTGACATGGTTTTTAGACAGAAATCTGCCGAATATAATGGGGCGAATAGTGGTTCCAGAAGAGGGATCTGTTTCATTTACTGATACATGCACAAGAAATGGATGTTTATCAGAGTCCGAGTAGAGTTTCTGAGCATCATCATCGAGCGAGGGATGTCTGTACACCGCCTGCCCAGTGAGAGCTGGTTGGGTCGATTCGTTAACCAGTTTTTTTGGAGGGATTACCTGGGTTTCACCCTCAGGAAGTCTTCTTTTCGTCGCGGATTGTGAGAAAAGAGGAGGAGACAGTTCCATTGGCGCTGGGTTGCCGTCAGGAGGGTCGGGGGGGTCGGGAGGGATCGTCGCCATTATTTATTTATTAGATTAAACAGAGGAGGGGTTATATTAAACACTTACCGGACAGCACAGTACAACACAAAATATACACACACTGTAACCAATACTAAGTATAAAAGGCTTAGAGTTACGATTATTATGAAATGATCATGAAAAGAGACCGAAGTCACTGAAAATCCCTTGAACACGTGTATCTACTAACACTCGCGAACACGGAAAACAAGAAACATCCCTCGCATTTCTTTCTCTTGCCTCATTCTCATTCATAAGGTTTTCAAAATAGTCCGACTATTTACCCCTTATTTTTCCTTCATCCGTAAGAACCTCCCCTGCATTTTCATCTCTCATACATTTTATTTAAGAAACATCCCTCGCATTTCTTTCCCTTGCCTTGGAAAATCGGCATAGGTTTTTCTTGACCAGCTTGAGTTTATTTTGCTAACTGCCAGATTACATTACTTTTTTTATTAGATTGGCGTTCATATGTTTTACTAATAGGATGTGATGAGTAAATAACTAACAGTAAAATTTTGCTTAAGGGCCAACCGCTTTTACATTGCGTGCGTCAAATTTTGCTAACGTAATAAATTATCGGAATGTGTGTTCAACAAAATTAACTAATAGGCACAAATATATTAAAATTAAATAGCTAAATTGCTAATGCGCATTCGTAATTGAAATGAAAGAAAAGAAAAAATGCGTATGTACTGAAAGTAAACAAAATGCTGGCAAGAAAACCCGCTGAACTGCCATGTGATAACAAAATGTAGGGCAGGCGTACCGGTTTTGGCCACTTTAAGGATTTTTTCACTTTTAACCGCTTAGTGCTTAATGATCTTGTATTTTAGAGAAAATTTATAATGTAGAGTTATAGATAATTTATCGACCTTTAAGTGTACAATCTACAAAGTAAAAAAAAACAATAGTTTTTTTTTTTATTTAGAACAAATTCTGCGGAGGGGGCCAAATACACCGTTTGCATTGGTTTTGGCCACTTTCATAAAATTACTATATTTATAAGTTGAGTTTATGCTTAATTGATGTCTTATTAGAGTTCTGGACTAAAACACTACATGAAATAGTATTTCAATCACAGCTAGCTCCTTACTACAATTTTATAAGTATACCTTTATCACTTGATTAAACGTTAGCACGTACGTTAGCTAACAAAAGTGAGTTGTGAGTATTTTAAAATAAATAAACTTTATGATAGGTTGGAAACTTTCTACTAATGCCAAAGTGGCCAAAGGTGGCACAATGCTAAAATTTATAGTCCCACTTTTGGCCACTTATTGTTTCCCAACTTTTTGTAAGAACAGTGAAAAAACAACACTTAATCCATCTAGAAGAAACATATTCCAATATGATATAAAATATTAAATAACCATAAAATAATTTTATTGTAGAAAATTAACCTTTACCCTTAACATTTTGCTTAAGAATTTTACAAAATGTTAACTTTGAAACATAACACGTGTTTATTTCTAAAATATCGTACTACATAAAAAAAGCTAAGTGCTGTAATTATTAACTAAAAGTCCAATCTTTTATTCGCCGTTAATAAATATAAGCAATAATTATTTAATTTCTATTTATTTAACTTTAAAGTAAAAAAAGTGACCAAAACCGGTACAGTGGCCAAAACCGGTACGCCTGCCCTACTACTAAAGCGACATAACATAAAAAACACTGAAATTATGGCGCTTTATAAATACAGATTCATGATTTTCCTTTGAAATTCAGATTGCTAAAGCGCCAAAAAAGTCATCGGATTGATGTAAGATCAGTTCAGTTTGCGTCAATCGACGCAGAAAGAAAAATCCTATTCAACGATATATAACTCATTTTGGCCAAAATGGCGCTTTAGCAATTTCGCCTTTCCACTGTCGATATTATATGATGAAGCTTCTTTGGGTAAACTTCATAACTGCCTCCTAATATAGTGCGGTAAGGACGGGAAATCGAATACCAAACTCACTCAGTACCTACCTATACAAATGATCATTGATGCAAAAGTATCTATTGTTGCATCGACATCTTCGGCCTTACCGAGGTCGAAAACAAGGAAAGTTTGCGATAAGTACCTATAATATAAATAGCAGACCAAACCGCTTAAACTAGACATCGCAGTTCTACGATACTGGCTCAAAACATAGTATATAAATTTTAGTAGTTATTAAAATTTTTACTTTTTTGCATTCACAATGCAATTTTTATGGTAGAAAAATGGAAAATGAAGTATTTAGAATATTTTTTTTCTAAATACTTCATTTCCAATTTCCAATTTTAGTAGTCTTTATATTTTGCAAAAAGTTTTTCTTCCTCTAGAAAATCATAGCATAATGTTGTGACTCCTCGAGAAATTAAGATAAGTTCAAAGATGAAAAGCTAAAAGGCTTTTCACAGTTACCAAACCTAACCGGAGACTTATGCATATTATTGTTCTTATTATTTGGCCCAGTTTTGATGTCACGCCCTTTTAGTTTTTTTACAAGCGGAACTCGATAATAGTATATTATGATAAAAAACATACTCGAAGATGTCAAAAACCTAATCCAAACTCCGGCTGTGAATTAGACACGTTAACGATAACAAAGACACCCAATGAATTTATCTTTTAGGATATAACTTCAACAAGGCTCTCGAGATTACCGTTATGTCAAAGAGTAAAAAGTCTGGTTGTTGCCGTGAACAGCGGGCAGTGCGCCAACTCAGCGGCAGAACACGGTCGTCAGCATGGTTAACTCGGCTCTTATCGGTCTAATTCTGCTTGCAATCACACACACGTAAGTATTTGGTTTACACTACTTTACCCCCAACATTTGAATGACGTAACTTTCTTGAAAACAAATCAAGGTTAAATCTTGTTGGAGTCGAATTGAGTTAAGAGGTCTTTTATTTGGAACAACATTGCTTTGATTAAATCGTTTTGTTTTGCTATATTTAGTTAAAATTATGTATAAAGTGACCCCAACCTATGGAAGGACGAAACTAGGTATCTATTCGATTTATAACTGATATGAAAACCAGATGTGTTAATAATTATATACCTACGAAGTAAGGGTAATAATTAATAAGCTAATAATCTTTAATCCTACCTACTTTACTACTTTACTAAGTAACTTTCTTATAATAATGACATACCTACTTACCTCATCATCAGGTGTGGTGATGATGAAGACTAAGTGCTACGCCGTAGTGGATAAAAAAAAGAAACATGTTAGGTTTCATATCATACATAATTATTTTTCAAGCTCATCATACATGATTTTTAGGGTTCCGAACCAAACTGGTAAAAGGAACCCTTATGGTGCGACGATTAAGTCTGTCTGTCTGTCACAGCTGGATATCTCGAGAACTGGTACTAATGTTTTAGATGACGTTTGCCCAACTATTTTGCAAGTAAGAGAAATAAAATATTTCTATATTTCTTGCAAAAGAGACTGAAATGGTATCTTAAAACTTCGAAGTACTAGGGCATCATGTGAAAAAACGCTGATTGATTGACATTCTCAAACAGTTTTTCTTTTTTTCTTAGGCCGCATAGTTTCGACTTTTGATGAAAAATGAAAAAATACCGTGTGTGAACTGATAACACTTTTGTGATATTGGAAGGTACCTACTTACCTTTCTTTCTTTTTTTTGTTTATAATGAGGGCAAATAAATACAGTCTTTTTGTTTATTGAAATCGGCATGTTGGATTCAGCAGTCAGACACAGGGCCTGTCTCTCGCCGCACCCAGCCCTCCCGCCAAGCCTAATAGGCTTCGCGTAAGGGTTGGGTGGTTCTAACTAACCCCCTGCCCCGCTCCTTAGCGAGCTTGAAAGCTCCTCCTGTCAATCTCCCCTCAAGGTTACATACCTAGCTACCTAATGCAAGTTAGATTAATTGAAATTGCGATCCCATAATTTAATTAAATTAAAAACAATTAATTAACAATCGCCATTAAATTAAAGTGATCAACGTAAACATAGTTATCCTTAAATTCAGTACTAATGAATAGGTATGATTCAAAAAATATTTGAATAAATCCAACAATAGCCCGCTTATTATACTTACCTAATTCTATCAATATCTTGTTTCGGTTAGTTTGTTAGATAGATAAGACTACTATGTACAAGATTACTTTGTACTTGTCTTACTTTTTTAAATCGAACCTTTTTTTCATTTCCTTTTGTTGTCTAAATTTTTAAATTCTGAATGTAGATTGCCATAATGAAATTGTATTATCGAAAATACTGTTAGCATAAATTGCCGACAGAAATTAAAAAACTTATCTACGCAATATTTGCATTAACTAGCTGAAAATCGACATAATTAAGTACCTACCTATTTAAAAAGTTAAATGAACGCCAACTTCCGGTTCCTTCTGAGTAAGTTAGCTAGTACCTAGGTACCTAGTCTTTTTCTATTAAATAAATGCATCTTTATAAAAAAAAATATAACAAAACCTATTCTTGGGAAATACTTAGAAAGTACTTATTAAATTACGAAAATCAGTTAAGGTGTAGATTTCCTTGCAAAATTGGGTATGAAATTTCTTCAGTAGCCAGCTGCGACTAGGTACTATCTTCAAAATAACTCTACATTCACCACTAATCCATACTAATAAAATAAAATAAAATAAAATAAAAAAAGTCTTTATTCTACCACAAATTTCCATTTTGAAATAAATCTGTTTAAACAATAATATTTAAATGATAATTTACAAAATAAGTACCTAAGTATTTAATCTAATTTAAATTATATTTTCATGCAATATTCAAATTAAATATATAAAAATTTATTAAAAATATACTATTATTATTATTTTTACAATCCATATATACTAATACCACAGATAGGCTGTGCTAATACCTAGTATAAAATGTGAAAGTGTGTTTGTTTGTCCTTATTTACGTCAAAACGGAGGAAAGGATCGACGTGATTTTTGGTAGGTAGGTATGCTGCTACTTTTCATCCCGAAAAAATATCAGGTTCCCACCCCACGGGATTACGTCGTGTAACGTCGACGCGGGCGAAGCCGCGGGCGAAAAGCTAGTTTTTTTAGGGAACAAATATTTCAAGGGATGATTTGCTATTGGGCATAGAAAAGTACAAAACCGATTCGAATAAAATGTATTAGCTGGTTTTTTTCACAATTTCGTGGCAGGCCTTGTAATAAATTTGTTTGTATTGATAGATACTTTATACCCTGAAATGTTTGTATTGATAGACACTTTTATACCCTGAAATGTTTGTACTTAATGTCGTCACAAATTAAGATGCCCGTTTTGACACATGGTAATGACCTTAGAATGTAACTTGTTACGAAAACCAAAAAATCAAATAAATGCTGATTACAAAACAAAGGTGTTTGAAAATAATATGTTACATTTTTTAATGCATCATAAATTAAGGCAAAGTGTATTCCGCTTATTATTTTTGCGTTTATTCTAAAATAAACGCAGATTCGATTAACTACGAAACATCTCGAAAAACAGTTACGTTCTCAGTGTTTATTTTTTTAAATACTAGTGTTGTAACCGTTGTGTGCAGGGTTTCTCCAACTTCATTCAATTGCATCGAAATAATCGTTATAACCACTATAATGAAAAAAAACACGTGTGGCACTCGGGGACTGCCGCGGTAAAGCTATTGCATAAGTAAATAGTGTAATTACAAACCAAAACAATTATTCATTCAAAAAAATATGAACAAAAAGAACGATATTAAGAGCTTGATCATCGAATTTCGCGCGATGAACATTTATATAGATATAGGTACTTTCTCTGCGCGGCATTAATGTGTATTACCTATACCTATACCACTACTATATATTATGTGCCTATACACAAAAAACAAAGGTACCTACCTACTTCGATCAACAATAGTACTAGATGAAGGCTCACGAACTAAATGAAAACTTTATATGGCCAGACTGTCATTTTTTTAAACGGGGAAAAAAGGTAACGAATGTTACGATCTTACATTATAAATGACAAGAAGAGTTCCAAGTTTGAAATATTAGTATTATTGACACTGTCAAAATAATCTACTTATAATTATTATACTCTCAAGTGAGCGTTCGACGCTTGGCCATGTCTGTCACTCCAACTATGTATCTAGTCTATAACTAGGTGTTATTGTTGATCGAAGGGTACACTAAATAGTACACGTGCTTGGTTTAAGGCGATACTCGGAAAAATTATGCTAAAGCGAGATAGCAATGAGAAAACAACGCGCGCGGGAGCGAGACCGATTTTGCCGATTACGCAAAAAAACACAAAATCACTTCGTATTCAAAAACTATAGCGAGTTTAAAAAAATGCTTCTATACGATCCTAAATATTATTGGTGTCCACTAATTAAACCAATTTTCAATAGTATATGTATCCCCATTTAAGAATAATCTTGATATTTCTTATTTTTTAGAGGTATTTTCGAAAATAAAAAGTGTCGAGCCAAAATCATAAAATCGTGTTTCTGAAACTATACGATTCTAGATAAAGGTATGAAGAAATATATATCTTATTACCAGATTTGTAACAACTGTAACCGTCCTATAGTTTTAAATCAAAAAGTCCATACTTTTTCCGAGTAGCGCCTTAATGGTTTCTATTATATACATAACTAGCGGATCCTCGCGGTTTCACCCGCGTGGCACCCGCGTGGCACCCGTTCCCGTGGGAATATCGGGATAAAATATAGCCTATGTCACTCAGGAAGAATGTAGCTTTCTAATGGTGAAAGAATTTTCTAAATCGGTCTAGTAGTTTCGATGCAAACAAACAAACAAACAATCAAATCTTTCCTCTTAGTATAGATGAAGAATCCATACTAATATTACAAATGTGAAAGTGTGTTTGTTTGTTTATTTGTTTGTTTGTTTTTCCATCTTTCACGCCAAAACGGAGCAACTGATCGACGTGATTTTTGGTATGGGGATAGTTTGGAAGCTGAAGAGTAACAGATAAGAGGCTACTTTTTATTACGGAAAATTATAAAATAAAAATGGTAATTTTGTATGGATAATAGTTTTGACTGTCGTACGATACCAAACTGTCATTTATTCCATGGCCGCCTCCGCGTCTGCGCGCGGTCAAAATCGAATAGGTACTAATCTTTTCCATAAGATTAGAACAAAAAAATGTACTGTAACTAGCGCCAAAAATGCCCCAGACGCACATGCGCGCAGACTTATCTGTCACGTAAGTCTATGTATTTTACTCACTTCGTGATTATTTATTTTCATCTGTCTAATAATGGTGATACGAAGAACTCTGTCCTACTAATATTATAAATGTGAAAGTTTAGATGTTTGGATGTTTGTTACTCAATCACGCAAAAACGGTTGAAAGGATTTGGCTGTAACTTGGGACACATATACTTTATAGCTTGGAGAGGATCAAGGGTTCTTTTTATCCCGGCAAATTATATCATTCCCGCGGGATAACGTGGTGTAGTCCACGCGGGCGAAGCCGCGGGCGGAAAGCTAGTAATTTATATGGCAAAGCAACGTTTGCCGGGTCAGCTAGTGAATATATATAGGTATACAAGGTGTTAGGGGCACCGTTGCAAAAACTTTAAACATGGCTTCAGGCTATCAGGAAATGAAAAAAATATTTCGACTCTCCATACAAAATGTCCCGATTAGTTGCTAAATTTTTATGAAAAGTCGAATTTTTGACTGTCCGCCATCTTGTCGACAGTACTACTCTCTGTAAATTGGTGTCATCATAATAGCTTGTACTAAAGCCACCCAGCTGCCAGCTTGCCCTATGGCCCTATTCGCTAGCTCAAATGAAAAGTGGATGTAATTTCCACTTTCATTTGAGTTAGTGAAAACCCAGTCATCGTAGTTCTACTGATTTTAAGAAGTTGGCGATAAAAATAAAACACCCAGTTTTGATTTAGATTTTTATTACCTATTGTACCTATATATAATTATATATGTTTGTATTTATTATATACATCTTCTTTCTAAGACTAAGGTTGACGGAGTGGTTGTGGTCATGCATGGTCCGCTAAGTTGGTAGCGGCTTTTGCGGCGATGCTCCTCTATATCTCTCTATTTGTGGCACTGCGTGTGCATTCTGTAAGGGCACACTTGGTTGTGGACTTGATAAGGACTTGATCATCTTGTGGGTTATCAGCCGCGAAAACATTGACTTTTCCTTGTTTCTTCAATCGAACCGTTCCAAGGAGCTTGCATTATGGATGATAAGTCCAAACATTCTTAGAATTCGCACTTGCACAATCGTCGAAAGCCTTTGTTTGATCCGAAGCTCCTTTTTAGTGGAAACATTTGTGTGACGAGCAGTCCGTTTGATCATCATACCTCAATCTTCTTGTGGTACTTTTGTTGGAGCGTCCATGTTTCAGCTCCATATAAGAAGATAGGAAATAGTAAGCTTTTCGTGTAGGTATCGAACCTTGGTGTTATTGATTGTGCGGCGATCTTTCCATATTATTATCTTCGTTAGCTTTTCAAAGGCTGATCTGGTTAGGTTAGGCCAGCTCGTCTTTTGAGATCAACAATAACACCTAGGTCTGTGCAACTTCCAGAATTTGTGATTTCAAATCATCGTCATCAGTTAATATGTGTCACTATTCGTAGGTACTTAATTATTACACGGATTCACCAACACACTCTTGCCTTAACAATGTTTTCAACATATTATCGCACTGCTTTTACAAAAATATATTATTTTAGCAGCTAACTTTTTCCATACTTTTTCATAAAAATCCGAGATTGACAAGTGACATTAATTTGACATAATTTTGAGATTACTGTTTTTTCTTCTTTTTATTATTATTTCTGTTTCAGCCAGTGCTTCACGTTTTAGGCGCTAGTTACAGTACATTTTTTGTTCAAAAACTTATGGAAAAGATTAGTATTCGAATTTGACCTAAATAAAAATAAACACATGTAATCAAAAAGAGAAAAATACGTTTATCTCTTTTTAACAACAGGTTTTTTGTATATTTATCTCTTTTTACCAAAACAATGTTAGTAAGAGACAAAATATATGTAAACCCCTATTGTCAAAAAGAGATAAACAATGTTTTGTTAACCTCCTAGGGTGTTAGGTTTTTTCATGAAGTTTGACTTAATACTCTGAGGTAACTGGAGCTCTCACCCTGAATAAAAAAGTGTCGCCAGCAAATTTGACATTTATGTATGTAGTGGCTGTCGGCTGTCTCATATGACCATACGTTTTTTTAAAAAGTGTAGGTGAGACGGAAGACAGCCACTGTGTTATTTGTGGTATTCAAAAAATTGTTCGTACTGCACGCTCCAGTTACCTCAGTATTAAGTCGAGCTTCATGGGTTTTTTCGTTACGGAATTTCTTGGTTCGGTCGCCGCGCTCAAAGCCCGCGATAAAAGCTATGCAATAGCTTAAAAATCCTTAGATAAAACCTAGACAACCTTGCACACGTCACCATGTCGAATCGTCACGTTTACCTTTCTAGAGATTTCTTAAAATTGTTTCGTTCGGCTCGTTCGCATTGGACAAGCGTGCGTTCACCAAGAGCAGCCTTTACACGTTGACCCAACCACCGGCCAATACATCGTACATTGACACTTTTGAACGAACAAATTCAAAAAGGTTCTTTCAAAAGTGTCAATTGTACGACGTATTGGCCAATGGTTGGGCCAACCTCCTGGAAAGGTCCTGGTGGACAACCAGGATACACCACCTTCAGCGGAATCGCGGTTAGTCTAGAAGAATTTTTGAATTTTACGACTTTGAACGGCATGGAATGTAACAGTTTGACACCGGGTTTTTTTAGACTAATTCGACCCTGCTGAACACGATTTTGCCCGGTGACATTCCAATTTCCCCCCCCTAAATGTGCAATAAATGTAATAATAATATTAAGTCGGAAATTTTATAATTTTTTTATTATCATCAAACAATAAACACAATCTATGACGATTAAAATATACTTTTGTCTAAATTGAGGCCTCTTTTCTTTACAGATCCCTATACCTGCACCAAAACTTCTTTCTCAAACTACTTTAGTGAACTAGTACGTGCGTTAGTACATATAATATATCTTTGACTAGCACCTTGTAAAAGATTTGCTTGCTTATCTTTAGAAACCTACCACTACGAAATATAAAGTAGGTAGTTTATGAGGGTTAATTGTTGTTCAATGTTCGCAAGTTCGGCGCTGTAAGTTGTCAAAGGTGAACAAAAACTCGTATGACTGTAAATAGGGTCTTATTTTGTAGGTTAATATATCAAGATTGATTAGTGCATACATCACTTTGTTCCAAATTCAGCGGTTTCCCTATAAAATGGCGAAAATATAGTTAAAATTATTTAAAAAAAAAAACTTTGAAATTTGGGTGGATGTTACTCAAAAACTATAAGACTTATTAAAATAAAAGTTTTACCATGTGGTAGGTAATTTAATGTAGATTAATTTTGTCATTGACAGTTTTCATATAGATCTAATAGTTTTTGTACAAAACGGAAAAAACCGTGGCGAGGGACATATTTCCAATGAAAAAGGGGGGAAGGGGGGGGAAATTGGAATGTCACCGGGCAAAATCGTGTTCAGCAGGGTCGAATTAGTCTAAAAAAACCCGGTGTCAAACTGTTACATTCCATGCCGTTCAACATGAAAAGGAGAAGGCTTTTCAGATTATTCTTCTAGACTAGGTGGTCATTTGGCTGAAATTATATTCCTTAAATAATGTCATCAAATGCTCTTTAAAATTAAATAAAAATTGTGGCAATATCACTTAAACTTTTTTTATTCCATCTCAAAGTTCGAGCGCTCTTAATGAAAAACTCTTTAGTAAGTTTAACATTTTATAATAATAACTTTAGTCTCTTAATCTCAGTTCTCACTCTAATTAATTCTTCAGAACCTTAATCGATTAATCGCGAGAATCGATCACAGACTCGTATGGTTACATGCCTAATCACGTCACTTTAGCATGTGTCAAAACGGGCATCTTATTTTGTGACGACTGTAGGTAGGTACTTATTATTTTTTGGTAAGTAGTTATATTTTGTAAAATCTGAACAATTTTATTATTATGTTCCCTAGGTCCCTTGGGGGTTATACCAAATTCCCCGATGGCTTCACATTTGGAGTGGCCACTGCTGCCCACCAAATCGAAGGAGCGTGGAACGTAAGCGGTTAGTCATTATTTTAAAGAAGATCGATGGCCATTAACCTTTATGACAATAACAGACATATACACACAACCGCAGCTAAAGAACAAAGGAAGTCGCTTTAAATATACCTAATAATAATTGCACTTATGATAGCAGGCAGGTAGATAAGTAGGTATAATTTGCGCGTCTGTCTAACTCAACATCAGCTATCGCATCTCGCGATCGCTTTCAGTTTATCATCCATCACATTGTTGTTGAAGGCATTTGAAAAAAATATTTTTAGTACTGCAGCAATGGATGTACAAGATGTTTCAAACTGAAAGGGGTCGCTACAGATATTGTTCTCATAATCAGCCTCTAATTGCCAACAATCAGTCCTCGCTATCTGAAAGGTGTTACGATTTATAAGTTTTCACTGTACAGCCGTTAGGTACTTAGTTTCCGAATTAACTGACTTTGCATGCGAAGTTCAAAAACTCATGAATTCTCTATTCTATTCGTGACTGAGAAAAGACCGATAATATGTTAACCTAACCCTGATAAATAAGTCTGCTTATAGTCTTACACAAAAAATGGAAAAAATTCTCTAGATCAGTTTGCTTTGTAAAAATCTCTATAACGAACACGATAAGAAGAAAACAATTGATAACATAAGTAAGTAGATCGAGTATCTTTATCAGAGACTTGTGCTGGATACAGAATCGTATGTTTGGGTACCAATTACTTTAATTAATACCAACCAATTTCCAGCCTTTTCCAATTATTTATAAAAAAGCTTATACAACAATAAGTATAAACACTGTCTTCTAATCCCTAAGCCTACAAAATATATAATATAAATATAATATGTATTATGTATGTATGTATTATTATTAATTACAAATATTATTTTACTACTAGGCAAAACCGAAAATGTGTGGGATCGTCTTTCTCACACCCGCCCAGATATGATCGCCGATGGCTCCAACGGTGACGTCGCTTGCGACTCCTACCACCGATACCAAGAAGACGTAGAGGAGCTGGCCTACCTCGGGGTCGACTTCTATCGGCTCTCCTTCTCCTGGGCGCGCATCCTGCCTACCGGCCGCGTGGACTTCATCAACCCTGACGGTATCCGGTACTACCACAATCTGTTGGACGCTTTGGCCGAAAAGAACATTGAGCCTTTGGTAACAGTAATTACAGTATATTTGTATGCAATTAAATATTGGTTAGACTAGGTACTATAGTATTATCTTATCTGTGGTTAGATAAATAAAAAAAAATGTACAATCAATCGACGTGTTTCCACAACTGAGCAACAAAACGAACAAAACGAATCTTTTATAGAATGTCACTCGAACACAAAAAGCAATTTACTAAAACATTTTAAGTATAAATAGTAGATTGTACAACAAGTGCATAAAACATACCATTTTACCCGAGACGTATATATCCACCCGAGCCGTAGGCGAGGATGGATAGTCAATTCGAGGGTAAAACGGGTTTTATGTACGAGTTATACACTCTGCTTTTCACTTCGAGTGTGAGGAAAATAAATTACAATATTGCAAAAAAGAAAAAATAAAGACTTCGCCATATTGGCGGGAAAACTTTCTTTTTCTTTTTTTTATACGTGGAAGTGGCAGCACAGTTACTTAGCATAGATCGTAGTCCATAATGCTCTTGAAATACTTATTTCTTACAAAACTCATTAATTTTGCCTAGTTTTATTTATTTAGTAATTAAACATGGATTATGTACAAAATTTAAGAAACAAAATGAAACAACAAGTTTATTTAACGAAGTTTAATTGCGTTCGTGACTGTTTACCTGACGACCTTTGTCTTAAAGTCTGTGACATAGACGAAGATTTTACTTTATGCACTAGAGCATAAAAAGCGATTTTATGCAGCCTATACCCAACATAAACACGAACTTTACGAGCATGAGAAGTGAAAACAATGTTTAATGCGTATCACAAGTTTATTTCCGAAAGTATTTTATTGACCTTAAATGTGCCAATTAATTAACACTAGCGCATCTATTCAAATTTCAAAGTCACCGAGTTGAATTGTTTAAATTGTTTTTGTACTTAATCGCCATTGGAATGTGTTCAATAATTTCACATGGCTATTTGTATTGCAATAGGTGACACTGTTCCACTGGGACTTGCCGCAAACTCTCCAAGACTTGGGAGGATGGGCCAACCCAAAAATGGTCGACTACTTCCGCGACTACGCCGACGTCTGCTTCAAGGAGTTCGGTGGGAAGATCAAGTCCTGGATCACTTTCAACGAGCCGTACGAAATTTGCGAAGATGCCTACGGTGATGAGAAGAAGGCGCCAGCAATAGACAGCCATGGTGTTGGCAACTATTTGTGCAGTGATACTCTCCTCAAAGCACACGCTGAATCTTACCATCTCTATAATGAGACTTACCGTCCTACTCAGAATGGTAGAATTATGATTTCTATCAATTCAATCTGGTATGAGCCCGGCAACCCGAACGACGCTGAACAAGTTGCTTTGGCTGAAGTCGCCAATCAGTTCAAGGTAGGTAAATATGTATTGTCATTGTCACCGGAAAATAACAAGAACCGCAAATTGATAAATTTCCTAGGATTTTTTTTAAGAAATTTACTGAAGTCCTGTAGAACACGTGATAGGTTAGAAATTTAAGGCGATCGCGAAGCGCAGCGAAGCGTTTGCCTTAAACTTCGTGGTTTTTTTTTTTGGAAATTAAAAAATTTGCGGTTTTTATTATTTTCCGGTGACATTATACAAATAAATGTATATAGGCAGCTAAATTATAAACTTAACGGCGCCCCGATGGGGCGGGCGGTAGTAAAAAAATTTTGGACGATTCAAGTCATTAATTTTTTAAATCTAAGTATTTGAATAAAGAATTTTTGAATTTGAATTTTTTGAAACTTTAAAACCAATAAAATTAAATAGAAACAAGAAAATGACGAATACAAATTAATAGGAGAGGGGAAAATTTAAAAAGAAACCAGAAATGACGAATACAATTTGATAGGAGAGAGATTCATTTCATCGTAATTTAATTGTATAAGTAACTGTTATTATATAACTGACTACTACCTATATTATTATACCTTTAGATTACTCTGTGCTACTATGTAAATTTTGAGGAAGTATCCATGGCCTAATTTATGACATAGGTACCTACTTATTTAATAATTTTACAGTTCGGTTGGTTCGCGCACCCAATTTTCACCGAAGAAGGCGGCTATCCCGCAGTCATGGTAGAGAATGTAGCACAGCAAAGCGCAGCTGAGGGCCTTGCGAAACCCCGCCTGGAGCAATTCGACGAGTACTGGACCCAGAGGATCAAGGGCACCTCCGACTTCCTGGGCATCAACCACTACACCACGCATCTGATCACTGGAGCCGGAGTAGACCCCACCGCCAAGTCGCCTTCCTGGCTTAAGGATATTGGAGCCGTCACCACCATGAATGTTGGAGGTGATTCTGCCTCTGAATGGTTGAGAGTAAGTGACTGTTATGGAATTTTCTTCAGATCAGAATGATTCAATATAGGTATGTAGGTAGTGCTATCAAATGTTTTAAGTTAAACATCCATAAACTGATTTCACCTCATATAATCTTAATTATCCCGTAGAAAATCAACTTGCAAGGCGGGTGTTTTTTTATAATACATTTTGTTATTCGTTTCAGAGGGCCTACTCTGAAACGCAAAACCCGAAAGTTCGTTATACCCGTCCCTATCTCTAGTCATGACAGAATCGAGTGAAAGGGGTGGAGCTAACCGAAGTTTCGGATTTGCGTTTTAGAGTACGGTCCCAAGTTGATGGACTAGTATTATTACTCTCGTCTTGTGAACTTGCTAATAGAAACTATGTTTGATTAAATACGCGGCATGTAACAGGTAGTGCCAACTGGGTTCGCCAACCTGCTGCGCTGGTGCAAGAGCTCCTACAACGACCCTCCCATCTACATCACTGAGAATGGCTTCTCTGACCGTGGTACCCTCGAAGATTACGGGCGCATCAGTTACTTTAACGTAAGTTTATAATAGAACTAGCTGACCCAGCGCGACTTCGTTCCCGTGGCCCTACCCCTACTCCACCCTACCCTACCCGTACTCTACCCCTACCCTACTCTACCCCTACCCTACCCCTACCCTACCCCTACCCTACCCCTACCCTACCCCTACCCTACCCCTACCCTACCCCTACCCTACCCCTACCCTACCCCTACCCTACCCCTACCCTACCCCTACCCTACCCCTACCCTACCCCTACCCTACCCCTACCCTACCCCTACCCTACCCCTACCCTACCCCTACCCTACCCCTACCCTACCCCTACCCTACCCCTACCCTACCCCTACCCTACCCCTACCCTACCCCTACCCTACCCCTACCCTACCCCTACCCTACCCCTACCCTACCCCTACCCTACCCCTACCCTACCCCTACCCTACCCCTACCCTACCCCTACCCTACCCCTACCCTACCCCTACCCTACCCCTACCCTACCCCTATCCAACCCCTACCCTACCCCTACCCTAGCCCTACCCTACCCCTACCCTACCCTACCCTACCCTACCCCTACCCCTACCCTACCCCTACCCTACCCTACCTATACCCTACCCTACTTCTACTCTACCCCCACTTACCCCTCCTCCCCTATTTTCTCACCGTAAGAACCTTCCTTGGACTTCCACGAACATTTCAAGACCAAAATTAGCCAAATCGGTCCAGCCGTTCACGCGTGATGTCGTGACCAAGGGAAATAGGGATTCATTTTTATATATATAGATTCTTAGCAACTATGTTTGTACATTGTTACGTATTGCACAGCCAAAGCATGTTAGAGACACTTGTTTGCCAAACTATTTCCATTATACTTCTTTCTTTTCAAGCACCTTCTTACTGATGTTTTTTTTTTGCAGGATTATTTGAGTGAAATCCTGAACGTTATCTACGACGACAATGTCAATGTGTTGGGGTACACCGCCTGGACGCTCATGGACAACTTCGAATGGCGAGCTGGCTTCTCGTAAGACCATTTCAGTTCTTTATCAAGATAATTATAAATAATCATCAACTATACCTACATAGCTACTTAAACTATTTATAGGTAGTATTCTGTGCTATATAGCGTTTATATGATCGAAGTATACCTATAGCTTCGCTCCATTTCCTTTCCATAAACACTGCAATCCTTATGAGCTGCAATCACATTCTAACTATGGAACATTTTAATGTTTCCGTGCCAAAAGCACAGAATAATATCCAAAAGGTAGAAAAGAACCCTTATGGTGCGACTCAGTCTGTCTGTGTGTCACAGCTGGATATCTCGAGAACTACTAATGCTATCAACTTGAAATTTGGAATAGTTTTAGATGACGTTTGCCAAAGCCATCTTCTATCTCACTCGTTGCACTTGTAACAAGCCATGCTCCTTGGAAAAGCGGCAACGTTGCAGTCGATTACGTCAACGTGTTCTGTTTCGGTGGCCAAAACTGGAACTAACGTGTTTTGTTCATAATGTCATTTTACTGTCAAGTTGCTGAGAGTTGCACTGTCCAACCAGCGCTGCTGTCACCGGAACAGAAAAGATGTTGATCTATACCAGGGGGGTGTCACTCCGCAGTTTAGGTACGTTCGGCCGGCGCGCCTGCCGGGCAGGCGTATGGCAGAAGGATGCCGCTCGGCTCATACGCTCCATGTTCGCGCGTAAAACGATCGATCATTTCTGAGATTTTTGTGCACCGAACAATGACTACTAAACGTTCTTATAATCCGTATATAAGATACTGTTGTGTTTACGAGTGTCTAAATAAAAGAAAGAACAAAAGAAACAACAAAACCGAACTCGCATGTCGCTCGCAACCCTAACCAGCGAGCGAGCTGTTTGAGACATTCATAGAAATAGAAACGCTCGCGCGTAGATATTGGGTACAGTTTTGCTTGCATGCGCAAACTCTAGGTTATTATAACAGTAGGCAAGCGATGACAAAGCAACCGGAATTGGACTTTATTTCCACGCAGAAAGATTTATTTTTATTTGAATGAGCTTGCAGAGTGAGTCTTCTGTGCCTTAGCACTATTATTTATTCTGTGTCTATACACTTTACTCTTTGATCTATACTAAAAAGTATACTAATAAACAATCGTGTAGTGTTGCCAGGTTAGGCGATAACTCTCAAAATATGTGGAAGTAAAAATCAACGAACACTCGAAAAACAGTATAGAGGTAAATGCTTGGAACACAATTTATGACTTTGTAACTTTGTTTAGACTAATAAGGAGGTAAACATAGCAAAAGTTGTTGCAAAATAAATATAAATATTTTTATTTCTCTCTTATTTAAAATAATTGGGAAAACTTCATCTAAAACTATCCCACAAGTTGATTGATTTAGTAGTTCCAAAGCCATCTTCTATCTCACTCGTTGCACTTGTAAGCGCAAGCAGCCGAGAAATAATAGCGGGCCATGGTAGTTCTCGAGATATGAAAGACAGAGTCGCACCATAAGGGTTCCTTTTTTTACCATTTGGTTCGGAACCCTAAAAAGTTAAGACTGGTGAATCGAGCTATTCTGTCAACCAAAGAGTATAATAATATAATCACCCTGTTAATAACTAAAGAAAATTGGAGCGATGTTCTATCATAAACGACTACAGATCTCATCTATCGTAGACCGTAGTCCTTTTACATTTAACAAAGTTTTTGATAATTATGGAGTCATGATTATTGATTTGTAAGATATTTATAGTCAATATTCATATGCTGCAAATCAAATAATCATCATCATCATCATGATTATTGTTTTCAGTTGTAAGGTTGTCAGTTGTACTGGTACAAGAGTAGGTATCTAGTTCTTATATATTTTAGGCCCTCTTTTACCTGATTTATCAGGTTGTGAATACAATATTTTAGTTTCGTATTAACACCTGCCATGCTATGATACGGAACGGCAACATTGCTGTGAACCGGTTTACTCCTCTGAGTACTAAATCCTATGGAAGTGGCATACCTACGAAAAAGTGAGGTGTAACTAAGTCACAATGTATGAAAATCTTGGAATTCAATTTTAAACTTCTTCTAATTGTCGTATAAATCGGTCCAGCCGTTTCAGAGATTAGCCTGAACAGACAGACAGTAGACAAAAATTGTAAAACATGTCATTTTGGTATATGTACCGTATATTTAATCATATGCACGTAGTAAGAAGCGGTTATTTAATGTTACAAACAGACACTCCAATTTTATTTATTTGTATAGATTTAAAGAAGATATGCCATCTCCATAGGATTCAGTACTCGAGGTTTACTCGCTGTTTACCTGTCAAACGGTGCAAACGATGTCAAATCGGTTCACTTAAAACTACGTTGCCAACTTTATGCGCATGGCTTGTAGAAGACGATAGAGATGGCTGTGCCTGTACCACAGATTACTAAATAGTTACTATGTAACAGATAGTTCACTCCGCTAAGTCATTTAAATAAATAGCAACTCTAACTATAACGCAATAAAGTAGAATTCAGCATGTACGGCGCAGCAAATTACGAACGGCCACTCGTGGTCATTGCATCTCTTTCTATCGCATATATTCTAGCTCTTTTGCGGGCCTAATTTCTATGCCATACGCCTGCCCGGCAGGCGCGCCGTCCGAACGTACCTAAACTGCGGAGTGACACCCCCCTGCCTGTACCAAAGCCATCTTCTATCTCACTCGTTGCAAGGAGCGCAAGCAGCCGAGAAATAATAGCGGGCCATGCGTTTGCCCAACTATTTTGCAAAATAAAAGAGAGAAATAAAAATATATTCCTACATAATGTTTTTCGCAACAGGGACCGAACGGGGGGATCTTAAAAATTCGAAGTAGGGCTACTTATACTAGGGCATATGATGGGTTATCATTATGAAAGAGCGCTGCCTGCACCTTCTCATTTCTTTTTTAGCCCGCATAGTACCTACCTATGCGACTTTTGATGAAAAATGTAAAAAAAATCCGTTCCCCCCCTTATCTCCAAAGTTTGCATAGACAAAAATCTGATATTATTTTTATAATAAGGTAAATAATGGGTAAATATTACAGGAAAAAAATGGTAAACTTTTTCAGAAATCGTCAACAAAAATTACATTAGTTCCACTATCGATCGAGAGATGGTGCTGACCTAAAACTGCAATATTCTACATCGCAAATTTTCTGACGAAATATCTCGCCGATGAAAACGTTTTCACGTACTTCCTACCTACTATATTTATTATAATGGTTATTATTGTAACGGTACGGAACCCTCGGTGCTCGAGTCCAACTCGCTCTTGACCAATTTCACAATTAAAGCGATCGTACTGTCACTAGCATTATATTTACTGTGGTACTGTCGTCGTTTTTACCCCATCGTCGGGGTAGCACTTAGCCTTCATCGCACCTGATGTTAAGTGAAGATGGAACTGAAGGTGGAAGTGCACAGCTCCCGGGATCCTTAACCACAGAGGAACTGGCTATCTTATCTCTAACTGCCGCAACGTTCGTCGCTGTCGTGTCAAAAGAGTCGTTGTTATGGCGTCAGACTTAGATAAGATGGTGGTATAGCGTGTCAGGTAGAATTAGAACAAGTCCTACCACCAACCAAACCAAATAAAATATGTACCTACTCCCGCTGGAAATCGAACCCGGGACCTCTGGGTCTGATACCGATCGGTTGCAAAAAATACTATAATATTTGCCGGTGGTGTGTACCACAGACCACACAGGCGGCTATTACTTTTTAAGACAAATGACAATCTAAGTACTATTGTTTAATTATGTGAAGGGTTAAAATAAAAGAAAGGACGAATGACATACTTAAGTAAATTATAAATAACTTTTTTTTTGTAGCCAAGTGTCAAGTTCTAAAACAAAAATATGTATTACAGGGAGCGTTTCGGTTTCTACTACGTGGACATCACCCAACCAGACAGACCAAGGACTCCAAAGCTATCGGTCGAGTACTACCGGCAGCTGCTCGCCACTCGCGAACTGCCTCAGGACGACCGGTTCAAAGACCCGGCTGTAAGTTGATATTTATCTATGACGCATGAATATTGCATTACAGTAGATTTGATAAGAAAAAGCATGTAGGTAGTCTCAAAGTACCATCACGAAGCTCGATTGTTAAGCCACTTGCATGTTTTCTCTGTGTTCGTTATTAGGTACTGTGCCTGCGGCTACACCATCATTCTTAATTTAGCCGTGCAATGCAAACGTGCATACTGTTGATAAGTACACGTTTGCATTGCATGGTTAGAACACGGCGGCGGCGCGGCGGGCGCGTCGACACGACACCCTAGTACAACTCTCACAGGCCCAGTGTATATCTGGTTAAACACTTACCACCTTATTACAAAACGTGGACTAAAATAGTCCTGGTTTAAAACTGGTACTAAACTGGTGCTGTCACTTTCATTTTCCAAATGAAAGACAGAATTAGCATAAATTTTAAACCAGGTCTAACTTTAGTCTACGTTTTGTAATAAGGGGGCTTGAACTTGAGTTGTCAAGTCAAGTTCAGGGGCCAGTGTATCAGTGATGATCTGTGATCAGTGAATAGGTAAATACAATACACCGCAGCAAACATTTGTATAGACTTTGCAGCACTGGCCCTTACAAATCGTTTGGTGTATCTCTGGTGTGATTGTAGTTTAGGAGTTGGGCTATTTTCCAAGGTGATGTCATTTATGCAAAAAAGAAAAGAGCTGTTCCCGCAACGTTTGCCTCAGTGCCTACATAGAATGTTGGCAAGTGGCTCAATAGTCGCGGTTCGCGATGGGCCTTCCGCCCCCTGATTCACGAACCGTCTAAAACGTTCCTCACAACGGTTTGTATGTCTATGTCACTCACTGTAGAATAGACAAAGACAAAGCACAGAATTCGAATCGGATTCAGTTTCAGTCGGTTTGTGAATCAGGGTGCAGGTAGGTATGGTAAACAAACATATTTCACTTGCAATAACTAACACTTACGAATAATTTTACAAAATATTAATAAGAGATTACTTTGTAAATAAAGATTTTCATTTACCCTCCCCTAAAACTTCTGTAGTACCTACCAAATGCTTTATCTATCCATCCAACCGAGTAGTTATTCTTATTACCTACATTATCTGATGTTAGATAAATAGACGCTTTAACGTAACATTTTTGCTTACAGGTGAGGCGCCTTTAAAGCATGCTCTAATGTAACGCTTGTAAATACAATGTACCTAACTGACAAAACTTGATCATATTTGCAGTAAACGATTGCTTGTTTAATCAGTGGTTTTATTTTTGACAGAAATCACGTAACGAACTTTGAGTATTGTGAGTGAACGCGTGTTTGGTTAGAAGAAAGTGAAATCAATAAAGGTATTAAAACAAATATTTATTTCATTCATTTATGATATCGAATTATTTACAATGAAATTGATAGTAAATTAAAATTTCTCTTGACATTTCACGAATTTCATTGTTATTACATTGATACACAATAATACATACACTACAGAGAAAACTTGCATCTGCTATCAGACTGAAAAGATATGTTTGTAAATTATAAAGGCTATACTTAAGAAATAAACTTTTACACTTGATATATTGTTCAGAGTATTATTGTCGAAGGCGAGCGCGGCCGGGGGCCGCCGACTGTTGGCACATGGAATGTTTCTCAATATGTCAAGCAACGGAATATTAAGTAATTAGACGAGTTAACATATTCGATTGCAGTCACCAAGCAAAATCTACTGACAAACGTCAATCTCCATCACGCTCCACCGAGCGGCACGAATATAGGGAAAGGAACCGACCGAGAATAATGATCCGAACAATATGAGAAGCATCCCACTTACGGAGTACATTAGGTATACGAATACAATATAAAGTACAACAAATGGATCTACAGAATACAAAATAAAATGTATCATACACCCAGCACCGTTACCGCAAATTACTATAGTTACACAGACATTTATACGTGCTATTATATAACTGAAGGTTACATTAAAGTCTTATAAGAATAAGTATTTTACTAATATGGCAAAGTTTTCTATGTAGCATTTCATAAGGTCTTATTTCACAATTGTAAATCAATCAAGCTCGTTGACATCATCACTCAATAAACAATCTAAAGACTAGGTGGGCTAAAACATAATTTTGAGAAGATCTGACGTTTGGATAAGATGTAGGTGATGTATTGAATGAACAGATAAGATTAAGGCGTACTCACGTGACACGAGTGTCGGAGTACCTTAGAGCGAATACATTTGATAGCTATCTACGTTGGCACCTTACTGGACGTCTCATCCATTATATTGCACATGGCTACCGCAGCCGCACGCATCACCACATTAACACAGTTCTCCTGATACAACGCTACTATACATTTTATTTAAAAAAACATTCAAATTTTCTACTCAGGATTGACTCTTAAAAGCGAACGCACGCAGTCAACAAGTCGCGCTCACTCTTGGCGTATATTACCTATGCTACTCTATGCAAGCCGGCCGCACTCACACAAGCCAACAAACACGCACACCAACCGATCATCATTTCACAATAACTTTATGATAGTTGCCAACATTATCTAATACAAGATTAACTATAAAACTTAACGTCTATTAATAATCTCCAAAAATACACAGGACGGTGTAAGTCGACAAAACACATTACTACGAGTAAAATAAGTAGTTTATAAAATCGTGTCAAATTAATACATCAAAACTTTGACAATATAAGTGTAGAAATATTTTAACATTTGTCTAAATTACAAAACACAATAAATAATTTTTATAAAGGCACAATAAGGCACTGTTATGTTATGATGTTATCACAATCTTAAGTTTACCGATAATACAATAAAATACAAATAATTACTTAGAAACACATAATAACGCGACATGACATCAGGTAAAACTTGCATATCATATTTTATCAGCTCGATTTTTCGACATTTACAGTCCTATTATGTCCCGAAATAATAGAGCAGAAAATATGATATACAATACAAGTAAATAATACTCATAAAGCTCCGTTATTATATGTCTTTATACAATGCAACGCGAAAGTAGGTATAAGTCTTTAATTAGTTACTTAGTCGTATCAGCCAACATTACGTGTAGTTCAATAGTGAAAGGATTTCCGATAGTCTTAGGGGTAAAGAATATGGGAAACCTAGATCAAGCAATGATTTCTTGCAACACAAGTTCTTTCGGCGAAGAAAGAAAGGTTGCAGGTTGACGAACAGGTCGACGAACTATGCTCACGGATGACTCTGTCACTTAAATACTAACTATTTATTCCTAGACAATGCTAACCTTTTGGATGCATCACCGAACCGAACATGCTTACTACGCGCTATTCAATTCAATGCCCTTAAAACTAAAAAAAAAGATATACATTATAAAACATCCGCGCTTAGTACAAAATGTTACTTCGGACTCGACACAAAATGTTTCAGAAGTTTGCAGTCCGTTACCGCTTACTATTATTCAGAAACACTCGTTACCATCTCATTTGGATAAATGCAGAGACGACGATACTTCTTCTGGATAATGAGTAATGTAGTCACGTAGCGCGTAGCCGTGAGCTCTCGAGTCGTACTCATTTCACGTTTCCGACACACACGTTGCACCAGTTTTTTGTAATTTTCTTAGCGAAATGTACATCATGTCTAATGTTAGGTCACTGACAGCGTTGTCGTTCGAAGCGGTAAGTACGCTAATTGATAACATAATAACTAATTTGAAAGTTTGTAAGCATTGAGCACGCGACGGCACTACAGCCAAGTCAGCACGTTGTCGGGCTTGCTCGGCGTGGAGTTTATCAGCGACTGCACATCGTCTAACAGAATGTCGTTTGTAAACTCGTTTAACTGCAACAAACAAAACAATTATCAATACCGTTAAACGAGATCGAGTAATAGCCACATTAGCCTCCCATAATGCAAGAATCAAGAACACTACGAAAGGTCCAGGAAACCCACAAACGTATCGAATTTTAGTTTTATTTTAGTTAAGTATTGTAACACGAATTAATAGGAGACTCGAACAGAACCTAATATAAATTTTTCTGTTCCATTTTCTAAAATTACAAATGATTATAATGTATTAAAGCAGGAAAATTACTTTATATGCCGTTGTACGTAATTAATTCTATTCATTTGACGTATTTCCCATTAATGTACAAAAGTGACTCATTCATAACTATGGATATAAAAAATATATGGGTATCGAAAAGGAAAAACAACACAATAACCATGTACGGTCCATTTCCTTAACATTATCAGAAAACTATACTCAGTGTAGGTATAGCTCTTATTAAACCGACACACGTCTTTTCAAATAACAATAAAAAATAAATAAAAAATTAAACCGACACACAGGAGTAAATTTATATTAGTAAACAAAAACATAGACGCACGTTATGCAGAATTAGTAAGCATCGTACCTGATATTACCGTTCAATATCCGAGCCATAAAGCAGGAAGCAAAGTTACCTGTAAAGAAGGTACCAAGTCGTCTGTAGGGTCGATGCTGTCCCCGATGGCCATGTCGGTGGAGTCCATGTTGGCGCCCGCCTCGCTGCCGCAGTCCATGCGGTCGTCCATGCCCGCCAGGAAGTCCTCGGGCGTGTGCGGGATGGAGAACAGGCTGTCCCCGTCGCCCACGCCGCGCGGCACGGCCATGCCCAGCCCGCTGTCGGCCGACTCCTGCCGCTGGTGCTCCGTGAGCCCCGACAGGAACGGGTCCAGCGACAGCTCCGTGCTCGCCACCGCGCCCGTGCTGTTCGCCAACGACGACATTATCGACGACGACTGGCGCACCATCAGCTCTTGCTGAAAACGCATTAAAACTTCTTTACGACATGTCGATTGATACGTTTTTGGGAGATCTCGTGTCCCACTAACCTAACCGTCTGGCGTTCGGCCAAACGTTCGCAAGGTTCGACCGAAAGGGATTCCTCCTTCGAATAGAAACTGGCGAGGTCGTTCGGCGGACGTCGGGTATATGGGTATTTTACCTGGAGTCTTATCTCCTGCTGGCGTTGCTTCAAACGATCTCTTTCGAGCTGTAAGGACTGTAAGCGTATCTTCTGTTGGCAAGCCTGGAGCTGTGCGTTCGCCCAGCCTCCGCCCGCGAGTCCCGCGTTCGCTGCCGGCGTGCGTTGTAAGTGTTGTGCTGTAATCAACGAGCCCAAATTAAGTCAAGATAACAAAGAGCTGTTAAAACCAACGTCTCTCTAAATATCGAAGCCCAACTTACGTATTCTAGGGTCGAACCAAGACGTTGTTCGGGCGGCATGGTTTATAAAATAGGTTTCACCTTCTGGTGTGGTAGCCTGCTCCCAACCTTCTGGCAGCGGCCCTAGCGGATCCGTCGTCGTATTACTACTTGTCGTCTTTGCTGCTGTAATTAAAAGAGAAAAGATTATATTAGTGTGTCATACTGGAACAAACTTTTTGTTTTACATATAATAATGTACCTATAACGATCAAACTTCGTCGTCGTTCGTCTAATGAGAGTCAATTTCGGGATAATTAACATGATTTCAAAGAACACAATAGATAGATATGGAGAAAGTTTCTGTCTTAAAACAGATGAGTTTAAAATAGGCGCTCTTTCTGTGTAATAAAGTAATATTATCAGTTTTAATCAAAAGAGTCGTTAAAGAAATTCAGTTGAGTAAATTCATAAATACGAAATATAAAACAAATCGTACGACGCGATATAGTTAATTGATTCAATATAGCACGTTATGTTATTAATAGGTAGTGTTTTACTTTTTGTACATTTGTTACCATGCGACAATTTTTTTGTCTGCTTTAAGTTAATAAACCAGAATGATGTGAAAACATTTATACCTAAGTACAACCAACCTACCTAATGTAAAATCGACATAATATACTGGTACCTAATCATAAACTTAGGTTAGGAATACTAATGAAGCATTAGTAATGATCATACACAATGCGACGGTTTGCAAAATGCTAATTTATACTTAAGTATTTAATTTTTTTTTATCCACAACGATCCAAGCAGTACTTAGCCTTCATTACACCCTGATGTTAAGTGAAGACAAGGCTGATAAAACCGCCTTCTAAAAAACCACATCAAAAAAGTAAGAAATAATTCCTCACCAAATAAATAACGTAAGTACTCTGAAGTCGGGCGTGAAACATGTACAATTTTTTGTTGTTTTTGTTAAAACCCGCCCGACTTCAAAGTACTTACGTTATTTATTTGGTGAGGAATTATTTCTTACTTTTTTGATGTGGTTTTTTAGAAGGCGGTTTTATTTTTTTATAAAAATAATTTTTATTTTACTCTTTTTAGTGCATCGTGCAGGCAATTTGCGTGTTTTCTGGTAAATAGGTATGTGATCAAACTCAAAACCTCCTTTTTCGAAGTCGGTTAAAATACCTTGAGGTATCCCCTTTTTAACAAAACAAGAATCATCTAAATCGGTTTATAAACAAAGGAGTTATGCCTAAAGATACGTATTAAATTCACATAAAGTGGTAACGAAAACGACAGTATTTTCAAGATTTCCTGAAAACTACTGAACCGATTTCAAAATTTCAAAAAATGGGACCAACTTGGAAACCAACCTGATGTAATAAAGTTTGAAACATTTCAATCGGTTCGGCCGTCTTCAAGTAATCGGTGGACATACACAAAAAAAAAACATACATACAGACGAATAGAGAACCTCCTCCTTTTTGATTTAGAAGTCGGTTAAAAATGGAAGCGCACTACTCCCGGAATCCACAATCACTTGAGGAACTCTCTTTATCTCTAACTGTCGGAACACAACAATGCTGAAAAACATCGTTTTTATGGCGTCAGACTTAGACAAGATGGTGGTAGCTAGCCAGGCGGACTTATAACATAACAAGTCCTACCACCAACCGAAAGTTGCTCTTTCAATTCAAATGTGCCTATCTCTTAACCAAAAACTTGCTTTTTATTAAATTATTTTAGATCACTGATGGCTTGCTTATTATATCAGATGCGTCTGTGTTTGTTATGAAAAATTAACCTCTATGTACAGATAAGCGATGAAACGCGCAACACTCTAGGCACACGTGATACGAAATCAGGTGAAGATTGGGAAGGTCACCGAGAGCTTGTTCCAAGAACACACGGCGCCAGCGCACCGTGATTCACGAAAGCGGATGTCGGCCGCGCTATACTCACCCTCGTACTAACTAATGCCAACAAATCAATGACACTAGATAAAAAAATACGGGTCAAGACCCAGTCGGACTCGCGCACCGAGGGTTCCGTACCATTATCATGAATATAAATATTTGGATATGTTACTTTACGCGCACTGAAAATGTTTTCATCAGCGAGGCTATATTCGTCAGAGAATTTGCGAATATTGCAGTTTTAGGTCAGCGCCATCTCTTGACCGATAGAGGAACTAATGTAATTTTTGTTGACGATTTTTGAGAAAGTTTACTTTAGAGACATCATTTTATTTTTCCTGTAATCCTTACATAAACTTCTGTCCCATAAAATAATTTCACATTATTCTCTATGCAAACTTCGGATACTATTATACATTCTGTGCTTCGGAGATAAGGAGGGAACGGTATTTATTTTTACATTTTTCATCAAAAATCGCAAACTCGCATGGGTTAAAAAAAAGAAAAACTGAGAATATGCAAGCAGCGCTCTTTCTTTAGTAGCTCCATTTCGAATTCGTAAGACCCCCTTTCAGTTCCTGTTGCAAAAAAAGATACGAGTGTAAGTATATATTTTTATTACTTACTCTTATATTTTGCAAAATATTTGGGCAAATGTCATCTGAAACTATTCCAAATCTCAAGTTGATAGTATTAGTAGTTCTCGAGATATCCAGCTGGGACAGACAGACAAACTGAGTCGCACTATAATGGTTCCTTTTTACCATTTTGGTACGGAACCCTAAAAATAGTAGGTACCTATTTGTTCCCAACAACAACGTTTTGGGCAGCGTTTGGGAAGCTCTGGATTCTGTGGCTCCGGCACATATTCGCGTCCGAAATACCTCAATGTCTCAAGACGAAAGTCTTTGACCAGTGTGTGTTGCCAGTAATGACCTATGGAAGTGAGACGTGGTCTTTTACTATGGGTCTCATAAGAAGGCTCAAAGTCACCCATCAGCGAGCAATGGAGAGAGCGATGTATTTCCCTGCTCGATCGAATGAGTAATGAGATCCGCAGGAGAACTAAAACAACCGACATCGCTCGAAGGATTGCATCATTGAAGTGGCAGTGGGCGGGACACATAGCGCGGAGAACCGATGGCCGTTGGGGCGGAAAGGTTCTCAAAATTAAATGGCGACCGCGTACCGGACGACGTTCCGTGGGCAGGCCCCCTACAAGGTGGACCGACGATCTGGTCAAGGTTGCGGGAAGCCGCTGGATGCGGGCAGCGCAGGACCGATCGTTGTGGAGATCCTTGGGGGAGGCCTATGCCCAGCAGTGGGCGTCGTTCGGCTGACATGATGATGATGACGATGACCTATTTGTTGTCAATGATAAATTCTTCTTCTGAGCGTTTCGATAGCAAACACGTTATAAATTGATCAACTACTTATGTATTCTACAAGAAGCAGCGCCCGTCATTAGTTTTAGAAAACATTAAGTTGGTACGAAACTGGCAGCTACCATTACTTTTTCCGCGTTTTTTTAACTCGACTTCCTCTAGAAATCCTACTAATATTATAAATGTGAAAGTTTAGATGTTTGGATGTTTGGATGTTTGTATGTTTGTTACTCAATCACGCCAAAACGGCTAAACGGATTTGGCTGAAATTTGAGACAAATATACTTTGTAGCCTGGAGAGGAACATAGGTTACATTTTATCCCGAAAAAAATACACATTCCCGCGGGATAACGTCGTGAAGTCCACGCGGGCGAAGCCGCGGGCGGAAAGCTAGTATTTTATAATTCTGTAACAATTATCTGTCTTCTTCCACATGATTCCACGTAGGTATGCTCTATGTATCCCTATACCAAAACTACCTAATAATATAATATTGTGTTAGGTACCGATATATAGGTTTGCATGATGTATAGGCTAGATATACATCATCATCATCATCATCATCAGCCCGTATCCGTCCACTTCTGGACATAGGCCTCTCCTAGTTCACGCCACTGAGCACGGTTTTCAGCTCTTCGCATCCAGCCCCCACCTGCCATCTTTCGCAGGTCGTCACTCCACCTGGCACCAGGGCGCCCTACGCTACGCTTGCCTAAGCGCGGTCTCCACTCCAGATATACATGTATTAGGTATATTCGGTTTTTGTATGAAAGACTGTGAGTGTGTGGTCGATTGCGGCCAACTGACAGGCCGTCGCTAACAGGCGAACTGAACGTTTGTGGGGCTCTTTAGGAACGTCTCAAACATCATCTTGTCGCATCAAATGTCAAATGTATAAAAGAGACGCCATGATGTTTGACGGTCCCAAAGTGGTTTAACGTTTGAGAATTCGGTCGAATTCTAACGGTACAGAATGCGGGAAGCTATACTTTACTTTGTTTGATACCATGTAGAGGATGTAGATATGCGTGATTTTTTGGAATCTTGGACCCAAGGAACATGAACTCTACGTGCTATGTAAACGTTTAACGTTAACAGTACCCAATGGTGTAGGTACGTTTGTCAATGAACAAACGTGATAGAAACGTTTGAACTAAATTTTAACAAATAGATTGTCATTGTAAAGAAATATAGGTAGAATCTCAGAACAATAACTGGTAGAATAGAATTCTTAACACGAACGTGATTGTAACGTTTTCACATTGACAAAGTTACGCTATACGAATTAAAAAGATGTGCAACTAGACATATTAGTTATAATAATAATCCCTGTCTAAATATAAGAGAAACAACACGTAACAAAACAAAACTTAATTTTAGCGTAGATTTGTACGTGCAGTCTACGTGCTTTACTCGTAGATATACGTAAGTACTCGATTTGATAAAATACAACGTTAGATTATGACTTTATAAAATGAAAAATATCACAAGGGTTTCAAGTATAATGGAATTGAATCTGCACCTTCTTGCAGTCATGTGATGATATGATACAAATGCTTTGTTCATTAAGCAAGGTTTGTATGTGGAAGCCAAAGAAATATCTTGTATTTCGACCTGTTTCTTGGACTTTTTGATTACTTTTTGGTGACAGAAAATAACCCTAGAGTTATGGGATATCAAAAGAAACACCTTGTATAATTAACAAGCAACACATGTGGAAGTCCCTATATTATTACTTCTTAGGATCAAAATGTTTTAGATGGTCGAACTGAAATACCTATGTAGAGAAATATGACCGATCCGAACGTTCGGTAACCCCTACCCGCGGCTGACTGTACAAGTATAATTATTAAACATTATTAGCAGTCACTATTACTCAACACAAACAGTGGTTGAGAGCTGTTACGTTATTTAAATAACGATTGCCTACCGCTGCGCCTGCGCTGCGCCGCGCAATTTGTCTGTTATATAGAAACATCGCTGCGCTCAAAATTACTTTCTACAACTAGGTATGAATAATTTACTAAACTTGGCAAGTTTAATAAATTACGGATGATATTTTGGGAATATTCACAACATATGTATCTCAGGAGAGCGTAATAAGAAAGCGATTTCACCTCGAACGATAACAAAGCACATAGCGATGTCAGATTACGGAAAAATGTGCTAGGAAAACACAATTTATTTGTTTTGTCACCTGATCTACATAGATTGTCTCAGGAGCAACGATAAGAGTCACTTACTTTGTGGAGCTTCGCCATATGGAGAACGTGACTAGAGCACGTATTAGGCAAAACTATTGGTCGTAATTTACGGGTTAGTGTGAGAACACGTGAGTCGGAATTTGCGATTCAGCTCCTTCGCTTGTTTTGTTTAGGTACGTGACAGAACAGTCTGGCTGGAAGTGAGCGAGGTTTGTTTATCGGGAAACAACAAAGAGATGGGATACGTGTCCCGTCGAGTGTGGATATGTCGCAATCGCAAGCCTGCTGAAAGCAAAGTGTGAGCCCTGTCTGGGTACCCAGCTGCCAGGGACGCGGCGGGGCGGCGGCGGGGCGGCGAGCGGGCGCGGCGGCGGCGATGTATTTTCCGTACACCTTTCAACGCTCGTCTCACATCGACCGACGGAAACAACGCGTTAATTCCCGTCATAAAATCAGTTTTAGAATTCGGGTTATTTACTTGTTTTTATTTCAGTTCCATGATAATTTTAAACCAGCCGCTGTGGCCAATTAGATCATGTAAATACGGTTAGAAAGAACAAACATGTTTATCTACTTATAATTTTGTACTGAACTTAAGGATTTATAGCTAAATACTTGAAATTAAAAATTCTTAAATCTTAGAAAATCGACGTGAAATTCTTACTAAATAGGTACCTAGGCAGATGATAGGTAGGTATACATACAGGTAAGCCACTTTCCCTGATAAATATTTTCCTGATTTATAAATTATCTATGTAATAAATATAATTATTTTGAATAAAACACAACGAAATTGTATACGAGAAGTGGTAAAATTAATATTTAGCTATGGTACCTAACATTCCTGATACAGCTTTGAATTGAGTGTGACATCATCTTGTTGATAATAATGGAAAACCCAATATAAGAAGAAACGGTACCTATGTTTTATATTTACTTGAACAGTCATAAATAATTTAGTTAGTCGATTAATTAGTTAGTTTAATAATCGATAGTTAATTGCGATAGTTATAAAAATTGCATTGTGTGGCAAAGAAGTAATAATAATTTGAAAAAGACCGTATGGGTCAAACGCCAAACTCAAAGACCGCCTCTGGCTCTGTGTCTATAGGTAATGGTAAACACCACCGGTATGAGGCAGTGCCGGATTTAAGCATAGGCAACATAGGCAGTTGCCTATGGGCCGCCACCACAAAGGGGCCGCCACCACACCACAAAAAAAAACTATAAAGGCTCAGTAGAAACAAAAAATACTGAGTTTTTTTTACAAATACATAAATGCCCTCGAAGAAATGTTTGAGGACGAGGAAGACACAGTTAAATCAGGAGCAAAAGCAGGCTGTCGTTCTGCATGATAGGATGGCAAAGCTAGAAACAGCTAAATATTCAGTTTTTTGGGATGATATCTTTCGATGATATGATGATAGGCTTTCGCTGACTTTGTTTCTAGTTTAATTTTGAATAAATTTTATGTTAGCCAACGTATTCAGGTGCTTTCTTCTTAAAGAAACTTTCAACAGGTAACCACAAACGATTTGAGGGCCTCCACCACATGCTCTGCATTTGAGGACCTCCACCACATGCTCGGCCTATGGGCCGCCGAAGTATGAGGTATCAACCCAAAGGTTGTATTCTGTATGGTTGTTGGCTTGGTGGTAGGTAGTAGGTAGTAGGTAGCTTGTTCTAAGTCCGCCTAGCTAGCTACCACCATCTTATCTAAGTAGGGCAGGCGTACCGGTTTTGGCCACTGTACCGGTTTTGGTCACTTTTCACTTTAAAGTTATATAAATAGGAATTAAATAATTATTGCTTATATTTATTAATGGCGAATAGAAGATTGGACTTTTAGTTAATAATTACAGCACTTAGCTTTTTTTATGAGTACGATATTTTAGAAATAAACACGTGTTATGTTTCAAAGTTAACATTTTGTAAAATTCTTAATCAAAATGTTAAGGGTAAAGGTTTTGTAAAATCATTTTTTTTCTACAATAAAATTATTTTATGGTTATTTAATATTTTATATCATATTGGAATATGTTTCTTCTAGATGGATTAAGTGTTGTTTTTTCACTGTTCTTACAAAAAGTTGGGAAACAATAAGTGGCCAAAAGTGGGGCTAGAAATTTTAGCATTGTGCCACCTTTGGCCACTTTGGCATTAGTAGAAAGTTTCCAACCTATTATAAAGTTCATTTATTTTAAAAGACTCACAACTCACTTTTCTTAGCTAACGTACTAGAAAATTAGCGGATTGAGGCTAGTGTAGGCACTAGCCTACACTAGCCTCAATCCGCTAATTTTCTTATAATCAAGTGATAAAGGTATACTTATAAATTTGTAGTAAGGAGCTAGCTGTGATTGAGATACTATTTCATGTAGTGTTTTAGTCCAGAACTCTTATAAGACATCAATTAAGCATAAACTCAACTTATAAATATAGTAATTTTATGAAAGTGGCCAAAACCAATGCAAACGGTGTATTTGGCCTCCTCCGCAGAATTTGTTCTAAATAAAAAAAACTATTGATTTCTTTTTACTTTGTAGATTGTACCCTTGAAGGTCGATAAATTATCTATAACTCTACATTATAAATTTTCTCTAAAATACTTAAGATCATTAAGCACTAAGCGGTTAAAAGTGAAAAAATCCTTAAAGTGGCCAAAACCGGTACGCCTGCCCTACTTATGCCACTGTAACAACAATGATTTTCTGCATTGTTTTGTTCCGGCAGTAGAAATAAGATAGCCAGTTCCTCAGCGGTTGAATATTTTATCACGACTCAACATTAGCTGCCGACGAAAAGCTGTCGTTATAGTACTTAAGGCGCCGATTCCCCAAAATAGGGTATTTTAAATTATAGATTACTCGTAAATCACAAGTACTTAAAATTTGGAAAAAATATATGTTATTTTACAGTTCTTTAATCAAATTAATCTTCAATCTAGTGCTTCCGGCCGGTTTTTTTCGATTGGTGATATTTTACTGTGTCAAATAAAATCCCAAACATCCGTCTAAGAATAATTCAAATATCATATTACTTGCAGTATAAGTACTTGGTTTTAGTTAATGAAAAAGATTTGAAAATAATTGTCTCTGAATAGTCGAGGGATTCCGGCCGTCATAAATTTAATTTCTTATTATTAAATTTTTCGGGGCGCTCGCGAGTTCACAGTTCACTGCTGGCTGCCGCTGGGTCTGCGCGAAGTGTATAGAGCGCGGCCGAGCAAGCGTTATCGTGCCTATTTCGGTCGGGATTCCTCGCCTTAATCGTTATCGTGATAGTATTAATTTGTATGAAAACCAGAGCAGCGCCTTTTTCGGTCGTTTAAGTAACTGAAACTCAATACATATTTAGCAGCAGCACTTTAACAGTTTTGAAGGACGCTACAGTTAACTATTCGATTATCTTAACGATAGTTTTTAATTCTAGGGGTACGGACGGTACCCCCATAACAATAATAATAAATAAATAACTTTTTACAATCAAACCAATTATCTAAGCCCATCTTAATTTCATTGAGAAACTGTGTGAAAACTTGATAACGGATAACATTACATTGCTAGTAAGGCGTCTAAGGCTTTAGGGTTTGTGATGCGTATGTCTAACGAATTTAAGACCCTAAAATCTGTTAAGATCTTGTACTGCGCCTTCGTGCGCAGCCATCTGGAATACGCATCTGAAGTATGGAATCCTCAGTATAATGTCTATGTTAATCGCCTAGAGAAAATACAAAAAAGATTTTTGCGATATCTCGATTTCAAATCAAGACAATGGTCCTTTGACTATGAACATCGCTGTAAACGATATCACTTCTTACCCCTTCACTTGAGGCGCGAAATAAATGACATTTGCTTCTTATCAAAGCTCGCAAATGGCAAAATAGACTGCTCAGAGTTGTTGTCAAAAATTGGTATCCGTTCTAACCCACTGTCTCTACGTCGGCGTCCTATGCTTCACGTACCTTATGCACGCACGAATTACCGTCATAACACTTTTATGATACGAGGTTGTGATACCTACGTTAAGTATAGTACCGAGCACGACTATGATCTATTTTCTACCAGCACGGCAACTATTAGGCGATCTATTGGTCAGAACTTTTTTGAATAATGTTATTATCTTTTGTATTGTTTGGACTGGGAATGGTTCTAAGTGTGATATGGGTTTATGAAATACTTTAAGATTAAGATTGTTTTATTATAGTTTGTTGTTTGTTACATAGTATTTATATGTGAGGGTTTGTAATTGGCTTTGAGGTGTTAGTTTGAAATTATCTGTGCTTTTGATAGCTGTAAACCTTCTTTAAAAATAAAAAAATAAATAAAATAAATATAAATAAATAAATATATAAGTACTTACTTAAATACTTTTTGTTTGTAAATACATACTTAATATACATAGAAAACACCCAGACCAAGACAAATAGACATGTTCATGCACACAAATATTTGTCTTGTTCGGGAATCGAACCCGAGACCTCTGGCGCAGAAGGCAGGTATCCTACCCCTGAGCCAAATGGGTCGTCCCCATGAAAACCTATCATTATGGTTGCTCATCATGGTGCTGGTGGCTCGTTGGTTTTCACACAAAATATATAATCCCGATAACGGTTACCATATCAGAGTAGGTGTGATAAAGGCTAAAGCATTACACCTTTATTAAAGAGTTTAAAATAAATGTCTCGTACCCTTTTTTTGTTTATAATGAGGACAAATACAGTCTTTAAGTATACCAAACGGCATATTGGACTCAGTCATACATAGGGCCTTTCCCTCGCCGCACCCAGCCCTTCCACCAAGCCTAATAGGCTTCGCATCAGGGCTGGGCGGTTCTATCCCCTACCCCTCCCCCTAACGAGCTCGAAAGCTCGAGAGGGGGCCAGGCAGAGGGAAGGAGCCTCCTCCCAATCTCCCCATAAGGTTACCCATTGAAGGTGGGCTGACCAGATGGTGCGATCGAGAGCAGGCACGACTACCAACTAAACCCCTTAGGTACTACTTTCTCTCCGTCGTCGTCAGTTTTAACCTCACCGACGGTGAAAAGCTCGTAATGCCAAATGTCTCGTACCTGGAGTGGCTGCTGGTGTGATGGTCTGTGGACTGGGCGTCTGCGTGAGAAGCGCCTCAGCGCTCTGGTGCTGCACGGCGCCCGCCACCGCCTGCGCCGCGAGCGTCTTCCGGGGGTCGTCCCATGTCGTAGTCTTTGTAATGTGACTGAAAATAACAAAAATATTTATTACTCTCTTGCATTATTAATTATTATATTGATATATTTACTAGAATAAGTTTTTAGTAAGAATTTCATTTTTATGACAAGCTTTTTTCCTGACTGTACTTTAATATTGTATTGTCATCTAAACCAAACCTGTACTTATACAAAATTTCAGCTCCATCGGACACTGGGAAGTGGGTCAAATAAAGCTTGCAATATTTGTCCCCCACTAACTAACTAACTAACAAACTAACTAACTAACCAACATGGCAAGTTAATAAAAAGCTTACAAAAATTATATGACCAAAGTGGGTTTAGCGGACGTAACTAGCCATAAACTCACCTCCCCGTAGCCATATCACGAAAACTGTCGTTACGATAATCGTATTAAGGCGATACTCGGAAAAAATGTGCTGAAGCGAGATAGCAATGAGAAAACGACTCGCGCGGGAGCGAGACCGATTTTGCAGATTAGGCAAAAAAAACACAAAATCAGTTCGTATTAAAAAACTACAGCGATTTAAAAAAAATGCTTCTATACGATCCTCAATATTATTGGTGTCCACTAATTAAACCAATTTCCTATAGTGTAAGTAACCCCATTTAAGAATAATCTTCACTTTTCGTATTTTTTAGAGGTCTTTTCGAAAATAAAAAGTGTCGAGGCAAAATCATAAAATCGTGTTTTTGAAACTATACGATTCTAGATAAAGGTATAAAGAAATATATATCTTATAACCAGATTTGTAACAACTGTAACCGTCCTATAGTTTTAAATCAAAAAGTCCATATTTTTCCGAGTAGCGCCTTAATAAACTATACCATCCGTCAAAAGCTGTCAAAGTGCTGCTGTCAAATAGCTATTTAAATTTTGTTCCTTACACGACCGAAAGAGGCGCTGATAGTTTTTCATGCTAGGGGTACATACAGGTGTTAATATGAAACTAAAATATTGTATTCACAACCTGATAAATCAGGTAAAAGAGGGCCTAAAATATATAAGAACTAGATACCTACTCTTGTACCAGTACAACTGACAACCTTACAACTGAAAACACTAATCATGATGATGATGATGATTATTTGATTTGCAGCATATGAATATTGACTATAAATATCTTACAAATCAATAATCATGACTCCATAATTATCAAAAAGTTTGATAAGGGTAAAAAATTTGAGTGCTACGGGTTGGCTACGGGACTACGGTCTACGATAGATGAGATCTGTAGTCGTTTATGCTTTTTTTTTTTTGCGTCGAACGACCGACTGTTTCCTATTGAAACAATCGCTCATCCGGCAACCTTCCGGATTGCGGGGGAAGGAGGCAGTGAATCCTCATGGATACCATTACAGCCGGCGTGATAGAACATGGATAGAACATCGCTCCAATTTTCTTTTTATATTATTATACTCTTTGGTTGACAGAATAGCTCAATCCACCAGTCTTAACTTTTTAGGGTTCCGAACCAATGGTAAAAAAGGAACCCTTATGGTGCGACTCTGTCTCTCATATCTCGAGAACTACTAAATCAATCAACTTAAAATTTGGGATAGTTTTAGATAAAGTTTTCCTAATTATTTTGCAAATAACAGAGAAATAAAAATATTTATATTTAAGTATTTTGCAACAGGGACTGAAAGACAGACAAAAATTTGAAGTGGGTCTACTAAGGCATACCTATGGGGTATCATTATTATGAAAGAGCACTGCTTGCACATTTAAAAAAAAAATTTTTTTCTTATAAAAATTGCATTGTGAATGCATAAAAGTAAAAATTTAAATAATTTGAAATTATTTTATGTAAGTAATAGAAGTTTATGTAAGGATTACAGGTAAAATAAAACGGTCTTTTTCAGAAATCGTCAACAAAAATTACATTAGTTCCACTACCGGTCAAGAGATGGCGATGACTAAAACTGCAATATTCTACATCGCAAATTTTTTGATGAATAGAACCTCGCCGATGCGCGAGTCCGACTCCGTCTTGAATGGGTTTTTGCAGTAGATGTATTAACATGGATACGCATACGCAAGCGACCCTACTTAGCTTCAACCGTATCCTTAGCCTCTCAAAAAAACCAACCCTTCTAGAAACTAAACACTTGATCTTCACTTAATACTACGATGACTAGTAGGTAATCCATACTAATAGGTACTTAATTTGATAAATGTGAAAGTGTGTTTGTTTGTTTGTCCGTCTTTCACGTTAGTCCACGCGGGCGAAGCTGCGGACGGAAGACTAGTACTTAATAATAATATAATAATAGGTAGTAATAATTTAATTAAACGATGATGGAAATTGACCACAATCTATGACCAACAGTACCTATGTATATACTGCTCTGGTTGACCATTTCAGCAAATTTTTGTAACAAAATCTTCAACCACGTTACTACGTATTTAGACATCAAATTAAAATTCATATTATAAAGCGCAGGTTTATCAGATTAACTTTTTTCTTTATCTATATGACATGGTGGCCTTAACGACAATACTCAATACATGTTTGATAATAATACACCGCATCGCGTCGGTAAATAAACATGTCATGAATAATCACCGTTTACGTTATCAACATCCACGCAGAATATTGTTCGAAATTAGAACTCTTAAAAGAGCTGCTTCGTCTGTGGCAATCGGATATAATCGTTTGTAGGCACGTCCTTTAAATCGGTCCTCTTACTTTCAAGTTTATGGGCGGAAACGAGTGGCCAAAGAGCACGAGTGCCCATAATGAGGGTGAACAGGAAGTGTTATAAATACTAGGAACTTTATGGAAACCTTGATTTTGTATTGGAAATAAAGTTGAGTTCACGGCGAGTGCAAATCAAATGTACCTACGTTTATAATCGCAGACGGTCAGATAAGAAAGTGTACCATTGGAAAGTGGGCGGACTTTAGCAAGTCGGATCGATTTGCGCGGAGCGGTAATGAACTTTAGCGTCAGCTGTACCGCGGGTCGGCAACACCTGTATTCGGCACCTGCTTGTATGCTTATCGTCTAATTCTTTAAGTACTACTTCCCTTTTCGAGTTAACCTTTAACTGGCAGGTGGTTATAATTTAAGACCACCAACACTACGTCGTAGTACTATTGTTTTATTTTTTACGCTCATTTAAAATGGCAAGTTAATAAGTTTGCTTTTTAGGAAAACAATATGGCTGAATAAGTAGGCGTTTAATATATTCCGCAAGGTGTAACAGAAATGACGATGAGCAGTGTTTAGTTGTATTTTACTATTGTACGAAAAAAACATTCCAGCCCTTACAGTAATGACACCTTTTTGATTTGTCATGATTGTCACAGAAACCGTTCCAAACAAAGGAAATAAGAATCTGGTTTCCACCAGATTTCTTAGAAGCGCTATCAAAACAATACAGCGTCTAGTCAGCATGTGCGAATATAATATTAAATTAACGCGGCACATTTAGGTAAGTATACTAATTACATAACAGTGCTATGATTTGCAAAATTTATGTGACTGAAGTCATATAGTAGGTAAGTTACGAATTTAGAAGGGTGGGGGAACGGAAGGGGGGGTGGGTCAGCGTTCAATTACTTGGCTGCGGGGGGCGGGTGCATCAGGTGGCATAACAACGCAATAACAACGGCCGAGTTGCGCTCTTGCACATGGTAATAAGCGATAGCAGGAGCGATTTAAAAATTGATTCAGTCAGTAGTCTTGCTCATAATTGCGACAATAAACATGACTATTCAAAAACTTTACAGAAACATTCGTACAAAATATTAATCTTAATCAATTCTAGGGGCTAACCTAATTATATTGATCTACTTACAACAGATAGAAAACTTTCATGAGGGACGAAACCTCACAAGACGAAGTAAAAGTATCATAATAAGATCTGCAAGCGAAAAACAAGCATAGTAGTAAAATCCCTCTCATCAGTATTCAGTTATAAAAATATAAAATATAAATAATCCGTTTTATTTGAACATGTATCTAAAATAAAAATATGATGTTCAACGCCAGAAAGTATCGATAGCTGTGCATACGTGCTATGATAGATATAAATTGATTATGCCCTCAACTGGTGGAAGGCCTAAACCTGGCCGCACACGGGGCACCGACCACAACCACAAAACGCCGCCACCGACCCGTTTCATACAGTTTTCATACCTACATATTATATGAACTCGCCGCACACGGTTAATGTCGGTGTAGTCGTCGTACTCGTCGTCAGGGCGTTTGTGCACTACACTGAATTTTACATATCCGGAAAAAAAACGGATGCTTGTATTTTAATAATTAATCATTTATAATAATAAGAATTTATTTATTTTGTGTAGTTTCAATAATTCAAACCCTAAAATTCACGAAATAAATAAATTCTTATTATTATAAATGATTAATTATTAAAATACAAGCATTCGTTTTTTCCGGATCGGTAAAATTCAGTGTAGTGCACAAACGCCCTCACTTGTTTCTTCTTCTAGCTTCAAGACGTGGCGGCATTTGTGGCTATCGCGTGTGGCTCGTATGCGGCGACGGTAACGCTACGTGCAGGCACGTAGTAGCACCCTAAGCACATAATATGCGCGTTGCACCCGCGCATCGTGTTTGTACACAACCGCAATATTTACTCACACCCCGTGAGGTGCCGTGAGCGAAACACGTAATCGCTCCTTCTCAGAAGCTAGCAGCAAAATTGGCAAAGAGATGAACACCTGGGCAACATTAGTCATGTTTCTGCACAAATAAGGAACCTCACAAAACTAGGATATGTCAATATTTTGTCATAGAAGACCCTACTCCCAATTACAGCAACGTAACGACAATTCCCTAACGTGAGATTTATTTTATGAATTAATCAACAAGAGAGCATCGCTAACTTTCAGTGTTATCGGTTGGTAGAAAAAATTATTATCTTATTATTAAGAAACGATGATATTGAATAATTACAAAATTAATTGAATGGAATAGTCAGTAATTTAAGTGCCTACTATTCAAGTTAAAGTTTATCAGTTTCATTTATAGTGTTAGGTACTTATGATTCACGTTAACACCGTACGTATGAGCATTTTAGATAAACAATATGTCCAATCAATCAATTAATAAAAAAAATACAATACAAAAATCATGAATTAAATAAATCTAACAAATTACCTTTAGGTATATTAGTTTGTTATTTTACACAATTCAAATTCACACTGACTTCTGTAGTGATGACGCTAACGTCGCGGTCTGCTCCAAAGTGGCCGTTAACGAAACTGAATAATTTGTTTCAATATGACAGACAACTAGTAACACTTGACATAAGCGAGTAGACCTCGCGAAATTAGAATTTAAATAGGTCGCACAGAACAATCGCACGATGACAACAACAGTTTAAGAAACGGCGCGGGCGCAACCATTTCTCTGCGCGAAGGCCTTCTACTCTTACACAACTGACTTTCGCACAAGCCGGTCGGCCCACAGCCGCAGCCCGCAACCCACAGCAATACCAGAAGGGCCTTCAAAGTGACACATTGCTGCGATCACACTTTTCACTTCAACGCCAAATTACATACATACAGACAAATTAGAACACAAACCTTTTGTTTTAAATCACCCCTGCCTGAATTAGCACACACTTGTTCTGGTCTTACATTTTATGAACGAGAATTAATTCCATCCATAAGCGGTGCAAAATAGTAGGTACTCCTCGCTCGATTGTCGTTCAAATCACATGAAACCACAACAAATTAAGACTCGTAAACTAAATTTCGGGCGTAATATGACGAATTCAGTGAAATGCCTCGTGTTTCAATTAAACGGAAAATAAAATTGGCACCGTGTCCGGCGACGTAACATAAACATTAAAATAACTATGCTGGTTGAGCAGCAGCACTGGGCTCATTCAGCTGCCAATACATTACATATCCACGCCACTTACTTTACGTTTTCAGTGTCTGTTTATTAGTCTTCGGTAATCGAGGCTTTCAAAACTGCTATTAAAGTTCAGACAAAATTGTCAAAAACAATTGAAGCAATAGAAATATCAGCGTTATCTACAGAACGACATAGTATAATGCGCCTATATGCGTCTCAAGCAGACAGAACAGTAGGGTAGGTACTGTGGTATTATATTGTGTGAATATGATACCTCCTTGCGTTGTCTATGGTTGATTTATGTTTAAATAGTATTCAAAAATATCGAATGCATTGTCATTACGCGAGTAGTTTGTTTTAGTCCAGACGATTCCGCGGTCGCGTGTTGTAGTAGATAGAATATATCGGCCATGGTGCCGCAATAAAGATTGTCTCACTATCACTACATAGTATAAAACAAAGTCGCTTTCTCTTTCCCTATGTCCCTTTGTATGCTTAAATCTTTGAAACTACGCAACGGATTTTGATGCGTTTTTTTTTAATAGATAGAGTGATTCAAGAGGAAGGTTTATATGTACTTTTTATCCCGATATTCCCACGGGAACGGGAACCACGCGGGTGAAACCGCGGGCGGCCGCTAGTAAAATATATTTAACTAGCGGCCGCCCGCGGTTTCACCCGCGTGGTTCCCGTTCCCGTGGGAATATCGGGATAAAAAGTACATATAAACCTTCCTCTTGAATCACTCTATCTATTAAAAAAAACGCATCAAAATCTGTTGCGTAGTTTCAAAGATTTAAGCATACAAAGGGACATAGGGACAGAGAAAGCGACTTTGTTTTATACTATGTAGTGATTAACTGATTCCCAACGTAGGGTCTCACAGTACCTACTTTGTTTATCAGTTTACAATTAATTTGTTGTATGTTTTTTGTTCTTAGCTAACATGTTTCTGATCTTGTTTAAAAGAAGCAATATTTCCAACTACAGATCTAAATGAGTGGTTGTATCAACCATCACAAGTGACTTATCAAACTTATCATTGACTATATAGTTACAAAGTAACCATCCAACTATATTTATATCTACACAAACGTTCTCACGAAGAAACCAAAGTCGGCCGGTAGTAGCCTCGTAATCTACATTACGAGTTTGATGTGTTAGGATAAACAAGTCAATTAGCTAGTCAGATCGAGCAGTCTGCACCTCAAGTGCGTCCAAAGATGGCGCTGCCGGCACCGGATGAGCGTCATATGGACGCACATCCTCCATAATTTCCCCGCTTTTACAAGCGCAAGCAACGTAAACAGCACAATCAACAACTATAACCTCAAAATAAGAACCGCTTCATTTACTCTAAAGAACGGTTACATAAGCGGTACAACTGATATGTTACCCAAACAAAACAAGAACAATGTAAATAAAAAGTAGATTGATCACAACATCACCGCATGTAAAGCTCGCATCATGTTTTCACCGAACAGACTTCACATTGACCTTAATAATGAAGGGTGTTGAATGTGCGCATTATTTTTGATGGTAATGTTTTCTTTTTTAAAGCTCCAACCAAATTATACTTTTAACTGCGATAAGAAAGATTGCTACAACACGCCAAGAAATCGTTGCTTACCCTTGTCTGTACAGACACTTTAAAGTCCAGAACTCCAGACTCAAGAATTATCTTAACCTTTATTCAGGTAAAACGGAACATCTGAACAGCGTAGCACGGCTTGTTGACAATAAAGTGATTTTTTTAAGTCACTACCACAACCTTACCACAAAATAGAAAGATTTTTCTCCTTCCATGTTCTGTGGTAAGAACTATAAATGAAAGTGCAATTGAATAATTTTTGAAACAACTGCAATTGCTATTTTGCTACACTACAATAACTTCAATTCAACCTTTCTTCCAAATGCAATCTTCAGTATTCCTAAGGCTGATAAGTGGCAGCAGCAACATAAGCAGTCCCGTTATCCACCTTAAGTGTGCCACTTCGTCAACAATGAGCGGACTTGAGCGTCTAGACTCCTGACTCCATACTTGTTTAACAAGTTATAAAGTTTCTGAGTTTGTGTGCAAAATTTTATTTTAATTTGCTGAAATATGTATATTATTATCTCATCTCGATGAATGAGAGACGTGTGTTGACGATACAAACGCAACGAATACTATTGTACCTATAGTCCATAACAATCTCTCGTGTAACTGATCCAATTTTGGCCGTGATTCATTCATTCACAACGTTGATGCACGCTTACCTACGCACCTCTTTGGTACAATGTCATGAAAGATTTCCTTCAAAGTTGAATTGATGGTGCAGTTACGTAATATCTAAAAGTTTTACTCTTAGTAAAGTTGTACAATAACGATACCTATCGTATTGATGGTTTTAGCATAAAGTTCTGTTGGTTTTTGATAATCACAGGTTTGAACTCTTCCATGGTATGGTAAATAAGATTGGACTATTCAGGTTAGACCAGCTACAATTAACTGTTTAAAAGATAAATACCTACCTACTTAGCCTACTTCTACATTAGAAGAAAATATATTTTTTACTGTTCAAAATACTAGTTAGGTATCTAGTTAGTCTTCAAATAGTAGGTAGCTAATACGGTTTACGTATTTTTAGATATTTGAAGTGGAAACTCGTTCCTCTTCCTCGTTAAGGAACGTTAAGATTGAAATGGCAAATTGTGAACTAGTTCAATAACATAGGCTCTTAAATCTGAGAAATCAGATTGTCTGAAAAGTAAATTGATTTAAGAGTTTAGTGCTTTATTAGTTTTGGCTGTAAAAACAAACTAGCAATTCCTGGATATTCGGTTCATGATATCTTTGTGACACATCCACGATTTCCAAACGAGATGGATCGTAGGTTTTTCACCGAGAACAACATGGCGGAGACGGGCATTCTAAATTTGAATCTCGGACGAGTCGGCGCTCGCGTACGTAAATAAACGCACACACTAATAATCAGTAACACTATACAGCGAGATGTTAAATACTTAACCTACCCTGTATGACAGATATCAAAAAGAATGGTGGAATAAAATAATTGAAAAAATGCTTGATTTTATCAGCACAGCAGCAACGGGAACGAGATGAGACTGAGATGAGGGCTGCTGTTTCGGCAGCCGACACACTCATGCGCATTTACCCACACATACGAGAAGTACGAAAACGTAAACGTGACGCATCGACTTCCGGCTGGTAATTTTATTATTGGGATCTACCGTTTCAGCCAGCACATTTATTTTTCGTTAGTTGATTTGTAAAGATTTTAAAAGTACACAGTCCGTCTTTTTTATAAGAGACTTTGTGCTTATTTTTAGGTATAAGTAGTAGGTAGGTAATCTAGAGAGAGTAATCGGGAGGCGGCCTTAGGCGAGTCCCACATAACCACCGTCCACAAACCGCACGTGGATGGGGTGGGGTATGCGTAAAAGCATTCCCCTCACTATAAAAAAAAAGGTAGGTGTAATATATACCTACATACCTACATACAAATAAATAAAATTGCAGTGTCTGTTTGTAACATTAAAATAACCGCTTTTTACTACATGCATAATTGTACATATAACAAAATGACATGTTTTACAATTTTTGTATGTCTGTCTGTCTGTTTGTTCCGGCTAATCTCTAAAACGGCTGGACCTTTTTTGACGGGACTTTCACTGGCAGGTAGCTGAATTCTAAACGGGAAAATATCACATACCCTCGGGATAACGTCGTGTAGTCCACGCGAGCGAAGCCGCGGGCGGAAACCTATAGTATAGTAAGAAGGTACAAGTAATACAAGTATTTATATGAACGTAATGAATGATAAATTCCATAGAAATGATAATGAAGTGGCATCATCGGACATCATGACTTAACATTATGTATGGCGCAGTTTCCGCTTTACTAGAGTAGTCCACGGAGTTTCGAATTTAATTATAATGTTTTGGATTGGTTTACACCAAAATAAAATACTGTGTTCGAATTTATTCAAAACAAAAGGAACGACCAAAGCGGAGGCGCCAAAGTGCTTGCGCTCGCGCCGCACCAGCCGCGCCGCCCGCCGCTGCGGTTACAGATTGATTTATACACTGCACAACTTCAAAAGGCAAAAGCCAAGATGGCGCCACGTTCTAAACAACACGACTTTTAATAAAATCTGAAAATACAATATAATATATTATAAGTTTAATAGGGTTCCTTTGAACCGATTACATTTTGAAGACATCAGCAACGAAATAGTTGTTGTAAACTATAATCTCACAATACGACTCTTTTATACAGTACTTACCTATTTACTACTTTATAACTAGGTACGGAGAAGTATCTACTACGAGCTATCAGAGCAATAAATAAATAGAGCCCAGTCGTGTCTCGGTGCGTACGCACTCACGCACAAGTGTGTACGCACGCAGCGGCGGGCGCCCGCCGGCCGCCCCGCGCCGGCTGCGTCGCGGCCGCGCAGCGCAGGCGCAGGACCAGTCGGCCTTGCGCGACAACTCGCCTCTCGCTGCCAGAGGTTAACTGCGTGTTTATTCATCTAGCTTTAGAAAGTAACAATATAATACAGAGACGCCTATCTCATGCTACTACGATCCTTATCTAAGGAAAACTTTAAGTTTTATCTTCAAAATACCGTTACAGGCAAAGATTAACCGATTAACTTATAAAATGTAACGTTCCATTTCTTCTCCGACCTGAAGAATGAAACCTGTTAACTATCTCGCAATCGGGAAGAGAACCTCCTTGAACCAAAATCAATAACAATAGCAGCTTTATTATACGTGTGTGGGATTATTGATTACGGTAGTGGAACATTATGAAATGCTATCCACTAAGATAATGAATATTCAATGTGCAGTTGTGATATGAATTATAATAATAATGAATAGACTGATGATGTTAATGACACGAGGTCGTAGCGATCTGAACTTTTGGAAGTTGACTCAGGATTTGCCGTTGTTCAGCATCCGGGTCGATCAGCGCCTTACCCACAGAATTCTACGTAACGTTAAATGTCGAATACCTAGTTAATGTTATTTATTGATCAAGTTTTGTAAAGAGAGAGTTAACGAAATAATAATTACTCTTTGGTTTATTTATTCTCGTATACCCTTTGCTTAAATTTTTAAGTTTTCATTGCGTACCTGGACGATATAAAAAGAACCCAAATAAAACGGACACCAACCGCGCGTTAATTTTGGAAGTCGTAATGTAGTTATTTCTAAAAGAGTCGTAAAATATTTCGCAAAAGTGCTCATAAACGTCACTTTTAGAAACGTGTTAAAGGGAATCTGTGCGGCAAACTGCGTCAATCAAGTCTCGCTTGCCGAAAACACGATTAAGAATAGCAAAGGAAAAACTATGTTGGGTGTTGGGTGTGCAATGCAAACACAAGTAAAATTAATGATATCTCTCAAAATTTGGCTAATTCACGTCTAATGTTGGGTCAAAATTAACAAATATAAAATATGTTAATTGTGAACTAAACAGAGATGAAACAAAGCTCTGGAAATTTGCTCCATATAAGTCGACCTGCCGCTCATAAAACAACACCCACCATGCTAAATCTGCCCGTCCTAAACCATGCACCCACTAATAAGTCTCGGAGTGTATTGTGCAGTTATTAAGGCGCACTGACTCAGTGGTCATGTGCTAGAGCCGCCCTATAATTAGACGTTAATCAGCGAGAAAGGCAGAGCGTGGCAGAGCCACGGAGCCAGCATGTGTCCGGCCGGGCGGCGGAAGCGGGTTGCTTGTTGGCAAGAATAATTCACAGTGTATAACGCTCTGGCTAGCTCCATTCATGTGATAACAATGCCGTGACCGGCCCCGGATATCAGCACTAATAATCACTATACTTTTACTAATCTGTTTTAAAATAAATAGCATGGTAATTAAATTAATTTGCAATAAAATTTAACGGTTTATGGATTGGAGGTGATGTTTTGTTGTTATATATTGGACACCATACAAGTAGTTTAGGAACTAGTCTTATGCAAATTTGAAAACAACGACGGATACGTATACCCACGACCACATACAAAACACCCAGACCAGATGAAATATTAACAAGTTCGTTTTCAATATTTTCTCCGACCGATGATCGAACCACCACCAGATTTAGAAGTAACATCACCTTTTACAGGTTTTTACTTGCTATCTATTTGTTGTTCGTAGGTACGAGCACAGAACATGGAGAAAAAAAACTTTCTGTGGTCTGTGGGTACGAGTATGTATTACGCTGGCTAGCTCCATTCCTGCGATAGCTCTGCCGTTACTGGCGCCGCGCGCGCCGGATATCATTACAAATCGATACTTTTATTATTAATAAAAAAAAACTAATATCAGTGTAATTAGGTAATTTGCGATAAAAACATAACGGTTCTAATGATCCTTGAGAGAGGCCTTTCCTTTCCCCAACAGAATTTTTATGAAATACTACTTAATAGATCAGCTTTTAAAAGCCACATCAGTATTAACGTGGTTTTCACCGAGAAAAAAAAAATAAAAAATCTATTAAGGTTATATTTTATTTATTAAGGCATTACGTTGGATGGCTGTGGATTCATGTGATAACGTTAACGCTACCGTGGCCGACGTCAATCAGCACGATGTACGGCACTTTTAATCATCATTTCAGCCGTACGACGACGCCCACTGCTGGCTTCCCCCAAGGATCTCCACAACGATCGGTCCTGCGCCGCCCGCATCCAGCGGCTTCCCGCGACCTTGACCAGATCGTCGGTCCACCTTGTAGGGGGCCTGCCCACGGAACGTCGTCCGGTTCGCGGTCGCCATTCGAGAACCTTTCCGCCCCAACGGCCATCGGTTCTCCGCGCTATGTGTCCCGCCCACTGCCACTTCAACTGAGTAATCCTTCAAGCGATGTCGGTCGTTTTAGTTCTCCTGCGGATCTCATCATTTCTGATTCGATCGAGCAGGGAAATACCAAGCATCGCTCTCTCCATTGCTCGCTGGGTGACCTTGAGCCTTCTTATGAGACCCATAGTAAAAGACCACGTCTCGCTTCCATAAGTCATAACTGGCAACACACACTGGTCAAAGACCTTAGTCTTGAGACATTCGAGGAATTTTGGACGCGAATATATGCCGGAGCTTCCCAAACGCTGCCCATCCGAGCTGGATTCGACGAGAGATCTCTTTCTCGCAGTTGGACTTACCTTATTGGATTGTCTGTCCCAGGTAGACATAGTGGTCAACAACTTCGAGTGTAATGTTCCCAACATTAACTGGAGCGGATGCAACATGGGCATTGGACATGATTTTCATCTTATCCATGTTCATCTTCAGACCCACCCTTTGGGAAGCATTGCTGAGATCTTCGAGCATTGTGTTCAGATCTTTAAAGGTCTCAGCCATGAGAACTACATCATCGGCAAACCGCAGGTGTGTTAGGTACTCGCCATTGATGTTGAAGCCGAATCCTTTTCAGTCCAGTATCTTAAAAGTATCCTCCAACGCAGCTGTGAACAGTTTCGAAGAAATAACATCTCCCTGTCTCACACCTCGCTGTAGTTGGATAGGATTAGAGCTCTGGTTCTGTAATCAGACCGACATGGTGGCGTTTTGGTATAAGTATCTCAGCACCTCGATGTACCTGTAGTCTATTTGGCACCTCTGGAGAGACTGCAGCACGGCCCAGGTCTCGATCGAAAAAGGCTTTCTCATAGTCCACGAACGAACGCCAAGCATAGTGGCAAGTTATATTCTTCGGTCTTCTGTATAACTTGCCGCAGCGTATGAATGTGGTCTATGGTACTATAGCCTTTTCGGAACCCGGCTTGTTCGGGAGGTTGGCACTTTTAATAATATTCTCTTTTAAAGAAATAATAATAAACTTGTAGTTTAAATCAAATGAGATATATTTAATTCTCATTAATGCAGTTCTCAGGCTAAGCTCTTGCTAACACTCAAGAGATGGCGCTAGCAAAATAATACCACAGAATATATTAATACTAGCTGACCCGGCAAACGTTGTTTTGCCATGTTATATAAAGTGGACCCGGTAAACTTCGTATCACCAACATCTATTATAGATAGACAGATGAAAATAAATGATCGCGAAGAAGTTTTATACACTGCCTGCAACAAATGTCACTTATTAAAAAGTAGGTAATCCAAAGCGGCTAAAACGTCAGTGATTACAATACTCTTTGACATACCTCTTTGGAAGCGGCAATGGAAATAATGACAGTTTTGTATAGTACGACAGTTTATCGATTTTCTATACAAAATAATCATTTTTATTTTATAATTTTCCGGAATAAAAAGTAGCCTATATTACTCTCCAGCTTCCAAACTATCCCCATACCAAAAATCGAGTCGATCCGTTGCTCCGTTTTGACGTGAAAGACGGACAAACAAACAAACAAACAAACAAACACACTTTCACATTTATAAATTAGTATGGAAGTATGGATATACACTAATATATATATATATATATATATATATATATATATATATATATATATATATATAAGAATAAGAATAAGAATTGTATAACAAATAAATATTATTCAATCGATTTTTAGTGTAAATAATCGTAGCGAAATTACATGGTGATTTCGATAAATTGTTGTAACTATCCTAACCGTTACGGAGTTCAGCTTTCCATCTTTAGCTAATTAGATAACTTGAAGGAATACAACTGAAGGTCCATTCGTGCATATGGTATTTAAAAAACATCAACCATAACTCCTAACTGTAGAGGAGTTTCACCTCTCATCGTCATTATTAGATCATACGTACATTTAATACTTAAGAAATTATTCATCAGCTCCTAACCGTTAAGGAGTTGTAGCTTCCATCACCAGGTCATCACTATAAGATGATGACTACCAGATGCAAATACTTGACTAACTTCAAAAATAAATAGAACGCATAAGGCTTGCCTATATTAGAGAATTTCTCTCAATTTTCCTGGGATTTCATCTCCTGATCCTGACTTGGTGAAAACAAGATCACGTCAGAAGTATAAGATCACAAAAAAAAAATGTTTTAAATGATCCCCACTTTGATGAACATAAGAAGTCGTCTAAATAACCAAACTAAAGTCTAAATACGCATTATTCAGGATAACTCCAGAACTTCTCGTCAGTTCTTGATGAAATTTGAATGGGACCACACGCGAGAAGCATCACCTTTCAAATAAAAAAAGAATTATCCAAATCGGTTCAATAGCTAAAAAGTCCTGAGGTAACACACATAAAAAATAAAAAAAAATACAGTCGAATTGATAACCTCCTCCTTTTTTTGAAGTCGGTTAAAAATAGGTAGGTATTAATTTCATCAGAACTGAACTGAACACTGTTCATTTCATTACACATGGTTTTAACAAGAATAGTACTACCCAGATCTTAATTGAAATTGATAGTTTGAAATGTGTAGGTACCTAGGTATTGCAATTCACAGCGCATTGTGCTGACTGGCTCCATCCATGTGATAATGTTGCCGTGCGTGACCAACGCCGGACATCACGATTCACGGCACTAGTTTTGTTTTTTTTATATAACTAATAGTGAAAGCTTTCTGGAGTAAATTAACAAGATTTGTTGTTTATAAAAATCTAAGAGAAACGCAGCACCTAGACATTCAAATAAATAAATCAATTATTGACACCAACCAAACTTATTAGTTTTAAATTAAATAACGCCGATAGATGTTTTTATATGTGTTAGAGATAACTACTTGTTTCCGGGTTCTATCATAAATTCGAGATGCTGGAATAAAAAAAAAGAGAAATAATAACTAACGGCACCTAATATCATCAAAAATACTTTAACCTAAGTATTTTAACCAAAATCTTAATTGAAAATTCATACTTCAAAACTATTTCGGTCTGGCGCCCTGTGCTAGTAATGTGTGCGGTCAGGCCTAGAACGCAAACGGAGGCACGACGCACAGGAAGCTCTAATAGTTGCCACATCACCGGAACTGGAAGGCAGGAACTGAACAGTTAACTCGGACACTTCCACACAATCAGATGCTCATCGCGCTAATTCGTGTCGCCTGCCGACGACTTCTCTCTCGACATCGGAGCCCGATTTGAGAATTAAAATAAACAGGCAATTTTTTTAAATTGGAATTCACTAGCTGTCTTTTGTTAATTCGGCTCGTATACATCGTGTACAGCAAAGACTATACCTTAATAACAATTTAGGTACTTATTTTCGACAACTTCGTCAATAGCAGAACATAAATATTGGAGTTGCAAGCATTTAACTTCTTTGTAACACCAATATCATTTAATAAACCTACATAAAATAGGAGCTAATGTTAACGTCAACAACCTATGAGCTACAGCCGTGGATTTTATTCTCGATGGTAAGTGCATCCCGCTCCCTCTCAGCCACCATTATATCCTGCTCAAACTCAATCTTCCTTCCCACCCCCCTCACATACCGCAACATTATTACCTCTTCGCCTCGATTCGTATCGGTGCGTTTTTGCCGTCACCAGGTTGACTCAACATCTCCCGGGTAATCAAGATGCACTGTATCGAAGGACCACGGATTTTCAAATAAGAGCTATTTTTCCATCATTTGATGCAGTTTTTTTATTCATGCAAAATTTAATGAGGCAGGCTAAATTTGCAAAATTTTGTGTGGCATGTCATGATTCAAAATGACAATCGATTTCCCACACGCGAGACTAGCGGTGCGGTGAGTAGCCCCAGGCCGCGCTTATAAAGTTATAGCCTACCTGCCAACTAAATGGCTTAGCGGCCCTTGAACCCTCTCGCATCTTCATATTCTTCATAATTATCATCCACGCTATTAGGTAAATATTCAACCAAAACAACTTCGATAACTTGTTATATTTTACCATTTACCAGATATTATTATAAAACTAGTTTCACCTACCTACTAAATAAACCGTTTTGCATGGAAACTTGAATCATACTCGCTCTACAAGTTTATCTCTGAGATATTATAAGGAAGTAGTGTTTGTAGAACAATTCGATTGTGTTGGATTCGAATATTGCTTAAGACTTAAAACAAGGAGATGTTAAATCAAATGTTATATCTAGGACAAATCCAAGCAAGTCAGTCGCAAGCGCAATACCTCGTTGCGAAATGTCAGAGTTAAGCGAGAAGGATAGTAACGAACACCCCGCCTTTGAGACTGTTATAAAATGTCAGCTGACATTTACATAATATTCGTCCCAGTTACAATTGTTTTGTAATTTCAAGGTCGATCTGTGCCTCGAAACAACTTACAATAATTTCTGTCCCACAGACAGAATTTAAAATCATTATTTCTCTTGAAAATTCATGTCTAATGACGGCCATTGTCTTTGAGAGGTAAGTATTTTTCAGCGTTTAACAAAATAAAATACGAGTCGGATGATAAAAGAAAATCATCAAGAAAATCATCAAATATTTTTTTTCTGAGAAAACTTAAAAGGTTATCCATCGTTGATCATCTTTTGTTATGATATTGGCTGTTACTTTCCGAAGGACTCGCTGGCTCTATGTATCAGCTATCCTATCAAGTACCGAATGATCGGGCCTGGTTCCGAGAAACGCGGCGAGCCGCTCAAAAGCCCAGGCGGAGTCGAGAGAAAAAATCAATTCCTTTGTTACTAACAACTCAGGTGTACAAAAATAAACGAAAAAGAGCAAAACGTGATCGGACGGTGCATAAGGCGGCCCCGACGGCGATGGCGAGCAGTTTATCGATGGATTTTGTTACTAACATCTACATATTTTACCCTTCACTACATAGTATAAAACAAAGTCGCTTTCTCTGTCCCTATGTCCCTTTGTATGCTTAAATCTTTGAAACTACGAAACGGATTTTGATGCGTTTTTTTTAAATAGATAGAATGATTCAAGAGGAAGGTTTATATGTACTTTTTATCCCGATATTCCCACGGGAACGGGAACCACGCGGGTGAAACCGCGGGCGGCCGCTAGTTATGTATAAAACTGTAAAAATGTATAAAACAGTCATATTTTAAGTTCCTATAAAAATAGAATTACTAAATAATAATTTACTATTTTCATTTTCTTTAATTTTTATCATGAAATATTATGGTAATAATTTATTAGAATTTGTTTCGTACGTATAATTTAGCATTCGTGTTTCTACGCTATACCTGCTATCTTAATTTACAGGTATCATAAAATAAAAGGTCCCAGTTTCCTGAATAAAGCAATGTAAAATCTAAAACTGAATCAAAATTAAAACGTTGTTTCATAAACTAATAAAAGTAAAAAAAGTGTCGATAAAAAGCGCGGCAATGGTTATCCTTAAACCCTCGCTTAAGGCCATGGTGAGATGCGATTACTAGAGACGGGAGTGCGGCCGATTCCGAGAACAAGGGTCCTGCGCCCGCGCAGCCAGTCAGCGGCAACATCACAGACCTAACTGAGAGCTCTCAAAGCAGTGGCGCAAGTGTGACGGTGCTATAGGCACTGTAGAGCGACGTCTCACTTCCACACTCGCAATAATACATCTATAAGACCTGATGGTAAGGTCTCAGGACGACCGCTCGTTAAATCTCCGTAGAGGTGAAAAACGATCGGCACATACGCTTACTTAAAAGCAGGCAGACCCATTCAAATTAGATTCAACATTTATTTGTTGTCAGTTCTCAATATTGTTTGCTTTTTATATGTCACTAGCTTTTGCCCGCGACTTCGTTCGCGTGATTAAGATAGTTATGCGTTTATTTTGAAAGTTACGGATTACCAATATAAGTATCAAGAAAGCTATCTACCCTCCAAAAATGGTGTCTCTACCTTCAACCTAAATGGAAATTCCTTTACATACTGAAACACATTGTAACACCCTGTATAATGGGAATTTTCCAAACCGCTTTCTTAGTGTTCACCTACACCATGGAAGGAATCAGTTATGACTTATGGAAGCGAGACGTGGTCTTTTACTATGGGTCTCATAAGAAGGCTCAAGGTTACCCAGCGAGCAATGGAGAGAACGATGCTTGGTATTTCCCTGCTCGATCGAATCAGAAATGATGAGATCCGCAGGAGAACTAAAACGACCGACATCGCTCGAAGGATTGCTCAGTTGAAGTGGCAGTGGGCGGGACACATAGCGCGGAGAACCGATGGCCGTTGGGGCGGAAAGGTTCTCGAATGGCGACCGCGAACCGGACGACGTTCCGTGGGCAGGCCCCCTACAAGGTGGACCGACGATCTGGTCAAGGTCGCGGGAAGCGCAGGACCGATCGTTGTGGAGATCCTTGGGGGAGGCCTATGCCCAGCAGTGGGCGTCTTACGGTTGAAAAAAAAAATGAAATGGAAGGAATCTACCCTCCAAAAATGGTGCCTCTGCCTTTAGCCCTATTCAAGTCCCCATACAAACTGGAACACCCTGTAGCATCCTGTATAACGGGAATTTTCCAAAAGCCTTTCTTAGTGCTCACCTACACCATGAAAGGTATCTACCCTTCAAAAATGGTGTCTCTACCTTTACAAATCTCCATACAAACTGGAACACCCTGTAGCACCCTGTATAACGGGAATTTTCCTAAACCCATTCTTAGTGCTCACATACATTATAAAATGAATCTACCCTCCAAAAATGGTGTATCTATCTTCAGCCCTATACAAATTCCCATACAAAGTGGAACACACTGTAGCACCTTGTGTAAAGGGAATTTTCCAAAACCTTTTCTTAGTGCTGACCTACACCATGAAAGGTAACTGCCCTCCAAAAATGGTGTCTCTACCGTCAGCCCTATACAAATCCCCATACAAAGTGGAACACACTGTAGCACCTTGTATAAAGGCACAGCCGTCTCTATCGTCTTCTACAAGCCATGCTATGATACGGAACGGCAACATTGCTGTGAACCGGTTTACTCCTCTGAGTACTAAATCCTATGGAGGTGGCATACCTACGAAAAAGTGAGGTGTAACTAAGTCACAATGTAAGAAAATCTTGGAATTCAATTTTAAACTACTTCTAATTGTCGTATTAATCGGTCCGTCAAAATCGGTCCAGCCGTTTCAGAGATTAACCGGAACAAACAGACAGACAGACAAAAATTGTAAAACATGTCATTTTGGTATATGTACCGTATATTTAATCATATGCACGTAGTAAAAAGCGGTTATTTAATGTTACAAACAGACACTCCAATTTTATTTATTTGTATAGATGTATAGAAGATATGCCATCTCCATAGGATTCAGTACTCGAGGTTTACTCGCTGTTTACCTGTCAAACGGTGCAAACGGTGTCAAATCGGTTTACTTAAAACTACGTTGCCAACTTTATGCGCATGGCTTGTAGAAGACGATAGAGATGGCTGTGATAAAGGGAATTTCTCAAAACCCTTTCTTAGTGCTCAGTGCTCACATCTATACTAATATTATAAAGAGGAAGGATTTGTATTTTTGTATGTAACGAATAAACTCAAAAAGTACTGGACCGATTTAGAAAATTCTGTCACCGTTAGAAAGCTACAGTCTTCCCGATTGACATAGGCTATATTTTATCCCGATATTTCCACGGGAACGGGTACCACGCGGGTGAAACCGTACATTATAAAATGAAACTACCCTGAAAAAATGGTGTATCTATCTTCAGCCCTATACAAATTCCCATACAAACTGGAACACCCTGTAGCACCCTGTATAACGGAAATTTTCCAAAACCTTTTCTTAGTGCTCACCTACACCATGAAAGGTCTCCTCCTCCCTCCAAACCTCCAAAAATGGTGTCTCTACCTTCAGCCCTACACAAATCCCCATACAAACTGGAACATCCTGCAGCACCCTGTATAATGGGAATTTCCCAAAACCCATTCTTAGTGCTCATGTACATTATAAAAGGAATCTACCCTCCAAAAATGGTGTAGGTATCTATCTCTAGCCCTATACAAATCCCCATACAAACTGGAACACCTGTAGCACCCTGTATAACGGGAATTTTCCAAAACCCTTTCTTAATGCTCACTTTCATTTCCATGAAAGGTATCTACCCTCTAAAAATGAATGGTGTCTCTACCTTCAGCCCTACACAAATCCCCATACAAACTAGAACATCCTGTAGCACCCTGTATAACGGGAATTTTCTAAAATCCTTTCTTAATGCTCATCTACATCACGAAAGGTATCTACCCTCTAAAAATGGTGGCTCTACCTTTAGCCGTTAGGGCTCTACGCCTATGCCAACAATGAATGAATCGATCAGTTTAGAGTTTTATATGTATAGATTAATAGGTTTTTCAAACGATTTTGTGCTACAGGAAAATGATACTGAAAATCGTAGCATTTCGCGAAAATTCGTCAAAACAAACTTCTGGGAAAAGTTTTGGAATATATATTATAGCTTTTTAATTAACATTAAATTACGTTTTAAAAAAAAAGAGAAAAATATTGTAACGCCTTTAGATATCTCACTCTCTTTGTCTGATCAGGAAAAATCAACTGTGGCGAACGCCACCTTTCCATCACTTACCTAGTTGATGAATAAGATTAAACAACTTATAAACGATAATAGCACTTTGAATATTTTGAAATAAATTCTAAGGATAATAGTTATAGAAACACTAGCTTTCCGCCCGCGGCTTCGCCCGCGTGGACCATACGACGTTATTCGCGGGAATGTGATATTTTTCCGGGATAAAAAGTAGCCCATGTTCTTCTCCAGGCTTCAAAGTATTTGTGTCCCAAATTTCAGCTAAATCCGTTCAGCCGTTTTGGCGTGATTGAGTAACAAACATACAAATATCCAAACATCTAAACTTTCACATTTATAATATTAGTAGGATTCAGAAATCAATAAGAAAACTAGTAAATCATTTGGCTTAGTGCAATTCAAAATTCATAATATAAAACAAACGCATAACTTTCACATTTGCAAATTACTATAGTTGCACCTGTCAGCGGCGTTTCAGACGTAGCGTGGTTCATAGAAAGCGAGATCACAGTCTCAGGCTTTAGAGAGGTTGATCGAGCAAAATGGCTGGCGTCAGCGGGTCGCCTGCGCTGCGCCGAAATAAACCGCATGCGTACCGTGTTCAATGGGATGCGGGGAGGGGGCGGGGGCGCCACCGCCGCGGCGCTCGCGCCAAAATTAGACGTAAACACGGCGGACACGAGGCGCCGCCGCCGATCGAACACGGCCCACACTCTCATTTAGCCAAAATCAAACAGGACCTTTGGTCATGCATCATTTCTTCATAAAAGGTAAACGACCCATGTTTTCCTGAAGTGATTGAAAGCAAGTGCCTGCGACAAACGAAAATAGCCGCTTTACTTACACCTAGCCTACCAACTAGGAACCTCGTGTCAAAGGCACAAAAAAAGCAGAACTACTCGCTACAAGACAAAATGAATATGAATTCAATGTAGTGCCGAGCTTTGTTTTGCATGTTTACTCATGGGAAGTTACTAGGTAGGAAGATAGTTTTTAGCAGACAGAGAACCGACAAAACTGATATAAACTTTTTCTCATTTAGTTATCCTTCATTCATCACTTCATCAGAATTAAAAATGAAAACAGATTTAAAACTTTAAAATCAAGACTTGAATTATACCCGCAATCATAATCATATAGTACATGGAAATCGTACCAAATAAGTGGTGTTGCCTTGCATTAAATGAGGTAGTTCTGATTTTTTTATATGTTAGTAGTGATGAGATGGTAATGTCAAATCCAAGTTTTCCACCTCGACAGCCCTTTGGATCATTGTTAAATACTTAAAAATCCATAAAATTTTCGGTTATTTTTCAGCTTTTGTCAATTTTTACCACCAAGGATCTGAGTTACGGCAAATGTTACTATGCACTGTTTAAAGTAGACTAAATTTGCAATAAAAAGAGAATAATTTAGTTTTTGTAGGCCATAGTTTTTAAGATACGGCTATTTTAAAATTTGCAAAATCACAAAAAGGAAGTATTACAGTTTTTTTTATTTTTCATCAACTTTGGCCCCCTAGTAGTGGGTTTATGGATTTGTTATTAAAGTCCATTAAATTTCCAACAAAATGATATTAATTATGTCAAATTACACCTGATAGTTCCTGAGACACAGCTGTTCAAAGTTATAGAGGTAGGTAAGTAAACAATTATGTAATAGAAGGGTTTGCAAAAGGTAGTAAACCCTCAAGGAAGAAGGATCTGGAAGGCGTTCCCGTTCTACCCTGTTAATGACACGCAAACCTTAATCACCTTGAAAGCATACCAAAGATGTAAGGTTGTACCACCAGCAGATGTGGTTGCAGGAAAGCAGAACTTAAATGTTCGGCTGTTTGCAGCTACTGCATTGGCCAATCATGCGGGAACTTACCAGACCTGATGTGTGATGACATTGATGAACCATTGATTGATAACCCACCATCAAAGGACGATTTTGACCTTCCTGAGCAGTTCGATGAAAAAATTATACCTCAGCAAGCTGCCCCCAAAAAGCGTGCTGTGGATTCAGAGGACGTGCCTGGTCCATCAAAAATATACATACAATGTACATAATTGATCCCACCACCTCCCAGATCCTCCTTCCTTTAGGGCGTACTTCATTTTGCAAACCCTTCTATTACATAATTGTTTACTTACCTCAATAACTTTGAACAGCTGTCTCAGGAACTATCAAGTGTAAGTTGATATTACTAATTGGTCTCATTTTGTTGAAAATTTTATGGACTTTAATAACTAATGATTAACCATAAACTCACTACTATGGGTCAAAATGACGAAAACTAAAAAAACTGTAATACATCCTTTTGTGAATTTTAGCAAACTTTTAAATAGCCCTATCTTAAAAACTATTTGACTTACAAAAACCAAATTATTATCTTTTTATTGCATATTAAGTCTACTTTAAAGCGTGCATAGTAACTTTTGCCGTAACACAGGTCCTTGGTGGTAAAAATTTACAAAAACTGAAAAAAATCTGAAAATTTATTGTTTTTAAATATTTAACAATGATCCGAAGGGCTTTCGAGGTGGAAAACTTGGATTTGTCATTACTATCTCATCACTACTAAAATACAAAAAAATCAGAACTACCTCATTTAACGCAAGGCAAAATGTACGATTTCCATGGACCAATAGTCCCACCAAATATTCTTCAATCGATTAGCGCCAAGAAAAGTGGTTTTTCGGAAATAAATTGAAATAAAACAAAACAACAAAATGTGAAATTGAACAAAAGACGGCTAGTCACACAAGCGCTATCAGTATTCAAAGGAGGTGCACACTGCCAGCCACAGCCAGTAGTCGCATACGCAAACCTGCGAGACGAGCTACTCCCACCCCGTTAATGCCACCGTGCCTTGCTGTGACATCGCATGAGTAATAGAAACCACAACAATCAGTTCACAATGGTAAATTGAAGATATTACACTGACTGTCCACTCATAACCAACGGTAGCATCGGCCCTTTAGTCGGCAAGTCTATGAATTGAGCTTTATTACTACAGGCCATTGAGAGTATCGAGACGGCGTTTTTATGATTTTGCAAGATTTCAATAAATTAAGTCTGTATTGAACTGTTCAGTAGAAGCTAGCTTCATTTATAAATAAAACTGGCAATATAACTAAACAAATTCAACTTCCAAAGAAAACATAGGATGTCCTCCTGACTTCCTTACACTGAATCTGGAAAAGCTTAATTTGGAAACTCGTTCTGATGATTTTTGGTTAAGCCGAAACCTATTTAGTGATTACTGAAGCTAAACCATAAAACTCATGTCAAAAACCTACCACGACGACCAAACACTAGAAGTGATTGTCTTTTATTTTAATCAGTGAGTAACAAACACTAGTCGCTGTTAGTGGGGACGAGCAAGTCGATGACGTTGGCCCTAAGGCGCTTTGTCAATGTACACAGTTGACCCCGTTTGATCTCACAATTAAGCATGGCGATACTCACAGACTGTATTACCCATGCACGATCTGAGCATTCGAACTTCGCACGGAGGAAGTAATAAGCACTTTTAATACAAAAAAAAAACAATTTGATAAACATTAAAAAGAAATGAATGGCATCAATTAGTTTCGAAAATCACGAATACCAAACTAATCCTAAAAGTTAAGTACAATATACTTGATTGAAGGTCTTAAAAATAAGACAGCTCGGTAAGTAAGTGGCTAACGCGGTGGGCCACCGGTGTGGTCTGCCTGAATGCTCCGTCTCACTCTATTATCGCAACAGCAGCTTTGTTGATCATGGCAAGTATTATTGGAGCACATTAATACCGATGACACAAGCCGATGAGAGCCATCTGTGTCCACAAGACTTGATAATGCACTACGAACAAAGATCTACCCTTGAAGGCGCCGCCGCCGCGCTGCCGCACCGAACAATCCGAACTCTATACCCAAAGAAATGCTACATTACGACGGCTAAACACTGAATTAGATGCATTTGTTACAATCATTCAAAAGAATTTAGAATATTTCAAGTGTTTTCTGGACTGACAGACTAAAGTGGCTTTTTAAAACGAGTTGTGTTTAATTTCACTTTGAGAAAGTGTAATTAATAGTGTTCCCATCTAAATTTTATTTTTACTACTAATATAATAATGTTCCATGCCAGATTACAAATTAAGTACAACAAAACTTTAAAGGCGTGAGTTAGTTTCGTAATGTCAATGGCATTTAACAAAAGGCTGAGTTCATACGCAAGCCATCTTTCAAAACTTTGGCAGGTTAGAATATTTGCAATGTAAATGAGATAAGTAGGTACCTGCTTCTATAACCTCCAGGAACATTGTACCTTCATAAAATTTTGGTGCTGAATCGATTTCTAAGCCCACAGCACGTTTCTGATCAGCGTCGATAAAGACGTTGTCTAGAGCCAACATCCAGTAATCAGAGCGTGGAAACTGAGTAACTACCTTGTTGCTGCGGTTGCTTTGATATTATAACTCTTCGCTATAAGATCTTTTAGTTCACATTACTCTGTAGATACTCAATACGACGTACGCTTAGCTCTATCGAACAAACAAGGATGTATATGTCACACGCCGATTGAAGGGTATATTACACGTAATGTGATATTATAATGCCAAATACCTAAGTCAGCAATTACAGGCAATTACTCAGTTACTACTTCTTGAAGTAGTTAATTGTGACAGCATTCTGTTTTGTTTGTGTTGGCTTGGCAGAAATTAAACTCTATTAAACATAAGTACAGAATGTTTTATCGAAAATTTTAATTACCTATGACTTCGCCTTTATGATCTTAAATGTAATTAACTTATTATTATCTACAACGCATCAGTTAAATGTAAGCTGACCAACGAGGATGAGGGTTATAATCATTTTGCAATGTGCATGTTACAAAATCGTTTTCAATAAGCACTTAACGCTATTTTGTAATCAGCAGCAGAAAGTATATTAACGGCACATTATTACTTTGTTCTAAAACGAAAATTGTATTCTCAAGAGAGTGCCGTTAGGCTGAGCTACCTGTCGCGCACGGGCGCGGGCGGCCGACCGACGCACGCTGGGCGACTTCTCGGAAACCGATAACGTGTTGTTCTGTGTGTATGTTATCGCAGAACTCTATGATAACTCCACTCGTTATGATTACTTCACCTTTTCTTTCTCCGTATTCGTCAGATTATTCCCACACAACGTACTTTGTTGTATTATAACTTATCGCTCCTTATCGAACTCTATCGTATTATCTCGTGATATTCCAGCCGTTTCATTATCGTTACCTGTCTATGAAGTCATATCGCTGTTAATTTCTTCATTACTTTAACCACTCTCCTAATTAGTGTTCTGTTCATATAAAAATGGCTGCATTGTAATAGAAGCATGGTAATAATGACGTGTTCCATGCTTAAATTACGCTTGCCGAGTCTACTTCTATCGGGTGTCAGGTACCAGTCAAGGTATACCGTAACTTTAAACGAACGGCCTTGCCAAAGCCGTCCGAGAGGCTATTCCTTTCGCCATCCGCCACGCACACGGCAATATTTTACATTACACACTACTTAACTCGTATTATGATAGATGTAAAGGTCACATTTGAACAAGGAGGTTCGACATGTTTGTCTGTTAAGCAAGTCTCTGGTAACTAGCTAACAACACAAATTATAAATTGAACACGTTGACGTAATTAATACTGCTTAGACAAATATTATCCGCCTTTTCCCCTTTTGCAATGATTTCTGTTATATCTACCAATGCTGTGTAAAGGGGCTTTGTCCTGACTCCTGACTAATTGTCTGTTTAAAGGTTTACTACATTTACAACGAACTGGTGGAAAATTAAACCGCCTTCAAAACAAAACTGCAAACCAAAACTTATTTCCCAAAAACACGTAAAAGTGAAAAATAAATTGAATCTTTCAATTCAAAGTAGGTACGAAAGTGTGGGACTTTTTCTAATTAATTTTGAACTTACTGATCAGGTGGCCAAGCTTGCTAACGTTAAATCACAATCGTGTCTCAATCGTGTTTCAATTGTAGTTCAGTTGTAGTGCTTTTTTAAACACTAGTTACAAGAATTATGACAGTATGATGTGATGTGAATGTAGTCTGTGGTGTGACTATGAATAGTATTGTGAAAAAAGTACATATTTCTTGTAACTAGTGTGGAAAAAAGCACTACAACTGAACTACAATCGAAACACGATTAAGAAACAATTGTTACTTAACGTTAGCAGACTTGGCCCCATTGAAGTAGGTGTCAACTTGATAGGTTACAATTTATACCACTCCGCGCATGAGATATTGTGTATTATTGTTTCACTATTTTAAGTATTTCTTGTTACTTTCGGCTTGACACCGACTTCAATCAGATCAGTAAGTTCAAAATATTTATTAGAAAAAGTCGTCAAGTAACTTTCGTACTTTGAATTGAATGATTCAATTTATTTTTCACTTTTACGTGTTTTTGGAAAATGAGTTTTTGTTTGCAGTTTTGTTTTGAAGGCGGTTTAATTTTTTTGAAAAAAATAGTTTAACTATTTCTCCTTTTTTAGTGAAAGAAATTTACCATAAGAAACCGCATAATGAGCAAGCAAAGCGCAATGTGCAACGACTATAGCCGATATCTACATTAGAACACTCAGACAAGCACCACCCTCCAACTCTTAACTGTTATGCAGTTTCCTTCTACCATCAGCTTACCTAAATTACTTGAAAGAATACAACATAAAGTTCTACTCGCGCTTGTGGTACTTAAAAACATACTTTAACTCCTAAGCGTTAAGGAGTTTTACCTTCCATCATCAGCTTACCTAAATAACCTGAAAGGTAACAACTATAAATACCTATTTACTTATCAACTTAAAGAATTATCCTCTAAATTAAAAGAATTTAAAGAATTATTCTCCAACTCCTAACCATTGAGATGAGAAGTTGTACCTACCTTCCATCACCAGCTCATCATCGTGAGATGATGACTACCAGACGCAAATATTTGAAAATTGCTTATGAAGCATATTAAAGGAATCGTATTGCGCCCGTATTATCGTTGTGGAGATCCTTGGGGGAGGGCTATGCCCAGCAGTGAGCGTTCGTTCGGCTGACATGATGATGATGATTGGGCCCGTAAAATATTTAGTACCTATTTAATTATTTTTACGATGGCCATCTGTGGTCCTCATCATCAAATGGTGCTTACCGAAAGCAAATGCACGAGTTACTTACCCGTCTCGCGATTAAAATATCAAAATCGCTATAGGTGTGCCTATAATATTTGAAGAGTTCTTGATTTCTCCAGGATGCCATCATCAGATCCTGACCTTATAACAATGGGACCAATTTGTAACTATATGCTTCCAAACCAAAAAAGTATTTCTAAAATCGGTTTATAATTGACAAAGTTATGATATGAGGTAGGTAACAAACATTTAAAAAAAAACAACCGAACTGAGAACCTCCTCCTTTTTTTGAAGTCGGTTAAAAAGAGGAACAATACCAATTGTATTCTTTAAAGTTATTTTAATATCTTTTCGGACTTTGAAAGCTTAAGAGATTAATCAATACTACCTAATGACTGTCTACTTTGAGAATTTGTGCATTTTTCATTAAAAATTGCTGTCTTGAAGAATAGTTTAGGTACCGATCGTCAGCTAAAAATTTAAACTTAAAAACAACAGACGATCTTCTGAAATATACATGTCTAATAAATACAACTAAGTTCAATGAACTGAAGCTATCTTTTCGTACGAGGTTTATTCTTTTGTATGCAGCGCGAGAGGTTTCTCTGATTAAGGATTCAAAGAGCGACACTTAAAAGGAAATATTGTTCGAAACTCGAGTCCGCCCATCGTAAATAGCGCGCGCCTGTCGTTTGTTATTATTTTATGAATTAACATAATATTCTATTCATGTATGCTATAAGTACATGTATGCTACTACACGTATGCGAAATAATGTTATTTATCATGAAGATATTTTACCTATCTTCTTTAAATTAATTCAAAATAAAATTTTCTTTCGTTCTGTGTTTTATTTTATGTATTTTTTTGCTCAGCTGTAAAGCATGTTAATTATTATAATTACTTATAATTATTGGAATAGTATCTACGTAATTCAAATAATGATTGTTAGTGTTTTTGTTTAAATTGCAATGCTACCTATGATTTAAGAATACATTTTCTTTGTTACGTCTACCATGTATCTCTTTAACGTCGATGTTCTCAGCCGTAAGCTAGGGACTCCGGGTCAAGAATCAGTCAAAAGGTGTGTTGCATTACAGCGAAGCTACTGGTCCTGATAGCGCCGCGGTTGGGCGTCCGCCAAGGCAATTTGCATCGCTACCCGTTTCGGAACATCGCCAAGTCTAGCCGAACAAAACCACTGAGAATTACCCTCCATTCCAATAATAATTAAAGCAAACATTTCGCAGCCGAGACGCCCGCCGACGGACGTTATAGAGCTTATAAAGCATCAGCCGCAACTCGCAATTAAGAAACGACGCGCGTCTATTTGGGAACACGCGGAAGAGCACCGTTTGCAATGGGCCGTGCCTGCTCCTGCGGCCGTCGTAGCCAAGCGGCAGACCGGCTAAATTAATACCTTTGATATTCGAAATATCAATATTTTAAAGGAGCTTACTAAGTGAGCCGCTGCTTTGCCAACCTTCCGCGTTGGCAATCCTGACGACTAAACTAACCGAATTTATAATCTTATATGAGACCAAGCCTAGACTTAGGTACATAGTTGCAAAAAATTACAGCAAAACCACCTAACGCAGGATGTAAACTGGCTATATATACCCGTGAATGCAGTCAGCAGCTTATATTAATTAATCACTCGAAAAGTGCTATTCGGGGCCACATATCAATTGTTGAGCATAATCCATTTACTCGTTGTCGTAAACATCTATTTTATTGAGTGTAGATATTCGGTTTTTGTTCGTGTACTATGGTTTATTTACGATGTGACAAAACCTTTGATGTTGCTTTGGCCGTCGTCCATGCACGGTGAGAGAACATTGACGAACATCTCGATAGTACTCAAAGATACCGTCTTCAAAACACTGAGCTATTGTCATTATTACTTTGTTGATGCTTAGTTTTTAAACATTTCGACCTCTCGTTTCGTTCTCGATAAAACTCCGGTTTTAACCATTATTCTATGGAAAGTCTGGAGGATGAAGGCAACAGTTGGCAATTGTCAAGTCAACATCCCAACTGCAGCATAGCTCGAAATAGGTAGGTACGCACCTATTTCGAAGGTAGAGCAAAATCTCACGTGAAAACAAGTCTCTACAACGAATTCGAATCTTAAAAAGATTCATTGTCAGTTTATTTTAGGTCATTTTGTCTTACGTCATTAAATCGGGAACGTGTTTTTCTCGTGATGTACACGCTCAACTGAAAACGTATTGCGACGACAATGAAAGCAATGGCGCCGGCGCCAGACTAGCCATTACTGATTATCGATATAATTATTTCAATACACTCGAACTGGCTCCAAGCATTAGCGCAGCGCCTGTTTCTGCGGAACAAATGAAGACGCATAACAACCAAACACCATTTGAATACATTATATCATTATTAATATGGTTGAAATTATTACAGCAGAAATATTAATTTGTTCAAAATTTTTGCTGAGTTATTTTAAGTTACAAAGAACGTTGAAAACCCAAAAAGCAAACGTATTGGTAAAACCCAACCCAATAGATCCAGTAAAAAAATCAAACGTTGCTTTTTTTATCTCATAAGTATCCAAAGCTTAAAAAGCTTGAAGCTTTTGAAAAAGTCGTTGAAGACCGAATGCCGATAACTTACTTTTTGCCTGTTAAGTACCATACTAATTTCGCTTTGATAATTTATTATCAGTCTTTGCGGGAAAACTATGATATTTTACGGATAACATTTTGTATGAAGTTTCCATTGATATACCTTCTTCAACCATTACCGCAGCATCTGCAAACCATTTGTTTCGTAATGCTGTTTGTTTAAAAATCTATACTTAATACACTTAGAATTCCTGTTTTTACAGTTTTCTGTGGGTATTTTCTCAAATCACAGCCCTTGTAAGTACCTAACTACCTATACTGAATTGTCCGTGGTTCGATGTCAAACCTGCTAGTTTATTATCATTATTTTGTTCTTTTCTTTTCTACCTTAAATATAGAATAACTAGGTCAGAGATAGAACTGAACAAAGATGAATATCAAAGTGCCAACAGGTGATACGGTGACTCAACCCTATAAAAACAAAACTTTACCTGCTCGAAGATAGCTTTATCTCATGATGGTGGCAACGAACGTGCCTTAATTCCCACGATAAACAATCAATTCCATAAAGTTTTTCTTGTTAGTAAATGAATATCAATGGATAACCTACCGAATACGAATTGGACGCAAGTCGTATTCATCGGCAATAAATTATTTTGAGTCCTCTATGGATAAAGCTATTAGGTACACTATGTGATTTTTTAAAGTAGATTATGTTATTATTATATTATATTATATTATATTAACCTGTTATGTTAGTTATTTGGGTGTCCATCGTTCCAGCAGCGCCACGGTCTCCGATTTGCTTGAAAAAAATACACCATGCAGGCCAATTTTTTACCAGTCGGGAAAAAATACGATTGATTTTTTCCCCCCACTGGATCCGAGGATATACGGGGATTTCTGTGGCGCTGCTGGAACGACGTCGTCCTGGCAGCGCCCCGCTATTTCTCATTAATTACAAAAGCTATAATAAATCTAATAAGACACATATTTTTGGCTTTTTTTTCCATTTCACATAAGCTAATGTCCACCTGTAAATGTCGACAGATTCAGGAGTAATCGTAGGTCACTTGGGGCGCTGCTGGGACGACGTCGTCCCAGCAGCGCCACGGCCGAATCTCAGCAATTCGATTTTTTTACTGAAAACAGTGTGCCTGTATATTTAGTTCCTTCATCATAGGGTACGGAAAAAATTGAATTTCTACATTTCATCATGGAATAATGATTTTATAGGCATCGAAAAATTATAACCTCAAAAAAAATTTTTTTTGCTCTAACGCCTTTAATTGATGTATTAAATAGCATTTGCGCATTCTTTTATCTTCCTATAAAGGGAAAAAAATAAACCACTCTCGCAGCATTAACTATTCCAGAGAAATCCTAGGTTTAGATTGTGTTCCTACATTTAGGCATCGTTCCAGCAGCGCCACACCCAGTACAGCATGATCCAGGGCACCTGTCACCAAACTGAGCATGCCAATATTTACTACTACCATAGCGAACACGGGAAAAAATCTGATAACGAGTATAACACAGCGAATTTCCGAGAAATAAGCCTTTGATTCAATATGCCATACAATTGGTACATTCGAGTAGAAAAGTTTTATTTAAATTCTTTTTAGTGCCATAAACTTGGGGGCTTTAAGCCCCCAGTACAGGCTGTCCGATCATGTTGGCCGACCATGATGGGCCATCGTGTACAGGGGCGGTTTGCGTGTGATTGCCGTCTGCGAGCAACGCAAACCACCCCTGTACACGATGGCCCATCATGGTCGGCCAACATGATCAGCCATCCTGTACTGGGGGCTTCATACTTCATGTTTACCGGGCTTGTCAAGCATTGCATTGCATCATTGGGGCACAATATCGGTATCGCTATGCGGATCGCAGCTCAGCATTATTATGGTGCAAATAATGCAATGGTAGCAAAGTAATATTAACGTAATATAGAACGTACGAGCCAAAAAAAACGTTGGCCATTTGTTTCCACATGCCATAGAGAAAGGTTAACCTACAAGCTACCTTTTACAAGTTTTATTTTTCTTTTACAAGTTTTGCACGTGGCCCCCAGTTAACAACGACAGATAAATAAATAAACGGCCCTAAATTACCGCCCAAATAACTCTACAATTCAAAGGTAACTACTGTCATTGTCATGTCACTATATGACACTACAGTCTGTAAAATTTGGCATGGTTGGAATAGCAGCTCATTTGTGCAAAGCAAAAAGATGTTTATGCTATTGGAATGAAGCTCAAGAAAAACCGCATCAGATATTTTTTATGACAATGTAGCTTACGCTAGAAAATTAGACTCTATTCCTTGTCAGGCTATGATGGATGATGTGGTTTACCCACTTCTATCATGCTTCTATCCTACACTCCATAGGTTAACCTTTCTCTATGGCATGTGGAAACAAATGGCCAACGTTTTTTTTGGCTCGTACGGTCTTTATTACGTTAATATTACCACGGTTAACTTTTCATACAGTAGGCCGACGGAGACGTCTAGACAGGTCAATCGTGCGGGGCTTGCGGGGTGAGACGGGGGAGTGGTTGTCCCGAGTTACATACAACGCCGTTCATAGTAACTCGGGACAAGTCTTCCAGGGCTATCACGTCTTTATCGTTATAATTTTTTTAAAATTAATATTATGGTGCATACGACATGTAGTGTGAGTGCGTGCAAATCTTCATCTCGCTTATTAAAAAAAGGCAATTTCCAAATTCCAAGATGGCGGCCAACATTTTTGTTTGCGGACTTTGATGAAACTTGGTTTTTAGTACAATTTTGACAAGAAAACAACAACACAATGTCAAAAATAAAAAAAAAAACAAGATGGCGGCAAACTTTTTTATGGTAGGCCGATTTTGATGAAATTTAGTTTCTAGTACTATTTTGAAACGAAAACAACAACGCAATGTTAAAAATATTAAAAATCCAAAATGGCGGCCAACTTTTTTGTTAGCAGGCCGATTTCGATGAAACTCAGTTTCTGGTACTATTTTGACAAGAAAACAGCAACGCAATGTTAAAAATATTAAAAATCCAAGATGGCGGCCAACTTTTTTGTTTGTGAGCCGATTTTGATGAAACTTGGTTTTTAGTACAATTTTGATAAGAAAATAACAAAGCAATGTCAAAAATAAAAATAAACCAAGATGGCGGCCAACTTTTTTTTTGTAAGCCGATTTTGATGAAACTTAGTTTCTGGTACTATTTTGACAAGAAAACAACAACGCAATGTTAAAAGTATAAAAAATCCAAGATGGCGGCCAACTTTTTTGTTTGCAGGCTGATTTCGATGAAACTCAGTTTCTGGTTCTATTTTGACAAGAAAACAGCAACGCAATATTAGAAAGCCAAGATGGCGGCCAACTTTTTTGATTGTAAGCCGATTTTGATCAAACTTAGTTTCTGGTTCTATTTTGACAAGAAAACAGCAACGCAATGTCAAAAAAATAAAAAAAATCAAAGTGGCAGCCAACTTTTTAATTTGTAAGCCGATTTAGATCAAACTCGATTTTTGGTACTATTTTGACAAGGCAACAGCAACGCTAAATTATATATACATAAATGTTACAATTACCACAGTATGACCAATGTTTTGTTTAGGCCAACGCCCTAGAAGTTAGGCGATACCGACGTCTGTATAGGTATTTCCGTAACTACGGAAGGGTTGTAACAAAATTAAAATGCGGCAGCTACATTTTGGTGTATTGCGAAATAAAATAAAATAAATAATTATGGTAAGCATTTTAGAAGTATCAAAATAAAATATATTATATGTTTTATTTAGTTTCACCTATAATTGTATCTGTCTGTCTGTCTGCCATGAAATTTTGCAAGGTAAATTTGATCTACTCCTGACGTTTGAATGGGTTGAAGTTTTGTTAAAAAAAATATTCAGATTGGAAATAAGCCGATTCATATTTCTTAACCTTTGAAGCGCCTTCGTCTATATATCAAAATCATCCCATGTCACAATCATAATTTTTTTTAAACTCTGTAACTTAATATAAATTATTATTTTATTTACTTATTTTTTATTTTTTTAATAGGGTTTACAACTGTCAAAAACACAGTAAATTACGAAGGATGTTACGTCGTAATTTACTGTGCTTGTGTTAAAGCAAATTAATAATTAGTTAAATCTTTTACTTGACATGATGATGATGATACTTGACTCTGTCTCAAGCTTTCAAATAAAAACCTGTTACATTTTAATAAGCGAAAAGAGAGAAACAAAAACAAAAAACGGCCACCATCTTGACCATTTGTATTTTTTTACATTGTGTTAAGAACGGTTTTCTTGTCAAAATAGTATAAATAACCGAGTTTTATCAAAAACGGCCCACAAACAAAAAGTTGGCCGCCATCTTGGATTTTTTAATACTTTTAACATTGCGTTGCTGTTTTCTTGTCAAAATAGAACCAGAAACTGAGTTTTATCAAAATCGGCCCACAAACAAAAAGTCGGACGCCATCTTGGATTTTTAATATGTTTAACATTTCGTTGCTGTTTTCTTGTCAAAATAGTACCAGAAACTGAATTTCATCGAAATCGGCCAGCAAATAAAAAATTTGGCCGCCATCTTGAATTTTTATTTTTTTTTAACATTGCGTTGCTGTTTTCTTGTCAAAATAGGTACTGTGGTATCATATTGTTAGGATATGATACCTCCTTGCATTGTCTATGGTTGATTTATGTTTAAATCAGTATTCAAAAATATCGAATGCATTGTCATCATTACGCGAGCAGTTTGTTTTAGTCTAGACGATTCCGCGGGCGCGTGTTGTAGTAGAGATAGAATATATCGGCCATGGTGCCGCAGTAAAGATTTATATCGCTAATACATTTATTATTTAATAGAATCCCAGTGTAGGGCTTCTTATGGTGTTAGGCGCGAACGAATTACGTAGAACTTTTTACGGTGTTTATGTGTTGCAGATTCCCAAGATAAACTAGGAAGACCATGGAGGTCTTATTGTTCGACGGCATCCACGGAGATGTCAAAGTTTTTTTTCGGAGCTACGAAATAATGACGGCTCTGCAAGGCTACGAAGGCGAGGCCAAGAAAATCGTCGTCGGAGCTTTCTGCACGGGCGCAGCCCGCTATTTCTACGATAAGATCGTCGATATGGTGAAAGACTACGACGAAATGAAGAAGGAGTTTATCAGGGAGTTTGGTCTTGTATCGGACCCACTTGCTGATTTTTTTGCGAGAAAGCAGTATTTCAACGAAAATTCGTTGGAATATCTGTATGCGTTGGAGATATTAGCCGCTCGTGCTGGGAACGCAATTACAGAACAGTTGTTCATACAACAATTCCTGCGGACAACCGACGTTGTCACACGCAGCAAATTGATGTCGCAAATCTACGTCGACAAAACGCATTTAAAAAAAGTAGTGAGACAGTTGTATAACCTTGAGTGCTTCGAGGAATGTGCCCCTAATATGTGTGATTCTAGCAGTGGTGATAAATCTAATCAATGTGTTTATTTTGTGCCGGAGTTAGAGAATGTGCCAACTCCCAATCAATGTGCCTCTCGCACGCCAAACGAAAAACCCCATGATTTGTATGATGCAAGTGAATTGAATGATTTTAGAGCTCAAGCCCCGATGATGCCCATCACGACATCATCTTGGAGGACGACTGAGACGTCCCCACAATCTAATAATAATATTATTGTAAGTAGAGAAGAGGATTGTATGCAGCTGACGTTGGTGCAGGACAATCACAACACAAGTAAGCGTACGCCGTTTTTATCTATTGAGTGTCGTGGTCAGAAAATAGACGCCTTGGTGGACACCGGTGCGAGTGTGTCGGTAATATCACAGACGGTAGTAGACAGTCTAGGTCTCAGTGTGGACATGGTGAACGCTGAACTACGAAATGTGAGTGGTGGAAAACTTTCAATAGTAGGGAAAACTAATGTATGTTTCTTGATAGATAACGTGTTGTTTACACAGCGATTCGTTGTTGTAAGGGACATTGTACCAAACATAGTGTTGGGTTGTGATTTTATTAGCAGGAATAGCATAATTTTGAATTTTGAAAAATTTTGTATAATTTACAAAAAATTTAATTTTGAATTTAATGTTGACATGAATTTTATGTTGACATCGATTGACATTGATGACAATGAGTCACAACAGTCACAAGTGATAGATGTCTCGAATGACGGATGTCAAAGTAATTTTCGAAAAAGTAATATGTCAGAAAAAAGTTCGCATGTCATTCCTAGATTAAAAAGTTTTTTTATGAATAAAAATAGGAATGACAGTAAAATGAAGAAAGGCGCGAAAAAGTTTGAAAAGTCGAATATGAATAGGATTTCGAAATCCAATATAAGTTCGTTATGTAATATTAGTTCTTTACGAAATAAGAAACGAATTAAATTTGTTACATATAAAATTAAATGTAAAAACAAATTTTCTTTTATAGATTCATTTTATAATAGGGATAGAAATAGGATAGGGTTTTAGGATGTTTTATAATAGTGATTGTTAGATAGTTGAAATGTATAATTGTGTGATTTGTATTAATATGTGTTTCTTTTTCATGTACGGAAATACTGCACCTGAAGCCCACGAAGTGTCCTGTGGTCCACTTATAATATGATGTATTTACTTAATTTTTTTTTAATGTTTAATTTAATAAAACAATTATTTTTTTGCATTTTTACTAATAAGTAGACATCGTGTCGTGTCTCTTTACCTTCATGGGATAGGGCAGGAGGATGACCTATTATCTAATTAGGTGTGAGAATCCTCTGACCTTAACTTATGTTGATATTGACATCACGTTTCGTTAATGATCTGGACCACAAAAGTAACACTTCTGTGTTTCATTTTATTTCCGTTTTAGTTAGTTTGTAAGTTGTTTCGATGTCACTTAAGGAATGAGGTGACGTCAATATTTGTTGGTGAGGGGGGAGGAAACCCTGATGGTCCAATAAGGACCAGGGTCATATCCTGTTTGTTGCAGGATCCCTCTAACCCTGACTGGCAATGTTGTCGACACTACGCTACATAAACTGTGGTGGCCCCTAGTAGACAGTCTGCTTGAGGTTACCACAGGTTTATGAAGTTCCAAGCTTGTTGTCGGGCACCTTTTGAGATGAGGGTTATTTTTGGGTAATTTCGTAGTCAATATATTATTGGTGCTTGTCCGACATGTTTGATCTTGGAATTTCGACTTAGTTAATGCTTAAATGAGCTAGGGTTAGCTTTGATTGTAACTACATATGATGTATTAAGGTTAGGTTTAAGGCTGGGCAGACCTTTTCCCTTGGTTTTGGTATGTCGAGCCAATGCAATGGTTGGTTTGTTTTGATTTCAAGAAATTAATAATTATATCAACCATTGTCCTGGCTGTCCGTTAGTGAGGACCAGTCTTTTTGATGTGATATCGTTCCAAGGTAGGCAGGGCCTTCGCTTTAGGGTAATCCATGTAGGAAAAAACATTTCTTTAGTAAGAAAGGTTTTTTTGTTGCGGCAGCGGCATGTGGTATCATATTGTTAGGATATGATACCTCCTTGCATTGTCTATGGTTGATTTATGTTTAAATCAGTATTCAAAAATATCGAATGCATTGTCATCATTACGCGAGCAGTTTGTTTTAGTCTAGACGATTCCGCGGGCGCGTGTTGTAGTAGAGATAGAATATATCGGCCATGGTGCCGCAGTAAAGATTTATATCGCTAATACATTTATTATTTAATAGAATCCCAGTGTAGGGCTTCTTAGTACCTACCAGAAACTAAGTTTCATCAAAATCGGCTTACAAACAAAAAAGTTGGCCACCATCTTGAATTTCTTTCTATTTTTAACATTGCGTGTCTGTTTTCTTGTCAAAATAGAAACAGAAACTGAGTTTCATCGAAATCGGCCTGCAAACAAAAAAGTTGGCCGCCATCTTCGATTTTTATATATTTTTAACACTGCGTTGCCGTTTTCTTGTCAAAATAGTACCAGAAACAAATCGGCTTACAAACAAAAAAGTTGGCCGCCATCTTGGATTTTAATTTTTTTGACATTGCGTTGCTGCTTTCTTGTCAGAATAGTACCAAAAACCGAGTTTCATCGAAATCAGCCTACAAACAAAAAAGTCGGCCGCCATCTTGAATTTTTTAATATTTTTGACATTGCATTTGCATTATTAAATTATTTTATTAATTTAATATCGCAATACCAATGTACCTACCCGGGGTCGTTAAAGGTCCACCGTCACATTTTAAAGTGACAACCCTTACGTACTTACGTAAATACCTATACAGGCGTCGGCATCGCCCAACTTCAAGGGCGTCGTCCAACTGTATAGAAAGATTGCTTAAACTGTGATATAACTTTGCTTGCATTGCATTATTTGCACCATAATAATGCTGAGCTGCGATCCGCATAGCGATACCGATATTGTGCCCCAATGATGCAATGCAATGCTTGACAAGCCCGGTAAACATGAAGTATGAAGCCCCCAGTACAGGATGGCCGATCATGTTGGCCGACCATGATGGGCCATCGTGTACAGGGGCGGTTTGCGTTGCTCGCAGACGGCAATCACACGCAAACCGCCCCTGTACACGATGGCCCATCATGGTCGGCCAACATGATCGGACAGCCTGTACTGGGGGCTTAAAGCCCCCAAGTTTGTGGCACTAAAAAGAATTTAAATAAAACTTTTCTACTCGAATGTACCAATTGTATGGCATATTGAATCAAAGGCTTATTTCTCGGAAATTCGCTGTGTTATACTCGTTATCAGATTTTTTCCCGTGTTCGCTATGGTAGTAGTAAATATTGGCATGCTCAGTTTGGTGACAGGTGCCCTGGATCATGCTGTACTGGGTGTGGCGCTGCTGGAACGATGCCTAAATGTAGGAACACAGGATAACTAAACCTAGGATTTCTCTGGAATAGTTAATGCTGCGAGAGTGGTTTATTTTTTTCCCTTTATAGGAAGATAAAAGAATGCGCAAATGCTATTTAATACATCAATTAAAGGCGTTAGAGCAAAAAAAATTTTTTTTGAGGTTATAATTTTTCGATGCCTATAAAATCATTATTCCATGATGAAATGTAGAAATTCAATTTTTTCCGTACCCTATGATGAAGGAACTAAATATACAGGCACACTGTTTTCAGTAAAAAAATCGAATTGCTGAGATTCGGCCGTGGCGCTGCTGGGACGACGTCGTCCCAGCAGCGCCCCAAGTGACCTACGATTACTCCTGAATCTGTCGACATTTACAGGTGGACATTAGCTTATGTGAAATGGAAAAAAAAGCCAAAAATATGTGTCTTATTAGATTTATTATAGCTTTTGTAATTAATGAGAAATAGCGGGGCGCTGCCAGGACGACGTCGTTCCAGCAGCGCCACAGAAATCCCCGTATATCCTCGGATCCAGTGGGGGGAAAAAATCAATCGTATTTTTTCCCGACTGGTAAAAAATTGGCCTGCATGGTGTATTTTTTTCAAGCAAATCGGAGACCGTGGCGCTGCTGGAACGATGGACACGTTATTTGGTACGTAGCTCAGAACCATCCCCTAAATTTTCAGTTCCTATCTAACGTTAATTAGGGAGTGATTCAGAATCGAAATCGAAAACCAAGAGGGTCTCACAGATTTAGAAGATATATTAATATGGTTTCCATTCAGATTAATATTTAGATAGTGTTCATTCACCTAATACTTGTTATTTTAATTTTTAGTTTTTTGCATTCACAATGCAATTTTTTTTATAGAAAAATGGAAAATGAAGTATTTAGAAAAAATCGACCCGTCTCACAATCCCATCCCATGCATCCCATCGGAGCTGATTGTGAGACGGGTCGATTTTTTCTAAATACTTCATTTTCCATTTTTCACCTAATACTTTCTTATTTGCCGTATTTTTAGGAAGGTACTGTATGAAGGGGAATATGTTTTCCCATATTCTTACAGACCCTTACCTTACCTACCTTTAAGTAGGTATACCCAAGGTAAAAATAATAATACGGCGCTTCCATGACTTGGTAAATTACTGTTAGATACACCTAGGTATGTAAAACAAATAATTTCTTTAATTATGACTAATATCAGGTAAATACTTAAACGTAATAAACTATGATAAACAAAATATATTATACAGGGTGGAAAAAATGTATGGGCCCTGGATGAAAACCGCTTTAATTTGCTCATTTTACTGAAAGGAAACATTCTTTTATTTTTAAACAGAACCAACCAATTGCATTCGTAGATTTTTTTACTAAAAAATCAGCTTTTTCATAGAAAAGTACAACATGACACTTGGCATTGAATCCATCATCTTGTATAGGTTTGTATTTTATTGCTTCCCTTTCATTTCATTACTTCCTTTCTTTCCTGATTGGCCCATCACAGCCTACAATGGTAAAAATTGTGTTTAATTGTTTTATTTTTGTTTTGAATTTTGTAATTTATTCCGGTTCGACTTCTGGGCGAATCCAGTGAGTTTTAGAAAATTTTAATATGCAGTATGTTTCTTTTTAAACATCATCATCATGTCAGCCGAACGACGCTCACTGCTGAGTATAGGCCTCCCCCAAGGATCTCCACAACGATCGGTCCTGCGCTGGCCGCATCCAGCGGCTTCTCGCGACCTTGACTAGATCGTCGGTCTACCTTGCAGGAAGGGAGCCTGTCCACGGAATGTCACCCGGTACGCGGTCGCCATTCGAGAACCTTTCCGCCCCAACGGCCATCAGTTCTCCGTGCTATGTGTCCTGCCCGCTGCCACTTCAACTTAGCAATCCTTCGATCAATGTCGGTTGTTTTAGTTCTCCTGCGGATCTCAACCTTTCTGATTCGATCGCGCAGGGAAATACCTTGCGTCGCTCTCTCCATTGCTCGCTGAGTTTTTAAGGCGATTATTCCCGACCGAAATGGGCACGCTAACGCTTGCTTCACGCGGACGCAGCGGCAGCCGGCAGTGAACTGTGAACTCGCGAGCGCCCCGCGAATCGAAAATCACTTAAAATTGAATTAAAAATTAAATAATTAAAAATTTAAACTTTTTACGGCCGGACGGAATCCTTCGGCTATTCAAAGACAATTAAGTATTTTCGTATATTTTTCATTAACTAAAACCAAGTATACTGCAAGTAATAGGATATTTGGATGACGATTAGACGGATGCTTGGGATTTTATTTGACACAGTAAAATATCACCAATCGAAAAAAAACGACCGGAAGCACTAGATAAATAACTGTAAAATACCTAACATATATTTTTCCAAATTTTAAGTACCTACTTGTGATTTGCGTGCGAGTAATCCATAATTTAAAATACCCTATTTTGGGGAATCGCAGCCTTAAACATATAAGAATGTTTTCTTTCAACGATATGAGCTGACTAAAGGATTTTAGGCACTTTCTCTTCAGGCTTCAGGCAGGCAAGGCCCATAATTTTTTTGCACCCTGTATATTTGTAACAAACAAGAAGATTGCACATACATAGGTACTCGATTTTATACAAGCAAACTGTTTCATATCGATTCTTATCATTATTTATCATTGCGTTGGGTACGGTACCTGTACAATTACGATAAGATATCAAATGACGACATGGCATAATATGAACGGAATCATCTTTCTTTTTAGATCTATCTGTTGTATTGTGCCTCTTTAGTTTTAAGCTACTTTGTTTCAAGAATTAGTAACTTTAAAAAATCCTAGTCATCTAAACTTAGTTATGCATCATCATTTCAGCCGTGTGACGCCCACTGCTGGGCATAGGCTTATTTATGCATATTAAAACAATTTTTTTTTGGCCTTATTCCTTGGTAGGCTTAGTTATCGTCTAGCTATTGCTTTGATTTCTATATTGTCCATTCCCATTGTCATACTGACTATACTGACCGGCGTCGACAGCTAAAAGAAGCCAGCGCGATGTTGTGGTTTTATGTATGTAGTACTTGTAGGTAGCTAGGTAAGTACATCACGAGTATAAGCGACCAATGAACCGCATTTGTTGTGCAGTCGATCTCACGTCAAGAGCCTCGCTCAAGTTTCAATTATGGCTCTTATTGTAAACCATGAAAGTGTAAATTCAGAGAACAGTGTTGATTATGAAGCAATAACTATAAGCCTACCTAACATTATAATAATGTCATAATATTCTTTGGAAATTAAACAATCGTTTAATCTAGATTGTTAAATGGATAACAAAAGTAGGCACCTTGATATTTGGAAACTTATGACAGTTTTTAAGAATCAATCAAGTCTGAAGATCAGATGAAACATCTCGAATAATTTATTATTAAACTTAAGTAGAAATATGAAGAAAACTTACTTGAGATAATATATTTGACCCTCAGGCGTACGAGCTTGTTCCCAGCCTGCAGGTAGAGGTCCCAAATCGTCTTGTAGATGTGATCCAACATCATATGATCTGTGTTTTGCGTGTTGATGGTGTATCGGCTGTTGTTGTGTCTGCTGTCCGGCGGCGTAGGTCTGCTGAAGGCTGGCTGGTGAAGAGTGTGCCCGAGAGTGTGACACCGGCGCGGCGCCAGTTGCGGACGACGATCCGAACGCCGAGTCAGCCGAGTTTTCGCGCGAGTGAGACACAGATGGCGACTTGGAACCGGTCGACGGCGGGTTAAAGAACGACTTTGGAAGCTGTCGCATACGGAGAGGCACCTGTAGCGGCCGTTTCGAGTCCGGCTTAAGCACAGTGTCGAACAATGACTGTAGAACCGAGTCGGAATCCTGGTCCACGCGGAGGACCAGATTCGATTTCTGTTCACTATCCGAGTTGAGAGCCATGGTAACGTCGGTACGAATAAATCTCGAAACCGACCTGGCCCACCGCTGTGACACAACACTAGCACGCGACGGGTTGGCGCGGCGCCACCCGACGTTCTTCTAGTATGGCGCTCGTCGCGCGACTGACGCACGCACGCCCCGCCCGCGCCGCGCGAGGCTCCCTGCCCACGCGCACCCGCGCCGCACCACCCGCGCGGACCGGTCTTCGAGATGCCCCTCGCCCCGCTTTGCTTACCTACCTATCTCCTTCCTTTCCTTAGCTTGCCTTATTGTAGGTAGCCAGGCGCAAGCACGCTACACACCTTTTTATTTATTTGTGTATAACGATAGCAAGACAAAAAGACCACCTTCGTCGCAATCTCACTCAGTTGGTAACACAGTATTATAGATGGAAGAAAAAAAGGTCACTATTTTAGCGCCCATGTTCATGAGTTTAGTGTTTTGGGAATTTCATCCCAAATTCTTAACTTAAAATACTTACAATTAGTAAGACTAGATGAATGAAATAAATAATAGACAGGTAGGTAATGTGCCATCTGTCGGAGGTACCTGATTAGACTCAACAAAGGCGTTTGCTAGATTTTCTTCTTTTTGTCACTTGCATGAGTTCAGCCACGTTCAGCGTAAGTTGGAAAGGTTATGTTACGTACGGTAGTGCAGTGCAGACACTAGAGGCAAAAGCACTTCTTGTAGTCCCAAATGTGAAGCTAGGATGTCGAATCAGAGGTGACCTCCGCCAGCAAAATTATAGCACGTAGATACCCACTCAAGCAGTACAGTAGGTAGGTTTTTTTTTTTGTCCACAACGGGGTAGCACTTAGCCTTCATCACACCTGATGTTAAGTAGTGATAAGGCTGAAGATGGAAGCGCACTACTCCCGGAATCCTCAATCACTGAGGAACTGGCTATCTTATCTCTAACTGCCGGAACACAATAATGCTGAAAACATCATTGTGATGGCGTCAGACTTAGATAAGATGGTGATAGCCAGGCGGACTAAGAACAAGTCCTACCACCAACCAGACCGAATACAATATGTACCCCCACTGGGAATCGAACCCGGGACCTCTTGGTCTGAAATCGGTGGTGTGAACCACTAGACCACAGAGGCGGTTAAAATGGCTATGGTTAAATGTTAAGGCGGCTTTTAATATTTTTGAAGTCCTTGTGACTATAATCGTAATGCTTTGCGGATTTTCAAACATATTCTGTAACAGTATACTTACTTACTTTCTTCAATCATCTTCTATCCGGTCCTGTCGTCATTTCATGGCTGAACCATTGAATGTTGACGACAGTTGATCCGGAGACCTAGATCAACAAAGTCCACGATATTGAAATCCCGTCCAGGGTGTCCAGGGGCAGCCTTAAGCAGCTACGCTTTTTATTATACAGAGTTAAAATTATTAAAAATGACAAGTTATGAACTAAATATTGTCAACTTAATAGTCACTGGTTGGGACAAAAAAATCCCATCCAGTAACACTGTTACTCGTTGGGACAAGTTTGAAAGAAAAGCAATCCCAACCAGTTACACTGTGACTCGTTGGGACAAGTTTGAAAGAAATACAATCCCAACCATTCACACTGTTAGGGCGTTTGTGCACTACAACTGAATTTTACCGATCCGGCGGTCCGTGTTTTTACGGACCGGCGTGGCATGAAAAACACGGATGATAGGCTTGTGCACTTGTCCGGTTTTTTACTGGCCGGGGCAGCGCAGTGATCTCTTTGAAACTACACTCTACGGACGCGTTTTAAACGAGAGGAATAATGAGTTCCTTGGAACGTCAGCAATTACTTGCTTTATTGCTTTATGCGAAGACGTAGAAGACAGAAAGAATTTTGGGTTCATCCTCTTATCAGTGAAAGGTACCTGACAGGGTCATTTTACCGAAATCACAATTAATTGAGGCTTGATGAAAAATTATTTTTTAACTACTATCGAATGTCTACAGCTAGCTATATAACAAAAAAAAGTTTCATCAAAATCCGCTTAGTAGTTTTTGCGTGAAACACGGACAACAGACAGACAGACAGACAAACAAAAATTTCAAAATCCATATTTTTGGTGCTAGATATATTACGTGTTATTGGTGAAAAATAATAATAATAATAATAAATAAATAAATTCTTACACTCACACCAATTATCTAAGCCCATTTTAATTTCATTAAGAAACTGTATCATGGAAAACTTGATAACGGATAAATATATACTTAAATACTTTTTGTTTGTAAATACATACATATTATACATAGTTAACACCCAGACCAAGACAAATAGACATGTTCATGCACACAAATATTTGTCTTGTTCGGGAATCGAACCCGAGACCACTGGCGCAGAAGGTGGGTAGCCTACTCCTGCGCCAAATCGGTCGTCAATCGAGAAAGGCGCTTGAATTTATTTTGGCGTGCGTTAATTTATTTGCGATAACTCCTAAGATATTCATTTAAATTATATGGTGTAAAAGAGTAAAATAATGTGCATGAAATGCTTAAAGCAACTAACGTATTTAGATTGATAAGGGTTAATACTGTATCCGTTTAAATAGCTTTCCAAATTACCGCATTGTTCGTAACCATTTTTTAAGAGATAATATGGCTATAATATGCTATCCTTATAAGATAGACATATGCTATCGCGGACTTTTTTGTAGATCTATAGAAGAGGGATATCCCAACATGCATTATTTTTTTAAACCTCGAAAGGATTAGGCAGCGTTTTTGCAGAAAACTCCCGGGCGGCTTGCCGTTTGCCGGCACTTTCGACAATTATCGTTATATTTCTACCAATTTACATAAAACTTTCATAAATTATATATTAAAATCTTTCTGAAGAACCACGCTACCTGTTAGTGAAAACCGCATGAAAATCTGTTTCGTAGTTTTAAAGATTTAAGCATATATAGGGACAGACAGGCGGGAAGCGACTTTGTTTTATACTATGTAGTGATTTATGATTAAAATACAACCATCCGTTTTTTTCCGGACGGTAAAATTCAGTGTAGTGCACAAGCGTACATATGTTTTTCATTGCCGTCATCTCGGAACGGAAAAAAACGGTCCGGAATGGGGAAAAGTAAAATGACGGACGGTAAAATTCAGTGTGGTGCACAAGCGCCCATATGCTTTTCATTGCTGCCATACCGTCCGTCATTTTACTTTTCCCCATTCCGGACCGTTTTTTTCCGTTCCGAGATGACGGCAATGAAAAACATATGTACGCTTGTGCACTACACTGAATTTTACCGTCCGGAAAAAAACGGATGGTTGTATTTTAATCATAAATCACTACTATAAAACAAAGTCGCAGTCTGCCTGTCCCTATATATGCTTAAATCTTTAAAACTACGAAACAGATTTTCATGCGGTTTTCACTAACAGGTAGCGTGGTTCTTCAGAAAGATTTTAGTATATAATTTATGAAAGTTTTGTGTAAATTGGTAGAAATATAACGATAATTGTCGAAAGTGCCGGCAAACGGCAAGCCGCCCGGGAGTTTTCTGCAAAAACGCTGCCTAATCCTTTCGAGGTTTAAAAAAATAATGCATGTTGGGATATTCCTCTTCTATAGATCTACAAAAAAGTCCGCGATAGCATATGTCTATCTTTTAAGGATAGCATATTCTAGCCATATTATCTCTTAAAAAATGGTTACGAACAATGCGGTAATTTGGAAAGCTATTTAAACGGATACAGTATTAACCCTTATCAATCTAAATACGTTAGTTGCTTTAAGCATTTCATGCACATTATTTTACTCTTTTACACCATATAATTTAAATGAATATCTTAGGAGTTATCGCAAATAAATTAACGCACGCCAAAATAAATTCAAGCTCCTTTCTCGATTGACGACCGATTTGGCGCAGGAGTAGGCTACCCACCTTCTGCGCCAGTGGTCTCGGGTTCGATTCCCGAACAAGACAAATATTTGTGTGCATGAACATGTCTATTTGTCTTGGTCTGGGTGTTAACTATGTATAATATGTATGTATTTACAAACAAAAAGTATTTAAGTATATATTTATCCGTTATCAAGTTTTCCATGATACAGTTTCTTAATGAAATTAAAATGGGCTTAGATAATTGGTGTGAATGTAAGAATTTATTTATTTATTATTATTATTATTATTTTTCACCAATAACACGTAATATATCTAGCACCAAAAATATGGATTTTGAAATTTTTGTTTGTCTGTCTGTCTGTCTGTTGTCCGTGTTTCACGCAAAAACTACTAAGCGGATTTTGATGAAACTTTTTTTGTTATATAGCTAGCTGTAGACATTCGATAGTAGTTAAAAAATAATTTTTCATCAAGCCTCAATTAATTGTGATTTCGGTAAAATGACCCTGTCAGGTAGGTACCTTTCACTGATAAGAGGATGAGCCCAAAACTCTTTCTGTCTTCTACGTCTTCGTACATAAAGCAATAAAGCAAGTAATTGCTGACGTTCCAAGGAACTCATTATTCCTCTCGTTTAAAACGCGTCCGTAGAGTGTAGTTTCAAAGAGATCACTGCGCTGCCCCGGCCAGTAAAAAACCGGACAAGTGCACAAGCCTATCATCCGTGTTTTTCATGCCACGCCGGTCCGTAAAAACACGGACCGCCGGATCGGTAAAATTCAGTTGTAGTGCACAAACGCCCTTACTCGTTGGGACAACATTTATAGAAAGTGATTTCCCAACAAGTACCAGTGTGACTGGATGGGAAAAAATCTTCCCAACTAGTAACACTATAAATAAATATTTGTGCTATATAACTTTGAGCACTTACTAACGCCATGAAAAGTACTATTATTAAGATCTTTTATATTTGTGGAAGAGCTATTATACTTAAACTAGCTTCCGCCCGCGACTTCGTCCGCGTGGACATTCGAGAAAATACTTAGGGGACCAATAACCAGGATAAAAAATATTCTATGTTTTAATTGCATAAAAATCCGATCAGCCGTTTTTACGTGATTAGGCGGGTCCTCCCTCACCAAGTGAGCAGCCTCGCGCGAGGCACAACGTTTGCCACGTGCGGCGGGCCTCGCACGAGGCTGCTCACTTATAGCCGCTACACACGTTCCGATCCGACCGCCGATTTGGTCTGCTCCAGACCAAATCTGGACGTGTGTAGCGTAGTCGTCCGACCATATTCGTGTTTGACGCGGTCGGCCGGATTTGGTTCGCACGAACTTCACTTCCTACCAAATCGGAACGTGTGTAGGCTTCCGACCGGACCAACTTGGCAGTGTTGACAATTTTGGAGGTTTTCCCCTAGATTTAGGGAGAAAATATGTAAAAGCGGAAATATTTAAAGCAGGTAAATTACGTTTAAGGGATTTTCAGAGGATTCAATTTAATGCTCGTTCATGAGTTTTACGTAGGACTGAACGAACGAAAGGTTTAAATATGGCCATTTATGAAAAGATTCTATTTATCTAATTGTTTTTTAGAATATTTTGTTTAAAAACTAGCAATTTATCGTAAAACTAAATATATATAAAAAGGGCATAACACTTCATCAATAAGTGCTGCTTTTAGTAAATATTTAGCATGTTTAGTAGTTTAATGAAAATAACAGAAAATTAAAAAATAATGAAATTGTTTTTTTTTGTAGTAATAAAACATTAAAAACCGATATTTTTTTTCTTTTTAATTTATTTATTGCAAGCAAATTGAGGTTTTCAGTATTTATAAATAATAATAATATTGGAAGATAAGCAGTGGCTGGCAACACTGCAACAACGGCTAGAGGTCGGCCAGACCAAATCGGAACGTGTGTAGCGCCGACCGATTTGGTCTGGCAGATTTGGTTTGAACGTGTGTAGGCGCGGATCAGATCTGCAGTGAAGTTCGCCCGTACCAAATCGGTGGTCGGATAGGAACGTGTGTAGCGGCTATTAGTGAGGGAGGAGAGGACCCGCCTAATCACGTAAAAACGGCTGATCGGATTTTTATGCAATTAAAACATAGAATATTTTTTATCCTGGTTATTGGTCCCCTAAGTATTTTCTCGAATGTCCACGCGGACGAAGTCGCGGGCGGAAGCTAGTAAATAATAAGTGTCTGTTTCACAATTAAAATGTTATTTCTGAGTAGCTTAGGTACCAAGAACTTTTAGGGCACTTAAGATGATTTAGGTTTCTATACCCTATTTACCCCCTGGGTTTGATTTTCGGAAAACTACGAAATGGGTTGCCTATTTGTTTTAAGAAGTAAGCCTACAAAGTTTCAAGTTGAAATGTCTATTTTACCTCTGATTTTTCATTCAAAATTTCACCCCTATTGCAACCTTTTAGGGGTTGAATCATGTTCAGCGTGTTAAACATCAAAATAAATGCCATTTTTGCAATCGTCATCCCATAAAACCTCAATAACGACATCCATATCGATTTTTAGGTTTATTTATCCCATTTAACCTCTAAGGGGTTGATTTTCGAAAAAATACGAAACATGTTTTTGCTTATTTCTTTTATTTTCTGACCATAAGCCTAAATAATAATTTAAATGAAGGAATTTCCAGATATAACATTTCATCCCCCTTTTCACCCCTTCGGGGGTGGAATTATCAAAAACGCTGACACAGGAAGATATTAATTTTCAATTGCCAGCCTAAATACAAAATTTGTAGATCCTAACTTCAAAACTGACGGACTTTTATACACACATATTCATCCCCTATTTTACCCCCTGGGTTTGATTTTGGGAAAATTACGAATTGGGTTGCCTATTTGTTTAAAGAAGTAAGCCTACAAAGTTTCAAGTTGAAATGTCTATTTTACCCCTGATTTTTCATTCAAAATTTCACCCCTATTGCAACCTTTTAGGGGTTGAATCATGTTCAGCGTGTTAAACATCAAAATAAATGCCATTTTTGCAATCGTCATCCCATAAAACCTCAATAACGACATCCATATCGATTTTTAGGTTTATTTATCCCATTTAACCTCTAAGGGGTTGATTTTCGAAAAAATACGAAATATGTGTTTGCTTATTTGTTTTACTTTCCGACCATAAGCCTAAGCCTAAATAATAAATTAAATAAAGGACTTTCTAGATACAACATTTCATCCCCCTTTTCACCCTTTCGGGGGTGGAATTGTCAAAAACGCCGACACAGATAAATATTAATTTTCAATTGCCAGCCTAAATACAAAATTTGAAGATCCTAACTTTAAAACTGACGGACTTTCATACAAACATTTATCCCTTATTTCACCCCGTTAGGGGTGGAATTTTTAAAAATCCTTTCTTAGTGGATGCCTTCACTGTATAACGTATCTATGTGCAAAATTTGAAGTCTCTAGGTTCAGCGGTTTGGGCTGTACGTTGATATCTCAGTCAGTCAGTCAGTCAGTCAGTCAGTCAGTCAGTCAGGACTTTGAATTTTATATATATAGATGAATATGAAAATATATGATTAAAGTATAGTACTTACCTAAATCGGCAAACCGCAGGTGTGTTAGGTACTCGCCATTGATGTTAATGCCGAATCCTTTCCAGTCCAATAGCTTAAAAATATCCTCCAACGCAGCTGTGAATAGTTTCGGAGAGATGACGTCTCCCTGTCTCACACCTCGCTGTAGTTGGACAGGATTAGAGCTCTGGTTCTGTAATCGGACCGACATGGTGGCGTTTTGGTATAAGTACCTCAGCACCTCGATGTACCTGTAGTCTATTTGGCACCTCTGGAGAGACTGCAGCACTGCCCAGGTCTCGATCGAATCAAAGGCTTTCTCATAGTCCACAAACGCCAAGCATAGTGGCAAGTTATACTCTTCGGTCTTCTGTATAACTTACCGCAGCGTATGAATGTGGTCTATGGTACTATAACCTTTTCGGAACCCGGCTTGTTCGGGAGGTTGGAAGTCGTCGAACCTGCAAGCGAGACGATTCGTAATGACTCTCGAAAACAACTTGTAGATATGGCTCAGAAGCGAGATGGGTCGGTAGTTCTTCAAGAGAGTCTTATCACCCTTCTTGAAGAACAGCATCACATCGCTTATGCCCCATGCCTTTGGCGTTTTGCCCTCGAGGATGACAGAGTTGAAGAGCTTCTGGAGGACCTTAAGTATCGGCTTACCGCCCGCTCTCAGAAGTTCTGTTGTGATTCCGTCATCGCTCGCCGCCTTGTTGTTTTTGAGCTGCTTGAGAGCCATTCTAATCTCGTACAGGCTGACGTCCGGGATATCTTCGGTATAGTGTCGGGTAAGCTTGGCTCTAGGTTCTGTAGCCTTACTTTCAACAGGTGTTTGCATGGAGTACAACTGTCCATAGAAACTCTCAATCTCCCTCAGGATTTCAGGTGTTGATGAAATGATACTACCGTCCTCAGCTTGCAGCCTCGTCAGTTGACTTTGCCCTATAGCCAGATCTCTAGCGAACACTTTGGAGCCTTTGTTCCGCTCAATGGCCTCTTTAATACGGTCGGTATTAAATTTGCGAAGGTCGCTTGTCAAGGACTTGGAGATCTGCCTATTTAGCTGTCGATAACGAAGGGCATCCGCTGAGTTCTGTAGTTTCATTTTTTGTTTGCCGATGATGTAGTTCTCAAGGCTGAGACCTTGGAAGACCTGAACACAATGCTCGAAGATCTCAGCAATGCTTCCCAAAGAGTGGGTCTGAAGATGAACATGGATAAGACGAAAATCATGTCCAATGCCCATGTTGCATCCGCTCCAGTTAATGTTGGGAACATTACACTCGAAGTTGTTGACCACTATGTCTACCTAGGACAGACAATCCAATTAGGTAAGTCCAACTTCGAGAAAGAGATCTCTCGTCGAATCCAGCTCGGATGGGCAGCGTTTGGGAAGCTCCGGCATATATTTGCGTCCAAAATTCCTCAATGTCTCAAGACTAAGGTCTTTGACCAGTGTGTGTTGCCAGTTATGACTTATGGAAGCGAGACGTGGTCTTTTACTATGGGTCTCATAAGAAGGCTCAAGGTCACCCAGCGAGCAATGGAGAGAGCGATGCTTGGTATTTCCCTGCTCGATCGAATCAGAAATGATGAGATCCGCAGGAGAACTTAACTAAACGACCGACATCGCTCGAAGGATTGCTCAGTTGAAGTGGCAGTGGGCGGGACACATAGCGCGGAGAACCGATGGCTTTGTTATATACTTAGTTAAAAATAGTATACCTAGGGCGGAAAGGTTCTAGAATGGCGACCGCGTGCCGGACGACGTTCCGTTGGCAGGCCCCCTACAAGGTGGACCGACGATCTAGTCAAGGTCGCGGGAAGCCGCTGGATGCGGGCAGCGCAGGACCGATCGTTGTGGAGATTCTTGGGGGAGGCCTAGGTATGCCCAGCAGTGAGCGTCGTTCGGCTGACATGATGATGATGATATACATTGCTTACTTAAACGTCACCAATTGAAGTTGCACTGTGTATAGACAGTGATGTATATCGTTATGGGGAAATTTTGCCATAGTAGTGCTGTGCTTCGGTTATATTACAAGGTGTCGATACCGCGATAGTTCCTGGATTAAAAATAACATCGTACGTAACGTCATAGATGGTGAAATTTACAATAATTGAACTGCTTTTCTTTTGGCTTTCCCTCAAAACTTAAGTTAAAGTAGAAATAGCTTGGAACAACGGAACGAACTTATTAGGTTCCCAAGACAAAAAGCGAAGTGCAAGGACAGTGTCTACCTTTTCTCGAAGCACTTCGCCGCTAAAACAGTAACAGCACAGTATATTGACAAAGAGAATCCTTTTGGTAATTAAAAAAAAACATTTAAGTACAATAAATCTTTAAATCAGGGAATGGAAGTTTGTATGGGTTTTCCCATATAAACTTCTAATATGTACGCCAATGACAGCATCCATAAAAACCTTGTTTGGCAACAAAAATTAAATTACATTGCACACATTAATTTTCATTGTAGAGTTCCGAAAATTATACAAGTACATAGAATCTTTATTACAATTAAACTAAACTAATAAAAAGCCGGACAAGTTCAACTCGCCCACCGAGGGTTCCGTACAAATTTGTATGTAGATTATTATAAATAGTTCGGGAATTGAGTACTTATCGCAAATTCTTTCCGAGCTTTTTCTGAAATTCAGGTTCCAAAACCTAATAATCTTACTAATATGACAAACGCGAAAGTTTGTATGGTAAAGATTAGTTACTAGTTCACTACACATCTCATTTCTCTTTCTTTTGCACCTATTTTACCACGCGTTTCAAGTAATCCAAAGATACCAGTATAAACAATGACTTGATAATTTCTGAAAAACTGTACTTGATAGAAACATCCCACTATTTTTCCTGTAAAATTTACATAAATATGTATTAACTGTTATTACTTCAGATTTTTTCTTCACAGACTTCGTAGTTGAGAAGGCGGGAACGGTATTTTTTGATATTTTTCAGTATAAGAAACAAATTGTGCGTCGTACAAAATAAATAAAATATGTTTAGGAATGTGCTCATCAAGTCCTTTTATATTATAAACACCTCTTGAACTATGTTGTAGCTTCAATTTGAAATTTTGATCCCCTGAAATACTAAATCTTTTTATGATTTAATTACAAAATGTACTCCTAAAGTTACAGATTTCGCTTAAATTTATAGTAGTTATAAAACAATGTTACTTGCCTAATTCCATAGTTCTAGATCAACGGGAAATACCCTATGAATTTTGATTCCCTCGAAGTGTCGAAATATGATTTGTTACGGCTTAAACGGCCGTATTCTTCTTATTTACGTTCATTTAGAAGTTTTATGTTTTTAAGCTTCAAGGGACTGTAGAACAGAGTATAGTATTATAAGAGTATAGTCTAGTATAGTATAGTAGTTTGGCGACCGATTTGGCGCAGGGGTAGGCTACCCACCTTCTACCTTCTGCGCCAGTGGTCTCGGGTTCGATTCCCGAACAAGACAAATATTTGTGTGCATGAACATGTCTATTTGTCTTGGTCTGGGTGTTTACTATGTATATTAAGTATGTATTTACAAACAAAAATTATTTAAGTATATATTTATCCGTTATCAAGTTTTCCATGATACAGTTTAGATGATAAAAACATTACTACAGACAACTGAAAAAAACCCGGATAATACCCGGGTACCCGGTTCCAACTCGGATAAAACCCGGGTTTCTAAAATAAGGAACCAAGACCGGTTTTGCATGCCCTAGTTAGAAGCTTGGCTCGACTTGAGATCATTTTTTTTTTTGACAGTGTGAGCCATAATAAAGTCTTGGCAACATTAATCAGTAAACATGAAAATGTTTTTGGTGGAATATCATTTATTTGAACGAGCTCATTATACGAGGCTTAACCCTTAACCACCTAGCATCAGTTATCGTCACACTACCACCTAGCATACGTCTGTGAGACTTCGGAGCTAAATGATTCTCGTTTGTAAAACTGTGTGAGGTAAGTTTAAGTTTTTAATAAAAAAATCTGTTAGGAACATATTAAACTATTTGTTAAAATAAGAAAAGCACATGAAAAGCCACATTTAAAAGAAAAACTCAATTAAGTAATCAACACTATACTTATAAACTGACATAGTTGGAAAATGGGGTCCATTATAATAACCACATAAGTAGGTACTTATTTGTACTTTTTTTTATAACTCGGTAATCAAAAAACAAAAAAAATATAAAACATCTCCAAAAAAGTAAAAGTTAAACGAAATACCAGGACTTAAACTCACAGATTTTCCGAAATTTTTTCACCCGGCGACAGTTTATTACTTACCAGATACAAACGCGCAAACATCCGACTGCAAGAAGCGGTTGTGCGGCACTGGAGGGCGCGAGGAAAAGGTACATGGACGAACAAGTTTATACGAAGCTCGGGCTCAACAATATTCACGATTATAAATTCGTCGGGGTCTGTCAGACCTATGCTAGTTACCTTGCTTGAAAATTCTTGAAAAGATTCAGACCCATCTTGCAGTTCTAGCGCAATTCGAACTTACTCATTCGTAAATGGATCAAATAGCAAATTTTCACAAGCAAATATTTTTTTTGGGTCTTGATAGATGATGTGTCTTATCGTTTTCCGAGCTACTACTGACTGACGTTGAATTGAGTATAATAAGAAACTAATGAAACGATACAGTTGCTATTGTTATTTAGTTGTCAAAATATAATTAGTTAACAGCAATTAAATATGCACGTATTAAATTTTATCGACATTATGGATGATATGATATGACCCCGTCCCTAGGTTTGTAGAATCATACCCACGAAAAATATATTTACCCGTAAACAAATTATCTTAAAAAGTTAATTTACGTAAAAATTAAAATAAATATTACAATAGACATTGATTTCAAATGGAATCATAAAATATAAAATATTTTAAGTAATGAAATACTTAGAATGAATAATTAGCAGCGATGCTAACATACCTATTGATTTTAATGTAAGTATTTTTTCTTAAAAAAATCTAAATCAAATTGCATTTAAGTATGATATATCCCATTTGCAAAATTTAAGATTTAAAATAATTTTTGAGTTCTATTCATTTAAAAATGTCCCAATAAAAATGTGCAATTTTGTTTCTGGTAACCGAGATAAAAAGAGACGGATTGACTTGATTGTGTAAAGTAAATCAATGCTTAACTACTTGAAATAGAGTCGATATTTTATTTTTTTCCGTAGACCAATGATAGGGCCGGGTCATATGTAGTGACAATAATGACTCGTGTTTATTTGTGTGCGAGAGGCTACACCGGTTCTAGTACCTACTAAAGTCATAACATGCTCCTTCTATCTACAAGAGAAAAAAATCTTTCCGTGTTCTGTGAGTAACAGTGTTAGGTACTAGATAGGAACTTTTTGTCCCAACCAGTCACAGTGTTACTCGTTTGGTGTGACTGGATTGGAACAAAGGTTATTTTTTGGTATCATGAAATAATTTCAACCTGTATATAACGTCATAACTCTGACATTCGATCCTTACCTTCATCAAAGAATTTAAACACTAACGCGAAAAGAAACGACACTTAAGCATGTGTGCACGTAAAATCGCTTGCGGCTATGTGTGGGTGTCTGGATGTGAGCGGGGGCCGTGAGAGGCGCGCGGGGCGGGGAACGGGCAGTCGGGTGAATGCCTTGGCCGAGGGCTGGCACAATCTTCATACATTCAAATAGGAACTTCTAGGAAGCCAAAAAATGCGAAAGTTGTTAAAATTCAGTCGATAATAAATAATTATTGAGAGGACTAATTTTTATTTGGGCGATTATTGATTCACTCACTCAGTATTTTTGTCGCTAACTTGGTATTTTCTTTGGACGATTTTTTTTTCGGACACTTGGATTAACTGTGTCCCACTGTTAGTAGCTTATTTTACGTAAGTACATATATTATTATTCCCTTTATTACATTTAAAATACTTACAAAATTATATTTCTAAACATAAGATTTTTACAATATTAACCTTCGATCAACAATAGTACTAGATGAAGGCTCACGAACTAAATGAAAACTTTGCATGGCACAGACTGACTTTTTTGTGAACGGAGAAAAATGGTTACATATGTTAAGATCTACGATCTTACATTATACTTAAATGACAGGAACCGTTCCAAGTTTGAAATACCTTAGTATTATTGACACTGTCAAAATAATCTACTTATAATTATACTCTCAAGTGGGAGTATACGCTCGGTCATATCTGTCACTCCAACTATGTATCTAGAACTAGGTGTTATTCTTGATCGAAGTATATAACACTAAAAAATATAACATCTAAAAATACAAAAATGCAGTTCCCCAACGGTAGCAAGATCAGGGTCCCGGCTACTGATGGTTAAGGATCCAGAGACAGGAACCTTCTCACACGGGCCGTGTCCAGAAGTAAGTACTGCCTTCTGTATCTGACTCCCGATCCATCCACCTAACGCAAGCCTCTTAAGGTGTTTATCGAGGCTCTTGGCTATCAGACCATGGGCAGATATGACTATCGAAACAACAGTTGCTGAAGCAATGTCCCACATGTCAACAATCTCGTGAGCTAAATCAAGATATTTGTTTTCTTTATCTTTTTCAGCTTTCACAAGGTTGTCGTCAACTTGTCGGGTTGTCGGGTTTATTAGCTACAATAGTCCTGCCTGTCTGTAATGATAGATTGATCCCAATACAATGTGGCATGGCTATTTTTAAGAACCTGTTCTGGTGCATACTTGTAGTACGGCACCTCGGATGCCACAAGATTATGTTTCAGAGCAAGTTGTTGGTGTATTATCCTGGCCACTTGGTTATGTCTATGCAAATACTCGCCGTTTGCGAGACGAGAACAACCGGAGATTATATGTCTAAGGGATTCACCCGGACGATGGCACGCTCGGCAATACCCACTGTGCCATCCCTTAGAATATAGTTTCGGTAGTTATTCGTCATCACAACCTTATCCATAACTGCACAGACAAGACCTTCGGTTTCACCAAAATGATACTTGTTTACCGAAATATACGTATTCCTGAACATCACTACATAGTATAAAACAAAGTCGCTTTCTCTGTCCCTATGTCCCTTTGTATGCTTAAATCTTTGAAACTACGCAACGGATTTTGATGCGTTTTTTTTTAATAGATAGAGTGATTCAAGAGGAAGGTTTATATGTACTTTTTATACCGATATTCCCACGGGAACGGGAACCACGCGGGTGAAACCGCGGGCGGCCGCTAGTATTCTAATAAAGTATTTTTGACTCGAAATTAGTCATTCGTAAATTGTCGCTACTTTAGTTAATTTTTCGCAAACAAAATATAACGCTGCTCGGTTTCTTATTTGGGTATTTTATTAAATGTCGTTCATATTTTATTTTGTCGGAAATTTTATTATTTCCTATTTGTAAAGATTTGATTGAAAATTTAACGTGTCTTTCATTACCTAGATGTTCTTACACAAGTTTAAATTATATACCATCCTACGTGTAATCTTCTTTGGCATAAGTCTATATTCCATTTCGGTATCAACCCTAGCGTCGGCTAAATGTCACCGGCGCGGCGCGGCGGCGCTCGAACTCTCACAGACACGGAGTGTCACCGCAGAAACAGTCTTGACTTCCGTCGCTCTTAATAATACCTCTAACTGAAAAATCATTCAAACTAGAACTCAACATATTTTACCTGACTTACCTTCCCCGATGGGCCCGTTTTGGCGTAGTGGTACTTACTGATCATACCTCCTGAGCCAGGGGTCATGGGTTCGATCCCCACCTGGGACAAATATTAATGTGATGAGCATTTGTGTTTGTTCCGTGTTGGCTGTTGTATAAATATATATTTGTAATACCTAAGTACCTCTGTTGTTTCTGATATCCGTAAGACAAGTGCAAGTAATAAATAAATAAAAATAATAAGATATAATATACTTAATAATGCATTATAATTTAAGTAAGTATATAATTTACTTACTTACATGTATATCAAACAAATACGAAAAGACATGACGCAAAGATCACTATCCTTGCGTCTTGTCCTACCGTATTTGTTTGAAAACTATTTTTTCTTCAATCTTGTAAAGTTATTCTCAGAACACCACACTTTTTAGGTTCCGTAGCCAAATGGCAAAAACGGAACCCTTATAGAATCGTCATGTCTGTCTGTCTGTCTGTCCGTCCGTATGTCACAGACACTTTATTCCAAAACTATAAAACCCACACAGTTGAAACTTGGTAGGTAGATGTAAGTATTCTGTAAACCGATTTACGATTTTAATCCAAATATAAAAAAATAAAAAAATTAAGGGTCATACTGAAACTGAAAAATATTTTTTTCATCAAACATATCCGCGTGGGTCATAAAAAAATGGCATGGTTTTTCTCAAACCATTTCTTCTGAAAGTCTATATTTTGAAAGATAGAGCCTTCCAAAGTGTGGTCCCCCCCTCTAACCTTTGAAATAAAAGAGTGAAAAATGTAGAAGAAATTAATACCTATATGCTGTAAGTAGATCTAAATAAAAACTTTCAACGAAAATTGGTTTGAACGAGATATAGTAAGCACTTTTTGAGATATAATATAACACATTTTCAAAAACCGCAAATGTAACTTTGTCATTCATAAAAACACTATGAAAAACAAAGTTATATTTTGCTGATACAAAATTATATTGAAATTTTGGCTATGTATAGGCAATTGGTATGTTAAGTGTTCTTGGCCGATTTTTGAAGATGTCTTGACTGTTGACAGAAGATGTTTGTCTGTGATAAACTGATAACTAGGCATCTCTAAGTAGGTAATAGATTTTATATACTTACAGAAAACTGGTTTTGTTACAGTTATCTGCAAGTAAATTAAAACCCTTTGAGATAACTGGTTATCTCCGAAGAATACATTTTCCTCGCAGATAACTGTTTAACAATTATCTATAAGTAAGAAAAATATTTTTTTTGAGGTAACTAGTAACATCAGAGAAACAGTAATCGTCACAGATAACCAGTTATCATCAGCTGTCCAAGAAACAAGGGCAATCATCATCTATTAAAAGTCCGAAGCAGCCAAAGAAATATTAGTTTGATATGAAAGCAGTTACATGACAGTTAGGTAAGTACATGATTTTTAATGTTTTATATTTTTTAGCTTTTCTTTAGTATTTTTACCGGATGTAAACATCCCATTGTTTTGTTGGCGCTTGGATGTAGTCTATATATATGGGTATATATATATATATATATATATTTAAATATATATAGGGATTACATACAAGTGCCAACACACTCGCAAGTCGCGACACGCGCCTTTTCACCAAGGTTGGAATTGGAAGGTCAAACAAAATTTGGATTACATCTATCATTCATCTCATTTTTGATTTTCTTAATGATTTCATATTATAATTACAGTTAAGTACCTTCTTAGGCGAAATTGTAAAGGCTAAAAAAACCATTAGGTAAGTAGTACATTATAACTCAATGGAAAAAACCCACTAGCCTCACCATGTAGATTTTTGGACGGTATCTAGGTACCTACCTACTTGGATGGCTAGTGTTTTTGCTTATTTGCATTGTGAATGCATAAAATAATTAAAAATCATAATCATTAAATGATTTCACTTACCGAACGAATCTCAAAACTTTATATTTCGCAAGTGCAGGGAAAATAATTTAAAGAAAATAGTTTTTACATTTTATATTGCAAACATAGATTAATAACTCTTCGCTTCGCTTACGCATTGCAAATTGCAAACATCCACTTATACTGTGTGCAGAATTCGAATCTCGCATTCTAACAAAAGGTAAAGCAAAAATTAGTAACCCTAGTAAGTATTATCAGTAAAAAAAATACTACTAGTATTATTACAAAAATGTACAAAAAGTTAACTTTTCTTTTAAAATTTTCACTCAACCAACTTTTCAAACTGTCAAACAGTTTAGGTTCACAAATTAAATAGACTTTTATGCCGGCTCCAAACTATCGTCCAACACTCCAACTGTTCGTCCAACCTTCCACGTGTGGAGAGGTAGTTCGTGAATGTGTGACGATGTTGGAACGTGTTGGGGCGAGATCGGTCCGACGATGGCGGTAAATCGTACCCAGATCAAAGGAGTTTGTGGTCACTTCACTCAGGCGATTCAGACGTGTGACGCGCAGCGTCCCGTTCTTAATTACGATACCGTACTCTTGTTTTTGGAGTTATTTGAAGCAGAACCGGTATTTTGGAATCCAAAGCATCGCCGCCATAAGGATAATATAGCATTTAGCATTACACGATACTTGGTTGAGAATTTCGAAGTCTATCGATAAATGATGTAGGTATCATAGGTATTCAGGTATTAATTTGACAGGTGACAAAATGCACCTATGAAATTAATTCTACCTACCCTACTGTATTGGAATAATAATGAATTACGCACCTTCCTTTCATATATAATTAACCTTTCGCTATTGAAAATTGAAAATAAAGTACCTATTTAGAAAAAATCGACCCATCTTCAGGTTTTTTAATTTTACGTCGGTTATGATCTTGCAAAAAATTATTATATGCACTGAAAAGGTACAGCGCAGAAGCACCTATCACTTCAACGTCCTCCATAGTGAATGAGGTTGGTCGTAGATTGGACGATGTGTGGAGAGTCTGTTTTGATCGATCTCCAAACTATCGTCCAACACTCCAACTGTTAAGGATGTTGGAGTGTTGGAATGTTGGACGATAGTTTGGAGCCGACATTAGGTTTAACGGGTTTAACCAAAGTTTTGTTTTTTTTTACCAAAGCGCACAAACGGCGCCCATTTATAGTGTCTAAAGACGCTCCTATCCGACCGCCGCCGATTTGCCAAATCGGAACGTGTTAAGCCCCCAGTACAGGTTGGCCGACCATGGTCGGCGACCATGACCAATACATCGTACATTGACACTTTTGAAAGAACCTTTTTAAACTTGTTCGTTCAAAAGTGTCAATGTACGATGTATTGGTCATGGTCGCTGACCATGGTCGGCCAACCTGTACTGGGGGCATTATAGTATCCATTATAACCTTTTTAAAATTCAGTGTAGTGCACAAGCGCACATACGTTTTTCGTTGCTGTTATCTCGAAACGGAAAAAAACGGACCGGAATGGGGTAAAGTAAAATGTCGGAAGGTAAAATTCCCGGGTTTTACCCGTGGCCCCACCACTATGTCCCACAGGTGGGTCCATAGGTAATTTTTATTCCCCGTAGTCCCACTGTGCAAGAAACAAGACTGACTTTAACCGTGGTCCCACTGTTGTCATGTTTGGAAAATAATGAATAATAATAATATAACAATTTTATATAAAATATATTATATAAGTAGTTTATTTTGATTTGTATATAAATAATATTTTACTTACGAACTTACACTAACTAATTAATTTGATATTTCTTTTCTTTGGGGTATAAAGGAAAACCTATATTTTGTTTAATAAAATAAGTTTTTATATTTTTGTTTTTATTTAATTTTATGTTAAGTGTAAGTGTTGCAGTGGAACTACAGTCATAAAAGCATAAAAAACGAATATTTGGCATATTATTATGCCTAGTGCAGTGGGTGTACGGGGAAATAAATTTTCTGAGGCAATTACCCGTGTACCCACGGAAACTGACACATTGAAATGCATAATATAAAACTCTATTGCAGTGGGTCTACGGAGAAAAAAAATTAACCGTAGACCCACCAGTGGGGCTAAATGGTGGGGCCACGGTTAATACGTGAAAAATCCGTGTAGTGCACAAATACCCTTAGTCTACCTACTAGGCGCCCATTAGACGGTAGGTTAGGTTTTGCTGTCAATTTGCTATCAGTCACGATTCTTCATGATGATGATGGTTGATAGCCAATCAAAATGAACCATCCATGATGCTGCCCGAAGTTCCTCTATACCGATTGGTTAGATAGTCATGAGTGATAGAATTGACTGATGGATGCATGACCGTCTCACTTACGCCTAAAGCCCCCAGTACACGTTGGCCGATCATGGTCGGCGACCATGACCAATACATCGTACATTGACACTTTTGAAAGAACCTTTTTAAACTTGTTCGTTCAAAAGTGTCAATGTACGATGTATTGGTCATGGTCGCTGACCATGGTCGGCCAACCTGTACTGGGGGCATTATAGTATCTACACACGTTCCGATCCGACAGCCGATTTGGTCTGCTCCCAGACCAAATCTGCGCTACACACGTTCCGATTTGGTCTGGGAGCAGATTAAATCGGAGGTCGGATAGGAACGTGTGTAGAGACTATTACTACACAGACTATTCTCTTTGCTATTTTCTATTAGGTACTTTTTCGTATAAACTTCTTCAGAAAAAGTAAGGTCGCTATAGTGGGGTAACGCCATCTAGTACAAATTTTTGAACTAAACTAACGATGAAACGTCAAAAGAACGCTCCTATTTGTAACGATGTCGATTCGTACCAGTCATTATGGATGGTTAAAAACTCTATGATGACTGGAAACTCCATCTAGTTCTACATACTGGCCATTATTTTATCGAATCCTAAAACATAGAAAAAGGAAAGTGGGGCAATTTAGTACATAACAAAAAAGTCCTAATAATTTTCTTTTTTACAGATAATGGAGAATGGGAACGTTAAAATGGGAAAGGGATATGGTTATCTGCACTCCGGAGTCCTAGCCTCGGAGAGAGATCCTTCTTCGATTCTTCTTTGCCGGAGAGCCAGTGCGACGGGACGGGTGTTCAATTCGTAGCCGGAGAGCCAGTGCGACGGAGTGGCCTCCCACGTGACGCCGTGCAGTATTTAGTAGTATAATAAATGATGAATAAAAAGATGATGTTTATAGGGACTTGACTTTATTTATAAAGGTAGTAATAAAGAAACGTATAGGAAGAATAGGAAGCATAGGAACTGTAACAAAATGATAAAAAATACATGAATAACAAAAAGTAGATAGGTAAGTAGGTAGTAGTGGATATGATGATGAAAACTTACCCCTTTCCAAGGGTCAAGGGTTCCACTTATTTAATACTATGACAAACAATTGAAACTGGTATAAAAAACTGGTAATGCTCCGAGAGCTCTGTATGGTTTGGTGATTTTAGTAGAACTGAATCAAAAATGATGAACAGCACACGTGAAACGAAGATTTTGAATTTGAATTGAAAGAACAGGATAGGATTCGATAAAATAATGGCCAGTATGTAGAACTAGATGGAGTTTCCAGTCATCATAGAGTTTTTAACCATCCATAACGACTGGTACGAATCGACATCGTTACATATTCAACCGCCCCGGCGCCGTTTTGGTGCGGGCGAACTTCACTGCAGATCAGGGGGTCTACCGGCTAAGAAATCTTGATATGGGTATGGGCTTCAACTGTCATTTGAATTCCTTATCTTGATAGATTTTTGCTGCTTTGTTCTAATAAACGTTGCTAGCTAGTTATCGTTATACCCGACGTCACAAAAAAATGAAGTGATAGCGGCTATTTTCTTTAAAAAATTGACTTAAAGTTCCCAAAAACGTATGAAGTTCATACCCATAAAGTTACGCGGTAGCCCTCCAGGGGGGCGGGGTCGGGTATAACGATAACTAGCTAGCAACGTTCAACAGAACAAAGCAGCAAAAATCTATCAAAATAAGGAAATCAAATGACAGTTGAAACCCATACTGTTCGCGCCGCGCTGCGAGCGGTCCGTTGTCATTGTCAAGGCCACGAGACAATACGCTCGGGCCGGGTGTGTAGGATTCGTACGCCAGTTCGCCGTACGCCGCCGTGAGGCAAGGTTGTGTGTTTCTGTAGCGACGTGCCGCGTCAGGTAACCTACCCGTGTTGTGACCGAGATTTCGTTTTTGCACCTACGGGTGCCCGGTCGGGGTATAGACTTGTGACCCGTGTGTGTTCGCCTTGAAAAGCGCCGGGAAGGTTTTAGCTGTCTATTAGGGCATTGTGTAGTTATAAGGGTGTTAGCTATAAGAGTTTCCCATCGGGGGTTGGTGAAGATCGTTTTGCCAGGCGCGCGCCGGCGAGACAGCGATCAGCCCCCCTGGATTACGGACAGTATCTTCTACCATAAGGTAGGACTAGTTCTTAATTTACTTAATTTTGCATGAGAAACCTCCGTTTCAATAAACTGTGGAACACAGTCGATGGTCACCACAATTGTGCGTGATCACATACCCATATCCATATTTCTTAGCCGGTAGCACAGAATATGCCGGTAGCCCCCCAGATCCGCGCCTACACACGTTCAAACCAAATCTGCCGCACCAAATCGGTCGGCGCTACACACGTTCCGATTTGGTCTGGCCGCACCTAGCTGTTGTTGCAGTGTTGCCAGCCACTGCCAATCTCCCAATATTAATATTATTTATAAAAACTGAAAACATTGATTTGCTTGCAATAGATAGATAAAAAACAAAATATTTTCGGTTTTTAATGTTCTATTATTTTAAAGAATTCAATTTCATTAAGTATTTTTTTTATTTTCTGTTGTTTTCATTAAAATACTAGAACATGCTAAATATTTACTAAAAGCAGCACTTATTGATGTGGTGTTATGCCTTTATTATAAATATTTAGTTTTACGACAAAAAGCGAGTTTTTAAATAATATTAATGAAAAAAACTAATAGATAAAAGAATCTTTGCACAAATTGCCATAATTAAACTTTTCGTTTGTTCAGTCCTACGTAAAACACATGAACGAGCATAAAATTGAAAACTCTGAAAATCCCTTAAACGTAATTCTATCTGCTTTAAATATTACCGCTTTTACATAATTTCTCCCTAAATCTAGGGGAAAACCTCCAAATTTGTCAACGCTGCCAAGTTGGTCCGGTCGGAAGCCTACACACGTTCCGATTTGGTAGGAAGTGAAGTTCGTGCGAACCAAATCCGGTCGACCGCGTCAAACAAGAATATGGTCGGACGACTACGCTACACACGTCCAGATTTGGTCTGGAGCAGACCAAATCGGCGGTCGGATAGGAACGTGTGTAGCGGCTATAATGCCCCCAGTACACGATGGCCGATCATGGTCAGCGACCATGACCAATACATCGTACATTGACACTTTTGAAAGAACCTTTTTAAACTTGTTCGTTCAAAAGTGTCAATGTACGATGTATTGGTCATGGTCGCCGACCATGATCGGCCATCGTGTACTGGGGGCTTTAGATGCCCGTTTTGACACATGCCAAAGTGACGTGATTAGGCATGTAACCATACGAGTCTGTGATCTATTCTCGCGATTAATCGATTAAGGTTCTGATTAACTAATCGTAATCGATTAGTATTAACATTAACTAATCGTAATCGTATAGTAGGTTTGCAACTTATGTGGATTAAGACTAAAGTAATTATTATAAAATGTTAAACTTACTATATTGGTACTTATACTTTTAATAAACATATTATTAAAGTATAAATTGACCTTTTATGTTATATAAACTTGAATCGAATACACTTAAATTGCATAATTTATATAAGAGCGAACGCGCACTTGTGATTTTTAATCGGGCGATAGTTTGGTCGTTCTCGGATTCAGTATAGAGTTATATGGCAGTGGCAATCGTCAGTGCGCTTAAACTATCGACCGATCAAACTATCGAAAATGACTGGCCGATAGTTGTACGATCAAACTATCGCACAACTATCGGTCGGGCGGTAATGTGCATGAAGGACTACCTATGGGAGCGCGCGCACTGCATTCAACTAAAATATCGCCCAACTATTGGTAGACTGCGCATTCAGTATTGAACTATCGAAAATGACTGGCCAATAGTTACTACAACTATAGATAATGTTACAGTTATACAACTTTCGGACAACTATCGGCCTGTGCATGAAGGACTATGTGATGTGAGCGCGCGCCCGGATTCAACTAAACTATCGACCAACTATCGATCGACTAAAATCACAAGTGCTCGCAGGTTCTCAAAACCAAACTATCGGCCGACGACAGTTTGATCACGCACGTTCGTCTTACGATTCCGACTAAACTATCGGTTGACTAAAAATCACAAGTGCGCGTTGGCTCTAAAAGTGCAAGTATTTTAACTACAGCTCACAGCATATATATGGTCATAGAGTAGCCACATTACTTATTATAGCGGCCTGTACACGTTGGCCCAACCATTGGCCAATACGTCGTATATTAACACTTTTGAAAGAACCTGTTTAAACGTCTTGTTCGTTCAAAAGTGTCAATGTACGATGTATTGGCCAGTGGTTGGACCAACGTGTACAGGCCGCTTATGGTAAACGCACGCTTGTCTGATGCAAACGCTTCGAACAAGCCGAACGAAACGTGTTTCAAGAAATCTCTGGAAAGGTGAACGTGACGATTCGACATGGTGAGGTGTACAAGGTTGTCTAGGTTTTATTTAAAGAATTTTAATATTTTTTTCATTCGGTTCATTCGAAACGTTCTCCTTGGATAAGTTTGCGTTTGCCTAGAAACCGTTTTATCGAAATCATTGTTGCCAATTCATAATTTTACTAATGCTTAAGCACCAATCTAGTTTTCACACAAAAAAAATCAATTTTACAAATTAATCTATTAAAGTGGTTATAACGATTATTTCGATAAAATTGAATGAAGCTGGAGAAATCCTGCACACAACGGTAACAACACTAGTATTTAAAAAAATAAAGACTGAGAACGTAACTGTTTTTGGAGACGTTTCGTAGTTAATCGAATCTGCGTTTACTTTAAAATAAACGCAAAAATAATACGAGAAATTCACTTTGCCTTAATTTATGATGCGTTCAAAAATGTAACATATTATTTTCATACACCTTTGATAAGTAATCGGCATATATTTGATTTTTTGGTTTTCGTAACAAGTTACATTCTAGGGTCATTACCATGTGTCAAAACGAGCATCTTAATTTGTGACGACTATAAAAAATCGGTAGATATGCCTTCGTAATCGGCTCCTTGTAAGTAATATTATTCTATGGTAATCGGTATTTCGGTAAACGAGGGAGGGCTAATATCGGGAGTTCTACCGAAAAATCGGTAGGTTTTGCAACGCTGAACCAACCCACGCACGGCAGCGGCACAGCCGGCACGGTGTCATTTTGTCTAAAGTCGGATTTTTAATTAGACGAAGTAATCTGACAGTTGCTAATGTCACTTGGTGAAATAATGCTGCCATGTTCAATATAATAGTGATGTGTTCTATTCGTTCATTCACAGGAATGAATGATGCTGAATGAATACTTTAATATAATTTGTCGATATCTTATGTGTTGTATATTTATAATTACATTTTTATTGATGAAACATGGTTTTTGGCACTATTTTGACTAGAAAACTGCAACGCAATGCTAACAATATTAGAATATCGAAGATGGCGGCTAACTTTTTTGTTTGTGGGTCGATTATGATGAAATTTGGTTTTTGGCACTATTTTGGAAAGAAAACAGCAACGCAATGTTAAAAATGAGAAATGGTCAAGATGGTTGCTAACTTTATTTTTTTAGGGTTACGTACCCAAAGGGTTAAAACGGAACCTCATTACTAAGACTCCGCTGTTCGTATGTCCGTCCGTTTTTCTGTCTCTCACCAGGCCGCTTCTCATGAACCGTAATAGATACAGTTGTAATTTTCACAGATGATGTATTTCTGTTGCCGCTATAACAACAAATATTAAAAACAGAAAAAAATAAAATATAAATTTTCAAGAAAATCACGTTTGTTGTACCTATAGAAACCATAAACGTGTTTTTTTAGCCGTTTTGCCAAATTGCGCGATGCCGACACCTGTATAGGCATTAACGTTGTACGTAGGTCATCAGTGACCAAAATTTTGTGGGTGTTCTATTGACCGTTGAGCAGTTATCTTGTTGGAGCCAACCCTGGGTATATAATCAAATCTTGCTTATCATAACAATGCATTGTCACCGGAACCAATCCAACATACAAAATTTCAGCCCATTTAAAAGTCAGAAAGTAGGTCAAATTTACCTTGCAAGATTTCATGACAGACAGACACACAGGGATAGGTGAAAATAAATAAAAGCTTGTAGAATATTATATTTTGATACTTCTTACACCTAATATGCCACCCCGAGTATATTTTTTTGTAACTTTCAGTACTTACGCAAATGTTTATACAGGTGTCGGTATCGCTCAACTTGGCAAAACGGCAAAAAAATCACGTTTATTGTTCCCATTGCACAAACGTGATTTTTTTGAAAATTTATATTTAATTTTATTCTGTTTTTAATATTTGTTGTTATAGCGGCAACAGAAATACATCATCTGTGAAAATTACAACTGTATCTATCACGGTTCATGAGATGCAGCCTGGTGATAGACAGAAAGACGGACAGACAGACGGACAGCGGAGTCTTAATAATAGGGTCCCGTTTTAACCTTTGGGTACGTAACCCTAAAAAAGTAAAGTTGGCCAAATCTTGACCATTTCTCATTTTTAACATTGAGTTAAGGCGCTTGTGCACTACACTGAATTTTACCATTCCGGAAAAAAACGGATGCTTGTATTTTAATAATAAATTATAGAATTTATTTATCTCGTGTAGTTTAGGGTTTGAAACATTGAAACTACACGAAATAAATAAATTCTTACTATTATAAATGATTTATTATTAAAATACAAGCACCCGTTCTTTTCCGGGACGGTAAAATTCAGTGTAGTGCACAAGCGCCCTTACTGTTTTCTTGTCAAAATAGTACCAAAAACCGAGTTTCATCGAAATCGGCCCACCAACAAAAAAGTTGGCCATCTTGGATTTTTTAATGTTTTTAACATTGCGTTGCCGTTTTCTTTCCAAAATAGTACCGAAAACCGAATTTCTTCAAAATCGACCCACAAACAAAATGTGCCTACATAGCACAACTAGGATTCGATCCCGGGAATCGATATCATTAGCCCGGTGTTCTAACCACTCCATAGGTTACCGAAATAACTACACGTGATATTTATATAAATAATTATAATATTTTTGTTTCATTCATTCACTTTGCCCCGTCACTATTTATTTTTCGTCAAAACCTGACAACCCAGTAAACGTCAGATTACTTCGTCTAATTAAAAATCCGACTATATATAGGCCGTGTTCCGTTTTGAGTCAATAGTACTGTTGGCGCTGTGAGCGTTAAAGGCTGTTCCGATTTGATTATCGCGCTGACAGCACTGTTGACGCGATTTCAATTCGGAACGGCTATTTGCAAGCATCGCGAGCGAGCGTTGTTTTGATTTGAATTTGTAAGTAAATAATCACCGGTTTAGTATGGATATTCGTCAATTAGTAAACGTTTTATTGGACAGCGATGATGATAGTGATCCGTGCTTAAATTTAGAGTAATGTCTCTACCCGTCGTCTCATCTTTAATAAGCACTATCATTTTTCTAGCTTTCTGCTTCGGGATAAACAAATAAAATACCTAAATAAAACCTAAAACGCAGAGATTACTCAAACAAAACCACAACAAACAATGACGTTTGACAACAAAACGTCAAATATGACAGCCCGCTCACAGTGCTAACGCTTGAGAACGATATCACCGTGATCGCAAAATGGCGGCGGTAGTGACGTCATCCGTGACGTAATTACTGCTTTCGTTGTCGCGCTCACAACAAATCGGAACGATGTGTGAGCGCGATATCAGTGATATTATCGCTGTTGGCGCAAAACGGAACGTAGCCATAATTTGTGGTCATCAGGCGTTGGAATCACCCATAGAATAGGTCAACACTTAGTGATTACAGTAGTGGGGATGCCCCTTTGGCCATACATTGGCTATAACTACGACCGCCATTTTGTTGGGGTGCCCCTATTGGCTAAAATTATGGCTGTCACTTTTTTTCGAAATGACGTTTAGTTTTTGTGTTTTTTTTACTCATTTCGGTTTTCTTTGATTATTTAGTTAATTTTATAGTTTTCCCATGGTTTTTCCACTTTTTCGCAGATATTTCTGTACAGAAATATGGATACGCTTAGAATAATAACGCCTAGAAACCGAGTAGGCCTAAGAAAATGAAGCAATTCAAACTGAGCCAATCGGCCCCCGACTTTACACGAACGTCCCGTTTTGTTAACATCAAAGTTTTGTTTGTGTGCGTGTCGGGGCTGGTCGGCGCACGTAGGCACGTAATGCTCGCACACACATAAATCTGATTTTTTGCTTCACTTTTGACAAAGCTTTAGTATGAAGACTATCGATCTAGCGTAAGCGAAGCGAAGAGTTATTAATCTATGTGGATACGTTATTCGAAGATGCCCACGGTACGTAAGTAAATCTATTTACATAGTTTTTTGTATCAATTATTTATTACATTAACTTAAATTTTCGTTTGTTGTTTTAGTTAATTCCAAGAGGCAACTTTCTATTTCATAACAAACCAAAACAAAAGAAAATATAGTTTACAACTTAACCGGAGTAAGAAGATTCTCAAAGTTATGAATGAAAGGTAATGTTTGTTTATTTTTTATAAATGAATGTACTTACCTATGTTTATGTAATTTAAATATTGATTAGTTTTGTTGAAATCCATTCTAATACCTTATTTCAATATCCATTTAGAAGTGATATCATATGGTGATAATGATAAAGCACAGTAGATTACTTGGGATTAAATGCAAATAATCAGTTGTTACATTTAACTAGTTTCAATTTAGGGAAGTTGTTACTAAGTCAAGAGAAAATTAGGTACAGTGATTCAATAAATTTGTCAAAACATTTAAAACTGACTTATCAGCAAATTCATATTTGTGACAAGCAGAACAGAATTATGACAAATAAACCAGTAGGAAAAGAAATGATTGTTGTCGGTACGAATGACGGTTTATTGTGATTGTCTTACATCTATGTTATTACTGCTACTATCTTAGATCTTAATTAAGTATATAATTTATACTATACACATCCACTCAGTCCATGTACACTCGACAGCATATCAGGTTAAACAGTTGAACTGCGATAACAGCTTTTATTACGTAGGGCATAAAGGCGGTCTCAAGGTCAACATGTATAGTCTGATGTGCCACCGTGTGTACAAAGCTTATCTACTTATTAACTATTATCTAGAAACGTTGATATCTATAACTTAATTATAAGTACATTCAACAGCACATCAAGTAAAACAGTTGAACTGCGATAACAGCTTTTATTACATAAGGCATACAGGCGGTCTCAAGGTCAACATGTATAGTCAGATGTGCTGCCGTGTGTAGGTACATACCGGCACAATAAACAATGTACTTTAGCCACACAAGTACTCTTTCTTGATTTACAAACTGATCAGCTATCACTTATTTGTTTATAAAATGTTATGGCAGATTATAGTAACAATATGTAGAATCTATACTAACCAAATCTAATCTTTTCAGATAAGTTGAGTGTCAACGACGTCAATGGAGTGCTGCGAAGATGCCTGTGCCTGCCTATTCTTGCGGTTATAAATTATCAAAACAGACTTATAGTCTAAATTACTGCTGTTAGTAGTTATATTTATTTCATACTGTATTCAATGTTTAACTATTAAGCACCCAGTACAAGATGGCCGATCATGTTGGCCGACCATGATGGGCTATCGTGTACAGGGGCGGTTTGCGTTGCTCGCAGACGGCAATCACATGCAAACTGGCTCTGTACACGATGGCCCATCATGGTTGGTCAACATGATCGGCCATCCTGTACTGGGGGCTTTAGGAGTTAGTTATTGTGTTTTGCATTGAAAGTGATACCTATTAACAGTAAATAATGTAATGGCAGCTATACTGATTAACTACAAGGAAAATTAGCAATAGCGTTTGTGCGTAAAAACTATTTGCAAGCAGTTTAATTTTTCTTTTATTGGTTGTTAAAGTGTTTATATTTCTTGGTTTATTCATAAAGTCAATTTAGTACCTAAGTAATAATTTAATTACTCTCATTCTTTGCCTTGTATAAATCTTAACTTTCACTTCAGTACTTTGTATTTAATATAAAATTATAATGTCATAAATGCCTGTTTTATCAAATAAATGAGTTTTTTTTTATTTTGTCAGAATTCTAAAAAATCTATCACTAGGGATGTATGTAATTAAATATCGATACCATTATCGATAACGTATCAAGGGCGTCGATAGTTTTGACAGCACTATGCTGTCAATTTCTTATGGGGGCGCGTCATTCCAGGCGTTGGAATCACCCATAGAATAGGTCAAAACTTAGTGGGCGGTAGCCCCGATACCCATTCATTGGCTATAATTAAGATCGCCATTTTGTTGGGGTGCCCCCATTGGCTAAATTTAAGGCTGTCACATTTTTCAAGAATTTCAAGATGACGTTTATTTAGTTTGTGTTTTTTTACTCATTTCGGTTTTCTAGTATTCTTTAGATGTTTTTCCACTTTTTCTCAGATATTACTTTACAGAAATATGGATACATTATTCGAAGATGCCTTCGGTACACGTAAGTAAATCTATTTATGTAGTTTTATGTATCAATTATTTATTACATTAACCTAAATTTGAGTTTTGTTGTTTTAGGTAATTCCAAGAGGCAACATTGTATTTCTTAAAACTAACCAAAACAAAAGAAAATACAGTTCACAACTTAACCGGAGTAAAGAAGATTCGGTTTCTCAGAAAGTTATGAAATTTATCAAAGGCTAAATATCAATAGTTTTTACAAGTGCGTCATTCCTGGCACCATGGAGGCCTCTTTAACCAAAGTTAAACTGTGGGAAAAGTCTGCTCCCCTTTCACACCCATATGTGCTCATCCAGGAAAAGCTCCCTCCTGGCCTTGAACTTCCCAGATCATTATGGAGATCTTTAAATAGACTCCGTACCCAAGTTGGTCGAAGTAAAGACAACCTGTCCAGGTGGGGCTTCACTAGTAACACGGATCTCGCGTGCAGGTGTGGTTACACTCCACAGACCATGGCCCACTTCATTGATTGCTCTTTATGCCCAGACACCTGCACGCGTGAGGACCTCATGTTGGCTGCAGATAATGCGGTGAGAGTGGCACAGTTTTGGGCCAACAACAGTATATGATTTTGTACTTGTCATTGACATGTTGAAGAAGAAGTTATGAATGAAAGGTAGGTAATGTTTGTTTATTCTTTTTATATGAATGTAAGTAGTTATGTGTAATTAATTATTGATTAGTTTTGTTAAAAAAAACCTTCCTAATACCTTATTTCAATATACATTTAGAAGTGATATCATATGGTGATAATGATAAAGCACAGTAGATGACTTAGGATTAAATTTAAATAATCAATTGTCACATTTAACAAGTTTCAATTTCGTGAAGTTGTTAATACCAAGTCAAGAGAAAATAACAGTGAAAGTAATTCAATAACTTTGTCAAAACATTTAAAATGCCTTATCATCAAATTCATATTTCTGATTCTGACAAACAGAACAGAATTATAACAAATGTACCGGTGGGATAATATATGATTGTTGTCGGTACGAATGGTGGTTTATTGTGATTGTCTTATGACTGTTATAACTGTTACTGCTACCTACTATCTTAGATCTTACTTAATTATATATACTACCTCTCATCAGTCTATGTACAAAGCTTATCTACTTAATAACAGTTATTAACTATAAACATTGATTATCTATAACTTGTGCATAGCGGCACAACAAACAAAATGTGCTTTATACACACTACTCTTTCTTGATTTACAAACTTTTCAGTTCAACTATCACTTATTTGTTTATAAAATGTTATGGCAGATTATAGTAACAATATGTAGAATCTATACTAACCAAATCTAATCTTTTCAGATAACTTGAGTCTCAAAGAGGTTCGTGGAGTGCTGCGAAGATGCCCGTGTCTGCCTATTCTTGCAGTAATAAGTTGTCAAATCAGAATTATGGTGCAAATTACTGCTGTTAGTTGCTATATTGATTACTTACTGCATTAAATGTTTAACTATTAGAGTTAGGTTATTGCGTCTTGCATTGAAAGTGATATTAACAGTAAATAATGAAATGGCAGATACTAAATAATACTACTAGGAAAAATAGCATTAGCATTTGTGCGTAAAAATATTTGCAAGCAGTTTAATTTTTCTTGTGGCTGATAAAGTATTTATATATCTTAGTTTATCTATTACTAGTTTTGCGCCCGCGGCTTCGCCCGCGTGGACTACACGACGTTATTCCGCGGGAATATGATATTTTTCCGGGATAATGAGACCTATGTTCCTCTCCAGGCTACAAAGTATTTGTGTCCCAAATTTCAGCCAAATCCGTTCAGATGTCAATGCGTGATTGAGTAACAAACATTCAAACATCTAAATCTAAACTTTCACATTTATAATATTATATACTAGCGGCCGCCCGCGGTTTCACCCGCGTGGTTCCCGTTCCCGTGGGAATATCGGGATAAAAAGTACATATAAACCTTCCTCTTGAATCACTCTATCTATTAAAAAAACTTGCATCAAAATCCGTTGCGTAGTTTCAAAGATTTAAGCATACAAAGGGACATAGGGACAGAGAAAGCGACTTTGTTTTATACTATGTAGTGAAGTCAATTTAGTAAGTAATTTCATTACTCTCATTCTTTGTCTTGTATAAATCTCAACTTATACTAATTATGTACTTTGTATTTGAAAAAATTATAATAGCAAGAAATAAATGCCTTCTTTCATCAAATGTGTTTTTTATTTGAGCAGAATTTAAAATAGTATATTACTAGGGTTGTACCAAACGTCGATGATTTGCACAACTATCGATAACGAATCAAGGGTGTCGATAGTTCTGGCAGCACTATGTTGTCAAAATCTAATCGGGGTCCGTCATTCACTAACAAACGGCCGCTATAAGGCTTGATTCCTATCTGTACTAGTCTATATAATTTGTGCGTCATTCACTAACAAACGGCCGCTATAAGGCTTGATTCCTATCTGTACTAGTCTATATAATTTGTGGTGGTCATTTTGTGACTGTACGCTGGTGGTACGCTGTACGATTCTGCGCAATGAGACTTCTATCATTATACCTCGCGTCGTTTATAAATATCAATAAACTCCATGCGATGGGGGTATACAAAGCTCAACATCGCTATCTTGCAGCGCGCATGCGTTGTACCGCTTTGAAAAGTAGAGTGGAAAAATCGTTACCTACCTATCATACTTCTTTCTTTCGTCGTTCGCATTAGCTTCGCCATGCCGGGTTTCCTATAATCTACCATGGCTAGATCTCTCCACGATAGTTTTGAAAGGTGCTGCCGTCTGTGTGCCGAAGAGCAGGATGTAACAATAATGATATTCAGTGAAGAAGCTGAAGCAATGTTGCTCCAAAATAAATTAAACCAATATTTATTGATTGAGGTAAGTAAAAAATAATAATATCTTTAACAGAATAACCATCTATTATTAAACATTTTATATCCAATTTTTGAAAGCTGAATGTTCAAGCAATAAATTAATGTTCATCTCATCATAATTTTTCAGGTTGATGAAGATGACAAGCTACCTAAAAATATTTGCATTAAATGCTGTAGTAAACTACAAACTGTATGCGAGTTCATAGACACAGCACGCAATGCGCAAGTTGTTCTTCTCAATCGCAGCATTGAGTTAGATCAAGTTAATGATGAGGACCCTCAGTTAATTCCTTACAAACAAGATATTAAAACGGAATATGATTCAGGAACTGATGATGAAAATAAATCAACTGGAATGGAAATAAGTGTTGATCCCATGTTAGTATTACAAAATTCTGAAGAACCATTCTATGCAAGCCAATATGAAAACTGTACATCTATTGAAGATGTTACACATTTACATGATGTTGATAGTGATAATGTAACTATTAAATTGATAAGAAAAGGGGATGTAAATTCAGAAGATAGTAATGTAAGAAATGAAGAAAGTGTGAGTGAGAAAGATGGTCACCCAAAACCATTTCCATGTGCCATTTGTAAGAGGAGTTTCCTTACAGAATTAGCCTTGAAGAACCATTCTTGGACTCACATAAATGAAGATAAGGAAAGTAATAAATCTTTCAAATGTAGCAGCTGTCATGAAAAATTTGAATTAAAAATGGATTTAATAAATCACTTAAAAGAACATAAGATGTCTGGTGTGTGCCAGTTCTGTAGAAGAAGGTAAATTGTCATCATATTAATTTACTATTGTTACTGAAATTCTAATATTGTAAACTGTGACTATGTACTGAAATTCTTATATCTTATATTCTAAGAATGAACTTTTTTTATTTCAGCTTTAGGTCCCAAAAAAATCTTGAAATTCATATGACTGTTCACCTTCCACATAATAGAGCTTACACATGCAAAGTTTGTGGTAGATCTTACAAAACAAAGAGTAATCTGAAGACACACAGCATCACCCATAGCAATGAGAGGCCTTTTCATTGCCATATCTGCAAGAAAAGTTTTAAAAGGAACCAAGACTTGAAAGTAAGAATTATCGGAGCTAGTTGTGAGACGAGTCATTTTTTTCTAATACATTTATTATGCTTTTATTTTTGAAAATGAATCAAAAATAAAAATTGCATTGTGAATGCAAAAAAGTAGTAAGAAATAATTTGTTTAACCTCCTGACACCCAATCATAAAAAATTTTGTTATCTAAAATCGCCCACAGTCCCATGTAAATGACAATTGTCTTATAAGTAAAAGTGATATTATTAAAATTTTTACTTTTTTGCATTCACAATGCAATTTTTATGGTTGAAAAATGGAAAATGAAGTAAGGTCAATGTGGGGAAGTGCGGCATACTTTTCTAAAGTTTAAGTTCAACTGAACTTATTGAATCGAGATACACTTTCTAAAGTGACTTGTGTCGTCGGAAATTATAGGTAATATATTTATTTACCTATATTGGTCTTAAAATAGTATGAATTGCAATTATCTTTAGATGTATATGCTATTTTTTAAAACACGGCGTGTTCCCGTGCAGTTTAGGGTAAGTCCGTCTACTACCACTATATCCATAACTTGTGAGGCAATATGTATGAAAACCGTTTCTAGCAGTGATGTAAAACTAGCGTTGAAATGTGTGATTTATGTATTTGTCTATAAGGTTTACATTTCAAAGATAATTGATTTTATTTTATTTTAAGGCAAGTCCGGCATATCTTTGGTGACAGTGGTTGCAAACATTTTTAATAAAATTGTATGTAGCCAATTTCCTTTTTTGTAAAATAAAATACTAAGTAAAACATCATCAAATTGATCAAAATTCATCAAATTTGCTCATAGTCTATAACGACTGATCGCAGATGAAAACAGAGAAAGAAGAAAAAAAGTAAAACATAAATCTTTATTTCTAATTCAATTTTTATATTCCTAGTAAGGTAGATATACGAAAGCGATTCATTACAATCTTACGGTACATAATTATATCCCTAGGGATATAACTATATCACGGCTTTATCGTGCAGGTAAAATACGTGCAGCTGAATAGGTTGACAATATCTGCAATTGAGGCAAGGCCGTCATATGACGGACTTGCCTTACGTATGCCAGACGGACTTCCCAACTATTACATTTTGTGGTTAGAAATTTGTTGCAGGTAATAATTACGAAACTCAAGCGATATAAATGAATTCATCACCAGAAATAAGTATATGGATCACTAAATGACTTGCGTAATCAAAGAAACTCCAAGAACTCCATTGATTTTCTACTTTTTTTTTAGTTTTTTGAAGAGACGTTACACTCCAGCTTCAAGTACAAAACGCGAAAAAAAATGGCCTACCAATTTCTTTCAACCTAATGATGTTAGCGACGTCTATGATTCTCAGTTCGAACTAGCTCCGTAATACTGTTTTACCGACCGAGGCATAAGAAGCTAGTCATTCAAAAATGGAAGTTATTGGCGCTAGACGGACTTACCTCCTAGACGGACTTCCCCACATTGACCTTATTTAGAATAAATCGACCCGTCTCACAACTGATATTATTTGTCATTTATATTGGACAATGGGCATTAGTTTTAAAGCTATTAACTGCTAAGGGATTGTTTGTTTACCGTGATACAAACAATCCTTTAATCACATACGAAAAAAAGGCATTTCTGCCTCTTGCGTTTTTTGAGTGGTAGGCGTTGGGCTTTAGTCTATAAAGTGGATTTGTCAAACCTTTTGTATATTGGGCGTCAGGAGGTTAATATCTTTTATTTTAACCTCCAACTGCAAAAATATATAAATGTTATAAGTTTGACGTGTCTGTTTATCTGTCTGTGGCATCATAGCTCCTTAACCAATGGACCGATTTTAATGCAGTTTGTTTTGTTCGAAAGCTGACGTGATCGAGATGGTTTATGGCTATAATTTGTGAATATTTGTGTCATTCCACATAAGATCGTACATTATTAACCTTTTTTTCTCAGGCATAAAGAGTTTTGATTGCCTTACATTTGCCATGATTGTTACTGATTCTAAAAAAAAATTTATAAAGCCTCAGCTAGAATACATTGTTTATGTGATGAACATTTCTGTTGATTCTTTGAGTTGGATGCTATTATTAATAGTAATAGCATCCAACTCAAAGACTGGTGACCTGAATAATAATTTATTATTCAAGTCACCATTGATTCTAACATCTTTATTGGATACGGTATTGATAATGCATGTTCCCAAACAAGCCTGTAATTACATTTTATCTTAGTACATCATACAAAAGTGCTTCTGTCTGATTTACATATGTATATTCTTTCAGTTCCATATTAATCAACATACAGGTGCGAGGCCTTACAAATGTCCTTTCTGTGACAAATGTTTTGCGAGCTCTGGCAATTGTTATTCTCATAGAAGCCGAATGCATCCTGGTCGTAGAGTTGACGCAAAGGTGATAAAAGTTCGTGCACCAGCGTCACGAGAGAATCAAGTCACAATCAATCATCATCTACCTAAAACAACTCTGACATCTGTAAAAGGAATATTTAAATATCAATGCACTTTGTGTGATCACAGCTTTATGAGGAGGGATAACTTTACAGTAAGTAATGTTTCTCATGGGACTTGGTTATTACTAAAGGTCATTTGTTCTTATTAATAAAATGTCCTTATTTATTAATAACGACATTTTGAATCCAATAATTTAAACATAGTATATTGTCCTTAAAGTTATCTGGCTTATGACAATCCACTAAGCCAATCCAATATTGGCACCATTTAAATAGAGACAGTCCACTATATTGGCTTGTCTTCAAGCCAGTGATCAATAGTAATGCAGCATTTAAATGGAGCCAATGCTTAAGCCAATCCAATAATCCAGTCCACTAACGGACAGAATTAATAACCTATCCACAGATAGGGATAGGTGCGATCCAGATTAGATGTGCGTCAAGTTAGCAGCCTCACAACAGAATTAGATGGTTTTGATTATGTCAAAAAATACTGTATAAATAGTAATAAATAGTGATGTATATTAAATAAATAGTGATACTTTGATTCAAAAGATATTTGAGTATCTTAGTGAGGCTGCTAACTTAACGTCAAGTTAGCAGTCACCTCAAGAAATACAGTTCGTATCAATGTGATTTATATGTCAAAAAATACTGTATAAATTGTGTATCGTAAACGCAAAATTTCAAAAGTAGTGCTTTAATACAAGCAGAGATATTAGGGTCACTAAGTGGGCTGCTAACTTGACGTTTCTTGCGATGGCGATTCCAGGGAAACGGGTACAAGTTTTAAATAAATAAATACTTGAAAAAATACTGTGTGAAATAGTGAATCTTAGGATATAAATAAAAAAAGAATTCTTCTTTGCTATTTTAAAGAAATCTAATGTTAACTTCTACATAATAATCTGAATATATGCTGACGATCAATGTTGAACTCTGCTCCCTAGTAATAAGGTTCAAACTTTATTTCAATCGTGAGGTGCGTACTATCGAGCAAAAAAGTGAAATATATATTTTTGATTGTGTCAATACATACGTATCATCGGTTTAATGCTATTGATTAGATATTTAAACAAATATATTTCTACCCACTTTTTACCCGACTTAAAAAAAAGAGGAGGTTCTCAAGTCGACTGTATTTTTTTTATGTATGTTTTACCATAACTTCGCCAATTGTTAACCGATTTTAATAATTTTATTTTTATCTGAAAGAAAATAATTTATGTGTGGTCCCATGAAGAATTTAAAGTAGTCAGTTCAGTAGTTTTTTCACAATCCTGAAAAAACATATAGTTTTCGACTGGTAGTTCCTGCTTTACACGTCAATATCTTTGCGAACTATTGACCAATTTCAATTATTATTTTTTTATTCGAAAGAGTAAACTCCTAAGGTGGTCATATTGTTACCAAGTTAGGATCTGATGGTGGAATCCAGGGGAAATCGTTGAAAACCCGTAAATTTTATGGGTTGTTTACGTATTTTATAGATTTTCTAAAGTTTTTTAAATATTTGCATCTGGTAGTCATCATCTCATGCTGATGAGCTGGTGATGGAAGGTACAACTCCTCAATGGTTAGGAGTTAGAGGATAGTTCTTTAAATATCGTTGATACGTAAAGATATTTAGTTGTATTCTTTCAGGTTCTTTAGGTGAGCTGTTGATGGAAGGTAAAACTACTTAACGCTTAGGAGTTAAAGCATGTTTTTTAAGTACCATATGCACGAATAGACCTTCAGTTGTATTCTTTTAAGTTAGCTGATGGTGGAAGGTTAAAAAACTGCATAACAGTTAAAAGTTGGAGGATGGTGCTTATCTGAGTGTTCTAATTAAGATATGGGCTACAGTTTTAAACATTGCACATTGTGCGACGCTTGCGCATTAGATTTCTTACACTAAAAAAGGAAATATAAACAATTAAAAAAAACGTTAAACCGCCTTCAAACAAAAACTGCCGACAAAAACTCACTTCCCAAAAAAACGTAAAAATAAAAAAAATATTAAATCATTCCATTTAAAGGACGAAAGGCCGGGAAATTATCTAATTAATTTTGGAACTTACTGATTTGATTGAAGTCGGTGTCAAGCCGAAAGTAACAAGAACAAAATATTTAGTGAAACAATAATACACAATATCTCATGCGTGGAGTGGTGTGAAATACATAACAATAGGTAGGTGGGTAATGGCTTCGCACCGACTTCAATCAAATCGGTAAGTTCCAAAATTAATTAGATAATGTCCCACCCTTTCGTTCTTTGAATGGAATGATTCAATTTTTTTTTTAATTATTACGTTTTTTTGGGAAGTGAGTTTTTGTCGGCAGTTTTTGTTTAAAGGTGGTTTAATTTTTCTTTAATTATCTATCCGTTATTTTTTATTAAGTCTCATCAAATTTTTGATTGTGTCAATACTTTATTCTCAGTTTAATATTATTTTTACGGAAGAAACAAATGACATGTTCTACTTTTTATTCTACTTCCTACCTACTTACCTACCTACTGTCAGTCTGTCTGTCTGTCTGAGGCAACGTAGCTCCTAAACGAAAGGGCCGATTTTGATGCGTTTTTTTCAATTGAAAGCTTAATTAATCGAGGTGGTTCTTAGCTACGTTTGATGAAAATCTATACGGCCATTTATGGAGATGGTTAACTGCCTGTCGAAACGGTAAAAGATACAGAGGTGGTGCTTTGACTAAAATAATATACACCTTAGGCAAATTTAGGTGCAATTAAAAAAAAACAAAATGGCGGCAAGTTACTTTCTGTAATTTATGGAACATAGTAAGGTCATCATCATCAATCATCAGTATAAAAAATACCAAATAGCTGCTTTTAGGCGGCGTATTCTGTGCAGTGTAAAAAAACATTTTTCAATCCTATCGAGTGGGGGATCATCATTATCATCATCATATCAGCCGAACGATGCCCACTGCTGGCCTCCCCCAAGGATCTCCAAATCGATCAGTCCTGCGCTGCCCGCATCCAGCGGCTTCCGCGACCTTGACCAGCGCCCTGATTCACGAACCGTCGGAAACGGAATCGGATTCGAATTCTGTGTTTTGTCTGTCTATTCTATAGTGTGTGACAGAGACAGGGCATACATTCAGCTGTCGGGAGCGTTTCCGACGGTTCGTGAATCAGGAGGCAGATCGTCAGTCTACCTTGTAGGGGCCTGCCCATAGAACGTCGTCCGGTACGCGGTCGCCATTCGAGAACCTTTCCGCCCACTGCCACTTCAGCGATGCAATCCTTCGAGCAATGTCGGTTGGTTTAGTTCGCCGGCGAATCTCATCATTCTGATTCAATCGAGCAGGGAAATACAAAGCATCGCTCTCTTTCTTTTGCCCGCTGGGTGACTTTACCATAGTAAAAGACCACGTCTCACTTGTAGAGTGGGAGTGGTGGATCAAAAGAAGGAATTTACAAATTTTTAAATTAATAAGTTCTTATTTTGGAAAGGTGGTTTATTGATAACTAGCCTTCCGCCCGCGGCTTCGCCCGCGTGTACTACACGACGTTATCCCGCGGGAAGGTGATATTTTTCAGGAATAAAAAGTAGCCTATGTCCTTTCTCAGGCTCTAGACTATCTCTGTACCAAAATTCATTCAAATCGGTTCAGTAGTTTAGGTGTGATTGTGTAACACACAGACAGACAGAGACGCATTTATAATATAAGTAAGGATTAACTAAATAGTCGAAAATAGAAACGTAAACGTTAACGTTTTTAATTAAAGTAATTATTAAAAAACTTACCTGACTGCAAAAAATTTACCACTAAAAAGGAAAAAACCAAGCTCTTTAATTTCTCATTTCATTCAGGGGACTGTTCCGTGAAACACTTTATAATTTAAAAGGCTTTTGTTTTTTATATAACAACGTTTTTAAAACATTTTAACTAACTCGTTATGATTAATTGTTGTCAATTTCGTAAAGCGTTAAAGCTACTTGCAGGGTTCGTGGTGTTTTACTATCACAATTTTTCCTATATTTACAGAACTGCATTGTAAATGCATAAAAATAATTTAAAATCTCAGTATCAAAAAGAACTTTTTGCTTTGCACTTATGAGCTATCATAGGACCCATGCTACATTAAACGAAGTTTAGATAACACATTAATTAGGTACACTAGGTACTTTTATACTTTTTTGGTATAGACATACTTAATATACATAATAACACCCAGACCAAGAAAAACAGATATGTTCATGCACACAATTATTTGTCTTGTTTGGGAATCGATCCCGAGACCTCGAGCGCAGAAGGCAGGTATCCTAACCCTGCGCAAAATCGGTCATCATTTGAAAAAAGTAACCGCTGTAACTGAACAGATTTAAATACCTACCTAGTCATAAAAGACTAATCCAGTAACTTTAATATTTAATGCACTAAGAATATACTTAAGTAAGTAGTAACTTTACGAAAGATTAGCTTGGTACTTATGAAGGTACTAAATACGAGAAGTTTTGAATAACTAAGAACTAACCTATACCATTTTAATAAATAAATACCAAAATAGAAAATAAGTTACGTACTTTTAGGGCCGATTTCACCATTCCCAATGGTAGCCGAGGTTAATAGAACTTGGTTCTGCTTAATCGAGATTAGAAATTAGTTCTGATCGCGGTTTACGTCGCACCAGTTTCACCGGCTTCGTTTTGATCCCGTTTACTAAAACTTAGTTTAGCATTTACAAAGAATGAACGAGTGAATGACATGACGAGTTGCGAACAAAGTGTTGCAATTAAAGAAATTGTTCGCTCATTTATGGGAAAATAAAATTAAATAAATTTATACAGAACACGATATTCTTCAATTAAAATTTAATGGGTATTAAAAATCAAAAATATTAGATACCTATTTTGTTAAGAAATTCAAGACTTATATCACTTGTAGGTAATTTAAGTAAATTGTCAAAAGAAATTTAGGGGATTTTTGAACTTGAGGCTGTCAGGCCCCTATTTCACCACGTCGACAATTGTCAGAGACATATTTCGAATGACAATTATCAAGCGACAGGTGACATGTGACAATTTTGAAAATTATTTTCTATACAAATGCATATAAAACGTGACAAGTATTTTGTTACATTTGTTAATGACAATTATTTTGTGAAACAAGAATTATTTTCCATAGTCGACATATTTATAGATTTGTTTATAGATTTGATTTTCTCTCTTTATACAAATACTTCACAGTAAGACACCAATAATAGGATCTGTCTGTCTGACAATTTAACTTGACAGCGCTCTTAAAACGCGTTTAGATACTTTAAACATCGAAAATCGGCCGTTCAGGAACTGAACCAAGTTTAGCTTATGTCGGTGAAACCCAAAGTTGAGAACGGAACGCCGTTTAGCGCCCAAACTGAGTTTATCTCGAATTGAACGCGTTTAATTTCAATGGTGAAATCGGCCCTAAACGTTTAGCGCCTAAACTGAGTTTATCTCGAATTGAACGCGTTTAATTTCAATGGTGAAATCGGCCCTTAAACTGTAGGTTGTTATCATAGGATATAAACTTTCACTTGATATCGCTTCTTATGGTACAAATGTACTCACTGCTTACCAATTTTAAAACAAACAAAATTTTCTCCAATGTCATGTCACTGAACCGAAATCACGTAAGCAAACAAAATCACGCCATCTCGCGGTGTTGCTTTGTACCTACTACGCCAGTGACTCATTTGCGCTGGCGATGGGAGGCGTTCCCAAATGTACGTCAAGAAAAAATTACATGCTGTAAAAAATAGTGATTCGGTTTCATTCATTTATTTTACCTTTGTTATGCTGGGGCTTCACCTGCGTGACGCCTAACGGCGTTAATAACGGCATGCGCGTCTTAGCGCGCTTATTGTATCAAATTAGTGCGCTAAAACCCGGCTACACCTGCGTGTTATATCAAATAGCGCGCTAATTAATGGCATTAGACGCAGGTGTAAATATTAACGGGCATCAAAGTTAATATTTATTTAACGTGTTATATTAATTGTCATAACTTTTAACGTCTAACACTATCCAAAACTATGAGATTGATTCGTGTCGTGTCTACTTCTTTGTATGCATTGCGGTGTCGTTCCGGATTTCGCCAAATTAATTCGAGTCACAAATGACAAATGCTTGACATATTATGTTTCGATATACGATAGATTTATGTGTCATTTAAAATGACTGGAATAAAAAAATTGACAATATCAGTACCTACGTCTAAAGAAAACTGTACACGACTGTACCTAAAATCGAATGTATGGTAGAAGTTTACATTAGATTTCTTTAAAATAGCAAAGAAGAATTCTTTTTTTATTTATATCCTAAGATTCACTATTTCACACAGTATTTTTTCAAGTATTTATTTATTTAAAACTTGTACCCGTTTCCCTGGAATCGCCATCGCAAGAAACGTCAAGTTAGCAGCCCACTTAGAGACCCTAATATCTCGGCTTGTATTAAAGCACTACTTTTGAAATTTTGCGTTTACGATACACTATTTATACAGTACTAGCTTTCCGCCCGCGGCTTCGCCCGCGTGGACTACACGACGTTATCCCGCGGGAATGTGACGTTTTTTCGGGATAAAAAGTAGCCTATGTTCCTCTCCAGGCTACAAAGTATCTGTATCCCAAATTTCAGCCAAATCCGTTCAGCCGTTTTGGCGTGATTGAGTAACAAACATCCAAACATCTAAACATCCAAACATCCAAACATCTAAACTTTCACATTTATAATATTAGTAGGATTTTTTGACAAATAAATCACATTGATACGAACTGTATTTCTTGAGGTGACTGCTAACTTGACGTTAAGTTAGCAGCCTCACTAAGATACTCAAATATCTTTTGAATCAAAGTATCACTATTTATTTAATATACATCACTATTTATCACTATTTATACAGTATTTTTTGACATAATCAAAACCATCTAATTCTGTTGTGAGGCTGCTAACTTGACGCACATCAGATTAGTTGGTATGCAACGCTTGTTATTAACATAGAATTAACAACAATTGCCAGGTTGTTGCCAAGCAACTAATCTGGCTTGGCTTCAGGACAATTCAATGTCATGGACAGTCTCTATTTACACTATACCAGGCCTGTCTCACTCCCCGTGTCGCCTCGAAAACATCCTACGCGCGGCGGAAACGCCGGCGTTGCTAATCTAGCAGGGACTCACGACACGAGCGAGCAGTGACGCCCGCGCGCGTTTTGTTCGTCACCTACTTTTCGTAGCTAACTAATTAGCTTAATCGGTAGGTTTTAAAATGAGGAAACATAAAAAAGCAAGTTAATATTGTGTTCTAATTACCTAAGTAATTGTAAAATATAGAAAATTCAATGTTTTGTGATGAAGTCGTCAAAAAACGATTTTTTGAGCGCTTACATTGCGAACGCTGCTGGCTAAACCATATGAGATATATCAAAATAATGTACTATGAAATTGTATATCATAAAAAGGCTTACAAAAAAGTCTGCGATAGCATATATCTATCTTCTAAGGTTAACTCACAGTAACCATTTTTATCTTTAAGTAATTAATTTAAAAATATTACTTTATTCGCAAAGCTAATTTCTCCTAATTACTATGAATCCTTAACCAAATAAGTATGTAAGTTACCTTGGCCATTTAATGTAGATCAAAATTATCATGCTTTATTTCATTTAAATGAATACTTTAGAAGTTATCACTGATTTATAAGTACTACCACTGTCGGACCACCAACAAATTGTTCAAAGGACTCCGTGCGAAGCCAGGCGGGGTCGCTAGTTGTAAATAAATCACAAAGAGGCGCAACCCTTCTGACGCACAGAAGGAATACGAGTTATGCGTTAGCAAGAGACGTAAATAGTAGGTAAATAAAATGCTAGGCATTTAGCGCGGTGCGACGTGAATTGCACTTTATTTCGTCATAGAAGACTAGCTATTTGTTTGATTGGTGTTGCGGAGTGAACTTTCTGTTGTACTATTTAGTATTCTGTGACTATACCAATGTTGGACTGACTAACCGCCGGTTTCCGAAACGCCAATTAAAATTAAATTACCTAATTCCCAATTAATCTCCAATTAATTGTAGTTTGGGTTTCTGAAAGAAAAATGTGACAGACTGTCAACAGTCTGTTAACAGTTTGTCAGTGCCCATACAAATCTAAGCCTAATTGTGAGATAATTTTCGTTTCAGAAATCCAAGGTTCTTTTAATTGGGAATTAATTGTGATAGTCTGTTAGCTAATTTTAATTTTGATTGGCGTTTCAGAAACCGGCGGTGAGTGGATCTCTGTGTACATGCTGCATAATATCTATTGACTTAGTGGACTGGCTTAATGGATTGTCTCAAGTATTGGCTCCATGTAAATGCTGCATTATGCCAGTTATAAAACAAACTTTATCAGAACTGGTTGCAGTAAAAATTCAATCTACACTTGCGAGCAAAAGTATGGAATCACTTACTTGGAATTGACTCTGCGCGATCTTGAGTACTTAATGACTAGTTAAGAATAATAAAAATGGTACCATTTTAAAGGTTAAACTGTTAACTTTAAAATTGATACCAAATTCATTTAAATCACATCAGTATTTAAGGAGATATCCCGGATAAGGTGAAGGAGTAAGGAAAACAAGGAATATGAAAAAATAATAAATAAAGAAAACAACAAAAATTTACTAATCAAATTTTTATTTGTCCTTAAAATCAAGTTTCAATATTTAGTGTTCCCTCCTCTCGCCCTAATAACTGCTCGAAGACGGTTCTTCATTGACCTAATCAGCCTCTGTATCGATTCTTGCGGGATACCTTCCCGCTCCTCTATCAAAGCAGATTTCAGCTCATTCACACTTGAAGGAGCCGGATTTCTGGAACGAACCCTCCTCTTCAGTTCATCCCACACGTGCTCAATGGGATTCAAGTCCGGGCTGAGCGCTGGCCAGTCCAATGTGGCGATACAGACTTCTTCGAGGTATTCAGTTGTGGCACGGGAAGTGTGACAACGAGCGTTATCGTGCATAAGGAGGAAGTCATCACCGATATATCCCGCATAGGGAACGACATGTTCCAGCAGAATATCGGAAATGTAGCGGTCTGAAGTTAGACCGCCTCCTCGTCCCCCGCCAGGAACGAAAACAAGCTCCGTTTTACCGTCGAAGGAAATGCCGGCCCACATCATACAAGAACCGCCCCCATAAGCCACCGTCTCAGCGAAACAGCACTGCGCAAATCGCTCCCCAGGCCGCCTGTAGACCCGACCCCTTCGGTGGCTGCCGTGCAAACACATTCTGCACTCGTCGGAGAACAGGACTCGCCTCCATTGCTCAACCTCCCAATCAAGATGGGAGCGAGCAAATTGAAGGCGAGCTTGTCGGTGACCTGCCGTCAGTTTCGGGCCTGTGGCAGGCCTTTTTGGAGTCAAATTAGCTTGCTTAAGTCTTCGACGAACTGTCCACTCGCTGGCAGCTACCCCACGAATATTTCGGAGCTCCTGTTGGACGTCGACACCAGTCAAATGCCGATTTCGGAGAGAGGTTGACACGATAAAACGGTCATCCCTCTCCGATGTGCACCGGCGCCGTCCAGATCTTGGTCTCGGGATAAAGCCACCAGTCTCCCGAAAGCGTTTATAAACTTTCGAAACACAGGACTGGCTTATGTGGAGCCGACGTGCTACAGCCCGCTGGCTGAGCCCTTCTTGCAATAGGGCGACGATTTGCGCTGCTTCTGTAGGTGTAGTATCCATTGTCGTCCAAGTTCAAGGGTCAAAATAGCGGAGATGTGTACCGGTCAACGTGTGAAAGCCGACTGATAAAGAAAATACTCGTTCTCTTCGTCTCGCGCGCCACGGCGCCGGAGGCGCCGGTGGCGTGCGGGTGGCCATATGTAGGCTTTCGCCTTTGATGGGGCGTCGGGTGCGCAAGCCGTATCGGACGGCTCGGTCTTCGGGTCTAGCCCCCGTGCTCTTCACCGTCGTCGCGCGGTCTGCCCCGCCAGGTGAGACCCGTGAGGGAGGCCCAGCGGAGGCGACCAGCGGGCGGCGACGGACTAAATGCGCAGGGGCGAGATCATCGAGTTGTGGGTAGTTATGAAAAACTTCCGGAGTGGGGTGTCCTCTCCCGGCATTGAAGCGGAGGGGGGCACCGCGATGTTGATTGTGGGCGGGTAGGCTGCGACCACTCGGTATGAGCAAGCGGGAGCCACACCCGCCGGTGATGATGGTGTCTTCAATATTGTCTCAGGTGCCTGTCGGACAGCCAGTCGTCCGAGAAGCCGGGGTCATGGCCCAGGACTTCTATGTAGAAGGCCCTGTTTTTCTCTGCTCGCGCGCGCTGGCCCGGGGTCAGCGGGACTTGGGCGGCGGCAGCTGGGGGCCCGTCAGCGGGCGGTGCGGCGGCGGTAGGGAGCCCGTCATCGGGCTGAGCGGCGGCGGCGGCTGTGGGCCCGACATCGAGCGAGACAGCGGCGGCCGGGGCGGCGGCGTCTACGAGCCCGTCATCGGGCTGTGTGGCGGCGGTGGCGTGTGGCCCGTCACCGGGCGGGGCGGCGGCGTCAGGGGGCCCGTCGCCGGGCGTGGCGGTGGTAGTTGTGGGCCCGACATCGGGCGAGACGGCGGCGGCCGGGGGCCCGTCACCGGGCGGGGCGGCAGCGTCTACGGGCCCGTCATCGAGCTGTGTGGTAGCGGTGGCGTGTGGCCCGTCAGCGGGCTGTGTGGCGGCGGTGGCGTGTGGCCCGTCATCGGGCGGGGCGGCGGCGGCTGTGGGCCCGTCATCGGGCGGCACAGCCGTGGCATCGGAGGGGGCGAGGGGGGCGGGGCCGCGCCCTCGCTTGCGTCTGCGTCGTCTTGGTGGCGGCGGGGCGCCGCGGGTGGTCGGGGCGTTGGCAGGCGCCATGAGCGTCGCCGACGCCGTCTCGCTCACCAGGGGAGCGGGTGCGGGCGCGGGCGGTGCGGCGGAGAGGCCGGTCCTGGCGATCGGGCCGGCCTTTTTGTTGCGGCACTCTCGCACGAATGCCGGGCATGTCGAGTGGTTCGCTGGGTGCGGGCCACTGCAGTTTGCGCAGGTGGCGGGGTCCGACCTCGGGCGAGGGCAGTCGGAGGCGGCGTGGGCGTCACCGCAGCGCACGCAGGCGCGCGGGCGGTGGCAGCCCTTGGACGAGTGGCGGAAGCCCTGGCATCGGTGGCACTGCGGCGGACCGCGCTTGCCACGCCAGGCCTCGATGGTGACGCCTGGCATGCCGAGGAGCTCGCTCACCTCGTATATGGCCGTCTTGGGGGTGTCAGGTGGCATCCTCAGGGCGACGTAGAAGATACAGCCGGGGCGGCCGGCGCGGGCACGGATTTGCTTCACGTGCTCCACCGTGAAGCCGCGCTCGCCGAGCCCCGACTTTATCTCCTCCGGCTCCGAGTTGTAGGGGAGGCCGCGGATCGCGACCTTTGTGCTCCTCTCCTCCGGAAGCGTGTACGAGTACCAGCTCAGATCCGTCGCTCCGAAGTGCGACTGGATGATCCGGTACTCGTCGCCGTCGACGGGGGAGAAGCGTATGCCCTTGCCAAAGGGCCGGGCGTTGGGGGCGCGGCCGAGCGCCTCGCGGAGGGCCCGCAAGTGTTTGGGCCAATCGGGGAGAAACTCGACCACAATTGGCGGGTACTTGCGGCCTTTGGCGGCGGCGGCGGGGGCGGCAGCGGGCGGGGCGGGGGCAGCGGCGGGGCGCGCGGGGGCGCGTGATGGGGCGGTCGCCTGCGCATAAGTCGCGGCGGGCGCGGCAGGCGCGGGCGAAGGCGTCGGTGACGGCCGCGGAAGGACTCGACGCGGCCGTGGGTCCCGTTGTGGCAGCGGGGCGGGGGTTTGTAGTGGCTGCGATGGAGCAGGCGGCGGCATGTGGGCGGTGGCTTCGGTGTCAGGGCGGTCGCCAGTACTGCGCGACCTGCGCGGGTCGCGCGGCAGCGGAGGAGCGTAAGGACGCTTCGACTCGCGCATGCCGGGTGGCGACGGCATCTTCCTCTTGTTGCGGCCGTAGCGGCCGGAATCGGCGGCCGGGGGAAGCAGGATCGGGGAGCCTTCCAGGGCGTCTAGCGCCTGTAGGGCCATGTGGTCCGCTTCGGTTAATACCGGCACTTCACCGATTTCATACTCCACAAGCCGGATGTATGCAGCTATCCAGCGTTGCAACCGGAGCGATATCGCTCCGGAATGGTGCAGCCTGCACAACATCGCCTGGTCAGTCATCAGCCTGACACGAGGCGATGTGGACAGGGCTCCTAACCGGACGCGGCTGGATAGCTCCACACTATTGGCCGTTGGAGTCGAAGACGGGAGCACGGGCATTGGGGTGGCAGCGGCGGTGGCGGCGGTGGCGGCAGCGGTGGCGCTGGCGGGCTCATCGCGGCCTGGGGTAGGCGGCGGGAGCGCGGCGCTGGGGGTAGTGCGGCGGCGCGCAGCACGCGGCGGCGATTGCTCGGCCATGGCACGCGGCTTACGCAGGGGGCGTGTTCGGCGCGACCCTGGCTGGCTAATCCAGCCTGCAGCTCTGGGGGGGTCGGTGTCGATCGCTAGCGGGGGTGCTAGGCGACGTGCCCCGGGACCTAATCGCACGATTAGGCTGGGGACGGCTCGCGGTACTGGGTCCGTGCGCTAGCGAACACGCAACAGTCCCTGATAAAGAAAATCCGATAACACGTGCTTTTATAGGGGGTCAATAGGCCGCAACTCGCGACGTATCAAACAATTGAAACATATATTTTTCCTTACTCCTTCACTTAATCCGGGATAGCTCCTTAAATACCGATGTGATTTAAATGAATTTCGTATCAATTTAAAGTTAACAGTTTAACCTTTAAAATGGTACCATTTTTATTATTCTTAACTAGTTATTAAGTACTCAAGATCGCGCGGAGTCAATTCCAATTAAGTGATTCCATACTTTTGCTCGCGAGTGTAGTACCTAACACTAGGTGTTCTTTGTACTGTTCTTCAAAAATATAAGATTTTAAGGTGGTTCGATGAGCTCAGTAGCGCCACCAATGGAAATAAATCAATTTCATTTTATTAGGCTTAGATTAAAATTTTCTGTTATTTTGCGCAAATAAAAGAGTAAAATGCATTTTATAAATATACTTTTAAGAACTCAAACTTACGCAATAAGTCTTGAATTTCAATAGTGCCAAAAGTGGCCACATTTAGCAATATCGAGATCCATAACTTAATGCTCATATTTGAGGCCATGAAAAAACAATTAAAAATTACATTTTACTCTTCTATTTGCGCAAAATAACCGAAACTTTTATTCTAAGCCATAGAGAAAAGTAATTCTAAGCCCTTGATAAATCGTAAATGATTTATTTCCATTGGTGGCGCTACTGAGCTCATCGAATCACCTTTTAATGTAATTTTATTTTAAAAAGTTTTAAGGAAGTGTCTAGCTAGTCTGCCACCAGTGGCTGTTTGGAAAAAATAAATATCTTGCCACTAGTGGTAATTTAACAGGTAAAAATATTCTGCCGTAACGTAATAGTCCCACAAATTTGTGTCTTACCATAGAGCAATAAGGCACAGTTTTGCAAAAAGCTTCTGTGATATTGTGTTGTTTGCAGATGATACTTCTTTAATATTTAACATAGACAGGAACAAAACCATTTTCGACGATGTAAACAAAGCACATAGCGCGGGCGGGACACATAGCGCGGAGAACCGATGGCCGTTGGGGCGGAAAGGTTCTCGAATGGCGATCACGTACCGGACAACCGACGTTCCGTGGTCAGGCCAATGACGTTTTATTAATAGACACGTTACACTCGAATAAATTGCATTTTAAACTGGCGAATTTCGTACCTACACGTTAAAAGAAACCAAAAAACAAGCACAAGTTGTCAAAATATATTTATCTCTTCCTAACAACAGGCATTTCCGCATATCTATCTCTTTTTCACCAAAATAATGTTACACAGAGACAAAAACCCACTGTCAAAAAGAGATAAACAATTATTGCAAGCACTGTCTTATGTGCCAGTTTTCTGTCTCTTTCATGCGTTCACAAATTTTACAAGCTTACTCGCTCATGCATGTCGAACTGGCAACAGCGCAAAAGTCATCACTAATTACATAGTAAAACAATATAAGTAAGCGGACTGGAGCCCTGAGCAAGCGATAATAGGCTAAACACGTAGGGCTGTCGCTTAGAGTTTATTCAATCGTCAAAAATGCATAGTCAATCTCTATACAAAACAGTTTTCCCCTGTAGGGTGGGCGTCAGGAATCTATAATACAAAGTTTTTTAATTATTTTTGTACATAGAACTGCCGGCTTAGCATGAGCGGCTTATAACGCGCGATATGATATGGTACGGCATGCCGTCTTGCTTACACCTTAGTGGGGTAAGCAAGACAACTTGGGGGCTGACTAAAATTTTTCATTACCTACGTCATGTTATCTGTTTAGTGGTTTGAAAAATTACGGTCGAAATAGGATAAATTAAAACGTGGCTTTACAACAACACCAAGACCAAGACAAATAGACATGTTCATGCACACAAATATTTGTCTTGTTCGGGAATCGAACCCGAGACCACTGGCGCAGAAGATGGGTAGCCTACCCCTGCGCCAAATCGGTTGTCAAAAACCGAATACAATATGTACCTACGCCCACTGCGAATCGAACCCGGGGCCTCTGGGTCTGAAATCGGTGGTGTGAATCACTAGACCGCAGAGGCGGTTAAAAATTTATATTATGCTCCCAGTTTATTAATCTAATCACATACCTACCTACACATAGGATTACAAGTTACAATAATTTGTTATCATAAATGTTTTTCTTTCTTCTTTCTTTCTATTTGAAAATTAAACTACAAATTGGTATCTGGTCAACGAAATCGGAAGCAGAACTATTTAGGTAGGTAAGCAGCTATACAAAATATTATGTACGTATCTACGTATGAAAAATTTTAGTAGATAGATTGTACTCACCGTTCTTGTTCGCTAGGTAATGTGAAGAAAGATAGTTCTGGATTAGACAACCCGCTACTGAGACATCCGTATACACTACAATATTTTTTACTTCTACTCGAATTTTTAGCCATCGTAGGTACACGCACGAATTATTACAAATACAAATACAAAATTATTAGAGGGAGGCAGCGCAGCGGCGCGGCGGGCGGCGCGGAGCGTGCGTGTGGTGGGCACGGACAGTTTTATTTTAATAATATTATGCGCGGTCGCGGGCGACCGGCAGGCGGCGGCGCCGCGCAGTCGGCGGGCGGCGGGCGCTGCCACGCACGACTGTCGCCCCGTTATCACCGATAAATTATGTCAGTGTGTGCGTGCGACGACGCATGACGACGCATACGTACGGGCGCGCTCACATACAAACCGTTTGGGGTGCCTGTCCAGGCAGTCAACGTACTTATATTGTTTTACTATGCTAATTATTTAATTTTTATTTTAAATTTAATTTCAATAATTACGTATGAAATTAATCAATTTTCTTGTCTTTTAAAGATCCGGCATAGTTTTTTGCAACTTCTCTAAACACAGGAAGGCATTAAGTTTATTATTTGAGGCGTAATCGAAAAATTGTTACAGCGCGTTGACACGACAAGGGTCTGTGTGCGTATGATTCAACTTCGGGCAATTTTCGTCGCCACTTTTTAGTTCAGATAACGTATCTACATATAAAACATCATTGGGTCAGGCCCCTTATAAGGTGGACCGATGATCTAGTCAAGGTCGCGGGAAGCCGCTGGATGCGGGCCAAGCAGGACCGATCGTTGTGGAGATCCTTGGGGGAGGCCTATGCCCAGCAATGGGCGACGTTCGGCTGACATGATGATGATGATGATGAAACAAAGCACTGTCACAAGTACTCGGTTGGTTTAATTCTAATAATTTGCAGCTTAATGCAAAGAAAACAAAGTGTTGATTCTACTAAATCTAGTTTTCGCTGTTAATTACAATTTCCAATGGTACCGTCGCAACCAAAGAGCTTAGACTAAATACTGAGGTAACTGGAGAGTACAGTACTAACACTTTTTTGTGGCACTGTGGCTGTCTTCCGTCTCACCTACACTTTGAAAAAATATGTATGGTCATATGAGACAACTGACAGCCACTACGTACTAAATGTAAAATTGCGGGGTACACTTTTTTATTCAAGCTGAAAACTCCAATTTCCTTGTACAAACTCCTTGGTCTCAACCGTCTGTACATTTGGCAAAGAAAAAAGAACACACTTTGTTTTCTTTGCATTAAGGTGGTTCGATCAGCTCAGTAGCGCCACCAATAGAAATATATAATTTACGATTTATCAAGGGTTTAGAATAAAAGTTTCGGTTATTTTGCGCAAATAAAAGAGTAAAGTGCAAATTTTATGTATTTTTTCATGGCCTCAAATATGAGCATTAAGTTATGGATCTCAATATTGCTAAATGTGGCCACTTTTGGCACTATTGATATTCACGACTTATTGCTTAAGTTTGAGTTCTTAAAAGTATATTTATAAAATGCATTTTACTCTTTTATTTGCGCAAAATAACCGAAACTTTTAATCTAAGCCTCTAATAAAACATAATTGATTAATTTCCATTGGTGGCGCTACTGAGCTGATCGAACCACCTTACTAAGCTAAACCATAGCTAAACCAACTGAGTACTTGTGCTTTGTTTACATCATCGAAATTGTTTTTGTTTCTGTCTATGTTAAATATTGAAGAAGTATCATCTGCAAACAACACAATATCACAGAAGCTTTTTGCAAAACTGTGCCTTAATGCTCTATGATAAGGCACAAACTTGTATGGCTATAAAGGTAAGGCAGAATATTTTTACCTGCTAATTTACCACTATAGTGGCAGGGGGGTCTCACTCCGCGCTTAAACTTTTATATTAGCCTACTGCTCGCGGTCTCACTCAGTCGAGCAATGAGTCACACCAACACATCAAAATATGACTATAAAAATTACTACATTTAATGCGCGAACTCGTGCAAGTACTAATAGTTTTTGTTTCATCGAAATCTGGCCAGGATTTCCAAAGATACAGCGTTGTAAAGTTTCACCAGCTTTTGAAAATTTGCTTTCCTTGCGCGCTATTGCGATGACGTCATGTCGCACTGACATCTCCGTTTGCGGCTGTTGCGGGTGATTTCCGTCTAACTGTACCTACATAGAGTTCGTCTGTGCGCAATCTTCGCGCAACTCGTGCGTTTTTGACGCTAGTTACAGTACATTTTCTTCGTTCTAAGGTTATGGTAAATGATTAGTATTCAATTTCGACCGCGCGCATGCGCACTCTAAAACTGTCACCTACTGTCGATACCATGTCGATACAGAAAGCACAGCCGTCTCTATCGTCTTCTACAAGCCATGCTATGATACGGAACGGCAACATTGCTGTGAACCGGTTTACTCCTCTGAGTACTAAATCCTATGGAGGTGGCATACCTACGAAAAAGTGAGGTGTAACTAAGTTACAATGTAAGAAAATCTTGGAATTCAATTTTAAACTACTTCTAATTGTCGTATTAATCGGTCCGTCAAAATCGGTCCAGCCGTTTTAGAGATTAACCGGAACAAACAGACAGACAGACAAAAATTGTAAAACATGTCATTTTGGTATATGTACCGTATATTTCATCATATGCACGTAGTAAAAAGCGGTTATTTAATGTTACAAACAGACACTCCAATTTTATTTATTTGTATAGATGTATAGAAGATATGCCATCTCCATAGGATTCAGTACTCGAGGTTTACTCGCTGTTTACCTGTCAAACGGTGCAAACGGTGTCAAATACGTTGCCAACTTTATGCGCATGGCTTGTAGAAGACGATAGAGATGGCTGTGCAGAAAGACATTTATCCCACAAACTTATCTGACTCAGTGGTGGAGGCGCCACTAGCAGTATAAAATTATCGAAATGGCTGTCAGTTTTTAGGGTGCATATTTAACTACCAGTCAGTTAAGGTTGTAAGTACATTTTGTTTTGACGGTTGCCATATGTATTGACAGAATCCCGCCCGCCATTACGAAAGTTGATTTAATTTATTATTCACGAAAATAAAACATTATTTGAAGGTGTTTTTTCACATGGGCTCAATACAAAATAACTTAAACATTTCATTGATCGACTATAAGAAAAATAAATAAATTTATTACGAAACCGTGAGAGCGCAACTATATAGCCAAAGGATTATAATGTAGGTATACGGAAGTGCGACGTGACGTCACACGTTAATGCCATTGGTTCACCCAAATTTTCCTCGGAGGCCGTACTTTAACGTTTAATATCTCAGTCATTTTTGAAGATAGGAAAAAAATAAAAACAGATTCTTTTTTCTCGAGTTACATATTTTTTGGATATGCTGATAACAAAAATCATTGGTGTGACTCATTGGCGAGGGGTGCGGACTCGCGCGCTGTATGCGAGCGACGACTTCTACCCCCAGTCAATCAAGCGTCAAACGCCGAATGCGAAAGTGCATTGCGTGTTTAGCTTATGTTATTATTTTCTAAAACTTTGTTGTAACAATATACTCTACGTTATTGCAACATTCCCGAGGTTGTAAAAAAATGATGACGTTTTTAAATAAACTTGTATATCATTGTTCCTTACCTACTCAATAAATTTACCGATAATTTCAATTTAAGTAAGTACCTAGTTACCTTCAATTATTGTAAGTACGCCTTTCGCCAGACGTGCCTTATAAATGTCTGTGTGTCTGTCTGTCATCAGGTTGTATCTCATGAACCGTGATGTGCGTCAAGTTAGCAGCCTCACAACAGAATTAGATGGTTTTGATTATGTCAAAAAATACTGTATAAATAGTGTTAAATAGTGATGTATATTAAATAAATAGTGTAACTTTGATTCAAAAGATATTTGAGTATCTTAGTGAGGCTGCTAACTTAACGTCAAGTTAGCAGTCACCTCAAGAAATACAGTTCGTATCAATGTGATTTATATGTCAAAAAATACTGTATAAATAGTGTATCGTAAACGCAAAATTTCAAAAGTAGTGCTTTAATACAAGCCGAGATATTAGGGTCTCTAAGTGGGCTGCTAACTTGACGTTTCTTGCGATGGAGATTCCAGGGAAACAGGTACAAGTTTTAAATAAATAAATACTTGAAAAAATACTGTGTGAAATAGTGAATCTTAGGATATAAATAAAAAAAGAATTCTTCTTTGCTATTTTCAAAAAATCTAATGTAAACTTCTACATAATAATCTGAATATATGCTGACGATCAATGTTGAACTTTGCTCCTTAGTAATAAGGTTCAAACTTTATTTCAATCGTGAAGTGCGTACTATCGAGCAAAAAAGTGAAATATATATTTTTGATTGTGTCAATACATACGTATAATCGGTTTAATGCTATTGATTAGGTATTTAAACAAATATATTTCTACCCACTTTTTAACCGACTTCAAAAAAAGAGGAGGTTCTCAAGTCGACAGTATTTTTTTATGTATGTTTTACCATAACTTCGCCAGTTGTTAACCGATTTTAATAATTCTTTTTTTATCTGAAAGAAAATAGGTAGGTAGTTTATGTGTGGTATCATGAAAAAGTTAAAGTAGTCAGTTCAGTAGTTTTTTCACAATCCTGAAAAACACATAGTTTTTGACTGGTAGTTCCTGCTTTACACGTCAATATCTTCGCGAACTATTGACCAATTTCAATGATTATTTTTTTATTCGAAAGAGTAAACTCCTGAGGTAGTCACATTGTTACCAAGTTAGGATCTGATGGTGGAATCCAGGGGAAATCGAGGAAAACCCGTAAATTTTATGGTAATTTACGTATTTTAAAGATTTTCTAAAGTTTTTTAAGTATTTGCATCTGTTAGTCATCATCACATGCTGATGAGCTGGTGATGGAAGGTACAACTCCTCAAATGTCGTTGATATGTAAAGATTTTTAGTTGTATTCTTTCAGGTTATTTAGATTAGATCGTTCTTTCATAAATAATAAATAATAAATAATAAATAATAAATAATAAATAATAAATAATAAATAATAAATAATAAATAATAAATAATAAATAATAAATAATAAATAATAAATAATAAATAATAAATAATAAATAATAAATAATAAATAATAAATAATAAATAATAAATAATAAATAATAAATAATAAATAATAAATAATAAATAATAAATAATAAATAATAAATAATAAATAATAAATAATACATAATAAATAATAAATAATAAATAATAAATAATAAATGAGTGTTTGTACCAAAATTTTGAAGTCTCTCCGGCATTTCGGAAGCGTCCCATCTTGCAGCTCTCAATTTATTTCTCCGTTTACGCTGTTTGCGTCGATTATGTAGCTTGTATATTTTGTTTGTTTATAATATACTAGCGGATTCTCGCGGTTTCATCCGCGTGGTACCTGAACGAATGTAGCTTTCTAATGATCAAAGAATTTTCTAAATCGGTCCAGTAGTTTCGGAGCCTATGCGATGAAAACAATTTAACAAACAAACAATCAAATCTTACCTCTTTATAATATTAGTACTTACTTATAGATAATTATATAATTTGTACCGCTTTAATTGTTTTCTGTTTCCCAACGGTTGACTGGCAAAAAATACTTTTAGTATTAAGTCCGCCTTGTATATTACATTACCTATGTATTATGTACAAAAGTTTATTAAATAAAATAAAAAAGAAATAATAACAAATATGCTAGCCCCAAGCTTATTTTTCACATACAAAAGTTCCAGCTAATTGAAATTTTGTCCAACGACACTTGGATCGCTTATTTTGACGTTTAGTCGTTGAAATCCGATCGAAACAAAGGTCATCTAAATAGTAGAATACCTTCGAGTTATCGTTTTGAAACGATTGAAGGACGATTAATGTACCAGAATACACTTCGACGACACTTCGATAGAATCGCTGCCGCTCAAGTTCTATCGACAGTTGTGAATACGAATATGGTTTCAACGACTAAATCGCTACGATATCGTCACGGTTTATATTACGAGAATCGGGCTACTGGTCAAGGTCGCGGGAAGCCGCTGGATGCGGGCAGCGCAGGACCGATCGTTGTGGAGATCCTTGGGGGAGGCCTATGCCCAGCAGTGGGCGTCGTACGGCTGAAATGATGATGATACGATAGATTATGTATCATTTAAAATGACTGGAATAAAAAATTTTACAATATCAGTACGTCTAAAGAAAACTGTACACGACTGTACCTAAATTCGAATGTATGGTAGAAGTTAACATTAGATTTTTTGAAAATAGCAAAGAAGAATTCTTTTTTTATTTATATCATAAGATTCACTATTTCACACAGTAATTTTTCAAGTATTTATTTATTTAAAGCTTGTACCTGTTTCCCTGGAATCTCCATCGCAAGAAACGTCAAGTTAGCAGCCCACTTAGAGACCCTAATATCTCGGCTTGTATTAAAGCACTACTTTTGAAATTTTGCGTTTACGATACACTATTTATACAGTATTTTTTGACATATAAATCACATTGATACGAACTGTATTTCTTGAGGTGACTGCTAACTTGACGTTAAGTTAGCAGCCTCACTAAGATACTCAAATATCTTTTGAATCAAAGTTACACTATTTATTTAATATACATCACTATTTAACACTATTTATACAGTATTTTTTGACATAATCAAAACCATCTAATTCTGTTGTGAGGCTGCTAACTTGACGCACATGAACCGTGATAGCTAGACAGTTGAAATTTTCACAGATAATGTAGGTATTTCTGTTGCCGCAATAACAACAAATAGTAAAAACAAAATAAAATAAATATTTAATAGAGGCTCCCATACAAAAAACGTGATTTCATGATGGTGCGGAACCCTTCGTGTGTGAGTCCGACTCGCACTTTACCGGTTTTTACGTAAATCATCCCGAACTTTATACATCACATAATACTCTTGAATAATATTATTTTCACACAAGTAACCAGATCTAACTACTTACTATAGAAATACTTATTATTTATGCTCTTTAAATTTTAATATGCTCAGCTCACTTAGTAGGTAGATTTATTTAATTTTATATTAGTACATAATATATGAGAGATAGATAGATTTTATGAGAGTAGCTTATTATTTAATTGTTCTCGCGCACATAACCTGGACGTTAGTACTATTATATATTCTGTGCTAGTGGCCAAAGAGCATGTATAATCACTCACTATGCTAGTGGCAAGATATTATTTTTTTCTAAACAGCCACTGGTGGCAGACTAGACACTTCCAAGTTTAAATGCCATATCTATGTCTGCCACAATAATGTTTCTCATTTTTTCAGTATCACATGTACCAACACACAGGAGAAAAACCCTTTCAGTGTTCATTCTGCACGGAAAAGTTTGTTACACGACGAGGTCTTCTCATTCACCATGACAAGGAACATCCTACAAAAGATAGACCTCTCGCTTTATTGTCTAAAAATCTGCTTCTAAAATGATGTATGAAATTTTCAAATAAATATTCTGAATAACGGTTTTTACTAAGTTTTTGTTTTAAACTTTTTTTATCCAAATATCTAAGATCTTCTGTCTGAAATCTGAAAGCTCAGTCCTGCTAGCATTAATCATTAATATGAAAGGTAAGGCATAAATAGATGCACTGAGAGTGCAGCTTCACTGCTGTTTCTGATTTCTGAATTCTGACATACCTATAGGTACTTAGGTTTAGGTATTTACAAAATAAAAGGAATTATCCTGATGGCATCATACTTCGATTCCACACCATTTTGACACTATGATATTGAGTTTGCCTGTCGGCAACGGCCTGGGGCCCTATCGCCCTATGCTAAATGCGCTTATATTACACTTACATTGCTCTTATTTGACAATTTGGTATCGCGCTATTTTCTCAACGACAACAATACCATTACCATTCCTTTTCGGAACGATTTTTCGAATCGCGCTAGGTTTTTAAACGTAAAATGATTACATTGCAGCCGATAACTGACCGTTCGCTTATGTCAAAATAAACAGCTAGTCGGAGGCAGTTTTTTCAACATTATTCAGAAATTATTAGCGGATTTTAGTAAGATTCTGTGTGTTTCAAGTTGTTAAAACGTATTTATTCTCTTGCTCAGTGGTTGTTAATTCCGGAAAACAATAATACCGTGTCGAAAATACACAAAAAAGTGAAAATCAGATGAAGTAAAGTGACGGGTGCTACTTGACTCTAAACGGCTCAAGAAAGACACTCGGCACTGCCTTCCAACATCCCCCAAGAGCGGAGAGGAGGTCCCGAAAAGAGCCCGTATGAAGGAGGCTACCTACCAAGGCAAAGCCGTCTTCCCCAGTGATGAATTTATTCTCATTTGCGGCCGTGGAAATAGCCCACCAGCATGCGTTGCATGGCATGACAAACCCGAGAAGAGTTTTGTCTACCTCGAAAGTCTATAGTTGACAGCCAAACAATAGGTTTGTCTACGATGAAATGTCATTTTTAACGTTTCGATATAGACAAAACCTTTCTCGAGTTCGTCATGCTACCCGTGCTGGCCGACTTAAGAGCTGCTCGCCTGAAAAATCTGGACTAGACTTGAAAAGTCATCATCATCATCATCATCATCAGCCATTTAATGTCCCCACTGCTGGGGCACTGGCCTTCCTTATGGATGGATAAGGGGAATGGGCCATGAGTCATGACCCACCACGCGGGCCCAGTGCGGATTGGTGGGTATTAACGACTGCAAGTGCAGCCGGGACCAACGGCTTAACGTGCCTTCCGAAGGAGCACGGAGGAGCTCGAGATGAAAAGTTTTTGGTCACCCATCCCGTGACCGACCATTGCGAAAGTTGCTTAACCTCAACGATCGCAGGCCAAGCGCGCTAAAACTTGAAAAGCACTACGAAATAATTTAAAGTAAACGCCAGTAAAATATATTGTAAAAGTTGTAATTTCAAAACGAGCCTGCACCTCAACAGAAAAACCAATACATGTTTAAGAAAAACGCACACAAATTGGTGCTAAACGTCATCTAAAATAGTGCTAGATAAGTATGGATTTCCAAAAATAGTGCTAGATTATTTAAAAAATCATAAAATTATATAAAAAAAATTTTTTATTGTGAATGACGATTATTTCGATTATTTTTGCATTTATTTCTGTTTTGCAAAATATATACATTGCTTTCAAGCTATTACCAAGTGGTCTATCTAAGCCATTTCTTGTATTTCCTTCGGATCGAACGAAGCCGATCCCACTTCTTTCTGAAACTTTGAGCATACTGACTTTTTTGCTTAAAGGAATACTTATCCATTTTCGTAACTCACCACGCACTAAGCTTTTTCGTCCGTTTTAGGCGGATCCCACACTGCCGCCGCATCCCGCTCCGGCGTACGGAGGTACGGATTCCGCATGCGGCTGCGGAGGCACGGATCCGCACCACCATACGGTTAAATCCGCATCTCCGTCCGGAGCTGCGGTGCACGACGCCCGGCATTCATTACGGCCCTGTGGTAGTCATTATCTCATGCTGATGAGCTGGTGATGGAAGGTACAAATTTCTCAATGGTTAGGAGTTACACCTAATTCTTTAAAATATCGTTAATGCGAAAAGATTTTTAGTTGTATTCTTTCAGGTTATTTAGGATAGCTGATGGTGGAAGGTTAAAAAACTGCATAACAGTTAAAAGCTGTTGGAGGTTGGTGCTTGTCTGAGTTTTTATTTTTACTAGAACTTTGATTTGATAAATCCTATTACCTACCTGATTAATAATGATTAATATTTATAAGTAAAATGATAATTTGAAAGTATTTAAATTGAAATATTAGAAAAAAACCAGCTAAGTGCGAGTCGGACTCGCACACAAAGGGTTCATCAAAAGTCAAAAGTCAAAGTACATCAAAAAAATCACGTTTGCTGTATACACTTGTATAGTACCTAAGTAGGTACTTGTGTAGTAGGTAGTAGTAGTAAAGAAAATAAGATAAGATAATAAGTTTGTGGGCCGATTTTGTTGAAACTCGGTTTTGGCACTAATTTGACAAGAAAACAGCAACCCAAGATGGCGGCCAACTTTTTTGTTTGTGGGCCGATTTTGATGAAACTCGGTTTTTGGTACTACTTTGACAAGAAAACAGCAACGCAACGCAATGATAAAAATATAAAAAATCCAAGAAGGCAGCAAATTTTTTTGTTTGGGGGCCGATTCTGATAAAACTCGGTTTTTAGTACTATTTTGACAAGAAAACTGCAACGCAATGTTAAAAATATTAAAAATCCAAGATGGCGGCAAACTTTTTTGTTTGGGGGCCGATCATGATGAAACTCAGTTTCTGGTACTATTTTGACAAGAAAACAGCAACGCAATCTCTAAATTTTTTGTTTGTTGGCCGATTTCGATGAAACGTGTTGGTACTTACTATTTTGACAAGAAAACAGCAACGCAATGTTAAAAACAAAAAAAAATCCAAGATGGCACCAATTTTTTTGGTTTGGGGGCCGATTCTGATGAAACTCGGTTTTTGGTACTAATTTGACAAGAAAACAGCAACGCAATCTCAAAAATGTAAAAAAATCTAAGATGGCGCCTAAATTTTTTGTTTGTTGGCCGATTTCGATTAAACTCGATTTCTCGTACTATTTTGAATAGAAAACAACAACACAATGTTAAAAATATTAAAAATCGAAGATGGCGGTCAACTTTTTTGTTTGTCGGCCGATTTCGATGAAACTCGGTTTTTGGTACTATTTCGAAAAGAAAGCAGCAACGCAATGTTAAAATTAAAAGTATCGAAAATCTAAGATGGTAGCACACTTTTTTGATTGCGGGCTGATTCCGATGAAACTCGGTTTTTTGTACTATTTTGACAAGAAAACAGCAACGCAATGTCAAAAATAACAAAAATCCAAGATGGCGGCCAACTTTTTGTTTGTGGGCCGATCTTGATGAAACTCAGTTTCTGGTACTATTTTGACAAGAAAACAGCAACGCAATGTCAAAAATGTAAAAAAATCCAAGACGGCGCCCAAATTTTTTGTCTGTTGGCCGATTTCGATGAAACTCGATTTCTCGTACTATTTTGAATAGAAAACATTAACACAATGTTAAAAATATTAAAAACCCAAGATGGCGGCCAACTTTTTTGTTTTTGGGCCGATCTTGATGAAACTTGGTTTCTGGTACCTACTATTTTGACAAGAACATAGCAACGCAATGTTAAAAATATAAATAATCCAAAATGGCGGCCAATTTTTTTGTTTGCAAGCCGATTTTAATGAAACTCTGTTTTTGGTACTATTTTGACAAGAAAACAGTTCTAAACACAATGTTTAAAAATACAAGATAATGGTCAAGATGGTGGCCGTCTTTGTTTTTCTCTCTTTTAGTGCCTATTAAAATGTAACAGGTTTTTATTTGTAAGCTTGAGACAGAGTCAAGTATACAAAGATTTAAATAATTAATTTGCTTTAAGATATTACTTCGTAATTTACTGTGCTATTTATTTATTTATTTATTATTATTTATTGACAGCTGTAAACCTTCTCAAAAAACAAATAAATAAAATAATAATTGATATTAAGTTACAGAGTTTGAAAATATATGATTGTGATATGAGATGATTTTGATATAGACGGAGGCGCTTTATAGGTATATTTCATGACAGGCAGATAGATAGATACAATTACAGGCGAAATTAAATAAAACATTTATTATATTTTATTTTGATACTTCTTACCCCTTATATGCTAACCATAATTAATTATGCTATTTTATTTCGCAATACACCAAAATGTACCTGCCACATTTTAAATTTGTTACAACGCTTTCGTACTTACGGAGTTATTATTAATAATAATAATAGTAATGCCATTAAAATGGAATTTAGTGTGGACAAATGTGCAGTCATGCATGTAAAGCGTGGTCAGATAATGGAATCCACGGGTATACAACTCTCGGATTCTATTCATCTTAGATCTCTCTCCGTTAACGAAACCTATAAATATTTAGGTATGTCACAGGCATTAGGCATCAACGATGCTGACATGAAACAGTCGTTGCGTGAGCGTTTCTTGGGGCGACTTTCAAAAGTCCTTAAAAGTCTTTAGACTGGCGGAAACAAATTTCGCGCATACAATGGATGGGTCATGCCGCTACTGAAGTATCCCTTTGGCATACTTAATTGGACTCAAACTGAACTGGATGCCCTGGATAGAAAATTTCGTACATTGCTAACAGCACACCGCATGCATCACCCACGTTCATCGACCATGAGATTGTATATCCCGCGGAAGTGCGGTGGTCGTGGCTTCTTAAATGCTAAGACATTGCATAACCACGAGATATGCAATTAGGGAGTATTTTTTCCAATTCGATATGGGGTCTCATAGAGATGTAGTTGCTGTTGACAATGAACTGACTCCTTTATTTTTAGCAAAAGAAAACTGGCGCAAAGCTGTAATACTTAGTACTTCCGACCGCAGCACTGTGTGGCAAAGCAAGGAGTTACATATGGCAGATACTACCGGGCTCTCCATGGTCCCTACGTAGATTTATTATTAGCTTCAGTATCCTGGTTCTGTTTACTGTTTATTTTTGCAACCTATAAAATGTGCACTAATATTTAAAAGCTATTAGAAAGTATTTAAAATGAAATATAAGATTAAAACGACTGATCCTGTAAAAGGAATAAATGTCCTAGGAATCGAATCCGGGACTTTTCACTGTCCGGGCGTATGCTCTAACCGCTGAGCTACAGAGTCGTGAATTATTATTTTTCTAAATTTAATTTTCAATAATAAACATTGCATTTTTTATTTGTGGTTCATGTCTTTCGGGTCCTTTCTACACAAAAATCCGTACGGTACTGCGGAGCTCAGTGTGGCATACCCTGCGGACCGCACCGCACCTCCGTCCGTTAGTGCGGATCCGTCGCGGCGCCGCCGCGTGGCCGCATCTCCGTACGGAGATGCGGTGTCAGTGTGTTGTACCCTCCGGTTTTTGTATGCAAATCAAGATTCTACATACAAAGTTAAGAACCGCACTACCGCATACCGGAGCGGTGTCCGGTGCAGTGTGGGGATCGCCTTAAAGAAACAAATCATCAATCAACAAACAAGACAAAGAAAGACTTAACTATCTTAAAAGAAGATCTAGTCAGGCAGGTCAAATTATATCAGACTAGCTTTCTGCCCGCGGCTTCGCCCGCGTGGACTACACGACGTTATCCCGCGGGAATGTGACGTTTTTTGGGATAAAAAGTAGCCTATGTTCTTCTCCAGGCTACAAAGTATCTGTATCCCAAATTTCAGCCAAATCCGTTGAGCCGTTTTGGCGTGATTGAGTAACAAACATCCAAACATCTAAACATCCAAACATCCAAACATCTAAACTTTCACATTTATAATATTAGTAGGATTGCCGTTCCATAAAGCGTTTTGTTACTGACCGCGTGACTGCCTTTTATTCTGCGGTAACCAGAAAAAAATCAGCATGAGTAGGTACTATTTAGTGCTAGATTTGGTGCTAGGTGCTATATGCCGTTGTTATAGTGCTGGACTTATGAAAATAGTGCTAAATCTAGCACCGAAAGTGCTAAGTTGGCAACACTGAACGCACCACTAAAATAACCGCCAAAAATCCCTTGTATTTGACAGTTGGATGACACTGACATTGACAACTTGACACTCTATTATTGAAAAGATTCATTCATAAAAGTAACATCACTGGTATCATTCATTCACCGATCCAAACGATCGCAATCGCAATCCGTCTTCCATCCGTTTGTGAACGTTAGGGCGATACCTTTTTATGTCACGATAAACGTAGTGATTACATGCTCTTTGGTCACGATCGTAAACTGATTGAAATGGAGTTGTAATGAAATCGCTCTTATTGCAAAATAGGGCGATAGGGGCCCTGCCTGTCAGTTGGCCGCAATCGGCCACACTACCGGCCAAGAAAGTATGTTGTTGTAGTACTACCGGTACAGTATTAATATCATAACACTGTGCTACCCATAAATGCATTATTTCTGCTACCGGGTAAAAATATAGATTTGAGCAAGGGCTTCATTTGACATTTGAAGTAAGGCAGCCATTAGACGGTCACGCAACCATCAGTCAATTCCATCACTCAAGACTAGCTAACCAATCGGTATAGAGGAACTTCGGGCAGCGTTATGAATGGTACATTTTGATTAGCTAAAAGAATCGTGACTGATAGCAAACTGACAGCAAAACCTACCGTCTATGGTTCGCTTGGTACCTAATGAAAAGAATGTCCACAAATAGGCAGGCAGGCTCATACACTAACCCCATTACAAAAGTCATGTCTATCCATTCCCCCGTTTTAACGTGAAATACGAACAAACAAAAACAATTTGTTTTAGGTATATTTCGGACTCTAGTGTGATTTCTTTCAGTCGAGTTTATTGGTGATCTCAAGTTTCTCAATCTGTGGGCCAAGTCAGTAGTGATCTGTGGGCCAATGGGCGATTTTCTGAAAGCTCAGTCACTAGATGGCGCTGTCCCACCTATGCAGTTAGAAGGAACGGAACGTTATAAATTTTACTTTGACGCGACTTTTTTACGTAAAACGGAACGTCAGACAGATGTTATTTATTTACCTAAATATTTAAATTTACCTATTTCGTTTCTGTTCCTCACAGTAGTACTTATTTAATATATTATTAGTTTCCTTTGGGTTGTTAAAAAGTAATTAATTTAAATAAGTTTCATACCAAAATATACCATAGACATGTACATACTTATTCAACGCCATCTAGTGAAGCAATGGGCGATTTTCTGAAAGCTCAGTCACTAGATGGCGCTGTCCCACCTATGCAGTTAGAAGGAACGGAACGTTATAAATTTTACTTTGACGCGACTTTTTTACGTAAAACGGAACGTCAGACAGATGTTATTTATTTACCTCAATCTTTAAATTTACCTATTTCGTTTCTGTTCCTCACAGTAGTACTTATTTAATATATTATTAGTTTCCTTTGGGTTGTTAAAAAGTAATTAATTTAAATATGTTTCATACCAAAATATAGCATAGACATGTACATACTTATTCAACGCCATCTAGTGAAGCAATTGGAATCTTTTTTTTTTAAATGGCCTCAGAAAATCGCTCATTGCCAACTAGTGTTGCCAAATAATCGATTATCAATTAATCGATTATCTTCATCCTGAAATAGACTACTTGACCCTTTTTTTATTCGTGTCCTAAACGATTAATAATTGTCCTATAACACCAAAAATAGTAGTTTATGTGACTGTCGCATAATGAGGGGTATTAAAACACTCTCGTGGAATACTACCTATTAAAAAACTCGCCAAGGCTAGTTTTTTAAACTCCCACTCGTGTTCTAATACCCCTCATTATGTGCCTGTTTGAAAACACAGCATCGCATTATGAAAAAGCAGTGTGAACTCATCTTTAACGTAGTACTTACAAGTGTGTATTGACCTTAAACATTGCCCATAGATCAACCACAGATTTCCAATTTGATATTGACGTTGTCTGTCATCTGTCACCGCAAGGCGGGAACCGGCCTGTCAGTGTCATTGCGTGTGTTTCTCGCCGACGCGAAAGATTTATTTCAAATATCGAGTGTTGTTTTTGGTAAAATCTCTTTAGATTCAAGTTTATTACGGTGTATAAAACATGAATAGTGACGCGGAGATCGTCCCAAATAAGGAAAATGACCCTCTCAATGACGCCCAGCCTAGCGGCAGTGCGTCGGACTCGGATTCCTCATCGTCGTCTTCGTCTTCACGATCGGAGAGCTGGTAGGCTATGTTGACGCGGATTGGGGTGAGTCCTATGATAGGAAATCTTTTACAGGCATAATGTTCCTATTTGGTGGAAATCTAATATCGTGGGAAAGTCGCAAGCAGAGGTGCGTGGCACTCTCTTCGACAGAGGCTGAGTATGTAGGTCTTAGCCAAGCCTCAAAGGAAGCCATTTATTTAAAAAGTTTATTAAACAGCTTAATAAATGTTGCATACGATAAACCCGTAGTCATAAATAACGACAATCAATCTGCACACTACATAGCACGCAATAAGATGAATCACAATAGAACGAAACATATTGAGATAAAGTATCATTTCATTCGGGAAGCTATATTGAAAGAGGCGGTTGAGGTCAATGATATCATTGGTTGAGGTGCGTTATGTGCCCTCACAAGAAATGTTGGCAGATATGTTAACAAAATCTCTGCCAGGCCCTAAAATTAAATCAGCTTTAATAAGATTACCCATTAAGAGGGCGGTAATTGATGAATCATTGATGAATCATTGTGAATGAATAATTGATGAATCATTGTGAATGAATGATTTGTGCTTTAGATAGGTATATTGTTTAGAAGTTTTATTAATGTTGGTTATATTCATTCTTATTTATTATTATTTTTTATACATTGATGTAATCTTGTAATCTTAATTTAAGGGTGCGTGGTTTGTTGAATGTATGTGTCAGATTAAGGGTGCGTGTTGGAGTATAAGTAGTACTGGCTGGCAAGTGTAGTCATTGATGTAATCTGCCACATTACTAACTGTCACTGTTTGTCTTTTGTATTGTACTTATGTGATTGTCATAAAATATATTGTCTGAACTGAGAAGCTGTTTATATATTTAGATAGTATTTGGGTAACCTGCAACTCTGCTATAGGTGAATTTACATCATATTATAATCTAACAGTAAACAATTTTCAACTAAACAAGAAATCAAATATGTCAATATGTTAGGCGTAGCTGAACTTGTAGATCCAGCAGTATTGTAAGATGGTTCAATGGGTTATGAATGGCTCTGGAAAATATATATAACAGTGAGATGCAATTTTGTGACTTTATTATTACACCGAGATGAGAATACTTAGGAGACTTGCGGTAGCGGACTCAGTAGCGATAGCGGTATCATCATCAAATCATCAGCTTGTAGTATCGCTAAATCATCAGCATAGCTAATCTCAGAAACTACGGAACCCAATTGAAAAATTCTTTTTGTGTTGGATAGTCCATTTAGAGAGAAAGGCTCTATTTATGCCTATATTTTATGCCGACATTCCCACGGGAACGCGTACCACGCGGGTAAAACCGCGAAGATCCACTAGTTAAGTAATAATTGTTTTACCGATAAATAAATATAATATTTAATATGTAAAATGTTTCAGTTTGTTACCTTTATTAGTCCTTTCGAAATTGAAATTTATCGATATTGCTGTATCGGCAGTGGAGTCTGTGGAGTCCAGCCCTATTACGTTGAAATCGAGGCAATGTGTGAGTGAGTTGTGACTCATCCATACACGAATTGTCGCTGTATAGCCCCCAGTACAGGTTGGCCGACCATGGTCGGCGACCATGACCAATACATCGTACATTGACACTTTTGAACGAACAAGTTTAAAAAGGTTCTTTCAAAAGTGGCAATGTACGATGTATTGGTCATGGTCGCCGACCATGATCGGCCATCGTGTACTGGAGGCTTCATGTTTCATTTTCTATGTGTTAGTGTCGTCTTTACAGTATTGTTTTTGTGTGTAAGTATACGGAATTGTACTTGTGTGCACATTCCCCCCCCCCCCCCCCAAAACGCCAGAACTATTTGATTGAATACAGTAAACTCGCTAAGGCTACTCCCTTCCGACGGAAGACCCGCGTTGCTCGGTGATTTTGGGACTCTAAACATTAATCTACGATTAATCGATTCGGAATAAATTATTGTATTGAGCAACACTAGTGTCAGTGTCAACCACAGACTATTTTGATGTTTGCTTGCTTTTTATCTATAACTTCTTTATTTTTTGTTCATTTGACGAGTTTAACGAAGATTTTCTGGACTGAAGATTTCTGGCATGGCCAAATAAAAGATAATTCAAGGAAATATACGAGGACATTCCATCAACGACCTTCAAAACTGACCTTTTATTGTGTAGTCAATAGAGAAATAATGCGCATGCGTAAATTAAATAGCTGTCAAATAGTTTGGCGCGCTGATAAGCTCAACTGGCTCAACTCAACTGCATAGCCCTTCTCCTTGTTGATCACACACGATGAATTTACTTTTTTTAGTCGGCAAACAGATATCACACATTCCTGACGTACCTATTATCTATCCGAGTCACTTGTAACTATATTATCAACGATAATGTCCAGTGAAGAATTCAACTGTAAAGTAAAAATGGCACGACAAAATAGTATTGTGCAACCTTTGCTTACTGGTAAGTCCTAATACAAATATAATAAGTAGTCTGCCTAGATGTGTTTTTACTTATCATGCAATTATTTTAATAAATACAAATTTAAGTTAGTGGATTCAACTTTGAGACCTAGGTGGTAGGTGTACATACTTATAAACATATAATAATATGATGTCCTAAAAAATGTAATACCTACATACTGATTTTTGCCTATTTAACAAAATGTTAACATTGAAGTTGTTTTGACAGTTCTTGAAAACTTTCAGTAACACACTGTGAAATTATAAAATGTTTTTATTTAAGTACTTACATACTATTTATATTTATCCATTCATTTTGCAATAAATGAATAAATAAAACAATTGCTGTGATATGTATGTATTTCAAGTTCGTAGTTGATAGAATGATAAAATAATTTAAAAAATTAATCTTAGGATTTCAATTTTTTTAATGCATTCACAATGCAATTCTGTAATAATAAGAAAATTAGAAATAGAAACGAAAACCACCAGTCCTGTAAGTAGCCTCCCGCCATGCCGCCTGAATGTTAATTACAGGGCTGGTGATTTTTTTTTAACATTTTTTTTATTGAAAATGTATTATTTTTATTATCAATTTACAATTCAAGCTGAACTTTGTCCCTAATTTTTTAGTATGCTATTATGAGATCATAATGCACTCTTTGAAATATTTATCTGAAATGGGCATACACTTTCATAAAATTAAAGAAACTAATCTAAATAAATGATTTAAGCTTAAACTTACCATTTAATTTTCAAGTGAGATTCTTTATAATATATTTAATTTTCTCTTTCAGATCTTTATCAAATAACAATGGCGTATGCATATTGGAAATCTGGAAAAGTTAATGATGTAGCAGTATTTGATTTATTTTTTCGAGCTAACCCTTTTCAGGGAGAGTTCACTATATTTGCTGGACTTGAAGAATGCCTAAAATTTTTGGAAAATTTTCACTATTCAGACAGTGGTATAAATTTTTTATACTTATGCTTTTTAATAATTTTTGTTTCTTCTCTCCAATTTTGGTGGTTGGACAATTTTCGTATTTCTTTATTTATCTATTAAATTATGTTTGATATCCTTACAACAAGACCTTTCCTTTCGTATGCCACAAAATAGTTTGTAAAACTTTTTCTTAAATCTTATTCCTTCCTGCAAAAGTCCCTCCCCCATTCAAAATTCAGTTGTTTACGTTATATATCTTTGTTGTTAAGTCACAGACAAGTATAATTATGCTTAATTTAAACTAATTTGTTCCAGTAGTTTTTGAGCAAATTGAAGGGAGGAAAATGGTAAATTTTTGTCTTCTTACTTGAATAGGTAACTTAAAGTAACCCTCCTTTTGGGCTTCAACGCAATTGGGTAAAACCGACCTAGGTCTATAAAAAAATATATCTCTGAAATTCCTACCACAACCTTCCTTTTGATAGGCCACATGATACAGTAATAAAAATTATTTTTCTATTTCTTCTATTTCACCCCAAAAAAGTCACGTCCGAATTCAAACTTCAGTTGTGTATGTTATATATTGTTATACCTTCGTCTTTGGGTCACAGAAAAGCATGCAAATACAAGTAAAAGTTCCTTTTTTCTTCCTTACCTAACCTACTGTTGTACAGTAATTGCAACATTGTAAACAATGTATGTGTCATTCTCAATGCATTGTTTCAGATATTGAATATTTAAAACAAACTCTACCAGGAAACATTGAACCTGAGTTTTTTGCGTACCTCAAAGATTTAACTTGTAAAGATGTGAAACTGAGTGCAATAGAAGAAGGCTCTGTTGTATTTCCAAGGTAAGACATAATAATTTAGGGTTAATATCAAAATGAGAAGTCTCTAAGGCCCGCCGTATTCTAGAACAACACTCAAGTGGAGATCTCTCCTCAAGTATAGTTAGCAAGGGATGAATATTCGTTGCATGTATTTGATCCCATTCTAATTGAAGTGTCTTGAGTGTCGTTCTAGAATACTAGCATAAGACTATAAAAATGTAACTACTATGCTGAGACATAGAAATATATTATTTCAGTTATTCAATGCCTGACCCTATTTTTCTGACAAAAAGAAAAAAAAACTTCCCATGCAAATGTCCGAAAAGCTAATCGAATGTGTAGAAAAATTAGATATATTGTCTTTGTCTTTTTCGGCAAATCGTAAAACAAACTTTGTTGTTTATGATAATAGTAATCTACTCCTACAAGGTCGTTGGTGTTTTACAAATAACACTGTATGTAAATTTTTTCTCAATGCTGTCAAATTACCCAAACCATTTTTCTGTAAGTTGGAACCCCAAATTTACATAAATAAAATATCTTAATCATACATTTGTTTCAGAGTGCCATTGTTAAGAGTGGAAGGACCGTTAATAATAGCTCAATTGCTAGAGACAACCTTATTGACCCTGGTTAACTTTGCAAGGTAAGCTAGTGATATAAGCATGACGTAAAACGTGTTAGTCACTCTGTATGACTAAAAAACTTAAATATCGCGACAAAAAGTAGCCTACGTATTTACGGTTACTACGGTTTAATATTATAATACTAGGGATTATTCTACTCATGAAACCAAACTACTTTTATTATGGGACCAACAAACGAAATCGCGAAAAAAGAATCTCTATTCCATACAAAAGTGCAAAAATATTTAATCAAAATGTATGGAACAGCTGTTTTTTTTTCGCGGTTTCACTGTTGTCAGGCGTCTGTCACTCCATGTACTTGTGCGCTACTCTCGCCCTCACTGCGCCGCGCCGGCGGCGCGGCGGCGGAGGCGGAGGCGGAGGCGCCGCGGTGCGAATCCATAGAAATTAGATCCGCAAAAGAGCAAGAATATATGCGATAGAAAAAGATGCAACGTGTGGCTGTTCGTAATTAGCGCCGTACAAGCTGAACCACTTTATTGCGTTGTAATTAGAGTTGCTATTTATTTAAATGGTTTAGCGGAGTGAAGTTTCTGTACCATTTTTTTTTTTTTTTTTTTTTTTTGCGTCGAACGACCGATCGTTTCCTATTGAAACAATCGCTCATCCGGCAACCTTCCGGACTACGGGGGAAGGAGGCAGTGAATCCTCATGGATACCATTACAGCCGGCTGTAATGGTTATGTCGGACTCTTACCGACTAAACACTGCCTGAAAACTGCTGTTACCTGGACGGGTATTTCAGCATATCTGTGGCGACCACGTCCCTGGAGGGCCGTGGCGCAGGGCAGTTTCTGTACCAGTGTACTATTATTTATTCTGTGGTGTTGGTCCCATAATTAAAGTTGTTTGTTTTCATGAGTAGAATGATTCCTAAAATTATCCGGGGTGATAAAAAATTACCGTGTATAGATAGATATAGATCATAGTATCTATAGGTAAGTATCTATTTTAAAAGACCAAGCATAATAAATTATGTATGTCAAAACTACGAATTTTATGTAATTTTGAGACTACGGGGGGGAGCAGGGGCGAGTGGTTCCTCCCCGGGTGACGCCCTTGTACGCACCGGTTTTCAAAGCGCCGCCGCTATCTCGAGGTCCCAGGTTCGATTCTCGTCTCGATCGGGAAAATATTGAAAATGAACTTGTCAATATTTTCTTGTGTCTGGGTGTGTGTGGTAATGGTAATACCAAAGCCATCTTCTATCTCACTCGTTGCGAGCGCAAGCAGCCGAGAAATAATAGCGGGCCATGGTAATACCCATCGTTGTTTCCAATTGCCATAACATAATACAACACAGGGAGCTTTAGTTGTTTACCTTGGGTTTGGGACAATGTATGTGATGGTGTCCAATATTTATTATTTACCTATTATTATTTTTATTTATCCTTATGACAAAATTCGTGACAAGACAACAGAGGTTAGCTCTTTTTAAAATTTTGATGTAGGTACTGGAATTGTAAGCAACGCCTATTTGAGACACAGTGATAAAGTACATGGAAACTCAATGGCAATAAGATGTTTTTACATAATTACTATTTCTTTTAGAACAATTACTTACCTTATCTTTGCAATATAGCATTTTAACAGTAAAGTTATTTAATTTCCGTCTGAAAACCCTTTTCTAATCATGTATAAGTACCCTTAAAAATTATCTAATAAGTGTCAATTCAATCAGTCATGCGTTCTTATCGCTTCAGAGATCAGCACGCTCCACCGATTAATCTAATTATAACAGCTTCATACAACATAAGTGTTCTATCGGAAAACAAAAAGTCGTGTTATTAAACTAACAGCAGCTTATTGCACACATTGAACGTAAAATTAACGCTAGTACTTAATTAGTTTTTATAGGGTTTTGCAATCCTCATATTTTTAATACAACCTAGGGATGTTACGATTACGAATACATATTCGCATTTGCGAATGATTCGAATCATTGAAAACATTCGCATTAGGTAGATCGATCGGTAATGCTTCGCAAAGAGTGGGTCTTAAGATGAACATGGATAAGACGAGAATCATGTTCAATGCCCATGTTTCACCCGCTCCAGTTAATGTTGGGAACATAAAGCTGCGTCCAGACTTGTAACATTTCACCGAACATTACCCCGTACCGTGTCAGACACGCGTGTCAGAACGGATAATGTGGACGTCTTTTGACACGCGAACAAGTTCGCGTACATGTTACAAGCTTCAAATCCATTCCGAACACTGGAAGAAACTGCTAGACAGAGATAAATGTACGGACAATGTACGGAGTTACGAAGGTGCAGTGTGGACGCTGGTCTGTGTGCTGTTACGCATCGAAGTTACGTGTTACGAGCCGATCCATCGAGAGTCGGTTTCTATCAAAGGATTTCGCAATTGTTCGCGTGTCAAGGAGACGTCCACACTTGTGTTTATGACACGCGTACAAGTACGCCAGATGACACAGATAGGGCGATTGTGCACTACCACTGAATTTTACCGATCCGGAAAAAAACGGATGCTTGTATTTAATTAATTACTAATATAAATGATTAATTATTAAAATACAAGCATCCGATTTTTTCCGGATCGGTAAAATTCAGTGGTAGTGCACAAACGCCCATACAGACACGGGATAGGAATGGATCAGGTCGTGACATGTGCCGGCATCACAGAATAAATACAAGTACAGAAGATGATTATTTTATAAAAATGTCAATATCTCGAAAACGGTGCGTCGCAGCCAAAATCTATTGAAATTTTTGATACCCTTTTAATAACCCCGGAGGTATTTGAGAGACATCGAATGGTAAAAAAAAACTTTTTTTAGATCTGTTAACTCAAAAAATTTTTTTTTTACTTTATAAGTTCTGAATTCAGTCCTCGATCTTTTTTCGAAAGCTATGATTTTTTTCACTTTTTGAAAAAAAAGTTTGCGACACCTGGACGGCCTAAAGCGTATATAAATAACCAATAAATAAATAAATAACTTCTTACATTCACACCAATTATCTAAGCCCATTTTAATTTCATTACGAAACTGTATCATGGAAAACTTGATAACGGATTAATATATACTTAAATACTTTTTGTTTGTAAATACATACTTAATATACATAGAAAACACCCAGACCAAGACAAATAGACATGTTCATGCACACAACTATTTGTCTTGTTCGGAAATCGAACCCGAGACCACTGGCGCAAAAGGTGGGTAGCCTACCCCTGCGTCAAATCGGTCGTCAAAAGTATATGCAAAATAATTAGCCTTAAAAAATTAAAATGCTGCTGAAAGTCACAATTCCACGCGGACGAAGTCGGGGGCACAGCTAGTAGGTATTAAATACTTATAATCTTTATTTTTTATTCCATCTTTGAACTCAGCAGTTCTGGTGCCTTGCCACGCAGTCTTGTTCGATTGACACCATGCGTCTACACTTGTAACATTTTGGCGTGTCTGAACACCGTGTCTTTATAATACATTGTCTCTTTGATACAGTATTACCACAGCGCATGCCCAACAAAACTAGCGATGCATGATAAAGATACGGTGTTCTGGTTCTGACACGCCAAAATGTTACGGCAGCACAACCTAGACCGTCCACATTGAGCGTAACAAGTCTTGTACGATGACACGGAGTCCGGTCCGATGTCATGACACAAGTCTGGACGCAGCTTTACACTCGAAGTTGTTGACCACTATGTTTACCTAGGACAGACGGCCCAGTTAGGTAAGTCCAACTTTGAGAAAGAGATCTCTCGTCGAATCCAGCTCGGATGGGCAGCGTTTGGGAAGCTCCGGCATATATTCGCGTCCGAAATACCTCAATGTCTCAAGACGAAAGTCTTTGACCAGTGTGTGTTGCCAGTAATGACCTATGGAAGTGAGACGTGGTCTTTTACTATGGGTCTCATAAGAAGGCTCAAAGTCACCCAGCGAGCAATGGAGAGAGCGATGCTTGGTATTTCCCTGCTCGATCGAATCAGAAATGGTGAGATCCGCAGGAGAACTAAAACAACCGACATCGCTCGAAGGATTGCATCATTGAAGTGGCAGTGGGCGGGACACATAGCGCGAATAACCGATGGCCGTTGGGGCGGAAAGGTCCTCGAATGCACAGAATATATAATAGTACCAAGGTACAGAAGGCGCACTCTGCAAACTCATTCTAATAAAAATAAATCTTTCTGCATAAAAATAAAGTCCATTTCCGGTCGCTTTGTCATCGCTTGCCTACTGTTATAATAACCTAAAGTTGGCGCATGCAAGCAAAAATGTATCAAACGGCTACGCGCGAGAGTTTATATTTCTATGAAAGTCTCAAACAGCTCGCTCGCTGGTTAGGGATGCGAGCGACCTGCGAGTTCGGTTTTGTTGTTTCTACTGTTCTTTCTTTTATTCAGGCACCCGTAAACACAACAGTATCTTTTATACGGATTATAAGAACGTTTAGTAGTCATTGTTCGGTGCACAAAAATCACAGAAATGATCGATCGTTTTACGCGCAACTAGGCCAGAGTGGTCCTGCCTGCGACTGTTGATATGTCAAATTAATTAACAGAGTGTAGTTCGGTTTTTCTTCATGAAACTCTTATTATTAAACTAACGTTCGCTTATTGCGCGATTTTTGCGACAAAAGGTAACATAATAATATTTTCTAACTAACATATAAAAATTCTCTTGTCACAGTGTTTGTAACCAAATAACTCTGAAACCGCGTGCTATTCGGTAGTTCTGAGAATAGTTCGTAAACTATTCTCAGAGTTCCGTACCCAAAGGGTAAAAACGGAACCCTATTTTAAAGACTCGGCTGTCTGTCTATCACCATGCTGTATCTCATGAACCGTGATAGCTAGATAGTTGAAATTTTCACAGGTGATGTATTTCTGTTGCCGCTGTTATAGCCGTACCATATCATATCGCGCGATAAAAGCCGCTCATGCTAGGCCGGAAGGGTCTAGTAACAATACTTAATAATTATGCATTTCAAAAACAACTGCCGTAAACGAACGCTGGTTTTGGCGCAACTGCATAGAAAAGGATAAATATATAATACTAGCTTTCCGCCCGCGGCTTCGCCCGCGTGGACTTAACGACGTTATCCCGCGGGAATGTGATACTTTTCCGCGATAAAAAGTAGCCTATGTTCCTTTCCAGGCTACAAAGTATATATGTCCCAAATTTCAGCCAAATCCGTTCAGCCGTTTTGGCGTGATTGAGTAACAAACATACAAACATCCAAACATCCAAACATCCAAACATCTAACTTTCACATTTATAATATTAGTAGGATTTCAACTGATAAATTCAAAATAAAGAAAACACAATGTCATATCGAAATAAAACTATAGACAAACTTAGGAATAAACAATATTAGTATAAAAAGTTAAAATATCTACAAAAAAAACATGTGCGTGGTGCACAAACACAATTTTGTGATACTAACATCTGCGACAAAATAGTTCAGAAAGATATAGATTGAGTTTTATTATTTTTGTAAATCGCATATTATTATCGCGTCCTATTCTTAATATGAAATTAGACAAAAAAATCATATTGTTTGATAATTATGAATCAAAATTTACTTTTTATTCTAGCTTAATGGCTACCAACGCTGCCAGATACAGAATGGTTGCAGGGAAAAAAGTCTCGCTGTTGGAGTTCGGATTACGAAGGGCACAGGGCCCCGACGGAGGACTGTCTGCGTCCAAATATGCATACATTGGTAATTTATACTAAAGAGCCCCACAGACTTATCAGTCCTACTGCAGACAACGGCCTGTCAGTCGGCCGCAATCGTCCACACACTCACAGTTTTACATGAAGAAACCGAATATCATGACCGATTGCGGCCAACTGACAGGCCATTGCCTGCTAGCGGACTGATAGTCTGTGGGGCCCTTTACGTATTCAGTTCTCTACTGAATATTTACTAACCAAATACAACATGACACAACACATTTTATAACCAAGTTGGTAAATTACTCCTACAAACAGGTTATTCCTAAAAAAAAAATAAGTCATTTAATTTTCCTAGATAAAACTATTTATTTGCTTCTAGTAAAAATTGCATGTATTTCTTATTTATTACAATAAATATGAGAAGAATGAAATACTTAAGCCTAAACACGACTGAAAAATAGGAGAAAAACGAAAAAGGAAGCGACTTTTAAGTACATTTTTAGGAACTTTATTCTAAAAATAGATAACCTCCTCCTTTTCAAATTTTGAAGTCGGTTAACAATACTCGTCTAATAATCTTATAAGCTTAAACAAAAATGTCAGATTCCTTTAGGTTACATTGTCATGTAGTTGTTTCTGACTACATTAACCAACATACAATTATCATTGTAGTCTTCAGAAGAAAAATAACTTAAGCCCGGTGCCTTTGTGAAAATTAACTTGTTTGAATTATTATTGATTGAGAGCGTGATGCCGTAGAGGTGGTACGACGCCGGTGCCAGGCACCGCCCGCCCAGCGCGGCGATATAACACCGCGCCACTGACTCATAAGAAGCCTCAATAGCTAGAATACACTTTTATTTAATAGCTTTAATCAGGCAACTTTCGCCTGTGCCCTTGAACGGTCGCAGGCAGCTTATGCCTATCAAAACTTTTCAGTCTTTTCTGGGAAGTTTCCAACAATTTCAACCTTCGTGGGTGGTGGTGCTTTATGAAGTATACATAAGTTTTGTGCTCTATTATCGTGCCATTAGCAATACTTTCACACTTTGAAAGTTTGAGCTTGTGAACTTATTTACCTGTTCATAAGTTTTTTGATTCTATTATTGTAGGCATGTAGATCTTAGTATTTATAAGATAGAGATAAAACCCCAACTAAAATGCATACTACGGTACGGATAAGCTAAAGCGACAACACATCACTAAGATACAGTTAAAATACTAAACTTTAAGACTCTATCGGCCATTTTCACCAAACACTCGTAAGGTATTTCTTAGCTAAGAAAATCTTATTTAAACCAGTACCTTATGATACTGTTACGTTTCACCAACCATTTCCTAGCTAGGAACGTCTTGGTTAAGTTTAATTTATCTATGGTCTGTGTGTCAATAGGAGTCAGTTGTATAAATGGTTTCGTTATGGTCTATAGGTTTTTAAAAGAAATTGTAGTACTTATACTTAAAAATATAATATTTTTTATCCAATAAAGCGGACGCCAAATAACAGTATACTTACGGAAGAAAAAATGGTTTTTGTCTGAAATTCGCCCCGGTCTGCGTACATTTTTTTTTATATTGTTTTAAAAACTTTATCGTCGTCAAAATACACATTCATTTTTAATAATACAAGTTTATTATTATTTAAACTTTATTTTAAGATTTAGAAAGAAAGAAAGAAGAAAGAAAAATAATTTATTTGGGACATCACAACAAAATAATATTTACACAAAAACACATTGAATCGTACGGTACCTATGTCCCAAAATGGTCCCGACTCAGCATAATGCTTGGCTTGTGGCCAGCGCTGATCTTCCGTCGGGACCGTATTTGGTGGGGCTGTGAAGCCAACACAATCGGACAACATACCAAGACTGAAACACTGATAGGCCAGTGCCAGCAAAAAGAAAGAAAAAAAAGAAAAAACAGGCATAGACAAGTGAGTGACCGTCTATCTATTTTTTAGTATAATTAATCTGGCTAGCGTCACTCACTGAGAAAAGAAAAAAAGAATAAAAGTTCTACTTTTACTTATAAACTAAAAAAAAACTATCTAAAAACTTCATAACACGAGAGAAAATACATATCTAAATTTAAGCAATGCACTAAAAAGCACAAGTTACACGATAATGCACCAAACTAACATACTTACTGAGTACTTACGCAAAATGTTTATACAGTGCATCAATAACTAACTTTTAAACTACGAAAAACTATCAGTAATGACTAAAAACTAAAAATTAAACTTATGAGTGCATCACAAAGTAGCAACTCTAGAAGTAACTGAAGTGTTTGAAGTGAGTCAAACAATTACAGTGAGTAATAAAAGCGAACATACTATTTAAACAATATACACTAGCAAAATATTGTAAGTACCTATTATAATCAGATTGTTAATTTTGCAGGGTTCTCAGAACAACATGGGCGCATGAAATTTTTATGAGTAGGATGATCTTTTACAATATAGCTTTACGAGTAATATATAGCTATATATATTTACGAGTTATCTCAAGTCAAGTTTGACGTTTCATTTGACATAAAGTTGATCCTTATGCCCGTTTGCACTAAACTCGGGTTGAGCTTGTCATAGATAAGATACATCTTAGCTTAGGAACAGCCTAAAACAGCCGAGCTAAAATTTTTGTTTGCACTAACAGACTACGTCGTAAATTAGTCATCACCTTGCTAAAAGAATGAATGAATGAATTCAAATATTAATTGTTTATGGATTTTAAACCTGGCGAGGTAAAGTAGGTCACTGGATATTTTTTTGGTTGAAACTTCTCATTGATTTTTTCGTAAGTTAAAAGGAGACAAAAGCTAAGGCGTTGACTATTTTATTTGGTAGGAGTAATTCACCGAGAAAAGAAAAAGTCAACTGAGCTCAACTGTCAGGAAAAAACATAAATACAGTGCGCAACCTTTTCTGTTCTGGTGGCCAAATCTAGAACTAACGAGTTTTGTTTTTAATGTCATTTTGCTAATACTTTTATGTTTTGCTGCTAAACATAAGCGCCGCTGTCATGGGAACAGGAAAGATTGTCGATCTGTAATGTTTTTTTTAAATAAATGATGAATGACGTATGTCACATGTGTTGTGTCTCTATCTAGCAAACAAGAATAAAAAAGCCACAAGCTTTTCTGTTCCGGTGACAGCCGTGACACAGGAGTCACTTGCAATACGAAATTAGCTGTCAAAATGTACTGTCGTATGAAAACTGTTTTAGTTCCAAAGGTAATCACCGGAACAGAAAAGCTTGTCGCACTACTCTATGCTCACAATGCCACAGACAATAATCACTGATATAGTAATTATATTTTTTAAGCCTTAGGCGCTCGATATTGGGCCCGTAAGTTAAGAATAGCCAAAAGTGCATTTAAGAATGTCCTAAGGTTAGTGCAAAGCAATTTTTTGTTAAGAATGTCTTAAGTTAGCTAGGAAAAGACTTAGGCGATTTTTAAGTTTAGTGCAAACGGGTGTTAGTAGTTAGGCGGCTGTTTTCTGTGTCCTAACTTTAGGAGCTTCTTAGCTGCTTAGGACATTCTTAAGTTGTGGTGAAACGTAAAAGTTCCATTTAGGAATCGCTTAACGATAAGCATTGCCTTAGGAATGTCTTAACATTTGGTGAAAACGGCCATAAAAGTTCAAGAAGAAAAAGAAAAAGCAATTGGATAAATAGGCAAGTTCAAATTATAATGACTTACTTTGCCCTAAGTAGTATGTCATTATTCATTGTGCCCGGGTATTATGAAAAGTGCCCCCATTTATCAATTGGTCCATAACATTCCACCTTCAGCCTTATCACCACTTATCATCAGGTGTGATGAAGGCTAAGTGCTACCCCGTTGTGAATAAATAAATAAGAATATTATAAGAAGTATTATAGTATGTTATATAAATAATCTATTTAATAAAGTTTTTTGACACCTTGATGATTCAAAATGAGAAATATATGATTTCGCCCATAAACAATGTACTCTTGAACCATAAAATAATTCACAAACGCACACACGAGTCAAAGATTGTCCTACTCGCAATTACAGATGTTAATATATGATAATTTGTTTCCAGGCGGCTTCGACGGTACAAGCAATGTGTTAGCTGGAAAAATGTTTAACATACCAGTGAAAGGGACACACGCACATTCTTTCGTGACGTCATTCAGTACTCTGGACGAAATACATTCCGTAACGTTGCGGCACTCTGAGACGCAGGCTCCCTACAACCTGCGCGAGCTCTCGACCGAGTGGCGCAACCGCGTCTCCGCCGTCATAGACATATCGCCCGAGGAAGCCAGCGACGGCGAACTGGCCGCTCTGATCTCTTATGCCATAGCCTTCCCAACAGGTTTCTTGGCACTAGTGGATACGTACGATGTCAAGAGGTATAATATTCAAGGCTTACCGTCACGACACAGGCAGCATATGAATGGGCATTCTGGCTACAATAGCAACTGTGGATCCAATGATACTAGACTACTAAAATCACCGATACATAGTACATATGGATATAGCACGGTCGAACGCACACTGAGGTAAAGATGCAAATAGACAATTCATTGACATTTGGTGTCTGATAAACTTGTTTTGTTGTTTTGCATTTTCATTTATGTCTAAGTTTTGTGAAGTTTCGATAATTAGATTTACTTGAAAGGCTGGCATGCCGGTTCATTCTACATACTCATTGTTGGGATGGGCATGAATAACTTGCATCGGTGGGAGCCGTGATGACGATAGCACGAACACACGCTGGACCTGCATCGGGCCACCTTAACCATGTTCATGGCCGTAGTACAATATTATATGTTGGCTTTTAAGTGGAACGTATACGGACGGCGTTCCATGTTCAACCAAATGTAAATAAAATAAAACACAATCGATGAAAGTTACATTTGCTTCAGTGTGACGTATTGTCCTGAACATATGACCTTTAATAGGGGCAATTTTATTCATTGGGCACAGTTGCATTGTCAAGGGATAGCACTATGTTCACAGACGATCACGTATTGCATGCACCACCTCATCGAACAAACGGCGGCACTCACTTTAATTAATGTTCACTTTAGTTATCATTTTATGTCATCTTTAATAGCTTTTAGTAAGGTAGAACAGTAGATTGTGTTAGTTGCAATAGAAACAAAGTATCGATTACTCTGTAACACAACAATTAGCATTCAAAAATTGGTCTGGCTACAAAAATTGCTACTACAGTATGCTAAAACTACTTTTTAATCTTTGCAATAAAGTCATGAATACGTAGTTTTGCAACAAAGTCAGTTCATAACTCTTTGCAAATGACTTCATATTTATTTAATGATATCTGTCGTCACTGAACACGTTATTTTATTAGATAACAATCACGCTGATAAAAAATACTTAATCATTATAATCATATAAGTGTGCCATCACACTTTTAAGATTTTCGTCACAGAACTTTATCTAGATAAGAATTTTTCAAGTCACTTTAGGTGAGCACACACTGGTAACAGGTAATATAGGTACCTGAAAATCTATTGAATTGGGCATATAGCTATTTTAAAATGTAAAATCAGCACAGTTAAGTACCTACACACTAAAAAGGAACATACACTACACTTAAGTAGTAGTAGAATTTGGCTTGTAATGGGCAGTTTTTAGGCTAAGCTTTTGCTAACTCTCGAGCGATGATAGCGCTAGCAAAATTTGAGGAATGGCTATATTAAAAAGGAATATAGCTGATTTAAATTGGTTAAAATGCTTTCTAGAAACGTTTTTTTAGAAAAAAAATATTGGCATTCTATATGGCTTCTGAAGTCTTCAGAGGTTTTAGCAATAAAATTAATTTATACTTAACAAAGATTATCAAAAAGACATAAAACAACGCTAATATTTATCATATATCACTATTTTAAACGCGTAATTTCCTAAAAATAAAGCAATTTATATTTTATTTCTTTATTTCATACTGTACTGTTTCTCAAATCTGGTAATCGCCATCTATTCTATCGAGCTTTATGAAGAATATTAGTGTTATCAGAAATATCAAATGAAAACTGCTCATTTGTATGGTGTGTAACGGAAAGGTATGATAGTAAAAAACGGATTAAAGTTACGAATAACTGTGGTGTTTTTGTCCTTATAACCTTAAATAATACTGTAGCCTTTACTTAGCTTTTGGCTGTTGTAATGTCCGCATTAAGGTAAACACTCACTTATCCGAGCGAACGAGCCGAACTTTTAAGGTCCTTTATATGAAATCCTATGAAACCTCGATACCTGCCGGAGCCGTATCACCCGAATCTTCAACGTGGTTTACATACAGAAACCTAAAATTCGTTTCGTTCGGCGTGTTTGCCGCGGACAAGTGTACGTTCACCTTAAGTTAAATAATTAATTATTAAGATAATTTTCGTACTCGGCGTACGAGATGATTTATATTTTTAATTTTAAAATGTAATTGTATCACACTTTCGTATGTTCTAATTATTCATGATTGTAATCTTTTCCGTATCTTTGTAATAATTGCCGCGTTAATTGACAAAATTTATAAATTCTTGATTAACACAAATAGTTATAGAACAATATCTACTGAATCATTAATCTTACATAGTTTGTAACAATCAGTAAAATTAAAATAAAAGTACTTATAATTAATTTTATTATCTGTGTTGTCCGAAAGTACTAACAAATTAATATGAGGGGTTAATATTTTTGTATTGCAATTGCGGTAAATGATGCGGTCCAAACGCTGAATTTCGCTAAATGCAATCGAAATGGAAAAAAAGTCAATTTTGGTATGATATAAGGCATTTTCAAATGTGATTTTTAAGATTTTAATATGCAAATGCGAACAATTTTGAAATAGGATGTCATTTCAAAATGTGGCATTGTGCGTCTTGAACCACAAGACGCCTTGATGTACCTGTGTATAAGAGACCTTTACATCCTAGCTAGACCGTCGAATATTTTCCTATCATGTTGAAAATGTGAACCAGTAAGTATATGAACGTTGTATGTTGTCAACAGGAGTGGTTTGCTCAACTTCTGCGCCGTGGCCTTAGCATTGAACGACTGTGGGTACAGAGCAGTCGGCATTCGAATAGACAGTGGAGACTTGGCATACCTGTCAGTATTGGCGAGAGAAACGTTTGACCAAATCGCTGAAGGGTTCAAACAACCATGGTTCTCCAAACTAACCATTGTGGCCTCCAATGATATCAATGAAGAAACTATATTGAGTTTGAACGAACAGGGCCATAAGATTGACTGCTTTGGAATTGGAACACATCTTGGTAAGACATCTGCCTTTACAGCCCCACTACCATATCTGAACCGTTGATGAAGGCGCTCTACCAGCAATACAAATAAATGAAAACGGCTTTATGAAACAATGGGCTTCCAAAATTTTAGTTTTTGGAAGCCCTATTCGATATTATTATCTGTGAGACCTGCCTCAACCATGAAAAATGCTGTTCTTGTAAACAAAGAACTTTATCTACAATTAATTAAAACTATTACTTAGTACTTAAAGTGTTGCACACTTACTAGCGGAATACAAACAATGTCAATTGATAGCGCAGTATCGCTTGTGTTTACATAAAGACTGCGCTGCTAATGACAATTAATGCACGTCTCGTTATTGAGTCTGACGACCTATTTACTTATTATAAACTTACTTGAACGTGCATTATTTATCAAGTATTTTTTTTTGTAGTCGGGATAATTATTTGTAGATACTTATTTATTTACATTTATAATAATAAAAGGTCGTATCAGTCATAATGCTAGAGCGCAAGATGAGCGAGCAAAGCGAGCGTGTGGGAAGCGGGGCAAGTGCGCAGCGAGCCCGCCGCGACGACGACGCCGCGGGTGGGAAGCGACTTCGCGTCGTGCGATCCGCGTTTTGTACATTTAGGGCGTTTAATTTATTTATTTCGTGTAGTTTAGGGTTTGAAACATTGAAACTACACGAAATAAATAAATTATTACTATTATAAATGGTTAATTATTAAAATACAAGCATCCGTTTTTTTCCGGATCCGTAAAATTCAGTGTAGTGCACAAACGCCCTTAGTGCCAGAATGGATTCCGACGAAGAACACAGCTTTGTTACTCCGAATACGGAAACGAAAACAAAAGCAGATAAAACGACGAATATAGGATTATGCATTTTCAAGTAATCGACTGAGAGAGAGCTACTACTAGGCACTATAGTTCTGCAAATGAATTAAAAATAATCCTCAAAAAGTTCGTAAATACGATTGCTGTTTGATCCCCTATAACGGGACGATTTTATTATCACCAACGTTTTAACTAGTCACCAAAAAAATCTGAATTTATAAAATTATGTATTATTCCAGTCACCTGTCAACGCCAGCCAGCATTAGGGTGTGTTTACAAACTGGTGGAAATAAATGGGCAGCCGCGCATCAAACTCAGTCAAGATGTTGGGAAAGTCACCATACCAGGACACAAAGAGGTAAATATTCTGGCATAAACTTTAGGCTCAAATTTTGCTTTTCAGATAAGATAGATACTTTTCCTATTCTTGAAACGTTATGTGTGGAGGTAAGAAGATATATTAAACAGACAGATACCAATCTGTATTTCTGCTGTCACAAATATTCGCAAAACTGTTCACCTTGTTAAGTTAAACCATAAAGGGCCCGCTATAGGCCAACGAAAATCAGATTGCATTATATGATCGGCTGTAATATCAATATTAATGAAAAACTGAATTTAAAATTAAGATGCAGCAAACTTCAGGATGTTAGTCCTAGTCATTTTTCGATAGAAAAAAATTGCGAAGTTGCCTCCAATCCAAATCACTAAAATTAAAACGATAAACTGCCAGTAATCCAGTATTCAAGTAATACATTAAAATAAAGCTTGGAACCTTTTAGTTTAATTACGCTGTAGTTAAGGCAGGGCTAATGTTATATGTTTTTGTAAATAACCTTTAAATATCCTTTTAAAAAAATAGTAGATTGTACAACAAGTGCATAAAACATACCATTTTACCCGAGACGTATATATCCACCCGAGCCGTAGGCGAGGATGGATAGTCAATTCGAGGGTAAAATGGTTTTTATGTACGAGTTATACACTCTGCTTTTCACTTCGAGTGTGAGGAAAATAAATTACAATATTGCAAAAAAGAAAAAATAAAGACTTCGCACTTTATTTTTCTTTTTTTATACGTGGAAGTGGCAGCACAGTTACTTAGCATAGATCGTAGTCCATAATGCTCTTCAAATACTTAACTCTTACAAAACTCATTAATTTTGCCTAGTTTTATTTATTTAGTAATTAAACATGGATTATGTACAAAATTTAAGAAACAGAATGAAACAACAAGTTTATTTAACGAAGTTTAATTGTGTGTGTGACTGTTTACCTGACGACCTTTGTCTTAGAGTCTGTGACATAGACGAAGATTTTACTTTATGCACTAGAGCATAAAAAGCGTTTTTATGCAGCCTATACCCAACATAAACACGAACTTTACGAGCATGAGAAGTGAAAAAGAATTTTCTTCATTTCTTCATTCCGGACCGCCCGAATGGGGCCGGACAATTATATAGTAAATGCTGCCTTATGTCTTACACAAATAAGACAGCATTTACTTTGCAGTTGGCCGTTGCAGTTATTACTTTAGCTTTTGGCCTAGTGCGCGCCCTTAAACAAGATCCCTTACTAATAATCGTTGTGTAAAGTGTATCACTAAAAATTGAATAATTTTCATTATGTAATCATTACATAATGAAACTTATTAATTATTCATGACGTAATGTAAAGACAATTATATCCGTCTGGTAAAGATAAAGTTATGAATAATCTCTATTCTTTCATGTTTTATCTTGTTACAAGGTGATGTGGTAGATTTTTTTTTCTGTGTTACTCAGAAACCTTTAGTTAGTTTGTTGCTTGTTACAATGTAATTATCGCATTATAATTTTAATTACTGTTGTTGTTTAAGCAGAGGGTTGTCACGATAAAGTAGTGCAAAATTCGGTCAATGAACTATTACAAGTTCAGTACATATGTCATTTAGTATGATGATAATGTGTACTAAACTTGATTAATATTATTTATCACGTTTTTTTAATTAAATTTAGTGATTTAATTTTCTTTTAAAATCTACATAAGTAAATAAAAAACTACTATACCAAAAAAAGTAAATAAATACACTGACTCGCGGACACAAACGAACCCTGAGCTTGTACTGATAATAATGTTTATGATATATCTTACTCTACAAATGGAATCTTTTAGGATTGCTTTGATAAAACAGCTTTGTGATTATCAACTAAATTGACACAGTTATCTAGAAATTACAGATTATTCGAAACAGACCTAGTACCGCTTTTAATCATACAAAGTAGAACCAAAAGTAGTTTGTACAGTCACTAGCAATAATTATATCTTATTACCAGATTTGTAACAACCGTAACCATCCTATAGTTTTAAATCAAAAAGTGCATACTCTTTCCGAGTAGCGCCTTAATGTCCTAGATTGATAATTTCATGATATGGTTGGTAATTTCATTTTTCATGATATGACCAAACGTTGTTGAAAATATAATTAAACCTTGAACTTTCAACGATATTTTCAATTTAAATTGTTCTCTTCATGAAATACGACTATTTCATGAAATGACCGACAGTATCATGAAATTACCATTATTTTATGATCTGACCACGACATAACACCACAGGACTATAATAATAAAGTCATATTCATATTACAATATTTAATGACTTCTGTGACACAAGTTTTCTTTCGGAACGCTTCAATGTGACAAAGTTCTATAGTGTACATTATCATTGCTCGTGACTTTTCAACTGCTTTAAATGTCGGGTCAATCTATGTAGTTATTACCCTAAAAGTTGTGATGCGACGATCGTTATTAGGTCGGTTTTTATTGATTTTTAATGATGTCAATCATGTTGTTCAACATTTTTACGTGTCCTTGTTTTCAAAAATTATAGTTTTCTTAATTTATTCTGCTTGTGCCACATCTTAGTACGAACGATTTTCATGTTAATTAATGGTTTATCTAAGCGCGTAATCTATGGAATTTGATCGGCTGCGTGATATTAAAGTAAGGTTAGAATAAATATTATTATCAACAGTTTTTAGGTGGTGTAGTACCCAATGTACATATAATAATAGTAGGATGATATAAAGAACTAATAACGTTTCACCGTCTACTACATCAGTTTTGAATCACTGATTAATTTGGCTGAAGCTAAGTGCTAGGTTTATGACTTTAGTTTTTATATCTGATTAAGGTTTTGGAAATGTTATTGAATGGCATGATAATTCGGTACAGACAGCAGCTAAAAATATATTAACACAACACAACAGTTTTGCATTACCATTAACATACAGTTTTGTTGTATACGTAAATGTACGCACTTATATTATACAGTTATCGTCCACGTAATTGTGTTGTATAATGTGAACAAAACGCTTCGCTTACGCTTCTCTAAAAAACATTAAATAATACATTTTAAAACCTATACTTGTGCCGTGGACCGTACAATGAAAACAATGCGTGCAAGTTGCTAAGTATTGATTATATCTAGAACGTCATCTGGCGTCATTTAATTTGATATAGTCTGCCGTGAACTGCCCCCTGGGGGGCAATTGCGTAAGGTAATCGTATTAATTTGACGGTTCATATCGTATTTAATCGGCTGCAATTTGTATGGAATGACATTCATTATGATACAATATGAACTGTCAAATATATACGATTGACTTTACGCAATTCCATAGCTGATTCACAAACCGTCGGAAACGGATTTGGATTCGAATTCTGTGCTTTGTCTTTGTCTAATAAATATAGTGATTGACAGAGACAGTGCATACATTCCGCTGTTGGGAGCGTTTCCGAGACTGTTCGTGAATCAGGGGGCTGATAAGACAACAAGGCCGAAATCAATAAAAAGACGATAAGAAACTAAGTGCCTAGTAATTTGCCATGTACTGTTTGATAATTTGGGTTTTTCACCAACTCGACACGAGAGGCTGGACACACGTGTGTCCAGTTGGTGAAACTCAAAATTAGTATCACTTATTATTTCGCCATCTGAACACGCCAAGGTTTTGACGCGTGTCCAGATAGTGAAACTTAAATTAAATCACTTTTATGTTTTCAATTTAGCAATAGGGACCATTCAAGTTAGAGCTTAATATTAAGTTGAAGGCTAGTATCGATCGCTGTATGCCTATTAATAGGGGCCTGGACCGGACAGTTATTGATATGTCAATATTTAATAGTCATATTCAAAAATATAACATTGAAGTAAGTATAACAAGAGTGAAAAAAAAAGTTAAATCTGTTTAATAGCAAGCAAGTGATTAGCTGCTTAATTGTGATGTGACCAACTGTGAAATCTAACTATCTCTTTCTAAAACTAAATTGTATATGGCGGGAGTATGGCGCTACGTACGTGTGACGTCATACGTAGGTGTAGCGCTGTCCTTGTCTAATAAGAAACTTTGATGCTTTTTATCTCTGAAAATATTTGAAATATATGAAAATAAATACCTGTGTTGTGTTGCTGATATTGCTAAAAACATTTTAAATAAGTAAAAAAAAAACAGTCTGGTCCCCTATTGCATTTTTGTCCTTCAGAACTACGTTCGACTTACAACTGCCTTTGTTTAATTGTCATCCATATATCTTATTGTTGTTATAATTAAAAAGTGTAGATTCTTTTCTTAGAACAGAGTAGCAATTATTATAGAGATAGATAGAACGAAGTGTATTAACATTTTCCGTATACACAAAAGTACTCTGTGCAGGTAGAAAACCTATGAAATGTAACGATAAGTTAACTCATTCCCCTTATTACAAAACGTGGACTAAACGACGACTCCGTAGCTCAGTGGTTAGAGCAGTCGCCCGGATAGCGAAAGGGCATGGGTTCGAGTCCCATCGGAGCTGGTTGTGAGACGGGTCGATTTTTTCTAAAATACTTCATTTTCCATTTTTTAACCATAAAAATTGCATTGTGAATGCAAAAAAGTAAAAAATTAAATAACGTGGACTAAAGTTAGACCTGGTTTAAAATTCATGCTAATTCTGTCTTTCATTTGGAAAATGAAAGTGACAGCACCATAGTTTAGTACCAGTTTTAAACCAGGACCATTTTAGTCCACGTTTTGTAATAAGGGGGTTAAAGTTTTATAGAGGGTGTATGATCCGTGACTTTGTCTCACAAATCACATTCTATTTACAAAAAATATGTACCAAAGTTAGACCTAAGTACTTAAGAACTAATGCTGTCACTTTTACTAGCTGGAGGACGCGATAACGTGTCTTTTTAAGTCTATGTTTTTAATGTAGAGTAAACAATGTAAAGCTTATCACTATACAACGATTATTAAAGAGGTTAAGGCCTCTAGTAATACTATACTCGGTCAAGGTGGCCAATGTTTGGTATCGTAACGTTTGATAAATATTCTTCAGGCCTACCGATTGTTCGGCGCGGACGGACACGCCCTAATCGACCTCCTGCAAAGGTCGTCGGAAGCAGCCCCTGAAGTCGGTCAGAAGGTGCTATGTCGGCATCCCTTCCAGGAGTCAAAGAGGGCCTATGTCATCCCCAGTAAGGTGGAACATCTTTACAAGGTAATTGTTGAATTTCTTATTTTTATTTAATACGTACTGTCACAATCACAAGCAATATTAAGTAAACAAAATAGGACAATTATATTACAATATTGAATGACTTCTACGGCACAGATACTTTTGTTTCGGAACGCTTCAATCTGACAAAAACCTAAGAAGTATTCCATTGATTCCATAGCAGTATTGCTTGTGACTCTACTACACAACTAGCTCCTTTGGCTTTAGCTTCCTAGGGATTTGCCCGCGTGAACTACTTACACGAAGTTTTCCGCTGGGAATTAGATATTTTCACAGGGTAGCCTATATGCTATCATAGACCATAATCTATCTCGTGGCCAATCTCGTCTGTTTATGTCGCTGTGGTTGAGTAACAAACATTTTAAGCTAAAACTATCGCATTTATAACATTAGTAAGATTACCATTGTCATAATCTGACTCTTATGATTGTTTGTATATTGTACTCAGGTTTGCTGGAAGGACGGCCGCGTATGTATCAAACCGAAACCTTTGCTCGAAGTGCGTGAAAGAGTGCAAGCGTCGCTGCGTACTTTGCGACAGGATATTAAGCGAAATTTAAACCCTACGCCTTACAAGGTAAAGCTCATTTTCGCTTACAAATCTATTTTAATTTTACTTAAAGCTAAGAATGAGTTTTGTTAAATAACACTTGAAATAGTTCTTAATACCATACACATACACATCATGTTTTTTTCTGAATCATTTATGATAACTTATGTTTTTTTTTTCAGGTGGCCGTCAGTGATGATCTATATTGTTTCATTCACGATCTGTGGCTTCAAAACGCGCCTATTGGAGAACTATCATGAAATTAGTATAAGGAAAAAGATAATGTAATGAAGGTCAGATCGCAAATATAATATAGTAAATGTTGCAAATGAAATGCAATTTTACTCAACTTATGAACAAATGTCAGAAATAAAAAGAAACAAAAATAATATCTATTTAAATAGATGAGAAAGAAAGGTAAAACCTTACTTGGGTTTGAGAGTCGTATATTTTATAGTTGTTAATCCCACAATTTAATGTCAAGTTTGAGATGTGCACAAGTGCCATGTATAATGCAAAAATGGCGTTAAACGCTTTCAGATAATGTATAGTTTACATACAATTTGCTTCGGCAACTATGTACCAAAGTTATTGTGCTATGGTGGTTTTTAGAGTGAACTACCAAAATAATGTACTCGCACTTAGTTGATTAAGTAAGTAAATAGTTAAAAATCACGTTGCTTAATGAGTACATTTATATTTGTATATTTTTGTTAATGTTTGGTGTCGCATGGATCAGTTTATCACTGTGGGTTTCTGCAGAAGATTTTTTGTAGCGAATCTGAAGAAATCTTAGTGACTGCCTCTCGAATGACTATGGTTCGCTACATGTCTTGGGGGGCCCCCATTTATTACGTGAGGCATTTAGGGTGAGGGGGTCGAGCCGAATTTACGTATTTTTTTCGCGAGAAACAGTTTAAAATTGTGTGAAAACAATGTTGCAAACTTATGGTTTCATTTCGCCGAATAGGCAGTGGGATTTCACAATTAACACAACCTAATTCCGCCACCTCCCTTCTTCCATCAGACAACCAGTTGTACGAATCAACGCCACCATGTTTGGTGGAAATTCCACCAGGTGGGTCGCAAATCGCCAAAATCCCCTCACGTAATTAATGGACGCCCCCTTGTTTACAGTATATTCGACATAAACTCACAGACGATCAGTTACGTACGACACAAATGTACATACTGCGATACAACAATACCACTAGATAACGCCTCACGAACTAAAACATAACGCAAATATAGCACGGACTGACTTTTTTTCAATGGAGAAAAAGGTTACGAATTGTGATAAAATATCTCAATCCAAAATAAACAGCCCCCGCTGACAATACTATTTTCTCGACAGAGAACCGTCATAACATTCCATTTAAACATCCTTCAAGATTCAAACCAGCCAGTCTGTCAACAATTGCGAAGGCCTCTTTGCTCTAACACTCCTTCTCAATTGTTTTCCCTCTCAGACATCCCATCCTCATCTAAACTCTACTGGATCCTGGACTCTCACTAACGAACAGCCTACAACACACACCCATCTCTCTATGACAAAAATCATGTTTCTCTCTAACAACGGCTTTTGTCACGGCATCAGCAACCATTCGCTTCGTTTCTAAATACGCCAGCGAAATTGCACAATTTTCGATTGCTTCTCTAATAAAATGGTAGTGCACATCGACATGCTTAGTCGGCTGATGTTGCACTCGGTATTGTGCAATTGCCATAGCGGATTGGCTGTCCGTATGTATTATTATGGGAGACTTCTCATTTCCCATAATTTCCGAAAGGAACCTTTTAAGGAATATTGGCTTTTTTGGCAGCTTCGGATAGGTTCATATATTCAACCTCGGCTGTTGACAAAGCGTTACTCCTTTGTTTGGTACTTCACCATGAAATTCCTTGGCTTCTTTTTCCATCTTGAAAACGTTGCCGGAATATGACCTTCTGTCAACAAGGTTTCCGCCATGATCAGCATCGGCAAATCCTTGTATATATTTACCTTTAAGATACCTTAAGATTCTCTTTGTAGCAGTCCAGTGAACTTCCTCATACCAGTTACAGAACTGACTCATAAAGTTTACTGAGTGTGCTATGTCAGGTCTCCAACACACAGCTATATACATTAGTGATCCTATCAGCTCTCTGTAGGGTATACTTTCATCCGGTGTATATGGCTCTTGTGGTTTCTGGAAACGTAAGCCTGGAACACCTGGTGTAATAACTGGCTTGCAGTTCTCTATTTTAAACCTGCGAAGGACTTTGTCAATGTATGTCTCCTGTGATACCTTCGTTTTCTTCTTTATCCACATTCCAAGAAACAGTTCGGCCTTTCCTAAATCCTTCATCTCGAATTTTGCATTCAATCCTTTAACCTTTTTCATCTCATTTTTGGTATTAATCTTATTATAGAGTAACAAAATGTTATCTACATAATACAGCTAGGATTATCATATCCATCTGTTTTTCTGATATAGACACACGATTCGTTCTTGCATCGTTTGAAGTAAAGGCTCTCTAGCTCAATGTAACTTCAAATTCCAAGTTCGTGGTGCCTACTTAAGTCCATAAAGGGATTTCTGGATAAGATACACGTAGTCTTTCTTTCTTTTTTCTTCAAATTGTGGTGGTTGACGCATAAAAACTCTCTCATTAAGACCCGTTAAGAAACGCAGTTTTTACATCCATGTGATCAATCTGTAGACCGAGATAGCCGCTAATGCTAGGAGAAGTGTCATGGAGCTGTGTTGTGTCGCACTACCGGTGAAAAAGTCTCATCATAATCGATGCCTTTTCTCTGGCTAAAGCCGCGTGCAACCAAGCGAGCTTTGTAACGAGTTTTCTGTTCTCATCTAGTTACAGCAGCTTTGTTTTAAGATAGTCCGAAGTTAAGGTTATGTTCACGCTTCTCAGCGCCAACCTCATAGGCGCATACTCCTTTGGTAGGTCTTGTAGCATGAGTGCTGCTAGTATTCATTCATATATTCATTATCGATTCCTTTTCCTAAGTCTGCTAGTTGTTTACTAACTTGCATCAGTTCAGTTAAATATTCAGTTATTGAATTGAACATGCTCAGTTTGGGGCTCACTAGCCTTGACAATAATCTACATCAATCGTTGATGCTTTTGTCTTCATACGCTTCTTTCAGATTTTTCCACGTCTCGTAGGCAGTCGTGGCCTAATGAACGTGTACTTTACACTGACTCTCAATTAATAGGCAGATTTTAGCTCGCGCTTTCTGGTCTGCTCTCTTAGCGTTAGCATCATTTGTGTCAGTAACATTATCTACGTACTGCCACAAGTCATCGTGCACCAATATGCACTCAATATCTCAATACAAAATAAACAGCTTCCGCTGACAATATTATTTTCTCGACAGAGAACCGTCATAACATTTCATTCAAACATCCTTCAAGAAACCAGACAGTCTGTGAACATTTGCCAAGGCCTCATTGCTCTAACACGAATGTTACGGTATTACATCATAAATGGCAGGATGCGACAAGAAATAAGAACGCAGCACCTTTAACGTGCGCTTTTATTCGCTCGGGCGTTTTAGACACTACAATCGGTTATCTAGTGGTATTGTTGATCGAAGTGTAGATATAACAAAAATGGGAATCTATTAAAGTTGTTTTGTTTTTTAATTTATATTTATAAACTAGTCAAACTTTTTGTTAAAGATTGGGTTTTATCTGTAGTAAGAAATTTTAATACTAAGCTTAGCAGTAGGTAACTGTTTGATATGTGTCGTGTTGTAGCTTGAATCTACACTTAACTATAGTGATATATCCATTCTAAAAGTATTGCATTCCTGGGTTGGTATTTGCGTCTAGGCATCTAGGTATTCGACCAATACAACGATCGTTTTTGAAAGATAAGTTTCTTAACATTCATAAAGAAAAATTACTTGCATCGAAATATTTGTTTTAGAATATAGGTACGTACGTATTTTTCGTATTGTACAATATTTCTATGTAGCTAACAATATAGTGCATTTAGTTCAAATCACGTCTATAATAACATTTATATAATATTATTGAACATTTGGGAGTAAGATTCATTATTTTTATAAATGGTGTTTTAAATCACTGAAATGACTATAGTAATGGTTGTTTAATAGATGTAGTCAAACACCGATGGCATACAAGCAACAGATACGTTTTATATAGTTTCGTCTGAAACTTCATAAAACTAATCTCAAAAGTTATGTATACTTACGTCGTCATGAGTTTATTCAATAATTTATATTATATACTTACACCCTGAAGTTTTACTTGTTGACTTCCCGTAAATTACTTGAAGTACTCATCAATACAAACAACTTTACTATCGGAACAACTTTGAAATCGTGAAAATAAAAATCAGCTGTTCCATACATTTAATGGAGTTGATTTGAAAAGTAGTATGGAGCAGCTGATTTTTTTCGCGCATTTAGAGTTGTTCTCATATTTAAAGTTGTTTGTATTGATGGTTACTTCAAGTAATTTTCGGGAAGTCCACAGGAAAAATTTCACGGTGTTTGTGTTTTTAAGTGGTTTATTTAAAATTGTACTTACACTTTTTCTGTTAATTTTGGCAAAGAACTCTCTACCGGACATTGAACAACTTTTTTATTAAGTCGGCGCCTGATTTAACGGCGCTTTTTTTTATTAACAGCCTCAAATAAGTTAATTAGTATTAGAAATAATTGTCATAAATTAGATCATCTAACCGTATTGATGTTATCATTTGTATACAAGATGTACTAATCTACTGTAATCTTCTCTGAGAGGTTTGTGATTTTGTCATATACTTAGGTAGTATATTTAAATACCGTAGCGTCATCATTTTAGTACAAAGTATTTTAATCATTCCCTATGTCTTTATATGTCAACTAATTTTACAAAAGTTTCTGGTTATTCTAAGAAAATTATTTAGGGGTGAACAATTCCACAAGTTAGAACTAAGAGTTTTTAAAATACTACTCCAATTAGTGTCGAGATTACATTCTAAAAATAAACAATAGAAGAAATAATCCTTGGGTGTTCTTAAGAGGCTTTAAAATTATATAGAGGGTGTAACAGAAAGGGTATATGCATTATACACCCTTGGTAAATCAATAACATCAATGAATACAAACAAACTAACATCGTTTCGCCGGGCGGTCAAATGACTGCTGAGAGCGATCTAATGCTCACTTTCTAATGGAGCATTCGTTGGCGGCTTCACTTTCTGTGCGTTTACGCTCTATCTAGGGTATTCTAGGGTATTATATCGATAGTTGATTTCACTACTTTCGATGTCAAAATTCAAAGTTTTGCGCAAGACTAAACTTCTATAAGCTGGAGAGGTCAATAACTGCCTGGTACCTATCGCTTATTACTTCTTATCCTCACTTTCGTACATCAATTTATTTATTTTTTGATAATCATCATCTATGTATTTTTATATTGAGCATAGAGGTTCCTTACCACATACAGTTCACGGTCCTTTTTGTATGTATGTACCCTTTCAGAGTAATTGTAACAAACACTTATAGAACCATAAAGAACCACTTATACAAGCGCCCCTAATTCGTACGCGATAAAATTAAAATTAAATTTAAAATGTTTTGATTTTTCTGTAACTTAACCTGCAAGATCTATTTGGAATACTTTAAAGCAATATTATAAAGTAACATACTTTTAATTAACATACATAATTTTACTATTACACAAATTTTAGTATACACTGTAACAAAGAAACAACGCCAGATAATTGGCTATTATGACATTTTAATATTGTAAGGAAGTAGGTAGTTTACAATTAATTTCACCAAAAAGTATATATTTACTAAGTATACAAGGTGTAAAAAATAAGCAATAATATTTTGGGTATTGATTCTACCCATGAAACTGCAAAACTTTCCCTTAGAAACATAGGTCGAAATATTAACATTCTTTTCCTGTACTATACTGCCCGTCAACCTGAACCATTTTGTATGGGGTGACGAATTTTTTTAAATATTTTGACCTATACTTCTACGGGAAAGTTTTGCAGTTTCATGGGTAGAATCACCTCCTAAAATATTATTGCTTATTTTTTTACACGTTTTGTACAGTCGGCGATTTAAATAATGTGGAAAATTTTATCCAAAAAGCAAATAGGATCCAGTCTGGAGAAATTAGCCTGTGTCCAACTATGTAATTGCATATTTTATTTATATTTTAGTAAATAATTTTAAGAACACTAAGAATAGGTTAAGTATTCCAATTTAAATAGATTGCTATCAAAACATATTTTTTTCCTAACACTAACTACCGATGCTTCTGTTGATGTTATTTAAAGTTTAAAGTACTTAAACACATTGCTGTTGATGTTTCCAATCCATTTTTAATTTGCAATTAGTCTAATTATGTTTTCTTAATTATTAAGAGGTGGAATACAGTTTAGCGAGTCAAGCACTCAATTCAATCGCAGCGTCGCTCGTCATGGTAAAGGGTCAAATAGGAAATAATTACAGTACAAAAGATGCTTCCCCTGTAATATAATTTATTTTCAACACACTTGCTCATAAAGTGAGCCTTATTACATCGATCTTAGGGCCATAAACCGAACTATAACACACGCGTGCATATTACAGTACTAGTTGCGTAATAGAATTATCCCTACAAAGTTAAGTAAGTACCTAACTGCAAATTATATGCGAGTAAACAGAGACTTTTCAATTTAACCGGGTAATACAGTATCCCTACAAAGTTAAGTTAGTACCTAACTGCAAGTTATATGCGAGTCAACAGAGCATTTTCAATTTCAGCGGGTAATAGATACAGTTCTTTTTTTGTAACAACAAAGCGGTTTTACACGGCTGAAAATCCATTCACGTTTTTAGAATGAATAAAATGTGTCCCTAATTAAGACAAAAAACATAATTAAGTATATTATTATCAAATTATTTATAATTCACAATAATATGTTATAAAACATTTGCATTTTATCACTATTATTATATTTAATTATTTTGAAGTAGGCTGTATGGCTGTATGTAATCAGTCACCTTACATTTGGCGCGTGCAAAAAAAAACTTGCGCGCTTTTTCCCTTAGCTAATATTAGGTTATTGTATGCAATTGCAATAAATGTTTGTTTTTCCTCGCAAGTGTGTTGAAAAAGTGCGTATGAAACTCGTGAGCAACTTACTCACTAGACACTCGGCTGATTTACGCCCTCGCCTGCGGCTCGGGCTGCAACCCACAGCCTCGTGTATAATGAGCAATCTTAGCTCACTTGTATCATAAAATACTATTATATTACAGGGGATAAACTTTGTTACACAATGACAGTTCATCAATGCAAGTCTCCGTTTTATCTTCAGCGCTAAGCATATATATACACGGATTTGCCCGACAGGTCTGTCTAACAGTTATGCCTGGCCACAGAACTGCTGGCACATATTAGATAGCTCAGTCAGGCAAACCAGTGCCTGTTCTCACAATACACCAGCAGTTCTGTCCGCCAGGCAGATCTATCGGGCAAATCCGTGTTCTGTAAGCTATGCTTATAACCTCTTTGTTGTTATGAATAGCTTCGATCAACAATAACACCTAGGTCTAGATACATAGTTGGAGTGACAAACACTGCTGAGCAAATATACGCCCACTTGAGCCATTCGCTCGTATATTTATAAGTAGTTCCTGTCATTTATGACGTAAAATAGTAACATTATTAACCTTTTTTCTCCGTTTAAAGATCCCATAAAAAGTTTTGATTTAAGTACCATTGTTGATCGAAGGTGAATAGTTAAAAATATTCGCGTTTAAATGAGAAAACGACGTTGTTGTCTATGTCATGAAGATTCATTTCATGTACAAGAAGTCCGTCTGCGTGGGCCCCTATTTTACGAGAGCTAGTTATGTTATTTATATAATACACTATGATCGATATGTTTCTTAATATTTAAGCAATACAATAAGAAGAATAAGCAATACAAAAGCGATAGCACAAGAATCTTACTGAACTCGAAGTACAAATTTATTTTGATGATTAACATAAATCGCAATTATAAAACTTACCTACATAAATATGATGATAGAAATATTAATAGGTTTTGTGCCTTCGATTTTAACATTTTTAAGCACAAGTCTTTTCTATTCAACAGATCTTGCTTTTAGATTATTTATATGATGTGATAGAGGTGGAATGAAATAAAAGTATAATTTTCTATTTTTGTCTTTTTATTTCGGCCTTTTAGCACTATTATATATTCTGTGCTTTTAGGTTTAGATAAGTAGGTAAGTACTTAAAATAAAGTATAAGGACGTTAAGGCGAGGATTCCCGAAAATAGGGTATTTCAAATTATGGATTACTCGCAAACAGCAAGTAAGTAAGTACCTACCTGCTCAAAAATTGGAAAAAATATATGTTATTTTAAAGTCTTCTATCTAGTGCTCTCGGCCCTTATATTTTCCATTAGTGATACTTTACTGTATCAATTAAAATTCCAAACATCCGTCTAATAATAATTCAAAGTATTTCCAATTCGCATATAAGTAATAGTACTAACGTCCGCGGCCTTCGAGCACCCTAGCAGCGGCAGCCGGCAGTGAACTGTGATTCACTGCCGGCTGCCGCTGGGTCCGCGCGAAGTGTATCGAGCGCGGCCGAGCAAGCGTTAGCGTGCCTATTTGGGTCGGAAATCTTCACCTTAACCCTTGGTTAAACGTCGGTTAACCCAAACAAACACCAACCACGTGCGTTAACCAACCGACTTGGTGAAATAGATTATGCGCCTGATAAATCTGCGCGTGACTGGGATAATCATAAGCTCAAGAAATTAAAAACTATCCAATAGGTAGGTACATATAAATTGCCTGCTGCTAGTATTTTATTTTGGGATAATAGATATAATATTTTGTAGATTAAACTTTTAATGGTCAATTAAACTAATATTCACAGTCATTCATTTGCCTGTAATTCAAGTAAGCCATTAGCCATGTCAAATAATAGGGTTAGGGCTTACTTTAATTCTACTTAATGATCATTCTATTCCATTTTTTTTATTCAACCTTTATTTATTTTTTATCTAAGTATCTATTTTATTAATTCTTTATTTCATTCTTTGGGATTATTAATAAACCGAAAGAATACTACTTACATAATTTATAATATAATAAGAATAATAATTTTGTACAAAATAGTGTTTTTACTCGCTGTACCGTATAGGTATATCAATGCGCTGGACTGTGCTTTTTAGGGTTCCGTAGCCAAATGGCTAAAAGTGGAAGCAGCAGTCGCCCGGATAGCGAAAGGTCGTGCTCGTGGGTTCGAGTCCCATCGGAGCTGGTTGTGAGACGGGTCGATTTTTTTCTAAAATACGTCATTTAAAATTTTTCAAAATTAAATATTGCATTTTGAATCCAAAAAAGAAAAAATTAAAAAAAAAAATTACCTAAATAAAAAATGGAACCCAAGATTCGTCTTGTCTGTCTGTCCGTCTGTTTATCCGTCCGTCCGTATGTCACAGCCACTAACAAATTAGATAGCTGTCTGTCCCCCTTCCCCCCCTATATCTTATAAAGTGTGTGCACACCCGGGCAAAGATATAATAATATAACAAGATTGTGCACTATGAAAATAAAAGCAATGTCAATTCGATTCTATGCAGTGACAATAAGGTTTATTTTCGTATGACATTTCGATAAACGGAAAAACGAGCCGAGCGAGAGGCTCCTAAATAGGATTGCATCCTTGTCTAGTGGGCTGCCACCATTAAATATTTTTGGTTGTAGTAGAACTTAATTCAAATTCATATTTCCTGTTCTCGAGAATTTTCAAAATATTAATTAATTAAAAGGAATGTTAAGCTGATAATAATAAAGTCCATATCATTTGTATTATTTAAAACCTTGAAAAACTACTTGTTTAATGTAAGAGTCGGTGTTATGGTAGTTTTAATTATAATAAATATGCAACACTTTGCGTCTGGAAAATTTTAATAAAAATAAAAACATCATCAATATGGCGACGGCAAATTAATTTATGTGTGTAAAGTTAGTGTGTGGATCTTAATTATCATTTTAAAATTACGTTTAAATCAATAAAAATGGTTCTCACTTGATGTGTGAAAGGATGCAAAAGCGAATCATATAAACGTAGCGGTGTATCTTTTCATAGGTAAGTATTTAGCCAAAGTTTTATTCTTATATTTATGCGTATAGTAGGGTGTCCATTTCGTTTGTAATCTATAGACAGGAATTTACTTTCTTACTTAACCCAAACATTAATTTTCATTGTTTCAGATTTCCTAAAGATGAAGAAATTAAAAAAGGTTGGCTTAACGTCATACCTGAAAAAAATTACACAATACTCAGCAGAAGAAGAAAAAGAAGAAGAACTTTATCAGAAAATAGGCATGAAACAGAACTTATTAAATGTATTATAACATCTGTATTTTAATTAAAGGTTAAAAAAGTAGGTATGCAAAAAACGAATCTTTAAAATTAATTGGACACAAAGCCTCCATGCGTCAAAAGATCCGCAAGACAATTTTGTTTAGCAATGTATAGTCTATCTAATAAACAGATTTTTATTACTGTACGTGGACTTTTTATTTCTATCCATTTTAGCAAAATACGCCTATCAGAAATACAGACATACATTTCATATAAGTAAGTACATACAGGTCAAACTGACAACCTCCTCTTTTGAAGTCGGTTCAAAAGTAAGTATGCTTATAAAGCATATGACTGTGTATGTGTCGATTGTCACATTATTGCCTCATTCATAAGTAATGCAAAGTACCCTCTATGCTTTGCCTCGCGGAGTCCTCATCTTAACTTAACTAATATTATAGAAAGTGAGTTCGGATGTTCAATTAATGTATGTTTGTTTTAGCTACAAGAGCTCCCTAGGAAGCGTGGTGTTCGAATCCTACGTGAGCCAAGTCTGGTTAACTATAAAATGTCCTCGAAAAAACCAAATCGTGTAGTCACTCACGTCTCTCTCATTAGAGAGGGACGCACACCATAATAGGGTTATCTCGCTCGGCTCGGCCGTAACTCATGAGTGCGCAATCTTGTTATATTATAATATCTTTGCACCCGGGTCGACGCTGCGCTGCGCTGCGCTGCGCTGCGCCAGAGAAATGTGTTTCTAGCTTTAGGTATTTTAAACGTGGAACGCTTCTTGTCATCATTAATGTAAGATCGAAAAGAAGACCTTTTTTCTCCGTTTAAAAAACAGTCAGTCTGGCCATATAAAGTTTTCATTTAGTTCGTGAGCCTTTATTCTAAAGCGCTCGCCAGATAAGTTTGCGCGCGGTCGAATTTGGAACTAATTTCAAATTTGGCAGGTCGCCATGGTATTTGTTGTGACAGGCGAAATGAGTGTGTCAAGCAAGTGTCATTGTGTTTTATTAGTTTATTTAGTAATCGTCATGCCAAAAGTTATCAAAAGTGCTGGAAGAGAGATTGTTTTACAGGTGAAATGTGCTTGCGAAATAAAACAGGACAATAACAGGCTACTTCAACCATTTGCTCAAGTGCAGGCGCGGACTGCTTCTTTGACAGATCATTTTTAGGGTGACCATTATGTGATATTTTGCTTTCGCTTGGGGTATTTTAGTTACTATTATTATCTACTCTATAGTTACTATAGTTACTTAATAAAATATATCGAAAAATATTTATTTTGTTGTTATTTAATCCCTAAATTACTAACAATTATAATAAACAATGTAAAATCTATCTGCTTATAAAAGTGTTTTTAATGTCTTACAGTTTTCTATTGCTATTATAAATGGAAGTATCTAGATAAAATTTACTGTATTCTCAATTATAGCAACCGGACAAAAGCCAGTTAGATTTTTCCTCATCTACACGTGATGGGAAAATTATTTACAACAACTACTAAACTACTGGCAACATTAAATACGCCACCCACCAGTCGCGCGCAGACTTATCAGGAGGCTTACCACAAGCTCTTAGCAAACAGAACAAATGCAGGGCAGTTTTATTGCAAGGTTTAAACTAAACTTCTTGCTAATCGTACCATAAGCCAAAATTAGCAGTCTTTTAGCAGGCCTGCTGCACTGCTGTTGCTATTGAATGATTGTCTCTGGCCTGTCGAGCCAAAATGTTGTTTGCGTTCGAAAACTAAATATGATTTTTACCGGTAAATACCGTTTCGTATTAAAGTAACATTTTATAAATAAAATACAATAACAATGCAAAGGAAAACCTAAAAGAAGATGTTTTTATGGAAATAAAATTGAACGGCAGTCTGAAAAAATGGTTTTAAATATTATTCTTGACAGAGTTTTATAAACAAGCGTCACTTCAGGTTTCCGAACGTTACTCGCAACTAATGCTTTTTTTTTTTACAAATGTGTTTGAAGCTTTGGTTTCAAGTTGGAAAAGTGACTAATTTCAACAAACAAAGTTAACACAGTTACTTAGACCCGTATTCTAGAACGATACTCAAGTGGAGATCTCTTCTTAAGCTTAGTTAGAAAGGGATGCGAAAACATGCACCGAATACATTCATCCCTTGCTAACTATATTTGAGAAGAGATCTCCACTTGAGTGAGTGTCGTTCTTTAATACGGACTTCTCCTGTTCTCCACGAACGAAGAAAAAAAAGCTCGGAACGCTTCACAATAATGTAGCAGTAACCTACTTGACACGGTTTGTTGTGCCATGGAATGCCCCCAATGTCCCCCACAACCACAGGTTTTTCAGAGAAGCCGGTGGCAAAAAAGGATAAAGCAGACAATACCTAAAATAAATAATTTAAATGTTACAAAGTTCGAGAAAATAAGAATCTTGTAAGACTCTTGTTTTAATTTTTGAATGGGTAGAACTCACTCACTCTTGCCTGAACGGATTAATCTATAGATTTCGTTGCTGCTGCAGTATCAGCCCCCGGATTCACAAACCGTTGGAAACGCTCCCGACAGCGGAATGTATGCACTGTCTCTGTCACTCACTATAGAATAGGCAAAGACAAAACACAGAATTCAAATCAGATTCTGTTTCCGGTGGTCCGTGAATCAGGGGGCATCAGAGGTCTAAAGGGCCCCGAAACCAAAACCAAAACCTCCGAATAAAATCCATTTTGTCGTAAACTTCCAATGGATTGCTTTGTTCTCGTATTAGTTTACGCCACGCTTTTTTCTTTCTATTGCGGAAAGCTTTCGTCCTCCAAAAACCACAGAATTGCTTGATCATTCATTTAATACCGAACAAAATTATCAGAGGTATTCCACTTATCAAAGATCTTTAATCGTCCTCGTCCAATTTCTTTGATCAAATATTTGAGATAAGTGGAATACCACCCTTAGCAGGCTTTTTAAAGCTGCTTGAGACCAACTTTTTAAAAACTGCTAATTATGACAGTTTGGCAGGCCTGCTGGCGTGCTAAAGTGAGCTCATGGTACGTTTAGCAACGCTGTTTGACCGGTGAACGTCTAGGACTAACAGCGCTGCTATTGTTATGGTTCATGGTACCGATAAGCAGGGCAGTTTTTTTTAAGGCTTAAAAATAACTGCTATAAGAGCTTGTGGTAAGCCCCCTGGATCGCACTTCTACTAATGAGGGATTTTCTGACAGATGATTAAAAAAAGAAAAAAGTTAGTTCCAAAAAACTCAACAGATGGCGTTCATCAGACATGGGTTTGCTTTTTTTAAATTTGCTGGCAAGGGCCCTGTTTGACCATTTTTACAAGTCTACAATTATGTAAGAAAGCTAGTGAAGTACTTGTATTTTACTCTAGTAGAACATCAGAATCACAAGTTGGCGGCCATTTTAAAAGAAATCATTCACTATTATTACGAGTGTAATGTCAGTGACATTGACATTAAGATAATAGTAGATTGTATTACAAGGGAGCAAAATAGCATATTTACGGCGAGGGCGCTATTTTTAATCCAGAGCGCAGTGAAGGATTCTATAGTAGAATCCCGAGCGTAGTGAGGGATTCTAAAGTAGAATCCTGAACGCAGCGAGGGATTCAATATACGTCGCCCGAGGTGAAAATAATTTTGCAGCCGAGTAATACACTCTACTTTTATTTCGAATTTATGGAAAGTAAATACACTTTGCTTTTCATAATAAGAAAAGCAACAATAACAACTAAAACTACCTAGAAAAATAAAAGAATGGTGGCGGGGGGCATAGCCTTCTCTATTTTTTTTATTATATTTAAAAAATTTGAAGTTCAATTAAATAAAAAATAAAAAAATTATATGTCCATCGGATGCCTCCTATGTATCTCCGGGGTTTTTAGCTTCGACGCACCGTTTTTGAGATATTATCATTTTTATAAAATTCATTTTTTAAACAGGTCCGCCCCCCCCCCCCCCCCCACCCCATACAACATCAGTAGAAAACTTTTTCATTGCCGATGAGATAACTCTATGGTTGACTGTAACCAAATTCAGTTCTATTTTTAAAAATACTTTTACACCCTAGGGTGCAATGCAGAGTTTTGAACCCGCTGCTCAGTTTAAAGGCCTGATCAGACGAGGGACTGTCCGCCGAGTACTTTTTTGTCCATCGATATAGATTATAAATTGTATCGAATAACGCACACAAGGAACTAAAAGTACCGCGGACAAAAAGTCCCCGAAAGTACGGCGGAGACTGGACAAAAGTTCGCGGTAGTCCCCGAAAAAAATAGAACAAACGTAAATAGGCGTAACAACGCACACAACGAACTTTAGTCTGCATTGAGCGCCCGATAGTGAAGAACGTCTTCGGGCAACAAATGACCGCACACTATATGCGTTGAGTCCGCGACAAGTACCCGGAGGAAATATTTTGGACGTACAGGGACTTTTTGTCCCACGGGGACAACAGTCCTTCGTCTGATTAGGCCTTAAATATACATCACTTTTCGAATATGAGAAATGAAAAATATTTATCAGCCAATGCATTTATATGTCATTAGGTATTCCAATGACACTCTTTTTTGTTACCGTAAAAAACACTTGTTATTTACTTCGTGAAACAGAATTTACAAGTCCATGTTACATTTCGAAGCTTGTGAACTTGTAAACTTGTATCTTTCGAGAAGTAGGCCCATCTCTGTGTGGTAATAAACAATAGAGGTGAGTGGATTCATGTCTGGTCAGCGACATCTATCGAGCTAATAAATAAACATTTTTTTTTAATTTGCTGGTAGAAAATCTCTCATTGTTGTGTTGATCGAAGAATATAACAAAGCCTTTTCTGTAGTGTCGATAGTTCAAGCGGTACTGGGGGCCGGAAGCCGGTAGCTAAGAAATATGAATATGGGTATGGGCTTCAACTGAAGGAATTCAAATGACAGATGAAGCCCATATGCATATTTTTTTGCCGGTAGGTAGGTAGTCCTCCTGATAGCACGTTGATAGTGATTGATAGCAGCTAGTTTTTATTTTATAAAATTGACATAAAGTTCTAAAATACTGTTTTTCATGTATTTCCCGAGTTTGTATGGTTTTCGATTTTTCGCACATGGCAGCCCTGGTTTCCAGTGAATGACAATGATGACAGTGACACTTGTACTACAGTTGATTGACTTTCATTCATTTTTGTATTAAAAAAAGTAGCATAACCTAGAAAAAGACTGATTTTATTATGGTAACCGTAATTTACTAGTGATTGTAAGTTATAAAACCTTTTTACGAAGATTTCAACAACCATCTAACAAAAACAAAAGGTAAGCTGCATGCATACTTCTTTACTTTTCATCCGGTAGCAGTCGGTAATTCGGTATCGAAAACGACGAAGCTTATTTTAGTGAATGATGTCATTAATTCTTTAATTTTTACACAATCACATACCTACCAAACCAAATATACCTCATTATTGTTTCGATGTAAATTTTTTAGAGGCGCTAGATTTACACTTCTCTAAATAATATAATTTTAGGTCTGATAAAAGTTCTGTAGCTGTGTTTTCTCGCAATGTTTTTGGTTTTATCTTCACGAGTAAATAGCTTGTCTTCTAGGTAGGTACTAAGAATTCACGGATGTTTTAATGATTGGTACTTAACAATAGATTGCAGGCAAATATAAATTAATGTAACAGATCACACTTTTTAAAACATGGGTTTCCAATAGCACAGTAAAGAAATGTATGGTCTTTGATATTTTTAGTGTCTATTCTCTATTGTATATATTACTGAATGATGATGTCTATTGTGTTATCTATATTATAAATAATGTTCAACTAAACTTTCATCGTCATATTCCGCCCTTATCAACCCTAGGCATAGGCATCTCTTTGTTTGTGCCAATTGCCTTGGTCCTGCGCTAGTCTGGTCGACATGCTACTGACTGTCTTAACAGTAACATTGACCCATCTTGCTGGTGTACATAATATGGATGATACAATACCAATCAAAGTATCAATACTTTTACTCAATACCATTATATCGGTCTTAAGGTATCGATACCTACTAGGTGTCTAATGAAAAGTATCAACTTACATAAGTATTGAAAGTACTTTCGTGAGAAGTGGTAATGAGGTATTTATTACATAAAATTTAAAAAGCACCATGAAATAATTGAGTAATTTTATAATGTGTTTAATAAGATCAATAATTTTTCTAGATGTTATCCAATAAAACAATTTCTATAAGCAGTCATATAACGAAAACAATCTCTCAAACATGAGTTAGGTACTTGACAAGTAATCACTCATCAATAGTGTCCGTGGGTGTCTTCTTCTTCTTTTTATCAATACGGGCGGTTTCCGCAACTCGACGTCTATTGCGCCTATTTTGCGTCTGGAGGGTACGCGGCCGGATCACTCCAGCCAACCCAGCTCAGCCAGGAACGCTCCAAGAGTTTTCACATTCATGATCGCTTCCTGGATGCTGTCCGGCGAGCTGAGGTACCTCGCCCAATAGGGGACCATCCCCTTACATTCCAGCAGTATGTGGGCAGCTGTTTCTTCTTCCCCTATGCACACCCAAAAGAACACTGTTTTGCCATGTAAATTATAGTGTAATTTAATATAAGTAGTACTTTGTATCAACAATATTAGACAGTTTTGTATTGTATGACAGTCAAAACTATTTTCCATACAAAATTACTATTTTTATTTTATAATTTTCTGTAATAAAAGTAGCTTAAGATAGCTCTCCAGCTTCCAAACTATCCCTATACCAAAAATCACATCGATCAGTTGCTCCGTTTAGACATAAAAGATGGACAAACAAACAAACACACTTTCACATTTATAATATTATACCTAGTATGGATTAAGATTTCAACATTTTTATTATAATTTTATTATAACCATTTTGCTAATAATTTGTTTGAAAGCATAAAAACTATAAAGCTCAGTGTCAATGTCAACACATTTTGAATTTTAATATCTGTTTGAAAATGAACTTATGGTGGGTCACAAATCGGTTTGTTTGATTGTTTGACTGTAGGTACATATATTTTTTGTAAGCAACAGGATGAATAGTCACAACAATAGCATTCCACATTAGTATGGGCTTAAAATATTGCTCCTCATTAGCTTCTACCCTATGACATTTGCCTCCAAGACATTTTTAGAAAAATCGAAAAAAAGGTTCTGGTGTCTGTTAATTCAGACATCACTATGGTTGATCTCTGATTCCTGGTTGCCCCTGAAGTCAAGAATATAAATACTACATGCAATAATGCACTCTATTATTAGCTACTAGCGGCCGCCCGCGGTTTCACCCGCGTGGTACCCGTTCCCGTGGGAATATCGGGATAAAATATAGCCTATGTCACTCGGGAAGACTGTAGCTTGGTCCAGTACTTTTTGAGTTTATTCGTTACTAGCGGCCGCCCGCGGTTTCACCCGCGTGGTTCCCGTTCCCGTAGGAATATCGGGATAAAATGTACATATAAACCTTCCTCTTGAATCACTCTATCTATTAAAAAAAAACGCATCAAAATCCGTTGCGTAGTTTCAAAGATTTAAGCATACAAAGGGACATAGGGACAGAGAAAGCGACTTTGTTTTATACTATGTAGTGACATACAAAAATACAAATCTTTCCTCTTTATAATATTAAGTATAGAAGTATAGATTCAGCTCGCATTACAAATATTTTGTGATATGATAACAATGCATTTTCATGACTTCATTGTCTTCAAAATTAAAGTCTCTAAAAAATTTGGCGCCTGGCTCGGCTCCTTGCATCTCCCAGCCGCGAAGAAGCCTAGTTAGCTGGGCCGCGGCTGTCAGGACTTCGGGGAGACAGTCACCCTAATCCCACACGACCATTGGCTGGCACGAGACCAAATACTGGGGAGTTTCATTTGGTAGGACCCCCTTGGAGAGTCCCACATTCCGAATCGCCCCTGCAGCCGTGGACGAGGGATGCATAAATACATTTCTCCCTGTCAAAAAAAGGCAAAATTTGAAGCGCATCATGTTTATCATGTTGAGCTGGCAACGTCGTTCGCGCGATGTTGTGCAACATTGCCTCTCGATTCCAAGTCAAATATTGAACGTCGCGTGTTGCGCTGGCGCGTCATACATTGCCTATTGAATACCTACGAGGCTTAATGATCGCTATGAAAATGTAGCCCGTTCTTTCTCCAGCAATTAATCAATCTCTCAACCAAAATTGTCGCGTCAATAAGTAGTAGGCTAGCGTTCGCTTTGCGATTCTGGCATCTGTCGCAATGGTCGGTCATGGGATGGATGATCAATAGCTTATTATCTTGAAGACACCCGTGCTTCGCAAGGCACAATAAGCCATAATTTGTCATGGTCCCGGCTGCATTGCATTGCATTCCCTCCTAACACCCACCCATCAACATTGGGTCCGCGTGGTTTGTTATGTCAAGGCCCATTCTTAATCATCCATATAGGAAGCTTCGCCTGCTGCTGAGGACATTAAAATTGCTGATGATAAGTAAGTTGATGATTACAAAAGTTGTTTTCGTCCGCTTAGAATTCGGTTACGGCTCCTTCACATTAGGTCGCAATCAGTGCGGCAGAAGCGCGGCTTCCATAGTTCCATACATATTGTCTTTCATCGGATCATGATTGTGTAACAAGCATCCATTCAAACTTTCGCATTTTAAGACCCATCGCTCTAGAGTTTCTCGGCATTCTGGCTATTGTATGCTAGTTTTGGCATTAATAATTTGCCTCATATTAAATGTAAGCTGCCGGTATCTCGTGATAGCGAACATGAAAATCAATAATCAAATCTTATTAAAAACAAATTTAAATAAGCTTACGCCACTTTTTTATCTACAACGGGGTAGTAATTATTTGCCTTTATCACACCGACCGTGATGAAAAGGCTGAAGGTGGAAGCGCACTACTCCCGGAATCCTCAATTACTGAGGAACTGGCTATCTTATCTCTAACTGCCGGAACACCACAATGCTAAAAACATCGTTGATATGGCGTCAGACTTAGATAAGCTAGCCAGGCGGACTTTGAACAAGCCTTACCACCAACCAAACCGTATACAATATGTACTCCTACTGGGAAGCGAACCCGGGTCCCCCGGGTCTGATACCGGTGGTGGTATGTACCACTAGACCACAGAGGCAGTTAGTTAGTTAGAGGCTACTTATATACTTACCACACACGTGCGTCTCCCTCCCTTAGGCTCAACTCATCGAGGAAAAGTCGAAGCGTCAATCTGAAATTTCACGTAGCAAATTCACACTTATGTCCACAACGCAACGTAATGCACATATTTCAGACATATATTTTTGTGATAAAAAAAAGACGCGCGTCTTTTTTTAGGTCGTGGAGATAAGGATGAATTTGCTACGTGTTTCAGATTGACGCTTCGACTCTGCGCCAGTGTGAGTTGAACCTTACACCCAGAATTGGCGAGTCGTTACTTGCAGCCGTTGCCGTCGGCTGCGGCTATTGTCTTAGAATTGTACTCATTTTCAGGGATGCTTGCCTTTCATTACGAATACGAAGTCGTTGCACACCAGGATTTCTTGGAATAAATATAGGAATCGTACTATTTGACTAAGTATATTACTATGATACTATTTGACCACGGAGAAACAAGTCCATAAGTCACATTTTATACTTTGATCCACTTTACTACTTAATTTACAAACTGTCAACCTCTCTTTTCATCCCCTTGAGCATTTGGAATTTTTTTTTAAAGAGAACATTTTCAACATTTTTTCAACACACTTGCTCATAAAGTGAGCCTTATTACATCGATCTTAGGGCCATAAACCGAACTATAACCCACGCGTGCATAATAATATTACAGTACTTGTTGCGTAATAGAATTATCCCTACAAAGTTAAGTAAGTACCTAACTGCAAATTATATGCGAGTAAACAGAGACTTTTCAATTTAACCGGGTAATACAGTATCCCTACAAAGTTAAGTTGGTACCTAACTGCAAGTTATATGCGAGTCAACAGAGCATTTTTACCCGACTACGGCAAAGCAAAAAAAAGAGGGTTATGAGTTTGACCGGTATGTATGTATGTATGTATGTTTGTATGTATGTTCATCTGTTCCCGCATAACTTCTAAACTGGTGATCATATATTCACAATTCAGGTATCGTTGGAAGCATCTCGATTGTCTGCTGGTTATAGGCTATGTCACGTCACATGAAATTGAATATGGCGCCCTCTAGACGACATAAAGTTGTGAACTAAAAAACTTTTTTTTTAATAGAATATCGTGTTTGGTATCAAATGAAAGCTCTTGGTGAGCTCGTTTCAAAAATATATATTTTATTGGTTGTTGCTTGCGGCTTTGCTTGCATAAATCGAATTTTGACATCTTTACAGGGACAGCGAACTAAGACTATTTCCCCTAGCAAATATTATCCTACATGATTAGGCCCTTGTATAATATTATATTTATGGCATTCCATAGTTCACCCCAGCATTAAAATTCAAAAAAATTCAAAATTCAATATCGTTTATTCAATTTAGGTTTGTGTAACAACACTTATGAACGTCAATGAAGCTACGCCATCGGTTCGCAAATCCTACGGCAGGAGACCTTGTAGCGAGAAGAATCGGCAAGAAACTCGCCAAGGGCTATTTTTTTCTCCCTGTTTTAACTTATACAGAGTCGTCAAATTTGAAAAATGACCTTCACATAATAGTAAGGTTACTTTCCATCACAATACAGAATACCGCTTAAATTAAGTACAATTTTGCTTATTACCTAAAACAGTAAACAATTTTCAACTTAACAAGAAATCAAATAGTTTAATGGACACACTAATCTTAATCTTATTCAAATTATATTATAGGATTAATGAAAAGGAAACTGCAAGCTGCGCTGTATATTCAAATTTATAAGTATTAACAAATAAAAGGAGTTTTTGAATAAATAAAACAATTATTAGAAAAATTGCTGGTACTGTAAGACACGGATACCAAAATTACTATGAGACACACCAGCTCGCTCATAAATCTATATAATACTATTATAAACCATATCCTCCTTATTCATCCATAAGGAAGGCCAGTGCCCCAGCAGTGGGGACATTAAATGGCTGATGATGATGATGATGAAACCATATCCCGAACACCTTTAACACAAGTAGACATGAGCAGACCCACCCCACTGGCAGCACCCGTTCACGAGCATGACGCATGAGCCAGCCATCGCTTCGCTCAACCATATTTTAGGGAACGTAACGACCCGACTCACACGACACCACCGCAGGAATGTTTAACGAGAGTTGTTGAATTGTTAACATTGTTTGACGAAAATAGGTAGGTAGAATATTTACATTAATTAGGTAATAATTTAGTTCATCATATCAGCCGAACGACGCCCACTGCTGGGCATAGGCCTCCCCCAAGGAACTCCACAACAATAATAATAAATAAATAATTAATATTATAAGACCACGTCTGACTTCTATAGGTCAGTCTCACGTCCATTACTGGCAACACACACCTGACTTTCGTCTTGAGACATTGAGGTATTTCGGACGCGAATATATGCCGGAGCTTTCCGAACACTGCCCATCCGAATTCCGAGCTGGATTCATCGAGAGATCCTTTCTCGAAGTTGGACTTAACTAACTGGCCCTAGCTAAACAAAGTGTTCAACAACTTCGAGTGTAATGTTCCCAACATTAACTGGAGCGGGTGCAACATGGGCATTAGACGTGATTTTCGTCTTATCCATGTTCATCTTAAGACCCACTCTTTGAGAAGCATTACTGAGATCTTCGAGCATTGTGTTCCGGTCTTCCAAGGTCTCGTCAAACCGTAGGTGTGTTAGGTGCTCGCCATTGATGTTGATGCCGCATCCTTTCTAATCTAGAAGCTTAAAAAATATCCTCCAACGCAACTGTGAACAGTTTTGGAGAGATGAGGTCTCACTGTCTCACACCTCGCTATAGTTGGATAGGATTAGAGCTCCGGTTCTGTAATCGGACTGAGATGGTGGCATTTTGGTATAAGTACCTCAGCACATCGTTTCATGTACCTGTAGTCTACTTGGCACCTCTGTAGAGACTGCAGCACCGCCCACAGGTCTCGATCGAATCAAAGGCTTTCTCATAGTCCACGAACGCCCAGCAAAGTGGCAAGTTGTAACTTGCCGCAGCGTATGAATGTGGTCTTTGGTGCTATAGCCTTTTTGGAACCCAGCTTGTTCGGGAGGTTTGAAGTCGTCAAACCTGCGAGCGAGACGATTCGTAATGACTATCGAAAACAACTTATAGATATGGCTCAGAAGCAAAATGGGTCTGTAGTTCTTCAAGGGAGTCTTAAGTATCGGGTGCATTTGCGGCTTGCGGGCTTCCTGAAGAAGGAGTTCACCATAAAGAGGTTCTTCCTCTCCATGAAGTCTGCCAGCATCTGGCTTCTGTCGGTTCGTTGCCCAAATCCAAATTGCCTCACTCTCAACTCATCACCGCAACGTTGCCCCAACTTAGCATTGGAATCTCCCATCACAACCGTGTAGTGTGTTTTATAGCTATGCATGGGTTTTGAAACCTCCTCATGCATAGCCTGCACTTCGTCATCGTCACGTGTTTAGGTCGGATCGCATACTTGTATGATATTTAGCGAATACCGTTTCGATATTCTGAGTATCAGGTACGCTGCCCTGCGCGACACGCTTCCGATGGTGATCACACTGTTGACTAGGGACACAAGTCCCGTCTACAAGGACGATGAACCCGACACCACCTAGGGACTGTTGTTCGCCCTCCCGGTGGCATAGTAAGTTACCGGATTGCAGGATAATCGAGTCCTTCCCCTCTCTTCAGACTTCAGATAATCCAATGATGTCCCAGTGTAACTTACTAACAGCCTCTTCTAACTCTATGAGCTTCGAGTCAGTCCGCAATATGCTCGTATTGTAGGTTGCTGGGTCAACTTACCCGGGGATTCTCAGAACCCCCTTCCCCGCCGTTACCGCAGCCGCCGGGTCGCCGTGGAGTGGGGCTGATTTTTTTGGTGTAAATCCATTTTGGGGGGGAGGGGTTGCCATAATCACCACGCTTGGCCTGCCAAGTGTTGGCGATCGCAGTATGGCCTGCTGTTACATGGAGACGCTGCTGCCCATCTCCTGATGCAGGTTTTCCTCTTTTGCCTCTTAAGACATCCACGAGAAGAGATAGGGTAGTGCTATTCTTTTTATGTCCCCAAAATAATATAAATAAAAATTAAGTTCAAAAACTAAAACCCGACTACTGAAAAATCTCGCTCTAAAAAGTATGAAACAAGAAAATATTCTCATCTGAAATTGCCGTGGTCGTATGCCCCATACTATACTAACCTCAGATCATATAATACTATACTAACATACAAAACAATATTTTCATTCTAGGGAAAAGTGGCATACGACCACGGCAATTTCAGATGAGAATATTTTCTTGTTTCATACTTTTTAGAGCGAGATTTTTCAGTAGTCGGGTTTTAGTTTTTGAACTTAATTTTTTTAATTTCAGCGAGTAATAGATACAATTCTTTTTTTGTAACAACAAAGAGGTTTTATACGGCTGAAAATCCATTTACGTTTTTAGAATAAATAAATGTGTCCCTAATTAAGACAAAAAACATAATTAAGTATATTATTATCAAATTATTTATAATTCACAATAATTTGTTGTAAAACATTTGCATTTTATCACTATTATTATACTTAATTATTTTGACGTAGGCTGTATGGCTGTATGTAATCAATCACCTCACATTTGGCGCGTGCAAAAAAAAAAACTTGCGCGCTTTTTCCCTTATTTAATATTAGGTTAATACAATATGTATGCAATAAATGTTTGTTTTTCCTCGCAAGTGTGTTGAAAAAGTGCGTATGAAACTCGTGAGCAACTTACTCACTAGACACTCGGCTGATTTACGCCCTCGCCTGCGGCTCGGGCTGCAACCCACAGCCTCGTGTATAATGAGCAACCTAAGCTCACTTGTATCATAATATACTATTGTAATTGAGAAGGATTTTTTCATATGTAATTTTTGACTTGGCGTAAAAACCTATTGCATTGCTCTGTGAAATTTGAATTAAAAGCTTTCCTAGTCAGTTAATTTTCACTACCCGAAATTATTTTATTTTATTTGTTGCCCACAACACAACATAATACATGGGGAAAATAACAATAGTGGCTACGCCCGCGTTAGTCCAAAATGCGTTATATCGCATTTTTTTCGAATCGCTTGGTTAATTTTCTTTAGTATTATAGAAAATAATAGCGCTATATGGCTGGCACTGAACCTAAATCCCAAGTTTATCTTTCCCTTGCTTAAATAATAGAGACAGAGTTCAAGTTCGCATGGATATGAATAAATTAACTGTGTAGACGTCTACTTTGATAAATTACCGAATATGAAGCTTATTAATTAATTTTCACCCTCTTCTAACTTTCGTTAACTTTCGTTAACGTTTATGAAAGTGACTTTCCAGGTGCATTAAGGCTAATTAAGGTACCATTAATGAAATTCAAAATATAAGTTTCTATCATAAATTTTATTTAGGTGATCTTGTATTTATTTTGGACGGAAATCATAAAAAAGAGTATAGAATTTAACTGCCCATTGATATTCTTGATATTTTGCTTTATTGATTACTCCAAGGTTATGATTGTTTGCGATGGAGTAAATTGTGGCAGATCTTGACCGAAATGGGAGAGCCTTGCCACTTGGTCGGTTTAATCCAGCAGCTATATATATAAGGTCCTTCTTAAATAGTGCACATAATTTTAAGGGGTCAATGTACTCATGCATACAAACAACTTTTACTATGGTACCAACATTGAAATCGCGAAAAAAAAAATCAGCTGTTCCATACATTTTGATCTATTCGATTTAAAATTTTCTATGGAACAGCTGATTTTTTTTCGCGATTTCAATGTTGGTACCATAGTAAAAGTTGTTTGTATGCATGAGTACATTGACCCCTTAAAATTATGTGCACTATTTAAGAAGGACCTTATATATTACCAACCGCTGCTCAGTAAAAATAGGGAAGGAGTTTTCGAATACGTTCACAGCAAAAAAAGGAGTAAGTACGCCAAGGTTATTTTCTCTCTCCAGCTCTTTTTAATATCTATGGGGAATATATCATGAGAAGAACCCTGGAAGGCTGGGAAAAGGGATTTCCTGTTGGTGGTATTTCGAATCTCCGGTACGCCGACGACACTGTTTTGGTGGCAACCTCAAAGGAAGACATGCGTGAGCTGTTCCAAAGGCTGGAGAGAGAAAGTGAGGAAATAAGGCTTTCAGTGAAAAGGTCAAAAACGAAGTTCATGGTCATAGATCGCGCGGGAGGGCTGCCTGATATTGGGGATATCGTTCCAGGTATCCAGACGGTCAACAGCTATACTGTGCTCATATTTGATAATGATTGAAATTGCTCGTGGGTCCTTCATCAAGATGAACAAAGTATTATGCTGCCGATACATCAACAACAAGCTCAGAATACGGATCCTCAAGTGCTAGATTTCTCGGTGGTCTTATACAGCTGTAAAGCATGGACTATAAAAGAAGACGTAAGAAAACGTCTCTTAGCGTTCAAGATGTAGTGTTATGGTCGCATGCTTAGTATTAGAGTAGGTACTATTATATATTCTGTGGTATTAGTTGGGTCCATAAAGTCAGAAACGAGATAGTGCTCCAGCGAGTCGCATGTCGCGGAAATTGTTGCTGAGCAGACCACCAAAAAGCGTAAGGTTGAATATTTGGGACATGCATAACGTCACGACCGATATCAGCTGCTTCAATTTATCATGTTTGGCAAAGTGGTAGGCAAAGAACGTGCTGGTAGACAACAAAAGTCATGGCAAAGACACCAGTGCTTTAGCGATTCTAGTCCACTCCGGACTAGAATCGCTAACGTTACGAAGAACAGAGATATATTTGCGGTTGACAGCTAACCTCTAATAATGGAGAGGCACTAAGAGAAGACGAAGATATTTGATTATTATGTTATGCATTCTAAATGGCCGAAGAGGAATTATTTTCAACGTAAGTTTACTTTCTTTAAAATGGGTACAATATAGAACAAAGTGGCTTAATAACTGCACCGCTAATAAAATATCATTAACATTTTCGTCGAATATTACCCAAGGAGATTAATCTTGTCGTACGTTACAGTGGAAGGCTTTTACCTTATAGGGGAACAACAGGTCAACAAAAAACAATATTGAACTTTAAAATTTAAGTTGGTTCGTAATCGTATTACGAATTAAGCATGTTATTTTTTAGTCTTGTTTCCAAACAGCTGTTCTATCACTGATTTACCTAAAAGTATTCAGATTCCGTCAAATATTAGTATTTAAATCATTATTACAGCATTCGCTCAGTTCATAATTAACTCGTGTCTACTGAAATTGAAATATTAGAAAAAAAATCGGTCAAGTGCGAGTTGGACTCGCCCATGAAGGGTTCCGTACCCACTTAACGTACGTATTGCTTTGACCTAGCCAAAATTTCACTATAATTTTTCGTCAGCAAAATATAACTTTGTTTTTCATAGAGTTTGTATGAATGACAAAGTTACATTTGCGGTTTTTGAAAATGTGCTATATCTCAAAAAGTACATACTATATCTCGTTTAAACCAATTTTTGTTGAAAGATTTTATAAAGACCTACAGCTTTTATTTTTCTAGATTTTTCACTCTTTTATTTCAAAAGTTAAAGGGGGGGACACACATTTTACCACTTTAGAAGGCTCTATCTTTCAAAATATTGTCTTTGAGAAATAATGGTTTGAGAAACCTTTATGTCATTTTTTAAGACCTATCTATGGATATGTTTGATTAAAAAAATATTGTTAAGTTTCAATTCTATGTATGGAGAGCCCCCCTTAGTTTTTTATTTTTTGTATAAAAATCCTAAAGCGATTCATAGAATAAATCTACCTATCAAGTTTCAACTGTGTAGTCTTAATAGTTTTAGAATGAAGTGGCTGTGACATACGGACGGACGGACGGACGGACGGACGGACGTACAGACAGACAGACAGACAGACAGACAGACAGACAGACAGACAGACAGACAGACAGACAGACAGACATGACGAATCTCTAAGGGTTCCGTTTTTTGCCATTTGACTACGGAACCCTAAAAACGACCCATCCTCCAACTAGCTCCGCCGGGAATCAAACCCGGGACCTTTCACTGACGGAGCTAATTGGGAGGATGAGTCGTTTTTTTTTTAATTTCATTTTCAGTAACAAAAATTGCATTGTGAATTCAAATAAGTTTTTTGTAAAAATTTCATTTCCATGACAGACAGCTTGTTTGCTGACTGTAGGTACTTAAATATTGTTTTGTCATCTAAACCAAACTTGTATATAAAATTTCAGCTCCATCGGACACTGGGAAGTGGGTCAAATTAAGCTTGCAAGATTTGTTCCCCACTAACTAACTAACATACTAACTAACTAACTAACATGGCAAGTTAATAAAAAGCTTGTAAAATACAGGAACTGTTTAACTTCATCATGTAGACCAGGACATGAAAACTGCATCCCGAAATTAAATAATTTAGCAGCTTTTTACTACTCGGTTTTCATCGTTTAAAACTTATAAGAATAATATAGGAAAAGAAAACCACCAAATCCATAGTAGATTTTCGAACGGAATTCGGACCCGGACCCTTGGATATCCGGTCCAATGCTCGTTTCAAACTTCTATTAAAATGGGAACTATACACCATGACATGTCACATGACCGTTGTCTGTTCTCATTTAGGAAACACTTCTCAGAACACTAATGACGTGTTCTTCCAGCCCATTTAGTGATTGTGATCCAGTTGGGAAATCTCGACGTAAGGGTCTGTAAACTAATAATGCCAAGATGTTTTCCTCTGGTATGTTTAGATTAAGGTGCTTTCACATCACATGCAGGAGAATGTTTGTAAATATTCGGAAATGTCTGCTTACAAATGTCCGGAAATGTATGTTGGAACCATCAACAGTTAACTTAGGTAATGAATGAGTTAACTAGAGGCAGGATTTAATAATAGATTTTAAGTGCGAGAATGAAAAGCATAATAATGCCTGGCCTCATGAGTTATTTGCCGTGTTTTGTTTCTACACACTGACATAAGTCACTTGTTTGTCTCTACCTCAGCTCTTACCTTTCCTATACCTTTATTTTATTCAATGAAGAAAAAAAACTATGAAAGAAAGAAAGAAAGAAAACCATATAGAACTAGACATATTTTCAAAATTAACCATTTCTAGATGCAAGTTCCCGTCCTTGTTGAAGATGAAATGCGGCAGAAATTGCCATTAGTGAGCGATAACCGTAGGACCGCGAAAAAGGCGAGGGTTCGTGGTCCCCCAAATCCCTCGAGCTGCGTGCCGTGTGGGTGGCGGGATGCGCCGGGCGCGGGGCGGGCGCATCCGCCCTGTGCCTGTGCCGCGGCGCCCTGCGTCAGTGCCGCCAGTCGCCGCCGCGCGCTCGGCCGGCCGCCGACCCCCGAACGCAATACAAACTACGAATTGTTTATTATGCACATTGTGAATTAAAAACACGTTATTCTTACTCTAAATTCTATTTTAACAGTTTTCTAAGTCATTGTTACGACGCCTTCACAGTTTATTAGTTTTATTACTAAATGTTATAGGTAGTGTGAATTTTATATCACTTAAGAATTAGAATTTAATTATGTTCAAAAGTTGCTGTACACGGCCAAATAAAAAAATAAGCAAAAGTAAATCTAAGTCGGAGAAATTGAACGATATGGCTGAATCAAATGATACTCAAAACAAAGAAAAACCAGATGACAGTGAGAATAATGTAAATAAGAAATCAGTGGAAGAAGAACACTCAGAAAAAACAGTAGAAACTGTAACATCAAATCCTTGTGATGCTAAGGAGGCACCAGATTGTAGTTATAAAATAGAAGAAGAGCAACAAAATAAAGAGAATTCCGATTCCGTGGAAACAATCAAGGGTATTGCTGACCAAGATACTATAGATCGTATGTTATTCAAACAAGATTTGTCTAAAAAACGGTTCTCTGTAGATTACAAGAGAAGTCGGCTAGATTTCAAAAGGTTTTCTGTAGACTGTCGCAGAGATTCTGCTACTTTAGAAGAGTTAGCGCGGCTGGAGCAGGAATTAGCTAAAACTAATGTGGATGTACGTCCAGCTTTAAGGCGGAAGTCATCAGGCATATTGAAGTCTACTACCAGCAGTGGGAACGGTGTTATTGAGCAGCGTGTTCCGAGTAAGCCGGAGTCTTTCTCGGACGATGATGAGGTGTTTGAAGGGAATGCTACACCGAGTGGGACGAATGAAGGTCCTCAAGAGCCACCCGCGACACCTGTGGGTCGGGACGAGCTGGCCCTACGGCGGCACAGGTTCTTCTCAGATCTTGTGTGCGCTGCTCGTGCAGCAGTTGAACATCGGGTTCGATTTGATCCCCTCGGTCCCGTCGTTGCCGATTCAGGTAATAATTAGGAATGTGTAATCCTGAGCACCATCTTTTACAGGTTTAATTTAAAAAAAAACCTACTGTAAGTAGCGTTTTTTTTGAGGGAATTGCAGAGCTTTCTCGTTCAATTAAGCAAAACTAAAAGTTTGTTATGTTTAAAGTTGTTCAGCATTTTGAGTAAGTATTTAATTTGTATGAAAATTTCCTTGTAGTTTCATTAAATTCTGAACATTATTTCAAACTAATAATTTTAAAGTTTAACACGTTTGTTTAGTTTTTGTTCGAAAAAAATGTAAGTAGGTATTCTAATTACATAAAATACTTAACTAATCCTTGCAGCCAGGATTGGGCGTTAAAAATCAATGCTCAGCTGGCTTGTACCCAAGAAAACAGTCCAACTTGCCTGTTCGAAATTGCTTTATTTTTATTTGTTTGAAAATCGTAAAGTAAAGCCACGTAGCGAATCTTTATTTTTTTTTGAAAACGTAGGACAACCAGCGTTCTGCTCATAAACGTGGTAATATTGCATACGAATATGCACTGCGTTGCATAATCGTGCCCGGGAAGATTTACACCCGTGTGTCATAAATTAGGAACTCACGACCGACATTCCGGTTTATATTGAGTTTGCTTGATATTTCTACACTTCTGTCTATACTACTTATCTAATCTATATAGTTTTTAATGGATAAACTCAAAACTTCTAGACCAATATTAATAAATATATCATCATTAGAAAGCTACATTCTTCCTGAGTGACAGGATATATTTTATTCCGATATTTCGATTGGTTGGAGCAGGTACTACACTACGTCCTGTCCACGCGGGTAAAACCGTGCGGAGCCCCTAGTACTTGTTCAATACTGTCTCTCTTCAGCAAAATATGGTATTTAAATGACAAAACTAGCATGAAGTTAATATCACTGAATCAACGCAATTACTATCATACACATAATTGATCAAGAAGAAAGTTTTGTATTTTTTGTTGTTGTTAAGTATTTGCCCATGAGTCCATTTTTAACATGTCAGTCTCAAATAAACAGTTTTTTTTTATTTACCATCCAGATTGCCATCATAAATTGCATGTGCATTTGACTCGAGTTTTATATTCAACAGCTAAATGCCAATCGATGTGATCAGTTCGCGTATTTGACCATTTGACTGTAACAACTGTTGACAAAGGTGAAGTCATGTCATTCAATTACCCCACTAATCAATTTGTCGCCAGTGAACGAGCCCTTTATGACATCAATACTATTATTATTGGCCCGATTCTCAGGCATTCGAACTTTTTCAGTGTGGTAATTCGTATGTCGAACATTTTGTTTGTGGTTTCTATTGAAAAGTTAGAACGTTTCAAACAAACTAAGCTGTCCCACATGTCAACAAATTCATTTTGACAGCTAAGTTCGTAAACGAACATCTATTGGTTTTTACCACTCGTAGCGTTCGACTGGTTTTCGACAGGAAGGTGCACTGCTGCTAAAAAACGGTCCTAATGAGATAGTAAGAACGAGGTCAGTTTATCTCACTCCATCCCATTACGGCGGCCACGAACATGCGCGACGGGCGGCGGGCGGCGACGAGCGAATTGCGAACTTGACACAACGAAGACGGAAAACGTCATTCGGCTTGTAATGTTGCCACTTTAACATTCTGAAATCTATCATTCAAATTCTTTTCTAGGATAAGCCATAAAAACTTAAACGACCTGATACATTTTTATGCCTAATACGGTAATACCTAAATTAATATGCGATGTTTTCTATTGACTAAAAGTAATACGAAGGGGAAATTTTACGAAATTTAATTTTTATAACGTAAGTTGTGAACCATAAATCTACTAAACCTGTTATTTAAGAGTGCTGGCAAGTTTAGAGAAAGGGACACCCTCACCTCGTTCTTGCGGTCTCAGCTGGACCGTTAACATTTTGTATTGAAATATAAACCTTATCTCTTAAAATTAAAGTGTATTTTTAAATACACAAAAATACGGAGTGCACCTTCCTGTTGTACGTAGTACTTATAAATTCCTTGGATCGAACTTTTTCGATTGTGAAATTCTGACAATACAAAAACTGTGTTATATTTGAATTTCGAGCTATAAATGTGAACTTTTCTTGATTGCCTGAGAATCGGCCCCCTGATGGGAGGAAAAGAAAAACCACGTAGGTATGTTCCATATTGATGTGTATGCAACAAATACGTTTTAAATTGTTGACTGTTCACAAAAACATTTCTCAGAAAGTTCTTCATCATTAAAACAGTTGGGACCATTGGACGTAATAAAAATAATGAAGTCACTTTATTTCATCACGAAACTTTTCAAATCCACCCTCCAAACTTTAGCACCATGTCACGCACGCACTCCGCACTCCATATTGTGTTTACATAGTAAAGGTTCCAGCTTCTGTTTAACCGTATAGTTGTTTTGATAAAGTAGGTACCTGTTTATATAGTTCTGCCAACAATGGAAGTTTCACTGTTTGGAGGCGAATGCTCTAACCACTGAGCTACGGAGTCGTTAGGAGAAGCGTCGAATTTATCCAATACGTCTAACGCGTTGTTAGCCAGCGTTTATTTCATCAATGCGAAGATATTACTATCCTTAGCTTAGTGCCTGTTTCACAATGTCCGATTAGGAGATCCTTTTCCAGTTTAATTGACACTTTTGTATGGGCTATCTGTTAAGTAACAGCTAAAGGCCTATAATCAGACGACGGACTTTTGTCAACCGGACTAACTTAAAAAGTGATAATTTTCGCCACGAACTCAATGCATACGACGTTTATTTGATTCGTAAAGATCTAGCAAGGTGACAGGAGCATAATGGGCAGAACAATCTTCGTTGTTTACGTTGCATTCGCACAAAATGTTTCCACTTTTAGGTTATGTCGGCGCGGAGGACAAAAGTCCCTCGTCTGATTAGGCCTTAATGAGCACTTACTTAGACATTGTGAAACAGGCCCTAACACTCGAAAGAAACACCTACCTTTCCAGATATTTGACGCTTACTTTGTTCAAATGTGATCCTGTCACGTAACTTTCGCCCTAGTCAATCGGTTTTATGGTGATTAGACGACATGTCTACTTTCTAACACTTCGAATCTCTATTGATGTAGGAACTTGGGTATTTTGTAAAATTGTCCTATGGAAAGAGTTTTTCCCTAAAACGTATCTCTCGTGTAATTTGTTTTTTACTAAAATATTCTTACTGTCATAGTTAGATGCCATCGATCGGTTAATAATGAGGTTTCGAGTAGGTACTTACCCGAGGGAATGTTTTACCTCGATAAAACCAACGTATAATAAAGTTCGACGCAAAAACCAGCGCAGGGGGTCGTTGTTAATGTATTCTTTTGATGGAAAGTTAAGCTCGTATAACTGGGGATTATAAACGGGTTGAAACGGCGAATCAAAAAATAAACTTTGATTCTTATTGTTGTATTAATAAACTTTGATTCTGCTTCATTGAAACCTAATGTACTTATGGGATTTATTTATTTACTAATTATATATTTTTGTTGTTGTATGTTGCTATAGGTACCTATCTAATTCAATTCTTTATCTTATCTTATTTAGGCAGTACATTTCATTTCATTCAACCCTACTTACACAAAGCCTATTAAAGTATTCCATATTATATGACGAACAAAACCAAGATTCATGATAAAATAGAATGGTTGTATAATTTTAGTCTATGCTACGACATGAATAAATCAGTTGACCCGAGACCGGCAGGCATCGATATTATTTCATGGAATTTGCATTGACATAGTAACAACACGTATAAAATATTCACCGATGTGTTCGGTACCGAGCTATTGATTGTTGCATGCAGCTCTTGAACTCTAATATGAGTTTACGTTATCGGACATAATTACGAGCCCCACGTCACCGCTATAAATGAGTCATTATAGCACCGCTGCGATTCGAAACGAATACTAGTTGGATTTCTTCGTCGGTAGAGATTCTAGAGAACACTGACATGACAGCTCGTGACGTGAGTCACCCACCGTGTTGTATCCGTCCGGCTGCTCCAGCCAGTGCCCGTAGACTCACGCGCATGTTTACACGCGTAGTTACTGTATTGCTTCTAGTGCATGAAGGACCGGTTCAGTGTTAGTTTACAGTGTTTGCAACCGTGCCAATCTTTACGGATTTTTGGATTCGTGCCCCTTTCCATTTGGTAAGCTAACAGTTACTTATGAGAATAAGTTATAGCCGTTATTATTGAAATGTTATTCTCTCTTTATTTCCTGTGTCTACATTTTGTTCACTATCATTGTCGGCAAAATAACTATTGTGCCAAAAATTATCTGAATTGAAAGTTCCGCTGTTAATATGCTTCGTACAGAATATTTTGTTTAAATAATATCATTATAAATCATACGTTCTTTACGAACTCTAACTGATAGAGGATATAAAATTCTCATTTAGTAATTAGGTATACCATATTTAGATCATTGTTGCCTGATTACTGATTAGTTATCTTATCAACGTATAAAACTCATTGTTCTTGCAGTTGGGTATATATTTTCGCTTATTACATTTATGCATATTTATGTTTCAAATGCAAAAGAATTGTATATTTACTATGGTTATACGAAGGAAATTACATCTGACCCTTCATAATTGTTGAAGTACTTTTCCTCAACAGTTTCAAGGTTTTAATAGAAACAGTAATGTATATGGAATAAAATAAGTAGGTATTTATATTAGACGCGAACCCACCTCGTGGAATCGATTTTGATTGCTATTGTCTGATCTCCAATGATGTGAAAACCATGCATTCATTGGCCAATTTATTTTGTACAGGTCGTCAATTCGGGTGCCATGCCATTGTCTGTATCCCCTATTTAAATCCATTGAATATTTTGATTGAGTAGCAAATATCAAAACATCTGTTTACATTCGACCACATCATTAATAGTTAGCAGGATAGTTTGTATCAAATCCTAATTAAGGAAGTAAACATACAAAATAAAGTTATAATTATACACCAGACATACACTGAAAACTTCGTATGTTTCAAATTTCGTCGCTCATGTTTGCCTTTGAAATAAGTTCCTTTTATGTTTGTATTTACATGTCAACCTTTTACCCAACAAGTTGAATGAAACCTGTGTTAAACATTATCTTTTCATAGTGCAGTCGTCGTGAAGTGATTACCACAGTTTCGGTGAAATATCATACCAAACCAACCTCGAGGCAAGGACGAATGTCAAGAGCTTTCGCATCTTTGATTTCCCCTTTTTTCATACAAATATTTGAGAACAAATAGTTATATCCATCTTAGAATTTTCTGAGTGAGCTATGAGTATGTCGATGTCTTGAGTTTGCTTTCATTCAATTGAACAGTTTCTTGACTCTCCGTATTTTGCATTACTTATTCACATTTTTACGCTAAATATTGTTCCTGACATTTCAGGCATCTTCTGGGCTAGATCGCTCCATCGTAGATTTCATCTTTCCTCTCGTTCTAGATTGGAATCAAGACTCAAGAGCAATCCCATAATTACTTAAGAATCCAGTAAAGTTTTGAGAATTAAATGAATTTTTATTGCAGTATTTTTGTCAGTGGTACTATTTTCTAATCCATTTGTATGTTTCATTCATTAATCAAGTAAAGTATTACGTGCCGATATTGCAATGTGAATTGTATAATATTTAACACTTACGGGACGAAATGACCCGCCTGGCACTACTCCCAAGAGAAATATAAATATAGAACAGAAAATATTGCTGGAAAGCAAACATCGCTACTCGTAACATCTCCCTGCCCTCTATATTTATAGCATACATTGTTTGTATCATTGACCTTTGAAATTTTAACATTAACAAGTCTTGTAACATTCACGTCAGACGTAGCGCTCATTAAAAATGTCCGAGTGGCAGGTCGTTTAGTTAGTCGGTCGGTAGTGCCTTCAGAATGTAGAGCAAGCTGAGAGGTACCCTCTTAAATCTTGCTGGTTTCGCCTTACTATGCGATTAATATAAGAATAGGATAGGGAATCCGCCATGTTGTGACGTCAAGCTGTCAAAGTGCTGTCAAACTAACTTCACTTCACTTCAGTATGGTGTGCAAAAAAATAAATTTATCGTTAATCAGGTAGGGGGCTGATCATGTCATAGCTTAGATACGATAAATAATAATGTTCGTGCAAACCAAAACATATGAATAATTTGCAGATAATAATTATACAAATCATTAACTTGATTTTTTCGGAAAGTATAGGACTTATGAAAGTATGCTTTTACGAAAATGATCAGGTAATTTGAATCTCAATTAAATTAAAATTTTGTCATATTTAACTGAAACCATTTTTTTCATACAATGTTCTGATGCTTCAATAACACAGAATAAATTGAATTTTGATTATTTACTGGTTTAAGAATTTAAATAAAACAGGAATTTAAGTTATGAAAATAATTTAATAATCAACTTTACAATAAAATTGGTAAATTGGGGGTCTCGTGAAAAATTGTTTTGGTCTATCATGGTAAAAGGATTGGCCAGCTAGAGTCTGCACGTTGATTGAAGTTAGATTCGGCAGAATCTAGCTGTTACCAGGGTGCGCCGGGTATTGGTATCACGGGGAACCATTCAATCGAGCCACTCGGGGAGGCGCCTTTCGTGAATCCGCCAATTGTAAATCAAAACACAACACATTATGCTTGCTAATGCTATTATTGCTATTCCACCTCTGACTGAAGACTTTTTCTTCTGACATTGCAAAGTACTGTAGAAATATGTTTTAGTATTTTATCAAAGCTTTGAACAAATACTCAAATACCACATGTGTCCAAACATTTGTTCAAATGTTTGTGCTATGTCTGGCGCCGGCGGCATAAGGAAGGGCATGAGCAGTAAAGTTGAGTACAAAAAAAAAGGGAAGTATGTAAATTTAAAAAATAAAAAACTTTGTTTTGAAAGTGGCAATACCCAAACCACCTTCTGCCAAAATAAAAAAAACTATTTTCATTTTGTTTTGCACTTTCTTGCGAACTGTACCTTTTCAGAGTGAAGTTTGTCAACAACCCGTCCTATTCTTATAATAATCGCATAGTACTTCACGTTAATCAGACCGGTTGCTTGACAGCTCGTATCAACTTTATACTGTTGGAGATTTATAGTTTCGTGTTCGGGACAGCAATCGTTGAATAAATATAGGATTCCCAATGGTTATGGGATAAGTAGCATTGATATAACCAATGGTTATGGGATAAGTAGCATTGATATAACCTAAGTCTTCGTCACTAAAGCCAGAAGAACATGGCATGGTAACTCATACTTAGCCAGTTTTCTATTTACACAACATACTCGTATACATAAAACGAAGCTATTTGGAGACAGCCCAAGCGTGACAAAGTTTTTGCTGTGGCAATCTGTGGAGCATATAAGGCGATACGAGTTACTAGCACATGGTGAGCGACCACAAGGTATATAACCGTATAACCACATGCAGCGCAACAGATGGTCTCTAACTACTGTTGATAGACGTTTTATCTATGATCATTGACTGGCAATTTTTAACACTTTATGGCGATACTCGAAAAAATTATGCTAAAGCGAGATAGCAATGAGAAAACGACGCGCGCGGGAGCGAGACCGATTTTGCAGATTAGGCAAAAAACACAAAATCACTTCGTATTAATAAACTATAGCGATTTTTTTAAAATGCTTCTACACGATCCTAAATATTAAGTATTGGTGTTCAACTAATTAAACCAATTTTCAATAGTATATGTAACCCCATGTAAGAATAATCTTGAAATGTCGTATTTTTAGAGGTCTTTTTGAAAGTGACAAAGCACAGAATAATGCTTTGTCTTAATTTTATTATTAACTAGCCTTCCCCCCGCGGCTTCGCCTGCGTGAACTACACTACGTTATCCCGCGGGAATATGATATTTTTCCGGGATAAAAAACCTATGTCACTCTCCAGCTTCCAAACTAAGCTAAACTATCCCCATACCAAAAATCACGTCGATCCGTTGCTCCGTTTTGACGTGAAAGTCAGACAAACAAACAGACAAATAAACAAACGCACATCATCACATTTATTATATTACTATGGATGGTAGACGCAGAAATGTGAATCTTATCTTTTTGATTTTGACTTCCCCAACCGTAAAGCTGGAAGAATTTAAATTAAACATTTTCATTTCATAAAGAACGTATAAGAAATATTTGCATTGGGTGAATTTTCTCTTTCCGTACTTGTAAAGAAAAAGTGATATCCTTATAGAAATGTACGGATATTTAATTTTATGTCTGTAGCGTTTTTACGACAGAATTAGAATTGAAGGAGTGTTAAACGGATACGCCAACCGTAATTCCTTTGATACTTACTTCTTAAATTAATGGCTTTTACTGTAATCAGTTGACCTTTTAGAGAGAGTCTCCTTTGAAATAATTTTCTTCCTGTTTACTTTATATTTACGTTCGGCCTATTTGTATTTTCGATACTGATCAGTAGATGATGGGCCCTTTCAGCCTAATTGCTTCTTATGTTGTCGTATCGTTGCTTTAACGGTAGCCGTAAAAAGTGTTTACGTTGCAGCTTCTCTACGTAACAAGTTTGATGGCCTTGGCCGTGCGGTTTAAAATAGACGAGGGATTTATCCTACAGGCAATCTTGGGTACAATGTTAAAGTAGGTATGCAGCAAGCTTCATGTGTGCACTTGTGTAAGTAGACCCATTCTGCAGAAACTATTGTATAGCATCTAGCATCTAGCATGCATTGCTTTGCTACACAGCTTTTCATACTTTCCTTGTTTTCGTATTCTATTCTACTTTCTTCTTGAAATAATTCACTATCTAGTATTTATTTTTCCTTTGATAAATCAAATTGCTCAATGTAATTGTGAATTTAAATTCACAAAACGATTTGGGATGTGTTTAATTAAGTTCGTTCTTCGTCTGGAATTCAGGCTCAATTAAGTAGTTTTTGGTTATTGTAAAAGCTCGTGAAAGCCCGTCGCGGTTGATTTGTTTACAGACAGAATGTTAAGAACTGCCTCTTTTGGCAGTTAGTTTAATTTCATTTATACGTTAAATTTAACAACGTTGAGTTTGTTCCGGTTTACAACAAATACTGTACAGGGGGCCAAGTCTGCTAACGTTAAGTCACAATTTTTACACACTAGTTACAAGAAATATGTAGTTTTTTCACAATACTATTGATGGTTACACCACATAATACATTCACATCACATCATACTGTCCTAATTCTTGTAACTAGTGTTTAAAAAAGCACTACCACTGAACTACAATTGAAACACGATTGAGACACGATTGTGAATTAACGTTAGCAGACTTGGCCCCCAGATCATCGGTGCAACATTCTATCTATTTTACAAGCTTTTATTTAACTTGCAGTGTATGTATGTATGCATGTCCGTTCGTCAAATCTTGCGAGCTAAATTTGACCCACTTTCCAATGTCCGATTGAGCTGAAATTTGGAATTTACCTTTAGTTCCGATGACAATGCAATTAAATATATAATCAGTATAGTTATCAATTCAGAATTCTTGCAAATTTTCAAGTACTATATTCTTGTTTTGTTGTGATGGTTACTTGACACGTGCTTGACCAAAGCCATCTTCTATCTCACTCGTTGCACTTGTAACAAGCCATGCTCCTTGGAAATGCGGCAACGTTGCAGTCGATTACGTCAACGTGTTCTGTTCCGGTGGCCAAAACTGGAACTAACGTGTTTTGTTCATAATGTTATTTTACTGTCAAGTAGCACTGTCCAACCAGCGCTGCTGTCACCGGAACAGAAAAGATTGTTGATCTATACACTTTACTCTTTGTTCTATATAAACAAACAATCGTGTAGTGTTGCCAGGTTAGGCGATAACTCTCAAATTATGTGGAAGTAAAAATCAACGAACACTCAAAAAACAGTATAGAGGTAAATGCTTGGAACACAATCTTTGACTTTGTAACTTTGTTTGGGCTAATAAGGAGGTAAACATAGCAGAAGTCCCCGCCCGTAGCCCTTAATCCGGGGGGGGGGGGGGGGGGGGGCGGTGGTTTGAAGGTCTCATTTTTTTTTCAACCCGATTTTAGGACAAACTAGTTTTTCCTAGGCCAAACTAGTTCATCGCGTTGACATTTCAGAGAGCGACTTTGCCTCGGAAGACCTGTAGATGTAGAACATGACAAAAAAAAATAACCACCGTTTTAACCAATCACGTGTTCTACAGGACTTCCGAGGCAAACTCGCTCTCTGAAATGTCAACGCGATGAACTAGTTTGGCCTAGGAAAAACTAGTTTGTCCTAAAATCTGGTTTGGCCGGTAAAATATATACAGTATTTTAAAAAACTTTTAGCCCAAACAAAGTTCCAAAGTCAAAAATTGTGTTCCAAACATTTCCCTCTATATCTCTTCGTTGAGTAGGCTTAACTTGATATAATATATTTAAAAAAAAATAACTTTCGCCGTAATGAGCGATTTTCTGAGAGGCCATTTAAAAAAAAAACAGGTTCCAATTGCTTCACTAGATGGCGTTGAATAAGTATGTACATGTCTATGGTATATTTTGGTATGAAACAAATTTAAATTAATTACTTTTTAAAAACCCAAAGGAAACTAATAATATAATAAATAAGTACTACCTGTGAGGAACAGAAACGAAATAAGTAAATTTAAAGATTTAGGTAAATAAATAACATCTGTCTGACGTTCCGTTTTACGTAAAAAAGTCGCGTCAAGGTAAAATTTATAACGTTCCGTTCCTTCTATCTGCATAGGTGGGACAGCGCCATCTAGTGACTGAGCTTTCAGAAAATCGCCCATTCAATTCACATCTTAGATTTCTGCGCGAACTGTTCATTTAAATAAAACACTTTCTCGGATTTTGCACGCATTTATTTAACAACTTGTTTAAATTTGCTTGTTACAAAATAAAAAGAAAAATTATTATTTTTGCACATTTTGGATATTTTTTTTATCTGGATGTGGCAAGTCGGAATACTCTTTGGTCATGTCAAGAAACGTTGCTGTTTGATTTTCTTGATTGCTGTTTGGGTGTTTTAATACAATATCTATTGTATAATTAGTGCATATAAATACGTGATCATTGTTGGAAATTACTTATGAAACCTTGGATCTCGAAAGATTTGGATTCCCGAAGGAGGAACACTGCGTCAGCGATGGATTCGTGCGATACCTCGAGCCGACTGGGAGCTTACAACATCGTGACTGTGATATAGTTAAAATAAAACAACCCTTAGTTATGTACGCGTATTATTTGATTTTAAGGCGCTATAATCAGGAATTCATCTCATCTCATGCAAACAAGAAATTAGGATTACATTTTACTCCCTAAGGACTAAAGTGGTTATTTAGTCCCGCTTCGTAGGGCTATATTTGCGTACTTTTAGAGCATGAGAATTGAAAATTATTATTATTTCTATAAAAACATTAATTTAAAGTCCCTATACTTAGGCTTTTTCTCAATTACTTACTTAAAAAATTTACATTTAATTAAAAGTTTCCCTGTCAGTTACAGGCCACTCGAAATGGTTTTGAAGAATTTTTCGTCATTCTTTTGTGACAGGTACCTACCGTTAAATTTTTTTCAAATCCAAGACCTTTTTTTTGTTTATAGGTCTTTTTCTTTACAAGCCCGTTGCATTGGCAAATCCAGGTGATTTCTGTGGGTATTTGATAAGAAAAAGTGATGTGATACAAGGCCTTGTCCAGTGATGTGATACAAAGCCTTCGCCAAGGCCAGATTTGGTGTAGCTTTTTTGATTTTTTGATTTGATTTGATTTTGATTTGGTACGAACGTGTGTAGCACGGATTACCTATATTTGCTTTACAGCAAAGTTCGTCCGCACCAAATCGGCGGTTAGGTCTGGTCTGGACGTGTGTAGCGGCTATAAGAACTAACGAACGAACTTTAAAAAGAAGCAAAAAACGCGAAGTTGCTTTAATCAGACCCTACTAGGTGTCACTTCACTACATAGTATATCACTACATAGCATAGTATAAAACAAAGTCGCTTTCTCTGTCCCTATGTCCCTTTGTATGCTTAAATCTTTGAAACTACGCAACGGATTTTGATGCGTTTTTTTTAATAGATAGAGTGATTCAAGAGGAAGGTTTATATGTACTTTTTATCCCGATATTCCCACGGGAACGGGAACCACGCGGGTGAAACCGCGGGCGGCCGCTAGTTGCACATAAATAGTTCACTAAAGTCAACGACAGATGGCTCCAAGTTAATACAACCATAGTCTACCTACAGAAAAGAAATATCCTTTTTTTTCTTTATGTAAGTACTATGTTTATCAACTTTGATAGAAACTTAAATGTGTCTTGTTCTTTAGTATTTATTTTTTAAATACTTACTAAAATTTACAACTGAAAATCAGCGTTTGCTTGCGTTGCAAGACAAGTAATATGAAGCGTCATAACCGTGCCGCAGCAGTACCTACTCAATGGTCGCAGCTCAGCGGAGCTGCGACCATTGAGTAGGTACTGCTGCGGCACGGCACACACACATTTTTATTTGGAACTTTTTGTCTTATTGAGTCTAATTTGTGTTTTCTATTCTTGTTCGTAATACAGTGCTACCTTCTCTTATACCTATGTGAATATGCCTTGTATTTAATGAATACTTATGTGTGTGTCTATAGTAAGAATCTACAATCTCTATTTGGTGGTAAAATATATATAAGGTCCTTCCTAAATAGTGCACATAATTTTAAGGGGTCAATGTACTCACGCATACAAAGAGTTATTACTATGGTACCAACATTGGAAACGCGAAAAGAAAAATCAGCTGTTCCATAGAAAACTTTAAATCGAATAGATCAAAATGTATAGAACAACTGATTTTTTTTCTGAAAAACTGAAACATGTCCAATAACTAAAAATACAAAAATAAATTATATTTAAAAAAACCTTTTATTTAAAATCAAGCTTTTATTCAAATGTCCTAAAAATAATAAAATAAACTGTGTATCAAGTCAAATCCAACAAACTTATTACATTAAACAATTTATATGTTTTAAAAGCTTGTCGCGAGATTTTATTGTTACTGGGCTTGCACTAAACACAAATGCTTTAACTTATATTTGACATATGAAATTAAAGCGACAAGCTTTTAAAACATATAAATTATTTAATGTAATAAGTTTGTTGGATTTGACTTGATACACAGTTTATTTTATTATTTTTAGGACATTTGAATAAAAGCTTGATTTTAAATAAAAGGTTTTTTTAAATATAATTTTTTCCCATATCCACAGGGTTAAATTACGCTCTGTAGTAAGCATCTGTAAAATTACGCGATAATTTTATTGAATTCATTAATCCACAACAGTACTAATACTACCAATATGGGTTCTTTTATCGACTTAAAAAAAAGAGGTTATCAGTTTCACTTGTATTTAGGTACCTATGTGGTATACCTAGTTGGAGTTGGATAATATTTGAGTACCTATAGCGTGCTATTTAGGCTTCCAAGCACGTGTGCTAAATTTCTTTAAGTGTTTCCTTTTCAGTTGACAGACAGGTACTTCTAAGAGTCGATTAAATTTTTTATATAATTTTTTATTGTTATCAGATGACCATCATAATACGTGACATAGTAAGAGTCTGCTATCCAGCCTAGTACCTAGTACTGTCGAGGGCTACTTTCTTATTTTTTCAATGCGGTCTTGTGGTCTATACTTTCAGTTATGAGTTTCCTATTACGGGAAAGTTAGTTGGGTGTTAGTGAAAAGTCGAAAACAGAGTAATGATTACTACAAATCTTCTAAATGAGGACTGAATTATGCATCTTTAATTATCTTAATCGTTTGGTTGTTTGTTGGCAAATTTTTTGTATTCACGTAAATGTGTGCATGTGCATTCGTTGTGCAGTTTTGATCATGTTAGTTTCATTCGGAAAGATATTTCTTTATTACCTATTTCTTTATTACTTACCTTTCTTAGAATAATGTAATTAACCGAAAAATAATTATTTTGGCTTGGTCATAACGGTGTCTTTAACTTTGATTAAAATTATGTTTTTGTGTTAATTAGTTGTTTAGCGACTTCCAGTTGGACCGTTCTTTCTACGACAAATGCAAATTTCAGCTCATTTAATCTGAGTATTTAGGTAGCTTACGCTTGCCATTTACATATTAATTAATCGACAGGCTGAGAAACGTTACCCTGGCTGCACACGGGCCACCGACCACAACACGAAACGGGCCACCGACCTCCGTCCTGTATTTTTTTATACATTTTATATGAACTCGCCGCACATGGTGACGCGCCGGTGGTCGCCACATGCTACAAATCATGGCCATTCGTTTCTTGTGGCAGCCACCGGCCACTAACGCCGCCGACACAAATACAAATGGGTTAGAAAAAGTAGCGGCCACCGACCGCATGTGCCACAGTTCACCTGTAGTAGCAAGTGGTATGTGCCTACTACTACCGGCCACAAGTTTCCGTCGGCGCGCTTCAGCTAGGTGTACCTTTGTATTGTATTGTAGCCGCTTCTAGCTTCAATCGGCGGCGTTTGTGGCTGTCTGTCGCGTGTTGCTCAGGTGCGGCCAGGGTTAACGTGCTTTAGAAGCAAGTGCCTACTACTACCGGCCACAAGTTTCCGTCGGCGCGCTTCAGCTAGGTGTACCTTTGTATTGTATTGTAGCCGCTTCTAGCTTCAATCGGCGGCGTTTGTGGCTGTCTGTCGCGTGTTGCTCAGGTGCGGCCAGGGTTAACGTGCTTTAGAAGCAAGTGCCTACTACTACCGGCCACAAGTTTCCGTCGGCGCGCTTCAGCTAGGTGTACCTTTGTATTGTATTGTAGCCGCTTCTAGCTTCAATCGGCGGCGTTTGTGGCTGTCTGTCGCGTTTTGCTCAGGTGCGGCCAGGGTTAACGTGCTTTAGAAGCAAGTGCCTACTACTACCGGCCACAAGTTTCCGTCGGCGCGCTTCAGCTAGGTGTACCTTTGTATTGTATTGTAGCCGCTTCTGGCTTCAATCGGCGGCGTTTGTGGCTGTCTGTCGCGTGTTGCTCAGGTGCGGCCAGGGTTAACGTGCTTTAGAAGCAAGTGCCTACTACTACCGGCCACAAGTTTCCGTCGGCGCGCTTAAGCTAGGTGTACCTTTGTATTGTATTGTAGCCGCTTCTAGCTTCAATCGGCGGCGTTTGTGGCTGTCTGTCGCGTGTTGCTCAGGTGCGGCCAGGGTTAACGTGCTTTAGAAGCAAGTGCCTACTACTACCGGCCACAAGTTTCCGTCGGCGCGCTTCAGCTAGGTGTACCTTTGTATTGTATTGTAGCCGCTTCTGGCTTCAATCGGCGGCGTTTGTGGCTGTCTGTCGCGTGTTACTCGGGTGCGGCTTTAGAAGCAAATAGTCAATTAATTATTTATATAAATAAGAGTACCCAAACCCCTGAATAATTTATCTTTATAGACAAAGTAGGTATCTAACGCTGTACACATAACATAGGTACTGTAGGTATTTATTTAGTTGGCTAGCGGATTGATTAACTTTACTATGGTTACTAGGTATACCTATGGGTATTTTGAAAAAAAAAACCATTTTGCAATAACTAACGATGATGATTTTGATGGTAAGTATGTGTAGTTACACTTTCTTGTGGACGAAGTTTTTAATATGATACGAACGATGTAATTAAACGTATTTATAAAATTCCTCCTAAGATTAGATTAGATTAGATTTCATTCTTCCTAAAACTTGGCTCTATTTTATAAAAACGTTCCTTGTTGCTTACGGAAATGTTCTCTTTTTATAGGCGGATATTACAGTCTGGCGTATTTGTTTACTTACAACAATAGTTAATGAGAGTGCACAATTTGTGGTCAAAAATGTCTTCGTCTCATCATTTTATTAAATACTAGCAGTTGCCCGCGACTTCGTACGCACGGTAAAGTGACTTTTGTATTTGTTTATTTTATGTGTAATCTACACTACAAGATCTATCTACCTTCCAGTGACCGCAAGGTATTATGTGTATGTATGTATATGGGTGTAGGTCTCGGAAGCGCGGGATGTGTTGCGCTCGCGATTGCGACTCGCGCCCCGAGGGTTCCGTACCATCTTTTCTTTTATAAAATAGAAAAAACTACAACTGTGCTTCACCAAAAGCGACCTGCGAGTATGTAGGAAGGAGGACATTTTAAACGTAAAAATGTTTTCATCGGCGTGGCATATTCGTCCGAGAATTCGCGATGTAGAATATTGCAGTTTTTGGTCAGCTCCATCTCTTGACCGATAGTGGAACTAATATAATTTTTGTTGATGATTTCTGAAAAAGTTTACTATTTAGAGACATTGTTTTATTTTTCCTGTAATCTTTACATAAACTTCTACTTATCACCTAAAATAATTTCAGATTTTTCTCTATGCAAACTTCGGAAATAAGGGGGGGGGGAATAGTATTTTTTTTCATTTTTCATCATAATTCAAAAACTATGCGGCTTAATACAAAAAGAAAAAATTCTAAGAGTATGCAAGCAGCGCTCTATTATATGATACCCTTTATGCCCTAGTAGCCGCACTTCAAATTTGTAAGACCCCCTTTCAGCCCCTATCGAAGAAAAAATATAAATATTTTTATTTGTCTCTTATTTGCAAAATAGTTGGGCAAACGTCGTCTTAAACTGTTCCAAATTTCAAGTTGATATCATTAGTAGTTCTCGAGATATCCAGCTGTGACAGACAGACAGACTTAGTCGCACCATAAGGGTTCCTTTTTACCAGTTTGGTTCGGAACCGTAAAAATCATCATTATCATTAATTCATTATTTGTCTTAAGCATGGTATTAGGTACATTATTGAATTATACAAATAATGGAAAATATCCTAAAATTGGTTTTATGTCTAAGTTATATCACAGAAAAAAACTTTTACAAACTTTTGACCTAGAATCATAAAATTTGGCTAACTTCAGATCTTACAGTACAAATAAAGGTAAAAAAATAATGGTAATTTATAGTTTAATCACTAAAAAAACTAATACAAACTTACATTTGTAGTTAATTTCATACAAAATGTGAGTCAGTTTGTCTACGTTTTATAAGATGTCAAGAAATTTTCCCACAATAAAAGGTACCCTAATTATGTTGAACCAGGTTATAAGTTATTACTACACAAAATTTGGTAAAAATCCGTCCAGTAGTTTTTGCATGAAAAGCAAACATACAAACAGACGCCCGCAAATATAAGTTGGTCAACGTTTTTTTTTAATATAAAGAAATTGCCCGCAATAAAAGGTACCCTATATGTTGAACCAGGTTATAAGTTATTACTACACAAAATTTGGTAAAAATCCGTCCAGTAGTTTTTCCGTGAAAAGCAAACATACAAACAGACGCCCGCAAATATAAGTTTTTTAACGCGTTTTTTAATATAAAGAAATTTTCCCGCAATAAAAAGTACCCTATATGTTGACCCAGGTTATAAGTTATTACTACACATAATTTGGTAAAAATCCGTCCAGTAGTTTTTGCGTGAAAAGCAAACATACAAACAGTAGTTATCAACGTTTTTTTAAATATAAAGAAATTTTCCCGCAATAAAAAGTACCCTATATGTTGACCCGGGTTATAAGTTATTACTACACAAAATTTGGTAAAAATCCGTCCAGTAGTTTTTGCGTGAAAAGCGAACATACAAACAGACAAACAGACAAACAGACAAACAGACAAAAATTTTATTATCTATCGTTTTGGGGTCTATATCCTGTACACATCACATGGCAGTAATTATTTTTAAAAAATATTCCATGTACAGACTTTTTTTCCGTTTCAGTTTTATTATATGTATAGATCACACTTTTTATATCATTATTAAATACTAGCTGTCCGCCCGCGGCTTCGCCCGCATGGACTACACGACGTTATTCTGCGGGAATTTGATACTTTTCCGGGAAAAAAAGTATCCTATGTTTCTTTCCAGGCTACAAAGAATCTGTGTCCTAAATTTCAGCCAAATCCGTTCAGCCATTTTGGCGTGAGTGAGCAACTAACATCCAAACATCTAAACTTTCACATTTATAATATTAGTAGGATCACACTTTTGCTCTACACTTAATCCTACTACCTGTGTAGTAAATCCTCCCTTATTTTATGGTACTAAGTAAATTTCGGAAGTTTGTGGTAGCAGCGTAATAAATTTACTTGCTTTTAGTGCTCCATTATAGCAGAAATATTTTATTGGGTTTTAGCCTTTGTAACCCCTATTAGTGAAGTGCCTTCACCACTAATCTAGTTGAAAGGAAACTTAATTCTAAATTAACATAACTGATATTGTGAAAGAGAGCTGCTTTGTTATTTACTTAGTACGTTCACAAAGTAAACAGTCCACAAAATTGGTGATCAAATGGAGTTTAGTTTCAATTGTTATTATTTATCCTTACATTAAGAGCTTTAAGTAATTATGTGGAACTTTTTGTATTTGATAAGCAACAAATATTTTAAGAACCTTGTTTAAGTATATCAATTTAAATTAGTTCAGAATTTCGTAAAATTGAATACAGTATTCAACAAACTGAGAGGAGATTTGAAATTAAGGTCAACCCCACGCTTTCTGTGAAAACAGCTAATAAATTAATACACGAAACGGTCTCCTTTGACTCGCAGAGCTTTATTGTTAGCACTGCTAAGATCCCTTTTAATTCATCATTTGCATGTTAGGTACATGTTTTCCAAGAAACACAGCAAATTATTATGATTTGAAATGTTCACGAGTCGTCCTTTTTCGCGCATAAATGTCTGTAAAGAAACACAATAACAGTAGGTACTTACCTATTCTGTCATTTTGCTCTTGCAAATAATATGTGAGGCTATGATTTTTATAACAAACAAGTATAATTAAAATCAACCTCCCTAGCTCTCTCTTTGCTGCCATTTTGCTGACCGTGTGGCAAATAAAGATTGACTTAATATTTTAGAAGTCCTTGTTATTTTATAGAGCTTCATTTCTCGCGTTGTCTCAAGCAGCAGATGCTGAAAAATTAATAATAAAGAGTAACTGCGGCATAAATCTCGACTCTCGTCAAATTAACGGCTCTTGCTTTATGTCAGCATTCAACGATCTGTGACCTGTTAAAACAAACTAGTTGTTTTACTGTTTTTCTGAAGAGATCTACCTTTCTGTGGAGATATTTATAATTTTAGATTCAGATGTTTACTCGATTGGCGAATAGTCAATACTTAAAATCGATTCAAGACGTTTGCAATCACATAATGCTGGGCTGATTGCTGTTTCGCTAGGTTTTTAATTAAGCACAATATTATATATACAGGTTGTTAGTTTGGTCAGTTGAAGGCCCGAAACCACAGCTTGTGGTAATAAAAATTGAACAACTTTCCCCAAGAAACATGGTCGAAATCTGAAAAAAATTTTGGTCCCTTCATACAAAATCGATCAGCTGACTGTGCAGTTTGTATGGGAGACCAAAAAATTTTTTCACTTTCGACTGCTTACTAGTAAGTATCCTAATTGTTACTCTTTCACGCAAAAACTACTGAACGGATCTGGATGAAATTTGCAACAGAGATAGATTAAAGGCTGGAATAACGCATATGATATTTTTTATCCCGATACTCCCATGGGAACGGGAACCACCTGAGTGAAACCGCGGGCGGCAGCTAGTTGTAAATATTTGTTGTTGTTTACGCTCTTAGCAGAAAACAAATAATTGTGCTCTCTGTGTTATTTGTTCCTTAATGTATAGGCAATAAGCACTATTTATTCTGAGAAGTTATAATAAAAATAATAGACTACCTACTAATAATATAATCTATACATATAATAAAACAGAAACGGAAAAAAAGTCTGTAAGGTCAGTGTGGGGAAGTCCGTCTAGGAGGTAAGTCCGTCTAGCGCCAATAACTTCCATTTTTGAATGACTAGCTTCTTATGCCTCGGTCGGTAAAACAGTATTACGGAGCTAGTTCGAACTGAGAATCATAGACGTCGCTAACATCATTAGGTTGAAAGAAATTGGTAGGCAATTTTTTTCCGCGTTTTGCACTTGAAGCTGGAGTGTAACGTCTCTTCAAAAAACTAAAAAAAAAGTAGAAAATCAATGGAGTTCTTGGAGTTTCTTTGATTACGCAAGTCATTTAGTGATCCATATACTTATTTCTGGTGATGAATTCATTTATATCGCTTGAGTTTCGTAATTATTACCTGCAACAAATTTCTAACCACAAAATATAATAGTTGGGAAGTCCGTCTGGCATACGTAAGGCAAGTCCGTCTATGACGGTCTTGCCTCAATTGCAGATATTGTCAACCTTTTCAGCTGCACGTATTTTACCTGCACGATAAAGCCGTGATATAGTTATATCCCTAGGGATATAATTATGTACCGTAAGATAGTAATGAATCGCTTTCGTATATCTACCTTACTAGGAATATAAAAATTGAATTAGAAATAAAGATTTATGTTTTACTTTTTTTCTTCTTTCTCTGTTTTCATCTGCGATCAGTCGTTATAGACTATGAGCAAATTTGATGAATTTTGATCAATTTGATGATGTTTTACTTAGTATTTTATTTTACAAAAAGGAAATTGGATACATACAATTTTATTAAAAATGTTTGCAACCACTGTCACCAAAGATATGCCGGACTTGCCTTAAAATAAAATAAACTCAATTATCTTTGAAATGTAAACCTTATAGACAAATACATAAATCACACATTTCAACGCTAGTTTTACGTCACTGCTAGAAACTGTTTTCATACATATTGCCTCACAAGTTATGGATATAGTGCTAGTAGACGGACTTACCCTAAACTGCACGGGAAGTCCGTCTACACGCCGTGTTTTAAAAAATAGCATATAAATCTAAAGATAATTGCAATTCATACTATTTTAAGACCAATATAGGTAAATAAATATATTACCTATAATCTCCGACGACACAAGTCACTTTAGAAAGCGTATCTCGATTCAATAAGTTCAGTTGAACTTAAATTTTAGAAAAGTATGCCGGACTTCCCCACATTGACCTTACATGAAATATTTTTTAAAAATAATTACTGCTATGTGATGTGTACAGGAAATAGACCCCAAAACGATAGATAATAAATTTTTTGTCTGTTTGTCTGTTTGTCTGTTTGTCTGTTTGTCTGTTTGTATGTTCGCTTTTCACGCAAAAACTACTGGACGGATTTTTACCAAATTTTGTGTAGTAATAACTTATAACCCGGATCAACATATAGGGTAGGTACCTTTTATTGCGGGAAAATTTCTTTATATTTAAAAAAACGTTGATAACGACTGTTTGTATGTTTGCTTTTCGCGCAAAAACTACTGGACGGATTTTTACCAAATTTTGTGTAGTAATAACTTATAACCTGAGTCAACATAAGGGTACCTTTTATTGCGGGAAAATTTCTTTATATTAAAAAAAACGTTGAAAAGCTTATATTTGCAGGCGTCTGTTTGTATGTTTGCTTTTCACGGAAAAACTACTGGACGGAGTTTTACCAAATTTTGTGTAGTAATAACTTATAACCTGGTTCAACATATAGGGCGTTTGTGCACTACACTGAATTTTACCGATCCGGCGATCCGGTTTTTTCCGGACCGATATGGCAGCAATGAAAAACATATGGGCGCTTGTGCACCACACTGAATTTTACCGTCCGTCATTTTACTTTTCCCCATTCCGGACCGTTTTTTTCCGTTCCGAGATGACGGCAATGAAAAACATATGTACGCTTGTGCACTACACTGAATTTTACCGTCCGGAAAAAAACGGATGGTTGTATTTTAATCATAAATCACTACATAGTATAAAACAAAGTCGCTTCCCGTCTGTCTGTCCCTATATATGCTTAAATCTTTAAAACTACGAAACAGATTTTCATGCGGTTTTCACTAATAGGTAGCGTGGTTCTTCAGAAAGGTTTTAATATATAATTTATGAAAGTTTTGTGTAAATTGGTAGAAATATAACGATAATTGTCGAAAGTGCCGGCAAACGGCAAGCCGCCCGGGAGCTTTCAGCAAAAACGCTGCCTAATCCTTTCGAGGTTTAAAAAAATAATGCATATTGGGATATTTCTCTTCTATAGATCTACAAAAAAGTCCGCGATAGCATATGTCTATCTTTTAAGGATAGCATATTATAGCCATATTATCTCTTAAAAAATGGTTACGAACAATGCGGTAATTTGGAAAGCTATTTAAACAGATACAGTATTAACCCTTATCAATCTAAATACGTTAGTTGCTTTAAGCATTTTATGCACATTATTTTACGCTATTACACCATATAATTTAAATGAATATCTTAGGAGTTATCGCAAATAAATTAACGCACGCCAAAATGAATTTAAGCGCCTTTCTCACCAATAACACGTAATATATCTAGCACCAAAAATATGGTGTTTGAAATTTTTGTTTGTCTGTCTGTCTGTCTGTTGTCCGTGTTTCACGCAAAAACTACTAAGCGGATTTTGATGAATTTTTTTTTGTTATATAGCTAGCCGTAGACATTCGATAGTAGTTAAAAAATAATTTTTCATCCTGCCTCAATTTATTGTGATTTCGGTAAAATGACCCCGCAGGTACCTTTCACTGATAAGAGGATGAACCCAAAATTCTTTCTGTCTTCTACGTCTTCGTACATAAAGCAATAAAGCAAGTAATTGCCGACGTTCCAAGGAACTCATTATTCCTCTCGTTTAAAACGCGTCCGTAGAGTGTAGTTTCAAAGAGATCACTGCGCTGCCCCGGCCAGTAAAAAACCGGACAAGTGCACAAGCTAACCATCCGTGTTTTGCATGCCACGCCGGTCCGTAAAAACACGTACCGCCGGATCGGTAAAATTCAGTGTAGTGCACAAACGCCCATAGGGTACCTTTTATTGCGGGAAAATTTCTTTTTATATTAAAAAAACGTTGACCAACTTATATTTGCGGGCGTCTGTTTGTATGTTTGCTTTTCATGCAAAAACTACTGGACGGATTTTTACCAAATTTTGTGTAGTAATAACTTATAACCTGGTTCAACATATAGGGTACCTTTTATTGTGGGAAAATTTCTTGACATCTTATAAAACGTAGACAAACTGACTCACATTTTATATGAAATTAACTACAAATGTAAGTTTGTATTAGTTTTTTTAGTGATTAAACTATAAATTACCATTATTTTTTTACCTTTATTAGTACTGTAAGATCTGAAGTTTGCCAAATTTTATGATTCTAGGTCAAAAGTTTGTAAAAGTTTTTTTCTGTGATATTACTTAGACATATAACCAATTTTAGGATATTTTCCATTATTTGTATAATTCAATAATGTACCTAATAGGTACCATGCTTAAGACAAATAATGATTTAATGATAATAATGATTTTTAGGGTTCCGAACAAAACTGGTAAAAAGGAACCCTTATGGTGCGACTTAGTCTGTCTGTCTGTCACAGCTGGATATCTCGAGAACTACTAATGATATCCACTTGAAATTTGGAATAGTTTTAGACGACGTTTGCCCAACTATTTTGCAAATAAGAGACAAATAAAAATATTTATATTTTTTCTTCAATAGGGGCTGAAAGGGCGTCTTAAAAATTTGAAGTGCGGCTACTAGGACATAAAGGGTATCATATAATAGAGCGCTGCTTGCACACTCTCAATATTTTTTCTTTTTGTATTAAGCCGCATAGTTTTTGAATTATGATGAAAAATGTAAAAAAAATACCACCCCCCCCCCCCCCCCCTCCCCTTATTTCCGAAGTTTGCATAGAGAAAAATCTGAAATTATTTTAGGTGATAAGTAGAAGTTTATGTAAAGATTACAGGAAAAATAAAACAATGTCTCTAAATAGTAAACTTTTTCAGAAATCATCAACAAAAATTATATTAGTTCCACTATCGGTCAAGAGATGGAGCTGACCAAAAACTGCAATATTCTACATCGCGAATTCTCGGACGAATATGCCACGCCGATGAAAACATTTTTACGTTTAAAATGTCCTCCTTCCTACATACTCGCAGGTCGCTTTGGGTGAAGCACAGTTGTAGTTTTTTCTATTTTATAAAAGAAAAGATGGTACGGAACCCTCCGAATCCGACTGGCTCTTGACTGGTTTCTTCTTAGTATATTTTATACCGGTACCTTTTAGACTGTGTACGGACCGGCGGCGGGCGGCGGCCCCACGCACGCCAACGAACGACATCAGGCATTGCTCGCTTCACGTTTCTGGCCTTCGAAGATCAATCTAAAGCTAGGTAAAGGATTACTGGGAGCGATTCCAGTTCACATTCGGAGTTTCTGATCATCTGATTGAGACAGAGGGGAAAACAGAACCTCTTTGATGGCGTTCGTTGGCCTTTGTTGGTCCGGTGTGTACGCAGCATTAGCACAGAATATGGCATTAGGCAAGCGCGATTCATCGTAGATCGCATCAACGAACGCTTAGGGGCGCCACTTGCCTATCAATCAATAAAAAAAAAAACTTTACAGTTTGTTATCACTACAAAGCTACTAACATGTTGGCTTCTTACGTGCTTTTCTGTTGCAGTGATAATCTTTGGAACTAAAACAGTTTTCATACGACAGGACAGTCCATTTTGACAGCTAATTTCGTATTGCAAGTGGCTCCTCTGCCACGGCTATCACCGGAACAGACAGAAGTGTGGGACTATATTAAATTGCTTACTCTTGACGGCTGACACCCTGAGAAAACTCAGTTATTGTGATTTTAATGAATTAAAAATACGTAAACTATACTTGAATTAGATTTCGTTTTATTGATTTGTAGATCAATTTGAATTGTTGGAAAACGGACATTGATTATTGTGATTTGATTACGATTATTGTTATTTGAAATACCTAGAAAAAAAATAGTAATTAATCGCAAGGCTCTAGGTCAGCTAAGAGGATGAGGTTACTTCGTGCTTTTGAAACCGATGAGGACCGTGAAGCTCGGTTAATAAGCAATCGCAAGCGCAACACTGAATCCCGCGCTTGCGAGACCTACACCCATATACACACACATAATACCTTGCGGTCACTGGAAGGAAGTGTAGATTACACATAAAATAAACAAATACAAAAGTCACTTTACCGTGCGTACGAAGTCGCGGGCAACAGCTAGTGTATTGATAAATTAGACAACCTAAGTTTTTGTTGCAAATACGTTTATCTGGCAGTTGCTTCAGAATGGTGAGTTCGTGGACTTGTTATCTTGTTTTATCTTTCTTAAATTGATAATGGATGTCCAATCAGTTTAGTGTCACGATTGCTAGTTAGTGGAATTCTATTCTGGTGATAATTGCATGACTGTGTAGTGTAGTATTGGCTCAAAATGGAAACTGACGACATACAGAATGCAAGGAAGCTGATAAAGATGTTTGAAGCTCGAGCAAATATTTCGGAATTGGAGAAGGCAATTCATGAGATAGATTTAAAAAGTGAAGGCGAAAAGTCAGGTAATTTTTTGCGACTACCGAATTGCAACTATTTTGTTATTAAAACATAATATAGAATAGTTAAAAATCCCTTGCATTATTATCTAATACTTATATAAAATTCTCTTCCGTGACTTGACACCACCTTGACACAGTGTTGGTAACCAAACTCCTCCGAAACGGCTTGACCGATTTTTATGTAATTTTTGTGTATATTCGGTAGGTTCGAATATAGGTCTAGCTACCATACCACCATATTATAATATAGGTACCTTATCTAAGTCTGACGCCAAAACAATGATGTTTTCAGCATTATTGTGTTCCGGCAGTTAGAGATAACATAGCCAGTTCCTCAGTGATTAAGGATTCCGGGAATAATGCGCTTCCATCTTAAGCCTTATCATCACTTAACATCAGGTGTGATGAAGACTAAGTGCTACCCCGTTGTGGATAAAACAAAGGTCGTAAACTTTTTATTTTATACACCTAAGTAACAAGAGTGGCCCACCCGAAAATTAATTTAAATTTTTTTGGACATTCATTATTTTTATTTTTTTATGATTTGGCACTAAAAAATACACTAAATCATAAGACTCAATTTTCACCCTTCTCACACCAACCCCCATAATAGTATTTCTAAAAATAATTTACGTAGCAGCTTGTAGCACACGTTTGCCGGGTTTAATTATAAATTTTACTGTCGATTAATTAATAGATGTAAGTGAAACAGAAAACAATCAACTACAGTCCAATAAGCAGAAGTTTAAGAACGTAGTGATTACTTACATGCTCTTTGGTATAAGATCCCGTTTACTAGTGCCAAAGAATACTCTAGCTAGTGCATAGCATAAAAAAACTACAAACATTTAGGAATAATTTTAATGTTATTTTATTAAGTGAGTATAGAAAATTGGCGTAAGACACTTTTATTTAACCTTTAGCTTTAAAAAAGGTCACTGCGAAAATATTACTAGCACACTGAAAATACCTAATTTGACAGTAATCGACATTCTGAATGCTCCCGTTGTGCCACAAAATTACCTCGGGGTCACACCTTTTCCGTCTCTGGGGAAAGACTTGCCGAGGACGCATCGCATCGCATGTAGAGCTGAATTTTGAGTACATTTTTATCTACTACTAATTTATGTCTGTTTGACCGAACCAAACGAATTACGAAAGTAATGTAACAGCAAATAATTGGGTGTATAATTAATTATGTAGGGCAGAGCAGACATATTTTAGATTGCTATTTATATTATAACTAGCTTTCCGCCCGCGGCTTCGCCCGCGTGGACTACATGACGTTATCCTGCGGGAATGTGATACTTTTCCGGAATAAAAAGTAGCCTATGTTCCTCCCTAGGCTACAAAGTATCTGTGTCCCAAATTTTAGCCAAATCCGTTCAGCCATGTATCTACTAAGATAAATTAGTACTTATTAATTAATTATTACCAAAGGAAGTTAGTTTGTTCTAAAAGATCTATAAAGATCTTTTAATCTAAGCATTTATTTTACTATTTCTTTTGTATTACATTGGAAATTCTAAAAATCCTGAGATTTCATGAGTTTTGCAAAATCCGGCCGCAATCCTGAGATGAGTCCAAAAATCCTGAGATCTCGGAGAGACGGATATGGTAACCCTATCCGTAGGTACGACATACAACATAGGTGTTTTAGTCGCCAATTTAAAGTTCATATTCGAATGGACGACCATTTCTTATTCAGTGTTGAGTAGTAGCGCGTAACCGCGCGGATCCAAAAATGACCATTATAATATGAATTTAATTACTGTTTTGATACATCGGTATGCCAACTGTTTGTGCCTAATTACGCGCGTTGTACTCGTAAATACGAAGAGAATCATTATTGACCGGTAGTGTAGTACCACCAGCTTTTGTAACTGTAGTCACCGTTCGACGGTTCAGTGGTTAGAATATTAGTTGAGAGTAAATAGTACTTATGTAATAACTTGAGAAAAATATATTTATATCCTATTGCTCGGTTAAATAGCGTCTAGTCTAGAATAATGTTGATTAATAAGTAATTTTCCGATAACTTGGTTCGATATCAAGCAAGAATTCCTAGAGGCAGTAATATTACTTCTAAAAGCGTACTTCATCAAATCTACTCGTATTATGCTTTCAACCGCCTCTGTGGTCTAGTGGTTCACACCACCGATTTCAGACCAAGAGTTCCCGGGTTCGATTCCCAGTGGGGATACATATTGTATTCGGTTTGGTTGGTGGTAGGACTTGTTCTTAGTCCGCCTGGCTAGCTACCACCATCTTATCTAAGTCTGACGCCATAACAATGATGTTTTCAGCATTATTGTGTTCCGGCAGTTAGAGATAAGATAGCCAGTTCCTCAGTGATTGAGGATTCCGGGAGTAGTGCGCTTCCACCTTCAGCCTTATCACCACTTAACATCAGGTGTGATGAAGGCTAAGTGCTACCCCGATGTGGATAAAAAAAAAATAAAAAAAAAATGCTAGTGAAAAGACATTTTCCCATTGAAGAAAACAAAGGAAAACACTGAAATTATGTTATGCGTTATGTACTGAAGTTATGTTCTTTGACGTTTCGGTTTGGAAAATGTCCGATATTTCTCTAATCTTTTATCCTGAATAAACGCTTGACAAAGCCATTGGGTATCGAAATTGGGAATAACGATTCACATCATAAATACCAAATCTATTGAATATTTATCTGAAGGTTTCTTTTTGAATAACTTTACATCATATAATTGGATAATATGAATAAGTGGTGCAGTTTACAACGTTAGAAACGTTAGAATTTGTCGCTCATCACGACACGATTTGACTAATTTCTAGACTTGGTTGGAGCTATACTATAATAATTTACGTAGGTACTGATGCTAATGTTAGTAGTAACACAAACTAGTATACAGTGATACAGTGACTCAATTATTGAGGATTCCGGGAGTAGTGCGCTTCCACCTTCAGCCTTATCACCACTTAACATCAGGTGTCATGAAAGATAAGCGCTACTCCGTTGTGAATAAAAAAATACAGACTGGCTCATTTAGATCAGTCAGTAAGGCGTCTGAAACTATAGTCTACTAGCGCTCCGCTCGCGACTTCGTCTGTGTGGACACCATTTTTTACCCCCTTAGGGGGGAAATTTCCAAAAATCCTCTCTTAGTGCTCCCCTACTCTCCCCAAGGAACATACATTTCTTTCCCCAGATACGAAAACCATAAAACTAGTGCTTAACTACCTACTGTACTATAGTTTGGTATTGAAACAATGTATGTGATGGTGTCCAATCTATAATTGCAGTTTTTCTTGTCACAAAAATCGATGACATGATGGCTCAAGAACAGATCATTGCGCCTGTCTTATTGTTTGACTTGCCCATACCGACCAATCTAAATGGGCCACTCGGTAAATTGTTCTTTTATGCCTGTGACTGTTTGGTTTACTCCTATATGGATCTGTCTGACTGATGATCTCTTATGTACCAGTTCGATAATATGTAGTTAAAATGACGAATTGAGAGTGTTAGTTACTCACAACACAATAGATTGCTCTTTCTTTGTTAATCGCAAGCGTTTAGTTAATGTAGTTGCTTGTGAACACAGAACTTGTGATTAAAGCGATTAACCTATAATTTTAATTTAGTTCCAAATTATTATATTACTTTTATTTATAATATCCTTATTATTGTCAGCAGCAAACGAAGCAGAACGAGGTGCATCCTCAAGTAGTCCAGCCGCAGAGCTAGAGGCTCTGATCGAGCGCCTAGAGAGGGTCACCTCGCGGTTGGAGCGCCTGCCCGAGTTGCGCGCGCGCACGCCGTCACCGCCGCGGTCGCCCGCGCCCTCGCCCGCTTCGGCCGCAACCCCGCCTCCGCCCGAGCTGCCAGAGCTTGAGGTGTCAGACAGCATGAGTGTCAACGGGTATCAAGATCTTTTACAGGTAAATATCCAATCATTACTTACGCGCATTCACCAGCCGGCACTCGGCAGTACAGAGGGTCATCTCTCGGTTGGAGCGCCTGCCAGTGTTGCTGTTGCTGAGAGGTTGGATAGATGCATCTGATGCCATTTTAGGGCGACATGGACACAGAGTAATAACTCACAGCTTACTTAGCTCCAACTAAAACACTTAAGAACTAGTATAGTAGGCTTTTCGTCAAAATAAGAGCTATGATATGAGTGTTATACACGGAAACAGTTAACAAGGCAAAGACTTTCAGCGATTCGTCTTGTTTTAAGTATTTTCATTTCATAAACCCAACCACCAATAAAAGTGCCGTAAAATAATTGATTAAATTCCGCTGGCAGTTTAATGGGATTACTTTCTAAAGCTCCACAGGGATGGCTAAGCTTTTATCCCTACTAATATAAAATAATTTATATTTTAGTAGTTTAGCGAAAGTAACTATCTGTCTGTCCGCTAAGCTTTCACGCCTAAACTACTTAACCGATTTTGATGAAATTTGGTACAGAGATTGAGTTGGCCTTGGGAAAGGACATAGGCTAATTTTTATCCCGGAAAAGCATGTGCTCTGTAGTCCACGCGTGCGAAGCCGCGGGCGGAAGGCTAGTTTTGAATAAATAATGGACGAGTTAATTACATATTTGTTTATTATCAAGTTTTTTTATAAGTATTGTATGTTGTGAGTGTGTCAATAAGGTGTGGCAACGGTTGAATCATTAGTACAAATAAGTGTGAGTACCAAGAGTCAGTTGACTTGGCTCACGTCTATTGATGATGACTCATTTATTGTTTTGTCACGATTTTTGTTTATCTCAAGATATTGGGTGTTCTTTTCTGTCTTGTTTCAATACAGTAATACAGCCTATAAACAGTATTTTTTTTCTTTATTAACGATTAGTATTAGAATAATTTCAGATTAGACAACCCAATAAGCGAGCAATAATATTTATACCTTCAAAACAAAATCTTCCTGTCTTATAATATTTTTTTTGTTATATACAAGACGTATACTGATGATTAAAAGGCCTAAGTTTAATAGGCTTGGCTTCGCAAGTTCGCATACAAAGAACCCTTTTCTAACTAAACTTATAAACTGTGGTTACTTTGATTATCCGAATAGAAGAAGGAATGATGGAGTTAATTGTATTTTCTCTGTGTTAAGATTAGAAATGGCCCTTTGTTATTTCTTTTGTGAGTTGGCGAAAAGGGTAACCACCGCAAAATCACTTAACTCCAATTAAAGCTGAGACGGGGCAGCCAATAGCGAGGCGTTTCTCGGGAAGTATTCTAAGGTCAATTTCCGCACCTGTCGTCAACAAAGGGTTAAATGGGCTGGCACCTCAGATCATATAATACTATACTAGGTTATGATCTGAGGCTGGCACCCGTTTTAACCAGGATTACATCCACTTTACTTGCTTTATTTAATTTGGAAATTGCTATTTTATCAACAGAAAATAAAACATTTAAGGGAGTAAGTATTATTGTTCAGGTAGTGTTTTCATGAATAATTCTTTATATGAGCCGAATCCACCGAACCAAAGTTGTCAATTTTGTGTCCTCTCATCTTATCAAATCTTATCATATCAACGTTGAATTATGACAGTGTGATGTGATGTTAATGTAGTGTGTGGTGTGACCATCCACATTTCTTGTAACTAGTGTGTAAAAAAGCACTACTATTGAACTACAATTGAAACACGATTGAGACACGATTATGACTTAACGTTAGCAGACTTGGCCCCCTGATCGAAAAACTGTTACAATGTCATTAGAATACGAAGGAAAATTTTGCCACCGTTTCCAAAGTTTTGATAGCTTAGAAAACGGGCGGCATTGTAGCCAGAATACCTCGGTTCAAATCTAGTCTGTATTTTACACTGGCACTCCCGGAGTGCAACCTGTTGTTTTTTTTGGTTAAAAACATCTACACAATTTAATAATTATACCTGTAACACATCATACTCATAATAATCATAAACATGAAACAGTTAAATTTAATTACTTATTTACTTAGTTCATAAACACTTTTTTGTCGACTGTATCTGGTACAAATTACTTTTATTGAAATTCGGGGCCTCCACCACGGGGGCGTCACACACCGGCGGGGGCGTAACCCACGAACCCACAATTTGATGTCTACACGTGTTGATGACATAGTTGCCAACAACCTTTACACAGCATCCGGATCATAAATTGAATACTTAAGCAGTTAATTAAATTGTGAGAAGAATTTAATTACCAACGGCTGTACGACTACTTTACTTTTATGTCACTTACCTTTTCTTTTATTTACTTACGTATCCCACAACAGAGGCTGCCGCTCGCTGTGAAGCTCAATTACGAATTTTATGGCACATTCGTATCGTAAGCAAGTGAGGCGGCTCAAATAGCTTTACGAATTATTCATGCGTGTTACTTGTATGAATTTATGAAGCCGCTTATTTCCTACGTTCGCGTTCTCGTTCTCGCAGCGCGCGCCCTTGTTTTATCTCCACTTCTCCACATCTCTCCACAGACACATCTAATATCAACATTATTTGCATACTTACTTAAATAAGCGTGCCTTTTCCAAATGTTTGTTTTGTGTGGGTTATATTTTTTATTGATTCTTTATTGTACATAAAAACACAAATGGCCGACTTAATGCGAACAGTCTGAAAAGGTTGGCTTTAATGAAAATTCATGAATTCACAACCGACACGAGTAAGGGGATAGTTTAATCGGTATATACTCGGTATAACTGATTAATAGTTTAATCATTACATTATACAATTATTAATTAACAAAATTGCTGTCAAGTCGTTACACAAAGTTTGGAAGTTAGAGTAACATAAATAATTAATATTGTAAAGAAAATGTTGTTATAGTACAGAACAACCCTTTACCTGATGTTTCTAAATATTTATTCAGTAGGTACCTAACAGTTCATTGTTCGGAATATTTTAAATAACAAAATAGAAATTTTGAGGGTAAGTTTTTCATTACCATTGTTGTCATAGGTAACCCATCATAAATTGTTAATAAAACAGTATCCCAATTCCGATTCTAAAGAATTTTCACTAAAATTCGAATTAGCTCGAGGATTGATACGGCATACCTACTGAAAGGTACTTACTAAACGTAATCCGAATATCTACCTTACCACCCATATCGATTAGTATCGGGATACGAGTGGACCCAGATTTTTATGAGCTCACTAACAGTTCAAATATTGTTATACCTACTCAAGATTTGATTGATGTACTGTTTCAGTGATCTCATTTTCATGAAAGCATTAGCATATCAATTTCAATGGTTTCGTAATATTTTACCTCATTTTAGTAAAAGCGTTGTGATATCAATTTCAATAGGGTATTTGATTGTTTTTAAAACGAAGAAATTGCTATTCTATGGTATTCTTAATTCTTATAAGTACGAGTACCAAATGTGAAAAAAACTGAATCTGGTTTACAAGCGACTTCCGAGATGTTAAAATGTGACTTTAGCCGTCTATTTCTAAAACGAAATTTTCTATGGCGCTATGGCGCTACAGGCAAGTGACGTCACATTCCTGTAACGCTCTCCTTCTCTAGTAAGAAAGTTTGATCCTCGATACCTCTGAAAATATTTAAGATATTTTATTTATATATAGACCTGTATTGTTTTGTGTTGCTAATATTACGAAAAAGATTTTTATAAGTACTTACCTACTTAAGTAAAAACAAATATTGTAAAATACCCTACTGTTTAATGTAAAAGATTCCGAAGCTATCTGCTGAACTTGGCCAACTGCCAAATATCTTAGCTTAAAATGTTTGATATTGAAAGCTGGCAGTTAAGTGTGTTGGTTATGCCCACTTAAGTGACGATTGATGTTTCTAGTTTCTGTATCAATTTGTTACATTAGTGCCGTCGAATCGGGGCGCAATCATGATCCATCACGTCACTGCCTCGCTACTACCTACTTCGGCCATCCCTATTCCGACAGCCGGAAAAATGCTAAGATGATATACTTGTATTTTTACTGTTTGTAACTATTACGAAATTGCATGAATGTGGTAGAAGTGAAATTTTTTCATATTTATGGTATTCTCATGAAAGAGCACTTAAATACAGTTGCAGTACGAGGAGTCCAATATGAAATGAACGTTATACTTCTGGTAGTAGATGACATCCATAACATAATGTGTTCAAGTCGCTTTATCATATCACTAGCTGTGCCCCGCAGTTTCACTTGCGTTAATTTGAGGTAAAGGAAAAAAAATCCTACTAAAAAAATTTAGTTTTTTTCCCGTTTTTGCTACATTTTTCATTAATGCTCCACTTCTGGTAGTCGTAGCGATGTTGAGCGTGAGCTCGATAAATGATCTATCCAACACAAAAAAAATATTCTAATATAAATAAGCTTTGGTCTTATTCTCAGGTCTTATAATCATAACAAAAAAAAATGCGTTAATTTCATATTTTTGTGAGAATATAATCATCTAGACGTATCATCTATTCATCACTGGTTATCCATGTTCGTCCCCTTTGGGTTAGTAGACAGTACTTAGCTAAAGTAACGTGAACTTCAGAAGTAAACTTTTTATTTTGTTCCCAGGGTCCTCTTCGGACGTATTTGCAGCTGTCCCAGCAGATTGGCGGCGATGTTGCCACCCACGCCAATCTGGTCAACGCTGCCTTTCAGTAAGTATTCATAAAATAATATCTATCTTCTCAAACATTTTAAAGAGCTCCCTTTGAACAAGATGTTGCGACAGAATCAATTGATCGCCTGTTCGAAAATGTCAATTGAGCAAAATGTAGAAATACACCCATGCGGAGCGGAAACTGATTCCGTTCGTTTTGCATTGAACTCGAAAATGAATAGAATTCGACATCATCTTTTCTTTAGATTATTTTTCTCTTAGACGTTTGGTTCTAGTTTACCATGGCAAATTTTTATTGATAAGTACAATAGCTATCGCTGAATTTGATCAACAATACCACTAGATAAACGGTTGGAGTGTAAAAAACGACCGAGCGAATAAGAGCGCACTTCAAAATTGCGCTCTTATTTCTTATCGATTCCTGTCATTTTTGACGTAAGATCGTAACATTCGTAACCTTCTTTTTCGTTTTTTAAATCGTCAGTCGGTGCCATATTTGCGTGTTGTTTTAGTTCGTGAGCCGTTATCTATCAGTTGTATTGTTGATCGAAGATCGCTGGCAATCCAGCGCTGGCTACTGTTTTGTCGTGCCAATGCAGCGCTGGCCTGGCATAGAGTAAAACGGCTGTCAACTTACTGGAACCGTTTTTAGGCGCCTTAAATCGGCGCCAGCTAATGAGTTAATGTAAATCAGTGCCCGTAGTGTAAGTTTTTATGTCAAAAAACGCAAACTATTTCGAATGCGTATTAATGTCAATTTGTATGAAAACTGTATTAGCGCCTCTAGCGGCGAGTAGCGCGCTTATATAGTTTTCATACAAATTGACATTAATACGCATTCGAAATAGTTTGCGTTTGCGTGACATAAAGACTTACACTCGGGGTTATAAGCGCGCTACTCGCCGCTAGAGGCGCTAATACAGTTTTCATACAAATTGACATTAATACGCATTCGAAATAGTTTGCGTTTTTTGACATAAAAACTTACACTACGGGCACTGCCATTAAATCTAATTCTTTTGCACTCGAGTATTGAACGGACTTTCAATAATAGGGCACAGCTGCGGTACATCCAGCTTGCAGCGGCCCGGAGCAAGCCAGGCCAAGCCGAAGAGATGCAGCTGCTAGCGCCCACCAGCGAGCAGATCTCAGCCATTCAGCAGTTCAGGGAAAAGAACCGCGCGTCGCAGTTTTTCAACCACCTCTCCGCGATATCCGAGAGCGTTCCAGCGCTAGGATGGGTGGCTGTTTCTCCTACGCCAGCGCCTCACGTGAAAGAGATGAACGATGCTGGCCAGTTCTATACGAACCGTGTGCTCAAGGACTGGAAAGAGAAGGACAAGAGGCACGTAGAATGGTGCCGTGCTTGGGTTCAGTTGCTTTCAGACCTGCAGGCATATGTTAAACAATACCATACCACCGGGCTCGTATGGTCAGGTCAGTGCTCTTTGCTTTCCATAGTATGTAACGTAATAGGTACACTGTATATTTAAATGGGAAAAGCACATGGTGTTTGAACTTCTGAAACCACAAATTCATTAAATGCACTCAATCGATTTCATTAGCTTTGCTTTGCTTGAAAAGAGTGGTAGAATCGTAATACTATACAAAGTATAATGTAAAAAGAAATTAAAATATTTTCATACCGTGCAGACCGCTGCACTACACATTCACTGACCAGTGAATACAAAACTAAACGCGAATAAATTCGCGAGTAACAGCAGAACCTGTGGTGTAAAATTTTCAGACTCGGTTGGCTGCTGTGTCGGCCTCGCTTCGTTTACCTGATTTATTATTCTTTCTGAAAGCCACGGCCACAGGCAATTGAAGTTTGAAATGTAGTAAAAATGTGGTTGAAAGTGCAGTTTATTTATAGTGGTTATATTATATGATTTTACAAATAATAAAAACGTGGAAGTTAGTCACATGGGCTGATATTAGACGTATAAAAATCTAAAATTAGTTCAATAAAAGTTATGTAGACAGTCATTATTAAATTTTAAATTGCCTATGATATTTATACTAACTCTCCCGACAGACAATAACATTATTATTAAATGTCGTTTTGCATTCAATAAATAAAAATATATCTATGTCCATTTGTCCCTGTCTCTTACTAAATTAATGTGACTACGATAAGTCGAAGTTGTACCGATCTCTTTGATGAGTTTATCGCCAAGTAATGTACATTACGAGACGGACTCGTGATGACCCTCAACTCAAGATTTAATCAGCTGGGGCTGGGGGCGTTTTAATTTGGTAAGTTACGTTTAAGTTACCTTTTGTTGGACTTTAGGTAAAGGAGGCGCCCCTCCCCCGCCGCCGCCGGGGGGCATGCCCCCCCCGCCGCCAGTGCTACCAGAAGTAGACTTCTCCAACATGAGTTTGGACGACCGCAGCGCCCTCTTCGCTGAGATCAACCAGGGAGAGAACATTACTAGCAGTTAGTATAATTAGCAGTTCACATTTTGTTACATACTTACCTTTAACTTAGTCCCAAGTTACGTGAAATATACGTGATATGAGTATGAACGAGTAATATAGATACTTAGATGAGAGTGTTTTGGGACAACACTCAACGTTGCATTGACCTTATAAAGAACAAATTCTAATTGAATACTTTTAAATAGGTCTTAAAAGTACCAGAATAAAATATCAATGCGTTTTATTTTTAAATGCTAGTCTTATTATTATATTCTTAGGTCAATTCTATGCATAACTATATTGGCGATGACATTTCCATAACTCCACAAGAAATAACGTGATCAAATCAACTTGTCTTCCTACGGGAAATTATTTTTCATCAAAAAACCCTTATCGCCCGGGGCAGCAATATTGGTTTCCACATCTCGAATGATGACTGGAATAATATTGTGGTTCTATTTATTTATAGTTATTAGAATTTACTAACTTTATAAAAAGGATTGCAAAAAGGAAATCATCCAACAATAAATTATTGTTTGTTCATGAATTTTTGTTGAACAGTTGTTGGGATCAAATAGTTTGTAATTTAATTATAGCATAGATAAACTTTGTTAATTATCTGGTCTTTATATTTATTTAATTTGATTATTAAATCGGAATCCAGAAACTATTCACCATAATTCCACACACCTCACTCATAAAACAAGACCCTAATGAATCGTATAAGAGGAAATATTCTGCAGCAACGCGAGAAGCTTAATTGAGTTGATTCCATGATTAGCTACATCAAAGCCTCGCCGACCAGAGTTTGGGAGAGTACTATACTTATACATTCATACGGTTGCTAGTTTCCTTTGAACCGTTACAAGATTATGTTGTAATATAAACACGAGTACTCTGCTAATTGCACGCTATGTTCTTTCATCGTTGAGATCGCTCTCCACATTGAACACTCATTCAATAATAGAGGGTTTAAGGAATTATGTAATAAAAGTTTACTTACTTAAGAATATTTCTTCCAAGCTTTTAACCAATATTTTATTATGATATAAAAAGAAGTAGGTATTTCTTAACAACAAATCTTATGTTTCAATTCTTATAATTGTCATCGAATGACCTTTTGCCACTGATTCCCTACAGGCTTGCGTAAAGTGACGTCTGATATGCAAACCCACAAGAACCCGCAACTGCGCCAGGGCCCGGCGCCGTTCAAGGCGGCCTCGCGCGGCGGCGCCCCGGCCAAGCAGCTGCCGCAGCCCGGCGCCGGCACGCTGCCCGACAAGCCGCCCGTGTTCACGCGCGACGGCAAGAAGTGGCTCATTGTAAGTGACGCAGCTATCTCATATGGTACTAGCTACACCCCCAACTGCGCCAGGGCCCGGCGGCGCCCCGGCCAAGCAGCTGCCGCAGCCCGGCGCCGGCACGCTGCCCGACAAGCCGCCCGTGTTCACGCGCGACGGCAAGAAGTGGCTCATTGTAAGTGACGCAGCTATCTCATATGGTACTAGCTACACCCCCAACTGCGCCAGGGCCCGGCGGCGCCCCGGCCAAGCAGCTGCCGCAGCCCGGCGCCGGCACGCTGCCCGACAAGCCGCCCGTGTTCACGCGCGACGGCAAGAAGTGGCTCATTGAGTGACAATGCCATCACATGCATGACCCGGCGCTTTTCAAGGCGGCCCCGCGCGGTGAGGCTATTATATTAGAGACCAAAGGGTCTAGACAAGTGGCTTTCTTCTATTATCGATATCGCCTTCGAATAGAAAGATAATGTATGGGATTGACATTAGCGATGCCACGTGACCACTAACTAATGTCAATCCCATACATTTTCTTTCTGTTCGAAAGCGATATCGATAATAGAAAACCACTTGTCTCGGGGGGCAACTCCCTGATTCGTAATGTCGAGCAAGCTAGTTTTGTAACCGACCGACACGACTATCCAGTCCAGACCTGGTTTTTCACTAAACCTTCGTCAAAAACTTGCTAAAATCCTTTGTTCTCGCAATAGTTTAATCATAAACAGTACCAAAGTTTTGATGTAAAATCCCTCACAGTTTTGAAACAAACCTTGACATTAATAAATTTATTTACTGTCAGAATAGTTACTTACTTGTTTACCTATTCACTACAATCAATATATCAACTTTGGTTCATAACGCAAAAGTCAGATTGTTTGCTTTTGTCACTGAGCCAACTTCGTATGAAGTCCATGAATAGCTTAGTGTTTCGTTCTTCTTTCTATCACTATTATGTACGCATAACGGACGTCTAAGTAATAAAAACCGTATAATCATGTCATGAGATTTTGGTTGAGCATTATGGTGCTCCGACTCTGCAACAATAATACCTACAAATTACTTACAAATGTTAGGAACTATTACTACATTGTGTTAGAAATTGTTAGATGTCTTAAGTAGGTACAATTTCTTACCATGGTAGAGATCAAGTGTTTGTTACTAAAAGGCTTAGGTTTAAGCAATCACCAGATATAATGAAATATAACGCCCAAAAAATCGTAAGTACTTACCAGAATTTAATCCCCATTTTAATATGAACTTATCACCAATAAACGTAAAGTCTGCTAACCTAAAAAAGCCAAGTATCTTCAGAATAATCGCTGAGCTACCCAAAAAGGCCACGCATGCACCAAATATGTACTCGCATTTTATTTAAAAATTTCATCCAGATATGTTACACAATTTTATCCTAATAAAGTAAATTAATACATAAAAATCATTGTTTACCCAAAAAATATAAATGAAGTTCTAAAGGTTTACCGATACTACCGTAAAATGTTTACTAAAGGCTGAGCTTCTTAGAGCTTTCAATAAAATAACGGCCCCCAACAAAAACATAAGTTTGCATTCATTTATTAATGGCTACCATTTCAAGCGGCAGTTTACATACGAATAAACTTAAAACTTAATAAGGCAGTCCTCAGTGTAATTTTAAAATTAGCGGTGACGGTGTAGCGACGGATGGGAGGGTTGGGAAATAAGCCGCGAGACTCAACCAATTTGCCATCAATATAATAAACTTATAGTGCGCCAATCTTTTCTGTTCCGGTGATTATATTTGGAACTAAAACAATTTTCATACGACAGTCCATTTTGACAGCTAATTTCGTATTGCAAGTGGCTCCTCTGTCACGACTGTACCCGGAACAGAAAAGCTTGTGGCTCTGTACTTGGTTATATGAATATGTCACCGGAAAATAATAAAAACCGCAAATTTATAAATGTTCTAAAAAAAATAACTACGAAATTTAAGGCAATCGCTTCGCTGGCGCTTCGCGATTGCCTTAAATTTCTAACCTATCACGTGTTCTACAGGACTTCCGTAAATTTTTAAATTTCCTAGGAAAATTATAAATTTGCGGTTATTGTTATTTTCCGGTGACACATACATTTTATGGCAAACGTAGTGATATAATTGGGTAGTAATGACACAAAACTTTGCTAGTTAAAATTTGGTGCACGCGTAGCCTTTTTGGGTTATGAAAAGTTTTTGTAGTGCAGGCATGACATAAAAAGCCCGAAAAATTTTGGTACAGGTTTCATTTATTTGTACATAATATAATTTTTTTGGATGAGGCTGTTTAGGGTAACGATTGTTTTTTTGGTGGTCATTAAATTTTATCCCTTACTAAAATGTTTACTAATTAAACATTTTCTTACAGAAGTGTGGGAGAGCGACTAATGTTTAAATTTCTAATATTAAATATTCACTAAATTTTAGTTGTATCTTGTTATTGAACAATTTATAAAGCCGTCTGCACACAACATTTTATACGTTCGCCTAAACTCTAGTTAAATCGTGCTCAAGTAGGAATGTTGCTACTTTATCAAAGTAGATCTTGAAAGCCATTCAACCATTCATGCGTAAGCTTTCGTCGAAAGATTTGCCACGTTTTATATTGGCGTCAGATAAATGTTTAGTGCTCACAATGCGTGCACAATAAATAAACATGACTGTCCAAAATGTTACGAATATTGCTTTCATTTATATTGGCGGTATTACCCCAAAGAATACAGACTTGATGAAGAATTTTTTACGTTTCAAGACGACGACTTTGTTCCAATAACTTTAGGGAGACAGTTAATCATTAATTTCAGAAACGATGGGTTCAAGATTTTTGTTTTCCACTGAAGTTAGACTTTTCTAAGGTCTTAATCTATCTCTAAAATAGGGGTGTTATAAGTTTGACGTATCTGTGTGTATCTGTCTGTGGCATCGTAGCTGCGGTTTGTTTTGTTTAAAAGCTGAGGTGATCGAGTGAAGATCTGTCCAGACTTTTCAAGTTCATCAGCATCATGAGCTCAGCTCTTTTACACGCATTTGTTATTTATTATTTACTCACAAAAATATGTGTAATTTAAAAAGAATGAATCAAACATAAAAATGAAAATTTTAAGAATTTTCCCGCAAATATAAATAAATAAAGAAAAAAAACCTTTCCCGATCAAGGGACCCCGACATCTAATATACCCTAAATAACACTCCTCTTTTTGTGGTCCCCTGACCGAAAAAGTTTTTTTTGTATCGGGGTTGCTTTATTGTAAAGCAGTGTGTGCGTACCTAAATGTATACCCCTCAGGGGATGTTAAAAAAACTACATTTATCTCCTTTATTTGTTGAACAGGAATACCAAAAGGGCAACCCTAACCTGGTAGTGGAGAACGCTGACATGAACAACGTGGTGTACATGTTCCGCTGCCGCGACTCGGCGCTGACGGTGCGCGGCAAGATCAACGGGGTCGTGCTCGACTCGTGCACCAAGTGCGCAGTGGTGTTCGACAACCTCGTCTCTAGCGTGGAGTTCGTCAACTGCCAGTCCGTGCAGATGCAGGTCAGTGACTAGTTGTTGTTAGTGATAATGAGGAAGTTTACAATTGTTTTTATTGTTTAATTTTAAAGAATAAGCAAAATAAAACAAAACTGTGAAAAAAAAACTTAAATATTCCAATAAATTAAAAAGTTATGGGACTTTGAAGTTGCACTTGCAAAAATAATTTCGCTTTACATGGGACTTCAGGTAGTATGACGAAGACCCAACGACTACAACGACGACGCGCGCGACTCCATAGTACTTGTTCATTTTGATCATCGCTTGCATTTTGGGAAGTCGCGTTATGCTATTTAAACGATGTAGCCAGGCGCGGGTACAAGAGGGGGGGCAATGGGGGCGATGCCCGCCCCCCCCTGGCACTCAATTTTAACTACAATTTTTTTGCATTCATCATTTAAAAAATTTAACACTAAACTAAACTAAAATACAAACTAACTAACTTACTAAACAATAAAAAAAAGTAATAAATATTCGTAAATGAGCAGAAACAACTCGAGAGCATATCGGCGCGGCCGCGGGATTATGGACTGTGACGTCATAGGCGAGTCGTAGACCGCGGCCGTTTCGCGCGAAAATACGTAGTTTTTAAAACATTTTAACTCGGTAATTTATTGATCGATTTAAGTATTTTTTTAATACAGTTGCTCAAAAAGTGGCGTATTGCAGGGACGTATAGCGTTCGGGATGTGGGCTATTACACACTCGAACTTTTTCTTTACCTTTCCCGAACTCGTGCGTTTTCTTTCCCAACTGTCAAAATATTGTCTAATAAAAAGAAAAAACCAACCACGAAGTTTTTACAAAAAAAAAATCATAGAAGTTTTTATGATTCATGCAAATATTTCTAAAAAGAAGCTACTAATTTGTTTCAATATCAGATTTAAAAGTAGGTAATTTTAATTATACATTAAATTAATATTAGTATCGGCCAAATTAAATTTATGAATATAAAAAATACATAAAATTGGCTGTATGACCACAGATTACTAAATATGGTATGACGTGCACTATTTACCATAGTATCTGCTTATAGGAGTTTGCGCAAGTAAGTGAAAAGAAAATGAGGGACCTTATTTCTTAATTTTCTAAATTAGTTTTTTCTGGTTTTTATTGTGATAGGTACTTAGTATGGTGGAATTAGTGCAATAATGTGGCTTTAATGGAAAACGATGTGGTAAAAGAGAGAAATGAGGAAAGGCGCTCCTGTAGGATTCGGATTGCTTTTGTTAGGTTTCATTTCATTTAATTTAATTTTCATTTCATATCAATAAAAAAAATCTACTGAAGCCTTGGCTGTATGATCATAGTTTCCTTTGCCAACCCAGAATGAGTGAAGAAAACAAAAAAAAAGTCTCTGCTTATATTCTTTTACGATTAGTTAGTTGAGTTTATTGTTTTATTATTTTATTAAATTGCTTAATTTTTTCGCATCTGTATTAAAAATAGTTGTTCAGTACACGTGCGGAACCGTCATTGCAACTTGTTCCGACTGTCAACCCTCACCTTCGGCTGCGCCTCGGCTCGGGTAGACATTTGTCGGAACTCTTTGCAATGACAGGCTTTCCGCACTTGTAATGAAATCTACTATTTTCAGATATCTTTTAGTTTTGAACTATATTTTAATCTTATTACGTTAAATATAACAATATCAATATCATGAAACTTCATCATTGTGGTGCGGCCACACACTCGTCGGATCGCAAGGAAAGTGCCGTGGTCTCCTCCGGGAGCACGGAGAGCTCGAGCCGCGGGGATACTGTCACGAGGGGATCGAGCGCAGAGGATACTTTGCTTCGAGATTCTATCCATCACGACTCGATCACTCAATTTTACTATCTGTGTAGGTTAATCACTGGCTTTATTTGTCATGGCTCAGAATGACACACTTGTTGAAGGCAATTTTGATAGATTAAGAAACTGGAAAAGCAGATGTACATTTACGCGTATCTTCAAATAAAAATACCGAGTTCCCAATAAACATTATATGAAATTGTAATAAACAATAATTAAGCTACGGTCTGCGGTTGGGCCTGATAGTCATCATCGTACTTGATTTTCTCTATGGCCAGCTGGCTGGTGGTCTCCTCCGGGAGCACGGAGAGCTTGAGTCGCGGGTCGTGGTAGTCGCACGGGGGGATCGAACGCAGAGGATATTTTGCTTCGGGAAACTCTTGAGGCTCGCAGAATTCCCGGTGTAACGCTGTTTCTTGTACGTCCTGAAAAGATTTTGAGCTTTAGCCTGGCAGCAATAGTGTTGTTTTAGGCCTCATTTCCACCTGCAAGTAAGTCTTCTGCGATAAATGTCCGACAGTCTGTCAGATAGCAACTTGCAAGTGCAACTTGCAACTTTATCTTGCTTTGACGTGTTGAAACGCTAGCCTATACCTACGTCATTTGAACAAAAATGTAATAATTAAGAGCGTTTATTTACATATTTAGTTTAAGTGCTAAACAGTGTGAAACGAGCCTCTATTTTATTAAAAGAGAAAGTTTTTATTCACTAATTCAGATTTTGTTACTTTGGAAATTTAAACGTTGAAAGCTAGAAGTCTTGATTAACTATTTTAATGAAATTTGTGTGGCCACCAAATATCCATACATCAAGTAGAACACCTGAGTATTCCAATCTATTATTAGCGCGATGGCAATAGCGATTTATGGCGCGATCAACAGGCCCTGGTGTTTTAAAGTGCTGAAAAGAGAGAAACGAGCCTTTATTTTATTAAAAGAGAAGGTTTTTATTTACTAATTAAGATTGTTTGTTACGTACTTTGGAAATTTATATGATGAACGCTAGATGTCTTGATTAATTATTTTATGAAATTTGTGTGGCCACCAACATCAAGTAGAACACCTGAGTTTTCCGTGCTTAACGAAGTTATATTATTAGCGCGATGAATGAGGTGCGATGGCCATAGGTTATTCTAATTTATGGCGCGATCAACGTCGGCTAGCGTAACGGTGCTGCGTTTCATGATACCTCGCTATTATTTAACGCGCGCTGTAGCGCTGTTCAGTCAACACCTGCTTTTAAGAATGTCTGTCACGCCATCTTGTTTTTATAGTTTTTATTTCAGATTTTTAATTATTAATGGTGTATAAATAGTTTCTAATCGTAGATATCCTAATTTGAACGTAGCTAATGCTAAACAAAAAATTACGTTTAATGTAAGATACTCGTCCAACTAATATAATAAATGTGAAAGTTTAGATGTTTGTATGTTTGTTACTCAATCACGCCAAAACGGCTGAACGGATTTGGCTAAAATTTGGGACACAGGTATTTTGTATAATAGAAATAATGGCATTTTTTTTCTTAATATTCTTTAAGATTTGAAATTTGCTACTAGAGTTAATTTAAATTAATGTTTGTTAGAAGTCTTATTGAGTGTAAGATTTTGTTATTCAGTTTTATGAGCTCATCCGTCCTTGCTCAGCCAGCCAGATCGTGACTTAAATGTAGAGAGGATGTAAACTACGTGCCTAGTGAAGCGCATACGACAGTCTACATGACAGGGAATATGCTTCGAGAAAATATGACTAGATTTAAAATTGCGGTGAGCACGAGTATCTTTTACGATATTTGCATCTTTATAGCAAGAAATTCAAAGACGAAGAAAGTTAAGTATGCTACTATTTTTGGTTTGAAATACGTTTTTAAAATCTTTTATTCCTTTTGAATGTATTCCAAGGTCGTCATTTTTTAAAGAATATCAAGAAAATCCTGACCTTTGACGCCCTTCGTGGCCGTGGCTGAGGTATGGACCGGTTTTCAAGGTGCCGCTATCTGTGGAGGTCACGGGTTCGATTCCCGGCCGGGTAAATTTTGTAATTTTGAACCCGAAATTTTTCAATATTTCCTCGTGTCTGGGTGTATGTGGTATTACCCTTCGTTGTTTCCAATTTCCATAACACTAGTGCTCAAGCTACTAAAGTTTGTTATTAGAGCAATTTATGTGATGGTGTCCAATATTTATTATTCACTAGCGGCCGCCCGCGGTTTCAGCCGCGTGGTTTCCGTAGGAATATCGGTATAAAAAGTACCCTATGTGTTATTCCAGCCTATAATCTATCTCTGTTGCACATTTCATCCAGATCCGTTCAGAAGTTTTTGCGTGAAAGAGTAACAAACATCCATACATCCATCCATACTCACAAATTTTCGCATTAGTAGGATTATTTAAATATTTACTTTTTTGCATTCACAATGCAATTCTTATAATTGAAAAATGGAAAATAGAGTATTTGTCAGACGGGTCGACGTTTTCAAAAATACTTCATTTTCCATTTTTCAATTAGTAGGATTAGTATCATTTTGTGCTGAAATAGGAAAATCAAAACTTACCTCATAATTATAGCAGCAACCTCTAAACGCGTTCTGTGTCCAACTAAGGCTGTAATCGTCGTGCGGCGCATCATCACAGCTGTTCCTCAAATCGCTGTCGGAGTCGGAGTACTCCCGCAGAGTGGGTTTCGAGTAGTCCCCCATCGCCTCCTGCGATGCCGCGTCGATCCGCGACTCGATGTTCAAGATCGTCATCTTGTTACTTATCACCATATTCAAAGTCTTCTGCCAGTCTTCTAACAAGTTCTTGATACTTTCCATCTGTAAACGCGTCACGTTTGTAAGAACACGAACTTTTATCATTAACACACGTAAATACAAAGAGCCTTTGTTTCTATTTGCGGACTAATGAAGACAAACGGGAAACTTGTAAGGTTAAAGTAACATACGCAAGGGATTTTTTTTCTGTTTTACTGAAACTGAACGCGTACAAAAAAAGGTTCGTGTACCATTTACATACCACCAGATTAATCATTGCAGATTTCAGCGGAAAAAAGATTAATGTTGTTTGCTGAGAGTTGAAATGCTGCGATGAGCGGGGCGGGGTATTTGTACGCAGATTACGCCCGTTGAACTAATGATTGATAGCAATATGCTTACCCTTTTCTTTAACAATGCGTGCTTATGTGCGCGTCGCAATCGCTTTTGTTTGATGAAATGCTTCAGATACGCGACTTTGTATACGTTCGTGACCTTTACGATCTTCACTCGGCAGTCCTGCTTCATATCCATATCGCTCAATGAAGAGTATACGCTATTTTCAGAAGCATTGGCGTCAGTCGGAGCGTATTCTCCACATTCCATTTTATCATGTTGTCGTTCCGGTACAGGTACACTTTCATGTTTCAAACCTTTTAATAATTCTACTATAAACTCCCGATCTGTAATATGAAAAAAAAAGTTATATTAATATATCGCTTCGAAGTGTTTCCGAAGAAAGCAACTTTCAAATGTCATGATGTCATTTACAGTCGCAAGTTCACGGAGTTTTCTTCCAACATTCATATTAATAAGAGGGGCTAAGAAAGTTTATGAGAAATTACGTTCGACCCTTCGTGTGTCGCCTTCTAAATACTTAGACGACCTTATTTTGCGACACATGAAGTGCTTAGGAAGAAATCAAGAGTGAATAGGCACCTTCTGGGTGAGCTCGCTTCATCGTAGATCCTGTGCTAGCCCATGGGCTTGATTGGGATCAAGAGCAAACCCATTAAAAGTAAAAAAAAAAACAAAAAAAAACAAGAAAAACCTTGATTTCTTCCATCTGAAAGATCGATTCAATCGATCGGGCGATTTTTTCTAAATACTTACTTCATTTTAAATTTTTCTCTAATAAAAATTGCATTGTAAATGGAAAAAAGTAAAAATTTAAATAACTTGCAATAGCAATAATTTCATCTTTAGCGATTGTCAAATATCTGGAAAAGTATTTCTTTCGTGTGTGAGGGTATAGCAATATCTTCACATTGATGAAATTAACGCTGGCTATACAGCGCGTAAGAAGTATTGGATAAATTCGACGCTTCTCGTAACGACTCCGTAGCTCAGTGGTTAGAGCAATCGCCTGGATAGCGGAAGGTCGTGGGTTCGAGTGCCATCGGAGCTGGTTGTGAGACAGGTCGTTTTTTTCTAAATACTTCATTTTCAATTTTTCAATAAGAATTAAAAATTGCATTGTGAATGCAAAAAGTAAAAATTTAAATAACAAGAAAAACCTTGCTCAGGAGTGGTGTGCACTTCAATATTCGCGTTTTCAAGCAGCGCTGAGCCGTCGAGCGCGCGCCGCAAAGCTTCGTCAGTAGCGATGATGTTCCGGACTCTCGCGCGGACTTTCCGCAGCTTGTCTAAGTCCCGATGAAGCTGTTCCGCACGTTCCGTGAACTCTGCATCGCGCACGCATAGCTTCGTGTTCACTATTTGAATCTGTGGATATGTTGTGAGCTTTTATTTTGTTTTAAGTAGTTTATTTTTCTCAATTTCAATCTATAAATAACTTAGTCCAAAATTTTCTTGTTAAAGTTAGATGTTTCGATGGATAAATATGTAAAGTCGACCAAGAAATTGCTTTATCACCTTTAGTTTTAAAATTATTTTTAAGTATGCTGTAGATCGATAAGATCTGATATCCTTTAAAAGTTCAAAGTGATATTTTCTACTGATGTCTTTGTCACATAGTGCATGACGTTATTGAAATGTCATTCAGATCCTGAGCTTTAGCCAAATTTTAAATGTATGGCAATTGTCAACGAAACTGATAAAGCACTATCCTGGTCGACTTTACTTAAAAATATAAGAGGTAAACAATTCAATTCTCGACTGGAACATGACAAGGATACGATGTATTACTGAGTATGCGACCGCTCTGGGAGCCCTTGCCTACCTTTCCCCGAACGCCTCAACTGGGGACAAGCCATGTTGTAAATCTAACCTTTTTGGGAGACTAGATGTGTGCGTGTCGAGTTTTATACCTTTTTTATATTGCTATGCGTACAACATTTGGTCCTTGAAGGTAAAGAGTGTCGTTAACCTGAAGTTGGATATCCTCAATCTCCATTTGCTTCTGTTTTATCCTTTCCCTCGAAGACATGTAAGTTTGGAAAAACTTGTACATGTACAATCCCGTTGGCACATATTTAATGACAAATATAGTCTGAAAATAATGTGCTATCTTCAATAACAACAATAGTCATAAAGTGTTAAAGTCTAGAATTCTAGATTATAAAGAAAGAATTTCTACTTTATATGGAAATAGCGTTCATCCAGCTGAGAATTAATGGCTTTATGTTTAAGTAACTGCTCTTTATTCGTCAGTTAGCAGACTCTCATTTCGCGCTTGGCTAATTTTCAATAATAGATCTACTAACCACGTTGAACAGAGTGAACCACTTGTACACAGCATAGCAGATACTGACGCAGATGTGGCCAAATGGTACTCCGTAGTTGTCTATGAAATGGTGCCAGAAGTGCATCAGACCAGTCTCGCTGCCGTTGGTATAGACCTTAGTGTTCTGGTCGTCCCGCGACCTCATCGCAAACCATAACCGGAACGCTATCAGCACAGACACAAATACTGCGACTAACGAATACATCTAAAAATATAATATAACATACAAATACAAACTCTAACACATTTAAACGTATTGTTAAACAAATTTTGAAAAATCTTCAAAACTACCGAGTCGACATTCAACATGAAGTCTTCAAAAATGATGTTTGTTTTTCTCTGATACGTCACACAACAATGTCAAACTCATCGTGATTGAACTTTATTCTTCTTGCATTTTCAAAACTCTTTTTTGTGTATGCAACCTCTTTTCATTGTTATTGTTGATCGAAGTGTTATTTGTATTGTATTTATCTTTCTCTGATCTATACTTACCTCTATGATACTTACTGACCTTATAGACCAACCAGCCATGCGAGCAATACCTAATTAAGCAATATTTGCGTAAATTCACCAGACAAAATATTGATTGTGCGTGTACATAATATTGAATGGTTTGGGATGGATTAAGTTATTGGATTTTCCAGTTATATTCAAATTAAGTCCAAAACCAAGGAACGTGCACACATTCAATTAAGTATGAATTAATTGCGCTAGCATCAGTCAATATACATGGGTCGTACGTTGTTAATTATAATCAGTTCGTTGTTAATTAAAATAGAGCAGTCGCCCGGAAAGTGAAAGGTCGTGGGTTCGAGTCCCATCGGAGCTGGTTGTGAGACGGGTCGATTTTTTCTAAATACTTCATTTTCCATTTTTCTATAATAAAAATTGCATTGTGAATGCAAAAAACTAAAAATTAAAATAATTTGCAATAGTAATTTCATCTTTAGCGATTGCCAAATACCTGGAAAGGTATTTCTTTCGCGTGTGAGGGTAGTAATATCTCCAAATTGATGAAATTAACGCTGACTATACAGCGAGTAAGAAGTATTGGATAAATTCGACGCTTCTCGTAATGACTCCGTAGCTCAGTGGTTAGAGCAGTCGCCCGGAAAGCGAAAGGTCGTGGGTTCGAGTCCCATCGGAGCTGGTTGTGAGACGGGTCGATTTTTTCTAAATACTTCATTTTCCATTTTTCTAAATAATGGTTTATTCACCTATATTTTGAATGACATTTCCCGTCAATGCGTCTTCCGCAAAATGTTTTCGTTAGTTGTATTATTACTGGAGCTTCATGAAGCTATAAAGTTTATGGCTGTGGAATCCCCATTTGATATGATTTCCTCGTTCTACTTTATAAAGTTGGGGGCTTAGGGTAGGTATCGTTTATGCCGGTGGGAAGTGATTTGAAAGATATTACGCCATCGGATTTCGCATTATAGTCGTCTTTATTCCACATCTTCTCGGATTTCAAAGGTAAGATTCAGTCAGGATCCTCCAAACAATTTCAAAGGCTTTTTACGTTTTGAAGTTCTGGTTATCGTTTTTAGGGTTTTAATACTTAGGTATAAATGATCAAGTCGATCCGTTCCCTTCTAAAAAGCTCTTCTTTTCAAAGTCAAATACATTTACCGAATATACCTAAACCTTCACAACCAATTCAAACTTGTGCTAACAATAATGTTAGTTTTACTAACTTAAAAACTTGTTACTCACTACTTTCAAATCTAATAATAGGTCTTTACCTATGAAATTGCCGTTTTGTATGGAGATTTCTGTAATTATTTTTTTTCCATACTAACGTTTTTGTTATTATTTAACGACTAATATTATGTAAATTTACAAAATTTTACACACGTATTTATGGACATTTTAACTACTAAATGACACATTCGTTAAGAGAAAAATTTTTTTTTTCACTAAGTTACAACTAATAAAGTACGAAATTCTGGAAACAAAAATAGTCGTAACTTTCGGAATAAGTTTTTTCTATGTAAATAATCAAATATCGTGGTTATTAAATTATCAAAAGTTGCTCGATACGGTCTTAATGTAACGCAATATTAAAGAAATTATATATTTCTAATATTATAAAAGTTGTTAAGTTATATGTACAAAAGAAAAAAACGGCAATTTCATATGTAAAGACCTATTACGTTGAGATTGTTGAGAAACCACTTTCGTGTCATTTATCTTTACGTAAATACACTTAGGCATTAGTTTGAAAAGTTGCCAAACTTTAGGGTTTACTCTCCCACTTTGGTAAGAATTTTCGTAATTGAACGTATTGAGTGAACATTTTTACCGTTCTGGCCAATAATTCTCAAAATGTTAGTTGATTGTATAAAGGCAATGGTGATAGATGGGAAGAAAATACTAGGCAGAGCTTTTTGATTAGTTTTCGTAGGCTCATACCCCCTTACTCCAAAACGTGGACTAAAATAGTCCTGGTTTAAAACTGGTAGTAAACTGGTGCTGTCACTTTCATTCACATACATTATATTCACCAAATGAAAGACAGAATTAGTATTAGTTTTAAACCAGGTCTAAGTCCATGTTTTGGAATAAGGGGGTTTATGTTTTCTAAAGCAGAGTAGCTCTCCATTGTTGAAGCGGCCATACTCTGAAACGTAATTGCGTTAGACAAATCTTGAGTTAAGGCAATTTAGGGTCACAGATTTAATGTTTGACATTAACGCAAGAATTTTCCATTGGAATTTCGTTCCAGATTAAAGCCTAAAAAGTAAAGGTGGCCGGCTCCGAACTAAGAAAGATGATTTGTATAAATTAAGTATGGTTACTTAAGATTTATAATGTGTCTTTTGTTTATCGATACCCACGTACATTAATTCTCTTAAACAAATTATATTTTATTTTATTATCCTTTTCGCGCAGGTGCTGGGTAAGGTGCCGACCATCTCGATCGACAAGACGGACGGCTGCCAGATCTACCTGTCGCCGCAGTCCATGGACGTAGAGATCGTCAGCTCCAAGTCCTCCGAGATGAACGTGCTCGTACCCAAGGCCAATGGAGACTATGTAAGTAGTTTATGTTTGATAATGTAATGGGTTGGGTATCTATGTACAGTCGTAGAAATTATGCATGTCTTTGTACTTATGCTATTTAAAACAGTCGACAGCAAGCTCTAAAAGCAAGCAAGCTTTAGGTTAGAAGAAAAGAGAAGCGTCGTTTTCAATCCGATGAGCTGCTTATTTAAGTCTCGGAGTATTTGGTCTACTCATCTTATAATTTGTGGGCCAGCTAAGACCAAGAGTTTTCGATAAAAAACTTTAGTAAATATGATTCTTGTAATTTTACTCAAACATAAACAACCACTTCCACATTTTCTTCCTAAAAAGTTTTACCTCTACAAATTTTACGAAAAAGAAAGTTTTTACTTACAAACTTTACCAAAGAAGTTTCGCGTCCACTAACCGCGTTCTCCCTTGCAGACCGAGCACCCCATCCCGGAGCAGTTCAAGACGATGCTGAACAAGGGCGCCGGGCTGACCACCACCCCCGTCGAGAGCAAGGGCTAAATACAGCCCCCACCCCACCCGGGAACGCACTTTTGCTTAGATAGATTTCTTTAAGTCCTACGAAGATACCGTCCGTCTTCAAACTCGACTTTAAGGTAAAAATACTGATGTTGTAATACAGTCCCCTGATTCACAGACGTTCGGAGAGGGAACCGTATTCGGATTCTGTGCGTTGTCTTTGTCTATTATAAAGTGAGTGACAGTGACATCGCATACATTCCGCTGTCGGAAGCGTTTCCGACGGTTTGTGAATAAGGGGGCTGATATAAAAGTGAAGACGTTCGATATCTTCGCTGGAGTATAACGTGCCCATATTCCACGCGGCCGTAACCAAATATTAGAACTGAACAAACCAGGATCTTCTCAATATCATTACTGACTGAAAGTTTACGATTGCGTGGAATTTGTTAGCGCTTAGTATTAATTTTACAATTCGTAACGAGGCGAGCATTAAATTAATGTTAATGAAAATATATTTTGCACGGTCTAGTTCAATATTAGTTCACCAGCCACTCGCCTCGCATCTCGAGCACAAACGATCGTTCGGTGGTTAGTGGCGTGTTCTCGGGTTAAGACATAAAAAATTCATCATTATAAAAAGAGTTTTGTCTTAATTTCTGCTCATTTCGCTCGATATTAGTATTTAAACGTGTAACTAATATGACGTAGACATAACTACTGTAACTCGTGTATTTACTGGCCTTTAAATTATTACGTAAAGATGTTCCTTACACGTTTTCGAGATTTTAATTTTTTGACATTCAGTTGATTGTGCAAGTTCTGGAGTACCATTAGGTACGGGATTAGTTAAGCTAGTTGTAAGGCGTGTGACTGTCTCAATTTGTAAAACAATTGCTTTCTCGACTCTCGCTGTCTGTATTGTGATTCTAAAACCCCGCTAGTCATCCTGACGGGCTTTTTTCATCTTTTTAACGCTAATTTCAAATTAACAATTCATTCATTTTATCCATAATTTATAACATTCTTAATTTATGATTATTATTCTCGTATTGATTTAAAGTATTAATTAGTCAACAATGTCATTTTGTATTCCAATAATTGTAATATTATTCTTGACGTTTCTAATAAGCATTCTAATGAAAAATTATTTATTACGCTACTTTTATTTTGATAAATATCATATTATTGTATTTCAAGTTTGCATTTTGTTAATTTATTTGTCGAGATATTAAAAGTAATTTTTAAGAACAATGATTATTATTTCTTATTCAATACTCCTTAGTGGTACAGTTATTTAGTGGATATGTTTTGTGTAACATAAAGAAGCGCTTACATAGGTCAGTTATGACGTAACGAACACATCAAGCAATTAAGGGAAATTGAAGCAGTATTCCCGAACCAATTTATCGTGATTGCTTCAGGTCGCTCCCTTTAATTATTCCAGATTGATTCATTACAGTTGTGAAGCATTTATTGCCAAAAAATTGCCCGTGTAAGCGCACATTAAGGATGGATCATGTAATAAAAGACGCACATTAATAATGTTATTTTTATTCAATATTTTTTATCATGGTTAACATCGTCCATTCGAAAATTCACAAATACCTACTTTTAATTCAAACGGAAAAGGTCATCCATGCACTTTCAATAAATAAGTTTGGATTAGAAAAATAATGCAGTGACATCAGTATTGTCCAGGTGCTGTTATATCTATATTTACAAACCCAGATACTGCAAAATATGGCAATATTCCCAATTTTATATTTGAATTTTTACGTTTTCGATCGATTAGATTGTCTAACAGATATTTCGGAAAATACACTTAAATCTACTTACAAAATATCAGTCGGATTCAATTTTTTAGTCTACGACCTATACTGGCTAAAATGTGTATTAGACAACGGTTATTGTTAATCTGGGTTATGCCAGTTATGCGTTCTGTTTTGGGTTTTTTTATCGCATTGCCACTCGTCACTGCCGTCCGAGCATTCAAGGAATCCGTTGCACACGCTGGAAGGAGACAGACATTCTCCGAGCGGGCATCTGTATCCTCTACAAGTGTCTATTCTAGATGCTCGTCTGTTTTCCGCGGCCTCTAGGTCCGCGTAAAAGTCATCGTTTTCGTATTCGCCGCTGTCTGCGCGCGTGTGGTTCTTGCGCGGCGTGTGTGCGGTAATCACGGAGTCTATCCACTCGATGTAGTTGGAAACCTTCGTGTAGACGCCGGGCCGGTTGGCGCGCGCGCACCCGTAGCCGTTGCTGGTCACACCGTAGATATACCACCGGTCAGATTCCTGGAACAAATCCATACTAATAATATAAAGTGTGTTTGTGTGTTTGTCCGTCATTCAGCCGGCCTTGCATAAGCGGCTTTTATCACGTGATATGATATAGCACGTCATACTGTCTTGCTTACCCCACTAAGGTGTAAGCAAGACAGCATGACGTGCTATATCATATCGCGTGATATAATGATGGTCATGCTAGGCAGGCTGGTCAAAAAGAAGCAACGGATTGTCATGATTTTTTGGGAATCATGTTTGGAATCTGGAGAGTGACATAGACAATTTTTTACCCAGAAAAAAAACATTCCCGCAGTATCACGTAATAATAGTCCACGCGGGCAAAGCCGCGAGCGGAACGCTAGTAAATGAAATAAATATAATCATAAGTCGAGCTGTTAAGAGCAGAGGGAATTGGAAGATAAGCCGAGTAAACCTAGCTCTCGCTCCTAAAGATTTGAATTATTCATGCTGGCAGTAGCTTCGACGAGATTGGCGGCAAATTGGCACGAAAATCTATCAGAGACGTATAGGAATAAATTCCTAATTAATTGGGTACAATACTGAACTGCCCCCTTACTCTTGAAACAAATTCCAATAGCTAAATTCAGTTAATGTCAAACATTATTAAATTAGTGCACCTTAATCGCCTTGCAATAAAGTCCTTACTTTACATTTTTGACAATTTCATGCAAGAGTAGGGCAGACCTTTAAGGTTGCTGTACACGGGTAGATTGGAGCGGTAGAGTAGCTTACCCGCGGTGCTAGCTACTCTATTCTACTAAATTTCAATACCTATTCTACTCTACCAATGATGTATATGTCGCAGCCAACTGGTTAAATCCGCCATTCAATTAAACGCCTGGGCCGATGATTTTTTCCGTAAGCTATTTTATCTTTCTATAAGATGACGGAGTCAAAAAAAACACGAAATTTAAGACGATTAAATTAAATTTCTAACCTATCACGTGTTCTACAGGACTACCGAGGGGTAAATGCTGCCATACTTAACCATCCGCCGGATTCAACCATCCGCCTGCGACATAATATGTCGCAGCCAACTGGTTAAATCCGCCATTCAATTAAACGCCTAGGCCGATGATTTTTTTCGTAAGCTATATTAGTATAGTTAGTACTCAACTATTTTACCGTTTACTCTACCCGTGTACAGCAGCCTTTAGTCGTTTAATATGTCCACACTGGAAACCAAGTTACTAGTTAACCAATTTTTCCGTTCTGTCTGCGCTGAGCTGAGGTTGAGCGTCGGGCGAGGCGGCGGGCAGCGTTCATCATTTGGTTGCCCGTTGCCGACGCTCCGGCCGCTACTCAGGACACCACTATGCGTTAGCATTTGTTTAAGGTGCATGTAGTCGTGAAACGATCATTTTTGTGGCCCTAAAACTCATAAATTAGCCTACTGATGAATCCAGAATTAATATATATTAAATATTGATACTTATATAAACTTCAATCTGAGCATTTAAAAAAAACATAGTCTTTAAGATACTATTAAAAAAAACATTGAAATGAAGAATACGCTACTGCTTCTAAACTACAAGTGATATTTTCACGTTTCTTTCACGAAAAGATTGCTAACTTGTTTAACTTAAAACTGAGCATTTTTCGTTTTAAAATAATACATAGTTTTGACGAAACGTGTGTTTAAGATGTTTTGGTGCGGGTAGCGGGCGGGAAAATTAGGCCACTTTTCTATGCCCAAGTTGGCCCAAGGTCGTTGGCGATACCACGGGCCTTAACATGAACGCTGCCCGCCCCGCCCCGCCCGACGCTCAACCAGAGCGGGCACCCTGGCCGTACAAAGCGCTAGTAAACCCTTCACCTGGCACATGAGCGGGCCGCCCGAGTCGCCGAGGCAGGCGTCGCGGCCGCCGCGCTCGTAGCCCGCGCAGAACATGTCCTCGGTCACGCGGTACAGCGGCAGCGGGCGCGTGCGCCGCCGGCACTCCGCCGTCGATATCACAGGCAGCTCTACTTCTTGCAGGCGTTCCGTCGCGTATGGTCAAATTAGCAATCGGTCATATTCATAAAAATCGCAGCTAGTCAAAATAGCAGTTATTCAAAATAGCGAAGCGTCAATATAGCAACGCGTCATAATAGTAAACCGTCAAAGTAGCAAACCGCCAAAATAGCAAAGTATCATTATAGCAACGCGTCGAAATGGCAAAAAACATTATTTTATTTAAAAAAATGCCGACCGACCGACAGAAATATTTGACCGATTGCGATCTTGACTGTTGGCGAATTTGACCGTTTGCGATTAGAGCACAATGCGAATATGACCATTCGCGATATGGACCATTTGCTATTTTGTCAGTTTGAGATATGGACCAATCGCTAATTTGACCGAAAGCGATTTCGACGCTTTTTCAGTCACTTGACCGATTGCGAAATTGACAATACGCGACGGAACGCTTGCAGGGTATCCGCTGTTAAGAGAGATAATAAAGCGCTAGTAAAACCCTCACCTGGCACATGAGCGGGCCGCCCGAGTCGCCGAGGCAGGCGTCGCGGCCGCCGCGCTCGTAGCCCGCGCAGAACATGTCCTCGGTCACGCGGTACAGCGGCAGCAGGCGCGTGCGCCGCCGGCACTCCGCCGTCGAGATCACGGGCAGCTCCACCTCTTGCAGGGTATCCGCTGTTGCACAACAGAGATATGATTAACAGTCGAAGTGAGTAGACATTCGAATATTTTTTTTATTCACTACTGGTGGCACCAAGTAGTTTGTACAAGGAAACTGGAGTTCTCAGCCTGAATAAAAAAGTGTACCCCGCAAATTTGACATTTAGTACGTAGTGGCTGTCAGTTGTCTCGTATGACCATACGTAGTTTTTCAGAGTGTAGGTGAGACGGAGCCACAATGCCACAAAAAAGTGTTAGTAATGCACTCTCCAGTTACATCAGTATTTAGTCTAAGCTCTTTGGGTAGCACTTAGCCTTCGTCACTGCTGCCCCCCTAGACAAGTGGCCTTCTATTATCGAATTCGCCAGTCGAATAGAAATAAAATATTGGGATTGACATTAGCGGTCACGTGACATTTCGATCGCTAATGTCAATCCCACAGAACACGGAAAGATTTTTTTTCAATGTTCTGTGGTCAATCCCATACATTGTCTTTCTATTCGACTGGCGAACTCGATAATAGAAAGCCACTTGTCTAGGGGGGCTGATGTTAAGTGGTGCTAAGGTTGAAGGTGGAAGCGCACTACTCCCGGAATCCTCAATTACTGAGGAACTGGCTATCTTATCTCTAACTGCTGAAAACATCATTGTTATGGCATCAGACTTAGATAAGATGGTGGTAGCTAGCCAGGCGGACTAAGAACAAGTCCTACTACCAACCAAACCGAATACAATATGTATTCCCACTGGGAATCGAACCCGGGACCTCTTGGTCTGAAATCGGTGGTGTAAACCACTAGGCCACAGAGGCGGGTCATTCAACCGAATTTCGGCATTATAGAAACCATAATAATATATTTGTAGTATTTTAACCGACTCTGTGGTCTAGTGGTTCACACCACCGGTTACAGACCCAGAGAGGTCCCAGGTTCTATTCCTAGTGAGGGTACATATTGTATTTGGTTTGGTTGGTAGTAAGATTTGTTCTTAGTCCTTCTGGCTAGCTACCACCATCTTATCTAAGTCTAACGCTATAACTGATCTTTTCAGCATTATTTTGTTCCAGCTGTAAGAGATAAGATCTGATAACGATTTCTCAAGTGTTTGAGGGTCCGGTATTAAGTAGTGCGCTTCCACCTTCAGCCTTATCACCTCTTAATATCAGGTGTGATGAAGGCTAAGTGCTACACCGTTGTGTTTTAAAAAGGAGGTTTATATCCAGCAATGGATGGTAAACGTATGACTGTAAGTAGGAATGCCCAATGCTTACGGAAAACTCTCTCATGCTCGTACAGCTGCCCCCAGCCGACCACGGTGCAGCGCCGTCCGGCCGGCGGCTGCGAGCGCGGCGGCGGCAGGCACGCCGGTCGCAGGCGCGCGTGCAGCGGCAGCGGGTCGACCCGCAACAGCGCGATGTCGTTGCGGAAGCATTAAAAGTAGGAATGATCAATGCTTACGGAAAACTCTCTCATGCTCGTACAGCTGCCCCCAGCCGACCACGGTGCAGTGCCGTCCGGCCGGAGGCTGCGAGCGCGGCGGCGGCAGGCACGCCGGTCGCAGGCGCGCGTGCAGCGGCAGCGGGTCGACCCGCAACAGCGCGATGTTGTTGCGGAAGCATTAAAAGTAGGAATGATCAATGCTTACGGAAAACTCTCTCATGCTCGTAGAGCTGCCCCCAGCCGACCACGGTACAGTGCCGTCCGGCCGGCGGCTGCGAGCGCGGCGGCGGCAGGCACGCCGGTCGCAGGCGCGCGTGCAGCGGCAGCGGGTCGACCCGCAACAGCGCGATGTCGTTGCGGAAGCATTATAAGTAGGAATGATCAATGCTTACGGAAAACTCTCTCATGCTCGTACAGCTGCCCCCAGCCGACCACGGTGCAGTGCCGTCCGGCCGGCGGCTGCGAGCGCGGCGGCGGCAGGCACGCCGGTCGCAGGCGCGCGTGCAGCGGCAGCGGGTCGACCCGCAACAGCGCGATGTCGTTGCGGAAGCATTATAAGTAGGAATGATCAATGCTTACGGAATACTCTCTCATGCTCGTACAGCTGCCCCCAGCCGACGACGGTGCAGTGCCGTCCGGCCGGCGGCTGCGAGCGCGGCGGCGGCAGGCACGCCGGTCGCAGGCGCGCGTGCAGCGGCAGCGGGTCGACCCGCAACAGCGCGATGTTGTTGCGGAAGCATTAAAAGTAGGAATGATCAATGCTTACGGAAAACTCTCTCATGCTCGTAGAGCTGCCCCCAGCCGACCACGGTACAGTGCCGTCCGGCCGGCGGCTGCGAGCGCGGCGGCGGCAGGCACGCCGGTCGCAGGCGCGCGTGCAGCGGCAGCGGGTCGACCCGCAACAGCGCGATGTCGTTGCGGAAGCATTATAAGTAGGAATGATCAATGCTTACGGAAAACTCTCTCATGCTCGTACAGCTGCCCCCAGCCGACCACGGTGCAGTGCCGTCCGGCCGGCGGCTGCGAGCGCGGCGGCGGCAGGCACGCCGGTCGCAGGCGCGCGTGCAGCGGCAGCGGGTCGACCCGCAACAGCGCGATGTCGTTGCGGAAGCCGCGCGGCGCGTACCGCGGGTGAACCACTACTTGCCGCACGCGGGCTACGCGCTCCCAAGGCCCGCGGGGCCACGCGCCGCGACGCAGCGCGCCTAGGCGGGCCACCCAGTGGGCTTCAGTTGCTCTGATAAGAAAGAAAAAATCCGTCATGTAAAACGAACAAATATGCTATGCACTTATGTAGTTATAGCGTTTGAGGATATAAGTAGAGAGAGAATTGTGAATCAAAATATTTAAACTTTTTAAAAGTGTGGGATCACTAGAGTCCTTGCCGGGTGAAGGAGGGCGCTGATGCGCTGATAGTCGTGGTCGGTCCAAAAATAAGCCTTATTCCCATCCCATTTCATAATTTTAGTTCCATATTTTGACATGCACTAAGTTATGTGTCGCGTACTCTAAGTCGTCGGTAGCTAGGTATTATGGAAGAGAATAATTATAGAGACATTTATTTATTCTCTGTTTTTCACACCTTTGCAAAAGATAGTTTACGGGAAAATATAAAATGTTGTGTACTCACTGGTAGAAACAATGGCTGGCCGACAGCAGCCACTGGTCCCCGATGAGGGTGGCGCCGCACTGGAAGTCGCCGTCGCGGTAGAGCGCCGCCTGCCAGGGCCACGCGCCCGCCGCCGCGCCGCCGCCGCCCACCACCCTGCTCCAGCGCACGCGCGCACCGCGCTCAGTTACAGCCCTAGCCAACATTTTGACGACCGATTTGGCGCAGGGGTAGGATACCTACTGCCTTCTGCGCCAGAGGTCTCGGGTTCGATCCCCGAACAAGACAAATATTTGTGTGCATGAACATGTATATTTGTCTTGGTCTGGGTGTTTTCTATGTAAATTAAGTATATGTATTTACAAACAAAAAGTATTTAAGTAAGAATATTTATCCGTTATCAAGTTTTCCATGACACAGTTTCTTAATGAAATTTACATGGACCTAGATAATTGGTGTGATTGTAAAAAAATACATTCTGGCTCGTATATCCCCGCATGGGCTGAACTAGCCGCCCTCGACGAATAGCCTGTGCCAGAGGGCCTACTCTGAAAAACACAGCCCGAAACTTCGTTATACCCGTCCCTAGCACGCTCGAGTCATGACTGAATCGAGTGAAAGGGACGGGGCTAACCGAAGTTTCGGATGTGCGTTTCAGAGTATCGTCCCTGGTTAGGCCACATAGACTCATTTTCGTAGTCTAATTCAGCCCACACGAACCGGACAAGTAAATTATGTGATATTATTGCCCAAAAAATTATAACAAATAAGTATGAGCTTACTTTGCAAAATTCGGCAGTAGGTAGATCACGATACTTGGTGCAAAGTAAGAATTAATGTTAGTTTCGCATTGAGCTGGTTGAAATGCGTGCCAGATATCGTAATGACGATTACCTACAGCAAACAAAGGTAGCGAGAAATCTCGGAGCTAGAGCAATGCACAAATTATTTATATCATTCGACAATTAATTTTGAAAGAAAATCAATTGGGAAAATTATCGTAGTTAAATAAGCATGTGGTTAAAAATTACTCGATGTCTAAGTCCCCACCTCGGTTGCTGCGCATCAGCGTGCGGCCTGACGCCGCAGTCGAGGTCCTTGCACCGCACGCGCAGCGCCCGGCGACGCGCGCACGCGGCGCGCCGGAACGTCAGCCGCGTGTCGGCCGCGCGCGCCGCCGGGTTGTGCCACACCTCCCAGTACCCCACCGAGCTGGACTTGCGACCTTCACGCGCTTCACGGGTCCATGGAGAATCCCTGGGGACGAGGAACAATATTCGGTTTTTGATATGACAATAAACACTGGTAAATTTAAAAAAATCGGCCAAGTGCGTGTTGGACTCGCCCATCAAGGGGTTTCCGTACCCACTTAACGTACCCCTAAGTAGTCAAAATTCCACTATCATTTTTGTCCGCAAAATATAACTTTGTTTTTCATAGTATTTGTATGAATGACAAAGTTAATTTTCGGTTTTTTAAAAAGTGTTATACTTATCTCAAAAAGTGCTTACTATCCTATCTCATTTAAACCATTTTCGTTGAAAGTTTTTATTTAGATCTACAGCATATATTTTTTCTAGATTTTTCGCTTTTTTATTTCAAAAGTTTTTATCCGGGGGACACACATTTTATCACTTTGGAAAATATTCTTTCAAAATATTGACTTTGTGAAAAAATTATATGGGAAACCTTTATGTCATTTTTAAAGACCTATATAGATATGTCTTTATCTATAGAGACACCTCAGACGAATATATTTAATAAAAAAAAATCAGTTTCAGTTCTATGAGGAGCCCCCCTTTACTTTTTATTTTTATTTTTGTATTAAATTCGAAAAGCAGTTCAGAGAATTCATCTACTTACCTACCAAGTTTCATGTTTTGGAATAAAGTGGCTGTGACAACGGACGGACGGACGGACAGACAGACAGACATGACGAATCTATGAGGGTTCCGTTTTTTGCCATTCGGCTACGGAACCCTAAAAAAGAGAAAATATTTTAGAATCCAAATTCCGCTGGACGGATATTTGGAAGACAATGTAAAGGTAAATATTTTGGTTTGGACTTAAAAATGGTTTAGGTATTCCATCTTGATACTCCTTCTATAACTACAAAGTTTCTCTACTTATAAAAAAGTGAGTAATTTGGTAACTGTGTGTAGTAATGGAACACTTACTGGTATGTCATAGCTCGGCAAACGGCTTTTCCCAGGTCGGGAAGTTTTAGTGAACTGTGAGCTTGGTCCACAACGTCCGCAAAACTGTCCACACATAGTCTTCCCCAAACGCCTCGTTTCCGCACCATAACGAAGCCTGTCAAATAATAAAAAAATCCACTCAAATTAGTACAATAATTCTGCAGCTATGAATATCTTTACTGGAATATAATAAAAAAGAAGTTAGTGACTACCTTCTTCGCTGTAGGGTATTACTTCGTTATCCTCCAGCTCGTCGGCCAGCGCAACGCAGCTCTTTTCATCGTCACCCAGCGGGCAGTCGGGGTTTCCATCGCATACTCGGTTCTTCTCTATACATTGTTTCGCATTTGCACAAACGTATTGGCCTTCTTGACACCACTCTGTAATGAAAATACGAGTTTCTAAACTGTCATGTAAGTGATTTTATCTTAACTACTCTGTTACTATTATTGATATAACTACTTGGAATATTTATTACAAAACAATAAAACGAAGCCTTCCTTTATGCTTGAAAGTGCTCAACATTCACAACACATATATGCCAATGCTTTTCAGCATTAAACAAGATAAAGGTGGTTCAAAATAATCTCACCACATTTATTTTCATCTGTATAGTCCCAGCAATCGACGACACCGTCACAAATCTTGGACTGAGAGAACTCGGCCCTCAGGTAATCCGCACAAGTGCAGGCACGCTCATCCTCGCCGTCAGGGCAGTCCAGCAGGCGATTACAGCGGGATGTTAATGGCAAACAAGCACCCGACGAACATCGAAAGGATGTTTCATTGTTACATTTCTCTGAAACGTAAAAGATTACGTATTATAATATGAGGAGGAAATACGAGGCGTATAAAATTAAATTACACGGATGATATGATATTGTTTGACTTACCTTCTTTTATTATTTCTTTTGGGTAATCTTTTTCTTTTGGAGGCTTATTTACATAACTCGGCTTACTGTAAGTTTTTTCAGGTTTGTCGAGGCTGTTATCGTCTTGTTTGGAAGGTGGAACTTTGTTATATGTTTTGGTAAGTATTTTAAAGCCTGCCTGGTTTAAGGTGTAGCTCGACGGGATGGCTTTCGTAGATATGACTCCTCCAGGTGATCGAAATAAAGTGTTGTTGTTTGAATCGGATATAGTTGCCAGACTTGCGAGTTGTTTTAGTTTATCAATTGTTAGCGTATTTGATTGGTTGTAAGGAATTTCGAGTACCACATCTGGTTCTAAGGCTAACTCATAAGCTGGTAAGCTCTGCGTTTTATTTGCCTGTTTGCTGCTAACGCTACCTGTTACATGATAAGATACTCTGTAGGTTCCTTCTGGTACATTCGTTACCTGGATATTATTCGAATCTTCAGTATTTAAGTCTTCACTTGTTTTAGGTAATCGGTTCTTGCTGGGTCCATTATCAGACGTTACTCTTACACTATCGGAAACTGTCGTGAACATATCTTCGTTCTCCATTTCAGCATCGAATATTGATGAGGATGTAATAATTTCTGGTTCATCCGAGTCCGAAATTTGAATCATTTGTGCATAGTTTTCTGTACTAAGATCGTTAATTATTTTTTGAGTGTTTGGGTCGTTATGAAAAAAACTTCGTAAAGACTCCTTTGAAGGTTGTGATACAGCTTTTATTTTTGGTCGTGGTCTGAGTCGATTTCCGCTAAGATTAGATTTTGCTGGTAACAATGTGATGACATTAGCAGTTGTGGTTGGAATTTCTTCTTCGAGTACCACTTCTACAGAACCAGTCATTTTGTTAGTTCCATGGCGTTCCTCAATTTTTTCGGTACTTTGGGTTTGCGCTTGCGTCGATGGTTTTTCTGTTGCATTGTGAGCATATTTCTTAATGATTTCCGTTAAATTTCTCAAAATTGAAACCTTACTTGGAAATCGAGGAGTAGTATTAGGGAACAAGGCGTCATTTTTAGTTATTATCGCCTGTAATGTATCATTGTAATATTTTTCGGGTGAGTTTTTACTAAATGTGTCATTGTCATTGGTGGATGTATTGACTAATTCCCATGTATGAAGAGGTCCACTAGTTGTAGGAATTATAGAAACTTTGTTATTCGGACGTTTGGTAGAATTTTCTTTTGTTTTATTTTTATTAGATTCTTCATCAAGATTCATTGTTTCATTATCATTTCTGGATTCGAGTTCTAAGCTACTTGGTATGGCAGTGGTAGTGGTACTTGAGCTTGGTATAGTGCTTGTTATTTTAGACGTAGGGGTTGTTAATGTAGTCGTTGTCGTTGTAGTGGTTGTACTAGTCGTCGTTTTTGTGCTGTTTGGTTTCTTAATAATTGAAGCTCCATCAAATGCTATTTTTTCAGTGCTTGTATCTTGCTGTGCCACATTCACAACCACTGACGTAATTTTATCTTTAGGTGGTCTTTGTACTGGTTTGCCATCATCTTCATCATTAAAGTTTACTTCTGGCTGTACTTCAACAACAGAACTTATTTTATCAACAGGAATAGGATGTGGTTTGACGTACCCTGATCCTAAAGTCTCCATATTTAACGGTGGAGCGTATGTAGGAAGGGTAAAGCTAGTGTAAACAGGACTTGGCACGTAAACTTCTGCTGCCAAATCTGGAACTATGTTATACTCTCCTGCTGGCTTACGAGTTATTCGCTCTCTATTTTTTACAGGAGGTATTGGCGTCAATATACTTTCTAGAATAGATGCATCGTCTACAACTTCTGCAACTCCCATTCTGTCCTCGGCGTTTAAGTCGCTTGTAACTTCTGTGACTACTGGTGGAGATGTACTTGTCACTTCATAGTATGGCCTTGTTATGGGCCTCCAAGGTTCATTGTCAATCACATGTGGAACTGTGAAGAGTGTGTCTATTTTTGGTAAATCTTTATAATGATTCTCATTCGTAAGAAGGTCTAATAATATTTGCGATACATTATTTGAAGTTGATTCTGTAGTGGTATTAACCGTAGATAGAGTTGTGATCGTTGTTGAAATGGTAGACGCAGATGTTGATTTTATTAAATCTTCTCTTTTTGGAGTAGGATCTGTCTTAGTTTTTACATTCAAAGTAGACATTATTGTAAACGGTCGACTTTTAGGTGTAGTGGTTAGAGTTTTTCTTGTAGTTGACGTCTTTGTTGTTGGAGTTCTTACTGTTGAAGATTTTGTAATGGAAGCCTTTGTTGTTGTACTAGTTTTTACTACTGAAGCCGGTTTATGACTAGCTCTAACTGGATTCGACGCCTTTTTGTTTTCTGTTATATCTGCTTCCGTTTTTGTTATTTGAAACGTACCTTGTACGACAGGAATGTTTTCAATGTCGATTTCAGGTTCATCGCTATCATCTTTTTTAGCAGGAGAATTTGGTTTGACAGTGGTTTTTCTTACAACGCCAACGCGTGTTTGAAGCGTTTTATCATTGCCATTTTGTGGCTTTGGATAACTTGTGGCCATACTTTCATTAAGTGCTTCTTTAACATACGATTCTGAATGATAAGTATGCTCTAAATCTCTTTTTATTAGTATGCTCGACGTATCCACTTTTATAGTTGGCCCGAATGCTGGATGCTTTGATAGTAAATCCTGCACTAAAATATTCTTTAGTGTATCTTCTATATTGGCTACGTTGCTGAAAACATGAAATATTATAGATGAATTTAAAATGAAAACTTTAGTGACGATCGCATAGTGAAGAAAATTAAGTTAAAGTTACCTTGGTATTTTTCTTCTATCTAAGTAAAGTCTGAAGTGGACGTCGAGTCGTCTGTCGCCAAAGCCCGTGACGAGGGCACCAGCGAAGGCTTGCCTCAGGGGCGATGGCCCGTTGTAAACCTGCCTGAGTGCGGTGCCATAGCGGCGCGCGCGCTCCCTCCATGCGGGGCTGTTGGGCGCTCCACCGTACACGTCCCCGCGGGTCACCCTGAAGGTACCCTCGAAGGTCATCATGGCTGAAAGCAATATTTAGGAAATTAATAAAATGATTTTGTAGCTAAATGTCGTTTCATGACAGGAGAGTAAATATTTCCTAAAATGACTAGGTAATTGATTTTTTTAAATCTAAAACGGGGTAGCACTAAGCCTTCATCACACCTGATGCTAAGTGGTGATAAGGCTGAAGGTGAAAGCGCACTACTCCCGTAATCCTTAATCACTGAGGAACTGGCTATCTTACCTTTAACTGCCGGAACACAATAATGCTGAAAACATCATTGTTATGGTGTCATACTTAGATAAGATGGTGGCAGCTAGCCAGGCCGACTATGAACAAGTCCTACCACCAACCAAACCGAATACAATATGTACCCCCACTGGGAATCGAACTCGGGACCTCTTGGTCTGAAATCGGTGGTGTGAGTGAACCACTAGCCCACAGAAGCGGTTGAATTTTAATTTGAACCCTTAAGAAATACTTACGTTCCCCATTGTCCGGTCGCAGCGCTCCCATGTAAAACGCCAACGCCGCCACTGCCAGCACGGCGAAGGCTGCCAGCAGCGCTCCTCCCACCAGCGCCGCGGAGCATAGCCCGCTGCTGCGCCCGCCGCCGCTGCTGGCGCGCGGGTACCCCCCGCCCGCGAACCGGTATTCACTCTGCAAAGGTTTAAGTCTAAGTTTAAGTCCCGCTTCTTCAAAAATAGCATGTAATAACCCCTATAGGTATACTTGGTTAGCGTCTTATATTAACTTTAAATTAACTGGAGTTTAATTAGTCTTAATTTGATAAGTATTTAGTTTATTTTCTATCTCGACTATTTCTTTAATGCATGCCGTGGCAGCCTTTTAGTACCAAGGGGTCCAAGGGTAACCAACACAAATGTTTGTAGGTAGGATTAAGATGAATGTGTTTTTTTAAGTCAAGTATTTTGTTTGTCTATGTTCTGTTGGAAGTACTATGAATAATGTACTTTGGGTAAGTACCTATAAGTACTTTTTAAAATATATTTTTTTCGTATTTTTTTATTTTGTTCGTAATAAGCGTCTCTAAACCAGGATCACATAATATGGAGAAGTTTAAAATCTATAATTTTCAAAAAAAATAATGTGATCTGGTAGGTGCAAGCATACTTTGGAGACGTTTTTGTTACGAAAGAAAGAAAAAATATACTTAAAAAAAACAAAAGTGATTAAAAATATTATAAAAAAATAATACTTAAGCTACTTAATATAAAAAAAAATATAAAAACAAACTACCTAAATTATAGGATCACATAAATATAGAGTCAAGATTCTCTATATATATTTATGTGATCCTAATAGGTAAGTACTTTAGTTAGAGACGTTTTATGAAGGAAAGAAAAAAACGAAATTAAATAAGTATCCAAAAGTCTATCTAGGTACCTACTTAGTACCTAAAATCTATCTAGTGTATTGACTATCAATTACTAGGACTATGACTTTTAAATTTTGAAACAGAATGGGGAAAAATAGTCTTACTATCAGTAGGTCTATGGGGAAGGAAAATCCCATTAGTACCTACTACAGGTAAAACTACTCGGTAAGACTACTGGTAAAAGGGGTCAAAATTAAATCTGTACAAATGTTTTGAAAAGGTTCTAGGTACATATTTGTCTGATAACCTCTCTGACTAAAATCTGACAATAAACGGTGATTCAATGAATAGTTTGGTCCGTGTCTACGACTTAGGGTTTCCATTTGTTTCAGGCGAATGAATAAAATAGACCGCATTGGAGATCAGGACAAGAATCCCAAATCATAAATTTTACTAGAAGCAATCTATTTCTAGTAGCAGCCACCCGCATCTTTTTACAGATGGACGTTTTACCAACTCCAAAAAGTTATGATTTCAATATTTTAGACTTATTTTCGTGTCTTATGCCCGAATACTCGTACGCTACTTATCTTTGGGAGCGTCTCACACATCGCCCTGTCACTTTAAATGTCAAACGTATGAAAGAGATGCCATGATGTTTGAGACGCTCCCAAAGATTATTTGCGTACGAGAATTCGGGCGTTAGGTCCGGTTGCTCAAAGCTTGGTTACGTTAACTTTAGGGTTAAATTATGGTTATAGTAAAATTAACCGGCGGTCAAATATAAAAAGTGTTGTTGAAGAAGCGGTTACTTTAACGAGCAGTCAAATTACACATTTATCGGTGGTCAAAATAATTAAAAAAAAAGTATTTAAGGGAAGGTTAATGAAATAGTATAGACAACACTTTTAACCCAACGTATTTTTCTTTGACCGAGTTCAAAATTGACAACAGTTAAATTTTAACTTTTACTTTACTGTAATGTACGAGCAACCGGACCTTAGAAAGCCTGTTCATCGGTGTTAATAACAGTAAATCAAAGAAAAAGTGCATGAGCTTTGTTTGTCTTTATTCTAAGAAGTAAACAAGTATGTATTTGTCGGATTTCGGTAATTTTGGGAATTCTATGACTTTACGTGCCATTTTGCTTAATCGTTTAATTTTAATGTAGGTATCGATATAAAATTGTGAGAATAAGCAGAAAGAAGTTGAATAACATGTTACTTGAATCGAGCTGGAATATATAGGCATAAGTACAAACGAGCTCTGGCAGATTGACCGGGCGTAAATTCAAATTGAGTTTGGCAAAGAATACGCCGAGCCTCGAAGTGATGGATCGCCTTTACGGGCTTTATTCGGCTCGGAGTGTAGTTGCATTGCCATCAATCGTGTGTTGGTAATTTTTGCGAACGATGGGAATGAGGGTCCCGGTTCGGTTAGTGGGACGGGAACGGCCCGCGGCGCGCTATCTGTCTCCACTCACGTCGCGCGTTGCTGTCACATCGCACCTTCGACGAGAAATAACAAGCGCATTGCGTCGTTAATCATATTATTCATATTAGCTAGTGACGATCAAATTTTTTCGCTAACGGGGATTAAAATAAGAAAAGGTTTTTGTAGGCACAGAGCCCAGACATGGGTAGAGCAGAGCGTGAAACTATTAATTTTGACAAAATTATTAAATATATTGTACCTATCTCACCTTATATTTAGCCTGGGTTGCCATACCTACTGTAGGGCAAAGGCGAAAGGCACCTTCTTTCCATTTCATGAGGTTATGAATGTTTATTTTTTATTAAAAATATAAATCCAAATTATTTGTATCTTACATAAAACTCTTGCGTTCCTGACTGACTGACTGATAGACAACGCACAGCCGAAACAACTGGGCGCAAGAAGATGAAATTTGACATGTAGGTATGTTCCTTGGGCAGTGGAGGGGAGCACTAAGAGAGGATTTTTTGGAAAAATTTTCCCCTCAGGTGGTAAAAAGGGTAAATATCGAATTCTCACGGGAAAACATCGACTAACTCACGCCGGGCGACGCCGCGAGCGGAAAGCTAGTCTTATCTTATACATATAAAATGCTTTGTCATGAATGACTGACTGACGGGTCAACACATACAGCCCGATCGTAGAGACTTGACACTTGGACGGTGTGTTGTATAACTCTGTATAACTTTGTTGTATAACTTTGGTGACTTTGTATAACGTAGGCATCCGATAAGAAAGGATTTTCCGAAATTCTACCCCTAAGGGGTTGAAAAACGGGGGCAGAGAGAAGAGAGGGGCAGAGAGAGTATGGGACAACGTGATTCCTTGGTCCAAATTTACTTCAAATTTTGCTTTTAAACATTCTTCAACAGAATTGATGGAAGAAATGTTTCGTATTTTATTGAAACTCATCGCCTAACGGGGTTAAAAAGGGGTAGAAAGTTGTTTTGGAGGTGATTTGCATCGAAGTTGATATCAATCTTAGTGCTTTTGGTTTAAATTAAATTTTATTTTGACACATGAATTGAAAACTCAATCCGATTTTATTCAAAAAAACGTTGAACTCAAATATCCTGAAAATTGTTCCTTGAAAAGCGTAAGTGAGCACTATTAGCACAGTAAATATATAAATATGCTTCCTATTAGTCCTACATTCTTCGATATATAAATTGAAGTAGTAGATTGAATGTAGGCATTACAAAAATATCTGTCAAAATGGACTGAATAAGTGACGACTTTTAAATCCCCCGAAAGGGTAAAATAGGAGAGAAGAGTTTGTACCCATGAATCTTTTTAATTTTTCAAAGGATTCACTCGAAACTTTGTAAGTATACTTATAAGTTTCTCAGGTGAGTGACGTTACTCAGCGAAAGAAGTTTTGAAAATTCCCTCACTAAGGGGTAAAAAAGGGGGTCCAAGTTAGAATTAAGATTTTCTTTGTTCAATTGATTCGCTTGAAACTTTGTATATAGGTTCCTAAAGTGACGTAAGTGAGCACTCCCTGAGGGGGTGAAGAAGGGGGGACAAGTGTACATAAAACTTGCGGCTACCGCCTGGCCACGGGAAAGCGCTGCGGCGGCGGCGGCGGCGACCAGCGAATTGCGCAATCATTGCGCGCTCGCGCCAGACGTCTAATCAAATAAGTCAATGAAACGCATCAACTGATGAACAGATTTTTTAAATTCCTTCATCTCTAAAACTACACTATTCATGTGTTACATAGGCTTAATTTTATCCTGCTATTTGTACGAGAACGAGTGTCGAGCGGGTAAAACCAAGCGAAGCCGCTATAATAAAAAAAACTCAGTAACTACGGGACCGATTTTGAATTATTCTTTCGTCTCTATGAAGCTATTTTATGTCTGAGTTACGTATACTACATTTTATCCAGATATTCCAACGGGAACGGGTAACAATCGGGTAAAACTGCGCGGAGCCACTATGACGAATAAATCAAAAACTACTGGAATGATTTTGACTTTACTAACCTAATTAATTAGATCGCCATTTATAACAATAATTAATAGTTATATAAATTCTTTTTTCAGTTCAAAGTCACGTGAATACCTAAATTCCACGCAGACGAAATTGCGGGTGGAGCGCAGTCCTTGTATAAAATTATAACCGTGACTTATAACCATCAGCTTTTACTTATATTTTTAAGTCGGTTGCCAAATTAAAAGAAAGTTATGATGAAATCGGCATACTTACACTTAGCTACTACTTCAAAATATAGTTACTAATAAGTACTCAAAGTAAATTCAAGATACTAGACACTGAAAGTGGAGTGGAGAGGAGTTGGTCACGTTTCTTATTAATTTTCGACGAATTGTTGATTTTGTCGGAAAACTTCATAATTTATTCATATTTCTTGTCAAGTATTTTGAATTCAATACAAATTTTATCAATCACTAGCTTTCCGCTCGCGGCTTCGCCCGCGTGAACTACACGACGTTATCCCGCGGGAGTGTGATATTTTTTCGGGATAAAAAGTAGCCTATGTTCCTCTCCAAAGTATCTATGTCCCAAATTTCAGCCAAATCCGTTCAGCCGTTTTGGCGTGATTGAGTAACAAACATCCAAACATCTAAACATCCAAACATCCAAACTTTCACATTTATAATATTAGTAGGAAGTAGGATAATGTATTTAAATAGGTTTTCGACGACCTCCGTGTCCGAGTGGTGTACGCACCGGTTTCAAGGTGCCGCTCGCTATCTCTAGAGGTCCCGGGTTCGATCCCCGGTCGGGTAAATGTTGAAAACGAACTTTTTAATATTTCCTCGGGTCTGTTGTTTCCAATTTTCATAATAATAGTGCTTAAGCGACTATACCTTGATATTGGAAAAATGTATGTGATGGTGTCCAATATTTATTTATTATTTTTATAACAATATTGAGTATAATAGATATTGCTCCACTGCCAGGGGATTTGTGTAAAATCATATAAACTTGGCGATAACACGATTGTTAATTTCATCATGTCAGCCGAACGACGCCCACTGCTGGGCATAGGCCTCCCCCAAGGATCTCCACAACGATCGGTCCTACGCTAAAATAATAATAATAATAATATTGTTAATTTATTATCATTTATTAATGGTCTGAGTAGGCAAAAATTACCCTATCATAGGTCCCACCGAGATTTGAACTCGGATCGTTGGATTCAAAGTCCAAAGTGCTAACCATTACACCATGGGACCGCAACACTAGCGCCACGAAATTGCGTGTCTAGTGGGATTTGGAATGCGTTCCTATCATACCAGTTACATCGTAGTTACAGCTTATAAAAACATCAGCCAACGACTGTTTTCCTTTGTTCTCTTTTGCAAAAACTCAAGTTTCGTCGAAAGGCTTTGCTTGTTAATTTTAGCGAACGTGCAATTTTAACTAAGTAACTTTTGCAGAAAACTTCATTTTTGTAAGCACAAGGGAAAAGCTCAGCTTCAGAAAAACTTATTTTTATAGGGTAGGAAAACAATTGATGTTTTCTTGCAAATATCTATTTAAAAAAATAAGAAAATATTTTTTTGCATTAGGTTTTTGTAATTTTAGTGAAATACAAAAATACAGTGAAAAAGTCAACATTTTTATATTTGACGACCTCCGTGGTTGAGTGGTGTACGCACCGGTTTTCTAGGTGCCGCTATCTCTAGAGGTTTCGGGTTCGATCCCCGGACGGGTAAATGTTGAAAACGAACTTTTCAATATTTCCTCGGGTCTGATGTGGTAAATGTGGTAATCTGGCAATACCCGTCGTTGTTTCCGATTTCCATAATCTAGTGCTTAAGCTACTATACCTACCTACTTTGGTATTAAACAATGTGTGTGAGTGATGGTGTCCAATATATATTTATTTATATAACATTAAATAAATAATTATTAACATCTCAAAAACATATATAAGTAAGTAATAACATTTCGAGTTCGTCTTCAATTTGTTATCATCTACCTTTCATCGTACTCACATAAACGTAACTAAAAAAACGGTTCCCAGCAAAGACGTCGCCGCCTTTTGTCCGCATACCACGTCGATAAGTAATTAGGAGCTCATGTAAAATTACAGGAGAACTGATTGCTCCGCCATGTTGGTATCGCGAGCGAGCCTCACGGTAATTAATATCATTTGTTATTTATTTAGCGGGAGCTCTACAGGGTCCCCAACTTCTGGCAAATAAAGTAGGTACTTACTTATATCATAAAATAGGGAGACCAACAACGAACAATGAATAAGAAAATACAAAAATCACTATAAGTGTGCCTATAAAATTTGAAGAGTTCCCTTGATTTCACCAGGATCACATCATCAGATCCTGACCGTATAACAATGGGACCAATTTGTTACTATATGCTTTCGAACAAAAAAAGAATTTCTAAAATCGGTTTATAATTAATAAATTATGCGGTAACAAACATTTTAAAAAAATCCAACCGAACTGAGAATCTCCTCCTTTTTTTGAAGTCGGTTAAAAATGAACAGTACTTTGAAGTTTTTAAAAAGATATTTCGGAACTTCTCGTGGTTTCGGTCCGTAGTGAGGTTTCCTTTTTTGCGGTTTTTCTTTCAGTGTCAAAGCTAAATAACCCATCACTAAAATTCAAATTAAACAGGTAATATTTTGTAAAGGTTTTCCTAATAACAGTAGGTAAACAGCGCGAGACATTAAAAAATGCCTCCGTGCTTCGGAAGCTTTTCGGAAGGCACGTCAAGCCGTTGCAGTCATTTACACCCACCAATCCATATTGGGCCCGCGTAGTGGGTAATGGCCCATTATCCTAACTAAACCATCCATGAAGAAGGCCTTAGCTCCAGCAGTGGGAACATTAAATGCTAATGCTAAATTAGATGTTTGACGACCAATTTGGCGAAGGGGTAGAATACCCGCTTTCTGCGTCAGCTGTGGTCTCGGGTTCTATTCCAGAACAAGATAAATATTTGTGGGCATGAACATGTCTATTTGTTTTGGCCTAGGTGTTTTCTATGTATATTAAGAACCTATGTATTTACAAACAAAAAGTATTTAAGTATATATTTATCCGTTATCAAGTTTTCCATGACACAGTTTCATTATGAAATTTTCATAAATTGGTGTGTGATTGTAAGAAGTTATTTATTTTATTTAATATTTATTAATGCTGATGAGTAAATAGCTTCCGAACGAAAAAAGTCTAATATACCAGTTTGTGTAATAATAAGATAATAATAAGAAATTAAGAAGTAAGAAATATTTATTGTCACAAATTTTTTACATGTTAGTGATGACGTCCCTGACCCCTATATTAGGTTTATCACCGAGTGACAGAGGCCAGAACTGTACTTAATGATTTAAATAAATACTGGTTTAAACTCTATGGTAGGGAACCCTAGGGTGCTCCAACATCCGCCTGCGTGTAATTGGGCCCCCTAAATGGCAGAGACCCTAACGAGGGCTACGAACCCAGTCCGACTGCATAGCACCGCCAAAAGCCCACCAACAGATCACCGGGATGCCAAAAAGATAATTTGACAACTTTTGACATGACAAAGATATTTTAATGACTGAGGAGGACGCTTGCTTGTTAATTTGCCGCATTGCATCACGCGAGATAAGACATAATGTAAGGGTATCTGCCTACTTTGCAAGTGCTTACTTTTGCTGAAATTATCCAGTTGCTTCAACGTGACTTGTTTTTTGAAGAAATCTCGGTAATAATATTTTGAAACCTTTTTAATCGTAGGTAGCTATCTTGCAAGGGAAATTCGGAAAATTTATTTGAATGCATAACGCTTTAAAATGGAACCTGTTATTAATTTCGAGATCTCATTTATATAGGAAGACGTTTGCATGCAATATACCCGTTTCCAAGCATTAGTCTACACTGTGGCCTTACGGTTAAAGAGAAAAATAGGTTTTGGGGATGCTGTTATTGATCGAGGTGGCGAATGAAAGGGATGTCTGTAGGAGGGGAGTGTGATTCAATGACTCATCCCTGTAGAGCTTAATAAATTTAATATTAAACTTTATGGGCTCTCAGGTATTTAAATGGGAATAAGCAGAAGGTGCACTGGTATAAATCCTTGATTTAAGCAGGATTTTCCGTTACTATGGGCAACTACAATGGGCAATTACAATGGGCTATCTATGTGAGTGATATTGTGAATAAGATTTCCTTATCTGGATTTTCTTACAGAAACCTTACAATTTAGGTATATTTCAATTACTTCGAATCGCAAATACAAACAGGCATAAAAATTACTAGAATGTATTGTGTGTGAATAAGATTTCATTATCTCCTATCCTACCGTAGCAGATTATTTGGCTATGAGTATTAAGTTAATTAATACAAAGATGTATGAAAATTACTACAACAAACTATAATTACTAATTCAACCGGCGACCGCCCGCCTAGTTACTTTGCGACACAATGATGAATATTTAATGGTTTTTTTTCTAATCGTAAGTAGTCGTAGTATTTTTTCCATGTTTTTGGTAAAAAAAGTACTAAAATTAAAGGTCCCACCGAGATTTGAACTCGGATCGCTGGATTCAGAGTCCAGAGTGCTAACCATTACACCATGGGACCACTGGCAGGTAGCGTTAAATTAACTGATCAAAATCAAAAGTTTTCAAGATTAAATTACCCCTACCGCCCGTCATGGACCCAAAAATAGCTTTGAACTTCATCAGAGAGTATTTTAAATATTCTGTGGTCATAAAATTCGAAGAGAAGACACATTTTACATTGTTCATTCAAACAGTAATGACGAAAAATTTAGTCATTACTGTTTGCAAATTCTTTAAAAGTCGGTATAATTAAAAAAAATCTACTTATTACAATTATTGTTCATCGCATTTCGTACGTGTTATCCAAAGAAAAGAATTTAAAAAAATATTGTAAGTTAAATCTTTCAAATATTTAATAAATATATATGGTGACGAAGACAACAAAATTATTTATATGTATATCTACTAAGGGGTAGCACTTAGCCTCATCACACCTGATGTTAGGTGATGAATGGCTGAATGTGGAAGCGCACTACTCCCCGGAATCCTCAATCACTGAAAAAATGCTGAAAACATCGTTGTTATGGCGTCAGACTTAGATAAAATGGTGGTAGCTAGCCAGGCGGACTTTGAAAATGCCCTACCACCAACCAAACCGAATACCTACAATATGTACCCCCACTGGGAATCGAACTCGGGACCTCTGGGTCTGGGTCTGAGACCAGTGATTGATTGATTGATTGATTGAATAATTTATTTGCTAAAAATAAAGGTACAGTGTTTGTTAGTAAGTATCTTAAAGCCTATGTTAGGTTTGTTAATAAATAAATCAATAATTCATAATCTTAAAAACTAAAGTTGTTTACTGAACTGAGCGATACGCATTGCACGTTATCAATTCAATCTACGCAGCACCGGACAGGGAGCAGAGTGCATCGCTGTGTGCGCACGCGCACACCAACATCACGAGTGAGTCCGCGCACAGGATGCTCCATTCCGAACTGGCATTAGATTAAAATTGTATTACTGCGTTGAAATAAAGTAGTTCTTAATTATCCTTTTAATATTTTTTTCATTTATTTTATTTTTAATATCAATTGGCAAGTTATTAATAAGGTGTGGAATTAAATACCGCGAATTTCTTTTACCGTATTCGTTGTTGAAATTTGGAACAAACAGTTTTTTATTACTGATACTTCTGGTAGTTTTCAGATGAATATGTTTAACGGGGATTTTAATGGCTTCGTTAAAGTATTGTTCAATAAGTAGAACATATTTCACTTTATTGTGAATTGGTATAACACCACAATACTCAAAAAGCCCCTTCGGGTCTTCCGAGTATTTATCTTTTATCTTAGAGGGAACTATTAGTTTCAGTAGCCGATACTGAATGTTGTAAATCTGGTCTAAATAGGTTTTATAGGTACGGCCATAGCTACTTAATCCGTACAATATAATACTATCTGCTAGGGCACGGTACATTTTTAGCAAAATGTCGAAGGGTACTTTAGATTTAATTAAATAAAATTTTGCCATGATAGCTCTAAGTTTGCCACACACTTTATCTATATGTTTAGCCCAATTGAGTCTATTATCAATTACCAGCCCAAGATAAGTATGCTCGGTTACTTCCTCGATTTCTAGGCATCTGTTAGAACAACGCACAGAGGAGTGAAGGCAGTCATGACTGTGGGCTACGACTTTGACACTATTGTTTCCATGATAACGATTTTGCGCGGATCGGACGTGAACAAATTTGGTTTTATTGGCGTTAAGTACCAATCCAGAATCGTGTGACCATTTGCATATAGCCGTGAAATGCCGTGGTGATGGTGTGTGCCACAGAGGCGGTTAAAATTATACCTACACTAGCTGACCCAGCGCGACTTCGTTCCCGTGGCCCTACCCCCTACTCCACCCTACCCTACCCTACCCCTACCCTACCCCTACGCTACCCCTACCCAAACCTACCCCTACCCTACCCCTACCCTACCCTACCCCTACCCTACCCTACCCCTGCCCTACCCCTACCCAACCCCTACCTTACCCCTACCCCTATCCTAGCCCTACCCCTACCCTACTCTACCCCTACCCTACCCCTATATCCTTCCTTGGACTTCCACGAACATTTCAAGACCAAAATTAGCCAAATCGGTCCAGCCGTTCACGCGTGATGTCGTGACCAAGGGAAATAGGGATTCATTTTTATATATATACACTAGCTGACCCAGCGCGACTTCGTTCCCGTAGCCCTACCCCCTGCTCCACCCTACCCTACCCCTACCCTACCCCTACTCCTACCTTTACCCCTACCTTACCCTACCCCTACCCTACCCCTACCCTACCCCTACCCTACCCCTACCCTACCCCTACCCTACCCCTACCCTACCCCTACCCTACCCCTACCCTACCCCTACCCTACCCCTACCCTACCCCTACCCTACCCCTACCCTACCCCTACCCTACCCCTACCCTACCCCTACCCTACCCCTACCCTACCCCTACCCTACCCCTACCCTACCCCTACCCTACCCCTACCCTACCCCTACCCTACCCCTACCCTACCCCTACCCTACCCCTACCCTACCCCTACCCTACCCCTACCCTACCCCTACCCTACCCCTACCCTACCCCTACCCTACCCCTACCCTACCCCTACCCTACCCCTACCCTACCCCTACCCTACCCCTACCCTACCCCTACCCTACCCCTACCCTACCCCTACCCTACCCCTGCCCTACCCTACCCCTACCCTACCCCTGCCCTACCCTACCCCTACCCTACCCTACCCCTACCCCTACCCCTACCCTACCCCTACCCTATCCCTACCCTACCCCTACCCCTACCCTATCCCTACCCTACCTTTACCCTACCCCTACCCTATCCCCACCCTACCTTTACCCTACCCTACTTCTACTCTACCCCTACTTACCCCTCCTTCCCCTATTTTCTCACCCTTAAAACCTTCCTTGGACTTCCACGAACATTTCAAGACCAAAATTAGCCAAATCGGTCCAGCCGTTCATGCGTGATGTCGTGACCAAGGGAAATAGGGATTCATTTTTATATATATAGATTAAATTTTATTTATAGATAATAATAATAGATTATATTATAGATTTACAATCATAACAAAGTTATTATCAAAGGGATGTATGAGTGAGTCGGCAGCCTTGTCCGCGTCATTATTCTAAAGTCTCGTTCTTAATAATAGCAAATAATATGAATAGGATGACATGCTGACCGTGGTCTCAATATAAGGAGGCTGAGGCAGTTACGCATGTACCTACCTACTAGCTACTTATAATATATTCTATAATGCTATAGGCAACTTTAAGATAACTGTACTCTAATAGTCTAGAGACCGCCAGAGACTTAGCCCGAGTGGGCCTCCTTATTTTATTTTTATTTATTTATTTAAAACGATTTACCAACGTTTGTATACACCAATACATTTCAATAAATACTGGCTAAATAGATCTAAATCTAGGCGCAACAAACACTTAAAGGTAAATACAGCATGTTCCACTACTTCTTAATTATGTTTTAAAACTAGTGTAGATAACTAATACCTTACCAAAATATATAATATAATAATTAACTTACATATTACAAAGGACTCCTACTCCTTCTAGTCTAAAAGCTAAGATTTTGCGTACGAAAATTTCCCCCCTTCAGGATTTTCAACCTTTGAAAGGGTTTCAGTTTCAGTTTCATGTATGGGGAATAATTTGTTAATTTGTTTTATTTTTTTACTTTTGTATTAAATCGTAAAGCGGTTCACAGAATACATCTCTAGGTAGATATCCTGTGAACCAATAAAGTGGCTGTGACATACGGACGGACGGATAGACAGACAGACTTGACGAAACTATAAGGGTTCCGTTTTCTGCCATTCGGCTACGGAACCCTAAAAAAAGACAAAGACAGAGTTTTTGGAAGATCCTGCCCTACGTGCGCGGCGATAGATTTATTCATGTGGCGATAGTTCATATAAAATGTATAAAAACTACAAGAAATCGGAGGCGTTTTGTGGTTGTGGTCGGTGGCCCGTGTGCGTGCGGTCAATCCTGGTATCTATAGGTTTTTTTTTTTTTTTTTTATTTATTATCTATAATGTTTTATATTTGAATCTTACATCTAAGTACATTACAAACCACTGAGGTTTTCTTAATGAACTTGAGTTCGCTTTATACTATTTTACAGTTTTATTATTAATATCTACTTACTTAATCTTATTAATAGTACATTACAGCCGAGGACAGGTAAGTAAGAAATTACATAGTCGAGGATGGTTTGAAGCACGAGCCGCAGGCGAGGGCTATAATCATTCGAGGCAAGGTAATTTGCTTACCGTACAAGGCTTGTATAGTGCTTTTCTCAAGAAATGCGAGGAAATAAAAAAAACTGTTTAACTAAATAATATTTATTAAAATTTATATCACACATGTTCGGGCAATTATTAAATGTAAATGTTATTGTTTTCCCGGGCACACTTATGTATAAATCGCCCATAATAATATTATTTTAATGATGTATCATTAAAATACGCCAACAACACAGATTCCGAAAACGTATGCGCCTTTTTTTCACTTTTCCAAATCAGATCGTAGGTTTTCATATATCTTTCTTTTGATTTTGCTGGCAGTAAGTTTTCTGTTATTAATTTTGCTTCTGCTCTCAAATTTGGTGGAGTAGGTACATACAATGTCTGTAAGTATATGTTTCATTGGCAGAACTCATTTTGATAATTTATTACACAATATAAACTGTATTGATATATAATCAACCGCTGAAAATCATTCCCGCCGTTTTTTAAATATTGGTTTGTGAGGCCATGTCGAACGGTCATACAGCCTAGTGATACTTACTACTTGCTACTAAAATGCGCAACTTCAATACCCGCTTCTGGGCGGTAGATGGCGCTGTATATATTTCCCATACAAAATTACTCGTAAAGGATATTTTGTCTATGATAAATCTCCTTTTGTTTTTTCGATTGATGTTCGTGCTAAGCATGAAGCTCGACTTAATACTGAGGTAACTGGAGTTCTCACCCTGAATAAAAAAGTGAACACCAGTAAATTTGACATTTAGTATGTAGTGGCTGTCAGTTGTCTCAATGACCATACGTATTTTTTTAAAGTGTAGGTGAGACGGAAGACAGTCACTGTGTAATTTGTGGTCACAAAAAATTTTTCGTACTGCACTCTCCAGTTACCTCAGTATTAACATAAGTCGAGCTTCATGGTGCTAAGGGTACATAGCGCTTGTGGTACAATACGAAGTAATATACTCTGTGCGCACCGTATTTAAAAAAAGTTAACCTAATTATGATATAATAATAATGTGGCTGTATGGTGCAAATGTCCCTTTGCTTTTTCTGTTTTTATACACAGGAATAACTAAAGAAAAAATAAAGAAAAAAAGTTGGTAGTACCATAGAAAATCACTGCAGTAATGAATTTCAGTACTTACTTACTGCACTAAAATCAGTGCAGTAAGTAAGTACTGAAATTCATTACTGCAGTGATTTTCAAATTTAGAATGTTTACCTCGGAAAAGTGCCACGTACTGCATTCTTTTCTCAAATATAATATTAACATTTCAGAGCATAAGTGTGAAAATTATAATTACGTGCCCACTTATATTACTAGTCGATCACCGCCATCCAGCGTATCTAGAAACAATGTCTTCAATTTTTTATTTAAATTATAAACATTGAGAGAGTCTCTAAACTCAGGATTTAGTTTATTTATGAGTCGCGGCAGCAAGTACTGGGCGGTGCGGCTGCCGTAAGTGTTTTTCGCTGCTGTAGTAGCCAGCTTGCCATGGGCGATTGCTCGCGTTCCTTGATTGTGCGCGATTACATTTTTATTATGGCGATTATGGCAAACCCCCCCCCCTGAATGCTTACACAAGAAATACATCGGCCCCCAGTCCCCGGCGGCCCCGCTATTCCTAGCTACGGTAGCGGCTATGGTAACGGCGGGGCAGGGGGTGCTAAGAATCCCCGGGTAGGCTCCGGCTACCAACACCGACGACTCGACCTGGCAACCTACAACACGCGCACATTGAGGCTCGACGAGAAGCTCGTAGAGTTGGAAGAGGCAATAAGTAAGTTACATTGGGATAGCATTGGGTTATCTGAAGTCCGAAGAGAGGGGGAGGACTCGATAACCCTGCAATCCGGTAACTTACTTTACCACCGGGAGGGCGACCAACAGTCCCTTGGTGGTGTCGGGTTCATCGTCCATAAATCCCTTGTCAACAACGTGATCACCATCGGAAGTGTCTCGAGCAGGGTAGCGTACCTGATACTCAGATTATCGAAACGATATTCGCTGAATGTTATCCAGGTCTACGCTCCGACCTCGAAACACGACGATGTCGAAGTGGAGGCTATGTATGAGGAGATCGCTAAAGCCATGCATAGCTATAAAACCCACTACACGGTTGTGATGGGGGATTTCAATGCAAAGTTGGGGCAACGTTGCGGTGATGAGCTGAGAGTGGGGCAATTTGGATTTGGGCAACGGAACGATAGAGGCCAGATGCTGGCAGACTTCATGGAGAGGGAGAACCTCTATATGATGAACTCCTTCTTTAGGAAGCCCGTAAGCCGCAAATGGACCTGGATCAGTCCGGACGGTAAAGTCAAAAACGAGATCGATTTTATCATGTCGACGAAGAAGCACATATTCAATTATGTCAGTGTGATCAACGCTGTTAAGACAGGAAGCGATCACCGTATGGTGAGAGGCACATTGAATATCGATGTCAAGCTCGAAAGATCGCGACTGATAAAATCCACGCTCCGACCAATACCAGCTCAAATTCAAAACCCCGAGTGCTTTCAGCTCGAGCTTCAAAACCGCTTCGAAGCCCTTGAGAACAGCATAGACGTGGACGATCTATACAACCTGGTGGTGGATACTGTCCGCACGGTAGGGTCTAAGTACTATAAAACCCGCCGTCCCAAATTGAAGAAACTCTCCAGTCAGACTCTCCTACTCATGGATCAGAGACACGAAATGAAGCTGCAGAACTCAGCGGATGCCCATCGTTATCGACAGCTCAATAGACAGATATCTAAGTCTTTGACACGCGACCTTCGCCAATTTAATACCGAGCGTATTAAAGAAGCCATTGAGCGGAACAAAGGCTCCAAAGTGTTCGCGAGAGATCTGTCTATCGGGCAAAGTCAATTGACGAGGCTGAAAACTGAGGAAGGTAGCATCGTTTCGTCAACACCTGAAATCCTGAGGGAGATTGAGAGTTTCTATGGACAGCTATATTCCACACAAACACCTGTTGAAAGCAAGGCTACAGACCCTAGAGCCAAGCTTACCCGACACCATACCGAAGATATCCCGGACGTCAGCCTGTACGAGATTAGAATGGCTCTCAAGCAGCTTAAAAACAACAAGGCGGCGGGCGATGACGGAATCACAACAGAGCTTCTGAGAGCGGGCGGTAAGCCGATACTTAAGGTCCTCCAGAAGCTTTTCAACTCAGTCATCCTTGAGGGCAAAACGCCAAAGGCATGGGGCAGAAGCGATGTGATGCTGTTTTTCAAGAAGGGTGATAAAACTCTCTTGAAGAACTATAGACCCATCTCGCTTCTGAGCCATATCTATAAGTTGTTTTCGAGAGTCATTACGAATCGTCTCGCTCGCAGGTTCGACGACTTCCAACCTCCCGAACAAGCCGGGTTCCGGAAAGGCTACAGTACCATAGACCACATTCATACGCTGCGGCAAGTTATACAGAAGACCGAAGAATATAATTTGCCACTTTGCGTTTGCATTTGGCGTTCGTGGACTATGAGAAAGCCTTTGATTCGATTGAGACTTGGGCGGTGCTGCAGTCTCTCCAGAGGTGCCAAATAGACTACAGGTACATCGAGGTGCTGAGGTACTTATACCAAAACGCCACCATGTCGGTCCGATTACAGAACCAGAGCTCTAATCCTATCCAACTACAGCGAGGTGTGAGACAGGGAGATGTCATCTCTCCCAAACTGTTCACAGCTGCGTTGGAGGATATTTTTAAGCTGCTGGATTGGAAAGGATGCGGCATCAACATTAATGGCGAGTACCTAACGCACCTACGGTTTGCCGATGATGTAGTTCTTATGGCTGAGACCTTGGAAGACCTGAACACAATGCTCGAAGATCTCGGTAATGCTTCGCAAAGAGTGGGTCTTAAGATGAACATGGACAAGACGAAAATCATGTTCAATGCCCATGTTGCACCCGCTCCAGTTAATGTTGGGAACATTACACTCGAAGTTGTTGACCACTATGTTTACCTAGGACAGACGGTCCAGTTAGGTAAGTCCAACTTTGAGAAAGAGATCTCTCGTCGAATCCAGCTCGGATGGGCAGCGTTTGGGAAGCTCCGGCATATATTCGCGTCCGAAATACCTCAATGTCTCAAGACGAAAGTCTTTGACCAGTGTGTGTTGCCAGTAATGACCTATGGAAGTGAGACGTGGTCTTTTACTATGGGTCTCATAAGAAGGCTCAAAGTCACCCAGCGAGCAATGGAGAGAGCGATGCTTGGTATTTCCCTGCTCGATCGAATCAGAAATGATGAGATCCGCAGGAGAACTAAAACGACCGACATCGCTCGAAGGATTGCATCATTGAAGTGGCAGTGGGCGGGACACATAGCGCGGAGAACTGTACCCCGAGTGTAAGTTTTTATGTCAAGCAAACGCAAACTATTTCGAGTACGTATTTATGTCAACTTGTATGAAAACTGCATAAGCGCGCTACTCGCCGCTAGAGGCGATACAAATTGACATTAATACGCATTCGAAATAGTTTGCGTTTGCTTGACATAAAAACTTACACTCGGGGTACTGATGGCCGTTGGGGCGGAAAGGTTCTCGAATGGCGACCGCGAACCGGACGACGTTCCGTGGGCAGGCCCCCTACAAGGTGGACCGACGATCTGGTCAAGGTCGCGGGAAGCCGCTGGATGCGGGCAGCGCAGGACCGATCGTTGTGGAGATCCTTGGGGGAGGCCTATGCCCAGCAGTGGGCGTCGTTCGGCTGACATGATGATGATGATGATGATGACATTTTTATTGCAAAAATTCAGGAATTCTTCCTTAAGAATCAAAAATAGAAACTGGTCGTGAACCGGTAATACGTTGCAATGTTTAAAAATTGTTAGGTAATTTGAAGCAAATTGCTGCCTAATTTTAGGCGAGACTATTTGCTTCAATATTCGTATTTGGAGGTTAAATATCTTATCTAGGTACGTCTTATAGGTCCGTCCGTAACTGGAAAGGCCGTAGCTAACTATAGAATTAACAAACGCATTATATAACGCTAACCTAGATCTAAACGTCATGCGCTTTTGGATAATATTTAAGTTTGCAAGGAATGCACGAAGTTTATTACAAACAGTTTCAACCTGCGGAGCCCAGTTAAATGTTTCATCAATTACTAATCCAACGTACACGTGAGATTTTACAGTTTCAATTGGTGGGCAACAGCAGGATTGGTAACTCATCGTATGAAGGCAACTGTGTTCGTGAACTACAAGACTTCTAGTTAAATTTTTAACTAGTGTATGAGATGACCGTATGTGCAATAGCTTCGTTTTCGTTGTATTTAATACCAAACCTGAGTCGTGACACCACATGTTTAAGCTGTTGAAGTCGGATTGTAAATTATTTAAAGCTTCGTAAGGATCTTTTGCGGCCGATATAATACACGTATCATCTGCACCAATGGTAGCACCAATATTCAGTGTTTCTGTTTTTTTTTCACTTGTACGAGTATTACGAACAAAGTAAAAGAATAAAGGGCACACGGTCCTTATATTTATGTCCTTATTTCAGTATCATTTTTCTAGAGTATTGGTTTATAAAAACATTCTAACAAAAAAATTTGCTTGCTGGAATGCGAAAGCGAGCTAATTTTCGAATCCCTTTCATTTCCTTAAGAATTGATGTTATGCAGGAAAGCACATAAGAAATTACTTTACCCGCGACAGCACTCACATTTGTCAATTTAATAAAGTCACTCAGAACACAATCAGAAGCTGTGTTGTTTACTGCCTATAAAATCTTACTCAGAAATATTGGTAGGTAGGTACGTAGTTTTTAAAAGATCTTTATAATTTTTTTAGCAAACTAATATACCTACTCGTATCATCAAATCCAAGATAATCCCAGTAACGATAGGGTTGTTTTCTTGATGTTTCATTAGTTTGTAATAAAATAATATTTTCTTTTAAAATGCGATTAAAAAAAATCTCACGTTTTTAAAACAGACTAGAAATATTTTTCAATAGAGCACTCGTCAACACGATTCCAAAGAGCCCAAACTCGATAGGGTTGCATGGTTTCAATATTGAGTTCCTATGGCGTTCTTCCGGCTCCATCATCAGATCAGCTCAATGACACCGTAATATTGCATTGTCTCCAGTTCTGACCTATGTTCAAAGTTTCAAGTCTCTAGCTCATCGGGAAGCTAGTATAAAAAAGTTTGCAAAATTTGAGTTCAAACAAGAAAGCATCGTCGAAAAAATTTGTTTATAAAAGGTAACATCAGAGTAATATTATTGAAGGTAGTGCAATAATATAAGCGAAACCTGATTCTGTTTCATCATCATCATTATTTTAGCCGTACGACGACGCCGCCTGCTGCCTTAGGCCTTATTCTGTTTGCAACGTGTTTAAATATTTCCAAGCTTTCAAACTATGGCTACACTAATTCCGTTAAAAGATTATTGCACTATTTTCGTATAACGAAAATATTTTAATTTTGAAATTCAGTGAATGTGTCAAAAGTAATCGTAGTTGAGTGAAGAGCAAGTCAAAGTTTTGAATGCCTAGTGAAGTACTTACCTAATTCAAGTTCTAAAACGGTTCCTCCTTCCTCCTCCTCCTCATTCTAAAACGTTTACTCCGGAAAATTAAAAGTTAGATTTTCGTGAGTAAAAGAAAATGAATTACAAAATATAGGGGCTAAGCACGCATTAATAGTTGTATTAAGGTGATATGAATCGCCAACGACCTTGAGCGTTGGGCGAAGCATAGGCTTTCTATGCGCTCGCACACCGCGTGCCCGCGCATCTCCCCCGGTAGTTACAAAGATTAAGCGTGCAGATACGGTAAGTACTTGTTTGCAACTAACACTATGCACAAAAGATGACTGTAAAACTGGTAGTAGGTAATTAAAATTAATCAAAACTCAACGTTGCGTTTACCAAATAATTTTAATTTGAACCAGTAGAGTTTGGCAGTATTGTTGCAATTTTGGTGCAGTATAGGATATAGTTTTTTTGATTGACATTGTAGGCTTTTAATATCCTGGCTGGACCTACACAAAAGTCTCAAATATTACTTTGTTTGGTTAGGGCCTTAGAACATTGTAAGGATAGGGAAACATAAAATAGTAGATTCTACAACAAGTGCATAAAACGTACCATTTTACCCGAGACGTATATATCAAGACGTGAATAGTCAAGTCGAGGATAAAATGGGTTTTATGTAAGTACGAGTTATACACTCTGCTTTTCACTTCGATTGTGAGAAAAATAAATAGCAATATTGCAAAAAAGAAAAAATAAAGACTTCGCCATATTGGCAGGAAGCTTTAATGCTTTTGAAATACTTATTTCTTAGAAAACTCATCAATTTTGCCTAGACAAAATTGAAGAAACATATTGAATTATCAAGTTTATATAAGTTATATAAACTTGATAATTCAATATGTTTCTTCAAACTTAGTTAAGTTTAATTGCGTGTGGGACTGTTTACCTGACGACCTTTGTCTTAGAGTCTGAGACTTAGACGAAGGTTTTACTTTATGCACTAGAGCATAAAAAGCGATTTTATGCAGCCTATACCAACATAAACACAAACTTTAGGAGCATGAGAAGTGAATTTTTTTTTTTTTTATGTTTCCCTATTCCTACAATAGGATTATTTTTAATTAATTAGAACTAGGTAATTCAATAAAACGGTATACATTTTTACAATAATGTATTTTCTCTACTGTACAATAGTAAGAATGTCATGTTTTTCATCATCATCATCATCATGTCAGCCGAACGACGCCCACTGCTGGGCATAGGCCTCCCCCAGAAAGTTTTAATTCGACAGGCAATAAAATGTTATACAGTTTTACAATAATGTATTTTCTCTTCTACTACTTACTATTTCTCAAACATGCATGGAAATAATCGAAAAAACCGCCTTCAAAAAAATCACATCAAAAAAGAAACGGGCGTGAAACATGTACAATTTTTTTATTGTTTTTGTTAAAACCGACTTCAAAGTACTTAGGTACGTTATTTATTTGGTGAGGGATTATTTCTTTCTTTTTTGATAGGATTTTTTGAAGGCGGTTTTATTTTTTTAAATAATTTTTATTTCACTCTTTTTAGAACATCGTGCAGGCAATTTACGTGTATTCTGGTAAATAGGTATATACTTACTCATACAATAATAACATTTTGTCGATAAATAAAATTCACGGTCTGGTCTAATTTTCAGCTATGAGTAATCAATTTATTTTAATAGTACATGACAGCCGAGGACAGGTAAGTAAGAAATTACATTGTCGAGGATGGTTTGAAGCACGAGCCACAGGCGAGGGCTTTAATCATTCGAGGCAAGGTAATTTGCTTACCGTACAAGGCTTGTATAGTGCTTTTCTCAAGAAATGCGAGGAAATAAAAAAAACAGTTTAACTAAATAATATTTATTAAAATTTATATCACACATGTTCGGGCAATTATTAAATGTAAGTGTTATTGTTTTCCCGGGCACACTTATATATAAATCGCCCATAATAATATTATTTTAATGATGTATCATTAAAATACGCCAACAACACAGATTCCGAAAACGTATGCGCCTTTTTTTACTTTTCCAAATCAGATCGTAGGTTTTCTGTCTTTCTTTCGATTTTGCTGGCAGTAAGTTTTCTATTATTCATTTTGCTTCTGCTCTCAAATTTGGTGGAGTAGGTACATGTATACAATGTCTGTATAATTTGTTTCATTGGCAGAACTCATTTTGATAATTTATTACACAATTTAAATAAACTGTATTGATATGAAATCAACCGCTGAAAATCATTCCCGCCGTTTTTTTTAATATTGGTTTGTGAGGCCAAGTGGAACGGTCATACAGCCTATTGATACTTACTACTTGCTACTAAAATGCGCAACTTCAATACCCGCTTCTGGGCGGTAGATGGCGCTGTACATATTTCCCATACAAAATTACTCGTAAAGGATATTTTGTCTATGATAAATCTCATTTTGTTTTTTCGATTGATGTTCGTGCTAAGCATGAAGCTCGACTTAATACTGAGGTAACTGGAGTTCTCACCCTGAATAAAAAAGTGAACACCAGCAAATTTGACATTTAGTATGTAGTGGCTGTCAGTTGTCTCATATGACCATACGTATAGCCACTGTGTCACAAAAAATTGTTCGTACTGCACTCTCCAGTTACCTCAAAATTAAGTCGAACTTCATGGTGCTAAGGGTACATAGCGCTTGTAGTACAATACGAAGCAATATACTCTGTGCGCACCGTATTTAAAAAAAAGTTAACCTAATTATGATATAATAATAATGTGGCTGTATGGTGCAAATGTCCCTTTGCTTTTTTTGTTTTTATACACAGGTTATTCAGGTTAAAAATAAAGAAAAAAAAGTTGGTAGTACCATAGAAAATCACTGCAGTAATCAATTTCAGTACTTACTTACTGCACTAAAATCAGTGCAGTAAGTAAGTACTGAAATTCATTACTGCAGTGATTTTCAAATTTAGAATGTGTTCAGTACACCCCTGCCTAGACCCGCGGGGCTGGCATAGCGCAGTGGAAGCTTAGGTATCACTAGTATAGACTCCGGACAAAACTTGGTTTCAGCCGGGATGTAACTGAACAATTGAAACTGCGATACACAGCGACTTAATGTGAAGTAAGGTGATTGTACATACGGTCTGTGGTGTCGAAGGTCTCCGGGGCAGATGGTATAAGGGGGCCCCCTTTGATGTTCCGTGTTCTTCTGCAGACCTTACCAATTCGTCACCTTACTCACAAAACAAATACTACACAGCGGTCCCAAGACACTGGGCGCTTCACCAATACACAACGACACACGCGGGGCTTGCTTATTAAGATATATTGTCCCGACAACAACGCGTGGCGGAAAATTATCCTTCAAAGCACCGCGACCGGCCACTCATCAGGATGGCGTCAAAATCTTGGTCGTACAACACGGGATCGACAGGATAATTCAGGATTCAATTCAAACTCGATATGCCAGGCATATTCAACGCGAGCGGTTTTTAACAATTCCGCAAAATTAATCCGACATGTTTTCTACAAGAATTCCAATCAAGAGCCAGAACTGTCAACTTCAAGTGACAGCGAAATGTCAATTTGACGTGACATTAGGGATGCGTTCAGAAACGTCGATCTTTTCCGAACATCCCCCCGCCCCGGACCGTTAAGAACGGTACGTCAATCTACGGGTAATCGGGAGAGCCCACTAACTGCTCTCTTCAAAACCGAATCTCGAACCAAAACCTCAGCAAAACGAGGAACTCCGTCAGTTCCGGGGTAGAGTTTAACAATGCGCCCCCTTCGCCAACATAGGGGCGGCAGGTTAGCATCCTTAATCAACACGAGGTCGCCAGTCTGGGGTGGGGTGGTTTTATCTGTCCACTTCACGCGCTGTTGTAGGATATGCAAATACTCCATCGACCAACGTGCCCAGAAGTTTTGGGACATCTGTTTCAAAAGTTGGTATCGCGACAAACGATGGGATCCTACATCCTGAATCGGATATTCAGGCAAAGCCAAAAGGGGCTGTCCGATCAAGAAATGACCTGGGGTCAACGCTTCCAGGTCATTCGGGTCCGAAGACAACGGGCACAAGGGTCGCGAGTTGAGGACGGCCTCAATTTTACAAAATACCGTATCAAGTTCCTCAAACGTGAGAATAGTTTCTCCAATCACGCGACGCAAGTGTGTCTTGGCAGCCTTTACACAAGCCTCAAAAATTCCTCCCCAGGTCGGACAAGCTGGAGGGTTAAACTTCCAGATTATCCCACGCCGGGAGAGGGTGGTTCCAATGTCTATTTTATTATCAACAAAAAACTTAACTACTTCCTTAAGATAATTACACGTTCCCTTATAATTAGTACCACAATCGGAACGTATCAATGTCGGCAGTCCTCTACGGGAAACAAATCTGCTCAAGGCGGCGACAAAGGCTTCGGTAGACAATTCCGAGACAATTTCCAAATGGACAGCCTTGGTGGACAAACACACAAACACGCACAAGTACGCCTTATAGGTTTTAGCATTACGCAGTCTCGAAGCCTTTACAGTAAAGGGACCGGCGAAGTCGGTGGCGACTCCGGCAAAAGCTCTACATTCCGTGACGCGATCAGCAGGCAAATCACCCATCTGGGGCTGCATGGTCGCGGCCTTCAATCGATAACAAGGCAGGCAACGGAAAACCACAGTGCGAATGGCTCGACGAGCAGACAAAATCCAAAATTCACGCTGCAAAATGGCCAACAAAGCATTACAGCCAGCATGTTGTGCATTCACATGGCGATCTGTTATTATCAGTTGAGTCAAATGTCCGGCTTTAGGTAACAAAAGGGGGTGACGAGCTCCATACGGCAGGTTCGCATTTCGAAGTCTTCCGCCGACTCGCAAAAGCCCACTCTCGTCCAGGAAGGGATTCAATCGCGATACCGCGCCCTTCAACTTGCGACGGCCTAAACGCAAAATTTCAATCTCGGACTCAAAACTATCAGCTTGTACTCTCCGGACCCAAAACAAGAGCGCGTCCCTACGCTCGTCCGGAGTGAGAACCGACGAATCACGCCTCGCGCGTGGGTTTCTGCAATTGTACACAAAACGTCTGATCCAAGCGGTAACACCAAGCAGCTTCTGTAAGGAGCTGTACCGATCCAACAACAAATCCCTTTCCCCGGCGGGGTTAGTCTCCAGGACGCATGCCCGCATATCAGGAACGGCTACGTTCGACAACGCTGGAGAGGGCGGCCACTCCGACTCAGGCCGCATCAACCACTGTGGGCCCCACCAGAGGGGGTGGTTAATTAGGGTTGGGGCTACACAACCCCGAGACGCACAATCCGCGGGATTCATGGTTCCCGGCACGTGTCTCCAAATCAACTCGATGTCGGAATTACAAATCTGCGACACTCGATTGGCCACAAACACGTCCAAGGTGTGCGCCGGAGCCTTCAACCAACAAAGGACGACCTGACTGTCCGTCCAAGCATAAACCTCTTGTATCTTAATAGATCGACCTAATGTGAGCCATACGTGGTTCAACAAACGCATTAGGAGGGCAGCTCCACACAATTCCAACCTCGGGATCGTATGACGAGTCCGAAGGGGAGCGACTTTGCTTTTCGCTATCACCAGATGCACAGCAACAACTCCGTCAACAGTAACGGTGCGGAGGTACACGGCCGCAGCAAATCCACGTTGGGAGGCATCGGAAAAGCCGTGAAGAGTAACTTTACAATTTTCAGAAGGGAGGAATAGCCTCGGCAAATGCACTTCATTAATCTCGGGGAGGGATGAAACGAAGCTCGACCAATCTCGGAGTAACTCGTCCGAGAGGGGTTCATCCCACGACACACCCGAAGCCCATAACCGTTGCAAGAAACACTTGGCCATAAACAGCACGGGGCAAATCCACCCATTGGGGTCAAAGGTACGTGCGACAGTAGACAATACTAAACGCTTGGTCCAGACTTTCGGTGGTCGTAAATCCACACAATAAGTGAACGTGTCAGAGACCGGTTTGTACTGTACGCCAAGGACGGTCACCACATGGGGATTATCAACATTTTCGAATAGGTGGGGGTCCTGCTGGTGCTCTTCGGGCAAACCTACCAGTACATCAGGCGAGTTGGATATCCATTTCCTCAACTCGTAACCTCCCGACTTCAAAAGGGCGGTGAGTTCGTCTCTCAGGACAATCGCCTCTGAGACAGATGAGGCGCCCGTGCAAATGTCATCCACATAGACGTCACTGGCCAAAATGGCGGAGGCGCGAGGGTATCTCAAGCGCTCCTTCTCGGCCAACTCCAACAAAGAACGAATCGCAACAAACGGGCTCGAAGCCAAACCGTACGTATTCGTATTCAATTCATAAATCAACAAGGGGTCCCTAGGACTCTCTCTCCACAAAATCAATTGGTACCTCCTATCCTCTGGATGGATGACCGTTTGTCTGAACATCATCCGGATGTCAGTCATAAATACAATTTGGTGCCGCCGGAAGTTGGTCAAAATGTCTGAGATCTCCGTGTGCAGCTTGGGACCTACATGCAGACACTGGTTCAAGGACGCTCCAGTAGAGGTGGGAGCCGAACCGTCAAAGACCACCCGAATCTTTCCGGATTTCAAAACGGCGTGGTGCGGCAAAAAGAAGTGCTCAACGGAGCGCCAATCCAAATCGCTCACGGACATGTGCCCTAACTCCTCATACTCCCGCATGAATTCAACATACTTCTGGCGGAAGACCGGATCCTTGCTCATGCGACGCTCCATCGCCACTAGCCTACGTTCCGCTAGCGGTCGGGATTCGCCCAGAGGAGGTCGGCCGGCACGAAAGGGGAGACGGGTGATCAAACGACCAGAGCGGAGGCGACCAGTGTTATTCTGGTAATACAACTCGCATTCATCCGCTACTGGGTCGACCCGCGGGGCTGGTGGAGGTTCCTCAACCTCCCAAAACTTCTGCACCACTTCGGAGAGAGACACATTAAAAACAAGACCGCGATCCTCATCAAGGGAATCCAAAACGCGGCGAGCAGGGCCCATCACAACTGTACCGAGTGTCGTCTGCAGAGCTACCAAGCCATCTGGCTGCAAAACTCGCTTCCCCGTCAACAAAACTCGCCCCAGGACATCGGCTCCAAGGAGAGCATCAATCGGGCCTGGGCGGAAGAAATTTGGATCGGCGAGTGGGGAATCAGACACCAAAGACAACATACTCGGTCCCAAGTCAACTGAAGGTTGACGGCCAACAACTGTGTCCAACACAATCGCCGAGGTCTTAATGCCTGGCGTGGACTTATTACGTGATGTAAATGTGAAGTCAACATGCCCTAACAACCCGGGGACTTTCACATCGCCAACACCTCTCACGCCTTCCGTGTGGGGGTGCACCTTGAGGCCCAACCGCCTAACTAACCAAGATGACACAACACACCCCTGAGCACCGGAATCCAACAAGGCGCGAACTTCCACAAGGTCGCCGTTCAATCCCCTGACAAGCACAGAGGCCGTGGGCAACAAAACGGTCTCTGGAGGGGTGGCTACAATCGACCGTAAACACGTTGATTGCTAGTATGTGGGGTCCCCAGACGTCCCCCCATGGTAAGGGGGTCGCTCATAGCGATCCAGTGGGTCCCATTCTCCCACATACTGCCTACGTCCAATTCGCCCGGTATCAGGCGGGTTATATCTCCCGGCCCCTTGAAGACGGGGCGGGCGCCGCTCCAAACGCGGGTATTCGGCGAGCGGCGGCGAGAATCGGTGCCTAGCATCCACCGTGTACGTCGCCCCATAGTCGCGGGGGCACGGTGACCGATTTTCAGAAGGGGGGTCCGGGGGACCCCCGGCTGTGCGAGGCTCAACACGTTGCGGGGGGCTTCTACGACCTCCCGCAACGCTCGCAAAATCGAACCCCCTAGTTGGGGACCGATTTCCCATGGGGGGGTCCGTGGGACCCCCGCCCGTGCGAGGCTCAAAACGTCGCGGGGGGCCTCTACGACCTCCGGCAACGCTCGCATCACTCATCCCCATCCTTGGGGATCGGTTTCCCATGGGGGGGTCCCTGGGACCCCCGCCCGTTTGAGGCTCCAAACGTGGCGGAGAGCGTCTGGGGCCACTCTGGTGGCCACTAGAACTGCTGCGGGATGCAAACACCGCGGGGGGTCCGAGCCCCCCACCCATACGAGGTGATCCTGCAGCGACGCGCTGCGGCGCTCCGCCGCCCTCTGGGCTGTTCATGCAGAGGAGGGGATGGTGGTTGCCCTTACAAAAGCGGCATGGGTGCGCTTGGGTACATTCGCGCTGCATGTGCAGGCCCAAGCACGAGTAGCACCATGTCCGTTGTCGCGCGATCGCTCGACGGCCTTGGACGCGCTGGTCGAGGAACTTATCACAACGGGTCGTGCTGTGACCCGGTTCCCGACAGTACAAGCAGCGGGCGGTCTCCTGGACGGCGGCATAGCGGCCGGGCGCGCGAGGGGCCATACGCCCCCTACGGGGGGGTCCGGTGGGGGATCTACTCTGTGGCACAGGTCGTTCGGGTCCCATAGGACCGGCCAGAGAGGAATTGTCTGCCAGTCTACTCTCTCCTTCCAGGAACGTCAAGAGGTCCGAGAAGGGTGGCAGATAAGTCGCACTATCCCCACCATACTGCTGCTCAAAACGGACCTTAACAGAGTCCGGCAACTTTCCCAGGACAATGTGCAGTAACAAAAACGACCACTGCTCCACTGGGAGTTTTAAGTTTTTTAATGCGTTGTAGGCAACCAACAGCGGATTCAACAAAGCCACTCTCAAGTGCATCACGCTGGCAACGCGGGGTAAATTCAAAATGGCGGCAACATGGTTGTCCGCCAGACGTCGTACGTTCTGGTACCGACGGGCAATCAAATCCCTAGCAATAGGGTAGTTTTCATCCGAGGGGGCCAAATGTTGAACCGATTCAAGGGCCTCCCCTTCCAACACGGATAACAAATAAGCCAACTTCTGGCCCTGGGTCAAATCATCCCGGGCATGTACGAGACTATCAAAAATATTAATAAAGCCCTCCCAGTCCTGTAGACGACCAGCAAAACGCCTTAAATCTAAGGGGGCCAATCTAGCAAAGAGAGGGGGCATACTCTTAGATGTGACCGGGGACGGGCTCGGTTCATTCTCTCTTGCCACTTGAATGGCAACTCTGGTTGCGACGAACATCTAAGCTCATATCAGTATTTTTATATTTACTAAGAAATTCTTAACATACAGCAGTGAAAACAATTCAGTGGTGTAGTGCGTCATCGGATTACCTTGCACAAGTGTTATCCTGAATTATCTCCGACATCAAGCACCAAAAAAATCAATAAACAAGTGAGAATTTTATACCCACATCTCTCTATAATAACAGAGCTGTCATAATCGAAAGCTAAGTACCCGCAAATAATCAACAAATTAGTTGTCAAACTCAATTGACAACTTCAAGTTTGACAGTTGAGTTTGCCTGGTGTTGCTAGTACAATAATATTTCTACTATTTTTGGGAAATTTTGCAAGGATCCGGTAAAGAAGAAGTAGTCACCTCGTCAACGTTTAGTTTTGTTTCTAAAACTACACAGTATCTGTAATGGCGCCAAATCATGGTAAATGTGCTGCCTGTCGAAACACCATACAAAATAAAGACTTTCTAGTTTGTGTCTCATGCCATCTAAAATATGACATCCAATGTATAAATATTTCTGCTGCACGCTTTCACTCATTCTATGGACCTGATCAAGACAGTCGACGCAACTGGAAGTGTCCTGAATGCTGTACCAAAATACCCAAGTCGGACAACAGTAACACTCCCGCTAAAGCAGCCACACTCTCTCCCACAGCGAAGGAAGATTTCATTGCTGTAACTGATAACGTGACGTTGAGAGCAAAACCAACTTTGCAACGGATTGATCCACGTTGTCCTGGTACGTCTTCTCCTCCTACCACAACATTTGTCAACCTTCAGGAGGCAGCTGATCGTAGCTCGGGTATGTCAAAGCAGGAATGGATAGAAATTCTTCAAACCACTATAGACAAGTTGGTTTCAGCGCAACTAAAGAATATTAGTGAGCAATTTGTGGAGCTTCAAGAATCAATGAGTTTCTTCAATAAACAGTACGAAGCTATGAAATCCGATCTGGAGGAAAAGACAGTGATCATTAAAAAACTACAAAGCGACAACGAAATACTAAAAACTACAGTTAATGATCTATCAAGTAGAGTTAATGTGATAGAACAGAGTATGAGGGAAAGTAACATCGAAATAAATGGAATACCTGAACACAAAACTGAGAACTTAAATAACACTGTCGAACAACTCGTTAAGGTCATAGGTGAGCCTGTAGCCAACAATGATGTTCTCAACGTTACTCGAGTTGCAAAGCTAGTAAAAGACAGTAATAGACCACGCGCTGTGATTGTTAAACTATCCAGCCCCAAACACAGAGACGCTATTCTTGCAGCCGTAGCCAAGTTTAATAAGACAAACTCTAAAGACAAGTTGAGTACGCAGCATTTGGGTTTCGGGAGCTCTAAAGAACCTGTTTTTGTCAGTGAACATCTGTCACCCACTAACAAATCACTGCATGCCGCTGCCAGAATGAAAGCAAAGGAGCTGCAATACAAATTTGTTTGGGTGCGTAATGGTCGGATCTTCGTTCGCAAGGATGAGTTTACTGAGGCCAAATTGATTCGTAATAAAGAAAGTCTGCAGCTGTTACAATAGACGATTTTGCATTCACTCAGTGTTTTGGTGTGTTGCTGGAATAATTCGATATTTATTACCAAAATGTTCGAGGAATTCGAACAAAAACAAATGAAGTGCTGTCAAATATCTTATTATGTAATCATAAGATAATCGTTTTCACTGAAACCTGGCTCGACTCTGCAATATCTGATAGTGAATTCATCGACGCGCGCTATATTGTATATCGGCGTGATCGTTGTACCACAATGAGTTCCAAACGAGGTGGAGGAGGCGTTATGATAGCGGTGTCACGTGAGATTGCTTCGGTACGACTTCACAAGTGGGAAAGTGACTGTGAGGACTTATATGTCAATGTCAAACTTAATGTTAACGGTGTGATTGAGACTTTCACTATATGTGCAGTTTACTTGCCTCCTCCAATTAAACTTGAGACTCAACAACATTTTTTGGACAAAGTGGATTTAGTCATGAACCAAACTAAAAACAACGTAATTATTTTAGGCGATTTCAACCTTAGTTTCATTAACTGGTGTTCGAATAATGAAAATTCACATATGTTAGCAACAAATTATGAAAAAAGCTTAGGTTACTCTCTCGTTGATTTTATGGCACTTAATTCTTTGTATCAATACAACAACATACCTAACGCAGATGGTAGAATTTTAGACCTAGTTATAAGCAATGTAAATGAAGCATATGTTACCAAACCCAATGACTTGATAAGTAAAATGGATCCTTTCCATCCTAACCTCCTTATTACCATCCCGTCAATTGATGCCTGTACTATTGGACTTACTCCTAAAGCACGTAATGATTTTAATTTCTACAAAGCTAATTATCAAGTTATATTATCTGAATTGACCAAAACAGATTGGAAGGCAACTTTTAATGATATTACCGATGTAAATCTAATGGTTTCAGCACTTTACCGAGTTCTTGAGGATTCCGTAGAAAGAAATGTCCCTAGGCGAAAGCCCAAATCTACAAAGTACCCAGCTTGGTTTAACGGAAAACTAATTAAACTCATTAAAGAAAGAGACAAGGTCCGGAAAAGGTATCTCAAATATAAAAATCCGCGAGACAAGCTTGAGTACGAATTACTCCGCGAGCGCTGTCATAAGTTGCTTGGGATTTGTAATAATCACTACATGAATAAAACAGAAACAAGTATTCGCAAAAATCCTAAACTATTCTGGCGTTATATAAAAGAAAAACGAAATGGTGCAAATGACACTTGGCGAAGTTAATGCATCCACAGGTGACAACATTGCAAACCTTTTCGCTGCTCATTTCTCATCCATTTACTCTAGTAGGAATGTCTCTGTTGAGGGCGCTGATACTTCGAACGGTTCTTATCTTGCAAGGGTCAAATTCAGTGAGCGAGAAGTTTTGAAAAAATTGAAGACTTTAGACTCGGAAAAGGGACCAGGGCCCGACAACATACCTCCTCTTTTTGTAAAGCGATGCGCAACGGCACTTGCTTTACCGCTGACATTAATATTTAACCATTCTTTAGCCACTGGAAAGTTTCCGGATGAGTGGAAAGTAACTAGAATTCTGCCGATTTTCAAGAAAGGCGATCAAACCAACATTGAGAATTATCGGCCAATCTCTATACTTTCTTGTTTTTCAAAAGTGTTTGAATCACTTATATATCCCTTACTGTACACTCATCTGAACAACACCATTTCGGACTTCCAACATGGCTTTAGAAATGGACGGTCAGCTGACTCAAATCTTGCGTCCTTTCTATCTGCAGTGTCTCTTGACGTTGACAAAGGATTGCAAGTAGATACTCTTTATACGGACTTTAGCAGCGCTTTTGACAGAGTCAACCATCAAATATTATTGTCAAAACTTCAGTTGAGTGGTTTGGGGTCGCCACTGCTTAACTGGTTCGAGTCTTATTTGTATAAGAGACCACAGACTGTTGTTGTAAATGGCTATGTGTCAAGAGTTTATTACGCTGTGTCTGGCGTTCCGCAGGGTTCCCATCTAGACCCAATTTTGTTTTTATTGTTTATAAATGACATTTCCGCACACATAAACCACAGCAAATTTTCATTATTTGCTGACGATTTAAAAATATATAAAACGATACAAGATGAGTCTGATGCGGCACTTCTTCAGAATGACCTTGATGATATCGCTGTATGGTGCAAGAAAAACGATATGACACTTAATGCAAGTAAATGCTTCCATATTAGCTACTCAAGGAAACGCTGTCCTCTGGTTACTCTTTACTCGTTAGACAACACGCCACTAACTAGGGTTAATGAAATTCGCGACCTTGGAGTGATTCTGGATTCCAAGCTAAAATTCACTGCTCATGTTGATACTATTGTTAAAAAAGCCGCCCAGATACTGGGATTTATAAAACGAAATACCCGTGCATTTAAAGAAACTCAAACCAGAATAATGCTATATAATTCATTGGTCCGTAGCAGATTAGAGTATGCAAGTGTCGCCTGGAATCCTGTGTATAGTGTACAATCACAGCGTATCGAATCTTTGCAGCGTGCTTTTTCAAGGCATTTAGCTTTTGTGTCCCCTGGCATATCGTATCGTAATCCATATAGCGAAAGACTAAAATTCTTCAAACTAAAATCTTTACACGATCGTCGCTCTATTTCAGATCTACTCTTTCTTTATAAACTAGTAAACGGTATGATGAATTGTGGTCATTTGTTGGACAAGGTCTATTTTAGCGTTCCCCACAATTACCCACGTCACCGGTGTTCGAAGCTCTTTCATATACCACGTTGCAGGACCAATTTAGGTTTTCATCAGCCACTGTCTAGAGTATGCTCAAGGTACAATAATATACACAAGATATCTGACATTGATATATTTAATGACAACTACAATGCTTTCAAGAGGAAACTGCTGAAACATATTGGATCTGTGGAGTTATAGTTAAAAATGTCACTTATTACCTATGTATTTAATGTATTTAATGTATAATAATATAAATTTGTAGATAATCTTTATTTAAAGTTTAAAAACTGATTTTCATGATTGTAAATGTTGTGTATACCTGTTATGGGCATTCATGTAAGAACTGTACCCTTAATGAACAATATTTTTTTTACAATGTATGTACATGTTATGCTGTTGGTGTACCTTATTAAATAAAATAAAATAAAATAAAGGTCGAGCCACCTGGGTAATTCTGTCCGCAAAATCATAACACTGGTCCACATCCAAACCGACTTCTTGTCGCATTTCCACATCGGCTTCAACAGTCTTTTCCAAAAATAAGGCATACTGCTCATCAACAACAGCCAAACGTACGGGCAGATCTACGTATCTGTTCAACAAGGCCTCCGTCCTATCCGGTTGATCCAACAATGCAACTGCAGAAGCTAACCACCGTAACTCAGAACGTATTTTGGCTTTAGCAGAGGAGGCCGTCATTGTAACGTCACAAATTTATCAACAAAAACAACAAATTCAAAATATTCACTATAACACAAAATCTCCAATATTTGGAGGTTATTAATAACCACAAAATTCCAATATTACAACAACAAAGTATTTATAATGACACAAACTCTTAAATATTTGGAGGTTATCAGAAAACAACAAAACTCAAGTATATAATTATAACTCTAACTCTCAAGAGGTTATAACTTAGACACAAACTAACTTTGACTTTATAAGTCAAAGTTATTCAGTTCAAACAAATCACTGACTATTGAAATTCACTTGGATATCAACATACAACAAGCTAATTTTAATTATTTCAAAGCTCAAGTTTCAATAAGTTTCAATGTGTAAATAATGTCTTAAATCATTTAAGTTTCACTAAGTATTGAGTGCAAACTTATTAGGTACCCAAGCCCTTTTAGGACAACTTTTTATTAGCTATTATTTAGCAACAAACTTGTCAATATTCACAACTCAAATTTGCTAACAAAACTAAATAATAATTATTATGAACAAAGAAAGGCATCTGTTTACATTTTGGAACTTCAATACATGACAATTAATTACAAGACATGGAACCAATAACAAAGGAATGCCCTTTACTTTTCAAATGCAAGTTAATTACCATTTACAAGTACAAATTAATCTAGTCCGGACCAGATGGTCATCAAAACGGCACTGATTAATAGACAAAGTTTTGGCGTGGGCCTCTCAGGCCTTCAAACTACGCTCTTGCTACCAAGAAATGTTCAGTACACCCCTGCCTAGACCCGCGGGGCTGGCATAGCGCAGTGGAAGCTTAGGTATCACTAGTATAGACTCCGGACAAAACTTGGTTTCAGCCGGGATGTAACTGAACAATTGAAACTGCGATACACAGCGACTTAATGTGAAGTAAGGTGATTGTACATACGGTCTGTGGTGTCGAAGGTCTCCGGGGCAGATGGTATAAGGGGGCCCCCTTTGATGTTCCGTGTTCTTCTGCAGACCTTACCAATTCGTCACCTTACTCACAAAACAAATACTACACAGCGGTCCCAAGACACTGGGCGCTTCACCAATACACAACGACACACGCGGGGCTTGCTTATTAAGATATATTGTCCCGACAACAACGCGTGGCGGAAAATTATCCTTCAAAGCACCGCGACCGGCCACTCATCAGGATGGCGTCAAAATCTTGGTCGTACAACACGGGATCGACAGGATAATTCAGGATTCAATTCAAACTCGATATGCCAGGCATATTCAACGCGAGCGGTTTTTAACAATTCCGCAAAATTAATCCGACATGTTTTCTACAAGAATTCCAATCAAGAGCCAGAACTGTCAACTTCAAGTGACAGCGAAATGTCAATTTGACGTGACATTAGGAATGCGTTCAGAAACGTCGATCTTTTCCGAACAGAATGTTTACCTCGGAAAAGTGCCACGTACTGCATTCTTTTCTCAAATATAATATTTACATTTCAGAGCATAAGTGTGAAAAAAATATAAATAATAATAAATAAAATTAACAATTAAAATGAGTTCCAACGATTCAGAGAGTGAAATGGAGATTGATTGTATGTACTCCACCAGATTTAAGATCAGCCCTCCAAGAAAATGTATGGGATTGACATAAGCGATTGAAATGTCACGTGACCACTAATGTCAATCCCATACATTTTCTTTCTATTCTACATGAGATATCTATTAGAAAGCTACTTGTCTAGGCCCTCAGTAGCCAAATCGAAAATGGAAAACCTGCTTCCAGCGAAGTTAAAAGAAAAATACATATAAACTATGAAAATTTTATGAGTTGAAAAAAACGAGATAAAGGTGATCCATCTACCACTACATCCAATGCCCATCTGCAAACCTCATCAGAAGTTCAACAAACAAACAAATGTAGGTACCGGGGAAATCAATAACATTATCTTTTAGTAATTGCCCCAATATGAATGAAAATTTTATTAATTAAATTAATTGTATAATATCCATCATATACTTTTATTTTATGATATCGCTTCGCTTTCTTACGTTTTCCTAAGCCAAGTACTAAAGGAAATACTCATTAGATGTATGAAATTAAGTATGAGTCAAGTAGCCTATTGCCTATTTCACGGCCTTTGCAATAATGTACTATTACGATAGCGTCCATGCGCACAGGCGAAATATTATGCCTAATTGTTCCAACTCCGCTTCGTAATTTAATCTTTGCAACCACTGATTGACTCGTGAACGAGTGCGCGCCAACGAGCGACACAACCTCCCCGTGCAAATGTCTGAGCAAGACTGACGCTCGGACCTGGCGTAGGGAATCTCTTGCACATATCAATAAATTCGGATTTAAAACCAATAATAATTACTTGTTTCAAATTTCCTATTATAAATTTGTAAAAAATTTACTGCTCTTTAATTTAGTGAAAGTGCCGTCAAAATCGCTTCAACCGTTAAGGACTAGTTCTAAAATTATTGCATAAAAATAGATTAAACGTTTAATTTTTTTTTATCAAATCTAGAAGACACAATCAAATTTTGAATTATAAATTTATTTTTGACTATATTCTACGTAACATATATTTTTTTCAAATTCATTGAGCCTTTCCTTTAGGACTAGTTTGACTCCAAAGATAGGCCTATTTTGTAGTTTGGCGAACCCTTGCGCCTTAATATTACTAGCTGTTGCCCGCGACTTCGTAGGCACGGTAAAGTGACTTTTGTATTTGTTTATTTTATGTGTAATCTACACTTCCTTCCAGTGACCGCAAGGTATTACGTGTGTGTATATGGGTGTAGGTCTCGGAAGCGCGGGATTCAGTGTTGCGCTCGCGATTGCTTGTTAACCGAGCTTCACGGTCCTCATCGGTTTCAAAAGCACGAAGTAACCTTATCCTCTTAGCTGACCTAGAGCCTTGCGATATATTACTATTTTTTTTCTAGGTATTTCAAATAACAATAATCGTAATCAAATCACAATAATCAATGTCCGTTTTCCAACAATTCAAATTGATCTACAAATCAATAAATCGAAATCTAATTCAAGTATAGTTTACGTATTTTTAATTCATTAAAATCACAATAACTGAGTTTTCTCAGGGTGTCAGCCTTCAAGAGTACCTAAGCAATTTAATATAGTCCCACACTTCTGTCTGTTCCGGTGACAGCCGTGGCAGAGGAGCCACTTGCAATACGAAATTAGCTGACAAAATGGACTGTGTTGTCGTATGAAAACTGTTTTAGTTCCAAAGATTATCACTGCAACAGAAAAGCACGTAAGAAGCCATCATGTTAGTAGCTTTGTAGTGATAACAAACTGTAAAGTATTTTTTTTTATTGTTTGATAGGCAAGCGCTTGTCCGCTATCACGCCCCTAAGCGTTCGTTGATGCGATCTACGATGAATCGCGCTTGCCTAATGCCATATTCTGTGCTAATGCTGCGTACACACCGGACCAACAAAGGCCAACGAACGCCATCAAAGAGGTTCTGTTTTACCCTCTGTCTCAATCAGATGATCAGAAACTCCGAATGTGAACTGGAATCGCTCCCAGTAATCCTTTACCTAGCTTTAGATTGATCTTCGAAGGCCAGAAACGTGAAGCGAGCAATGCCTGATGTCGTTCGTTGGCGTGCGTGGGGCCGCCGCCCGCCGGTCCGTACACAGTCTAAAAGGTACCGGTATAAAATATACTAAGAAGAAACCGGTCAAGAGCCAGTCGGACTCGCGCCCCGAGGGTTCCGTACCATCTTTTCTTTTATAAAATAGAAAAAACTACAACTGTGCTTCACCCAAAGCGACCTGCGAGTATGTAGAAAGGAGGACATTTTAAACGTAAAAATGTATTCATCGGCGTGGCATATTCGTCCGAGAATTCGCGATGTAGAATATTGCAGTTTTTGGTCAGCTCCATATCTTGACCGATAGTGGAACTAATATAATTTTTGTTCATGATTTCTGAAAAAGTTTACTATTTAGAGACATTGTTTTATTTTTCCTGTAATCTTTACATAAACTTCTACTTATCACCTAAAATAATTTCAGATTTTTCTCTATGCAAACTTCGAAAATAAGGGGGGATGGTATTTTTTTACATTTTTCATCATAATTCAAAAACTATGCGGCTTAATTCAAAAAGAAAAAATATTGAGAGTGCGCAAGCAGCGCTCTATTATATGATACCCTTTATGCCCTAGTAGCCGCACTTCAAATTTTTAAGACCCCCTTTCAGCCCCTATTGAAGAAAAAATATAAATATTTTTATTTGTCTCTTATTTGCAAAATAGTTGGGCAAACGTGGTCTAAAACTATTCCAAATTGCAAGTTGATATCATTAGTAGTTCTCGAGATATCCAGCTGTGACAGACAGACAGACTTAGTCGCACCATAAGGGTTCCTTTTTACCAGTTTGGTTCGGAACCCTAAAAATCATCATTATCATTAATTCATGTTTACATTATTGAATTCTACAAATAATGGAAAATATCCTAAAATTGGTTATATTATGTCTAAGTAATATCACAGAAAAAAACTTTTACAAACTTTTGACCTAGAATCATAAAATTTGGCAAACTTCAGATCTTACAGTACAAATAAAGGTAAAAAAATAATGGTAATTTTTAGTTTAATCACTAAAAAACTAATACAAACTTACACTTGTAGTTAATTTCATACAAAATGTGAGTCAGTTTGTCTACGTTTTATCAGATGTCAAGAAATTTTCCCACAATAAAAGGTAACCTATATGTTGAACCAGGTTATAAGTTATTATGACACAAAATTTGGTAAAAATCCGTCCAGTAGTTTTTGCATGAAAAGCAAACATACAAACAGACGCCCGCAAATATAAGTTGGTCAACGTTTTTTTTAATATAAAGAAATTTTCCCGCAATAAAAGGTACCCTATATGTTGAACCAGGTTATAAGTTATTACTACACAAAATTTGTTAAAAATCCGTCCAGTAGTTTTTCCGTGAAAAGCAAACATACAAACAGACGCCCGCAAATATAAGTTGGTCAACGTTTTTTTTAATATAAAGAAATTTTCCCGCAATAAAAGGTACCCTATATGTTGAACCAGGTTATAAGTTATTACTACACAAAATTTGTTAAAAATCCGTCCAGTAGTTTTTCCGTGAAAAACAAACATACAAACAGACGCCCGCAAAAATAAGATTTTCAACGTTTTTTTTATATATAAAGAAATTTTCCCGCAATAAAAGGTACCCTATTTGTTGACCCAGGTTATAAGTTATTACTACACAAAATTTGGTAAAAATCCGTCTAGTAGTTTTTGCGTGAAAAGCAAACATACAAACAGTCGTTATCAACGTTTTTTTAAATATAAAGAAATTTTCCCGCAATAAAAGGTACCCTATATGTTGACCCGGGTTATAAGTTATTACTACACAAAATTTGGTAAAAATCCGTCCAGTAGTTTTTGCGTGAAAAGCGAACATACAAACAGACAAACAGACAAAAATTTTATTATCTATCGTTTTACGGTCTATATCCTGTACACATCACATAGCAGTAATTATTTTTTTAAAATATTCCATGTACAGACTTTTTTTCCGTTTCTGTTTTATTATATGTATAGATTCATTAACAAGCACCCTCCAAAATATATTTGAGTTGGTTCTTTCTATTGTTGAATGATAAATGAGTTTGCGCTTTAAAGCAAGTCGCAGTACCTAATTGTTAGTTTATAGTCATGTTTATGATTACGACCTAAATAAGAATAATTATCTTCATTAGTTGACACGCCATTCTGTCCTCAGCATTTTCTAAGCTTTAATGTGATCAATTACTTAACTCGGCGGACTGATGCTGGTACCTTTGCGGTTTGCCTGACAGGCTGTGAAGCGCTGGCGGTTGATCTGACAGCCTTCCTTAGAAGATTACATATAATAAGTGCCATTATTAAATGTGCGGTGGCCATTGTATCAGATCTAGGAAGAGTTTTTGTTAGTAAAACCTTCGAATGCTGAAATCGCAGTCCTCCACCGTTTTAAGTATTCTTTTCATGTCAAACTTTGTTGAGGTAATGACGGTAATAAAGATAATTTTAAAATATAAATAGATTTCAATCAAATTTTTTGTTAATGTTTATCAATAGCCAGTTGTTTATATATATGTTGTATGTACTGAAGTTCAATAATAGAAGATAATAGGTGTAGGTACCTATCTTTCTATGAGAAAAGCTATCGCTAAGATTTGATGGTTAGTCGACTGTTATAGGGATTTTTCTATTTCCGTAAGTATACCTAATTAAATAAAAATAATACAATATTAATAAAACCTACCTTAAAATAACGAATTTAAAATACAACGTCTTTTTTCTTCTGCTCTATTTTTTTCAAACGTTTTGAAGAAATCGTGAATGATGCTATATTATCATTCTTTGTGTTAATAAATCAATGATATGAATCTGTTCAGAGTGTCGACCAGTATGTTGTAAGTAGTTATGCTAATAGATATGAATAAAAACAAAAACAGTCGCCAGTTGGTCTCGGGCAAAGTGAATCACGAACTAGTTCCTAAGCCAATCGTAATTACTACGCCACTTTGCATGCTGATGATGTGACAAAAACTCTTGACATGCGAACACATAGATTATAAAAAACACAGGTTTATTTAAATCCATCCACCATTGAGGCTTTGAACTGAATCAAGGTTATGAAATCATAATTGTTTCTATGTTAAACAGCAGCCTTGAAGATTTAAGTCGCATCTGTTTTAAGCGTATCGTATATAGCTTAATTAATGAACGCATGCCTTCTTTAAATAGAGAGGAATTTTGAAACCGAGTTACCTGTATTTATGCTTATTGTTTCTTGCAGTAGAAGGAAGATATACTTTCTTACCTTACGTGTCAGATAACTCTGCACGTGCCTGGCGCGTTTTTGGCGCTAGTTACAGTGCATTTTTTTGTTCTAATGTTATAGAAAAGATTAGTATTCGATTTTTACCGCGCGCAGACTTATCTGACGAGCACTTCTAGTTAGACGTACGTAAAAAAGACAGACACTTCCATCACTACAAAAAAAGAGAACTATTAAAGCAAACGTGTTTACTTTTTTCTTATTATTTTATTATTATTATTAATTAGCAGGCAGGCAGTTGAAACAACTGGTGATAGTCTGCATCCTGTTATCCAATGGTTAGGTTTTCGTTTCCAGTAAGTATTTATCTAATCTGTTCTTAAATTGGTTAGTAGTTTGTTTGTACTCTGGTTTGTACACTGTTGCTGAAAAAGTGCTTGTGAACGTTGTTAAATGAGCGGGCCTTTGACAGTTTGAGATGGTGTCCCCTTAGGTGTGTGTTTCGGGAGTACTGGAACAATTCTTGATCGAAATTAACAAGATCATAGTGGCCATGTAAAATTTTGTAAACTTCGATAAGGTCTCCGCGTTCTCTGCGTTCCTTTAAGGTTGTAAGTCTTAATAATGCTAGCCTTTCTTCATAAGTTTATTTTATTTTATTTTTTTATTTTTAAAGAAGGTTTACAGCTATCAAAAGCACAGATAATTGCAAACTAACACCTCAAAGCCAATTACAAACCCTCACATATAAATACTATGTAACAAACAACAAACTATATTATAAAAATCTTAATCTTAAAATATTTCATAAACCCATATCACACTTAGAACCATTCCCAGTCCAAACAATAATAACATTATTCAAAAAAGTTCTGACCAATAGATCGCCTAATAGTTGCCGTGCTGGTAGAAAATAGATCATAGTCGTACTCGGTAGGTACTATACTTAACGTAGGTATCACAACCTTCGAGGAATAAGGCCCCAGGTCCCGACGGAGTGCCTGGCCGCGTCCTACTCCTGGTCCTCAAACACCTTGGGTCCCGCCTCCAGGAGCTTTTTAACAAGTGCATACAGACGGGGTGCTTCCCGAAACGGTGGAAGATAGGAAGGTTGTGTTTGCTTCGAAAGGAGGGGAGACCCCAGGACTCCCCGTCGGCCTATCGGCCTATCGTCCTGCTCAGCGAGGTAGGCAAACTCCTGGAGCAGATTTTCGCCGCCCGGATTTTGCAACATCTCTCCGGAACCGGCCCCGATCTCTCGGATTGCCAGTACGGATTCCGAACCGGGCGGTCAACCATAGATGCTGTCAATGAGCTTGGTGGTTTAGTTAAGAGCAGTATCGAGCGGGGGCAGAAGGTGATGGCGGTGTCCTTTGACATCGCCAACGCCTTCAACACTATTCCCTTCGCAACCATACGGGAAGCACTTCGCTTTCATGACGTGCCGAAATATCTAAGAAGGATGGTCGACAGCTACTTCCAGGACCGATATGTGGAGTACATCGGACCGGATGGCTGTCGGCACTCCAGAAAAATGACATGTGGAGTCCCGCAGGGGTCGGTGCTTGGGCCTCTGCTCTGGAATATTGGGTTTGACTGGCTATTGAGAGGAGTGATGCTTCCACGGATGAAGCTGGTCTGTTACGCCGACGACACCCTCTTAATAGTCAGGGGGGATGATGTTGAAGATTGTGCTCGGCTAGCCAGAGTAGGAGCGAAATTGGTCGCGGATAGAATCCGAATGCTGGGTCTGGAGGTGGCTCTCGGAAAGACCGAAGCCGTCGTTTTTCATGGGCCGCGCGAAAGGTTACCAGCTGAGTTGGGTATTGTTGTGGACGGGGTGAGAATTCCGGTAAGGCGCACCATAAAATACTTGGGACTTACATTAGACAGTCGTTGGTCATTTGCAGAGCACTTTAAACTGCTGAGCACGCGGCTCACTAAAGCTGCCGGTGCATTAAGTCGTTTGCTTCCAAACGTGGGTGGTCCGGAGACGGCAAGCCGAAAACTTTATGTCGGGGTACTGAGGAGCATGGCCCTATACGGGGCCCCGGTGTGGGCTGAGGCCCTTAGCAACCAGAACTGTCGGCAACTCCGCAAGTCGCAGAGGATAATAGCACTTAGGGCTATACGCGGATACCGCACCGTCTCTGGGGCCGCGGCCCTCGCACTCGCAGGAACCCCACCGTGGGAACTTGATGCTAAGGTGCTCGCAGCGGTACACAGCTACAAGGCTGAGGCGAGAAGTCGTGGCGAACGGCCCACTATAGAGGAGACAGCCAGAATAAGACAGACAGCGGAGGAGGTCACAATGGAGGTGTGGACGGAAAGCCTGGAAACAGCCAGGTATGGTTCCCGCACCATCGAGGCTCTCCGTCCAGTCCTAAATGAATGGGTATCGAGGAGGCATGGGGCACTAACCTTCCGCGTGGCGCAGATCCTCACTGGCCACGGCTGCTTTGGCAACTATTTGCACCGAATCCGGAGGGAAGTGTCACCCAGATGCCACGAGTGTGGCACTGCCTTGGACTCGGCGCAGCACACTCTACAGGTTTGCGCGACCTGGAGTCGGCAGCGCAGTGACTTAACGTCAGTCTTAGGTACTGACCTTTCACTGCCCAGTGTAGTAAAAGCTATGCTGGAGAGTGAAAGGTCTTGGTCGGCGATGACCTTTTTTTGTGAAGAGGTCATAGGAAATAAGGAAGCCTTGGAGCGACTCCGCGAGGACGATGCCTTAGCGGACCAACTCCGGCGCAGACGCAGAGGAGCACGGCGAAGGCGCTATGCGCATGCTTTGCTATAATGAATGTTTTGTGCGCAATGCGGGATGTCCTTTCCCCGCATTGCGCACACAACACTCGCACACGCGTTCGAGGAGGCACCTTTTTTGACCGGGTGCCTCTACGATTGGACCAGGCGTAGCCAAGGTCGACCGGGGTGACCGTGGTTGATTCCGAACAAGGAACCCATGGCGCCGAAAACCGGCAGTGAGGTCAACGGGGGGTTTTTAGTGTTCGGTATGCCCGCAGATCATCTGCGGGTGAGTCCCATTTCCCCCGCTCCAGTTTTCTGGTTGCGGGCGGTGCGTAATAGCATTTTCCCCCCGTCACAAAAAAAAAAAAAGGTATCACAACCTCGTATCATAAAAGTGTTATGACGGTAATTCGTGCGTGCAAAAGGTACGTGAAGCATAGGGCGCCGACGTAGAGACAGTGGGTTAGAACGGATACCAATTTTTGACAACAACTCTGAGCAGTCTATTTTACGATTTGCGAGCTTTGATAAGAAGCAAATGTCATTTATTTCGCGCCTCAAGCAAAGAATATATACACTTACGCGAACCTCAAGTGAAGGGGTAAGAAGTGATATCGTTTACAGCGATGTTTTACTTTTTAATATTTTTGGGACCTTAGTAAATCTTCGCTGAACCTTTTCTAGTGCATTTATGTCTTTTTTAAAATATGGGCTCCAGATTTGAAAACCATATTCCAAGATAGGCAATACATATGATTTGTATATTTTCAGCATCATATCAGGGGTCAGCTTCCCAAAAGCTTTTCTAATGAGATAAATGAAACTGTTGGCCTTCTTAATTATTGCAGTGATGTGGTTCCCATTTTAAGTCTTTAGCAACATGTACCCCCAGGTCAACCTTTACCGACCTTTTTCAGTGGCACATTATCAATGTTGTATGAATTTTGGGGATTAAACAAATTTTATAGTTTGATTTCTCCTTCAGACTTTAAGTGTCGCATAATAAACATTAATATTAGGTCCTTAGCAATGATTTTTTTTTTGTATTTGACTGATATCCTGTTTAAATCGTATTTGAACTTTCTTCGCGTTCTCAAGAACAAGCTAGCTATTGAATCCTATCGGCCGGGTTCATCTTTATTCGAAAGTCATGCTATTTAACGGTTCACCGTTGTTTGCCGTGACTCATGATTGCAGACCGATTGTAAATTCTAGTCTGTCGGCAAGTCAACGTCTTCTCCTATTGTCAAAATACTCATTAGACTCGCATTTGCGTAGGTACTTACCTTTTTACTATTTTCTTTTGTCTAATCTGGCATACGTAATGCTAATGCTTTTATGAAATACCTAACCACATTAAGAAAGAAAAGGTTTCCTACAACTGTACCTTTTTATAATTTACTTTTGTCTAATCTAGCATACGTAATGCTAATGCTTTTATGAAATAGCCACTAAGAAAGAAAAGGTTTTCTACAGCTGCCGGTCATTTCTAATATGCGCTTTAACCAAAAATTTTTCTTAACGCCAGTAACGCCTCAATTAATTTCGTGTCGTCCGTCCTGCCTGGTATAACGTTCTCACAATATGTTTTGCAGATACGCTTTTTGTACGAGTGCATATGTACTCTTTATTTGGTACAATACTTCGAGAAGTCTTTAAAACATAAAAAAGTACTCTGTAAAGTACAGGCAGCAGCTGCAAAGTAATCCTATAAGGATTGATTATAAGTCTGCCTCTACTAATAACGTTCTTGTAAAGGTTTTGTTGTAGACCCTTTTACTTATAATATCATTTGACAAGTCGTAATATACTCAAGGGCATTAGTTTTTATATATCTATCTTATAGCTTGCTACAAGACTAAAGTTTAAAATATCTATAGGACACTTTTACTAGTAATAGCATTCCACAAGCATAGATATTCTTAAGAACTTTTGCTTTTATATCTCAGCAGGGCCGGATTTAAGCACAGGCTACATAGGCTGCAGCCTGGGGGCCCGCACCACAAGGGGGCCCGCGCCACATTTCCAAATATCAAAAAAAAAATATCAATTTATAGTTTTTAATGTACGGCATTGGCACTGTCTTGGCAGTAAAGACAAGTCAACCAAAGAAAGACATGCTTCTTTCGCCTTTTAACCTAATCGATTAAGAATCACATTGCAATACAGTACAGCGTAATTTTGGGTAAACGTTTTGGGTTCCTCAATAAATTCGTCACAGAGCGTGTGTGACGAAGAAATATTAGCAGCAAGACAGTAGAAAATTACTAGAGATGCATGAAGATGACAGTTTAGGCAACGAGGTTATGCAGTTCAAAAGTTTTTAAGGGCTTATTATTTATTTATTTTTATATTTATATTTATTTATTTACTTATTACACTTTGCTAAATCCAGCATCTAATTAAGCATACATTGCTTGTTTTGATTGCATCACTTGCTACAAATGAGCTCAAAGAAAGCAATGTATGTTTAATTTGATGCTGAATTTAGCCAAGTGTAATAAGCCCTTTAATCCAGTTTGAATCAGACTACGAAAAAACTAATAAAGTTATGTGCAAAGAAAGATGGATGCACAAACTTTTGTTTTAATATCATGTTAAAGATTGCTTCCAAATGGAAGTTGTATTAAAAAGCGCGGCTTCGCCCGTGTGTAGGTACTACACGACGTTATCCTGAGGGAATGTGATATTTTTCCGAATGCCTATGTCACTCTCCAGCTCCCAAATTCCCAATCTACCTCCGTACTAAATCACATTGAATTGACGTAAAAGACGGACAAACAAATAATACCTACTGATTTTCCCGTAGGAATATGATACTTTCCTGTTGTAAAAAGTAAAAGTTGCCTATTAGGTATAATCCTTCGCAGGGTCTCACACTATTTACTTAAATACCAATTTCTGCCCGCGCTTTAAGTATTTTCCCATGGGAATGAGATTTTTTCCCGCGGTGAAAGGTAAGTATGTCCTTCCCAGGGCCTCAAGCTGTTTCCATTATAAATTATAATCCTTCCCAGGACCTCAAACTATCACCTTAAATACCAATCCCATTCCACAGCTTTGTCCGCGCTAAAAGTTATTCTCCCATGGCAATGAGCCTTATTCCCGCGGTAAAAAGTAGCCTTTGTCCTTTCTAGGGTCTCAAACTATCTACATTCCAAATTTCATCAAAAGCGTTTCAGCCGTTTTGACGTGAAAACGGAACATACATACAGGCAGACAGACAGACAAACAAACAAACAAACATAATAAGTATATACATTTGCGCATTTATAATATTAACTAGGGATGGTACCTATCTCTCATGATCACGAACAGCTGTTCAGCAGAAAGATCATTCTCTAAGCAGAAATTGATAAAAAATTGCCTTCGGACGTCCATGACGGAAGACCAGCGACTTCATTGAAATGAAGTGTAGACGAAAATCGATTCATAGAAATTAAGTATTTATTAGTTATATGATAATCCCAATATCATTATAGTTTGTAATAAATAATCTACTAATCTTCTAAGTTTTTTAACCGACTTCCAAAAAAAAGAACTGTACTCGATTCGACTGTATATTTATTTGTGTTTTTTTTTTAATATGATATGATTTATTTCTCGCCCAATTGACAACATTTCAAAATTTTAAGGTATTTGTTTTTATGGATATAATGAAAGTTTATCGTGTTTGAGGGAACCCCTATTTTTTCTTTTCATTTTCTTTTCATAAATTATTGAGATAATAATGAATTGAAAATAGTATATTCTAGAAGGACATAAGTACAATATCAGGCGTAATATAAGCAATCCTTAGCCTCAATCCTGCCGTTTCAATTAAAAAAAAATTCAATTAAACCTAACCTAGCCTTCAATTAAAAAAAAAATGTCCATGACATGATGTTTTACGTAGAGATGTAGCACGTAAGCTAGTATTTTGTGTCGATAATAATAGCATTTTTGCTAAAAGGGATTATTTATTTTAACTTAGTCAGATGCAAACAACGCTACACTTGATTAATTTCATCTCAAATGTGATGTGATATACAACTGTAGTTTTAAAAATGCTATACTTTTCATTACTTGTAAACTTGTAACTTGCTCAATACTTTAAACAAGGTGCTGTGTACTATGCGATTAATATAAGAATAGGATAGGGATGCCGCCATGTTGTGACGTCAAGCTGTCAAAGTGCTGTCAAACTAACTTCACTTCACTTCAGTATGGTGTGCAAAAAAATAAATTTATCGTGGCTGATCATGTCATAGCTTACGATAAATAATGATGTTCGTGCAAACCAAAACATATGAAAAATTTGCAGATAATAATTATACAAATCATTAACTTGATTTTTTCGGAAAGTATAGGACTCATGAAAGTATGCTTGTACGAAAATGATCAGGTAATTTGAATCTCAATCAAATTAAATATTTGTGATATTTAACTGAAACCATTTTTTCATACATTGTTCTGATGCTTCAATAACACAGAATAAATTGAATTTTGATTCTATTTACTGGTTTAAGAATTTAAATAAAACAGGATTTCAGGTTATGAAAATAATTTAATAATCATCTTTACAATAAAATTGGTAAATTGGGGGTCTCGTGAAAAATTGTATTGGTCTATCATGGTAAAAGGATTGGCCAGCTAGAGTCTGCACGTTGTTAGATTCGTCAGAATCTAGCTGTTACCAGGGTGCGCCGGGTATCGGTATCACGGGGAACGAGTCAATCTAGCCACTCGGGGAGGCGCCTTTCGTGAATCCGCCAATTGTTAATCATAACATTCATAACACAACACATTATGCTTGCTAATGCTATTCCACCTCTGCTATTCCACTTATTTGAGAATCATCGTCCCGCTGGTCTGAGCTGCTTCTGCAGCTGCTACTGCTACAAGGACATTGAAGACTTTTCCTTCTGACATTGCAAAGTACTGTAGAAATATATTCTAGTATTTTATCAAAGCTTTGAACAAATACCACATGTGTCCAAACATTTGTTCAAATGTTTGTGCTATGTCTGGCGCCGGCGGCATAACGAAGGGCATGAGCAGTAAAGTTAAGTACAAAGAAAAAGGGAAGCAGGTGGATATAAAAAATAAAAAACTTCGTTTTGAAAGTGGCAATACCCAAACCACCTTCTGCCAAAAAAAAACTATTTTCATATTGGTTTGCACTTTCTTGCGAACTGTACCTTTTCAGAGTGAAGTTTGTCAACAACCCGTCCTATTCTTATAATAATCGCATAGTAAGTACTTTTTAAAATCTTCGTTTGTGTAATAATAAAACAAAGACATTTCAGTATTACTATCAATTTAAATTATACTAAGCTTCCTCATTTGTCATTGAAAATATTCGATAATAAGTCGATAAATGAGTCAAGCATGCATCACTATTAAAATGACAGAAATTTTAACATATTTTTTTTGTTTAATTTGTTTTCTTTTCTTCTTATGGATTGACTCCAGGCAAATGCATACACGCTAGGTAGGCTTGACCCTGATAATTTTACACATTTTTTAAAATATTTTAATAAATAGACGACCAAAAAAAAATGTTTTTCACGTTTAATTAGTCGAATTTTACTGCCTCGCAAAAAATGAAATGTTGTCAATTGTATAGACGGGGGCCCGCACCACAGACTGAGCCTAGGGGTCCAAAGTTCTTAAATCCGGCCCTGTATCTCAGTCTTGTAGTTAGCTGCAAGAGTATCTTATAGGACACTTTAAAGAATAAGTCTCGTATAATTGTTTTTGGTAAGACTTATAGTCCTGAATAATATTTTGATCTAATAGTAGCATGTTGTAAGTAGAACAAGATTTATAACACACTTCTCTGAGATTACTATAAGTTTGAACTGCAATAGTTTTGTTTGAGACCTTTTTAAATCTTATTATACTTAATAAGAACGTTATGAGATCAAAAAAGCTAATGAACCACTAGATCAAGCACTTAACTAGTAAACATCTGCCATTTTGTAGATTTCTCCATCCTCTTGAAGAAATAAGTTTAAATATAAGTTATTGGAAACGATTCAAAAGGAGCAGTGGTTACAAAAGAAAAGTGACAAAAACGTATGATGAGTTAGTGAATAGGTGACCATTCGGAGAATAAATCCGACAAGATCAGAAAGCAAACAAAGCTCTTCCAGTGCGAATTCAGGTGAACTGACAGAGGGTTCTGCATATTTTTCTATTAGCAATATTTTTTCTTCTTCATCTCACCACTCAGAAGATGAAGAAGTTCAACATTGGAAAGAAGAACACCATTTCAAATGAATGAATGAGTTCTCTAATAAATGAGTCCTAAAAAAGTGAATAAAAACATTAGTGTAAATAGATTTCAGGGAACCCTAATTTGTATCAAAATGGAGAAGAGTTATCTGGACCAAAACTACTACAAGCACTAATTTACCTATAATGGTTCTACAAAGTACTTAATGCAGTGCAATTTTAAAACATGGCGAATATATATAAGGATTTGATTAAATAAAATTTTTACAACATTGTATAATGTGCTTATTTTCGAGGGGCATTGGTGAAACTAACCAAATTACTGTACATATTTACAGTAAAAATTAATTCCCCATCCTCCCATTCACATAGGTACTTAATTACAAATACTTACTACAATGTATTGTTATTTCTATAATAAAAGCAAGTGTGTTTACGTATACAATTTAACTTTAATCACAAAATAACAAGGAACAATATTAACTTATAAAATTGACTTCTAAATACATTTGCTAATTACACTATAAACTAGATTGCATTAGTAAGATACTTGTGTAATATAATAATAAGAGCGTTAGTGCTTGTAATTGTTTAGTCTTAGATTATAATAGAAGCAATTGCTTTTCGCGAACGCTTTCTCAAGTATGCTATAGGGCTTAGTGACATTCTTTAAGCTGGTTATAAGATAATTACAGAAATAATAGCTCCTGTAACTGCGCCCAAATCCAGGTTTGTAGCATACTACAAGTTTCTTATAAGAGAGGTTAGAAGTAGTCTTGAAGATAGCTATAAGAACTGATTTTGCTAGTTGGCAACTTTAAAATCGTTCGTCATTGATCCAAAATAGCAAATATGTCAAAATGTGGCTTCTCTACTTCGATCATATCTTCTCTAGGTCATGTTTTGTGTGTGGTCTAATAGAACAACTTGTTTATTCTTTGTACGTATCGTATGCTTAGTTGAGGAGGTTCGATTAAAACATTCGCATTATGATTGCCAAGTAGGTAGTAAAGTAGTTGTAACGTCATCTCTAAACATCAAAGTCGTCGAGGAATGCGATCGCTGGTGACGAGTCAATTCACGATAACATTCTTCCGACTACCGGGCATCGCATCGACATTTCTTTTATGGACATCAGCGGTTGCTATTATACCGGCAGAAACGCTATAGGCCAGTGCCATCAATCAAACTTAATAATACAGAAGAATGCGAGCAATACTTGGCGTTATTGTGATAACTTCGATTCTATTTTTTTGTTTCACAAAACAATAAAGCTATGCCGTAAAACAATGATTATGAAATACTTGTTGTCTGTTGTTCATAAATAATAATAAGTACTTAACTTTTTTTGCGGATGAAGTGAGGTATTTGACGTATTATTATTTATACAAAGTTATTTCATTTCATAACAGAGTACTTAGATACTTATTTGTTTCATAAACGTTAACCTTATTATATTCCTTTAAATTTTCTGTTGTTACTCGCATTGAATCTGGTTGTGTTATGTTATGTATGAGTTTAAATAAAAGCAAAGATCTAGTCAAGGTCGTGGAAAGCCGCTGGATGCGAGCGCAGCACCCATTGTTGTGGAGATCCTTGGGGGAGGCCTATGCCCAGCAGTGGGCTTCGTTTGGCTGACATGATGATGATGATGATGATGAAGCAGTCGGATAAATATTAACACATCATATTTCCTTACGTTTTGATAGTCCAATAATGTAAGATTCAGAGTAGCCTATATTGTAGTATTTACGTATTACCGAAGAATAAAGTGCTGCTCTATTGGGACCTCGGTGAGGAAGCGCGAGAGACCGCCCGCCGCACGCGCAAGCTTACCGGACCCGGGCACCTATAACGGGACTAGGTATCAAGCCGGACTGTCCAGCGCACGTGTACTTTAACTTGTTTTTCTTCTATTATCATCATAAATATAACTTTGTGTTCTGCGTTATTAATTGGTTATTTAAGGAGTTTGTAGCTTTCGTGGGAACTATAGTGACCTAAAAGATCTATTGTTTGTCACCTCCTAGTAAAATTTATTTAGCCAAATCAGCCAAGCTAATTTTGAGCTTAAAGAGTTTTTATCTCAACCGAGAACATTTTTTGTCGACCGCTGATTGTATATTTAAAAACAACGCAAAATTAACAACAGGGCGATCAACATTGATAAGCTATGACGTTGGACTGTCCATCGCACGTAAACGTTATCTTATTCTTATTTTTTATCACATTAGTACCTCCCCTCTGTTTTACCATACAAAACAAGCGGAATAGTGTAACTTTCTACTGATGAAAGAATTTTTGAAATCGGTTCATTAGTTTTTGAGTTTAGCCATTACAATTTACAAACATACCTACAAACAAAAAATCAAATCTTTCTTCTTTATAATATTGATTATTTTCTGTTAGCTCTATGTTACCTCACGTGAAACAATATTTAAGTTGAATAAGCAGTTGATCAACTTTGCTAAGAAACAAAGCAAACAAAGTAAAAAAAAAAGTATAAGTATCAATATGTAATGACTCTGACTGAACTAACAATGTTCACAAAACAATATGACTGGCAGCAACTGGGCAAAAAGTTGATTTTACTTCGATCGACTGTTTTAATTTTAATGTAGTTAGGTCTTCTTTCTGATGTCCCCACCCCAGGCTAATGGCATTGTATACTATTTTTAACCGACTTCTAAATCAAAAAGGAGGAGGTTCTCTATTCGTCCGTATGTATGTTTTTTTTTTTTTTTTTGTGTTTGTCCACTGTTGAAATGAAAAATGTTTTGAAATGGTTCAAACGTTATTACATCAGGTTGGTTTCCAAGTTGGTCCCATTGTTTGAAATTTTAAAATCGGTTCAGTAGTTTTCAGGAAATCTTGAAAATACTGTCGTTTTCGTTACCACTTTATGTGAATTTATTACGTATCTTTAGGCATAACTCCTTTGTTTTTAAACCGATTTAGAAGATTCTTGTTTTGTTGGAAAGGAGATACCTCAAGGTATTTTAACAGACTTCGAAAAAGGAGGTTTTCAGTTTGGTCACATACCTATTTACCAGAAAACACGTAAATTGCCTGCACGATGCACTAAAAAAAGTGAAATAAAAATTATTTTTATAAAAAAATAAAACAGCCTTCAAAAAAACCACATCAAAAAAGTAAGAAATAATTCCTCACTAAATAAATAACGTAAGTACTTTGAAGTCGGGCGGGTTTTAACAAAAACAACAAAAAATTGTACATGTTTCACGCCCGACTTCAAAGTACTTTTACGATATTTATTTGGTGAGGAATTATTTCTTACTTTTTTGATGTGGTTTTTTTGAAGGCGGTTTTATTTTTTTATACACGCGTATAAAACTTGGCTGAGGCATCATAGTTAATGTAGAATTTTATTAGTTTGTTTTGGTTGGTGGTTGGACTTGTTTAATGCCCGCCTGATTAGCTAACAAAATAATTTCTAAATCTGATGGTTTTAGCATTGTTGTGTTCTGGCAGTTTGAGATACAATAGCCCGTTCCTCAGTAATTGAGGATTCCGGGAGTAGTGCGCTTCCACCTTCAGCCTTATCACCACTTGACATCTGGCTAACCCGTTGTGCATAACAAAAAATGTTTTTAGCATTTATTATGATTCTAACAACCCATGGTAAGGGCATTTGTGCACTACACTGAATTTTACCGATCCGGAAAAAACGGATGCTTGTATTGTAATAATTAATCATTTATAATAGTAAGAATTAATTTATTTCGTGTAGTTTCAATGTTTCGAACCCTAAACTACACGGAATAAATAAATTATATTATTTATAATGATTAATTATTAAAATACAAGCATCCTTTTTTTCCGGATCGGTAAAATTCAGTGTAGTGCACAAACGCCCTAAGACAATAAAATTACCATTCTCGTTCCAGCAAACCTACATACCTACGACGGCGACGTAGAGATTGAGACTATTACTACATTCCGACAAGTATCTACAGTCTAGGAAAATAACAGAGCACATTAAACCATGTCATTATGTCTAACGAATGTTATTTGTCAGGTCGGTCGGAGTCAGACGCAGAATACAGACGGCCGCTTTCTCTATTCGCAAAGTCATTCAGGGGCCTAATTTATAACAATATTTATCACGATCACTTTCAATGTAACGATATTGGTACATTCGCAACTGGCTTTAAAAGACAATCGTTTTAGTATTCTGTATTACAGCAGCAATGGATGTGTTTGCTACCCCAAAAGTTAATCGTGAGTCATTAAGTATTATGCAGTTTCATTTAATTTCTAAATTGTTTTATTTTTGTAATGTACTTAAATAAAATCAACGTTTAAGTAATGTTTGTTTAGCAATAGCTAGTTCCATTTTTTAACCGACTTCAAAAAAAGGAGGAGGTTATCAATTCGACTGTATTTTTTTTTATTTTTTTATTTTTTATGTGTGTTACCTCAGAACTTTTTAGTTAATGAACCGATTTGGATAATTCTTTTTTTATTTAAAAGGTGACGCTTCTCGTGTGGTCCCATTCAAATTTTATCAAGAACTGGCAAGAAGTTCAGCAGTTATCCTGAATAATGTGTATTCAGACTTTATTTGGGTATATGGACGATTTCATAGTTTCATGAAATTGGGGATCGTTTTCAAATTTTTTTTTCGAAAGTTGGTACTTCTCACCTGATCTTACTTTCACCAAGTCAGGACCAGGGGATCAAATCCCAGGAAAATTTAGAGAAATTCTCAAATATAGGTAAGCCTTATGCGTTCCATTTATTTTTGAAGTTAGTCAAGTATTTGCATCTGGTACTTAGTCATCATCTCATAGTGATGAGCTGTATTGGAATCTACAACTCCTTAACGGTTAGGAGCTGGAGAATATTTCTTTAAGTATTAATCGTACCTACATATGGGCCAATAGTTATATTCTTTCAGGTTATTAGGGTGAGCTGCTGATGAGAGGTGAAACTCCTCAACAGTTAGGAGTTATATTATGATGTTTTATAAATACCATATGCACGAATGGACCTTCAGTTGTATTCCTTCAAGTTATCTAAGTAGCTAAAGATGGAAAGCTGAATTCCGTAACGGATAGGATATTTACAACAATTTATCATAATCACCATGTAGTTTCTTAAGCTACTTCACTAAAAACCGAAAAAAATAACGTTTTTGAAAAAAAAATGTAACCGCCTTCAAAACGGATCTTCAAACAAAAATTAACAAACACTAAAAAACGAAAAAAATAATAAGATTTTTTAATTCAAAGGACGATGATACGTGACTTTTTCTAACTTATCTTGGTACTTACTGAACTGTTTGAAGTCGGTGCCAATCAAAAAGAATAAGAACGAAATATATTGAGTGAAATAACTAACATATTAAAAAAAACCCGGTCCCAAGCGTGAGGTGTAAGACGTAATTACCTCAATACGTATTAGACGGCACCGACTTCAAACAGTTCAGTAAGTACCAAGATAAGTTAGAAAAAGTCACGTATCATCGTCCTTTGAATTAAAAAATCTTATTATTTTTTTCGTTTTTTAGTGTTGTTAATTTTTGTTTGAAGATCCGTTTTGAAGGCGGTTACATTTTTTTTTCAAAAACGTTTTTAAATTTAATGAAGTTAACGTAAGTACCTACTTCATACATACATTTTGTTTTAAATGACAGAGATAGTTTTAATACTAACGTATAATGATTTAAATGTCTGAATGTTAGGTCAATAAAAAAATCGTGTACCGTCCATGTACCATCTGTTAAAGCGTAGTCTCCTACACTTTAACATTTTGTCTGGTTTCCGTTAGGAATTCGCAGTAGAAGTCATGGATAAGTATAATAACAAAACTAAAATGCTCACTACCACCATGACTTGGATAATAATATCTACCTGCCCAAGCAGTTGTCTTGGCAGAGTGGCAGAATATTTTCAAACCTGTGACCGTGGTGGTCAGGTGTTATTAGCCATTAGGTACCTAGGTACTACTACTACGTACGTAGGTACTATTTAAGTTTAGTTTATTTGAACATACTTCTTTATTTTATGCCCTCATTACTGTTATTTAATTATTTTAAGCCTAATGCCCGGGCTTTACCTGTGTCTAATGTCATTAATTAGCGCGCTATTTGATATAATACGCAGGTGTAGCCGGGTTTTAGTGCACTAATTTGATACAATAAGCGCGCTAAGACGCGCATGCCGTTATTAACGCCGTTAGGCATCACGCAGGTGAAGCCCCAGCATTAGAAACGTTTTCACTTCTCTGCAAATTATTTAGGATTAATTTACAAAACTGGAATAAATTCTGGAGCAACATCGCTCCACTTCGCCGCACACGATGCACAAACGCCGCAACTTGAAGTTAGATTAAGAAACATGTGACGAGTATGTATGAAAACTACAGGAAAGTCGTCGGTGGCGACGTTTTTTAGTGGCCCGTGTGCGGCGACACTTAGTTGCTCCAGATTGATATCCATTACAGTTGCTAGGCAATTATTGCCAAAAAAATTGCCGGTGTACGCGCACCTTTAGTTGAGCACGTCCTTGAGCGCATTCAGAATAACATACAAGCTTACAAAAAAAATCCTTAAGTAAAATTGATAATAACGACGCGCGACGGTGTGTCTAAGTAAAATATACTGCCTAGCTAGTCCTGCCTTAAGTGGAAAACGTAGTAGTAAGACCACAAACGGTCCCAAAAGTGGCCGTGCCCGGGGCACTGGGTGACCGGGTCCTTGACCTAGGCGGCCTTGGCCGGACCCTTCTAAACCGTTGTTTAGGGTTCAACCAACCAAGCATCACTGGACACTTGCTGACAAAAGTACCGAAGTGATTTTAAGCCTTGTGCCCAGGAAGTTATGTTCAGAGTCGTAGTGATTTGACATGTAGGTAGTAGGTACCTCTACTCAACTCTTAATAAGTGAAGGAGGTGTATAACCGTACATGTAAGTATACGATGTTCGTGAGAACTGTTATATATATGTTTGTTATGTTGATTAGATTTCAGACCAGAATTTCCTTATAATGATACTATGATTATCGACAAAGGTATCAAGCCGAAAAATATGGATAGGTATTTTAAAATTAACGATTTTCATCAAGTTTAGGAAAGTGTCAAGGTTGCTTGCGAGTGAGGGTCACTGACACGACCACTTTTGGAAGGAACCCTTTATTAAAATAATAATAAATAACAGCGCAGGAACGATCGTTGTGGAGATCCTTGGGGGAGGCCTATGCCCAGCAGTGGGCGTCGTTCGGCTGACATGAATAAATGAAATAATTTCATTGGTATTTTATTATGGTTCAACAACTTCCGTAGTGTGGCGTATCGCAAAAGTTTTATTGCGGATGAGCATTTTCAGATACACATATACAATAAAATTATAATATGTATAATAAGGCATATGCAAGTTCTGTTTACTCGACTCATTAAACTTATTATTGATTAAACTTATTATTAATAATAATAATGAAGTAATAAAAGTATACCCACTTTCGAAAAACATTACCCTCCTTCTGTCGCAGTCGGGTAATAAGAGAAACTATTTCCGGACCCCCAATTAAAATATCTTACCTGTAACAAAAATAAAAAGATTTTCAAAAATTTCCTGTTGACAAAGATTAAAACAAAAACTTCTACAAACAAACATTAATTGATATTTATTATGATAAGATTAGAAAAATACGGCCAAGGACATTCCAGTATAAGTAGGTCAAGGACCTTCATCAGGGTCACTGCACTGGGCGACGAGACAGTTTTGGAACTCGTCATAATCATTATTATCATATCAAGTGGTCACACCAAAAACTACGTATTTTATGAGCCTATATCATCATTAGCCTCAAATATCGTAGTATTTTTTTAGGAATTTTATAAATTTGCGGTTTTTGTTTATTTTCCGGTGACATATACACTAACGCGAATTAATACTTACTTCAAGGTATTGATACTTACTTCCCGCCCTTGTGCGGGAAAGTAGTAATCCAAATTCAAAACAGTACCTAGGCTAGCATTATTTTTTAGGATGACGGGTCATTTGAAATTCGAATAAACCGAATAATACGTTGAGATTTTTTGTTCATGCGAGAATTACTTACTAAAGAAAAAATTTAATATCTTAACCAAACGACGAATTTAAGTCAGTAATGGAACATACACATTTACTAAGAAAATTGTATTTCCTCGCATTTCGTGAGTAAATTACATTGCCTCGAATGATTAAAGGCAAACCATCCTCGACGATGTAATGTCTAACTTCCCGTTCTCGACTGTAATGTACTATTCATCCCATCTATTCGAACAACGCTGATTGATTCGCCTATAAGTGCGAGCAAAGTCCGTCTTTTTGGCCCAGTCAATATCGCAAACTCGCATGTAACTACGAATTTTTTATATGTTGTTAGGTCCCTTAAGAGAAGTTTACACCCAAGTTTGCAACCCTGAAAACCCTGTGCTAACCCCACGGTGCTCGAAAAATAATAAAGCCAACTAAATTTACTACATTTGAACTTAACCCCAGCACTCTAGGTTCATTGGTTGCAGAGACAGCTGTTCAAAGGTAGGCATTTTTTTAAAGTAATTATTTGGTGATTTAAATTTTTACTTTTTTGCATTCACAATGCAATTTTTATGGTTGAAAAATGGAAAATGAAGTATTTAGAAAAAATCGACCCGTCTCACAACCAGCTCCGATGGGACTCAAACCCACGACCTTTCGCTATCCGGGCGACTGCTCTAACCAGTGGTTAGAGCAGTCGCCCGGATAGCGACAAACTTAACCAATAAAAGTAACCACCAAAAGTAACCACTGAGCTACGGAGTCAAGTCCCATCGGAGCTGGTTGTGAGACGGGTCGATTTTTTCTAAATACTTCATTTTCTAATTATTTGGTGTTTTTGTCATATTCAAAGACACGTACTGGCTAAGCTAGTCTTAGAGAAAAGTATGAGGCAAGAATTTGTAGAAAATTTAATTATGTTCAATTTGATGCAAAAGTAGTGCATCTAGGTTTCATAGTTTCCTCAAATTAACAAAAACAGTAAGTAATCGGGTAATATTCACCAGCTTACTCCCGAAGTCAAGCGGGCGTGAAGAAATTTATTTAAAAAAAAACTGAAACAAGTGACAGAATTTCACAGTTTTCCGAGAACTGCGGAAGAATTGCCTATCTTTGACTTGCTGTATCTTCGCAATCGCAACCAATGGACGTAGTATGCTCAAGTTTCGCTCAATTGTAGCAATTTAAGTTATCTTTATAAAAGTGTAGAACAAATATACTTGAAAAACGTATAAAAAAAACTGAAACAAGTGCCAAAATTTCGCAGTTTTTAAAAAAAAATTCGTAGTTACATGCGAGTTTGCGATGTTTGTCGTTTTTTGTGTCGATATTGACTGGACTATTTCTCCAAGAGACTTTTACTTATATACACCGGGCAGTAATGAGATTTGAATTTCGAACATTAACATCGGTCCAGTATGACCAAAGAGATCGCATGAAAATATTGTATGAAAATAGTCACTGGCTGATTTTAAGTAAACGGGGCGCATACCGTGCCGCGAAAAAATAAATAACTAACTGAAAAACGCGCCAGCTACGTATTATCTGGAGTAAACAGTGTTTTGTGATATTTGCAGTGCAAGTTGCAGTTGCAGTTAAACTACAAAATAATATTATTTTTAGCTGTTACTTTATTATTTTTGAAGTGAAAACTTCTTTAGCGGCGTTGTGGGCGTTGTGCACTTTTTGGGATGGGTAAAAAATGTTAAACTCGCGTCAGGATCACGTGACCGTCAGATCGTCAGATCGTAAAGACGGACACGTGACCTGATCAAAAAATTGTTACAATGTCATTAGATTTAGAATACGAAGGCGAATTTTGCCATCGTTTCCAAAGTTGTGATAGCTCAGTTAGAAAACAAGCGGTATTGAAGCCAGAAGACCTCTCGGTTCAAATCCAGTCCGTATTTTTTTTTTCAAATTCCTTTTTTTGTGAAAAAAACTAGGGAGCCCTTTTCACTTCTGCCAGTGCAACCCGTTTTTTTACATTAAGTATAGCAGTATAGGTATAGGTACTTACTTATTAAAAATTTTCATAAATACATTCATTAGTTGTATCTAGGAGCACATAGAATAGAAGCCTGCAGGACCAAATATTTATAAGTCTACTCTTCACAAACTTGTACTTACCTCAATATTAAATGCAAATTTCATTGAACCTCAACAATGTTTGACTTTGAACAGCAAGCTAAAACGCATTATGTTATGTCAAGTCCAATGACCCCGTTCCGTATAGTTCCATGTTTCGAGTGCAAGGCAAGGAGGCTTGCGTAGGCGCAGGCGAACGCGCGCCGCTGACCGACCGACCCGAGCTTTTATGGAAAGGCCTTCACTGATGTGATGACACACTATGACACTATTGACTTTATGACCCACAAAATCCAGATTAGGAGATATTAAGTGACAAATAAGGATGTAAGTATCGAAAGTCATACGATTTCGCTAAGTATTATTCTTTGATTTCGCTGTGATTCATAGAAGGCTTTTCTTTTTACTTTCGATCACATTTAGGTTTAGATGGTAGTGATGGGATTTTTCGAAAGAACATTTTAGTTAACATTTATTTAAAACTTTCTTTCCACCAGCAGCTTTTCCCGCGTAAACTATACGATGTTTTCCCGTCGGAATGAGACATTTCCCGTGGTCCAAAGCCTAAATGCTATTCTAAGCCATAATCTATCTTTGTGTCAAATTTCATCCAGATCTGTTCAGCTGTTTCAAACATCCAAACTTATGCGTTTATCATAATATCAGTAGCACTCTAAATTTAATTAAAAACTTCAGTAGGTAGGTAACTTTAACTGTTTCAATAGTAATTTAGTAACAACTGAGGCAGTATTTCCCACAGGCTATTGTAATTTTAAGCACTTATGCTTGTTACAGAAAACTCATTTTAAGTAGATTTCGCGCTGGCTGCGCGATTGCTGTGCGTAAGCGGTGTTTTTGGAAAAATAAATTCTATATTTACCTACGGAATAACCATTAAGCCAAAACTGAAACAACCCTTAGAACGCGCGCGCTCAAAACGCGTAGGTCGGCACGCGCCCTAAATGCTCTCTTATTTATAAAATTAGTGACCAGCCGTTATGCCTGATGTACACGGGTACAGTAAACAGTAGAGTGAACTAGCATACTACTCTACCAGTTCTCAGTACCTACTCTACAGGTTTAGTAGAGTAACTGTATACACGGTAGAGTGAACTAGCATACTACTCTACCAGTTCTCAGTACCTACTCTACAGGTTTAGTAGAGTAACTGTATACACGGTAGAGTGAACTAGCATACTACTCTACCAGTTCTCAGTACCTACTCTACAGGTTTAGTAGAGTAACTGTATACACGGTAGAGTGAACTAGCATACTACTCTACCAGTTCTCAGTACCTACTCTACAGGTTTAGTAGAGTAACTGTATACACGGTAGAGTGAACTAGCATACTACTCTACCAGTTCTCAGTACCTACTCTACAGGTTTAGTAGAGTAACTGTATACACGGTAGAGTGAACTAGCATACTACTCTACCACTTCTCAGTACTCTACCAGTTTTAGTAGAGTAAATTTATACACGTAATTTTTTTGTTAGTAGAGTAACGTATAAATGTCACTTAGCAAGAAACGCTAGAACAAATAATGAACGCCACTCATCGAGAAATTGTAAGGAACGCTCTAATAAAGTCTGAACTAGTTATTCTACTAACCGTTTACATGGGTCGAGTAGTCGGTAGAGAAACTATGAAAATATGAAACTACTCTACCAATGATGTCTACTTTAGTATAGTTAGCAAGATAGTTAGTACTCTACCGCTCTACTCTACCGTTTACTCTACCCGTGTACGTACAGCAGCCTTTAGTATCAAATATATTTTTCTGAAATTCAAAGGAAATCTTCGTCTTCCTAGATTAACTTGAGTCTCAAGTTTAAGCGGAAGTATAAAAGCTACACGTATACACTTCATTAACACGCTACTTTGCTTTTACTGATTAAATTGCCTATTTGTTATCAGCTGTGATTAGTCAATCACGATCAGTACACATTATATTTTTGACACACAACCTTGATTAGTTCTCGTTATTTAGCATCAAAATATTTTAAATGTCGACGTCATAACTTTAAAAATCTTTTTCCATTTATGTAAGTAACTACAAATCGTCAGGGGCACTTTTTAGCTTCAACATACGTTGTGTATGATTTGTACGATACGATAAGTAAACCTTATCTCACTTTAAATATTATAGAGAGCTAATAGTTTATTTTGTAGAAAATAATTGGTTACTTAGCGTCACCGTTTTCCCATCATATTTTAACTGAGCAGAAAAACGGGTGAAAAATACTTATCAGCTTTAATAGAAGCAACGCATTTACCTACACATATTTATGTCGTTGTTAGACAAAAAAGGTACAAAGGTACATCATCATCATTTCAGCCGTACGACGCCCACTGCTGGGCATAGGCCTCCCCCAAGGATCTCCACAACGATCGGTCCTGCGCTGCCCGCATCCAGCGGCTTCCCGCGACCTTGACCAGATCGTCGGTCCACCTTGTAGAGGGCCTGCCCACGGAACGTCGTCCGGTTCGCGGTCGCCATTCGAGAACCTTTCCGCCCCAACGGCCATCGGTTCTCCGCGCTATGTGTCCCGCCCACTGCCACTTCAACTGAGCAATCCTTCGAGCGATGTCGGTCGTTTTAGTTCTCCTGCGGATCTCATCATTTCTGATTCGATCGAGCAGGGAAATACCAAGCATCGCTCTCTCCATTGCTCGCTGGGTAACCTTGAGCCTTCTTATGAGACCCATAGTAAAAGACCACGTCTCGCTTCCATAAGTCATAACTGGCAACACACACTGGTCAAAGACCTTAGTCTTGAGACATTGAGGAATTTTGGACGCAAATATATGCCGGAGCTTCCCAAACGCTGCCCATCCGAGCTGGATTCGACGAGAGATCTCTTTCTCGAAGTTGGACTTACCTAATTGGATTGTCTGTCCTAGGTAGACATAGTGGTCAACAACTTCGAGTGTAATGTTCCCAACATTAACTGGAGCGGATGCAACATGGGCATTGGACATGATTTTCGTCTTATCCATGTTCATCTTCAGACCCACTCTTTGGGAAGCATTGCTGAGATCTTCGAGCATTGTGTTCAGGTCTTCCAAAGTCTCAGCCGTGAGAACTACATCATCGGCAAACCGCAGGTGTGTTAGGTACTCGCCATTGATGTTAATGCCGAATCCTTTCCAGTCCAGTAGCTTAAAAATATCCTCCAACGCAGCTGTGAACAGTTTCGGAGAAATGACGTCTCCCTGTCTCACACCTCGCTGTAGTTGGATAGGATTAGAGCTCTGGTTCTGTAATCGGACCGACATGGTGGCGTTTTGGTATAAGTACCTCAGCACCTCGATGTACCTGTAGTCTATTTGGCACCTCTGGAGAGACTGCAGCACTGCCCAGGTCTCGATCGAATCAAAGGCTTTCTCATAGTCCACGAACGCCAAGCATAGTGGCAAGTTATACTCTTCGGTCTTCTGTATAACTTGCCGCAGCGTATGAATGTGGTCTATGGTACTATAACCTTTTCGGAACCCGGCTTGTTCGGGAGGCTGGAAGTTGTCGAACCTGCGAGCGAGACGATTCGTAATGACTCTCGAAAACAACTTGTAGATATGGCTCAGAAGCGAGATGGGTCGGTAATAACGTATATATAGAAGAAGCAAATGCTGAAGGAAATTCCTTTCCTTACTTATGACATTTGCTGCTTATACTTATTATGAACGCAAAAGTTTGTATGTATGTAGGTATTATTATATATACCTACTAGGTTGGTTCCAGCCTCAGATTATTGTTTGTACTGATTTTGTATGAAATAAACATTTTTAATTTTTTTAATTTTTAATGGATGTTTGTTACTCTTTCAAGCAAAAACTACTAAACGGCTTTGGTTGAAATTTGGGACAAAGATAGTAGAAAGCCTTTATTAAAACATAGGATACTTTTCAGCCTTCTATTCCCACGGAAACGGGAACCACGCGGGTGAAACCACGGGCGACCGCTAGTTTTCTTATAACGGATGTCCCAAAAGTAGGTATAAAGGATGATTTGTCTCAATAGAACGCGAATAGATTGAAATTTCTTCGTAGTTTTATTTTATTTTAAAGAAGAGACTTGTACAATTTTATCTGAATAGAATATCTGCTAAATGGCCGCCACGGGCATTTTTGCTGTTTGCAAGTTTTTCATGACACTTTCACACATTTCGCTGCAAATTTCAAACATTTCGCTACTTATTTCACCAATAACTCGGCCAATATTTTTCTATATTGTCTATGATTTGTGGATCGTTGGCGTAGACTTGATCTTTGACGTAGCCCCAAAGAAAGAAATCCAGTGGCATCAGATTGCAAGATCTCGGTGGCCATTTGACATCACCTCTTTTTGAAATTACGAGATTTTTCGACCTTTCGACGAGTGTTTGTAATTAATAGTGAATTTTCGTTAAATATTTGTATAATTTCTATAAGCTCTTTTATTGTGAAACGCTCCAAGATTAATTTTACATGTGTCAAGATGACGTATGTCAAATTTCAACCCGCCATCTTGAATATTTCGGAAAAAGCGCGAAATTCAAATCCTATAAGTACGTACTTTTGAGACACCCTTTATTTCTCAAAGAGAATGATGAAATTCGTTCAGTAGTTAAATCAGAAAGTTATTAAAAGCTACATTTTGATTTTTTATATTAATTTATAAAAAGTTTGGGCCATTGTATGAGATAGATATATAACCAACACCCACAGGCTTTGAGAACAATATTTATCGGAACTAATTTATGACTTTTTAAATTAAAAAGTTTTATTACAGGAATGGTAAATGAGATCGTTAAAGTCATCTCACAAGCGGTGAATGGACGTCGAAATTAGTGTTTACAAGAATCTGAATATCTTCTGTTTTGCATTTTAGGTAAGTACCTAACTACCTACTTACATACTTATTTTAAATCGAACACCGAAATGTCGAGATCAATTTATTTAAACCAAAATAGCTAATATGATTGCATTAGGATGACAGTACTTAAATCTACATGTAGAGTACCTACATTAAAATAATCGTGAGAAAATAATTGTATAAATAACTATAGAGTCATTATTTTCCCAAAATGAATCATAAAGTTAAGCAGTTAGCAGGTAGATCTGATACTTACCTCCATTTATACTTTTGTTCTAAGATCATCGAATGGCTATCGATTAAAAATAATGATAAATAACAAAGCCTAATAAATACACGTGAACCACCGAGGGGCTGGGCGGGGCGCGCGCAACTGCCAATTACACTTTGTTCAGTAAGGACGACTTTGCAGCGATTTCAACTGCGATTTTGGTTACACTGCTTACATAATTGCTCTTCCTATTGGAACCACTCAAACATAGAGAACAATGTATCACGATCTGCGAATTACTCGCGCGTTGTTCTGGGCAGCCACAGGAGCGTCCAATACTCGTCCGGTAGGTACTCCCATTGTGTGAGCACCACGAGATCTAATGATTCTCTACGCTGATAATATGCTCTCACAATGAGTTTTTAATGTGTTTGCTATTATAATAAAGTATTTAATAAATCGCTAAACTCAGCGATGAAATCTATTTAAAAGAACTAAAACACTTGTTGGTGTTGCTTAGATCAACTATGGTAGGTACTTGTTCGTGTACTTGCTAAAAATTAAGAACGTTAGTTAGTATTTTGTTATTGCCGGTATTTTCCATTCTGGAAATGCAAATACTGGATATGCTGATGAATACTGTTGTATTGTATAGATTTACATAAATATCTATTATTGGTTGTCTGTCACTGTTAGAAAATTATATGTGTCAACGCTGGGTTTTTTAACTCTCCTTTCTTTATTGCTATGGAACTCTCTTCTTCGTACACACCTCCTTACAATAATAATACATAAACAAATATGTATTATTATTGTTAGGAGGTATATACCTATACCTTCTATAGGTATAGATTTATCAGTCGAAAGTTGCGATAGCTGGAGCATCGAAGCTTCTCAAATTAAAACTTAACATGGCGCTGTTATTATATAAAGAATCACAATAGACTTGGACTTGTCTGAAATAATTTAAGCTTTAGCCGCTCGTGCTTGCAAGTGGCACGATTAAAAGTGGTAGTGTTACTTAGGCACGGCCTAGCGTCAATGGCCGGTGGGGTCAAAAGCCGCTGGCTTCGCTACTTTTATTGCCCACAGCCTCCGCCAACAATACTACCCGACTAGTAAATCTGGTAATGCCTCATTTTATTACGTAAACCCTGTATTGGAAGACCACCAAGACGCTTAGATTGAAAAAAAAATAACTTCTTTTAACTTGAAGAAATCTTTTCCTCGGGAAGAAAAATGCCTCTGAATGAAGCTGTTTTTCAGCAAATCACAAAAGTGAAATTAAGAGTATGATGCAAAATTCCAAAAAAACCGCTGCAGAAAGCTACATAAGTATATCTTTTTAACAGTTTACACGTGGAACAGCGGTGTATTGAAATTTACAAAATAAATTATTTTAATGGCAAAGAGTTTGCCGAGTATTTCTTTGGAATAAAATTTCTAACAATAAATACTGTAATGAATGAGCAACGAAAATGTCTCCGTAATCCTTCGTTACTGAATTAAGGGTTTTTTTGATGCTGCTGTTATTGTATCAAATACATTATCAATTTTGATCGGTTTATTTTTAGTTAGTGCAAAATCGTTCACCTCAATGTGTAATGTTGATGTCGCGAAAGTGTCAACCGCATGCTCAGGCGTGACTCGTGGGAGTAGCGGTCGCAGCCCCGATATGGTGGACAATCGCGGATTATTCATACCGATCCGATGGCTACCGTGGTTATATGGACTGCACCAGATTGTGGCTGATTGGTTATGCATTGTAGTTACTGCCGTAGTTAAGTACATAAAGTCAGTGATAGAGTCTGCGCGCGAAAACAGCGAGGTGCCAGCCGCACGAAAAGTTGTAGGAAGTAGGAAGTGGCAGGGCGCGACAGTCCCCGTCTGTACCACAGAACCATTAGTGTATATATTCTTTGACAGAACGCAATAAATGAATATTTATCGTTTAGCCATGCCATGACATGAAAGTCTAAGACTAGTTACATTTTTGTCAGAGCCTAATAAATTAAAATTTAAATACCTATAGCAATGCACCATCCTACTAATATTATAAATTCGAAAATTTGTTACACATAAACTACCTAATGGATTTGGTTGACATTTGGCACATAGATAGTAGATAGCCTGGATTAAAACATAGAATACTTTTTATCGCGATATTCCCACAGGAACGGGAACCACGCGGGTGAAACCGCGAGCGGCCGCTAGTATGGAATAAAAAGAAGCAATTCTAATTTAACATGGAGCAAAAAATTCATCAATTATTCAATTCAGAAAGCTTCTCATCACATATCCATTCATGAACTTGAATTCTGAAAACAAAACCGCAGGAGTGCTTTATTTTATTGCGGCCGGAACGCTTTCTCGAAGTTCTGTGATGAATGAAACAGACAGTATCACGAAATCAGCTGTAAAATAATGTTTTTTGTTAACGGGAGAAAGGTGAGCGACTGGCCCCAGTGACCGAGTTGCTGGTTACTTTCCTTGGACTCATTGTGGGGCGTCAACGTTTGGGCGAGTGTGGACGACTTTGCATGCACCTCCATCTGAGCGCCAGGTAGCGTTTACATTAATTACACTCTACATTTATCTTCATCTAATAAGCGCTTTTGAATGATCTGTTAAAATTTTTTTTAAATTAAAATACACGTCTGCCCAAATCAAACTAGAAAGTAAAAAACAAGCACAAACGGTAGTTGACATAGATTTATTTTAATCTCGAAACCACAATTATTTTTGAGAAAAAACACTCTCTACATTACACTTCATTCAAGATTATAACTAATCTTAAGAATAATATAATAGACTAAAATTATTGATCAATGTTGTTTCGACCTCAAACCTAGAAAGGATTTAGTTAGACACTAGGATACACTTCATCTACTTTCGTTCTTTGTAAACTAAATCAATTTTAAAACATCATCATTATTTATATTTCCACTGGCAGCAATCAGTTAAGTTAAGAAAACTATCATAGTAACTTCAATTTATTGAAAAATTTTAAATGAAGTAAGTATTTATATGTATAAAATCGACGAGACGTTACGAGAAGCGTCGAATTTATCCAATACTTCTTACACGCTGTTGTTGTATAGCCAGCGCAGCGTTAAACTCGACGCTTCTCGTAAGGACTCCGTAGCTCAGTGGTTAGAGCAGTCGCCCGGATAGCGAAAGGTCGTGGTTTCGAGTCCCATCGAAGCTGGTTGTGAGACGGGTCGATTATTTCTAAATACTTCATTTAAAAATTTTCAATAATAAAAATTGCACTGTGAATGCAAAGTAGTAAAAATTTAAATAACTTCAATTTTCTCATTCATGTCGTAAAAGATTTCCACCACTTCTTATGAACGGGCATTAGGACAGCTGCTGTAGGTAGTGGAGGAACAGGCTAGGGCGGTTTGTCGGGTAAGATAGAGGCTAAATATAACCCCAACTAGTAGGGGGACTCATATCTAGTCCATACATCATCCCTAGAGTGCACTTTACTTTTAATTTTCGCACTTGACGTGTTTAATTGGTTTTTTATTTTATTGCTTTGCTTTTGTTTGCTTTTCTTGCATTTCTTCATGTCAGTTAAGAATGCAATCAATGAGTTGGATAAAACTTACTAAATCAAAGTCGAAAGCTATAAGTAGGTTCTTAGGTAAGATTTTAGATTATTTTTTTATGAACTATTCTGTTTTTTTTTTCAAGTAAGTATAACACTGATAAGTTTCGTGGAGATTTAATGCAGAAAAGTGCACGGTCAAGGTCGGTCTAGTTTATTAGCACGGCCGGTCGAGTCGCGTCGTCGACCGCGGGTCAAGAAACTACTGACGTCGTATTAATAAATTATGTACGTCGAATGTGAAAATATCTCTAAATTAGATATTACTAAAACAGCGGCAGAGCCAAATGTGAATATAAAAACAATATAGGTAAAAAACGTTCGTATACACGAACACGACTACTTTTACAAGCTTTTATTTATTAGTTTATTATATTATTTAACTTGCAGTGTATGTATGTATGTTTGTCCGTTCGGGTACTTCGTTGTGTGGTTCGGGTCAAATCTTGCAAGTTTTTGAGCTACTTTTCAGTGTCCGATTGAGCTGAAATTTTGCATACAGTTTTGGTTTGGATGACAGTACAATATTCAATATTAAAGTATAGTCGGCAAATAAGCTTGTCATAAAAATGATTTCTTTTTACAAATTACTTATTTACTATATTCTTTATCTAACGGGTGTCCCAAAAGTAGGTATAGGATGATATGTCTCAATAAAACGCGAATGGATTGGTATTTCTTCGTAGTTTTTATTTTATTTTAAAGAAGAGACTTGTACAATTTTATCTGAATAGAATATCTGCTAAATGGCCGCCACGGGCATTTTTGCTGTGTGCAAGTTTTTAATGACACTTTCACACATTTCGCTGCTAATTTTACACATTTCGCTACTTATTTCACCAATAACTCGGCGAAATTTTTTTTTTATTGTCAATATTTTGTGGATAGTTGGCGTAGACTTTATCTTTCACGTATCCCCAAAGAAAGAAATCCAGTGGCATCAGATGGCAAGATCTCGGTGGCCATTTGACATCACCTCTTCTTGAAATTACGAGATTTTTCGACCTTTCGACGAGTGTTTGTAATTGATCGTGAATTTTCGTTTAATATTTGTATAACTTCGAAGCGCTGTTTTATTGTGAAACGCTCCACGATTCATTTTACATGTGTCAAGATGACGTATGTCAAATTTCAACCCGCCATTGAATTGAATATTTCGGAAATAGTGCGAAATTCAAATCCTATACCTACTTTTGAGACACCCTTTATAAAGGGATAGTCACCAAAACAATAGGATTAGAATATTTTTGTCTGTTTTATAATGTACTTAAATGATTATCGAATGTTGTGTAGAGATAACTAGGTATAACTTATTATAATTTGACAATTTAGACTATTTTTAATACTATTATTGTTTCTCGTTCCCATGAGATAATGCAAGTTGTGATAACTACGTATAACTTATTATAATTTGACAATTTAGACTATTTTTAATACTATTATTGTTTCTCGTTCCCATGAGATAATGCAAGTTGTGCTGACTGACTTAAATAACTAAATCACATTTACACTTAGTCATACAAACGAGGTGTCAGACGGTGGAAGTGCTGTGATATTATATAAAATACAGTGATTTCTATGTGAGTATTAGAGTAGAGAATTACATTTTAAATAAGTAATTCCCAAAAAAAACCCATAGGTAAGTACAAAAAATCTGCAAAACCTTTTTGTGAAAATTTCAAAACCAATAAAGTGTTGCTAACTGATCAGAAAATAGTTCCAACCTTGAAGAGTAGTATCACGATATTCAAGATAAATATTACAGAAAACGTACCAGCTTTATTTGATCACTTTTATCATCGAGATTTTTATCAAAAGTGATGTACACATTGCACTTACTTATTTTGCATGTTTCTTTGGAATACAAATAAAGAAAAACTACTGTTTTATTTGGATTTAAAAACTTACATTAAGGCGCTACTCGGAAAAAGTATGGACTCTTTGATATAAAACTATAGGACGGTTAGAGTTGTTATAAATCTGGTAATAAGATATATATTTCTTCATACCTTTATCTAGAATCGAATAGTTTCAGAAACACGATTTTATGAATTTGGCTCGACACTTTTTATTTTCGAAAATACCTCTAAAAAATAAGAAATATCAAGATTATTCTTAAATGGGGATACATATATATACCATTAAAAATTGGTTTAATTAGTGGACACCAATAATATTTAGGATCGTATAGAAGCATTTTTTTAAAATCGCTTAGTATAGTTTATGAATACAAAGTGCTTTTGTGTTTTTTTTGCGTAATCGGCAAAATCGGTCTCGCTCCCGCGCGCGTCGTTTTCTCATTGCTATCTCGCTTTAGCATAATTTTTCCGAGTCGAGTATCGCCTTAAGTCCATAGAAACTTGTAGACTGATGATAGTAAATAACAACGCGAAAATAATATAAACGTAACTTGAAATGAAATATTTATTGTTAAAAGTAATAATAAAATTTAGAAGTTTAAATTTTATTTTTGGTGAATTAAGTAGTAGTAGTGACTGTTCGATTAGCCGAGTTCTGGTCGGGGAAGATTTAATTTAATTTCCTACCACCGACACGAAAGAAGCAGATTGTGTCTATAAATCGTTTTTTTTTTTCATTTTGTTTTCCGTAAAATATGGAATTTACTTTAATTATAGTTCTCATTATTCAACAATGTAAGAAAAGGAAGCGAAAATTTAATATTTACCTTTGTGTGAAATACCCTTTAGTATGTTGTCGTTATTTGTCAAGATAAGCAACACTTCATCCGCTGGCAGTTATCATGAGTGGTAACAATTTTAAAGTGTTGCAGTAGTGTTACAGGATGGGTGGCTCAAGATTTGCAATATCCGTGCTTCTGCTAATATTTGCTGAAGCAAATGGCCTTCCTAGAGTTGACCCACTGGTCGATACTCAGGTGGGCCTCATCAGGGGGCTTACTTCAGATAATGGATCTTACTCCATGTTCTTGGGAATCCCATACGCTACAGTCAACGAATCTAATCCATTTGGGGTAAGTTTTTAGTATACCTACTAATCATGATCATACGCGTAGGTAGGAGTTTATTTTTATTTTATTATTAAAAGTTTACTTAACTAGCTTACAGATTGTTCCAAAGCGCTAGCAAGTTAATTACAAAGAAAGTGCAAGTGAGTTTCATTTGTATCTCAATTCTGAGAAATCCATCATGCGCGCTCAACAACTACGCTCATAAATTCAGCAACTTATCGATAAATTGTTTGTTTTAGCCGTCAATCCCACATTCCGGTTTCGAAGGCACATTTGACGCTTTCGATGACTCGGCTGTATGTCCGCAAATCAATGAATTTACTGATGAGGTGGATGGCAACCTGGACTGCTTGCACCTGAACGTTTACGTGCCATCCACTGCGAGCTCAGCTAACCGCCACCCAGTGATGGTTTGGATCCATGGTGGCGGATTTTCATATGGATTCTCAGGAAGATACGTCCACGGACCAAGCTATTTGGTCAGACATGACGTCATATTGGTAACTTTGAACTACCGCTTGGGACCTTATGGCTTTATGTGTCTCAATACACCAAACGTGCCTGGAAATCAGGGCTTAAAAGATCAATTATCAGCATTACGTTGGATTAAAAATAACATTGCGGCTTTTGGAGGCGATAGTGATCAAATAACAATCTTCGGAGAGAGTGCTGGTGGCGCGTCCGTAGATTTCCACTTACTGTTTGCAGAAGAAAATCTTTTTAACAAAGTCATTATGCAGAGCGGTACATCGTTAGCACCCTTCGCTGTGAATGAGCCTGATCTAGAAGTCCCGCTGAAATTAGCACAGAAACTTGGTTTAATAACTAGTGACATTAATGAAGCCCTACATTTTTTGGGATCTGTAGATTCTGATCTTGTCATTGCAGCTACTGATGAATTAAGTCTTTCGTTGGTACCCTGCGTAGAAAATGAATTCGAAAATGTAGAACGATTTATTACGGATTATCCAGTTAACTTCGAAGTGAAAAATAAGGGAAATATTCCTATTCTAATAGGTTTTACTGAACAGGAAATGCTTTTGCAATTCCTTTTTCTACCATCTGAAAGCTACGTGACTCGCAATCCATTCCGTGAGTCTCTGAGTACAGCTTTCAACTTCGAAGCTGAATATTTTGAGAAAATGGTTGAATATGTACAACAATTTTACATTGGCGATGGAGAAATAAGTGAACAAGTCAAATGGGATTTAATTGATTTTGCTTCTGACGTGAGTTTTGTTTATCCATCATACAGAACGATTCAGAAGTATAGTTTAAACCCAATATATGCTTATGTATTCGCATATAATGGCGAAAGGAACTTTGTTAAAAGGCGTTTGAACGTCACCGAGGGTGGCGCGGCACACGCGGACGAGATTAGTTATTTGTTCGATGTGTCATTCTTTGACGACACTCCGAATTCTGAGGACCAACTTATCATTGATCGTATGACAACTTTGTGGGTAAATTTTGCGAAAAACAGGTAATTTGTTTATACTCACCTCAACTCTGCAACCCGTACCTAATAGGTACCATTTGTTTTATCTATAATATTTAATGTCATAATGACGTACTTTTTGCGTTTGTTTTAGCAATCCCACTCCAGAGGAAACTGAATTACTGCCCATACAATGGCCATCATTGACAGCTGAGTCGCTTAGTTTTCTGACGATAGATATGAACCTCGAAGTAGAACGAAGGCCTTACCATGACAGAATGGCTTTCTGGGACTTATTCTACAGGCTTAATAAGGAGTACGAGAAGGGCTACAAACAGAATTAAAATAGTATGATTTTAATACCTAATCTTTAAATCTGAAGACAAATCGACATTACTTAAATATGAAGAAATGATGTAATTAGATAAAATTGGCTTTATAAAAGTATTTTTATTGATTTTATATGATGCTCTAGGTACAGTAAAACCATAACAAATAAAGTTCTGCAGACTTGTGTAAATTGTTCTCTACACTTGATTGTTAAAACCAAGAAATGTCCTGTACCATACACAACCTTATACTTCAGAAAATAGGTGATTACATTGAGTAAAAAAAGTGTAAAAGCTATTTTTTCTGTCCGTGCATTAGCAAAACCCGCTACTGGTTGGATAAAATCCGAGGCTTTTAGCCGTCACGTCACGTCTGAAAAGAGGTTTAGTGTCTACCCTGTCCAAGGAATGTAATTTTTCGAGTCCCCTCGCAGGCTCGTAGCGTTGGTGTTAAATAATATGGAGCATAAAAGTGATATTATTTTCGCTTGAAGCACTGAGTGAATCCGGTTGGTGCAGTACGTTGAGACGTGCCCCGAGCCCGACCGAGCAAGGCGAACATCTCGACGTAACACTCATTAAGGCAACAAAACAGAAACCTTTCGAACCAACTCGGTCTTCTTTTTTACCTCGATGCGAGTCTAGCATAGCAGGTATGTCGCTACGTAAGACTATAAATAAGTGATGCTGAAAAGAATCTTAATAAGGTTAAGGTTTTATTTTGCTTTTAACAAAAATAATAATTAATGGACAACTGAACGTGATGAGCATATTTACCTTATACAAATCACTCATGTGGAAATAAAGGTCCTTTATTAAAACAATAAGAAAAATTAAATCCCAGGCAGGCAAGGCAGCGTTACTTCAAAAATCATACTCTGATGGCAGTGTTAACAACGTTAGATTCTTCTTAGAAACTCGGCCACATGTTAGAAATAGTTCATTAAAATTTTTTATATTTTGTCAACTTGGTTGATATTTCAGGTACTTACCCATTTTAAAATACTCTTTTATCTACACTCATGTTATAATAAGTTGACAATGGCATAAAGTGTATCATTATACGTTCAGGCACGAGTTCATAATTCGAATAGTATAACATGAGTGTAGATAAAGACATTTAAAAAATAAAACTGTATCTTATTAGTCAGATACAGCTGTCACTTATTATAGTACAGTTATTTTTCTTAATTTTACCATCTGACTGTTCTTGACTAACTTCGAACTCTTCCATGCCATTCTTGAGGCGGCAACAATAAGAAACCTTTTTTTTTAATTTAGAAGGTATTTTAGACCGTATATAGACTCCTATGAACAGGGTTTGGCGCTAATCCACATTTTATAATTAATATTTTTTGCTTTACATATTTTTGAAATATATGATAAATGTTACGTGAGTGTAGATAAAGTAGTGTATAAGACTGCACATAACTCGATATTAAAACACTCGTGGGATACTATTAAAAAACTTTAAACTCTACCTACCTACCCCTCATTATGCAACAGTCACATAAACTACTATTATAATACAAAACTAAATTAAAAAGCAGATACCCAAATTCTTAGGAAGTGCGACTCTAGCTACTTACATTAGGTAATATTATGGTATGTGTACTTAAGTAATTCTCTAGCTACCTATGATCACTTTTGACAATATGAAGCTCAGTAAACTTAAAAAATAGAAAGCTCGTTATACAAACTAGAATTTCTAACTTCATAAACGCTGTGTTGTATAAAAATAAAAAGTTACAATCACTCAATACATCTTGTCATTCTGAATGAAAAAACTTATGAATGAGATACCATGAGTGTCAGCCCTGGCGTAAGCCGGCTAAATTCCCAGGGTCGGGTGTTGCACTGAAGATGAGCCGGCAAGCAAGAGCAAGGTGAGCCGCTCCACGTAACACTCATTACGACAACGCATCGAGTTTGTGTATGCGAGCCTTTACTTTTGTTTTGTTTATTTTGTATGATCGGGTTGCATTTGCTTTTTTTTGCGAATTGTCTTTTGTAGTTTAACTTAATTGTGTATTTTGTAATTTATTGCGAGTTTGAATTAACAAACGCTTAGTAACTAGTAAGTAATACTCAGAATTTAAAAAATCTATACAAATAAATAAAATTGGAGTGTCTGTTTGTAATATTAAAATAACCGCTTTTTACTACATGCATGCATATGATTATACACCACTAAATTTTAATTAGCATAAATATTTTAGGGGATGTTAGTGCCCATCAATATGAACAACTTTCACTATGGGGCCCACCACGGAATCGCGAAAAAAAAATCAGCTGTTCCATACAAAAGTACAACATCGAGTCGACTGAAATGTATGGAACAGTACCCCTAGTGTAAGTTTTTATGTCAAAAAACGCAAACTATCGTGAGTGCGTATTTATGTCAATTTGTATGAAAACTGTATCAGCGCCTCTAGCGGCGAGTAGCGCGCTTATGCAGTTTTCATACGAATTGACATAAATACGTACTCGATACAGTTTGCGTTTGCTTGACATAAAAACTTACACTCGGGGTACAGCTGATTATTTTTTCGCGATTCCGTGGTTGGCCCCCTAGTGAAAGTTGTTCATATTGATGGGCACTAACATCCCCTAAAATATTAATGCTAATTAAAATTTTGTGGGTATATACGGTACATATACCAAAATGACATGTTTTACAATTTTTGTCTGTCTGTCTGTCTGTCTATCTGTCTGTCGGTCTGTTCCCGTGTGAAGTTCGAAATTCTAGTTTGTATAACGAGCTTTCTATTTTTTTGTTCCGGCTAATCTCTGAAACGGTTGGACCGATTTTGACGGGATTTTCACTGGCAGGTAGCTGATGTAATAAGGAGTAACTTAGGCACTTTTTATCCCGTTATTCCCACGGGGACGAGAACCACGCGGGTGAAACCGCGGGCGGCCGCTAGTATTGAATATTTGTGGTAGTCTTCACGATTACGCGTTTATAGAAAATTCAGAATAAAATGTTAAATTAGGGTACTTAGGTGGGTATACCTGTAGTGTTTTTTTTCTCAGAATGAGTTTTTGGCTGGTTTCTGAGAATGATTAATGAAAATCTCATATAAAAGATATTTTTAATTCCCATTGTCTTCAAATACTATAAAATTACATCGTCGTTCATTAACGTCGATTTGGAAAAGGAAATTTTGTTTTTAAGATTTTAATGTTACAAAATATTCGATACGACGACATGGTACGAGTATTGCTGCAAAAAGTCCCCACTTCGATATTTTAATGGCGCACGCGATATGAACAAAACGATTAGTTCGTGACCGATTCGAGAGACGATTTTGTCCCACTCGTTTATAAATAGTTGCTTCCAGCTTTTAAGTAAAATGAAGAAAGGGAATAAAGTTTATTTACTTTAAGTATTCAACAGTATTTAGGTTGCTTTCAGTGAGCAACCTGACTATTTTGAAAATATTATTATGGTTTAAAACAAGGTGGCGAAAGTTGAGGTTGAGGAGGTTGTTTAAAAAACTCTTTTAAAATATGCAAACTTTACAGATTTGACTGTTAGTTTTGGCACAGATGATGTAATGGAAGACCGTAAAAATTAACAAACAATAAGTAGGTAGTCGTATACTCCCACAAAACAAAACATCAATTAAGCCGTGCATAATAATTGTTATGCACTTGGCTCAAGCAGGAAAACCAAACTCTTAGAATAAAAAAGTTCTTTAATTCCCGTTTTTTGTTGATGAGTATTTGTAGTTTATTAGTGTGTTTACAATGTGAGCTGATGAGAAGTTCCCACATAGATGAGATTTGCAGACATTTTAATGTCCCTTAGGCATCGCAATAAAACCAAGACGCGCCCGAAGGCCGAGTCGCTCGTGAATCTCGTGATGCGCCTGCGCCGAGACGAGACGGTAATATTTTAATTCGAGCGAATTAAAAATTATCTCTTTTTAAGTGCTGACTCATAAAATAATAAGGAACTATATTCATCGATTGAATTCCTTATTCGGGTTTTTTTATTAACAAATCTAATTAATTTTTTCATTGTAGCAGAGCCAAATAGCTTAATCTTACAGATTATTTTACGTAGGTACTTATTGATTCGTAGAATTCTACGAATATAGGTACAATATTTTTACAAAGTACAAAGTAAGTCTAAAAACTGGACCTATTTGTAATAGCGGTATCTATGGCTACAATAAAGTACGGGACACATAATTAAATGTGGTTTACCGGTTTTGTTAGAATAACATAACTATCAAGAATTCAGTATTATATTGCATATGATAATGTTTTGGAGACGCATTCATAAGATCAAGATCCCGTTACGTCCCAAAAATTAGTGAGTCCAATATCAAAGTTTAAGTCGGAAAGCAGGTTTTAAATGTATTAGAATTTCATTAACGCTATAACCAGTCCTAACATATTTGAGCAGGAAACGTGAGATCATTGACATAGAAATCCCGGTAGAATATTATCGTAGGGACCGTTATGATACTCGACCTTTGGTATTCAATTCAACTATTTTCGGACAATGCTTGAGTTTTTCTCACATCGAATCTTGCGGAAGCCACAATAGAGAGAACCTTAATTGACAGCTACGGTTATAATATTGTTATAGTAAACCTATTCAGAAAACGGTGAGCGCGTGTCGAATTGTAAAATAGGAGATTATATTTTTTATTTTAATTAGTTTTGGATATTGAAAACCGAATATAAACCTACATATTTATTCCTTAAAATTGGGTAAGTATGTGTGACCTACATATGAGTACTACATTAGGTTTAACAAGCTTTAGCAACGTGTAGTGTAGTGTAGCCCAAAAAAAATATTAGAAAGAGTTCACTATGTCTGAATAAGAAACATGCCAACCTTTAAGGCGAGCTTACACGGGCAAATAAAATTGCGCAATTCCTGTCAATCTCCGCGAAATATGATGTCACGACCACATCAAGCAATTAAGGGCGATGGCAAAATGTAAAAAATTAATAACCCGCTAATAAGATACGGCCACACAATACTACGACATATGGAGTAACATCGCTCCACTTAATTGCTCCAGATTGATCCATTACTCATCATAATCATCATCATGTCAGCCGAACGACGCCCACTGCTGGGCATAGGCCTCCCTCAAGGATCTCCACAACGATCGGTCTTGCGCTGCCCGCATCCAGCGGCTTCCCGCGATCTTGACCAGATCGTCGGTCCACCTTGTAGGGGGCCTGCCCACGGAACGTCGTCCGGTACGCGGTTGCCATTCGAGAATCTTTCCGCCCCAACGGCCATCGGTTCTCCGCGCTATGTGTCCCGCCCACTGCCACTTCAATGATGCAATCCTTCGAGCGATGTCGGTTGTTTTAGTTCTCCTGCGGATCTCATCATTTCTGATTCGATCGAGCAGGGAAATACCAAGCATCGCTCTCTCCATCGCTCGCGGGGTGACTCGCCTTCTTATGAGACCCATAGTAAAAGACCACGTCTCACTTCCATAGGTCATTACTGGCAACACACACTGGTCAAAGACTTTCGTCTTGAGACATTGAGGTATTTCGGACGCGAATATATGTCGGAGCTTCCCAAACGCTGCCCATCCGAGCTGGATTCGACGAGAGATCTCTTTCTCAAAGTTGGACTTACCTAACTGGACCGTCTGTCCTAGGTAAACATTCGAGTGTAATGTTCCCAACATTAACTGGAGCGGGTGCAATATGGACACTGAACATGATTTTTGTCTTGTCCATGTTCATCCCTTTGTTGCCTGCGGATCGTCACCATCCCCCGTTTCTTATTTCCACTGATTGTAACCTTGTCACAACTAATATGGCCCAACAAAAACGTCTTAAGTACTGTTTCGATAAGGCAGATTACAGTATAATTAACAGTGAAATCGAACGTATAAACTGGTCAGACTTATTTTCAAATAGTTGTGCAGAAGATTCCGTCAACATTTTATATGAACAGCTTTATGCGTTGATTAAAATTCATGTACCCACAAAATTAACAAATAATTCTAACTATCCAATCTGGTTCACGCGTTCATTAATTCGAATATTTAATTCAAAAAATAAATACTGGATCAAGTGGAAAACTTACAGGAATATCTGCGATTACGAACAATTCTCCCTTTACCGCGATAGATTTAAGTCTGAATGTTTAAAGTCTTTCAATAATTTTATAGGTAAAGTCGAAGATGGTATCAGCAATAATAATATAAAATGCTTTTGGAGCTACGTTGACAGTCGTAAAGCAACGCACAAAATTCCTTCTGAAATTAAATATAACGGTGTTACATCTGATGATCCCGAGACTATTTGTAACATGTTTTGCAACTATTTTCATTCAGTATATGAATATGGGCTGCCCCCAAATGATAATGCCAGTAATGATATTCACCTTACTAACTTATATTTTCCACTTGAATCCATTATCAAAGAATTAGAATCTCTCGACACAACAAAAGGTGCAGGACCGGACGGTATTTGTCCCACGTTATTCAAAAATACTGCAACTTCTATAGCAGAACCTTTATTTATAGTATATAATAAATGTATGCAAGAAGGCGTCTTTCCACAAATATGGAAATTGGCACACATAACTCCTGTTTTTAAAAGCGGACCGAAAGACCTCGTGGAGAATTACCGTTCTATATCCATCTTGTCCACCTTGTCGAAACTTTTTGAACGACTGGTGCATAACTGCACACTGCATAACAGAATTATACCAGAACAACACGGATTTGTTAAATCTCGATCAACGGTTACCAACTTAATGATTTTTACTACACATCTGTTTGAAAATATGGATAATCGCGTCCAGGTTGATGCAGTGTACACGGACTTCAAAAAGGCCTTCGACAAGGTGGACCATGAAATCCTATTGAATAAAATTGCATTTAATGGCATCAGAGGTAATTTACTTCGATGGTTTATTTCGTACATTACACTTAGGACGCAAAAGGTTGTCATTTTAACGGGTTCGAGTCTAATGCTGTTACAGTTTCTTCTGGTGTACCCCAAGTCCCCCTAATCCTAATGACAAAATTGAGATTGTCCAAAGAAAATTTTATCGTTCCCTACACTTTAGGTGTTTTCGTAGGAAAATCTCTTACAACCAGCTCAAGGCCAAATATTCTACATTGTCTCTTCAGTCACGACGAGTACTGTTGGATGTTACGTTACTTCATAAGCTATGCAACAATGCACTTGACTGTTCGAATCTCATGAGTTATCTTGCATATAGCGTTCCTGTTCGCCCCCAGCGATCAACTCACCCCCACAAATTATTTGTTACCGTGCCCTGCAAAACGAATGCAGGGTTACGCTCTCCCTTGCGCCGTTTAGTCTCAACCTATAATGATAAGTTCTTGCATATCGACATTTTCTCATCGCCTCTTGGCAGATTTAGGAACTTGGTGTTAAAAGAATTAGTTACCACTGATTTATAATATAACTTTTGTATCTTTTTATTTATTTATTTAATGTGAGATTGGACCCGTGTCCAACTGACCCGCTACTTGTTAATTTAAGCTGTGAGCATTGTGGTTGGCTGTGTATAGACCTTAGTCTGTATAATTAATATTTTAAGTTAACTGTTTGTACACTGCTGTTGTATGTTCCAAATAAATAAATTAAATAAAAAAATCTTAAGACCCACTCTTTGCGAAGCATTACCGAGATCTTCAAGCACTGTGTTCAGGTCTTCCAAGGTCTCAGCCATAAGAACTAAATCATCGGCAAACCGTATATAGGTGTGTTAGGTACTCGCCATTGATGTTGATGCCGCATCCTTTCCAGTCCAGCAGCTTAAAAATATCCTCCAACGCAGCTGTGAACAGTTTGGGAGAGATGACATCTCCCTGTCTCACACCTCGCTGTTGTTGGATAGGATTAGAGCTCTGGTTTAATCCATTACTGTTCCCAGGCAATTATTACCAAAAAATTACCAGTGGACGCGCGCCTTTAAGAAGAGTCGGAATGTACCTTCCATCACAAAATTGCTAGAAACACCGTTATAAACATAAGTATTCATATGATATACAATCATAATACAAGATAGGTTACCTTAAACTGCATAATCTCATCTCATGGCTTAATCATTGCGAGATTATTACATAATTGCGGAAAATTATCTCAGCGACGCGTGTCTATACGGTCAGCTGCGCCGCTCGGAGGTAATTAGCAACACACGGAACTAAATTCATCATTATTCATTAGCAGCATCACTTAGGCTCGCTTCCTAGGTTTTTCTGCGCGGGAGCAGATGTGACGATGCGTGCCGCCCCGCTCCGCTCGTGCGCACAAGTCTTACATCATTAATATCAATAATGTACGCGCCTCACTTGAATCTTAATTTTAACAGTAACGGCATCATACAGCAGTTTTTCTTGTATGGAACGAACAATACCTAACTAAGCATGTGTCTTGAAGCTCCATAATTGAAACTTAAGAAATTGAAGAACGCAATTTAGTATTATATCAAGTAATGAGAAGAAAAAGAGATTTATTATCATGTTTAATGAATGCTGAAGGATAAGCTGAATGATCGATAAAGAGCTGTCTTAACAGTATTCTAAGTAAATTTATAATACTTCCGAGACAGTATTTAAGTAAGTTCCTCACCCTAAAAAACTAGGAATTTAGTTTGAACTTTTTTTCTTTCACATAAAATTTTCCTGCATTGTGATTTAATGATAGCGGTGCAAAGGGTTTTTCTTTGTACTCTTAGGTACTTACTTCCTTTTCCTGCCGTCGAGAATATCGATGTTAAGATACGATTAGGCGTGTTCGTACGGTGATATCGATTCAGCGCAGTGGAGCATGAGATTATGGCAACTTTTTGTCTTTTTGCAGCGTAATCGATTCTCAATGAGTTGTGGTCGTGAATGTGGTCCGTCCGACCGAGATCGTTCCGATCATGTTTTATTATCAATCTGTGATCACTTTTTTGTATCTGTCAACATCGACCTCTTTTGATACTTGAGAGTCATAATTTTTCAATTTTCAAAAACAGACAGTTAAAAGCATAAATGTGAAATGAGAATCAAGTTCAATATTATGATATATGCCTTGGTTGTTGACTTCAACGACAAAAGAAGTGAGATCTAAATGGGTGCCATGTGCAATGGTCAGTCCTGAAACTTATTTTTGTCAACATAAAATATTTTATAACAACTTTAATTATCATTTCTTCTTAACGGATAATATATCGAAGCCTAAGGTCTGACTGGGTTAGTTCTCATATACGAATCTATATATATTATAAAACTCTTGCGTTACTGACTGACTGACAGACAACGCACAGCCGAAACTACTGAGCGCAAGAAGCTGAAATTTCTGTCACCCAACCTATCTGGATGCCAAATTTATACTTTCTAGGTCATCTGGAACTGGGTTAGAGTTTTGATCTATAAGTGAGTCAGTGATAAAAATGAAGATTTTTGGACGTTAATATCTAAATAACCCTTTGAGGTGTGTTTATGAAATTTGGAACACATATTACCTATTATGTATCTCACAAGTCTCAATATTTGAGACATGTATATGTGAAATTGTTTTTGAGTTTTATTAAGGGGCCAAATAGTTCGTGTAATATTATACACAGTGCTGCTCGCCAGTTCTGTTAGCTTGAACTTGGCTTGACACGCTACCGCGTGTCTTGAAATGTAACAGTTGTCAAAAACAGCACAATATTAAAGTCAATTAATAAATAGTTTTTATAATTAAGTAAATGCTGAAGTCACTTTTCTTGACATCATTCTGAATGATGCTTTTATTAAGGAAGTTCTTAACTTAAGCTCGCCACATGGACTACGTTTATGAAAAGATATCTATATCATATCATACGAATTCTTCTTAGAAAACCTCTAAAATATCTTAAACAGCAAAGTACCTACTCGTATCAAATATAATCCATACGTGGAAGGGTGGTAAATCTCCTTCGTGCGTCTGACGGAATGTCATCCAATTCCCATTAAGTCAAACTTCCAAGGGATACGTGCCCGAGATATGCCGGATAAAAACGCACGCGTGGGCAAACGCAGAGATTAACGTGGCAACCGCGGCTACAAGAAGTTTGGCCGTCAAACTGTTAATAATATTTAGTACGACTCGGGAGTGGCCTAGATATTCTTACGTCTTTTGTTTTATGGCGTTTGTTTTGATGGCCTATTTGGATAAGATTTTTTGATAAGTAACATCGTTGCTTTATTCGTAGTTCAAAACAACAATTTTAGTATTCATCTAAAAAAATAATTATTTTCAATAAAAGAACAAAGAGAAATAAAGATGAAATATTATGTATATGTTTTCAAACAATGGTTGCTATTTTATGCAGGATATAGAAACAAAAACAATAGGTTTATTTAGGTACTCGCCATTACTGTTGATGCCGATGCCGTATCCTGGCTCAAAAATATCCTCCAACGAAGCTGTGAACAGTTTCGGAGAAATTACGTCTATCTGTCTCACACATCGCTGTAGTTGGATTGGATTAGAGCTCTGGTTCTATATAATCGGACCGATATAGCGGCGTTTTGTTATAAATTACCTTAGCACCTCGATGTAACTGTAGTCTATTAGGCACCTTTGGAGAGATTGGAGAGACTGCAGCACTGCCCAGGTCTCAATTGAATCAAAGGCTTTCGCATAGTCCACGAACCCCAATCAAAGTGGCAAGGTATACTCTTCGCCGGTCTTCTGTATAACTTACAGTGTATGAATGTGGTTTATGGTACTATAGTTGGAAGTCATCGAACTTGCGAGTGAGACGATTCGTAATGACTCTCAAAAACAACTTGTTGATATAGCTCAGAAGGGAGATGGGTCTGTAATTCTTCAAGAGTCTTATTATGCACCCTTCTTGAAAAACAGCATCACATCGCTTTTGCCGGCCTTTGACCTGCCTTCGGCCTTTGGCGTTTTGCCCTCAAGGATGACGGAATTGAAAAGCTTCTGGAGGACTTTAAGTATCGGCTTACCGCCTGCTCTCAGAAGCTCTGCTGTGATTCCGTCATCGCCCGCCGCCTTGTTGTTTTTAAGCTGCTTAAGAGCCATTCTAATCCCGTGCAGGCTGACGTCCGGGATATCTTCTGAAAGCTTGGCTCTAGGGTTTTAAGCCTTGCTTTCAACAGGTGTTTGCGTGGAGTACACTGCCCATAGAAAGTCTTAATCTTCCTCAGGATTTCGGGTGTTGACAGAATGATGCTATCTTTTTCAGTGTTCAGTATCTATATAGTTTGCCCTATAGACAGATCTCTTCAAACACTTTGCAGCCATTGTTTCGCTCAATGGCGTACACGCTCGGTAATAAATTGGTAACTTCTTAAGTACCTTTAACTTCTTTAGTAAAACGTAAACAGAAAATATGATGGGCTGCTCACTCTTAATTTTTATTAACTAGACCTTAAAACCGACATGTAAGGCTCGTTTACACACGATAGAAACAAGATTCTAATGCTAGAAATTCGATGCCCTGGGATCGACGCGTGAGTAACGGCGAGGAGTTGAGACGTGAACGACACCGTGCGAGACTTCCTACTATTATTGATTACGTTACGCCAATAAAAAGCAACAACCAAGGAGATTACAAGATTACCTCGACATTGACGCACCTTTACGCAACATAGTTCTTAATAGCTGACTAACAAGATAAAGCTTAAGAATTCAAATTGTTTAAACGTTAATTAAACTCGTAGTATCTCCTTAGCAGTGGACGCACACTTGTCTGCGGCGAACACTCCGAAGAAACTAATTTTAGGATTCTCTACGAAAACCGCGTCGAAGATTCCGGGAGGTTTCATAGGGTATCATATAAAGAATACTAAAATTCGTTTCGTTCGGCTCGGAAAAGTGTGCGTTCACCTTAAATTGTTACTTTACGTTACATATCCTATTCAAAAAAAAAAAAGAAAGAATAAATTCAGAAATTAAATAGTGATTAAGTACTGATTAAACAAACATGACGGAGATCTTATTGGGTATATGATCGACTAAAGGGTTTGGTATACCTAACGCTACTTATAGCGACGTCATTTGCCAAACTTGTTTCATTCTGAAATATTTCCGTAGACTATACGGTTAGTTAAAGCCGTTAAACATTGCTTTAGGTAAGCTGTAAGTTTGCTTACCAATATACCACTTAAAAAAAATTGTAAGATGAACAATATTTAAATACATCCAGCACACTTCAAGGTATTAATATTTGACAAAAAACACTATCGTAAGTTCGTGTGTGTATTACTAATTTGATCTCTATTTTCCGTCGGTGTTTCCAAGGTTCGTATTAGCTTGACAAATTGACTCCGAAAGGAACAAACTTCCGGCAACTTTATGTGTAATTCACGATTTAAAGCCTTCTTTTATTTGGTGGTGTCATGCCTTCCTGCACGATGAGGCATTATTTTGGTCGCGTCATAAAATTAAATTGTTCGGATCGGAATCATATTAATAATTGTTATTCGTCCAATCTTCAGTCACGACGCTTAGTTTTAACTTTTAGTAAGTATAAGCGGAAACAATTAAGTATTATAACTACGAAAGATACCATAGGATCCTCCTACAGCATATCATCCTCAGAATGTATTGTACGGACATATCTAAGAAAATTATAAGTATCTTTAACTGGTAATTAAATAAGAAAATTATAAAGTATCTTTAACTGGTAATTAAATAATTGCATTTTTATGTTACCTACACTTTCCTAAATAAGATGAATAAGGTGATAAGAATATAATAGAGCAAAGCACATTATAATTTTATATAAAAAACAATTACCTAAGATCACTCAATATTGTAATGGAAAGTAATAAACGATTTTGTTATAAATATACCGAAAAGCAATTTGAACTCGTCCCTTCTAATCGTCCGGTTCACGGCCATCAAACTCGCGGTATCGTAAAATCTCCTAGAGTCGGTTTTGGCTGGCTTTATTCCGCCCGCCGCGCCGCCGTTACGTTGGCCAGTTACCGTTGGGATAACGGGACAGGGCGGCCCTCGCCCTAGCCCCCCGGTCATCTCAATTGTACTAACTTCGGTAACATTTGTAGACATCAATGAACGCCGGCTACTATAAGCCTCGCTGCCTCGCCTCGTTAAAGGTGAACGCACACTTATCCGAGCTAAACGAAACGAGAGTCACACCAATGATTTTTGTTATCAGCATATCTAAAAAATATGTTACTCGAGAAAAAAGAATATGTTTTTATTTTTTTCCTATCTTCAAAAATGACTGAGATATTGAACGTTAAAGTACGGCCTCCGAGGAAAATTCGGGTGAACCAATGGCATTAACGTGTGACGTCACATCGCGAGTTGGCCCTTCATATTCTCCTTTGGCAATAAAGTTGCGCTCTCAGGGTTTCGCAATAAATTTATTTATTTTTCTTATAGTCGATCAATGATCAATTTTGTATTGAGCCCATGTGAAAAAACACCTTCAAATACATAAGTTGTATTTTCGTGATCAATAAATTAAGGCGATACTCGGAAAAAATGTGCTGAAGCGAGATAGCAATGAGAAAACGACGCGCGCGGTAGCGAGAACGATTTTGCAGATTAGGCAAAAAAACACAAAATCACTTCGTATTTAAAAACTACAGCGATTTAAAAAAAAATGCTTCTATACGATCCTCAATATTATTGGTGTCCACTAATTAAACCAATTTTCAATAGTGTAAGTAACCCCATTTAAGAATAATCTTCACTTTTCGTATTTTTTAGAGGTCTTTTCGAAAATAAAAAGTGTCGCGGCAAAATCATAAAATCGTATTTTTGAAACTATACGATTCTAGATAAAGATATGAAGAAATATATATATCTTATTACCAGATTTGTAACAACTGTAACCGTCCTATAGTTTTAAATCAAAAAGTCCATATTTTTCCGAGTAGCGCCTTAAATCAGCTTTCGTAATGGCGGGCGGTATTCTGTCAATATAAATAGCAACCGTCAAACTTCGACCAACAATAACACGAAGCCGTCAAATGGACAGTAGGTGACAGTTTTAGAGTGCGGCTGCGCGCGGTCGAAATCGAATACTAATCATTTACCACAAACTTAGAACGAAGAAAATGTACTGTAACTAGCGCCAAAAACGCATCAGTTGCGCGAAGATTGCGCACGGACGGACTCTATGTAGGTACAGTTGGACGGAAATCACCCGCAGCACCCGCAATCGGAGATGTCACTGCGACATGACGTCATCGCAATAGCGCGCAAGGAAAGCAAATTTACAAAAGCTGGTGAAACTTTGCAACGCTGTAACTTTGGAAATCCTGGACAGATTTCGATGAAACAAAAACTGTTATTACTTGCACGAGTACGTTAATGCAGTAATTTTTAAACATTAAATGCAGTAATTTTTATAGTCATATTTTGATGTGTTGGTGTGACTCATGAAATCCTGTGAAACCTCGCACACCTACCGGAGTCGAATCGTCCGAATATTCTACGCGGTTTTCATACTGAATTAAAACATTTGTTTCGATCGGCGCGTTCGCCGCGGGCAAGTGTGTGATCACTTTAAGCTCGATGTACCTACACGCGTTAAACAAGCGGTATGGTAGCAAGGTATCTAGACTATAGTGTCACAAACTGATCTAACCAACCGCTTGATTCACAAACCGTCGGAATTAAGCGCTCCCAGCGGAATGTAATAAAAAAAATAAGTAATGAATATTGGACACCATCACATACATCGTTCCAATACCAAACTGTAGTAGTTTGAGCACTAGTATTATGGAAATTGGAAACAATACCACATACACCCAGACCCAAGGAAACATTGAAAAGTTCGTTTGCAATATTTACCCGATCGGGAATCGAACCCGGGACCTCTAGAGATAGCGGCACCTTAAATAAACCGGTACATCACTCGGCCACGGAGATCGTCAAAATGTCCTATGCACTGTCTCTGTAGAATAGACAAAGCACATACTGCGAATCTGATTCCGTTTCCGACGGTTCGTGAATCAGGGGGCAGGTGACAGAGCGGTGGTGGAGGAGCCACTACCAATACAAAATTAGCTATCAGACTATGAGTGTACCACACTCTACCTTGCTACTTACCGTTAACTCTACTCGTCGAGCCAAGTCAGGTTTTAGTCATCGATAGATAAGAATACCTAAGGGTCATGATTGTGTAGTTTACTTGATAAGCGAAGCGACTTTACAATAATTGCTATTGATAGTTAACAATGAGAAAAGGCGTGGGAATGCCATTCAACCACATAGATAATGGTAAAAGATGATAATATTCAAATGTCATTTTGGGAAAGGCTTTTTTTGAAGAGGCATAGGTATGTATTATACCTTTTTTAATGATTTTTGTGTGTTTTTTTTCTTACTACCAACTTAATTATTAATCATGACGATGTTTATAAAGGGATATTTCTAGGAAAAAGTCACCCGTTTATGACACGCTTTTCACGCAAAAAAGAACTTACTTTTCTTCTGGGGTTAAAAATGGCTTAACAAATGTAACGAATAAAATTATTTTCTTTGCGGTAAGTAGATCGCAATAAATAAAAGTCCACATCGCCACCGACGCGACGAGACTTACAATAAATAACGCAATAAGTTACGCACCTGTGGCCTCAGAGTTGTGTGCCTGGAGTAGTAGTCATGCTGATAGAAGTTGGTGGGCGACAGCGGCGGCCGGTACTTCTTGTGGCCGTAGCCCATGGTGTCCATGGTGTGCATGGTGCCTGCTCACGCTCACGCTCACTGCACTGTCTGTGCTAACCGTCACTTCACATACCACACGGCTCCGAGTGCATCTGGAACCGAAGAAAATTCTACTGTGAATAGACATGATGATATTTTTTTTTATTTAGGTAATATACAATGATCTCTCAAAGATAGAAACATTGGTAACAACTCCCTATCACAGTTTATCAAAATGGTTTCAACAATATTTATTTTAATAAATTTTATACTTTTTAAATGGACTTGCCCACTACAACTTAAGGGTCATCCTATCGTACTTCCTACTAATAAATAATATTATAAATGTAAAATTTTACATGTTTGGATGTTTGTTACTCAAAAACGCCAAAACGGCTGAACGGATTTGGCTGAAATTTGGGTCACATATACTTTGTAGCCTAAAGAGGAATATAGGCTTCTTTTTATCCCGGAAAAATATCACAAGCTCGCGGGTTAACTTCGTGTAGTAACATTTGACCTATTCAGTAATAGTAGTTTGTTACAGAAGGGACGTAAGCGAGCTATTACAGAACAAATGTATGGCGCCCGTGCGAGCGCAGCTCGCATAGGGCGCTAATGGATCGAGATATTTAGAATATAGTTCGAGGGTGTAATCTACTTACAGCCGAGGTAAGCATTTTACATTATACATCATTCATGCGAGGTAAATAAAACATTTATATTGGTATGACAAAATGATTTTTTATTACAGAGATTTTTTTTATTCAAACGTTATTTGCAAAAACTTATAAATGTAAGTACTTATTTTAAATTTTAATATAGTCGTCGCAAATGCCGCCATTTTCATTGTTTTTTTACAGTAAATAGTTTTCTTATCATTTTATGAAAAAAAAATTGTTTGACCAAGGAGTTTTGCATAGCTTGAATGGTAAAGTGTACTTTACAATTAAAGCATTCACCTACTTGAGTTGTAAAGTGATTTTAAAATGGAACTTTCTATCTAAACAATACACTGTGTTGCACATGCATGCCACTTACACAGCCTCTTACCATAATAAGTTTTCAGTAAAAATTTCATTTTTATGAAAAGTTTTTTTGCTGACTGTACTTTACTATTGTATTGTCATCTAAACTAAACCTATATGCAAAATTTCGGCTCCATCGGACACTGGGAAGTGGGTCAAATTAAGCTTGCAAGATTTGTCCCCCACTAACTAACAAACTAACTAACATGTCAAGTTAATAAAAAGCTTGTAATAATAAATCCTAGTTACCGAGCAGTATGTAAGTACATAAAATGTCTACTAGTGTAGTCAATAAAGCTAGTTGACCCCTACAGTAATTCCTCAGTCAGAAAAAACTTTACATCATGATAAAGTATCAATAAATTAAAAGTATGGTATAAATTTCCAAAAAATAATATTAATAGAAGATTAGGTATTTTTTCATGAAAGTCTTATTTCATTGATATTTTTTTTAGGAAAAATGCTCCGTCTAAACTTTCTTAACCGGACATATTCATGTAACGTATAAAAACAATAATATGAAATGTCCAAAAAAATATCCCAGCAGAAACACCAAATTTTAATAAAACAAAATGGGGTGACTTGGACTGAAAATGTCTGTGTCGAACTTTTTAACGGAATTATACCATTTTGCCAAGCATACTCATGCTTGAAAAAAGTTTTAGATTTTCATCAAGTATCACATACTAGTATAAATAACTCATTTGGTAAAATAAATTTGGACTGAGAAATTACTCGGTTCAATATATAAACAGATTTGTATATTTATGTATAAATACCTTACTTCCGTGTGAGTTTTTTTTTGGATAATCATTTAAAAGTTTATGGCTCATGCTATTTTATAACTCAGCAAAGTTTCATCGACTGAGGAATTAGTGTATGGGTCTCCATACAAAGAATCTGTTCATTGCCTACACTATACAACAAATTTGAAACAGCGACCGTAAAATCCTTAAATATTAAAAACTAGCTGACCCAGCGTGATTCGTTCGCGTGGCCCTACCCCCTACTCCACGCTACCCCTACCCTATCACTACTCTATCCCTACCCTACCCCTACCCCTACCCCTACCCTACCCCTACCCCTACCCTACCCTACCCCTACCCCATCCCGACCCTACCCTACCCTACCCTACCCCTACCCTACACTTTTTTTGTATCAAGAGGATAATGCGATCTTTAGGCATACCAAACGGCATGTCGGACTCGGTCACACCTAGGGCATGTTCCTCGCCGCGCCCAACCCTCCCACCAAGCCTAATAGGCTTCGCGTCAGGGCTGGGTGGTTCTAACCTCTGCCCCGCCCCCTAACGAGCTTGAAAGCTCGAGAGGGGGCCGGGCAGAAGGAGGAAGCGTCCTCCCCAGCTCCCCACGTGGCTACCCGCTCGTGGGGGCAGGCCAGGTGGGGCGAATAGGAGGAAGCACCACTACCAACTAAACTCCTCTCGAAGACCTGCGCCTTACCGCCGGGTCTGTGGGAACGTTGTAGCACGCGCCACTTGACCCGGGGAGAGTGGCCCGTTAGGGCTCCACCCTTTGGGGGACAGAGGGCCTTACTGCGCCCCCCTTGCGGCGCGGGGAGATCGTGACCCTACCCTACCCCTACCCTACCCCTCCCCTACCCCTACCTCTACCCCTACCCCTACTCCTACCCCTACCCCTACCCCTACCCCTACCCCTACCCCTACCCCTACTCCTACCCTAGCTTCAATTTAACAGCAAAATCCCCATTAACAAAATGATCCGCCATTTATTGAATTCATTTGTTACAAAAAATGTGGTAAATGAAGAACCGCTCGCCGGATTTTGTGCAAACTTCACATAAACCATCTACTAAATAGTCCGAAAAAAGTCTAAACATTTGATTTGGATAGGTGAGCCCGTTCTTGAGTTATAAAATTACAACGAAAAGTGGCAATGATTTTTAACCGACTTCTAAATCAAAAAGGAGGAGGTTCTCTATTCGTCTGTATGTATGTTTTTATATGTTTAGATAAGTAGCTTGATATTTTTTCTTTAGTTTACACATAATCAATTTCTGAACGCACGCATGACAACCAATAAATATGTCAATCCTTATTTTAATTTTTAGTTTTTTGCATTCACAATGCAATTTTTATTACTGAAAAATGGAAAATGAAGTATTTAGAAAAAATCGACCCGTCTCACAATCAGCTCCGATGGGACTCGAACCCACGACCTTTGTCGAGACGACGAGATTGTGAGACGGGTCGATTTTTTCTAAATACTTCATTTTCCATTTTTCAGTAATAAAAATTGCATTGTGAATGCAAAAAACTAAAAATTAAAATAACTTGCAATAGTAATTTCATCTTTAGCGATTGCCAAATACCTGGAAAGGTATTTCTTTCGCGTGTGAGGGTAGTAATATCTCCACATTGATGAAATTAACGCTGACTATACAGCGAGTAAGAAGTATTGGATAAATTCGACGCTTCTCGTAACGACTCCGTAGCTCAGTGGTTAGAGCAGTCGCCCGGAAAGCGAAAGGTCGTGGGTTCGAGTCCCATCGGAGCTGATTGTGAGACGGGTCGATTTTTTCTAAATACTTCATTTTCCATTTTTCATGTCAATCCTTTCTCATTTCTGACACTATTCTATAATTTTAAAATTTCAAATACGCGATAATCGGAATATTGTGGATATAAGTATGTTGTCGATTCGAAACCTTTATTTAAATACATTCTTTAATTTGAGGGGAGAGTTGACCGTATCGACGGGATGAACATCAAATGTTTGACAGGTACGAAACTCAGGAACATTTTGTATGGGAAAATGTTTTCTCTTTTATTTTTTCTTCAATTTTCCATGTTTTTATTAGTTATTCTGCTAATCAGGACGAAGTCAAAGCCAACAAATCAAAAACAATGAAAGTCGGTCCAGCCGTTCTCCAGTTATATAATAGGTCTTTACATATGAAATTGCCGTTTTTTTCTTTTTTACATAAAACTTAACAACTTTTATAATATTAGAAATATATGATTTCTTTAATATTGCGTTACATTAACACCGTATCGAGCAACTTTTGATAATTTAATAACCACGATATTTGATTATTTACATAGAAAAAACTTATTCCGAAAGTTACGACTATTTTTGTTTCCAGAATTTCGTACTTTATTAGTAGTAAATTAGTGAAAAAAAATTTTTTTCTCTTAACGAATGTGTCATTTAGTAGTTAAAATGTCCATAAATACGTGTGTAAAATTTTGTAAATTTACTTAATATTAGTCGTTAAATAATAACAAAAACGTTAGTATGGAAAACAAATAATTACAGAAATTTCCATACAAAACGGCAATTTCATAGGTAAAGACCTATTATAAGTGTTCGAACAAACCCGACTTTCTTTTATATATGATAATCACTATTTTTTTCATTTCGGTGTTTATTTGTTGAAATAATTAACAAAAGTTAATGACTTGAGATCAATTCAAAACGATATTTACCACGTCTGCAATACATTCGGTTCAGACCAGCGTAGTACTACTCTGCCAGCGTCTATCTATATTAATAGAGAGAAATTTTTTACGTATAGAAAATTATTTGATATGAATTTATCAAAGTATTTATTAATAATGTATGAAAGTCCCAATTTGTTTTAACTGTATTAGTTAAACCTCTCGAGTCCCGTGCCGGGTTGGCTCGCCACGTGCGCGCGTGTAAGCGTCTCACCACGCATACTAACTAATCTGCTTCATCGCCTCCCCATTGTAGCATTACATAGAGTGTTATTTCATTACGTCGATCACGTAGTTTTTGTTCTATCAAATTTTTGATACCAAGTATCAAAGTGTATTTACCATGTAGATTTGACTTTTAATCGGCAGTTGGGCATTGGATGTCGTATAAATTATTGCCGAGATACAAATAGTTTTCCAGCTACGGTACGCAAACCTACTCACTTAATCACTTTAGAGCTCATTTATATGAAAATCGTTTCGGAACATTTATTTTTTAAGATCGAAATAAAAAAAAACAATATTACATAGGTATTGTCCCCATAAGTTTTGATATGTTCCAAATACGATATTTTTGAACAAACTTACCTACATTAAACACACTACCTAGATATTCTAATAGATAAAGTAACTTTATTTCTCTCCAATAATTTCGTAATGAATCTTTTTGCAAACATAAAACAGAGTCGTAAACTCTCAAATGAAGATACAGCTCATGAGTGAACAAATTGCAATCCTCTGTTATGTTTTACGTAGCAATAAAAACTGAACCCGTTTACATGAGGCAGTGGCTTGGAGGTGTAATGAACGCTGATAATTATTTTCAGCTAACGGTAAGGCCCACAAAGGCGCCGCAGACAGTTCTGTCGCAGAGTTGACATTGACACACGAATCTGTTCAAAATTACTTGAAAGTGGTTCGACTGAGCTAATCTATGTTTTAATCAAGCGCTTGTATACACATTTGTTGCATTTTAACAATTTATCAATCTCTTTTCCTTTGCGTGTCGACTAAAGTTGCGTTAAAAAAACCCGGGGTGCATAAACTCTATGTCTTAAACTATTTTTTGTTTTTTTTATGTTGTTTAGTTTGTAGAATTTAAATATATTTTTTTAGAACAATAATAATTATTTTATAATTTTCTATTACTTATAGATAAGTCTGCAACGCCAATGACTCACAGTGGTTGGGCTCACAGAGTAATTACTACGTTTTAGTTGGACTGAGCCGACTGAGCGTCTTAATGTTAATCTATGTTTTAAATAAGTAAATAAGGGACTACTAAGTGGTTTCCCTGTATTCCATTTTCATTGTTTTCTGCCTACTAAGATTTTTTTTAATGTCGAAACTAAAAATAGTTAAATATCTAATTGTTCACATATTTAAACCCAAAGCTTTTTCAGATCACTATTCTAAGTAATTAAAAAAATAACCATAACATTTATGGCTAGGTAACTTAAATCAACAGCCGTGCTGATCGTGCTCAATGGCGTACTCCTGGAGAGGCCTATGTCCAGCAGTGGACATTAATAGACTGATGATGTTGATGAACGTACAATTTTTCATAGTTCTTACTTAAAAAAATAAATAAAAAAATGCTTACTGAAGCAAACTTAAAGAAAATCATAGTCGGAAAGCTCAGTAAGACTGTTTTTTGTTTGTGCGGGTAATCAGGTGGCGTGGCTAATTGCGCGGCGGGCGGCTCGCGCCCGCATCGGCGATCAACGGTAAACGCCCGTTACGCTCCGAAACCGTGATTAGGTATACCGAGTGAGACGCGGCGCAAAGCTTGTACTCGATCAAAACAAGAACCTTACTCGAACACTACTCAACTTTAACCGTCGTAGAGCGGCAGATTTACATGAATCCAGAAGCCAGCGTTGAATTTAGGCGTCTAGATCTGCCACCAGCACTGGGCCGTCAGCGATATCAGCGCCGGCTACTGGATTCATGTAAATCTGCCATTATACCTACATCATCTCTTTACTGTAAATGTCAAATGTGTGAAAGAGCCGTCATGATCTTTAAGAAGCTCTTAAAGTTGAGTAACATTTGGTTATTCCGGGGTTAATCCCTATGCCTTATGGAGAAAATTCAACAGAGGTAGGTAGGTAAGTAAGTACTTATCTGAAAAAATACAATACTATTAACCACGCTGCCTGATAACTTCCAATGGGCTTACTCCAAGTGATACCCGACACAAAGCTTTTAAAGTAGGTACTCGATGAAATCAAGAATGGGAGGCCTTTCAGTTAATTGATCAACATCATCATATCGCTACCACTGAAACTCACCAGTCGTGAAAATGGTCTCTGTCTATAAACCATTAATGAATAATGAAATCATCAAATTTTCCCATAAAATAAGCCCTATTGACTGAGAATCAAAACAAAATGATTCGGCATAACCTATCATAGATTAGAGATAAACGAATTGTAACAATTCATTATGGAACTTCCCACGTTTTTATTCCTTCACAAAAACTGTGCTGGTATTTTACATGTCCATTATTTTTTCATCCCATTGTCGTCCTTAGGTATCACTTAGAAAATGCCTTGGCTAATATTGTGCTTATACCTAGGTACGATTATGACCTCTCTTCACGGCCAGGCGTTGCACCGCATTGCTATCGATATTACGGATGAATGGTTATTTTTTACCGATGTTTTTCCTCTATGATGTGTTATAATCGTAACCATTATTAGCACCGAATAAGACAAAAAAATAATTGCGACGTCAAAATTAATTGTTGATTACTATCAGGAAGCCGTCGTTGCTGTTTTTTGGTCGACGACTCCTCGAGATGTTTTTGATATTCAATCAAAAGATTAGTATAAGCTATTGAATATATAGAGTTTGTTGAATTACAAATAAGTTAATCATTAATTATTTTAGTCTGTTTGTGGTCAAAAGGTCTTGTTATCAATTTAATATAAACAGTATTGAAAAATGTGTAAAACAGTGTCTCGTATATTTTTCGATATATTTTGTAAAATTCAAGTTCGTTATGAACATTTGTAAGTTGTAAGTAGACATGATAGTACAAGTACACATGTTATTAGCTATTGTCTTATATCGATTCGTTATGTCAACAGTTTATTTTTAAACCTTACATATTTGTCATAATCAGTAGGTGGGTTGACATTACATCAAGTAGCGTCTATAATTTATTGAAATGAACACCTTACAAATGATTTATCTCGGCTTAAAGAGATAAAGGGAACCGAAGAAGATAATATGTAACAGAAACTGTATCGTACTCGTATTGCCACTGAAAGTTTACTTTATATGTGGGAGCTTGTAATTGACCTTGGATAGAAGCTTTTAATTTTTTCTGTTACCTAGCTGTAAGCTCCCTGAAAAGATGTAAAATAAAATAAGACCTAAAGAGCACCACATACATAAACATTCGTGTTACAAATACGTACGCAAAATTCAAGGTCGTGACCTCAAAAGTTACCTATAAACCGTAACAGTTAAAACTGTAATATAATACCTCTAACCACAGTGCCCTTACATTTGGCCGCGTTGTTTGCAGTTAACACGTACGCTTGCCCAACCGTGGGCCTTGCGCCTGCGCCTGTGACTCACACCGTGGGAACGCGTGATCATCATGAGGACTGTATGTGGAAGTGCAAGGCCATGACGTCAATGGGAACTGGTGGCCTACCACAAGCTCTTATAGCAGTTATTTTTAAGTTGAGAGAGTGAGACGCCGCTCTACACGCCGTATAGCGGCGTCTCATTCTCTCAACTTAAAAATAACTGCTATAAGAGCTTGTGGTAGGCCACCAGTACAGCGATCAGTATTGCTAATTGTAACAGTTCAGCGGTGATTATTTAAATGAGCTAAATAACAATTACTTACTGGTGTTCTAGTAAGTATAACAATTTATGCTAAATAGTTGATGTGTTAGAGGATTTTTTAGTTAGAAGAATATTCTTTAAATGATACAGTTTATTTCCTGGACATGTCTGTTAGTTAATTTTTATTACCACGACTGCCCAAGGAGTGTATTGTGTTTGGGGTTAATGTATGTATGTGTGTATGTATGTGAGTTTCTTTATTTCACCATAACTTTTGTTTTGGTGCCATTTAAAATTAAAATGGGCTTAGATAATTGGTGTGAATGTAAGAAGTTATTTATTTATTTATTATTACTTATTATTTATTTATTTAAAAAAACTTCTATTATAGCAATATGGGTAATTGACAGGCCTCGACGAGTACATTCCAAAAATATATTATTTGTATACTTAAATAATCACTAAAAGGAATAAAATAAGTATAAATTAATAATTCAAAAATTAAAAAATCGGCCAAAAGCGTGTCGGACTCGCCCATGAAGGGTTCCGTACCCTCTTAACGTACCGATTACATACACCTAGTAAAAATACCACTATCATTTTACGTTAGAAAAAACTTACAATTGTTTTTCATAATGTTCGTATGAATTACAAAGTTATATTTGCGGTTTTCGAATATGTGTTAAGAATATCTCAAAAACTTGTAAAGCCTACTTAGCTGTGATAGTTTTTCTTTTAACTTCGTCATTTCACGTATCCAAGAACAACCATTTGGCTGGTAGGGGGTGGGGACACATATTATGACTCTAACAATATTTTTCATTTAATAGCATAATAATTCACTAACGGATGCCTCAATCAAAGAACTGTTTTCACAAACCCGCAATATATTTGCTATCCAATGACATCCCACACTATGGGCTAGACAAGAAAAAAAATAATTACTTCCCCACTTCACGTGTAGGGGAGGAAACATATTTTTTTTTAAATATTACTTCACCACTTTGTCGGCTTGATTAATATGTATATTCATGCCAAGTTACAGGTTTGTATTGTAGTACTTAGGGTCTATGAGCTAGGCTGGGGACAGAAGGACAGACGGACAGACATGGCGAAACTACGGTTCCTTGTTGACTACGGAACCCTAAAAACACGAATGCCAAAATCGAACTAAAAAGTAAACAAAAGTAATGGAGGAATAAAGAAACTCACATACATACACACATACCATACATTAACCCTAAACACAGTACAGACATCTTGGGCAGTCGTGTAAAAACAAGCTCTCATTGCAATCGACGTATTCCACAGCATGGTACCCCGACTCCAAAGAGAGCTTATTTTTTATTTACTTTTTAATTAGATTTTGACTGTCGTGTTTTTAATTCTTTTGGGACTTTTGGGTATGCCGGGGGTATACGGGTGGGTGTGGGTATTGCCGTTCCTTTTGTTTTCTGCTACGTTTGGCTAGTTTCAGAATTTGGTACTTACTTAGTAAACATCAATAACATCCATCATGCTAAAAGCAATGTTTTTTCATCACCTTAACAAGTGCAACGACCTCTTGTTTTTAAATATGCAATGCCATTTTGGTCTAAAAATGTATATTTACCAAGATATCATGACAATATATTCTGAATAGTCGTCAAATACTCATAAAAATAAACGACTGGCTGGCCAGACATTATAGTAAGCAATATTTAGGTATTGCGCGCCGAGTCTGCCGAGTTCAATGCTTGGGGCAGTCGCCGCACCAATGTCAATGTCACCTTTCATTACCAGCTTAGCCTAAAGCTCGAACCACACTCACTGGGACGACAGTAGGACAACTCGTCAGTTTATATAAAACTAAAGTAAAGTTCAGTAGAAATGTATAATGGGCTGTATATTTTGATATTATACTTTCATTTTTCATTTTCTTGGTATTTCCAAGCAGTGTAGAAAGTATAAAATTATAAGTAATGTTTAAATAGGTACTTTAAAATAAATCCAAATAAATGAGTGCAAGTGTGAGTCATGAAATTAAAATTACAGCCTAAAACATAAAACACTTTAAAGTTAAGTTATGTTTACTTTCTTTGCATTCACAATGCAATGTTTATTATAATGAAAATTCAAGTATTAGAATACTTGCTCTGGTAACAATTTTCTGTAGGTCAGCGGTTATAGCATTCACGTATATATACGTATACGTTTTCTCATTAATAAATCTATATAAATAATAAATATGAATCGAAATGTAGTAAGCGCATGACTTAAGAACGACTGCACCAAATAAGATAATTATTTTTTTTGTTGTGTTTGGTATTATCAGGACAAGGTTTGTATAAAAGAAAATTTATAGATGGCGAACCCGTACGAAGCCGGGGGCGTGGCAGCTAGTAAATAAAATAAAATAAGTGAGCTAGTTTAATCTTGGTTTATATCTAATGTAGGCTTATCTTAAAATCAAGCGATCAAAACGAGTTCTACTGGTTGACTGGCGTATACTGTGATCCTGTTCTAGCTGTGAACTAGATAACTCCAGTTAATGTCTTAATGACAGGTTGAGTGTTCATTCAAGTGCCTAGCCCACGCAATACGGCGTAAAATTTACCTTGAATTCCGCGATAACCGTTACAAAATCGAACACACGAGGTAGGCTTTAACTGACAAGTTTTACTTAGCTTTTAATGCAATAAGCAATTAAAATAACTTCACGCTATTATTACCATCTGAACAGTTTGAAGCGTGAGTAGAATTCACATATTTAATTCTTTTTCCTCGAAAACCTCATTGCTCGCTCAAAATACAACTTGTATGCTCCTCAAATTGTGTAGAATAAATTATACTTATTCGAGTACATAATCTAAACAATGTTTTAGTTCACGCCCCTGAATTAATTTATCAATACGTATCTATTTCGGTTGACCGGCGACTTCACCGACCGATGAAACAATCGAATAATCATCAATCAAACAAGTTTTGATTATCGAATCATTTGTCTTTCAAACTTGAGTATTAGGTTCAGCTTGAATTAAAATAATTTAAACAGATTACTAAGGGATTGAGTAGGTATAAGGGAGGTTTGACATTTGCAACTATTAATTTTACCTGATATTGTCACAGGAACAGTACCTATAGCCACGCGGGTAAAACCGTGAGGCGCAGTTTCATTTCATTTCATTTCATTTATTTATTCATAACAATTTACATTGTGTTGAAAATAATTAAAAACATAAAAATAAGATTAAAACAATATAGGTACGTCAAAAAGAAGCTAACATTTGAAGTAAGTACAAATAAATGCAAAATTATATCATGTAAAAAAAAAAACAATTAATGAACGCGAAATTATATCATGTCAATAACAAAAAAAAAAAAAAACGAATACTAATAGATGTCACAATTAAATTAATACAAAAATAAATTTAAAAATATTAGTAACTATATGTCATAATTCATTAATACAAGATAATATAATAAACAATAAATAAATTAAACATGAGCCTCAAATTCATGGAGATCATAAAAACATTTTTCCAACAAGAAGCTTTTTAAGCGTCGTCTAAAGACATTCGGATTATCAATGGATTTGAAACTATTGGGTAAACGATTAAACATCCGCACAGCCTGAAACCTAACGCTGTGTGAGACAATATCTAGCCTTGGTGCAATTGCATTAGGGAGATCTTTCCTGCGTGTCTGTAAACGCTTAATCATATCAAGAGGATTTTCATACTTATTTGGAGCTTTAATCAAATGTGACAACAGTACATAAATATAAAGACATGGGACGGTCATGATTTTCAAAGCTCTGAAATGCTCCCTACAAGACACCCACTGGGGAATACGCATTATAGTTCTAATTGCCCTTTTCTGTTGAACAAATGCCTTGTCAATATTATATTTGTAAGAATTCCCCCAGAATCTAATGCTGTATCTTAGATGAGACTCCACTAGAGCGTGATATACAATTTTAAGTTGATCTGTTGTAATCTCGTCTCGCAAACTTCTAAGTGCATAGCAAGCGGAACTAATTTTACTCTCAATTTTATGTAGCTCTAACTTCCAGTTTAAATATGAGTCGATATAAATTCCCAAAAATTTTACTGATTCCACAAGAGGTATGTTTGTGTTATTAATCGTTACATCTAAACTTTCCTTCTTTCTTGCGGTTGTTCTAAATAGCATAATATTGGTTTTATCAGGATTCAAGCTAAGATCATTAACATTGAACCAATAATGGAAAGCTGATAAGGCCTTTCTCACTTTGACGTTTAAATCTTCTATGTTATCATCTGAAATTATAGCATTCGTGTCGTCAGCAAAAATAGTCAAATTTATGTCATCAATATTATCAGAAATATAATTTACCATGTCATTCATAAATAAAATAAATAAAATAGGCCCCAATATTGAGCCCTGAGGTACACCTTTCCTTATATTTACCAATCCAGACTTACAAGTACACAACTCCCCCTTTCCATTATAACCAACTTCAACAAACTGTGACCTGTTATTTAGGTAAGATTTTAAAAGTAATCGACTTTTCCCTCTGATTCCATAATGTTCTAGTTTAAGTAAAAGCATTTCATGGTTAACTAAATCAAATGCGGAGCTCAAGTCCAAGAACAATCCAGCAACTTTCTTTTTATCATTGAGACTTTGTACAACATCATTTACCAGTTCTTCAACTGCTTCAGCAGTGCCTATCTTTTTTTGGTACCCAAACTGTCGTGCATTTAACACATTATTTGATTCAAGATGTAGTACAAGTCGCGCTTTTATAATTTTTTCAAAAATTTTTGAAAATATAGGTAAAAGTGAGATGGGTCTATAGTTTTTAGGATCTTTTCTCGAACCTTTTTTGTAAGCCGGAATTACCTTGGCTATTTTTAATTGATCCGGGAACACACCAATATCATAACACAAATTGAATAATATCGATAATGGTACTGCCAGTATATCAATATTGTCTTTAACCACAGATATAGGCCAGTCGTCATAACCACATGACTTTTTATTCATCATTTTAGTTACGATTTCTTTTATCTCTGAAGGAGTGATTTGTTCCCAGCACATATCATTTTGTACAGGTGGCATATTATTTTTCAAAAGATACATGGATATGTCTACGTCACCAGAACTCCGTGTGTTACCCTGACAGAACCTATCCGACAAAATGCGTACAACGTCTTTCGGCTTGTTAGTTAATTTACCATTATGTTTAAGCACTATACTATTACTGTTATTGTTAGTTTTATTTCTATGTTTATTAACAATATTCCAAATAGCTTTAGAGCTATTTTTAGCCTTTATTATTTCGGCTTGAACTGCCAATTTACGTGCACATCTAATTACACGTCGATAAAGAGTTATGTACTTGTTTCTAAAATTTACCACTGATAAATGACAAGTGGTTTTATGTGCAGATATTAGAAAACGCTTCATTTTGCTGGCTGTTTTTATACCTTTCGTAATCCACTTCAATGAAGGTTTTTTAGTTTTATACTTTCGTTTTATCTTCCTAAAACTTTTATTAAAATATAAATACATATTTTTTAAAATTCCATTAATGCCTAGTTTAGTCCAGTCAGTACTTAAAATATATTGTCTAAATTTATTGTTATTTATTTCATTAAAAAGTCTTTTCTCTACAGTTATTGTTTCAGTGTTTCGCACTTCGCCTCCAACCTCCGAAACTCGCATGTTACAAAATATACCAGCGTGACCATCCGCTAATCCGTTGTGATCTACCTTAAAAGACATTAAACATTCATTTGGCAAATTGGTTAGAAAATTATCAAGACATGAGTGGGCATTCCCTTTAATGTAAGTTTCAGAAGAGATAAGGGATCGAAAATTATAACAAGTTAGCAAATTCAAGAATTGTGATTTATATTTGTCATCCTTAAGTAAATCCACATTAAAATCTCCACTTATTATGCACTTCTTGTCGAAAAAATGTTCCAGGAGCTTTTCTAATTGTATTAAAAACTTATCAAAATAGCTTTTCTTATCATTTCTATAAATGCAAATAACATTGAGATCAGTTACAGCATCCTTAACACCACATACTTCAAAAAATTCTTCTTTATATAAATCATCACATATTGGCAAAGGTTCACAGGTATAGCCGTGTAAACTTAATATGAGGCTTCCACCTCTTTTCATTTTCGATCTACAGGTACTCACTGCTAAATTATAACCTTCTAAGGAAAATAGAGATATATTGGTATCGTTTAGAAAATGTTCAGTAAGACACACGTAGCGTGGTAAATTATTATTAGATAAATTAACATAATGGTCTATTTCATGTTTTTTTGTGTTAATTCCACACACATTCTGGTGAAAAATAATAATTTCTCGATTTGTTTTATTAGGCACGAAAGGAATCTACACTTTCTTGTGAGGAGTTAACACACGATTGCATGTCATCACAAAAATTTCTTTCTATTGGAAATTGATCAATAAAACATTTTAAATCGTTAAATATTTGTTTAAGACCTGTATAATTTATAGAACCATTATATTGCGAAAACATGCTCCAGGAGTCATATGGTAAGTTTGTATTAGAATCTAGCAAGAACGCATACTCGTGTTTCAAATTATCCTGGTATAATAAGTAGTTAAAATACTCCACACGCTCATTATATACAGAAAAGAAATTACCGATTCTAAAAGTAGGCAAGCAAATTATTACATTTGTATGTTGACATTTCATTATCTGTTCTCTTAAGCAACCAATAATACTCAAATATTCATTCGTTATTTTAAAATCACTCTCACCAACAAAAATTATGCAAAAATCATTATAACTAAAGTCTTTAACTTTTTTGTCCAGATCCAGCACCATCTGTCTTATATCCGCATGAGGAGTCAAGTAGTGACACCTGTCGGCAACTTTAAAAGCTTTTTCAATCAAAGATATCATCTTATGTCTTTTATTCGAGCTAATAATACATATTTTATTCTGCCGTTCTTGAGATATGGTAGTTCCTGTGATGATGTTTTCATCCTCTAGCGAATCCGTCCGACAAACGTTTAAATCGTCGTATACATTTTGGATGTTAGTCTTGGGATCTGTCGCGTCAACACTTGTTGCAGACGCAGACGTATTTACGCCTGTTTCCAGAACATTGATGCTTCTGGGTGTCATTTTGTTTGGTGTCGATTTACATATATCTTTTAGGCGTCGTATATTAGTATCTTTATTTTCTATAAGTTTTTTTAAATCATAATTCTCAGTCACTAGTTTTTCAATTTCATTTTCGGCACACAATAATTTTTGTCTTAAGTCTTTCATCTGTTTCTCCATTTCCACAATTCGATCATGGATATCAGTGTTATCCAACTCAGGGCAACTTCTATGTAGAGTGTTGTGCAACTGAAGATCCATATGATCACATTCATGTATGCTGGAATCTGTCAGCGACTGAAAAGAATTATGTATAGGTACATTTATTTTAACATTTTTGGGTTTACTATCAGAAACCGGCTGCTTAGTGATAAGAGAAGCTTTGGGAGTGCTTCCCCTCTCTAGTAAATGTGAGTCAAGGTCAAGGTGGGGGTTGGTATCCTTAAAAGTAGACGACGGGGTTGTTTCTGGTGTCCCCTCAATGTTGACATTCTTAGGTTTTCTTGATTTTAAATTCTTTCGCGTATTAATATTAGTCACGTAGTTCTGAGTGGAACTGTCTTTGTGTTTGTGATCACATTTTTTGCATTTCCATTTATTTTTTGACTCAGATTCCATTAGCCGGTAAAGCTTTTCTGATAGCCCTATGCAGTCAAATTCGTACATATTTTTGCACAGTGAACATTGTATAGTACTACGTTTGTCAACTTGAAGTTTACATTTGTTGCAGCATACTAAAGTCGGTGTTCTGCGGCCGCTGCCGGTGGTGGTGCTCGATGCTTTACTTGATTTGTTCGACATCTCGTTAACTTATAAACGTTTATAAATATCAAAAAACTTAAACGAGCATTTAGGGGTTTGAACTCGGGACCACCTGCAGAGTTCGACTCTTAATCTGACCAGTTACCCGATCTACCACGGTGACTTTAAGTAAAGCGACGAATTGAGTAATCTGTTTATACGCTTTGCACGATGTCATAGGCTGTTATGGAAGAATTTCACTAGATGGCACTGCTATATAATTGATAGTTCGATGTGTGATAGTACTTGATAGATGTCGCTAGTTTCTAAGGCGAAGTATTTTTATGTGCTTTAAATTGGCGGCCTACTCCTCACTAGATGACGGTAATTTATAATAATTTGATAGACCTGCTAGAGCGAGCGGGTTCAAAGTCCAAATGTACGTATTGTATTAATTGACGTTATACTATTTTAAAAGTCAAACACTGTTCACTATCACAAAATAAGTTAAAACAGGGAAAAGTACGAAAACACTGTGCTTAAATCAATTTTAGACGTATTTTAAGCCTTTTGATAAAGATATTGTTTATGTTTTGATCACTATTTAAATTTGAAAATTTTGCCACTTATCTTGAACGAAAAATTTTGCAAACACTGTCACACACACTTTAGGTTGTACACACTTACTTATAATGTTTTTTCTTAAGTTATATACAATTTACTATTTTTCATAGCGCAATAATACGGAGCTTGTGTTTACTTGTTAACGCCCTCTAGCGGTAGTGAAGTTAGATAAGTTTAAAGTTTGTCAATCTATCTTCGAACCATCTCCTGCACACAACGCAGACTAACAAATAGTGAATAACTAACAAACTACAAGGTACTGCAAAGTACACGACTCAGTAGGTATAATGCGCAAATGAAAAATGATAAACAAAACCGCTGATAGTTACGCTAGTAATGATCATGATCCTGCCGCGAGTTCAATGTTAGACATGTCATAACTTATCAAACAGCTAACTTATTGACAAACTCATGATCTCGAATAACTCACAGCTCATCTACATAACACTTTATTAACAAGCATGTGCAACTTTAATTGCATTGGTATTTATTCATTTTATGACGATCTAAGCAAAGCTCGATATATGATAAGTAGCTAATTTCTTAACATATGCATTCTAGATTAATTAATTGTTTTAAAACGACCAACGGTACTGTTTTGTTCCCGGGTACTCGAGGATAGCTCAACCCATAGTATCGTAAAATCCCTATTATATTACGCCACTGACAGTAACCACAACCATTATATATTTTGATCTAAACTTTTATAAGCACATTGAAAGAAACTTATAAGTACTTACTTATTTTAATTTACCCTCTCCATACAATAAACCAATCTCCAAATGACCTATTTAGAATGTGAAACTGCTGATATTTTTATTGGCCCTACATCCATAGGTATTATGTATCTTCGTTAATCTTGTTATGGTCGTACAAGTAATATACGTGTTGTAAAGAAACAAAGTAGGTATTTCTTTTTACTTAGATGAACATTTGCAAGAAGCTCACTCTTTGCATACCTTAAGCGCTGCAGTGGACTAAACGTAAAAGCCATCCCATATTACCATTTACGTACGAATCAGGAGTTACGGGCAGATATATTATTAGATGTGACTTGAAGAGGGTCCGATAGCTACGAGGAAGATTTTCATGCATATGAAATGAAATTCTTATTGGAATTACTTACCATTGGTGGCATGCTTAACTATATTTTATTTCATAATATTTTGCTATGGAGTAGATAGAGCCAATAATGTACATAGTTTAGTCAAGTCAATGTTGATCACTACTACTACTAACTATACTACTAATTACTAAACAATTTTACGGTGTTTGTGTAGTTTCGGATATATTTTGTGTCTGTTTCAGGATCCAGTAAAACGTAGTGACGTATTCATATAATGTACGAACTATATCTACCTCCTCTAACAATTCTTCTGATTAAAATCCATCAACAATCGTTAATCCGGTGTGAGAGATTAATTAGCAGTACAAGAGAGGAATAAAAGCATTAACAACTAAAAGATTAACGTTCCAATGTTTATACAAATGAATAATTAATAGCCAATTCATTAATGCAGAGTCGTGAAAATAAATTAACAAAAGAATTACACGAATGGTGTAACCCAGTTCTATGGTCACGAATAATTTATGTGAATGTTGTAAATGTAAACAGTGTTTTATAAAATGTGGGTGAGTTAGCGAGAAGTGGCCGGAATTCGGCCGAGAACGGTAAACGGGCGTGAGACACAAGCTGATTGCTGCTCAAAATAAGTTTACAATAGGACTCGACCGCACCTGTGTAACTACAAGAGTTAGCTCAGTGGAAATAACGGTTACTTCGGATGCCTTTTAACTAACACTGAGACTGCTTAAGAGGTATCTAGGTAGCAATGTTTGTATGTCGTTAAGCAGATTGGGTATACGTTGATGGAAATCAATTCGCTGTGTTTACCGTCAGGTGTAAGATACATAATTTTGGTGTATAATTTTCTCCCTTCTTTAACCCTCCAACTAGGTTAGAGTCTAGTCTTTGATGTAGTATATATTGGGGTAGGCAGGAAATAAAAATACTAGCTACCTACATATCCCTAATTTTATGCCATTTTCAGCGCCAAGCGATGCTATTGCTAAGTGCAGGTCATAAAACCTCTATGGGCTGCCATTTCCTTGGGAATTTGCCAGAATTGGGTATTTGACTGTTGTTGAAATGTAGATATTTAATTATGACATTAAGAAATATAACATTATTAAATAACATATGTGAAAAAAGAAATTCAATTTGTATTATAACAAGCGAATTATAGGCTACTTGATTTGTGACTCTAGCTATCTCTTTCTAAAAAGAAATTTTCTATGGCGAGAGCACGCGAGAGTATGGCGCTATAGAAATGTGACGTCACGTTTCTATAGCGCCCTCCTTGTCTAATTAGAAAGTTTGATGCTCTATATCGCTGAAAATATGCAAGATAATTGAAAATAAATACCTGTGTTGTGTTCCTACTAATTCAAAAAATATTTTAAGTTGATAAAAAAAAACAGACAAATACCCAATTGCTAAACTTGCTTGTTCGTGGTCGACTAGAATTAAGTTCCAAATATTTTTTAATTTTTTGCATTCACAAAGCCCATCAAGCCCAAGTCCCATCGGAGCTAGTTGTGAGAGGGTCAACTGTTTCTAATACTTCATTTTCAATTTCAGAATTAAGTTTTTCTTTGTTAAAAAAAAATATTAGTTACACGATCTTTGGAGGTGTAAAACCAGCTTGAAAAAAATAACAGGCAGTCAAAACAGCATCCGAAACCACGAAGCATAGTTTAATCATCGGCTAAACGGCAACTAACGACTCATTACAACTTACTGCCGCGCTATGTTTCCTGCTGCTGCGGCTGCCGAGTCACGACGCGACCCGGCGTCCTCAGGATCCATGATCCATGGCCATGACGTCACTATTACAACATATGCAGTTATCTAATCATCCTCACGAACGTATCATTTATAATTGCGGTAATTGAGCACAACAATTTGTATTGCTATTTTTGTTATTCGATTGATGTATACTCTAACATTGTTTCTTACTGAAATCACTCAATATTTAGGATATTTCAATTTAGTTAAGTATGATATCTGAAAAGAACTCCCTTTGAGAATAAGGAATACAAGTCATATTTTTTCGCATTAATCATCATCAAGTGACAAATAGAGGTAGGGCAGCTGCACCCTCTATAGGCTCAAAATGACCTATAATTCAAATTTCTTCATACACTTCCGCCCCCCTCTCCCTCTCTATGGGGTGATAGGCTGGCAATACCTCCGCCGCTTTGCAAGTGACTCTTCTTGTACAGTTTAAGATCAGTAAAACTTCTTTGGTCATCCTACTTCCTACTAATATTATAAATATTATAAAAGTTTAGATGTTTGGATGTTTGTTGCTCAATCACGCCCAAGCGGCTGAACGGATTTGGCTGAAATTTTGGCCACAGATACTTTGTACCCTGGAGTGAAGTCCACGCGGGCGAAGCCGCGGGCGGAAAGCTTGTATTCATATATAATCTTTAAGTCAGGGTCGTTGCTCTTATTCAAACAATCATTTGAGAAGTCCATTTTTGTCACTGCCACCTAATGCCACAGGACATTTTTTAACTGTCAAGAAACTTCACAGCTTTAGCAGAATCAGCAAGTTTTAAAGTCTGAAGTAATTATTCATGAAGTCACTGCACCTCAGTAGTGTTAATGATAACGGCGAACGGGTGCGTGCACACTGTTGCATCACGAAGACGAACAAAAACTGCAGTAGGCTACGTATTTACTATTATTTACCGGTGACTATGGTATAACTGATTACCATTGAATGGTCCATAGTTTGTTTGAATTTATGGAATAGATAATTTGTATGGAAGGTTATGATTCCAAGTACTATTGTTATTAACTAGATATTACGTTATTGTAGTAACGTACCTACATACGTCACCTAACTTGGTCACAGAAAAGTAGGTACCTATTAGAAAATAAACTAACAGCGTAGAGGTTCAATTAAAAATATGTTGAGATACAAATTTTTGTAAACAAGAACAAGGGTAAAAATTTGCTTTTTAAGTTTGCTTCACGCCCAGTTTGATACATTGCTAGTTAGAGTCTTAAGTGTAACACACGGTTGAAACCGCAGTTATGCTTCTGTCATCAAACTGAGCAAAGTACTTACCTAAGTATTCACGGATTTTTATTTCGACGTTAAACATTTGAAGGCTCTTTGTAAGCCGAAGCTTTTACCTCACAATTATACCTAATACTGGTTAGACACACACTCGACGCTATTTTAGAAAAAAAATGGGACAACCAAAGAGTAAAATAATTAGGGACAACAATTAAACCTGCAGCTTAAATCACTTAGTAACTACGTGAGTTATTATTTAGCGTTTAATTCCAAACGATCGCATGCGCAGAGTCATAACATAACGTTAGTGTGTCAACGGTGCGTCCCGCTAGGCTGCGCGCGCCTCCTGCGACGACGACGGCGACGTTACAGTTATCTTGCTGTTACATAAAACTGTATCACACTGACAAATGTAACAAAAGAGGAATTACTATTGGACATACTTTAAAAGATGTTTATTTCGCCTTCACCAACCTGATGTTAAGTGAAGATAAGGCTGATGGTGTAAGCGCATCGCACTACTCCCGGAATCCTCTGAGAAACTGGCTATCTCACCTCAAACTGCTGGAACACAACAATGCTGAAAACATCGTTGTTATGGTGTCAGACTGAGATAAGATAAATAAATAAATATTTTCTTACAATCACACCAATTATCTAAGCCCGTAGTTAATTTCTTAAGAAACTGTATCTACGTGAACTTGATTACGGATAATATATACTTAAATACTTTTTGAAATACATACTTAATATACATAGAAAACACCCAGACCAAGACAAATAGACATGTTCATGCACACAAATATTTGTCTTGTTCGGGAATCGAACCCGAGACCTCTGGCGCAGAAGGCAGGTAGTTTACCCCTGCGCCAAGTCGGTCGTCAAAATCGATGGTGGTAGCTAGCCAGGCGGACTTAGAACAAGTCCTAATACTAACCGACCCGAATGGCAATCAAATCCGGGCGACCGGTAGCGACTCGATACCGGTGGTGTATACAGTATACCACAAGACCACAGAGGTGGTTAAAAATGTTTATGTTCCCAAAATAAATCGTAAAAGGACTAAATAGCTACGCATACAACGGGTCTCTGTGAAGTATATAAAATTATGATTAATATCGGTAAAAAATAACAAATAAATCTATATATTGGAACAAGAAAAAACTACTACAAAAGTCTGCGGTACAAACATTTATGGTAACATATTACAGTCATATGAGTACGAATGCTTTAATGTTTTAAGATTATTATTTACGTTTTGTCCTTTGTTTGTACTTACCAAATAAATGTATTTAAATGAGCATAGTATTATTCATTATTGTTTGGAACTTGAGTTATGTTGTTTTAGACACTTTTTGAATACTACGTACAATACTGAAAATGATCATTGATATTTTTTAAAAGACAAATAAACGTTTTGTAAATGTCATTAATCATCCTTATTCGAGGAAAATTATTTCACACCTCATTCCAATTCTCCTAGTTTCATTGACAACTAACAAAATATCAAACAAGTAGCAAATTATTAATGTTAGTTCAAACTTCATCTTGCTAAGTACTAAAATTTTGAGTATAGTGATCATGAAAATGAAATTTCGAACGTCATACAGCTTTTTTTTTTATTAATGGTGTTGATCTATCCACATAAATGCTTTCTGCCTGGAAAATAAACATACCATAGAAGAGCTAACATTATTTTTATAATCTTGTAATCAAAGCCTTTGTTTTATCAGTTAAAGGATCTTTCACCACATTTGCACATCTACTTACCTTGTTATGTTTTGCATGTGCATTCCCAAGTGCTTCTAAGTACACGTTTTGGTTCCATATAACAAGCAAGTAGGCTATTCTTACATGGAAATCGAGGGGAAATAAATTATTTGAATCATGTATGGTGTGCATGTAGTTTTGAACATGGAGTTGTTGAGCTTGTTTCTTGTGTGTTCATTTATCGAATTACTGTAAACGATGTTTAAATGTAAAAATGTAGCTATTAGATAAACTGTTACACTATTTCTTTTGTTATTTTGGTATCGTGACATTTTTTTTTATCCTGGACCACTTAATAAAGAAATGTTACGAAACGTAGCCACATTTTTCAACCATAAAAACAGCATTGTGAATGCAAAAAAGTAAAAATTTAAATAACTCACATTTTTTTATTATGTCATTTACTTTTATTCCTTAAAATAAAACATTTTCACGGTGACAGGTGGTTAGTCGATTTTATTTACTTTCATCATCATCATCATGTCAGCCGAACGACGCCCACTGCTGGGCATAGGCCTCCCCCAAGGATCTTATACCTACTTATTTTCTGTTTCTATAATCTTAAACATCGTAATAAATCAAATTCAAACAAGAACTCACCTACCATCATCGTTTATTTCCTGCAATTCCGATTGTCATAGACACGCGTTCATCGTCAGCAATAAACAGTTAATTAATCAACACATCGTATATCTTGATTAATAATGTATGTTGTTGAACTTTTATAGGCAAACACATAAATAATAAGATTTTATTATTATTTTTATGCATTCACAATGCAATTCTAATTTGCAAGTATAGGAAAAATTGTAATAGAAATAAAACTACCAGGCCTACATAAGTGTCCCGCCTAAAAGTTCCTTACATAGGGCTGATGGCGTTTTCAATCACATTCTTTCCTAAAAATAAATAGTATCTCACTATTCATTGCTTAGCCTTATTTCCATATAATACTAACTAGGTACGTTATTTGAAGTTTCGATCAATGTCGTTTCCAAACAAATACGTTAGTCACAATTTGGTCACAATACTATTTTATTTTAAAGTAAGTATTTAAAAAAATATAAATAATTCAAGTGTCACTCATCTTTACTTCATTATTACACACGTTGAACTTCGTAGCTACGAGTATAACAGTACGTATGACGTTGATGTCTTTTCAATGAAAACTGCGCGCGCTACATAACGCGAAAGCACGTAATTAAGAAATAGTGTAAATACTTGTTTTAAAAATTAATAAAGTAGGTAGATTATGTATTTTTGTTTGTGTTTATTACTCTTATTTTAAATGGTCTAAGTTATCTTTACCACTGATTTTTTTTAAATAATGTATGACAATGTTGGTATGTAACAAATTAAAATTCTATTTGAATCATTACACAAGGAAGTTATCAATTTTACACTTCATTTATCGTATCATGAGCAAAGAAAATTACCTTCTCATTCGACCCAAATAGAGACAACGGGGTTCGCACCAGGAGCTTCGTGGAGACGCAAAGTCCAAACAAACACTGCACACTTTATTCAGAGGTAAAGTTCACGGAGTTTAAACTCTTTCGTACGAATATTATTGTTTGTGGTATATCGTCAGAATTTCGAATTTGGAACGCGAGTAAGGCGCAGGCGAGCGCGCAGCCGCGCACAGATAAAGACCTGCCGGGTGTGCGCGCGACTTGCACTTGATCGTTGAACTGGCGAAGCAACCCGACCACATGCAGGAGCACTTCCACAACACGCTGCCAGAGTACAACTATCAACTATTGAACTTCGTCGTCTAACGCCGATACATAACCCGTAATTGTAACGCGAATAATGCGGGCAATGGACAACAAACCGCAGAACCTCGGAAACTGTGTTGTGGTCAGACTGAGATAACTTAATTGATCTGCCGATGACTGCTATCGCCGTAACGCTATCTCCAAATAACTGTTCTTAAAAGATGTCGACTAATTGTTTTTAGTTAAGAATTGCACCTATTATACTCGTACCCTTGATAGTGATCTGATCTGAGGTGACGCAAATAAAAGGCATGTAAAAAAATTACCGTTATGCTATTTGAATGTAGCATTAATTAATCAACTGATTGAATTCGTACATAAAAATAACTAAATTTATGACAGTAACAAAAGTTGGAATTAATCACAGATCTCATTAGTAGGTAGGTACTATAATAAGATTCCACGTGTAAACTAAAGATAGGTATATAAAATCATAATAAGGTCACCTGATTACCATAAAACAATAATAAACAAAACACAATTAATTATACTTGCAATTCCAAACGATAACACATTTATGAATCTAATTAAATAAGTATTACGGTAAGACCATTATTCGTTTAATATAAACTTTAAAAAATTTATATTTAGGGCTATTAAGCAATGGATAACTTCATATGGAGGCAAAACAAGGTTGCAAGGTAAAAAAATAAGGTGGAATTAAGGATGATACGTAAATAATGTTGTACTTTTATATATTTAAATGGTTGGAATGGTATAACTAGCCCTAGGAGTGCGGTCGTAAAAGGCATAATAACGACATCCTGCAGGGATCCTGCCGACGCGACGGCGACCGGGCGTCGAACCCGGGACGCCGCCCGCTCGCTCACGCTGGACCTCTTTGTTTGTACCTACCAACGAATAACAAGAGTTTAAACCTTATGTGAACAATTAATTTTTAGCCTGGCTATTGTTGTTTGATTATTTTATCCAAAAATATCATAATCCTTACTTCCTTACTCCTTACTTTTTTTATATTATAAATGCGAATCTGTCTGTCTGTGTGTTACACAATCACGCCTAAACTACGGAACCGATTTGAATAAAAATTGGTACAGAGATAGTCTAGAGCCTGAGAAAGGACATAGGCTACTTTTTTATGTGAACAAAGGGCTGTAAGGGGTTGAAATAGGGGATGAAAGTTTGTATGGAAATTACGTCATTTTTAAAGCTAGAAGCTTCAAAATTATTTTATAGGCTTTTGATTAGATAAATAAATACGACATTCAAAGTTTGTAAAAAAAACTACCCTAAAGAGGGTGAAAACAGGGGATGAATTTTTTCGTGTGATGACGTGGGCAAAAAGTTTACGGAACGGATTTTGATGAAAGTTTTTTGTTATACAGCTATTGGTCCTTGCCAAACATATAGCTATAATTTATTTTGAAGATCGCAATTTCTGATGTGGAACCATAGCAGTCCAGCCAAACTATGAGAGATATAAAAATACCGTTTTAAGGAAAATTGTTAAACGTGATGAGCACTTTCTATTGACTTACAAAGTTTGAAGGTCTGGTACACCTGATGTGGAACCCTAGCAGCCAGATTAAACTATATGAGATACAAACATAGCGTCTTAAGAAAAGTTGTTTAACGTCATGGACATTTTCTATTGACGGAAAAATATCGAAAGTCTGGTACTCCTGATTTGGAACCCTTGCAGCCCAGCTTAACTATAAGAGATACAAATACAGCATCTTAGAGAAGTTGTTCAGCGTGATAAGTATTTTCTTTTGACATACAATATATACTAATATTATAAATGTGAAAGTGTGTTTGTTTGTATGTCCGTCTTTCACGTCAAAACGGAGCAACGGATCGACCTGTTTTTTTTAGTATGTGGATAGTTTAGGAGCTAGAGAGTCCCATAGGCTAATTTTATCCCGGAAAAATATCACATTCCCTCGGAAAAACGTCGTGTAGTACACGCGGCAAAACCGCGGGCGGAAGGCTATGTGATATAAATTTTTAATGTGTTAATACGTAGGTACTGTTTATGTAATACTAGCTGTGCCCGCGACTTCGTCCGCCTGGAATAGTGACTTTCGGCACCATTTTTAATTTTTAAGGCTAATAAGCTATTTTGTTTTTTTTATTTATTTATCCTACTTATCCTACTAATATTATAAATGTGAAAGTTTGGATGTTTGGATGTTTGGATGTTTAGATGTTTGGATGTTTGTTACTCAATCACGCCAAAACGGCTGAACGGATTTGGCTAAAATTTGGGACATAGATACTTTATAGTCTGGAGAGGAACATAGGCTACTTTTTATCCCGGAAAAATATCACACTCCCGCGGGATAACGTCGTGTAGTTCACGCGGGCGAAGCCGCGAGCGGAAAGCTAGTATTATATTATAATATTATAAATGTGAAAGTTTAGATGTTTGTATGTTTGTTACTCAATCACGCCAAAACGGCTGAACGGATATGGCTGAAATTTAGGACACAGATACATTGTAGCCTGGAGAGGAACATAGGCTACTTTTTATCCCGGAAAAATGTCACATTCCCGCGGGATAAGGTCGGGAAGTCCACGCGGGCGAAGCCGCGGGCGGAAAGCTAGTTTAATATATATTAGTACAGCGCTATGAATGCTATGATACATATTAGCACATTAAAAATTTACATAACATAGCCTTCCGACCGCGGTTTCGCCCGCATGTACTACACTACGTTATCCCGAGGTAAAGTGATATTTTTAGTCTATGTCACTTTCTAGCTCCTAAACTACCTACATACTAAAAATCACGTCGATCCGTTGCTCCGTTTTGACGTGAAAGACGGACATACAAACAAACACACTTTCATATTAATAATATTCGAGATAGTATGTCAAAAGAAAATACTTATTACGCTGAACAACTTCTCTTATCCTACTAATATTATAAACTAGCTTTCCGCCCGCGGCTTCGCCCGCGTGAACTACATGACGGTATCCCGCGGGAATGTAATTTTTTCCGGGATAAAAAGTAGCCTATGTTCCTCTCCAGGCTACAAAGTATGTGTGTTCCAAATTTCAGCCAAATCCGTTCAGCCGTTATGGCGTGATTGAGTAACAAACATCCAAACATCCAAACATCTAAACATCCAAACATCTAAACTTTCGCATTTATAATATTAGTAGGATGTGAAAGTTTAGATGTTTGGATGTTTGGATGTTTGGATGTTTGTTACTCAATCACGCCAAAACGGCTGAACGGATTTGGCTGAAATTTGGGACACAGATACTTTGAAGCCTGGAGAGGAACATAGGCTACTTTTTATCCCGGAAAAGTATCATATTCCCGCGGGATAACGTCGTGTAGTTCACGCGGGCGAAGCCGCGGGCGGAAAGCTAGTGATGCTATATTTGTATCTCTTATAGTTTGGCTGGACTGCTATGGTTCCACATCAGATATTACGATCTTCAAAATAAGTTATAGCCTATATGTTGGCGAGGGCCAATAGCTGTATAACAAAAACAGTTTCATTAAAATCCGTTCAATAGTTTTTGTGTGAAACGCGGACAACAGACAGACAGACAAAAAATTCAAAAACTATATTTTTGGTATCTGTTTCGTTTAAGAAGACCCCTGGTGGTATTTTTTTCTATTTCTTTTCAATGTACAGAATTGGATCGTTTACAGTTTTATTATAAGTATAGATAGATTTGTATCTCTTATAGTTTAGCTGGGCTGCTATGGTTCCACATCAAGTGTGCCAGACCTTCGATATTTTTCCGTCATTAGAAAATGTTCATTACGTGAAACAACTTTTCTTAAGACGCCATGTTTGTATCTCATATAGTTTATACTGGCTGCTAGGGTTCCACATCAGGTGAACCAGACCTTCAAACTTTGTACGTCAATAGAAAGTGCCCATCACGCTTAACAATTTTCCGTAAGACGGTATTTTTATATCTCTCATAGTTTGGCTGGACTGTTATGGTTCCACATCAGATATTACGATCTTCAAAATAAATTATAGCCTTTATGTTGGCGAGGGCCAATAGCTGTATAACAAAAAAAGTTTCAACAAAATCCGTTTAGTAGTTTTTGTGTGAAACGCGGACAACAGACAGACAGACAGACAAAAAATTCAAAAACTATATTTTTGGTATCTGTTTCGTTTAAGAAGACAAGTATAGATATGTTGGCGAGGGCCAATACCTGTATAACAAAAATAGTTTCAACAAAATCCGTTCAGTAGTTTTTGTGTGAAACGCGGACAACAGACAGACAGACAGACAAAAAATTCAAAAACTATATTTTTGGTATCTGTTTCGTTTAAGAAGACCCCTGGTGGTATTTTTTTCTATTTCTTTTCAATATACAGAATTGGATCGTTTCAGTTTTATTATAAGTATAGATAGATTTGTATCTCTTATAGTTTAGCTGGGCTGCTAGGGTTCCACATCAGGTGTGCCAGACCTTCGATATTTTTCCGTCAATAGAAAATGTTCATTACGTGAAACAACTTTTCTTAAGACGCCATGTTTGTATCTCATATAGTTTATCCTGGCTGCTAGGGTTCCACATCAGGTGAACCAGACCTTCAAACTTTGTACGTCAATAGAAAGTGCCCATCACGTTTAAAAATTTTCCTTAAGACGGTATTTTTATATCTCTCATAGTTTGGCTGGACTGTTATGGTTCCACATCAGATATTACGATCTTCAAAATAAATTATAGCCTATATGTTGGCGAGGACCAATAGCTGTATAACAAAAAAAGTTTCAACAAAATCCGTTCAGTAGTTTTTGTGTGAAACGCGGACAACAGACAGACAGACAGACAAAAAATTCAAAAACTATATTTTTGGTATCTGTTTCGTTTAAGAAGACCCCTGGTGGTATTTTTTTCTATTTCTTTTCAATGTACAGTCGCCAGCACGTCAGGTTACTACAAACTGTCACATTTCTTTAAATAAAATTCAACTTTATGTCCAACAGATAGAGTTCACTTTCAATTAATAAATTTTGACATTTTGTAGTAACCCGACGTGCTGGCGACCGTACAGAATTGGATCGTTTACAGTTTTATTATAAGTATAGATACACGGTATTTTTTTATCACCCCGGATATTTTTAGAAATTATTTTACTCATGAAAACAAACAACTTTTATTAAAGGACCAACACTGAAATCGCGAAAAAATATCAGCTGTTCCATACATTTTGATTAAATATTTTTGCACTTTTGTATGGAATAGCTGTTTTTTTGCGATTTTAGTGTTGGTCCCATAATAAAAATTGTTTGTTTTCATGAGAAAAATAATCCTTTTAATTTTATCCGGGGTGATAAAAAAATTACTGTGTATATTAAGTAAATAAATAAAATAATTCATACTTATTATAAAACTGTATGCGATTCTATTCAGGGGGCTACCGGCTAAAATTATGGGTATGGACATGGGCTTCATTTGACATTTGAAGCCCATATTATGCCCTTAAAAGCACAAAATATGGGCATCAAATGTCAAATGAAGCCCATGTCCATATCCATATTTTTTTGCCGGTACAGGGGCTGTATACATTGAAAAGAAATAGGAAAAAAATACCACCAAGGGTCTTCTTAAACGGTAAAAAATATAGTTTTTGAATTTTTTGTCTGTCTGTCTGTTGTCCACGTTTCAGGCAAAAACTACTGAACGGATTTTAATGAAACTTTTTTTGTTATATAGCTATTAGTTGTCGCCAACTTATAGGTAGGCTATAATTTATTTAGAAGATCGAAATGGCCGATGTGGAACCATAGCAGTCCAGCCAAACTATGAGAGATATAAAAATACCGTCTTATGGAAAATTGTTAAATTTGATGAGCATTTTCTATTGACGTACAAAGTTTGAAGGTCTTGGTACACCTGCCTGGCTAGCATTACCATCATTATATCACGCGATATGATATAGCACGTCTTGCTGTCTCGCTTCCTCCTTAGTGGGGTAGGTAAGCAAGACAGCATGACATGCTATATCATATCGCATGATAAAAGCCGTTCATGCTAGGCCAGCTGATGTGGAACCCTAGCAGCCAGGTTAAACTATATGAGATAGCATCTTAAGAGAAGTTGTTCAGCGTGATAAGTTCTTTCTTTTGACATACTGTTTGTATTGTTTGTATATCCGTCTTTCACGTCAAAACGGAGCAACGTATCGGCGTGTTTTTTTAGTATGTTGATATTTTAGGAGCTAGAGAGTGACAAAGACTAATTGATATCCCGGGAAAATATAACTTTCCCTCGAGATAACGTCGTGTAGTAAAGGCGGGCGAAACCGCGGGCGGAAGGCTATGTGAAATAATTTTTTAATGTGTTAATATGTATCATAGCGCTAAACTAATATACTTATATAAAATAAATACACAAAAAAACGAAAAACCTTATTAGCTAAAAAAATGAAAAATGCTGCCGAAAGTCACTATTCCACGCGGACGAAGTCGCGGGCACAGCTAGTTTACGTATATAGGTACCTAGTAGGAAATAATATAAGCAATTTATCTTTACATTTTGAAAACACTATAATAAATCAAAAGTCTATTCTATGGAATCAGACAAGCAAAAATAAGTTACTCGAGTACTTACTGTAAATTAAACGCATTTGTTTTTATTAGAGCACACATTAAAAATAGAATAACAAAGGTACTCTCTACAAAAAAACTTTATTAGAAAGTGCTTTACGGTTAAAAAGCCTGGAGTCCAATTGTTTTAATTCAAACTATAAATTTTGTTTGTTTATTTAAAAAAACTAATCAAAAATAATTAAAAACTAAAAATGACATCTAGAGCTTCTCATTCATGAGTTTACAAACCGATTTATTCTTGGTTCTATTCTATCGTTCATCAAGCAAGAGGAAATTACACGATAGCTACATAAGACTTCGAATTTAAAGGCAGTCATAAAAACGTCGTATTTTATTAACAACAATGGAAAACTGGCTCCAATGTGCACTGCGCTTTACGTTGCGCTTTATTTTCCAACTAAGGTGTTACGTCACTTTTAAAAGCAAAAATTCGTTTTCAACGTAACAATGAAATCTTACTTGCAGCTTAGTACAATGCTGTTTACCTCTGTAATCTTACAAAACCTCGCGAAGCATACGCAGCTATGTAAGCTGTAAATGTTGTAGTTTACTTGTTGTTGGCAAGTTTTGTAGTGGTGGCAGGAGCACATCGTCCGTAGTTTATGCCTCTTTATGCCCTGCGCGAGGCATGCATACTTCTTTACGGGCTATTACATCAAAATACACATAGGTATACATTCGCACGGCTTCCCGCGTGGCAACATGCCTATACAGCACGCGAATTTCAAGAACACAAGCTATTTCATTTTTATTATTTTCCTGGGTTTGTTGTATAAATAGGTACACTAATTTTCGCGCCGAGTATCGCGACAAAAAATATTCTGGATATTTCTATTCATAAAAAAAATATACTTACCCGAAAAAGCTAGAACCAATGATATTGAAGAAATTGTATGAGGAGAGCCCTTGGCGCAGTAGTTAGCGCTCTCGCCCTACGATCACTGATGTTAAGAAAGTTTCGCATTGGTTAGTCTCGGGATGGGTGACCGAAAACTTTTTATTTTAACCTCCTCCGTGCATCAGAAGGCACGTTAAGCCGTTGGTCCCGGCTACTCACCAATCCGCACTGGGCCCGCGTGGTGGGTCATGGGCCATTCTCCTTATCCATCCATAAGAAAGGCCAGTGCCCCAGCAGTGGGTACATTAAATGGCTGATAATGAATAATGATGATCATGTTTAAATAAAAACACGACTGCCAAAATCGAACTAAAAAGTATTCCACAGCATGGTACCCCTACTGCAATTGCAATGAGAGCTCGTTTTTATTTACTTTTTTTAACGCTTTTGGCAGTTGTGCTTTTATTTTTCAATTATTATTTTTTATTTTATTCTTTTCATTGATTATGCATACAAATTATATATGTATATTTGAAATGTACTCGTCGAGGCTTGGTCGAGGCCCTACATTTGAAACCCGAAGAAAAATAAATTCATTTATTTTTTATGGCGCCACGCGTCCGTCATACCCAAGGAGTTTGTACAAGGGAACTGGAGTTTTCAGTCTGAATAAAAAAGTGTACCCCCGTAAATTTGACATTTAGTACGTAGTGGCTGTCAGTTGTCTCATATGACCATACGTATTTTTTCAAAGTGTAGGTGAGACGGAAGACAGCCACAGTGCCACAAAAAAGTGTTAGTACTGCACTCTCCAGTTACCTCAGTATTTAGTCTAAGCTCTTTGGTCATACGTACCTATTGAATATTTAAAATAAATATATAGCCAGTGTTACACGGGGTGACATGACATAAGGTTTCTAATAATACGTCATACATTAAATCCGTTATGGCATCCAAAAGTTTTCGTGGAATAAAGAAACTCACATACATACATACATTAACCCTAAACACAAGATTGTGTGACACTCCTTGGACCGTCTTATAAAAATAAAAAATTACCCTCACTCAATAAGCTAAAGAAAAAACATGACACATGAACACATTAAATATTTATAATCCTTAACTATAATACATTAACTACAAGTAAAATGCTAATTTACAAGAACTACATAATTTGAGCAAAGTTTAAAAATATACAGACACCTGAAATTCATCGTTAAATCTCACTTATTCCTTTAATGCGGGGTAACAAGGAGATTATTATAACTATCATCGTTGCCCAGTATTAAGAAATAGATGCAGTTAAATTTAAAAAGTAAAGTAGAAAAAGTAAATATGTCTACAAACTCGAAAACAGCGATACAGTCACTTGTTATTTCCATTTTAAAATTAGTGAAGAAGATTTTTAGAATGGATAAGAATAGCTCCAGGCTACTCAAATCCATTTTAAAAATAATAAAACTAGAGAAAAAGTTTTTATTCTTTGAAAAAATAAAAGCCTCTCTTTCTAGTTTTGTTGTCAAAAGTTTTGGAGCATGCCATCATACCTATTTCTAAATAACACTACAATGAAACTTCTCGAGGAAATTCTTATCATACCATTTCGATGCTTCGATCATCAAAAACATGACGTGGTAATCTACCATCTACGCTCATGAAAAACTCCATTTATCCCTTTGTTAAAAAAAGAAACTGGGCTTTTAATATTTGTCTAGTCGGCATTAGTTGACTCTTAGCTGTCTCTTTCATTTCTTAGGCAAACTTTACTAATTTGACAAAGATTAACAACACATTCATTTACATTTTTTCTGTAAGTGTAATAGATACCAAATTGTAGTTTTCTAATAATAAGCCTGGTGGATAAGGAAGTTTTTCGTGTGTTCACCCCAGGTTTAACTGTAGCCCAAACACGAAAAACTGTTGTTCTCGCAATCGTAAAATAAAGTCTAACTATGTATACCATCCGTCGAAATGCTGCCAAAGAGCTATTAGTTTCCATACTTTAACTGGCAACTTTGGCAGCATTTGTCAGTAAATCGTGCTTGGGGTACCTACTTATCAATGTAGCTAACTCAACTATTATTCTTCCGCGTAATGTTTTCCTATCGCTTCTAATATAAACATGAACATTCTCGGGTTGATCCAACTGAGTCCGGAAGGCAGCTCCTGTTGGTCCAGGCTCCGCGCCTTTCTGCCCACTGTCCTCTCCAAGAAGTAATCATCGTATTCCATGCTGTAGTCCGGCAGGATAGGGTTGAATTTCGCGTAGTAGATGGCGGAGAAGCACGCGTAGAGTAGAAGGGCAGCGGTGAACAACTGCAATATAAAACAAGGGCATTGATAGAAGTTTGAAATTTTTTGTAATATAATACTTAGATAATCCACTAAGCCAGTCCAATATTGGCAACATGTAAATAGAGACAGTCCACTACATTGGATTACGATACTTACGATACGAATTTAATTTGTCATAGTGGACTGGTTTTCAAGTCTTTCACGTCAAAACGGAGCAACGAATTGACGTGTTTTTTTAGTATGTGCGGGTAGTTTAGGAGCTAGAGAGTGACTTAAGCTAATTTTTATCCCAGAAAAATATCACTTTCCCTCGGGATATAACGTCGTGTAGTACACGCGGGCAAACCGCGGGCGGGAAGGCTATGTGATATATCTTTTTTATGTGTTAATTAATATGTATCATAGCACTGTATATGTATATAAATAAAATAATCTATACTTATGATAAAACTGTAAACGATCCAATTCTGTACATTTAAAAGAAATAGAAAATAATACCTCCAGGGGTCTTTTTAAAAGGAACAGATACCAAAAATATAGTTTTGATTTTTTCGTCTGTTTATCTGTCTGTTCCGCGTTTGAGGCAAAAACTACTAAACGGATTTTGATGAAACTTTTTTGTTATATAGGCTGTTGGTCCTCGCCAACATATAGGCTTTAATTTATTTTGACGATCGTCATATCTTATGTGGAACCATAGCAGTCCAGCCAATTTATTCATCATTTCAACCGTAAGACGCCCACTGCTGGGCATAGGCCTCCCCCAAGGATCTCCACAACGATCGGTCCTGCGCTGCCCGCATCCAGCGGCTTCCCGCGACCTTGACCAGATTGTCGGTCCACCTTGTAGGGGGCCTGCCCACGGAACGTCGTCCGGTTCGCGGTCGCCATTCGAGAACCTTTCCGCCCCAACGGCCATCGGTTCTCCGCGCTATGTGTCCCGCCCACTGCCACTTCAACTGAGCAATCCTTCGAGCGATGTCGGTCGTTTTAGTTCTCCTGCGGATCTCATCATTTCTGATTCGATCGAGCAGGGAAATACCAAGCATCGCTCTCTCCATTGCTCGCTGGGTAACCTTGAGCCTTCTTATGAGACCCATAGTAAAAGACCACGTCTCGCTTCCATAAGTCATAACTGGCAACACACACTGGTCAAAGACCTTAGTCTTGAGACATTGAGGAATTTTGGACGCAAATATATGCCGGAGCTTCCCAAACGCTGCCCATCCGAGCTGGATTCGACGAGAGATCTCTTTCTCGAAGTTGGACTTACCTAATTGGATTGCCTGTCCTAGGTAGACATAGTGGTCAACAACTTCGAGTGTAATGTTCCCAACATTAACTGGAGCGGATGCAACATGGGCATTGGACATGATTTTCGTCTTATCCATGTTCATCTTCAGACCCACTCTTTGGGAAGCATTGCTGAGATCTTCGAGCATTGTGTTCAGGTCTTCCAAGGTCTCAGCCATGAGAACTACATCATCGGCAAACCGCAGGTGTGTTAGGTACTCGCCATTGATGTTAATGCCGAATCCTTTCCAGTCCAGTAGCTTGAAAATATCCTCCAACGCAGCTGTGAATAGTTTCGGAGAAATGACGTCTCCCTGTCTCACACCTCGCTGTAATTGGATAGGATTAGAGCTCTGGTTCTGTAGTCGGACTGACATGGTGGCGTTTTGGTATAAGTACCTCAGCACCTCGATGTACCTGTAGTCTATTTGGCACCTCTGGAGAGACTGCCAATTTATTAGAGATATAAAAATACCGTCTTAAGGAAAATTGTTAAACGTGATGAGCATTTTCTACTGTCATACAAAGTATGAAGGTCTGGTTCACCTGATGTGGAACCCTAGCAGCCAAGTTAAACTATATGAGATACAAACATAGCGTCTTAAGAAAAGTTGTTTAACGTAATGAACATTTTCTATTGACGGAAAAATATCGAAGGTGTGGTACACCTGATGAGGAACCCTAGCAGCCCAGCTAAACTATAAGAGATACAAATATAGCATCATAAGAGAAGTTGTTCAGCGTAATAAGTGATATTTTCTTTTGACATACTATCTCGAATATTATTAATATGAAAGTGTGTTTATTTGTATGTCCGTCTTTCACGTCAAAACGGAGCAACAGATCGACGTGATTTTTAGTATGTGGGTAGATTAGGAGCTAGAAAGTGACATAGGCTAATTTTTATCCCGGAAAAATATCATTTTACCTCGGGATAACGTCGTGTAGTACACGCAGTCGAAACCGCAGGCGGAAGGCTATGTTATGTAAATTTTTAATAAGTTAATATGTATCATAGCATTCATAGCGCTGTACTTATATATATATATCTTATATATATATATATAAAATCCTTTGTCCTGAATCACTGACGGATAAACGCACAGCCTAAGCCGCAGATCGTAGAGACCTGAAACTTGGAGGGTGTGTTCCTTGTATGATGTAGACATCCGATAAGAAAGGATTTTTCGAAATTCTACCCCTAAGGAGGTGAAAAACGGGGGTAAAGTTTGTATGGGACAACGTGATTCCTTTGTCCAATCTTCTTCAAATTTTGCATAAACATTCTTTAACAGAATTAATCGAAGATGTGTTTCATATTTCATTGAAACTCATCGCCGCAGATCGTAGAGACCTGAAACTTGGAGGGTGTGTTCCTTGTATGATGTAGACATCCGATAAGAAAGGATTTTTCGAAATTCTACCCCTAAGGAGGTGAAAAACGGGGGTAAAGTTTGTATGGGACAACGTGATTCCTTTGTCCAATCTTCTTCAAATTTTGCATAAACATTCTTTAACAGAATTAATCGAAGATGTGTTTCATATTTCATTGAAACTCATCGCCTAACAGGGTTAAAAAGGGATAGAAAATTATTTTGGGGGTCATTTGCATCGAAGTTGATATCAATACTCCTTAGTGCTTTTGATTTTTAATTTCATTTTGTTTTGACACATGTTTGAAAATTCAATCCGTTTCTAATACAGTGCGACGTACAGTACCACAAGCTTTCCTGTTCCGGTGACAGCCGTGTCAAAGGAGCCACTTGGAATACCAAATTAGCTGTCAAAATGGACTGTCGTATGAAAACTGTTTTAGTTCCAAAGATAATCACCGGAACAGAAAAGCTTGCTGCACTTATACCTCATTGCCACCAAAGAGTAGTTATGTATCAACTAGCGTATTGCCACTATAGAAAAAAAGCTTCGCTTTGCACGAGAGCTGTCATAGAACCCATGCCACATTAAAAAGTACCTTAGCAAAGTATTGACTTGATTTTTTGCATTTTGGTAGGTAGTTCAAGTGTAGGAGAATGTCCGAATTTTTGAACTTTCATGTTTGGTATAAAGTATAGGTAGCGTGCTCGGGCTGCGATTGCTGAGGTTATGTGACTTTCGCAGTGGTCTTTCACGGGATGGCTGTTCAAAAATAAATGGTGCTTCGGAAGACACGATAAGCCGATGGTTCTGGCTGCATTTGGATTGTTTAATACCCCATAAGTGCAATGGGCCCGTGTGGAAGGTCATGGTCCATTCTCCTTATCCATCAATATGAAGGCCTGTACCCCAGCAGCGGGGACATTAAAATGGATTGATGACGGTGCTGACGAGACCTTAGAGAACGCCTATCTACCTACTTTTTGACATGAAATTTTGCGATGTACCCAATTTTAATTACTCACGGACGGACGTAGTCGCGGCCGGCCAATCATATTCATATTTCTACTATCCCTAATATTATTATAAATGCGAAAATTTATGTTTGTTTGTCTGTCTGTCTGTATGTTCTGTTTTAACGTCAAAACTGCTGAACCGATTCAGATGAAATTTGGAATGGAGATATTTTGTGACCTCAGGAAGGACTTTTTACCGCGGGAATAAGGATCATTCCCATGGTAAAATAAGTTTTAGCACGAGCATAGCTGTGGAATGGAATTAGTATATTAAAAGTGATGGTTTAAGTAAATGGAAAGGATTATATTTAGAATAGAGACAGTTTAAGGCCCTGGAAAAGACATAACACTTTTTACCGCGGGAAATATCTCATTCCCATACGAAAATCATTTTAAGCGCGGGTTAATTTGCGGCTTGAAATTGGTACCTATTTAAGTAAATAATTTAATACCCTGGGAAGGATTATAATAGGCTACATTTACTTTTTACCACAGGAAAGTAGGTATCATATTCCCACGGGAAAACCAGTAGGTAGGTATTTTTGTAGGTAGGTAGGTAGTTATTTGTTTGTCCGTCTTTCACGTCAAGACGGAGCAACGGATCAATGTGATTTTTGGTATGGGGGTAGATTGGGAGCTGGAAAGTGACGTAGTTTATCCCGGAGAAAATATCACATTCCCTGAGGATAATGTCGTGTAGTACACGCGGGCGAAGCCGCGGGTGGAAAGCTAGTATTAAATAAATAAATAAAAAAAACAAAAAGCTTATGAGCCTAAAAAGATAAAAATGCTGCCGAAAGTCACTATTCCACGCGGACGAAGTCGCGGGCACAGCTAGTTTAAAATAAATCCACCGCAATTAAACCGATGCTCATTATTGGCCGGCGTTAAGCGCGTCACAAACGGTGAAGATGCTATAATATTTTATCTTAAGATATCGTAAGATAAAATATTATAGCATCTTAAGCTATCACACACGGTTAAGATACGATATATTTTGGAATCTTTTCACTCTCTCGATATCACGTATTAAAGGTTTGAGGGCCATAGCTAGAAACAGCTTGAGACCTATCAGAGGATTTAGTTAAAAATTTGTTGATTCCTAAGCAAAACTCCATGTAATTTCTAATAGTCAATTAAAACTGCTATGACCAAATGAGTCAGGCCCTCAGTTCATCAATTGTCAAAAATTTGCTGTCACCTCTCAAAGTAATTAAGCATCGATTGTTAATAATTGTTGAACCCGAATATAGTAAAGAATTCGTGAAATCTTTTCAGAAGTTTTCAATTGTCTAGAATATACCGATACAGATTTATAAAGGTTTAGCTTGGGCTCTCAGTTCATCAATTTGTACAATAATGAATCTTCCAAATTTGCAATTAAACTAAAGAAATACATAAAAATACTTTTCACACTTATGCTCTGAAATGTTAATATTATATTTGAGAAAAGAATGCAGTACGTGGCACTTTTCCGAGGTAAACATTCTAAATTTGAAAATCACTGCAGTAATGAATTTCAGTACTTACTTACTGCACTGATTTTAGTGCAGTAAGTAAGTACTGAAATTCATTACTGCAGTGATTTTCTATGGTACTACCAACTTTTTTTCTTTACTTTTTCTTTAGGTATTCCTGTGTATAAAAACAGAATTAAAGCAAAGAGACATTTGCACCATACAGCCACATTATTATTTTATCATATTAGGTTAACTTTTTTTTAAATACGGTGCGCACAGAGTATATTACTTCGTATTGTACCACAAGCGCTATGTACCCTTAGCACCATGAAGCTCGACTTAATACTGAGGTAACTGGAGAGTGCAGTACGATAAATTTTTTGTGACCACAAATTACACAGTGGCTGTCTTCCGTCTCACCTACACTTTAAAAAAATACGTATGGTCATATGAGACAACTGACAGCCACTACATACTAAATGTCAAATTTGCTGGTGTTCACTTTTTTATTCAGGGTGAGAACTCCAGTTACCTCAGTATTAAGTCGAGCTTCATGCTTAGCACGAACATCAATCGAAAAAACAAAATGAGATTTATCATAGACAAAATATCCTTTACGAGTAATTTTGTATGGGAAATATATACAGCGCCATCTACCGCCCAGAAGCGGGTATTGAAGTTGCGCATTTTAGTAGCAAGTAGTAAGTATCACTAGGCTGTATGACCGTTCGACATGGCCTCACAAACCAATATTAAAAAAACGGCGGGAATGATTTTCAGCGATTAATTAAATATCAATACAGTTTATATTGTGTAATAAATTATCAAAATGAGTTCTGCCAATGAAACATATACAGACATTGTATGTACCTACTTCACCAAATTTGAGAGCAGAAGCAAAATTAATAACAGAAAATTTACTGCCAGTAAAATCAAAAGAAAGATATATAAAAACCTACGATCTGATTTGGAAAAGTGAAAAAAAGGCGCATACGTTTTCGGAATCTGTGTTGTTGGCGTCTTTAATTGATACATCATTAAAAAAATATTATTATGGGCGATTTATACATAAGTGTGCCCGGGAAAACAATAACCTTTACATTTAATAATTGCCCGAACATGTGTGATATAAATTTTAATAAATATTATTTAGTTAAACAGTTTTTTTTATTTCCTCGCATTTCTTGAGAAAAGCACTATACAAGCCTTGTACGGTAAGCAAATTACCTTGCCTCGAATGATTAAAGCCCTCGCCTGCGGCTCGTGCTTCAAACCATCCTCGACAATGTAATTTCTTACTTACCTGTCCTCGGCTGTAATGTACTATTGAATTTCTGATTCTTTAACACTTTTGGGAATTTCTAACGTAGAAACAATGGTGCAAACGTTAATAGTTTAGTAATAATTGGAATGTTTTATTTTGACAATTGATGAACTGAGGGCCTGACGTTTTCGGTTCTACTGACTAGGCTTCGCCACATAGATTAATGAAAGTAAACCTACGTTTGTTAACGAAATCTTTACTAGAAGTTGACCTAGCATCCGTTTCTCTACTTTCAGAGATTGAATTTTTAATTTTTGTGAGACCAAAATTGAAAGATGGTGACCATCGATTTTTACTTTTTTTAAGGACGGTATTATTATAACAAAGTGTAAAAAAGGCATTAACTATTTCGACAGTAGATGCCAGAATAATAAACAGTCTAAATAATCGCGGTGAACGTCGCGAGTGCGCATTTTTACACTATGTTATAATAATAGCGTCCTTAAAAAAAGTAAAAAATGATGGTCACCATCTGTCAATTTTGTTCTCACAAAAATTAAAAATTCAATCTCTGAAAGTATGGTACTTAGAGAAACGGATGCTAGGTCAACTTCTAGTAAAGATTTCGTAAAAAAACGTAAGCTTACTTTCATTAATCTATGTGGCGAGGCCTAGTCAGTAGAACCGAAAACGTCAGGCCCTCAGTTCTTCAATTGTCAAAATAAAAACATTCTAATTATTACTAAACTAATAACGTTTGCACCATTGTTTCTACGTTAGAAATTCCCAGAAGTGTTAAAGAATCAGAAATTCAAAGTATTTTTATGTATTTCTTTAGTTTACTTGCAAATTTGGAAGATTCATTATTGTACAAATTGATGAACTGAGATCCCAAGCTAAACCTTTATAAATCTGTAACGGTATATGCTAGACAATTGAAAACTTCTGAAAAGATTTCACGAATTCCTTACTATATTCGGATTCAAAAATTATAAACAATCAATGCTTAATTACTTTGACAGGTGACAGCAAATTTTTGACAATTGATGAACTGAGGGCCTGACTCATTTGGTCATAGCAGTTTTAATTGACTATTAGAAATTACATGGAGTTTTGCTTAGGAATCAACTATTTTTTAACTAAATCCTCTGATAGGTCTCAAGCTGTTTCTAGCTATGGCCCTCCATCCTTTGGTTAATCTCGATATCTGCCCTAGGTAGCAGACGAATATTCTGTAAAACATCTTATACAGGGTGATCAAAAATGAGCAATTCGGATTTGCTATTAGACTTATTGGACAGCTCATCAGACGATGATTCTAACCTGGCATTTGATATAAAAATTGCTATAGCTAATTCGAAGTCTAGATCAGTTTGGATAGAAAATCGTATTAAGTTTAGAAAAGAACGCGGGGAATTTAATCTTTACGAAGATCTCTCAACGAAAAAGTTTCAAATGTATTTTAGTAAATCAAAGGAAACATTTTTTGCAATTCACAATCTGATTAAGGAAGATATTATGAAAAAAAATACAAACATGCGAGAAAGTATTACAACTGAAGAACGACTTGCAGTATACATAAGGTGAGTAATAAGACAAACTACTTTTGTTTATTTTTTTATTTTTACTCATAAGTTGATACCTAGAAAATGCAAACAATTTAAATTAAACAGGTACTTAACCCATAGTGTGTGTACTACACAATGGTATTGGATTGGAACGAAATAACACTGAAAAAACTTAAAACAGTACTAGTCCAGTGAATAGAGGGTTTTCAGCTTACAAGTGGTCCGGTAGTTTTTAATTTTTGATATGTTGTCTAGGATGGTTTGTGAGTATTTAAAATGCAAAATGCACAATTCCTCGCCCTCCGCCCCCGCCGCCATATTGAAAAAATCGGCATTTTTTTTCAGATTTTCGCTTAAATCTTCGTTTAGGTGCATTTGAGCCAGAGAAGAGTCTTCACAATGTTGTAGAAAATTAAATTTTCTATAATTAACACTTTAAATTTTGTACTAGGACAGATAGTTATATGCACTTTTAATTAAATGGTTTTCCAGGAATTTGTCAAACTTTTAAAGAACAAGGTGCAAAATGGGCCCAGAGTCGTAGCACTTTGAAACCTTATTTAATATATACTAGTAAATAATTACAACATTTTATTATATGGCGACGAAGTTCAGTTGTGAAAAATTAAAATGTTAGAGTAGTTCAAAAGTCTTGAAATAAGCTAAAAACTTTCGCTAATATCTTCGTTTAAGTGCATTTTAGCCAGAAAAGATTCTTCACAATGTTGCATGCTGCATTTTGCATTTTTAATACTCACTAACCATCCTAGACAACATATCAAAAACGGGACAACCTGTATACACATCTTTTCGTATCCAAAATATATATTTCGTATGTTAAGATAGTATCTTAACATGCAAAATATATATTTCCGTATCTTAACATACGAAATATATATTTTCCGTATCGCTTAGCATCTTAAGATACTTAATATGAAAATATATGTTATCTTCGTCGTGTGTGATGGTCCATTGAGTTGTATGGCGAGCGATATTCTATGTTAAGATAAAATATTATAGTATCTTCACCGTCTGTGACGACCTTTAGTGGTTGGTGCGCTGGTGCCGAGGTCGTCGACCGCGTCCTGGCTGCTGCGGCTCCATAAATCATGCTAAATTAGCGGCCCACTATCGATGGAGCGGTGAAGCGCTTAAGGGCATATTTTTTTATCAATTTATCAATATTTTTTTATATTTATAAGTAGGTATGTAGGTACTATGTAGCTACCTAAAGGAGAAAGGAAAAGAGATTCGTTAATCAAAGCTAGGTAATTGATTTTGTATTATTATGAGCTAGTTCCACATTGTGCGGTGTATCAAATTAATAAGTTTATTTTTATTTTAAGTAAATTTGGTTTACACACAAAATTAATAAATGCCTTCTTTTTTTTTTGTAACGGTCAGAAGAACTCTACCCCAGCGTTTACCATAAAAGTGGTCCATTAAAAACAATTAATAAATTGATAGTAACTAATCTCGGTAGTTATTTAAGCAGATAATTGAAATAAATTAAGTTTCATAGCTTCCGAGCAAAAAAAACGCTTCAATATGACTATGCTCGCGCCTGATTGTTCACGAAGATTCACCACAGCGCCATGCAGAGTTCAATACCGCGACCCGCACGGCCGCCGCGCCGGAACTCAGCGGAACGGCGGAACACGACCGCGAAACATGACCACGAACTTCGGATCTACTTGTAAGATGTATCGCTGTAGCTTCGTCTGACTCACCGCTCAACCCATCTTTATAGCTCTGGGAGTTTAATAGCGCAAAACAACGATTGGGTACAAATAATATATGGACTGTCCAAAGTAGTTGTACTCGTAAATCTTTGCTTTACGAAAACCCGCATTAAGTAAGCGATAAAGTTCACGCACAAAGGTCAACATGTAGAGTTTCACATTCTGTTGACTGTACAAATCGGCTGGTGGTTGTCTGCGGCTTCGGCCGCCTGAACCTGGGGGCCTACTCTGAAACGCAAATCCGAAACTTCGGTTAGCCCCGTCCCTCTCACACTCGAGTCATGACGGAATCGAGTGATAGGGGCGGGGCTAACCGAAGTTTCGGATTAGCGTTTCAGAGTACGGTCCCTGGTTTGAGTCTCAAATTGTTTCCGACAAAAGCTTTTCACTATATTATTATGTATCTTCGTTTCTTTTTCTAGCAGATATCGTTTGGTAAATTACATCATTTTGAGCAATTAGAGCTACTTATGCATTTTGAGCTATTTAAGCCCAGCAGTGGGCGTCGTACGGCTGAAATGATGATGATGATGCATTTTGAAACTACATTGCCTTCACCTTTTTTTATGCTTCGAATGAAAACAAATCATAACTCTACAAGAGGGCCCAATGTGAACTACATGTCCTAGCACAATGTGAATAACTGCAATCTAGCCGTCCAATACTTGCAGTTGGAAAGTGCTCATCATTTTCCGTTTATTGTTGCATCGGCTAAACGCTAGCCTCACTAAAGCTTTATTAAGCGTACTACACACACACGATGAAAATATTAGAGTATCGTACAATAAGAAAATCTCTGCAATAGCTAAGCTCTGCTCGCTCTACAATCTACCTATGCACCTCAATAGAATAGACCGCCACATAGCGGGCACACCATTTTATTTTGATCACATTATTTTTGATTTTCATTGATTTTGATTTTGAAGGCTGAAAAATAGTAATAAGGTAACAGATTTAACTCGTATGATATATTCGAAAGGAATGATATGTATTGCATCCCTAGCGGCTGACAACTACTATCTCCTTTTTAATATATTGAATAATTTTCAGTATAATATTGGATCCACACAGCCGGCCGGCCGGCTTGAACATAGCATAGCCGCCAGAGAACAGAGAAAAGCCGCCGGCCGCACACAAAGCTGGCAACGGCGGCCAGGCCGGTGTAGCGGTGGCGGTACGGCCGCCAGCACATGCCGCCAGGCCGTATGGATCTACCATCAAAAGCTTAGAAGTTCAGATAAACCGCCCCTGTTGGTCTAGTGGTTCACACGACCGATTTCAGACCAAGAGGTCCCGGGTTCGATTCCCAGTCGGTACATATTGTATTCGGTTTGGTTGAAGTGGTAGGACTTGTTCTTAGTTCACCTGGCTAGCTACCACCATCTAATCTAAGTCTGACGCCATAACAATGATGTTTTCACCATTATTGTTTTTCGGCAGTTAGATATAAGTTACACAGTGATTGAGGATTCCGGGACACGTGCGCTTCCACCTTCAGCCTTATCACCACTTAATATCAAGGCTACGTAGTAGTACTTACCCGTTCTTCTAGATAAAAAAAAGATAAAATGTTACCACTCTGTGATTTTTTTCGCTTGTAATGGGCTTTACTTTTCAACCCCACTTTAAAATGTGCCCTCAAAATATATCTCATTACAGACGGTTACTAATTATATTAGTAACATTTACGTATCCAGTGTTAGGTATGATTACTATATTTTTATCAGTACGTGGTCATCGTAACTGGCGTAACTAAGTAGTCATTCAAAGACAAAGACTTTGCACAAAGCACTTTGCGCTCGGTGAATTCAATTAACTGAGTCTCTTATGCATAATTTAAAGTGAAGTGTGATGTGTGGATTTATTCAGACATGTTTCACCTCCTGGCACTTTGTTAGTATTATCACCTAAAAAACCTGGTGTAAAGTGGTTCAGTTATTTTGAGTGAAATTGTGAATTTTCGTTTACCTAATACTTTTATTTATTAAAGAAAAAAATAAAAGTATTGTACATAATGCATCAATCACAGGATAATTACCTTTAATATTATCAAACAGTACCTACAGAAGAAAATCAAGTTTGTAAAACGAAGATAAAATGATAAAAAAGAGAGAATCGAACTCTTGTTATCACGGGATTTAAAGTAACTTGTTTATATTTGTAGATACAAAATGTTTATACTGTCATTCTCATACCCTCAATTACTGGAACTTATAGAATATCAAGTTCAAGTCACAAATAGCAAAGGTATCTAGTATTTCTGATATAAATACTTAGGTATCACAAAATAACACCAGTAAAATTCAAGCAATGCGATTCACGAGGAAAAAATTGCTATAGGAAACACAGAGGCACAATTACGCGCAAGGTCCGACATCTACTTAGCTTCTTAGCCGGCACCCATGCTTGAAGCGACATTGTCACAGGCAAATTAACAAAACTGTGTCAATGTTATGACTTCAACGTCAAACAACGTAATATCGTGGTAGGTAATACCGAGTTTTTCAAGCAGACCAATTAACAACAATATTTTCGCGCTACGATGCGCTACGGTGCACATGAGGCCGAAATTATTTGTACCGTCTTAGCTAACGTCATTGATAATTTGTCATAAAGGCTTCCTGTATTTTGCAATGAATAGACCCCTTCATTGCAAAACAGGAAATTTAAATGCACGTTAAATGATTGAATAGAATGAATCTGCACTTAAAACAAGCTCACCCAACTCCAAGAAAACACCTAAATAGTGAAATTTCAGTACCTACATGGCGGTGCACTCACTTAGAAGACGCTCCATAACTTAAAAGAGCTCATTGATGATCCAATCGTAGGAGCTGGCCCACGGGTCGGTGTACCAGCCTTGCTTCATCGGCTTGTCCCTGGTGTTCTCGAGATCGTTGTGCGTTACTTATGGAGCTGTATGATGGTGCACACTCACTTGAAGGACGCTCCAGAACTTAAAAGAGCTCGTTGATGATCCAGTCGTAGTAGCTGGCCTACGGGTCGGTGTACCGGCCCTGCTTCATCGGCTTGGCCCTGGTGGTCTCGAGGTCGTTGTGCGTTGTTTATGGAGCTGTATGGTGGTGCATACTCACTTGAAAGACGCTCCAGAACTTGAATGAGCCCTCGTTTATGATCCAGTCGTAGTAGCCCGCCCAGGGGTCGGTGTACCGGCCCTGTTTCATCGGCTTGGCGGTGGTGGTAGTCTCGTGGTCGTGGTCGTGATGCTCATCGTAGTAGTCTTCGAAACCGCGACCGCTGTCTGCTGTGCCATTCCTTGCTGATGGTTTTCGAATCTGCAAGCGAAATAGAAAGTTACTGAGAAATACGCAGACGAACCAACCCATAACAATTTCTAATTTGCTATCTTTAGCAAATAGCTATTGATACCCACGTGGACTACACGATGTTATCCCGCGGGAAAAAAGTAGACTATGTTCCTCTCCAGGCTACTATGTATCTGTGTCCCAAATTTTAGCCAGATCCGTTCAGCCGTTTTGTTTGGCGCGATTGAGTAACAAACATACAAACATCTAAATTTTCACATATATAATAGTAATAATAATAATAAGGGTAGTAGGATCTCGTTTTTGGCGTTGATAAAAACAGATATTTCTCCGCAATAAAGTTTGACCGGTATTTCAATTCAGTGTTGATATGCTACAGCTAAACTAATTTTCATATTTAAATATAACTATCTAATAAGTATTTGGCAACTAAATGTTAAATGCCCAATTTGTAACCAATTATTAGGATAGTCAGATCGAAGTAATTTGTCTCCGTGTTAATGTCTGAGTACATATCGCCGACCCACTGCCGACTTGGCCGATTTACAAGCTCGTGTAAGATCTATTTGCAGTGTCGTTGTTAGCGTCACCCGTCACCCACTTCAGGAAGCTCCGTTACTGACCTCCTCTAAACTATTCTAAAATATATGAGTCGATCGGCTGACACTTCTTGAGTGAATGCTGACTAAAATTTGAATATTCAAACGTAAATTTCAAACGAATATATTGCATGATAAGAATAGTAAACTTTCTTTGATTCTGTCAATGGACATAACGTAATGGCGAAAAGCTAGGTCACATTACTAGATATTGTATGGTTGTAATTTGTTCGGTCCTCACTTTAATAACAAAATTACAATATATTGTAGTTTACGTAGAAAAACCATAATGATCAATTAACACTCGATAAATTACTATAGTACCTATGTTGTACCTATATATCGTTTTTTTTTCATTACAATATTAATAATAAAAGTTGGTTTAAGTTTATGAGTAGATTTAATATTAATAATAAACGTTTTTATATTTTATTTTCTTTTATTTATTTGGTGGATCAACAGTTCAAAAGACAAAATATGAAACTATAATAGCTGCAGTAAACCAATTAAATAATAAATACTTAAATAAATAAATAACTTCTTACATTCACACCAATTATTATCTAAGCCCATTTTAATTTCATTAAGAAACTGTATCATGGAAAACTTGATAACGGATAAATATATACTTAAATACTTTTTGTTTGTAAATACATACTTAATATACATAGTAAACACCCAGACCAAGACAAATAGACATGTTCATGTACACAAATATTTGTCTTGTTCGGGAATCGAACCCGAGACCACCGGCGCAGAAGGTGGGTAAGCCTACCCCTGCGCCACATCGGTCGTCATTATATGTATATGTTACTAGCTGACCCAGCGCGACTTCGTTCCCGTGGCCCTACCCCCTACTCCACCCTACCCTACCCGTACTCTACCCCTACCCTACCCTACCCCTACCCTACTTCTACTCTACCCTACCCCTACCCTACTTCTACTCTACCCTACCACTACCCTACTTCTACTCTACCCTACCCTTACCCTACTTCTACTCTGCCCCTACTTACCCCTCTTTCCCCTATTTTCTCACCGTTAAAACCTTCCTTGGACTCTCACGAACATTTCAAGACCAAAATTAGCCAAATCGGTCCAGCCGTTCACGCGTGATGGCGTGACCAAGGGAAATAGGGATTCATTTTTATATATATAGATACAGTAAAGTTTATATTTAGAGTAGAATAGCAAAAGTGAGTAAAATGTAGAGTACGCAGCCCCGCCAGGATCAGCTCGGAGGGCGGCCCGTGGGAGATAGCGAGGGCGGTTGGTATTCCAGACTATCTTCGCTTCGTCAATCTCCATACAATCTTTACATCTACAAATGATTTCGGACTCACCGTGACCGCAGTAGAGTGGGAGTTTGCCAGTGCGTTTCTTGTTGATGCTACGCGACCCTGATCGACGAGGTCGTCGAGCCGGTCCACAGCCCCGTCACGATCAGCTCGGAGGGCGGCATGCGCGTGCTGGCAGGGGCAGCTGATACTTCAGACACATTAGACTCACCGTGACCGCAGTAGAGTTGAGATGTGTCGGTGCGCGCGCCGGCGCCGGTGCGCTTCTTGTTGATGCTGCGCACCACGTCGAGCAGGGTCCATAGCCCCGACAGGATCAGCTCGGAGGGCGGCATGGTGATACTTCAGACACGTTAGACTCACCGTGACCGCAGTAGAGTTGAGATGTGTCGGTGCGCGCGCCGGCGCCGGTGCGCTTCTTGTTGATGCTGCGCACCACGTCGAGCAGGGTCCATAGCCCCGACAGGATCAGCTCGGAGGGCGGCATGGTGATACTAGAGACACGTTAGACTCACCGTGACCGCAGTAGAGTTGAGATGTGTCGGTGCTCGGGCGCCGGCGCGTTTTTTGTTAATGCTGCGCACCACGTCAAGCAGAGTCCGCAGCCCCGTCATGATCAGCTCGGATGGAGGCATGCGCGAGGGGACCTCCTCCAGCGCTGGCGGACCAGGGACATCCTCCACCTCGTCGAACTCTTCAGGGCTGATGAAAAGAGCCAATAAATAGTCTTAAAACATAGCAAAGATCTATCTGCCTATCTTTTTTGTGAACTTAGTATTAGTTTAATATCAGAAATGGTACATAAAGATTGGTACGGTACACATACATTTTGATTGCGGTGATATGGATTAGGTACACGTTTTTTCTTTAAAACATAATATAATGCATATTTTAAGGTGCTCTTTACGATATGTAAACCGTCTTTATCGGAACTACATTTTATTGAAAATGTAAGTATATAAAAAAACTTGAGCGTTGCATCCTCAAGTGATTATTAGTGTTACAATGTTATACTTAGTTAAACTTTTATACTCAGTAATACTGATGTCGAGAATTGTTCAGAAAGTATTCTACGAAAAGATGACTACTATTAAAATTAAAACAAATTGCAAAGTACTCACTGCAAAGGTATGTATTTGTGTTTGAAATAGGGCGGCGCGTGCGGCGTAGCAGTGTCGTAGCGGACGGCCGCGCGGGCGCCGCCCGCCCACAGCGCGAGCGCGCCCGCGACCCACACAAACACATGGCAGGAAAACATTATGTTCCTTTTTGACACCATTTTTATAAAAATAACAAAAATGTCACTAGTAACTATTGGCGAACTCGCCTGTGTCTCGGCTTCTACTGGTGGATTTACAACGGTTCCTTCCGTTAGGCGCACAAAGGTTGCACGAACGATATAACTTGTGTCAACACCATGCTCCCGATAATGGTGTGAATTAGATTTGTGCTTCTACGTAGCCGGCCGGTCGCCGGTCGCCAGTCAGTGAAAGCTGAATGTCTCACCCCGAAGCAATTAATTTGCGTTAGGACTACAGTGCTATTGTCTTTAAAGTTTTATTATCTTGTTTTCGCTAATTTGATACGTATACACATACTAAATTTACAGAACAAACATTGTCTACGAGAAAATGACGTCAATAACCGTCGCCCACGAAAAGTTACTTATGAATATACTGATGATCTTATTGACCCATTATGGCCAGATTATGACCCATTGCCTATATTGCAATTATAATGCTAAAGTTTGTATATTTTTTTTATCCACAAAGGGGTAGCACTTGTTTGAACACTGTGATGGCTTTGATTCTTAAACTATTAGTCAAATTAAGAAAAAACCTTTTACATTTTCTCAAGAACGGTTACATTATGTTGTATAGCAAACCTCGGCCCTTACTATGTGGTCTTAGTTGGGGTTGACAGACGCCGCGCCCCGGCCAGCGATTAATATTCTTTGGTATAGTTTAATGTAAGTTATAATCATATTTTGTTCGATCTAAGCCAGTGCTCGACGGCGTACTCTTGGAGAGGCCTATGTCCAGCAGTGGACGTTAATAGGCTGATGATGATGATGATGATGAAGCCCCTTCGTGTGGTAAATCGATAACAAAATTGTGGTAACTGAATTATTATAGTTTCACTTTAATTTGCACTGTTTACTATTTTAAATTTAAACCGCTTCTGTGGTGTAATGGTTCACACCACCGACTTCAGAGCTAAGAGGTCCCGGTTTCGATTTCCAGTGGGGGTACTTAATGCATTCGGGTTGGTTGGTGGTAGGACTTGTTCTTCACCTGGATAGTTCGCCTGGCTAGCTATCACCATCTTATCAAAGTCTGACGCCATAACAATAATGTTTTTAGCATTGCTGTGTTCCGGCAGTAAGAGATAAGATAGCCAGTTCCCCAAAAAGGAAATTAATCAGAGCATACTAACATAAGGCAGATAAATCAATTAATCACACCAACTAATAAACTATCAATGATTTTCAAACGGCTGATAAGTTAGTTAAACATTATTTTTTCTGTAAAAAAAATAGTTTTTTTCTAAGAATATTGTATTGAGATAATAGAGATATGCATATTTTTAACCGACTTCTAAATCAAAAAGGAGGAGGTTCTCTATTCATCTGTATGTATGTTTTTTCTTTTTTTTTTGTGTATGTCCACCGATTACTCGAAGACGGATGGACCGATTGAAATGATTGAAACGTTATTACATCAGAAATTTTGAAATCGGTTCAGTAGTTTTCAGGAAATCTTGAAAATACTGTCGTTTTCGTTACCACTTTATGTGAATTTAATACGTATCTTTAGGCATAACTCCTTTGTTTATAAACCGATTTAGATGATTCTTGTTTTGTTAAAAAAGGGATACCTCCAGGTATTTTAACCGACTTCAAAAAAGGAGGTTTTCAATTTGATCACATACCTATTTACCAGAATACAAGTAAATTGCCTGCACGATGCAAAAAAATCACATCAAAAAAGTAAGAAACTAAGAAATAATTCCTCGCCAAATAAATAACGTAAGTACCTACTTTGAAGTCGGGCGGGTTTTAACAAAGACAACAAAAAATCGTACATGTTTCACGCCCGACTTCAAAGTACTTACGTTATTTATTTGGTGAGGAATTATTTCTTACTTTTTTGATGTGATTTTTTTGAAGGCGGTTTTATTTTTTTATAAAAATATCCTACTAATATTATAAATGTGAAAGTTTAGATGTTTGGATGTTTGGATGTTTGGATGTTTGGATGTTTGTTACTCAATCACGCCAAAACAGCTGAACGGATTTGGCTGAAATTTGGGACATAGATACTTTGTAGCCTGGAGAGGAACATAGGCTACTTTTTATCCCGGAAAAGTATCACATTCCCGCGGGATAACGTCGTGTAGTCCACGCGGGCGAAGCCGCGGGCGGAAAGCTAGTTTTTTATAAATAAAACCTCTCCAACAGTGTACCTACCATTTTTCTTGTAGCAGCAAAATAAATGCTTAGGAGAAACTGTCATTTTTGCTTGAGTGTGTATACGTTCTTTTAATTTTATAGTTGGACTAGCTTTCCGCCAAGGGCTTCACCCGCGTGTACGTTATCCTGAGGGAATGTGATAGTTTTCCGGGATAAACATTAGCCTATGTCTGTCTTTCTTTCAAAAGAACTATTTTGAGAAAAAATGGTTTAAGAAACCTTACTGCAATTTCTAAAGGGAAGTAGCTCCGCCGGCGCACGGTAGTGAGCGAGTTTGCCTCGGAACCTTCGGAAGTCCTGTAGAACACGTAATAGGTTAGATTTTTTTTTGTGAAAAAAAAATCGTAATGCGGTTTACAAAATCCATCTACCTACCAAGTTTCAACAGTGTAGTCTTAAAAGCTTCGGAATAAAGTGGGTGTGACATACGGACGGACAGACAAATAAACAAGGTGTACATTTTACCGTATTATTTTTTAAAAACTGCGTAGAATGAGATTTCTTATCGACTAATTCCGATTTGTTAACTGACCACTTATAACTGCCCATTCAGTCATATTACTGCTCAATATTTATTTAACTGCCCGTTTCAATATTTCTTACTAATCATTTCTATTTAGTTTACTGCTCCGTTTTTACTGCTGAACTTGTTATTAAACGTGTGTTTTGTAATTTTAAACTTACCAATTCTACAATATACAAACTGCCGCTTTAAATCAATGCCTTTTAAACATATACTTAGATACATAGATTAATAACTCTTCGCTTCATAGATACAGTCCACTATAGGTCAGAGTAAGTATAAGTTCTAGTCTTTTCAAAATTGAACTGTGATTTTTTCAGTAAGTAGATTTTTAGTAGATTTTAAATTTGCAGATCATAACTAAATATCCACTGTTTGTGTTTCGAAGGGCGTCCGAAAGTAACTTTATTAAATAAACTAACTAAACTCCTTCCATTTGTAATTTTAGAAATTTATTAGAAATTGAATAATTTGAATTTTTACTTTTTTGCATTCACAATTTTTATTACTAAAAAATTGAAAATGGAGTATTTAGAAAAAATCGACCCGTCTCACAACCAGCTCCGATGGGACTTGACTCCGTAGCTCAGTGGTTACTTTTGGTGGGTTTTTCGCTATCCGGGCGACTGCTCTAACCAGAGGTTAGAGCAGTCGCCCGGATAGCGAAAGGTCATAGGTTTGAGTCCCATCGGAGCTGGTTGTAAGACGGGTCGATTTTATCTAAATACTTTATTTTTAATTTTTCAATTGAATATTTATAATAAATAAGTCCCATAGTGCCGAATGCAACATGAGCATTTCGAAATGGGAGAGATTCCTGCGGGACACCGCCATCACCATAAGCGTAATTTTATTTCGGTTACAACCTTAGTCACACTTTTATTATTACGGAATGGCTCAGCAGCTGTTAAGAGATTTAGGTACTACGAATATTAAATTATCAATTTCTCTCCTGAACTGCTCTGATGGACGGACGTCCGCAGTTCATCATAAATACCGCTAGCACAAACATTTGCTCAGCGTTCATCGGAGCTCATAGACAATATCGGACCAATACCGTAGCCGTAGGCAACCGTAGAGATATGTTGTATTGTTGTCTAAGTTAGATTGCGTATTAAGGATAACATTTGAAACATAATTTTTCCCCTTTTCTAGACATACCTATTTCCACAGAACAGAAAAAAAGACTCTTTTTTTCTGTTCTGTGCCTATTTCAGTTGACCGAACAGGCAAGATAAACTTTCTATTTTGCAATAATTATTAATCAAACCACTATGTATATCGTTTCTAGTTGATGTTTCTTTATTTTGTATGAAATCGAGCGGCGAACGCTTGCAGTTTTGTCGTCCGACGCCCGGTTCGAATCGATAAATAAATACTTATATTAAAACTTAGCAAATTGGTGACATGACACATTTAAATCTAAATTCTTTGTTATTTTAATTATAAGCATTTACAATGCTATTTTTCTTAGTCTAATTTCGTTTGGATTTCATTGTTGGTTATTCAAAAACGTTCAACGACTTCAAAAAGAGGATTGTTATATGTTGACGTGTCTGTGGCATCGTAGCACCTGAATGAATAGTCCAATTTTGATGCTTTTGTTCTTGTTTTTTAAAGTTGATGTGATCGAGATGGTATTTAGCTAATTTAAATTATTTAATTTGTGAAGATCTGTTCATACTTTTTTTTTTGTAGGGATCTGACATGTATTAATGGGTATTTACTTACAAACATTTGTATGCCATGTAAAAATAATGAAATAAAAATAAAATAATTTTTTTTAAATAAAAATTCTAAAAAGTTTGGTCGGGGACCACAAAAAGAGAATTACTAAATGGGTAATTATAATGTGTGGATCCCCACCCGAGAGAGAAATATTATTTCTAACTATTTAGTTTTTTCTTGTAACCAAATACTTCCAAAACGGCTAGCTTGACCAATTTTAATGTTTCTTTTTGTGTCTATGTGGTAGGTCTGAGAAATATACTACAACATTTTTTTCTAAATTAGAAAACTCGAATTAGTTTTTAGGGTTTCCGTACCAAAATGGTAAGAGAAACCCTTGTGGTGAGACTCAGTCTGTCTGTCACAACTGGACATCTCGAGAACTACTAATGCTATCAACTTGAAATTTGGAATAGTTTTAGATGACCTTTGCCCAACTATTTTGCAAATAAAAGAGAAATAAAAATATTTATATTTTTTTGCAACAGAAACTGAAAAGAGGTCTTAAAAATTCGAAGTGGGGCTACTAGGCCATATGGGGTATCATATTAAAGAACGCTGCTTGCACATTCTTAAACTTTTTTCTTTTTTTCTTAAGCGGCATAGTTTTCGACTTCTGATGAAAAATCGAAAAAAAACCGTTGCCCAAATAGAGAAAAATCCTTTATCCTTTATATTCCTTTTTTTGAAGAATGTTTCCTTTTAGGGCGGCTAGTGTCTGTGGCTTGTGGTGATCTTAAATCTTCGACCAAATTCATGTTGTGTTTTTATCACTAATGAATTATTACGTAATAACATTGACACGATTATTCCACGTTCTTGGGGAGTATAATGGTCCATGTTTATTTTAAGTGAATTTTACATTTGTTTACTACACAGTATTCAATATCAGAATAATAGGAAATGACATATAAAAAAATATAAGTTATTTTTATAGTGCCAATACTTTTGCGCCACCCAGTACAAAGGCACATTATAACATGAAAAAACTTATAAATCGAGCGAATACTTTAAATAAAGTGCAAATACTAAAATCAAAATAATTTATTGAGCAAACATTGCATACCTACAATACATATTAAATTGCAAGTAGATGATGTTGTGGTAATGAACAATATTTAAATCATCGTAAACAATGATAACATAGAAAAAATATTAACATAGAATTAAATATGCCCAGTCCACAACACATTAAAGCTAAGCTAAAACTAAACAATGTTATATACAGTCGATTTTATATTTATTTGTTTGGTCTCTATTTATTTTTTTCTCTCATATACTTTTCGGCTGCTTCTCCGATGGCTTTTGTGACTTTACTGGTTACTTCATGTAAGTTTTCATGAGATAAGTTCCAAGAATCAAGTGAACGTTTGGATAAGAAGGACCCCGTAGTATCGTTTGGTCTCCAACTGTTTGGATAAACTATTTTGTGTCTCAATACTGCTTTAATAATCAAAGCTCCCACGTATACAATAAAGTACACACTGAAATAAAGAGGCAAATAATAAAGCTTCTTTCCTAAATAGTAGTAGCTATACCGGTTAACACGAGGGGATTCGGTGGTCGTAGTCGTTGTGGTAGTCGTGTGGTGATGATGATGGTGATATAGGTCATGATCGTCAAAATCATGATGAAATTTGAAATCTCCAGGAAAGCCCGGAGGGAACCCTTGATCGTCCATTGGTGGTCCTGAATCCATATCCGGTTTCATGTCAGCTGGTGGTGGTGGAGGCATCATTCCTGCTCCGTCATCATTCATGTTGTCTCCCCCCTTCATAGGTCTCGGGCCTCCATGTGGCTTATCAAAAATCAACTCTGGATAGTCCCCCTCGTGGTGAAAAGGCCCATGTGGCTTGAAAACTGGCGGAGAATGGTCGCCTTCAGGAGGAGGTTTATTATAATGATATCCATGAAAATCAGGTTTATCGTCAGACATAGGAGGAGAATCTTCTTGATCGCCCATGTCCATAGATGGAGGAGAATCCATTGTTATTGGTGGCTTCTGATAGCTATAACCTACGTTTGTTGCTGGCGGTACGTCATCGTTTGAACTTGGAGGCTTGTTATATGAATATCCACCAAAGGGCTTACTCAGTGGAGGTAATGTTGGACGAAACGATGACTTAGGAGCTTGGTACTGATAACCTGAATCCATGGATCCATCGTCCGAGTCATCATTCTGTGGAGTATATGAAGGAAAGTTTGGTTGTTGGTACATTGACACAGGTGGATTATCTACTGGTAGAGATGGACCCGGTGCTTTATCAGGCCCTGCAAATGGTGGGAATGACTCATAACTTGTAGGTACAGGAAAATCATTGCCTGTAATTTTTGGGGGAGGAGGGGGTGGAGGAGGTACCAAATTCGCAACAGCCTTTGTTGGGGGACTAGATTGTTTTGATTTGCTCCCATATTCGTGTGGTAAATAGGGTTGAGCAGGGTTGTAACGATCAATTTGCTGACGTACTGGATTCACATCTTGAACTTCCCCTCTGACAGGATTTTCAATGTCTTTAAAGTTATCCATATTAAACATGTTGTTACTTTTTTTACTATTAGGAAATCCATTTGGTACTGGTTGTTTCATGTTTTTCATTTGATAGGGCTTTAGGCTCACATATGGGAAACGCAAATGTGACTCTGTCCGGATAGCTCTCGATTCATTTTCTGCCCCGTTTCCCGGATTTGAAGCAAACCTGAAAATGGTAGAAATTTTGTTGTATTAAAATAACTACCTATGAACATTTATAAAATTCAAACATATAGTCAATCAAATAACTTTAACTTACCCTGGAAAAGCAAAATTATCATCGATCACGTCTTCCTGGGTTATTGTTTTTTCATCGTTATTGTCATTTTGTTGCGGGTTTGGTTCATTTGAATTCATTTCTTCTTTATTCGATTCAACTGGCACTTCTTCCCATTTGCCAGAGTATTGGTCCTGTTTTTCGTTATCAATTATGTGCCAAATATTTTCTACGTTGTCGAGCTGCGGTGAAGACGTCGTTGTGGTTGTCGAAGGAAGATAAATTAATTCAGGAAATTTGTTATCCATGGCAGAATTATTAATCGTGTCACTTGCACTATTCGAATGTTCCTCTTTATTGATTGTTACGTCATAATTCACATCAATGTTATCTTCATCAGGCACATAAATTGGCTGTGAGGTAGTACTAGGAGAGGGTATTGTAGCACTTGCTTTTTGTCTTACTCTCTCCTTTTCCAATAAATTACGTATGGATTTTTTCATGTTATCACCACCATCAGATTCAAATTCAGCAAAAATTAAATCAGGCGTTTTCACTTTTGCCGTAGTTGTAGCCGCTGTCGTTGTAGACATTGAAGGTGGATCCATTCTTCTCCTCCAGTTGTGGTAGTAAAATGGCGCAGAACGAACTTCATCACCGTGAGATCTGGACGATGGAGTCACAACAAATACTGAAGGGCTAGGAAGGTTTAATGCTAACACGTTTGGTAACAGACACTTTAACAACCCAAGACATATTACGACTTTCATTTTCAGATTTTAATAGTACATTTGCAAACTTTACGACGACGTCTTAGTGAGATGGAGCCAAACTAAAAAATGAAGACTACGTCTGAAGAATTTCAGATGTCACAACTGTCGAGCACGGTCGAGTGTGAAATTGTGATAATTTATAGCGGTACATCAGTATGTAGCACGCCTAAGGCACGATCTAGATACCCCGAACCAAGCTGCAATTTACACTATTAACAGAACAATCAATGTCGCTCGCCACCGAGACAGAAGAAAGTGTTACAACTTTATATAAATAAATAATTTGAATTCTTACCAATTTAACATGGAAAAGTTACAGTTACAACAAAATCGCATCAGATTACTTAATTAAGGTTACTTATACGAACGTGATCACCAACTAAGGAAAATAATTAAATGCCAATAATCTATACATCTGTATCTATACAAATAAATAAAATTGGAGTGTCTGTTTGTAATATGTATTAAAATAACCGCTTTTTACTACATGCATATGATTATATATATACGGTACATATACCAAAATAACATTTTTTTTTAATTTTTGTCCGTCTGTCTGTCTGTCTGTTTGTTCCGGCTAATCTCTGAAACGGCTGGACCGATTTTGACGGGACTTTCACTGGCAGGTAGCTGATGTATAAGGAGTAACTAAGGCTACTTTTTATCCCGGAAAAATATCACATACCCGCGGGATAACGTCGTGTAGTCCACGCGGGCTTTAAATACCTACTTGGTTAGCAAGAAATATCTGCAAAATAATTACTTGAGCAAAGTATTTTTTGAACAGCAATACTTGGTCAGCCACTTGATGACAAATAATCATCAAATAATTGTGATGTTTATGTTTGCAAAATAAATATTTGGTCAATAATATTATTAAATAACGCATTATACAAACGGTCCTGTAGGGCACGCGATAGGTTAGAAACGATTGCCTTCAATTTCGTGGTTTTTTAGACGCACAGAAGTAGGAACTTGTAATAAGTAATAGTCCTGCAATTATCTACAAAAAATGTCCGGACACCTTTTATTAGGATAAAAGGATTCGCCATTTCTCAGAAAGAGCGACATTTCCATATGATGACCTAGGGGAGAAACCGTAAGAGACCAGCCAAACTATTATAGTTATTGGCATATTGTCTTCACAAAATGTATTCAGCGTGGTTGGCTTTTTCTTTTGATATACTAAAATTTAATGGCTAATTTGACCGGTCTAGGGCCATGCTTCACCACAGTGGAGAGAAGAGGTGATGTGTTCAAACAACCAATAGAATTTCGTTATTTAAGCTGAGCGGAACGGAGATGTGTTAATAACGAGATTCTATTGGTTGTTTGAACACATCTTCTCTCCCCTCCGCTTTGGTGGAGCTTGAACCTAAGTGTTCAAATCAGTTAAGTGAAAGACGAGCGGCATTTTGGCGTTGACAGAGGTCAACCGCAGCTTTGGGTAATACATAACACAGGCCAGCATCGTAAATACAAGAACAATGATAATTAACATAACTTGCTATTACTTTCATGCTTAGTTTCAACACAGTCTCCTGTTGTTTTATTTCTGAGGTTTATTTAGTCGGTTGGTAGCAATTTTAACTCTACACTTGTTTGACTTGGCTGGCATCAATATCAAGTTGTCATTTATATTTATTTCCTACTAGCGATCCGCGCCAGCTTGATTGTCCATTGATGAAAACCACCTCCTTAATCCGTTTTTAGGGTTCCGTAGCCGCATGGCAAAAAACGGAACCCTTATAGATTCGTCAAGTCTGTCTGTCTGTCTGTCTGTCTGTCTGTCTGTCTGTCTGTCTGTCTGTCTGTCCGTCCGTCCGTCCGTATGTCACAGCCACTTTATTCCAAAACTATTAAGACTACACAGTTGGAACTTGGTAGACAGATGTATTCTATAAACCGCTTTACGGTTTTAAAACAAAAATAAAAAAATAAGTGGGTCTCTCTATACATGGAACTGAAACTGAAAAATATATTTTTTTTTTATTTATATTTTTATATTTAAGCTTAAATATTTTTATAAATAAAATAAAAAAGTAAACAATTTAATAACTTGTAATATCAATAATTTCATCTTAAGCGATTGTCAAACATCTTGAAAGGTATTTCTCTTGTGTGTGAGGTTAGTAATATCTTCACATTGATAAAATTAACGCTGGCTATACAGCGCGTAAGAAGTGTTGAATAAATTCGGCGCTTCTCGTAACGACTCCATAGCTCAGTGGTTAGAGCAGTCGCCCGGATAGCGCAAGGTTCGTTCGGGTCCCATCGGAGCTGGTTGTGAGGCGGTTCGTTTTTTTCTAAATACTTCATTTTCAATAGCTCCTGTCTATTCGTCTAAGTATCTGTTACCTTTTCACGCCTAAACCCTAAATTGATAAGACTTTGATAAAATCTGGTACCTATAGAGAGCAGTGGGTGGCGTGCTTTGCCTGCGATGGCTGATGTTAAGTTTACGGATTGGGTGTTTAATAGTACATTACAGCCGAGGACAGGTAAGTAAGAAATTACATTGTCGAGGATGGTTTGAAGCACGAGCCGCAGGCGAGGGCTTTAATCATTCGAGGCAAGGTAATTTGCTTACCGTACAAGGCTTGTATAGTGCTTTTCTCAAGAAATGCGAGGAAATAAAAAAATTGGTTAACTAAATAATATTTATTAAAATTTATATCACACATGTTCGGGCAATTATTAAATGTAAATGTTATTGTTTTCCCGGGCACACTTATGTATAAATCACCCATAAAAATATTATAATACGCCAACAACAGCACAGATTCCGAAAACGTATATATGCGCCTTTTTTCACTTTTCCAAATCAGATCGTAGGTTTTCATATTACTTATATCTTTCTTTTGATTTTGCTGGCAGTAAGTTTTCTGTTACTAATTTTGCTTCTGCTCTCAAATTTGGTGGAGTAGGTACATACAATGTCAGAACTGACTGTCAGATCTGTTTCATTGTCAGAACTCATTTTGATAATTTATTACACAATATGTATTGATATCAAATCAACCGCTGAAAATCATTCCCGCCGTTTTTTTTTTAATATTGGCTTGTGAGGCCTTGTGGAACGGTCATACAGCCTATTGATACTTACTACTTGCTACTAAAATGCGCAACTTCAGTACCCGCTTCTGGGCGGTAGATGGGGCTGTACATATTTCCCATACAAGATTACTCGTAGAGGATATTTTGTCTATGATAAATCTCATTTTGTTTTTTCGATAGATGTTCGTGGTAAAGGTACATAGCGCTTGTGGTACAATGCGATGTAATATACCTAATTATGATATATAATTTACCTTTAAAATAATAATAATAATGTGGCTGTATGGTGCAAATGTCCCTTTGCTTTTTCTGTTTTTATACACAGGAATAACGAAAAAAAATAAAGAAAAAAGTTGGTAATGAATTTTAGTACTTACTTACTGCACTGATTTTAGTGCAGTAAGTAAGTACTGAAATTCATTACTGCAGTGATTTTCAAATTTAGAATGTTTACCTCGGAAAAGTGCCACGTACTGCATTCTTTTCTCAAATATAATATTAACATTTCAGAGCATAAGTGTGAAAAAGTATATTATCTTGAGCCTATAATACCTCCGTGCTTATGAAGACACGACAGGCCGATGATGGTCTGAGCTGCATTTGCATTGGTTAATACTTACCCCTCAACTGCAATGGCCTGTTCACCTTATCCATGTATAATGAAGGCATGTACCCCGACACTGGGACATTAAAATGAGACCTTGGAGAACGCCTATCTACCTACTTTTTAACACGATATTTTGAAGCGATTTAATCAAAGTACTCGCGGACGAATTCGCGGGCGGCCACTAGTACTAATACAAAGAGATTCTGTAGTATTCCATCCATGGTGGTAATTAACTCATTTCGGCTAGCTAGACTTTATGGTAGTTACATTGTGTTGCCTAATATTGTGTACCTAGAGGTCTTACAGCGATTTTGTCCTACCTTATTTATCGAAATTTTATTTTTAAGTACCTACATTGTTACAATCCAGCAGAAATAATAAGGTACAGTCGAGTTCAATAATATCTGTGAACTTTTGAACTTTGTCGTAGTCATTATTGTGACAATTGGGTATTTGACTGTTTTTTTTTATTGACTTAAAATGTGCATTCAATTAGTAGCAACACAACATAGGTATTTATTTCAAATATCTTACATATTTACAGCGATATAGAGCATCAAACTTTCAAATTAGACAATGAGAGCGCTATAGAAACGTGACGTCACATTTCTATAACGCCATTCTCTCGCCATAGAAAATTTCGTTTTAGAAAGAGATAGCTACAGTCACAATTAAGTAGCTCATAATTCGCTTATTATAATATATATTGAATTTCTTTTTTCACATTTGTTATCAATAATGTTATATTTCTGAATGTCATAATTAAATATCTACATTTCAACAACAGTCAAACACCCAATTAGGTAGCTCATAATTCGCTTGTTATAATATAATACAGATTGAATTTATTTTTTCACATTTGTTATTCAATAATGTTATATTTCTGAATGTCATAATTAAATATCTACATTTCAACAACAGTCAAATACCCAATTTGTACAGAAAGTCAGAGACGATGTCAAAGAAACGACAAAGTCCAAAAATGCACAGATATTATAGAACTCGACTGTACCTATATAGTCGCTTAACATGGACTGGCGGGTCAAAAGTATCTTATATTTTACTTGCACTTTTTTCAAGCTCTAAATAGCCATGCCATAGTTTATATTAAAAATAAACGTGCAAGTAAGTATCGATTTTGTCTATGCCTATTAATTGTTTTTACTTTTGAAAGCACCTTTAGTATTCTGTTTTACTTTTTATATGTAGACGAATTTGATTTTTAAACGAAAATCATTCTTGCTTTCAACAAATTTATTTTTATACATAAATAATAATAACTTAATACTCTATATACACATATTTTACCAATATTTGGCATATTGGCAATACTTAAATTAATTTGTATTGTATACTCGATTTAACCTAGTTTAACCAATAAATTCTATCCGTTCTTAACTTTACTGTTCTCTTTCTTCGCTTCGATGGAACTCTCCGTATCATTATAGGCCGGATTGTCGACTCCGGAGTCACTACCGCCATCTATGTTGTCTGGAGTTAGCTTTGGTTGAGATGTATCCGTTGCTTTTGCCGTATCGTCTACAGCGCTTTCAACTTTATTGCTTTCAAGTTTAGCAGGGTCAGCATTCGAATTAACTTTCTCAGTGTCCATACTGTATGTTTCTCTGTTCTCGACGTCTGCCGCCGGCTTCTTCTTGCAGAGGTCGTTGTCGTCACCGACAGCCCTCTTACGGATGTAAAATTTGTTGAATAAAAAGTAGATACAGCCAGTTAATAAAGTAGCTGCGGAGAATATTTGATACGTAGGTCTTGTTCCGAAATATTTCATTAGGTAACCTCCAATTAAACTTCCCGCTCCACGACCTGTAACAATAAAATAGAGAATTTGAGTTTTGTCAAATTATTGATATAAGACTCATTCTTGCAAATACTATTCGTTATTTCATGATATGATATGATTTTACTAAATTTACTAGCAAATAGCTTTCAGCCAACTTTGGGAAATTTCAAATCGTTAATGAAATTATTAGCTTTGGTGTTTCAAAGCATATAATTTCATTAAGAGGCGTGTGTAGCAAACGGTGTTCATACAAACGGCGATAGCGTTTTCCACTCTCTGAACCTTAACATACAGCAATGAATTTTCGGTATGGAGACCGTTTGCTACACATTCCTCTTAAGTAGGTTGGATTTTCCCATTAAACTCTGTTGAGTTCAAAAGTCATTCTCAAAAACCTAAGCTTTACGTTTACGAACAAAAACAATGTGACTAGACGTTCTAAAACCGGAAACTGGGAGAAATTAAACTCTGCAAACCGAAGTCCGGGTGAATGGAAAGTTTTCGAACGTTAGACATGCGCAATCCGATTAGTGAATTGTATAATATTTTGTTACCGACCAACTATCTGCTAACAAATAATTTGATAAAAAAGCAGATTGCACTTCTCTGCAGCCGATTTGATTAATCGAGAAAGGAAGAACAAAAGGTGAGAGGTAGAGTCACGAAGTAAGAAGAGATATCGAAGTTTTATAGCATGCAAAAATTAAATCTATTCTATCAGATTACATGATCGATCGTGTCGACATTCGTTTGCGATTTGAGTTTTTGGATTTCCTTAAACGAAGTACAGTCGCCATTCTTTGAGCTTTGCCAACACACACAGCTTTAAAACTTCTACTTCCAAAGCTGTGTTAGCAAGAGATTCAAATACCATAACGGGTTAGGGGTGCTCAATAAAAATAGATGGTCTCCAATCCTACGGTAGTTACAGTCTCGGTTTCGATGGTTGTGGACTAGATTAATTATAAGAAATGTTAACCCATTCCACGGGAAACCACTGTAAAGTTACTTAATCTTACCGACGACACCGTATTAGAGACCGCCGAGCAGGCTCTGCACTGAAGTGCTAGTGTTGATCAGACAGCCAGGGGCTGTAAACTTACAGTCAACGTTTGCAAAAAATTATCAATGCCCTACTGAATGTCTTACTGAGACGGCGTAGGTAGCAGAGCCCTTGCACTAGCCCCTACACGGAGGCAGGTAGGTGTCGGTGGTGGTGGAAGAAAGATGCACAGCATACGACACGAAAGCCGTCAATTTTAGCGATGACGTCACCAACTGCAGTGCCTTTTCATCTCACAGTTAACCATACCAAAGTTGCTCAATGTCTTACCGACGCCGTAGTAGAGTCCGCCGAGCAGTCCCTGCACCGAGGTATCGGTGGTGGTGGAAGAGAGACGCGCAGCATACGTCACTGCTGCCGTGAACGACAGCGATGACGTCACCGACTCCAGCGCCTCGAAGATTAAGCACAGCCAGGGGTTGTAGATGAGCGAGTACCCTGTAACAGACAATAGATTGTTGTTAATTGAAATATAGGATTATTTTTTATCGCCGCTAATCGTTGGCCTCAGACGTAGGCTAAGCAAACGTCTTATCCAACAATTTACAATAATATGAGAAGCGTTGAAGTCTTTTATATGAGTGTATTTTTACCACGTTTTTATTAGGTTGCTTTCTTGTTTGTACGCAAATTTTGCAAACGATTTTATACTAGCTTCTCGATGAGCTAGAGACTTGAAACTTTGAACATAGGTCAGAACTGGATGACAATGCAATATTACGGGGTCATTGAGCTGATCTGATGATGGAGCCGGAAGAACGCCACAGGAACTCCCATGATGCAACCGTGCTACCCCATCGTGTTTGGGCTCGTTAGAATTGTCCTGACACGTACTCTGACGGGAGACGAGGTTCATGGTCTGATGAGGAAGCCGGAAGGCCATGTCATAGGAACTCAATATTGAAACCATACAACCCCATCGAGTTTGGGCTCGTTTGAATCGTCTTGACGAGTATTCTATTGGAAAATATTTCTAGCCTGTTTTAAAAACGTGGTTTTTAAAATAAAATTTTAAAAGAAGAGATTATTTTATCGTTGTATTGTATGTGCTGCAAAAATAAGTAACAATTACAAGATTTATAGCAGCATCGTAGTCTTAACACTTATTTTAGTTAAATTCTTTGGATGAGAGTGCTAACAAGAGCAATAAAAAAACCTTCTGTAGTTAGTGGTAATTGAATACTTAATTGTTGAAATTTCACATCAAATACTACACAATTTGCTCAAACTAAAAATTTTATTTTAGTTTAACTCTGGTAACCCTAGGTTTACCTACCGCTTTGAGACGAAATAAATTATTTTCAATACCTATAGACTTTTAAAACGGAAATCAAAGGTTTGTCATATCTTACCAAGCAGTCTTATAGCGTAGAAAACGAATCCTATAAACAGCACGTTAGCATGTCCCAATCTTCGTATGATGGGTCCTGACAGCACCAGGAGAGGAAGACCAGCTATCCCCCCCACGGTGATGGTGACGCCCATGAGCGACCGCGACGCTCCCAAGTCTTGAAGTAACCAGAACAGGAAGCTCTCGATGTAGCCCCACGCCGTGCCTGCAAGGAAACCAAGGTGGAATAAGCACTTGGACACAGCAATGTTATCATCATCATCATCAGCCATTTAATGTCCCCATTACTGGCGCTACCTTCCTTATGGATGGTTAAGGAGAATGGGCCATGACTAGGCTTGCCAACTGTCCCAATTTAATCGGGATGTCCCGATTTCAGGCCCCTGTGTCCCGCGTCCCGACCACAGTACTGGCGGGACGCTAATTGTCCCGATTTTTGACATCTAAGTACATTCTTTTTTATTTTATTCCCGCCAGTTTTGCTATTTTTGTTTCTAAAATAAATTGCAAATCTCAAAATAAATACCTACCTATTCTTTTAGGAACAAATTTAAGCTAGTAAGTAGTTCACTTCATTGACTGTCTGATATTCTGAGTCTGTGCATTGTTGTTTCCAGTACGAATTTCTACCTTTTGTTTATTACTAGGTAGGTATGTATGTACCTATATGATATTATGATGATTAAAAACGTTTGATTGAAAACCCGATTTCATTGAAGTTGTCCCGCTTTTTTTCACATTAAGGTGTATCGATGAGCTCAGTGGCGCCGACAATGGAAATAAATCAATTGCATTTTATTAAAGGCTTGTATTAAAAGTTTCGGTTATTTCGCGCAGGTGAAACAGTGGAATGCATTTTTTAAATATACTTTTCTCAAACTCAAACAAGAACTCAAACTTACGCAATAAGTCGTGAATCTCAATAGTGCCAAAAGTGGCCACATTTGGCAATATCGAGATCCATAACTTGGTGCTCATATTTGAGGCCATGAAAAACAATTAAAAATTGCATTTTGCTCTTCTTTTTGCGCGAAATAACCGAAACTTTTAATCCAAGCCTTTAATAAAATGCAATTGATTTATTTTAATTGAATCGGGAGTGCAGCTTATATCTTCATCACTTGCAGAACTATTTTTTTTCCTAATTAGCACGTAATAATAAAAAAATCACAAAAACAAACAATATTTAAAGTAAAAGTTTTCTATTCCCGCCTTTTTTCATCTTTTGTTATTTATTTTTTTCAAGAATGAAATTGAGCTTCGCCGTTCGATATTTAAAATTGATGACTATTATATCGAAGCTACAACAACGAATTGGGTATTTGACTGTTGTTGAAATGTAGATATTTAATTATGACATTCAGAAATATAACATTATTGAATAACAAATGTGAAAAAAGAAATTCAATCTGTATTATAACAAGCGAATTATGAGCTACTTAATTGTGACTCTAGCTATCTCCTTCTAAAACGAAATTTTCTATGGCGAGAGTATGGCGCTATAGAAATGTGACGTCACGTTTCTATAGCGCTCTCCTTGTCTATTAAGAAAGTTTGATGCTCTATATCGCTGAAAATATGCAAGATATTTGAAAATAAATACCTGCATTGTGTTGCTACTAATTAAATGAACATTTTAAGTCAATAATTTTTTTTTGTCAAATACCCAATTGCAACGCGACTCTAGTTACTCTACCCTAATTTTTAAAGGTCCTGCTTAAGGATTCAAGAAAATGAAAATTGTTAGTGATTCCAATTATAGTAGATACTTGAACATTTTTATCATGAATAAATGAACTGAACTTTCCTTTTGCACTTTTTTGTGTAGTTACATTATGTATGTATGTAGAACACACGTAGCACAGTATTCGTCTGACAATCAGTGCTAAAGTCGTATGGCATGTTTAGAACTAACTGATGTTTGTTTGTCTAATTTATTTAACCATACCACAAATTCGTAAGTATACTAGTTATATTTAATCTGTAAGAATGTATTTATTCCAATATTCAACCGTAATAAGAGAACCATGAAAAGAACGTAGAGCAAGTAAGAGAAAAAGTATAAATTAAAATCACCGATAGAATGAAAACAAATCTGTGTACTGTAGTGTGTTACAGCCGTTAGATGAAATTGTAGGCTGTGGGCAGTTAGCTTTTTAAAAAGGAATAGAAACTGTTTTACGATTATATTCTCAAATCAATCTTTAAAAAATATGAGTTTAAAAATGAAAGATGGATTTGACGCAGTCATATACTAGACGGTAATAAAGAGAGAAGTTCCTTTAAAAATATAACATATCTTGATATAAAGTAATACAGAGAAAAATGAAATAAAAGCCCAATTACCAGAAGAAAGTATTTTATTGAAAAATACCTGTAGAATAAAGTGAGAGACTGTGAGATCTCTCACAGTGGTGAAGCCGCCGGGTAGAAGACAGGAGAAACCAATGGAAGTATTGTATATTTAATTGTAGATACATAATTTTCTTTTTCCCCGAATACCTAGGAAAAAGCAGCTAAGCGAGTGGCCCTAATATTTTGATATAAAAAAAAAAAAAAAAAAATATATCATTTTTCTGATCGGCGGACATTTTGTGAGAAAATATTTTCACGGAAAAATTTTCACAATGGAGTCGATATCAACCTGTTTCTCGGGCAGTCCGCATGAATCCTTTTCATCATTCTTAGAAGAGTTCAAGGAAGCGGCTGCCAAACAAAAATTCATTTCGTCGAATGAACTCCTGATGTTAATACCATCATATTTGAAGAACGGGGCATTATATTTCTTTAGGGAAGTTAAGAGCTCTGTTAAGACATTTGATGAATTGGTGGAAAAATTCAAGGAAGAATTTGTGGAGTTGGATTATGGTGAAAAATTCTACAATGCGAGACAGGAGAACAGGAGTCCCCTGGATTATTTTTATTATTTAGCCAATCTAGCAGGGAAGGCTGGCATTGTAGAAGATAATATATTCATAACACAATTCCTGAGGAATCTACAACCATATTTACGGAGTAGATTGATGCTAACCCATTTCACGGATAAAAAGGCATTGAAAGCAGTATTGATCCAAATGGAAAAAATTAGCCCTGATAGAAAGGAAGAAAATATAAATGTTTATAGAAACTCGGCGAGTTTTGGTCCAAATATGGCCACAGCTAATAAAGGGGGGGGGGGGAGATAGTAGGCCGTGCAGGCCATTTAATTTTAATACGCCGGTACAGAACCGAGCGAGATATTCATCGTCGCCGCGTGCTCAAGAAGCTGGTGTTGGTCATAGTGTTAATGGTTTTAATGTATATTCTAGGAAAGCGGAATATGTACCACGTCGCAATGACGTAGGACGAGGAGAACATCTCTCCTGGCGGATGCAACAGCATGGCACGGAGGAAGTAGGACGATTGGGGCATGCGAATGTTGTTGCGGACGGAGCGTCGTCGGATCGACAGGTCAGACCAGTTGTTCCTTTTTATGCGCATAATTTTGCAGATGTGGCCCTGATCGATACAGGTGCTACAATTTCATGTATCAGCCAGACCGCTGCGGTACAAATGAATGCAAGGCGTGTGGCTGATGATGAAAGGTGTGCGAAAGCAGTGAATGGGAGCTTATTACAGATAGTAGGAAAATGTAGCGTAGATTTTTCTTTAAATAATTTTAATTTTTGCCATGAATTTTTAGTAGTAGCTGATTTGAACCGTAATGTTATTTTAGGAGTAGATTTTTTAGTAAAGAATAGAATGAATATTGATATGGGTAATTCATGTGTGTATTTTTTCCAGAATAAAATATTGTTTTGTGATGACAGTCAGAAACAAAACACGATTCGTGATAGGATTCTTTCAGAACAAAAGATAGAATCGATTTTTCTTGACAGTTCGAGTTCGATCGCGAGCGAACAAATGAAGTTCAGGGGAACAGCTGACAATAAGGGTTGTGACGTAGTAGGTTCGATGGGTTTTCAGGGTTTGAATAGGAAAGATTATGTTGATTGTTCGGATTCGCGCAAAGTTGCGTGTGGGGTAGAAGAGAAATGTGTTAAGGTAGAGAAGGATTTAGGTAGGATTAATAAGCGGGGTTTGTTAGATTTATCAGAGGGGAAAGTAGACGAGTTTTCGAGCGAACAGTTAGATAAGCCAGGGATAGTACCGGTTAATAATAATGTAGGAATGAGCGGGGATGAGTCTCCGGTGCAACGGGACGTTGTAGGTAAAGCCAACGTAGTGGCAGATTTTGTAAGTAGGGAGTTGTTGAATGAGGAAATAGGGCGAAAGGTAGGAAAGAAGCAATCTTCGTTACATATTGAACCTGATAATGGTATAGATTTGTTTAGCATCAACGTGCCGGCAAAGGTTCACGCGAATAATAGTAATGTACAGGCATCAACGAAAGTATTGCCAGATAGTATTTTGTTAGGTAGGGAAAAACGTTCAGCAGCAGATCGTTCGTTGGGGTTAAATGTGATAGGTTTAGATGAGACGGTAACAGAAAAAGTTATCGTATAGGCGGATTATTTACTAAGGCTTTAAATAATATTGCGAGGGCGCAAGTTATTCAGAAGCGGTATTATGATAGGAAGGTACGACCTAGATCGTTTCGGGTCAATGACCAGGTCTTATTGTATGTGCCAAGGCGAGTTACGGGTAGATGTATGAAGTTGGAGCGGCTGTACCGTGGTCCTTATAGGGTTGTACAGAATGTGGGACGGTCTGATTTGTTGATACGTCGTATAAATTCGCGATCGCGTGGGGTGGTTGTACATTCGAATCGTTTGAAACGTTTCGTGCCACGCTGATGTATCTGTCTGATAGAATGTTAGATGATAGTTATTATTCGTAAATAAGAAAGTTATTTGTGGTTACATCTTTAACCTGTAATTTTATCCATGTTGTATATTTGTGTTTTAGGAAAGATGTATTGTATGGTTGTAAATATGATATTAACCGGTGTTTCTTTTTCATGTTGATCCTGAGCTTTGATGACTGATGAGCTGGAGAATGAGGCCACATTATGAGCGTACTAGGTCGTGCGTTGCGAGGACCCAAGGATATATCATGTAGCATACTAGGAATTTCCGTGGTAGTCTACCTTTGTATGGGAAATATTTGTTGGTTGACATAGTTTGTTGGACCGATCGCTTGATTTTATTTTTGGGAGCAACATGATAAGGCAATAAGCTATTTGTCATGGGGTCCTGGTTTTGGTCCCACGCCCTTAAGAATGAGATTGAGACGAGTTGGTAAGGTAAGAGTAAGGGATTGTTCCCAAGGTTGATAACGAATGTTTCTCAAGGAAAGTAATTTCTGACATGGAATAAATCGGGTATTCTATGCATGTTCGGAATTCCTTTGTAGTATTTTACCTTGGGTAATCGTTGGAACTCACGATAGTCATCTTGAAACTTTGAATGGTAACAGATCATTTCGTGAACTTCGATAGATTATGTGAGATGATTGTATATTGTGGTATCGGCTTTAAGAGTAGTGGATTTCGCTGTGTGGTTGGGACAATATCTATGGCCTCATTCTTAAGCATCTTGAATTTGTTTATTTTTTTAAGAAGCTTTTGTATCTGGTTGTATTTTTATCGTCTTGATTACATAATATGTGTTATTTTCTGCATTTGAAAAAGATAATTTTTTCTTCTGTCTTTGCCTGCGTTAATTTTGGATTATTTCTATTCGGTGGAAATAGATCACGAGTTGGTGATATAATTACAATAGTTGGCAAGGAGGAAAGTTTAGTGTTAATAAATAACGGGATCGTGGGAACCTCTGGTAAATTTTTAGACCAGTTTTTTTTGCCAGATAGTTTATCGAATGATGATCGTTCGAGAAGCTAGATCCTAGCTGGGTCATGTTTCCATGGTTCTATGGTTTATAATTCCGTTTCTGGTCTTAGCTAGTTTAGATTTTAAGTCGCGATACAAAATGTACTGGAACTTGTAATGATTATTTAAGTAGGGTCTGCACCTTAAGTGTGGATAGGTTATTGGTTAAGTAGGGTCTACGCCTTAAGTGTGGATAGGAGTTTGGGGTTAGGATCTACACCTTAAGTGTAGTTAGGTATGTATTTTGAGGGTCATGCCTTATGTATGATCGAATTTTTTTTCTTAGGGTTGTCACCTGTTGAAAAAAAAATTTTTTTCTCCGATGAAAAATTTTTTTTTTGAATGGAGGGGGGAATGATTGTAGTGTGTATAACCACAGCCGTTAGATGAAATTGTAGGCTGTGGGCAGTTAGCTTTTTAAAAAGGAATAGAAACTGTTTTACGATTATATTCTCAAATCAATCTTTAAAAAATATGAGTTTAAAAATGAAAGATGGATTTGACGCAGTCATATACTAGACGGTAATAAAGAGAGAAGTTCCTTTAAAAATATAACATATCTTGATATAAAGTAATACAGAGAAAAATGAAATAAAAGCCCAATTACCAGAAGAAAGTATTTTATTGAAAAATACCTGTAGAATAAAGTGAGAGACTGTGAGATCTCTCACAGTACTATGCGATTATTATAAGAATAGGACGGGTTGTTGACAAACTTCACTCTGAAAAGGTACAGTTCGCAAGAAAGTGCAAAACAAAATGAAAATAGTTTTTTTTATTTTGGCAGAAGGTGGTTTGGGTATTACCACTTTAAAAACGAAGTTTTTTTTATATTTTAAATTCACCTATTCGTTATGTCCGCGCTAGACATAAAACAAACATTTGAATAAATGTTTGGACACATGTGTAGCACGGGTATTTGAGTATTGGTTCAAAGCTTTGAACCTTCTAGGCAAGCGCGTTTCATCGTAGATCGCATCAACGCTTAACATCAGGCGTGATAGCGGACAAGCGCTTGCCTATCAACCAATAAAAAAAATAAAAAAATAAAAAAATACTAGAACATATTTTATAGTACTTTGCAATGTCAGAAGGAAAAGTCATCAATCTAACTTCAATCAAACGTGCATAATCTAACTGGCCAATCCTTTTACCATGATAGAACAATACAATTTTTCACTAGACCCCCAATTTACCAATTTTATTGTAAAGTTGAAGTTGAATTCCTGTTTTATTTAAATACTTAAACCAGTAAATAGAATAAAAATTCAATTTATTCTGTGTTGTTGAAGCATAGTATTAAAGTACCCCGCAAAACAATAAGTATGAAAAAATGGGTTCAGTTAAATATCACAAAATTTTAATTTGATTGAGATTCAAATTACCTGATCATTTTCGTAAAAGCATACTTTCATGAGTCCTAATACTTTCCGAAAAAATCAAGTTACTTAATGATTTGTATTTATCTGCAAATATTTAATATGTTTTGGTTTGCACGAACATCATTATTTATCACTATGCCATGATGAAGTGAAGTGAAGTTAGTTCGACAGCATTTTGACAGCTTGACGTCACAACATGGCGGTGTCCCTATCTTATTCTTATAATAATCGCATAGTATAGGCACAGAATAAGCAACTTTTCATACAGTAGGCCGACGGAGACGTCTAGACAGGTCAATCGTGCGGGGCTTGCGGTGTGAGACGGGGGAGTGGTTGTCCCGAGTTACATACAACGCCGTTCATAGTAACTCGGGACAAGTCTTCCAGGGCTATCACGTCTTTATCGTTATAATTTATTTTTAATTAATATTATGGTGCATACGACATGTAGTGTGAGTGAGTGCAAATCTTCATCTCGCTTAGTATAAATTTTGACAAGAAAACAACAACACAATGTCAAAAATAAAAAAAAACAAGACGGTGGCCAACTTTTTTTTTTGTAAGCCGATTTTGATGAATTAATTGGACACAAAGCCTCCATGCGTCAAAAGATCCGCAAGACAATTTTGTTTAGCAATGTATAGTCTAACTAATAAACAGATTTTCATTACTGTACGTGGACTTTTCATTTCTATCCATTTTAGCAAAATACGCCTATCAGAAATACAGACATACATTTCATATAAGTACATACAGGTCAAACTGACAACCTCCTTTTTTTAAGTCGGTTTAAAAGTGAGTATGCTTATAAAGCATATATGTATGTGTCGATTGTCACATTATTGCCTCATAAGTGATGCAAAGTACCCTCTATGCTTTGCCTCGCGGAGTCCTCATCTTATTATACTCTTTATTGCACATTAAAAAAACACATATAAACAAATATAATTAAAACAAGTGAGCAAAGGTGAACTTATCTCTAAAAGAGATCTCTTCCAGTCAACCCAGAACGTGTAAGAGATAGATAAATAAGCAGGTGACGTAAAGTGCAAAACTACCTATATGAAATAAATAAATACAAGATAATACCTAATAGATAAATACCTAACACAATATATAATAAATATTTAAAATAAATATTATATACATATATAAATACAATACATAAATTATATACTATATAGTGGGTAACTTTACTATATCAGATTTCATTGGATTGGAGCAATTTGTGCAAGAAAGTGCGCTTTCAGTTTCGTTTTAAACGACTGAACATTCCGACTGTCCTGGATGTCCGACGGAAGTCTATTCCAAAGCTGCGCAGCTCTAACAGTGAAGGAATTGAGAAGGAAGTTGGTGTTGCTTCTAGGCAGCTCAAGCGTCTTAGTGACACACTTAACTAATATTATAAATAGAAAGTGAGTTCGGATGTTTAAATGTATGTTTGTTTTAGCTACAAGAGCTCCCTAGGAAGCGTGGTGTTCGAATCCTACGTGAACCAAGTCTGGTTAACTATAAATTGTCCTCGAAAAACCAAATCGTGTAGTCACTCACGTCTCTCTCATTAGAGAGGGACGCACACCATAAAAGGGCTATCTCGCTCGGCTCGGATGTAACTCATGAGTGCGCAATCTTGTTATATTATAATATCTTTGATTTGCATTATCAATTATTTTATTAATTTAATATCGCAATACCAATGTACCCACCCGGGGTCATAAAAGGTCCACCGTCACATTTTAAAGTGACAACCCTTACGTACTTACGTAAATACCTATACAGGCGTCGGCATCGTCCAACTTTAAGGGCGTCGTCCAACTGTATAGAAAGATTGCTTAAACTGTGGTATAGGTAAGTACATCAGATGTAGAAATCGATAAACTTTTTGTATAATGTTAGCAAAAGTCGATTATTCTTATAAATAAATTGTTCAAGCATATCAAAGCACTTTATTCTTGGCTTGAGGCTTGATTCGGTTATACACAGATTTGTTGACGATAGTACCTATGATGAGAGGATGGTCAGATCATTTACAATCCCTATCCGCTCGAGTGCTTCACTACCCAACGCCATTTGGTCTCAAGTAGGGTTACCATATCTCAGGATTTGGCCTGAGATCTCAGGATTTTTGGACTCATCTCAGGATTGCGGCCGGATTTTGCAAAACTCATGAAATCTCAGGATTTCTATGCTTAAGATTAAAAGATCTTTATAGATCTTTTAGAACAAACTAATTTCCTTTGGTAATAATTACTTCATAAGTACTAATTTATCTTAGTGTAGATGCATAACTTTTTAAGTAAGGTTTTTTCTTTAATTATTGATTTATTGCTTTAAACTCAGCTTAAACTCAGGCTTTTTCAATGGAAATCAGGCCTATTCTCAGGACTTTTGTTTTTTTCATCTGGTAACCCTAGTCTCAAGTGCCTGTCACTATTCCGGGAAAAAAACCCGCGGGAATTCCCGCGGATTCCTGCGGTAATTATTTTCTTATGATTTAGATTTTGAAGTGTTCGTCATAAAGTGATGTTTTAATTATTCTGAATGACATGAGGCATTAAATGCCTTTTTTTATTTGTAATTTAACGTAAATAGTGTAGAAATAATCGCTTAACATTGACAAGGAGAATAAATTCATTGTGTAGGAAATACTACGAAATACGTAATTATATGCAATGTTACACAAAAATATAATTGTTTGTACGTTTATTATGTATGTACCATAATTAAAAATACACAAATCTAACAAAATAAATCTAAATCCTATAAATGTACAGTTTTGATTTTGACAAACAGCACCGTTATTCACATGTCATTATGACTCGATTTTTAACTTTTTTTACCGTCACAGACTACTACTAACAATGGTGTTGGTATAGAAAAATGCGCATGGGTTCGTTTCAAAGGAGAAGGATTTTTTTTCTCTATTTACAATGAATTAGTTCGTTAAAAAGGTGAATTTGTGAAGAACGAAAAAAACTAAAAATTTCCGTCTACAGTCCCAAGTAGCAAGTGACGGTGATTATTTTTTCGTGACTACAGTCCCAAAAGCACTCGAGCGGAAAACTATATTAGTATTAGTTGAAGCACAGATTTATGATTGGTCTTCGCGTTCGCATGCAATGGGTAACAACACAGCCATCTCTATCGTCTTCTACAAGCCATGCACCGTTTGCATCGTTTGACAGGTAAACAGCGAGTAAACCTCGAGTACTGAATCCTATGGAGATGGCATATCTTCTATGCATCTATACAAATAAATAAAATTGGAGTGTCTGTTTGTAACATTAAATAACCGCTTTTTACTACGTGCATATGATTAAATATACGGTACATATACCAAAATGACATGTTTTAAATTTTTGTCTGTCTGTCTGTTTGTTCCGGCTAATCTCTGAAAATAGAGACGGCTGTGGTAACAGGTAATATAATGATTAAGTTAGAGTTAGTCACTCTGGCTCAGTTCTGGACTAGACGATTTAACCATCAAACCAATTTAGATTTTAAATTTTTTCTATGCATTCACAATGCAAATCTGTAGAGTCTGCAGAAAAAAAGTGATAGTAAAAAACCAAGAGCCCTGCAATCCCGCCGAAAGCTACTTGCAGGGTTCGTGGTTTTTTACTATCAGATTTTTCCATCAAACCAATTGCTTATTGCGAAAGCTCATATATTCCCATTCTTGTAATGTTACATATTTTTAAAAGATTTATATAACACGTTCACTGCGGGAGCGTTTTTACCTGCCTTTCCGTTAGACCTGCGTCGGGCTCATTAGATCCAATGCTAAACTTTTCTATGGTGCGTTACATGGTCGAAAAGACCCGGTGGACTTCTCTGTATAAAAGTAAGATTATCTCTGTAATAAAGATAATTAAACTAAAAAATATTTTTGAAATATGTTTCGAAAGCAATAATTAATCTACAACTAGATTCGTAAGTTGATCTGACTAGTATATATATTATAAAAAATTAGTGATGTACCCAGGTAATAAAACAACGATATCAAAACTTATGTATTCTTAATTATACTAAGGTAACATTTGAATTATGTTTTTCTTTGAAACATTCGCGGCATAATGTTTTATACAAATTGTGCATATAGTTTTAACCTTCTTCACTTTATTATTAGCTTGCTTGCTATTAAAATTTTCACGCAATTTATCATAACATCCTGCACAATTCCTTTTTTAGATGATAGAGGATTAGATGGCATATTATTTGTAGAAGGTTCAGCAACATTTTGCAGTATTTGTAATGTATTGCCAGTTGATGGACTTGATTAAATAGAACTTTTTTTAATGTCACTTACATTGTCAGACATTACAAGTGTTCGTCTTGATTGCTTCATTTTGCAACAAAATAACTAATTACTAGTAGGTAGCTATATGAATATTGCACTGTCCTTTAGCACTACCCGATACAGGTTTTTTATTAATATGTAATATGTTTTAAGAGACCATGTCAAGCCTATAACTATCTCTTTCCTATACACTAGGGAACCTATTCAAGTAGGTGCCGCACCAGAGTAAGATGCACATAATTTATCACCGCACCGTAGGCTAGATGAGCATCGGATCCTATCCACCCGATAACGCAGTGAACGTGTACAAATACGAACTACATAGCAACTTTTGTTACAAAATCATAATTTTTTTTTTCTGGAATCCAATAGATTAATCGTAAGATGAGAGTCGACAAAGTTTTTAGGGGTCTTACTTTCTACTACTTTCTACTTCTTTTACCGAGTGTTTCTTACTTACTTCGGAACAAATAACTGTATGCAGTTCACTAGGAAAACGTCTGTAACCGATTTATGTAAACCAGTTACGTAATGAATATGGGGCGGCTTTTTTGATATCAGTCGACGTTTGTCTTGAGGGTATTATTTTTCACAGAAAGGAAAAGACAATACAGCACACATTATGTTGAAGAAACAAAATGTGCGGAACGGAAATACGAATTAAGTTCACATTAAGTACTTTTTTCTTCAATTGGAACTTTTGCAAAACTTAAATTGATGAATTACTATTTACTATCATATTCGTAGTAACTAGATACTTTGTCGTTTGGTCAGTGGATGAGATCGTTTTATAAGCGGTTTTTATCAGGTCCTATAGGTACTAAAAATAAAATAATTAAATAAAATAAATATATTTTTTCAGTCAACAAAGTTATTGCTATGAAAAATAATTTTATTATTATTTATTAGTAGGAACTATGAAATTAGCAAATGCTTTTGTTCCCGATATTAACAGCTGAAAGTCTACTCAATAAAATAAGATAAACAATACCTAGTAAACATGTTATTTTTAAAATTCATTTATTCTGGCTGTATTATTAGACTTTAATCACTCCATTCTATTTAATCCATGACGCATTGTCTTAAAAAGTAATTGAAGGTTACTTCTGTATCTGTTATTTTCGTCCTACTTAGTTAATATGAAGAACTATTCATAGAAAAAGGAAAAACTTTATTTAAAACACATAAGTACAATAGGATGACAAATGTAAAAGGTACAAGTTTTTTGCAATCGCTAAAAACACGAGTCATTGTCTAGGTAGGGTTCCCTATTTGAGTGCGAAAGTTGGTAATGCGATTTTCAGTATATCGAACACGGTGTGTCGAAAACTCCGTAGTGCTATGTTTTATTATACCGATGCTTTACAAGTGCGACGTAACGTTTGTGCGAAAAACGTTAGGTCGACAAACCTTACAGCGATGATTCATTAGTTCGTTGATTTGTTTGTTCTATGACATGTTATTTCGAAATTTCTGTTATTATGTAGCTTTTTCAGATGTAAGTAATTATATTGATTCAAAACTCCTCCTTTTTAACCGACTTTAAAAAAGAAGGAGTTTACTAGTTTGACCTGTATGTATGTGATATTATGAATTATATAATACTAGCTTTCCGCCCGCGGCTTCGCCCGCGTGAACTACATGACGTTATCCCGCGGGAATGTGATATTTTTCCGGGATAAAAAGTAGCCTATGTTCCTCTCCAGGCTTCAAAGTATCTGTGTCCCAAATTTCAGCCAAATCCGTTCAGCCGTTTTGGCGTGATTGAGTAACAAACATCCAAACATCCAAACATCCAAACATCCAAACATCTAAACTTTCACATTTATAATATTAGTAGGATTTGAGTATAGCGTTACACTTAGGCTTCCAAGCACGTGTGCTAAATTTCGTAAGTGTAGGTATGTAATGTTTATATTATGTTAGTCCACGAATATCTCAAAAACTGAAAGTCGTATCGAGATGATTCTTTTGATTTTAACAGGTGTATTTCATTTCATGAAAATCGGTTCTGTAGTTTAGATTAATTTTTTAATGGATTCCCGGGGGCACGGGTTCGAATCCCGCCTGAAAGCTACTTGAAAGGCTTGTGGTGTTTTACCATAAGAAATCAATCATAATCGTGTCTCAATCGTGTTTCAATTGTAGTTCAATTGTAGTGCTTTTTTACACACTAGTAACAAGAAATGTATACTTTTTTCACCATACTACTGATACATTTACATCACATCATATTGTCATAATTCAAGAATTATAATTAAATTAGTAATAATATTACAAGTAACTAGCGTGTACAAAAGCACTACAATTGAACTACAATTGAAACACGATTGAGACACGATTATGACTTAACATTAGCAGGCTTGGCCCCCTGATAAAAAAAAAGAATCATCTCGATATGACTTTTAGTTTTTGAGATATTCGTGGACAAACATTATAAACAGACATACATACACCGTGCTTGGAAGCCTAAATGTAACGCTATACTCAGATATTATCCAATTCCAACAGTATCACATAGATACAGGTCAAACTGATAAACTCCTTCTTTTTTAAAGTCGGTTAAAAAGGAGGAGTTTTTATTTAATTTCATTACATCAGGGGACCAAGTCTGCTAACGTTAAGTCACAATCGTGTCTCAATCGTGTTTCAATTGTAGTTCAGTGGTAGTGTTTTTTTAAACACTAGTTACAAGAATTAGGACAGTATGATGTGTTGTGAATGTAGTGTGTGATGTGACCATCAATAGTATTGTGAAAAAAGTACTTATTTCTTGTAACTGTGTGTAAAAAAACACTACAACTGAACTACAATTGAAACACGATTGTGACTTAACGTTAGCAGACTTGGCCCCCTGAAAAAGCTACATAATAACAGAAATTTCGAAATAACATGTCATAGAACAAACAAATCAACGAACTAATGAATCATCGCTGTAAGGTTTGTCGACCCAACGTTTTTCGCACAAACGTTACATCGCACTTGTAAAGCATCGATATAATAAAACATAGCACTACAGAGTTTTCGACACACCGTGTTCGATGTACTGAAAATCGCATTACCAACTTTCGCACTCAAATAGGGAACCCGTACTAAGTACTGTCAATTTTGATGAGACGTTATAAAAATAAAGTACCTATTTGTACAGTTATTAAGATTTAAGTTACGAGTTTCTGTAGCACCGTTGTCGTTCTCGGTTAAGTTAAGACACAAAAAATTACTTGGATTGTAAATCGATTTGAACAAGGAACCTCAAACCATCAGCGTAGATGATTGGAAGGCGGCAGCGCCATCACGAAGTACGAATAGAATAAGAATCCCACCTAGATACAAACCACCCATATTCGAATACGGGTGATATGGGGGCGTGAAGATTTCCCCTCTGTATAAAAAAAGTGGTTGTCTCACTTACCCATAATGAAACATGCGATGAACAGCGCCACAATCTCGATGTTCTTGAACACCGATATGACATCTTCTAGCAGGTTCTGCGCGGGCTGCTTGAACTCGAGATCTATGCTCAGCATAAGAGCTCCAGATGCCACCTTCAGCACCGCATATAAGTAAAATGCAGGCCTGCAATTGAAGATTATTGGGTTTTAGTGCAAAAAATATTGTATTGTCAGTAGAACCAAACCTAGAAGCACCAAAAATTTCAGGTCTATCGGTTAAGTTTGCGACTGGCTTAAAATTTAGTTCCAAGATTTGTCCCAGTCTACTAACAAACAGGCCAAATTAAATAAAAGCTAGTAAAAATAAACACATCTTTCTCCAGCGAGGGATGCAGAGAACATTAACTGTTCATACTTGCCGCCATCCTTAAGGCTTGCGCAGACGACGAGGGACTTTTGTCAGCCGAACTAACACTTTCGCCACGAACTCAATTACGACGGTTATTTCATTCGTAAAGATGTAGCGAGGAGGCAGGAGGAGCTGATATCGCCAGTAGTATGGGATTTACTTAACATTAGCGGTCACGTGACATTTCAATCGTTAAAGTCAATCCCATACATTTTCTTTCTATTCTACTGGCGATACCGATAATAGAAAGCCACTTGTCTAGGCCCCCAGAACAGGCTTCGTTTAACGACAAAAGTCCCTCGTCTGCGCATGCCTTTATTAATATCTGATTCTCTTTACATCCGTTACTCCCATTACAATATTTTAAAATTTTGTCTGTGTTGAATTAATTTAATAGTTAAACTAAAAAATATTATATAGTCCAAATTGTATGTAAGATTGTTTAAGACAAGGGCATGTTAGGTTATCAATAAACTCTATAAGTACTTATTATAGTTTATTATGTATTTTATTGTTTGTGTTTTGTTAACCTAGTCATGAGTGCTTTAACAAACAATGGAAAAGTCGAATGCAAATTTCAAGGCAAACGCTATGAAGGTTGTCAGCTTTTTGTCGCATCTTTATAACATAACATCCGCGAATTATCAATAGACCCCCGAAAACGCAGACCAACATTCTGAATGGGGATAAACTTATCCGTAGACCTAACATTTATAATGAAGGAAATATATTACATCTATCATAAAATTCATAAAATATCATATTTTATTCTCGTTGGAGCATGGTAAATATACAGTTTAAATTATAATGACATGTGTGTGTCAATACATGTTTTTTCATTTTTACATGTTTCAAACAATCGTTAATCCTATAGACCAGCGTTTCCCATGTAGGTAGTGGGTCGCGACCCGGCACCGGGCCACGAAAATAAAATGCCGGGTCGCAGCATTAACGTACAAAAATATAGAGTAAGTACAAAAAATAGATTCACATGATGGATAAAAAACTTTTTCACTTCTCATGTTCGTAAAGTTCGTCTTTATGTTGGGTATAGGCGGCATAAAATCGCTTTTTATGCTCTAGTGCATAAAGTAAAATCTTCGTCTAAGTCTCAGACTTTAAGACAAAGGTCGTCAGGTAAACAGTCACACACGCAATTAAACTTCGTTAAATAAACTTTATTAATACCTAAAGTATTTCATTCTGTTTCTTAAATATTGTACATAATCCATGTTAAATTATTAAATTAATAAAACTAGGCAAAATTAATGAGTTTTCTAAGGAATAAGTATTTCAAGAGTATTATGGACTACGATCTATGCTAAAGTCACTGTGCTGCCAATGCCCGTATAAAAAAAAAGAAAAAGAAAGTCTTCCCGCCAATATGGCGGTCTTTATTTTTTCTTTTTTGCAATATTGTTATTTATTTTCCTCACACGAAGTGAAAAGCAGAGTGTATAACTCGTACATAAAACCCATTTTACCCTCGAATTGACTATCCACCCTCGCCTACGGCTCGGATGGATATATACGTCTCGGGTAAAATGGTACCTTTTATGCACATGTTGTACAATCTACTATTGGTAGGTCATGATGGAGAAACATTAAAAATTACTGGGCCAGGGCATAACAAAGTTTGGGAAACCCTGCGTATAGACGACCGCCCGCGTAGTTACTTTGTGGTATAGACTACTTAGGCACAGTACCTACCTAAATACAAGGTATAAGCTATGTTTAGACTTAGGTGCTGTTGAAAATTGGCTTTTCTATTTTCAGTTAATCATTAAATTAATTTTCATGATTTTATTAGGTAGGTATTCTGATAACTTAGTCAAAAAGTAAAAAAATCAGATTTGATGGATAAAAAGGTTAAAGTGCATTTGTTAAATATAAGGGCCGTGTGTACACCGCTACCGCAATCAGCACACCCACAATCACAAATCGCGTTGCTTGCCTGCGTCAGCACATGACCCACAACCACCTGAAACTACTTAAAGTCGGTGAATCCCTTGCCACAGCACAGCCACGGCTGACGTAGTCGACGAACAGCCCGGACAGCGGCGAGGAGATCATGCCGCCGACTGCAGCGCGTAGTCGGTGCACTACTTGCAATCACTTCGTTGTAGAGGGTCATATGTCATATGGTATCATGTCACAAGACAAGACTCACCTAAAGTCGTTGAAGCCCTTGCCGCAGCTCACGTAGTTAATGAGCAGCCCGGATAGCAGTGAGGAGATGATGCCGCCGATGCTGACGTACACCCCCTGCAGCCCGTAGTCGCCACTTGCTTGCGAGAATTTCCTAGCAAGCAGTCATATGGTATCATATCACGACACCCGCCTGAAGTCGGTGTAGCCCTTGCCGCGGCTGACGTAGTCGATGAGCAGCCCGGACAGCAGCGAGGAGATCATGCCGCCGATGCTGCCGTACACGCGCTACTGCCTGTAGTCGGCGCGCTGCTTGCGATCACTTCGTAGCAGGCAGTCATTTGATATCATGTGACGAGACCCACCTAAGTCGGTGTAGCCCTTGCCGCGGCTGACGTAGTCGATGAGCAGCCCGGACATCATACCGCTGCCGTACACGCGCTGCATCCCGTAGTCAGCGCGCTGCTTGCGATCACTTCGTCGCAGGCAGTCATATGATATCATGTGACGAGACCCACCTGAAGTCGGTGTAGCCCTTGCCGCGGCTGACGTAGTCGATGAGCAGCCCGGACAGCGGCGAGGAGATCATGCCGCCGATGCTGCCGTACACGCGCTGCAGCCCGTAGTCGGCGCGCTGCTCGCGAACGATCGCGATCACGGCGCCCTCGAACATCGCGAACGCAGTCCCGCCGATTATGCCGATAAACACACGCACCTGACGGAATATTGCTCATGAAAAAGGTTCATTTGGTATTATGTCAAATAATCAATCATTGCTTCCACTCCACGAGGAACAGGCAGAGGCACTTGCTGCGATTTTTTTTCATATAGGTATCTCTATCGCTTTTCCCTACTCTCATCACATTCCTTTTAGCTATGCTCTCCTATTTGCGGTTAACTAACCGCAAATTTTCATTGGAAATTACTATCATCAGTGATTATTGACTATCGCCATCAAGAGCTCTTTACGCAGCCCTTGCAGTTTAATTCCCAGAAAGAATCAAGGGCTCAAATATAGTAAAGTTTATTTCTTTTTTTTTATCACATCGGGGGGGTAGCACTTAGGCTTCATCACACCTGATGTTAAGTGGTGATAAGACTGAAGGTGGAAGCGCACTACTCCCGGAATCCTTAATCACTGAGGAACTGGCTATCTTATCTGTAACTGCCGGAACACAATAATGCTGAAAACATTATTGTTAAGGCGTCAGACTTAGATAAGATGGTGGAAGCTAGCCAGGCGGACTAAGAACAAGTCCTACCACCAACCAAACCGAATACAATATGTACCCCCACTGGGAATCGAACCCGGGACCTTTGGGTCTGAAATCGGTGGTGTGAACCACTAGACCACAGAGGCAGTTATTCAGTTTCAGTTCGGTTGTCATGTCAGTTTATTAATAAATTTAAAGCGCTACTCGGAAAAAATATGGACATTTTGATTTAAAACATATTATTTACATATTATTAAAACATAAACGTATAGTTACAGTTGTTACAAATCTGGTAATAAGATATATATTTCTTCATACCTTTATCTAATATCGTATAGTTTCAAAAACACGATTTTATGATTTTGCCTCGACACTTTTTCTTTTCGAAAAGACCTCTAAAAAATACGAAAATTCAAGATTATTCTTAAATGGGATTCCTTACACTATTGGAATTGGTTTAATTAGTGGACACCAATAATATTTAGGATCGTATAGAAGCATGAGATTTGCAGCAGTGATTTTGTGTTTTTTTTTTGCCTAATCTGCAAAATCGGTCTCGCTCCCGCGCTCTTCGTTTTCTCATTGCTATCTCGCTTCAGCATAATTTTTCCGAGTATCGCCTTAACGTAAATAAACTGAACTACCGGTCCACAAACGAATAGATCATAATATTTATCCTATTTTGTATAAATCTGCTAGTCTTAAATCAAGAAAGACAATATCATTACACAGCATCCATTCATGTTTTACTGCAGCAGCATTACTATTTACTATGTTACTTTCCTACCTAAGTGTAAACAGTTAATCGGCGTAGCATCGTTTAGATATAACCTCTGCATAACACACTGTTTAGCGAGTCGTATGTGCCCTATCTAGGACGAGGCCGAAGCGACTAACAGTATTGCGAAACAATAAACAAGTTCCAAGCTTCCAAGCTCGCATATCAAGAAACATCTAAGTAATTAACTGGCAAAACTACTACCTGCATGACGCACCTACTGATATTGTCTTCAATTTACTCGTATTCGTGAAATTACGGTAACTGCTTGTAAATATGTCCTCAAAGCTCTTCCTATACCTACGCGTGATTATCAAGTTACTTTTATAACTGTTATGACCGAATTGACCGACCTAGGTCTTAACCCATTGTTGGGTTGATCGAAGTATGACCCATATAAATCTATAATATTGACAGATTTCAGTTATTCTCTGTGATTTGAACAATACACACTACGATACAATGATACCTAAGATAAGATTAATCGTTTATTTGCTTATATATGTCACCGGAAAATAACAAGAATCGCTAATTTATAATTTTCCTAGAAAATTTATAAATTTACGGAAGTCTTGTAGAGTAGAACACGTGATAAAGGCGAACGCGAAGCGCAGCGAAGCGATTGCTTTTTTCGTGGTTATTATTTTAGGAGATTTATAAATTTACGGTTTTTATTATTTTCCGGTGAAATATAGGTACACACATACAATTTCGAACATTCGGTAAATATACAAAAATGATAAGAAAATAAATGCTAGAAGATAAATTAAATAGGAAGCGTATGCTCAGGTTTTTTAAAACTTTTTAATTTTATTTCAGAATATAGAAAAGTTAAGTACTATTAACGGCTTGATAATGATAGAGACCAATTAGTAGAGAACTACGCTTTTCTGCCGGACCGGAAACAAGTAATTATTAATGAAAACTCATTGGATTCTTCTCACGCATTAGTTAAAACGAAGGTCTGTATAAAAAGTATGAGCATGAGCAATGCGCGGGCGCAGTAGGTCGGGATGGGTGCAGCGCAGAATGGGGCCGCAGGCATTGGCCGTCTCGGATCAAGTTCGCCATTAGCCAGTTTAGCCACGATCGCGAGGCAATCTTTCCATTAACGGTTCCGCCTCTCAATCTGCTAGCGTTTACGTTAACCTGCCACGTGGTCCCCTTAAGCGAGTCAGAATTAGGTGATCATGATCCACTCCATTATGTTTCATTACTTTATCCTCGAAAAAAACGGGACGCGGAAGTCTAAATGACTTCCTTAATAGTGAAGACATTAATAAAATTGATATCGTCTATTTTTTTGGGCAGCTATTCATATATTTTGTGTATATACTTACGGCGAGATATGCCCAGAAAGTTAACGCTGGGTCCACTTCGACGTGCTGCACTTTGTTTTCGCACAGTGCCTTCCGGGGCACGGTCCCGGCGCACGCGGCCGCGCATCGTGACAGCTGCGTCGCCGCCACGCTCACTTTGACGCCCTCCCCTTCCGACATCTAAAATTACATTATTGAATATTTATTAAAATACCTAGCAGATCAATAATTTAGTATTTTATTTGATGATTCATACCCCGTCAAAGTAATCTTTGCACTGGTAGTTTCTTTCCAATTCTGTGGAATTTCCAACGTAAAGTCCCACAATACCAAGCAATCTCTTGTCTTCGTCGTTTGATATTTGCACTTGATATGTTTCCTCTAATTTACTCTCAGGCACGTCATCGAAAACTTGTTCACCACCTAGTATGCACATTGTATCAGTCGCATTTTGTGTGCAAGCCATCTGGTAAAGTTGCGGAGCTGGGAAAAAGACCTCTTGATCTGATATCTTCGAGATTGAGGTATTGAAATGTATGTCGTTGGTCATAATACGAGTGGTGCTGTGGTCTTTCTTCGGAGCCATGGTGTGTGAGAGCAGACCGGACACAGTGTGTCGATACACCAGGCGCTGTGTATCCAAAGGAGATTGAATTTGAATATCATACGAATGGCTATGCACGATTGAATCAATATCTGACGTTGATAACTCATCTGGTAATTCGCAGACAAAGCCACAAGATACAATTCTGTAACAATAAAAAAACTATACAAATTTAATATAATCCGAGCATTTCAAAGGCTGATATGCCTGAGAACTCTAGCGTCAATCAACAATATCGTATGTAACGGTATGAAATGCTTACGTTAGATTTACGTCATAGGGGAACGGGTGAAGCGGCTCGCAAGGGTAGTCATTCATGTGCTGCAGCCGCAAGGTGTTAGGGCACGTGGCTAGCAGCTCCACGGCCGGCGGGAAGGTGATCGTCAGCCGGCCCACCGGCACCGCTAGCAGCAGCAACGCAGACACCCCGCCCAGCGCTGATGACAACGCCAGCAACAACTAGTGGAATAAAAAACATTACACTATTGCAACTAATATAAAATCTACTTTTCAACTTTAAAATATTATATTAGTACCTATGCACAGTGATTGTCGAAACAATGAAAACCCGGTAATTAACCCTTAATCAAATAAAAAAAAAAAATTTGAGATAGGTAAGTAATTGAAAACTTGTCACGGTTTCTATAGGTAAATGGGTTCTGTAGATTCCGAAAAAACACTCCTTTTCTTAATCAAGAGGGGGGAAATGGGGGTTTTGCGCTGGGAAATTATTTCCCATAATCCGTTTTATCAAAGCAAAATATAATTAAGTGGGAAATTATTTCCCATTGTCCGGAACAGCTCTCAACTTTTGATGTATTTTTACTACAAGTTCTATACACATTAGTTGCCCGTACTTTACTTGTTTTTTTATCTTACATTTTTTTATACTTTGTAGGTAATCCTACTAATATTATAAATGTGAAAGTTTAGATGTTTGGATGTTTGGATGTTTGTTACTCAATCACGCCAAAACGGCTGAACGGATTTGGCTGAAATTTGGGACACAGATACTTTGTAGCCTGGAGAGGAACATAGGCTACTTTTTATCCCGGAAAAACATCACATTCCCGCGGGATAACGTCGTGTAGTCCACGCGGGCGAAGCCGCGGGCGGAAAGCTAGTATATTATAATTGAGAGAGTTTAAGTCCTGAAAAATGCTTGACTCTGACATGTTCAGAGTAGAGCACTACCTCTATGAGGCGTGCAATATCGTATTGCTCGATATTGCACGCCTCATAGAGGTAGTGCTACAACAACGTACCTAAACTGCTACTTCTAAAAATAGGCTGAAAATGTTAATTTGTGAAGACGCAGTTTTACGCAAATACCTACTAAAAGGGGGGAAACAGGAAATAGTAGTTTATGTAGATACTCCGTCAACAGGACATACCTAAACGTAAGTATTTCCGTTTTTGTTCAAGTAAATTATCTTAGAAGAAACAGCGAAAATATGTCGGACACAGACGGAACTGACAAAAAAGAACCAACATATAGCCTGCTCACGGTTAAAATAGGTACCCTGGTCACAGAGGACGTAGTAGTATTTTTTTCCTCTGTGCCCTGGTGGTCATATTTGCGAGCTAAAAAATGTTTATTTATACCTACTGCTGACAGCCGACAGCCTACTTTGACAGCTAATTTTGTTATTTAAATTGTTGCATTCTTGAAAATGAAGTATTAAGAAAAATGGACCTGTCTCACAACCAGCTCCGATGGGACTCGAACCCACGACCTTTCGCTATCCGGATGACTGCTCTAACCACTGAGCTAACGACTCCGTATATAAATAATATTATTGTTAATAACTGGATCAATTATCACTACATAGTATAAAACAAAGTCGCTTTCTCTGTCCCTATGTCCCTTTGTATGCTTAAATCTTTGAAACTACGCAACGGATTTTGATGCGTTTTTTTTTTTAATAGATAGAGTGATTCAAGAGGAAGGTTTATATTTACTTTTTATTCCGATATTCCCACGGGAACGGGAACCACGCGGGTGAAACCGCGGGCGGCCGCTAGTGTAACTATAAAGAACGCTACTGGATGGAGAACTTAGAGAATGAATGGAATTTAGGTAAGTATTTTATGTTTTATTTCTGTAATCAATCAATGTTTATGTTTATGAATTTATAATCTATGTGTGTATTGTGTGTTCCATTTACGATTATTGAAAGTATGCATGGTATTACGTAATAGCAACGACAGGCGTTTGCACCCGTCCCTTCCCTGAGTGCTCAACTAAACACTATTCTGTGCATTATGGGCCCTGAAATTGAAATATACACGTACCACGTAGGTATACCATTTCTGTAATTACGAGATGAATGATTATTTATTTACTCATTTTATTTATTTGGTGGATCAACGGTAAAAAATACAAAATATGAAACTATAAATAGCTACAGTATAATACAGTAAACCAATTATAGATCCACACCAAAATGTGATCCACACCATTATCGTTCATACGTTTAACTCAAAATAGTTATTTGTTATAAAAGAGAGCAAAATCATTTTTCGCTGCGAGTGCTGAATTTAAATCACGAACTAGCGAAGTAGTCTAAAATTGAATCACGAGCGTAGCGAGTGATTCAAATATAGACTACTGAGCACAGTGAGTGATTTAAAGGCACGAGACATCAGAAAATTTTGCTCTCGTGTTAAACATACAACTTTTCACCTCTACCAGCGAGAAAAGTGTTACAGGTCAAAAAAACAACATTGAAGGCAACATATTTTAACAATAAAGAAAACATCAAAATTACAAAATTAATAATTAAGAGTAAAATTGAAGGTAACTGTTTGCATTGCGTTCAAAAACTGCACTGCATGTAATTTTTATGAAAACCAAACATGATATTAGTAAGCGATATAATGTTCACTTCATATTATTGATTTTAAATTTGCGTGTTTAATAAAAAGCAATAGTAGAACAATCGTTTTTATATAATTTGTTATTAGAATTCATTAATTTTTAACCGACTTCTAAATCAAAAAGGAGGAGGTTCTCTATTCGTCTGTATGTATGTTTTTTTTTTTTTTTGTGTATGTCCACCGATTACTCGAAGACGGCTGAACCGATTGGAATGGTTCAAACGTTATTACATCAGGTTGGTTTCCAAGTTGGTCCCATTTTTTGAAATTTTGAAATCGGTTCAGTAGTTTTCAGGATATCTTGAAAATACTGTCGTTTTCGTTACCACTTTATGTGAATTTAATACGTATCTTTAGGCATAACTCCTTTGTTTATAAACCGATTTAGATGATTCTTGTTTTGTTAAAAAGGGGATACCCCAAGGTATTTTAACCGACTACGAAAAAGGAGGTTTTGAGTTTGATCACATACCTATTTACCAGAAAACACGTAAATTGCCTGCACGATGCACTAAAAAGAGTGAAATAAAAATTATTTTTATAAAAAAATAAAACCGCCTTCTAAAAAACCTCATCAAAAAAGTAAGAAATAATTCCTCACCAAATAAATAACGTAAGTACTTTGAAGTCGGGCGGGTTTTAACAAAAACAACAAAAAATTGTACATGTTTCACGCCCGACTTCAAAGTACTTACGTTATTTATTTGGTGAGGAATTATTTCTTACTTTTTTGATGAGGTTTTTTAGAAGGCGGTTTTATTTTTTTATAAAAATAATTTTTATTCTTATTTTATATTTATATCATGCATGCGACAATGCGACCTCATTTCGTCCGTAGGTACTCTTTATTTCGAACCTTTGGTATCCGTGTATTTATTTTTTAAGCTTTACATTTCATGTCCATCGACATAAAGCTATATCCTTTTTGCTCATATTAATTTTAAAAGTCTCATCCTTGTCACTCTATTTCTTTTTTCTTAATTATTTCAAAAGTTGGTGTAAGAAATTAAAAAAGCACTTTGCCTCACGCTCGCAGCAAAAATCGATTTTGCTGCGAGTTTTTAGGCGCCAAAAGCGCCCTTTTCGAGCTGGAGAGGTGAAAATAAATATTAAAGTTGGAATAAAAAGTTCGTTTGTTTTTGCTATTGTCCTGCCCCCTGCTTCACAAAACGTCGGAATCGCTCCCGATAGCAAAATATTTGCACTGTCTCTGTCACTTACTATAGAATAGATAAAGACAAAGCACAGAATTCTAATCCGATTCCGTATAAGTTTTACCAATGAGCATACTCTACTATCGCGTTCGCGTTAAAAATTCTATTCTAGATCTAATAGCTACTCTACTCTACCAAATTTCAGTAAGTACCTACTCTCTACCAATTATGTCTATATTACTATAGTTAGTAGGATAGTTAGTACTCTACCACTCTACCGTTTACTTAAGTTTTTAATGACATTAGTTAAGTCAATGAGTGTCGTTTATAATATTAATAACAATGTATGATAAATATGCACGATTTTGGTTTTCTTTCAACCAGTGAAAATATTTTTAGTTATTTTCAATACCTAACTTAGTTCGTTCGCCACGCCGCGCCTTAGTTAACTGCATGCAAGTTTTTTATTTTTATTTTTAATATTGGTCACCATCACATTCATTGTTCCAATACCAAACTCTAGTTTAGCTTGAGCACTGTGTCATGGAAATTGGAAACAACGACGAAATATTGAAGACCGAGGAAATATTCAAAAGTTCGTTACTAACATTAATATTACGAATCGTATTTTTATTTCATTATGAAAAAAATCCAAACTACACAACTGTAAAATCACCAATTACAAAAAAAACATTAAACCATAAATCGAAGGCTTTGAACCGGCTATAAACCAAACATTTTAACATTGATCCGCTCTCGATAGTTCCAGAATATCGGCGACGGATTAGGTGAAGTGTGACCCGTGGTCGCCATGCGCCGGCGCCGGTCACCGGTGTGCCACATGCGATGCTTATGGAGGCCACTTCCGGCACTCGATCGCCGTGACGCACGCGCATCGCGAACGTAACCGTGCCCCGATGCTATCACAATTACTTGCTATTATTCGGTGCGAAGTGACCACGCAATTGGATGCGTGCATTGGAGCACGTTTGGGTCACCTTAACCATAAATGTCTCGTGGTCTATAATGACTCAATAGAGTACATCAAACACTGGCTGGCATAGCCTCTCCCAAAGTACGCAGGGAAGTGATGGCCTCTGTCGAGATGACCAGACAACAACGGGATAAAAAAATGAAAAATATCACTCAGTTGCCGCTCGGCTTAAAAGCAGATACTTACAGCTTCCTTAGAAGCGTACGGCCCACTTCTGAAAAGAATTCCAAGGCTAAACTCCACCTTTGGACGTTACACTCAACTCACCAATTACTTTATACGAAAACCTGGCCCCCGGCTATGATCAAACTTGGGCGACTTAGAAGTCTTTAAACAGACTCAGATCACAAGTCGGCCGCTGCAAAGAAAACATGTGCCGCTGGGGCTACTCCAGTGATGATCAGCGCGAGTGCGGTGTAACTCTACAATCTATGTCCCATTTCCGACGTTGGCCCGGGTGCCCGTTCAGCTGCACACTCGACGACCTGTGGTGCGCTACTGCGCCTGCAGTTCGATAGCCGAGTTCTGGGCGGGGAAGATTTAATTTATTTTCTACCATCGACTCGAAAGAAGAAGATCAAACACTTTGAGACGAGGCAGGTGAAATTCAGACTAACAAAGTCTTGAAATTCCAGATTTTTATGACGTCATCGTCATCAGCCATTTTAATGTCCCCACTGCTGGGACACTGGCCTTCCTTATGGATGGATAAGAAGAATGGGCCATGATCCACCACGAGGCCGTGGGCCCAATGCGGATTGGTGGGTATTGACGACTACAAATGCAGCTGGGACCAACGGCTTAGCGTGCCTTGCGATGCGAAGCACGGAGGACCTCGAGATAAAAAGCTATGGGTTACCCATCCCGTAACCGACCATTGCGAAAGTTGCTTTACTTCAACGATCGCAGGCCGAGCGCGTTAACCACTGCGCCACGAGCTCCTCATTTTACGTCGGTCGTAGTACACATGCAAAATTGTATTTTACATCATACTGCTCGGTAACTAGGATTTACTAGTATGGTAAGAGGCTGTGTAAGTGCAACACAGTGTATTGTTTAGATAGAACGTTCCATTTTCAAATTACTTTGCAATTCAAGCAGGTGAATGCTTTAATTGTAAAGTAACTTTACCATTCAAGCTATGCAAAACTCCTTGGTCAAACAATATTTTTTCATAAAATGATAAGAAAACTATTTACTGTAGAGAACAATGAAAATGGCGGCATTACATCGAATTAAATGTTTGTTCACTTGCGACGACTGTATTAAAATAAGTACATTTACAAGTTTTTGCAAATACATTTGAATAAATATTTTCTCTCTTATAAAAGAATAATTTTGTCATACCAATATAAATGTTTTATTTACCTCGCATGAATGATGTAAAGTAGAATGCTTACCTCGGTTGTAAGTAGCTATTACACCCTCGAACTATATTCGCCCTCGCTCGTTTCGCTCGCTCGGGCGTCTAAATATCTCGGGTGCACTCGATCCTTTAGCGCCCTTTGCGAGCTGTGCTCGCATGGGCGCCAAATTGGATCTTGTTCTGTAATAGCTCTCTTACGTTCCTTGTGTAACAAATTACTATTATTTCTTTACTTGCACTAAATGCAATACACAAAGAACTGATACAATAGACAACGTAAACGCGTAAGGCATAATTTATTTATAAAAAATCCCATCAATGAATAAAATTATAAGTTAGATCGAACCATTCCTTTGGAAGGTTTTCCACAATATCTGCTAAAGAGAGTGAAAGCCTAATCTGGCACCTGTGTAGGTGTTACCCATAGGTACTAACTAAGGTAACTTACCATAATTTTAATCTATGGAATCCCAACTTTCACTACAGACTCTAATCTAAAGCCTAGGTAATTTTACCGCAAACAAGCAAGCAAAATGATAGGTATTTATTTAGTATACATTGTATTCCGGTTTAAGGTTTGTTTGTTGATGCATTATCTTGAACAATCAAACCTTCAACAACTGGTATAGTCTAACTAACGTGGGAAGTGTTGTACTAAAATTAAATACAGTTTATAGTGGACTAGCGGCCGCCCGCGGTTTCATCCAAGTGGTTCCTGTTCCCGTGGGAATATCGGGATAAAAAGTATTTTACGTTTTAATCCAGGCTACCTACTATATGTGTGCCAAATTTCCAGGCCAAAAGTTGGCCAGGTTTAGGTTCCTTTTTTTGAAGTCGGTTAAAAACTAGCCTATGTCACTCTCCAGCTCCCAAACTATCCCCATATTAACATTCACGTCGATCCGTTGTTCCGTTTTGACGTGAAAGACGGACAAACAAACAAACAAACACACTTTCACATTTATAATATTAGTATGGATCAACTCGATTTTTGCTATGGGGATAGTTTGGGAGCTGGAGAGTAACATAGGCTCCTTTTTATTCCAGAAAATTATAAAATACTTAAATATGATTATTTTGTATAGAAAATCGATAAACTGTCGTACTATACAAAACTGTCATTCTTCCATAGCCGCTTCCAAAGAGGTATGTCAAAGAGTATTGTAATCACTGACGTTTCGTTTTAGCCGCTTTGGATTACCTACTGTATCAAAAACAGCGTATAAAACTTCTCCGCGATTATTTATTTTCATCTGTCTATCTATAATAGATGTTGGTGATACGAAGTTTACCGGGTCCACTATAATTAATATGGCAAAACAACGTTTGCCGGGTCAGCTAGATTATAGAGCTAGCTAGCTAGCTAGTATAATATTATCAGTAAGTATGGATTTTTGAGAGGAAAGTAGATATACTTATATATTCTCCGTATTTATAATATCAAGTGAGACGTGGTAGCAATGGAGAGAGCGATGCTTGGTATTTCCTTGCTCGATCGAATCAGAAATGATGAGATCCGCATGAGAACTTAAACAACCGACATCGCTCGAAGGATTGCATCATTGAAGTGGCAGTGGGCGGGACACATAGCGCGAAGAACCGATGGCCGTTGGGGCGGAAAGGTTCTCGAATGGCGACCGCGTACCGGACGACGTGCCGTAAGCAGGCCCCATACAAGGTGGACCGACGATCTGGTCAAGGTCACGGGAAGCCGCTGGATGCGGGCAGCGCAGGACCGATCGTTGTGGAGATCCTTGGGGGGGCCTATGCCCAGCAGTGGGCGTCGTTCGGCTGACATGATGATGATGATGATTTAGAATATTGCATTTGCATTATGTGTACATGATGATTCAATCTTAATGGCAGGCGTGAGGTAAGCCACGATACAGTAGAGTACACCACAACCTCACCGATCCCAACCTACGTCAAAATTGTGTAGGGCGCATCGTCTCACGCAATGTTTCGAGACGCCGAAAAGTTTTATCGGTCTGTAGGTAAGGTACCTCACATAAGGTAGCTACAATCGCACACGACGAATGGTCGAACAGCCGTAATGCGCGGACGCAACACGCCGACAACAATGCAAGGTAAAGGTTATCGACGACTGCCGCGTATTGTGCCTGAATTAGATGTGACTCGGTTTAGGCTCGCCGTGGATCATCCGCTACACATTAACTGCCGATTATCCTACACAATAGCTTACAGAGGCTTATGTAAAATGCATATTAAACTGAACCGGAAGGCACTGGGAGTGGACACTGTAAATAACCTAGTATTGATTTCGCACTAAAATTATCGCCAATGACGTTAAGTACCTACACTAACCGGAATTGAACTGTCGTGAATTTGTGAAAATATTCAGGTACTGTTTATGTTTTGATACTTTACATTGTTGTTCCATTGTTGACTGATTACTACTGGCTTTTGATCGTCAGTCATTCATGGGTCGCGGATCACGGTTATGAATTCGTCATGTTGGTCATGGTCTTTCATTATCATACCATTTCAATTCCCATGCACAACTAGAGTATTAAATATGGTAGGTATACTAATCAGAATTAACATGTTACACCCAAAACATTGACTGTAATCCACACTAAGTACAGGCACAAAGGATTTGCGCCTGTGGTGTGGAATACAGTAAATCAACGCACTGTGAGTTTAGTGGGTATAGTCTCCTTCCTGGTCTTTTATATTGTGCCTGATAAGGCTTCGTGTTGGATCATATTCCCAACATTTGGGGAGCCTTTGAGGTACATGGCAACAGCAACACTGAAAGTTTAAGTAGCATCCTCGAATGATGTAATATTTTTTGCTGAGATGTCACGATTGGTAGACTTAGCTCGATCTAGTCACCCTTTTCAAGTTCTCTATCGTGACGAATAGACCAGAAACGACCGGTATGGTGATGACAGGCGTCACCGCCGGCAGATGTTCCTCCACGTTGACGCTCAGCTCCCGCATTTGGGTTGGCTCTATCATGTAAAACAATCGGGAGCTTCAGGGTTGAAGCTCCCGATTTTTTTGGCGAGCGGTGGCATGTTGCAGTCGATGGACATCACCGCGAACATGATAGCCATTTCCTCGATGTTGATGCCTAGCTCCCGCAAGTCAATCGTCAGACTCAGACTACTCACCCTTAACCGTTGGATGCAGGCAGCGCAAGACCGATCGTTATAAAGATTCTTGGAGGGATGATTCTATGCTCAATGGTGGGCGTCATACGGCTGCTGATGATAATGTTGACTCACCCTGAAGTTCCCTATCTTGTCGGCGAGCATGCCAGCGAGCGGCGGCATGACGATGGAGACGACGGGCGTCACCGCCGACATGATGGCCGTCTCCTCCACATTGATACCCAGCTCTCGCATGTGGATCGTCAGGTAGGGGTACAGCACAAACAGAGCTGTAAGACAAAACAAGATAAGAACGATGTCAACTTACAAGCGTTTTAGGGAAACTCAAAGACGTCTAAGAAATTCCCTAAATAATTTATGTGCTATTTAATTTTTTACTTTTTTGCATTCAAAATGCAATTATTATTACTAATTGAAAAATTGAAAATGAAGTATTTCGAAATTTTGAAAAATTGTGAAGCTGGTCGATTTTTTTCGAAATACTTCAATTTTAATTTTGCATTTTATATGCTTTAATAAAATACTAGCAGTAAGTATGTACCTAATAATTGTTTATACTTACTCGAAGCATGAACAAAAAATAATAATTTCAGTGGAATAAGTTTTTTCTGTTTGAGATCAACGATTATTCGCCTAAAAAAGGAACGTATGAAATGCATCATGGCGGAGTCTTATCACTACTTTGTACGATGTTTATTATTTTGTTTTCCAGTATGAGCTGGGTTTTTATCTCTTATGTGGGAAAATTTCTTGTCACCCAGCCTCCTTCGTGTAAGCTCGTTTCTTGAGTTCCGCGATACATGGAAATTGTTAAATTGTATTCGAATCTGAAACAAAGAAATATTAAGTAAATCCTATAAAAATACTGACTCAAAAATATGATGAACTAGTTACACTGTTAATTTGGCACTAAAACCATAATAGGCGAGTCCAAAATTTTATTACGCAGTCTATGTAGGTAACCTTGAGACTGAAGATGGTCGAATTATTTCATACGCAGATGATACTGACTCCGTATCATCTGCGTATGACTGACATTGTAATTCATGGCTGAACACGGTATTTAAAGCAGCAGAAATCGGAATCGCTAGTGGCAAGCTGACTTAAGTCATCTTTGCTAAATGCTAACCCTCAATTTATCCAAAACAAATTACATCCCTTTTGCTATTGACAGACTGTCAACCAGCCCCCCACTAATCTTACACAAACTACATACCTAACTGTAGCAATTAGCGATATGTAACAGGGTTGTGGTGTGGGTGCAATGTCATCAATAGCGTTAATGCAACTAAATACCTTTGGAGTTATTATTGATGAACGGTTATCGTGGCATCTCCAAATTGACCACCTAAGTAAAATGATGAGAAATAAGTATAATCTGGATCTTTAAGGGGATAACGTACATCGCACCCAGAATTTTCAATGTTTTTAAATGAAATTTTCTGAAAAAGTAAAATTGCTAGGTCCTCCAATAAAATAAATGTAATTGATCTATCCTTCATGAAGGGAAGTTAGGTACTTACTAGATTTTATTTCAATAAAATAAGCATGTACTTATACAATGTAGGTAGATACCTACTAAAAGAAAAGCTTTTCAAGCCCCCTTTTTTGAGTTTTAAACTCAATTATCTCAATAACTATTTGAGTAATGGCTTCTCACAAGATGCCGCATATATCTAGCGTTGGAACAATCTTTTATAGGCTATGCATAATGCAGTTTGGAGCGTTGACACTAAAAATAAAATTATCTATGTTTTTAAAACCATACCGTTTACCAACTACTTGAGCTCATGAGCTAATGAGCTATACAACACCTGCGATAAATTAACTATTAGGAAGCTTTTTATAGTAAACACAGTTCTTAAATTGCACAAAACTCTACCATTCGACCCTAAATTATTGTGTGGGCGAAGAAAAGATCGAGTTGCCCCAATCCATGACTGTAAAACCTCTTTTAAGATGCGTCAATTTCAAGCACAATCTGCACATCTTTATAATAAAATACAAAAGAAATTAAAGATTTACATTCTGCAATATAGTGACGACAATAAACACAATAACGTCGAGATGCGCTTGACCTTTTAGATTTAGCATTCATCTAGAAGCCACTTCTGTCCCCAACATGCCTTTTTCCTAGTTAAACTTCCTACGAGAATGCAGGTGTTTGGCCTTCAATATAAATATCTTACAAAGACAAATTCATGAACACGATTAGAGTATTCAGAGTAGTGTTCCCAAATAATTTGTCTTTTGTAAAACTCATTTGAAGACTTAGTCAAATTAGTCATTGTCAAAAAATGCTATTAAAATGCGGCCTAATTAAATATAATATGTTGGGAAAAGGAACGGGTTTGGCTTTGTAATGAGCGAAGGAAATCATATTGAATAACGATAAATTTTTGTTGAGATCTTGATATCATATTACGAGTAAGTATTATGAGATCTTGATATCATATTATTATAAGTAAGGAGGTCATTCTCATGATATTATCTAATTAGATTGTAATAAAGACAGAGGAGTGCATACACAAGAATATTGTTGACATACAAAGATAAGAAGAGGCTAGACTCTTTATGCAATACGTGGCGAAATCCAATTTGGCTCATCGATAATCAACAATACATAATGAAACACAATACAATATAGGACACGACTGCATTAAAAAGTTTATTTTATTGAATTAGTTAATTACTACATCAAGAATACTAATTACCTATAATTAGAACTTATGATATGACTTTAATTATCATAATTCTCTGCTATTGCTCTTTTAAGTTTTTAATTTTAGTTAGGTAGTAGGTATTCTATCATATGAGAGGTTTTTTCCCAACGGACTCGCTGTCACACCGTTTTGTCACACTGGTGTGACTACGAAGCATTTTTTTCTTCGTAGTCACACTGTTTGTTGTGAATATTAGTAACTGCCAAAACATGAGACTTGTTGTCACACTACTAGTGCGGGAAAATTAAATACCCTGTATGTGCATATTTTATAACATGGATTGCAAACTGATTTATTCGTCAACTCGCGAGTGTGAAACTCGTGAGCGCGCGCGAGTTGGCACCTTCCAATTTTACGTACAGTCAGCAAATTTATTTATGTACAGTCAGCTACAAGCTATAACAACCTTAGGATAAATTTAATATGGACTTGGCATTCTAGTAACGGTTTATTTGCGAACTTTTGGATTGTAAAGTACCAGGATAACATAGCTATGGAGGAGGTAAGTAGAGTTGCGACTGGTTAGAAAAAAAATCTTTACCTGTTGTTCGGAAAAGATCGACGTTTTTGAACGCATCTCTAATGTCACGTCAAATTGACATTTCGCTGTCACTTGAAGTTGACAGTGCTCTTGATTGGAATTCTTGTAAGAAAATGTCGGATTAAATTTTGCTGAATTGTTAAAAAAACCGCTCGCGTTGAATGTGCCTGGCATATCGAGTTTGAATTGAATCCTGAATTATCCTGTCGATCCCGTTTTGTACGACCAAGATTTTGACGCCATCTACCAGAGTGGCCCGGTCGCGGCGTTTTGAAATAAAGAGTGCCACCACACGCGTTGTTGTCGGGATGATAGATTTTAATAAGCAAGCCCCGCGTGTGTTATTGTGTATTGGTGAAGCGCCCAGTGTCTTGGGACCGCTGTGTTGTATGGGTTTTGTGAGTAAGGTGACGAATTGGTAAGGTCTGCAGAAGAAGAAGGAACATCAGGTGGGGGGCCCCCACCTTCCGCTGCCCAGGAGACTTTCGACACCACAAAGCCGTATGTAAAATTCACCTTAATGTAAATTAAGTCGCTGTGTATCGCAGTTCAATTGTTCAGTTACATCCCGGCTGAAACCAAGTTTTGTCCGGAGTCTATACTCATGATAACCTTCCACTGCGCCATGCCGATTCCGCGGGTCTAGGCAGGGGTGTACTGAACATTGCTTGGTAGCAGAGCGTAGTTTGAAGGCCTGAGAGGCCCACGCCAAAACTTTGTCTATTAATCAGTGCCGTTTTGATGACCATCTGGTCCGGACTGGATTAATTTGTACTTGTAAATGGTAATTAACTTGCATTTGAAAAGTAAAGGGCATTCCTTTGTTATTGGTTCCATGTCTTGTAATTAATTGTCATGTATTGAAGTTCCAAAATGTAAACAGATGCCTTTCTTTGTTCATAATAATTAATATTTAGTTTTGTTAGCAAATTTGAGTTGTGAATATTGACAAGTTGTTGCTAAATAATAGCTAATAAAAAGTTGTCCTAAAAGGGCTTGGGTACCTAATAAGTTTGCACTCAATACTTAGTGAAACTTAAATGATTTAAGACATTATTTACACATTGAAACTTATTGAAACTTGTGCTTTGAAATAATTAAAATTAATTCTTGTTGTATGTTGATATCCAAGTGAATTTCAATAGTCAGTGATTTGTTTGAACTGAATAACCTTTTGACTTATATAGGCAAAGTTAGTTTGTGTCTAAGTTATAACCTCTTGAGAGTTAGAGTTATAATTATATACTTGAGTTTTGTTGTTTTCTGATAACCTCCAAATATTTAAGAGTTTGTGTCATTATAAATACTTTGTTGTTGTAATATTGGAATTTTGTGGTTATTAATAACCTCCAAATATTGGAGATTTTGTGTTATAGTGAATATTTTGAATTTGTTGTTTTTGTTGATAAATTTGTGACGTTACAATGACGGCCTCCTCTGCTAAAGCCAAAATACGTTCTGAGTTACGGTGGTTAGCTTCTGCGGTTGCATTGTTGGATCGACCGGATAGGACGGAGGCCTTGTTGAACAGATACGTAGATCTGCCCGTACGTTTGGCTGTTGTTGATGAACAGTATGCCTTATTTTTGGAAAAGACTGTTGAGGCCGATGTGGAAATGCGACAAGAAATCGGTTTGGATGTGGACCAGTGTTATGATTTTGCGGACAGAATTACCCAGGTGGCTCGACCTTTGCAAGTGGCAAGAGAGAATGAACCGAGCCCGTCCCCGGTCACATCTAAGAGTATGCCCCCTCTATTTGCTAGATTGGCCCCCTTAGATTTAAGGCGTTTTGCTGGTCGTCTACAGGACTGGGAGGGCTTTATTAATATTTTTGATAGTCTCGTACATGCCCGGGATGATTTGACCCAGGGCCAGAAGTTGGCTTACTTGTTATCCGTGTTGGAAGGGGAGGCCCTTGAATCGGTTCAACATTTGGCCCCCTCGGATGAAAACTACCCTATTGCTAGGGATTTGATTGCCCGTCGGTACCAGAACGTACGACGTCTGGCGGACAACCATGTTGCCGCCATTTTGAATTTACCCCGCGTTGCCAGCGTGATGCACTTGAGAGTGGCTTTGTTGAATCCGCTGTTGGTTGCCTACAACGCATTAAAAAACTTAAAACTCCCAGTGGAGCAGTGGTCGTTTTTGTTACTGCACATTGTCCTGGGAAAGTTGCCGGACTCTGTTAAGGTCCGTTTTGAGCAGCAGTATGGTGGGGATAGTGCGACTTATCTGCCACCCTTCTCGGACCTCTTGACGTTCCTGGAAGGAGAGAGTAGACTGGCAGATAACTCCTCTCTGGCCGGTCCTATCGGACCCGAACGACCTGTGCCACAGAGTAGGTCCCCCACCGGACCCCCCCGTAGGGGGCGTATGGCCCCTCGCGCGCCCGGCCGCTATGCCGCCGTCCAGGAGACCGCCCGCTGCTTGTACTGTCGGGAACCGGGTCACAGCACGACCCGTTGTGATAAGTTCCTCGACCAGCGCGTCCAAGGCCGTCGAGCGATCGCGCGACAACGGACATGGTGCTACTCGTGCTTGGGCCTGCACATGCAGCGCGAATGTACCCAAGCGCACCCATGCCGCTTTTGTAAGGGCAACCACCATCCCCTCCTCTGCATGAACAGCCCAGAGGGCGGCGGAGCGCCGCAGCGCGTCGCTGCAGGATCACCTCGTATGGGTGGGGGTCTCGGACCCCCCGCGGTGTTTGCATCCCGCAGCAGTTCTAGTGGCCACCAGAGTGGCCCCAGACGCTCTCCGCCACGTTTGGAGCCTCAAACGGGCGGGGGTCCCAGGGACCCCCCCATGGGAAACCGATCCCCAAGGATGGGGATGAGTTATGCGAGCGTTGCCGGAGGTCGTAGAGGCCCCCCGCGACGTTTTGAGCCTCGCACGGGCGGGGGTCCCACGGACCCCCCCATGGGAAATCGGTCCCCAACTAGGGGGTTCTATTTTGCGAGCGTTGCGGGAGGTCGTAGAAGCCCCCCGCAACGTGTTGAGCCTCGCACAGCCGGGGGTCCCCGGGACCCCCCTTCTGAAAATCGGTCACCGTGCCCCCGCGACTATGGGGCGACGTACACGGTGGATGCTAGGCACCGATTCTCGCCGCCGCTCGCCGAATACCCGCGTTTGGAGCGGCGCCCGCCCCGTCTTCAAGGGGCCGGGAGATATAACCCGCCTGATACCGGGCGAATTGGACGTAGGCAGTATGTGGGAGAATGGGACCCACTGGATCGCTATGAGCGACCCCCTTACCATGGGGGGACGTCTGGGGACCCCACATACTAGCAATCAACGTGTTTACGGTCGATTGTAGCCACCCCTCCAGAGACCGTTTTGTTGCCCACGGCCTCTGTGCTTGTCAGGGGATTGAATGGCGACCTTGTGGAAGTTCGCGCCTTGTTGGATTCCGGTGCTCAGGGGTGTGTTGTGTCATCTTGGTTAGTTAGGCGGTTGGGCCTCAAGGTGCACCCCCACACGGAAGGCGTGAGAGGTGTTGGCGATGTGAAAGTCCCCGGGTTGTTAGGGCATGTTGACTTCACATTTACATCACGTAATAAGTCCACGCCAGGCATTAAGACCTCGGCGATTGTGTTGGACACAGTTGTTGGCCGTCAACCTTCAGTTGACTTGGGACCGAGTATGTTGTCTTTGGTGTCTGATTCCCCACTCGCCGATCCAAATTTCTTCCGCCCAGGCCCGATTGATGCTCTCCTTGGAGCCGATGTCCTGGGGCGAGTTTTGTTGACGGGGAAGCGAGTTTTGCAGCCAGATGGCTTGGTAGCTCTGCAGACGACACTCGGTACAGTTGTGATGGGCCCTGCTCGCCGCGTTTTGGATTCCCTTGATGAGGATCGCGGTCTTGTTTTTAATGTGTCTCTCTCCGAAGTGGTGCAGAAGTTTTGGGAGGTTGAGGAACCTCCACCAGCCCCGCGGGTCGACCCAGTAGCGGCTGAATGCGAGTTGTATTACCAGAATAACACTGGTCGCCTCCGCTCTGGTCGTTTGATCACCCGTCTCCCCTTTCGTGCCGGCCGACCTCCTCTGGGCGAATCCCGACCGCTAGCGGAACGTAGGCTAGTGGCGATGGAGCGTCGCATGAGCAAGGATCCGGTCTTCCGCCAGAAGTATGTTGAATTCATGCGGGAGTATGAGGAGTTAGGGCACATGTCCGTGAGCGATTTGGATTGGCGCTCCGTTGAGCACTTCTTTTTGCCGCACCACGCCGTTTTGAAATCCGGAAAGATTCGGGTGGTCTTTGACGGTTCGGCTCCCACCTCTACTGGAGCGTCCTTGAACCAGTGTCTGCATGTAGGTCCCAAGCTGCACACGGAGATCTCAGACATTTTGACCAACTTCCGGCGGCACCAAATTGTATTTATGACTGACATCCGGATGATGTTCAGACAAACGGTCATCCATCCAGAGGATAGGAGGTACCAATTGATTTTGCGGAGAGAGAGTCCTAGGGACCCCTTGTTGATTTATGAATTGAATACGAATACGTACGGTTTGGCTTCGAGCCCGTTTGTTGCGATTCGTTCTTTGTTGGAGTTGGCCGAGAAGGAGCGCTTGAGATACCCTCGCGCCTCCGCCATTTTGGCCAGTGACGTCTATGTGGATGACATTTGCACGGGCGCCTCATCTGTCTCAGAGGCGATTGTCCTGAGAGACGAACTCACCGCCCTTTTGAAGTCGGGAGGTTACGAGTTGAGGAAATGGATATCCAACTCGCCTGAGGTACTGGTAGGTTTGCCCGAAGAGCACCAGCAGGACCCCCACCTATTCGAAAATGTTGATAATCCCCATGTGGTGACCGTCCTTGGCGTACAGTACAAACCGGTCTCTGACACGTTCACTTATTGTGTGGATTTACGACCACCGAAAGTCTGGACCAAGCGTTTAGTATTGTCTACTGTCGCACGTACCTTTGACCCCAATGGGTGGATTTGCCCCGTGCTGTTTATGGCCAAGTGTTTCTTGCAACGGTTATGGGCTTCGGGTGTGTCGTGGGATGAACCCCTCTCGGACGAGTTACTCCGAGATTGGTCGAGCTTCGTTTCGTCCCTCCCCGAGATTAATGAAGTGCATTTGCCGAGGCTATTCCTCCCTTCTGAAAATTGTAAAGTTACTCTTCACGGCTTTTCCGATGCCTCCGAACGTGGATTTGCTGCGGCCGTGTACCTCCGCACCGTTACTGTTGACGGAGTTGTTGCTGTGCATCTGGTGATAGCGAAAAGCAAAGTCGCTCCCCTTCGGACTCGTCATACGATCCCGAGGTTGGAATTGTGTGGAGCTGCCCTCCTAATGCGTTTGTTGAACCACGTATGGCTCACATTAGGTCGATCTATTAAGATACAAGAGGTTTATGCTTGGACGGACAGTCAGGTCGTCCTTTGTTGGTTGAAGGCTCCGGCGCACACCTTGGACGTGTTTGTGGCCAATCGAGTGTCGCAGATTTGTAATTCCGACATCGAGTTGATTTGGAGACACGTGCCGGGAACCATGAATCCCGCGGATTGTGCGTCTCGGGGTTGTGTAGCCCCAACCCTAATTAACCACCCCCTCTGGTGGGGCCCACAGTGGTTGATGCGGCCTGAGTCGGAGTGGCCGCCCTCTCCAGCGTTGTCGAACGTAGCCGTTCCTGATATGCGGGCATGCGTCCTGGAGACTAACCCCGCCGGGGAAAAGGATTTGTTGTTGGATCGGTACAGCTCCTTACAGAAGCTGTTTGGTGTTACCGCTTGGATCAGACGTTTTGTGTACAATTGCAGAAACCCACGCGCGAGGCGTGATTCGTCGGTTCTCACTCCGGACGAGCGTAGGGACGCGCTCTTGTTTTGGGTCCGGAGACTACAAGCTGATAGTTTTGAGTCCGAGATTGAAATTTTGCGTTTAGGCCGTCGCAAGTTGAAGGGCGCGGTATCGCGATTGAATCCCTTCCTGAACGAGAGTGGGCTTTTGCGAGTCGGCGGAAGACTTCGAAATGCGAACCTGCCGTATGGAGCTCGTCACCCCCTTTTGTTACCTAAAGCCGGACATTTGACTCAACTGATAATAACAGATCGCCATGTGAATGCACAACATGCTGGCTGTAATGCTTTGTTGGCCATTTTGCAGCGTGAATTTTGGATTTTGTCTGCTCGTCGAGCCATTCGCACTGTGGTTTTCGGTTGCCTGCCTTGTTATCGATTGAAGGCCGCGACCATGCAGCCCCAGATGGGTGATTTGCCTGCTGATCGCGTCACGGAATGTAGAGCTTTTGCCGGAGTCGCCACCGACTTCGCCGGTCCCTTTACTGTAAAGGCTTCGAGACTGCGTAATGCTAAAACCTATAAGGCGTACTTGTGCGTGTTTGTGTGTCTGTCCACCAAGGCTGTCCATTTGGAAATTGTCTCGGAATTGTCTACCGAAGCCTTTGTCGCCGCCTTGAGCAGATTTGTTTCCCGTAGAGGACTGCCGACATTGATACGTTCCGATTGTGGTACTAATTATAAGGGAACGTGTAATTATCTTAAGGAAGTAGTTAAGTTTTTTGTTGATAATAAAATAGACATTGGAACCACCCTCTCCCGGCGTGGGATAATCTGGAAGTTTAGCCCTCCAGCTTGTCCGACCTGGGGAGGAATTTTTGAAGCTTGTGTAAAGGCTGCCAAGACACACTTGCGTCGCGTGATTGGAGAAACTATTCTCACGTTTGAGGAACTTGATACGGTATTTTGTAAAATTGAGGCCGTCCTCAACTCGCGACCCTTGTGCCCGCTGTCTTCGGACCCGAATGACCTGGAAGCGTTGACCCCAGGTCATTTCTTGATCGGACAGCCCCTTTTGGCTTTGCCTGAATATCCGATTCAGGATGTAGGATCCCATCGTTTGTCGCGATACCAACTTTTGAAACAGATGTCCCAAAACTTCTGGGCACGTTGGTCGATGGAGTATTTGCATATCCTACAACAGCGCGTGAAGTGGACAGATAAAACCACCCCACCCCAGACTGGCGACCTCGTGTTGATTAAGGATGCTAACCTGCCGCCCCTATGTTGGCGAAGGGGGCGCATTGTTAAACTCTACCCCGGAACTGACGGAGTTCCTCGTTTTGCTGAGGTTTTGGTTCGAGATTCGGTTTTGAAGAGAGCAGTTAGTGGGCTCTCCCGATTACCCGTAGATTGACGTACCGTTCTTAACGGTCCGGGGCGGGGGGATGTTCGGAAAAGATCGACGTTTCTGAACGCATCTCTAATGTCACGTCAAATTGACATTTCGCTGTCACTTGAAGTTGACAGTGCTCTTGATTGGAATTCTTGTAAGAAAATGTCGGATTAAATTTTGCTGAATTGTTAAAAAAACCGCTCGCGTTGAATGTGCCTGGCATATCGAGTTTGAATTGAATCCTGAATTATCCTGTCGATCCCGTTTTGTACGACCAAGATTTTGACGCCATCTACCAGAGTGGCCCGGTCGCGGCGTTTTGAAATAAAGAGTGCCACCACACGCGTTGTTGTCGGGATGATAGATTTTAATAAGCAAGCCCCGCGTGTGTTATTGTGTATTGGTGAAGCGCCCAGTGTCTTGGGACCGCTGTGTTGTATGGGTTTTGTGAGTAAGGTGACGAATTGGTAAGGTCTGCAGAAGAAGAAGGAACATCAGGTGGGGGGCCCCCACCTTCCGCTGCCCAGGAGACTTTCGACACCACAAAGCCGTATGTAAAATTCACCTTAATGTAAATTAAGTCGCTGTGTATCGCAGTTCAATTGTTCAGTTACATCCCGGCTGAAACCAAGTTTTGTCCGGAGTCTATACTCATGATAACCTTCCACTGCGCCATGCCGATTCCGCGGGTCTAGGCAGGGGTGTACTGAACACCTGTGTTATGTAGGTACTAATCTTTTCTAAAACATAAGAACAAAAAATGCACTGTAACTAGCGCCAAAAACGCGCCAGTCACGCGCAGAGTTATCTGACACACACTAGTAGTAGTACCTAACACGGGAGATATTTTTCCCACATTACTACTGCATAAAGGATAAGTTAGCTCCCCTGAGTCGAATGAAGTACCTACCTACTTAGGCACTAGGTATATTGGAAAAATAATGAACAAAAAGTACCAGGGCAGCCTAAGCAACCAGAAGTTATTACGAGTATACCTACTTAAAATGCTGCTGCCTATAAAACTCAAAACATCTAAAACAACTCCTGGTTAGCTATGCAACCCTGGTACTTTCAGCTAATAATATTTTAATATAATAATTAATTTAATATCATATTACGTATATTGTATCAAAGTGGTATCAAACTGGTATCAAATTATCAAGTGATTTACGTCAAGTATGACTTTTTGAAAATGGTGTGACTATTAGGAAAAAAATTCTTCGTAGTCACACCAGTGTGGAAAATGAGAAAAAAATTCTTCGTAGTCACACCAGTGTGACAAAATGGTGTGACAGCGAGTCCGTTGGGGGTTTTTTCGTCAGAAGCAATCTGTTGGAAATAAATTACGAGCAAATCACTTAGTGATTAGGTAGTAGGTACCTGCTAGTGCTTGTCATTTAAGTCATGTAGTCAGTCAGTAGTCATGTGTCATATGTTGTCTTGTAATATATGTCATGTAGGTATCGCTTTCAGATTTGTAACTCTAATATCAAAGTTTACACGCATCATGGCCTAACTACGCCTAACTAAGAACAACAACACCGACAGATGAACAAAAATAAAATGTTACCTAGTTATGTAAGGGGTAGTCAGAATTGCAATTGCGGCATTCGTCGTGACTGCGTGACTTCGCAAAACTCTCAATTGTTTTAACTATTTGCCACGCATAATCCCGACCGAAATAGGCACGCTAACGCTTGCTCGGCCGCGCTCTATACACTTCGCGCGGACCCAGCGGCAGCCGGCAGTGAACTGTGAACTCACTCGAACGCGAATCGAAAATCACTTAAAATTAAATTAAAAATTAAATATTTAAAAAATTTAAATTTAATGTTTTAAATTTTTAATTTTTAATTTATTTTATGACGGCCGGAATCCCTCGGCTATTCAAAGACAATTATTTTTATATGTTTTTCATTAACTAAAACCAAGTATACTGCAAGTAATATGATATTTGAATTATTATTAGACGGATGTTCGGGATTTTATTTGACACAGTAAAATATCCATATCCATACTACCAGCAATAAGTAAAATATTTGAGAAATTAATTTATGCTCAACTTTTAGAATATTTTAAATTAAATAGTATACTGCATGAGAAACAGTTTGGTTTTTCAAAAGGTAAAAGTACAACTGATGCTGGGGTTGCATTTCTAAAACATGTACTTGATGCCTGGGAGGACAAGCAGGATGTAATCGCTATTTTTTGTGACCTTTCCAAGGCATTCGATTGTGTTGATCACCAAACACTATTAAGGAAGTTAAAACATTATGGTGTTTCTGAAATGTCAGTAAGCCTTATGCATTCATATCTGTATGAAAGAACTCAGAAGGTAGTTATTAATAAAACTGAGTCTACCGGAGCTCCCATTACTATGGGCGTACCCCAAGGATCAATATTGGGCCCGCTGTTGTTTTTAATATACATAAATGACCTTCCTTACTACGCGAAGAATTTATGTGAGACAGTGCTATTTGCAGATGATACATCTCTAGTCTTTAAAGTAGATAGAGGTGATGACTGTTCTGACGAAGTAAATAGTGCTCTTTCAAAAGTGTCACATTGGTTTAATAGTAATAATTTATCATTAAACTCAAAGAAAACTAAGTGTTTAAAATTTTCGTTACCTAATGTAAGACAAGTTGATTTTCATATAAGACTAGACGGCGATATGGTCGAATTCATTAACAATACAAAGTTTCTAGGTATTATATTAGACTCGCGACTACAATGGGATCCTCATATCGAAGCCTTGGCGAGTAGACTCAGTTCGGCCGCATTCGCAGTAAAGAAAATAAGGCTCTTAACCGATATTGAAACGGCTAGAATAGTCTATTTTAGTTATTTTCATAGTGTTATGTCCTACGGCCTTTTGTTGTGGGGCTCAGCCGCTAACATCCAAAGTATATTCGTGCTCCAAAAAAGGGCTATTCGCGCCATGTACAACCTCCGATCGAGAGATTCTTTAAGAGATCTATTTAAAGAAATAAACATTTTAACTGTTGCAGGACAATACATCTATGAAAATATTATTTATGTGAAAAAATATTATAATACATTTGTAAAGCAGAGCGATATTCATCGCTTTAACACAAGAAATAAAGATAAACTTGTCGTTCCCAAGTTTAGGCTAGAAAAATCCAGAGCCTCATTTCTGGGGAAAAGCATATCCTTTTTTAATAAAGTTCCACAGCATATTATTGAACTACCATTGCATAAATTTAAATGTTACATTAAAGAGTCGCTGATGAGCAAAGGATACTATAAAGTAGACGATTATTTGAATGACCGCAATGCATGGTCATGATGTAACACATAACATAATCACTGTTTAAATTGATGTATTTTTATACTAAGCAATTGTTGTATTAGTAACGATATGTTTTTTTTTGTAAATGTCGTTACCTAACTAAGAAACGCTGGCAAGTTTCTTGCGCCCATTCTTCTTGTCAGTTAAAAAAGTCTTGAATGGGTGGTAGGAAAATATTGACGATTCATAAGTACATATTTATTATGTCTAAGTGAATAAAGAATATTTTTATCTTTTTATCTTTTTATCTTTATCACCAATCGAAAAAAAACGGCCGAAAGCACTAGATAAATAACTGTAAAATAACATATAATTTTTCCAAGTTTTAAGTACTTGTGATTTGCGCGTAATCCATAATCTAAAATACCCTATTTTGGGGAATCGGCGCCTTAAGCACTTTACCACGATTAAATTGATTTAAACTTTGGTCTTAATAAAGATTTGGTTTTATAGAAAAAAAAATGATCGTAAATGTAAGAATCATAACGCACCTACCTACATAGGTACCCGATTTTAAGGACAACCTAGATTTTTATTCCCCTATTTTTCCCAATTTGTCTACAATTTTACAGTTGTTTTATCTCACGAACGCGGTCCGCCTTTTGTTGTGTGCATCTGTGTATATATGTCGCAGTAAGATAGTTATAGCCGTAATAAAGCTATATCCCTAGGGATATAATTATATACCGTAAGATAGTTATACGAAAGCGATATATTACTCTCTTACTAGTAATCTATACTGATATTATAAAGACGAAATATTTATATGTAAGTAGGTATTAAATAGTATTTATATTTATTTTTATGAATAAACTCAAACTACTGGACCGATTTCAAAAATTCTTTCACTTAGTATGCTACATTATCCCTTATTAACATACCTAGGCTATATTTTATCCCGATATTCTCACGGGAACGGGTACCACGCGGGTAAAACCGTATATCAAGTTTAGTGATATAGTTGTATTACTAGATTTGTTTCATGAAATAATTGTAGTAGAACACGTGATAGGCTAGAAATTTAAGGCAATCGCGGAGCGCAGCGAAGTTTCGTGATTATTTATTTTCCACACCAAGAACTCTTGTAGCTTTCGTATAAGTAACTATATTACGGTATATAATTATATCCCTAGGGATATAGCTATACCTATTACGACTTTATCTATCTTACTGCGACATATAAACGGTTTTACAGACAGTTTGTATGACAAAAGGAGGCTGCGGTCTACACACACAAACGTGGCTCACCCGCGCTCGTGAGATTAAACAACTGTAGGTAATGATAATGACAATAGTAGAAAATAAATAGAAATCATATTTATTTAAACTAGTTGTGTACCTACTTAATTATGTTAGTCAAAGAAACCACGCTACACTACATGTGGCGCTACATTGTAAAGTAAGTAATTATTCAATACTACATTGTAATAATATTCAATTCAAGTTAATAACAGATCTAAGTGTATACTTAGTATTACAACTATTTAGTAATCTGTGGTGTTACCTACTTACTTAGGAGTTAAGCTAGTAATTGATATCATTACAGAGATTATTCGTTTCAATAAATCTACAAGTAACAAATGACACGAGTAGTTAACTGTCTTGATTCCTACTGAAGTCATGAAAATAAAAAAGTTAAGAATAAAAACAGATGGCTAGGTTAGTGTTTTGTGTTAGCTTGCTTTTTAAATTAGGTATTAACCGGTTTCAAGCAGTGTTCAAAGGGTTATGGAGTGTCTATAGTTTCACAACTTTTCTGTACTTTTGTTTGCAACCTTTGCCTTTCCCGTAGTCAATGGATAACGAGAAAAGAACGTGACTTGGTTACCTACAATTCAACAATTTTATAACGAACCCAAAAGTAAGACAGTACATTCACTTTAAGTTTGTCTGGTTTACTGTATGTATCTATACGCAATCGGTAAGCAATCAGTGGCAGTCATCCTTCATTGTTCACATCGTCACAATGGCAACTATTGGCATGTAGGAACAATAATCAAGCATCCACAAAATAAACTATGGAGCACCGATCGAACAATAATATATAACGTGTGTCATATGCAGCTGAAAATTAATACAATATGGCAAAAATATGTAATTAATTAATTAAACAAATAAGCTAATTATATAATATAATGCTGTAAGTTTACTATACTTTATTAAATTTATGGCTAACTCCCTGCGGTTTTACCCGCGTGGTAGGTACCCGTTTCCATGGGAATATCAGTAAAAATATATTTTGTAACTCAGGAAGAATGTAGCTTACTATTAGTGAAAGAATTTTTAAAATTTGTGCAGTAGTTTTTGATTTTATCCATTACAAACAAACAAACAAACAAAAAATCAAATCTTTCCTCTTCAAATATAGTTCAATAATTAGGTAAATTAAAGACGTCCTCCCTTTCCCGTTTCCTTACGAAAATTGCAGATAAATTCTTACAATACCTACTTAAAAGAATTTTTCGGCATAAAAGTTTTAGCAAGTAGGTACCTAACTCTATCTATATAGTGATAGTGATAGTCATAAATTTTTTATTCATATAGATTAAATAAAATTAATGCTTATGAATCGTCCAACATTTTTTTACCTACTATAATAAGTTTCGTAAGATTGACCCAAAACAAATTGACACAAAATAAATGGCGATTTCTCCTCTTTTTACTCCTTGTAAATCACAAAAAAATTAGTTTTAATAAGTATCCTAATAAATCCAATCATAGGTTAAATTTTCAGGTTACCCGATTGTTCTCAAATAATTTTCAGGTATACCTAGTAGCGAAATTAATGTTATACATTCAAAATCCAATTATGCAAGTATATGAACAATTATAATTATACAAGTATAGCACCCGCACTTGGAAATTCGGTCCAATTCTCCGGACTTTTAAGGGTTCGGATTCGAATCACGTCCGAAAATGTACCTACTCAAATTTTCCTATAGCGATTAAGAAAACTTTGTATCAAGTAGGTACCTATTTATTCTTACTGTCTCTCTTCATAAAGGATACTATCTATATATAATCCGTCATCGAAGTATCACCTGACTTTTAAATTCCTTCTTTTAATAAAATTTCCTTTTTTGATTCCGAGTTATTGTGGAAGATTATTGACATGTTTTCGATAGTGTAACTATAGCTGTTTTTGGTCAATGTAGCCATAATGCAGATTTCAATAGCAGTAGCAGCTCAATCGGTACACATACGATAAGTAAGTATAAATCATAAAATCACCGACTCACCGTGGTCGCAAATTAAAAAAGCCTTATCATAGAACACAGCAAAATGTTATCGTCAATATCCAAAGAAGTGCGCGATTTCGAACGGACGTTGTTCACTTGTTTTTAAATTCAAGTTATTGTTAACGCACTGATGTTTTATATTGTATTAGCGGGATGTATTTGCGTGAGTTTGTTGCGGCTGGCGCGTGCAGTGTTCGCGCGTACGCAGCTGCGGGTTTGAAAGTTTGCGCGACACTGACTCCGACGCAGTGCAACCCTAACACAAACACCATTCATGCGACCAAACCAAACCAAAGTACACCGTATCATAGCTCTACCTACAACTCCGTGCAGTGAAAGGTATACGGGGTCGACGGATTTCTACGCAGCCAGGCTGCAGCTCGAACAACGACCCACGTTACCTAGTCTAGTCGTCTTGAATTAAGCATCTTAAGGTACCTATCTACTCTAAAATTTAAATTAATGCATTTTTCCAGTTAATAATAAATAAAGTTAAGTTTATTACGATATTTTTTAAAGATCCTTGCTTGCCTGATAAAATAATTACCTAATAATTTTCTTTGTTGAGTTTTGTATGTAGGACCTACCTATCTACTTACTAGATTATAAAATCGGCCAAGTGCGAGTTGGACTCGCCCATGAAGGATTCCGTACCACTTACCGTACCGATTGCCTATTCCCAGCCAAAATACCACTATCATTTTTCGTCAGCAAAAAATAACTTTGTTTTCCATAATGTTTGTATGAAAGACAAACTTACATTTGCGGTTTTTGAAAATGTGTTATATCTCATAAACTGCTATTTATATGTTGTTCGTTTATTTTTTTTACATATTTTTATTTTTTTAAATATTTTTTATAGATTATATCCTCATAACTATGATTGAAATTCTAAGTTAAATAAATGTTCAAGTAATTTACTAAGTAGGTATCTAGGTTACTCTTCAAATATCACATTTATGTTATGTGAAGAGCAGAGGCTTCTGATACAGGTATTTTTATGTACTTAAAAGGGGTCTCTGGCCACTGGCTGTTGTAAAATGATATTTGATTGTAAATAAATATTTTTGTTTTTTTTTGTTTTTTCGTTGAAAGTTTTTATTAAGATCTACAACATATATTTTTTCTAGATTTTTCACATTTTTATTTTAAAAGTTAGAGGGGGGGGACATTTTACCACTTTGGAAGTGTATATCTTTTAAAATATTGACTTTGATAAAAATGATAGAAGAAACCTAAATATCATTTTTAAATACCTATCTAAGGACACCCCACACTAATATGTTTTATGTTGTTCGTTGTTTCTATATGTTGTTCGTTGAAAGTTTATATTAAGATGTACAATACAACATATATTTTTTCTAGATTTTTCACTTTTTTATTTTAAAAGTTAGAGGGTTATGTTGTTCTTTGTTTCTATATGTTGTTCGTTGAAAGTTTATATTAAGATCTACAATACAACATATATTTTTTCTAGATTATTCACTTTTTTTATTTTAAAATTTTATTTTTATTTTTTATTTTAAAAGTTAGAGGGTTATGTTGTTCGTTGTTTCTATATGTTGTTCGTTGAAAGTTTATATTAAGATCTACAATACAACATATATTTTTTCTAGATTTTTCACTTTTTTATTTTAAAAGTTTTTTACCACTTTGGAAGTGTAGGATATCTTTTAAAATATTGACTTTGATAAAAAATTATAGAAGAAACCTAAATATCATTTTTAAATACCTATCTAAGGACACCCTACACTAATATGTTTTATGAAAATATTTTTTTTCAGTTTCAGTTCCATGTATGGGGAGCCCTCCTTAATTTTTTTATTTTTTTATTTTTCTATTAAAATACTAAAGCGGTTCACAAAATAGAAATATTCTGATCTGTCCCCCTGCTCTGTCCCCATGGGGTGACAGAACGGACAAAAAAGTTTGATCTGTCCCCCTGTTACCGATGAGGGGACAGTTCGAACTTTATTCACCTAAATAAATAAAACACTTTCACGGATTTTTTCACGCAATTTATTCAACAACTTGGTTAAATTTTAGTTGTTTTTTGAGATTTTTTGGTTTATCCGACGTTTCGGCACCTTTCCAGGGGCCGTGGTCACGGAAAAACGGTGGTTTTTTTTAGGTATTTAAAAATGATATTTAGGTTTCTTCTATCATTTTTTATCAAAGTCAATATTTTAAAAGATATCCTACACTTCCAAAGTGGTAAAATGTGTGTCCACCCCCTCTAACTCTTAAAATAAAAAAGTGAAAAATCTAGAAAAAATATATGTTGTAGATAGTGTTGCCAGGTCCCATTTGTTTGAAATCGGGGCATGAGGTAAAACAAATCGGGATTAAGGGTTGAAAATCGGGACAAACATAAAATAATGTGTTTTTTTAATTAAGGTGGGCGGGCAGGTATTGCGTTTTGCAACTACTACGGGTGGGCATTAAAAACCCGCGGCATTATTATGTATGTAATGTAGGCTTTAATCTACCGGATGACTTTGAAGTCGTTAGCATCCTTTTAAAACAAGAACGTACGCATGATATAGAGTCGTTACCCTAAAAATAATACCTATGTCGAGGCAAATCCAAGATGTAAATAGGTATATTTTTTAATCCCTGAATAATCATGTAAAATTTCGGAAATTGATCGGTAATATTCGGTAATTGATCACCATAACAGATAAAAAGAAAGATAACCAAAAATAAGATTGAATTGAATAAAAAATACAATTCAAATGTCCTAAAATCTAAATCATAATCTAGTTGCTTTTAACGCGAAAATGCGTAGTATTCCGTGACCACGGCCCCTGGAAAGGTGCCAAAACGTCGGATAAACCAAAAAATCTCAAAAAAACAACTAAAATTTAATCAAGTTGTTGAATAAATTGCGTGAAAAAATCCGTGAAAGTGTTTTATTTATATGGACAGTTCGCGCAGAAATCTAAGAAGTCTTTATTCACCTCCTTAATGTTTTATCTGTCCCCCTATCGGTATTAGGGGGACAGATCAAACTTTTTTATTCCCTGTTTGTCCCCCATAGACCTACCAAGTTTCAAGTCTGTAGTCGTAATAGTTTTGGAATAAAGTGGCTGTGACATACGGACGGACGGACGGACAGACAGACAGACAGACAGACAGACAGACATGACGAATCTATAAGGGTTCCGTTTTTTGCCATGTGGCTACGGAACCCTAAAAATCGATGTTGAGTCGAATATAGCCTCTTATTAATTACTTATTATGGACAGTTCATCATGTCAGCCGAACGACGCCCAGTGCTGGGCATAGCCTAGTGAGGCCTAGACCTTAATGAGAATCATTAACTGTCCATAATAAGAATTAATCATAAACATAAGTTCTTACATCCCTATAAAACTTAGGTACTTACTGTTTGGAGTTCAATGAGTCTATGCCTAAGTCTATTTTGAAACAAGTATTTCCAGCTTACAACAGCTAAAGACAAACTAACATATTATAGTCATCTAACCAACCTAGGTACTCTTACTACCTACACTAATCTTTGGTGCCCACACTCGTTAGTCATTTTTAGGGTTCCGTAGTTAACAAGGAACCCTTATAGTTTCGCCATGTCCGTCTGTCCGTCCCCAGCCTAGCTCAAAGACTCTTAGTACTAGGAAGCTGCAATTTGGCATGAATATACATATTAATCACGCCGACAAAGTGGTGAAGAAAAATAAAAATAAAAAAGTTACCTCCCCTACACGTGAAGTTGGGATAAAAAAATTTTTCTTGTCTACCCCATTGTGTGGGTGTCGTTGGATAGCAGTTTCAAAAATATTGCGGGTTTGTGTAAACAGCTTTTTGATTGAGGCATCCGTTTGTGAATTATTAAGCTTGTTAATTTTGTTAAGGCCTCTACAGACCAAAGCCGGCTGGTTGGGCTGCCGGGCTTGTTTTGCGACGATTAAGTACTTATGTATAAAAAGAAGCCATACCTAAGTAAATAAAATTCACGATAGTTGTATTTTTGACGAAGTTAAAAGGAAAACTGTAACTGCTAAGTAGGCTTCACAAGTTTACGAGTACCTAACAGTCGACCAACTTATAAAATGTACTTGGCGCAATACAAACAAATTCCTCATTGGGAACTACTTAAATAACGTTGTCAGGTGTGTGAAACCGGTAGTATCTACATTTAAGTGTATGAACCATTTAAAAAGAGTCCGCATTATTGAGATGGGCTATACGATGGCCGTGGCCCGCCGCGCACTTGGCCGGTTTTTTTATTTTATAATTTAGATCCATTCTTCCAACACACTTACCCCACCACCACAAACCCAGAAGTAACCGCTGAGCTTAAAGTCTTAACGTTCCAGGTTAGATTCTCTGTACTTTCAAGTTAAATAGGTAGGTACGACCTACGTTACGTACTTACATATCTGCCAACTATTTTATAGACAACCGTGCGTCGTCGTCAGACATTGGTAGGCAAAGCACGTTCTTATGCAACGATGGCACGAGCAGCTCTCATCATCCATGAACAGTAAGAACTGAACTGAGTTTAATTTCCAGAGTTGTTGGTCTTCTTTTAATAAAAAAAATCTAAGAAACGGTTAGTTTTGAAACCTGTATTATTCCTAGTTTGATATTCGATTACATACTTACCTATCAAACTCCATATAGTAAATACAACAATACAATGACGCGTTTCGTATCCTTATGAAACATCCAAGATACAGCAGCGCGTCGAGCATGTTCGCGGACGCCCGTATTGCTGACTTTTATCACACGATTTATTCATGTGCTTTTATGCTGTTATGAGAAAGCGCATAGCTTTGTTTTGGACGAGGATGTCTTTCTGATAATAGCATAATTAGGGCCGTAAGTTCGGGATTGGATAATCCGCTATATAAGTCCTGGATTTCAGTGCACCGGAGCGACAACAGAAAATAATGTTTGACAATGTATTACCTATACCTACCTTGTACTGAATTATTTTATTTGTGTTATATTTTAATATTAATTTTTTGAATTATGTAAGTAGGTATTTGACTGTTTAGGTATTGGGTTTTTTATGCCTTTGAATAAATCATTATTATTATATATTATATAGTACGAGATCCCACTGCAAATTAGTGCGCTCATCGAGTTCTCGCTAAAAACCTCATATTCACCACACATTTTCAAAATCCGCAAAAATAACTTTGATCTTCATACAAACTCTATGAAAAACAAAGTAATTTTTTGCTGGCGAAGTGTGGTAGTGGTATTTTTTAATACTAGCGGCCACAATTTTGATAGGCATAGATATATATTCTCCTAATCATAAATATACGTAAAAATGAGGTTTTAGCGAAAACTCTATAAGCGCACTTATTTGCAGTGGGATCTTAGACTATTACCTATTAGCAAAATCAATGGCGTTGTCAAAACAAATGCGAAATCTTAAAAAAGTAAAATTAAATTACAGGTAAGTAGGTATTCCGAACATGAAAGAATTAGGTTAACGTTTTTAAATAAGGTACCTGAGGGTATTAAGGCCTAGCTAAGGGAAATTTGTAATAAAATGAAAAATATCCAACATAATCAACAAGTTTTATTATTAATCAGTCATGTACTTAAATTACTACAGAGTTTTAACAAAAAATTGCTTCTCTAGTTTAAAACCAAAACAATATATAACTTTTTTAAAAACGCAGTCTGCAGGCCTTATTATACTAGGGTAGGGTAAAAAGGCCTATACTTTAAACTATTCAAAAATTAACTTATACTACGTAAATTGGTATTCTTGAGGTCAATAATCATTAACGTAAAGCAATAGGAAGCATAGTGGTCTTAGAAAATTAAATAAATTGCCTTTATTCGCATCCATCAGGACATTAAAGTTATCAGTATCTTCTGTAGTCAAACCGACACACTCTTCGTGGTACCACTTGGAGCATCGTGAGCATTGCCTCATTGCATCGTCCATTCTATCTTCTTTACAGGCATAGGTTTACGTCACAAACTTTTCTTTAAACTGCCAGACTGCAGATGATTTCTGATTGTTCTTCTGGGAACATTATATCTCTCTGCAGCCTTATTCGTACTCAAAGTTCGTCCTTGTACTGCTCTAACAGCTGCGATCAGATCGTCTTCTGACCACAATGCCCGTTTGGGAGGCATCGTGACCGTAAGCACTGAAAATAATGATAAATAAATTGAAAATTTATAACTGCGTACATACTATCCACCAATAAACATTTTAAAAACACGGTCCTACTTATATAGCAGTTAAAAAAAAATAGGAGTATAATAAGGCCTATAGTAAAATTTTACAGGCCTTAATATCCGCCAGCCACGTGGTTACAGAAAAAATTATAATAAAAAATTTACAACTACAAGTCTTTTAATACGGTAACATAGGGACAAGCATACATTAATTAATAAACAGTCAGTCAATACAGGTTTGTAAATATGATATTTTCAAAATAACTTACGTTTTACTGGAGCCAATTTTTATAATTTATGCCGCGTGACCGCACCGCTGAATGATTTCGACGACACTGGCGGGGGGAGAAGTGCAAGCGTTCGTCCGCCACTTCGCAGCGACTTGTATACGCTCTGAGCTTGTGTGAGTGTAACCTTGATCGTCAATTACTGTATTTCGTACGTTTTTTGTTACTTAGGCCTTAATACCCGACAGGCCTTAATACCCGCAGGTACCTTAGTGTTTGAAAACAAACAGTTTTTTTATTAAAAATATTTGAAAATCGGAAAATGAACATTAGAAGGGTGCATATAAGTAGAGCCCTACTTTTCATCCGACTACGGCAAAGCAAAAAAAGGATGGTTATGATTTTAACCATGTACCTATGTGTGTATATGTTCATCTGTTCCCTCATAACTTCATCTTGGAATCGTCTCGATTGTTCGCTGGTTATACACATTATGGCGCCCTCTAGACGACAAAGTTGTGAACAAAAAACTTTATTTTTTAAAGAATACCTTTCCTGTTTGGTATCAAATAAAAGATCTTGGTGAGCACGAGCAAAAATACCTATAAGTATATTTTAATAGTTGTTGCTCGCGGCTTTGATTTTGACTTTATCCCGAAATTGTGACCCCAAAATAATAATATATTTTATAAATAAAAATAAAGTTCAAAAACTAAGGCCCAACTAGGTACTGAAAAATCACGCTCTAAAAAGTATGAATCAAGTAAACATTCGCCGTGATCGTAGGTATGCCACTTTTCCATAGAATGAGAATATTGTTTTGTTATAGTAAGGGGCATACGACCACGGCAATTTCAGATGAGAATATTTTGTTGTTTCATACTTTTTAGAGCGTGATTTTCAGTAGTCGTGTTTTAGTTTTTGAACTTAATTTTTTCTAGGTTCTGATTCACATTCATAACAAAAAAAATGAATTATACCTACTGATGGTTCTGAAAGTACCTTTTCGCACAGAAAAATATTCTCGGGTAGCTACAACTTCAGGTGATTTCTGTTTGATCGGCGTCCTATTACCCAGTTGAATTCTGATGAACTTGAAATAGCCTCTCCAGAAGCTATTATGGCCATCATCCAATTAAAGACGAGTGTTGTGCGATGCTTCCTCCGCACTCCCTCGTCACCGCATCGTTCGTAGGTAGAGTACAGGCAGTAATAGTAGTATGTGCTCAGCCGTGATAGATAGGTACCTACCTATCTCCAGCGGTAACGCTCTATGTAGCTCTATACAAGTATCGCAGTTTATCTCTTTGTTGCGTATTTGACAAAGTTCTAACTAAACTATTCCTTCGCATACGCGACTACTGGGGGCCAAGTCTGCTAACGTAAAGTCACAATCGTGTCTCAATCGTGTTTCAATTGTAGTTCAGTTGTAGTGCTCTTTAAAACACGAGTTACAAGAATTATGACAGTACTAGCTGTGCCCGCGACTTCGTTCGCGTGGAATAGTGACCTTCGGCAGCATTTTTCAATTTTTTAGCTAATAAGGTTTTTCGTTTTTTTGTGTATTTATTTTATATATATTAGTTTAGCGCTATGATACATATTAACACATTAAAAAATTATTTCACATAGCTTTCCGCCCGCGGTTTCGCCCGCCTGTACTACACGACGTTATCTCGAGGGAAAGTTATATTTTCCCGGGATATCAATTAGTCTTTGTCACTCTCTAGCTCCTAAAATATCTACATACTAAAAAACACGCCGATCCGTTGCTCCGTTTTGACGTGAAAGACGGATATACAAACAGTATGTCAAAAGAAAGAACTTATCACGCTGAACAACTTCTCTTAAGATGCTATCTCATATAGTTTAACCTGGCTGCTAGGGTTCCACATCAGCTGGCCTAGCATGAACGGCTTTTATCATGCGATATGATATAGCACGTCATGCTGTCTTGCTTACCTACCCCACTAAGGTGTAAGCAAGACAGCAAGACGTGCTATATCATATCGCGTGATATAATGATGGTAATGCTAGCCAGGCACGTGTACTGAGAAGCCCTACACTGGGATTCTATTGAATAATAAATGTAATTTCGATACAATATCTTTATTTCGGCACCGTGGCCGATCTATTCTATGTATACTACAACACGCGACCGCGGAATCGTCTGGACTAAAACAAACTACTCGCGTAATGACAATGCATTCGATATTTTTGAATACAACCATAGACAATGCAAGGCGGTATCATATCTTAACAATATGATACCACAGTACCAAGACCTTCAAACTTTGTACGTCAATAGAAAATGCTCATCACATTTAACAATTTTCCATTAGACGGTATATTTATATCTCTCATAGTTTGGCTGGACTGCTATGGTTCCACATCGGCCATTTCGATCTTCTAAATAAATTATAGCCTACATATAAGTTGGCGACAATTAATAGCTATATAACAAAAAAAGTTTCATTAAAATCCGTTCAGTAGTTTTTGCCTGAAACGTGGACAACAGACAGACAGACAAAAAATTCAAAAACTATATTTTTGGTATCTGTTCCGTTTATGACCGTTCCGTTGACCGACCGTACCGTTCCGACCCTTGGTGGTATTTTTTCTATTTCTTTTCAATGGTATACAGCCCCTGTACCGGCAAAAAAATATGGATATGGACATGGGCTTCATTTGACATTTGATGCCCATATTTTGCTTTTAAGGGCATAATATGGGCTTCAAATGTCAAATGAAGCCCATGTCCATACCCATAATTTTTAGCCGGTAGCCCCCTGAATAGAATCGCATACAGTTTTATAATAAGTATGAATTATTTTATTTTTTTTACTTAATATACACGGTAATTTTTTTATCACCCCGGATAAAATTAAAAGGATTATTCTGCTCATGAAAACAAACTATTTTTATTATGGGACCAACACTAAAATCGCAAAAAAAACAGCTATTCCATACAAAAGTGCAAAAATATTTAATCAAAATGTATGGAACAGCTGATATTTTTTCGCGATTTCAGTGTTGGTCCTATAATAAAAGTTGTTTGTTTTCATGAGTAAAATAATCCCTAAAACATCCGGGGTTATAAAAAATACCGTGTATATTACATAAACAGTACCTACGTATTAACACATTAAAAAATTATATCACATAGCCTTCCGCTCGCGGTTTTGCCACGTGCACTACACGACGTTTTTCCGAGGGAATGTGATATTTTTTCGGGATAAAATTAGCCTATGGGACTCTCTAGCTCCTAAACTATCCACATACTAAAAAAACAGGTCGATCCGTTGCTCCGTTTTGTCGTGAAAGACATACAAACAAACACACTTTCACATTTATAATATTAGTATATATTGTATGTCAAAAGAAAATACTTATCACGCTGAACAACTTCTCTTAAGATGCTGTATTTGTATCTCTTATAGTTAAGCTGGGCTGCAAGGGTTCCAAATCAGGAGTACCAGACCTTCGATATTTTTCCGTCAATAGAAAATGTCCATGACGTTAAACAACTTTTCTAAAGACGCTATGTTTGTATCTCATATAGTTTAATCTGGCTGCTAGGGTTCCACATCAGGTGTACCAGACCTTCAAACTTTGTACGTCAATAGAAAGTGCCCATCACGTTTAACAATTTTCCTTAAAACGGTATTTTTATATCTCTCATAGTTTGGCTGGACTGCTATGGTTCCACATCAGAAATTGCGATCTTCAAAATAATTTATAGCTATATGTTGGCAAGGACCAATAGCTGTATACTTAACAAAAAAACTTTCATCAAAATCCGTTCCGTAAACTTTTTTGCCGACGTCATCACACGAAAAAATTCATCCCCTGTTTTCACCCTCTTTAGGGTAGTTTATTTACAAACTTTGAATGTCGTATTTATTTATCTAATCAAAAGCCTATAAAATAATTTTGAAGCTTCTAACTTTAAGAATGACGTAATTTCCATACAAACTTTCATCCCCTATTTCAACCCTTTACAGCCCTTTGTTCACATAAAAAAGTAGCCTATGTCCTTTCTCAGGCTCTAGACTATCTCTGTATCAATTTTTATTCAAATCGGTTCCGTAGTTTAGGCGTGATTGTGTAACACACAGACAGACAGATTCGCATTTTCGCATTTATAATTTAAGTAAGGATAATGTGATGTGAATGTAGTGTGTGGTGTGACCATCAGTAGTATTGTGAAAAAAGTACACATTTCTTGTTACTAGTGTGTAAAAAAACTCTACAACTGAACTACAATTGAAACACGATTGAGACACGATTGTGACTTAACGTTAGCAGACTTGGCCCCCTTGTTACTTGACTAAGGGCCGATTTGTCAATGCCTGAAAAAAAATTTTCGTCTGATATCGTTTTTAACCTTTTTCTTGTCTCATATTCTGAAAGTAACTCCTAACTTGCCTAAAATGCGGGTTGAAAGTGGTATGTGGCGGCCCTAGGGCCGTTATGAAATTTAAAAAAGGAATAGGAGGGGTCATGTCAAAATCTGTAATAGCATCTACACACGTTCCGATCCGACAGCCGATTTGGTCTGCTCCCAGACCAAATCTACGCTACACACGTTCCGATTTGGTCTGGGAGCAGACCGAATCGGAACGGAGGTCGGATAGGAACGTGTAGAGTCTTATCTCTTTGGACATTTATTTACCAAAAGTATACAGGCAAAGATTCAGCCATGTTTTGCTATTATATAAAATAATTAATATCGTTGAATTATTATTTATATCTAAAACATTGTTTCTTTTTTAAAGAATGCGTTTTTAGAAACAGATTAAACCAAATAAGTTATTTGTAACATAAAAAATCAGGCTATTAACTTTATGGAATTGCATAGAGTACGGGTCAAACACCAAACAAGACTGTATGGACTTAGTTTCCCTTGCCTTCCTAAAAACAGAGAAAATGAACAAAAAGTTATAGTCTTTCGAAATTTCCGCGGCCATAGGAAAAATATTTTTTAGATTATTTCTGTTTATTTTTACTTTCCTCATATTCAAAATGAAAAGTAGAGTGTTTACTTTGGGCGTATGGACCCATAACAGTCTCGAACTATCGGCGCCCTCACTTCGTTCGTGCGCCAAAACTCTCGACTGTTATGGGTGCCATACATCCCTTGCTAAACAATCTACTATTGAACGCCAGGTCGGCTATGGCCGACAAATGCAAACGTGCCCGCCACCGACCACCGTCACCGCCACTGTCTTCGTCAGCTGACAAGAAAACTTTTGTTTTGGGCACGTTTTCATTTGCCGGCCATAGCCGACCGTGGCGTCAGTTTTTAGTTGTAAAATTATTCTTACATAGCTACAACTTCGATTACCTACTTACGATTTTTTCCTTCTCATTAGAATACAATTTAATTTAAGTAAGTATTGAATTTGTCAGCTGTAGTGTAGAACAAAGAAATTCTGACTCAATATCTTTACATATTTTGGTGATCGATCATGCATGATAAAGCTAGAAACTGCCCTTAAGCTGGACATTGACGATCAGTTTTGTCCTAAAACTGTGGCGTCACTCCAAATGGTTTTAAGCCAACTAGATTTCCCCACTGACTGGCGTGACGCCGGCTCTTCAGTTTTCGACCGGCCGGGCTGTTGAAAGACGTGTACTCATCGTGTTCTACTTATTTTTGTCAAGAAAAAAAAGGATTCTGATTCCGAATAAGAAATAAAACTAAATATTTTAAGCATCTACATGTTGCCGTTATTAATATCGAGCAAAACACAGGAAAAAATCACGTTTGTTGTAGGGGAACCCTCCTTAAATATGAACTTCATTTTATTTTAATTATTTATTTTTAAAGTGAGTACCTATAAGTACAACTAAATATTCTGAAAATACTTAAAACGTCTACCTATTGCCATTATTAATATCGAGCAAAAAACAGCAAAAAATCACGTTTACTTTATTGGAGCCCCCCTTAAATATTAATTTTATTCTGTTTTGTTTTTAGTACTTACCTATTTGTTGTTATAGCGGCAATAGAAATACATCATCTGTTAAACAATAATTGTCTAGCTATCACGGTTCATGTTATATAGCCTGGTGACTGACAGACAGACGGACAACGGAGTCTTAGTAATAGGGTCCCGTTTTTACCCTTTATACTTCCTTTATACCAAAAACTATACGCAGCACCACCGCAGCACGCTCGACCACCGCAGCACGCTCGACCACCGCACCACCGTGGGCGGGCGCGGGCGCAGCGATCGAACTGACGCGATTGCGTGGCGCGTCGTCAGTTAAAACTCTGGAGTGACGATTCGACATTCACGATCAAATTTTGGATTGACGCCGGAGTTTTACGCCACAGTTTTAGGAAAATTTGACCGTCAATAGCCAGCTTTAGATAAAGCCTATGCAAACTGCGTCATTTTGTATCGCCGCCGCCGCCGCTCACTGATCAAATATTGAGTTTTAGCTGGACGAAATTCATTTTTCTCAAGATGAAGGAAGTTCGAAAAAAAGGTTGCAACGTGCTTAGGACTATAGTGTCCACTTCGTGCGATAATATTTCGATACGTTGTTTGTATCATCAGATATTAATGCTCGAAGATATCGACTACGCAGATTGCATTAATAATTGCTGTTTACGTAAAATTTATCTAGTGAAGTTGATTATGTCTTTTAGAGTAAATTGTTTACTGTTGGATTTAAAAAAAATTGTGCCAACTCTCAATAGTACATTACAGCCGAGGACAGGTAAGTAAGAAATTACATTGTCGAGGATGGTTTGAAGCACGAGCCGCAGGCGAGGGCTTTAATCATTCGAGGCAAGGTAATTTGCTTACCGTACAAGGCTTGTATAGAGCTTTTCTCAAGAAATGCGAGGAAATAAAAAAAAACTGTTTAACTAAATAATATTTATTAAAATTTATATCACACATGTTCGGGCAATTATTAAATTTACTATGCGATTATTATAAGAATAGGACTGTCAAACGGCATTTTTGATCTTTGTTCCTTTTCTTGCACATCCTACACCCTGAAGTGGAAGCGAAACGCTGTGCCTTTACCTGCATACCTTTGGTAAATAAATGTCCAAAGAGACTCTACACACGTTCCTATCCGACTTCCGATTCAGTCTGCTCCCAGACCATATCGGAACGTGTGTAGCGCAGATTTGGTCTGGGAGAGAACAAATCGGCTGTCGGATCGGAACGTGTGTAGATGCTATTACAGATTTTGACATGACCCCTCCTATTCCTTTTTTCAAATTTCATGACGGCCCTAGGGCCGCCACATACCACTTTCAACCCGCATTTTAGGCAAGTTAGGAGTTACTTTCAGAATATGAGACATGAAAATACCTTTTCGAATCTATGTGATAGAACAAAGATAAAACAAATGCTTAGCCGCGGAAATGAAACTGTATGGAAAACGTATTGCTGCTTCTACTTTACATAATATTTCATCTTCTTCCGATAATGATCAACGATTTAGTGAGCAAAATGAAAAGATTTCGTATTCGGCAATAGAGGCATTATCATTGTTTACAGAGTTGAAATTAACACGTCATCAATACATAGCCCTGAGAACATCGGCCATACGCAAAAATTTAAAACATCTTTATCCATCTTCATCATGTCAGCCGAACGACGCCCACTGCTGGGCATAGGCCAGCTCCATATTATTATAAATAAAATATAGAGAAGAAAGAAAAATGTTACCCGCTAAATATCAGTGTTACTGATATTTCAGCCGAAGTTCCAGGGCAAGATTTGGTGGACCATACAGTTACCCGTTTAGTGGAAAATCAAGATGCTGTATTAATAAATATAAATATTTTTTTTTACAATCACACCAATTATCTAAGCCCATAGTAAATTTCTTTAGAAACTGTGTCTACGTGAACTTGATAACGGATAAATATATAGGTATTTAAATACTTTTTGTTTGTAAATACGTACATAATATACATAGTAAACACCCAGACCATGGCAAATAGACATGTTCATGCACACAAATATTTGTCTTGTTCGGGAATCGAACCCGAGACCTCTGGCACAGAAGGCAGGTATCTTACCCTGCGCCAAATTGGTCGTAAACGGTCGTTACTGACCAGTCTATAAGCGTTATAATCAATAAATTGAAGAAAATCATACATTTCTGGGTCTTAATATTTTCGTCCACTTAAAAGCACAAAATTGATCACTGTGCGCCGTAAAAAATCGCGCGTCGACGACGAGCGACGGGGCGCGCTTTTTTCCTGCAGACGCGATACGCACGTAAGTCACACGCAGTCGGCAGCGTCGGCAGACCTTTGCACACCTGAATTACTCAAACGCGCCGTTGAAACACGATTATTTACGGCGCTTCAAATAGTCGCGGTGTGAAGACAATGTAATAGTAATGTTGAATACAGGACGGATCTATACACTGCGTAATAGCCATCTCGCTTGGAATATTACTATAACATATTGTCTGTATCGATAAAAACGCGCGTCGACGGGCGCTACAAAAGTCGCGGTGTACTAGGCCCTTACTCTTGAATGAAATTAAATGAGGGATTTTCTGACAGATGATTAAAAAAGAAAAAAGTTAGTTCCAAAAAACTCAACAGATAGCGTTCATCAGACATGGGTTTGCTTTTTTTAAATTTGCTGGCAAGGGCCCTGTTTAACCATTTTTACAAGTCTACAATTATGTAAGAAAGCTAGTGAAGTACTTGTATTTTTACTCTAGTAGAACATCAGAATCTCAAGTTGGCGGCCATTTTAGAAGAAATCATTCACTATAATTACGAGTGTAATGTCAGTGACATTGACATTAAGATAATAGTAGATTGTATTACAAGGGAGCAAAATAGCATATTTACGGTGAGGGCGCTATTTTTAATCCAGAGCGTAGTGAAGGATTCTATAGTAGAATCCCGAGCGTAGTGAGGGATTCTAAAGTAGAATCCTGAACGCAGCGAGGGATTCAATATACGTCGCCCAAGGTGAAAATAATTTTGCGGCCGAGTAATACACTCTACTTTCATTTCGAATTCATGGAAAGTACATACACTTTGTTTTTCATCCCCCCATATAAGAAAAGCAACAAAAACAACTAGAACTATCTAGAAAAATAAAAGAATGGTGGCGCGGGGCATCACCTTCTCTATTTTTTCTATTAAATTTAAGAAATTTGAAGTTCAATTAAACAAAAAATTAAAAAAATATATGTCCATCGGATGCCTCCTATGTATATCCGGGGTACCATAGGGGGTTGAAAAATTTTGTTAGATTTTAGCTTCGACGCACTGTTTTTGAGATATTCTCATTTTTATAAAATTCATTTTTGAAACAGTTCCGGCCCCCCCACCCCATACAACATTAGTAGAAAACTTTTTCATTGCCGATGAGATAACTCTATGGTTCACTGTAACCAAATTCAGTTCTATTTTTAACCGACTTCTAAATCAAAAAGGAGGAGGTTCTCTATTCGTCTGTATGTATGTTTTTTTTTTTTTTTTTTTTTTTATGTATGTCCACCGATTACTCGAAGACGGCTGAACCGATTGAAATGGTTCAAACGTTATTACATCAGGTTGGTTTCCAAGTTGGTCCCATTTTTTGAAATTTTGAAATCGGTTCAGTAGTTTTCAGGAAATCTTGAAAATACTGTCGTTTTCGTCACCACTTTATGTGAATTTAATACGTATCTTTAGGCATAACTTCTTTGTTTATAAACCGATTTAGATGATTCTTGTTTTGTTAAAAAGGGGATATCTCAAGGTATTTTAACCGACTTCGAAAAAGGAGGTTTTGAGTTTGATCACATACCTATTTACCAGAAAACACGTAAATTGCCTGCACGATGCACTAAAAAGAGTGAAATAAAAATTATTTTTATAAAAAAATAAAACCGCCTTCTAAAAAACCACATCAAAAAAGTAAGAAATAATTCCTCACCAAATAAATAACGTAAGTACTTTGAAGTCGGGCGGGTTTTAACAAAAACAACAAAAAATTGTACATGTTGCACGCCCGACTTCAAAGTACTTACGTTATTTATTTGGTGAGGAATTATTTCTTACTTTTTTGATGTGGTTTTTTAAAAACACTTTTACACCCTAAGGTGCAACGCAGAGTTTTGAACCCACTGCTCAGTTTAAAGGCCTGATCAGACGAGGGACTGTCCGCCGAGTACTTATTTGTCCATCGATATAGATCTCTTATAAATTGTATCGAATAACGCACACAAGGAACTAAAAGTACCGCGGACAAAAAGTCCCCGAAAGTACGGCGGACACCGAGAGACTGGACTGGACAAAAGTTCGCGGTAGTCCCCGAAAAAAATAGAACGTAAATAGGCGTAACAACGCACACAACGAACTTTAGTCTGCATTGAGCGCCCGATAGTGAAGTACGTCTTCGGGCAACAAATGACCGCACACTATATGCGTTGAGTCCGCGACAAGTACCCGGAGGAAATATTTTGGACGTACAGGGACTTTTTGTCCCACGGGGACAAAAGTCCTTCGTCTGATTAGGCCTTAAATATACATCACTTTTCGAATATGAGAGATGAAAAAATATTTATCAGCCAATGCATTTATATGTCATTAGGTATTCCAATGACACTCTTTTTTGTTACCGTAAAAAACACTTGTTATTTACTTCGTGAAACAGAATTTACAAGTCCATGTTACATTTCGAAGCTTGTGAACTTGTAAACTCGTATCTTTCGAGAAATAGGCCCATCTCTGTGTGGTAATAAACAATAGAGGTGAGTGGATTCATGTCAGGTCAGCGCCATCTATCGAGCTAATAAATAAACTTTTTTTTATTTATTTGCTGGTAGAAAATCTCTCATTGAGTTATGGAGTGTAGAAGGGAAGGAGGACTATCTCTTAATTATGTAAATGCTCTTAAGGGGGAAAGTCGAAAAAGTCAAAGAGCATGTACCTATCACGTTTACAATGGCACAATCTTTTCTGTTCCGGTAACAACGGCGCTATGTACGTTTTTCTTTTTATTGTAGCAATTTACCCGGCCCTGACTTCTAAGACCTTCAGCCGCCAGCAGCACTATGGTTGTACATCAACTTGACAGCAGAATGACATTTAAAAAAACATGATAGTTTCACATTATGGCCACCGGAACAGAAAAGTTTGTGGCACTGTATGTCCAGCTGTGACCATGCTGTGAGGCTGTGACCAAAGATATTATAAGCTGTGACAGCTAAATAACAAGTTTCAAAATCCTGCACCACGAGCGTTGGTGTACATCGAGGACTGGTGTGAATGTATAGTTGTTGACGGACTGAAGTATCCCGCATCCGCCCGCGTTAGAAAATATTTTTATTTTAGTGACTAGAGTAACAGAAAATTCCCTCATTTTATTTGTCTTTTAAAATTTTATAAAAATTAAACAGGCGATAAAAATGGTAAATTAATGATTATGTATCTTTCCTTTTTATTTTGAAAAGTGCGCCATAACGTAGCGGAAGTACAATGACTGTACTTTTGCTACTGTTGCGCCATCTAATTTAACGCAGTTTGACGGGCATTTTTTCACAACGATCTCCGTTGTGAAAAAATGCCCGTCAAACTGTGACCAGTCACTGTTCGGAATAGTAGGTAAGGTAAAACAAAGGAAAAGTACCAAATTCATAAAAAACAAAAGATTTATTCAATCACATTCACGCTATCAATCAGCAATTTGAGGTCGATTTCGGTATTTAGTTCAATCTTTACACCAAGAATAAAATAAGTAACTTATTATTATTAAGTAATCAGCCTTGATATTAATTTATAGATCTAAGATTTTGAAGAAGTACTCTACTTCTAGTAGACCATCTTCTGCCAAGTCGCTGCAATGGACTGCATTTTGAACTTTAGTGTTTCCTAATCTCGCTCTAAGAGTATGTGGTCGCAATAATCGTGCTATTTCCTGAAACCAATCAGAAAATATTTTTTATCTACACTCATGTAGCCCAGTCAACGAAGAGATATAGAGGGAAATGTTTGGAACACAATTTTTGACTTTATAACATTGTTTAGGCTAGTTAGGAGGTAAACATATCAAAAGTCCCCGCCCGTAGCCCTTAAGCCGGGGGGGAGGGGGAGGTTTGAAGGTATAATTTTTTGGTTTTTGGATTATATCTCAGAAACTATGCGTCCCAACGACATGTTCATTATGTGCAAAATGAAAGCTGATTAAATTTGCTACAAGTTCTATACAGTCAAGTTTTTCGATATCTTAGGTATATAGTTTTTAGGATGTCCGCTCTTGAAAGTCTGTAACTATGGAAAAATATGTTTTCATCCCATCGATTCGAAAAGCGATGATTGTTTATCTAATAACAGGGCCCAAAACAATTCATTATTTATCTGTTATAACAAGAGGGTGAGATATGAATTTTGAACAGCTTCATAACAGGGTCCAAAAAAACGATTGAGATTTCAATTTAGAACATAATTAAAGAAGCATTGGTTGGAGTGTAGCAAAGGGTGTGCAGTACTTTAAAAAAATCAACCGATTTTGTATGGGGCCGGGACTTGTATCAAAAAAGGAATTTTATAAAATTGAGAAAATCTCGTAAACGGTGCGTCGTAGCTAAAATCTAACAAAATTTTCAACCCCTCTACGGTAATCCCGGAGATACGTATTTAAGGAATCCGATAGACATAAGTACCTATATACCTATATTTTTTTGTTATTTCAAAACTTAATTTTTTTTTTCAAACAGGCGTAGCCTTTGCCCGACTATTGCTATGATGTATCCGAACGCCGAAGAAAGACTCAAATAGGTAGGTAGTTTGAGTTGTCTTTATTGCTTTTCTTATGGAGGGGATGAAAAGCAGAGTGTATTACTCAGCCGCAAAATTATTTTCACCTCGGGCGGCGTATATTGAATCCCTCGCTGCGTTCAGGATTCTACTGAGAATCCTTCACTGCGCTCTGGATTCAAAATAGCGCCCTCGCCGTAAATATATTATTTTGCTTCCTTGTAATACAAGCTACTATTGCTTCACATTTCACCTTTTGACCGGATAACTTTCCAACGATGCATCGAAAAACTAAATGCTAACCATGAAATCGTAGAGCATTAAATTCTCGTCAATAATATATTACTCTACTACTAGCGCTACCCCCGCGACTTCGTCCCCGCGGAATTGAGTTCACAAAGTTTCATACAAACTTTGAACCCCTTTTTTACCTTCTTACAGGGGGAATTTCTAAAAATCCTCTCTTAGTTCTACCCTACACTCCCTAAGGAACATACATGTAAAATTTCAGCATCTTGCGCCCAGTAGTTTCGGCCGTGCGATGTCTGCCAGTCAGTCAGTAACCCAAAAGTTTTATATATATATCTGTACAATCATACAAGTTGACCGTACTGTGCGATGATCGCACAGCCGAAACTACTGGGCGCAAGAAGCTGAAATTTGACATGTATGTTCCTTAGGGAGTGTAAGGTAGCACTAAGAGAGGATTTTTGCAAATTTCCCCTCTAAGAAGGTAAAAAAGGGGTTCAAAGATGGATGTAACTTTTGTGAACTCAATTCCACGGGGACAAAGTTGCGGGAGGAGTGCTAGTAGTAAAGTACTTAATATATTATTGAAGAGAATTTAATGCTCTATAGCCCTATGGACAGCAATTACTTTTTCGGTGCATCGTTGAAAAGTTATCCGGTCAAAAGGTGCAAAATATTTATTCCATAATTACAGACTTTCAAGAGCGAATATTTCGAAAACTATACATAATATCTAAAACTTTAAATAGAACTTGAAGCAATTGGTATTGGTTGGTATTGACATTTTTCCGCATTTAGACTCATATTTGGTCCGTTATGCGTGAACATGGCTAGTCGAGCCATCCTAGCTCCTTCCAGAAGCGCAGAAGCCTCCTGGGGCGTTCACAGGCTTCTAGGAGCGACCTCACCTCTGTGAAGATTTCTGTTCGTTGATAAGATAAAGATAAGATAAAAATATTCTTTATTCACTTAGACATAATAAATATGTACTTATGAATCGTCAATATTTTCCTACCACCCATTCAAGACTTTTTTAACTGACAAGAAGAATTGGCGCAAGAAACTTGCCAGCGTTTCTTAGTTAGGTAACGACATTTACAAAAAAAAAAACATATCGTTACTAATACAACAATTGCTTAGTATAAAAATACATCATATTAAACAGTGATTATGTTATGTGTTACATCATGACCATGCATTGCGGTCATTCAAATAATCGTCTACTTTATAGTATCCTTTGCTCATCAGCGACTCTTTAATGTAACATTTAAATTTATGCAATGGTAGTTCAATTATATGCTGTGGAACTTTATTAAAAAAGGCTATGCTTTTTCCCAGAAATGAGGCTCTGGATTTTTCTAGCCTAAACTTGGGAACGACAAGTTTATCTTTATTTCTTGTGTTAAAGCGATGAATATCGCTCTGCTTTACAAATGTATTATAATACTTTTTCACATAAATTATATTTTCATAGATGTAATGTCCTGCAACAGTTAAAATGTTTATTTCTTTAAATAGATCTCTTAAAGAATCTCTCGATCGGAGGTTGTAAATGGCGCGAATAGCCCTTTTTTGGAGCACGAATATACTTTGGATGTTAGCGGCTGAGCCCCACAACAAAAGGCCGTAGGACATAACACTATGAAAATAACTAAAATAGACTATTCTAGCCGTTTCAATATCGGTTAAGAGCCTTATTTTCTTAACTGCGAATGCAGCCGAACTGAGTCTACTCGCCAAGGCTTCGATATGAGGATCCCATTGTAGTCGCGAGTCTAATATAATACCTAGAAATTTTGTATTGTTAATGAATTCGACCGTATCGCCGTCTAGTCTAATATGAAAATCAACTTGTCTTACATTAGGTAACGAAAATTTTAAACACTTAGTTTTCTTTGAGTTTAATGATAAATTATTACTATTAAACCAATGTGACACTTTTGAAAGAGCACTATTTACTTCGTCAGAACAGTCATCACCTCTATCTACTTTAAAGACTAGAGATGTATCATCGGCAAATAGCACCGTCTCACATAAATTCTTCGCGTAGTAAGGAAGGTCATTTATGTATATTAAAAACAACAGCGGGCCCAATATTGATCCTTGGGGTACGCCCATAGTAATGGGAGCTCCGGTAGACTCAGTTTTATTAATAACTACCTTCTGAGTTCTTTCATACAGATATGAATGCATAAGGCTTACTGACAATTTAGAAACACCATAATGTTTTAACTTCCTTAATAGTGTTTGGTGATCAACACAATCGAATGCCTTGGAAAGGTCACAAAAAATAGCGATTACATCCTGCTTGTCCTCCCAGGCATCAAGTACATGTTTTAGAAATGCAACCCCAGCATCAGTGGTACTTTTACCTTTTGAAAAACCAAACTGTTTCTCATGCAGTATACTATTTAATTTAAAATATTCTAAAAGTTGAGCATAAATTAATTTCTCAAATATTTTACTTATTGCTGGTAGTATGGATATAGGTCTAAAATTTGCTGGGTCACTTTTGTCACCAGCTTTAAACAGAGGAATAATTTTACTATTCTTCATTAAATTAGGAAAGACCCCTTCACTTATACATTGGTTAAAAATTATTGCTAATGATGGAGCTATCACATCAATTATTGATTTGATGATACTTGTAGATATGCCCCACAGATCTTCTGTTTTCTTAATATTTATTGCTTTGAATGCTTTAATAATATCTTCGGTAGTGACATAGCTAAAACTAAATGTTTCCTGGCACTTGTTCACACTAGATTCCATAAGAGAGACAGCGGTGTTGGGGCAAGAATTAAGTCTGCTAGTAGTTTCTAACGGTATTCGAGCAAAGAAACCTTCAAAAGCACTAGCCACCTCAATATCCGATTCAAAAGTCTGATCACTAATTTTTAAGTTAAATGAATTAATTTTGCTTTTTGTTTTGCCAGTTTCTTGGTTTATAATACTCCAGGTAGCTTTTATTTTATTTTCAGATGATTTAATTTTATTTGAAATATACCTAGATTTTGCCAAAGCACATACTTTCCTAAATGTTATTGAATATTTCTTGACATATTCAATGAAGCTAGGATCACAGGAAGTCGTTTTTTGTGCATAGAGTTCAAATAACTTTCTTCTACTATTATAAATACCAGGTGTGGCCCAGTCACTAAACTTCTTACGATCATTACACTTTATAACTTTTTGTTTAAAATTGTTACTAAATTATTTTTCAACAATATCAAATAATGATTGATAAGAGTTATTAGCGTCAGCAGAAGCTGGCAAACATTGAATTTTATCTTGTACATTATTTCTAAATTTATTAATACCACGTTTCGGTATTGGCCTGCAAATTACTTCGCGTTTAGGAATAACATTATAGTGCTCAAAAGAAGCTAGTTGTCCACTGTGGTCGGATTTAATAATATTAATTACCGATTTCTCAATTAAGTTACAGTTGGAAAAGATGTTATCTAAGCAAGTAGCCGATGTTGGCGTAATTCGCGTCGGTTCATTAAAAGTGTGAAGCAAATTAAATGATTTAAAAATATTAAGGAATTTACTGGAGAGTTGTGCTAATTTAATATCTAAGATGTCTATATTAAAATCTCCACAAACTACAATTTTTTTATTCTTACGACAGCATATTTTCAAAACAACCTCCATAGTGGACTCAAAGACTGTGTAATTTGCTCCAGGGGGGCTATATACACAGATTATAATTATTTGTTCAAGTTCCACGCATGATATCTCACAAATTCGTTCAACAGAGAGGGATACTATATCCTTTCGCTCTTTATATTGTGTGTTATTAGGTAAAATTATTAAAGAACCCCCCCTTATTGTAGTTTTTCTATTAAATGAACTTACAACACTATAATTATCCAAATTTAACAATAATTCATATTCTTTTAACCAATGTTCAGTAACACATAACACATCAATATTTTCACAATTTAAAAATAAACTTATTTCTAGGTCTTTGCCAGCAGAAAAGCCTTGGATATTCTGGTGTACTATTTTTAAACATTTAGGCCTTCCTCTTGTCAATACTGGGCTAGAGTATGCCTCCGTTGTCTCTAATGGTAATTTAAATTAACCATGTCAGTATTTGGATTCAAAAGAATCGAATTATTTGGAACAGATTCCAAAGTTACATTAGAAGTATCAAAGTTAAACTGCTCAATAGAAGCAGAGGTTATACTAGCCAAGTTGTTGGCTAATTGTTTAAAATAAAATGATAGCGATACCGCTATTTGTCGCTTAAGATAATTAGGCAGATAATATTTATCTTTAGTCAAGTTAAATTTGTATAACAATGTGTTGATGTCAATTAAATGCATCTGCTGACTATTATGATAAGCTATTGTGCTTAAGGTTAAGTTTAAGTTATGTCTAATTTTATTTTCTAGCTGTGAAAAACCTTGACTATAAGGAAATGTAAACATAACAACTTTTTTTTACATTTAAAGAGCATAATGAGTTACAGTATGATATTAATTGGCTTTTATTAATATTACCTCTATTTCCAATTAAAACTATCAAATTAGTGTTTTCATCATAAGATTTTCTGACAATTAATTTCATTATCTCATTTAAGGTTGAGCCAGGCATACAATAATTAATAATGCTTTCTTCAGAGTGTTTCTGGATGAATTGGCCTAAATTTTTCCCAATCTCATCGCAGAACATAATTGTTTTAGTGTCATTAGTTTTAGTAGGTGGGCTATTTTCATTATTCAGCAATAAACTATTAATATAATCTATAGTATCAGTGTTAGGGACTTCAGGGTTGGTTGGTAAAATAACCTCCTGCGGAGTCAGGTCTAATGTCTCATTTTGACATGAATGACTATTTATTTTGGTACAACTACAGCTGCATTTTTTTCCTAATGATTCAAACCGATCTGAATTAAAATTGCAAAAGTCAATCATATTATATGCAGCCATTTTTTGATTACTTAATTGTTTGCGAGAAAACTCACACAAGTTGGTGTACATTTCCCTAAGTGAAAGTTCCAAAATGTCAATCTTATTACCTAATTGACTTCCTATTATTTCACTTTCTTTGTTCTTATTACATGTTTCCATGTTTATCACATTTAATTGTTCTAACAATAGCTTGCGCTCTTTCCTCAATTGACAGTATTTATTATAATAATTTTGTTTTTTAATTAATTTCTGTGTTTTCTTTATGTACCTATTAATTGTGATATATTTCTTAATTTTTTTCCCACTACTAAAATGACATATACTTTTATTATTAGCAAATGGTTTACTAACATAGTTAACACATTCCGAAGTGGAATTGTCATGTGTAGCAGAATTGCATTGCATCAACTCATCAAAGAGGCTTTGAGAGTGCCTTTCTTCGATGATACGTTGTGCGGCCAAACCTACGCACTCCAGGATCACGTGGGCGGCTGTTTCCTCAGCGTTCAGGCAACCTCTACATAGAGGACTGTCTGTCGCATTCATAATAAATAGTTGTCGGTTTAAGGTAAGGTGACCTGTAAGTGTACCGACAACTATCCGGAGGTCTGGACGATTGAGGCTGAGCAGCCTGCAGGTCAAACGCGGCGAGACTGCAGTCATCGCCATCTTAGACTGTCTACAGCTTGTTAGAGCTACCCAACGAGTATTATGTGCAGCACGAGTTCGTTGCCTTACCCATGAGCGCAGTTGGCTGAATGGGAGTGGCAGAATGGGTGTAGGTCCTGTCACTATTGTGGAGGATCCCATTCTAGCCAGCTCATCGGCGGCATCATTCCCGTGTGATCCACTATGCCCTTTAATCCATTGTAGGATTACTCCGTTGTTGGATGCTCAACGATCCAAAACTTTGTGGCATTCGTAGACGATACTGGAGTTGATCGTGTTGGCCTCCAGTGCTGTTAGGACGGCCATGCTGTCAGTCAGTATGCGGATGTTTAGTTCCTTCATACCTCTGGACAGGGCCGTGGTAGCGGCGTTTATTATTGCAACACATTCGCATTGAAATATCGAACTGTGTTGGCCCAGCGCTAGTGATATTTTGATATTCAGATCTTGTGAGAATACTCCAGCTCCAGTTCCAGTCCCCATCTTGGAGCCGTCCGTATAGATTCGGACTTCATGTATGCCAGAGTGATCTCGGTCATTTTCAAATAACTGTATTTGGTATTTCTTTTCGAAAATGTATTGCTTGGGTATCCTATCGCATGGGGCAGCGATTAGTGACTCATGTTTCACTAAATCATTCCACAATGTGGAGTGAGGACCCTCTCGATTGTACCACAGACCCAGGTGTTTAAGCCTTATAGCAGCCATGGAGGCTTCTTGTTGTATAAACAGATCCAAGGGTGTTAAATCATCAAGCATGCCAATATTTGGAATTTCTGCAGTTTGTTGATGACGGTGCTTTGCTCTGTTTTGGACCACCAGGCAACGGCTCCGTATGTGATTATGGGACGTATAACGGTTTTATACAGCCACATCGTTATTTTCGGTGATAGTCCCCAACTTTTGCCGAGTAGTCTTTTACATTGGCAGAAGATGATTGTGGCTTTGTTTAGTTTACTTTCGAGATGTCTATTCCAGAGGAGTTTGTTGTCTAGTATCATTCCTAGATACTTGACTTCCTTGCTTAGGGACAGACTGGTATTAAAAAGTTTTGGGAGTTTAAGATTTCCTAGACTCCGTTTGTTTGTGAACATGATCAATTCTGTCTTTGTTGGGTTCACTGTTAGATTGTGTTTAGTGCACCACTGTTCGACGACCTTTAGAGCGGACCTCATTCGGTCACATATCACGCTCTCAACTCGCCCGCTGATGAGTATGGTCAGATCGTCTGCATAGCCTACTGTGAGAAAGTTGCGGTCGTTGAGCCTACTAATCAGCTCATTGACCACGATATTCCATAGGAGAGGTGAGAGGACACCCCCTTGGGGACATCCTTTGGCTACTACTCCTCTGGTAGTATCATTCACAGTAATTTGTATGGCTCTGTCTCTTAACATGCTGTCAATCCACCCGGCAATAGTAGGATCGTCACCATGTCTGGAGAGGGCCTGGCTTATGCTGGTAAAGTTGGTTTTGTCAAAAGCTCCTTCTATGTCGATGAAGGTGCCTAGTGTTGATATTTTGTGTTTGAGATTGTCTTCTATATAAGAAACAACCTTATGTAGGGCGGACTCTGTTGATTTGCCTGCAGAGTAGGCGTGTTGGTTTGGATTTAAGGGGTTCCTGACCAATACAGTGCTCCTTATCTCCCTGTCTATTAGTCTCTCCAACACCTTTAAAAGGAATGATGTGAGGCTAATTGGTCTGAATGATTAAGGTTGAGTGTAGTCTCCTTTGCCGGGTTTAGGGATAAAGACTACTTTGACTTCCCTCCATTTCATAGGAATATGGCGGTGTGCTAGGCAGCTTCTGTAAATGGCTACGAGGTGGTCAGTGAGACCTCCGTCGCTCCACCTCATCAGCCCTGGAAAGATTCCGTCTAGTCCCGCTGATTTGAATGGAAGGAAGCTGTTGATTGCCCATCTTACTCTGGGTTGACAACCTTGTGGGCGGTGATCCAGTCGGTTTCAACAGGTGAAATCTCCTCTCTTTCTTCCCATGTGCGACTTTCCGTTATGCGGCATCCTGGGAAGTGAGTGGTCATTAACAGTTCTGAGGTCTCTTGATCTGTTTTGGTGTATGTTCCGTCAGGCTTTTTCAGGAAACCAAGATTGTGAACTGGTTCGCTGCACAGAATGTTTTTCACTCTGTTAGCCTCGTTGTTGCTTTCAATATTGGTGCAGTAGCGTCTCCAGCATTCTCTTTTACTGAGGCGAATACGCTTCCTGTAGTCATATTGGGCTTGTTTATAGGCGTCCCAGTCATGCGCTACTCGAGAGTTCTTTGCTTTGTTGAACAACTTTCTTACCTTCCGGCGTAATTTCTCCAGGTCAGGTACCCACCAGTGATGTTTGTTGTCTGGCCGGGAGCTGGAAGTAGAAAGTGGGCATGTTTCTTCAAAGCTGGTGATTAAAATTGTTGTTATGCGATCAACGTGGTTATCAATATCCGCTTTAACCGCGTGAGTTGTAGGTGTGTCTAGACACCTTAGCTTCTCAGCGGTCATAAGCTCATACTTACGTCGGTCCATCTTGCGTGGATTACGTCGGGGCTTAGGCGGTGTGAGAGTCGTATTTAGGTTGTATTTGATCCAGCGAGAGAGAGAACTTGAAGCAAATTTAATTAGCTTTTATTTTGCATCATGTCGCTGGAACACATAGTTTCTGAGATATAATCCAAAAACCAAAAAATGAGACCTTCAAACCCCCCCTTCCCCCCAGCTTAAGGGCTACGGACGGGGACTTTTGATATTATGTTTACCTCCTAAGTAGTCTCAACAAAGTTACGAAGTCAAAAATTGTGTTCCAAGCATTTCCCTCTACAGGGTAATTTTTTTATCAGTGCACAAATTTTTAGGATCGACTCAGAATCGGTAAGTGAACAACTTTATCCTAGAAACATAGGTCGAAATATGGCAAAAATTTTTTGACTCTTCATACAAATCGGACTGATCACGTGATCGATTTAGTATGGGAAGTCCAAAAATTTTTGTCGTTTTTCGACCCATGTTTCTAGGAGAAAGTTGTTCACTTACCGATTCTGAGTCGATCCTAAAAATTTGTGCACTGATAAAAAAATAATCCTGTATAGGTAGGTACTGTTTTTGGAGCTATATAGGGTGTTTGTGCACTACACTGAATTTTACCGATCCGGAAAAAAACGGATGCTTGTATTTTAATAAAAATAAATATCTTGCCACTAGTGGTAATTTATCAGGTAAAAATATTCTGCCGTAACTTAATAGCCATACAAATTTGTGCTTTATCATAGAGCAATAAGGCACAGTTTTGCAAATCAATTATAATAGTAAGAATTTATTTATTTCGTGTAGCTTAGGGTTTGAAACATTGAAACTACACGAAATAAATAAATTCTCACTATTATAAATGATTAATTATTAAAATACCTACAAGCATCCGTTTTTTCCGGATCGGTAAAATTCAGTGTAGTGCAAAAAAGCCCTTAGTTGACTGGTCTAATGTTATAATATTCGAATTATGAACTCAGGCCTGGACGTATAATGATACACTTTATGCCATAGTCAACTTTAAAAAATAAAACTCTGTATCCGGTTGTATCTTAAAGGTCATTATGATACAACCGGATACAGCTCTCACTCATTATAGTACACTTATGTGTTTAATTTTACAGTCTCCATGGCAACCGTAGGATTTACCGGCCTTGACTTCCATTCCAACTCTTTCAAGCCCTTCTTTAGCCGGCAACAATAAGAAACTTTTTTAAAAACAGAATTTTGAATTCAGAAGGTATAAACCGTATATTCCTATGAGTGGGGTTTGGCACCAATTCACAATTTATAATTAATATTGTTTTGATTTATTTTTGAAATATATAATAAATGTAAGAATGAGTGTAGATGAAGTAGTGTATGAGACTGCACATAACTCGGTATTAAAACACTCGTGGGATAATTAAACTCCCACTCGTGTTTTAATTCCCCTCATTATGCAACATAAACTACTATTTTTGTATACTTTACAAGAATATTATTAACTGTGTGGAATTCGGTTTGTTGGAATGTAATGTTCTTACGGGATCAGATGGTCCAACTAATTTTCGGAACTCAACTGCTGTGGTGACGTTTTTGTCTTTCGCGACAATTTCCATTGCGACACACGGACCACTTGCTAATTCTTCTACCATTCCCTGAAACAGTCAAAAATTACGCGAGGGTTCATATACCTACATACAAAATTATTCGTAAAAAGGCAATGGTCAGATTCCCAAACTTTGTAGCAAATCTATTTTGTTGTATTAATCGGAAACAACGACGGGTGGATATTATCAGTCACATATGAATATTATCACACCCAGACATGAAAAAATATATTAAAGTTACTTTGTCTATAGTTAGTCTACATTTACCCGACCGGGAATCGAACCGAGAACCCCAGAGATAGCGGCACATTGAAAACCGGAGCGTACGCCACTCGGTCACCACAGTCGTCAAAGAATAGCTATGCAAATAATGCTTTAAGTCGATATTAGTAAGAGACGCGACGAATTTATGCAATACCTCTTACGCGCTGTTAGTCAGCATATATTTCGACAATGTGAAGATATTACCACCCTCACACTCGATAGAAATGCCTTTCAAGATATTTGACAATCGATAAAAATGAATTATGTAGGTAAGTAATTGCGATTCTTATTTTATCTTTTTTTTCGAATCCCATCCCATCGGAGCTAGTTGTGAGACGGGTCAATTTGTTATAAAACTTCAGTTTCAAAAATAAAAATAGCATTGTGAATGCAAAAAAAGTAAAAATAACTCAATATTATTAGTTAATAGGTTTCCGCACAAAAAAATAGGTTGTTTAAACCGTTTTAAATAAATTATATGTTACATAATATTGTTGGAATTGTATACAAACGCGGTTTAATGCGATAATTACGAAGTTTATTTTAAGCTCAGACAGCGCAATTACCAAGTCATAAGACATAGATATGCCATGACATAATGTATGCTTCGGTAATAATATATTGGCCTGCATGAATCGTATTTACATGTTATTTTGATTCATAAGAGATATGATTCAATATAATCTAAGACTGATAGTCTGTGGGCCCCTTTAGATTCTAAAGTTGAACATTTGTTATATTGATTCTTAGGAGATATGATTCATCATAATCTAAGACTGATACGTCTGTGGGCCCCTTTAGATTCTAAAGTTAAACATTTGTTATATTGATTCTTACGAGATATGTTTCAACATAATCTAAGACTGATAGTCTGTGGGCCCCTTTAGATTCTAAAGTTGAATTGATCATAATTTTAGTTGATTGATGAACTAAATCTAGGGTTATTTTAGTTATAGGTATAAGGATAAGGGTCGATTTCACCAACGTACAAGTACAAGTACAAGTAGTTCAAAAATACATCGTTAATTACTCGCGAGTAAGCCCATTTTATGTTTCACCACAGATAATATAATACTATAGGTATACTTCACCAACATTTAACCTAAGGATAAAAAAAATCTCTATACTAAAATAAAATCTTATACCACCGATTTCGGCCGAGTAAACTGCAGACCTACTGTAGTTCAACGAAAAACTAACACCCGTTTGCACTAAACTTAAGAATCGCCTAAGTCTTTTCCTTGCTAACTTAAGACATTCTTAACAAAAAATTGCTTTGCACTAACCTTAGGACATTCTTAAATGCACTTTAGGCTATTTTTAACTTACGGGGCCAATATCGAGCGCCTAAGGCTTAAGAAATACCTATATCAGTGATTATTATCTGTGGCATTGTGAGCAAAGAGTAGTGCGACAAGCTTTTCTGTTCCGGTGATTATCTTTGGAACTAAAACAGTTTTCATAGGACAGTCCATTTTGACAGCTAATTTCGTATTACAAGTGACTCCTCTGTCACGGCTGTCACCGGAACAGAAAAGCTTGTGGCTTTTGTATTCTTGTTTGCTAGATAGAGACACAACACATGTGACATACGTCATTCATCATTTATTTTAAAAAAACATTACAGATCGACAATCTTTTCTGTTCCCATGACAGCGGCGCTTATGTTTAGCAGCAAACCATGAAAGTATTAGCAAAATGACATTAAAAACAAAACTCGTTAGTTCTAGTTTTGGCCACCGGAACAGAAAAGGTTGTCGGAATGTATTTATGTTTTTCTTGACAGTTGAGCTCAATAGACTTTTTCTTTTCTCGGTGAATTACTCCTACCAAATAAAATAGACAACGCCTTAGCTTTTGTCTCCTTTTAACTCACGAAGGAATCAATGAGAAGTTTCAACCAAAAAAATATCCAGTGACCTACTTTACCTCGCCAGTTTTAAAATCCATAAACAATTAATATTTGAATTCATTCATTCATTCTTTTAGCAAGGCGATGACTGAGTTACGACGTAGTCTGTCAGTGCAAACAAAAATTTTAGCTCGGCTGTTTTAGGCTGTTCCAAAGCTAAGATGTATCTTATCTATGACAAGCTCAACCCGAGTTTAGTGCAAACGGGCATAAACTTCGCTATACCCGTCCCTCCGTCACTCTCCGGGTATGACAGTATCGAGTGAAAGCAGCGGGGCTAACGAAGTTTCGTTTTTCGTTGAATTAGAGGAGAGCTTCTGTTATTCGTAGATTAGTTACGTATTATGACAGATTGTGTCACTGTCACTTTCAAGTCAAGTTAAGCAAAAAGTCAAGTTGACATATTCACTGAACATTTTTAAAAATACGCAACGTTATTTCTCAAGCACGCGACAAACTACCTATCTTATTTGAGTGCGTAGCGTTTTCATTCAATTGATTCGTTCACCATTACAACTAGGTATACGAGAGTAAAATATCCATAGATTTGCTTGGTGAAACGTAATGATAACCATCGAGTAAAGCGTTCGAGTTATTCTGGGACAGCTACTCTCGTGTAAATTCAATTTTGGTGAAATCGACCCTAAAGCTAAAGAGTTTGTTGGAACGCACGGTTACAGATATGCTGGTCATTATTAATTTACTTTTCAAGATCTTTTTTACTTTGGAGGCAAAGTTCTTATTGCCTTATTGTTAATATTACAAACCGCATAATACGCGAGGTTTCCGCTGTCTAAACTAGGCCTAAACATCATGTTATGACCCTTACATTGTAATTCGTTGTATTCGTATTATTTGAATATACCTTGTATTCAGGAACTATTCCTTTGTACACCTCATAAAATTCAGCAGCATTGATGTTTTCTACCATAAACATATTGAGAGCTGTGACTTCAAAACCAGCTTCATCGATGGCTTGTAGCGCTGCTCCAAGTTTGCCTTCGCGAATAGCATGTGGCTTCACTAAGCACAGGGTGCAGTTGGAGAGGGTGGCCGTCAGACGTAGGCGGGTGGAGCGGAGCGGTGGGGGAGGGAAGAAGTATTCTACATCCTGCAAAAATTACATTGAACAATACAACTTCTGTAAAGACATAAAATATTTTATCTACACTCATGTTATAATATTCGAATTATAAACGCATGCCTGAACGTATAATGAAATGATACACTTTATGCCATTAGCAACTTTAAAAAGTATAACTGTTTCATAATAGTCATTATGATACAACCGGATATAGCTGTCACTCATTATAGTACACATGTGTTTCTTATTGTGGTATCCATGGCAACAGTAGGATTTACCGGCCCTGACATCCAACTCTTTCAAGCCTTTCTTTGGCCGGCAGCAACAAGAAACTTTTTTTTTAATTAGAATTTTGAATTTAGAAGGTATAGATAGACCGTATAGACTATGAGTGGGGTTTGGCACCAATTCACATTTTATAATTAATACTGTTTTGCTTTATTTTTGATATATATAATAAATGTAATGAGTGTGGATAAAGTAGTGTATGAGACTGCACATAACTCGGTATTAAAACACTCGTGGGATACTATTAAATTGTTTATAAGTAACTGCGGTTTTACCCGCAAGGTTCCCGTTTCCGTGGGAATATTGGAATAAAATATAGCCTACTAGCTTTCCGGCCGCGGCTTCGCCCGCGTGGAATACACGACGTTAACGGAACGGGAACGTGATTTTTTCCCGGGATAAAAAGTAGCCTATGTCATTCTCCAGCTCCCAAACTATCCCCATATCAAAAATCACTTCAATCCATTGCTCCGTTGTGACGTGAAAGACGGTCAAACAAACAAACACGCTTTCACATTAATAATGGATGGATTGTATGGATGTTATTCGGTAATATTCTAGCTTTCTTTTTACTGGTAATATAATTATAATATTAAGATTTTTTAAGCTAAGAACCTCTGGCCTCTTGTTTTTGTAAAATGAGGTTTAATTAAGATAATAGTGTTGACTTTTTCAAACTCTGTTTACCTCAATAGCGTCATCAGCAGTGGCTGCTGCATGCACGCTGTTCCTCACCGGGTCGGAGCCATACAGAGCCCTAATTGTTCCTGGGGCAGCTTTCAACGGGTCAGTGTCTCCTATCGTCTCAATAAGAACTTTCACAGCATCCTTGCCAACCAGTTCTACCCCATAAACTAGTTGCCCACCGAGGTATTCTAACAAAAATCTGTAAAAATGTGAGGATTTTTTTACTGACGTGATTGTAATAAGACTCTGTAATAAGTTAAAAAAAAAAAAAAAAAAAAAAAAATTATTATTAACATAAGAATTCATGTACTTACAATAAATTTTTTTAGTTATATTTGTTATCATTATAATTTAAAAACCGGTCAAGAGCCAGTCGGACTTGCGCACCGAGGTTTCCGTACCATCATAAATATAAATAAATAAAACGTGAAAATGTTTTTTTAATACAGTTGCTCAAAAAGTGGCGTATTGCAGGGACGTATAGCGTTCGGGATGTGGGCTATTACTATGCGATTATTATAAGAATAGGACTGTCAAAACGGCCATATTTGTTTGCGTTTCGCTTCCACTTCAGGGTGTAGGATGTGCAAGAAAAGGAACAAAGATCAAAAATGCCGTTTGACAGTCCTATTCTTATAATAATCGCATAGTACACACTCGAGCTTTTTCTTTATATTTCCCGAACTCGTGCGTTTTCTTTCCCAACTGTCAAAATAATGTATATTAAAAAAAAAACCAACCACGAAGATTATATTTAAAAAAAAATTCATAGAAATTTTTATGATTCATGCAAATATTTCTAAAAAGAAGCTACTAATTTGTTTCAATATCAAATTTAAAAGTAATTTTAATTAAAATTTAAACATTACATTAATACGGCCATATTAAATTTATAAATATAAAAAAGTTGGCTGTATGACGTGCACTGCCATAGTATCTGCTTAAAGGAGTTTGCGCGGGTAAGTGAAAAGAAAATGACGGACCTTATTTCTTAATTATCTAAGTAAATTAGTTTTTCCTGGTTTTTATTGTGGTACTTAGTATGGTTGAATAAGTGCAATAATGTGCCTTTAATGGAAAACGATGTACTAAAAGTGATAAATAAGGAAAAGCGCTCGTGTAGGTTTCGGATTGCTTTTGTTAGGTTAGGTTTCATTTCATTTCATCTCATTTTCATTTCATATCAATAAAAAAATTCTACTGAAGACTTGGCTGTATGGGCATACTTCTTTTTGTCTACCCAGAGTGGGTGAAGAAAACAAAAAAAAATCTCTGCTTAAATTCTTTTACGGTTGGCGCCATTTTCCAAAAAAAAAAATACTATTATCGGCGAGGTTAAATTCGTCAGAGAATTTGCGGTGTAGAATATTACAGTTTTAGGTCAGCGCCATCTTTTGATCGACAGTGGAACTGATGTAATTTTTATTGATGATTTCTGAAAAAGTTTACTATTTAGAGACCGTTTTATTTTTCCTGTAATCTAATACATAAACTTCTATCAATTAAAATATTTTCAGATACTTATTTCTATTTGCAAACTTTCGGAGATAAGGGAGGGGAACGGTATTTTATTTCTTAAATTTTTCATCGAAAGTCGAAAACTATGCGGTCTAAAAAAGAAATTTTTTTTAGAATGTGCAAGCAGCGCTCTTTCATATGATAGGTACTCCATATGCCTTAGTAGCCCCACTTCGAATTTTTAAGATCCCCTTTCAGTCCCGGTTGCAAAAATAATACGTATTTTTATTTCTCTCTTATTTGAAAAATAGTCATCTAAAACTCTTCCAAATTTCAAGTTGATAGCATTAGTAGTTCTCGAGATATCCAGGTGTGACAGACATACTGAGTCGCACCATAAGGGTTCCTTTTTACCATTTTGGTTCGGAACCCTAAAACTAGTGGCTCCTCAAAGTTTTACCTTTTTTATACACAACGGGGTAGCACTTACTTAGCCTTCATCACACCTGCCTGCCTAGCATAACCATCATTATACCACGCGATATGATATAGCACGTCATGCTGTCTTGCTTACACCTTAGTGGGGTAAGCAAGACAGCATGACTTGCTTATCATATTGCGTGATAAAAGCCGCTCATGCTAGGCCGGCTGATGTTATGTTGTGATAAGGCTTAAGGTGGAAGCGCACTACTCCCGGAAACCTAAATTGAGGAACTAGCTATCTTATCTCTTACTGCCGGAACACAATAATGCTGAAAACATCATTTTTATGGCATCAGACTTAGATAAGATGGTAGTAGCTAGCCAGGCAGACTAATAACAAGTCCTACCACTAACCAACCTTAATAATATTGCCAACAGGGTAATAAATAATGCCTAAAGGCCTCCTCTAACTGTTTCCATTCGTCCCTATTCTTAGCAAGTCTAGTCCAAGTCATGCCAACTACCCTCTGATGTCGTCAGACCACCTTTTAAGTTGCCGTCCCCTTTTCCTTCTTGTGTTGCATCTTGGGGTCTACTCTGTAAATTTTTTGGCCTACTTCTCCATTGACTGTCACAAGATTGCCCATCCAACGCCACTTAAGTATCTTACTTAAGTTTATCCATTAGAATAATACAAAAAAAAACTTTCCTCTTCATAAAGATCTTCATACAGATCATAGTTAAATTCATCAGAGACTTCCTTGCTGAGAACATGGTAATACCTGAGCACAGTGAGCACCAACATGGTTTTTATCCGCGCCGCTCGACGGTGACAATTCAAACTTGCTGTCATGTAGGTATATCACTGTGGGTGGAACAATATAATGCAAGCCAACCTACAGACGTCATCTATCTTGACTATAATAAGGTAATTGATAAGGTTTCCATAAAAAAGGCTGCTGCATAAAATGTCACACGTCGGAATACGAAGCAAACTCCTCAAGTGGATACAGGCATTTCTGCAGCAAAGGACCTTTCAAGTAAAAATAGGTGAAGAACTGTTCGACCAGCGTAAAGTGCTCATTGGCGTGCCGCAAGGCTCGGTCCTTGGTCCAATATTATTTATTATTTACACATTTGACCTTCCTCGCTCCATACACTGCCATATCAGTATCATTGCGGACGATACAAAATTATTTGGGAACCCTCTACTTGATTTCATAAGCTTCAATCCAATCTGAATGCCATTGCGAACTGGTCAAAGAAATGGCTTCTCAATCTAAATCAGGAAGCTCATTGGAAACTCAGTGTTGGCTACGGCGGAAGTTTAGTTCAGAGCCTCAGTCACCGTCGCAAAGAGTTGCGTTGCGTGTCTATCGGTTTTTTATAGAATACACTTTGGGGAGTGTGCGAGAGAACTGCACGACCTTGTTCCGCCAGCCCCTTTCCACCATCGGGAAACCAGACGCAGGCTAGCTTATCACCCTTACATTGTTGACACTCCACCTGTCCGCACTAAACGCTTATCAGATTCGTTTCTTATGCGAACTGCTAAGGAATTGCATGCGTTGCTTGCCTATGTGTTCCCCGATAACTACAACCTTGGTATCTTCAAGGCCAGAGTGAACAGGCATCTCCTGGGCAAGCATGCAACATCTTAGACCACATCCTGTTAATAAACAAGATGGTGGTCAAATGCCTGCCCAGTTTTATATAAAAAAAATGCCACGAAATGCACGGTTTTGCACATAGGGAACCGAAAATCACAACAGTATAAAAATACACAAAATGGTATTCAACTTGAAGAAGTCAAAACTCAAACAGATTTATGAGTAAAGATATCGGAAGACTTAAAATGGGAGGAGCACATTTCACCCATAACAAAGAAAGCTAAACGCCTGATCTACCTAATCTGAAAAGTATTTGGTACTCTACCTCCAGAAATGATGCTGAAAATTTATAAAATCTTTGTCCAACCCATTTTCGAGTACGCATTTCAGATTTGGAGAGTACGCATTTCAGATTTGGAGTCCTTATTTTGCCAAACATATTGAGAAATTAGAGAAAGTGCAGCGAAGCTTTACCAAGATACCTAGATTGCTGAAACGACGCACTTATGACGAACAGAACGGTTGGAAGCGCTAAATCTGACATCTTTACAAGACCGCAGAAGCCGCGGAGACTTAATTGAAACATTTAAAATACTAAAGGGACACTATGACCTCAGCAACATACATTTGATTTTCCATAGAAATGAAAGAAAACACACACCTCAGAGGTCTTAGTTTGAAACTATGTAGATAACCGTGGTGCTAACAGCAATCCTTAGAAACATTTTTTATATGCAACAGGGTAGTAAAAGAGTGGTACAAGCTCTCTGATGATGTTGGCCTCTTACACCAACCAATTCAAAATAGATTCGATAAATATTTGAAAAACATAAAGCAAACCAATACCTATTGTACGATGATCAGGATACGGGCAGTATCAGTTGCAAAAACTGCTTGCCTAAATAGTGATAATAATAATATTATAAACCCTTATAATTGGGCGCGCCTAAAAAGTTACGTAAGTTACGTCGCATGGGGCGTGTAACACCCTCAATTACAAAAGGTAAATTAATTAAAATAAAATACCAAGTAGGTGTACATACTTACATACAAAATCTGATTTTTATCAAAAGGAACATTTCATTTTACGTAGGTATTGAATCAACTTTTAAAACACCTACTTAATTATTAAATTTGCTAACTTATGACAATAAGTTTTCTTGGTTTCAATTTTGGCAGACTACAATCACTGCTATTTGTTTGGTTATTGTACATACCGTTTTTGAGATTTCGAGAACCACAAACACATTCTCCTAGCACAATCGCTCACAATCGAGTGCCGCTTATGACTTAACTAGCTTACGCCCGCGACTTCATCCGCGTGGACATTCGAGAAAATCCTTAGGGGACCAATAACCAGGATAAAAAGTATTCTGTTTTAATTTCATCAAAATTCGATCAGCCGTTTTTACGTGATTAGACGGGTCCTCGCCGTACCCTCCTCACTGTGTCCTCATCGGATTTTGATGAAATTAAAACATAAAATACTTTTTATCCTGGTTATTGGTCCCCTAAGTATTTTCTCGAATGTCGACGCGGACGAAGTCGCGGGCGAAAGCTAGTAAATAATAAGTGTTTGCTTCACAATCAAAAAGTTAGTTCTGAGTAGCTTAGGTACCAAGAACTTGTTAGGTACCAAGAACTTTTAGGTACTTAAGATGATTTAGGTTTATTTAGGTACCCTATTTACCCCCTGGGTTTGATTTTCGGAAAATTACGAAATGGATTGCCTTTTTGTTTTTAGAAGTTTGCCTACAAAGTTTCAAGTTGAAATGCCAATTTACCCCCTGATTTTTCATTCAAAATTTCACCCCTATTTCAACTTTTTAGGGTTCGAATCATGTTCAGCATGTTAAATACCTATCAAAATAAACGCCATTTTTACAATCGTCATCCCATAAAACCTCAATAACGACATCCATATAGATTTTTAGGTATATTTATCCCATTTAACTTCTAAGGGGTTGAATTTCGAAAAAATATAAAATTTGTGTTTGCTTATTTTGTTTTACTTTCCAAACATAGACCTCAAAATAAATTTATTGAAGGACTTTCCAGATACAACATTTCATCCCCCTTTTCACCCCTTCGGGGGTGGAACTGTGAAAAACGCTGACACAAGTAAATATTATTTTCAATTGTCAGCCTAAATACAAAATTAGAAGATCCTAACTTCAAAACTGACGGACTTTATACAAACATTCATCCACTATTTTATCCCCTTGGGGGTAGAATTTATAAAAACCTTTCTTAGCGGATGCCTACGTCATAACTAGGCTTGCCAACTGTCCCGATTTAAGCGGGATATCCCGGTTTCAGGCCCCTGTGTCCCGCGTCCCGACCACAGCACTGGCACTACTTGTCCCGATTTTTGATGTTTTCATTTTTTTTTTTTCTTTTTTTTCCCCACAGTTTTGCTGTTGTTGTTTCTAAAATAAATTCCAAATCTCAAAATAAATACTCTTAGGAACAAAAACTATGCTAGTAAGTAGTTCACTTCATTGACTGTCTGATATTATGAGTCTGTGCATTGTTGTTTCCAGTAGGAATTTCTTCTACCTTTTGTTTATTACTAGGTATATGATATTATGATGATTAAAAATGTTTGATTAAAGTCCCAATTTCATTGAAGTTGTCCCGCTTTTTTTACATTAAATCCAGAAAAACTCATTGGGGAAGTTGGCAAGCCTAGTCATAACATCTACCTGCATGCGAAATTTCAGCCTGATCCATCCAGTGGTTTGGGCTGTGTGTTGATAGATCACTATGTCAGTCAGTCACCTTTGAGTTTTATATATTTAGATTGTGCACTTCACACATATTTACTTAGCTACCTATAAGAGCAGCATGTTTAATACAAGAAACAATCATTAGGGTGTGAAACACATCACACGACTAATTAAAGATTATGGAGGCACGTACACTGATAAACAAACATTAATAAAAAATACTTAGAATATTGCTTACGGGAATGTAGGATCAGAAAGCATTCTTCTGAAGAGCTGATTGACATCGTCTACTGTGAGACGGCACTTTTTCATTCTCGTCACTCGTAACCCATGTTCGTGAAAATGAGTCAAAATCATTCCAGCTGTCTTTGTAGGTACTGGCTTAATTATTGCAAATGTTCTGAAAATAGTAACATGAAATTATCTATCTATATCTATCCCAAATTATCTACATTTACAAATTTTAAAAAAGAGCTTACACTTGCATATCTTTGTGCAACCTTTTTCTAGTATCGTCACAGGCAAAGTCAACAATTTTTATGAGACGTCCTAGGATATACAAAGTGCATCCAATATAAAAGTTCTCTAATGAGATACCATTGACTTTAACTCTACGAACAAAAGTCTTTCGATTTTTTAAATCAAACATTTCTATTGTATCATCTGTCGGATAATAAAATACATTGAACCGGCGAATTAAACTAGCTTGATTATCATACCATTCGCCAATAAAAGAATATTTTTCTTTATAAGCTCCTTCCTGTAATTCAGACAAGTTTAATATTATTTTACTTAAACTTTCAAACTTTAATTTTCCGGTGGGATACGAAATAGGAGGTTTTCCGGTTGGCCAAATTACTTATATACTTACCATTTTTTTTTATATAAATTTAGAATGATGAGTAGTTAAATAAATAAGCAGCTCACTGTGCCCTTCCAAACGTGCGTAAGTAAGTAATCAACAATTCAATCAATACCAATAATTAAACTACATAGATGTCTCCTTCATTTAAATTACTGTAAAAAACAACCAAACCAAACCAATTCAAAAATCACAACAAAACAAAAAATCACCAAAACATGCCTGCTTGACACTGACTGACATTGACACATTGACACCATTGACATGACATTTGACATTGACATAATAAACAGCTCTTGGGTTGCGTTCTAGGGTGCGTTCTGTGGCTTCGCTCGAGTGCACTCGAGCATAGAATAATCTCTGAGTACTGAATCCTATGGAGATGGCATATTGTTCTATATGAACTATCGGTTATACAAATATGAGCTAAATCGACATTGTACTCATAAACCTGTAGCCATCTTGTTCTATCTTACCTCCAATACTTCATGTAAAAAGAGATAGCAATATATTTATTCGACCTATTTTTTGGCAACATTGAAACATGACGTCATCGTAATGCATGATTGAAGCCGGTCGCCATTTAGGTTTCTCGGTATGTGAGCTGTCAACGCGAGTTGTATTTGCAGTGTTTTGTGATAAAAGTATTTTAATTTGAGACTTTCATGTGAATAAAAGGTATTAATAAGTGAGAGAAAGCAACAAGGAACATGTCTAATTACAGTGTGGTAGTTTGTGGCATCAAAAAAAGTGAAAATCGTCCAAACATTACATTACACCGGTACGTACTATTTATTTTGCAAAAACACCAAAACAATACAATAAATGCCTTGTGTTTTGGTTTTCCTGTGAATAGTTTACTTAGAATTCATACCAAATGTAGCTTACTACTTATTTTGGTGAGTTTTGTTGGTGTATTTCAAGAAAATATAAATCTGTTTGTTTTGTGCTAGAGTTGCCCTTATAGCATTTTTCTTATCGAATTATCGATGTTTTCAAATTTCAAGTGTAAATTGAGTGTATTAATTTTAAACTGTTTTTATTGTTTTAGGTTGCCTAAAAATAACAAAAAAAGAAAAATATGGCTGGATACAATGCGAAAAGAAAATTTAAAGACTCGTACGAAAACTATTTTATGTGCTCTTTTCATTTTGAAAAACAGTTTCAAACGTCAACGACAGTTTAAGTTTTGAAAAAGACGTTAATTAGGCCACTGGCAAAATCGAAATTATAGTGCGACAACGTTTTCTGTTCCGGTTACCAAAAACTGGATACTTATATATAACGTGTTTTTTTAATGTCATTTTGCTGTAAAGTTGTTGTCCAACTTACATTCATTCTAGCACTTTAAAAGTAAGTATATTTTTTACCACTAGATGTCGCTTCGCTATATTCTAAATATATAAAAAAAATATGCTTGCTAGTAAAGATCTCGATTCAAACTGTTTATTATTTTATTACTTGCTAATGCTTGTTTTTTTTTTTGAGACATTCCTTTTTTTCTATGGTAGGTAGGTACCTAGTAGGCATTCTCCTTTGTGATTTATATTGTAATGTGTGTTATGTAAAAAAAAACAATCCTTGTTGTATAAACATAATAGGTTTTTACAATATGGAGCTTTTTGTTTTATTTCATTGCCTTTTTTTACTTAAACTGGTTCTCGCGACCTTTGATCTGGAATTCTAAGGAGGTCTCGCATTTGTATAGACGCGTGACTCGGAAAACATAAAAATTTGATCATAAAATTGCAGTTTCTAAGTAAAGGCGAGTAGAGCCGACAAGTGGGGCGCCCTCAATCAAATTTATTGCTCGCTAAGTATTAATGTATCTACAATCGAACAGATTGAATCTCAGTAAAATATAGTAGGTTGGTCTTTTATCTACTACTACTGCAACATGAACTATATTTTACTAAGGTTAGTTTGTAAATAAACTACAGGACCTTCTTTTTAATCTATATCTGCGTTTGAATTTTTGATACATTATGTACTTAACAAGCAATAAATTTAATAATAACATGCGGATCCTCGCGGTTTTACCCGCATGGTACTCGTTCTCATGGGAATATCACGATAAAATATAGCTTATGTCACTCGGAAAGAATGTAGCTTTCTAATGGCCAAAGAAATTTCTAAATTAGTCCAGTAGTTTTGGAACCTAGTAAATTCAAACAACACCCAATCAAATCTTTCCTGTTTACGATATTACCATAGATGAGGAAGGATTGGCGGCAATTACACGCAAACTCCCACACCGGGGGCTTTAAGCCCCCAGTACAGGATGGCCGACCATGTTGGCCATCGTGTACAGGGCCGGTTTGCGTTGCTCGCAGACGGCAATCACATGCAAACATGATCGGCCATCCTGTACTGGGGGCTTAAAGCCCCTCAGTACAGGATGGTAAAACCATGTTGGCCGACCATGATGGGCCATCGTGTACAGGGCCAGTTTGCGTTACTCGCAGACGGCAATCACACGCAACCGCCCCTGTACACGATGGCCCATCATGGTCGGCCAACATGATCGGCCATCCTGTTCTGGGGGCTTTACAGTTGTTGCGTCTCACGCGCGTGGTCGGGCCAATGATTGTGTGCGCACATGCACAAACACATGCACATTGTGTCATTGTCATAAACAACTTAATTATGTGCAAATGTAGGTATAATTAAAGCACATTATTAAGTTTTATAATTCTAAAAAACTAGGTATGTAATTATACACTATAATTCCGTTTTAAATTATCGAGGTGATTACGAAACTGTTTTTATAAAATATAGGGTGATATAGGTAGGTAGTCACAAAATACTTGTATCTATAACTTCATCAATAAATATATCGATGTACAAATAGGGCAGCACTACGGAAAGGCGCCATTTTGGTTTCTCGGTATTTGTGCTTGTGTGCGTGTGTATGCTTCAATTTTTCGTAGGTATGCCATCTCCATAGGATTCAGTACTCAGAGAGAATAATATTACTCACAAGGAGAAGAATGTCAACTCCATACAAAAAAATGGTAGACCATTTCGACTTACGCCATCTGTCGTAATCCCCAACGAAACTAGCATGGCGGGGAATTTCAAAAAATAGTAGGCGGGAAATTTGAAACCCAACAACTTAAAACTACTATTCTTCCGTTTGAGGTATAACTTATACCTGACTTAGGTCCGGTTGCTCGAAGCTTAGTTAGGGTTAAATTATGGTTAAAGTAAAATTAACCGGCGGTCAAATTTAAAAAGCGTTGTTGAAGCAGCGGTTACTTTAACGAGCTATCAAATTACAGATTTAACGGCGGTCAAAATAACCGACAGGGTGGGGGTGGTTTAAATTTTGACATTAGTAATTAAGGGAGGGTTAATAAAATAGTACAGACAACACTATTAACCCTAAGATAACCAATGTATTTTTCTTTTACCGATGTCAAAATTGACATCAGTAAAATTTTAACTTTTGTCAATTTTGACAAAAGTTAAATGTACGAGCAACCGGACCTAACTAACTTATACCTAACTTATACCGGAAGAATACTACATGGAAGAAACGCTTGAAACTCTAGTAAAAACAACATAGTAACAGTTAAGGTTATGGAAAACAAGTGCATATAAATTTTATATGTTTTATTACATTCATTTTTTCCTAATATCGTGGATGTCGCTTCCTTGAACAGGCGATTTTTTAGAGTAGAGTGTCTTCTGTCATATGAAAAAAATTACATTATTTACATTAAAATTAAAATCGAGTTTCTTCTTGTTTTAAAGTGTTCCGCAACTTCCATATTCTTTTGACATAAGAGTCTACACTTCTTAAACAATTCTTGCTAGTTTTTTGATTTCCCTTGAATACTGGAACTAATATACTGAAATAGAAATAAATAAATATTAACTTTGATGCACACTCGGGGACACAAACAATAAGATAAGGGATATCAAAACTATGGTGCACAAAGTTTCTAATACTTCATGGTTTGATGGTTATAATTTATAAGTAATTGTTAATTAGGATGAATAATTACTTTTACTTTTTGCATTCACAATGCAATTTTTATTATTGAAAATGAAGTAAGTATTAGAAAAAGTAGTTGTGAGACGAGTCATTTTTTTCTAATAATTTCATAATTTCAATTTCATTTTTATTTTCAATATGTTGAATAATTCAAATTATTACACTCAAACAACAAATATATTTTGAAATGTAAACAGAAACTATAGAAAATAATGTGTTCCTTATAAAGTTAATTTTAAACTTGGATTCATGCCTTTCCTACCAAAAGACATATTATGGACAAATCAATAAACAGCAATTGTCATGAATACTAACTCTATTATTATTAAAATTTCAACAATAACACTTAGTTCTCTAATTCAGTAAAAAGGCAGTTACCTCTACTCATTGAACATCTGGAACAGCTTGTCACTTAAACTTTTTCATTGCAAAATCAATAAATGAAAAATATTTTAAATGTTTGTTGCATAACAGTTTTGATGAACATCCTCGGACTGCCTCTCGCTGCCATGATAACAAAACTTGGCCCATGCTACACAACTAAAACAAAACAAATTTAAACATAATATTATTTTAGAAAAATCCAACTACTTAACTACTATGTATTTATCTAACTATGTATTGTAATAAACTCTATGTGGAGTTAGTGCAGTCAAACCGCCAACAAAATAAACTATTTAATGTGTGATGGTGCTCCCACTAGCACTATGCCCAGCAGCGGGCGTCGTTCGGCTGACATGATGATGATGGTGCTCCCACATCGCTACCTACCTATTTGCAAGTCTTGCTGCAAGATTTGCAAATATGTAGGTAAGGCAAACAGATTCCAACTTTTTTGTTTGCTATGAAAAGTTTATGTTCATGCCCCGGGTGGAGCTCGGATATTGTTAACAAATATAATATGTGGGAACTCCATATGATAAACGGTTAAACTAAAAAAACAAAATTGTTTAAAAATCATATTTTGAAAATTATTGTATTCTCCTTACCTTACCGCAACTTGTTAGTTGGTCCAGTCCAGAGTTGGGAATCCTATACAGCTGAATGTCCGAGTCTTTTTTCGGTGATCAGCCACATTTTAAACATATTTGTCTAATGTTATCAGCCCTCTGAGTACGTACACAGAGTATCAGCCTTATTTTCAATAATAACGAAACTATTATTATTATCATAACAAACAAACGCCCACACAAACGCCATTTTATTTGCTTGAAAATTTCAATGTTGCCATTGTACTATGCAAATAACATACTACGAAAGATAAATTAAGTAAATATTATTAAAAATACATGTTTTTTAACCTACTACTGTAATGGTCCGATAAAGCCATTTATTTCCCTTTTTAATTAGTTTAAATTGATAAAAAATAATAACAAAAAAACCAAATTGAAACTACCAATTTCACTTCAATAAAATAATTCCTTTAGATTGCCACACAGAAAGGAAATGCCCCAATCCCCAAAGGAATGTCGCCAAATTCCCATACAAAGTTGACCCCCCCTGCACTCGAGCGCACTCCGGCGCGCGCTCTAGCCGTTCAGTGCGTTCCGTCGTTTTGGTTGAAAAAAACAACCGGTTGTTTTGCTGCACTCTGAGCCACAGAACGGGTGAAACCAATTAACCAAAGGATGGAGGGCCATCGCAAGAAACAGCTTGAGACTTATCAGAGGATTTAGTAAAAAAATAGTTGATTCCTAAGCAAAACTCCATGTAATTTCTAATAGTCAATGGGCGATTTTCTGAAAGCTCAGCCACTAGATGGCGCTGTCCCACCTATGCAGTTAGAAGGAACGGAACGTTATAAATTTTACTTTAACGCGACTTTTTTACGTAAAACGGAACGTCAGACAGATGTTATTTATTTACTTAAATTTACCTATTTCGTTTCCGTTCCTCACAGTAGTACTTATTTAATATATTATTAGATTCCTTTTGGTTTTTAAAAAGTAATTAATTTAAATATGTTTCATACCAAAATATACCATAGACATGTACATACTTATTCAACGCCATCTAGTGAAGCAATTGGAAGCTTTTTTTTTTAAATGGCCTCTCAGAAAATCGCTCATTAAAACTGCTATGACTAAATGAGTCAGGCCCTCGGTTCATCAATTGTCAAAAATTTGCTGTCACCTGTCAAAGTAATTAAGCATTGATTGTTAATAATTTTTGAACCCGAATATAGTAAAGAATCCGTGAAATCTTTTCAGAAGTTTTCAATTGTCTAGAATATACCGTTACAGATTTATAAAGGTTTAGCTTGGGCTCTCAGTTCATCAATTTGTACAATAATGAATCTTCCAAATTTTGCAAGTAAACTAAAGAAATACATAAAAATACTTTGAATTTCTGATTCTTTAACACTTCTGGGAATTCCTAACGTAGAAACAATGGTGCAAACGTTAATAGTTTAGTAATAATTGGATTTTTTATTATTTTGACAATTGATGAACTGAGGGCCTGACGTTTTCGGTTCTACTGACTAGGCTTCGCCACATAGAATAATGAATGTAAGCTTACGTTTTTTTACGAAATCTTTACTAGAAGTTGACCTAGCATCCGTTTCTCTAAGTACCATACTTTCAGAGATTGTATTTTTAATTTTTGTGAGAACAAAATTGACAAATGGTGACCATCATTTTTTTACTTTTTGTAAGGACAGTATTATTATAACGCGGTGGTCTGACGCCATAACAATGATGTTTTCAGCATTATTGTGTTCCGGCAGTTAGAGATAAGATAGCCAGTTCCTCAGTGATTGAGGATTCCGGGAGTAGTGCGCTTCCATCTTCAGCCTTATCACCACTTAACATCAGGTGTAATGAAGGCTAAGTGCTACCCCGTTGTGGATAAAAAAAAAATATTGTATTGATTAGGGATATTTATATTTTACTAGCTGACCCGGCAAACGTTGTTTTGCCATATTAACTTATTAAAAAGTAGGTAATCCAAAGCGGCTAAAACGTCAGTGACTACAATACTCTTTGACATACCTCTTTGGAAGCGGCTATGGTAGAAATGACAGTTTTGTATAGTACGACAGTTTTTCGATTTTCTATACAAAATAATCATTTTTATTTTATAATTTTCCGGAATAAAAAGTAGCCTATGTTAATCTCCAGCTCCCAAACTATCCCCATACTAAAAATCGAGTCGATCCGTGGCTCCGTTTTGACGTGAAAGACGGACAAACAAACAAACAAACAAACAAATAAACAAACAAACAAACACACTTTCACATTTATAATATTAGTATGGATAGTATGGACTAGCTGACCCAGCGCGACTTCGTTCCCGTGGCCCTACCCCCTACTCCACCCTACCCTACCCGTACTCTACCCCTACCCTACCCCTACCCTACCCCTACCCTACCCCTACCCTACCCCTACCCTACCCCTACCCTACCCCTACCCTACCCCTACCCTACCCCTACCCTACCCCTACCCTACCCCTACCCTACCCCTACCCTACCCCTACCCTACCCCTACCCTACCCCTACCCTACCCCTACCCTACCCCTACCCTACCCCTACCCTACCCCTACCCTACCCCTACCCTACCCCTACCCTACCCCTACCCTACCCCTACCCTACCCCTACCCTACCCCTACCCTACCCCTACCCTACCCCTACCCTACCCCTACCCTACCCCTACCCTACCCCTACCCTACCCCTACCCTACCCCTACCCTACCCCTACCCTACCCCTACCCTACCCCTACCCTACCCCTACCCTACCCCTACCCTACCCCTACCCTACCCCTACCCTACCCCTACCCTACCCCTACCCTACCCCTACCCTACCCCTACCCTACCCCTACCCTACCCCTACCCTACCCCTACCCTACCCCTACCCTACCCCTACCCTACCCCTACCCTACCCCTACCCTACCCCTACCCTACCCCTACCCTACCCCTACCCTACCCCTACCCTACCCCTACCCTACCCCTACCCTACCCCTACCCTACCCCTACCCTACCCCTACCCTACCCCTACCCTACCCCTACCCTACCCCTACCCTACCCCTACCCTACCCCTACCCTACCCCTACCCTACCCCTACCCTACCCCTACCCTACCCCTACCCTACCCCTACCCTACCCCTACCCTACCCCTACCCTACCCCTACCCTACCCCTACCCTACCCCTACCCTACCCCTACCCTACCCCTACCCTACCCCTACCCTACCCCTACCCTACCCCTACCCTACCCCTACCCTACCCCTACCCTACCCCTACCCTACCCCTACCCTACCCCTACCCTACCCCTACCCTACCCCTACCCTACCCCTACCCTACCCCTACCCTACCCCTACCCTACCCCTACCCTACCCCTACCCTACCCCTACCCTACCCCTACCCTACCCCTACCCTACCCCTACCCTACCCCTACCCTACCCCTACCCTACCCCTACCCTACCCCTACCCTACCCCTACCCTACCCCTACCCTACCCCTACCCTACCCCTACCCTACCCCTACCCTACCCTAAATAATTTCCAACACAAGCGTCGTCAAAAATTTTGAGGTTATGAAAACAACTCGATCGTTCCGTCGTCGCTCGGTTGCAACCACGTTGCAACCATGAAGCTCGACTTAATACTGAAGTAACTGGAGTTCTAACCCTGAATAAAAAAGTGTACCCAGCAAATTTGACATTTATGTATGTAGTGGCTGTCAGTTGTCTCATATGACTTGCATATGACCATACGTATTTTTTTAAAGTATAGGTGAGACGGAAGACAGCCACTGTGTAATTTTTGGGGACAAAAAGTGTTAGAACTGCACTCTCCAGTTACCTCAGTATTAAGTCGAGCTTCATGGTTGCAACTCAAACGGGTGAAACTTTAATGCCCCCAGTACACGATGGCCGATCATGGTCGGCGACCCTGACCAATACATCGTACATTGACACTTTTGAAAGAACCTTTTTAAACTTGTTCGTTCAAAAGTGTCAATGTACGATGTATTGGTCATGGTCGCCGACCATGATCGGCCATCGTGTACTGGGGGCATAAGAGCGAGCGCACACCATAGTCAAGACAGTCTTAAGACAGACTATCGCCTTACAAAACCTATGAAGGTGCGCACACTTGAAACAAAAAGTCTCATAGACACATTGTCTGTCAAGACAAAACAGTCTATAGCGATCTACTCCCGCACAGTGTTTTAAGAACCTCGATTTGTGGCGTAACCTTTTTACAAGCTTTTTATTAACTTGCCATGTTAGTTAGTTAGTTAGTTTGTTAGTTAGTGGGGGACAAATCTTGCAAGCTTAATTTGACCCACTTCCCAGTGTCCGATGGAGCTGAAATTTTGTATGAGTACAGTTTTGGTTCAGATGACATGACAATACAATACTAAAGTAAAGTCAGCAAAAAAGCTTGTCATAAAAATGAAATTTTTACTAAAAACTTATTATCCTGAATTACTATAGATTAAGCTATTATATCGGGTGTTTTTTTTTGGAGGTGAAGAAGTTTAAATTGAAATTAAACACAGAAAATCGTTTTTAATATCCATGAAATAGGCTTTATTTCAAAGATAATTAAGATATTTTGATATTTATGTTTGAAAATAATTTCCGGCATGTGGCCGCCGCGGCTGGCGCGTATAGTCCATTCGCTTAGATAGTGTCGCTCTGCCACAATGCCGTGCACCGTGTACCGACACTATCTAACCGAACGGACTATACATGGCATCATCTGGAGGTCCCATTTTTACACACTTTCCGTAGTACATCAGACTGTATGTTGGCAATAACGCGTCGAATGGTGGCTTCCAACTGCTCAATGGTTACTGATTGCAGAAATGCGATTTTACATTGGTACCTACCACAAAGAAAGTTATCTAATATCGTCAAATTACACGAACGCGGCAGCCCGTTGACAGGGTCATTTAGTGAAATTATGCGCTTGCTAAATGTGCTTTTCAGCAAATTTATTGTAATTTTAACTATATGGAAACGGTCGCCCAGTGTGAATCTAATCATGAATTGCCAAATCAAGTGGGGTTTGACAATTCACCACCACCCCAAAACAACCAAGAACTGTCAAATCGGCGGTCACAAAAAACAGTGGATTCAATTTACAGTTTTCCACCTCTAAAAAACAGCCGATGACCCGAAACTACCCGACACAGGAAAAATACTGAAAAATTACAACGGCTCATAGTTGACGAGAAAAAAAATCAAAACCTACCTAGAAAATATTTAGCTCCTATTGATTCTTATTGATTTAGTTTTGGTTAAAGGTTTATTATGTAGCTTCTTTATTTAACATCTCTTCACAAATTTTGGGCTTCCTAAAGCAAACTGTATAGAAAATAATATATGTTTTATTAATTTTCGACTTTTTTTAAGTGTAGCGGTGTTTTCTGATAATATTTATACTTACAATAAAATGTCGAACTTTGTTGTCCATAATTACCTGTTGTTTTTGCAACAGAATACCGCGTTATGTAGAAGTTACGAGCAAAAAACGTTATTTTTTCAGGGTTAACAACATTTTTGTTCCGGTTTAATTACAAAATTAAAGCATAAATAATTTCTCATAACTAAATATTTGTCATCAGAAAATTAGCTTTATTGTAGTTTCTTTACTTTAATACCTTTGTGAAGAAAATAAAGATGTTTATTATTAATATTATTATTATTTACAATGAACTATCTATTTCTGGGTCATTCCATGGAAAACGCTACCGCAACATATTTTCTTAAAATGCTGATTTTAAAAGAAAATGTGTCTTAGGATAATCTTAAAAGCCTATATTTTAATAGACCACCCTTAATTTCTTATTTTTTTTCGAATTTATTCTGTTTTTACATATCAAAGTCAGGCTACTGTATACGATTGATGGTAGTTTATTTTTATCAAAACTCTCAACACCAAAACAAGAAAACTACTGTCAGATTGACATTGCGCGTTTCGCTGATAAAAAGGAAAAGTTTTAAGCAACCAGTGCCTGAAATTTTATTTGAATACTTTAATAATTTCTTAGATTTATTTAACCTTTAAAGCATGCCTCTTACGTGTAACACCCGTTACAAAAAAACAGCATTTGTTCATTTAGCGACTGAGTTAATGCACGCATCATGAACTGCATTTGAGAAAGTAAGGTTATGATTAAGAACTGCTAAAATTTTCTATTTATTTGATGTTCAGCTTATTTATTTGTGAAATATTGGTGGGGAATGATGGGTAACACCCGTTACGTAACGGGTGTTACCAATTTTTGATATAACTTTATTAGGACTAATAAAAGGTTGTTTGTGCTGGTTTATGGTTGTTGCATCTAAAAATCTTTCAATGCATTTTATGATGCATACATTAACTCAGTCGCTAAATAAACCAATGCACCTTTCTTGTAACGGGTGTTACACGTACGAGGCATGCTTTAAAAGTTCTAAGAAATTATTAAACATACCAAATAATGCGGCTGCCTAAAACTTTTCCTTTCTATCGGCGCAGAGGCGGAACGCGCAATGTCAATGTGACAATTATTTTCTTTTTTCGGAGTTGTAAAAGGGGACTGTACCTTTAACAGTTTCTCCAAAAATATTGATGTTAGAGAGCAGTAGGCATGATACTAAGTTCTACTAAGTTCCTATATTGTTTATTGCCAAAAATTTGATCAAATAAACATTTATTACTACAAATATTGGTTTAATTTCGTACTCGTAACACCCGTTACATTGAGCTGTAACACCCGTTACATTTTTGAATTTCCATGAAAAATCCTAAGTGTATTTTTGTTTTATTATGAATAGTCTATAATGTTTAGAATTTATTTAGAAATGCGTTTACATTTTTTTTCACTTCGAAAATAAACACAATTCGCAGCCTTTTGCTTTTGTTGCGGGTAATCCGGAAAGCCTAGGCAAAATCGTGTAACGCCCGTTACGCACATATATTGTTTCTAATTTCTTTACTGCTAGCTATTACTGTTATTTTTAATACGGATGACGAAACTTAGACCTAGGTGGAGGGTGTTAAGCTAATAAAAAGGATATGTTTTCTTTTTGCATCATTAATTAATCGTCAAGTAAAGGTGTACGACCTGTAACACCCGTTACATGGAATGACCCTTCTGTAAGTATTTGTAATGAAAGAAGGAAGTCACAACCCTAATACCGGAATTATGTTTAATTAATGCTTTTGTTTATAACTTGTTTAAGCAATACATACATAACGCGGTTTTCGGTTGCATTAAAAATATTTTTATTTTATTTTTATTAAAAATAATAATTTTTATATGCACTGAGAAAGAATTAACTCAGACGGTGTGCATCACGTCGCCGTCGTCATAGTATTAAAATATTCCCTACAGTAGCGCAACCAATGTACTTACGCGGAGCGTAACGGCGCGACGGGCGGGGGACTCGCGGGGAAGCGGGCGAGTTTGTGGGACGCAGCGCGAAGGATAGACGCGGTCGTGTTTTTGTTGAAAATGGTTTCGCTTCGAACAATGCCACTTTATTATAATAGCGCGTAATGATGATTAAATGTAGTAATCATGTGCATACCTAGTACTATTATTTATTGAGTAAATTAAGTTGAGTGACAGCTACATTCAAGTAATCGCAACGAATAAAACCTCTCAAATTTCGCCAGAAAAATTAAGAATAATTTGTTTTTACTTTTTTGCATTCACAGTTTAACTTTTATTATTGAAAAATATTGAAAATGTAGTATTAGATAAATTCGACCCGTCTCACCTGACCCGTCTCACAACTAATCCCGACGGGACTCGACCCCAAGACCTTTCACTGTTCGGCCGGGTGAATGCTCGAGAGCATTCGAGCTAGTTGTGTGTGATACGGGTCGACTTTTTCTAATAGATACTTTATTTTCTATATTTTCAAAATTAGGAATAGGTAGGTAATAATTAGGTACCAGCAGGTAGGTACATGTCGTGCGGCGAATAAAGAACGATGACCTTGAGCGCGGCACTTTCGCTCATTCACCTCGTGAATGCTGTAGGTACACACGCGCGAGGTAAATACCGATCTCCGACTCCGTTTTCTCCGAGCGATCTTGTTGGTACAACTGAGAGCAACATTTTTTTTTTTTTTATTGAACTTCAAATTTTACACAATAAAACTTAAATTAAACACACAATCGCCAAACTGCATGGCAGTTTGTTGGCGAAGAAAAACACTCTAATATTCAATATTATTGTGTTTACCTACACTAGTACGTCTACCTTGTATATCATTGCAGTAGCAACAAATGCATCACAATATTAATAACATTTATATGACCTGACATAATATTATATTAATACAATAAAAACAAATTAATTAAAGACCTGTTTAACATTCTGAGTCTAATTTCTCTAATAGGTAATTTTTTAACTTTATTTTAATAGCAGTCTTACACAATTTATCCTCGTCTCTTAATAAACTTATTTCATTACATATGTCCGGAACCACATACCATGAACATCTTTTACCGTAATAGTTGTTTATAGATGGCTTTATGTACTTATTCTGTCTGACCCTTCTAGTATTATACTTATTTTTTACTTTAACTTTATATTTGTCGACATAATAGTGCTCTAACGCAATTACATATTTAATTTTATGTTCCAAAGGGAGTATTTTACATACAGAAAATAGTTTATTATAATTATGTTTACATTTTTGCTTGACTTTTTTTGTAACTAAGTGCTTAACCAATCTGGTTTGTATTTCTTTGATATCCTTAAGGTAAGAAGCAAAGGTACGACCATATGTACTCAACCCGTAATTTATAAGACTATCTGCCAATGCATAATAAACCATTTTCATAGTTTTCTTATCTACTACATACTTTAGTTGGTAGAATTTACATAATAAAGATCTTAAACGAGCACATACGTTATTGACTTGCGATTTCCAATTGAAATGTTTATCTATATTAATTCCTAAATACTTATAGTTTTCTACTAATTCAATCTTAGTGCAATTACAATACAGTTTCTGTGAATGCAGACATTCATAACAATGACCTGTTATGGTCATTTCTGAGAAATTAACACGCTTAGCAACTGCATTATAGGGTGTATAAATATGCATATATTTTGTTTTATTTAAGTTTATTATTATGCCATTGTCATGAGCCCATTTCGTTATATTTTCAAAATCACTCTGAATAAATTGATGTATTTCTTGGATATCGTTTGAGGCGTAAAACAGGCACATATCGTCAGCAAACAACAAAACATCGCACTTTTCGATCACATTACAAACACTGTTTACAAGCATTAAATAGCCCAAGGGCCCAAAAACGGATCCGGTCGGAACACCCAAAGTGACATGGGCCTCATCTCCTGTGACACCGTTCACAGCGGTGCGCATTGTTCTATTACATAAATATTCACGGAAAAAGTCATTAGTAGGCCCCCTAATACCGCTTTCATTCATTGCCTGTAATAGTGTGTTGTGGTCCAAAGTTTCAAAAGCTTTTTTATAATCGATGAATAATGCTATGACCTGTTTACCACTGTTTAAGCTGTCGTTTATTTTGTCAGAAAAATAAGTGAGTGCGGTACTAGTACTATGATTTCTTCTAAACCCATGTTGTGATCCGGATATTACGCAATGTTTCTCTAAGAAGTCCGTTATCTGACCAACTATCACCTTTTCCAGTATCTTATTAACAACCGAAAGAATGGCTATGGGTCTGTAATTGGTAAAATCCAAGTGACTTCCCGAGGAGCCCGTGGCGCAGTGGATAGCGCGCTCGGCCTGCGATCGTTGAGGTTAAGCAACGTTCGCAATGGTCGGTCACGGGATGGGTGACCATAAACTTTTCATCTCGAGCTCCTCCGTGTTTCGGAAGGCACGTTAAGCCGTTGGTCCCGGCTGCACTTGCAGTCGTTAATACCCACCAATCCGCACTGAGCCCGCGTGGTGGGTCATGGCTCATTCTCCTTATTCATCCATAAGGAAGGCCAGTGCCCCAGCAGTGGGGACATTAAATGGCTGATGATGATGAAGTGACTTCCCTGCTTATAAATCGGACGTATGATAGATTTTTTAAGCATATCCGGGTATTTTCCTTCCGTTAAACACATATTAATCAAGTGTGCCAAAACAAGACTTATCTGTTTTTTTGAATAAATTAAATCTTTTGCTCTAATTTCATCTAAACCAGGAGCCTTATTCTGGCGTAAACCATCAATAATTTTTTCAATATCCCGTGGGCCTATTTTTCTATACCTAAAAGACAAATCAATTTCCTTAATATACTCCTTTCTGTCTAAAAACAGTGTATTACATTAATGTTTTATTTTTTCTACTTCACTGGTAAATGGTTGAGAAAACTTTGTACATATATTATATAAACTATCCTGACTGCCCATATACTTCATTATAACATTATCCAAATTGCCCTTCTTTCTGCCTAACCATGTATTTACACAAGACCACACTTTTCTACTATCTCCGTTACAGTTACGATCGACGACCGATTTGGCGCAGGGGTAGGCTACCCACCTTCTGCGCCAGTGGTCTCGGGTTCGATTCCCGAACAAGATAAATATTTGTGTGCATGAACATGTCTATTTGTCTTGGTCTGGGTGTTTACTATGTATATTAAGTATGTATTTACAAACAAAAAGTATTTAAGTATGATATTTATCCGTTATCAAGTTTTCCATGATACAGTTTCTTAATGAAATTAAAATGGGCTTAGATAATTGGTGTGGAATGTAAGAAGTTATTTATTTATTTATTTATTTAGTTATGTATTTCTTTTTGTTTATATTTATTTTTTGCAATATTTATCTGTTTATTTATTTTGTTCCTAAACTTTGTGTACTCTAAACGCTTATTCATAATTTTTGGTGCAGCTCGCCAAGCTCTAAACAAAGAATCTCTTTTTAATATCTGTTTACTTAACTTACTGTCAATCCATGGTTGGCTTACTCGTTTGTTCGTTGTAGTATAAGTAACTTTGCAGTCCTGATAAATATCACTAAACACACAACATATTTCCGTATACAATTTCAAGGGGCACTTTATTGTTAATAAACGAGACCAATTATATTCCTCGAGTCTTTTAAACACTAACTTATCACTAATACATTCCTTAGTATTCATTGTCACTGAACCCGCATTATTTTCCATATTTAAGTCCACAGAAACACCCACAATATGATGATCTGAAATGTGACAGTCAATTATGTATGCCATCGTTACCGCGCCAGACGATTTCGCACGTACCCACACATGGTCAATACACGAGCGCTCGTGCCTGCCGTCCACTATTGCTTCCCGAGTTATCTGTGTGCACGGTAATGCGCAAATTAGGCCGCGCTCACATAGGGTCATTTTATATTGGGATGTGGTTGGGTTTGATTTGTAGTATAAATCTATGTTCGTGTCTCCAATAAGTATTAATTCGTCTAGAGGTGGGATTCTTTCCTTTATTAATGACTTAATATATTCAATAAACAATAACTTGATTAGACTGTCCGCCCAAGTCAAATTTTTTGTAGGACCGATGATAAGAGAAGGGCAGGATTCATGTTGGGTGTAACGTTGCCCAAGTGAAGCTAAAAAAAGGACCGATGATAGGGTCGGCCGGCCGACACTATTTATTACTATCGGTGGATTTCATTTGCAGCCGATAAAACATTGGTCACCGATTATAGGCTGACTGCCTATCTGGCAGTGCAACAAATATAAATATAATAATTTATTGTAAATATATACATATTTACGGCCGCTAGTTTATTCATATTATACGTATACACGTATAATATGAATAAACTAGCGGCCGCCCGTGATTTCAATCGCGCGTTTCTCGTTCCCGTGGGAATATCGGAATAAAAAGTAGCCTAAGTTACTCGTTATTACATCAGCTACCTGCCAGTGAAAGTCCCGCCACATCGGTCCAGCCGTTTCAGATATTAACCGGAACAAACAGACAGACAGACAGACAGACAACAATTGACAATATTTAAAAATTTTACTGTCACATTTTTCCTATACTAATATTTCAAAATTTTAAGGTATTTGTTTTTATGGATATAATGAAAGTTTATCGTTTTTAAGAAAACACGTATTTTTTCTTTTCTTTTTATTTACATGCAATAATGAGATAATAATTAATTGAAAATAGTATATTCTAAAAGGACGTAAGTAAAATATCAGGCATAATATAAGCGATTCCTTAGCCTGAAACCTTCCTTTTTCTAACATACAAATTTAAAAAAAACTGTCTGACATGATATTTTACGTAGAGAGCACGCACGCTAGTATTTTGTGTCAATAATAATAGAATTTTTGTTTCATGGGATTACTTTTTTTAATTTAGTCAGATGCAATAAAACAACGCTACACTTTATTAATTTAATCTCACATGTATTATACAACTGTAGTTTTAAAAAATGCTATACTTTTCATGACTTGCAAGCTTGTAACTTGCTCAATGCTTTAAAACAAGGTGCTGTGTAAGTACTTTTTAAAATCTTCGTTTGCACCGGGGCGGCGGTGGCATCGGCGTTAACAAAGGCGTTGCGCTACTGTAAGGAATATCTTACTGTGACGTCGTTTTAACTGTGACGTTGTTTTGTTTCCGTGTCTTACAAAACAGTCTAGCTAGTCAGTCTTGTCTATGTGAGACAAGACTGTCTTAAAACAGTCTTGACTATGGTGTGCGCTCGCTCTAACCAGACAACCGCACCCAAAACGACGGAACGCAGCATGGAGCTCGACTTAGTTCTGAGCACAGTTCTGAGGTAGGTAGGTGACTGAAGTTCGCACCCTGAATAAAAAAGTGTACCCAGCAAATTTGACATTTAGCATGGAGTGGCTGTCAGTTGTCTCATATGACCATACGTATTTTTTCAAAGTGTAGGTGAGACGGAAGACAGCCACCGTGTAATTTGTGCACGTGTGACTACGTCAGTCACGCTGTAAGTCATAACAAGGTGCCACCATCAAGCTTCTCTTTATACAGCTCACGGCACTATAATCAGTCTACTTTCTAGCTGAGGTCTGTTTCTGATGCCGGGCTTCACCTGCGCCTAATGCCATTAATTAGCGCGCTATTTGATATAATACGCAGGTGTAGCCGGGTTTTGGCGCACTAATTTGATACAATAAGCGCGCTAAGACGCGCATGCCGTTATTAACGCCGCCGTTAGGCGTCACATGAGAAAGAGGTGGCTGATTTTATTTTTTCAATTAAATCCAACGCATCCGGGTCGGATGGTATTAACAGAGATATGATCCTTTTAACTTTACCTTGTACCTACATTGACCACTATCACTGTTATTATTTTGTACTTATTTTGTATTTGTAATGTATTGTATTATCAACGCCTCCATTATTTCAGGTGTTTTTCCTGCACAGTGGAAGTATGCATTGGTTACACCGATGCCTAAAGTAAATCGCCCTGTCGATCTTACGGACTTAAGACCAATAAGCATTCTACCATTTTTGTCGAAGATTTTGGAAAAGGCTGTATATGTGCAACTTATGCAATATATTGAAGATAATAACATCTTGCCAGTGTATCAGACGGGTTTTCGTCGAAACCGTGGCACTTCTACTGCTTTGCTCGATGTAGTTGACAATATTTTGTCTAACCAAGATGCTGGTCACGGCACTATTCTTGCACTACTCGACTTTTCTCGCGCATTTGACAGCATTGATGAAAAACTGCTTCTCGCCAAGCTAAAAATATTATGGTCTGGACCACTCGTCACTTCAGTGGTTCGAAAGCTATTTATCTCACCGTATCAAATCAGTAAGATTGGCTTGTGCGAGGAGAGGGGATTGTAAATATTCTGATCCTGAACCAGTGACGTGTGGAGTACCTCAAGGCTCAATCCTGGGTCCATTGCTGTTTGTAATATACAGTGCAGGTCTCCCTAGAGTCTTACAACATTGCAGACACCATTGCTATGCAGATGACGTCCAACTATACGTCTCTGGTAAGCCTGCTGATACTCCTGATATTGTGCGGAAGATAAATAGTGACCTACAGAGGATCGCACAGTGGTTAGCAGATAATGGTCTCCTTCTAAATCCAACCAAATCCAAGTTTCTTTTAAAGGGAACCAAAACGCAGATTCAACGGATAGAAACCTTAACCCTATTCTCTGTTTGAACAACCAAAGTTTAAAGAGAGTGGCGGAGGCACGGAATTCGGGTATCATCTTTGATGAACAGCTGCGATTCGAGTGTGAGTTTGGTAAGAAGCTGTATGTATAAATTAAAGGTGCTGTATAGAACACGCAAATATCTTACTGAAAGGTCGCACATAATGCTCTGTGAGTCCCTGATCTTATCCAAACTCAATTATGGAGACATTGTGTGTGGTGGGTCCTTGCCTGCTGGCTAGTGCACAAAAGCATATTCAGCGGGTTCAAAATGGTTATAGGTTTAATTGTTTCAACATACCTCCTAGAACTCAGATCTCACCCATACCTGACCTCCGCGTCTATTCTGAGCATGGGATCTCGTAGGCACATGCACTTGATGTGTCTTGTATTTGACGTGAAAAAGTTTAAAAAACCTGAATACTTACACGAGAAACTCAAATTTACAACCCTAAGTGATAGGTATGATTTTGGGGCCACGCGGGCACCATTTATCAGCTACGTCACCATACGGCAGCTTTCCGAGGCAGCTTTCGGTTCCAAGCCACCAAGTGATGGAATGATTTGCCGCCGCCCATTCGGAACCTAACCTCTAAATACACCTTCAAATAAAAACTATATTTACATTTGCTTTCACTATATAAGGTATCCCGACTGGGTGGTGGTAATATGAATAACCCTGGTGCCGTAGGGTGAGTTCTACAACAATATCTGTTTTCGTGTCTTTGCAAGCGATTTATTTGTTTATTTATATATCTTTTATGGTACTGGGCTCAAAGCAGCAAATTGCAAAAATTGAATCCAAAAATCCGATAGTAAGGCTGGGTGCTGACATAATACAAGCAACAAAGGTGGCACGAAACTTGGGTTTGGTTATGGATGCGGAACTAAGGTTTGAATCTCATATTCAGGATATAGCGCGTAATTGTTTTTACCGTTTAAAGGTGCTTTATAACGTTCGAAGCTTCTTAAGTACCGAATTGCGAATAAGGCTTATTGATTCGTTAATCTTATCTAAGTTCAGTTATGTTGACACTGTCTATGGACCCAGACTTCTTTGCAAAACTAAATCTTTAATCCAGCGCGTTCAAAATGCTTGTGCAAGGTTTTGTTTTAATGTACCCCCTCGAAGCCATGTCTCCCCTTTCATTAACCGGGCCCATATGTTAAATATGAATTCTAGAAGGGATTTACACTTTGCAACTCTATTATTTAATATTATAAGGACATGCAAACCTCCATATCTATACGAAAAGCTTAGGTGGTCGTCCAGTACTAGATCCTGTCGTCTCGCTGTTTTCCCACACAGAACTACTGCCTATAAAGGTTGTTTCAAGTACGCCGCCACGAAAATTTGGAATAACATTCCTCCACCCTTGCGCAATCTTACTTCAGTCTACAGTTTTAAACGTAAAGTTGTAACGGTTCAGAATCGCACCTGAACTATCTCGAATATTTCTTAAAGATTTAAGGTCAAAATATATTAATGTTACTTACCTCAATAACTTTTTAATAGTATAAATAGATCCTGGTGTAGGAATAAATCACAAAATCAAATTGGGTTGTGTCAACTGGGTTGTATTGAACAAAATTAGCCATTTACCATGTTATTGCGCTGAGAATTTGCTTCATACTTTGTCAACACAGTGTATATAGGAGAGAGATTCTGTCTATAAGGCTTGGGGCTTGTTTAGTGGTTTCAGATTACTTGAGGTAAACACTGAAAAAGAAACGGGTTAATAGTAGCAGAGCAATTGTGGTCATTTGCATTTAATTTGGAAGTTAACACTTAAAGTTTTATGATTAATCTGAGGAAGTTAGATACAGTAAATTTGTTTGAATTAGCGAGAAAATATAGTTAATAAATACCTGAGATTCAGGGATCGAAACGATGATGTTTCACAATAGTTGGTCTGTGACAAATTATTTCATATAAGAAGATGCACTTTGTTGAGGGTTTTGTCAATCGAATTTGCTTCACGGGAGTGTGGACAATACTTGTATTTCGATATTGTTTCACGAAATAATCGACACGAACTGTTATTAGTTAGTAAAATTATAAATCTTGGAGCATGTTAATTTAGACATATTTGTAAACTGACAGGTTCTAAAACAGAGTTTGTAGGCATGCTTTTGAATACAGGCTGCGTGTTAGTGGCACAATATGTGTTCGGCATATTTATTGGTTACACATGTGAACTTTGGTTTAATTACATCACATCAGTCTAATTATTATGTTTGGAGCTAAATATTTATTTTATACAATGTTAGCAAAATACTGAAATAGGTTATGACAGGTAAACAGAAATGCTCCTAGCGGCAGAGTTGAGAACTAAGACAAGTCAAATGACATCACATAAACATAGCGAGAAGTTTTTACTCACAGAATGTTAAATTAACATTATGTATAACTTAAATAAAAATATGGGTTAAATAATCAAAAGTACAGAATATTGGTTTCTATCTTAGATAAGGTTCAAAGTTTCAAATATAAGGAATGTATATTGGCTAGAGGTGATACGTTCGGAAATTATGTTCGAACAATTACTATTTTGATAATAGTTTTCATTCGTAAATAATAATAAAAGGGATCATACAAATTAATGTGTTTATATTATGTGAGAAGGTAATATTTTGAATAGTTTAGTAAATTCTATAACTTAATATAAGATAGTCTTGTAACTATCAAAGGTTTCTGAACGAAAGCCAAGCGAGGCGTTCAGGATGTTTGAAATGGTTTGGCGTTAGACGCTAGATGGCCTATCACATTGTGGGGGGTGAATAGGGATTTTCAATGAAACGTCTCCTATTGGGTAGGCAGGAATAGTTGGGTTGCCATGTTGAGAGAAATAAATACCTTATTTATAAAACAAACTAAATGTTTTATCTTTTGGGAGAGGGGGTAATTATTGATGTATGGTATTCACACAAGATTAAAAGTAAAATACTTTAATTGTTGTAAAGCGGAAAAAGAAATATTTATAGGAAATAAAATTTGGAAAAATGAATAATGATTATTCTAGAATGTACAATTAAGACATTAAAACTAATAAACCTTAGTCAAATTAGTATTTTAAAGTAAAATAATTAGACATGAGACATTTAAGAGACGGATTAGAAATATACTGAAAAGTTTCCATTAAACATAGGGGTAAAATTTCCCTGAGAGTGGGGAGAATTTCTAGGATGTAAGAAAATGACAGGACTCTATGACGATAGAGTAGGGATGTGGGACGCCACTTTTTGGCGCGGTTTGAGTAGGTCTATATAAGCAAAAAGGACGCGACGCCCGGTCTTATTTCTCCGGCATAGACTTCGAGGCAACACGTATGGAAGACGAAGCACTTTTTGAAGAAGTTTTCATTTTAAATCAAGCCAGAAGTAGTCTTCAAGCAAGTGTACAGTGAGTCCTTGCCACCATAGGGCATTTATTGGGTTCGCGATCTTTTAAACGTTTTAATTTTGGAATTCTGACTGGTAAATTGGATCCGAAATTAAAAGGTCTAGTTTGTTTACAGAAAGCATTTCAATTAAAGTAAATTATTCCCAAGTAAAATCCTAGAAAATGGGCTTAATTTGAGTCAGAGAGGGTTGGAAGCATAGAGTTTGTTTCTTCAGGAGTACATGCTTATGTCTCCGGGCTCCAGGCAAGGCTCACGGGAGGTCGCTAGGTAAAGAAAGTCTGGCATTGTGGAGTGTCAGATGGGCGTTCAATGGATAACGCTTAGTAATTTCCACATGGTTTGATCAGGCGGGCTGTTTTCATTGACAGTTTTTCAGTTAACACGTCTGATGGCGCGGGGCGTATGCCCCAGATTTGGAGGCAGTTGCGGCCTGATTGAACCATACCTACCTGTAGGGTGTCTATCTGTTCCCTTCCCAAGCAGATGGACCACGGCATGAGCGATAGGATTTTAGGGGGCCCTCTCACCCAAACTTGACAGAATTGGGGCGTCAGAACTGGCGATACAGGCGCCAGGTTTGTGTTTGATAGGAAAGTCGCATTTAGTCGGAAATTAGGCAGGTAGGTACCTACTTAGAATCACGAGCTAGGTAACTCGAAGACCTTTGTTCTGGCAGAATGGGGGAGGTCTGCTGGGGCAAGGCTACGAGGGGAGTCTGGTATACAGAGTAGGTAGAATGAGGAGGGTCGCTGCGGGTCTATAAGTAGCATTATGTGTTATTACATACATCTACGATCAATTCAGTATTGTATTAAACTAGCGCGGAATATTGTAGACATCCCTAGCCATAGATTCTTGTGACAGACGAACAAACCCGGGCAATTTGACAGAATGATTATAGATAGTGGGGAAAAGTCCGATTGACAGTTTCCAGCAAAATGGCTGTCTTTTATCTAACAAAATAGTGTTACAAGATGGCGGAGGGACGCTTAGATCGAGTCGCTTGGACTTGACATGACGCTTAGTAGCTAAACTTGTCATTCGAGACAAATATCTAAACGAACAAACCCGGGCGATTGTATGAATCGCTCTAGTGAAATTAACTACCATCAATATGAATTGTGGATGAAATTAGCTTTGGAGCAAAATAATGATGTCCTTGCTGAGACAGAAGCATAACTTGTGTGCGTGAATTTAGTGCTGTGAATTGCCTAGAGTTGGTCTAGGAACTAGCTTGGGGCTTGGTACTACCTAACCTTTATCAGTGATAATCAACATTATTTTATTGTTACAAAATAAACTGGGGATAGTCTTAAAGTGATCAGATTGTCCCGCTTCAGTTTTCACAGAGGCACTCTTATAATTTAGAACTAGAACTTGCTGATCAGCTGAGCACAAAGATAAGTTGAAGGATAGAAATCAGAGTGTAAGGTTGACTCAACTGCTGGCTCTGGCGAGGAATTCGTTGCCATAGTGGTTTTGATTCTCTGTCTAAAACATGTTTCTGTGAAATCAGCTGAGCAGTGGTTTTTCCTTGTAAGGAAATGGTAGATAGTGCAATATGTCTGGATGGTTTGATCACATGGGGAAATTTAGGAGTAACGCTTTGGTGATGGAAATTAGCTAAAAATTACTTATAGTTGTCTATATGCAGGTGTCACATTGCTTGTAGCGTTCAGAAGCACCAGCTGTATCTCAGTGATACTTACAGGAAAGGTCCCTTAGGTAATAAATAAAACATAAGATTAGTCGCTAAGCTCAGTCAGAATCCTGTGGTTAAGCCAGTATAACCAAGAGGTCAGAATGTTAAAAATCAGCTGTTCCAACATACAATCATTACTTAGATTGGTCGTCTTGACCTTAATATGCACTAAATAAGTAAAGACTTTGGGAGCTACCGCGTAACCTTATGGGTATGAACTTCATACGTTTTTGGGAACTTTGAGTCAATTTTATAAAGAAAATAGTCGCTATCGGTTCCTTGTTTTGTGACGTCGGGTATAACGATAACTAGCTAGCAACGTTCAACAGAACAAAGCAGCAAAAATCTATCAGAATAAAGAATTCAAATGACAGTTGAAGCCCATACCCATATCCAGATTTTTTAGCCGGTAGCCCCTGTTCACAAAATTAGATTTTGAGGTTGGTTCTTGGAAAGGTCGATATTTAAGAACATGAGTGACAGGATAGATTTTCTAGCTTCCAAAAGCTTCGCTAGATGGCGTTGAACGAAGTATGTACATGTCCATGGTATATTTTGGTATGAATCATATATAAATTAGAAACCTAAAGGAAACTAATAATAAATTAAATAAGTACTACTGTGAGGAACAGAAACGAAATAGTTAAATTTTAAAGATTATGGTAAATAAATAACATCTGTCTGACGTTCCGTTTTACAAAAGAAAATACCTTCTAACTGCATAGGTGGGACAGCGCCATCTAGTGATCGAGCTTTCAGGAAAGCGCCCATTAGCACGGCATCACAAGAATGGTAGGGCGATAGTTACATTTTTACTCAACGGAGGTCGCCACGGGTAATTTCGATCGAGTGGAATTTGGTTAGTAACTTAAATGATAATAATAAATAAGGCAGAATGTTATTGATAAATGAGTTCTAGCAAAAACTTGTTTTGTTTTAAAAGGGGCAAATTCTTTTAGCTAACAGGGTAATTACGCTACTGCGTGATAGATGTCGCTACCGGTAGGTTACGGAAAATTTTGGTCTATTAATGTTGATTAAAATGGGTTATGTTATGTATCAGAATCGTGTATGTGATGTGCGGTCCGAGATTGTAGTTTAAAGGCGTGTTTGAAAATGTTATAAAAAAAAAAAATTTTGGATAGATAATGACATACATTAGGTGAAATAGCGGGTCTGTCTTCCTTGTAAATAATAGTACACACCGGGGCGTAATACTTAACGGCGTTGATAGCGGCATGCGCGTCGGGTTGGTGCGCTGAAACCCGAACGCACCTGCGTGTTACATCAAACGGCGCGCTGATTAGTGGCATTATGCGCAGGTGAAACCCGTGCATCAGTGTGAGACCATAGTTTGGCACAGATTAGATATTAGTTATTGGTGTCAAAGTGACAGATGACAGGGTTGTTGACGTTGGGGAGGGGGGCGATCACGTTGTTCTGTGGTGCGCTATTTTTATTGTTGTTAGGATATAAATCCAGACATGGCTTAAAGAACTCGCATCCGAGCCAAAAACTTTGAAAAAAAAAAATTGTTGTTAGGAATGTTTTTGTTTTCATCAAGAAAATTTATGAATTATTAAAGGTTGAGTGTCATCTAAGTTTGTGAGAGTGTTGAAAATGCTGAAAATGTCTGAACCAATTTTTTTATTTAATTAATTCTATAGAAAGGATAGATCTGTGGTTGTGTTTATCATTATTGTGAAAATATAACCTAACAAAAAGGACATTTAAAAGTTATGCAAATAGGTTTTAGTGTAAATCATTGTAAGAGTTATGAATTTGAAGTAAGAAAATAGTATTTTAGTTAATATAAAGTTTGTACAAGGTATTTCAAAGGGGTAAATAATTAAAGAGTTTTGGCTTGGTTGAAAAATGTGTCTTGTTATGAGAGTGATTTCTCATGGAAATAAGTGGATAATGAATGAAAACTGTGGAGAAGTGTTATGAGGTCTGGCTTTTCATGGTGTACATAAGAGAGGGGAGACCTTTTTTGACTTATAGATTGGATAACGACCATTTTGGTAAGTTAATCAGAGATTTAGTTTTAATTAAATTGTAAATTTTTAGAATTAGACACAATTAGTACCTACTTGTATATGACAGGAACTGTTTGAGGACAGCTTAGACTCAAAGAGGGTAATTTTGTTTGAAGGGAACGGTATTTGCAATGCTAAATAAGTCAACGGATAACTTAGTAGGGGAGTTGATTTTTCAAACGCTTGGATAACTTAAAAGTTGAAAATAGTTCAGAATTAAAGAGAAATCTTGTCTTGATGAATGATAGAACTATTAGTTTGTATTTTGGGGTCGGTGATAAAGTTTTAAAGAAAAAAAATTAGGTATGTCAGTGGGTAATGATTAGATTCCTAAATTAGTGGAAGAAAATTATATTGCTACAAACTAAAACAATGTTAGCTAGATTGTTAAATGTAGTTATGGATATATTTAAAAGGTAAGGTTTAGTGGTTTTGTATTAGGTTAGTAAAATGAGGTAACATTACTTCTTACTCCTTAAAACTTAAAAAAATAGCTATTTGGGTAAAATAATGGTTTCTTTTACTAATAGTTAGGTATTAGAATTCATGAAATATGAACCAAAAGGAATTTGTTAGTGAAGATTTTGGATTGGCTAGATTAGAAACATTAGATTCAATGGTTTCTAATTTGAACAGAAAGTAGAGAGAATTTCATCTAAAATGGTTCAGTGAGTTTGGAAAAAACCATAATAGGATAATTTCATAATTATTAAACAATCTAATATATGAACAAGAAGGGGAAAATTACTTAGGTTAGATAAGTAATCGAAATTTTCATCCGGGAACATAAAAGAAACTTAGATGTCGGTTATAAGACTTGCAGAAATTTTATTATTTTAATTACAGTGGTTTTGATTTCAAGTAGGAGTTGTTGTTTGGATGAAAAAAAATATCCTAGAAACCAGAGCAATTATACAGATGCAGGAAAGGGAACTTATTTATACATGTTAATTTCAGTAGATTTATTTCAGTTTAAGAGGTCAAAGTTAGGTTATGTACACCAGTGCAACAAGTTATAGTAATGGTTATCCAGCGGTTAACCTAATGTAGTCATACATACTGTTAGGATATGGATGGATAAGTAGGGTTTACTAGGGTGGGGTTGTGTGTTAGTCCGAGACATTATAGATAAATAGGTACTTAACAAGAATAAAATAGGGTTAAATAATTCTTTACCTTTCGTTGAAATTTGAGTTAGAAAATTCAACGGCGGTTTAGGAAGAAATACAACAATTTTATAAATTAAATCAAGTAACTATTCTTATGTCAATGAGAATTATAGGAGATTGCTTGCCTAACTAATATTGCTTCTCTTAGGTATCCAGTTAAGTTTTATAGGTTGCTATGTCTAAAAGTAGGTAGTAAATATTACAAATTAGCTTAAATAGGTAAATAATGTAAGAACCAAGTGTGTCGGTCAGTTTGTCTGACAGTTTGGGGTCGCTGGCGTGATGTAGTGAACAACTGTTGACTATTTATAACTAGTTATGGGTAGCATTAGTGTTACAGGTATGCAAGGAATATTCATAAACTAGTTGTATATTCTCTAGAGAAAAAAAAAACAGATGGATTTAATTGAAATATAGTATGCCAGCAGTGGTCCTCGTTCACTTGACATGATGATGTTGAATAGGGGGTGGTGAATGGAGAAGGAAAAGAACTTTCATACAGGCGACGTGATTGGTTTGTTGTTCTTTTTATCAATCTGGGTTCTATATTAGTAACTAGATATACATTCTTAGTTGAACCATTGGTTAATCTTAACAAATTACTTTGTGATAGGACTATAGGTACGTTATGTTTGAAAAGGAATAACATATAATCGAGGTTTGGGCGTTATTAGGGATTATTATTATTATTATTCTTAGTTATTCGGACAAGCAGTGAGACAACTGATAGATGCTGGTAGAAAAAGTAAGGAAATTGTTGCTATGCTAAAAGTACCATTGTGGGGAATATTTTATTAGGATGTTAGTCATACATAAAATTATTAAATTAAAAATTTACTAGTTGCATTGAGAGAACATCATTCTCGACTATCATCCATAGGGTAGAGATTGGTACTTGCAATTATAGGGAGAAAAAAAATATATGATGGCTCCAGTTTAGGCAAACGATGAGACATTTGAATTGATGTAACAAATTAAATGTTATAATCTTTTTTGTAATTTATAAGTGTATGATTTTCAATACAAAATGTTTATAGCTAGAGGATTTTTACGGGTTTCGCTAGTGTCGTGTTGGGGCTGTTCCAGTGGGGTTTGGGAGGTAATTTATGTCACTTAATGGTCAAGGAGAGTTTTGTTGGTTCGGTCTAGCTGGGGGGTTGCGGACATGGTTATCGTAGACGAACGAACTAGTGGGCAAACAACTTTGTCCTTTTATAATATCAGTATAGATAGTGCAGTTAAATTTTATAGTATGTTGGATTGGGGGTCGTGGAAAAGTGTAACTACAGTTACAGGTTAATCAATTAGTAGGGTTTAGAATTAATGTAATTAAAGTTACTAGGAATTCAATTTAGGTTAGTATTAAGACCTTAGAATTAAATTAGCTATAGAAAATTATATTAAGTGGGACGTCCATATGATAGGTTAACGACCACTGGGGTCGAATGGTTTGGAAGTCACTATATGTAGAGGTCTCGGGTTCGATTCCTGCCCAGGTGATTGTCGTAGACAAACTGTTGAGTGTTGCTTTGGGGCTTGGAAGTGTGATGATACCCGTCGATGTTTGGTATTTATGATATGACCTACTTACTTTGTAACATAGAAGGATATGAGCGGGATAAGTGAAATAAACGTTATTAATTAATATCATTATTAGTAACCAAAGTTAGAGATGGATAACGGGGTTTATAATGGGGAAACTTATTTACTAATTTGAAATATGGTGTATTTTTCAATTAGTTAAATAAGTTAAGAATATGTTTTAAGGGATAAAGGCAGGTTATAGTTATAGGAATCTTAAAGGAACCAATATAGGTTGTACTATAGTGTAAAGGTTGGTTGCGAATTTGAAGTAGAAGGAATTTAATTGTTAAACAAATACGCTTCTTAGTAGAAGTCAATCTCATGCTCTATACTTTAAAAATTAGGGCATAAGGTCAGGTACTACTTAAAAGTGGGGGGGTCGAAAGGTTAAAGTTGAATTCCATGAATAAACTTTGACCCTAAATTAAATTAGACGTTAACACCAAACGTGAATTGGAGTTAAAACCAAAATTAGGATAAGCCAAAACCAAATATGTCATTTGAGGGAATAAGGGGTTTTATAGTTTTTTTATAGACATAGTTAAGGAAGACACTTAGTAGAACTTTTGAAAAAAAAACTTAATATTACTTATCAGGATTAAAATGTCAAAGTTATGTTAATAATGTGAATTTTACAATTAATATTTAAAAGAGTTATATAGGGATGTTAGTTGGTTAATAATGTAATCTTTATGTACCTAACATGAATTGAGCTCTGACACGTAATGGACTTAATAGATGGTAGCAAGAAGGTGATAAGTGTTGATAGGTTAGCAAAATTCGCTGATAGTATTCGGATAGAGAGTAGTGGGAATAGACTTTTAGTAGTTTGGCTAGGTTAGGGAAATTGTTAGATGGAAAAAAAAAGGGTAAGCGTTGATAGGTTGGTCGGTACTGCGGTATATACCTATATTAATATATATTGGGGGTATTTATATATTTACTTAGGTCGGTTTTATAGTTCGATGCAACAGTGATGGTAGTGATGTGTTTCAAGGTTGAAATTGTTATTACGATAGGGGTTTTACGTTCTTAATTATGGTAAAAGTTAGGATAGGGTTATTAAATTTTGTTACAGAGCTTTAATTCAATTGGTGTAATATTGTCATGTTTTAGATGGACAGTTGAAATTTGCTAACGGGTAGGAAATGTTGGTCTAACATGTACAGTTGGCTTTGGGTCATTATTAGCAAAGGAAAGGGAAAGTATTCGGTCATGGTAGATAGTCCAATCATGTGTTGGAGTCAATTCATGTATTTTTTTTTATGAACCGATTAACTAAAAAAAAAAAAAAAAAAAAAAAAAATTCGAACAAATCTGAGCGAAAAGTTTTTTAATAAATTAAACGAAAGAGGAGTTCTTCTATTTATAGGGAGGGGAAAGGAAAATAGAAGAGGTGACAGTATTATGAGGATCGGTAGTATTAATTTTACAAATTAATGTTAATAGCTTTTAGGGCAATATACTACAAGTAATCAGGTGAAACGTTGGTTATGTTCATGGTGGCGCGGATGTGAGTTTGAGGAAGGACGGAATTGTTAAAAAGTGAAGAAGAGTGGAATCTGTATATATGAAAAAAAAATATGTAAGTGTATATATATATATATATCTATTTTATATATGAAAAAAAAAAGATTCAAAATATGAGGCCATGAGTGTAAACAAATTGGGAAGCCTGATTACAACCATTATTATTAACCCAAAAGATAAGATCCGCACACAACAGCACGTGATAGGGATAGGCGTAGAGCACGTGTTAACAGACTTGAATTTTGTGCAGTGGGACTTTGGTGTTAGGATAAATAAAAAAAATATATATATATATATATATACAAACAGTGTTTATGTTTGTATCTTGTCCCGGTGTAAACGCCTGTACAAAATTTACATTTTACGTGGGTCAGGGTCGGACCATGTTTAACTCGACAACTATACATTCTCCAAAGTGATATCGGAGGCTATTCCAGAGTTTTGAGTAAGCTTTTTGACAAAAAGGTCTTTGTATATGCTTCATTTAGAAGGGGGCGTACAGGGATATGCAGGGGCACTTTGGGGGTATAAAATGCTGCGCTAGAACGCCATGTAATCGTAAGGTTGGATTACAGTTTATACACCAAGGCGAGTTTATTCTAAACTACGGATTCACAACCCGTACCTTTCACCATGCTTTGTACGTCTCTGGTGTCGGATATACATACGATGAATTTGGATAAAGCAATAAAAATCACTTAAAGCTCGCTTGATAACTTTTGATATTATTTTGGTCTAAATACACTCTACACTCTTAATTACATAATCACTAGGGCTCACTAAAAATTGATTCGATAGGGGTCGGAGGCCGCAATGTCCTTTGGTAGGACAAAGCGCATTGTGGTTTTTCTTGGTCCAAATTGATTCAATTCTTTGATTTTGGGAAAATAATAAGAGAAAGGGATATATAAATTATATTGATATAAAAAGAACTGAAACTGACAGGTTCTAAAACAGAGTTTGTAGGCATGCTTTTGAATACAGGCTGCGTGTTAGTGGCACAATATGTGTTCGGCATATTTATTGGTTACACATGTGAACTTTGGTTTAATTACATCACATCAGTCTAATTATTATGTTTGGAGCTAAATATTTATTTTATACAATGTTAGCAAAATACTGAAATAGGTTATGACAGGTAAACAGAAATGCTCCAAGCGGCAGAGTTGAGAACTAAGACAAGTCAAATGACATCACATAAACATAGCGAGAAGTTTTTACTCACAGAATGTTAAATTAACATTATGTATAACTTAAATAAAAATATGGGTTAAATAATCAAAAGTACAGAATATTGGTTTCTATCTTAGATAAGGTTCAAAGTTTCAAATATAAGGAATGTATATTGGCTAGAGGTGATACGTTCGGAAATTATGTTCGAACAATTACTATTTTGATAATAGTTTTCATTCGTAAATAATAAAAAAAGGGATCATACAAAATAATGTGTTTATATTATGTGAGAAGGTAATATTTTGAATAGTTTAGTAAATTCTATAACTTAATATAAGATAGTCTTGTAACTATCAAAGGTTTCTGAACGAAAGCCAAGCGAGGCGTTCAGGATGTTTGAAATGGTTTGGCGTTAGACGCTAGATGGCCTATCAAATTGTGGGGGGTGAATAGGGATTTTCAATGAAACGTCTCCTATTGGGTAGGCAGGAATAGTTGGGTTGCCATGTTGAGAGAAATAAATACCTTATTTATAAAACAAACTAAATGTTTTATCTTTTGGGAGAGGGGGTAATTATTGATGTATGGTATTCACACAAGATTAAAAGTAAAATACTTTAATTGTTGTAAAGCGGAAAAAGAAATATTTATAGGAAATAAAATTTGGAAAAATGAATAATGATTATTCTAGAATGTACAATTAAGACATTAAAACTAATAAACCTTAGTCAAATTAGTATTTTAAAGTAAAATAATTAGACATGAGACATTTAAGAGACGGATTAGAAATATACTGAAAAGTTTCCATTAAACATAGGGGTCAAATTTCCCTGAGAGTGGGGAGAATTTCTAGGATGTAAGAAAATGACAGGACTCTATGACGATAGAGTAGGGATGTGGGACGCCACTTTTTGGCGCGGTTTGAGTAGGTCTATATAAGCAAAAAGGACGCGACGCCCGGTCTTATTTCTCCGGCATAGACTTCGAGGCAACACGTATGGAAGACGAAGCACTTTTTGAAGAAGTTTTCATTTTAAATCAAGCCAGAAGTAGTCTTCAAGCAAGTGTACAGTGAGTCCTTGCCACCATAGGGCGTTTATTGGGTTCGCGATCTTTTAAACGTTTTAATTTTGGAATTCTGACTGGTAAATTGGATCCGAAATTAAAAGGTCTAGTTTGTTTACAGAAAGCATTTCAATTAAAGTAAATTATTCCCAAGTAAAATCCTAGAAAATGGGCTTAATTTGAGTCAGAGAGGGTTGGAAGCATAGAGTTTGTTTCTTCAGGAGTACATGCTTATGTCTCCGGGCTCCAGGCAAGGCTCACGGGAGGTCGCTAGGTAAAGAAAGTCTGGCATTGTGGAGTGTCAGATGGGCGTTCAATGGATAACGCTTAGTAATTTCCACATGGTTTGATCAGGCGGGCTGTTTTCATTGACAGTTTTTCAGTTAACACGTCTGATGGCGCGGGGCGTATGCCCCAGATTTGGAGGCAGTTGCGGCCTGATTGAACCATACCTACCTGTAGGGTGTCTATCTGTTCCCTTCCCAAGCAGATGGACCACGGCATGAGCGATAGGATTTTAGGGGGCCCTCTCACCCAAACTTGACAGAATTGGGGCGTCAGAACTGGCGATACAGGCGCCAGGTTTGTGTTTGATAGGAAAGTCGCATTTAGTCGGAAATTAGGCAGGTAGGTACCTACTTAGAATCACGAGCTAGGTAACTCGAAGACCTTTGTTCTGGCAGAAAGGGGGAGGTCTGCTGGGGCAAAGCTACGAGGGGAGTCTGGTATACAGAGTAGGTAGAATGAGGAGGGTCGCTGCGGGTCTATAAGTAGCATTATGTGTTATTACATACATCTACGATCAATTCAGTATTGTATTAAACTAGCGCGGAATATTGTAGACATCCCTAGCCATAGATTCTTGTGACAGACGAACAAACCCGGGCAATTTGACAGAATGATTATAGATAGTGGGGAAAAGTCCGATTGACAGTTTCCAGCAAAATGGCTGTCTTTTATCTAACAAAATAGTGTTACAAGATGGCGGAGGGACGCTTAGATCGAGTCGCTTGGACTTGACATGACGCTTAGTAGCTAAACTTGTCATTCGAGACAAATATCTAAACGAACAAACCCGGGCGATTGTATGAATCGCTCTAGTGAAATTAACTACCATCAATATGAATTGTGGATGAAATTAGCTTTGGAGCAAAATAATGATGTCCTTGCTGAGACAGAAGCATAACTTGTGTGCGTGAATTTAGTGCTGTGAATTGCCTAGAGTTGGTCTAGGAACTAGCTTGGGGCTTGGTACTACCTAACCTTTATCAGTGATAATCAACATTATTTTATTGTTACAAAATAAACTGGGGATAGTCTTAAAGTGATCAGATTGTCCCGCTTCAGTTTTCACAGAGGCACTCTTATAATTTAGAACTAGAACTTGCTGATCAGCTGAGCACAAAGATAAGTTGAAGGATAGAAATCAGAGTGTAAGGTTGACTCAACTGCTGGCTCTGGCGAGGAATTCGTTGCCATAGTGGTTTTGATTCTCTGTCTAAAACATGTTTCTGTGAAATCAGCTGAGCAGTGGTTTTTCCTTGTAAGGAAATGGTAGATAGTGCAATATGTCTGGATGGTTTGATCACATGGGGAAATTTAGGAGTAACGCTTTGGTGATGGAAATTAGCTAAAAATTACTTATAGTTGTCTATATGCAGGTGTCACATTGCTTGTAGCGTTCAGAAGCACCAGCTGTATCTCAGTGATACTTACAGGAAAGGTCCCTTAGGTAATAAATAAAACATAAGATTAGTCGCTAAGCTGAGTCAGAATCCTGTGGTTAAGCCAGTATAACCAAGAGGTCAGAATGTTAAAAATCAGCTGTTCCAACATACAATCATTACTTAGATTGGTCGTCTTGACCTTAATATGCACTAAATTACATTATAGTAGTCATATGAATTATTATTGAACAGAAATACTTAGTTGTAAATCATTTGACCATAATTAAAGCTAGCAATTAGCTCGCTCACAGTAAAGGAAAGAGTGTAACTAATATTGAATCATATCCTATTAAGTGCATTAGGAAAGTCTGGAGGGGATAAAAATGCTAGGACGAAATCACTGGATACGCGGAGGTATGGGGCGTATTCCTTTGCCAGACATAGAATAATAATTTAAATGAATTGGAAAGAATCTATCAAGATGAAAGTAACTTTATGTCAATTTTCTAACCTCAAAACATGCTGGTCTAGCCTGGAATTCTGAACCTAGGCTTATATCTTTGATAATGTTAGATTAGACTGGGATCTATTCCTTACAACACCCATATATAAATAGAGCACAACAAGGGTTTCATTTAATATAATTATGTTAGACCGCTCTCGGGAGAGTTGATGCACAGGACTGAGCTTTAATGTTATTACAGTCTGTCATGATTGGAAAAGCGGTGAGCAAAGACAGGGAACACACATAGTGTTGGATTCTAAATAATCTCTAAAGTAGTACATCAAAGAAATAGCATTCTACAATGTATTTGGTCCTAATATTCAGTTAACCAAGTGACTTTACCGGTTAAATAATATTGCTGGAGCATTTGTATTAGGCAAAAATGGTGATTAAAATCAATAGTGACTCTCTTCACTTAATTATTATACCAATTTCCATCTCTGACTTTGCAAGCAAAGCCATATGCTGAAGCTAATAGGTACTATTATAGATATAGTGTTTCCATCTTCCAATAGATATAACAAATTTTCATTTCTAATTTGCAAGCAAAGCCATATGCTAAAGCTAATAGGTACTATTATAGCAATTGTCCCCATCTTCATATAGGTATATCAAATTTCATTTCAAACCACACATGCCAATTTCACCTTAGACCCTGCAAGCAAATCTGGATGCTGTGATTAGTTTCAGTTCCATTGTAACCTAAATTATTAAATTCCACCAGTTTTAATAGACAGTTAACCTTGGGTCAGTAACCAGAGAATTAGCATGGTGGACTCAGCATTATAAAATTATTGGTTGATGCAGTATGCTGGACCTAGGAATCGTTTAGGACCTAAATGTTAAATGTCCAAGCAATGTAGGGGTAAACTAATGTTAGGTTTATACAAGAGTATTAACTTATTTTGAGTGTCTTGGTTGCTATAAATGAGGCTAGAAAAACTAGAAGCAACGACCATAGTAGTATGAACAGCTGTTAAGTTGATGTAGGCATATAGGCAGTTCAAAGTATGAGTTAGTTAGTAGCAGGGTTAGTCTCTGTCGCTTCATTTAAAAGATCATGGGTCTACGCTTTACAACCAGGGTTCTCCGTTACGACGTCACAGGCCACTTCAGAGTTGATTCAGAGCATCCATAGTAGTTTCCTATATATTCATCGGACAACAGTTAGGTATTACAGCGTTCAAACTAGCTAGGTATTTTTGTAACTAATGGAATCCTTGACAGAGGTTCAGTATTAGCATAGAGTAAATACTAGAATGGTTTGTTAGTATATTTAGGTCATCTATTATTAGGTTTAAGCCATTAGAAAGTATGTAAAGGTGGTGTTACAAAGGTAAATATAATCTTCTCGAAATGCAAATCGGCGGCGTTAGATAGTGATTTTATATATTATAACATTTATAAATAACTGTATATATTATTACATCAATTAATATTATTATAACATCAAGTATTTTATATATTATAACGTCAATGAAAAAATTGTGGCGATCCAGTCTCTGCCTACCCCCGTGGGAAATAGGCGTGACTATATGTATGTATTACTATGTATGTATGTATGTAACTGTATAAGTATTGTATCAACATTTTAAGGTAATGATTGTGAAACATAAGCGTTAATATTGTTAGTGATAAGTTTGTAATTTTTAACTAGTATTTAAGTTGGATTATAAGGTTCCAAGCTAGTGGTATCTCCCAACCATCTTGTAGAGGGGTATTTATGTTGTTATTTTTAAGACTGTAAGTATAAGTTTTTTTTTAATAGAGCCATAAGCAAGTAGTCTCGGTTGCATCCGAAAACCAGCGTCACCGCCTTGGCGGTGGCACATGCTGAGATGCAGCCGTTTCAACAAAATTCATCATTCTTTTAATATTTTTTTGTGTTTGTAATAATTTATTTTGTTGAATAAACTTTTTTCTTTCTTTCTTCTTTCTTTCTATATAGTATAATTTTGAATTCCATAGGTACTTATTTTATGAATTTATATTTTATTTTTATTTTTTTTTACTTTTTTTATTGTAGGTACTTTTACATTTTATAACACACAAAGCGTTCATTTTCAGACACTCACATGCACTTACTCATAAAGTTCATTCTTAACCACACACTTGTTTTCAGATCATATACAATACATCACGCGCACACACTTGTTCTCGACCTAACAGCGCAGTCGCTGTGCCCGCGTCTTTGGGTGACTGCTGAAAATCGGTGTTTGGCTGACTGGCAAATTCACACCGAGCCTTGACCCTTCTTGCTGCTGCAGCTGCACACACGTACATACCCTAGAATAAGTATTTTTGTCATAGCCTAGTTAATTGTTTGTTTGTTCTTTTTACTTTGAATTTTAACTTTATCATAATAATATTGTGTGTGTATCAGCAAAATAAACTTCTTATCAATCTATCTACGTACCAAACTCATTGGTACGTACGTACAGCAGTGACGTACAGTCAAAAACACGACAAGTGTTACATACAGTAGAACGTACGTCGTACTGAGTTGTAGTAACCGAACTAGGTACGTTTAATAGATTATGTTATTTTAAACATTATTATCTAAAGACGGTTTGGGAACGCAGTTATGAAGGGAATGTGCATGAAAACATTTTATGATTTTTAAGCTATTATTACCCTTTGAGTATCTATTACCTATAGGCCTTAGCACTATTATTAATTCTGTGCCTATAGTACCTACCATGAAGCTCGACTTAATACTGAGGTAACTATTAAGTCAAACTTCATGGTACCTACCTACGTAACTTAATATACATGTAATATACTATACAGTGCCACAAGCTTTCCTGTTCCGGTGACAGCCGTGACAGAGGAGCCACTTGCAATACCAAATTAGATGTCAAAATGGACTGTCGTATGAAAACTGTTTTAGTTCCAACGATAATCACCGGAACAGAAAAGCTTGCTGCACTTTATCTATGTACGTAACAGACACAAAAACTCATAGATGTCAAAAACTATACAAAACGACTAAAGAGTACAACTTGTTCTCTTTGTAGTCTGTGAAGAGTACAGTGCCACAAACTTTGCTGTGCCGGTGGCCAAAATGTGAAACTAACGTGATTTTTTTAATGTCATTTTGCTGTCAAGTTGATGTCCAACCATAGCGCTGCTGGCGGCTGAAGTTCTTAGAAGTCAGGGCCGGTTAAATTACTACAAAAAAAAGAAAAACGTACGTAGCGCCGCTGTCACCGGCACAGAAAAGGTTGTGGCACTGTACTAAAAAACGGTTGACAAATTTTCAACTGCATTGCTTGCACCTATTTAAAGTTAATTTTCTAACTGCTTTACATATTAATTTATATTAACATTTAATACACAATTAAAATGGCAAGTATAAAGGCTATTATGTTTAAATGCTAAAGTATCCGTCTGCCTCTTTTTTACACGTTCGCCTGAACTACATACTTACCAATTTTCGTGATGCAACTAAAATAGTAGGTATAGTAAGTACCTTGGACAAACAAAGGCTAGGTACCATTGAAAGCACTGAAAGGCAAAAAACCGAAGTTACTCCTAGTGGTTCAAAGAACCTGGTTGAATTTCGAAAAATCGATCATAATATCTGATTGTATCACTAAAGGCCAGCCAACGGGGCTACCGCGTAACTTTAGGGGTATGATATGAACTTCATACGTTTTTTTAAACTATACGTCAATTTTATAAAAAATAGCCGCATGCCGCTATCAGTTCCCTGTTTAGTATATGGTATAACGATAGCTAGTTAGCAACTTTCAACAGAACAAAGCAGCAAAAATCTATCAAAATAAGGAATTCAAATGACAGTTGAAGCCCATGTCCATATTTTTTAGCCGGTAGCCCCCCAGATGGCAATCTCTTTCCATCTCTTGCGTCTCAACTCCAGACGAACTAAAACCACCTATAACCTTAGCTGTGATCTTTGACTAAGGCTTCCATCACACTGCCTCCGGTTTCCGCACTACCACCGGACGGAGATGCGGCGTGATTTGTAAAACACTGCAGGTTTTGTATGCACATCAAGATTCTACAGCCATAGTTGAGAAGCGCACTACTACTACAAACCGGAACCATGGAACGGTGTGCGATGCAGTGTGGGAACCGCCGGTATAATACGCCCTTCATGTCATTAAGGCACAGATTACTAAATATTAAGGCTATATTAACAACCGTGACTTGACGCAGCTAACCACGACCACGACACCACATGGTGTAAGCTGCCACTAGCACTCCTTAAGTACCTACTCAACAGTATTTTCCTATTTTTACTCCATGTAGGTAATCTTTAGCAGGGAATCTTGCTTGCTTGACTATACCTACGATTCTAAAAAAAATTTTACTATTTCAGCCTTATGATTATTTTGATAAATATACATTTCTATGTGAAATGTATGACGAAGATGCTGATGAAGTCGTGGAACTAACATTAAATTTTTTCCCCTTTGATAACTCCGTCCAAGTGATAAATGCAAACAAGAACCCTTGACAGACCGGGGTCCTTTTTTTATGGCCCGTTTTTTACGTAAACAAAACACTTGAGACTGCCGCTATCGCTATCCTGAACATCTGGTTATACTTAGGCCGTCTTTGGTTACATTTATCGTAAGCTGAGTAGCAAACGAGATAAACTAACAATGTCTGACAGTTTTACGATGTGTTTTGTTTTTATAATGGTCGTTCGAAGTCGACCGTTGAGTAAACAAAGAGCAATAGTGCGGTCCATGCGATATAATTTTTTTTCACATAGTTATCGATAAAATAACATATAAGAAGTATATATATTTAGAATCTACATGAAAAAACCTATCTGATAAGAATATAATATACGGAAAAACAAGTTTTTTTTTTTTTGAAATTTTCAAAAAATTAATTACTTCCGGTTTCCAAAAAAATCAAAATTCAAAATTTTTTTGTTTTTTTTTCTTCAGGATCACATATTGTAGTGTATTTTTACGGTACGACGAGTTTATCTCTCTTTTGAACATCGAAAACCGCATTAAAAAAATCAAAAAATTGCAGAAGTTACAAAAAAAAAAAATGGGGGTAGTTGTAAGAGCATCATATGATGCTAGCGGTCGTTGAAGTGTTAGCAGGGAATCTTGCTTGCTTGACTATACCTACGATTCTAAAAAAAATTTTACTATTTCAGCCTTATGATTATTTTGATAAATATACATTTCTATGTGAAATGTATGACGAAGATGCTGATGAAGTCGTGGAACTAACATTAAATTTTTTCCCCTTTGATAACTCCGTCCAAGTGATAAATGCAAACAAGGGGAAAACTTTATTAAAGCGCGTACAGCTGCCAACGCTTAAATTAAATATGCTGCAAATGGGCAATATTGTGAACATTTTTGCTAAATTACTTCACATCACTGATTGTGCACCTGCTACCCGACGGACTTTATTCAAAAATGAAGAAAGGTGAAATTTGTTCGTTTGCTAAAGTAATTTTGAAATTGTAGGATGTCATTCCATTATGTTTAAAAGTAAAGGTACTCTACCCTACGTTTTCAGTACATTTGCACTAATTAAACCGGTACCTCCGAGCGAACATGGTAAAATTATAACCTTTATCATGCAAAAAGGATTTCGTATAGTCCGCATGAAAAATGGGAAACTAAGTAAAGAAATCGCCATGGAACTATACAAAAGTATTGCTGGAAATAGCATGTTGCCGTAAGTTACTTTTATGTTAATTTTGCAACGATTATCAATGACAGGAAATTATTATGTAAGTAGTTAGTTAGTGGATGCCCGCAACTTGGTCCTCGTGGAATGTTAGTGAAATATGGCTTCGTCGGTGGCTCTATCTATAGGGATCTCATCTCCTTAGCTCCAGTAAAGATTAATTATTTTTACTTAAGTACCTAGGTACGTAATGAAATAATAAAAAACATTTTGAAAGTGTTTTGTTTTTTCTTCTAACTGCAGAATAATTATTGATTACTAGCTGACCCGGCAAACGTTGTTTTGCCATATAAATTTTATTGGACACGAACTTCGTATCACCTGCCTGACACAATGTCACTTATAAAAAAAAAAAAGAAATCCTAAGCGGCAAAAATGACAGTGATTACATACTCTTTGACATACCTTCTCTTTGGAAGCGGCTAAGAAATGACAGTTGTATTAAGTATGACAGTTTCGGTTTTCTATACAAAATTACCATTTTTATTTTATAATTTTCCTGGATAAAAAGTAGCCTATGTTACTCTCCAGCTCTCAAATTATCTCCATACCGAAAATCTCGTCTATCCGTTGCTCCGTTTTGACGTGAAAGACGGACAAACAAACAAACAAACAAACAAACAAACAAATAAACAAACACACTTTCACATTTATAATATTAGTATGGATGGATGTAACGTCGGGTGAAGTGATAGGGCTTGAACTGGTAGCATCCGATGCGGTGAAGAAGTGGCGGCAATGTCTCGGAGCCACCGATCCCGCGGATGCTGCCCCAGGCACGCTGCGCCGGCTTTACGGGAAGAACATACTGAGAAACACTGCACACGGATGTAACACCTTGGAGGACGCTACTGAGGTCGGGCGCGATGAATTAATGTTTTAAGTATAATTTCGTTCATCATGTCATGACGTATGTATTGTACCATTTGTACTTAAGCAACATCATTTTGGAACCATCTAGGTAGGTACCTACTTCTTCTTTCGTGTCGATGGTTTCGTGTTGAATGGTAGTTTAATCTTCCCCGCCCAGCCTGCCTAGCAAGACCATCATTATATCACGCGATATGATAATGATATGTCATGCTGTGTAAGCAAGATATACTTAGGCTCTTTATCATGCGTCAATACTCAATAGTCGATAAAAGCCGCTCGTCTAATCGCTAAATTTCGCTAAATCACTTCTTACTTCTTTTACACGAAAAGAAAAGTAGCGTAGGTATGCGTGAATGGCGAGACACGGCTTGTGCCTCGCCATTCATGCGAAGACCCTTTACTAGGTAAGTACATACTACAACATTAGTTTGAATTCGATCTGAAGATTGTTTAGGTAATTGTTTAAAATCGACATGCTTGAATCTGACAATAATATCGATTAAATATTATATATTGTATTGATCGTAGTGCGTCAGTCGTTTTTGTGCCTTGTAGCTAGTGCCGTAGTGCCGGCACATAAAAAGAACATCACTGTGATCACTACCCCCTCTCTTCCCGTGGGTGTCGTAACTCGTAAGAGCCGACAGAGGGAAAACTGCCAAAGGAGATGGGCAGCAGCGTCTCCATTTAACAGCAGGCTATACTGCGATCGCCAACCCGCCTGCCAAGCGTGGCGATTATGGCAAAACCTACCCTACCCCTACCCTACCCCTACCCTACCCCTACCCTACCCCTACCCTACCCCTACCCTACCCCTACCCTACCCCTACCCTACCCCTACCCTACCCCTACCCTACCCCTACCCTACCCCTACCCTACCCCTACCCTACCCCTACCCTACCCCTACCCTACCCCTACCCTACCCCTACCCTACCCCTACCCTACCCCTACCCTACCCCTACCCTACCCCTACCCTACCCCTACCCTACCCCTACCCTACCCCTACCCTACCCCTACCCTACCCCTACCCTACCCCTACCCTACCCCTACCCTACTCGATGTAGTTGACAATATTTTGTCTGACCAAGATGCTGGTCACGGCACTATTCTTGCACTACTCGACTTTTCTCGCGCATTTGACAGCATTGATGAAAAACTGCTTCTCGCCAAGCTAAAAATATTATGGTCTGGACCACTCGTCACTTCAGTGGTTCGAAAGCTATTTATCTCACCGTATCAAATCAGTAAGATTGGCTTGTGCGAGGAGAGGGGATTGTAAATATTCTGATCCTGAACCAGTGACGTGTGGAGTACCTCAAGGCTCAATCCTGGGTCCATTGCTGTTTGTAATATACAGTGCAGGTCTCTCTAGAGTCTTACAACATTGCAGACACCATTGCTATGCAGATGACGTCCAACTATACGTCTCTGGTAAGCCTGCTGATACTCCTGATATTGTGCGGAAGATAAATAGTGACCTACAGAGGATCGCACAGTGGTTAGCAGATAATGGTCTCCTTCTAAATCCAACCAAATCCAAGTTTCTTTTAAAGGGAACCAAAACGCAGATTCAACGGATAGAAACCTTTAACCCTATTCTCTGTTTGAACAACCAAAGTTTAAAGAGAGTGGCGGAGGCACGGAATTTGGGTATCATCTTTGATGAACAGCTGCGATTCGAGTGTGAGTTTGGTAAGAAGCTGTATGTATAAATTAAAGGTGCTGTATAGAATACGCAAATATCTTACTGAAAGGTCGCACATAATGCTCTGTGAGTCCCTGATCTTATCCAAACTCAATTATGGAGACATTATGTGTGGTGGGTCCTTGCCTGCTGGCTAGTGCACAAAAGCATATTCAGCGGGTTCAAAATGGTTATAGGTTTAATTGTTTCAACATACCTCCTAGAACTCAGATCTCACCCATACCTGACCTCCGCGTCTATTCTGAGCATGGGATCTCGTAGGCACATGCACTTGATGTGTCTTGTATTTGACGTGAAAAAGTTTAAAAAACCTGAATACTTACACGAGAAACTCAAATTTACAACCCTAAGTGATAGGTATGATTTTGGGGCCACGCGGGCACCATTTATCAGCTACGTCACCATACGGCAGCTTTCCGAGGCAGCTTTCGGTTCCAAGCCACCAAGTGATGGAATGATTTGCCGCCGCCCATTCGGAACCTAACCTCTAAATACACCTTCAAACAAAAACTATATTTACATTTGCTTTCACTATATAAGGTATCCCGACTGGGTGGTGGTAATATGAATAACCCTGGTGCCGTAGGGTGAGTTCTACAACAATATCTGTTTTCGTGTCTTTGCAAGCGATTTATTTGTTTATTTATATAGTATAATTTTGAATTCCGTACTTATTTTATGAATTTATATTTTATTTTTATTTTTTTTACTTTTTTTATTGTAGGTACTTTTACATTTTATAACACACAAAGCGTTCATTTTCAGACACTCACATGCACTTACTCATAAAGTTCATTCTTAACCACACACTTGTTTTCAGATCATATACAATACATCACGCGCACACACTTGTTCTCGACCTAACAGCGCAGTCGCTGTGCCCGCGTCTTTGGGTGACGGCTGAAAATCGGTGTTTGGCTGACTGGCAAATTCACACCGAGCCTTGACCCTTCTTGCTGCTGCAGCTGCACACACGTACAGCCGGCCAAGAAAGTGGTCTACCAGTTTTGACAGTAGTACCCGTGTCAACAAAATATCGCTAAAGGCGAATCTTTAAAATTGTTTGTTTACTGAGAAAACTGACATGAAATCATAGAGCAAACACACAATGTTATTTTCGCCATGTTTTTCATAAACTTCAGAACTAAGGAGGATTTTTAAAGTAGAAAACTCTTTCACTGAAAAAGAACATAATATTATATCCATAGAGTAACTTGTATTGATTATATCACTGACAAATTAATGTCACAGGTATTTTCCTAAACTCCCTAAACTAAAGTAAAATTTATTCATTATTTTACTACAATGCCTCAAAATTTATCCATCCATAGCCGAGAGAGCTCAAATAATCGCACTTCACAATGATGGATTCAATATTAGTGGGATTTCTAGAGAATTAAATGTGTCTTATGGTTCAGAGTTCAGACATGATGGAACCGCAACTAAAGAACAGCTAAAGCACTGCAAGGGCACTGCAATGAGGTATGGGAGGAAACCCGTGAGTCTGACATCTGCTCGAGGCTGGTGGGCTCAATGAGGGACCGACTCCAAGAAGTCAGAGGCAGATGGCGGCTACACAAGATTTAAACATTTAATTTTTTTAAGTGACTTATTCCATGTGAAAAATTATATTTTTAACAACCAAATAATTAGCATTTTCACTACCGCTTCTTGTTACAACCCTTGTCCCGTCCTTTTCTAATCGAGCAAAGTGGATATCATTCCCCCAATGATATCCACTTAGCCTACGTTTAGCAGTGGACATCCATTTATGCAAAGTGTTAAACCAGCAGGCCTAGCATGAGCGGTTTATAACACGCGGTATGATATGGTACGGCACTCCGTCTTGCTTACACCTTAGTGGGGTAAGCAAGACAACTTGCCGTACCATATCATATCGCGCGTTATAAGCCGCTCATGCTAGGCCGGCAGGCGACTAAAAATTACTAGGTTGAGCGACTAAAAATACTAAGTGAGCAGTGAGCAGCGGAAAAATAGGTTTAGGTTAGGTTAGATTGGCGACTAAGTCGCTCACCTAGTAGTTTTTTAGTCGATCGGTTAATTACTATCCTTACAAAAATATCCCTAAATACTGAAATTGGTAATTCATTATCGATAACTGAACAATTTTCCCAAGGAACATTAGGGCGGTTTCAGATTAGCGTTTTATACGCGCGTATAAGCTCGTTTTCGGAAGCGCAATGTAGGCGCGTATAGTATAGGCGTGCCTTTTGCCACACGCGCGACTCGTACGAGAGCGTTGACATGCTTGTATGCTTGTATAAGCGCGAGCCATACGCTACCTAATCAAGCGCAAGGTTCGAGCGAACACGCCGAAATATGCCCGTTTATTCAGTTTTTTGAAGTCCGTATTGTGGCTCGCGTGAAAGCGCGTATGCCGAAACGACCGTATACGCTCAGAAAAAAACGCCAGTTTGTAACCGACCTTATACCGCAATATTAGAATCAAGAAATTGGTATGTTGTTGATGAGAATCAATATTCGACAATTCGAAATTCGAAAAACGAATTCGCGAAGTGTCATAAAATTCAAGCAAAGGAAAATCAACCTTGTTCTTAGTTGACGAACAAACGAACTTCACCCTTACGGTGGTAGACCACATATTTGGCCGACTGTACATACCCTAGAATAAGTATTTTTGTCGTGTCCATCGTTCCAGCAGCGCCACGATCTCCGATTTGCTTGAAAAAAATACACCATGCAGGCCAATTTTTTACCAGTCGGGAAAAAATACGATTGATTTTTTCCCCCCACTGGATCCGAGGATATACGGGGATTTCTGTGGCGCTGCTGGAACGACGTCGTCCTGGCAGCGCCCCGCTATTTCTCATTAATTACAAAAGCTATAATAAATCTAATAAGACACATATTTTTTCCTTTTTTTTCCATTTCACATAAGCTAATGTCCACCTGTAAATGTCGACAGATTCAGGAGTAATCGTAGGTCACTTGGGGCGCTGCTGGGACGACGTCGTCCCAGCAGCGCCACGGCCGAATCTCAGCAATTCGATTTTTTTACTGAAAACAGTGTGCCTGTATATTTAGTTCCTTCATCATTGGGTACGGAAAAAATTGAATTTCTACATTTCATCATGGAATAATGATTTTACAGGCATCGAAAAATTATAACCTCAAAAAAAATTTTTTTTGCTCTAACGCCTTTAATTGATGTATTAAATAGCATTTGCGCATTCTTTTATCTTCCTATAAAGGGAAAAAAATAAACCACTCTCGCCGCATTAACTATTCCAGAGAAATCCTAGGTTTAGATTGTGTTCATACATTTAGGCATCGTTCCAGCAGCGCCACACCCAGTACAGCATGATCCAGGGCACCTGTCACCAAACTGAGCATGCCAATATTTACTACTACCATAGCGGACACGGGAAAAAATCTGATAACGAGTATAACACAGCGAATTTCCGAGAAATAAGCCTTTGATTCAATATGCCATACAATTGGTACATTCGAGTAGAAAAGTTTTATTTAAATTCTTTTTAGTGCCACAAACTTGGGGGCTTTAAGCCCCCAGTACAGGCTGTCCGATCATGTTGGCCGACCATGATGGGCCATCGTGTACAGGGGCGGTTTGCGTGTGATTGCCGTCTGCGAGCAACGCAAACCGCCCCTGTACACGATGGCCCATCATGGTCGGCCAACATGATCGGCCATCCTGTACTGGGGGCTTCATACTTCATGTTTACCGGGCTTGTCAAGCATTGCATTGCATCATTGGGGCACAATATCGGTATCGCTATGCGGATCGCAGCTCAGCATTATTATGGTGCAAATAATGCAATGCAAGCAAAGTAATATTAACGTAATATAGACCGTACGAGCCAAAAAAAACGTTGGCCATTTGTTTCCACATGCCATAGAGAAAGGTTAACCTATGGAGTGTAGGATAGAAGCATGATAGAAGTGGGTAAACCACATCATCCATCATAGCCTGACAAGGAATAGAGTCTAATTTTCTAGCGTAAGCTACATTGTCATAAAAAATATCTGATGCGGTTTTTCTTGAGCTTTGTTCCAATAGCATAAACATCTTTTTGCTTTGCACAAATGAACTGCTATTTCAACCATGCCAAATTTTACAGACTGTAGTGTCATATAGTGACATGACAATTTACTGTGCTTGTGTTAAAGCAAATTAATAATTAGTTAAATCTTTTACTTGACATGATGATGATGATACTTGACTCTGTCTCAAGCTTTCAAATAAAAACCTGTTACATTTTAATAAGCGAAAAGAGAGAAACAAAAACAAAAAACGGCCACCATCTTGACCATTTGTATTTTTTTACATTGTGTTAGGAACGGTTTTCTTGTCAAAATAGTATAAATAACCGAGTTTTATCAAAAACGGAACACAAACAAAAAAGTTGGCCGCCATCTTGGATTTTTTAATACTTTTAACATTGCGTTGCTGTTTTCTTGTCAAAATAGAACCAGAAACTGAGTTTTATCAAAATCGGCCCACAAACAAAAAAGTCGGACGCCATCTTGGATTTTTAATATGTTTAACATTTCGTTGCTGTTTTCTTGTCAAAATAGTACCAGAAACTGAATTTCATCGAAATCGGCCCACAAACAAGAAAGTTGGCCGCCATCTTGGATTTTTTAATACTTTTAACATTGCGTTGCTGTTTTCTTGTCAAAATAGAACCAGAAACTGAGTTTTATCAAAATCGGCCCACAAACAAAAAAGTCGGACGCCATCTTGGATTTTTAATATGTTTAACATTTCGTTGCTGTTTTCTTGTCAAAATAGTACCAGAAACTGAATTTCATCGAAATCGGCCAGCAAATAAAAAATTTGGCCGCCATCTTGAATTTTTATATTTTTAACATTGCGTTGCTGTTTTCTTGTCAAAATAGGTACCAGAAACTAAGTTTCATCAAAATCGGCTTACAAACAAAAAAGTTGGCCACCATCTTGGATTTCTTTCTATTTTTAACATTGCGTGTCTGTTTTCTTGTCAAAATAGAAACAGAAACTGTGTTTCATGAAATCGGCCTGCAAACAAAAAAGTTGGCCGCCATCTTCGATTTTCTAATATTTTTAACACTGCGTTGCTGTTTTCTTGTCAAAATAGTACCAGAAACAAATCGGCTTACAAACAAAAAAGTTGGCCGCCATCTTGGATTTCTTTATATTTTTAACATTGCGTTGCTGTTTTCTTGTCAAAATAGTACCATTAAGCCTAGCATGACCACCCAAAACGCGATATGTATCGATTGATAAAGCGACTTATCGACATTCAAACGTCAAAACCCATAGTCTTTTGACAGTTAAACCGGATAACTTATCATATCATATCCCATTTTGTTGGTCATGCTAGGGGGGCAGAAATCGAGTTTTATCGAAATCGGCCCACAAACTAAAAAGTTGACCGCCATCTTGGATTTTAATTTTTTTGACATTGCGTTGCTGTTTTCTTGTCAGAATAGTACCAAAAACCGAGTTTCATCGAAATCAGCCTACAAACAAAAAAGTCGGCCGCCATCTTGAATTTTTTAATATTTTTGACATTGCATTTGCATTATTAAATTATTTTATTAATTTAATATCGCAATACCAATGTACCTACCCGGGGTCGTTAAAGGTCCACCGTCACATTTTAAAGTGACAACCCTTACGTACTTACGTAAATACCTATACAGGCGTCGGCATCGCCCAACTTCAAGGGCGTCGTCCAACTGTATAGAAAGATTGCTTAAACTGCGATATTACTTTGCTTGCATTGCATTATTTGCACCATAATAATGCTGAGCTGCGATCCGCATAGCGATACCGATATTGTGCCCCAATGATGCAATGCAATGCTTGACAAGCCCGGTAAACATGAAGTATGAAGCCCCCAGTACAGGATGGCCGATCATGTTGGCCGACCATGATGGGCCATCGTGTACAGGGGCGGTTTGCGTTGCTCGCAGACGGCAATCACACGCAAACCGCCCCTGTACACGATGGCCCATCATGGTCGGCCAACATGATCGGACAGCCTGTACTGGGGGCTTAAAGCCCCCAAGTTTGTGGCACTAAAAAGAATTTAAATAAAACTTTTCTACTCGAATGTACCAATTGTATGGCATATTGAATCAAAGGCTTATTTCTCGGAAATTCGCTGTGTTATACTCGTTATCAGATTTTTTCCCGTGTTCGCTATGGTAGTAGTAAATATTGGCATGCTCAGTTTGGTGACAGGTGCCCTGGATCATGCTGTACTGGGTGTGGCGCTGCTGGAACGATGCCTAAATGTATGAACACAATCTAAACCTAGGATTTCTCTGGAATAGTTAATGCTGCGAGAGTGGTTTATTTTTTTCCCTTTATAGGAAGATAAAAGAATGCGCAAATGCTATTTAATACATCAATTAAAGGCGTTAGAGCAAAAAAAATTTTTTTTGAGGTTATAATTTTTCGATGCCTATAAAATCATTATTCCATGATGAAATGTAGAAATTCAATTTTTTCCGTACCCAATGATGAAGGAACTAAATATACAGGCACACTGTTTTCAGTAAAAAAATCGAATTGCTGAGATTCGGCCGTGGCGCTGCTGGGACGACGTCGTCCCAGCAGCGCCCCAAGTGACCTACGATTACTCCTGAATCTGTCGACATTTACAGGTGGACATTAGCTTATGTGAAATGGAAAAAAAAGGAAAAAATATGTGTTTTATTAGATTTATTATAGCTTTTGTAATTAATGAGAAATAGCGGGGCGCTGCCAGGACGACGTCGTTCCAGCAGCGCCACAGAAATCCCCGTATATCCTCGGATCCAGTGGGGGGAAAAAATCAATCGTATTTTTTCCCGACTGGTAAAAAATTGGCCTGCATGGTGTATTTTTTTCAAGCAAATCGGAGACCGTGGCGCTGCTGGAACGATGGACACATTTTTGTCATAGCCTAGTTAATTGTTTGTTTGTTCTTTTTACTTTGAATTTTAACTTTATCATAATAATATTGTGTGTGTATCAGCAAAATAAACTTCTTATCTATCTATCTACGTACCAAACTCATTGGTACGTACGTACAGCAGTGACGTACAGTCGAAAACACGACAAGTGTTACATACAGTTGAACGTACGTCGTACTGAGTTGTAGTAACCGAACTAGGTACGTTTAATAGATTATGTTATTTTAAACATTATTCTAAAGACGGTTTGGGAACGCAGTTATGAAGGGAATGTGCATGAAAACATTTTATGATTTTTAAGCTATTATTACCCTTTGAGTATCTATTACCTATAGGCCTTAGCACTATTATTTATTCTGTGCCTATAGTACATCTAGAATACCTACGTAACTTAATATACTATATCTATGTACGTAACAGACACAAAAACTCATAGATGTCAAAAACAGGAATAATACATCTATGGTCAAAAACTATACAAAACGACTAAAGAGTACAACTTGTTCTCTTTGTAGTCTGTGAAGAGTACTAAAAAACGGTTGACAAATTTTCAACTGCATTGCTTGCACCTATTTAAAGTTAATTTTCTAACTGCTTTACATATTAATTTATATTAACATTTAATACACAATTAAAATGGCAAGTATAAAGGCTAAAGTATCCTTATCCGTATGTTTAAATGCTAAAGTCTCCGTCTGCCTCTTTTTTACACGTTCACCTGAACTACATACTTACCAATTTTCGTGATGCAACTAAAATAGTATAGTAAGTACCTTGGACAAACAAAGGCTACCATTGAAAGCACTGAAAGGCAAAAAACCGAAGTTACTCCTAGTGGTTCAAAGAACCTGGTTGAATTTCGAAAAATCGATCATAATATCTTGATTGTATCACTAAAGGCCAGCCAACGGGGCTACTGCGTAACTTTAGGGGTATGATATGAACTTCATACGTTTTTTTAAACTATACGTAAATTTTATAAAAAAATAGCCGCATGCCGCTATCAGTTTCATGTTTAGTATATGGTATAACGATAGCTAGTTAGCAACTTTCAACAGAACAAAGCAGCAAAAATCTATCAAAATAAGGAATTCAAATGACAGTTGAAGCCCATGTCCATATTTTTTAGCCGGTAGCCCCCCAGATGGCAATCTCTTTCCATCTCTTGCGTCTCAACTCCAGACGAACTAAAACCACCTATAACCTTAGCTGTGATCTTTGACTAAGGCTTCCATCACACTGCCTCCGGTTTCCGCACTACCACCGGACGGAGATGCGGCGTGATTTGTAAAACACTGCAGGTTTTGTATGCACATCAAGATTCTACAGCCATAGTTGAGAAGCGCACTACTACAAACCGGAACCATGGAACGGTGTGCGGTGCAGTGTGGGAACCGCCGGTATAATACGCCCTTCATGTCATTAAGGCACAGATTACTAAATATTAAGGCTATATTAACAACCGTGACTTGACGCAGCTAACCACGACCACGACACCACATGGTGTAAGCTGCCACTAGCACTCCTTAAGTACCTACTCAACAGTATTTTCCTATTTTTACTCCATGTAGGTAATCTTTAGCAGGGAATCTTGCTTGCTTGACTATACCTACGATTCTAAAAAAAATTTTTACTATTTCAGCCTTATGATTATTTTGATAAATATACATTTCTATGTGAAATGTATGACGAAGATGCTGATGAAGTCGTGGAACTAACATTAAATTTTTTCCCCTTTGATAACTCCGTCCAAGTGATAAATGCAAACAAGGGGAAAACTTTATTAAAGCGCGTACAGCTGCCAACGCTTAAATTAAATATGCTGCAAATGGGCAATATTGTGAACATTTTTGCTAAATTACTTCACATCACTGATTGTGCACCTGCTACCCGACGGACTTTATTCAAAAATGAAGAAAGGTGAAATTTGTTCGTTTGCTAAAGTAATTTTGAAATTGTAGGATGTCATTCCATTATGTTTAAAAGTAAAGGTACTCTACCCTACGTTTTCAGTACATTTGCACTAATTAAACCGGTACCTCCGAGCGAACATGGTAAAATTATAACCTTTATCATGCAAAAAGGATTTCGTATAGTCCGCATGAAAAATGGGAAACTAAGTAAAGAAATCGCCATGGAACTATACAAAAGTATTGCTGGAAATAGCATGTTGCCGTAAGTTACTTTTATGTTAATTTTGCAACGATTATCAATGACAGGAAATTATTATGTAAGTACCTAGTTAGTTAGTGGATGCCCGCAACTTGGTCCTCGTGGAATGTTAGTGAAATATGGCTTCGTCGGTGGCTCTATCTATAGGGATCTCATCTCCTTAGCTCCAGTAAAGATTAATTATTTTTACTTAAGTACCTAGGTACGTAATGATATAATAAAAAACATTTTGAAAGTGTTTTGTTTTTTCTTCTAACTGCAGAATAATTATTGATTATGTAACGTCGGGTGAAGTGATAGGGCTTGAACTGGTAGCATCCGATGCGGTGAAGAAGTGGCGGCAATGTCTCGGAGCCACCGATCCCGCGGATGCTGCCCCAGGCACGCTGCGCCGGCTTTACGGGAAGAACATACTGAGAAACACTGCACACGGATGTAACACCTTGGAGGACGCTACTGAGGTCGGGCGCGATGAATTAATGTTTTAAGTATAATTTCGTTCATCATGTCATGACGTATGTATTGTACCATTTGTACTTAAGCAACATCATTTTGGAACCATCTAGGTAGGTACCTACTTCTTCTTTCGTGTCGATGGTTTCGTGTTGAATGGTAGTTTAATCTTCCCCGCCCAGCCTGCCTAGCAAGACCATCATTATATCACGCGATATGATAATGATATGTCATGCTGTGTAAGCAAGATATACTTAGGCTCTTTATCATGCGTCAATACTCAATAGTCGATAAAAGCCGCTCGTCTAATCGCTAAATTTCGCTAAATCACTTCTTACTTCTTTTACACGAAAAGAAAAGTAGCGTAGGTATGCGTGAATGGCGAGACACGCCTTGTGCCTCGCCATTCATGCGAAGACCCTTTACTAGGTAAGTACATACTACAACATTAGTTTGAATTCGATCTGAAGATTGTTTAGGTAATTGTTTAAAATCGACATGCTTGAATCTGACAATAATATCGATTAAATATTATATATTGTATTGATCGTAGTGCGTCAGTCGTTTTTGTGCCTTGTAGCTAGTGCCGTAGTGCCGGCACATAAAAAGAACATCACTGTGATCACTACCCCCTCTCTTCCCGTGGGTGTCGTAACTCGTAAGAGCCGACAGAGGGAAAACTGCCAAAGGAGATGGGCAGCAGCGTCTCCATTTAACAGCAGGCTATACTGCGATCGCCAACCCGCCTGCCAAGCGTGGCGATTATGGCAAAACCCCCCCAAAATGGTTACACAGACAAATAATCGGCCCCCAGTCCCCGGCGGCCCCGCTATTCCTAGCTACGGTAGCAGCTATGGTAACGGCGGGGCAGGGGGTGCTAAGAATCCCCGCCCGGGTAGGCTCCGGCTACCAACGTCCAACACCGACGACTTGACCTGGCAACCTACAACACGCGCACGTTGAGGCTCGACGCGAAGCTTATAAAGTTGAAGAGACAATTAGGTAGTAAGTTACATTGGGATATCATTGGGTTATCTGAAGTCCGAAGAGAGGGGGCGGACTCGATTACCCTTCAATCCGGTAACTTACTATACCACCGGGAGGGCGACCAACAGTCCCAAGGTGGTGTCGGGTTCATCGTCCATAAATCCCTTGTCAACAACGTGATCACCATCGGAAGTGTTTCGAGCAGGGTCAGCAGGGTAGCGTACCTGATACTCAGAATATCGGAACGATATTCGCTGAATGTCATTCAGGTCTACGCTCCGTCCTCGAAACACGACGATGTCGAAGTGGAGGCTATGTATGAGGAGATCTCTAAAGCCATGCATAGCTATAAAACCCAAAACACGGTTGTGATGGGGGATTTTAATGCAAAGTTGGGGCAACGTTGCGGTGATGAGTTGAGAGTGGGACAATTTGGATTTGGGCAACGGAACGAAAAGGGCCAGATGCTGGCAGACTTCATGGAGAGGGAGAACCTCTACATAATGAACTCCTTCTTTAAGAAGCCCGTAAGTAAAAATGGACCTGGATTAGTCCGGAGACGGTAAAGTCAAAAACGAGATAGATTTTATTATGTCAACGAGGAAGCAATATTCAATGATTTCGTTGTGATCAACGCCGTAAAGACGGGAACCGATCTGCGCATGCTCAGAGGCATATTGAAATTGAATATCAACGTCAATCTGGAAAGATCTCGACTAATAAAATCTACGCTCCGACCAATACCGGCTCAAATTCAAAACCCCGAGTGCTTTCAGCTCGAGTTCCAAAACCGCTTGGAAGCCCTTGAGAACAGCATCGATGTGGACGATCTACACAACATGGTGGTGGATACTGTCCGCACGGTAGGGTCCAAGCACTACAAAACCCACCGCCCTAAATTAAAGAAACTCTCCAGCCACACTATCCGACTCATGGATCAGAGAAAACAAATGAAACTACAGAACTCAGCGGATGCCCTTCGATATCGACAGCTAAATAGGCAGATCTCCAAGTCCTTGACAAGCGACCTTCGCCAATTTAATACCGAGCGTATTAAAGAGGCCATTGAGCGGAACAAAGGCTCCAAAGTGTTCGCTAGAGATCTGGCTATAGGGCAAAGTCAACTGACGAGGCTGCAAGCTGAGGACGGTAGTATCATTTCATCAACACCTAAAATCCTGAGGGAGATTGAGAGTTTCTATGGACAGTTGTACTCCACGCAAACACCTGTTGGAAGTAAGGCTACAAAACCTAGAGCCAAGCTTACCCGACACTATACCGAAGATATCCCGGACGTTAGCCTGTACGAGATTAGAATGGCTCTCAAGCAGCTCAAAAACAACAAGGCGGCGGGTGATGACGGAATCACAACAGAACTTCTGAGAGCGGGCGGTAAGCCGATACTTAAGGTCCTCCAGAAGCTCTTCAACTCTATCATCCTCAAGGGCAAAACGCCAAAGGGGCAGAAGCGATGTGATGCTGTTCTTCAAGAAGGGTGAAGACTCTCTTGAAGAACTACCGACACATCTCGCTTCTGAGCCATATCTACAAGTTGTTTTCGAGAGTCATTACGAATCGTCTTGCTCGCAGGTTTGACGACTTCCAACCTCCCAAACAAGCCGGGTTCCGAAAAGGTTAGGGGAAGGTAGTATACTATCGGACAGCGTATACTATCGGACAATGTCGATAAGATCGCTATTTCACTACCTAGCACCCTCTACAAACGTACTAGCATAGTAAACCATCCTAGACAGTAGACACGTGGTGAATAGTTTGTGGCTAGCTGCGAACGCTTTTGCGCGCACCGCATCGATTTTGTGAGAAAATCAATATTTAAGTACGTAAGGAATACATATTTTTGCTTAGTTAACTATCGGCACAATTCAAGTTATTACAAACGACCACAGAATTTTTAATTGGCCACGTGATTACATTTCTTTTTTTATAACCAAGTCACGGGAAAATATATTAGCCCCTAATAGGTGGAGAGCCGACCGCAAAATTTCGTACCGATTTGATACCGCGATGAAATGCACAATGGCTTTCCATAAAAGTGATGCTAAGTCCGAATGTGATAGTCTGCCATGGCGGAACTTGCCGCAAGTAAAGAAAAAACCGACATTTTCGGTGCGAAAAAGGGGGCGTTTTTTACCCATCTGATACCGATATAATAGTTACGGTATCAGTTAGAAATTTACTGGTAGATACAGAAAAGCGAAATCTGCCAGTATTTTTTTTGCCGGAAGTGCTTGGCAGACGCTCTCAAAGGTGACCATCGGGACCCATTAATATACCTATCTGATACCAGCATGAAACCAATTCCAGTCGGTGGGTATGAACCCTAATTTCAGGAATATATAAGTCTGCCAAGTCGTTTTCTGCCGAAACACCTTGACAGACGAGATTATGTAAGCAACATCCGTTGAACCCGAATTTGGAAATTATACTGATAACGGACATTTTTACTACTTTATGCTTATATTTGTATATTTGGGGGCACGGCAGGGTCCCCGCCAAGTCAAACGTGAAGCAAACACTGGATAGGTTTAGAACGCTAAAATGCTGCATGCACAATAGGACACCAAAATTTTTAGTTTGTAGCTAATTTATTTCCGAAGTTATACGAATGATACGATTCCAATATTTCTATATGGCATTGAAGACGTAACAAGCTCACGGAACTTCTTGAAAGTGTCGCAGATAAATCGGATTTCACCTATAAAATCATGAACAAAAATCAGCTTAGAATTAATTGCGCAACGGTTGATGCATATAAAAATATTAAAGACATTGTTAGACAACACAGTACGCCTACCAGTGAAATCAATGCAACAATAGAGAAAACTAACCAACTAACTAATACCTTGGTGATTGGGGAAATAATCTAAATAAAAATAATAAATAATCTATCTTAACACCTTAACTGCCACATACAAATATATTTTTTATAATTTATGAATGAAACACTAAAAATAAATGAACAATTAGAAAAACGGTTGTAGAAAATTTCAGATACAATATACAATATCACTTCTTCCATTCAGCTTCTTTCTGGAAAAAATAATAATTACAAACTAATTTTTAAACTCCGGTCACCGGTGACCTACGCGGCAGTTAAGGTGTTAATAAAAGAGTTCATTATACCACTAAAGATAATAGTCCGTGAGCCAGCAACAGATTTTACTGCCAATTTCCTCTCAAGCGAAAACTCGTGAAATGCTTGAGAGAGTTGTATTATGAAGTATGGTGAACGTCAGCTGCCGCTCCGTGGGTGGGTGGTGCAGCGGCAGCCCCTCAAACACGTAATTTTTTTTTATTTTCAGTCATTTCCTCCCGACTGAAAATTTGTTAAAATAGTTAACGCAATTATTAGAAGATAAAAAAAAGTCAGCTGGCCGTACCGTGGTAGATTATACGTCAGCTGGCCATAGGAACATGCAAAAAATAATTTTTCGTTCAGTGATTTCCTCTCACTTGAAAATGTGTCAGATGATAGTTTAGATGCTATTTTGAATAAATAAAAGCGTCAGCTGGCTCTATGTTGGTGGAAAGGTCGTCAGCTGGTGCAGTGAAATACCGATGTGAGCGCCGATCGCTTATTTAAATACGTCAGCTGACGGGTTTTCCACCAACATAGAGCCAGCTGACGTTTTTAGGGTTCCGTAGTCAACAAGGAACCCTTATAGTTTCGCCATGTCCGTCTGTCCGTCCGTCTGACCCCAGTCTAGCTCATAGACTCTTAGACCCCAGTCTAGCTCATAGACTCTTAGTCCTAGAAAGCCGTAATTTGGCATGAATATACATATTTATCACGCCAACAAAGTGTAAAATTTTGAAAAATATTTTTTTTAGGTTACCTCCCCTACACGTAAAATGGTTAATAACTTTGTTTTTCATAGTATTCGTATGAATGACAAAGTTATTTTGCGGTTTTCGAAAATGTGTTATATCTCAAAAACTTGTAAAGCCTACTTAGCTGTGATAGTTTTCCTTTTAACTTCGTCATATGTACTACTATCGCGAATTTTTTCACGTATCCAAGACCAACCATTTGGCTGGCAGGGGGGGACACATGACTCTAACAAAATTTTGCACGTTAAAGCTTAATAATTCACAAACGGATGCCTCAATCCAAAAACTGTCAAAACTACGAACCCACATTATTTTGAAAAACATCCCACACTATGGGGTAGACAAGAAAAAAAATTACATACCCACTTCACGTGTAGGGGAGGTAACCTAAAAAAATGTCTTTCAAAATTTTACTTTACCACTTTGTTGGCGTGATAAATATGTATATTCATGCTTAATTACAGCTTTCTAGTACTAAGAGTCTATGAGCTAGACTGGGGTCAGACGGACGGACAGACGGACATAGCGAAACTATAAGGGTTCCTTGTTGACTACGGAACCCTAAAAACGTCAGCTGGCTCTATGTTGGTGGAAATCCGTCAGCTAACGTATTTAAATAAGCGGATATAGATCGAACACATATCCCAATACAAAGGCGAAATATTCCGACGTATTAATAAATAACTTAAACAGCATAGAAGCAGAGATCCCATCATCAAACAACACAATAGAACAGATGGTCTTGAAACAAGTAGAGAAATTAGATATGATCCTTCAACAAATGAGTACATTAATTTTAATTAAATTAGTATCTTAACAACTCTAATATCAAGGGAGTCGCGATGACTTCCTTTAAGAATGTATCCTGGAACCTTGATGGACTGTCTCCAAACAAGGAGCAAGTTGAAATCTTATGAAAATCATACAATATAGACATACTGCCTGTGTCAAACCCATTTCTTTCTCAACTCAACTCAACTCTTTGTCGCGCTCCTTCCAAGCAATCAGCACGTCGCCTTAAGTCACGCGCGCTATCTACGAGCGATCTGATTGGTTGAAAATGTCCGCGACTCTATTTCACTCGAGTCGCGCTCAAATTGTGCTTGCCCTACTGGAGGCCCAATACTCTTGTGCTTTGCCTTGCAATCTCCCCAGCTATAAAGCGCGGGTCCAAGGTTTTGAAGAACTCGTCGTATTACTCGTTTCTTGCCTTGCTTGTTTCAAGACCATCTGTTCTATTGTGTTGTTTGATGATGGGATCTCTGCTTCTATGCTGTTTAAGTTATTTATTAATACGTCGGAATATTTCACCTTTGTATTGGGATATGTGTTCGATCTATATCCGTTTCCAAATTAGCATGTGACGGGAGTTGGCTGTAGAACGTCTCATTGTTTTGGTATATTTATCTTTAGTGATAAAACGAACTCTTTTATTAAGATAGATTATATATTATTTTTATTTAGATTATTTCCCCAATCACCAAGGTATTAGTTAGTTAGTTAGTTCTCTCTATTGTTGCATTGATTTCACTGGTAGGCGTAGTATGGTGAAGATTTTTAATTACAATTCTAAAGACGTGTCGTTTATCCTTGCTATTGAATTTATGTGCAATTAATTCTTTTTGTCTAACAATATTTTTTATATTTTTATATGCATCAACCGTTGCGCAATTAATTCTAAGCTGATTTTTGTTCATGATTTTATAGGTGAAATCCGATTTATCTGCAACACTTTCAAGAAGTTCCGTGAGCTTGTTACGTCTTCAATGCCATAAAGAAATATTGGAATCGTATCTTTCGTATAACTGTATTATATGTTTCTGTATTATCTGTGTGTACAATAAAGTGTAAATAAATAAATAACTTCGGAAATTAATTAGCTACAAACTTAAAATTTTGGTGTCCTGTTGTGCATGCAGCATTTTAGCGTTCTAAACCTATCCAGTGTTTGCTTCACGCTTGACTTGGCGGGGGCACTGCCGTGCCCCCAAATATACAAATATAAAGCATAAAGTAATAAAAATGTCCGTAATCGATATAATTCCAAAATACTGTTTCTGCAGATAAAGCCTTGGCAGACTTATATATTCCTGAAATGAGGGTTCAACGTCCCGATGGTCACCTTTGAGAGCGTCTGCCAAGCACTTCCGGCAATAAAAATAAGAGCATTTAACAAAGCGTCAAGTGAGTAGAAAATTCTTATTCGGAGGCTAATGACGAGACTCTAATATTATATTATAGATACATATAATACTTTTAAATAATAATGTACAAATATAAGCAAAAAGCAATAAAAATGTCCGTTATCAGTATAATTTATAAATATGGGTTCCACGGATGTTGCTTACATAATCTCGTCTGTCAAGGTGTTTCGGCAGAAAACGACTTGGCAGACTTATATATTCCTGAAATTAGGGTTCATACCCACCGACTGGAATTGGTTTCATGCTGGTATCAGATAGGTATATTAATGGGTCCCGATGGTCACCTTTGAGAGCGTCTGCCAAGCACTTCCGGCAAAAAAAATACTGGCAGATTTCGCTTTTCTGTATCTACCAGTAAATTTCTAACTGATACCGTAACTATTATATCGGTATCAGATGGGTAAAAAACGCCCCCTTTTTCGCAACGAAAATGTTGTTTTTTTCTTCACTTGCGGCAGGTTCCGCCATGGCAGACTATAACATTCGGACTTAGCATCACTTTTATAGAAAACCATTGTGCATTTCATCGCGGTATCAAGTCGGTACGAAATTTTGCGGTCGGCTCTCCACCTATAATAAACTAATTCATCTTTTTTACAACGTCCACTAAATATTTTAAACAAAGCGGCAAGTAAAGATCAACAATTATTTTAACTTGTCCTTCTGATTAAAAACTTGACATGTAATTTACTAACTCAGCCACGGATTTTGTAACTTAACATTATTTTAAGTTTTACAGCATCGACACAAGTTCCTCAAATATACATATAATAAAACAGAAACGGAAAAAGTCTGTACATGGAATATTTAAAAAAAAAAAATAATTACTGCTATGTGATGTGTACAGGATATAGACCCCAAAACGATAGATAATAAAATTTTTGTCTGTTTGTATGTTCGCTTTTCACGCAAAAACTATTGGACGGATTTTTACCAAATTTTGTTTAGTAATAACTTATAACCCGGGTCAATATATAGGGTACCTATTATTGCGGGAAAATTTCTTTATATTTAAAAAAACGTTGATAACGACTGTTTGTATGTTTGCTTTTCACGCAAAAACTACTGGACGGATTTTTACCAAATTTTGTGTAGTAATAACTTATAACCTGGGTCAACATATAGGGTACCTTTTATTGCTGGAAAATTTCTTTATATTAAAAAAAACGTTGAAAAACTTATATTTGCGGGCGTCTGTTTGTATGTTTGCTTTTCACGGAAAAACTACTGGACGGATTTTTACCAAATTTTGTGTAGTAATAACTTATAACCTGGTTCAACATATAGGGTACCTTTTATTGCGGGAAAATTTCTTTATATTAAAAAAACGTTGCCCAACTTATATTTGCGGGCGTCTGTATGTATGTTTGCTTTTCATGCAAAAACTACTGGACGGATTTTTACCAAATTTTGTGTAGTAATAACTTATAACCTGGTTCAACATATAGGGTACCTTTTATTGTGGGAAAATTTCTTGACATCTTATAAAACGTAGACAAACTGACTCACATTTTGTATGAAATTAACTACAAATGTAAGTTTGTATTAGTTTTTTTAGTGATTAAACTATAAATTACCATTATTTTTTTACCTTTATTTGTACTGTAAGATCTGAAGTTTGCCAAATTTTATGATTCTAGGTCAAAAGTTTGTAAAAGTTTTTTTCTGTGATATTACTTAGACATATAACCAATTTTAGGATATTTTCCATTATTTGTATAATTCAATAATGTACCTAATACCATGCTTAAGACAAATAATGATTTAATGATAATGATTATTTTTAGGGTTCCGAACAAAACTGATAAAAAGGAACCCTTATGGTGCGACTAAGTCTGTCTGTCTGTCACAGCTGGATATCTCGAGAACTACTAATGATATCAACTTGAAATTTGGAATAGTTTTAGACGACGTTTGCCCAACTATTTTGCAAATAAGAGACAAATAAAAATATTTATATTTTTTCTTCAATAGGGGCTGAAAGGGGGTCTTAAAAATTTGAAGTGCGGCTACTAGGGCATAAAGGGTATCATATAGCTCAGCGGAGGTGGTGATCCTCGGCGATTTTAAAGCCCATCACATCGAGTGGCTAGGATCTGAACGTACCGATTACGCTGGGAGAGCTGCCCGCGATTTTGCTGTAGCGTATGACCTTACCCAGTTGGTGGACGGTCCAACTCGTATTCCAGATATTGAAGGTCATACCCCCGGCGTGCTGGATCTGCTGCTGACCTCCCACCCGGAACACCTTCGGGTATCCCGTCACGCTCCATTAGGGACATCTGACCATACCCTGGTGCGTTCCGAGAGGAGAGTGCCCGAAACCGCGCGCTCTCGACCATCTGGGACGCGCCGTGTTTGGCACTATGGGTCGGCAGACTGGGATGGGCTGCGTGAGTTCTACGCGTCTTTTCCATGGAAGCGGCTCTGCTTCTCTTTGGGTGATCCTGACGCATGTGCGATATCTGTAGCCGAGACGATACTGTCGGGCATGGAATGTTATATTCCGAGTTCGACAGTGCGTGTCGGCGGACGATCTCAGCCTTGGTTTGGTGGGTCTTGTACTGAAGCCATTCGAGCTAAGTGTGAGGCCTACCAGGCCTGGGACGCCGCAAGAAAGGTTAAGGATCCCAAAACCACCAAATTGAAGAAGAGCTATAATGCTGCCTCCAGGTCCTGCAAGAAGGTAGTAGCTGCAGCAAAGTTTGCACATACCCGCAGAATTGGCGAGAAACTGGTTAGCCATCCCTCTGGAAGTCGTGCTTTCTGGTCCCTCGCCAAGGCTGCGCAGGGGAATTTCTGCCGAGTCTCATTACCATCATTGCGAAATCCTGACGACACAGTGGCACATTCCGCAAAAGAAAAAGCCGATCTCCTTTGCTCTCTCTTTGCGTCGAATTCGACACTTGACGACGGGGGTAACGCACCACCTGTCATCCCGCGGTGTGAACACTCCATGCCCGAGATCCGCTTCACACAAAATGCGGTGCGGCGTGCCCTATCCTCCCTCGACGTCAAGAAGTCCAGTGGTCCAGACGGTATCCCCGCTATTGTGCTTAAGACTTGCGCTCCTGAGTTGACTTCGGTTCTCACGCACTTATTTGCACTCTCCTATAGCTCAGGCAAAGTCCCGTCTTCGTGGAAGGTCGCCTTTGTTCACCCAGTCCCCAAAAAGGGTGACCGCACAGACCCGTCAAACTATCGGCCAATTGCAATAACCTCCTTGCTCTCCAAGTTGATGGAGCGAGTAGTAAACACCCAGCTCCTTAATTACCTTGAGGATAACCAGCTCATTAGTGACCGCCAGTATGGTTTTCGCCGTGCCCGCGATGCTGGTGATCTTCTTGTGTATCTCACACACCAATGGGCAGCCGCCATCGAGAGTAAGGGTGAAGCACTTGCCGTGAGCCTAGACGCACTTTTGGCGAAGTTACCAAGATACGGGCTTCCGGAAGGGTTATGCACGTGGGTCGCCAACTTTCTGACCTGGCGGAGCATAAAAGTCGTTGTGGATGGAAAATGCTCAGACACCATGCCCATCAATGCTGGCGTCCCTCAAGGGTCCGTGTTATCGCCTACCCTGTTCATTCTGCATATCATTTTATCTTTTCATAATTCATAATTCATAATTCATAATGTCTTTATTGTTCTAATTGTGGTACAATAAGCTCTTACAAAATATACAACATATAGTTAGATTCTCACAACTAACCTTATAAATAGGTGTACAATAATAAATTATTATGTCAGTTAGAAAGCTACAACTATGTTATTCTTTCAGAAAATCTTTTATATCATAGAAATTATTATCATTTAACCATTTATACAATTGCTTTTTAAATACAGTGTGAGATCGAAGCTCTTTAATATGTTGTGGTATTCTGTTGTAGATATGAATGCACATTGTCAAACAACTTTTCACATATTTTGCTGATCGTGGTATATCAGTATAAACTAATCTAGTTGGATCTCTTTTAGGCCTCATATTTACATCAGATGCTTTCTGAAATAAATTTTCATGTTTCTTTACAAAATCTGAAATTTCTAAAATGTAAAGTGATGGTAATGGCAGCAAACCAAGTCTTTTAAAATAAGGTTTACACGACACGTCAGGAGCAATGCCACATATTGCTCTTATACACTTTTTCTGAGCGATAAAAATCCGGTTTTTTTCCGTACTGTTGCCCCATATTACTATACCGAAACGAATGATTGACTCAATATACGCACGATAAGCCATGACAGCTGTATTTAAGTTTGTTACATTCCTTATCTTTCTGAGAGCGTATACAAATCTATTTATTCTATTACATAAGTTCTCTAGATGTATTTTCCAATTTAAATCCGCGTCTATAGTCAAACCAAGGAACTTTGTATGTGTCACTTCGTTTATTTTGTCTATGTTAAGTTGAATATCATATTTGCTTTGTTTTGCTTTGTTAAATTGAATATAATTAGATTTTTCGAGATTTATTTTTAAGTTATGTGATTTTAGCCATTCATTTTAGCTATTCTATCAATGATATGTTACTTACTAGTAACATGCATTGTTATGCAGATGACAGCACATGTGATGCACGTTACTCAGGTCGCGCAAATATACCTTCCGAACAGGTTAAACTGTGCAGGGAACAATTAGTGTCGGAAATAGAGGCTTCCTTGGAGCGAGTCTCGGAGTGGGGTAGACACAATCTTGTCCACTTTAACCCCACAAAGACGCAAGTATGCGCTTTCTCCGCAAAGAAAACTCCATTCGTCTTAGCGCCTACATTCCAGGACATTCCCCTTACCACCTCTAAAAGTATCGGAATACTTGGCGTTGACATCACGAACGAAGTCCAATTTCGGGGTCATTTGGAATACAAAGCAATGTTGGCTTCGAAAAAGCTAGGAGTGCTCAATAGGGCGAAGAAATTCTTTACTCCACGTCACCTGCTTTTATTATATAAAGCTCAGGTTCGACCCCACCTTGAGTACTGCTCGCACTTATGGGCGGGAGCTCCTGAATACCAGCTCCTTCCACTTGACTCCATTCAGCGCCGTGCGGTTCGTATTGTCGACGATCCGAGACTGACGGACGGTTTAGAACCACTAAGTCACCGCAGAGATATAAGCTCTCTGTGTGTGTTCTACCGTCTATACAATGGGGAATGTTCTGAGGAGCTTTTTGAACTGGTGCCACCGTCACACTTCCGCCACCGCACCGCACGCCAAGTGAGTAGAACTCATCCTAAACACCCCCACATTCTTGACACCTGGAAATCAACAACTGTTCGGGCATCACGTTCGTTCCTACCTCGAACTTGTAAGATGTGGAATGAGCTTCCTCCAGAGGTGTTCCCTTTGTGCTATGACATGGAGTTCTTCAAAAAGCGTGTAAATAGGACCCTTAAACACAAAGGCTGGCAACGCATATACAACCCTTCTGGTGTTGTAGATATCCATGGGCGACGATGACTACTTCCCATCACGTGGCTCGTCTGCTCGTTTGCCCCTTTTTAATATAAAAAAAAAAAAAAAAATAATAGAGCGCTACTTGCACACTCTCAATATTTTTTCTTTTTGTATTAAGCCGCATCGTTTTTGAATTATGATGAAAAATGTAAAAAAATACCATCCCCCCCTTATTTCCGAAGTTTGCATAGAGAAAAATCTGAAATTATTTTAGGTGATAAGTAGAAGTTTATGTAAAGATTACAGAAAAATAAAACAATGTCTCTAAATAGTAAACTTTTTCAGAAATCATCGACAAAAAATATATTAGTTCCACTATCGGTCAAGAGATGGAGCTGACCAAAAACTGCAATATTCTACATCGCGAATTCTCGGACGAATATGCCACGCCGATGAAAACATTTTTACGTTTAAAATGTCCTCCTTCCTACATACTCGCAGGTCGCTTTGGGTGAAGCACAGTTGTAGTTTTTTCTATTTTATAAAAGAAAAGATGGTACGGAACCCTCGGGGCGCGAATCCGACTGGCTCTTGACTGGTTTCTTCTTAGTATATTTTATACCGGTACCTTTTAGACTGTGTACGGACCGGCGGGCGGCGGCCCCACGCACGCCAACGAACGACATCAGGCATTGCTCGCTTCACGTTTCTGACCTTTAAAGATCAATCTAAAGCTAGGTAAAGGATTACTGGGAGCGATTCCAGTTCACATTCGGAGTTTCTGATCATCTGATTGAGACAGAGGGGAAAACAGAACCTCTTTGATGGCGTTCGTTGGCCTTTGTTGGTCCGGTGTGTACGCAGAATTAGCACAGAATATGGCATTAGGCAAGCGCGCGCGATTCATCGTAGATCGCATCAACGAACGCTTAGGGGCGTGATAGCGGACAAGCGCTTGCCTATCAATCAATAAAAAAAAAAAACTTTACAGTTTGTTATCACTACAAAGCTACCTTCATGATGGCTTCTCACGTGCTTTTCTGTTGCAGTGATAATCTTTGGAACTAAAACAGTTTTCATACGACAGGACAGTCCATTTTGACAGCTAATTTCGTATTGCAAGTGGCTCCACTGCCACGGCTGTCGCCGGAACAGACAGAAGTGTGGGACTATATTAAATTGCTTACTCTTGACGGCTGACACCCTGAGTAATCTCAGTTATTGTGATTTTAATGAATTGAAAATACGTAAACTATACTTGAATTAGATTTCGATTTATTGATTTGTAGATCAATTTGAATTGTTGGAAAACGGACATTGATTATTGTGATTTGATACGATTATTGTTATTTGAAATACCTAGAAAAAAAATAGTAATTTATCGCAAGGCTCTAGGTCAGCTAAGAGGATGAGGTTACTGCGCGCTTTTGAAACCGATGAGGACCGTGAAGCTCGGTTAACATGCAATCGCGAGCGCAACACTGAATTCCGCGCTTCCGAGACCTACACCCATATACACACACATAATACCTTGCGGTCACTGGAAGGAAGTGTAGATTACACATAAAATAAACAAATACAAAAGTCACTTTACCGTGCGTACGAAGTCGCGGGCTAGTATATTATAACTTAGCATGTAAAATGATACATCATAATTCTAATATCGTGAAAATAGCCTCTTTTAAATTTGGCGCGAGTGCGCGATATGACAGCGACGGGCCATTTGCACCAATCAGAGATCGTCATTCGGTTCATGAACCGACGAGTTACCAACGCTCAGCTAAAACTTAATCCAGTGATTTGGCCCTGAGTGGATAAGGTGTTCCGCAATAGCAGATTTTTGCGATTTTTGCGTTGGGAGCAGACCAAATCGGCTGTTGGATCGGGACGTGTGTAGAGACTATTATTTTCATCGTGGTAATTTTCATTCTGAACCGAAGGGGGCACTATGGGGGCTGGGACTTAGAAACCGTAGACCGTAGGTCACGTGATAGGTGCGAGGAGCGTAGCGACGAGCGTGTTAGGGTGACATGAACCCAGCGTGCGAGCCGAGCGAGCGAAGCGAGCGTGCCGCGGTAGCGGCCGGCGAAGCGCCAGAGACGAGTTTATGCGTACTCTCGAGCGAATTTTGAAAGTCTACTATCTCGGAAACTAATAAGCGGCAGCGATTTTCATACTAAACTTCTATCGCTCATAACTCAAAAACTACGCAACTCTGGTAGGTGGGGTTAGAAGAGGAGGGTCACCTCCCCTTCCCCCTCGTCCTCCCTCCCAAAAATCCCCTATTGAGACGATTTGTAAATCCCCCAGTACAGGATGGCCGATCATGCTGGCCGACCATGAGGGGCCATCGTGTACAGGCACAGAATAAATAATAGTGCAAAGGGTACAGGGCCAGTTTGCGTAGCTCGCAGGCGGCAATCACACGCAAACCGCCCCTGTACACGATGGCCCATCATGGTCGGCCAACATGATCGGCCATCCTGTACTGGGGGCTTAACGATTTTCATACTAACACTTCTATCGCATATCTCGAAAACTACGCATTTCGGGCAGGTTGAACTTGAAGAGGGGGGTCCCTTGACCCTCCCCTCCCCCTCCCACCTCCTAAAAAAACCCAAGCAATGCGACTTATTTTAAGATTTTTACCAATTTGACGTTTAATTAATGTATGACGAGTTATATTTTAAACGCACTGAGTTATAAAATTAGAAGCTAATAGAGTTATTATTTTAGTGTCCTATAGTTAATACCTCTTATTTAACATAGCGAAATGTATGTACCTAACTACCTATACAATAATCTGGTATCTTGGAGCTGATCTGATGTTGGAGCCCGGAGGTGGAAAGTAAAACTTCTTCAGTGGCCTCTAGTAAACCCCTCGAGTTAGGGCTTTAATATGTATGATTCGTTTGGACAAGTCCAATAGATTGGGCTCTGTATCGCGAGGATCGCATTATGAAGCCAGGAGGTGGATGGTGAAATTCTCAGTAGCTACTATAGTCCAGTCAAAATAAAGTTTGGGGTCACATTAATGGCACCTTTAACAAATTTATTTTTAAATAATAATATTGCCTTTATTTTGAGCACTCATCGTGATTTTGTAGGTATACTGGTGTCCGTTCGAGAGAAATACCTAAAGTTGTATTTTGGCCGTTTATAATTAGACAAAAAAGGCACTTTAGGTGAATATTATAATATAATCTATGGATACCCTTTAAATTATGTTAGGCAAGTAATCCCTGACGTGAGCACAATATTCTGCACATTACAACGTTTTTTCAGTCACGACGTAAAAAATGAGACTTACAAAATCGCACTTTCAGAGATTTTACTACTAATACACTATAAATAAAAACCTCGAACCTATTTTAAGTTTTCACCTAGGTGACTTTCTTAGAACCTGGTTAAAAGTGGTTTTTTTGCGTTAAGTCGGTTATACATTAAAGTCACTTCAGTTTTTATGTAAGATTTCCATTAACATATTTATTTTATATATAAAAAAATCATAATCCCCTGATAACATGAGAAAGATTCCTCAAAATATAAATAAATGCACAATCACCGCAAAGTAATAAAATAACTCATTCAAAATCCAAATTACGCGTGACCTTGACGGAGCGTCCGCATGGCCAGTCGGTGTGCGAGAGAGACGGAGTTATCGGGCGTGAAAAGGATGGATAGACGCGGCGCGTCGCCGCGCGGCGGCAATTCATCCTACTTCCTAATTAAATTGATTATGTGAAAGTTTAGATGTTTGGATGTTGTTTGTTACTCGATCACGCCAAAACAGCTGAACGGATTTGGCTGAAATTTGGAATCTAGATACTTTGTAGCCTGGAGAGGAACATAGGCTTGTTATTTTATTTATTACACAAATTCGCATCTTATTATCTAAATTTCAAAAAGTTTGCTGCGTATTGTGCGCAGACTAGCCGGAGTAAAATTATTGATACTTTAATTGCGGATGTGATTTTGTACAAGCTTTTATTTAACTTGCAGTGTATGTATGTAGGTATGTATGTCCGTTCGGGTCAAATCTTAAGAGCTAAATTTGACCCACTTGCCAGTGTCCGATTGAGCTGTAATTTTGCATATAGGTTTGGTATGGATGACAGTACAATATTAAAGTAAGGCCAGCAAAAAAGCTTGTCACAAAAATGTTTTTTTAAAAAAAACTTATTTTTGTGATAATTAGAAAGATCATATAATTATTTGTTTTATAACAAACTAGCTATCCGCCCGCGGCTTCGCCCGCGTGGACTACACGAAATTATCCCGCGGGAATGTGTTAATTTTCCGGGATAAAAAGTAGCCTATGTTCCTCTCCAGGCTACAAAGTATCTGTGTCCCAAATTTCAGCCAAATCCGTTCAGCCGTTTTGGCATGATTGAGTAACAAACATCCAAACATCCAAACATCTAAACTTTCACATTTATAATATTAGTAGGACTATTTTTATTTTATTTTTTTATTGCAATTCAGGTTTTGGTACTATTTTGACAGGAAAATAGCAACGCAATGTTAAAATATTAAAAAATCCAAGATGGCGGCCAACTTTTTTGTTTGTGGGCCGATTTTGATAAAACTCGATTTCTTGTACTATTTTGAAAAGAAAACAACAACGCACTGCTAAAAATAAAAAAAAATCCAAGATGGCGGCCAACTTTTTTGTTTGTGGGCTGTTTTTGATGAAACTCGGTTTTTGGTACTATTTTGACAGAAAAATAGCAACGCAATGTAAAAAATAATAAAAAATCCAAGATGGCGGCAAAATTTTTTGTTTGTTGGCCGATTTCGATAAAACTCGATTTCTAGTACTACTTTGACAAGAAAACAGCAACGCAATGTTAAAAATAATAAAAAATCCAAGATGGCGGCCAACTTTTTTGTTTGTGGGCCGATTTTGATAAAACTCGATTTCTAGTACTATTTTGAAAAGAAAACAACAACGCACTGCTAAAAATATAAAAAAATCCAAGATGGCGGCCAACTTTTTTGTTTGTGGGCTCATTTTTATCAAACTCGGGTTTTGGTACTATTTTGACAGGAAAATAGCAACGCAATGTCAAAAATGATAAAAATCCAAGATGGCGGCCAAATTTTTTGTTTGTTGGCCGATTCTGATGAAACTCGATTTCTAGTACTATTTTGACAAAAAAACAACAACACACTGCTAAAAATATAAAAAATCCAAGATGGCGGCCAACTTTTTTGTTTGTGGGCCGATTTTGATAAAACTCGATTTCTAGTACTATTTTGAAAAAACAACAACGCACTGCTAAAAATATAAAAAAATCCAAGATGGCGGCCAACTTTTTTGTTTGTGGGCTGGTTTTTATCAAACTCGGGTTTTGGTACTATTTTGACAGGAAAATAGCAACGCAATGTCAAAAATGATAAAAATCCAAGATGGCGGCCAAATTTTTTGTTTGTTGGCCGATTCTGATGAAACTCTATTTCTAGTACTATTTTGACAAGAAAACAACAACGCACTGCTAAAAATATAAAAAAATCCAAGATGGCGGCCAACTTTTTTGTTTGTGGGCTTATTTTGATGAAACTCGGGTTTTGGTACTATTTTAACAGGAAAATAGCAACGCAATGTTAAAAATATTAAAAAATCCAAGATGGCGGCCAACTTATTTGTTAGTAAGCCGATTTTGATGAAACTCGATTTCTAGTACTATTTTGACAAGAAAACAGCAACGCCAGGTTAAAAAAATAAAAAATCAAGTTGGCTGCCAACTTTTTTGTTTGTGAGCCGATTTTAATGAAACTCGGTTTTTAGTATTATTTTGTCAAGAAAACAGTAACGCAATCTTAAAAATACAAAAAAATATTCAAGATTTTTTTGTGGGCCGATTTTGATGGAAATCTGTTTTAAGTATTATTTTGACAAGAAAAGAGTAACGCAATGTTTTTGTCTGTCTGTCAGTCAGTATCATCAAAATCGGCCCACAAAAAAGTTGACCGCCATCTTGGTTTTTTAATATTTTTAACATTGCGTTACTGTTTTCTTTTCAAAATAGTAGTAAAACCGAGTTTTATCAAAACCAGCCCACAAAAAAAAGTTGGCTGCCAGCGTGGTTTTTTAAATATTTTTAACTTTGCGTTGCTGTTTTCTTACTGCTGTATGGAAAAAATGGATAAACTGTGTCTTAGCCTTCGATGCTATTATTCAAGAATATTAACATAAGAAAGGTTGACACTGCGAGTAGTACCTATTGGGAAAACTAAAATAGCGTTTGAGTATTAATAGAAAATAGCCTAAAAGACTTAATATAAACCTATTACTAGAAAAAATCGGCCAAGTGCGAGTTGGACTCGCTCATGAAGGGTTCCGTACCCACTTACTGTACCGATTGGTTATACCTAGCCAAAATTCCACTATAATTTTTCGTCAGCAAAATATAACTTTGTTTTTCATAGTGTTTTGCGGTTTTTGAATATGTAGTATATTATATCTCAAAAAGTGCTTACTATATCTCGTTCAAACCAATTTTCGTTGAAAGTTTTTATTAAGATCTACAGCATTTATTTTTTCTAGATTTTTCACTCTTTTACTTTAAAAGTTAGAGGGGGGGGGGGGGGGGGGGGGGACACACATTTTACCATTTTAGAAGGTTCTCTCTTTCAAAAGGTAGACTTTGAGAAAAAATGGTTTGAGAAACTTGCATGTCATTTTTAAAGACATATCTATAGATACCCCACATGAATAATAATATGTTCGATTAAAAAAATATATTTCGGTTTTAGTTCCATGTATGGGGAGTCTCCCTTAATTTTTTTATATTTTTAATTTTTGTATAAAAATCGTAAAGCGGTTAACAAGTTTCAACTGTGTAGTTTTTATAGTTTTGGAATAAAGTGGCTGTGACATACGTACGGACGGACAAACGGACAGACAGACAGACAGACATGACGAATCTATAAGGGTTCCGTTTTTTGCCATTCGGCTACGGAACCCCCCAGATCCGTGGGGGAGGCCTATGCCCAGCAGTGGGCGTCGTCGTTCAATCTATACGGATACCTGATAATGTTTACTACTATGAAAGTTTCTTTTTGTATTTTCAGTTTGGAAACAGTTATAAATGGTTAAAGAATTTATTCATATAAAAGATCTTTCTTTTCTACATTCTCTAAATATTCCTGCGGTGGTGTCGTGTGAGTCGGGTCGTTACGTTCCCTAAAATATGGTTGAACGAAGCGATTTGGCTGGCTCATGCGTCATGCTCGTGATCGGGTGCTGCCAGTGGGGTGGGTCTGCTCGTGTCAACTTGTGTTAAAGGTGTTCGGGATATGGTTTATAATAGTATTATACTCGTAATATAGTTTTGTTAGCGAGCTGGTGTATCTCATAGTATTTTTGGTAAGCACTCGTGTCTTACAGTAACAGCAATTTTTTCTAATTATTGTTGTAAGTACTTAATATTTATTCAAAAATTCCTTTTATTTGTTAATACTTATAGATTTGAATATACGGCGCAGCTTGCAGTTTCCTTTTTATTAATCCTATAATATAATGTAAATAAGATTAAGATTAGTGCGTCCATTAAACTATTTGATTCCTCGTTTAGTTGAAAATTGTTTACTGTTTTAGGTAGGTAATAAGCAAAATTGTACTTACTTTAAGCGGTATTCTGTATTGTGATGGAAAGTAACCTTACTATTATGGAATTTTTTTTGTTAGCATATGTTTGTGCATAGTACTATATTTATATAAGTTATTTGGCTGTAAATTTCCCTAAAATAATAAAATAAAATAAAATAAAATTAAATAAAATAAAGGTCACTTTTCAAATTTAACGACTCTGTATAAATTAAAACAGGGAGTAAAAAATAGCCCATGGCGAGTTTCTTGCCGGTTCTTCTCGTTACAAGGTCTCCTGCCGTAGGATTTGTGAACCGATGGCGTAGCTTCATTGACGTTCATAAGTGTTGAAACAAACCTAAATTGAATAAACGAAATTAAATTTGACTTTTTTTTCTATGTATTTCAGAAACTATGGATACAGTACTTTGTGCCCATACAAACTTTTTTAAGAGAATAGAAAAATCTAAGAAATGAACATTGAGATAAAAGAATAGAGGATACATCTCAACTAGAATCTTTGCAACACGAGTTGAGTCCACGTGGACTCAACTCGTTTAGTCTGTGGCAAGCGATAGACGCAACAACACGTGTGTGTACTCTGTTCTATTTTATTTAAAAATGCCGATATGTGGGTTGAGGTACTGTTTAAATAACTCCAAAAATACTTATAAAGCCCAAGGAATTATTTTTACTAGTAAGTACTCATTAAAGTATTTAATAACATGCTACTGAGTAATTATTTCATTAGGTCGCCGAAAATGTTATTGAACATTTGAACATTGAACTTACATTTATACTGCAAGTTAAATAAACGCAAGTAAAATAATTAATAGTATTCATGTATTTAAACGTATATAAGAACCAAAAATAAACTCGATTAGTAAGTATTTCTCTCACGATGTCAATGTTTAAGCTTAAAAAAATAATTAATTAAATAAAATATGAATTCTCATAAAATTTGGTAGGCAGAAAACACGCACAAAAGCTATGTCTGTTCTGCAATGTTTGATCTATGTCTGTTGCACTACTATTGTAGTGCCGCTTTCTGCACGGGCGCTTTCGATTGGTCGCGAGGCTAACTCTTAGCTTAGCAAAAATACTACAAGATTTTTGTTTGGGATAGCTTCTCTAGTACGTTAGTACATTATAACTAGAGATCGGATAATCGGATGCATATTTACCTAAAGTTGAGGTGTTGGCTGTTATGGAATGCACTTTTGTATCGAAAAATCCCGGGATTTCGGAATTGACAAATATAGTGTTTTGGTTGTATAGAATCAAATCTGGTAAGTATTTACATGTATTCAGATGTTGGCTAAAATGGAATGCACTTTTGTATCAAAAATATATCTAAAAATAATAATAACTCCTTTATAATTTTACATTTCGAAACATATCTCAAACGAATAATAAATAAGAAATTATAAAGAAAAACCATTCAAGTTCTTGATTATTAAAGTAAAACAGCATCACCAATAAAATCCCGCGATCAACTAACAGTAGTACCTGTACCTAGCTATCGTATTAAAGGACTAAGTAAGTTGAATGTTTAGGAAACACAGTATCTATGTAACTTCACTGCCTCCTACCACGAACGTAACTCATTGGCATACTTAAAGTTGCAAGTACGTATGTACCTAAACGTCATATTTTGGTGTACACCTATGAAACATACACCAATCAACAGAGAAAACATTTTTAAACAACAAATAATCTTTGACAAAAAGTCGTAATGATGTACTTTTTGAAATATTTCACTTTGAATGTGTATAATAAAACTTAGTATATTAAAACTTGTCATTTTAGGTAGGTAAGGTACTTGGAACTTTAGGTACCTATGCCAGGCTCCATATAAAAAGTTGGAATCTTTTCAGTGGCTGTTAGGCACTCGTAAGTATTGTAGGCTTTCTCTTGTTTTTAAATTTGTCGTATTGTCATTGGCGTTGTCAATAGAAATGGACAATGCACGTGCAACGTTGCTAGATTTTCATAGCTCGGCTTGTGCAGTACGCGCAAAATAACTTGACGGTCCTAAAGATCGCGCGGAATGCTGCGCAGTAGACGAATACAGGTGTGCCCGGGGTAAGATTAGAAAATAGTTACTACGTAACAGATAAATCCCTCTATCTATAAAAAAGCTTAAATACCTACGCTATATTAGCCTACAAAAACCGCTGCAGAACTGCTGCAAGAAGACACATATTCTACGGACGCGCTCCAAGAGTCGAGATTCCCGCGTACTTCGCGAGAGTACGTCATCGAGCGAAATCGTCAAGGTTGTACAAAGAACATAAATTAAACAAAATGGCTGAAGTGAAATAAACTTTACTATTTATCAATAATGCAATGGAGTGAATTAAATGTGCTTTAATTTATTCTTTATTCTTTATTCTTTATTAACAAATTGCGTTACATGTTACTTAGTAGCTAAACAAAACATGCAAGCACCAATTTTCACATGCACCTCGAAAGGCACTGGTTTCAGCCTTTAAATGCTCCGGCAACTTATTAAAGATTTTGATTGACATCGGGTAGGGACCTGAACTGTGCAATGCTAATTTGGATCTTATTTGTAACAGATTATTTTTGTAGCGAGGCATGTTGTGCCGCGGCGCGTCTATTATTTTTGTGTAAAAATTTGGGTGATTTTTGACAAATTTACACATTTCGAATATATATAAGCACGGTAATGTAAGTATACTAAGGTTCCGAAAATGAGGCTTGCAGGTCTCTCTTTGTCCAATATTGGCAAGTATACGGATGCATTTTTTTTGTAAAATAAAAAGTTCATGTGCATCCACACTATTGTTTAGGGTTTGAAACATTGAAACTACACGAAATAAATAAATTCTTACTATTATAAAAGATTAATTATTAAAATACAAGCATCCGTTTTTTTCCGGATCGGTAAAATTCAGTGTAGTGCACAAACGCCCTGACTGGGGCCTGCCCGGGGTTGGTGTGTGGGCGGAAGCACGGCGTGTCTCGTGTCTTACTCTGACGCGTACGGATACGTCTGTGCAAACAATAGAGAAGGCTATGGTATTTCTTAATGAATGCGAGTGATACGGCAAATTATACGTATACCTGCTTGAAGAAGCCGCTTCCATAGTTAGTTAGCCAAATATTAACTTTAGGTAAATATGCATCCGATTATCCGATCACTAATTATAACTCAATGGAAATGAGACTATTTTTTGAAGTGGCCGCGTAGGCTACTAATTTGCCGATTGCCCTTTATACAATAAAATATTATGGTCAAAATAATACAATATGGTTATACTAAAATAAACAAATACTTGTAATTTTATAGTGCGACCAAAAAATCTTGAGCATGAAATATTAATTCGTAGGTATAGTTGTTTAATATTTTCGCTATTATCCCTGATTTAATTTTAGACTTTTTTTGTTTGTTTCAGGTTTATCACAAAGTACAGTTTGCAGAATTGTAAAGTTTGATAATCAAAGTGGTGGAAATTTCATGACTCCAGCTAAACATTTTACTGCAAAAACGTCGAATATAGGAATTCTGCAAAGATTTCAGAACAGTGTGCTCAAAACACTAGTGAATGCCCCATGGTTCACAAAAATGGAAGAAGTCCATGAGTATCTGAATATACCAACCGTCAAACAGCACATAGCCAATGGCATTAGTTCGTATAAAGATCGAATTGGTATTCATAAGAACAAACTGGCCCAGTGTCTTATTGAACCATTACAAACAAGACGCCTGAAAAGATTGCATCCTTGGGACAGCATACAATAACTATACCAGTTAGCAAAACACAAAGGCAGCCTGACACTGGAAAGGCATGCCTACACGTCTGCATTAAAACCCAAACCATTTGCTTATGGTCTCAAGACAGATCGCATGTTTGCAAACAAGTACAAACGTATTATATAGAAGTCATCTAAATTTTTAGGAGTGTTTAGCTGGAATCGAGAATTTTCCACCACTTTGATTACCAAACTTTACAATTCTGCGAACTGTACTTTGTGATAGAAACAAACAATAACAGTCTAAAATTAAATCAGGGATAATAGTTTTCAATACCTACAATGTTTTCTACGAATTAACATTTCATGCTCAAGATATTTTGGTCGCACTATAAAACTAATAGACTAAGCTCCCGTTGTACTAAACCCTACCTCATAAGGTGGCAGCTCAAAAATGTAATGCAGTGATAGATACTACTTAGGAACACTGGATTTTAGTAGGTTGCCGTCGAATATCCTGGAAGAACTTCTATTTTTGTTCGTCTTCAAATCGCTATTTTGATCGAAAATTACATCATAAGGTGGCAGATCGAAACGTTTACGCATCAAAAGAGACACATTTGGACATAACAACCCGCATAGGTTGCCGGCCCAAACCCTGGCAGGTTTCAAGGTCAGCCAAGTTTTATGAGCCCCAAAAATGGGGTAAATTACCTCATCAGGTGGCACGCTGAAACTGATGCAGATCGATTGCCCTAGACATGCCATTCATAAATATATAGGGTTGCCTGCCTTCAGCTTGGTAGTTTTTCTGGTCAGCCACCTCGAACAATGTATTACAAAAACTTGGAATAACGAGAAATTCTTGAATAGATGCTATGGTTCAGGGTATAATTTAATAAAAATCGTGATATCAACTTAAACTCGACGTACTAACAGACTTGCGTCTTATGGTGTTGAAATAATAGGGTAAATGTACCAGTTTTGGTCATTTCTCATAGGTACCTATCTATCTATATATATCTTTAAATATTGAAAAGAGTGATGTTGCCTTAAAACGTTCAACGTGATATAGGAAGTATAACGGCCAATTTTGTGCTGTATAACAATATTTATTATGTTCACTTCAAATCACAGGTGATGATTTTTATGAGTTGAGTTTATTTTTATGTTTTACTAGCTTTCTGCCCCGCGGCTTTTTCCGTGGTAAAATGTACCTACCATATTATGTGCTATTCTGGTATCTAAGCTATAACACAGTTACGTTTCATCCGGATCCGTTCTCTAGTTTTTGCTTGAAGACGTAAGAAACTGATGCAGATCGATTGCCTTAGACATGCCATGCAGTTTTTCTGGTCAGCCACCTCGAACAATCTATATATATAAAATTCAAAGTCCTGACTGACTGACTGACTGACTGACTGACTGACTGACTGACTGACTGAGATATCAACGCACAGCCCAAACCGCTGAACCTAGAGACTTCAAATTTTGCACATAGATACGTTATACAGTGTAGGCATCCACTAAGAAATGATTTTTGGAAATTCCACCCCTAAGGGGGTGAAATAGGGGATGAATGTTTGTATGAAAGTCCGTTAGTTTTGAAGTTAGGATCTTCAAATTTTGTATTTAGGCTGGCAATTGAAAATTAATGTTTACCTGTGTCAGCGTTTTTGACAATTCCACCCCCGAAGGGGTGAAAAGGGGGATGAAATGTTGTATCTGGAAAGTCCTTCATTAAATTTATTATTTAGGCTTATGGTCGGAAAGTAAAACAAATAAGCAAACACATATTTCGTATTTTTTCGAAAATCAACCCCTTAGAGGTTAAATGGAATAAATAAACCTAAAAATCGATATGGATGTCATTATTGAGGTTTTATGGGATGATGATTGCAAAAATGGCATTTATTTTTATGTTTAACACGCTGAAAATTATTCAACCCCTAAAAGATTGAAATAGGGGTGAAATTTTGAATGAAAAATCAGGGGTAAAATAGAAATTTCAACTTGAAACTTTTTAGATTTACTTCTTAAAACAAATAGGCAACTCATTTCGTAATTTTCCCAAAATCAAACCCAGGGGGTAAAATAGGGGATGAATATGTGTATGAAAGTCCGTCAGTTTTAAAGTTAAGATCTTCAAATTTTGCATTTAGGCTGGCAATTGAAAATTAATATTTTCCTGTGTCAGTGTTTTTGACAACTCCACCCCCGAAGGGGTGAAAAGGAGGATGAAATGTTGTATCTGGAAAGTCCTTCATTTAATTTATTAGTAAGGCTTATGGTCGGAAAGTAAAACAAATAAGCAAACACATATTTCGTATTTTTTCGAAAATCAACCCCTTAGAGGTTAAATGGGATAAATAAACCTAAAAATCGTTATGGATGTCGTTATTGAGGTTTTATGGGATGACGATTGCAAAAATGGCATTGATTTTGATGTTTAACACGCTGAACATGATTGAACCCCTAATAGGTTGAAATAGGGGTGAAATTTTGAATGAAAAATCAGGGGGTAAAATAGACACTTCAACTTGAAACTTTGTAGGCTTACTTCTTAAAACAAATAGGCAACCCATTTCGTAGTTTTCCAAAAATCAAACCCAGGGTATAGAAACCTAAATCATCTTAAGTACCCTAAAAGTTCTTGGTACCTAAGCTACTCAGAACTAACTTTTTGTTTGTGAAACAGACATTTATTATTTACTAGCTCCCGCCCGCGACTTCGTCCGCGTGGACGTTCGAGAAAATACTTAGGGGACCAATAACCAGGGTAAAAAGTATTCTATGTTTTAATTTCATAAAAATCCAATCCAAGGCAGAACGTTTGCCACGTGCGGCGGGCCTCGCACGAGGCTGCTCACTTGGTGGAGGGAGGACCCGCCTAATCACGTAAAAACGGCTGATCGGATTTTTATGAAATTAAAACATAGAATACTTTTTATCCTGCTTATTGGTCCCACTTACATAATGAAATTACCACTGACATAATGAAATAGAAAATGTAGTAATTAAAAATTTTATTTGTAACAAAATTTGCATACTCTTCTGAGAGTGGGACATAATGTACTTTTATAAATTGTAAAGATCTTATCATACTATGTTCTCTGCGAATAAATAATTTCATTTCATTTCATTTCTTTCCCCTAAGTATTTTCTCGAATGTCCACGCGGACGAAGTCGCGGGCGGAAGCTAGTGTATTACAAAATCTTAGAATAACGAAATTCTTGTATAGATGCTATGGTTCAGGGTATAATTTAGTAAAAATCGTGATATCAACTCAAAGTCGACGTACAGACTTGCGTCTTATGGTGTTGAAATAATAGGGTAAATTACCAGTTTTGGTCATTTCTCATAAGCATATCTTCAAATATTGAAAAAAGTGATGTTGCCTTTTACGTTCAACGTGATATAGTTAGCAAGCAATTTTGCTTTGCAATTTATTATGCAAAAATAATATTAAATAATTAATCGTTAATCAACTTTGTTTCAAAAATGGGAGACGTCCTGCAGCTATCTCAAAATTATCTATCCACACTAGGACAGTACGTTTAACTTTTTTTGATACTTATCTATATATATAGAACTCTTGCGTTACTGACTGACTGATAGACAACGCACAGCCGAAACTACTGGGCGCAAGAAGCTGAAATTTGGCATGTATGTTCCTTGGGGAGTAAAAGGTAAGGAGTGGAAAGTGAGGAAGGAAAGCACTAAAAGAGGATTTTTAGAAATTCCTCCTCTTAGGGGGTAAAAAGGGGAGTCCACACTGTTGTATGTTACTGGGTAATCAAAATTTGAATTTATATTTCTTTTACTTATATTGTATTCTGATTGACACTTCAATAAATAAAGTCAAATACAACACACAGAGACGAAGTCGCGAGCGGAGCAATAGTTATATAGGTATATACAAGAAGATGAATAGAATTGCATATTCACTTAATTTTTTTTCAAAGTACACGTACAAACATAAAAGAAATACAAAGTTACTTACACACTATTTTAGGGTTCCGTGCCCAAAGGGTGTAAACGGGACCTTTTTACTAAGACTCCGCTGTCTGTCTGCTTCAACATCGTCTGAGGGACTCCTCATCATCAAGTGAAGCGAATTGGTCTCACCAGAACAAAACAAATGAGCCCAAACTTGAGGGATTTCATAGTGGTCATTAGAAGTACCACTGGCTTCCTCCCTGCTCCAATATCAGACTCTCACCACCAAGTGCAGCGAATAGGTCTCATCAGAACGAAACAAATGAGCCTAAACTCGAGGGGTTTCCTAATGGTCATTAGAAGTACCATTGGCTTCCTCCCTGCTCCAACATCAGACCCTCACCAAGTGCAGCGAAATAGGTCTCATCAGAACGAAACAAATGAGCTCAAACTCGAGGGGTTTCCTAGTGGTCATTAAGAAGTGCCACTGGCTTCCTCCCTGCCCCATCATCAGACCCTCACCAGCAAGTGTAGCGAATAGGTCTCATAAGCACGAAACAAATAAGCCCAAACTCGAGGGGTTTTCGAAGCAGCCATTGAAGAGTGTCATTGCCCACCTCTTGACTCCATCATCAGATCAGCTCGAAGGTATCAAATTATTAAATTGTCATTATATTCCTATAGACTTGCAGCGTTTCAAATCAATTCGACAATTAGAAGTGGGTTAAAATTGAATTCCAAGATTTTCTTACATTGTGACTTAGTTAGTTCCTTACATGTGAAGCTAATAAAAGCGTGTTAAAAAGCATAACCGAATGACAGTACACGCACGCTACCGCCCGCCGCGTCTTGACTACCTTCATCATAACATATTAAAAGCACAAAAATTAATGTTTACATTGTATTTCAGTGTAGACCTACTGTGCCGTTGTAGACATGGAGAAGGCCTACGATCGAGTCGAAAGGAATGAGCTATGGAAGGTGTTGTCTGAATATGGATAGGAGAGCAATGGAGCAATGGCTCTTCAATGGCTGTAATACGAAAGTGATGGTTTTTGAGTGAGATGAAGAAATGTCTGACTGTACGGTAATGATAAGTGGTCAGAAAGTGGAACAGGTGCGTGAGTTTGTATATTTGAGCAGTTTATTTACAAGGAATGGAAAGTGTGCGGAAGACATAGAAAGGTGAAGAAAAGGAATTCAGTGAACGGCGCTATACACTCAGTTATGAGTAGCCAAATCGTATCTGAAAAGGCGCGAATCGCTTTTCATAACGGAGTGCTGGTGCCGACACTGATGTATGGAAGTGAGTCTTGGGTATGGCAGAAGAAGAATGAAATCAGAATAAATGCAGTAGAGATGCGATCGTTGAGGAATATATGTGGAGTTAAATTGCGTGATAGAGTGAGCAATGATGTGATTCGTGAAAGGTGTGAGCTGAAAGATGATATAGTGACAAGAATTGAGAAAGGAATGCTACGGTGGTTTGGTCACTTAGAGAGGATGAATGAAAGGCAAATTACGAAAGAGATATATTGTGCGAATGTGGAAGGACTGGTTGCGCAAGGGCGTCCCTGAAAAACCTACACGGACCAAATAGGAGGTGTACTAAAAAAGACTGTTGTACGCAGTGACAAAAATCACCGGGCATGTATGAAAAGATTGATGGATGTGAATGAAGCGAAAGAAGTGTGCAAGGATCGTAGCAGGTGGCGATCCATAGTCTCTGCCTACCCCCGTGGGAAATAGGCGTGAGTATAATATACTTATATACATATTATGTATGTATGTATGTATGTATGTATTGCAAATAACATTGTGTACATTTTATTGAAATTAATACACATTTTTCACAATAGTGAAAACTGCTACAGTTTTTAAGTGTATACATATGAAAGAAAAAATCAAAGTAATCATTGTTAAAATTGTAATGAAACTATATTGCTTACATTTTTGTGAAATCACATCGTTTACTAATTATTGTAATTCATAGTGGCTACATATTTTTGATTTTGAAAAATGTGTATTTTATTGCGAGAAACTCCGATGGTTATAAAGTATTGTATTGATAAGATGACTATTTGTTATTGAAATTTTCAGAGTGTACATTTATTCGAAATTCTGTCCATGTATACATTTCAGTGCACGTGACTGTACGTGTGGGTTGACACTTAGGAATTATTTTTTTGTTGAATGTGTCTCATAAAATATAATTGGGAAACTGTGTTTGTTTGTCTGTTTCTTACGTCTTCAAGCAAAAACTAGAGAACGGATCCGGATGAAACGTAACTGTGTTATAGCTTAGATACCAGAATAGCACATATGGTAGGTACATTTTACCACGGAAAAAGCCGCGGGGCAGAAAGCTAGTAAAACATAAAAATAAACTCAACTTATAAAAATCATCACCTGTGATTTGAAGTGAACATAATAAATATTGTTATACAGCACAAAATTGGCCGTTATACTTCCTATATCACGTTGAACGTAAAAGGCAACATCACTTTTTTCAATATTTAAAGATATAGGTACCTATGAGAAATGACCAAAACTGGTACATTTACCCTATTATTTCAACACCATAGGACGCAAGCCTGTTGGTACGACGAGTTTAAGTTGATATCACGATTTTTACTAAATTATACCCTGAACCATAGCATCTATTCAAGAATTTCTCGTTATTCCAAGTTTTTGTAATACATTGTTCGAGGTGGCTGACCAGAAAAACTGCCAAGCTGAAGGCAGGCAACCTTATATATTTATGAATGGCATGTCTAGGGCAATCGATCTGCATCAGTTTCAGCGTGCCACCTGATGAGGTAATTTATCCCATTTTTGGGGCTCATAAAACTTGGCTGACCTTGAAACCTGCCAGGCTTTGGGCCGGCAACCTATGCGGGTTGTTATGTCCAAATGTGTCTCTTTTGATGCGTAAACGTTTCGATCTGCCACCTTATGATGTAATTTTCGATCAAAATAGCGATTTGAAGACGAACAAAAATAGAAGTTCTTCCAGGATATTCGACGGCAACCTACTAAAATCCAGTGTTCCTAAGTAGTATCTATCACTGCATTACATTTTTGAGCTGCCACCTTATGAGGTAGGGTTTAGTACAACGGGAGCTTAGTCTATAAGAGTATTTGTTTATTTTAGTATAACTGGTATAACTTCTTAAGTTAGGATAAAAGTATTAAAAATGTACCTATGTGGGGTAATTCTTAAAGGACTAACATCCAGGATCAATATAATACTTTGTGAATACGCGTCGTGCAACTTACTTACTTACTTACCCGTGAAATCCGCGGTGCGTTGGTAAACATCGTCGAGACTACTGAGCAACTTTCCTGCTTGGAACTCCGCCAAACATCGTAAAAACACCTAGAAAACTATATCACGGGCACCGCCACGGATTACCTTATTCATAGTTATGAAATTGTTAAGGATCAACTTAATGTCAAATGAAACGTCAAACTTGACTTGAGTTATCTTCGTAAATCTTGAATAAAGTTTAAAATAATCATGAATTTGTATAATAATAAATGACTGTGTAAGATTTGTTTGAATTTCTGAATTTCTTTGAAATTTTTGACGACGATGAAGGTGATATTTGTACGCATAAAGACAACGACGGATAACGCCAATACACACGAAGCGCTCTCATGCTGTGGAAATATACGAGAACTTGTATCTACATTACGGAAAATGTTGGTTTCCTAGAACTTTCAAGACTTTCAAAGGAACTTTATGGTACGTACCTAATCTATGCTAGAATTCATTTTTCAGAAGTGACATTCTATAGAGAAATTTTATTAAACTTAACTAAGACGTTCCTATCTAGGAATCTTTTTAGTAGTTTTGGTTGGTGAAACGTAACAGTATCATAAGGTACTGTTTAAATTAAGATATTCTTAGCTAATAATAAAATACCTTACGAGTGTTTGGTGAAAACAGCCATAAATTTTCAAAATTACTTATTTTGCTAAGTATACCTACTGAGACGCACGGGGGTCCCACCCCACTGATAATGCGATGTTTTTCAAATTGTATCTGCGGTTGGGACTTCTCGCCTTAATGACGCGCGCGCCTCACTTCATTTGCGTTTTTGATAATAATTATAATTAAACAACTATAACATATTGGTACGGGATTTTTACTGTTTTGAGTTTATATAAATTATTTCTACATGGATTACTAAAAAAATTCGAGGTGACTTTAATGTGCGAATTTTTAAATCAAATAAAACTGCATTAAAAAAAAAGTACCAGAGTCACCTTGGTGATAATTGGTATACTTATTACTATTATTTATATACATGCTTTGATTAAATATCACTCGGTGTGCCATTATTGATATAAAGTTATAAATAATTTGACATAGTATATTCGAAATACACTCAATAAATCGACCTAGACGAGAGATTATTTATTCCTTAATTAAAGCATTCTAAAAGACTCTAAAATGAACAAAATCACCAGTTTTCCATTTTTTGTTCACACGCAAATTATTTTGTCTTACTTTATTGATTAATTAACCGACAAGTACGAAGTTAATATCAGAGATTATTCTGATTTCCGGTTTTTCAAGTATTCATTTATGTTATTCCAAATTATCACCCAAAGTGCTAATATTGCAACCTACCTACTCCATACAAACACATTTATTTTGACTGGACTACTAGTAAACTCACTACTAGCACCTAAACCAATGACTCGCTTTACAGACTGTACCACGTACTACTAAATTAATAGGTACAATACTTTGTTTTGTTCTGTCTAGCTACTGACTTCATTATTGATCAAGATGCAGAGATTTAAAAAGAATCCTGAAGCCCGCGGACTATGGAAATAAACTTTTTATTATCAAGTTATTGCTAATTAAGTTATAGTTAGTTCGTCTTTGACTTCAACTATTAATATCAATAAATATTAATAGTAAAATAATAATAATATGTCCCATACTAAACAAAACTGTCCGATAGTTAACAAATCGGTTCCTTCATTGTATATTTTACGTTATTTTAAAATTTTAATTGCTTCCCTTATGAACACGTTTGCAAGGTACCTAACCTACCTATTGCATATTAATTATTATCATTCTTAATAATAGGTAGGTACCTATATTTTTATTAGCCTTTCAAGTATGCTGTCCGATACTACCGTACGATGTCCGTTAATAAACCATTTTTTTTTAAATAATAATCGATATAAATCTGTTATTGACAAAGTTATTTTACTTTTTACCACAAGCACATAACAACTGATGTTCAAATTGCACAATCATTAAATATAATTTTTGAAATGTCCCTAATTTCGAGATATATTTGATAAAACTAAAATGTGTCCGATACTTCACTACCTTCCCCTATAGTACCTACCATAGACCACATTCATAGGCTGCGGCAAGTTATACAAAAGACCGAAGATTATAACTTGCCACTATGCTTGGCGTTTGTGGACTATGAGAAAGCCTTTGATTCGATCGAGACCTGGGCCGTGCTGCAGTCTCTCCAAAGGTGCCAAATAGACTACAGGTACATCGAGGTGCTGAGGTACTTATACCAAAACGCCACATTTACAGATCCGATTACAGAACCTAAGCTCTAATCCTATCCAACTACAGCCAGGTGTGAGACAGACAGCCAGGTGTGAGACAGACATCCAGGTGTGAGACAGGGAGACGTCATTTCTCCGAAACTATTCACAGCTGTGTTGGAGGATATTTTTAAGCTACTGGATTGGAAAGGATTCGGCATTAACATCAATGGTGAGTACCTAACACACCTGCAGTTTGCCGATGATGTAGTTCGCATGGCTGAGACCTTGGAAGACCTGAACACAATGCTCGAAAATCTCAGCAATGCTTCCCAAAGAGTGGGTCTGAAGATGAACATGGATAAGACGAAAATCATGTCCAATGCCCATGTTGCATCCGCTCCAGTTAATGTTGGGAACATTACACTCGAAGTTGTTGACCACTATGTCTACCTAGGACAGACATTCCAATTAGGTAAGTCCAACTTCGAGAAAGAGATCTCTCGTCGAATCCAGCTCGGATGGGCAGCGTTTGGGAAGCTCCAGCATATATTTGCGCGTTCAAAATTCCTCAATGTCTCAAGTCAAGACTAAGGTCTTTGACCAGTGTGTGTTGCCAGTTATGACTTATGGAAGCGAGGCGTGGTCTTTTATTATGGGTCACATAAGAAGGCTCAAGGTCACCCAGCGAGCAGTGGAGAGAGCGATGCTTGGTATTTCCCTGCTCCATCGCATCAGAAATGTAAGGAGGAACCGCAGGAGAACTAAAACGACCGACATCGCTCGAAGGATTGCTAAGTTGAAGTGGCAGTGGGCGGGACACATAGCGCGAACCGATGACCGTTGGGGCGGAAAGGTTCTCGAATGGCGACCGCGAACCGGACGACACGTTCCGTGGGCAGGCCCCCTACAAGGTGGACCGACGATTTGGTCAAGGTCGCGGGAAGCCGCTGGATGCGGGCAGCGCAGGACCGATCGTTGTCGAGATCCTTGGGGGGAGGCCTATGCCCAGCAGTGGGCGTCGTACGGCTGAAGTGATGATGATGATCGTAGTGCCACGTAGTGCTAAGCTAAGTGCGAGTTTTTATCCGAGACGTTCGATCGCGTAGGTACCGACCTAATGTTTTCCGCTAGATGGCGGGCTGCCAATCGCATACAAAGTTCCATTTACGTTAAGTAATCGAATAGCTTATAAACTCTCTGATACTCATATTCTTACACATTTATAATAACTTCATTATTTGTTTAGATGTTGGAGCTGTTCTTTGGATACGAGAAAGGCGTTCCCCGAATCCCTTTTCGCGCTACGTACAAAAATTGTACGTGTTGCGTAATAAAGCCTCACGCAATCATCGACGGCAACGTGGGAGCCATCCTGGAACAAATCTCTACTTCTGGGAAGTTCTACATATCTGCAATGGCCATGTTCTCGGTGAAGCTGGCTAATGCACAAGAGTTTTACGAGATTTACAAAGGAGTACTTCCAGAATTTGAGGTTACTTTGATTCATTTAAATTTTTACTTTTTTTGCATTCACAAGTAAAAATTTAAATAACTTGCCATAGTAATTTCTTCTTTAGCGATTGTCAAATATCTGGAAAGGTATTCCTTTCGCGTGTGGGGGTAGTAATATCCTCACATTGATGAAATTAAAGCTGGCTATACAGCGTGTAAGAAGTATTTGATAAATTCGACGCTTCTCGTAACGACTCCGTAGCTCAGTGGTTAGAGCAGTCGCCCGGATAGCGAAAGGTCGTGGGTTCGTGTCCCATCGGAGCTGGTTGTGAGTGAGACGGGTCGATTTTTTCAAAATACTTTATTTTCCATTTTTCTACTTTGATTCAGTCGGCTATGACAATTTAAGCTGGCCATATACATACAGCTGCAGCGACGCCGGCGGTACTTGCCCAACGGACTCGCTGTCACACTGTTTTTTCACACTGGCTGGTGTGACTACGAAGATTTTTTTTCCTATTTACTCACTGGTGTGACTGACTACGAAGAAATTTTAAGACGAAGACGGGTAGATTTTTTCTAATACTTCATTTTCCATATTTCTATAATAAAAATTGCATTGTAAAAAACTAAAAATTAAAGTAACATACCTTAGTATTATTGACACTGACAAAAATAATCTACTTATAATTATACTCTCAAGTGGGAGTATACGCTCCGCCATATCTGTCACTCCAACTATGTAGCACTATTATTTATTGTGTGATAGAACTAGGTGTTATTGTTGATCGAAGTTCGAAAGTTATGAATTTATGATCCTTTGACATGACATTTTTTTGTTGTCTTTTCTGTTTTGGCTTTCCTGGCTATCACATCTTACTTGAATTTTCTGAAGGTTACGCAGGTAATTATTGGTATTATTTTAAAAAACCGCATGTAAAATAAGTAGTAGGTACGGTCGCCAGCACGTCTGGGTACTACAAAATGTCAAAATTTATTAATTGAAACTGAACTCTATCCTTTGGACATAAGGTTAAATTTTATTTAAAGAAATTTGACATTTTGTAGTAACCTGACGTGCTTGCGACTGTACCTATCGCATCGCAGTATCGCATTTTTCATATTACGTATATTGTATCACACTGGTATCAAATTATCAAGTGATTTATGCAAAGTATGATTTTTTAAATATCGTGACTTTTAGGAAAAAAATTCTTCGTAGTCACACCAGTGTGAAAAATAGGAAAAAAATCGTTCGTAGTCACACCAGTGTGACAAAACGGTGTGACAGCGAGTCCGTTGGGGTTACTTGGGCGTGCGTGCCGCCCAGCCCAGCCCCCCTACCGCCTAAGCCCCGTCGGCTTGATTACGATTACGGCGCATCGTGCCATCCTTGTCATGTCTTTGCACATTTGGTACCTATGGCATGACAAGGACGGCACGATGCGTCGTAATCGGCTTCAAGCCGACGGTGCTTGGGCGGTAGGGCCCCAGTACAGTAGTTGCATTGTATCGTACGCTACGCGCCCAAGGAGTAATTGTGTTCTGTGTACGCGCCGAGCTGGACGTGGGTGCGGCGTAGCATTCCAGTGTCTGTCCGATTCGAATATTTATGTTGGTTGATTGATTTTACTATATTGTTATTTCAATTCCAGGCAATGTGTATTCATTTAGCAGAGGGTAAATGTATTGCACTAGAAGTAAAATACAATGACTCCAGTTCAAATTGTGTATGTGAATTTAGAAAGCTATGTGGACCAAGAGATCCTGTGAGTCATAAGTCATAACTATGAGATAATAAATAGTATTTTTATTTCACAATTATTTTTATATACTTACTAGAAAGTATAAATTGTGGGGTAAGTATTATTAAATAAATGTTTTCCCTTATAAAAGGCCAGCTTAAATAACCTTTGCTACTCACTGACTTGAAAGCAAAAGGAAAGTACTTAAATGAAAGAATATAATTTCTCAAACCAATTATTATTTACAGGATTTATGTCGACAGCTTTATCCTGAATCCATTAGAGCACAATATGGAAAACACATTGTCCATAATGCCGTCCACTGCACTGATCTTCCAGAAGACGGGGAACTTGAAGTAGAATACTTCTTCAAACTGCTGGCTAATGATTAATTAGTTATAATTATGGAATAAAATGATCTTGACAGGAAGTCACTTGCGTTTGTATTCATTCTTTATCACAAAGTCATTACCTTCTATTTCTATTTTCTCATACATCCATTTCCTGTTAATCCTGAAAATAATTGAACAAGATTATTCAGATAAGAATTTAAGGCGATACCCTAGCATACCCTAGCCGAAAGTGACCCCTCGGTGAATTTTATTTAATACTTTTTGCTTTTCGCCCATTGTTTCGCCTGCGTGAACTACACGACGTTATCCCGCGGGAATGTGATATTTTCCCGGGATAAATAGTAGTCTATGTTCCTTTCCAGGCTACAAAGTATCTGTAATTATTCCAAATTTCAGCCAAATCCGTTCATCCGTTTTGGCGTGATTGAGTAACAAACATCCAAACATCTAAACTTCCACATTTATAATATTAAGTAGGATAGATAGAACGATTTGAGTTAATATTTATTGAATAGAATTTAATATTTAGGATTGACTACATTCCCTCGTAGGCACTTCTAGACTGCCGCCGTCTCCAGAAGTTGGGAGACGGCGGCACGAAGCGTCGAATGAGACTGTTTAAAAGGTCGCTAAATGACAAAAACAAGTTTTGAGCTAGAGCCGAAAAAGGCGGCAAATTTTTTTTGGCTGCTGGCATTCCCTAAAATCCTTTGTTCCCATCCAGTAACACTGTTACTCGTTGGGACAAGTTTGAAAGAAAAGCAATCCCAACCAGTAACACTGTGACTCGTTGGGACAAGTTTGAAAGAAAAACAATCTCAACCAGTCACTGTTACTTGTTGGGACAACATTAAAAAAAAAATGATTTCCCAACGAGTACCAGTGTGACTGGATGGGAAAAAAAACTTCCCAACCAGTAACACTATAAAATAAAGATTTGTAATGCACAACTTTGAGCGTTTTTCTTACTTAAGTACATATGTATACTATTTTAAATTAAGTATATAAATAATAACAAAGACTAGGTAAGAATTTGATTTTTCGTTTGTTTGTAATGAGCTACTAGACCTTTTAAAAAATCTTTCAGCAGTGGAAAGCTAAATTAATGTTGTGAGACATAGTTTGATCCCGTTATTTTAACACACGGGTACCACGTGCGGTACCCGTTAATCAGGTTTTTTATTTCTGCTACACATAATGTGTAGCAGATGATGTTTAAATTACGATAATTACGAGAATGTGTAACACATAATTAAGTACCAATATCTTAAGTAATGATAAAAGGTTATATCAAGTACATATCCCAATGACAAAGGAAAGTATAAATACCACGTGCGTGAGAGACGAGTTGTTGTTGATTTTACAATCTTTCTTTTTCAAACCCCTACTTATATATTTATAGGTACTAGCGGATCCTCGCGGTTTTACCCGCGTGGTACCCGTTCCCGTGGGAATATCGGGATAAAATATAGCCTATGTCACTCGGGAAGAATGTAGCTTTTTAATGGTCAAAGAATTTTCTAAATCGGTCCAGTAGTTTCGGAGCCTATTCGATGCAAACAAACAAACAAACAATCAAATCTTTCCTCCATATAATATTACTATAGATAAGTATCACTACATAGTATAAAACGAAGTCGCTTTCTCTGTCCCTATGTCCCTTTGTATGCTTAAATCTTTGAAATTATTGATTTTGGATTTTGATGCGTTTTTTTTTAATAGATAGAGTGATTCAAGAGGAAGGTTTATATGTACTTTTTATCCCGATATTCCCACGGGAACGGGAACCACGCGGGTGAAACCGCGGGCGGCCGCTAGTTAGTCTATATTATAGACAAATACTTTATTCATATATTTTCAATAGCTCTTCCACAAATATTAAAGATCTTAATAATAGTACTTTTCATGATGTTAGTAAGTGCTCAAAGTTATATACATAAATAATAAATAAATAAATATTTTTCTAACATCACACCAATACCCGCAATTATCTAAGCCCATAGTAAATTTCTTAAGAAACTGTGTCTATGTGAACTTGATAACGGATAAATAATACTTAAATACTTTTTTGTTTGTAAATACATACTTAATATACATAGAAAACGCCCAGACCAAGACAAATAGACATGTTCATGCACACAAATATTTGTCTGGTTCGGGAATCGAACCCGAGACCTCTAGCGCAGAAGGCAGGTAGTTTACCCCTGCGCCAAATCGATCGTCAAAATACTTAGCACAAATATTTATTTATAGTGTTACTGGTTGGGAAGTTTTTTTTCCCATCCAGTCACACTGGTACTCGTTGGGAAATCATTTTCTTTAAATGTTGTCCCAACGAGTAACAGTGTGACTGGTTGAGATTGTTTTTCTTTCAAACTTGTCCCAGCGAGTCACACTGTGACTGGATGGGATTGCTTTTCTTTCAAACATATCCCAACGAGTAACAGTGTTACTGGATGGGAAGTTTTTGTCCCAACCAGTCACAGTGTTACTCGTTTGGTGTGACTGGATGGGAACAAAGGCCTAAAATAGGGTATTTTAAATTATGGATTACTCGCAAATCACAAGTACCTACTTAAAATTTGGAAAAATTATGTTATTTTACAGTAATTTAAGTATCTAGTGCTGCCGGCCGTTTTTTTTTCGATTAGTGATATTTTACTGTATCAAATAAAGTCCCAAACATCCGTCTAATCGTAATCCAAATATCCTATTACTTGCAGTACTTATACTTACCACCGGTTGCACCAAAGTTTTTTTACATTATACTTTTACTTTTACAGGATTTATGGTTTAAAAATGTATGGGATTTGACAGTTTTGACAGCAAAATTCAGTTACTTTTTACGAATTCGTAAAATGAATATTTTGGTGCAACCGGCTGTTAGTTCTAGTTAATGAAAAATATATGAAAATAATTTGTCTTTGTATAGCCAAGGGATTCCGGCCGTCATAAGTTAAAAAATTTTATTATTACATTTTTAATTGAATTTTAAGTGTTATAAGTTATAAACATTTAGTCATGTTGCCATATACCAAAAGAAAGGGTATCTTTTCAACCTTCCCATAAAATTGCTTGATTTCTGACTCGAGAACAGCTGAACGGATTTATCTTATCTTAGTCTTGAAATGTTCGTGGAGGTCTAGGGAAGGTTTGAAAGGCGAGAAAATAGGGGAAGGAGGGGTAAGTAGGGGTAGAGTATAAGTAGGGGTAGAGTATAAGTAGGGTAGGGTAAAGATAGGGTAGGGTAGGGGTAGGTTAGGGGTAGGGTAGGGGTAGGGGTAGGGTAGGGTAGGGGTAGGGTAGGGGTAGGGGGGGGTAGGGCCACGGGAACAAAGTCGCGCTGGGTCAGCTAGTAAGTACATATTTTTCTTTCTAACCTTGTAAAATTTTAAAGATCATAACAAGTGCGCAGACCTTAAAGGCGGCTAAAGCTTCATAACTGCTTTTTAGTTATGGATTTATCGATAACTGCCAAAAGTATTTTTGAGACAGGATGTTATCAACATTTACATAGCCATAAAGGAGTTTTAATTTTTTGCGTTTCTTAAACCTACAACGAAATGATTTTATGTTAATCTTATCCATAACAATAAAGCGGCTAACTACCTACACGTAGCCGCCTTTTAGCAAAGTAGGTAATAAAACTGTGCATATCTTACAAATGGTTAATAAAACTTTTCATAAAACTGCGTTTTAGGCTAGCATTATCCGCATTAGTTTTTTAAGTTTTTTGCAAAATCATGTTTACTTACAAAAATAAAACTGTTTTTGCAACTACAAGCAATTTATTGCCACAAAACCATCCCATACATCAGGCATAAGACATTAAAAAATAAAAATGGTATTCCAAACAAATTAAATGTGAAATAATTATTTTTACACTAACACTTTATTGGAATTCTTACTCAAAAAAATGTAATACAGTGGCACAATCTTTTCTGTTCCAGTGACAGCAGCACTATTTACTTTTCTTTTTTTTTGTAGCAATTTAACCGGCCCTGACTTCTGACCTTCAGCCGCTTAAAAATGTCAAACACATGTCAATGGTGTGGAGAAAATATATGTACTTGAAATAGTTAATGAATTGTTTTTAAGAACTTAGAAGGTTATGGGCGATATCAGGCAAGGAATCTAGTAAGTAGTGCCAGATGAGAAAAGTCGAAACTGGCAAAATGACATAGGTAATGCTGACATATCCTAAATTAGCTAAGGACAATTTTGGCCACTGGAAATTTAGTGTGAAACTAATCTTTTGAGGAAAAGAAATTAAAAAGTGAAAATGGCTAAATGTCATTTAGCAGCCTTTAAGCTTATACATGGCAGTAGAAGATATTTAGGAAAACTGCTAAAATTGGCCATTTTTGACACATTTGCTATCTACTTCTACGAATGAATATGAGGGAATGTAGCAATACCTTCTAAAAATACTAGACTATAACATTGGCCACAAAAAATCCATGTAAACTTTTAATACAATTCTTTTCTACAACTTATTAAATAAAACACCTCTGATGGCGCCAACCGCCTTATATGTGCACAAAATCGAGTTTTATTAGGCACATTAATTACTAATCAAATTCATATTAGGCCGCAAATCAAAGTGGCAAGTAAGTACCCACTTATAATAATAAGTGGTAATGGAAATAAATACACAAATAAAAATTAAAATACGCATCAATGACGTTTTGATACGCATCAGATAGTTTTACCTGCATTCGTGGCCGCATTTATTGGAACTGCATCTTATACAGGGAAAATGACAACCTGGACATCTTTCATCTAAACAATCGCAAAGATCTTTTCCAGTTACTGCTATTTGACCACGCTCGTTGTAAATACTCTTGCTTTTACGACTGAAATGATGAAATATATTTGGAAATGTTCGGGAAACTGCTAACACGAATATAGAAATAGATTGGCACCGTATCTACTTACTTAATAAAGTAGCTTTTTCTATTGAGTTTTCGTCGTTCACGAGCTGAAGTTTCAGGATCAAAGTTATCCAAGAAATTCATTTCGAATTCGTCGAATTACAGTTGTGGGTATCAAAAATCAATTTTATTGTTTGTTGCGTTGTGTTGTGTGTGTCACAAATTATATAGACGACTAAAGCCCCCAGTACACGATGGCCGATCATGGTCGGCGACCATGACCAATACATCGTACATTGACACTTTTGAAAGAACTTTTTTAAACTTGTTCGTTTAAAAGTGTCAATGTACGATGTATTGGTCATGGTCGCCGACCATGGTCGGCCAACCTGTACTGGGGGCTTAAGATGCCCGTTTTGACACATGCTTAAGTGACGTGATTAGGCATGTAACCATACGAGTCTGTGATTGATTCTCGCGTTTAATCGATTAAGGTTCTGACTGAGTAACTAATCGATTATAGTAGGTTTGCAACTTATGTGGATTAAAAATAAAGTTATTATTATAAAATGTTAAACTTACTATAAAGGTACCTATACTTTTAATAAACATATTATTAAAGTATAAATTGACCTTTTATGTTATATAAACTTGAATCGAATCCACTTAAATTGCATAATTTATATAAGAGCGAACGCGCACTTGTGATTTTTAATCGGGCGATAGTTTGGTCGTTCTCGGATTCAGTATTAAGTTATATGGCAATGGCAATCGTCAGTGCGCTTAAACTATCGAAAATGACTGGCCGATATAGTCCTGTAGCCCGTGGACATTCAATTTACGAAAAAGGTTACCGTTTGTCTTCGTGAAATTATTATAGATTTCGCCATTGTATATACTATAAGCGAAGTCTTAAAGATCGTAACTCGCCGTAACCATAATAGTAATAAGTTTAAAATCTCCAATTATGTTAGTTATTTACATTTCTAGGTTACCGCATTGTTTCGCTATTGTCATGTTGTACAGCTTTGTCCAATTACCATACGTAATAGTAAGACTATGGAAAGTTGCCAAACACTAATTTAAGACCAGATGTAGTCCGACCATTTTGATCCTAATTTACATTTTTGAGTTACCGTTTAAAATTTATACATTTGTTAGTAGGCCCTCTGAAGAAACCATATACTTATTTTAAGACTGTTTCTATGGCCGGTTTAGATTTTAAGACTCATTTGGTCCATGAAGAAGAAATGCGAAAATGGCGTAAGTAAAAGTGCATTGATTAAACTTACTTCTGCAAAACATAATGGAAGACTTAAAACTTGAAGGACAATGAAATCTGGTAACTGCCTCCCTGTCAGATTACTATAAATAAAGAGGAAATGCTAGTTCCTAATATTTTGTCTAGTTTGTTATGCCAGCTCTCTCTCTCTCGGGGTGCGAGCTAGATAACTTCCACGCGTGCTCACCTGCTGTTCGTCCCACTCTATGTTCGCATACACTGGGAAGAACAGTAGGAGGGACGGTGCACCCTGGGCGCCACTGTAAGTAATTTTCTTGATTGTAAGTAATTACTTACAGTGGTGCCAGATAATCTAGCGAAACCCAATCCAAGGTGTCAGACGTACCGTCGCCGAGGGATGCGTGGCCAAGGGGCAAGCACGTACCCAGGATTTTTTGTCGGGGGGGGGTCCGTCGGGGGGGAGGGGGGGGGTAGTTTAGATGTTTGTTGGCTGAATCATGCCAAAACGGCTGGAACCTGGAGTGGAACATAGGCTTCTTTTTATTCCGGAAAAATATCACATTCCCGCGGGATAACGTCGTGAAGTTCACGCCCATCTCGCGGATTAATGGTTTTCGGGGGGGTCCAGACCCCCTGGACCCCCCCCTGGGTACGTCCTTGCCAAAGGGGAGCTTGGTTCCGAACGGTGTCTCCCCAGGGAGATGGCAATCCTGGATCAGTAATTACGCCTTACTCGAGCAATCGGAGCTCTGCTCGAGTGGACCTGTTCTAACGCCTAGCAAAGTGGCAAGTTGTACTCTTTGGTATTCTGTATAACTTGCCGCAGCGTATGAATGTGGTCTTTGGTGCTATAGCCTTTCCGGAACCCGGCTTGTTCTGGAGGTTGGAAGTCGTCGAACCTGCGAGTGAGACGATTCGTAATGACTCTCGAAAACAACTTATAGATATGGCTCAGAAGCGAGATGGTTCTGTATTTCTTCAAGAGAGTCTTATCACCCTTCCTGAAAAACGCTTCTGCCCCATGCCTTTGGCGTTTTGCCCTCGAGGATGACTGAATTGAAAAGCTTCTAGAAGACTTTAAGTATCGGCTTTCCGCCCGCTCTCAGAAGCTCTGTTGTGATTCTGTCATCGCCCGCCGCCTTGTTGTTTTTAAGCTGCTTGAGAGCACTTGTTTTGAATATGAGCCGGTATTGGTCGGAACGAGGATTTTATCAGCCGCGATCTTTCAAGCTTAACGTTGACACTCAATGTGCCTCTGACCATGCGGTGACCGCTTCCCGTCTTGGCAGCGCGCGCTGCCCATCTCGTAATGGCAATTTTCCCTCTGTCGCCTCTTAAAACACCCACGAGAAGAGAGGGGGTAGTGCTATTCTTTTTATGTGCCGGCACTACACAGCGCACTAGAAATCTTACCTATTGTTCACGTAACAAAATAATTCTCACATACCACACATTCATACGCTGCGGCAAGTTATACAGAATACTAAAGAGTACAACTTGCCACTTTGCTAGGCGTTAGAACAGGTCCACTCGAGCAGAGCTCCGATTGCTCGAGCAAGGCGAAATTACTGATCCAGGATTGCCATCTCCCTGGGGAGACACCGTTCGGAACCAAGCTCCCCCTTGGCCACGCAGCCCTCGGCGACGGTATGTCTGACACCTTGGATTGGGTTTCGCTAGATTATCTGTCACCACTGTAAGTAATTACTTACAATCAAGAAAATTACTTACAGTGGCGCCCAGGGTGCAATGTCCCTCCTACTGTTCTTCCCAGCGTATGCGAACATAGAGTGGGACGAACAGCAGGTGAGCACGCGTGGAGGATATCTAGCTCGCACCCCGAGAAAGAGCTGACATAATAAACAAGACAAAATATTAGGAACTAGCATTTCCTCTTTATTTATAGTAATCTGAGAGGGAGGCAGTTACCAGATTTAATTGTCCTTCAAGTTTTAAGTCTTCCATTATGTTTTGCAGAAGTAAGTTTACTCAATGCGCTTTTACTTACGCCAATTTCGCATTTCTTCTTCATGGACCAAATGAGTCTTAAAATCTAAACCGGCCACAGAAACAGTCTTAAAATAAGTATATGGTTTCTTCAGAGGGCCTACTAACAAATGTATAAATTTTAAACGGTAACTCAAAAATGTAAATTATGATTAAAATGGTCGGACTACATCTGGTCTTAAATTAGTGTTTGGCAACTTTCCATAGTCTTACTATTACGTATGGTAATTGGACAAAGCTGTACAACATGACAATAGCGAAACAATGCGGTAACCTAGAAATGTAAATAACTAACATATTTGGAGATTTTAAACTTATCACTATTATGGTTACGGCGAGTAACGATCTTTAAGACTTCGCTTATAGCATATACAATGGCGAAATCTATAACAATTTCACGAAGACAAACGGTAACCTTTATCGTAATTTGAATGTCCACGGGCTACAGGTCTAATAGTTGTACGATCAAACTATCGCACAACTATCGGCCAGGCGATAATGTGCATGAAGGACTATGTGAGCGCGCGCACTGCATTCAACTAAACTATCGCTCAACTATCGGTAGTCTACCGCATTCAGTATCGAACTATCAAAAATGACTGGCCAATAGTTACTATAACTATAGTTATATTTACAGTTATACAACTATCGGACAACTACCGGCCTGTGCATGAAGGACTATGTGAGCGCGCGCCTGGATTCAACTAAACTATTGACTAACTATCGGTCGGCTAAAAATCACAAGTGCTCGCAGATTCTCAAAACCAAACTATCGGCCGACAGTTTGATCACGATTGTCTTACGATTCCGACTAAACTATCGGTCGACTAAAAATCACAAGTGCGCGTTGGCTCTAAAAGTGCAAGTATTTTAACTACAGCTCACAGCACAGACATGGTCAATATGGTCATAGAGTAGCTACATTACTTATTATAGCGGCCTGTACACGTTGGCCCAACCATTGGCCAATACGTCGTATATTAACACTTTTGAAAGAACCTTTTAAACGTCTTGTTCGTTCAAAAGTGTCAATGTACGATGTATGTATTGGCCAGTGGTTGGACCAACGTGTACAGGCCGCTTATGGTGAACGCACGATTGTCCGATGCGAACGCTTCGAACAAGCCGAACAAAACGTGTTTTTAGAAATCTCTGGAAAGGTGAACGTGACGATTCGACATGGTGAGGTGTGCAAGGTTGTCTAGGTTTTATGTAAACAATTTTTTTTTTCATTCGGTTCATTCGAAACTCGAAACGTTCTTCTTGGATAAGTGTGCGTTTGCCTAGAAACCGTTTTATCGAAATAATTGTTGCCAATTCATAAATTTCACTAATGCTTTAAGCGCCAATCTAGTTTTCACACAAAAAGATCATTATACTTCATGCTTCGTCCTCAAGATTAGCTTGATTAACACTTGTAGTACGCCCTAGTAATCGCCAATTTCACACTATATTGAGAATATACCTACTTCTAAATTAAAAAAGTAATAAAAGACAATTATTATTTTTTAAATTTCAAATGCGGGTAGTCAATAGCGACCTGGCTCAAGCGCCCGTCATAGCTGTCATTCGCTTTCTAGTGCGTCGCCGTTTTACATCTAGTTTTTAAATTGTGTTAAAAAAGTTGTTAGTTGTTGTTAAAAGTGATTATTTAGGATGCCCAAATGCAAAAAAGATAATTGTGAACACATTAAACGAAAAATTATAAGATTGGGGAGGAAGTTGGAGCGAAAAAAGAAGCACCACCACACCGGTAAGATTCATCTTGTTTTGAGTTATCGGAACAATCCTATCGCTCGTCGTCCTTATCTAAAGGTACGTTATGTATTTTTATACATTCATAAGTCACTGGCCTTGACATATTATATTGCAAATTGAAGTTCAGTAACCTGGTTTTCTAACGTTCCGCAAAAAATGCAAACGATAATTACGTTCAACGATAAAACGTTTTGACTATTACTAAGTTTTTAAAATAAATACTTTTTGATAAAGTATAACAACATTATTAATTAATTTTAAAGTTGTAATTGAACATAAATGCATTAGTTCGTCGCAGACTTTTACAAGTTCTCGTATAAGTAGATTTCAAACAGTTTGCGGGCAGTACTTTCTATGAACTGGGACTGCTTCTTACTGAAAATAATTCACATAAGTGACTTAGCTAAAAAACAGCTATGTACTCTAAAGTATTATGCTTATTATAATGTGTCGATTTTCAATAGTTTGCGGACAGTACTTTTTTTTTCGAACTGGGACTGTCTCTTACGAAATTTAATTGCATACCTAAGGTTAAGCAATACATAACCTCAAATAATGATAACATAATCATCATTATATACACTGCAGTCACTGGGTCCTACAAACAGTACAACAGGACTGTTATAAGGTACTTTTAAGTGTTGTTTGCGGACAGTACGTGTTGTTATAACTGGGGACTGTCTCTTACAATATTATACTGACATGCTAAAATTGTATGAACATGAGCTTTACTCTGTCCCTTACATACGACCAAGAGGTCATAGTTGACCATGTTCTAAGGGTTAACCTGAAGGACAATTTGAACAAGTGCTGGAGCCACTTTTAGAACCAACCCAGTACATCCCAGTCTGAAAACATTACAAATATACAGGATGGTCATTCGTCGACTGAGGCTCCGAAGCGTGATCTACCTTCAGATCAAACGTCTGCTCTTGAAATAGAAAACATACAGTTAGATAGTGAAGTATTAGAAACATTAGGTACTGACCCTACTTCAGTCAGGAGTGCTGGAGTTTTCCAGCACTGGTCACAACAGGTATTAACAAAGAATTGCGTAAAGAACTCATAAGGATCATGTATCCCAGAAAATTGCAAATTGATTGACCCACCTGAGCTTGATCCTAAGATTAAAGCAGCTGTTTCAGATATTATTGCTAAACGCAATAAGGCCATTCAACTGAAACAGAAGGAATCGACTGCTGGAAACACTTGTTTGGTAAAATCTATACTATTATATTGTCTGCAAATGAGAAAGATACAGCCTTGCTAAAAACACTTATGGATTTGGCAAAAAATATGTGTGATTGTCAACATTCTAATTCAATTAACAATTTTTTTTTTCTGAATGCCGTGAAGATGGATCTAAGGGATTCTCTTCAAAATATTAAAATTGATAAGCAATTATTCGGCGAAAACTTAAGGGAAACCATAAAATCAGCTAAAGCTATTGACAAGTCTGGCACAGATCCAAAGCAATCAACGACACAAGAGTTTCCTAATAAGAAGCCAAGCTCTAATCCATACAGTTCTTCGCGAAATTTAAACTGGAAGGGTCCGGGTCCTAGTCGCAGGCCGACGGGCCCTCCCAGGACGAAGGAGCCTGCAACGACTTCGACGCGTAGACGGCTCATCAACTTATCGAAGCAGTCGCAGTATCCGTGGCAGAGACAGAACAACAGCCGACGTTAAATACGTTAACGCATGCAGGTCGTTTATCATTATTCTATAAAGAATTTTTAATGATTACCAAGGACCCACTGGTTCTTTTTTTCATATAAAAGGATACAAGATTCCCTTCAATCGAAAACCGATGCAACCTGTATCACCGTCAACCCGAAAATGTAGTAAAAAGGAAAAGGCTCTTTTCATACACGAAATTAAAAATTTGCTGTCTCTGCAATTTCAGAGATAACAGATCTGATCAATCTATCAACTATTTTTTAGTACCCAAGCCAAATGGGAAGATGCGCTTCATCTTAAACTTATCACTAAATAAATTTATTGACACAAGTCATTTTAAACTGGAGGATTTAAGAACAGTTATGAAATTGAGAGATTGTAACCGTGCACAGTAGACCTGAAAGACGCATACTTTTTGTTAAAAATTCACAAGGGAGACCGAAGATATCTAAGATACCAATTTGATCAAAAAACATATGAATTTAATGTCTTATTATTTGGCTTAAACACAGCTCCTTTGGTTTTTTCACTAAAGTCATCATGAAACCGGTATGAAACTCTTAAGATTATGTGGTTACCTGTTAACAATATATTTGGATCACCTCTGTCTAATATAAGGGTCTTAAAACTTACAAGATACCGTAAAGTTGCTTACAAGCTTAGGTTTCATTATAAATACCGATAAAAGTAATTTTATACCTTCTCAGTCTTGTAAGTTCTTAAGATGTAGTTTAGACTAAAATAAATTCTAGGTCACTTTGCCAAAATTAAATTTGCAATACAGAAATTTTCTAACTTAAAAAGGTGTACTGTTAATATCCGCCTGTCCCGCCGTGAAATGCAGCTGGTTGTATACTAAATTATTTGAAATATGTATAATAAGTACATGGATATACCTTGTTACTTGGAACAGGATTTCTATTGGTGGAGCCGCACCAAAATAAAAATAGACAAGTCTGACCTGGAAGTTTTTGCAGGTGCCCCAACTACGGGGTGGGGAATTGCATGTGGAGACGACAGAGCTAGTGGTTTATGGAGTGTAAAAGAAAGCAGACAATAAATTATTTAGGAATTCTTGCTGCGTTTATTGGTTTAAGATATTAACTGTCAAGTACTTCTACGAACTGACAATACCACGGTAATTTCCTACGTAAACCGTATGGGTGATATACACTCCCCACACCTGACAGAGATCGAAAAAGACCTCTGGCAATGGCGTAAACGTAAAAATCTTTACGTTTTTGCATCTCATATTCGATCTTCAGATAATACTATGCAGGCAGACCAAGAATGGCAGCTAGCTGATTATGCCTTTGAGTCCTCGATGGTGGAACCGGGTGGTTCGGTGTTCGATGCTGGGAATCATGTGAAAGGTAGCAGCCCCGTTAAAATAACATCAGCTGAAATCAAAAAGGCTATTCAGCAAATGACGAGCGGTAAATCTCCCGGACATGATGGCCTCAGCATCGAGCACCTGAGGCACGCAGGTGCTCACCTCCCGAGAGTACTTACAATGTTTTACACATTCTGCATTCGTCACAACTACTTACCAGATGATCACATGAAAACCATTGTGATACCAATAATTAAAAGTAAAACTGGTGATGCCTCTGACAAATGTAACTATAGGCCTATCTCTTTAGCCACAATTCTAGCCAAGATACTGGATAGTGTGCTTAATAAACACTTAAACCAACATGTAAATCTGCACGACGCCCAGTTTGGTTTTCGAACTGGGTTATCAACTGAGTCGGCAGTACTGTGTCTTAAGCACACTGTTCGGTATTACACGGACAGGAACACGCCCGTATATGCGTGCTTCCTGGACCTATCTAAGGCGTTTGATCGGGTGTCATACAATGTTCTATGGAATAAATTAAATAACAATACCAGTTTGCCGACGGAATTAGTCGGAATGTTTAAATATTGGTATGACAACCAGATAAATTTGGTTCGATGGGCAGGAGAGTTCTCCAATACCTACAAAATGCAATGTGGTGTGAGACAGGGAGGGTTGACCTCACCAACATTATTTAATATGTATATGAATGCGTTGATTGAGAAGCTTAGCAGCGCCGGGGTTGGCTGTTCAGTAGATGGTTGTTACGTAAATAACATAAGCTATGCTGATGATATGGTGCTGCTGAGCCCCTCAGTCAACGCCTTAAGGATATTGCTGGCAATATGCGAAAGATATTCAGTGACCCATGGACTCAAATACAACGTCAAAAAGAGTGAGATTTTGGTCTTTAAAGCCGGTACCAAAACCTACTCGGTTCCGCAAATAAATCTATGCGATTCTCCTCTTCGGATCGTTACACAATTTAAATATTTGGGTCATTGGGTCACGGAAAATCAGAAGGATGATGCCGACTTGGAAAGGGAGCGCAGGGCGCTGGCGGTGAGGGGTAATATGTTGTCACGCAGGTTTGCACGTTGTTCTCGTGAAGTAAAAATCACTCTTTTTAAAACATATTGTCAAACTTTGTACACGTGCAACCTGTGGAACAATTACACCAAAAAAGCCTTCAGTGCCCTCCGCGTCCAATACAATAATGCCTTCAGGGGGTTGTTGGGGCTGCCGTGGCGTTGCAGCGCCTCGGGGATGTTCGCTGCTTGGAACACAGACGGCTTCCACGCCGTGTTGCGCAAGCGAGTGGCTTCTCTCTGGGAGCGAGTGCGGGGCAGCACCAACACTCTCCTGATGGTCATCGCGGATAGGGTGGACAGTCCTATCCTTAAATGCTGGATGTCCATGCATGTGCAATCGAATGAGCACTTTAAATTCTACTAACACATTAGCTTTAAGTTGTTTTATTGTTACTAACACCACTGTATGGATTTATAATATTTTTTTAAATCTGAAATAAATTTTTTCTTTCTTTTCTTTCTTTCTTTCTTAAATTTCATAGGCCTGACATTGATACGCTAGTCGTTGAAATAATAAATGTCCAAGATATATATCATGGCATAAGGATCCGGATGCATACGCCGTAAATTTTTTTTTTTAGTGTCGTGGTCGAAATTCAATTTTTATGTTTTTTCTCCTTTCACAATAATTATTAAATGTTTAAGAAACATTATCTTTGACAATGTCACAGATATACTATACTATACTTAATAGTTGTTGCATTTTGGTCCACATAACCGTGGTATCCACTATTTAAGAGTCTTTTAATAAGTAAACAATTCCTTTTCAAAGCAGATTCAAACCTAATTTTATCTACAAATTCCAGCCGCAAACAAATGCGCAACTCCATTACCCTGGTGATGGTGATGATACGAAGAGGCGTCAAACAATTTTCTCTGGACGTCATGCTAAACTCCCTTTTGGATAACTCGTATAAACAATACGAAGTTTGCTATTAAAAGTGGTTTATTTATTGTCAACTAAATAAACTAAACTTATACGAAAGTATCAATTCCCGATATACAACATTTTTTTGCATCTGATTTTAACAGTGGCGCTCAGTATGGCACAATTAACTGTTATCATTCTGCTTTGGCTTTAATAACTAAAATTAATATCTCACAAAATCAAGAAACAAAAAGATTTATTAAAGGAGTTTTTCGTACCAGACCTCCACCCACTAAATTTAATGAAGTCTGGAATATAGCACAGGTTTTAAATTGTCTTGAAAAGTGGTTTGTAACGAAAGTTAGAATCTGGAAAAAATATAGCCATTGTTACAGCCCATAGGGTACGACAAACCCTTTCAAAAAATAATATTTGTAATATTAAGTCTTCTTTAGCAATTGAAATCAAAATTCCCCATTTTCATAAAGACATCTAGTGGTGGCGCAGCTCAACCATTGCTCGTTATACCATTCTATAAAGAAAAGCCAAGTATTTGTCCTGCAAGAGTTTTGATTACTTACCTTGAAATGACAATGTCTCTCTGTCCTGATTCCAACAATTTATTTATTAGTTACCGAAAGCCATATAAGCCTGTTACGTCACAAACCTTATACAAATGGATAAAAAATACGTTACATTTAAATGGAATTGATATTTCTACGTTCACTGCGCATAATACCCGGTATGCTGCTACGTCAGCTGCGCAAAAATTAGGTTTTAGCATAGACCAGATTATAAAACTGCAGGTTGGTTTTCAGAATCACATACGTTTGTCAAATTTTATAACAGGCCAGTAAACAGCAATTGTGATAAAAAATTTGGCAATACTGTTTTGAGTGCTTAATCAAAATATTTTTCGTTTATTTCATAAGCGATGTTGATTTTTTTATGTAACAAATAATACTTTTTTATTGCTTTTTGTTTCTATGTTGAGAAAATAAAGAAGCAAGCTATGTTATAATTTCAATCTATATTATTCAGTAACCTATTACAATTTTTGCATATTTTTCGAACACTTAGTCTCTAAACGTCTACAAGTGTTAATCAAGCTAATCTTGAGGACGAAGCATGAAGTATAATTAGAGATTAAACGAACTTACCTGAAGTGAAGTTCTATCTTAATTATACGAAGGCTTCGTCCGAAGAGATTAGCATCCCTCCCTCCCAAAAGTTATTACCTACTCCCCTATATTATTCGAAAAATATAATACTCCAAACTAAATGACAGCTATGACGGGCGCTTGAGCCAGGTCGCTATTGACTACCCGCATTTGAAATTTAAAAAATAATAATTGTCTTTTATTACTTTTTTAATTTATAAGTAGGTATATTCTCAATATAGTGTGAAATTGGCGATTACTAGGGCGTACTACAAGTGTTAATCAAGCTAATCTCTTCGGACGAAGCCTTCGTATAATTAAGATAGAACTTCACTTCAGGTAAGTTCGTTTAATCTCTAAATTTTACAAATTAATCTATTAAAGTGGTTATAACGATTATTTCGATAAAATTGAATGAAGCTGGAGAAACCCTGCACACAACGGTTACAACACTAGTATTTAAAAAATAAAGACTGAGAACGTAACTGTTTTACGAGACGTTTCGTAGTGAATCGAATCTGCGTTTACTTTAGAATAAACGCAAAAATAATACGCGGAATACACTTTACCTTTATTTATGATGCTTTCAAAAATGTAACATACTATTTTCATACACCTTTGATAAGTAATCACCATATATTTGATTTTTTGGTTTTCGTAACAAGTTACATTCTAGGGTCATTACCATGTGTCAAAACGGGCATCTTAATTTGTGACGACTGTAGTGCCATGTTGCCGCTCGATCACAACGCTCGATAGTCCACTATCGATAGCATTTCGATAGTCTATCGATAGTTTAATCAAAAACAATAGTATCGATAGTTTTCGATTGTATCGATACTATCGGTAGTATCGATCTCTCTTTTAATGCAATACTATCTCTAAAAAACAAATACTATCGATAGTATCGATAGTATTGCTTTTCAATATTAATAAACTATCGATACTATCGATAGTTTTTGACAATCGATTGTTACCTTTATTTCAATAGTATTGATTGCATTTACACCGGCATCGGCAGATGGGTAGATAGAACCGATACTTTGAATTAAAGGTCACTATTGATTGTAATTCTATCGATAGTTCGGCACACAAATTATATAGACTACAGTACAGTCGTCACAAATTAAGATGCCCGTTTTGACACATGCCAAAGTGACGTGATTAGGCATGTAACCATACGAGTCTGTGATCGATTCTCGCGATTAATCGATTTAGGTTTTGAGTAATTAATCGATTATAGTAGGTTTGCAACTTATGTGGATTAAGACGAAACTTATTATTATAAAATGTTAAACTTACTATATAGGTACCTACATATACTTATACTTTTAATAAAAATATTATTAACGGCTCGCGATGCCGTATTGCATCACTAATTCACCGTTCAAATATTCGCTATTTTCTCAACAAAAACATATATCAGTCAATAAATCAGTCATAGTATTTCTTACAAGAGAAGTATAGCTTTGTATTTTATTTGGTTTTAACCAATCACAATCAAATGTCATTTCATAGTAGACAAGTGAAGTTCAGTGTCGAAAAAAACAACAAAAATTGAGTTCCATCTTCAAGTAAGTACCTTGCCAAACTTTATTTTATTATATTTACGTGCTACTGAGTATTTTAGTGTGTTTCTGATGCTTGACTTTATAGGAAAACATATAAATCTATTTGAATTTTGTTTTAGTTTTTTTTACATCCAGTGATAATAGTGAGTGATGCCGAACGGCATCCTTAGCCGAAAACGATATCAGATTTATTGGAATTGAGTGACTTGTGGGTCAGGCCGTAGATTTTGCCACATTCGAGGGTACAAAAGTCTCCGCCTCATATAATTTTAAATATAGTACTCTTAGAAATGTCTCAATCTTATCATCGTGTTTCCTAAGAAATAGCAAACCAAGGCAGATATAGATATTTGGATAAGTTTATATATTTGGAAAACTATTTGACATTTCCCTCCCAAAAGTGACGGATTTTTTATAAAAACCGCGAATCCGCAGTGGTAGGTGTACAGCTTAAAGATCGATAAAATTATCATTTTTTAACTTATTGATGAGCTGTTTGATTTGACGTTATAAAATAATAATAAGGTTGCCATTCCTTTAATATCTTTGCGTCTTTCCTAAGAAAAAAGATAAATTTTCGGCAATAAGATTTTTTTTTTGAAAAACCATTTCTTTGCGCTACTTATATTGCGCAACCATTTTCACCCATTTTATGGTTTTAAAACATTTATTAAGATTTTGTTTGAGTGCTGGCATCACCAAAGTATCGTATTCTATGGTCAATGCAGCGTTGACGACCATATTTTTTGACATTTCGGTGTCAACTCCGATCAAAGTGAAAAGTGTCGCCTACTTTGCAGAGTGCATTTTTTGAGATTTCAAGGTAAGTTTTTGATTAAAACTTATAATTGTTGTTGCGCATGGTTTAATTAGATGTGTGTGATCGGTATATGTTAAACTAGCCTTGTTAAATAGTATATTTTAAGAGTTATAATCGATTTCATTTGCGCCTCGGTTCCGCAAAACTGTCTTTATGTCACTTTGCGATACCGGTTGCGTAGAAATTGCGCCACTTATTTTACGCTATTGAATAATAGTGCATGCACACAAGGTTTTCAAGTTTTTTATTATTTTGTATTACTTTTAGCGGAATAAACATGACTAGCATTACTATTAATTGATTTGTTAGATTTTATTAATATTCTATAAGTACAGGGTGTTCGGCAGAACGTTAAACATACGAAAATAGGGGTAGGTGCGGTGGTCTGCTACCTAACCAGCCTCAAAGATTTTACCTAGGTCCAAAGTTTTTTTATTTTGTATTTTATAAGTTTTGGAATTTCGTCACTTTCATACTAACTTTTAAACCCATGTAACTTTTTTTTTATTGACAGATCAATTTTTTATTATTATTTTTGGCATCCTAATGGTTGGCAGGTCCTTTTAAAAGTGATACTTCAAGCAGGTTGTTGCTAGAGTCAAAGTAATGGACTCTCAAACATTGAAAAGAGTTGAAATAAATTTTAAAGTTGATAATACAACTTTTTATATAATTAATAATGAATAATACCAAATACCTCCATCTAACAAATTAAATGTATTTTTTTTGTAAATTGAACAAATCATACATTCCAGTTCATTGTGCGCAATATATAAAAAAGAATTACTCATAGGTACATTATTGTTAATTATTAATTAAACATACTTACATACCAACATCGTGTTTCTTTTTCTAGTTTGATGCAATACCTCTTGTTAGTACATGTTTGTTAAATAAAATCACATTAATGTACTTGCTCCTTAATAATTTTGCGCTACCATTTTGCACCACTTTGTGCGACCGACTCGTAGAAAATTTTGCGTCACCATTGCGCTATTTGTGGCAAAATCTACGGCCTGACCCTTGTATGTTTCATGTTACTTCTTATGGCTTTGTCCATTACAATGTTCTTTGCAGTTAGGACTAGTTGTTTGATTTATATTTTTGTCATAACAGAGGCTGTAATTTGCACGATGTACTTGCTGTCCTTGAAAAATGATAAAGCCTTGGTATCATCACAGCGTAAGAACTAAGGAAATATATAGACTGTGGTATCATCGTATAATCGTGTATACCTATTCATTGAGCCACCATACCCAGCAATCCCAACTGATGAAGATTCTAGCGACGAAGATCAACCAGGTTAGGTTAACAATCTTACAGGCCGGCAGCTCAGCTCTAGGTCAGCTCAGTGGTCTTGGCTGATAATAAAAAGTAAAAAATAAATATGTAGTTTAAAAAACTATAAAATCACACTTTTATAGGAACAGACTAAAAGTACAAAATAACCGTCTATTCAGTAACTGAAATAAAAAGCGTGGTGCGCGTTGTCAATATTAAGTAAGTACTTGAATGCATGCTCTGCAAAGGGCGCACCACGCTTTTTATTTCAGTTACTGAATAGAAGGTTATTTTGTACTTTTAGTCTGTTCCTATAAAAGTGTGATTTTATAATTTTTTAAACTACATATTTATTTTTTACTTTTTAGTTTAACAAATGGCAAGCTATGGATGGGGATGGTAATCGATTTCACAGTCCATTTATGTGTCTGCCCACCCCGTAAACATTATAACTCAAAGTCACGCCTGTATGTATTTAGTTTTACAAACTCAAGTGGAGTCTATTAGGTACCAGATGCGCGAGCCGAACCCTTACTTCCTCCCTGCTCCATCATCCCACCCTCACCACCAAGTGAAGCGAATAGGTCTCATCAGAACGAAACAAATGAGCCCAAACTCGAGGGGTTTCCTAGTGGTAATTAAGGATTGCTACCGAGTTCCTCCCTGCTCCATCATCCGACCCTCACCACCAACTGTAGCGAATAGGTCTCATCAGAACGAAACAAATGAGCCCATCTCGAGGGGTTTCCTAGTGGTCATTAAGGAGTGCCACTGACCTCCTCCTTGCTCCATCATCAGACCCACACCACCAAGTGTTGCGAACAGGTCACATCAGAACGAAACAAATGAGCCAGAACTCGAAGGGTTTCCTATTGGCCATTAAGAAGTGCCACTGGCTTCCTCCCAGCTTCATCATCAGACCCTCGCCACCAAGTGAAGCGAATAGGTCTCGTCTGAACGAAACAAATGAGCCCAAACTCGAGGAGTTTTCTTGACGTCATTAAGGAGTTTCACTGGGTCCTCCCAGCTCCATCATCAGACCCTCACCACCAAGTGTAACAAATAGGTCTTATCAAAACGAAACAAATGAACACAAACTCGAGGTGTTTCCTATTGGTTATTAAGAAGTGTCACTGGCTTCTTTCCTGCTCCATCATCCGACCCTCACCACCAAGTGAAGCGAATAGGTCTCATCAGAACGAAACAAATGAGCCCAAACTCGAGGGGTTTCCTAGTGGTAATTAAGGATTGCCACTGAGTTCCTCCCTGCTCCATCATCCGACCCTCACCACCAACTGTAGCGAATAGGTCTCATCAGAACGAAACAAATGAGCCCATCTCGAGGGGTTTCCTAGTGGTCATTAAGGAGTGCCACTGACCTCCTCCTTGCTCCATCATCAGACCCACACCACCAAGTGTTGCGAATAGGTCACATCAGAACGAAACAAATGAGCCAGAACTCGAAGGGTTTCCTATTGGCCATTAAGAAGTGCCACTGGCTTCCTCCCAGCTTCATCATCAGACCCTTGCCACTAAGTGTAGCGAATAGGTCTCGTCTGAACGAAACAAATGAGCCCAAACTCGAGGAGTTTTCTTGACGTCATTAAGGAGTTTCACTGGGTCCTCTCAGCTCCATCATCAGACCTTCACCACCAAGTGTAACGAATAGTTCTTATCAAAACGAAACAAATGAGCCAGAACTCGAGGTGTTTCCTATTGGTCATTAAGGAGTGCCACTGGCTTCCTCCCTGCTCCATCATCAGACCCTCACCACCAAGTGCAGCTCATAAGTCTCGTCAGAACGAAACAACGGAGCCTAAACACGAGGGGTTTCCTAGTGGTCATTAAGAAGTGCCACTGGCTTCCTCCCTGCTCCATCATCAGACCCTTACCATTAAGTGTAGCGAATAGGTCTCATCGTAACAAAACAAATGAGCCTAAACTCGAGAAGTTTCCTAGCAGCCATTGAAGAGTTCTATTACCCACCTCTTGACTCCATCATCAGATCAGCTCGATGGTAGCAAATTATTGTATTGTCATGGGATTCATATAGACTTGCAAAGTTTCAAATCAATACGACAATTAGAAGTAGGTTAAAATTGAACTCCAAGATTTTCTTACATTGTGACTTAGTTACAAGTGAAGCTAATAAAAGTGTGGTAAAAAGAAGGTCCACGATAGCAAAAGCACTTCATTGACTTTGAACGATACCGATAACGAATATGAGTTTTCATTGCTGTCTACTTTACTAGTCGCGTGTCTTCTCGTGGTCGTTTATCTAGTCCTGGTAATCGTCGAGGAACCCACTGATGGAGGTAAGCGCTGAAGGTGTGCATTTGGTACATGTCGTAGCCAAACCAGATCTGAGTGTTGTAAATGTGGCGTTGGACTGGGCTTGGAATGCAATTTACCTATTCATAGTACCTTATTTTTGTATTAAATAGCGATTTTTAAACTTTTAGTATTGATTATAATAAATATGTAGTTTAAAAAACTAAAAAAACACACTTTTATAGGAACAGACCAAAAAGTACAAAATAACCGTCTATTCAGTAACTGAAATTAAAAAGCGTGGTGCGCGTTGACAATATTAAGTACTTGAATGCATGCTTTGCAAAGGGCGCACCACGCTTTTTAATTTCAGTTACTGAATAGACGGTTATTTTGTACTTTTTGGTCTGTTCCTATAAAAGTGTGTTTTTTTAGTTTTTTAAACTACATATTTATTTTTTACTTTTTAGTTTAATAAATGGCAAGCTATGGGTGGTTGATAATCGATTTCACAGTCCATTCATGTGTCTGCTCACCCCGTAAACATTATAACTCAAAGGCGTGATTGTATGTATTTAGTTTTACAAACTCAAATAGAGTCTATTAGTTACCTACCAGATGCGCGAGCTGAACCCTTACTTTCTCCTTACTCCATCATCAGACCCTCACTACCAAGTGTAACGAATAGGTCTTATCAACACGAAACAAATGAGCCCAAACTCGAGTGGTTTCCTATTGGTCATTAAGGAGTGTCACTGGCTTCTTTCCTGCTCCATCATCAGACCCTTACCACCAAGTGTAGCGAATAGGTCTCATCAGAACGAAACAAATGAGCCCAAACTCGAGGGGTTTTCTTGAGGCCATTAAGGAGTTTCACTGGCTTTCTCCCAGCTCCATCATCAGACTCTCACCACCAAGTGTAACGAATAGGTCTTATCAACACGAAGCAAATGAGCCCAAACTCGAGTGGTTTCCAATTGGTCATTAAGGAGTGTCACTGGCTTCCTTCCTGCTCCATCATCAGACCCTTACTACCAAGTGTAGCGAATAGGTCTCATCAGAACGAAACAAATGAGCCAGAACTCGAGGTGTTTCCTATTGGTAATTAAGAAGTGCCACTGACTTTCTGACTCCTCCCTGCTCCATTATCAGACCCTAACCACCAAGTGCGACTAAAAAGTCTCATCAGAACGAAACAACGGAGACCAAACTCGAGGGGTTTCCTAGTGGTCATTAAGAAGTGCCACTGGCTTCCTCCCTGCTCCATCATCAGACCCTCACCATCAAGTGTAACGAACAGGTCTTATCAGAACAAAAGAAATGAGCCTAAACTCGAGGGGTTTCCTAGCAGCCATTGAAGAGTTCTATTGCCCACCTCTTGACTCCATCATCAGATCAGCTCGATGGTAGCAAATTATTGTATTGTCATCGGATTCATATAGACTTGCAAAGTTTCAAATCAATACGACAATTAGAAGTAGGTTAAAATTGATTTCCAAGATTTTCTTACATTGTGACTTAGTTACAAGTGAAGCTAATAAAAGTGTGGTAATAAATAAGCCTCTCTGTATTAAAGTTTTTATATCCTTATTTCAAATGATCTCCTCTAGGTTTGCTGACTTTACGATAAGAGGTATACCTCAATATTAGATACTAGTTAAATGTTGAGGATGCGGATAAAATAAACTAAATGTGGTTTTCTCTCTTGCGATAAATAAAAAGCCTTGTTTTCCATCAATTAAGTAGCGTGTGTAATGAAAAAGTGAAAATTTTACAATAAAAGAAAATAAAAAATGAACAAAAGATTAGCGAAATACAAAATCTGCACCCGCGATTGGTGCCCTAAAATGCAACGTGCGGCCGGGCGCCGCTGATTGGCGCATTACTGATGCACCATAAAAAACAGCTTCCGCGATCCATACTAGATGCCGCTACTCGTTCCCAAACATACCCCCGGCCTTGGAAGCACCAGCTTACGAAACCCCTGCAGCTTCGATAGGGAATTCGTCGCTGAAGAGAGGGCATATCCTAGTAACAGCGCGCCTGAGGCTGTGCGGACGTCTGCTACTCTCACGATTCCATCTTTACCCTGTATGGCTCTCTCCACACGACCCATTTGCCATTTCATCGGCGGTAGGTTGTCGTCTTTGATGACGACGAGGGTATTAGGCGTTAGGTTGTCCACGCTTGCCGTCCACTTGACTCTTGACTGCATTTCGGAAATGTATTCCTTGCTCCAGCGAGACCAGAAGTGCTGGCGTAGCTGCTCAACCCTCTGGTAGCGAGTAAGCCGATTAATTGGCGCGTCTTGATAGTCAGAACAAGCAGGTGACGTGAGTGGACGACCGACGAGGAAGTGAGCTGGGGTCAGCGGAGCGAGGTCTTCTGGGTCCGACGATAAAGGGCTTAGAGGACGAGAATTGAGGACTGCTTCCACTTGCGCTAGTAACGTGGTTAGCTCTTCAAATGTTAAGTGCGCGTTGCCTACCACGCGATGAATGTGGTGCTTGCATGACCGTACTTCTCGTTCCCACAAACCACCGTGATGAGCAGAGTAGGCAGGTATGAACTTAAATTGAATTTGTTGACTGGTTGCGTATTCTTTAATTTCAGATGAACAATTTTCTAAAAACCTTTTATTAAATTCGTTCATTAAACCGACAAAATTGCGACCATTGTCCGAAAAAATTACCTCCGGTTTGCCACGCCGCGAAACGAAGCGTTTTAGAGCGAGTAAGTATGCGTCAGAAGACAGATCGCTTACAAGTTCCAAGTGTATTGCGCGCGTAACAAAGCAAATAAATAAACATATATATGCCTTAATAGTTTTAGCAACCCTTCCCTTTCGATTTAATACGAACACTGGTCCCGCATAGTCAACACCGCATTGCATAAACGGATAAGTTGGCGTAACCCGCTCTGCAGGTAAGTTGCCCATTAGGGGAGTGACAACCTTAGCTTTCAAGCGCGTACAAATGATACATTCGCGTATTACCTTCTTAGGCCGTTTGTGCACTACCACTGAATTTTACCGATCCGGAAAAAAACGGATGCTTGTATTTAATTAATTACTAATATAAATGATTAATTATTAAAATACAAGCATCCGTTTTTTTCCGGATCGGTAAAATTCAGTGGTAGTGCACAAACGCCCTTAGCGAGATCACGCCCCCTTACCGGCCACCAGCGCTCGCGCAGCGCGCACAGCAGCGCCTGCTGCGCTGCGTGCAGTAGCTGCTTGTGCTCGTAGCGGAAGAGTAACACTGAAAAGTGATGTTTGCTCGAAATAAGCACGGGATGCTTTTTATCATAATGAAAGTGGGGTGAGTATTCGATGCGACCGCCTACTCGAATTAACTTATCTTCCCCAATAAATAAATTTAATTTACCTAAATTATGCTTAGGTTTTAATTTACCTTATTATTGACTTAGAATACCCAGTGGGTAAAATATTTGCGAAACAGTTGAAAAAATTATTCTTTTTGATAGTTGAATAGGTTTGTTTTCAAACTCTGTAGTAAAATGTAACATATCAGACTGGTTATACCATCAAATGCCTAGCGTTTTGCACTGAACGTTTTGACCCAACGTTAACTCTTTCGAACAGTGAGGTGCCTGCGACTGGTCACCATGATCGAAATTAAATACCCACTTTCGAAGTGGAAAACAACCCGCCATGAGCGTTTTCGCGGTGTTTGCACATAATTCCAATAATTTAGTTTTGTCATCATGACCCAGGACCAGGTCATCGACGTAAAAACTATCATTTATAACCCTTTTGACGTCACAGTCATCACATTCGGCGGCTAGTTGCTTTAAACAGCGACAACTTAGAAATGCCGCGGCCGACATCCCATATGTGATCGTGTTCAAACGGTAAACGCCAATGGGTTGCGATGAGTCATCACGCCAAAGTATCAACTGTAAGTCCCTTTGGTCAGGTGATACAAGTACCTGTCTATACATTTTCTCTATATCGGCACAGGCTGTATATTTATACTGCCGAAACCGCAACAATATAGAAAAAAGATCACCTTGTATCGCAGGTCCCACTAACTGTATGTCATTAAGTGACTTACCACTAGTGGATGGGGCACTGGCATTAAAAACCACGCGTAGCTTGGTGGTAGTGCTATGGGCTCTAAATACACCATGATGTGGCAGGATAAAATGTGGTTCACCAAAGGACTTTACTGGTGTCATGTGACCTAACTTGATATACTCCTGTAAAAACTCGGAATACATCTTTTTATACTCGGGTGCGCGATCGAGTCTTTTTTCTAAAGCTATAAACTGCCGTTCAGCTTGAGAATAAGTCTTACCTAAGACACTAGCTGATTCTTTGAGTGGAATGCGAACGCAAAACCTCCCGTCACTATCGCGCGTAGTATTTTCTACGAAAGACTTTTCGCACTCCAACTCCTCATCAGTGAGCGTATTTTGAGCCTTAGGTAGCTCTTCAAGCTCCCAGAACTGCCGTAGCTGTAAATCAATAGATTGAGTTAAATTACAATGAATAAAACTATTTTTGGGCGCGCTATTTATGGAACCCGACAATATCCAACCAAATTGCGTATTTTGCAAGAACGGGCCGCTGGGCAAACGAATTTAACCATCTGTGAGTAAGTCCCAGAATCGATCTGCGCCTATTAATATGTCGATATCTTGAGACTCGAAAAAATGCGGATTAGCCAGCTGAACATTTTCAGGAATCCTGAAGTGTGCGCTTTGTATGTTGACAGCTGGCAGTGTTGTTGTTATTTTCGGCAAAACAACACACTTAATGCGCGTGGAGTAATTGTTTACTCGTGATTTTAATTCTATGTCGCAAATCTGCGTTGAATGCGACACAGAATTACCTACGCCTCGTATTTCGGTAGTGGACTGTAAAACTTCTATATCTAATAAATCGCATAATGATTTTGTTATAAAACATCGTTGACTCCCGCTGTCAAGAAGTGCGCGCGCTAAATGAAAACTATTATGTTTGTCGGCAACTTCGACTAAAGCAGTAGACAACAAAATAGGTTGTACACCTAGATCATGCGTAATAGTATGCGCCTGTGTTATTTGAATAGGTGCAACCGGCGTTGACGACACTAACAGCTGATTGGCCCGCGATGCGTCCGTGCTGGTCGCGACCGCTTGCTTATTGATAACAGGATTCGCAGATAACATGGTCGCACTCGAATTTGCGTTTAATTCCTCGCTGTCGACATGTATAAGCGAATTATGTTTTTTATTACACTTCCTGCAAGGCCCGAATCGGCAATCGCTTACAGAATGACCCGAACGCAAGCAGTTTTTACATAACTTGTGTTTTTCCACTAAGTTAAGTTTTAAATACAGTTGCAAAACTTCTGAAGTATTCGGAATAATTACGTAATACTTCTCATAAAGTTTCTTTCCATCAGAATTTTTCAAAATAAATTCGTTTGAAAATATTGGCATTTTTTATCTTAGGTCAATCTTGCTAGAAAATATCGTGCCCGAGTCCGGCGGGCGACGACGACGACGGATGAACAAACAACTCGTGCGCGGCGCGCGGCGCCCGCCGCAGAACAAATTCTAGTGGCGCATGGCAGGCGGCGCGCGCGGCGCGCAGGGCGGGCGGGCGAGATTAGCGGGGCGGGGAGTGGGAGGCGATGCCCCCCGGGGAATTATTCGACCGCTCCCCTTCCCCGCAGAGAAGGATTCATAATGTTTCGCAATAATTCGCGGTCTAAGAAAATATTTCAATTTCGATAAAAATAAACGTGAGCGAAACGAAGTGCTTACCTATTTGCTCAGTGATGGATTGATGGTGAATTGGTTGTTATTATTATTGTAGCGTAATTAGCGTACCTAAGTAAAATTTTAATGTTTATTTTATTCCTTACCTATGTAAGGCGACATTAACAACAAAAATAGGTAGGTACCTACTTACAGCAAAACACTAATTTTTATAGGTACTAGCGGCCCAGCCCGGCTTCGTTTGAACAATTTGTGGGTGCTTCGAATCTGTGATAACTTTTAGAAGTTATCATTTAAATTCATTTAAATGAAATAGGTATGGTAAAGGATAATTTTGATCTACCTCAATGATATCGTTTTACCTACATTAAATGGCCAAGGTAACTTATATAGGTACTTATTTGGATAAGGATTAATACTGATTAGGAGACATTAGCTTTGCAAATAAAGTAATATTTTTAAATAACTTAATAAATATAAAAATTACTGTGAGTCAACCTATAGAAATAAGGCGACTTCGGGTCTTTTTTGTAGGCCTCTATGATATACAATGCTGTAGTAAATTATTTTGATGTAGGTAGGTATCTCATACGGTTAAGGGTGGTATTCCACTTTTCAAAGATCTTTGTCCAAGAAATAGGACGTCGAATGTATGAAATTGGACGTCAAAGTCGTCCAATATGCGTCCAATTTCTTGGATCCAATGCATACTGGACAAAGATCTTTGATGAATGGAATACCACCACCCTTAGCCAGCAGCGTTCGCAATGTACCTAAGCGCTCGAAAAATCGTTTTTTGACGGCTTCATCAAAAAATATGTAATTTTTCTCTATTATATAAATACGTAATTAGAATGTTTTGTATGTAGGTATTTATTTATAAACCTTCGAGAATAAATTTTCTAAATAACAGTGACAGCTGCATCGAAATCCGATGCGTGGTTTAAAAGAAGAAAGGTTAGAAACAGACAGACAGAGGCGGAGAGTGACTTTATTTTATACTATGTACCTACCTACTTACCTACCTAGTGATAGTGAAGTGATGACCTAAGCCTCGGCACGGCACTTGTATTGCTAGGTACGACCACTTATATTGTGGTTCGACGGCTATGCTGATGACGGCTATACTCCGTGACTCCGTGCCGAGTTTTGTACCTACCTAGCAGTGGCAAAACGAAAGGGTACCTACATACCTACAAGCCGATTCTAATCGGCTTACCTTATTATAGTTTAAAACCTTTTATCATAGTATAAAAATATGTTTTCATCCGTTTCAAGCAATTCAAAAACATTAAAAATTCGCTAAAATAATAGGTATTTAGGTAGGGTATATGTGCCTACTTAAGTACCTACTTCTACACTTAAAACTTCCACAGACATTTTATTTAAGAGGTACCTAGATAGTAAGATATCCATCCATACTTCTTTTACTATGATTATGATACTATGATTGACTATTTTTCTTGCTTAGGTAGGTATTTAAAAATAAGTGTCAAAACTGCTTTCTACTGCTTTTTTACCGATTGCTGCTTTTTTATCGTTACCTACTCCCGTATTTTTCGACGATCGAAATATTCCGAATGTTTCGTAATACTTCGGAATATTTCGTAAGTATTCCACGGGAAAGATTCGGAATTATTCCCGACTGCAACTGTAGTTTTAAATCAACATTTAAATCTAAAAATTGCTGGCAAGAATAAAGAGGATGCTTGCCGTTACACAAATATAATACATATTATTTACACGGGACTGACTAGCGTGCTGCGATTTGTTGCTAGAAACATTGCAGTGAACATTTTCGTGCTTTTTATTGTAAACATTATGATTCTGGTTACTTTTACTATGCGATACTAACAATGTTTCCAGCATGTCAGCCCTGCGCTTTAGGAATCGTAGTAAATCGTCAATTTTAAAAGTTACCTTGGAGTCGCCATGGTTTGTACATTTATATTGCTCCCATTCGCGTTCCGTGACGGGATCTAATTTTGACACAACAATATAAATTATTAAAGTGTCCCATGAATCTGTGGGTTCGCCAAGCAGGCTTAAAGCACGTAAATTCTTCAAAATCGTGTCTATAAGACGCCTTAGGGATGCAGGTGACTCCTTGGTAAGCGCTTGGATTGAAAATATAGCTTAAACATGGTTGTGAATAAGCAAGTTGGTATTATTAGAGCGATTTAATAACAATTCCCATGCAATTAAATAATTAGCAGCTGAAAACTCTAAGCTATCGATAACTAGGCCTGCGCTGCCTTTTAGTGAAGATTTTAAGTAATGAAACTTTTGAATATCACTAATTTCATTCGAGTAATGAATAAGTGATGAAAACGTGTCTCGAAACTCTAACCAGTGTCCGTAATCACCGTAAAAGATAGGTATTGAAACTGTGGGCAATTTAACCGATTGATGTATATTATTGTTACTACACTTAGAACTTGTAGCAACCGGCTCAGTGTCTAACATACACTCGGCTCTGGTCAATACGCTGTAATAACAATCCTCAAAAGAATCGCGCTGAGATAACTCATTTTCTAACTCGCTTTCTGATACGAGTTCCTCGATTTGAGATTGGGCGTTTTCACATTGGACGATAACGGTAACGACACGATATTACACCGATATCGTCCCGATATCGTCCGCCGATATCGGCACGATATCGGCACGATATCGTCACGATATCGGAACGATATCGGTGTGTGAAACGATAACCAGCAGCTTGCTATGCGGTTAGTCGCATTACGCCAGCTAAAGTAACCGCGCGGCTCCAAGTTTTATATTAGTTATTATACTAGTATATTCGAGGTAATAATGGGAGCAGTAAACAAATTACGTTTGCTTTATCTTTTATATTTACGGCGAAAAAAACGATATCGTCAAAGAACATTTTGGGTTGATCCTATTCTTCAAGTGCGATATTTAGAGGGAATATATTACCTTCTCTTCGATAAACTGTGTGCGCGAAGTAAAATGTTTTATAATTTTTTTCGAATGAGCCAGGACACTTTCGAGGACATTTTATTTATTTGGTGGATCAATAGTTAAAATACCAACTATGAAACTATTAATAGCTACAGTAAACCAATTATAGATCCACACCAATAAGGCACATTATTTTTACATGCACATATTACTTACCTATATAAAAAAAAGCGCCTTTAAAAAAATGCCACCAAAAAGTAAAAAATAAATAATACCTCTATACTGAATTAACACCAAATAACGTAAGTAAGTACTTTAAAGACGTTCGGGCACTTCAAAGTACTTACCTACTTAAGTTATTTGTTGTGAATACAGTATTAGAGTTAGAGGTATTATTTCTGACTTTTTGGCGGCATTTTTTTGAAGGCACTTTTATTTTTTATAAAAATATTTTTTGTCATTCTTTTTAGTGCATCATGCAGGCAATTTTCGTGTACCTACCTATTATCTTGGTAAATAGTACCTATAGTATAAACACATCTTAGATTTCTGCGCGAACTGTCCATATAAATAAAACACTTTCACGGATTTTTTCACGCAATTTATTTAACAACAACCAAGGTGTTAAATAAATTGCGTGAAAAAATCCTCGATAGTGTTTTATTTACACCTATAGATTGCTTAAACTGTGCCTATAGAGTATGTTAGGAATGTACACATAAACCGCATCAATCACAAATACTCATCTGATGTAAAACGTATCAAAATCGATTCAGCCAAACGTGAGATATTCACGGACAAACATACATAATGTACAAACAATACAAAACATAATGTACAACATACATAATGTATAAAGGGTCAAACTGAGAACCTCCTTTTTCAATGTCGGTTGTAATACCAAAACCTTCTCCTAAATGTAAGAAATACTTTTCTGAAAACCCCATCTCGCGGACAAACCTTCATACATACATACGGGTCAAACTGAGAACCTCCTTTTTTGAAGTCGGTTAAAATACTAAAACCTTATCCTAAATGTAACAAATACTTTCCTGAAAACCCGCTTTAAATCAGTTCAGCCAAAAGCGAGATAATCGCGGACAAACATACATACAAAAAAATACAGGTCAAACTGAGAAGCTTCTTTTTTTTGAAGAAATAAATAAAAAACAATAACTTAAAAATTATTACTATCGTTCGGTCATTTTCGATATTACATACTCGAAGTAGAAGGGAGAGGTGAGGCGGGAGGAGATCCACCTCCTCTCTCCTCTCCACCAATCAACAAGCAGGCATAATCGTCGCGGAACTCACACCTAGCAAATCAAGAAACAAGCGCTACCTAGCGGTGGCTTTTAGCGTAAAAACCCAAAAATGCAGTAAATAACAGATAAACTGTTAATCACCCTTGGTTACTTTCGTTAATAACCGGCTTCGCATCTTCCGCACTTGTGTCGTCACCGATATCGGCACGACAGACGATATCGTTGACGGTAACGACACAGTGTGAAAGCATTTAGTAGTGATTGTATGAAACTGCCAGTCCGACGATATCGTGCCGATATCGTGTCGTTACCGTTATCGTCCAATGTGAAAACGCCCATTGGATGGTGTTAAATTCAGCGTAAAGATCAGTGACGCCTTGAACACGTAGTTTCAAACCGACACGCAACTTTTCGGACAACACTTTTTCGCTAGTTTCAACAGTATCTAGGTACCTAATTGGCAAATCTAGTTACCCTGCCTTTTACTGTGCCTCGTTTTTTGACGAAACTTCCTAAAAGCTCGGAAGGCACCTTACTAGTGCTCGTTGTTGGAGTTTCAAGGCCCATCACGTAATCAGTGAAAAACAAGGAGTAACTTACGGTTTGATCCACAGAACAGAAAGTGGTTTGATCCGCGAATGCACACACACTTAGCTTTGGCTCTCCTTTCTGCCGTCGAGATGTCCAAACATAGACTTGCGTCTCGATCGCGGCAGTCCTCACTCCCTGGATAGATAGTATCCTGTCCTATCTTGCGTGTTCCAGAGATGCTGAAGCGGAGACCCGAGGAATCCGAGGATGCGTTTTTCCAACGGATGCGTAGGTCGCTGGTTCTAATATCTTGGCGTCGAAGTACCAAATATGTTGAGGATGCGGATAAAATAAACTAAATGTGGTTTTCTCTCTTGCGATAAATAAAAAGCCTTGTTTTCTATCAATTAAGTAGCGTGTGTAATGAAAAAGTGAAAATTTTACAATAAAAGAAAATCAAAAATGAACAAAAGATTAGCGAAATACAAAATCTGCACCCGCGATTGGTGCCCTAAAATGCAACGTGCGGCCGGGCGCCGCTGATTGGCGCATTACTGATGCACCATAAAAAACAGCTTCCGCGATCCATACTAGATGCCGCTACTCGTTCCCAAACATTAAATTATGCTACTATATTATGCTAGCGGTGCCATAACGGCATCACCCCATTTTTCCAAAACTATAAGAGATATTGATTTTTTATAAATGAAATTACATCAGTTTGATCGTTATTAACAACATATTAAAAAAAAATTAAAATCCGTAGCAGTAGAAAAATTCCACCGTTAATGGGTTAAAGTATAAAGTGACCATTTATGACCTAGAAACTTGAATCGAATCCACTTAAATTGCATAATTTATATAAAAGTGCAAGTATTTTTACTACAGCTCGCAGCACAGACATGCTCATTGCTCATAGTAGGTACTAGGGACATACATTACTTATTATAGCGGCCTGTACACGTTGGCCCAATCATTGGCCAATATGTCGTACATTGACACTTTTGAAAGAACCTTTTAAAAATTCGTTCAAAAGTGTCAATGTACGATGTATTGGCCAGTGGTTGGGCCAACGTGTACAGGCCGCTTATGGTGAACGCACGCTTGTCCGATGCGAACGCTTCGAACAAGCCAAACGAAACGTGTTTTAAGAAATCTCTGGAAAGGTGAACGTGACGATTCGACATGGTGGGGTGTGCAAGGTTGTCTAGGTTGTATTTAAAGAATTTTTTTTTCATTCGAAACTTTCTCGCTTGGATAAGTGTGCGTTTGCCTAGAAACCGTTTTATCGAAATCATTGTTGCCAATTCATAATTTCACTAATGCGCCAATCTAGTTTTCACCCAAAAAAGATCTATTTTACAAATTAATCTATTAAAGTGGTTATAACGATTATTTCGATAAAATTGAATGAAGCTGGAGAAATCCTGCACACAACGGTTACAACACTAGTATTTAAAAAAATAAAGACTGAGAACGTAACTGTTTTTCGAGACGTTTCGTAGTTAATCGAATCTGAGTTTACTTTAGAATAAACGCAAAAATAATACGCGTAATACACTTTGCCTTAATTTATGACGCGTCAAAAAATGTAACATATTATTTTCATACGCCTTTGATAAGTAATCAGCATATATTTGATTTTTTGGTTTTCGTAACAAGTTACATTCTAAGGTCATTACCATGTGTCAAAACGGGCATCTTAATTTGTGACGACTGTAATCGCATAGGGAGTTTTTGGCGCCATCTTGGCGGGTTAGGTTAAGTGGATATTTTAATTAATCGCAATTTGTTTCATAGTGGACTTTGTGACTCAAGATAGGTGTAGTTTTGTGCCCCAAGTGTTTACGCAACTGGACGATGTGTGGAATGATTAAAATATGCGCTATCTCGGTAACGTGATGCCGAGTGTTTTATTGTAGTGGTGACTACCTCAGCAAGAATTACCGAGAAGACCGACTCGACATACTTGACGCCAAATACTCCAAGAAGCATTAGAATGTAACACACCTACATTCTAATGAAAACATAAGAAACTATAATAACATACATAATACTCAAGAATTGGCAGTATGGCTTGATGTCTTCGCCTGTCCAAAAAGGACGAACTTTTTTACAATACAATACTGTAATCGCATAGTAGCGGTGGCAAAAACGTATCTTCGTTGAGATTGGATCATTTGTATCTGGATCAGTTCAAAGATTCGAATCAGTGAAGTGCTTCATTTGCATCAGTGACTCTAAACTCGATTTTTTAGCGCAAATAAATTAAATAAAAACCTTCGTAAATCTTGATTATTGACCTTGTTTGAAGAATTATGTAAAAGTCGTCTGTCGTTCCATTTCTATTTTAATAGTAGGATGCTTTAATCGCATATGGCGATTTAAGTTTCCCACAGATTTGTTGGGAATAACCATTATTTGAGAGCAATATGCACACTTAGCTTTGCCATTGTCCGTTTCGGTAAAATGATTCCATATAGCACTTCTCTTTTTAATTGGTGCCATTATTATTGTTTAATGAAAATTAAATATTAGTTATGAACATTAAATTATTATATTAACTTATTTACAACAATTAACACTATAACGAAAAACTTTTAAAATATTTACAGTTCAACTCAGTTCACTATTTTCATTAAGTAAAACTCTGTTAACTAAACAGTCTTTTCTTATTGTAACACTAATTATTTATTTTCACACCTTATAATCGCAGACTCAACGTAAACCGGTTTTTTCTTCCGCAAACAAAGGTCAACTAAACAAATACCTAATAATAACATAACAACATCAACAGGTCATCTTTCCTCACGCGTAATGCGTGCGTAGGTAAGCTGAGCTAGTGTTGCCGTCTTTCTCAGTCACCTACTAGTAGTGAATTAGGGCGTTTGTGCACTACCACTGAATTTTACCGATCCGGAAAAAAACGGATGCTTGTATTTTAATAATTAATTATTTATAATAGTAATTAATTAAATACAAGCATCCGTTTTTTTCCGGATCGGTAAAATTCAGTGGTAGTGCACAAACGCCCTTAGTGAGAGAGACGGCGGTTGGCGTCTCGGCGATCTCCGACGCGACCGCGAGCCGCGACTGCGCACCTGCGCAGTGCGCGACCCGAAGCGCTCCAACGAGTCTATCTTAGTATCTTACTCTCACTCACTCAATCGTGTTCAGCGAGCGCCGCATGCGCGCCACTGCGCGAGTGCGCGCGTGCCGATTGAAACCGAGATGCAATTGAGCGAATGATTCATTTGAAACGGTGTTAGGGATTCGAATCAGTGAATCACTTTAGAGAAACGACTCACTGAGTCGTTTCTGCAGTGTTGCCAACTTAGCACTTTCGGTGCTAGATTTAGCACTATTTTCATAAGTCCAGCACTAAAACAACGGCATATAGCACCTAGCACCAAATCTAGCACTAAATAGTATCTACTCATGCTGATTTTTTTCTGGTTACCGCAGAACAAAAGGCAGTCACGCCACGCGGTCAGTAACAAAACGCTTTATGGAACGGCAATCTGATATAATTTGACCTGCCTGACTAGATCTTCTTTTAAGATAGTTAAGTCTTTCTTTGTCTTGTTTGTTGATTGATGATTTGCTTCTTTAAAACGGACGAAAAAGCTTAGTGCGTGGTGAGTTACGAAAATGGATATTACTTTAACAAAAAGTCAGTATGCTCAAAGTTTCAGAAAGAAGTGGGATTGGATCGTTCGATCCTGAACGAAATACAAGAAATGGCTAAGATAGACGACTCGGTAATAGCTTGAAAGCAATGTGTTTATTTTGCAAAACAGAAATGAATGCAATAATAATCGAAATAAGCGTCATTCACAATTTTTTTTTTTTTTATATATAATTTTATGATTTTAAAAAATAATCTAGCACTATTTTTGGAAATCCATACTTATCTAGCACTATTTTAGATGACGTTTAGCACCAATTTGTGGTATTGAGTTGGCAACCCTGCGTTTCTGTAAAGAGCGACACACGTCTAATTTGAAGCGGTGTTAGGGATTCGAATCAGTGAATCACTTTAGAGAAACGACTCACTGAGTCGTTTCTGTAAAGAGCGACACACGTCTATCGCATCGCATAGTACTAGTCTATATAATTTGTGGTTGTGTGTGGGAAAAGAAATTTGTGCTTTATATAATACTATTATTACAATACAGTTCCATTTCCATGGGTTACATGCTCTTTTTTGACAAGAAAGAATTATAATTTGTGTGCAAACAAGACCGTGCTCACTGGTAATAATTTAGTTTTGAAAAGGAACTGCAGAATTCATAATGGCAGATGCGAATACAAGGGAGCAGTCCGTTACTAAAGTTCCCATGATATATGTGTGTGGAGGTAGATAAATGTCATTTTCATAGATTTATTTATACACGTGAACGTTTGTTGCGGCGTGAACAACAAACCGGACATACATATTAATTTTATTATTATTACAGAACTATGTATTTTAATACTCTTCACGTTATATTCTACCTCTATAAAAAATGACCTAAATATTACATTACTTAACCTCAATGGTCTAAATATACAGATAATATAAAACATTGCATGTTTGCATTGGACTATGTTTGCTAAGACGCTAGTGTCCACTTCATCTTTATTACTAAGGGAGTAAAGTGTTGAAATTGTTGACATTCAAAAAGGGTTTAATCGTATGTGCTATGCCGTCATAAAGTATGCTGTCTGCATAGGCCCTAATGTTGTACTATTGTAACTTTTATTTCAAAACTTACAGTACAGATTAAGACTTCAACCTGATCTTTCTTTTTAATATGTTTCAGAATGCCACAAAGAGAATGAAATAAAACCAAGGGATCCTATAAGATGCAGAGAATGTGGGTACCGTATCATGTACAAGAAGCGAACAAAAAGATGTATCCTTTTCATTGTCTCTTTTTATTTTACTTATTCAATGCATGACTATGACCTTTCAAAGGATTACAAAAATGTTTTTGGTGTTTTTACATGCTTACTTGTCAGTATTATTACTACTATTATATGCAAATAATGCTTTGTATTTCTTACCTCTTTAATAATTGAAAAACATGCTAAACAACCAACTACTGGGTATTTTACTTAATCATAAATAGTACCCAAGGCACAGAAGTCTGATTCACTCACTGTGCAAAATATCTTAACACATTCACTGTCCAGGCCGTTTTGCCGAATCGTTTCGCCACATCCAAAAATTTATTGTAATTGTTTAAAATGATTTATGTGATATATAAAAAAGTCATTTAATATTTTTCAGGCTGTAATTTGCGTGTTTTCGGGATGCCCTACATATAGGGCACGTACGTACCAGCTAATAGGATGTGCCCTAATATAGAGCATGGATGTACCAGCTAATAGTAAATGCTCTTTAATTAGGGCACAATTTTTTATGTACTGGCAACACGGTTTTATAGTATGCAACACTGATCAGCTGTGAAATAAGTTTTATTGTTTTTTATTTTATTTTGCGTATTATTTTCCTTATTCCAACTTATTTCAAATTACCAGCTTTGTCCGAGAATCCCCACTCCGTGCCCTACATATAGAGCATGGATGAATTCACCAGCAAATCTCCATGAAGCGCATTAAAAAAAACAACAAAAGTGCCAGACTGAATGTCTTCAATGTAATAAAGTTTTCTGTGTATCTTGTTTCCTTTTATGTTATTCATTTCTAAGATTACATAAATCCTTTTTTCATTACATTGTATCTCAAAGCCTAATCACATTTTCTCGTATGTTCACGCGTTTTTTTTTTGCCTAATTCCTTGCTCATACGTCCGCGAAATAACAAAGTCGCAGCTCTCACGTCCACTAAAAAAATTCACATATAGTTGAAACATAGCCATGCCCTATACTTAGGGCACGGACTCCATAGCCAACTGCTGAAAGGCCTACATTTAGGGCATGAACAGTGAACGTGTTAAGGGATATTATGCATGCAATAACATTAAAGTGTGATCCATACTGCTTGAATATATCAATAATGTCTATTATGTCCAAATAAATGGTTAGGTTTGAAGGTAAACAAAAAAACAATAACTAAACGGTACCTCAATAAAATTTATTTCACAGATTTTTTATTTTTAAACAATTTATGCAATTCTTTCACTCTGGGGATGAACTGTTTTCTAAAACATATTTTTGCATTATTTGTAATCAGCGAATTACACAACATTTATAACAGATTACTAAGCAATTCTCTCATTATATTATTATGTAATGATAGAAATTGATTCTGACGAACAAAGCCATTTACAGTTTCTAAGATATTAAGTTAATTCAATTGGAATTGAATTAGATTTATTTTTCATTTGTTTGTTATGAAATCCCAGAATAGGGTTACAAGATGAAACAATCAAAAGACCGGAGAAAAGGCCTGATTTCCATTAAAAAATCCTGAGATTTAATTGTAAAATGAGTTTTTTTTCTGAAACATACTTAACCACTTAAAAAAGTCATATTATTATCGTTTTTATTCACTGCGGATCTCGGTGAACTTGGTCACACGCGTTGCACATCGCATCGTACATACTCATTTTCACGCCTATCATAAATGTACTTTATATTATTGAAAATGTTATAAATCCTGAGATTTCCTGAGAGTTGTAAAGTCCGGCCGCAATCATGAGAAGAGTCCAAAAATTCTGAGATCTCAGGACAAATCCTGAGATATGGTAACCCTACCTCAGCACAGATTTGCTGGTTGACTATCTTCTGATTGTAACTTGAATAGTTTGGTTCTTATGTTAGGGCAAAGATAGATATTTTTTTTCTCAATTTTCAACAACAGCTTTTTATGCTTTTATTTTAATATTCATTTACTATTTTATTAAGTGTTCAGGCTAAAAAACTATGCAACTGCTGCTTTCAATGTCTTCACCATGTCCTTTTTTTTTTATTTAAAGATGGGTGTGTTTTACCAACGCAGGCTGATCTTCTATTCATCCTTGTTGTGTCGTGCTTGTCATTTGCATGTAGGTTTGTTTGGGGTGTGCATGTAATTAACCATTCAAGAGTCATCTAAGAACTCAATAATTAGAAACTCAATGAGGTTTCCTTAATTCAAACTACAGTGGTTGTTTTCGACGCACGATAATTAATGTAGGATATGGAACAGGAAATATAGTAATAATTAATGTGTAAGTTACTTGGTTTGTGAACTATTATATAAATACAAAATGCATCAAATATTTGTGGTTTATTTAATTAATGGATAAATTTGTTCAAAACAAGACAAGTTTAAATGACATAACTAGTGTTTGTCAGTCATATTATTTTTGAGTAAGTAATTTTGTTATCCAAATTGCATTCATTTGTATAAATGAGTGTGGTGTAGGCGTAGCCGCTTAGGGCGCTATATAGGATAGCCCATGCCCATGGCCCGCTATTATTTCTCGGCTGCTTGCGCCGTGAAACGAGCGAGATAGAAGATGGCTTTGCCCATGCCCCATTTAGATTGGTCAGTATGGGTAAGTCTGTAACTTTAAGACAAACAAAAATCTGTTCTTAGGAGCCATGTCATCGTTTTAGTGTAAATAATAAAAAATAAAAAGAATTCATATTTTCTTCTTCTTCTCAACATTACGGGCGGTTTCCGCAACTCGACGTCTATTGCGCCTATTTTGCGTCCGGAGGGTGCGCGGCCAGATCACTTCAGCCAGCCCAGCGCAGCCAGGAACGCTCCAAGAGCTTTCACATTCGTGATCGCTTCCTGGACGCTGCCCGGCGAGCCCAGGTACCTCGCCCGGTAGGGAGCCACCCCCCTGCATTCCAGCCTGCATAGGGGACTGTCGCACGGTAGGCTGAAATTCAAGCTTGGTAGACTTAGGAATCATGAAATTAGTTTGCTTTTATTTAAAAAACAAAATACATAACTGATGTCTACTATAAAATATAACGTAGTTTAAGGCCCGATTTCACCAATGATATTTAAACGCGATTAACGCTAAACGTGTTTAAAACGTATTTCTGTCCCTGTCACATTCAAACAGATGACAGAGACAGTACTATGTATTAAACACGTTTAGCGTTAATCACGTTTAAATATCAGTGATGAAAGTCGCCCTTACTCTTTGTAGTTTTTCAATATACCTATTATATTCAGCGTTATGATTTATTAAACTTTTTTTTGTATGAAACTAAAGCTTTATTTACAAATAACTTGTATTTTTCACGTTTCTTCAAAAATTCGATTTCAGATTTGAGTAGATATAATTTTTTGCCTATTTTACCGCCACAGCTGATACTGCGGTTTTCTGCGCTATTTGAATTTTTTATTCTCTATTCCACACCACCTCAGAGGTAAAGAACTAGGCGCGTTTTTTTATCAGTGGTATCCCCAATAGGCCTAGTCCACCAAAGATGTATTAGTACATCTTTGTAGTCCACTAAAAACGTCTTAATTTTAATGAAGTGGTGATTTTCTTTCTTAAAAAAAATATGAAACTTAAGATTTATATTGAATTTTCAAATTTAAATTTATATAAGTATTCTCCAAATTTTCTTCCTCGTCAATAGCATCAGAAATATATTCAATCACTAATCATTTCGCCTCAACTGATAAAGAAACTGGTTTGTCTCCGTTTTTCGAAGCAAACAAAGAATGACAAAGTGGTGTGGAATGTTGCAGTTATTGCATTTTGATTGCAGTTATTTTAAAAATATAATTTGCATGTATTTTGTAGTATAATAGTAACACCAATTCCAAAGTAACATATTTATATATCCATATACAATACATATATAATAAAACTTTAAACGAGCCAATTCGGAACATTAAATAGAAATAGAAAAAAATACCTCCAGAGTTCTTTTTAAACGAAACAGAATACCAAAAATATGGTTTTTGAATTTTTTGTCTGTCTGTCTGACTGTCTGTTGTCCGCGTTTCACGCAGACTACTGAGCGGATTTTGATGAAACTTTTTTTGTTATATAGCTATTGGTCCTCGCTAACATATATGCTATAATTTATTTTGAAGATCGAAATACCTGGTGTGGTACCATAGCAGTCCAGTCAAACTATGAGAGATATAAAAACACCGTCTTAAGAAAAATTTATAAACGTGATAAGCATGTTCAATTGACGTCCAAATTTTGAAGTTCTGGTACACCTGATGTGGAACCCTAGCAGCCCAGCTAAACTATAAGAGATACAAACATAGCGTCTTAAAAAAGTTGTTTAACGTGATGTACATTTTCTACTGACGTAAAAATATCAAAGATCTGGTACAGCTGATGTGAAAACCTAGCAGCCAGGTTAAACTATAAGAGACACAAACACAGCGTCGGAAAAGTTAATAAGGCTAGTTAAAAATAATATATTTTTCATACAAAAATAAAACCGGTATAACTCGAAAAGCAATGAGTGAAATATTTTTTTGATATTTTATAAAATATTGTATTAGTACGTAGATTTCGAAAACATGCACACAAATCCTTAAGTCCAAACTTTGTAATCTCAGCCCAACGTGTGTCGGTGACACCTAAATTAAAAAGATGTCTGTTAAATTGTCCATGACCAGTAATGGCACCTGTTACCAGAATTCATATAAAATATACTTAATAAAAAATTTAGTAGTGATGAATCCATTACGATTGATTGTAATCGACGAATATGGACATTTCACGATTAATCGTAATTGTCCAATTATCTTACGATTATCTAGAGATTTTTCGACTGTTATTTAAAAATAAATAAATAGATATTTTAAATTATTTTTATGCATTCACAATGCAATTCTGTAAGTATAGAAAAAATCAGATAGTAAAAAACCACGAGTTAAAATTCGATAGTCGTGTAAGCCTTTCGGTAGCTTAGTTGGTCAGAGCATCGGACCGGATTCCCGGAGGCGCGGGTTCGAATAAGCTACGTATAGGGCTCGTGGTTTTTACTATCATGTTTTTCCTATAATAAATAAATAATTTAACGTACTCTGTGAATGCGTAGGTGCGTGTATGTATGTGTCCGACGACTGAATGCTTCTTTGCGTGGCCTGACGTTAACTACCGGTTGCACCAAAGTTTTTTTACATTATATTTTTACTTTTACAGGGTTTATGGTTTTAAAATGTATGGGATTTGACAGTTTTGACAGCAAAACTCAGTTACTTTTTACGAATTCGTAAAATGAATATGTTGGTGCAACCGGCTGTAGTGTGGTTTAGTTTCGGGATTTCTCCGAATTCCACGCCCGGCGCGGACCTTGTTTGTGGGTTATTGCATGATCCAATAAAACAAGGTCTGGCACTCCGGGTGTGATGTGACACATGCCTACGTCACTGTTGAGTTGCCACTTAAAGTAACAAAACAAATAATGAAGGAAAGATTTTCTGTCGTCACTCATGCAAACAATATTATTTAAACATTACAATTGTTATTTGTTTGTGTTAGCAAACATTATGGTCTAGTTATACTTGAATGAACGTAATTACTTAATTAAACACTCACGGTTTTATCGGATTCGTGCAGATAATTTATGGGAGTCGGGAAGTTTGATTACTCACCACTGGCAAGACAGACACGATGACGTAAGCTTGTGTCACCCACGTGACTGTTGTCACTTGGAGTGCTATACCAGGCGCAGTATGTTATTATACCATGGGTTATTGCAAGGAATGTAATACTCACCTGAGGCACAAAGTAACTACGCGGGCGGTCGCCTGAGGTGTCTTTTTTTCATTATTATAATATCACGTTAGTTCTCTTCTATCGTAGTTAGTTGAGAGAGTAGTTTCAATATATAAAATTGAGGTGTACCTACCTACCTACCTTGACAAAGCGGAGACTACCTCAGCCCTGGTGAAAGAATGCAAACAAAGCATTCAGGCACTTGCCAACTTGGTTGAGGTAGAAGTTGCCTGGGTGCCCGGACACGAAGGTAACGTAGGCAATGAGGAAGCCGATGAATTAGCCAGGGGAGGAGCTGATGAACCCTTCATTGGCCCTGAACCAAGACTACCAATCGCATATAGAATTACTAAGAACATTATCGGGATCAGAACAATCAAAGAAACCAACCAAAGATGGATGAGAAGAAAGGACTGCAGACAGTCTAAGATCTTCATCAAATCGGTTGACAAGAAGAAAACTAGAGAACTTCTGAAACAGAGTAGGAGAAATATAAGAACGATTGTAGGTGTACTTACTGGGCACTGCCCACTAAACAGACACCTATCAGTGATTAAACGGACAGAAGACCCTATCTGTCCGCAATGCAAAGAAAAGAAAGAGAAGAAACAAGCTACCACTTCATGGCAGAGTGCCCGATGTACGCATCACTGCGCTGGGAGCTCTTTGGAACGGATAAGCTTAAGGAAGAGGATCTCAAGCAGTTAACGATAAGTCAACTCAGCAGGTACTGTAAGCGCACAGGTAGGTTCGAGGGTTCGACGCCCCGGTGGGGTAAATGATAACCCGCCTCCCCCCTGCTCTTTAGCTTTTTAGGGGACTTGGGTAACTGGGTGAAATGGTCCCGACCTAGGTGACTGATCACCCGTCCGGCTTCGTTGGCGTCCCCCCTATAAATAATAATAATAATAATTATAATACCTACCTACTGCAAGAAAATATGAAAATGTCATGGAAACGAAAACTAATCTTTGGCTGCACTTTGAACAATTTATGTTTTTGAACAAAAATTTAAAGTAAGTAAGTAGGTAGGTACCTATTTTAACTATTGATTTTCTATCAAACAGCATTTGAATTTGTTAATGATAATAAATCTTATGATGATTTTTGGATAATAGTATGTTTTATTATATTAAACACACATAATCGTAATCGTCGATTAATAGGCACCAATAATCGTAATCGTGATCGTCATCGCTAAGTAATAATAATAATCGTTTCAGCACTAATTCAATAACCTTTTTTTTTTGCGTCGAACGACCGATCGTTTCCTATTGAAACAATCGCTCATCCGGCAACCTTCCGGACTACGGGGGAAGGAGGCAGTGAATCCTCATGGATACCATTACAGCCGGCTGAGCGTCGTCAGAGCATTTGCGGTGTAGAATATTGCAGTTTTAGGTCAACGCCAGCTTTTGACCGATAGTGGAACTAATATAATTATTGTTGATGATTTCTGAAAAAGTTTACTATATTTAGAGACATCGTTTTATTTTTCCTGTAATATTTACATAAACTTCTATCACATAAAATAGTTTCAGATTTTTCTCTAGGCAAACTTCGGAGATAGGAGGGGGGGGGGGGGGGGGGAATAAAAGTTTGAAAATGTGCTAGCAGCGCTCTTTCATATGATACCCCATATTATTATGCCTTAGTAGCCCCACTTCGAATTTTTAAGACCCGCTTTCAGTCTCTGTTGCAAAATAAATATAAATATTTTTATTTCTCTCTTATTTGCAAAATACTTAGTTGGGCAAACGTCATCTAAAACTATTCCAAATTTCAAGTTGATAGCATTAGTAGTTCTCGAGATGTCGTGTTGTGACAGGCAGACTGAGATGATTGAGACTCAGTCTGGTGAGCCATAAGGGTTTCTATTTAACATTTTGGTACGGAACCCCTAAAAACCAAAATGCTCGCATGCAAAACTCAGGTTTATAAGCAAGTAAAAGTATATACCTACTTACACGAACAACAAAAAATCTTAGGCCCGTATTCTAGAACGACACTCAAGTGGAGATCTCTTCTCAAGTATAGTAAGCAAGGGATGAATGTATTCGTTGCATGTATTTGCTCGCCTTAATACAAGCTACAGGATGTAATTTTGTATGAGACTTGCAGAGTGAACGGGAGTGCGGCAGCTTCATACAAGCAGTCCGTAACGCACGCATACAAGTTCGTAGTTCACCCACCTCCCATAGCTTAGCACACAGAAAAAAAAACGGTTAAGAGCAAGTCTGACTCGCGCACCGAGGGTTCCATACCTACCATCATAAATATAAATAAATAAAACGTGAAAATGTTTTTATTGGCGAGGCTATATTCGTCAGAGAATTTGCGATGTAAAATATTGCAGTTATTGGTCAGCGCCATCTCTTGACCGATAGTTGCACTAATGTAATTATTTACTTATTTATTTATTTAAACTAGGTACAAATGGCGGACTTAATGCCTTAAGGCATTCTCAGTCAACCAGAGAGTTTGGTGCTGAGATGGTCATAAGCGGTGCATAAAAGAGAGATAATCAAAATAATTTGTCTAAAGAATACATAGTATAGGAAAAATGTGATAGTATAAAAACCACGAGCCCTATAAGTAGCTTTCAGGCGGGATAGCTACTTATAGGGCTTGTGGTTTTTTACTATTACATTTTTCCTATACTTACAAAATTGCATTGTGAATGCGTAAAAATCTCAATACATAGTTATTTATAGATTACATAAAGTAAATCTAATACATAATATAAGTACACATATTTAAGCGTACATATATAAACATATACATACATACAGTATAATATATATTAATATAATACTATATCAATATTATATAAAAAAATATAAGAGATTAAAAATAAAATTGTCAGATCAATGATATGAAGATGGAGAGTTTAAAAAGTTATCGCAAACCAATTTTTTAAAAGTTATTTTGTTTGGCGCTCTTTGAATATGGGAAGAGAGTGCGTTCCAGAGTCGTATTACCTGAAGAGTGAATGAATTCGAAACAAAACCAATATGGTAAGAATGGGTCCGAAGAGTTAGTCTGACGTCTGAACGACGATTGCGGTTGTGAGAAGCCCCCAAAATCCCCAAATACTGAAACTTGCATTTCTATCTGAAATAGCAGGGTGTTAGTTTAAACAAGGGACATACTCCAGGGGGTGAAAGTACCCATCAATACAAACAACTTTTACTCAAAACATCAGCTGTTCCATACAATTTGGCCCATTCGGTATTGCACTTTTGTAAGAAACAGCCGATTTTTTTTCGCGATATCGCACTTGGTCCCATAGTAAAAGTTGTTTGTATTGATGGGTAGTTTCACCCCCTGAAGTATGTCCCTTGTTTAAACTAACACCCTGTATATTCTGTGGTTTCACTATGCTTGTCTTGGCGAGGGCAATACCAGTTATAACCATGGCATAGCATATGGACAGGGGCGTATTTTGATATGTAGCGCCCTGGGCCAGTTACGTGGGCCGCCCCATACATTCAAGAAAAAAAAAACTTTAATAACTAAAAAAAACACTCAATAGAATGAACATCGCACGCGCTCTAAGATGAAACAAAAAATAAAAAAAACAACTTATCATTGAAGTTGATTTTTTTTGTTTACTTACTTATACTTAATATGAGTTTTAGGTGTTGTTGACAATAAGGTAGGTATTTGAACTTCTTCAGACAAATGAGAAATAAAATTAAAGTAAAAAACAACAAGCGGGCACACAAAGCTGAGCGGGGCGGCCCGAGCCGCCCTGGTAAACTTTTTGAATTTAATCAGACAAATGAGAAATAAACTATAGGTAAAGATCATACATAACAGGCGAGCACACAAAGCTGAGCGGAGCGGCCTGAGGCGCCCTGGTAAACTTTTTTGAATTTAATCCGACAAATGAGAAATAAAATTTAAGTAAAGATTATAACAGGTGGGCACCCAAAGCTGAGCGGGGCGGCCCGAGCCACCCTGGTAAACTTCTTGAATTTCATCAGACAAATGGGAAATAAAAAGGTAAAGATTGTAACAGGTGGGCACGCAAAGCTAAGCGGGGCGGCCCGAGCCACCATAGTAAACTCTTTGAATTTTATTAGACAACTGGGAATAAGTTATATTTAAAGATCATAACAAGCGAGCACCCAACCGCCCTGGGTTTTGAATTTCTTCAGACAAATAAGAAATAAAATATAGTTAAAGATCATAACAGGTGGCATCTAATGCTGAGTGGGGAGGCTCGAGCCGCACTGGTTATCTTTTTGAATTTCATCAGACAAATTAGAAATAAAATATAGGTAAAGATCATAACAGGCGGCACCAAAAAACTTTTTTAATTTAATCTGACAAATGAGAAATATTATAAAGGTAAAGATCATAACAGGCGGGAACCCAAAGCTGAGGGGGTGGCCCGAGCCACCCTTGTAAGCTTTTTAAATTTCATCAGACAAATTAAAAATAAAATATAGGTAAAGATCATAACAGACAAACAATCCAATTAGGTAAGTCCAACTTCGAGAAAGAGATCTCTCGTCGAATCCAGCTCGGATGGGCAGCGTTTGGGAAGCTCCGGCATGCATATTCGCTGGGCTTGACAATGTCAAATGACGCCCATGTCCATATCTATATTTTTTGCCGGTAGCACAGAATAATGTAAAGGTACAGAAGGCTCACTTCCGAAACAGTTACTATAAATTATCAATCTTTTCCCACGCGAAAATCAGGTCTAAAACGCCAACCCGTTCATTACAAGCGAAAATGAACCGTAGCTATACGTAATAGTTCTATTACTCGGCATACGCTTATCCCAAATTGGTTTTGGGTACTGCAATGTAACGTCGAAATTCTGTGTTCAAATTAATGTTTTAAGTAACTAAAAAGAATAACTACCGTGTCAATACTATACAATGCTCTCCGTATTCGTACTGCAAAAAAAACTTATTAGAATCAATATTGATAATAGCGAAAGCTGCAAGCCGTACTTCAAAAAGCTAAAAATTCTTTCCCTGCCTAGCATTTACATTTTTGAGATCTGCAAATTTGTCAGAAAACACAAAGATTTGTATACTACACGTAAAGTTGCCCAGTCAAACTATTCACTGCGGCATAAAAATAAGCTAAAAGTGCCAACCCATCGCCTAAATTTGTGCTCATCTAGCGCATATAATATGTCTATCAAAATTTATAATAATTTGCCAGAAAATTTAATAAATGAAGAAAATAATAAATTGTTTTACAAAAACCTCAAAGAAATATTATTGAATAAATGTTACTATACTATAGAAGAGTACCTAAATGATAAAATAAAAACCTAATTTATTTAAAAATTACATACCTACATACATCCACTCCACTGATCCACTTATACACTCAAACATTATACAATATCCAATTCAATTATTTACAAATATTATATAATTATTATGCTCTGATCCTAAACTATTCTTAACTTAAAAGCAGACTTTATTTTATTATTTTTTAAGTAAATAGGACGTCCTCTCCTCATTCACTTGCTATACCCTGCTGGGTCCATAAATGTTCTTTTATAAAATAACACCTTATGTAATCACTTTATGGTATGCAAATAAATTTGAATTGAATTTGAATTGAATTGAATTGAATGCTAGATGATCAGCGCATATAATTTTTTAATATAGAAAGTGGATATTTTCTAATTTAGTATTTTAAAAGTGCTACTCGAACGTAATATAAGTTAATGAAATTTTTAATTATAAGTTAATTTAAAATTATGTCATTTTTAAAAGAAATATAAAATTATGAAATTTTAAATCCGGTCTCTTTCTGTCTTTGTTAAGAGAACTGAAGGCCGCACAATAAAGTTTTAATATTACCAATTTTCAATGGGCCAACACCTGTGTTTTGGCGAGAAAATAGACTAATTTCTTCTTGTGTTGTGTACCTACTACGTCGTGTCGGGTGCACAGCTGAGAGCGCACGTGACACCGGCCTGATATTCTATCCTTCGAAGGCGCCCACGCGTAGGTGAATAAGTCAACTGAATTGCGGAGTGAGCCACGCCTTCGGTAGCCTCCCTGGTAAACTTTTTGAATTTCATCAGACAAATGAGAAATAAAAAATAAAGGTAAATATCATAAGCAGGTGGGCACCCAGAGATGAGCGGGGCGGCCGGAGCCGCCCGCCCTGGTATTCTTTTTTTAATTTCATCAGACAATGAAAAACCTCAGATCATAATAGGCGGTCACCAGAAGCTAAACGGGGCGGCCTGAGCCGCCTTGGCAAACTTTTTGAATTTCATCTGTCAAATGAGAAAAAAAATTAAGGTAAAGATATAACAGGCGGGCAACCGGAGCTGAGCGGGGCGGCCCGGGCCGCCCGCCCTGGAAAACTTTTTTAATTTCATCAGACAAATGAAAAATAAAATAAAGGTAAAGATCATAACAGGCGGGCACCAGAAGCTGGGTGGGGCGACCCGAGCCGCACTGGTAAACTTTTTGAATTTTATCAGACAGATTAGAAATAAAATATAGGTAAAGATCATAACAAGCGCACCCAAAGCTGAGTGGGGCGGCCCAAACCGCCCTGGTAAACTTATTGAATTTCATTAGAGAAATTAACGAGAAATAAGTAAAATTTAAGTAAAGATCAAAACAGGTGGCCGTGCAGAGCTGAGCGGGGCGGCACGAGCTGCACTGGTAAACTTTTTGAATTTCATCAGACAAATAGAAATAAAATATAGGTAAAAATCATAATAATGATTATTACTGGATTTTTGTGTTTAAGATGTTGTTGACAATAATTTATTAGTACTTAAGCTTTTTGATTTTCTTCCGACATCCGAAGACAAGTGGACGCGCTAAGCTGAGCGGGGCGGCTTGCGCCGCCCCTAGCAGCTTGCCGCCCTGGGCCATGGCCCCCTTGGCCCTTAGGTAAATACGCCCCTGCATATGGATACTGATTATTTAAGTCGTTGCTCATTACAAATCAATGCGGTTTTAGATCGGCAGACTAGCTATTCACTACCTAGCTTAGTGGACTGTTTTAGAAGCTACATACAAGTGAAACGAACGCTGGTTCTGGTGCAACTAACATATAATAATAAAAAACAGAATAACGAAAATACAATGTCATATCAAAATAGAACTATAGACAAACTTAGCAATAAACAATAACAGTATAAAAAGTATAAATATCTATAAAAAAGCATGTGCGTGGTGCACATTCTGCCCCTTTCAAAGCAGGAGAACGAGTTTCTTTACTGGGCGCCTTAACACGCCGGCGGAGGTACAGACGTCCGCAACCCGGACAATTCCATCTCGTCCTGGAAACGTAGCCGTTACTCTGCCTCTGGGCCAGGTGCCTCTTGGGAGATTCCCATCAACGATCAAGACGAGGTCACCAGCCTTGACATTCCCGGTGGCTTCTCTCTCCTGCAGACGAGGCTTCAGCTGGGGAAGATATTCCTTAAGCCACCGCTGCCAGAAGTGATCCGCAAGGCGCAGGGCTTTCTTCCAAGAGCTACGACTGGCCAAGTCACTTTCACTAAGCGTTGCTGGGAAAGACGAACCCGGAGCGGAGCCAATTATAAAGTGGAATGGTGTGAGGGCTTCTTCTGCGTCCGGTTCACAGGGGACGTGGGTGAGTGGCCTGCTGTTCACCAGCGCTTCGGCCTCGGCAAGAAGTGTGGCGAATACCTCGTCGGTCGGTGTTCGCTCCCTGAGCGTGGCCCGAAGCGCCGTCTTTACGCTTTTCACCATGCGCTCCCAAGCACCTCCCATAAAAGGAGCAGCCGGCGGAATGAACTTCCACTCAATCTTATGGTTCGCCGCAAAATTTTCCAGGTCTAAATCATACAAGGCTCTCAGCTCTCTGCTCGCACCGACAAACGCTGTCCCGTTGTCGGATAATATCTGGCAAGGTGTCCCTCTGCGGGCTATAAAACGGCGGATGCACATGAGCGCTGCGTAGGTTGTTAAGCTGTGCACTACTTCAAGGTGGATCGCTCGGGTAACTAGACACGTCAATACTGCCACGTACCGCTTTTCTCGTCTGCGACCAACGGCGACTTGTACCGGTCCAAAGTAGTCTAAACCGACGAACGAAAATGGGCGACGATGGTGAGCTAGTCGTTCCGCTGGCAGGTCTCCGACAGGCGGGCGAAGTGGTCTGGCCCGAAGAAGTCGGCACGTTGAGCATCGGTGAGTGATGGAGCGCAATGTATCTCTGAGTCCCAAAATCCAGAAATCCTGGCGCAATCGGCTTATCACCATCTCTGTGTTAGCGTGAGCGGCCTTAATATGATGGAACTCTATCAGCAGGCGGACTATGGCATGCTTAGCATCCAGCACGATGGGTTGACGTGAAGTCGACTCTATTCCTGTGATAGCGGCTGTTCGGTCTGACAGACGGATTATGCCATCTTGGTCCAGGCACACGACGAATCGCCTCAGGCGGCCTTGCAGTGGAAGGGGTTGCCTGTTACGAAGGCAAGTGATCTCTTTCTCGAAGCAGTCCATTTGGCTTTTACGAATCAAATGTACCTCCGCGCAGCGAATGTCGCTAGCAGTAAGAGAAACTCGCCCCGTCCTGGGTTCGTCCCTGGAATTAAAATTATTTAGACCCGCTGACACAGAGTCCACCGAAACCCCCCGCTTGAGCAAAGCACGTAAACGGATTACTGCTATAAATCTGTGAGCTCTTGCGGTTGCGCGTACCAATGTGAGCCATGAGCTAATGCGAGTGTGATCAGCACACAACGGCAAGCGCAACGGCAGCGTACCCAAGTTGTCATGAGGGTGGATGACAGCGCCTGACTGTGAGTTTGATGAGCTACCACGAGATGAAGATGATAATTTATGGGCGTTGGTGACAGCTACTTGGTGCGGCGAAATGGTATGAGAGATGGGAAGCGACCGTGCGGATGGTTTGAGCTCCTGGAGCACGGGCACATTCTGGACTGGTTCTTGTGGCCATTCGGATGCGAATAAAAATTCCGGCCCAGTTATCCACCGTGACTCTGGAGATAAGTCAATACTTTTGGCACGGGTAGCATCATCAGCAACGTTCAAATCAGAGGGAACCCATCTCCACTCGCTTACATTCGTTAACTCCGATATTTCACCAACCCGATGAGCAACGAATGGCTTAAAACACCGTGCATCACTTTTTCGCAACCAGCCCAGAACATTGCGAGAGTCGCTCCAGAAGAAACGTCTAGATGGCACGTAGCGATGACTTTCGCAGATGGATGATGCGAGGCGAGCCGCCAGTAATGCACCTTGAAGCTCTAAACGTGGTATGGAAATGGGCTTAGGGGGGCTACTCTCGCTTTGCTACAAATGAGTGAGAGCTTCACGTTGCCATCACTATAAAGAAACCGCCAATAGGCCACTGCAACATAGGCTGATTCGCTGGCGTCCGCAAACACATGGAGCTCGCACTGATCGAAGCCTGTCGCCCCGATGTGGTAAAAACGCGGGATACGAATCTTTGATATTGCAGCTAAACTCTCAAACCACGTTCTCCAGGTTTGCTGCTCAATCTCCGGAAGTTTGTCGTCCCAATCGTATCCTTTGCGCCACATATTTTGAAACAAAATACGCCCAGGTACTACAATCGGCGCAAGGATGCCAAGTGGGTCGTAAACTCTCATCACATACGACAAGACTAAGCGCTTTGTCAAATTCCCCGTTGGCACTTGACTGTCAGTAGTTGGCTGATTGAACGAAATCATGTCTTCCAAAGGCTGCCAAATTAGGCCTAAGGTACGAACAGATGTTGGAAAGTCTCCTAATGAGATTTCTTCTACCGCAGGATTGAGCAACAAATCTTTAGGTACTAGGGATAACGCGGATGGTTCATTAGAGACCCAGCTTCGCATTTCAAACCCGGCTTGTCTATGAACTGAAACTATATCGGCAGCGAGCAACCGCGCCTTCCCAATCGAATCGACGCTTCCGATATAATCATCCATATAATGATCGTGTAAAATGGCGTCTGCTGCATCTGGGTAACGGTCTCGAAATTCTTCCGCATTTACATTTTTAACATAGAGAGCAGAACATGGACTCGATGCAGCGCCGAACATCATTGACGACATACGATACGTTCTAATCGGTTCATCAGGCTTATCACGCCAGAGAAATCGTTGGGCATCGCAGTCTGAAGGTCTGATCTTTATCTGTGGGAACATTTCCCGAATGTCAGCATTTAAAGCCACAATATTTTCCCTAAAACGGAAAAGAACTCCTAAAAGAGGCTGCAGAAGGTCAGGCCCCGGCAAGAGCAGAGAATTGAGACTGACGCCTTGACATTTCGCCGCTGCATCGTGAACCACGCGGAGTTTGCCTGGTTTTTGAGGGTGGGTTACTCCAAAATGAGGGAGATACCAACATACTGCTTGTTCTGAAGTATCCTTGCACAACTCTGCGTAACCTTTATCAAACATAGCTTGCACGTTTTTACGATATAAAGCTGCGTAAGACCTGTCTTTATTCATTTTCTTCTCAAGACTCAAAAATCTCGACATTGCTAAAGGATAACTGTTAGGAATTCGTGGTATATCCTGACGCCACAGTAGACCCACTTCGAAACGTTCAGAATTTAGCCTGCGAGTCGTGTCTCTAAGAATTTGCAACGCGTGTTCGTCGCTGGCACTGCGAATCTCCCGCTTTGTGATTCCAATTGCCTCTAACCTATATTGTTCTTTAACTAGAGTTTCTAAAGAGGTTACATCGGATTTAAAATCAAAAACAGAAGTTTGGTTTACAAACTGGACCGGGCGGGTCTTACTCGAAGTGAAACCGAATAACACCCAACCTAAAGCAGTTTCGATCGCTACCGGTTGCGACGGAGTGCCCTTTCGAGTTTTCTTGGCAACTGTCAGATGCCAGTTGTCAATACCTAAAATGATCGTTGGCTTTGCATTGTGGTATGGCAACACGTCGACTAAATCAGATAAATACGCCAACTTAGAAACGAAATCTTTTCTCACTGACTGTGCCTTAATACCTAAATGATCGATCGAACGCGCTTTCTGGACGCGAAAAGAGTCCGTCTCATAACGGCCCTTGATGTTAAAATCAACATATTGAACCGAAGTGTCCTTGGACAGACCGCCTACACAATCCAGTCTGATGGTAGCTTTCGGTCCACTGACACCAATTCGCGCCGAAACGTCAGACTCTATAAATGTGGATGTGGACCCGTCGTCCAACAAAGCGTATGTGTCCACACTGCCTAAAGGACCCGACACGGTGACTGCAACTATTTTAAGTAGAGGCAAAGAGCGCGCAGGTGACAGCTGCGAGCCTACGGCCACGGCAGCAGCGTGAGCGACTGTGACCTGCGGGTCATTTGCCTCCTCCACTCGTTCGGTAGCACTCGAGATAACACTATTGCTTTCCACTTCGGCAATATCAACATGGGCACAAGCAAGTTGTGAATCAGAATCGTGCAATAAAATGTGGTGTCGATATTTACAACCATTTCGCTTGCAAAGAGTTTTTGCTGAACAATAATTAATTCTGTGCCAACCTTTTTTCAAACATCGATGACATATTTTATTCTTTTTTATAAATTGCCATCTGTCTTGAAGTGACAATTCCTTAAAAAGAATACAATCTGCCAAACAATGACTTTTATTCAAAGAGCATGTAATCACTACGTTTAAGAGACGGGTCTTTCATAGAAAAAAAGTAAATTATCGTTTTGTATGGAAGTTATACTAAAACGGAATACCAACCACATAGCTGAAATTATGACGTACATGACGTACAGGGTTCCCAACATAATAACCGAAATAGTGATGTACCAGTCATGGGATTTTTTATCGATGGCGATATTAAAAAATATCAGGATTCCATTTCTATCATTTTGCAAACTTTAGGGTCTAATTGATGCCTTACTTACGCTAACGTTAATTCTCGGTTTAAATTAAACAAGAGTTATGTGACAATAAAAATTTCATTCAAAAAGATAAACCAAGTTTAACAAGAATTTCACGTTGGCGCAAATGGGGCTAAAAGTAAACTCCATTATTAAAGTCAAAGTCTAATTTAATCGAACTTATAATATATATACATGCATTTGGCAATAAAGATACTATAAAAAAACCTGTTTTCTTTTCCGAGGGGCTGCAGGTGCTATTTTTGCAGTTGTAGTTGAAGGTTCTGGAATATTCACAAGAAACATGTTAATATAGCATAGCATGTAAATGAATAAATAATGTAAATCATACAAACCGCCTTAAAAAATTCACGTAGGTACGTAATTAATACGTATTTAAGTATACATACTTAAGTACTTTGAAGTCAGGCGTGAAACATGTATTTAAATTTTTTTGTGTTTTTGTTTAGACCCGCCCGACTGCATGCACGTATGCACTAAAAAGAGCCACAATGCCGTGCGGGTGTACCGACACTATCTAACCGAACGGACTTTACTTCATTATGCAATAGGCATTTCAAAATTGGACCAACTTGGGAAAAAACCTGATGTTATAACGTTTGAATCATTTAAATCGGTTCAGCCGACTTCGAGTAATTAGTGTACATACTTAAAAAAAAACGCGACGAATAGATAAACTCCTCCTTTTCAATTCTTGAAGTCGGTTAAAAAATTATCGATTGTCGATAAAAAAATGTCAAGCACTATTTATCAGGTTATCTTCTCAATTTTTTAAATTTTAATAGAAAACTTTTAAACTTTTTAAATCACGTAATCCTTAATGTAATGGCTATAACAAAATGTGAATGTATGCTTACCTTTCTTCATTAAATGGAAATTTGGCCATGAATATTCGCTTTTGGCCTTCTGACCGGCCGGCACGTAAACCACATAATATATTTCACAAGTTTTGTAATACATCTCTCAACAGATCACACGGGACCACGAAAACGTACAATTAAGGCGAAATTTTGCGAGTAATTCACAAAATGCACAAATTCACACAATAATACTAAAATCAAGCTTCGTTTACAAACAGTCAACAAGACAAGAATGTCAAATTTGGCGGCTGGCGGCTGACTGTCAGTCAGAGTGAGTGAGAGTCAAATAGGTGAAAGTAAGACAGCGATATTTTTGGTACAAACTTCATACAACACTTTTTTGTATGGAAGTTGCGCCAGACTGTTTTATTGCAATATAAACAATTAATTAATTTTGAATTTTGTGTATGCTGCGAATAATTTCCCTGGACTGTGTGCACTCGGTGCACATTGTGCCTCGAGGTCCCAGGTTCGATTACCCTGCCCCTGTCACGCTGCATGTCGAAACATTGACCATAAGTCCCGGGTTCGATTGCTCCGTATTTGAGCTGCAAGTCTGCCTCGCGAGCCAGGAAGTTTGAAAATGAGACAAGGCGTTCCTCTCCCAACCCCTCTTGAGAGGCCGCGAAATCGTGCCATCGTGACCGCAAATGTGTAGGGAGCTTAGACACCATGCTACTAAATAGCTCGGGCGATCGGATGTAGTCCGAGCGGTCTAGCAGCCGAACGACTTCTACACAATTGCGGACACGACACGCAAAATTTACGATGTCCTTACCGTCCGCGTTCAATTTTGGCAAGGAGCGCATGGCAGCAATCTCTTGCATTACTATGAGTTCAGCGCGCCCATATTTCATGTCCAGCACGCTCAGTACGTCAGCGGGCACGCGCGCTGACATGAGCAAGGCGTGCACGGCCTCGCGCGCTCCTCCGCGCAGCGAGTAGCTGAGACGCGCTAGATTCTCAGCGTCTGTGTACGACGCTTCTGTGTCGTAAAAGGCACGCTTAAAACTAAGGTAGTCGGTAGGCGACTTACCATCGAAAAATGGTAAACTAATATTACTACTTCGTTTATTTACAACACAAATTTTCTCTAAACATGCTACTAGTCGCGGAAAGAGGTCTGAGTCGGCGGGTGCTGGTGGGTTCGTGCTGGCACCGGCCGGAACGGGGGCTGCTCGCTGGGCTACCACCGCTGTTCCTGGCGCTTGTGCTGCCGGTTGAGCGGAGGCAGCGTCGGCTGCTCTACCCGCTATGGTCGGCACTGGCACGAAATCTTCCCTGTGGCCCGTAGGAAGGTGGCTGCACTCGGGGACCGCGGGAGCGGCCGCCCGATGTACGTCGGCGAGCCAGCTGTGAACTGGATAGTCCTTGTGACTAATACTATACCGACTACAACTACCTCGACTACTGTCTTCGGCTTCAATCGCGGCGATGTTCGCCCGATGCGCCGACTCGAGCACCTCTCTTCTTATATCCGCTAACTGGCGCGCATGTTCCGCCTCGGCGGCGAGAATTTTCGCTCTAACCGTCGCAGAGGTACGGCTAGAGCGGGAGCCGGATGGTTGTGGCGGCAGCGACGTACCGACGGCACCTGGCGACGACGTACCGACGGCACCTGATGGGTCACTTACCCCAGGTTCCCTTTCTTGAGCAGGGACCTCTGTACCTTTCTGGCTCCTAGTTTGCACCATCTTACTTTCACTGGCTCTGAACGACCAAATATTCACTACCTAGCTTAGTGGACTGTTTTAGAAGCTACATACAAGTGAAACGAACGCTGGTTCTGGTGCAACTAACATATAATAATAAAAAACAGAATAACGAAAATACAATGTCATATCAAAATAGAACTATAGACAAACTTAGCAATAAACAATAACAGTATAAAAAGTATAAATATCTATAAAAAAGCATGTGCGTGGTGCACACTAGCAATACAAAACTACCGAAATGGCTGTCATATCGCGCCTCCACCGTCGCGTCGCCGTCGAGTGTGATTAGTTTGTGGGAATATAAAAATAAGGTTGACAAAAGCTATAAGTAGGTATTTATTTAGGCTCAGCGCAGACAAAACGGAGAAATCCTCGCGGAAATTTTGAGGTCATTGAAAAATGAACCATGTCACCATAGCCTAAAATACAAAATAATATGAATATCGACAGAGAAGTCAGCGTCGCCTCGCGCGCATATTATTCATACGATTTTGTATTTTAGGCTATGGCGACATGGTTCATTTTTCAATGACCTCAAAAAATTCCGCGAGGATTTCTCCGTTCTGTCTGCGCCTACCCTTAGAATAGTCATACATACTTACTTAAAGTGCATGAGGTAAAATAAAAAACAATATTTGAAACCCAGTTCTCATCTTTTTAATACAAACTTAATGGATGTACCATTTTAAAACGGCGACATGAGACAAAAATATGATAAAGTACATAGTAGATATTTTTGGAATCGATAATATACTTAAGCAATTCTTTTTATGAGTAGTTACTACTTATTAAGTGAAAATTTAAAACTAACAATTCCCTTATGCCATTTAAATCATTGAAAATATATAAATTAATATATTCATTAGTTTCAAATTTTCACATTGATACACGATATACAGCTTTACAGTACGTACATACTTAATATGTACAAGGTATACATTACCTAATTCCCTCGACCGACAATAATATCGAGCAAATTGATGATTCAATACAAACAATGATATTAGTTGGACATTCAACTTTAAAATTTGCCCAAATATAGAGCTATGAACAAATATCTAGCACAAGAACTATTTTTGATATGGAAGACTCGTCAAAGATTTCTACAAGTAAGTTTACATCTAATTTTCGTTTATGGAAGTTGATATGCCAATTTTAAAGATAAAATGATTTGGAAGTCGTTGTAATACAGTATAAATACTCGCTATAATATTTATAAAAATACATACAAAAAGTTTAATGTATATCAGGATATACTTGACTATATTTTTAGCTTTTGTAATATGTTTCATTGATATTTCCAGTATTTATTCTTTCACAATGGAGCACAAGATACGTCAACTGCAAGATTTCTATAATATCTGTGAAGTTTGTAAATACTTCATGAAGTGTATCTAGGTTCCAAGAAATCTTTTAAATCTCTATAAATGTTGAAAATTACTAGTAACAAATATACTTTAACCCTAAATTGGAAGCAAATTTAACAACTTTAAAAACTATTTAAAATTAAAATATTTACAAGACAATGCACAATCATATTGAAACAAAATACGTACAAGTATAATAATTAAAGCGCAATATTTTGTTTCACACTTCCGAGTCAAACCCCAATAAGAATAATTACATCTTAAAAAAACAACAAAAACAAAATTGCACATTAAATAATCTACTTAATTTATTTTGGCACTAATTATCCGTGGCACTATATTTAACTCGTGTTTCCCTTTCATGACTTTCACTATTTTCAACTGTCTTCAATTCACTGTCTTTTTCATCCTCACATGATTTTTCACAACTCATGCCCGCGTCGTCTTCCTCAGAGGAGTCCCGGCTCATAGCGGCGCCGCCCATCGCAGCCTCTGAAGGCTCCCGGTATTCTAATTTGGAGGGGTCCTTCTCGTGCAGTTTTCTAGCTAGCGTCTGCAGACTCGCTAGGGAACTAGCACAGTCTGTAGTATCAATGTCCGTTAAACTTACACCCGCCCTTTCGATCTCGGTAAATGTTCCAAATGGTAATTTGAATAAGCACTCGAGTCGCATCACATGCATTTTACTTCTGAGATGTTTAGCGAGGTGGCCGTGAATTCGAAATGCTATATTACAATCTGAACAACGGAATGGTCTAGGATTAAAAGAAGTCGCCGCACCGAAGGTGGACGTCATTGACACTTTATTATGATGAGATCCCGATCGCTCGTGCTTCTGAAGATGACCCCTCGTACGGAAACTGACTGCACAAACACTACATCTGAAGGGTCGTTCCATATAGTGAATATTAAGATGGAGACGTAACTGCGACGGTTTAGTAAAAGTCTTGTTGCAGAAATCACATACCCTGCGACCATCTTCCATTAGCCTACCTGGTGGAAAGGATGAAGTGCTTTCAAACTCTTTACCTTTTGTAACTTTGAAAGCGACGCCTCCAACACCTATAACAACTTTCCGTGCTACGGGATCGTGCTCCATTGTTGGAAGTTTAATCGAATCAGCGTCAGAACTGTTGTTGTCGTCACCTTTTGCAGATTCAATCATGTTTATTTTTGCAGCACTGTTATCATCACCCGAGCTTTCAATACAATTGCTCATAATTTCATCATGTGAATTTATTAGATTTATTCTGGCTTGTTTCAAATATTCAGATACAACGTGTTTAGCATTTTCTGCATTGGTGTTACATGGTGTATGTACTCTTTTGGATTCGATGATAATAGGAGTCGAGGCCTCTTTCGAAGTGATAACAATTTCTTCTTTACAAGCTGTAATTTGTTTAACTTGATCTTGAATTTCAGTTGTTGCCTTCGTAACAGTCACTACTTTTGACGATGTTACTGGCGTGGTTACACTATTTTTAGTTGTAGTAATAACTGGCTTCTGGTCATTTTCAATATTAGTGTTACTTTCAACGAATATAGATGATTTGTCTAAATCAACTTTTCTCAATTTCGACAAATTGCATGTTAGCTGGCTTTGTTTTATTTTGGAATCGAGAAGGGCTCGTTCTGTCAAATATGTGTGTAACATCGGCTCGCCGTTGGCCCACTGTGATTGAGGCTGCGGTAGTTTAGCTGTATTGGAAGCTAACGAAGCGAGAACGCTGGATTCCCGAGCAGTCGGTATTTCAGGTATTTGTGGTGACATTTTTGTGTCACCTTTGCTGAGGTCCATGGGTTCATTTTCAGAATCTATTCGTGAGTCAACGGACGCACTTCGCGACAGCTGCTTTTGTGGGCTTAGTTCCAAAGTTGAGTTTTCTAAGCCGGTTGGTGTATATGGATATGTAGAGGGTCGCGCACTGGTCAGGAGGCCGGGCGCAGCGGACGTGGCCGGCCGCGACCCGCCCAGGGATAGCAGGCAATGCGCTGCTTCATGTTCAGGTAACCGCGATTTACAAGCTTCAGTGTCTGTAAAGAAATTACAAGAATTGGTATAAAATTACATCGAATAAATATTTTATCTACACTCATGTTATAATACTCGAATTATGACCTCATGCCTGAACGTATAATGATAAACTTTATGCCATAGTCAACTTTAAAAAATAAAACTGTTTTATAATGGTCATTATGAAACAACCGGATACAGCTGTCACTCATTATAAAACACTTATATTTCTTAATTTTAGTCTCCATGGCAACCGTAGGATTTACCGGCCATGACTTCCAACTCTTTCAAGCCCTTCTTTTGCCGGCAACAATGAGAAACTTTTTTAAAATTAGAATTTAGAATTTAGAACGAATAGACCGTATAGACTCCTATGAGTGGGGTTTGGCACCAATTCACATTTTATAATTAATATTGATTTGCTTTATTTTTGAAATATATAATAAATGTAATGAGTGTAGATAAAGTAGTGTATGAGACTGCACATAACTCGGTATTAAAACACTCGTGAAATACTATTAAAAAACTCGCCAAGGCTCGTTTTTTAAACTCCCACTTATGTTTTAATACCCCTCATTATGCGACAGTCACATAAACTATTATTATAAGTAGTCAATTTATTTCGGAAGTCACTTGACCACTTACCACTCGATTCCGTTTCGCCTTCGTTTCCCTCATCGCCATCGGTATCGGTCTCGTCATCTGTTTCTCCGGAGCATTGATTGTTCTCGCCGCCTTCTTCGTTTCCTTCGTTTGGATTTATTCCCAGTTCGCAACATTTCTTATAGTGAGCTTTACTTTTCATATGTTTGGTTAAATTTCCTTTAGTCTTGAAGCTGTAATCAGAAAGTCTATAATCAATTTGACGTTTATCTTAACACAAAAAAATTGTACTTCAGTGTTTGCGAGTCAAAATAAGACCATTTAAAATTTACCTGAAGGCGCAATGTACGCAGGTGTAGGGCCGCACGTCGGTGTGAGTGCGGATGTGTTTCTTCAGCATGGAGGGCTTCTTGCAGCGGATGCCGCACTCTGAGCACACGTAGCGACCCCTGCCTCTGCCTCGCACGTAAGTGTATTCTTCGTTGCTTTCAAATCCTCCAGTCAATTCTTTTTTTGCTGTTGTTGCGTTTTCAGAGAGTGATAGTTTATTATCATCGGATCTCTTAGTGTCCACTGACACTATTGCCTGGAAAATAAATCAATATTCAGTTAAGTTGAAACTATTTCAACGTTTGAATGATAATTATGTTAGTTTTTAATTTGAAAATATAGTAGGTACTCTCTTTATCAACTGACGTAAGTATATTTATTTTTGTTGTTTTTTGAAAATATTGTGACACTTATTCCATCCATTCACTAAACACTAGCAATTTGTCCCAATCCGAAATGGAAGCGCGTAGTAAACAAAATGACTAACTTATTTTCGAGCCTAAATACTAAATACGCTAATGTGTTACAAAAATACCTGTTTGCTGTCTTTCATATTTTTATTCCACTGCGATGAATGAGTCAGTATGAGATCCTGTTTGATCACCGACACGGCCATGCATTGCGGTCGATGACGCGAGTCGTAGAGGGACATGGCAGATGAGGCAGACAGCCCCAGCGGGTCTGGCGTCAACTCCGATAGAAGCTACAAAATAAACAATTACATATTAAACCATCAAATTAACTAAAAACAAAACACGCGTGAGAAGTAATGCAAAAGTTTTATCAAAATATCCTTCTTTTGAAATACACAACATTATCGTAATATACTTTTCGCGTGCGAGTAGTTGAAGACGCGGATATAGTTTTTTTTTGTTAATATGTACTTTGAACCTGTACGTCACGGTTTATGCGATAAAGTCTTACTTAATGACTAAAGAATTTTCATTATCAAAAATAAAGCAAGCAAACTATTCTTAGTAAAATATATTTTTAAAGAACACATTTATTATAATTTAAAAAATGACGCAGGCTAAAGTAAAATTGGATATGTTATACTTTTATTGTAATCTCTAAATCGCTTCCCATATCTTTGACAAGTGATATGCAAGGTTATCATTTTCTAAATTGTGATTTTAGTAAAGCGATAGCAAACATGCCAAAACAGTTGACATGGTCTTTAAGATAAATTTTAAGAAGGCATTTCCATTATGTGTTTTGTTAGCAATAAAGGAAAAGGTTCAACTAAATACTACTTTGACTTAAAAAAAGGTTTATGATATTTACCTGCCAATTGCTGTACATCGATAAGAAGTGTTGATTCGGTACATATGTTGGCTGCGGCCGATTAATCGTGCAATAAAATACTTTAGTTGAACATTTCAATCCTAAATATGTGTATGCGTTGCCGTTTAAGTAAAGTTGCCCGTAAGCCTTGGCCGGTCGTGGCGTTTCTGGCGATACCAGAGGCATTGTGTTTGCATTAGGTGTGATACCGTGATGCTTTTTGGGAGTGAACGTTCCAGGTTTCAGAGGTAAAGTAGTAGGTCGCAAAAACTTAGGTTTTCTTTCTTCAGAACTAGATTTTGAAGTCACACTTTTCTGGAAGTAAGACGTCTCCGACCTTTCATTTTGAGAAGTTGCAGAAGAATCTAGTGCATTAGTATTTTTTTGTACGTCTGATGAACTAGGGATTTGGTTATTGTATATTTCCGCCTTTGTTATTAGATTCTCGAAATTGAAATTTCTTATTTCTGCTTCTGGCTTAACAGCATTAGAAGGTTTGGGTGAGGTGTGTAATCTTTCTCTATTTTTGATCCTGCTTGATAAGAGATTTGCATTTTCTTTTAGAATCGGCGTTTTTGGTACGCCATCTACACTTCTTTTAAACGTACAATCTTGTCTTGAGTTTAGTGATTTACTTGTACCAAATGGGTATATTTTAACAGATTCTGTCTCGTCAACATTTTTAACTTTTATTATAGGAACTGCAGAAATATATTGTGGTACACTTTCAACCGTTAAATGTTCCTGTTGTTGGTGCATTTCTCCTTCCAAATGTATCGATCTAAATATAATATTTCTATTAGACAATGACTCGTAATTTGATACTGCAGCGCTTTTAGTTGATGTAACATTCATATGTATCACTTCGTCGTGAAGTAACTTTGTCGTTTTGATTGTTTCATTATTCATCAAAGTTTTTGTTTGCACTGAAGAGCTGACAGAATATATTCCGGGAGTGTTTGGACCCGGCATACCAGGGACGTGAGGTATAAGCTTGCCGCCATGTAAAATAGTAGTTGCGCCATTCGGTGAGGAAGACGGGCTCAAAGGCGGCAAAGTCAATGGATTGTAGGCTGTGATAGCGCTTAGTGGCGGGAATTGGAAATGCGTTATATCATGTAAATTCGGAAGATTGGCACTAGATATACTAGGTGCTGTTGAAATTGATATCCTGGGAGTAGAAGGCTGTGATGCCACTAAAATATCCTTCGGAGTTGGCGGATTATGCATGATTGTCCCTCCGGAATGTAAGCCAGATCGAACCACAATACTACTGGCTTCAGATGCATTGGCGAGTTTTGAAGGAGAAAGGCTTTGTTGAATTAAGATGGGTGACAATTGATTTTTACTTGGTTCTATGCGTAATGTCGTAGTACCACCGGAATGATCCACAATTTTCACTTCACCACCAAACATTTGAAGTGACGTAGAGTTATGTCTCATATGGGGTGAAAGCTCTTCGAGTGTCCGTAAGCCTACCGAATTTGCATCAATGCATCTTATTTTAGATTGAGGATAAATATCCAAAGAACGCGGAGACACGTTCTCCATTAGTCTTGGGCTGTAAGTATCTATTCTTTTTGGGCTGCTCATCGGTTTTAATTTTGCATTTTCATTTTTCTTCGAGCTATCATTTGAAGTCTTGGTATCAACAAGACGCGTATTTCCAAGTAAAGGTCCTGGCGATGGCAATGGAGCTACAATATCATTTGATTCTGATTTTAATATGACAAGATTATCAGGTTTAATTCGCAAAGGTTGTGTTGACCTTGTAGAAACGCTTGTTTTAGGGTAAGCACATTGTGTTTCTGGTAATCGCACATTTATAGAATTGCTTCTGACAAATACATTTTCAGGTCTCGCGACTTTTGCGCTCTTTTGGCTCATGTTAGATGAATTTACAAGATGTCCTTTGCAGTAATACATCCTGTGTATTTCTAAATTCTCCGCACTTCTGTAAGTTATTTGGCACAACGGACATACAAAAAGCGGTCCTTGTCCATCCATTAACTCGCCTGATGCAGGAGTTAATCCGTTGCCTTTAGTTTTCAGAAGAAGATCTTTTATAATAGATCCTTCTGGATTGAGCGGGTGTTTCTGATGATCGATTTGGGAAAAACTTTCAGAGTGTGATCGTTTTCTAAAGCTATTTTCATTCTGATCGCTGTTTTTCGTTAAATTCAGTGGAGATGATTCAAATTTCAATTCGAAATGATCATGTAAAAATTGTTTACTTTCTGCAATTTGTTTTATTTTACCATACTTTTTTTGTAAAGGTGTCTCTATGACGTCTACAATAGCTTCATTATCTGATATAATTTTAGAGATATGTTCCGTAAGAAAATCTGCATTCGGCGAAATAGTCTTTTTTATTTTATCTTTATCATCACCTTCTTGATAAAAAGCGACTCTAAATTTTGGTTTGTATATCGCTTTTAATTTATTATTATCACATACGGGGAAGCTTATATTACCTGACATTAAGCTATCATTTGTTAACTCGGGAGAAGAGAATTCTCTAGATCTTGAAATATCATGCCGGGTATTTGACGCATCGGATCCGAAATCAGAAACCGGCGTGGGCGGCATAGATGTGTCACTTTCTGATCCACCAGATAAATCTTCATCATTTATCGCACCAGCGACGTCCGATCCTTGTAATCTCAACGCGTGTGTCCGCGATCTGCGATGTTTATATAAATTAGATTTTGTTTTAAAAGCAAAGCCACATGGTACACAAGGATAAGGTCTTTCGTTTGTATGGGCTCTGATATGTTTTTGTAGAACGGAAGGTTTGGCACAGGATAGCTTGCAATAGGGACATATATAACGTCCGCCTACTCCGCCGTTATAGGATTCCCTTATAAAATCATTTTCCAGGTTCTCAGTCTTATTAGAAAATTCATCAGTAAAACTGGTCTGACCAGATACTTGAATATTGTTATTTACATTACTTAACCTACTATTTTCATCATTATAATTAATTTGTACATTTTTCTCCACATCATCGCATATTTGCTGATCTTGCTTTAATTTAATCTTTTCTATTTCTGGATGACTCGTTGCTATACTCCCGTTTGAAATCAAAGTATTACAGTTAGGTCCGTTTGTCTCTTTGTGTACGCTTTCACCGGCCTTATTGGGGTTGGCCGGAAAGACAGATATAGTAGATGCCATTTTCTTAAACTTCTTATGAAGGTAACTCTGGTCATTGTTGTTGGCGAAGTTGCTGTCGAGACGTTTTTCCTGTGTGAGCGGCATCTTACCCGCGCTTTTGTAATCTGTAAAGAAAACATAAATATTGATATTGAGTTCTCAATAACAAACAATAATTGCGGTTTATTTCAACTAATACGCTGTCAAATAAGAAACTCTAGTCTCGAACCCTGACGCAATGCGCATGTGTAGTGTTATTTTATTGGTTTACAATGTGACATCATCGTCACGTAGTCGGAAAGTAGCCTACGCTCGTTAAGAACGAGAATATCCCCACTGACTTACGTGTAAGTGGGGATATTTGTCTTATTAATTTTGAATCAAGTGTCAACTACTTGTTATGAGTTATAGTTATATAGTGAGTTTGTATGCCTAGCCTGAAGAATTATTACCTAATACATACCTACAGGTTTCTTATTACAATGCTTTAATTGTAAAAGTATTCCTAAATAAAACAATAACAAATATGGAAGAATGAAGCGAGCTTGATTGCAAGTGTGGGTGTAGGTAGACACAACCCGACCGGCTGTGATGTGAGAGTACGACGTCGACCTCGGTTTGCGCTCACTAGCCGCTCGTGGACGACTGCGTTGGTGCGTTCCAAGAAGGCTTTACAATTTCTGAGAACCGGGGACAAGCAAACCGCTCGCTAACAACGAACCAGCAAATAATCAGCGTTACGCGACACGCACACTGCTGCAGGTTACACAATCAAGACATTCTAAGTTTACTGTGCCATATTGATTAACAAATGGCTAACCCAAAATTTTACTGATAAACAGGGTCGATTTATTCTTTTTATTTTCGAGTCGTGGTTCCTTACAAAGATTATGCCTAGTAGATTGTTACGTAATTTTAAAATAAACTAGTGGCTTCCCTCGGTTTAACTCGCGTGGTTCCTGTTCCCGTGGGGAATATCGGGATAAAATATAGCCTATGTTTCTCGGGAATTATGTAGCTGGTGTTTTTTTTTAAATCGGCCCAGTAGTTTTTGAGTTTATTTATTACAAACAAACAATCATGCAAACAAAAAAATCAAATCTTTAATCTTAATAACAATAGTAAAGATTCTATTGAGTATTTATTTCAAGTCGATGATTGTGGTTTAGTGAGCTCAATAGTATGCAATTGTATGGCAGAAAGCCGTTTAACAAGTAAGCAGTGAGTGGCAGAGCACAAATGTTGTAATGAAACAAAGGAATCCCGGGTGTCGGCCGCCGCGCGCCGGCCTGGCGCCAGGCCAGGCGGCCCTGGTGACGCCTGCGGCCGCCTCGCCGGCCCGCCGCCCGCCGCGGCAGCCCTACTCACGTATACTGCCATACGTTCGCAGGGCGCGATAATAATACCTGCGCTTTCATTATTATGCTTCAAACCCTAACTCATTAATGATTCTGTATAGATTGATTGGTATTAGTAATAATCCAACAGCGTTTAGACTCTTCTTTAAATGTTAGCATTGGTAGTCTGACAAAAAAAAACACTGGTTATCCACTACCTACATAGCCTTTATTAATAAGGCTCCAAGTTATATTTCCCAATAACATTTTATGACAAATAAATCTTATGAAAAAAAAACAATTTATACAAAAAATAACATGCTTCTTTCTGTCTTTTGTTCCTGATAAATAAGCCGTCCGAAAGCTTATTATACCTACTCTGCACTTTTAAAATCTGTGAAGACTTCAATTCATAAAAAAATTAAAAGCTGGGTTTATTTTGATAAGTCATGCTCTGTTCACTTTATATTTTAATACTTTTGATAAATAACACTCTGGTAATGTTAACAATAAGTACTTTATTTCTACTTGACTTAAATTAGGTGCATATAACTATTATAATAGATCTTTCTCGTTATTCTAAAGACATATCCCCCTCCGACACTGTCTACAGGAAGACTGACTCCCCGCTGTAGTCTTGTTAGACCACAACTTCACATTGCTTACGCAGTTAAAGATATCAAATCATGACATTCGGCCATCCGTCGTGGTGCAACCTCCTGGGTGCACAATAATATTCATATTCATTTATTCATTGCAAGTCACAGTACATACAAAGTTGTTATCAGAATATTTAGATCAGTAATGGCACCCCGTGGGAACTGCAACTCAAAATCTAGAGCTTAATATCATTAAACAATTTCTTCTAATGTTATGCCTTATTTACTTAAAACTTTTTCAATTCACGTTCTAATGCATTAACATTTTCCATACATTTAATACAGTTTGGGATGCTGGTAAACACTTTTTATATAAGTAAAGTCAATAACAATATTAAGTAAGGTCAATCTGTCTACTCAACTTACACTATAGCTATCATTCAGCTAACAATTGGGTATATAAATGTAATTCAATTACACTAATTTAAACAAAAACGTAAAGATTATGTGTGGAATCATATGTTTTCATAAAACAATGATATATTAAATCAAAATTAATACACAAAAACGATAAGAACGAAACAACAAATTAGTTAAACAATATTTTTTTTTAGATTCAGATTCAGATTCAGATTTATTGCAAGTCACAAGTTTTATAAGGTGTTACAATCTTGGATTATTGTACAAGTGACGCCCTGCAAGGGCACCGCAACCATTTTATGAAACTTTATATTTAAAAATGGTTATAAAACAATGATATATTAAATCAAAATTAATACACAAAAACGATAAGAACGAAACAACAAATTAGTTAAACAATATTTTTTTTTAGATTCAGATTCAGATTCAGATTTATTGCAAGTCACAAGTTTTATAAGGTGTTACAATCTTGGATTATTGTACAAGTGACGCCCTGCAAGGGCACCGCAACCATTTTATGAAACTTTATATTTAAAAATGGTTATAAAATCATGAAAATTAAATAAGTATTATAATTAAAAATAGTAATAAAATCATGACATTCGGAAGCGGTCAAGGTTAGATGTTGAAGTCTGTTATTGCAGCAACGCTGACAAAGGCAAATTATCCTCTTCATCACTACTGGAGCTGTCACTCGACTTATCCGTGTTATTATCGAGGACCTAGGGTCTTATTTGGTCTGCTCCAACAACAGTTTCAATCGACTTCCTTTTTTCTATTAAATCCGAATACATTACAATTTTTTTATCTATCGTTTGCAAAGGATATAATTTCTATTTACAGAACTACCTTTATTATGAGCACATTGAATATAATATGACATAACGTATTCTTAATATTTTTATTCTATTTAAGGAACCAGTACTGGGCCTGAATTTCCTCGATGTCGAGGAACTAATGAAGCTAGTTTACAAGCGGCTGAATCAAGACCTACCCTAGAGAACTTTTGGCATTTAGTAAGAAGGATTGGGCACTTATGATAAGAATGTCCCCTTAAACGTCAATTAAAGCAAATAACCGAGTTATCGTTTAGAGTCGACACAGATATAGGACGATTAACCGGAGTATTTCATAACGGTTTTTGGCAAAAGCTGGATCAGTGGGTTGCTGTGCTGTGAAATTAAGCAACTGAGTAAGTCTTCTGGCTCCTTACAGTTCATCGCTTGGGCGCTGTTTCTAACGGATTTGTCAATAATGCCATGTATAATACAATCAACTGCATTCTGGCCCTTGATTTCATATCGATTCAATAAAGTCAAGTTATCATAGAAATATAGTCCCGGACATTCTCATTGTAATGCGTAGTACGTGCGAGTATCTCTTCCAGAAGTGTCCCGTAATCTTGCTCGTTGGGAAAAGCTTTTAGGTGCTTTTAGTAACTTAGCCTGCCATTCGTCCCAAGTAAAATTTGACAGAGGGTAGGGCTTCAAACCACTGCTTAGCCAGACCCACCAGATTTTGAAGAGCAAAATGCGCGGTTTGCTTTTGGTTCCAATCGTAAAGCAAGCACATTCATTTACTTTCCTTATCCAACTACTTATATTTTGATATTTAGTTGAGGGATCAAACTCAGGTACTACGTTGTTGACCTGATTGTTGTTCAGCTGCTGCTTACTCGATTCAGTCTCTTGCACCGACGACAAAAGTTTCAATACCTCATCAACAGTAAAGAAAGGCTGGTGCTCTGGTTGCGCTACAGGTGACTCAGACTGTAGGCTCTCACTAGGTTCAGGTTCCAACACTTGTGAGGTTGGTGGCTTCACTTCGTTTGAAGGTACATCTTCTATTCCCCATTCAGACGCATGTAAATCTCTCACGACTTTGCGGGCACGCCTCCCCACAGACGTCAGTGATTGCTTCCTTCGCCGCTTGTCTTCTTCATGCCTCAACCGTACACGACCTGCGTGAACGGTTGGTACCTCGGGTTTCATTTTCTCGGAAAAGATCAGAAAAGTAAAAATTAGTAAGTATTAAATAATTGCAGATATTCATAATTATAGGATAAGGATAAAAGTATAACTGTAAACCGGATAGATAAATACTAAATATATATTGATTCACAAGTACAAGCACTCATACTTTTATGCATCAGTTTGTACCCATTCAAACCATTATTATAGTCTCATTCATATAGTAAAGTTACGTTAACACATCAAATCAATTAGGTTGTATTTAGAAAAAAGAGACAGCTTAAGAAGTTATATAGCTCAACAGATTACTTAAACTATTCATATGTAAAAAATGATAGGTATGAAATGAATGAATAACTCTCAATAAAATATGAAAAAGAAATTAGTTTTCTATTTAATTAATTTAAATTGTTGACACGTGAACGACATACTAAAGTATTGATTAATTAAACCAAATCTCGTATCGTGAATAAGAGGATCACAAATAAAGCAGCTGTAAATAACAAAATATACTGATTACCTAGATAAGTTTTAGAACTAACTAAAATACAGGGCGCACATTAGCCTGTCTTGGGAAACACAACAATCTAAGGGCACCCGTAGCCCTTGTTTTTGATGTAAAATGTAGACGATTCATAAGTACACATTTATTATGTCTAAGTAAATATTTCCTTTTTATACTTATTTTTTTATTTCATTTATGAAATATAATTTCTCAGGGCAGACATAATCCTTGTATGTAATAGTACATTCATATCTCCATAAGCTGCGGGCGCACATAACCCACTTCACATCTGAGATGGAACATACTTAGCTCCATAAACTAAGGGCACACATAACCCATATCACCTCTAAAATGGAACATACTTAGCTCCATAAACTAAGGGCACACATAACCCATATCACATCTAAAATGGAACATACTTAGCTCCATAAACTAAGGGCACACATAACCCATATCTCATCTAAAATGGAACATACTTAGCTCCATAAACTAAGGGCACACATAACCCACATCTTGCAATGGAACGTACATAGCTCCACAACACAAGCTAAACCAAGGGCACACATAACCCTTCGTTTAGCAGTAAAACCAGAGATGCCTAAATAGTTACTACGTAAGTAAAACATTTTATCAAACCGCAACGAGAATACGATTTAGATGTACTGTCTGCAAAAATACTTATAATTAATCCAAAATACATCTATTATATCTTCATACTTTAATTGCAGGCATTTATATGTTTAGATAATCTAATTTTCTAATAAAATATGCCTTGCCCTAAACAGACACCACATGTGTCGATCCATTCTTAGTAAATGTTTTGTCATTTTCTTTAACACCTTCGCTGCGTTAAGATTTTCTTAGAATTTTCAGATAGTGCGTTGGAGATCTATTATGACTCCGTAGTTAGGCTTAATTTTTGTGCGTATGAGACCTTATCGATCCCATAAAAATATGTATTTTTAAATCCTGTATATCATACTGAAAAACAAGAGTCTCGGTTTGTAAACATCCTGAGGCGTAATTAACTAGCTACTTTATCTTAATATAGGTTCGCACTAAGTTCTGACAATTATCTAAAGAGTAAATACAAAAATATTTTAGGCTATCGACTCTATCTCACAACGCAAGAAATGATGCCATAAATTATATAACAACTAGTGATGGGAATAGAGTAAAGCGGCAGTCATCGACTACATTACTTTATTTAAAAAAAATACACAAAGTGTATATAAAGACGGGAATATAATAGATGAACACAATATCTTCAATAAGTTAACTACCTCTCTTTGTAATTACAATTAAGTCTTTGAGTTAGTGTTAATTTTAACTGATCTTGATTAATACTATTTTGATGAACAGGTACATATAGTTTTTCCAGTACTTTGACTGTCAAAATAATTCTTCATTAAATGAGTTATTATTTACTTAGTATCAAAAACTTCTAAATCAGATAATCACGGTTACTAGTGGAGGACATATTATTTTCTACGATTATAACTCTGTCCGACGGTACATAACTCTGTGGCTCAAGTTTTTTATCACCCTTTTGTAATTTAACTTAGTTGCCTCACTAGAATCACTCGTGGAATCATTTATTTGTAGGTCTAACTGTCTTTTACGCCTTTTTGTACGATTCATTGTAATTAGGTATTATTTACGTGCTCAATACGTAAAAGGAAAATCGCAGGCTACGCGAAGCGCGAGTTTTCACGTTAAAACTTGTCGATATAATTTGTGCTTGTCGCGCAACACTAAACCAAGGCGAGCGGGCGCGCGCGCCGCTCGCACACCGCTCCTTGCGTCTACGAGGCCTACAAATTAGGAGATGCATAATACCTCATGTCGCACAGATTAAATCAAATTTCAATTAGGTGCGTTAGGGACCTAATCGATCTCCAATAAGTATATTTTATTGTGAGAATCAGCTAACATTCTACTGAGAGCTAAAATATATATTTGTCTTTTTCCTACGCATAGAAATAAATGTGATAGCTTCCCGCACAGAGCGAGAGAACAAGATTTTGAACCCCGCACAGGCTGAAAGTCACGTAGGAGATGTTTTATACACCCTAACGCAAGGAATGTGTTAAATAAAAGTATAAAAATATAATAACTATTTGACAAATCTATCTCATTAGCTTTTAAATACATTTAAAATAACTTTTAAAAATTATTTTGGTGTAACAAGTCGCAACAGGACAGCTCTCAAGGCGAGACGTGCTATGTGACATGTTTATTTTTCTTGTATTTCTAAAATTTATTCAAATCATATAATTTGATGTTTATTTTCTAATGTTTTGAATTTCCTCGTACTGAACTAAGTATTTTATTGATCTGCACACTCTACCACTGAGAATGTTATTTCATAAACGAAGATGTTTGCACAAAGGGAGTCCTATTCCGCCGGTTTCGAGGTCGGTTACCGGACACTGCGTTGCTTATCACATCACAGTCTCGGTCGCCACGCCATAATACGTGTAAACAAATAGTAAAATTTTGTACGATAATGTCACAGATTACTAAATAGGTACCACGTACCCAATTAATATCCTTATTCTAATCGTGGTATTACAAATTTATAACTTCTAATTAGTACCTATACGTAGTTCTGATTTTACCTTCTTTAGTAAATAGTGTAACAACAAACTACTTTCTATTTTCCTTGTGCTTTTTTTTTTGAGAAGAAAAACAAATAATAAATATATTTGTAATTCAATGTTGCAATAGTTATAAACATATTAAGAAACATTTTAATTATTATAAATAAATAAATAAATAACTTTATAAATAACTTTTTACAACCACACCAATTATGTTAATTTCAACGGATAAATATATAGGTAAGTACTTAAATACTTTTTGTTTGTAATAATATACATAATACACATATAAACCACCCAGACCAAGACAAATAGACATGTTCATGCACACAAATATTTATCTTGTTCGGGAATCGAACCCGAGACCTCTGGCGCAGAAGGCAGGTATCCTACCCCTGCGCCAAATCGGTCGTCAAATTATTTAAACAATACTGTAAAGCAATCCTTCAAAATAACTTTTTAGTTAGCTAGTCATAAATTATTAAAATTGCTAGCTTTTTTTTTTGTTGCTTAAGAAAATAAAGTTTATTTACACTTCAATGTTGCATTGCAATAAGTAATTATAAATAAGCAATATTTTAATTAAGTATTTTAACAAAACTGTAAAGAATCATTTAAAATTACTTCTATTTGCTAGTCATAAATGATATAAAATTTCTTATTTACCTTTAATATCCTGGGGCTGGAATTCATTACCACTGCTGACCTTTGATAAATAACACTCTGGTAATGTTAACAATAAGTACTTTATTTCTACTTGACTTAAATTAGGTGCATATAACTATTATAATAGATCTTTCTCGTTATTCTAAAGACATATCCCCCTCCGACACTGTCTACAGGAAGACTGACTCCCCGCTGTAGTCTTGTTAGACCACAACTTCACATTGCTTACGCAGTTAAAGATATCAAATCATGACATACTTATCAAGTTCTTATCATTATTGACTCTTGCCTGCTGATGTCACATTATAAAGTTGTTATCATGATAATATATTTCTGTGATTCAATGTGAGGCACTAAACTAGGTACCTACTGGATGGCTAATTCATAACAATAAATAACAACGCATTGAGTAATATATTGAGAACCAAAATATTATATGTTGATTAGTCAATATCAGTGTAAGTATATCTATGTTGCATTCAAAGGCATGGCCTCAAAAAAATAACTAGGCGCCAGTTAATTCAATAGTACTTATATTTTATCGTAGAACCTTAAATGAAAAATCTGCTAATAAGTAAATAATATCAACACTGATACACTTGGACACATTTCTATGTTTTTCGAAGTTTCACCCACTTTCCTTGTTTTGAAGAATAATCATGACATTTCTTCAACGTCACAAATGAACAATTCCGTATGTAAACAAATAAACTTAGTAGAATATGTATTAATAAGAAGTCGGTTAAAAATGATGTTGTAAGCTTACCGCGGTTTAATAAATCAGTCCACCATTATATTAAAGTTGTCTTGATATCATTTGTTTACGTTTCTAAAATAAATGTCAACAAGTCCGATAGGTTGCATTTCACCCGCGCGCAAGTGATTCATCGTTAATAATTGCGCGACGATCCACGCCGCATACACACACACACGCACACCTGTAATGTCGTCACTAGCGTCTCACTTGGCCCTCATAGGTATCTGCTACTTTCTTTATCACAAATATTAATTACCACGATGTAGATACATAACACGATAACTATTTATTTTCCTTTCGATCATGTGGAGCCAGCCAATGGCAGTGCGCCCGAACCGAATAACGCAACGCAAGATACAGGGTTCCACGGAGCGGATGACTGTACAACTGTTTGTACCAGTCGAGTCGTTTGGTTTCGTTCCGCGCGCTCCCCGCACCACCCGCGCAGCACCCGCGCGCCGTTCTGACTGTGCTCCCTGCGAGTAGTGATTCATGTCGCGTCGCGTTTTATCTATCTCTCTCCTTCACCGCAACCGGATCGGTCGTTCTTCTCTTCGTAATCTATTTATACGTATCTATGCACGGACTTTAACACCGCGATTATAGTGCCATCTTCTACTTAATAGCATGGAAGTAGTTACGGAGTGTCTACTCCACAATACAAACAAATAAAGTTATGGAAATATTTAGTTGGGGATATCGTGAATGCCAACCTACGTAGTTACCTGTCTATTGGTAGCACGAGCAACGCAATGTAATTTTCATGCAGCACTGATTTCGTAACGGTTGCGCTCGACTAGAACGGTTATTGGCTTTGTGTAGAAGAGCAATATTTAACATTCTATATTAAACGATGATGAAGAAACCTATATCTTTACAACCGTACCATATACTTAATTAATTCAATATCAATAAGCTTATAAACTTTAATGTGGGCACTCTCCTATATTTAACTTATCGTTTGAACTTACTATCAGCAAGACCCCGTTATCAAACATTTTGTGTAAGTAAGTACTTATTACCGGCAGAAACAAATAACATACCCGTACATGTTTATTAATCCAAGAAGTCACTAAGCTTTTATTAGGTAGTGAAAAGTTATAGATATATTGGAAGTTGATATATGAAAATTATAAACATAGTCACATTATATTTGCAATGATAATAATTGGTCGGGCCTTATCAGTGGTGCGGAGGCGATGACGCACGCGCCTCGCTGATAGCACCGGTCGCTCGATTGTGAGCAGCTTGCAGGAAGCAGGCGATACACTGACCTGCCTGCCGGTACTACTTGATTTAATACTCTTTTTATAAACATTCCTGGAGTCTGCTGCTAGACAAAGCAAAATTGTATACTTAATTGCGTTGGATATCCGTGCAAGTAGGTACCTATGTGTTGTAACAACGTATAGTTAGATGCTAAAATATGCTACGATCATAATTACTTTAAAAACTTTAATGAGCTTTGTTTCGAATATATGACAAAATAAAACACCACCGTAATCATAAAGCGTTGCCATTTGAATATATCGGCATAAGTGGCAGTTAATACGACGCTATGACAGCTGTTTCGCGAATGGCATGCGAGCGCGGGCGCGGGGGCGCGGGGCACTTGTTGCGTTGTTTGGTTGGCGTTCTCGCCTGTTGCCGAGCACATACGTCACGGCGCGACCTTGGGCCGCGCGGCACGGGGACTCTCTGCTCTGCTCACTCTGCATCATCATTCAAATGCCATGTTACACAACATATCTATGTAAGCACTAATTACATTATCCATTCTTGACTTTTGCGCATTAATTTGTCGATTGATTAACATATTCGTAGCATGCTTATCGTACCAACATTATTTAAATTTATAATAACGATCAGCGGTATGTGTAATCTGAATCACAGATTGTCCAAACTGCGCGAACAAAAATCATCCACTCAGAAAAGCTAAGCACCGTGGCTGTATATTGTATAAGTAGGTATAATATCGGTCCGGTCAGGCGCCATGAAGTCGCGTGGGCGGGAAACCCGTCTTGGTGGTAGCGCTAACTACCGAGATGAACAACTAAGTAGGTATGTATAAACAAAACATACTTCTTTGCATAGGGACATTTTGGCATTTGATGTGTCTAAGAATAATGATAACATAAATTCAAAGGAGTATGTAATAATAATAATTACAATTTAATACATGCCAATCCTACTTATAATATTATAAATGTGAAAGTTTAGATGTTTGGATGTTTGAATGTTTGTTACTCAATCACGCCAAAACGGCTGAACGGATTTGGCTGAAATTTGGGACACAGCTACTTTGTAGCCCGGAGAGAAACATAGACTACTTTTTATCCCGGAGAAATATCTCATTCCCGCGGGATAACGTCTTGTAGTATACGCAGGCGAAGCCGCGGGCGGAAAGCTAGTGTAATATAAAGTACAGATAATGTTATGTAACTAAAGGTTATTAAAAAGCGCTATGATTTAAAAAGGCATGTAAAGCCTTCTAATAAAAAAAAACAATAAGGCGGTTTTATTGACTCAGATGAAAAGTTGACTAAACCAGTGTAGGAATATATCTCGTCGGTGCAACACAGGCTCCCCTTGCTCGGACTTCCCTTGGAACCGGGTCATCGGCTGGCCGGCCGACCGCTCGGTGCCGCGCCGCCGAGACGGCCGCACCCGTTCAACCACCAAATTGGTGCCACCAATTCTATCAACGAGTATAGCGTAGCGTATAGCTTTCTATACCACGTCACGGCGACGACGACGTTATATTCAACATTCTAGTGTATAATATTAAACCTTTTATCAGATTAAGAATCACGTAGAAAAAATGCGTTTTTTAAAGATTATTTAAAATCTGAATGCCAATCTTCGTATTCATTGGTGACAAATAAAGCTAAACAAACAGGTTCATTTGAAGGAAGAAGCTTTAAAAACTCGCTGATTCATTTTACAAACGAGTCTCGCTCGCTTGATGGACGTATCTTACCACTAAAGACAAATACGCTATTTAACTAAGTTCTTAAAACATATTAAAAGAGTACCTACTTATATTTCCCGTTAACTTATTAAAATTTAAAGCGAATTCAATGCATATTTATCGGTAATGCGTGATTAGGTTGTGGTTATTATTATGGTTACATGATATAATTATAGGTTAATGACTATTATGCTTTGGGCCCTGTTCCACTTCGAACGTTAAACTAAGTACCTACATAAAACTGAGATTTTTTCACTGTCTAATACTAGTATGAGGTATAGCTGCCAAAAATCTTAATATTTAAGTTGTTATGCCAACATTTTACGTCGCACGTTATTTAACTACTTACTTAAAAAAATAAAAACAAGTAGGTGTATGTAAAATAAATATCAAAATACGCTGTCTTCAAAATAGTAGATTGTACAACAAGTGCATAAAACATACCATTTTACCCGAGACGTATATATCCACCCGAGCCGTAGGCGAGGATGGATAGTCAATTCGAGGGTAAAACGGGTTTTATGTACGAGTTAAACACTCTGCTTTTCACTTCGAGTGTGAGGAAAATAAATTACAATATTGCAAAAAAGAAAAAATAAAGACTTCGCCATATTAGCGGGAAAACTTTCTTTTTCTTTTTTTTATACGTGGAAGTGGCAGCACAGTGACTTAGCATAGATCGTAGTCCATAATGCTCTTGAAATACTTATTTCTTACAAAACTATTAATTTCGCCTAGTTTTATTTATTTAGTAATTTTTCACACTTATGCTCTGAAATGTTAATATTATATTTGAGAAAAGAATGCAGTACGTGGCACTTTTCCGAGGTAAACATTCTAAATTTGAAAATCACTGCAGTAATGAATTTCAGTACTTACTTACTGCACTGATTTTAGTGCAGTAAGTAAGTACTAAAATTCATTACTGCAGTGATTTTCAAATTTAGAATGTTTACCTCGGAAAAGGTACTACCCAAAGATTTATTATTACCAACTTTTTTTCTTTATTTTTTCTTTCGTTATTCCTGTGTATAAAAACAGAAAAAGCAAAGGGACATTTGCACCATACAGCCACATTATTATTATTATTATATAGGTAATTATTATAACATAATTTAGGTTAACTTTTTTTAAATACGGTGCGCACAGAGTATATCACTTCGTATTGTAAGCGCTATGTACCCTTAGCACGAACATCCATCGAAAAAACAAAATGAGATTTATCATAGCCAAAATATCCTGTACGAGTAATTTTGTATGGGAAATATGTACAGCGCCATCTACCGCCCAGAAGCGGGTATTGAAGTTGCGCATTTTAGTAGCAAGCAGTCAATAGGCTGTATGACCATTCCACTTGGCCTCACAAACCAATATTAAAAAAACGGCGGGAATGATTTTCAGCGGTTGATTTCAGATTTGATATCAATACAGTTTATTTATATTGTGTAATAAATTATCAAAATGAGTTCTGCCAATGAAACATATACAGACATTGTATATAGGTACCTAGGTACTCCACCAAATTTGAGAGCAGAAGCAAAATGAATAATAGAAAACTTACTGCCAGCAATATCAAAAGAAAGATACCTATATGAAAACCTACGATCTGATTTGGAGAAGTGAAAAACGGCGCATACGTTTTCGGAATCTGTGTTTTTGGCGTATTTTAATGATACATCATTAAAATAATATTATTATGGGCGATTTATACATAAGTGTGCCCGAGTGTAAGGATGCGGGCAGCGCAGGACCGATCGTTGTGGAGATCCTTGGGGGAGGCCTATGCCCAGCAGTGGGCGTCGTTCGGCTGACATGATGATGTGCCCGAGAAAATAATAACATTTACATTTAATAATTGCTCGAACATGTGTGATATAAATTTTAATAAATACCTATTATTTAGTTCAACAGTTTTTTTTTATTTCCTCGCATTTCTTGAGAAAAGCACTATACAAGCCTTGTACGGTAAGCAAATTACCTTGCCTCGAATGATTAAAGCCCTCGCCTGCGGCTCGTGCTTCAAACCATCCTCGACAATGTAATTTCTTACTTACCTGTCCTCGGCTGTAATGTACTATAACATGGATTATGTACAAAATTTAAGAAACAAAATGAAACAACAAGTTTATTTAACGAAGTTTAATTGCGTTCGTGACTGTTTACCTGACGACCTTTGTCTTAGAGTCTGTGACATAGACGAAGATTTACTTTATGCACTAGAGCATAAAAAGCGATTTTATGCAGCCTATACCCAACATAAACACGAACTTTACGAGCATGAGAAGTGAAAAAATATTTATATTACTAACAAGATGTATGATTGCATGTGAGCAGTAAGAAACACCTCTAGTCTCAAGAGAATGGCGTCATTCTCCGCGAATTCAGCCACTCGTAACAACGGCCAAAATACGGTTTATGTATGAATGTGACATAAATACTTGTGAGTCAGACGGAACCGTACCACTTGACCAAATAAATAGTTATTCATTGTTATAAGTCTTTCCTCGACGATACTCTTTGTTATGTGCATTCATACTTATTGCAATGACAAATTTTAATAAATCTACCATTAACGTAAATTTTACAAAGATATAGGTATACCGCCTGAGATATTATAGTTTTCTATCCAACAACGGCAACGTAAAGAGAAGGCGAAGGTTAAAAATGTAAATACGATGATGATCTCTGGGTATCCCGAAATAATTTCGCATTACAACGTCACAAAGCATAACGAGTTAGAGCTCCGGAATCGCCTTTGGATTATTTCCAATGTGCATTCCCCACACCTACACGTTGGTAATTTGGCACTAAACAAAATAATAAAAAAACTCGAGCAAAATATAGATAGTTAAATGTTTTTACCTAAGACGATTTGAATTAAATTGGATGTTATAAACCGATGCTCCAGATGATTTTACCGCGAGTACCCCGATGATTATTCAGCGTCGTCGTTATTTATAAAGCATTGCCATTGTAGATACAAGAGTGGGACAAAAAAGGGGATAGTAAAGTTTCATGCCAATTAATAAATTCTTCTTCTTCCGGCCTTTTCCCATTTTACTTTGGGTCGGCTCTCCAAAACACTTTTCTGCAAAGACGTCTGTTCTGGATCGTCAATAGGTCGATTTCTGCTGTAAACATTTCCATCTTCACCACGAACATCCACGTAAGTGGAGAGAATCATGCCCTAGCATTCTTCTAGTCATATGATCCTCTGATCTTCTGATAACGTGGCCTATCGTCGCAGGCGCGAATTTACCAGCTTATTCAAATTCAAATTCAAAATCGTTTATTCAATTTAGGTTTGTTTAACAACACTTATGAACGTCAATGAAGCTACGCCATCGGTTCGCAAATCCTACGGCAGGAGACCTTGTAGCGAGAAGAACCGGCAAGAAACTCGCCAAGGGCTATTTTTTTCTCCCTGTTTTAACTTATACAGAGTCGTCAAATTTGAAAAATGACCTTCACATAATAGTAAGGTTACTTTCCATCACAATACAGAATACCGCTTAAATTAAGTACAATTTTGCTTATTACCTAAAACAGTAAACAATTTTCAACCAAACAAGGAATCAAATAGTTTAATGAACACACTAATCTTTATCTTATTCACATTATATTATAGGATTAATTAAAAGGAAACTGCAAGCTGCGCTTCATAATTAAATCTATAAGTATTAACAAATAAAAGGAATTTTTGAATAAATAATACAATTATTAGAAAAATTGCTGTAACTGTTTGTGCTTTGTCCTTCGATAGCCAACGAGCGTGCGGTAGCCAACGCTGAATATCCTTCGTTGGCGTTCGTTGGCGCGGTGTGTACGCGGCATAAGAAATTGATTCTAAGACACGGGTACCAAAATTACCATGAGACACACCAGCTCGCTCATAAAACTATATAATACTATTATAAACCATATCCCGAACACCTTTAACACAAGTAGACATTATTGGGTAACGACTCACTTCCGAGACTTCCTCGAGATTGTTTTGGGACTTTTTTATTAACTTATTTTATTTTTTATTTTGCCACGCTAAACTCCAAATCAAATATTTATTCTTTTATTAAAGCATTATAATGAGAGAGATTCTAAACTAAAAAAGATTACAGTAAATTATAACTTACTGTAGGGAGAAACCGGGATAGATGCCCATCCCCATTTTCAAAAAACCTCACTACCCAAACTCGCGACTAAGAATTAATAGTATATAGGAGCTGCAGTCACCCTGCACCTAAATTGCCCACGGGCTGTCGATGAGGACGCATTTTGCAAGAGTAGGTATAGGTAGATGATTACATCTCCGCGCGGCGAACTTCACGAACACGACAAAGTTTTGAAGATTAGTATTTGCCGTTGCCTATCTTTATAAGTAGGTAGTAATAAATTCCGTTATATTTTTTATTACTTACATCAATCAATATACTGGTTCATTAAGTGTAAATCTAGATGTAAGTAGTCGCTTTTTGTTTTTAATGAATTTATAAAATACTTTGGCATCTATCCCTATCACAAAGGATAGTTGCTTTGATTTTTCGAGGTATAGGTGCCTTTAGGGGCATGGAAAAACAACAGTAGATTGTATTAAAAGGGAGCAAAATAGCATATTTACATTCTCACACCCTCGCTGCGTTCAGGATTCTACTTTAGAATCCCTCACTGTGCTCGGGATTCTACTCTAGAATCCTTCACTGCGCTCTGGATTCAAAATAGCGCCCTCGCCGAAAATAATTTTGCGGCCGAGTAATACACTTTGCTTTTCATCCCCCTCTAGCAAACAAGACAACTCAAACTACCTACCTATTTGAGTCTTTCTTTGGCGTTCGGATACATCATAGCGCTAGTAGGGCAAAGGCTATGCCTGTTTGAAAAAAAAATGAAGTTTTGAAATAAAATAAAAATGTCCATCGGATTCCATATAAGTACCTCCGGCGGTACCGTAGGGGTATTGAAAATTTTGTTAGATTTTAGCTACGACGCACCGTTTACGAGATGTTCTCAATTTTATAAAATTCCTTTTTTGAAAATTTTACAAGTCCCGGCCCCATCAGTTTTTTTTTTGAAGTACCTACTGCACACCCTTTGCTACACCTACATTCCAACCAATGCTTCTTTAATTATATTCTAAACTAGCTGACCCGGCAAACGTTGTTTTGCCATGATAATTATGGTGGATAGATAGATAGACAGATGAAAATATATAATCGCGAAGAAGTTTAATACACTGCCTGTCACAAATGTCACTTATTAAAAAGTAGGTAATCCAAAGCGGCTAAAACGTCAGTGATTACAATACTCTTTGACATACCTACCTCTTTGGAAGAGGCTATGGAAGAAATGACAGTTTTGTATAGTACGACAAAAGTCGCATAAAATAAGGAAAGTCGCATATCTTGGTCACATCTTGAGAAATCCGCAATATCGTCTTCTCCAGACCATCATGATGGGGAAGATTGCCGGAAAGCGCAGAAGGGGAGGACGCAAAATGTCATGGCTTCGTAACATCCGCCAGTGGACCGGCGTTAAGACGGTTGAACAGTTGTTCAGACTCGCCATGGACAAAGCCAAATTTGAGGAGCTGACGGCCAACCTTCAATAATGAAGCGGCACTTTAAGAAGATAGTACGACAGTTTATCGATTTTCTTTACAAAATAATCATTTTAATTTTATAATTTTCCGGAATAAAAAGTAGCCTATGCTATTCTCCAGCTCCCAAACTAACCCCATACCAAAAATCGAGTCGATCAGTTGCTCTGTTTTGACGTGAAAGACGGACAAACAAACAAACAAACACACTTTCAGATTCAAATCTCAACCGTTTTGGACCCTGTTATGAAGCTGTTTAAAATTCAAATCTCAATGATACCCTCTTGGGCCTCTTGTCATAACAGGTAAACATTGAATCGTTTTGGGCCCTGTACAGAATTCCATACTAAATGCGCTTGAAAAAGTGATTCCAACACCGCTGTCATTAGTAGTTATACATATAGATATTTAAATTCCGAATACTGCCGTCACCACATTTGATATTCGACCCTAAGCAACAGTAATTGGATTTAAATTGGGTCGGCATGGTAGTACTTACGATCTTCTTACATGGAAAGCTCAGATGGTCGGCCGACGCTAGAACAGCGAATCGTATTTCGTCATGTCTGCATCTCTGTCTTACTAACGCAAATAGGAGAAACGGTTGCGCGGCAAGGAATATTGCAATATTTTAGTATAAATAATTAAATTTTACTTTAAATTAATTGTGCAATTATACTTAACTTAAGTTCAATACAGGCTGAAAATATGATATTACATCTATTTTTTTTCCTTTTTTTCGAATTGTTTTTGCGCATATTCTCAGCACATTTAGGCGTCGTTTTGCCGGGCGGTCAAATGACTACTGAGAGCGATCTAATGCTCCCTTTCGAATGGAGCATTCGTTGGCGGCTTCACTTTCTGTGCGTTTACGCTGTATCTAGGGTTTATATGATCGAAGACAGGATAACTCTAATATAGATAACAGCATAAAATGTTTTAAAAAGTATGATTATGTATGTTGACATACATATAACTACTTAATATTCTATTATATGTAACAGTCAAGAATATTTTTTTTTTGTTAAATAAATTCTTTAAATAATTTATTATAACTGAAATATGAGTATGGTGGTTGAAACTTAATAATTAATATTTTATACTTAATAAATATTAAACAATTAAGAATTTTTGTTGAACAAATGCTTTGAAAAATTAATTATGTTTTTTTATCAGAATTACCTTCTTACTATCAAAATTAAAAGATTTAAAAAATGCATAAGTAGTGTTTTTCATAATTCAACCCCATATTTCTTGGAGACAGTTGTTGTTTTAGGAGAGTAGAATGACCTCATAAATTTGGTTGAGTTTTTTGGTTTACATAGTACCATGAAGCTCGACTTAATACTGACGTAACTGGAGCGTGCAGTACGAACAATTTTTTGAATACCACAAATAACACAGTGGCTGTCTTCCGTCTCACCTACACTTTAAAAAACTACGTATGGTCATATGAGACAGCTGACAGCCACTACATACATAAATGTCAAATTTGCTGGCGACACTTTTTTATTCAGGGTGAGAGCTCCAGTTACCTCAGAGTATTAAGTCAAACTTCATGCATAGTACAAAGGGCATGTATTCCGCACTGCAAGCCTCTATCCTTCTTAGTATTTTCATGGTTGGGCAACTATCCATACAGGTAGGGTATCTATCCTCAAAAAAGTTTTCTACAAAAAGCAAAATTGTGCAAAATCTGTAATTAATAGATTAAAAAAACAAATAGTAATTCAACATAAAGGATTAAGCTACCTTCGTAGATTTATTCATATAAAATTTATATTTTTTGAATTAGAAGGCTAATGAAGTAAGTATTTAGAAAAATACTTCATTTTTCAACCATAAAAATTGCATTGTGAATGCAAAAAAGTAAAAATTTAAATAATTAGGCTATTTCAAAAAGTTGTGCATCTATCCGGTTTTACCCTAATCTCTTTTATTTCAGATCAGATTTTATATAACGCGGATTGCTTGAAAGCAGCGCAGCGTCAAATCTTATTATGAATGATCAATATGATCATAGTAAAAGATAAAATAGTTAAAAACAATAGAAATACAAATACTTAATTTTATACTTTATCCCGCCTGAAAGCTACTTATAGGGCTCGTGGTTTTTTACTATCACATTTTTCCTATATATACTTAATTGTTAAGAATAATTTATATTGGATAAATTACAATGTTCTATTAGGTATTCTGAATTGAATATTATCTCTGTACCGCGATAAATATTCGCACGATAAATGATATCAGATAGTATTTTATATTATAGGTATCTTAGCAATGGCTTAGGTATCTTTTAAAAATGTAGTGTTACTACTTAAAAAGTTTATAGTAGCTCCGTAGGGTTTATAGTAGTTCAGTAGGGTTCCGTTTCCCAGCTACTTAGCTACAGGGGGGGGGGGGGGGGATGGGATTGAGGGATGCCTCAATCAAAAAACTTTACACAAACCCGCAATATTTTTGAATATGCTATCCAACGACGTGTAGGGGAGGTACTTAATAGTAGATTGTTTAGCAAGGGATGTAATGTAAGGCACCCATAACAGTCGAGTGTTTTAGCGCACGAATGAAGTGAGGGCGCCAATAGTTCGAGACTGTTATGGGTCCATACACCCGAAGTAAACACTACTTTTCATTTTGAATATGAGGAAAGTAAAATTAAACAGAAATACCTAATCTAAAAAATATTTTTCCTATGGCCGCGGAATTTTCGATAGACTAACTTATTTGTTCATTTTCTCTATTTTAGGGAAGGCAAGGGAAAGTCCATACAGTCTTGCTTGGTGTTTGACCCGTAGGTACTCTATGCAATTTCATTGAATTAATAGCCTGATTTTTTACGTTACATATAACTTATTTGGTTTAATTTGTTTCTAAAAACGCATTCTTTAAAAAAACCAGTGCTTCCGGGTGCTCCTACTAATTACTCCTATAGCGATAGCGAAAGGTCGTGGGTTCGATTCCCATCGGAGCTGGTTGTGAGATGGCTCGATTTTTTCTAAAATACTTCATTTTCAATTTTTCTTGTATATTCATTCATGCCAAATTACAGCTTTCTCGTACTAAGAGTCCATGAGCTAAGCTGGGAACGGACATGTTGTACAACAAGAAACCCTTATGACAAACTATAAGGGTTCCTTGTTGACTAAGGATCCCTAAAAAGGGAGTATTCATATTATGTGGGTAAGTACTCATATTAAGATTATAATACATATGGTAAGGCTTTGACCAGGCGTGTGTCACTCGATGTACTTGCGCTCAAATCTCGCCCTCACCGCCGGCGGTGAAAATCCATAGAAACTAGGTCTGCAAAAGAGCTAGAATATATGCGATAGAAAGAGATGCAACGAGCGGCCGTTCGTAATTTTCGCCGTACAAACTTAATTCCACTTTATTGCGTTATAGTTAGAGTTGCTATTTATTTAAATGGCTTAACGGAGTGCAGTATCTGTTACTAGTAACTATTTAGTAATGTGCTTTGGCTCTTACCTCTACTAACCACTATAGTGCTGCCATCCTAAGTAATTTTGTTGTAAAATTGCATTATCTCGGAGCCCTCGAGACTAGTTTCACTGCCACTAGCATGCCGTCAATCTGAAAAAAAGTTTTGCGTGAATAGAATTCAACTGCAGTATTAACTGCAGGAGGTTATCGAGGTTTTATCCTACTTTAGGTTCTCAAAACGTAAGGGACAATGCAGAGATTTGACTCTGTATTTAGCGAACTGAACCTCGTTTCGTTCTGCTAAACCTTTGGGTTTCGGTCAATTTAAAATAAAGAATCATTAATTTATTATGATAAACTTAATTATTAATATAGTATTTATGTGGTGCGCAATTGCGCAAATAATAGTTTTAAAGAAAAAGTTGTTCTCTTCAGGTTAAGCTACAATGATTTTCTCTTTAGCTATATTTTAATCATCCAAAAAAATTCATTGTGTAATTTATATTTATACAGTACCTAACGAACACAGCTCTTAGAACTTAACCCTAATGTCAAGTTAAAATACCTTGTTAAGGGCTGTTTCCAGAAACACTATTATTGAAGACCTTTAATTTTACTCGGAATAAATACAATATTTGTAACTTCATTGCGCTTAATTCACAGAATAATTTATAAAAAAAAGTTTCGTAGACTCTATGTAATGAAGGTCTGCCAGAGACCCTTATATTTAATGCTCGTGTTCCGATATATTGCACAGTGTTTAGGACTTTAGGCTTTATGTGTATTAGAAATAAGGCTATAATTGTTTGCGGGCAGCATGCTTAGTGTCTGTATACACTGGTTATTAGCTGTTGTGGAGCGCATACGTTTCTCGAAATACCCTCGAGCACGCGCCGCAGCCCGACGGCTGCGACGCGTCAAGCTTTTTCACATTTACGATTCCAATATTTCCAGGAAGTTTCCTTGTTCCAGAAGAGTTAATTTAAACGTAAAAGGACTCCGTTTCGCTATTTTCGTTCTTGATGTTTTTATTGGTTGTATTGTATTTTAAAAGGTAGTGTTTAATTAATATTTAACAATTAGTGGTAAGTATAGCCACAAAACATAATAAATCTAACTACCAAATACACAGAAAATATGATAGAGTACATTTTAAATGGAAAGGGAGAGACGAAATCAAAATATATTAAATTGTCTAGCAACTACATCATCATCCTATTATAGTCGACTGCTGGACCAAATGCCTGTCCCAAGTTTACGCCATCGAGAACAAACATAGCGATAATCAATTATTATAGAAACGTTAGAACAACCTGCTACTACAGTACAGGTGATCTGTGGAACAACCACAGCAGCTGATTTAACTTTTAGTTATTTGTTATCGTGTCGTATAAAATAAATAAAATAATTAAGTATTAAGAATAATAAAAAAAGACTTTTTTGCACATTAAAATGACAAAATAAAGATAAATTACAAACAAAAGTAAACACACAAAAGGCGGCCTTATTGCTATATAGCAATCTCTACCAGGCAACCTTGGGTGAAAGAGAAAAATAAAATAAAAAATATAAAAGGGGAATTGGTGCAAAAAGAAAAGAATAAGGAGTAAGTACATAAGATAGATGAATACAGATAGAAAGAGAACAAAAATAAATCAATATGATAACTATAAATTCGGAGATACAGAAAGGAAATGACTTCTAACCTGAACGTCAAAGGATCTAAGAGTTTGGGCCTTTCTGATACCCTCCGGTAGCGCATTCTACTAAAAGAGTATTGCCAGACTTAAAATTAATTTATGCTTACTACCGGTTGGCTCCAGTAAATTTAAATCAAAAGGGGTCATATTGCATTGTTTTGGATCACCTCCGCAATACTTACATAAGTAATTAATTTATACACACCGGTATCAGGCTTACACTTTTATCACGACCCAGGCGAGTGTTATAATGTATGCCAAAGTATTCCTGATTATAGTATTCTACCTTTAATAATTATGTAACGTATAAATCCGATAGGAAAGTATTTTTTTTTGCTATTTCATTCAATTATGTTTTTAATTCGTACGGCTGAAATGATGATGATGATGTTATTTAAAACCCTCCGCTCCTAGACAAAGTACCATCAAGATTAAGTTTAGAGATTATGTCTTACATTCTACTTCCTCCCAAAACAAACTAACGGGATTTACCGGGATATCCAAGTATTCCAGCTAAATTAAAAGCTTGTTACAGATGAAATTCCACTACAAAAATGGAAAAATTTTAAATAGTGACTGAAACTAATGAGAAAACTTGCTTTTGCACCAGACATCATTTCATTGTTGTTTTTGAGACAAACAAAATAAAACTGGAAAATGAATCTCATACGGCGCTGCGCAAGCGTAAGATACTTTTGTCTTGTGTGGAATACCAGATACCATTGACATATGAAATCAGTCCTGCCTGCGAAAGCGAATGTAGAGATGAAGCCCTCTATAATCCAAACTTTGCGGACGGACGCTAGTTATTTATAAATTACCTGAAACAACAAACAACTGGCCCTACTGAGTAACTAGCCAAACATGTATTTAGATTTAAGTGGCCAAGGCGGAGAACTCCACCTGTGCAAGGTGGTCAGCCGATTGAACAAATATCAGGAGCTCATTTTATTGTATATTTATAGAATGCATGCCAGACAGGTTCCAAAGTGCCAAAGCACAAGTGCCAGTGAAACGCTGCTGTGTTGATAAAATATATCACTGACGTAAAGAGTATGTATGATTGAAAATTTATAATATTTTACGCGGTTAAGATAATTAAGCTTTAGGTAATCTTAATGGTTGTGGCTGTCAGTGGCGAGCCTAGGGTTTGGCGCATGTGCTAGCCTAGCTAGCACGAAGTTTAGGAACTTGCATTATTTCATTAATGTAGTTTCTCTGAAAGATTTAAGGATTATTGCATGAAAATATCACAAGCGAAAAAGTTGTAATATCAATAAATAATTTATATAAAAATTTTATGCAAATAAAAAATTAACATTTCAAAGTTCGCGCGTGAACGCTCAATGGCTTGACGTGACGTCATTCCACAAGACGTCAAACTTTTCATATATTTCAAATATATTTTTTTAATAGGTACAGAATTAATTTATTTTTAGTTTTATTTGACATAAAACGATACTTTTTACTACAATGGATAATTATTTAACAAGTTAAGATAAATCTCACAAAAAAGTATGCAGTGATCATTGATATATAGTGGTGGCCACATAATGAGTCACACCAATGATTTTTGTTATCAGCATATTTAAAATATATGTTACACGAGCAAAAAGAATATGTTTTTATTTTTTTCCTATCTTCAAAAATGACTGAGATATTGAACGTTAAAGTACGGCCTCCGTGAAAAAATCGGGTGAGCCAATGGAATTAACGTGTGACGTCACATCGCGATTGAGAGTTGGCGTTTCGCTTCCGTATTTCTCCTTTGGCTAAGAACTGCGCTTTCACGGTTTCGCCATATTTATTTTTCTTATAGTCGATCAATGATCAATTTTGGATTGAGCCCATGTGAAAAAACACCTTCAAATAAGTACATAAGTTGTATTTTCGTGATTAATAAATTAAATCAACTTTCGTAATGGCGGGCGGTATTCTGTCAATCTAAATAGCAACCGTCAAACTTCGATCAACAATAACACGTTGCCGTCAAATGGACAGTAGGTGACAGTTTTAGAGTGCGGCTGCGCGCGGTCGAAATCGAATACTAACCATTTACCATAACCTTAGAACAAAGAAAATGTACTGTAACTAGCGCCAAAAACGCACCAGTTGCGCGAAGATTGCGCACGGACGGACTCTATGTAGGTACAGTTGGACGGAAATCACCCGCAGCAGCCGCAATCGGAGATGTCATTGCGACATGACGTCATCGCAATAGCGCGCAAGGAAAGCAAATTTACAAAAGCTGGTGAATTTTACAACGCTGTAACTTTGGAAATCCTGGACAGATTTCGATGAAACAAAAACTGTTATTACTTGCACGAGTACGGGCAATCAATGCAGTAATTTATAGTCATATTTTGATGTGTTGGTGTGACTCATTGGGTACTTGACTGAATTTTTTTTATTGACTTAAAATGTTTATTGAAGTAGTAGGAACACAACATAGGTATTTATTTTCAAATATCTTGTATATTTTCAGCGATTGATTTGATTGTAGAGCATCAAACTTTTTAATTAGACAAGGAGAGCGCTATAGAAATATGACGTCACATTTCTATAGCGCCATACTCTCGTCATAGAAAATTTCGTTTTAGAAAGAGATAGCTAGAGTCACAATTTAAGTAGCTCATATTAGCTTGTTATATTATAATACAATTTGAATTTCTTTTTTCACGTTTGTTATTCAATAATGTTATATTTCTGATTGTCATTTCTACATTTCAACAACAGTCAAATACCCAATTAGGACGCCAGTCGATTTTCATACGAACGAGATAACTTTGAAGCCTTGGTTCTCCGCCAGGAATTGATCGAGCTGTGATCAGATGATGGCTATCCTTGGGGTGAATGGAGGAGATCCAGATCGCTATACACACCCAACTGATCTGATCAGCTTTCTAAGAGATGCAAGGATCAGAGTTTTTTGTTTCAGGATTTCCATACATTTTAATACCTAGTATTTTGGCGGTTTCTTTAAACATATCGAAACAGCTCTTAGAATGCTGTTTAGATCAGTTGATTGTGTATAGCGATCTGGATCTCCTCCATTCACCCCCTGGATAGCCATCATCAGATTCGATCGAGACCTGGGCCGTGCTGCAGTCTCTCCAGAGGTGCCAAATAGACTACAGGTACATCGAGGTGCTGAGGTACTTATACCAAAACGCCACTATGTCGGTCCGATTACAGAACCAGAGTTTTAATCCTATCCAAACTACAGCGAGGTGTGAGACAGGGAGACGTCATTTCTCCGAAACTGTTCACAGCTGCGTTGGAGGATATTTTTAAGCTACTGGACTGGAAAGGATGCGGCTGCGATATCATCATCATTGGCGAGTACCTAACACACCTGCGGTTTGCCGATGATGTAGTTCTCATGGCTGAGACCTTGGAAGACCTGAACACAATGCTCGAAGATCTCAGCAATGCTTCTCAAAGAGTGGGTCTGAAGATGAACATTGATAAGACGAAAATCATGTCAAATGCCCATGTTGCATCCGCTCCAGTTAATGTTGGGAACATTACACTCGAAGTTGTTGACCACTATGTCTACCTGGGACAGACAATCCAATAAGGTAAGTCCAACTTCGAGAAAGAGATCTCTCGTCGAATCCAGCTCGGATGGGCAGCGTTTGGGAAGCTCCGGCATATATTCGCGTCCAAAATTCCTGTGTGTGTGTGTTGCCAGTTATGACTTATGGAAGCGAGACGTGGTCTTTTACTATGGGTCTCATAAGAAGGCTCAAGGTCACCCAGCGAGCAATGGAGAGAGCGATGCTTTGTATTTCCCTGCTCGATCGAATCAGAAATGTAAGGAGGAACCGCAGGTGAACTAAAACGACCGACATAGCTCGAAGGGTTGCTCAGTTAAGTGGCAGTGGGCGGGACACATAGCGCGGAGAACCGATGGCCGTTGGGGCGGAAAGGTTCTCCAGTGGCGAACCGGACGACGTTCCGTGGGCAGGCCCCCTACAAGGTGGACCGACGATCTGGTCAAGGTCGCGGGAAGCCGCTGGATGCGGGCAGCGCAGGACCGATCGTTTGCCTAGTCCTATGCCCAGCAGTAGGCGTCGTACGGCTGAGATGATGATGATGATGACTATATATATGTCGCAGCCAAATGGTTGAATCCGCTATTCAATTGAATGCCTCGGCCGATAATTTTTTCCGTAAGCTATTTTATCTTCCCATAAGTTGACGGAGTCACAAAAAAGTTATAACCACGAAATTTAAGACGATCGCTTCGCTGTGCTTCGCGATCGCCTTTGCGAATACGAATATTAAATCTATGCGAATATTCGCGAATTCGAATGCGAATATTCGTTACATCACTAGTCCATATATCAACCTTAGGCAAGTTTCGCGAGTCGGCTTTACTTTAATAAAGCCTTTTTCCATTTTGTACATATTTGTAATGTTTTGTTTTTTAAAACATTTCCTTTGTAGCCAACTATTTTGGGTCAAGGAGGTATGTCACTTTAACTTTATATAGTTTCAGTTAGCCTTTGTGCAAGCCCATGGGAAAAGAATGTGACTTAAGGAGTGACGTTAGTCACTGCGCGCTGATTGGTGTTTTAAATCACATTTCAATTTACGTTAGTTAAAATTAAAATATATTGCAAAAAATAATTATTTTTGAATGAATCTTCCACGAATGCACTTTGAACGGCTATCATTATTGGATTAAAGATAAATGCTCGAAATACTTTTAATGCAAGTTCACCTAGATATTCGTTTCTTGCCATTGCGAGGTCAAGTTTAGCGATACAACTAATATGGAATAATATTATTTTCAACACACTTGCTCATTGAGCTTTATTACATCGATCTTAGGGCCATAAACCGAACTATACACACGCGTGCTTGATAATATTATACACTAGTGTGTAATGTACTTATATGCGAGTAAACAGAGCATTTTCAATTTCACCGGGTAATAGGTACAGTTCTTTTTATGTAACAACAAAGAGGTTTTATACGGCTGAAAATCCATTTACGTTTTTAGAATAAATAAAAACATAATTAAGTATATTATTATCAAATTATTTATGACTCGCAATAATTTGTTATAAAACATTTGCATTTATCACTATTATTATAATTATTTTGAAGTAGACTGTATGGCTGGATGTAATCAATCACCTTACATTTGGCGCGTGCAAAAAAAACTTGCGCGCTTTTCCCTTAGCTAATATTGTTATTATATTTATTTTGATTATATGTATGCAATAAATGTTTGTTTTTCCTCGCTGTGTTGAAAAAGTGCGTATGAAACTCGTGAGTAACTTACTCACTAGACACTCGGATGATTTACGCCCTCGCCTGCGGCTCGGTCTGAAACCCACAGCCTCGTGTACAATGAGCAACATAGCTCACTTGTATCATAATATACTATTATAATGCTGCTCATTTTTATAACAGTCACTCTTCCGATCGCCTTTATAATATTACAAACTTTTACCCCCGTCCCCTTTGTACCCAATGAGGGGGAGTTTTTTTTTACATAATACTTTGCCTACGCAGACCATTTTTAATTTGCACATATCAGGAAGTTCCATATTAATTTTAACCTTCCCTCCCTTTCTTACCCATTAGGGAGACTTTTTTTAATTTCGCCTACGCTAAGCTAAGTTAAAAGATAAAATTATTACCGTCTCGTGAAATAAGATCCCTTATTTTTTTTCAGGCGTAAAGTTCAGGTAAGTATGTCACACTTAAATAGGTACTACTTACCATATGTTATGTAATTCTACATAGTGTAGTTAGTTACTAGAATTGATTCTTAAATTCGGATACAGGATAATGTATACCAAAATGTAGCCCTTGTAAGACATTCTTTCATGGCTTGGACGGTTTTAGAAATGAGCTGCATGAAATCACTGCATGAATTGCGTATTACAGAGAGGAAACTTCCAGAAATGCAACCGCTTTGCTACTCAAACTGATGAATGGAGGAAGATGGCCGCGAACCTGTGGGACCGGTCCACGGTAAGGTTTTTGTTCCAGGCACCTTTTCCAGTGAAGCGCACTAATGAGAGATTCAATGGTGAAATAATGATTTACAAAATCGGAAAGAAGTATTTTATAAAACAGTTCGAGAATCGAATGCGGCTGCTGAAGAACTTAGACTTTATAGACTTTATTTGAAAAGGAAAAACTCAAATAAACCTACTAAATAAAAGAGTTAGATTAGTCTCATTAAAGATATCGTGTTGATATGAGCAACAGTGGTAAACCTTAAATAGAAGCTATTACTGTTGAATCGTACACAGATGCTTCATCCTCTCATCACTTTATCGCTTAGTTGACTCTATATCGTTTGGCGCAAAATCGGCATCGATAAGATTTATTTGTTATTATCGCGCGCCGTTTTAGGTTCGACGACAAAAGGTGTGTGAGATGGGGCGAAAGATCGGCAACGGCGGCGCGGGGGCGGGCGGACATGCCAAGGCAGGCGAGCAACATATTTACTCATATGCCTGAGGCGTAAATCACCGTGCATCTATTTCGAGGCGGGCGGCGCGCGGGCGGGCGGGGCACGGGGGGCAGACGCCGTGCCGGTCTGGCGCCAGAAGGATTCCCCAGCGCCCCCCACCGCCGAGCGAGGTCACCGCGCACCCGTGCCTTTCCTTGCTGTCGCGAATGCTTATACGTCCGCTGACCCATTGCTTTGCATATACCTACTTGGATAAGCAGACTTGTGGACGGTTTTGAAACAATTTAATAATGGCTTTGGTGAATAAGAACGATTATTTTTAACCGTATGTATTGATTACGTCATGTTACGGCCCCAATCGTTCCTGTCCTGTAGCAGGAGCAGCATAATAATATTCAATCAAATTACTTTTAAGTTTTAAAAATATTTAAATTATTTTGAACTTCATGTCGCATTGATAGGTATCAATTTAATTTGATTCATTAGTTCATTAACTATAATATTTTTGTATCTTTCTATACACACATCCCTTTAATCTTGTTTATCTGGATAATCTTTTTTTTAATGTCACAAGGTTATAAATAGAAATCCAATGGATACCCCTCCTTTAGGGTCATTCTTAGCACGCGCCCTAATTGCATATGCATAATCATCAGCACATAATATTTGTATACTTACTTGTCATTGTCCTCTTCTTTCCGTGACGAAGTAACAGCGCGAGCGTAGTGAAGTAAGCGATCCGATCTCCCCTCCCCTCACCCCGTTCGCCTTCGCCGCGCAGGGATGCCCTGCGGTCATTGGTTACTCATACATCTTGCAAAACCTGTATCCGTACCATTATAACAATTTTAACATTTATTTACATAATTAACGACACAACACTTTTCATAGTTCCTCAACTTAACACCAGAAATTACAACGTAAATTGTCAAAACATTTAACTACTTAAACGTATTTGAATAAAGTTGATAGACACATGACTACACTAACGTGCGGATCACAGACAGAAACAGAATGAATAAGGTATTCTTGTCAACTGAAAGTATGTGTACACATGACGCACACAAATCTCGGCACCTATGCTGCACACAGCACACTACAAAACAGAAATCATCGAGCATAGTATTAAGAATACACTGAGAAGTGATACTTATTTGCATGAGATAGGGTTCATATTTATATGTATAAAAACATTTACAACATACAAGGACCTAGTCGGGCACTTTCGGACGTTCGCTTCTGAATCGCCTCTTGATAATATTGCAGACGTACTTTTCTGTGCCGCCCGCGGCCCTGTATCAAACCGTATTTACCCGACTGCAGCGAAGCCCAAAAAGGGTTATTTTATGATTTAAAGCCTGTTTAGTTCGATTCACTATCATATGCATTTATCTCAAGAAAATAGGAGTAACCACGTACGAATACGTCTCCACTTCAGAATGTGTAGACCAAAAGTTTTACGTACGAACAGTATACGTAACTTTAAACAGATGTTATGATTGATAATGCTTTGTATGCCTGACAGTATTGCTCATTTGCGTTATAATGAAAAACTTTGAAAGTTGCTGATGTAACTTTGTTAGAGTCGTGAAGTTTAGGTTTAGAATGTTTCATGTTGGTGATAAAATGCGTGGAGAAAAAAAAGTATGAAACAGAATGCATTTTTGTTGTTGCAACTGGAACTCAAAGGGGCCTCTATAACGATTATGCAGCATCCAGTCTCGTCGGGATCTGGCGCCATTTCATTAGTGCGGGACGCCACGTCAATTGTGCGCACTTTGCATAACTGATCCGATGCATAACCAGTCCTGTTTTAGCTTCTTCAAGGGGCTGTAGTAGCTATTTGATGCAATTATTTTCGAAAAATTAAAGCCCCGACAGTTACATTAAAACGGATTCGCACACTTGTATTGTTTATTTATAAGTATAAAAAGTGCACGTTTTTACTCACTTTACAGTATTTACATGAAAAAAGATAGCGATAATGCCCATACCTATAAGCAATCAAATGTTGTCTTTGGCCAAATGCTGTTTCATTAATAATTTAAATAACTGCAAAACCTCCTGATTTCCTATTCGAATTGCACATTGTAATAAACAAAAAAACAACAGAACAACAGCAAAAGTTGTTTAAAGAAATTGTAGAATTTCTCTACTTTTTTATTTACACTCGTTGAATTGGCTAAAACCGGTATCCCTCCCCTATAAGGGCCTTATCACACTTACGAGCGTATACAAAGCAGAGCAGGCGCGCAACGAGCACACCGCGAATGCGCAGCGAAGACGTCGCGGGCGCGCAACGGAAACGTCTCGGACGCAGAACTCGCAGACACAGACACGCACGCAGCGTGTTCGCTGCGACTAGCGCCGTAGACGCCATTTTGTACACTCTCGTACAAAATCCAGTCCCTTATGTTGATTTATTAGTGTTAGTATTTAATGATTGTTCGTTAATAAATAAGTACTAATAATAAATTATCTGTTGTGTATTTAATGTTACAAACATACCACATAGGAATTAGGAGTTTTTCCTCAGGTGACACTAATATCTCAAAATTCTCAAATGTGAATCATTAAAGTTAATTTAAATTACAAACGCACTTAGGTGCTCATTAAATGAAGGTTTTAAAATACGCAGGTAGGAACGCATTTTTGTAGTATTTTTTATTAGTTTGCAAAACAGTACAAAGTAGTCGCTTTCTTACAGTTGATTGATTGATATTGATAATGGATCCCCCCAAATGCTTTAGTTTTCGTTTTGTGCGTCTTCAAAGGAAAGCTAACAGCAGCATTTCCTCGTCGGAAATCATTCTGTTACTGAGCATAGTGTACGTCGAGAACTCGCCGCGTACACGCGTCGACTACGTTGCGAATTCGCTACGCACACGTTGCGTCTCCGTTCCGCTTTGAAAACGTGTGATATAGGTCTAAGAGAGTTTGTGCTCAGATTTGTTTATGGTTACTGTGTTCCTGTTCCTTGTTACTGTTCCACTACATTAAACTACAAATACCTACCAATGACTGTCACAATCGAGCTATTAGGTAGTCAATGTAATTTACTCATTACGAACCATCAACTAACCCACTTTAGATAGACGAATGAACGCGTGCTTTGCGTGTTGATTTAGAATATCATAAAAATATTACAGCATTAATGATTCTAATAGACTTTAGACGATCGTAAAACTTAATCGTAAACAAGGCGTCGCATTAGTGTCAATGAAAATTACGTAAAACTGTATAATTGGATTAGGAGTTCCACATGGAAACAGCTACTTGTCATCGGGCGTCACGTCATCCGTGTTAAAAAAGCGAGCCACGAACACGATATGCTCCAATTAAGTCGCGTTGCATAAAGACTCAAGGACTGTGTTCTCCTAATGCAAAACAGATATTACTTTGAAACGAGCTGATGTATCTTATCATTACCTATCCCCAAATACCTAAGATTAGATGAGTGAGATAAAGAATAGTAGATTTCATTACAAGTGCGGAAAGCCTGTCATTGCAAAGAGTTCCGACAAATGTCTACCCGAGCCGAGGCGCAGCCGAAGGTGAGGGTTGACAGTCGGAACAAGTTGCAATGACGGTTCCGCACGTGTACTGAACAACTATTTTTAATACAGTTGCGAAAAAATTAAGCAATTTAATAAAATAATAAAACACAATAAACTCAACTAACTAATCGTGAAAGAATATAAGCAGATACTTTTTTTTGTTTTCTTCACCCATTCTGGGTTGGCAAAGGAAACTATGATCATACAGCCAAGGCTTCAGTAGATTTTTTTTATTGATATGAAATGAAAATTAAATTAAATGAGATGAAATGAAATGAAACCTAACAAAAGCAATCCGAATCCTACAGGAGCGCCTTTCCTTATTTCTCTCTTTTACCACATCGTTTTCCATTAAAGCCACATTATTGCACTAATTCCACCATACTTAGTACCTACCACAATAAAAACCAGAATAAACTAATTTAGAAAATTAAGAAATAAGGTCCCTCATTTTCTTTTCACTTGCGCAAACTCCTATAAGCAGATACTATGGTAAATAGTGCACGTCATACCATATTTAGTAATCTGTGGTCATGCAGCCAATTTTATGTATTTTTTATATTCATAAATTTAATTTGGCCGATACTAATATTAATTTAATGTATAATTAAAATTACTTTTAAATCTGATATTGAAACAAATTAGTAGCTTCTTTTTAGAAATATTTGCATGAATCATAAAAACTTCTATGTTTTTTTTTTTTGTAAAAACTTCGTGGTTGGTTTTTTCTTATTAATAGACAATATTTTGACAGTTGGGAAAGAAAACGCACGAGTTCGGGAAAGGTAAAGAAAAAGTTCGAGTGTGTAATAGCCCACATCCCGAACGCTATACGTCCCTGCAATACGCCACTTTTTGAGCAACTGTATTAAAAAGATTTTTTAGACAATATTTTGACAGTTGGGAAAGAAAACGCACGAGTTCGGGAAAGGTAAAGAAAAAGTTCGAGTGTGTAATAGCCCACATCCCGAACGCTATACGTCCCTGCAATACGCCACTTTTTGAGCAACTGTATTAAAAAGATTTTTTTAATACAGTTGCTCAATTAAAAAGAAAAAACCAACCACGAAGTTTTTACAAAAAAAAAATCATAGAAGTTTTTATGATTCATGCAAATATTTCCAAAAAGAAGCTACTAATTTGTTTCAATATCAGATTTAAAAGTAATTTTAATTATACATTAAATTAATATTAGTATCGGCCAAATTAAATTGATGAATATAAAAAATACATAAAATTGGCTGTATGACCACAGATTACTAAATATGGTATGACGTCCACTATTTACCATAGTATCTGCATATAGGAGTTTGCGCAAGTAAGTGATAAGAAAATGAGGGAACTTATTTCTTAATTTTCTAAATTAGTTTTTTCTGGTTTTTATTGTGGTAGGTACTTATAATTGGCTTTAATGGAAAACGATGTGGTAAAAGAGAGAAATAAGGAAAGGCGCTCCTGTAGGATTCGGATTGCTTTTGTTAGGTTTCATTTCATTTCATCTCATTTAATTTAATTTTCATTTCATATCAATAAAAAAATTCTACTGAAGACTTGGCTATATGATCATAGTTTCCTGTGCCAACCCAGAATGGGTGAAGAAAACAAAAAAAAGTCTCTGCTTATATTCTTTTACGATTAGTTAGTTGAGTTTATTGTGTTTTATTATTTTATTAAATTGCTTAATTTTTTCGCAACTGTATTAAAAATAGTTGTTCAGTACACGTGCGGAACCGTCATTGCAACTTGTTCCGACTGTCAACCCTCACCTTCGGCTGCGCCTCGGCTCGGGTAGACATTTGTCGGAACTCTTTGCAATGACAGGCTTTCCTCACTTGTAATGAAATCTACTATTGTTCAGCTGCTTGAGCGATGACGGTAAATAACTTATACCTACCTATACAAACGAGGATTACGGAGACGCCATGGCCGTACTTCAGCGGTGAATGAGACGATGTAAACAAACAGAAGGGTGCAAATTCTTAAGCGGAAGCACCGAATACGTAATGGTATTATACGTAATATAAAGTGTTTATTTTATGAAGTAAACTCAACCAAGAAATTGCTTTATCACCTAAGTTTTAAAATTCTTTGTATGCTGTAAATCGATAAGTTCTGATTTCTTCTGGAAGTTTAAAGTGACAATTTCTAGTAATACCTAAAGGTACAATTCGGATGTTGGCGCCGCCAACTTGGCGGCACGGCATCATCGGCAGGGTCGCGCGACCCAATCGACCGACTGCTTAATTAAGGGGTTATACACCTTCCTAAATTTACTTCTCTTATTATAAACATAAAAATATTTAGCCAATTTCCTGATTTTAGATATAACTTCTAAGCTCCTAAGAGAATTTTTACTTGTTTCCTTAATAACATTCCTAAATAAGCAAAGCAAATTTCTAAATACTTCATTTTCCATTTTTCAGTAATAAAAATTGCATTGTGAATGCAAAAAACTAAAAATTAAAATAAAGCAAATTTATTAAAGTAAAATGGACTTTAGGAGCTTAGAAATTAAAATTTAAATAATGGCATTTGCTTTATACTTATCTGTTAGTACCACAGTACATTCTCAAAAACCATTCGAACTCCAGACTAATGGGACCGAGTCCAATGCTTTTTTATTCCCTTTAGGCGCATTTGGCCCAATTCGCAATTTGTCCAATGTAAAAAAAAATCCAATTCGCAATTGGTCAAATTCTCAGTTTGTCTAATTCGCAGTTGGTCCAAAATGGATAATGTTTCCCAAGTTATAGAACGGAATCTATAACGTGGCTAAGGTCCCGCCCGGTAGGTAAAAATTGTATATTTATATAATATATTATAAGTATCTATCATACGTTTGATCAAATATGCATGGTTATATTTCTTTCTACCTTATCACAATACACTTTATATTGTACCAATCGCGAATTGGACCAACCGCGAATTGGACCAAACGCAAATTGGCCCAACTGCGAATTGGCCCAAGTGCGAATTGGACCAAGTGCGAATTAGGCCAACTGCGAATTGGACGAACTGAGAATTGGACCAACCGCGAATAATGTGAATTGGACCAATCGCAAATTGGGCCAAATGCGCCTAAAGTTTTATTCATTACAATATTTCATATACTTACAGAATTGCATTGTAAATGCAAAACATTAATTAAAAAAATCAATTAAATTGATTTGCTTATTTAGGAAGGTGTATTAATGTATGTATACTAATTCTATTAACTAATTCAACATCCGAATTGTCCCTTTATTCACATAATGCATGGCGTTCTTAAAATGTTATTCAGATCCGAGCTTTAGCGCCTATTATTATATTATATTTATATTAATCCTATTAATATTATAAACTAGCTGACCCAGCGCGACTTCGTTCCCGTGGCCCTAGCCCCTACTCCACCCTACCCTACCCGTACTCTACCCCTACCCTTCCCTACCCCTACGTTACCCTACCCCTGCCCTACCCTATTCCTACCCTACCCCTACTACCCTACCCCTATATCCTTCCTTGGACTTCCACGAAAATTTCAAGACCAAAATTAGCCAAATCGGTCCAGCCGTTCACGCGTGATGTCGTGACCAAGGGAAATAGGGATTCATTTTTATATACACTCGCGAGCAAAAGTTTGGAATCACTAAATTGGAATTGACTCCGCGCGATCTTGAGTACTTAATAACTAGTTAAGAATAATAAAAATGGTACCATTTTAAAGGTTAAACTGTCAACTTTAAATTGATACCAAATTCATTTAAATCACATAAGTATTTAAGGAGCTATCCCGGATTAAGTGAAGGAGTAAGGAAAAAGATATGTTTCAATTGTTTGATACGTCGCGAGTTGCCTATTGACCCCTTATAAAAGCACGTGTTATCGGATTTTCTTTATCAGTCGGCTTTCACACGTTGACCGGTACACATCTCCGCTATTTTGACCCTTGAACTTGGACGACAATGGATACTACACCTACAGAAGCAGCGCAAATCGTCGCCCTATTGCAAGAAGGGCTCAGCCAGCGGGCTGTAGCACGTCGGCTCCACATAAGCCAGTCCTGTGTTTCGAAAGTTTATAAACGCTTTCGGGAGACTGGTGGCTTTATCCCGAGACCAAGATCTGGACGGCGCCGGTGCACATCGGAGAGGGATGACCGTTTTATCGTGTCAACCTCTCTCCGAAATCGGCATTTGACTGGTGTCGACGTCCAACAGGAGCTCCGAAATATTCGTGGGGTAGCTGCCAGCGAGTGGACAGTTCGTCGAAGACTTAAGCAAGCTAATTTGACTCCAAAAAGGCCTGCCACAGGCCCGAAACTGACGGCAGGTCACCGACAAGCTCGCCTTCAATTTGCTCGCTCCCATCTTGATTGGGAGGTTGAGCAATGGAGGCGAGTCCTGTTCTCCGACGAGTGCAGAATGTGTTTGCACGGCAGCGACCGAAGGGGTCGGGTCTACAGGCGGCCTGGGGAGCGATTTGCGCAGTGCTATTTCGCTGAGACGGTGGCTTATGGGGGCGGTTCTTGTATGATGTGGGCCGGCATTTCCTTCGACGGTAAAACGGAGCTTGTTTTCGTTCCTGGCGGGGGACGAGGAGGCGGTCTAACTTCAGACCGCTACATTTCCGATATTCTGCTGGAACATGTCGTTCCCTATGCGGGATATATCGGTGATGACTTCCTTCTTATGCACGATAACGCTCGTTGTCACACTTCCCGTGCCACAACTGAATACCTCGAAGAAGTCGGTATCGCCACATTGGACTGGCCAGCGCTCAGCCCGGACTTGAATCCCATTGAGCACGTGTGGGATGAACTTAAGAGGAGGGTTCGTTCCAGAAATCCTGCTCCTTCAAGTGTGAATGAGCTGAAATCTGCTTTGATAGAGGAGTGGGAAGGTATCCCGCAAGAATCGATACAGAGGCTGATTAGGTCAATGAAGAACCGTCTTCGAGCAGTTATTAGGGCGAGAGGAGGGAACACTAAATATTGAAACTTGATTTTAAGGACAAATAAAAATTTTATTAGTAAATTTTTGTTGTTTTCTTTATTTATTATTTTTTTCATATTCCTTATGTTTTCCTTACTCCTTCACCTTATCCGGGATATCTCCTTAAATACTGATGTGATTTTAATGAATTTGGTATCAATTTAAAGTTAACAGTTTAACCTTTAAAATGGTACCATTTTTATTATTCTTAACTAGTTATTAAGTACTCAAGATCGCGCAGAGTCAATTCCAAGTAAGTGATTCCATACTTTTGCTCGCGAGTGTATATAGATGTGAAAGTTCAGATGTTTAGATGTGTGTATGTTTGTTTGTTACTCAATCACGCCAAAAAGGCTGAACGGATTTAGCTGAAATTTAGCCTGGAGAGGAACATAGGCTACTTTTTACCCCGGAAAAGTGTCACTTTCCCTCGGGATAACGTCGTGTAGTCCACGCGGGCGAAGCCGCGGGCGAAAAGCTAGTAATATTATAAATGTGAAAGTTTAGATGTTTGTATGTTTGTTACTTAATCACGTCAAAACGGCTGAACGGATTTGGCTGAAATTTGGGACACAGATACCTACTTTGTAGCCTGGAGACTCTCCACTCTCCACTGGAGAGTCTCCAGGCTACAAAGTAGGTATCTGTATATCTGTATCTGAGGAACATAGGCTACTTTTTATCCCGGAAAAATATCACATTCCCACGGGATAACGTCGGAAAGCTAGTTTTAAATATATGGGAATAGTCAACGAAACTGAGAAAGCACTTTCCTAGTCGACTTTACCTACATCGCAAATTCACCTAGCTAATTTATTTTCTATTTGATGGTACCTGTCGTCAACAAAGTGCCGCTCGTCTATATGTATGAGCCCTTATGGTAAACTGCCATATTATTGGCACAACTCCAACTTATTGGCTCTCCTAGGTTTAACTCGAATGACAAAACTAATTGCCAATTTTGTACTATATAATAATTTTAATACACATTCAAATGCAACCGGAACTTTTTTTTAACCAGGTGGCGAGTCACAATAGATCTTTTAGGTCGCAGTGACTACTTCTCCTACCGGGAGATGCATAGCCCCTTACATTCAAAAATAATAAAACCGGAACTTGAGTAATCTACTTTTTCTTGTGAAATACAAGAAAAAAGTAGATTACTAAGTTCCGGTTGAGTTAAACTCAAAAGTGCCAACAATACATTAACAAGTTCACGGTGCTCCGAATTGCACTCATGTGATGTTGCGCTCTTGTTGCTTCGTCTTTTACATTATGTTCGCATCGATTTCGAATCGATCATTTCCTTCAGTAGACTTAATTCACCTGGGTGATATTACCTAGGATCCTAGGTGCATTAAGTCTACCAAATAGTATAAGTACTTAATTCACCCCAGGTGATTAAAGTGCACCTTAAGGGCAGGATCTTCCAAAAACTATGTCTTTGTATTTTTCCTTACGTGTGAAGAGTAATGAAAATAACCTCACTTTTTCATTTTTTCAATGTTTTTGTTGTTATTTTGAGCATAAATTCACTTTTTGAAAAAGTAGCCTGAGAATAGTCTACAATATTTAGCCTGGAGTATAAAACCAAAAAAATATAAAAATAATGAAAATTTACTTTGTTTTTGAATTTTTTTATTGTTCAGTTACGATACGAATATCGTGTTTCTAGCCACAAAATAATCAAGATCGTTTATGAAACTTCAACATTATATTTTTATCTGCTCATAAAAAAGAATATTTGATTGTTTACTTTTGAATCAAAAATAGGTTGATTTCGATAATTTGGAAGTACGTGCCCTTAAAGATTCGCGCACATTATGTCGGGTCGCAGCTCAAAAATCCGCTCAAATCGCTCGTATGTAAGTATTTTATATGAACTATCATCGCACGGCGCACACTATGCCGGCTTACTTAGCGCACACATGGCTAAAGAGCAAAATGGTAAAAGAGTATAACCTCAAAAGCGTATATAGGTAAAAGATGTAATAGAGCAAAATGGTAAAAGCGCAAAACGTAAAAAATTCATTTCTTATTAGGGAAATGAACTGCACTAAAAACATTAACACAAATTACAATAAAATTATGTCAAAATTATAATCAAACATAGATCCCATCAAAATGTCTAAGTAGACTCAAATTTAAATATAAAAAATGACTAAAAGAATAATATATTCAAAGTTAAATAATAAAAACTATGTTTATTGCTTTTAGCGGTAAGTAGATAGGTACGGGCCGCGAATCAGACCGAATAATCTCTTTTTTCTCTCCGAATTTCTCTATGAAGGAATGCGCCAAAAAATGCAACTCTCGCCGTAACCACAGATTACTAAATACTAAGTTACTCACATGGACTGTATTTTTATTCAAATTGAAATAAAATAGTATAGGAACTTGAACTTTAGTGGAATAGGTGAATTGGGTCTACTAAAGGTTAAGTATACTATTTGGTAGACTTAAATGCACCCAGGTGAATTAAGACTACCGAATACGTTGATTGAATGACTACGTCATTTGCATGACGAATCAAACGTCTATAAAAAGCTTTGACCATCTCAGCCAGTTTGGGTTCGATTACCAGTGAATTTTGTTATCTGACAGCCTTGTGAATTAAAATATCCATAGACCACAGCTTAGGAGCAGGTCAAGGATTTATAGACTGAATGAGGCGCGAGCCACACCGCTAGCTAGGGAGCAAACTAACGAGGCGGGAGCGGCGCGCAAGCCTCGTGACGTAGCTTATCCCTGTAGTACGCGAACTACAGGGATAAGATCCGAGCTCCGTGTGAACTCTGAATATGAAGAGGCTCGCTCGGCTCGCCCGCGCTTCAAGTAAAGAATCGCAAACAAGCTATTTGCTATGATGACAAAGAAATTAAAAATCGTACAAAGGTAAAATGTAGGGTGGTTTTGCTGTTCTGTGCAAATGGTTTACCATGCGCGCCAGACCCACCGGCTAATAGCCTCTTTTTTGTATTCTGTGGCTTTTAACTATTTTCTGGGTCGGTCAAACAGCTGTCCTTCCCAACCGACCAGTGCCCATAACAATAGCTATAGTTTTAAGAGCAGTTATTCTATTTCTAGGACGGTAAAATAATAATAAAAAATTTATATACACAGACAAGCTAATTTATTAGATTTGTTTACATATTGGACTTATTACAAAAAACCAAATGCAGTCAATAATATTGACAATAACACACCTGAATTAATACCAATTATATGTAAAAATCAGTTAGTTACACAGAAAATTAAATATAGTAAGATTTTTTTACATAATTATAAATACCGAATCAATCGAGTGACATTCCAGCGTCACCGTCTTTCTTATCGTTGCCTTCGTCTTTCGGTTTGTCATCTTTCTTTTTATCTTCGCTCTCTTTGGAATTATTACCATCGGAAGTATTCGAAGTATTTTCTAAAGCTTTGAAAAATGCTTGCATATCGCCGGTGTTAGCGGCAGACGCCACCTCAGCAGGTAGGCCAAACTGTGTCATAACCGGACCCATCTGGCCAGATGTCAGCGCCGAAGAAAACTGGTTCGCAGCCTGTAATCATTTCAGAATTAGTATATCTCATCACGATTTGCAAGTGACACTAACGGCTCATTCACATGGGATCCGTCATTGACGATTGATCAAAAATCACGAAGCTACGAAATATAGGAAAACCATCCGTCATTTTTCATGATTCGTAATGCGTGTGAACATGGCCATTCATTAAAAAACATTACCATCGTCAAACAAAATAACGAATCGACGTCGTGTGAATAAGCCGTAACAATACAATAAAACTTGTTAATATTAATAGTTAGTAGGAATTTCTTCGCAATCTCACCTTGCAAAAATGCAGTAAGCAAGAAAATCTTCTATTATAAAACTATTTTAGTGCAGTTAGTCATTCTTGAACATTAATATTTGAAGCATTAACCACAAAATTGCATTCACATTCACACTTCACACACATTGCTAGTCTGTCAAATCCGAAACAATAAGGTTTCGGGTTTGACTACAACCGGGGTACAGGATCGGCAAACTACCGATATACAGTGCAAACAATAGCAAGGCGCAAACAAAACCCAACAAACCCAAGCATGCATGGTGAACGTACATCTGGACGCGCCGCACGCAACAGAGAGAGAGTGACGAGTAACTAGAGAGACGAGTGCGTCTCAATGCAGCCTTTTTCAGACAACGTGTAGTGTTTTTGGAACTATCAATTTAGCAAATTCATTGCTACGCATGGCAGACTATTTTGAAACACATTGTGTGTTAATGAAAGCATCAACTAATTGACTTCTATCTCTTTACTACTCGACTAGACGTGTGTGCAAGGCATAACTCACTCAGAGGTAAAAAAACAAAACACGGCCGTGCAGTGCAGACGAGTGCACGTTCACCTCGAAGCGATAATGAGTAGGTAGGTATCATCGTTACTGTACACCCACGCCCGCGTGAAGCCTAATGGCCGCCATAGACGTTCGAGTTATTCGATCAAACTGGCTGGTTGACACTTCGATCAAATAAAAATACAAAAATTCATATTTCTTCAAGCCATTTGATTACCCATATTCAATTATGATCAAATTTTACCAGAGACATTCATGCCAATTCGATCAAACTGTTTGAACCAGCCTGTTCGTCTATTGTGGCCATAAGCGTGGCGGGAGCAGCCGTCAGAAGCGGGTGCGCAACACGTGAGGGTTCACCTGCGCGAACTGCGGTGAGAGCAGTGTGGTCCTTACATCGTCCGGGGCTCCGGCGGCGCCGGCCGCGGGCGCGGGCGGCAGGTGCGGCGCGAGGCGCGCGGCGTTGGCGGGCGCGGTGGCCGCCGCCACGGCCTCGGGCGCCGTCAGCGCCGCCGCCAGCTCCACGCTCTCCGGCGGCGCCGTGCCCAGCCCCGAGAAGTACCGTTGCAGGTCTGATACGAAAATTTGACCGCCTGTAACATCACCGTCGGCACATCTTTAACCTTTCCCGAGCATATGCCCGATTAGGTGTTAGAACTGCCTCGGAGGTTCCCGACGGTCATCTTACGGCAGGCGTTTTAAGATTAGGGGCCACTTCCGAACCGGGTCTAGTCTAACGGGAACTTTACAGGCAATCGAAACATGCTATCGAATTTTTTACTGGGGAGCAAATCAAAGTATGAGAAATTCATATATTTTATTTAGAGATTTCCAAGGCTAGTTTGTGTGATGCATTATCGCAACAATACTACTTATTTTAAAATAATCTGTACATATCTTAGACGACATCTACACTACAGTGTCGATGTCACAGTAGATGGTCGATGGATAAGGAAAGTCCAGAACAGAAGCTATTTTATTTAAAACTATTTAAAGTCAATTTGCTCCCAAGCCAAAATTATGTTAGTCTCTAGAGTTATTATTCATCTGTTAGATCAATCTAAAAATTAAGGAATAGGTTTTCTAAAATCTTATTCACTAATATAAAAGGGCATCATGGTGCTCATGGTGCTATTACCAGAGTGAAGTTCAAGTTTGCAATTACATAATACTCGAATGCACATAGCACCATTAGAGCTTCTAGCTTCTACTATACTGAGTTAAGAGCATCATGACTATTCAGTTAGGTTGTGACATACACATTTCACTCCACAAAATACATAAGATCATTATTAACTGATGTCATTACAAACACATTCATATTTTACTTACAAATTCGTAGCTTAATTTGTCTTTAAAGTAATAAAAACATGAATGAAAAAATAAACAAGAATTATATGGACTTCCTCAGGTGAAAAACAAAAATCAATCATCACATTTAGTGAAGGAAATCCTTTGAGATGTTATGTAGCATAAATAATTAGACTGAAATAACAAAATACCACTATACAAAACAAAAACAGAGATAAAATTTAGCTTGAAAATTAATTAGTTGCCTTTTTGTGTCTAACATGGAAAAAATACTAATTTATTAAATAAAGTAAAAATGAGAGTTACTCAATTATTTACACTTATAAAAGTCAAAACTGTATCAAGAACTTTTCGTACACAATTTTTATTTAAACCAAATTAAAAATAATCAATTAACTTATCATTGTGTGAAGGTTTACGAAAAGGACAAACGATCAAATCTTCCAAGTCCCGGGTTTGATTCTCAGTTGGGTAAATGTACAAAACTTTACTACATTAAATCCATGTCTGAGTGTATGTGATTACCCCTGGTTATTTCCCATTACCATAAATACGTGCTTTAGTTACTACATTTGGGATTGGAAAAAGATATGGGATGTGGTGTCCAGTACCCATTTTTACAAAAAATTAAGATTTAGTGAAGAATGTACTTTTTACTTCTGGAACCCTCAGTGCTGCAGTGACGATGGCACTATATTTGTAACTGAGCTCCAAGACCATCACTCTATGTACCTATCTACTATCTAGATCGCCGCGATGCCCCGTTTGGGAAACTGACCTATGTTAATGTTAAAAAAATGTGACATACTTCTAGGTTGCGTAGCGGTGGCAGTGTTGGGCGGGGTGGCGGTGGGCGCGGGCACGTCGCGGGCGCGGGCGGGCGCGCGGGCCGCCGCCGCCTCCGTGGTGCGCGGGGCGCTGCCGCCGCGCGAGCTGGCGCCGCTGCCGCCCGACGGCCGGGAGCTCGAGTTGCCGCTGCTGTTGTTGCTTGAACGGGGAGACAAATCTTTTTAGCATTCAAAAATGTTGGGTTGAAAAAATTAGATATTACCCAAGTGTTTGATTTTCACCCTACGCAAGCAGAACTCTAATCTACACTAATATTTTAAAGCGCTAAAGTTTATTTGGATGTTTGAGAATTGAGTTAAAACTCTGAAACTGCTGGACACTATTTCACTAGAGTAGAGCGACATTATTTTTCAGTGACATCCTCCTAATGAATTACACGCTGTATGTCACAAACGCATTTCGTCACATACGCAGTTCGACATCAACGTTCTGATTTACTCAGTTTGTCATATACTTGATTTGTCATGAACGCGATTCGTCATCAACGCAGTTCGTCTTATACGCCTTTTGTCATAATCGCAATTCGTCATAAACGCGATTTGTCATTATCGCAATTAACCTTACCAAGAACGACCACGGTTGTCGGCTAGCAATATTCAAAAACCATACTATTTTTTTTTTTTTTACAATCGCAACAATTATCCAATTATCCAAGTCCATGAAAATTTAATTATAAAACTGTGTCATGGAAAACTTGATAACGGATATATATATAGAAAACACCCAGACCAAGACAAATAAACATGTTCATGCACACAAATATTTGTCTTGTTCGGGAATCGAAGACCCAAGACAAGACCTCTGGCGCAGTCTTATTACTTTTAGTTCGCTATACTAGTGTACACTCGACAGCACATCAGGTTAAACAGTTGAACTGCGATAACAGCTTTTATTACGTAAGGCATAAAGGCGGTCTCAAGGTCAACATGTATAGTCTGATGTGCCGCTGTGTGTACATAGTTCATTACTTAACTAGGAAATGTGAAAAAATAAAATGTCATATAGATATATTTTACACTACTTACACGCACTTAGCAGATTTTTTTCGGAAAAGTGATAGTCATTCCAATGATATAAAGTTTGAAGAAATCGAGTGAAATACTGCTTATGTGGCTAACTGCGTTTGTGACAAAATGCGTGTGTGACGAATTGCGTGTGTGTCAAACCGCGTGTATGACAAACGGCGTTTGTGGCGAACTTAGAATAATTAGAAACCTATTGCAAGCACGAAAAACGTGCAACTAAAACTAAGCCATATCTGGCTCAGTTCGTTCCGCGCGCTGTCAGTGCTCAAGGTCACGTTATGTCGAACACAGCTCGCGAAAAATAATTCAAAATGACTGTTTGCACTATAAATAAGTGTTCTAGCAACTCATAAAAACAAAAAAAATGTGATCAAATTTCATTTCACAGGTATTTACTCACATTTTCTACATTTTCTGTACGTAAATCGACAAAAAACAAATAATTTGAAACATAAATCATATCAATGAACAGTGTTGCTAGTTGTTGGAAAAAAAATTGCACAGTGTGATGTTTTAAGTTGGTTGGTTTTATTTGCTACTAAATGTTTGTGTTATAAGTTCTATGAAAATAATTTAGCAATTATTTTACTCGTTATTTATCTGGTGATTCTGGCCATCCAATACTCTATTAGGGATACTTTACTGCATCAAATAAAATTTCAAACGTCCGTCTAATCGTAATTCAAATATCCTATTAAACAAATTATTATGTGAATGTTAGAAGTTATTTATTTATTTATTTATTTATTACTTGCATCATACTTGGTTTTATTTGAAACATAATAGGTATACGAAAATTACTGTCTTTGAATAGGCGAGGGATGCCGGCTGTCATAATTTTACAATAAAAAAGGCATAAGTACATTTTCATAATTAACTATTTTGTCCCACTATTTTGTCTATGATTTTTATGGTCTGTTAACGTTTTGTGTAAATATTTCGCGAAAATGTATCTCACAAAAGATGCGTTTTAATGTGAATTTATCATGCAGGCATTTAAATTCAAACGCATTGAACGGCGGTATTCATCATAAGACTAATGGTTAATTTGCTTTTATTTTAAAAACACGTAGGTAATATTCTTATTAATATAATCATATTCATCTTTATGTATCATCATACCAAGTCATGACAAATCATCGCATAACGAAGCAGCACGTTTTCCCATTTTTCGTGGGTAAACGCCCGATGATGGTTACACTGAAGCCATATTTTGTGTGCGTTAGAAGAGCGTAGAAACATACAGCTTACGCACACAAGGATAATGAAAATGGCACACGTTTACGCTTGTATTTTGGTTCAGACGCGGCTTCTAGGTGTTATTATTCTAAGGTGGCGAACTACGTTCATGACATATAGCGATAGTGTCAAATCGCGTATTATGTCGAACTGCGTAAGTGACGAATCGCGTTTGTGACATACAGCGTGTAATCCCTCCTAATATTATAAATGTGAAAGTTTAGATGTTTGGATGTTTGTATGTTTGTTACTCAGTCACGCCAAAACGGCTGAACGGATTTGGCTGAAGTTTGGGACACAGATACTTTGAACCCTGGAGAGGAACATAGGCTTCTTTATACCCCGGAAAAATGTCACGTTCCCGTGGGATAATGTCGTGTAGTCCACGCGGGCGAAGCCGCGGGCGGAAAGCTAGTCTGCCGTGTTACACCAATCTAATTTGTTGAGATAGGTGAGTTACGCTTAATAAGGTTAAATCGAATTATTGGGGTATTATTTATATGGTGCTCTATAAATTTTTTTTTTAATGCTTTTTCATAATAATATTGCGTAAGGCACATACACTTAACTCGTATTTTTCAGTGTTTTGTAACGGCATCTTGCTTTATCTATATATATAAAATCGAGGGGACATAACTCACTCATCACGAAATCTCGAAAACTACTGGACCAACGAAGATGTAATTTGGCAGGAAGGTAGATTATGCCTAGGAGACGTCCGCTAAGATCGGATTTTAGGAAACTCCCCCCCTAAAGGGGTAAAATGGGGGGGTTAAGGTTATATGGAACTTCCTCAATAATGGATTTAGAAGCCTGAAAATTAGTACGTCGGATACTGGTTACGACTGAAAATGATCTGAGTAAGCAAAGTAAAAAAAAACTCCACCTTAATAGGGTAAAATGGGCGGGAGATAAAGTTTATATGGAACTTCTTCATTTCTGAACTTAGACATATGAAAATTGGTATGTTGAATACTGATCATGATTGAAAATTATCTGCGTAAGCGAAGTTAAAACAACTCCCCGATAATGGGGTAAAACGGGCGGATTAAGCTTATATGAAAACTTCCTCATTTCTGGACTTAGGAGTATGGAAATTGGTATGAAGGATACTAGGTCATCATTGAAAATGATCTGCGTAGGCAAAATAAAAAAACACCTAATAGGGTAGAAAGGGGGGGGGGGGGTTAATGTTTATATAGGGTGGGTGGGGTATTAAAGATACGGAGTTTGGATGTTTATGGCTCAATCACAACTACTTAAACGGCAAAATCGATCGGGATAATTGAACTCTGGCCGGGAAAATTTCATACGGTTTTTTTAACTCGGGAAAAAGTGAAGTTTTTTTTTGTTCACTTTATTCAATGAAGCATGGGCCCCATGACAGCTCATTTTCGTGCAAAGCAAACAATTCTTTATGCATTGGAATAAAACTTAAGAAAATCAGTTTTATACAATTTTTTTAAAGTATTGACTTGATTTTTTGCATTTTGGTAGTTCAAGAGTAGGAGAATGTCCGAATATTATTCATACGATAGTAGCTCCTGTTTGTCTAGGTATAGTTCGTTACCTTCTTATGCCTAAACCACTGGTAGCGTGCTCGGCCTGCGATCGATGAGGTTATGTTACTTTTGCAATGGTCTATCACGGGATTGCTGTTAAAAAATATATCTTGCTTCGGAAGACACGATAAGCCTATGTTTCTGGCTGCATTTGGATTGGTTAGTACACCATAACTTCAATGGGCCCGTGTGGAAGGTCATGGACCATTCTCCTTATCCATCTATATGAAGGCCTATGCCCCAGCAGCGAGGACATTAAAATAGATTGATGATGGTACTGATGAGATCGTAGAGAATGCCTATCTACCTACTTTTTGACACAAAATTTTGCGATATAGTACTCGCGGAAGTATCGCGGCCGCCGGCCATTCATATTACTATTTCTACTATCCCTACTATTATTATAAATGCGAAATTGTATATGCTCACGTCAAAACGGCTGAACCAGTTTTGATGAAATTTGGAATGGAGATAGTTTGAATTGAGACATTGCTTCCGGGTGCTCCTAATAATTACTCCTACTGATAGGAGCACCGGGACACCCATGTCCTGATGCTAGGACGGACATACCTAGGCAAATTGTAACCGCGGGAATAAGGCTCATTTCCAGGGTAAAATAAGTTTGAGCTCGGGCAAAGCTGTAGAATATAATTGGTATTTAAGGCGATAGTTTGAGTTCATGGGAAGAATGATGTTTAGAATAGAGAAAGTTTAAGGCCCTGGAAAGGACATATTTTACTTTTAACTGCGGGAAATCTCATTGTATGGAAAAATCACTGTAAGCGCGGGCCAATTTGGGGGCAGAAATTGGTATTTAAGTAAATAATTTGAGACCATGGCAAGGATTATAATATCATATTCCCACGGGAAAATCAATAAGTAGGTATTATTTGTTTGTCCGTCTTTCACGTCCAAACGGAGTAACGGATCAATGTGAGTTTTGGTACGGGGGTAGATTGGGAGCTGGAGAATGACATAGTTTATCCCGGAAAATATTACATTCCATCAGGATAATGTCGACAATGTCGTGTAGTACACGCGGGCGAAGCCGCGGGCGGAAAGCTAGTCTTTAGATATAATAAATTGGCGTTGCAATCAATAACTTGCTCCAAAAGGTTCATCTCTCGCAACTTTAGTTACGTGAGATTGGCATTTTTAAACCTATGAGTAAGTATAGGCTGTATAGGACTTGTCGCGACACGCAAATTTGAACTGTCAAAGTGCAAATACCACGAAAATTTTCTCTCTGTATTTTAATTGGAAATTCAGTGCAAAAGTGATTTATCGTAAAGTGTATCGAATCTAAGTGACGGAAAACCAGTGCTAGGCACATTTAAACAATAAAATCAGCGTGAATAGCGCAAACAAAACCACAGAAAGCAAACCCAAATAGGTACCACTATTATTTGAGGTTATAAAAGTGACTAGGTAATCGAAAGTGAAAGTGTACCTATCGCATCTATTGCATGGAAAACCAGTACTGATCACATAGAAACAATACAATAAACACGATTTGTACAAACAAACCAGTTATCACTGAAAACAAATATCAATATTTGAGGTTAAATAAAAGTTCAACAAAATGGATAAACAAATGCAGCTACTATGGGCTAATATGAAGGAAGAGATGGAAAAACAAAGCGAAAAACAAACACAAACTATAAAAGAAACCATTAGCAAAACTATTGAAGAACATTTGTCATCCATTAAACAAGAAAATGAAGCTTTGAAAACTGAAGTGGAAACATTAAGATCTAAAGTAAAATTTCTGGACATGGAGGCAAGAAAGAATAATATTATCTTACACGGGGTGAAAGAAAAGGAAGCCAACAACACGGAACTCATGGAAATAGTGCTGGAAATGCTCAACAAAACGAATAACACACAAAACGAATCCCACGAATGGGACAAATGGGAAATAAGTAAATTGTATAGAATTGGAAAAAAGGCTGAAAATAAAAACAGACCGATAAAGATAACATTCACCCTTAACTGGCGCAGGAATGCAATTCTGAAAAACAAGAAAAAATTCCCTGAAGGTGTTTATATAACGGAAGATCTACCAAAAGAAGAGCTAGAAATAAGAAAAGCACTGTCTTCAAAACTTAAAGAAGCTAGAGAATTAGGAAAATATGCAATCATAAAAAACGGCAAGCTAATAATCAAAGATCAACAAGAAACAGAAAAAAGAAAAAGAGCATCATCCTCACCACCTTCTACACCTCCAAACAACCTCAGCAAAATTCAGATAGAAGACAACACAAAACAACCTGCTAAAATTAACCCTTTTGGAACAATGAGACACAGAACAAATTCTTTAACTGAGAATTCAAAAAACTAAACAATACCAGCCGGAAAAACACAATAAACATATCAAATCACAGTAAAATAAATACAACTACATCATTCCCCAATCCGGCTGGTCACCGTGGGGAATTAGACCGCTACCCCCCAGATAAATACTCCTCTACTAAAAAAGAAATGAAGAAAGAAAACACGCTAAGAATATGCACTTTTAACATAAGATCTCTAGCCTCACACACACGCTTTCTGGAACTAACTCAAGCCTTGGAAAACGTGGAGCACGATATCATAGGACTCGCAGAGGTGAGACTGCTTGGAACCGAAATTCAAGAACATGAAAAACACATCTTCTATTTTATAGGCGAGACGCAAGGATTGTACGGGGTGGGATTCCTTATAAAGAAAAATCTTAAACAGAATATAGTAAACTTCGTTGGCATATCTGAAAGAGTCTGCCTACTCCAAATGAAATTTGAAAATGAAGACATTTCAATAATCCAGGTTTATGCTCCTACCTCAAAGGCAAGGGATGAAGAAATTGACAAATTCTACGAAGACCTAGCAAAAGCCCATGACCTCGCTGTCGAAAGCATAATAGTAATGGGAGACTTCAATGCTATGATTGGTCAACCACAAGCACACGAACACTACATAATGGGGCAGTATGGCTATGGTACCAGAAATGAAAGGGGTGAGAGGTTATTACAATATGCTTATGAGCACAAGCTGTCAATATTGAATACTCTTTACAAGCTAAAACCAAGTCGAAAATGGACTTGGCAATCACCAGATGGAAACACGAAAACTGAAATCGACTTCATAATGAGCAACGAGTCAAGAAGAAGATTTACCAATTTCCAAGTACTAAACTAAGTCAACTACTCATCGGATCACAGACTACTTCGAACATCTCTTACACTAAAAATACCAAAAATGAGTAGGAAAAGTTTTAGACCAACATTAAAAAGACTAGTTACGGAAAATGAAAGGGAAAAATATATGGAAAACTTAAACGAGAACTTGTCACAGCATCTTCACATGCTCGAGCAATCAGACGACGTCCAACAATATTATGATAGGTTAGAGAATATAATTGTATCCAGTCTCAAAATGAAAGCTCAAAACAATAATGACAAAAAACACAAAATATTTCAAAATAGCACACTAGAGCTGATGAATAAAAGAACGGAACTTCAGACGATCAAAAACAAAACAAAAGAAATCAAAGAAGAGTTAAGAAATATATACAAAAAAACACATATAGCAATAAGAGAAGATTACAAGAACTATAGGGAAAAAAATTTGGAGAGAAACTTAAAACAATACAGAAGCGCAAAAAGAGCATACAAAGAATTGAATACTCATAAGAACTGGATAAAAAATCTGACTACTAACCAAAAAGAGACAAAAACAAGAACAGACATAATTAACTGCGCCACAGAATTCTATAAACAACTTTATAAAAAAATACCAGAGGATAACTTGATAGAAAAAACCTACTACATAGATAAAGATGAGATAAATAAAACTGAAAAAGTAACGGAAGAAGAAGTAATAACCAACATAAATAAACTGAAACTAGAAAAAAGCCCAGGACCAGATAATATCTGCAATGAAGCACTAAAATTAGGAGCACCCTTGCTAACTACATTTCTAACAAGATTATTCAACATAGTATTTGAATCCGGAAAAGTTCCTCACCAGTGGTGCAGGTCTGATATAATACTGCTGTATAAAAAAGGCGACGCAAAAGATATCGGGAACTACCGACCCATCAGCCTACTGTCCTGCATCTACAAACTATTTGCATCTCTCCTGCTGAACCGAATAGCAGGAAAGATAGACAGTCAACAACCACTGGAGCAGGCAGGTTTTCGCTCTGGTTTTTCTACAATAGACCACATTCAAACTATGGAGCAACTAATAGAGAAATTCAAAGAGTTTAACTGTCCTCTTTACATAGGTTTCGTGGACTATCTTAAAGCCTTTGACAGCATCACTCACAGCTCTATATGGGTTGCATTAGAGTCATGCGGTATAGAGCACTTCTACTTAAGAATCATACAAAACATCTATTCACAAGGCCTAAGTACAGTCCGTCTGGAGCGAAGAGGAGAAGAAATAAAAATTGATAGAGGAGTAAGACAAGGAGACCCACTATCACCCAAACTTTTTATAGCAGTGCTCGAAAACATCTTCCAAAGACTAGATTGGCATTCTAACGGAATCTGGATTCGTAATAAATACTTAAACCACTTGAGGTTTGCTGATGACATAGCGATCTTTGCAAACTCTGCCTCAGAATTAGAACAAATGATGACGACTCTGAATGATGAAAGCAAAAAAGTAGGACTGCACATGAATACAGCTAAAACTAAAATAATGACAAACAGCCATCAAAAACAAATCCAAATTGAAGGGAACCCAATACAATATGTGGATCGTTACATCTACTTTGGGAAGCAAATGTCTTTCAGCCAATGCAGCAATGAAGACGAAGTGGAAAGACGAATCAGAAACTCCTGGAATAACTTCTGGTCCCACAAAGAAATATTAAAGGGGAGTTGCAGCATGGAAATGAAGAAAACGGTCATGGATACTTGCATTCTACCATGCCTAATGTATGCATGCCAGACATGGGTGTACACAAATAAAATTAGAAACAAAGTACGATGCTGCCAACATGCAATGGAACGTAGCATATTTAAAGCTAAGGAGATCCAACAGGGTTAGAAATACGGCCATAAGGAAGAGTACAAAGGTAGTAGATGCTCTGGAATTTGCTATAAAATCCAAATGGCAATGGGCAGGACATGTTGCCCGCTTCACTGACAGTAGATGGACCTTAAAAATGAAGGAGTGGAAAGGCCCTACAGGTAAAAGAGCAGTGGGAAGACCTAGAATGCGCTGGAAGGATGATATTGTCAGTGTTGCGGGAAACAAATGGATGGTTGAAGCTCAAAACAGAGATGCATGGAAGGAGATGGGGGAGGCTTATAACATATATAACATATATTCAACTCAAACTTTGCTCTTGACAATTTTTCAGGCGTAAAAGCTGATAAAGGGAAGATGTTAAATAACAAAAAAGCTAAACGAAACTCCAGTAATGTTACATGACTTTCGGGAGGTACTAAATGAGTTCTAAATCTTAGTGTAGTTAGTTCAATAAAATTAATAGAAGTTTTGTGGTAACAGCTTGATCCCGTCATTTTGATGCGTCATAATGGCGGGATCAGTATCGACTTTTAATATCCTTTAGACCAAGAAGGTACCAAAATTATAATTATAGGTACAAAACGAGTACATAAGAAATATGGGAAAGTCTGTTTAAAACAAGCAGTGATCCCGTCATCTTGACGTTCATAATCTCTTGTCTGTTTAGTTAAGCCAATCTCCCGTATTTAAAGATACAAGTGATAGCAGTTACAATAAATTATTTTTCTTCTATGAAGCAAGTAACGGGCAGGCTCTCTTATCTAAGTTATGCGCAGTGCATTACAAGAATTGTATGAGATTCTGTGCCGCTTTAAAACTAAAACAGGTTTTTAATAGATAAAAATCAATGTTACATCAACAAAAAAAAATCCTTTGGTGGAGATGGATATCACCAACAATCTTATTTAAAAAAAAGTACAAGTCTCCTAATTTCATAAAATATGAAAGCATCTAGGAAATATACTTCAAAGCCGTTTTCCCAAAAGTAGTCTTTTTTGAGATAAGTGAGATAGGTGTAACACGGCAGTAGTAGACTATATTTTAATGTGATATTCCCACAGGAAGTAAAGGATCCGTTACCATGAAGTTAAACTGCAGAAAGCAACCAGGTTCTCAAGGGAGTAGCTACTATCTGATATGTGTCATTCCTGTCTATACATAAAAAAATAACTAAATTTTCTTCTACATTACTTATACATTGGATTCTTCTAAAATGTTGTATCTGCAGTTACTTGACAGTGTAAATAGCAAAAACTGAAAGTAAAATAAATTATAACTAATCAATAAACTATTGTTACCCCATCGTGCCTAACAATGAAGACAAGCCACCAATTTGGCCAACTCCACCAAACAACTGCATCAGCTGTTGTTGGGACATGTTGTTCAGAAGATTCTGCAACTCCCCATCTTGACCGCTTCCACTAGCACCACCACGACCACCAGATGTTGGTGGATTGTTCAAAGCCTCATTGATGCGACGGCACAAATCATCATCTTTCTCAGTTTTAGGCTCCTGTAATGTGAGAAATGGTTTATGTGACAAACTAAATAATTTGTAAATGACTATTATAAAAGCCTTTTATTTCTCAATTATCAGAATAGGTACCTATATATATTTTTTTTTAATTGTCAAAATCCGTTTTAAGTGGTTAAAAAAAGCGTGATCAATGACACAAACTGTTTTTAGTTAATAAAAAACATTTTATACCTGCATCCAGAAAAAGTATTTTTTCGAAAAGGATTTGAATTTGAGGACATAAACTCTCCCTGTGGTGCATTCATTTACACGCACAAATTCACAATCATCTGGGAAAATGAGCAGGTCATCTTCAACTTCCCCTGTAGTTCGGTCCTTCCAACAGAAGTGCATTAATGAATCTTCGCCCTGGTAGACATACAGAAGTCCCTTCCTTTTATCTGGGTGAACCATGCGTCCCTTCAGAGTCATTCTGCCTGCACGGAACTCTACTAAATGTTTGTTTCCTCCTGAACTACCACCAAGGGCTGATGTATTCCCGAATAAAGCTGTCGCCGACATCCTGAAAATAAAGAAGTTCTTTACCACTTATCTAAACAAGTTACCTACCATTTATTTATTTCTAAGAGCAAAATGTGTATTTGCCAGTGAAATCAAAAAAGTCTATGCGACTACCTATATTATATTGTGGCTATTGTAAATAACCCTAACCATCCGATTTTACGAGTCGAATTATTTTTAGGATCATCAAAATCGCAGATTTAATATTCATATGTACTTACGTAACAAACAGGCTTCTCGCAACTTGTTTTAGAGAAATACAAAATCACAAATTCAATTCACACGCAACGCAAGGCAATGATGACCTGATGACATTGACACTTGATGACCAATGATGACTTTAATTTTTTCGGGACTTTGACCGAGCTTTGACCACACTTTGACAATCACAGATCAAGCAAAGCAAGATGGATGACAAGCTACCATAAACACTACACAGAACAGCCCCTGTCTGTACCGGCAAAAAAATATGGATATGGACATGGGCTTCACGCTTCAAATGTCAAATAAAGCCCATGTCCATATTCATTTTTTTAGCCGGTAGACCCCCTGGGGGGCTACCGCGTAACATTATGGGTATGAACTTCATACGTTTTTGGGAACTTTAAGTAATTTTTTTAAAGAAAATAGATGCTATGAGTTCCTTGTTTTGTGACTTCGGATATTGATAACTAGCTAGCAACGTTCAACAGAACAAAGATAAAATTGACTTAAAGTTCCAAAATCGTATGAAGTTCATATACATAAAGTTACGCGGTAGCCCCCCTGTACCGGCTTAAAAATATTGTTACGAACATTGGCTTCATTTGACATTTGAAGCCCATATTTTGTCCTTATATTTATATGGCTTTTATATGGGCATAATATGAGTTTCAAATGTCAAGTGAACCCCATGCCCATACCCATATTTTTAGCCGGTAGCCCGCCTGGGTCGTTTTTTGATAATACGTACTTCATTTTCAATCATAAAAATTGCATTGTGAGTTAAACTAAGGCTTTTATCGCACTGTCTCTTGTAAGCCTAGCATGACCACCCAAAACGTGATATGTATCGCATGATAGAGCGACTTATCGACATTCAAACGTCAAAACCCATAGTCTTTTGACAGTTAAACCGGATAATTTATCATATCATATCGAACTTTGTTGGTCATGCTAGGGGGGCTGGGGGGCTACCGCGTAACTTTATGGATATGAACTTCATACGGTTTTTGGAACTTTAAGTCAATTATATAGAAAAAATAGCCACTATCAGTTTTTAATTTTATGGCGTCGGGTATAACCATGAAGTTTGACTTAATACTCTGAGGTAACTGGAGCTTTCACCCTGAATAAAAAAGTGTCGCCAGCAAATTTGACATTTATGTATGTAGTGGCTGTCAGCTGTCTCATATGACCATACGTATTTTTTTAAAGTGTAGGTGAGACGGAAGACAGCCACTGTGTTATTTGTGGTATTCAAAAAATTGTTCGTACTGCACTCTCCAGTTACCTCAGTATTAAGTCGAGCTTCATGGGTATAACGATAGCTAGCTAAGAACGTTTAACAGAACAAAGCATCAAAAATCTATCAAAATAAGGAATTCAAATGACACTTGAAGCCAATACCCATATCCAGATTTTTTAGCCGGTAGCCCCCCAGTTTCCGCACTAACGGACGGAGATGCGTCGTGATTTGTCATACAATACGGGTTTTGTATGCACATCTAGGTGTTATTGTTGATCAAAGATGCACATCAAGATTCTACAGCCATAGTTATGAAGCGCACTACCACAAACCGGAGCGGTGTGTGGTGCAGTTTGGGAACCGCCTAACCTAAGTTGCTAGATACTTTTATGAAAATACGCTTTCAGGCAGTAAAATTGGCTCATCCTTTATTTTGTTGATTATGATTCTTTCGCTTCTTGACTTGACTTGATACACTGATACGACTGATACACAAATCTGTGAACTAGACTTAAAAAAAAAACAAAACTAATCTGTGCAAATGTCAAGTGTGCGTCGTGTGACGTTTTGACATTGACAGTAGGTTATGTATGATTGTAATCTGCTCTGCTGGTAATCTGCGCTGCGATCTACCTAAAATTCTACAATACATTTTATTTTCTTACCTATCAAAGGTATCAACAAGCAAGACAAAAGAACCAAGCTACTATTTAATTGTAGAGTACTTTTAACATCAAGACTGATAACTCTTTGTGATTTCTGGAATAACATTTCAAGAATATTATGAGTGGAGTTCAAACAGGTAAGTTTGCAATCGCATCCTACTGACACTGGTAAAAGAATTTAATTGTTTTGCTATTTACCAAATACATTTGATTTGAATGTCTGCTACTTAAAACGAATTGAATACTTAGACAATAACAGGCTTATGTTGAAGGCAGACAGTTGAGTGAGAATTTGTATTGTATTGTACTTAACACATTTAAAAACTTTCTAAACCCTAAACTAAAAGGGTCTTGAGTAAAGTAAATTTCGTACAGATTATTCTTCATTACTACATTACTTATGACATCAAATCATTTTTTATCTATTAACTTTTTTGATAGGAAACCTAATTCTCATTGTCACATTATCAGCCTGTTGTGTAGTGATTAAGTTTCTGCCTATTTGCTTAAAAATTGCAAATATAATGCAACTCAGTAGTAGGTACCCAGAAGTAAGAAAATTTTATTAGGTTCAAAATTATGTATAAACATTTACATCCCTCTCATTGGCATTAGTCATCAAGTACAGTAGCTGACAAGTCTTGTTTTTTCTATTAACTTTTTGTAAATCTTTAAAACTGTGACTGTGTGGTCAAATATTATAATTGTAGAGTTAAAAGTAGGATGTGTAACTAATTATTGTTATTATTAAAATATTACTTGTACCTTCTGAATGACAGTACCTAGTTACTAAACAAAAGTTTATTTACAGTTGCCCTACAAAAATACAAACCTTTTTAATTTTAATATTATTAGAAAGTTGGATTGCTAATTAATTTCATAACTAGGCCTGTCAGTGTGGGCACTTTTAGTATTTCAACATAATGGATAGTGACTGGGTTAACTGGAGGAACACTAGGCACCAGCTTCGTCAACCCTTTGAATCCCATGAAATCTTTTTCTCAAGTTATTAGACTAGTATTAACTGTAAAGAAGTTGTTTTTATATTGTGTTTACATTTTACATAATAATTAGTAGTAATTTCCTTATCAGCTGTGATTATTTAAATAAGTTTAATCAATAAATATAAGAAACTTTTACATAATTTATGAAATTAATAGCTTTTCTGAATAGATTACATTAAACCATAGATGTCACTAAGTTTATAAAATCCCTTGAAACAGACAGTGCATCAATATTTCTCTTACTATAAAATAAAGAAAATGTGTTCAAACAAAAAATAAACATTTACAGTAAATAGAAGATGGCTTCTCATAGATTTTAGACCATTTTTTGGACTTGCCCTAGTTGGCGAAATCAAATCACAAAATTATTGATCTACACCAAATTAAAAATATTTGCCTCTTCATCATTTAATTTTAAGTTAATTAACATTGGTAATTAATTAACAGATAAAAAATGCATTATTCTCTTAGATTAGAGGAAGGTCTCAGTCAGGCCTCAAATCTCTCAAGATTTAAGATTTTAAATAATTTTTATGCATTCACAATGCTATTCTGTAAGTAAAGGCAAAATTATGATTCTTCAGAGCATCGGGCCAGATTCCTGGTGGCTCGGGTTCGAAACCTGAAAGTTGCAGGGCTGGTAATTTTATATTATCAAAATTTTTTCATAAGTACAATAAACAGATGAAAACACAAAATAATACAACAACATATACAGTGTGGCAAAAAAGGACCATGGTTGGAGGAAAAGTACCCTTAATATTGATGAAGGCAAATTTTATTATTATACTCTTTATACTCTTTATTGCACATTAAAAAAAACACATATAAACAAATATAATTAAAACAAGTGAGCAAAGGTGAACTTATCTCTAAAAGAGATCTCTTCCAGTCAACCCAGAACGTGTAAGAGATAGATAAATAAGCAGGTGACGTAAAGTGCAAAACTACCTATATGAAATAAATAAATACAAGATAATACCTAATAGATAAATACCTAACACAATATATAATAAATATTTGAAATAAATATTATATACATATATAAATACAATACATAAATTATATACTATATAGTGGGTAACTTTACAATATCAGATTTCATTGGATTGGAGCAATTTGTGCAAGAAAGTGCGCTTTCAGTTTCGTTTTAAACGACTGAACATTCCGACTGTCCTGGATGTCCGACGGAAGTCTATTCCAAAGCTGCGCAGCTCTAACAGTGAAGGAATTGAGAAGGAAGTTGGTGTTGCTTCTAGGCAGCTCAAGCGTCTTAGTGACACAGGGCCGCCTAGAGCGAGAGGGAGGAGGGAGCATATGGAAGCGGGAGACAAGGTATTCGGGAGAGTTAGGGTTTTTGAGAATATTGAATAAGGTGGAAAGGATGTGCATATCACGGCGAAGACGAATGGGGACCCAATTAAGCTGAGAACGATAAGATGATACGTGGTCATACTTGCGTAAGCCATAGATAAATCTAATTGCAAGATTTTGTAGGCGTTCCAACTTGTTCAGCTGTTCTTCAGTCACATCCAGATAGCAAACATCGGCGTAGGCGAGAAGTGGGAGGAGGAGGGATTGCGCCAGCATGATTTTAGTTCTGAAAGGAAGAAAATATTGTAGTCGCTTGAGCGAGTGAGAGGCATAATGGATCCGTTTACTGACCTCGCTGATCTGCGGGGACCAAGACATGTTACTATCTATGATAACACCAAGGTTTTTCACTTTATTATTATACGGTATTGTGACATTATCGTAGACAAGTGGAGGAACAGAGTCAAGGTCAAGTTTACATCTAAGTCGGCTGCTACCTACAATCATAGCTTGGCTTTTGCTCGGGTTCACCATGAGACCAAATGAAGCGGCCCAGTTGTAAATGGTAGTCAAATCCATGTTCAAGGAGTTGATCGCTTCTGAAACCTCAGCAATTGAGAAGTGCCTGTAAATCTGAAGGTCATCAGCATAAAGGTGGAAAGGCGAAGAGATAACACGGGAAATACTATTTATAAAGATAGAGAACAGTAAGGGAGAAAGAACCCCTCCTTGAGGTACACCAGCTGAGATTTGCGACCAATCGGAATAAGAATCGTTTTGAACCACGCACTGGTAACGATGGAGAAGATAGGATTGAAACCATTCGACGACGGGGGGTGAGATGTTAATAGAGCGAAGAGTACCAAGGAGAAGGTCAAAGTCAACACAATTAAATGCACTACTGAAATCCAGCAAGACCATCGCCGTGAGCCTGGTATTGTCCATAGCGCCGCGAATGTCCTCCGTGATGTTCAGCAGTGCACTAACTGTGCTGTGGGAAGGGCGGAAACCGGATTGATAAGGACAAAGCAGGGCATTAGACGAGAGGAAGGAATATAATTGGGTGTGGACAATAGATTCAAGGACCTTGGAGAGGATAGGGAGAATTGAAATAGGACGGTACTGAGTTGGAGATGTTGGGTTGTGAGTTTTGGGTAGAGGTATAACATGGACCTTCTTCCAGGATGAAGGAAAAACATTGTGTTGCAGCGAGAAGTTTACAATGTGTGTGATGACTGGCACAATGTCCTCCAAAACTGGAAGAATCATCTCCAGACTAAGACCATCACTACCAATGGCTTTTGTGGAAATAGATTTTATACTCTTCGCAACGTCTTCCTCAGAAACTTCACTAAAGAAGAATGATGTATGGACTGAAGGGACAAGATTTGTCAGAGATAAGAGAGTAGCGGACTTAGAAGCCGTATCTATAGAAAGAGGGGGAGTACAGAAGTGCTTGTTGAGAGTGTTAAGTTCTATAGTACTAGGGCTAGATTCCGCAGCCTTGCCCACCCCGAGAGACCTTAAAAAGCTCCAGATGTTTTTCTGATCCAAACTTGCTATTTGAGAGTGGATGTATTTACGTTTGGCATCTCGGCACATCCTGTTGCTGAGGTTTCGTAGTTTTTTATAAGCAGAAATGTTATCCACAGAAGGTGTAGTTTTTTGCCGACTTTTGGCCTTGTCACGTTTGGCCATAACTTTCCGTATGGCTGGGGTCAACCAAGGAGCAGGCATATGTTTAATCCTTACTGGACGTACTTTTACTGAAAGGAAACATTCCTTTATTGTCAAAAATAATTAAAACTGCGTTTAAAGATTTTTGAAAAATCACCTGCCTGAGCCGGGATCCGAACCAGTGAAATGTGAAAAAAACCAGCCTGTATTTTATGATTCTAACCGAAAGAGTCATTCATAAATTTCATAAACATCGATTTCTTTTATTCAACATAGTATCTTAAATTAAAGAAAGACCAAGAATTTTTTTTTTTTTTATTGTAAAGCTTACTTACCTACTATCTAAGGAAAATAGTTCACTTAACTTATAAATTGCTCAAAATGAGACCCATTTTCACGTATGCACAGACTTATTCTTCGTGTCGCCTTTTGTATCGAGTTATGGTGAATATTTAAAATAATATTTTGAACTTTGGTTTTCAATTCCTCTACTGACCCGTAGTATTTTTATTTTTCTTGGTCTTTCTTTAATTTATGATACTATGTTGTTTAAAAGAAATAATGATCCTTATGAATGACTCTTTCGGTTGGTATCATAAAATACAGAATGTTTCTTTTTCACATTTCACTGGTTCGATTCTCGGATCAAGCAGGTGATTTTTCAAAAACTTTAAATTCAGTTTTAATTATTTTTGAAAATAAAGGAATGTTTCCTTTATTTTTAGTATAATTTGCCATCATCAATATTAAGGGTACTTTTCCTCCAACCACGGTCTTTTTTTTCCACCCTGTATACTAAGTATGTAATAGTGTCCATTGTTATGCAATATATTCTTATGTTTTAAATTGAAGCGCCATTATTTGCGGCAACCAGCAAAACGCAAGGCAACTTGCCTTTCGAATGCGCTAAAAAGAATGCTAATATGGTATTACCTATATTCAATTCAAGGTATTGCGAGAACTTGGGTTTCAGTGTCATAGTTTACATTTTGTTCAAGACGAGCGATATTTACTATCGTCGATTATAAAATGTTAATTCATATAAAAATAGCAGTTCTATAACGATACGCAGCATCATTATGGTCGGAGTAGGCAGGCAACTAGATTTTCGACAATATCCACTCAATGGTTACGCACGCTTAAATATGCTTACGGGGCAATGGTTCCTCAGCACAGCTCCGCTCCGCTCAGCTTCGCTCGCTCGGCTTTAAATTAAGTTTTACTCAAAAACTAGAAGGATTAAATAAAAACAAATTATTGATTTATAATGCTAGTTAAATTTGCAATAAGATTGTATAACTTGTAGATGGATTTATATTACGATTTAATTAGAAACAGCGAGTTAAAGTTGCAGAAAAGGAAATATTTTACCGATTTCTTTTTAAAACATGCAATAAATACTAATACATAAATAATTATTACAGACCAATTTGTGTTTAAATAATAGTTTACAATGTTGTTATTAGTTAAAAGTAAAAAAAAGATAACTCTCCTCTAGAAAAATATTGTTTAATTAAAGATATAGAAATGTAAGTAAAGAATCACCCTTACGGGCTACAAAAGTATGGATCGATTTCGTATCGACTTCTTTTTTGTAAGTAGATAAATTTTAAATATATACTTTTTATGGGTATTGAGGGCATAACAAGTATATATTAATGTATTACAACATATTTAGTACAATATATTTAATTATATTTTTATATTTTATTTTTCCATACTTAGCTAACATTGCCTAAATCACGCAATGGTTCCTTGCCTCCTGGAGGCAACCAAGTCGGCGAACTTCAATCGAATATAATCCGCCAAATTTTTATTAAATTGGACCAATTTCTTGTTCTACGATTAAAATAAGGTGTCTAGATTAAGATTGGTATAAGTTGGATAGGAACAGAGAGTGATTTGACACAATTAATTAAAGTATTTTAATTAGCTGTCAGCTTGCCTCCAGGAGGCAAGGAACCATTGGAGCGGGTAAAAATACTTGCCTCTGGGAGGCAAGGAACCATGGAGTGGATATTAAAATACCTATGAAAATTGTTATGAAACTGCACGTAATGAAACAGTAACCACGAAATCTTCAACTGAAATCTTAAATTGCATAGTTGAATGTGGCAAGATTGCACGACCAAGTGTTTTTACCCAATAAAATAATGAAACATTTCACGTCGGCCGTGTCGAAATACAGGAATTGGAGACTGCTTTCAAAATGATTTGGTTTCTAAGAGGTACTTTTAAAGCGTTGTATTGAACATCTAACCAAACGTGACTCACACTGCGCTCATTTTGGCCACGTATTTTTTGCCCCATTTGGTAGTCGAAAATGACGTAACACCTGGTCCAGCCAGCAGCCTCGCGCCACTCGTTCGCCGCGGGCGCTGTCAATAAACTTTAGATGTATCTACAAGGTGAGCTCGGGTTCGTGTCGTTTTTTATCCTTTTTGTTAAATCTAAAGTCGGCATCGTGCATACAAGAATCGTTAAATTTTTCCTTATTATTGATAAGCCAACTATGTTCGTACAGCTGATAGACGAGTAAAACCATTAAAGTGCACGTAATAACAATGAATCATAAGTATTTACAAAAATTCTGTTTGGAGGTCACGTTCATTGTTTGAAATCCGAAAGATTGAAACATTGAAGCTCGCATGATCGCTGGTGAAAGTGGCGAACACGAGCACTCGGGCAGCGGCGCGAGACGGGCGCGGGCGGGTGCTGGCAGCGCGACGTGGACGTGGCGGAAGAAACCGACTCGGCCGCACCGCGCGCCGGCTGTGTACACATTACCGCTCCAGCTCGGAGCCTCGTGGAAAGTGCCTTGTTTAGTGACAGAGGTCTCTTTGATTATGTAAATTTTGCGAAATTTGCAATTACTGTACAAAGGTTGATTCCGATGCTTAAATCTGTTTGGTGCGTTATAGAAACTGTTTTTTTATTTGAGTGATAATCTCCAAAATATGTTGTATAGTCGCGGTAGACGAGGCAGGTAGTGGGTAGGGGAATGGCTAGCGATGGAGCGTCGAGCGGTGGAGGAGAGCCAGCAAGCTTGGAGTATATGGAGGATCCATACTTTGTACCTCCGGATGATGACTCTACGCCCAGTTTCGATGTGGCAGTAGATGAGCTAGACGAACTGGAAGAGACTGCTGGCTGGCACCACGATGACCCCGAAGCGGACTGGCGCGCTCTGCCGGACCTCGCCGAATCTTCCTTATGTATTGAAACTGAGTTCTACATGGACAATCGTCGCCGAAGACTCCGAATATTTAGAAAGAAAATGCGCGATGTGCGAGTGACATTTCAAGATTTATCAAAGCCGTATCTTGCTAAAGTTTCCAGTCACACGAATTATAAAAAGTTTTTAGGTATCACTCTCGGAGGTTAGTTTATTTATGTATCAGAAATATTTTATATAATAGAAACATAATCGCCGCGTTTTCCTTTGTTTATCTTTAGCCTGTCTCTTTGCGCCTATTGTAACGTGTGTATGATCTAAACTGGCTCGATATGCTAGGTAACATAACACACGTTGATAGGCTCTAGAATTTATTCTTATCTGATTTACGTAAATCTTTGGCCATTCACTTTAAGGCGCTACTCGGAAAAATATGGACTTTTTGATTTAAAACTATAGGACGGTTACAGTTGTTAAAAATCTGGTAATAAGATATATATTTCTTCATACCTTTATCTAGAATCGTATAGTTTCAAAAACACGATTTTATGATTTTGCCTCGTCACTTTTTATTTTCGAAAAGACCTCTAAAAAATACGAAAAGTGAAGATTATTCTTAAATGGGGTTACTTATGTGTTAAACCAATTTCCAATAGTGTACTATTGGAAATTGGTTTAATAAGTGGACACCAATAATATTGAGGATCGTATAGAAGCATTTTTTTTAAATCGCTTTAGTTTTTTAATACGAAGTGATTTTGTGTTTTTTTTGCCTAATCTGCAAAATCGGTCTCGCTCCCGCGCGCGTCGTTTTCTCATTGCTATCTCGCTTCAGCACATTTTTTCCGAGTATCGCCTTAACGTAGGTACTTAGATAATTTTGAGGTATAGTTTTTTTTTAATTTTATACCCAAATACAGTAGATACCCAAAGCAAATGAATTTCATAGAGCAGTTATATTTTTCACATTAAACGCATATTAATTCAAATTAATTTGCATCATTAAACAGTCTTTCATCATTTATTGTAGCTCAGATAGGTATGATTTTGATTATGAAACAAATCATTGTCATTTTAGGAAAAATTGTGATGGAACAATCCGCCAGCCCAGCAAGGAGGCGAGATTCGAACCCTGGCAATCCAGTCCAATGACCAACTAAGTTATCGAATACAGACGCGGATTCGAATCCTACCTGAAAGCTACTTGCAGGGCTGGTGGTTTTTTAGGGTCCCGTAGCCGAACGGCAAAAATACAGAACTCTTAAAAATTCGCAAAACTCTTAAAAGTCGCTTAACGAATTTTATACGAAATAAAAAAAATAAGGAGTTCCCTAAGTACCTATATCAAATTGAAAGTACTTAAATTTTTTTCAATCAAACCTATTGTGTGGGCGTGTCTATGTCTATACTTATAGACCTTTAAAAAGATATTAAGGTTATTTTAAATTTTTTTTTTCTCGTCCTACTAATATTATAAATGTGAAAGTTTAGATGTTTGGATGTTTGGATGTTTGGATGTTTGGATGTTTGGATGTTTGTTACTCAATCACGCCAAAATGGCTGAACGGATTTGGCTGAAATTTGGAACACAGATACTTTGTAGCCTGGAGAGGAACATAGGCTACTTTTTATCCCGGAAAAATATCATATTCCCGCGGGATAACGTCGTGAAGTCCACGCGGGCGAAGCCGCGGGCGGAAAACTAGTAGTCTATATTTTTAATGATAGACACTTCCAAAGTGGTAAAATTTGTGTCTCCCCCCTCCTCCCTCTAACTTTTAAAATAAGAAAGTGAACAATCTAAAAAAGTATATGCTTTAGAGCTCAATAAACACTCAACAAAAATTGGTTCAAAACAGAAAGGTATATCAGCAGTTTTTGTGATTAACACATTTTCAAAAACCGCAAATATAACTTTGATATTCACACAAACGTTATGAAAATTTATTTTATGCTGGCGAAAAATGATAGTGGTATTGGCTAGCGCTAGGTGTAGGTAATCGGTACGTAAGTGGGTACAGATACAGAACCCTTTATGGGCGAGTCCGACTCGCACTTGGCCGATTTTTTCTATCACAGTTTTTCCAATACTTACAGAATTTAATTGTGAATACATAAAAATAATTTAAAAATCGTAATTTAATGGCTGTTTCATCTTAATCTACTTAATTTATTAAACATTTGTAATAGCCAAACGCGAGATAATCGGAGACAAACATACATATAATATAAACACACGTAGGTCAAATAGTTTAGTTGGTCAGAGCATTGCATTTGGCCGGATTTCTAGGGGCGCTGCCTGGTTCGAATTCCGCCTGAAGGCTTCTTGTAGTTTGTGATAGAAAAAACCACCAGCTCTACTGGTGGTTTTTTCTATCACAAACAATTATCTATCAAAAAATATTTTCTTATGCTTACAGAATGGATTTGTGAATGCATAAAAAATATTTAAAATCGTCATTGTGATAAAGTGCTTCAAAATCAATTTATTGTTAAGAAAGCCAAATTATCATCAACTTCAGCATGGCATGCATAACGAGCAGTGCTGTCTCTGCTCAATATGTGGTTCAATTACTTATACATTTTCCTGGTAAAAAAGTCTCAAGTGTAACTATGATAAAATTCGGTGACTTCAATTAAAACAATGATGTTTTGTTTGCAAGTTAAAATAAATACTTTATATGTTTATTACTTAGTTAGAAAATAGTGTAAGAAAGTGTTTTTTAAAATTCATAACGGGGTAGCACTTCGAATATTATATTAATTATGTCACCGAATATATAATAGACTTACCTATCATTCTCCTGTCCCTGCCGTACTTGGCATAGAAAGGAGGGTTCAACCTTTCTTTCAACCACTTGGGGAGCTTCAACAAAAGATTTGTTGGAGTTCGACGACGTTTTAGTACAAGGTGTAAACAACAAACGACTCTTTGTCAAATAAATTCGATGATACGGTTTCTGAGATATTTGACTCCAAAAACAAAATATATTTTATTTTCATGTGTTTGATGTTCTTGAATGACAACATAGGTACCTATATAATACATACCTATGCATATAAAACATATCTATATAATGCCATTCATTACCGGCCCGTATTGGCCCATTGCTGAACATAAGCCTCTCTCAAGGCGCGCCACCGTCTCCATCTCCATTCCTGAGCTATGTATGTATGATTCATGATCAATATTGTTTAATAGGTATTTGAAATAAAATCAAACAAGTTCTTTTTCTTTAACACATTTGATTAAATATCTTTATATCTTTACTTAATATTATAAAGAGGAAAGATTTGTAGGTATGTAAGTAGGTATGTAATGAATAAACTCAAAAACTACCTACTGGATCGATTTCCAAAATTCTTTCACTTTTAGAATGCTACATTATCCCTGATTAACATAGGCTATATTTTATTCCGATATTCCCACGGGAACGGGTACCACGCAGGTAAAGCCGCGAGGATCCGCTAGTTATTTATAGATATTGTATCTAAAGCTACTTACAAGTTTGCCACCAGAGCGGCTCTGAGCGGCTTCTTTTAGTTCAAAATTCGTCTTTCGCCTCGTTCTCTATGTTATGTCTAACAATGATTTAATTAACAATTTTGGTTGGTGGTAGGACTAGTTCTTAGTCCGCCTGGCTAGCTACCACCATCTTATCTAAGTCGTGACGCCATAACAATGATGTTTTCAGTATTATTGTGTTCCGGCAGTTAGAGATAAGATAGCCAGTTCCTCAGTGATTGAGGATTCCGGGAGTAGTGCGCTTCCACCTTCAGTCTTATCACCACTTAACATCAGGTGTGATGAAAGCTAAGTGCTACCCCGTTGGGGATAAAAAAAAAGATTGAATCTATAAATGCCGCTGGTGCCAATGGCAATATTTCCTGGTGCCGAGCCCATGCCATGAACCGTATAACACACATTATATGAAAACAACAGCCCTGGGTTCTTTTCCTCACTACACAGGAGCAATACCATCCCGCGACTTTATCTCGGCCCTCCATGAGGTTATTTATTAAAATACTAGCGGCCGCCCGCAGCTTCGCCCGCGTGGACTACTCGACGTTATCCCGCGGGAATGTGATATTTTTCCGGGATAAAAAGTAGCCTTAGTTATTCCTTATTACATCAGCTACCTGCCAGTGAAAGTCCCGTCAAAATCGGTCCAGCCGTTTCAGAGATTAGCCGGAACAAACAGACAGACAGACAAAAATTGTAAAAAAAAATATTTTGGTATATGTACAGCATATATAATCATATGCATAGGTATAGTAAAAAGCGGTTATTTTAATATTACAAACAGACACTCCAATTTTATTTATTTGTATAGATAAACAAAATAATTACGGTTTCCCGAGTGACGCGATTGAATTTTGGTTCGTTATAGCAAGAAGTCATCTGGAAACAGATTCGCATTATCTCCTCTACATACTTGCACTACATTATGCACCGTTTGTTGCATTGATTGAATTTTTTTGCTTTATTTTTATGTTTTTGGAGTCAAATATCTCAGAAACCGTATCACTTAGAGATTTCATCACCTAACACTTTTTGTTTGTAATCACTTACTCTTTCAATTGACATGCGTTTCATCACTGGTCGCCAAAACACATTTTTTTCAAAATGGCGGACATGTAGGTATGCCAGGTTCCATACAAAAATGTTCGAACCTCATTCGTGGTTATTTTTTTAGGAAATTTATAAATTTCCGGTTTTTATTATTTTCCGGTGACAATGGTGTTTGCGGTGTTTCCCCCAGTTAGTTCCGCCGCCGGTGTGCGGTCTCCTTCGCGCCCAGCGCCCGCCAGCTAGGCTATTCAATTCGTTGTTAGTGTTTATCCAAGGATAACGTCTCAGCTAGGCCCAAACGAATAATTTAATCGAGCAGATTGGAGTTATTTTTAAGAATTAGGGATAAATGACAAAATAGGATGCCATAGAGAGAGAGATATTAAGAATTGTTGCAATAATAGATAGGAGTGTTCACTGCCTACCCCTGCTGAAGAGAGCCGTGATCAATGCGATGCAAACTTAAAACTTATAGTGGCTGACGTGGGTGGCTGTGAAGTGAGTTGCTATGCTATGCGCAGAGGCGTTTCCTGCAACTTTACCTTTTCCATCTTCAAAGATTCAATTAATCTAATAATGTGCTGCGTCACTTGAATTCGAACTGCACCTATAATTTCATATCGTAAAGGTTGCATCATACTGTAGGTATGTATGAAGCGCTTCAATTCTGTGGTCTAGCGGTACACACCACCGGTAGCAGGCTCAAAGGTCCCGCGTTCGATTCCCAGTGGAAGTACATATTGTATTCGGTTTGCTTAATAGTAGGACTAGTTCTATGTCCGCTTGGCTAGCTACCACCATCTTATCTAAGTCAGACGCCGCCGTAATAACGATGTTTTCAACATCGTTGTGGAAACACAAGCAGTTAGATATAAGGTAGCCAGTTCCTCAGTGGTTGAGGATTCCGGAAGTAGTGCGCTTCCACCTTCAGCCTTATTTATCTTCACTTAACATTAGGTGAAGCCCAAGTGCTAACGTTGTGGATAAAAACATGATGACATGACCTTGTGCTGCAGCTGAAGAGGCGATGGCAGCCTCGGGCCCAGCTGGCGACGCGCAGATGCCCGAGGAGCTGGTGGGCCTTACGCCCGAGCAGGCGGAGCAACTGCGCGCCGAGTGGAGCCGCGAGCTCGCACGAGTCGAAGACGAGATTGCTACTCTGCGCACTGTACTCCAAAGCAAGGTAAACTTCGCCAGACAATGACTATGCCCTGTATCATCTAAAAGGGCATCTGTTCACCAATTTAACCCAACCTATACAAATACTGAAATGTACACTGCATTTCAATATTTTAGGTATGCAAATGAGGTTTTTTTTTTGCGGTAAGTATAATTTAATATTTCCCCTTCAAAAATACCAGTAAAAATGGCTTAGTTCTTTACGAAGGTTCTGGTCGACAGTCTAAGTAGTCTAAGCCTTGGTCATAATGAAAGATTTTATTTTGGTGGAAATTGTATCAATTTCCTTTGAAACCTTAAAGTACTTTTTGTAGCCTCGATAATAGTAACGAGTTTTTCCGCGAACTTTTTATGATTAATTTTTTTGTAGCACGTGGGCATTTCAATATTGAATTCTGATATAAGTAATCATTTTATTTTAGGCGATAAAATAATCGCTTGCCGATTGGCGGTGGTTGTGGGCATGCATGCTGCCTAATGCTTTTGTCTAAGAAAGGTGTAATACGTTAATTAAATATATATCGGTGTATCTGGTACCTAAGCGGTCACACCAGTCTGTACTCTGTAGACGTTTGCGACACCACGTATATTATCAGTAACAGTCGTGACTTTAATCGATTTACCATAACCTTGACCTTAATACGTGTCATACCTTTAGTACCCAGTAGGCGACTATAGAAACACAACCCTTCTATGCTAAAGTAAACTGAAGTGTTTGGGATATACAGAGCGTCCCAAAACTATGCCACCTGGAGGGAAAGTACCTTAAACAGTGAAGATATAAAATTTTTCTGAAAGGAGACTTCATTTTAATTTTAAAAAGACAACGAACTGCATTCAAGCAATTTTAAATAAACGCCTGTCTGAACTAGGAATCGAACCCGCTGAATACAAAATAAAAATATTTTAAATAATAATTTAAATAATTTTAAAGGCTGGATTATACCTAAGCATTTCTTTTAAGTAACATAGCATCTTATATAAAAGGAAACTACGAAATTTAACATTTAATGTTGAATAACAAGTTTGTGCAACGTTATGTATCGTAGCCTTTCTGTGACTGTTGATGTCGTGCTCAAGACTTTAACATTTCAATGTATTACTAATGAGCGAAGATTGGAACAATTATACCTAATTTCCATATTATAACTGTTTGATAATTGTGATAAATCATCACCTCATTAATAGTAGGTAGTAGTAGTAATCTTCACTCATTAGTAATACATTGAAATCTTAACGTCAGTTGTTTTGAGCACGACCTGTGGCACGGCATCGACAGTCACATAAAAGGCTATTCATAACGCTGCACAAACTTGTTATTCAACATTTAATGTTAAATTTCTTAGTCTTCCTTTTATTTAAGATGTTATGTTACTTAGAAAAAATGCTTAGGTATAATCGAGCCTTTCGATTGGTAGAATAAAATTAAAGAAATATATTTTTTTACATTTAGCGGGTTCGATTCCCAGTTCAGACAGGCAATTATTTGAAATACCAATAATGCAGTTCGATTTCTTTCTAAAATAAAAATGAAGTCTCCTTTCAGTAAAATCTTATATCTTAAGTATTTAAGGTACTTTCCCTCCATGTGGCATAGTTTTGGGACGCCCTGTATAGGACTATTGGTTTTTGGTACTTATACTTAGTTAGATACTTTGGTCTTTATTACAAGCTATAGGTATTTTGCCGCGACAAACCAATTTTAAAGGGTCTAGAAAATGAAATCAAATGTTATTTATGTAGGAGAAATTTGTTCGCGTTTGAAGCCATGTGTGTTCGTTGTAATACTTCTTTACTTGAACTGGATTTAATTAACCTTTACACTCGTTAATCCTAGTGGAGAAACTAGTGTAAAGGTTAATTTAATCGAGTTAGTACTCCACGTCCGTCTAGAAAAGAAGCCACCTAAAACCCACAAGTTCTGCACTTTCTTATTTGTATTGACTAAAATGTTTATTGATTGATATGTGATTCATTCACAGATAAAAATGCTTATCTTAAATTTTCACCGCATTGATAGCCGATTTCATTATACGTTTCGATTGCTGATATCGCTAACGCTATGATGATTAATACAAGAACACCTATATTGTATCGAACATCTATATGTAGATATCACTTAAGCGTTTGACGCGACTTATTACTCATCTGGTTAAGATAATACTACAAGATCCGATTGTGTATTTAAACCCACTTAAGCCGACCGACCCATACATGGGTTGTGAGAAATAAAAAAAACTAACATTTGTTTTATTAATTTGAAACGGGTCTTTCATATTTTTAGAAACTTTAAAAATTTAGATATAAGAAAAAAAGAGTATCAGGCTTATCTGGGTTAATAAAATGAAATTACAAAATGTCTGGATATTTAACTCGTATCATTGTCATCTTGAGACAAATCTAGATATTAAGAGCGGGGGCGCGCACGGGTGACTTTTGTCTCCGCAGCTATTTTGTCACTCGCATCAAGTCTACGGGTTAGTATGAAAGTGCGCGCATGAGCGACGCAACTTTTTCAAACTATTGATGTGAGGGACAAAACAGTCACGGTGACAAAAGTCACCCGTGCGCGCTAGCTCTTATAGTATGATTGAAACTCTCATTGTGTTACAGATTCGTCAAAGTTCCGAACTGAAACGAAAGCTTGGCATCACTGTGTGGAAGGAAATAACAGAAGATGTTAATCAGGGTTTGAAAAATGTGAAAGAAAGCCAAGTGTAAGTACTGTTATAACTATAGTTAAAACCACATACATTGCACTTTAGATCATTTTTTTTCTAGAGGGTATGGAACGTACTACCTAGTTATTTATCGTGTTAAAGGACCATGCGTCATTTTGGCCTTTTATCAATATTGTTCCAACAATGATTTATATGTCATAAAAAAGTTGTTGTAGTGTACTTTATTTCATTCAATGGCAGTTTAAATCCAGCGCTATAACGATAATGGTGTGTTGGTGCGTTTTTTTTGAAAATCTGTTTTGCTTTGATTGATTTTTAACGTACCAGAAGTCAGAACGCCCTTTTCGCTCTAGATAAGAACTTGGCAGCCTTAAAAATAAATACAATACCTACACGCAAAAAAGCGTTTAGGCGGATAAGCATAATGTCCAATTCGCAAAATGTCCAGCGTTCGCAAAACGTCCAGTTTGTGACAATGTCCAGTTCGCAGATTGTCCATTTCGCGCAATGCCCAGTTCGCATAATGCCCAATTCGCACAATGTCCAGTTCGCGAAAATTTCCAATATTCATCATGATGTCACACCATCAATCAGTAATTTTTAACAGATCAAATAATGAGAAATAATATATATTTTAAAATAAAATACAAAGTATATTTTTCATTATTTGATCTGTTAAAAATTACTTTTTATGTTGATTTTATTTTTTTATGATTTATGTTACTTAAATTAAAATAAATTTCAAAAATAAAAGTGATTTTCAAGTAATAACTCGACAAATCATTAAAACCCAACGCCAAACTAATCAATAAACGTTCTGATTGATGGTGTGAAGTTATGATGAATATTGGACATTTTCGCGAACTGGACATTGAGAATTGGGCATTATGCGAAATGGACAATCTGCGAACTAGACATTGTGCGAACTGGACGTTTTGCGAACGCTGGACATTTTGCGAATTGGACATTATGCGCCTAAACGTTAATTGTTTACATATGACATAGGTTTTACTGCTAAACCATTTTGGAAAGTTGGCCCAGTGTTCATACAGATGTGCCCATGGTCCTTTTCGGTTGTTGCCATTTGAATCGCTTTCTGTTTAATTTGCTTCGGCTTGGTAGTTTTTTGAGGTGAAGGTGCCTGCTGACTAGACTCTTTTGATTTCACTTTTGGTTTGTTGTACGACAGCTATCAATCGATAGAAACACGCGTGGCCGCGCTTACTCAGGCTGTGACTGAAGCACCCATGTAAGTACGCTGTACAAAATCCTTATCACTATTAATAATTCTAATAAAAAAGTTTCGTGATATGGTTATTTCAAAAATTAAACTTGAATACGTACAGTTTTTACCTGATGGATTACTCATGAGCGAAATTGAATTGGACAATCCTTGCACTAATGTCAAAAAACAAAAGTAACGACTTTATTGCAAGGTTCCCATAATTAATGTTTGATATTAGCCCAAGGATTGTCAAGTAGGCCTGGCATACACACAACGAGATACTTATATGTCGACAAGGTGATTTAGTCCCGTTCACTTATCATTAATATAAGCAAGACAGCAATACGCGCTGTAGACGACATAAGTATCTCGTGGTGTGCATGTTAGGCCTATATACAGTCCATTGTAATTTCGTTAAAGTGTAACCCACTTGAAAGAAAGATTCTAAATTCTTCTTACTGTAGTTAATGCTTGTTGCATGTGTTACCTGACTTCTAGTTAATTTTATGTGTGTAGTTAATTGTTTGGTGACGGATTTAATTTAATTCTCAAGTCAGTAAGAAGGCTACATAAAAGGAATAAAGTACGACTACATATTCTACGCTACAGTATTTAGTGTAAGTAAATAAATAATAACAATAACTTTATACATACGATTATAGCGAAATAACATTATCAACTAAATTGGACAAACCTCAAAAATTAAAAATCTCTGGTGCTTTTTAGACGACCGATTTGGCGCAGGGGTAGGCTACCCTCTGCGCCAGTGGTCTCGGGTTCGATTCCCGAACAAGACAAATATTTGTGTGCATGAACATGTCTATTTGTCTCGGTCTGGGTGTTTACTATGTATATTAAGTATGTATTTACAAACAAAAAGTATTAAAGTATATATTTATCCGTTATCAAGTTTTCCATGATACAGTTTCGTAATGAAATTAAGGCGCTACTCGGAAAAAGTATGGACTCTTTGATATAAAACTATAGGACAGTTAGAGTTGTTATAAATCTGGTAATAAGATATATATTTCTTCATACCTTTATCTAGAATCGTATAGTTTCAGAAACACGATTTTATGATTTTGGCTCGACACTTTTTATTTTCGAAAATACCTCTAAAAAATAAGAAATATCAAGATTATTCTTAAATGGGGATACATATACTATTGAAAATTGATTTAATTAGTGGACACCAATAATATTTAGGATCGTATAGAAGCATTTTTTTAAAATCGCTATAGTTTTTGAATACGAAGTGATTTTGTGTTTTTTTTGCGTAATCGGCAAAATCGATCTCGCTCCCGCGCTCGTCGTTTTCTCATTGCTATCTCGCTTTAGCATAATTTTTCCGAGTATCGCCTTAAAATAGGCTTAGATAATTGGTGTGAATGTAAGAAGTTATTTATTTATTTATTATTAAGATTTAATTTACAAAATGTGTTTTTTTTTTCTTTCGACCAACAGTCATTGATTTATTGTATCGCAAAACTTTTACACAAATTACATACAACGTTTAAATAAAATAGTTACTTACTAATAATATTGCGGTAAGATAAGGGAGTACGAAGTAGGTACCTTAGAATCGAATACTAATATCCTGTGGACTCATTAGTTTAAAGTTTAAACTAATGAGTCCACATTTTTAGATATTTAGATTTAAACTTTAAACGGAATCGTATGTTTTTTTATGGATGAACGTGACTAAAGTTGCATGAAATTTTGTATTAGGTAGGTACCTAACAACAAATCTTTCTGAATATTTGGCTTTTTAATTTTCTCTTAGTAATCACTTAAACTTAATTATTTTTTAATTTAATAATAAGCTTTGATTTATACTAATTGTTACTTATTATTTTATTGTATGTACTAATTATATGTAAAAATAATTGAATAAGTAGATAAGAATTCTCTGAACATTTAGTAAGTCTAATAGGAAACGTCACGTTTCAACCGCCTCTGTGGTCTAGTGGTTCACACCACCGATTTCAGACCAAGAGGGTTCGATTCCCAGTGGGGGTACATATTGTATTCGGTTTGGTTGGTGGTAGGTCGGTACTTGTAGTCAGCCTGGCTAGCTACCACCATCTTATCTAAGTCTGACGCCATAACAATGATGTTTTCAGTATTATTGTGTTCCGGCAGTGAGAGATAAGATAGCCAGTTCATCAGTGATTGAGGATTCCAGGAGAAGTGCGCTTCCACCTCCAGCCTTATCACCACTTAACATCAGGTGTGATGAAGGCTAAGTGCTACCCCGTTGTGGATGATAAAAAAGTCATATTAAGTTTGCTATTTTTTATTAAAATTCATGAACTTTTACTTTGATGTCAATAATGCAATTCAACCCGATAATACATACTATCGGTCGTTCGCACCCGCTTCATATCTTGCTATATGCTCGTGCGACTTTGCCGTCTAACAAAAACGCACAAGAGGACACATACATTCATGTCGCACGCGACTTCGTTGGCAATATCAGAGAGTCAATTGCACAACTACAAGCAAAATGTTATGATGACCCAATTAATAGCATAACATCTATACAAATAAATAAAATTGTAGTGTCTGTTTGTAATATTGAATAACCGCTTTTTACTACATGCATTTATGATTATTTATACGGTACATATACCAAAATAACAATTTTTTACATTTTTTGTCTGTCTGTCTGTCTGTCTGTTTATTCCGGCTAATCTCTAAAACGGCTGGACCGATTTTGACGGGACTTTCACTGGCATGTAGCTGATGTAATAAGGAATAACTTAGGATACTTTTTATCCCGATATACCCACGGGAACGGGAACCACGCGGTTGAAACCGCGGGCGGCCGCTAGTACGTATATAATTTTTGTTGGCTTTTGTACACACATCCTCAAACCGTGGTGCGTTTTATGACCAACTAGCTAGCTACCCGGCCTGGCTTCGCCCGGGTGCAATGACAATATAAATACAATATTAAGCAATGCAGTGTCAGTTCATGCACTACCAAACGCGCCTTGTCCGCACAGCGAGGGGCGTATCCTGGCGCGTGGGTGATTGCATTGCATAGCGAGTCCCGTCATCATCGGTGTGAGAAAGAAAAGAGCTTGAATTTATTAAATTTTAACCAACATACACAAAACCTGGACAAATGATATACCATTTCTCAGAAAGAAATCCCTCTATCTTTTGGTGAAAACCGCTTGTTAATCCGTGCAGTAGTTTTTGAGTTTATCGCTAACAGACAGACAGACTGCGCGGAGGACTTTGTTTTATACTATGTATAGTGATTTAAAAATGAACGCGTTGGTTATATTTTAACTATACCTACATATATACCGATGATGTAGTCTTCTCGTTATGATGACCTATCCTACTCGGTTCCTCCAGGCTGTTTATAAATAAAACTGTTTTTCAACTTACTCACCAGATACCAAAAAACCGAATCTGTGATAAAATCGACGGCGGAAAAGACGACCTCGATCCTGGGCGGCATCACTGCAGGCGTGTCCAGCAAGCTCGGCCAGATGCGCAACTCGGACTCCTTCCGCTCTATCGAGGAGCGCGTTGGATCTGCTTATGAAAATGTTAAGGTAAAATTCCAGTTAGATAGAAATAAAACCTATACTTTTCGTACATCTTGTTTACCTTCGTTCAAATAGGAAATTCTCCATTATGTATGACTGATGAAGGGTTCTCTCGGAGATGATTTCTATTTGGGGGTGCAGTCAAGAGTTTGAGCTTTATGGATTGATCTCTCATCAATCATCACAAACGATGTATTTACGTCTGGTAAATCCGCCACTGCGACCGTCGCAACTGTGGCCAGTCAATTCAGTAGTTTGACTTCAAGTAGTGATGGGATTTTATCCGGATAAATACTCAAAATGGATAAATACTCATAAATATCCATTTTTACTCGAGTATTTATCCAAAAAGGCGGATAAATACTCTTTGAACATTTTTATTTCTATTTAACGTAAATTTTGAAATTAGAATGTAGGTAATTAGTATTTTAAAGATAAAATATGTGTTTCTGCGTTTTTAAATTACAAATAATGAATAATAGCAAAATAACTATCTAATATTTCAAGCTATTTATATTTTTTTCTTCTTGCATTCACAATGCAATTTTTATTATTGAAAAATCGAAAATAAAGGACAATATGAAAAACAAAGTTATTTTTCGCTGGTTAAAAAAAATAGTGGTATACCCAACTCTATTACGACAAGATTTTGGTACTTTGGTTTTGGATTTTGGTACTATTTTGACAAGAAAACAGTAACTCAATGTCAAAAATATAATGAAATAAAAATTATTTTTATAAAAAAATAAAACCGCCTTCTAAAAAACCACATCAAAAAAGTAAGAAATAATTCCTCACCAAATAAATAACGTAAGTACTTTGAAGTCGGGCGTGAAACATGTACAATTTTTTGTTGTTTTTGTTAAAACCCGCCCGACTTCAAAGTACTTACGTTATTTATTTGGTGAGGAATTATTTCTTACTTTTTTGATGTGGTTTTTTAGAAGGCGGTTTTATTTTTTTATAAAAATAATTTTTATTTCACTCTTTTTAGTGCATCGTGCAGGCAATTTGCGTGTTTTCTGGTAAATAGGTATGTGATCAAACTCAAAACCTCTTTTTTTCGAAGTCGGTTAAAATACCTTGAGGTATCCCCTTTTTAACAAAACAAGAATCATCTAAATAGGTTTATAAACAAAGGAGTTATGCCTAAAGATATGTATTAAATTCACATAAAGTGGTAACGAAAACGACAGTATTTTCAAGATTTCCTGAAAACTACTGAACCGATTTCAAAATTTAAAAAAATGGGACTAACTTGGAAACCAGCCTGATGTAATAACTTTTGAACCATTTCAATCGGTTCAGCCGTCTTCGAGTAATCGGTGGACATACACAAAAAAAAAAAAAAAAACATACATACATACAGACGAATAGAGAACCTCCTCCTTTTGATTTAGAAGTCGGTTCTCTTCGATGTAAAAAATCCAAAATGGCAGCCAAATTCTCTTGTGGGCTGATTTTGATGGAACTCGACTTTTTGTCATTTTTGACATTGCGTTGCTGTTTTCTTGTCAAAATAGTACCTAAAACCGAGTTTCATCAAAATCAGCCCACTAACAAAAAAGTTGGCCGCACTCTTGGATTATTTAATATTTTTAACATTGTGTTGCTGTTTTCTTGTCAAAATAGTTCCAAAAACCGAGTTCCATAAAAAGCGGCCCACATTCGTCAAATCTAGTCCAGCAAAACAAAAGTTGTGCGTGGATATAGCTAAAAAGATATTTATCCGTGATTTTGAGTAAATATCAGATAAAAACGGATAAAAACGAGTATTTATCCATCTTTGATAAATATCCGAGTATTTACTCTTAGAGTATTTATCCCCTGCCCATCACTAACTTCAAGTGATGGCAGCCTAAACCCCAGATAATTTAGTTTAGAATCTTACTACACGTAGTTGGCCAAAAGTGTAAATGCAATGCAAGTCACACATACACGTATCTTCAAACTCTAATAAACAAATTATAGTGTAGTCAATGAAGCTAGTTGACCCCCACAGTAATTCCTCAGTCACAAAAAACTTTACAGCATGATAAAGTATCAATAAATTAAAAGTATGGTATAAATTTCCAAAAAAATATCCCAGCAGAAACACCAAATTTCAATAAAACAATTGGGGTGACTTGAACTGAAAAATGTCTCTGTCGAACTTTTTAACGGAATTATACCATTTTGCCAAGCATACTCTCATGCTTGAAAAAAGTTTTGGATTTTTATCAAGTATCACATACTAGTATAAATAACTCATTTAGTAAAATAATTTTGGACTGAGAAATTACTCTGTTCAATCCTTTAGGCGCATTTGGTCCAATGTTCAAAAAAATTTCCAATTCGCACTTAGTCCAATTCGCAGTTAGTCAAATTCTCAGTTTGTCCAATTCGCAGTTTGTCTAATTCTCAGTTCGTCCAATTAGCAGTTTGTCCAATTCGCAGTTGGTCCAATTCGCGGTTAGGCCAAGATGGATAATGTTTTCCAAGTTATAGAACGGAATCTATAACGTGGCTAAGGTCCCGCCCGGTAGGTAAAAAGTGTATATTTATATAATATATTATAATTATCTATCATATGTTTGATCAAATATGCATGGTTATATCGTTTAGGCGCATAATGTCCAAGTCGCAAAATGTCCAGCGTTCGCAAAACGTCCAGTTCGCACAATGTCCAGTTCGCAGATTGTCCATTTCGCATAATGTCCAGTTCGCATATTGCCCAATTCGCACAATGTCCAGTTCGCAAAACGTCCAGTTCGCGAAAATGTCCAATATTCATCATAATGTCACACCATCAATCAATATTTTTTAGCAGATCAAATAATGAGAAATATATAAAATTTATATTTTTCAATATTTGATCTTTTAAAAATTACAATCACCGAAGGATTTTTTTATGTTGATATTATTATTTTATGATTTATGTTACTTAAATAAAAATAAATTACAAAAATAAAAACAGATTTTTAAGGAATAACTTGACTAGTCATTATAACCCAACGCTAAACTCATCAATAAACGTACTGATTGATGGTGTGACGTTATGATGAATATTGGACATTTTCGCGAACTGGACGTTTTGCGAACTGGACATTGTGCGAATTGGGCAATATGCGAACTGGACATTATGCGAAATGGACAATCTGCGAACTGGACATTGTGCGAACTGGACGTTTTGCGAACGCTGGACATTTTGCGAATTGGACATTATGCGCCTAAACGCAAACGCGAATTGGACCAACTGCAAATTGGACCAAGTGCGAATTAGGCCAACTGCGAATTGGACCAACCGCGAATAATGTGAATTGGACCAATCGCGAATTGGGCCAAATGCGCCTAAAGGTGTTCAATATATAAACAGATTTGTTTATTTAGGTATAAATACCGAACTTCCGTGTGAGTTTGTTTTTGGATAATCATTTAAAAGTTTATGGCACATCATCATCATCATCATCATGTCAGCCGAACGACGCCCACTGCTGGGCATAGGCCTCCCCCAAGGATCTCCACAACGATCGGTCCTGCGCTGCCCGCATCCAGCGGCTTCCCGCGACCTTGACCAGATCGTCGGTCCACCTTGTAGGGGGCCTGCCCACGGAACGTCGTCCGGCACGCGGTCGCCATTCAAGAACCTTTCCGCCCCAACGGCCATCGGTTCTCCGCGCTATGTGTCCCGCCCACTGCCACTTCAATGATGCAATCCTTCGAGCGACGTCGGTTGTTTTAGTTCTCCTGCGGATTTCATCATTTCCGATTCGATCCAGCAGGGAAATACCAAGCATCGCTCTCTCCATTGCTCGCTGGGTGACTTTGAGCCTTCTTATGAGACCCATAGTAAAAGACCACGTCTCACTTCCATAGGTCATTACTGGCAACACACACTGGTCAAAGACTTTCGTCTTGAGACATTGAGGTATTTCGGACGCGAATATATGTCGGAGCTTCCCAAACGCTGCCCATCCGAGCTGGATTCGACGAGAGATCTCTTTCTCAAAGTTGGACTTACCTAACTGGACCGTTTGTCCTAGGTAAACATAGTGGTCAACAACTTCGAGTGTAATGTTCTCAACATTAACTGGAGCGGGTGCAACATGGGCATTGAACATGATTTTCGTCTTGTCCATGTTCATCTTAAGACCCACTCTTTGCGAAGCATTACCGAGATCTTCGAGCATTGTGTTTAGGTCTTCCAAGGTCTCAGCCATAAGAACTACATCATCGGCAAACCGTAGATGTGTTAGGTACTCGCCATTGATGTTGATGCCGCATCCTTTCCAGTCCAGCAGCTTAAAAATATCCTCCAACGCAGCTGTGAACAGTTTGGGAGAGATGACATCTCCCTGTCTCACACCTCGCTGTAGTTGGATAGGATTAGAGCTCTGGTTCTGTAATCGGACCGACATGGTGGCGTTTTGGTATAGGTACCTCAGCACCTCGATGTACCTGTAGTCTATTTGGCACCTCTGGAGAGACTGCAGCACGGCCCAGGTCTCGATCGAATCAAAGGCTTTCTCATAGTCCACGAACGCCAAGCAAAGTGGCAAGTTATACTCTTCGGTCTTCTGTATAACTTGCCGCAGCGTATGAATGTGGTCTATGGTACTGTAGCCTTTCCGGAACCCGGCTTGTTCGGGAGGTTGGAAGTCGTCGAATCTGCGAGCGAGACGATTCGTAATGACTCTCGAAAACAACTTATAGATATGGCTCAGAAGCGAGATGGGTCTATAGTTCTTCAAGAGAGTTTTATCACCCTTCTTGAAAAACAGCATCACATCGCTTCTGCCCCATGCCTTTGGCGTTTTGCCCTCGAGGATGACAGAGTTGAAGAGCTTCTGGAGGACCTTAAGTATCGGCTTCCCGCCCGCTCTCAGAAGTTCTGTTGTGATTCCGTCATCACCCGCCGCCTTGTTGTTTTTGAGCTGCTTGAGAGCCATTCTAATCTCGTACAGGCTGACGTCCGGGATATCTTCGGTATAGTGTCGGGTAAGCTTGGCTCTAGGGTCTTTAGCCTTGCTTTCAACAGGTGTTTGCGAGGAATATAGCTGTCCATAGAAACTCTCAATCTCCCTCAGGATTTCAGGTGTTGACGAAACGATGCTACCTTCCTCAGTTTTCAGCCTCGTCAATTGACTTTGCCCGATAGACAGATCTCTCGCGAACACTTTGGAGCCTTTGTTCCGCTCAATGGCTTCTTTAATACGCTCGGTATTAAATTGGCGAAGGTCGCGCGTCAAGGACTTAGATATCTGTCTATTGAGCTGCCGATAACGATGGGCATCCGCTGAGTTCTGCAGCTTCATTTCGTGTCTCTGATCCATGAGTAGGAGAGTCTGACTGGAGAGTTTCTTCAATTTGGGACGGCGGGTTTTATAGTACTTAGACCCTACCGTGCGGACAGTATCCACCACCATGTTGTATAGATCGTCCACGTCTATGCTGTTCTCAAGGGCTTCAAAGCGGTTTTGAAGCTCGAGCTGAAAGCACTCGGGGTTTTGAATTTGAGCTGGTATTGGTCGGAGCGTGGATTTTATCAGTCGCGATCTTTCGAGCTTGACATCGATATTCAATGTGCCTCTTACCATACGGTGATCGCTTCCTGTCTTAACAGCGTTGATCACACTGACATCATTGAATATGTGCTTCTTCGTCGACATGATAAAATCGATCTCGTTTTTGACTTTACCGTCCGGACTGATCCAGGTCCATTTGCGGCTTACGGGCTTCCTAAAGAAGGAGTTCATCATATAGAGGTTCTCCCTCTCCATGAAGTCTGCCAGCATCTGGCCTCTATCGTTCCGTTGCCCAAATCCAAATTGCCCCACTCTCAGCTCATCACCGCAACGTTGCCCCAACTTTGCATTGAAATCCCCCATTACAACCGTGTAGTGGGTTTTATAGCTATGCATGGCTTTAGAGATCTCCTCATACATAGCCTCCACTTCGACATCGTCGTGTGTCGAGGTCGGAGCGTAGACCTGGATAACATTCAGCGAATATCGTTTCGATAATCTGAGTATCAGGTACGCTACCCTGCTCGACACACTTCCGATGGTGATCACGTTGTTCACAAGGGACTTGTGGACGATGAACCCGACACCACCAATGGACTGTTGGTCGCCCTCCCGGTGGTAAAGTAAGTTACCGGATTGCAGGGTTATCGAGTCCTCCCCCTCTCTTCGGACTTCAGATAACCCAATGATATCCCAATGTAACTTACTTATTGCCTCTTCCAACTCTACGAGCTTCGCGTCGAGCCTCAATGTGCGCGTGTTGTAGGTTGCCAGGTCGAGTCGTCGGTGTTGGTAGCCGGAGCCTACCCGGAGATTCTTAGCACCCCCTGCCCCGCCGTTACCATAGCCGCTACCGTAGCTAGGAATAGCGGGGCCGCCGGGGACTGGGGGCCGATATGTTGGTTGTGTTGTCATGTTAGGGGGGGGTTGTGCCATAATCGCCACGCTTGGCAGGCGGGTTGGCGATCGCAGTATTGGCCTTTTGTAACTGGAGACGCTGCTGCCCATCTCCTGATGGCAGTTTTCCCTTAGTCGCCTCTTACGACACCCACGGGAAGAGAGGGGGTAGTGCTATTCTATTTATGTGCCGGCACTACACGGCACTATTATGGCACATGCTATTTTATAACCCAGCAAAGTTTCATCGACTGAGGAATTAGTGTATGGGTCTCCATACAAAGAATCTGTTCATTGCCTACACTATTAATGAAATGACAATCGGTTGACATTATTCGCCATTTTTTGAGGATTTGTTGCACCCAGGAGCCGTACTCTGAAACGCAAAACCAAACAAACAAAATTAAACCGACTTCAGATAATACCTGTCAACTGAAAGTACCTACCTTTTTGAGGTCGGTGCCTCTTCCGGCTTGTTCTTGCTCCTGGCTGGCACAGACCGCAAAAAGGTAGCTTTTGAGATATTATTTTTCCTTTTTAGTTGACAGGTACTTTTTAAAGTCGTTTTATTTTTTTTATTACTTTTTTATTATAGTAACTGTAATTTATTTATTATGAACCAGAATACTTTTAATGAATTCCAGGGCAAAGTGGCCTCTCGGTCAAACTCGACACAAAGCTTCGACGAGGCGCTCCGCGACGCGTCGCGCGCGGCCAGCGGCGCCGCCTCGCCCACCATCCCCGAGAACAAGCCGCTGCCCTAAGCTGCCTCCCACTCACTGGACGAAACACATCTATCTACAAATACAAACCCCGTCACCACTATATTTATATTCAACCTGTACTTACTTTGGGGGGGCGCACGTCGATAATCTCTCATCAGACAATAAACTCGTTAAATCCAGAACAATTCAACCATGATCTTAGTTTTCTTTAATTTATCGTTAATTTTTAAGTTTTAGCAAATTCGAGATTTCGGTTAATAAATTGGCCTTTAGTCGGGGCAGTATTTTAACAAAAATTACGTTTAGGACGATTTAACTTATTCTTTGCTAATTTATTTAGCAGTAGTAAGTTATTGCAATTGCGTTACGCTTTTTGAAATTATCATCGGGGAAGCTGGTTCACATCAGCAAGAAATATTTTAGCGAATAGAAAAAGAACCGTTTTTATTTCGAAAGTTTTTCGAATTTTGGATGATAGTTTTAAGTAAAATTATAAAGTGGCGCGGCGTGGATGCAAAGTGTATTTGCGAAACCGACTGGTTAGCAAAAGCTTCATGTAATTTTTAGAGATAATCACGGTACTTTTTCGGTATGTGTAAATATTGCATTCCAAAACAATTTTTCACATGTTACTATACTATTTATCATTTGTATCCCTATCATAGGAAGAGCTTATTTTCATTTTCTTCATTGTTAAATATAATATGTTCAAAAATATGTACTAAAAATCAATGGTCCATAAAATAAATATAACACTTCTTTCAATGTTGTCATTGTTGTAGCCAAGTGTTTGAGATAGAAAACTTGCAGATGCCTGTTGAATGAATTCATATAAAAAATGATATTTTTATAAGATGCTTAGCTTTCCTTTACTTATTAAATATTTCAACTATTTACATTACCTTTGAAGATGGTAAATAAATTTATGTATTAAAAATTGTGTATTATTTCAGCATCCTTAAAACTTTAAAGCATCGTCCACTGCCGATTTAACCCATCGCGCATCGTCTTGGAGCTTTCGGGTGTGAAATCAGCTGTGGGTCAACTTTCATGAAATAGTTGGCCATATTATGAAGTTATTAAGATCTGGCTATGGCATAGAGTACAGACTGACATAAAAAGTCGTGCGACACAGTATTTGGGAGGGATAGAAATAAAACAAACTTACTAAATAAACAAGATTGTATTAAACCCCATACACATAATTCTTCCATTTTATTTGTTATGATCTTAGAATTACTACTCCGTTATGGTCTCAAATGCATGAAATATATAAAAATAATGGATATTTCAGAAGTACTTTCCTATTCAATCAATTTGATTGCTCAATGAAATACCGATTGATTGTGATAAGTGAATTCCCAAAATATCTCTCGATCAAAAATTAATTATTTACCTATATTAATAAGACGAATTAATATGAAAGCCTCGTATTTGATATTTGATCTTATTCTAAAGGTGTTAAGAAATTTTATGACAGCTTGCAAGTTGCAACTAAAATAACAAGGAATATAATGTCTGTAAAAATGTGCCTTGAGTGAATTTAATCTAAATTGGGCTTATAAGGGATCTAAACTATCCATGCCTTTCAAAATTTGTTCAGTGATTGAGGCTTTGATCAACAATAACAACTAGTTCTCGATGTGTGAAAATGGCAATAAAAAGTGCGTGAATTTTTTAACCATTCTATGGTAATTGACAACATTTCAAAATTTTAAGGCACTTCTTTTGATGGATATATGTTACCGGCCAAACCCGATTTCAGGACAAACCAGTTTTTCCTAGGCCAAATCAGATCATCGTTCGTTGACATTTCAGAGAGCGAGTTTGCCTCGGAAGTCCTGTAGAACACGTAGGTAATAGGTTAGAAGTTTAAGGCTCGATAGGTTGGATCTCGAAGCGATCACCTCTAATTTCGTATTTTTTTTTGTGAAACAATCCCGCAGGCTTATCACGTAACTTGCAAAAGCCAAACGATGGCAAAAATCGCGCAATTATTGCTCTAAAATCCGCTAATTGAGTTGAATCTACATACAAATACAAACCTCCATAGTACGCGATTTCAGAGCAATAATTGCGCGATTTTTGCTATCGCTTGGCTTTTGCAAGTTACGTGATAAGCCTGCCGGTTTATCAGTCAAGCAGGCATCACTATTAATAAGTTTTTAGTAAAAATTTCATTTTCATGACAAGCTTTTTTTCCGACTGTACTTAAATATTGTATTGTCATCTTATACAAAATTTCAGCTCCATCGGACTGGGAAGTGGGTCAAATTAAGCATGCAAGATTTGTCCCCCATTAGCTTACTAAAAAGCTTGTAAAATGACAGTAATTTTGACATTTATTGGTTTCTTTGTTTTTTTAGGGATTGATTCCAGGGCAAATGCATACACGCTAGTCTTGTAATGATCATTTTACACATTTTTTAGAAATGGTTTTCGAATTTTACTGCCTTGCAAAAAATGAAATGTTGTCGATTATCTAAATATTAAATTCGGCTATTAACTTAATTACTTTTGCACTTATATCTAGTGAGGACAAACGCAGCTACACACCTCCACACTTTAATAAGTGTTTTATTATTGTTCAATACTTAGTAAATGTAGAGATTACATTCTTTACAATGAAACGACTTACTGTGTTGTCGTTTATTATAATTTTCCTTGCACTTTAGTCAAAAGCTGTTACAAAAACCCTACACCAATTTATGCTATTTCTTCTATAATTAGTATTAAAATATCTACGAATGTTTTCATTAGTACCTAGGTACTTGTTGACTACAAAAATACTTAAGAGATCAGTAGAATATTTGCAGTACTTATATACAATTTAAAGTTATAAGAATACATTTTCAGCGTTACCATTCATGGTAAAATAAAACGAAAAGAAAAAGGCTTCACTCAAAAGTGAAAATATAAATAGGTAAGTAGTCAAATAACACTCAGACAAGAGGCAGCCAGATTGTTCATATATACAGAGTGGAGATTTTTCATGCCACCTGAAGAGAAAATATTATAAACAATAGAGATGGAAAATTTCAGTCAAAGGAACCAATCCTTTATTTTTTTTAATTAAAAAAAACCACAACAACTGTGTTTTTTAACCCATTAAATCGAAAAAGTCAATCATACGGATCAAGTCTCAGATGACGAGTGAGTCGATGTTGCATTTTCCTATCGAAAAGCAGATTAAAAAAATTTATGCAGTTTTGTTTCTTTTCGAAAATAAAGGAATATTTCCTTTAGGTAAAATTTTCTATCTCCATTGATTATATTACTTTCCCTCCAGGTGGCATTAAAACATTTCACCCTGTTAGATTTGCATTGAGTAAAATTATAATTTCCATCAGTGTTCTACTTTTCGACAACGACGAATAAAATTTTAAGGCTGTATTCATAAGAGTTTAATATAATGGTGATAGTAGTTGTAAAGAATAAGCATTAATAAGAAAAATAACTAAATAATGTTTCACTGAATAAAATGTGTCAGTGGATGTGAATTGGTAATGTTCCTAACTAAAGTCTACAGAACTTTGTTTTACGACTTGAATATCTACATAGTAGAGAAATATTACAGGAATTATCAATCAGACATTTGACGAGAGAGAGAGAGAGAGAGATGCTAGATGTTTGATCAGTTGCTTCCAAATGCCTTTAAAGCAGTATTGATGTCGTGGCCATATCGTTGATTTGCTCACTTCATGAAATGACATGCAGACAAACTATGCCCTAGCAAATCCTACCTGAAATATATGATTAGTATGTTTTATTAGGGATTATTACTATTGAAGTATATGTGTATTGCTATCGACTATTGAAACGTCTAACATAGTGTATGAGACAACACTGGTAAATCTTTTTAATTATATGATTTATTTAATTGTACCTACTGCACTAGATGTATCGATAATATAGTATGTGCTAATTATAAGCATATTATATAAAATGTCTCCTTTTGTTTCGTTCATTAAGCACTTTTCATCAAAGGCAACAGTGTTATGTGTTCAATATCAGCGAATAACTTAACAGAAAATTAGACTATAAATATACTTGATCATTTCATATGAAGTGAAGACTACAAGTCTAGTCTTTATCCCTAGTGTGGGACTGTAAATATGAAAATCGTCAGTATCGTCTTTGCGTTTAGATTTTTAATCTCGGATCTTATTTTCTTTGGTGATATTAATTTGTGAAAACTTAGACACGATAGTAAGGGTTGCTACACACATATTCGGGTCGGCATTAATTGGCGGGCGAATTGTGCATTTGTTGCGCGTTCGCGACCGACGTCTAATCAAATAAGTCATTGTGACGCACCAACCAACTGATGTACAATTGGCCCGCCGATAAATGTACGAAGCTGCCCTAACGTGTGCAGGTATTTTTTACAAACTCCCACTCAGTCCTCCGATACACCTACTTATGTGAAATACATACAAATATGTCAACACGGCTTCAAGTCGTCTTTAATAAGAGATATATTTTTGGGAAAACACGTTTCACCTATTGACTCAATACAAATTATTTAACTCGCAAATTGAGCTTTTCTATATCATAACAGATTACGATACTCAATATCGAATTACCCTGCACGAAGAAATTTGGAAACTATTTTAATTTATACTATAATATATCAAAACTTTAGTTAGTGGTTCTACACAATTAAAGCAAAATTTATGTGCAATATAGAATTTATATTACACACTTTTCACGTACATACATTCAAAGCGTGATTTAATGGTCCGATATTAGTGCACTAGACAGTGAAAATGATTTAAACATCTTAATAACTTTTTAGTTATGTTTTAATTTTGCAGAAGCTCAAACATAATTAAACCCAAATATAAAAAATCATCAGAGGTTTGAACTGCTTATGTGCTATCAACTATCCTATTAAAACTAGAATATTTGTTCGAGCTTCCGTTAAAAATCTTTAATATTTTGAAGGTAATTGACAAACAAAACTTAAAAACTAAAAGGCGGTAAATAACCGTATTTTTGGCCTCGAGGGGATCTGCAGTATAGATATAACCTTATTTGTAAAATGGGCTAAAAATTCTAATTATTGCATAACTTATCATTTAGATAGACGCTTTTCAAAATTCTAAGATACTACGTTATTTAATCTAAATGTATTTCTCATATTGCGTTCCCATTGAGTGTGTGTATGTATGTGCCGCAAATTTACCAAGAGCCGAAGCACGGACAGCATACGGTGTTTACCAATGTGAACGCACATCGTAAAAAGATTTCGGTGATTTTGGGGTCTATTGATACAGAAACTTAATTTAGCGCCAGCGATTAAAAGACACAAGACCGCACGTAATACTATATCTTACTAACATACTTTTCTACCATGCTCGCATTGTTACAATAAAATTATATTTTTGTGCTGGAAATAACGCATATTATGTGTATAAAAACAACTACTTACTTTATACAGTGAAGTTAGTTTTTATCTTAACCAAATCTATAGATTTTACTGATTTCTTGTTTGATTATCTATTTCGTTTTAAAAACAGCTAAGAAACCCTTTTATTACAAAAATACCTACTATATCGGCTTTTTATCTGGATGTAAAAAGTAATATAACACACATAATATGTCACAATAACACGTTTGAAACAACGAGATGATGGTTTTACACCCAGATTCTAATGTACAATAATTAAGTAGCGTTAATTATGAACGATGATTAAGCAAGGAAGAATCTTAACATACACAATATAACATTTAAATTACTTTTTAAATATATGTATTTTGATAAAGTGAATTTCAATATGACCTTACATCTAAAAACGTCCATGTCCCTTGTTTAGATTCATAATTATGTTAAAATAACTTATTACAAACACTTTTTATGTCTAATAATTTGAACAGAACTAACTTACTTAAATGAAGGTGCGTACGCTCATAACTTATATATTTGGCAGGCATTAAATAACAAGAGTAGCACAGATATAAAGTTACAAATACAAACGTGAACAGCAACCGAAACTAATTCTACAAAGGTGTTCCTCAGAAAAAGGTGTTCAACAGAAATTGGCTCGCTTGTGAGGCACTAGTTGCATTCATCATAAGGCAACAATTGTGAATATTATTGCAGTTGCCATTTGCACAACAAAACATTCTACTTAAACTAATATGTATTTGAAATACTTACTTTATTTTGTAAGGCGAATTTTCGCGCTGTTTGCGACAAATATAAAAGAATTATGCGTCAGGAAACCATGTTTAAAGATGACTTGTATAAATTGTCTTTTATGTTTGACATAAACATGATGTCAAATAATAAATGTACTGTGTCCTGGAAAATCATTTGTTGTACAATTATTAAAAAGCATTTATAAGGCAATGAATGCTTATACTTGCATACCTAAATATTATAGTTCATTAAAAACAAATATTGTCACCCTAATCATTGATTAAGGCTGCCTGTTCACCAAAGCGGAGCGAGTAAAAAATCCACCAATACGGCCTGGCAACGAACACGCCGCTCTCAGCCGCAGCGAAGAGCGGCGCGGCGAGCGGCGAGAACAAAATGTACTAAAGGAGCCCACAAACGGTCAGGTCGCCTGTCGGCCTAGACCGGATCGGCCGTCTGTGGGCTCCTAGTATGAGTTTGGGAAACTGTATTCGTAATCGAAAACTATCGCTCTATCTCTTTCATGTCATTTGACTGCTTTACCGACATGAGCAGTTCATCCGAGTTTTCGTTAACGTTGACAGTTTAAATGAACTGATATTAGGGGTTCTATTAGGCCGTTGCCGACAGGCGAACTGACCATCTGTGGGGCGCTTAGTGCCCGAGTGTATTGAGGATGCCACGGGCGCGCCGCGCTTGCGAATTCGCCAGCGGATTTTGTCGAGAGAATCGCGGCAGCGCGGTGCGCGAGGAGCGGCGCGGGCGGGAACAAATGTACGTGCGACTATGAGACATGCCACGAACCAGCAGTAGTGCTAGCACAACTTGCACGCGACTTAAGTGAGAAAGAGTCGCGGGCACTTTCGACCAATCTGATCGCTCATAGACAGCGCGCCTGACTTAAGGCGAACGTGCTGATTGGTTGGAAGTAGCGCGACAAAGAGTCGCACTAAGTTGTGCTAGCACTATAGAGTGGTTTGGACAGCGGCGACGCAGGGACGAATCGAGCGGCAGCGATTAAAACAAACAGTTTTTTTTTTCGCTTCAGAAAATGGATACGGAAGCGTTTATCTCTGAAATTAATATACTTCTATGTGCTGGAGAATAAAATCAAATGTTTCCACCGTCATTCTTGTGTACTCGTAAAATTTTATGGGATATTTTCTGTATTTTTCATAAAGAGTAAGAAATTCTCCATGCTTGTACCGTTGTTTGTTTAATTCGTGGACTTCTACCCTCAAATTTAAAATGTCGTGTTAAAAAAAACGAACTAGTCTCGAGGCAAAGACGAGCAACTTTAGAGATAGGGCCAAGCCTGGATACGTCTCCTCGGTCGTTGCCACGAAACGCTACTTAGCTGTACGAGGCATGGTCAACGCCCCACCGCGCCGCCCGCCGCGCCGCCGGTCGCTTAGACCATGTTCGTGGCCAGGCCTATAGAATTGCATAAAACCCTGCCTACTGAAGAGGAGCGCATTTGAAATCGATCACCGCTTTTGGCAGCCTATAATTGTGCTATAAGCACGTACAAACGCAACGACTTTAATGCTGCTATATAAGCAGCAACAATGCCTTCATAAACTGGCAAATTTTCATAATCAATATTAAGTTACCAAAAAATAAGTTAAAGCTTAAAATAATTAGTAGAAATTTGTCATTTTATGTGTGTATAAACCAAATGATGTGGGAGGCTAGAATATTCTAATAAATATCAAATTAAACATTATTTTCTAGTATTCCTAAGTAATGCATTCATATCTTATTGTTTTGTTTAGGAAAAAAAATGTTTTTTTTGCAGAAATCGACCAACTTACATGTAGTTGTTGTAATACTCATAGTAGTTGGCTTTAATTCTGCCTGTTGTGAAGCTGCTGCCATTGGGTTTGAAGCTGTGTAGCGTAAGCTAGGCAGATACTTGGTGTGCGACTGTACCAACGACGCCCGACAGCTGCAAATGTGTTGGAAACAGCTGCCTAACAATTTTGCCGCTTATTTACAAGATTTTATAATTATTCAATTATATCAATAGCTCCGCCGATTTTGCTTATACTACATCAAATGCATCGTCATAATTTATGATTTAGTACTATTGCACAATGAGTAGAAATATTTCATTAAGCTTATAATTCATATACTCCTATTTTACCAATAGTTATTGAGATATCAGCTGGACACTCTTTTATTTTTTAGGTAATAATATGACTATACCTACATACATTACAAGACATTTAAGTATAAAATAATCGAATTAGAGGTAGTAGAGTTGACTTTTAACCTCTTACAGTATCTTCTTCGAAAACACAATATTTTGAAGATGTATTTTGTAAGCAAGTCAAAAGATTAGACGGACTTTTAACACTCTGGTCTGAGCCATCAAGAGCACAGACGATTAAATTTTGAATCGAAAATTTGATTAAAATTTTAAATTACATCGTATTTTTATCCACAGCGGAGACTTAGTCTTCTTCGCACCTAATGTTAAGTGGAACTGTGTAATCCAAAACAATAGTAAATGTAATAACTCATTCTTAACTAGGTATTGACATCTATACTTCATAAAATTATTCATTGATTAAAATATTCCTGTCGCTGCCTAGGATGTACTTTTGTCTTAGGCGAGTATACTTTAATCCAAATTCATCTACCGTCCTAACTGTTACTTTCAACCTGAATACATCTTTTATGTTATGTTTTAGGTGAAAATAAAAATATTTTTTACAAAAAATATATCCTGAATGAAGAATATCACTATTTAAAATGATTACAACGACAGAAAACAATTGTTATAAGTATAGGTATTTATTAATTTGCCATTGTCGCAAATTGGGGCGATTTAGGTAGAGGCGCCATGAAAACGCTTAAACTCAATACTTATCACTCAACAAGAAGATTCGAATAGAGGACCGGACTGAATATTTTTCTCTTATTTATTTTAAATGTTTTTAAAATATCAGTAACACAACACAGGTATTTATTTTCAAATCTCCCGCCATATAAAATATCGTTTTCGAAAAAGATAGCTAGCGTCACAGTTGATCACGTTACATTACTTGTTTATTATTAAACAATTTGTTTATTTTTTTACCCATTTTTATTCTTAAATGTTTAATTTTTGACGTCACTATTAAATATTTACATATCAATAACAGTCCGGTCTCCTATTGCGCTCACAGTAATGAACCGAAAATCGAAAGACGATGCCTATTAGTTAGATCATCAAATTGTCTCGTCAATCCATTAAGTATGTCTAAAATTTTATTTTATTTTGAAACATACTTCTACCGGTATGATTTAAGACGAAGGAGGCCTTTTCGTATTAAATTATACCTACCTTGAGCATATATATATAATTATATGAAAGAATTAAAATTCATTTGATACTTTACGAAGACATCCTTGCTGACCAGAAAAATGCAATTGACGCAACGGATGTGCAGAAGTTGCTTGCAAGTAGTTTAAAGCTCTATTGGATTGGGCTGGCTAAACGAATAATGTCTAGAATATTATTTAGGCGGAATCAATATATTTCGGACACAGTGGACTTCTTTAATTTTTAGAATAGGTACTTGAACTTATTTTCGATGTTGATTAGGTAAAGTTATAATGAAAACACTGGCCAGAAATATTAGTGTGGAAACTTCAGCTCATCAAAGAGGAATGCGAGACAGTCAAACCAAAACAATGAACAGTCGTATTCTTTGACAAATTGTTACCAAACATCGAAATAAGGTTATTCGAGCATAGGCGGGTTTGGCGGTCATCATCATCATCATCATCATGTCAGCCGAACGACGCCCACTGCTGGGCATAGGCCTCCCCCAAGGATCTCCACAACGATCGGTCCTGCGCTGCCCGCATCCAGCGGCTTCCCGCGACCTTGACCAGATCGTCGGTCCACCTTGTAGGGGGCCTGCCCACGGAACGTCGTCCGGTACGCGGTCGCCATTCGAGAACCTTTCCGCCCCAACGGCCATCGGTTCTCCGCGCTATGTGTCCCGCCCACTGCCACTTCAATGATGCAATCCTTCGAGCTATGTCGGTTGTTTTAGTTCTCCTGCGGATCTCATCATTTCTGATTCGATCGAGCAGGGAAATACCAAGCATCGCTCTCTCCATTGCTCGCTGGGTGACTTTGAGCCTTCTTCATTTGGTTTGGCGGTATCTAGACTAATTTCAAATTACACTATTTATAAGCGAAACAGACTGGTGTGAGCGTAGACAAAAATTAGAATCTTCCATAAAACCTATACTTGATTAACTCTCACTACTTATTACTCGAGCATTACTCATTGAGATGAATGAAAATGTGCTTAAGTAACATTTACCTACTGTAAAAATCATGAAAATTAATAAGAAGTCAGCTGTACGCATCGTATCTATTATGAGATCCATTGGAACACGGTGCAAAATCACTAGTTAAAAGAATAGCCCTCATACCGGAGCTTATGGTCGTGAGAGTATCGAAAATAATATTCTGTTTATAAGATGTCAATTTTATATAGTCATGATTTAAAACAAAGAGCAGAATTATTATAAGTCAGTCACTAAGTTCTGTCTTACAACGTTCGATTGGGATAGCGACTGACCTAGGAGAAATAATTCGGTCGAATGACGCTTACGTCAACAAACTTCCTTCTAACACATGAAAAAATACTGCAAAGCGTATATTTGGACACATAACACGTCATAAGTAATATACCGCGCTGCATTATATTCCCATAAAATATTTCGAGCATTTTCCTCTTAGATATGTCGCTATGCTTTACATTATTCTAAGCGAGAACAACGTCGGCAAAATTATTATTACATCTATATAAGATGTCAATTTTAGATGGAACAATAACATGATCCAAACTTGTTAATTATCGAGAGATTGGTAAACTGGTGTCAAACGTATCGGCCATTCACTACTTATCTTATCCGCTTTATAATCCTTCTTTCGGTTTAATTTAGAACGCATTTAATTAATATAGTTAAGGATAATAACATTGTAATCTTACGTAAATTTACAGCTACAATACCGGTGGAACTTAGTCAAATAGTACTCGGCAGAATACTTTGCCGAAATGTACAGAAAAAATATGCATGTTTTTTGAGAGATATACGATTCATAATTTATGTACAATGCGACTATTGTTTACCAGATCGATGACGTCCAAAACATATCCGTCGATAACATAGTTAGTCAATTATTTAAAATCATTATTATACGATATAAAAAAATATATCTTTATTGCCTATAATAGAATTTGTATAAAAGTTCGAACATTCAATTTAAGTCCAAGTAAAGAAAATCAACAAAAATCGTTTCACTTACATGTATGTTGTAATATACGACAGACGTATAAATTAATCGATTAAATAGTTGAATAAACTGAAAACCCAACAAATTCTATTAGAAGACGTTCACGTGCCGATGCAAACCGAAAGAGCGGAGGCGGAGCGGTAACACAAGTAGCGTCTCGGGAGTGATTACGCAAAGTACATGACCTTCTTGGTGATGGGGTGGACGGTGATGGCGCGCGCCATGGCGCCGGGCGTGCGGTCCTCGCTGCACGCCGACTGGTGGCTGCCCTCGCCCGAGTCGTGCTCCTTCTCGACCAAATGGTACCGAGCCCTAAACGCGACCAGATGAGCGTAGTATGCCGGCGCGGGGATGGACACGGAACGGGTGCAACGCACATACGTGTGGCACAGCTGGTACGTGAGGCACTGCAGCTCGTCCGAACCGAAGTGGTTGTCGTCCCAGAGCACGTGGTAGTGGGACGGACGGGAGGTGCCCTGTGGACGGATAAAGACGTTACGTTAGACTGCGTACAGACCGGCCCAACGAACGCCAACTAACACATCCTGATGTGTTAGTTGCCCGCTGCACGTTTCTGGCCTTCGAAGATCAATCTAAAGCTAGGTAAAGGATCACTGGGAGCGATTCCAGTTCACATTCGAATTTTCAGATCATCTGATTGAGATAGAGAGGAAAACAGAACCCCTTGGCTGGCGTTCGTTGGCCTTCGTTGGTCCGGTGTGTACGCAGCATTACTCCCCTTAGCTGGTCCGCACTTGTTTTTTTTTTCAACGGCTAGTTTTAACAATCTTAGAAAGAGTTCAGGGAGGTAGTTGGTTTTTTTAGTTCCCAGTCGGGGCAACTAATCAAAGTGAGCACTGCGCAGGCACAGGGACCGTACTCTGAAACGCACATCCGAAACTTTGGTTAGCCCCGTCCCTTTCACTCGATTCTGTCTTGACTCGAGCGTGCGAGGGACGGGTATAACGAAGTTTCGGGTTTTGCGTTTCAGAGTAGGCCCTCAGGTTATAACTCTTGAGTGTATAGCCAATTGGATTGCCTTTATCGCGCTAACTGCAAACGGTGGGGCGTAATAGAGCTATCCAAAAGGTGCTACTAAGTTTGTTTGTGGGTAGAATACTAACAGATTAGGCGCGTGTGGTTATCTTCTGGACCACTATGCACGTGATGCCGGGGCGATACTCCGCAGTATATTGCATTACCTGTGGATAGAACTGACCTGTATCCCCTGGTGGCTGCAAGGTAGAAGTCGAACTCGGTGAGATGCGTGATGCCAAGGTCGACGGTAGTTCCTGCGCGAAATATTGCTAGACTTGCCAGATTGCTCCTTTTTGTCCGCGCAGAAAAGGCGCTTGTGGTGAAGCTTCTGGACCACTATGAACGTGATGCCGCCGGGGAGATACTCCGCAGTATATTGCGTTACCTGTAGGTAGCACTGACCTGTATTCCCTGGTGGCTGCACAGGTAGAAGTCGAACTCGGTGGGATGCGTGATGCCGAGGTCGACGGTAGTTCCCGCGGGGATGTTGCCCGACTTGCCAGATTGCTCCTTCTTGTCCGCGCAGAATAAGCGCGTGTGGTGACGCTTCTGGACCACTATGAATGTGATGCCAGGACGATATTCCGCTTCCAACTAGAACAAAACGAAAATGCTCAATATATAATATCAAACTTAAAAAACAACAGATCGCCGAGAGAATGTACTCCTGATAGATGCTGCTAATAAATTTTAGTTCCACATTTTCTTTTATCTGCAAAGCGAAGTAATAAAAATAAACTCTATTACGTTGACATAAGAAACAGAAAGTATACCTTGATGCAAGCCTCCCTAACGGCTGTGAGCTCATGCTGCAACACATGAATGAATTGTCCTTCAGAGATGCCATCACGATACATAATAATGCGCAAAGGTTTGAATCCGTTCGTGCTCTTGTAGAACATCAACAGCAGTTCTTGGACCATGCTGCTCATTTCGTGAACTATTTCTTGTCTGCAAAACAAGGAAGGGTCTTGTCTGTTAAAGAAAATAAAAATGACAGTCAAAAGGTTATTTCTTATTCTCTTAATTTCCATTTTGTTATATCAATGTTCATGTAAAAATATGGCATTACCTATGTTGCTGCACTCGTACAGTTGCGGCGTAACGCGAAGGATGGGCATCCATAGATCCGACTACGGCCGCAATAGAAGGCTTCTTATTATCGCCTGCTGGCGGGTGTGTCACGTCCACACCGAGGAAGATCACCGGTTCGTTGAATACCTGATACAAACGTTCGTTAACATAGCAGTCTAGTTTAAAAACTTTCTTATTATTTTGAATGTTATATCACTAAAAACTTCAGGGGCCCAGGTGAGAACCTTGTGGTACACCTGAAGCTAACTAACTACATGTATCGAAAGATCGAAACTGATAACCCGCTTACGACAATTACAATACTTTAGTTATAAAGGGTGTCTCAAAAGTAGGTATAGGATTTGAATTTCGCGCTATTTCCGAAATATTCAAGATGGCGGGTCGAAATTTGACATACGTCATCTTGACACATGTAAAATTAATCGTGGAGCGTTTCACAATAAAACAGCGCATAGAAGTTATACAAATATTTAACGAAAATTCACGATCAATTACAAACACTCGTCGAAAGGTCGAAAAATCTCGTAATTTCAAGAAGAGGTGATGTCAAATGGCCACCGAGATCTTGCCATCTGATGCCACTGGATAAATTTCTTTCTTTGGGGCTACGTCAAAGATAAAGTCTACGCCAACTATCCACAAAACATAGACGATATAGACAAAATATTCGCCGAGTTATTGGTGAAATAAGTAGCGAAATGTGTGAAATTAGCAGCGAAATGTGTGAAAGTGTCATGAAAAACTTGCACACAGCAAAAATGCCCGTGGCGGCCATTTAGCAGATATTCTATTCAGATAAAATTGTACAAGTCTCTTCTTTAAAGTAAAAATATAAAATAAAATAAATAACTTCTTACATTCACACCAATTATCTAAGCCCATGTTAATTTCATTAAGAAACTGTATCATGGAAAACTTGATAACGGATAAATATATACTTAAATACTTTTTGTTTGTAATTCATACGTAATATACATAGTTAACACCCAGACCAAGACAAATAGACATGTTCATGCACACAAATATTTGTCTTGTTCGGGAATCGAACCCGAGACCACTGGCGCAGAAGGTGGGTAGCCTACCCCTGCGCCAAATCGGTCGTCTAATAAATAAAAATAAATAAAAATAAAATAAAACTACGAAGAAATTCCAATCCATTCGCGTTTTATTGAGACATATCATCCTATACCTACTTTTGGGACACCCGTTAGATCTCACAAAAAGTTTTAATGTATGCAAGGAAACCATGATACTCTGTCAAATGCTACGCTCGACTCATCTACAACTACATACTTACTTTGGGACGCAATGACGGTACTAGAATGGAGTTTATTCCTCCAAGCTTTACGTTGATCTTTAGGCAAAGATTGCTAAGCGTCTGTGGCGATGTCTTATTCACGTTCTTCGCTTGTACACATTGCGTGGCCATACCGAGAACAGTGTCACCGACGCGTTTCACTTCAGCTGTGGACAAATCAGTTATATTACCACACATTTTTCATATAACAGTAATAGACAAATAGGGTACCTATTTCGTTTTATATGAAAGATATAAAGAAACAGCTATTGTTCCTTTATTATGTAATAATCTATGTAGATTCCTCCACCTATGTTTCCACTGAGGATGCAGTGATTTCCCTGTCTCAACTAGCGGTGCAAAAATGGATGCCTTTAAATGTTCTTGGACATTTGACAAGGCATTCGACACTGTCTCAATTGATATCTTGATTAGAAAATTGGAATCTCTGGGGTACGGAACAACGCTGAATATATTTTCCGACAATTTGTTAGATAGAAGGCAGTGCGTTAGGATCGATTCTTGCCTCAGTGATGAGCTTTCCTTCTGTTGTGAAGTACAACAAGGGAGCATCCTGGGCTCCCTCTTTCTTGTCTATGTTAATGACCTCCGTCAGTCATCTCTCCCTAACTGCTGTATCTTCCCATATGCAGATGATACTGCTACTCTAACATATGGCAATACATGGGAAGCTGCGGAATCATATGCTCAGCGTGCAGTTACTGTCACGCAGATAATAGATTGGCGATCTTGTAGGTAATATTTTAACGCTAAATTTAGATAAAACAGTGTTTATGGCGTTCTCCATTAAGCCCTCTTTACACTCTATCTAGCACATAATTGGCGATCTGCACCATCCGCTTCTTGCTACTGCCCCTCTCTAACCATATCTTCATCCGTCCAATACCTTGGTATACAAATAGACCAATGTTTAAACTGGTATAAGCAAGTTCAGAGCCTTTCTGAGCGTCTAAGGATAATATTTATTGTTAAAATCTAAAAAGCGCGCGCAAAGGACAGTTCTAAAAATCTTTCTCCAGAAACCGTTTAGATACGCCACTACTGACCTTCAAAAGGATTCTGACTGCCACATTTTTTAAGACAACTATACATCTTGCAGTCTGTACTCCGTTGTCACAAGTCCTTACCAGCGTTAGATAAACTAGCTTCTGCATCATTGAGAAGACGGCCAATTTGTCCTTGCCCAAATGTAGTTTGCAAAACCTCATTTACCCAAAAAAAAGTTTAAATACCTCAGCTTCAAAATCTATAATAAATTAAATTCATTATTCTCAATCAAGTTTGACTCTTAGTAATAAAATTGTAAAATCATAGTTGCTCAAAAGTATGGATTACGTCGAAACAGAGTATTTTCTACTAATTGTAAAATGTATAATTTTATTGAATAAAGCATTTGATCCTGTTTTTACCACACTTTTATTAGCTTCACCTGTAACTAAGTCACAATGTAAGAAAATCTTGGAATTCAATTTTAACCTACTTCTAATTGTCGCATTGATTTGAAACTTTGCAAGTCTTAATGCATCCGATGACAATACAATAATTTGCTACCATCGAGCTAATCTGATGATGGAGTCAAGAGGTGGGCAAAAGAACTCTTTAATTACTGCTAGGAAACCCCTCGAGTTTAGGCTCATTCGTTTTGTTCTGATGAGACCTATTCGCTACACTTGGTGGTGAGGGTCTGATGATGGAGCTGGGATGAAGCCAGTTGCACTCCTTAATGACCTCTAGGAAACCTTTTGAGTTTGGGCTCATTTGTTTCGTTCTGATGAGACCTATTCGCTACACTTGGTGGTGAGGGTCTGATAATGGAGCAGGGAGAAAGCCAGTGGCACTTCTTAATGACCACTAGGAAACTCCTCGAGTTTAGGCTCATTCGTTGTGTTCTGATGAGACCCATTCGCTACACTTGGTGGTGATGGTCTGATGATAGGGCAGGGAGTAAGTCAGTGGCACTCCTTAATGACCACTAAGAAACCCTTCGAGTTAGGGCTCATTTGTTTCGTTCGTTCAATGTTTAAGGGGTGGGCTGATACATGAGCCATACATGGGCTGTAAAATTCGTTACCATCCATCTATGGCTTGCCATTTATTAAACTAAAAGTAAAAAATAAATAATGTAGTTTAAAAAACTAATAAAACCCACTTTTATAGGAACAGACTAAAAAGTACAAAATAACCGTCTATTCAGTAACTGAAATTAAAAAGCGTGGTGCGCTCGTTGTAAAGCATGCACTTCAAGTACTTAATATTGACAACGCGCACCTCGCTTTTTAATTTCAGTTACTGAATAGACGGTTATTTTGTACTTTTTAGTCTGTTCCTATAAAAGTGGGTTTTATTAGATTTTTAAACTACATTATTTTATTTTTTGTCTTGCTCTCTTCGTTTCTTTTTGTTAGAGTTAATCTTAATAACTATATAATTGTGTACATTTAGATTAACTTGCAATCTTGTAATGCTCAAAGTTTCAATAATATTTTACTCCAATTGTGAGGGGACCCCTGTTGCCTGTAATACAGGTCAACCTATAACAGGCAACAATGTAACCGTTTTCAATACTATGTTTCCTGTGGCTTGACTGATGTAATTTTGTACGTTACGTACGATATTGAAAATGTATTAAGAAATAAACTATTCATTTATTTATATGTAGGTGTATATTGTCATATTCATGAGTTTCGCAACCGTTATGATTCTATAAATTTCGCTAATTTTTGTATCATTACCGCTCTTCCTTACTGAATTGTTTTTAGATGTTTACTATCTTTGAAGCTTTGTAATATATCCCATTATCATATCCTGATAACAGTTTTTAGTCAACATACCATACACAGGCGTCTTTCCTGGCAGCACTACCACAACTAGCTGCAGCTGCACGAAGGTGGATTTGAGATACTTGAACATGGGCTCGACCTGGTCTGGTCCGGTGGCGTACTTGCAGAAACACGGCTGCCCGATTATTGGCATGCCAGCGTCGTTGGAGATCTTTTGAAGCTGCTGCGTGAAGTTTCTGGACAAATTTTACCACTTTTATTGTGGCCATCATAGTATTCCATATATTTGGAATATGTAATCCATTACAATCTGATTGTCGCTGAATGAAGGCAAACAAATATGTAAGTCAGCTTTTCAAAAACTATTAAAGTCGCTCGGAACTCATTTAAGTCGATTTGATCAAAGTGATTGAATTAATTAATCCTAATAAATTATGACTCGCGGTACAAAATACTATTTAATTTAGCTTGAAGTAAAAGAGTTCATAGTGAAATCTATTTTAGAATTTCACATCACTAATCAGTGTCTATAGTCTTTGGTAAGCATCTATAGTTTTTGACGAACTTCATGATTGAATCTGCGCCACGCCACGCCCCTGGCAGGGGCGTTTTGTCGCCTTAGATAAGCTGAATTACATTCTCAGTAACAGCAATATACAGGTGGTATTGAGTTATTAAAAGTCTGACATAGGCACATATTTATGAGGCTTCACCAGCACCTTCCTCACCGGCCGGAGGGTTGCCGAATGCGCGGTCATTTCACTAGGAAAAGGTCGGGTATAATTTATTATGTCCGACCTCTTCCTAGTAAGACCGCGCATTCGGAAAAGAAAAAAAACGCAGAGAAAACATTTGCATGTTTGTTTATATATAGCGACAATCGGTTTGGAGCGAACTGTACTGTACAACAACAACTGTTCTTCCCAGTCAGTTTGCACAAGGAATTTAATGATCTTTAAATTATAATCGTTAAGAAATCGCCTTTGTTAGTGCTCTAAGCCACACACACTGTGATATCATTAGTACCTACTTGATATTACATGAATAATTTCCTACATAAAACTAATGTGTTACAAGGTCTCTAATAGTTTTGTTATGATCAGAGATCGGAATAGGTACGTTTAGGCGCATAATGTCCAGTTCGCAGATTGTCCATTTCGCATAATGTCCTGTTCGCATAATGTCCTGTTCGCATAATGTGCAGTTCGCAAAACGTCCAGTTCGCAAAACGTCCAGTTCGCGAAAATGTCCAATATTCTTCATAACGTCACACCATCAATCAGTACGTTTATTGATAAGTGTAGCGTTGGGTTTTAATGATTAGTCAAGTTATTACTTGAAAATCAGTTTTTATTTTTGTAATTTATTTTAATTTAAGTAACATAAATCATAAAATACTAAAATCAACATAATAAAATCAAATAAGTCCTTCGGTGATTGTAATTTTTAACAGATCAAATAATGAAAAATATACATATTTATTTTTAAATTTACTATTTCTCATTATTTGATCTGTTAAAAATTACTGATTGATGGTGTGACATTATGATGAATATTGGACGTTTTCGCGAACTGGACGTTCTGCGAACTGGACAATTGTGCGAATTGGGCATTATGCGAACTGGGCATTATGCGAAATGGACAATCTGCGAACTGGACATTGTGCGAACTGGACGTTTTGCGAACGCTGGACATTTTGCGAATTGGACATTATGCGCCTAAACGTCATGCTAGGCTGGCAGATATGATTTTATTTAAACAACCTCTCCAAAGCCTCTCCATTTAGGTAAAAATCATCGCGGAGATGCAAATAATTTCCCATCTATAAGGCACTAGCTTTCCGCCCGCGGCTTTGCCCGCGTGAATTACACGTTATCCCGCGGGAATGTGATATTTTTCCGAGATAAAGTATCCTATGGAACATAGGATCCAGGCTACAGAGTATTTGTGTCCCAAATTTCAGCCAAATCCGTTGGTCGCGCGCGTCATTGTTGCGGTCGTTGGGACTATGACGTCATACTACCTGAAGTCCCGTGTAAAGCGAAATTATTCTTGCAAGTGCAACTTCAAAGTCCCATAACTTTTTCATTTATTGGAATATTTAAGTTTTTGTTTCACAGTTTTGTTTTATTTTGCTTTTACTTTTAAATTAAACAATTAAAAAAAATTGGTATACTTCCTCATTGTCAAATCAAGTGCATCGAATTTGTGCGTCAGGGGTCAGCCCAGCCAACAATAACAATAGTCACAGAATAGGGATGATAACTGATGATGAACGAAATATTAATAAAAAACGTAAAAAAATTAAATTTTTAGAGTAGCATGAAGACCACTTGGTTTTATATATTGCGTTTTATTAGTTTTATGACCCTTCAAAGTTGGGTGGGCAAGTCCGTTTAAAAAGTACAAAATTTATTAAAATAAATATTACCTCCGTAAAATGTTTAGCAAATTTGTTTGAGAAACCATTTTGATAAACACAATATTTAATATAGCTGCACAATGTCGTAGCCGTTGGAAGCGTCTTTGGGCGAGCCCAATGTGTGTGCATTTCAAACTGTGATATTATGACGGGGAGTTTTCATGCTAGCAAATTAATTCTTTACCAATGTTTCTATCTTTGAGAGATCATTGTATATTACCTAAATAAAAAAAAATAGTCATTATGCCTATTTGTGGGAAGACTAGGGAGTGCAGCCCAATTTTATAATAAAAACTTATAGAATGTTTAAATTGACATAACGTTTGCGGTCAATGAACCTAAAAAGGTTCCGATATCTGGTTATGATGCAAGAATTATTATAATAAACATGAGATAGCTAATGTGATATCTTAGGGTTTGACTAAAGTAATTCGCAATTTTTCACGCTATTTAAATTTTAAAGTAATTTTCATTTTCGTTTTAAGGGTAAGTATACTTAAACTATGAACACATATCTGTGTGCATTGTCTTAAGGTACGTTTCCACAGAAGCGAAGCTGCGCGTAATTGAGCTGGTTTTCATGGATTTCAGTGGCTCTACTGTAAAATGTATCGAAACAGCTCCGCTTCTGTGGAAATAAACACTTACACCTATATTTCCTGCAACAAAACAAACAAAGCGAGGCGTTTCCTCAATAAATTAACTTATGTAACTAGGCAGAATTGAAATTAATCATAAACAAGACAAGGTTAAACATTGGCAAACTCACTTGAGTGCATCTTCCCTGACGGTCCTCTGGGGCGCGAAGCAAGCGATAGCCCACACTCTGATCTCCACTCCCATGAAGAACTGCTTGCCGCGCATATCCCAGACTCCCTGGTTAGGTAGTGCCTGCTATGGGAAAACAAAAAAAGGACATCATCCAAGCTCCATACATTTTTGGGCAATTTCTGAAAGTGCCGACCAACAAAAATAAACTTAATATAACAATAGAAGACACTATTCTAAATATTTTTTATTACTACAGCTAAGTTCTATGTCCATTAATTTTGATTATATTTAAGAATCAAAGGTCACCTCTACAGTAAAAGTACACAATGCAAATATGGCGTCCCACAGGGAAGCACTCTTGGTCCCACGTTGTTCCTGCTTTATATTAATAGTTTATGTGAAATGGTGGTCCCCGGCGCAGATACTATTATGTTTGCAGATGACACCGTAGTGTTGTTTCATGGTAAAAGATGGACTGATGTTAAAAGAACAGCCGAACTAGGACTAACTCACATCACGTCATGGCTAGAAGAAAATCTTCTTTCACTCAATGCACAAAAAACCAAGTTCTTATGTTTTAGCAAAACGAAAGCCAATAGCCCTGAATGCAATTATAACCTTGCCTTACATACTTATCCGTGTAATCGAAACATCCAACCGAACTGCAACTGTCCAACACTATCACGAGCATCAGCAATTAAATATTTAGGCGTGACCGTAGACGAAAATATGCAGTGGCAACAACATATAAGCGTTGTATCAGCTAAGACCCGTAAACTCATATTTGCGTTCAAACAGCTACGTATTGCCGCAGATCACAAGCTTCTCATGTCAACATACAAAGCTCTGTGCCAGTGCCTGCTGACATACTGTATTACTGTATGGGGAAATGCAGCAAAAACGCACATGATTCCTGTAGAAAGAGCACAAAGAGCTGTTTTGAAGGTCGCACTAGGTCTTCCGTTTCGCTACGCAACTGCTGATTTATATAAACATGCCTTAGTCCTCCCAGTTCGTAAATTGTACATCTTAACGTCATTATGCCGATTCCACAGCAAAGTAGCTCCCTACACACCTCTTATAATAAAAAGGATCGTAAAATATAAGGTACCTATAGCCCGTTCAACTTTTGCAAAGCGACAGTTCAACTATTTTGCCTTGCGATTATACAAATCAGTTCAGCAGTAGAACCTTCAGAAAATTTGTAATGAACTGGCTGGAACAGTTTGAGTATGAGCGTTTGGAAGAAATTATTAGTGGAATAGTAAGTTTATCTTAAGAAAACCCACACACACACACACACATACACACATACACACACACACATACACACACACATACACACACACACACACACCACATACACACACACAAGTTATGCATGCACAATTATAATAAATGTACCTATCAATAATTAAAATAGAAGTACCTACTTGTTTAGATATAACACTAATATTGTAACCTTATACCTACTAAGAAGAGCCTGTCTCTCATTACACAGGGCAACCTTATATGAGAGCAGATCTAAATGTTATGCTAAAAGTGTTTTTCGAATAAATGATTTTCTTTCTTTCTTTCTTTCTTTCTTACCCATTCTTCATACATTTTGATTAGTTTTGAAAGTGCAAAATATACCGTGCAATTTTTTTAACAATCCAAACTTCAGGGGTAGGTTATGTTACGTATTTAGAATAAATTTCTAAAAAAAAAATAAAAAAAAATATTTTTCTTTTTTTTATGTTTCCCTACTGTATTTTTATCTTACTGTCGATGTTTTGAATATTAAAATAAAACTTTTCTAACAATTTAGAAAATTAAAACAATAAAAACAAAGATAATAATTTATTATTAAATTCCAATTCTTCATGGGTTCAATTTAAATTCGCACAACACTAGCGAGCAATCAGCTGTTAAGGGTTATTGACCTTTGACCACTCCTTTCGGAATAGTTACCACCCCTTTCTCTCCTAACTGTGCTCCTGGTTATTGAACACATTATTGAAATGGGTTCCGGACATTTTCCGAAATTTTATTTTAAAATGTTAAGAGAGAAATCTCGTTTTACTTATTATTCAAAACAATAATAATAAAAAAGCAGGACATTAGTTTTTAATCAACCATGCACGAAAGTCGGTTTAATTTTTTTAAACTACCTACATTACTTCTTAATTTTTAGTGTAGATGTACCATAGTAATAGCCCATATCTCAAAAACTACCTACTCAACCGATTTCAATAAAACTTAAAACTGTTGCCTAAATTGGAATTGGAATACCCCTGATAAAAAAAACAACTCGATATCACTATGTTTTTGATAAATTTGTGGACAAACATACAAACAAACACACACACACTTACGAAATTACATACATACCTACACACAGGTCAAACTTATAAACTCCACCGGTTTTGGTTAATAAATTGGTTATTTAAATTTTTACTTTTTTGCATTCACAATGCAATTTATTATTGTTGAAAAATGGAAAATGAAGAATTTTGAAAAAATCGACCCGTCTCACAACCAGCTCCGATGGGACTCGAACCCACGACCTTTAGCGAAATGCAGTAGCAGTCGCCCGGATAGCGATCCGGGCGACTGCTCTGACGAGAGCTTGTCTGTAAAGTCAGTTTACGGACGAGAATTTTACGTGATAACAATATGCCGCTGTTTCTCTTCTACTCGATCGCTTAGGCTTTCGTAAACGGAACGTGATGATACTTTTTCGGGAGTGCAGTACTCAATTCCGTCTCGTCAAAATGGCTGAACGGATTTGGCTGAAATCAGTTGGAAACACACATTTTGGGACAAATTGCAATACTTTGTAGCCTGGAGAGGAACATAGGCTACTTTTAATCCCGGAAAAATATCACATTCCTGCGGGATAACGTCGTGAAGTCCGCGCGGGCGAAGCCGCGGGCGGAAAGCTAGTCAATTTATAAGACGTCATCACGTCAAAAACATATTATTTTGATGTCAGAACAAAATTGGACAGCTCTTCAAAAATAAAATCAATCGACATCAAATCCTAAACATTTTACATGTCTACCAGAAATAACTTTTGACCTTAAATACTCTAATTTCGAATTCGAATTTACGAATAAGAAAAAAAATCTAAGTTGAACCGGTAAAATAACCCAAATTAAAAGTAACAAAGTTCATGATTACCAGGAGCTCATAAGTGTTTGTGGCTTGTGCGTAATAAAACGGAACCCTAATTTTCTCTAACCAATAGACCTGCTGACAGTCTCAGCGCGACGCTACCGCGCGCGAGTGAAAGAAACGGCAAATAAATAATAACAATACTAATTCCTACTTGCGGCGTCGTCGCCGCGATTTTAGCGCGAGTGAGAGAGAGGGCAAATATTTAATAACAATTTAACAAAATCCTTGCGCCAACGGGAACACGACGAGCCTAGTGTGGGTATAAATGGGTGTTGGCCGCCCGGCCGGCACTGGGCCATTGGCGCAAGCATTTCGCTAAATGTCATTAGACGGTCGCCCTATTAGGGTAATCGTAGTATAAGTTAGTATTTATTTTTATGTACTTACCGAATGAAAAGTAAAAATTTGGTTGTGTGTTTAAAAACTTCAATTATTCGAGGAACAGAAACAAAACCATGTTTAGTCTCGAAAACTTACATTATTATCTTATCATAATTTACAGTTTTTACTCTGTTTCATTTACACGTAGGTACAGTTAATAACCTTATGCTCGCATCTTAAAATCAAACAATTGAATTCTATTTTTATTTTCGCACAGACGTTATTATTAACATCATTTTATGCTCAGCCCCGCACGTTTACTAAAGCGCCCCACAGATGGATCAGTTCGCCTGTCGGCAGCGGCCTGTCAGTACCCCTAATATCAGTTGATTTATACCGTCAACGTTTACGAAAACTCGGATGAACTGCGCAATTGCGCATGTCGGTAAAGCAGTCAAAGGACATGAAAGAGATAGAGCGATAGTTTTCGATTACGAATACAGTTTGCCAAACTCATACTAGGGTTACTGACAGGCTGTTGCCGACAGGCCGACTGATCTTCTGTGGGCTCCTTAACTCTTGTATTGATACGATGATAAGGAACCACAGAATTAGATACGAAACTCCGGGTCGTTGAGAGGCCGTGGGCCGGTAGTTGGATCTATCACCCTAGTACCAGGAGCGAATGTGACTAGAAAAAAAAAGTGCATGATGCGCATTCACACGCACACAAGGAAGTCACTTACACGTCCATCACCGTCAGTCGTTCACGGGAAGCACCGAAAAAGGTCGCACTTTCGGTACCTACTTGTTTAGCTTAAACGGTAAAAATTATTTACGATTAGAAGCAAGTTACTATGAATGATATTCTCAGTATTCTGCCTGCCCGTGTTGAGTTACGTTTGTGATGGAAAACCAACTGATATTCCAGCACGATGATGGTGCAGTGCACCGGCAGCACAGGCCCATTTCGAATGTGATGTTGTACCTACTTACTTACGTTAGTAGTTAAACGACAACTTCTCTCAGTGGATTCTTATTGTGGAAATAAAAAAAAACATTGTGTTGTGTATTCAAAATAGTGTGTGTGCAACAGAACTACAAAACGACATGTAAGTTTGCGTAGTCATAATATGTGGTCATATTGTGAATGTGAGTGAGTACCTACCTAGTAAGTACCTACATACAATTTTTGCATCGACTAAACTGTTTTGTCGAGTTGTGTGTGTGGTTCTCGCGTTTTCCACACAACTAAACCGTGTAATTAAGCTTTTTACTTTTTTGTCGAGCAACTATCGAGTTGTGTGATATGCGCGCTTCAATGTACCTATTGCTATAAATAAAAAAACATAATATGATACACAACAAAATAGTTGTTCAACTTAAAGTTGTATGTATGCGCTAGCTCTAGTCTTGAAATTGTGTTTTTACGTAAAAAAAAGAAAAAGAAACGACACTCCGACCGAAATTTTGCTAGGTAGGTAGGTAGGTACTTAGTTCATAGTCAAAATTGAAAAACTTTTTGCTATTTGCAATTTTATTCATCTTTCAAGGAAATAACTAAGTAAAATCCGATTTGTGATCGATCATCACAACATCAGTGATGTGAGCAAAATGACTTCAAATGATTAGGATTTATCAGAAAAAAACGAACCATCCTCCGCCGGAAATCTAACCCGGGACCTTTTACTTTCCGGGCGAATGCTCTGACCGCTGAGCTACGGATTCGTTAGCTGCTCAGCCGGCCATTTATTCAGTTCAACTTGCTGTCGTGAAACTCGTGATATTGTCGGCGCGGCGTCGCGCGCCGCCACCCGGCCATCGCTCGTCGGCAGTCTGCCGAGTACCAGGCTAACAGAAGGCCGGTAGAGATGGTATGCTATCAGCTGAATAGGGCATTTACCTCGATAGTGTATGATAGTGTGGACCAACAACAAATGTCGATAAAGAAATAATACTTGGAATAAAGAGTACTTACAAATTTCAATGTCTTAAAATTTTGCCCAACATAGATGTTCCCTACCTATGTATACCCCCTTTCGATAACACGTTGTACTCATACATAATGTCATACTTACTACAGTAAAAAAAAAAATATATTTTTTTTGGTATTTTTATTCTAAACACGTAACTTGACCTACCCCTGAAGTTTGGATTGTAAAAAAAATTGCACGGTATATAATAACAGAAGACATTATTCTAAACATTTTTTATTACTACAGTTTAACTCTATGTACCATAGATAAAATTATTTTTGAGTTTAAAGATTACTCGATCACATACATAACGTTGACGTAAGCTCTAGGGAAGACTCTAAAAACTAACTAAGGAAACAAAAGAACAGCCTTCTCTATCGTCTTCTACAAGCCATGCCATGGCCCGCTATTATTTCTCGGCTGCTTGCGCTCCTACAGGCCATGCTGCTCGGATTGGCAACGTCATAAATGTCAATGTCGTCTACTAATCCTAATTTCTTGTATGCATGAGATGAGATGAATTCCTGATTATAGCGCCTTAAAATCAAATAATACGCGTACATAACTAAGGGTTGTTTTATTTTAACTATATCACAGTCACGAAAATGTTTATTAAACACTCCTACTGATGTTGTAAGCTCCCAGTCGGCTCGAGGTATCGCACGAATCCATCGCTGACGCAGTGTTCCTCCTTCGGGAATCCAAATCTTTCGAGATCCAAGGTTTCATAAGTAATTTCCAACAATGATCACGTATTTATATGCACTAATTATACAATAGATATTGTATTAAAACACCCAAACAGCAATCAAGAAAATCAAACAGCAACGTTTCTTGACATGACCAAAGAGTATTCCGACTTGCCACATCCAGATAAAAAAATTATCCAAAATGTGCAAAAATAATAGATTTTCTTTTTATTTTGTAACAAGCAAATTTAACCAAGTTGTTAAATAAATGCGTGCAAAATCCGAGAAAGTGTTTTATTTAAATGAACAGTTCGCGCAGAAATCTAAGATGTGAATTGAATTACGGCGAAAGTTATTTTTTTTTATTATATTATATAAAGTTTAGCCTAGTCAACGAAGAGATATAGAGGGAAATGTTTGGAACACAATTTTTGACTTTGGAACTTTGTTTGGGCTAAAAGTTTTGTAAAATACTGTATAAATATTTTACCGGCCAAACCCGATTTCAGGACAAACTAGTTTTTCCTAGGCCAAAATATTTCATCGCGTTGACATTTCAGAGAGCGAGTTTGCCTCGGAAGTCCTGTAGAACACGTGATTGGTTAAAATGGTGGTTATTTTTTTTTGTGTCATGTTCTACATCTACAGGTCTTCCGAGGCAAAGTCGCTCTCTGAAATGTCAACGCGATGAACTAGTTTGGCCTAGGAAAAACTAGTTTGTCCTAAAATAGGGTTGAAAAAAAAAATGAGACCTTCAAACCGCCCCCTCCCCCCCGGATGAAAGGGCTACGGGCGGGGACTTTTGCTATGTTTACCTCCTTATTAGCCCAAACAAAGTTACAAAGTCAAAAATTGTGTTCCAAGCATTTACCTCTATACTGTTTTTCGAGTGTTCGTTGATTTTTACTTCCACATAATTTGAGAGTTATCGCCTAACCTGGCAACACTACACGATTGTTTATTTATATAGAACAAAGAGTAAAGTGTATAGATCAACAATCATTTCTGTTCCGGTGACAGCAGCGCTGGTTGGACAGTGCAACTTGACAGTAAAATGACATTATGAACAAAACACGTTAGTTCCAGTTTTGGCCACCGGAACAGAACACGTTGACGTCATCTACTGCAACGTTGCCGCTTTTCCAAGGAGCATGGCTTGTTACAAGTGCAACGAGTGAGATAGAAGATGGCTTTGGCCATGCGCATAAAGTTGGCAACGTCGCATTTCTAGTTTTAAGTGAACCGATTTGACACCGTTTGACAGGTAAACAGCGAGTAAACCTCGAGTACTGAATCCTATGGAGATGGCATATCTTCTATACATCGATACAAAATATTATACAAATAAATAAAATTGGAGTGTCTGTTTGTAAGATTAAAATAACTTTTTACTACGTGCATATGATTATATATACGGTACATATACCATAATGACATGTTTTACAATTTTTGTCTGTCTGTCTGTTTGTTCCGGCTAATCTCTGAAACGGCTGGACCGATTTTGCCAGGACTTTCATTGGCAGGTAGCTGATGTAAAAAGGAGTAACTTAGGGTACTTTTTATCCCGGAAAAAATATCACATTTCCTGGGGATAACGTCATGTAGTCCACGCGGGCGAAGCCGCCGGCGGAAAGCTAGTTGTTCTGTATGAACTATCCGTTATACAAATATAAGCTAAATCGACATTGTACTCATAAACCTGTAGCCATCTTGTTCTATCTACAGTTGCAAAACTTCTGAAGTATTCGGAATAATTACGTAATACTTCTCATAAAGTTTCTTTCTATCAGAATTTTTGAAAATAAATTTGTTTGAAAATATTGGCATTTTTTTATCAAAATATTATTATTTATTTTATTAAAATATCGTGCCCGAGTCCGGCGGGCGACGACGACGACGGACGAACGAACAACTCGTGCGCGGCGCGTGGCGCCCGCCCGCCGCCAGTAGAGTGAGCAGAACTAGTGGCCGAGTGGTAGCGATGCGCGACTCCGAATAATACTAATACTAATCATTCGACTCCACGAATCATTCGACTAAGTCGACTGCGATTGAGATTATTCGACTGGAGTCGACGGCATACGTCCGGCTGTCCAGTGTCCAGTCGCGTTCGGATTCGGTTCGACTCGCGCCACAGAATAAGTAATAGTGCTAAGGCACAGAAGACTCACTCTGCAAGCTCATTCAAATAAAAATAAATCTTTCTGCGTGGAAATAAAGTCCAATTCCGGTTGCTTTGTCATCGCTTGCCTGCTGTTATAATAACCTAGAGTTCGCGCATGCAAGCAAAACTATACCCAATAGCTACGCGCGAGCGTTTCTATTTCTATGAATGTCTCAAACAGCTCGCTCGCTGGTTAGGGTTGCGAGCGACTTGCGAGTTCGGTTTTGTTGTTTATTTTGTTCTTTCTTTTATTCATACACCCGTAAACACAACAGTATCTTTTATACGGATTATAAGAACGTTTAGTAGTCATTGTTCGGTGCACAAAAATCACAGAAATGATCGATCGTTTTACGCGCGAACGTCGAGCGTACGAGCCCAGCGCCATCCTTCTGACATACGCCTGCCCAGCAGGCGCGCCGGCCGAACGTACCTAAACTGCGGAGTGACACCCCCCTGCTCGCGCTTGGTCGGGTGGGCGGGATCGAAACTATTGTGCTTTTAATACTGTGCTGTGGGAATGATTAATGAATGAATAACCTAACGTTTATTCGTTTCGTTCCGTATTGACATTAGTAGTTACTAATTAGTAGTCGTTATTCGAATAAAGACATTAGTATACTACTAATTTTGCATTCGAATGGCCAAATTAGTAGTTATGAATTAGTCGAAAAGGAAAATCATTCGGAGTCGCGCATCGCTACCGAGTGGCGCATGGCGGGCGGCGCGCGCGGCGCGCAGGGCGGGCGGGCGAGAATAGCGGGGCGGGGAGTGGGAGGCGATGCCCCCCGGGGAATTATTCGCCCGCTCCCCTTCCCCGCAGAGAAGTATTCATAATGTTTCGCAATAATTCGCGGTCTAAGAAAATATTTCAATTTCGATAAAAATAAACGTGAGCGTTGTTTTTAAAAACGAAGTGCTTGCCTACCTATTTGCTCAGTGATGGATTGATGGTGAATTGGTTGTTATTATTAGTGTAGCGTAATTAGCGTAAGTAAAATTTGAATGTTTATTTTATTCCTTACCTATGTAAGGCGACATTAACAACAAAAGTAGGTACCTACTTACAGCATCTGCATAACACTAAAATTAATTTTTATACTTACTTGTTATTACTTAGGTACTAGCGACCCAGCCCGGCTTCGTTTGAACAATTTGTGGGTGCTTCGAATCTGTGATAACTTCTAATTCTAAAGTGTTCATTTAAATGAAATACGGTATTTAAAGGATAATTTTGATCCACCTACATTAAATGGCCAAGGTTATTTATAAGGTACTTATTTGGATAAGGATTAATACTGATTAGGAGAAATTAGCTTTGCAAATAAAGTAATATTTTTAAATAACTTAATAAATATAAAAATTACTGTGAGTCAACCTATAGAAATAAGGCGACTTCGGGTCTTTTTTGTAGGCCTCTTTATGATATACAATGCCGTAGTAAATTATTTTCACGTAGGTAGGTATCTCATACGGTTAAGGGTGGTATTCCACTTATCAAAGATCTTTGTCCAAGAAATTGGACGTCGAATGTATGAAATTGGACGTCAAAGTCGTCCAATATGCGTCCAATTTCTTGGATCCAATGCATATTGGACAAAGATCTTTGATAAATAGAATACCACCACCCTTAGCCAGCAGCGTTCGCAATGTAAGCGCTCGAAAAATCGTTTTTTGACGGCTTCATCAAAAAACATGTAATTTTTCTCTATTATATAAATACGTAAGTAGAATGTTTTGTATGAAGGTATTTATTTATAAACCTTCGAGAATAAATTTTCTAAATAACAGTGACAGCTGCGTCGAAATCCGATGCGTGGTTTAAAAGAAGAAAGGTTCGAAACAGACAGACAGAGGCGGAGAGCGACTTTGTTTTATACTATGTACCTACTTACCTACCTAGTGATAGTGAAGTGATGACCTAAGCCTCGGCACGGCACTTGTATTGCTAGGTACCTTAGTACCTACGACCACTTATATTGTGGTTCGACGGCTATGCCGATGACGGCTATACTCCATGCCGAGTTTTGTACTTACCTAGCAGTGGCGAAACGAAAGGGTACATACCTACAAGCCGATTCTAATCGGCTTACCTTAATATCATAGTTTAAAAATGTGTTTTCATCAGTTTCAAGCAATTCAAGATCATTAAAAATTCGCTAAAATAATAGGTACTTAGGTAGGGTATATGTGCCTACTCAAGTACCTACTTCTACACTTAAAACTTCCACAGAAATTTTATTTAAGAGGTACCTAGGTAGTAAGATATCCATCCATACTTCTTTTACTATGATTGACTATTTTTCTTGCTAGGTACCTAGGTATTTAAAAATAAGTGTCAACTGCTTTCTACTGCTTTTTTACCGATTGATGCTTTTTTATCGTCACCTAATCCCGTATTTTACGACAATCGAAATATTCCGAATATTTCGTAATACTTCAGAATATTTCGTAAGTATTCCACGGGAATTATTCGGAATTTTTCCCGACAGCAACTGTAGTTCTATCTTACCTCCAATACTCCATGTAAAAAGAGTCAGCAATATATTTATTTGACCTATTTTTGGCAACATTAAAACGTGACGTCATAGTAATGCATGATTGAGGCCGGTTGCATTTTTTGTTTCTCGGTATGTGTAGGTATGCCCAAGAAATTTGTATGTTGTTGTAGTATGGAAGCCACACCCTGAATTAAAAACTGAGGAAGAAAAATTTGACATTTCTTTTTGTTCGGGCCCCTTTATCTCTTTCTAAGTAAACAGAAAGAGGGTGCCCACAATTTATTTTCAGACAGGACTTCGTTGGGGACTTTGATAGGGGGTGTCGGGCGGGAACTCAATATTCAAAATAAATATCAACAACGACAGGTTCCTGCCAGGGTGTGAGTGAGATAAGAGCCCTGTGTTTTCGGCATTACAAAATGACAGTTTAAGCCCATACGACCCATTTTTTTTAACCGGGAGCCCCCCAGCTTAATTATGCGGTCAAACAAGTAGTGACAACACAGTCGGTTAATGGTTTCTATAGCTTTATTATATGTATAGATGTAGGTACGGAACCCTCGGTCGGCGAGCCCGACTCGCACTTGTCCGGTTTTTTTATTTATATTATCAATGATAGCTTTAATTTGGAACTAAGCCTTTACAGTCATCAGACAAGCGGTTTCTATTTTGAACCAGGTTTAGTAACACAAGGAAAAATTCTCTCTACGCGCGCATTGGATGCTGGAATAGCATAAAGGGACAATGTTGTTGACGACTGAATGGCACAGAGGTTTGGATACCCTTTATTTATTAATTGTATTTATTAATGTACTGTACCGCATAGGTTTTTTTTTAATTAAGGGACACGGTCAAATATAAAGCTGAAAAACGGGATGTCCCATAAAATGGGGACACTCTTGGTCAACCTAGGAAACATCCACCATTTACCGAAGTTCAAAATTTGACATCATTCGATCAATGTTGAATTGTTGACATTTACAATGAGTTAGAAAGAGACGGAGGGGCCTCGAAAACATTAAAATGTCACGGAATTTTGTCTTCAATCTTTTGTTCGAAGTGTGGCTTCCAGCTTTACCTACAGTTCCATGGGTATGCTATGCCTCACTTTTTCCACAGAATAAATAATAATGCTAAGGCACAGAAGACTCACTCTGCAAGCTCATTCAAATAAAAATAAATCTTTCTGCGTGGAAATAAAGTCCAGTTCCGGTTGCTTTGTCATCGCTTGCCTACTGTTTAATAACCTAGAGTTCGCGCATGCAAGCAAAACTGTACCCAATAGCTACGCGCGAGCGTTTCTATTTCTATGAATGTCTCAAACAGCTCGCTCGCTGGTTAGGGTTGCGAGCGACTTGCGAGTTCGGTTTTGTTGTTTCTTTTGTTCTTTCTTTTATTTAGACACCCGTAAACACAACAGTATCTTATATACGGATTATAAGAACGTTTAGTAGTCATTGTTCGGTGCACAAAAATCACAGAATTGATTGATCGTTTTACGCGCGAACGTGGGGCGTGCGAGCCGCGCGGCATCCTTCTGCCATACGCCTGCCCGGCAGGCGCGCCGGCCGAACGTACCTAAACTGTGGAGTGGCACCCCCCTGCTTTTTCGTAGGTAGGTATGCCATATCCATAGGATTCGTACTCAGAGGAGTAAACCGGTTCACAGCAATGTTGCCGATCCGCTTCATAGCATGGCTTGTAGAAGACGATAGAGACGGCTGTGGTTTGTATCATTAGACTTTCTCACACCAAAACTGGAGAGTTGATAAATAAATACCTATTATAGGTAGTACGTCTCCAAACAGCGCAAACTTCAGCGTGTTTCGTGGCGGTTGATTGACAACAACTGCGCTACTCTTAGCGCCGTTGTTTTCAACCGCGGCCCAAACGGGCGAGCGGTCGCCGCGGATTATAGCCATTTTCTCTTCCTAAATAATTAGCAGACCGCAATTAGTTATGAGTTAAGAAACGCTGACTTTATAAACTCTCAACGAACCGAGTACACATGAGAGTAAAATAGCCGTCATAAATTATTATCTCACTCGAAATATTTTTGTATTTACAATATTGGCAACTGAACCACATGTGATGTGTCATCATCATCATGTCAGCCGAACGACGCCCACTGCTGGGCATAGGTCTCCCCCAAGGATCTCCACAACGATACGCCTTGCGCTGCCCGCATCCAGCGGCCTCTCGCGATCTTGACCAGATCGTCGGCCCACCTTGTAGGGGGCCTGCCCACGGAACGTCGTCGTTCGGTACGCGGTCACCATTCGAGAACCTTTCCGCCCCAACGGCCATCGGTTCTCCGCGCTATGTGTCCCGCGCACTGCCACTTCAACGATGCAATCCTTCGAGCGATGTCGGTTGTTTTAGTTCTCCTCCGGATCTCATCATTTCTGATTCGATTGAGCAGGAAAATACCAAGCATCGCTCACCCCATTGCTCGCTGGGTGACTTTGAGCCTTCTTATGAGACCCATAGTAAAAGACCACGTCTCACTTCCATAGGTCATTACTGGCAACACACACTGGTCAAAGACTTTCGTCTTGTAGTGTAGTCCTTCGTAATTCGCGCGTAATTCCTGCGTAATTCCTCAGTCACAAAAAACTTTACAGCATGATAAAGTATCAATAAATTAAAAGTATGGTATAAATTTCCAAAAAATAATAATAATAGAAGGTTAGGTATTTTTAATGACTCTTATTTCATTGATATCATTTTTAGGAAAAATGCTCCGTCTAAACTTTCTTCACCGGACATATTCATGTAACGTATAAAAACAATAATATGAAATATCCAAAAAAATATCCCAGCAGAAACACCAAATTTCAATAAAACAATTGGGGTGACTTGAACTGAAAAATGTCTCTGTCGAACTTTTTAACGGAATTATACCATTTTGCCAAGCATACTCATGCTTGAAAAAAGTTTTGGATTTTTATCAAGTATCACATACTAGTAGTATAAATAACTCATTTGGTAAAATAATTTTGGACTGAGAAATTACTCTGTTCAATATATAAACAGATTTGTTTATTTAGGTATAAATACCGAACTTCCGTGTGAGTTTTTTTTTTGGATAATCATTTAAAAGTTTATGGCTCATGCTATTTTATAACCCAGCAAAGTTTCATCGACTGAGGAATTAGTGTATGGGTCTCCATACAAAGAATCTGTTCATTGCCTACACTATTGAGACATTGAGGTATTTTGGACGCGAATATATGTCAGAGCTTCCCGAACGCTGCCCATCCGAGCTGGATTCGACGACAGATCTCTTTCTCAAAGTTGGACTTACGTAACTGGACCGTCTGTCCCAGGTACCTAAACATAGTGGTCACAACTTCGAATGTAATGTTCCCAACGTTAACTGGAGCGGGTGGAACATGGGCATTGGACATGATTTTCTTCTTATCCATGTTCATCTTAAGACCCACTCTTTGAGAAGCATTACTGAGATCTTTGAGCATTGTGTTCAGGTTAACATTTTTATTATCGAACTAACAATCCAAGTCATTTCTATCCACCCAAATTATATTTATAATTATATTGATTATATTCACCCAAACCCATTTTATAAGATAGCTAAAATAAAGTAAGGTGAAAGTTTTTACAGATGTTTTATCTCCAGAGCGCGCCACGCTTGTGTGTGTAAATGTACATGCACACCATAAAGTAACTTTTTGTATATAGGAAATAGAGACCAATCTTGGGCCCCTTTATTGGAAGTGCATAACTAACACTATCTGTTGTCGGGTGCAAGCAGCTTTTGGTGTATAAACACACACATAAACACATTATATAGTGATAAAAAAGTGACACCTATGGCCTGGTTATAACAACTTTTTTTTAATATAATTTAATCTATGGTACATAGAGCTTAGCTGTAGTAATAAAATCTTGTGTATGCCACCCATCTCTGGAATGAAGCGATCGAAAAACATGGCGAATCCCTTGCCGTATCGCTCGACATCTCCAATATTTTGATAGGGTCTGGCATGGCAGCCTCATAAGCAAGCTTCCCTCATACGGTATCGCTGATAGCTTTTGCACTTGGATTGCTGACTTCCTCTGGAATCGCCTAATCCGAGTTGTGGTGGACGGTCAATCATCCGACCTAAAAGACATTAATGCAGGTGTTCCGCAAGTATCTGTCTTGTCTGCAACACTGTTTCTTCTGCATATTAATGACCTGCTGGTGAACACTACTATCGGGTATGCAGATGACACCACCATAACTAACAGATATATTACAACTGCAAAGGCTACCAATGTTGAAATCCAGTCTTGTCGAGTCCCTTGTTGCGCAAATGAATCTGGCACTTCAGGCAGTCTCCGATTGGGGCGAGGCCAATCTTGTCAGTTTCAATGCCACTAAAACGCAGGCTTGTTTATTCACCGCAAAACGGAGTCCTTTCCAACTGACTCCGACTTTCCAGGGTGTATCCTTGCCGATAACCGAAAATCTGCAACTTCTTGGCCTGAACTTATCATCCAACCTGAATTTTGGAGAGTACATCGATTCCATAGCAAAGTGTGCTGCTAAGAAACTGGGCGTCCTCTCTAGGGCTAAGCGGTACTTCACGCCGGACCAACTGCTTTTGTTATACAAAGCGCAGATTCGTCCGTGCCTGGAGTACTGTTGTCACCTATGGGATGGTTCTGCTAAGTATCAGCTAGAACTTCTGGAATCGATCGAAAACCGTGCCAGGAAGCTCATTGGAAACTCAGCGTTGGCTACGGCGGAACTTCAGAGCCTTAGTTACCGTCGCAAAGTTGCGTGTCTATCGGTTTTTACCCGACTACGGCAAAGCAAAAAAAAGGAGGGTTATGAGTTTGACCGGTATGTATGTATGTATGTATGTTTGTATGTATGTTCATCTGTTCCCGCATAAGTTCTAAACTGCTGATCATATATTCACAATTGAGGTATCGTTGGAAGCGTCTTGATTGTCTGCTGGTTATAGGCTATGTCACGTCACATGAAATTGAATATGGCGCCCTCTAGACGACATAAAGTTGTGAACTAAAAAACTTTTTTTTGAGAAGAATATCGTGTTTGGTATCAAATGAAAGCTCTTGGTGAGCTCGTTTCAAAAATATATATTTTATTAGTTGTTGCTTGCGGCTTTGCTTGCATAAATCGAATTTTGACTTTATCACGAAATTCATCATCATCATATCGCCGAACGACGCCCACTGCTGGGCATATCCCTCCCCCAAGGAACTTCACAACAATCGATCATGCGCTGCCCGCATCCTGCGGCTTCTCGCGACTTTGACCAGATCGTCGGTCCACCTTGTAGGGGGCCTGCCCACGGAACCGGTACGCGATCGCTATTCGAGAACCTTTCCGCCTCAACGGCCATCGTTTCTCCGCGCTATATGTTCCGCCCACTGCCACTTCAACGGTACAATCCTTCGAGCGATGTCGGTGGTTTTAGTTCGCCTGTGGATCTCATCGTTTCTGATTCGATCGAGCAAGGAAATATCAAGCATCGCTCTCTCCATTGCTCGCTAGGTGACTTTGAGCCTTCTTTTGAGACCCATAGTAAAAGACCACGTCTGACTTCCATAGGCCAGTAAGCCAGTAATGACTGGCAACACACACTGGTCAAAGACTTTCGTCTTGAGACATGGAGGTATTTCGGACGCGAATATATACCGGAGCTTCCCGAACACTGCCTATCCGAGCTGAATTCGTCGCGAGATCTCTTTCTCGGAGTTGGACTTACTAACTGGACCGTTTGCCCTAGGTAAACAAAGTGGTCAACAACTTCGAGCGTAATGTTCCCAACGACTGGAGCGGGTGAAACATGGGTATTGGATATGATTTTCGTCTTATCCATGTTCATCTTTAGAGCCGCTCTTTGAGAAGCATTACTGAGATCTTCGAGCATTAAGTTCAGGTCTTCCAAGGTCTCAGCCATAAGAACTACATCATCGGCAAACCGTATGTGTGTTAGGTGCTCGCCATTGATGTTGATGCCGCATCCTTTTCAATCTAGAAGCTTAAAAATATCCGCCAGCGCAGTTGTGAACAGTTTCGGACAGATGACGACGTCTCCCTGTCTCACACCTCGCTGTAGTTGGATAGGATTACAGCTCAGGTTCTGTAATCGGATTGACATGGTGGCGTTTTGGTATAAGTAAATGAGCACATAGATGTACCTGTGGTCTACTTGGCACCTCTGGAGAGACTGCAGCGCCGCCCAGCTCTCAATAGTATCAAAAGTTCGGTTTTCTGTATAACTAGCCGCAGCGTATGAATGTGTTCTTTGGTGCTATTAGCCTTTCCACAACCCGGCTTGTTCGGGAGGTTGGAAGTCGTCGGGTCTGTGGTTCTTCAAAAGAGTCCTATCACCCATCTTGAAAAACGCTTCTGCCCCATGCCTTTGTCGTTTTGCCCTCGAGGATGATTGAATTGAAAAGCTTTAAGTATCAGCTTTTCGCCCGCTCTCAGAAGCCCGCCCGCCGCCTTGTTGTTTTTAAGCTGCTTGAGAGCCATTTTTTTTAATTTGAGCCGGTATTGGTCGGAGCGTGGATTTTATCAACCGCGATCTTTCAAGCTTAACATTGATATTCAATGTGCCTCTGACCATACGGTGATCGCTTACTGTCTTAACAGCGGTGATCACACTGACATCATTGAGGATGTGCTTCTTGGTCGACATGTTAAATCGCTCCGTTATTGACTGTACCGTCCGGGCTGATCCAGGTCCATTTGCCGGTTACGGGCTTCCTGAAGAAGGAGTTCATCATAAACAGGTTCTCCGTCTCCATGAAGTCTGCCAACATCTGGCCGCTATCGTTCCATTGCCCAAATCCAAATTGCCCCACTCTTAACTCATCACTGCAACGTTGCCCCAACTTAGCATTGAAATCTCCCATCACAACCGTGTAGTGGGTTTTATAGCTATGCATGGGTTTCGAAACCTCCTCATACATAGACTCCACTTCGTCATCGCCATGTGTCGAGGTCGGAGCGTATACATTTAGCGAATACCGTTTCGATATTCTGAGTATCGGGTACGCTACCCGGCTCGACACGCTTCCGATGGTGATCACGTTGTTGACTAGGGACTTGTGGAATGTGGACAACACCTAGGGATTGTTGGTCGCCCTCCCGGTGGTAAAGTAAGTTACCGGATTGCAGGATAAGCAAGTTCTCTTCGGACTTCAGATAATCCAATGATGTCCCAGTGTAACTTACTAAACCTCTTCCAACTCTATGGGCTTCGAGACAGTCCGCAATATGCTCGTGTTGTAGGTTGCCAGGTCAAGTCGTCTGTGTTGGTAGCCTGGTCTTACCCGGGGATTCTCAGCACCCCCTGCCCCGCCGTTACCATAGCCGCGTAGATAGGAATAGCGGGGCCGCCGTGGACTGGGGGTTGATTGATTTGGTGTAAAACCCTTTGGGGGGGGGGGGGGGGGTTACCATAATCGCCACGCTTGGCCTGCCAAGTGTTGTGTATCTGCCCTCACTATAAACAAAAAAAAAAAGTATGTCCTGCTGTGACATGGAGACGCTGCTGCCCCTCTCTTGATGGCAGTTTTCCCTCTGTCGCCTCTTACGACACCCTCGAGAAGAAAGGGGGTAGTGCTATTATTTTTATGTGCCGGCACTACACAGCGCAAAATTATGACCCCAAAATAATGTAAATAAAAATTAAGTTCAAAAACTAAAACCCGACTACTGAAAAATCACGCTCTAAAAAGTATGAAACAAGAAAATATTCTCATCTGAAATTGCCGTGGTCGTATGCCCACGACTATATAATATAACAAAACAATATTTTCATTCTAGGGAAAAGTGGCATACGACCACGGCAATTTCAGATGAGAATATTTTCTTGTTTCATACTTTTTAGAGCGTGATTTTTCAGTAGTCGGGTTTTAGTTTTTGAACTTAATTTTTTTATAGAATACACTTTGGGGAGTGTGCGAGAGAACTGCACGACCTTGTTCCCGCAGCCCCTTTCCACCATCGGGGAACCAGACGCCGGCTAGCTTATCACCCTTACGTTGTTGACACTCCACCTGTCCGCACTAAACGCTAACGCTTCGCAGATTCGTTTCTTATGCGAACCGCTAAGGAATGGAATGCGTTGCCTGCCTATGTGTTCCCCGATAACTACAACCTTGGTATCTTCAAGGTCAGAGTGAACAGGCATCTCCTGGACAAGCATGCAACATCTTAGGCCACATCCTGTTAACAAACAAGATGGTGGTCAAATGCCTGCCCAGTTTTATATAAAAAAAATGTTTAGAATAATGTCTTCTGTTATTATATAAGGTTATTTATTGTGCGCCGGCACTTTCAAAATTTGTCAAAATGTATGGAGAATGAGTGATCTTTGATCTTAAATATCATATAAACTATGGGACTTTGAACTTAGCTGTAGTAATAAAAAATATTAAGAATAGTGTCTTCTGTTCTTATATTAAGTTTATTTTTGTTGGCCGGCACTTTAAGAAATAGCCCAGAATGGGTGATGTCCTTTATAAGGTTATTTTCATGTTACAAACAGACACTCCAATTTTATTCATTTGTATAGAGAAAAGATAACTTACAAATTCTTGATATAAATAATTATAATTATTCTACCCATAACAATAGGGAAAAGAATTGTGTGCACAATCAACATTATTATTAGGTATTTTCCTTGATAGCCTAACCAAATGGGTATTTGTCACAAAAGTTTGAATGACCATGCTATCAAATGTTTATTTCTAACCTATTAATTATAAAAGAAAAAACGATAAATTGAAACGATAATTAATGTTATCGGCAACAATTCAATGTTACTAATTACGTCACGAGGAGCCCATGGCGCAGTGGCTAGCGCTAAGCAACTTTCGCAATGGTCGGTCACGGGACGGGTGACCAAAAACTTTTCATCTCGAGCTCCTCCGTGCTTCGGAAGGCACGTTAAGCCGTTGGTCCCGGGTGCACATGCAGTCGTTAATACCCACCAACCCGCATTAGACCCGCGTGGTGGGGTCATATGTCATATAATATGACCTATTCTCCTTATCCATCTATAAGGAAGGCCTGTGCCACAGCAGTGGGGACATTAATTGACTGATGATGATGAATTATAAATTTAATGTGCAATAAAGTGATTTTTATTTATTTATTTATTATTAATCTATCTATATATATAAAATTGAGTGGACATAACTCACTCATCACGAAATCTCGAAAACTACTGTACCAACGAAGATGTAATTTGGCAGGAAGGTAGATTATGCCTAGGAGACGTCCGCTAAGAACGGATTTTAGGAAACTCCCCCCCTAAAGGGGTAAAATGGGGGGGTTAAGGTTATATGAAACTTCTTCATTAATGGATTTAGAAGCATGAAAATTGGTACGTTGGATACTGGTTATAACTGAAAATGATCTGAGTAAGCAAAGTAAAAAAATCTCCCCCTTAATAGGGTAAAATGGGGAGATAAAGTTTATATGAAACTTCTTCATTTCTGAACTTAGAAGTTTGAAAATTGGTATGTTGAATACTGATCACGATTGAAAATTATCTGCGTAAGCGAAGTTAAAAAACTCCCCGATAATGGGGTAAAACGGGCGGATTAAGCTTATATGGAACTTCCTCATTTCTAAACTTAGAAGTATGAAAGTTGGTATGTTGGATACTGGTCACGATTGAAAATGATCTGCGTATGCGAAGTTATAAGAAACCCATAATAGGGTAGAAAGGGGGGATTAAGGCTTATATGAAAACTTCCTCATTTCTGGAGTTAGGAGTATGGAAATTGGTATAAAGAATACTAGGTCATCATTAAAAATGATCTGCGCAGGCAAAATAATAAAAAAACACCTAATAGGGTAGAAAGGGGATAAATGAACTCTGGCCGGGAAAATTTCATACGGTTTTTTTAACTCGAAAAAAGTATTGTTCCCTTGGGATACAGTTTTTTTTGTTCACTTTATTCAATGAAGCATGGGTCCCATGACAGCTCATTTTCGTGTAAAGCAAACAATTCTTTAGGCGTTAGAACAAAACTCAAGAAAATCAGTATTACACATTTTTTAGCAAAGTATTGACTTGAGTTTTTGCATTTTGGTAGTTCAAGAGAAGGAGAATGTCCGGATATTATTCATACGATAGTAGCTCCTGTTTGTCTAGGTATCGTTACCTTCTTATGCCTAAACCACGGGTAGCGTGCTTGGCCTGCGATCGATGAGGTTATGTTACATTTGCAATGGTCTATCATGGGATTGCTGTTAAAAAATATATCGTGCTTTGGAAGACACGAGAAGCCGATGTTACTGGCTGCATTTGGATTGGTTAGTACACCATAACTTCAATGGGCCCGTGTGGAAGGTCATGGCCCATTCTCCTTATTCATCTATATGAAGGCCTGTGCCCCAGCAGCAGGGACATTAAAATAGATTGATGATGGTACTGATGCGACTTTAGAGAATGCATATCTACCTACTTTTTGACACAAAATTTTGCGATGTAGTACCTACTCGCGGACGTAGTCGCGGCCGCCGGCCATTCATATTCCTATTTCTACTATCCCTACTATTATTATAAATGCGAAATTGTATATGCTCACGTCAAAACGGCTGAACCAATTTTGATGAAATTTGGAATGGAGATATAGTTTGAGACAGTGCTTCCGGGTGCTCCTACTAATTACTCCTACTGATAGGAGCACCGGGACACCCATGTCCTGATGTAGCATCAGGAAAGGAAGGACATAGGCAAATTTTAACCGCGGGAATAAGGCTCATTCCCATGGTAAAATAAGTTTCTGCTCGGGCAAAGCTGTTGATTGGAATTGGTATTTAAGGCGATAGTTTGAGTTCATGGGAAGGATGATGTTTAGAATAGAGACAGTTTAAGGCCCTGGAAAGGACATATTTTACTTTTTACCGCGGGAAATCTCATTGTAAGTATAAATCACTTTAACCGCGGGCTGATTTGGGGGCAGAAATTGGTATTTAAGTAAATAATTTGAGACCCTGGCAAGGATTATAATATCATATTCCCACGGGAAAATCAATAAGTAGGTATTATTTGTTTACCCGTTTTTCACGTCCAAACGGAGTAACGGATCAATGTGATTTTTGGTACGGGGGTAGATTGGGAGCTAGAAAATGACATAGTTTATCCCGGAAAATATAACATTCCATCAGGATAATGTTGTGTAGTACACGCGGGCGAAGCCGCGGGCGGAAAGCTAGTTATGTCATAAAATTGTAACTATTCTAAGCTCAAACAACCAACATCGACATCGCTCGAAGTATTGCTCAGGTGTAGTGGCAGTGGGTGGGACACATAGCGCGGAGAATCGATGGCTGTTGGGGCGGAAAGTTTCTCGAATGGCGACCGCGTGCCGGACGACGTTCCTTGGGCAGGTCCCCTACAAGGTAAACTGACGAACTGGGTCAAGGTTGCGGGAGATCGCTGGATGCGGGCAGCGCAGGACCGATAGTTGTAGAGATCCTTGGAGGCCTATGTCCAGCAGTCGGCGTCGTACGGCTGACATGATGATAATGATTCTGCCCTTCTCAGTTGTATAATGTTGTCAGGTTTTACACTGACTGATTTTGTATGGAATTTTGCTTGCAATGCTTTCGTTCTTCTTTCAAACATTTCCATGTCATTCTTCTTTCCGCAGTTGTAGACCTACTTACACCTAAACTTGACTTACATGTTTTAGACTGGATTACTGAAAAATTACCTTGAGTAGTGCTATTGTAGTAAAACTGTCCACCGAGCGAGGACACCTGCGCATCTCCATCATGTTGCTGGATATCGCCAGACCGAACTCCTTCACGTACAGATCCGTGCTGAAGTGATATGTGTGTTCTGAAGTGATGTGTGTTACAGTAGAGTAACGACCATATTACCTGCCCACCGAGCGAGGACACGCGGCCGCCGTACTGTAGCTTGGGCGGAGGCAACACGCGCCCGCGCACCTCCATCATGTTATTGGATATCGTCAGACCGAACTCCTTCACGTACAGATTCGTGATGAAGTGATATGTGTGTTCTGAAGTGATGTGTGTTACAGTAGAGTAACAACCATATTACCTGCCCACCGAGCGAGGACACGCGGCCGCCGTACTGTAGCTTGGGCGGCGGCAACACGCGCCCGCGCACCTCCATCATGTTGTTGGATATCGTCAGACCGAACTCCTTCACGTACAGATCTGTGTTGAAGTTTGCGCGTCGAACCAGGTTGTTGATCTCGCGTTCCCTGTAGACAAAGATTTTGATATTAACCTGACAAATGTTTTGATATTGCTCTAACAAATCTGACAAACTTGCAACAACAGACTTTTGATGTATCTATGATATCTTGTTTTAAAATAGCCAAATTATTTATTTGACATTTATCATACTTCTTTCCATTGCATATTGGCCTGTTGCTAGTTTCTTTGTGTGTTTCGTTAATGTTCTTGTTTTCTCATGGTTCATTTTCAGGCCTACTATCTCGCTTTGCAATGCCAGCTGATTTATCTTTATATTTAAGTCTTCTGAGGTTCTGGCAAATAACATTATGTCATCAGCAAATCTTAAGTGTGTGGGTTGGTCGCCATCCACGTTTATGCCCAAATTAACCCAGTTTAGCACTCTGAATATTGATTCTTGTACTGCAGTGAACAGTTTTGGGGGCAAGGGGTCTCACTTTTTCCACATTAAACGATTCCCCTTTCTTTTCTAGGTGGATTCTTGCTGTACTAAATTTATAGACATTTCTGATCAGTCAGATGTATTTGTGCTCAATCTCTTTGTCACTTAGTGTTTCCCATATGTTTGTATAATATAAATAAATATACTTATATAATAATATATTAGACACCATCACATACATTGTTCCAATACCAAATTATAGTAGCTTGAGCACTAGTATTAAGGAAATTGGAAACAACGACGGGTATTACCACATACACCTAGACCCTAGGAAATATTGTACAAGTTTGTTTTCAATATTTGCCCGAACAACAACTAAACAACTATACTTATTAGAAACAAGACCAAAGTCCAAGATGTTACATACAAAATCAAGAGGCTCAAATGTCGATGGGCAGGCCATAATATGATAAGAGGAAAAGAAAAATGGAGCAAAATTGTAACAAGGTACCCCATAGAGGACAAAAGGAAAAGAGATCGACCACAAAGAAGGTGGGACAACGACACACGAGAAGTCGCAGGAGCAAAATGGAATATAGTGGCTGAGAATAGACATGAATGGAAGAGACTGACATTATCAAAAGCTATAAAATAGTAAATAATTTTACAACGCAACTTGCAACCTATATTGATTTCTTTATTATAATTTCTACATTATAAACCAAAGTAGCAGACATATATTGATACACAATATCCCGAATTTGGATCGCCCTTATCACATTTTATTACAAGCTGCAGTATAGACGCAGCAATAAAATATAAATTCTTCCTTAAAGGATAAATAGCACAGCTATTTTATTACCGGTATCATACAATAATAAATAATATTAGCCTTACCTATCAGGTGCTGAACGTGCCGTAGCTTTGATCATGGTTGAAGTTTGCATGTCTGTCAATTTCTTAATACATCTTTGGCCTGGTACTATGTTACATACTTCTAAAGGAAGGTATGTATGTTTATGCTCCTGCCCGACTTGGAGGCATGGCAAATGTGGATATCTTAGCTTCATCTTATATTTATCAAGAAAGTATTTGGCTACAGTACATTCTACGGTTTGTCCATTATCTAATTGGAGAGGAAAACTGTAAAGAAAAGAAATTTTAGATACAACTAATATCTCCCGCTGTTTTATGCTACTAATATTGAAATAACACTTACGACTGCATCTGTGCAGGTCTGCGTGTAACATTACATACTCTATATTTTCTTTTCATTGTACCACAGTGTGTGATCTCTATTTTAAGCCCTTTAATTTCTTTAGTGAACTTGACTCTCTGAGAGTCTGTTAGAGGTTTTCGTTGATCATTGATATCCCGAATATCAAGAACTTCACACATAAATTCAATAACTGGTTGAGCCTTATAGAAGGCAGTGGCAGAAACTGTAATAAAAGTTTTTTTTAAATATAAAGTATTGAGTAACAAAATATTTAGTAAGGTTAGCAAACTTCATAAAATTTTGTATGACAAGAAGTTCACTAAGTACCATCAATATTCAGCATCATTTTCCACTGGCTAGGCCGCACCGACTGGTGAAAACCAAACCAAACCTCTCGTCCACCACCTAAAGGATGATAGTATCCTTCAGGTGAAGAAAAGAATGATCTTCCAACAGGAGTGTACATCATTGAAGGCAAGTGCCTCATCACCACATCAAGAGCTAATATGGCGTCATATGGTATCTGCCTTGTACGTCCTTCCAGTGCCTCTTCAAGAGCAAACAATGACACCTGAAAGACACAATAATTACTTCAAAATATTGAGGGAAATAAAATGTTATATAAATTAAGTTGACAAAGGAAGAATCTGACCTGCGCAACCCATTTTATAGTGACACGGAAAACTCTATCCTTGCCTTCCCCTGGCAATATAACCTCCAGTTCCACTCTATCATTGCCGATGGGCAAGGGGTCCCTGGTGTACAGGTTGTTTCTTCCATCAAACACTGGTTTTAGTGCTCCAAAAATTTTGTTATAACAATGTACCATAGTTTCAACAATTTCTCTATTTACCTAAAATAACAATATAATTAGATGTTTCCCATTTTTCCAAGATGAAAGATTCTTTAATATGAATTTTTAAAGATAAACACATCTTTTAAAGAGGAATGTTCACAAAAAATATGCTAGTATTCAATACTTACCTTCCTAGGGCATTTGTCAGGTTGTATATTAACATCATAATGATGAACAAATCCTCTAGGCATAGATATTTGAAAGTGATTGGCACGGAGCATAATAGGCCGTCCTTCATGGCCAAGATTTGGGCGTCTAGGACATGTCAACACAGGAAGATCAGGTGGAGGGGCAGCTGCCGGCGACACCAAGGACATGGGCCCTGCTGCTGCAGCTGCACCCGTGGCTGGGGTCCCGGTTGTGGGCGCAGTGCTAGCTGCACCGGTAGCTGCACCTGTCGTGCCTGCAGCAGTGCTCACTGTTGCAGACACTCCTACAGCACCACTACTTGTCTCCCCCGCTGGAGCTGTTGAACCATTACATTCAAAATTAACATTATTGCTAAGATCAATCAATTACAAAACATTTGGCAAGTGTCTTTAAAACCACTGAGTAGCTTACTGCACTACTTTAATGAATTTTTACAGAAGCATAGCAATCCATCTATCAAATAGGTATTTAAAAAAAACCAAAGTGATCCAATACAAATTCCAGCTTTCCTGTTAGATATTTGTAAATAATACTTATTTATAGAACTTGTTTCGTATAATTCAAAATAATGCTAACTTACATAATATAAGAATATTTTCCATGTTCAATTCGGCTTTGTGTTTAAAGCAAAAACAAAATCTCAAAGTGTGTTGTTGCTTCTCATGTCACATTCATGTAACTTTTCATTACAGTTGGTCAAATTTGCAACCTAACAATAATTAAGAAAATAAACACTAAACACAGTAAATTTTATGAGGATGTGATGTGATGTGATAATGGATTGAATAGTACCTACTTAAAACTCTGGCATATTTTAACAAATTTACAGTTACAAAATTAAGGTTAGGCCTAAAATAACTAGTTTACACTCATAATAATGTGTAGCATAACAGTAATTAATAAAAATTATAATAATTAAATTTGGCGTGATAGGCTAGACTATTTAGTAATACACCCTTACTGAGAATTATCCAAGATCTGACGAATTATCTTGTTTTTGTCTTTATTCACTTGGAATAATTATTATCGCATTGCATGCTAGGACATTTTTATCGTTTAAACCCAAGGAAAAGAAGAAAATCGTCGCCAACATATTATTTAGGGCACAAAGAAATGATGATGCTGGTGTGCATGTATTAATCATTGATGATCATTTGGGCGATTAGTTACTTACGTTGACCAACGGGGTACATTTTTTCTGTTATATGATTGATACAATAAAAAAATTAAAATAAAGAAATGTAGACTCCTCGTGTTTTAGATTGCTAAAATGTGAAAAAGGTACATTGGTGAATTATCTCGTCTTCATTCACAGATTAGGATTAGACACCTTCAGTAGGTATGTATTTTGACATGACATTCGGATGTCAGCTTTTACAAAAACACCAAAGAGCTTAGACTAAATACTGAGGTAACTGGAGAGTGCAGTACTAACACTTTTTTGTGGCACTGTGGCTGTCTTCCGTTCCGTCTCATCTACACTTTGAAAAAATACGTATGGCCATAAGAGACAACTGACAGCCACTACGTACTAAACATGAAGCTCGACTTAATACATAAGAAGTTACTCTATGCTTAATACTGAGCTAACTGGAGAGTGCAGTACGAACAATTTTTTGTGACCACGAATGAGAGATTTTCTACCAGCAAATTTAAAAAAAAAGTTTATTTATTAGCTCGATAGATGGCGCTGACCTGACATGAATCCCTCACCTCTATTGTTTATTACCACTCAGAGATGGGCCTATTTCTCGAAAGATACAAGTTTACAAGATCACAAGCTTCGAAATGTAACATGGACTTGTAAATTCTGTTTCACGAAGTAAATAACAAGTGTTTTTTACGGTAACAAAAAAGAGTGTCATTGGAATACCTAATGACATATAAATGCATTGGCTGATAAATATTTTTCATCTCTCATATTCGAAAAGTGATGTATATTTAAGGCCTAATCAGACGAAGGACTTTTGTCCCCGTGGGACAAAAAGTCCCTGTACGTCCAAAATATTTCCTCCGGGTACTTGTCGCGGACTCAACGCATATAGTGTGCGGTCATTTGTTGCCCGAAGACGTACTTCACTATCGGGCGCTCAATGCAGACTAAAGTTCGTTGTGTGCGTTGTTACGCCTATTTACGTTTGTTCTATTTTTTTCGGGGACTACCGCGAACTTTTGTCCAGTCCAGTCTCTCGGTGTCCGCCGTACTTTCGGGGACTTTTTGTCCGCGGTACTTTTAGTTCCTTGTGTGCGTTATTCGATACAATTTATAAGGGATCTATATCGATGGACAAAAAAGTACTCGGCGGACAGTCCCTCGTCTGATCAGGCCTTTAAACTGAGCAGTGGGTTCAAAACTCTGCGTTGCACCCTAGGGTGTAAAAGTATTTTTAAAAATAGAACTGAATTTGGTTACAGTCAACCATAGAGCTATCTCATCGGCAATGAAAAAGTTTTCTACTGATGTTGTATGGGGTGGGGGGGCCGGAACTGTTTCAAAAATAAATTTTATAAAAATGAGAATATCTCAAAAACGGTGCGTCGAAGCTAAAATCTAACAAAATTTTCAACCCCCTATGGTACTCCGGAGATACATAGGAGGCATCCGATGGACATATATTTTTTTTATTTTTTGTTTAATTGAACTTCAAATTTTTTTAATATAATAGAAAAAATAGAGAAGGCGATGCCCCCCGCCACCATTCTTTTATTTTTCTAGGTAGTTTTAGTTGTTTTTGTTGCTTTTCTTATACTATAGGGGGATGAAAAGCAAAGTGTATTTACTTTCCATAAACTCGAAATGAAAGTAGAGTGTATTACTCGGCCGCAAAATTATTTTCACCTCGGGCGACGTATATTGAATCCCTCGCTGCGTTCAGGATGCTACTTTAGAATCCTTCACTGCGCTCTGGATTAAAATTTAAAAAAAAAGTTTATTTATTAGCTCGATAGATGGCGCTGACCTGACATGAATCCCTCACCTCTATTGTTTATTACCACTCAGAGATGGGCCTATTTCTCGAAAGATACAAGTTTACAAGATCACAAGCTTCGAAATGTAACATGGACTTGTAAATTCTGTTTCACGAAGTAAATAACAAGTGTTTTTTACGGTAACAAAAAAGAGTGTCATTGGAATACCTAATGACATATAAATGCATTGGCTGATAAATATTTTTCATCTCTCATATTCGAAAAGTGATGTATATTTAAGGCCTAATCAGACGAAGGACTTTTGTCCCCGTGGGACAAAAAGTCCCTGTACGTCCAAAATATTTCCTCCGGGTACTTGTCGCGGACTCAACGCATATAGTGTGCGGTCATTTGTTGCCCGAAGACGTACTTCACTATCGGGCGCTCAATGCAGACTAAAGTTCGTTGTGTGCGTTGTTACGCCTATTTACGTTTGTTCTATTTTTTTCGGGGACTACCGCGAACTTTTGTCCAGTCCAGTCTCTCGGTGTCCGCCGTACTTTCGGGGACTTTTTGTCCGCGGTACTTTTAGTTCCTTGTGTGCGTTATTCGATACAATTTATAAGGGATCTATATCGATGGACAAAAAAGTACTCGGCGGACAGTCCCTCGTCTGATCAGGCCTTTAAACTGAGCAGTGGGTTCAAAACTCTGCGTTGCACCCTAGGGTGTAAAAGTATTTTTAAAAATAGAACTGAATTTGGTTACAGTCAACCATAGAGCTATCTCATCGGCAATGAAAAAGTTTTCTACTGATGTTGTATGGGGTGGGGGGGCCGGAACTGTTTCAAAAATAAATTTTATAAAAATGAGAATATCTCAAAAACGGTGCGTCGAAGCTAAAATCTAACAAAATTTTCAACCCCCTATGGTACTCCGGAGATACATAGGAGGCATCCGATGGACATATATTTTTTTTATTTTTTGTTTAATTGAACTTCAAATTTTTTTAATATAATAGAAAAAATAGAGAAGGCGATGCCCCCCGCCACCATTCTTTTATTTTTCTAGGTAGTTTTAGTTGTTTTTGTTGCTTTTCTTATACTATAGGGGGATGAAAAGCAAAGTGTATTTACTTTCCATAAACTCGAAATGAAAGTAGAGTGTATTACTCGGCCGCAAAATTATTTTCACCTCGGGCGACGTATATTGAATCCCTCGCTGCGTTCAGGATGCTACTTTAGAATCCTTCACTGCGCTCTGGATTAAAAATAGCGCCCTTGTCGTAAATATGCTATTTTGCTCCCTTGTAATACAATCTACTATTATCTTAATGTCAATGTCACTGACATTACACTCGTAATTATAGTGAATGATTTCTTCTAAAATGGCCGCCAACTTGTGATTCTGATGTTCTACTATAGTAAAAATACAAGTACTTCACTAGCTTTCTTACATAATAGGGTATTTTACTGTTGTTGAAATGTAGATATTTAATGATGACGTTAAAAAATATTGCAATTAAGAATACCAAATGTGAAAAAATAATTTGAATCTGTTTTATAATAAAAGAATTATAGTCTGTTTGATTTTGACTATAGCTGTCTCTTTCTAAAACGAAATCTTCTATGGCGTGACTATGACACTACTAACCCACTGACGTCACTAAGATAGCGTCCTGTCCTTGTCTAATTATAAAGTTTGAAGTCCTATATCTTTGAAAATATTCAAGATAATTCAAAATGAAAACTTGTTTTGTGTAGCTAATATTTCGAAAAACATTTTAAAGAAATAAAAAAAATCAGTAAAATACCGTATTGTAGACTTGTAAAAATGGTTAAACAGGGCCCTTGCCATAATTTTAAAAAAGCAAACCCATGTCTGATGAACGCCATCTGTTGAGTTTTTTGGAACTAACATTTTTCTTTTTTAGTCATCTGTCGAAAAATCCCTCATTACACAGTGGCTGTCGACTTAAGTCGAGCTTCATGATTTACACACTAGACTAGCATCTGTCATAAAACATTTTTGTGCCTACTTGACTATTTGAGTATCGCCAAAGCCATCTTCTATCTCACTCGTTGCACTAGGAGCGCAAGCAGCCAAGAAATAATAGTGGGCCATGGTATCGCCATTTTGGCGCTGTATGTCAAGGCTGGGGGCTACCCTCTTCAGTACTCAGAGGGGCTACAGGCTAAAGCCCCCAGTACAGTCCCCGTACCGGCTAAAAAATATGGGTATGGACATGAGCTTCATTTGACATTTGAAGCCCATACTATGTCCATATACAGTGCCACAACCTTTTCTGTGCCGGTGACAGCGGCGCTACGTACGTTTTTCTTTTTTTTTTGTAGTAATTTAACCGGCCCTGACTTCTAAAAACTTCAGCCGCCAGCAGCGCTATGGTTGGACATCAACTTGACAGCAAAATGACATTAAAAAAAATCACGTTACTTTCACATTTTGGCCACCGGCACAGCAAAGTTTGTGGCACTGTAAGAACAAAATATGGGCCTCAAATGTCAAATGAAACCCATGGCCATATCCATATTTTATCCGTCGCAGACGGCAATCACACGCAAACCGGCCTTGGGGGGCTACCGGCTAAGAAATCTGGATATGGGTATGGGCTTCAACTGTCATTTGAATTCCTTATTCTGATAGATTTTTGCTGCTTTGTTCTGTTGAACGTTGCTAGCTAGTTATCGTTTTACCCGACGTCACAAAACAAGGAACTGATAGCGGCTATTTTGTTTATAAAATTGACTTAAAGTTCCCAAAAACGTATGAAGTTCATATCCATAAAGTTACGCGGTAGCCCCCCTGTACACGATGGCCCATCATCATGAAGCTCGACTTAATACTAAGGTAACTGGGGGGCTACCGCGTAACTTTATGGGTATGAACTTCATACGTTTTTGGGAACTTTAAGTCAATTTTATAAAGAAAATAGCCGCTATCAGTTCCTTGTTTTGTGTCGTCGGGTATAACGATAACTAGCTAGCAACGTTCAACAGAACTAAGCAGCAAAAATCTATCAAGATAAGGAATTCAAGTGACAGTTGAAGCCCATACCCATATCCATATTTCTTAGCCGGTAGCCGGTAAAGAACTCCAGGGGGGTCCACCCTGGGGGTCTACCGGCTAAAAATATGAAGTTCAGATCCATATTACTGATTTCAAGCCCATACCCATAATATGGGCTTCAATTGGAGCTACCGGCTAACTGTTTTTCCGGATCTGGATTTCGCGAGTGAATGATAGTCGCGTCTTGTTGCATCATATCAAATAAATACCAATATTTAACAAAATATTATTATTTCTCTGCATTTTTTACTCTTATTATTTATATTTTAAATGACAACGGACAAAGTCGATAAAAACAATTAATTTAGTTCTTCATAGTATTAAAAACAAGTATTCCTAAAATAAATAATGTACGTATCAATTAATAACCAAACGCAAATGACAAGCCTTTCTAGAGTATTCCACTTATGAAAGATCTTAGTCCAATATGCATTTGATCAAAGAATTTATCAATGAAACCATTCGAAGTTGTCCTCGTCCAATGAGCGATTTTCTGAGAGGCCATAAAAAAAAAGCTTCCAATTGCTTCACTAGATGGCGTTGAATAAGTATGTACACGTCTATGGTATACTTTGGTATGAAACATATTTAAATTAATTACTTTTTAACAACCCAAAGGAAACTAATAATATATTAAATAAGTACTACTGTGAGGAACAGAAACGAAATAGGTAAATTTAAAGATTTAGGTAAATAAATAACATCTGTCTGACGTTCCGTTTTACGTAAAAAAGTCGCGTCAAAGTAAAATTTATAACGTTCCGTTCCTTCTAACTGCATAGGTGGGACAGCGCCATCTAGTGACTGAGCTTTCAGAAAATCGCCCATTTCTTGGATCAAATATTTGATAAGTGGAATACCACCCATAACTTTACTTTTTGAATTAAGTAAATAACACAAAATTAATAAAATATAACGAAAAAGGCATATCTTTGAGGGTTAACTATGGTTTCTCTTCGATTTGTGTGCGCTAATTACGTGAACAATTTGGCAAATGACCCCGTCATGGCAAAATTTTGTAGAAGTTATTGTTTGGGTCATTTTGTGGTTAATGTTCTTCATTCCCTCTTAAGATACTACCCGTAAGGCTCATTATCAGAGCAAGGTTGCAGATATTTATCAAGATTTAAAGAAAAGCAGACCGAATGTTCCTTATAAGTTTAATATTGACATGATGGAATGGACGGCTTCTCCAAGACAAGAACATTGTTTATAAGATGATAATTACAGAGAAAACCATTCAACAGAACCTTTAAAAGATAAACAGTACAAAGTATACCGTAATAATGTCTTAAAATATGTGTTGTGAACTTGTGACAATAACAACTTGGTTAATAAATGCATGATGATACCATTTTGCTAGTTCTTTATTTCTGGTTGTTAATTTCTTGTACTTACCTACTTATACCTTTGTGTTTACATAATTATAGTATATTGTGACAAATTCAGACTAAACAAAGCCAATATTCTCAATTAAGAAGTGCCACAACACAACCCTTCCAGAATTGAAAATAAGCAATGTTTAGTTTCTTGAATTCATATTTTTAACACTTATTTATGTAACATAGGTAGGTACTTATTTTTATCATTATCTTTATTTTATATAAATTTGCTATGAAAGAGAAATAAAATTACTATAACGGTTTTACAAAACAATAAAACCGATATTATGTGCCGAGAGGGAAAACATACAGCATTGTCTATGAAGAAGCAGTGTGTACTTAGGTTTACGATGGTGTGGTCTGGCCTTTAGCCATAGACAAAGTCGATCTTCCACTATTCATCCGCTAGGTGTCGCCCATGAAGTTTGACTTAATACTCTGAGGTAACTGGAGCTCTCACCCTGAATAAAAAAGTGTCGCCAGCAAATTTGACATTTATGTATGTAGTGGCTGTCAGCTGTCTCATATGACCATATATTTTTTTAAAGTGTAGGTGAGACGGAAGACAGCCACTGTGTTATTTGTGGTATTCAAAAAATTGTTCGTACTGCACTCTCCAGTTACCTCAGTATTTAGTCTAAGCTTTTTGGTGTCGCATGTGTCCCCAGCATAAACTTATTATACTCTAGTAATAGTATAAATAAGTTTATGGTCCCCAGCTAGGGCGGAAGGTGTCTGCCGCACTGACCTCTATTACACCTACCACTGGACTGGCTGACGTAAAATATTTTTGTGATCATTTGAATATCGCCATTTTGGCGCTGTAGGCAGATACGAAAGTACTTGGAACTAACATTAGTGATGTTCTTAGGTCGACTGTGGTAATGATAATATATCGATGATAATAAACATAATAAATATATATTTTTTAACAATCTAAGCCCATAGTAAATTTCTTAAGAAACTGTCTACATGAACTTGATAACGGATAATATATACTTAAATACTTTTTTGTTTGTAAATACGTGTGTTACGTTCTGGCCCGGCCACGGCGCCGGCGGCGGCGTCAATTAAGGCTGTAAACGGTACGGATACGTACCTCGTACGTAGTACCTTGATGGAAAAAAAGAGTAACACAGCATTTCATCAGTGAAACACATTTTTGGTGGCCGGTCCCCGGCCACGCTTTTATCGAAATAAGTACCTACTAAGTTTATGATGCAAATTTGGTACAGGCTGATGGTACCTATTCTGTACCAACGGAAATGTGTCCGTTTTTCCTTTAAAATCGTAATTAAATAAATGTTTTGGGCATCGAAATTTCTGACAAAAAACGCCTGACATTCATGATTGAGCAATATACGTAACTTGACGTCTTGTGTCGATCAATCAATAATGTCAGGCGTTTTTTGTCAGAAATTTCGATGCCCTAGAAATTTATTTTATTGCAAATTTAACGGGAAAACGGACACATTATCGTTGGTACAGGATAGGTACCATCATAAACTTACTATTTATTTCGATAGAAGCGTGGCCGGATTGGGTCCTATGCGTTGCAGCTCGGCCACCAAAAATGTGATAAAACTGTTGAAATACTGTGGTACTCTTTTTTCCATCGAGGTACTACAAGGTACGTATCCCTCCCGTTTACTGACACACACAACTACAGCCTTAATTGACGTTATATTACTTAATTCATGTTATAAAGGGGTAGCTTATACAAAATAAAAAACAGAAATAAATACTGCTCAAGTAACAAGTTTATTTAAAAAAAAAGGTATTATGTGTGAAGAAACACTAGGTGTCAAAATGTTTTGAAGAAAGTGAATCTGTTTCCTTCGGGGTCCAGTTTAGGGCTTTCATATTTTCTAACCACCTGTTTCTTAGACTCAATTCGGAAGGAAATCTGCAAAAAATAATTGATCAAATTTTAATTAAGATCTACAAGTGTAATTTAAAACAAAAAAAGATTTATTACTAAAACCACGACTATTTTCTGCATACGTATTATAAGACTCGAATTTCAATTGTCGAATAAATCGACCTCGTATAGCATGTGGGGTCGACCCAGGTTTTAATTTTAATCCTAAAACTAAACTAATTAATTATTAATCCTAAAACTAAACTACTTCTTTAAAAAAAATATGGGTAGCATAAAAAAAATAAAACCTGGGTCAACCCCACATGCTATGCGAGGTCGATTTATTGTAAAAGTAGGAAGAATGTGTTACTCAATCACGCCATAACGGCTGAACAGATTTGGCTGAAATTTAAGACAGATATTTTGTTGCCTGGAGAGGAACATAGGCTACATATTACTTTTTATTCCGCAAAAATATCACATTCCCACGGGATAACGTCGTGTAGTTCACACGGGCGAAGCCGCGAGCGAAGAGCTAGGTACTACCATAATGTCGAAAGACGGGTGTACAACAGCTACTGAATCAGCCTGAGCTCTATCAACTTTTGGTATTGAATATCGACATTTTATCGATAAGAATTTGTCAATCACTAGTGAATTATAAACAAAACATTTTTTTCATAATTCTTTCAAAATTCATCATTATAATGCCTAGATATTGATAAGATATCATTGCAAACAATTTTCAGATAGTAATCAAATGCTTTACACACAGTTTTAGGTCAATTTTGACTAAAAACAACAATTTAATACACTCACCTGTGAAATGACCTTTTTCTCCCTTTTTTCGTACCGAGTTTTACAAACACACATTTCCTCATGTTAATGAGCTTAACTTTCACAATAACTTTCAGAATTAAATATGAAATCACACCAAAATAACACAAAATAAAATAAATACTTTTAAAAATCTCGCGGCTGTCACAATCTCACGTCAAAATTAGTTCTCAGCACCCTCGTAGTGACACTAGTAGCGCTTCAAATTGTTACACAAAATTAGCTGTCATTTGTATGGAGACAGCCTATCCAGTGGTATAATAGAGATCAGTGTGTCTGCCGCCATTCCGAGTCTCATAGTCTTCACCAGGAAGAACTTCCTGCAATGCTCTATGTTTTCCCTCTCGGCACATAATATCGGTTTTATTGTTTTGTAAAACCGTTATATTGATGTGCCTCCGGAAAACATACAGCATTGTCTATGAAGACGTGTTTGTTATCTGCTGCCCCCCTAGCATGACCATTATTACGTCGATAAACGATAAACGATATCTTCTCTTATCGCAACGAGTTATCTATCGAATTTGCGAGCATGAACAGCATCGATATACGATATGATAAAAGTTATCATGTGCTATGGTAGTGATCGTCGTGAATCGTGTGGTATGCTAAACCAATGTTGCTAAGTTAGAAAAAAAATATCATTCATCATTCACTTTTCTTTCACTCTTTTTTTTCTTTTTTTACATTTTTCAGTTAGTTGCTTTAGCTCCGAATACAAATATTGTATCATTTCTATAGAAATTTTATAATTTCTTAGAAATTCGTTGTCCGGGAGCTCGAACGCATTTGTTAAGGTTCGGTTCGGAGTCCTCTCCTCTTTCCTTCGTCTTTTTAGGGCTTCCGTACCAAAATGGTAAAAAGAAACCCTTATGGTGAGACTCAGGCTGTCTGTCACAACTGGAAATCTCGAGAATTACTTATGCTATCAACTTGAAATTTGGAATAGTTTTAGATGACGTTTGCTTAACTATTTTGCAAATAAGAGAGAAATAAAAACAGTTATATTCTTTTGCAACAGAGACTGAAAGGGGGTCTTTAAAATTGGAAGTGGGGCTACTAAGACATATGGGTTATCATATGAAAGAGCGCTGCTTGCACATTCTAAATCATTTTTTCTTTTTTCTTAAGCCGCATAGTTTTCGACTTATGATGAAAAATTAAATAAAAAATACCGTCCCCCCTTATCTCCGAAGTTAGCATAGAGAAAAATCTGAAATTATTTTATGTGATAGAAGCTTAAGTAAAGATTACAGGAAAAATAAAACGATGACTCTAAATAGTAAAGTTTTTCAGAAATCATCAACATAAATTATATTTGTTCACTATCGGTCGGTTTCATGCGACTACAGCGAGGTGTGAGACAGGGAGATGTCATTTCTCCGAAACTGTTCACAGCTGCGTTGGAGGATATTTTTATGCTACTGGACTGGAAAGGATTCGGCATCAACATCAATGGCGAGTACCTAACACACCTGCGGTTTGCCGATGATGTAGTTCTCATGGCTGAGACCTTGGAAGACCTGAACACAATGCTCGAAGATCTCAGCAATGCTTCCCAAAGAGTGGGTCTGAAGATGAACATGGATAAGACGAAAATCATGTCCAATGCCCATGTTGCATCCTCTCCAGTTAATGTTGGGATCATTACTCTCGAAGTTGTTGACAACTATGTCTACCTGGGACAGACAATCCAATTAGGTAAGTCCAACTTCGAAAAATAGATCTCTCGTCAAAATTCCTCAATGTCTCAAGACTAAGGTCTTTGACCAGTGTGTATTGCCGACTTATGGAAGCGAGACGTGGTCTTTTACTATGGTTCTCATAAGCAGGCTCAAGGTCACCCAGCGAGCAATAGAGAGAGCGATGCTTGGTATTTCCCTGCTCGATCGAATCAGAAATGATGAGATCCGCAGTAGAACTAAAACGACCGACATCGCTCGAAGGATTGCTCAGTTGAAGTGGCAGTGGGCGGGACACATAGCGCGCAGAACCGATGGCCGTTGGGGCGGAAAGGTTCTCGAATGGCGACCGCGAACCGGACGACGTTCCGTGGGCAGACCCCCTACAAGGTGGACCGACGATTTGGTCAAGGTCGCGGGAAGCCGCTGGATGCGGGCAGCGCAGGACCGATCGTTGTGGAGATCCTTGGGGGAGGCCTATGCCCAGCAGTGGGCGTCGTACGGCTGAAATGATGATCGGTCAAAAGCTGGCATTATTGACCTAAAACTGCAATATTCTACACCGCAAATGCTCTGACAAATCTAGCATCACCGATGAAAACATCTCCACGTTATATATTTATTTAAATTTATGATGGTACGAAACCCTCGGTGTGCGAGTCCGACTCGCTCTTGACCGGTTTTTTTCTTCTGCCGCTATTATTTCAAGCCTTACGAAAGGCCTCCTAGACATTGTTGCTGCAACTGAAATTATATGTTTTTCATGACACTTTTAAGAATTAAATTTACACAAGCAATAGAGAAACATTTAAAATTGGTATTCTTCTATTTAAATAAACTGAAAATAAGTCTAATTCTTATGAAATAATGGCCCGATATATGTATCGCGTACTGTAATGGTCGTCGATAAATTTGGTTAGCAGAATGTCAAAACACGATAACTCACCGCGATAATTATCGTCTTTTTGATGGTCATGTTCGACAGTATCGATAAAAAGTGGTGGTCATGTTCGCTCTATCCTTTATCATATCATATCTTATCGAGGTAATGTCACCGCTATGGTCATGCTCGTTAATTCGATAAAAAATCAATATGGCGGCTTTATCGCTCGATAAATCGCTTTATCATATCGTGTTTTGTTGGTCATGCTAGGGGGGCTGATGAAAATAATTAACACAACGCTATGATGATTAAGTCATTTAATATTTTTATGTTTGATAAAAATAATGTTAAATTGTCATTATAATATAATAAGAAAGTTTTCAGAGTTAAAGAAAACGATCGATATGGTTTTTACTTATTTCTAGGGAGACTAATCGTTTGCAATAATTGTTACAAAAATTATGTCTTGGACAATTTCCAATTGCCAATTAGAAAGTATTTTTTACCACCTCAAAGAGGCTAACAGATCTGCAGCTTCCTGAAGCTATCAGTAAGCACATTTTATACTTAATTTCATTTACTGCAGTATTAAGCTTTAATTAATTATTTAATTTAGTTACTTTGTCTTTTAGTCATGACCTAAAAGAAGTATTCTCTAATTATCTCGAGAAGTATTACTGGTATTACTGCCGGTATATTTGAAATGGTTTCCAAGCTGGCTATGAACATGTGAGTCAGTTTCAAGCCCAAAATATGGAATAAGAAAACTGTTTTAATGGACTCTGCGTCCAGATGATAAGAATAGTACTTTGCTGATATACTAGTGATATCGAGGAGTTAATAATCTTAGACTTGGTTGGCAGAAAGCCACTTTAGGAATAGACTTGGGTCCCAACCACATTTAAAATTTCGTTTCAAGTTACAGTTGGAGAATTATAGTTTTTCTCTGTGAAGTCCAAAGATTATAATAATTTTTCTGTTACAATAGATTTATCAAGAATTTATGCGATATTATAAGGCTTAGTCAAGAGATGTTAAGGATCGTCTTGATTATCACCATCTAAAATATCTTCTACTTGCTGGCATATAAGCCGTTTAGGTAGATTTACGTCAGTTTTGTTTTTATTTAATAAATCTTTTCCTTCTTATGACCACTCATATTTGACTACCCCACCCCCAATTTTTTAAATTTTCAGGTGATTTGTAATGCTTGAACCTGTGGAGGTGGCAGTAACAACGTTATACCTATCAGCGTCTTGGACAAGTGTAGGATTTTACGCGTGTGATCCAGAGATCGCGATTTCAGAACTTGTGATCAGAGAAAGAAAGCTCGAGTACACTCTGGCTCGACTATCATGCATGTTCTGTATAAGTCTACTCGGAAGCGTCCGTTAGCTAGAAAGTGAGTAACTGGAGGTTCTAGTATTTTTGTCGAGTGGTTTGTGGCTCCGCGCCACAACACACACAGCTGTGTGGCTCCGCGCCACATCATCTCTTGGCATACCTTTGTAGGAATCGAGATAGTATGTCGAAGTTACATTTTGTCGAATTAGCGTTACAATATTTGTGAGTAGTATCGGCAGTGCGGCCGTGCCGTGGCCTACAGAATCTCGCCGGCCTCGCTATTACGCATAACGAAATTGGCAAAGCTCCGCCAGGGTACAGCAGACTCTAAAGTGCACGCAGGCCAGGCAGTACCTCTGTTCTATGAAGCGATCTAGACTCCTGTTGAATTTGTCTACTTGCTACTAAATTATTCGCTATATTTTGAATTTTCTGCTGGTCGAATTCGGGAATATTCCCAGTGTTGAGCGGGCGTTAGGGTAGGTTTTTAGTAACTGACTGTACAAACCAGGTACAGGTTTCTCCAGGTGTCTAACGGCCTCCGCAGTTTCTTGGTCCATCGGTCTATTAGTAGGCAGGTAAGACCGTGACAAACTTCCGGGTCGGGATAGGGTGTCCGCGACCCGGCAGGTAAGACCTTGACAAACTTCCGGGTCGGGATAGGGTGTCCGCGACCCGGCACGTTACTGGGTCTCAGCAACCCAGCACGTTAGTTTTGCAATAATTTTCTACGAACTTTCGCTGGTAGGGTCTACGCGACCCAGCACGTTACTGGGTCTCCGCGACCCAGCACGTTGCTGTTGCAATAACTTTCGACGAACTTTCGCTGATAGGGTCTCCGCGACCCAGCACGTTACCGGGTCTCCGCGACCCAGCACGTTGCTGTTGCAATAATTTTCAACGAACTCTCGCTGATAGAGTCTCCGCGACCCTGCACGTTACTGGGTCTCCGCGACCCAGCACGTTGCCGTTGCAATAATTTTCGACGAACTTTCGCTGATAGGGTCTCCGCGACCCAGCACGTTACTGGGCCTCCGCGACCCAGCACGTTGCTGTTGCAATAATTTTCGACGAACTCTCGCTGATAGGGTCTCCGCGATCCAGCACGTTACTGGGTCTTTGCGACCCAGCACGTTGCAGTTGCAATAATTTTCGACGAACTCTCGCTGATAGGGTCTCCGCGACCCAGCACGTTACTGGGTCTTCGCGACCCAGCACGTTACTGTTGCAAAAGTGTATCAGCCTCCGCGTCGCAGCCTGTAGGCGCAACTTAGTAGGTGTAGGTGGTCATGACCTGACCTCTCAAACACTAAGCGGTTATATGGGACTGCGTTGTCAGATCCCACAAACGAAAATGCAAACACAAAAACGAACCTTGATAATTGGTCCTTAAAACCACCCGATGCGATTGTGCAGTAGGGATACGAGTGAAGATTCCTTTACTCTAGTTTTATATCTAGTTTTTTTCCATTCAGTCTCCAAGCTGAAGGAACACCGACTTCACGGAATGTGAAATATGACAAAAGTGACAAGTTCTGACAAGTTATATGTGTTGGTGATGTAATTATAATTAGGTACTGTCTGCGCAAGTAATAATAAATAACAAAGTGATGAGTTATTTTAATTAACTATTCGTTCAGCTTTCGAAGATTGGATGCATTATTCCATTGCTTTTCTTCCGCAGAAAAGGCTTGGAAATGAGACTGGGAGTCTTGTTTATAACAAACAGACCATAATCCTTCCTTTCAAAAGTGCCCGGATCAATCTGATGTTACTGGTAATGTCATTGCATGTACATGTACTGGTATTGTCATTGCACTGGTATTGTCATTTAATGTTTCACTGTTACTTGTGAAGGCATTATTTTCTTTAAAAAAATGGTTAATGTGTGGCAAGAGCAAGATACACACATGAGATTCACTATTATTAACCCGCACATATCTTTGCGTATATAGAGGTAACTATATTGTGTTGACAAAACACACAGTAGGTAGTACGACCATAATTAAATAATATATAAACGTGTATAAAACAAACGTTACCTGTAATGTGCAAGTAGTGAAAGCCCAATTTACATGTGGGGTACTAACATTACGTTCTAATAAAATATATGAAGAAAATAATGTCAAATGTACGAAATAGCACATTGCTTTAATTTTTCAGTCTGTTTTATTCTATTTTCGTTGCCGATGTGAAAGGAATTTGATCCGTGAAAATTTCTTAAATAATTTCAAAGATGAGGGTAGGTAAAAACCCAGGCTCATTTCTGGGAGCAAACGTAGCCTTTTTAATAAAATTCAACCGCCTTTAATAATTACTTTTATAATTCACCTTTGTGTAAGTAAATTCAAAAGTTTATAAAGATTCACCCATGGGCAAAAGGGATAAAGACCCGCAATGCATGGTATTGATGTAACATAAACACTAGGCATTATGTTTCTTTTTCTATTTTTATTAATAATGTGTAATGAGTAACGATATTAATATCCTTAGTTCAGAAAACGCTGGCAAGTTTATTGTGCCTGCTATTCATGTTGGTTAAAAAAAATCGTAATCTTTATTATTTTTAATTTCAATACCGGGTTGGTTAAAACATATTATGCAAAGCTTAAGCTTAAGCTTCCCTACAATTGTAGTGAACGTATTGCCGATTTTAAGAGTAACAAGGTTGAAATTCCATCATAAGTTTGAAAAGTTTCTTGTCAACTGGTTTGATGAACTTTTTATGTACATTTACTTAGTTCTAACAGTTTTGCATATCCAGTTGGTGTCTTGACATTAATACAAATCGGCTTAGTCAAGTTCTCATCAGTATTGTATTTGTAAAAAGACTGACCTGATATATCACGCATCGATCCGAGGATCGACCGTTACCTCAGCTCTTAGTTTCCTTTTCTCGGTGTTTGATGCTTGTTGATCAGTCTCACTGGAGCTGCTGGTCAAACTCTCCTCTTGTACTGGATCCCTCTCGTCGATGTCGATGTAATGGAGCCCGTTGACCAACGCCATATTTTTCCGCAAATTCCGTAATAACCGAGAAAAAAATAACAAATTTAATATAGATCGTTTATGAAAAACAATAACAATTAACGTGTGAGTTGAATTCCTGATCTTTATTTGAAGATCCTAAAGATTCAGGACGATTTTCGTCCGTACGTGACGAAAGTACACAACGCTATGAGACTCGGAATGGCGGCAGACACCTTCCGCCCTAGCTGGGGACACAGGCGACACCTAGCGGATGAATAGTGGAAGATCGACTTTGCCTATGGCTAAAGGCCAGACCACACCATCGTAAAGCTAAGTACACACTGCTTCTTCATAGACAATGCTGTATGTTTTAGATAAAGATAAAGATAAAAATATTCTTTATTCACTTAGACATAATAAATATGTACTTATGAATCGTCAATATTTTCCTACCACCCATTCAAGACTTTTTTAACTGACAAGAAGAATGGGCGCAAGAAACTTGCCAGCGTTTCTTAGTTAGGTAACGACATTTACAAAAAAAAACATATCGTTACTAATACAACAATTGCTTAGTATAAAAATACATCATATTAAACAGTGATTATGTTATGTGTTACATCATGACCATGCATTGCGGTCATTCAAATAATCGTCTACTTTATAGTATCCTTTGCTCATCAGCGACTCTTTAATGTAACATTTAAATTTATGCAATGGTAGTTCAATTATATGCTGTGGAACTTTATTAAAAAAGGCTATGCTTTTCCCCAGAAATGAGGCTCTGGATTTTTCCAGCCTAAACTTGGGAAAGACAAGTTTATCTTTATTTCTTGTGTTAAAGCGATGAATATCGCTCTGCTTTGCAAATGTATTATAATACTTTTTCACATAGATTATATTTTCATAGATGTATTGTCCTGCAACAGTTAAAATGTTTATTTCTTTAAATAGATCTCTTAATCTCTCGATCGGAGGTTGTACATGGCGCGAATAGCCCTTTTTTGGAGCACGAATATACTGTGGATGTTAGCGGCTGAGCCCCACAACAAAAGGCCGTAGGACATAACACTATGAAAATAACTAAAATAGACTATTCTAGCCGTTTCAATATCGGTTAAGAGCCTTATTTTCTTAACTGCGAATGCGGCCGAACTGAGTCTACTCGCCAAAGCTTCGATATGAGGATCCCATTGTAGTCGCGAGTCTAATATAATACCTAGAAACTTTGTATTGTTAATGAATTCGACCATAACGCCGTCTAGTCTTATATGAAAATCAACTTGTCTTACATTAGGTAACGAAAATTTTAAACACTTAGTTTTCTTTGAGTTTAATGATAAATTATTACTATTAAACCAATGTGACACTTTTGAAAGAGCACTATTCACTTCGTCAGAACAGTCATCACCTCTATCTACTTTAAAGACTAGAGATGTATCATCGGCAAATAGCACTGTCTCACATAAATTCTTCGCGTAGTAAGGAAGGTCATTTATGTATATTAAAAACAACAGCGGGCCCAATATTGATCCTTGGGGTACGCCCATAGTAATGAGAGCTCCGGTAGACTCAGTTTTATTAATAACTACCTTCTGAGTTCTTTCATACAGATATGAATGCATAAGGCTTACTGACATTTCAGAAACACCATAATGTTTTAACTTCCTTAATAGTGTTTGGTGATCAACACAATCGAATGCCTTGGAAAGGTCACAAAAAATAGCGATTACATCCTGCTTGTCCTCCCAGGCATCAAGTACATGTTTTAGAAATGCAACTCCAGCATCAGTTGTACTTTTACCTTTTGAAAAACCAAACTGTTTCTCATGCAGTATACTATTTAATTTAAAATATTCTAAAAGTTGAGCATAAATTAATTTCTCAAATATTTTACTTATTGCTGGTAGTATGGATATAGGTCTAAAATTTGCTGGGTCACTTTTGTCACCAGCTTTAAATAGAGGAATTATTTTACTATTTTTCATTAAATTAGGAAAGACCCCTTCACTTATACATTGGTTAAAAATTATTGCTAATGATGGAGCTATCACATCAATTATTGATTTGATGATACTTGTAGATATGCCCCAGAGATCTTCTGTTTTTTTAATATTTATTGCTTTGAATGCTTTAATAATATCTTCGGTAGTGACATAGCTAAAACTAAATGTTTCCTGGCACTTGTTCACACTAGATTCCATAAGAGAGACAGCGGTGTTGGGGCAAGAGTTAAGTCTGCTAGTAGTTTCTAACGGAATTCGAGCAAAGAAACCTTCAAAAGCACTAGCCACCTCAATATCCGATTCAAAAGTCTGATCACTAATTTTTAAGTTAAATGAATTAATTTTGCTTTTTGTTTTGCCAGTCTCTTGGTTTATAATACTCCAGGTAGCTTTTATTTTATTTTCGGTTGATTTAATTTTATTTGAAATATACCTAGATTTTGCCAAAGCACATACTTTCCTAAATGTTATTGAATATTTCTTGACATATTCAATGAAGCTATGATCACAGGAAGTCGTTTTTTGTGCATAGAGTTCAAATAACTTTCTTCTACTATTATAGATACCAGGTGTGGCCCAGTCACTGAACTTCTTACGATCATTACACTTTATAACTTTTTGTTTAAAATTGTTACTAAATTCTTTTTCAACAATATCAAATAATGATTGATAAGAGTTATTAGCGTCAGCAGAAGCTGGCAAACATTGAATTTTATCTTGTACCTACATTATTTCTAAATTTATTAATACCACGTTTCGGTATTGGCCTGCAAATTACTTCGCGTTTAGGAGTAACATTATAGTGCTCAAAAGAAGCTAGTTGTCCACTGTGGTCGGATTTAATAATATTAATTACCGATTTCTCAATTAAGTTACAATTGGAAAAGATGTTATCTAAGCAAGTACCTAGCCGATGTTGGCGTAATTCGCGTCGGTTCATTAAAAGTGTGAAGCAAATTAAATGATTTAAAAAGGTTAAGGAATTTACTGGAGAGTTGTGCTAATTTAATATCTAAGATGTCTATATTAAAATCTCCACAAACTACAATTTTTTTATTCTTACGACAGCATATTTTCAAAACATATATCCTCCATAGTGGACTCAAAGATTGTGTAATTTGCTCCAGGGGGCTATATACACAGATTATAATCATTTGTTCAAGTTCCACGCATGATATCTCACAAATTCGTTCAACAGAGAGGGATACTATATCCTTTCGCTCTTTATATTGTGTGTTATTAGGTAAAATTATTAGAGAACCCCCCCTTACTGCAGTTTTTCTATTGAATGAACTTACAACAATTGAATGAACTTACAACATTGAATGAACTTACAACAGGAGGAGAACTTACAACCACTTTTCCGGAGGCACATCAATATCATTTATGAGGATGATTAAATAGTTAGACCTGTAAATACATAAGTTATTTATTTCTTCAGCGGCCAAATGTTATTTTATTTTCTATGATTTTTCAGTTTAGCACATCTTATGTTTTCAGTTGCTAACTTAAATATAAATAAGTGGGTTTTTGACATTACAATTTAACAGCAATTAAGAAAATTAACAAATTGTCTATCAACTCATAATTTTATTTGGAAAATATGAGCTTTAAGCGCTGTCTCATAAGAGTTGCACACAATAGACAGGTATAGATGTGCATTGTAGCTATGCTATATTGTACTTAGTAAGTACAACATAGCAGCATATTATGTAGTTGTACTACTTACTACAAAATACTTTTACAAAATAGCACATAACGTGGATTAGGTACTTTGAATAGAAATTGCTAAATAAATAGGTTAATAATATGGTTTATTTATTCAGTAATTCTGAAATAATTGCATCGTCCCGAAACGAAAAACAGACAAACTAGAGTTAGTCTGTTAAGTATAGAGTATCTAACAAATGATAACAGATGGGAGCTTTTATTGAAATTTATAACTTAAACTTCTATCGATTAGGTTAAAAATAAAAAGATATTTGTTCGACAGAAATGATTAAAAATAAGCAATGATTAAACTGTTCAAATAAAATAAAATTCCTTTATTTCAGACCAAGACCATTTCTTTGCTTACTGACTATTTTAGTACAAAATCACAATATTAAAATTAAAATTGAAAAAGGAAATTAAAATAGAAAGATGTTACCTACTGTATAACACACGCAGGGCATTGTAGGAAAGCTGGATAAAGTTTGACCACAGACTACTGGTATAAAAATTTTGACAATAGGCTTTAAATAAAGTAAAATTTACTTCTACTGTACACCAAGCAAACCTGTGTCTCACCATGTTACCACTGACCAACAAAGCCCTGCATCCCTATCCATCTATATCAGAATAAATTGTCATACAGAGTTTCAGTTACTATATGCCCAAGGTATTTAAACTGACTTACACGGCCCAAAGGAATCCTGTTCAAAAGTAACAGGGCACATTTTCAAGTCTCTTAATGTTACCCCTGAAGATCATGAATTCACTCAATTTCTCGTTGTACCTTAGGCCGTGCTTCCATATATAGTCCTCGCAAGAGCTTTTTGGGCCACCCAGCGATAGGCAGAGCAGCACAGCACCATGTCATCAGCATAACTGATATTATTCACACAGACATCACTACATAGTATAAAACAAAGTCGCTTTCTCTGTCCCTATGTCCCTTTGTATGCTTAAATCTTTGAAACTACGCAACGGATTTTGATGCGTTTTTTTTTAATAGATAGAGTGATTCAGGAGGAAGGTTTATATGTACTTTTTATCCCGATATTCCCACGGGAACGGGAACCACGCGGGTGAAACCGCGGGCGGCCGCTAGTTATCTATATAACAACCATGTGTGCTGCTCAGCCCAGCGATGAGCTTGTCCATTATATACATATATAAGAGCGAAGTCAGCCTATCCTGTCTAACACCACATAAACTCTTCAGAGCATGTATTTCCCCACTTTACCACATTTTTCTGATTACCATACCAATGTGCCAGTAGGTACATTTATAACCTCAGCCAACGAGAAACATCTTTAACTTTAAGTTTTGTCCAAAGGTCCAAAGCTTATCATAACTTCATAACACACAAGATCAATTGCTTTGCTGAGGTCTTACAACATGCATTTATAGGAAGGAATAACATAATAAATAACAGAGAACTTTAACACAGCTCAATATCACTCGTAAAATAATATGTCAATCAATAGCATTTTCCGTAGACAATATCCACAAAAAAGTGGCTATTGATAATATCACAGAACACAATTACTCCAAGGAGGATAATAAGTATTATCTAGCACTTCAGCACACTTCAGCCAGAATGGTGGCTAGGCTAGGCTAGGTATTTGGTTTAATTTTTGTGTTTCGGATAAAAATCCTCAAAGCAGTAAAAACAAAATAAATAACCGTACCTACATAAAATAAAACTTTCCTATTTTTGATTTACATAGTATCTTCATTAATTTAATTAAATGCCTAATTTTTATCAAAAGTAGGTCAACAATTTATCTTTAAAGTTATGTAAATTCCGATAACGAAACAAGAAACGAAAATTTGAATTTCGCGGGTAAAATTCCATTACATGACTTCGAGAGAAAGGAACAGCGAAATAGCAATTTGTGTTTGTCTCTTTCGCTCCATCTTTTCGCTCCGCTTTTAAACTCTCTTCTGCTAAAGTTCAACGTTTTACAAGTGCTAGGGGTATATTTACTATGAATGAAGTTGATTACACTCAAAAGTAGCAAGTTATTTCACACAAATTGAGAAATTAAACTTTTCCATGAATCTTCCGATACCAAAATACTCGCCTGCTTCATTTGACATAACGATATGAATCTGGGGTTCGAGTTTTTACTTTTTAATTTTTACAAAATACCGATTCTGGGCTTCAACTGTCAAAAATATATAGAGAATTTTCTTCGTCATTCATTCTTTTTCTGACATATGGGTATGGGAAGAAATATGAAGTCCATGGAATTAGGCGGTACCTCCAAGTTCAGATTATGGGCTTCAAATGTCAAATAAAGCCCATATCCATATCCAGATTTTTTAGGCGGTAGACCCCCTGAATAAAAAAGTGAACACCAGCAAATTTGACATTTAGTATGTAGTGGCTGTCAGTTGTCTCATATGACCATGAAGCTCGACTTAATACTGAGGTAACTGGAGAGTGCAGTACGAACAATTTTTTGTCTACCACAAATTACACAGTGGCTGTCTTCCGTCTCACCTACACTTTAAAAAAATACGTATGGTCATATGAGACAGCTGACAGCCACTACATACATAAATGTCAAATTTGCTAGGGACACTTTTTTATTCAGGGTGAGAACTCCTGGGGGGCTACCGGCTAAGAAATCTGGATATGGGTATGGGCTTCAACTGTCATTTGAATTCCTGAATAGGATAGATTTTTGCTGCTTTGTTCTGTTGAACGTTGCTAGCTAGTTATTGTTATACCCGACGTCACAAAAGAAGGAACTGATAGCGGCTATTTTCTTTATAAAATTGACTTAAAGTTCCCAAAAACGTATGAAGTGCATAGCCATAAAGTTACGCGGTAGCCCCCCAGTTACCTCAGAGTATTAAGTCAAACTTCATACATATGACCATACGTATTTATTTTTTTAAAGTGTAGGTGAGGTGAGATGGAAGACAGCCACTGTGTAATTTACGGTCACAAAAAATTGTTCGTACTGCACTCTCCAGTTACCTCAGTACTAAGTCGAGCTTCATGTGATGGTGTGTAATGTTATTAAAAGCTCAATCTGTCATTGTCTTTTTTTTATCTGTCATCTGTCTTTATGGCTCAGGCTATCTATAAGGCAACCAAATTAAATTTTCGTGTCGTCTATGGGTTTTTCACGTAATCCTATAGCCATTTAATTTCGTACGTAATAATATCAAATTGATTTTCCGATCCCGAATTTTCCAAACTAATTATGTCCATCCCTTACAGTGGCACATTTAGAAGGTCAGGAGGAGTAGTTTCAGCGATTGGGAAACAACTTAAAGCGATAAATTTAAAAGCAGCAAAACGAATTACAGTAAAATTCGATCCGTTTGGCGACAACGTTACCCACACAAGGTATAATATTATGCTTATTATTTACTAGCGATTATCTCTTTAGTAATAGCAATGAGCACGAAAATCAAAGCAATTATACCATAAAAAATTAGTAAAAAACAATTTGAAACTCGAGAGCAAAAGAAATGGTCGAGGTACAAGTGTATCAAACTACGCGTCTTATATCTATTTCAGTACCTAAAACCGCCCCATTATCTATAGAAAAGAAACTGCAAAATAATCCTTTATAATTGAGTTAACATTATCCATGATTTCGGTAACACGGCCTGTTTCTAAATTCCTAGCAATACTTTTATAAGCAGTAATTCCACAGCGTTTCGTAAGTATTATTTTTGATATGTATGTGAATTCGGTATATTGTTTCAGGAATTTTTTACACTACATCAGTTCTCCTAAAATAAGTTTAACAAACCCAAACTGCTTGCTCAAAACTGAGGTAATTTGTGACCGTAGTGAACCTGCTGTAGAAATTACGATACTCCCTGCTATTGCTGGTAAGATCTTAAACAGTTGACAATAATTTATATTTTCTGTTCAGTGTCTTTTATATTCCATTTATCTTAAAATTCTTTATTACAGAAGCTGCAAAAGTTAGTAAAGTAACTTTAAAAAGTGGAAACCTTACATGTTTGGAAATACTACAGTTACTAAATAAACATGTATCATCATTAGCGCCCATAGAGCAACCAGTGTCCAGTGTACAAACAAAGTTAGAGAAAAAGACGAGTAAAAGGAAGTAAAGATTCAAAATGACTCGATCTGGGAAAGGCAATCTGCATGTTGTTGAGGAAATCTACAATCAGATACCAGCATTCACAGATGTGTTTTCCGAAGACACATTTTACATATTTGTGGTGTTTTTCATACTCTCAACAATAATGGTTGCATTCATCCTGTCTAGATTTATTACTATTAAGCCTGTAGAATAGTTGTAGCCATTTACATGATTGTGGACAAAGTTTAATTAAAATAAATGTTTACTATGTTTTAATGACTTATTTTATTGCTAACCCTGCCATTAGTAAGGTAGTATTGTTTCGGACTCTCACTATCCAACTTAATAATAAAGCAAAGTTATTTCAAACCAGTTGCTTGCTGTTATTTTTATTCACTAAAAGTCAGGAGACAACACATATACTCTAGCAGTACTCTAGGCATAACTATAATGGGGCTTTAGTTTAGTTAGATCCTATGCACACCATGTTTTTTAGACTGCACCGTTTTTAGAGTACACGAAAAAGTGTGATGACAAAAGCCATACAGAGCGTCATTTAAGTACCTTAAATACTGAAGTTTTTTTTTGGGGGGATGAAGTTGCTTGCGTCCGTAGGATTCTCCATCTATTCCTAGAAACTCCCTACACGTGTCCCCTGGGTGGTGCAAAACAAGCAACTACGCCGAGCCACAGGCGGCGTTAACTAACCTGTTACATGGTTACCACTGACCAAGAGGACCTAAATACCCTCTGAAATTGTGGCTGTGATGCCTTGGGAAAGTGTCATCAGTATTGCCCATAAACTTTAATGAAAATGTCGTTTAATGAGAGTGTTATGTCATGCAATCCGGCTGACGCCCGGCGCTTGCAGGTACCCGGGCCTGCAAGTGAGAAATTGGTTACCGAAGACTGTTCAGGTGCGAGCAACCAGGCTCCTGTGTCAGTGAATGTTACTGGAAGCAGTAAGAAGAATTTAGTACAACAAGCTTTCCATCCCAGCTTATTTATTACAAGACCTAGGTCCGCTTTAACGAGTAGTTCCCCCGAAACTAGAGCAGCGGCTGGCGAAAACACAAATAATGCCAGTATAGAAACATCCTGTTCTGAAAAGAGTCCAACAGGCCCTCCGTCATGGCAAAGATTGCCTGTTAAAAGACATAAGAAGAGAAAATTAGCAGCAAGTCCTCCTGTGGAAGCAACACCGATCTCGAACCGATTCTCAGAACTACCAATAGATTTGACAGAAGACAAACCTGTGAAACCAAACAAACCACCGCCAATTGTGCTATATGGCGTCGAAGACTTAAGTAAACTCACTGAGCTTCTGGAGACAGTCTCAGAGAAAAATAAATTCACATTTAAAATAGTCAACAAAAATCAACTTAGAATAAGTAGTGCTGATATAGATGTCTATAAGAAGTTAATCCATATTGTTAGAGAGAACGGACTGGTAGGACACACTTTTAATAGGAAAGACAAAAGAACGTGTCAAAAACCTACATCCATCGACACCACTACAAAAAATTAAAGAGGAAATAGAGGCCACCGGTAATGTAGTTATAGGTGAAATAATAAACGCCAAATTCGGTCCTGAAAAAAAGTCCACCTCAACCTTTTTTGTTAATCTGGAATCTAGTCTTAATAACAAGCATATACAAAATCTGAAGTTCATATACCATCAATCGGTTACATCGGTTACTATAGAGGACCCAAAGAAGAGAAAGACCCCAATCCAATGCCAAAGATGTCAACAATATGGACACACAAAGAATTACTGCATGCGACCATACCGGTGCGTCATATGTGGCCAATCCCACAAAACTTCGGATTGTCAGAAACGTGACCGCATCTCCCCCGCACTCTGCGCTTTGTGTAATGGCCCTCACCCAGCGAACTACAGAGGATGTGACGTATATAGAGAAATACTGGCTAGAAGAAATAAAAACTCAACCAATAGGACCAGCGTTGGTCTCAAGAAACCTACCAAACCAACAGCTACTGCAAATAAGGTAGAAACAGATGTTGAAGGAGGGGAAATCCCTTCGGTTATCAAAAAATCGTATGCAGAAACACTAAAGCAACCAATTCAAGAAACCTACTCGATTTACGATCCCGCCCACAACCAAGCTCAAACTCTGCTCTTGAGCAAATTCTCTTAAAACAAAATGAAAAATTTGATACAATACTACATACAACAAATGAGTCTCATAGTTAAACTTGTTGACAAACTAACAAAATGATGGCGCTACGCTTAGCCACCTGGAACATATAAATGGTCTAGCTCCTAACCAAAAAGAAGTAGAATTAATGATGTCAGAACACAAATTGGATATATTACTTATTTCTGAGGCCCACTGCACAAGCAGAACCTTGATAAGATTCTCGGACTACTTATGCTACTTTACCTGCCATCCTGATGGAACTGGTCATGCCGGAACAGCTGTGGTGGTGAAGAAATCTATAAACCATCATCGTATGCCAGACTACAAAACAGATCACATACAAGCTACTACTATTGCTGTCGAGGGTAAAACAGGCAACTTCAACGTCTCAGCGGTGTACTGTCCACCCAAACACAGAATTAGTGAAACCATGTTTGCACATTTTTTCCAGTCGCTTGGCAATCGATACGTGGCAGGAGGGGATTGGAACGCTAAGCATACTCACTGGGGCTCCAGGTTAACAACTACCCGAGGAAGACAGCTACGACTCAGTGTTGTACAAAATAACCTTACTACTATGTCAACTTTCGAACCGACATACTGGCCTAGCGACAATAATAAGGTGCCAGACTTACTGGACTTCTTTGTAACCAGGGGTTTTTCCAAGCTGTACCTTAAGCCTGAATCGTGTTACGACAGCTCATCAGACCATACACCTGTACTACTGACTATTAGCACAAAAGTTATAGAGTGTACGAAACCAGAGAAACTGTATAACAAAAACACTGATTGGAGATGCTTTAGAGAATTCATTGAAGAAAGGATCGACATGAAGGTATCACTCAAAACTCCTGATGATATAGAGGACGCTGCTATGTATGTCACCTCTCTGATCCAACAAGCATGCTGGGCCAACACTCCTTTAACCAAAAATAAAAAAAGTAGAAAACTATCTACTACAAATAAAAATGGCAGTTCTTGAAAAACGAAGATTGCGCCGAGTATGGCATCAAAGCCGACTCAGAGAGGACAAAACGAGATTCAATAGGGCAAGTAATGAGCTAAAGAAAATGCTACAGTCATGGCACGATGACACTCTTGCAACGCAGCTGGAGTCTTTAACGGGTACAAGCTCAACTGATTATTCACTGTGGAAGTACTTACAAAATTATGACAGACCTCAAGTCGCGAAACCTGCCATACGGCATAGCGATGGCTGGGTAAGAACTACAAAAGAAAAAGCAGATACTTTCGCTGAACATTTAGCTAAAATCTTCTCTCCAAATGACTCGTGTAACGAAGAACTAGAAAATGAAGTTGATGTGATACTCAAACAAGATTACCAAATGTGTCTACCACCAAAACCCATATCTGTCAAGGAAGTGTGGAAAGTACTAACAGAATTTAAAGATAAAAAAGCACCTGGCTTTGATTTACTCACAAAAGAAGTCATCAAACAACTGCCAAAGAAAGCCATAGTCTTTTTGACTACCCTCTTTAATGGTATTTTGAGAGTCCAATATTTTCCGAAATTATGGAAAGTATCTCAAATAACGATGATTCACAAAGATGGAAAATCACCACATGAGATTAGTTCTTACCGACACATCAGTCTTCTACCAATCCTGTCAAAGATCTTCGAAAAACTGCTTCTCAGAAGAATCCTACCTGTTTTGGAGGAGAATGATATCATACCTAGTCATCAATTTGGATTCAGACATGCACACTCCACAATAGAACAGGTGCATAGGGTACATGAAAGAATAAGGAAGACTCTCGAAGAAAAAGAGTACTGCTCAGCAGTATTTTTAGATATCCAGCAAGCATTCGACAGGGTTTGGCATAAAGGACTCCTCTGCAAGCTAAAAGGTTGCCTACCGCATAGTATCTACCCCATCTTCCAGTCGTACATAGAAGGTCGGTTATTCCAGGTAAAAAAATCAGGAGAAACCTCAAAATTCTTTGAAATACGCGCTGGAGTTCCACAAGGCTCAGTCTTGGGCCCATTACTTTACACCATTTTCACGGCAGACCTACCTGCAGCGGATGGAATTACAACTGCCACATTTGCTGATGACACTGCTATTCTTGCAAGTGACAAAAGTCCAGATAAAGCATCTCAAACCCTGCAAAGGGGGCTGGACGAAATCACAAACTCGTTACAAAAATGGCGAATAAAGGCCAGTGCATCAAAAATGTGTCCAGGTCACATACACGCTGAGAAAAGACAATTGCCCTGCAGTACGATTGGATAACGTTACACTTCCCCATCAAAACTGTGTGAGATACCTGGGGCTACACCTGGATAGACGCTTAACCTGGAGAGAACACATAAAGAAGAAAAGAGAGGAACTGAACATCCGCTATAAGCGACTGTTGTGGCTACTCGGCCGGAACAGCAAATTGTCCTTAGATAGAAACTACCGACTAATACTAAAACTGACGGCTATCAACTACTAGTGTGTGGGCTCAAAGCCGGTTTTCGAATACTGCCGACAGGCAATGATCGGTCTAGTGTGTGGTTGATGGAGGTCTCGAACGTCAGACGGCCGATCCGGTCTAATCCGACAGGCGAACTGATAGTCTTTGGGGTCCTTAAGTCACTGATTTCAACCTCACTGCACTTAAAGACACTAAAAACGTCTTTACACACGCGAGGTCCTTTTTTAATCTCGAAGGACAATAATTATGTATCGGTTACGTTACATAACAATAAGTAAATGCCTGACAAATGATAAATCAATTCATTGTCCAAATCTTTCAAACGATATTAGATGATTATGACAATGATATTTGATGATGAATGCACCCGACCGACCCGACCGACCGAGACTGTAATCGATAATGCACAAAACATCATAATGCTCGCGATCGGCGGCGCGTCACGTCAGTGATGTCAATACCTACGCTAATACCTTAACAGTTAATGCTCGTCGAAATGCACCGAACACTTCGTCTTCCAGAGTCAACCTGCCCTGCCTGTTAGTCCCCCTCCCCCCCGATCATGGGCTAACGCTCTTGACGCCACTATCTAGCACAGACGCGACCATTGTACCTCCAACCGGGGATCGCCATTTTATTTATCAGGCAGGGTGCAGTATCGCGAATTTGACTTGTAAACGTTGAATTACACAGCGCCTAAAAACCACGAAAAAAGTGGACTGTATAACAATACAGTCCACTTTTTCGTCCCCATTAGAACTCTTCATACTGGTCCTTCGAGCCGGATCGCTCGTTATTAGCTGTTTTATTACTAACATGTACACCTTGCGTAGGTACTGTTGCATTTTACGAAGGCTCCAGTCAATGATGGTTAAACAACACAACAAATATTATCTCATTCTATTATATATTCTCATTAAATTCTCGTGCCTTCATAAGAATTCAATAGAATAATAAAACTACAAGTTTAGATAAATCCGGAATAAAGTATATTTATTAATACATAATATGACGACTATAAATTGCATCATATACAAAATGTGACGACAGTTTAATGACAAATAAAAACTTTTACTTAACTCAGAATTCTTGAGCTCCCCAACGGATCTGAAACGAGAGAGAAACCGAATGATTTTGAACCCAGGTTAGTTAATATAATAAACATTATATATAAGTATTTATAGTGTTGTCAAAATAATGAAAATACGTACGTCCTGATTTCGTGCTTTCTGTTTGCGTTCAACCAGGGACGTAAGAGCTTCCGATCGCACAGCCAGAGAGTCTATCCTTTCGACAAGTTGTTGGTACGGCGACAACGGCTGTGCTCCCATCACGACGTGACCCAGTTTAGAATCAATTTTCGCATCAAGTCGGGCATTACGGATCAAATTCACAATCCAGCATTCGGCTTCATCAGGCTGCATGTTCAAGTTTTCTGCTAACATGCTGTAAAAAAAAACATGAGAGCATAAGAAAATTACCAAAATTAACACTATCACAGCCTTCTCTATCGTCTTCTACAAGCCATACTATGAAGCGGAACGGCAACATTGCTGTGAACCGGTTTACTCCTCTGAGTACGAATCCTATAGATATGGCTAACTAAAATGGCTACTAAAAAGTGAGGCATACCTATACATACCGAGAAACAAAAACGGCGACCGGCCTCAATCATGCATTACTATGACGTCACGTTTTAATGTTGCCAAAAATAGGTCGAATAAATATATTGCTGTCTCTTTTTACATGGAGTATTGGAGGTAAGATAGAACAAGATGGCTACAGGTTTATGAGTACAATGTCGATTTAGCTTATATTTGTTTATAGGGATAGTTCATATAGAACAAATAGCTTTCCGCCCGCGGCTTCGCCCGCGTAGACTACATGACGTTATCCCGAGGGAATGTGATATTTTTCCGGGATAAAAAGTGGTCTAAGTTACTCCTTTTTACATCAGCTACATGCCAATGAAAGTCCCGTCAAAATCGGTCCAGCCGTTTCAGAGATTAGCCGGAACAAACAGACAGACAGACAAAAATTGTAAAACATGTCATTTTGGTATATGTACCGTATATATAATCATATGCACGTAGTAAAAAGCGGTTATTTTAATGTTACAAACAGACACTCCAATTTTATTTATTTGTATAGATGTATAGAAGATATGCCATCTCCATAGGATTCAGTACTCGAGGTTTACTTGCTGTTTACCTGTCAAACGGTGTCAAATCGGTTCACTTAAAACTAGAAATGCGACGTTGCCAACTTTATGCGCATGGCCAAAGCCATCTTCTATCTCACTCGTTGCACTTGTAACAAGCCATGCTCCTTGGAAAAGCGGCAACGTTGCAGTCGATTACGTCACCGTGTTCTGTTCCGGTGGCCAAAACTGGAACTAACGTGTTTTGTTCATAATGTCATTTTACTGTCAAGTTGCACTGTCCAACCAGCGCTGCTGTCACCGGAACAGAAAAGATTGTTGATCTATACACTTTACTCTTTGTTCTATATAAATAAACAATCGTGTAGTGTTGCCAGGTTAGGCGATAACTCTCAAATTATGTGGAAGTAAAAATCAACGAACACTCAAAAAACAGTATAGAGGTAAATGCTTGGAACACAATCTTTGACTTTGTAACTTTGTTTGGGCTAATAAGGAGGTAAACATAGCAAGAAGGTCTCTTTTTTTTCAACCCGATTTTAGGACAAACTAGTTTTTCCTAGGCCAAACTAGTTCATCGCGTTGACATTTCAGAGAGCGACTTTGCCTCGGAAGACCTGTAGATGTAGAACATGACACAAAATAAAATAACCACCATTTTAACCAATCACGTGTTCTACAGGACTTCCGAGGCAAACTCGCTCTCTGAAATGTCAACGCGATGAACTAGTTTGGCCTAGGAAAAACTAGTTTGTCCTGAAATCGGGTTTGGCCGGTAAAATATATACAGTATTTTACAAAACTTTTAGCCCAAACAAAGTTCCAAAGTCAAAAATTGTGTTCCAAACATTTCCCTCTATATCTCTTCGTTGACTAGGCTAAACTTGATATAATATAATTAAAAAAAAAACTTTCGCCGTAATTCAATTCACATCTTAGATTTCTGCGCGAACTGTTCATTTAAATAAAACACTTTCTCGGATTTTGCACGCATTTATTTAACAACTTGGTTAAATTTGCTTGTTACAAAATAAAAAGAAAATCTATTATTTTTGCACATTTTGGATAATTTTTTTATCTGGATGTGGCAAGTCGGAATACTCTTTGATCATGTCAAGAAACGTTGCTGTTTGATTTTCTTGATTGCTGTTTGGGTGTTTTAATACAATATCTATTGTACAATTAGTGCATATAAATACGTGATCATTGTTGGAAATTACTTATGAAACCTTGGATCTCGAAAGATTTGGATTCCCGAAGGAGGAACACTGCGTCAGCGATGGATTCGTGCGATACCTCGAGCCGACTGGGAGCTTACAACATCAGTAGGAGTGTTTAATAAACATTTACGTGACTGTGATATAGTTAAAATAAAACAACCCTTAGTTATGTAGGCGTATTATTTGATTTTAAGGCGCTATAATCAGGAATTCATCTCATCTCATGCATACAAGAAATTAGGATAAGTGGTACGACATTGACATTTATGACGTTGCCAATCCGAGCAGCATGGCCTGTAGGAGCGCAAGCAGCCGAGAAATAATAGCGAGCCATGGCATGGCTTGTAGAATACGATAGAGATGGCTGTGACCACAGCCGTCTCTATCGTCTTCTACAAGCCATGCTATGATACGGAACGGCAACATTGCTGTGAACAGGTTTACTCCTCTGAGTACTAAATCCTATGGAGGTGGCATACCTACGAAAAAGTGAGGTGTAACTAAGTCACAATGTAAGAAAATCTTGGAATTCAATTTTAAACTTCTTCTAATTGTCGTATTAATCGGTCCAGCCGTTTCAGTTTTTTTTTTATTGACAACGGTGTAGCACTTAGCCTTCATCACACCTGATGTAAAGGTGTGATAAGGCTGAAGGTGGAAGCGCACTACTCCCGGAATCCTCAATCACTGAGGAACTGGAGATTAGCCGGAACAAACAGACAGACAGACAAAAATTGTAAAACTTGTCATTTTGGTATATGTACCGTATATTTAATCAAATGCACATAGTAAAAAGCGGTTATTTAATGTGACAAACAGACACTCCAATTTTATTTATTTGTATAGTTGTATAGAAGATATGCCATCTCCATAGGATTCAGTACTCGAGGTTTACTCGCTGTTTACTTGTCAAACGGTGTCAAATCGGTTCACTTAAAACTACGTTGCCAACTTTATGCGCATGGCTTGTAGAAGACGATAGAGATGGCTGTGCTGTGACACTATAAATACGAAGATAACCATTTGCTTCTGAGATTATGTCAATAGCCGAAGCCATACCAAACGATCCAACGCTCTCCGATTGCGCGCGAAGAATGAAGAGAAGCGCGAAGAGTGCTCTCCTCAGGAGCGGTTGGTGTGGACGTGCCCCGCACTCCCCGCCAAGTGAGATCCATTTGTTGGCGGTTTATTAGCAGGATCTATACGTTGATCTACTAAAGTTTGGTGTGGCTCCAGCTTATTGATCAATCAAGGGAACATACCCAATGCTGATCACTTGGTGAATGCGACAGAAAGTCTCGAAGATCATAAGACGAGCGTTTTCCACAAATTCTTCCAAACACGCGATTAAGAAGAAATCAGTAGACAATACAGCTTGGCACTGGTTGAGCTTTCGACGCGCCGCTTCGAAATCGAAGTTGACATAGAGATGCTCGATGAACTCCGTAATAGGGTCCCTATAACACACAAGTTTATATGATCAAAAATACAAACAAAGGCCAATGAAGAAGAAAAAATTCTAATATACTTTATATTTAGACTAGCGGCCGCCCGCGGTTTCACCCGCGTGGTTCCCGTTCCCGTGGGAATATCGGGATAAAAAGTACATATAAACCTTCCTCTTGAATCACTCTATCTATTAAAAAAAAACGCATCAAAATCCGTTGCGTAGTTTCAAAGATTTAAGCATACAAAGGGACATAGGGAAAGAGAAAGCGACTTTGTTTTATACTATGTAGTGATAGTATGGAAAGTAATGACGAAGCTGGGGAGGCTACCAGCTAAAAATATGGATATGAGCATGGGCTTCATTTGCCATTTGAAGACCATTTTATGGCCCATATAAAGGCATAATATGGACATCAAATGTCAAAAAGTCCGTGCTCATATCCATGTTTTTTAGCCGGTAGCCCCCTGTTCTCCTAAAATATCTTACCGGTATGTGTAAGCTTCTTGTTGAATTACTTTTACAAGGTCCTTTAGTGCGTTGCGTCGTGATCTATTTATGATGACGGCGGTGGCCAAGTACCGAAGGATGTGAGGGCACATCGTTTGAATAGCATTCAAGTACCTGAAATTATAAAATATAAACACTTATTAACATAATGATAAACTTTAAGGTATATTTTCGTTATACCTAATGAAAAGTCTAGGCAAATCAAGCAGCACAGAAGCCGGAAGCGCAAGAGTTTGGACTTATCCAGATACATGGTAGCCCTACTCGCAAAAATGGGGTTTGTAGATGGCGCTGCGTTCGTTGGTTCCTAAAAACTGGCGAACGTTTGACAGTGTGTCACAATCACAAAGGGATATTGTTTGTTGATCTGGTAGTTTACCATCAAATTATATGGAAAAACTTACTGTAGCCATGTTTCTGAGTTTAAGGGGGAATTCAAACGGCGGGGTGCGTCGACAAAAGGGAAAAAAGTGGACTAGTTGAAAGTTTAGAAATCTAACATATTTTTTTTACGATTTTACATACAATACTTCATTTCAAAAGAAATATTGGCCACATTTGAATACTTTGTGATACAGGCAGTACTATTCGGTATTTTTGTTCACTTTTTGACTGCATTTCTAATGATCGCATATTTAAAAAAAATTGTGAATCCCATCAGTTTAACAGCCAATTACGCATAGGTATCGTACCACTTGGTTATTTTATTTCAGAACAAAAATTTAACTTATAAGCCAACGATCGCAGCACAACAATGACAGTTGCCAACCCCATTGATGAACCACGTTTATAGGTTCGCGCCTTCGATCAACGATAACACCTAGTTCTAGAATAGATACATAGTTGGAGTGACAGATATGGCCGAGCGTATGTATATTCCCACTTGAGAGTATAGTGTGTGTCAGATAACTCTGCGCGTGACTGGCGCGTTTTTGGCGCTAGTTACATTGCATTTTTTTGTTCTAATGTTATAGAAAAGATTAGTATTCGATTTTTACCGCGCGCAGACTTATCTGACGAGCACTCTAGGTATAATTACATATAATTATAAGTAGACTATTTTGACAGTGTCAACAATACTAAGGTATTTCAAACTTGGAACGGTTCCTGTCATTTATAATGTAAGATCGTAACATTTGTAACCTTTTTTCTCCATTTAAAAAAAAGTCAGTCTGTGCCATGTAAAGTTTTCATTTAGTTCGTGAGCCTTCATGCAGTACAGTGCCACAAACTTTGCTGTGCCGGTGGCCAAAATGTGAAACTAATGTGATTTTTTTAATGTCATTTTGCTGTCAAGTTGATGTCCAACCATAGCGCTGCTGGCGGCTAAAGTTCTTAGAAGTCAGGGCCGGTTAAATTACTACAAAAAAAAGAAAAACGTACGTAGCGCCGCTGTCACCGGCACAGAAAAGGTTGTGGCACTGTACATCGCTATAGTTGGACATCAACTTGACAGCAGAATGACATTAAAAAAAAACACGCTAGTTTCACATTTTGGCCACCGGCACAGCAAAGTTTGTGGCACTGTACTATTGTTGATCGAAGGTTCGCGCACATTATGTCGGGGCGCAGCGGGTCAGGCCGCAGCGCAAAAATCCGCTCAAATCGCTTATATTTAATTTATATGAACTATCGCACACTATGCCAGCGGGCCGCATAATCTTGGTTTTCCGCGGGATTTTGGTTGATGCGATGCGGCCCGCCCCTCCCCGCTGCGTCCCAACACAGTGTGCTATAGCTTTTTCTCTTTTTCTCTTACAACTCGGTCGAGTTAACATGTCACCTGCAGGTTACCTTACCTGTCCCTCGCACTCTCCAGGCATGACAGAATCGAGTGAAAGAGACGGGTATAACTTGCAGGTGTCATGTTATCTTGATGGACGTCTGGCAGTACACTGTACTCAAAATCCGTCAATGCGCTGCGGCCCGGCCCGTCACTATGTGCTATGTACGCATTTGGCGCTGCGGCTGCGATGCGGCCCGCTCCGTTCCGCTGCGCCCCGGCATAATGTGCGCGAACCTTATAAGGTTATTTCAGTGTTGTTAAAATGTAGATATTTAATGATGAAGTTAAAAAATATAACATTTAAGAATACCTAATGTGAATAAATAATATAAATCTTTTTTATAGCAAGCTAATTTTATGAGCTGATTAATTTTCTATGGCGAGACTATGACGCTACTTTCTTGATGACGTCACAAAGGTAGTCGTTCTCCCTCTGTCTAATTATAAAGTTTGATGCCATATACAATAATTTTGAAAACATCAAGATAATTCAAAATAAATACTTGTTTTTTGTTCCTAATATTTCGGAAAACATTTTAAATAAATAAAAAAATATTAGTAAAATACCCTATTGCGCTAAACCCGTAAATATACATTTTGATTAAATATTTTTGCACTTTTGTATGGAACAGCTGATTTTTTCGCGATTTCAGTTTTTATTTTTATTTTGTAATTTGGGACATCAAACAGTTGTACATTAAATATTACTAACAAGAGGAATATCACAATATATGTATATATAAATAAGTAAATGTACAACCCACACCATTGGTTTTGGTACCATAATAAAAGTTGTTTGTTTTCGTAAGTAGAATAATCCCTGAAATTATCCAGGATGATAAAAAATTACCGTGTATAAGCAGCTACAACTAAAACCAAACAAAAATACAAACTATTTATTTTTTTACTTACAGAGGTTTGTACAAGAACATCTCAATTACGAGATCACGGCCCTTGACATGGTTGAAAAAGACAAATAGTGACCAATGAATCAACCATGTCCTTTGCTGCAGTGCTTGCATATTGGTAGCAGTAGCACCTCCAGCTCCATTATCAATAAATTCCCTTAGTTTAGTCAGGTCATCAAGAGCAGCATCCCAGTTTTGTACCAGGATCTCACTAGCAAGTTTTCCCCATAGAACAGAAAGATAGTTCTGAAAAAACAACAAGTAGGAAATATTACACAGAATAAAACCTTTTTACACATTATACTCTCTATCTTAAATGCCATAAATTGACAACTGCTTCAAATGGGATAAAAAATAAATCAGTCATATTAATGACAGCAGCAAAGATGTCAGGAAAATTAATAATCCATAAATTTGAAACTGGTCTTAATTTTAAATCTTTGCAAATTAGTATTGAAGAAGACAATGAGTCATCAGAAACCAAATTCAGTGAATGGTTGGATGGAAGAAGTTTTCAGAAAAAGAAAGAAAATGAAAAGCTGCCTCGATTGGTTGTAAAAATCGTTACTGGAAATGAGATAAGTAATTTTAATCTTGATTCATGTGCAAAATTGATAAATAACTTAGAACATGAACCATATCACGATCCAGCAAATATTAACGAAAAAGTAAATGAAAAGTATAATGCTGAAGTTCAGAACACCAATGTTGCCCATGGTAGTGATGGGTTAAAGCAGTTGCATACTTATTATCACAATGATAAGGAGCAATCATATAATGAGCAGTTTGTAAAAAGCAATAACGAAATAATGACATCAAAGCCTTCTTATAATAACTCTAATAATATACAAAATGAAGCATGTCCCTTGGAGTACAGTTTAGAAAAGGTTAAAGAAAATAATGCTCGTATTATGGAAAACATACACATGCTTAATCTGACACTGAATTATACTAAAAAAAAAGAAACTTTTGATACTGTATGTCCAAAATCAATGCAGTCTTTTCCTTGTGAAACATGTGGTAAATGTTTTGTTTATGAAACTGGACTTAAAAGGCACTACACAATAAGACACTCTATATTAGAAACACAACCAAGGTGGCAGGTTGTTTGGACATGCATCGAGTGTTTCCAAGTCTGGCCTCAATATGATCTAGCTTTAAAGCACTCAAGTCAATGCTGCAGATCGGATAACACTGACTGTGTTAGAGAAATTAAAACATCACTGGTACTTCAATGTGAATTCTGTGAAAAAGTCTTTACAAGTATTCCCAGATTAGTGAGACATGCAAAAATGCACACAACTGATAATAACTATGAGTGTAATGCCTGTAGCATAACTTTTAAATCATACAAAGTGGCTGAAGAGCACTGGTTGCTATGCCCATGGTTGAAAACATGTTATACTTTCTCTTTACCTAAACTTTTGTTGTGTAATGCTTGTGATCGAAAATTCAGGAATTATGAACAACTTTACAATCATAGGTACGCAAATTAGTAAACCAGTATCTGGTAACTTTTATAATTTAAATGAAAAATCCATCAATTTTATTTCAGATACAAAATAGGCCACTTTATGGCAAAGTCTGCCAACAATCCATCTGGTACATATCTCTACCAATGTGAATTATGTGGCAAATGTTGCTCTTCAACATCTTTGCTTCAAGCCCACAAAAGGCAATGTCATCCCTTCCATGGCACAACAGCTTACAATAATATGGTGAGTAAAAAAAAATTTTTTACTGTTCTTCAATATGATTGCTTTTACAAAAATACATTTTCTTGCAGGTCAACAACTACAATGAGTTTGATGGCAATTACTTCACAAGTATTAACAATCAACATGATGACTACATTAATCAACAAAATTAGTGATATTGCAGTTACTGCCGCACTCAAAGATGTCAATTAACTTTAATTGGCATTAATCATTCCTACTTTATTCAATACTGGATACAGATATAGATTTTAATGACAATTAAAGATAATTGACGGCTCTGAGTGCGGCAGTTAAACTTACAATGGTGTAATAAGATTTTAATTATTGTTCATTAATTAGCTTTAAATAAACCACACCTACTTTAATAAAAGCCTTTCATTGATTCAAACAATAGCAGTCTATGAAAATTATATAGCTCCAGTTGCAGCTAAACAATAGTAATTTGATTTAACTCTGGGCAAAGAAATGTTAGTGAGACTTACCTTATCAGTAGGAGACATGACAAGTTGGCAGAAGTACAGATATGATGCTGACTCTACATAATTTCCACATTCATAACGATATTTGGCTAGACGGTACATACTGTCAATCATCTCGATTTTGAACTGAAATTTTTATTTTTTTTTATTAGATATAGTACCTATACTATCAATTGTATTTATTCTTTAACGTCTATAGCCAAATTCACACATACCTCAAATTCTTTATTGGTAGACAAATAGTTAATCAGAGTTTTAGGATCTCTCATAGTTTCAACTGTTTTCATGACATCATCTCTCTGCATGAGTCTTAATACGGGCTCTACAGCATCTTGAAGAATTTGAAGCTGAGATAGTACGACACCTCTACGCGATTTAATTTCCTAGAAAAATATGTGTATTATTACAATATACCTGATTGGATAAACAAAAGGCACTTCCTATTTATAAAAAATACTTCTTACTTCCGGTGTATCCTCGTCAGGGTAAAGCATTCCTCTGATATCAATAACATAATCAATCATATTAGTTTTGCTCAAGATTTCCAGCTTGGCTTGTAGAAGTTCTGACTGATCATAAGTCTAGAAATAAAAAGTATCATGGAATCACTTGCTTCAAAAAGATAAACCAACCAATGTTTATATAACAATAACAATAGCAATATAAAATAAAGCATTATATTACTATAAAAGGGGCAATTAATTGACTTATATATATTAACATCAAAAATTGATGACGAGTAAGGTTACGTACCTCTTTTGCAGCCAAAAACTCTAATAATGGGAATACAAGATGCCGGTCTAAATATTGACCTATCTTAAACGTTAGATCAAACTTTGAATAACTCATTGTGTTGTCTCAATCTCTCTTTATTTGAAAATGAAATTTAGTCAATAAATTTCTAGTCTTGATGCTGAATTAGAAAGGAATTATAACCTCAAACTTTCCTTGCTTGCTTTTCTATCTGTCAAAAATACAGACAAAACAAGACAGAAGTGAAGTGAAACAAATCACAGAACAGAAAGAAAAGAGTGAAGAGAAACTGCACACGAAACTGGGGGGCTACCGCGTAACTTTATGGGTATGAACTTCATACGTTTTTTGGAACTTTGAGTCATTTTTATAAAAAAAACTAGCCGCTATCAGTTCCTTGTTTAATGACGTCGGGAATAACGATAGCTAGCTTGCAACGTTCAACAGAACAAAGCAGCAAAAATCTATCAGAATAAGGAATTCACATGACAGTTGAAGCCCATACCCATATCCAGATTTCTTAGCCGGTAGCCCCCCAGCAGCTCTAAGCTCTAAAGCCAGATAATCCAGATATACATTGATCCAGTAGCAGGGAGGCTACCGGCTAAAAAATCTGGATATGGGTATGGGCTTCAAGTGTCATTTGAATTCCTTATTTAGATAGATTTTTGACGCTTTGTTCTGTTAAACGTTCTTAGCTAGCTATCGCTATACCCGAACTTCGAAAAAGAACCTTTTTAAACTTGTTCGTTCAAAAGTGTCAATGTACGATGTATTGGTCATGGTCGCCGACCATGATCGGCCATCGTGTACTGGGGGCATTAAAAGTAAAAGTTCGCAAAAACGTATGAAGTTCATACCCATAAAGTTACGCGGTAGCCCCCCTGGATTGGCTTGGCACTGGATGAATTTAAACATGTTTCAATCCAGCACGGGTAGGGTAGCATGACATGACGAACTCGAGAAAGGTTTTGTCTCTATGGTTTTGTCTATATCGAAACGTCAAAAATGACATTTTATCGTAGACAAAGACGTATTATGGTCGGCGACCATGACCAATACATCGTACATTGACACTTTTGAACCAACAAGTTTAAAAAAGTTCTTTCAAAAGTGTCAATGTACGATGTATTGGTCATGGTCGCCGACCATGATCGGCCATCGTGTACTGGGGGCTTTAAAGGTTTGAGGGCCATAGCTAGAAACAGCTTGAGACCTATCAGAGGATTTAGTTAAAAAATAGTTGATTCCTAAGCAAAACTCCATGTAATTTCTAATAGTCAATTAAAACTGCTATGACCAAATGAGTCAGGCCCTCAGTTCATCAATTGTCAAAAATTTGCTGTCACCTGTCAAAGTAATTAAGCATTGATTGTTAATAATTTTTGAATCCGAATATAGTAAAGAATTCGTGAAATCTTTTCAGAAGTTTTCATTGGCTAGTAGTGTAGTCAATGAAGCTAGTTGACCCCCACAGTAATTCCTCAGTCACAAAAAACTTTACAGCATGATAAAGTATCAATAAATTAAGAGTATGGTATAAATTTCCAAAAAATAATAATAATAGAAGGTTAGGGGTATTTTTAATGAGTCTTATTTCATTGATATCTTTTTTAGGAAAAATGCTCCGTCTAAACTTTCTTCACCGGACATATTCATGTAACGTATAAAAACAATAATATGAAATATCCAAAAAAATATCCCAGCAGAAACACCAAATTTCAATAAAACAATTGGGGTGACTTGAACTGAAAAATGTCTCTGTCGAACTTTTTAACGGAATTATACCATTTTGCCAAGCATACTCATGCTTGAAAAAAGTTTTGAATTTTTATCAAGTATCACATACTAGTATAAATAACTCATTTAGTAAAATAATTTTGGACTGAGAAAATACTCTGGTCAATATATAAACAAATTTGTTTATTTAGGTATAAATACCGAACTTCCGTGTGAGTTTTTTTTGGATAATCATTTAAAAGTTTATGGCTCATGCTATTTTATAACCCAGCAAAGTTTCATCGACTGAGGAATTAGTGTATGGGTCTCCATACAAAGAATCTGTTCATTGCCTACACTATAGAATGAGCGGTTTTCCTTTGACGGATAATACGTCAAAATTAGTTCCAAATCTTTTAATAGATGTCACTATTTACAGTCAGCTGTCAAACCTCAAACCATTCTACAATATTTTATGGTCGTTGGTAGCACAGTTTAAATTAGAATATATATAAATTTACTGTGTTGGTAGTATAGAAGTAGTCTGTGGTTCTATCAATAAGACAAATAAATTTTATTACTTATTTAATAAAGATTGAGATTGCAGTTTAACATAAACACAAGAATAGCTTTTTTCCCCGAAAGCTTCGCTTTTCTTTTCTTCAGCTCTGCTTTCTTTTGCACGGCACGGCCAATCCCGTTCAAACGTCTTGTCCAAATCGTAAAGGCAAACTCAAAGTTCGTAGAATACGCCAAGGGTTAGAGCTAGAGCACACGGGTGACTTTTGTCACCGTGACTGTTTTGTCTCTCACACCAATAGTACGTTAGTAATATTATAGTATTCTTTGCCAATAGTATGAAAAAGTCGCGTCGCTCAGGCGCGCACTTTCATACTAACCCTACGAGCAGGCGCGCCTGCTCTAAGTGCGGGCGCGCACGGGTGACTTTTGTCTCCGCAACTATTTTGTCACTCGCACGCATCAAGTCTACGGGTTAGTATGAAAGTGCGCGCACGTAGCGACGCGACACCCGGGAGACTTTCTTGTCCTTGGGTTCGAAGACAAGCCCGCGACGCAACTGTCTCCTTCTCTATTGGTTTCAATGCAAGTGCGCGCACGGCGACAAATAAGTTGCCAATCGGCCAGTAGCAACTCAACCGTCGCCCGGGGTGATAGCAGTGATAGCAAAGCCTTAATGCTAATTATTACACTGTGGTGATAGTGTGTACCTAGTAACGAAAATCCACATACGCTTCCTACTATCGATCTAAAATATAGTTAATATCCTTAATATTATTAAAATACTTTTTAAAATGCCAGTAGTAGAAGAAGATATTGATAACTGTTATACAATAAAAATTTTAAAGAATATTCAGATGTTCATGCTAAATCTTATTAAGCTTGGAGAGAAGTTTACCAGCAGCTATTCTAGGTTTCCCGGTTTTTCCAAGTGTCAGCCTATCACTCCATAATGGATGCACGGTGCCCCCTTATTGCTTTTTATTTCGTTGTCGTCTTCGGCTTCTTTAGACAAGTGCACAGACCACAACCGCCTCTTCGAAATCCATGTTGATGACTGCGAGCAAAAATTGCAAAAAAGTTGTGTCGCTGTCGCTCTCGTGTGCGCATCTTTTCGCGACGAAGAGACGGCCGGCGACAGTGACAATTAAATTGCCGGGTAACTAAGTCACCCGTGCGTGCTAGCCTTTATCTTGTCATGCATAGAAGAGTCGTCAGGACAGGCACCAGTAGGAAAAGCCAAAGTCGTCGGTTATAATAATCCACGGAAAATACAAACGAAAACAACAAACCACAAACAGAAGCGAACAAAACACACTGACTATAGTTTTTTTACCCTGTGACACTGACGAGACAAACAAAGACAAAATGACAGACAGAAAGCATCGATTATTTTTGTTTGAGCGAGTGAGAAAAGTAAAAGATTTTGTTTATGGCCTTTAACATTCAATTTTTGACAGCTGAGTTTAAAATGCGACATCTATTGATGAAAAAACGTACAAAAATCCCTACCTGTCAGAAAAACGCTCATTAACCGTTACAGATTTATAAAGGTTTAGCTTGGGCTCTCAGTTCATCAATTTGTACAATAATGAATCTTCCAAATTTGCAAGTAAACTAAAGAAATACATAAAAATACTTTGAATTTCTGATTCTTTAACACTTCTGGGAATTTCTAACGTAGAAACAATGGTGCAAACGTTAATAGTTTAGTAATAATTGGAATGTTTTTATTTTGACAATTGATGAACTGAGGGCCTGACGTTCTCGGTTCTACTGACTAGGCTTCGCCACATAGATTAATGAAATTAAGCTTACGTTTGTTTACGAAATCTTTACTAGAAGTTGACCTAGCATCCGTTTCTCTAAGTACCATACTTTCAGAGATTGAATTTTTAATTTTTGTGAGAACAAAATTGACAGATGGTGACCATCGATTTTTACTTTATTTAAGGACGGTATTATTATAACAAAGTGTAAAAAAGGCGTTAACTATTTCGACAGTAGATGCCAGAATAATAAACAGTCTAAATAACCGCGGTGAACGTCGCGAGTGCGCATTTTTACACTATGTTATAATAATACCGACCTCAACATCCAGCCGCTGCAGGACTTCGTGGGCCAGCTGGCGCGTCGAATGTTTGACAGCGCCGATCTTGGCCCCCCACAAACACCTGCAGTGCATCGCACCCAGACGACGACCACCGCCGCTAGAAATTAATGACTCAGCAGCTCCTTCCCCCAACATTACCACCAACACCAGAGCCACGAAGAAATGGGCACTGCCCCGCGATATTGTGCCCCCGCCACTTCCCCAGCCCACCTCACCCAATCCTCACATCCCTTCTAACACCCCTACCTAAATTATAGCCCATACCCCGTTTGCGCGCCCGCTCGCAGGCGCTAGCTGGGTCTCCCCCAAAGGGGTCTCACCCGGCTGGCTGACCGCGCCGAGGGCCGCAAACATCCGGTGGGGCACACCACCCGTCCCGAGGACGGCCGCGCAAAGCGGCTCCAAACACCGTGGGGCAGTAGCCTCACGAGATGAAGCCCGGGGAAGGAGCAGGAAGCTCAAACCCAAACCCGCCTTCGTCGGCGGAAGAAATCCATGATGTCCTTTTAGAATATACTAATTTCAATTACTTATTATTTCAATAATGTATGTAAATAAAAAGAAAAGAAAAAATACGTGTTTCCGAAAAACTGATAAACTTTCAAAGTCTAATTCCAACTTCCACATTTCTTTATTAAATCTTCAGCACAATTATTTCATAGCGATTTGACGAACGAGCCCTCTTACCACACGCTAATCTGCGAGTAAAGGATGGCTCTGACGAAGAACTTTCTCTTTTTGCCTGTTGTTATGCCTAGTTTACACGTATTAAGAAGGCAAGTGATTAACTTAATTTATTGTTAATTTTAAGTAGTAAAGTGTTTACACGTGTTATAACTTAAATTCAATTTAGTTTGGTCACAATGGACGAAGGTACTTTCCTACTTCGCTAAATTAGTGCGTTCACACGCGAACTAAAAGCAAGTTTAGTAAAGACCACGCCTACCGGGGAATACGCGCGATGCGGGAGGGGGGTTACTTAAGCAAAAATAGACTCGATTCTATTCTACTTACTGACTTATTCACTAAATCGTTTACTTAGCACTTGTGACTAAAGAGCTGTTAAGTGACTGTTTACACGCGTAAATTTAGTTAAAATTAACTTAAAGTTTAGTTAATTACTTCGTCACTCAATACATGTAAACAACCCATTTGAAGAAGAAGTTAATGAACAGGGGGCTACCGCGTAACTTTATGGGTATGAACTTCATACGTTTTTGGAAACATTAAGTCAATTTTATAAAGAAAATAGCCGCTATCAGTTCCTTGTTTTGTGACGTCGGGTATAACGATAACTAGCTAGCAACGTTTAACAGAACAAAGTAGCAAAAATCTATCAAGATAAGGATTTCAAATGACAGTTGAAGCCCATACCCATATCCAATTTATCTAGTTTGTTTATCAAAGATGTTAACCTATTTGATAGCGTGTTTTCGTGTTAGTTTTCAATTTAATTTAAGTTAATTAGTCTATTTTACCGAAGACTCTGTACCTACAGTTAAACTAAAAAAAATAGTTTTGTAGGACTAATGTTAAAGCCTGTTAAGTACTTATGTAATATTAATTCAATAAATAAATAAATAAAAAATCCATATTTCTTAGCCGGTAGCCCCCCTGCTTGTACAAAAATTTGGTCAGTTAATATATGAAAACATCCAATTTATTTGTGAGAAAAATTCGCTTGCTATAGCACACTGTATTGGGGCGCAGCGGAGCGGATATGCGGCCTGCTGCTTCCCGGCATAGTGTGCGATAGTTTATATAAAATATATATAGTGCGCCAATCTTTTCTGTTCCGGTGATTATCTTTGGAACTAAAACAGTTTTCATACGACAGCCCATTTTGACAGCTAATTTCGTATTGCAAGTGGCTCCTCTGTCACGATTGTCACCGGAACAGAAAAGCTTGTGGCACTGTACGAGCGATTTTAGTGGATTTTTGCGCTGCTCTACGACATAATGTGCGCCAACCATGGAACTGTAGGTAAAGCTGGAAGCCACACTTCGAACCATCTTCGAACAAAAGATTGAAGACAAAATTCCGTGACATTTGAATGTTTTCGTCTCTTTCTACAACAATATTGATCGAATGATGTCAAATTTTGAATTTCCATATGGTGGATGTTTACGTGGTTGACCAAGAGTGTCCCCATTTTTTGAGACGTCCCGTTTTTCAGCTATAAATTTGACCGTGTCCCTTAATTTAAAAAAACCTATGCGGGACAGTACATTAATAAATAAAGGATATCCAAACCTTTGTGCCATTCAGTCGTCAACAACATTGTCCCTTTATGCTATTCCGGCATCCAATGCGCACGTAGAGAGAATTTTTCCTTGTGTTACTACGCCTGGTTCAAAAATAGAAACCGCTTGTCTGATGACTGTAAAGGCTTAGTTCCAAATTAAAGCTATCAATGATAATATAAATAAAAAAACCGGACAAGTGCGAGTCGGGCTCGCCGACCGAGGGTTCCGTACCTACATCTATACATATAATAAAGCTATAGAAACCATTAACCAACTGTGTTGTCACTACTTGTTTGACCGCAAAATTAAGCGGGGGGCTACCGGCTAAAAAATATGGGTATGGTTATGGGCTTCAACTGTCATTTGAATTCTTAATTTTGATAGATTTTTGCTGCTTTGTTCTATTGAACGTTACTAGCTAGCTATCGTTATACCCGACGTCACAAAACAAGAAACTAATAGTGGCTATCTAAACAAATAAATAAAATTGGAGTGTCTGTTTGTAACATTAAAATAACAGCTTTTTACTACATGCATATGATTATATATACGGTACATATACCAAAAGTATTTTTTTTTCAATTTTTGTCTGTCTGTCTGTTTGTTCCGGCTAATCTCTGAAACGGCTGGACCTATTTTGACGGGACTTTCACTGGCAGGTAGCTATTGTAATAAGGAGTAACTTAGGCTACTTTTTATTCCGGAAAAATATCACATTCCCTCGGGATAGCGTCGTGTAGTTTATTATCAATGCGAAAGTTTGTGGGTATGGATGTATGGATGTTTGTTACTTTTTCACGCCAAAACTAGGTACTGAAAGGATCTGGGTCAGGAATAACACATAGGGTACTTTTTATCCCAATATTCCCACGGGAACGGGAACCACGCGGGTGAAACCGCGGGCGGCCGCTAGTTTTTTTATAAAATTGACTTAAAGTTCCAAAAAACGTATAAAGTTCATACCCATAAAGTTACGCGGTAGCCCTCCTGCTTTGTAATACGAAAATGAGGGAATTTATAAAAAAAATAACGGAATCATAATCATAATCATAAATCATTTATTTGCTAGAGACATGGTATTAATACAGATACAAAACAATAATAATATTTTGCTTTAATAATTCCATAGCACAAAATTCAAAGTTATATTTGCATGCCATTCCCTTGGGTAGGTTATTTCATTTATAATCAAGTTTTTTTTGTACCAATATGCAGGTACTTCCGCGCTTTTTACTTTACTTTTAATAAGTGACATTTGTGGCAGGCAGTGTACGAGTATAAAACTTCTTCGCGATTATTTATTCATATCTATTTTTATTAGATATTGGTGAAACGAAGTTCAGCGGGTTCACTATCACTATCACTACATAGTATAAAACAAAGTCGCTTTCTTTGTCCCTATGTCCCTTGTATGCTTAAATCTTTGAAACTACGCAACGGATTTTGATGCGTTTATTTTTAAAAGATAGAGTGATTCAAGAGAAAGGTTTATATGTACTTTTTATCCCGATATTCCCACGGGAACGGGAACCACGCGGGTGAAACCGCGGGCGGCCGCTAGTAATTTATATAGCAAAACAACGTTTGCCGGGTCAGCTAGTAAACTTATAACTCTTGATTGTTTTGTTGATGCATGTTGTACAGGTATTAGATTTAACAACTAATAGATGTGTTTATTTATAATAGCATGTCAAATGTACAGCTGTTGTACTGTCAATACATCTGCCATAGAATAAAGAGCATGTTTTGTGTTTTTTTTATTGTTAATATATAATTCAAAGATTTTGCTATACACTACGCCAAGTTTTTGTCAATCTTACTGAAACTGAGTTAAGGGGACGCCCACCGCGGTTCCGTGCAAAAATTCTTCTTCTTCATTGCGATAGACATTTTGTAATGCAGAAAACACAGGGCTCACATCTCACTCACACCCGTCGTTATTGATATTTATTTTGTATATTGAGTTCCCGCCCGACGCGACGCCCCCTACCAAAGTCCCCAACGAAGTCCTGTCTGAAAATAAATTGTGGACACCCTCTTTCTGTGTACATAGAAAGAGATGAAGGGGCCCCAACAAAAAGGAATATCAAATTTTTCATCCTCAGTTTTTAATTCAGGGTGTGGCTTCCATACTACAACAACATACAAATTTCTTGGCGCCAACCTAAAATAATTATGGACTACACTCCATAAAAATCATTGTAAACCAAAGACAATCCAAACGTATTTATGCCAATATTAAAAAAGCGAATGTGACATCACCTCCCTAGAGTAATATTGTTCTGTGGACATCACTAATAAAGCGTGCTTGTGTCGATTTTGTCATATTTTGGTTATATTTAATGAAAATTGACGGAAATTCATGTCGGAATAACATATTTTAACTCGTATATGGTGTTAAAAGTGATCAATATTCAGAATAAATAATTTACTCGCAAGGGTCAGCGCAGTCAACTCGTTATAAAATGGCGTCGGGCGTTCTTCGCTAGACTAGAGTGCGTCATAAATAGACGCGATGCATGTGTGATAAAAATGGCTATATATAGAGTTCTTGCAGTTCTATCGTTGCATTAGATTGTTTTAAAATGTCAAATACGGTTATAACTAACTATACAGACTTAAACGGACCTTCTACTAAGGCCGACAGTTCTGTTGTTGTTATTGTAAACAAGGATGGATCCCTATCGGTAGATCAGAATTTATTGGGTACTCTAATGGGTAAGTATTATTTACTATCACTACAACAATAAATCTAATCCTTAGCTAGTCTAGTTGCCTTGATCAAGTTCTCCTTCATGGTTAATCTATCAGACGCTTTAAAATTCCGCTTGTCCATTGTTACAGAGATAAAACATTTGGTTTGTCATTTGTAATACCTAGTTCTAACATTAAATTTACAATTATTTTTACTTGAAATCCCTAGTATGTATGCAAATTCTTTAATTTATGAATGAAAAGGTCGAAAAGTGGAAAATCTTTTTTGGCGCCAAAAACATTATTCTTACAATGCCCAAATGCTATTAGAATAGCACTGGAAAATGATAGGATAACCAAAAACATTAAATGTGGGGTTACTTGTAAAAACTTATTAACCTGTGTAAGATAATAATAAGAATCAAATACTCACAATATCCTACCTACCTTATTTTAATGCCAAATAATTATTAAAACAGGTACTGATGGTTCTCAAGCCGCTGGCATAAGTGTTGTTAGAGTTGGTCATGAAGGCAGACCGGATGATGCAACTGATTCTGAATCAGAAGACGATAAAGTGCCTCATGTTACACTATCTGTTGATAGTTATTATGATGAACCAAACAGCATAATAAAATATGGTAAATCTAAATGATGCTACTTAAAATTCTAATGATTTAATCTACTGGGAACTTTAATAAATATCATCCGATAATTTTGTCTTTTTTATAATTTTTCTTTAACTATGTTTATAACTATTTTTAGACAGTGGAGCCGAGATGTTGCAATCATTGAGAATAGAAACAAGAGAGAACAGTTTGATTGGTTTTCAAAATGACCACTGTTACACACCATTCTTATCACCCAGTCAAACTTTACCACAAACAAATGAAAGTTATTCAACTTATGATGAACCTGTTATCGAAATCACTCATACCCCACCACCAAAACCAGTTCCAAGTTCAAAGAAAATCACCATTTTAGAACAGCAAATTATACCAAAAGGTAAAAAAATTGTTATTAACTCATCAGAATCACCAGTAATAGTAAAAGGAAATGATGTCCTTAATAAACCATTACCTATATTACCCAAATCCAAGAATATCAGTGAACAAGAAAAATCAGAGAATTTGGAAAAATCAGATGATACAACAGAATCTTCATCAATCACTTCAGGTGAAAGCATTCCAGATAGAGACTCAGATTCTGACTATAAGGATACTAAAGACAGAAGTGGCTCTATAAAAGTAAAGAAACCTAAATTGAAACCTCGTATTTTGAAATCATCTAAAGCTGCAAAATTAGAAACTAAAGTGGCTTCTAGATTAAAAGCTAATAAGAATATATTGAAGAAGGAAGTAAAGGAAAAGATAAACAAAAGTATAATTGACAAAAAACAAGCTAACATAGACATTGAGAGTCTGATTCCAAGTTCTGAAATACCTACTAGTGCACCTGCTGCTATTGAGCAAAAATTTATCAAATCATCTCAGAAGCCTGTAAAAAAAGAAAAGAAAACACCGGCTCATGTTTCGGCTTTGTTGTCAGATATGACTTCATTATTCTCTACACCAGATGTAATTCGAAGGGTATCAACAGATAATAAATTGGTATTAAAATCAGATACTAAAGAGCTCTTGGTAACAGAGAAAAAGATTTCTACTGGTCCAAGAACACAAGATATTTCCAGTGAATTGAAAACACCTGAAAACATTAAATCCATTATTGATAGCAGCATAGAAAAACCTAAGACTCCTGCAACTCATGCTCCGAAAACTTACTTGAAGCTAAAAGATAAAACTTCAATTGATAATAAGGTTCCCAAGAGTTATGAACTTACTGCTACTATCCCTCAGTTGGATGAAGCAAGTTTGGCTCAAATATTACAAGATACATCTGGTATTTCCTCTAATCCAGTGAAAAGTCAACCTACAATTTCCACTGTTAATACTATGAATAGCCCTGGGCTGACTGGACCTTTATCACCAACTTTAGATTTGCTGGGTGGTTTGCAACCAGAAGAAGAAGGATTAACTGAAGATCTGTTATTGCATGTGGCACAATTGGTAGAGAGCTCTGAAAACCTTCAAGAAGTAATAGATAAGCAGGTTTTGGGCAAGGTTGATTCCACACCACCAAAGCCTCATCAGGTTCAGCCATCTTTCCAACAGACGCCGAGTAATACTTTATATGCTCAGACTCTTACGAGGTCAGCACAAAAAACAACAGTCGTACGGAAAGATCCTATAGAAATAGTAAGGCGAGACGGTCGTGTTATTACATTACCACCTATTGAAGCTCCAGCCACCAGATCATCAAAGCGTAAAAGTCAATTGGATACTTTTAGCCCTGCTGTTGAAGTATCACCACCGCCACAACCACAACCACCTCCTCAACCTGTTGCAGTGGCTGTTATCCCAGAACCTCAAGTGCAGGTTGTGTCCAAACAGTACACTAATAAAAAATTAACTATTAAAAAGCAGGAGCCTATAATACAAACACCTGTTGTTGATAAAGTATCTGCAGAGTCTCAAGAAAGCTGGGCTTCAGAAGACGATCCTTACAGGTAGTTTTAAATATTTTACGTAATTTTTACAGGTTCCATATGAAACCTCCTTATCATATCATTAAAACCTTTTATCGAAAAATTAAACTTGAAATAATTTTTGACAAGTGACAATGTCAATCATGTCAAACTGTTCAATTTATGTGTGCAAAACACATGCAAAATGAAAAGGCATCATAATATCTGTAAATGGTATTTATTGAGAATTCCTTTGTTTATAATTATTTGATCAGTAGTTAAATAATACTTAACTCATGTGGTTGTATGCATTGGCTTACTTTCAGGTTATGGTGTATCTGTAAGCAGCCTCATAATAACCGTTTCATGATATGCTGTGATGGTTGTGAGGATTGGTTTCATGGTAAATGTGTTAACATTACCAAAGCTATGGGCCAGCAAATGGAGGAACAGGGAATAGAATGGAGATGTCCTAATTGTATCAAAAAGACTAAAACTGGTCCAAAGACTCTAAAGGTAAAAGTTACCTTCTATTACATAAAAATACTTTATAATTATCTATCACGGATTTTTAAATAACTTTGTTATTATTTATTGTTACTACAGGCTACACCAATGCAAAAGAAAATTGATTCTGATACAGTAAGTACACCCCAGCTTGTTACAAAGGATGCAGCTTCTAAAACTAGTTGCATAGTGTGCAAGAAACCGGCCCGAGCTAGCAGCATCTACTGCAGCAACGCGTGCATTCTGAAACACGCCCATGACTCACTGGGCATCCAAACACCCAGCAAACCAGAAGAAACTGGTAAATCATCAGTCAAACAAAAGTCTGATTCCAGGGTATGTCCAATATTAATATCATGCTTTAGTTAGATTGTACATTTCAAAATTAACTCAAAAGCAAAAAAAAGTACCCCTTTAAATAAAATTCCGCAAAAGGTAATAAAAAGCTTAGTATTAACCTACATCTGTCTATTTTAGGTAATTGTATATGAAAGAAAATCAGGAAGATTATTGGCTGGACCAAATGCTCCTACTGCAGATAATCTCAAAGACTGGCTACAAAAAAATCCAACATTTGAAGTTGTGCGCCCAGGTACTCTAAGTACCATTAAACCAAATATGCCAACAAAGAAGAAATCTAATGAGCCCAACAAAATTCAAACTACACTTGGCTTTGAAAGGATACCTCGTAAGTCCATTGAACAACCTACATCTAGTAAGATTATGCAACCAGAACTTAACACTAAAACACAGACCCCAGAAATAAAAACAAAAACTCCATCTATTATCAAAACAAAGATGATTCCCGAAACTAGAATGAAGCTTCAACAAGCAGAAACTAAATCTAAGGGTCCTCCAGAAAGAATGGCTAAACTGATTCAATCACCTAAGGAAGAGATGAAATTAATGTCTCAACCAAAAACCCCAGTGTCTACAAGATCTAATCCATTTCAAGACTCGCCAAAGCCAAGCACATCCACCCCTAAAGGTGGGAGTGAGCCTCGAAAATTGAATCGTTCTGCCAATAGGACAAGTTACGAAAAAGTAAGTGTAATAAACTTCACAAATGCAAATTAAAATGTATTGTAGCTTTGGCTGACAAAGCAGACCAACATAAAGCATTACGTCAGAGTGTTTTTATTGCTTCAATAGTGTGATAGTATCATTGACGATTACCTAATAACAATACAAAATATGTCCACTATTCGCTTACTAATCATTCATGCATGATGGAAACTTTGTAAAAAATATTGCTTTTATAGTTACAATGGCCTTGGGATGTGTTTGCACTTTGATTATTCATGTGAGCTGGTAAGTTTATGATAATTATTACTTCATAGGCTCCTTCAGTTTCGCCGTCTACTTCGCGTCGGAAAGATTCGCAAGATACAAACAGAAACAAAATGGATTCTTCTGACTCAATTCGTGAGAATGTGAGAAAGGCGTTACAAGAGCAACTAAGCATACGCATGGCCGAGAATACCGGCTCCAAGTTTTCCGAATATGAAATACAACAATTTGCTAACAACACTGAATATGAGTTACACGAACTTTTCCGCGACGTCGGCATGAAATATAAAGCAAAATATAGGTCACTGATGTTTAATATCAAAGATAGGAAGAATCTATCACTATGGCAAAAAATATGTGAACGTACTATCACGCCGAAACAACTGGTGAGTTTGAGACATTTTTTTTCATTCCTTTGACCATAAGCAGTTGTTTTGTGTACCATTTTTTGTAACTCAATACTGAAGTAATTTTTTTCTTCACCTGTTTTAGGTTCGCTTGTCTCCTGAGGAGCTGGCAAGCCAAGAATTAGCGCAATGGCGTGATCAAGAGGTGAAACATCAGTTGGAATTGATAAAGAAATCTGAACTAGATATGTTAGCTGCTAGCAAAACATATGTTCTGAAAACCCATAAAGGAGAAGAGGTGAGTTCAAAATTTATTAATTAAATAGTATAAAAATATATAATATTCTCAAAATAATCAGATGTACATAGCTTATATTTTGATTTTTCACAGGTGATGCAAGCAAAGGAGTCTGTCTCCACAGAACTTGATCCTCAAGTGCCGGTTGAAGACTTGGTAACAGCTTTGAACGATTCCACTGCTGCTGCTGGTGAAGAGAGTAAGATTGAAGACACTGAGGAAGTGTAAGTTTTAAAGATTCTATAGTTGTTTATTTTAATTTTAAATAAGTAGAACATTTTATTATCTTATAGGAACCTATTAGAATCCTAATAGATCTTGTTATAAATATTTTTGTTTTAGTAACAAGACCCCTAGCAGTACTGAAAAGAAATATGGTAGCAGTCGAAAGAGGGGACGAGATGACAACAGTTCTGAGTATTCAAAAAAGGAGAGACGTGAGTCAAAGCGTGATACTGACAGTAGAAAATCTAGATCTTCCAGAAGAAAATCTGAAATCAAGGACAAGGAATCTAAAGAGGAAAGAAGATCTTCTCGAAGACATGATCGAACATCCACAAGAACAAAATCAGTGTCGAGAGACAGATCAAGAGAAGGTTCCAAAGAGAAGTCTCATGAGCACTCAAGATACAGATCCAGGTCGCGAGTGAAATCTAAAAGGCCCTCTAAATCAAGAGAACATTCTAGATCACCTTCACGCAGCCGCGATAGATCACGGTCGAGAGGACGCTCGCGGCGGCGGTCAGTCACCCCAGACACTTCGAAAAGTAAAAAACAATCTCGATCAAAGGTCAGGTCTAGTACAGAAGATAAACAGAAGCATCGGTCAAGATCTCAAGACGTTGTTTATAGCAAAAATAAGAATGAGTAAGTAAATTAACAAATTAAATTCAGAAAAATGGAAAATGAAATATTTAGCAAAAATCTACCCATCTCACAAACAGCTCCGATGGGACACGAACCCACGACCTTTCGCTTTCCGGGCGACTGCTCTAACCATTGAGCTACGGAGTTGTTACGAGAAGCGACGAATTTATCCAATACTTCTTACGCGCTGTATAGTCAGCGTTAATTTCATCAATGTAGAGATATTACTACCCTCACACGCGAAAGAAATACCTTTCCAGGTATTTGGCAATCGCTAAAGATGAAATTACTATTGCAAGTTATTTTAATTTTTAGTTTTTTGCATTCACAATGCAATTTTGATTACAGAAAAATGGAAAATGAAATATTTAGAAAATATTTCAATTAGAAAATATTTAGTATTTTGGTTGTGAGATGGGTTGATTTTTTCTAAATATTTCATTTTCCATTTTTCTGTAATAAAAATTGCATTGTGAATGCAAAAAACTAAAAATTAAAATAAATTGAATTCACTCACATGTAGCAAAAAATTTTGGAATAGATTGATGTACTATAATTTATTCCTATTTTTCAGCTCTACTGACTCTGACTCAATAGAGAGGCCAAAGTCTGCTATGTTGAAAGAAGTTCACCCAGAGTATGACCCTCATGAACCAATGATAACATCTGCATTTTCTGAAGAAGATTTGAGAAAGTCTAGAGATGATGTATATGACAATGAAATTGCAGAGTTTGGTAATTCTGATTTTGACGCTTCTAAATCTTTCGCCATTGATACAAATATAATTATACCATCTCCAAAGTATGTGGGAAAACAAGACAAATCATCAGGTTAATATGTTTCTAGTTAATCTCGTTTAGTTGTTGTATATGATTATTATTTAAATGCTAGATGTGAGTCCACTTTAAAAGATACCTATACCTACCATGTAAATATCAATGTATTTTTCTATATTTTTTAGCAGAACCAGAAAGTGACCAAGAGCCCAGTAGTACTGTTGAAAACTCTGCAGCAATAGTATGGAATGGCTGTATCAACATGGTTGATGTTGCCAGATTTTATGTAGCTGCACATGAGGTAAAATTTCCTAATAATCAGTGTACAAGTACATAAGTAAAACAATTATTTAACCTACATTTTAAGTTTGCTGACCGCGCATAACGTCGCCGCGCGGCCACGAATTACATGTATATTTTTAGTGCAATAAATATCTTCGGAAAGTACGGTGCTATTTACATTTCTTACATCTATACCTATTTCATCCGATTATTGCATTCAGGGAAACATTATAACATCCCTACAACAACAGTTACATAACAGTGATTTAACTATCAGTGACAATTAACATTCTACATAACATCTACGATCTCAGGTGTGAGCCTGAACAATCAGTGTTTGAAGCCTGGCGTCGATACAGCATCGACGCCAGGCTTCAAACACGCGAGCCTTTATGCAGATGTTAGATTATGATAACACTTAAATTATAATTTTGTAACAAGTTCTACTGTTCTCAACTTATATTCTTGTATTTTATAGGCATCAGGAAGTGCGTCGGATTTGGAAGAGGATTTGAGTGCGGAACTTGAAATTGTCGGAAGAATAAATCCAGACACAGTTTGGGATTATATCAACAAAATGAAAAGGGCAAGCAACAAAGATATTGTTGTGCTGAAATTGCAGGCTGCCAATGATGAGGAAAAAATGCAATACATTGCATTATACAGCTATCTTAGCAGTCGAAATAGGTATGTTGCATTTCCGATGAAAGGAACAACCCTTTTTCTAATTTTATTTACCACAAAGTTGAGTTGTACAACATATTGTGTATTATTTCAGGTTAGGTGTGGTGAAAGTATCGAATACGTCGTCAGTGAAAGACATATACGTAGTCCCACTGCCGGCGAACACCCCTGTGCCCACGGTGCTATCACCGTTTGACGGGCCTGGCCTTGGAGAAGTTAAAACTCACCTTTTGATATGTATAGTCATACGTCAAAGAAAAAAACGTATCGCGCCTCACATTCCTAAAGAAGTTGTTCCAGAAAAGGTTGGTACATTAGTCAATACAATGGGTAATTGTAACATTTAAAAGGTTGCCTACAAAGTTTAACTTATTTTGAAGATGACTTTGAACTCAATTTTAAGATTCTTAGCATTGACAATCATTTGAAAACCACGAACAGTACCCCTAGCACGAAAAACTAGCGTTATCGTAATTTGTTTTCGTGATCGTTTTATTTTGTATGAAAACCAGGGCTCGGAAACCAAGTTAAAACACGCAAACACGTTCACAAGAAACTCCATACAATTTTAAAAGAGCAATTTCATTTTGGGTTTCGCTCTCTCAGAATGGAAACGGTCCCTACTCGAAATTACCACTGACTCTTTATAAATAACAAACGACGAGTTCGAACCAAACAAAAGTCACGTGATTCGCAAGGGAGTCGGCATGCGGAGGCCCGCAGGCACCTTTTGTACTTACGGTGGGCAAGGGCTAAAACATTTAATAAAGAAATTTTTATAAACTAAATTCTAACCATACGTAAATATATTTTGTGAAAAGTGCCTATTATTGATTTAAGGGCGGCGAACCCGACTTACTTTTTATACAAACGCTCGTACGTGATTTTGGCGTTGTAACAGATCTTTCTTTGAAACTTTTGAACTAATAGGTATCTCATGCATTATATCTAGGTTTCTATCAAAATAAAAATCAAAATTTGGGAATCAAATTCAGTACCTATAAGCCTCCAAAAATCAGTTATTTTGCAGAAATTTTACCTGAATTTTGGACGTTCTTAATTACTCATCTATACTAGTATTATAAAGAGGAAAGATTTGATTGTTTGTTTTTTTGCATCGAATAGGCTCCCAAACTACTGGACCGATTTAGAAAATTCTTTCACCATTAGAAAGCTACATTCTTCCCGAGTGACATAGGCTATATTTTATCCCGATATTCCCACGGGAACGGGTACCACGCGGGTGAAACCGCGAGGATCCGCTAGTAAATTAAAAGTAAAGAAAATATTTTGATAGAAACCTTGCAAATGTAATGGAGATTCTAAATGACAAACATTTATTTCACAAACTTGTAAGACTTACTGAAAAAGACGTATTTCCTGAAACAAGATTACGCACACTATTTTTCATTCAATGTTAACGCGTTCTTACTTGCTCACTCACTCACTGTCATTGCGCTGGATGAAACAACAAGCTTTTCAACCATGCTCGCGTTGACGATAGACGGCCCGGGAAGGGCCCTCTTAAGTGCAGTGGTGCGTTTGTGAGACAAAAACCTAATACCCAAATACGCACAGGCTCATACTTAGTTGTAATGATACTCAGGTGACGCGCAGCAGCCGCAAGCGGTCGTACACGCCGCCGCCGCCGGTGGGCAAGGGCTCGTACACGCCGCCGCCGGCCGCGTCGCCGCGCCGCCGCGCGCTGCCGCTGCCGCAGCCTACCTACACCTCGCCCGCGCTCTCCACGTCCGTCAAGGACAAGATAGCCGCCTCCTTGGGTGAGTCATAGTCATTGTACACGCCGCCGGTGGGCAAGGGCTCGTACACGCCGCCGCCGGCCGCGTCGCCGCGCCGCCGCGCGCTGCCGCTGCCGCAGCCTACCTACACCTCGCCCGCGCTCTCCACGTCCGTCAAGGACAAGATAGCCGCCTCCTTGGGTGAGTCATAGTCATTGTACACGCCGCCGGTGGGCAAGGGCTCGTACACGCCGCCGCCGGCCGCGTCGCCGCGCCGCCGCGCGCTGCCGCTGCCGCAGCCTACCTACACCTCGCCCGCGCTCTCCACGTCCGTCAAGGACAAGATAGCCGCCTCCTTGGGTGAGTCATAGTCATTGTACACGCCGCCGGTGGGCAAGGGCTCGTACACGCCGCCGCGCGCTGCCGCTGCCGCAGCCTACCTACACCTCGCCCGCGCTCTCCACGTCCGTCAAGGACAAGATAGCCGCCTCCTTGGGTGAGTCATAGTCATTGTACACGCCGCCGGTGGGCAAGGGCTCGTACACGCCGCCGCCGGCCGCGTCGCCGCGCCGCCGCGCGCTGCCGCTGCCGCAGCCTACCTACACCTCGCCCGCGCTCTCCACGTCCGTCAAGGACAAGATAGCCGCCTCCTTGGGTGAGTCATAGTCATTGTACACGCCGCCGGTGGGCAAGGGCTCGTACACGCCGCCGCGCGCTGCCGCTGCCGCAGCCTACCTACACCTCGCCCGCGCTCTCCACGTCCGTCAAGGACAAGATCGCCGCCTCCTTGGGTGAGTCATAGTCATTGTACACGCCGCCGGTGGGCAAGGGCTCGTACACGCCGCCGCGCGCTGCCGCTGCCGCAGCCTACCTACACCTCGCCCGCGCTCTCCACGTCCGTCAAGGACAAGATCGCCGGGCAAGAAGCAAAGGAGACCGGCGAGAATCGCCCTAATATTTTACGAAGTCGTACACTTTCAGAAACATGAAAATTTAATTAATTTAAACTCCTACAATTAACTTTTACGAACGCCTGATTTATTAAAGAATGGAATAAAATGATAAATAATTTTCAAATCGCAAATAATTGACTGAAAAGGGCAAAGTAACATTGAAACACTTCATAAATCCGTTTTATTTGACGCAGTAGTCATGTAAAACAAGGTCATTTATTATTTACATATTAAGATACCTACCTACATCAAAGAAGGTACGTAACTTATATTAAAAACTAATGAACTTCCGCACGCAAAGCTTAGCGCAGATGGCGCCAGCAGCGGTGCGATACTTACCTGTCTTTATTAAAATAATGATTCCTTTCGTTATTTGTCTTTGTTATTACCTATCCATTCATCTGTTTTATCATTTATTATTTATTAGTAAATCATTATTTGCGTTGTTTTTAAATAAAATGTATAAATGATTTTTACCCTAACCTCTATATTTTTAGGTTATTGACCATAATATATCTCTGTTGTCCCAACTTTAAAAGCATAGAAACAATTAACTTTTTTGTTAGTCTAGCATAGTTCTTTAAGTACCATTCGATTTTTTCCATGAACGAGACCTATCAATCGAGGTCTGAAAATACATAGAACTTCGCCAGTCTCCTTTGACATTTAGTATGTAGTGGCTGCCAGTTGTCTCGTATGACCATACGTATTTTTTCAAAGTGCAGGTGCGACGGAAGACAACCTCAGCAAGCTTTTTGCAAAGACTCGTACACGCCGCCGCCGGTCGTCAAATAATAATACCTACTTTAATTTTCAATATTTTCAAACCGTTTGATATTGCAGCGTGCGCCGACGACGAGGAGGCGTACAGTCCCGGCTCGTCGAGCAGCGGCGGCAGCGCGCCCGCCTCCACCACGCTGCGCTCCAAGATGGAGGAGCTCAACCGGCAGATCGAGGAGCAGAAACAGCAGATACTCAAGATGGCCCGCGCTGACTCCTCAGTCGGCGCAGAGGTGAGGATACGTTTTGTGATCAAATACAAAAAAAAGTGGGGCAAACAAAAGCTTTAATATGTATTTGTTGAAAAAAATTGCCTATTAAAAGGACATTTCGAGAAAAGGACATTTCGATAAAAAGACTTTTTGAGAAAGGACATTTTGAGAAAAGGACATTATGCGACTTCTTGAACCATTGTGGTAGGGCGGCGACCAATAACAACTTGCTAAAACCCGTTTTACGAGTTTGATTTTTTGCTTGCCCGCCATGATGGTTCAAGAAGTTTGCTTCGAGGTACCTATACTAGCTGATGCCGACTTCGCCATCATGAGTTTGAACATCCCTTAGTTGAATTAAAGGCGAATCATAATAGATCTTTCGAGTCACAGTGACTGCATCTACGGCAGATTACACAAGAAATAATAATATTTGAAATAATGTGCCCACTATCCTATTGGTAAAAGTTGCAGTAAAATAACTTAATTTGTTTCTGTCCTGCCCCATCCGTGAACGTTATCCATTCTAATCACATAGCACAAGTTAGTACTAAGTGGGCGTGGTCCATGCGAAAAAAGCCTTTGCTCAAACAGCATTAAACATTTTATTTACCACTGTATGATTTTGATTTATTTTCGAGTTGTCATGACAACTACCTTGTTTTCGATTCCATGTTCATTCAGTACAGTGCCACAACCTTTTCTGTGCCGGTGACAGCGGCGCTACGTACGTTTTTCTTTTTTCTTGTAGTAATTTAACCGGCCCTGACTTCTAAGAACTTCAGCCGCCAGCAGCGCTATGGTTGGACATCAACTTGACAGCAAAATGACATTAAAAAAAATCACGTTAGTTTCACATTTTGGCCACCGGCACAGCAAAGTTTGTGGCACTGAACAATATGCGAGACATGTGCTCCTTCTAACCTCGTGTACAGTGCCACAAACTTTTCTGTTCCGGTGATCAAAATGTGAAACTATCATTTTTTTTTAAATGTCATTCTGCTGTCAAGTTGATGTCCGCGCCTGGCGCCTGGCGCCTGGGATTGACTTTTTTTTTTTTGTTCTCCCGGGGGATAATGCCGTCGCATGCCCCCCGCCCGGGGAGACGAGGGGGTTATGTGGGGCTCGTACCCACTAAAAACCCCCGGGTTGTTCCCACCTCGCGTGGACGGAGGCTACGGGATCAGTGTAGTAGTCGCCGCGCCTTCCGCCCCGTGGCGGCGTCCGTGGTCGACGCTCCAACCATTGAGACGACAGAAAAGTTCCCACCTCCGGTGTTGCGTGCCGGGAACAACAGGCGCGCTCCTGGAGGAGGTGGACCACAGGGGCCTGGGTGGACGACAGAGTTCCCCGCTCCGCCGCCCGGCCCCCCTACCTATTGCGCCGCTTCCTGACGCCGCCTCTCCTCCGAGAGGCGGGCGGAGCGGCGTACTACGGGGCGCTGCTCCCTTGGGGGCCGCACTTCCGGTTGTTGTGGGGGCATCACCTCCATGGACGTCCCCCTCTCCTGTTCACTGTGCGCCGAGCGACTCCGGTCCCGACGCACAGTGTTCTGCCCAACATGTCCTTCCTCCCCCTCAGGCCGATTGGCCAAGTTGGTCGTGGGTTTATCTCCGGGTCGCTTACCCTTCACCGGCGGCGGCTCGCACTGCCGGCTTGCCATCACGTGCCCATGCGGCCGGCCACTGTCGGCGCAAACTTGGCACTTGGGCTCTGCGTCGCATGCCGCGGCCATATGGCCCGGACGCCCACACCTAAAACACAACCCGGTCCCGTCCTTGTCGGACGGGCACAACGGCTTTGTATGCCCCACCCCGCCTGGGTTTGACCTAATCACTCCTACAATTTTAAAACATTTGCCCAGGAAGGCTATCACTTTTCTTACCTGTCTGTGCAATGCCATTCTCAGGTTGTCCTATTTTCCTACGCTCTGGAAAATATCACAAGTGGTTATGATACTTAAACCGGGAAAATCCGAACATGACGCCTCATCATACCGACCTATTAGTTTGACTCCAGTGCTATCAAAACTTTGGGAAAGAATATTCCTTACCAGGTTACTAGCAGCTATGAGCGAGTGCAGTATTACGCCAGATCACCAATTCGGTTTCCGAAAGGCACACTCGACTATTGAACAAGTTCACCGAGTTTATCACACAGTACGTCAGTGCTTCGAAAACAAGCAATACTGTTCTGCGGCTTTCCTTGATGTACAGCAAGCTTTTGATCGAGTCTGGCACAATGGACTGTTAGCCAAAGTTAAAACTAATTTGCCACACTCCATGTTCCTCCTTATTAAGTCATATCTCACCGGTCGCTCCTTTCAGATTAAGCAAGGTGAAGCCCGATCTAGTTTTTACAATATAGAAGCTGGAGTTCCTCAAGGTTCTGTTCTGGGTCCAGTATTGTATTCTGTTTTCACCCACGACCTACCCGTAATGGACAACATCAATGTCGCCACTTATGCTGATGATACGGCCTTTTTAGCAACAGATTTAGCCCAAGATATAGCAAGCAGTAAACTACAGAAACAGCTCGATGAAACTCATAAATGGCTCTGCAAATGGCGTATTCGTGCAAGTGCCTCAAAATCTCAACATATCACCTTCTCGCTGAAGAAAGTTAATTGCAACCCAGTCAAGCTTGGCAACGAGGTCCTTCCACACACTGACAATGTCAAATATCTTGGATTTCACCTTGACCGACGTCTCACGTGGCAGACGCACATCAAGAAAAAACGAGACGAGATCAACATAAAATATCGGAATTTATACTGGCTTATAGGAAGAAACTCAGTTCTGTCTGTTGACAATAAACTTCTGAAATACAAGTCAGTTCTGAAACCGATTTGGACATATGGCATCCAGTTATGGGGTATTGCAAGCAAATCAAATATTCTCTGCCTGCAAAGTGTACAAAATAGCATTCTGAGAGCAATAATTAATGCTCCATGGTTTACACGGAATGATGAGATCCATGAATACCTAGAGGTACCAACTGTAGCTGCAGAAATCCAGCAGCATCAGAAGCTACACAAATATCGCCTTCTGAATCATCCTAATCGGCTTGTTGCTGTAATGTTGGACACGACAAATGTGGTGAACAGACTAAAAAGAAACCACATACTTAATTAGGAGGGCCGGTAATGACCGTCCCACTATTTTCAACTCATTTTGCTCCACAAATTCGCTTATGGTCTGGCGACCGATCGCAAATTAAAAAGTAAAAAAAAAATGTTGATGTCCAACCATAGCGCTGCTGCCGGCTGAAGGTCTTAGAAGTCACGGCCGGTTAAATTGCTACAAAAAAAAGAAAAAAGATTGCCTACCTGATCAGAAGGTCTAAGTAGCTAAATGTTCAACAGCGCGAAACGTCTGATGAGCAGTAAGTCTAATTAGCAGAATGTCCATTTAGCAAAACGTCCAACTATCAAATGGTCTGTATAGCAGAACATCTTTTTAGCAAAAAGTCATGTGTGAAATGTGTACACTCATGATAAAAAGGAAAAGTCATTCGTAAATTACATTACATTTATTTGAGAAAACAAAATCTGGATTAAAAACCTAGTAGCGCCATAAATATTATTAAGATATTAGGCGCACAAATTCCCTTGCATTTATTTAGGCACTTATTCTTTTGATATGACCAAGGTGTATCAAAAATTCAAAGGGACTATCTTTTTGGCCCTAAAACTTTTGCAGCTCTTTTGTATTTGGCATTAAACATTAAATTGATCTTCCTTCTTTTATTTCCTTCAAATAACATATTCTTGTATTTGCGATCTTGCCAAAGCGCTTCTTTTCTAAGAGCTTTATGTAATGCTAATCAAATAGCATTCTTGACAATAAATTGTCAGTCTCCATCAAAAATATATCTACGATTTAAGCTACATAGACCAAAGAATCTGTAGGTATGTACAAGTCTGTACGTACGTACGTGTTATAATTCCGTGTCCGTTTCCCAATTTTGTGCCTGAGTATCCAGACATTTTGATAATGTGTCGATTTGCTAAATAGATGTTCTGCTATACAGACCATCTGATATTTGGACGTTTTGCTACATAGACATTCTGCTAATTAGACTTACTGCTCATCAGATGTTTCGCGCTGTTGGACATTTAGCTACTTAGACCTTCTGATCAGGAAGGAAAGATTGTGCCACTGTATTTAGTGATTCTAATCGTAAGACGTTTATTATTAACCTAATGTGATGTTTTAACTTATTATTCTTTGTCGCAGGATGAAGCTTATTCGCCTTCGCGCCCCATGACACCGCCTGGGGTGGTACCTCTGGCTGACATCGCTCTTCCCTCAAATTTACAAGAGATTCTCGCCACTATAAAACAGAGGTCTGAACCGACATCAGATGTCGATATGCGTACATTGCCTTTGCCCCCTTAGTTGTAATGTTTTAGAATAATATATTGAATAAGCACAATACTTATATTAATTCTTTATGTATTCTTCCCTTTCCTTTATAATTATTCGTGTACTTTTGTACATATACTACAGTACAAGTTATTTCATAATCTCGAAAAATTGGGGGACTGTTTTTTGCTTTGGACAATGTGACTATAAGAGTCAAAAATGATCTCTGTTTTTCTACTTGTTCAAAATTGATGTATAAACAGTTTATGCATTTTTTTTGCATTACATTATTTTGTATGTGTGTGTATCATCTCTACAAGTGTAGGGTAAAATTTTTAATTGTGTTGTATTTAGGACTAAGAACATAAATGTAAATGGTGGGCTATGTAAGAAGTACGACACAGTACCTATGTAAATGTGCAAAGTTAAAATTTATTATGTGCAATAGGATAATGCCATGGATGACAGCAAAAAGAATAATTGTCGTATTTTTTATTGTATATAGGTAGGTATATAATATATGTTTACATCATTGAAAATCTTAAATGTAGTGTACAAATACTAGATTTTAGCTGATTTACCTATTATAATAATAGATATATTTTACCTTCTTTGGCATGAAAAAAATGTATGATGAAATAAAGACATGTTTAATTCAAAATATTTTTATTTTATATCCTCTCATCATCATCATCAAGAAGAGTCTTAAAAGTTCTAGGTTTTTTGCCTCTTATTGGAAAAGTGCTGTGCTTAGAGCTCTTAATATTTTTGAATACTTCACCCTTCAGGAATTTATTTTTTATCTTATTTTGCATAGCCATTATTTTGGTCTCCATCAGTTTTCTTCTTGGTATATGACGCAAGGCAAACTCCCAGTCTTCAGTCAATCTTAAATCTGCTAATATAGGAACCATGTGATTTATGTTCAGATTCTTCTTAGACCCTGGAGCCCATTCTAAATACCGGTCAAGTGGTAACTTAGCCATTTTTATTCCATCTCTTTTAGCTCTTGCTAGGGAAAGTGGTTCATTATTAACCTAAAAGTTAAATGATAATAAGTTAGTTATTTGTTATGATGGTGCTGCAACATAAAGCAGAGTCACCAAACTTGTTAGGCTTGGTGCAGACGGAACGGAAAGATCCTCACGGAAATTTTTGAGGTCATTGAAAAATGAACCATGTCGCCATAGCCTAAAGTACAAAATTGTATGGATAATAACAGAGAAGTCGGCGTCGGTCGCGCGAATTACTGCTTGTATGATTTTGAATTTTAGGCTATGGTGACATTGTTCATTTTTCAATGACAACTGCGAGGATTTTTCCGTTCCGTCTGCGCTGAGCCTTACTAGTTAGCTGAAATCACAAGAATAAAAATGTATGTAAAACATTTATACAATACCTTGTCAACCATGCATCCAATAATATAAATAGAATCATGATCATAAGTAGTTAATTCTTCACGACAATGAGGAGTAAGGTACACTAACTTGTTTTTAGGAAATAACTTAAGATAACTTTCCTGGTGAATATTCAAGGGAAACCAAGGTTCATCAACTGATGGTATATTAGTTTGTAATTGTTTCATAAATTCACCATCAGGGTTCACATTAACCAAATGAATATCAAAGGGATCTTTGTGTATTCTGTTATCAGCAAACACAAATGTCAACTGTTTTGCAGCATTCAATGTTTCACGATGTACCATATGTTCTTCATATGAACAGTCAATGATAATCTTTTGTCCATATTTTAAAGCCTGTAAACATCTAAAAACATATTTAACGTAAGGTTAGAGTCATGCACATCTATCTAAGTTAAATAATGAGTAATTACGCACCTGTAATTATCAAAATTGTTGATAGATTGATCTCTAATTCTCAAGAACAATCCCTGATGCTTTAAGCCATACAACAGATCATCTGGGTTTTCTTTACTTTCTTCTGGTTTAAATGTTTCAAATTCTTTTCTTCGGGCTTCTTTCTTAGCCTAGGGAATGAAATGCTATAGATATTTTGAACTTAATATACTTAATATAACTCTAATTAAATAACTTTTTAAACATACTTTTTGATTTTCTCTAGCTTTTTCTGTTTTCCATAAATACAAAAGATAGTTAATCCTTTGATTTCGGCTTGGTAGTGTCAGTAAATGGTGCCACTGATTACTATTCAAGGTACTAGGTGCACAGCGACCATCTTGACGCATAACTTCTACCTCAAGCATAAGTATTCTTAATTTTTTTTCAAGTTCTGCATCATTTTGGCATAGTTCGTCAATTAATTTATCTGTAAGGCAAATACTAGTAACACTCATAAAAGGTACAAAAATCATAACTTGTTTCACAAATGCGAAACACCTAGATTCTGTCTCAATATTTCGCAAATTATTTATTACCTGAATCATCCTCTAATTTGGTATTAGTTCCAAAATATCGATAGGTTGCTTGTGCTGTGCATTTGAATTCTTTTATATTTTGAATAATTACTTTATTTCTACTTTTATTTATGAGTCCCAGGATGGCTTTAACACAGTACATTATTAACTTTAGTGGTCAGAGTGTCGTCTTGGTGTCGTCTTTAAATAGTTTAGTCACAAATTATATTAGTTTAGTTTAGTGAATTTTGTATTGTATTGTAAAAAAGTTCGTCCTTTTTGGACAGGCGAAGACATCAAGCCATACTGCCAATTCTTGAGTATTATGTATGTTATTATAGTTTCTTATGTTTTCATTAGAATGTAGGTGTGTTACATTCTAATGCTTCTTGGAGTATTTGGCGTCAAGTATGTCGAGTCGGTCTTCTCGGTAATTCTTGCTGAGGTAGTCACCACTACAATAAAAAACTCGGCATCACGTTACCGAGATAGCGCATATTTTAATCATTCCACACATCGTCCAGTTGCGTAAACACTTGGGGCACAAAACTACACCTATCTTGAGTCACAAAGTCCACTATGAAACAAATTGCGATTAATTAAAATATCCACTTAACCTAACCCGCCAAGATGGCGCCAAAAACTCTTTAGTTTAGTGATCAATTTAAAAAGTTATTCACTTTGTAATTTCTTTCACTCGCTTCTGTCTTCTGTTCAGGCGTTGGAATCACCCATCAGGGCTGCCAGTTGAAAATTTTAAATTATACGGCAAGGTTTCTGAAATTATACAAAATCACGCCTCATTATACATGAACTTAAAAATAACGATTCATAACTGTTATGTAGTGAAATAAGATATTTTTTTTCACCTTTTACTTGATTTTCACAATGATGATTGATTATTACATCGATATCGTATACGCGATACAAAGTATCGTCAGCTAATGTGGCCCCAACATTAGCGGACGATACTTCGTATCGCGTGGATGCGCTAAAATTATCGTTGTCGAGCAAACGCGATGTTCTTGTCTACACACTAGCCGGGCGAAGACTCGTGTCGTGTCGCGTTGGCGCGCTAAATCTACGGGCTATCACGATAAACCAGCCAAGTGCGAGCTATATTTATTTCATCATCATCATTTCAGCCGTACGACGCCCACTGCTGTGTATTTATTTTACTTTAATTTAATTATTTAGGTATTTTTAAAGTGAATTTACAACTAAATATTCTGTGAATATTTCAAGCGTCACCTGTTGCCGTTATTAATATCGAGCAAAAAACGGCAAAAAAATTTGTTTGTTGTAATGGAGCCCCACTTCAATATATTTTTTATTGTTTTTAGATTATTTTTTTTGTTATAGCGGCAACATAAATACATCCTCTGTGCGAACTATGTAACAGTCCAGCTATCACGGTTCATGAGATACAGCCTGGTGACAGACAGACGAACAGTGGAGTCTTAGTGATAGGGTCCTGTTTTTAGGTACGGAGCCCTAATAAGATTCAGCATACCATAAGTCACATCTGCTACTTTCTTTCACATAAATAGTCTGCTACAAAATGTAATAATAATTCTCATCGGAAATCCCTTAGGTATTATTTAATTTTATTACAATTTATTGTAGTTTATTAAAATTAATACCTTTTTATTTAAAGTTGCTTTATTTTATCATTAGGTATTATATTTCATTTCCATACAAAGCTACAAAGTAGCAAAGCACGTTTGGCCCGCTTCAAAGTGGACGACACTGAAGTGACGTAGGTGTAGCCACCCAAGCGAATATTGTCGTGTCAAATCAGTTTGAAGCGCCGACGACAGTGTCCCGATAACATCGTCTTGTCGCGATGTACTAAGCGTTGTCGGCCACACGTATTGCGTTGACCCGATAATTCGCCGTAGCCCGCTAATGTGACTCAAGCATTGGAAATCTCATCAGGGGGTCTACCGCCTAAAAAATCTGGATATGGATATGGGCTTTATTTGACATTTGAAGCCCATAATCTGAACTTGGCGGTACCGCCTAATTCCATGGACTTCATATTTCTTCCCATACCCATATGTCAGAAAAAGAGTGAATGACGAAGAAAATTCTCTATACATTTTTGACAGTTGAAGCCCAGAATCGGTATTTTGTAAAAATTAAAAAGTAAAAACTCGAAACCCAGATTCATATCGTTATGTCAAATGAAGCAGGCGAGTATTTTGGTATCGGAAGATTCATGGAAAAGTTTAATTTCTGAATTTGTGTGAAATAACTTGCTACTTTTGAGTGTAATCAACTTCATTTATAGTAAATATACCCCTAGCACTTGTAAAACGTTGAACTTTAGCAGAAGAGAGTTTAAAAGCGGAGCGAAAAGATGGAGCGAAAGAGACAAACACAAATTGCTATTTCGCTGTTCCTTTCTCTCGAAGTCATGTAATGGAATTTTACCCGCGAAATTCAAATTTTCGTTTCTTGTTTCGTTATCGGAATTTACATAACTTTAAAGATAAATTGTTGACCTACTTTTGATAAAAATTAGGCATTTAATTAAAGTAATGAAGATACTATGTAAATCAAAAATAGGAAAGTTTTATTTTATGTAGGTACGGTTATATATTTTGTTTTTACTGCTTTGAGGATTTTTATCCGAAACACAAAAATTAAACCAAATCACTAGCCTAGCCTAGCCACCATTCTGGCTGAAGTGTGCTGAAGTGCTAGATAATACTTATTATCCTCCTTGGAGTAATTGTGTTGTGTGATATTATCAATAGCGACTTTTTTGTGGATATTGTCTACGGAAAGTGCATTTGATTGACATATTATTTTACAAGTGATATTGAGCTGTGTTAAAGTTCTCTGTTATTTATTATGTTATAAAGCTAACTCCTTCCTATAAATGCATGTTTTAAGACCTCAGCAAAGCATTTGATCTTGTGTGTTATGAAGTTATGATAAGCTTTGGACCTTTGGACAAAACTTAAAGATGTTTCTCGTTGGCTGAGGTTATAAATGTACCTACTGGCACATTGGTATGGTAATCAGAAAAATGTGGTAAAGTGGGGAAATACATGCTCTGAAGAGTTTATGTGGTGTTAGACAGGATGGGCTGACTTCACTCTTATATATGTATATATGGACAAGCTCATCGCTGGGCTGAGCAGCACACATGGTTGTTATATAGATAATGTCTGTGTGAATAATATCAGTTATGCTGATGACATGGTGCTGTGCTGCTCTGCCTATCGCTGGGTGGCCCAAAAAGCTCCTGCGAGGACTATATATGGAAGCACGGCCTAAGGTACAACGAGAAATAGAGTGAATTCATGATCTTCAGGGGTAACATTAAGAGACTTGAAAATGTGCCCCTGTTACTTTTGAACAGGATTCCTTTGGGCCGTGTAAGTCAGTTTAAATACCTTGTGCATATAGTAACTGAAACTTTGACAATTTATTCTGATATAGATGGATAGGGATGCAGGGCTTTGTTGGTCAGTGGTAACATGGTGAGACACAGGTTTGCTTGGTGTACAGTAGAAGTAAATTTTACTTTATTTAAAGCCTATTGTCAACATTTTTATACCAGTAGTCTGTGGTCAAACTTTATCCAGCTTTCCTACAATGCCCTGCGTGTGTTATACAGTAACATCTTTAAATCCTTGTTGGCGCTTCCACGTTTCTGCAGTGCATCTGGCTTCTTATTTCAAAGGCATTCTGAGGAGAGTGGAGAGAAGTTAGTCTCTCCATATTTTGCTAGGTGAAACTTTATGTTAACATAAGTAGCCTATTTTAATTTACTTTTTCAATTTTAATTTTAATATTGTGATTTTGTACTAAAATAGTCAGTAAGCAAAGAAATGGTCTGAAATAAAGGAATTTTATTTTATTTGAACAGTTTAATCATTGCTTATTTTTAATCATTTCTGTCGAACAAATAAATTTTTATTTTTAACCTAATCGATAGAAGTTTAAGTTATAAATTTCAATAAAAGCTCCCATCTGTTATCATTTGTTAGATACTCTATACTTAACAGACTAACTCTAGTTTGTCTGTTTTTCGTTTCGGGACGATGCAATTATTTCAGAATTACTGAATAAATAATCCATATTATTAACCTATTTATTTAGCAATTTCTATTCAAAGTACCTAATCCACGTTATGTGCTATTTTGTAAAAGTATTTTGTAGTAAGTAGTACAACTACATAATATGCTATGCTATGTTGTACTTACTAAGTACAACATAGCATAGCTACAATGCACATCTATACCTGTCTTTTGTGTGCAACTCTAGGAGACAGCGCTTAAAGCTCATATTTTCCAAATAAAATTATGAGTTGATAGACAATTTGTTAATTTTCTTAATTGCTGTTAAATTGTAATGTCAAAAACCCACTTATTTATATTTAAGTTAGCAACTGAAAACATAAAATGTGCTAAACTGAAAAAATCATAGAAAATAAAATAACATTTGGCCGCTGAAGAAATAAATAACTTATGTATTTACAGGTCTAACTATTTAATCATCCTCATAAATGATAGTAATTTTATTTCTCTTTCATAGCAAGTTTATATAAAATAAAGATAATGATAAAAATAAGTACCTACCTATGTTACATAAATAAGTGTTAAAAATATGAATTCAAGAAACTAAACATTGCTTATTTTCAATTCTGGAAGGGTTGTGTTGTGGCACTTCTTAATTGAGAATATTGGCTTTGTTTAGTCTGAATTTGTCACAATATACTAATAATTTATGTAAACACAAAGGTATAAGTAGGTAAGTACAAGAAATTAATAACCAAAAATAAAGAACTACAAAATGGTATCATCATGCATTTATTAACCAAGTTGTTATTGTCACAAGTTCACAACACATATTTTAAGACATTATTACGGTATACTTTGTACTGTTTATCTTTTAAAGGTTCTGTTGAATGATTTTCTCTGTAATTATCATCTTGTAAACAATGTTCTTGTCTTGGAGTAGCCGTCCATTCCATCATGTCAATATTAAACTTATAAGGAACATTCGGTCTGCTTCTCTTTAAATCTTGATAAATATCTGCAACCTTGCTCTGATAATGAGCCTTACGGGTAGTATCATAAGAGGAAATGAAGAACATTAACCACAAAATGACCCAACCAAACAATAACTTCTACAAAATTTTGCCATGACGGGGTCATTTGTCAAATTGTTCACGTAATTAGCGCACACAAATCGAAGAGAAACCATAGTTGACCCTCAAAGATATGCCTTTTTCGTTATATTTTATTAATTTTGTGTTATTTACATAATTCAAAAAGTAAAGCAAAGTAAAGTTAAGGGTGGTATTCCACTTATCAAATATTTGATCCATGAAATTGGACGAGGACAACTTCGAATGGTTTCATTTCTATGGTTTCATTGATAAATTCTTTGATGAAATGCATATTGGACAAAGATCTTTCATAAGTGGAATACTGTAGAAAGGCTTGTCATTTGCGTTTGGTTATTAATTGATACGTACATTATTTATTTTAGGAATACTTGTTTTTAATACTATGAAGAACTAAATTAATTGTTTTTATCGACTTTGTCCGTTGTCATTTAAAATATAAATAATAAGAGTAAAAAATGCAGAGAAATAATAATATTTTGTTAAATATTGGTATTTATTTGATATGATGCAACAAGACGCGACTATCATTCACTCGCGAAATCCAGATCCGGAAAAACAGTTAGCCGGTAGCTCCAATTGAAGCCCATATTATGGGTCTGGGCTTGAAATCAGAAATATGGATCTGAACTTCATATTTTTAGCCGGTAGACCCCCTGGGGGTCTACCGCCTAAAAAATCTGGATATGGATATGGGCTTTATTTGACATTTGAAGCCCATAATCTGAACTTGGCGGTACCGCCTAATTCCATGGACTTCATATTTCTTCCCATACCCATATGTCAGAAAAAGAGTGAATGACGAAGAAAATTCTCTATACATTTTTGACAGTTGAAGCCCAGAATCGGTATTTTGTAAAAATTAAAAAGTAAAAACTCGAAACCCAGATTCATATCGTTATGTCAAATGAAGCAGGCGAGTATTTTGGTATCGGAAGATTCATGGAAAAGTTTAATTTCTCAATTTGTGTGAAGTAACTTGCTACTTTTGAGTGTAATCAACTTCATTTATAGTAAATATACCCCTAGCACTTGTAAAACGTTGAACTTTAGCAGAAGAGAGTTTAAAAGCAGAGCGAAAAGATGGAGCGAAAGAGACAAACACAAATTGCTATTTCGCTGTTCCTTTCTCTCGAAGTCATGTAATGGAATTTTACCCGCGAAATTCAAATTTTCGTTTCTTGTTTCGTTATCGGAATTTACATAACTTTAAAGATAAATTGTTGACCTACTTTTGATAAAAATTAGGCATTTAACTAAAGTAATGAAGATACTATGTAAATCAAAAATAGGAAAGTTTTATTTTATGTAGGTACGGTTATATATTTTGTTTTTACTGCTTTGAGGATTTTTATCCGAAACACAAAAATTAAACCAAATCACTAGCCTAGCCTAGCCACCATTCTGGCTGAAGTGTGCTGAAGTGCTAGATAATACTTATTATCCTCCTTGGAGTAATTGTGTTGTGTGATATTATCAATAGCGACTTTTTTGTGGATATTGTCTACGGAAAGTGCATTTGATTGACATATTATTTTACAAGTGATATTGAGCTGTGTTAAAGTTCTCTGTTATTTATTATGTTATAAAGCTAACTCCTTCCTATAAATGCATGTTTTAAGACCTCAGCAAAGCATTTGATCTTGTGTGTTATGAAGTTATGATAAGCTTTGGACCTTTGGACAAAACTTAAAGATGTTTCTCGTTGGCTGAGGTTATAAATGTACCTACTGGCACATTGGTATGGTAATCAGAAAAATGTGGTAAAGTGGGGAAATACATGCTCTGAAGAGTTTATGTGGTGTTAGACAGGATGGGCTGACTTCACTCTTATATATGTATATATGGACAAGCTCATCGCTGGGCTGAGCAGCACACATGGTTGTTATATAGATAATGTCTGTGTGAATAATATCAGTTATGCTGATGACATGGTGCTGTGCTGCTCTGCCTATCGCTGGGTGGCCCAAAAAGCTCCTGCGAGGACTATATATGGAAGCACGGCCTAAGGTACAACGAGAAATAGAGTGAATTCATGATCTTCAGGGGTAACATTAAGAGACTTGAAAATGTGCCCCTGTTACTTTTGAACAGGATTCCTTTGGGCCGTGTAAGTCAGTTTAAATACCTTGGGCATATAGTAACTGAAACTCTGTATGACAATTTATTCTGATATAGATGGATAGGGATGCAGGGCTTTGTTGGTCAGTGGTAACATGGTGAGACACAGGTTTGCTTGGTGTACAGTAGAAGTAAATTTTACTTTATTTAAAGCCTATTGTCAACATTTTTATACCAGTAGTCTGTGGTCAAACTTTATCCAGCTTTCCTACAATGCCCTGCGTGTGTTATACAGTAACATCTTTAAATCCTTGTTGGCGCTTCCACGTTTCTGCAGTGCATCTGGCTTCTTATTTCAAAGGCATTCTGAGGAGAGTGGAGAAAAGTTAGTCTCTCCATATTTTGCTAGGTGAAACTTTATGTTAACATAAGTAGCCTATTTTAATTTACTTTTTCAATTTTAATTTTAATATTGTGATTTTGTACTAAAATAGTCAGTAAGCAAAGAAATGGTCTGAAATAAAGGAATTTTATTTTATTTGAACAGTTTAATCATTGCTTATTTTTAATCATTTCTGTCGAACAAATAAATTTTTATTTTTAACCTAATCGATAGAAGTTTAAGTTATAAATTTCAATAAAAGCTCCCATCTGTTATCATTTGTTAGATACTCTATACTTAACAGACTAACTCTAGTTTGTCTGTTTTTCGTTTCGGGACGATGCAATTATTTCAGAATTACTGAATAAATAATCCATATTATTAACCTATTTATTTAGCAATTTCTATTCAAAGTACCTAATCCACGTTATGTGCTATTTTGTAAAAGTATTTTGTAGTAAGTAGTACAACTACATAATATGCTATGCTATGTTGTACTTACTAAGTACAATATAGCATAGCTACAATGCACATCTATACCTGTCTTTTGTGTGCAACTCTAGGAGACAGCGCTTAAAGCTCATATTTTCCAAATAAAATTATGAGTTGATAGACAATTTGTTAATTTTCTTAATTGCTGTTATATTGTTATGTCAAAAACCCACTTATTTATATTTAAGTTAGCAACTGAAAACATAAAATGTGCTAAACTGAAAAATCATAGAAAATAAAATAACATTTGGCCGCTGAAGAAATAAATAACTTATGTATTTACAGGTCTAACTATTTAATCATCCTCATAAATGATAGTAATTTTATTTCTCTTTCATAGCAAGTTTATATAAAATAAAGATAATGATAAAAATAAGTACCTACCTATGTTACATAAATAAGTGTTAAAAATATGAATTCAAGAAACTAAACATTGCTTATTTTCAATTCTGGAAGGGTTGTGTTGTGGCACTTCTTAATTGAGAATATTGGCTTTGTTTAGTCTGAATTTGTCACAATATACTAATAATTTATGTAAACACAAAGGTATAAGTAGGTAAGTAAGTACAAGAAATTAACAACCAGAAATAAAGAACTGCAAAATGGTATCATCATGATTTATTAACCAAGTTGTTATTGTCACAAGTTCACAACACATATTTTAAGACATTATTACGGTATACTTTGTACTGTTTATCTTTTAAAGGTTCTGTTGAATGATTTTCTCTGTAATTATCATCTTATAAACAATGTTCTTGTCTTGGAGTAGCCGTCCATTCCATCATGTCAATATTAAACTTATAAGGAACATTCGGTCTGCTTTTCTTTAAATCTTGATAAATATCTGCAACCTTGCTCTGATAATGAGCCTTACGGGTAGTATCATAAGAGGAAATGAAGAACATTAACCACAAAATACCCAACCAAACAATAAAAATCCAAAATTCTACAAAATTTTGCCATGACGGGGTCATTTGTCAAATTGTTCACGTAATTAGCGCACACAAATCGAAGAGAAACCATAGTTGACCCTCAAAGATATGCCTTTTTCGTTATATTTTATTAATTTTGTGTTATTTACTTAATTCAAAAAGTAAAGTTAAGGGTGGTATTCCACTTATCAAATATTTGATCCAAGAAATTGGACGAGGACAACTTCGAATGGTTTCATTGATAAATTCTTTGATGAAATGCATATTGGACAAAGATATTTCATAAGTGGAATACTGTAGAAAGGCTTGTCATTTGCGTTTGGTTATTAATTGATACGTACATTATTTATTTTAGGAATACTTGTTTTTAATACTATGAAGAACTAAATTAATTGTTTTTATCGACTTTGTCCGTTGTCATTTAAAATATAAATAATAAGAGTAAAAAATGCAAAGAAATAATAATATTTTGTTAAATATTGGTATTTATTTGATATGATGCAACAAGACGCGACTATCATTCACTCGCGAAATCCAGATCCGGAAAAACAGTTAGCCGGTAGCTCCAATTGAAGCCCATATTATGGGTCTGGGCTTGAAATCAGAAATATGGATCTGAACTTCATATTTTTAGCCGGTAGACCCCCTGGTTATCCCTTATAGAAAAGAAAGAGGACATTGCATATTTTTGCCAATTTGTTAACGTCAACGCTTTATAAAACTGCATCATGTTTCGCGGAAAAAAATCATGTACAAAAATTTATAAGTATAAAATTATACATTGAGGCTGATTATACATAGAAGATACATAAGACCTTCAAATTATACAAGAAATGTATAAAAATATACAATCTGGCAGCCCTGTCACCCATAGAATAGGTCAATTCAATAGTTAGTGGCCGGTAGCCCCGATACCCATTTATTGGCTATAATTAAGACCGCCATTTTGTTGGGGTGCCCCCATTGGCTAAAATTAAGGCTGTCACTTTTTTCAAGAATTTCAAGATGACGTTTATTTAGTATTGTAAAAAAGTTCGTCCTTTTTGGACAGGCGAAGACATCAAGCCATACTGCCAATTCTTGAGTATTATGTATGTTATTATAGTTTCTTATGTTTTCATTAGAATGTAGGTGTGTTACATTCTAATGCTTCTTGGAGTATTTGGCGTCAAGTATGTCGAGTCGGTCTTCTCGGTAATTCTTGCTGAGGTAGTCACCACTACAATAAAACACTCGGCATCACGTTACCGAGATAGCGCATATTTTAATCATTCCACACATCGTCCAGTTGCGTAAACACTTGGGGCACAAAACTACACCTATCTTGAGTCACAAAGTCCACTATGAAACAAATTGCGATTAATTAAAATATCCACTTAACCTAACCCGCCAAGATCACGCCAAAAACTCTCGACGTTTATTTAGTTTGTGTTTTTTTCTCAGAACAATAACTATTGTTCTGAGGTTTTTTTACTCGATTCGGTTTTCTAGTATTCTTTAGATGTTTTTCCACTTTTTCTCAGATATTTCTTTACAGAACTATGGATACATTATTCGAAGATGCCTTCGGTACACGTAAGTAATCTATTTACGTAGTTTTATGTAAAAAATATTTATTACATTAACCTAAATTTGAGTTTTGTTGTTTTAGGTAATTCCAAGAGGCAACTTTATATTTCTTAAAACTAACCAAAAGAAAAGAAAATACAGTTCACAACTTAACCGGAGTAAAGAAGATTCGGTTTCTCAGAAAGTTATGAAATTTATCAAAGGCTAAAAAGTCGCAATAGTTTTTACAAGTGCGTCATGCCTGGCACCACGGAGGCCTCTTCACCCAAAGTTAAACTGTGGGAAAACTCTGCTACCCTTCCACACCCATATGTGCTCATCCAGGAAAAGCTCTCTCCTGGCCTTGAACTTCCCAGATCATTATGGAGATCTTTAAATAGACTCCGTACCCAAGTTGGTCGAAGTAAAGACAACCTGTCCAGGTGGGGCTTCACCAGTAACACGGATCTCGCGTGTAGGTGTGGTTACACTCCATAGACCATGGCCCACCTCATTGATTGCTCTGCATGCATGCCCGGACACCTGCACGCGTGAGGACCTCATGTTGGCTGCAGATAACGCGGTGAGAGTGGCACAGTTTTGGGCCAACAACATATGATTTTGTACTTGTCATTGACATGTTGAAGAAGAAGTTATGAATGAAAGATAGGTAATGTTTGTTTATTCTTTTTATATGAATGTAAGTAGGTATGTGTAATTAATTATTGATTAGTTTTCTTAAAAAAAACCTTTCTAATACCTCATTTCAACATATATTTAGAAGTGATATCATATGGTGATAATGGTAAAGCACAGTAGATTACTTGGGATTAAATTTATATAATCAGTTGTCACATTTAACAAGTTTTAATTTAGTGAAGTTGTTAATACCAAGTCAAGAGAAAATAACAGTGTAAGTAATTCAATAACTTTGTCAAAACATTTAAAATGCCTTATCATCAAATTCATATTTCTGATTCTGACAAACAGAACAGAATTATAACAAATGTACTGGTGGGATAATATATGTTTGTTGTCGGTACAAATGATGGTTTATTGTGATTGTCTTATGACTATGTTATAACTGTTACTGCTACCTACTATCTTAGATTTTACTTAATTATATATACTACCTCTCATCAGTCTTATGTACAAAGCTTATCTACTTAATAACAGTTATTAACTATAAACATTGATTATCTATAACTTGTGCATAGCGGCACAACAAACAAAATGTGCTTTATACACACTACTCTTTCTTGATTTACAAACTTTTCAGTTCAACTATCACTTATTTGTTTATAAAATGTTATGGCAGATTATAGTAACAATATGTAGAATCTATACTAACCAAATCTAATCTTTTCAGATAACTTGAGTCTCAACGAGGTTCGTGGAGTGCTGCGAAGATGCCCGTGTCTGCCTATTCTTGCGGTAATAAGTTATCAAATCAGAAATATGGTGCAAATTACTGCTGTTAGTTGCTATATTGATTACTTACTGCATTAAATGTTTAACTATTAGAATTAGGTTATTGCGTCTTGCATTGAAAGTGATATTAACAGTAAATAATGAAATGGCAGATACTAAATAAAACTACTAGGAAAAATAGCATTAGCTATTGTGCGTAATAAATATTTGCAAGCAGTTTAATTTTTCTTGTGGCTGATAAAGTACTTATATTTCTTAGTTAATTTAGTAAGTAATTTCATTACTTTCATTCTTTGTCTTGTATAAATCTCAACTTATACTTATGCACTTTGTATTTAATCACTACATAGTATAAAACAAAGTCGCTTTCTCTTTCCCTATGTCCCTTTGTATGCTTAAATCTTTGAAACTACGCAACGGATTTTGATGCGTTTTTTTTTTAATAGATAGAGTGATACAAGAGGAAGGTTTATATGTACTTTTTATTCCGATATTCCCACGGGAACGGGAACCACGCGGGTGAAACCGCGGGCGGCCGCTAGTAAAATTATAATTTCAAGTAATAAATGCCTTCTTTCATCAAATGTGTTTTTTATTTGAGCAGAATTTAATTAAAATAATATATTACTAGGGTTGTACCAAACGTCGATAATTTGCACAACTATCGATAACGAATCAAGGGTGTCGATAGTTCTGGAAGCACTATGTTGTCAAACTCTAATCGGGTTCCGTCATTCACTAACAAACGGCCGCTTTAAGGCTTGATTCCATGAAGTTTGACTTAATACTCTGAGGTAACTGGAGCTCTCACCCTGAATAAAAAAGTGTCGCCACCAAATTTGACATTTATGTATGTAGTGGCTGTCAGCTGTCTCATATGACCATACGTATTTTTTTAAAGTGTAGGTGAGACGGAAGACAGCCACTGTGTTATTTGTGGTATTCAAAAAATTGTTCGTACTGCACGCTCCAGTTACCTCAGTATTAAGTCGAACTTCATGCTTGATTCCTATCTGTACTAGTCTATATAATTTGTGGTTGCCAATCTGTGTTGTCAGAGTTACCGTAAAATGCACCCCTAAATTACCGTACAAGTAAGTATCGAGTACTAAATTATATACTCAGGCACAAAATAAAGAGTTGTCGTAGTATGGAGTGTCGTAGGTGTGCTATAACTAAGACCGCCATTTTGTTGGGGTGCCCCCATTGGCTAAAATTAAGGCTGTCACTTTTTTCAAGAAGACGTTTATTTAGTTTGTGTTTTTTTTTACTCATTTCGGTTTTCTAGTATTCTTTAGATGTTTTTCCACTTTTTCTCAGATATTTCTTTACAGAAATATGGATACATTATTCGAAGATGCCTTCGGTACACGTAAGTAAATCTATTTACGTAGTTTTATGTGAAAATTATTTATTACATTAACCTAAATTTGAGTTTTGTTGTTTTAGGTAATTCCAAGAGGCAACTTTATATTTATTAAAACTAACCAAAACAAAAGAAAATACAGTTCACAACTTAACCGGAGTAAAGAAGATTCGGTTTCTCAGAAAGTTATGAAATTTATCAAGCAAGGCAAGGCAAGTCGCACTAGTTTTTACAAGTGCGTCATGCCTGGCACCACGGAGGCCTCTTCAACCAAAGTTAAACTGTGGGAAAACTCTGCTACCCTTCCACACCCATATGTGCTCATCCAGGAAAAGCTCTCTCCTGGCCTTGAACTTCCCAGATCATTATGGAGATCTTTAAATAGACTCCGTACCCAAGTTGGTCGAAGTAAAGACAACCTGTCCAGGTGGGGCTTCACCAGTAACACGGATCTCGCGTGCAGGTGTGGTTACACTCCACAGACCATGGCCCACCTCATTGATTGCTCTGCATGTATGCCCGGACACCTGCACGCGTGAGGACCTCATGTTGGCTGCAGATAATGCGGTGAGAGTGGCACAGTTTTGGGCCAACAACATATGATTTTGTACTTGTCATTGACATGTTGAAGAAGAAGATATGAATGAAAGATAGGTAATGTTTGTTTATTCTTTTTATATGAATGTATTATTATTATTATTATTTATAGGGGGGACGCCAGCGAAGCCGGACGGGTGATCAGTCACCTAGGTCGGGACCATTTCACCCAGTTCCCCAAGTCCCCTAAAAGCTGAAAAATCAGGGGGGAGGCGGGTTATCATTTACCCCACCGGCGTCGGACCCTCGAACCTACCTGTGCGCTTACAGTACCTGTTGAGTTGACTTATCGTTAACTTCTTTAGATCCTCTTCCTTAAGCTTGTCCGTTCCAAAGAGCTCCCAGCGCAGTGATGCGTACTTCGGGCACTCTGCCATGAAATGGTAGCTTGTTTCTTCTCTTTCTTTGCATTGCGGACAGATCGGGTCCTCTGTCCGTTTAATCACTGATAGGTGTCTGTTTAGTGGGCAGTGCCCAGTAAATACACCTACAATCGTTCTTATATTTCTCCTACTCTGTTTCAGAAGTTCTCTAGTTTTCTTCTTGTCAACCGATTTGATGAAAATCTTAGACTGTCTGCAGTCCTTTCTTCTCATCCATCTTTGGTTGGTTTCTTTGATTGTTCTGATCCCGATAATGTTCTTAATAATTCTATATGCGATTGTTTTATTTTCTTTCTTTGGTTTATTATAATATAATAGGATAGGAGTTGTTTAGAAGTTTTATTTTCTTTGGTTTATTTATATTTATTCATCATTTCAGCCGTACGACGCCCACTGCTGGGCATAGGCCTCCCCCAAGGATCTCCACAACGATCGGTCCTGCGCTGCCCGCATCCAGCGGCTTCCCGCGACCTTGACCAGATCGTCGGTCCACCTTGTAGGGGGCCTGCCCACGGAACGTCGTCCGGTTCGCGGTCGCCATTCGAGAACCTTTCCGCCCCAACGGCCATCGGTTCTCCGCGCTATGTGTCCCGCCCACTGCCACTTCAACTGAGCAATCCTTCGAGCGATGTCGGTCGTTTTAGTTCTCCTGCGGATCTCATCATTTCTGATTCGATCGAGCAGGGAAACACCAAGCATCGCTCTCTGTTATATATATCAGCGTTATATATATTAGGTACTTAATACAAATTTTAAGTAAGAGAATTCTTGGAAGCAGGCGGGATCCATGATATTTTTATAGATTTTATACGCAAATGGATCCCGCTTGCTTCCGAGAATTCTCTTACTTAAAATTTGTATTAAGTACCTAATATATATAACGCTGCATACAATTTACTAGTAAGAACTAAGAACATATTCATACAATCGATCTTTTTTTTTGCTTGTTTTTTTCTTTTTAGTTTTTTGCACCGCAGACAGGTTTTTAAAGAATCTGCATTATCATGGTTAACCACCACTATTTGCTTTGAATGTTGTTTTTACTTTAAACTTTAACGATAACGAGCGATAAACTCACTGCTGACATTTACGATAAGTAGGTACGGTCGCCAGCACGTGTCGTCGGGTTACTACAAAATGGCGAAAATTAATTTAAAATGAACTCTATCTGTTGGACATGAGGTTGAATTTTATTTAAAGAAATTTGACAGTTTGTAGGAACCTGACGTGCTGACGACTGTACACTCATTAGACTGATAATATTATAAGAGGTTATAGGCATAAAGGCTAATAGCTATCAAAATATTAGGTTGTTTTGTTAGAAAGAGTTTTCATTGGGTTTGATTTAAACATGGTGTTTCTTTTTTATCCTAAATGGGGTAGCACTTAGCCTTCATCACACCTGATGCTAAGTGATGATAAGTCTGAAGCGCACAACTCCCGGAATCCTTAACTACTGATGAACTGGCTATCTTATCTCTAACTGCCACGTCTGCCACACAACCGTTGTTATGGCGTCTGACTTATGTAAGATGGTGGGTGGTAGGTAGCTAGTAGCTAGCCAGAAAGACATTAATAAAAACCAAACCGAATACAATATGTACCCCCGCTGGGAATCAAACCGGGACCTCTGGGTCTGATACCGGTGGTGTGTATGTGTACCCTCAGATCATATAATACTTTTTGTGTACCACAGAGGCGGCTTTTCGAACCTACACACATATACCTAAGGGCAGGATCTTCGAATTTATCGAAATTAACTTATTTTTGATTCAAAAGTAAACAATCAAATAAGTATTCTTTATTTTGAGCAGGTAAAATATTATGTTGAAATTTCATAAACGATCTTGATTATTTTGTGGCTAGAAGCACGATATTCGTATCTTCACTTCACTCGACTATAAAAATTTTCAAAAACAAAATGTTTTGGATAATATAAGTACCTACCTACTTAGAATTATTAATCTCTAATTAATGAATAATACTTATTACTATTAAAAAAAATCTTGCTGTACGTTGTTCAGCATGATGGTCTAAAGCCATGGTTAAAGTTTTTGCAAGGGTGCCCCTAACACCCTGTATAATGCATATATTATTCCGGTCTCTAAATTAATAATTGATCTCGGCTCAAGGTGTGTCCATCGTTCCAGCAGCGCCACGGTCTCCGATTTGCTTGAAAAAAATACACCATGCAGGCCAATTTTTTACCAGTCGGGAAAAAATACGATTGATTTTTTCCCCCCACTGGATCCGAGGATATACGGGGATTTCTGTGGCGCTGCTGGAACGACGTCGTCCTGGCAGCGCCCCGCTATTTCTCATTAATTACAAAAGCTATAATAAATCTAATAAGACACATATTTTTTCCTTTTTTTTCCATTTCACATAAGCTAATGTCCACCTGTAAATGTCGACAGATTCAGGAGTAATCGTAGGTCACTTGGGGCGCTGCTGGGACGACGTCGTCCCAGCAGCGCCACGGCCGAATCTCAGCAATTCGATTTTTTTACTGAAAACAGTGTGCCTGTATATTTAGTTCCTTCATCATAGGGTACGGAAAAAATTGAATTTCTACACTTCATCATGGAATAATGATTTTATAGGCATCGAAAAATTATAACCTCAAAAAAAATTTTTTTTGCTCTAACGCCTTTAATTGATGTATTAAATAGCATTTGCGCATTCTTTTATCTTCCTATAAAGGGAAAAAAATAAACCACTCTCGCAGCATTAACTATTCCAGAGAAATCCTAGGTTTAGATTGTGTTCATACATTTAGGCATCGTTCCAGCAGCGCCACACCCAGTACAGCATGATCCAGGGCACCTGTCACCAAACTGAGCATGCCAATATTTACTACTACCATAGCGAACACGGGAAAAAATCTGATAACGAGTATAACACAGCGAATTTCCGAGAAATAAGCCTTTGATTCAATATGCCATACAATTGGTACATTCGAGTAGAAAAGTTTTATTTAAATTTTTTTTAGTGCCACAAACTTGGGGGCTTTAAGCCCCCAGTACAGGCTGTCCGATCATGTTGGCCGACCATGATGGGCCATCGTGTACAGGGGCGGTTTGCGTGTGATTGCCGTCTGCGAGCAACGCAAACCGCCCCTGGAGGCTTACCACAAGCTCTTAGCAAACAGAACAAATGCAGGGCAGTTTTATTGCAAGGTTTAAAATAAACTTCTTGCTAATCGTACCATAAGCCAAAATTAGCAGTCTTTTAGCAGGCCACAAATTATATAGACTAGTACAGATAGGAATCAAGCCTTATAGCGGCCGTTTGTTAGTGAATGACGGACCCCGATTAGAGTTTGACAACATAGTGCTGCCAGAACTATCGACACCCTTGATTCGTTATCGATAGTTGTGCAAATCATCGACTTATGGGACAACCCTAGTAATATATTATTTTAAATTCTGCTCAAATAAAAAACACATTTGATGAAAGAAGGCATTTATTACTTGACATTATAATTTTATCAAATACAAAGTACATAAGTATAAGTTGAGATTTATACAAGACAAAGAATGAGAGTAATGAAATTATTTACTAAATTGACTTTATAGATAAACTAAGAAATATAAATACTTTATCAGGCACAAGAAAAACTAAACTGCTTGCAAATATTATTTACTCACAAATGATAATGCTATTTTTCCTAGTAGTTTTATTTAGTATCTACCATTTCATTATTTACTGTTAATATCACTTTCAATGCAAGACGCAATAACCTAACTCTAATAGTTAAACATTTAATACAGTAAGTAATCAATATAGCAACTAACAGCAGTAATTTGCACCATAATTCTGATTTGATAACTTATTACCGCAAGAATAGGCAGACACGGGCATCTTCGCAGCACTCCACGAACCTCGTTGAGACTCAAGTTAGGTATCTGAAAAGATTAGATTTGGTTAGTATAGATTCTACATATTGTTGCTATAATCTGCCATAACATTTTTTAAACAAATAAGTGATAGTTGAACTAAAAAGTTTGTAAATCAAGAAAGAGTAGTGTGTATAAAGCACATTTTGTTTTTTGTGCCGCACAAGTTATAGATGATCAATTTTATACTCGTAGTTAATAACTGTTATTAAGTAGATAAGCTTTGTACATAGACTGATGAGAGGTAGTATATATAATTAAGTAAGATCTAAGATAGTAGGTAGCAGTAACAGTTATAACATAGTCATAAGACAATCACAATAAACCATCATTCGTACCGACAACAATCATATTATATTATCCCACTGGTACATTTGTTATAATTCTGTTCTGTTTGTCAGAGAATCAGAAATATGAATTTGATGATAAGGCATTTTAAATGTTTGACAAAGTTATTGAATTACTTACACTGTTATTTTCTCTTGACTTAGTATTAACAACTTCACTAAATTGAAATTTGTTAAATGTGACAACTGATTATTTCAATTTAATCCCAAGTAATCTACTGTGCTTTATCATTATCACCATATGATATCACTTCTAAATGTATATTGAAATAAGGTATTAGGAAGGTTTTTTTTAACAAAACTAATCAATAATTAATTACACATAGGTACCTACTTACTAGTGTCCGACCGAAGGTCTATTTTTGGCCGAAGCCGAAGCCGAAGCCGATTAATCGGCAATCCCACAACCTTCGGCCGAAGCCGAAGCCGAAGCCGAAGGTTTATAAGCTCTTAGTAATTTTGTTCAATATTGTCTACAAGCTACAATTAATGTTAAAGATTATTTCGAAACTTCAATATTGAAGGTTTATATTGACTGTCTCATATGGAAGTGGATTCAAAGATGATTAAAAAGAGTTTGTTCAATGTGTTCGTTCAATCCCGACGGTTGCTCGGACCTTCGGCGTAACCTTCGGCTTCGGCCGGGTTTTGGGCCGAAGCCGAAGGTTTCGCCGAAGATGGTTTTTTTGGCCGAAGGTGGCCGAAGCCGAAGCCGAAGCCGAAGCTTCGGTCGGACACTACTACTTACATTCATATAAAAAGAATAAACAAACATTACCTACCTTTCATTCATAACTTCTTCTTCAACATGTCAATGACAAGTACAAAATCATATGTTGTTGGCCCAAAACTGTGCCACTCTCACCGCGTTATCTGCAGCCAACATGAGGTCTTCACGCGTGCAGGTGTCCGGGCATGCAGAGCAATCAATGAGGTGGGCCATGGTCTGTGGAGTGTAACCACACCTGCACGCGAGATCCGTGTTACTGGTGAAGCCCCACCTGGACAGGTTATCTTTACTTCGACCAACTTGGGTACGGAGTCTATTTAAAGATCTCTATAATGATCTGGGAAGTTCAAGGCCAGGAGGGAGCTTTTCCTGGATGAGAACATATGGGTGTGGAAGGGTAGCAGAGTTTTCCCACAGTTTAACTTTGGTTAAAGAGGCCTACGTGGTGCCAGGAATGACGCACTTGTAAAAACTATTGCAACTCTTTGGCCTTTGATAAATTTCATAACTTTCTGAGAAACCGAATCTTCTTTACTCCGGTTAAGTTGTGAATTGTATTTTCTTTTGTTTTGGTTAGTTTTAAGAAGTACAATGTTGACTCTTGCAATTACCTAAAACAACAAAACTCAAATTTAGGTTAATGTAATAAATAATTGATACATAAAACTACGTAAATAGATTTACTTACGTGTACCGAAGGCATCTTCGAATAATGTATCTATATTTCTGTAAAGAAATATCTGAGGAAAAGTGGAAAAACATCTAAACAATACAAGAAAACCGAAATAAGTAAAAAAACACAAACTAAATAAACGTCATCTTGAAATTCTTGAAAAAAGTGACAGCCTTAATTTTAGCCAATGGGGGCACCCCAACAAAATGGCGGTCTTAATTATAGCCAATGAATGGGTATCGGGGCTACCGGCCACTAAGTTTTGACCTATTCTATGGGTGATTCCAACGCCTGTAGCAGGCCTGCTGCACTGCTGTTGCTATTGAATGATTGTCTCTGGCCTGTCGAGCCAAAATGTTGTTTGCGTTTGAAAACTAAATATATTTTTTACCGGTAAATACCGTCTCGTATTAAAGTAACATTTTATAAATAAAATACAATAACAATGCAAAGGAAAACCTAAAACAAGATGTTTTTATGGAAATAAAATTGAACGGCAGTGTAAAAAAATGGTTTTAAATATTATTCTTGACAGAGTTTTATAAACAAGCATCACTTCTAGTTTTCGAACGTTACTCGCAACTAATGTTTTTTTTTTTACAAATGTGTTTGAAGCTTTGGTTTCAAGTTGGAAAAGTGACTAATTTCAACAAACAAAGTTAACACAGTTACTTAGACCCGTATTCTAGAACGATACTCAAGTTCGCGTAAGTGTATATATTCTTTGCTCAAGTGGAGATCTCTTCTTAAGCTTAGTTAGAAAGGGATGCGAAAACATGCACCGAATACATTCATTCATCCCTAGCTAACTATACTTGAGAAGAGATCTCCACTTGAGTGAGTGTCGTTCTTTAATACGGACTTCTCCACGAACGCAGCGTTCGCACTGTCCCCCACAGCAACAGGTTTTTCAGAGAAGCCGGTGGCAAAAAAGGACAAAGCAGACAATACCTAAAAAAAATAACTTAAATGTTACAAAGTTCGAGAAAATAAGAATCTTGTAAGACTCTTGTTTTAATTTTTGAATGGGTAGAACTCACTCACTCTTGCCTGAACGGATTAATCTATAGATTTCGTTGCTGCTGCAGTATCAGCCCCCGGATTCACAAACCGTTGGAAACGCTCCCGACAGCGGAATGTATGCACGCTCTCTGTCACTCACTATAGAATAGGCAAAGACAAAGCACAGAATTCAAATCAGATTCCGTTTCCGGTGGTTCGTAAATCAGGGGGCATCAGAGGTCTAAAGGGCCCCGAAACCAAAACCAAAACCTCCGAATAAAATCCATTTTGTCGTAAACTTCCAATGGATTGCTTTGTTCTCGTATTAGTTTACGCCACGCTTTTTTCTTTCTATTGCGGAAAGCTTTCGTCCTCCAAAAACCACAGAATTGCTTGATCATTCATTTAATAACGAACAAAATTATCAGTGGTATTCCACTTATCAAAGATCTTTAATCATCCTCGTCCAATTTCTTTGATCAAATATTTGAGATAAGTGGAATACCATCCTTAGCAGGCTTTTTAAAGCTGCTTGAGACCAACTTTTTAAAAACTGCTAATTATGACAGTTTGGCAGGCCTGCTGGCGTGCTAAAGTGAGCTCATGGTACGTTTAGCAACGCTGTTTGACCGGTGAACGTCTAGGACTAACAGCGCTGCTATTGTTATGGTTCATGGTACCGATAAGCAGGGCAGTTTTTTTTAAGGCTTAAAAATAACTGCTATAAGAGCTTGTGGTAAGCCCCCTGTACACGATGGCCCATCATGGTCGGCCAACATGATCGGCCATCCTGTACTGGGGGCTTCATACCTCATGTTTACCGGGCTTGTCAAGCATTGCATTGCATCATTGGGGCACAATATCGGTATCGCTATGCGGATCGCAGCTCAGCATTATTATGGTGCAAATAATGCAATGCAAGCAAAGTAATATCACAGTTTAAGCAATCTTTCTATACAGTTGGACGACGCCCTTGAAGTTGGGCGATGCCGACGCCTGTATAGGTATTTACGTAAGTACGTAAGGGTTGTCACTTTAAAATGTGACGGTGGACCTTTAACGACCCCGGGTAGGTACATTGGTATTGCGATATTAAATTAATAAATTAATTTTATAATGCAAATGCAATGTCAAAAATATTAAAAAATTCAAGATGGCGGCCGACTTTTTTGTTTGTAGGCTGATTTCGATGAAACTCGGTTTTTGGTACTATTCTGACAAGAAAACAGCAACGCAATGTCAAAAAAATTAAAATCCAAGATGGCGGTCAACTTTTTAGTTTGTGGGCCGATTTCGATAAAACTCGATTTCTGCCCCCCTAGCATGACCAACAAAATGGGATATGATATGATAGGTTATCCGTTTTAACTGTCAAAAGACTATGGGTTTTGACGTTTGAATGTCGATAAGTCGCTTTATCATTCGATACATATCGCGTTTTGGGTGGTCATGCTAGGCTTAATGGTACTATTTTGACAAGAAAACAGCAACGCAATGTTAAAAATATAAAGAAATCCAAGATGGCGGCCAACTTTTTTGTTTGTAAGCCGATTTGTTTCTGGTACTATTTTGACAAGAAAACAGCAACGCAGTGTTAAAAATATTAAAAAATCGAAGATGGCGGCCAACTTTTTTGTTTGCAGGCCGATTTCGATGAAACTCAGTTTCTGTTTCTATTTTGACAAGAAAACAGACACGCAATGTTAAAAATAGAAAGAAATCCAAGATGGTGGCCAACTTTTTTGTTTGTAAGCCGATTTTGATGAAACTTAGTTTCTGGTACCTATTTTGACAAGAAAACAGCAACGCAATGTTAAAAATATAAAAATTCAAGATGGCGGCCAAATTTTTTATTTGCTGGCCGATTTCGATGAAATTCAGTTTCTGGTACTATTTTGACAAGAAAACAGCAACGAAATGTTAAACATATTAAAAATCCAAGATGGCGTCCGACTTTTTTGTTTGTGGGCCGATTTTGATAAAACTCAGTTTCTGGTTCTATTTTGACAAGAAAACAGCAACGCAATGTTAAAAGTATTAAAAAATCCAAGATGGCGGCCAACTTTTTTGTTTGTGGGCCGTTTTTGATAAAACTCGGTTATTTATACTATTTTGACAAGAAAACCGTTCTAACACAATGTAAAAAAATACAAATGGTCAAGATGGTGGCCGTTTTTTGTTTTTGTTTCTCTCTTTTCGCTTATTAAAATGTAACAGGTTTTTATTTGAAAGCTTGAGACAGAGTCAAGTATCATCATCATCATGTCAAATAAAAGATTTAACTAATTATTAATTTGCTTTAACACAAGCACAGTAAATTACGACGTAACATCCTTCGTAATTTACTGTGTTTTTGACAGCTGTAAACCCTATTAAAAAAAATAAAAAATAAGTACTTAAATAAAATAATAATTTATATTAAGTTACAGAGTTTGAAAATAATGATTGTGACATGGGATGATTTTGATATATAGACGAAGGCGCTTTAAAGGTTAAGAAATATGAATCGGCTTATTTCCAATCTGAATATTTTTTTTAACAAAACTTCAACCCATTCAAACGTCAGGAGTAGATCAAATTTACCTTGCAAAATTTCATGGCAGACAGACAGACAGATACAATTATAGGTGAAACTAAATAAAACATATAATATATTTTATTTTGATACTTCTAGAATGCTTACCATGATTATTTATTTTATTTTATTTCGCAATACACCAAAATGTACCTGCCGCATTTTAATTTTGTTACAACCCTTCCGTAGTTACGGAAATACCTATACAGACGTCGGTATCGCCTAACTTCAAGGGCGTTGGCCTAAACAAAACATTGGTTATACTGTGGTAATTGTAACATTTATGTATATATAATTTAGCGTTGCTGTTGCCTTGTCAAAATAGTACCAAAAATCGAGTTTGATCTAAATCGGCTTACAAATTAAAAAGTTGGCTGCCACTTTGATTTTATTTATTTTTTTGACATTGCGTTGCTGTTTTCTTGTCAAAATAGAACCAGAAACTAAGTTTGATCAAAATCGGCTTACAAACAAAAAAGTTGGCCGCCATCTTGGATTTTTTATACTTTTAACATTGCGTTGTTGTTTTCTTGTCAAAATAGTACCAGAAACTAAGTTTCATCAAAATCGGCTTACAAAAAAAAAGTTGGCCGCCATCTTGGTTTATTTTTATTTTTGACATTGATTTGTTATTTTCTTGTCAAAATTGTACTAAAAACCAAGTTTCATCAAAATCGGCTCACAAACAAAAAAGTTGGCCGCCATCTTGGATTTTTAATATTTTTAACATTGCGTTGCTGTTTTCTTGTCAAAATAGTACCAGAAACTGAGTTTCATCGAAATCAGCCTGCAAACAAAAAAGTTGGCCGCCATCTTGGATTTTTTATACTTTTAACATTGCGTTGTTGTTTTCTTGTCAAAATAGTACCAGAAACTAAGTTTCATCAAAATCGGCTAACAAAAAAAAAGTTGGCCGCCATCTTGGTTTATTTTTATTTTTGACATTGCTTTGTTATTTTCTTGTCAAAATTGTACTAAAAACCAAGTTTCATCAAAATCGGCTCACAAACAAAAAAGTTGGCCGCCATCTTGGATTTTTAATATTTTTAACATTGCGTTGCTGTTTTCTTGTCAAAATAGTACCAGAAACTGAGTTTCATCGAAATCGGCCTGCTAACAAAAAAGTTGGCCGCCATTTTGGATTTTTAATATTTTTAACATTGCGTTGTTGTTTTCGTTTCAAAATAGTACTAGAAACTAAATTTCATCAAAATCGGCCTACCATAAAAAAGTTTGCCGCCATCTTGTTTTTATTTTATTTTTGACATTGTGTTGTTGTTTTCTTGTCAAAATTGTACTAAAAACCAAGTTTTATCAAAGTCCGCAAACAAAAATGTTGGCCGCCATCTTGGATTTTGGAAATTGCCTTTTTTTAATAAGCGAGATGAAGATTTGCACGCACTCACACTACATGTCGTATGCACCATAATAATAATTTAAAAAAAATTATAACGATAAAGACGTGATAGCCCTGGAAGACTTGTCCCGAGTTACTATGAACGGCGTTGTATGTAACTCGGGACAACCACTCCCCGTCTCACCCCGCAAGCCCCGCACGATTGACCTGTCTAGACGTCTCCGTCGGCCTACTGTATGAAAAGTTAACTGTGGTAATATTAACGTAATAAAGACCGTACGAGCCAAAAAAAACGTTGGCCATTTGTTTCCACATGCCATAGAGAAAGGTTAACCTATGGAGTGTAGGATAGAAGCATGAAAGAAGTGGATAAACCACATCATCCATCATAGCCTGATTACACCTACCGAGTAGAGTGGGGAGACAAGTACTCTCGGCTCGGCCGAATACTAGGTACATGTAAACACAGTACTCGGCCGAGCTCGGTACAACATTAACTCGGTCCCGTCAGATACTTTTGATTGGGTAATCGATACTTAGATTATTTGAGCCCCAAAAATAATCTACAATACAATGGGTGATTTTCTGAAAGCTCGCTCACTAGATGGCGCTGTCCCACCTATGCAGTTAGAAGGAACGGAACGTTATAAATTTTACTTTGACGCGACTTTTGTTACGTAAAACGGAACGTCAGACAGATGTTATTTATTTACCTTAATCTTTAAATTTACCTATTTCGTTTCTGTTCCTCACAGTAGTACCTATCAGTACTTATTTAATTTATTTTAAGTTTCCTTTGGGTTTTTTAAAGTAAATAAATTATATATGATTCATACCAAAGTATACCATGTACATACTTCGTTCAACGCCATCTAGTGAAGCATTTGGAAGCTTTTTTTTTAAATAGCCTCAGAAAATTGCTCATTAATCGATTCGGAATCGATTATCCGGCAACAATCACTATATACCTACGTCGAATAATAAGAGCGATAAAAATTTAATTAACGGATTTATTTGAAAATGAAATTGTCTTAATTTTATGAGAACACGGAATCCTAAACTTATACTAGGCTCCTCAGAGTTATCTCATATGCAGTGTAGTCTCTTTAAATGATCTCGAAGATTTGTTAGGTACCTATGTTTCCACAAAGCTTTATTTTCTTTTTACAAGTTTTATTTTTCTTTTACAAGTTTTGCACGTGGCCCCCAGTTCCCCCTCTCTTCTCAAAATGCGTCCAAATACGAAATTTACTTTTTAACAACGACAGATAAATAAATAAACGGCCCTAAATTACCGCCCAAATAACTCTACAATTCAAAGGTAACTGTACTGTCATTGTCATGTCACTATATGACACTACAGTCTGTAAAATTTGGCATGGTTGGAATAGCAGCTCATTTGTGCAAAGCAAAAAGATGTTTATGCTATTGGACTAAAGCTCAAGAAAAACCGCATCAGATATTTTTTATGACAATGTAGCTTACGCTAGAAAATTAGACTCTATTCCTTGTCAGGCTATGATGGATGATGTGGTTTACCCACTTCTATCATGCTTCTATCCTACACTCCATAGGTTAACCTTTCTCTATGGCATGTGGAAACAAATGGCCAACGTTTTTTTTGGCTCGTACGTTCTATATTACGTCAATATTACTTTGCTTGCATTGCATTATTTGCACCATAATAATGCTGAGCTGCGATCCGCATAGCGATACCGATATTGTGCCCCAATGATGCAATGCAATGCTTGACAAGCCCGGTAAACATGAAGTATGAAGCCCCCAGTACAGGATGGCCGATCATGTTGGCCGACCATGATGGGCCATCGTGTACAGGGGCGGTTTGCGTTGCTCGCAGACGGCAATCACACGCAAACCGCCCCTGTACACGATGGCCCATCATGGTCGGCCAACATGATTGGACAGCCTGTACTGGGGGCTTAAAGCCCCCAAGTTTGTGGCACTAAAAAGAATTTAAATAAAACTTTTCTACTCGAATGTACCAATTGTATGGCATATTGAATCAAAGGCTTATTTCTCGGAAATTCGCTGTGTTATACTCGTTATCAGATTTTTTCCCGTGTTCGCTATGGTAGTAGTAAATATTGGCATGCTCAGTTTGGTGACAGGTGCCCTGGATCATGCTGTACTGGGTGTGGCGCTGCTGGAACGATGCCTAAATGTATGAACACAATCTAAACCTAGGATTTCTCTGGAATAGTTAATGCTGCGAGAGTGGTTTATTTTTTTCCCTTTATAGGAAGATAAAAGAATGCGCAAATGCTATTTAATACATCAATTAAAGGCGTTAGAGCAAAAAAAATTTTTTTTGAGGTTATAATTTTTCGATGCCTATAAAATCATTATTCCATGATGAAATGTAGAAATTCAATTTTTTCCGTACCCTATGATGAAGGAACTAAATATACAGGCACACTGTTTTCAGTAAAAAAATCGAATTGCTGAGATTCGGCCGTGGCGCTGCTGGGACGACGTCGTCCCAGCAGCGCCCCAAGTGACCTACGATTACTCCTGAATCTGTCGACATTTACAGGTGGACATTAGCTTATGTGAAATGGAAAAAAAAGGAAAAAATATGTGTCTTATTAGATTTATTATAGCTTTTGTAATTAATGAGAAATAGCGGGGCGCTGCCAGGACGACGTCGTTCCAGCAGCGCCACAGAAATCCCCGTATATCCTCGGATCCAGTGGGGGGAAAAAATCAATCGTATTTTTTCCCGACTGGTAAAAAATTGGCCTGCATGGTGTATTTTTTTCAAGCAAATCGGAGACCGTGGCGCTGCTGGAACGATGGACACGCTCAAGGTCGCAAAAAGCTATATTTGCATATTCAGTCCCTTTTCAGCGGTAGTTGCATGTTGCAGAGTTTCTTTTAAATTAACCATATTTACGCTCGATCTCGATCTTGATCATATCGTTCAGATGTAAGTATCTCATAGTGGGACCGGACCGGACGTCCGGTCCGATCGTCCAAATCATGAAGAAAAATCGTCGTATGAACTTCTCGTTGCCAGAGTTATTCCCGATTAACTCAAAGAAAAGTTTCAAAATATATTTAACAACAACCCACGTTTGAACACTTGTGCCAAATTGATAACTTCATCAAAATAGATAGATAGATAGATAAATCGTTTATTGCTATAAGCGAAGCGAAGCTGTTATTAATCTATGGCTATAAGAAATAAAAAACATTTAAAAATATTAATTTTTTTACTTTTTTGCATTCACAATGCAATTTTTATTATTGAAAAATTGAAAATGATGTATTTTAGAAAAAAGTTGTGAGACGAACTAGGTGTTATTGTTGATCGAAGTGTGAGACGGGTCGATTTTTTCTAAAATACTTCATTTTCAATTTAAAAATGTTTATTTTTAATATTTTCCTGTTATTTTGTATGCATATTTTGGCCCTTTTTATGGATTTTACTTGCATATAAGCATGCATATTTTGGGACATTTATATTGCAAGTTCGGTATCTAATTATTAATCACTGTGCCACGGCCACATTACCTTTTAGTGCAGTGGTTAGTGGTATCAAAAACAAAATGTTTTGGATAATATAAGTACCTACTTAGAATTATTAATCTCTAATTAATGAATAATACTTATTACTATTAAAAAAATCTTGCTGTACGTTCAGCATGATGGTCTAAAGCCATGGTTAAAGTTTTTGCAAGGGTGCCCCTAACACCCTGTATAATGCATATATTATTCCGGTCTCTAAATTAATAATTGATCTCGGCTCAAGGTCGCAAAAAGCTATATTTGCATATTCAGTCCCTTTTCAGCGGTAGTTGCATGTTGCAGAGTTTCTTTTAAATTAACCATATTTACGCTCGATCTCGATCTTGATCATATCGTTCAGATGTAAGTATCTCATAGTGGGACCGGACCGACGTCCGGTCCGATCGTCCAAATCATGAAGAAAAATCGTCGTATGAACTTCTCGTTGCCAGAGTTATTCCCGATTAACTCAAAGAAAAGTTTCAAAATATTTATATTTTTAATATATATTTTTTTAATTACCCCCTCGGGAGTAAAATGGGCTTTTCGCGGGGGTAATGAGCTGGTTGTTGTCTCGAACGCCGAAGCTCATTTCCCGCGAAATCTATATATATAAAAATGAATCGCTGTTCGTTAGTCTCGCTAAAACTCGAGAACGGCTGAACCGATTTGGCTAATTTTGGTCTTGAAATATTCGTGGAAGTCCAGGGAAAAACTCTGTCTTTGTCTTTTTTCTTACGTGTAAAGATTAATGAAAATAACCTCACTTTTTCATTTTTTCAATGTTTTTGTTGTTATTTCGAGCATAAATTCACTTTTTGAAAAAGTAGCCTGAGAATAGTCTACAATATGTCATTACCTATTTTTCTATATATTATTCGTGAATTAGAGATTAATAATCTAAGTATAAAACCAAAAATATATAAAAATAATGAAAAATTTCTTTGTTTTTGAAATTTTTTATTGTTGAGTTACGATACGAATATCGTGTTTCTAGCCACAAAATAATCAAGATCGTTTATCAAACTTCAACATTATATTTTTATCTGCTCATAATAAAGAATATTTGATTGTTTACTTTTGAATGAAAAATAGGTTGATTTCGATAATTTGGAGGTACGTGCCCTTAAAAGGTGAGAAAATAGGGGAAAGAGGGTAAGATAGGGATAGAGTAGGGGTAGGGCCACGCGAACGAAGTCAGCCGGGTCAGCTAGTAATAAATAAAAGAAATCATATGTCACGTGAAACGTCCGTGAATTTAAAAATGTCAAAGGCTTGCATGATATTTGAATAATAATTAGGTAAGTACCTATCTAATATTTTTTTTTCATGAAATTGTTATTTAAGAGCCCTCGCCCACGGCGTCGACATTTTGTAGCGACGCTGTAGTGCGTTAGTTAGTAGCGATGCTGTAGCGCGTTAGTAGCGATGCTGTCGCGCGTTAGTATTGAGCATCTATTTGATATAATTCATTATTTCTACTACAGATTCATTATTTCTATTTAATAATCAATTACTGAGTATTTTACGAGACTTTTACAAGGATAAAAAAAATTGTTCACATCTTGGATTTGCCTCATATTTGGGGAAAGGAAGGATTCTACATCATGAGTATGTTCCTAGTTTAAAAGGATGCTAACGACTTCAAAGTCATCCTGTATAATATTATCATAATAGTTGTATAAACAATAAACCTTATCTTTGGCTTGTTTTCATTAGTAATGTTTCTCGTTATGTAAGATTTATTTCATATTAGGACTTCAATAGTTTAACAGTATATTAATTCGGTAGCTGTGAATTTATTGCATTAAAAATATACTTACTATTAAAATGAAAATAGTTGTGACCGGAGCAGCGGGATTCCTTGGATCGAGAGTTGCAGATGTTCTCCTTAGTGACAAATCACCTATTTTGGTCAAAGAGTTGTCCTTAGTTGATACTATTAAACCGGCCCCTAGAAATGATCCTCGCGTGGAAGTTTTAGCTATTGATCTCACAAAACCTGGTGCTGCTGAAACTCTCATAGACGAGAAAACTGACATATTGTTTCATTTGGCGGCCATTGTTAGCGGCCATGCTGAAGCAGACTTTGACCTTGGTTTTAGAGTAAATTTTGATGCAACAAGAGCGCTTCTTGAAACTGCCCGCAAGAGAGTACCTTCCCTCAAGTTTGTTTTTAGTAGTACACTTGGCGTTTTTGGTGGTAAGCTGCCGAATGTAGTAAATGATTATACAGCTGTGACTCCAGAAAACACATATGGAACAACAAAAGCTATGTGTGAGCTTTTAATAAATGACTACTCAAGAAAGGGCTTCGTTGATGGGCGTATTTTGAGGTGTCCTACTGTGAGTGTGCGAGCTGGAGCCCCAAATAAGGCTGTGACGTCCTTTGCTAGTGGGATTATCAGAGAGCCTTTGAATGGAGTTAAAGCGATTTGTCCTGTTAGTGGAGATCTCAAATTGTGGCTCACAAGTCCTCTAGTTGTTGTGAAGAATATAATTCATGCTGCCGTGATTCCAGCCGCATCATTCGGTTCTTGGCGAGGTGTGAATCTGCCAGGTTTTGCAGCCTCTGTTGACGAAATGATTCGAGCATTAAAAGAAGTGGCTGGTGAAAAAGTAGCTGCATTAGTGCGTTTTGAGAAGGATGAAGCTATAAATCGAATGGTATCAACATTCCCAATAAACATCGATAATACTCGAGCACTAGAAATGGGTTTTACAGTGGATGCAAGCTTTGTTGATGTCATTAAAAATTACATACGTGATGATCTGCGTAAGTCATAAAATAGTTAAATTATTAAAAAAGAAGCCATTATTACAACTTTGTTTCATTCGCTAAGAACATTATAATTTTAAAGTAAGGCCATACTGATCCCACGATTCCCACGTATGCAACGTATGTGTTAACGCATTATGTCATCTAGCTAGTTAGACTCTTGAAATTGTATGAAAACAGTTAAAATACATAATAGACCGGGCGGACACGGGACACCGGACAAAAGCCAGTTAGATTTTTTCCTCGTGTACCTACTCGTGATGGGAGAATTATTTAGAACTACTGGAAACATTAAATACGCCACCAGTCGCGCACAGACTTACTGTCGCGCACTTTATATAATATATTTGGGCATAATTTGGGCTTGGACACTCGTATATGGCTAGTTCTCCTAAAAATAATATTCTGAACAAAAAAAACTTAAAATTTTAAAACCTCGTGACGCGAATTTTTTCTGTCGCCGGATTATTATTTAGTGAAAGTTATGTTATTTAAAACAAAAGACACTCCAAAATATACAGTATTTTTCGAAATATTTAATATTATAAAAATAGTTATGTTGCCTGCAATGACGTTTTGTGAGGATAATGATGGTATTGTAGAAAATAATGACTATTTGTTGCTGACAATGAGTTGTTACTTAATTTTAAATGAAACTTAATGTTTTATATAGAAAATAAAATACGAAGTATATAAAACACCTTGCCTTTATTTTTAACATCTTTTAACAAAAATATTATTGATTCTACTTATTTTTAATATACTTAAACCAATTAGAATAGAAACTTTTACAGCCTTATTATCTCTGAAGAAAATATCAAGACTTACTTGATATTTTCTTTCATTCAGTCGAGTTCACTTTAAGTAAATAATTAAGATTATATATTTTTAATAAACATAATTTCAAAACAATCTTATCCTATTTATTCTTAAAAAAAAACAGTTAACTTTCAAACATAACATTTTCATTCAAAACTAATTAACTATTGAGTCTAACCACAAAAACATGCCTATGCACTTTCTGATTAAACTTTCCATTTCCCATTTAACAAACAGTTCGTCTATAATGTCCATAGAATTAAAGAAATCTGTCAACAAAACAAAAGTGTAATAATCGTGCCACATTTTTGCTGGATTGATTGACTATTAAAAATGCAGCTAAGTCTAGGGACATTATAGATTCTAATATTATTGACATTGATTAGTCCTGCAGTACAAGCAGTTGTACTCAATCATTTTCTACAATTAACATCAATAAATCGAAATTACTCACGAGAAGAATATTAGGAAGTAACAACAATTAATCACTGTTGTGCAGGAGTCTAAGCAATTAATTGCTTAAAACTAATCTTTGGAGCACGAGGGTTCTGACTGAAATTCCTGAGTGCAATAAGCAATTCCATATTTGTATGAATGGTACATTGACATGTATCTCTATTGCTTTTTTTAGGAAAAACTACCCAAAAAGGTCGCAGCTTACAAAAAAATGAGTAGCTAATTCTCAAATTCGTCTCTAGGCGGAACTTCTTGTACAGTTCTTTCAAAGGTATGCATAAATACCTTTTTGTTCTCGAACTTTATTTCGAGTGATAAATTCTCTCTTGGATGGGGTTATGTATGGCACTGTTTGCATCATCGGTGAAAAAGTTTTTTACGCGTACTAGAAGGGGTGTCTCTTTTATCTTAGACGAAGTACTAGCCTCATCTGAATGCTTTTCGCTGAATTTGTCTTCTTTGTCTTTTGTCTTTTTTTTTGTAAGCTGCTATAATTTGTAATAATTGTTTTCTTTTTTTTCATCTCAATATATCGAACCTTTCTTATTTCTGATTTGATTTGTGAAGAATTGTGCAACGGATCATCAAGTTTACTGTCGGGCTCTTGCTTTGAATTACTTTCTTCATCGGCAACTGCCTGAATATTAATGACATGAAATGGGGGCTCTTTGTGTCCTTCAAGAGCTTCTTCTCTTTTTCTTTGGCGATATCTAAAAAAAAATTAAGTATTTACTGTAACATGTAGTCACTCAATAATAAATTTTGTAGATTTTCTTAAATGAATTAAATTGTTTAGTTTACCTTTTTGAATTTTCTCTCCATTTTTTTCATTGTTCTTTTAGCGCACGAGCAGATTTTTTAACCTCTTTCTTAGCTTCTTTTTGTTTTATATATCTTTCTCTTCTTTTTCTTTTTTCCGCTTACAACAATTCTGGATCATTCTTAATGTCAGCATATCGCCGTTTTTTACAAATTTTTTGGGCTTCTCTTCTTTTTTCCAGGTCTTTTTTATTTTAGGGGGCATTTTTACTAAAATATAGATTTGGTTTGTGATCTGTAAAAGAAAAAAAATATCAAGCTGAAAGCGTGAAAATGCTCATCAAAATGTCTAGGTTAGAAAGATAGACTAGACCCCTTCCAATATTTTTTGCATTAGCTAACCTCATTTACAAGGCAGATTTGTCGTAGAAGAACAAGCAACAAAATTTGCATTGTGGGGTAAAACCACAAATAGATAGAAGTAGGTAGTATATCCACATTAAAATCATTATTGTCAACAATCGTCATTGCTATGCCTATACTTTATCATTATTGGCAACTCGCGTCATCGTTATCTCGTGCAATGCTGCTGCGAATGATGTTGCCGACAATGATTTTTTCTAGAACATTCCACGTGGCAAGAATATTATTGTAGGTAATACACTGCAAGTACGCATTACGTAAGCTAGTTTCACAAACGATTCTTCATGACATTCACAATTAGACATCAGCATGCATTACTTCTATAATACGTTGAGAGTTAGAATGACGATAACCGTGACAAGATTTGGAGAATCAAATTAAACAACTCACCGCTCGAAATGGGTAGCGTCCGACCGTTTCAAAACGCACTGACTGACTGCCAGGCTCTTCAATCTTCACCTATCGCTACTGGCAATCGTAGGAAAGCTATACTATCAGTTCTAGAAGTCAGCAATACTATTAACGTCACGAAGAGCTTCCGTCGTTTAGATTTAGCAGTATTGTAATTCAGTACTTCCATAAAACTATTTCAGAGGGCGTTCAAAAGATGCTAAATTCAGTTTGCACTAACTATCTTAGATAATGATAGCGCTCAGGGGGCTTTTAATTGTAGTGGTGTTATTTTTGCGACGTTCCACATGAATTCTTACGATTTGGTAGATTTTGTAATTATCAGAGTCATATAAACAATTAAGTCAAAATCCCAAATTCAAGGTACTTAAAAGAATTTTCAACTATTTATAAAGAATAGGAAATTATTACGATGTGATAGGTGTTTTGTCTGTTATTTACTCAAAGTAAAGGCGTTTCTATAATATTTATTATTTCATTACGGTATGAAATTATTTTAGAAAAATGGCAACACTAAACTAAACCGTCATTGCGCGCGGTCATTCAAAATTGTTTTGATTGATAGTTTTGGTGCAGTGAATTTCTATCTTAAATTTATATTAATTCCCTGTGTCTTCTGTCGAGTTGAGAGTTTTCTCCTCCTAATAGTGCGGCTAGACAGAGACTCGTGGTTTAGTTTTGGATTGAGACAGGACTTCAGGCATTATGTCGATGTCTAGAAAAAAGTGTTGTGTTCCTGGGTGTTCAGATTCAGCAAGTAAGTAAAGACCAAACTTTTCTTCAATTAACGCTCAAAACAACCAACCAACAACAAACCAACCTCTCCCTCTATATTTCTAACTTTATACTTTATGTATTGCAATAATTATTTGTGATGAATTATTTTTTATTTTTCAGGTTCGCATCGAACTATGCTATTATTCCCGAATTCAGCTAAAGATACGGAGCGTTTTAATGCCGATTTAATCGGCTAAGTAACATTGCAGGGCCTATTCTTAATTTGCCCAGGTTAGTTTTCATCGAACATTTGTTTTACAATTACTTACAAATATAGGTAAAAATTGCATTTTCTATCCTTATTATTAAATGAGATTAAATTTATTGACCGGTTGGTTTCATCTTATCATCATTTTTATAGATCCAGTCAGTATAGTAACTCAACCAGTCAACCAACCAACCTTGCCGGCCAGAGAAAAGGCTGTGGAATTCAACAAAGGTATTTTTCATTTTTATTCCTCTCTGTTACTTATAGCTAATTAAATTATAAGTAAATAATAATTATCAAATGCTAGATTTTTATTTCATGTTCAGATTTATGTCTTAAAATTAACCCTTGTATTTATTTTATTTTAGAATTCCAGAGAAAGAAAGGTTCAGTTGCTTTCAAAGAGCATAATTAATAATAACAACTCCCGAAGACAATAAATTGCATAAGGTTTTAACATAACTTAAAAAAATTTAATGAAGGTGAAATTTGCAAGCCAAATCTTTAGCAGGACTATTGCAACAAATATGGGACACCTTGCAGGTAATCTTGTGTAACACACTTAAGATTTTATGTTGGTTATTATAATAATATAATAGGTATTTATCATCATATCAGATTATCTCCGAACGGACAACGATTTCAGTCAAGTGGCGATAGTTTGATCGTTCTCGGATTCAGTATAGAGTTAAATGGCAGTGCGCGCACTGACGATTAAAAATCGACCGATCAAACTATCGGCCGATAGTTGTTCGATCAAACTATCGCCAATCGCACAGCACAACCAGGGCCGGCCCCTGTGTGCGAAGTGTGCGGCGCACACAGGCGCCAAGGTAATAGGGGCGCCGCTATCGAAATTATTCATCGAAAAAATTATGCTGAAGCGAGATAGCAATGAGAAAACGACGCGCGCCGGAGCGGGATTTTGCAGATTAGGCAAAAACAACACAAAATCACGTCGTATTAAAAAACTACAACGATTTAAAAAAAAAAATCCTTCTTTAATCCTAAATATTATTGGTGTCCACTAATAAAACCAATTTCCAAAAGTGTAAGTAACCCCATTTAAGAATAATCTTGAATTTTTGTATTTGTTAGTGGTCTTTTCGGAAAGAAAAAGTGTCGAGGCAAAATCAATAAATCGTGTTTTTGAAACTAATACGGATCTAGACAAAGGTATGAAGAAATATATATCTTATTACCAGATTTGTAACAACTGTAACCGTCCTACAGATTTAAATCAAAAAGTCCATACTTTTTCCGAGTAGCGCCTTAACGCCGATGATTTGTGTGAAGCAATTATGTCATGTCAATGTTTTTTCAAAAAATTTAATAATGATTTGGCGAAAAGTCAAATAAGACCAAAAAAATAAGAGTGGAGGTACATTAATTCGCAAAAAGCTGAAATTTGGTGAAATTGTTCAAAACCTTATTATACTTAATAAAAAGTCCTCATCGGTCCGGTACATGGAAAAAAAAACTCGAAGTCAAAGGTAAAAAATGGGTATTTCGCGATTTTTAGCAAAACGATAAGTTTTATCATAAAAAAGCTCAGACAAAAATTGTGGACCATGTAATTATCTACAAAAAGTATGTAAATACTTTTTCCCTAAGAGCCACCGTTTCTGGAATATAACGATTCAAAAAGTTGGAAACGTTGTAATCAATCATATGCATCATATTATGCACATTTCCAGGGCACCTATGAGGTAGCGCGTTTTTTAAAGTGTTTTCCCCGGTAGGCCTATTTCACAGGTATGTTGTGATTATAAACGATTGCATTATAGCAGACTAGCTGTGCACCTGCGGCTTCGTCCGCGTGGACTACACGACGTTATCCCGCGAGAATGTGATATTTTTCCGGGATGAAAAGTAGCCTATGTTCCTCTCCAACATACAAAGTATCTGTGTCCCAAATTTCAGCCAAATCCGTTCCGCCGTTTTGGCGTGATTGAGTAAGACACATCCAAACATCTAAACTTTCACATTTACGTTATCCCGCGGGAATATGATATTTTTCCGGGATAAAAAATAACCTATGTTCTTCTCCAGGCTTCAAAGTTTCTGTGTCCCAAATCCGTTCAGCCGTTTTGGCGTGATTAAGTACAAACGTCCAAACATCTAAGCTTTGCATATGATGACGACTACACCTTTCCAAATTTTTTTAATCGATATATCTCAGAAACGGTGGCTCTTAGAAAAAAGTATTGAGCCATTTTTTATAGATAATTACATGATTTACAATTTTGTCTTTGCTAATTTTACGATAAAACTTACCGTTTTGCTGAAAAAACACGAATTTGACATTTGACCGCGAATATTTTTTTTCCAGGTACCGGATCGATGAGGGCTTTTTAAATTTCATTTATAATTATGTTTTGAACAATCTCACCAACTTTCAGCTTCTTGCGAATTAATGTATCTTCGGATGTCTAAATTGACCGGACAATATTTTATATTCTTAAACATTTTAGACTCTTGTTGTTTTTTTAACATAGAATACGTCATAGTTAAATTAGTATTATTAGAAAAAAGTCAGTTATTTTGTTATTAATATATAAGTATACGATTAGATAGAACATCATAAATAAAGAATGTAAAAATTTAGGAAAAAAAGGGAAATTTTTAGGAAATACCTATTTAGGAAAATATTATCTAATTAAGTATATAAAACTAGAGAACATTTATTTCGGTCAAAATGAACAAAAAGAAATAAAAATAAATTAAAACATTAAGATAATTAAGATTAGTGAAAAAAAGAGGCGCTTCATAGGTTTCGCACACAGGCGCTGTGGGGGGTCGGAGCGGCCCTGAGCACAACTATCGGCCGGGTAGAAGGACCAGTGAGCGTGCGCACTGCATTCAACTAAACTATCGCCCATCTATCGGCCGACAGTTTAATCATGGTTTAATCACGATCGTCTTACGATCCCGACTAAACTATCGGTCGACTAAAAATCACAAGTGCCCGCGTTGGCTCTAAACATTGTTCGTCTTTGTAATACCTATCCAACGACACCAACTCATTGCTATTGGTACTAGCACAGCCTTAATACTACTGTGGTACTAGTCTATATAATTTGTGGCTATTGGGTCGGAACCCAAAACGCCCTCCTTCTAAGAAATTATATTTTCATGTTTAAAAAGAGGTGTTTTTTGTTTTTCAGATAAAGTAATTCTGCCTAAAGAGTGTAATGCAACAGCAAAATCGTAAAATGGAAGTTTCATTAAGAAAAAATTGCAACGCCTCTCCTCGGACCCGTCACGCCAAAATCACAGCACAGCACCATAAAGTGTGGCACGATCACGATGCTAAAATTAATTTAAAAAAAATGAAATTTGACGAAGTTACTACAGGTAAATCTGAGATTGTACCTACATTTATGAAAATTTTGTGTGTATGTAAGAAAGCATCGTAATTCGTTTATAAAGGGAAGTGATGTTCATAATTTAAATACAAGAATTAAGAATAAGCTTGCTGTTCCAAGATTAGGTCGGTATTATAGAACAACACTCAAGTGGAGATCTCTTCTCAAGTAGTTAGAAAGGGATGCAAATACATGCAACGAATACATTCATCACTTGCCAACTATACTTGAGAAGAAATCTCCACTTGAGTGTCGTTTATAATACGGACCTAATTGAAAAAACTAGAGGCTCGTTTTTGGGGAAAGGCAGACTTCTATAATAAAGGTCCACAAGATGTAATTGAATTTTTTCATGTTTATTATGTTTGGGTATGAGAACATATTTCTCTTAAATGTTATTTAATAATATTGTATAACCTGTGTAACATTTTATCTTATCTTATCTTATCTTGTGCATATGCTTTATGCAAATTGTTGTAATTTTAACGACATAAGTTTTTTTGTAAACTTCGTTACGAAACTGGCAAGTTTATTGCGCCTGTGTTTCAGTTAAAAAAATCTTGAATGCGGTAGGAAAATGTTAACGATTCACAAGTACCTACATGTGTATTATTTTTATGTGAATAAATATGTTTTTGATCTTTTCATCTTATCTTTATGTTTTCATTTTCAAACTAAGAATTAATAATTAGTTATCCTTGTTGTTGTTTAAAGTCATCCAACTGAACAAAGGAAATCTGCTAAAAATTAATAATTCTTAGTATAATGCCCCTTCTAAGTAAAAATAATACAAATCATTAAAAACTAAATAGGCTATACGTGCGTATCCATAGGTAGTACGTAGTAGTCCCAAAAAACAAATAAAGAGGGCGCTAGGTCCAAACAAAATAGTTGCCATTTTTAGCCGCCGAGAGAGGTCTCTATTTCCGTATACACAAAGGTACTTTGTGCTGACTGCGGAGGGCGGTGGAGCGTCGTGTTCAGGTAAGCAGCTTCGTCGATCGCGTTCCGTTTTACCGCATTTTTTTAAACAAGCACTGTTGCCGCGAATGACGAAAAAAATTGGAACATTCTTTTGCGCGGCTTTTAAGTACCTTCTAATTAATCTTTTTAAAATCTTTTTTATTAAAAGACAGTTAATAGACTTAAAGATTAAATTGCTAATAGAGAAATTGATAAATTCTTAACGGTGAATTTTTGTAACACTGGTTTCTAAAAATATGGCCGACGCGACATGTGTAAAAATGGTGATTTTGGTAAGGTTTCATTTAATATCTTTTTTTTGAGTAATCAAAGGACAAAACGGGTTTGATTGTTTCTTCTTTATTCATTTAGTAAGCAGAATATAGACTACTAGTTTCATAATTTCTTAACTATGACGAGTAATATGACGAGACATAAAAAATTGGTCTCTGAAATATCTAGCCATGTGCCTATAGCTTGGCCTACAGCGCCAAAATGGCGATACTCAAATAGGCAAGAAAATATTTTATGACTGCCAGTCGGGTGTGTAAATAATAGAGGTCAGTGGGTCTGGCCTTGGTCTGGCCCACGCACAGTCTGGGCCTTGTTTAAAGCCCCCAGTACAGGAGGCTTACCACAAGCTCTTAGCAAACAGAACAAATGCAGGGCAATTTTATTGCAAGGTTTAAAATAAACTTCTTGCTAATCGTACCATAAGCCAAAATTAGCAGTCTTTTAGCAGGCCTGCTGCACTGCTGTTGCTATTGAATGATTGTCTCTGGCCTGTCGAGTCAAAATGTTGTTTGCGTTCGAAAACTAAATATGATTTTTACCGGTAAATACCGTTTCGTATTAAAGTAACATTTTATAAATAAAATACAATAACAATGCAAAGGAAAACCTAAAACAAGATGTTTTTATGGAAATAAAATTGAACGGCAGTGTAAAAAAATGGTTTTATATATTATTCTTGACAGAGTTTTATAAACAAGCGTCATTTCTAGTTTCCGAACGTTACTCGCAACTAGAGATGGGTTTACGCCCTGGCATATTGGGCGCATTGAGTAAACGCCGGATAAATGCCCGTTTACGCCGAATAAATGCCTTTTGCATGGGCAAAAACTTAAAGAGATTTCTTTTTAATTTCATTCAAAATATAGCTTTAATTGAGTGCGCAGAAAGGGTTAATTAAACAAAATACATTAAGCTATGGCTAATATATTGCAATAAATATTAAGAAATTTATATAATAGGTTATAGAGTATGCTTAACTACATAAATAACTGTGACTGTGTTTAGTAAAAGGTACAACTTTCGTGATTCTAGTTTCCGAGATATTCGCAATTTTGTGAAGTGGTCGAAATATATCGATTTTTTTCTTCTTCTATAAATCAATTATTTACACCCTAGAAAACATGTACATAAATTAATTACCCGTCAAAAACGTTTATTAAGTACTTTTGGAAGCTAGTAACGTTTAGTACAGAGGGTACAACTTTCAGGGACGCTAGTTTACATAAATACTTAGTATAACCCGGCGACTGCCGCCGGTACTTACTTTGTGGTATAACTCAAAGTTTTTTCTAACTTTACATGCCAGATACACGGCTTTTCAGGTTTGTAGCTGTGTAGCCGGCCCATTACCTTCTCAGGCCGCGCGGGGGTGACGACATAGTATTGTAGACAATAGCTATATTTATTTTTATCGATTAAACGAAAAATCGATGTTGAAGTGGAGGCTATGTATGAGAAGATCTGTAAAGCCATGCATAGCTATAAAACCTAGACTTCACGGTTGTGATGGGGGATTTTAATGCAAAGTTGGGGCAACGTTGCAGTGATGAGTTGAGAGTGGGGCAATTTAGATTTAGGCAACGGAATGAAAGAGGCTAGATGCTGGCAGGCAGACTTCATGGAGAGGGATAATCTATATATGATGAACTCCTTCTTCAAGAAGCCCGTAAGCCGCAAATGGACCTGGTTCAATCCAGACGGTAAAGTCACAAACGAGATCGATTTTATCATGTCGAGGAAGAAGCATAATATTCTATGATATCGTTGTAATCAATGCTGCTAAGACAGGAAGCAATCATCGGATGGTGAGAGGCACATTGAATATCAACGTCAAGCTTGAAAGATCGCGGCTGATAAAATCCACGCTCCGACCAATACCGGCTCAAATTCAAAACACCGAGTGCTTTCAGCTAGAGCTGCAAAACCGATTCGAATCCCTTGAGAACAGCATAGATGTGGACGATCTATACAACGTGGTGGTAGATACTGTCCGCACGGTATGGTCTAAGTACTATAAAACCCGCCGTTCCAAATTGAAGAAACTCTCTAGCCAGACTCGTCTATTCATGGATCAGAGACACAAAATTATGCTAGAAAATTCAGCGAATGCCAATCGTTATCGGCAGCTCAATAGACAGATATCTAAGTCTTTGACGAGCGACCTTCGCCAATATAATGCCGAGCGTATTAAAGAAGCCATTGAGCGGAATAAAGGCTTCAAAGTGTTCGCGAGAGATCTGTCTATCGGGCAAAGTCAATTGACGAAGCTGAAAACTGAGGATGGTAGCATCATTTCGTCAACACTTGAAATCTTGAGGGAGATTGAGAGTTTCTATGGACAGCTATATTCCACGCAAATACCTGTTGAAAGCAAGGCTAAGGACCCTAGAACCCAGCTTACCCGACAATACAGAAGATACCTATACCGGACCTCAGCCTGTACGAGATTAGCATGGCTCTCAAGCAGCTTAGAAACAACAAGCCTGCGGGCGATGACGGAATCACAACAGAGCTTCTGAGAGCGGACGGTAAGCCGATACTGAAAGTCCTCCAGAAGCTTTTCAATTCAGTCATTCTCGAGGGCAAAACGCCAAAGGCATGAGGCAGGAGCGATGTGATGCTGTTTTTCAAGTAGGGTGACAAAACTCTCTTAAATTAAAGAACTACAGACCCATCTCGCTTCTGAGCCATATCTATAAGTTGTTTCCGAGCGTCATTACAAATCGTCTTGCTCGCAGGTTCGACGACTTCCAACCTCCCGAACAAGCCGGTTTCCGAAAAGGCCATAGTACCGTAGACCATGTTAATACGCTGCGGCAAGTTATACAGAAGAAGTATAACTTGCCACTTTGCTTGGCGTACGTGGACTATGAGAAAGCCTTTGATTCGATTGAGACCTGGGTGATGCTACAGTCTCTCCAGAGGTGCCAAATAAAATAGACTAAAAGTACATCTAGGTGTTGAGGTAAGTACTTATACCAAAACGCCACCATGTCAGTCCGTTACAGAACTAGAGCTCTAATCCTATCCAACTACAGCGAGGTGTAAGACAGGGAGACGACATCTCTCGGAAACTTCACAGCTGCGTTGGAGGATGTTATTAAGCTTCTGGACCGGAAAGGATGCGGCATCCACATCAATGGCACCTATCACACCTAAGGTTTGCCGATGATGTAGTTCCTATGGCTGTGACTTTGGAAGACCTGAACTGAACACAATGCTCGAAGATTTCAGTAATGCTTTTCAAAGAGTGGGTCTTAAGATGAACATGGATAAGACGGAAATGATGTCCAATGCCCATTGGGAACATACATTACACTCGAAGTTGTTGACCACTATGTTTACCCAGGACAGACGGTTCAGTTTCATTATATAACTAGCTTCCTCCCGCGACTTCGTCCGCGTGGACATTCGACAAAATACTTAGGGGACCAATAACCAGGATAAAAAGTATTCCTTGTTTTAATTTCATAAAAATCCGAACAGCCGTTTTTACGTGATTAGGCGGGTCCTCCCTCACCAAGCGAGCAGCCTCGTTCAAAACTGTCGGACTTTCATACACATATTCATCCCCTGTTTTACCCCCTGGGTTCGATTTTCGGAAAATTACGAAATGTGTTGCCTATTTGTTTTAAGACGTAAGCCTACAAAGTTTCAAGTTAAAATGTCTATTTTACATTTTTTATTCAAAATTTCACCCCTATTTCAAACTTTTAGGGGTTAAATCGTGTTCAGCGTATTAAACATCAAAATAAATGCCATTTTTGCAATTGTCATCCCATAAAACCTCAATAACGACATCCATATCGATTTTTAAGTTTATTTATCCCGTTTAACCTATAAGGGGTTGATTTTCGAAAAAATACGAAATATGTGTTTGCTTATTTGTTTTACTTTCCGACCATAAGCCTAAATAATAAATTTAATGAAGGACTTTCCAGATACAACATTTCATCCCCCTTTTCACCCCTTCGGGGGTGGAATTGTCAAAAACACTGACACAGGTGAATATTAATTTTCAATTGAAGATCCTAACTTCAAAACTGACGGACTTTCATACAAACATTCATCCCCTATTTTACCCCCTTAGGGGTGGAATTTTTAAAAATCATTTCTTAGGGGATGGTTACGTCATAACATCTACCTGCATGCCAAATTTCAGCCCGATCCGTCCAGTGGTTTGGGTTGTGCGTTGATAGACACTATGTCAGTCAGTCAGTCAGTCACCTTTGATTTTTATATATTTAGACAAGACTTATTATCTAATTAACAAAATACTGACATTGAGTTTCATTTTAAGTTAAGTTCCTGCATAATTTCTTAGAATTTGTAGTAATTTGTTTTTTGCCCAGTCATCGGGCGTTTATTTGGGCGTAAACTCATTTATGCCCAATATGCCAAGTTTATGCCCATTTCGTCCATATTTGTTTTTGCCCTCGACCCATCTCTACTCGCAACTAATGTTTTTTTTTTTTACAAATGTGTTTGAAGCTTTGGTTTCAAGTTGGAAAAGTGACTAATTTCAACAAACAAAGTTAACACAGTTACTTGACCCGTATTCTAGAACGATACTCAAGCCGAGATCTCTTCTCAAGCTCAGTTAGAAAGGGATGCGAAAACATGCACCGAATACATTCATCCCTTGCTAACTATACTTGAGAAGAGATCTCCACTTGAGTGAGTGTCGTTCGTTGAAAAAAGCGCTCGGAACGCTTCACAATAATGCAGCAGTAACCTACTTGACACGGTTTGTTGTGCCATGGAATGCCCCCAATGTCCCCCACAACCACAGGTTTTTCAGAGAAGCCGGTGGCAAAAAAGGACAAAGCAGACAATACCTAAAATAAATAATTTAAATGTTACAAAGTTCGAGAAAATAAGAATCTTGTAAGACTCTTGTTTTAATTTTTGAATGGGTAGAACTCACTCACTCTTGCCTGAACGGATTAATCTATTGATTTTGTTGCTGCTGCAGTATCAGCCCCCGGATTCACAAACCGTTGGAAACGCTCCCGACAGCGGAATGTATGCACTGTCTCTGTCACTCACTATAGAATAGGCAAAGACAAAGCACAGAATTCAAATCAGATTCTGTTTCCGGTGGTTCGTGAAAAGGGCCCCGAAACCAAAACCAAAACCTCCGAATAAAATCCATTTTGTCGTAACCTTCCAGTGGATTGCTTTGTTCTCGTATTAGTTTACGCCACGCTTTTTTCTTTCTATTGCGGAAAGCTTTCGTCCTCCGAAAACCACAGAATTGCTTGATCATTGATTTAATAACGAACAAAATTATCAGTGGTATTCCACTTATCAAAGATCTTTAATCGTCCTCGTCCAATTTCTTTGATCAAATATTTGAGATAAGTGGAATACCACCTTTAGCACCCGGCCACGTTCGCACGGGCGTGCAGAAAGGCGTTGCGTTAGCGGGGCGATAACGCAACGTCAACGCCTAGGAACCAGAGGTGTTCGCATAGACGTCAAAAAATCGCTTGGCGTTTTGTGCTCACACGGTGCGGACTGCAGGCGTACCTATCATGAATTCGGACGACATCTTGTTAATCGCCGTTTGGTATATTAAGAAACGATAAGCAAATATAAGGCAGTACTAGTTTATTAGCACTATTAGTTTCATCCTCTTCATTCAGAGAGAGTTATCTTACTGGAAAATTTTACACTCGGTACAGCAAGCTTCAACGATTTCCTCAAAAATTCTTCGATTAATATGAGAATGTCAATCAGCTCATTTGATGAACTACTGCTTATTTGTTTGGCCCTAATAAAATACAGCGACAAGATTCCCAAATGACTCCTTGGGTTATTTAGGTAGGTATCACCGGTATCACCTAAATGAAAATAAACCTAATGACGTAAAAATAGTTACCCACTGACAGTAGGTAGCGTTAAAAAAACGCTTGTATGAACGCCAATAGGGCTGCCCGTATGTTGTATTTCCATCGCCTCCATCGCGTCGGTCGCGCCGTCAATGGCCACGTTCGCACGGACGTAATATTATCGCGCGTTGAAGCGATTTTTTGACGCCTTGAAACAGAACTTATGGACTTTCCCTAATCCGTTCACACGCGAGCTATTTTTTTACGCGGCGTTATTTTATCGCACATTGCCCGATTGACGGCGCGACGCGATGGACGCGATGGAAATACAACATACGGGCAGCCCTATTGGCGTTCATACAAGCGTTTTTTTAACGCTACCTACTGTCAGTGGGTAACTATTTTTACGTCATTAGGTTTATTTTCATTTAGGTGAAACCTACCAAATAACCCAAGGACTCATTCGGAAATCTTGTCGCTGTATTTTATTAGGGCCAACAAATAAGCAGTAGTTCATCAAATGAGCTGATTGACATTCTCATATTAATCGAAGAATTTTTGAGGAAATCGTTGAAGCTTGCTGTGCCGAGTGTAAAATTTACCAGTAAGATAACTCTCTCTGAATGAAGAGGATGAAACCAGTACTGCCTTCTATTTGATTATCGTTTCTTAATATACCAAACGGTGATTGCCAAGATGTCGTCCGAATTCATGATAGGTACGCCTGCAGTCCGCACCGTGTGAGCACAAAACGCCAAGCGATTTTTTTACGTCTATGCGAACACCTCTGGTTCCTAGGCGTTGACGTTGCGATATCGCCCCGCTAACGCAACGCCTTTCTGCACGCCCGTGCGAACGTGGCCAATCGGGCAATGTGCGATAAAATAACGCCGCGTAAAAAAATCGCTCGCGTGTGAACGGATTAGGGAAAGTCCATAAGTTCTGTTTCAAGGCGTCAAAAAATCGCTTCAACGCGCGATAATATTACGTCCGTGCGAACGTGGCCGGCCACGTTCGCACGGGCGTGCAGAAAGGCGTTGCGTTAGCGGGGCGATATCGCAACGTCAACGCCTAGGAACCAGAGGTGTTCGCATAGACGTAAAAAAATCGCTTGGCGTTTTGTGCTCACACGGTGCGGACTGCAGGCGTACCTATCATGAATTCGGACGACATCTTGTTAATCGCCGTTTGGTATATTAAGAAACGATAAGCAAATATAAGGCAGTACTAGTTTATTAGCACTATTAGTTTCATCCTCTTCATTCAGAGAGAGTTATCTTACTGGAAAATTTTACACTCGGTACAGCAAGCTTCAACGATTTCCTCAAAAATTCTTCGATTAATATGAGAATGTCAATCAGCTCATTTGATGAACTACTGCTTTTATTGTTGGCCCTAATAAAATACAGCGACAAGATTCCCAAATGAGTCCTTGGGTTATTTAGGTAGGTATCACCGGTATCACCTAAATGAAAATAAACCTAATGACGTAAAAATAGTTACCCACTGACAGTAGGTAGCGTTAAAAAAACGCTTGTATGAACGCCAATAGGGCTGCCCGTATGTTGTATTTCCATCGCCTCCATCGCGTCGCGCCGTCAATCGGGCAATGTGCGATAAAATAACGCCGCGTAAAAAAATCGCTTGCGTGTGAACGGATTAGGGAAAGTCCATAAGTTCTGTTTCAAGGCGTCAAAAAATCGCTTCAACGCGCGATAATATTACGTCCGTACGAACGTGGCCTAAAGCTGCTTGAGACCAACTTTTTAAAAACTGCTAATTATGACAGTTTGGCCACGTTCGCACGGGCGTGCAGAAAGGCGTTGCGTTAGCGGGGCGATATCGCAACGTCAACGCCTAGGAACCAGAGGTGTTCGCATAGACGTAAAAAAATCGCTTGGCGTTTTGTGCTCACACGGTGCGGACTGCAGGCGTACCTATCATGAATTCGGACGACATCTTGTTAATCGCCGTTTGGTATATTAAGAAACGATAAGCAAATAGAAGGCAGTACTGGTTTCATCCTCTTCATTCAGAGAGAGTTATCTTACTGGTAAATTTTACACTCGGTACAGCAAGCTTCAACGATTTCCTCAAAAATTCTTCGATTAATATGAGAATGTCAATCAGCTCATTTGATGAACTACTGCTTATTTGTTGGCCCTAATTTAATACAGCGACAAGATTCCCAAATGAGTCCTTGGGTTATTTAGGTAGGTATCACCTAACTGAAAATAAACCTAATGACGTAAAAATAGTTACCCACTGACAGTAGCGCCCACTGACAATAACGCCGCGTAAAAAAATCGCTCGCGTGTGAACGGATTAGGGAAAGTCCATAAGTTCTGTTTCAAGGCGTCAAAAAATCGCTTCAACGCGCGATAATATTACGTCCGTGCGAACGTGGCCTTTGGCAGGCCTGCTGGCGTGCTAAAGTGAGCTCATGGTACGTTTAGCAACGCTGTTTGACCGGTGAACGTCTAGGACTAACAGCGCTGCTATTGTTATGGTTCATGGTACCGATAAGCAGGGCAGTTTTTTTAAGGCTTAAAAATAACTGCTATAAGAGCTTGTGGTAAGCCCCCAGGGGGGCTATCGCGTAACTTTATGGGTATGAACTTCATACGTTTTTGGGAACTTTAAGTCAATTTTATAAAGAAATTAGCCGCTATCAGTTCCTTGTCTTGTGACATCGGGTATAACGATAACTAGCTAGCAACATTCAACAGAACAAAGCAGCAAAAATCTATCAAGATAAGGAATTCAAATGGCAGTTGAAGCCCTTTTGAAGCCCATACCCATATCCATATTTCTTAGCCGGTAGCCCCCCGGGATGGCCGATCATTTGGCCGACCATGATGGGCCATCGTGTACAGGGGCGGTTTGCGTTGCTCGCAGACGGCAAACACACGCAAACCGGCCCTGTACACAATGGCCCATCATGGTCGGCCAACATGATCGGCCATCCTGTACTGGGGGCTTTAGAAAGCTGTTTAACCAACGCGCAACGCTTCGAGCAACGCGGGCGTTCGCGCAACGTAAACAAATATGTAAGAGATTTTTTTTCACTTATGCTCTGAAATGTTAACATTATATTTGAAAAAAGAATGCAGTATGTGGCACTTTTCCGAGGTGAACATTCTAAATTTGAAAATCAGGGGCCCCATCGCCCTATGCTAAATGCGCTTATATTACACTTACATTGCTCTTATTTGACAATTTGATATCGCTCTATTTTCTCAACGGCAACAATACCATTTCCATTCCTTTTTTAGAATCGCGCTAGGTTTTTAAACGTACTACGCGTTCACTTCATCATTGCCGCTACCTCACGGCCTAATAATAAAATAAATAATAATTTAATACTTCCTAAAGTATTAGTTTCCCGTTTTATATCTTTATGGATTTCGACTTTGGTGCTTAGATATGGTGAACATAAACACGTCATGTTAACGATAAAATTGGTGATAGCATATTTGCTGGAAATATTGCACCTTTTTCGGGGTATAACTTTTTTTTATACCTTCCAATGCGATATCATGGTGGATTCCAAAATATAGTCTCTTAAAATTATATTTAAGGGCCGTTTACAAAAATTTGGCCTGTTATTGAATTTTTTACAAAAATATCGGATAGTTCTTCAGCGACGACGCTGTGAACTAGCAGCCGGCCACACCGTATACGACGTATCTACATCACAACTACTAGCGACAACGCAATCGCATTGACATTTTGTCGCACAACCACAACGCAACTGCAAAAAGCTGCATCGACACCATATTTTGTCGCTGCGATGTGATGTGGTTGTTTGTGGTACATGTGCGTCGGTCCACACATTACCATACCGTACTTAGAGTGCTCGTCAGATAAGTCTGCGCGCGGTAGAAATCGAATACTAATCTTTTCTATAACATTAGAACAAAAAAATGCACTGTAACTAGCGCCAAAAATGCGCCAGGCACGTGCAGAGTTATCTGACACACACTCCACTTGTGTCATTGACATACATAGAGATTTTAAAAATGTCATGTATGTAAAATCTATTTTTAATTTATCGATATTAATGTCGATGAAGTTGCATCACTGGCATAAAACAAACTTGTGAAACCTTCTAAATTAAGAAACATAAGACTGTATACTATCTCTTTCTTACACATGTACTACTGCCATGAAGCTCGACTTAATACTGAGGTAACTGGAGAGTGCAGTACGAACAATTTTTTGAATACCACAAATAACACAGTGGCTGTCTTCCGTCTCACCTACACTTTAAAAAAATACGTATGGTCATATGAGACAGCTGACAGCCACTACATATATAAATGTCAAATTTGCTGGCGACACTTTTTTATTCAGGGTGAGAGCTCCAGTTACCTCAGAGTATTAAGTCAAACTTCATGACTACTGCATAAGATAAAAGAGTACGAACTAATGTATTTTGTTGTTATTTTAGCACGGTTTCTATAGCTTTAGTTATTGTTCTGAGTCTGCCGCTGAAAATCATTCCCGTTTTTTTTTTATATTGGCTTGTGAGGCCATGTGGAACGGTCATACAGCCTATTGATACTTACTACTTGCTACTAAAATGCGCAACTTCAATACCCGCTTCTGGGCGGTAGATGGTGCTGTACATATTTCCCATACAAAATTACTCGTATAGGATATTTTGTCTATGATAAATCTCATTTTGTTTTTTCGATTGATGTTCGTGCTAAGGGTAGAGCGCTTAGAGTGCTCGCTAGATAAGTCTGGGGGGCTACCGCGTAACTTTATGGGTATGAACTTCATACGTTTTTGGGAACTTTAAGTCAATTTTATAAAGAAAATAGCCGCTATCAGTTCCTTGTTTTGTGACGTCGGGTATAACGATAACTAGCTAGCAACGTTCAACAGAACTAAGCAGCAAAAATCTATCAAGATAAGGAATTCAAGTGACAGTTGAAGCCCATACCCATATCCATATTTCTTAGCCGGTAGCCCCCCTGCGCGCGGTAAAAATCGAATACTAATATTTTCTATAACATTAGAACAAAAAAATGCACTGTAACTAGCGCCAAAAACGCGCCAGGCACGTGCAGAGTTATCTGACACTCACTCTACAATGAGCCGTTTTCAGGGCATGGTACAAAAAAATATCCCTAGATGGCATTGAGTTGAGTTTCCTATATACAAGTTACTCTATGGAGTTGAGGTATTGAGTTTGTGATTGAGTTGGCAACCCTGTACCTGCCTGCCTGCAAGCAAAGCCACATTATTGATTTATTGATATAATTTGTGATTATTGTGCACAAATTATATAGTGCAAAGCATAGAAATATAATTTGTGGCATAGAATAAATATACTCAGCTGCAAAGTCTATATAATTTGTGCTGCAAATTTGTGAGTGATTTTGATTTGTGAGGTTAACTAAAAAATTATTCATGAATTATTAACAGCCTGTATTAACTCAACTCAATTAACTGCATACTTCGATCGATCAATTGACTAGGTATAAATTTCAAATCTTGACTAGATTGCTGGAGTCTGGCATTATTTAGATACCTATATTATATAGTTTCATTTCATTTTATCGTTACAGGCTTTGAAGATGGCTCTCAACGGCCTGTTACGTCGTACTTTCATCAATGGAACGCTTTACTCTGCTGCAGCATTGCGTTTTGCTTCTTCTCAAGCCGAACAGAAAGTTTACTTTGATGTATCTGCTGACGGCGAGCCTCTTGGGCGCATTGTTATTAAACTCAACTCAGATTTAGTGCCGAAGACGGCAGAAAATTTCAGAGCTTTGTGTACTGGAGAAAAAGGTTTTGGTTATAAGGGGTCGTCGTTCCATAGAATCATCCCCAATTTCATGTGCCAAGGTGGTGATTTCACTAATCACAACGGGACTGGTGGTAAATCCATCTATGGGCGCACATTCCAAGACGAAAACTTCAAGCTGAAACACACTGGTCCTGGTATTCTGTCAATGGCAAATGCTGGTCCTAATACCAATGGCTCACAGTTTTTTATTACCACCGCAGCTACTCCTTGGTTGGACAAAAAGCATGTGGTATTTGGTGAAGTTGTTGAAGGTCTGGAAGTTGTAAAGAAAATGGAGAATTTGGGTTCCAAGAGTGGAAGACCATCTAAGAAAGTAGTTATATCTGAATGTGGTGAGTTGACAAATTAATCATATAATTTAGACTGTAGTAAATATTGGTAGTGTAGATAGATGTGCTTGTGTGAACACAGTACAAGCAGATAATAATAAGTAATTTTTGTACATAATAAAATCTTTATTTGTTATGACATTGTGTAATTCATTTTTATGAGCATCCCTAGATTAGAATTTCATTCTATTAATATAACTATGAGTAAAACTAATTATCTCACCACCAAGTAGATGGAATAATCCAACATCCATAATGAAGTACCTACTTATCTAAAAGTAAAAATACCCAAGTTCTATCAACCATATTTCTTGTAGTTTGTGTAGATAGTTTTTGCTATTACAATTTTAATTTTGGAACAGTTACACTATTTATATAGGTACTACTAAAGTATGTGTACATTGTTTAGGTGATTTGGATGAAGAATTGGTCTGAGCACTGGTTATGGATGAAGAAGTTGCCCTTAAATTTATTTATTTTTTTGAAAAGAGATAGGTAGTTTTTTTTATCATTTACTCAATGTTTTGGTTAAGCTACTGGAAACCAAATAAAAAATAAAGAAACATAATATTTTTATTCTCGTGTCTCCATAAGTGAATTTATACCATAAACCTTTCATTAAATATTTATTAAAACTTATAATGGGCCCTGGGATGTATAACATGTGTGTATAGTATGTACACAATACTGGGTAAACATAAAAACAAAATCCATATTAAAATAAGTATGCAATTTTTATTAATCACTAAATGCAACAAATTAGTTTAGGGAGTTGCTACCATCAAACAGTTCTGATCTGGGCCTGATGTAACAACTTATACAGCTAAGTATCAAGTCTTAAGATCTATTATAATAAGGCATTTTTTTTTAAGATAAAACACTCTCTTCCATATCAAACTATTTATCTCTCTTAACAAATAATATATGACAAAATTTACACATTAACTCCACTTGTCTTTTAAAGTTAAAATCTGAGATAAATATATTGCTTTTTATTTATTAATATGTGCAGTTTTCATACTAAAATATTTTGTGGTACTACTTTCACAATGCTGTGGTACAGATAGCCTAAGCAGTAACTGAACACTAATATTGTCACGATGATGGCAAGCACCCAGATTCTCCTTCCTTCCTTAAAATTCAGTCCTAGCAGAGCATCAAGTTATGTTGATTAATCGGTGTGACAAGTATCAGTATTCAACAATGTATCTAATAAAATTCTGGCCGACTTTATGTGAGTGGCAGAATAAGGCTCAACTCGCACTGGCGCAGAGAGTCGAAGCGTCGCGTCAATTTCTTTGCTGTCAATATGGAGTCGCGCGAATGCGCGCGTCGACGCTCATCGACGCTGGTTGGTTTCCGTAAAATAAATTTGTACCTTAATGATAATTAGAAAATAGAGATAAAATGCTAAGACAAAAAACATCTGCGCCAGTGTGAGATGAGCCTAACAGATATTAGACTTAACATTGTGACTGTAGCCCAATTTTAATCCTTAATAGTATTTAAGACCAGCCAAGAATTGACAACATCAAAATATGATGAATTTCAATATACCTAGTTTAAGTTATTTGTTTTCATCACTATCCAACTATTTAAGAAAAGTGTAAGAAATACATACATACTGTATAAATCAGTTGACATCCAGTTAAGCAAGACAGTCAGAAAAAATGGCAAATAAATAACTACTACTTACATTGTTTGCCTGGTTGTGAATTAAAAATAAATAGTTGTCAAAACATCATGTAAAAGTTCTTTCGAAATTCTCATTTTAAAAAGTTGAACACAATATTGTATTAAAAATAAAAAGGCTTAGAAATCTACGAGTTAACACTGTAGATTTTTCATGATTATTGTTTAGAAGCATGGATACTCTTCAGTCTTCACCAAACAACCTGAATATAGTAAACATAGGTAAAAATTTCAAAATTAAATTTGCATTATGGAAGTAAACACATGTTCTTTAAGCATCTAGCATTCATTTTGAGATCATAAATAAATACAGCAAAAACATTTATACACTGAGTTTAATTACTTTTAGCTGCCTAATTTTTTTGTGGTTTTGTGCTTGTCATTATTTATAAAACAAGTTATTAGTAGGAACTAAAGGAATGTTAATAATAATGATTAGGCATTGATGAAAGGCAATGGTTCTAAATTAGTTGCTAGTCGAATTTTGCAATAGTCATCACTACATAGTATAAAACAAAGTCGCTTTCTCTGTCCCTATGTCCCTTTGTATGCTTAAATCTTTGAAACTACGCAACGGATTTTGATGCGTTTTATTTTAATAGATAGAGTGATTCAAGAGGAAGGTTTATATGTACTTTTTATCCCGATATTCCCACGAGAACGGGAACCACGCGGGTGAAACCGCGGGCGGCCGCTAGTTAAATATAAATCGTGTTCCTGGAAGTAATCAATGTACGAAATTACAGACTTGATTATAAGTTCAATTACTCAACTACCTAATGTAAATTTTGTGAAGATTTATTATAATTTGCAATATTTTTCTACTCATGCTTGAATTTTAATAGACTTTCTTAGAGTCGCTAATAACAATTAGATGTTTTTTTTAATCAAGTTAGGTGTGTTTGTGAACAATGTTTCATGCACGACAAATATCTACCGGCAACAAATTCTAAGACTTTTTTTAAAAGAAATAGTATGGTCACATATTATTAAGTACATAAATATTAAACTAAAAAAATTTACACATTAAAAATAGCTTTTGAGATTTAAATTTTTTTATTACTTAGAAGTAAGTATGCAGCATCTAATTCGAAGCCACTTTCAGATTGACGCACTGCACAGCGGACCTAAACGTACATTACTCAGATCACTGATCACGACGCCTCATTTACGTTAACAATTGACTCTCGGTTGTGAAATATTAAAATTAAACAATCTTATTTTCTCTATCAACTCTTCTCTATCGAGATCGGAACAAGCGTCTCACTAAAGTTAAACAACTACGAGAAAGCGCCGAAACTACGATTAAGATATGATTTAAATCACTCATTCACTCGTGGGTTCCGAACGAACGTCGTATTCGAGCTATTTATATAATTTCACTAGGGTATCGTATCGGTCAGACGCGGGGGTCGCGCGGCGCCAGCTGGTCGACGCTGCGGCCCTTGTGCAGCGCGAGCGCGGGCGCGTCGGGCGGCTCCAGCGTGAGGTGGTGCGACGACGTGCGCTTGTGGCGCGACTGCGGCGGCGGCTTCATGTCGCGCGACCCGGTGCGCCGGTGCCGCAGTACGCCGCCGCCCTCGATCAGCCGCTTGCTCTCCTCGTCGCTGCACTTGGTCAGCGGCAGCACGGTCAGGTCGAGGCTCTCCATACTCTTCAGCGCGAGCTGCTTCAGCTGCTCGAGGCTGAGGTCGCGGGAGTCGGAGCGCGAGTGCGTTTTGAAGTCGCGCGAGCCGCTCCGGGAGTGGCCGGGGAAGTCGCGGGAGGCGGAGCGCGGGAAGTCGCGGCGCGAGTCGCGGGCGCGCGGCCCTTCTTCTAGGGAGTGCTGGCGCGCGCGCGGTTCCAGCTGGATGGTTTTGGAGTCGTTACGGAGGTGACGCGAGGCGACGAGCACGCGCGAGTTCTTGCCGGTCGCGCGAGTTTGCGAGTCCTGCGAGTATTGCGAGTCGGTGCGCTGCAGCCGGCGAGCAGGTTCCATCGCCGCCTCGTAGGCGCCCGCCTCTAGCGGCGTGCTTGTAGCAGAACTGAAGTCTGACGTCACGCCTGAGCGGAATCCGCTCGCGTTGTCTGCCGATGGCAATTCCTCGAATACTAAAAGGAAAAAATATATTTATCAACAAGTATAAAAAAGAAAAGCACTGGTTGGCATAGCGCAATATATTAGACTAGCTTCCGCCCGCGACTTCGTCCGCGTGGACATTCGAGAAAATACTTAGGGGACCAATAACCAGGATAAAAAGTAGTAAACGTAAAAACGGCTGATCGGATTTTTATGAAATTAAAACATAGAATACTTTTTATCCTGGTTATTGGTCCCCTAAGTATTTTCTCGAATGTCCATGCGGACGAAGTCGCGGGCGGAAGCTAGTAAATAGTAAATGTCTGTTTCACAATCAAAAAGTTAGTTCTGAGTAGCGTAGGTACCAAGAACTTTTAGGGTACTTAAGATGATTTAGGTTTCTATACCTACCCTATATTTACCCCCTGGGTTTGATTTTCCAAAAACTTAAGAAGTTTTAAGAAGTAAGCCTACAAAGTTTCAAGTTATTATGTCTATTTTACCGCCTGATTTTTCAATGAAAATTTCACCCCTATTTCAACCTTTTAGAGGTTGAATCATGTTCAGGGTGTTAAACATCAAAATAAATGCCATTTTTGCAATCGTCATCCCACAAAACCTCAATAACGACATCCATATCGATTTTTAGGTTTATTTATCCCATTTAACCTCTAAGGGGTTGATTTTCGAAAAAATACGATATATGTGGTTGCTTATTTGTTTTACTTTCCAACCATAAGCCTAAATAATAAATTAAATTAAGGACTTTCCAGATATAACATTTCATCCCCCTTTTCACCCCTTCGGGGGTGGAATTGTCAAAAACGCTGACACCGGTAAATATTAATTTTCAATTGCCAGCCTAAATACAAAATTTGAAGATCCTAACTTCAAAACTGACGGACTTTCATACAAACATTTATCCCCTATTTCACCCCCTTAGGGGCGGAATTTCCAAAAATCCTTTCTTAGTGGATGCCTACACTGTTTAACGTATCTATGTGCAAAATTTGAAGTCTCTAGGCCCAGCGGTTTGGGCTGTGCGTTGATATCTCAGTCAGTCAGTCAGTCAGTCAGTCAGTCAGTCAGGACTTTGAATTTTATATATATAGATGACTAAATTGTAGATTGGATCTATAATAATGCGCTTAAAAATAAGTATTTATATGATGTATATATACTCCTAATATGCGTTTAGAAATACCTAATAATATTAATAAATATGGATTTCCAAAGATTAAATCACTACTCACATTTATCGAGGCTAATGATCGACCCCGCGATGTCTTTGTGCGGGTCGAGAGGCGCGGAGGTCTCGAGGTTTCTTCGTCGCCGCACCAACCACCAGTCCGCCATGAATATACCCAGAGCAACGATCTTTATGCCGCCGCACAGGCCAACATATCTGTTAAGAGAAACGTTAAAACGTTAAACCTTTTTGACTAGTTTACCATTAAAGCGAACGCGCACTTGTGATTTTTAATCGGGCGATAGTTTGATCGTTCTCGGATTCAGTATAGAGTTATATGGCAGTGCGCGCACTGACGATTAAACTATCGACAGATCAAACTATCGAAAATGAGTGGCCGATAGTTGTATGTACAATCAACCAATCGCACAACTATCGGCCGGGCGCTAATGTGCATGAAAGACTATGTGAGCGCGCACACTGCATTCAACTAAACTATCGCCCAACTATCGGTAGACTGCGCATTCAGTATCGAACTATCGAAAATGATTGGCCAATAGTTGTACAACTATCGGCCTGTGCATGAAGGACTATGTGAGCGCGCGCCCGGATTCAAATAAACTTTCGACCAACTATCGGTCGACTAAAAATCACAAGTGCGCGCAGGCTCTCAAAACCAAACTATCGGCCGACAGTTTGATCACGATCGTCTTACGATTCCGACTAAACGATCGCCCGGTTAGAATATCACAAGTGCGCGTTGGCTCTTAGTGACAACCTCAATTGATTTTCGATCTTACTTTCTCGCATGTAAAGTTCATAATAGCTCAAACAATTTTACTTTGGTGAAGTGTAGAGCATAAAATTTTATTGGTGACCTTAGCTAACGCGTTAAAAGAGCGTAACGTGCCTGTATCTGAATTGCTCTATATCGTATAGCAAGCATCTTCCTCCCTTCTCCCCGCTGCAGGACTGCTTCCACAGTATACAGGTCGAGTCGATAAGGTTGCCGAACACGATCGGCGCGGGGATGTAGCCGAACAAGCGGAATATCACGAACTGCATGCCGAGTGCGAACGAACGCTCCTCCTCGCTCACAGACCTGTGAAATGAGAAGCAATTAAAGTATGAGCTCAAAAGTTAATTGTTAATGGTACAAAATCTGTGATTGACTTGAAAAGCAGATTGCAAATAAGGAAAAAATGCAACGCCAGTTTATTATTGTCATACTTGTTTTCCTGTAAAATATAGCTTGATTAAAAATGACAGCTCATTCGTGCAAAGCAAAAAGTTCTTTATGGTATTGGAATAACGCTCAAGAAAAACAGCATCAGCTGTCAAAATCAAACACCATAACATTATTTCTTAATGTAGCTTATGCTAGAAAATTAGACCCTATTCCTTGTACAGAAGCAACGTTTTGCTTTGCACGAATGAGTTGTCATTTTAATCAAGCTATATTTTACAGACTGTAGTTGCGACCTACGCACACTACAAAATAAGGCTTATGTTGACTTAACACGAACTCGGATTGTCATTGTTGTTACAACGGTGATGTCGCAGCCGTTCCTTATATCTAAGTTATCGTACCGTTATATTTAGAAATTGAACTTACCTAAGAACGATCATGAGCAGCGGCATCTGCGTGACGGCCACCACGAAGGTCATGAAGAACAGCAGCACCAGGAAGGGGAAGATGGTGGTGCAGGGCGGGTTGCAGGCGCCGGCCGTGGCCACGGGCACCACGGTCACCTCGCCCAGGAACGACCGCCCGCCGCCAGCGCCGCGGCTGGAGTGACAGACCGCTGCGACTCACCTGAGCACGATCATGAGCAGCGGCATCTGCGTGACGGCCACCACGAAGGTCATGAAGAACAGCAGCACCAGGAAGGGGAAGATGGTGGTGCAGGGCGGGTTGCAGGCGCCGGCCGTGGCCACGGGCACCACGGTCACCTCGCCCAGGAACGACCGCCCGCCGGCCAGCGCCGCGGCCGACGCGCCGCTCACCACCGCCGCGCCCACGCCGGCTGTCTCGACCACTGTCTCGTGCACGCCTGACGACATACATATGAATAGAGTCATGAATAAGAGTCGTATAGAAGCAAGGGCAGCAACATCCACTTTTTTCACTATGGCAACTTTGAATGCAGTCTTGTAGTGTTACGTCCATATATTTGGGTCGAATATTACAATCGTAGCAAAACCAGAAATAACCTATACAATACAAAACAGACAATAGCAAAAAAAGCATCATCCCATTTATGATAAAAAATAAAATAAAATAACTCTTTATTGGCGATTTGGCGCAGGGGTAGGCTACCCACCTTCTGCGCCAGTGGTCTCGGGTTCGATTCCCGAACAAGACAAATATTTGTGTGCATGAACATGTCTATTTGTCTTGGTCTGGGTGTTTACTGTGTATAGTATTTAAGTATATATTTATCCGTTATCAAGTTTCCATGATACAGTTTCGTAATGAAATTAAAATGGGCTTAGATAATTGGTATGAATGTAAGAAGTTATTATTATTTATTTATTATTATTGGCACACAAGCTTTTACAATAGCAAATGAAAATAATGCAATACAGCATTGACGACTCAAAAGCTTGTAGTACTTAAAAATAGATATGTTGACATCCGAACTAGCATAAAATAATTTTACACTGTATTTCAAATGCAATCGCTCACACTCGAGGTGTTTATCTTAGCTACATCTAACAGAAATATTTATGCATTTAGCGGCAAAGTTATCTTATATCTTTTCAAAATGGTAGACGCAAAGACTAAAACAAAAATGTCTTCTGTACGCATTTCTCCTAAAGTGGATGTTGCTGCCTCTGCTTCTATATGACTCCAAACACATACTGATGATAACCAGCACAAAGTACAGTCGGACTAAAATTTGTTTGAAAGTGTCAAACTACAAGTCTACTACAACGTTAATGTCAGCAAGTACAAATTTTGACCTTATTGAATTTTAATATCTATCAAAAAATAGCTTTATGGTAGGTCACAAATCAATACGGTATTTTACTGATTTTTTTTTATTTCTTTAAAATGTTTTTCGAAATATTAGCTACACAAAACAAGTTTTCATTTTGAATTATCTTGAATATTTTCAAAGATATAGGACTTCAAACTTTATAATTAGACAAGGACAGGACGCTATCTTAGTGACGTCAGTGAGTTAGTAGCGTCATAGTCACGCCATAGAAGATTTCGTTTTAGAAAGAGACAGCTACAGTCAAAATCAAACAGACTATAATTCTTTTATTATAAAACAGATTCAAATTATTTTTTCACATTTGGTATTCTTAATTGCAATATTTTTTAACGTCATCATTAAATATCTTCATTTCAACAACAGTAAAGCGACGAAAGACCGAGCGAGAAGCTTCGGAGCCCGCTGCGCCCGTCAAACAACCTGCTCCGTTAGGTACTTTTTGGTGTTGACATGCCTCGCGCGCGGCAGGGGTACGCAATGCTTGGGCGAGCGCGTACGCGAACGAGCTTAGGGGGCGTCCATTAATTACGTGAGGCATTTAGGGGGGGTCGAGACGAATCTCATCTAATCTTACGTCGGGGAGAGGGGGGTCTCTGTAAATATAACGTAATTTTTTTGCCACCAGAAACAGTGTTGCGTGAAAACGAGGTTGCAAGCTTATGCTTTCATTTCGGCTAGTGGACAATAGAATTGCACTACCTAATTCCGCAGTCAAAAGATCGTCATAATCGCCTCACATAATTAATGGACGCCCCCTGCAGCATCGGTTCGCGCGAGGCTTCGGCTTGGTGTACTTAACCTGCCAACTCACATGCGCAGTTGGTGAATGTGGACCAAGAGAAGGCGGCGCAGCCCGCGTGGCACGGCGAGAAGTACGTGAGCCCGTTGTTGCCGCACGCACACCCGTTCCATGTCCGTCTCAGTGCACAGGCAGTTGAGCCTACTCACATGCGCAGTTGGTGAAGTTGTATCGCGACGAGAAGGCGGCGCAGCCCGCGTGGCACGGCGAGAAGTACGTGAGCCCGTTGTTGCCGCACACCGGCTCCATGTCCGTCTCAGTGCACAGGCAGTTGAGCCTACTCACATGCGCAGTTGGTGAAGTTGTATCGCGACGAGAAGACGGCGCAGCCCGCGTGGCACGGCGAGAAGTACGTGAGCCCGTTGTTGCCGCACACCGGCTACATGTCCGTCTCAGTGCACAGGCAGTTGAGCCTACTCACATGCGCAGTTGGTGAAGTTGTATCGCGACGAGAAGGCGGCGCAGCCCGCGTGGCACGGCGAGAAGTACGTGAGCCCGTTGTTGCCGCACACCGGCTCCATGTCCGTCTCGGTGCACAGGCAGTTGAAGTTGCACGCCGCCGTCAGATTCACCTTGAACGGCTCCAGGTTGCTGAAATAACAAAAATGTCATATTATTTTGTTTATCTGATAACTTATACTAAGTGTTTGTTTAAACATGGGACATACTTCAGGGGGTGAGAGTACCCATCATTACAAACAACTTTTACTATGGGACCAAATGCCATATTGCGAAAAAAAAAAACAGCTGTTCCATACATTTTGGCCCATTTTTGTATGAAACAGCCGATTTTATTTTCGCAATATCGAACTTGGTACAATAGTAAAAGTTGATTGCATTGATGGGTACTTTCCCCCCCTGAAGTATGTCCCATCTTTAAACAAACACCCTGTATATAGAAGTGAACTTTATCAAAGTAGGTACTATATTAATCAAAAAATAGCAAGAAGAGATCCACATTTTGTAGCTTTTGAAATTCCTTACGGAACACGAGCTGCACAGCCCTTGGGCCACCCGCAGCTCTCTAAGAAGATACCGAAATAAAACAAGTGTACAAGTGTACCTGTTGTTGGTGTACGGTATGGTGGTGCCGGCCATCTTGATGTTGTCGCAGCCGAGGAAGAACAGCAGCGCGTAGCAGGAGAGGCAGATGGTGTTGGAGATGAGCACGAACTGCACCGCGCCCTTGGGCCGGAGCTCTAGGCGCTTGAGCAGGCAGCCGCCCATGAAGATGCCAATGCATGCCCCGGGAATCGCTATGGACCCTGATTGTGAGAAAAACATGACTATTTTAGTCAATTTTGCTTGTATAGGACTGAATCGGAAATCGACAAGAGTTTAGTGCTGATAAGTACAGTCATCATTTACTCGGTTAAGGTGCTTTCAAATACTTTAATTTTAATGAAATAGAATACTTTTTTTACAATGACCTAGTTCTTGACCAATCTTTTAAACGTTCAAGTGTGAGAGCGGTTTTAGAAGCACTATTGAAGTAGCACCCTAATATGTCACATACCTGTGAAAACACTAGCCTGACTTTTGCCGAGGCTGAATTGCGTCTCGAGATACTTGGGCAGGAACACAACGAAGCCGGACACTATCATCAGCTCCATACACGCTCCAAGACACGTCACCACGTACACGGGGTTCTTTAGGAGTCGCCACATTGACACTGGTATATCTGCAAGAGGAGATAGTCGTTTAAGTTCTAGAACTACATTTATTGCGATTTAACCCTGTGGTAAGTACATGGGAATATCGTGATATAATATAGCCTATGTCACTCGGGAAGAATGTAGCATTTTGATAAAAGAATTTATAAAAATTGGTCCAGTAGTTTTTGAGTTAATCCATTTAAAACATACAAACAAAAAATCTAATTTTCCTCTTTATAATATTAGTATAGATAGACTGAACTGCTTCGTGCGGTTTTACCCGCGTGGCACCCGTTCTCGTGGCAATATCGGAACAAATTATAGCTCATTCCACTGAACAATAAATTGGCTTTCTACTGGCGAAAGAATTTTTAAAATAGGATTGCTGTAGTTTTTTGTTTATCCATAAGAAACAAACAAAAAATAAAATCTTCATAATATTTTAGTGTATCAAAGCATTAGTAAAAGTCTTGAAACAATAACGATCACTGTATTCATATCTTATATCTATGGGTTGTATAACGTAGTTGTATAAGCATCCAGCACAGCACTTGGCACGCTATGGGTATGACACAGTATTAACGGCGATTTGCTGCCATACAAATCATGTCACATGGACGAACGCACATGATTCTACTTGGAGATACGCCTGTTTGGCTGGGTAGAAATTACAAAGTAAGTTGGGTAATTTGTCAAGAAATCTTTAAAGTACTTATGTTTAGCTCTAAAGGGTATGATTTGAATGGGTACCGACCGACGCGACGTATCGTTTACCGTAGGAGGCTGCCTTATTATGATTACTGGGATCAACAAATATGCAATTGAGAGAACTATTTAAATAATTTAAAACTATAAAAAATGTATTATTACAGTATGCACAAGCACATAACCTCACGTCATCTTGCAGAGCAAATATTGGCGTCAAGATTCTGCAGATTAGTAACGCTTGATTACCGAAGCTAAAACTACGTCATATAAAAATGCCTACAACACAGAAGGTTTTCACTAATATCTAAGCTAAAAATATCTATTACCTTTGATATCCTTCCCATATCCGGTATCCTTGACGTCGCTTTGGGGTTTAGGCTTGGCAGAGGAGGATCCACTGGCCGCTGCTGCTTTCTCCACTAGTCGTATCTTTTCCTTCTCTCGCACTAACACTTTAGGGAACGAGAAGAACGGTATTGCGACCAACATCAGGAGAAGGCCACAGAGTAAGAAACCTCCCCACCACATGCCCACCCAACGATGATCGCCAGGATCTGAGGAAAAACAAATGTTGCTAAGATATTACAATACAAAACGCTTAAAGTTATAATATGGAATAACTGGAACACAATTCGTTTTAATATAATTTAACGCGGTCACGTGCCAAGAACATAACGCTTAAAATTAATGGAAATCATGAAAATGTATGGAATTAGATCAGGTCACTGATGTAATCTTAATAATTAAGTTTAATTTTATGTGAAATATAAGTACCGATCGATATGATAGTGCCAGAGAATGAATCCATGTGGAACGACAGTAGATATGCTCCAAGCAAGAAACCCAGCACTGGTCCGAAAGCTGCCATGCTGTACATACATCCTAAAAGAGAAGAAAATTGTGTTGTAATACCAATATTATTATGTAGAATATAGATACCTACGTATAATCTACATATTTGAATATATTAACTACTAAAGGATAATAATAGGTTTAAAAACAAGATAAATTCAGTATTCAACATGATGTTTATTTCGATTCAACAATGATGATTAGTAAAAATGGACGGAAAATTATCAGCGAATAACAAGATCGAAAAACAGTTTGTTCCAACTAAGTCGTGTTGACCTATCGAAAAACTAAGGTTTGGTAACCTAAATGGAAGGAATTAATCGAAAGTTCCTTCACCTCCAACTATGGAACTAGAACTTGGGCATTTACTTATTTACACAATTTATAATAGTCCTATATCTAAACGTAGACGTTTTAGATATTATAGCATTATAAGACGGGTCAATTTTTAGGGTTCCGTAGTCAACAAGGAAGCCTTATAGTTTCGCCATGTCCGTCTATTCGTCTGTCCGTCTGACCCCAGTCTAGCTCATAGACTCTTAGTACTAGAAAGCTGTAATTTAGCATGTATATACATATTTATCACACCAACAAAGTGGTAAAGTAAAATTTTGAAAAAAAAAATTTTTTACGTTACCTCCCTTACACGTGAAGTGGGTATGTAATTTTTTTTTCTTCTCTACCCCATAGTGTGGGATGTTGTTAGATAGCAATTTTAAAAATATTGTGGATTTGTAAAGATAGTTTTTTGATTGAGGCATCCGTTTGTAAATTATTAAGCTTTAAAGTGCAAAATTTTGTTAGAGTCATGTGTCCCCCCCCTGCCAGCCAAATGGTTGGTCTTGGATACGTGAAAAAATTCACGATAGTAGTACATATGACGAAGTTAAAAGGAAAACTATCACAGCTAAGTATGCTTTACAAGTTTTTGGGATATATCACATTTTCGAAAACCGCAAATATAATTTTGTCATTCATACGAATACTATGAAAAACAAAGTTATATTTTTCTGGCAAAAAATGACAGTGGTATTTTTGGTAGGTGTACGTAATCGGTACGTTAAGTGGGTACGGAACCCTTCATGAGCGAGTCCGACTCGCACTTGGCCGATTTTTTCTATTACTTACCTACTTCATTTTCAATAAGTTGTCAATTTATGAGTAGGGATGTCAGAGTTTTATTTGTAGTCGAGTTCAACTTGCAGCAGCCGAGCAGTAGCGTGTATGAAATGAAACTTCATTTAACAAAGATAAATTTTAATTCGTGAGGGACAGACTACCACAGTCGCATTCGGAAATAACGAAAATAGCTTCATACTGAACTACGAATGTTACGGTACATGCAGCATTTGCACCAACTTTAACTGGTTTGCAGACACTGCGGCCCAAAAGTAGGCCAGGTTCGCAGATCGAGCGGATTTCGCGGCGAGCAACACTGACTAATGGCTCGAACTTAGGACTCGCGTGACGGCCCTACCCGATCCCATTAATTCTTAATTTAATTTGTCATTGTCCTTGAACTCTATCAAATGTTTTTAGATTTATAAAAGTTATTTTATGTAATACAATACAAGGCCCTAATTAAACGATTAAATATTCACCGTATCGTATTCGTTCTAGGTTTCGAAATTTTCATTATGCCTAATAGTTCATATAATTCATGGTAATTTACGGTGCCGATATGCCGCCTGAAAGAGTAAATATTTTATAGTTAATGCATTTGATTTTTACAATATAGATAAGCACACACCGTCGTCGTCCGTTTACTCTTATCGATAAAGTAACGCACGTGTATTGTTGTAGGTGTGTGAAACCATAATTAAAACCAAGAAAAACACCGTTAACTGAGTAAAATCTCTAGATTCTATTCGTTTACCCAAAAAGATTACTTACCTAATCTCAACTAAGTAATTTAAGGTGGGTCTGGAGTTCTTATTCTAAATCAGGGGTTCCCAACCTTTTCTTGGTCAGGGACCACTTTTATATCATTCTTATTAACAGGGACCAGGGGGTGACGTCGATACCTTTTGATGTTGTTTCCAGTTCCCGTAAAATCAATAATTCTTCTTTAATTATATTGTCGTCTAAAAAGCGAACAAATACAAGTAGTTGACAACAATTAAAAATTTCGGTCGATTTGTCATACCGCAAAGCGAAAAATTTTGACTTTATGATTCTTGAAACAAGTAATTGCTCCTCTATATTTCATATTATCATTTGACAAAAGTTCAATTCGAGCTGTGACCTTCGATCAACAATAACAAAGGTTTTGACTGTGTTATTGGACAGAGGTAACTATACCTTGTACCTAATAAAAGCGTTCCGCTCGCGACTTCGTCTGCGTGGACGCCCTTATTTACCCCTTTTAAGGGGGATTTTCCAAAAATCCTCGCTTAGTGCTCCCCTACACTTCCCAAAAGAACATACATGCCAAATTTCAGCTTGCGCCCAGTAGTTTCGGCTGTGCGTTGTCTGCTTGTCTGTCTGTCAGTCAGTAACGCAAGAATTTTAAATAGATTTTTTTTCCTGGCCTCTAATCCCAAAACTTCTTCGATGGCTTTGATCAAATTCCATTTCACGAGTGTTTCTCCGACTGTGTGAGGTTTTTTAGATTGTGCTATTAATTTAGAAATCTCAAACGACGCTATTAATGATTATCCGAACATTGGAAGAAAAAAAATATTTTTATAAAAAAATAAAACCGCCTTCTAAAAAGCCACATCAAAAAAGTAAGAAATAATTCCTCACCAAATAAATAACGTAAGTACTTTGAAGTCGGGCGTGAAACATGTACAATTTTTTGTTGTTTTTGTTAAAACCCGCCCGACTTCAAAGTACTTACGTTATTTATTTGGTGAGGAATTATTTCTTACTTTTTTGATGTGGTTTTTTAGAAGGCGGTTTTATTTTTTTATAAAAATAATTTTTATTTCACTCTTATTAGGGCATCGTGCAGGCAATTTGCGTGTTTTCTGGTAATTAGGTATGTGATCAAACTCAAAACCTCCTTTTTCGAAGTCGGTTAAAATACCTTGAGGTATCCCCTTTTTAACAAAACAAGAATCATCTAAATCGGTTTATAAACAAAGGAGTTATGCCTAAAGATAAGTATTAAATTCACATAAAGTGGTAACGAAAACGACAGTCTTTTCAAGATTTCCTGAAAACTACTGAACCGATTTCAAAATTTCAAAAAATGGGACCAACTTGGAAACCAACCTGATGTAATAACGTTTGAACCATTTCAATCGGTTCAGCCGTCTTCGAGTAATCGGTGGACATACACAAAAAAAAGAAAAACATACTTACAGACGAATAGAGAACCTCCTCCTTTTTGATTTAGAAGTCGGTTAAAAATAACGGAAATCGGAACAAAAAAAATAAACTCGGGTCTAGTGGTCCGAGTACCACTAGATCCGAGTTTCATTTTTAATCAACTCAAATTAAAAATCAATCCGCGGACCACATTTTGGCTTCTGCGGACCACTGGTGGTCCACGGACCACTGGTTGGGAACCATTGTTCTAAATAGTGACCTCATTGTATAAAAAAACGAATATATAATTATCAAGAATCACACTTGATGACTTGACATTTAAAAAGGACGGAGATTTGACGAGGCGATACCGGATCTCTGTGGTGACGAGTGCACTCAGCCAGGTAATAGTACCTGCAAGCCCTTGGAGAGCCCATTAAAAAACGGGCGGAATGAGTAGGATCGCAGCAATCGCACAAAGCGGATCAGAATCTCAAAGTCAAAAGAACTTGAACTAAATTAATCTGGTTCCATTTCCCCACTTGATTACGTCACTTTGTATAAAATCTAAACTCAGATTTGTGCTTATTTCTGGAGTAGGTACTATCTTCCGATAGCTGCTTGTCGACGGATGGTGTATTTATCTATTTAAAATCAATAAAATAGATAAATCCTAACATCTGCCCACACCTGTTTCATAATGCAGCAAATCATGTGGGTTTTTACCTACAATTGTATTATCAAGTATTTGTTATTTTTACTATGAAAGTCAATTGAAAGACACACAGATTTGATGCACGAATATTTCGATATTCTGAGTGGAGGTTAATTTCAGTTTACCCAAGAAATCAAATATTCCGGATGTTCCTATTGAACATGACGTAACATTAATTTCATCACGGTAAACATATGAAAAGAACTCAAATATAAATATATTCATAGCTTGTATTTCATTACAAATTTCTTCTAGCTGATTGACGTGTTTTCTAAAGTGAATCTAAATATAGTGCCGGCGAGTGTCAAGGCAGCAAAAATAAGATCACAGAGATCACCGAGATGTGTGTCGCATCTGCATCCAGTCAGGCATCTGCTTCCTGTACAGAATAGATGCCAATACTCGACACCTCATAGGATGGACGATTAAGTACCTAATTCTAATTTGTTTTCTTTTCAGTGAAAAAACTTCTATACTTACATTACATTCCTTAATTTTAACAAGTTTTTGTAGTTAACGTGAAATAACTAAATTTTCCTAAATGCTAGGAAGCTATTGTTGGCAAACTATCAAATGTCGTCAAATTGGAATATGTAAGATAACGAAATGAATACTAGTATACCGAATGTGAGGTAAGAATCGATCAGATAGCGTGCATAGAAAATAGTTCCATTCGCCGGTGGTGGTCTGGAAGACCAGGTCAAGGTCACGGGAATCGAACTAACGCTTCGGTGCTTGGGGGTGCAAGCTCGGCGAACTTTATGCGGCGATTATATAGTCACATAAAACTTAATTTACATTTAAGTACTCTGTCAAAGTCTATTGGTAACTACCTATATTCCCGAAGATATACCATTGAGCCATAAAATCACTCTTTTTAAGTAATATCTTGATGAGTACCATGCAGTGACAGTGACACAATAAGTTGTATTTGTCATATCATAATTGAACAAAAAGCCACAAAGCTGGTAAGTAGCAAAGAAGTAATCACACAGGTTTTACTATAACAAACCGTGAAATAATGTTTTACTTGACTGTTATCATATCAGCTAGCTATCTCAGGGTCAAAGCGGTTATTTTTGACTATCAATAACTGAACATAACAAAGAGGCACAAAACAACGAGCACCAGTTAATTTATTAACTATGGTGATAAAGATTATTTATCTTTATCGCCATAATTAATTCACGTGCGATATAAACTCTTTTATGGTTAAGTTTATGGTGAATAATAAGCAATAGTTTATCGTTTACGTTAATAATATACCAGAGTTTTCTCTAGGACTATCTATACTTACTAAGAAATTAAGAATAGGATGTTCTTAAACAAACGGAGTAGTCAGCATAGGAACCATTGGTTATTGTTCCGCATAATACACGCCCGTAAGTAGTATTTAAATATTATTATTTAAAGCATGACGTTCCGCATAACTGGCAATGTTTGATTCTATTGTTAGTCTTCGTAAGCTATCTATTACTACTACTAGAACCAATCGTGATTTTTATATTTCCAGTCTAGAAACACAGTTAGGGTTGCCAAACCGAATATCTGGATCCGAACTGTTCAGCTAGTTTATCCGGACGTTTGGGTATCAAGGCCGGACATCCTAAAAACCAAGGATTTCATGCTTTAATTCTAAAATAAAAACTATTTTTTTTACTGGCTGTACTATCGCCATCTGCGCCGCGACCAGCGAGTCTGCCAAAGAGGTAAAAACCGGACACCGTCTAATTTGGCCGGACAAGCATCTAAAAATCTGGACCCGGTTCGGCTTTATCCTGACGCCTGGCAACCTTAAACACAGTTACCAACTGTGTGTTTATATGAAGAGTCCTTTTATGAGTCTAAAATGAAGAAATACCCACTTCTAAGTGGCTCGCTAAAATAACTATAATATAAAAATAACCGTCAATGGCAGCCTAAAGTACAACGAGTGATGGGATTTTGTAGCTCAATTATACATACATGTGCACCCTATGGCAAGAGCGAGCATAACGTGGATATCCGCAAAAGAATCAACAATGTCTTCAAGGTAGGTTTGAGAAATGTTAAAGCTGAAATGCCCACATCTGACCACATCGCTCTATGGCAAAATAACATTACGGCTGGCTGAATACAATCCAGTGGTACACGAAGAATTGGGCCAATTGCAAACTCCATGCTGGTGTGGTAAGCTCAGCATTTATTAAAAGTCGATATGAATATTTATTTTGTAGAATAACAATAATACGTAATCACAATAAAAGGGCCGACCTTCATATTTGAATTGAAATCTGACCAATATCGTAGATTATTTTTAAGTTAAGAGTTTTCTTTAGTGCAAGACGGGCTTTTGGACCTCCTCTGAGACGATCCATCTTGTATTGAATAAGGAAAAGCCTCACTCGATTTGTGCTCTGTAAGCTCGCTCTTTCTAATCGTGTTCTGACTCCCGAATTCCCGATAGATGCACGCTTACTTCCCTATCTACTGTATTGCAAAACTAGAGTAGGTCAGCTGATTCGAATAGAATATGTTTTATTGTCTTTACTGAAAAAATATGTAGGTAGGTACATTACTTTATTATAAAAAAAGGACTCAGTGTGTGAGTCAGAATCGTGATTGAAAGGTTTTTATTAATATTTCATAGAGGACGCGTTTTTACACTTATGTCTATAAATATATACTCGTATATTAGCACCACGAGTCTTTAAATATCTGATTGCAAAAACTATATCAAAACGTACGCAAAAGTGTTGGTTAGGCCTGAAACAATATTCAGTCCGTAGTTTATACTCTGTGCCGTAGTGTTCGGATCTGAATCAGTTGTTTTGTTTAGTTAGGTAGGACATCGTGCATCGGTTACTATAAAAGCAACTGAAACATCAATGTTGAACTTAATGATAGGATTTCGTATTATGAATGGTTTAGTGAGCAGAGATAAGAGTGGCACTGGTAAATAACACGCTACTCGTAGCACGTGCGGGTTCAACAACCTGCAATAGATTCATTTAATAAATGGATCCTGCAGTTTTATTGCCGTCGTGTACCGAGCGAAGCGCGCCAGTACGTGACCACCCACCATGTGATGTGACAACACCGCATCGTTATGATATTAAAATGGCCCCGGGGGTAAAAACCGTGTGATGGATAACCTTGTCATCGCACCGGTGACAAAGTTAATTCACTCATATTATATTTTGAATTTTGTTTATGATCCATTATAGATAGAATATAAAACTGATATTATTTAATGTTAACAAATCGGCGAAGCATGACTAAATCTAAATAATGATGCTGTATATGTGTAGTGCAATTTTTTACTGTATGGCATACAGTAAAAAATTGCATTGCACTTTGAAAATAGTTAATTGAACTCTATGCTTTTAAATACAGACATGCCCATCAATTACTAGTAAACTAAATTCAATCACCAAGAATAAACTCGAGGGGTAGTGCAGATTTATATTGGCTTGACCTATATTGAACGGCGAATTGAAAATAATCCATACTAATATTATAAATGTGAAAGTGTGTTTGTTTGTTTGTTTATTTGTTTGTTTGTTTGTTTGTTTGTCCGTCTTTCACGTCAAAACGGAGCAGCGGATCGACGAGATTTTCGGTATGGGGATAATTTGAGAGCTGGAGAGTAACATAGGCTACTTTTTATTCAGGAAAATTTTAAAATAAATATGGTAATTTTGTAAATAAAATCGTTAAACTGTCGTACTTTACACAACTGTCATTTCCAACATAGCCGCTTCCAAAGAGTAGGTATGTCAAAGAGTATGTAATCAGTGACGTTTTTGTCTCTTTGGATTACCTATTTTTAATAAGTGGCATTTATGGCAGGCAGATTTTGGTAATACGAAGTTCATGTCCAATAAAATTTATATGGCAAAACAACGTTTGCCGGGTCCGCTAGTATATAATAAAGTTGTAGTCTGGTTTGATTAGGTTCAATGACTCGTCGTTTCGCATTTATTAACCGTTTATGAGAGACATTGCGCGGTTACGGGCGACGCAACAGTCAATAAAGACATGCAATATAAGTTCACCCCTAAGGTCGGCGGAGGACAAACAACGGCCATAAATGTCTGAATACGAGATTAGACGGTATTAGGGATCTAGACTATTCCAGACTTACCTATATACATGCTAGATGACTCGGGGCGAACGTGGTCGTCCACGTACGTCGTGCCGAGAGTCAGGAGTGGCGACCCGCCGCAGCCGAGCAGAAGTTGTGCCACCACGAAGACCATTACTGGCATGAACGTGCTTGGGGAACTCTGTTTAAAAAGAAGATATCTTTTTGTCATTTTAATCGGAAGAGTTTAAATTGAAAAGGTTTGTTTCACTCAAAACCATTGAGAACATACGCTTCGTAAAGAAAAGCAGTTTATCACCCACTTGCAGGAAGCTCCATTAAAGTTAATGCTTCATTAAGTCTATTGCTGTCACTTTTCGTTGTCAAGAAATAAAAAGTGACAGCAATAGATTTAATGAAGCATTAACTTTCATGGAGCTTCCTGCAATTGTGTATATGACTTTTATTTTAATGGAAACAGCGAGCAAATTAAAGAATATTTCAATGCAATTAGTAAATTACTTACTTTTATACAATTATCGGGCCTCAGATTGCTCGGTGGCAGCCCTTGTGACAGGCGTCCCAGACCGCCCATGTCATTCTCAAGAGCCCTGGGCAGTCGACAAATATTGTCGTCCGTCTTATTGTTCATCAACGTTTCACTGTTCACTTCCGCTATGAAATGTGGAAGTACAAACACCAGTGATCCAATGCCCATAATGACAGCACCTGTAACATTAGTTGATGTAAGACGAAATGATTTCGTGACGTAAGTAAACAAGATTGTGACATTGATTTTTACAAACATAGCAATAAGCTAAGACATCGGGTACTAGCTTTAATATTGTAAAGTTCTATGCATCTTCGTTAAATCTATGCCTCTTCAATCTACGACGAAGAACTCACCGACTGCAATCCAGACTGGAATGTGCCTTCGACTGCCAAGATATGAGACAAAGATTACTGTGATGACATTTCCGATCTCATAGCTGCTCGCAATAAGCCCCGAGAGACTCGATGGGATCTCGAAGCGTTTTTCGATTGTTGTAATCACAGAATTGATGTATCCCGAACTTAACGCTTGCTGCAGCGTTACCAGGAACGAAAGGAAAAATACAAATACCTGAAAACGGAAGAAAGTGTTAGACACCATCTTAATAAATATAAATAATTAAGAGTACTTACCTGCCTAACTGTCATGATCATGAATAATCTGGATATACGTACTTTAATACTAGAAAAGCTCTGAATAAAAAGCGGTCTCCATGACAAGATACCGCAGTCTCGTGTGTCATGAGGAATGTCTAATATTTCTGGATACAATTGACGAGGTTTTTCCTTCTCTCTTTCGCGATCCCTGGAAAAAGAAGCATTTCTATTGACATTGGCATTTTGATCAAATATTTATTGGTCGGTAATCACGGTCAGCGTGTTGGCTGGAATTAGGTATACCTACCGGTCGCAAATGCCAGCGGAGGGGTTTCGGCTGTGGCATTTTCCGGATTCCCGGGGTGGATGCGATGGGGGAGGGGGAGTGCTTGGACCAGCCTCGTCTCCTCCGCCCTCTGCACAACCGGACTCCGCATATAACCCCGTCATGGCATACATGGATTCTTGTCTCCTGTTGAACAACGGATAAAACGATGCTGTAATAATAGGTCTTTACCTATGAAATTGCCGTTTTGTATGGAGATTTCTGTAATTATTTTTTTTCCATACTAACGTTTTTGTTATTATTTAACGACTAATATTATGTAAATTTACAAAATTTTACACACGCATTTATGGACATTTTAACGACTAAATGACACATTCGTTAAGAGAAAAAAAAAATTTTTCACTAAGTTACAACTAATAAAGTACGAAATTCTGGAAACAAAAATAGTCGTAGCTTTCGGAATAAGTTTTTTCTATGTAAATAATCAAATATCGTGGTTATTAAATTATCAAAAGTTGCTCGATACGGTCTTAATGTATCGCAATATTAAAGAAATTATATATTTCTAATATTATAAAAGTTGTTAAGTTATATGTACAAAAGAAAAAAACGGCAATTTCATATGTAAAGACCTATTATTACCGATTTGGTCTATATTCATATTTCTGACAACGTGTATTATAAGTGTTGACAAAGAGGCTTGGCAGATATTTTGTTACTATTCAGTTATTTAAGTTTAAAATAAAGCCAAAACACGAACGTTGAAGATTACGCCAAATTGGAGTAAGTAGGTGTGTTTAGCATGTTACGCAAGCGAGACTGACATAATAACAATACAATGTGGAATTGACGATTTTGCGACGTTAAGAGGATTGCTCATCGTGCAATAACATCTTAAGAAACTCACAACGGAACTTAGTTTTTGTGCCGATTTTCATTTTCGTTCGCTACAATGGTGTAAGGTAATTTAAAAACTAATAATACTAAGAATGATGAGGGGAAAGTGCACAGGAAATCGTGGGAAACAATGCGCTTTGTAACCAAACAAACGTAAAACATCTCGTAAACGCATATGCCTTACTTAGTACCTACCTACATGAATCGATAGAACTAGCGTTCGCTGATTTAGATTCGAGGGGGGGAAATTACTAATTAAGTTTTCATAAAGAACTGTTTTATACAATACCTTGGCAAGATCTGAAGAAGTTCCGCGGATGTTTCCGTATCCGACATTATTATTTTCCACAGTTCGACAAAAACTTCCTGGCACAGCAAAATTCAGACAAACACAAATTTTATTTCGAAGACACAAGTTTTACTCATGTTTCCGGAAAACTAGATAAATATGTCGTCACTGGCCCTTAGTAAGGCTTGTACTAAATGATACGATGGAAGTTAAAAATGTTTTATGAGTAACCTGCGATTAAGCCTAAACTGGGCTATGTGTCGCAAACCCCACTATCAGAGTTATTATCTTATTTCAGACACTTGACAAAACTTATCAGTACTGGAACGTCGCAAGCGTACGATTTCGGGTGTAGGCGACGTAGATAGGCGGCGTGTAGATGACTTCCTTTACCTATTCGCTTAAACATTTTATTTTATTTTTATTTTATTTAAATCGCTTAAACATCATAAAAGAAATTAATGTCGTATGGAGTTATAATTACAGATACCTATTTATAACTTTACGGAAGCAAGAAAAGGACATAGACATAAGTACTTTAAATATTGAAAGGATTAACTATTTGTTTATACCTAACCCAGACGGTTAGGTATGTACACAAATTATGTTTATTAGGTTATAAATGTTAAAGAAAAACCCGTGAAGTTCGAAGCTCGGAACTCAGCACATATCCCTCGGTTATAAGCCCGTATTAAGGCACATAATATATTTCCTAATGCCTTAGGCTGTGACTTGCAGAACTACCTTGTTTTGCAATTGAAGATATTTATTTCCCTGATGAGGTAAGCCTACAAATCAATTAGGTAGGTATGTGACAAATTAGTTTATTACTGTTAAAATAAGACAAAATTACAAACGCTATAAATTATTTTGATCAAAGCAATTTATATTTTTATCATGCTCTGTTACTCTGGCACTTTTAAATAGGGTCATTTTAGGTGTTGTAGAAATATTTCAATAAGTTAATAGACACTTGGCGTTTTAATATTATGATTTTATGATTTATGCTAAATGTTACAATTCTAAGAAAATACAAGTTAAAAACTCTGTTTCTTATAAAAACGTCAAAAATGATTTTTTAATTTATTGTAAATTCACATCTAGTGTCGTTCTAAGATCAATGGCTTAAAAGATTAGAAAGGTAACGGGGACAGGACACAGCTTGATGTTTTTTCACGGGGTTAGGTGCCATAATGTTTTGAGAGTCCAAATTTTCATGCATAATTATAACGTTAAGTTATATTTTGGAATCTTATATGACTGTAGCTACATAACTTATTCAAGGTAATATAAAGAATAATAATTACTTATATTAATTAAACACACGTGAACCAAAAATAATCTAAACTGCTACGTAACACGAAACTAAATTATTATATGGGCAATTTTGGGTTCAATCAACGTAGTGTGACGCAATTTCGACCAATCTAGTGTAACGGCTTGTATTGCAAGACAAAAGCTATTACATAAGAAACAATACGTTGTCAATTACTAGTTGAGGTCACACGAAGATATCTCAAAAGCTCGGTACAAAAGCACAGAATAACAAAAGTTAGAACTTTGCGTGGAGGGAGAGCAAGGCTATAAAACAACTAGAACACTGGCACTTACTAGACACAATAGGATAGGTAGGATATTAGAATAGAACATTAAAATTCAATAATGTTTATAAATATTATGGAACGCCAGATGTCGATTCGATAGTTCGATAGAGACTAGGTCCTCCTAAACATCCTGATAATAAAGATCAAATAAAAAGTGTTACCACCGGCTGTTACCTTCACGCAACTCGTAACTTTGATTTCATAAATATACCTGATACTGATAGGCTAAGGCACAAACTTTACGAACATGTGCTTCGATTAGTTTTATTCATAAAAAAGCATTATGGGGAAAATTGCTCATAAGTATAAACAAACAAAACATCGACGAAGTTTCGTAAACCTCGAGTAACGGGACAAATCATCACCTATTTGATCCATATCGTCTTAATGAAATCAAATCTGCACTTCCATGGCAGGAAGGACATAATGAAGATGAATTCAAGTCACTACGCAATCAGCGTTTGTTTGTTAAGTGGGTCATTCGTTTTACGAGTGTGAACGTCCATAAATAAGGACGCCTGTTTGCTTTATAGGCGTACGATGAAATATTACTATTTGAAGTACCAATTACAATAAATAAAAGCTTCTTGTAAAAATATGGGCTCGCACACAGTTTATGGGATCATTGCTCTGTTCTCCATTTAGCCGACTATTTATAATAATCAATACAAAAATGAAATATTGCGGTAACCTCATTCAGTATTGAAGATATGAATAACAAAATGGCATGTACGAATGATAATAAACTAAATAATTTAAACTATTGCAGCTAAACTTTATATTACTGTTTAACATAAGGTACCGTATAACCCGAGTCCGACCCATTTCTATATGCTTCCACTCCTGTTTTCCGCATGACTACCTACCTTGACTCGATGTCGATCTGGAGCGGGTGATGAACCACAGAACACCAGAAAGAGGTTAAAAGGAGCATGTCACATATAAATTATAATTATGTGACATGCTCCTTTTAACCTTATATGATATAATGAACTGAAAGAAGAGTCAATCAGAAAGGAGAACTTTTCTGCGTTTATCCGGCTCCATTACAAGTTCTAACAGTTTTTTAAACGTCTTCATCAATTAGACAAAGGTTTCTACTAACCGATGTCCTTTCCTGTGTTGAGGGGCGGCGTTGGTGCCGCCGGCGCTGTGCTGTCTCTCGCCCTCCGTCATGATGATGAAGGTCACTGGGTCTCACCGCATTCCCATACCACAAACCGCGAAACTTCTCCACCTGAACAAAACAATCATACATTTAATAATGTAAATTGTGTTTTGAGTTCATAAGGAAAAATGGAAGTTATCCATACTAATATTAAAAATTTGGAAATGGGTTTGTTGTTTATTTTTTTGATTGTTTGTTTGTCCGTCTTTCAAGTCAAAACGGAGCACCGAATCGGCGTGATAATTATTTGGTAGTTTGGGAGCTGGAGTGTGGACATATGCTACTTGTTATCCCGGTAAAATAGCACATTCTTGTGGGATAACGTCGTGTAATACACGCGGGCAAAGCCGAAGGCGGAAGGCCATTAGGTAAAAATACCTAGCCTAGAGCTGTGCCTAGTCTTGCTCGCAAACGGATCATTCACACGCGATCCGTCAGTGACGATCCGTCACAAAACACGAATGTCAAAATTATAGGAAAGACGTATCCGTCATTTTTCACGATTCGTGATCGTGTGAACACGCGCATTTAAAAAGCATTACCACCGGCAAAAAAATCACGTTTCGTGAAAAAGACGATAAGTAAGTACCTACGTCAAACGTCGTCATACGAGCCGTAAATATGGGATTAAGAATTATCGCTCTCTAAATTTTAAGTATTTTTAATACTACGCGAAAGGGCTCAGTTTCCCCAAGAATAAAATCGTGAGTTTTGAAAAAAATTCTAGCCGGACCAAAATATTCTACTCACTTTACATCACTAAATAAAGTTGATTTATGCACTCGTCTTATACAATACAATACAAGGTTGGCAGGCAGTCGATCATTGTGTTGTGGCTTTACGTTTTCTACTCCACTGTTTTCACTTTGAGCCCCAGGCCCCAGCCCCCAACCCTACCACGCACCTGCAAACACTACATTTTACACAAGGCATATTATTTGAAAACAGCCTTTTTCCAGCTGAGTGATTTCTTTTTCAAATTGGAATAATGTCTTTTATTGTGAAATCAATACTATTAAGGTCAAGTACAATGTCATGCCTTCTAACATTACTACCTACGACACAAAATATGAACTGTAACATTGAAAAATCTTGTGCGTTGGTATGGGAATTATGTACGTACTTCTATTAGGGTAAAAGTAGAGGTGGTAGACTCAACAAGGTCGTTACGACTTTTGACGACAAAAGAACTTTGGGTGGAGTAATTTTAGCGTGGGAGGATCTGACAACAATGTCGGTTCTACAAAGAAATATTTAATAAAATGAGGAAAATATATTGCGTAAATAATAAATTAATACTTATAGTAATTAGTCACAATTATAACAGTAAGTATTGATTTATATTGGGTAGCTAGCTACCTATAATAGGTACAGATGAATAGGTAACCTATTCGTCTATACTAATATTTTAAAGAGGAAAGATTTAATTGTTTGTTTGGTTATTTGAATTATATGTATAGGCTCCGACACTACTGGACCGATTTAAAAAAATCTTTTACCATTAGAAAGCTAAGCTACATTCTTCCCGACTGACATAGGCTATATTTTATTCCGATATTCCCACGGGAACGGGTACCACGCGGGTAATGCGAAATAAAAGGTACCTAGGTATGTATTTCCCGCTGGATGCGGGCAGCGCAGAAGCGATCGTTGTGGAGATCCTTGGGGGAGGACTAACGTCGTTCGGCTGACATGATGATGTTACTATTATTCATTCAATTTTATCCGATTCAATTAATGGCTAACAAAATTTTTACCTGTTTAAGCATAAGTAAGTACTTACTTAAAACTGTTACTTACAAATTATTTAAATTTAACAAAAACATATATTAATATGTAGGTAAAAGGTATCATTACCATATGCTACGATCCGTCATCCTATACTATTGTTTCCCATTTATTCATATTTACCGTATAATCCACTCGTAAAAGCAATTTACTTCACAAGAAATCTCCCACGAAGAGTAGGTGCGTTGCAGTTATAATTAGAAACACATAGTATGTATTGATGTTCCGACTTCAATTGACCTCCTGTGTGGTTCCATTACTGGAAATAACACCAGACTTGTTTTGACGATTCATTCGCAGACTATATGTGGCGAAATAAAAATAGACATTAGAGCTAGGGAATGCAATCTCGCGAGATTGAGGATCGGACGAGATCTCGCGAGATTATGAAAATCAATCTCGCGAGATCTCGGCAATTTCGAGATCTCGCGAGATTGGTAGTTAAGAGTATCAATTTTTGCAAATAATTTCACTAATAAAATAGATAAAGAACTCCCGGGACATTGAAAGAAAAAGAACCATAGGTATTTTGAAATCAACATTTATTTTTACGAAGTTAAAAAGATTAATTAACAAAAATAATAGAATTTGAGTTGAGATCAATCAAATCAAAGGCTCATTCCGCCAAACTAAAAAGAGAAATAGAATATAAAGTGAAAACCAAATTAAAACAATCAAATTAGGAACATTAGCAACATCTCGCTATACAATTATTTACAAACTGTTTTGGAAGTAGCTTCTTAGAAAGCACAACGTATTTAAGGTATCGTCACCTAACCTACACCTTATTTTGCAGGCTAGATAGCCAGCCGCTGAGAATGCCCTTTCAGATTCCACACTTGTTGGTACTATAGTTGTGAGACAGTTATCAGCGAACTGCAAAAGTTCTCCTTTAGACCCCCCGGACTCGTATAGATTCATTTCCTTCTTCAACAATTGGTCCAGCGAAATCTTTGCTTTCCTAGGGTCTTTGCAGGAAGTTATTGCTTCCTCCAGTTCTTCTTGCAAAGAAAGCTTGCCTGCTTCATTCAGAGTCTGGGAAAGGGATGAGAGGGGTTCATCGTCCTCATCAGGGGTGGCAGTGCCAGCAGGCGCAGGTGATGTCGATGTGACTGACTCAGTCTGTTTTATACCATGCTGCGAATGCAGGCGCTGTATTAATGCTTTAAGTTCAGTGCGAACTACACTTTTCGGAAGTAATTTAAAGGTTTCATCTCTCGCAAACTCTTCTTTATCTTCTTGGTACTTAGCTGGGTTTCTTAAATATAACAAGCATGCCGTTAAATTCGTCCGACGCTCAGCAATGCGGTTTCTCAAGAAATCAGTTAGTTTTTTGGCCAATGGAGTTTTTAGCTCTTCCAGTTTACGAATCATAAACCTAAGTGTTTTCTCAGCAGTAGCCAAATCGGTATCTCGACGACATAGCACCTTCACTGCCAGCTTTACGGGTTCAAATACCTTGTCTAAGTTCGCTAAAACCGCATGTTCTTCTGCACTCAAATAGTAGTTTGGGTTAGCTTCCAGGCCAAGATCGATTAAAGCTTTGCTGACGCATAGTTTGATTCTATTGAATGTAGAAATCATGTCTGCTAGGCTCGACCATCGTGTCTTACAATCAAGTTGTAATTTTATATCTTGTCCAAATTCTTGTTTGACGTATATTTGCAAAGTGTCATTTTTAGTCGGTGATCTTTTAAAAAGTTTCACCACGTTTCTAACTTTCTCAATGACACCCGCATATTCTTCATTTAGGTCCACTTCTATTCTTGGTATAGAGCAATGAAAAGCTTCATCTTCGGAGTCTGTGCAGGGCATTTCGTCTATTTCATCAGAAATCTCAACGTCGTTTTCTTCATTTTCAGATTCTATTTCAGGCTGCTCATCAACATTAGTTGGTCTTTTATAAATAGTATCGATTATGCCAAGCTGGATTCCATGGGCATAGCAGAGCTGATGTAAAGGCGTTATCAATCGACCCAACTTTTTCATCACACTAGCCCCATCTGTAGTAATATTGACAATATCTTTTTCTAGAATAAGTCCAAATTCGGTTAACTTTGTGTTCAAAATACTGACCCCACTCTCAGCAGGCATACTTCCATAGACGCGAATCAGCCCCAAGTTCCAGAAAAAATCATTCCCATGTACATTTACATTCATGTATCGCTTGTTCATAGAAGAAGTCCACTCATCGAATGTAAGCGTAAATCTGTGATCATTCTCCTTTAGCTGAGCCAGTTCACGCTTTATTTTCATTTTTAATGTCATGCCATAGTTCATAACTATAGATTTAATTGTGTTTGGAGACTTGGGAAGTTTCTGACCCGAAGAATTGAACAGGTCTCTGATATCTTTAGACGAGCAAAATACACGGAATGGTAGACCGTCTTTTGCCACCATTCTTGATATTCTTTTTTCCATAGAAGTATCTTCAGGTTCAGACGAAACGAAGTGATCAGTTATTTTTTGCCTCTTTTTGCTCACTGGTGGCGCTGGTGCCGATGTTTCTGGTGATTCCGTGCTACCACTCGAAGTTGAGGTGGTTGCTGTACCTACTTCCATGTTTTGAACAGTAGACGATGGTCCTGGCAATCGCGGCAATTGCTGGCCTTGCACCTCGCTGACTTCCACATTCTTCGTTTTGGTGTCTATTTGATGGATAGATTTTAAATGCACATGTAAGCCACGCGGAGATCGATCTTTGGTTTTCAGAATTTTCTTACAAAGTTTACACTTGGCACTCAATCCATTTTCTGCTCTTGAAAAGTATTTCCATACTACCGACACACTTTTATAGTCCTTATAAACTATATTCGCCGACATAGTCCGTTATTAAATACTTCGTGAATCACTAACAACTTTTTCGTATTTTTTTAAGCGACAATAGCACTATAACTCAATTAATTCAATCAAGGATTGACAACAAGTGACAACAAAATCTGGTAGGTAAACAAACGCACGCACGCCGCAGGTTCAAATTTCAACCAATCACACGCATCGAAATTTGAGTGAGTGAGACCTGCCGCCCGCGCACCGAAACCGATCGGAGTTCGCTCCGTCCGTGTCGGTCGTGTCAGTTCGCGCGCTGCTGCGCGTCAAATAGGACGTTTTCATGCTCGAGTTCAATCTCGCTAATCTCGCGAGATCTCGCCCATTTTTAGGCCGAGATTAATCTCGCAGAAAAGGGCCGAGATCTCGCGAGATCGAGATCTCGCGAGAACGAGATTGCATTCCCTAATTAGAGCCCCAAAATTGTATTCATTTCAAATGGAATCGCTTTAGCTGGTAAGGCCGAATCATGAAAGTTAAATGTGGTGGTCATCCTATCTCCTAAAACGTCAACCGTGATTAGAGGAATACATTGTGTGCGAATTTTAATGTTCATCAGATTGTAATAAGTACATTCAAAATAAACGCTAACTTTTAAACAAAAGTTTTAAAACATCGATTTTGACAATATTTTATTTAGTTACAAAGGAGCACACAAAACCACTTTTAGTACTTACATGGAAATCGTACCAAATAAGTGGTGTTGCCTTGCATTAAATGAGGTAGTTCTGATTTTTTTATATGTTAGTAGTGATGAGATGGTAATGACAAATCCAAGTTTTCCACCTCGAAAGTATTTAACAATGATCCAAACATTGTTAAATACTTAAAAATCCATAAATTTTTTGGATATTTTTCAGTTTTTGTAAATTTTTACCACCAAGGATCTGACTTACGGCAAATTTTACTATGCACTCTTTAAAGTAGACTAAATTTGCAATAAAAAGAGAATAATTTAGTTTTTGTAGGCCAAATAGTTTTTAAGATACCGCTTTTTTAAAATTTGCAAAATCACAAAAAAGGAAGTATTACAGTTTTTTTTATTTTTCGTCAACTTTGACCCCCTAGTAGTGGGTTTATGGCAAAAGTCAAATTATTAGTTATTAAAGTCCATTAAATTTCCAACAAAATGAGATTAATTTTGTCAATTTAGACCTGATAGTTCCTGAGACACAGCTGTTCAAAGTTATAGAGGTAGGTATGTAAACAATTATGTAATAGAAGGTTTTGCAAAAGGTAGTAAGGCCTAAAGGAAGAAGGATCTGGGAGGCGTTCCCGTTCTACCCTGTTAATGACACGCAAACCTTAATCACCTTGAAAGCATACCAAGGATGTAAGGTTGTACCAGCAGGTGTGGTTGCAGGAAAGCAGAACTCAAATGTTCTCGGCTGTTTGCATCTACTGCATTGGCCAATCATGCGAGAACATACCAGACCTGATGTGTGATGACATTGATGAACCATTGATTGATAACCCACCATCAAAGGACGATTTTGACCTTCCTGAGCAGTTCGATGAATAAATTATACCACAGCAAGCTGCCCCCAAAAAGTGTGCTGTGGATTCAGAGGACGTGCCTGGTCCATCAAAAATAAACATACAATGTACATAATTGATCCTACCACCTCCCAGATCCTCCTTCCTTTAGGGCGTACTTCATTTTGCAAACCCTTCTATGACATAATTGTTTACTTACCTCAATAACTTTGAACAGCTGTCTCAGGAACTATCAAGTGTAAGTTGATATCTCATCAAAAACATAAAATATGTGAAGTGAGAGCCAACTTCAATATTAGGAAATATGCCTTGGTTGTTGACTTCAACGACAAAAGATGTGAGATCTAAATGGGTGCCAAGTTTAACGGTCAGTCCTGAAAATTTAGTACATAAAATGTTTTATAACAACTTAAAATATAATTTCTTCTTATAACTTAGGATAATATATTGAAGCCTAAGGTCTGACTTGGCTAGTTCTCGTATACGAATTATTATTAGGTACTTACTGAAACAGTCATGGAAGAGCCCTATGTTCATCTCTAGTTTCTAGTCTACCAGCAAGCCAAATTTTCGGAAGAATACAATAAGAACTTCGGCTTTAGAGCTTGCGAAGGCTATAATATATATACAATTCGTATATGAAAACTAGCCAAGTCAGACCTTAGGCTTCAATATATTATCCTAAGTTATAAGAAGAAATTATATTTTAAGTTGTTATAAAACATTTTATGTACTACATTTTCAGGACTGACCGTTAAATTTGGCACCCATTTAGATCTCACATCTTTTGTCGTTGAAGTCAACAACCAAGGCATATTTCCTAATATTGAAGTTGGCTCTCACTTCACATATTTTATGTTTTTGATGAGATATCATTACTTTTTGTAGAGAAATTATTAGTAGGTACTTATTCATAATAAAATTAATACCAAATGTTTCAGTATATTTTATTTGGACAGTTATATTACTTTGCCCTTGTGTATCAGCTACTGACAATGAAACTAATTTTATGCTCGTGTTTGGTGTGGACGTACAAATATCATTTTTAACAGATTTTCCTATTTCCAACAGTTTCTTTTTCCTAGTCGTAATAGTATATGGTGTTTTGCTTGACGAAGTTGCAGTAGGTATTTAATGTTCCTGAGCAGATATTGCATTTCCATTTGCGTTTTGATTCTGGTTTCATTAAGCGATAAAGCTTTCCGGACAAACTCGTATCTTTTGCCGCACAATGCACTAATATAGAATCCTTGGCAGTAGCAAAGAATACTATATTATAATGATTACTACTTAGCCACTGACCTCTATTATTTATACACTGGACAGGCTGTCTCCATACAAATTACAGCTAATTTTGTGTGGCAATTTAAAGCGCCGCCACTACGAGTGTCCCGAGAACTAATTTTGACACAATCATTACCGCAGTCGACAATATTTTATGTCAGCCAGTCCAGTGTGTAAATAATAGAGGTCAGTGTATATAGCAGTAGTTTGTCTTTTACATTTATCATTTAGCGCCATGTCTTGACAATTTATGGATGTAGCCGTTTTTGTTGACATCTAATCTTGCTTATTGATTCTTTATTTGCTAACTAGCTTAAGCTGACCCGGCAATCGTTGTTTTGTCATATAAATTATAGTGGAGTGAAGTAGAATAAATAATAAGAAGACTAGAGTGTGTGTCAGATAACTCTGCACATGCCTGGCGCGTTTTTGGCGCTAGTTACAGTGCATTTTTTGTTCTAATGTTATAGAAAAGATTAGTATTCGATTTTTACCGCGCGCAGACTTACCTGACGAGCACTCTATGTCTAATGTGTGTGTTTATACATCAAAAGTTGCCTACACCAGACGATAGATAGCGCTAGTTAGGTATACACTACCAATAAAAGGGCCAAGATTAGTCTCTACTTCCTACATATAAATTACTCTGTAAAGTAGAGTGCGCGTCAAATAACTCTGCGCGCATGCGCGACTGGTGCATTTTTGGCGCTAGTTACAGTACATTATTTATGCTAAGCTTATGGAAAAGATTAGTATTCGATGATGACCGCGCGCAGATGTCAGTGCTTACATACTCTTTGGAAGCGGCCATGGAAGAGATGACAGTTTTGCAGTTTTGTATCGAAGTTATGTATAGTCTCACACTCCATTTGGTGTACACACATAGGCATAGTATACATATTATTTATTTATAAGGAAACTTAGTGTAAATGAAACATAGGTTAACACAGCACCCTTTATCCTACTAGTCCTACTAATCCTACTAATATTATAAATTCCGCCCGCGGCTTCGCCCGCGTGGAATACACGACGTTATCCCGAGGGAATGTGATATTTTTCCGGGATAAAAAGTAGCCGAAGTTACTCCTTATTACATCAGCTACCTGCCAGTGAAAGTGCCATCAAAACTGTCCAGCCGTTTCAGAGATTAGCCGGAACAAACAGACAGACAGACAAAAATTGTAAAACATGTTATTTTGGTCTATGTACCGTATCATGTCTATATATCGAATGTCACTTTAATTTTATATATATACTAGCGTCCGCCCGCGGTTTCACCCGCGTGGTTCCCGTTCCCGTGGGAATATCGGGATAAAAAGTACATATAAACCTTCCTCTTGAATCACTCTATCTATTAAAAAAAAACGCATCAAAATCCGTTGCGTAGTTTCAAAGATTTAAGCATACAAAGGGACATAGGGACAGAGAAAGCGACTTTGTTTTATACTATGTAGTGATATGAAAGTTTAGATGTTTGGATGTTTAGATGTTTGAATGTTTGTTACTCAATCACGCCGCAACGACTGAACGGATTTGGCTGAAATTTGGGACACAGATACTTTGTATCCTGGAGAGGAACATAGGCTACTTTTTAGCCCGGAAAAATATCACATAAGCGCGGTATAACGCGTAGTTCACGCGGGCGAAGCCGCGGGCGGAAAGCTAGTTAACAATAAAACAACAAATATGCATCACTAAAGGCATTAACAATGTTCAAAGAAGTCTTTTTTCAAACACAGCACATCACCAAAGAATTCTATATAATTAACATCACACTCAACACAAACGAGTCTTTTTCTCAAAAAGCGGTACTCCGAGCAACGAAACTATGTAATTGCTAACGGAATTACGGATCTTTACGAAACAGAACATAGCAAATAAAAAATTTAACAAACAAAAGTATAATTTAGATCATTTGACATTATTTTTAAAGTTTATACTCTTCCATCAACTTTCAACAATATAGTATAGAAAAAAAAAGGATTTTTCTGTTCTTTTCTATACTGTGGGTAGGTGTATTAACTTAGAGTCATCTATCGTTGACTTTAGTGAACTATTTATGTGCAAAGTGTGCACCTACAGGGAGAACATAGCAACTTTCGCATTTTTTGGCTTCTCGTTAGTTCATTTGAATGTATGAAGATTGCGCCCCCTGGTGGTCGGGTTATAAGTACTATGCTCCGTTTTGACGTGAAAGAAGGACAAACAAACAAACAAACACACTTTCACATTTATCATTACGACTCCGTAGCTCAGTGGTTAGAGCAGTCGCCCGGAAAGCGAAAGGTCGTGGGTTCGAGTCCCATCGGAGATGGTTGTGAGATGACGGTCGATTTCTTCTAAATACTTCATTTTCCATTTTTCAATAATAAAAATTGGATTGTGAATGCAAAAAAGTAAAAATTTAAATAACTTTATAATTTATATTAATATTAATAATTAATTTAAGCGAAAGGTCGTGGGTTCGAGTCCCATCGGAGCTGGTTGTAAGATGCGGGTCGATTTTGTCTAAATACTTCATTTTCCATTTTTCAATAATAAAAATTGGATTGGGAATGCAAAAAAGTAAAAATTTCAATAACTTTATAATTTGTATTAATATTAATAAATAATAATATGGAGGGCAAAAAAGTGTTTGGGTAATCTGGGGGTTCGAACTTGGTTCTCTCGAGTCCTCAATATTGAATGGCCATTGGCCAATACGTGCCAATACGCCGTCGGCGCTAGCCGAACTTCAAGAGGATTGACGAACTATTGGTATATAACAGAATAAAAACTATTACAAACTTATATTTGTACTTCATCTTATACAAGATCTTATACAGGATAAGTGCATAGGGAACGCAAATATAAGTTTGTCAACGTTTTATTTAAAAAAAAATACTAGTTTCGGATTTTTTCCTTTGTATTCACCAGATTACCTGTCTGCATGCCAAATTTCAGCTTTCTAGGTCATCTGGAAGTGGGTTAGAGTTTTGATTATAGGTGAGTCAGTGATAAAAATAACGCTTTTTGGACGTAAATATCTAAATAACCGTTTGAGGTGTGTATATAAAATTTGGAGCACATATTTAACTCGCTAGTCTCAATACATAAGCCAAATTTGACATGTTTCTGTGTAATAGTTTTTGAGTTATGAGGGGGTCAAAAGTGGCTCCAAATGGTTCGTGTTAAGATACACACGGTGCTGCTCGCCAGTTCTGTTTGCTTTTGAACTTGGCTGATACGCTGCCGCGTATCCAGATTACTAATTGGTCTCATTTTGTTGGAAATTTAATGGACTTTAATAACTAATAATCTAACTTTTGCCATAAACCCACTACTATGGGTCAAAATGTCGAAAACTAAAAAAACTGTAATACTTCCTTGTTTTGAACTTTGCAAACTTTTAAATAGCCGTATCTTAAAAACTGTTAGACTTACAAAAACCAAATTACTCTTTTTTGATTGCAATTTTAGTCTACTTTAAAGCGTATATAGTAATTTTTGCCGTAACACAGGTCCTTGGTGGTAAAAATTGTCAAAAACTGAAAAAAATCTGCAAATTTATTGGATTTTTTAATATTTAACAATGATCCGAAGGGCTTTCGAGGTGGAAAACTTGGATTTGTCATTACTATCTCATCACTACTAACATACAAAAAAATCAGAACTACCTCATTTAACGCAAGGCAAAATGTACGATTTCCATGGACTATTTCATTGCTAAACATTTCTAAGTTGTGGCTAAACTAATTTCAAAAATCGTTCGTACCAATTTTCTGACTGCAGACTCGCCACTTGCCAGAATGATAGGAGCAAGAGTTGCTTGATTAAAACGCTATAAGACGTGCTTTAGAAATTTACAGTTTTTAACTTCAGTTCGCATTAGCGTAACTGGCAAGAGCTCAAGGTTTTGTCGCTATCATGTTTGGAGCCTTTACAACCTTTTGCAACTAAAATGGATTCCATAAACAATGAACCGCAATGTGAAACAGAACGTATAAAGCATCTCCCACGGTTAGTGTGACAAGGCTTTATAACTGTCCACAGTACAACAGTAACCTGACCGCCATCGCCAGTATGAACAGATAATTACATCAAACAATATCACAACACAAAACATTGCTATTCGGTCATTCAATGCTTTTATAGAATCGGCATACATACAGCAGTGGCACAGATACTATTAAAATAAGGCAATCAGGGGAAAATCACATTGTTGGCCATTATTTCAAGTCATAACAACTAATTGACTGATTAGCAAACGATTCTACACTAATATCCTATAGATAGAGAAAAGATTTTATTTGTGTAAGTAAGTACTTTTTTTTGTTTGTAATAACTCCAAGACCGATTTTAAAAATAATTTTACCAGTAGAAAGCTACATTATTTGTAAATGACATAAGCTATATTTTATCACGATATTCCCACGGGAACGGGTACCACGCGGGTAAAACCACAGACAACAACTAGCCAACAACCATTCGGCAGACTGCTGCGGCTGCAGGTGTCTCAGTGGCGTCGGCTGCGCTGATTATGTCACATCTGCGACGACGACAAGTACAGATAAATGAACTTAATTTTGTATCAAGCAAGTCTCTACATTCAGAGATTACTTAACCAGATTATGTTTGACTTGAATACCCAGCTTAACGCAACAACATCTCCCGCAAAGCTGGTATAATTTAGTGATACAATATTACAACTGATGACTAAGATAACACTTGAATAACTGTTATAAAAAAAACACTGTATTCTCACATATTATTATATTATTATTCTCACATATCTCACATATTCTGTGGCGTGGCCCTGCATTATTACGTAATCTTTGCAGAGCAGAACCGATGCCAAAATTTCACTCCCGCACTTGCACACATGTGGCTGGCATGCGGGGGGAAGCCCGCAAAACCGCAACATGTTTTGCAATAGTTTGAAAAAAAATGTGATAATTTTATAGCTAGATACCTGAAACTGGAACACACTAATGTTATGATTATGAATGAATGTCTAAAGCCAATATTACACGATTCAACCAAATTGACAGCAATGTCATTGAAAAGCATTTCATTGAAAGGTAACAGTAGATCTTAACTTTCAATGCTGTTGTTGAGATGTAGGTATCAATGCGATTGTAGCAATGGAATTGAAAGAAATATTGAACCGAAATTGAACATTAACTTCCCAAAAGGACAGAATATTATAATAGTTGCCAAAATTCATTTCATATCATGTCATGGTACACAGTTCAACATTTGAAATTCAGATTGATTAATTTCAGTTTTCATAGAGCTCTGTTTTTATTGAGATAAAATTTGTTTAATTGCTTAAATTGCAAAGTTTATAGAATCTGAGTTAAACTGGAATAAATATCTGCAGGAGAAAAATTATATAACCATCTAAACGATTACACAAAATTACGTTTCACAGTTAGCCGAGTAATTAGAGCAGCGAGTAAAATTCGCGGACGTTTTTATGTATTCAACTTAGTTTTAGGTTTATTATTATGCGAACCATTAATCAACTACGCTATGTTATGCTAACACGAAACACTAAACTAAATGAAACCTCATATGTTTCAGAAGAAGACCTAATTGTAGGTACATAAAGCGGCAATGTTAGGGATTTTTATGTGAAACGAGGCGTGTGTTTCAAGGTTAATGCCGTCGTCGCCGATCGCTTTCGGTCGATATTCACTTCGATAACAAAACTTTATAAATAATTGAACATTGACGTCTAAAATATTATCTCGGTGTTTTAAATAGGCCATTATTTTTTGAATCTAATTGGTAGTTAACCCGCCTATTTATTAGTTATGGTTAACGCTGATTAGCTAATTAAATATGCTCTTGCATAAAATGTGACTCAACATTCTGAAGCACTTTATTCAGAAAGAAAATTAAACTGTTCTGACAAAAAAAAAGAAACTTATCTTATTATTAAAGGATGCTTTATTATTATAAATATGCTCCAAAAATTTTACAACCATGGTAGGTACAACACGTACAAAATTATTGAAAATTGAGCAAATTTTAATGTCTTGATCTCGATTGGAAGTATAGACATTTAACCTTTACATTTTTTTTAAATTTTAATCCGTGAGCTCAACCGGTTGAAGCACATAATCTCAACAAGCAACCTACCTATACATATTAGGAAATAATTACTTAGGTACCTATATAGAAGGAAACATTGTTTTCTCTCTCTGGAACTGTTAACAGAAGAGATTGTTACCAAACTTTCAATCTGCTAATGTATTGACCTATTAAGACGTACCAACAGTGCGGTCTAGGCTAGGTGGTACCTATCAAAATTAAAACTTATCTTATAATATTTCACAGAAATGGAGAATATTAATTGAAATTGCTTAGCTCTTTTTACCCGACTACGGCGAAGCAAAACGGAGGGTTATGATTAGGGCATCGAACCCGGGTTTACCCGGTCCGGAAAAACCCGGGTTTACCCGGGTTTTAAGGAATACAAAAAACCCGGGTTTCATTTTTAAAACCCGGGTTTTTTCGGGTTTTTCGGGTATTTTTAATACTTTGTGAAAAACGAAATATAGCTGAAATGTAGCTTACTTCCGCAAAAAAACAACCAACAAACCAACACCAAAATTTGGTGTTGGTTTTCGCACGAACTATCTCCTGAGGATGCCCCGGGTTGGGGCGAAACACGTGTATAGTAGTCTAATCGGTGAAGGTGCAAGGTGTATTGCTGTCTTGCTAAATGCAGGTATTGTGCACTGGTATTTTAGTGGTGTGCATGTGCAATTTTTTGCAGGCGGTGCATCTTGCATATTGTGTTTTTTTGCGGAAGTAAGCTACATATAGTTCGTTTTTCACAATGGTTAGGACTTCCGCCAAGTGACGCCTGATTCAATCAAATATTTTTAATACTTTTTTTTTTGTTATTTATTAAGTACAAGCCACTTCGAATGTAATAATAAATGGAATAAAAACACACTTTGATAAATTATTACAATAAAAGATGCTTTGTTGCTGCGTTCGTACCAAGAAAACAAGCAAAGCAAGTTAAATGGAAAGCGCGCGGTGCAACCATCTTAGGACAGAGAGAGGGAAAAATGTGGACTCCACATTTCACCCCATGGACCACATGGAATTAGAACTAGTTCTCCAATCTTTTCGACTAGTTTGTCATATATTGCTCATGAAGACGACCCCGAAAATATAGCATATTTTCGGTCTGTTTGCGTCTCTTTTTGCAAAGAATTCACGTCTAGATGTTACACGCCAAACTCCACCGAAGATACCTCGTGCTAGCTCTTCCATGGGTAATATTCACGTTCGCCACAAAGAGGTTCTCAAAGCTCTCCGTGGTCCAGGAAATAAGGTTAGTGGTCCTAATGGAATCCCGGCAATAGTCCTGCGTAACTGTGCACCCTAGTTGTCTCCTATCTTGAGCCACCTCTCACTTGAGACAGGAGTTGTCTTGTTCCTCAGTCGTGGAAGCGTGCCAATGTGCAGCCCAAAAAATTAAGCCATGCCAACCCCTCTAACAACTGGCTGATTTCAGTCACCTTCATACTCTGCAAGACTACGGAGCATGTACTGAATAAACATCTATTGGCGTAACTTGAAACTAACGAGCTCCCTAGTGACTTCCAGTATGGTTTTTGCCGCGGACGGTCGACTGGAGATCTTCTCGTGCACCACCCACCTTTGGAATCAAGCGTTCGATAGACTTGGCGAAGCACTTGCTGTCTCGCTTGATATTTCCAAAGCATTTGATAGGGTCTGGCATGATAGCCGAATTTGCAAGCTTCCCTCATATGGAATCTCTGACGGCCTCTGCATCTGGATCACCGACTCTGGAGTTTCCCAGGTTTCGGTATTATCTGCAACACTATTTCTTCTCCACATTAACGACTTGTTGGTGCCTGGTACATTTGGTTATGACGATGACACCAGTGTGTCTAGCAGATATCTTTCAGATGCAAGGGCTACTAGTGATGAAGTTCAGTCTTGTCGAGAGTCACTAGTTGAGCAAACGAACCTGGCACTTCAGGCACTTCCGATTGGGGAAATGCCAACCTTGTCAGTTTCAACGCCTCGCCACGCAGGCGTGTCTTTTCTCAGATAAACGGAGTCCCTTTCAACTAGCTCCGACTTGCCTGGGCGTATCCTTACCAGTAACCGAGAACCTGCAACTTGGCCTTACTCTATAATCGGAGCTGAACTTCGGTGAGTAAATCGACTCAATTGGTAAAACTGCTGCCAAAAAACTGGGTCCTCTCAAAGTTCTTTACAAAGTACAAATTCATCCGTGCATGGAGTACTGCTGTCACCTTTGAGATGGTTCCGCTAAAGTTTAAGTAGTAGTTCCACATGTATCTTATTGCAGTACCCGTGTTTTCAAGCAAATAAACAATTTTGATTAGATTTTTGAAGTACCAACTGGCAGTTTTAGATGCGTTTGAAAACCGCGCAAAGAAGTTCATTGGAGACACAACTTTAGAAAAAGCTAAACTTCAAAGTCTCAGTCATCGCCGTAGAGTTGCTGTTGCTGATCTGTCGGTGTTTTGCCGGATTCACTTTTGAGAGTGCGCACAGGAACTGCACAATCTTGTTCCTCCAGCCCCTTTCCACCATGGGGTTACCAGATGCAGGTCAGCTTACCATCTATACATCGTAGACATACCACCTGTCCGTACTAAGCGCTTCGCCAGTACTTTTTTAATGCGAGCTGCTAAAGATTGGAATGCGCCACCTGCGAATGCGTTCCCCGATCATTCTTCTTCTTCTTATCAATACGGGCGGTTTCTGCAACTCGACGTCTATTGCGCCAATTTTGCGTCTGGAGGGTGCGCGGCCAGATCACTCCAGCCAGCGCAGCTCAGCCAGGAACGCTCCAAGGGCTTTCACATTCGTGATCGCTTCCTGGACGCTGCCCGGCGAGCCGAGGTACCTCGCCCGGTAGGGGCCACCCCCCTGCATTCCAGCAGTACGTGGGCAGCTGTTTCTTCTTCCTCCATGCACCCTCTGCATAGGGGACTGTCGGTGACATCTAAATTAATAAGATGTCTGTTAAATTGTCCATGACCAGTAATAGCACTTGTTACCAGGCGAAGTTGCGGTCTGCACAATTGTATCATGGCCCTGGATAGACGCGCGTCCACGCGCGGTTGTGCGAGTTTCGCCTGTCTGAACGAATCCAGCGAGCTCCAGTTCAGTTGGTGTAATTCTATAGTGCGTTCACGGATCTTATTTGCAAACCAGCTTGTCGGGATAGGCACGATCGGCTCTGGCCCAACAGGGGTCGAGCCGGATGTGCGTCTGGTCATTATAACCTTGGCCTTTTCAAAGCAAGAGTGAATGGGCACCTCCTGGGTAAGCATACAACATCCTAGACTGCATACTGTCTGCCATGCTGGATGGTGGTCAAATGTGCATACATACTGCATACCCTGTACAAATATTTAAAAAAATAAAAAGTCTGCAACCAGTCCCGAAATTTATGATGGCCAGTCCTGCAAGTCTGTGAAGGCGCTAAGTTAGTAATCTATACTTACTTAGTTTTAAGATATTTAGAAAAAATAAAAATCTATGACTTTTTTATATTAGATAACTGTACTGTACTGTACTGTGAAAAATTGTACTTTCCAAATTTTGTAATTTGGAAAGTACAATTTTTCATTTATTTTAATCCTTCCACATTTTTAACAGCTTGTACTCATTGTAAAAATTGATATAATAACACAGTTTCTTGTATTTAATAAAATTATAACAAAAAGATCGAAAAGCTCGAAAAACCCGGTCTACCCGGGTTTTGATTACTCTTAGACCCGAAAACCCGGGTTTTCAAAATTGAACCGAGTTTCGATGCCCTAGTTATGATCAATCGATATAAAAGTTTGAAATAATTACATTTTGTCAGTCAGAGTTTTTGATTCCAAAACCCAGTCCGAGAGACACAGCAGAAGAGTCAAAATTTTATGTAAGTAGGTATAATGTAAAAGTTTCACTTTGATTGAAAGTAATTTTTTAAGGTGCCAATTTTTTCTCGTTTGCTGTCGTCTCAGCGATATTGACACTGATTTTTTCTTCTAGATTATAATATCAATTGCTTAGGTTTGGTCGTCGGTCGTCCTTAGGAGCACGTGTGCCATTTGGATCGATCGCGGTCGTCGTTGGTTGGTGGTCGCCCACACCGCGGCCTCGGTCGGAGCCTTTCCCTCGTGACGTAGCTGTCGGCGTCGGAGCCAGCTCGCCACTCGCCAGTCTCGCCACCAAGCGGACATGCCACACATGGACTCGAGTCCTACTTAGATCCGTGTTTCAAATGCAACCTGGGGCCGTACTCTGAAACGCAAATCCGAAACTCCGGCTATCCCCGCCCCTTTTACTCGATTCTGTCATGACAGTAGAGTGAGAGGGACGGGTATAACGAAGTTTCGGGTTTTGCGTTTCAGAGTAGGCCCCTGTTACTAACAGGCGAGACGTTAAAATAACAAAACTTTATGATAACAATTTGTATTGTGAATATTATGATTTGACGTAAAACCATTTACAATGCGATTATTATAAGAATAGGACTGTCAAAACGGCCATATTTGTTTGCGTTTCGCTTCCACTTCAGGGTGTAGGATGTGCAAGAAAAGGAACAAAGATCAAGAATGCCGTTTGACAGTCCTATTCTTATAATAATCGCATAGTATAAATATTGAATAGGCCGTTAAGGGCAGGATCTTCGAAATTATCGAAATTAACCGATTTTTGATTCAAAAGTAGACAATGAAATGTTCTTTTTTTGAGCAGATAAAAATATATGTTGAATTTTCATAAACGATCTTGATTATTTTGTGGCTAACACGATATTCGTATCTTCACTCGACTATAAAAAATTTCAAAAATAAATAATAAATAAATAAATAAACCAAGAAAATTTTCATTAAGTAAGTATTTTTACTTTTTTTGGATAATATACTTAAATTATTAATCTTTAATTCACGAATATATACATAGGTAAGTAATGCCACTAATGACATATGTACAGAAAATTATTCTCAGGCTACTTTAAAAAAAAGTGAATTTATGCTCAAAATAACAAAAACATTGAAAAAATTAAAAAGTAAGGTTATTTTCATTACTCTTCACACATAAAGAAAAAGACAAAGACAGATTTTTTGGAAGATCTTTCTACGCATGTTTTTTAAAACCTACCATAGATAGCACTTTAACTAAAACAAAAAATTCTATACTTAGAGTAAATATTACAAACATACAACAATAAGACAGACACTCAAAGTAGCTACTTACTACTACTAACTAATATAGGTACCTACTAACCAATAGGTAAGTACCTACTACTTACCTATTTCTCTAAAGATAGTCTTGGCTTGTGATTGTGAATAATGGGTTCGCTTTAAAACTGAAATGGTCATTGAGATCCGCATTCATTCAGGAAATAAACATAGTTTTTTGAAAGTGTCAAGGTAATATATTTGCAGTGGCAGTGGCTAAACTTGTTCGACATAAATGGTGGAGCAAGACCATCATGAGTCATGACATCACCGCATTAAAACCCAAAACCAGAAATGCAGTAAGTAGGTACTGAATGTATTATAGTTGTATAGGCACTAGTAGGATCTACTTCTTTTAATTCAGCATAGCGTATTATGCTTGTGAGTTAATAAGGTTATCGGGTGACGGTCAGCGACGCACTGCGTGCTGATGTGAATACAGCTGGTTACGTGTGCCAAACCGTAAGTAATTATACGCCAGTTGGTCGACTTTGAAGCCACCAGATGGAAAATTAGCCAGACTGTTCAATGAACAAGAACTGTTTATAGAACTCGCGAAGCCTATAAGGAAATCATGGCCATCAAAGTGCATATTATGTTAATTGACTTAATGAATTAAGGAATGTCAAAAAGCGTGGTTTTATTTGCATTATAATATTAAAGGAAGATTATCATATAGATGTCCTCGTCTTGTCACTGTCACTAGGAAACTTCGGTCATAAGAAAACATATTTTCGTAAAACTATGTGATTGTACTGAACACACATGAGATAGGTATAATATAACCATTCGTTATGAGTATATTACAACATGTAGAACTTACACAACATCCGTAAAACTGTGTTCTGGAATTGTTCTCATATTATATCTAGGTAAGTATGTATAGATAGAGATTAACATCATGGCCATTAAAATATCATAAGTGCATAGATAAATTATAAGCGCATCATACCTATTTAATATCGGAAGAGGTTGATTGTACAAAAACGCGTAATTGTATTTGCACCACAATTTTATATAAAACATATTGTTTATCATTGTCAGACGAAGTAGGTAGGTACTTGTGTCACTGGGTAAACATATTTTCGTGAAACTATTAGATTGTATGTAGGTACATACATGTTAGATAACTATCTATCTATTATGTTAGAACATTGTAGTAAACAACGTCCGTTCAATTATGTTCTTGAATTTAATAGAGATATGATATGAATGTAATGAAACGCATAAGAATAAAGTGGAATATCTATGATATTATTATCATATTTTTCAAACATGTTCCTACCTAACACATCTTATGTAGTACAAACTTACTTATTGTCATCATTATCTTATGTTTACCCATTTTTCAATATAAGTTATAGATGTAATAAAATATTCATACAACGTTTTACCAATTAAATTCATTAAAAACATATATTATAACAAACTCCTATGAAATATTGAATTTCTATTAAACGTCAAATTATTTTATATTTGCATTTGAAAAAAGTGGACCCGTCTCACTCACAACTATCCTCCCATCGGAGCTAGTTGTGAGTTGTGAGACGCGGGTCGACTTTTTCTAATACTTACTTCATTTTAAATTTTTCTATTTAACTTCATAAAAATTGCCCACTTATACCGTAAAATTTTTCAAAGGTTCATATTTTGTTCCGTCGTAAATATTATTGTTGAGGTCTGAGTGTGCAAGAAGTCTGTTTACCTCTGCTCTTTAACAAGGCAGGGGAGGAGGGAGCTGGGAGGGACCTGTGATTCACGCGTCAACCAACCGATGAAAACAAAAGGTGACTCATCTCATGCCAGGAATTTTATTTAGTCAACAACACCACGATAGCTTTCTACAATTTACTTTTGGGAAGCCCACAAGCGTGCCTGTGCATATAAATGACCTAATTTTCATTCCATTTTCTTATTAATAAACGTTTTTAATAATACCTTTTTAACGTACCTACCTATAATTAAGTAAAGTAAACGGTCCAAAATCAACATACCTTCACTAGGTTTTCCTGAAGATTTTAGTTGCTATCATTCCCAACTCTGAAACAATAAAAGTAATATTTACTGTAGCAGAGCAGACTTGTCAACTTGTTTGATAAATGGCCACACGACCAACAATAAGTTGAGTAGTTTATCATACAAAGAGGTTTTAAGAACATGTGCTGGTACGCCTAATATGGAGCACGCACTAGGAATCGATAAATCCATATCAGTATTTCCAACGACTCGTGAGTCGTGACCTAACAAGCCATCTGTTTGCTATCACACTCCCTCCGCAACAATAGTGTAAAGGAATAATAACTAACCAAAGAAATTAAAACTGGAACACAATGTATCGGACATCGGACATTGGTTGAGTATAATTTGTTTTAAATTTAATGGAACAGACAGCCAATATTTTAATATGTTAACAGAACAGGATAAAGAACCATCTCAAAGCATGGAATGGATTTCTCTCAGGCTAACTGTATCATAATGCAATGCTATAGGGAAAATGCTATTTCGATTTCGACTTGCAGTTCGATCAACATTTTCGGCATTAAAAATGAAAGTGGCTGAACGGAAGTTTGTGATGTCGACGTTTCAAAGTCGGCGGCTTTATTCGGTGACGCAAGTGTCATGATCTTTGTTATCTTGTCGTATGTTAAACAAAAACAAGACGTGATTTCGCTCTCGAGCAACCCAATACGGCCCATTATTGTCACAATACATTTGAAATGGCAAGGCCGTAACATTATATGGCAGCGTTTGTATAGATTTTTTTCTGTAGCTTCTAAAGAGAGGATGTTCTTTTCGTGGAGTTTTTTTTAAATAGGTATATTGTTGGAAGCTAACAATACTCTTACTGCCTGGACGATCTTGGAAAGGTTTACACTCGATGAGCTACTACAGCATTCTTCGGCGGTACCGCAATGATGTAACGTTTGTAACAGTATTGCAATTTACAAGAGACTCTCACACACACTATCAGACGAACAAAAAACATTCCGCATTGGCGTAACAGAGCTTGGTACGAAAGTAACTTAGGCAATGTGCCAAATATTTTGGATCGTTAACTGATGGGTAATTGAAGGATGCTACCTGTAGACGAAAAGAAAAAAGAACGAGCTGACACCTGCCTGACACTGAAGATTTTGATATTCTATTCTATACCCGTCTCGACTCTTTTTCTATCACAAGGAGTCTTATTTAAAATACCGCAGCTAGAATGATTATTATGTTTGTTCTTCTTCCATGAATAATGATTTGCTTGAATCTGGGTCTGCAAATATTACCCCATCATAACGGCGCATGCGGAGCAAAGTCCATCAAGTAGTAGGTATTGATGAATATGCCTCTAGTAAGTATAATAAAAATGTAGTAAGTAGTCATAAGCGAAGGCACCGGCGCTCGCGCAGGGTGAGCGACCGCTCGCAGGTCAACGGCGGCGCGGGGCGGTGCGCTCCTTGCTTCGTCAGATTTATCTCCCGTTGGCCGCAAGCAGCGACACAGCGACACGTATGACGCGGCCTGCGACGTGTTGTCTATGCCTTCGATGTTTCACAATCATTCTGAGATTATGGTCATGCAATGTGTTTGTATCTGTGCCTTTTCTCAAGAGCCGTCGTAGGTATATTGTGATGGCTATTTTGAATTTCTTTTTAATTATTATTGGAACAAAGCTATCTTTGAGCTAAAACTAACACTAACTAAGTAACTAAGGGAGTAAACACTGATCTTACCTACAACGTTGAAAACTGTTTTTTTTTTCAAGCATACAAACACTTTGGCCTCCTTACTCTGGATCAAAATTGTAACCAAGATGGCAAGTGAGGTAGAGCTGGAATTTTGTAATACAATTTGACATGTTTTGAGTGACGTCTGCTGCTAGCTGCTGCCATGGCATCCAAATAAAATAGAGCTCTTAATATCAAACCTCAAAGTACGGACTTTATTGCACGGCGGCGATGAGATTATCCATTATTACACAGTACACTATTCTCTTCTTATCTGATCTAATATTAGATGTGGGTACTCATGTTCCTGTAACATTAATTAAGGTAGACAGGTAGGCAGCAGTAGATATACTACAAACAATAATGTCATGATTGTTGAAAGATTCCAAGATAACAGAAGTGGTGCTACAAGTGCATCTGTACTTGTAGCTCAGTACAAACAAACAGAAATAGCTGTGACTGTGATACAGCTATGTGCTATGTAAGTCCTACTTATATGAAATACTTAATGGTGGACCCAACAGTTTTATATGATAGAAGTTTCCAAGTAAAAAGATAAAAAGAAACATACTTACAAATAAATTAATTAAACGTTTTCAATAGGTACTCGTGAAACAACATCATTTAGAAACAAAGCATAAAATCGATTGGAAATGGCTCCGAAATAACGTTTTTTTATATTACAGTGAAAGCGATTGTTGTGTAAGGTTTTTTGTAAACCGCTAAGCTCTTGTAGTTTTTTTTGCAAAATGTACAGCATCACTAATTATTTTCTTTCCCCCTAGTTTTGAGTGTAGTTTGTAAACCCCTGGAAGGATAGGATATCAAGTTTATTATTTTCATGACATAAGAACCCTACGCGTAAGATAGGAGCTTTCAGAAAAACATCTTTCCTACTACAGTAGTAGGTAGTGTATTTTCGTTGCAGGTTACATGATGTAGCTGAACTACCTTTTTAAAATAATTTTATCATAGTAACTGCAACTTAGAAAGTGAAGTTGGTAAAAATGGAGCTGGCTCTACTCTTTTTTGTATGCCGTCCTTTCGCAGAAAGAGCGCAATTAGTATGCTTGCCGTGATCCCACTCGTATGCTGCACTTTCAAACGACGAACAATGGACTCTAACAACTTGCTTAAAATAAAGTCCTCAACGTTTGTAAATAAAGTATTTGACGAGGTTTCGTCACTTACGGCAAAACCTTCTGTGATCGATAGTAATAGTTCTGCGCTCCTTGAATGAGGTTTAAAGGTTTGAACCTTGGCATTTAAACTGAGCAGATAGATTTATCATTATTGGACAATTGATTTTGCAATCTCAAGTTAATTTGAACCTACGATTCTTGGACAACAAATAATATATAACCTTCGTATCAACTAGTCATTTCTATTGGCAATAATTGGCGTCTTAAAGTGAAACCTACGTCAAATTACGCACAAAAAGGGGATTGGATTTGAAGCAGGAAACATTATTCTTCATGTTTTAGCACCAGCGGAGGCCAATTGAGAAGCCGTTATCAGTTTAGCAGTGAGCCGATGACCTCGCCTTGTCACCGCATTGCGCAGTATTGTTTGAACTATACGGCGACTCACAAATTTGATTTGGCTTCCAGTGTTAATCAAAGTGTGCAGATAATTACTTTGTACAATTTAACATGGATGATTGAATAAAGGTGTAATTTCGGATGTTATATTGCGATATGAAAATATTATTTCATGTATATTCATAAAATTCGGCTTCAGGATTTCTTGAAGAAGTAGAATATTCAAAGGTAAGACTGTTAGAGCCAAGGTTCAAACGATAGGCCCGTGCGTGCTGCATACCTGATTAACTTTGGCACCATTTTAATAAGGTTGGATTGGACTACCTAGAGTCTTTTTCTTAGAATTTAAAGTTTAAAAAGCCTATAAGTAAATTATTTAGTTTATCATCATCACCTAATTTGCCATTGCCACACGCCCTTTGACGTGGTGAAATATTTAATGTTTGGAATCTATCATGTTTTTCTTGAATTAGACTAGTTAAGGATTCTTAAAAACGAAGAATTGATAAAAAATATTATGTGACTAAAGTTTAGTTTTGATGACTCATCAGTCCGTTTATTGGAAATATTAGAATCAAGTCGATGTTAGTTCAATTCTTTACCGTTGTGAAAGTTTTGTCGCAATTTTATTCAACCTACTTCACGGATCGACGCATTGGCATTTATTTTACATTTAGTTGTTTATTGATTTACTCAATGTATTAAAAAAATATAGGTAAGTAAGTACAGCAATATAGAACGGATGATAAAAAACGTGCATCGAATGAAACCACATCATGCAAGCAATGTATTGGCAAATGTTTTTACCAACCGAACCAAAATAACACTAGTTAATAGTTTGATGAGTACCTACTAATCAAATTTTTAGTTACATACCTACTTCATTAAATGAAAGTAATCCTCTATCTTATTCGTATTGTCTTTCGTAATCTCAGATCATATTGAGTTCGTAATAGTTGAAGAACGATTAATTCAATAAATTAGTACCTAGTAGAGGTCGTGTTCTAGTAAAGTTTGATTTCAATAATATGTTTTGTCTGGCCAAGCAGCGGGGCTGGTTCGGTGTTGGAGGCGCTGCGCAGTTGCGTAAAGCCGACGCAGTAAGCAGCAATGACCTTGCAAGGTCGTCATTGATTCATTCATCACCCCAAATTGTCGGACGTTTCAGCACTTTTTTCATTTAAATTTATGTCTCAGTGTTTTCTTTTTCTAGGTCTTAGAAACCTTTTTCTAAGACCTATGAAAAGAAAACACTTAATTAAGGGCAGGATCTTCCAAAAACTCTGTCTTTGTCGTTTTCTTTATGTGTGAAGAGAAATGAACGTTTTGAAAAAGTAGCCTAAGAATAATCTTCTATTATGTCATTACTTACTTATTTTTCTATATATTATTTGTGAATTTGAGATTAATAATCTTAGTATATTATCCAAAAATATAAACATACTTAATGAAAATTTTCCCGTTGTCCCCATGGACCAACCGCATTGCACAACTAGTTGTGCCACGGGTACCTACATGCTTCGAAAATGTTGTCCCCGTGACACAACCAAGTGTGCTTTTTCACATTTTATCCAAATATATTATATTTCTAATCCCCATAACACAACTTTTGGTGTAGTTACAATATAATTTGGTGCTCAAAAAGGGGTAACCTAGAAAGTTTTACGTGAGATTTGAAAATCTATCTCAAAAACAGTTTAGTATAACTTCGTCCCGACCCGACTCAGTTTACGATAAAAATAGTTACTTTGTAATAACTATCGAAATTTATTTAATCACCGATTTTCAAATCTTCTGTAAAACTTTCTAGGTTACCCCTTTTTGAAACTTTTTACTTTACTAAAATTTTGCAAAGGGCTCTTACTATCAAGTTCTAGCAATTAAAAACTAGTCAATTGGGGTAAAAATATTTCATGATCTTCATATGGAAGGGTTTCTAATTAAGTTGCCATTAGATTAGAAGTAGTCTAAATACATTGTCATTTTTATTTAGGACATCGAGGTTCTAGATCTATATGGACAGTAGAGACGTTAAATAATTAGGTGGTCCTATTACGGAACTATAAAAAGGTCAATCGCCAGACTTTAATTATTGTTTCCTCATTTCATTTTACCAAATATTTGTCTCAAGACAATGCGAATCTATAATGGTTATAGTAGTGTCCTTATATTTTCCTGATTCGGAGTACTTAGTTGATCCTGAATTGGTGTCAGGGTTTGCATTCGGATAAAGAGTAAGTGTCCAAGGCCTTTGAATCCGTCATAACTTTTAAGGAACACGATACAGAACAGAATGGCCTGTTTTTTGCAATGGGCGTCAGAATGCTGCTGATGAACATAATGATGACGAGAGATATACATTCAGACACAATGAGAACTTAGTTGCGAATAACTTCCTATAATATTATTCTTTCAGGGTCTTCTCTTTGCAAGACATTTAAAAGGCCCTAAGCCTAAAGGAACGGACATAGGGAAGAAGAACATAATTCTACACGGTCTAACTAAACTAAAAGAAACTTGATTTGGTTCTAAAAGTCTTAAATGTGGTGAGTGAAAAGAGAGGCATCGAAAATTGCGCTGCGTACCTAGGTTGGGAAAGAAAAACGATGAGAAGATAAGACCCATAATAATTACAGTTACCCACCCTGGCATGGCGAAAGATATAACTTTATAAACACAAAAAACCGTTATGTTACCAGCAAACATCTATCTATACTAGCGAAGATTACCCTAAAGATATCGTTATTTAAAGAAAGGAGCTAAAATATAGCAAACGGAAGAAATTAAAACAAGCTTTTACTAATTACGTTGAAATCATTATAAAAGATAAAACAACGGAAAAAATTACAGAGAAAAGAAAGCGATCTCCATCAACATCGCCAAAATCGGCTGTACTTCCAGCAAATCAGGTACATATTCCACTACAAAGGAGAAACTAAAGGAGGAGAAAATAAATGGAGTTGGTCTTGTTATAAGAAAAGAAATAAAAAAGAACATTATAGAATTCAAAGGGATATCTGAGCGAATAGCATTGCTTAACATAAAGTTACCGGGTTGTAATAACAATTGGTCTATTGTACAAGTTTACGCACCAACTGAGGCCTCACATGAGCAAACTAAGGATAATTTCTATACAGAATTGCGTTAAATTCTGTATGGAAATGAGACTCTAGGAACATGTAACAAAATTTTTCCATGATGTGACTACAATCAACCAGCTTAATTTTAATACCAATCACCGCATGGTTAGAGCAACACTTCATTATGCTAAACAAAGGAAATGTAGAAGAAAATTCGGGCAGCACAAAAACTATCAACCCTCACAAGATCACAAGAAACCTTGTGTAAGTTTTTATGTCAAGCAAACGCAAACTATCGCGATTCCGTATTTATGTCAATTTGTATGAAAACTGTATAAGTGCGCTACTCGCCGCTAGAGGCGCTGATACAGTTTTCATACAAATTGACATAAATACGGAATCGCGATAGTTTGCGTTTGCTTGACATAAAAACTTACACTAGGGGTACTGAAGACATCCAAAACGCCACCCAAAAAATATAAAATAAGTAAATAAACAATATTACAGAAAAATGAAATTAGTTGTTAGCAAAACAGATGTGATAAGTCAAACTACCAAAGAGCTAAGCTTATACAGAAAAAGAAAAACATGTTCAAAAATAAAAAAGATAAAGCGTTCTTAAAGAAATTACTCAGCTAAGCAAGGAAATAAGTAACAGTATCAAGAAGGACAGAAACAGGAGAACAATGCCATGCTTTAACTATCATTATCAAAAACTGGAGGAATTAAAAAAGCTCTAAGAACTCAGAAACACCAAGGTATGGATACCTTCATTAAGAAACAAAAGACAAAAGACTGAATCAAAAAGAGACAACATATTACTTAGATGTAGCAACTTAATTTTTCAAAAACCTATACTCAACAAAGTTAACAAAACGCGACAACTTACTCTTTGTGGAAGGTATCGAGGATACCATTCCTCCTCTTTAAGAAAAAGAAGTTGCGCATGCTATAAGAACAAAAAAGAACGACAAATCACCCGGTCAAGACAACATCAAACGAAACCAACAAACTAACACTGCCAGAAAATTTAAAAAGACTCACTGATCTCTACAATTTGATTATGGAAACTGAATATATAACCACTGATAGGACAACTAGCACCATAATTCTTATATTAAAAAAGGAGACACAGAAACATAGGCAATTATCCTCTAAAACCAACCAAAGTGCGGTTCGATTTTATCAACTACGTAAATGTCTTTCGGCATGCATGGGAGTTGTCACGTACTTTCAGCCTTCTATCAAACGTTTACAAGGTTTTCTCAAAAATAATTCTTTATCGTATCACCAAAACACTGGACTTCCATCAACCAGTGGAACAGGCAGGATTCACATCTGGATATTCTACTAACGATCACATACACAGTATAAAACAAGTCATAGAAAAATGCCAGGAGTATGGATACCCGTTAGATTATACCTAGCATTCATTCATAGACTACAATAAGGCCTTTTACCATAGTAAAAGTATATAGGTACTATGCTTTTACTGTTTGGAACACCACTGCATCACTTAAGAACCCCCTGGGTCTTCGAACCAAAATACATAAGACTGATGAAGAATCTATATTCAAAAAGCTTGTCAGCAATCAAATTGGATATAATGAGAGAAAGCTTCCCAATACGAAGAGGGGTGAGATCCCGTGTCACGTAAACTATTTTCGGCAGTACTGGAGGAGGTCATGAGAGCCATAGCTCTGCCATGGCATAGCATGGCATGGCATGGCATTCCATGGCATAGCCATGGAAGGATTTTGGCTTCGATCATATAAACCCTAGAATGCCCTAGATACACAATTCCATACTAAATGCGCTTGAAAAAGTGATTCCAACTTCCAAGTTCCAACAGAGCGCTGTCATTAGTAGTTATACTTATAGATATTTCGATTCCGAATACTGCCGTCACCACATTTGATATTCGACCCTAAGCAACAGTAATTGGATTTAAATTCGGTCGGCATGGTAGTACCTACGATCTTATTACATGGAAAGCTCAGATGGTCGGCCGACGCTAGAACAGCGAATCGTATTTCGTCATGTTTGCATCTCTGTCTTACTAACGCAAATAGAAGAATCGGTTGCGCGGCAAGGAATATTGCAATATTTTAGTATATAAATAATAAAATCTGAACGAACACGAACAACGAAACACTCTGAACGAACCGGTGTATTATTTTTTTTACTTTTATTCATGTAAATCCTTACTTCCTTACTTATATTATCCTTACTTATATTATAAATGCGTCTCTGTCTGTCTGTGTGTTACACAATCACACCTAAACTACTGAACCGATTTGAATGAATTTTGGTACAGAGATAGTCTAGAGCCTGAGAAAGGACATAGGCTACTTTTTATTCCTGAAAAATATCACCTTCCCGCGGGATAACGTCGTGTAGTACACGCGGGCGAAGCCGCGGGCGGAAGGCTAGTCAGTAATAAAGGCTTTTGAATTTGAAGCCTAAGTAGGTTAGCAGCTTCAGTTATATAAAGCGAATTACGGTTGTTCTCAACTCCGCGAAAGTAGCGTTGACGCAGTAAACTAAAGCTGTCGCTATTCATATTGCTATCACGAATACAATATAATGACAAAACAAACAGTGATAGCCACGCCATGGCCCGTCCTTGTCCAGACCATTGTGTTCGAGCCAACCTGCGAATCTGAATGGAGAATGTCTGCTCTGTTTTCCGTCTCCGACACTACAATAAGCACTGCGGTCTCAGGTTATTAAAGACTGGCTGGGTATGGTATCCAGTATAATATAAAGAATGAGACATACAGTTCTGTAAAATCAAAAATACGCAATCCGTCGCTTATCTTACAGGATAATCCAGCGTAAATTCATTGCTACTATCACATAAAGTCAATTAAAAAATCTAATCTGTCATTGACATTTACTCACCTGAATTAAAATTGTTACGAACACGTGTGGCAACTACGATAATTTATTGTTCTTCCTTATCGTTAACATTGCATAATACTAAGACCTTAGTAATAATAATCGCAGTAATGAGAAAATCACTGCATTAATGTTAATTTAATAGGTATTATGCAAGAAAAGTAAATTAGCGTATAAAAAGCCACCGGCCTCTTTTAAATGGTTCAACGAATATCAAACTTCTTAAGATGACTTATTAGGCAATCTAGAAGGAACTACGACCCACTTGATGGCAAGATAGCAAGATACGGGTAGGCGTACTATGGACGATTGCAACATACTTGTCTATCGAAAAAGAAACTCATCTGAACCGAAACCTATCGCAAGTCGCAACGCAAAACGCAACGCAATTGCTGCCGTGACGATTAAGATTAATAAGTGCAGTTAATAATTTGATCCGTGGACTAATAACCTTAGTAAGGTTAATTTAGTTTGGTTTCTCAGACCCCTAGTAGGTCAAGTGAATACTGTGTAAAATGTCAGTTATTTTAACAATAAACTTGAAGTCTGTATATCAGGAGCTCAGATCATTATACAGGGCGTCCCAAAATTAACTCACATGGAGGGAAAGTACCTTAAATACTGAAGATATAAAATTTTACTGAAAGGAGACTTCATTTTATTTTAAAAAGAAAACGAACTGCATTCACCGAATTTTGAATAATCACTTGTCTGAACTGGGAATCGAACCCGCTGAATGTAAAAAAAATATTTCTCTTATTTAATTGTACCGATCGAAAGACTCCATTATACCCAAGCATTTCTTCTAAATAACATAGCATCTTAAATAAAAGGAAGACTACGAAATTTAACATTTAATGTTGAATAACAAGTTTGTGCAGCGTTATGAATAGCCTTTTCTGTGACTGTCGTGCTCAATACAGACTTTAACATTTCAATGTAGGTATTACTAATGAGTGAAGATTGGAGCAATTATACCTAATTCCCTATCATAAGTGTTTGATAATGTGATAAGTAACACCACCTCGATTGGTTTTAAAAAGTTTGAATAATTTCGTGCGGGTTCGATTCTCGGTTTGGACATGCTATTATTAAAAAAAAATTGAATGCAGTTCTATTGTTATTTAAATAAAAATAAAGTCCTATTTCAATAAAACTTTCTATCTACAGTCAATGATATTTTATATGTAGATACGTTATCTGAACTAAAAAGTGGCGACGAAAAAGTAAGGTAATTGCCCGAAGTTTCTTCAGTCACACACAGACCCTTGTCGTGTCAACGCGCTGTAACAATTTCTCGGTTACGCCTGAAATAATGAACTTAATGCCTTCCTGTGTTTAGAGAAGTTGCAAAAACTATGCCGGATCTTTATAAGACAAGAAAATTGATTCATTTCATACGTAGGTAATTATTGAAATTATAAATTTAAATTAAAAATTAAATAATTAGTGATGACATTTGCGCTGTTGCCAGTTCGACATGCATGAGCGAGATGCTTGTGAACGCATGAAAGAGACAGAAAACTGGCACACAAGACAGTGCTTGCAATAATTGTTTATCTCTTTTTGACAGTGGGGGTTTGTGTATATATGTCTCTTACTAACATTATTTGGTGAAAAAGAGATAGATATGCGGAAATGCCTGTTGTTAGGAAGAGATAAATATATTTTGACAACATGTGTCTGTTTTTTGTCTCATAAAGCGTGTAGTACGTAATGAAAAACAAATTCGCCATTTTAAAATGCAATCTAATTGAGTGTAACGTGTCTATTAATAAAACGTCATTGTCTACAGTATTTGGTGTGGTCTATGCCACCATGTGACATAGTCATTGGAAGCCCTGGGGGCGTCCCACGACTATGCCATAATATATGTTGGAATAGACCGCACCAAAGTAACTATTCAAACATTTTTAAACCAATCGAGCTGGTGTTACTTAACACATTATAACTTTATCAAACACTTTATGATAATTGCTCCAATCTTCACTCATTAGTAATACATTGAAATGTTAAAGTTTTGAGCACGACAGTCACAGGAAAGGCTATCCATAACGCTGCACAAACTTGTTATTCAACATTAAATGTTAAATTTCGTAGCCTTCCTTTTATTTAAGATGCTATGTTATTAAGAAAAAATGATAAGGTATGATCGAGCCTTTCGATCGGTACAATTAAATTAGAGAAATATTTTTTTTTACATTCGGCGGGTTCGATTCCCATTTCAGACAGTTGATTACTTAAAATTCTTTGAATGCAGTTCGTTTTCTTTTTAAAATAAAAATGAAGTCTCCTTTCAGTAAAATTTTATATCTTCAGTATTTAAGGTACTTTCCCTCCATGTGAGTTAATTTTGGGACGCCCTGTATACTATACTATCAGGAGCCTTGCTTAAAAAAAGTTCCGATGCACGTGATTTTCTTACTAGCCAGCCCCCAGGAGAGTTGCCATTAATACTTTGTAAGTTACGATGATTCATGATGTTGAAAACCAATTCTTAATGCAGAGAACTAAAACTGTCACAATCCAAACTAATTTTAGTGGCCTTAGGAACTGCACCTGCCATGCCAAGGTAAACATACTGTTTTGAATAACTCGTCCAATAGTCACCGTGTAAAGAGCTTCATTGCTGTGCTGTAGGCCTATCTTGAGCACTACGAGAAACTTTGTCGTCACTTCTACGAGTGTCAACGTGATTTTGTCCTTTTCACATATCACTAAGATAAGCGAAACAGCAATACGCGCTGACTGAATTATCTCTTGGTGGCATATCTGAGCTGAGCTCTACTGGCGAGTTAGGGTGAACGGAGAAGCTCGTTCTACTATTAATTGGGCCTAAGGACCTGATGTGATGAGATGACCCATAAAAATGTGATATTTTTGACAAAGATGTTTTATATGAAACCACTGTAGTTTAACATCAAGGTCTGATCTGATCCTGTCACAGCTAATGTGAAAAATATCCTTCTTATTGAATATTTTTATAACATTGATTCCTTTTTGTAATCAAACAATTATTTACTGCCTGATTAAAGTTCCACTTATGTTAATAAGATGAAAACCAAGAACTCAAAAAGTGTGTCAGTGTTTGCATAGTTTCACAAATAAACATCATTTAGACATCAATAAGTTCTATAATTCAGTAGAGGCTATTGCTAAGAATGAATTAAAAGTACTTCTAGTCGAGATAATGGTGTTGATTACTGTAGTCATTCAAATTATGACCTAATATCATTGTTCTAAGTGTGAATATTTCTAACACTGAACTGATAATGATGTGAAAAAGCCTTGAGGTAGTCATTTATGTAGCGGTTTCATTACAGTTTGATTCAAATGTTGAATGTAATCTGCTCTGTTTTGATACATTTTACAATGTTATCGTTATTGGGAGATCATGCAACTCACGACACTCGGGCTTTGGTGGCCTTGTTAGCTAACTTTCATATAGACCGGTGATGGCGAACGGCTCTTGTATAAAATGTCATATTGGTATTGCTATGTCAGTTGAAATTATACGATAGTCGGTATGCCATTATCATAATGGCATGGCATGGATCTGTTGTTCAGCCAATTTATGCATCCGTTCCCGATTTCTTTGAGATATCTAGACATTGTCAGGATTTGAGCGCTACGCTAGGGCTATTGAAAGTAGATTTCAAAGTGTAGTGGTTGCACGGTCGGCCGCGGGCGACGCGACGGCAATCGGCAATGCTCTTGCGCAATAGGACTTGCGTCAGCCGTTCTGCGCCTGCCGCTGTGTGGCCCCTCTAGCGCACTTTAGCTTTACTAAGGCGGGTCTGATATCAGTTTGCCGTATTCGATTTGCATAGGCTATAAAATGTCGCTGTTGTCACTAAATTATTGGTACTTATTCTGGTCGATTTTTCCCAAGACTACCGGAGTATGAGCGTCTTCGGGGTCCTCACAAAATGAAAAGCAAATAACAAAAGGATCTTAAAGTATGACTTTTTGACACAGAATTAACTGGTTACTTTCAATACAAATATTTTCAGCATGAATCTGTATCTCATGGTTAAGGTAAACAATTAAATTTCTCATCGGTATTTAGCAATACCCTTCAGATACCTAATTAATTTATGTTCCTGTTAGGTACTTCAATTCCATTGCAGCAACAATTCACTTTCAGTTACGTCATGTCTAATCACTGTTCCGGCTCAGTCTGGTAAACAGCAATAGGAAGGTAGGTACCTAGGCAGGTACTTATTGAAAATCGTTTACGATTGAGGAACGTCGCATCACATGAACAAACAACAATACACTTTATTGTTAGATACAAGCTAGCTAGGTGTCCTGTGTGGCTCCTTTGGGACCTTCTCGTCTTTTGTTCCAAGGACCATAACTCCCAAATTCATGAGGAGCGTCGAGCGTAAAGAGGAGTGGGTGCGCATTAAGGGCAGGATCTTCCAAAAACTCTGCTTTTTTCTTTATGCGTGAAGAGTAATGAAAATAACCTCACTTTTTTATTTTTTCAATGTTTTTGTAGTTATTTTGAGCATAAATTGATAATGAAAATAAAAATATAAAAATAATGAAAATTATCTTTGTTTTTGTAATTTTTTTTATAGTCGAGTGAAGATACGAATATCGTGGTTTTAGCTTCGATCAACAATAACACGGTTTTTAGCCACAAAATAATCAAGATTGTTTATGAAACTTCAACATATATTTTTATCTGCTCAAAATAAATAATATTTGATTGTTTACTTTTGAATCAAAAATAGGTTAATTACGATAATTTCGAAGATCCTGCCGTTAATGAATTGGTCCAGCAGAATTTGGCTTTGGAGAAGGAGTTTGAGACTCTGAAGGCGACTCGGAGAGAACAAGCCCCCTCCCAAGGGCAACACGATGAGGCTACCGACCGGGAGCATGAAGGCCCTTATGGAGGAAATGAAGAGCTCCCTTCTTACCTCTATTGGTATGTTGGACGAACAGCTGAAAAAATTGAGGTGCGAATCGCTGAAGCCCACCCAACAGACGATTTCGGCCGAGACGGGTACGCCAGTACCCCCTTCTGCTGCGGATGAGTGGTCACAGGTCGTCGGACGACAGAAAAAACAAGAACAGACGACTGCCGACTCCTAAAAAGCCGACTCCACCCCCCCCAGCCGCCACAATCGGCCAAGTCGACACAAGCAACCCAGCAGACGCAGTCCTAGAAAAAGTCCCCCCGCAAAGTCCCGAACCCGAGACACCCGGGTACATACATCGGCGGTCGTGCTCACTCTCCTGCCGGAGGCAACAGGTCAGAAGTATGCCAGTGACATGGCCAAGGCGAGGGCAGCGGTCTGCCTTGATGACGTAGGGCTGGAGGAGGGCGTCAGGATGAGGCAGTGGCAGTAAAGCCGATGCCCTCGCGGGCAAACTCCGAGACGTTATGAAGGGAGTGGCGGAAGTGAGCCGCCCACTGACGGTCGGGGTCCAAATCTCAGGTCTTAACGAGACGGTGTCGTCGAGGAGGTTGCTGCAGCAGTGGTGACCAAGACGGGCTGCTCTCTGCAGCGAATAAAAATGACGGACCTAATGATGGCAAGGAATGGCACACGGTTCTTGCGGCTCCGATGCCCAACAGGCATAGCAAGAAGGTTGTGCCAAGAAGGCAAAATTCGTGTTAGATGGAGCGTCTCGCCCAGGCGAAGCTCCTAGCTCCTCCCCCGTTGCGCTGCTATAAGTGTATGGGGGTAGGCATGGCCCGCTATTATTTCTCGGCTGCTTGCGACAACGAGTGAGATAGAAGATGGCTTTGGGGTAGGGCATACAAAGCCAAGGTGCCCGGACGAAGCGGACAGGTGTCGCCTCTGTTTTTGGTGCAGAGAGCCCGGCCATATGGCGGCTGGGTGCAAGAAAGAGGCGAAGTGCCTGGTGTGCGCTGCCAGTTGGCGACCGGCCAGGCACGTAATGGGGAGCCGGTGGTGTGACCCGCCGCCGGTGAAGGGCACGCGCCCCAAAGATAAGCCCCCGGAAATCTTGGGCAGTCGGCCCGAAGGTGAGGTTGGTGGTACAGGTCGGGAAGCTTTATGTCGGGACAGGATTCGCTCGGCGCACGGCAATCAGGAAAGTGGGATGGCCATGGAGGTGGCGTCCCTGCAACACCCTGAGGTGCAGCGTCCAGAGGCGCAGCGCCCAGAAGTTCGGCGCTTCGTTGCGCCTCTCCCGGGAGAAGCATCGCAAGGATGTGGCGACATAGGTAAGGGGGCCAGACGGCGGAGCGGAGAACTCTGTCGTCCACCAAGGCCCTCGTGGTGGAGCAGCGCGCCTGTTGTCCCCGGCGCGCCACACCGGAGGTGGGACGTACTGTCGTCCTAATCCCAATGATTGGAGCGTCGACCACGGACGCTGACACAGGGCGAAAGGCGCGGCGACTACTACACTGATCCCGTAGCCTACGTCCGCGCAAGGAGGGAACAACCCGGGGATTTTTAGTAGGTTCGAGGCCCAAATAGCCCCCTCGTCTCCCCGGGCGGGGTATGCTTTTGACATTTTCCTCCGGGAGAACAAAAAAGGTGCTGTAAAACACCTAACACCCCTCATGACGACCTCTGTAGTCGAGTGGCGTACGCACTGTACCGGTATTCAAGGTGCCACTATCTTTGAGGTTCCCGGTTAGATTCCCAGTCGGGTAAATGTAGAAAATATACTCTTTTATATTTTCTCGTGTCTGGATGAATGTACTATGTTGTAATACCTACCCGTCGTTGTTTTCGTTACTAAATTAACGGGATATTTATTATTACATTACGTTGTCGACATCCAAAGAGGTCTACCAGGACTAAATTACGCTGGGGGTCCATGTGATTTTACACAATAAGTTCCTACGTGTTGTGTTGTGTGGGCGGGCATACTGGGCATAGGCAAACTTAAATAGCACACAATCCTAAAATGTATATTTGTCTACTAATAGGTAAACTAATAGGTACTAATATACTAATCTATACTACCTAATATTATAAAGAGGAAAGATTTGATTGTTTGTATGTTTGTTTGCATGGAATAGGCTCTGAAACTACTGGATCGATTTAGAAAATTCTTTGACTATTATAAAGCTACATTATTCCCGAGTCACATAGGGGCCATTCCATCGTTTCGGGTGTTACACTTCAACTCATTAAATGTGTAGTTTGTATATATTCTGATAACGTTTTCGTTTATATCTGTGTCTTAAACTAAGAGTATTAAGTTCTATTTCCGTGTGGTATATGAATAAAGACTAAATTCTTATTTAAACTTCAGTTACAAAGGAAAAAGTAGCGTTTCGGGCTTTATGCGATTTTGCCTCCACTTTCTGATCAATGTTGCATACAATTTAGCGAAATTACTTAGATAAATTATACTATAAAAACAACAGTCATAAAGGATAAAATCTGGTACATTAATACAATAGAAAATCAGAAAAATATGTAGTAGTTATTTTTTTATTAATGTTATCGTCTGTTTCGGGTGTCACAGAGGGTTTGTTTCGGGTGTTACGAGTACGAAATTAAAACACATTTACCTAAAATAATAGACCATTTATATGTATTTATTTTGTCTTTTATTAAAATTATTAGAGAACTTAATGAAGCTTTGCAGAATTATAATAAAAACACAAACATTTGAAGAATAAAATCGCTATTTTTCAAATATATCTAATCGTTTCGGGTGTTACATTTGTTCAACCAAAGTCAAATTTTTTGTGTATTTTAAAATAATATTTTAGCAATTTAGGTGCTTTATTCTCTACGTAAGCATCCAGATTTGACCGCAATACCTTAATATTAATAAAGTTTTATTTCTGTTTTTGACATTTCAATCAATGTCCTAAATAATAAATGTTACTGCTTTTTCGATGGCGGCGCTAGGTGGGCCGTCGAAAGAACCTTAAAATAATACTTATTGCATTCTTCAAGCAATACACACACAATATATCGACATACAAAAAGTTGTATCACCCGAAACGTTTCGGGTGTTACAGTTTTTAATCATGCAAAAAACACATCAAATTAGTCTCAAGCTCAGATATTAGTTAGTATTTTATACTATTACCACCATAACCTTACTTTTATTAGGTAAATATTATTACACCAATTAATCTGTAAGGTATAATAAAAAAACAATTACCTGATTTTTCGTTTCGGGTGTTACAGTTCCAAAGTAACTAGGAAACACACTTGTAACTTAATAATTATCAATGTTTTTGGGACTGTGACGCAATCCATCAATATTATGATAAATAACCTCAAATCACAACATGGCAAAACGGTCACCAGATTGATAGATATTTTTTATTTGTATTTCCAATGGGTCATTGAACCAGTTCACTTGAGTACAGATTTTGAAGGCGATTAACTTAAAAATTACGCGTTTCTTTTAGTTTTTTTTTGTCGCACATTATAATTTGGAATGTTTTCTTTCAAAACTCATTAGATTTAAAGCTATAAGAACATATTTATTTTTTCACCCTCGGTAACGTTTATTATGGAATGGCCCATAGGCTATATTTTATCCCGATATTCCCACGGGAACGGGTACCACGCGGGCGAGGATCCGCTAGTGATGATATTACGAGACGCGTACCAAATGCGTAAAAATTAAAAAAAAAACTGTTTAAATAAGTGCAATATACTGTAAGTAGGTACCTACCTAACCTATATGAGAAGTTACGCAACTTATACGTCCGGCTTCCTTTTGCCTGCCACGTCCTACTTTGTGGTCCCTTACTTCCTTCCACATAAATAAAGTCACAGTAGGTAGTACATAATGCTAGGGATAACACTAGGTTTCCTTATTATTCTATTAATATCGTCTGAAGTGATATTAAGGTCTGCAGTTGGCAAGATGCACGCATAATTGCGCGGCCGGTAACGCGGAAGCGCATCGGTACCTCTACCTACTGACCCACAAGTACCCATAATACTCTAGCTGCCGTTGAGTAACTGGTTGAATGCAAAACCACGGCGACGCCCGACGCTACGACGCCCACGGCTGGGCATAGGCGCCATCTCCCCCAAAGGCGGGTTGTTTGCCATAATCGCCACGCTTGGCAGGCGGGTTGGCGATCGCAGTGTTTCAGGATGACGCTGCTGCCCATCTCCTGGTAGCGGTTTTCCCTACGTCTCGTCTCTTACGCTACGTTACGATACGACACCAACGGGAAGATACTACTAGTCTTTTTCTAAGCCGGCCGGCCCTACACAGCAAAAATTAACACGCAATTTTTTCAATGACTTCGCTGCAAAAAGTAGTCCAGTCTGTGCAGTATGCAGTTACTCTTGATGCAGTGCTACGGAAAAATCGTACACGCACGTCCTACCGAGCGTGTGAAATAATGTTAAGGTGAATGTTGACGTGCTTAGCACGTTCGTATACCTAATAAAAAGCTAGATCATACTCAACAAATTATAATCACAAAAAATACGTGACATACAGAGATTCTAAAGAAATCAAAACATAAGGTCAAAAAGTTCAAATGCTGCAGTTTCAATCAGAGCACAAGTTTCAGTAATGCACTAAGCTGGAATGCAGTAGTTATTATAAATAATGATTATTATATTATTTTTATACTTAATTGAATTAATAATAATAAAAAAATTGGTAATAACTTTTATTGCAGTGTCTTTAAACTATTGCGGAGATTATAATTAACACTTTCAAGTATCTGGAACTTGTATAAGATTAGCACTAGGGAAGAAACCTAAGAAAACTGCAATTATATGCATACAAAATAGCAACATAAGTTCAAATAGGTATTTTTGTCTTTAGTTCCAGTAATTTTATTTTAATAAGAATGGAAGGCCTGGGGAGGCCTATGCCCAGCAGTGGGCGTCGTTCGGCTGACATGATGATGATGATGATGATGAAGAATGGAAATGCTTTCAGCAACCATTTGTGGAATTTTCTTAAGATTCATTAAGAGGCATAAATAATTCACAAAGTCATAATAATATGAGTGCAGCTAATGTCAACATTAAAAGATGTGATGGCTTTGAGAGCTCAATAGGGCAGATAAAGTCAATTTATATCTTTCAAGTTTTTATTTGTGTAATAATTTCACTTTTCTGCGTGACTGTACTCATATTTTAACGTTCTAGAAGAAATGAGAAATAAAAGACAAAATAAGGTCCAATCATACACATTTTTGATAGAGGGTCGAATGGGTACTAACTTGTAGGTGAGGTTGAATTTTGGAGGTCCAATGGGTCCGAGATCGACCTATTTCATAGATCAGATGTGTCATATTTAAAATCATATCAACATATAAGTAAATTTATTCTCACACACAATAAGCCTATGCCCAAGCTGGGTGTACAAAAGAGTAAGCTAAGGGTGAGGTCAAGAGAAAGCCCGTTTAATATATTTTTAAATCCACAGAAGCGGAGCAGAGCTGTATTTTCATACATTTGACAAAATGTCAAATATATGGAAACTGATCTGTGCTCCACTCTTCTCTACTTCTGTGGAAGCTATTATGATTAGTTCTTTCTGTACTGCCTATATGTAGCTTATTATGTGTCTACAGTAGTGTCATCATTTGTGCAACACAAAGCAAAGTAACAAACTTGTGCTTGGTCCTTTTTAAATTGTGTAAAGTTAGTCAATAAATATTTGACGTTATTTAGAAGTCCTCGACTGATTCCTTTTTTTAGAAATTGGGCTTATTTAGAAGTTATGAATAAAATAGATTGGTGGTGCTAGTTGGCTCAGGTCAGCCCCAGATAAATAATAATTACTATTCCAATATCAAAGAATGCTTTGAATACATTAGTTAGATTAAATAATATAATGGATACCGAAAGCCCCCAGTACACGATGGCCGATCATGGTCGGCGACCATGACCAATACATCGTACATTGACACTTTTGAAAGAACCTTTTTCAACTTGTTCGTTCAAAAGTGTCAATGTACGATGTATTGGTCATGGTCGCCGACCATGGTCGGCCAACCTGTACTGGGGGCTTTATGCTACAGCAACAGCTGTATAAATACCCAAAACCAAACATCATATCTTATGCCAGCATTATCATCGACTTTGGTATTCCTTTTGTAGGTTTGGAGTGTAGATAGCAAGGTGATTTTTTGTGGTAATTTTTAAACCGAATAAAAAAGATATACAAATGGATAATAAGGGTAAGTACTGCTTCACTCCTGGTAACAATAGGTATATTACATACCTATATGAAAAAGAAGAATAGAATAGTTACTAAGCTTAAAAATAAAGCAAATATACAATAATGTTGACAAATATGATTATAGAAGATCACTATGTTATGCCATAGCATAGCCAGTGCAGTGTTGGTAAATCAACAAAGCTGTTGACCTTGCATCAAATCAGATTCTTTATACCTAGATGCTCCAGTTTCGGTTACAGTTTATTGGAATTAAGGGTCGGAGAGTTTAACTTATCATGATAGACACTCTGACCAATAAGTACAAACAGACCAGCAGAAGTAAATCAATAATAGTAGAGTTTTCCATTACGGTCTTCCCTTTGTAATGGCTATTAAGTAAGCTCTGAAAATGGAAGAAAACAACATTTTACTAGGTAAAGACTCTACTTACGTTTCAGCAACTGGATGAGTGTTTGGAGAGATGAAAAAATAGTCACTCGTGTATCCTTTCTTTGTGAGAAAGGATTCCAACAAAACACAAGACTTTAGAACACCAAACTCGTTTTAATTTCTTTTTGTTCGGATCACACTCTTTCGTAATAGCAAATTAAATTATAAAAAGGTTCACTGGTCAATGAATTGGTCAACACAAAACTAAAAACTCGTTCTTTACCGACGTAACACAACACAAGTCACAAAGCGAAACACGACACGAAATAATCTGACTGACGACTGGTGACTGTGACTGGCTGATTTCTGTGCTGTGCAGTGTTGCCAGTGGAGATAGGAGATTTCGAGCGCCAAGGCACAGAATAAATAATAGTCCTGAAAAGGAATGAAATTCGAGGGGAAGGAACGAAAAAATCAATTTTTGAAGTCGGATAAAAAAACCGGCCAAGTGCGAGTCGGACTCGCGCACGAAGGGTTCCGTACCATTATCTACCATCAAAAAAATCACGTTTGTTGTATGGGAGCCCCCTCGAATTATTTTATTTTCTTTTTAGTATTTGTTGATAAAGCGGCAACAGAAATACATCTGTGAGAATTTTAACTGTCTAGCTATCACGGTTCATGAGATACTGCTTGGTGTCAGACAGACAGACAGCAAAGTCTTAGTAATAGGGTCTCATTTATATTGGGTACGGAACGCTAAAAAAATTATTGTATGTAGAGTGCGCGCCTCAAAAGTCTGCGCGCGGTCAAAATCGAAAACGAATCCATAATCTTTACCATAATAATATCCTTATAACAAAAAAGGAAAGAAAATATATGTTCTTATTACTCTTTATAAAAAAATGTAATAATAATATTACAATTTTTTTACTGCCGTGTTTGTTGAGGAAAATTGCCGTGTTTTCAAGGAAAAGCCGTAGCAAATAAATTAAATAAAATATGTTTATTTTACAGTATTGTATTGAAACATTTTTATTACAAAAAAATCAAATCAATCGATTACCTTTATTATGATACTACTCACGAGTATAGTATTGATACTTTTGTTTCGATACCATTGCCCTAACTGTCATTAGAACTAGTTTTAGAATAGCAGCGGAGAAAAAAGGAACTATAGAATTTCAATACGAATAACATGATACTAGCGCCACGCGCAACTGTTAGGGCAAAATTTTTGCCTATTCTTGAAACAACTAACGGAGATTCCGTGTACGAAAAGAAAGATACGAATTGTTTAATTTTTGCTATTTCTGGCCTCAGACCAAATAAAAAGTAAGACGGAACGCCCCGAACTAAAAAGTGAAGCCACTTTTTTATCTATGTGTGCGTGCGCCGGCCGTGTGCGTGTGCGTGAGTCGCTTTTATAATGCTTTTAGTGTGTTAGTTATGGGTGTAGTTTTGTTACATGTGTGTTGTGCGTGTAACTGTGTAAAGTCTGTTCGGTTAGATAGTGTCGGTACACCCGCACGGCATTATGGCTCTTGCTATAAAATGCAGATATAAAATAATACACTCAAGTTGGGTACCAAAGTCAATTCCAATGAAAAATTGGATATTTTTATATAAAAGGAAGTTAAATAAGTGATTTACAAATACTTAATCATAATTATTATTAATTTTTAATATGATTATTATGATTACTTATCATCGCTCGAATTGTCACAAGTCACAACCGTCGTTACCACCTCTATTTATAATAAACAAAGATTATTCAAGAAAATTTAATTTAATAAATGCCGAATCCCAAAACCGCACGCGGCTTCGTTTGTTTATGCGGCGGCATCTTTTGACACAAAGCGGCACGTGCCAAGGCGGCGCGATAAAAGGGCGACACTATCTAAGCGAATGGACTTTATGTACGCGGTTGGGTGTAGTTTTGTTGTCGTCACTTTCTAGTTCTAGAAGTCTTACTTTTTTATTTGGTCTGAGTTTCTGGCTTGGAACCTAACCAAAATTAGACCTTTCAAATTACCGTAGATTATGCTACGGTAATACATTTGCGTAGATTTCCTTCTAATTTTGTCAAATTACCGTAGAACACTGCAATTAAGGCAGAGGCAATTAAACGCCTAGGCCGATCATTTTTTCCGTAAGTTATTTTATGTTCCCATTAGGTTGACGGAGTCAAAAAAAAAATAACCACGAAATTTAAAACGATCGCTTCGCTGCGCTTCGCGATCGCCTTGAATTTCTAACCTATCACATGTTCTACTCTACAGGACTTCCGAGGGGTACATGCTGCCATACTTAACCATCCGCCTGCGACAGATATACAGATAACAATCAAACAAGCAGTCAGTCACTCACTTTAATGGTTACAAATGTCACATAAATGTCAATTATTGTTTTTGAAGCAAATGAAACATATACAGCCTAGACTTCGGTAAGTATATATCAAAACTGCACTAATCACAACTTTTATTTACCAGCTAAATACGGAGATCCAAAATAGAACGAAAAGAACGCACAAAAAATAGGAACGACATGGGAACGCATCAGAACTGTAAAATAGAACGCAAAATGTTCCTAAGGGAACGATCTGGCAACGCTCAGCACTGCTGTGCAAGCGAATCGGAGAGAGAGATAGTGTCATGAAGTTAGCAACGAATGAAAAGCAAAACATCACCAAAAACAGCTGTTTGCTCTTTGCGCCAAGCTTGAACATGGCTTGAACATACCGTAGCGACATCTATTTTTTATTTGTAAAGACTACAATGCGAGATAGTTCCACACTTGAAGCATAATATTTTTAAAGCTGTCAAGTGTTTCTTATTATCAGCGTTAGATGTCGCTTCTCTCGGCTTTTCCGAGTGTAAATTTACTTAAAATCTCACAGTCAATTCAATCATGCTTGTCGAAATTTCTACTTGATCTACGATAGTCAAAGCGTAATAAAAAAAAATATGAGTAGAATAATAGAATAAAAATATATTTATTTGGAAAAAAGTATGCATTTACTAATGTTTCTTAATTTCGCTCCTCAACTCAGCGGCCTCTTGGTCTAGGGGTATGATTCCTGCTTTGGGTGCAGGAGGTCCCGGGTTCAAATCCCGGAGGGGCCCTCTTTTGCTATGTAGACATTTTTTACTATTTACCGAACGAACTATGCATATTAGTTTTTGTTTACCCTGATTAGTGCAAGCTCTCTCACTCAAAGAGTTCCGTGCGTTTTGGAAAGTAAATAGTATTTATACAATAATGGTTGTTCTGAGGTGGGTAGATATACAGGGCGTCCCACGACTGTGCCACATGGAGGAAAAGTACCTTAAATACCTACTGTAGATATAAAATTTTAATGAAAGGAGCCTTCATTTTTCACCACGCGACGCCCGCCGGACGGAAGGACGGAACGGAACGGAGGCGGTAGGTAGGTAGGTAGGTAGGTATATGCGTTTGGGGTTAGAGCACAGACAAAGAATACTACTACGTGTTAGAGGTTGTTTGTTTGTATTTGTATGTACTTATGGCTGTTGCCATTTTTAGGGTTCCGTAGCCGAATGGCAAAAAACGGAACCCTTATAGATTCGTCATGTCTGTCTGTCTGTCTGTCTGTCCGTCCGTCCGTCCGTCCGTCCGTCCGTCCGTCCGTATGTCACAGCCACTTTATTCCAAAACTATTAAGACTACACAGTTGGAACTTGGTAAGCAGATGTATTCTATAAACCGCTTTACGAGTTTATTACAAAAATTAAAAAAATATAAAAATTAAGGGGGTCTCCCCATACATGAAACTGAAACTAAAAAATATTTTTTTAGTCAAATATATTCGTGTGGGGTATCTATAGAAAGGTCTTTAAAAATGTCATAAAGGCTTCTTAAACCATTTTTAAGTCGATATTTTGAAAGATACAGCCTTCCAAAGTGGTAAAATGTGTGTTCCCCCCCCCTCTAACTTTTGAAATAAAAGTGTGAAAAATCTAGAAAAATATACGCTGTAGATCTTAATAAAAACTTTCAATGAAAATTAGTTTAAACGAGATATAGTAAGTCCTTTTTGAGATATAACACATTTTCAGTAACCGCAAATGTAACTTTGTCATTCATATAAATACTATGAAAGACAAAGTTATTTTATGCTGGCAAAAAATGAAAGTGTTATTTTGGCTTGGTGTAGGTAATAAAGTAAGATAATGATGTAAGGAAGTGATCAGTAAATGGTAAATCAGCTTACGATGTGTACCGTATTTTTTGATATTGATAACGATAGGTACAATTTGATGATGATGATGTATGTGTGCGCCTATGTCTTTTTGTTACTCTCTCTGTCTCTGTCCCGCAAAATATACTCAACAATACTAATATAGCTGATACATCGGAATAACACAGCCTGCTACAATTTATAAAGATTTTGTGTAATTGTCATTCAAATGAATAACTTAGGAGTAACCGCAAAAAATTACTTGGTCTCCAACAAAAAATGGGACAGTTAAAAAAAAAGAAACGGGATGCCAATTTTAGTGTTCGGTGGTTTAGAAGTGTGCCCCATGTTGAAATGGCTGTCAATTGGTATTGACCTTAAAACAATAAAATATAAAAACCTTTGTGTTATGTTGAGAGCTTGGTTAGCCACCGTTTATTATTTGTCATTTGTTTCGATTTCTTTTCACGTTGTGAATATTTTTAAGTTAAATATAGAAGTCAAATGTAAAAGGCAGTGAAATAATCTGAAACATAGTTTTATTATTTGAATTTTATAAAAAGTAAACGTTATTACTCATTAGTTTTGATTTCTTTTTACATTTTTGGGTGCTGTTGGAAGGTTGCAATTGTGTTGGTTTGGTATTTTATATGTAGTAAAATAGTCATCAAGGTTTACAAGTAATTTGATATGATAAGTAAGTACCGACGAATAGTTTAAAAGCGCCATAGAAACTTAGTGTGCGCGGAGAGCTAAAAAATTAATTCTGTATATTGTAGAACCGTGTTTTTTACCGTCTAGACATTATTTTTAAGTAGGTACCTATATTAAGTTACATGTTGCTGACGAAAAATGATAGTGGAATTTTGGCTATAGCCATAGGTATAGGCAATCGGTACGTTAAGTGTGTACGGAACCCTTCATGGGCGAGTCCAACTCGCACTTGGCCGATTTTTTACATTCAAAAGGTTTCATTTCAGAGCATGTTGTTAGATATATTACACAGTGTATTATACTTTGGTAGTAGAGTTGCCCACCACACCAGGGGGCGCAGCAGCAACCAGATAAGTTGGCACTTGAAACGTTCTCAAAAACTACTAAACCGATTTTGGTGCGGTTTTTTTTTGCATTCAAAAGGTTTCATTTCAGAGCAGGTTCTTAGACATGTTTCACGGTAGTAGACCACCAGGGGGCACAGTAGCAGCAGATAAGTCGGCACTTAAAGAGATCTTAAAAGTAATAAACCGTTTTCGATGCCTCTTTTTTGTATTGAACAGGTCTCATTTCAGACTAGGTTTTAGAGGAGGTTTTGCAGGACAGCTGCAGAACACTAGGTGGCCCTGCAGCAGACAGGATGGTTGGCGCTTGAGGGCTTCTCAGAAACTATTCAACCGATTCCGATGCGGTTTTTTACATTCATCATCATCACAGACATACATCGAGTCTGTGATCATCATCATCATCATGTCAGCCGAACGACGCCCACTGCTGGGCTGGGCATAGGCCTCCCCCAACGATCTCCACAACGATCGGTCCTGCGTTGCCCGCATCCAGCGGCTTCCCGTGACCTTGACTAGATCGTCGGTTGATTTTTTACATTAAATATTAATAATATGTTGCATACAAAAGGCGGCCTAAATACTTAAAGTATTCTCTATCAGTCAACTGCGGTAAATAGGTAACATTATCAGAGCAGGTTTCTGAATATTTTATAGCTGTACACCACCCGAGGGCGCTGCAGCAGCCTGCCACCTACGAAATCACATCGTCAGTTTTTAATTGCCTTATTAAAGCATCAGCGGATGGACCGATTGAAATTATCTCCAAAAAGAATAAAATAAAAAAAAACATTTAAAAATCCCACTCCGGATGTACTTAAAAACGTTGAAAAAAAATATGCTGTTGAAATTAGTTAAAATAAATTACTTTTACGAAAATCCCCGACTAAAAGTGATGTAGGTACATACTATAAGTACATATTTTATCCACCTATTCATAAAAAACAAAATTAAGAAAAATCCGTCGGGGGTTGCCATTGCCATTCGCTCTGTTCTATTTCAATTAAAATTTTAATAAATCACACAGCTGCAAAATATTAGTTCATTTCGGGGCAGGTAATGGCAGCCCCGACGGATTTTTCTAAATTTTGTTATTTATGAATAGGTGGATAAAATATGTAAGTACATACATACATCACTTTTAGTCGGGGGATTAATAGTAAAAGTTATTTATCTCTTTTTCAAAAGGCTAACTAATTTCAAGATTGAAAATAACCATAAAAATTGCATTGTGAATGCAAAAAAGTAAAAATTTAAATAACTTAATTTCAAGGTTATTTCAAATCTTAGGTAGTCTTTAAAAGTACATTTTTCAAACTTAAAAAAGTAAAATATTTTTTTCTTTATAACACAAAATGTGTGAGGGGGGCCAAATTTACCGCTTTTGGCCACTTATTGATATTTGATATTTTTAAGTAAGTAGGTATAGCGAAAAGTCAAAACCAAACCCAGGTTAAATCAATATATTCTAATGCGCTAGAAACCAATCAATTGCAAAATTTCAATTTAATTGTAAAAAACAAAGGTTTTTAAAGTATTTCATCCAAAATTTTCATACCATACATTTTTTAAAACAGAAATTGAAATTTATTGAAAAAAAATCGTATGACTTTGGAATTCTAACGGTTGTTATTATTACCTTACCTTAACTATATATACCTTATTTAAATTGCCTTTAGCAAAAATGACGAAAAGTTGTTTAGAAAACTTTTAGAGCAAAAAGTGGCCAAAACCGGTACAGTGGCCAAAACCGGGGCTTCTGCCCTACTTACCAGAATTTAGAGCTTACAAGAAATTCTGTCACAATAATAAATTGTTCTGTAACAAAATTAAATGATATACTTAAATAGAAACTAGCAAACAGGTGGCCCCTATCCAGCAAAATAATCTTCACGTAAGCATCTTTCAAAATGTCAAAACGGTCCGGCACGGGATTTGCCGAGAACTGATATTTTAAACGAGACACCCCCAGTGACCCGGAACGGACAAATAGTTTCTCTGCTTATAACGCCAACAATAAAATGAAATGAAAGATGTCTTAAATTTTCAGTCACTGGCGGGGCGGACAAGGAGGGGGGGGGGGGGGGGGGGGGCTTGATCGGGGGCCCGGAGCTGGAGACGTATGGGGCCATACGTTCCCTTGACAAATCCTTAACATTTTAACCTTCTCTGTGGTCTAGTGGTTCACACCACCGGGGGCGACCGCCCGCGTAGTTACTTTGTGCCACCGGTATCAGATCAGGGGCAAAGAATATACACTAACGCGAATCGGGGCCGATTCTCAGGCATTCGAACTTTTTCAGTGTGGTAATTCGTATATCGAACATTTTGTTTGTGGTTTCTATTGAAAAGTTAGAACGTTTCAAACAAATTAATCTGTCCCACATGTCAACAAATTCATTTTGACAGCTAAGTTCGTATACGAACATCGATTGGTCCGTACCACTCGTTGCGTTCGACTGGTTATCGATCGAACTTTTTCGATTGTGAAATTCTGACAATACACAAAACTGTGTTAAATTTGAATTTCGAGCTTATAAAAGTGAACTTTTCTCGATTGCCTGAGAATCGGCCCCCAGACATCGCGTTAGTGTACAATGCGATTATTATAAGAATAGGATAGGGACACCGCCATGTTGTGACGTCAAGCTGTCAAAGTGCTGTCAAACTAACTTCACTTCCCTTCAGTATGGTGTGCAAAAAAATAAATTAATCGTGAATCAGGGGGGCTGATCATGTCAATAGCTAACGATAAATAATGATGTTCGTGCAAACCAAAACATGAATAATTTGCAGATAAATACAAATCATTAACTTGATTTTTTCGGAAAGTATAGGACTCATGAAAGTATGCTTTTACGAAAATGATTAATGGTAATTTGAATCTCAATCAAATTAAAATTTTGTGATATTAAACTGAAACCATTTATTCATACGTTGTTCAGCGGGGTACTTTAATACTATGCTTCAAAAACACAATAAATTGAATTTTGATACAATTTACTGGTTTAAGTATTGAAATTAAACAGGAATTCAAGTTATGAAAATAATTTAATAATCAACTTTACAATAAAATTGGTAAATTGGAGGTCTAGTGAAAAATTGTATTGGTCTATCATGGTAAAAGGATTGGTCAGCTAGATTCTGCACGTTGATTGAAGTTAGATTCGGCAGAATCTAGCTGTTACCAGGGTGCGCCGGGTATTGGTATCACGGGGAACGATTCAATCAAGCCACTCGGGGAGGCGCCTTTCGTGAATCCGCCAATTGTAAATCAAAGCACGTATGCTTGGTAATGCTATTTCACCTCCTTCTATTCCACTCATTTGAGAATCATCGTCCCGCTGGTCCGAGCTGCTACTGCAGCTGCTACTGCTACAAAGACATTGATGACTTTTCCTTCTGACATTGCAAAGGACTGTAGAAATATGTTCTAGTATTTTATCAAAGCTTTGAACAAATACTCAAATACCCGTGCTACACATGAGGTGTCCAAACATTTGTTCAAATATTTGTGCTATGTCTGGCGCGGCTTAACGAAGGGCACGAGTAGAGTAGTAAAATTGTGTACGAAGAAAAAGGGAAGTAACTAGGTGGATTTAAAAAATAAAAAACTTCGTTTTGAAAGTGGCAATACCACTTTCTGCCAAAATAAAAAAAAACTATTTTCATTTTGTTTTGCACTTTCTTGCGAACTGTACCTTTTCAGAGTGAAGTTTGTCAACAACCCGTCCTATTCTTATATTCATGAAGTTTGACTTAATACTCTGAGGTAACTGGAGCTCTCACCCTGAATAAAAAAGTGTCGCCACGAAATTTGACATTTATGTATGTAGTGGCTGTCAGCTGTCTCATATGACCATACGTATTTTTTTAAAGTGTAGGTGAGACGGAAGACAGCCACTGTGTTATTTGTGGTATTCAAAAAATTGTTCGTACTGCACGCTCCAGTTACCTCAGTATTAAGTCGAACTTCATGCTTATATTAATCGCATAGTATATATTCTTTGCCCCAGACCAACCAGTCGAACTTAGCTGTCAAAATGAATTTGATGACATGCGGGACAGCGTAATTTGTTTGAAATGTTCTAACTTTTCAATAGAAACCACAAACAAAATGTTTGACATACGAATTACCACACTGAAAAAAATCGAATGCCTGAGAATCGGGCCCCATACCCAGAGATCCCGGGTTCGATTACCAGTGGGGGTAGGTACATATTGTATTGGTTTGGTTGGTTTAGTGGTAGGACTTGTTCTAAGCCCATCTGGCTAGCCACCATAATCTTATTAGGCCTGGCGCCATAACAACGATGTTTTCAGCATTGTTGTGTTCAGATAAGATAGAAAGTTCCTCAGTAGTCGAAGATTCCGGGAGTAGTGCGTTTCCACCTTCAGCCTTATCTTCACTCACATTAGGTGTGATGAAGGCTAGGCAGTAGGTACTATACTAGCCCGTTGTGGATAAAAAAAAACAATCGCGCGTTTAAAAGTAAAAGCGGTCCCCGAGCGGCCCCCAAAATTAGTCCGCCAATGATTTCAGTACAAACTGATACAAACCTTAAAGTATGCATTTGTGATGCAAAGTTTTGCCTTACATTGTATATTTTGTATTGTATGCCTCTTCCTGCAATGGCTGCAATATGAAGGTCAAATCCATTACATTTACTTTTTAATCATGTCCTACTCGTACCTACCTCAGGAGAAAGTCCAGCCTCTCACTGCAATGGATTACCTAGATCATAATTTAGTTGTAAAAAATAATAATAATGTTGGCATCAGTTATTTATCACGTTTTGTAGTGCATCGATTACAGCCATCGTATACGGCATTTGTTTACGTATTTTAAGTGTGAAACGATAAAATAAATGTAGAGACACTTGTTTTACATTAACTTTATTTATTGCTTTTACGCCGTGTAGGTGTACTACCTGTACGGTAGAAGACGCACGAGGTGCTATTATTTATTCCGTGTCAGGAGTCATTGAAAGTCCTGGCAGGCGAGGGCGAACGCACACAAACTGCAATAAAAGCCTTATGTCACTTGAGCCACGCAATGGACGTAAGTAATTAGAAATTACATGAGCATCGTACACGAAACGCCGATCAAACAAGGAAGCTATAGTTACATGGTCGCATTCACCCGCGAACGTTATGCAATATTTGTGCTATTTTTTCTACTAATCAAGTTCATGAATGAAGCTAATACGTGGAACGTCACAGATGCCTGAAGAACGGTAACGGAGTTTCTAAACGTTAGGTATCTATTCCTGATAAAAATAATATAGTAAAAGCCGGACGAATTAGTTGTCATTCATTCATTGTTTTGTATCATTTGGTTAATAATTGACTATTATTATTAAGTTATCTTTTAATTTGAAGAATTGGCCTCTAGTTAGCTACTTACTCAATGAAAAATTTGCTGTAGATCTTAACCCTTTTATAAACCACTGCAATTACGAGGACAAACATAAAGGTACCTACTTGTCGTTTATAATATTCAAGAGACTAATAATATGTTTTATATACTTAATAATAATAAATTTCTTACAATCACACAATGAGTCACACCAACACATCAAAATATGACTATAAAAATTACTGCATTTAATGCGCGTAATCGTGCAAGTACTAATAATTTTTTTTTCATCGAAATCTGGCCAGGATTTCCAAAGATACAGCGTTGTAAAGTTTCACCATCTTTTAAAAAATTGCTTTCCTTGCGCGCTATTGCGATGACGTCATGTCGCACTGACATCTCCGTTTGCGGCTGTTGCGGGTGATTTCCGTCTAACTGTACCTACATAGAGTTCGTCTGTGCGCAATCTTCGCGCGACTCGTGCGTTTTTGACGCTAGTTACAGTACATTTTCTTCGTTCTAAGGTTATGGTAAATGATTAGTATTCAATTTCGACCGCGCGCAGGCGCACTCTAAAACTGTCACCTACTGTCGATACCGAAAGACATTTATCCCACAAACTTATCTGACCCAGTGGTGGAGGCGCCACTAGCAGTATAAAATTATCGAAATGGCTGTCAGTTTTTAGGGTGCATATTTAACTACCAAGTCAGTTAAGGTTGTAAGTACATTTTGTTTTGACGGTTGCTATATGTATTGACAGAATTCCGCCCGCCATTACGAAAGTTGATTTAATTTATTTTTCACGAAAATAAATCATTATTTGAAGGTGTTTTTTCACATGGGCTCAATACAAAATTTCTTAAACATTTCATTGATCGACTATAAGAAAAATAAATAAATTTATTACGAAACCGTGAGAGAGCAACTATATAGCCAAAGGATTCTATGTAGGTATACGGAAGTGCGACGTGACGTCACACGTTAATGCCATTGGTTCACCCAAATTTTCCTCGGAGGCCGTACTTTAACGTTTAATATCTCAGTCATTTTTGAAGATAGGAAAAAAATAAAAACAGATTATTTTTTCTCGAGTTACATATTTTTTAGATATGCTGATAACAAAAATCATTGGTGTGACTCATTATCTAGCGCTTATGTAAACTGTGTTCTAGTTAACGGATAAATATACTTACTTACATATACTTACTGAAATACTTTTTTTTGTAAATACATACTTAATTTAAATACATGGATAACACTCGGACCAAGACAAATAGACATAGGAAAAATGTGATAGTAAAAAACCACGAGCCCTATAAGTAGCTTTCAGGCGGGATTCGAACCCGCGCTTCCGGGAATCCGGCCCGATGCTCTGACCAACTAAGCTACCGAAAGGCCTACACGACTCGTCGAATTTTGCTATCACTTTTTATGCTGTAGGCCAGCGTTGCTTCATCAATGTGAGGAAACCCTCGCATCCGAAAGAAACACTTTTACAAATGTTTAACAATCGATTAAGATGAAACAGCCATATTGAGATTTTATAATATTTTTATGCATTCACAATACAATTTTTGTAAGTATAGGAAAAATGTGATAGTAAAAAACCACGAGCCCTATAAGTAGCTTTCAGGCGGGATTCGAACCCGCGCCTCCGGGAATCCGGCCCGATGCTCTGACCAACTAAGCTACCGAAAGGCCTACACGACTCGTCGAATTTTGCTATCACTTTTTATGCTGTAGGCCAGCGTTGCTTCATCAATGTGAGGAAACCCTCGCATCCGAAAGAAACACTTTTACAAATGTTTAACAATCGATTAAGATGAAACAGCCATATTGAGATTTTATAATATTTTTATGCATTCACAATACAATTTTTGTAAGTATAGGAAAAATGTGATAGTAAAAAACCACGAGCCCTATAAGTAGCTTTCAGGCGGGATTCGAACCCGCGCCTCCGGGAATCCGGCCCGATGCTCTGACCAACTAAGCTACCGAAAGGCCTACACGACTCGTCGAATTTTGCTATCACTTTTTACGCTGTAGGCCAGCGTTGCTTCATCAATGTGAGGAAACCCTCGCATCCGAAAGAAACACTTTTACAAATGTTTAACAATCGATTAAGATGAAACAGCCATATTGAGATTTTATAATATTTTTATGCATTCACAATGCAATTTTTGTAAGTATAGGAAAAATGTGATAGTAAAAAACCACGAGCCCTATAAGTAGCTTTCAGGAGGGATTCGAACCCGCGCCTCCGGGAATCCGGCCCGATGCTCTGACCAACTAAGCTACCGAAAGGCCTACACGACTCGTCGAATTTTGCTATCACTTTTTACGCTGTAGGCCAGCGTTGCTTCATCAATGTGAGGAAACCCTCGCATCCGAAAGAAACACTTTTACAAATGTTTAACAATCGATTAAGATGAAACAGCCATATTGAGATTTTATAATATTTTTATGCATTCACAATGCAATTTTTGTAAGTATAGGAAAAATGTGATAGTAAAAAACCACGAGCCCTATAAGTAGCTTTCAGGCGGGATTCGAACCCGCGCCTCCGGGAATCCGGCCCGATGCTCTGACCAACTAAGCTACCGAAAGGCCTACACGACTCGTCGAATTTTGCTATCACTTTTTACGCTGCAGGCCAGCGTTGCTTCATCAATGTGTGGAAACCCTCGCATCCGAAAGAAACACTTTTACAAATGTTTAACAATCGATTAAGATGAAACAGCCATATTGAGATTTTATAATATTTTAAAAAATGTGATTTTTTTTTTACTATCACATTTTTCCTATACTTACAAAAATTGCATTGTGAATGCATAAAAATATTATAAAATCACAAATAGACATGTTCATACACAAATATTTGTTTTGTTCGGGAATCGAACCTGAGACCTCTAGCGCAGAAGGCAGGTATCCTACCCCTGCGCAAAATCGGTCGTCATATAGTTTAGATAAGATATTTAAATTATATATTCTTTAAGCTTTATTTTGAACCACGCAACGAATTTTGATTCAGTTTTCAATGATATTTAGAAAATTTATTCCCGAAGGTTTATACACACAAAACATTCTAATTAAGTATTTGTATAATAGAGAAAATTCCATGTCTTGAGAAGAAGCCATAAAAAAATAAATTCGAGCGCTTACATTGCGAACGCTGGCCAAACCGTACGAAAATTGTATATCATAAAAAGGCCTAAAAACAGACCGTGATATCATATGTCTATCTCCGAAGACTCTACATTTTTAACCGACTTCTAAATCAATAAGGAGGAGGTTCTCTATTCGTCTGTATGTATGTTTTTTTTTTTTTTTTTTTGTGTATGTCCACCGATTACTCGAAGACGGCTGAACCGATTGAAATGGTTCAAACGTTATTACATCAGGTTGGTTTCCAAGTTGGTCCCATTTTTTGAAATTTTGAAATCGGTTCAGTAGTTTTCAGGAAATCTTGAAAATACTGTCGTTTTCGTTACCACTTTATGTGAATTTAATACGTACCTTTAGGCATAACTCCTTTGTTTATAAACCGATTTAGATGATTCTTGTTTTGTTAAAAAGGGATACCTCAAGGTATTTTAACCGACTTCGAAAAAGAAGGTTTTGAGTTTCATCACATACCTATTTACCAGAAAACACGTAAATTGCCTGCACGATGCACTAAAAAGAGTGAAATAAAAATTATTTTTATAAAAAAATAAAACCGCCTTCTCAAAAACCACATCAAAAAGTAAGAAATAATTCCTCACCAAATAAATAACGTAAGTACTTTGAAGTCGGGCGGGTTTTAACAAAAACAACAAAAAATTGTAAATGTTTCACGCCCGACTTCAAAGTACTTACGTTATTTATTTGGTGAGGAATTATTTCTTACTTTTTTGATGTGGTTTTTTAGAAGGCGGTTTTATTTTTTTATTATCTTTAAGTACTACCTAATTAATTTAAAAATAAGTATTCCTTTATTTTCAAAGCTTTTCTTCTAATCAGTATTAATACTTATCCAAATAAGTATACTAGGTAGTAGACTAGTATAGTATTATATTATCTGTGGTAGTAGTTACCTTTGCCATTTAATGTATACATAGGTCAAAATTGTCCTTTACCTTATTTCATTTAAATTAATACTTTAGAAATTTATCATAGATTTAAAATTACACGCAACCAAAAAAAGCACTTTTTGCAACGAGACGTTATCACTATCGAAGTAACTACCAACAAATTGTTTAAAGGACCCCGTACAAAGCCGGTCCGGGTCACTAGTTACAAATAAACACTGGCCCAGGAATCAAATGATATATAGGTAATATGTCAAAGAAAACAACTTTGCCGACCTTCACGGTTTACTTAGTATTTACATTTATTACTATTTCTCGAAGGTCAACAAAGTAGGCTCAGATTTGGCAATCCCCTCTTAATAATGCATGGTTTTTATTTATAATTAATCAATGTTAATTAATCTTGTAGGAATATTTCGTCATGTCAAATAACAAACAAATAATAACTCTGTAAGGAAATTGACGTTTATTTAAAAAAATAATATTTACAGACTGATCCTTTAACAATACTTAATTGTAACTTTTTTGCATTGCAATGATAAATAAGTAGGTAAGTATCTAATTAAGCAGATCAGTGCGTAATAAAGATAAAGAGCGAGGGTACCTTTCACGTTTCGTTTTAATCCAGTAGGTACAGCCTTCAAGTTTTTTCAATGTGTGAAGAGCAATTGCAGAAATACACCATGGCCAGGCCAAGTGCCCTAAGCGTAAAGAAGAGTTGCGATAGCTACTGATAAAGGTTAACGTTAATGTGCGTGGCTTATTGTACTATTTTATCCTCTTGCTATTCAAAAAGTAGTAACCTCGTATGATTCGTCTTAATTTCCAAACACGCCATGTTTGGAAAATATGATGAATCGAAAGCTGTTAGAAGATTATTTGATTAAGGGTACTTTTGACTTTGAGTTGGACTTTCACCTTCAGTCCGCTTTCCTTTGTGAAATGAAAATGAGTAAGCAATGGGAGAAGACTATACAGGATGGAAAATGGGCCCTGGAGGAAGACTGCCTTTAATGTTAGCTAATTTTACTGACAGGAAACATTATTTTATTTTTAAATGAAGATTGAGGAATTCTGAAAGTAATAGGATAATTTCCTGATAAAAGTTCCAGGCACCAATTTAATCAGTTGACAGTCTAAATAATCCAATGCAAGTAGGTAGCTATTTTTATCAGCCTTAATTGTTGGAATGAGAATGGAAACCTTAAGGTCTCTTGTTTTACAGGAAGCGGTGATGTAGATCACTTTACTTTTGCTCATTTACAAATAAACACGATCACAACTTGTTTCGTACAACTGGAGCGATAACAATTTAAATTGCATTGTGAATACAAAAAAGTAATAATAAATATTTACAAAATTTTACATATTGAACCTTTGAGAAAGCTTGTACTTCTAGCACACTTCCAGGTTCCAGGACTGGACGTCACTCTTCTTAATAATATAAGTAATATTGGCAAGGCTGAGTTCTAAAAAGAAAACGAGAATAAACACATCTTCTAAAGCGTGTTTTTTCACAGTTGAATAATGGTTTCTCTACATACAGATGTCTTTTTTAAAGATAAAGATGTGGACCTTTGAGCTCATTGCTTCTAGGGCGACAACTGTTTGAGAAATTATAAACAAAAAAGAAAATTAAACCGCCTTTAAAACTCATTTCTCAAAAACAGGTTAAAATGTGAAATAAGTTGAATTGAATTGAATGCAATTCAAAGGAACTGCGGGGCCTATACTTACTGATCAGGGGGCCGATTCTCAGGCAATCGAAAAAAGTTCACTTTTATAGCTCGAAATTCAAATATTTTACGAAGATAACACATTTTGTGTATTGTCAGAATTTCACAATCGCAAAAGTTCGATCGAAAACCAGTCGAACGCTACGAGTGGTAGAAACCAATAGATGTTCGTATACGAACTTAGCTGTCAAAATGAATTTGTTGACATGTGAGACAGCTTAGTTTGTTTGAAACGTTCTAACTTTTCAATAGAAACCACAAACAAAATGTTCGACATACGAATTACCACACTGAAAAAGTTCGAATGCCTGAGAATCGGGCCCCTGACCGAAGTCGATGCCATGCCTATTATGTATTTGATAGGTTACAAATTCACACCACTGAAAGATCAGATGCAAATATGAATTTTCCACTTATATCAGTGTTTTGTGTATACAACTAAAGTTAAAGTTGTAAACAAGGTAAAGAATTTAAAATTTTCATCTATCAGCTAACTATAAATATTACGTTGCGAAAGTGTTCATAAATATTTATGATTTATTTTATCAAAACCTTGACATTAACGTAATCGTGGTAATATTATTCGATCTGACGACGAACGTGTTACCTTTAAAGGTAAGTAGTTAGAATAAGATAGAGCTTGTAAGTAAACAAATAGCTCTAGTTTTTATGTAATATCATTATGTCAATTAAGTCTCGGTGAATTTTTACCGAATTAAAAAATAATTTCAGTTTTCTGATTATTCAAAATATAAGACGCCATTCTGTAAGATATCATTTAATTGTTCAGAAGTCGGAATGACCTTCCATTTGTCAATGTTTAGACAAAATACCTATAAGTACCTAAGTGAAGTCAAGTTGTTTCGCAATTGTTTGACAACTTGAGATCTCTATTATTCGGAACCGTACCTACAGATCCTGAGTGTTACAATATTTAACGAAGATGCGTTAATGGTTCTTCAGAATACTAATAAAAATTATCAATAAGGTAAAAATACGAATCCTATATGAAGCCTGATTCACCAACATGTTTCTGTTGTGTAATGATAAAATTGAAAATTTTACTCTATCATTCCAGATTATTGCATTTATAGTGATTTTGGCGATGAAAAAGGTTTTTATGAAGCGCTGCAGGCTTCAGGGTTCCAGACGTAGTAACTATTTAGTAATCTGTGGTTCCAGTGTGAACGTTCAAGGTGCTAAAAAAAAGAATAAGATTAATGGCAGCTTTTGAGGTAAGTATAATATTTTAATCGTTTAGAAACCGGTAAAAATTATAAGAGAGTCAAAACTGGGATTAAGTAAAGCTCTTTCACTAGGTGGTACCTACTCAGAGTTTTAACCGCCTCTGTGGTCTAGTGGTAAACACCATCGACCGGTATCAGACTCAGAGAGATCTCGGGTTTGATTCCCAGTGGGGATACAATATTGTATTCGGTTTGGTAGGTGGTAGGGCTTGTCTAAGTCCACCTAGCTAGCTACCACCATCGTATCTAAGTCTGACGCCATAAAAACAATGTTTTCAGCATTGTTGTGTTCCGGCCTTCGTTCAACAATAACGCCTATGTTGATCGAAGGTTCCGGCAGTTAGTGATAAGATTGCCAGGTCCTCAGTAACGGAGGATTCCGGGAGTGGTGCGCTTGATGAAGGCTTAGCTAGCACTACCCTGTTGTGGATAAAAAAAGAGTGCATGCGTTTCGTGTGTGTATAAATAAACGTGTTTTTTTTAGGGTTTCCGTACCAAAACGGTAAAAAGAAACCCTTATGGTGAGACTCAGTCTGTCTGTCACAACTGGACATCTCGAGAACTACTAATGCTATCAACTTGTGGAATAGTTTTAGATGGCGTTTGCCCAACTATTTTGCAAATAAGAGAGAAATAAAAATATTTATATTTTTATAGCAACAGAGACTGAAAGGGGGTCATAAAAATTCGAAGTGGGGCTACTAAGGAAGGCATATGGGCATATGAAAGAGCGCTGCTTGCAGATTCTTAAACATTCTTTTCTTTTTTTCTTAAACCGCAAAAATTTCGACTTTTGATGAAGAATAAAAATAAAAAAAACCGTTCCCCCTCTTAACTCCGAAGTTTGCGCAGAGAAAAATCTGAAAATATTTTATGTGATAGAAGTTTATGTAAAGATTACAGGAAAAATAAAACGATGTCTCTAAATACTAAACTTTTTCAGAAATCATCAACAAATTTATTTTAGTTCCAATATTGGTCAAAAGCTGGCGTTGACCTAAAACTGCAATATTCTACACCGCAAATGCTCTGACAAATCTAGCCTCGCCGATGAAAACATTTTTACGTTAAATTAATTAAAAATTAAAATAAAATAGAAATTGTTTATTTCATAAACGATTTTCATTGTCTCAATTTTATGTTTAAAGACCCAATAAGGCTTGATTAAAATTAATGATGGTACGAAACCCTCGGTGTGCGAGTCCGACTCACTCTTTACCGGTTTTTTTTAATTATCATATTACCTACCTATAATTTTTATCGTAGCAATAAATAGAAACGCGAACATCTTACTTAGCAGTTAATTTTTATTTTAAGATTATTTTTATAATATTTATTTTTACTAGCGCTCCGCCCGCGACTTCGTCTGCGTGGAATATAAATATTGACGCTACTTTGAACTAAAAAAAGAATGTTTATAACTATTAATTATTTAAAAAAATTGTAATTAAATTACTGGATCAGAATTTGAGTTAATTCGTCATAGCGACTCAGCGCAGTTTTACCCGCATGATACCCGTTCCCGTAGGAATATCGGGATATTAGGTAGTTAGTCTATGTAACTTAGGAATAATGTTGCTTTTAGTAGGTGAAATAATTTGCAAAATATGTAGGTCCCGTAGTTTTTGTGTTAATTCGTTATATCGGCTACACGCGGCCGCACGGTACCCGTTCCCGTAGGAATATTGGGATAAAATGTAGCTTATATCACTCAGGAATAATTTAACTAAGTAGCTTTAGATAAGTGAAAAAATTCAAAATCTTCCAGTAATTTTGGAGTTTATTGATTATCCCCTTTTTAGCCCCTTACGGGGTAGGGGCTTAAATTCCAGAAATCTTTTATAAGTGCTCACTTATTTCATTGATGATCTATTAACAAAATTTCAAGTGAATCCATTGAAGAAATAATAAGTTTCATTCAGACGCGGACCCCCTCTTTTACCCCCTTGGAGAGGGAATCTTTTATCTGTGCTGTGTTCACTTACGTCACTCGAAGAACCTATGTAGGTACAAAGTTTCATGGGAGTTCATTAAAGAAACAAAAAGTTTAATTCAGACTTGGACCCCCTTTTTAACCCCCCTAGAGGGATAATTGCCAAAAATCCTTTCGTAGTGCTCACTTACTTCACGTGAGGGACCTAAGGAGGATACACAAAGTTGTTGCCATTGAAGAAATAAAAGTTTCATACAAACTCTTTTCCCATTTTTACCCCCTTAGGGGGTGACATTCCAAAAATCCTCTCTTAGTGCTCCCATATACTCCCCAAGGAACATACATGCTAAATTTCAGCTTCTTGCGCTTGAAACTACTGAGCTTGAAACACTGAGCTGACCTTAGGGGGGAATCTCCCAAAATCGTCGCTTAGTACTACACTCCCCAAGCAACATATGTGCCAAATTTCAGGCTCTTGCGCCCAGTAGTTTTGACTGTTGATTGTCTGTCAGTCATGCAGTAACGCAAGAGCAAGGAATTTATAATACAACAGGAAGGTGCACTGCTGCTAAAAAACGGTCCTAATGAGATAGTAAGAACGAGGTCAGTTTATCTCACTCCATCCCATTACGGCGGCCACGAACATGCGCGACGGGCGGCGGGCGGCGACGAGCGAATTGCGAACTTGACACAACGAAGACGGAAAACGTCAGAAAACGTCATTCGGCTTGTAATGTTGCTACTTTAACATTCTGAAATCTATCATTCAAATTCTTTTCTAGGATAAGCCATAAAAAACTTAGACGACCTGATACATTTTTATGCTTGATACGGTAATACCTAAATTAAAATGCGATGTTTTCTATTGACTAAAAATAATACGAAGCGGAAATTTTACGAAATTTATTTTTTATCACGAAAGTTGTGAACCATAAATCTACTTAACCTGTTATTTAATAGTGCTGGCAATTTTAGAGAAAGGGACACCCTCACCTCGTTCTTGCGGTCTCAGCTGGACCGTTGACATTTTGTATTGAAATATAAACCTTATCTCTTAAAATTAAAGTGTATTTTTAAATACACAAAAATACGGAGTGCACCTTCCTGTTGTACGTAGTACTTATAAATTCCTTGCGCAAGAGTTTTATATTATACTAGCGCTCCGCTCGCGACTTCGCCTGCGTGGACCCCCTTTTTACCCCTAAGAGGGCGAATTTTCAAAAATCCTCTCTTAGTGCTTCCTTAGACTTGTTGCCAGAAACAAACATGCCAAATGACAGCTTCTTCCACCCAATAGTTTCGGCTGTGCGTGATGTCTGCCAGTAAGTCAGTACTCAGTACCTATCGCAAGAGTTTTATTATATTAGAAGGTCACTTTGTGATCGGATTTCCTTTGTGATTGTACTAACATTTTTGCATTCTTGTAATATATTATGTTAATATTATATTGTAACTTGAATTAATTTACCTAAATTGTCTTTGTTACTTTATAATTAACTTTATCTATCTATCTAGACTTCAGCTATTAACTACATGAGCTGGCACACATCTGAATTAGCCAATGTGTATGTAATTTTGTTTTACGAAGGTGCTCAAATAAATAAATAATACTTTCCATACAATAAATATATTATACCCACTTATAAAACACTCCCTACAATTTATTTAAATAAAGTTGTAAGTACACGACCATATTGAAAAAACTATAAATCATTAACCAAAACCGGCAATTTATAGTTAACAATGCAAGAGGCTGGACTTTAATAAAAATTTCACGCCGTTCTGACGACCGTAAAGTTGCTGAACGGTTGGGTACTATGTCACACTAACACCTCGCTTTTCCAATGCGTTACATTTCAAGTAATACTTGGTGAGACATGGTACTAAAGTGTAAAGCTACTTAAAATGCCGCCGATACTTCCGAAAAAGCTGCTCAATTGTGTAGTAGGGTCCGGAAGTTGTTGTCGATAACGTGGGCTCCTTATATGGGGTCTTTCTGGCCCTTGGAGCAATAAATTACTGCATAATGAATCTTCTTGTGAGTCGCGAGCAATAAGTCTCGAACGGGTGGATCTTCGTTTTGATGGGCCGATACTAACAAGTTCCTGTTTCGACTCATCACATGCAAGGCTGAATTTTAATATTAAGTATAAGTAGAAAAAGACGCCTTGGAGGATTCTTCATTCATGGTTATGTTATTTTAATTTTTATTTTTTTGCATTCACAATGCAAATTTTTATTACTGAAAAATTGAAAATGCAGTATTTAGAAAAAATCGACCCGTCTCACAATCAGCTCCGATGGGACTCGAATCCATGACCTTTCGCTTTCCCTTTCGCTTAGAGCAGTCGCCCGGAAAGCGAAAGGTCGTGGGTTCGAGTCTCATCGGAGCTGATTGTGAGACGGGTCGATTTTTTCTAAATACTTCATTTTCCATCTTTCATGGTTATGTTGTTTTTTTTAAATATGTTTATGGCGAGCGGCCGCCCGGCTAATTCCAGTATCTCGTATTAACTGAAGTTTTCAAATACAGCCTATTCAACATTCAACAAAAGGTAAATGACCATGGCCAAAGCACATTGCTAGGGTTTTGGACTAAATGCTGCCCATGCTTAGGAGTAAATATTTATAGAAACAATTAAAAATACTCCCATGTCTGGGCAGCATTTGATCCAACTCCAATACAAAGACCGGAATTGTCCTTTATCTAAATACCATTACTTTAGTTAATCTCACCATCAATTTCAAATCTCTTACATTCATTTATCGCCTCTGTAGTGTAGTGGTACACACCACCGGTATACAACCCAGAGGTCACGGGTTCGATTCCCATTGGGTGGGGGTACATATTGTATTCGGTTTGTTTTTAGTATTGTTGGGTTCCGGCAGTTAGAGATAACATAGTTCCTCAGTAATTGAGGAGGAATGCGCTTCCATCTTTAGCCTTATCAGCACTTAACGTGTGATGTGTGTTATTAAAATTCGGCCAAGTGCCAGGGGGACACATGACTCTAACAAAATTTTGCAATTTAAAGCTTAATAATTCACAAACGGATGCCTCAATCAAAAACCTGTTGTTACAAATCCGCAATATTTTTAAAATTGCTAACCAATGACATCCCACACTATGGGGTTAACAAGAAAAAAATATTGCATCTCCACTTTACGAGTAGGGGAAGTACCCTAAAAAAAACGGGTTTTTAGGTTAGGTTAGGAATTTGACAAAAAATGAAAAAAATACGAAAATGAAACAATAGCGAAAGGACGATGGGACAAAACGCCCCCCAAAACCCATTTCCGACCAACAGATTTGAAATGTATCTCAGGTGAAAGATATCAATATAGTGTCAATTTTTTACTATGGCGACATCCCTCAAATGTGAAAATATTATTTTAGTATTGTTATTTATTACAAAAGTAGCACCAAAGTTAATAAAAAAGTTTTGATTTTGACATTGAATATAGCAATTTAGATTTTTACTTTTTTTGCATTCACAATGCAATTTTTATGGTTGAAAAATGGAAAATGAAGTATTTAGAAAAAATCTACCCGTCTCACAACCAGCTCCGATGGGACTCGAACCCACGACCTTTCGCTTTCCGGGCGACTGCTCTAACCACTGAGCTACGGCCACCACCACTAACGACTCCGTAGCTCAGTGGTTAGAGCAGTCCCCGAGGTCGAGGGGGGGACGGGTCCCATACAAATTTGCCCATTGCCCTTTGCCTTCGTATTCTAATGACATTGTAACAGTTTTTCGATCAGTACCCCTAGTGTAAGTTTTTATGTCAAGCAAACGCAAACTATTTCGATTCCGTATATATGTCAATTTGTATGAAAACTATATTCAAAATCGTTTATTCAATTTAGGTTTGTTTAATACCACTTATGAACGTCAATGAAGCTACGCCATCGGTTCGCAAATCCTACGGCAGGAGACCTTGTAGCGAGAAGAACCGGCAAGAAACTCGCCAAGGGCTATTTTTTTCTCCCTGTTTTAACTTATACAGAGTCGTCAAATTTGAAAAATGAAAAATAGTAAGGTTACTTTCCATCACAATACAGAATACCGCTTAAATTAAGTACAATTTTGCTTATTACCTAAAACAGTAAACAATTTTCAACCAAACAAGGAATCAAATAGTTTAATGAACACACTAATCTTAATCTTATTCACATTATATTATAGGATTAATAAAAAGGAAACTGCAAGCTGCGCCGTATATTCAAATCTATAAGTATTAACAAATAAAAGGATTTTTTGTATAAATAATACAATTATTAGAAAAATTGCTGTAACTGTAAGACACGGGTACCAAAATTACCATGAGACACACCAGCTCGCTCATAAAACTATATAAAACTATATAAATCATATCCCGAACACCTTTAACACAAGTAGACATGAGCAGACCCACCCCACTGGCAGCACCCGTTCACGAGCATGACGCATGAGCCAGCCATCGCTTCGCTCAACCATATTTTAGGGAACGTAACGACCCGCTAGAAGCGCGCTACTCGCGGCTAGAGGCGCTAATACAGTTTACATACAAATTGACAAAAATACGGAATCGAAATAGTTTGCGTTTTTTGACATAAATACTTACACTACGGGCACTGGTCACGTGCACTGAAAAAAAAAATGGTTACTCAAACGAGAATTATCGTTCACTGTACTATTTTTATAGTGCTATATGTGACAACCCTGACGGTTTGTATGGTCTACTCCACAATTATCGTTAAATGCAATTGTTCTTGTTACGATAAAAATTGTATATTTGACAATTTATTATGGTATAGTACACTATTAATGTATGTTGTCTGCAACAAAAACATTTCGTTGTATTTACAGAACCTCCATTAGGCTCAACATGATTATATGGTAGCATTTATTAAGCTTATTGTAACAATTACAAAATATTTTGTAAAATATCCATTGGTTTTAGTACTTGTTACCATAGAGATTTGTTGAGCTAACTACAGGAAAGTTACAACTACTATGAAAATACGTTGCACCTACTATAAATATATGTTGTACCTACTATAAATATATGTACCATATACTATTCAGAATATGTTACACCTACTATAGGTAGTGTTAGCAGATGGGGTTAATACCATTGTTATCAGTATATACTGAAGGTAAAAAATATGTGCCCAATTTTTATAAATGATTTATAAAATAAGCACATATTTAGTTACGTTCAGTATATACTGATAACAATGTCAAAGAGAATAAAAAGAACTATTTTATACCAATCATCTTCTTATTTATTAAAAAAAATATGAAAATGTTCACAAAGTTTTAAGAGAGTTCAAATCACTGGAACCTACTTCAGTATGTGAATAACTCAATCTATATTAACAACTTTTACTATGGAGTCAAATACGAAATCGCGTAAAAATTATCAGCTGTTCTATACACTTTGGTTCAATAGGTATTGTACTTTTCTATAGATGGAACAGCTGATAAATTTTCATGATTTCATTGTTGACGTAGTAAAGTTGCTTGTATTGAAAAAAGTATTTCACCTCCTGAAGTTTCTGGAGTAATAGAAAAAACTTTTTGTATGAAAGTTAGTTTCGAATTGTTAGAAAAAACTTTTACACTTGTATGGATCAGCTGAATTTTTGAACGATTTCGGAAAAGAAGGTTTTATACAAAAATTACAAGTACTCTTACAGCCAAATACTCAAAAATTCCATAGTAGTATGCAAGTATATTATGTTGTTGGAACTTATTTCTCAGTCTTTCGATGGTAGTAGTGGTAGTAGATCTGCTGCGGTACAGATGTGAGTAATAAATCCCTCACTGGCTTCTTGTTTTGATGGTCGCCAGCTAGATTTCCTTCCTTTTGCTAGTGGGTTTCCCAACTTTGGTTCAGTACCCCGTAAATCATCGTCATCTGTAAACACAATAGATAACTTTGTAACAATATTTTCTGTTATGGTAATTTATAATGAAATGTTAAATAGTATAGGTATAATGAAATTTAATATATATTTGTAGATATAGCGTAGTTGTTTCTTTTTGACTGTTAAATATGAAAAATACACCGCATTAAACAAATTATACATGTATGATTGTATGTTTCGAAAGAAACAAAATACTTATATCTTTCGCAATATTCAACGCTAGTAGGTACCTAGCTAAGCAGCAAACCTTCGAAACAATTGTACTTACTTTTGCACTAAGTGGGTACCTAGGTGTGATTTCACATGTAATTTAATTCATGAGCTTCATCATCATCATCACCATTATCAGCCTTTCTCGACCCACTGCTTATTTATTATTTATTTATTCATGAGCTTATCATCAATTAAATTACACGTGAATAGAAATACGCAACTGTCTACAGATTTATGAATAACCCAGGTACTTACTTTTGAATACGTCGATGTATTCTGCCAGCGACCAATCCGTCAGGATTTTAGCGATGTCTTCGTTCATTTTAATCAAATTAACAACACAACAACAGACGACAGATAGTTTTAAATAATAGATCACTATTCTTTACCCACAATTTGCGCATAAATCAAGTTTTTTAAAGATTTCCTAAATTGTACGCTGCGCGATCGACTCCAACGCACGAATGAAAAAAACAAACATGGCCGATTTCCGCCCCACCCCCGGCTTTGTACTCGGAACACATAATTTTGTTTATGGTACTCAATTTATTGTAAAATTTAAATTAATGGGTATCTATTACTCCGCAAAGTTGTTAATGCAATATTTCACTTTGTTATGGTGACAAATCGCTCAGTTTAAAATGTATAAACAAAACAGTATGATTCCACTACATGAATTATTGTTACCGTTACAATATCACATTTACTATAATCGCGCCGTAAAGACTACGATATGACTTGTATTTACAAATAGTTTTAGAGCATACGTTACTGGAAAAACTGTAACAGTCACTTAAATATTGTTATGAAGACAAAATAAAATCAACTATACGTTCTGGTAGTATTGTAGAATATAATTTTTTTGAGTGTGTCCGTCTTACGAATTTTCGATCTGACGGTCACGTGCCCTGACGCGATGTCCTGACTCCTGTCCTGATGCGAGCTTAACATTTTTTCCTATCACAAAAAGTGCACAAGGCCGCTAAAGAAGTTTTCTTCAAAATTTTACTTCACCACTTTGTCGGCGTGATTACTATGTATATTTATGCTAAATTACAGCTTTTTAGTACTGAGACTCTATGAGCTAGGCTGGGGACAGACAGACGGACAATGGGCAAACGGACATGGCGAAACTATAAGGAACCCTTACCTTGTTGACTACGGAACCCTAAAAAGGTGTGATGAAAAAAAAGGCTACCCTAGGTTGTGGGTAAAAAAAAATCAGATCGATAAAAGCTTACAGACTAACAAAGTTTTTTTAACATCTTATCTCTTATACGATTTGTTAAATAATTTTCCCGAAATATGTTTTTCATCCCAGCAAATTTCCTGTTCGCATTTTCCGGAACCTGCCTACTGTTGAAATGCACACATTTCTCTTAAATTCAGTGATTTACTAAGATCCCCTTTTAGTTATTTTAATGAAGTTGAAAATTAATTATTTCAAAATATGAAAATTAATTTAATGAAAATTTCAAATGAGATTGCTGAAATTTTGAAAATGAAATTTCAGAAAATATGAAACTGAATTTTCTGAAAATAATAAAACGGATTTTCTAAAACTATAAAAAATATTTTTCTGAGTAATCAGATATACACCAATACGAATACATAACGAAAATAAATTGTATTTCTTCAGGCAAAAGAAAAGTAAGTAGGTACTTACAGCAATAATACGTATTCATAAATTTTAAAAATAAGTCATAAATCAAAATGAATTTGCATGAATCTAAAAATAGAACTAGCATTTTCAATTTATTGATATTATTATGCAGTAGGTATGACAAAAATGTCCCATGCAGTTTTATGCTAAAAATGTTCCGAATAAAATGTTTTGGAACAAAAACAAAATGCAGCTTTTTCATTCACATTGAAATTTATTAGAGGACGAAAATAAGTAGTTGCTTTTTTATAGAAAATTTTTTCTTACGGCAAGTTCCAATACCTTAGTTCTTTATATTATATCCTAGGTCTATCTTGCTGTCTTGGTTACGTGAGTAACCGTGAATCTTTTTTGGAATGACTAAGAAAAAAATCTCAGGCACCTGAGCTAGTTGTATCTCTTGCTAAGGGTTTTTGAGACCGTCCGTTTTAGGAAATCCTACTAATATTATAAATGTGAAAGTTTAGATGTTTGGATGTTTGGATGTTATTCAATCACGCCAAACCGGCTGAAATTTGGAACACAGATACTTTGTAGCCTGGAGAGGAACAAAGGCCACTTTTTATCCCGGAAAAATGTCACATTCCCGCGGGATAACGTCGTGTAGTCCACGCGGGCGAAGCCGCGGGCGGAAAACTAGTATTTAATATTTTTTAAATTATAATGTACTCTAGCAATTAACCCCTCAAAGTCTGGATTCCCAACTATTACATAGTTTCAAGTTTTCCTCGGTTCAAGGGAAAACGCGATGCGTTCGGAGACGCGTGCGCAGAGTGACATGCACCTCCCCCCTACCCCCGCCGCTGTTGCAATCTATATAAGAATTGGGCACCAGCATAATGTTACCTGTGTGTCAGTGACCATTGCAGTGTTGTGTTGTGAACCTGTGACCCGTACCCAACCCGAAACAAAGGTACACTACCTGTTTGTTGTTGTACTTGACGTTTGAAACGTTATGGCGCGAAAAAGTTAAATCGATGATTCAGTTTCAAAAATAATATTTAAAGTTTGTAATTAATAATCAGCATAGTATAAATTACAACTAAGTACCTATAAAAGCAATACAAATTTAAATTCGGAAAAATTCTAACGTAAAACGTACTGTTTATATTACACGTTAGTGTTTGCATTCTAATAGACAGTACGTAATACATCTAGCTAAAAATTACAGTAAGTGTTCTAATCATTATCTACATTAAAAAAATTGCTTGTTCTAATGATCGATATAAACTATAATAACCAATTTTAGAAATTGTAAAAATGAATTAAAAAACATTTACGTTATTTTTTCATATTTTTTTTCTAATACCAACAAGAAAGTGGACTAAATAATTGTAATGAAAAATATTATACCATCAGATGCATTTTATGTGCAATAGACACACATACAAAACAGCCAGTCTCTCATGCCCCACAGACTCAAGTCCGCCTGCAGGCAACGGCCTGACAGTTGGCTGCAATCGGCCACACACTCATAGTTTTACATACAAAAACCGAATTTCAAGCCGCCTGTTCGATCGACGCCATTAAACTATGCCTATGCCCAGCAGTGGGCGTCGTTCGGCTGACATGATGTTCGATCGAGGACGGCAGGCGGCCTGCCGGTGGCGGACTGATAGGGCGACCGTGACCTGACGATCGTTATAACTTTGTTACCAAAGCCGTATGTTATACACAATCACTGGATCCAGCAACAGGTATAACATAATACAATACAACCTAGTTAATTAACAGTGCCTAGTTGTGAATCCACTTGTTATGTCTATTTCGAAGGATTAACTGGAACATCAAAGTTACGTACTTGTTTCGTTGTTGTGCTGGAAAATGTATGTTATAATATGGACGGTAATCAATTAACGATACCTACGTTATTTATTGTGGTATTATAGTGTAGTGCACTTTTGTAATAGTACCTAGGTAATGAAGCATGCCAAAATGAAAGCATTTTAACAAATTGTTACATGTATGTTGTGATCTGTGACACCAGAATAGTGATGTGATTTTTAACAAATTGTTACATGTTGTGGTTAATACTTCGACACCAGAATAGTAATGTGATTCTGTGAGTCAGTTGAATTATTTTCCTCTGACAACTTTTAAAGGGAGGTAATCTTTTCTCCTAGCAAGTGTAGCCTATAAGCTAATAAAAAAACTACCAAGTATAATAAGATTTATCTAAAGAAACTTTGAGTAAGTAGATAGTATATTACAAGTGGCTGCATACTAAGTTAAGGAAATGTTTCATTGTGGTAAAACGTGGTGTGGTGTGGTATGCATAAGTATGGTCATATCATTTAAAACCATGGAGCTGAAATTATGTTAACTGACCTGCAATAGAAAATCACACTAAGACCCTCACTGCAAGCAGATAAAGTCGCAAGATACCTCATAAGTATCTCACCTCTAGTTTTTTAAACATAGATAATTTCCAACTAGCTTCCCGCCCGCGGCTTCGCCCGCGTGGACCACACGACGTTATCCCGCAAGAAATTGATACTTTTCCGAGATAAAAAGTAGCCTATGTGAGGAACATAGGCTACAAAGTATCTGTGTGCCAAATTTCAGCCAAATCCATTCAGCCGTTTTCTCGTGATTGAGCATCAAACATCCAAACATCTAAACTTTCACATTTATAAAGTTGGATAGTAGGATATAGGAGGATAGGTGAGAAATGTTTTCCTCGCGCAGCCTGCCGCAACCGGATCGCCTCGGAGATAGGTAGGAAATGTTCAACGAAAACCAAATAGAAATGTCTCAATTTCCGTGGCAACGCTTGCTTGCAAAAATTGTGGATCTCTTTTTAGTTTAGTGAGAATTTTTAAAACATTTCGCTTTTAAAGTTTATTGCTTTGAAATTGAATTCCTCTTTTTACAATTCTGTTCAACGCAAATTTCGTTTTCGTTGAACAACATCATCACAGCTGTCTTCATGTTCCTACTGTTAGGACATAAAGACAGCTGAGGCCTTCCTTGTGATGGATAGAAAAATAGCACACCAATGCGTATAGGATCTAACGTCTGCAAATGTCGCCGAATCCAACGGCCTATCGTGACTTTAAGGCGATACTCGGAAAAAATGTGCTGAAGCGAGATAGCAATGAGAAAACGACCCGCGCGGGAGCGAGACCGATTTTGCAGATTAGGCAAAAAAAACACAAAATCACTTCGTATTAAAAAACTACAGCGATTTAAAACAAATGCTTCTATACGATCCTCAATATTATTGGTGTCCACTAATTAAACCAATTTCCAATAGTGTAAGTAACCCCATTTAAGAATAATCTTCACTTTTCGTATTTTTTAGAGGTCTTTTCGAAAATAAAAAGTGTCGAGGCAAAATCATAAAATCGTGTTTTTGAAACTATACGATTCTAGATAAAGGTATGAAGAAATATGTATCTTATTACCAGATTTTTAACAACTGTAACCGTCCTATAGTTTTAAATCAAAAAGTCCATATTTTTCCGAGTAGCGCCTTTTAAAGCAAGGAGGAGCTAAAAAATAAATTTTTGGTCACTAATCCTCGGATCCTCTGTGATTGAAACAACAGCCTCTCGCGATATGCACTTACCACTGTACCACCAAGCTCCTCTTATTTAACGATAATGTTTATAGAGTTCAAATACCACAAGTTCTCGTAAACTAAAGGAGGGGCCCGTTAGAAACGCTACTTTACGATGTCGTCGGTTTGTTTGCTCCATGACCTCCATAAATCGTTTAAGATTGAAGACTCACGCGTATACAAACTCATTAATATTATAGGTAGAGACATTAAAATAACGGATTTATTAAAATAATTTAATTTGCTAATAAATCAATATAATATTACACATTTTTCCGCTACGGTAAGATATTTTTAAAACAAAGTAACGTCGTTTTTAATACCGTTAGTAGGTACTAATATTATTATTTGAAAATAAAGGGCTTATACGCATCTCCCGTAGGAGATGGACCTAGTCACTACGAGCTAAAAGATCTATTGTGTTGTGTGTGACTCGCCACCTGGTTAAAGTAACTCTTTTAGCCTGGAGGCTTCCAAGAAGTCTAGAATACTCCTAGCTTCCGGGCGCATAATGTGTCGACCCAGACTGATATTGCGTTTGTGGATAAGGGGCCCGCATTCACACAGAAAGTGCCTGGGCGTTCTCTCCTGTTTACAGTAGCGGCATACATTACTGTTAGTAACTAAATTTTCAAATCATTTTGAATATAAAAAAATAATTTAGATTTTAATTAGTAAATAAATTTATATCCTTATAGTTTACGAAATGGCAAGATGAACTTGAATATTGTATTTGATCTTAAATATCTAACTCATTATGGAAAGATATTACAACATAATATTATGCGTGATATTAGCATCTTATGACATACTTATCTATCACCTTGATCTACTCACTAATTTTGAATTATTGTTTTGTTACAGTTTATAAACACCAGTCATTGATTTTGTAACTATAAATTATTTTGAAGGACTTTCAGTGAAAAGATCATTTACGATCGAGCTAAAAATATAATTCAATGGAACAAGTTTTCGACTTACATAAATTACACAATAAGTGTTTAAAATGTAAATATGAAATCGATGTTAAACTAATACAAATTATAAATTCATGTGGAACACGACATGATACGTTGAAGGTATTTCCTAAAAAAAAAAGTTTGTACAACTCATCAAATAGAGCCGTGTTGACTGATCCGTTGTTTGAATACGTGTTAATTATAATTAGCATTGGTCTGCCTCGCTTGGCGTGTCCTGCTGGCCTTGTCACCGCAAGCGGGACATGGGCTTCATACAACACCGACACGGTTGAATGGCCCGATTCTCATACATAAAAATCTAGATACGTATCCCATATTTTTAAAGGCGCTGCCTACTTATACATGCAATTTCTGATTTCAAAGTCAAGTTATGAAGTTATTAAAACGTAAAAAAGCTAGAAAAGAACAAACGCCGCCCGATAATCTGTGAACACAATAACGCCAACAGCCGTAAACATAAAAAAATACTAGAAAATTCCCACGGTATGTTCTAACGCCACGATAGATCAGTGGCTAGCGAAGGACCCGCTACGCTAGATCATTTCAAACTTAACATATTTAAGGACGAGCCGCTTGTTTCTCTTATAAAGAAACAAAACATGATAATATTAAGAAAAATCAACCAAATTTAATAATGCAATATATAGTAGTTCAACTTTCCGTCTTCATTTTGTTCATAACATTCAATTGTATTATTTTCCATCCTAGCTCAAGATGCATTCCATGACAGTCCTAGTTCTGGCTTGCTTGGTGGCCGTTGCGTTCGCGCACACCCAGTATGAGTACCAGCCAGAGGAACAGAGTATCGCCGAAGACGCAGTACTCGGAGCGCCCCAGCACGAAAGCAGCTTGAGGCCGAAGAGGAGCCTGCTGCTGTTGAAAAAGAAGCTCTTACTGGGTGAGTTCAGTCAATTGATGTTGACATGTATGACTTTGGCTCACGCAGTTTGATCTAGGTCTATTAAAAGAATAGTATTATTAATACATAATACACGCATAGCATACCAATTACTGATGAAAAAGTACTGTGTTGCCAGCCAATTTTTATAATTTTTACAGTCAGCTATACAATGCTACTGTGTTAACGCTAGATAGAGCTAAGAGATAAGATAGCCAGCTCCGGTGTGATGAAGGCTAAGTGCTACGCCATTGTGAATAAAAAAACATAAAAAAGCCAAACAGAACATTATTGATAAAAAGTCTTGTTTCAATAGTTTACTGATGACAATGTTTGCAAAATCTATCTGGTGCTTGCCTTATCTGTTCTTTTGCAACCTCTAGGACAGCGACTTAAATGTGAATAGTCCGATCAACGGGGCATTCATATGTAACCCGATAAATTCCCCCGTCGCTCAAATTTGACACGATTGTAGAGTAAGTAATGCTGATTAAGGATCTGCAAGAATCCAGGAATATTTCCAACGGCAAGTTAGAACTTAAATGACTTAAATGATGCTAAGGAACCATTCTCAAAGAAATTAGAAGCGATTTTCACGCGCTCACGGCACGTCAAAAATGACTAACTTGCCGTTGGAAATATTCCTGGATTCTTGCACATCCTGAATCAGCATTACTTACTCTACAATCGCGCCAAATTTTAATGACGTGGGAATTTTCCGGACCTCTTCATACAACGAATATCCTCGTTGATCGGACTAGTATAGCAGTCTCAAAACTGCAGTAGGTAGCAATTAAAATACCAATATGTACATACAGTCGTTCTAATGCTAAGTAAATAATTCAAACACAAAATAGCGATGTATGTACAATTTAAAGTTTACAATAAGTTGTTAGCCGTCGCGTCTGACATGCTTTTATCATGGTCAGAGATTAATTTGCTTATTGAATTTGTGACGAAGGTGGGAAGGTTAAAATCCTGTTAGCAGATAGAATAACATGGCTTAACATTAATTACTGCGGATTTTATCTAAATGAAAGCGGTAATCGGCGATCGTTATAACTTGTGAAAATACGCTTCGTAACAGGCAACACAAAAATGCACGCAAGCAAGCATCATCTGAGATCCATATTTTTGGGTTCGTGGGTTAGGCCCCCAAGTAACGAACTACTCGCTCATATATTTGTTTGTTCTGAACTGATAGGGTTAAATAAAATGTTTTTTTTACATCTAGTTTTGTCCCAAATCTGAATTCGATAGTATCAGCAGCAGGGATATCCTTTAATCATTCAGGTTAGAAGGACGTATCGTTACGTTACCAAGCCAACGCCATAGAAGTCGGATTTTGTTAATCGGGTCATTGCCGTTTTAGCATGTGCGAGGGTCGTTATTATGCATATATGGGTACACAAAACGGTCTGATGTCACTGTTAATACCGGCGCAGCGACATGTTACTGTTGTCTCAAATATTTATAGCCTGCTGAATCTACGGCTTATGAATAGAAACGATCGGTTTCATTCATTATTTCGGCCTTATATTTGGAAAGTTAAAGTGTGTAGAGAAGGTAATTTTGTAGAGATGTTTTGCCTTGCACGGTCTGATTCTTGCTTGATAACAATTTAGCAGTTTGGTCTACCAAGTCAATGAAACCGGGTTTGAAATCCTTATTTTTTCTGTTGGGTTAAATCAATGATTAAGTCTAGAAAACAACAACAAAGTATAAGAAGTTTAAACTGAGTTGCTCTTAATAACAGTTGTGTGCGTTGAGTGCCTAATTAAAATCACTAGCTTGCACTTTAATAAATGTCCTGGTAGTATGTAGAAATAATTACCGACTCTATAAAGTTGGAACGTTTCCCAATGTCCGTGGGAAATTGGTAGGTTTTACTCCCAAATTGGCAATTGGGAATATTTACAACGGCGCGTGTACAATACTCGCGGAGCGCGGCGCGAGTGCCTGCGCAACAAAAGTGATTAAAAGTACCAGATATTGGATATTGCCCATTTTTTCGTAACAGCGGGGATAAAAGTTTTAGCCTACACAGTTAGGGCAAGGATTACATTGTGTGTTTTTGCATTGTGTGATCCAAAAATGTGAAAAAATATATACATTGGTTGGTTCTATTGCCTGATGTTGTCTACTGAATTGAATTATCAGACGTCACCTACAGAATTATCTTCGTCAATTTGTCGTGTCAGTGCTAGTTTAGTAGATCTATACCCCTCTCAATCCATAGGTGTCGGATGTGTTGACTGAAGGCTTATGCCCTGTCTCAATAAGCCATAAGAAGTCATGCAGCTCCTGGGCTTCAGGCTTCTAGAATGTTGGTCTTAACAGTCGGAAAATCTATTCAATATGGGGGAAGTCCATACACATAAGTTTTTGCTTAACGCCTAAAAATTATTAAATCAAAAATATGGTTCACAATATAGAAAAAATATAATAAACAAGCAATTTACTACAGCCCAAATGTTGAAACAATGTAAATTAACCTAGTTTTGTTGTTAATTGAATTCATGAAGTTGACAACATAATATTTTTGAGATATTGATCTGAATATTTCAGATTCTCGGCTTTTGTGGAAAATAATATTTACAATTTACCGGACAAATATTTATGAGATGTTTATTAAGAGACAAAATATTTCATTATTTTGGCATTTAATTATGTTCAGATTAATACGTTGCTTCAGCCGCTTGGTTTTTTGATTTGATCTAAACAAATAAAAGCTTTATGCCCTTTCCGTTATTTTCGACGTGTTTAGTTACGATTTTGTATACATATGTACGATGTAAATATTTATCTGGCCCATAAAGCTGTTTTTCTCACTAATCCTCAAGTGAGTTACATTTTGCCTCGTAATAGTTAAAGGGGAAAATAAGTTTGTACAAATATATCCCAATAGTAATAATGCTGTATTGAAAGAAAAACGTAAACAACCTGAATTTATTTTTTTATACTTATTCTACTAGTTAGTTTGAATAACAGAAATATGATTTTGTTACTATTATCGTAAAGGTAGAGATGGAGCAATTAGATGTGTTAAAAACATTAGTTTTTAGAACCTTCAATTTCACACAACACTTTACTGAAAAATCTGCTTTTGATGAAGCGACTGCAAGTGATTACGAAATTAGTTAAAGTTGTGGTTTTATTCTGTATTGACACATGATTTGGTATTGTCCACAGGCGCATTAGGGCTAAAGGCAGCGAAGGTTGGCGCGGTGGGAGTCGCCGGCGCTCTCGCACTCAAGAAAGCTAAGTCAGTGTCCAGCCACAAGACGCAACATCATATCGTTGTTCCGCAATATGGGTACCTGCTTTTTACTAACAACTCATCGCAATGTCACACTAACACTCGCCACACTTATCGACGCACTTAGCAATTGGTCTTGCCAAACTTCGCAAATTAAACAAAATATTGCATTCTTAGAAAAAGTTCTTGAAGTGCGTTAAGAATTTGAATAACGTAATTTTACAACCTTGATGTCTCACGAAGGCTTATTTATTGTATCTTATTTTCCAAGTTGTGCAATATGCCAACGGAAGATTTGTCATCGAATATATATGTCAAATTGGCTTAACATACGCAGAAGGCCTACGGCATTAGTTACTAATAGTCGAAGCCCTCTTGACGATGAATCCGACATCAGCCGTCTTAGTCACGATGACTAGTGAATATTCAAATGTAAACACACAGTTACGTTTTGGTTACGTTACGACACGCTGCATTGACCCCGAACTTTTATCTCACGATTAATATTGTTTTTTTAAAGAGACATTTCAGACTCAATGATTATTCACCAGTATTAATAGTTTTTTAAATCTTTATTTTAACAATCAAAACTTGTAAAGTATTTCCGTTCTGTTGAATCGTTTTTAAAGGACTTGATTTTATTATACCCATTTTTTTTTGTTTTGTCGATTTAAAATTAAACATGTTTAAAAACTTCCAGCCATGGTACGCACTGGTCCGTACAAGTTCATCATTGGTGAGTTAACTATATTGTGGTCTTTCACAGCTGCCTGAGTATTGGAACTACTAGTTTTCTTGATTTCTTCTAGCACGCAAGATTTCTGAAGCATCTTTTGCACATTATTTTGATAAAGATCGTGAAGATTGTTGTTGTGTTTTCATTCGTATTTTATCGATACTAGGACAGATTTTGCACTTGTTTCTGCAGTTCTAAAGACCAGATTCCCCTTCTTCGTTTCCCTCATTTTATTCTGGCACTGATTCTGCTTATAACATTTTGTAAAAAGTTTTACCGCTAACAACTTACGAAGAATATTAATGTAACTGTTGGACACTAAAAGGTGTCAGGTCTATAGCTTATTTGTTATAGTGAAAAAATCTCTCGCGATACAGAGTTCTCAAACAGTTTTAAAATGTAATTTTAAAACCTACGTTTACTCTTGTTCATTTCTATCATTAAAAGTCATTAGTGTTTCCTGTGACTCTGCCAAAGTTTAAAACTCAAAATTACTGGATGGAGATACCTATTTGATTTTGATATGATTTTTAATATGATTGTAGCGTTCTTATAATGCTTATTTCTTTAGCAGCTATAATCACCATCATAGTAAGATATTGATTGTTAAATAACGCGCCGTTAATTTTATGCGTGCCTAACGCTTCGGGTCAAGTTTAATAAACAAATAAAGTTGGACATTCATGTTTTGCTTTGGCCTTGGTGGATTCAGTATAGACTTAGAAATACAATAAAAAAAACCAAGATTGATGTGATGGAGAGTACTTTAATACTTGACTAGTGGTAGAGAATGCATGTCTTGTCCAGTTTACTTTAATTTATTTAGTGCCTATATAATTCATTAGTTTATAATAATGCATGTTAGAATAATAGTATCAAATTACAGGTTCAGTGCACTGACCTTCTTATATGGTGTGGTTAAATTTAAGCACCATTTTTTTATAATTCCGCCACTGCCGTTCTAACGGCTTGTTAATGAGAATACAAAGTTTTAACAAATCACAAAATCAAAGTAATTTATTTACTTCGATTACATATATCTATAATTTATTGTTTTAAATTTGATAAAGATTCCGATGGCGATAGTAATAAAGGTTTATACAATAAATTTAAATATCTGGTTTCGCTCGGACATCTGGTTGAAAGACGTTAATTTGTATCATAATGTTTGGGTAAATCCATAAGCTACGAATTTGGGGAATGCGGATTTTGACACTTTGTTAAGAATCAAATAGACATTTCATTATGTTAAATGTTAAGTTCCACATCCACGTAGTGTGTCTCTGGTGACCCTTCAAATATTTAAAGAAGCGACACTTTAATAGTAGTTTCTCGCAAACTAGACGATGACCTCATAAAGTAACTCTTAAGTCGATCACTGATGATTGGCCGCCCGTACTTATACCCTCGTGATTCCTATTGCTGTGAGAACAACGATTGATTGAGTCATCATCATCATCATATCAGCCGAACGACGCCCACTGCTGGGCATAGGCCTCCCCCAAGGATCTCCACAACGATCGGTCCTGCGCTGCCCGCATCCAGCGGCTTCCCGCGACCTTGACCAGATCGTCGGTCCACCTTGTAGGGGGCCTGCCCACGGAACGTCGTCCGGTACTACAAACTAACTTAGAAATCATTCAAAATCAAATGTTAGTAGGATTAGAATTCAGTACGGCTGTAGTGGCTCTTATATTAAAGGAGATATAATTGACTGTGTAACTTTTTTCCAGATCGCATTGGTCCGGTTAAGTGAGCGGTGATACCTCCTGACTTGCAACTTTTCTGAACTTCAGAGGGGCAACGTTCAGGACTCTAGTGTAGCCATAATATATGTCTATCATTTGTGAGGCTTTAATACGATGTGATGAGGTGAACCGTTAATGTTAGGATGTAAATTTTCTTGAATTAATCGAAGGTTATTTTGTAACAATTGTAGAGTATTTTTTCAAAATACATTGTAAAGAGGTAACCAAGAATTGGAGGTTTACTTAATGATTCTATTTGATTTCCTAATACACGGTTAGTTCTAAGGTTCTTAATACACATGGCCTCTAGATAAGTAGCAGGGTACAGTCGGGGACAAATTCGGTGAACCACATCTTACTTCTTTTCGTGTGGCTGGCGTCTCACCGTTCAGTTGCAGTCCCTATCCGTTATTGCTTATGCATTGTACTGCCCTAGTTTAATACATAAAAAAATAGTAAAAGGGTCTGCGCGTGAATGGCGAGGCACCAGCCACGTGAAAAGAAGTAAGAGGTGGTTCACCGAATTTGTCCTCGAGTGTACATTAGAACAGTGTCACACCAAAAATTGCGTGGTTTTCAAGAAATTGTTAGTCGCTGAGCATGAGTGTAAGTTGGTGTGACAAAGTACTAAAGTAACTAGCTACTTCTGAAGCTGATAACCTGAATCTGTAGGTAGTTCAGACTATGTTACAGTTCCGTACATTTAATTTTTGTTGTTATTTTAGTTTTGGCTATTATGATTGTGAAGACCCAACTTCTTTAATGATACTTAATATTAATCTCGATTGTGTTTGCCATATTATCAGTTCAGTTAGACTTGTGTACAGTTTCCCGGTGTCAGTATTTGCTATAATATTTATAGCAAGTAAGGGTCGACTTTATTATCTAGTTTTATATGAAGTTAAGTTTCAAAATAAATTTGTACATACCTAATTTTGTGTTTTTATTTTCTGCCTACTTAATTAATAATAAAATTGACTAGTAACCTTTTGTTTCAGAAAAAAATATTTTCAAATACGAATCACCTAAAATTTTATGATAAAAAAGTACATTTTAAGTCAAGGAACAATAATTGGAGAATATTAGTTGCTTATGGAACAATGAATTATTCCATTTGCTTAAATTATAGTAGTACAGTACAGTAGTAGCAAAAAATATAATCACAATAAGCATAGTTAAAGTTCTAATCAATCTCATTGTACTTATATTGTTATTTTTAAGTTATCAATTGAAAATGTGAAGCCATCGACGCCAGGTCTACAGATAATGTAACCGGGCTAAATACATATACCTTGAGAACAATAAAGCTAAATTGACCATCGGAGATGCAAATGAATTAATGATGAAGCCTCTGAAATTCTAAGTTTGTATGTATGAAGGTGTACTAGTATTCATAAGCTCATATATTCCCACATATTTCGAATTGAGTTTACTAATAATAGGCGTAACTTCAACGGTCTACATCGCTTTGTTATGTCACGTGTAACACCACGCCCAACATTAAGTCTACCACTCCTAAAAATTCAAGCCAAGGTCACCTCATAACTTAACGAATAGTCAGACTCCTATAATAGCTTAGTTAAAAACTTTTTAGATGCTGTATAAATTTATACTCCAAATACCTTCTAGATAACCTTGATTATCCATTTGGACGTCTATAAAATCCGTAATCGATATATTTAAATTATACATTTCGTAATGTACAAATATTTGCATGTCCTCTTTACTGCTAATATTTGTATTTCAACTTTAATTGTTATACGAATAATGAATTATTCGTATAACAATTAAAGTTGAAATACCTCACAAAGGAGATTCTTCGAAGGCGTACGTAGGTACGCCTTCGAAGAATCTCCTTTGTGAGGAAGCGTATTCTAATTAGGAGGATTTCCATGAAATTCAGCAAAAAAGATGTTAATTCACTCTTACTATAAATCGAATTACTTAAATGTGAACTAATTTCACAGAAATACCTACCTGTATATTTAGTTTTTAAACCCAAATAAAGTTGTTAAATATAATTTTTAAGCGGTACCTACCTTTTTAAAAACCTAAGAATTAAATAAATTTTAAGTTACCAACACAAAGCATAAATAAACTAATTATAATTTGAGGAATGACTCTCCTTTAGTAAATAAAATTATACTATTTTAGTATGTTTATTTAAATTAGTTGTATTTTTAGCAGAAACGAGATAGTAGTAAAGCATATAAATTACTAATTACAATAACTATAATACTAAAAAGAATGTGATATATTGTATTTTGCTTTCTTTATCTTTTAGACGTTTTATTTATACTACAGGTACATTTACCAATATTTTATAAATTTATCATACTTTGACACGTCTCGTTCATTACATTGGCATTCGACAAAAAGTGGGTCTACTTGAAGAGGTTGACAAATATGCTGCACTTGTGGAACAAACTCTCACTAGAAATAATATAATTAATATCAAACTCGTGACGTTCTCCCATAACCATATGTATTAAAAGGACCAACGCAACAGTACAAAACGAAAAGACTTAATTGCTTAGAATTCAGGGAAACAAAGATATGGATCTTTGTAATGATGGACGGTGTGGTGGATGTAAAGAAATAAACAATTTGGAAGGGATGGTGGCGACGCTAAGAAAGAAGAGACTTCTCTTTCTTAGCGTCGCCACCCTGAGGAGTGTGAGTTCGGGACTCGGGTCTAGACGGCGCTCATGGTTAAACGCATAAATATAAATAAGAAATAAATAGGAAAAATAATAAAAGTCTTTAGGAAAGGAAGAGTAGGAGTTCGTGAATAATAATAAGTGAGAGTGCGCTTTCCGTAGGAGAGTGTGCAAGTAGAGCGTACCGAGGCTGAGTAAGTTATTTCTAACCATCCGGGGAGTTCCTTATGAATCTTATTATTTGTTTTAATCAGCCGAATGTACTATGCGTATAGGAGGTGGGTAATATACCATAGTGGTTAACGGGGGGATTTACACTGTACTATACGAAATTCTTACATACATTCACCAACACATACTTTACAAAGACATATTTGGAGTTAGTGACTTAACACACTAGCGAGTTGCGAGCGAGTGGAAAGCGGGGCGAGTGCGCCGCGTTTTGTACATTCAGTGCCAGAAAGGATCCCAAAACGAGACGAAAGTCGAAACATTGCTGTTAGCTTTGTTACTCCGATCCGATGATGGAAACGAAAACAGAAGCAGATAAAACCACGAATATGGGAGAATTCATTAACAAGTAATTGCCTGGGAGAGAGCGAAGATGATATGTGCTGTTCAGCAAATGAACTTGTTTTATTTAAATACGATTACTGTAGGTACTCCCTTTTTGTTTGATCCCACATAACGGGACGATTTTAAATTATAAATAAATTACCTTTTATAAACCTTATATCCATTTTTATCACCAACGTTTTGACCTCTAAATAACGCTGCGTCTGCTCACGCTCACACTCGTGTCTCATGAAAGACTCTTCTCGCATTCAGTCGTAATAAGCGAGTGTACAAATTGGCGTCGACAGCGCTGTCTTCGCGGCCAGCTCCCCTAGACAAGTGCTGTCTGTCTGACATTAGCTGTCACGTGACATTTCAATCGCTAATGTCAATCCCATACATTTTCTTTCTATTCAACTGGCGAATTCGTTAATAGAAAGCATCTTGTCTAGGGGGCGCCACGCACACGTTGCGAACTCGCGGCGAGCTCGCTGCGCACTCGCCCCGCTTTCACACGCACTTGCAACTCGCTAGTGTAATAAGGCCCTTAGATTGACGCACGTCATACGGATCACGGATATACACGTCTCGGGTACGTATTATGCGCTTGTTGTACAATCTACTATTTTCAAGGAAAAGTACGCACAAAAAATAGTTTTTAATACAGTTGCTCAAAAAGTGGCGTATTGCAGGGACGTAGAGCGTTCGGGATGTGGGCTATTACACACTCGAACTTTTTCTTTACCTTTCCCGTACTCGTGCGTTTTCTTTCCCAACTGTCAAAATATTGTCTATTAAAAAGAAAAAACCAACCACGAAGTTTTTACTAAAAAAAAACATAGAAGTTTTTATGATTCATGCAAATATTTCTAAAAAGAAGCTACTAATTTGTTTCAATATCAGATTTAAAAGTAATTTTAATTATACATTAAATTAATATTAGTATCGGCCAAATTAAATTTATGAATATAAAAAATACATAAAATTGGCTGTATGAGCACAGATTACTAAATATGGTATGACGTGCACTATTTACCATAGTATCTGCTTATCGGAGTTTGCGCAAGTAAGTGAAAAGAAAATGTGGGACCTTATTTCTTAATTTTTTTAATTAGTTTTTTCTGGTTTTTATTGTGGTAGGTACTTAGTATGGTGGAATTAGTGCAATAATGTGGCTTTAATGGAAAACGATGTGGTAAAAGAGAGAAATAAGGAAAGGCGCTCCTGTAGGATTCGGATTGCTTTTGTTAGGTTTAATTTCATTTCATATCAATAAAAAAATTCTACTGAAGCCGTGGCTGTATGATCATAGTTTCCTTTGCCAACCCAGAATGGGTGAAGAAAACAAAAAAAAAAGTCTCTGCTTATATTCTTTTACGATTAGTTAGTTGAGTTTATTGTGTTTTATTATTTTATTAAATTGCTTCATTTTTTCGCAACTTTATTAAAAATAGTTGTTCAGTACACGTGCGGAACCGTCATTGCAACTTGTTCCGACTGTCAACCCTCACCTTCGGCTGCGCCTCGGCTCGGGTAGACATTTGTCGGAACTCTTTGCAATGACAGGCTTTCCGCACTTGTAATGAAATATACTATTTTAATACAGTTGCTCAAAAAGTGGCGTATTGCAGGGACGTATAGCGTTCGGGATGTGGGCTATTACACACTCGAACTTTTTCTTTACCTTTCCCGAACTCGTGCGTTTTCTTTCCCAACTGTCAAAATATTGTCTATTAAAAAGAAAAAACCAACCACGAAGTTTTTACTAAAAAAAAATCATAGAAGTTTTTATGATTCATGCAAATATTTCTAAAAAAAAGCTACTAATTTGTTTCAATATCAGATTTAAAAGTAATTTTAATTATACATTAAATTAATATTAGTATCGGCCAAATTAAATTTATGAATATAAAAAATACATAAAATTGGCTGTATGACCACAGATTACTAAATATGGTATGACGTGCACTATTTACCGTATCTGCTTATAGGAGTTTGCGCAAGTAAGTGAAAAGAAAATGAGGGACCTTATTTCTTAATTTTCTAAATTAGTTTTTTCTGGTTTTTATTATGGTAGGTACTTAGTATGGTGGAATTAGTGCAATAATGTGGCTTTAATGGAAAACGATGTGGTAAAAGAGATAAATAAGGAAAGGCGCTCCTGTAGGATTCGGATTGCTTTTGTTAGGTTTCATTTCATTTCATCTCATTTAATTTAATTTTCATTTCATATCAATAAAAAAAATCTACTGAAGCCTTGGCTGTATGATCATAGTTTCCTTTGCCAACCCAGAATGGGTGAAGAAAACAAAAAAAAGTCTCTGCATATATTCTTTTACGATTAGTTAGTTGAGTTTATTGTGTTTTATTATTTTATTAAATTGCTTAATTTTTTCGCAACTGTATTAAAAATAGTTGTTCAGTACACGTGCGGAACCGTCATTGCAACTTGTTCCGACTGTCAACCCTCACCTTCGGCTGCGCCTCGGCTCGGGTAGACATTTGTCGGAACTCTTTGCAATGACAGGCTTTCCGCACTTGTAATGAAATCTACTATTTTGTGATGGTTCACCTGACGGCAGGTCAGATTTTACAGCTCGACTATGAGAACGCTCTTAGGTTGCTTATTACAGAAGCGGTTAGGTTCGCAGTGCAAGGGTGGCGTGTAGTTTGCACCACACATTACTACAGGTTCGTACCGTTAACGTGCTGTTGACTGTACATATACTTATAATATAATTTATTTTTATTTAGTGCTGCGCCACAGAATATATAATTATTAGTACCTTACGGGCTGCGCTTCATTTCAAAACAGTAGTGTATTTTCCAAATGTTTTATTGCAATGTACAAAGATTAGATGATGGTTATGTCTATCACCTAGCTTTGATGGGACTCATAATTAAGGCGATACTCGGAAAAAATGTGCTGAAGCGAGATAGCAATGAGAAAACGACGCGCGCGGGAGCGAGACCGATTTTGCAGATTAGGCAAAAAAAAACACAAAATCACTTCGTATTAAAAAACTACAGCGATTTAAAAAAATGCTTCTATACGATCCTCAATATTATTGGTGTCCACTAATTAAACCAATTTCCAATAGTGTAAGTAACCCCATTTAAGAATAATCTTCACTTTTCGTATTTTTTAGAGGTCTTTTCGAAAAGAAAAAGTGTCGAGGCAAAATCATAAAATCGTGTTTTTGAAATTATACGATTCTAGATAAATGTATGAAGAAATATGTATCTTATTACCAGATTTGTAACAACTGTAACCGTCCTATAGTTTTAAATCAAAAAGTCCATATTTTTCCGAGTAGCGCCTTGAATCCGACGCGTCTATTAACGACTCCGTAGCTCAGTGGTTAGAGTATTCACCTGGACAGTGAAACGTCGTGGGTTTAAGTCACATCGTAGTCAGTTGTGAGAACGAGTCGATTTATTTTAATATTTCATTGTCAATTAGAATTTTTTTATGGCCAAGTACCTATAGTTATTTTTAGGGTCCCGTAGCTCAATGGCAAAATACGGAACCCTTATTGATTCGTCATGTCTGTCTGTCCGTGTGTTACAGCCACTTTATTCCAAAACTATTAAGACTACCCAGTTGAAACTTGATAGGCAGATGTATTCTGTGTACCGCTTTGCGATTTTTATACAGACATAAAAAATAATTAATACATGAAACTGAAAATATTTTTTTTCATCAATTCTATTCGTGTGGAGTGTCCATAGATAGGTCTTTAAAAATGATATTAATTAAGGTTTGTTCAACTATTTTTTTTCAATGACAATGATTTGAAAGATAAGCACTTCCAAAGTGGTAAAATTTGGAGTCTTTAGTCGTATCGCACCACAAGCGATTCGCCCCGCGGGGCGAATAACCCAAGCACCGTTTCTGAATGGGGCGATTCGAACCGCAGTGGTTACGGTGGTGCGAAACGCCCAAGGTTCTTTTTCGAAATGGGTTGGTTCGGACCATAAAGTTAAGGTAAGTTAAAGTTCAGGACTGCACAGTATTGTAAAAAATAGGTTGAAAAAACCTACCGGTCGAAGTACCTGCCCTTAATATACCTAGGTATATTAACTTTATGGTTACCTAGGTATATTAAGGGCAGGGCTTGATAACTTGATAATACAATGTTATCAAGTTTTCTCTCAAAGTTTCCTCTTTTTATTTTTTTTATCTTGTTTTATGAGTAGTATTTTTTAATAATTTTTTTTCGTTAACTGGGCCCACTTTTGTTATGCACAAAAGATCTATTGTTTAAATCGAATTCAAGTACAGTTAGAAGAAAAAGCATTCGAACTAAAAGTGTTTTTTAAGATACTAATTTATGGTATTTATGTTCACATAGATCAGCTTTTAATGTTTGATTTTTGTACAGAGATATTGCCAACACATTTTTGCGATTTATTAATTTCACTAATAAATATTTGCTTATGTACACTATTTAAGGATTATGTTTTTTAAGTTTAATTTTATACTTTCAAAATTTAGTACCTAATTTATTTTGTATAGAAAAAGTATTTATGGTATATAGTGTATATGGTAGTATTTATGTATAAAGGGGGCCCAGTAGCCGGATGACTCCTACATTATTTTAGTCAGAATTCACTTATTCAAGAATAAAACTGCTTTGTTACTTACTGTGGTCCTAATCTACTAATTAAAATAAAACATTGGGCTATTCGCACCGCGGTGCGAAAAAACCTATTCAAAAAGGACTCTTGGGCTATTCGCCCCGCCGCGGTGCGAAAGAACCCATTCAAAAAGGACTCTTGGGCGATTCGCACCGCGGGGCGAATCGCTTGTGGGGCGAATCGACTAAAGACTCAAAATTTGTCCCCTTCTAACTTTTAAAATAAGAGAGTGAAAAAAAATACGCTGTAGATTCTTAATAAGTAAATACTTTCAACGAAAATTGGTTTGAAAGACATATAGATAATTTTTGAGATATGACATATTGGAAAAATGTGTGATAGTAAAAAACCACGAGCCATATAAGTAGCTTTCAGGCGGGATTCAAACCCGCGCCTCCGGGAATCCGGCCCGATGCTCTGTACCCCTAGTGTAAGTTTTTATGTCAAGCAAACGCAAACTATTTCGAATGCGTATTAATGTCAATTTGTATGAAAACTATATAAGCGCGCTACTCGCCGCTAGAGGCGCTAATACAGTTTTCATACAAATTGACATAAATACGGAATCGAAATAGTTTGCGTTTTTTGACATAAAAACTTACACTACGGGCACTGATCAACTAAGCTACCGAAAGGCTTACACGACTCGTCGAATTTTGCCATCACTTGTTACGCTGTAGGCCAGCGTCACAGCGGTGACACTCCGTGTCCGTGAGAGTTTGAGCGCCGGTGACGTTTAGCCGACGCTAGGGTTGATACGAAATGGAATATTTAGACTAATACCAAAGAAGGTTACGTGTAGGATGTTATATAATTTGTGTAAGAATATTTAGGTAATGAAAGACACGTTCAATTTTCAATAAACTAACTAGCGACAATTTACGAATGACTAATTTCGAGTCGAAAATACTTTATTAGAATATGTTCAGGAATACGTAGGTATATCTCGGTAAACAAGTATCATTTTGGTGAAACCGAAGGTTTTGTCTGTGCAGTTATGGATAAGGTTGTGATGACGAATAACTACCGAAAGTATATCCTAAGGGATGGCACAGTGGATGTATAGCCTAGCGTGCCATCGTCCGGGTGAATCCCTTAGACATATAATCTCCGGTTGTTCTCGTCTCGCAAACGGCGAGTATTTGCATAGACATAACCAAGGATAATACACCAACAACTTGTTCATCCGAGGTGCCGTACTACAAGTATGCACCAGAACAGGTTCTTGAAAATAGCCATGCCACATTGTATTGGGATCGATCTATCATTAGTATCATTACAGACAGGCAGGACTATTGTAGCATTAGCTACAATACAATAATATCAGGCTTATTAAAGCCTGATATTGTATTGATAGATCGACATGAACGCCACGCAATAATTGTTTATGTCGCTGTTCCCCATGACATGACAAGTTGACGAAAACCTTGGGAAAGCTGAAAAAGATAAAGAAAACAAATATCTTGATTTAGCTCACGAGATTGTTGACATGTGGGACATTGATTCAGCAATTGTTGTTCCGATAGTCATATCTGCCCATGGTCTGATAGCCAAGAGCCTCGATAAACACCCTAAGAGGCTTGCGTTAGGTGGATGGATCGGGAGTCAGATGCAGAAGGCAGTACCTACTTCTGTACACGGCCCGTGTCTGTCTCTGGATCCTTAACCATCGGTAGCCGGGACCCTGATCTTGCTACCGTTTGGGAACTGCATTTTTGTATTTTTAAATGTTATATTTTTTAATGTTTTATATTGTAAAAAAATTACGTTTAGAAATATAATTCTGTAAGTATTTTAAATGTAATAAAGGGAATAATAATAATAATATATGTACGTAAAATAAGCTACTAACAGTGGGACACAGTTAATGTGTCCGAATAAAATACTAAATCGTCCAAAGAAAATACTAAGTTAACGACATAAATACTCAGTGAGTGAATCAATAATCGCCCAAATAAAAATCAGTCCTCTTAATAATTATTTATTATCGACTGAATTTTAACATTTTCGCATTTTTAGGCTTCCTAGTAGTTTCCATTTGAATGTATGAAGATTGCGCCAGCCCTAGGCCAAGGCATTCACCGACTGCCCGTTCCCCGCCCCGCGCGCCTCTCACGACCCCCGCTCACATCCAGACACCCACACATAGCCGCAAGCGATTTTACGTGCACACATGCTTAAGTGTCGTTTCTTTTCGCGTAAGTGTATATATTCTTTGCCAGCGTTGCTTCATCAATGTGAGGAAACCCTCGCATCCGAAAGAAACATTTTTACAAATGTTTAACAATCGATTAAGATGAAACAGCCATATTGAGATTTTATATTATTTTTATGCACTCACAATGCAATTTTGTAAGTAAAGGAAAAATGTGTGATAGTAAAAAACCACGAGCCATATAAGTAGCTTTCAGGCGGGATTCGAACCCGCGCCTCCGGGAATCCGGCCCGATGCTCTGACCAACTAAGCTACCCGACTCGTCGAATTTTGCCATCACTTGTTACGCTGTAGGCCAGCGTTGCTTCATCAATGTGAGGAAACCCTCGCATCCGAAAGAAACATTTTTACAAATGTTTAACAATCGATTAAGATGAAACAGCCATATTGAGATTTATATTATTTTTATGCACTCACAATGCAATTTTGTAAGTATAGGAAAAATGTGTGATAGTAAAAAACCACGAGCCCTATAAGTAGCTTTCAGGCGGGATTCGAACCCGCGCTTCCGGGGATCCGGCCCGATGCTTTTCGTAACTCCTCTCCCTCGCTCCACTCCGCCAGCTCGCTCCGCTTCTATGGACAGGCAGCCTAGGGTGTGTTTTAACTATTATATATTCTGTGAACTAACTGAGACGCACGGAACACAGCAATGTTCACTGTTCACATATTTAATTTTGACTGACTTCAGAGTCAAAAACAAGACTACGCTTCGCACATCTTCAGTGAATACAGCAAGCTAAAGCGATCGTCACTGGAATCGACGCTAAGCGTTGAACTCCCAGAATTAACAATATAGTAGTTTTCAATAAATTATGAAGAGTGAAACGATCCATTTTGGCGAAAAATCCCCAATGGCGACGTCCTTATTTTGACGATTCACTGGGCCATTTGTAGCATGACTCACAAATTAAAATTCCTTATTGATTATAGTTTTTTGCCCAAATATTGTATATTAATATATAATATTCCATAATTTTGTTGGAAATAACACAGCCCATTATCATCACGAACTATTATTTTAAACAGCCCTCATCCTCATTTCACGTGAGCGAAAATTGTTGGCCATAACTATTAACCTATATTATCTGAGAATTATATAAACTTGAAATACAGCATAATGTTTACGCAGAATTTTCGGAAACATAATAATTACAATGAGTAATATCAATTTGCAATTGCACAAGTAAATCATGCCGGTTTAACTCTTATACATATGGACACATTTTAAAACGTGGTTTTAATCTAATTCTTTTTTCTGTCATTATCTTTTCCGTTGTCTCACGCCAAAACACACACCTATACCACACAAAACATTAAAGGGAGTTAAGAGCGCAAAGTCTGCACATTAGCGCCTGCACAAAAGCGGCCAAAGCCGGGATATTCTGCCCTACTTTAAGAACTTCTTCAAAGTCAATGTCAAAGTTAAGTTGCTACATGCAAACTATTGTACCAACGAAATAAGTGTCTTATTATCGGAAAAAGATATTAAACACCATTATTGTAATTCGTTTCCTTTTACGAAACTATGCGAGATATTAGTTAGAAACTTGGTACAATTCTTAATTAATGTTAACCTCTTTAGTTGGGGCGGGTTCAGCACCCCTGAGACTTATTTCTGGAATATTCGTAATAAAAGCGGAGTTAGTTTTCGTTCGTCGTTTGCACTAACTTTTGTGATTATAGGTCCAAATGGTTTCTGTGTTTTTAATGAAAAACATGAAATGGTCTGATTAATTGTACGTAGGCAACGTAGGCACTATCAGTGGATGTTTGGACGGACTGTACTTCATTGCACAAACTAGTAATAATGTTGCTATTTCTGTCTAGATATTTACAAATTCATGTTTGGTGGGGTGAAATCAGAAAGATGACATTTTGCTCCTTATTCCTGACCTGACGTTATTAAAGAAAGAACTGTTGAATTAAAAATTTACTCTTCTTTGATTAAAATAAAATCTCATCAAAAACATAAAATATGTGAAGTGAGAGCCAACTTCAATATTAGGAAATATGCCTTAGTTGTTGACTTCAAGGACAAAAGATGTGAGATCTAAATGGGTGCCAAGTTTAACGGTCTGTCCTGAAAATTTAGTACATAAAATGTTTTATAACTACTTTAAATAAAATTTCTTCTTATAACTTAGGTTAATATATTGAAGCCTAAGGTCTGACTTGGCTAGTTCTCGTATACGAACAACAACTTTCGCATTTTTTGGCTTCTCGTTAGTTCCCAATTGAATGTATGAAGATTGCGCCCCCTGGTGGTCGGGTTATAAGTACTATGCTCCGTTTTGACGTGAAAGAAGGACAAACAAACAAACAAACACACTTTCACATTTATCATTACGACTCCGTAGCTCAGTGGTTAGAGCAGTCGCCCGGAAAGCGAAAGGTCGTGGGTTCGAGTCCCTTCGGAGATGGTTGTGAGATGATGGTCGATTTTTTCTAAATACTTAATTTTCCATTTTTCAATAATAAAAATTCGATTGTGAATGCAAAAAAGTAAAATTTAAAAAAAAAATAATAATATTTAATTTAAGCGAAAGGTCGTGGGTTCGAGTCCCATCGGAGCTGGTTGTGAGATGATGGTCGATTTTGTCTAAATACTTCATTTTCCATTTTTCAGTAATAAAAATTGGAGTGTGAATGCAAAAAAGTAAAAATTTTAATAACTTTATAATTTATATTAATATTAATAATTATTAAAAAATAATATGGATATCATGCTAGATAGCGCAAGTTTGTAATTAATTTAACGCGAAGACAAGAAAGCGTTTGGGTAATCTGGGGTTCGAACTTGGTTCTCTCGAGTCCTCAATATTGAATGGCCACTAATCCGTCAGCGCTAGCCGAACTTCAAGAGATATGACGAATTATTGTTAGATAACAGAATGAAAACTATTACAAACTTATATTTGTACTTCATCTTATACAAGATCTTATACAGGATAAGTGCATAGGGAACGCAAATATAAGTTTGTCAACGTTTTATTTAAAAAAATACTAGTTTCAGATTTTTTCCTTTGTATTCACCAGATTACCTGTCTGCATGCCAAATTTCAGCTTTCTAGGTCATCTGGAAGTGGGTTAGAGTTTTGATTATAGGTGAGTCAGTGATAAAAATAACGATTTTTGGACGTAAATATCTAAATAACCGTTTGAGGTATGTATATAAAATTTGGAGCACATATTTATCTTGCTAGTCTCAATACATAAGCCAAATTTGACATGTTTCTGTGTAATAGTTTTTGAGTTATGAGGGGGTCAAAAGTGGCTCCAAATTGTTTGTGTTAAGATACACACGGTGCTGCTCGCCAGTTCTGTTTGCTTTTGAACTTGGCTTTGATACGCTGCCGCGTATCTAGATTTATCTCGTAGGTACTTCCTGTTGAAGTAAACAGAGGAAATACCTATTAAATATCATCAATATCATGTATAGTGTTTATCTAACCATTGTTGGCTGTAACTTTCTGGGCAATATAGTTAATTTAATTTATTTCGGAAGATCAAAGTTAAAATATGAATTAATTATCTGATACCGGAAGATAAATTTAATACACCGGACATAGTAGAACTCAATATAGGTACCTAGTATTTTTAACTTTATGAATATTTATAGTAACTAAAGGCAGTTATTTCATTACATTGACAATGTACCTATTGACAAACGAGAGCGAGTCATTGATAGGTCGTTCACCAGCACGGGTAGCATGACGAACTCGAGAAAGGTTTTGTCTATATCGAAACGTCAAAAATGACATTTCATCGTAGACAAACCTATTGTTCAGCTGTGAATTATAGACTTTCGAGGTAGACAAAACTCTTCTCGGGTTCGTCATGCTACGCGTGCTGGTAGCATTTGAGACTAAGTTAGCGACATTCTTTAGAATTTGCTTGTAATATTTTGACCACAACTTCTACGATCTTCACTTGTTACTATAGGTAGCTAATACTAGCTAGCCTAAGGACGCAGAGGGTGGTAACCACAGAACACAGAAAGAGGTTAAAAGGAGCATGACAGGCATTTTGAGCTGATTGAAGTGTGGAATCGAAAACAAGCTAGTTGCCTTGACAATCGAGAGAAATTCTAAATTGTACAAAGTTAAAATTTGTAGAGGGTTTGCTGTTTTGGGCAGAGCAGGGTCTTCCTCTCCCTTCGCCCTACCCACTTTCTACTTCTATCTAACGTCTCTCTTGTTTTATGTGGTGGTGACTATGACGTACTCCCTGGAGAAATGACATTGCTGGGGCACAGGAAAATCTTTTGTTAAAAGAAAAAAATTCCTTAGGACAGAGATATAACCAAAATTCACACCTCCTAATTCGTGGGCAAGAATTTGAGTCAAAGTCAAATTTGTTTATTCAATTAAGATTGTGATTGTGATACTTACTTGTGATTATGAACGTCATAGAAGCTAAGCTTGAAAAATAAGCCTATTGACTTTCTAGTAATGCTGCCGTTGGTTCTGATTTGCGTGATATAATTCTTGAAATTCGTTATTTATTTTGTCTGCTTTGCTGTTATTATCATATATGATTTTGCTTTTTACGAAATAAAATCATGAACTCTTACCCTTGTTGTTCGTTATTCAATTGCTATGTAAAATCGATTTAAAAACTTGTAAAATATAGCGTGCTCACGCAAGCATGTCATGTAATATTGTTCTAATATAACAAAGTGAAAGTAATAATACGTACATAATGGGTATATGGAATCAGTAAATAATTGGAGATAGTTGAAATGATAAACAGCTCTAGTTTTACAGCGTCGTTGTAATTCATTGTGGTGTGCAAGACAGCCGCAGCCATGAAGAAGGAAAGTGATTAAAGATTAATTAGTTTTTGAGGTGAGTAGAGGGGCTTCTTTCATAAAATAATAATTAAAAATATAAGACTGTAATTTAAGCGGAGGATTTCACAATAATTAAACATAACAAAGAACAAAAGATCGTTATAAATCTCAGACAAGCATTATATTATCATCTCGTTTATTCTAATAACAACAACACTTTGTTAGTGTTGTTTGTTTGTATTAGTACTCTGAACTGTATAATAAGATTTCCTCATCCTTTAAATGGCATTTTACATACAAGCATAAATTTTCCTACGTACAAAGAAAATTCTTGCTACCAAATAAAATGTTTGAATGCGTAATTCCCTTGTAGCTGATCAATAGTGTCACTTATACACATGTATTATCTGTAATATACACGTGTACTTGAGGCACCCACTAAAGTGAATTATGGAATTCCACTGAGCGTGAGCACCCTCGCACCATAGCTAGCTGAACTGTGGCCCTACTACCCGCATTCATCACAATATTGATGCAATGTTGATTAAAGGACGTAGATCCGTCCTTTAATCAACATTACAATATAGGTAACTTTATCACTAAGATTTTAAAGTTAGCTACATATTCACTTTCATGTAGTATGCAGAGTGGCATGCGCCATGACCATGGAGTAACTGTTACTCCGTGATCATGGCGCCGGCAATTGTGCCGAAATATCGGGAACTCTACAACAATCATTGTAAAAAATCAGTTTTTCATAATTTTATAACGTTAACATTGCTTGAGAGGCCCTCTTGGTAACCCCCCTGAACATAGCTAAAGGTAATGTAGGTAGGTAGGTAGGTAGGTACTTACGTGCTTTTGATCTACTGCTGAATTCCCCCAACTTACGTGCCGAGTTCGGTAACTATGCCCATCAACAATTTCACGTTTGTAATAACCTCTAATGAATATTGAACACCTGGAACTAGTCGGCTCATTATTATAATGCAGAACTCATACGTGTTCGCATGAATGGCTAACAGCTATATATGTCTATATGCTCTATATGTCTGCGCTATTATTGACATTAAAAATGTAAACCTTATTTACTTATGTAAAAGTAAGTAAATACTATGTGTGATGCTATCATCACCTGTTAAAAAGTAGCACCAGAAAAAAATCTTTCTGTGTTCTGTGGTAGCACCCGTGATACCTATAATAGTTGAAAAGGTAACTTTTTGTTTTGCTATGTTATGTTATACGAGAATTAATAAATTGCATTTGTTGCTTTTAGAGTGATGGGTAAAAGCAGTGATGAAAATGAAGACCATGAAGGAGATGGATAAAGTGATTGTCTATTTCATATAAATAAATAAATAACTTTTCACAATCACACCAATTATCTAGCGATGATAACTACATTATAAGCTAGATTCTAGCTTATATGTAGTTATCATTAAGAAACTGTGTTATGGAAACTAGATAACGGATAAATATGTACTTATTTACTTTTTTTTTTGTAAATACATACTTAATATACATAGAAAACACCCAGACCAAGACAAATAGACATGTTCATGCACACAAATATTTGTCTTGTTCGGGGATCGAACCCGAGACCTTTGACGCAGAAGGCAGGTATCTTACCCCTGCGCCAAATCGGTCGTCACACATATGAATGTGGAGGGAGTGAAAGGGTGGAACGAACGGTTCTCTGCTAGAGCCGACCCCTGATATGTTGGGATACCTACCTAAGAGCAGTGGGATTCAATAATGATTTATATGAGAGATATAAGATGCTTAAAGACCACTAAAGTGGGTTCATAGGAAATAGTTGTTAAAAATCATTATCTGTTTAGGGAGGTTGCATCCAAAATATAAAATTGTCAAAATACTAGTAAATTAATAGCAAGGTTATAGAAATTGGGTTGTAATATTGGTAATGCCAAATACAAAGTCAATGTCAATGTCTGCTTTCAAGTTCACCTAATACTGCTAATATAAATTTGCGTGCGGAAGCTAGCGTCGTCGTGTCGATAAGGTGCGGGCGGTATGTCTTCCGCGCGATGGCGATGACATGTCATGTGGTGCCGTATGGGACCGGATTGCCGACCTATAAAAGACAACGACAGGACCTCCGCCGACAGTTGGTTCGAATCACTGGTCAACGTGTCTAGGTCCTTTATTAATAAAAATCAGGTATGTTCAAGAAAATAAATTTTAATAAGAAAGTTTTAAATAATATATTATTATGTGCACCAATAGACCTCTTAAAAGATTTTCTTGTGTGGTTTCGGATTTGTGAGTAAATGTATTAGCCGCGTGAAGATGCTTCGTGATGTGCCATATATCGGGAGGATTAGTAGGTACATTTAAAAAGAGGGTTTGTAACGTTTACAGAGTGAATCTTTTGTAATTTTCATGTTCAATTTCCATGGTAACATAATGTCATTCATATTAGTAATCGGTTTATTTATATCCGAACATCTCGTCTAACTTGAATTTGTAGATATTATGTAAAATCACGTTTTAGTCTGATTCACATCATTGAGCAGCTAACTGCTCCAAGTAATGGCACTATAGTGTAAGTAAATAATACATAATTTAGCAGTATAGCGATGTCAATGATCTTGGTACTTTCAATCAAACGAGATATGAAGTAACATTAAAGTGCGAATCCACTGCAAATCTATCCATTTGATAGCACTGACCATACCAAAACTAGTGGTCCGTGTTGAGTTGCTCACCAGCAATGAGTTATATTTGCCTTTTAAAAATATTTTGTCTCCCATACGTTCTTTTTATTATTGCTATTAATCTGTATATATATATAAAAGGCAAAAGTGACTGACTGAATTATATATCAACGCATATAAATTCTGGACGGATCGAGCTGAAATTTAGCTCGCAGATAGGTATTATGACATACTCGTAGGCTAAGATAGGATTTTGTGAAATTCAACCATTACTATAATTAAAACAAGGGTGTTCCTCGAATAGCACGCAAGCAAAGCCACAGACAAAAGCTAGTTATATGTATAAGTCTAAAATACATACCGATGGAAAAAAGGAAATCCAAGGCGTATGATTCACACAATACTTTCACGGTCAAAGGTTTTACCGTTGTAGAGATATTGACATTACAGTTTATGTTTAACAATAAACTCACCACAATTGCGGTCATTCCTATACAATGTGAAAATCCGAACTTGACCAAACAATAACTCATATGAAAAAATAAAATTGAATTTTAGTAGGTACCCGATGTTTTCCCGAAGAACTGAGATATTTCCCGGGGTAAAAGTAGCCTATATGCTATTCTAGATTATAATCTATTCTTGTGCCAAACATTCAGACCGCGATTGCGTAACAAACATACAAACACTATAGTATAATATTATCTGTGATACAAACATCTAAACTTTTACCGCATTTATAATATTAGTTGGTATTCTATGATTGCTTCCATTGTTACAGCCATGAAAGTGAGCATCTTGTTAGCTTGCGTGCTGGCGGCGTGCGCCGTGTCCCTGGCGGCCGAGCACGGTCCCCTGCTGACCGCGCTCCAATCGCAGCCTGAGTCCACGGAACTCGCCAGGCCCAAGAGACATCTGTTACTTGGTAATTACGCAACCGAACATTTATCCATACGCTGTTGAATACGCAGCCCAAGTCAACGGTACTTGCCAGGCCTAAGAGACGTCTGTTACTTGGTAATTACATAACCATACAGTTATTGGGCTTAAATCCATACGCTGCTGGATACGCAGCTTGAGTTCACGGTACTTGCCAGGCCCACGAGACATCTGTTACTTGGTAATTACGTAACCAAACATTTATTGGACTTAAATCCATACGCTGCTTAATACGCAGCCTGAGTCCACAAAAATCGCAAGGTCCAAGAGTCATCTGCTACTTGGTAATTAATGTAACCAAAAATTTATTGGACTTGATTCCATGGTGGTCATACTGGCTGCACCCGTATATCCTGAATACACAGAACTCGCTAGGCCCAAGAAACATCTGTTACCTGCTTAATAATTATGTAAAAAAATATTTTCTGGACTTGAATCCTTAGTATACCTACTTGAATCCAGCGGAAGTCACTAGGCCCAAGAGAAATTCTGTTACTAGGTACTTATGTAACCAAAAATCAAATACCTAGACCATGATTTCCTAGTGATGTTTGTATAGTAAATATAAAGTTTTGGACAAAAGGGGTCTCCCGTGGGATACCACATAACATTAAAGGGTAAATTCTACGTCGTTAGATTCAGTGGTGGTAAAGTTCCAATCCCAATAGGTAAAGTCAAAACATCACTCGTGACGTGATACAGGATTTGACAAAGAGAATTTCCCAAGTTAAAGCCATTAGATAATTTGAAATCTTTCAAGCAATATTCAGGTTCATCTATACAAATAAATAAAATTGGAGTGTCTGTTTGTAATATTAAAATAACCGCTTTTTACTACATGCATATCGTTATATATACGGTACATATGCCAAAATAACATTTTTTTCAATTTTTGTCTGTCTGTCTATCTGTCTGTCTGTCTGTTTGTTCCGGCTAATCTCTGAAACGGCTGGACCGATTTTGACGAGACTTTCACTGGCAGGTAGCTGATGTAATAAGGAGTATTATTATTATTATTATTTATAGGGGGGACGCCAGCGAAGCCGGACGGGTGATCAGTCACCTAGGTCAGGACCATTTCACCCAGTTCCCCAAGTCCCCTAAAAGCTGAAAAAATCAGGGGGGAGGCGGGTTATCATTTACCCCACCGGCGTCGGACCCTCGAACCTACCTGTGCGCTTACAGTACCTGTTGAGTTGACTTATCGTTAACTTCTTTAGATCCTCTTCCTTAAGCTTGTCCGTTCCAAAGAGCTCCCAGCGCAGTGATGCGTACATCGGGCACTCTGCCATGAAATGGTAGCTTGTTTCTTCTCTTTCTTTGCATTGCGGACAGATCGGGTCCTCTGTCCGTTTAATCACTGATAGGTGTCTGTTTAGTGGGCAGTGCCCAGTAAGTACACCTACAATCGTTCTTATATTTCTCCTACTCTGTTTCAGAAGTTCTCTAGTTTTCTTCTTGTCAACCGATTTGATGAAAATCTTAGACTGTCTGCAGTCCTTTCTTCTCATCCATCTTTGGTTGGTTTCTTTGATTGTTCTGATCCCGATAATGTTCTTAGTAATTCTATATGCGATTGGTAGTCTTGGTTCAGGGCCAATGAAGGGTTCATCAGCTCCTCCCCTGGCTAATTCATCGGCTTCCTCATTGCCTACGTTACCTTCGTGTCCAGGTACCCAGGCAACTTCTACCTCAACCAAGTTGGCAAGTGCCTGAATGCCTTGTTTGCATTCTTTCACCAGGGCTGAGGTAGTCTCCGCTTTGTCAAGGGCCTTGATGGCAGCTTGACTGTCGCTATATATTATTATTTTTCCTACGTTATAATTGCCTATCTCACTTTTAATCATGTTCGCACACTCCAGTATCGCGAATACTTCCGCCTGGAACACGCTGGCGTACTTGCCCAGATTAAAAGTAGTTCTTATAGTGTTGGGTTTAGCTATGTATACCCCAGCTCCCGATAGTCCAGTTGACTCCTTTCTTGACCCATCTGTATAGCATACTGCAGTGCTATCCAGATTGTCATGTTCTATTTTCCAGTCTTCTCTGGATCTGATGCTTATTCTGTACTTTTTGTCGAAGATCCTTTCCTTTTTTATTAGGTCATTATTAACCAGTATCATGGAAAGGTTTTCTTCGTACTTTTTTCCTATTTCAGCGTGACCATGATCATTGTGCCTTCCTATCCACAGGTTAGTGCTTTTCAGCTTAAACCATTGTTCTGTAGCTCTCTTTTCGATTTCGAGATCTATTGGACTAAGGCCTAGTATCATTTCTAAGGCGGCCGTGGGAGTTGTTCTCATGGCTCCCGATACCATGACGCTAGCTAGTCTTTGTACCTTAGTGAGTTCTTTTCTGTTGTATTCTAGTTTTGCCTTATGCCACCATGCTAGTGCTCCGTGAAGGATTCTCGGTAGGATGATTGCCCTATAGATCCATTGGACCACTTCGGGTTTCATGCCCCAGTTCCTGCCAACGGCTCTTCTGCACTGCATGAGAGCTGTCATTGCCTTTTTACTGGTTTCTTTTATGTGTGTCCTATAACTTAGGGTACTGTCTAAGACTATCCCTAGGTATTTAAACTCCTTTACTGTCTCGAGTTCTACATTCTCAATGTTAATTGGGATCATGCTATCAATCTTTCTTTTGTTAGTGAACAACATCAGTTTGGTTTTACTAGGGTTGAGGTTCAATCCCTTGTCCCTGCACCATCTCAGTGTTGTCATAATTCCACTTCTCATTATATCTCTGACCACGCTTAGAACTTTGCCTCTTACAAATAACAGGCCATCATCCGAGTACGCTTGGATGTATATATTCATAGCAGTGATTCTAGTTACTAGTTCATCTATTAGGATACACCAAAGCAGTGGAGACAGACAACCTCCCTGGGGAAAGCCTCTCCTAGCTTTGATGGTGTATTTGATATCTGCTAGTTCTGCTTGTATGGATCTGTGTTGTAGCATGTTAGTGATCCAACCTGATATTTGCTTTGTTACGCCTTCTCTGTTTAGTGCCTCCACGATGGATTGCGCAGACGCTTTGTCAAAGGCGCCTTCAACATCGAAGAAGCACGCTAGAGCGTATTCCTTGTTTGTGATTGATCTTTCCACTCCGACTGCCATGTTGTGGAGGGCTGTCTCAATGGATTTCCCTTCCATATAGGCATGTTGATTGTCATGTAGTGGTTTTTTACTTTTGCCTATGGTTTCTCTTATGTGTCTATCTAGTATTTTTTCTAGTGTCTTCAGTAGGAACGAAGAAAGGCTGATGCATCTGAAGGACTTCGCCTCTTGATACGTGGCCTTCCCTGGTTTCGGTATGAAAACGGCCCTAACTTTTCTCCAGCAACTAGGTATATAGTTAGTTGCTAGGCTGCTTCGATATAGAACTAGGAGGTCCTCCTTTATAAACCTTAAGGCAGCTTGTAGCATCTTTGGGAAGATGCCATCTGGCCCTGCTGCTTTATATGGTTGAAAGGAAGAAATGCTCCACACTAGCATGTCCTCTGTAATTACTTTTCTGACCTCTGCCTCGCCGTCTGATAGATTTTCTGCCGACAGAGTGTTCATCTCCTCCTCTGTATGCTCTATACAGTCCGGGAAGTGAGTGGCCATCATTTCCGTAAGTATTTCTTTAGGGTCCACTAAAGTAGTGTCATCTTTTTTGAGGCTTCCTAGTTTACAGGTGTTATCTTTTGCTAGCATTCTCACCAACCTGGCCGATTCAGGTTGTCCAGAGATGCCTTCACAAAAGGCTTCCCATCCATTTCTGCTTTCTTTTCGGCTTGTGTACTTGAAGTTGTTACGTTCTTCTCTGTACTTGTTCCAGCTCTCGTCGTCGTCCTTTTCTAGGGCAATTCTGAGTGCCTTCTTGGTTCTTTTCCTTAATTTCTTAAGTTCTTTGTTCCACCAGGGTTGTCCCTTCCCTGACTTAACTTGTTTCAGCGGACAGGCCGATAGATAGGCTTTCGTAAGGGCCTTTTCCAGCCTGTCTGCTTCTTTTTCGATTTCTATTGTGTTATTAATTAGCCTACCATTGCCGGGTTTCCATTCATTCATTTCTTGATCGAATTTTTCCCAGTTGGTTTTCTTATTGTTTCTATAGCTTACAGTTTCGACTTGACAAGTCAAACTGTAGGTGATTCTGCGATGGTCCGAGAAGGAGTGTGAGGTGTCAACCCTCCAGTCCTTCATCAGATGGCTTTCTTCTCTGGACATAAGTGTTATGTCCAATACTTCCTTCCTTGTTCTTGTGACGAACGTCGGTGTGTTACCTACATTCATTATTTCTAAGTTAGTACTAAGGATATATTCAAGTAATAAGTTACCCTTATTGTTGCAGTCTGTGCTTCCCCACACCGTGTGGTGAGAGTTTGCGTCACAGCCTGCCACAATGGGGATGTCCATACCTCTATATCTCGCTATTGTTTCTTCTAGGCGTGTCCCTGGTGGCTCGTAGTCAGTCTCACTCGGGATGTAGACCGACATGAAGACCATCCTTTTCCTGCGCCCATCTGCACCACATATTGTGACTATAGCTGCCGTAAGATCTCTGTAACATTCAACTTCTATTAAGCCTAATGCCCTTGCCCTTTCGCTGACGTATATGCATGTCCTAGGATTCGACTCACCATCACGACAGTAGATGGTAGTCCCTCCCAGACATCCAATGCCAGCCACACGGCCTACAGTGTTAACATAAGGCTCTTGTAGCAGGGCGATGTCTATGTCATTTGTAACCACGAATCTGCAAAGCTCAGTCATGGCTTCGCGGCAGTGGTGCAAATTTAGCTGAAGTATCTTTATTTTTTTTTGTTTATGTGTTTGTGTTTTGTGTGTGTTGTTGTGCATGTTGAGTGTTACTGTTTGTGTTTAGTGGCTGTGTGAGTCTTCCTGAACCCTAATGATTCGCCCCCGAGGTCGTGCGCCTCTGGGCATCGGGTGATGGGCCAGAAGGTGCCGACCCCAGGATGCTTGTCACAGGGTCCGGGTTTGTGCTTGTAGCATGTGGGTTGGATCCGCCGAAAACCAGGGAACTGGACCGCAGGGGCTGTGCGACGCGTCTTGACGCCACACAGTTGTCCCCGCAGTCTCTGCCCCGATCGCCAGGCGGCCCACATGTTTGGGTATGTGTGCGTGTGTTGGCGCTTGTGGTTGGGTGCTCTGTCCGTGTAGCTGTGTTTGAGGCAGAGCACCCCGTCTGTGGATGGCTACCCCCTTTCCCCGCTCGTAAGACCCTTGCCTGAACTCTAGTGAGCTCGTAATGGAGCCAGGCATGGTCTCTGCTCTCCCCAAAGACCTCGTTTGGGACTCCCACAACCAGCCGAGATCCCGTCGCCAACTTCTCCCCGTAGAGGAGGGTCCACTCTTGGATCCTCAGCTCCTCCTGGTGCTCGTTGGCGAGCTTCAGGAGCATTAGGGCATCGGCGTGGTCCTCTTCACAACCGGGCAGCCACACAGCTACTCGGCATCTATTTAGGGGCTTAATTACGAGCGTAGTGCCCTCATACTCCCCCAGGTCGCAAGTTAAGATCCACTCCCTTGCCTCAGTCGTGTATGGTGTCACAAGGAAAAATCCTTCCGACACCAGACCGGACGTAGCGAAGGCAGTAGATCGTCCCTTGTCCCCCTCTATCCGGGCTAGCAGCCTCTCCCTGATGAGACCCACCAGCTTCTTCCTGATGTGAGCCGCCGCAGCCTCGTCCACCTTGGCCCCATCCCCTCGGCACACAAAGACGGCGAGATCGCTCTGCTCCTTGGCGGAGCCTCGCGGTCCCTCCACCCAGTCACTGCCTCGGTTCTGCCGCTTGGGCGGACGTTGCTGCGACGGTCCGTCATCAGGATTCGTCCCCTGTTTTTTGACTTTAGGTGGCCGTTTACGCTCCTCGGTCCCAGAGCCCGCCGGGTTTGTTGGCGAGACCTGTGATCCAGAAGCCGTTTGGCCCTCCCTTAGTCTCCTCATAAGCTTGCGCTTCTCCCGTCTCCACTTACTTTTGGACACGGTCAACTTCCACTTATCGTCTATGCCAGAACCATTTTCCTCATCCTTTTTAGGGGACGGGGTTGGCGACTCCAGCAAGACGTCCTCTTTCATCTGTTCTTTGTACTCTTCATTTTCTAATCTAAGAGACGCGTCGAAAGCTTTTGGAAGTGACTCCTCACTTTCAGCGCGTCTGTTAGGCTTAATTAAGTTTTCATTTAATTTAAATTCTAAAGGTTCCATATTGGTCCCACGAGTAGCGAGGGAACTACACGGTCCACCCGAGCAGAGCCCCGCTTGCCCGGGTAAGGCCACTTACTGCTCCAGGATTGCCATCTCGCTGGAGAGACACTCGTTTGAGACCAAGCACCCCCTTGGCCACGCATCCTTCGGCACGGTACGTCTAACACCTTGGATTGGGTGCCAGATTATCTGCCACCACTGTAAGCAATTTCCTACTGAAGAGAGAAATTACTTACAGTGGCGCCCGGGGTGCACCGTCCCCTCTACTGTTCTTCCCAGTCGATGCGAACATGAACTGGGATGAACAGCAGGTGAGCACACGTGGAGGTTCTATCTGGCCTTACACCCCTTAATAAGGAGTAACTTAGGCTACTTTTTATCCCGATATTCCCACGGGAACGAGAACCATGCGGGTGAAACCGCGGGCGGCCGCATAATTATTATGATTATGATTGTAAAATCTTATTAGTAAACAGGCAATAATAAGGCGATGTTAACTTTGATTAATATGACTGGAATTCCTATGGGACTGACAACTCTCTAGTGCCTCTGGTCCTCTCTAGTCCCAGCTAATTACATATTAAAGTTGACATATCTTACCATTGGGAAATGGAGTGATGCGTGCTAGTCGAGGATAGGTAAATGTATGAATTTCCAATAAAAGATTTATTGTTTTGTTGTAATTACGTACCATATTTTAACTAGATATTTGGGATACATTTTTAACGATCAAGGTAAATCATAATCATAACTAAATTAAAAAAGTAAAGAAAAGTTTCAAAGATTTAAAATAGTTTAATTAAACTAGTTTTCGTCTGAATAATTTAACGATAAAACTATGTAATAATACATAATTCGTAGTCACTGAACTGGTTATGCGAGGTATTAATGCTTGTACTATAATAGACGACTTTACACAAAGAATAATAATTAATTTATTCAAGTTTCGTGTGATTCCTTTGAGTTATGATTTGACTTGTGATGTGAACCAATATAGAACGTTGCTAACTCAGCTACCTAATCAATAATTTAACTTTATTGAGATTAGGTTCAGAGAACAAAAGAGTATAAAACACGCTTTTGAAAGATTAAGTTATTTTCTTTAATATATAAAGTTTTCAAAATGTATATACTGTTCTTGGAGTATTGAAATATTTACTCCCTTTTTAATTAATTGTACTCCATTCAGCCATAAATTTTGAACCAATTCTATTCCAAACACCGCGTATACTTGTTCCTGTTGTTTGTTCTTGTTCTTGTTCTTGTATCCTAATCGCTGCACTGGGTACGAATTCCCCCATTCGTTGGTTACACATCTAAAAACAAACATATTTCGAGAACTAATGATAACAGCCCAATCACCGGCCTAGTTTGTTATTCCTGATAGAAATAGCCACCTAGTGCCCCTAGCATGAAAAACTAACGTTATATTGATGCGAATTATTTTGTACTAGCGGATCCTCGCGGTTTCACCCGCGTTGTACCCGTTCCCGTGGGAATATCGGGATAAAATATAGCCTATGTCACTCGGGAAGAAAGTAGTTTTCTAATGGTCAAAGAATTTTCCAAATCGGTCCATTAGTTTCGGAGCCTATTCGATGCAAACAAACAAATAAACAATCAAATCTTTCCTCTTTATAATATAAGTATAGGTACAGATGAACACCAGAGGATCGCCTCTTTTTTTTAAAGTTTATTTGGGTCTAACAAACAGTAACACAATACAAAATTTATAAAACAAAAAAGAAATCGTTAACAACTGATTACTAATTGTGGAACCAACATCGTTAACCTCAGATCAATTTAAAAATTCCGGGATTCTGGAAGTAGTGCGCTTCCACCTTCAGCCTTGTCATCACTTAACATCAGGTGTGATGAAGCCTAAGCGCTACCTCGTTGAGGATAAAAAAAGGTTGAGATATAACATGCACGAGTAGGTATAACATAATAATCTTGTTTTAACATCGATAAGACGTCTTTTATGACAAACTTAAATTATAATTACTTTAAATTATACGGGGTGTTAAAAAAGTTACCGTGTATAAATGAATGTATATTTCTCAGGTGCTGGTGTGCTAGGTGCCGGTGCTCTCGGCCTCGGAGTCCTTGGTGCGGGTCTTCTTGGTGCCAAGGCTTTGGGAGTGGGTGTGGTCGGAGGCGCTCTCGCCGCCAGGGCTTTCAGCGGCAGGAGCTACGGAGGGCACTACGGCGGGGGCCGCAGCTACGGCAGCTACGGCAGCTACTACGGCGGTGGCGGCCATCACTACGGCGGTGGCGGCTACGGCTACGGTGGCGGGTACGGACACGGTGGATACGCCGGCGGTTACGGTTACGGTCACGGTCACGGTTACAGGTAAGGATTTGATGATGTAGTTAATTTTAGAAAATGTCACTGGAACTTTTAAGATTTGCATAACTCTTATTTAATTTTAGTTTCGATTCGTCTGCAGTATTTTCATATAAAAACCCCGTTTTGAAAACTCAAAATTGTTTGATCTTGATCGAAATTTATTATTCCCTTTCCTTCAAGTGCTTTTCAACCAAAAACATGAACACAAATATTTATTAAGCATTTTTCAATCCTTTAATTTAATATTAGCTACTTATCAGTTATTGAAATTAAATAACTAAACCTATGTAAACATCAAAAGACATTTGTCTTGACAGTTTGAACATACGCCTTGTAAAAACTGCAAAAATTAATATGTAAACTAAAACGTATTAAAAATATGATGAAACCCATGCTTCAATTATTAGGTTATTAAGGTTAAGATTATCAAAGGTATAGGAAAAATGTGATAGTAAAAAACCACGAGCCCTATAAGTAGCTTTCAGGCGGGATAGCTACTTATAGGGCTCGTGGTTTTTACCACACTTTTATTAGCTTCACTTGTAACTAAGTCACAATGTAAGAAAATCTTGGAAATCAATTTTAACCTACTTCTAATTGTCTTATTGATTTGAAACTTTGCAAGTCTATATGAATCCGATGACAATACAATAATTTGCTACCATCGAGCTGATCTGATGATGGAGTCAAGAGGTGGGCAATAGAACTCTTCAATAGCTGCTAGGAAACCCCTCGAGTTTAGGCTCATATCTTTTGTTCTGATGAGACCTATTCGCTACACTTGATGGTGAGGGTCTGATGATGGAGCAGGGAGGAAGCCAGTGGCACTTCTTAATGACCACTAGGAAACCCCTCGAGTTTGGCCTCCGTTGTTTCGTTCTGATGAGACTTATGAGTCGCACTTGGTGGTGAGGGTCTGATGATGGAGCAGGGAGGAAGCCAGTGGCACTCCTTAATGACCAATAGGAAACACCTCGAGTTCTGGCTCATTTGTTTCGTTCTGATGAGACCTATTTGCTACACTAGGTGGTGAGGGCCTGATGATGGAGCAGGGAGGAAGACAGTGGCACTCCTTAATGACCACTAGGAAACCCCTCGAGTTTGGGCTCATTTGTTTCGTTCTGATGAGACCTATTCGCTACACTTGATGGTGAGGGTCTGATGATGGAGTAAGGATGAAGTAAGGGTACGGCTCGTGCCTAACTAATAGAATCTGGTAACTAATAGACTCCACTTGAATTTGTAAAACAAATACATACAATCACGCCTTTGAGTTATAATGTTTACGGGGTGGGCAGACACATGAATGGACTGTGAAATCGATTACCATCCATCCATAGCTTGCCATTTATTAAACTAAAAAGTAAAAAATAAATATATAGTTTAAAAAACTATAAAAACACACTTTTATAGGAACAGAATAAAAAGTACAAAATAACCGACTATTCAGTAACTGAAATTAAAAAGCGTGGTGCGCCCTTTGCAAAGCATGCATTCAAGTACTTAATATTGACAACGCGCACCACGCTTTTTAATTTCAGTTACTGAATAGTCGGTTATTTTGTACTTTTTATTCTGTTCCTATAAAAGTGTGTTTTTATAGTTTTTTAAACTATATATTTATTTTTTTTACTATCACATTTTTCCTATACTTACAAAATTGCATTGTGAATGCATAAAAATAATATAAAATCTTATCAAAGGTAATTGTATTAGTTCTGGATTCAAATGAAACACACTTTAATTTTATTTTTTTATTTTTCAGCAGCTACCCCACTACCTACTACGTCGAGAGCTGGTGAGCTATGTGCCAGTGTTAATGTAAAGTGCATTTGTTGATTAATTTATGAACATTGTTATGTAAAAATATGTGCGACGCGTGACGTTCCATACGACTGATGTGTATGTTTGTATAATAATAAATAAATAATAAGATAAACAACTTGTGTTTCTATGGAAATTTAAGATTTTAAAGGGTACGTATACTTCACTATGTTTACCTAGGACAGACGGTCCAGTTAGGTAAGTCCAACTTTGAGAAAGAGATCTCTCGTCGAATCCAGCTCGGATGGGCAGCGTTTGGGAAGCTCCGGCATATATTCGCGTCCGAAATACCTCAATGTCTCAAGACGAAAGTCTTTGACCAGTGTGTGTTGCCAGTAATGACCTATGGAAGTGAGACGTGGTCTTTTACTATGGGTCTCATAAGAAGGCTCAAAGTCACCCAGCGAGCAATGGAGAGAGCGATGCTTGGTATTTCCCTGCTCGATCGAATCAGAAATGATGAGATCCGCAGGAGAACTAAAACAACCGACATAGCTCGAAGGATTGCATCATTGAAGTGGCAGTGGGCGGGACACATAGCGCGGAGAACCGATGGCCGTTGGGGCGGAAAGGTTCTCGAATGGCGACCGCGTACCGGACGACGTTCCGTGGGCAGGCCCCCTACAAGGTGGACCGACGATCTGGTCAAGGTCGCGGGAAGCCGCTGGATGCGGGCAGCGCAGGACCGATCGTTGTGGAGATCCTTGGGGAAGGCCTATGCCCAGCAGTGGGCGTCGTTCGGCTGACATGATGTATACTTCACAACAGTTTTTCTTAGAAGGACTTAATTCATTGTTAGGGTTTAATACTGAAATCAGTAAGTAGCTAATAATATTTTTGAGGATGGAGCGCCACTTAAGTTGAACAATTGCCTAAATTAATTCTGGAAATTTCCAACTTCTGCTCAAGAGTTTTCTTTCATTTGAATAGCAGCAACTAGCATTTGATTCTTAAATTGATTTCAAGTTCTTTTTAAGTTCTTATTAAGAATACCTAGGTGAGTACCTAATTAAAGATTTAAGCGTACTTTGAAATTTCACTCACGTAAGTTCTCGACGAACTATTACTCACATAGTTAAAATTGCGAGCGCACTGATTCAATAGGAACTTGACTTTCGTAAATTAGGTGCTGCTTTGCCTACTTTGCTCTCAAGCTTGGAACCAGTAATTATTACGTAGGTACTTAAGTGCTTTGAGAGTAATTTCAAAAGCAATGCGTCTGTTAGAATCGTCAGTTGTGGTATACTTTAGCGTACCAGTAGCTTGAAAGGAATTAAATGAGAAGGTCTTGATTGCTGTATAACCCTTTTTAGCGTGACATCATTTATTTTTTCTGTATTAAATTTATTTGCATAAATATTATCTAAGATTAAGTTTGAATTGCCTGCTACTAATATCAATTAAATTATCGTATGCCACTGAAACTAAAAATTCAAGTAAACTATACTGAGGTGAATTAATTCTATGGTGAAAGAAATTGTATGCAGGGGAGACGCCTTAGGTACACATTTCTGGAGCATCGACATATGTAGGAATCTGAAGTCGGAACCAATTAATATTAAACGTCTGTCTTTTACTAAATGACCGGCCAGCGCCAGCCGAAGATTTGATTCGAAGCTGCTGAAATGTTGTCAACGTCTATCTATAATAACTTTATTTATTTATAAAAATACAAGTTTACAATTTGCATACTTAAAAGGACATAATATTATTTTAGGGCGGTAGCTAAATAATTGAAAGAATGAGGTCTATGGTATCGTAATGTCGAAAATGGACTACGGAATTCACGGATGATCACAACTCGTATCGGTTCTGCATAGATTGCAAGTTGAGTGCCAAAACGAAACGCGCTTGACCGATTTAAGCATAGTTTCTCTACAGTTTTTAGCGTTGGACGCCATCACCTTGCAATTCCTTGGGCCTTCACCGCGTCTTATACGAAAGTCACCCGAGCTAGAACCTACTTAGATATTCTGCGAAACTGCCTTGATGTAACATTGTCACTACACTGTAAGGTCGACAATGGACTTCGGAGTCTGCGGATGATCACAACTCGTTTCGGACCTGCATAGATTGCAAGTCGCGTGCCAAAACGACACGCGCTTGACCGATTTAAAGATAGTTTCGCTACAGTTTTTAGCGTTCGTTGGCAGCGTTGAGGACGCTGGCGTCGAAACAGCATTAACGGAGATGGATGGCCTCGGCCCACGCCATCGCCTCTTTAATCTCGCGTACAAAAGAGATATACGACTCTCCGACTCGATGTTGGGGTATTCGCATTTTATAGCACGGTTTGCTGCAACCGAGGTGCCGGAAGGGTTAATAACGGTAATGACATCTTTTGTCCAAGTTGGAAAAGGTAAATATATTACAGTATTAACACACAAATAAATGGCTATTCAATTTCCCCAGAAAATTTGTTTTGTTAGGTAGGTACTCATCAAATAACAAACTGAAAACTACAGCTAGGAATTAATGTTATACTGAATAATTCAGCTACTGAAAACGGCATTATAATGTCTAATAAATACGCTTTCATTTACGAAGTTGACTAATGGATTCAATATTCAAGGGCAGACATGCTGACAAAACACTCCATGTCGAGATTTCAGCAGACGTAAACGATAGAAATCACAACAAACAATTCATTGTGTCAGTAAAATTATAAACGACGAATTTACTCGAGGTCTCATTGTGTCGGGAATCGGGATGCCGAACGCTCAATATTGTTTCGATAAGCTAAAGTAAACTTAGTATAGATTGGAGCTCACAAAAGCAGTTGTATCAGTTGGGAGCAGATCTGCGCGGGGAACAATAACGAAGATTAATCATTCGCCAATAATGATGGCACAATCTTATCTGTCGCCCGGCATCGGCCGCCGCGCCCCGTACAGCCACGTCATTCCGATTATGTGTCTCATTCAGTCCAGTGGCTGTGCATTGTCATGCTGCTTTTGTTTTTAAAGAGATGTTCATCTAATTTTCGCCACACTTCACGCCCTTCCCCTTTGAGACCTTTTTAATGGCCGTTTCTTTGTTCTTATTAACAGGGGCGTATTTTGATATTTGGCGCCCTGGGCCAGTTACGTGGGCCGCCCCAGACAATCAAGAAAGAATTTTTTTAATAAGTTACAAAAAAAAAGCTCAAAAGAATAAACATCACACGCGCTCTAAGATAAAACAAAAAAAAAACAACCAAACAATCATTGCAGTTTATTTTTAATTTTTAGTTTTTTGCATTCACAATGCAATTTTTATTACTGAAAAATGGAAAATGAAGTATTTAGAAAAAATCGACCCATCTCACAATCAGCTCCGATGGGACTCGAACCCACGACCTTTCGCTTTCCGGGCGAACTGCTCTAACCACTGAGCTACGGAGTCATACTCCGTAGCTTCAAATACTTCATTTTCCATTTTTCAATCATTGCAGTTGTTTTTTTTTTGTTTACATCAATCAAGAAAGAAATTTTTTAAGTTACAAAAAAAAGCTCAAAAGAATAAACATCACACGCGCTCTAAGATAAAACAAAAAAAAACAACCAAACAATCATTGCAGTTTATTTTTAATTTTTAGTTTTTTGCATTCACAATGCAATTTTTATTACTGAAAAATGGAAAATGAAGTATTTAGAAAAAATCGCCCATCTCACAATCAGCTCCGATGGGACTCGAACCCACGACCTTTCGCTTTCCGGGCGACTGCTCTAACCACTGAGCTAAGGAGTCATACTCCGTAGCTTCAAATACTTCATTTTCCATTTTTCAATCATTGCAGTTGTTTTATTTTGTTTACATGTACCTAGATAAGTAATATTAGTTTTAGGTGTTGTTGACAATTAGGTAGGTAAACTTTTTGAATTTCTTCAGACAAATGAGAAATAAAATTAAAGTAAAGATCATAACATGCGGGCACCCAAAGCTGAGCGGGGCGACCCGAGCCGCACTGGTAAAGATTTTGAATTTCATCAGACGAATGAGAACCAAAATATAGGTAAAGATCCTAACAGGCGGACACCCAACCACCCTAGTAAACTAGAATTTTATCAGACAAATGAGAAATACAATATAGGTAAATATCATAAGAGGTGGCACCTAATGCTGAGCGGGGAGGCCCGAGCCGCCCTGGTTAAGGTGGTTCGATCAGCTCAGTAGCGCCACCAATGGAAATTAATCAATTACGTTTTATTAAAGGCTTAGATTAAAAGTTTCGGTAATTTTGCGCAAATAAAAGAGTATAGGAAAAATGAGATAGTAAAAAACCACGAGCCCTATAAGTTGCTTTCAGGCGGGATTCAAACCCGCGCCTCCGGGAATCCGGCCCGATGCTCTGACCAACTAAGCTACCGAAAGGCCAAAGCCCCCAGTACACGATGGCCGATCATGGTCGGCGACCATGACCTATACATCGTACATTGACACTTTTGAAAGAACGTTTTTAAACTTGTTCGTTCAAAAGTGTCAATGTACGATGTATTGGTCATGGTCGGCCAACTTGTACTGGGGGCTTTACACGTTACTCTTTTACTCTTTTTACTTTCACATTTTTCCTATACTTACAGAATTGCATTGTGTATGCATAAAAATAATTTAAAAATCAAAATAAAATAGTAAAATGCATTTTATAAATATACTTTTAAGAACTCAAACTTAAGCAATAAGTCGTGAATCTCAATAGTGCCAAAAGTGGCCACATTTAGCAATATCGAGATTCATAACCTAATGCTCATATTTGAGGCCATGAAAAAATACTTAAAAATTGCACTTTACGCTTCTATTTGCGCAAAATAACCAAAACTTTTATAAACCCTTGATAAATCGTAAATGATTTATTTCTATTGGTGGCGCTACTGAGCTGATCGAACCACCAATTTCATCAGACAAATGAGAAATAAAATATAGGTAAAATCATAACAGGCGGGCACAAAAAGCTGAGTTGGACGGGCAGCCCGAGCTATCCTGGTAAACTTTGAATTTCATCAGACAAATGAGAAATAAAATATAGGTAAATATCATAACAGGCGGCACCAAAAGCAGAGCGGAGCGATCCGAGCCGCCCTGGTAAACTTTTTGAATTTAATCAGATAAATTAGAAATAAAATAAAGGTAAAGATCTTAACTGGCGGGCACACAAAGCTGAGCGGGGCGGCCCTAGCCACCATGGAAAACTTTTTGATTTTCATCATACAAATAAGAAATAAAATTTAAGTAAAGATCATAACAGGTGCCTAAATTTCAAACGCAAAGCTAAGCGGGGCGGCCCGAACCACCATAGTAAACTTTTTGTAAGTATTTCATTAGATAAATGAGAAATAAATTATAGGTAACGATCATAACAGGCCCGCACTCAAGCACCCTGGTATTTTTTTTTAATTTCATTAGACAAATAAGAAATAAAATATAGGTAAAGATCATAACAAGCGGGTACCCAAAGCTAAGCGGGGCGGCCCGAGCCGCCCTGCCCCTGTACCGGCTTAAAAATATAGATATGGACATGGGCTTCATTTGGCATTTGAAGCCCATATTTTGTCGTTATATGGGCTTCAAATATCAAATGAAGCCCTATGTCCATATCCATATATTTTGCCGGTAGCACAGAGTCGGTAGCCCCCCTGGTAAACTTTTTGAATTTCATCTGACAAATAAGAAATAAAATAAAGGTAAAAATCATAACAGGGGGGCACCAGAAGCTGAGCGGGGCAGCCCGAGCCGCCTGGTAAACTTTTTGAATTTCATTAGACAAATAAGAAATAAAATATTGGTAAAGATCATAACAGGCGCACCCAAAGCTGAGCGGGGCGGACCGAGCCGCCCTGGTAAACTTTTGAATTTCATCAGAGAAATTAATGAGAGATAAAATTTAAGTAGTTAAATATAAAAACAGGTGGCCGTGCTGAACTGAGCGGGGCGGCCGGCCCGAGCCGCCCTGCCTCGTCCTACGAAGCGATCGATCGCCCTACTTGGTATAACCAGACAATGATTATTTATTACTAGATCTATGAGTTTTAGATGTTGTTGACAATAATTTATTAGTAAGCTTTTTGATTTTCTTCCTACTTCCGATGACAAGTGGGCGCGCTAGGCTGAGCGGGCCTAGCAGCCTGCCGCCCTGGGCCATGGCCCCCTTGGCCCTTAGGTAAATACGCCTCTGCTTATTAAGCCGTTGAAAAAAGGGGATGCACTTATTATACCATTGTGTCTCAGCTCGTTGAATTTAATTAATGCTATTGGTATATCAAAGCAATAAAAAACTATATACATATAAAGCTTATGCTGTATTTTATATGCAAATATAATTTTGGTCATTTCGTCAAACATTTGGTCAAAATAACAAAACACTATGATAGAGTTTTTCTTCTATACATACCTAACTTGTAACCAAATTTTGTAGGATCAATGTTGTCTATCTATATTTAGATTTTTTGAACTAAAATCTTATTTCGCTGTTATTCGGATGTAGGTAGTAAACCGCGATCAAGCGAACTTTTCAAATAAAACCAATGAGACCCCTTGTTTACGCTCTATGTTGCCGCGTCCGCCCTTTTCTTTGTTCAAACCCAACTTTGTACTGTTCTTATAGTAATTTGTGGTCATTTGTTCCAACTATCCCCGTTATTGGATTTGCCAACTTTTGTTACTTACAACTAAATTCGGCCTAGTCTCTACTTAACTGTTTTAAGTATGTAATAAAAGTGAAATGGGAGCTCTTTGATGATGGTGAATTGAAATTCTTTACTTTGCTCATAAACTATCCAAATATCCTAAACAGAATTAACTATAAACATGAATTAAAGGAAGTTAGTTCGAAAAATTGTAAGAGAACTTTCCCGATGAGTAAAATTCAATATATTCCATTTGTTTGGTGATCGAACCTCAGAGATCCCTGACAAGAATACCTATGCGCTATCTGTTCAGTCAATCAAACACGTTTGCAGTTGATTTAAAAAGGAGATCAGTCACGCTTCATACATGTTTGGACCAAAAAAGTAAAAGTATCGGCCAACGAAAAAAAATTGCATATTACTATTGTAAACAATGTAGCGATCATTTTTTGTTATGGCGTCAACAGTGTACGATTAGCGGCCAAGCAGTTATTCAAGTTTGAAAATGTCACTTTTTTTCTCTTTATTTTCAAACTTAAATACCGCTCGGCCAAAGTGCGGCCAACGAAAAAAAATTGCACATTACTATTTTAAACAGTGTACGATTAGCGGCCAAGCAGTTATTCAAGTTTGAAAATGTAATTTTTTTCTCTCTTTATTTTCAAACTTAAATACAGCTTGGCCAAAGTGCGGCCAACGAAAAAAAATTGCACATTACTATTGTAAAAAGTGTAACGATCATTTTTTGTTATGGCGTCAACAGTGTACGATTAGCGGCCAAGCAGTTATTCAAGTTTGAAAAAAAACATTTTTTTTCTCTTTATTTTCAAACATGAATACAGCTTGGCCAAAGTGCGGCCAACGAAAAAAAATTGCACATTACTATTGTAAACAGTGTAACGATAATTTTTTGTTATAGCGTCAACAGTGTACGATTAGCGGCCAAGCAGTTATTCAAGTTTGAAAATAACATATTTTTTCCCTTTATTTTCAAACTTGAATACAGCTTGGCCAAAGTGCGGCCAACGAAAAAAATTGCACATTACTATTGCAAACAGTGTAAAGATCATTTTTTGTTATGGCGTCAACAGTGTACGATTAGCGGCCAAGCAGTTATTCAAGTTTGAAAGTAACATTTTTTTTCTCTTTATTTTCAAACTTGAATACAGCTTGGCCAAAGTGCGGCCAACGAAAAAAAATTGCACATTACTATTGCAAACAGTGTAACGATGATTTTTTGTTAAAGCGACAAAAGTGTACGATTAGCGGCCAAGCAGTTATTCAAGTTTGAAAATGTAATTTTTTTCTCTCTTTATTTTCAAACTTAAATACAGCTTGGCCAAAGTGCGGCCAACGAAAAAAAATTGCACATTACTATTGTAAAAAGTGTAACGATCATTTTTTGTTATGGCGTCAACAGTGTACGATTAGCGGCCAAGCAGTTATTCAAGTTTGAAAGTAACATTTTTTTTCTCTTTATTTTCAAACTTGAATACAGCTTGGCCAAAGTGCGGCCAACGAAAAAAAACTGCACATTACTATTGTAAACAGTGTAACGATCATTTTTTGTTATGGCGACAACAGTGTACGATTAGCGGCCAAGCAGTTATTCAAGTTTGAAAATGTCATTACATTTGGTATAAATACGATCGCAAAACGGATTGACTCACCACGTCAAATGTAATCGTTTATCAGAATATCAGTTATTACATTGAGATCAGTTCCACGTCAGCATTATAACTGACCCACGAACGTCCCACCTGCTGGGTACGTGAATCGACTAAACAATAATGCAATACTTTTAGCTAAATAGTAACTTTAACTAAGGTCTAGTACACTACAGAGCCAGAATAAGAAAATACTTTAAAATAGATATTGACTACAACACAAAGTGACTTTGGCCAAGCTGTATTCAAGTTTGAAAATAAAGAAAAAAATGTCATTTTCACACTTGAGTAACTGCTTGGCCGCTAATCGTACACTGTTGACGCAAACACAAAAAATTATTGTTACACTGTTTACAATAGTAATGTGCAATTGTTTTCGTTGGCCGCACTTTGGCCAAGCTTTAGTCAAGTTTGAAAATAAAGAGAAAAAAATGTCATTTTCAAACTTTAATAACTGGTTGGCCGCTAATCGTACACTGTTGACGCCATAACAAAAAATTATCGTTACACTGTTTACAATAGTAATGGGCAATTTTTTTTCGTTGGCCGCACTTTGGCCAAGCTTTAGTCAAGTTTGAAAATAAAGAGAAAATAATGTCATTTTCAAACTTGAATAACTGCTTGGCCACTAATCGTACACTGTTGACGTCATAACATAAAATGATCGTTACACTGTTTACAGTAGTAATATGCAATTTTTTTTCGTTGGCCGCACTTTGGCCAAGCTATATTTAAGTTTGAAAATGAAGAAAAAAATGACATTTTCAAACTTGAATAACTGGTTGGCCGCTAATCGTACACTGTTGACGTCATAACAAAAAATGATCGTTACACGGTTTACAATAGTAATTTGCAATTTATTTTCGTTGGCCGGCACTTTTACTTTTTTGGTCCAATTTGACTGATCTCCTTTTGCCAGGCAGCAATTCTGGCAATGCTTTCAAATGTAAAAACAAATGAAATAAGTATTTAGACATAGAACTCAGCTACGGTGAAGTCTAAAAAATCCGCTTATTAAAATAAAATATTCTACAAAATCTCGTCTCCATAAAGCATACGGTTTTCTACTATTCAATTATAGTATTTAGAGAAAAGGTTTTACGTTTTATCATTAGAGACTTGTATAACGTTTATCGCTCAGATGATCTCTTTGAAGCCTCATGTAGCGTATGAAAGCGCTGAATATTCATAGCGTATGGGTTCCACGCGCTCCTGCCATTAACTTGGAGCAAAGTCACTAGGTCGAGATTCGTAATTGGTTGCTAGCTAACTGTTTTCTCCGTGTGCTGTGATACGAAACTGGTATTTATATGTATTTTATACATTGAAATTTCAATAGATTTCATAAATCTAGGCGGCTACAAGGACATCTACTTAATTACCAAACTTCAGTTGTTGTTCTAATCTACATTTTATTATTTTTTATTTGATAATATGTAGAATTACGCCACATGACATGCACCATGATGTTGACCGAGCACACCAAGTAGTTTGTGCAAAGAAACTGGAGTTTTCAGCCTGAATAAAAAAGTGTACCCCGCAAATTTGACATTTACTACGTAGTGGCTGTCAGTTGTCTCATATGACCATAATGTATTTTTTCAAAGTGTAGGTGAGACGGAAGACAACCACAGTGCCACCAAAAAGTGTTAGTACTGCACTCTCCAATTACCTCAGTATTTAGTCGAAGCTCGTTGGAGCACACAGTAACCAAGTATGTAGGTACATAATCGTAAAACGAAACTGGTGCCCACAGTACAGGCTGTGCCTATTGTGGGACCATTAGATATTACGCACTGTTGCGTATTTCTTCTTGGCAATAAATTATATAAAATTTTATTTAATATGAAATTGCCGAATTATACTGATAAATCAAAACCAAGATCAAAACTAGTATTTTTCTTAGATGTACACACATTTGTTTATTTAATCAAAATATTTATAATTATTAACCATTATCTACACATTGTTGCCTTACCAACAATCTAACCGGAAGTTCATTATGCCTTTGCGATAGAACTCTGGGGATCTAGATTCGACAAACCGTGTGAAAACAATTTGTACTGCCTCCTGGGAAGAAAATCTTTTACCACGTAGAAAATTGTCCAAATCACGAAATAAAAAATGGCAGTCCGTTGGATCAAGGTCTGGCGAGTATGAATGACGTATGATTTCTAACTGTCGCTCCTGTAGAGTTGGAATGGTTTCTAGTGGAGTGTGAGTATGAGGTCTTGCGTTTTCATGGAGCAATAGTCAAGGAGATCGATTCACGAGTCGGGGCTGTTTCACTGCTAGTTTCGCTATCATTGTCCGAAGTTCGGCACAGTTAACATCTGCTGTTATTGCTAGATCAGACCTAAGAGAGCTATAGTGAATAGCACCATGAATAGACCACCAAACAGTTACCATCAGCTTTTTATTGGTAAGCTTTGCATTAGGGCACTGTTTCCATTACGAAAGCGTTTAAACCAAAAACGCACGGTGCGTTCATAAAGTCTCCTCTCCAAACGCAACATTGATATTGCGAGCCGTTTCTGCCGCGGTTCCGCGTCGGAACTCGTATCAAATATTACCCGGATTTTCAAAGTAGTATCCATCTTTCCTACGTCTAAGCTGAATAAAAAGAAAATATTGAAAGTCGAAAATCGAATGTTGCACATTTTTTATGACAAGAACTTTAGGTATCTATCATATAAAAATATGTAGTTTAAAAAACTAAAAAAACACACTTTTATAGGAACAGACTAAAAAGTACAAAATAACCGTCTATTCAGTAACTGAAATTAAAAAGCGTGGTGCGCGTTGTCAATAATAAGTTAATTGAATGCATGCTCTGCAAAGGGCGCACCACGCTTTTTAATTTCAGTTACTGAATAGACGGTTATTTTGTACTTTTTAGTCTGTTCCTATATAAGTGTGTTTTTTTAATTTTTTAAACTACATATTTATTTTTTACTTTTTAGTTTAATAAATGGCAAGCTATGGATGAATGGTAATCGATTTTACAGTCCATTCAAGTGTCTGCCCACCCCGTAAACATTATAACTCAAAGGCGTGACTGTATGTATTTAATTTTACAAATTCAAGTAAAGTCTATTAGTTACCAGATGCGCGAGCCGAACCCTTACTTCCTCCCTGCTCCATCATCAAACCCTCACCACCAAGTGCCAAAATCAATAAGTCAAAGTCAAAGTGTCAAGTGTAGCGAATAGGTCTCATCAGAACGAAACAAATGAGTCTAAACTCGAGGGCTTTTCTAGTAGTCATGAAGGAATGCCATTGACTTCCTCCCTGCTCCATCATCAGACTCGCACCACCAAGTGTAGCGAATAGGTCATATCAGAACGAAACAAATGAGCCAGAATTCGAAGGGTTTTCTATTGGCCATTAAGGAGTGCCATTGGCTTTCTCCCTGCTCCATCATCAGACCCTTACCACCAAGTGTAGCGTATAGGTCTTATCAGCACGAAACAAATGAGCCAAAACTCAAAAGGTTTCGTAGTGGTTATTAAGGAACTTCACTGGCTTCCTCCCAGCTACATCATCAGACCCTCGCCACCAAGTGTGGCGAATAGGTCTCGTCTGAACAAAATAAATGAGCCCAGACTCAAGGGGTTTCCTAGTGGTCATTAAGAAGTGCCACTGGCTTCCTCTCTGCTCCATAATCAGACCCTCACCACCAAGTATAACGAATAGGTCTCATCAGAACGAAACAAATGAGCCCAAACTCAAAAGGTTTCGTAGTGGTTATTAAGGAATTTCACTGGCTTCTTCCCAGCTCCATCATCAGACCCTCACCACCAAGTGTAACGAATAGGTCCTATCAAAACAAAACAAAGGAGCCCAAACTCGAGGGGTTTCCTATTGGTCATCAAGGAGTGTCACTGGCTTCCTTCCTGCTCTATCATCAGACCCTCACCACCAAGTGTAGCGAATAGTTCTCATCAGAACGAAACAAATGAGTCAGAACTCGAGGTGTTTCCTATTGTTCATTAAGGAGTGCCACTGGCTTTCTCCCTGCTCCATCATCAGACCCTAACCATCAAGTGAAACGAAAAGGTCTCATCAGTACAAAACAAATGAGCCTAAACTCGAGGGGTTTCCTAGCAGCCATTGAAGAGTTCTATTACCCACCTCTTGACTCCATCATCAGATCAGCTCGATGGTTGCAAATTATTGTATTGTCATCGGATTCATATAGACTTGCAAAGTTTCATATCAATACGACAACTAGAAGTAGGTTAAAATTGAATTCCAAGATTTTCTTACATTGTGACTTAGTTACAAGTGAAGCTAATAAAAGTGTGGTAAAAACAATGAGGGTTTTATGTCAATTCAAAGTATCTATTTCTATAAAACGCCAATTTCATACTATAACCCTAAGCTTTAACCCTTAAATAATAGGGGTTTATCCCTATTATCTACTTCTTGAAGAGATGACTAATCAGACTTTGAGTGGAAAAAGATTGCTTAAAAAAATATTTAATTAATGAATGAATTAAATTTGAGTTGAATTTATTCGGAGAAATCGTCGTCTTTTAGGATTAACTTTATAAATATCTCTACTTATCAGTTCGAAGTGATAGTTTGGACGCGATACAATGATGAAGAATTTTAAAAATAACAGCGACGCTTGTATAAATAAAGCGAATTTTACACGAAAGAAAATGACATTAACTTCACCTTCAAAAGCTGACCTGTTATACAAATAGAGAGGAGGCAGTGGATTAATAAAAGGAAACCCTTACAGGTTCCGTTGTTGAATAAAGAAGTCCAATCTTTTTCAGTCGCACTGAGCTGACCTTTTCGTGCTCCGTTCTTTTATTTATTTGCGAGCACGCAAATAAGCCTTTATGTCGTGATTGATTGTGCATTCACAAGGAGTAGGTACGTCTTGATATAAACACAATATTATGTGACTAATGGTAATTCTTAAATAATTCGTATTTAAAAAAATCTGTATGAAATTACTTTGCAATAACGACTGTAGTTGTTACCAGCCTTATTCAGAAAAATAATATAAACGTTATAAAGTCGTATAAAAGTTGATTGTTAATTATTAATTTGATATTGTTTTAAACCAAGTAAGAGAGCAGGAGGGTTATGTTTTCGGGAGTATGTACATGTACTAATGTAGATTTCTATGTTCCCTACTGCTACAGCCGAAACGGTTTGAAGGATTTTAACGTATGAGGTGTTAGATTCTCATTGATAGCGCGCGGGTGACACTAGATACATAAAAAAAACTAAATGGCGCATTTTTGATGGATATTGCAATATAAAAAAAAACTACCAATCCCATCGAGTGGAGTATCAAAATAAAAATTATTTTTATAAAAAAATAAAACCGCCTTCAAAAAAACCACATCAAAAAAGTAAGAAATAATTCCTCACCAAATAAATAACGTAAGTACTTTGAAGTCGGGCGTGAAACATGTACAATTTCTTGTTGTTTTTGTTAAAACCCGCCCGACTTCAAAGTACTTACGTTATTTATTTGGTGAGGAATTATTAGGGGTTAAAGTATCAAATTGCCGTTTTGTATGGAGATTTTTGTAATTTTTGTTTTTTTCATACTAACGTTTTTGTAATTTATTCAACGACTAATATTAGTGACTTTACAAAATTTTACACACGTATTTATGGACATTTTAACTACTAAATGACACATTCGTTAAGAGAAAATAAAATATTTTCACTAAGTTACAACTAATAAAGTATGAAATTCTGGAAACAAAAATAGTCGTAACTTTCAGGATAAGTTTTTTCTCTGTAAATAATTAAATATCGTGGTTATTAAATTATCAAAAGTTGCTCGATACGGTCTTAATGTAACGCAATAATAAAGAAATTATATATTTCTAATATCATAAAAGTTGTTAAGTTATATGTACAAAAGAAAAAAACGGCAATTTCATTCTTTAACCCCTATTATTTCTTACTTTTTTGATGTGGTTTTTTTGAAGGCGGTTTTATTTTTTTATAAAAATAATTTTTATTTCACTCTTTTTAGTGCATCGTGCAGGCAATTTACGTGTTTTCTGGTAAATAGGTATGTGATCAAACTCAAAACCTCCTTTTTCGAAGTCGGTTAAAATACCTTGAGGTATCCCCTTTTCGAGTAATCGGTGGACATACACAAAAAAAAAAAAACATACATACAGACGAATAGAGAACCTCCTCCTTTTTGATTTAGAAGTCGGTTAATGAAGGATTATAAAAAGCGATTCCATAAATACAACTCTAAATTTTAATTAGTACAAAGATTTTAAGGGATGATAGTGTCAATCGATATGAACAATTTTTACTATGGGGTCAAAAAAAAAACAGCTGTTCCATACATTTCAGTCGATTCGATGTTGAATTTTTGTATAGAACAGCTGATTTTTTTTTGCGATTTCGTGGTTGGCCTAATAGTAAAAACCACAGAACACGGAAATATTTTTTTTCTCTTGTAAAAACTTAATTGAATTTAGTGGTGTATAATATAAGTTGCAGTTTAGCAGAACTCTCCGCATCAATTTACCCAAAAAGAAAAGATCTTGCTTATTTTCAAATTACTAAGTTCTTACTTCAGAAAAGTGATTTATTGATAATTAACTAAAAAGTCTAAAATAAAAACAAAGTCATTAATAAAAACTAAAAACCCGACTACAAAAATTAACCACATTAAATGCAGTCAGTAAGCCATTCGGTGAAACACTTTATAATTTTAACAGGGGACGTTAAAATTATAAAGTGTTTCACCAGACTGCAATGATAAATTTAAGAGTTTGTTTTCCCTTTTTAATGGTTAATTTTTGAGGGTTTTTTATAATTCTTCTTCTTTCGTGTCGATGATGGTAGAAGGTTATTTGATGACCTTTATAACCCCCTGGAAAACGAAGCTATGAGAAAATAGGAACTTTTATTTTTCATATATCTAATGGAACTTTATATTATAGTGCAAGAATGCACCAAGTCTGCTAATTTACAAATGGTTCAATTGAATCTTAATTGGATCTCAATAGCGGTTTTTGACATTTTTGGTATTCTGCTACTAACTTAAGACCAATGGTATACGACTGAACTGCCATTGAACTGCCATCGGAATATTTGCTAGTCTGCTCTTCAATCGTATTACAATCGTATTCTACTCTCATTTGACATTTGTTTGACAGGACTCTCAATGGGGTATGTATCATAATAACTAAGGTCATTACGACTAAGACCCAGGTAATTACAGACCAATATCTATTTTACCCGCCTTGAGCAAGATCTTTGAAAAAATAATACTGGAGCAATTATTAACTCATTATTTTTACTTTAAATAACCTCTTGCATAACAAACAGTTCGGTTTTACGAAGGGTAGGTCTACTACTGATGCCGGGGTTGCACTTCTTAAGCATGTCTTTGGGGCCTGGGAGGGGTCGCAGAATGCTCTTGGCATATTCTGCGACTTGTCCAAAGCTTTTGACTGTGTAGATCATCGGACGCTGCTGTTGAAGCTAAATCATTACGGTGTAAAAAATAATGCCCAAAAACTATTACACTCGTATCTTAGTTCCAGAACTCAGACAGTTGATATAAATGGGGTGAAATCAATGGGTTCTGATGTAAAGCTAGGTGTACCTCAAGGGTTTATCTTGGGCCCTTTCTTGTTTTTGGTTTATATTAACGATTTACCTTTCTTTGCAAATAGCTTATGTGAGATTGTCTTGTTTGCTGAAAATACTTCCTTAATATTTAACATTGACAGAAATCAATCTAATTTTGACAATGTAAACAAAGCACTCTCGGAAATACTCACTTGGTTTAGTTTTAATAATCTACAGCTTAATGCAAAGAAAACGAAATGCATTCTATTCTCTTTACCAAATGTACAATCTCCACCCGTAGAAATTGTAATAAATAATGAAAAATTAGATTTAGTTGAATCAACAGTCTTTCTGGGTGTAACTATAGACAGAAAACTTCAGTGGCATTCGCATATTGCTGCATTAGCTGGTAAGCTCAGCTCTGCAGCTTACGCTATTAGAAAAGTTAGACAGTTAACTGACATAGAAACTGCTAGGACTGTATACTTTAGTTATTTTCATAGCATAATGTCATATGGCATTCTTTTGTGGGGATTAGCAGCTGACATTAATGCTATATTTATTCTGCAAAAACGAGCAATAAGGGCCATTTATCAACTAAGCTCTAAAACTTCTCTTAGGGAGAAGTTCAAAGAAATTGGTATACTGACAGCTGCATCTCAATTTATATTAAATTGTATTATTTTTGTGCGTCGTAATATTAACTTGTATACTAAACATGGCGTTTTGCATGGTTACAATACAAGCAATAGGGATAAACTTTCAATGCCTCGGTACCGATTAGAGAAGGTACATGGGTCTTTCATGGGTCAAGGTATACACATCTTTAACAAGATTCCAAGTGATATCTTGGAGTTACCCTTTGAAGAGTTTAAGAATCATATAAAAAATTGCCTCATCAAGAAGGGCTACTATACTGTAAGTGATTACTTAAATGACAAAGCAACTTGGTCATAAGCTGAGAAGGATTTTTTCTCTAGTTAATTGTGAGTCGTGTTTTACAAAATTATTAATACTGGGTACATTCTTATATTGGTTTCTGCGTTTTGAGATGAGAAGTTTGAGTATGTCATGCTCTCTGTAAACATTTCTGCGGTGGTGTCATGTGAGGCGGGTCGTTACGTTCCCTAAAATATGGTTGAGCGAAGCGATGGCTGGTTCATGCGTCATGCTCGTGAACGAGTGCCACCAGTGGGATGGGTCTGCTCCTGGCTTCTTGTCTCAAAATATGCAGATTTTTAATGTTTTATTGTTATTAGTTTTATTTTATCGTGGCTTATATGGCACTTTTTATTATTGACTCTTATGTTCTTAAACTATTCAAAGTTTTATTACCCTTGTTTGGCATTTATATTTATTATTTTATTTGCTACGTTTTTGGTTGGTGTGTATTTTAAAGAAACTACCTTTTGGATGTCTATTTCTTAGTTATTGAAAATTATTAACTGCTATGATTACCGGGTTTTTTTATTTTGTTTTTAAACTTAAGATTAATTTGTGATGGAAAGTGACTTTACATATTATATTATGTTAAAGTCACTTTTCAATTTGACGACTCTGTATGAAATATGACAGGGAGAAAAAAATAGCCCTTGGCGAGTTTCTTGCCGGTTCTTCTCGTTACAAGGCCTCCCGCCGTAGGATTTGCGAACCGATAGCGTAGCTTCATTGACGTTCACAAGTGCTGTATCAGCCTAAAATGAATAAATGATTTTTGATTTTGATTTTTGATTTTGATATGGTCGAAATAACTACGATCGATTCACATATTTTCGTAATGACTATTGAACGACTCAACTACTGTTAATTTCACCTATGGTTGATTGAACTACAGTTGATTCAACTAACGGACGATTGGCCTAATGTTCATTTCATCTACTGGTTGTTTCGACTATGAACGACTCGCCTACAACAAGCTTATGAATTGGAAAGTTTATTAAATGGATTTGGGCGCGTTGGATTGTTTTTTTGGTTAGGGTGTCGCAAACATAAAATTTTTGACTGTTTTAGTATGAAGCGGGGACTTGCAAAATTTTCAAGAATGAATTTTATAAAAATGCAAATATCTCAAAAACGGTGCGTCATAGCTGAAATCTAACAAAATTTTCGATCCCCTACGGTACTCCGGAGATACCTAGGAGGCATCCGATGGACATATAGAAATATTTTTTTTAATTTTTTTGCTCAAAAAATTTTTGTTATTTCAAAATTTTTATATCTTTTGGGAAAAACAAAAGGGGGGACAGGGGGCGAAGCCCCCCGCCAAGGGGGCTCGGGGGTCGAAGCCCCCTGCCACCCAACAAAATGTAACAGACGTTTTAGGTTAGGTTAGGTTAGAACAGTGACCAAAACGCCGCGCGAGCCGAGCGAGCGAAGCGAGCGTGCCGCGGGAGCGGCCTGCGAAGCGCCAGAATCGACTTTATACACCCCCCCTACCCCCTACTTCAGTTTAATAGGAAATGGGAATATATATATAGTCGTTTCTGGCGCTTTGCCGGCCGCTGCCGCGGCACGCTCGCTTCGCTCGCTCGGCTCGCGCGGTATGTTCATGTAAACCGAACATGCTCGTCGCTTCGCTCCTCGCACCTAACAGCAATACAGTCACGACCAATAATATGTATAGAACATAGGACTATATCATATTACAATATTGAATGACTTCTGTGACACTGATCGTTTTCTTTTGGAACGCTACAGTGTGACAAAGTTCTATGTTGTATTGTATACATAATATTATTGCTCGTGTCTGTACATGAGTCACTATTTTTAAACTTAATAAACCGTTATTTTAAAAATTAGTTATTTTAAAAATAGGTGTAACGACCAATAGTTATTTTGAACAGTAGGTCTTTTGACCGTAGTTATTTCGACCATAGTCGAAACGACCGTAGTTATTATGATACATACCCGAAGGTAACTATCCAACTGAGACTCCATTACGATTCAATTACGATGACGTACAAGTTTTTATAGAATACCCAATTTGTTTTAATCGTAATGGAATCGTAATTGAGTCTCAATTGAATATCAATAGAATCTTATTTAAATTAAAATTAGAAGACTTGGGGCCCTGGGCCCCAAGTCTGCTAATTTACAAATGGTTCAATTGAATCTTAATTGGATCTCAATAGCGGTTTTTGACATTTTTGGTATTCTGCTACTAACTTAAGACCAATGGTATACGACTGAACTGCCATTGAACTGCCATCGGAATATTTGCTAGTCTGCTCTTCAATCGTATTACAATCGTATTCTACTCTCATTTGACATTTGTTTGACAGTACTCTCAATGGGGTATGTATCATAATTACTACGGTCATTACGACTATGGTCGAAATAACTACGATCGATTCCCATATTTTCGTAATGACTATTGAACGACTCAACTACTGTTAATTTCACCTACGGTTGATTGAACTACAGTTGATTCAACTAACGGACGATTGGCCTAATGTTCATTTCATCTACTGGTTGTTTCGACTATGAACGACTCGCCTACAACAAGCTTATGAATTGGAAAGTTTATTAAATGGATTTGGGCGCGTTGGATTGTTTTTTTGGTTAGGGTGTCGCAAACATAAAATTTTTGACTGTTTTAGTATGAAGCGGGGACTTGCAAAATTTTCAAGAATGAATTTTATAAAAATGCAAATATCTCGAAAACGGTGCGTCATAGCTGAAATCTAACAAAATTTTCGATCCCCTGTGGTATCCCGGAAAAACCTAGGAGGCATCCGATGGACATATAAAAAATTTTTTTTTTATTTTTTTGCTAAAAAAATTTTTGTTATTTCAAAATTTTTATATCTTTTGGGAAAAACAAAAGGGGGGACAGGGGGCGAAGCCCCCCGCCAAGGGGGCTCGGAGGGCGAAGCCCCCAGCCACCCAACAAAATGTAACAGACGTTTTAGGTTAGGTTAGGTTAGAACAGTGACCAAAACGCCGCGCGAGCCGAGCGAGCGAAGCGAGCGTGCCGCGGCAGCGGCCGGCGAAGCGCCAGAATCGACTTTATACACCCCCTCTACCCCCTACTTCAGTTTAATAGAAAATGGGAATATGTTCATGTAAACCTAACATGCTCGTCGCTTCGCTCCTCGCACCTAACAGCAATACAGTCACGACCAATAATATGTATACAACATAGGACTATATCATATTACAATATTGAATGACTTCTGTCACACTGATCGTTTTCTTTTGGAACGCTACAGTGTGACAAAGTTCTATGTTGTATTGTATACATAATATTATTGCTCGTGTCTGTACATGAGTCACTATTTTTAAACTTAATAAACCGTGTAGGTGAGTTGACCGTAGGTGAAATGACCGTAGGTGAGTTGTTCGTAGGTGAGATGACCAGTAGTGATTTCGTACATTAGTTATTTTAAAAATAGGTGTAACGACCGATAGTTATTTTGAACAGTAGGTCTTTTGACCGTAGTTATTTCGACCATAGTCGAAACGACCGTAGTTATTATGATACATACCCGAAGGCAACACCATTAACTATCCAACTGAGACTCCATTACGATTCAATTACGATTTAATTGCGATTCTATTGAGCTGACGTACAAGTTTTTACAAAATACCCAATTTGTTTTAATCGTAATGGAATCGTAATTGAGTCTTAATTGAATATCAATAGAATCTTATTTAAATTAAAATTAGCAGACTTGGGGCCCAGTACCTACGCAGAACGACTTTCTTTTAGCCTAGCTGTGCTAACCGAAAGACTTAAGAGAGATTTCGTTGTACCTGTTAGTTTTAAAGAATGGAAATATGTGAACATCCTAATTTTTTTAACTTATTTTATTTTCATACACTTTAACCTAATGCAATAGATTAAGCTATACATCACATTATAATATAACATTATACATCACAACGATAACGTAATACAAACAAAGCTGTCTTTGTGAATTCATTCAGAGAACAGTAGAACAAGTCAATGTTTTTATTGAAAAGAAAGCGATAAAGTGGTTTATTTATTTACTTCTTCCAAATTCTTTCAAATAGGTGCTATTGAATGTTTTTATACGAGAATTCGGCCAAACAATCGGTAATACTACAACTACCGTGAAAAGTATAAAACGCACCGAGGTCAAAGGTAATATCTTTGGGTTTGGGGAAATAAATTCGCCGTTTATTAAAAGCTGGTGAATAAAAATCGTATTTCCGTCGGGTCCGGCCGGCAGCCGCGCGGTGCCCGAGCGCAAATGGTATGGACAGCTCATAAATATCGTCACCGGTCCGCGTCTGTCTAGTTAAAAATACATACTGAAGTATATGTGAGAAGGATATGTGCAGTATGACAAATTGTTTGTGGTAGGTGGGTTAATAAAGGCAGTGATTATAATGACAATGAAAATTATTAGAAAAGAAAAAGGTGCCCATATGGTACGGATTGATTGCACTGCTCATTAATAAGGTCACCGGCCCGCGTCTTTCTAGTTAAATTAAATATACATACTGAAGTGTACAGAATATGTGCAGCATGACAAACTATTTGAGATTCATGGAAAAATAAAGGCGATGATTAGGTAAGAAGATTATTAAAATAGACAACTAGTTTTCAAACATTTGGAAAGAATCGCTTTATTGACTGAAAGCTCTAAGTATATCATTATAGTTATTGTGCTAGCAGTTTAATCTCTTTATTTTTCATTTGTTTAAGACAATAATTTAATTTATCGAAGCAACCGATACGTGACCCACCATAAGTTCATTTACTAACAAATATTGAAATTCGATAGGGTCAAAATTCATTGACACTGATCTTTATAGTTTTGACGCAATCAAACAAATTATTAGCTAAATGGGTCACGAGTGTCACGACTCAATTGGTTCGACCGTACCTTACCTATACCTACTTATCTAAAAGTCTATGCTTACTTTTTCCATTCTATAAATTACAGATTACGACACAGTAAAGAAAATAGTGGAAGTTTTACCATTTATAACTTCCACTATGACACTTCAGTCTCAATTATCAGGGGCCATATAAAATACACCAACCGAGGCATATTGTTTGAAACTACAAATTGTTTGATAAATTCTTTTAGTAAAAATATGCAAGATATTTTACGTTGATTGACGTAGGTACACTGAAATTGACATTGCTGGAAAAGTTTATGTATCAAATTCGCAAATTTGCCGCAGGCAGCATACCTATATGCCGATTGCCGGCGTGCCGGGTCAGGCGCATCCAGCACGCGTAGCATGACAAATCCGAAAGTTTATAATTGACAGCCGAAAAATAGATTTGTTTACGATGTAATCATAAACTTATTATCTAGTATAAATAAGTTTATGGATGTAATGTAATTTTTGATGTTTCGATATAGACAAAACCTTAATCGTGTTCCTATTCAAGTTAAACCCGAGTAGACCATCAACTCGAAGGATGGCACAGAAAATAAAGTAAACAGTTTAATATTTGAGTAAGAAATGGTAATTCATTAAAGTGGGTAATCATAATGGAACATAAATGCAATAGAACGAAACAAAACCAGACAAGACTCGAGACAGACTGGGTTTTTGGGTCTTGATTTCGGATCTTTTACTGACAGAGCATTCGCCCAGACAGTCAAAGGTCGAGGGTTCGAGTCCCATCGGAGCTAATTGTGAGACGGGTCGATTTTTTCTAATAAGTACTTCATTTTCATCATATTTTAGTTTAGCTTATCATGACGAGCCATTCTTGGTTGAAACACTTGTACCATATTGTGGACATTCTGGTGAGGACCATCGAAAATATGTGGAACTGTCTCTCTTTAGAGTTAAACTGACCCAAAAACCTGAACTGCTCCCTGATTCACGAACCATCGGAAATGCTCCTGACAGCGGAATGTATGCCCGGTATGTGTCACTTATTATAGAATAGACAAAGACAAAGCATAGAATTCGAATCCGATTCAGTTTCCGACGGGTTGTGAATCAGGGGGCTGACCCAAAAACATTCAACAGTAAAAATTGCATTGTGAATGCTAAAAAGTAAAAATAGTTTAATATATGATGAATGAAAATTTTCTAAATCCTATTTACTGGTTTTTTTATCCCGATTTGACCCCAATAAATAGACAATATGTACTAATCTAACTGTCTATCTAATCTGCAAATTGTAAATTCTAGAGAAATTAAGAGATTTTCATATAATATCAGGCAATATGTTTATCACTAAGTATTCATTTTGGCTAGTATCCATGCCAATAATAAGAATAATAAATGTACTAAAGGACCATTAACGTTGCCTTGCCATTAATAATCTGAATGCATTAGCAAAGAGATTTTTTGTTTATCTCACAAAGGATCGACATGACACAAACTAGACAAAAGAACAAAGGATGTAGTAGAGGTGTAGTAGAGTAGTGTGTCGTATCGATCGACATATGAAAGTATCTGCCTACTTTTCTCGTTTTCTCGTCACCTTCAGAAATAGCTGAAAATTTTAGTACTTTGTGACAGAAACTATAAAGCTTGTAGTTACCTACAGTCGCAATCTTGTCCGGTCAAAGAAATCTTTGATTTATATGAAACTGAACTGATAAGCTACTTTTGAGGTTGTTTGTGCTTGCACTATACATTTGAAAAAAAGAAAACCATTCACCACCATTTCTACCTCTTTATTTGCGTAGCTAAAATGCCAGCGATCCTCCAAAATGTTTAAGTCCATCCATGCCAATAATAAAAAGGACTATAGGACTAAACTAAAGGACCATTAACGTTGCCATCAATCATTTGAATGCATTAGTGAAGTGATATTTTGTTTATCTCACAAAGGATCGACATGACACCAACTAGACAAAAGAACAAAGGATGTAGTAGAGGTGTAGTAGAGTAGTGTGTCGTATCGATCGACAAATGAAAGTATCAATAATAAGAATAATAAATGTACTAAAGGACCATTAACGTTGCCATCAATAATCTGAATGCATTAGCAAAGAGATTTTTTGTTTATCTCACAAAGGATCGACATGACACAAACTAGACAAAAGAACAAAGGATGTAGTAGAGGTGTAGTAGAGTAGTGTGTCGTATCGATCGACAAATGAAAGTATATGCCTACTTTTCTCGTTTTCTCGTCACCTTCAGAAATAGCTGAAAATTTTAGTACTTTGTGACAGAAACTTTAAAGCTTGTAGTTACCTACAGTCGCAATCTTGTCCGGTCAAAGAAATCTTTGATTTATACGAAACTGAACTGATAAGCTACTTTTGAGGTTGTTTGTGCTTGCACTATACATTTGAAAAAAAAAACCATTCACCACCATTTCTACCTCTTTATTTGCGTAGCTAAAATGCCAGCGATCCTCCAAAATGTTTAAGTCCATCCATGCCAATAATAAAAAGGACTAAAGGACTAAACTAAAGGATCATTAACGTTGCCATCAATCATTTGAATGCATTAGCGAAGTGATATTTTGTTTATCTCACAAAGGATCGACATGACACCAACTAGACAAAAGAACATGACGGGTACACGTGGCGAAAACAAAGGATGTAGTAGAGGTAGTAGTGTGTGTGTCGTATCGACAAAATATGGAAGTACCTGCCTATTTTTCTCGTCACCGTCAGAAATGGCTGAACATATTATTACTTTGTCATAGAAACTTTAAAGCTTGTGGTTACCTACAGTCGCAAACTTGTCCGGTCAAAGAAATCTTTGATTTACACGAAACTTAACTGTTAAGCTACTTTTGAGGTTGCTTGTTCTTGCACTATACCTTTGGACGAATATAACGAGGGGTGAAAGGCTAATGGAGTTAAGCGACATTTTTGGAACTTTACACTAGAGCGTTTTAAAGTTTTGAAAATCATAAAAAAAATTGTAGAACTTCAGTTGTTTATTTAATTTAGATTCTAAGTATACAGTTCTTTTTGAAATTAAAATCCTCATCAAAAGTTGTAGCTTTTAAACAAATAAAATAAAGGGTTACAGAAATAAATGTCGCTTGAGTCAAAAATGCTTGCTTGTTTATTTTTTAACCGACTTCTAAATCAAAAAGGAGGAGGTTCTCTATTCGTCTGTATGTATGTTTTTTTATTTTTTTTTTTATTTTTTATGTATGTCCACCGATTACTCGAAGACGGCTGAACCGATTGAAATGGTTCAAACGTTATTACATCAGGTTGGTTTCCAAGTTGGTCCCATTTTTTGAAATTTTGAAATCGGTTCAGTAGTTTTCAGGAAATCTTGAAAATACTGTCGTTTTCGTTACCACTTTATGTGAATTTAATACGTATCTTTAGGCATAACTCCTTTGTTTATAAACCGATTTAGATGATTCTTGTTTTGTTGGAAAGGGGATACCTCAAGGTATTTTAACCGACTTCAAAAAAGGAGGTTTTGAGTTTGATCACATACCTATTTACCAGAAAACACGTAAATTGCCTGCACGATGCACTAAAAAGAGTGAAATAAAAATTATTTTTATAAAAAAATAAAACCGCCTTCTAAAAAACCACATCAAAAAAGTAAGAAATAATTCCTCACCAAATAAATAACGTAAGTACTTTGAAGTCGGGCGGGTTTTAACAAAAATAACAAAACATTGTACATGTTTCACGCCCGACTTCAAAGTACTTACGTTATTTATTTGGTGAGGAATTAGTTCTTACTTTTTTGATGTGGTTTTTTAGAAGGCGGTTTTATTTTTTTATAAAAATTTTTTTTTAGAGTAAGGAAAACAGACTTAAGCGACGGTTCCCCTTATTTTGGAGTAAAGCCATAAGATTTAAGATACAATGGCTATTAAAACTAGTGGAAGGCTAAATGACTCAAGGAGTCGTTATATTGTTTTTCATGTAAAGCCAATAGATTGAACTACCTAGCTATGGGTGCAACAGATTACGTCTAATATGCTGAAAGACAAATTCATTATTATTTAAGTACACGAAAAGTGACTCAAGTAATAATCAATATTCTAATCTCATTGACTTAAATCCTCATAATTTTGAACTTTACGTGAGATTGGTCGTTAAAACCATAACCAAAACTTCTTCATTCAAAAGAGTTTTAGTTGCGGTTAGGCGAAAATAAAATAAAAAGAATATTATTATTAGAATCTCTAACTAAAACAACCACCAGACAGGACACATTAATAATAACGAATTTAGGTTAACATTAACAGGTTTTATTAGCATGTTTTGAATCGGAACAAGACGATGTCGAAGTGGAGGCTATGTATGGAAGACCTAAATAGCTATAAAACCTGCTACACTGTTGTAATGGGGAATTTAAATGAAAAGTTGGGGCAACGCTGCGGTGATGAGTAGAGAGTTGGGCAATTAGGATTTGGGCTACGGAATAAAAGAGGCCAGATGCTGGAGAAGGAGAACCTCTATATGGTGCACTCCTTCAGGAAGCCCGAAAACCGCAAATGGACCTGCCGGCCTACCATGAGCGGCTTTTATCGACTATTGACGCATGACAAAGAGCCTTTACCTTGCTTACACCTTACGACCCGACCCAACTGCTATCAGCTCGAATTCAAAAAACGCTTCGAAGCCCTTGAGAACAGTATCGATGTGGACGATCTACACAACATGGTGGTGGATATTGTCCGTACGGTAGGGTCGGTATTACTATGAAACCCGTCGTCCCAAATTAAAGAAACTTCAGCCAGACTCTCCAACTCATGGATCAGAGATACGAAATGAAGCTACAGAACTCAGCGGATGCCCATCGTTATCGCCAGCTCATTAGGCAGTCTTTGACGAGCAACCTTTGCCAATTGAAAACCAAGCGTATCAAAAGGCTATTGAGCGGAACAAAGACTCCAAAGTGTTCGCGAGAGATCTGTTTATCGTGCAAACTCAATTGACGAGGCTGAAAACTCAGGAAGCATCATTTCGTCAACACCTGAAATCCTAACTGGCATGACTACAACTACTACAACTGACTGACAGTTATATTCCAGGCAAACACCTGTTGAAAGCAAGCAAGCTTACCCGACACTATACAGAAGATATCTCGGACGTTAGCCTGTACGAGGTTAGAATGGCTCTCAAGCAGCTTAAAAACAACAAGGCGGCGGGCAATAACGGAACTACAACAGAGTTTCTGAGAGCGGGCGAAAAGCCGGTACTTAAGGTCCTCCAGAAGTTTTTCAACTCAGTCATCCTCGAGAGCAAAACACCAAATGATGCTGTTTTTCAAGAAGGGTGATAAGACTCTCTTGAAGAACTACAGACCCATCTCACTTCTGAGCCATATTTATAAGTTGTTTTCGATAGTAATTACGAATCGTCTTGCACGCAGGTTTGGCGACTTACAACCTCCTGAACAAGCTGGGTTCCGGAAAAGCTATAGTACCATAGACCACATTCATACGCTGCATTATTGCAACTTGCCAGTTTCCTTGGCGTTCGTGGATTATGAGAAAGCTTTTACATCAAGATGCTAAGGTTCTTAGAAAGTACTTATACCAAAACGCCACCATGTCGGTTCGATTACAGAGCCAGAGCTCTGATCCTATCCAATGGGCGATTTTCTGAAAGCTCAGCCATTAGATGGCGCTGTCCCACCTATGCAGTTAGAAGGAACGGAACGTTATAAATTTTACTTTGACGCGACTTTTTTACGTAAAACGGAACGTCAGACAGATGTTATTTATTTACCTAAATCTTTAAATTTACCTTTTTCGTTTCCGTTCCTCACAGTAGTACTTATTTAATATATTATTAGTTTCCTTTGGGTTTTTAAAAAGTAATTAATTTAAATATGTTTCATATTCAAAATATACCATAGACATGTACATACTTATTCAACGCCATCTAGTGAAGCAATTGGAAGCTTTTTTTTTTTAAATGGCCTCTCAGAAAATCGCTCATTATAGCGAGGTGTGGGACAGGGAGATGTCATTTCTCTGAAACCGTTCACTGCTGCTTTCGAGGATGTTTTAAAGCTTCTGGACTGGAAAGAATGCGGCATCAACACCAATATCGAATGCCTAACACACCTACCTACGGCCGATGATGTAGCTGAGACCCTGGAAGACCTGGCCATAATGCTCGAAGATCTCAGTAATGCTTCTCAAAGAGTGGGTCTTAAGATGAACATGGATGAGACGGAAATCATGTCCAATGTTGGGAGCATTACACTCGAAGTTGTTCACCACTATGTTTACCTGGGACAGACGGTCCAATTAGGTAAGTCCAACTTCGAGAAAGAGATCTCTCGTCGAATTTAGCTTGGATGGGTAGCGTTCGGGAAGCTCCGGCATATATTCGCATTCGAAATACCTCAATGTCTCAAGACGAAAGTCCTTGACCAGTGTATGTTGCCAATAATGACCTATGAAAGTGAGACGATGTCTTTTACTATGGGTCTCATAAGAAAGGTCAAGGTCACCTAGCGAGCAATGGAGAGAGCGATGCTTGGTACCCATATTCCTGCTCAATTGAATTAGAAATGTTGAGATCCGAAGAACTTAAACAACGGACATTGCTCGAAGGCTTGCATCGCTGAAGTGGCAGTAGGCAGGACACATAGCACGAAAAGCAGATGGCCGTTGGGACAGAAAGGTTCTCGAATGGCGACCGCGTACCGGACGACACGGTGGACCGACGATAGCGATCTACTCAAGGTTGAGGGAAGCCGCTGGATGCGGGCAGTTCCAGGACTGATAGTTGTTTTCCCTCAAAACTGTTCGTGAACTTTGCTCCTGTCATCTTCTCTTCTTCGAGAAAGCATTTGGGATTTCTTTAAAAAACACCTTTCTGAGTCCATCTTAACCACTCAATGGTTCCTTGCCTCCTGGAGGCAAGTATTTCTACCCGCTCCAATGGTTTCTTGCCTCCTGGAGGCAGGCTGACAGCTAATTTAATAAATTGTGTCAAAACACTCTCTGTTCCTATCCAACTTATACCAATCTTAATCTAGACACCTTATTTTAATCGTAGAACAATAAATTGGCCCAATTTAATAAAAATTTGGCGGATTATATTCGATTGAAGTTCGCCGACTTGCTTGCCTCCAGGAGGCAAGGGACCATTGCGTGATCTAGGCAATGTTAGCTAAGTATGGAAAAATAAAATATAAAAATATAATTAAATATATTGTATTAAATATGTTGTAATACATTAATATATACTTGTTATGCCTTCAATACCCATAAAAAGTATATATTTAAAATTTATCTGCTTACAAAAAAGAAGTCGATACGAAATCAAACCATACTTTTGTAGCCCGTAAGGGTGATTCTTTACTTACATTTTGATATCTTTAATTAAACAATATTTTTTTAAAAGAGAGTTTTTTTTTACTTTTATCTAATAACAACATTGTATTAGTATTTATTGCATGTTTTAACAAGAAACCAGTAAAATATTTCCTTTTCTGCAACTCGCTGTTTCTAATTAAATGTAATAAAAATCCATCAACAAAACATACAATCTTATTGCAAATTTAACTAGCATTATAAATCAATAACTTGTTTTTATTAAATCCTTTTAGTTTTTGAGTAAAACTTAATTTAAAGCCGAGCGAGCGAAGCGGAGCGGAGCGGAGCTGTGCTGAGTAATCATTGCCCCGTAAGCATATTTAAGTGTGCGTAACCATTGAGTGGTTAAGCTAAAAAGAAAATACGGATAATAATGAATAAATTAATCATTTTTAATTAAGCAAATCGCTCAGATCACATATTGTTTACCAATGAAAACATATCTTACCGCCATCTTCAATTGGAAGTCCTTCAAAGTATATATATCCTATAGTCCTATAAGTTAGTAAGTATAACGTATTTCGATTTATGTTTTTATTTAACAATATTAATTCAACATGGAATTTAGAAGCTTACTCATCAACAATCTTCCTGCGCGTGACTCGAGAACTTCGCACGCGCCCGGCTTCCCTGAGGATACGGTACTGACTCAAGCGCCCCGCGCGAGCGCACGCCTACTATTCGAGAGAAGTTTTAGGGTAACGCAAAATTTATAAGTAGGTCTTAAACGACATTAATCTACTGGTGTTATAGAAAAATGTATTTGCTAAACATACATTTCTTACCCATTGTAGGAAAGGAAAACTGATTCAAGTACGAAAGCTTCATAAAACGTTTGAGTTAAGCGACCGCTTTTTGTAAAAATTAAACGTCATCATTAACTTAAACAACCTGCTGTCTTTAATTTTCGAAAGGTCTAATTACTTTAAATCATTGCCCTAAACTAAAATAGAACAAAGCCAAATAATTCAAACGACATACTTCGTTTGTTTTTGCTGCAGGCTATTTGATTTAAGCGACATGATGCTTATTTTTTGTTGAAAGCTAAATGCATCAAGCGACAAGCTTTTATTTTTTTGTGGCAGGCTAATTGCTTTAAGTGACAACGATTTGTTATAATGGGGCAAGCTAAATGACTTACTATCGGCTTGAGTAATAGAAACAGGAAAAAAGCTTTAACAACCATTTGAGTTTAAAAGTAAAAAAGGAAAAAAGATTCAAGTAACTACCCTTAGTATCTTCACATAGCTTAAGTCAACCATGTTATAGAAAACGCATTTTTTTGTGTCGCTTGAGTCAGTAGCGCAGTAGAAAACAGAGTCCAATCTATTTGATTCAAGCGCCAAAAAAGTGCTCAGATCGGCATGAAACTCGGCTCAAAAGACGCAGAAAAATTCGCTGATTCCGAATATGTATATAACTCAATATCGCTCTAGATGTCGCATAACGCCATTAGCCTTTCACCCCTCGATAATAAATCACCATTCACCACCATTTCTACCTCTTTATTTGCGTAGCCAAAATGCTAGCGATCGTCCAAAATTTTTAAGTATTTAACCAAAGGCATTAGCATCGGTTTTACTTATTACTGAGCAAAGGAGTTTAGGAAAATAAAATATCAGTCGCCGGTTATCCGTGGGTTTCTACTGAAAACGCGAATAACTGACGACTGATATTTTCAAAATTTTATTTTCGCTAGTACCCATGCCAATAATAAAAATAATAAATGTACTAGAAGACCATTAACGTTGCCATCAATCATCTGAATGCATTAGCGAAGAGATACTTTGTTTATCTCACAAAGGATCGACATGACACCAACTAGACAAAAGAACATGACGGGTACACGTGGCGAAAACAAAGGATGTAGTAGGTAGTAGTATGTCGTATCGTATCGAAAAATGAAAATACCTACCTATTTTTCTCGTCACCGTCAGAAATAACTGAACATTGTAGTACTTTGTCACAGAAACTTTAAAGCTTGTTAGTTAGTTACCTACAGTCGCAATCTTGTCAGGTTAAAGACATCTTTGATTTACAAGAAATTAAACTGTTAAATAAGTTACTTTTGAGGTTGCTCGTTCTTGCACTATACCTTGGGACGAATGTAATAAATCACCCTTCACCACCATTTCTACCTCTTTATCAAAATGCTAGCGATCGTCCAAAACCTTTTACTTATTTCTCAGCAAAGGCATTTAGGAAACCGACGACTGATATTTTAGATAGATCCACTGCATTAGATAACACTACCAGCACGTGTAGCATGACAAACCCGAGAAGAGTTTTGTCTACCTCGAAAGTCTATAAATTGACAGCCGAACAATAGGTTTGTCTACGATGAAATGTCATTTATGACGTTTCTATATACCTAGACAAAACCTTTCTCGAGTTCGTCATGGTACCCGTGCTGGAGTGCCCGGACGCTACCTACTCATAGCAATTTTTCTATGATTTATTATTTCCTAGTTGCAAAAATGACTTCATAGGTACATTAAGTACACACTCATAGAGTAATAAGTCCGGCGTTTGTTTCGCAAATTACTTTATTCAACTTACACAATACTTTTAAAGGTAACTCATCAATAGATATCTATCTATTGACCAAACCAAAGGCGGAAATATAAGTGCCTCTCGACATGATGGTTGAAAAGCTTTTCGCGTTACCATTTAACAACTTCATCTGAGCGCTTCGGTAGAGCTAAAGGGCTATTATGGGTGGTATCAATCATCCTATTGGCTAAGCGAGAATACATTTTGTTTAAAGAATAATGAATCGACACTTGCTACACAAAAGAACAATGGGTATCAAAACGAGACAATGCTGATGAAATGGTCTGTGGAAGGGTACAATATCTTTCATACAGTTGGTCAGGCTATTGTCAGTATGATCTGTTGAAATTGATGAGAGTTTTGTAAATCAACCTTTCTCATGTGTTGCTATCATTCGGAAAGTTTTGAGTACATAATACGGTTTTTTTGTGTATTACTTAATTAAATTAGGTGAAAAGCGGAAGCGCAAGCTGCTAAGTATTAAATTTATTACTGAGGACTTTAATTGAGTGAGCTAAAATAGTTTTACATAAGACTGAGACTCCACTCGCCCCAACTCGACTCACTTGTCGCACAACAAAGAATGATGCGTCTTTTTATATGGGGACTGGACGTATAGTCATGAACAAAGTCGGTGAACCAATTCTTACTTCTTTTCGTGTAGCTGGTGCCTCGCAATCCACGCGGAGACTCGTTTACTATTTGGTTATTACAATGCATAAGAAATTACGGATATAGACTGCAAGTAAATGGTGAGACTCCAGCCACGCGAAAAGAAATCAGAGGTGGTTTGGTTTACCGAATTTGTCCCTGGTTGTACAACAAAAAAAAAAACTATCGAAATGTGTAGCACTCCATACTAAGACAAGGTTTACATGAATTTCATCTTCGGTATCAATAGGGTTGAACAACAGTGAAGTCCAAAAGGTGGAAGCTGGGCTCAAAACGTCAAAAAAATACGAAATACACTGAATAAAGGTATCGGTTTGAACCGGGCTTCGAGCAACGCGGGCCTTCCGTTTCCGGGACGGAAGACCCGCGTTGCTCGAAGGAACCGGGCGTCGGACGACATCATCTGCAAGCGTCGACGCTAGATTTCTTACAAAACAAAGATGCACCAATCATGCAACCTACGGGCGATTGTATCCATATAGTAGGGGAGCCATCTAAATGTAGACTTACTCGAGCGTCGCGGAAACCTAGTAAATTTGGTAGATTAGATTATAGTAAGAGTAAATGGTCCTAGGTATAATGTTTACTTCCAGTCTTAGCGGTAGGGTAAGTGCCTACAGACTTTCAAACATGTAAAAAAAAAAACCGGTTAGATTATAATATTTTTCATGCTCCAACTATCTTTAATATATGAAAGGAGATCAGTCAAGCTTCATACATGTTTGGACCAAAAAAGTAAAATGGTCGGCCAACAAAAATAAATTACATATTACTATTGTAAACACTGTAACGATCATTATTTGTTATGACGTCAACAGCGTACGACTAGTGGCCAAGCAGTTTTTCAAGTTTAAAAATGTCATTTATTCTTCATTTTCAAACTTGAATACAGCTTGGCCAAAGTGCGGCCAACGAAAAGAAATTGCACATTACTATTGTAAACAGTGTAACGAACGTTTTTTGTTATGACGTCAACAGTGTACGATTAGTGGCCAAGCAGTTATTCAAGTTTGAAAAAGTCATTTTTTTTATTATTTTTTCAAACTTCTATACAGCTTGGCCAAAGTGCGGCCAACTAAAATAAATTGCATATTACTATTGTAAACAGTGTAACGATCGTTTTTTGTTATGATGTCAACAGTGTACGATTAGAGGCCAAGCAGTTATTCAAGTTACAAAATGTCATTTTTTCTTCATTTTCAAACTTGAATACAGCTTGGCCAAAGTGCGGCCAACAAAAATAAATTGCACATTACTATTGTAAATAATGTAACGATCATTTTTGATTATGACATCTTTGTTGGCCGCACTTTGGCCAAGCTGTATTCAAGTTTGAAAATGAAGAGAAAAAAATGACCTTTTCAAACTTGAATAACTGCTTGGCCACTAATCGTACACTGTTGACATCATAACAAAAAGTGATTGTTACACTATTTACAATTGTAATGTGCAATTTATTTTTGTTGGCCGCACTTTGACCAAGCTGTATTCAATTTTGAAAATGAAGAAAAAATGTCATTTTCAAACTTGAATAACTGCTTGGCCGCTAATCGTACACTATTGACGTCATAACAAAAAATGATCGTTACACTGTTTACGATAGTGATGTGCAATTTATTTTCGTTGGCCGACACTTTTACTTTTTTGGTCCAATTTGACTGATCTCCTTTATATTAATTTGACTATTTGCGTGGTGTGGGTGGCCATAGATGTATTATACATCTATGTGGGTGGCTATGCGGGAGGGGCGAAAATCGAAAAAACGTGGTTTTTTAACAGCTGCGATGATGTCATGGCGTCGGAAAGCAGTATGGAGAAGTTGCGAGAAAGACAGAGATAGAAGAAAAGTGAAAGGGACATAGACAGTACATTACATTTAATTTTATTTTTGATACTTATGGATGTTATGTCTGAAATAAATTAATTTTAATTTAATTTAATTTAATAGAGGCGTGGAGTGGAAAATACGACGCTTTACCCTAGCTGCACGCTTTGATCTTAATTAACGATTTTGATTACTTTGACTTGCGGAAATCATCAGATTATATTTTTCTGTTATCCTGGTATAACTAAAATAAAAATAAAAAAGACCGCGCTTGAGTAAATAAACACATAGTTTTTTTGGCATATTTGTTACCCTCTCACCCCCTTAGGTTACGCTCAAATCGTCAGATTGGCAAAATTGTCAGTTAGTAATTAACCCCCCTTATCTTAATCTGACGCGCTCGAGTATTTCAGATGATCGATTTTTTTTACTAATCTGACGGGTTCTCCTTAGCGTACCCTCCTATATTAAGAGCTCATACTGGCTGGAGGTACATATCACTGTAATATCCTCCCCTTTATTAACCCTAGATAGCTAACCTCCGTCACAGCGGTGACACTCCGTGTACGTGAGAGTTCGATCGCCGGTGACATTTAGCCGGCGCTAGGGTTGATACCGAAATGGAATATAGACTTATGCCAAAGAAGATTATTATACATATAATGTAAACTTGTGTAAGAACATTTAGGTACTGAAAGACACGTTAAATTTTCAACTTTTATTTTTTAAATGGTATCTTTACAAATGGGAAATACTTAATAAAATTTCCGACAAAATAAAATATGAACGACAGATAATAAAATGAGCAGCGTTATATTTTGTTTGCGAAAAATTAACTAAACTAGCGACAATTTACGAATGACGAATATTCGAGTCGAAAACACTTTATTAGAATATGTTTAGGAATACGTATATCTCGGTAAACAAGTATCATTTTCTTCATCTAGACATCAAGATGAACTAAAAGGACGAACTAACATCACATGGAACAAGTTTTGGAGCAACAAAGACATTTTATAATCAAAACTTCCGATGAGACTCAAAAAGAAAATTCTAGATTCGTGTCTCCTACACTGTCTCACATACGGCTGCCAAACCTGGATATATAATAACAACACAAACAATAAAATACAGGTATGCCAGAGGTCTATGGAACGTAGTATACTGAACATAAAAAGAAAAGTCAGAAAAAGAAATATAGACATATATATAGAAGATAATCTACAAATGTAATCGACGCCTTAAAACATTGCAAAAAACTGAAATGGAGGTGGGCCGGCCACATAGCACGGATGGACAAAGAAAAATGGACACAAAGAGTACCTAACTACTTGGACAGGACCAACTAATAAAAGGAAAAGAGGAATAAATGAGAAATGAGATAGTAAAAGTAGTCGGAAGAGATTGGAATACAAATGTAAAGAACAGAAAAACTTGGAGTGAAATGGAGGAGGCATTTACCCTATAAGGGGTAATATACTGAATTTATTTAATTATATAATCTCTCTTTTATATAATAAAGGGTGTCTCAAAAGTACGTATAGGATTTGAATTTTGCGCTATTTCCGAAATATTCAAGATGGCTGGTTGAAATTTGACATACGTCATCTTGACACATGTAAAATTAATCGTGGAGCGTTTCACAATAAAACAGCGCATAGAAGTTATACAAATATATAACGAAAGTTCACGATCAATTACAAACACTCGTCGAAAGGTCGAAAAATCTCGTAATTTCAAGAAGAGGTGATGTCAAATGGCCACCGAGATCTTGCCATCTGATGCCACTGGATTTCTTTCTTTGGGGCTACGTCAAAGGTAAAGTCTATACCAACGATCCACAAAACATAGACTATATTATAGACAAACTATTCGCCGAGTTATTGGTGAAATAAGTAGCGAAATGTGTGAAATTAGCAGCGAAATGTGTAAAAGAGTCATGAAAAACTTGCACACAGCAAAAATGCCCGTGGCGGCCATTTAGCAGATATTCTATTCAGATAAAATTGTACAAGTCTCTTCTTTAAAATAATAGGTCTTTACATATGAAATTGCCGTTTTTTTCTTTTGTACATATAACTTAATAACTTTTATAATATTAGAAATATATAATTTCTTTAATATTGCGTTACATTAAGACCGTATCGAGCAACTTTTGATAATTTAATAACCACGATATTTGATTATTTACATAGAAAAAACTTATTCCGAAAGTTACGACTATTTTTGTTTCCAGAATTTCGTACTTTATTAGTTGTAACTTAGTGAAAAAAAATTTTTTTTCTCTTAACGAATGTGTCATTTAGTAGTTAAAATGTCCATAAATACATGTGTAAAATTTTGTAAATTTACATAATATTCGTCGTTAAATAATAACAAAAACGTTAGTATGAAAAAAAAAATTTTACAGAAATCTCCATACAAAACGGCAATTTCATAGGTAAAGACCTATTATAATAAAACTACGAAGAAATTCCAATCCATTCGCGTTTTATTGAGACAAATCATCCTATACCTACCTTTGGGATACCCGTTATATTCAAATCAATTCATATGATCAAATCTAAAAGTACATTGAAATATTATATCAATTTAATTTATTATAATAATGCAAGCAAATCAATTATTTAAAATACTGATAATTTTGTAATTAAAATGACATGTAGTTTTAATGTAGTAATAAATGCTAACCTAAAATAAGCTACTAACAGTAGGACACGAAAAAAAGGCATAAGTAATCTTACTTTGAATGATCAATTTTATTTTTTTTAGATGTAAATTTTAAGTTACATACATCAGCAAGAAATAAAAAATATTATGAAACTGTTACTGTTTCACGATATTTTTTATTTCTTGCTGATGTATGTAAATTAAAAGCTACATTTAAAAATATGATAAAATTGATCATTCAAAGTAAGATTACTTATAATACTTATGCCTTTTTTTCACTGAGGGTGCGAGTTAATCCAAGTGTCCGAATAAAATACTAAGTAAATCGTCCAAAGAAAATATTAGGTTAGCGGCAAAAATACTGATGAATCAATAATCGCTTAAATAAAAATTTGTTCTCTCAATACTTATTTATTCTCGACTGAATTTTAACAACTTTCGCATTTTTTGGCTTCCTAGTAGTTCCTATTTGAATGTATGAAGATTGCGGCAGCCCTCGGCCAAGGCATTCACCGACTGCCTGTTCCCTGCCCCGCGCGCCTCTCACGGCCCCCGCTCACATCCAGACACCCACACATAGCCGGAAGCGATTTTACGTGCACACATGCTTAAGTGTCGTTTCTTTTCGCGTAGTGTATATGTCGCAGGCAAATCGTATAATTCGTCTGATTACAAACGGCGTCGACAGTTTTCAAACCGTCGCTGTTTTGCAATTTGCCGAAGGCAAATTGTAGATGCGATCGGCTTATCAACGAGCACGCCAAAACGGAGTTGGTTCATGCTTTAGGGTGACCATGGCTTAAAATAAAAGATATTTGCATACAAATTAAATTTTTTTTTACTGAAATACTACTTAGGGTATTAAAATCAGACTTTTTAGATCGTCGGTCCACCTTGTAGGGGGCCTGCCCACGGAACGTCGTCTGGTACGCGGTCGCGATTCAAGAACCTTTCCGCCCCAACGGCCATCGGTTCTCCGCGCTATGTGTCCCGCCCACTGCCACTTCAATGATGCAATCCTTCGAGCGATGTCGGCTGTTTCAGTTCTCCTGCGGATCTCATCATTTCTGATTCGATCGAGCAGGGAAATTTCTTTAGTTAGATAAAACAATATACAAAAAAAAACAATACACATACCTATCCTACTAATATTATAAATGTGAAAGTTTAGATGTTTGGATGTTTGTTACTCAATCACGCCAAAACGGCTGAACGGATTTGGCTGAAATTTGGGACACAGATACTTTGTAGCCTGGAGAGGAACATAGACCTTTACTTTTTATCCCGGAAAAATATCATATTCCCGCGGGATAACGTCGTGAAGTCCACGCGGGCGAAGCCGCGGGCGGAAAACTAGTACAATATAAGAACAAAATATCTTAATTTTAAAAGTGACACTTAACTCTTAATAACATAATTATGATTATAATCCTCCCATAAGTGTTATTGGAGTAGGTACTTAGATATAAATAATTATATGAGCTTAGTAAGTATTTACACCAATAGTACCAGCAGTTGTCCGACGAACACCAGCTTCCATGGACACCTTAGCATTTTTTATGTGCCGGATAACCTCAAACACTTTCTGTTTTGTCTACGGCTTTTTTCACTGTCCCTTGTTGAGCTTCATAGAATTTAGACAACTCCGAATAGTAACTGTCCCTAAAATCACTTAATTCACACGCTAATTCCACAATACCCGTTGAATTGCAATTGCTTTGATTGTATTTTTCGCAAACACTTGCAGTGCACGCCTCCATTGTTGTTGTTGTGACTCAACAGCGCTGCGCGCGGCAAGACTGGGAACTAATTAGACAGATTGCCGCGTCATTTTACAAACGGCGTTTGGCTCATTTCGGCTCTATAGAAAATGACGAGGCATTTTACAATTTGCCTTCGGCAAATTGCAAAACAGCGACCGTTTCGAAACTGTCGACGCCGTTTGTAAACAGACGAATTGTACGATTTGCCTGCGACATATATATTCTTTGCCTCCGTCGATTCGACGGGCAGCGGAAAGAAATATCGCAGTCTCTTTTTGACGCCATGTCCGAGGGTGTTCTCGTGTCTTGCCAACTCAGTCGCCGAGGAGCCCTTTGTAGTGGCGTACGCAATGAACAGGTAAGTGCAATAGTTTTTGAGATACTTGACCTTTGCCCGTCGTTTCGACGGGTGGTTAGCGTTACCGTCTGTATTTTAATTTGAGTGTGTGTGTATAAGTTTCAATAAATCTGTGATTATTTTTAGATTTGCATTATGTCTTCGCTAAAAGAAGGTGAAATAGTAAATCTACTACAACATGGATTTAGTCTCAATGCCCTGGACGACAGTTCTGCCAGTGAAACTCGAAGACTTTGTGGTGGAAGATTATGTGCAAAGTGACAATAATTATCAACCATCCGAGGAAAGGAACGTAAGCCCACCGCCAGATTTGTCTTCAGACGTGGACCGTGATTCGCCAATTAGCTCAAATACCGCTCTTTCAGAAACCACGCAAAGCAGCATCATACAACTTTCTCAAAGGGACGTATGAACGAGAATACGTAGGCTACGACTAAAGGGAGCACTTCGACTAGAACTTCGAAGTGGAACATTGTGAGTACTTTGAAGTGAATCTCACGTAGAGATTTTATGAAAAATCTATATTTCCAACTTGTAGACCTGGATAAAGGCAAGATTGGCAAAAACAACAATGCTAACCCAAGTGAACGAGAAGATCAGGAGCGTTCTTTTAATGCAACCGGGTGGGTACCAGTGAAGATCACCAGTCAACTCATCTTCAAAGACATGAAAACGAGGGAGAGCCTTGAACATAGTAGAGAAAAACGTTAAAGAAAAACTTGTGAGAAGTGCCACTATACGAAAAAGAGTTTGACGGAAAGTATGTGTGACAAGTTCTGTAACGTTGCGATATGCGGCGAACGTTAAAGTTGATTTTTGTGTCACTTGCGCTAAACAGAAATATTTTTTTGATATTTTAATTACTTTTTATGTCTCTACGTGTCATATAAAGCCAAAAAACGGAGCATTTTATTTCAATTTATCGTTGATTTTGCATGCCTAAGTAGTAAATTAAAAAAATGATCATTTTTACCACACTTTTATTAGCTTCACCTGTAACTAAGTCACAATGTAAGAAAATCTTGGAATTCAATTTTAACCTACTTCTAGTTGTCGTATTGATTTGAAACTTTGCAAGTCTATATGAATCCGATGACAATACAGTAATTTGCTACCATCGAGCTGATGTGATGATGGAGTCTAGAGGTAGGCAATAGAATTCTTCAATGGCTGCTAGGAAACCCCTCTAGTTTAGGCTCATTAGTTTTGTTCTGATGAGACTTATTCGCTACACTTGGTGGTGAGGATCTGATGATGGAGCAGGGAGGAAGCCAGTGGCAGTCCTCAGTGACCAATAGGAAACACCTCGAGTTCTGGCTCATTTGTTTCGTTCTGATGAGACCTATTCGCTACACTTGGTGGTGAGGGTCTGATGATGGAGCAGGAAGGAAGCCCGTGGCACTCCATAATGACCAATAGGAAACCCCTCGAGTTTGGGCTCATTTGTTTCGTTTTGATAAGACCTATTCTTTACACTTGGTGGTGAGGGTCTGATGATGGAGCTGGGAGGAAGCCAGTGAAACTCCTTAATGACCACTAGGAAACCCTTCGAGTTTGGGCTCATTTGTTTCGTTCTGATGAGACCTATTCGCTACATTTGGTGTTGAGTGTCTGATGATGGAGCAGGGAGGAAGTCAGTGGCGCTCCTTAATGACCACTAGGAAACTTCTCGAATTTGGGCTCATTTGTTTCGTTCTGATGAGACCTATTCGCTACACTTGGTGATGAGGGTCTGATGATGGAGCAGGGAGGAATTCAGTGGAATTCCTTTGTGACCACTTGGAAACCCCTCGAGTTTGGGCTCATTTGTTTGGTTCTGATGAAACATATTTGCTACACTTGGTGGTGAGGGTCTGATGATGGAGCAGGGAGGAAGTAAGGGTTCGGCTCGCGCATCCGGTAACTAATAGACTCCACTTGAATTTGTAAAACTAAATACATACAATCACGCCTTCGAGTTATGATGTTTACGGGGTGGGCAGACACATGAATGGACTGTGAAATCGATTACCATCCATCCATAGCCTGGAAGATATTGTTTTTAGTAAAAAGGCCGCCAGTTGTACCACTACTGTATTGTCCATTTATGTTATTTGTGTGTTCAGTGTACAATAAAGAATATTCTATTCTATTCTATAGCTTGCCATTTATTAAACTAAAAAGTAAAAAAATAAATATGTAAGTAAGTATAGGAAAAATGTGTGATAGTAAAAAACCCACGAGCCATATAAGTGGCTTTCAGGCTTTATCCCGCCTGTATTATATATAGTATTATATACTTAGAAAATTGTATTGTGAGTGCATAAAAATAATATAAAATCTAAATATGTAAGTAGTTTAAAAAACTAAACAAACACACTTTTATAGGAACAGACTAAAAAGTACAAAATAACCGTCTATTCAGTAACTGAAATTAAAAAGCGTGGTGCGCCCTTTGCAAAGCATGCATTCAAGTACTTAATATTGACAACGCGCACCACGCTTTTTAATTTCAGTTACTGAATAGACGGTTATTTTGTACTTTTTAGTCTGTTCCTATAAAAGTGTGTTTGTTTAGTTTTTTAAACTACTTACATATTTTCTTTAGAGGCTTAAGAAATGTTATTATAATTTCATTTATTAATGAATAAGGTTAATTTACAAAACGCATTTTTATTTACAATCATATTTAAGAACAAAACAATGAAATTGGGTTCGACTTTTTTAATTACTTAATCCAAAAAAAAATATATATATATATATATTTTCGAATACCCGTCGTTTCGACGGATGGTTAGCTTTAATGGAGTACACCAGAAGGTTAGCTATCTAGGGTTAATCTGTCGCGCTCAAGTAAATCCCAAAATTCCCTCATGGGTTCCCTACTATATCTTTGTTCTCCAATAACTTGGATACTTGTTGCCATACTACGAAATTAAGTACCAAATATAAGCTATCATAAGAAAATAATATTCCGATTCTGATGGTTAAACCTCCAATTTGTCCATCACCCTTTTTTTCTTGCACACCTTAAAGGTATAGATCGTTGTAACAAAAAATGCACAAAACACATGCCATGCGACAATGCAAAATGTCTTGCAAAATACGAGAAGCCTCGTATCGAGTTGTATTGTATCACATATTGAGCATGAATTTTACAGCGCCATTAAATAAAATACGATGCTTCACGAGTGAATGTTGTCGTCGAAGGTTTTTACTCGATTTGTTCATTGTCGGCGCTATGTTCGTCTCCGTGTACCTATGTTTACTCACAACACTGAAAAAGAAACATAACCACAGAATATATAATAGTACTACATGACATTGTTTAGTTGCAGCTATGTAATATGAGTACTTGTGTGGAGAGGAAATTTATGAATTTTTAGTAAAAATATCGTGAAACGTTTGCTTTCGAATGTCAAACATTCAGGACAGCCTGAATATTAGGTATTTCCTTCAGATCGTTACTTATAAAGTGCATTTTCTTTCAAAATTATTCCATTCCTGAACTATCAGATATTTTATACTACCTATCTACTTATACTCTATTTACCTACGGTAAAGTATAAGGTATGTGAATTTATAAACTAAAGTTCTCTTTTGTCCACGTCTGTATGTATGAGCTACAATTGTTTAAAAGCCTCAGTTTCTACTGAAGAATCACAGAACACAAACATTGAAACCAAACAACTTTCTTTGCTTTATGAAATGTTTTAGTGCGAAGTCTGTAGTTTTGTCTGTTGTAGTATAACACAATGTTTATGAACAAAATAGCTTTAACGTTTATTCTCGAGTTTCCTTTCAAATAAGTCTGAGCTAGGAAAAAGTTAGTGAGTTTTTTATTAACATTATCTTGGTAAGTATTAAGTGTACACTATGTCAATACTTAAATGTAAGTACCTAAATGGTGGTGGTAATTTAATTGACCACTCGTATGAAATTAACTTTTCAAAGTATTGTATTATGTATAAACGTTCTGAATTTCGTAGCTAGCGGAATGTTATGTCGCTTCCATATATTATTACTTTCGAATAGTAGAATTCCAATTCGGAAGGAATCTTTATACTTACTTATTTTATGAACCTATCGACTTAATAATTATAAAAAAAACTTGACGCATATCTACACCTTTTTAGACGACATCATAAAAATTAGCTTTTAAAATTGAGTTAACAACTCACAATCGTCAAGTTCATATCATAACAATCTTACAAGTCCGAACGGCCATTCAGATGTCACAGGAAGAGGTGGAATAGGCCCTTGGAGCGCGTATTAACTCGCGTATAACAGTGAGATGGGTCTTCCGCACAATATCCGAGATAGTAAAGCTCTCATGGACTTTAGTTGGTGATTGTAAGTTATTTTATTTAAGTTACAATTGCGTTTTTAGTCTCATAAACAGAAAAATTTGTTCAATATTTTTTTGTAGTGGTCGTTACCGAGCTGACTTACTTACATACAACCTCACACAAATGGGTAACTTACTTTGTGACTTTATAGTTAATGTTTGTACGTTATTTACGTTACTTCTGATAAGTACTCCGTTGTTCTGCTTTAGATAACTACTTAGTTGTAATAACCACTTACCCCACTTGAGGCTTAAGCCACTTAACAAAAAATATTGAAACAAATAAACATGAAAATCGAGATTTGATTTGTCAATATTTTTGATATTAGCGTCCTTTTAAAAGGACGCCAGTCTCAAGTGTAAGTAATGATGATGATGTATTATCGCACTTATCATTAACCCACTTGAGGCACTCAAGCTCTCTCGCTAACAATCTTACAAGTCTGAAAATCCATTCTGATGTATAAAATACAGGGTGTTAGGGGCACCTTTGCAAAAACTTTAACCATGGCTTCAGACCATCATGTTGAACAACGTACAGCAAGAATTTTTGTCGGCAATAAAAAAAAAATCGACTTTTCATACAAATTTAGCAACTAATCGGGACATTTTGTATGGAGAGTCGAATACTTTTTTTCAACTGCGACAAAAAATCTTGCTGTGCGTTGTTCAGCATGATGGCCTGAAGCCATGGTTAAAGTTTTTGCAACGGTGCCCCTAACACCCTGTATTTATACATCTCGTGATTCGCACGGGGACTGGTGGCGCGAGTAAACCCAAAGTTACTAATATTATAAAGAGGAAAGATTTGATTGTTTGTTTTCATCGAATAGGCTCCGAAACTACTCGACCGATTTCGAAAATTTTTTGACCATTGGAAAGCTACATTCTTCCCGAGTGACATAGACTATATATTATCCCGATATTCCCACGGGAACGAGTACCACGCGGGTGACACGACGAGGAACCGCTAGTAGTTATATAATCATACTACCGGATCCTCGCGGTTTCATCCGCGTGGTACCCGTCCCCGTGGGAATATCTGGATGAAATATAGCCTATGTCACTCGGGATGAATGTAGGTATTTAATAGACAAAAAAAAAATTCTTAATCGGTCCAGTAGTTTCGGAGCCTATTCGATGCAAACAAACATACAAACATCCAAACAGTCAAATCTTTCCTCTTTATAATATTAGTATAAATTATAATTATCAAAACACACAAGTAAGTACAAATGACGTACTGTAAATCGAATCTTACTAACGGTTATTTGGTTATTATTAGTGAGGTTATGTAGAAGACAAAATCGTTACGTCATGCCCTGAGTTTACTCTTCAGAGCTGATGGAATAGGCACATTCTTATATTAGGCTTTATGAGCAGGGACCTTATAACTAAATCACTCTTTCGAAAGTATTTTTTATAATTGGCACATTAGTCACAATTTACCTATAACGCTGATACTCCATGTAGTTATGTGATTTGAATTCTCATTAGAATTAATAAATACGTAGTTTAAAAAACCTTTGCAAAGCATGCATTCAAGTAAGTACTTAATATTGACAACGCGCACCACGCTTTTTAATTTCAGTTACTGAATAGTCAGTTATTTTATACTTTTAGTCTGTTCCTATAAAAGTGTGTTTTTATAGATTTTTAAACTACGTATTTATTTTTTACTTTTTAGTTTAATAAATGGCAAGCTATGGATGGTAATCGATTTCACAGTCCATTCATGTGTCTGCCCACCCCGTAAACATTATAACTCAAAGGCGTGATTGTATGTATTTGTTTTACAAATTCAAGTGGAGTCTATTAGTTACCAGATGCGCTAGCCGAACCCTTACTTCATCCTTACTCCATCATGAGACCATCACCACCAAGTGTAGCGAATAGGTCTCATAAGAACGAAACAAATGAGCCCAAATTCGAGGGGTTTCCTAGTGGTCATTAAGGAGTGCCACTGACCTCGTCCCTGCTCCATCATCAGGCCCTCACCACCTAGTGTGGCAAATAGGTCTTATCAGAATGAAACAAATGAGCCCAAACTCGAGGGATTTCCTAGTGGTCATCAAGGAGTGCCACTGACTTCCTCCCTGCTCCATCATCAGACTCTCACCACCAAGTGTAGCGAATAGGTCTCATCAGAACGAAACAAATGTGCCCATCTCAAGGGGTTTCTTAGTGGTCATTAAGGAGTGTCACTGGCTTTCTCCCTGCTCCATCATCAGACCCTCGCCACCAAGTGAAGCGAATAGGTCTCATCAGAACGAAACAAATGAGCCCAAACTCAAAAGGTTTCGTAGTGGTCATTCAGGAGTGCCACTGGCTTCCTCCCAACTCCATCATCACATCATCAGACCCTCGCCACCAAGTGTAGCAAATAGGTCTCGTCTGAATGAAACAAATGAGCCCAAACTCGAGGGGTTTCCTATTGGTCATTAAGGAGTGTCACTGGCTTCCTTCCTGCTCCATCATCAGACCCTCGCCACCAAGAGTAGCGAATAGGTCTCATCAGAACGAAACAAATGAGCCAGAACTCGAGGTGTTTTCTATTGGTCATTAAGGAGTGCCACTGGCTTCCTCCCTGCTCCATCATCAGACCCTCACCACCAAGTGCCACTCATAAGTCTCATCAAAACGAAACAACGGAGGCCAAACTTGAGGTGTTTCCTAGTGGTCATTTAGAAGTGCCACTGGCTTCCTCCCTGCTCCATCATCAGACCCTCACCATCAAGTGTAGCGAATAGGTCTCATCAGAACAAAAGAAATGAGCCTAAACTCGAGGGGTTTCCTAGCAGCCATTGAAGAGTTCTATTGCCCACCTCTTGACTCCATCATCAGATCAGCTCGATGGTAGCAAATTATTGTATTGTCATCGGATTCATATAGACTTGCAAAGTTTAAAATCAATACGACAATTAGAAGTAGGTTAAAATTGATTTCCAAGATTTTCTTACATTGTGACTTAGTTACAAGTGAAGCTAATAAAAGTGTGGTAAAAAACCATACATTTCAAGGTTGTTTTATATCCGTTGTATGCAAACAAAATAAATTTGTAAAAGTGACTTTGATTAGACTTTTTGTGTTATTAGCCGTTTTGTTTTTCATTATTTTCTTATTTTTAACCGACTTCTAAATCAAAAAGGAGGAGGTTCTCTATTCGTCTGTATGTATGTTTTTTTTTTTTTTGTGTATGTCCACCGATTACTCCAAGACGGCTGAACCGATTGAAATGGTTCAAACGTTATTACATCAGGTTGGTTTCCAAGTTGGTCCCATTTTTTGAAATTTCGAAATCGGTTCAGTAGTTTTCAGGAAATCTTGAAAATACTGTCGTTTTCGTTACCACTTTATGTGAATTTAATACGTATCTTTAGATATAACTCCTTTGTTTATAAACCGATTTAGATCATTCTTGTTTTGTTGGAAAGGGGATACCTCAAGGTATTTTAACCGACTTCGAAAAAGTAGGTTTTGAGTTTGATCACATACCTATTTACCAGAAAACACGTAAATTGCCTGCACGATGCACTAAAAAGAGTGAAATAAAAATTATTTTCATAAAAAAATTAAACCGCCTTCTAAAAAACCACATCAAAAAAGTAAGAAATAATTCCTCACCAAATAAATAACGTAAGTACTTTGAAGTCGGGCGGGTTTTAACAAAAACAACAAAACATTTTACATGTTTCACGCCCGACTTCAAAGTACTTACGTTATTTATTTGGTGAGGAATTATTTCTTACTTTTTTGATGTGGTTTTTTAGAAGGCGGTTTATTTTCAGTCTCATTGCTGTCAACCAATTAGAAATCAAGATATTTTACGATTGATGGGACATAATTAGTACCAAGATTCACACGTTCATGAATCATAATGATCAAATTTAGAGTTCAATTCCGACCTTTATGGACGTAGACAGTCACATTTTGTAGTATCGGGCCTTTCGTGGAACATCATCTGTAGAAAATAAAAAAACTCGTGTGATTTATCAAAAAATACTAAAAAAAGTAAAAATATTAGACTGGGACGTATAGGTACGATAACAAAAAATTAATTGTATAGGCACAGGGAACCTGTTAAGATACCAATCGAAAATCAGTAGAAAAGATATCGAGCGCTCGTTCGTCATGAGGCGAATGATTCCAGAATAGGGTCTCAGGTATATTGTAAGAAATGAATAGGCCTTCTGGGTGCCATAGCTTGGCTGGCAAACGGGCTGGGCTAAAGTTTCCACTTTTCCCCTACCTCGTAAGGGATATACAAAAACTCCGGTTAGCCGCTTGGTAACGCCAACGATTCCCAAAAAGTAGCCAATACAACTTTATTAAACTGTCAGGAATGCTATAAATGGAAATGGAAAGGTCGACCAAACTCGTTTGTTCATAAATAGTTCTTGTTACTAACCTGTCCGTGTATTGAATTCGGAATGTTTTAATAATATTTGCGTTGAAAAGGTTAACAATACACATCAATAACTTTTACGATACCTAGTTAAATAAACTTTGTGCTTTAATGAATTTGAAAAGTTTTGGGTTTATTTAATTTAAGAAAGTAATTGTTTATTTTACCTTTATATGCTTGGTACTCAGGGAGAATACAACTTTCTAATGGTGAACGAACTTTTAAAATAGGTTTTGAAGTTTTTGAGTTTATCCATTACAAATAAACAAACAAAAATCAAATCTTTCCTCTTTATAATATCAGTGTATAGATTTAACTTTATTAATAACTAGCTGTGCCCGCGACTTCGTTCGCGTGGAATAGTGACTTTCGGCAGCATTTTAATTTTTTTTAGCTAAAAAGGTTTTTCGTTTTTTTGTGTATTTATTTTATATAAGTATATAAGTTTAGCGCTATGATACATATTAACACATTAAAAAAATATTTCACATAGCCTTCCGCCCGCGGTTTCGCCCGCCTGTACTACACGACGTTATCTCGAGGGAAAGTTATATTTTCCCGGGATATCAATTAGTCTTTGTCACTCTCTAGCTCCTAAAATATCCACATACTAAAAAAACACGCCGATCCGTTGCTCCGTTTTGACGTGAAAGACGGACATACAAACAGTACAAACAGTATGTCAAAAGAAAGAACTTATCACGCTGAACAACTTCTCTTAAGGCGATACTCGGAAAAATTATGCTAAAGCGAGATAGCAATGAGAAAACGACGCGCGCGGGAGTGAGACCGATTTTGCCGATTACGCAAAAAACACAAAATCACTTCGATATTCAAAAACTATAGCGATTTTTTAAAAATGCTTCTATACGATCCTAAATATTATTGGTGGCCACTAGTTAAACCAATTTTCAATAGTATATGTATGTATCCCCATTTAAGAATAATCTTGATATTTCTTATTTTTTAGAGGTATTTTCAAAAATAAAAAGTGTCGAGCCAAAATCATAAAATCGTGTTTCTGAAACTATACGATTCTAGATAAAGGTATGAAGAAATATATATCTTATTACCAGATTTATAACAACTCTAACCGTCCTATAGTTTTATATCAAAGAATCCATACTTTTTCAGAGTAGCGCCTTAAGATGCTATCTCATATAGTTTAACCTGGCTGCTAGGGTTCCACATCAGCTGGCCTAGCATGAACGGCTTTTATCATGTGATATGATGTAGCACGTCATGCTGTCTTGCTTACCTACCCCACTAAGGTGGAAGCAAGACAGCAAGATAGCAGCACGTGCTATATCAACTGCCAATGGCTATATTTAAATCCCGATTATTTAAATATTTAGTTAAGAAGTGTTTTTACACGGTTAGGGAATATTTAGAATGTAAAATTGACAAGGAACTATAACTATGGACATTAGAAAAATATTGTAATCTTATTTAATATAAATCATTAATCAATCTAACTATAATGATAATTGTAATTATTCTTTTGACCTAAATTTGCTTTCTTAACCTATAGGTAATAATTTATGTTATATTCACTCACACGCTTCTGCTAGCAAGACAGACGGACAACATTTTTTATTATTATATCAACCCTGTATACTCTGTTTTCTGTGAATAAATAATTTCATTTCATTTCATAATTTCATTTCATTTCATCATATCGCGTGATATAATGATGGTAATGCTAGCCAGGCAGGTGTACCAAGATCTTCAAACTTTGTACGTCAATAGAAAATGCTCATCACATTTAACAATTTTCCATAAGACGGTATTTTTATATCTCTCATAGTTTGGCTGGACTGCTATGGTTCCACATCGGCCATTTCGATCTTCTTAATAAATTATAGCCTACCTATAAGTTGGCGACAACTAATAGCGACACAACAAATACAACGACGATAACAAAAAAAGTTTCATTAAAATCCGTTCAGTAGTTTTTGCCTGAAACGTGGACAACAGACAGACACAAAAAATTCAAAAACTATATTTTGGTATCTGTTCCGTTTAAGAAGACCCTTGGTGGTATTTTTTTCTATTTCTTTTCAATGTATACAGCCCCTGTACCGGCAAAAAAATATGGATATGGACATGGGCTTCATTTGACATTTGATGCCCATATTTTGGTTGATGCTTTCAAATGTCAAATGAAGCCCATATGTCCATACCCATAATTTTTAGCCGGTAGCCTCCTGAATAGAATCGCATACAGTTTTATAATAAGTATGAATTATTTTATTTATTTACTTAATATACACGGTAATTTTTTTATCACCCCGGATAAAATTAAAATGATTATTCTGCTCATGAAAACAAACAATTTTTATTATGGGATGGGACCAACACTAAAATCGCAAAAAAAAACAGCTACTTATTCCATACAAAAGTGCAAAAATATTTAATCAAAATGTATTGAACAGCTGATATTTTTTCGCGATTTCAGTGTTGGTCCGATAATAAATGTTGTTTGTTTTCATGAGTAAAATAATCCCTAAAAATATCCGGGGTGATAAAAAAATATCGTGTATATTGAATAAACAGTACCTACGTATTAACACATAAAAAATTTATATCACATAGCCTTCCGCCCGCGGTTTTGCCGCGTGTACTACACGACGTTTTTTTCCGAGGGAATGTGATATTTTTCCGGGATAAAATTAGCCTATGGGACTCTCTAGTTCCTAAACTATCCACATACTAAAAAAAAGGTCGACCCGTTGCTCCGTTTTGACGTGAAAGACGGACATACAAACAAACACACTTTCACATTTATAATATTAGTATATATTGTATGTCAAAAGAAAATACTTATCACGCTGAACAACTTCTCTTAAGATGCTGTATTTGTATCTCTTATAGTTAAGCTGGGCTGCAAGGGTTCCAAATCAGGAGTACCAGACCTTCGATATTTTTCCGTCAATAGAAAATGTCCATGACGTTAAACAACTTTTCTTAAGACGCTATGTTTGTATCTCATATAGTTTAATCTGGCTGCTAGGGTTCCACATCAGGTGTACCAGACCTTCAAACTTTGTACGTCAATAGAAAGTGCTCATCACGTTTAACAATTTTTCTTAAAACGGTATTTTTATGTCTCTCATAGTTTGGCTGGACTGCTATGGTTCCACATCAGAAATTGCGATCTTCAAAATAAATTATAGCTTTATGTTGACAAGGACCAATAGCTGTATAACAAAAAAACTTTCATCAGAATTCGTTTCGTAAACTTTTTTGCCGACGTCATCACACGAAAAAATTCATCCCCTGTTTTCACCCTCTTTAGGGTAGTTTTTTTTACAATTTTTGAATGTCGTATTTATTTATCTAATCAAAAGCCTATAAAATAATTTTGAAGCTTTAAAAATGAAGTAATTTTCATACAAACTTTCATCCCCTATTTCAACCCCTTACAGCCCTTTGTTCACATAAAAGGTAGCCTATGTCCTTTCTCAGGCTCTAGACTATCTCTGTACCAATTTTTATTCAAATCGGTTCCGTAGTTTAGGCGTGATTGTGTAACACACAGATAGACAGATTCGCATTTTCGCATTTATAATATAAAAGTAAGGATAACTGTTATAGTAAAAAAGTTCAGTCAAGGGCTTGGTTTACAAAACAATACCGGTTGCAAAAGTATGAAGTTGCACTATCATTTATAACGGGCGGTTTCCGGCGGTTTTACCGACGTCTCGTGGTGCTGTGCCGTGTGTAGCCTTCTACTTTATGAAATCGGTTCAGTAGTTTCAGAGATTATCTCTAGTTAAAGTTTATAGTAGGTACTACCTACAATTTATCAATGGATGTCGCTGTGCCATTCTAGTTTGCGGTATGGGTTTACTGTAGCAGTTTGAGGGCTTGTGAATTTAAAATATAATAGTCTAATCATAGAAGTGTTTAATATGGATACAATGATGGATGAAAAAGTCATTATAATTATTTTACCCTGTGGTCACTGCCGCATGCCGTTGACGTGGACCATGAAGCTAGACTTAATATTGAGGTAACACGTAGACATAGATGACTTTTCTTTTTAACCGACTTCTAAATCAAAAAGGAGGAGGTTCTCTATTCGTCTGTATGTATGTTTTTTTTTTTTGTATATGTCCACCGATTACTCGAAGACGGCTGAACCGATTGAAATGGTTCAAACGTTATTACATCAGGTTGGTTTCCAAGTTGGTCCCATTTTTTGAAATTTTGAAATCGGTTCAGTAGTTTTCAGGAAATCTTGAGAATACTGTCGTTTTCGTTACCACTTAATGTGAATTTAATACGTATCTTAAGGCATAACTTCTTTGTTTATTATAAACCGATTTAGATGATTCTTGTTTTGTTAAAAAGAGGATACCTCAAGGTATTTTAACCGACTTCGAAAAAGGAGGTTTTCAGTTTGATCACATACCTATTTACCAGAAAACACATAAATTGCCTGCACGATGCACTAAAAAGAGTGAAATAAAAATAATTTTTATAAAAAAATAAAACCGCCTTCAAAAAACCACATCAAAAAAGTAAGAAATAATTCCTCACCAAATAAATAACGTACTTAAGTACTTTGAAGTCGGGCGGGTTTTAACAAAAACAACAAAAAATTGTACATGTTTCACGCCCGACTTCAAAGTACTTACGTTATTTATTTGGTGAGGAATTATTTCTTACTTTTTTGATGTGGTTTTATTGAAGGCGGTTTTATTTTTTTATAAAAAATTTTTTTTAATAATGAACGTGGCACGGAATTCTACAATGTATTTTGTTTGTGCAGTCTCTAACTTTTTATAATATTTTTTGTTTTTGTATTTTTTTTTTATTTACTTTAATTATATTCGTGTTAATTTAGTCCTCAGCCCCACTATCACGGTTCCGACGGAAGATCCATGCCATTAGGTACCATTTTTTTTGTTATTATACTCAGATGTTCAAAATAAATGTTTTTCCTTTTTTATTTCAAAGTGTACATATAATGGCAATGTAGAATAGACTCCTTGACTAGGTAGGTCGATTCTCTAAAATACAATCACGCATAATGACTTTACTGTTTACCTTCACCTGTGTTTGTGAATTTGAGATAAAGATTCGTGTTCGAATGCGTGGTGAATATTAAATGACGGCTGAAAATCCTTACAGTTTTTTTTATCTGGGGTTAGGGTTGCCAGGTCTTACAACTGAAAAGCCGGACAAGCATCCAAAAAGCCTGACCCTGTCCGGCTTTATGCGGACGCCTGGCAACCCTATATCTGGGGTGCGACCCTATAGTGTTTTTTTGTTTGTTTGTACGTCTTTCACGTCCAAACGGAGCCACAGATCGACGTGATTTTTGATATGGGGATATCTTAAGAGGTGGGGGTCTACCGACTATATATTATTTGACATTTGTAGCCCATATTATGCCCATATAAGGACACAATATGGGCTTCATACTTCAAATGAAGCCCATGTCCATATCCATATTTTTTTGCCGGTACAGGGGCTGGAGAGTGACATAGGCTAAAACGTATTTATCTTGGAAACATCACATTCCCGTGGGAAAGCGTCGTGTAGTTCACGCGAGCGAAGCCGCAGGTGGAGGTCTTGTTATTACATATTCGTACTTTTAGGAATTCACACGACACGACACATTCAGAGCAAAAAACTGTTCGCTTTGCTCTAAAAACGCTGCATTGCTAGACGATGCAGGCAAAACAAACGTTTTATTATTGGAAACAGTTTTACATAAATATAAACTAAGTACAACGAACTCTCCATAGTATTTTCTTTGGAAGCGACATTTTCTTCAAAGGGAAAGCTTCTTTTGTTACCCGTGACTTTGAATTTCATTTAATTATCGGTTTTCGATTAATAAAAAGTCCCTCAAGTAAATTATACGTCTTTTTAGGGTATTGTTTAAATGAAAAAGGAATCCGTATAATTTTTTATGCGGCAGTCTCCAATCAACAATTACACCTAGTTCTTGTTGATCAAAGGCGGCAGTACTACATAAAAGCTATAACTTTTGCATTTTAAAAAAAACCGGTCAAGAGCGAGTCGGACTCGCGTACCGAGGGTTCCGTACCATCATAAAAGACATTTTTCATTTTCGGCTAGGACTTTGTACACTATTCGTATTAATAGTAAAAAATATGGTAAAGTCATATAAAATACTAGCTTCCGCCCGCGACTTCGTCCGCGTGTACATTCGAGAAAATACTTAGGGGACCAATAACCAGAATAAAAATATTCTATGTTTTAATTTCATAAAAATCCGATCTGCCGTTTTTACGTGATGAGGCGGGTCCTCCCTCACCAAGCGAGCAGCCTCGTGCGAGGCCCGCCGCACGTGGCAAACGTTCTTCCTAATCTATCAACCTAGGGGTTGAATCATGTTTAGCGTGTTAAACATCAAAATAAATGCCATTTTTGAAATCGTCATCCCATAAAACTTCAATAACGACATCCATATCGATTTTAAGGTTTATTTATCCCATTTAACCTCTAAGGGGTTGATTTTCGAAAAAATACGAAATATGTGTTTGCTTATTTGTTTTACTTTCCGACCATAAGCCTAAATAATAAATTAAAAGAAGGACTTTCCAGATACAACATTTCATCCCCCTTTTCACCCCTTCGGGGGTGGCATTGTCAAAAACGCTGATACACGTAAATATTATTTTCAATTGTTAGCCTTAATACAAAATTTGAAGATCCTAACTTCAAAACTGACGAACTTTCATACAAATATTCATCCCTATTTTACCCCCTTAGGGGTGGAATTTCCAAAAATCATTTCTTAGTGATTGCCTACATTGTATAAGGTATCTATGTGCAAAATTTCTAGTCTCTAGGTTAGCGGTTTGGGCTTTTTTTTTTTTTTTGTGCGTACTTTGATGTGTGAGAGTACGTCTCTCGCTTTCGGATTACGAGCAGACCGAACTGCATTGGTTTTTATTGATGTTATTAATTATTGTTTTGTATAAGTCATGTATTTATTATTTATATTTTATGTTTTGTGTACTTTATGTTGTTGATTTTCTTAGGTTGTATCTTTGTTGAAATCTTTTAGTGTTGTTATTATATTATTAATGAAGTTTTTATAAGCTATTGTTATGGTTTCTTTTTTGATAATATTTTTTATATTGAATGGGTCTGAGTTATTGTGAGTGTTGATGAAGCTGTATGTCTGTAGATATTTTAGTCGTGTATTGCTGTACTTTGAGCAGTGTTTTATTAGGTGATCTAGATCTTGTATAGTCTCGTCGTCGCATGGGCATTTGTCCGTTGCTTTAATGTGAAATCGGTGGAGATATTTTAGATGGTATCCGTGTCCTGTGTAGATCTGAGTCATGGCCAAGCCTGCGGGTAACGCTTCTAGTGTTTGATTTAAGTCCTTGATGGTAGGGAGAATTTTTGTTGTGTGTTGTCCAGTGGTTGAGTTTCGGTAACGGTTATTAGCTTCTAATTGTGTTTGCTCTGTCGCATGGGAACACTCTTCAGCATTTCCTTGCGAACCAGCCATGGCGAGACTAAGCAATCCAAAGGAAGCGGGCCAATAAATAATACGCAACGACTAACAGAAATAAACCAAATCCACTTTAATCAATCTTAATTTAAATAACAGAAAACTCAATCTATATCGAGGCGAACGATCCGTCAGAAGTCGTATGCGTGCACCGAGCGAGAATTCCCGAGTGAAACTGCCGCCCGGTTGCGGGCCTCTGACATTCCGTAAGCACGTGTCCGTCCCGTTGGCGCCCCTCTCTCCGCCGCCACAGTGGCGCCAACGGTAGGCGCGTTAAACGTGCTGTGCCTCGATAGTCAAATCAGCTTCCTTTTATGATTTCGCCGACACGGCCTTCCTGACGCACGCACGCCCTCGTGCGTTATTCATCTGTAATCAGAATAGAAAATAACCAAACATTATTATCTCGCCCATTTTAACATTCAGTCCCGAATGAAACGAACCAAACTCAAACACTGTATAGGTACCAGTCAAAAATGAAAGCTCTCTCATCATAATATCTCATTTCAATTACTTCTCACAAACACAACAACACAGGTATAGGTTAACACTCGCCACAGCTCCGCGCCACGCGCTGGGGACCGACACGCATATAGCGCGCGGCAGGCCAGCGGTTTGCGGCCAGCAGCGAGATGTTAACTTAACATACCTTCAACACCACACTCAGAGCCGGCTGGTTCCACGACCACCGCTTCATTATCATCCTCACAGTGCACCTGCACCACAGTTTCACCCACAACTTCATCCTCTATTTCCATATCGCTACTACTATCCGCCGACACGGATCCATCCTGTTCTAAAGCTTGTTCACATAACGCCTCCGCCATTTCTGTTAGCCCTTCACGCCCTTCAGGTACCTTACGTAAGCTTTCATGGGGGTACTTGTACCTACGCTTAGAGCCGTCTACATGTTGCAGTTCATAGCGGTCGTTTTCTAAATATTCGATGACTCTAAATGGACCTCTAAATTTTCTGTCTAGTTTTGTCTGATTTCGCTCGCAACATTTGAGGAATACGAAATCTCCCTTACTAAAAGGTCTTATAAGCGCTCTACCTTTATTAAATCGTTCCGTATCCGAATTTGCTACGTGTTCTATGTTAGTAGAAGCGGTTCTACGAATTTCGTTAAGGTCGGCCCTACATTCCGAAGTCTCGTCAAAAGTAGCTATCTTAGAGATGCCTAAAGGCTGTGATTTAATACCGAACATAAGTTCAGTTGGGGAATAACCAGTGACTCTACATCTAGTACTATTTAATGCTAACTGAATAGCACCAAGTTCATCTCTCCACACATTGTCAGAACTACTTTAAGTAATAGTGAGCAGATTTTTGAGTGTTTGCATCATCCTTTCAACCTGCCCATTGGCTCTACTCGCTCCGACTGCAATCAAATGGAGCTCTATATTATTATCAGAACAAAAGTTACGAAAATTACTACTTATATAGCAACGACCTTGGTCAGCAATTAAACGTTTGGGTGTACCAAACAAATTGATAGCCTCCTTTAACGACTCTATAGCACTATTGGCATCTAAGCTCGCTGTTAACCATAATAACACAAACTTTGTGAAAGCGTCAATAATAACACTCACGTATTCCTTTTTTGAACTTTTACCACTTAGTTTTCCACTCAAGTCTATATGAACGGTGTTCCACGGAACAGCGACCTTTGGTATGGAATGCAACTGTATCGGTTGAGCGCCGGAAGTCCCTTTACAAGCTCTACAAACTAAGCACGCATCTACAAACTTTTTAACAGCTCTCGCCATACCCGAAAACCAATATAGTTCAAACAATTTGTCTAAAGTCTTATCATAGCCAAGGTGTTTTAATTCAGAATGAACATGACTTATGAGTGACCATACTAATGACCGAGGAACTACAGGAAGCCAGACAGACCTTTTATTACGCTGTACCTTTCTATACAGAACTCCCTTCCTTACATCATACGATTGGGAAACATCTGGTGGTAAATCACCCATTCTCCACTTATGTACTATATCGACTAACTCTTTGTCACGTTGCTGCTCTACCGCTAACCATTCACGTTGCAATTCTAAGACTTGAACCTCTTTATTTTTAACGACGTTAATGGTTCTGCTATCTGAATCAGCATGAGGCAATGGATTTCTAGATAGAAAGTCTACGTGTGACATGTGACGACCTTCCCTGTACTCAACGGTAAAATCGAAACTTTGCAATATCGCCCACCACCTATGGACACGAGGTGTAAGATCCTTTTTGGTACTTGAAGATTTAAGTGCATTGCAGTCTGTACGAACTGTGAAGTGACGGCCATATAAATAGTGCCTGAAATGTTCTACCGCACGCACCACCGCTAAGGTCTCCAATTCATAGGAGTGATAGCGTGACTCAGCTGAAGACGTTCGGCGACTGTAATAAGCCACGACGTGCTGTTCTCGCCCGCACCGCTGGATCAAGATCGCACCGTAGCCCAGCGAACTTGCATCTGTATGAAGCTCTATGTCTTTGGCCGGATCAAATATAGCAAGTACCGGTTCCGAAGTCAAAATTTGTACTACGCGCCTATGTATTTCGCTATGCTGTTCAGTCCAATTAATATTGCCTTTATGTTGCGTGAGTGGGTACAGTGGTGCCATAAGTAATGAAAAGTTAGGAATGAACTGTCTAAAATAAGAAGCGAGTCCAATAAACTGCCGAACTTGCGTAGCTGTGCGCGGTGCTGGAATCTCTACCAAAGCCTGTACTTTATTAGGATTGGGTCTTATTGACCCGGACTTAATTTCATATCCTAAGTAAGAGATTTATTGTTTAAGAAATTTACACTTTTTCAAGTTTAAAGAGAACCCAGCTCGCGCCAGCGCGTCGAGAACCAATTTTAAACGCTCTAATCCCTGCTCTATGGTCATCGAGGGTATACAAATGTCATCGATGTAAATTAGGGCAAACTCGCAGTCTTTTAATGCATTTTGAATGGATCTTTGAAAAAGAGGCGGTGCGTTTTTGAGACCAAAGGGCATTGCGACATACTCAAATTGCCCGTCGGGTGTAACGAACGCTGTACGCTCAATAGAAGTCGACTCTACCCTCATACAATGGAATCCTGACGTCATATCGAGAGAGGTAAAGTATTTTGCGCCGTGTAACCTATCTATGTGGTCACTAATCCGTGGCAACGGATAGTTATCACTACGAGTATTAGAATTTAGCTCCCTATAATCAACTAACATTCTGTCGCTACCGTCCTTCTTCTTTACGAGCAAGATAGGGCTGGCGAATGGGGAGTTACTCTCACGAATTACCCCGGCTTCTAATAACTCAGAGACCTTTTCCTTTACGACTTGTCGTTCACTGGCAGACAACCTATATGGTCGTCGTTGTACAATTTTACTAGGGTCAATAAGTTCTATTTTCATTTCCCCAGTGGTAACACGCCTTGTTGGGGTACCCTCTACAAAATAATCAGAATAAGAATCGAGTAACGATAATAAACAGCTTTTATCGTCACCTTCTAGGTCGGTATCCACTTGTGACTCCGTTAATTTAGGTATACAAGATAAAAATTGTGAAAACTTGGATTTAAAAAAGTTAATGCCATTAGCGCCAAGTTCCACATATACCCCCATATCAATAACATCGCGGCCGAGAAGGACAGGTTCAATTAAAAACGAATCATCTACAATATGAAATAGAATTTTTAAAGTTAATCCTTGAAGGTTAATTAGACATCTCAGTTGTCTAGTGCATTTAACATCTGAATTACCTATGCCTACCAACAATACCGTGTCACATAAGATTGCTCCATTTATTTTCTCCGCAAGACTATGTTTAATTAAAGAGCACTCGGAGCCTGAGTCAAATAGAAAACGACAACTCATACCTGCAACTTGTAGCTCACCAGTTACCGCCCGCTTACTGCAGAGCTTGACCTCCTTTGTGGGAGCTTGGTTGGTCTCACGGAGGGCGGCGGCGGCTGTGCAGGCGCTGGATATGTGCCCCGGTTTTCCACACGTAAAGCACGTGACAGGGCGCCTTTCTTCGTAGCGCAAAGGTGCCACTGTCGGCCTTTGTTTGATATGAACCTGGGAACTTTCACCATGCAATTTAGAACAGTTCATGATTTTATGTCCAATTTCGCCACAACGATGAGATGTTCCATTAAAAGAGAAGGTCGCTGGGCGCTGGTTACTAAAACGAGGGCGTTTATTTTCAAAATAGGTAGTCGTATCGTCACTATGTCGTTTCAATGTTACTCCACGCAATATACGACATAGCTGCGTTTTTGAGGTTATAGTTTGAGCGTTTAACTCGCGCCTTAAACCAATATCGCAATTTGTTAGAACTGATACAGCAAAGCCCGTTATCACCTCATCAATCCAACCATCAACCACCAAATCAACTTTGCAATTAAAGTGGTTTTAACATTCTCCCATGTAAGGCTATCGGGCTGAATCTTAGTTAAACACGTCGCTGCACGTCCTCGCAATGCTTGCATAAGCGGTAACAATAAGTCAGTACCTTTGAGATCCTTTTGTTTTATTACGAGTTCGGTTATACTACACCAGCCCTCGATGTCAGCCTCCGAGTCGTCCGGGTCAAACTTGATGAGCGTTACCGGACCCGTCGTCGCTGTAGATCCGCCCGCCATACTGCTTGCTAAACCACGCAGTAATTGCATTAGCGCGGCGGCCTCGCCAGCGGCACTAGCGTTTTCACTATGACCCGCACTTGTAACGCCGCCGGTAGTATGGTTCACATTTTTCACGTTTTGATCACTTTCACTTATTGTCCCACCACTAAGGAATTCCCGGGTCCCGTATCCCACTTCTGATGTCGCATGGGAACACTCTTCAGCATTTCCTTGCGAACCAGCCATGGCGAGACTAAGCAATCCAAAGGAAGCGGGCCAATAAATAATACGCAACGACTAACAGAAATAAACCAAATCCACTTTAATCAATCTTAATTTAAATAACAGAAAACTCAATCTATATCGAGGCGAACGATCCGTCAGAAGTCGTATGCGTGCACCGAGCGAGAATTCCCGAGTGAAACTGCCGCCCGGTTGCGGGCCTCTGACATTCCGTAAGCACGTGTCCGTCCCGTTGGCGCCCCTCTCTCCGCCGCCACAGTGGCGCCAACGGTAGGCGCGTTAAACGTGCTGTGCCTCGATAGTCAAATCAGCTTCCTTTTATGATTTCGCCGACAGCTCTTTCATTTTTCTTTTATGGTATGAAATTGGAAATTTAACAAATATGGGTGTTTTGTTCATTGAAGCTGCGGTTTTTGCGGCTTCGTCAGCCAATTCGTTTCCAAGGAGTCCTTTGTGCGCCTTAATCCAGCTAAAACTGATGTGGTTCGTTTTTTGTATTTCAAATATAGTCCTGTGTGTCTCTGCTATGATAGTGTTTGTCGAATTTCGGTTTTGGAGTTCCATAAGGGCTGATAATGAGTCGGAAAATATGACTGTATCTTTTATTTGGTTTTTGTGGCACCAGGCACAGGCCTTGCATATTGCAAGTGCCTCCGCCTGGAATACGGTGCAGTGCAGGAGTGATGTAGTTTTATTTTCTTTGTTATGATTTCGTTTTGTGGTGTCATAATGACGAAAGCTGCACCAACAAGGTCATCATGTTTGCTACCGTCGGTGAAAATTTTGTAAGTATTTTCTTTGGTGATTTTTTCTATGTCTTCGTTAGTATTTGTGTTTTCGAATGTTATGGAAATTCTTTCGGCTGGATGTAAAAGTTGGGATGGGTGTAGGTGTTTGTGGTATTTTACGTCGTTCGGGAGGAATGGTGTTATTTGTGTGGTTTTTGATGTTTCTATTCCGGCTGTTTCCTTTAATTTTAGATCTAATGGTGTTAATTGTGCAAGAGCTATTGACGTTGTGGTTGGAAGAGTGCGGAAGCCTCTTATTATTTTGATGGCGAATTGCCTCTGGAGTGCCAGAAGTTTTTTGCATACACACTTATATTTTAAAGCTGTGGGTGCCCAGACCTCTGCTGCATAGTATTTTGGGTTGGATGACCATTTGGTATAATATTTTTACATTTGCTGATTGGATGCCCCAAGTGGGTCTTATGTAGATGCTTAGTTTCTTGTGTATATTTTGTACTTTGTTTATGGTATAGTTTGTGTGTTTAATGAATTTCAGTTTGCTGTCTATAATAATTCCCAGGTATTTTATGGGCTGTGCGTTGATATTTCAGTCAGTCAGGATTTTGAATTTTAAATATGCAGGGTGACAGTGAAACTCGACCTAATCCTTGAAAGGGGTTATACTAGAGCAACAAATTAAGTCCAGTGAACTAGGGGTCAAAACTGGATGGTTACCTACCAAGTTGTGACGGTTCTTCGATTTTTTTAGAAATTTTCTGAATTGTTACCAAAAAACATAAATTGTGATAAAACTACTCCACTTTAAACATAAAATTAGTACTTTTCTGAAAGCTGAATAATTCGGGATTATTCTTAAAAATACCGCATGCGCATAACTTACAAAATCTCAGAAATAAAAACTCTTTTTATTTTGTGTATTTTACTCCAACTTCGCCGTAAATTATTATAAAAAAGCTGTAGGAAAGTTAGCGTACAAATAAGTAAAATAACATACTAGTTTCATAAGCTTTACAAAAAGTACAATAGTTATTAACTTTCCCAGCCGTCTTTAAAAAATCAAGCAAAAAAGCGCTGTAGGTCAGACATTTCATTACAATTTGTAAATTGAATTTGGCTCGAAAAGTCAACAGTAACGTAGCAAAACCATGTTTGTTTTCAGTACATTTGAAACACTGTCATATTGACTGTCCCACTACTTAATAAAGACAAAGTCCTAGCCGAGGCTCCATACAAAACTGAAAAATATCCTATAAATATAACTTAAAAATGTTTTCATCGGCGAGATTCGTCAGAGCATTTGCTGTGTAGAATATTGCAGTTTTAGGTCAACGCCAGCTCTTGACCGATAGTGGAACTAATATAAATGTTGTTGGTGATTTCTGAATAAGTTTACAATTTAGAGATATCATTTTATTTTTCCTGTAATCTTTGTATAAACTTCTATTACATAAAATAATTTCAGATTTTTCTCTATGCAAACTTCGGAGATAAGAAAGTCGAAAACTATGCGGCTTAAATAAAAAGAAACATGTTTGAGAATGTGCAAGTGCTGCTATTTCATATGATATGATACTCCACATACCCTAGTAGTCTCACTTTGAATTTTTAAGATCCCCATTATAAAAAAAAAACAGAGAAATTTAAAACAGAGTCACTGTTGCAAAAAAATATAAATATTTTTATTTCTCTCTTATTTGCAAAACAGTTGAGCAAACGTCATCTAAAACTATTCCAAATTTCAAGTTGATAGCATTAGTAGTTCTCAAGATGTCCAGTTGTGACAGACAGACAAAGTCTCACCATAAGGGTTCCTTTTTACCATTTTGGTTCGGAACCCTAAAAATGGAAAGCATGGAATTATTTATATACCTTATAAATGATGAATTGTACTTACCTTTCTATACCAAGTAGTGACTTTAAATCGGCGCTTCGTTGGAATTATAAAACTACTAGGTACTAGTTGACCCGGTGAACTATGGTTAAGTAGGTACTTTTTTTAAATATTTATTCTAGATAATTAATATCATTTTTTTCTTTTTTACTGAACTAGAATTGCTATAACATAAAATGAGGTTTTTATTAACCGCTTTGCTATCAAAAACATTTTAAAGCGATTCGCTCGGATAGCGATGGTTGAAAAGTATTCTAAAATAAATCCGCCTGGAATTTATGTTTTTCATAAACCAATTTATTTGTAGAGGTGCATTGAACAATTTATTGCCACAGTGGTTGTTGCGATTCGAAAATTCGAAATATATTTAATTGTTATCTAAAAATTCTTTGTTGGATTCTAGGTTGCTAGTTTGAAGATGGCATGTTATTATTTCTCGAAGAACTATAGACCCATCTCGCTTCTGAGCCATATCTATAAGTTGTTTTCGAGAGTCATTACGAATCGTCTCGCTCGCAGGTTCGACGACTTCCAACCTCCCGTCCCGAACAAGCCGGGTTCCGGAAAGGCTACAGTACCATAGACCACATTCATACGCTGCGGCAAGTTATACAGAAGACCGAAGAGTATAACTTGCCACTTTGCTTGGCGTTCGTGGACTATGAGAAAGCCTTTGATTCGATTGAGACTTGGGCGGTGCGGTGCTGCAGTCTCTCCAGAGGTGCCAAATAGACTACAGGTACATCGAGGTGCTGAGGTACTTATACCAAAACGCAACCATGTCGGTCCGATTACAGAACCAGAGCTCTAATCCTATCCAACTACAGCGAGGTGTGAGACAGGGAGATGTCATCTCTCCCAAACTGTTCACAGCTGCGTTGGAGGATATTTTTAAGCTGCTGGACTGGAAAGGATGCGGCATCAACATCAATGGCGAGTACCTAACACACCTACGGTTTGCCGATGATGTAGTTCTTATGGCTAAGACCTTGGAAGACCTGAACACAATGCTTGAAGATCTCGGTAATGCTTCACAAAGAGTGGGTCATAAGATGAACATGGACAAGACGAAAATCATGTTCAATGCCCATGTTGCACCCGCTCCAGTTAATGTTGGGAACATTACACTCGAAGTTGTTGACCACTATGTTTACCTAGGACAGACGGTCCAGTTAGGTAAGTCCAACTTTGAGAAAGAGATCTCTCGTCGAATCCAGCTTGGATGGGCAGCGTTTGGGAAGCTCCGACATGTATTCGCGTCCGAAATACCTCAATGTCTCAAGACGAAAGTCTTTGACCAGTGTGTGTTGCCAGTAATGACCTATGGAAGTGAGACGTGGTCTTTTACTATGGGTCTCATAAGAAGGCTCAAAGTCACCCAGCGAGCAATGGAGAGAGCGATGCTTGGTATTTCCCTGCTCGATCGAATCAGAAATGATGTGATCCGCAGGAGAACTAAAACAACCGACATCGCTCGAAGGATTGCATCATTGAAGTGGCAGTGGGCGGGGCACATAGCGCGGAGAACCGATGGCCGTTGGGGCGGAAAGGTTCTCGAATGGCGACCGCGTACCGGACGACGTTTCGTGGGCAGGCCCCCTACAAGGTGGACCGACGATCTGGTCAAGATCGCGGGAAGCCGCTGGATGCGGGCAGCGCAGGACCGATCGTTGTGGAGATCCTTGGGGGAGGCCTATGCCCAGCAGTGGGCGTCGTTCGGCTGACATGATGATGATGATGATGATGTTATTATTTAACAGAAGATACTAGAAACCGTACTTTTTATTGAAAGTTGAGGTAACTGTGATCGCTACCATCACATGGGCGTATTTAAGGTGCAAAATGTAAATGTTACAGTTAGAACCCGTTCTTAGTTACAAAGCGTTTTTTTATAGTTAAAACTAGTTTTCACTGAATGCTTTTGTTACAACTAGAATTAACTGATGGTAAATTAAATCAGATCAAAGAGACCTAAGTTACGTCGCTCTACATTCTTAGTTATGTAAACTGCAATGACGCGATTTTTTTACAAGTAGTTGCTTAAAGCTCCAAATAAAATAAAATGAAACCACCAAATCTGTTTTAAAATACTATTATCAAAATTTTCTATGGTAAAGTGATCATCAGAACTGGAGAAAGCTCATTAAAGTGGTGCTATCGGAAGAGGGCAGTGTTTGGCAGGGCGGCAGGCGTGCTGACTCAGCGGTAAAAGTTGGCAGTTCGGAACATCAATATGCAGGCCTGGCGCGCGGCCAACCTAGGATACGCCAATTGAATATTTTGGCCTCCCTCCTCGGCCGCTACATCCGCGATTCAAAACTTGTGATAAGTTTAATGGTCCTGCTTATGATTGTTCCGGTGTGTAAACTTGCGGAAAGTCTGGAGATCGAGAGGAAAGTTCAAAGTTTTATTGCAAAACCATGTGATTATTGTTAAGTGGTGAGTACATCTCTTTTGATGTCCTCTCCTGTCGTTGATCGCTTCGCATCAGTGATCGCCGTTTCGTGTCCTGTTCGTCGTCCAGACCTGTTGGGCCATTCTCTAAAATTGAATCCAAATTCGGGGGCCCTCTGGAACTGCTAATTATTGTTCAGTTTTAGCTTTTAAAGATTTTTTTATATATTTACGTTTACTTGTTTGTTTACAATCTATTCTATATTATATTACAAAGATTAGAGATTTGATGTTTGTTTGTAATGGAGAAACTAAAAACTACTAGACTGATTTTGAAATGGATAGATTCTTTTATGTAAAATAAAACCAAGAGTTGTGTAGCCAGATTGTCCAACTAATCTTGCAAATATTCTAAACTAGAGGCTACCCGCGGTTTCACTCGCGTGGTTCCCGTTCCCGTGGGAATATCGGGATAAAAAGTATATATGTTTTAATCCAGGTTATCTACCATCTGTGTGCCAAATTTCAACCAAATCCATTAAGTAGTTTTTGCGTGAAAGAGTAACCAACATCCATACATCCGATTACATACAATTTTTTCAAGTAATGCAAGCGTGCTATAAAAAATTTTATAAAAAAAATAAACCGCCTTCAAAAAAACTGCAAACAAATTTCGCTTCCCAAAAACACGTAAAAATGAAAAATAAATTAAATCATTCAATTCAAAGGACGAAAGTCCGGGAATTTTTCTAATTAATCTTGGAACTTACTGATCTGATTGAAGTCGGTGCCAAGCCATGTAATATTATGTATTTGAAATTGAAATTCACACCACTCCGTGCATGAGTAGGTTTTGTGTGTTATTCTTTCACTAAGTATTTATTCTTGTTACTTTGGGCTTGACACCGACTTCAATCAGATCAGTAAGTTCCAAGATTAATTAGAAAAATTCCCGGACTTTCGTCCTTTGAATTGAATGATTTAATTTATTTTTCATTTTTACGTGTTTTTGGGAAGCGAAATTTGTTTGCAGTTTTTTTGAAGGCGGTTTATTTTTTTTATAAAATTTTTTATTTTTCCATTTTTAGTATAAGAACGCTACCAAAAGAAACCGCAAAGTGAGCAAGCGTAGCGCAATGAGCAGCTACTAAAACCCATATCTCGGACAAGAATCACCACAGAACACGGACGGACACATTTTCTCTACTATGTTCTGTGAGAATCACCATCTCTTACTCTGTTATAACTGTTATGCACACAGAACACAAAATTATTTTTTCTTTTAATGTTCTGTTGTTTGTTATGCACCATCCACCATCTGCTAACCTAAAAAACTTGAAAGAATACAACTTAAGGTCTCGGTGGTACGTAACCAAACATGCTTTAACTCCTAAGGAGTTTTACCTTCCATCATCAGCTCACCTAAATAACCTGAAAGATTACAACTATATTTTTACGTATCAACAATAATTCAAGAATTATCCTCCAACTCCTAACCATTGAGGAGTTGTATCTTCCATCACCAGCTCATGATGATGAGCTGATGGCTATCATATGCAAGTGCTTGAAAATTTTTAGAAAATACATAAAACACCTAATCTATCTTCGGGTTTACCTCGTTCCCCTGGATTCTACCATCAGATCCTGACTTGGTTATAATGAGACCAAAACAGGAGTATACTCTTTTAAATAAAAAGAAATATTGAAATTGGTAAATAGTATAGATAGTAATTCTTCATTTAATCCTACGACCAGCCCTTGCAAACGTTGCTTAACCGCAACGATCGCAAAACGCGGTGATAACCCACATCACCAATCGAGGTCCTGGAAGTGAAACCCATATACCCATTATACTATGACATAATTAGTATATAATTAGTTTCCGCGTGTCACTTTATTGACGCTATTTTGAATAACAAACTATTCAGCCCGAACAAAAACCTAACGTTTACTTACATGGATGACATTATACTTTCTGCTAATAATTCATGACTCCCATGACATCAGGCCCCATATCTCCGAAGATTGTTATCGGATCTCAATGAAACTTATATGGGACCAAATCGAAAGTATACCCAATCGAACAAAAAAACAACTTTTAAAATCGGATCACTAACGCCAGAGTAATCGGTATACATACATCAAACAAAAAAAAAAAATAAAAAAAAAAAAAATACGGGTTGAATTGAGTACCTCCCTCCTTTTTTTGGAAGTCGGTAAAAATCGATAGGAATTCTATCTAGCAATATTTAGTCGGAGTTTAACACAGAAATATTTTTGCAACCCTTTGGAATTTTGGAATACGCTTGATATTAGTTGTAAGTAATCATGTGACCTATCTAGGAATTTCCGTTGGACATTACTTACGGGACACCCTGTATAAGTAAGGATGTCAAAGTTTGGAATGACTGAATAGATCAGGATGACATTTGGCACATAACTACCTACATAGAGTCAGTTCCAGATATATCTGTGTGTGACTGGCGTGTTTTTGGCGCTAGTTACAGATCAAAGTGTTTGTTCTGTTATGGTAAAGATTAATATTCGATTTCAACCGTGCGCAGACTTATCTGGCGCGCTCTCTAAATATGTATAGTTAACTGTCTAATAGCAAGCAGAGTGCGGTGCGTGTCAGATAACTCTGCGCGTGACTGGGGCGTTTTTGGCGCTAGTTACAGAACATTTTTTTGTTCTAAGGTTTTGGAAAGCATTAGTATTCGATTTTGTCTGCGCGCAGACTTATCTGGCGCGCACTTTAGTTCAGTGCCTCAAAGACATAAGTGTTATTGTTGATCGAAGGCTCGAACTTATCTGTCTAACTCGGTGACAGCGGTGTGTGTTGGAGCAGCCACTAGCAATCGCAAACATGTCGCAAACAAAGTAAGATGTCAAAATGGACTGTCAGCTATCAGCAGATTTTTTTTTAGATCCAATAAAGTTACCGTGTCTGATAAGTTTTTGTGGCATTATACTAACTCATAATGTTGAATATCTGATCAGATAATTTATATAAGTAGGTACTGATATTTTGAACTCTAACGGGAACAACGCAAATAAAGTCGCGTGAGACTGGCTATACCTATAGCTATTTATATCGGGTAATCGTCCAAACTGATAGCCTACCTTTTCGATGCGGGCTTCGAGGTGGCAGCACTGTCGTTATCAAGTATCACCAGGATTAAGTGCCTTCCGAACAAAAATGGAGTATGGCCTTCCTTTATCGTGCCACTTGGGGCTAAACATATTAACGATGAACCTTAACATTTGAATGAAGTGGTTGGATAATTTTATTATTAGACTAGCTGACCCGGCAAACATTGTTTTGCCATATAAATTTTACACACAATTTTACACGAACTTCGTATCACCTGCCTGAAATGTCACATATTAAAAAAAAGAAATCCTAAGCGGCAAAAATGACAGTGATTACATACTCTTTGACATACCTTCTCTTTGGAAGAGCCTAAGAAATGACAGTTGTGTGAAGTATGACAGTTTAACGGTTTTCTATAAAAAATTACCATTTTTATTTTATAATTTTCCGGGATAAAAAGTAGCCTATGTTACTCTCCAGCTCTCAAATTATCTCCATACCGAAAATCTCGTCGATCCGTTGCTCCGTTTTGACGTGAAAGACGGACAAACAAACAAACAAATAAACAAACACACTTTCACAATTATAATATTAGTATGGATAATATGATTCTTGTAATGATCGACATTCTTATTTTACTACATGCATAACATGCATGACCAATATAATATGTATAACACAATAAAACAATATTGTTTTATCAAACACCTGCAAGTACCTGCAAGTTATATATATAACTTGCAGGTATTTCTCTTCATCTTATTTCTATTGATACATAGGTACAGTATCTTTTTTTAAAGTTTTTAATGATTTAGTTGAAAGTTACTACCAAATTAGGTAAGGTAAAGGTGGCAAGCATTGTATTTTTACTTAGGTATATAAAAGAAGATACATGACATTTGTCTAACATTTTATAGAATATCTACTAAATGTTAGACAAATTCATTCAGAATCGTTTAACAAAATATTGCCCTTTAAAATTCAAGCTCCGTGGAGCAGCTCTATTATACGTCAAAAGTTTACCACAGCGACAGAATACAGGAATGAAAATTAAACGTACCGTGTGTGTTTCCTAAACTGCAGTGTTATTAATATCTTGACACTTTCGTCTGCACTACATTCGTCACGTAAAAATTGTGCATTGTATGAAAAATTATTTGTATTGCATTTGCACTGAAAGTGGAAATAAAATGTTTTGGTGTCTTCTGCTATACTTTTGTAGTAAAACTAGCGAATATTTTTTACCATTCTTAACTTCGATCAACAATCTAGATACATAGTAGGAGTGACAGACCCGACTGCGAAAATATGCGCCCACTGAGCCACTTGAGCGTATATTTATAAGTAGTTTCTGTCATTTATGACATAAGATCGTACATATGATTATTAACCTTTTTTCTCAGCTATAAAAAAGTTTTGATTTTGTTCGTGAGCCTTCATCTGGTAATATTCATGTTGATCTAAGATTCTTAGTTTTGAAATTGATATATTCAAGAATCGTTCAGTTTTCGAATAAAATCATAACGACTATATGTGTTAAGGTTTTATTCGAAAACTGAACGATGTGTATCCATAGAACATAAAAACTTCGGTCAGAATCGTCGAACAAAATATTGTCACTTAAAATTCAAGCTTTATGGAACAGCTCAACGCTCAACGTCTAAAGTTTGCCACCGCGACGACTGGCTGGAACAAAGCAAAAAGAGTAATTAATGCGAAGAATGGAATTTTGTCGTACCGAGTGTGTTTCCTAAAGTGGATTTCAACTGCAGTGTTATTAAAATCTTGACACTGTACTCGTCAAGTTAACATTTTGCATTGTTTGAAAATTAATTTAAGTTACAGTGGCACTGTTAACAATAACATTTATGATAAGTCTTCGCTTAAGGTAAAAGCGAAGACTTATCATAAATCTATGATTAACAAAATATTCATGTATCTTTACTGCTATTCTTTTACAGTTTTGAAAGGGAAACTTAACTATAATCCTTTTGTTCACAATTCGATAGAAACCATTTATAACATTGATTATATCACAAAGGAACCTCTGTTTATGCTTTAGTTGTCTCCGGCTTTTTGATAGGTACCCCATGCAAGAAAAACTCTCACTATGGGAATCGTAAGGCCTCATTGTAATAATGGCATAAATGTCCGACAGTCTGTCAGATAGCAACTTTCAAGTGTAAACTACCTGACAGACTGTCGGACATTTATCGCAGAAGACTTACTTGCAAGTGGAAATAAGGCCTAATAGTCAAATATCCCATCCATCAAAATGCTACCAAAGCTGTGAAAGGGCTGCCTATCAAATTTTAGTTTTAGAAGGCTGTTCTGGTTGTCATACAAAATAATAAGACCATGATAAAGAGAACGTGAGTTTTTCGTGCTTGGGGCTTGGGGACGTAGTAACTATTTAGTAATCTGTGCTTGGGGTAGTTAAGTACAGATGATGAAGCGAAACTTGATGAAACTTCATCGTACGTACCATGGACAACAGCGTCGCTGAATTACTTCTAAGGTTAAAATGGCTTGCACGCCACGCCCGTCACAACGTTTAGTTCGTACTGGGGCGATACGCGCGCACACGAATTTTGTTGCTAACTGGTTAAGCCACGCTGTTGCCCATCCTACTAATATTATAAATGTGAAAGTTTAGATGTTTGGATGTTTAGATGTTTGGATGTTTGTTACTCAATCACGCCAAAACGGCTGAACGGATTTGGCTGAAATTTGGGACACAGATACTTTGTAGCCTGGAGAGAAACATAGGCTACTTTTTATCCCGGAAAAATATCACATTCCCGCGGGATAAAGTCGTGTAGTCCACGCGGGCGAAGCCGCGGGCGGAAAGCTAGTAGTACATACATACCACGTACATACGTGCTTGGGTTCTCACCGCAAATTACAACGAAACGAACTTCGCTCCGACACGCTTCGCTTTCAGTATACCGCAAGCATAATAATTGAAGTGAGCGTAAAAGATTCCCAATCGCCTTATGTACATTTTGGGCAAATCTGATATTATTTTTCGGTTAGAAATACAAAAATGCGCAGGGAAACGATTCCCGTAACTTTGTCGCTCACAAAGACTCGATCGGCCCTTTCTGAGTAATGTCTATCCGATGGAGTATTATAAGGAAGTAGTTTTCTATGTGAAGGCTTCTCGACGTCCTTTTCTTTGAATGGAAGGGAAATACTAGACGTCAAGTACTTTTATGGCCATACTGTAAACATGAATGATATCGTAACGTTTGGGTTTTGCGCAATTTTTTTTATAAACTGTTTGTACTAATCTTATTTCTTAGCGACTTATGACAACTTCCGTGGCCGAGTGGTGTACGCGCCGGTTTTCAAGGTGCTGCTATCTCTAGAGGTTCCGGGCTAGATCCCCGGACGGGTAAATATTGAAAACGAACTTTTCAATATTTCCTCGGGTCTGGGTCTATGTGGTTATACCCGTCGTTGTTTTCAATTTCCATAATGCTAGTGCATAAGCTACTATACTTTGTATTTTAACAATGTATGTGTTTGTGTCCAATATTTATTTATTTATTTACTATTAGCTTAGTATAGTTGGTAGTATCAAGATAAAATAAACGTAATATAATAAGTATGAGAAAAATAGATATGAATACATTATAGAGAAAATAATAATACGAATTATAAGTAGGCCTAAGTACAAACTGGCATTACTTATTTCTGCTCTTCGTGCATTATTAACTTCAGAACTTTCAAGTACCTACATAGGTATTCAAGAATTAATGAAAATTAATAGAACTAAACAATTCCAAGACTGTTATGATACGTACATCCACTGCAGCATGTAACTAATGGTCCTGCAACAATAAAGTACAACGTTAATATGCTCCTATTTAAAATTTCAATTAACTAGTACACTGGCGCTGTACGCACGCAGCCCCTAGTACCAGTTTATAATTATTCTGGCTCCTCTCCAGCGGAGTAATACGGAATGCGAAATGAGCGGTAACTTAAGCTTTTTATCTTCGACGGTAGAGTGGATTCGAATATAATCTCCTAATACGATGTATAGTTTAGCGAGACAGACGTGGACTTGCTACGGATGAAACCGAAAGGAAGCATAGTATTAAATAGTATTTGGCGATCTCTATCTCACGATGGAAAATAGAAAATTATTCATTCCATATTAGGTAGGCATTTAAAAAAAAGTTTCCTGAAGATTTAGAATTTTTATGACAATTTTTTGTCACTTTGTTTGTAGAAAATGTAAATAATTATATTAAAACACTTTGTTGTACATACACAGAAAAACAGCTAGCTACATTGAAAAAACACAACAAAAAAGCAAGAAAGCATATAAAAGATACTTGTTGCTAAGTGAAGAAAAGGTTGAATGTGGAAGCGCACTACTCCCGGATTGCTCACCCACTGAGGAACTGGTCATTTTATCTCTAACTGCCGAAACACAGCAATGCTGAAAGCATCGTTATTATGGCGTCAGACTTAAGGAAATACTTATCCTACTAATATTATAAATGTGAAAGTTTAGATGTTTGGATGTTTAGATGTTTGGATGTTTGTTACTCAACCACGCCACAACGGCTGAACGGATTTGGCTGAAATTTGGGACACAGATACTTTGAAGCCTGGAGAGGAACATAGGCTACTTTTTATCCCGGAAAAACACCATATTCCCGCGGGATAACGTCGTGTAGTCCACGCGGGCGAAACCGCGGGCGGAAAGCTAGTCCTACTAATATTATAAATGTGAAAGTTTAGATGTTTGGATGTTTGTATGTTTGTTACTCAATCACGCCAAAACGGCTGAACGAATTTGGCTGAAATTTGGGACACAGATACTTTGTAACCTGAAGAGGAACATAGGCTACGTTTTATCCCGAAAAAACATCACTTTCCTGCGGGATAACGTCGTGTATTCCACGCGAGCGAAGCCGCGGGCGGAAAGCTAGTTTATGTATATGTTAACTTTCTTGAGTAGATAGGTACCTTGTTTAATGCAAAGCTTACAATAGATGCCATAGACTTTCTTCCAAGCAGTGGGATATCTGGGAATCCAATTAGCCTCCTGCTGTTTAGCCGGAGGGGTTGAGGAGCCAAGCATCGAGGTTGGGGGAGGGGGGTGTGTGGGGTAATGGAGTCATGTGAGGGAGCTACCTTGAACCACCGTCACCACTTCGTTATCGCCAGTATAATTGAAATAGTTTAAACCAATCTATCTACTCTTTACTATTGTATTGTGTAGTGATTTGTTCCTATTTCATTGAGACAATTAGGTTTACCGTTTTTTGTTAATGAGAAAAAAATAAGCTTTCATTTGATATGTAACTCAATTCAATTATGAGGGTTTATTAACAACGCCTAGTAACCTGTTTATACCTGGCAACTCCACTCTTAGCCATCGATTGCAATAATTCGCTCTTTATAGTGTTTAATCACTCTTGTTTATTAGGTATACCTATAATTAAAGGAACATTAATTTTGTATAGTAGTTTGAAAAGCGGAAACACCAACAGGTTATAATGTCAACCATTAACAACTATGATTTCACAAAACATACAATACGCTTTCATTGTTTTCCCACTATTTTATTCTAGCTGCGGATTTTCAGATTATTTCGCGTCCTTTAACTCGAACTCATTTTAACAAATTGTGAGGCAATAAATTAACTCTTGTTTGAAAAATCGCTTGTTCATAATATGATCGCGGGACGGCTGTCACAGCCCGTTTATTCATACGTTTGTCACGGGACCCAGGGGGCCTCGAAATTCTGTTACTCTGACAAAAGCTCCAATTTATGTTACACAATTTTTCCTTCTCTAAGCCGGGCAGTCATCTATGAATCTTAATAATACTGTACCCTTCATACAGTTTTTCGGTATATTTTCAGTTACTGAAAATATGTTTTCTGTTAAATTGACGAAATTCTAATAGAGAAGATAGAAATAAAGTTCCATTTAAGTAAATAAGTAGGTACTGTAAGACATGTTTATAGTCTGTGGACAGCCGAGAGATATTATTGTAGGCTGTAACACTATTTAGGTAATCCTTTCTGCTGATTGTATTAATTCAAACCAGTGAGTAGAACGAATTTAAAAAGAAGTTATGGATTTTACTGTTTTTGACACATTCCTGTGTAGGCTCCAGTAGGCTCCCGTAGAGCAAAGATCTATCCCTAATTGATAGGCTGACTATGCTAGCCGATGTGTACGAAACAGTTATTTTTAATAAATAGTTGTCTTCAGTGAATTGGTAGTCTTTATTTTACTACCAAAATAGAGCAGTAAAGGGCAGAAGCGCTATAGTACCTATTTACTGAAAACTTAAAACATAAACAAAGTTTTCACTACCGAACACGTCAGAATTAAAAGAAGTTTTTGATTGAAGCTCTATACAATTTCAATAATTTTTATAAGTACCTTATGTATCAATAGGTTCGCTTTCAAATTTTCAGAACTCAGTTGTTTTAGTAAAACTTATTTGTATAGGTATAGTAGTTCCTGTTGACATGCGACTTAATTACATAATCGCTGTCGGTGGTACACGGCTTGAACATTGGCAATCTCGCGGGGTTTCCGTCACACTGAGTTATAGGATTTACATAGAAACACGTGGAACTATTTTATTGGGCGCGTTGTAATACAGTTTGAATTTCCCCAAGGACCAGTGATATGTATTCCGAATTGCGAGAACGGAGAGACTACAGCCTTTTATCTATTCGTTCATAGTCTAAACGGCTTTCAGTTTGTCGTCGACATCAAATGTTATTTGGATTGTGGGATGTAGCGGAAAAGATCTGGGAGGGGCGTGATCATTGAACATGTTTCTTGGTTTTTTTGGGTGTATTTGGATTTGTTTTAGGCTCGGGACATCAATTTTAATAATATTAGTTCTGTATCTCTAAATAGTATAAAATAAAGGCGCTTCTAACGTATATATTTTTTTTATTTATTATTTATTTATTAGAAAATTAAATTGTTATCATCATATAAGCCAAATCATCATTGCTGATCATCTATAGGTACTAATATTATAAAGAGGAAAGATTTGATTGTTTGTTTGCATCGAATATGCTTCGAAACTACTGGACCGATTTCGAAAATTCTTTGACCATAAGAAAGCTACATTCTTCCCGAGTGACATAGGCTACATTTTATCCCGATATTCCCACGGAAACGGGTACCACGCGGGTAAAACGCTAGTAATAAAATAAAGGAAAAACAAAAATCAAAGACGAACTTCCTGCCTTTTCTTTATTTTCTCGACTTCCGATAATGCTAACATTGTTCTTCACCATTCAAACTGCAAAACCATCAGGCACTGGCTGGTACAGCACTTGTGAACGTCAGTGAAGCTACGGCGTCTGTTTGCAAATCTTACGGCGCGCGGCGGGAGGTCTTGTAATTATAACGAGAAGAACCGGCAAGAAACTCGCCAAGGGTTTCTTTTTTCTCCCTGTCTTATTTTATACAGTGTCGTCAAATTGAAAAGTGCCATTTTTTGCAGTGGTCTACGTAGTGAACTGCTGGCTGCTGGGTTTTTTCAAAATCTGTTGTCCCAGTAGGCGTGATGGCGATGAGGGCGCGAGTCAGTTCCGGTTCCCGCTAGACCTTGGTGCCCATGAGGGATTATAGTGAGGAGTTTAGTTGGTAGTCGAGTAGTCGAAGGCCAATGCTAACCGAGCCCAATATATGTCCCGTCCCTTCTGTCCCATGGGTGCCGTGAGTATTCTGAAACGGTACTGACACATCATAATCCATACTAATATTTATTATTATATTATAAATATGAAAGTGTGTTTGTTTATTTGTCCGACTTTTACGTCAAAACGGAGCAACGGATCAACGTGATTATTGGTATCGGGATAGTTTCGAAGCTGGAGAGTGACATAGGCTACTTTTTATCCAGAAAAATATCACATTCCTGCGTGATAACGTTGTGTAGTTCAAGCGGGCGAAGCCGCGGGCGGATGGCTAGTGATAAAATAAAGAAACAATATATTAAAATAGTTACATCTATCAGAATTTTTAACAGCAATGAACTGGTATTTTTTATTAAAACTAGGATTTATACTATAAAGAGGCAATTTCTTCCTCCAAATTACGCAGATGGGACGGGACCGGAAAGTTGCAGACGAGTTGTTATTTCTAGCATATTTTTTCTTGCATTATGCATAACTGAAATCACAATACTGCTATTACGACGTGAAAAGAAAATAGAACTTCCCAGGATTGCTTTCACGTACCAGTGATTTGACCTTTTTATAGAAGCATAAAACATTAATAATTAGGCCTGCAAATTGTTTGAGAACAAGATTGTTTCGTGAAATTATGACACTTAATTAAACCAGTGGTATTTTATAAGGGTCTTATTTCGCCTGGCAAGTTAATTATTCTGGATCATATGTCAAAGCACGACTCTCTCTAATTAGATGGTGCACTTTATTTCTCAGACCCCTGAGGTTTGTTCCCGTTAATAACCTTATTTTTCTTACGACGAGAATTCAAAGACTTAGAACCCTTATAATAAGATTTGTTAATATTATTGCCCATTCGCATTTTCCTTAATATTACTGTTTGTGTGTATTACTGTTGATTACGCTCATAATATTTCCACGAAATCAAGGAGGATATTTTGAATGTATTTCCCGTTTATGTACCAAATTCAATTTCAGTTTTAACAAGATCATTTTTAACCCCCGACGCAAAAAGAGGGGTGTTATAAGTTTGACGTGTGTGTCTATCTGTCTGTCTGAAGCAAGACAGAGGCTGCTAAGCGACTGGGCCGATTTAGATGCGTTTTTTTAAATTGAAAGCTGAATTAATCGAGGTGGTTCTTAGCTACGTTTGATGAAAATCCATCCGGCCATTTATGGAGATGGTTAACTGCCTACCGAAACGGTAAAAGATACAGAGGTGGTGCTTTGTCTAAAAAAATATGTAGTTTAAAAAACTAAAAACACACACTTTTATAAGAACAGACTAAAAAGTACAGAATAACCGTCTATTCAGTAACTAAAATTGAAAAGCGTGGTGCGCGTTGTCAATATTAAGTACTTACTTGAATGCATGCTTTGCAAAGGACGCACCACGCTTTTTAATTTCAGTTACTGAATAGACGGTTATTCTGTACTTTTTAGTCTGTTCTTATAAAAGTGTGTGTTTTTAGTTTTTTAAACTACATATTTATTTTTTACTTTTTAGTTTAATAAATGGCAAGCAATGGATGGATGGTAATCGATTTCACAGTCCATTCATGTGTCTGCCCACCCCGTAAACATTATAACTCAAAGGCGTGATTGTATTTATTTAGTTTTACAAATTCAAGTAGAGTCTATTAGTTACCAGATGCGCGAGCCGAACCCTTACTTCCTACCTGCTCCATCATCAGACCCTCACCACCACCACCACCAAGTGTAGCGATAAGGTCTCATCAGAACGAAACAAATGAGCCCAAACTCGAGGGGTTTCCTAGTGGTCATTAAGGAGTGCCATTGGCTTTCTCCCTGCTCTATCATCAGACCCTCACCACCGAATGTAGCGGATAGGTCTCATCAGAACAAAACAAATGAGCCCAAACTAAAAAGGTTTCGTAGTAATCATTAAGGAGTGCCACTGGCTTCTTCCTAGCTCCATCATCAGACCCTCGCCACCAAGTGTAGCAAATAGGTCTCGTCTGAACGAAACAAATGAGCCCAAACTCGAGAGGTTTCCTAGTGGTCATTAAGAAGTGCCACTGGCTTCCTCTCTGCTCCATCATCAGACCCTCACCACCAAGTGTAGCGAATAGGTCTCATCAGAACGAAACAAATAAGCTAGAACTCGAGGTGTTTCTTATTGCTCATTAAGGAGTGGCACTGGCTTCCTTCCTGCTCCATCATCAGACCCTCACCACCAAATGCAGCTAATAAGTCTCATCAGAACGGAACAACGGAGCCCAAACTCGACGGGTTTCCTAGTGGTCATTAAGAAGTGCCACTGGCTTCCTCCCTGCTCCATCATCAGACCCTCACCATCAAGTGTAGCGAATAGGTCTCATCAGAACCAAACAAATGAGCCTAAGCTCGAGGGGTTTCCTAGCAGCCATTGAAGAGTTCTATTGCTCACCTCTTGACTCCATCATCAGATCAGCTCGATGGTAGCAAATTATTGTATTGTCATCGGATTCATATAGACTTGCAAAGTTTCAAATCAATACGACAATTAGAAGTAGGTTAAAATTGAATTCCAAGATTTTCTTACATTGTGACTTAGTTACAAGTGAAGCTAATAAAAGTGTGGTAATAATGTACACCCTAGGTAAATTTATGTGCAATTAAAAAAAACAAAATAGCGGAACCGCTTTTTACTACATGCATATGATTATATACGGTACATATATACCAAAAACATTTCACATATAAAAATAACATTTTTTTTAATTTTTGTCTGTCTGTCTGTCCGTCTGTACAGACAGTAGTTCAGAGATTAGCCCGAACAAACAGACAGCTGTTTGTTCGGGCTAATCTCTGAAACGGCTGGACCGATTTTGACAGGACTTTCACTGGCAGATAGCTGATGTAACAAGGAGTAACTTAGGCCACTTTTTATCCCGATATTCCTGCGGGAACAAGAACCACGCGGGTGAAACAGCGGGCGGCCGCTAGTTAACTAATAAAATTCTTAGGCATGAAATAGTGCGAAACATTGGTTATTTTTATTATCACATAAAAAAACTTTACATTTATTACAAATTCAAGAAGTAAGTTTCCTACAATTGTTATATTTACATTTATTTCGAGAATCCATAAATATTTTTTCGTGGCCACACTAAGTTTCGAGGATTGCAGGTCTCTAAATGTCGAGATTCAGAATAGTTGTTGAGTAAAGGCGGATTCGATTCCAACTCAGGGTCAGCGGGCGAGTTACCTGCATCATCTTCATCTTCTAACTGCATCTGAAGTTCTCTTTGACTGGAGTAGTAGTCAATGTCATCTTCATTATCGCTGGAGTCGTCCTCTGATATTTCGCCATTTTCCAGTCGCTGCAAAATAAAATAAAGTAATTCCGATACCAAACCAAGCAGAAAAATAACAAACAGCAAAGATACCCACATACAAAAAATAAGTTTGTAAGAGAAGTTCATACTACCCGACATGCCTGAAGTATCAAAATTGATACCCACAAACATAGCATAATTTTCTTCAAGCAAAGAAGGTAATCGATAAAAAATGTTCTATTTTTGTAAAAATAAGATATTTACTTACCTCAATACTATTTTATTATCCACATAAAGAAAATACGTCACAGATTTATTATGAAAAACTTTTGCAGAAAGTATGTTCACTTGTTCAGAACGGCGGGAAGGCAAAATGTCATAAACAAAATCAAACAATGTTGACGTTTGACTATTTTTTTATTTTTCTTATTCGTACACACAGCCTACTATTTAAAAATGACTAATTTAAGTGCAGTTTCGGTTTAAAAGTTCGGTATCTATTTTGATACTCGAGGTATTTAAGGGAAACTATCAAATCGTGATGGGTTTTTGTCAGGTTTTGATATCGTGTAAATCCCAGCCGGCCTAGCATGACCGGCTTAAAACGCGCGATATGATATGGTACGGCAAGTTGTCTTGCTTACCCCACTAAGGTGTAAGCAAGACGGCATGCCGTACCATATCATATCGCGCGTTTTAAGCCGCTCATGCTAGGCCGGCATAGCTAGGTACAGTCGAGTTCAATAATATCTGTGCATTTTTGAACTTTGTATCATTAAGTTTTTTGACATCGTCTTTGACTTTCTTTACAGTCACAATAATTACTACAACAAAGGTCAAAAGCGCACTCGTACTTGTACTCGACTGTACCTTTAAAGTGTTGACAGTTTGCTTATGGAAATATGTGCAAGCGAAAAATCACGGACGACTACTGTAAATTGACTACTGTTATATTTATAGAATTTGATATAGGTATAAATGTAGCTAGCTACTACAGGTGATCTGTGGGTATAAACGAGAAAACATTTTTTTGAGCTGAAAAATATCCTCTATTTATCGACACAGTTTATGGTCAGCAAAAATATTCGTAGCCGTAGCAGCGTAGCGAAATATCGTAGTACACACGTCACACGTGCCTGTCGGTTTTGTCTCTATTAGTAATTACGAAATTGACATCTAAATTTACTGTAACCTTGTGTGCTTATATTCTAATAGATTTCTAATATCAGAATTTGATTTTTATTTCGACACGCAACTTACGCCAGGCAATATATATTTCGTAAAAATATTATGATATAGGTACTATTTTAGTAAGAATTTATCATCATCACATAAACTTTAACCTACCAGGATGTTTAGTGATATTCTACGCCGAAGATACCAATTTTTTCTTCTACCGAGGAACGAGTCTGTTCGGTGTGAACAGATGATTTGATACATGATGAAAAAACTTCGTTTATGCTAAAGTTGAATTATATTATCACTAAACCTTGATACAAAAAACTAATAATAAAAGAGTACGCGCGGCGCTTTTGATAGTTAATTGCGAACTTTGAATGAATTATTATTTATGAGTAAATGAGGTCAAGCCGCAAAGTGCTGATCCGACTAAAATGTAAGTAGCTAATAGCTAGTACAGAGTCTTTTAAAATAAAACACCTATCAAAAACATTCAACATTCGGTAGTAAATCCATACTAATATCAAAATGTGAAAGTGTGTTTGTTTGTTTGTCCGTCTTTCACGTCGAAACGGAGAAATAGATCGACGAAATTTTTGGTATGGGGATAGTTTAGGAACCCCGGAGAGTGACATAGGCTACTTTTTATCCCGAAAAATATCCGCCATAAAAAATAGAAGCGGAAGGCCAGTAGCTAGAATAAAGTATTTTCACATAATAAGTTAAACTAACCAAGATACAGCTACGTAAAGCAAAATACATGTTATATAAGTGGATAAGTACTTTATACGAACAAATGTGCAATAATAGGGTAAATTAATTACCGGTCGCATCCGGGTTCCGGGCACAGACACACGACCGGTCCCGGCGCCTGGGTGTGGTGTCCCGCCCGCGTTGTTTAATTATTATTGGAGTTATATCGTTTGAAACTAACTTCTAAGATATAGTGTGCCCCCTATTTATGATAATAGATTCGGAGGGTACCTACAGTAAAATCTCACTTTAGTAGTTAAAGTATTTGCAGGGGTGCAAATAGTAGGTATAATTAGTATGTATTTTTCCTTTCATGCGCATAAAAGCTTTGTTTACATGCATTACCTAATCATAGCATAACATGAGAAGAATAACTATTCTTAAAACAGCATTGGACTACTAACTGGCTATGATGAAGATGATGACAACATCGTTTTAAAAGTAATCTCATTTGATTTCACGTTTTTGTAAGATGAATAACTATTTCAGTTACTCTCCAAAAATTGCCCTCCAAAATCCATTGTTTTTTTATAGACTCTTTTCCATCGCCTCTGTGGTCTAGTGGTTCACACCATCGATTTCAGGTTCGATTCCCAGTGAGGATACATATTGCATTAATTGGTTTAGTTGGTGCTAGGACTTGTTCTTAGTCAGCCTGGCCGGCTCCCACCATCTTCTCTATGCCATAACAACGATGTTTCAGCACTGTTGTGTTCCTTCAGTTGAGCTAAAATAGCTAGTTCCTCAGTAATTGGGGATTCCGGGAGTAGTGCGCTTCCACCTTCAGCTCTGTTATCTTATTATCACTTACCATCTTGTGTGATGATGATGAAGGCTAAGTGCTACCCCGTACTGGATTTAAAAAAAATACATTAAACGTTGTCCTAGTAGCCAGGCACGTGTAAGCAGGCTCAATGTCTATATAATACCTATAAGTAAATGGGCCCTAGAACGGCACTCCCGCCCCATTTGCTAATGGACTACTGATTGTTGTTTATTCTTTGTAATTGATCTTCAAAGGCCAATTAAATTCATTTATCTTTTATCTTCATTTGTAGAAAACAGCGAGTCGTTTTAATTTTGTTTCAAAGACCAATATTGGCGTAAAAGTTTTTCTTAAGATATTTCTCTTTTCAATTTCCAAGCTAAGAGACGGATATTGATTTGTTTATTTGTGCATTGCTGCATTCTGGCTGCATCGTCTGCTACCGTTACCGTATTTAGAACAGTCGTCTGGTTTATTTTTACTATAACGGGGACACTATCACGATTTTCCATTTGTATTCATGTTTTAGTTATATCGGAAAAATGAATGCTTCATACTTTAGTCAGACTCTTTTAGTGCTCAGTTTCAGTCAAACTTATTAACTGCACCATAAGTAGTGTTTGTTGTAGTTTAATATGTAGTAGACCAATTTTGTTATCCAAGATCAAGAGTTTAAATATATTAAATCCATACTAATTTTATAAATGTGAAAATGTGTTTGTTTGTTTTTCCGTCTCTTACGACAAAGCGGAGCAAGGGATTGTCCTGATGTTTGGTATGGGGATAGTTTGGGACCTGGAGAGTAACATATGCTCTTTTTTATCCCGGAAAAATATCACCTTCCCGCGGGATAAAGTCGTGTAGTCCACGCGGGCGAAGCTGAAGGCGAGGCTAGTTCTTCATAAAAATGTATTTTATTAGTTGACAGGATCCCTACCAAAATATGGTGGTTCATAACCAATGTTTGGTCTTCCGCTCCTAAAGCTTACACTTCATCCAAAATACTCGCTTCCCCAAAAGAATAACGAAAACCAATCGTATTCAAAGACCAAACACGAAATACTGAGAGGCAATTAAGTTAAAAGCGGCTTAGGGCGTATCGATAAATATCCGTACAATCCTGGCATTTCACTAATTGGGATAATATGGTGCGCCAACCTAATTTACTTAGAGCGATGATCTGCACATTCAGGCGGGACCGCGAATCATTCTGTGTAATAACACCTTAGCCGGTGTTAAGATTTACGATTTTATTCAATCCAACGTCCCTGTAAATTACAGGGAGCCGAGATCCATTAAGTGCTTAAGTGCCTCCCGAGCACAAAATTGGGGATGATAATGGAAATGGGCTCCTTACTATGTTAATATGGAACTTTACACCGAGAGGACGATTCACGCGTTGTTTCAAGCAATATGCAGGGCAAGACTGTCTGTAATTCAAATGGGACCCTTGTAATTACGGTCTCGTTACTTAATAGTGGGTAGTGACGGTACAGGTACGCAAATGTGTGCCCATATTAAAACCAGCGGTTTGTTGTTAGTTTAGGGTGAGTTTTTGAATCACTAATATGTTTACTTTAATAAAGATAAAGCGAAACTGACAAATTGTTGTGTAAGTAGTGAATCGTAAAGTTCAGAAAAAGACCAATGAAAAACAAGACAACAATCACTTTCGATGAAGGAGTTTCAAGAAACGAAAACACTAAATAATAGCGTAAGCAAGTTTGGAAGCACATATCTGGAACAGAACATGGAACGATTGTGGGTCCATTCATCACCGAGTTTCACAACAATTCGTGTATGGCATTGTAGTGTCACTACAGTTACGATAAATTATAGGTTCCAGGCCCACCGACTCGATAGAAATGGAAATAGCCGCTCCCGTTCGCAACTTTGGCACAATAAAGAAGTTCCAATTCCTTCACACTGGGGGTACAAATGGGATAAGTTTAAGAAAGCAATCGGCCTTATATGGTCGTTATGGACCACTACGTAGTGGCGGGCGTGAAAACGTTCCAAACTTTCCTTTATTGCTTCATTTGATATAATTCTCAGACATTGCCGTTTGGAAAATAGGTCGGTGATGGGCCGCGATGTTCGGGACCGTATAAATATTGAAAAGGCAACGCGCGTCGGTGTAAAGTCAAACCGCGCGAAGTGGGGGCGGGGTCGTTGGGAACAAAATTAATTACGAAATAGTCGAGGAAAGTTTCGGGTTCACGTCGCGTCGTCGCAGTAATTGTTGCTAATTGAGTTCCGTATACCTGCCGCGGGACGGACTGCTGTCACCCCGTGTGCGTTTCACGTGGCCTTACTTGGTCCGACGTACGAACGTGTTGAAAACTATTTGTCTTTGCAATCCACCTAAGTAAGCGTACATGAAAAAATTATCTTAATGTTTTTTTATTTATTTAGATTTTAAAAAATCTTTCATTCGGAACAGTAAAAATAAAAGTTTTTTATAAGGTACTTATTATAAAAGTTTAACACCCGTTTGCACTAAACTTAAAAATCGCCTAAGTCTTTTCCTAGCTAACTTAAGACATTCTTAACAAAAAATTGCTTTGCACTAACCTTAGGACATTCTTAAATGCACTTTTGGCTATTCTTAACTTACGGGCCCAATATCGAGCGCCTAAGGCTTAAGAAATACCTATATCAGTGATTATTGTCTGTGGCATTGTGAGCAAAGAGTAGTGCGACAAGCTTTTCTGTTCCGGTGATTATCTTTGGAACTAAAACAGTTTTCATACGACAGTCCATTTTGACAGCTAATTTCGTATTGCAAGTGACTCCTGTGTCACGGCTGTCACCGGAACAGAAAAGCTTGTGGCTTTTGTATTCTTGTTTGCTAGATAGAGACACAACACATGTGACATACGTCATTCATCATTTATTTAAAAAAACATTACAGATCGACAATCTTTTCTGTTCCCATGACAGCGGCGCTTATGTTTAGCAGCAAAATATGAAAGTATTAGCAAAATGACATTAAAAACAAAACTCGTTAGTTCTAGTTTTGGCCACCGGAACAGAAAAGGTTGCGCAATGTATTTATGTTTTTCCTGACAGTTGAGCTCAGTTGACTTTTTCTTTTCTCGGTGAATTACTCCTACCAAATAAAATAGACAACGCCTTAGCTTTTGTCTCCTTTTAACTTACGAAGGAATCAATGAGAAGTTTCAACCGAAAAAATATCCAGTGACCTACTTTACCTCGCCAGGTTTAAAATCCATAAACAATTAATATTTGAATTCATTCATTCATTCTTTTAGCAAGGTGATGACTAATTTACGACGTAGTCTGTCAGTGCAAACAAAAATTTTAGCTCGGCTGTTTTAGGCTGTTTCTAAGCTAAGATGTATCTTATCTATGACAAGCTCAACCCGAGTTTAGTGCAAACGGGCATAATGCTTTTTATTAAGTAGGTAGCTATTTACTTAGCCTAGGCTTATATTATAGGTTGAAGCATCAAATTGTCGTTTTGTATAGAGATTTAAGTAGGTACATTTTTTCAAATAAAAAAAAACTAAAATAAATTTTACTCAGTTGGGTAGGGCAGAGGTACCCTTTGTTGCCACTTTAAGGATTTTGTTACTTTTATGCACTAAGTACTAAATGGTCTTAGGTATTTAAGACACAAATTATATCTCAAATTATAGATAATTTATCTACCATTAAAGGTACATTTTTCAAATTAAAAAAAGTGAAATAGTTTTTTTGTATATAACACACAATGTGTGAGAGGTGCCACATGTACCGGTTTTGGCCACTTATTGATAGATAAACTTTTGTAAGTGTAGCGCAAAATCAAAACCAAACTCAGCTTAAATCAATATATACTAATGCGCTAGAAATCAATCAATTGCAAAACAACAATTTAATTGTAAAAACCAAATGTTTTTAAAGTATTTCATCCAAAACAAATTCCTTGAAATTTGCATACAAAACATTTTTTAAAACAGAAAATGGAATTTATTGAAAAATTCGAATGACAAAAGAAATTCTAACGGTTGTTATTATTACCTTAAAATACCTTATTTTAATTGCCTTTAACAAAAATGGCGAAAAGTTATTTAGAAAACTTTTAGAGTAAAAAGTGGCCAATACCGGTACAGTGGCCAAAACCGGGGCTTCTGCCCTACACCTTATAAAGTAAGTACAAAATTCTGGAAACAAGAATAGTCGTAACTTTCGAGATACGTTTTTTTATGTAAATAATCAAATATGGTGTTTATTAAATTATTATCAAAAGTTGCTCGATGTGGTCTTAATTACTGTAAAGCAATATTAAAGAAATCATATACTTTCATACTGTAACCCATAATTTATAATATTATATGCATGTAGAATATTTATTTGTAGTCTCCGAAAGCGGTTTAATTTAAATCTATAAAACTAATGGTAAACGCGTCTCACAAGGAGCTTCATACGTCGCGTCGTACGAGTGTAGGTCGGATAGAAAATGCACTAGTGTAATGCATCCTGGCAGATTAAGGCCGCATGTAATCGCCTGAGTGGGAGTTGGCCTTCAGCCACTACTTAGCCGGAATTTATTCCAGTCGGCCTTAAACCCTTTAACATACTTGGGTTACAGTTATCTGTGATGTTTTATTTTGTATCGGATTTATATGTACTCGTAGAGTTTACTTAGGAAGATATAAGGTATGAAAAACAAAAAAAAAAGGCGTAATACTTTTAGTACGTATTGGATTATCGATAGTCCACTAACTGGCATATTAAAGCCGCTTTTGTCTCAATTATAATCCTAATTTGACTTTTTTCGTTAGAAATTACATACTGAATGAAGTAATTATTAAACTGAATGTTAAATTGTTTCTATAATCTTGAATTACCGAACTCCCGGTACGGTTAATGTATCTCGTATTCTTGATCTGATATAAAGCTGTCCTATATTTTATTCCTTCTCATTACTTCGCTATTAAAATATGTGCAAAGAGGGAAAGTAATAAAAAAGTTATTTACATACAGTAGAAAGACAAATCGTAATTTAGTTTATCGCCAGAATTTTCCTCAATTATGCTCCTAATTTGATCATTCTCGTTGCAAATCATTCATTGAAGTTAATAATTTCATTTATCTGTAGAAAATATAGGACATTCAAAATCAAAAGTCTTATCGTCAGAACAATTTCAGCTGTGCTTTATAATTTATTTAGCTTGATATTATATTATGCATAAGGGCGCGAGCGGGACGGTATCTAATTAACATGGCTAATGAATATGTAATACGTGCCATCTAATTGAATTACCTTGAAAGTAATAATTGAATGCAGCTTCACGATTCACATTGTCGACAGCATCCGTGATATTATTTACGGAATGAATTTGGGTATTGGTGGGGTAGGCGGATATCTCTATAGATAATACTAGCTTATCGCCCGCGACTTCGTCCGCGTGGACTACCCGACGTTATCCCGCGGGGATGAGATATTTATATAGCCTAGCTTCCAAACTATCCGCATACCAAAAATCATGTCTTTCCGTTGCCCCGTTTTGAAGTGAAAGACGGACGAACAAACAAAGAAACATTTTTGTAAAAGTAAGGGTACTAATCCGGCACATTCAGGAAGTGATTTAAGACTTAAAATCTTCTATCAACAATAGTAAGTAGGTACTAGATAACGCCTCATGATCTAAAACAAAACGCAAATATGGCACCAACTGACTATTTTTTTAACGGAGAAAAGGAATTGTATGACCTTGAGTCATAAATGACTGGAAGCGATAAGAAATAAGAGCGCACATTAAAGTGCGCTCTTATTCGCGGTGCCGTTTTTGACACTCCAACCGGTTATCTAGTGGTATTTTTAGTCAAATCCTAGAATTCTGTTTCGGGTATCGTTTTAAACGTAACTTACTAAAAAGAAGCAATCTCTATCCATACTTATACTACTTATAATATAAATGTGAAAGTGTGTTTGTTTGTTTGTCCGTCTTTCACGTTAAAATGGAGCAATGGATCGGTGTGATTTTTGGTATGCGGCTAGTTTGGGAGCTTGGGGCTATTTGACAAGCTTTTATTTAACTTGCTGTGTTAGTTAGTTTTTTAGTTAGTTTGTTAGTTAGTTAGTGAGGGACAAATCTTGCAAGCTTAATTTGACCCACTTCCCAGTGTCCGATGGAGCTGCAATTTCTAGGTTTGGTTTAGATGACAATACAATATTTAAGAACAGTCAGCCAAAAAGGTTATTATGAAATGAATCTTTTACAAAAAACTTATTTACTGTAGAAGCATAGGCATCTGTGTCCGTCTTTCACGTCAAAAATGAGCAACGGATCGACGTGATTTTTGGTATTTGGATAGTTTGGTAGCTGGGGGCTACTTTAACTATAGTATAGGCATCTGTGACATAGGCTACTTTTTGTCCCGGAAAACATCACATTCTCGCGGGATGACGTCGTATAGTCCAGGCGGGCGTGGCCGCGGGCGGAAACTATTCTTATATAATTTGTGGGTGCGTTTGCGTACACTACACGCCTGCGAGTTAACCAACAATGGTTAAAGTATATAATTTTATAATATATAAGTACTTCGTTTTGATGACAAGCTTTTTTGTTGACTGTACTTTAATATTGTATTGTCATCAAACCAAATCCTGTATGCAAAGTTACAGCTCAATCGGACACTGGGAAGTGGGTCAAATTTAGCTTGCAAGATTTGACGAACGGACAAGCATACATAAATACACTGCAAGTTGAATAAAAGCTTGTAAAGATAAAGAGGAGGATCAAACTGGATTAGCTTAATTGCACCACGCGGACGAATACGCGGGTATTCACTAGTTCCTGATGAATGACGAGGCCTCAATTGACTTATTTATTTAAATCCTTCGGCAGTCGAACTTCGTTTTAACTGACCAAAGCAACTTTTAGTAAATTGACGGTACATTTGCTTTTTGTTTTACTATCGGTGCCAGAATTATGTGAACTCACTGTTAACGCTATTTATTATTTATTTTTATTAAGGCGCTACTCGGAAAAAGTATGGACTCTTTGATATAAAACTATAGGACGGTTAGAGTTGTTATAAATCTGGTAATAAAGAATAAAGATATAATTTCTTCATACCTTTATCTAGAATCGTATAGTTTCAGAAACACGATTTTATGATTTTAGCTCGACACTTTTTATTTTCGAAAATACCTCTACAAAATAAGAAATATCAAGATTATTCTTAAATGGGGATACATATACTATTGAAAATTGGTTTAATTAGTGGACACCAATAATATTTAGGATCGTATAGAAGCATTTTTTTAAAATCGCTATAGTTTTTGAATACGAAGTGATTTTGTGTTTTTTTTGCGTAATCGGCAAAATCGCTCTCGCTCCCGCGCGCGTCGTTTTCTCATTGCTATCTCGCTATAGCATAATTTTTCCGAGTATCGCCTTAACAAATACAATTATTATACATTACGTTTTTCCGGAGCCGTGCGGGAGCCCAAAAAAAAAACTCGTAGCGTGTCAGTAAATGCCACTGACCAGCCGACGAGAATGGCGTGACTTGGTTTGGAAGAAAGAAAGACGCTAATAATCCTACTTCATTAACTAGTTAGTCCCGATTAACAAGTAAGAAAATCTGTCTGTATGCAATAATGAGGTTGGCATGTCACGCATTCGGAAAGGCACTTTGCAATGACAACGTGAATATAATCAAAATCATACTATGGGTACACAATACTCAATACCTTTATTGCATTCCATAATAGTGGTAAAGGTATTAAGGGTATGGTGTTATAAGGGTTATTGCACAAATAATGGGCCCTGTCATGTCAGGCATAGCAATTCAGAGAGGAAATACCTTTTATATTTATATGGTAAATGTATTAGGTAAATATATGGAATGTAGTGTTTTGAGGATGTTCCCCGGCCACATACTACTTCTAACCTATTTCCTATATTCTGGGTTGTATGATTTTCAGTTTTGAGTTAGGTAGTCACAAGTTAGGTATAACAGAATTAGGATTTTACACAAAAACTTCGAATATCGAGAACTTCGAAAACGAAAGCTAGTCGCGTTTTTTCAACAGAACGTTAGAAGCTCCGCGCTTAAAGTTCGATAGAAGAACTTATTCAGCGCTTGCTAGAAATTATTTCGGGACCATTACCCCTCACAGCTGCCACTCGGAACTTTTATGTGTCTGCATCAAAATACACTTAGCCGCTGGAATCCTTCATTTTGGAACGTTCTTCTAAAATATTCACGGCGTTGCAAAGGTAAAGTTGAAGAAGAGCGTACTAAACTTAAACGTATTAATCTTCATTTCTGTAGTCTTTTTTACCTTTTTACTGAGTGAGTGGCGGAATTATAACCTATGATTTTATTTGAAGTGTGGTGGGTGCTACGACGTCGTTTGCCCTAATTAGGTTGCTCATTAGTGGGAAAGGGCGACGCTATCACTTAGAAGCCCACGCGCATACATTGTTCGCTGAAAATATTTTTTTATGAGGGACAAATGAAAACAGGTTATAAACTACTAAAAAACTGTGTCGAGCAAATTATTTTGCTTTCCTCAATTTCAACGTTTAATGGTATTTATTGCAAGTAGGTAGTTATGATTTTCTGTAATAACCATAAGAGTGCAATAAATTTTATTTGATTTTTAGAATATTTTGCACTCGTAACAGTAACGTATCAGTCTAACCGCCGGTTTCTGAAACGCCAATCAAAATTAAAATTAGCTAACAAACTGTCCCAATTAATTCCCAATTAAAAGCACCTTGGGTTTCTGAAACGAAAATTATCTCACAATTAGGTTCAGATTTGTATGGGCACTGACAGACTGTTAACAGACTGTTGACAGTCTGTCACATTTTTCTTTCAGAAACCCAAACTACAATTAATTGGAGATTAATTGGGAATTAGGGTAATTTAATTTTAATTGGCGTTTCGGAAACCGGCCGTAGGTAACAGTAACAAAACAATTATTTGGAGTTGCTACTCCGAGTTCTACTATCGTTCAAGTTTTGATAATATTATACAATCCAAATACTTCAATCGGCATAAAAATGAAATCCAAGTGTGTTAAATTGGTCAACGTATTTCGTACTAGCGGCCGCCCGCGGTTTCTCCCGCGTGGTTTTCGTTCCCGTGGGAATTCTATGTTTTAATCCAGGCTAATTTGTGTGCCAAATTTTAACCAAATCCATTTCCGAATTTATTGGTTATATAACTCGTTTTTGCGTGAAAGAGTCATCATCATCATCATCATCATGTCAGCCGAATGACGCCCACAGCTGGGCATAGACCTCCCCCAAGGATCTCCACAACGATCGGTCCTGTGCTGCCCGCATCCAGCGGATTTCCGCGACCTTGACCAGATCGTCGGTCCACCTTGTAGGGGGCCTGCCCACGGAACGTCGTCCGGTACGCGGTCGCCATTCGAGAACCTTTCCGCCCCAACGGCCATCAGTTCTCCGCGCTATGTGTCCCGCCCACTGCCACTTCAATGATGCAATCCTTCGAGCGATGTCGGTCGTTTTAGTTCTCCTGCGGATCTCATCATTTCTGATTCGATCGAGCAGGGAAATACCAAGCATCGCTCTCTCCATTGCTCGCTGGGTGACTTTGAGCCTTCTTATGAGACCCATAGTAAAAGACCACGTCTCACTTCCATAGGTCATTACTGGCAACACACACTGGTCAAAGACTTTCGTCTTGAGACATTGAGGTATTTCGGACGCGAATATATGCCGGAGCTTCCCAAACGCTGCTCATCCGAGCTGGATTCGACGAGAGATCTCTTTCTCAAAGTTGGACTTACCTAACTGGACCGTCTGTCCTAGGTAAACATAGTGGTCAACAACTTCGAGTGTAATGTTCCCAACATTAACTGGAGCGGGTGCAACATGGGCATTGAACATGATTTTCGTCTTGTGCATGTTCATCTTAAGACCCACTCTTTGCGAAGCATTACCGAGATCTTCGAGCATTGTGTTCAGGTCTTCCAAGGTCTCAGCCATAAGAACTACATCATCGGCCAACCGTAGGTGTGTTAGGTACTCGCCATTGATGTTGATGCCGCATCGTTTCCAGTCCAGCAGCTTAAAAATATCCTCCAACGCAGCTGTGAACAGTTTGGTAGAGATGGCATCTCCCTGTCTCACACCTCGCTGTAGTTGGATAGGATTAGAGCTCTGGTTCTGTAATCGGACCGACATGGTGGCGTTTTGGTATAAGTACCTCAGCACCTCGATGTACCTGTAGTCTATTTGGCACCTCTGGAGAGACTGCAGCACCGCACGAGTAACAAACATCAATACATACAAACTTTCACATTTATAATATTAAGTAGGATTTTCTATTATCGAGTTTCGTGTTTTGTGGTAGGTGCTCTAAATTGCTTTAAATAAAATGCATAGTGGACAGGTGAGTGCGATGGACACGTGAGCTGAGTGCATTTTGGCGTAAAACGCCTTTAAATAAAATAGCTCTGTTGGTCTGTTTCTCGTAGTGAACTTTACAGACGGTCGTTATCATAACAGCTTGCTTTGGGATTTAAGGGCTCCAGTATGGAAATTTCCTTGGTTTGCACTTGGTAATATTTCATTTTCACATTTCAAGTCTTTCGAATAATTACCGTCAGTAAAAAAGTAGTAAATTATTTTTACCAGCTGAGAACACGTAATATTCACCTCTTCGCGTTAATTATTTCTGTTCACAAAATACCTATGGTAATAGTTTTGCGGTTGAATTTAAACAAATTTAAGTTTCGGCGATGTAAAGGTTCCCGGCTTAAAGAGTAGGGAGAAGACAAATTCCATATGGTCATCAAATTATCAAAATTATGGTTTAAAGTTTTCATATTACTTTAAAAATACTTCAACTTCCAAATGAGCTCCAGAACTCTAACGAGCTGAAAAAATGAAGAGGCTGCAAATGTATTAAGATAGGATCTCCGTACCAAATGTAGGTGTTTTCCGTTGCTCCGCACAAAAGGTAAACAGCTACTTTTCTCCAGCCGCAAAGTAATGGCGGCCGGCATTGTGGCCTTGCGTCCTGGCATTTTTCCTTTGACGAAGTGCTCTCTGAATATTCAGATGACATTTGGACAGCTAAATTATTCATATCCGCGGAACGCGCTCTGGCATTTGGTGACTCAGCTAAATTGTTGCGCCGTTTAAACCACTTGTAGTTTCATGGTAATCTTAACAAAATTTCCTCTTGATATTTTTAATGGCTTTATTCTTCTCCTTCTTATAGGGTCGATAGCAAACTAAAAACCTAAACAGTGTCGGAACAAAATTCGGCTTCGTGAATTGCAGCATTGGCAGACTCCAATAAGCCTTCCTGCGTGCAGCTGGTTGGACACGCAGGGCACGACATCAAATGCTCCCTCGTTTGAGGAACAGGACCACACCTACATGCTGAGTCCGCGTCGACCAAGATCATTAATAGGTGTACTCGTGTGATGGTCAGTAAATAAGAGATCCACTTACCACTCAAAATGATAAATAGGGAGAGGATCCAGAAGAGAAAATGTGTGATATGTTTCGACGATTTAACCAAAGCCACTATGTAGCAATAAGATCGCGTCGTTACTAACTAAACAGCCTGAAATCCCTTTAAAGTGATCATCATGGTAGCACCCCAAAAAGTGTAATTGCAAACTTATAAGTTGTTTATTGAAAGATAAAAGGAGTACCATAAAATATAGGCATCATTTGCATTTTTATTGGTGCAAATCTTAGGTGGCAGCAAATAAAAACAAAAGGCGGGTGTTTAACTTTTGGCGTTTTGTTTTTCCACCCACATTGCTGCGGCGCGCCGGGGAGTAATTAAATATTATAGGTACCCTCATATTTGCATAATATTGGCCGTACTAGGGAATTATATGGAAGTGGAACCTGTATAATAGCCAGATTGTTGAATATTTTTAGAAAAGAAATGTTTAATAAGCAACTCTGTGATGATAAATCGCAATGCCGTTTCACACTTTCAACGCTTTCCACTTAAATGCCACCTCAAAAATAACTGCAGATATTTTTCACCAACCAAGAACACTTAGCTAAAATAAAATAAATACAACACTTTCCTCAAATATTTCAGTTCACAAACGTTGGATTAACAGCGTTGCGGCTAAATTACGACAGAACTGAAGTTTAAATAATACAAAAGGGCTCTGCGAAGATAAATATGTTTCCGCTCGTTTCATTGAATAACCGCACACAGCCAGTTGGAGTTGTAACATTTAATTTGTCCGGATGAGGCGGAGCACAATGGCACGGTAAAGTAGTACTTACGTACTTACCCATAATTTGGCAAAAATGTTGAGGGGCCCTCTAGAGTGGCACGGCTGTCTCGAACACGAGTACTAAAAGTTTCTAAGAGCAGGCGTCCCGAAGAGAAATCTCCTCGGAAGTCGTGAAGATTTATCGCAGCAGTTACCGTGACGCAGGTATTTTCGCCCTTCCAACAGAGGGGAAAACTGACCGATACTGTTTCCCACATATTCGCCGACTTGTTTTTTTCGTAAGCCGGTCTTAATCGCGAAAACGTGTTAAGCTGAAAATATTGTTTATGTGAATGCGGCTGTTAAGAGCGGGGAATAAATCAAGGTGTTTGTGTGGGCCTTTAATAACCAGAAAGAGCACATTTCGTTTTTATAATTATTAATACATAATAAAAATATGATCTTCTTATTAATATGAAGAAACCTAATAGAGTAACTTATCTACTTACTTGTATTATAAAGCTATATCCGACTGTAAAATTAAGTCACAGTTTGAACATAAGGTATTTCTTTCAGGGTATAATTTTAGTAAAATGCTTGTAAAAAGGTTGCTATTATATCTTCTTGAAACATAATGGGAATAAAAGACATCAATTTGCCTTTATTGCTATAAGATAATTATCTAGCTAATGGTGGCACCTGGGTGTCTGCATACTGCAACCTTGAAGGTATCTGCTGAATATTTGCGAAGGTATGTGCGTTATCAATAGCATTTGCGCTATTAGTTATGCCAGAGGTATGCGGTTGATGCGGTTTGCAATGTCTATTGCTGATATGGGCTGATATTTGTTAGAACTAGACTTCCGAATCCACCCGTTAATATTATGTTGTTTCAATGAAGAGTGCACGCAGAATTCTAATATGGGTTTAGTTCAGACCTCCCAAGTTAGATTAGGCGGTAGTTAAGAAATTATCGATTTTTAAAGTTTCATTATTAATTAAATACAGAAAACAATAATGTGGCTAGATGTAGTAAGTAAGTTGACTGCCACGCGTCTCCTCCCTTTTGCGCGAAGAACAGAAGTTGTCCATACAATTCCCTTTGTATGATACTTATTGGATATTCTCCACGTTTCCATGGCAACTTGCTTTCGAGGCGAAACTTCTTCCATTACTAAATGCGTATCTTTTCTTTGGCTGTGTGATCTAACCGTGAAAAGAATGTTTCCCTTTTTTATTCATCACGTGGTAGCACTCAGCCTTCATTACACCTGATGTTAAGGGAAGATAAGGTTGAAAGTGATATGCACTACTCCTGGAATCCTCAACTGCTGAGTACTGGCTAACTTATCTTTAACTGCCGGAAAACAATTAACAATGCTGAAAACATCGTTTCTATGGCCTCAGACTTAGACAAGATAAGATTGAGGTAGCTAGCCAGACGGACTTAGGTCCGGTTGTTCGAAGCTTGGTAACGTTAACTTTATGGTTAAATTATGGTTAAAGTAAAATTAACCGGCGGTCAAATTTAAAAAGCGTTGTTGAAGCAGCGGTTACTTTAACGAGCAGTCAAATTACAGATTTAACGGCGGTCAAAATAACCGACAGGGTTGGGGGTGGTTTAAATTTTGATTTAAATTTGATAGTTAAACTTTTGTAAGTATTGCGAAAAATCAAAACCAAACCCAGGTAAAATCAATATATTCTAATGCGCTAGAAACCAGTCAATTGCAAAACAACAATTTGATTGTAAAAAACAAAGGTTTATAAAGTATTTCATCCAAAACAAATTTCTTAAAATTTTCATACTAAACATTTCTACAAACAGAAAATTGAATTTATTGAAAAAAAATCTTATGACTTATGGAATTCTAACGGTTGTTATTATTACCTTAGAATACCTTATTTTAATTGCCTTTATCAGAAATGGCTAAAAGTTGTTTAGAAAACTTTTAGAGCAAAAAGTGGCCAAAACCGGTACAGTGGCCAAAACCGGTACGCCTGCCCAACCACAAAAGTCATTCAATACTGTAATATGACCTAGTTCCATGTTGTATACTTACATAATATTGCTCGTGACTGTACACTGTCGTGGAGATATTCTGTTAGTATTAGCGAAAGATAGATATTAATTCATTGATATAATTAATTACCTAGGCAGTTGTTTTGTTGCATTACGTTAGCGTCAACAACGACATTTCCGGGCGTAGTTTACACGAGAACGCTTTGTTATTTTGATTCCAACACAAATTGTACTATTAAAATGCAAATGTGTTGTTAGTTCGGAGGTTTGAATGGGCACATCCTGTGGAGGACGCCGTTGGACAAACAATAACGGTGCTTTGTGAAAATAGCAAATAGGTACACAAATCTTTCAAAGGCCGTTTTAATTTTCTTACTTAAGTACCTTGTCTTTTACCTTAACTTATGCAAATGACTTTTAGGTAATTTAAGTTCAAAAAAGTTAAGATTTTGTAGCAAAAATAATTATGATCAGTTCCCTACTCACGAAAATCTCTCGTGTCGTTCTCGTGATTGCTATCGTGATCGTATTATTTTGTATCAAAACTATCGCTAAGGTAATCGACTAAACTATACCGTCCTTCAAAAGCTGTCAAAGTGTCGTTCTCAAATATGTATTGAATTTCAGTTCTTCAGTTCTTTACACGACCGGAAGAGGCGTTGCTTTGTGTTTTCATACAAAATAATACCTTGACGATAACGGTTACTTACTATCCACAGTTTTTCGTGCCACCACCCCCCATCGGTCGTTTCAGAAACAAAAAATTCAATAGGCAGCACTTTGACAGCTTTGCTCGGATTTTGAAGCTTGCTACCTACAGGTGATCTGTGGATTTATCGGCCCTGACTTCCAACTCTTCGAAGCCCTTTATTATCTGGCAACAATAAGAAACTTTTTTAAAATTAGAATTTTGAATTTAGAAGGTATAGACAGTATAGACTCCTACAAGTAGGTTTGGCGCCAATCTACATTTTATATTAATATTGTTTTGCTTTATTTTTGAAATATATGATAAATGTAGTTGAGTGTTAATAAAGTAGTGTATGAGACTGCACATAACTCGGTATTAAAACACTCGTTGGAATACAATTAAAAAACTCGCCTAGGCTCGTTTTTAGGGTTCCGAAGCCGAATGGCAAAAGATTTTACATAGATTTTTATAGATTATAGATTTATAATCTTTTTTGTGAATTCATACAAAGTATAGCATGCATGGTGTGTTCACATCATGTTTAACATGTTTCATATTTGTTTAAACGTGATAAACAATATTGATATTAATTTGCACAATGTTTATAGAATGGGGATTAAATATTTTCCCGTATCCGACGCAGGGCAATTTATTTGTGATGCGATATTAGCAGTAGATTCGCACAGCTTACGTATCGACAACATCGACAATATCTCTAAGTTCGTTCCTCAATAGGGTTGGCAAAACTTTACATAAATAAATAACTTCTTCTTTATTTTATTCCCGATGGACAAGCTATCGTGTTGTTTACTTGTTAAGTGTGGATTTAGATTGTAATAAGTAAATAATTGATTAGTTTTGTTCAATAAAACCAAATTTAGTAAGTTTTCAGTTTGCGAAGAAGACAAATATAAAGATATTGTTCCAATTTCTGCATGAGCAAATATAAATTTTCTAGATATTATGAATACTTACATCAAGTTGTTCGCTAGACAAGTCAAACTTCTTCTTCTTGGTATGCAATCAACTGTTCAACCAAAAATGTATATTTTTTCAATATAGTGGGAGGTCCTATCGTTATTTGCATACAACTTGTGTAGGTATCCTGCGGATTTCCCGGGATGCCGATAAATCACATAGTCCCCGTTAGTTGACAAAAGTGGGACTTTTAATTATTAAAAGGATGTAAGAGGTGAATTTCAGATATTTCAGCTAATTTTGTTAGTTTTATAGATATATTAAAATGCAAACGGTATTGACTATCAGAGTTTGAACCACTTAAGCCACTGAACGAAGTGCGTTGAAATTTAGCACGCCCATAGTTATTTATAATAAAACGTAGGCATCCGCTAACCTGAACTAAACAGGTACAGCAAAATAGCGCCTTTTTGGGCTAGTGGTGCACGCCAACGGCAGTCAGAGATAAGATCACCAGTTCATCACTGGTAGAGGATTGTACATTCTAACTGTCTTAATTGCGCTCTTATTGTACCAGTACCTACGCTACTAAATGTGCGTTCGACTTGATGTTTAAGTGCTGAAAACACTTAGGTCTTTTGGGTAATAAAAGTATGTAAGAGTTTGCAAGTGCTAACCCTAATATAAGGGTGATCTCCGGGCGTTACTCCCTCGGCTTAAGTGTTTCCGATCAACGTAAATTAAATAAATATTACAGTTTATTTATTTGTACTGGATCTGTTTGCCGGCTGCCGTTTTTATAGAGGAGTGAGACGTGTATTTTTATTTATCGACATATTTTTTGCTTCGGGAAATATCTACTTAGCTGTCTGAGTTAAGAGTGAAAAATTTAAGCCAAGAGCAAACCCATAAATTATTGTAAATTCACTTTAAAAATAAATAATTAAATCAAAATAAAATTTATATTTAAGGTGGACTTCCATACAACAAACGTGATTTTTTTAGCATTTTTTTCTCGTTCTTAAATATAGTGTCTAATGTTGTATAGTTAATGGTACGGAATCCTTCGTGCGCGAGTCCGACTCGCACTTGGCCGGTTTTTATTTAAATTACAGTGCTTTGGCGGCAACAATTTACTATGTAGTAACTAAAATAGCCTTTTTCATATCTCCACCACCAAACCACAGTTCCCTATGCACCAGATGATCGTCTCACTCCAAAATCTACATCTGCCCTAAACACAATAATGGAACGCCGTATTTATATTAAGATAACCCTTCCATATAATAGGTACGTAAACCGCTCTCTAAAGGCGAACTCCTTATCAAACGTAGATCTGGCTTAAAGCCAGTCTGATTGTGCGTGAGTTCGAGCGTACGTAATGCCTTTAGTCGAGTTAAAATTTGATAAACTTTGTTTTCCAACTAATAAGAATACGCAAGTTTTCATCCGGGCTCGGCTCGTACCCATTTCACGGCAACTACCGCTTCGCGCTAGCTGAAATAAAATACAAAAGACCACTGTATTCACCGAAACAAAAGATTCGAAGATTGTTTTTTTAGTTTAGAGATTTGTTAGTGATTTAAAGATAAAGTTCTTGTTATTTTAACTGTACTGACACATATTATTATATTATATACTAGACTAGCGGATCCTCGTGGTTTCACCCGCGTGGTACCCGTTCCCGTGGGAATATCGGGATAAAATATAGCCTATGTCACTCGGGAAGAATGTAGCTTTCTAATGTTCAAGAATTTTCTAAATCGGTTCAGTAGTTTCGGAGCCTATTCGATGCAAACAAACAAACAAACAATCAAATCTTTCCTCTTTATAATATTATAGTATAGATGTTTCTTAACACGAGGGGTTAAAATTCATAAAAACATAAGTATGTGGTAGGTATATATTTTTTGTTACACAAGGGACGTAAGCGAGCTATTACAGAACAAGATCCAATTTGGCGACCGTGCGAGCGCAGCTCGCAAAGGGAGCTAATGGATCGAGTGCACCCGTGATATTTAGGCGAATATAGTTCGAGGGTGTGATAGCTACTTACTACCGAGGTAAGCATTCTACTTTACATCATTCATGCGAGGTAAATAAAACATTTATATTGGTATGACAAAATGATTCTTTTATAAGAGAGAAAATATTTATTCAGATATATTTCCAAAACTTGTAAATGTACTTATTTAAAATTTTAATACAGTCGTCGCAAGTGAACAAACATTTAATTCGATGAAATGCCGCCATTTTCATTGTTTTCTACAGTAAATAGTTTTCTTATCATTTTATGAAAAAAATATAGTTTGACCAAGTAGTTTTGCATAGCTTGAATGCAAAACTCCTTGGTCAAACGCTATCTGTATGAAAAGCTTATTTTCTCCCAACGCGAAATAAGATTGGCATCTAGACTCACTTGTCCAAGACATAGTTCGTCTGCTTTTCGTGGTAGTTTCCGTTATGCTGCCACGAAATGTTGGAATAATATACCGCCTCCAATAAGATCAGCTCAAACCATTTACTCTTTCAAACGTAATCTCAAAAAGTTTTTGCTTAGTAAACAGATGCAATATTAAAGGACAACTATGTTTGTAATAATATTAATATATTTATTTTTTAGGTAAATAATCTGAAGTAAGTAGGTACTGTGGTATCATATTGTTAGGATATGATACCTCCTTGCATTGTCTATGGTTGATTTATGTTTAAATCAGTATTCAAAATATCGAATGCATTGTCATTCTCATTACGCGAGTAGTTTGTTTTAGTCCAGACGATTCCGGGGTCGCGTGTTGTAGTAGATATAGAATATATCGGCCATGGTGCCGCAGTAAAGATTTATATCGAAATTACATTTATTATTTAATAGAATCCCAGTATAGGGCTTCTTAGTACCTATGTATTTTATTTATGCATTATTAAGTATATAATATATAAGTATATATATTTTCTCTTCAAATAATATTTGATTTAGATTATTAGTATAATTTCTTGCCACACATGCACGCATACATATAAGGGCTCTGCAGAATTATCAGCGTTGCAGGTGATGTACATGCTGCAACTTGTGCTGAGCAGGGTCCTTTTTGGTTTCACATTCTTTTAGTTTCATGTTAATTTGAAATATTGTTTTTGTATAATTGTGGAACTGAATAAATATATTTGAATTTGAATTTGAATTTGAATGGTAAAGTTACTTTACAGTTAAAGCATTCACCTGATTGAATTGCAAAGTAATTTGAAAATGGAACGTTCTATCTAAACAATACACTGTATTGCACATGCCAACTTACACAGCCTCTTACCATACTAGTAAATCCTAGTTACCGAGCAGTATGACGTAAATTTTTATGTTTTTCCACATTATGTTCTGGAGCTCCAACTTCAAAACTTTACAAAGAAATCAAAAACGTTCAAATAAAACTTTAGTTTCATTTTAAATTACGAGAATTGTTTTCAGAAGTGATCAGAAATACAACTTTATGATTTTTAAACCTGTTTTCAAGGACCACTATATAAAAGTAGTTTGTTCGAACTAACTTTCGTACGAAACTCATGAATGCCTGACGTTCCAAGTAGTATAAATATGGCTGGAGCCGTATCTGAATCCCTCGCTTAGGCAAAAGCTAAAAGTAGTCGCGCAAAAGGGCACTTTTTGATTGTATTTATAGCTTCTTTGCATAATTATAATTACGTATGCACATTCCTTAGTGGTTAATAATGATGTTACATACTGATTCTTCTTTTACTTTCTTGATTTCGAATATAAAGTTTGAAAGACTGTCACAATCTATATATATATATCATAAACTTATTTATACTATATAAAATGTAAGTAGTTTAAAAAACTAAACAAACACACTTTGGAGTGGATGGAGTGCCACTGGCTTCCTTCCTGCTCCATCATCAGACCCTCACCACCAAGTGTAGCGAATAGGTCTCATCAGAACGAAACAAATGAGCCAGAACTCGAGGTGTTTCCTATTGGTCACTAAGGACTGCCACTGGCTTCCTCCCTGCTCCATCATCAGATCCTCACCACCAAGTGTAGCGAATAAGTCTCATCAGAACAAAACAAATGAGCCTAAACTAGAGGGGTTTCCTAGCAGCCATTGAAGAGTTCTATTGCCTACCTCTAGACTCCATCATCACATCAGCTCGATGGTAGCAAATTACTGTATTGTCATCGGATTCATATAGACTTGCAAAGTTTCAAATCAATACGACAATTAGAAGTAGGTTAAAATTGAATTCCAAGATTTTCTTACATTGTGACTTAGTTACAGGTGAAGCTAATAAATATGTAGTTTAAAATAGTAGATTTCATTACAAGTGCGGAAAGCCTGTCATTGCAAAGAGTTCCGACAAATGTCTACCCGAGCCGAGGCGCAGCCGAAGGTGAGGGTTGACAGTCGGAACAAGTTGCAATGACGGTTCCGCACGTGTACTGAACAACTATTTTTAATACAGTTGCGAAAAAATTAAGCAATTTAATAAAATAATAAAACACAATAAACTCGACTAACTAATCGTAAAAGAATATAAGCAGAGACTTTTTTTTTGTTTTCTTCACCCATTCTGGGTTGGCAAAGGAAACTATGATCATACAGCCAAGGCTTCAGTAGAATTTTTTTATTGATATGAAATGAAAATTAAATTAAATGAGATGAAATGAAATGAAACCTAACAAAAGCAATCCGAATCCTATAGGAGCGCCTTTCCTTATTTCTCTCTTTTACCACATCGTTTTCCATTAAAGCCACATTATTGCACTAATTCCACCATACTAAGTACCTACCAAAATAAAAACCAGAAAAAACGAATTTAGAAAATTAAGAAATAAGGTCCCTCATTTTCTTTTCACTTACTTACGCAAACTCCTATAAGCAGATACTATGGTAAATAGTGCACGTCATACCATATTTAGTAATCTGTGGTCATACAACCAATTTTATGTATTTTTTATATTCATAAATTTAATTTGGCCGATACTAATATTAATTTAATGTATAATTAAAATTACTTTTAAATCTGTTATTGAAACAAATTAGAAGCTTCTTTTTAGAAATATTTGCATGAATCATAAAAACTTCTATGATTTTTTTAGTAAAAACTTCGTGGTTGGTTTTTTCTTTTTAATAGACAATATTTTGACAGTTGGGAAAGAAAACGCACGAGTTCGGGAATGGTAAAGAAAAAGCTCGAGTGTGTAATAGCCCACATCCCGAACGCTATACGTCCCTGCAATACGCCACTTTTTGAGCAACTGTATTAAAAAACTATAAAACACACCTTTATAGGAACAGACTAAAAAGTATAAAATAACTGACTATTCAGTAACTGAAATTAAAAAGTGTGGTGCGCGTTGTCAATATTAAGTACTTGAATGTATGCTTTGCAAAGGGCGCACCACGCTTTTTAATTTCAGTTACTGAATAGTCGGTTATTTTATACTTTTTAGTCTGTTCCTATAAAAGTGTGTTTCACAGTTTTTTAAACTACATATTTATTTTTTACTTTTTAGTTTAATGAATGGCAAGCTATGGATGGATGGTAATCGATCACACAGTCCATTTATGTGTCTGCCCACCCCGTAAACATTATAACTCAAAGGCGTGATTGTATGTATTTGTTTTACAAATTCAAGTGGAGTCTATTAGTTACCAGATGCGCGAGCCGAACCCTTACTTCCTCCCTTCTCCATCATCAGACCCTCACCACCAAGTGTAGCGAATAGGTCTCATCAGAACGAAACAAATGAGCCCAAACTCGAGGAGGAAACCCCTCGAGTTTGGGCTCATTGTGGTCATTAAGAAGTGCCACTGACTTCCTCCCTGCTCGATGGAGCTACACTAGGTGGTGAGGGGGCTGATGATGATCAGCCCCCTCAGCACCTAGTGTAGCAAATAGGTCTCATCAGAACGAAACAAATGAGCCCAAACTCGAGGGATTTCCTAGTGGCCATTAAGGAGTGCCACTGACTTCCTCCCTGCTCCATCATCAGACTCTCACCACCAAGTGTAGCGAAAAGGTCTCATCAGAACGAAACAAATGTGCCCATCTCAAGGGGTTTCTTAGTGGTCATTAAGGGGTGGCAATGACTTCCTCCCTGCTCCATCATCAGACCCTCACTACCAAGCGTAGCGAATAGGTCACATCAGAACGAAACAAATGAGCCAGAACTCGAAGGGCTTCCTATTGGCCATTTAGGAGTGCCACTGGCTTTCTCCCTGCTCCATCATCAGACCCTCGCCACGAAGCGTAGCGAATAGGTCTCATCAGAACGAAACAAATGAGCCCAAACTCAAAAGGTTTCGTAGTGGTCATTAAGGAGTGCCACTGGCTTCCTCCCAACTCCATCATCACATCATCAGACCCTCACCACCAAGTGTAGCGAATAGGTCTCATCAGAACGAAACAAATGAGCCAGAACTCGAGGTGTTTCCTATTGGTCATTAAGGAGTGCCACTGGCTTCCTCCCTGCTCCATCATCAGACCCTCACGTCCAAGTGCGACTCATAAGTCTCATCAGAACGAAACAACGGAGGCCAAACTCGAGGTGTTTCCTATTGGTGATAAAAGAGTGCCACTGGATTCCTCCCTGCTCCATCATCAGACCCTCACCATCAAGTGTAGTGAATAGGTCTCATTAGAACAAAAGAAATGAGCCTAAACTCGAGGGTAGGTAGGGGTAGGGAAGGGGTAGGGTAGGGGTAGGGTAGGGGTAGGGTAGGGGTAGGGTAGGGGTAGGGTAGGGGTAGGGTAGGGGTAGGGTAGGGGTAGGGTAGGGGTAGGGTAGGGGTAGGGTAGGGGTAGGGTAGGGGTAGGGTAGGGGTAGGGTAGGGGTAGGGTAGGGGTAGGGGGTAGGGCCACGGGAACGAAGTCGCGCTGTGTCAGCTAGTTTTAAATAAAATAAATTGATAAGTAGATTTTTATGTCTCCATCTGAGAGTAAAACTTTCTTTGTCTCTCACCTATGATTGTGGTATAGAAGGTAGTCTTCACGAGGTTTTTTTTTTAATATATAATATGAGCTTACGCTTGACCTCAATCTGGCCCAAGGGCGGAGATGAGGTCTAAGATGGAGCGAGTTCAACCAGAAGAAGTCTGTTTACTTGCACCTTGAAGAGGTTTGGGTTGTATGTGTTCGGGATAACAGACGCCGGCAGGGCATTCCCCTCATTGACTGTTCGCATGATAAAAGCGCTCTGAGCGTAAGTTTGGAATGGCAACCAAATATGGACGGTAACCTGCAGTACGTCTGGTAACCTGACGGGAAAAAAGCAGCAGGCGGAATGAGGTTATGCAGCTCAGATGCACACTCCCCAAAGTATAGTCTGTAGAAATCCGACAGACACGTGGCTTTACGACGGTGACTCAAACTGCTTGTGGCCGCTGATAAGTCGCCCGGCTCTGCGTTTCACCGATTCCGACTCCGACTCCGATTCTTGGTATTTAGCTGAGCCATCTCACATGTACCTAAAATACTCCATGCACGATCGGACTTGAGCTTTATAAAGAGTAAGAAGCTGTCCAGGCGTGAAGTATCGTTTGACCCTGTGCAGAATACCCAGCTTCTTCGCCGCAATTTATGCCTTCATCTCGATGGTAGCGCCAAAGTTGAGGTTAGCAGCAAACTCCATGCCAATAAGGTCGAGGTCGTCGGTCGGTCGGCATGTCTACAGACGAGCCTCGGAAAGTCAAAGTCAGGGTATGCAAGGACGCCTTTACGCAGAGAAGAGACATGCCTGTGTTTTGGTCGCATTGAATTGGATCAAATTATCGTCGCCCCTTTGAGAGACAGCATTAAAATTTAATATCACATTTGTCCGCTCCACCATGGCCTCCCTTAAGACTGAATGACAGTCCCGTCGTCACTTGCAGGACGAGTATTTCTCTGTCTAGAAGATCTATAGTTTTAATTTATTTTTATTTATTAAAATACAGGCTTACATAATACTCCAAAACGCCAGTAAGCTTAATCTAATAATAATATAAATGAATGAAATAAAATTTACCCCTTCAGAGACAAATAACTAAAATGTCAATTAATAATCATGCAATGCAATTAATGGGTAGAAGGGTGCGTTGCCCAGTAATATTATTGTTAGGTCATGTTAAACAATAATAGAAAAGTTTGACCTGCCTCCTCAATTAGGTTTCGGCAGGACTAAACCGCGACCTTTCGCTGTTACTCTAGCCACTATACTATGGAGGCGTAAGAAGGGTTGGGAGGAAAGTCATAAATAAATGTTCAGGGTTATTGGTAAAACACTTACTAACCAATAAGCCTATTGTTTTTATAAGCCTCTAGAATGTCGCGGGATAAAATGCCTTTAAAGTTAGAGCAAAATGCTATTGCAGGTACCTACATTGTTCGAAAACCCCGAAATTGTTGTAAAATATTTTTCCATTATATTGTCAGCTGGATCGGAGCCAGGCTCAACAAAACATGCCTCCCAGCGACACAGCAGTGTATCTTCATTAAGAGCATGGCTACATTTTACTAGCGAAAAACGCCGTTACACTCCACATGCATCGGCTTAATCCACCGAGTAAAGTAGAATTTAAATTTATGGCTGAATAAAATTACAGAAGCACCTTAGAGCGTCATACATCGTGACGTGAGCTGGGTTCAGTAATTTTATTATATCTCGAACATAATTTTTGATGACATCGGGGATGTGTGGGAAAGCTAAGGCAATAAATATGTTTTTGGGAATAGCTTGTGATTGTTTTATGGGTAAAATACTGCTAAGGTTAAGGTGAAGGTCAGCTGTAGGTATATGTAGTTGGACACTTTAGCAGTAATATCTCGCACCAAAAAAATATTTACAGATGGCGATTAAAAAGTTTACAAAACATGTTACAAAATATATGTAGATTAAACTTGTATCAGCTTTGTAAGTAAGATTGATAGAGATTGCAAGATGTAATTTTCCGTCTAACAATCAAACGCATGTGAATGAAGCGTAACCTAAAATAATAGATATTGTGCTAACACAGCGTGGTCGAGATATTTAGAGAGCGGACTGACGTTGCCGAAACACCTTAACGAACGCAGAGTTAATCCTTCGGAATAAAGTACAAATTAAATTTATGACTGCATAAAATTACTCGCGCACCTTTAGAGAACATCAAGCCGTATAAACGCACGAAATCTGCCAGACTCGACCCGCTCATTACGTATTCTGTTTCGGCGAGCGAATATTTCGACAACAAACATTATGGTAATATGGCCACATAACGATCCGTTTTACACCTGTTTACGTAAACACGACGCTTAAGGTACCTCCACGATTTTGGTTGCTAACGAAAACTTAATTCACCTGAGACCAATAGTTTGCTCGAATAAGATTGTGGTGACTCAGAGCTATTTTCGGATTGATGAACTTCGAGTGAGCTCAAATAAGTCAAGAGTAAAATTAATCCTAGTTTTAATAATGTTTAGTGGTGTGTAGGTACCGCTTGTAACATTATGTAACTTACGTACCTACGCCTCGTGCAATAAACACTCCTATTATATCCCCCTACAATACCCTCTCTCGCCTTGAGAGTGGCGTAAGGGAACTTAAAAGATGGGTAGCAGAGCCACAGTATTACAATATTCCCGGTGACACATTGAAACGCATACAGTTGATTGTCATAATTTCATTTGGCATACATCATAAGGCATAATATTGAAAAGCATTTTATTCCTTAGCATAAATTTCATAACGCATAATGATAATAATGCATAATAGTTGAAAGGCATAATATAAAAAAAGCATAATCTTTGAAATTCATATTTTCGTTTGTCATAATTTCGTAAAGCATACTTTAAAACGCATAACTTTATAAAGCATAAATAATTTTTAAAAACATTATTTTATAAAAGTGTCAATATCTCGAAAACGGTGCGTCGTAGCCAAAATCTGTCGAAATTTTTGATACCCTTTTAATGGCTCAAAAAAAATTATTTTTACTCTATAAGTTCTGAATTTAGTTCAAATGGAAGAATACAGAGGAGTAGGGGGACGGGGGGGCGCAGCCCTCCACCAAGGGGACTCGGGGGGCGTAGCCCCCCGCCACCCAAGAAATCCCAACAGTCGTTTTAGGTTAGGTTAGGTAAGAACAGTGACCAAAACGCGAGCCGAGCGAGCGAAGCGAGCGTGCCGCGGTAGCGGCCGGCGAAGCGCCAGAAAAGACTTTTTTATTTTCACAGACCTAGCTTCAAAATAAATAAACACAAGATAATACCCCGTTAAATTTATGCATTTTTAATATTATGCCTTTTAAGTATTATGAAATTTAAAAGTTATGCCTTTAGATAATTATGCTTATTGAAATTATGCCTTTCGATGATTATGCCTTTCAAAATTCGGGCAAAAAAATTATGCGTTATGAAATTATGCCTTTAAATATTATGCATTTCGATGATTATGCCTTTCAACACGATGCGTTTCATGTTTATGGCGAAAAATGTTATGCGTTTCATTAGGTAACCAATATTCCCTCTTTTTACTGTGGCAGAGCGATGGGTTACTGGGAACGCCAATCTTCAAAAACAAAACAGTCTGTGAAAATGATGATTTTGAATGAAAACTAAAAAAAACGGCCTAGTTATTTTCTAGATCGCAAAAATAATTGATACATAAAATATAGTTTTGACTTAAAATTGTCTTTCGGCTGAAAAACGGACAAAAGGCTTACCAAAGTGGTAAGAGCATAAAAATACACATTTACTCTACTTTTACAGGTTTTAACTGAATAAGCTTTATAAACCGCACATTTGGCTACAAGATCGATACCATTCGTCCTCTCGAGACGGCTCCGTGGCGCACAAGTGACAAGCACTAGGCAGACGGCCCGCGGCGACACGCCATCGCCGATCAAGTTGTGTATTTTTTCCTATAGGTATGTTTTCTAATTCAACCTTTCGAAATACAGAAATCAAGCAGTGTCTTTTCGCTGAAAAAGGATGAAAGGCTAACTAGGAAGAACAATAATACACCTTTTATTTACTTCTAGATGTTCTGAATAAGCTTTATATACCGCACGTTTGTCTTCAAGATCAAAACCATTTGTTTCCTCTACGGCTCTCTACGGCTTTCTACGGCTCTCTACGGCTATCTACGGCTCTCTACGGCTCTCTACGGCTCTCTACGGCTCTCTACGGCTCTCTACGGCTCTCTACGGCTCTCTACGGCTCTCTACGGCTCTCTACGGCTCTGCGGCGTGCAAGTGACAAGCACTCAGCAGACGGCCCGCGGCGACGCTCCATCGCCGATCAAGTTGTGTATTTTGCGTTTAGGTATCACAGATTTCGTTTTATAATTCAACCTTTCGAAATGCAAAAATCATTATCCAAGCAGTTTCTTTTGGCTGAAAAAGGATGAAAGGCGAACTAGTAAGAGCAAAAATACACCTTTTATTTACAACTAGATGTTCTGAATAAGCTTTATATACCGCACGTTTGTCTTCAAGATCGAAACCATTTGTTCCCTCTACGGCTCTCCACGGCTCCATGGCGCGCAAGTGACAAGCACTCGGCAGACGGCCCGCGGCGACACTCCATCGCCCATTGTTGACTCACAACACACGCAAACACTCGTGAACGAGTGCACTTGTTTTGACTTGCGTAAAATGTAAGTGCAATGTTTCTTAATCTACCAATCCGAGAATGTCGAAATTTGATTTTTGGTATTAGAAAAGCTTTTCTGTTCTGAAGGCTGAATGAGGCAAGAAATAAAGAATAATATAAAAAATAAAGGGGTTTAAACTTATTAGGTTCACCATTGTTTCGAAATAAACAAATCTGTTTCTGTTTCTGTCTCTTACAATTAAAACGGTCAGTTTGAAAGAGAGAAATAACTATCTAGCTTTTCTATCCATAGTGTGATTTCATCCTTAAGCGTTCAAATTCTAGAAGATCCACTTTAGATAGCGCTTTCAGCCGATTGCTTTGCTCGGGTCAGGTCATTGCTCGATTTACACTGTCCTCAATAACACTGATGTTTGCATTTCAATGCATTTGACCAGCAGTAAAAGATGCATTCAGAGACGTTTTGGGTCGGTCGCTCCTGCTAACTAAATTCTAATCACATGTATGAAAGCAAAAACATTTGTTTCTGTTAGGTTGATAGATAGATAAATCGTTTATTGCTGAATTATTTCACATTCATACAATTGCCGAGATAAACATAAAAACAAAAAACAAAAAAAATATAATAAACAAAATGGGAAAGTACATATTTTAGGAAAAAGAAAGAATTGTACGTATGTGCAGCAGCAAAATGGGCCAAGGCTCAGTGTAGCATTTGCCCGGAGGCAAAAACACTGATATTTAGCTAACACCCTTGAGACTAACAGTGTGTCATCTTAAACTCTTCACAAATTAACATGTGCGTCAAGTTAGCAGCCTCACAACAGAATTAGATGGTTTTGATTATGTCAAAAAATACTGTATAAATAGTGTTAAATAGTGATGTATATTAAATAAATAGTGTAACTTTGATTCAAAAGATATTTGAGTATCTTAGTGAGGCTGCTAAATTAACGTCAAGTTAGCAGTCACCTCAAGAAATACAGTTCGTATCAATGTGATTTATATGTCAAAAAATACTGTATAAATAGTGTATCGTAAACGCAAAATTTCAAAAGTAGTGCTTTAATACAAGCCGAGATATTAGGGTCTCTAAGTGGGCTGCTAACTTGACGTTTCTTGCGATGGAGATTCCAGGGAAACAGGTACAAGTTTTAAATAAATAAATACTTGAAAAAATACTGTGTGAAATAGTGAATCTTAGGATATAAATAAAAAAAGAATTCTTCTTTGCGATTTTCAAAAAATCTAATGTAAACTTCTACATAATAATCTGAATATATGCTGACGATCAATGTTGAACTTTGCTCCTTAGTAATAAGGTTCAAACTTTATTTCAATCGTGAAGTGCGTACTATCGAGCAAAAAAGTGAAATATATATTTTTGATTGTGTCAATACATACGTATAATCGGTTTAATGCTATTGATTAGGTATTTAAACAAATATATTTCTACCCACTTTTTAACCGACTTCAAAAAAAGAGGAGGTTCTCAAGTCGACAGTATTTTTTTATGTATGTTTTACCATAACTTCGCCAGTTGTAAACCGATTTTAATAATTCTTTTTTTATCTGAAAGAAAATAGGTAGGTAGTTTATGTGTGGTATCATGAAAAAGTTAAAGTAGTCAGTTCAGTAGTTTTTTCACAATCCTGAAAAAACACATAGTTTTTGACTGGTAGTTCCTGCTTTACACGTCAATATCTTCGCGAACTATTGACCAATTTCAATGATTATTTTTTTATTCGAAAGAGTAAACTCCTGAGGTAGTCACATATGTGACTACCTCAGGAGTTTACTCTTTCGATGTTACCAAGTTAGGATCTGATGGTGGAATCCAGGGGAAATCGAGGAAAACCCGTAAATTTTATGGTAATTTACGTAGTAGTACGTTGCATCTGGTAGTCATCATCACATGCTGATGAGCTGGTGATGGAAGGTACAACTCCTCAAATGTCGTTGATATGTAAAGGTTTTTAGTTGTATTCTTTCAGGTTATTTAGATTAGATCGTTCTTTCATAAATAATAAATAATAAATAATAAATAATAAATAATAAATAATAAATAATAAATAATAAATAATAAATAATAAATAATAAATAATAAATAATAAATAATAAATAATAAATAATAAATAATAAATAATAAATAATAAATAATAAATAATAAATAATAAATAATAAATAATAAATAATAAATAATAAATAATAAATAATAAATAATAAATAATAAATAATAAATAATAAATAATAAATAATAAATAATAAATAATAAATAATAAATAATAAATAATAAATAATAAATAATAAATAATAAATAATAAATAATAAATAATAAATAATAAATAATAAATAATAAATAATAAATAATAAATAATAAATAATAAATAATAAATAATAAATGAGTGTTTGTACCAAAATTTTGAAGTCTCTCCGGCATTTCGGAAGCGTCCCATCTTGCAGCTCTCAATTTATTTCTCCGTTTACGCTGTTTGCGTCGATTATGTAGCTTGTATATTTTGTTTGTTTATAATATACTAGCGGATTCTCGCGGTTTCATCCGCGTGGTACCTGAACGAATGTAGCTTTCTAATGATCAAAGAATTTTCTAAATCGGTCCAGTAGTTTCGGAGCCTATTCGATGAAAACAATTTAACAAACAAACAATCAAGTCTTACCTCTTTATAATATTAGTACTTACTTATAGATAATTATATAATTTGTACCGCTTTAATTGTTTTCTGTTTCCCAACGGTTGACTGGCAAAAAATACTTTTAGTATTAAGTCCGCCTTGTATATTACATTACCTATGTATTATGTACAAAAGTTTATTAAATAAAATAAAAAAGAAATAATAACAAATATGCTAGCCCCAAGCTTATTTTTCACATACAAAAGTTCCAGCTAATTGAACTTTTGTCCAACGACACTTGGATCGCTTATTTTGACGTTTAGTCGTTGAAATCCGATCGAAACAAAGGTCATCTAAATAGTAGAATACCTTCGAGTTATCGTTTTGAAACGATTGAAGGACGATTAATGTACCAGAATACACTTCGACGACACTTCGATAGAATCGCTGCCGCTCAAGTTCTATCGACAGTTGTGAATACGAATATGGTTTCAACGACTAAATCGCTACGATATCGTCACGGTTTATATTACGAGAATCGGGCTACTGGTCAAGGTCGCGGGAAGCCGCTGGATGCGGGCAGCGCAGGACCGATCGTTGTGGAGATCCTTGGGGGAGGCCTATGCCCAGCAGTGGGCGTCGTACGGCTGAAATGATGATGATACGATAGATTATGTATCATTTAAAATGACTGGAATAAAAAATTTGACAATATCAGTACGTCTAAAGAAAACTGTACACGACTGTACCTAAATTCGAATGTATGGTAGAAGTTAACATTAGATTTTTTGAAAATAGCAAAGAAGAATTCTTTTTTTATTTATATCATAAGATTCACTATTTCACACAGTAATTTTTCAAGTATTTATTTATTTAAAACTTGTACCTGTTTCCCTGGAATCTCCATCGCAAGAAACGTCAAGTTAGCAGCCCACTTAGAGACCCTAACATCTCGGCTTGTATTAAAGCACTACTTTTGAAATTTTGCGTTTACGATACACTATTTATACAGTATTTTTTGACATATAAATCACATTGATACGAACTGTATTTCTTGAGGTGACTGCTAACTTGACGTTAAGTTAGCAGCCTCACTAAGATACTCAAATATCTTTTGAATCAAAGTTACACTATTTATTTAATATACATCACTATTTAACACTATTTATACAGTATTTTTTGACATAATCAAAACCATCTAATTCTGTTGTGAGGCTGCTAACTTGACGCACATGTTAATATGTGCGTCAAGTTAGCAGCCTCACAACAGCAGTCACCTCAAGAAATACAGTTCGTATCAATGTGATTTATATGTCAAAAAATACTGTATAAATAGTGTATCGTAAACGCAAAATTTCAAAAGTAGTGCTTTAATACAAGCCGAGATATTAGGGTCTCTAAGTGGGCTGCTAACTTGACGTTTCTTGCGATGGAGATTCCAGGGAAACAGGTACAAGTTTTAAATAAATAAATACTTGAAAAAATACTGTGTGAAATAGTGAATCTTAGGATATAAATAAAAAAAGAATTCTTCTTTGCGATTTTCAAAAAATCTAATGTAAACTTCTACATAATAATCTGAATATATGCTGACGATCAATGTTGAACTTTGCTCCTTAGTAATAAGGTTCAAACTTTATTTCAATCGTGAAGTGCGTACTATCGAGCAAAAAAGTGAAATATATATTTTTGATTGTGTCAATACATACGTATAATCGGTTTAATGCTATTGATTAGGTATTTAAACAAATATATTTCTACCCACTTTTTAACCGACTTCAAAAAAAGAGGAGGTTCTCAAGTCGACAGTATTTTTTTATGTATGTTTTACCATAACTTCGCCAGTTGTAAACCGATTTTAATAATTCTTTTTTTATCTGAAAGAAAATAGGTAGGTAGTTTATGTGTGGTATCATGAAAAAGTTAAAGTAGTCAGTTCAGTAGTTTTTTCACAATCCTGAAAAAACACATAGTTTTTGACTGGTAGTTCCTGCTTTACACGTCAATATCTTCGCGAACTATTGACCAATTTCAATGATTATTTTTTTATTCGAAAGAGTAAACTCCTGAGGTAGTCACATTGTTACCAAGTTAGGATCTGATGGTGGAATCCAGGGGAAATCGAGGAAAACCCGTAAATTTTATGGTAATTTACGTAGTAGTACGTTGCATCTGGTAGTCATCATCACATGCTGATGAGCTGGTGATGGAAGGTACAACTCCTCAAATGTCGTTGATATGTAAAGGTTTTTAGTTGTATTCTTTCAGGTTATTTAGATTAGATCGTTCTTTCATAAATAATAAATAATAAATAATAAATAATAAATAATAAATAATAAATAATAAATAATAAATAATAAATAATAAATAATAAATAATAAATAATAAATAATAAATAATAAATAATAAATAATAAATAATAAATAATAAATAATAAATAATAAATAATAAATAATAAATAATAAATAATAAATAATAAATAATAAATAATAAATAATAAATAATAAATAATAAATAATAAATAATAAATAATAAATAATAAATAATAAATAATAAATAATAAATAATAAATAATAAATAATAAATAATAAATAATAAATAATAAATAATAAATAATAAATAATAAATAATAAATAATAAATGAGTGTTTGTACCAAAATTTTGAAGTCTCTCCGGCATTTCGGAAGCGTCCCATCTTGCAGCTCTCAATTTATTTCTCCGTTTACGCTGTTTGCGTCGATTATGTAGCTTGTATATTTTGTTTGTTTATAATATACTAGCGGATTCTCGCGGTTTCATCCGCGTGGTACCTGAACGAATGTAGCTTTCTAATGATCAAAGAATTTTCTAAATCGGTCCAGTAGTTTCGGAGCCTATTCGATGAAAACAATTTAACAAACAAACAATCAAGTCTTACCTCTTTATAATATTAGTACTTACTTATAGATAATTATATAATTTGTACCGCTTTAATTGTTTTCTGTTTCCCAACGGTTGACTGGCAAAAAATACTTTTAGTATTAAGTCCGCCTTGTATATTACATTACCTATGTATTATGTACAAAAGTTTATTAAATAAAATAAAAAAGAAATAATAACAAATATGCTAGCCCCAAGCTTATTTTTCACATACAAAAGTTCCAGCTAATTGAACTTTTGTCCAACGACACTTGGATCGCTTATTTTGACGTTTAGTCGTTGAAATCCGATCGAAACAAAGGTCATCTAAATAGTAGAATACCTTCGAGTTATCGTTTTGAAACGATTGAAGGACGATTAATGTACCAGAATACACTTCGACGACACTTCGATAGAATCGCTGCCGCTCAAGTTCTATCGACAGTTGTGAATACGAATATGGTTTCAACGACTAAATCGCTACGATATCGTCACGGTTTATATTACGAGAATCGGGCTACTGGTCAAGGTCGCGGGAAGCCGCTGGATGCGGGCAGCGCAGGACCGATCGTTGTGGAGATCCTTGGGGGAGGCCTATGCCCAGCAGTGGGCGTCGTACGGCTGAAATGATGATGATACGATAGATTATGTATCATTTAAAATGACTGGAATAAAAAATTTGACAATATCAGTACGTCTAAAGAAAACTGTACACGACTGTACCTAAATTCGAATGTATGGTAGAAGTTAACATTAGATTTTTTGAAAATAGCAAAGAAGAATTCTTTTTTTATTTATATCATAAGATTCACTATTTCACACAGTAATTTTTCAAGTATTTATTTATTTAAAACTTGTACCTGTTTCCCTGGAATCTCCATCGCAAGAAACGTCAAGTTAGCAGCCCACTTAGAGACCCTAACATCTCGGCTTGTATTAAAGCACTACTTTTGAAATTTTGCGTTTACGATACACTATTTATACAGTATTTTTTGACATATAAATCACATTGATACGAACTGTATTTCTTGAGGTGACTGCTAACTTGACGTTAAGTTAGCAGCCTCACTAAGATACTCAAATATCTTTTGAATCAAAGTTACACTATTTATTTAAAATACATCACTATTTAACACTATTTATACAGTATTTTTTGACATAATCAAAACCATCTAATTCTGTTGTGAGGCTGCTAACTTGACGCACATAAATTAACTGATGATTGAGAAGGACTTATTCTGTATGTTAAGGCACGTTAAGGCTCCGGCCACACTGCGGCGTTCCGAGTTTCAAGTTTTGTATTGTATGCGGTGTCTTAGAAACATACAAACACAAAAGCAGTCAGACCGTGCCGGCCAAACTGAACGCGAGTTCCGTCAGAGTTCCATTCAGGGGACGCAATGATCGTACATACAAATGGGAACTACTAAGGCCCGATTTCACCAATGATATTTAAACGTGATTAATGCTAAACGTGTTTAAAACATAGTTCTGTCTCTGTCATCTGTTTGAATGTGACGGAGACAGAAATACGTTTTAAACACGTTTAGCTTAAATCGCGTTTAATTATCATTGGTGAAATCGGGCCTAAGAAGCCAGTGTGAGCAACTGTGAACGCTGAACGCAGAACGCAGACTGCGGGTTCGATGTGTTCGGTGCCTAAACGGCTAGTCTTTAATTCTCCAGAATTTTATGGGTGTATTTTACTTGAACTAAGCTAGTGTAGCATGACTGTAAATATATCTACGTTCTTTATACTGAGGGTCTAATCTGAAAAAGTATAAGACGATGACGACGAGACGATTTAAGAATAGGTTGATGATTCTCTTTCGATTTTGGTTATTAACTTTGAAGTTTTTTCTACCCGTATGTAATAGAAGTGACTGGATTATTGCGGTTTGCTTTTCGAAGTAGACCTTTGGAAACATTCACCTACGTTTTCACATTAATTTAGAAAATTAACCCGTGCTCTCTGAATGCCTTTTTGATACCGATCGACTATGGCAAGGTTCTAAGTAAGGTCATATTGTTGCGTGTGTCTGTACACTCAAAGTTTACTCTGTGAGGCTGCAGGCTCTCAGCGGAGCCCTGCGGCACGAGGTGCCACTCCACGCCCCCTATTGTTGGTTTTTGAGCAACAAGCACTTCTTCACGCAACGTCTATTGCAAAGCGAACCGAGTAGTGTCGAGATGTATTCTATGGTGTTTGTATACTTAGGAAGTGTTATATTATAAAATTATATTTGGCTGGAGTATGTAACAGTGTAATATAACACTTTTTTTGTGTTTGCCTGATTATGATTATTTTTAAGACACATGACAGTCTTTGTATGCAAATGTCTTTCATCTTACTGAAATAAGTATCAAAACTTGAGATTTGAGAATGAAATAAGAATTACGAGGCTTACCATCGCATACGCACTGAAGAAGCTTTTAAATTTTATTTTAGCGACTGTCGCATTCTACTGATCTGATGTTTTTTTTATTTATTCAACTTACCTTAATAATACTACCACCATTACAGATTTTAAAAGTCCAACGCGAAATCCAATATTAGTGCACCCTAAATTAACGTATTACCCCCAGAACATGGATTATTTCCGTGTTCTGTGGTATTACCTATTTGGGTATGCCTATGATATATACAATATCAATTACGGAGGATTGTAAATAGTACGGTACCTAATGGTAGAGTCTTGGTAAACACCTAAGCGGTATTCCAATAGACAGTCGATGACGACTCGTGTAATCTTTGGCACTGAAAGGGCTGTCCTAATATAATAATAAAGGTCAGTGCCTAATAAGACTTACCTAATTTTAGCCAATGCCGGGACGTAGATGATGTATAAAATAGTAATTTTACTTTTATTAAATACTCAGGCTGATTTTCGTGACAGAGCGGTTTCCCCAAACACTTTCTGATCTCGAATCAATATATCAACTCTAATTATAATTATTTTCTACTTACTTTACTCTATTTTTTATAAAATATATTTTCGTTTATATATTTCAACCTGATTTCAACTTATTCGGAGCTTGATTATTTCAAAGTACGAGTCGTACAGCTCCGCAATAACAATAAAACCAATCTACAATACAAACAAAACGTCCACCGAAGTTGGCTTGTTTCACACAAGTTCGGCAGATGGCAGCACTGTATGCTATTTAGGGCTGAAACTCACGGGCCACAAATAATGCGCTTTGTTACTGGAGTGTGGATGGACCTGTTGATTGGAATAAACTATTGTTGTTGTTACCTTACATAACACTGTTATAATGTTAAAAGATAACTTGTTTTTAGCTTTTATTGCTTTATACTACCGTACTAAGGCTTTGATGTTGCCGTCTCCTTTACTCGCTGAAATAGCGTGCCTACCGCAACAGTAATCCAAGTTTTATAAAGTGATGAAGTGTAATATGCCGTATGACACTAAAATCAGCCGATGGCGTTTATAGGAAATAAAAAAACCACAGAATAATCAAAATATAACCATTATTATTCTTAGGAATACCGAAGACTAAAGCTTGCACCGCCAATCAAAGAATTTGTTCACGAATGAAACATAAAATAGAACAATTGCCGAGTTGATAACCGAGCTCTTAAAGAGATCAAATAAAGTATCGAAGTAAGCTTAAAACAAAATGTAAACAGCAAAACAGCAGTTCTCGACACTGGGAAAATACGTAAATCGTAAGTTAGTGTAAGGCCTTAGACGCAAAGCTCGGATTTGCATAACACGGGCGGGATCATCGGCTCTGATTGTTTCGATGCCAGTTACAGCTCCATGTAATTTGTAGGGATTTCGATGAATAAATAGCTGTACATTTATAAAACGTTTTACGCGTCGTTTACGATTCGATACGTCACGTTCTTGCTATCGATCGATACTAAAATGCTAAAATGTGAACGGGTGCCTACATTTGTTTGTTTGTGTTTAAATGGCTGGTTTATTTTTGGTTGATACGATGATTTTATATTTTAGATTTGAACACAGTCAACTTTTTCCTTTTAAAATATTAAGTAAGTACCTAATGAGAATGATTAAATTATAGATAGGTACCTACTTTCCACCTGAAAAAAGTGTTGACGAAAAAAAATCGGCTAGAAATAGTACGGACATTAAACAATTGACCAGCTAATGACCCTAATCCTTAAAATATAAAATGTTGTGATACTACAAAGTACCGGGGTTTCATCCTGATAATACATCACCTCTTTGTTGGAAAAAATGCGTTAATATTTCCCGAGGAATTTCATTACTGCGAGCCTTGTTGGCTTTCAAATAAATAGGCGTTTTATTGCTTTTCTTCTCTTCGCTGTTCAATATTGTAGGGTTCAGATTAAATAACGCGTAAACACAACATTATTTCTAGTAGGTAATCCCTAGAGCTATGCTATAAATACCTAGATAAGTTTGTTTAGATTAACTGTTTCAGAATATTTACGTACCCTCTAATTTCGGTGCTCCAGTTTTGCTTTAAACTCAAAAGCTTTATAACTATCCTATTGCTGAAATGAGGCTGCCAAAGTGTTGGGAATTCTAAAAAATCTTCAAGTGTTCCAATATTAATCTTTTATCCCGATTGCAAAGAATATTGGTTCGTTTCCTACTAATTTAATGGATAATAGCTGATTTTCGTTTCTAGAGTTAAATTTTGTATTTACGAAAAGCAAAAATAGATTACAAAATAATACATTAATCTGGAATTTTGAAGTAACTAATAGTATACGTATTATTTTTTTGTTATTCAAGAAAATTTTTCAGGAATTGGACAGGGATAACAACAGCCCAAACAACGCTTGGGTCGATTCTTTCCTGAAAACTGAGTTACTATTTGTAGTGTCGATACAGAACATGATTCTTATATACATCTAATAACCTTCGATCAACAATAACACCTAGTTCGATTCATAGTTGGAGTGACAGACATGGCCGAGCGTTATACGCCTACTTGAGAGTATAATTATAAGTAGATTATTTTGACAGTGTCAATAGTACTAAGGTATTTCAAACTTGGAACGCTTCCTGTCATTTATAATGTAAGATCGTAACATTCGTAACCTTTTTTCTCCGTTTAAAAAAAAGTCAGTCTGTGCCATGTAAAGTTTTCATTTAGTTCGTGAGCCTTTATCTAGTACTATTGTTGATCGAAGCTAATAACACGAATAAAATTTATTCTTATTAAAAAAAATGAAGTATTAGAAAAAATCGACCCGTCTCACAACTAGCTCCGATAGTACTCGAACCCAGACTAGTTGTGAGACAGATAGATTTTTTCTAATACTTTATTTTCAATATTTTCAATATAAAATTGCATTGTAAAGGCAAAAAAATTATAATAACATTTTTTTTAAATCGTTGTTTGTCTGCATCTCGTTCGCGTAATCTGTGCGACCGTTCTTGAGTCGAAGAGGGGCGAAGATGAGAAATGCAAATAAGCTTGAGCCTTACCCCACTCGCAATAAGCCTATGAGCGCTTGACAAATAGTATTACGCCACGATTGCGCTCTACGGTGGAATATAATAACTTAAATTAATACTCCTGCAATACGTTACTGTCCCGATTTTATATGGAAACATTTTTCACAAGTAATTTTCAGTACCAATTTAAATAGAACTTATAGGGGCCACACTTATTACGTTCACACCTGCTATTGAGGTGTTACTTGTGTCAAAATTCAATTTCCGGTCACACAAAAGTTATTTATGAGTTGCCATCGCAAATACTGAAGTAACAAGCGGAAATCGAAATTTTCCTGATAAATTGCCGATAGTCAGAAGCTGAATATTCCGAAATTGTCGGATTTAATATTATATTAATGTTTGTGTTTATTTTTCTGTTTGTCGTTCTCAAGGACTTTTGGGTTACTAGCCAAAAATTCTATATTTAACAGAAAGATCAAATATGAATACTAAATAATACTTAATCTTGAGCTGGACTGAATAACCGCCTTTGTGGTCTAGTGGTTCACACTACCGGTTTCAGACTCAGAGGTCCCGGCGAGTTCGATTCCCAGTGGGGTACATATTGTATTCGCTTTGGTTAGTGGTAGGGCTTGTTTTCAGGCGCATATCCAGCTTTTTTCCTTTTTTAAAAAATATGTAGGTGAAAATGTGTTTTACCTTGTATCCGCGCCTCTTGTTCTTAGCCCGCCTGGCTAGCTTCCACCATCTTATCTAAGTCTAACGCATAACAAATTAGGTATATTTTTACATTATTGTGTTCCGGCTGTTAGACAGAGATAAGATAGCTAGTTCATCAGAGATTAAGGATTGCGGAAGTAGTGCGCTTCCACCTTAACATCAGGTGTGATGAAAGCTAAGAGTTACCCCGTTGTGTATAAAAAGAAATATGTAAAAATATTGTATCTTTTTATTGTAGACTAGCGGCCGCCTGCGGTTTCACCCGCGTGGTTCCCGCTCTCGTGGGAATATCGGGATAAAAAGTATTCTATGTTTTAATTCAGGCTATCTACTATCTGTTCTGTGTGCCAAATTTCAACCAAATCCGTTAAGTAGTTTTTGCGTGAAAGAGTAACAAACATCCATACATCCATACTCACAAACTTTAGGTATAACATTAGGTATAACATTAGTAGGATACCTATTTAAATCTAATCACATAATTGAGAGCAATGAATTTTATGTTATTCGTACTTCTATGAAGAAGGATAAATACAATAATAGAAAAAGAATATTAAGTACTATCACAGATAATATAATATAATACTATACTAGTACAGATGCCTCATCCCATACAAGAAATGTGACCGTCCCTAGCGGGCAAAAACTTGCGGGCAGTTTAGTTTCCTCTTTTATTTCGCTAGAGGTCGCTATTGAAGGGAGCTGTGCTTTGTAAACCGAGCCCATTTTTCGCTTCCCGTCAACAGATAGCGTTAGTCATGTAACGAACTGTTTTAAGCCCCTGGACAAAAGGTGGCGCTAGTAACCGCGTATATATGCGAATTCAAACTTTAAAAATAGTATACGTAAGACTTATTTTTTATTGAGTGCTACTTTACTGAGTTGCGTTAGCGTACATGAACATGAACACGCACGCGTTGCATTGCAATGCAACTTGCCGATGCCGATGATGTGATATTAGTTGATAAGGTAGGTACAGTCGAACCAATTAAATCATGGCATGGCCCATTTTGCTTATGATTTGTTTGCAAGCGTCAATACTATAAAAGTCAGTGTCAATGTCAACAAATTTAAATCGCAACCTTACAGAATTTTAAAATCTGTTAGGCTGGTTACACAGCTCTTTCACACACCGGATTCGGTAGAATAGGTACCAATAGTCGGGCCGTACGGACCGACCAGCGTTGCTGTGATGTGAAACGATGTTCTAGCGCCTCCCGTTTCTCCGTTCCGGATAGTATTATATTATCTGTGGTTCCGGGCTCCCGTGTGCGGGCGGTTGCGAGCGACCGCGCGGGCCGCACGGAGAACTTATGGTAGGTCACGCCACGAACGAATCACGATTCAAGATTTAAGTAGTTTGACTGTTGTACCCTACCTACCCAATATACCTTTGCCCGAACAAGCCTTTTATAGTTTTTTAATTAAAGTACAGTAAGTTACAGTCGAACTAATCGATTAGGTAGTTTACCCACCGAAAGTTCATTTTCTAAAACAGATAATTATTGAAACTCCGTGTCGAGTTGGTGACAAACCCAAACTAATTGACATTGACATTTACCTTTATAGTTTTGCGTTTTCAAACAAATTAGCAAAATGGGTTGCGATTCAATTGGTTCGTACATAAGTAGAAAATAATACCTATTTTATTAAACATTGAAAATGAAGTATCAGAAAAAACAATGACTCCGTAGCTCAGTGGTTAGAGCATTCGCCCGGACAGTGAAAGGTCGTGGATTCGAGTCTCATCGGAGATAGTTGAGAGACGAGTCGATTTTAGTAGGTACCTACCTACCTAAGTAAGTAGGTACTTTATTTTCAAGGTATAGTAAATAAAGTAGGTAGGTAGGTAGTTTGTCCGCGATTATCTCGCGTTTGGCTGAACCGATTTTGATGCGGTTTTCAGGAAAGTATTTGTTACATTTACGAGGTTTTAGTATTTTAACCGACTTCAAAAAAGGAGGTTTTCAGTTTGACCTGTATGTATGTATGTATGTTTGTACGCGAGATGCGGTTTTCAGAAAAGTACCTATTTGTTACATTTAGAAGGTTTTGGTATTTTAACCGACTCTAAAAGAGGTTCTCAGTTTGACCCGCGTATCTAATATTTGTCTGCGAGATGCGGTTTTCAGAAAAGTATTTGTTACATAATATAAGAGGTTTTGGTATTTTAACCGACTTCAAAAAAGGATGTTCTCAGTTTGACCAGCATGTATGAATGTTTGTCCGTGAGATGCGGTTTTCAGAAAACTACCTTTTTAATACATTTCCGAGAAGGTTTTAGTATTTTAACCGACTTCAAAAAAGGAGGTTCTCAGTTTGACCCGTATGTAAGTACCTACTTATGTATGTTTATCCGCGAGATGCGGTTTTCAGAAAAGTACCTATTTATTACATTTAGAAGGTTTTGGTATTTTAACCGACTTCAAAAGAGGAGGTTCTCAGTTTGACCCGCATGTACTTATCTAATGTTTGTCTGCGAGATGCGGTTTCAGAAAAGTACCTAAGTATTTAATACATTTACGAGAAGGTTTTAGTATTTTAACCGACTTCAAAAAAGGAGGTTCTCAGTTTGACCCGCATGTACACACGGCTGCACATCAGACTATACATGTTGACCTTGAGACCGCCTTAATGCCCTACGTAATAAAAGCTGTTATCGCAGTTCAACTGTATAACTTGATGTGCTGTCGTGTGTACATTCATGTCGCTATGTTATTGTGCGTAATTATCTCACGTTTGGCTGAACCGATTTTGATATGGTTTTCATCAGACGAGTGTTTTTATTGATGCGGTTTATGTGTATGTACATCCTATCCTGTTTAGGTAAGTACCTTTTTACCTGCAGACTACACGAAAATTGCCTGCATGGTGCACTTAAAAATATTACCATTATTACCTCGTATATTCTGTTAAACTTTTGGAATCGCGCGCTTACTTTTGCTATCGCAATTCGACTAACCGCATAGCAAGCTGCTGGTTATCGTGTCACATACCGATATATCGTTCCGATATCGGGCGTTTTCACATTGGACGATAAAGGTTCGCGCACATTATGTCGGGGCGCAGCGGCCCGGGCCGCAGCGCAAGAATCCGTCCAAATCGCTCGTATGTATTTTATATGAACTATCGCACACTATGCCGGGGCGCAGCGGGCCGCATAATCCGCCGCGGATTTTGTTGCGTGCGTGCGATGCGATGCGGCCCGCCCCGCCCCGCTGCGCCCTGACACAGTGTGCTATAGCAAGCGGATTTTTCTTGTACTACTCGGTCAGATAACATGACACCTACTAATTATACCCGTCTCTTTCATTCGATTCTGTCATGCCCGGAGAGTGAGAGGGACGGGTATAACCGGCAGTAGTAGAAGAAATTGGATGTTTGAATTTGGTTGTACTGAAAATCCGTCAATGCGCTGCGGCCCGGCCCGTCACTATGTGCTATACTCAAATCCGTCAATGCGATGCGCTGCGGCCCGGCCCGCTGCGGCCCGACATAATGTGCGCGTACCTTAAGGCGGGCATTCCCCAAAATAGGGTATTAAATTATGGATTACTCGCAAATCACAAGTACTTAAAACTTGGAAAAAATATATGTTATTTAACAGTTATTTATCTAGTGCTTCCAGCCGTTTTTTTTCGATTGGTGATATTTAAGTGTGTCAAATAAAATCCCAAACATCCGTCTAATCGTAATCCAAATATCGTATTATTTGCAAAATACTTGGTTTTAGTTAATGAAAAATATACGAAAATAACTGTCTTTGAATAGCCGAGGGATTCCGGCCGTCATAAGTCTATATTTTTTTAAGGCATTGTTTATTTTCGAAAAAAACCTATTTTGCTACGTTGACGGTCGTAATTTCAATCAATCAGTCCCCTGCGGAATGAGTTAGAGGTCGGACGCGTGCCAATTTTTGCGGCGCAATTACCTGCGACGAGCGAAATTAAAAACAATTAAAATATTTGATTGTGTAGAGAGTTCAGTAAGCTATAGAGATACAAATAATTATCTGTGGTGTCGTGTAATGTACCTAGTTATAGTTTGTACAAATATATAATAATAGTTTGTAGGAAAATATGTATTTTAAATTTAATATGTATCTACTGTTTGTTTTATGCATTAACTAGGTTCATTCAAGAATAATTCTGTAAATATTTTATAGTGATTACGATAAAATGGCCAATAAAAAGAATAAAAAAATGAAGATTTCGTCGCAGACTCTGCGAAGATAAACAAACATAAAAGGTAACTAAGTGATTTGAATTTTTTTATTCATTTGGAACGAATCGGATATTAATCTACATAGATTTCTAAATAGTAAGTTGTGTCACAGTGTATAGAGATAGGTGCGGCAGTGTACGAAATTAACCTAGTGGACCCCCACAGTAATTCCTTAGTCAGGGAAAACTTTACAGCATGATGATATAGTAGCAATAAATTAAAAGTATTGTATAACTTTCCAAAGAATATTAATACTTAATAGAAATTAGGTATTTTTAATAAAGTTTTATTTCATTGATATCTTTTTCGGGAAAAATTATCCGTTTAAACTTTCTTCACCGAACATATTTATATAACGTATAAAACAATTTAGGCAATATCCAAAAAAATATCCCAACAGAAAAACCAAATTTTAATCAAATATGAAATTTTGGTGTTACTTGAAATGGAAAATTTCTATGTCGAACTTTCGATGTTATTCCTTTTGGATATTTAAGATTTGTGGTATATCACTTTGGTATTTTATGGTATTTTTGGTATTTTATGTGACTACACATAATTTTAAAAAGCAATAATGCTGAGAAATTTCCCATAGGTACTGAATTTGTGTTGTTTAAAATAAATTAATATTCGTATGCATTTTTTTGGATTTTCTTACTCGTCGTGACGCCAAATTTCATTCTTATATCATATAAGAAAAAAAAACTGAGCAATTATTAATAAAAATGAGGGTCAAAAAAAGGAATTACCATAAGTACAATAGCAGTAGGTACTCATATTTGGAAAATGTTTTGGATTATTATCAAGTATTACATACTAACTGGTATAAATAAGTCATTTTATGTACTTACTGCGAAATTACTCGGTTAAATATTTAAACAGATTTGTATATTTAGGTATAACGTCGGCCACAGTCTCTAGCGGTGCGGCGTGCGGTGCTGCAAAGCAGGGTACTCATCTAGCTTGTAGCACGTAACCTAACTGTTACTGTATCAACCTGAAAGTGAGTACGGCTTGTTCACGGTCACCGCGTAACCAGAAGGCCTACTCTGAAACGCAAAACTCGAAACTTCGTTATACCCGTCCCTCTCACTCCCCAGTTGTGACAGAATCGAGTGAAAGGGACGGGGCTAACCGAAGTTTCGGATTTGCGTTTCAGAGTACGGCATCAGCTACGAGCTCCCGGATCCGCAGTGCTTGTGACGAAATCACGCCGACAACATTCTGCTCACTCCATGATTGCGTTCGTTTGAAGTTCGCGTCGCGCGTACTCAGTGCACAAGAGGTCTTGTCGTAGTCCACGCGCACACTGCGAGCCGCCTTTGTGTTCGCAGCGATACCGCCACTCGGCGGGTCACTGCGAGCTTACTGCGAACCACGCGCGAGCGGCTCGCAGCGAGCTCGTGCCTCCCATGTACCTACTCACTTGACAGTAGCAGTTACGTTACGTTACGTGTTACACAGCTCGGTGAGTACCCTGCTCAAGAGGCGCGGCGGGCGGTATGATTTGCGGTAGTATGCTATAATAGCTTGACTAGTTGCAACCGCGGCGGCCTCAGCGGTGGACGTTTTAAGAGAATTTGGAATGGCACTATCAAAAATGACACGATATTGCCTTGACACAAGTGCGTTCTCAGCTCAAGATATCATTGAGTCAAGATTCTAGATTTAAGCCAATTTTAATAAATGTTTTACCATTATTATTGACATACTTATTTATTTTAATTTTACTCCTATTCACTTACTCCGATCACCACTATGATTTCCTCTACGATCCTCTCTTCCATTTCCAGTCCCACTGTAATCCCCACTCTGATACCCTTTCCGATTCTCACGCACTATCCATACCTACAAAAAGTAACTCTATCTGCCTATTTGTTCGTCCATGTGTTACTTTTTGGGCCTATGCCCAGCGGTGGGCGTCGTTCGGCTGCCATGATGATGTTACTTTTTACGCCAAAACAGCTGAACCGATTTTGATGAATTTTGGTACAGAGATTACAAATCTTGGAGAAGGACATAGGCTACTTTTTTACGCGATATAACTGCAATTACAATACAAATGCAATGTCCAAAGTTCACGCAGACGAAGTTACGGGCCACAGTTAGTATATCAAATTACTAGATGCAGCCCGCGACTTCGCCCACGTGGATTTCGGTTATCGCATGAACAATATTCTATGACCTTCTGCAAGGTTCAATGTATTTCAAAATTCCAAAATTCATCATCATTCAGCGTTTTGGCGTGATAAAGTAACAGACAGGCAAAGTGACATTTGCATTTATCTACGGATTAAGCTAGTAGGTACTATAAATGCGAAAGTAACTCTGTCTGTCTGTTAGGTTTCATCCCAAAACCGATAAACCAAGTTTGATTAATTTTAGTATAGAGATAAATAGGACGATCGAGAATGGTATAGGATACTTTTTAACTGGAACTCATGTTTTAACTGAAATACAAGCGGACGAAGTCGAGGGCAACAGCTTGTTTACTATAATTCTATTCTAGAATCGATCATTTCGCTTGAAATTCTTAATAACACCCTCACCGTAACAATATTGTAATACATTCAATGTAATATTATAGTATGGTATACAGTGGTAGGTAATAATATTATTTGTACTACAGTTATCTACCTATTTCGTTTTAAAATAATAAACATATTATTACATTAAAAATAAAACTTGAGTGGTTCTACTGCATATCAGTCACTACTGTCTTGCTGCTACACTGTGGCACGATATCGGCCGGCGGCCAGGGCCGCGCAAGTATACTGAGACGCGCGGGGTGTCCCTCCGATGGGCGGAGCGTATGCGACGTTCTTCACCCCCTCAAATTATTTCTGCGCTTGGGATTCCCAGCCTTAACAGTACCGACAGGATATCGGCACGATATGCGATATCGTCGGAATGGCAGTTTGATACAATCACTACTAAATGCTTTCACACTGTGTCGTTACAGTCAACGATATCGTCGTCGACAGATTCACTTCGGACCCGTGGTTACACTGTTTTGTTACACTAGTGTAATTGTTGAGATTGTCGTGCGGGCCGATATCGGTGGCAACACAAGTACGGGAGATGCGAAGCCGGTTAGTAACGAAAATAACCAAGCGTTATTTACAGTATAACTGTTATTTACTGCATTTTTGGGTTTTTACGCTAGAAACCACCGCTAGGTAGCGTAGCGCCAGTGGCTTGGTTTGCTAGGTGTGAGTTCCGCGACGATGCCTGCTTGTTGATCGGTGGACTAGAGTACTAGAGACTTAGTATTTTCTAAAGTCTGGTACATCTGATGTCCCTCAAGAGCCCAGATAAAGTTTAAGATATACGAATATAGCGGCCTAAGGAAGGTTGTTCAGCGAATGAGCACTATTTGTTTAAGTATTCCAGATATTGAGAAAGATAAATTGAATTAGAACCATTCTTAACCACACCACAAAGCGTGATATCATACTTTTTACAAACTTTTTATAGGTACTGAATATCTTGAGAATTAAAAAAAAATATTTTCTTTAGAATTTATTTAAATATCCATGTAAGTACCTACACCTACTTTAATCAATAATTCTTTCAAAAATCTTGATTATAAATTGAAATGAAAATGCAAATTCGTAAATAACATAAATTACGAGTACCTACCTCTACGTGGTCAAGGCGGAAACAGTACCTATAAGTACTGGTCAAAACTACTATTTTATTTAATACAATCTATTTAAATGCCTTCGGGCTCAGTGAAGAGAAATACAAATAAATTACGTCCAGGGGTCTTCCTAAAGGTACCTAATAATAGATGCCAAAATATCGGTAGATTTTTTCTAAATACTTACTTCATTTTCCATTTTTCACACTAATGAGTGCTAATGATTTTATAATCACTTTGTAATCGTAACTCACATAAACTAACGCTGCAAAAAGCACAATGAGAGTGACTCTTTGCTTCTTATATAAACGCCGTCGTGAAAACAGAAAAAATATGCCGTCGTATTAAGTAGTTCATAAAGAAAAACATTTAAAAACGCCCGACATAAAACAAACTTAAAAAAGTAAAAAAAAAAAATTCTCTCAATCGGGGGACCGACCACAACATAGAAGTACCTAGGTAGGTACTAAAAGGGTACCTATAATTATACGTTGAGGGTCTCCCGACAAAGAGAGAAATTTTATCTTTTGTAATCGACTGTTAAACATTTGTAAAAATGTTTCTTTCGGATGCGAGGGTTTCCTCACATTGATGAAACAACGCTGGCCTACAGCGTAACAAGTAATAGCAAAATTCGACGAGTCGTGTAAGCCTTTCGGTAGCTTAGTTGGTCAGAGCATCGGGCCGGATTCCCGGAGGCGCGGGTTCGAATCCCGCCTGAAAGCAACTTATAGGGCTCGTGGTTTTTTACTATCACATTTTTCCTATACTTACAAAAATTGCACTGTGAATGCATAAATATAATTTAAAATCTTATTTCTTAAATTTTATTTTATAGGTATCTTCCTTTTTAAATTACCTACATACAAAATAAAAAACCTAAAATCGGCCAAGTGCGAGTTGGACTCGCCCATGAAGGGTTCCGTACACACTTAACGTACCGATTGCCTATACCTTGCCAAATTTCCAACATAATTTTTTGTCAGCAAAATATAACTTTGTTTTTCATAGTGTTTGTATGAATGACAAAGTTACATTTGCGGTTTTTGAAAATGTGTTATATCTCAAAAAGTACTGACTATGTATCGATCAAACCAATTTTCGTTGAAAGTTTTTATTAAAATCTACAGCATATATTTTTTCTAGATTTTTCATTCTTTTATTTCAAAAGTTAGAGGGGGGGGGGGGACACACATTTTACCACTTTGGAAGGCTCTATCTTTCAAAATATTGAGTTTCAGAAAAAATGATTTAAGAAATCTCCATGTTATTTTCAAAGACCTATCTATAGACCTACACGAATATATTTGATTAAAAAAATATTTTTCAGTTTCAGTTCTATGTATGAGGAGCCCCCCTTAATTTGTTTTTATTTTTTATTATTGTATTAAAATCGTAAAGCGGTTCACGGAATACATCTATCTAACAAGTATCAACTGTGTAGTTTTTATAGTTTTGGAATAAAGTGGCTGTGACATACGGACGGACGGACAGACAGACAGACAGACAGACAGACAGACAGACATGACGAATCTATAAGGGTTCCGTTTTTTGCCATTGGGCTACGGAACCCTAAAAACTGCATTAAAATCGCTTGATCCGTTTAGGCACTACGAATAATGAAAGTTTAGTACATGTATAGGTAGGTACCTAGATACATACAGACAGACAGAATTTTTTTGCTAGGTAAGTACCATTTTTTTATTGCACCTAAATTTGCCCAGGGTGTAGGTACATCTTCGATTAATATAAATCGAAGAGGTAGGTACATTATTTTATGGAAGTGTCTAGTCTGCCACCAGTATCTGTTTAGAAAAAAGAAATATCTTGCCACTATTGGTAGGTAATTTAACAGGTAAAAATATTCTCACAGTTTCGCAAAAAGCTTCTGTGATATTGTGTTCTTTGCAGATGATACCTACTTCTTTAATATTTAACATAGACAGAAACAAAACCAATTTCGACATTGTAAACAAAGCACTGTCACAAGTAGGTACCTACTCGGTTAGTTTAATTCTATAATAATTCGCAGCTTAATGCAAAGAAAACAAAGTGCATTCTTTTTTCATAGCCGAATGTACCTACAGACAGACTACTTAGGTAGGTAGGTACCTGTGAAAATTCTAATTAACAACGAAAAACTAGATTCAGTAGAATCAACACTTTGTTTAATTTATTAGAATTAAACCAACCGAGTACCTTTTACCGTTTCGGCAGGCAGTTGACCATCTCCATAAATGGTCAGATAGATTTCCATCAAACGTGGCTAAGAACCATCTTGATTAATTTTAGCTTTCAATTTAAAAAAACCGCATCACAATCGGTCCAGTCGTTTAGGAGCTACGTTGCCCCAGACAGACAGACAGACAGATACAAACACACGTCAAACTTATAACACCCCTCCTTAAGCGTCGGCGGGGGTTAAAAACTTCTAGTATAACACCCCTTTTTTGCTTCGGGGGTTAATAAATGCACACCAATAAATTAATAGATCTTTGGGACAATATTTTGAACTAAATCCCGCTAGATTACGAAATTGTGTTGTGCTTGTGCGACAACGACGACGACGACCGACCGCGACGTTGCCAATTCGCGTCGCACGCGTTGTCGGCATGCGCCCACACTCGAACAAACCGCGCGGAGACAGAGGTGCTGGGCTGGCAACGCCGCCGCCTAAAGGCCAGTACACACATTCCGATCCGACCGCCCCGCGCCGCCAATTTGCGCTCCGAACCAAATCTGGGGGGCTACCGCGTAACTTTATGGATATGAAATTCATAAGTTTTTCCGAACTTTAGGTAAATTTTATAAAAAAAATGCCGCTATCTGTTCCCTCTTTAGTGACGTCGGGTCGGGTATAATAATTGCTAGCTAGCAACGTTCAATAGAACAAAGCAGCAAAAATCTACCAAAAGAATAGATTTTTGGGAATTCAAATTACAGTTGAAGCCCATGCCCATATCCATAATATTTCTTAGCCGATAGCCCTCCTGGACGAGTGTAGCGTAGTCGTCCGAGGTTTAAGGGATTTTCAGAGGATTCAATTTAATTGCTCTTTCATTACTTTTGCGTAGGACTGAACGAACAAAAGGTTTTAATATGTCCATTTATGCAAATATTATTATATCTATTTTTCTGTTTATTTTATTTAATAAGTCGCATTTTGTCGTAAAACTTAATTAATATAAAAAGGCATAACACCACATCAATAAGTTCGGATCGGATCCATCGGTTTGACGACCGATTTGGCGCAGGTGTAGGCTACCCACCTTCTGCGCCAGCGGTCTCGGGTTCGATTCCCAAACAAGACAAATGTTTGTGTGCATGAACATGTCTATTTGTCTTGGTCTGGGTGTTTACAATGTATATTAAGTATGTATTTACAAACAAAAAGTATTTAAGTATATATTTATCCGTTATCAAGTTTTCCATGATACAGTTTCTTAATGAAATTAAAATGGGCTTAGATAATTGGTGTGAATGTAAGAAGTTATTTATTTATTTATTTATAATAAGTGCTGGTTTAAGTAAATATTAGAGATGTGCCGAGTACAAAGTTTACCGAGTAACCGAGTACCGAGTAATACTCCGTTTTGTCTTTATCAAACCGAGTACTCGTTCGAGTAACTCGGTTCAGTTTATAAGTATAGGAATAGGAGTAATACGCGAAAAACACGTTCAAACATGACCGCGGAGTGCAGCCAGCGAGCGAACGGTACCTCGCCGCCCTCATCCCCTTCCTTCACCCAGTTGCGTCCAAGTACTTTTACTCCTAGTAGTCAGTCATTTCTTTACAAATTGTGTACGGGTGATGCGTTTGGTGGTTTGGTTTGTAGAATTATTTTATAGTGCCAAAGCAATTTTAGTGCTAAATTCTTATACTTTTTATATCTTAAACTAGCGGCCGCCCGCGGTTTCACCCGCGTGGTTCCCGTTCCCGTGGGAATATCGGGATAAAAAGTACATATAAACCTTCCTCTTGAATCACTCTATCTATTCATCAAAATCCGTTGCGTAGTTTCAAAGATTTAAGCATACAAAGGGACATAGGGACAGAGAAAGCGACTTGGTTTTATACTATGTAGTGATTACATTTTATATCATAAATAATATTTTCCAGTGTCCTATTCTTAATTTATCTTCATGTGATTCAAACTTCGCAAATTAATAAATTTTAATGTTAAGTAATTACCCTAATTAAATATGCATAATACTACTATTATCCTATTATTAGGCCTATGCTTAGTAGTGGATGTCGTACTGCTGATGATGATGACTACTATTATCGCTCTCAAAATTAAAACCATTTTTTTCTAACGTTTGATTACTCGGCTTTTATAACGAGTTACTCGGCCGAATACGAGTACTATAAAAATTGCCGAGTACGCCGAGTAACGAGTAATAACTGAGTACTCGGCGCTTCTCTAGTAAATATTTAGCAAGTTTTAGTATCTTAATGAAAATAACAGAAAATTAAAAAATAATGAAATAGAATTATTATAATAATTTAAACAATAAAAAACCGGACATATTTTTGTTTGTAATCTATTTATTGGAGGCAAATCTATGTTTTAAGTATTCAAAAATAATATTAATTTTGGGAGATTAGCAGTGGCTGGCAACACGTCATGCAACTACAGCTTGATGCGGCCTGGGGCCTGACCAAATCGGAACGCGTGTAGCGCCGACTAGATTTGGTGAAGCAGACATTGCTTGAACGTGTGTACCGGCCTTAATACTTCGCCATCACAAAAACGCCTTCTAGCGGCGAGTAGCGCTTTAAGGCAAATAAAATAATATGATAACATTCTATCGTAATCTGTGGATTATTTAATATCCTATCCTATCTGCGATAGTTAAAAAAATATTTTTCAAAAGCTTCTTTACGAATTACAATTCCCAGGGTTTATTACGACCTTTAAACTTTATACGAGCGCCACGAGAGCCATCTAGTGTTGAATAGCAGGTATCACACAACTAAGCGAGCGTAAAGCATAAGCTAAGTGCTTTCGGGCATGCTTGCGGGCAAGAAAGGTATTGATATTATTGAATTTCTAAAATGCTCCAAATAGTATTGTAAATACGAACATTTTGTAAATCGATTCTTTTTTAAATATGACAGTAAATTTATGACACTTTCCAGTGGCTTTTATTGTGGTTTTTCGTTTTATTTGATATGATAAAACCGTAAGCGAAACACGTATCGCCATCTATTGAGACAATTTTGAACTTATTTTTTTTGTTCGCGATGAGACCCCTCTGGTACTATTAAGGACGGTGAGATAGGGGATGAAAGATTTTCAAGGGATCAGCCTATTTAACCTACGGATGAAGTCAGGGCGGCTACCAGTATCATAGAATTAATTATAATGTGATCTTATTCTGGTATTGAATTTATAAATATAATGTAAATACTTACCTATTAGTAGGTAGAAACTTAATTACCTAGTTTGCCCTTGTACTAAAATTAGTATAATGAATTCGACTGTATTGAAAATTTTTAACCGCAGTAAATAAATAAATAAAAATAAATAAATATTTTATTACAATCACCCCAATTATCCGTAGTTAACTTCTTAAGAAACTGTGTCTACGTGAACTTGATAACGGATAAATATATACTTAAATACTTTATGTTTGTAAATACATACTTAATATACATAGAAAACACCCAGACCAAGACAAATAGACATGTTCATGCACACAAATATTTGTCTTGTTCGGGAATCGAACCCGAGACCTCTGGCGCAGAAGGCGGGTAGTATACCCCTGCGCCAAATCGGTCGTCAAAAAGTCGGTCGGCAGTAGGTACCCGTATGGCGCGTTCCGTACACAACGAAGAACTTTTTAGTTAATTAAGAAAACAACGAATGAACCGTGTGTGATGAAATAATAACTCAGCAGTATAGGCATCCATTTATTCATGCTTCCTTCGTACAATCACTGGTCAACGTCCTTTCGACTCGACAACTCGAACACAATTGACTGTCCGCCTACGGGTAGATTTCCACCATTTTGTCTATCCCCGTTCAAAACACAGTGGCGCCATGGCGGCGCTTTCTTTCAATTTAAACTTAAAAGTGTTGCCAGTCATAATTACAATTTGTACTACAATAATGTTAATTATTTTTATCATTACTTTTTTGAAATACAACATTCGGCCATCCGACATAGTGCTACCTCCTGGTGCACTGTATGTAACAAGTACCTAGTCAGTTTCTTTATTTTTACAGAATACAATTTTAAAGGAATATAAATACAACATTTGGCATTATAATCACAGTATATGAAGTATAATCTCAACAAAATTTATAAAAACATGATAATAGTTAAAATAATAATTTACAATGTAAATGTACCTACCTATGCCCATCTCAGATTTCTGCGAGCGTTTTAGTATCACTTATTTTTAGCATTTCACTGTATGTTTTTTTTTAATATATATTTTTTTTATTTTGTCTCTTTCCGTCTGATTTCAGATCCTTCCGACCCTCAGATTTTAAATTTTATTATTTTGTTTGGAATCGGGATACGGTATTTACTTTTTTTAAGTTATGACTTTACTGAGGCAAGGAAAGTTATCTATTTGATATTTAGACTTATTTGAAAAGAACTAGATTAATAGTTATTTTAAATCAAGGCAAACTACTGACACGACCACCAGTTCACAAATGGGGAGGCCCTTCGGAGAAAGAACTGGCAAGAAAACTCGCGAAGGGTGAGCTGACCGACCTCCGTATTATAATTTAATTTTCTATTTATCTAAGTACAAGAGAACTTGCCAGAATATATTATTATTTAGGTCTCAAAACGATGTTATATTATATTTGCTGTTAATTTATTAAGACACTGTAGCGTTGCGTCACTCGCTACTATCCTATTTCATATTATTTTTATTTTATATTTTCACGGTATCATTTTTATAACCTCCTTGCATGTAATTCGAAACTATTTGTCAAATTTTTATGAGTTTGTTCTGAAAAATAATATTTGGAACGTCATGTCGTTTCCATGACATTGTTTTTTTTGTGTTTAGACATCAATATAAAAATATTTGATTTGTTTCGGCTCACCTTTAAATCGACTAAATTATATTATTAAACTATTATTTTACTTTATTGCCATTATAAAACCTGTAAGGAATTTCCTGCAGGTAAGACCAATTTTGTAGTAGATAAATTTGTAAGTAACGTTCTGTTTTGACTTTTTGTACTTATATTAATTTGTGATTTTATTTTTAGGTTTTATATTTTAAAATAAATTTAATATCTGTGGATTGCCGGCCTTTTAGTTGGCTGCCCAGCCACAACACTAGTAGTTTTCATTGTTAAAACGTGTTGATTTCTGTTGTTTGGTCGATTAAATTTGTAATTGATCTTGAATAAATAGTAATAAAAAGTTATGTCAAGTAAGTATAAATTATAACGTACAAATTGCTAGATTATAGATATGCAGGAATTGAAAGCGATTTCTTTTCCTTGAAAGTCCTTCTAAGCGTTTCATGGTAAAACGTCAGATAAATAATGCGAACGTGATACAAATGATGTGAATGCATCATTTGGTAATACGAATGTACCTACCATACATTACAACATTTACTTTTACAGAATTGTTCCGATTTATGACGCCTTAAGTTAAAAGAGGACACAAACTATTAAACTACACGACATAAGCAATTATTCTGAGCAAAAATAGATATAAAGCGTAACAATAGATTGAAATCTTTGTATCGATATTATAAATAACAACAAGATTTCCAATTTAAATGAGTGTCTATATAGATATACCAAGTAATATTTTCATTATTTCTATTATTTTTTGTTTGATTCATATATTATTAAGTTCAACAATTCACATCTGAAGTTACCAAATTGAATGTATTTAATATTCGTGGGATTAACTACGCACATCAGACGTTCATTATTCTTTGTTTGAAAATCATTTTTAAATAATTCTAATGTAATACTACGTATTCGGTTGTGCAGTACGTGACCAGCTACTTACATCCTCAAAAGTTTCAAACATGTCTATGAATAAGTCTACACGAGGCGTTTCTTTTGTTAATTGCGCTTTTTTTATGTACTATTATGTCAGTAAGCAACGGTAAAATTGTAAGATACTTAAAGGTCATAAAGATTACTTTCTCAAAAATCAAGCATTGGAAATTTCCATGTATTATTTGTAAATAATAGTTTATCTGTATGTCGCTCATTTATTAAACCTGCGAATACTCGCGTCTCTAACTTAAAATTAACGATTTATAAAAGAGGCGCACATAATGTATCAATAGACTTCTCAATTACATTTCATGCATCGGAACACCGAAACATCACCGCCCCACTCGGAACTCAATCCTGTACAATTTATATCAAACCTATCAGAACCCACGGGCCTTAGAATAAATACTATTACAGTTCAGTACCTACAGTTAAAGATTTCTTTCTTTAGTCCTATAATTAACCAGTAACCACTAGTCACCAAAAGTGCCTATATGTCTTGGCTATGGCTTTCGGCCATCGGCCATCAATAGCAGTGTCACTAACACAAACATTGAGGCTGACTGGTTTCAAAGTCTATCTATACAGATTCTGTTTCGCTCGGTAGTAGTAGGTCTAAATCCTGTTTTAAACCCACTATGCTGGATGAATGATGGATTTTAACTAACAGTACTTTTCATAATACGAAACTATATATTTGTATTTATACGACCTATTACCATAGCATATATATTTACTGTGCTATTACTCTATAATTTTATTACCCCTTAAGTTATGTTTTCATGTAAGTACCTTACTGCCACTTCGGTCTCTTTTATTTTAGTGAAAGCTCTATACGCTTTATTATTTTTACCTTATTATTCAAGAAAACATTTGCAAAACAAAGTTAAGAATGCGATCTAGAAAATAAATTTACAAACAAAAAATTTTTTGTTTTGTAAAAGTACTAGTATCAAATCTCTGATTGAGCTGAATGATCCGAGAGGACAAAGTGCACAACTTTTTACCTTATCTATCTAAGGCTTGATAACATAATTTCTAAATAGGTCAATGATATTGGTGTTATTCAAGTGGTTTCCATAATTAGGAAGCTTGTCGTGGTAAGTAATTGGTAAGTTATCATTACAATTAAAAAGTGATGTTTTTCATATTTCTGCTACTTATATTTAGAATATAAATATTAAAGTCGCCAACTAAGACAATTCCCTGTTCGTACCTACTCGTAAGTAATAGTCTTTTTAATAAAAGTTTTAGCATCTTTTTAAATAAGTAGGAAGGTATGTCAAAACTGGACTTTAAAACATTTACAGTCACATCATCAGCAAAGCTTGAATCGAAGAGTAAAATAATGCAATATTTGAAAGTAACGAATTTACACAATCAAGTTCTAATAATTTACGCCGATATTAATTTACATACACACTCCGCCCTTCCTCCCGTTTCGGGATGAAGATGAAACCAACTGATATCCTGAAATCACTTCGACGATCCAAGTAGTACCAAGGTGACGGCTCAGAAATCCTCGAGACACAGCGGCCGGCGTGGCGCCACCAACGAGGCATCAGTGACGGGATGGTGATCTGCGTTCCTCTATTGGGCCGTCGCTTTCTTCCTTCAATGACTTGTTTGCGTTTCATGACCTCGCAAACATTAGAACAAATAAATGATATTAGTGTATGGTGTTTTATTTATCCTTCTTGTCAATCTAGTTAATCAGTAAAAATACTCAGAAAGCTAAACTTCTATAGAAAATTCACAGAATTATTTAGTAATGTGTTAAGATTATGGGTCAGGTATTACAATAAATAACTCAATAATTAATATTCATTTTCATTTATTCAAGTTATTAGTAAGCCTTTGTGATTGTCAAGGATGCTACGCTATTGGTTCAGAAAACCCTACGGCGGGAGACCTTGTAACGAGAAGAGCCAGCAAGAAACTCGCCAAGGGGTGCAATTCTCCCTTCATCAAACACTTTTATTTTCATAAAACACGTCAGACAAATCACATTTTTAAGTGTGAAATGCACAATGTGTATTTGAATTGTAACCATACTGATAATAGTTTTAATACATTTACAACAATAGAATATTGTGACAAAGAATAACAAATTCCAACAGAAACTATTTGATGCTAATTCAAGTTTGTTTCGCATTAGATATCTAACAATTTACAACACCAATAATCTCACATCGATGTAATAGAATACTTAGCTTTGCTTTGAATTCCCGATGCAGAATGAGGCCCGCTTCGCCTTATCCTACCTCCTTTATAGCTCGCTCAAAACAATATGGCCGGTAACACCAAACGGCCTTCTGCCGAGTTTGTTTCCGGCCAATCTGTTATTATTTTTAATTATAACATCATGCAAGTTTTGAATATAATTATTAAATACAATTATAACTTTATAAAGCCAACATTTTAATTTTAACAACGACATTTGTTTAATTTTCAATAAAAAGTACGACTACAGATTGTGGACTTTGACTACCATAGACAATACACTGTTCTATTAAATTTAGATTCCTTTTATAACCTATTAGATAACTTTAATTCTCAATAATTATAACATTCGTCCATCCTGACAAAATTTGATACCACACAAATTTGCTATAAGGTAATGGAAATATGTTTGATTACTTACTTTTAATCAACTAACCAACTTATTATAACTTATCGTAACTAATATGATTGCAATTGCTTAAGAGTCAACAGCGACATTCCGACACAATCCCATGGTAACATCCAGTAATTTATACAAAACTATTATTATTGTATTAGCTCCATGGCCTACTGATACCGATTCTCGACTCCATCCCATGACAAAACTATTATTATTGTATTAGCTCCATGGCCTACTGATACCGATTCTCGACTCCATCCCATGGTAACTGTAATAAAATGAATAATTAGCCATTGGTAGTAAGTTCATCAAATATATACAGAAGCCTTGTTATTTGCATGAAAAATTACATTATAAATCGTCATCACCATCATCATCATCACCATCAGCATCGTCATCACCACCAACATCATCATCATCATTACCAACATCATTAACATCATCATAACCTTTATATTCATCATTACAATTATTATGTACAAACTGAAGTTTATGAATAACTAGCGGCTGCCCGCGGTTTCACCCGCGTGGTTTCCGTTCCCGTGGGAATATCGGGATAAAAAGTACATATAAACCGTCCTCTTGAATCACTCTATCTATTAAAAAAAACGCATCAAAATCCGTTGCGTAGTTTCAAAGATTTAAGCATACAAAGGGACATAGGGACAGAGAAATCGACTTTGTTTTATACTATGTATTGAAGAATTATTTAATTTTTTTATTACCATTATCATTACCTTCATCATCATCGTCCAACGAATTATTCTATTGTGATGCTTTAAGTTTTTTTTTAATTGGTCGTACTGAACTTTAGCGTTGTAGCTACAAGCTGCAACACGAGCTTAGCATGTTAATATCCATGATAGCATCCCTTCTAATTGCAAAACTTGACAACTAACCTCTTCAGAAAGGCTATTGAAGCTGCTACTGATAAAGCTTATTACACAACTGTAGACTTCCTCACTGACTCTTCCTTAAATGAAATGGATATTTAAATAAACTCATTGATTGACATATTAGGGCACAACTTAATTTAAGTTTTTATTGACATATTATGATGGCACAATTTAGTTTTATCTTTTGTTTGACATATTTATAAATAATAAATAATAATAATAATAATAAATAAAAATATATTTATTTATCACACAAAAACGGTACAGTATCTTAATCGTTGGATCTAGATAATTACAGAAAACAGTAACTGTCCCAAGTGTGCGATCTGGAGCCTAAACTAGATCAACCCCTTATGACACAATTTAATTTTAGGTACTTATTCTTAATTTAGTTCCTGACATCGTTCTAATATGATAATTAGTATTTTTATAATTCTGTTGAATTGAAATTTAGATTATTGTATACCTTGTAAAAGGTGGAAGTGTAGTGAGACTTAAAACCTATTTAACAATTTTTGTACACTAACAATGTAACTAGCTGCATTTCACAATAAAGACAATTCGTATTTGTATTTGTATGCAGGGTCAGCCCCTTTCAGTTGTTTCTCATCACCTCGGTTGAAGAAACCTCTTGTAATTTTCCATTGTTAATGCATAGAACATAATTAATGACACTTTTACTTTGCTTACTATACTTTGTTATACTTTGTTATACTTTGTTATAATTTGTTATACTTTGATATACTTTGATATTCTTTGCTATACTTTGCTATACTTTGCTATACTTTGCTATACTTTGCTATAGTTTGCTATACGTTGCTATACAATACTATACTTTACTATACTTTACTATACTTTACTATACTTTACTATACTTTACTATACTTTACTATACTTTACTATACAATCAATCAATCAATCAATCAATGCTTTATTTGCACACAAAAGAAATACAGAAAGAAACAATCACAAAACAGAAGAGTATACAAAAGGCGGCCTTATTGCTAAACAGCAATTTCTTCCAGGCAACCTTGGGTGAAAGAATAAATAATTACTTATATAAGGACAGAGGGGAGTGGGTGCGCATTTAAGATATTTATGTATTCATAAAATATTATATACGTAATTTAAAAGTATATAAATAATAAGGCAGTAATAGAAATAAAAGATTCAAGTAAGTATAAATAATTAATCAGCAGTATTGGAAGAGAGATAGTTTCGAACTTTATCTCTAAATGACCTTAAAGTTTGAGCCTTCCTGATATCCTCTGGTAGAGAGTTCCACAAACGAACAGCGTGAACCGAAAAGGAATAGGAAAAGAAGTCGGTCGAGTGCCGTGGAACTTCAAGAGAGAGGTTAGTTGCAGATCGCAAAGTGCACTGCGAAGAAGAGGAATGAAAAGAGAAACAGGTTTTGAGGTATGGTGGAGTGGTTGGTAGGAAAAGGATGGAGTAGAGGAGCGTAAGAGTATGTAAGTCCCTGCGCCGGCGAATAGGGAGCCAATTAAGTTTAGAACGGAAATGAGACACATGGTCATATTTACGAAGGTTAAAGATGAATCTAATGCAGACATTCTGCAGTCGCTCAAGTTTATTTAGCAATTCCTCAGATAGATCAGTGTAACAGACATCAGCGTAGTCAACAATAGACAGCAGGAGAGATTGAGCTAATATCGTTTTGGTGCCGATAGGCAAGAAATTTCGGAGTCGATTGAGCGAGCTGTAGGCACCAAATAGTTTTTTCCTCATTTCATCAACATGCGGTCGCCATGACAATGACTGATCGAAAATGACTCCAAGGTTTTTGACCGTTTTGGAGAAAGGAATTACCGTACCATCAAAAGACAGTTTAGGAAGCTGGTCAAAGTCGATCCTTGAGACGTAATAAGGACTTCCGATAATGATACACTGCGTTTTGTCAGGATTGACAACTAAACCAAAGGATTTACTCCAGCTACTGATACATACTAAATCTGAGTTTGTAGCCGTTACTGCTTGCGAAAGTTCTGGTAAAGACGCCTGTGTGTATATTTGTAAATCATCGGCATAGAGGTGGTAGGAACTAGAAATAGTTTGGGTGATTGTATTAATGAAAATCGAAAAAAGAAGAGGAGATAAGACGCCACCCTGAGGAACACCGGCAGTGATGTCACTCCACTCGGAAAAGGAATCTCCAATGCGGATGTGCTGCCGTCGCCCTAGCAGGTAACTTCGAAACCAATCAATTGCAGTAGGAGATATGTTAAGAGAACGTAATACTCCTAGAAGGATGTCGAAATCAACAGAGCTGAATGCGTTACTAAAATCTAGTAATGTCAGAACTGTGAGTTGTTGATTATCCATTCCCTGGCGTATATCATCCGAGATCTTAATTAGTGCTGTTGAAGTGCTGTGGCCCTTGCGGAAACCAGACTGATATGGATTAAGGAGATGGTTTGAGTTAAGGTAATCAGTTAGCTGGTGGTGAATCAATTTTTCCAGGACTTTGGATAGAAAGGGAAGGATGGAAATTGGACGGAAGTCGGTAAACAACTTTGGTTTAGGTTTTTTGGGAAGGGGAATGACATTTGAGTCTTTCCAGGATGTAGGAAAGGTACCGGTAGTAATGGATGTATTAAGGATATGGGTAATTATAGGAACTAGGATATCAAGGATGGGAAGGATCATTTTACGGCTGATGGAATCAGCACCTACGGCAGTCGATGTTATCGACATAATTGTTCTCTTAACATCACAGTCTGCAAATTGATGAAAAACAAAAGGAGTTGAATCTTGCGCTGGCAAATTTGAAAGGGATTTTAAGGTATTGGCTTTAAGATTGCCATCAATAGGAGTTATTGAAGTGAAATTTCTGTTAAGCAGATTGAAGTCAATATTGCAATGGGAACTATCATTAGAAACTTTACCAACGCCAAGAGTTTTTAAAAATTTCCATACTTTCGCAGGATCTTCATTTTCAATGGAATTATGAATGTGGCGCCTTTGAGCGTCCCTTACCACCCTATTACATCGGTTTCTAGCATGGGTATATTTTAATTTATTACTGTCTGAAGGATCGAGTTTGTACCTAGCTTTCGTTCTGTTCCTTTTAGCCATAAGCGCCCGTAACTCTTCCGTCAACCAGGGTGCAGGAAGGTGCTTCATTTTGACAGGACGCACAGGAGCGTGAACATCGTACAAAGCTGTTATCGACTTATTTAAGGCTTCAATCTGTTCGTCCACGCAGACAGAGTCAAAAATTGCTGACCAATTGATATTAGCAGCATCCTGAAATAAACGATCTTGGTCAATATTGTTGAAACTACGCTGAAGCTGCACAGTGGGTTTTTGCTTAGGTGGTCGAATCCGGTATGATAAATATACCAAATCATGGTAAGAAAATGCGTCTGCAGAATGTTGCCCGTGTTTTACAATAGCGGTAGAGGAGGAGACAATCATAAGATCAAGAAGAGAAGGGACACAGTTGGGAAAGTGGTGAGTTTCAGTTAAAGGAAGAATACTTTACTATACTTTACTATACTTTACTATACTTTACTATACTTTACTATACTATACTATACTTTACTATACTTTACTATACTTTACTATACTTTACTATACTTTACTATACTTTACTATACTTTACTATACTTTGCTATACAATACTATACTTTACTATAGGTAGGTACTACTTCTGTGAAAGACTTATAATGAACCATCAACAATATTTTTGTTAATGACACCGTAACTGATAACGCAAAAGCCACAACCAAACCATTTAACTAAGATTATGGAATAATAATGATATAACTCATCAACCAATTCCTTTTTAGATGGATAAGTTATGCCTCGAGTTTGTTTGTGTTCAATACTTTGTCTTGAGTTGTATGAAACAATGTTATTTTCTTTTGTTTAATATTTCTAGTGTATGTATTGTTTCTCGTTTCTATGTGTGTAAATCTGTGATTGGCTTTCATGTTTCCATATTGTTACTTATTTTAGGATTAATAAGCTGTTGATTCACCGAAAAGTAAAAATAAAAACACAAACAATGCCAATAAAGAAACTATAAGGCAAGATGTCGTAGATTTTATTTCTGTCTTAATCACTTTATTTTATATGTTATCAAATTTTATTCAATATATCCATATCCATAATTATTTTACTTCTGCTAAAATGTAGCAAAACTATCTGAAATTCTTATCATTACACTTTTTCTTGTTTCATTGGTTTTGAAAACTTTTATAAGAAAATCTAACTAATGATCTATCTGACAAAATATTTAATGGGCCCCCAGTAAATATCCCGATGATTACGTGTTACATATAAGTAGTTGAAAGTATTTCTAAAACTTATAAAATAAAAATAGAACAATAAACCTCAGAACTGTCTTAAACTGTAAAAATAGTATGTATTAAAAGCCCGCAGCTACAGACGAGTTGATAAAAAACTTGCAAAGATAAAACCGAATAATAGCGGTGACTATGGAGATATCCCTAGCTGATCATTAAGAAATCCCACAATTCAATATGTAAAATGTTGTAAGAATATCTCATAATCAGGAAATAATCATAATTATTAGTTATAAAAATGATACGGACGGATCTAACTATAAACAGTAACATATAACCAGTAAATATTACGAAAAAACGGGATTTTTACTATGTTTTGATTGGTTGTCGAGTCCCCGATATTTTGGCGCAGTTGCACACGCCATGATCACGGAGTAACTGAAGAAAGTTAACGCGGGTTGGATGTTAGGAGCGGACAAATCTGTCTACCCTCTTTCTTGTTCGTTTTCTATGCTCAACCGGGTAACATAAACACCGGAACAGTGGTTTGATAAAATGGTATTAAAGTGTAATATTATTTGCCCACTACTATCAAGCTTGATCAGTCAGTTGGTCAGTTATTTAGACTAAATATAAATTTAAATTGATTCTTAAACGTTAAATAAATTGTTGATAGGTACTAAATTTGTTCTTAAAACCATTATTGAAAACGGGGTTTTTACTATGTGTAAATTACAATAAAAGTTATAGTGACGTTAAATTAGAAGTATTTAAATACATAATAGTTTTACTCATTATGACCATGTAAGCTTAAAATGTTATTAATGTTCTTTCTTTCCAACTTGCTTAACAGTTGTAAATGATACTGATTCTGTTCTGTCTGATGATCTGTCTTACATTTAAAACTGAGAGTTCGTCTTCTCGACTAGCCATTTACAGAACCCAACAGCTCCATTTTGTTGAGCAAAATGCAACAAAGGTGCAAGGGATTTTAAAGGTCGAAAATTAACTAAATACTTCATCAGGCGAAGTAGTCACGTTTTAACATAATAAGGAACATTCCTACCTTGCAAGCCCTTACTCTCAAGGCTTTCATCTTCACTATCCATTGTAGAGTGACCAAAAGCAGAAACCTGGCATTTCCAAGGTCGCCCTCTTCCTTGATAGTTGTTCAGCTCTCCAACCAACTGGAACATTGTAGCTGTCGATCCCACTTCTGAAATTGTTAAGATTATGGGTCAGGTATTACAATAAATAACTCAATAATTAATATTCATTTTCATTTATTCAAGTTATTAGTAAGCCTTTGTGATTGTCAAGGATGCTACGCTATTGGTTCAGAAAACCCTACGGCGGGAGACCTTGTAACGAGAAGAGCCAGCAAGAAACTCGCCAAGGGGTGCAATTCTCCCTTCATCAAACACTTTTATTTTCATAAAACACGTCAGACAAATCACATTTTTAAGTGTGAAATGCACAATGTGTATTTGAATTGTAACCATATTGATAATAGTTTTAATACATTTACAACAATAGAATATTGTGACAAAGAATAACAAATTCCAACAGAAACTATTTGATGCTAATTCAAGTTTGTTTCGCATTAGATATCTAACAATTTACAACACCAATAATCTCACATCGATGTAATAGAATACTTAGCTTTGCTTTGAATTCCCGATGCAGAATGAGGCCCGCTTCGCCTTATCCTACCTCCTTTATAGCTCGCTCAAAACAATATGGCCGGTAACACCAAACGGCCTTCTGCCGAATTTGTTTCCGGCCAATCTGTTATTATTTTTAATTATAACATCATGCAAGTTTTGAATATAATTATTAAATACAATTATAACTTTATAAAGCCAACATTTTAATTTTAACAACGACATTTGTTTAATTTTCAATAAAAAGTACGACTACAGATTGTGGACTTTGACTACCATAGACAATACACTGTTCTATTAAATTTAGATTCCTTTTATAACCTATTAGATAACTTTAATTCTCAATAATTATAACAAATGTTAACATTCTTATATGGTACACTTAAATAAGAATGGCTAACTTGTCCAACTAAAATAATTGTATGCCACATAATTATGTTCGAGCGACACACATAGCCCAATCAACTAAAAAGTGTATTATATTAGTATAGGGAAACTTTCGTCATTTATCAAATTCAACAAGTCAAGACACTTGGTACATTCTGAAACTAATGCACTTGTCTATTATAACTGCATATAAAATTAAATTAACTTTTTATGATAACGAGGGACAAAATAGTATGGTAATATAGCTACTTAAAGGTCTTCGACCTACAATAACCACAAATACATTTGATCAATCAACTTTAGGTATTGTTAACAATAAGACATATGCCTACAAGCTGAAGCCTCGTAGGCGAGTCTAGCCTGACAAACTAAAGGCACTTCTAGCATTGTAATCAGAAGGCGCGTGTAGCCTTTTTACCTAAATATACACCTTGATTTTTAATCTAGAAGGCGCGTGTAGCCTTTTAACATATGTATACACCTAGATTTTTAATCTAGAAGGCGCTTCTATCCTTGTATCTAAATGCACATAGTCTTATGAACTGGAACGCACCTAGCCTTGTAAACTGTAGTCGCATTTAGCCATGTAAACGATATGTGTGTCTAGCCTTGTAAACTGTAGGCGCGTCTAGCTTAGTAAATTGTAGGTGCCTCTAGCCTTGTAAACTGTAGGCCCATCTAGCCTTGTAAACTGTAGGCGCATCTAGCCACATAAACTGTAGGCGCCTCTAGCCTTGTAAACTGTAGGCCCATCTAGCCTTGTAAACTGTAGGCGCATCTAGCCACAAACTGCAGGCGCGTCTAGCCTAGGAAACTGTAGGCCCATTTAGCCTTGTTAACTTTAGGCGCATCTAGCCACATAAACTGTAGGCGCGTCTAGCCTAGTAAACTGTAAGCGCATCTAGCCTTATAAACTGTTGGCGCATCTAGCCATGTAGCCTAGTATCTACTCAAGCATAGACACACATGGCCGACTCATAGCTCCCATGGCTACTCAACTAAGCCATAGGCACACATGCCCTTTTTCTAATATTACTTTTGTAAAGCGACTGCAAAATTAATTTCAAACTATCTATGCAATGATGACCTTTCGGCAAATGACCACTACTAGTTAAGCTTAGACACATGGCTGACTCGTGGCTCACATGGCTACTAAACTAGGCTATAGGCACACATGGCGACTCAACTACGCAATAGGCAAACATTGCCTTTTTCTGATACCTATTACTTTTGTTAAGCGTCTGCAAAATTAAACTTCAAACTGTCTAAATCCATTAATAACTTTACGGCAAATGGCCACTACCTACTACTCAAGCTTAGACACACATGGTCTAATATAAGCGACACACATGGCTAACTCAACAAACTAGTTGTATAGTAATAGAATACAAAGAATTGAGTATTGTCAAAGCCATCTTCTATCTAACTCGTTGCACTTGTAACAAGCCATGCTCCTTGGAAAAGCGGCAACGTTGCAGTAGATGACGTCAACGTGTTCTGTTCCGGTGGCCAAAACTGGAACTAACGTGTTTTGTTCATAATGTCATTTTACTGTCAAGTTGCACTGTCCAACCAGCGCTGCTGTCACCGGAACAGAAAAGATTGTTGATCTATACACTTTACTCTTTGTTCTTTATAAATAAACAATCGTGTAGTGTTGCCAGGTTAGGCGATAACTCTCAAATTATGTGGAAGTAAAAATCAACGAACACTCGAAAAACAGTATAGAGGTATAAGATTTTAAACTTTCGCGTTCCATTATAATTATAAACAAGAGTAACGGGACTCAACGCGACATTTATTATGAAGTACATATTATTATGTACTTACAGCTTGACGTTTCGGCTGTGTTGCAACAACCGTGGTCACAAGCAGACTGGCGGTGCGCGACGACGTCTGTTCGGGCGGGCTTGGAGATCTTCGGCCACCCTCAAATTGTCACTTTTTTTGTCTTTGTCATCGCTAGTGATGGGATTACGGCACACAACACTCACAGTATCGGGGTTTGTTTTGAACGGTAAAACTCGCGGCTTACACTTGTTAATCACTGGATTCCACGCTGATGACAATTTAAACCCGTCCTCCCGACTGAAATTTTTATACTTCTTGATTTCAATCGCTTCTCGTACCATCCTAGTATGGTAATGACGATCGGTGGAGAGGATTTTTGGATCATGTAACTCCATCCAATGATTAACTCCAGCTTCCAGAAGATGTTCAGCTACCGCGGATTTACTCGTCTGTCGATTTTTAACAGCTGCGATATGTTCTTTGACACGTTCTGCGATGGTCCGCTTTGTTTGTCCAATGTAGTTGTGGTAGTTCATACATTGGACAAACAAAGCGGACCATCGCAGAACGTGTCAAAGAACATACCGCAGCTGTTAAAAATCGCCAGACGAGTAAATCCGCGGTAGCTGAACATCTTCTGGAAGCTGGAGTTAATCATTGGATGGAGTTACATGATCCAAAAATCCTCTCCACCGTTCAAAACAAACCCCGATACTGTGAGTGTTGTGTGCCGTAATCCCATCACTAGCGATGACAAAGACAAAAAAAGTGACAATTTGAGGGTGGCCGAAGATCTCCTAGCCCGCCCGAACAGACGTCGTCGCGCACCGCCAGTCTGCTTGTGACCACGGTTGTTGCAACACAGCCGAAACGTCAAGCTGTAAGTACATAATAATATGTACTTCATAATAAATGTCGCGTTGAGTCCCGTTACTCTTGTTTATAAGTATTGAGGTAAATGCTTGGAACACAATTTTTGACTTTGTAACTTTGTTTGGGCTAATAAGGAGGTAAACATAGCAAAAGTCCCCGCCCGTAGCCCTTTCATCCGGGGGGGAGGGGGCGGTTTGAAGGTCTCATTTTTTTTTCAACCCTATTTTAGGACAAACTAGTTTTTCCTAGGCCAAACTAGTTCATCGCGTTGACATTTCAGAGAGCGACTTTGCCTCGGAAGACCTGTAGATGTAGAACATGACACAAAAAAAATAACCACCATTTTAACCAATCACGTGTTCTACAGGACTTCCGAGGCAAACTCGCTCTCTGAAATGTCAACGCAATGAAATATTTTGGCCTAGGAAAAACTAGTTTGTCCTGAAATCGGGTTTGGCCGATAAAATATATACAGTATTTTACAAAACTTTTAGCCCAAACAAAGTTCCAAAGTCAAAAATTGTGTTCCAAACATTTCCCTCTATATCTCTTCGTTGACTAGGCTAAACTTGATATAATATAATAAAAAAAAAATAACTTTCGCCGTAATTCAATTCACATCTTAGATTTCTGCGCGAACTGTTCATTTAAATAAAACACTTTCTCGGATTTTGCACGCATTTATTTAACAACTTGGTTAAATTTGCTTGTTACCAAAATAAAAAGAAAATCTATTATTTTTGCACATTTTGGATAATTTTTTTATCTGGATGTGGCAAGTCGGAGTGACTCTTTGGTCATGTCAAGAAACGTTGCTGTTTGATTTTCTTGATTGCTGTTTGGGTGTTTTAATACAATATCTATTGTATAATTAGTGCATATAAATACGTGATCATTGTTGGAAATTACTTATGAAACCTTGGATCTCGAAAGATTTGGATTCCCGAAGGAGAAACACTGCGTCAGCGATGGATTCGTGCGATACCTCGAGCCGACTGGGAGCTTACAACATCAGTAGGAGTGTTTAATAAACATTTTCGTGACTGTGATATAGTTAAAATAAAACAACCCTTAGTTATGTACGCGTATTATTTGATTTTAAGGCGCTATCATAAACTTATTTATACTAGGGGTAATAGACGGACAATGGTGCGAGTGAGAAACCAGTCCTTACGGCAGAAGCTATGTGCGAGAAAGAGTTGGAAGAAAATGACAGCAGAACCCGATTTGACTTATTTAGCGTCTTTTATCATCTTGATGAAAAGCGTCCACTCGATTATTTTGTGATTTTTATCACGATCGCGTCGATTTGGCTCTTATAACTATATAAATCAATAATGGTGTAGTGTTCTGCGTTGAATTGTAATGTTACTTACGACAATAAACCAAATAAACACTAATTTCACAGGTAAATAGGATTGTACAATTACCATTTTCATAGTTCATATTTTAGTTGAATATATTCCCAAATACAGTAAGTGACACATTAATATCATACTATTTATCGCATATTTTCTAAATAAAGGCTGATTTTTAAACTTTATGTGTTAGATAAAAAGATATTATATCCGTGAACTTGAGAAAATATGACGTAGAGGTTGATCAAAAATTATCGATATTATTATCGATAGGTACTCATGTCGATGGTTTCCAATATAACTTTGTTTGTCTTTGTGAACACTGATAATTTTATTTAAAGCTGATTTAAACCGACACTTTTTAAATTGTAAATTATACCTACTTCAGTACCAATTTAACAATATATTCAGGTTTCCTGTAAATCCAGTGATTAAGTTAAACTGGATAAAATTAATAAATAGAATAGACTGGGAGCTTCGCTATACTCTGTGGTGTGTAGCAAATATTTCAAGCAAAACTGCAAAGAAACATTAAGAAATTATTTAAATAAAATTGTTCTCTTCAGAGGACAATATCAATGGGTTTGGGAAAGGTATAATTATTTATTTATTTTTGAAATATATAAATTTTAACTTAAAATATGTCATTAATTTTTTTAGCTTAGCCCTTCAAAATACTTCACAATGAATTTTTAAAGATTCGTAAAAATGACCACCAATTTATTTAATTTTTTAAATTTTTGCATGCACTATGCATTTTTTATTATTGAAAAATTGAAAATGAAGTATTTAGATAAAATCGACCCGTCTCACAACCAGCTCCGATGGGACTCGAACCCACGACCTTTCGCTATCCGGGCGACTGCTCTAACCACTGAGCTACGGAGTCGTTGATCGTTGTATTCGTCGTCGTCGTCGTCGTTAACAACTCCGTAGCTCAGTCGTTAGAGCAGCCGCCCGGATAGCGTAAGGTCGTGGGTTCGAGTTCCATCGGAGCTGGTTGTGAGACGGGTCGATTTTTTCTAAATACTTCATTTAAAATTTTTCACGTGCTAGTGTTTTCGTGACAGCCACAATGCGTGCTTGAATAATACAATATTGTATAGTCTTATACAATATTGTATTATTCAAGAAAATTATCAACATGTCTTCACAAAGTTCCTAAGGTATTTAAATACTGTATTGTGCCTCTATGTACGAATACTTCGATCAAAACGCAGAATAAAAATATTGATTCGTAAAAAATCGAAAAATTTGGTGCAATTGGATGAAAAGGGACTCCAAAAACTCCAGAACTAGTTTTATTAAAAAACATGATTTCAACCAGTGCAGCTGTGCGAGTAGGTAAGTATGAGCGGCCGGTGCGGTATACGGGCGGTCGGGAAGAATGACGTCGAACGTGGTAAAAGCCGATTGCTAGCGAACAACCGAGGCAATAGTGTTTTAAGCAAATTAATTTTTACAATAACTTTGTAAATACTTATCGTATTGAAGTGAAATGACCATTATTATTGAAAAATGGAAAATGAAGTAAGTATTTAGAAAATAAAATCCATTTTCCATTTTTCAATAATAAAAATTGCATTGTGAATGCAAAAAAAGTAAAAATTTAAATAACATGAACTTTATTTTTATTTTCCCATGTCCATTGAAGTATACTTCATATCATATGAATTATTAAATCTTGTTTGTGTGTTGTTTACATTATTGTTATCGACAACCTAAAATGGGCTTGAGGGCAGCTCTAAAACTCACACACACGTTTACAAATTACACACACTAGCTCATGTCATTTTCGGTCTCACAACCAAGCGAACTCTGTCCGTCTATTACTAGAGTATAATAAGTTTATGGGCGCTATAATCAGGAATTCATCTCATCTCATGCATACAAGAAATTAGGATTAGTAGACGACATTGACATTTATGACGTTGCCAATCCGAGCAGCATGGCCTGTAGGAGCGCAAGCAGCCGAGAAATAATAGCGGGCCATGGTATTGTTCATATAACCTCACTCGCCCTTTTTGCATTCTTGTCTATGTTAAATAATATTTTTCCATTGAGTTTACAAAAAGATAAAATCACTATTCTCTCTAAAACATGCTCAACATATTTGGCCCACATCAATGGCATGTGAAAGTCAAAATCAAAGCTATCTTTATTTACTATATTGAGTACAATTACGCAATCATAGCATTTACATTTCTAATATTCCTGAACACGTATCATATAAAATCTGTTTTTGGTTTCGAATGTTTTCAATCTTCATTTGAACATTTGAAAAAGATTTGAAACGTCCGGGTTGATTGACTCCGAGTCATAAAAAGACAGCTTATTAAATAAAGTGCCGATTTTCACAGAAAGACGGAAATAATTTAAAATATTTTGTAAAGGCGAATAAGGTCAACTGATCAAACTGATTTTCTAAAACTTCTAGGGAAAAATTGCACGTACCTTATAACTGAACTTCTTTGCGTGTTGTTTTTTGCCACTTCTGAATTGTGATGAAATAATAACTCAGCAGTATAGGCATCCATTTATTCATGCTTCCTTCGTACAATCACTGGTCAACGTCCTTTCGACTCGACAACTCGAACACAATTGACTGTCCGCCTACGGGTAGATTTCCACCATTTTGTCTATCCCCGTTCAAAACACAGTGGCGCCATGGCGGCGCTTTCTTTCAATTTAAACTTAAAAGTGTTGCCAGTCATAATTACAATTTGTACTATAATAATGTTAATTATTTTTATCATTACTTTTTTGAAATACAACACGTGTTGTACAATAGGGTATTTTACTGTTGTTGAAATGTAGATATTTAATGATGACGTTAAAAAATATTGCAATAAAGAATACCAAATGTGAAAAAATAAATTGAATCTGTTTTATAATAAAAGAATTATAGTCTGTTTGATTTTGACTATAGCTGTCTCTTTCTAAAACGAAATCTTTTATGGCGTGACTATGACGCTACTAACCCACTGACGTCACTAAGATAGCGTCCTGTCCTTGTCTAATAATAAAGTTTGAAGTCCTATATCTTTGAAAATATTCAAGATAGTTCAAAATGAAAACTTGTTTTGTGTAGCTAATATTTCGAAAAACATTTTAAAGAAATAAAAAAAAATCAGTAAAATACCGTATACAAAGTAAGATTAGATTTACCTACTTTTCACCAAAACTAACGAAATAGAGAAACCAACATGGAGTTTGTAAACTTAACAAAAATGTAGGTAGGTAAGTACCTTCTTTTCTAGAAAATGTTGTTTACACTGATTACATTTTTTTAAAATTAATTTTATGCTTTTTCATACAATTATACACCCCAAAATTTTAATTGATACATATATTTTAGGGGATGATAGTGTCCATCGTTGCGAACAATTTTTACTATGAGGCCATCCACGGTAGCGCGAATAAAAAAATCAGCTGTTCCATACATTTCAGTCGAGTCGATGTTGTACTTTTGTATGGAACAGCTGTCTTTTTTCGCAATTCTGTGGTTGCTTTAGTAAAAATTTATCGCATTGATGGACACTATCTTTTTACCAATTAAAATTTAAGTAGGTAGTGGTGTATTAGTAGAATAGGATAAAAATAAATAGAAAAACGCCACACAGCCCCTTAGGAAAGATCTTAGGACGGGATTCGATCCGCACCCCGGAAATCAAGTTTATGCCCCAACCAATTAGATTAGGTCTAGCTTGTTTTGTTTTTATTGAACCGCTTGGAACGCGCTAACCACCTGCAAAGCGCTAAGATGTTATTTTTTTTTAAGAAACAGAAACCAATCAACTGTGTACGATACCGATCCATTGTAAATTAAGAAAAGTGGGCTTTAAAACGATATGGTAGCGATTGGCGCACTGTCGGCGAGGAAGCCGGCCGCCCGCGCTGCCAACGCGAGCCTGCCTCTCCACTGATTTATTGCACTCAGGAACTTAACGGTCACTGGCACGGTACGGTTTTCATAGATAGGTACTTATAGTTTTCGATCTAACCCGATTTCAGCCTAGAACAGGTCTCATACATAGTTTGATCAAAGGTGAAAGATATAAAATTGACGTTAAAACTGTATCGTCCAGATTGGCGCGCTGTCGGCGAGAATGCATAGCACCGGCCGCCCGCGCTGCCGCGGACCTGCCTCTCCACTGATATATTGCACTCGGGAACTAATAGTGACCATTAATTAATACACATAAAGGTATATGGATCAAACGTGATTTGGACCTAGAACCGTACCCCGAGTGTAAGTTTTTATGTCAAGCAAACGCAAACTATTTCGAGTACGTATTTATGTCAATTTGTATGAAAACTGCATAAGCGCTAGAGGCGCTGATACAGTTTTCATACAAATTGACATAAATACGCACTCACGATAGTTTGCGTTTTTTGACATAAAAACTTACACTAGGGGTACTGTACCCCTAGTGTAAGTTTTTATGTCAAGCAAACGCAAACTTTTTCGATTGCGTATTTATGTCAATTTGTATGAAAACTATATAAGCGCGCTACTCGCCGCTAGAGGCGCTAATACAGTTTTCATACAAATTGACATAAATACGGAATCGAAATAGTTTGCGTTTTTTGACATAAAAACTTACACTACGGGCACAGGTCTCTTACTTGCCCAAAGTTTGTAGGTATATAATATGGGTGTTCAAGCCGTGTCCTCCAGATTGGCGCGCTGTCGGCGAGGATGCATGGCACCGGCCGCCCGCGCTGCCAATGCGACCTACCTCTACACTGATTTACAGCACTCGGGAGTTTTTACGATACGATTTCGACGCGGATTTGCCGCGATTTAGTCTAGAACAGGCTTTAGTTCGTCCAAATTCGTGTACAAGCGAACACGAATTTGGACGAGTTATGATTTTAAGTTATGCAGGTTGCATGAAGCCGCTGAATTGTGGAGATTTTTGGCGGAAACTTAATGCATTTACAATCCAACTATATAAGTGTTTCAATAAGTGCAAGTAGATTTTCAAGGTAGAGGTCAGTAAGAGTGGGTGTTTGGTTCAACCAGTAGGGATTCATTCAAAAGTCAAGAGTCAAAGAGTCAAATTTGTTTATTCAATTTAGATTGTTACTAGCTTTCCGCCCGCGGCTTCGCCCGCGTGGACTACACGACGTTCATCATAGCAGCCCTTGTAGCGCCCGTCTTCGGACATAGGCCTCTTCTCTTTCTTTCCACTCCTGCCGGTCTGCTGCCACGCGCATCCAGTTGGTGCCAACTCGCTGCCGGATATCATCAGTCCATCTCTTGGGTGGCCGCCCCCTCCCGCGGGTGTTAGCACGAGGTCGCCATTCGAGTAGTCTTCTCGGCCACCGGCTGTGGTTCATCCTGGCAATATGTCCTGCCCATCTCCACTTTCTGCGCTCGATTTCTTCGACCACGTCGACGACTTTAGTTGTCTGCCGTATCCACTCATTTTTTTTGCGGTCGATAAGGCGGATTCCGAGCATGATTCTCTCCATAGCCCTTTGTGCGACACGGAGCTTCTCAGCAGATTTCTCTGTCAGGGTCGTTGTCTCCATCCCATAGGTGAAGACAGGCAAGACACATTGGTTGAAGACCTTCGTCTTGAGATGTTGGGTGATTTTATTAGATCTCATAATTGCGATGTTAGCTGAAAAGGCTGCCTAGGCCTGCGACACCCTTCGTCCGACTTCTGCAGTTTGATCTTCAAGCCCAAGAGTGATTTTATGACCGAGATAGATATAGTGGTCAACCACTTCGACGGAGAACGAGTGATTTCTCGCTTCTGAAATGTTGGTCATTATTTTGGTCTTTGACCGATTCATTTGCACGACACGACGTTATCCCGCGGGAATGTAAAGTTTATTCAGGATAAAAAGTAGCCTATGTTCCTTTCCAGGCTACAAAGTAGCTGTGTCCCAAATATCAGCCAAATCCGTTCAGCCGTTTTGGCGTGATTGAGTAACAAACATTCAAACATCCAAACATCTAAACTTTCACATTTATAATATAATTAGTAGGATTTACAATACTTGTGAACGTCATAGAAGCTACGCCATCGGTTCGCAAACCTTGGAGAAGAAGCGGCAAGAAACTCCAAGGGTTGTTTTTTTTCACAGAGTCGTCAAATTGAAAAATGACCTTAACATGGTATGACTAAGGTCAGTTTCCATCACAATTACACAATGGGTTATGATAAATACAGTTAAGTATAGGCGAACTAATGGTCGTAGCGGTGAACAATTTTCAATTACGAACTCTACTTAAAGCTTTAATATTAGTTAAAAACAAAAGACAATTCTATATATACTGCAAGTTGCGCCATACATGTTTCAAATGTAATTCTTAATAAAATGAATATAAACAAAAGAAAACACATTTTAAGGCAAGCAGATAAGAGCAGACCCATTCCCACTGGCAGCACCCGTTCACGAGCATGACGCATGAACCAGCCATCGCTTCGCTCAACCATATTTTAGGGAACGTAACGACCCGCCTCACGAATATTAAGTTTATAAAATGCCCATTTTTGAATAAATAAATGTATTAACTTAAAATGTATGCTCGTATTAAGTAGATACATTTATGCTTACTGTAACGTGCCGTAGGTAACCGCAGCATACGTGGCGATATCAGGGCGTAATCCAATAGTGACAACGGAGATTTAGCCCAGTAATTGCTCTATTGAATATTCAAACTTAGTTGACGACCTAAATACCCTGCCGATTAGCTTCTAGCGCATTTTAGCTACCAATCAATTTGATAAGCCCCGTTTTAATCATACAAGTATGCATTTAAATTTATTATAATGAAATAATTTGTTAACATTGCTTGCAGGTATTTGGTGTATTTTGATAGATTATATTCTTACATTTACATTACCTATATATTTTTTGCTTGGAAGAAAAATGATAATTTTTACTAGAACGTAATTTTTTGGCAGGTGGCGGCATACTTCAAGATTATCTCGCTGCACAACCCACGAAATGTGTAGGTATTGTGTAAATGTGTAAGTATTAAAATAGAAACAGACTGTTTCTATTTTAATACTTACATGAAGTAAAGAACACGCCCGACTTTCATTTACCAACATACCATAGGTCTATCAAATTAAATTCGTTGTCTTAGTTTTTGGTGCGTAATGAATGATATAATTTCATTTGGTATAATATCATTTCAATAACGTTCATCCTACTAATATTATAAATTTAAAAGTTTAGATGTTTTAATGGTTGGACATTGGTTGTTGATCAATCACGCCAAAACGGTTGAACGGATTTGGCTGAAATTTGGGACACAGATACTTTGTAGCCTGTAGAGGAACATATGCTACTTTTTATCCACTCAATGGTTCCTTGCCTCCCGGAGGCAAGTATTTTTACCCGCCCCAATGGTTCCTTGCCTCCTGGAGGCAAGCTGACAGCTAATTAAAATACTTTAATTAATTATGTCAAATCACTCTCTGTTCCTATCCAACTTATACCAATCTTAATCTAGACACCTTATTTTAATCGTAGAACAAGAAATTAGTCCAATTTGATAAAAAATTGCCGGATTATATTCGATTGAAGTTCGCCGACTTGCTTGCCTCCAGGAGGCAAGGAACCATTGCGTGATTTAGGCAATGTTAGCTAAGTATGGAAAAATAAAATATAAAAATATAATTAAATATATTGTACTAAATATGTTGTAATACATTAATATATACTTGTTATGCCCTCAATACCCATAAAAAGTATATATAAAAAATTTATCTACTTACAAAAAAGAAGTCGATACGAAATCGATCCATACTTTAGTAGCCCGTAAGGGTGATTCTTTACTTATATTTTTATATCTTTAATTAAACAATATTTTTCTAAAAGAGAGTTATCTTTTTTTTACTTTTATCTAATAACAACATTGTAAACTATTATTTAAGCACAATTTGGTCTGTAATAATTGTTTATTTATTAGTATTTATTGCATGTTTTAAAAAGAAATCGGTAAAACATTTCCTTTTCTGCAACTTCAACTCGCTGTTTCTAATTAAATCGTAATAAAAATCCATCTACAAACCATACTATCTTATTGCAAATTTAACTAGCATTATAAATCAATGATTAGTTTTTATTAAATCTTTCTAGTTTTTAAGTAAAACTTAATTTAAAGCCGAGCGAGCGAAGCGGAGCGGAGCGGAGCTGTGCTGAGGAACCATTGCCCCGTAAGCATATTTAAGCGTGCGTAACCATTGAGTGGTTATTCCGGAAAAATATCACATTTCCGCAGGATAACGACGTGTAGTCCACGCGGGCGAAGCCGCGGGCAAGGTTTAGATGTTTGGATGTTTGTTGCATAATCACGCCAAAACGGCTGAACGGATTTGGCTGAAATTTGGGACACAGATTCTTTGTAGCCTGGAGAGCAACATAGGTTACTTTTTATCCCGGAAAAATATCACATTCCTGCGGGATAACGTCGTGTTGTCCACGTGGGCGAAGCTAAATGTTCTTTAGTACTAAATGTTCTTTAGTAACCACATCACGTGCTTTACTAAGCTTTTATCTACTACCAATATTTTTCGGTAGCTTAATAGTTCGACAAGATATTATGCAATAATCCTGTGGACCGATGAAGATTTACCGTTTAACCCGTAATGGATCCTTTGAATATTCAAATCGTGAGCGGACGGTCCGACTAAATGCCTCTGAACACAGTGCATGTGGTTTATACCACACTCTACATTTATACTACTTTCCATTGAATAGTAAAATGTGTTTGAGTGTTACTTTAATGACACTTTCTATTTTTACTTTTAAATTGGTGGATTTATAACTTCGATCAAAAATACCACCTTGTTGATCAAAGATTTATAATCTAACTGAAGTTTTGTTGAAATAAACATTAATTGATATAACAGTTTAGTAATATAAAACATTATTCGTTTATTAGTCAGACGATATCATTTGCTTTTTATTTTAAAAACGTACTATCCAATACCCGTAGCTTTATACACTTATCATTTTGTAGCGGGGGCCCTCCCTGCACCAACCAGCATGCAGCATATTAGTTCATTTGCTTGTAAATAAATTAAACTCAGATTTGCGTGATTATTTTGAAACGTTATGATAATATAAATTGCTCTGTTGTTTCTTAAGCCGCGTACAGACAGCGCGAGGCGTGCGACACGAATGGTTCGTCTGCATATGACGGTACATTTATACGTGCGTCCCGAACGACACATGCTCAAGCTGAGCACGCAAACCACCACGCACGGTGTTCGTCAGTAGAACACGCAAACAACACCTGTCCGTCCACACGGAGCGCACGGGGCGGCGGCGGCGGCGGCGGCGTGCGGAACGAGCGTATGCCGCGAATGCTCACTGTGAGCACACACGTCTACACATCCCGAGGCATGTGAGACGAACCATTCGTGTCGCACGCCCCGCGATGTCTGTACGCGGCTTAATATGTACATTAAACATTGCCATAGACAACATATAAAAAGTTAAGCTCCATGCTGACAACCTGAAAACATGCTGACAACCAACGTTAGTGTCAGTTGTCAGTCATAGAGTAACTTGTGTCAGTGTTGTCATGGTGTTGTCACGCAGTTGTCATAGTGGCAAATATAAAATTGTGTTTTAGATTGCCGGTTGCTAATTTTTAAAACCTTTATATAATTTGACGCAATCTTTTTATTTGTTTTGAGTTGTTTTACAATAAAATACATAATGCCGTGGGGCTGGGAATGTCGGGCAAAGTTGATCAAGCAGCGAACGCTGAAGCCTACCGAACGCAAGGGACTGGTGTCCGGGGAAGCGCCCACTCCGGGGCCGCCCCACTACGAGCCTCCAGAGATATTCTGTAAGTATTTCCAGAACTATGGTCCATTTTCTTGGTCCTGCAAAGTATGATCTCCGATTAACCATACTGCCTCCGGTTTCCGCACCACCGGACGGAGATGCGGCGTGAGTGTGTTTATACACTGCGGGTTTTTATGCAAATCAAGATTCTTCAGCCAAAGTTAAGAAGTGCACTACCACAAACCGGAGCAGTGTGCGGTGCAGTGTGAGAATCGCCTATTTAATGTATTTCACATTCGCGAAAAGCAAAAGGTTATTGCAATACAAATTGCTCACTATAAATAAATAGTGAATACTATAAATATACGAAAAGTGGAATCTTTAAGTAGGTACCATGTTTTGTTTTTATTCGAGTCTTCGGTATTTCTGCGCAGTCGCATGCTCCATCATTGAACACGGAGACATGTTAATAATTACTAGTTATGTTTAATTAAAATGTTAAAGTTCCCACTTTTTCAACCGCTTTTTCATTGATTTAGGGAGGTGTGATAAAAGAGCAAGTCATTGATAGATAGAAGTTTAACTTAGGCTTCTTCATTACGCTTCGTATTTCATTTCCAAGGTGGCAAAGGTTTCTCCAAAATCAAACGCGCCCCGGCCTACACCTTTGGCCACCTCACACCTGTGACCTTGGCGAAGCCAGCAGCGGCGCCTAATGCGCGCATGTTCAATGTGCAGGGCTACAGCAGAGCGGGTAAGTCGATACTTCAAAATGATTACATTCCTGCTTTAGTTGACAAAAATGCATGATCAATAATGGTTCCATTCTTTTAATTAAAGCAATGAAAGGGCATTTTTACGATGAGGATTGTTCATGTTTAATTTGACTAAAATTTACAAAATTGAAGATTCAACCTCAAATAATAGTAACCTTGAATATAACGTTGTAATGTTGTGATGTTTAAGCAACTATACATAGTTTCAGACATATAGACACGTTGAAAATGTATGTTTGCCTGAACATCAGCCCAGGGCTTATATACCGATTGTGTACCGTGTCCACCTCACCAATCATTTTGTACCAACATTCGGCTGATTGCGAAAATAGACATTCATGACTGCTAAAGAGACTTTATTTCGAATTATCTTTCATATTTCACCCTTGAGATAACGAGACATCCTCTGCCCCCGATACAGACATTTGTAAATTGCCAAAAAATATATTAAAGTTTAAATGACTAAATGAATTTTAGACTTTTAGAAATAAAATTCCGATTTTCACGAAGGCCCGTCAGTAAAAGCCTTCGTCAAAGGGACGAGGTAAAGGTTCGTTAATATAATCTCGTGTGACTAAGTACGTTATTTATCTCTTAGTTTAATGGTAGCCTACACTGTAAAATATCACATGACCGGCGCTCGGCGTTAGGGCTCCAGCCAGACCCAAATTAAAACGAATATTCTCACTTTGCTATTTTGTAGCGAAATGATTATCTTAGTGAGACTTCATCTTGTATTACTTATCTTGCAATAAGAAATAATTTTGTTCTGCCGCCTTATGATAAAGCTCATAAAACGTATGACTCACTTTTCACCAACATTCACTTTTTCATCGAAATGTAAAGGTTCCGAACCAAACTGGTAAAAACAAAACCCTGGTACTCTGTCTGTCTGTCACAAATTGATATCTCGAGACTTGTGGAATATTTTTAGATGACGTTTGCCTAACTAGCAAAATAGTTAATAAGTAAATAAGAGAGAAACTAAAATATATATTTTTTGCATTCTCAAATATTTTTTTTAGGCTGCATGGTTTTCGACTTTTGATGAAAAATGTAGAAAATATACCGTCCCCCCATCTCTGAAGTTTGTATAGAGAAAAATATGAAATTATTTTATGTAATAGAAGTTTATGTAAGGATTACAGTAAAAATAAAACGATGTCTCTATATATTAAACTTTTTCAGAAATCATCAACAAAAATTACATTTGTTCTACTATCGGTCACGAGATGGCGCTGACCTAAAACTGTAATATTATTCTACACCGCAAATTTTTTGACGGATATAGCCGCGTTGATGTCATTTTTACGTTTTATTTACCTACTAGCTGTTGCCCGCGACTTCGTACGCGCGATGTAGTGACTTTTGTGTTCGTTTAGTTTATGTGTGTTTGTTGCCTAGATTTCATAACGCTCTTCTTGAAGTCCTATTCTCTACTAAAAGGGTCTAAAGCAGGCTAGGATATGAACATGGTATGTTGTTATCATAATAATATGCTGCATGAATATAGTTGAGCCCTCATTCATAGATCTGTCCGTCTGTCAAGAATCTTTTTCTCAAACATGCGTGGGAAATCAAGCTGAAATTTATGTCAAATTAAATACTGAAGTCTGCAATCTCTTAGAGGCGAGAAAAAAAAAAACAAACTTCTCTTCTCTTCTTCATAAATCAAAAGGGCTACATGCATCTCGATTTTATTTTAAATCCCATTTAGCTACTTGTTGTTACCGATCGCGATTTAAATTTAAACCGCTATCTAGGTCGGTTTAGGCTGTCAAATCTCGATTTACAGTAAGTTGTGATAACTTATCTTAACACAAAAGTCACTATACCGCGCGTAGAAAACAAAGTCGCGGGCAACAGCTAGTATTTTCATATTGTTTTTATACGCAAAAATGCATGTATCACACATAACAGTGTATAATGATAATGATTATTTTGAACAGCCGTCCTTCGTTCTTCGACGTTGCTTGCTAGCGGGCAATACCTAGATCTATTCTACGCGAGATTCATAAGACTGAACCACACCAAACGATCCATCTTGGATTGGCCAACCACGATCTAAGATTGGGGATCATGGATCGTGAATCTTATTTGTTCTCTTGGATCGCACGAGGCACGTCCACTCCGACCACTACTATGGAGCTCCGGTGGAGCGCACTCTTGCCGCGCGCGATTAGAGCGCGTTTAGTGTGGGTCCGACTCAGCAGCACGCGCGCTACTATAAAATGAAAAGAGATTGTGTGTATCCATAATAAATAAATGTGAAAGTGGGTTTGTTTGTTTGTCCGTCTTTCACGTCAAAATGGGTGCAACGGATGGACGTGACTTTTGGCATGGGAACAGTTTGGCAGCTGAAAAGTGACATACTTAGGCAGCCATTACAAAGTCAATCTGGATCGCAATCCGCGATCAAAATCAATGATCGCGATCCAGATTGACTGTGTACGAAGTTGATTGACGGATCGCGATCTTGATCGCAAAATATCTACATAGTAAATCTCGATCGCGTGTTATGTGTGTGCATAGTTACTGTTAAGTAAATAATCAGTGTGTCCCATACTTTATTCGTTGTAGTGTGTCCCTAGCCTTATGCTATTATTTTGCAATGTAACAATAAAATTGTTTTTCTTTAAATTAATGTCGCAGCGTCAGCGACTAGAATATTCCATACGGACGATCGCTGACACTGCGAATCCCATTCCTTTCAATTTATTTCGTAATTACGACATTATTATATTGACCGGCCTCCATCGCGGAGCTGCCTCTGTTGTCTTAGACCTAAGTTTTATTTTAAATAAATATATTTTTTTATGATCCTATTCTGGCTCTGCTTTAATTGGCGCAGTCGGTAGGATCCGTCGCGTTCGCGTTTTCCGAAAATCGAGAACGGAATAGCCCGTTTTAACGGTCGTCAGCGAGGATCCAGAACCTTTCGCGGTAGCCAGAACAAGGACAAGGCGTTGGGCAGTCATCACAGAAGGAAACCAAGATGATCGCAGTGCAGTTCCTGTAAGTGCTTGTTATCATTTCGTTGTTATCCCTGACTTCCCACTCCGATCGTTGCACTATTACTTTTAGTGTTTCGTTAGAAATTTAATAATCATTTTAGTAGTAAAATTACGTTCATAATATAGTTTCAAGTAAATTCTACAAAAATCTAGAGTTTGCATTAGTTACAAGCGACTAAAATTAATAAGAACCTTATTTAGGTATAAAGTAATTATCGTATGGTATCGCGTTACCGTGCCTTTTTCACAGAATTAGTGTCATTTTATTTGTTGAAAGTAATTAGCTACTGAGTAGTTCGTTTAATTTAGTATTTAACTAACAATTATTTTTATTTCAGCTCTTTATTGATTGATATTTTTGTGTGTGTATTTTTTACTTACTTGGGTGTTTCGCGTATATTTAATAATGGCTAACGAACAAGATAGAATTCAACTTATCCATCTGGTCTTAAAAAACGTTCCACAGTTTAATGGTGATACAAATAGGTTGTATAGATTTATAGCGACTTGTGATAACCTCACAAATACTTATTTTGCTCAGGAATATCCTGTTTCAAACTCCACTTTATTAAATGGTATTTTAAATAAAATTATTGGTGAAGCCGAAGACGTTTTAAATATTAGCGGAAATAATACTACCTGGCCAGACATACGTAGGACATTAATAGAAAACTTTGCTGATCAGAGAGATGAGACGACTTTAAATCGTGATTTAACTTTACTTAGGCAGGAAAATGAAACGGCTCAGGAGTTTTACGTCCGTTGCCAACAAATGTTAAGTAAAGTAGTAAATTTTATTAATCTTAATATAGCCGATGCGGCTACTAAGGAAGTTAAGCGAACATTTTATATGGAACAAACATTACAGACTTTTATTTCAGGATTAAAGGATCCGTTAGGCTCTCAAATAAGATGCATGCAGCCTACTTCTTTACCTATGGCTTTAAAGTACGTCCAGAAAGAACAAAATATTAAGTATATGCAGACTACATTCCCTAACGCTAGTACTAGTAAACCCGTAGAGGTCCGTAAACAACCTACATTTGTTATGCCCCCTCCGGCAATGCCAATAGCTATGGCCACGCCACCGCAAAGGGTTGCTACTGCAAACCATAACCCTTTTTCCCATACTCATAAAGTTTTTAGAGGTAATGGACCAGTTCAGAACTACCCAGGTTTTAGGCACACGTACAATAGTAATAATAATAACCAGAATCGCTATTTTAATGCTCCTCGACCGCAATTTAATTACGGTGTCCAACAAAGACCCCAAGGCTCGTATCCTAAGCCTATGAGTGGTGTAAGCATGATCAAACCTCGGTTTAGGCCGGGAGGACAAGATCTTACTAATTTCCAAAACCCTACTACGAGGTATTTTAGATCCCGGGAAGTAAATATGAATGAGGCTTATCCTTGCGAAAACGAACAGAACTATTATTATACGCAAGAACCATATGAGTCATATAATCAGGTTGATGAATATTATGCAGTAGAGTGTCCGAACAATAATTATGACGAGTTTTCTATTAAAAATACTGATGATTCCACTTCCGAATACAATGATCAGGATTTTCAGGACGTTACGGAGACAAACCAACCCTCGTAACTGAAATTAACTTACAAAGTAATAGAGTATTACCTTATATTCAGATTGAGAATCCTCCATTAAAATTACTCATAGACACAGGAGCAAACCAATCTTTTATCTCTCCAGAGGCTGTTAAACGTTATTTTTCTGATTTTCCAGTTATTTACGAACCTTTTGTTGTGACTAATATTCATTGCACTACAAAAAATGATTACGCAATAAACTTGCCATTTTTTAACGAATTTAATGAGTCGGGATACTCCAAGTTCTTTATTTATAAATTCCATGATACTTTTGATGGCTTACTAGGACTCGACTTCCTTAACCGAGTGAAAGCTCGAATCGATTTGGGTGAAAACTTATTAAAAACTAATAACTCCATTAACAAAATTCAGATGTTAAAGTCAGGTGTTCATAATTTATATGAGTGCATTATCAGAGCGTCCAGTACGGAACGACTTAAGTTACCGGTGTCTTGCAAATACGGTGACATTATAATCTCTGAAACAAATGTTAACGGTTGTCTAATACCTGATACAGCCACTACCAGCCATGACTATAAGGCATACGTCGAAGTTACTAATAACACATCTAACGATATAATATTTAGTTTAAACGAACCTTTGCAATGTAGTTCAGTAAAAAACTTTGATTGTTTTAATTTAGATATACTATCCAGTAATAATATTGGTGTAAAGTCTTTGATTCGAACAGATCATTTAAACCCAGAAGAAAAAGCGAACTTAGAGCGGCTATGCGAGCGCTTTTGCGATATTTTTTATTATGAAGGTCAAGATCTTACATTTACAAATTCTGTAAAACATAAAATTAATACAGTTGATGAGATTCCAATATATACAAAAAGTTATCGATACCCATATATACATAAAGATGAAGTTCGCGAACAAATTAATAAAATGTTAAAACAAAAGATCATACAACCTTCAAGTTCGCCTTGGTCTTCTCCAATCTGGATCGTTCCTAAGAAGGCAGACGCCTCCGGCAAAAAGAAGTGGAGACTTGTAGTAGATTTTCGTAAACTTAATGATAAAACAATTAACGATAAATACCCTATTCCAAACATAGCCGATGTTCTTGACAAATTAGGGAAGTGTAACTATTTTACTACCCTTGATTTAACAAGCGGATTTTACCAAATACAAATGCATCCCTCTGATATCCCTAAAACCGCTTTCAATGTCGAAAATGGACATTACGAATTCCTCAGAATGCCTATGGGCTTAAAAAATGCACCATCTACCTTCCAAAGGGTGATGGATAACATACTAAGAGGCTTACCTAACACCGTTGTCTATTTAGATGATATTATAGTATTCTCCACATCCCTTAACGAGCATTTATTAAACTTAGAATCCCTATTTCAAAGACTAAGAGAAGTTAACCTAAAAATTCAATTAGATAAGTCAGAGTTTTTAAAAAAAGAAACCCCCTTTTTAGGACATATCATCACTTCCAATGGTATTAAACCTAATCCAGATAAAATAAGGGCTATAGAAAACTACCCTATCCCCAAAACACCTAAGGAAATCAAAGGTTTCCTGGGGCTATTAGGTTATTATCGAAAATTCATCCCACAGTTTGCTAAAGTTACCAAACCACTGACTAACTGTTTGAAAAAGGGTGTAAAAATTGAATTAACTCCTCAGTACGTTAATTGTTTTAACCATTGTAAGTCACTTCTTATGAACGACCCTATCTTACAATATCCAGATTTTTCTCAGGATTTTAACTTAACCACAGATGCTAGTAATTTTGCCATTGGTGCTGTCCTGTCTCAAGGCAAAATAGGATCAGACAAGCCTATTGCATATGCGTCCCGTACTCTGAACGACAGTGAGGTGAATTATAGCACCATTGAAAAAGAGCTTTTAAGCATTGTATGGGCTACTAAATATTTTAGGCCATATCTGTTTGGTCGGAAATTTCATATAATAACTGATCACAAGCCCCTCACTTGGTTAATGTCACTAAAAGAACCCAACTCTCGCCTGGTCCGATGGCGACTACGATTAGAGGAGTATGATTATGACGTTCAATATAAAAAAGGAAAGCTTAATAGCAACGCGGATGCTTTATCCCGTATAGAGATCAACGCTAACACAGTTGATTTAGACGATGTTTCTATGATAAATAATGTTCCCATTTCGATAGCAGATGATGTAGGTACAGTACATAGTAATCAAGAAGATCCTATTATGATATTGCCTTATACAAAAAAACCTTTAAATGAATTTAATGTGCAGCTAAAAATTAACGTACAAACTATGTCTATAGTTAAGCCAAAAATAAAACGTACATTTCCCGGAAAAATTAGGTATACTAGTCAAGTTGGCATAAATACATTTGAACAGGATATTATAAAACTTTTTAAGGAATATGTTAGTCCAAATAAACAGATAGGTATTTTGGTCAATAAAGATTATCAGGAACAACTAGTTGTAATTTTACAGAAAGTATTTAAAAATAATGCATACAATTTGATGCTTTGTGACGTCATGTTAGAAGATGTTATTGAGGAAAGTAAGCAGAAAGATATTGCTAGTAAACATCATGTTGGCAAAAGCAACCATCGAGGCATTCAGGAAAATTGTGCAGCCCTGAAAAGAAAATATTACTGGCCTAATATGACGAAAACCGTTTCCGAAATTATTAATACCTGTTTAGTATGCAACAGTAGTAAATACGAAAGGCGACCAATAAATGCCGAGCTTCAACTAGTACCTATAACCACTAAACCATTTGAAAAAGTATTCATAGACATACTTACTATTAATAAAGAAAAATACTTAACTGTAATAGATAGCTTTTCAAAGTACGCGCAAGCCTATTTACTAACTGCAGCAGATGCTATCTCTGTTGCTAAAGCTTTACGAATTTACTTTTCCCATCACGGAACCCCCCAACTAATTATTTCAGACCAGGGTCAAGAATTTAAAAATAATGTTATTCAGGAATTATTAGATATGTATAAAATCAAAACCCACTTTACCACTATCAGAAACCCTCAATCTAACGGCACCATAGAGCGATTTCATTCTACTTTATTAGAACACGTTAGAATACAAACAGGATTGTACGCAAATACATCAACCTGCGAGTTAGTAGTAAACGCGGTTATTGCCTATAATAGTAGCATTCACTCAATGACTGGTAAAGCACCTTTTGAAGTCGTTTCAGGACACCTGGATAGTCAAGACCCGTTAGATATTAACCAAAACAAAGAATATATTCAGCAATATGTCTCTGAACATAAAAAATTTACCGAGACCCTTTATAAAAATATTCATGACCTTACAACTGAAAAGCATGAGAAACAAATAGAATACCATAACAAGGATCGCGAACCCTTACCATCAGTTTCACCTGGCCAAATAGTATTCGAAAAAACGGACACAAGACAAAAAACAGATCCTAGGTACAAAGTAAGAGTAGTTCAAGATGTCGATCCTCTCGCTATCGATCTTGGTAAAGGTCGTAGAGTAGCTAGACGTAATGTGAGGCGGCCCTTAAAAAATACAATTAATTTGTTACAGGATGATCATAGCGACTCTTCTGACAGCACGAGCTCAGCAGGAAGTTGTTATAACCCCCCTTGAAAACAACCCTGGAATACTTCCATTTAAATTAGGGAAAGCTAAACTCATAGAATATGAGCATAGTTTCGTACATTCTATAGAATTAGATAGTTTAAGAGAATCGATAGAAACCATTATCAAACAAAAAAATCAAATGGATAGTTTAGAGAGTAAATTTAAGGAAATAGAATTTGATAATCATATATATTATTATAAAAAGCAATACATATCGGATAGTATAGAAAAAATTAAAGATATGTATAACAGTCTAACTAACAACAGGTTTAGAAGGGGATTAATAAACGAATTAGGATCCTTAATAAAAAGGATATCCGGGAACCTAGACTATAATGATGCTATTCGATATGATTCTGCTATTAGAAATTTAGTTGATAATCAAAATATTATCGTAAGTAAAGTTAATAAGGATATATCTATCAATAAACGAGCTCTACGTGAAATCAATATTACTATTTCAGGGACTGGTAGAAAATCAAAGTCATATTCAAAGTTCTATCAACCAATTGTATAACATAAGTTCGAAGTATGATTTACACTTCAGAAAACGACTATATCTTGATTCAATTTATCTTGAATTAAATAATAATATAGTAACGCTTACTAAATTCTTAACTAATATAGAAAATATATTGGCATTCACTAAATTAGGTATATGTCATCATGAGATAGTAACAATTTCTAATATCCAGGATATAATAAATATTTTAGAAAGTAATTACAGTAGCGATAGACTAGTTCCGGTTAGGTTTAATGAACTTAGGGATTATTATGATATTATAAGGACAGGTTCTTATTTTAAAGGGAATACTATAGTAATAGTGCTCAAGGTCCCTATCCTTGACCCCCTACCATACACCTTATATAAATTATTTCCAGTTCCCACTATTCATCAGACCATTCTCATTCCCCATAAACCTTATATAGCAATGAATGGTAATAAATACAGCTACATAGATAGAGAGTGTAAGCACTTAGCAGATTTAAATATCTGCATAGAGAAAAACAGGATAACATCTCAATCACCAGATTGCATCCATCATCTTATAGTTCACCAAGTAGTGACACCCATATGCAGCTTTGTCAAAATTAAGAACACAATGGAAATCATAGAACAACTAGATGAAGCAAACTATCTTTTAAATTTGCCGAATCGTACAAAATTGGAATCAAAATGCAAGTCCGATGTATTCTCTGTATGCAAAGGTAGCATTCTTGTGAATATTCCCGAAGGCTGCTCCCTCTCAACACCTACATCTAAAATCATAAATAAGAATAACAAGATCACAGGCTCGCCCGTCAGACTAATCTCGTTAGACTTAACACCTACAAACCTGAATGAATCTACACCAACATTAGATATAAAAGATATCTCGCTTAGCAAACTGCATGAACTGCAACATCTTATAGAAAGAGAAGATCCCATAGTACCCAGAAACGTCGACATTACCTCCAGCCATATTGCACTTACAGTCCCTATTTACATCCTTTTATTGCTGATCATTATTGGAGTCATTATCTACAGACAGATGAAAAAACATAAGAAGCAAAAGGATCAAATGAAACAAGCAGCTTCCAGCATCCCTGTAACACCGACCACCCCTGCAGCATCCAGTAACAAGACAACGTTGACTGCAGACCCAACTTATGCCACGCCATTCTCTCTCCAAGTGAGATAATGGCTCATCTGAGGATGGAGGTGTTATGTGTGTGCATAGTTACTGTTAAGTAAATAATCAGTGTGTCCCATACTTTATTCGTTGTAGTGTGTCCCTAGCCTTATGCTATTATTTTGCAATGTAACAATAAAATTGTTTTTCTTTAAATTAATGTCGCAGCGTCAGCGACTAGAATATTCCATACGGACGATCGCTGACACTGCGAATCCCATTCCTTTCAATTTATTTCGTAATTACGACATTATTATATTGACCGGCCTCCATCGCGGAGCTGCCTCTGTTGTCTTAGACCTAAGTTTTATTTTAAATAAATATATTTTTTTATGATCCTATTCTGGCTCTGCTTTAATTCGCGATCAAGATCACGATCAGTGATCGCGATCTGGATGGACTGTGTAATGGCTGCCTTAGGCTACTTTTTATCCCTGAAAAATATAACATTCCCGCGGGATAACGTCATCGTTTAGTCCGAGCGGGCGAAGTCGCGGGCGGAAGGCTAGTATTTTGACATTTCCTATTTGTGAGAGCTTGTAATTAACTTTTTTTAAGTAAGTAACAGATATAAAATGTAATGATATAAGTACCATTTAATTATTTAAATTTTAATCAAAATCATTTATATTGTAAGCTTTCCTAGTAAATAAATGAATAAGTAAATAAGTTAGAATGAAAACTATTTTTAATACTTATTCCATTATTTTATTTAATGGGTAAGTGGAAGGTACCTACGGCTGAAGGCCTATAAGGAGCCAGAGCCGGTTAAATGGCATAAAAAATGGTAGGTAGGTGTAGGTATACCTCAATACTTATAAATTCCTTGGTATACCTACACATATTGTTTAATGAGCAAATTTTTTAAAATGACATAGGTATCATTTTGTCTACATTGCGACAAACTTATTTCACACAGTGGTTATTTCTTGGTACTAAATATACTGTTGACTGCCGGCAGTCCATTTTGACAGTTAATTTTGTATTGCTAGTGGCTCCTCCACCACCATTGTCACCGGGTCAGATATGTTTGTGGCACTATACTTACTGTAGCGACATCTAGCGTCGAGTGGAAATGAGAAATAGAAATATTACATCAATAGGGTGAAAACTTCAGTCTTGGCCACTGCCCCGAGTACTTACTTAGCTTAAAACATTTCGTTAATAACTTTTGCTTTTTAATATATACTTTTTATCTATGACTTTTAAGTCATAATAACAATAGTAAGAATTCCTTATAACTTAGGAATATTATTCAATAAACGTTTTTCAGTTAACATCAAATTAGATGTTTCTTTTATTTTATCTAAGTTAGTTAAGTATTGATTTCTCGATGTATCTTTTAAAATTTGATTATCAAAAAACACATCAATCGGCACCCTTCGCACATTTTAAGTTTAAAAAATAGGTTTTCAATTGACTAAAATAAAACTAAATTTCGTAAGGATACGTATAGTTATATGTTTTTAACTATGTTTGTCCATGAATTTCTCAAAATCTAAAGGCATATCGAGATGATTCTATTTGATTTATATTAGGTGTATTCTTACTTTGAGAACAGTCTAAGATTCATCAAAATCGGTTTAGTAGTTTTCGATATGTGGGTATATTATGGTACAATATACACTAAAGCTTAAGAAATAAAAAGTAATTTAAAAAAAAAACTGACTGGCACCGACCTCAAAAAGGTACCTTAATTAAAGATATAATTTTTTCCTTTTCAGGTGAAAAATACTTTTTGGAGTCGGTTATTTTTTTTTTTAGTTTTTTATTATTGTAAGAATTTAAAAATTTAAACAGAAGTATAAGATACATTCTTGACAATTTTAGATATAAATTTAGTATTTTATAGATACCTACTTAAGACTATAAGCGAAAGAAGAGAAAAACATCTTAAAGTGCAACAGAGGGGGCTTTCACCCTACTTAATATAATCATTCGAATGTAGGTACTTTTGTGAGAGGTACTTATATCGTAATCGTACTGACTTCCTGCGCCATCTATTGCTTAGTAGTTATAATGACATAAATAACATGTTTTTTTTTAATGATTTTATATGGGCCTGGATGGGTTTCAATTTATATTATGTTTTGAAGCAGGTAAAAAAAAATAACCATGATTCAACGATTAAATATAACGTATTTTCATAATCATGTGGCGCCATCTATTTTAGTAAGAATCAGTTTTTGTATTTTCCCGTAGGAATAAGGGGTTTTTACGCGACAAAAAGTATCCTATACTTTTTTCAGAGTAACCAGTTGGCTTCGTACAGAATTTCATAAAGATCCGTTCAGTGGTTTTTGCGTGATCCCGGCACAAACAAACAGACAAACAGGACAACAGACAAACCGACAAACAGACAAAAAATTTAAAAAAGATATTTATACGCTCTATTGCTTATTTCTAACATGTTCTGGTATTTTTTTTGCAAATATCTTCAATGTACAGACACGGAAAGTCTACGATTTTATTATATGTATAGATGTATATTATGATTGTACGGAACCCTCGGTGCGCGAGTCCGACTCGTTCTTGACCGGTTTTTTTTCTCAAAGAATGAATGTATCTCTACAGGAGTGTATCGAGTGACTCACGGGGTGGTAACCCCCCAGCTTGAGCCGCCTGGCGATAAGACAAAGGTGCCTGGCCCCGGTACACATGCGCCTCGCACCATTCAGATCCGGTACAAGAGACCCCCGGCCTACACAATGCGGCCTGCGGCTCGCCCACCTTACCAACCTGAGGACCAGTGGACCCCGCCACCTAATATGTACTTGCCGCCTATTCCTTGCAAGTACGTGTAGTTATTACAGCGACAGTGTTTTTTACACCTTTAGTTGTCATGGTACGCACGTGCCTGGAACTATTCAGATGCGGTTCAAGATATCCCCGGCCTACAACATGTCGGCGGCAGTTCACCCCCCTTGCCAACCTGAAGACCAGTGGACTCCGCCACCAAAATATACTGGCTGCCTATTCCTGGATAGTATGTTTATTTATTTCTTTATTGTCCTGGTACCCATGTGCACTGGACTATAATTGAGATCCGGTACAAGAGTCTCAATCTTTCATTCGTAGGAGGTTTCCAGCTTACACTCGGGGGAATATGGCTCGAGACTTGAAGGTGTATCTTTGCCAGGGACTAGCTTGCACGATTCTAGCTTAAAATACATGAAAAATAGACATAGTTATTGGTTTTGTGATGCCTCGCTAAAAGAAATAAACGTGTTATCTACTTTTGTTTACAACCTAAATGAAATGAAATGAAATTTATTTGCAAAACACACACTCTACTGTCACTGCATCCAATGATTTTAGAAGTATTTTCTCAATCTTTCATTTACAGGAGGTATCCAGCTTACAGTCTGGGGAATATGGCTCGGGACTTGAAGATGCAAGCCTTGCCAGGGCCTAGCTTGCACGATTCTAACCTAAAATTCATGAAAAATAGACATTATTATTGGTTTTGTGATGTCTCGCCAAAAGAAATAAACGTATTATCTACTTTTGGTTACAACCTAAAATTTCACTCAATCCAACGATTTTAGAAGTGTTTTCTCAATCTTTCATTCATAGGAGGTATCCAGCTTACAGTCTGGGGAATACGGCTCGGGACTTGAAGATGCAAGCCTTGCCAGGGCCTGGCGAGCACGATCCTAACTTCAACTACGTGAAAAAGTCTAAGCCTGCCTTCTCTTTCGGGGCGCCGTTTAGGTCGCTGAAGCCACCTAAAGCCCCGGCTCCGAATACTTATTGCGAGAAAAAGGTTTGTTATCTAAATATTTCTTTCTATAGCATTTTTCTCAAGGTCCGTTAATTCATACACGCTTTTATAGGAAGTTCCACTACTTACTTATGTAATACTTCCTGTATCTAAAAACATTATCAAATAGTTTATATTTCCATAGAACTTTTTAAAATATCCTTTTTTTTATCCGCAATGGCATCCACAATCTTCTTTTACAACTTTAATGGATTATTTTGACTTTGAATATCATTTTTAAAAAGTAAATAGCATAAAATCTTGTTCTGGAACATTATCGCCCATTTTCTGTTCTAACTCTTAAATTATACTATGAACCGTGAATAGCAACTGAATGTGTATTATTTGATGCTCGCTGTAGACTTAACAAAAGATAATGCTGAGTCAGTAACGAGAGTCGGTAACGTTTCCGCAACATCACAACCGCGTTCTTCCTAATGGCAAAATTCAAAGAATTTGTACAGAATGCATTTCATTATATTAAATTGCTGTTCTGGCGAACTGTTTTGGTTATACCTTATAAATTAAGCGTATGCATCTTATAGGTAAAATAAGATATAAGAAATCCAATTTATATTTTAAGCATGTCCATGTTACTAACATTATAAAGTTATTTAAGGCGCTACTTGCCGTCCACTAGCACCGTCAATTCATTTATTTTTATTATACGTATACCAAGATCAATATAGAAAAAAAAAACAATCATGCCTTTTTAAATTGTCTCTAATATTTTTTGAATAACTCTTCAACAGTTTTTATTCTTTCTGTAAGTTTTAAAATGGTTTTAAACAAAAAGTGGCCACTTTTGGTTTAAAACCATTTTGAAACTAGTACATAGAATAAAAAATAATAAAGAGTTAAGTATTTTAAAAAATATTAGGACTATTAGGAGACAATTTAAGAGGGCATGATTGTTTTCCTTTTTAAAATATTGATCTGGTTTACGTATTATAAAATAAATGAATTGGCGGCGCTAGTGGACGGCAAGTAGCGCCATAAAAATATTGAAATTTTGCTGAAAATATCGTAAAGAAGTGGATGGCTTTCCCTTGACTGCGGGTAAAGTCTATGCGACAAATAAAGAACAAAACTAGTAATTCAAATCCCGAAACATGAGTCGTTGAAAATTGGTTTCCTGTTCCAGTTTATGGTGCAGAAGAGAACAATACCCGCCCCATCCTTCGGTATACGGCACACCCCGTATTTGGGAAAGCCGGAAGTATACCTGAAGCCATCTAAACTCAATATTTTTACTGGCGATGGCAGTTAGTAAATGGGAGACGAGTAAATAGATTAGTACAATAGTTTGTACCTTGTCAAAGTATAAACAGCACTTTTCGGCAAGTTGCAATCCGACTGTGACCGTAATATTTAAAGTGACATGGTATGAAAGTATTCAGTTACTTTTGAGCGCGGTCGTACGTACGTTAATATAATACTCAGTCATTTAATATAGATTAAATGACTGACTAGTTTGTCCTGAAATCGGGTTTGGCCGGTAACATATACATAGGTATATGTTACCGGCCAAACCCGATTTCAGGACAAACTAGTTTTTCCTAGGCCAAATCAGGTTCATCGCGTTGATATTTCAGAGAGCGAGTTTGCCTCGGAAGTCCTGTAGGACACGTGATAGGTTAGAAGTTTAAGGCGGTCGCGAAGCGCAACGAAGCGATCACCTTTAACTTCGTCTTTTTTTTTGTGTCGTGTTCTACAGGACTTCCGAGGCAAACTCGCTCTCTGAAATGTCAACGCGATGAACTAGTTTGGCCTAGGAAATACTAGTTTGTCCTAAAATCGGGTTTGGCCGGTAACATAAATATATACAGTCACGAGCAATAATATTTAAACAACATAGAGCTGTGCCACTGAAGTCGTTCAATATTGTAATATGGTATTGTCCTATGTTGTTTAATATATTATTGCGCTTGACTTTATACAGGGCTTTTGTCAGTACGATATTCTAACCATTATTGTGGCAGTAGGCAAATTCTTTTCATAAATTAAGCAATGCAGGTTATGGGCTAGAATTTGATGTGTCTGCTAGACAGATGATGCCCAGAAATGAAGAAAATGAGGTTTTAATAACAAAATTGATTGCTTACTTGATGTTATTTATATGACGTGTTACCTACTTTATATTAACAAAAACAAAAATAAAGTTTACAGTTTAAATTTGTATTTTATTAAAACTCACGTCAGAGCTGACTTCAGAAAATTAAAGAAAACGTACGAACCGTCTGAAGTCTCGTAACGATCTAAAAGAAACTTTTATACTAAGTTCGTAAATTAACTTTAGAAAGACAAAAGTCGAAGCAGGCGCTAACTGGCCGAGTTAAATTAAACACTACTTTCTTTCCTCGGAAGTGCGCCTAAATGAGTTAAAGTTTACACGAAACTCATTCAACACTAGTTGAAGGAAGATGGCGGAGATATAAACTGCAATTTAATACGGCGGCCAAGCGGACACGGGCATTAAAACGCGATCAAAGTTAATTTCGTAAAGTTTTATTCGAACTTGGCCAGTCTGATTAGATATGCGCGGGGGTTTACCAGCCACTTTCAGAGAGCTAAGACGTATCACAACTTTCACAGGAAATATTAATATAAAAAAAATATTTATAAAAAAACATTTATTGCACACAAAGAAAGAGACAATAACAAAAGGAGACAAATAGTTTTAAGAGACCAGACAATTGGCGGCCTTATTGCTATATAGCAAACTCTTCTAGGCAACCTTGGGTGGAAAAAAAATCGAAAGGCCAGAAGGGAATTTAGTACTTAAGAATATCTTTAAAGTTGAGTGTCAAAGCTACTACGATGGCCCTCACTTCTTCTCCTTATTATAGTGTCGATAGTAAATTAGAACCTTAGAACCTAATAAACAGCAACGCCGGACCAAAACTCGGCTATACGGATCGCAGTATTGGTAGCCTCCATTATGTCCTCCTGGCCCAGGAGACCTGGGTGCCTACCATCAACTTTAAGACAGCGATTCAAAAATAGCGCGATGCAGAATAGGTTCCTAAAATGAATTGCTTTCTTTCGTACTATGACCTTCTGAAAACTGGATCGCAAATGAATTGCTAAATGTGAATGACCGAACGATTTGTGTCCTTATTTCTTCTACCCGTCTCTTTCACTCGATTCTGTCATGCCCGGAGAGTGAGAGGGACGGGTATAACCTGCAGGTGTCATGTTAGCTTGGCCGAGTTATAAGTCAAATAAGAGTTCTTGACAGCTTAGCGGCTGTGAAATGTCATTGAATGATGACTGAATCGCTGTCATTGATAATAAGCTGTCGTGGTACGAATAAGCGAAGCAGTGCCCGTAGTGTAAGTTTTTATGTCAAAAAACGCAAACTATTTCGATTCCGTATTTATGTCAATTTGTATGAAAACTGTATTAGCGCCTCTAGCGGCGAGTAGCGCACTTATATAGTTTTCATACAAACTGACATAAATACGGAATCGAATTAGTTTACGTTTGCTTGACATAAAAACTTGCACTAGGGGTACAGATCAGTTTAGGTCCTAAACAAAATCGCAATAAGAGTTGATGGTAGGCACCCTGGGTCCAGCTGGTAGGACACGCAGGGCACACGGAGGAGTTGACTCGACTCGACATCGACTGAGGCCCTCACTGTCTTTTTTACAAGCTTTTATTTAACTTGCAGTATAATCATAATAAATAAATATAAATATAAATAAATAAATAAGAAAATAAATAAATAAATAAATAAATAAAAATAATCATAATCATAATATTTTATGTATGTCCGTTCGGGTCAGATCTTGCATCCGATTTAGCTGAAACTTTGCATACAGGTTTGGTTTGGATTACAATACAATATTAAAGTACATTCAACAAAAAAGCTTGCCATAAAAACGAAGTTCATACAAAAAACTTTGTTTAGTTACTTTTTTAATATTAGTCTCTATCAATTCCCTAATATAACCACCGACCTAAAAGTGTTTTATCCTACTTCCTACTAATATTATAAATGCGAAAGTTTAGATGTTTGGATGTTTAGATGTTTGGATGTTTGTTACTCAATCACGCCATAACAGCTGAACGGATTTGGCTGAAATTTAGAAAACAGATACTTTGTAGCCTAGAGAGGAACATAGGCTACTTTTTATCCCGGAAAAATATCACATTCCCGCGGTATAACGTCATGTAGTCCACGCGGGCGAAGCCGCGGGCGGAAAGCTAGTGATATTATAAATGTGAAAGTTAAGATGTTTGGATGTTTAGATGTTTGTATGTTTGTTATTCGATCACGCCAAAAGGGCTGAACGGATTTGGCTGAAATTTGGGACATAGATACTTTGTAGCCTGGAGAGGAACGTAAGCCCAGATTTATCCCGGAAATATATCACATTCCCGCAGGATAACGTCGTGTAGTCGTCGCGGGCGAAGCCGCGGGCGGAAAGCTATAGTTTAACTATAAGTTGATATGAAAACTTTCCTTCTTTTTAACTTTTAAAAGTAGGTCCTATTCATTAATACTGTAAATAATACGAATACTGGGATTTATATCAAGAAGAATCATCTCCATATGACGTATAACTTTCAAAAAATTCATGGACAAACATACAAACAAATATATACACTTGTGAAATTTAGCACAACGTGCTTGAAAGCCCAAACAGAACGCTATTACTCAAATATTATCCAATTCCAACTATATCACATTCATAAAGGTCAAACTGATGACCTCCTTTTTTGAAGTCGATGAAAAAAAATATTTTCTGCAAATCTTTTTGAGGTTTAAGTCTCTGAGTAAGTTTGAGTTTTAACACATCACAAAAAAGTCTCTGAGTAAGTTTGAGTTTTAACACATCACAAAAAGTTGTATCAAGAAATTATAATTTTAGTACGTAAACTTCTACTTTAGTAAACCACTTTAAAATTTACATTCCTTTTTTCTCAGTGCATTTCAGTCCACGGTACATTTCCACAACAAAGAGTCGTCAAGTTTATAAGAGCATTGTTTCGGTCTTCCCGTCATCATCATCATCATCATCATCATCATGTCAGCCGAACGACGCCCACTGCTGGGCATAGGCCTCCCCCAAGGATCTCCACAACGATCGGTCCTGCGCTGCCCGCATCCAGCGGCTTCCCGCGACCTTGACCAGATCGTCGGTCCACCTTGTAGGGGGCCTGCCCACGGAACGTCGTCCGGCACGCGGTCGCCATTCAAGAACCTTTCCGCCCCAACGGCCATCGGTTCTCCGCGCTATGTGTCCCGCCCACTGCCACTTCAATGATGCAATCCTTCGAGCGATGTCGGTTGTTTTAGTTCTCCTGCGGATTTCATCATTTCTGATTCGGTCGAGCAGGGAAATACCAAGCATCGCTCTCTCCATTGCTCGCTGGGTGACTTTGAGCCTTCTTATGAGACCCATAGTAAAAGACCACGTCTCACTTCCATAGGTCATTACTGGCAACACACACTGGTCAAAGACTTTCGTCTTGAGACATTGAGGTATTTCGGACGCGAATATATGTCGGAGCTTCCCAAACGCTGCCCATCCGAGCTGGATTCGACGAGAGATCTCTTTCTCAAAGTTGGACTTACCTAACTGGACCGTCTGTCCTAGGTAAACATAGTGGTCAACAACTTCGAGTGTAATGTTCCCAACATTAACTGGAGCGGGTGCAACATGGGCATTGGACATGATTTTCGTCTTGTCCATGTTCATCTTAAGACCCACTCTTTGCGAAGCATTACCGAGATCTTCGAGCATTGTGTTCAGGTCTTCCAAGGTCTCAGCCATAAGAACTACATCATCGGCAAACCGTAGATGTGTTAGGTACTCGCCATTGATGTTGATGCCGCATCCTTTCCAGTCCAGCAGCTTAAAAATATCCTCCAACGCAGCTGTGAACAGTTTGGGAGAGATGACATCTCCCTGTCTCACACCTCGCTGTAGTTGGATAGGATTAGAGCTCTGGTTCTGTAATCGGACCGACATGGTGGCGTTTTGGTATAGGTACCTCAGCACCTCGATGTACCTGTAGTCTATTTGGCACCTCTGGAGAGACTGCAGCACGGCCCAGGTCTCGATCGAATCAAAGTCTTCCCGTAGTGCGCTTAAATTCAAAAGACTAAAAAGCCATAGGAAATAAATTAAAATTGCTTGAAAGCAATGGTAGGTAGTTTCATGGAAAGGTCTGGTAAAATATTTTCATTAAACGATTAAATTTCTGTAAAAGTACAACGCTGTGTTGTAATTATACAGGGTTAATTTTTGAACTCCATCCAAATTTTTTAAGTTCGTCTCAGCATCTGTAAGTACCTCCTGATACAGGCCAATTTGACTTAAAAGGAGGTACTCACCACTAGTTTAAGATGTCTTAAATTGTTGAAGCCAATAAACTTATTTTATTTTATTAATGTTTTATTTATTTTATTTATTTAACTTTCTCCTAGAAACATGGGTCGAAATATGATTTAAAATTATTGACTCTTCATACAAATCAGACTGATCACGCGATCGATTTAGTATGGGAAGTCCAAAAATTTTTCTCGTAGTGTTATATATCCGTGGAAAAGTTGTTTTATTTAAATGAATAGTTAGAGAGTGAATGGTTAGATACTGCCCTGTTGTTTCACGGTGAAAACTGGGGTAACGCTTTTACTCATGCTCAATCAGGACTAAATTTCGTTTCCAACTGGCTTACGAAAAACGTACTTAGTCTAAATACTGATAAAACTAAGTATCTTACCTTCTCCATTAAAGGTCAACCGCTCCCAGAGGGACTGTCGCTTGTGAACCACACGCCTTCTTGTTCATCTATATCTTCTAGTCAAGCCAATTGTTCATGCCCTAGTCTGAAATCCTCGGAGACTATAAAATATCTCGGAGTTCACATTGACGACAAATTAAGCTTTCTTCCTCACATAGAACTCCTGGCAGGCAGAATCAGGAAATTGATTTATATTTTTAGAACGCTCCGTCATGTTGCAGATTTTAATTTAATATGATCAGGGTGCCTACCATCAACTTTATGACAGCGATTCAAAAATAGCGCGATTCAGAATAGGTTCCTAAAATGAATCGCTTTCTTTCGTACTCTGACCTTCTAAAAACTGGATCGCAAATGAATTGCTAAATGTTAATGACCGAACGATTTGTGTCCTTTTTCTTCTACCCGTCTCTTTCACTCGATTCTGTCATGCCCGGAGAGTGAGAGGGACGGGTATAACCTGCAGGTGACATGTTAAATCGACCGGGTTATAAGTCAAATAAGAGTTTCTGACAGCTTAGCGGCTGTGAAATGTCATTGATCGATCACTGAATCGCTGTCATTGATATTAAGCTGTCGTGGTACGAATAAGCGAAGCAGATCAGTTTAGGTTCCTAAACAAAACCGTAATAAGAGTTGATGGTAAGCACCCTGTTTATTTCGCTTTGTGTCAATCGGTTATAGGGTACTGCATTTCGGCTTGGGGAGGGGCTGCTAAAACTCATCTTCTTAAGGCTGAGCGAGCTCAAAGAATGGTGTTAAAAGTTGGTGCTTTTCTTCCCCGTTTGACTCCGTCAAGTGAGGTATACGAGTTCTGGAAAGTTATGACTGTGCGACAGCTGTTTATTCTCTCCATAGTTCTTCGCAAACATTCTCAGCTTGACTACAACCCACTTTTGAATATTAACAATCGCCGAAAAAGGACTGTCTGTACTTACAAGCGTTGTAATACACAATTTGCCCAACGTTTCTACTGCTTTCTCGGCAGCTTTCTTTATAATAAAATTAACTCGCGTCTCTCAGTTTATCACCTCTCAAAACAATCTTGTAAAAAGCTAATTTCACAGTGGTTACAGCATCAAACCTACATGACACAGAAAATCTTCTCGTGCCCTTAAAGTAAAACTCCTAATGTAGAAACTATTTGAAACGTACCAGAAATTAAATTAAGTTATCTTCTCACACCGTCACTAAACACACATACGCACAGACACACACACACACACACACACACACAACTACACTCACACACATAAACACTCACTCATACACATACACAAGCAACCACAAACTGTAAATATTGATAAAACTATGTAAAATGCATGTAATCTGTACCTAGATATACTTAATCTATAAGAATTAATTTATTTCTGCAATTTTTGTCTTTTTGATTATACTGATTACCATAACATTTTCATTTGATCTCGTTGTCTTAAATATCCGAGATGGTGGGAGCCTGATGTCCTGTGCTAACGGGTATTTTTTACCTATTTCAGGCATCAGTCTCACACAAGTTTAGATAAGATTAGTATTTATAAGGCATACACTAAGAGTTTGTGATGAGAAAATAAAGATTTTTATTATTATTATTATTTTAATAGTTCGCACAGAAATCTAAGATGTGCTTAATTTTTGTTGTATTTCGACCCATGTTTCTTGAAGAAAGCTGTTCACTTACCGATTCTGAGACGAGCTTAAAAATTAGGATGGTCTTCAAAAATTAACCCTAATTCTATATATATAAAATTCAAAGTCCTGACTGACTGACTGACTGACTGACTGACTGATTGAGATATCAACGCACAGCCCAAACCGCTGAATCTAGAGACTTCAAATTTTGCACATAGATACGTTATACAGTCTAGGCATCCACTAAGAAAGGATTTTTGTAAATTCCACCCCTAAAGGGGTGAAATAGGGGATAAATGTTTGTATGAAAGTCCGTCAGTTTTGAAGTTAGGATCTTCAAATTTTGTATTTAGGCTGGCAATTGAAAATTAATGTTTACCTGTGTCAGCGTTTTCGACAATTCCACCCCCCAAGAGGTGAAAAGGGGGATGAAATGTTGTATCTGGAAAGTCCTCCATTTAAATTATTATTTAGGCTTATGGTCGGAAAGTAAAACAAATAGGCAAACACATATTTCGTATTTTTTCGAAAATCAACCCCTTAGAGGTTAAATGGGGTTATGAGCACAGTGCCTAAAATGCAGGATGCCACTGTTGCAAAAATGCCTAATATGGCAATTGACTAAGAAGCAGATTGCCTAACCGTGAATGCCTTGACATTGTAATTGCCTAAACTTTACTTCGTCTACAAATCAAAATGCCTAAACTGCGCTATGTCTCTTCAATGCCTAATTTAAATAAGCAATCTTTTTTGGAAACTCTTTTGTTGTAAAGGGCTGTAAGTCGATACTGGCACTGGAAAATGTAGTTTACTAAAATAAAGTTATTGTTTGTTCGTTTAAATTAGTAAGCTCCTTCTTATATTTTGCGTTAAATAATACGTAGGTGTTATTTAACGATCAAGTTTGTTTTTTATTTTATGTAAGGAGTGTTTAGCTCTCACGATCAGAAAGTCTGATCGTGATTTGTGTTTTAATTTAGGGTTTTTTTTAATTTTCTAAGAAATTTAAGTTTTTTTTAGTTCATAAAATAAATGAGTAGGTATTTTGATAATACGGTTTTTTTATTATTTACTAGCTGCCCCGCCCCAGCTTAGCACGGATGGCGCCATCTTTAAATTTTCTGTATACACACCTTGTCCTGATAATACCAAACACAACAAAAAAAGAATTATCTAATTTGGTGCAGTCATTCTAAAGTAATGCGCTTAAATATATTTTGGCGATTTATTTTTATTGATAGAGGCAATTAATATTTAAATATTTCAAATTGATGGTTGGCAATAAACATTATAGTCACAGTACATTGTAGGCAATCTGCTTCTTAGTCAATTAGCGTTTTAGGCATTATAGCAGTAGTGGCATCTTTCATTTTAGGCAATCTGCTTCTTAGTCTTATTGCTGTGTTAGGCATTTTTGCAGCAGTGGCATCTTGCATTATAGGCACTGTGCTCAAAATTGATGGCATTTATTTTGATGTTTAACACGCTTAACATCATTCAACCCCTAAAAGGTTGCATTAGGGGTGAAATTTTGAATGAAAAATCAGGGGTAAAATAGACATTTCAACTTGAAACTTTGTAGGCTTACTTCTTAAAACAAACAGGCAACCCATTTCGTAATTTTCCCAAAATCAAACCCAGGGGGTAAAATAGGGGATGAATATGTGTATAAAAGTCCGTCAGTTAGGATCTTCAAATTTTGTATTTAGGCTGGCAATTGAAAATAAATATTTTCCTGTGTCAGCGTACGTGGCAAACGTTCTGCCTCGCGCGAGGCTGCTCGCTTGGTGAGGGAGGACCCGCCTAATCACGTAAAAACGGCTGATCGGATTTTTATGAAATTAAAACATAGAATACTTTTTATCCTGGTTATTGGTCCCCTAAGTATTTTCTCGAATGTCCACGCGGACGAAGTCGCGGGCGGAAGCTAGTAATCTGTATAAATAAAAATTAATCGCTAAATGTGTTGCTAAGTGTAAAAATCGAGAGAAGCTGAATGGATTTGGATGAAATTTTACTTACAGATAGGCCATGACTGTATTATATAGGGTACTGGATTCTTTCCCGATTTTTGCACGACGGATTCATGTGAAACTGCGGGCTTCCAGAATAAAATTTGACATACCTACCTAAAGTACATTCATGGGTTAAAGTTGAGATTTCAAAATGATTTTATTATGTTAACGTATTCTATTAAATTCAAAGCAATAGGCACGTTAAAATTATAATCAAAATACATACAACAATACCCATTTCTACTGCAACGAAATGCTTCTGCAGAGCGCATCGCTTGCGTGATCTACTGCAAGCTTTGGCCTTGCACTTTTCTCCCCTATTTATCACGCCCCCTTTTAATATATAGACACTGGCAAGGCTGAACCTACTTTATAACGACCAAACAATTTATTATTTCACACTAAGATTGTTTTCGAAACGCATTGTTTTTATCGTTCCCGTAAGATGATTTTAACGTTAACTTTGAAAAAAAAACTACTTATATACGAACACAGACGGGGAAATATGCTTAAAAGCCTATGTATAACTCGATACACCTATTTAGTATATCTGACTAAACGTCACTATTATTGTTTTCGCCTCAAATCTGAGGATTTTGCCGTTGAAGCTGACCCGATTGTGCATCTGGCAATGTTTCTTACTACTTTTATTTGAGAGTGATCTTATGTTTACATACATGTTTTGTATTCAAAAAATGTGAAGTCCCGATTGATTATAATGGATATAGGTTGTTTAATTTTAAAGTAATAACTTTTAAACTTGCAATCTTTGATCAACAATAACAAAGGTGTTATTGTTGATCGAAGCTTGCAATATTTGTTTTATTTTTTAAGAAACAATAACATAGACATAAGATATCAAAACCCCTGTCCTATCCAATACACAAAGAAGTAAATTTTGCTTACGAGCACATTGCCCTAAGAATAAACAAAGAAGTCTTAAATTGAGTCAGGGCGGTCTTATCTCCCAGACAGCCAAACAGATTAGCAAGAGTTTATTTCATTTCGGCGTTGACATTCGCCTGCGGAATCCGCCATTTAAAGCCGTTGTTTCAACAACGTTCAATTTATGTTTAACATTGTTTAGAGGTATCGTGTCTGCACCACCTTTTACTCCCGTGAAATAATGATGAGCCTAAAATTCATAGCGTCACTGAAGTTGAGTGGTCGGCGAGAAGTAATTAATCAGTAGCCCAGAAAACAAAATTTATGCTCTAACAATAAATCAAATAATTTGAAAACTTTCGCCACTAAATAACTGTACAAATACGAAACCGTTTTGTATAAATTATTATTAGAGATAAAGAAGTTCGGGGAAAATGATGATGTTGGTAATTGGGTAAACTCAAATTTGGCTTAAGAATTTAGTTATGTTAAAATTGTATCATAGCAATTGCTTGTCGTTTTGCCAGCGCGTATTATTTTAACTCTCAGTATAATATTAAAAATAATTTTATCACATTTTCACAACAAATATTTCAAAGAGATCTGTCTGAAATAACATTTCTACTTATTTCGCTAATAGATGTGATCCCTTTTGTTTTGTTGGCGTTATATAAATATTTATGAAGTTAAACTGTACTTTGGTCAAGTAAAGACCTAAATTTAACAGCAACTCTTTTCGCTGAGAGTTTATAAATTAAAGGTTTGTGGGCAGTGCCGCAAAGAAAATTCCAATAGTAAATAGGTTAAGATGTATTTTGATAAGAACACAAGGCAGAAAACGAAACACACAAGAGAATGACAAGTATAGAGTAAGGAGCGAAACACATAGGATAGAAAAGTAGGAAAATAAAGATATAGTATAAAAATCTTACAAAAGTATTTACATCTTTAGTTTATATCAAAATTATTACACAGGCGCGCCACATCACTCCCCCGCTAGACCGTGACTACGGTCGACAAATCGATCAGGGAGACGCACTCTTCTTCCGCTGGCCGTCCGTTTGATCTCTTCGTGAGGCTTCCCTGGATCAGTGGTCTCGCGGGACATATAGGCCGGCTTGAGCCTGTCAATTGAGACGTTGACATTCTTGGCGTTGACCTGAATTTCAAAAAACTTCGGCTGCCTGCTGACGACTCTGTAAGGTCCAACGTACGGTGGCTCCAAGGCTCCTCTTAATCGATCCTGACGGAGGAAGACATGGGATGCAGTGTGTAGGTCCCGTGGCACGTAGAAGGCAGAAGTGGAGTGCCAGGACGTTGGACGTGGTGAGAGCTTCGCCATGCACGCGCGAAGTCGTGTCGCGTACTGGGTGGCGTCAGCTGTCAGGAAATCGTCCTTTGGAGACAGGAACAGGCAAACGAAGAGGCTCGCCGTAGACCAAATCAGCCGGGGAAGCTTGAAGATCGTCCTTCCAGGCACTGCGCATACCCAGAGGCACAAGAGGAAGAGCTTCAGTCCACTGCGGAGAAACGTAGCACATTATGGCCGCCTTGAGCTGGCGGTGAAGTCGCTCGACGATACCGTTGGCCGCTGGATGATAGGCGGTGGTGCGAAAGTGTCGCGCACCGACCAAAGCAGTGAGGGCTTGGAAGAGGTGACTCTCGAACTGGCGTCCGCGGTCAGTGGTCACGCGCTCTGGACAGCCGAATCTGGCAATCCAGCCAGACACGAGAACAGCAGCACAGGACTCGGCAGTGATGTCCCTGAGAGGATACGCCTCAGGCCACCGTGTGAACCTGTCGATGACGGTGAGGCAGTACCTGAATTCAGAGGACTGGGGCAGGGGCCCTATGATGTCGAGGTGTATGTGCGAAAACCTCGAGGATGGAGGAAGGAAAGATGAAAAAGGCGAGAAGGTATGGCGAGAAACCTTAGATTGCTGGCATTTCAAGCATTGCCTAGCCCACTCTCTACAGTCCTTACGAATCCCTGGCCACACAAATCTTTGTGCTACCAGTCGCACTGTAGCTGAACTTCCAGGGTGATGCAAATTGTGCAGCATATCGAAGACTTGCCTGCGGAAGGTGGGAGTGACAAATGGACGAAGTGCAGGACCGGACGAGTCACAATACACTGGAATCTCACTGGACTCTGTGGGAACTCTCAACAGTCTCAAAGCAGTACCATGTTTCAACAGCTCCTGCAACTCTGGGTCTTGCTCCTGAGATTCTGCCAAGGACTGGTAATCAAGAGTAGGTTTGGTCACCTGCTCCACCCGCGATAGTGCATCAGCCACTATGTTCTCTCGACCGGGTATGTAACGAATATCCGTGGTGAACTGTGAGATGAAATCGAGATACCGGAACTGCCTAGGTGAGCACTTGTCCCTGTTGAGACGGAACACAAAAGTAAGAGGCTTGTGATCCGTAAACACGGCGAACGTTCTTGCTTCAACCATGTGGCGAAAGTATTTGATGGCTTCGTACACTGCCAACAGCTCTCGATCGTACGGGCTATACTTCTTCTGCGAAGGTTTAAGTTTCTGAGAGAAGAACGCCAATGGTTGCCAGTCCTTGTCCTTAGTGCGTTGCTGTAGCACGTCTCCTATAGCCATATCTGAGGCATCCGTGACTAAAGTCAACTCAGCAGTAGGATCGGAGTGTGACAGAAGGGCAGCCTGAGAAAGGGAAGTCTTACACCTCTCAAAAGACTGCAGTAACTGCGGCGTCATCTCGATCGGCTGTGAACCCTTAATCCGAGGGCCAGCCAAAATGTCTGTCAAAAGTGCCTGAATCTGAGCTGCGTTGGGAATAAAGCGACGGTAAAAATTAAGCATACCCAGAAATCGCTGAAGTTCCTTAACAGTGCGTGGTGGTAAGAAGTTCTGGATAGCTTCAACCTTCGTCTCTAACGGTTTTGTACCGGCGGCTGAAACTTGATAGCCCAGGAAAGTTACTTCGCGCTGACCGAATTTGCACTTAGAAGGGTTGATGAGTATCCCGTACTGCTTCAAACGTTCAAATAGCTGCCGCAGATGCTCTCTATGCTGGGCAGGAGAAGAGGAAAACACCAGAATATCGTCGATGTACCCATAGCAGAAATCGAGCCCCAGGAGGACTTCATCGACGAATCTCTGAAAGGTTTGAGCAGCATTCCTTAAACCAAAAGTCATATACGGGAACTCGTACAATCCGAACGGCGTTGTGATGGCAGTTTTGGGTATGTCAGGAGGATGTAAAGGGATCTGATTGTACGCCTTCACAAAATCTATGGTGGAGAAAATGGAACAACCAGAGAGTTGGTAAGAGAAGTCTTGGATGTGACGAACGGGGTAGCGGTCCGGGATAGTCCTGGCGTTGAGCGCGCGGTAGTCACCACACGGCCTCCATCCGTCGTCCTTCTTTCTTACCATATGCAGAGCAGAAGACCAAGGACTCTCTGAGCGTCTGGCTGTACCGCAAGAGACCATGTCCTGGAACTCCTTCTTCGCAGCTGGGGTGCGAACTGGATCAAGCCGTCGAGGTCTGCAAAAAACGGGTGGGCCAGGAGTCGTTCTGATAAAATGTACAGTATTGTGCTTGGGAGGATGATGAACACCTGCAGGTCTCGTGATCTCCGGGTACTCTCGCAGCAAATTGTGAAACTCAGTCTCACCAGAAATAACCTTGACTGAAGCGACGTCGTCAGTAGGATTAGTAGTGGTTGCTGCTACGGAAAGATTCGTGATACCGTCGACCAAGCGCTGGTTTCTGCAATCGACAAGCAAGTGGAAGTGCGACAGAAAATCAACTCCAATGATTGGCCTTGTGACGTCCGCTATTATAAAGTTCCAAGTGAAATCTCGCCTGAGTCCCAAGTTAAGGTGTAGAAGTACAGGTCCATAAGTATGAATAACAGTATTATTCGCAGCGACGAGATCATATTTCGACTTCGTGCAGGGCGTCTTGACAGATGATCGCGGGAAAACACACAAGTCTGAGCCAGTGTCCACGAGAAACTGCATTTTCGATGCGCGATCAGTGACGAACAGGCGGCCTGTTGTTGATTGGCAGTCATTGGCCGCTACTTCCGACTGCCCTGAGTGTTTTCCGAAGAGTAGAAGCTACATGGCTGCTTGCACTTGTTTGCTTTGGCTCCGTACGTGTAGTGGTAGAAGCAATGAGGATGACCGGCTGGTGGTTGTTTCTGTCTGGAACGGCTGCGGGAGCGATCATACCTCCTGTAACGGGATCTCGAGCGTGAACGTTCTGAGTCCTCTAACCTTGTGGACAACATAGCTACTTGCCTAGTCAGCTCCGATACTTGCTTCATCATTTCGTCCAGAGGAGTTATCGGTAGTGCTGGAGGTGCAGATGTACTGGCTACTTGAGGTAACGATGGTACGATCTCATGTATCTTGTCCGCGAGCTCACCCAGCTTGTCCAAGTGTAGGTCCATTTGCGAAGCAATGACGGTCTGAATATTTTGCGGCAACCGTTATTTTTCGACACAATTATACAGTTCCACCAATCAGGGTTTTCGTGCTCTTTCGGGGTCACCAAATGTGGGCAGTGCCGCAAAGAAAATTCCAATAGTAAATAGGTTAAGATGTATTTTGATAAGAACACAAGGCAGAAAACGAAACACACAAGAGAATGACAAGTATAGAGTAAGGAGCGAAACACATAGGATAGAAAAGTAGGAAAATAAAGATATAGTATAAAAATCTTACAAAAGTATTTACATCTTTAGTTTATATCAAAATTATTACACAGGCGCGCCACAGGTTTCTTGACGCATTACTATTTGCGGCCCGCTAATTATTTAAAAATGGCAAAATTGCTGCTGCCGCGTCCGCTTCGCCAGCAGCCGCGTCCCGTTCGGGCCGCCTGCTCTCCTAGACAAGTGTCGAATTCGCCAGTCGAATAGAAAGAAAATGTATGGGATTGACATTAGAGATCGAAATGTCACGTGACCGCTAATGTCAATCCCATACATTTTCTTTCTATTCGATTGGCGAATGATAGTAGAAAGCCACTTGTCTACAGGGGTTGTTCTGTTTACAACAACTTTTTTCGCCTGCGGAATTAAGCGACAGATGGTGTTCGGAGACGTTTATCAACTGTAGGCGAACAGAGTTTCAAGACAGCACACTCTACCTGTGCTCTGTGGCACACTATTGTACTTTTTTATATCAACTCCTGATAATTGTATTGGTTCAGTAAGTATTTATTGATTGATATAATTACTTACTTTTTTTTTAGTTTAAGATGTAAAATCACTCTTGTTAATAGTTTGTGTGTGTTTTTTATGAACATAGGAACCTACTTTTAAACAAAACTATTTAATTTTAATCATTGCTCACACTCAAATGACGATTTTTTTTCATGTAACAATTTAACATTCGTTCATTAATGTTTTGCAATAAGTTCAGTGCAGTGACTAGCATGGTAAACATTATTAAGATGGCAGACATTACTAAGACAATTTTATTTACCAAATATTACTTAGCTGCAAAGAAGTATTTTATCTAATTTATTTTACAACAATTTACTTAGCTTGCTTCAGGGTATGGCTTCCTAATGAACATTACCGCAATAACACGAGAATTTCCAGATTCCCCTACAATAAATTAATTTTATACAGAATATGGTGTGTTGTAAGAGGTTCATTAGATTGTGTGGGGATGTAGCGAAATTCGCGGCGGCGGTGATTAAGGCGATTACACACTAACCAGCCGTCGCCGGCGCTGGATTAATTTATTTCCTGCTATTTAGACGGCGGCGGCGGCGGCAGACGAGGCTTGCATGTTTACAATACGGGTGTATTACTGGTTAAGACTCTGTTGCTGTTTTTATTTTAGTAGAATAGGGATATAACAGTTGTTATTAGAGTTACGCATAATGTTAAACATTATTTCTTTTTTCAAATTAAGGAACTTTGTCTCTCTAACTTAAAATAAGTGAAAACTTGGTGATTAAGTTATTTTAATTTTTAGTTTTTTGCCTTCACAATGCAATTTTTATTATAGAAACGACTCCGTTGCTCAGTGGTTAGAGCAGTCGCCGGGAAAGCGAAAGGTTCGAGTCCCATCGGAGCTGGTTGTGAGACGGGTCGATTTTTTCTAAATACTTCATTTTCCAAGTTAGTGATTAGCTTTAATGCGTTTTATCTGTTTATTTTTAAGCCAAAACAATATGTATGTAGCTTGATAGAGAGTAAAGTATATATCCAGTGTAGTAGGTACCTATTAGAAATGACATTCTGTAAAAATTATCGAAATCAACCTATTTTTGATTCAAAAGTAAACAATCAAATATTCTTTATTTTGAGCAGATAAAATATATGTTGAAGTTTCATAAACCATCTTGCTTATTTATTGGCTAGAAACCCGATATTAATATATTCACTTAAAAATAAAAAAAATCAAAAAATAAACTTTTCATTATTTTAAATTTTTTTGGTTTTATACTTAGATTATTAATTTCTAATTCACAAATAATATATAGAAATAAATCTACACCATTATAAAAAGCGTTCAATAGTTTAAATAAGTTTTTTGTAAAAACTTCGTTTTTATGACAAGCTTTCTTGTTGACTGTACTTAAATATTGTATCGTCATCCAAACCAAACCAGTATGCAAAGTTTCAGCTCAATCGGACAGTGAGAAGTTGGTTAAATTTGGCTTGCAAGATTTGACCCGAACGGACATACCTACATACACAGCAAGTTAAGGCGCTACTCGGAAAAATATGGACTTTTTGATTTAAAACTATAGGACGGTTACAGTTGTTACAAATCTGGTAATAAGATATATATTTCTTCATACCTTTATCTAGAATCGTATAGTTTCAAAAACACGATTTTATGATTTTGTCTCGACACTTTTTCTTTTCGAAAAGACCTCTAAAAATCACGAAAAGTGAAGATTATTCTTAAATGGGGTTACTTACACTATTGGAAATTGGTTTAATTAGTGGACACCAATAATATTGAGGATCGTATAGAAGCATTTTTTTTAAAATCGCTGTAGTTTTTTAATACGAAGTGATTTTGTGTTTTTTTTGCCTAATCTGCAAAATCGGTCTCGCTCCCGCGCGCGTCGTTTTCTCATTGCTATCTCGCTTCAGCACATTTTTTCCGAGTATCGCTTTATTTAAATAAAAGCTTGTAAAATAGGTAATGACAAATAGTAGATTATTCTCAGGCTACTTTTTCAAAAAGTGAGTTTATGCTCAAGATAACAACAAAAACATTGTAAAGGTAAGGTTATTCTCATTACTCTTCACACATAAAGAAAAAGACAAGACAGAGTTTTTGGAAGATCCTGCCCTAAATAGGTTGATTTCGATAATTTCGAAGATCGTGACGTGACCTTTCGGCCGGTCTGTCCTGGCCTGTCGTCTCATGTTCTTTTCTTGATTACACGAAGCATGGAGTCGAAGACTTCGGCTCCTACTCTGACGATTATCAGTGCTTCATTTATAATAATTCATCATCATCATTTCAGCCGTACGACGCTCACTGTTGGGCATAGGCCTCCCCCAAGGATCTCCACAGCGATCGGTCCTGCGCTGCCCGCATCCAGCGGCTTCCCGCGACCTTGACCAGATCGTCGGTCCACCTTGTAGGGAACCTGCCCACGGAACGTCGTCCGGTTCGCGGTCGCCATTCGAGAACCTTTCCGCCCCAACGGCCATCGGTTCTCCGCGTTATGTGTCCCGCCCACTGCCACTTCAACTGAGCAATCCTTCGAGCGATGTCGGTCGTTTTAGTTCTCCTGCGGATCTCATCATTTATTATAATAATAATTCATCAACGATGAAAAATCGCCTAAGATCTCGACGTTGGTGGCGTTCAGAGTTGTATAAGCGGAAAGCAGGTCCTCGTTACAGATATGAGTGACTAGCGGAGCCTCGCGGTTTAACCCGCGTGGTACCCCTTGCCGAGGGAGTATCGGGATAAAATATAGCCTATGTCACTCGGGAAGAATGTTGCTTTCTAATAGTGAAAGAATTTTCTAAATCGGTCCAGAACTTTTTGAGTTTATTCGTTAAATACAAAAATACAAATCTTTCGTCTTTATAATATTAGTATAGATATACAGGGTGACAGTGAAACTCGACCTATTCCTTGAAGGGGGTTATACTAGAGGTCATTAGCAACAAATTAAGTCCAGTGAACCAGGGGTCAAAACTGGATGGTTACCGAGTTGTGACGGTTCTTTGATTTTTTAGAAATTTTCCGAAATGTTACCAAAAAACATAAATTGTAATAAAACTACTCCACTTTAAACATTAAATTGGTACTTTTCTGAAAGCTGAATAATTCGGGATCATTTTAAAAACTAGCGTTTGGCCATAAATTACATAACCTCAGAAATAAAAGGTCTTTAGTAAAAATATTTTTTGTTTTATGTATTTTTCTCCAACTTCGCCGTAAATAATTGCAAAAGAACTGTATGGAAGTTAGCGTACAAATTAGTAAAATAATATACTTGTTTCATAATAGCTTTACGAAAAGGTACAAAAGTCATTAACTTTCCCAACTGTCTTTAAAAAAATCAGCAAAAGAGAGCTGTAGGTCAGACATTTCATTACGATTTGTAAATAGAATTTGGCTCGAAAAGTCGACAATAACGTAGTAAAACCATATTTGTTTTCAGTAAGTACATTTGAAATACTGTCATATTGACTGTCCCACTACTTTATAAAGACACTCAGTTACTACAATTTAAAATTTTAAACTTTTGGGATGCATTTTTTGAATTTGATTACACAAGTAGGTATTAAGCGTGATGTTAGTGATAGGAATTCACACCATCGGTGTGAATTCCTATAAAACAATGAGAGGCGAGCGGTAGTAGGAAAAACTGATCGCGCGTAATACCTGTACTACAACTTGTTCTTTAATTTTTTTCGATATTGTCTTTTATAACATTTAGTTTTATTCACAGTGTTGAATAACACTGTTGACTTTTGATATGAATTAAATTTACAAATAAAAAAGGAAAACTGAGAATTAAATTTACAAATAAAAAAGGTAACTGAGTGTCTTAATTAAGTAGTGGGACAGTCAATATGACAGTGTTTCAAATGTACAGTGCCCGTAGTGTAAGTTTTTATGTCAAAAAACGCAAACTATTTCGATTCCGTATTTATGTCAATTTGTATGAAAACTGTATTAGCGCCTCTAGCGGCGAGTAGCGCGCTTATATAGTTTTCATACAAATTGACATTAATACGCATTCGAAATAGTTTGCGTTTGCTTGACATAAAAACTTACACTAGGGGTACTGAAAACAAACATGGTTTACTCATTTACATGGTTTACTACGTAACTGATGACTTTTCGAGCCAAATTCAATTTACAAATCGTAATGAAATGTCTGACCTACAACGCCCTTTTGCTTGATTTTTTAAAGACAGCTGGGAAAATTAATAACTATTGTACCTTTTTGTAAAGCTTATGAAACTCATCTCACCTGATGGTAAGTGAATAAAAGGCTGAAGATGGAAGCACACCAGTCCCGAAATCCTCAGAAACCGAGGAAATGGTCTCTCCGTCTCTTGAATCTTATCTCTAACTGCCGGAACACAACAATACTGAAAACATCGTTGTTATGGCATCAGACTTAGATAAGATGGTGTTAGCAGGCAAGGTGGACTTATAATAAGTCCTACCTGGGGGGCTACCGCGTAACTTTATGGGCATGAACTTCATACGTTTTTGGGAACTTTAAGTCAATTTTATAAAGAAAATAGCCGCTATCAGTTCCTTGTTTTGTGACTTCGGGTATAACGATAACTAGCTAGCAACGTTCAACAGAACAAAACAGCAAAAATCTATCAAGATAAGGAATTCAAATGACAGTTGAAGCCCATACCCATATCCATATTTCTTAGCCGGTAGCCCCCCAGGTGGTAGGACTTATTATATATTTTATATACCAAATGTTATTCTGTTTTTTTCATATTTTACGATCACTAAAATTTTATTGATGACATGGTTCCTAAGAACAGATTTTTGTATGTCTTATAGTTTCAGGCTTGTCCATACTGACCGTTCATAATGGGCCACCTTGTTTATAAAAGGGTTGGAAACTTTACTAGACCAATTTGTTTGTTTAAAACATAAACATAGTAATTTGCGGTGAGACTTTCCAACTCTCAAATCGTCATAGAGATCATTTTCTTCGATTCCACGTTTCAGTCTGAGTAGGTGCCTGGCAGTTTGCTGTTCAAACAGTTGGGATCGAGCAGCGATCGCGTGAGCAGCGTAAACCTAATCACTGCGAACCAACAGAGCTTCGTCATTCGCAGCCTCATACTGCAGTGTCAACACGAGCAGTTGAGAACAATTCCCCTTCTGTATTCTACGCATAGTAGTTTGAAAAGAAAACCCTGAAGTCAAGCATCGCCGATTGTAAAGATACTTAACAGGCGGCAGACGAGTGGTAAATACAATGTATTTTCTTTTACTTTACTTTTAGTTACTTCGTCCTTTCTTTATCGTGTAGGTACTATCTGTTCGAGATTCGTAGAAATATAGAAATGGTAACTTTAGTCAGTTAGTGTTTTATATCAATTTAAAGGTACCTCTACAATTTTCTTGAGAAATATGTACAATCATATACATACCTATCTTGATAGATATGATTATTTTTCTAGTTCTAACTTTATTTTTACTAAGACCAAGTTACAATAAAAGTACACCCGCTATTCCTTATTAGGTTAGCTGATTGAAACTACAAGGTAGAGAAATCCTACACATTGCTCTGGGGCCCGATTCTCAGGCATTCGAACTTTTTCAGTGTGGTAATTCGTATGTCGAACATTTTGTTTGTGGTTTCTTTTGAAAAGTTAGAACGTTTCAAGCAAACTACAGATCGACAATCTTTCTGTTCCGTTGACAGCGGCGCTTATGGTTGACAGCAAAACAAGGAATTTATAAGTACTACGTACAACAGGAAGGTGCACTCCGTATTTTTGTGTATTTAAATACACTTTATTTTTAAGAGATAAGGTTTCAATACAAAATGTCAACGGTCCAGCTGAGACCGCAAGAACAGGGTGAGGGTGTCGCTTTCTCTAAAATTGCCAGCACTCTTAGATAACAGGTTTAGTAGATTTATGGTTCACAACTTTCGTTATAAAAATTAAATTTCGTAAAATTTCCGCTTCGTATTACTTTTAGTCAATTGAAAACATCGCATATTAATTTAGGTATTACCGTATTAAGCATAAAAATGTATCACGTCGTTTTAGTTTTTTATGGCGTATCCTAGAAAAGAATTTGTATGATAGATTTCAGAATGTTAAAGTAGCAACATTACAAGCCGAATGACGTTTTCTGGCGTTTTCCGTCTTCGTTGTGTCAAGTTCGCAATTCGCTCGTCGCCGCCCGCCGCCCGTCGCGCATGTTCGTGGCCGCCGTAATGGGATGGAGTGAGATAAACTGACCTCGTTCTTACTATCTAATTAGGACCGTTTTTTAGCAGCAGTGCACCTTCCTGTTGTATTATGAATTCCTTGCAGCAAAATGAAATTAAAAACAAAACACGTTAGTTCCAGTTTTGGCCACCGGAACAGAAAACGTTGTCGCACTGTAAACTGTCTCAAATGTCAACAAATTCATTTTGACAGCTAAGTTCGTATACAATACGAACATCGATTGGACTGCACCACTCGTAGCGTTTCGACTGCTTTTCGATCGAAAAAGTTCGATCGAAAACCAGTCGAACGCTACGAGTGGTAAAAACCAATAGATGTTCGTATACGAACTTAGCTGTCAAAATGAATTTGTTGACATGTGGGACAGCTTAGTTTGTTTGAAATGTTCTATCTTTTCAATAGAAACCACAAACAAAATGTTCGACATACGAATTACCACACTGAAAAAGTTCGAATGCCTGAGAATCGGGCCCCTGGGGGCCGATTCTCAGGCAATCGAGAAAAGTTCACATTTATAAGCTCGAAATTCAAATTTAGCACAGTTTCTGTATTGTCAGAATTTCACAATCGAAAAAGTTCGATCAAAAACCAGTCGAACGCTACGAATGCTACAGACCTCGGAAGCCTGAGAATCGGGCCCCTGGGGCCGAAAACCAGTCGAACGCTACGTTCGACTGGTTTTCGATCGAACTTTTTCGATTGTGAATTTCTGACAATACAAAAACTGTGTTATATTTAAATTTCGAGCTATAAATGTGAACTTTTCTCGATTGCCTGAGAATCGGCCCCCTGGTCGTTTGAAATAGAACGTCCTGCGAAGCATCTACAAGCTTTTATTTAACTTGCAGTGTATGTATGTCCGTTCGGGTCAAATCTTGCAAGCCAAATTTGACCCGCTTCTAGTGTCCGATTAAGCTGAAATGTGGAATAGGTTTGGTTTGGATGACAATACAATTTTTAATTTTTTATTCTTTTTATATAAAAAAGGGGCAAACGAGCGGACAACCCACTTGATGGGAAGTAGTCATCGTCGCCCATGGACATCTACAACACCAGAGGGGTTGCATATGCGTTACCAGCCTTTGAGTTTGAAAATCCTATTTACACGCTTGAAGAACTCCATATCATAGCACAAAGGAAACACCTCTGGAGGAAGCTCATTCCACAGCATACATTTCGGGGTAGGAACGAACGTGATGCCCGAACGGTTGTTGATTTCTAGGCGTCAAGAATGTGGGGTGTTTTGGATGAGTTCTACTCACATGGCGTGCGGTGCGGTGGCGGAAATGTGACGGTGGGACCAGTAGCCCGATTCTCGTAATAAAAACCGTGACGATATCGTAGCGATTTAGTCGTTGAAACCATTTTCGTATTCACAACTGTCGATAGAACTTGAGCGGCAGCGATTCTATCGAAGTGTCGTCGAAGTGTATTCTGGTACATTAATCGTCCTTCAATCGTTTCAAAACGATAACTCGAAGGTATTCTACTATTTAGATGACCTTTGTTTCGATCGGATTTCAACGACTAAACGTCAAAATAGGCGATCCAAGTGTCGTTGAACAAAAGTTCAATTAGCTGGACCTTTTGTATGTACAAAATAAGCTTGGGGCTAGCATATTTGTTATTATTAATTTTTTATTTTATTTAATAAACTTTTGTACATAATACATAGGTAATGTAATATACAAGGCGGACTTAATACTAAAAGTATTCTCTGCCAGTCAACCGTTGGGAAACAGAAAAAAATTAAAGCGGTACAAATTATATAATTATCTATAAGTACTAATATTATCTTGTTTGCATCGAATAGGCTCCGAAACTACTGGACCGATTTAGAAAATTCTTTGATCATTAGAAAGCTACATTATTTCAGAGTGACATAGGCTATATTTTATCCCGATATTCCCACGGGAACGGTAACAGTATATTATAAACATACAAAATATACAAGCTACATAATCGACGCAAACAGCGTTAACGCAGAAATAAATTGAGAGCTGCAAGATGGGACTCATTTATGAAAGAACGAAGACGGGCTCTTATTAGGCTAGCGAACCAAAATGGTAAAAGGGAACCCTTATGGTGAGACTTTGTCTGTCTGTCACAAATGGACATCTCGAGAACTAATAATGCTATCAACTTGAAATTTGGAATAGCTTTAGATGACGTTGCGTTTGCCAAACTATTAAATAAGGGAGAAATAAAAATACTTATTTATATTTTTTTGCAACAGAGACTGAAAGGGGATCTTAAAAAATCGAAGTGGGGCTACTAGGGCATAAATGGGGTATCATATGAAAGAGCGCTGCTTGCACATTCTGAAACATGTTTTCTTTTTTTCCTAAACCACATAGTTTTCGACTTTTGATGAAAAATGCACAAAAAATACCTCGCCTCTCGATTGAAAAGTCGCTGAGTTTCGATCCTATTGAGTTGAAGTCCTATCGAAACTCGTCCAAGCAACACGAGAATACCGATTTTGGATAGGACTTCGATCGAACGACTTCTGAACTACAACGATATTTAGATTGTTTGTATTTACGAGAATCGGGCTACAGTTCAAAAAGCTCCTCAAAACAATATTAAAGTACGGTCATCAAAAGAACTTGTCTTTTTTTTACAAAATACTTATTTAATACAATCAGTCTTAAGAATAAAGAATTGGTTGTCTCGCTTCAATCGCAGAGTGATATCAATACACAAGAGTGTTACCCATGCGCAACAGTGTTTACCATACCATAGGAATGCGTCGATTGAAACGAAGATTTTCTCAATAATTTCTTGTATTGTCTTCCAAGTTAGCCATGCGAGCTTACAACCGAGCCTGCGCCCGCAAGGCCCCTAATGTACATTTTTGCTATGCCTGAACTAGTGGCTACTTATCTTATACTACATACATCGATTCCTTACAAACGAAATACATTTCTTATTTTTATAAAACTAAGGTGGGCACGCGCAAAACATTGTGCGCCGGAACCGGCCACGCCCCATCGGCACATTCGAAGTACCGACACGGTTTCTAACATTTCTGTTCACCTCTCTGTCGTACGTCCGACCTCTCGCTTGCTCATGGGCGAGGCTTGCCCCCTCCAAGAATTTATAAAATAACTACCTACATTTATTTTGACATTTATCAGTCTGTCTCTTTTTATTATACTGACCCATCCCGCTCATTTACAGGGACCATCGGGGGGCCACAGACTGAATACCCACCTGGTGCCTGAAAACTTATTTATTAAAGATAAGTTTTCAGTCACCCTTTTTCAGGCTACCTATGTCATCGACCTATGTCTTAGGTCTCATTATTTCATAGTATTACTAATAAAACGTCATTGGTTTTACTCAGTACTTTATACTTACATAGTCCCTACCACCTCGCCTGGCTTCATTGGGATACCTCTGGTTTTCCACCAGCCCAGGATTGTAAGACCTAGAACCTTGATACCTTTCCCTACCTACCTAACTAGTATTAATTACTTATAGCTAATTAGGTTAGCACAATGAAACCAGGGAACACAAATAGTTTTTATTTTCATACCAAACACCTTACACTATAAGTTAGGTCACATTAGGGCTTATGTAAGTACTAAGTTTATTTAATTACACTATAACTTAATTATCTTAAAAACTATAAAAGCCACACAAACGTAAAGCATATCACTAGAAAGCTTATAATTTTATCTACGTTATTAAACTAAAAAGAACGTTACATATTCATATACAAAAAAGTTATCAAAGTTATAAGCTTATGGCTTTTACTAGGCAAGTTTAGCAAATATTACTTATGCTAGGTACTTACATGATATAAACAATCACTGATTTTAATCACTATTTACGCACTTAGTGTCACTTTAAATTGTCTTTTATCACAGATTGATGCTGTCCGTAACATTCTCCCCCCGGTGCAGCGCTGGCGGCACCATCTTCTTCAGTCGGGAGGACAGCCAATCTCGCTGTCGGGCGACGAAACACTCCTCCTTTTGTCCTGACTTCTGCGTTGCGAATCTCGCCGTCTGGTCCTGGATACACCGCCGTCACGACGCCTCGTGGCCACACGTTGCGGGGCAGACTGGAGTCGACGATGATGACGACGTCGCCGAGCCTGAGTGAGCGGCCCGCGACGTCGCGCGCGCCGCCGCGCGGCACGAGCTGCGGCAGGTACTCGCGCACCCAGCGTCGCCAGTACTCGTCGGCCAGCGCCTGCGCAGCACGCCACAGCTTGCGCGCAGCTGGCTCGCACGGCCCGGTTAGAGGCAGGCCGCGCGGGCACCCCAAAAGGAAGTGGTTTGGGGTGAGCGCCTCCGGGTCTTCTTCGCTGACGGGCACATGGGTTAGCGGGCGAGCGTTTATAGTGTGCTCGACCTCCGCCAACAGTGTACCCAGCACCTCTTCTCGCGGCGCCTTCTCGTTCAGTGTGACTCGCAGCGCGCTCTTGACCGAGCGCACGAGCCTCTCCCACGCGCCGCCCTGGTGCGGCGCGCCTGGTGATATGTAGCGCCAGTCCATACGCTCTGTCAGCGCATAGTCACGTAGCGCCGGCTCCCATTCTTCGATCGCTCGACGTAGCTCTACGTCGGCGCCTCTGAAGTTTGTAGCGTTGTCTGAATACATTACGCGCGGCCACCCGCGGCGCGCGCCCATTCTTCTTAAAGCCATTATTGCCGAGTCCGTCGATAGCGACGCCACCAACTCTATGTGTATCGCTCTCGTTGTAAGGCATGTAAACAACGCGCCCCACCGTTTCTCACGTCGCCGTCCCACCGTCACCGTCATGGGCCCGAAGAAATCTACTCCACAGTTTGTAAATGGTCTCATATAAGGCTGTAGTCTGGCCTTAGGTAAATCTCCGTGCACTGGTACCACAGGGCGAGCTTTTCGAACGCGACAAAATACGCATTTGCTAGCCACCGTGCGTATAGTCGGTCGCAGTCGAAGTATCCAATATTTAGTTCTAACTTCGTTCACTACACGCTCATTGTGTGCGTGGTGGGCGCGACGGTGCTCGCGATATAGCAGCAGCCGCGCATACGGGTGCCTGCCGTCCAGTATTATAGGGTTAATAGCGGGGGCAGACAGACCCGCTGCCCCTATCCGTCCCCTGGCACGCAACACTCCGTTCTCGTCTAAATATGGATCTAGTTTACGCAGCCGGCTTCCCGCTCTGAGGTTTTGCCGTGCGGTTATTCGCTCTATTTCTTCGGTAAAACTTTGTCGCTGTGACTCGCGCTGTAGCCACGTCTCGGCTTCTTCCAACAGCTCTACATTCATTGCTTTATCACGGTCGTGACGACACTTGCGTATAAACAGTAATACTCTCGCCATCGTCCTTACCAAGCGCTCATAAGTCGAAAAGCGCTCGGCTCTTGGTACGCTACTGTTTGTCTCTACGCGCTCTGCCGTCGCCAGTACCATCTCTACCGTGTTTTCTTGTACGGCTTCACACACCGGCCATACATCTTCGTCTTCGTACAGGTATTCGGGCCCTTTAAACCATCTGTCTTCGCTCGTTTTCATCGCTTCGTTCGCTCGCGTTGCGTCTGTAACGGTTCAGAATCGCACCTGAACTATCTCGAATATTTCTTAAAGAGTTAAAAGTCGAAATGTATTAATGTTACTTACCTCAATAACTTTTAATAGTATAAATAGATCCTGGTGTGGGAATAAATCACAAAGTCAAATTGGGTTGTGTCAACTGGGTTGTATTGAACACAATTAGCCATTTACCATGTTGTTGCGCTGGGAATTTGCTTCATACTTTGTCAACACAGTGTATATGGGAGGGAGATTCTGTCTATAAGGCTTGGGGCTTGTTTAGTGGTTTCAGATTGCTTGAGGTAAACACTGAAAAAGAAACGGGTTAATGGTAGCGGAGCAGTTGTGGTCATTTGCATTTAATTTGGAAGTTTTATGATTAATCTGAGGAAGTTAGATACAGTAAATTTGTTTGAATTAGCGAGAAAATATAGTTAATAAATACCTGAGATTCAGGGATTGAAACAATGATGTTTCACAACAGTTGGACTCTGTGACAAATTATTTCATATAAGAAGATGCACTTTGTTGAGGGTTTTGTCAATCGAATTTGCTTCACGGGAGTGTGGACAATACTTGTATTTCGATATTGGTTCACGAAATAATCGACACGAACTGTTATTAGTTAGTAAAATTATAAATCTTGTTGTAAACAAATGTCATGTCAAAATGGAATAATCCTGTCCAAGTGCAGCGACAACTAGCGGCAGAGTTGAGAACTAAGACAAGTCAAATGACATCACATAAATATAGCGAGAAGGTTTTTACTCACAGAATGTTAAATTAACATTATGTAAAACTTAAATAAAAATATGGGTTAAATAATCAACAGTACAGAATATTGGTTTCTATCTTAGATAAGGTTCAAAGTTTCAAATATGTTTCTTTGGCTAGAGGTGATACGTTCGGAAATTATGTTCGAACAATTACCATTTTGATAATAGTTTTCATTCGTAAATAAAAAGAGGAATCATACAAAATAATGTGTTTATATTATGTGAGAAGGTAGTATTTTGAATAGTTTAGTAAATTTTATAACTTAATATTAGAAGTTTTGTAACTATCAAAGGTTTCTGAACGAAGGCCAGGCGGGGCGTTCGGGATGTTTGAAATGGGTTGGCGTTAAACGCTAGAGGGCGCTATGACGATAGAGTAGGAATGTGGGACGCCGCTTTTTGGCGCGTTTTTGAGGAGGTCTATATAAGCAAAAACGACGCGACGCCCGCTCTTATTTCTCCGGGAGAGACTTCGAGGCAACACGTATGGAAGACGAAACACTTTTTGAAGAAGTTTCCATTTTTAATCAAGCGAGAAGTAGTCTTCAAGCAAGTGTACAGTGAGTCCTTGCACCATAGGGCGTTTATTGGGTTCGCGATCTTTTAAACGTTTTAATTTTGGAATTCTGACTGGTAAATTGGATCCGAAATTAAAAGGTCTAGTTTGTTTACAGAAAGCATTTCAATTAAAGTAAATTATTCCCAAGTAAAATCCTAGAAAATGGGCTTAATTTGAGTCGGAGAGGGTTGGAAGCATAGAGTTTGTTTCTTCAGGAGTACATTTTTATGTCTCCGGGCTCCAGGCAAGGCTCACGGGAGGTCGTTAGGTAAAGAAAGTCTGGCATTGTGGAGTGTCAGATGAGTGTTCATTGGATAACGCTTAGTAATTTCCACATGGTTTGATCGGGCGGGCTGTTTTCATTGACAGTTTTTCAGTTAACACGTCTGATGGCGCGGGGCGTATGCCCCAGATTTGGAGGCAGTTGCGGCCTGATTGAACCATACCTACCTGTAGGGTGTCTATCTGTTCCCTTCCCAAGCAGATGGACCACGGCATGAGCGATAGGATTTTAGGGGGCCCACTCACCCAAACTTGACAGAATTGGGGCGTCAGAACTGGCGATACAGGCGCCAGGTTTGTGTTTGTTAGGAAAGTCGCATTTAGTCGGAAATTAAGCAGGTAGGTACCTACTTAGAATCACGAGCTAGGTAACTCGAAGACCTTTGTTCTGGCAGAAAGGGGGAGGTCTGCTGGGGCAAGGCTACGAGGGGAGTCTGGTATACAGAGTAGGTAGAATGAGTAGAGTCGCTGTAGGCCTATAAGTAGCATTATGTGTTATTACAAATATATCTACGATCAAATCCGAATGTTGTTGACATCCCTAGCCATAGATTCTTGTGACAGACGAACAAACCCGGGCAATTTGACAGAATGATTATAGATAGTGGGGAAAAGTCCGATTGACAGTTTCCAGCAAAATGGCTGTCTTTTATCTAACAAAATAGTGTTACAAGACGGCGGAGGGACGCTTTGATCGAGTCACTTGGACTTGACATGACGCTTAGTAGCTAAACTTGTCATTCGAGACAAATATCTAAACGAACAAACCCGGGCGATTGTATGAATCGTTCTCGTGAAATTAACTACCATCAATATGAATTGTGGATGAAATTAGCTTTGGAGCAAAATAAAGGTGTCCTTGCTGTGACAGAAGCATAACTTGTGTGCGTGAATTTAGTGCTGTGAATTGCCTAGAGTTGGTCTAGAAACTAGCTTAGGGCCTGGTACTACCTAACCTTTATCAGTGATAATCAACATTATTTTATTGTTACAAAATAAACTGGGAATAGTCTTAAAGTGATCAGATTGTCCCGCTTCAGTTTTCACAGAGGCACTCTTATAATTTAAACCTAGAACTTGCTGATCAGCTGGGCACAAAGATAAGTTGAAAGATAGAAATCTGAGTGTAAGGTTGACTCAACTGCTGGCTCTGGCGAGGAATTCGTTGCCATAGTGGTTTTGATTCTCTGTCTAAAACATGTTTCTGTGAAATCAGCTGAGCAGTAGTTTTCCTTGTAAGGGAATGGTAGATAGTGCAATATGTCTGGATGGTTTGATCACATGGGGGAATTTAGGAGTAACGCTTTGGTGATGGAAATTAGCTAAAAATTTCTTATAGTTGTCTATATGCAGGTATCACATTGCTTGTAGCGTTCATAAGCACCAGCTGTATCTCAGTGTTACTTACAGGAAAGGTCCCATAGGTAATAAATAAAACATGAGATTAGTCGCTAAAGTCAGTCAGAATCCTGTGGTTAAGCCAGTATAACCAAGAGGTCAGCATGTTAAAAATCAGCTGTTCCAACGTATAATCATTACTTAGATTGGTCGTCTTGACCTTAATATGCACTAAATTACATTATAGTAGTTATATGAATTATTATTGAACAGAAATACTGAGTTGTAAATCATTATGGCCATAATTAAAGCTAGCAATTAGCTCACTCACAGTAAAGGAAAGGGTGTAACTAATATTGAATCATATTCTATTAAGTGCATTAGGAAAGTCTGGAGGAGATAAAAATGCTTGGACGAAATCACTGAATACGCGGAGGTATGGGGCGTATTCCTTTGCCAGACATAGAATAATAATTTAAATGAATTGGAAAGAATCTATCAAGATGAAAGTAACTTTATGTCAATTTTCTAACCTAAAAACATGCTGGTCTAGCCTGGAATTCTGAACCTAGACTTATATCTTTGATAATGGTAGATTAGACTGGGATCTATTCCTTACAACACCCATATATAAATAGAGCACAACAGGGGTTTCTTTTAATATAAATTATGTAAAGCTGTCGGGGTGGGGCGAGGGCTTCTGTTCAATTTGGTTGGATTCTTAAGTTATTTCCAAGACCAGTCCAATGGTGAGATTAAGGATATATTACCATGAGCGAGATTCTTTAGAGACAAATTTTAACCAACAAGTTGCAAAAGTTCAATAAGATCCGAGTCAGACACGTAGACATAACTAGGGAATTTAGTTCTACGGGGAAACTTGGTCATAGAAAAGGTTAGGAGAGTCTATATTTATATGTACTTACTATGAATTAGATTTGAGTTCTCTCATCTCAGGAGTCAGACTTGTTAGTGCTCCTAATTTAAGCACTCAACCTGTTGGATTTATCCCAATAAGGATTATTCAACAAAAGGGAAAGGCTATATCAATTAACGTTAACTTTAACTGCTGCTGCCATGAAGGAGAAAGATCTCTTCATGTAGACTAACAAGTCGCTTTGAAGCCTTTAGCTTGGTCCTCTTATATATATATATACATAAAGAATTGACGAACATGACAGCTTGACTTTATATGTTGAAGTTTGTTTTATATGAAAATGTAATAAAGCAGCGCCGGAGGAGGGATGTCCAAGTCTGGTGACGAGTTCCACTGTTATGGGCGGCGGAGGTGCCCTGACTTTACCGGTTAAATAATATTGCTGGAGCATTTGTATTAGGCCAAGATGGTGATTAAGATCAATAGACTCTCTTCACCCTAATGATTATACCAATTTCCATCTCTGACTTTGCAAGCAAAACCATATGCTGAAGCTAATAGGTACTATTATAGATGTAGTGTTTCCATCTTCTAATAGATATAACAAATTTTCATCTCTAACTTTGCAAGCAAGGCCATATGCCTAAGCTAGTAGGTACGGTTATAGATCTGATATAGTGACTCAGTCTTCCAATAGATATAACAAATTTTCATTTCTAATTTGCAAGCAAAACCATATGCTGAAGCTAATAGGTACTATTATAGATGTAGTGTTTCCATCTTCTAATAGATATAACAAAATTTTCATCTCTAACTTTGCAAGCAAGGCCATATGCCTAAGCTAGTAGGTACGGTTATAGATCTGATATAGTGACTCAGTCTTCCAATAGATATAACAAATTTTCGTTTCTAATTTGCAAGCAAAACCATATGCTTAAGCTAATAGGTATTATTATAGTAATTGTGTCTCCATCTTCATATAGGAATATCAAATTACATTTCAAACCACACATGCCAATTTCACCTTAGACCTTGCAAGCAAATCCGGATGCTGTTACTAGTTTCAGTTCCATTGTAACCTAAATTATTAAATTCCACCAGTTTTAATAGACAGTTAACCTTGGGTCAGTAACCAGAAAATTAGCATGGTGGACTCAGCAAAATAACTCACCAGGTTTTCAAAGTATATTAGACCTAGGAATCGGTTAGGACCTAACTGTTAAATGTCCAAGCAATGTAGGGGTAAACTAATGTTAGATTTATACAAGAGTATTAACTTATTTTGAGTGTCTTGGTCGCTATAAATGAGGTTAGAAAATTAGAAGCAACCGCCATGTAATATGAACAGCTGTTAAGTTGATGTAGGCATATAGGCAGTTCAAAGTATGAGTTAGTTAGTAGTAAGGTTAGTCTCTGTCGCTTCATTTAAAAGATCATGGGTCTACGCTTTACAACCAGGGTTCTCCATTACGACATCACAGGCCACTTCAGAGTTGATTCAGAGCATCCATAGTAGTTATCTATATATTAATCGGACAACAGTCAGGTATTACAGCGTTCAAGCTAGCTAGGTATTTTAGTAACTAATAGAATCCTTGACAGAGGTTCAGTATTAGCTTAGAGTAAATACTAGAATGGTTTGTTAGTATATTTAGGTCATCTATTAGGTTAGGTTAAGCGATTAGAAAGGGTAGGTAGGTGTTACAATTTAGTAGTGCCGTTACCAGGATTAAAAATTAACACATATTATAGCAAATCTTGTATAGGAATAAGAAAATAAGACAATATTTACAAACCTTTTTAATGAGTTTAGCATATAAATTACATTGGAGCTCTGAGTATTTCTGAAGGTAAGTGGCTAGTTTACATTGAGTTGGAATAGCCACAATTTGTTGTTTAGTGCAGAAGGAAAACTGAAGCGACGGGGTTAATATTAATTATTTAATTAAACTTCTGTTAAGCGTCCCCGGGCAGGATGTTTCTTAATAAGGGTCTTTTGAGAACTGTTCATAGGTCTTGATTAGGTTTAGTTAAGTATAGCAACTTGTTTTCTGAAATGAAAGAAATAATTCATTATTGTAATATGCTAGCAAATTCAAAAATAAGAAAATGTTTATCTTTTCAGAGATTTCATAGGTAGTAATGTTGAATTTTAGTTAGATGAAATGCTAAGTTGGATTGCATTCTGTTAGAGAATAAATAATTAATCACATAATTAAACAAGTACTTACTATTAATTGTCTTTTTATTAAAAAGAACAATAGTTATAATTCTTGAGTAACATCATATTGTGGTTTCATAGATTACCAATATTATCTCTGTTGAAATTCGTCAATAATTAGGTAATTTAATTGTCGAAAGCCGGGCAGGTGAATTCACAAACTTGTATAGCACAATTGTATAGTTGAAAGACTTTTGAGTAGAGGTTATATGGAGCTAATCAAAGAGCATGTATGGGGAACACATGGAGAATGACATTTGTCATTGACAAGGTTGTTTCTCTCCTTAGTGTTAGCTCTGGGTAGGCGAACGGAAAAATTATGGGAAACTGTATGGACCTTGTTAAGTACAAACTTTGTATGGGCTTGCATATTTGTATACAAATAAATTATAGAGACACGTTATATGACAAGTAGTACGGTTTTGATGTTTAGTAAAGACTTTGGGAGCTACCGCGTAACTTTATGGGTATGAACTTCATACGTTTTTGGGAACTTTGAGTCAATTTTATAAAGAAAATAGTCGCTATCGGTTCCTTGTTTTGTGACGTCGGGTATAACGATAACTAGCTAGCAACGTTCAACAGAACAAAGCAGCAAAAATCTATCAGAATAAAGAATTCAAATGACAGTTGAAGCCCATACCCATATCCAGATTTCTTAGCCGGTAGCCCTCTATTCACAAAATTAGATTTTGAGGTTGTTTCTTGGAAAGGTCGATATTTAAGAACATGAGTGACAGGATAGATTTTCTAGCTTCCGAAAGCTTCGCTAGATGGCGTTGAACGAAGTGTGTAGCGGCTAGTATATTTTGGTATGAATCATATTTAAATTAAAAACCCAAAGGAAACTAATAATAAATTAAATAAGTACTACTGTGAGGAACAGAAACGAAATAGTTAAATTTTAAAGATTAAGGTAAATAAATAACTTCTGTCTGACGTTCCGTTTTACAAAAAAAAAAAAGGGTCAAAGTAAAATTTCATGTTTCGTACCTTCTAACTGCATAGATAGGTGGGACAGCGCCATCTAGTGATCGAGCTTTTAGGAAATCGCCCATTAGCACGGCATCACAAGAAAGTTAGGGCAGTAGTTACATTTTTACTCAACGGAGGTCGCCACGGGTATTTTCGAACGAGTGGAATTTGGTTAGTAACTTTAATGATAATAATAAATAAGGCAGAATGTTATTGATAAATGAATTATAGCAAAACCTTGTTTTGTTTTAAAAGGGGCAAATTCTTTTAGCTAACAGGGTAATTACGCTACTGTGTGATAGATGTCGCTACCGGTAGGTTACGAAAAATTGTGGTTCTTATTAATTAATTAAAATGGGTTATGTTATGTATCAGAATCGTGCAAATTAATGACTATGTGATGTGCGGTCCGAGATTGTAGTTTAAAGGCGTGTTTGAAAATGTTATAAAAAAAAAAATTTTAGGATAGATAATGACATACATTAGGTGAATTAGCGGGTCTGCCTTCCTTGTAAATAATAGTACACACCGGGGCGTAATACTTAACGGCGTTGATAACGGCATGCGCGTCCTGGCGCGTTTATGGTATCAAATTAGTGCGCTAAAACCCGAACGCATCTACGTATTATATCAAACGGCGCGCTAATTGGTGGCATTATATGCAGGTGAAACCCGTGCATCAGTGTGAGACCATAGTTTGGCACAGATCAGATATTAGTTATTGGTGTCAAAGTGACAGATGACAGGTTTGTTGAAGTTGGGAGGGGGGCGATCACGTTGTTCTGTGGTGCGCTATTTTTATTGTTGTTAGGATATAAATCCAGACATGGCTTAAAGAACTCTCATCCAAGCCAAAAACATTGGGAAAAAAAAAAAAAAAGAAAAAAAAAAAAAAATTGTTGTTAGGAATGTTTTTGTTTTCATCAAGAAAATTTATGAATTATTAAAGGTTGAGTGTCATCTAAGTTTGTGAAATTGTTGAAAATGCTGAAACTGTCTGAAGGATAGATCTGTGGTTGTGTTTATCATTATTGTGAAAATATAACCTAAAAAAAAAAAAGGACATTAAATAGTTATGCAAATAGGTTTTAGTGTAAATCATTGTAAGAGTTATGAATTTGAAGTAAGAAAATAGTATTTTAGTTAATTTATAGTTTGTACAAGGTATTTCAAAGGGGTAAATAATTAAAGAGTTTGGCTTGGTTGAAAAATGTGTCTTGATGAGAGTGATTTCTCATGGAAATAAGTGGATAATGAAAACTGAAGAAGTGTTATGAGGTCTGGCTTTTCATGGTGTACATAAGAGAGGGAAGACCCTTTCTGACTTATAGATTGGATAACAACCACTTTGGTAAGTTAATCAGAGATTTAGTTTAATTAAATTGTTGAAAATTTTTAGAATTAGACACAATTAGTACCTACTTGTTTGTGGACAGTTTAGACTCAAAGAGGGTAATTTTGTTTGAAGGGAACGGTATTTGCAATGCTAAATAAGTCAACGGATAACTTAGTAGGGGACGGTTTGATTTTTCAAACGCTCGGTTAACCTAAAAGTTGAAAATAGTTCAGAATTAAAGAGAAATCTTGTCTCGATGAATGATAGAACTATTAGGTTGTATTTTGGGGTCGGTGATAAAGGTTTAAAGAACAAAATTAGATATGTCAGTGGGTAATGATTAGACTCCTAACTTAGTGGAAGAAAATTATATTGCTACAAACTAAAATAATGTTAGCTTAGCTTGTTAAATGTAGTTATGGATATATTTAAAAGGTAAGGTACCAATATTTAGTGGGTTTTGTATCAAGTTAGGACAATGAGGTAACATTACTTCTTACTTCTTAAAACTTGAAAAATAGCTATTTGGGTAAAAGAATGGTTTCTCTTACTAATAGTTAGGTATTGGAATTCATGAAATATGAACCAAAAGGAATTTGTTAGTGAAGATTTTGGATTGGCTAGATTAGAAACATTAGATTCAATGGTTTCTAATTTGAACAGCAAGTAGAGAGAATTTCATCTAAAATGGTTCAGTGAGTTTGGAAAAACCATAATAGGATAATTTCATAATTATTAAACAATCTAATATATGAACAAGAAGGGAAAAATTACTTGGTTTAGGTAAGTAATCAAAATTTTCATCCGGGAACATAAAAGAAACTTAGATGTTGGTTATAAGACTTGCAGAAATTTTATTATAATTACAGTGGTTTTGATTTCAAGTAGGAGTTGTTGTTTGGATGGATAAGTAGTGTAGACTAGGGTGGGGTGGTGTGTTAGTCCGGAACATTATAGATAAATAGGTACTTAACAAGAATAAAATAGGGTTAAATAATTCTTTACCTTTCGTTGAAATTTGAGTTAGAAAATTCAACGACGGTTTAAGAAGGAATACAACAATGTTATAAAATAAATCAAGTAACTATTCTTATGTCAATGAGAATTATAGGAGACTGCTTGCCTAACTAATATTGCTTCTCTTAGGTATCCAGTTAAGTTTTAAAGGTTGCTATGTCTAAAAGTAGGTAGTAAATATTACAAATTAGCTTAAATAGGTAAATAATGTAAGAACCAAGTGTGTCGGTCAGTTTGTCTGACAGTTTGGGGTCGCTGGCGTGATGTAGTGAACAACTGTTGACTATTTTTAACTAGTTATGGGTAGCATTAGTGTTACAGGTATGCCGGGAATATTCATAGACTAATTGTATATTCTCTATATAGAAAAAAACAGATGGATTTAATTGAAACATAGTATGCCAGCAGTGGTCCTCGTTCACTTGACATGATGATGTTGAATAGGGGGTGGTGAATGGAGAAGGAAAAGAACTTTCATACAGGCGACGTGATTGGTTTGTTGTTCTTTTTATCAATCTTGGTTCTATATTAGTAATTAAATATACATTCTTAGTTGAACCATTGGTTAATCTTAATAAATTACTTTGTGATAGGACTATAGGTACGTTATGTTTGAAAAGAAATAACATATGGTCGAGGTTTGGGCGTTATTAGGGATTATTATTATTATTCTTATTTATTCGGACAAGCAGTGAGACAACTGAAAGTTGCTGGTAGAAGAAATAAGGAAATTGTTGCTATGCTAAAAGTACCATTGTGGGGAATATTTTATTAGAATGTTAGTCGTAAGTAAAATTATTAAATTAAAAATTTACTAGTTGCATTGAGAGAACATCATACTAGACTATCATCCTTAGGGTAGAAATTGGTACTTGCAATTATAGGGAAAGGAAAAAATATATGATGGCTCCAGTTTAGGCAAACGATGAGACATTTGAATTGATGTAACGAATTAAATATTATTAGAATTAGTTAATCTTTATTGTTAACTTTGTTTTTTTATAATATCAGTATAGATAGTGCAGTTAAATTTTATAGTATGTTGGATTGGGGGTCGTGGAAAAGTGTAACTACAGTTACAGGTTAATCAATTAGTAGGGTTTAGAATTAATGTAATTAAAATTACTAGGAATTCTATTTAGGTTAGTATTAAGACCTTAGAATTAAATTAGCTATAGAAAATGATATTAAGTGGGACGTCCATATGATAGGTTAACGACCACTGGGGTCGAATGGGTTGGAAGTCACTATATGTAGAGGTCTCGGGTTCGATTCCTGCCCAGGTGATTGTCGTAGACAAACTGTTCAGTGTTGCTTTGGGGCTTGGGAGTGTGATGATACCCGTCGATGTTTGGTATTTATGATATAGGTACCTACTTACTTTGTAACATAGAAGTATATGAGCGGGATAAGTGAAATAAACGTTATTAATTAATATCATTACCAAAGTTAGAGATGGATAACGGGGTTTATAATGGGGAAACTTATTTACTAATTTTGAAATATGGTGTATTTTTCAATTAGTTAAATGAGTTAAAAATAAGTTTTACAGGATAAAGGCAGGTTATAGTTATAGGAATCTTAAAGGAACCAATATAGGTTGTACTATAGTATAAAGGTTGGTTGCGAATTTGAAGTAGGAGTTTAATTGTTAAACAAATACGCTTTTTAGTGGAAGTCAATTCTCATGCTCTATACTTTGAAAATTAGGGCATAAGGTCAGGTACTACTTAAAGGTGGGGGGTCGAAAGGTTAAAGTTGAATTCCATGAATAAACTTTGACTTAAACCTAAATTAAATTAGACGTTAACACCAAACGTGAATTGGAGTTAAAACCAAAATTAGGATAAGCCAAAACCAAATATGTCATTTGAGGGAATAAGGGGTTTTATTGTTTTTTTTATAGACATAGTTAAGGAAGACACTTAGTAGAACTTTTGAAAAAAAAATAAAAAACTTAATATTACTCATCAGGATTAAAATGTCAAAGTTATGTTAATAATGTGAATTTTACAATTAATATTTAAAAGAGTTATATAGGGATGTTAGTTGGTTAATAATGTAATCTTTATGTACCTAACATGAATTGAGCTCTGACACGTAATGGACTTAATAGATGGTAGCAAGAAGGTGATAAGTGTTGATAGGTTAGCAAAATTCGCTGATAGTATTCGGATAGAGAGTAGTGGGAATAGACTTTTAGTAGTTTGGCTAGGTTAGGGAAATTGTTAGATGGGAAAAAAAAAGGGTAAGCGTTGATAGATTGGTCGGTACTGCGGTATATTGGTATTGGTATTGGTATTGACATTTTTCCGCATTTAGACTCCTATTTGGTCCGTTAAAAGCGGTATACGGTACTGCGGTATATACCTATATTAATATATATTGGGGGTATTTATTTATTTACTTAGGTCGGTTTTATAGTTCGATGCAACAGTGATGGTAGTGATGTGTTTCAAGGTTGAAATTGTTATTACGATAGGGGTTTTACGTTCTTAATTATGGTAAATGTTAGGATTGGGTTGTTAAATTTTGTTACAGAGTTTTAATTCAATTGGTGTAATATTGTCATGTTTTAGGTGGACAATTGAAATTTGCTAACGGGTAGGAAATGTTGGTCGAACATGTACAATTTTGGCTTTGGGTCATTATTAGCAAAGGAAAGGGATAGTATTCGGTTATGGTAGATAGTCCAATCATGTGTTGGAGTCAATTCATGCATTTTTAATGAACCGATTAACTATAAAAAAAAAAAAAATATATATATTAATTTCGAACAAATCTGAGCGAAAAGTTTTGTTAATAAATTAAACAAAAGAGGAGTTCTTATATTTATAGGGAGGGGAAAGGAAAATAGAAGAGGTGACAGTATTATGAGGATCGGTAGTATTAATTTTACAAATTAATGTTAATAGCTTTTAGGGCAATATACTACAAGTAATCAGGTGAAACGTTGGTTATGTTCATGGTGGCGCGGATGTGAGTTTGAGGAAGGACGGAATTGTTAAAAAGTGAAGAAGAGTGGAATCTGTATATATGAAAAAAAAAATATGTAAGTGTATATATATATATATATATATATATCTATTTTATATATGAAAAAAAAAAAAGATTCAAAATATGAGGCCATGAGTGTAAACAAATTGGGAAGCCTGATTACAACCATTATTATTAACCCAAAAGATAAGATCCGCACACAACAGCACGTGATAGGGATAGGCGTAGAGCACGTGTTAACAGACTTGAATTTTGTACAGTGGGACTTTGGTGTTAGGATAAATAAAAAAATATATATATATATATACAAACAGTGTTTATGTTTGTATCTTGTCCCGGTGTAAACGCCTGTACAAAATTTACACTTCCCGTGGGTCAGGACGGGCCATGTTTAACTCGACAACTATACATTCTCCAAAGTGATATCGGAGGCTATTCCAGAGTTTTGAGTAAGCTTTTTGACAAAAAGGTCTTTGTATATGCTTCATTTAGAAGGGGGCGTACAGAGATATGCAGGGGCACTTTGGGGGTATAAATTGCTGCGCTAGAACGCCATGTAATCGTAAGGTTGGATTACTCTTTATACACCAAGGCGAGTTTATTCTAAACTACGGATTCACAACCCGTACCTTTCACCATGCTTTGTACGTCTCTGGTGTCGGATATACATACGATGAATTTGGATAAAGCAATAAAAAAAAAACACTTAAAAACTCGCTTGATAACTTTTGATATTATTTTGGTCTAAATACACTCTACACTCTTAATTACATAATCACTAGGGCTCACTAAAAATTGATTCGATAGGGGTCGGAGGCCGCAATGTCCTTTGGTAGGACAAAGAGCATTGTGTTTTTCTTGGTCCAAATTGATTCAATTCTTTGATTTTGGGAAAATAATAAGAGAAAGGGATATATATATATATATAAAAAAAAAAAAATATATATATATATATTGATATAAAAATAATAATAATATATATATATAGATATTAAAAAAAAAAAAAAAAAAAAAAAACATGTCTATATATATATAAATATATGTGTAAAAAGAAATATTAGAGATTTGGATAGAAAGAAAAATTCTACTCCGGATCCAATACTTGGTACTGTCACCTTTGAAGAATTTTGGGGTCGGCTGTAACGGTTCAGAATCGCACCTGAACTATCTCGAATATTTCTTAAAGAGTTAAAAGTCGAAATGTATTAATGTTACTTACCTCAATAACTTTTAATAGTATAAATAGATCCTGGTGTGGGAATAAATCACAAAGTCAAATTGGGTTGTGTCAACTGGGTTGTATTGAACACAATTAGCCATTTACCATGTTGTTGCGCTGGGAATTTGCTTCATACTTTGTCAACACAGTGTATATGGGAGGGAGATTCTGTCTATAAGGCTTGGGGCTTGTTTAGTGGTTTCAGATTGCTTGAGGTAAACACTGAAAAAGAAACGGGTTAATGGTAGCGGAGCAGTTGTGGTCATTTGCATTTAATTTGGAAGTTTTATGATTAATCTGAGGAAGTTAGATACAGTAAATTTGTTTGAATTAGCGAGAAAATATAGTTAATAAATACCTGAGATTCAGGGATTGAAACAATGATGTTTCACAACAGTTGGACTCTGTGACAAATTATTTCATATAAGAAGATGCACTTTGTTGAGGGTTTTGTCAATCGAATTTGCTTCACGGGAGTGTGGACAATACTTGTATTTCGATATTGGTTCACGAAATAATCGACACGAACTGTTATTAGTTAGTAAAATTATAAATCTTGTTGTAAACAAATGTCATGTCAAAATGGAATAATCCTGTCCAAGTGCAGCGACAACTAGCGGCAGAGTTGAGAACTAAGACAAGTCAAATGACATCACATAAATATAGCGAGAAGGTTTTTACTCACAGAATGTTAAATTAACATTATGTAAAACTTAAATAAAAATATGGGTTAAATAATCAACAGTACAGAATATTGGTTTCTATCTTAGATAAGGTTCAAAGTTTCAAATATGTTTCTTTGGCTAGAGGTGATACGTTCGGAAATTATGTTCGAACAATTACCATTTTGATAATAGTTTTCATTCGTAAATAAAAAGAGGAATCATACAAAATAATGTGTTTATATTATGTGAGAAGGTAGTATTTTGAATAGTTTAGTAAATTTTATAACTTAATATTAGAAGTTTTGTAACTATCAAAGGTTTCTGAACGAAGGCCAGGCGGGGCGTTCGGGATGTTTGAAATGGGTTGGCGTTAAACGCTAGAGGGCGCTATGACGATAGAGTAGAAATGTGGGACGCCGCTTTTTGACGCGTTTTTGAGGAGGTCTATATAAGCAAAAACGACGCGACGCCCGCTCTTATTTCTCCGGGAGAGACTTCGAGGCAACACGTATGGAAGACGAAACACTTTTTGAAGAAGTTTCCATTTTTAATCAAGCGAGAAGTAGTCTTCAAGCAAGTGTACAGTGAGTCCTTGCACCATAGGGCGTTTATTGGGTTCGCGATCTTTTAAACGTTTTAATTTTGGAATTCTGACTGGTAAATTGGATCCGAAATTAAAAGGTCTAGTTTGTTTACAGAAAGCATTTCAATTAAAGTAAATTATTCCCAAGTAAAATCCTAGAAAATGGGCTTAATTTGAGTCGGAGAGGGTTGGAAGCATAGAGTTTGTTTCTTCAGGAGTACATTTTTATGTCTCCGGGCTCCAGGCAAGGCTCACGGGAGGTCGTTAGGTAAAGAAAGTCTGGCATTGTGGAGTGTCAGATGAGTGTTCATTGGATAACGCTTAGTAATTTCCACATGGTTTGATCGGGCGGGCTGTTTTCATTGACAGTTTTTCAGTTAACACGTCTGATGGCGCGGGGCGTATGCCCCAGATTTGGAGGCAGTTGCGGCCTGATTGAACCATACCTACCTGTAGGGTGTCTATCTGTTCCCTTCCCAAGCAGATGGACCACGGCATGAGCGATAGGATTTTAGGGGGCCCACTCACCCAAACTTGACAGAATTGGGGCGTCAGAACTGGCGATACAGGCGCCAGGTTTGTGTTTGTTAGGAAAGTCGCATTTAGTCGGAAATTAAGCAGGTAGGTACCTACTTAGAATCACGAGCTAGGTAACTCGAAGACCTTTGTTCTGGCAGAAAGGGGGAGGTCTGCTGGGGCAAGGCTACGAGGGGAGTCTGGTATACAGAGTAGGTAGAATGAGTAGAGTCGCTGTAGGCCTATAAGTAGCATTATGTGTTATTACAAATATATCTACGATCAAATCCGAATGTTGTTGACATCCCTAGCCATAGATTCTTGTGACAGACGAACAAACCCGGGCAATTTGACAGAATGATTATAGATAGTGGGGAAAAGTCCGATTGACAGTTTCCAGCAAAATGGCTGTCTTTTATCTAACAAAATAGTGTTACAAGACGGCGGAGGGACGCTTTGATCGAGTCACTTGGACTTGACATGACGCTTAGTAGCTAAACTTGTCATTCGAGACAAATATCTAAACGAACAAACCCGGGCGATTGTATGAATCGTTCTCGTGAAATTAACTACCATCAATATGAATTGTGGATGAAATTAGCTTTGGAGCAAAATAAAGGTGTCCTTGCTGTGACAGAAGCATAACTTGTGTGCGTGAATTTAGTGCTGTGAATTGCCTAGAGTTGGTCTAGAAACTAGCTTAGGGCCTGGTACTACCTAACCTTTATCAGTGATAATCAACATTATTTTATTGTTACAAAATAAACTGGGAATAGTCTTAAAGTGATCAGATTGTCCCGCTTCAGTTTTCACAGAGGCACTCTTATAATTTAAACCTAGAACTTGCTGATCAGCTGGGCACAAAGATAAGTTGAAAGATAGAAATCTGAGTGTAAGGTTGACTCAACTGCTGGCTCTGGCGAGGAATTCGTTGCCATAGTGGTTTTGATTCTCTGTCTAAAACATGTTTCTGTGAAATCAGCTGAGCAGTAGTTTTCCTTGTAAGGGAATGGTAGATAGTGCAATATGTCTGGATGGTTTGATCACATGGGGGAATTTAGGAGTAACGCTTTGGTGATGGAAATTAGCTAAAAATTTCTTATAGTTGTCTATATGCAGGTATCACATTGCTTGTAGCGTTCATAAGCACCAGCTGTATCTCAGTGTTACTTACAGGAAAGGTCCCATAGGTAATAAATAAAACATGAGATTAGTCGCTAAAGTCAGTCAGAATCCTGTGGTTAAGCCAGTATAACCAAGAGGTCAGCATGTTAAAAATCAGCTGTTCCAACGTATAATCATTACTTAGATTGGTCGTCTTGACCTTAATATGCACTAAATTACATTATAGTAGTTATATGAATTATTATTGAACAGAAATACTGAGTTGTAAATCATTATGGCCATAATTAAAGCTAGCAATTAGCTCACTCACAGTAAAGGAAAGGGTGTAACTAATATTGAATCATATTCTATTAAGTGCATTAGGAAAGTCTGGAGGAGATAAAAATGCTTGGACGAAATCACTGAATACGCGGAGGTATGGGGCGTATTCCTTTGCCAGACATAGAATAATAATTTAAATGAATTGGAAAGAATCTATCAAGATGAAAGTAACTTTATGTCAATTTTCTAACCTAAAAACATGCTGGTCTAGCCTGGAATTCTGAACCTAGGCTTATATCTTTGATAATGGTAGATTAGACTGGGATCTATTCCTTACAACACCCATATATAAATAGAGCACAACAGGGGTTTCTTTTAATATAAATTATGTAAAGCTGTCGGGGTGGGGCGAGGGCTTCTGTTCAATTTGGTTGGATTCTTAAGTTATTTCCAAGACCAGTCCAATGGTGAGATTAAGGATATATTACCATGAGCGAGATTCTTTAGAGACAAATTTTAACCAACAAGTTGCAAAAGTTCAATAAGATCCGAGTCAGACACGTAGACATAACTAGGGAATTTAGTTCTACGGGGAAACTTGGTCATAGAAAAGGTTAGGAGAGTCTATATTTATATGTACTTACTATGAATTAGATTTGAGTTCTCTCATCTCAGGAGTCAGACTTGTTAGTGCTCCTAATTTAAGCACTCAACCTGTTGGATTTATCCCAATAAGGATTATTCAACAAAAGGGAAAGGCTATATCAATTAACGTTAACTTTAACTGCTGCTGCCATGAAGGAGAAAGATCTCTTCATGTAGACTAACAAGTCGCTTTGAAGCCTTTAGCTTGGTCCTCTTATATATATATATACATAAAGAATTGACGAACATGACAGCTTGACTTTATATGTTGAAGTTTGTTTTATATGAAAATGTAATAAAGCAGCGCCGGAGGAGGGATGTCCAAGTCTGGTGACGAGTTCCACTGTTATGGGCGGCGGAGGTGCCCTGACTTTACCGGTTAAATAATATTGCTGGAGCATTTGTATTAGGCCAAGATGGTGATTAAGATCAATAGACTCTCTTCACCCTAATGATTATACCAATTTCCATCTCTGACTTTGCAAGCAAAACCATATGCTGAAGCTAATAGGTACTATTATAGATGTAGTGTTTCCATCTTCTAATAGATATAACAAATTTTCATCTCTAACTTTGCAAGCAAGGCCATATGCCTAAGCTAGTAGGTACGGTTATAGATCTGATATAGTGACTCAGTCTTCCAATAGATATAACAAATTTTCATTTCTAATTTGCAAGCAAAACCATATGCTGAAGCTAATAGGTACTATTATAGATGTAGTGTTTCCATCTTCTAATAGATATAACAAAATTTTCATCTCTAACTTTGCAAGCAAGGCCATATGCCTAAGCTAGTAGGTACGGTTATAGATCTGATATAGTGACTCAGTCTTCCAATAGATATAACAAATTTTCGTTTCTAATTTGCAAGCAAAACCATATGCTTAAGCTAATAGGTATTATTATAGTAATTGTGTCTCCATCTTCATATAGGAATATCAAATTACATTTCAAACCACACATGCCAATTTCACCTTAGACCTTGCAAGCAAATCCGGATGCTGTTACTAGTTTCAGTTCCATTGTAACCTAAATTATTAAATTCCACCAGTTTTAATAGACAGTTAACCTTGGGTCAGTAACCAGAAAATTAGCATGGTGGACTCAGCAAAATAACTCACCAGGTTTTCAAAGTATATTAGACCTAGGAATCGGTTAGGACCTAACTGTTAAATGTCCAAGCAATGTAGGGGTAAACTAATGTTAGATTTATACAAGAGTATTAACTTATTTTGAGTGTCTTGGTCGCTATAAATGAGGTTAGAAAATTAGAAGCAACCGCCATGTAATATGAACAGCTGTTAAGTTGATGTAGGCATATAGGCAGTTCAAAGTATGAGTTAGTTAGTAGTAAGGTTAGTCTCTGTCGCTTCATTTAAAAGATCATGGGTCTACGCTTTACAACCAGGGTTCTCCATTACGACATCACAGGCCACTTCAGAGTTGATTCAGAGCATCCATAGTAGTTATCTATATATTAATCGGACAACAGTCAGGTATTACAGCGTTCAAGCTAGCTAGGTATTTTAGTAACTAATAGAATCCTTGACAGAGGTTCAGTATTAGCTTAGAGTAAATACTAGAATGGTTTGTTAGTATATTTAGGTCATCTATTAGGTTAGGTTAAGCGATTAGAAAGGGTAGGTAGGTGTTACACGTCGTCGGCCACGTTCATCGCCGTCGGGACCCATCTCCATTGTGTGGCCTTTGTAGTTTCGGCTATCTCGCCTAAGCGATGCGCTACGTAGGGTGTGTAACGCACGCTATCATTGTGAATCCAATGCCACACGGTACGGGAGTCTGTCCAAAATATAACTCTTTCGGGTTCCCAGCGCGACTGTTTTCTTATGCTGTGTGCTAAGCGCGCTCCTATCAAGGCCGCCTGTAGCTCTAGGCGCGGCACGCTCAACTGTTTCATAGGCGCTACTCTGGCTTTAGCTGCTGCCAGTGTGACCTCCACTCTACCATCTTGGTGTACGATACGCCAGTAAGCCGCGGTCGCGTACGCTGCTTCGCTCGCATCACAAAATATATGTAACTCCCGTCGTAATACACTGAAAAAAAAAATGGTTACTCAAACGAGAATTATCGTTCACTGTACTATTTTTATAGTGCTATATGTGACAACCCTGACGGTTTGTATGGTCTACTCCACAATTATCGTTCAATGCAATTGTTCTTGTTACGATAAAAATTGTATATTTGACAATTTATTATGGTATAGTACACTATTAATGTATGTTGTCTGCAACAAAAAAATTTCGTTGTATTTACAGAACCTCCATTAGGCTCAACATGATTATATGGTAGCATTTATTAAGCTTATTGTAACAATTACAAAATATTTTGTAAAATATCCATTGGTTTTAGTACTTGTTACCATAGAGATTTGTTGAGCTAACTACAGGGAAGTTACAACTACTATGAAAATACGTTGCACCTACTATAAATATATGTTGTACCTACTATAAATATATGTACCATATACTATTCAGAATATGTTACACCTACTATAGGTAGTGTTGGCAGATGGGGTTAATACCATTGTTATCAGTATATACTGAAGGTAAAAAATATGTGCCCAATTTTTATAAATGATTTATAAAATAAGCACATATTTAGTTACGTTCAGTATATACTGATAACAATGTCAAAGAGAATAAAAAGAACTATTTTATACCAATCATCTTCTTATTTATTAAAAAAAATATGAAAATGTTCACAAAGTTTTAAGAGAGTTCAAATCACTGGAACCTACTTCAGTATGTGAATAACTCAATCCATATTAACAACTTTTACTATGGAGTTAAATACGAAATCGCGTAAAAATTATCAGCTGTTCTATACACTTTGGTTCAATAGGTATTGTACTTTTCTATAGATGGAACAGCTGATAAATTTTCATGATTTCATTGTTGACGTAGTAAAGTTGCTTGTATTGAAAAAAGTATTTCACCTCCTGAAGTTTCTGGAGTAATAGAAAAAGCTTTTTGTATGAAAGTTAGTTTCGAATCGTTAGAAAAAACTTTTACACTTGTATGGATCAGCTGAATTTTTGAACGATTTCGGAAAAGAAGGTTTTATACAAAAATTACAAGTACTCTTACAGCCAAATACTCAAAAATTCCATAGTAGTATGCAAGTATATTATGTTGTTGGAACTTATTTCTCAGACTTTCGACGGTAGTAGTGGTAGTAGATCTGCTGGGGTACAGATGTGAGTAATAAATCCCTCACTGGCTTCTTGTTTTGATGGTCGCCAGCTAGATTTCCTTCCTTTTGCTAGTGGGTTTCCCAACTTTGGTTCAGTACCCCGTAAATCATCGTCATCTGTAAACACAATAGATAACTTTGTAACAATATTTTCTGTTATGGTAATTTATAATGAAATGTTAAATAGTATAGGTATAATGAAATTTAATATATATTTGTAGATATAGTGTAGTTGTTTCTTTTTGACTGTTAAATATGAAAAATACACCGCATTAAACAAATTATACATGTATGATTGTATGTTTCGAAAGAAACAAAATACTTATATCTTTCGCAATATTCAACGCTAGTAGGTACCTAGCTAAGCAGCAAACCTTCGAAACAATTGTACTTACTTTTGCACTAAGTGGGTACCTACCTAGGTGTGATTTCACATGTAATTTAATTCATGAGCTTCATCATCATCATCATCACCATTATCAGCCTTTCTCGACCCACTGCTTATTTATTATTTATTTATTCATGAGCTTATCATCAATTAAATTACACGTGAATAGAAATACGCAACTGTCTACAGATTTATGAATAACCCAGGTACTTACTTTTGAATACGTCGATGTATTCTGCCAGCGACCAATCCGTCAGGATTTTAGCGATGTCTTCGTTCATTTTAATCAAATTAACAACACAACAACAGACGACAGATAGTTTTAAATAATAGATCACTATTCTTTACCCACAATTTGCGCATAAATCAAGTATTTTAAAGATTTCCTAAATTGTACGCTGCGCGATCGACTCCAACGCACGAATGAAAAAAACAAACATGGCCGATTTCCGCCCCACCCCCGGCTTTGTACTCGGAACACATAATTTTGTTTATGGTACTCAATTTATTGTAAAATTTAAATTAATGGGTATCTATTACTCCGCAAAGTTGTTAATGCAATATTTCACTTTGTTATGGTGACAAATCGCTCAGTTTAAAATGTATAAACAAAACAGTATGATTCCACTACATGAATTATTGTTACCGTTACAATATCACATTTACTATAATCGCGCCGTAAAGACTACGATATGACTTGTATTTACAAATAGTTTTAGAGCATACGTTACTGGAAAAACTGTAACAGTCACTTAAATATTGTTATGAAGACAAAATAAAATCAACTATACGTTCTGGTAGTATTGTAGAATATAATTTTTTTGAGTGTAACGGCGCTCCCCCCGTCGGCGCGTAGAGTCGTGGCAACCTTAAGTGTTTCAATTTTTCTATGTCGCTCAGCCACTTAATAATCTCCTCGGCCTCCGTCTCTGGTAGAGCCTCGTCCCACTCTATGTTCAGTCGCCATATACTTTGTAATACAATCTTCGCTCTTATGGTATAGTAGCTTAGTAGCCCCAGCGGGTCGAAAACAGACATAACCGCGCTAAGTGCCTCTCTTTTAGTCGGCGCTCTTCTCAGCTCTTTTACATCAGCCGGTACTCTCGCGAGCGTTGTATTAAACCCGAGCGCGTCAGTACCCGCGTCCCACAGTAGGCCCAGCGTGCGACCACTATCTAAATTTGATCCCAATTGTTTAGGCGCGGTGGCACGGCTCTCAGTCGGCAGCTCAGCTAAGACCGCAGCCTCGTTAGAGTTGAAGCTGGTCAGCTTGAATCCTGCGCGCCGGTGCACGTCTATTACTTGCTTCATAGCCGTGATCGCCTGTTCTTTATCATCGTAACAATCGACCCAGTCGTCCATATAGTGATTTCTCGTTATTGCTTGGCACGCCAGCGGGTACTCTTCCGCGTTCTGTTTCGCGTTCCAGTCGCGAACGCTATGTGCTAGGAACGGCGAACTTTTAGCTCCGAATATCATTGACGTCATTTTATATCTCTTTGGCGGCTCGCTTCTATCACCGCCTCTCCATAAAAACATTTGAGCCGGTTGGTCTGCGGCGGCTATCTTCACTTGTAAGAACATTTCTTGTATATCAGCCGTTATCGCTATCTCTTTCTCACGAAAGCGTAACAGCAGCCCGTTTAATTCTTGCAATAAATCAGGCCCCTCCAATAATTCGTCGTTCAAACAAATTCCATTTGCTTTAGCGGCCGCGTCGAAAACCAATCTTATCTTCCCCGGCTTATTCACATTTACCACGGCGAAGTGAGGTAGGTACCACGCTTTCGCGTCGTCTGTCTCGCTCCCGTCACACTCAGTGGCGTAGCCTTTATTTAATAAATTGTCTATCTGCGACTTATATGCTTGTTCGAACTCTTTCGACTTATCCATTTTCCGTTCTATCGAAAGTAATCTTCTTACGGCGTTATCGTAGCTCGGTGGCAAACTAACATTATCTCGCTTCCAAGGTAAACTAACCTCACACTGGTCGCCGACACGTTTAATACTCTCATTGAACGCGTTAACCGCTCTCGTCTCTAGCGGGTTAGCGCGCTCCCTCTTAGCGATACCCAGTGAATCTATCTCGAAATAACGTTTTACTATGTCCCTTAGCTCTTCTTCAGGTGGGATGAGCTCCGTTTTATAAACGTTCGACGAGCCCCCTAGCGCCTTAGTACGGGGCGCCGTTCCATGTATAACCCACCCGAGCCTCGTGAGCGAAGCTACCGGCTGCCGACGGCCGCCTGTTAACAGTTTGCGTGACACTATCAGATGCCAATTATCGGCCCCGATGAGCAAACGTGGTTTAATTCTTTCATAACACACGTCGCTAGTCGATAATCCTCGTAAGTGCGCGTACTGTAAGCAATCTTCATTTACTGTTTGATGATTGAGCGTTAGACCCGTCATTGTCTTGGCGCGAACGTGATGTGTGCTTTCGTCTCTTCCTACTAACACCAAACTAACATCCTTGCTGTTCGCTACGCTCCCTTGCGCGTTTATACTACATATACGCAAGTCTTTTACAGGCCCTGACGCGCCTATTTCATCCGCCAGGTCCTGGTCTATAATGGTGATCGTCGAGCCTTCGTCCAATAGCGCGTACGTTCGTACGGCTCCGCTAGGCCCCTTCACTGTAATTGGACACACTTTCAATAAGACGGCGTTCTCCGCGACGTTGGCCCTATTAATCGTGGCGATAGTCTCTGTTTGCGACTGTCGCACCAACGTCTCTTCATTACTTGCGGTCCGGTCTTTATGAAGCGATGCGTGGTGACGCAAATAACAATTATTCACCCCGCACCGTTTTTCTTTACAGCGAAATCTCCGGTGCTTATTGTTCACACATTGAAAGCACACACCATTATTTTTAGCCCACTGCCATTTCTCATCTACCGTCATGGTTTTATATTTATTACAGTGGGGTACTTTGTGATCGTTTCCACACATTAAACACGGCGTATGCGGCGTCTCTTTCTGGCCTAAAGTGTATATTCTTGCGACGTTTTTCTTATCAGGGCGTTTTTCTTGGTTACGATTTCTATTAGCGATTGTTTCTTTGCTGTACGACGTTGACGGTACGTACGCGTATCTCAGCTCGCGGTCAGCCTCGCGCATAAGGAATCGAGATAAAATAATAATCTCGGGATCGCTCGATTGGTTTGCTTCAGCGTAGGCTACCCAGTTCGATAATAAGTGCGGGCTAAGTTTCTTCACAACTTCCCTTACTAATAAAGGATTTCGCAAGTACCCTCGGTCATCCACTGCCTGAATTACACAAACTATGTTTTGTAACTTTACTGCGAGGGTATTTAAATCTGTAGCACTCGTGCCCGAGCGCGGTAAACATTTTAAATCTTCTAGCGCTCTGTCTATAAGTACTTCAGGCCGGCCGTAACACTGCTCCAGTGTTTTCATAATACGATCGGGATCGGTGGCGCTCCATAGTAGCGCCGACACACTTTCTTTCGCTTCCCCTTTTAAGCTCACGCGTAATCTTGCTAGGTTTTCCTCTGCTGTGAACTTATATAGTCGTGTCGAATCGCGCACTGCGGCCTTAAACAATAACCATTCGTGAGGCGAGCCGCTGAACGACGGTAATTCTTGTGTATACCGTGGCATCGGTCGTCTCGATAGAACTTTGTCCAATGTTTCAGCGAGGTTAATCACGCCGTAGTCCTTATTCGTATCGACTACGGGCCTTGCTTCATATTCCATCGGAACCGTGTATTCATACAACGGCCCGTTTCTATCTTTTTCTAAGGCGCGCGCCTCTTTGCGCATTCTTTCTCTCTCTTGCACGACGGCGGGAGCGATATTTTCTTCTCTCTCTTCCGATGTAGGTAGTTGGGTTATTTCGTCGACCCGACACCGAGGGTCGGCCGTATCAAGCCATTCTTTCAGCCTTTCAGGCACGCTCTCGGCGGGTAAGCTCGCATGACTACCCTCCACTATTGTGTCCATCTCGACTTGTAATCTTTGCTGAATAAGTTCCCGTTCTAGTTCCATTTCTCTCTTCTTTATTTCGGCCAATTGTTCCGCGGCCCGAAGTTGCGCCTGCCGGACGCGCGCGGCAACGCTCGACGAACATACTGACGGCGGGTTATGTCTCAAAGCCTCAGTATCGACGGCGGCGGCGGCGGCGGCGACATTACTCTCAACTTCTTTGGTAGGCGGCGGTGGCGGACGTCTCTCAGTACCACTTTCTGTGGCCTCTTCCTGCGTTGTAGCACTCAATAACGGTGGCGGTGGCGGCGGTTGTGGTTGTGGCGGTGGCGCGATCGTAGACGGTGACGCTGGTGACTCTTCATGTGCTATCGTCTTCTTCCTTGCTCCTCCAGTTTGGCTTCTTGTGCATGGCATCTTCTTCTTTCTTGCTGCGATACCCTACTCCTAACAATCTCTCCTGGGTACACTATGTGGGGAGCCCAGGGGAGGATGGAGGTTGAAGCAGGAGCGGAAAGGTAGGTACTACCCAGCAGAGAAGCTGTGCAACGCAAAGGCGCTCGGCCGCCGGGAGGAACACCCGACAGCTTCCGCAGTGCCAACCTGTGGCCCTCTGTGCGACACAACCCGTACTGGCGAAGCCGGACACTTCAGCCGCCTTGAAAAAGGCGAACTGGCAGCCCCGTCCGTTAGACTGCACCGCCTTGAAACGGCGTTACTCAACACTAAACACAGTTGGCACCGTAAGGCTGTGTTAGCGTGAGCCGCGGTCCACCCGCGTTCGTTGTGGTTACAACGTGACGTAATATGTTTAGTGATGCTTCTTTTCTTCACCCTGGACCTCAGTCTTGAGAACGGACCTCTTTTTCTTTCTTCAAATGGACGTCTACTTGCTGTCTTCAATGGTCATCTACTTGCTGTGTTCAATGGTCATCTACTTGCTGTGTTCAATGGTCATCTACTTGCTGTGTTCTATAAGGAACTTCTTTTCTTGATAATGAATCTTCTTTTTTCTTGATAAATCTTCTTTCCGACGCGCTGATTTTCTTTTCTTCAATCCGGCAACGAAGGACCAGGCTTAAACTTTTCTTCGTTGACGCGTAGATTCTTCACAGAAAACTTCTAATCCGGCTACGAAGGACCAGGCTTAAACTTTTCTTCGTTGACGCGTAGATTCTTCACAGAAAACTTCTAATCCGGCTACGAAGGACCAGGCACAAACCCATGCGCAACAGTGTTTACCATACCATAGGAATGCGTCGATTGAAACGAAGATTTTCTCAATAATTTCTTGTATTGTCTTCCAAGTTAGCCATGCGAGCTTACAACCGAGCCTGCGCCCGCAAGGCCCCTAATGTACATTTTTGCTATGCCTGAACTAGTGGCTACTTATCTTATACTACATACATCGATTCCTTACAAACGAAATACATTTCTTATTTTTATAAAACTAAGGTGGGCACGCGCAAAACATTGTGCGCCGGAACCGGCCACGCCCCATCGGCACATTCGAAGTACCGACACGGTTTCTAACATTTCTGTTCACCTCTCTGTCGTACGTCCGACCTCTCGCTTGCTCATGGGCGAGGCTTGCCCCCTCCAAGAATTTATAAAATAACTACCTACATTTATTTTGACATTTATCAGTCTGTCTCTTTTTATTATACTGACCCATCCCGCTCATTTACAGGGACCATCGGGGGGCCACAGACTGAATACCCACCTGGTGCCTGAAAACTTATTTATTAAAGATAAGTTTTCAGTCACCCTTTTTCAGGCTACCTATGTCATCGACCTATGTCTTAGGTCTCATTATTTCATAGTATTACTAATAAAACGTCATTGGTTTTACTCAGTACTTTATACTTACATAGTCCCTACCACCTCGCCTGGCTTCATTGGGATACCTCTGGTTTTCCACCAGCCCAGGATTGTAAGACCTAGAACCTTGATACCTTTCCCTACCTACCTAACTAGTATTAATTACTTATAGCTAATTAGGTTAGCACAATGAAACCAGGGAACACAAATAGTTTTTATTTTCATACCAAACACCTTACACTATAAGTTAGGTCACATTAGGGCTTATGTAAGTACTAAGTTTATTTAATTACACTATAACTTAATTATCTTAAAAACTATAAAAGCCACACAAACGTAAAGCATATCACTAGAAAGCTTATAATTTTATCTACGTTATTAAACTAAAAAGAACGTTACATATTCATATACAAAAAAGTTATCAAAGTTATAAGCTTATGGCTTTTACTAGGCAAGTTTAGCAAATATTACTTATGCTAGGTACTTACATGATATAAACAATCACTGATTTTAATCACTATTTACGCACTTAGTGTCACTTTAAATTGTCTTTTATCACAGATTGATGCTGTCCGTAACACAAGAGTGTAAACCTATCGCGGAGGATCAACAGCAAGCGTCAGGTCGCAGCCATTTCCAGCGGGGACTTGTTTGACTTGCAGCGTTTGTTTGGCCCCCTGTGTTTGATTGGATCTCGAATAAAGGGTTCCGGGCGGCAATTTGAGTCTTAAAAGCCTGCTATACAACTTGCCGTTTATTCAGGATCAGTCAGGCACTCGTTAGTTTTGTACAAACTTTTTCGTATTTTGCTCACTATGATGGTAAATTTTAAGCGTGCCTCAGCACAGAATAGATATAATAAGTACTACCGTGCCTCAATTAGTATTGAATGTCCCCATCTCCCTCGATTCAGGGAGATTTCAGTTCTCTTGATAACTTTACATTCAAACCTTTAAAGTAGAACGCAGGAAACTAGGGCGTAGTGTAATGTATTTCTGTGAGTCGTATAAAGAAGAAGTAATTACAAATGAACCTAAACAAACAACATCAACTAATGTTACGATAAAGAAATAATGAAGTTAATAATGAGAAATATGACTTCTCGACCAACATTATTACTGAAATCTCGAGAAGCCATGCAGTAACTAAAATAAGCGTAGGTACATCTCCAAACATTTCAAAATAGCAACCAGGAAAAGAGCACAAAAATCGAATGTGACATCCAAAACACTGCAATCTGGCGAGGACACCTTTGACTGTACAAAGCTATAGCATCCAACTATACACAATAACGAGGGGCCGAATCAGAGCGCCGGTTGCGATAACATTTGGAGATAAAAGTGGCACGGAGCGGAATCACGGGAGCAAATAAAAACTCGGTGGGAAATTCCAAGGCCCAGGAAATTGAGCTGCACCGGATATCGTCGCACCGGCGCGACGTGCCACGGCGGCGTCCGGCCGAGGTGGGCCGTCTTCATTATTCCTTCATTCTCTCACGTTTCAATTCGCCACCCGTTTTAAATGATTGTCTTTTGTCATATTTTTCCCCTTTTATTATTTTCTTCCACTAATTACACTGCAGTCTTGGGACTATTGAGAAATTGCTGGCACTATAGAATTTGTGAAATCTTATGAAAATGTACCCATATTATTCGAAATGAATAAAAATTCTAATATATCTTATAAAAAATGACAACACCGTAACAGCAACTATTGTGTGCGGTAACAAACAACATGCCAAACAAAAAAGTAACAAAGCCACAGAAACAATTACGACAAAAAATATTTGGCATTCATTGAAAAGCAACGGGGTGGAACCCTTACTAAATATTTCAGACATTTCGGTTTTTTGTCGCTTTATTCACATATGTGATGGAAAATTAAAAACGGGTAGCGGCGCCGGGTCGTGGCATCCATTATTCAGGCTCGGGGCCTGGACACGCGGATCGCAGGTTTAATAGCTTCCACCACGGGCGGTTATGCTCTGGCTACTCCCAGAGACAATGCACAAAGAATTTTCGACTTTGGCAATCACTTGTCTATTCCTAGGGTGCCGCGTTTTTAGAAAGATTAAGTGTGGAACAAAACTATTTTTTAAGGTGCACCTCTAGACAGTTTATTTAAAAAGAAATTGGAAAAGTGGTATTTCATAGACAACGGAAGCCCAAATTGCTCCAACCCAACGAGAAAAACATTGAGCGTTTGAAACCCTATCACTTACACTGTTTGTGACTTATTAAGCGACGCTGAAAGGGGACCTTTAGTAGAAACTGCGGTAAAGGGTAAATTGTCGGGTATAATGGGCATGTGGGAAATAAATATGGCTTTCCCTTTGGCCGTGCCCGTAAGAATTATCGCCTACACATTTCGTCCCGGAGTGGTGCGGTTTAATCGATCGTACAATCTCTGAACGATCAATAGAATCGTATTCTGGATGTCCTTATTTTAGATACTTCTCATGAGGGAGAAAACATATATGCAAGCGGCGCGGCACCGCAACGCTGAAATCAGCGACCAGTGTCCAACGCCGACGTCCAGGTTCTGGTTTCAGCGTTGCTGCACCGAGTGAACATGTGTTTTCGCTCTGAGAATGCTGAGGTATGCGAATGGATATAATTCAAAATCATAGTATGTGAGCTGTTTGAAGGTTTAAGTAGACGGTAAACGAGAAGATAACGATCGACAGAAAAAATTGGATTAGAATATTGAGACATTAATAACTGAGGTAAAAACTGGAAAATTAAGATGAAACTGTCTTTGACTGAAACTCTTTCATATAAATTTTGTCTACAGATAACTTGTTGTCTAACTCAAACACCTCTTATTTTTAGGTACCTACCTAATATAAAATCGTATATCTAAGTTTAACATGTTTTTGTATAAGTAGAACTATAAGAGAGATAACAAAATGTAGCTTAGAATAAATAAATACGTATGAAGTTTAGTAACTTCTCTTATTTTTTAGCCTAGCCCTTGGTGTTTCAAATATGACGCTTTCTGTATTCGCATATTAAGGAGTTCATTGCGCTTCAGATCTCAATAATATACACCATGAGGATTTAAATGCACGAATATTATGCGTTGCTCTGACGCAAAGGGATGTTTTTTATATGAGTATTTTTTTCCATGGAATTTCATATTAAAATACAAGGTAGACGGCGTGTTCCTTTAAAACTCAGACAGCGGTCACGGGTGTAACTTGCATTGGTTTGGTATTTTGAACACTTTCTTCCAGGACACAAAAAAAAATATTTTTACCATATTTAATGGAGCCTTAACGGTTTTGTGTTCCATAATCATGTGATCTATAGTTAATAGAAACTTGATAATTGACAAGTTTTATCTACATAATTATGCTATACTTAAAATCCGTGATGCTGTTCTTTAAGAAGGGTGATAAGGTTCTCTTGAAGAACTAACGACCCATCTATGATTCTGAGCCATATCTACAAGCTATTTTCGAGAGTCATTACGAATCGTCTCGCTCGCAGGTTCAACGACTTCCAACCTCCCGAACAAGCCGGGTTCCAAAAGGATATAGTACCATAGACCACATTCATACGCTGCGGCAAATTATACAGAAGACCGAAGAATATAACTTGCCATTATGCAGGCGTTTGGGGACTATGAGAAAGCCTTTGATTCGATCGAGACGTGGCCAGTGCTGCAGTCTCTCCAGAGGTGCCCAATAGACTACAGGTACATCGAGGTGCTGAGGTACTTATACCAAAACGCCACCATGTCGGTCCGATTACAGAACCAGAGCTCTTATCCTATCCAACTACAGCGAGGTGTGACACAGGGAGATGTCATCTCTTTGAAACTTTCACAGCTGCGTTGGAGGATATTTTTAAGCTACTGGGCTGGAAAGAATGCGGCATCAACATCAAAGGCGAGTACCTAACACACCTGCGGTTTGCCGATGATGTAGTTCTCATGGCTGAGTCCTTGGAAGACCTGAACACAATGCTCGAAGATCTCAGCTATGCTTTTCAAAGAGTGGGTCTGAAGATGAACATGGATAAAACGAAAATCATGTCCAATGCCCATGTTGCATCCGCTCCAGTTAATGTTGGGAACATTACACTCGAAATTGTTGACCACTATGTCTACCTGGGACAGACAATCCAATTAGGTAAGTCCAACTTCGAGAAAGAGATCTCTCGTCGAATCCAGCTCGGATGGGCAGCGTTTGGGAAGCTCCGGCATATATTCGCGTCCAAAATTTCTCAATATCTCAAGACTAAGGTCTTTGACCAGTGTGTGTTGCCAGAGATCCTTGGGGGAGGCCTATGCCCAGCAGCTGTGGGCGTCGTACGGTTGAAATGATGAAAACATCCGTAAACGGAAATGATATAGGTGAAGTCACCTTAAGTTTTGACAGCCTATGGAAAGAAAATCTACAGATATAGGAAAAGAAAATTGACTGAGTACGAATAAGCATTAAGGTTTTGAATAGGTATAACCGACAAAAAATATAAAACATAGAAACTTAACCTAAAAATAATTAATTATTTGCAGTTGGTACCCCTATCAATAAGACATTTTTAAACTTAACCTAAAAATAATTAATTATTTGCAGTTGGTACCCCTATCAATAAGACATTTTTAGATAACAGGAATACTTAATTATAAGTTGAAATCAAATTTTATGGACGATGCAGCTTATTTTGACCTTTTGAACTACTGTAACTTTTTATTTTCAACAATTCTGCTTCGTCGCCATATAACAAATTCAAAGTAGGTACTGGGCCCAAGGTTCATACAAAATTGCACTTTGTTCTTTCTCTTTATAACTATGTTGAAACACCTCAAATCTCTTTCTTAACAATATTCGATAAGCTAAAACAAAAGTCTCAGTTCCTCAATCATGTATTGGCACCTCAAGTGTATTAATCTGTAATTGTATTTCTTCGCGCTTAATCTCACATATATTGTTTATTAAGAGCCCCTTAATATCCTTTTCTCGGCAATAATACAAGAAGTTATTTCTTTTCCTGGTTAAGTCTTTGCACGTAATTAATTAGGCGCGTGTAGACAGCCTTTAATATCTTCGATCTCGTTGAGGCTCAAGCGATTTCGAGTGTTGTTTCAGTTAATAAAGTTAATATGGTAACAATAAGCAAGTATTGTTTAATTTCTTTACGTTACTGCCTTAAATCCTTACTTCCTACTAATCCTATATTCATATTCATATTCATACTCATATTTATTTATTCTGTGCACACAGGTACAAAAGATGTTACATTGTCATCAATGGTATAAAGGAATAGCTCTCCATGTCCCGCCGATCGGCATACAGATATTTAGTATTTAGATATAAATAGTATTTATGTCATGCACCAAGAAAAATTATTAACAAACAAAAATTCAATTATACAATACATTATTCAAATATTTCTATGTTATGATATTTATAAAAACACATTAATTGGACAATAAAATACAAACAAATTAAATAAATGGTCAATTCAGGTAAAGATATTATGTTAATAGTTCTAAATTATTTAATACAATGTCAATGTTAGGTAAAAATATTAAGTAGGTATGTCAAAAAAAAAAAAAGACTAGATTATCTAATACCATGTCAATGTTAATAATTTTCATTTCATTTTTTCATAATCAATCAATGTCTACTATAACTAAATTACAATGTCACTATCTATCCACGGTTGTGTCACTCAAGAACTCGTTTACAGAGTAATATGCCTTGTTACTTCCTACTACGTACCTACTTAATATTATAAATGCGAAAGTTTGAGTATGGATGTATGGATGTTTGTTACTCTTTCACGCAAATACTACTTAAGTAACGGATTTGGTTGAAACTTGGCACACAGATAGATAGCCTGGATTAAAACATAGGATAAATTTTATCTAGATATTCTCACGGGAACGGGAACCACGCGGGTGAACCCGCGGGCGGCTGTTAGTCCTACTACTATTATAAATGTGAAAGTTTAGATGTTTGTATGTTTGTATGTTTGTATGTTTGTATGTTTGTATGTTTGTATGTTTGTATGTTTGTATGTTTGTATGTTTGTATGTTGTATGTTTGTGTTTGTATGTTTGTATGTTTGTATGTTTGTATGTTTGTATGTTTGTATGTTTGTATGTTTGTATGTTTGTATGTTTGTATGTTTGTATGTTTGTATGTTTGTATGTTTGTATGTTTGTATGTTTGTATGTTTGTATGTTTGTATGTTTGTATGTTTGTTTGTTTGTATGTTTGTATGTTTGTTTGTTTGTATGTTTGTATGTTTGTATGTTTGTATGTTTGTATGTTTGTATGTTTGTATGTTTGTATGTTTGTATGTTTGTATGTTTTTTACTCAATCACGCCAAAACGGCTGAACGGATTTGGCTGAAATTTGGGACACAGATACTTTGTAGCCCGGAGAGGAACATAGACTACTTTTTATTCCGGAGAAATATCTCATTCCCGCGGGATAACGTCGTGTAGTCTACGCAGGCGAAGCTGCGGGTGGAAAGCTAGTTTAGATGTTTGGATGTTTAGATGTTTGGATGTTTGGATGTTTGGATGTTTGGATGTTTGGATGTTTGGATGTTTGGATGTTTGTATGTTTGTTACTCAATCACGCCAAAACGGCTAAACGGATTTGGCTGAAATTTGGGACACAGATACTTTGTAGCCTGGAGAGGAACATAGGTTACCTTTTATCCCGGAAAAACACCACATTCCCGCGGGATAACGTCGTGTAATCCACGCGGGCGAAGCCGCGGGCAGAAAGCTAGTATTTTATAAATACGAAAGTTTGTGAGTATGGACGAATGTATGGATGTAAGACGTATGGATGTAGGATGTATGGATGTTTGTTACTCCTTCACGCAAAAACTACTGAACGGATCTGGATTAAATTTGCAACAGAGATAGATCATAGGCTATAATAACACTTCTTCTACTTCACTACATAGTATAAAACAAAGTCGCTTTCTCTGTCCCTATGTCCCTTTGTATGCTTAAATCTTTGAAACTACGCAACGGATTTTGATGCGTTTTTTTTAAATAGATAGAGTGATTCAAGAGGAAGGTTTATATGTACTTTTTATCCCGATATTCCCACGGGAACGGGAACCATGCGGGTGAAACCGCGGGCGGCCGCTAGTAGTATAATATAATTCGAAAGTTTGGTTGTATTTTATTTTTATTTCATTTTATTTGTTAAGGAAAACTTACTGCTTATATTTTACATAATATTTTATAAATAAGTAATCAAAAGCTATTTTACAAGTTTCCACATATAGTAATGTATGGATGTTTGTTACTATTTCACGCATTTTTTTCTCTCGATTCGCAGAGAACGGATTTGGTTGAAATTTGGCACACATATAGAATAAACCTAGCTTGGATTAAAACATAGGTAGGATGCTTTTTATCCCGATATTCTCACGGGAACGGGAACCATGCGGGTAAAACGGCGGGTGGCCGCTAGTTCTTAATAACCGCCTCTGTGGTCTAAGTGGTTCATACCACGGGTTTCAGACCCAGAGGTCCCAAGTTCGCTTCCCAGCGGGGGTACATATTGTATTCGGTTTGGCTAGTGGTAGGACTTGTTTTTAGTCCGCCTAACTACGACCATCCTATCTAAGTCTGACGCCATAACAGTGTTGTTTTCAGCATTAATTGTGTTCCGGCAGTTAGAGATGATATAGCCAGTTGCTCATCAGTGATTGAGGATTTCGGGAGTAGTGCGCTTTCACTTTCATCACCACTACCCCGTTGTGGATTTAAAAAAATACGATTACAGTTCAGTTACGGTCATTGGTTAGTGAATTGATTTTTCAAGTTTTAAGAGATAAGTAGCATTGTGATTGTGAATGAATAGATTCTGAAAATATGGGAATTCAGGTTCGGTTTCTGCTTTCAATATATTATGGGCTTAACCTTGTTCAATAAGTCTATAAATTATACTTTGTAAAACATACCTATAAAGTAATCTAACCTAATAATATCAAATAATATCATCTACTTAGTATTTTAAAATTTTCGTCGGGAAGAGCGAATACCTGCCCCCTGATTCAAAAACCATCGGAAACGCTCCCGACAGCAGAATAGATGCCTTGTCTCTGTCACTCATTATAGAATAGACAAAGACAAAGCACAGAATTCGAATCCGATTCCGTTTCCGACGGGTTGTGAATCAGGGGGCTGGTAATCTTTTTTAGAATAGTTAATTATACAGGAGATAAAAAAACATCTCTTGAAATTCTGAGGACATGATATAAGTAGGGACTGCCGTTTCTTTCTCTATTTTTAAATGCAATAGAAAGCAGCGAAACGCAATTTGTACACAGAACACGGAAAATAAATTTCTTCCATGTTCTGTGATTACACACAACGTTACTTCACTTGGAAGCGGATTCCAGCAGGAAATGTGCCGGTTATTCGCTCCGCATGCGTCGATGTTCACTTAATTTTATCACGCATTTATTCATAGACGCTACCCACATTTTTAAATTGTTAAATTAATAAGAACCATCCTAACAATTTCTATATTTAGCGTTGATATATTACCCAATCACTTTACGAGTGTGTATTCTTATGTAAATTACAACGTAACTGTAAGGTCCTGTAGGAAACCTGCCGGTCTGTTGGCTCGGAACGAGTATAACGCATTCATTCCTATGCGATACACACATAATTCAATTCAATTCAATTCAATTCATTTATTATTATTCAAGTATCATTGACTCATATTTGTTAGTAACCATTTGTACTTAGCCTATGTTAGTAACTATAATTAAATAACATTAAATAAGTAATTACAATTATAATTATTATTATTACAATTATTTTTAATAACTTAGGTTAAGTTAGGTTAATTTAGGTTATTAATTTAGGTTAGGTTAATAATTTAGGTTATTTATTTTTTATTTATTTTTAATAATTTTAATAATTTAATATAATAGGATTTTTGTGAAACGAATTAGAACTTTTCCCTACATTTTTATTACCTATTTAATAATGAAGTGTTGATATTACTCGATTTATTTATGAGGTAATGTTATTCTCAGAATAATTACAAACTCAAAAATTATAAAATTACAGAAAAAAAATAGGACCCATCCCTACAATTTTATTAAGTAAGTGCCTAATTTAATAATGAAGTGTTGATATTACTAAATTTATTTATGAGGTAATGTTGTTCTCAGGAAAATTACAACGTAACTGTAAGGTAAGGTTTCTGTAGGAAATCTCCCGGCTCGTTGGCTCCGTACGCGTCGAGGTTCACTAAACTTTATGACGCATATGTGCCAGATTTCGAGCGCTTTATAATTTCTGAAAGATTTCGTCTGTGTTTTGTATTTAATAGTGTTTTTGAAGTGAAAACTTCTTTAGCGGCGATGTGCACTTTTTGTGATGGGTAAAGAATGTTAAACTCGCGTCAGGATACGTGACCACAGAGGACAAAAAAATACGTGACGTGACCGTCAGATCGAAAATTCGTAAGACGGACACGTGACTGTTACATTGTCATTTTCAAAGGCAAATTTCGCCACCGTTTCGCCACCGTATCCAAAGTTGTGATAGCTCCATTTTCTATAACAATAGGTATTTCCATAACAGGTTGTAGGTAAAAAAAAATCGGCCAAGTGCGAGTCGGACTCGCTCATGAAGGGTTCCGTACCCAGTTAACGTACCGATTTCTTTCGCGTGTGAGGGTAGTAATATCTCCACATTGATGAAATTAACGCTGACTATACAGCGAGTAAGAAGTATTGGATAAATTCGACGCTTCTCGTAACGACTCCGTAGCTCAGTGGTTACTGGTTAGAGCAGTCGCCCGGAAAGCGAAAGGTCGTGGGTTCGAGTCCCATCGGAGCTGATTGTGAGACGGGTCGATTTTTTCTGAATACTTCATTTTCCATTTTTCATTTTTAACTTACTTGGTTCTAGATATTAAATTACTTAAACATGGCTTTCGGGTTTTACAAATCATAAACAAAACGTTCAAATTGAAGTTAGAAAGAAATATAAAATAACTCAATAGTAAACCTTACCTAATTCAAAAATAATTTTCGCGACTCATCATCATCAGCCATTTAATGCCCCCACTGCTGGGGCACTGGCCTTCTTTATGGATGAATAAGGAGAATGAGCCATGACCCACCACGCGGGCTCAGTGCGGATTGGTGGGTATTAACGACTGCAAGTGCAGCCGGGACCAAAAGTAGTAGATGTAGATGTAGATGCAAGTATGCTGTAGATGCGATCGCCTTAAATTTCTAACCTATCACGTGTTCTACAGGACTTCCGAGGCTCGCAGCCGTGTGCATACTGTCTCGTACTGTCTCTAGTACGTGGAATTATAATTTCACTAGTGGAATTATAATATCACGTGAAATTATAATATCATGTGAAATTATAATTTCACTAGTGGAATTATAATATCACGACTTTGACAAAATCCCTGCGACACATACAAAACCCGCAGTGTATAACGCACTCACGCCGCATATCCGTCCGGTGATGCGGAAACCGGAGGTATATTACGTCAGTCAGTGCGAGTGTGAATACTGTGTTCGCCTCAACTCTCGCTGTCATTACCATTAGTAAAATACCACTGTCATTTTTTGCCAGAAAAAAATAACTTTGTTTTCCATAGTATTCGTATAAATGACAAAGTTATATTTGCGGTTTTCGAAAATGTGTTATATCTCAAAAACTTGTAAAGCCTACTTGGCTGCGATAGTTTTCCTTTTAGCTTCGTCATATGTACTACTATCGTGAATTTTTTCACGTATCCAGAAACAACCAATTGGCTGGTAGGAGGGGGGGGGGGGGGACGGGACACTTGACTCTAACAAAATTTTGGGGTAGACAAGAAAAAAAAATTACATACCTACTTCACGTGTAGGGGAGGTAACCTAAAAAAAAATATTTTTCAAAATTTTACTTTACCAATTTGTTGGCGTGGTAAATATGTATATTCATGCCAAATTACAGCTTTCTAGTACTAAGAGTCTATGAGCTAGACTGGGGTCAGACGGACATGGCGAAACTATAAGGGTTCCTTGTTGACTACGGAACCCTAAAAATGTTGGACGATTCATAAGCATTAATTTTATTCAATCTATATGAAAAAAAATATTGACTTTGACTTTGACTCTAACCTGAGCTATCACCACTTTGGATCATCATGTCAGCCGAACGACGCCCCACTGCCTATGCCCAGCAGTGGGCGTCGTTCGGCTGACATGATGATCCAAAGATGTGATAGCTCAGGTTAGAAAACGGGCAGCATTGAAGCTTGAAGACCTCGGTTCAAATCCAGTCCGTATTTATTTCTTTTTTTTTTGTCAAACTCCTTTTTTTGTGGAAAAGTCAAGGGAGCCCTTTTCACTTCTGCCGGCACTCCCGGAGTGCAACCCGTTGTTTTTTTATGGTAAGTTATGCATGTCCTAGCAGGAGCTTAGCAGCAGGTCGGCGTCTTGTTCTAAGATTTTTAGCTAAATTTATGACCTATATTAACTAGCAACTAAATAACAAATTAAGTAATGTAACAACGTAAAGATTTTACTTGTAAATATTTTATGCGTATAGGTATCGTTGTGCAATAATAATAATGTTGGTAAGAGCAAATAGACTAATGCTAAAGTAATTTATTTCTTTTATTGGTTAAGTCCTTACGTCTTACATATTTTATTTCCTAACTAAGTCCGGATCATGAATATTAGATGTATTTATATCAATAAAGGGACAATCAAGACGCAACCGAATAACGAAGGTGCAATTTCGAGCATTCTGGAAAAATCAGAAGAAACTACGTATGTTCAGAAATAGATCTAAACATGATGAAGAAAGAAAGAAACCACCACATCTTTTTTAATTTACTTGTATTAGTTTAAGTTTGCTCATTTTAATGTTTCATTTTGGATATTATGCCAGTGTTAGTTAACTTAGACATTCAATTTTCAAGATTGATTCTCGCAAACTTTATAACCAAAATCTAAGTAATATATTCAAAGATTTAAGTAAAGGTGCACGGGTGCCTACTTAAGAATACTTTAATGAAGTTTTCAACTGCTTTACCTAAAATTCTCAGATATAATTTATGCGAGCACTTAAAAAGATTTGAATACACAATGATCTAAAAGGTTTGAGGGGAATGTGAGAAAGGCGATAACTAAAAGCGGAGTAAAAAATCAATGATCAGAATGGCCCCGGTTCTCGAGTGCTTTAAAAAGTTACGGGCCCTGAATTGACTTTCCCTGTTCTGGTAAACAGGGGTCCAACTCGAAGGTACCGGGGCACAGGGCCTCTCACCGGCCGGCCTGCTTTTATAATGCGGTCGAGGGTCAAGTTAATATTTGTATTTTTAGAAAATACCCATTGCGCATTATTGGGTTTGTTTGAGTAAGTTTAACGCTTTTTTCTCTTATGAATAGATATTGTTTTGCCTGTATACCAAGGATACTAACATACAGAACAAACACTAATGATAATAGTTAGTATAAACTATGTTTTCTCTGGTAGTGATCACACCGATAACTCCTTGGTATGTGACACATTGACATGATCAATATAGTACATGGAAATCGTACCAAATAAGTGGTGTTGCCTTGCATTAAATGAGGTAGTTCTGATTTTTTTATATGTTGGCAGTGATGAGATGGTAATGACAAATCCAAGTTTTCCACCTCGAAAGCCCTTTGGATCATTGTTAAATACTTAAAAATCCATAAAATTTTCGGATATTTTTCAGTTTTTGTAAATTTTTACCACCAAGGATCTGAGTTACGGCAAATGTTACTATGTACTCTTTAAAGTAGACTAAATTTGCAACAAAAAGAGAGTAATATAGTTTTTGTAAGTCAAAAAGTTTTTAAGATACGGCTATTTTAAAATTTGCAAAATAAAAAAAAAAGAAGTATTACAGTTTTTTTTTTCGTCAACTTTGACTCCCTAGTAGTGGGTTTATGGCAAAAGTTTTTTTATCAGTTATTAAAGTCCATTAAATTTCCAACACAATGAGATTAATTATGTCGATTTACACCTGATAGCTTCCTAAGACACAGCTGTTCAAAGTTATAGAGGTAGGTAAGTAAACAATTATGTAATAGAAGGCTTTGCAAAAGGTAGTAAGCCCTAAAGGAAGAAGGATCTGGGAGACGTTCCCGTTCTACCCTGTTAATGGCACGCAAACCTTAATCACCTTGAAAGCATACCAAAGATGTAAGGTTGTACCAGCAGATGTGGTTGCAGGAAAGCAGAACTCAGATGTTCGGGTGTTTGCAGCTACTGCATTGGCCAATCATGCGAGAAGATACCAGACCTGATGTGTGATGACATTGATGAACCATTGATTGATAACCCACCATCAAAGGACGATTTTGACCTTCCTAAACAGTTCGATGAAGAAATTATACCCCAGCAAGCTGCCCCCAAAAAGTGTGCTGTGGATTCAGAGGACGTGCCTGGTCCATCAAAATTATACATACAATGTACATAACAATAATTGATCCCACCACCTCCCAGATCCTCCTTCCTTTAGGGCGTACTTCATTTTGCAAACCCTTCTATTACATAATTGTTTACTTACCTCAATAACTTTGAACAGCTGGAAAAATGGAAAATGAAGTATTTAGAAAAAATCGACCCGTCTCACAACTAGCTCCGGGACTCGAACCCACGACCTTTCGCTTTCCGGGCGACTGCTCTAACCACTGAGCTACGGACTCGTCGAATTTTGCTATCACTTGTTACGCTGTAGGCCAGCGTTGCTTCATCAATGTGAGGAAACCCTCGCATCCGAAAGAAACATTTTTACAAATGTTTAACAATCGATTAAGATGAAACAGCCATATTTTTTTATATTATTTTATTTTTATGCATTCACAATGCAATTTTGTAAGTATAGGAAAAATGTGTGATAGTAAAAAACCACGAGCCCTATAAGTAGCTTTCAGGCGGGATTCGAACCCGCGCCTCCGGGAATCTTAGTTGGTCAGAGCATCGGGCCGGATTCCCGGAGGCGCGGGTTCGAATCTCTTTTTATTGCAAATTTAGTCTACTTTAAAGCGTGCATAGTAACTTTTGCCGTAACACAGGTCCTTGGTGGTAAAAATTGACAAAAACTGAAAAAAATCTGAAAATTTATTGGATTTTTAAATATTTAACAATGATCCGGAGGGCTTTCGAGGTGGAAAACTTGGATTTGTCATTACTATCTCAACACTAAGTACCAACATACAAAAAAAACAGAACTACCTCATTTAACGCAAGGCAAAATGTAGGATTTCCATGGACTAACTAGTAACGCATCATTTTTTACTGGGAACAATTAAAATTATTTCAGTGTTGGTAATTAAAATTATTATTAAAACAAGCGGATCCTCGCAGTTTCACCCGCGTGGTACCCGTCCCCGTGAAAATATTGGGATAAAATATAGCCTATGTCACTCGGGAAGAATATAGCTTTCTATTGGTGAAAGAATTTTCTAAATCGGTTCAGTACTTAGTTTCGGAGCCTATTCGATGCAAACAAACAAACAATCAAATCTTACCTCTTTATAATATTAGTATAGATCGATATTTTGTATGTGTTATGACGACCACCATGGTCGAATGGTGAACGCACCGGTTTTCAAGGTGCCGCTAACTTTGAGGTCCCGGGTTCGGTTACCAGCCGGCTAAATATAGAAAACATAAGTATAAGAGCTACTTTGATATTTTCTAGTGTTTGGGTGTATGTATCCTTCGTTCTTTCCAATTTCCATAACACAATTGATTCATCTTCATCATCATTAGCCATTCTGAGTTCACTGCTGAACATAGGCCTCCTCCCTTGAGCGCCACAAAGAGCGGCTGTGGGCTATTTGCAGCCAACGGCTTCCCGCAACATTCATCGGTCCACTTTATGGAGGGCCGTCCAACGCTGGCGGTGCGTCGTCCAGTTCATGGTCGCCAATTCAGAACCTTTCTTCCCCAACGGTTGTCAGTTCTGCGGGCGATGTGGCCTGCCAAAGCCATCTTCTATCTCGCTCGTTTCCATCTTCTATCTCGCTCGTTTCAGGGCGCAAGCAGCCGAGAAATAATAGCGGGCCATGGGCCTGCCCATCGCCACTTCACGCAACTGATTAAGCTACTTCAATTTGGTACTTATAGGAACAAAGTGTGTGATGATGTCCAACATTTATTTATTGATATAAGAAATCTATTAAAAAGGTTGTACTTATTTATGTCGACAAAGAAACCTAGAATAATAAATATCTTTATTAGACCATAACGAAACGAAACGATGCGATTTGCAATATCTATCGCAATCATGGACACTGTCGAGTAAACCTGAATAAAAATACTTGCCGTTAATATTTAATGAATAAATAAATTAATAATTTGAATCGATTCCACTATGTATACGTTAAAAGAGAAACAATGCAGTACGTAATTAGTTATAATAGCTAGCACTAATAATGCTAATAATTTATAATGAAACTAAATGCACACGGATTTAATTTTAGAGCGGAGGTAGACACGATATCCTACTTAATATTATAAATTTGAAAGTTTAGATGTTTGGATGTTTAGATGTTTGTTACTCAACCACGCCAAAACAGCTGATTGGATTTGGCTGAAATTTGGGACACATACACTTTCTAGCCTGGAGAGGAACATCATAGGCTATTTTGTATCCCGAAAAACATCACATTCCTGCGGAATGACGTCGTGTAGTTCACGCGGGTGAAGCCGCGGGCGGAAAGATAGAATAACATACACTATCACCCAGTGACAGCAGCAGTGGAGGAGCCACTCGCAATACAAAATTAGCCGACAAAATGGGCAGTATGAATGTTTTTCAGTATGAAGTTCCAAACGACCCGGTAAACGGTGAACAAACTTAACCCTTTAAGTAGGTATAGGGCATAGCAAGATTAGTATAGCGGCTGTAACCACATCACATGTCTAACCGTAAGGTCGATTTTACTGAAACTGTTACCCTTACGATAGCTCTTATGTATTTTTTGATTAGTCCCTGAACTAGCGTAATGCACAAACGTAACCACGGGACTGAAGTTTGCGAATTTCATTCACATGGCCCCAAATGTTTTTTTTTATTATTTTATTAAGTTTGTAACACTACTCTATACCATGCTACTATAGTTTACTCTACCCGTGTAATGTACACCTCACACAAAAGGCTCATTTATGTTGGTCGGTGGGCACATATGCGGGGTACAGGAGATTTCTAAAAAGTATGCTATAGGGCCCGCATGCGCGGAACCGTTTTCATTGGTCGTTTACCCGCATGCGGGGTGCTGGAGATTTCTTAATAGCACTAATTTTTCATATCACTGGCCGGATTTTATTTGAGGAAACATTTGGATATATTGGACACCAGCACATACATTGCTCCAATACCAAGTTATAGTAGCTTAAGCACTAGTATTATGGAAATTGGAAACAACTACAGGTATTACCACATACAACCAGACCCGAGGAATTATTGAAAAGTTCGTTTTCAACATTTACCCCACCGGGGATCAAACCCGGGACCTCTAGAGATACCTTGAAATCGGTGCGTTCACCACTCGGCCACGGAGGTCGTCATAAACATGTACATAGTAAAGAGTGTATATTGATCATGTATAATATTGAATTCCGTCAAATTGCACATTATGTTCTTATAAAAGAGCAAAGTAAAATATTTTGTCCCGCTGTGGTGACTCCCTGCTTACCGACCGCGTTATTGAATTGACACTTTCATTTGTCGTTTCCTAGCCTGTGCGAAGTGCCCGTATGCTGTATAACGACCAGTTACCGCCCGGTGAAAATGAGCCATAAGAGTTTATTTATTAGTATGTTTGAACACAAACTCTCTCCCACTCTCGTTAGATTGTCCTTTTGCTGAAGAAATACACCTTATATCTTTGATCATTGTTTTCAAAAGAAATATTTTTAAATCAATTTTAAACTTTAGAATTGATAACTTAGGGTTTGAAATTAATTACAGGATTGTGAAAAAATTAGATTCAATTTGCACACACTACACATTAGATACTTACATACAAATATATGTATAAGCTCGCCCTTTTCCCGTAGGAGATATTTGAAATAGTATAATGTTGTTGAAGGAATGAAACTGCATTGCATACCTACTGATTCAACTGCAACACAACCAAGTTTCCGACAAGTGGGATGCAATTTAATAAATGAATCCTTTAAATTTTTTAATAAGTAATAGTTTCTTATCTGACTTTAATTAATTAAAAAGTGGGACTTGAGTGCATGGCGCCTGTTGGACAATAAAATCACAGTAAGTAGAAGAAGATAGTAAAACTCTTTTTTGTATTTTATTAATGATCCTAGACTGTCTACTAAAAGCGAACCGATTCTACTTCTACTACTATTCAACTAGTTTTTATTAGTTTGGACGGTTAGTACCTACCTATAAAATTCAATATTTCTTCATCCATTTTAGACTGTGATTACTATAATGGTACACTTATGAACGTCAAAGAAAAATGGAAAATGAAGTATTTAGAAAAAATCGACCCGTCTCATAACCAGCTCCGATGGGAGTCGTTATAGTCTTAGCTCAGTGGTAAGAGCAGTCGCCCGGAAAGCGATAGGTCGTGGGTTCGAGTCCCATCGGAGCTGGTATAATGTGTATTGAAATTAAAAACATATATAATGTGTATTGAATGCAAAAAACTAAAAATTAAAATAACGTCAAAGAAGCTACGCCATCGGTTCGCAAATCCTGCGGCGGGAGACCTTGCAAGAAGAACCGGCAAGAAACTCGTCAAGGGCAATAATATAAAAATTTAAATACTTATACAAACTGTCATTCCACGTCACTCAAGTTTTGTTTTCGGAGCACCAGGGTGCCTACCATCAACTCTTATTGCGGTTTTGTTTAGGACCTAAACTGAACTGCTTCGTTTATTCGTACCACGACAGCTTAATATCAATGACAGCGATTCAGTGATCATTCAATGACATTTCACAGCCGCTAAGCTGTCATCAACTCTTATTTGACTTATAACTCGGCCAAGCTTACATACCCTTCCCTTTCACTCTCCGGGCATGACAGAATCGAGTGACAGAGACGGGTAGAAGAAATAAGGACACAAATCGTTCGGTCATTCACATTTAGCAATTCATTTGCGATCCAGTTTTTAGAAGGTCATAGTACGAAAGAAAGCAATTCATTTTAGGAACCTATTCTGCATCGCGCTATTTTTGAATCGCTGTCTTAGTTGATGGTACGCACCCAGTACTTTCCTTTTGTCCTAACTTAAGTAGAGTATGCAGTGGCGGATACCTGTAGGCTGAGTAGGCTATATAGCCCAGGCTATATCTTTTAGCAACAGATTTTGGAGGGCGGCAGATACCTGCCTCTTATATGAGGATACGTAGCCTACAGGCGGCAAATGTGTAAATCCGCCACTGAGAGTGTGAAAGCGTAACTGACGGACTAAAACTTTCAGTTTCTAAATCGCTCTGGTCGGTATGATAAAATAGAACCTAGTGGAGAAGAATATTGTTCGTGTAGTTTTGGATTTCTGGTTTTCGTTTCCCTGTGTACCTATTTCTACTGCATTTTAGTCTACTATGTTAAGGCGTGCCGTGTAGTGCCGGCACATAAATAGAATAGCACTACCCCCTCTCTTCCCGTGGGTGTCGTAAGAGGCGACAAAGGGAAAACTGCCATCAGGAGATGGGCAGCAGCGTCTCCAGGTTACAACAGGCCATACTGCGATCGCCAACCCGCCTGCCAAGCGTGGCGATTATGGCAAACCCCCCCTCCCCCCCCCCGAAAAATGGATACACACCCAAAAAATCGGCCCCGCTATTCCTAGCTACGGTAGCGGCTATGGTAACGGCGGGGCAGGGGGTGCTAAGAATCCCCGGGTAGACTCCGGCTACCAACACCGACGACTCGACCTGGCAACCTACAACACGCGCACATTGAGGCTCGACGAGAAGCTCGTAGAGTTGGAAGAGGCAATAAGTAAGTTACATTGGGATATCATTGGGTTATCTGAAGTCCGAAGAGAGGGGGAGGACTCGATAACCCTGCAATCCGGTAACTTACTTTACCACCGGGAGGGCGACCAACAGTCCATTGGTGGTGTCGGGTTCATCGTCCATAAATGCCTTGTCAACAACGTGATCACCATCGGAAGTGTCTCGAGCAGGGTAGCGTACCTGATACTCAGATTATCGAAACGATATTCGCTGAATGTTATCCAGGTCTACGCTCCGACCTCGAAACACGACGATGTCGAAGTGGAGGCTATGTATAAGGAGATCTCTAAAGCCATGCATAGCTATAAAACCCACTACACGGTTGTGATGGGGGATTTCAATGCAAAGTTGGGGCAACGTTGCGGTGATGAGCTGAGAGTGGGGCAATTTGGATGGGCAACGGAACGATAGAGGCCAGATGCTGGCAGACTTCATGGAGAGGGAGAACCTCTATATGATGAACTCCTTCTTTAGGAAGCCCGTAAGCCGCAAATGGACCTGGATCAGTCCGGACGGTAAAGTCAAAAACGAGATCGATTTTATCATGTCGACGAAGAAGCACATATTCAATGATGTCAGTGTGATCAACGCTGTTAAGACAGGAAGCGATCACCGTATGGTGAGAGGCACATTGAATATCGATTTCAAGCTCGAAAGATCGCGACTGATAAAATCCAAGCTCCGACCAATGCTCAAATTCAAAACCCCGAGTGCTTTCAGCTCGAGCTTCAAAACCGCTTCGAAGCCCTTGAGAACAGCATAGACGTGGACGATCTATACAACATGGTGGTGGATACTGTCCGCACGGTAGGGTCTAAGTACTATAAAACCCGCCGTCCCAAATTGAAGAAACTCTCCAGTAAGACTCTCCTACTCATGGATCAGAGACACGAAATGAAGCTGCAGAACTCAGCGGATGCCTATCGTTATCGGCAGCTCAATAGACAGATATCTAAGTCTTTGACGTGCGACCTTCGCCAATTTAATACCGAGCGTATTAAAGAAGCCATTGAGCGGAACAAAGGCTCCAAAGTGTTCGCGAGAGATCTGTCTATCGGGCAAAGTCAATTGACGAGGCTGAAAACTGAGGAAGGTAGCATCGTTTCGTCAACACCTGAAATCCTGAGGGAGATTGAGAGTTTCTATGGACAGCTGTATTCCACGCAAACACCTGTTGAAAGCAAGGCTAAAGACCCTAGAGCCAAGCTTACCCTCTATACAGAAGATATCCCGGACGTCAGCCTGTACGAGATTAGAATGGCTCTCAAGCAGCTTAAAAACAACAAGGCGGCGGGCGATGACGGAATCAAAACAGAGCTTCTGAGAGCGGGCGGTAAGCCGATACTTAAAGTCCTCCAGAAGCTTTTCAATTCAGTCATCCTTGAGGGCAAAACGCCAAAGGCATGGGGCAGAATCGATGTGATGCTGTTTTTCAAGAAGGGTGATAAAACTCTCTTGAAGAACTATAGACCCATCTCGCTTCTGAGCCATATCAATAAGTTGTTTTCGAGAGTCATTACGAATCGTCTCGCTCGCAGGTTCGACGACTTCAAACCTCCAGAACAAGCCGGGTTCCGAAAAGGCTACAGTACCATAGACCACATTCATACGCTGCGGCAAGTTATACAGAAGACCGAAGAGTATAACTTGCCACTTTGCTTGGCGTTCGTGGACTATGAGAAAGCCTTTGATTCGATTGAGACTTGGGCGGTGCTGCAGTCTCTCCAGAGGTGCCAAATAGACTACAGGTACATCGAGGTGCTGAGGTACTTATACCAAAACGCCACCATGTCGGTCCGATTACAGAACCAGAGCTCTAATCCTATCCAACTACAGCGAGGTCTTAGACAGGGAGACGTTATTTCTCCGAAACTGTTCACAGCTGCGTTGGAGAATATTTTTAAGCTACTGGACTGGAAAGGATTCAGCATTAACATCAATGGCGAGTACCTAACACACCTGCGGTTTGCCGATGATGTAGTTCTTATGGCTGAGACCTTGGAAGACCTGAACACAATGCTCGAAGATCTCGGTAATGCTTCGCAAAGAGTGGGTCTTAAGATGAACATGGACAAGACGAAAATCATGTTCAATGCCCATGTTTCACCCGCTCCAGTTAATGTTGGGAACATTACACTCGAAGTTGTTGACCACTATGTCTACCTGGGACAGACAAACCAATTAGGTAAGTCCAACTTTGAGAAAGAGATCTCTCGTCGAATCCAGCTCGGATGGGCAGCGTTTGGGAAGGCATATATTCGCGTCCGAAATACCTCAATGTCTCAAGACGAAAGTCTTTGACCAGTGTGTGTTGCCAGTAATGACCTATGGAAGTGAGACGTGGTCTTTTGCTATGGGTCTCATAAGAAGGCTCAAAGTCACACAGCGAGCAATGGAGAGAGCGATGCTTGGTATTTCCCTGCTTGATCGAATCAGAAATGATGAGATCCACAGGAGAACTAAAACAACCGACATCGCTCGAAGGATTGCATCATTGAAGTGGCAGTGGGAGGGACACATAGCGCGGAGAATCGATGGCCGTTGGGGCGGAAAGGTTCTCGAATGGCGACCGCGTGCCGGACGACGTTCCGTGGGCAGGCCCCCTACAAGGTGGACCGACGATCTGGTCAAGGTCGCGGGAAGCCGCTGGATGCGGGCAGCGCAGGACCGATCGTTGTGGAGATCCTTGGGGGAGGCCTATGCCCAGCAGTGGGCGTCGTTCGGCTGACATGATGATGATGATGATGTTAAAGCGATACTCGGAAAAATTATGCTGAATTGAGATAGCAATGAGAAAACGACGCGCGCGGGAGTGAGACCGATTTTGCAGATTGGGCAAAAAAATACACAAAATTACTTCGTATTAAAAAACTAAAGCGATTTAAAAAAAATGCTTCTATACGATTCTAAATGTTATTGGTGTCTATTAATTAAACCAATTTCCAATACTTTAAGTAACCCCATTTAAGAATAATCTTGAATTTTCGTACTTTTTTGAGGTCTTTTCGAAAAGAAAAAGCGTTGAGGCAAAATCATAAAATCGTGTTTCTGAAACTATACGAATCTAGATAAAGATATGAAGAAATATATATCTTATTACCAGATTTGTAACAACTCTAACCGTCCTATAGTTTTATATCAAAAGGTCCATACTTTTTCCGACTAGTGCCTTAAAATATCGTTTCTTTCTAGAAAGGATTATCTTCATTTGGCTACAAAGAGCTGTGCAAAGCTCGCTGGCTCTATTTCTACAGGAAGTTACAGTGCATTTTAATCTAAGCCAATTAAAATAATGTCTCAAATAAGTGCAATTAGTTAAGGCTGGCATTCCCCAAAATAGGGTATTTTAAATTATGGATTACTCCCAAATCACAAGTACTTAAAATTTGGAAAAAATATTTGTTATTTTACAGTTATTTATCTAGTGCTTTCGGCCGTTTTTTTCGATTGGTAATATTTTACTGTCATCATCATCATCATTTCAGCCGTACGACGCCCAATGCTTGGCATAGGCCTCCCCCAAGGATCTCCACAACGATCGGTCCTGCGCTGCCCGCATTCAGCTGCTTCCCGCGACCTTGACCAGATCGTCGGTCCACCTTGTAGGGGGCCTGCCCACGGAACGTCGTCCGGTTCGCAGTCGCTATTCGGGCACCTTTTCGCCCCAACGGCCATCGGTTTTCCGCGCACATACCGCCCACTGACACTTCAACTGAGCAATCCTTCGAGCGATGTCGGTCGTTTTAGTTCTCCTGCGGATCTCAACATTTCTGATTCGATCGAGCAGGGAAATACCAAGCATCGCTCTCTCCATTGCTCGCTGGGTGACCTTGAGCCTTCTTATGAGACCCATAAAATTCAACATTCAAAATGCAATATCGTTTATTCAATTTAGGATTGTTTAACAACACTTATGAACGTCAATGAAGCTACGCCATCGGTTCGCAAATACTACGGCAGGAGACCTTGTAGCGAGAAGAACCGGCAAGAAACTCGCCAAGGGCTATTTTTTTCTCCCTGTTTTTGTTGGACATCCCTATTATTATCTATGCTTACGACCATCACTATGGCGTGGTTACTCTACTTGTCTTTGTCTGTAAAAACAACTGAAAAATATTGTAAGAAAAATGTACCTACTGAAATAAACGTGAATAATATATGGAACCAGTCGTTGTTTATTTAATCGCGTCCTTCGCAATAATGGAATGCCAATAGCACGCTTCCACTGCGCAAGCCAGCAAGAAAAGTTGATAACCGAACATGATAACATGATGGCGCAAGAATATCCTAAGCTGAATGAAAAATGTAGTTTTGGCCACTGGAAGTTCAGAGTAAAGTTAATCCTAGAAGAAAAAGGGTTGGCACACGTATTGGTGAATAGTGACGAAACCAAACTAGATAAAAAAAGTGACGCCAAAGCAAGGTCAGTAATAGTACACAGTATTGAGGATAAATACATTGAAATCGTAAAAGAATGTAATACTGCGGCGCACATGATCAGCAAATTAGAAGATATTTTCGAGAGAAAAAGCATATTCAATAAACTCAGATTGAAACGTCAATTATTATTACTGAAATGTAGTTCATCAGAAAAACTGCAAGATTATTTTATCAAGTTTGACTCTCTGACAAGTGAGCTAGAAGCTATTGGAAGCAAAATAGAAGAAATAGATAAAGTTTGTTACTTGTTGTCATCGATGCCGCCTCAGTATGATGGTGTAATAACCTCCATAGAGACGATGAGTACTGAGAAGTCAGTCAATATTGAATTTGTGAAGGCAAGACTGTTAGATGCTGAAATAAAAGGTAGTCAACAAGAAATGCAAGTGCACAATAATAGAATGAGTGAAGAAGCATTTGTAACTTGCTATGGATGTGGAAAAAGAGGGCATGTGATTAAAGATTGTAAAAATAAACAGAATACTTACCATAACTACAATAAAAGACGTGGAATGAGAAGAGGTCAAGGAACAAGAAGACCTATGCGAGGACGAGGACAAAGGTCAGCATATACAACGGATAGTGAAGAGAGAAATCAGAATCAAGAAAGTTTATGGTCATTTACAGCTTCGGACCAGTCGCAAGAAATGCCTGACAATGTGGGTAATAATTTTAATATAAAATTTATTATAGATTCAGGGGCTAGTGAAAACTTAATAAAAGATTCTTTTAAAAAATATATGCATGATGTAAAACAAGTCAAAGAAATAAAAATATATGTAGCTAATGGTGATTACTTAATAGGAAAAGAAAAGGGAAAAATTTCTGTAAGTTGGAATTATCAAAATATAATAATAGAGTGTTTAATAGTTGAAAACCTTTCACATAATTTGTTATCTGTCAGACAGTTATTATCAAAGGGTTTAGAAGTGAAATTTCATGATAATTTAGTATCAATATGTAAGGGACAGAATAGAATTCAAGGACAGTTAGAATCAAAGTTATATGTACTTAATTTAAATGTTATTTCAGACAATTGTTTACTGAGCGGAGAAAAAGACAATGACACCTTATGGCATAGAAGGTTAGGTCATCTCAATCGAAAGGGTTTAAAGATTTTAGGACTTCCAATTTCGAATGAAAAGTGTAATAGCTGCGCAGAAGGTAAATCTACAAGAAGAGTATTTAGTGAAACAGGAAAACATTCAAAACAAATAGGAGATTTAGTGCATTCGGATATTTGTGGACCAATCGAACCACGTGACATTAATGGAGCAAGATACTTTCAGGTAATTGTTGATGATTACGCTCATTTTGTAACGGTAAAATTATTAAAGCAGAAAAATGAAGCGGATGAGAATTTGATGGATTATATTAAACAAGTTAAAACTCAATTAGGATATAAAACTAAGAAATTGAGATTGGATAACGGAGGTGAGTTCACATCTAACTATTTTAAGAATTATTGTAGACAAAAAGGAATTGAGTTACAATATACATCACCGTATACACCTATGCAAAATGGTACTAGTGAGAGAATGAATAGATCATTATTAGACAAAACAAGAACTAAGTTTGCAGAAACTAAATTACCTAGACATTTGTGGGGAGAAGCAATATGTTGTTCAGCTTTTGAAATAAATAGATGTCCAAGCAGAGTATTAAACAATGTTACTCCTGCAATAATATGGTATGGAAGAAATGAAATAAAAAGGATGAAAGTATTTGGTTCAAAGGCGTGGACTGTTACAATTCCAAAACCAAGTAAATTAGATGCAAGAGCGAAGCCTATGTTTATGGTAGGGTACACCAAAAATGGATATAGGCTATGGGATCCTGAAACAAATAAAATGGTATTTTCAACAGACATTATTTTTGATGAAACGAAGGTTACATTTAATAAAGAAGAAGATAAAATAAAAGAAAGAAAGTCAAGAACTATTTATGAAGAAGAAGAAGACCATAATCAGCAGAATGAACCAAGACAAGAAGATAGACAAGATGATAGACAAGATGATAGACAAGAAGATAGACAAGATGATAGACAAGATGATGGACAAAAAGATAGACAACTTGATAGACAAAAAGATAGACAAGAAGATAAACAAGAAAGAGAACTTGAAGAAAACATAGAGGAAGAGCAAGAAGGAAGAACTAAAAGGATAACAAAGAAACCTAAACATTTAGAAGAATACGAGTTATATACTGCATATTGTCTATTCACTGAGTCGGAAGAAATACCACAGACATATGAAGAAGCAATCAAGGATAATGAATGGAAGAAAGCTATAAATAAAGAAATAGAGTCGTTGGAAAAATTAGAAACATGGGTAGTAGCAGAAAATAAACACGGAATAAAAGCTATAGATACCAGATGGATATTTACAATTAAAGATAATGGAATTAAGAAAGCGAGACTTGTAGCAAAAGGATTCCAGATACCATACAAATATACTGATACTAATTATGCTCCAGTAGCGAGAATGTCGACGGTGAGATCCTTTTTGGCACATTCAGTAGAATTAGAATTACCAATTCATCAATTAGACGTGCCAACAGCGTTCTTAAATGGAATATTGGAAAGCGACGTATATATAAAAGTACCACAAGGAATAAATATAAAAGGAAATAAAATATTGAAACTCAAGAGAAGTTTATATGGATTAAAGGAAAGCCCAAAGTGTTGGAATATTCAATTTAATAAGATAATGTTAAAAATTGGATTGAAAAGATCAGGATATGATTTTTGTCTATATTATAATCAAGATATAAAACTACTAGTGTATGTTGACGATATATTACTTATAGGAAAAGCAGAGGAAATAAATAAAATAAAGAAAATACTATATGAAGAATTTAATACAAAAAATTTGGGTGAGATAAAAATATTTTTAGGTATGGAAATTGAGAAAATTGAAAATGGAATTAAAATACATCAGACTAAACAGATAGAGAAAATACTAGAAAAGTTCAAGATGAAAGATTGTAGAGAAGTATCAACTCCTATGGAAGCAGGTTTTAATGCAGATCAGAAAGAAGAAGTCATTGAAGTACCTTATAAAGAACTTATAGGATCGTTATTATTTGTATCATCAAATAGTAGACCAGATATCACATTTGCAGTGTCATACTTGAGTAGATTTTTGGATAAACCTACAGAAAGTATATGGAAAGCAGGAAAGAGAGTTCTACGCTATTTAAAAGGCACTAAAGATAAAGGACTAATATATAAAAGGTATGGCAACTCTAAGAATTTAAATACATTTACAGATGCAGACTGGGCGTCAGACAAGGTGGACAGGAAAAGTACCAGCGGTTGTGCAATGTTCTACTGTGGGAAGTTAATATCGTGGTATTCTAAGAAGCAAATGTCAGTAGCGTTGTCGACAGCTGAAGCCGAATACTTAGCAGGCGCACAAGCGGTTTGTGAAATTGTCAATTTAAAAGGTGTCTTGTCTGATCTTAGCTCAGTAGATATTTGTTGCAAACTATTTATAGATAATCAAAGTACTTTAAGACTAATTGAGAGTTATGAAAATAGTAAGAGAGCTAAACACATAGATATTAAAGCACATTATATTAAAGATATAATAGGAAAGAAAATTATTTCTTTGTCATATATAGAAAGCAAGAAAAATATAGCTGATATATTTACTAAAGCTTTGTCAAGTAACTGTCACTCATATTTAACATTTAAAATGAATGTTTTGTAAACTTAGATAAAGGTAGTAACAAAAGGAAACACATTATTTTATTTCTATAAACTTTATTTGAATAATTTAGATAAGTGTCACTTTGTTTGGTAGTGGTTAGTTGGTGTGTAGAGTTAAGAAGAACTATTTAAGTTATGATGTAGTGACAATTTCAATGTTTTGTTTTATTGTGATAGGTTTGAGAGAGTTGAAATTGAAGGGGGGTGTTGGACATCCCTATTATTATCTATGCTTACGACCATCACTATGGCGTGGTTACTCTACTTGTCTTTGTCTGTAAAAACAACTGAAAAATATTGTAAGAAAAATGTACCTACTGAAATAAACGTGAATAATATATGGAACCAGTCGTTGTTTATTTAATCGCGTCCTTCGCAATAATGGAATGCCAATAGTTTTAACTTATACAGAGTCGTCAAATTTGAAAAGTGACCTTCACATAATAGTAAGGTTACTTTCCATCACAATTCAGAATACCGCTTAAATTAAGTACAATTTTGCTTATTACCTAAAACAGTAAACAATTTTCAACTAAACAAGGAATGAAATAGTTTAATGGACACACTAATCTTAATCTTATTCACATTGTATTATAGGATTAATGAAAAGGAAACTGCAAGCTGCGCTGTATATTCAAATTTATAAGTATTAACAAATAAAAGGAACTTTTGCTTATATAAAACAATTATTAGAAAAATTGCTGTTACTATAAGACACGGATACCAAAATTACTATGAGACACACCAGCTCGCTCATAAATCAATATAATACTATTATAAACCATATCCCGAACACCTTTAACACAAGTAGACATGAGCAGACCCACCCCACTGGCAGCACCCGTTCACGAGCATGACGCATGAGCCAGCCATCGCTTCGCTCAACCATATTTTAGGGAACGTAACGACCCGACTCACACGACACCACCGCAGGAATGTTTAACGAGAGCATGACATACTTAAGCATAGTAAAAGACCACGTCTCGCTTCCATAAGTCATTACTGGCAACACACACTGGTCAAAGACCTTATAGAGTCTTGAGACATTGAGGAATTTTGGACGCAAATATATGCCGGAGCTTCCCAAACGCTACCCATCAGAGCTGGATTCGATGAGAGATCTCTTTCTCAAAGTTGGACTTACCTAATTGGATTGTCTGTCCTAGGTAGACATAGTGGTCAACAACTTCGAGTGTAATTTTATTTTATTTTATTTTTATTTTATTTTACAGTTTTTGGAAAACTTACAGCTAATTAAAAAGATAATAACAATGTTAGTGTAAGTACAATAGGGCCAATTACAAGTTTTCACATATAAATAAATTTTATCGATCGATCTTAATAAATGTTACAAGTGGTGTTATTATTATGCTTAGTTTTTAATGTTGAAAGAAGTTATCATTATACATTTTTTGAATTTGTTTGGTTTGGTGGTAAATAAGTCCAAGTCCATGATCTGGCACATCGAGTTGAAAAGTTCAGGCGCTCTGTTGGTGAACGTATTCGAAAGATAATTCGTTTTTGAAAAAGGTACGTTTAATAAATTTGTATGACGTGTCGTCTTTCTGGGCGTATTAATGTAGAATTTACTTAAAAGTTCAGGAGAGTTTATATTACCTTGGAATGTATTAAGAAGTAGTGCTATGTCCGACATTTCTCTTCTTTTATGTAATGGTAAGAAATGGAAGTGCTTGCAACGTTTAGAATAATTTTCGAAAGAATGGTGACATTTATACTGCAAATAACGTAGAAATCTTTTCTGCACCGCCTCGATACGCGAAATGTACACATTATATTGGGGATTCCAAACCTGTGATGCATACTCCCAACATTAACTGGAGCGGATGCAACATGGGCATTGGACATGATTTTCGTCTTATCTATGTTCATCTTCAGACCCACTCTTTGGGAAGCATTGCTGAGATCTTCGAGCATTGTGTTCAGGTCTTCCAAGGTCTCAGCCATGAGAACTACATCATCGGCAAACCGCAGGTATGTTAGGTACTCGCCATTGATGTTAATGCTGAATCCTTTCCAGTCCAGTAGCTTAAAAATATTCTCCAACACAGCTGTGAACAGTTTCGGAGAAATAACGTCTCCCTGTCTAAGACCTCGCTGTAGTTGGATAGGATTAGAGCTCTGGTTCTGTAATCGGACCGACATGGTGGCGTTTTGGTATAAGTACCTCAGCACCTCGATGTACCTGTAGTCTATTTGGCACCTCTGGAGAGACTGCAGCACTGCCCAGGGTGCCTATACCATCAACTTTAAGACAGCGATTCAAAAATAGCGCGATGCAGAATAGGTTCCTAAAATGAATTGCTTTCTTTCGTACTATGACCTTCTAAAAACTGGATCGCAAATGAATTGCTAAATGTTAATGTCCGAACGATTTGTGTCCTTTTTCTTCTACCCGTCTCTTTCACTCGATTCTGTCATGCCCGGAGAGTGAGAGGGACGGGTATAACCTGCAGGTGTCATGTCAAATCGACCGGGTTATAAGTCAAATAAGAGTTCCTGACAGCTTAGCGGCTGTGAAATGTCATTGATCGATCACTGAATCGCTGTCATTGATATTAAGCTGTCGTGGTACGAATAAGCGAAGCAGATCAGTTTAGGTCCTAAACAAAGCCGCAATAAGAGTTGATGGTAAGCACCCAGGTCTCGATCGAATTAAAGGCTTTCTCATAGTCCACGAACGGCCAAGCATAGTGGCAAGTTGTATTTTTCGGTCTTCTGTATAACTTGCCGCAGCGTATGAATGTGGTCTATGGTACTATAACCTTTTCGGAACCCGGCTTGTTCGGGAGGTTGGAAGTCGTCAAACTGTAACACCTACCTATGCTTTCTAATCGCTTAGCCTAACCTAATAGATGACCTAAATATACTAACAAACCATTCTAGTATTTACTCTAAGCTAATACTGAACCTCTGTCAAGAATTCTATTAGTTACTAAAATACCTAGCTAGCTTGAACGCTGTAATACCTAACTGTTGTCCGATTAATATATAGATAACTACTATGGATGCTCTGAATCAAATCTGAAGTGGCCTGTGATGTCGTAATGGAGAACCCTGGTTGTAAGGCGTAGACCCATGATCTTTTAAATGAAGCGACAGAGACTAACCTTACTACTAACTAACTCATACTTTGAACTGCCTATATGCCTACATCAACTTAACAGCTGTTCATATTACATGGCCGTTGCTTCTAATTTTCTAACCTCATTTATAGCGACAAAGACACTCAAAATAAGTTAATACTCTTGTATAAATCTAACATTAGTTTACCCCTACATTGCTTGGACATTTAACAGTTAGGTCCTAACCGATTCCTAGGTCTAATATACTTTGAAAACCTGGTGAGTTATTTTGCTGAGTCCACCATGCTAATTTTCTGGTTACTGACCCAAGGTTAACTGTCTATTAAAACTGGTGGAATTTAATAATTTAGGTTACAATGGAACTGAAACTAGTAACAGCATCCGGATTTGCTTGCAAGGTCTAAGGTGAAATTGGCATGTGTGGTTTGAAATGTAATTTGATATTCCTATATGAAGATGGAGACACAATTACTATAATAATACCTATTAGCTTAAGCATATGGTTTTGCTTGCAAATTAAAAATGAAAATTTGTTATATCTATTGGAAGACTGAGTCACTATATCAGATCTATAACCGTACCTACTAGCTTAGGCATATGGCCTTGCTTGCAAAGTTAGAGATGAAAATTTGTTATATCTATTAGAAGATGGAAACACTACATCTATAATAGTACCTATTAGCTTCAGCATATGGTTTTGCTTGCAAAGTCAGAGATGGAAATTGGTATAATCATTAGGGTGAAGAGAGTCTATTGATCTTAATCACCATCTTGGCCTAATACAAATGCTCCAGCAATATTATTTAACCGGTAAAGTCAGGGCACCTCCGCCGCCCATAACAGTGGAACTCGTCACCAGACTTGGACATCCCTCCTCCGGCGCTGCTTTATTACATTTTCATATAAAAACAAACTTCAACATATAAAGTCAAGCTGTCATGTTCGTCAATTCTTTATGTATATATATATATAAGAGGACCAAGCTAAATGCTTCAAAGCGACTTGTTAGTCTACATGAAGAGATCTTTCTCCTTCATGGCAGCAGCAGTTAAAGTTAACGTTAATTGATATATCCTTTTCCTTTTGTTGAATAATCCTTATTGGGATAAATCCAACAGGTTGAGTGCTTAAATTAAGAGAACTAGCAAGTCTGACTCCTGAGGGGAAAGAACTCAATTCTAATTCATAGTAAGTACATATAAATATAGACTCTCCTAACCTTTTCTATGACCAAGTTTCCCCGTAGAACTAAATTCCCTAGTTATGTCTATGTGTCTGACTCGGATCTTATTGAACTTTTGCAACTTGTTGGTTAAAATTTGTCTCTAAAGAATCTCGCTCATGGTAATATATCCTTAATCTCACCATTGGACTGGTCTTGGAAATAACTTAAGAATCCAACCAAATTGGACAGAAGCTTTCGCCTCACCCCGATAGCTTTACATAATTTATGGCTAAAATAGAATCATGTTCCAACTCAATAGGTTAGTATCTGGAAAACCTTGAATCCACATCAGCTTCCATAAGACACTGGTCAACGTTACACCGAGTTCCTTCGAGTTTAAACATCTTCTCTCGCCACCGAACAAAATCCTCTTCATACATTAATTTAGCAGTAGTCTGATCCAGAGAACTCTTCCGCAACCAGCTCAATTTATAGATTATTATAGGTGCCTTTTGCATCATAGGAATATATTACCTTTTGTCAAGCCAAATATATAGGTAAATTTAGATTCTCCACTTATGTTTGATAGATTATTTCAACCTTCATATCTTTGCAATGCGTGAACCTATAAAGATTACTCTAATCAAGCTCTTTGGACTGTTCCACTAGTATTGTTACCTCACAAATCATTTCCCAAATACTGAAAGCACTAGGTATCCATTGGTCACCTTTTCCTTTTCAAATCTATTAATTTCTTACATACCTCACTGAATATCATATAACTTGTAGACTACATTGCTACAACGCACTAAACATTGACCTAATCTCTCTTCTTAAGATGTAACATTATTTTTGTTAGATAAAGACAGCCATTTTTCTGGAAACTGTCAATCGGACTTTTCCCCACTATCTATAATCATTCTGTCAAATTGCCCGGGTTTGTTCGTCTATCACAAGAATCTATGGCTAGGGATGTCAACAAAATTCGGATTTGATCGTAGATAAATTTGTGATAACACATAACGCTACTTATAGACCTAACAGCGACCCTACTCTTTCTACCTACTCTGTATACCAGACTCCCCTCGTAGCCTTGCCCCAGCAGACCTCCCCCTTTCTGCCAGAACAAAGGTCTTCGAGTTACCTAGCTCGTGATTCTAAGTAGGTACTTACCTGCCTAATTTCCGACTAAATGCGACTTTCCTAACAAACACAAACCTGGCGCCTGTATCGCCAGTTCTGACGCCCCAATTCTGTCAAGTTTGGGTGAGGTGGCCCCCTAAAATCCTATCGCTCATGCCGTGGTCCATCTGCTTGGGAAGGGAACAGATAGACACCCTACAGGTAGGTATGGTTCAATCAGGCCGCAACTGCCTCCAAATCTGGGGCATACGCCCCGCGCCATCAGACGTGTTAACTGAAAAACTGTCAATGAAAACAGCCCGCCTGATCAAACCATGTGGAAATTACTAAGCGTTATCCAATGAACACTCATCTGACACTCCACAATGCCAGACTTTCTTTACCTAACGACCTCCCGTGAGCCTTGCCTGGAGCCCGGAGACATAAAAATGTACTCCTGAAGAAACAAACTCTATGCTTCCAACCCTCTCCGACTCAAATTAAGCCCATTTTCTAGGATTTTACTTGGGAATAATTTACTTTAATTGAAATGCTTTCTGTAAACAAACTAGACCTTTTAATTTCGGATCCAATTTACCAGTCAGAATTCCAAAATTAAAACGTTTAAAAGATCGCGAACCCAATAAACGCCCTATGGTGCAAGGACTCACTGTACACTTGCTTGAAGACTACTTCTCGCTTGATTAAAAATGGAAACTTCTTCAAAAGGTGTTTCGTCTTCCATACGTGTTGCCTCGAAGTCGATCCCGGAGAAATAAGAGCGGGCGTCGCGTCGTTTTTGCTTATATAGACCTCCTCAAAAACGCGCCAAAAAGTGGCGTCCCACATTCCTACTCTCTCGTCATAGCGCCCTCTAGCGTTTAACGCCAACCCATTTCAAACATCCCGAACGCCCCGCCTGGCCTTCGTTCAGAAACCTTTGATAGTTACAAAACTTCTAATATTAAGTTATAAAATTTACTAAACTATTCAAAATACTACCTTCTCACATAATATAAACACATTATTTTGTATGATCCCTTTTTTTATTATTATTTATGAATGAAAACTATTATCAAAATGGTAATTGTTCGAACATAATTTCCGAACGTATCACCTCTAGCCAAAGAAACATATTTGAAACTTTGAACCTTATCTAAGATAGAAACCAATATTCTGTACTGTTGATTATTTAACCCATATTTTTATTTAAGTTTTACATAATGTTAATTTAACATTCTGTGAGTAAAAACCTTCTCGCTATATTTATGTGATGTCATTTGACTTGTCTTAGTTCTCAACTCTGCCGCTAGTTGTCGCTGCACTTGGACAGGATTATTCCATTTTGACATGACATTTGTTTACAACAAGATTTATAATTTTACTAACTAATAACAGTTCGTGTCGATTATTTCGTGAACCAATATCGAAATACAAGTATTGTCCACACTCCCGTGAAGCAAATTCGATTGACAAAACCCTCAACAAAGTGCATCTTCTTATATGAAATAATTTGTCACAGAGTCCAACTGTTGTGAAACATCATTGTTTCAATCCCTGAATCTCAGGTATTTATTAACTATATTTTCTCGCTAATTCAAACAAATTTACTGTATCTAACTTCCTCAGATTAATCATAAAACTTCCAAATTAAATGCAAATGACCACAACTGCTCCGCTACCATTAACCCGTTTCTTTTTCAGTGTTTACCTCAAGCAATCTGAAACCACTAAACAAGCCCCAAGCCTTATAGACAGAATCTCCCTCCCATATGCACTGTGTTGACAAAGTATGAAGCAAATTCCCAGCGCAACAACATGGTAAATGGCTAATTTTGTTCAATACAACCCAGTTGACACAACCCAATTTGACTTTGTGATTTATTCCCACACCAGGATCCATTTATACTATTAAAAGTTATTGAGGTAAGTAACATTAATACATTTTGACTTTTAAATCTTTAAGAAATATTCGAGATAGTTCAGGTGCGATTCTGAACCGTTACAGCCGACCCCAAAATTCTTCAAAGGTGACAGTACCAAGTATTGGATCCGGAGTAGAATTTTTCTTTCTATCCAAATCTCTAATATTTCTTTTTACACATATATTTATATATATATAGACATGTTTTTTTTTTTTTAATATCTATATATATATATTATTATTATTTTTATATCAATATATATATATATATATTTTTTTTTATTTTTTATATATATATATATATATATCCCTTTCTCTTATTATTTTCCCAAAATCAAAGAATTGAATCAATTTGGACCAAGAAAAACACAATGCTCTTTTTCCTACCAAAGGACATTGCGGCCTCCGACCCCTATCGAATCAATTTTTAGTGAGCCCTAGTGATTATGTAATTAAGAGTGTAGAGTGTATTTAGACCAAAATAATATCAAAAGTTATCAAGCGAGTTTTTAAGTGATTTTTATTGCTTTATCCAAATTCATCGTATGTATATCCGACACCAGAGACGTACAAAGCATGGTGAAAGGTACGGGTTGTGAATCCGCAGTTTAGAATAAACTCGCCTCGGTGTATAAACTGTAATCCAACCTTACGATTACATGGCGTTCTAGCGCAGCATTTTATACCCCCAAAGTGCCCCTGCATATCTCTGTACGCCCCCTTCTAAATGAAGCATATACAAAGACCTTTTTGTCAAAAAGCTTACTCAAAACTCTGGAATAGCCTCCGATATCACTTTGGAGAATGTATAGTTGTCGAGTTAAACATGGCCCGTCCTGACCCACGGAAAGTGTAAATTTAGTACAGGCGTTTACACCGGGACAAGATACAAACATAAACACTGTTTGTATATATATATATATATTTTTTTTTATTTATCCTAACACCAAAGTCCCACTGTACAAAATTCAAGTCTGTTAACACGTGCTCTACGCCTATCCCTATCACGTGCTGTTGTGTGCGGATCTTATCTTTTGGGTTAATAATAATGGTTGTAATCAGGCTTCCCAATTTGTTTACACTCATGGCCTCATATTTTGAATCTTTTTTTTTTTTCATATATAAAATAGATATATATATATATATATATATATACACTTACATATTTTTTTTTTCATATATACAGATTCCACTCTTCTTCACTTTTTAACAATTCCGTCCTTCCTCAAACTCACATCCGCGCCACCATGAACATAACCAACGTTTCACCTGATTACTTGTAGTATATTGCCCTAAAAGCTATTAACATTAATTTGTAAAATTAATACTACCGATCCTCATAATACTGTCACCTCTTCTATTTTCCTTTCCCCTCCCTATATATATAAGAACTCCTCTTTTGTTTAATTTATTAACAAAAACTTACGCTCAGATTTGTTCGAAATTAATATATTTTTTTTTTTTTATAGTTAATCGGTTCATTGAAAATGCATGAATTGACTCCAACACATGATTGGACTATCTACCATGACCGAATACTTTCCCTTTCCTTTGCTAATAATGACCCAAAGCCAACTGTACATGTTAGACCAACATTTCCTACCCGTTAGCAAATTTCAATTGTCCACCTAAAACATGACAATATTACACCAATTGAATTAAACCTCTAACAAAATTTAACAACCCAATCCTAACATTTACCATAATTAAGAACGTAATAACAATAACAATTTCAACCTTGAAACACATCACTACCATCACTGTTGCATCGAACTATAAACCAACCTAAGTAAATATATAAATACCCCCAATATATATTAATATAGGTATATACCGCAGTACCGACCAACCTATCAACGCTTACCTTTTTTTTTCCATCTAACAACTTCCCTAACCTAGCCAAACTACTAAAAGTCTATTCCCACTACTCTCTATCCGAATACTATCAGCGAATTTTGCTAACCTATCAACACTTATCACCTTCTTGCTACCATCTATTAAGTCCATTACGTGTCAGAGCTCAATTCATGTTAGGTACATAAAAATTAAATTATTAATCAACTAACATCCCTATATAACTCTTTTAAATATTAATTGTAAACTTCCCATTATTAACATAACTTTAACATTTTAATCCTGATAAGTAATATTAAGTTTTTTATTTTTTTTCAAAAGTTCTACTAAGTGTCTTCCTTAACTATGTCTATAAAAAACCTATAAGACCCCTTATTCCCTCAAATGACATATTTGGTTTTGGCTTATCCTAATTTTGGTTTTAACTCCAATTCACGTTTGGTGTTAACGTCTAATTTAATTTAGGTTTAAGTCATAGTTTATTCATGGAATTCAACTTTAACCTTTCGACCCCCCACCTTTAAGTAGTACCTGATCTTATGCCCTAATTTTTAAAGTATAGAGCATGAGAATTGACTTCCACTAAAAAGCGTATTTGTTTAACAATTAAATTCCTTCTACTTCAAATTTGCAACCAACCTTTACACTATAGTACAACCTATATTGGTTCCTTTAAGTTTCCTATAACTATAACCTGCCTTTATCCCGTAAAACATATTCTTAACTAATTTATCTAATTGGAAAATACACCATATTTCAAAATTAGTAAATAATTTTCCCCATTATAAACCCCGTCATCCATCTCTAACTTTGGTTACTAATAATGATATTAATTAATAACGTTTATTTCACTTATCCCGCTCATATCCTTCTATGTTACAAAATAAGTAGGTACCTATATCATAAATACCAAACATCGACGGGTATCATCACACTTCCAAGCCCCAAAGCAACACTGAACAGTTTGTCTACAACAATCACCTGGGCAGGAATCGAACCCGAGACCTCTACATATAGTGACTTCCAAACCATTCGACCCCAGTGGTCGTTAACCTATCATATGGACGTCCCACTTAATATAATTTTCTATAGCTAATTTAATTCTAAGGTCTTAATACTAACCTAAATAGAATTCCTAGTAACTTTAATTACATTAATTCTAAACCCTACTAATTGATTAACCTGTAACTGTAGTTACACTTTTCCACGACCCCCAATCCAACATACTATAAAATTTAGCTGCACTATCTATACTGATATTATAAAAAGACAAAGTTGTTTGCCCACTAGTTCGTTCGTCTATGATAACCATGTCCGCAACCCCCCAGCTAGACCGAACCAACAAAACTCTCCTTGACCATTAAGTGACATAAATTACCTCCCAAACCCCACTGGAACAGTCCCAACACGACACTAGCGGAACCCGTAACAATCCTCTAGCTATAATCATTTTGTATTAAAAATCATACACTTATAAATTACAAAAAAGATTATAACATTTAATTCGTTACATCAATTCAAATGTCTCATTGTTTGCCTAAACTGGAGCCATCATATATTTTTTTCTCCCTATAATTGCAAGTACCAATCTCTACCCTATGGATGATAGTCGAGAATGATGTTCTCTCAATGCAACTAGTAAATTTTTAATTTAATAATTTTATGTATGACTAACATTCTAATAAAATATTCCCCAGTGTCCACACAATGGTACTCTTAGCATAGCGACAATTTCCTTACTTTTTCTACCAGCATCTATCAGTTGTCTCACTGCTTGTCCGAATAAATAAGAATAATAATAATAATAATCCCTAATAACACCCAAACCTCGACCATATGTTATTTCTTTTCAAACATAACGTACCTATAGTCCTATCACAAAGTAATTTATTAAGATTAACCAATGGTTCAACTAAGAATGTATATTTAATTACTAATATAGAACCAAGATTGATAAAAAGAACAACAAACCAATCACGTCGCCTGTATGAAAGTTCTTTCCCTTCTCCATTCACCACCCCCTATTCAACATCATCATGTCCAGTGAACGAGGACCACTGCTGGCATACTATGTTTCAATTAAATCCATCTGGTTTTTTTTTCCTATATAGAGAATATACAATTAGTCTATGAATATTCCCGGCATACCTGTAACACTAATGCTACCCATAACTAGTTATAAATAGTCAACAGTTGTTCACTACATCACGCCAGCGACCCCAAACTGTCAGACACACTTGGTTCTTACATTATTTACCTATTTAAGCTAATTTGTAATATTTACTACCTACTTTTAGACATTGCAACCTATAAAACTTAACTGGATACCTAAGAGAAGCAATATTAGTTAGGCAAGCAATCTCCTATAATTCTCATTGACATAAGAATAATTACTTGATTTATTTTATAACATTGTTGTATTCCTTCTTAAACCGTCGTTGAATTTTCTAACTCAAATTTCAACGAAAGGTAAAGAATTATTTAACCCTATTTTATTCTTGTTAAGTACCTATTTATCTATAATGTTCCGGACTAACACACCACCCCACCCTAGTCTACACTACTTATCCATCCAAACAACAACTCCTACTTGAAATCAAAACCACCGTAATTATAATAAAATTTCTGCAAGTCTTATAACCAACATCTAAGTTTCTTTTATGTTCCCGGATGAAAATTTTGATTACTTACCTAAACCAAGTAATTTTCCCCTTCTTGTTCATATATTAGGTTGTTTAATAATTATGAAGTTATCCTATTATGGTTTTTTTCCAAACTCACTGAACCATTTTAGATGAAATTCTCTCTACTTTCTGTTCAAATTAGAAACCATTGAATCTAATGTTTCTAATCTAGCCAATCCAAAATCTTCACTAACAAATTCCTTTTGGTTCATATTTCATGAATTCTAATACCTAACTATTAGTAAAAGAACCCATTATTTTACCCAAATAGCTATTTTTATGTTTTAAGGAGTAAGAAGTAATGTTACCTCATTTTACTAATCTAATACAAAAACCACTAAACCTTACCTTTTAAATATATTCATAACTACATTTAACAATCTAGCCAACATTATTTTAGTTTGTAGCAATATAATTTCCTTCCACTAAGTTAGGAATCTAATCTTTACCCACTGACATATCAAATTTTTTTCTTTAAAACTTTATCACCGACCCCAAAATACAAAATAATACTTCTATCATTCATCGAGACAAGATTTCTCTTTAATTCTGAACTATTTTCAACTTTTAGGTTATCCGAGCGTTTGAAAAATCAAATCTTCACCTACTAAGTTATCCGTTGACTTATTTAGCATTGCAAATACCGTTCCCTTCAAACAAAATTACCCTCTTTGAGTCTAAGCTGTCCATATACAAGTAGGTACCAATTGTGTCTAATTCTAAAAATTTTCAACAATTTAATTAAAACTAAATCTCTGATTAACTTACCAAAATGGTTGTTATCAATCTATAAGTCAGAAAGGGTCTCCCCTCTCTTATGTACACCATGAAAAGCCAGACCTCATAACACTTCTTCAGTTTTCATTATCCACTTATTTCCATGAGAAATCACTCTCATCAAGACACATTTTTCAACCAAGCCAAACTCTTTAATTATTTACCCCTTTGAAATACCTTGTACAAACTATAAATTAACTAAAATACTATTTTCTTACTTCAAATTCATAACTCTTACAATGATTTACACTAAAACCTATTTGCATAACTATTTAATGTCCTTTTTTTTTTAGGTTATATTTTCACAATAATGATAAACACAACCACAGATCTATCCTTCAGACAGTTTCAGCATTTTCAACAATTTCACAAACTTAGATGACACTCAACCTTTAATAATTCATAAATTCTCTTGATGAAAACAAAAACATTCCTAACAACAATTTTTTTTTTTTTTTCATGTTTTTCCCAATGTTTTTGGCTTGGATGCGAGTTCTTTAAGCCATGTCTGGATTTATATCCTAACAACAATAAAAATAGCGCACCACAGAACAACGTGATCGCCCCCCTCCCCAACTAATATATGTATGTAATATCTCACCTAATGTATGTCATTATCTATCCTAATTTTTTTTTTTTTTATAACATTTTCAAACACGCCTTTAAACTACAATCTCGGACCGCACATCACATAGTCATTAATTTGCACGATTCTGATACATAACATAACCCATTTTAATTAATTAATAAGAACCACAATTTTTCGTAACCTACCGGTAGCGACATCTATCACGCAGTAGCGTAATTACCCTGTTAGCTAAAAGAATTTGCCCCTTTTAAAACAAAACAAGTTTTTGCTAGAACTCATTCATCAATAACATTCTGCCTTATTTATTATTATCATTAAAGTTACTAACCAAATTCCACTCGTTCGAAAATACCCGTGGCGACCCCCGTTGATTAAAAATGTAACTATCGCCCTAACTTTCTTGTGAAGCCGTGCTAATGGGCGATTTTCTGAAAGCTCGATCACTAGATGGCGCTGTCCCACCTATCTATGCAGTTTGAAGGTACGAAACATGAAATTTTACTTTGACCTTTTTTTTTTTTGTAAAACGGAACGTCAGACAGAAGTTATTTATTTACCTTAATCTTTAAAATTTAACTATTTCGTTTCTGTTACAGTAGTACTTATTTAATTTATTATTAGTTTCCTTTGGGTTTTTAATTTAAATATGATTCATACCAAAATATACTAGCCGCTACACACTTCGTTCAACGCCATCTAGCGAAGCTTTTGGAAGCTAGAAAATCTATCCTGTCACTCATGTTCTTAAATATCGACCTTTCCAAGAAACAACCTCAAAATCTAATTTTGTGAATAGAGGGCTACCGGCTAAGAAATCTGGATATGGGTATGGGCTTCAACTGTCATTTGAATTCTTTATTCTGATAGATTTTTGCTGCTTTGTTCTGTTGAACGTTGCTAGCTAGTTATCGTTATACCCGACGTCACAAAACAAGGAACCGATAGCGACTATTTTCTTTATAAAATTGACTCAAAGTTCCCAAAAACGTATGAAGTTCATACCCATAAAGTAACGCGGTCGCTCCCAGTCTTTACTAAACATCAAAACCGTACTACTTTTGTCATATAACGTGTCTCTATAATTTATTTGTATACAAATATGCAAGCCCATACAAAGTTTGTACTTAACAAGGTCCATACAGTTTCCCATAATTTTTCCGTTCGCCTACCCAGAGCTAACACTAAGGAGAGAAACAACCTTGTCAATGACAAATGTCATTCTCCATGTGTTCCGTTCCCCATACATGCTCTTTGATTAGCTCCATATAACCTCTACTCAAAAGCCTTTCAACTATACAATTGTGCTATACAAGTTTGTGAATTCACCTGCCCGGCTTTCGACAATTAAATTACCTAATTATTGACGAATTTCAACAGAGATAATATTGGTAATCTATGAAACCACAATATGATGTTACTCAAGAATTATAACTATTGTTCTTTTTAATAAAAAGACAATTAATAGTAAGTACTTGTTTAATTATGTGATTAATTATTTATTCTCTAACAGAATGCAATCTAACTTAGCATTTCATCTAACTAAAATTCAACATTACTACCTATGAAATCTCTGAAAAGATAAACATTTTCTTATTTTTGAATTTGCTAGCATATTACAATAATGAATTATTTCTTCCATTTCAGAAAACAAGTTGCTATACTTAACTAAACCTGATCAAGACCTATGAACAGTTCTCAAAAGACCCTTATTAAGAAACATCCTACCCGGGGACGCTTAACAGAAAAATTAATTAAATAATTAATATTAACCCCGTCGCTTCAGTTTTCCTTCTGCACTAAACAACAAATTGTGGCTATTCCAACTCAATGTAAACTAGCCACTTACCTTCAGAAATACTCAGAGCTCCAATGTAATTTATATGCTAAACTCATTAAAAAGGTTTGTAAATATTGTCTTATTTTCTTATTCCTATACAAGATTTGCTATAATATGTGTTAATTTTTAATCCTGGTAACGGCACTACTAAATTGTAACACCTACCTATGCTTTCTAATCGCTTAGCCTAACCTAATAGATGACCTAAATATACTAACAAACCATTCTAGTATTTACTCTAAGCTAATACTGAACCTCTGTCAAGAATTCTATTAGTTACTAAAATACCTAGCTAGCTTGAACGCTGTAATACCTAACTGTTGTCCGATTAATATATAGATAACTACTATGGATGCTCTGAATCAAATCTGAAGTGGCCTGTGATGTCGTAATGGAGAACCCTGGTTGTAAGGCGTAGACCCATGATCTTTTAAATGAAGCGACAGAGACTAACCTTACTACTAACTAACTCATACTTTGAACTGCCTATATGCCTACATCAACTTAACAGCTGTTCATATTACATGGCCGTTGCTTCTAATTTTCTAACCTCATTTATAGCGACAAAGACACTCAAAATAAGTTAATACTCTTGTATAAATCTAACATTAGTTTACCCCTACATTGCTTGGACATTTAACAGTTAGGTCCTAACCGATTCCTAGGTCTAATATACTTTGAAAACCTGGTGAGTTATTTTGCTGAGTCCACCATGCTAATTTTCTGGTTACTGACCCAAGGTTAACTGTCTATTAAAACTGGTGGAATTTAATAATTTAGGTTACAATGGAACTGAAACTAGTAACAGCATCCGGATTTGCTTGCAAGGTCTAAGGTGAAATTGGCATGTGTGGTTTGAAATGTAATTTGATATTCCTATATGAAGATGGAGACACAATTACTATAATAATACCTATTAGCTTAAGCATATGGTTTTGCTTGCAAATTAAAAATGAAAATTTGTTATATCTATTGGAAGACTGAGTCACTATATCAGATCTATAACCGTACCTACTAGCTTAGGCATATGGCCTTGCTTGCAAAGTTAGAGATGAAAATTTGTTATATCTATTAGAAGATGGAAACACTACATCTATAATAGTACCTATTAGCTTCAGCATATGGTTTTGCTTGCAAAGTCAGAGATGGAAATTGGTATAATCATTAGGGTGAAGAGAGTCTATTGATCTTAATCACCATCTTGGCCTAATACAAATGCTCCAGCAATATTATTTAACCGGTAAAGTCAGGGCACCTCCGCCGCCCATAACAGTGGAACTCGTCACCAGACTTGGACATCCCTCCTCCGGCGCTGCTTTATTACATTTTCATATAAAAACAAACTTCAACATATAAAGTCAAGCTGTCATGTTCGTCAATTCTTTATGTATATATATATATAAGAGGACCAAGCTAAATGCTTCAAAGCGACTTGTTAGTCTACATGAAGAGATCTTTCTCCTTCATGGCAGCAGCAGTTAAAGTTAACGTTAATTGATATATCCTTTTCCTTTTGTTGAATAATCCTTATTGGGATAAATCCAACAGGTTGAGTGCTTAAATTAAGAGAACTAGCAAGTCTGACTCCTGAGGGGAAAGAACTCAATTCTAATTCATAGTAAGTACATATAAATATAGACTCTCCTAACCTTTTCTATGACCAAGTTTCCCCGTAGAACTAAATTCCCTAGTTATGTCTATGTGTCTGACTCGGATCTTATTGAACTTTTGCAACTTGTTGGTTAAAATTTGTCTCTAAAGAATCTCGCTCATGGTAATATATCCTTAATCTCACCATTGGACTGGTCTTGGAAATAACTTAAGAATCCAACCAAATTGGACAGAAGCTTTCGCCTCACCCCGATAGCTTTACATAATTTATGGCTAAAATAGAATCATGTTCCAACTCAATAGGTTAGTATCTGGAAAACCTTGAATCCACATCAGCTTCCATAAGACACTGGTCAACGTTACACCGAGTTCCTTCGAGTTTAAACATCTTCTCTCGCCACCGAACAAAATCCTCTTCATACATTAATTTAGCAGTAGTCTGATCCAGAGAACTCTTCCGCAACCAGCTCAATTTATAGATTATTATAGGTGCCTTTTGCATCATAGGAATATATTACCTTTTGTCAAGCCAAATATATAGGTAAATTTAGATTCTCCACTTATGTTTGATAGATTATTTCAACCTTCATATCTTTGCAATGCGTGAACCTATAAAGATTACTCTAATCAAGCTCTTTGGACTGTTCCACTAGTATTGTTACCTCACAAATCATTTCCCAAATACTGAAAGCACTAGGTATCCATTGGTCACCTTTTCCTTTTCAAATCTATTAATTTCTTACATACCTCACTGAATATCATATAACTTGTAGACTACATTGCTACAACGCACTAAACATTGACCTAATCTCTCTTCTTAAGATGTAACATTATTTTTGTTAGATAAAGACAGCCATTTTTCTGGAAACTGTCAATCGGACTTTTCCCCACTATCTATAATCATTCTGTCAAATTGCCCGGGTTTGTTCGTCTATCACAAGAATCTATGGCTAGGGATGTCAACAAAATTCGGATTTGATCGTAGATAAATTTGTGATAACACATAACGCTACTTATAGACCTAACAGCGACCCTACTCTTTCTACCTACTCTGTATACCAGACTCCCCTCGTAGCCTTGCCCCAGCAGACCTCCCCCTTTCTGCCAGAACAAAGGTCTTCGAGTTACCTAGCTCGTGATTCTAAGTAGGTACTTACCTGCCTAATTTCCGACTAAATGCGACTTTCCTAACAAACACAAACCTGGCGCCTGTATCGCCAGTTCTGACGCCCCAATTCTGTCAAGTTTGGGTGAGGTGGCCCCCTAAAATCCTATCGCTCATGCCGTGGTCCATCTGCTTGGGAAGGGAACAGATAGACACCCTACAGGTAGGTATGGTTCAATCAGGCCGCAACTGCCTCCAAATCTGGGGCATACGCCCCGCGCCATCAGACGTGTTAACTGAAAAACTGTCAATGAAAACAGCCCGCCTGATCAAACCATGTGGAAATTACTAAGCGTTATCCAATGAACACTCATCTGACACTCCACAATGCCAGACTTTCTTTACCTAACGACCTCCCGTGAGCCTTGCCTGGAGCCCGGAGACATAAAAATGTACTCCTGAAGAAACAAACTCTATGCTTCCAACCCTCTCCGACTCAAATTAAGCCCATTTTCTAGGATTTTACTTGGGAATAATTTACTTTAATTGAAATGCTTTCTGTAAACAAACTAGACCTTTTAATTTCGGATCCAATTTACCAGTCAGAATTCCAAAATTAAAACGTTTAAAAGATCGCGAACCCAATAAACGCCCTATGGTGCAAGGACTCACTGTACACTTGCTTGAAGACTACTTCTCGCTTGATTAAAAATGGAAACTTCTTCAAAAGGTGTTTCGTCTTCCATACGTGTTGCCTCGAAGTCGATCCCGGAGAAATAAGAGCGGGCGTCGCGTCGTTTTTGCTTATATAGACCTCCTCAAAAACGCGCCAAAAAGTGGCGTCCCACATTCCTACTCTCTCGTCATAGCGCCCTCTAGCGTTTAACGCCAACCCATTTCAAACATCCCGAACGCCCCGCCTGGCCTTCGTTCAGAAACCTTTGATAGTTACAAAACTTCTAATATTAAGTTATAAAATTTACTAAACTATTCAAAATACTACCTTCTCACATAATATAAACACATTATTTTGTATGATTCCTCTTTTTATTTACGAATGAAAACTATTATCAAAATGGTAATTGTTCGAACATAATTTCCGAACGTATCACCTCTAGCCAAAGAAACATATTTGAAACTTTGAACCTTATCTAAGATAGAAACCAATATTCTGTACTGTTGATTATTTAACCCATATTTTTATTTAAGTTTTACATAATGTTAATTTAACATTCTGTGAGTAAAAACCTTCTCGCTATATTTATGTGATGTCATTTGACTTGTCTTAGTTCTCAACTCTGCCGCTAGTTGTCGCTGCACTTGGACAGGATTATTCCATTTTGACATGACATTTGTTTACAACAAGATTTATAATTTTACTAACTAATAACAGTTCGTGTCGATTATTTCGTGAACCAATATCGAAATACAAGTATTGTCCACACTCCCGTGAAGCAAATTCGATTGACAAAACCCTCAACAAAGTGCATCTTCTTATATGAAATAATTTGTCACAGAGTCCAACTGTTGTGAAACATCATTGTTTCAATCCCTGAATCTCAGGTATTTATTAACTATATTTTCTCGCTAATTCAAACAAATTTACTGTATCTAACTTCCTCAGATTAATCATAAAACTTCCAAATTAAATGCAAATGACCACAACTGCTCCGCTACCATTAACCCGTTTCTTTTTCAGTGTTTACCTCAAGCAATCTGAAACCACTAAACAAGCCCCAAGCCTTATAGACAGAATCTCCCTCCCATATGCACTGTGTTGACAAAGTATGAAGCAAATTCCCAGCGCAACAACATGGTAAATGGCTAATTTTGTTCAATACAACCCAGTTGACACAACCCAATTTGACTTTGTGATTTATTCCCACACCAGGATCCATTTATACTATTAAAAGTTATTGAGGTAAGTAACATTAATACATTTTGACTTTTAAATCTTTAAGAAATATTCGAGATAGTTCAGGTGCGATTCTGAACCGTTACAAAACCTGCGAGCGAGACGATTCGTAATAACTCTCGAAAACAACTTGTAGATATGGCTCAGAAGCGAGATGGGTCGGTAGTTCTTCAAAAGAGCCTTATCACCCTTATTTTACTGTGTCAAATAAAATCTTAAACATCCGTCTAATCGTAATCCAAAATATCCTATTACTTGCAGTTACGTTTGGTTTTAGTTAATGAAAAATATACGAAAATAATTGTCTTTGAATAGCCGAGGGATTCCGGGCGTCATATTTTTTTTTATATAATTTAATTATTAATTGAATTTTAAGTGATTCGATTCGCGGGGCGCTCGCGAGTTCACAGTCACTGCCGGCTGCCGCTGCGTTCGCGTGAAGTGTATCGCGCGCGGTCAAGCAAGCGTTATCGTGCCTATTTCGGTCGGGAATCATCGCCTTAATAAAATACAAGACTGGATCGTGTATCAAACGTAATTGATAAATTATCTGAGGTATTTTGCCACTGTTCAGGCATTGCTGGTGTAATTTTTTTTCCGATACTTAGGTACCCATGAACATCTCGTTTGTATATTTTTTAACGATTACTTTTCGTCCTTTGACTAAAATAATACAATTATGCCAAGTTGTTAATTTTACTTTAAGTCTTGGTTAAACATGCAAAACATTGAAAATAGGCGCTACTTAAAATTATTTCAGAGTTAATCAATACCATTTACGACCAAAATAAGACACATAATACCACAATTTGCTGCGGGTAGTAAACCTCACAAAGACCAGTATAAATCTTTCCAGATGCAAATCACTTGTTATTCACAAATTGAGCATTGTTAAGGCTAAGATATAAAATTTGCAATACCCAGACACCGTTGTGCAGGGTAGATTGTACGATCATAGTGCCCGGGCGACCACCCATTTGCTAAATTCGCTTGCAGAATAACTACGCCCGCGCTACTGTATGCATACTCGCGGTTGGAATAGCGCAAGCAATTTACGCCGTAAAATGTTTAAACGAAAAATTCCTCGATTGTACGTAAACAGGGATTTTCTTAGGGAGTCGTAAATCTGTTCCCTGTGCTGGTTTATTTGATTAGGTGGACGGCCCCGGCGCCGGCCGAGACATAACCGGCTTTATTGCTTTACTAAATAACTACCCCGCGATCAGCGAAGCCGCAGTCTGCCCTTGCGAATGATTTTTATTACCCTACATAATTCATTTGATACTAAACTCGTGAATATTCAAGAATCTATTTGAAATGCGTCGGTTATTTATGGGATTGATTTGTTGTTTAGCTTTTGGAAGGTATAGGATTTAATCGGAAAATCGCAATATACCTACATTGAACAGTGAAATTCTTTAAGATAAATATTTGTAGGTCCCTATCTATAATAATTATTTTTTTTCCAAAAAAACTGTACTATAATTTTAACCTATGTAGTTATAAATAAATAAATAACTTCTTACAATCACACCAATTTTCTAAGCCCATGTTAATTTCATTAAGAAACTGTGTCATGGAAAACTTGATAACGGATAAATATATACTTAAATACTTTTTGTTTGTAAATACATACATAATATACATAGTAAACACCCAGACCAAGACAAATAGACATGTTCATGCACACAAATATTTGTCTTGTTCGGGAATCGAACCCGAGACCTTTGGCGCAGAAGGTGGGTAGTCTACCCCTGCGCCAAATCGGTCGTCAAAAGTTGTAACACTGTATGCAAATAAGAGAAAAAAAATCTATATTTTATTTTATCTTTGTTTATGCAAAAAACGTTTATACCTAGTGGCATTCACGATTGCAAATTGTTACACCGTGGTGGGGTAGTTAAAACCCAACTAAGCTGCCCACCTATTTAGGTATACAAGGAAAGTTTAATATTTAGTTTATATTATTAAGTTATTTTATCTTTGTTTATGCAAAAAACGTTTATACCTAGTGGCATTGACGATGGAAAATTGTTACACCGTGGTGGGGTATTTAAGACCCAACTAAGCTATCCTCCTATTTATACAAGGAAAGTTTAATATTATTGATATAAATAAATAAACTCACCGGTACTGAAGTTTGGCTAAAGTGTAATAAATTATCATATTGACAATCGTGCTCACTTGGTTAAACGTCTAGTAGATGGGGAACTAATTGCATCTCTGCAATGATTTAAACGTCAATGAATATGCTGATGGTGTAAGGGCAATAGAGAAGGCTGTGGCAAAGAATACAAGTAAAGGACACAGCACATTACATCAACTCGGAAAGGGATCGACACTGTATCGCCTTTCGCTTCGCCGTCAACCAGGCGTCAACCTAACGCAAGCACGTAACCAAACCGAATCAGCGTCGGTACGTCGGCTCGGCTACGGCTAGGCGACGCCGCGCTTACGGCTAGGCGACGCCGCGCTTACGGTTCGCCGCACAGTGGTTCCATATATATATATATATATATATATATATATATATATATATATATATATATATATATATATATATAAAATAATGAGAGTAAAAAATGATGAAAAAAAAAAAAAAAAAAATAATTAAAAAAAAGACAAAGAATGAAAAAAAAATTAAAAAAAAAAATTGATGTTCATTTTCATTTTCAGACCACTGTGCGTAGAGCCGTAAGCTCGGGTACGGAGAGACGTGAGCGCGTGGACGACTAGCGGTAAGCGCGGAGATAGCAAGTTGAGCGACCCGCAAAGCGGTTCGGAGGCGAGACGATTACGTTACGATTCCGATTAGTGTGCTTTGCAGTAGGGGGTTTCATACAAAGAATACTGAACCGCTCGAGTTGATACGGTGTCGATCCCTTTCCGAGTTGATGTATGTGCTGTGACCTTAAGGGTAATAACAGGTCACGTGTCCGTCACAAAAAGTGCACAACGCCGCTAAAGAAGTTTTCACTTCAAAAAACAAAAAACTACAACAATACTCTAACAAAATAAATCAAATCTCTCTCAGCCTACTTAAAATTTGAGAGTTTTGGCATATAAACAGGATGGTGTGTTCAATAAATATTATAAAACAAACTACTGAACAGTTAGTAAGTGTATTGCATACAATTATAAAAGTTAAAAGAACACAAGTTAAAAAGGTACAGAATTTTCACACAAAGGAAAGAACGCACTAAATCCATAAAAAAACATAATATTAAGCTACTGAGAAGAATGGCAATGAATGTTTGATTCGCTTTTGTTGTTTAAAAATTGTATGCAAGCCGGGTAGTTTTGATCACCAGTTTAAAATGAAGTAATCCTTATTACTAAATGCTTATTATGAAAACATGCGTGACTGAAACCATTTACGATGAAGCGCCAATAACTTTTTCTGTAATTAAGGATATTGTTAAACTGTATATCAGCGTTTTAGTGCTGTTATCATAAGGAGTAAAAAAATAATAATTAGTTACGTATTTCTTTTGTTTTTTCAGTAAATTGTATACGTAACGCTAAAAGAAGGAATTAAAGCGCACATTGATCAGCAAAACATTTCGTCATCTGTAAAACATTCACATGTGGAAATTTGCGAAACGGTTCTTATTAAAACGCTTATAATGCGTTGTTCGAATCGAAGGAAGACAACCAACTTAGTGTGTATTGTGGCTAACAGCCCATATTATTTTCGGCTGATAGCTACAAAATATATATATTGTATATAAGCAACCAAAACACAATTGTTCTGACGATGACGACAAGCCATGATACGAAATTCATTATGTGGATGTTTTACAGAGACCACAACAACTTGGAAGCTGTTTTTTTTGTTCTATGAGCATTTTAAAATCTTTGAGCGTAACATCCGAATACATTGAAAGTACTTCTGTAGTTTGATGAATTAAAGTCATCACCAATGAATTCGATAAGAACGTACGCGAATTTTATGCGAATTATCAAGCGAATGTGCGCTCGCCTTTAAAGATGGTTAATAGCTGTTATGTAATAGGTATAATGTTTTCATGTAAATGATTAGTTGCAAATCAGGTATGGATGGGTAAACGTTCTTTATCGCTGATATACCTATGTAGCAGAATTTAAAGAGAATGGACAGAATTAACTTCATAATTAACCAAGAAAAGTTTAGTGGTAAGTAATTTCCTCTTGATAATCTTAAAAAACCAAAAGACAAGAAAATATTAAAATCATTAATAATATTCGAAACATTTGGTTGATAAACTTATTTTACGATATTAATGTACAGTGAATTCATCTTTAGGAGATTTCACATAGCAAATATGTATGCAGTAATGAAGTTTATACATTTGTAAGGCAAGGTGTTTTTTTTACGGTTAATAGCATTTTCTATCATAGTTGGTGGTGAGTTCGAGGCAGACACGACGCTAAATGACTTCATCAGACAGCATGCCGAGCTGCGCGGCACCAAGTACATGTGCAAGGAGGGCGGCTGCGGTGCCTGCGTTGTCAACGTGTGCACCACACACCCCACCACTGGCGAGGTCGTCTCATTCACTGTTAACTCGGTATGTCTATAAATGACTTCATCAGGCAGCATGCCGAGCTTCGTGGCACCAAGTACATGTGTAAGGTGGGCGGCTGCGGCGCCTTCGTCGACAACGTGCGCGTCGCACACCCCACCACCGGCAAGATTGACTCATTTTGTGTCAAATCGGTATGTCTATAAATGACTTCATCAGACAGCATGCCGAGCTGCGTGGCACCAAGTACATACATGTGCAAGGAGGACGGGTGCGGCACCTGCGTCATCAACGTGCGCGCCGCACACCCCACCACCAGCGAGATCGTCTCATTCTCTGTCAACTCGGTATGTCTATAAATGACTTCATCAGGCAGCATGCCGAACTGCTTGGCACCAAGTATATGTGTAAGGAGGGCGGCTGCGGCGCCTGCATCGACAACGTGCGCGCCGCACACCCCACCACTGGCGAGGTCGTCTCATTCTCTGTCAACTCGGTATGTCTATAAATGACTTCATCAGACAGCATGCCGAGCTGCGTGGCACCAAGTACATACATGTGCAAGGAGGACGGGTGCGGCACCTGCGTCGTCAACGTGCGCGCCGCACACCCCACCACCAGCGAGATCGTCTCATTCTCTGCCAACTCAGTATGTCTATAAATGACTTCATCAGGCAGCATGCCGAACTGCTTGGCACCAAGTATATAGGTAAGGAGGGCGGCTGCGGCGCCTTCATCGACAACGTGCGCGCCGCACACCCCACCACCGGTAAGATTGACTCATTCTGTGTCAAATCGGTATGTCTATAAATGACTTCATCAGACAGCATGCCGGAGCTGCGCGGCGCCAAGTACATGTGCAAGGAGGACGGGTGCGGCACCTGCGTCGTCAACGTGCACGCCGCACACCCCACCACTGGCGAGGTCGTCTCATTCTCTGTCAACTCGGTATGTCTATAAATGACTTCATCAGACAGCATGCCGAGCTGCGTGGCACCAAGTACATACATGTGCAAGGAGGACGGGTGCGGCACCTGCGTCGTCAACGTGCGCGCCGCACACCCCACCACCAGCGAGATCGTCTCATTCTCAGCCAACTCAGTATGTCTATAAATGACTTCATCAGGCAGCATGCCGAACTGCTTGGCACCAAGTATATAAGTAAGGAGGGCGGCTGCGGCGCCTTCATCGACAACGTGCGCGCCGCACACCCCACCACCGGTAAGATTGACTCATTCTGTGTCAAATCGGTATGTCTATAAATGACTTCATCAGACAGCATGCCGGAGCTGCGCGGCGCCAAGTACATGTGCAAGGAGGACGGGTGCGGCACCTGCGTCGTCAACGTGCACGCCGCACACCCCACCACCAGCGAGATCGTCTCATTCTCTGTCAACTCGGTATGTCCATAAATGACTTCATCAGATAGCATGCCGAGCTGCGAGGCGCCAAGTAAATGTGCAAGGAGGACGGGTGCGACACCTGCGTCGTCAAAGTGCGCGCCGCACACCCCACCACCAGCGAGATCGTCTCATTCTCTGTTAACTCGGTATGTCTATAAATGACTTCATCAGACAGCATGCCGAGCTGCGCGGCACCAAGTACACGTGCAAGGAGGGCAGGTGCAACGCGTGCGTCGTCCAGCTTGCGCGCCACACACTCCACTACCGGCGAAATCGGCTCATTATCTGTCAACTCCTATATCTACAAATTACTTCATCGGAAGAAATATGACGTTCATTATCGAAATCATATGAAACTTTTGAATTCTACGCCTAATTAATTTGTATTAACATAATTTTAGTGCCTTGTTCTTGTTACATCGTGCAATGATTGGGATATAACGACCATAGAGGGCATCGGTAATCGAAAAATTGGGTATCATATAATACAGAAGCGACTGAACCACTATTTTGGATCACAGTGCGGTCACTGTAGTCCCGGATTTGTAATGAGCATGTACAGGTAAATACGATCTCATCAAAAACATAAAATATGTGAAGTGAGAGCCAACTTCAATATTAGGAAATATGCCTTGGTTGTTGACTTCAACGACAAAAGATGTGAGATCTAAATGGGTGCCAAGTTTAACGGTCAGTCCTGAAAATTTAGTACTTACATAAAATGTTTTATAACGACTTAAAATATAATTTCTTCTTATAACTTAGGATAATATATTGAAGCCTAAGGTCTGACTTGGCTAGTTCTTGTATACGAATTATTATTAGGTACTTACTGAAACAGTCATGGAAGAGCCCTATGTTCATCTCTAGTTTCTAGTCTACCAACAAGCCAAATTTTCGGAAGAATACAATAAGAACTTCGGCTTTAGAGCTTGCGAAGGCTATAATATATATATAATTCGTATATGAAAACTAGCCAAGTCAGACCTTAGGCTTCAATATATTATCCTAAGTTATAAGAAGAAATTATATTTTAAGTCGTTATAAAACATTTTATGTAAGTACTAAATTTTCAGGACTGACCGTTAAACTTGGCACCCATTTAGATCTCACATCTTTTGTCGTTGAAGTCAACAACCAAGGCATATTTCCTAATATTGAAGTTGGCTCTCACTTCACATATTTTATGTTTTTGATGAGATATCATTACTTTTTGTAGAGAAATTATTAGTAGGTACTTATTCATAATAAAATTAATACCAAATGTTTCAGTATATTTTATTTGGTCAGTTATATTACTTTGCCCTTGTGTATCAGCTACTGACAATGAAACTAATTTTATGCTCGTGTTTGGTGTGGACGTAGAAATATAATTTTTAACAGATTTTCCTATTTCCAACAGTTTCTTTTTCCTAGTCGTAATAGTTTATGGTGTTTTGCTCGACGAAGTTGCAGTAGGTATTTAATGTTCCTGAGCAGATATTGCATTTCCATTTGCGTTTTGATTCTGGTTTCATTAAGCGATAAAGCTTTCCGGACAAACTACGAAACTATGTAATTGCTAACGGAATTACGGATCTTTACGAAACAGAACATAGCAAATAACAAATTTAACAAACAAAAGTATAATTTAGATTATTTGACATTATTTTCCATAAGTACACTTTACTCTGTATAAAGTTTATACTCTTCCATCAACTTTCAACAATATAGTATAGAAAAAAAGGATTTTTCTCTTGTTTTCTATACTGTGGGTGGGTGTATATGGAGTCATCTATCGTTGACTTTAGTGAACTATTTATGTGCAAAGTGTGCACCTACAGGGAGAACATAGCAACTTTCGCATTTTTTGGCTTCTCGTTAGTTCCCATTTGAATGTATGAGAATTGCGCCCCCTGGTGGTCGGGTTGTAAGTACTATGCTCCGTTTTGACGTGAAAGAAGGACAAACAAACAAACAAACACACTTTCACATTTATCATTACGACTCCGTAGCTCAGTGGTTAGAGCAGTCGCCCGGAAAGCGAAAGGTCGTGGGTTCGAGTCCCATCGGAGATGGTTGTGAGATGAAGGTCGGTTTTTTCTAAATACTTCATTTTCCATTTTTCAATAATAAAAATTGAACTGTGAATGCAAAAAAGTAAAAATTTTAATAACTTTATAATTTATATTAATATTAATAATTATTTTAAGTGAAAGGTCGTGGGTTCGAGTCCCATCGGAGCTGGTTGTGAGATGAGGGTCGATTTTGTCTAAATTCTTCATTTTCCATTTTTCAATAATAAAAATTGGATTGTGAATGCAAAAAAATAAAAATTTCAATAACTTTATAATTTATATTAATATTAATAATTAATAAATAATAATATGGATATCGTGCTAGATGGCGAAAGCTTGTAATTTATTTAACGCGAGGACAAAAAAATATTTGGGTAATCTGGGGTTCGAACTTGGTTCTCTCGAGTCCTCAATATTGAATGGCCACTACCCCGTCGGCGCTAGCTGAACTTCAAGAGGTATGACGAAATATTGGTATATAACAGAATAAAAACTATTACAAACTTATATTTGTACTTCATCTTATACAAGATCTTATACAGGATAAGTGCATAGGGAACGCAAATATAAGTTTGTCAACGTTTTATTTTAAAAAAATACTAGTTTCGGATTTTTTCCTTTGTATTCACCAGATTACCTGTCTACATGCCAAATTTCAGCTTTCTAGGTCATCTGGAAGTGGGTTAGAGTTTTGATTATAGGTGAGTCAGTGATAAAAATAACGATTTTTGGACGTAAATATCTAAATAACCGTTTGAGGTGTGTATATAAAATTTGGAGCACATATTTATCTCGCTAGTCTCAATACATAAGCCAAATTTGACATGTTTCTGTGTAATAGTTTTTGAGTTATGAGGGGGTCAAAAGTGGCTCCAAATGGTTCGTGTTAAGATACACACGGTGCTGCTCGCCAGTTCTGTTTGCTTTTGAACTTGGCTGATACGCTGCCGCGTATCCAGATGAGTCTAATTAAAAATATAATTTTATTGGCAAAATGAATTCTTACTTGTAAGTGTTTCTTCCCCTTTCCCTTTAGTTTAGTACACAGTCGAAATTGGCATTTATCTGAAGCAGAAATAGAAGAATCATTCGGTAGTAACTTATGCCGATGTACCGGATATCGTCCTATTTTAGAAGCATTTAAATCCTTAGCAGTTGATGCGAAATCCGAAGTCTTGCAAAAAATTAAGGATATCGAGGACATAGATGAAAATGTTTGTCCTAAATCCGGGAAAAAATGCGGATACTCCTGTAGAAGTAACGAAAGTCAAGAATGGTGCATAATCAACGTAAAAAGAGATAGCAGTCCTGATATATCATTGCCAAAGAAAATAAAACTGGCTGACGGAAGATTGTGGTATGCAGCTACTGATATTAATACAATTTTTAAAGTATTGGATGATACTAGTTACGATTCGTATATGCTAGTTGCTGGAAATACTGCCCGAGGTACATTATTGTATTGTAGACTATCCATCTACTGATGATTAAATCTAATAGGTATCTGACTATTGGAATAACTTACTGTTCTAATAATATTTCAGGGGTGCGACCGATAATATCCTACCCCATGATTTTGATAGACGTGACTAACGTAAAGGAATTAAGAGGTCACTATTTGGATGTAAATCTTGTGCTTGGTGCTAATACTACCCTAACTGATACAATGTCTTTGTTTAAACAACTGAGTAATGACAAAGAAGAGTTTTGGTATCTTAAAGTGTTGTATAATCATATTGAGAAAGTTGCCCATATTCCTGTGAGAAACGTAAGTAATAAAATATAGCATGTTGATATGAACCAATAGATAGGAGGTCCCTTTTTAGTATCTTTTTTTATATCTACAACTCGTTAACACTTAGCCTTCACACACAAGAGATGTTAAGTAGTGATAAGGCTGAAGGTGGAAGCGCACTACTCCCGGAATCCTCAATTTATATTACATTACTTCTTTTCAGACCGGAACTCTAGCTGGTAACTTGATGTTAAAACATTCTCACCCTGATTTTCCATCAGATATATTTCTTTTATTTGATTGTGTAGGAGCTTTCGTAACACTTGGTAAAAAATTTGAGTTATACTAATATTGTTGAGTATTTGACATTATATTATGTAAATATTAACATTTTTATTTTTCCTTAGTTGATCGTAATAATCAAGCAACAGAAATGAGTTTTGTTGATTTTCTGAAAAGTGATGTCAAGGGAAAGGTATTGAAAAATATAATGCTGCCTCCTCTGTCAACAGATCACAAAGTAGTTACTTATAAGGTCAGAAAAATTTCAATTTTATTATCATAAAACAAAAGTATCAAATATTATATTATACCTACTCATATAAATACTAATGACTTAAATTTTATAATTTAGATTACGGCTCGGGAACAAAACGCCCATGCTGAAGTCAATGCAGCATACTTATTTAAATTTGATTCCGATAACAACAAAATACAAAATGCTAGAATAGTTTATGGCAATATAGCTCCAAACTTCACGCACGCCTACAATACAGAAAAATATTTGATTGGGAAGTATCTTTATGATAATGAAGTATTGCAAAATGCTCTACATTCACTCACGTTAGAGATTAAACCCGTTGAAAATCCCCCAGAACCTTCTGCATCTTTTAGAAAGAAACTAGCTATTAACTTGTTTTATAAGGTGGGTAAAACACTTCTAGTTTTAAAGGCGTAAAGTTAATGGTCTAGTTGCCTTCCCACTACAAAATGAGTGGAATAACTATACTGCTTATTTAAAGAATTGTTATTTTGCAGTGTGTAATAAAGCTATGCCCTCGTCATATTTTAAGTCCGTTTTATATATCTGGAGCTACGACACCAACAGAAGATAGACCACCAGTAAGTCATAGTTATCAGGAATATGAAACAGATAAAAATAAATATCCCTTAACGCAGCCACATCTTAAGAGGGAGGGTATGATACAATGTGCTGGGGAAGCAGTATATACTGAGGACATGCCAACTATCAAGAACGAAGTATTTGCTGCTTTCGTGCTTTCTCATGTTTCTGAAGGAGACATTGAATCGATAGATAAATCTGAAGCTTTGGTATGTTCTAATTTTGGTGCTCAGCTTTTTCCAAATATATCTTTGTTAATTGTTAATTCTGTCAAACAATTTTTTCTAGAAAATAAATGGAGTAGTAGCTGTTTTGACGTCTAAGGATATTCCGGGCGAGAACAATGCCGTACGAGTCGGTTTTATACTTTTGATAGAAAAAGAAGAGATATTAGCTAGCATAAAAGTTCGCTATTACGGTCAGCCAGTTGCTATCGTTGTAGCAATGACGCAAGCTGCCGCTGACCGAGCCACAAATTTTGTTAAAGTAAATTATAAGAATGTTCCAAAAAGATTACCTGTTCTTACGATAGACGAAGCTATTAAAGCACCTAAGCAAGAGAATCGGCTCACACAGTACGATGGAATAACTCCAACGGATAAAGGTGGCAATGTCAAAAAGATTATTCGTGGCCATTTCTATAGCCCACTTCAATATCATTTTATGATGGAAGTGCATACAGCAGTGACAATTCCTGTAGATGAAGGCTTAGAAGTTTATACGTCTACACAATATTTAGATGCAACACAAGCTGTTATTGGACAAATGTTAGGTGTTCCTGAAAGCAAGTAAGGTTATTTTAGTGATATTCTTCTTTCTAGCAAATAAATAACCACACCAATTATGTAGGCCCATTTATATTTCATTAAAAATCTGTGTCATGAAAACTTGAAAACGGATAAATATAATATATTATCCTACTTTAAAAAATATATGTATCTAAATACATAATTAATATAAATAGAAAACACCCAGACCAGGACAAAGAGACAATGTTCATGCACACTAATATTTTATCTTGTCCGGGAAAAGAACCCCCGGTACCTCTGGAGCAGAAAGCAGGTATCCGTTCTTCTGCGCCTATTCGGTCGTCGAAAGCAAGTCGTTTGTAAATTCTTTTCTTTCCATAATTTTGCTATTCCTTTTTTAATAATTTTAGCATAACGACTTTATGCAAATTTCAGAATCATCGTTATTAATAGAAGATGCGGTGGAGCATTTGGCTGCAAAATATCGAGGGGCAATTTTGTAGCCTGCGCTACAGCTCTTGTGGCCAAGAAGCTTGATAGACCATGTCGTATGGCAATGCGACTACCAGATATCACACGAGCCCTTGGCAAGCGGTGCAGCTGTCGTTACGATTATGAAGTAACACATTTAAAATCGTAATTCAAGTAAAGCAGTGTAGTAAATCCATTTTACTATTGTCTCCATTCGACTTCCTTAATAATGAACAACAGGACATCATTAACATTGTTGTCGAGATCAGTAACTTAGGATAGTTTCACAGCTGTCCAGAAGGAAGACGCGGACAGCTGTTAAAACCAGCCCAAAGCATCGAATCATTGTTTTGCTAATTATACGTTTTCGAGTTTATTATTTTTCGCTAAGTTTATGTCATATCGAGAGCAGTTCAATTTTACAGATTTTCTAATAAATTTGCCTGGACCACGTGCCCTTTGCCAGTCGATTGCATTGCATTGCAGGAAACTTTTCTAGGTCGTCTACTATCAAATGACTATCAGGCATTTCTGTGTCTGGATGTTGTGATCTATGTCAAAGTCAAAAACTGTTTTTTCAAATAGATTTGCAAAATGAAATACTTTAGATTTAGAATCGTGCAACATTTTCAAAATTTTTCATGTCAAGATAATATGATTATGTTCAGACCGATTTTAGCAATACTTAAAAAGACGATTGTTCAATTTAAGATCGGTGTTGACGACAAAGGCGAAATACAATATATGAATGCTGTATTATACATAAACGATGGTTTAACCCGGAACGAGAATGAAATTGGTCTAGCAATTACTCATTTACGAAACTGTTATGACACAAGACGTTGGAAAGTCGATAGCTTTAGTGTTATTACTGACATGCCATCTAATTGCTATATGAGAGCTCCAGGTTTGTAACATAATAATAAAATAAGCTTCAAATAGCTTTTAGTTATAGTTTTAGGTATTTATTTTGATACTTTTTTTCAATTTGCAGGGAGTTTTGAAGCGATAGGAGCAATTGAACACGTAATGGAACGAATTGCAATAGAATTGAAACAAGACCCGATTTCGGTTCGTATGGCCAATTATCGGAAAGAAAATAATGATTTACCAGAACTTGTTCCTATATTCAAAGAGCGCATAGACTTTGAAAAGAGGAAACAGTCGATTGACCATTTCAACACTGATAACCGTTGGAAAAAAAGAAGTATAAAAATAGTTAACATGTCTTTTGATTTGGAATACATTGGTAATTATTCTGCCTTAGTCTCCGTTTATCATGGCGATGGCAGTGTTGTTGTGAGTATTGGTGGCATTGAAATAGGTCAAGGAGTAAACACGAGAATCATTCAAGTGGCAGCTTACGAACTGCAAGTTCCCGTTGAAAAAGTATCAGTTACACCAGTATATAATTTTGCAACGCCTAATCATTATGCAACTGGTTCTAGTATAACCATAGAATGTTGCGCTTATTGTGTGATAAGATGTTGCCAGCAGATCAAAACGCGATTAGTACCAGTAAAAGCTGCCATGCCTAAAGCCACGTGGCAAGAAATAGTTTTTGTAGCTGATCAGCGGGGTATAAATCTACAAGCTAACTATCTTACTAGTCCAAATGATCCGCGTTTGGTGGGCTACCCTATTTATGGCTTGGCAGCCATTGAAGTTGAAATAGATGTTTTAACAGGCCGGAAGTGGATAGTACGCGCAGACGTATTTGAAGATGCTGGCCAAAGTATTAATCCAGCTTTGGATGTAGGCCAGGTATTATAATATAAAAAACTTTGTAAGCGTCAAGCAGGAAGATTGTTGTGTTTTAATATTGACTTTCATTTGATAGGTTGAAGGAGCTTTTGTTCAAGGTCTGTCGGCTTGGATACTGGAAGAACTTAAGTTTGACGAACATACTGGAGACCTGCTCACAAATCGAACTTGGAATTATAAGATATTTGGAGCTAAAGATATTCCTCATGATTTTCGGGTTTATTTACGAAAGCGTACTTATAACCCTGTCGGCATTTTAGGGTCTAAAGGTAAGATATAAAACAGGAGAAACACAAAAACATTTGTCGCGAGTGGGGATCGACCCCACGATCCCTGGCCCACTATGTAGAATATCTGCCAATATGCCATAGGGCCAACTAATTGTAGTGATAATGATGATGCTGTGCTGTTTGCTTAAAATATTTTTTTATTGTTTTTATTTTTTAGCTATCGGTGAGCCTCCAACTTGCATGGCCTATATTATAGTAGAATGTTTAAGAGAGGCGATTCAATGTTCGAGGAACGACGGTGGTGAAGATACTGATAAATATTTGGAATTAAGTAAGTTGAAATTTTTCATTTATTCAAGATCTTCTTTTTCTTAGCGTGTCGATCAATTTGGTTTTAAATTTTATCAGACCAATACTGCGCCACACTATTCACGGTATTTAAATAATATAAATCAAAGGATAGATATTAGTAAACATAAAAAATATTATTTTACGGTTTTCAGATGTGCCAGTGACAAATGAACACGTGCTTGAAGCTGTTGATGTAAAAATAAAAGAATTATTGTTATATTAAAAGACGCTACAAAAGAACGAAAAAACTTTATAAGTAACTTTATCACGAGATCTTTTTATTCATTTGTTGAAAAGGAATAACGAAGTATGTGTGTGTTGCTATTCAATACAGTGATAAAAAATACTCCTAGAGGTTTATTATAGTTCATAGTAGACCCTCTAAATATTGGAAATTTGATCTTTGTCAGAAGACTATGTAAATGTCTAGTAGTACCTACATATTTGACTTGTTAAAGATACTAGATAAAAAGGGTAAAATATTATAGTTTCTAAAATACTGGCCATATGGATGTAATCCTACCTTTTAACAGAGGTGACCTTGGTGGGATCTTGGTTAGACTGTGGAGTCTAACCAAGTTCCCACCAAGGCCAACAGGATTAGATTCTAAGGCCAATACGCTCGCGCCCTTCCACAAAAGTTGTAGAAGGTCAAGACAAAATTTGGATTACATCTATGGGCCAAATGGATGTAAACAAGCAAGGTCACCTCTGTTTAAGGCAAGATTACATCCATCTAGTCAGCGTTTATGTCGTTTGTGGCACCATTTGTAGTATAATCAGTTCACTAATTTGTAATATTTTACTATGCAATTTATGATTAAGCATAGTTTTAGTCACAATTAATTATGTAATAAGTTTTATATATATATTCAAAGTACAGTCGAACCTAGATACCTTAGTCTAAGTTCAAATTTGTTAACATTGGCATTGACCTTTATAGTTTTGACGTTTTCGAGCAAATTACTAGCGAAACGGGTAAATTGTTCAATTGGTTTGAGTGTATCTACATATATTAAATGTACTTACTCTACACAGATCAATTAAACTTTTTGCATAAAGCAGATCTTTTTGGTTCCTGACATTCCTTTTTAGCGACGTTAGGGATGATTTATATTAGACCGGGCCACGCCCAAGGCTGGTCGTGCATGTGGTGCCGTAGTATGAACAGCTTCATATAAAATGTATTATACGTTTGAAATTCGTGGCGGTCTGCACCACGTGCATGGCAAATCCCCAGGCAAGGCCCGGTATTATAAAAATCATCCAATATTCACTTCTTTCTGATACTTATAATGCCTATATAGACAAAAGATGCGAAGGTATCTATAAGTTTCAATCGCCTCTGTGGTCTGGTCACTAGATTCTAGTGGTACACCACCGGTATCAGACCCAAAGGTCCCAGGTTCGATCCCAGTGGGGGTACATATTGTATTCGGTTTTGTTGGTGGTAGGACTTGTTCAAAGTCCTGGCTAGCTCCCACCATCTTATCTAAGCCTGACGCCATAACAACAATGTTTTCAGCATTGCTGTGTAGGCAGTTAGAGATAAGATAGCCACTTCCTCAGTAATTGAGGATTCCGGGAGTAGTACGCTTCCACCTTCAGCCTTGAGGTGATCAGGTGTGATGAAGGTTAAGTTACCCTGTTGTGGATATTAAAAAAGAGTTCAAGCAATGAGATTCTTATTAAGCGGCGGTGATAGAGGTGATAGAAGAAAATAAAAATAAAAGTGTACTTACTGCTGCGTACTATGTTTACACGAACTCTCACCTACTTACTCGGATTTACACTACTAAATGGATTTTATCAAGTGAACATATAAATATTCGCTCTGTTACAGCATCTTAGTTAAGGACATAATTTAGATTTTGACAATTAAGTATGTAAAATATTTTTTCGTTGCTGTATCAAGATCTTAATAGATGACTTGATATGACTTCATCATGAAAGTCTGCAACTCGATTATGGAGATTGTAAATGTAGTCAGCCGTGAAGGCCGTGAGGTACCAGCTAGGAGGAAATTAAAAGCGTATCACATCACGTATTTGATTTGATGCCAAGCCAACCGAAACAAAGGGTAGGTGTCACCTTACATGGCGCCCGGGCCGCCCAACGTATCGGAAAATAAGTAACGCGCCGACTAAGTATAATCGACTTGGGCCATTCATTACACTAATATAGATTTTTAACCGACTTCTAAATCAAAAAGGAGGAGGTTCTCTATTCGTCTGTATGTATGTTTTTTTTTTTTTTTTTTTTATGTATGTCCACCGATTACTCGAAGACGGCTGAACCGATTGAAATGGTTCAAACGTTATTACATCAGGTTGGTTTCCAAGTTGGTCCCATTTTTTGAAATTTTGAAATCGGTTCAGTAGTTTTCAGGAAATCTTGAAAATACTGTCGTTTTCGTTACCACTTTATGTGAATTTAATACGTATCTTTAGGCATAACTCCTTTGTTTATAAACCGATTTAGATGATTCTTGTTTTGTTAAAAAGGGGATACCTCAAGGTATTTTAACCGACTTCGAAAAAGGAGGTTTTGAGTTTAATCACATACCTATTTACCAGAAAACACGTGAATTGCCTGCACGATGCACTAAAAAGAGTGAAATAAAAATTATTTTTATAAAAAAATAAAACCGCCTTCTAAAAAACCACATCAAAAAAATAAAACCGCCTTCAAAAAAACCACATCAAAAAAGTAAGAAATAATTCCTCACCAAATAAATAGGTAACGTAAGTACTTTGAAGTCGGGCGTGAAACATGTAAGTACAATTTTTTGTTGTTTTGTTAAAACCCGCCCGACTTCAAAGTACTTACGTTACCTATTTATTTGGTGAGGAATTATTTCTTACTTTTTTGATGTGGTTTTTTTGAAGGCGGTTTTATTTTTTTGATGTGGTTTTTTATTAAGCCTAATTTTATAAGAAGGATAAGAATGCCTAACTCAACTTAATAATATGGTCGCACTTGAAAACTGCGAGTACTCGATCTCGGGGTTCCGGCACAGAATAATATTTGTTTCCGGGCTACTACGACATAAATAAATAATAATAAATCATATTAGTGTTGCCGAACTGTAAAACTATCGATAGTTTTAATCGAAAAATGCCAAACTATCGATAGGCCTATCGATAGTATGGATAGTATCGATCTCTTAGTTAGTACAATACTATCGGTAAGCAGCATTACTATCGATAGTATCGATCCCTGACGGCGAATAGACTATCGATAGTATCGATAGTACTTATTGCTTTTCAATATTAATAAACTATCGATACTTTCGATAGTTTTGTACAATCGATAGTGACCTTTAATTCAATAGTATCGGTTTTACCCATCTGCCAGTGTAAACGCAATTAATACTTTTGAAATAAAGGTAACAATCGATTGTCCAAAACTATCGATAGTATCGATAGTTTATTAATATTGAAAAGCAATACTATCGATAGTTTATTCGCCATCAGGGATCGATACTATCGATTGTATTGTTTTTTACCGATAGTATTGCATTAAAAGAGAGATCGATACTATCGATAGTATAGATACTATAGAAAACTATCGATACTATTGTTTTTGCTTAAACTATCGGTAGACTATCGAAATACTATCGATAGTGGACTATCGATCGGCAACACTAAATCATATCACATAATAAAAGTTTATAAACTTAAACACTTACGTTGCTGATATTAGAATTAATACGAAACAAACACAAGCGTTCATTCGATACATGTTAGTCTAGCTAGATGATGATTGAGATTGAATAATAAAAAAAATGTTCTTCAATATTTGTTTTTTTTTCTCTATATTTCGTTTATAATTGTTATGTACGTATGCGTTTAGCAATGATATGTTTATTATTTGTAAATGACCTTCAAAAGTATCTCATTTTGTAAATCTATTTGAATAAAAATGTTTTCACGTCATCGTGTTGGTCTCGTAAAGGAAACCTATATAAATATCATCTACAATAACATTCAAGGGATATCTCTTCCATATTCACCTTACACGATTCGCGCATTTTTTTTCTATTTTTATCGTTTATATTTTGTTTTAATTATACTAATATGTGCTAATATTATAAAGAGGAAAGATTTCATTGTTTGTTTGTTTGCATTGAATAGGCTCTCCAAAACTACTGGACCGATTTCGAAAATAATTTGACCATTAGAAAGCTACATTCTTGCCGAGTGGCATAGGCTATATTTTATACCGATATTCCCACGGGAACGGGTACCATGCGGGTAAAACCATATTATACTAGCCTTCAACCCGCGGCTTAGCCCGCGTAGAGTACGTTATCCCGTTACGTACGTATAATAGGTTACTACGTTATCCCGCGGGAATATAATATTTTTCCAAGATAAAAAGTAGCCTATGTCACTCTCCAGCTCCCAAACTATCGCCATACCGTTTTCTGTTTTTACCACACTTTTATTACCACACTTTTATTAGCTTCACTTGTAACTAAGTCACAATGTAAGAAAATCTTGGAGTTCAATTTTAACCTACTTCTAATTGTCGTATTGATTTGAAACTTTGCAAGTCTATATGAATCCCATGACAATACAATAATTTGCTACCATGAGCTGATCTGATGATGGAGTCAAGAGGTGGGCAATAGAACTCTTCAATGGCTGCTAGGAAACTTCTCGAGTTTAGGCTCATTTGTTTTGTTATGATGAGACCTATTCGCTACACTTAATGGTGAGGGTCTGATGATGGAGCAGGGAGGAAGCCAGTGGCACTTCTAAATGACCACTAGGAAACCCCTCGTGTTTAGGCTCCGTTGTTTCGTTCTGACGAGACTTATGAGCTGCACTTGGTGGTGAGGGTCTGATGATGGAGCAGGGAGGAAGCCAGTGGCACTCCTTAATGACCAATGAGAAACACCTCGATTTCAGGCTCATTTGTTTCGTTTTGATAAGAACTACTCGTTACACTTGGTGGTGAGGGTCTGATGATGGAGCTGAGAGGACCCAGTGAAACTCCTTAATAACGTCAAGAAAACTCCTCGAGTTTGGGCTCATTTGTTTCGTTCAGACGAGACCTATTTGCTACACTTGGTGGCGAGGGTCTGATGATGAAGCTGGGAGGAAGCCAGTGGCACTTCTTAATGGCCAATAGGAAACCCTTCGAGTTCTGGCTCATTTGTTTCGTTCTGATGTGACCTATTCGCAACACTTGGTGGTGTGGGTCTGATGATGGAGCAAGGAGGAGGTCAGTGGCACTCCTTAATGACCACTAGGAAACCCCTCGAGATGGGCTCATTTGTTTCGTTCTGATGAGACCTATTCGCTACAGTTGGTGGTGAGGGTCGGATGATGGAGCAGGGAGGAACTCAGTGGCAATCCTTAATTACCACTAGGAAACCCCTCGAGTTTGGGCTCATTTGTTTCGTTCTGATGAGACCTATTCGCTTCACTTGGTGGTGAGGGTCGGATGATGGAGCAGGGAGGAAGTAAGGGTTCGGCTCGCGCATCTGGTACCTAATAGACTCCACTTGAGTTTGTAAAACTAAATACATACAATCACGCCTTTGAGTTATAATGTTTACGGTGTGGGCAGACACATAAATGGACTGTGAAATCGATTACCATCCCCATCCATAGCTTGCCATTTGTTAAACTAAAAAGTAAAAAATAAATATGTAGTTTAAAAAACTATAAAAACACACTTTTATAGGAACAGACTAAAAGTACAAAATAACCGTCTATTCAGTAACTGAAATAAAAGCGTGGTGCGCCCTTTGCAGAGCATGCATTCAAGTACTTACTTAATATTGACAACGCGCACCACGCTTTTTATTTCAGTTACTGAATAGACGGTTATTTTGTACTTTTAGTCTGTTCCTATAAAAGTGTGTTTTTATAGTTTTTTAAACTACATATTTATTAGCTTCACTTGTAACTAAGTCACAATGTAAGAAAATCTTGGAAATCAATTTTAACCTACTTCTAATTGTCGTATTGATTTGAAACTTTGCAAGTCTATATGAATCCGATGACAATACAATAATTTGCTACCATCGAGCTGATCTGGTGATGGAGTCAAGAGGTGGGCAATAGAACTCTTCAATGGCTGCTAGGAAAACCCTCGAGTTTAGGCTCATTTCTTTTGTTCTGATGAGACCTATTCGCTACACTTGATGGTGAGGATCTGATGATGGAGCAGGGAGGAAGCCAGTGGCACTTCTTAATGACCACTAGGAAACCCCTCGAGTTTGTCCTCCGTTGTTTCGTTCTGATGAGACTTATGAGTCGCACTTGGTGGTGAGGGTCTGATGATGGAGCAGGGAGGAAGCCAGTGGCACTCCTTAATGACCAATAGGAAACACCTCGAATTCTGGCTCATTTGTTTCGTTCTGATGAGACCTATTCGCTAGACTTGGTGGTGAGGGTCTGATGATGGAGCAGGAAGGAAGCCAGTGACACTACTTAATGATCAATAGGAAACCCCTCGAGTTTGGGCTCATTTGTTTCGTTCAGACGAGACCTATTTGCTACAATTGGTGGCGAGGGTCTGATGATGTGATGATCTAGCTGGGAGGAAGCCAGTGGCACTTCTTAATGACCACTACGAAACCTTTTGAGTTTGGGCTCATTTGTTTCGTTCTGATGAGACCTATTCGCTACACTTGGTGGCGAGTGTCTGATGATGGAGCAGGGAGAAAGCCAGAGGCACTCCTTAATGGCCAATAGGAAGCCCTTCGCGTTCTGGCTCATTTGTTTCGTTCTGATATGACCTATTCGCTACACTTGGTGATGAGGGTCTGATGATGGAGCAGGGAGGAAGTCAGTGGCACTCCTTAATGACCACTAGGAAACCCTTCGAGTTTGGGCTCATTTGTTTCGTTCTGATGAGACCTATTTGCTACACTAGGTGGAGAGGACCTGATGATGGAGCAGGGAGGAAGTCAGTGGCACTCCTTAATGACCACTAGGAAACCCTTCGAGTTTGGGCTCATTTGTTTCGTTCTGATGAGACCTATTCGCTACACATGGTGGTGAGGGTCTGAAGATGGAGTAAGGATGAAGTAAGGGTTCGGCTCGCGCATCTGGTAACTAATAGAGTCCACTTGAATTTGTAAAACAAATACATACAATCTCGCCTTTGAGTTATTAATGTTTACGGGGTGGGCAGACACATGAATGGACTGTGAAATCGATTGCCATCCATCCATAGCTTGCCATTTATTAAACTAAAAAGTAAAAAATAAATATGTAGTTTAAAAAACTATAAAAACACACTTTTATAGGAACAGACTTAAAGTACAAAATAACCGACTATTCAGTAACTGAAATTAAAAAGCGTGGTGCGCCCTTTGCAAAGCATGCATTCAAGTACTTACTTAATATTGACAACGCGCACCACGCTTTTTAATTTCAGTTACTGAATAGTCGGTTATTTTGTACTTTAAGTCTGTTCCTATAAAAGTGTGTTTTTATAGTTTTTTAAACTACATATTTTTTATATTTTTTTTAGAGAAACTGGTAAGTACCTTGAAGAAAAAAAATGGGGAAAGAATGAGGACAAATAACATTTTTCGCGGTTAGTATTGACTTTCTGTAGGTATTTTTTATTTTTTCACACCAAAATACAACCATAAATACATTTCAGATATCACTTGCTAAACTTTAAGGTATGATGGCGAGATCATACTGGTAAATTGAAACAATTACTTGGAATACGATGTAAAGATATAATCGATAAAAGCACGCAATTAAATAAAATAACATCAAATAAGCGGTAGTAATAAATTATATTACTTAATACAAATCTAAATATTTATGTCATAGTCAGATCATTGAATTGATCGTTTAATGAAATGGTTGGTCATTGAATGATGATGATTGAATGATGATATAATTGAATGATCAGTTCATATCATGAAATGATCATCATCAATATTAGCGATCATATTGTAAAATAGTTACATTGTGCCTCTCTAGAGGCGCCGATTTCATTTTGTTTTTGTTTGTTGTTTCATGCTGGACATATTTTTTGTTACAAAAGTAAAATAATAATGCGCCCATTTGAGATACAAGTGCAGTCAAATGCGCGTTAGAGTTTAGCAATGGGGTGCGTACTGCACCCCATTGCTAAACTCTCTTAGAATACTCAAATTTCAATAAAATAAAGAGGTAATGTTTGGTTAGGTTAGGTTAGAACTGTTACAAAAAATTGGCCAATTATCGTGATTGTATTTTGTATGAAAACCAGAGCGGGGCGAGCGCCTCTATTAGTCGTATAAGTCGTACAATTCAATAAATGCAGCTAATAAACAAATTTTATATATATGTCGTTCGGAACAGTTTGCAACATTTTTCCTTCAAGTCACGGAAAAGCATATAGGTAGAGTGCTCGTCAGATAAGTCTGCGCGCGGTAAAAATCGAATACTAATCTTTTCTATAACATTAGAACAAAAAAATGCACTGTAACTAGCGCCAAAAACGCGCCAGGCACGTGCAGAGTTATCTGACACACACTCTACCGATGTTATGCTTAATTTTAAATCATTTGATCTAGTAGTTTCGGAGCAAAATGAAGGGAGGGAAATGGTTTTCGTCTTCTTTCTTGAATAACTGAAAAAACCCGATCGAAGAACTATAAAAATACATCCTTGAAATCCCTACAACAAGAATATTCTTTAACTTTATTTTTACCAATTTTTTTATTTCGCCCCCCAAAAGTCGCCTCTCTGTTTAAACTTCAGTTGTTTATCAATTAAGTAGGTACTACGTTATACCTTCCTCTTGGGTCACAAAAAAAAACAATTACCCAATTGCAACTTATCTGGTCTAGTAGGCTTGGAGCAAATTAGCTGTAACACCAGCACGTAATTGACAGCCGAACAATAGATTTGTCTACATCGAAATAATAGGTCTTTACATATGAAATTGCCGTTTTTTTCTTTTGTACATATAACTTAACAACTTTTATAATATTAGAAATATATAATTTCTTTAATATTGCGTTACATTAAGACCGTATCGAGCAACTTTTGATAATTTAATAACCACGATATTTGATTATTTACATAGAAAAAACTTATTCCGAAAGTTACGACTATTTTTGTTTCCAGAATTTCGTACTTTATTAGTTGTAACTTAGTGAAAAAAATTTTTTTTCTCTTAACGAATGTGTCATTTAGTAGTTAAAATGTCCATAAATACGTGTGTAAAATTTTGTAAATTTACAAAATATTAGTCGTTAAATAATAACAAAAACGTTAGTATGGAAAAAAAATAATTACAGAAATCTCCATACAAAACGGCAATTTCATAGGTAAAGACCTATTATAATTTTTGACGATTCGATAGACAAAACCTTTCTCGAGTTCATCATACTACCCGTGCCAAACGCACGATTGATCCTTTATGGGTTTGGTCTTTTATTTTTTTGTTAAAACCATTAAACAACACATTTCCGTTTTTGCTGGGATTATTCTTTACGCAAGATGGTTCATGCTGATTTGTAAAGTTGTTACCTCTCATTTAGGTTATTCAAATTAAATCACTACCATGTAGCTTAGAATAGGATATACCTACATCCGATATTAATAAATTAACACAAGATAAGCATGCAATATAAACTAATTTTGAAATTGAACGATTATATTTGAAAAGGATGCACTTATATAGATGATTAAACATTATTTTCTGATACACCAGTAATTAAATAAACATCAGATTTTATTAACAACTTAGTGTAGTTTCGCCATTGTAAAAGGCTAGTGTTTTGGTCTTTAAATTTGTGTTTACTGTTATGCGAGGCATATCGAGCTAATTTAACTTTTGCTAAACTAACAAGACAAAATGGATAGAGTGCATTTTAAAATAAACGGAGATGAATATAGTGGTGAGTATATTAAAACCTTATGGTTGTTTTAAATTAATAACAATATATACTTTTACATTGTTATTCCATGCTTGAATAAAGTATTGTATTTTATTGTAATTTTATGATAAAATTTTATTGTTATTTATATTATAACATTTTACATATGCAAAAAATATTTCCTGGATATATTTATCGCGTTTTGTTATACCCGTGACTTCATCTGCTTGGAATAAGTTTTTTTTTGTAACGCGCTCTACTTATATGGACGACTATTAGATTTGCGCGATCTATGGGACAATTGATATTTTGTCGCAAAATGGTACTCTCTCATGATTCTCTTATAATTTCAATACAAGTCGACTTATTTTTAAAGCTGGGGGTGAGTTAGAGGCAGACACGACGTTAAATGACTTCATCAGACAACATGCCGAGCTGCGCGGGACCAAGTACATGTGCAAGGAAGGCGGCTGCGGCGCCTGCGTTGTCAACGTGCGCGCTGCACACCCCACCACCGGCGAGATCGTCTCATTCTCTGTCAACTCGGTATGTCTATAAATGACTTCATCAGACAGCATGCCGAGCTGCGTGGCACCAAGTACATGTGCAAGAAGGGCGGCTGCGGCGCCTTCGTCGTCATCGTCGACGTGCGCCCGGCGAGATCGTCTCATCCTCTGTCAACTCGGAATGCCTATAAATGACTTTATCAGACCGCAAGCCGAGCTGCGTGGCACCAAGTACATGTGCAAGAAGGGCGGCTGCGGCGCCTGCGTCGCCTGCGTCGTCAACGTGCGCCCGGCGAGATCGTCTCATTCCTCTGTCATCTCGGTATGTCTATAAATGACTTCATAAGACCGCAAGCCGAGCTGCGTGGCACCAAGTACATGTGCAAGAAGGGCGGCTGCGGCACCTGCGTCGTCAACGTGCGCCCGGCGAGATCGTCTCATTGCTCTGTCATCTCGGTATATTGTCTATAAATGACTTCATCAGACCGCAAGCCGAGCTGCGTGGCACCAAGTACATGTGCAAGAAGGGCGGCTGCGGCACCTGCGTCGTCAACGTGCGCCCGGCGAGATCGTCTCATTGCTCTGTCATCTCGGTATATTGTCTATAAATGACTTCATCAGACCGCAAGCCGAGCTGCGTGGCACCAAGTACATGTGCAAGAAGGGCGGCTGCGGCGCCTGCGTTGTCAACGTGCGCGCCGCACACCCCACCACCGGCGAGATCGTCTCATTCTCTGTCAACTCGGTATTTCTATAAACGACTTCATAAGCCCGCAAGCCGAGCTGCGTGGCATCAAGTAAATGTGCAAGAAGAGCGGCTGCGGCGCCTGCGTCGACGAATACTTATCTTCTACGATAACCCTAGAATAAAAATACAAAATGAACAAAAATGCCCCGGCCGCGCGCAGTGTTATCTGGCACGGGCTCTATCAATTATGGGAAAAACTTCTTATTGTCTGCTGAATACTTCAATTGAATATTTTATTAGCACGCCAATCTGCGTAACATCAAGTTTATGTACAAGCTCGAGTTGAACATGCAGTAAAAATTTGGTAAAAACAAATGAAACAATGAATTTATGGTTACCGTTTTTATAGGAGAGCGCCAAATTGTACATATTTAATGCATTTGACTGGATATTGTTCATGACCTAATTAGCTAGTTCATAATGAATTTACTATAAATCAGAATTTATTACTTCCAGTGCCTTGTGACTATTATGTCATGCAATGACTGGGATATAACGACTGTGGAAGGAATTGGCAATCGAAAAACTGGATACCATATAATCCAAAAGCGACTGAACCATTTTTTCGGCTCCCAATGTGGTCATTGCAGTCCAGGATTTGTTATGAGCATGTACAGGTAAAATAAATTGGTATTAAGTATATCTACAACTAAAATTATAAATTTGATTAAAAAAATATCTTGCTTTCCTCCTTTTTTTAGTTTAATCCGTAGTAAGGATCACCATTTGACAGAAGAAGAAATAGAAAAGTCTTTTGGCAGTAACTTATGCAGGTGCACCGGATACCGGCCGATCTTGGAAGCATTCAAATCACTAGCTGTTAACGCCAATGCAAAGTTGTTTGATAAAATTAAAGATATTGAGGATGTTGATACAGAAATATGTCCGAAAATTGGAAAAAAATGCGGAGGCTCTTGTAACAAAGCGGAAAGTCAAGAGTGGTGTTTGGTGAACATAAAGGGAGATAACAATACAAATATATTGTTGCCTAAGAAAATATCACTTGCAGATGGCCGACTGTGGGTTACTGCTACGGACGTCAACACAATATTTAAAGTTTTAGAAGACACTGGCTACGATTCGTATATGCTAGTCGCTGGAAATACAGCTAAAGGTTAACGAAAGGTTTAAAGCCGTTAGTAATTTACTAAGTAATTATTAAAATATTTTAATGAATTAATGATGTTATTTTGATCAAAACCGCAGGTGTCCGACCCATAGTATCATACCCAAAGGTATTAATTGACGTGACAAACGTGAAGAAATTAAGAGGGCACTATTTGGATGTGAATCTTGTGCTTGGAGCTAATGCCACACTCACCGACACCATGACTTTATTTAAACAATTGAGTAAAGACAGGGAAGAGTTTTGGTACTTGGAGGTGTTATATAATCATCTTGAACGAGTAGCTCACATTCCCGTTAGAAACGTGAGCATAAATTTAATGTTGATATAAAGTTATGTTTCAATATAGGTTTAGTTATTCTTTATTTTAATAAATATTATAATTTATGACAGTTTGATGATTTTTAGATTGGGACACTGGCCGGAAATTTAGTTCTGAAACACAATCACCCTGATTTTCAATCTGATATATTTCTACTACTTGACTGCATTGGGGCATTTATAACACTAGGTAATTTTGCGAAATCAAGAGATTATAACAATGCATAAATTAACTTTTAAGCCATCTTTGTTTTTGTAGTTGACAACAAACAGCAGATGACTGAAATGAATATGGCAGATTTTCTAACTTGCGATCTCAAAAACAAGATCTTAATAAACATTAAGCTGCCTCCTCTTTCAAATAATCACAAATTAATGACATACAAGGTAAACCGTCTGTTATCAATTGCCAAATATTTTTGAACATTTATTTAAATCTATAATTCATTTCTATTATAATTGTTTTAATACATAAATATTGTTTGTCCATTTAGATCACCCCTCGGGAACAAAATGCGCACGCTGAAGTCAATGCAGCATTCTTATTCAAATTTGATATAAAGACAAACGAAATAAAAAAATCTGCTATAGTTTATGGTGGTATAGCTCCAACTTTTACACACGCTTATAAAACGGAAGAGTTTTTGATAGGGCGGAATATTTTTGATAACCGAGAATTACAAGCCACGCTACATTGTCTCCAGTCGGAAATTCATCCCATTGAGAACCCACCAGAACCATCTGCATCTTTTAGAAAAAAGTTAGCTATTAACTTGTTTTATAAGGTAGGTAAAGGTATGTTCTCCTTTTTTAATAAGCATGGGCGTTTTAATAACCTATACATCATAATATAAGAAACTACTATTCGGTTCTTTCACAGTGCATATTAAAACTATGCCCACGTGAGATCTTAAGCCCATATTATGAATCCGGGGCCACGACACCATCGGAAGATAGACCACAAGTTAGTCATAGCTATCAGGAATATGATGATGATAACAAAAAAGTTTTTCCTGTAAACCAACCTGTACTTAAGAGAGAAGGTATGATACAATGTTCTGGCGAAGCAGTCTATACCGAAGATATGCCAACTATAAAAAATGAAGTATTTGCAGCTTTTGTACTTTCTCATGTGGCTGATGGCGATATAGAGTATGTAGATAAATCGGAAGCAATGGTACGTACTTATTTGTTCGTTTATATTTAAATTTCATAATCCTGAAAGAACATAATACGTATAGACTGAAGTAAAATTATTTCACAATTTTTAGAAAATGATTGGTGTAATAGCCGTTTTTACTTCAGAAGACATACCTGGTGTTAATGATGTTACTAGACCAGATTTTTTACTTATGAACGAAAAAGAAGAGATTTTGGCAAGTAAAAGAGTGAAGTTCTACAACCAAATTGTTGCAATAGTTGTTGCTACGACCCAGGCAACTGCTGATCGTGCTTCAAATTTTGTTAAAGTTAATTACAAAAATATTTCGAAAAGAACACCAGTGCTCACAATTGAGCAAGCTATTAAAGCACCTAAGCAAGAGAACCGACTTACCCAGTATCCTGGGATAACACCCACTGATAGAGGGGTGAATGTCGAAAAAGTAATCAAAGGCCGTTTCTTTAGTCCCCTTCAGTATCATTTTACGATGGAGTTGTACACTGCGGTAACTGTGCCCGTAGACAAAGGACTAGAACTCTACGTTTCCACTCAGTTTATGGATATAGTGCAAGCTGTTATAGCAAAAATGTTAGACGTTCCCGAAAGCACGTAAGTTTGCTTTAGTTATACAATATGTTTGCTCAAAATATATAGTTTGCATAAAGAAACAGCAAAAGATATTAAGAAAAATCTTGGTTTTTTTTTTCTTTCTTTTATCGTTAACTAGTCAAATAAATTTTGAACAAATATTTCAGAATTATCGTGAAAACCAGAAGATGTGGAGGAGGATTTGGCAATAGAATAAGTAGAAGTAATTTTGTAGCTTGCGCAACGGCTTTAGTCGCTAGAAAATTGAATCGGCCATGCCGCATGGCTATGCGTTTGCCAGATATAACAAGAGCCATTGGTAAACGTGTTGACTCCCGTTTGGATTACGAGGTATTTGTTTTAGGGTTTAGGTTTGCGGCTTACATAAAATTTTCTTACTTTTTTCGGGAGATTAGTAGGTAACGACATTTTTCATATTTCCTCTGCAATTTATTAGTAAGGAGGTAGTATAAATACCTTACTTATGTAAAGTATTTAATTCATGTCATCTGTTACCTAATGAAGTATAGATGCTAGATAATGTCTAGATTGATATAGCGCACATGGTTTGCCTGGCTAAATCTTGTGTCTATGATGTTAAATTACAAAATTTTGAATCGAAGGAGAATGTTCAATAAGAATCCCAGACCCGGCGCAAACAAAATGTTCCATAAGTTTATAGGTCAACATGAGTGATTAAACACTACATAGAGGTAATCGTTGAAATTGATGGCTAGTTGTGATTTTTCCAGGTATAAAATTGTAAGTAAGCGTAAGTTAATGTACAGCTACAAGTTATTAAATTGAGTTACATATTAAATGAAAGCAAATTATATTCCCAATCTAAATGGATTCATTTACTTCAAAACAGACAAAAATCCATAACAGAATACATTTTAAATCTAGCCAACCATGGATAGAAAACATTTTTTATTAAGGTAACCTATTATGGTTGGATTGGGTATAAATTAAACTTTCATTTGATATGTAGTTCGATTAAATAACTTATGAGGAATATTAACAACGCCTACTTATAGGAAAAATGTGATAGTAAAAAACCACGAGCCCTATAAGTAGCTTTCAGGCGGGATTCGAACCCGCGCCTCCGGGAATCCGGCCCGATGTTCTGACCAACTAAGCTACCGAAAGGCTTACACGACTCGTCGAATTTTGCTATCACTTGTTACGCTGTAGGCCAGCGTTGCTTCATCAATGTGAGGAAACCCTCGCATCCGAAAGAAACATTTTTACAAATGTTTAACAGTCGATTAAGATGAAACGGCCATTAAATAAGATTTTAAATTATTTTTATGCATTCACAATGCAATTTTTGTAAGTATAGGAAAAATGTGATAGTAAAAAACCACGAGCCCTATAAGTAGCTTTCAGGCGGGATTCGAACCCGCGCCTCCGGGAATCCGGCCCGATGCTCTGACCAACTAATCTACCGAAAGGCTTACACGACTCGTCGAATTTTGCTATCACTTGTTACGCTGTAGGCCAGCGTTGCTTCATCAATGTGAGGAAACCCTCGCATCCGAAAGAAACATTTTTACAAATGTTTAACAGTCGATTAAGATGAAACAGCCATTAAATAAGATTTTAAATTATTTTTATGCATTTACAATGCAATGTTGTAAGTATAGGAAAAATGTGATAGTAAAAAACCACGAGCCCTATAAGTAGCTTTCAGGCGGGATTCGAACCCGCGCCTCCGGGAATCCGCCCCGATGCTCTGACCAACTAAGCTACCGAAAGGCTTACACGACTCGTCGAATTTTGCTATCACTTGTTACGCTGTAGGCCAGCGTTGCTTCGTCAATGTGAGGAAACCCTCGCATCCGAAAGAAACATTTTGCATTGCATTGTGAATGCAAAAAAATAATTTAAAATCTTATTTAATGGCTGTTTCATCTTAATCGACTGTTAAACATTTGTAAAAATGTTTCTTTCGGATGCGAGGGTTTCCTCACATTGATGAAGCAACGCTGGCCTACAGCGTAACAAGTGATAGCAAAATTCGACGAGTCGTGTAAGCCTTTCGGTAGCTTAGTTGGTCAGAGCATCGGGCCGGATTCCCGGAGGCGCGGGTTCGAATCCCGCCTGAAAGCTACTTATAGGGCTCGTGGTTTTTTACTATCACATTTTTCCTATACTTACAAAAATTGCATTGTGAATGCATAAAAATAATTTAAAATCTTATTTAATGGCTGTTTCATCTTAATCGACTGTTAAACATTTGTAAAAATGTTTCTTTCGGATGCGAGGGTTTCCTCACATTGATGAAGCAACGCTGGCCTACAGCGTAACAAGTGATAGCAAAATTCGACGAGTCGTGTAAGCCTTTCGGTAGCTTAGTTGGTCAGAGCATCGGGCCGGATTCCCGGAGGCGCGGGTTCGAATCCCGCCTGAAAGCTACTTATAGGGCTCGTGGTTTTTTACTATCACATTTTTCCTATACTTACAAAAATTGCATTGTGAATGCATAAAAATAATTTAAAATCTTAACGCCTACTTAACTGTTTATACCTTGACTTGATCTTAACTCCAAACTTATCCATTGATTTCGATGATTCCTTCTATACAGTGTTTATTTACTTTATGTTCACCTATAATTCTAAGGAACATTTCGTTTACGCCGGGACTGGGTTTTTTGAGCATTGTCTTTTATTTAAACTTTTAATTTTTAACATACTTTGCACAGGATTTAATTAGGCAACCTATGTGCGTTGTATTAATCTAGGCAGTATCTATAATAGATCTCTTGTAGATCTCTTGCATAACAGATGAGGGTAGATATTTACCTATACAAGATCTCGTACTCGATGATATTGAAATAGGTACTTAATTATATACATTGCCTTAACGACCTCGGTATTGCCTAGGCACTGTATAAAAAAGAAATCCAATACTTGAATTACAACACAATTATAACTTGGTTTAAGGTTGGTGTAGATAATAAAGGTGAAATCCAGTATATGGATGCCGTATTTTATGAGAATGATGGTAGCTCGACTAATGAAAATCAAAATACTTATGCAACGACTTCTTTGCCAAATTGCTATGATTCGAGGCGTTGGAAAGTGGATTCCTTTGGTGTAAAAACTGATATAGCATCTAACTGTTTTATGAGAGCACCAGGTAAGTTGAATTATTCTTTGTTACTATTCAGAACAATCACGAGTCAAAATATTTTTGTACATAACAGTAAAACATTTATCTCCTTCTTTTAGGAGCATTTGAAGGTATAGCTGCAATTGAGCATATAATGGAACGCATTGCGATAGAATTGGATATTGACCCGATTTCAGTTCGATTTGCAAACTACAGAAAAGAAGATAATATGATACCTAAACTTGTACCCACGTTTAAAGATCGTGTTGATTATGATAAGCGACAACACCTCATAGAAGAATTTAATAAAAATAACCGATGGAAAAAAAGAAGTTTAAAGTTGGTTAATATGGCCTTTCCTTTCGAGTACTTAGGCAATTATTCGGCTTTAGTCTCCGTTTATCATTGTGACGGCAGTGTTGTAGTGAGTGTTGGTGGTATAGAAATTGGTCAAGGCATTTATACGCGAGTCTCTCAAGTAGCGGCTTATGAATTTCAAATTCCTTTAGAAAAGGTTTTTGTTACACCAAGCATGAACTTCGTAACGCCAAATACTTTTGCGACTGCTTCAAGTGTAACTTCCCAGTCTTGTGCTTATGCTGTTATGAGATGTTGTCAACAAATCAAAGCAAGATTAGCACCAGTTCAAGCTGCTATGCCCCAAGCCACATGGAAAGAGGTGGTTTTTGCAGCTGACCAGCAGGGTATAAACCTACAAGCTAACTTCCTTGCAACCCCGAATGATCCCAGATTAGTGGAATATTCTATATTTGGTGTGGCAGCTACTGAGGTTGAAGTAGATGTATTAACAGGTCGGAAGTGGATAGTTCGCGCTGACGTTCTTGAAGATGCTGGTCAAAGTATTAACCCTGCTTTAGATCTAGGACAGGTAGGTCTAGTTTTAGGTTTGATTATTAATAGTGGATCATCAAAGAAAGTTCACACGCCCACATTATTTATATACCTACCTAGGAAATGGCGGTCCTATACTAGTGGATGCTTTTGTTCGTAATAATTTAGTCTTGATACCATACAAAAAGTTGTTGTATTTAAGCAATGGTTACACATTGTATAGGTATATTGTGTGAATTTGTTGAAGGTTGAAGGAGCATTTGTCCAGAGTCTGTCAGCTTGGACGGTTGAAGAAAATAAGTTTGATAAGCACACCGGAGAGTTGCTTACAAACCGAACTTGGAATTATAAAATATTTGGAGCTAAAGATATACCTCACGACTATCGGGTATATTTACTTCGTAATGCATTTAATCCGGTTGGAATCTTGGGATCAAAAGGTTTGTGTTTTACGCCTGAAATTATTGTAAGTAGTTTTAGTGAATGTATTTTGTTTAATAACTTATGTGAAAACTTTAAGTGTACTATTTTTTTAAAACCCAACAAAATTACGATATCATTTTTTTTTCTAAAGCCACTAGCGAGCCAGCTGTTTGCATGGGGTATGTCGTAGTAGAAAGTTTGAGAGCAGCAGTTCAAGCTTCAAGAAATGACAGTGGCTACGACCATAAATATTCGGAGTTAGGTAAGTACAGTACAAGTGGATTAAATACTGAGAATAAGTTAAGTGTATACTGTCCATATGAAGACATGTATATGAACTTGTATATTTATTATATTGATACATTTGAGAGTTAATAATATTCTAAGTTCCCTTTGTTTCAGTTAAGTGCAGTGTTAATCTCCCTTTTATATTACGTTATGTTTGTCAAAAAAAATCTTAATCTTATTCTCATAAAAAGTTAAATAAATCAAAAAAGCTTTATTGCATACATCCAAACGAATTAACACAAGTATACAAATAGAAAACAAACCATAGATCTTATTCCCTTATGGCAATTTCTTTCAGACAACCTCTTTTTATTATTCTCGTCAATTATTGTTAACAGAAGAACTTTCCTTGCAGAGGTACCGGTGACAAATGAGAATCTACTTGAAGCTGCAGAGGTGAAAACTGAAGAAATGTTATTATATTAACTGTACCTCATACACAAAAAAAACTATAGTTATTGTAAACGTTACCGTTAACGTATAATTTTGTATGAAAACCAAAACAGCGCCTCTTTCGGTCGTATAAGGAACAAATCATTCAATACGTATTTCGTATTTGAAAATATGAACATAAGTTTTTGAGTTGTTAAAGATTTTCTATAAAATCATGACATAAGGGAGAATGCTCAGGCCCCATAGAAAAAAACCCAGCTGCGATTGAAAAGAGATGTACTCATCTCAAATAATCAATAATAATATGTAATAATATAACAACTGGATATGATCATGATCCTTACTTGCAAACATATGAAAATTGCTAGTTTAATTACCCAGGCGTCGATTTTTAAATATAGTAATTAATTATTATTTCGAAAGAAAACGATCAGTGTCACAGAAGCTTTCGAAGCACAGAAGTCATTCAATATTAGAATATTTACATAGTCCTGTGGCGTATACATATTATTGTTCGTGACTGTACAGTTTTGCGTGGTATTATGTAAGTGGGCTACGGTGCATAAGACTTTTGTCTCATTTTACCTTCCATGTGTTTTTAGTTTGTAAGAGCAGTAATAATTTCAAATTTATTACATTACGTTTTTCCCTGTAGTGCAGTTTTCATTGAAAATGCTAAAGTGCAATTTGGGCTGTTAGAAGCACTTATGAATGTCATAGATGCTTCTCCATCGGTTCACGATATCCTACTATGGGAAGTATTGTTATGAATGAATGGAACCAGCCAAAAATCTCGTCAAGGGTATTTCTTGCATCTGTTCCCTGTTTTATTTTGTATGGAGAAGTTTATAGAAATACTATAAGTGGACCCGTTGAACTGCGTATCACCTACAACTAATAAAGATTTGCATTCACAAAAGAAGATGAATACTTACCTACTGAATGCTTTGAAATGTAAGTACCTACCTATTTCTTTGGTGTACTCGTAGGTGTAACTTATAAAAATCACATATCGAACAAAAATATAGATGCGACCGCTCGATGCTCGATGCGATTCTGCATTCCTCAGGGAAAGCAATTTCAGATTACATCTCAGGAAATAATGGATGAGTTCACAACCCGAGGCTATAATAATAAAAATTCACCCCCATAATAGATCAATCACTTACGCCACAGCCAATGAATATAACTGGAAACCTACATAACAACTGAGTTGCTTTATTTATGAAATAATAAGCAGGAAATTGATTGAACGCGTTTAATTTCCTGGCCGCAGTGAAGCGGTCATTACGGAAGCATAAATTTGTTGCAGAATGACTTAAAAATACAGTTATGGTAAAATATATGGCTGGGATGGTAGGACATTTCTTTTATGTAACACTGAATCGTAGCTATTAATAATGTCTCATACATTTTATTGTATTTTATTTTAATGTTATTTTAACGAACCACCAGAACAGGCAAATGAGAGACAAATTGGTAACGTTACGTTGTAGCAATTATTGAAATAAAACAACTACCTAATAACAGATTAAAACGTGCACTACATCACATGTTTTTTTACATACAAACATACGCTGTATATAGAATTATTAAATTATCTATTTCCTTATGCTTAAATATGCTTGTTGAGAGCATGATGCAGTTATAGGTTTGATTCCTTTTTATGAAAATAACCAGCTTTAGGTAATAATGATTTATAGCAACTAATTATATATTTAGGTATGCTTTTTGTAAGTATGCAATTAACAATTTGCTGAATAGTATATTTTAATTAATAGAAATGTGGATTTAAACATTATCGTTTTATGAGCTCATAGTAGAGGATAAGTAATAGGTTTTTTTTACTTTTTTTATATAAGTAAAGATTGTTAATCAAACCAAAAAACAGAGGATGAATGTCGATGCGCGATCGCTATTCGAATCTTATATCTATAATTATGAAATGTGTAAATGAATAGGATAGGCAAATTTCACAAAAAAACTACTTATAAATTTTTCAAGTTATTTAAGTTTCAAGTTATAGCTAAAGTACCTAATGTGCAATGCGTAACTATCGCCTATATTTTAAGCGTCCTGTTGGATTGCAGCCAACAGCAGCGAGGCGGAGTTGTGTCAATCAGTGAGTGTCGTCACAAATTATCACCTAGGTTCTACTCCCAATATTTGGAAAGGATTTATTGACCAGACCGATCGATTTGCGCAAGACACAAGTATAACCAATTAGACCTTGCTTCAATGAACTTCATGAAAAAAAAAACACATAAAATTAAGGGGTAAAGTAAAGGGCGCCAGCTAGTGTTGATTGATTTGTTTCAATTGACCATTGATTTTGACGACGACGTGTCAAAATTATTAATTACTAGCTGACCCGGCGCGACTTCGTTCCCGTGGCCCTACCCCTACTCCACCCTACCACTACTCTATCCCTATCCTACCCCTACCCCTACCCTACCATGCCCTACCCTACCCCTATCCTACCCCTACTCTACCCTACCTCTACCCTACCCCTAGTCTACCCCTACACCTACCCTACCCGTACTCTACCCCTTTTTTACTACTTGCTCTCTCTCCGTCGACTGGTCACGGGGGATGTGGTGACAGTTTCCCCTCCGACCCGACGTGTGGCCTGGCTATCCGGGCCTCTACACGGCAGGAGACGACCAAGCAAGTGTGATCGTCTCCCCAGACAGCATGCGCCGTGCAATGCCAACGACAGAACGCTCCATCGCCGGCCAGCGACACTAAGGAATGCGGCGGTCGTACTGACGCCTTCTTCTCCCCAACCGTCTGCGGCGGATGAGGGCCGCCTGAGCGTCCTCTTCGCGCGCCCTCTCCGCTGCCTCCTTGCCTCCCACACCTACCCTACTCCTACTCTACCCCTATCTTACCCCTACTTACCCCTCCTTCCCCTATTTTCTCACCGTTTAAACCTTCCTTGGACTTCCACGAACATTTCAAGACCAAAATTAGCCAAATCCGTCCAGCCGTTCAAGCGTGTTGCGTGACTAAGGGAAATAGGGATTCATTTTTATATATATAGACTAGCTTTCCGCCCGCGGCTTCGCCCGCGTGTACTACACGACATTATCTTCAGGGAATGTGATATTTTCCGGGATAAACTACGTCTACTTTCCAGCTCCCAATCTACCACCGTACCAAAAATCACATTGATCCGTTGCTATAAAAATAATATAAAATCTCAATATGGCTGTTTCATCTTAATCGATTGTTAAACATTTGTAAAAATGTTTCTTTCGAATGCGAGGGTTTCCTCGCATTGATGAAGCAACGCTGGCCAACAGCGTAACAAGTGATAGGAAAATTCGACGAGTCGTGTAGGCCTTTCGGTAGCTTAGTTGGTCAGAGCATCGGGCCGGATTCCCGGAGGCGCGGGTTTCGAATCCCGCCTGAAAGCTACTTATAGGGCTCGTGGTTTTTTACTATCACATTATTCCTATACTTACAAAATTGCATTGTAAATGCATAAAAATAATATAAAATCTCAATATGGCTGTTTCATCTTAATCGATTGTTAAACATTTGTAAAAATGTTTCTTTCGAATGCGAGGGTTTCCTCGCATTGATGAAGCAACGCTGGCCTACAGCGTAACAAGTGATAGCAAAATTCGACGAGTCGTGTAGGCCTTTCGGTAGCTTAGTTGGTCAGAGCATCGGGCCGGATTCCCGGAGGCGCGGGTTCGAATCCCGCCTGAAAGCTACTTATAGGGCTCGTGGTTTTTTACTATCACATTATTCCTATACTTACAAAATTGCATTGTAAATGCATAAAAATAATATAAAATCTGCTTTCTTTCGTACTCTGACCTTCTAAAAACTGGATCGCAAATGAATTGCTAAATGTGAATGACCGAACGATTTGTGTCCTTATTTCTTCCACCCGTCTCTTTCACTCGATTCTGTCATGCCCGGAGAGTGAGAGGGACGGGTATAACCTGCAGGTGACATGTTAACTTGGCCGAGTTATAAGTCAAATAAGACTACATGACAGCTTAGCGGCTGTGAAATGTCATTGAATGGTCACTGAATCGCTGTGTAAGCTGTCGTGGTACGAATAAGCGAAGCAGATCAGTTTAGGTCCTAAACAAAACCGCAATAAGAGTTGATGGTAGGCACCCAGATCAAGCAATAGGGTATTTGGCTGAATTTTTTGTATTGACTTAAAATGTTTATTGAATTAGTAGCAACACAACATAGTTTTTATTTTCAAATATATTGCATGTTTTCAGCGAAATAGACCATCAAACTTTCTCATTGGACAAGGAGAGTGCTTTAGAAATGTGACTTCACATTTTTATAGCGCCATACTCTCGCCATAGAACGTTTTCTGTTCCCGTGACCAAAACTGGAACTAACGTGTTTTGTTTATAATGTCATTTTGCTATCAAGCTGATGTCCAACCATACTTAGCGCCGCTGTCACCGGAACAGAAAAGATTGTCGATCTGTGGATGACAACTATGTCAGTAGAGTCCGCGCCACATAACTTGGCATTTGTCAGACAGAAGGCGCTGATCGTAGTGGTCGGTTGGAAAAATGAGCCTCATTACTATGTTATAATTTTAGTTCCAGATCTTGACACGTGCCAAGTTATGTCGCGAGTACATTGAAGTTTATTTGTAAACAAATCCTATGACGTCACATCATGGTCGATAGTGTTTTTATCAGTTCAAATTAAAAATAAGAATAAGTAATGTATCTTTCAAATTAATTTTACCTTTTTTAAATTATTGATGGATACCATCATGTACTTTTATTTTATTATATCGCTTTATTACGTTTTCCTAAGCCAAGTACTGAAGGAAATATTCATTCGATGTATAAAATTAAGTAGGAGTCAAGTAGCCTATTAAGTAGCTCATAATTCGCTTGTTATAATACACATTGAATTTCTTTTTTCACATTTGTTATTCAATAATGTTATATTTCTGAATGTCATAATTAAATATCTACATTTCAACAACAGTCAAATTATTTAATTTGAAAAATCAAAAGTCATTTATTTATTTATTAATTAATTTTTAAGCTTTTATGCTTTTTAAGCTTTTATGTTAAGGTAATGTAATTTTCTCTGGTAGTCCTAAATAAATATAAATATAAATAAATAAATTGTTCAGTGTGGAGCGATGAAACTGCTAAAGCTAGTAGGTACCTAGGTGGAACATAATCTACATTCGGAAACGCATCATTTTAGGTACGATTGGATTGCAGCCAACAGCGAGGCGGAGTGGTATCAATCAGTAAGTATTGTCACGAATTATCACCTGGATTCTACTCTCGATATTAGCACGGGATTTACAGCTTCGTGCCGCAAACACCGGTTCAATCCTCTTTATTGTCCAGCCATACTAATCGATTTGCACTGCCTCGAGATGTTTCATTTTGAGGATTGCACACAGTGTGTGCAAAATTATAATTTACAATCATTAGAATTTTGAAAATGTGGGATTTTTACCATTCACGGTACATAAATTGTCAAGCCAGTCATCTTAAACATTCTAGGTCGCAAAAAATCTCCAGGTTCTGATAATTTGGGATGTTGTTAGGAAAAAATTGCCCATTTTTTAAGTGTTATATCTCGAGATCTGTTTAACACAGAGAGCTGTTGCTGCACTCAAATTGTTGCTAATTTTATTTGCTTTCGAACTGTCATAGACGATTTTGCTGTAAAATGTATATTTTAGAGGTTGTAAAAACTAAACACTAAAAATACTCCGAAAATTCCGAAGCTTTTCGAGAGCACCACGAAGTTAGCACAGGTCTTTCGAGGTTGTAAATTTGGTTTAACATTATTAGTATCTATCCTAACAACATCCCAAAATATCAGGACCTCGCGTTTTTTTACGACCTAACGCGATTTACGGTGACCGGTGACTCGCCAATGTAACATTTTGGCGTAAATGAAAATGAACACAGATTAAAATTAGTCATTGTTCGTAAAAAAGTATAAAATAAGTACTTTAACTACTTACCTAGTTCATTGTCTATGGCCAAGTATATTCTGTGTAAAAGGTGTAACATGATGATGATAGTATAGTTTCATTTATGTTGAAATACAACTAAGTACCTATATGTTCAATAGCTTTCAAATTTTCACTTCAACTCCATGAAACCCACTGATACTGATACAGTGCAATTAAATTATTTATCAATAAGAAACATTATCGTAAACCACTGTTTTGTGGTATGTAAAAAGTGCGTTTTTAAACTTTACTTATAAATATAACTATTATGAAAAACGGGATTTTTACCATGTTTATTTTGTTTTTCGAGTTCCCGATATTTCGGCGCAGTTGCACACGCCATGATCACGGAGTAACAAATGAGATGTTTATGGAGCTTTAAAAATATTCAGTAAATAACAAAGTTATCTACAAAACATTCTTGACAGCTCTTGCTGGGGCCACGGTTACAAGCATACAGTGGCAGGTGGCTTTGAGCGATTAGCGCATTCATTGCGCGCTCGTGACGTGATGTGACGCACAGTCTATTGCGCAAATTACTTTAATGGGCCGTAACTTTGGACACGGTTTTTCCTCTGTTTCGCGAATCGCTAACTCATAACAAAGGGCTTTGATCACTACAATGATCAAGCAAAGATGATTTCTTCTAAAACAAGGCGGCTATAAGTAAATTCCTTATAGATGAAAACCGTTGCTTGCAGTCATCAAACAATGAAAATTTAATTAGCGGATCCCAATTAATGAGTAATTACAACGATTTTATTGCTCCCGAGCCGTCAACCTAATTTAACGGTGTAAATACCGGCAGTTAATTAAAAGCTTATTATAAAATAATTAAGGGTGAAGCAGGGTATCAAAGATTTACTAACTATTCATACTGAATGCGGGTCATATATGTATATTTCAAATTAAAATGAATGTCGATTAAAATGTGGTTTTACTGATGAAGAAAATTATGTTTATTAAGTGGTAGCAATTTAAAGAGGCTATTATATCAACACCATGTAACTAGGATGAACTAATAAAGTAATTAAAGCTTGTAGATGCTGGATGTTTCGCCAGATATTCGCCCACACAAGCTGTTGCATTTTAATTTTATTAACTGCAAGAAATTACCTTTCGTGAATACCAATTTTATCTTACTTCGAGGTCATCTACCTACACAACATAAAAAGTATTAAAGTTACGTAAAAAGAAAAAAAATATATCAAACGTGTTCTAATGAAAACATACAAACTTTCTTAAAACATAACCCTCATTCTGTCGCAATTGGGTAAAAATTAATAACGATAAGCAGTCTGCTTTTCTTATGTAGACATTTTGTTGAGATTAAATGTCTTTATTCCCTAGAATTATTCACAGTTCACCAGGACGAAGACACTACTTCAGAAACAGGTTATTGATAAAACAGTTTTAGAATCACCAGCGGCTCAAATTAAATATTGAATAGTACGTTCTACTGAAGCTACGAATAGCTCGGATCAATACGGCATGCCTAATATGGTTAGATCCGATGGACGCGCCTGGAAATAAATGCCTCTCGCCCTTTGTCCTTTGACCAGTTTCGAACTTGGTTTGGTTAGCTACAGGATCGGTTTAATAAAACGACAGTATAAAGACAGAGATAACAGGTGACAGCCCAACAATCTACTTTGAATAATAATTAAAAGTTAAACCACATCCAGTGGTCTAGTGGTTCACACTACCAGTAACAGACCCAGAGGTCCCGGATTCGATCAACGGAAAGTACCCTATGAATTTTGATTCCCTTGATAGTGTCGAAATATGCGTTTTTGCGGCATAAACAGCCGTATCTTTTTTTGAGTTAACTGAGGAGTTTTATATTTTCGCTGCTTCAAGGGATTGTAGCCATTATTGCCCGTGGTACTACCAGTATAGACCTGAGTATATAGTTTTAATTTAAACTCGATACCTTTAAGCGTTCTCGAGATAAAGGGCTTCGACAGACAGACGGACAGACAGACAGACAGTTAATGATTTAATTACAAATGTATAGTTTTCAGAGTTTTCCCTTAATTGTAGTATACTTGCCGATATTACATGCCAAACAAAGTTCTAGGTCAACGGGAACTACTCTATGAATTTTGATTCCCTTGAGAGTGTCGAAATATGCGTTTTTTTGCGGCATGAACGGCCATATCTTTTTTTTACGTTAACTTAGAAGTTTGGTTTATTCACAGCTTCAAGGTACCGTAGACCTTAGTATAATGGTTTTAATTTCAACTCGATACCTCCTCGCGTTCCCGAGATAAAGGGTCTTGACAGACCGGACGGACAGACAGACAGACAGACGGACAACAAAGTGATCCTATAAGGGTTCCGTTTTTTCCCTTTGAGGTACGGAAAACAATAAAAATTAAACTGAAGCTAAATAACTTTGACCATTTGTGGTAGAAACTGTGATGAAATCACAGTATAGGTAAGTACTTAAATATTCTTTTCATCCCATCGATTCGAAAAGCGATGATTGTTTATCTAATAACAGGGCCCAAAACGATTCATCGTTTACCTGTTATGACAAGAGGGTAAATATGAGATTTGAATTTTGAACAGCTTCATAACAGGGTCCAAAACGATGAGATTTGAATTTAGAACTTACGACAACAGGGTAAAAATGAGATTTGAATTTTGAACAGCTTCATAACAGGGTCCAAAACGATGAGATTTGAATTTAGAACATAATGAAAGAAGCATTGGTTGGAGTGTAGCAAAGGGTGTGCAGTACTTAAAAAAAATTCAACTGATTTTGTATGGGGCAAAAAAAAGGAATTTTATAATATTGAGAATATCTCGTAAACGGTGAGTCGTAGCTAAAATCTAACAAAATTTTCAACTCCCCTACGGTACTCCCGGAGATACTTATAAAGAATCCGATGGACATATTTTTTTTTCATTTTTTTTTATTGAAAAATGGAAAATGAAGTATTTAGAAAAAATCGACCCGTCTCACAACCAGCTCCGATGGGATGGGTTTTTTTTATTTCAAAACTTCAAATTTTTTTTCTTGCCTGACTAGCGCTATAGTGTATCCGAACGCCAAAGAAAGGTAGGTAGCAATTTGAGTTGTCTTTATTGCTTTTCTTATAGAGGGGGATGAAAAGCAGAGTGTATTACTCGGCCGCAAAATTATTTTTATCTCGGGCGTTTGATTTCGTCAAAAACGAAAAGGCGTTGTGTATTCCAAAAGGAAAGTTATGCACTGATGTTGAGGCTGAAGTACCACTTCAATCTTTATTAGATCACACTGCTGTCCGTTTATGCCAAGTTCAAGAAGAGGTTTTTCAAAATTTTAGCAATGAAAGTACTTTTACTTTAGGTACCAAATGGGGATTTGACGGCTCTTCTAGCCATACTCAATATATGATCATGAATAACTTGATATGAAAAAATATGTTTTAATATTTTTATTTAACATCAAAATTATATTTATAGCATTAAAATAACGTCAAATATTATGAATATCGTAAATAAAGAACTAGATACCCATTAAAGCACTACCATGTATGGAGACCTTCCAACGACGGTCAACCGGCGGCGGAACGTTGTTTCCTCTGCGCGCTCGTTTTTTGTTCACGTTTCACAAATATTTTGTCAATTACGGTTTTCAACCGTGCAATTTGCAGAAAATTCGTGTAGTGAGGAATAGTAATGCTACAAAAATACATATTATTATTATTTTAACATCAATGTGTACCGTGTTTTCATGTGAATAAATGAATCTGAATCTGAATCCATACAAAATTATGTAGGTACCTAATAGATTTTTAGGAATTTTTTTCTTTAAGTATCTACTTTTACGCAAAAAACAGGGATGCGATTCTCTTTAAGTCAAATTCCACCGTTATTTCAACGTTTACTTTGATTTCAAATACAATTCTTTACAAAGCCATACAAATAACAAGTGAATGTCAAAAGAAGAAGAACGTCGAGTTATGTATAAATATGAATGAATTGTAGCAACATCCCAGGACCGCCACACTTATTTTCTGATGATTAAAAGGTGTTGGATTAGGTACTTTTTATGCATCGGAAATCGTCAGAAAATAAGTAAGGCCTGGGATCTTGGACCCGAAAATGTGATCATGAGCTAACTATTATAAGAACTACCAATCGGCTTTATGTTGCGTTTGATAGTAGTCCAACTTTTGAAGACTAGACTTCTTGATATCATGCTTGTACCCTTAACCCACACAGAGTTAGTCTGAGGTCTCGACAAGTCTATAACCATACTTCAAGTTTTATTTCACATACTAAGTAGTACTTGTAAATTATAACGCCAATGATTTTTTTTTTATTACCGGATGTGGATCATAAATTGCATTTTTAGTTCAATGAATAATTTGTTGTAGAACGCAGTCAATATGTGAGTAATTAAAGTGAGGGAGGTGTAAATGTTATATAGGTATAGGTATATCATTTGTATTTAACTTCAACATTCGCCAATCTTGTATCAATGCTTTTAATACACTGACTTATTACAACTGGAATCTATTCTTTTTAGGGTTCCATAGTCAACAAGGAACCTTTAGAGTTTCGCCATGTCCGTCTGTCCCCAGCCTAGCTCATATACTCTTAGTACTAGAAAGCTGAAATTTGATATGAATATACATATAAATCACGCCGACAAAGTGGTAAAGTAAAATTTTTAAAATATTATTATTTTCGGTTACCTCCCCTACACGTGAAGTGGGGATGTAATTTTTATACCCCATAGTGTGGGGTGTCGTTGGATAGCAATTTCAAAAATATTGCGGGTTTGTTATAACAGTCTTTTGATTGAGGCATCCGTATGTGAATTATTGTGCTTTAAAGTGCAAAATTTTGTTAAAGTCAAGTGTCCCCACCCCCTTCTAGCCAAATGGTTATTTTTGGATACGTGAAAAAATTCACGATAGTTGTATATATAACGAAGTTAAAAGGAAAACTATCATAGCTAAGTTGGCTTTACAAGTTTTTGAGATATAAAACATTTTCGAAAACCGCAAATATAACTTTGCCATTCATACGAACACTATGAAATACAAAGTTATTTTTTCTGGCGAAAAATGATAGTGGTATTTTTGCTAGGTGTATATCGGTACGTTAACTGGGTACGGACCCTTCATGGGCGAGTACTACTCGCACTTGGCCGATTTTTTTAATTTGGTTAAGGATAGATAGTCTCGGGACTGGAATATCCATTACGGACTTACGTTATTAAGAGGACAAAGGGATCCTGCCGTGGCTCGGATAGCTATATTAGCCTTCTTATGGGTGCACATTTGCCTTCCTTCCTCCATTGAACTCCAGTTTAAAAGCAAAATCGTGTAAGGATTGTATCGGGAAGAGTTCAATTAGTTTATCGCCAATGTTTATTTTCATTTTAACGCAGATTTATGCCTAATCTTGGTTAATTTAAAGATGCAACATCCTATTTGAGACCACTCTTGTAAGGCTTACCGCGGGGTTCTTTAGACTACAGTTTTAGTAAAATGGAGTAGTGAATATACTCAATCAATTTAGATGGAAATATTTTAGCTTTAAACACTATAATTCTGCTAAATGTGAAGTAGGTACTGTGTTACTAGGTGTTGTGAGGATTGTATCTCAGTGACTCCCCTACTTATGTTCAGTGGTTAGTTAGACTCCAACCAAGTCTACTTAGCTGCTCTGTCTTTGACATAGTGAAACCTTGCTTTGAAATTGACACCACCTTGAATGTAGGTAGTATAATTTCATGTAAATTATATTATAATGTGGTTAGCAATATGGATATGGTAGATATGAGTGTCTACTGTCTCGTGTTCTGCTAATGGAAAAGTATCGGATGGGCATGATTCTAGTAATCAAGTTATTTTGTATTCTATATGGCTAGTAACAAGGTGTGCAAACAAATATATTTTTTTTTGCTTACACTAAGAGAAATAGTAAAAGTTGATTATGCATACAATGTAACGGTTAAAAACGGTTTATCGTAATTGCTAAATTTTTTTTAAAAGCTTACTACTTACTTACCATCCTAGTGTTATCTGTACTTGAATCTTATTTGATTAATTGACTATTGATAATAATTATTGCTATAATAAAGATGTGCTTGTGACCAGAACCGGTAGAGTTAAAAATATTCGATAAAACATAATAGAAGCCTCAAAATATTACTTAACTCATGAAGCAAAAATAAAAAATAGTTTTCTACAGTAAAAAAATAATTGAATTCTTTTATATAAAAGAACAGCCTACATTAATATGTAGGCTGTATACTGCTGCCGTGATGAAGCGATAACAAAAACTAAACCGGTCAAGAGCGAGTCGCATTCACGCAGTGAGGGTTCCGTACATTCATAAATATAAAAAAATAAAACGTGAAAATGTTTTCATCAGCGAGGCTATATTCGTCATTTTGGTTCGGAACCCTAATTAAATTTTATGTTTGTAAAAAAACAAACTTATCAGTATCCCATTTCTTTTTACAGCGTACACGAAAAGATAAAACTAGACTTATATTTTCTAAAAAATGGACCGAGCTACCTCAGAGTATGCTGGAACTAACAGGTGACGACAAACTTTGCCCGTAATGATCAAAGTTCAGTGCCTTCTAAAACAAGAAGTGCACAGTAACGCAAAGGCGATATTGTATATTTGCATATACACGGACTTCTATGTTAATGACTTGACAAATAACTAAAAACATGTAGTGCACCTTCTATGGGTAAACAAAATCCTGCAATGCATTTTATTTTTAATGATTCGAACACGTTTTTGTCGCGAAAACCAAAAATAGTGTTTTAGACTATGAACGTTTGAATGAAGGTCTGGGAAAATGTAGATACGAGCAAAGTCATGAGCAGCCGCTAGAGTGAAATAAAATTACAAAATGGTTTAGACATTAGTGCGTTGAAAAAAAAAACAATCTCAAATTCTCCGGAATAGTAGGTCTTGCCGGTTCTTCTCGTTACAAGGCCTCCCGCCGTAGGAATTGCGAACCGATAGCGTAGCTTCATTGACGTTCACAAGTGCTGTATCAGCCTAAAATGAATAAATGAGATTTTATATTATTTTTATGCATTCACAATGCAATTTTTGTAAGTATAGGAAAAATGTGATAGTAAAAAACCACGAGCCCCATAAATAAAATCCCGCCTGAAAGCTACTTATGGGGCTCGTGGTTTTTTACTATCACATTTTTCCTATATGAAAAAATGATTTTGAATATTGAATTTAGTATGATTAAACGTCTCTAAGATAATCTGAATACATCGTTCAAAACCATATTCGTAATCACAAAACCCTCCCCGCAATCACGATACAGTCGAAATCTAGAAAATAGGTCAAATACACGATTTTCTCGGTAAGCGCACCGCAAGAGCCTGTGATATCCCCAAGGTAACGGGGGCTGCTTCCGATTTGAATTTAAAATACTCCCCCCGAACAATGAGATGCCCATCATTTCTCAGCTCAGTATTTGCGCCTATTCGTCACCGGCGATATCAAAGCTGTCGCGGACGAGACCCACATTATTTACAAGTTCTCATATTACGACGGTGTCTGAGTTTGTTTGGAGTCAAGGTGTTTTAATTTTCATGTATACTACCCAAAACAAAATAGCCACTGGGGTTTTTTCATACAAACGTGCACACTTTAGAACCCATAAATGAGTAACTTTTTAAAAGGAAAAACAAGTCAAACTTCATGTGCCATATTATAACCATAAATATATGGAGCGTGGAATTCGGTTTATTGTTTATTTATTGAGCGGTTTTTGGCAATCTTTGGAAACGAGATTTGACAATTGGGGTGGCAAAACAATGGCCCGGGCGAGTTTCTTGCCGGTTCTTCTCGTAATAACAAGGCCTCCCGCCGTAGTATTTGCGAACCGATTGCGTAGCTTTTTTGACGTGCACATCACAAGTGCTGTGTCAGCCTCAAATGAATAAATGGTTTTACAAAACAGTAGTTCCTAATCACCGGATGTTGTTGTTTGGCTGTGAAGGACGTTAAGTCGAATACTTGTACATTGGCAATTTCACATCAATTAACCACGATGGGGCCGCAAAATGATTATGCTAATGCAGCAAGCAATTGCTTCCACGTTGGTTGCGTCGTAATTAAGCCTCATCGGCAGTCGAGCCGCGCCTTCTACTAGCTTGTACCTATATTGGTTTACTTTACAGGAACGATATTTGAAATAGATCTAAGGTGATTGCACCCCACCTGCTATCTCCTGTGGTGGGGGGCGGGGTATATCAAGGAACGCCGGGAGCACCTGCTCTCCAGTTCTGCTGTGTTGGCCGAACTAACGCCATAAATTATGCTCGTGGCGAAACGTTAGTCTGCCCAATCTTTGGAGAGTACTCGACGGAATAGGTGGTAAGCGATAACATTGAAGATCGCAAATACTAATACTGGACTCGGCAGTTGATAACTAGCATATCCGATGTAGGTATTATTACTATGGTGAGTTATTTTGCATAACTTCTCTAGGTAACTTTAAATTATCATGAAATAAGTATTTACTAACATACATTATATTAAAGAGGAAGTTCAATATTTACGACTAATCAATTGCAGTAAATGCTTCATTACCTACTATTCGGTCGCAGTTGTCGGTCTGCGAGTCAGTTAGGTCTGCTGCGGTCAGTCCTGCTCGTCTTCAAGTCTCCAGGGTTCCGCCCGTTCTGTTTGTCGATCGATAGTCATCTGTCCGTTCGTGTCATCCCTGTCATCGTGTCATATAATTATATCTGTCAGTTTGTCAGTCATTCTGTCAGTCGAAGGAGACTGGACGCCGCGACACCTACCTCACTTTAATTACTCGCATATTAACTGCGTTCTACAACAAATTATTCATTCAACTAAAAATGCAATTTATGATCCACACCCGGTACTAAAAAAAAATCATTGGCGTTATAATTTACAAGTAAGTAAGTTATAATTTACAAGTATGTGAAATAAAACTTGAAGTATGGTTATAGACTTGTAGAGACCTCAGACTTACTCCGCGTGGATTAAGGGTAAAGCATGATATCAAGAAGTGTAGTCTTCAAAAGTTGGACTATCAAACGCAACATAAAGCCGATTGGTAGTTCTTATATATAACTTACTTAGCTCATGATCACATTTTTGGGTCCAAGGTCCCAGGCCTTACTTATTTTCGGACAATTTCTGTCGCATAAAAAGTACCTAATCAACCACCTTTTATCCATCAGAATAGTATATTATGCAACTAGTGAATAAAGGACGGATTTAAAGCGAGGGCCGTAGATGAGTCACGAGCAAGTGAAGGATTCTAATGATTGAATTGAACTGTTAGAATCCTGAACGACGCGAGTGATTCATGGCCCTCGATATAAATTCCTACTTTATTCAGGAGTTGCATACTATACTTTATACCATGACTACGAGAAAAGACATAATTTAAGCGAAAATAGAAATTTAATCAAGAAATAAGAATTGTTACATTAATTGAAATGGACATTAAAATTAGAGCAATGACTGAAATTAGGCGTAATTTTCTTATTATTATCATAAGGGTGGTCAACTTGTGAAACAATATTTATTTATTATACAGTAACACTAAACTTTGTGTCCATACAATTCACAGTAAGTATTTGAAATGGCGCCAATTCACTATTTTTTTCTATAAACGCAGCAAAGAACACAAAACAGTTTTTAATCTAATGCCAAACTCCTTGTCGCAAATATTGACCAATGAAATCTCGAGAATTTATTTGCACCAAAGAGTTTTGAAGTTCGAATCTTAGCGCAAGGAGTTTGTGTAAGCATTGAAATAGAGACCGGAAATATTTTTTCATCCCATCGATTCGAAAAGCGATGATTGTTTATCTAATAACAGGGTCCAAAACGAATCATTTTTTACCTGTTATGACAAGAGGGTATAAATGAGATTTGAATTTCGAACAGCTTCATAACAGGGTCCAAAACGATGAGATTTGAATTTAGAACATAATTAAAGAAGCATTGGTTGGAGTGTAGCAAAGGGTGTGCAGGATGCCTACCATCAACTTTAAGACAGCGATTCAAAAATAGCGCGATGCAGAATAGGTTCCTAAAATGAATTGCTTTCTTTCGTACTCTGACCTTCTAAAAACTGGATCGCAAATGAATTGCTAAATGTGAATGACCTAACGATTTGTCTCCTTATTTCTTCTACCCGTCTCTTTCACTCGATTCTGTCATGCCCGGAGAGTGAAAGGGACGGGTATAACCGGCAAGTGTCATGTGAACTTGGCCGAGTTATAAGTCAAATAAGAGTTGATGACAGCTCAGCGGCTGTGAAATGTCATTGAATGATCACTGAATCGCTGTCATTGATATTAAGCTGTCGTGGTACGAATAAGCGAAGCAGATCAGTTTAGGTTCCTAAACAAAACCGCAATAAGAGTTGATGGTAGGCACCCTGTACTTTAAAAAAAATTCAACTGATTTTGTATGACCGAAAAATTTTCAAAAACGGAATTTTATAAAATTGAGATTATCTCGTAAACGGTAAGTCGTAGCTAAAATCTAACAAAATTTTTAACCCCCTACGGCATCCCCGGAGATACTTATAAGGAATCTGATGGACATATATTTTTTTTATTTAATTTTTTTTTATTTCAAACTCTATTTTTTTTTCTTGCCCGACTAGCGCTATGATGTATCCGAACGACAAAGAAAGGTAGGTAGTTTGAGTTGTCTTTACTGCTTTTCTTATAGAGGGGGATGAAAAGCAGAGTGTATTACTCGGCCGCAAAACTATTTTCACCTCGGGCGGCGTATATTGAATCCCTCGCTGCGTTCAAGATTCTACTTTAGAATCCCTCGCTGCGCTCGAGATTCTACTCTAGAATCCTTCACTGCGCTCTGGATTCAAAATAGCGCCCTCGCCGTAAATATATTATTTTGCTCCCTTGTAATACAATCTACGATTTTATTCCAAATTCAAACACCAAAATAGTGAATAAAACAAAACAGTGAATAAAAAGGCCTTTTTATTCACTGTTTTGCGTGAATAAAATAAGCGTTTTAGAGTAGGTATGGTATAAAATAAGTTTGGCGGTCCTGATATTGCTACGATTCATTAATCCTTACTTATATTATAAATGCGTCTCTGTCTGTCTGTGTGTTACACAATCACACCTAAACTACTGAACCGATTTGAATGAATTTTGGTACAGAGATAGTCTAGAGCCTGAGAAAGGACATAGGCTACTTTTTATTCCTGAAAAATATCACGTTCCCGCGGGATAACGTCGTGTAGTACACGCGGGCGAAGCCGCGGGCGGAAGGCTAGTAATACACATAACTCGAAGTCCTTCTTCTCTTAAGGCGATACTCGGAAAAATGTGATGAAGCGAGATAGCAATGAGAAAACGACGCGCGCGGGAGCGAGACCGATTTTGCAGATTAGGCAAAAAAAACAAAATCACTTCGTATTAAAAAACTACAGCGATTAAAAAAAAAAATGCTTATATACGATCCTCAATATTATTGGTGTCCACTAATTAAACCAATTTCCAATAGTGTAAGTAACCCCATTTAAGAATAATCCTCACTTTTCGTATTTTTAGAGGTCTTTTCGAAAATAAAAAGTGTCGAGGCAAAATCATAAAATCGTGTTTTTGAAACTATACGATTGCTAGATAAAGGTATGAAGAAATATATATCTTATTACCAGATTTGTAACAACTGTAAACGTCCTATAGTTTTAAATCAAAAGGTCCATATTTTTCCGAGTAGCGCCTTAACATTCACTTGTTATTTTTATGGCTTTGTTAAGAATTGTGATTGAAATCAAAGTGAAAGTTGAAATGACGGCGGAATTTGACTTAAAGAGTATCGCTGAACCCTGTTTTTTGCGTAAAAGTAGATATAGGGCATAGATACCCTTTGTGGCCACTTTAAGGATTTTTTGACTTTTAACCACTAAGTACTAAATGGTCTTAGGTATTTAAGACACAAATTATATCTTAAATTATAGATAATTTATCTACCTTAAAAGGTAAATTTTTCAAATTTATAAAAGTTAAATAGTTTTTTTATATTACACACAATGTGTGACAGGTGCCAAATGTACCGGTTTTGGCCACTTACTGATAGTTAAACTTTTGCAAGTATTGCGAAAAATCAAATCAAACCCAGGTCAAATCAATATATTCTAATGCGCTAGAAACCAGTCAATTGCAAAAAAATATTATTGTAAAAAACAAAGGTTTATAAAGTATTTCATCCAAAACAAATTTCTTAAAATTTTCATAGAAAACATTTTTTCAAACAGAAAATGGAATTTATTGAAAAAAAAATCTCATGACATAAGGAATTCTAACGGTTGTTATTATTACCTTAAAATACCTTATTTTAATTGCCTTTATCAAAAATGGCTAAAAGTTGTTTAGAAAACTTTAAGAGCAAAAAGTGGCGAAAACCGGTACGCCTGCCCTACTTAAAGAAATAAAATTCCGAAACATCTATTAGGTACCAACATATTTTGTATGGATTCAGATTCAGATTCATTTCATCATGTCAGCCGAACGACGCCCACGGCTGGGCATAGGCCTCCCCCAAGGATCTCCACAACGATCGGTTCTGCGCTGCCCTCATCCAGCGGCTTCCCGCGATCTTGACCAGATCGTCGGTCCACCTTGTAGCTTCATTTATTCACATGAAAACACGGTATACATTGATGTTAAAATAATAGTAATATGAATATTTGTAGCATTACTATTCCTCACTAATACAACACAAATTTTCTGCAAATTGCACGGTTGAAAATCGTAATCGACAAAATATTTGTGAAACGTGAACAAAAAACGAGCGCGCAGAGGAAACAACGTTCAGCCGCCGGTTGACCGTCACGTCGGTTACGCAAACAATCTCATTCGTTACAATAGGAATCAGTTTAGTGATATACTTACTCCAGCGTTTATTATGCTATCATTATTTAGTATTAGTCTAGCTAGAGTACTTAGTACCAAATTCTATTTATCACCATCATCAGCAAGCATTTTTAATGCCCCCACTTCAGGGGCACAGGCATTTCTTATGGATGGATAAGGAGAATTGTTTATCTTTTTTTCATTATTATTCCTTAGTATACAACAGGATTTTTCTGCAAATTGCACGGTTGAAATCTGAAATCGACAAATATTTGTGAAACGTGAACAAAAGAGGAGCAGAGCGCGCAGAGAACACAAACGTTCTGTCGCCCGGTCGACCGTCGTCGGTCGCTCACGCGAACAATCGCATACGTTACAATAGAAATCACTTTAGTGATATAATCCAACGTTTATTTGGCCATAATTATTTATTATAAGTCTAGCTAGAGTACTCGCTAAATCTATTAAGTTTTTTTTTATTGATGTCTAGACTTACTCTAAGGGCACGTGTCCACCCACTATGTCATAACGACAGATAATCGTGTAGTTTTAAGTGTCGTGGCTTATATATTGAAATGTAGGTGTTCTCATATATAACGACATCATCAACTGTCGTCCACGACTTTTTTGCGGTGACGACAGTTATTGTCATGACAGAGTCGGAACGGCTAGCACGACAGTCGTAAAACGATAAAAAAATCGCCAGTGCTAAATAAATACCTACCTATAAATAAACAAAAATAGGAACAACTAGATACGATAGTCGCTAAACGATACAAAGAATCGACGACAAACAGTCGTTTTAATGGGAACAGCTGAAACGATAGTCATTCAACGATAAATTAACAGTATCGACATAGTGGGTACGCACCCTAATCGTAAGCGGTAGCTATATAATAGTGGTATAGTTAGCACGGTACAGAGCTACAAATTAATCAAACCCGATGGTCGTTTTTAGAGCTAAAAAATGTTTCATACTGCTGACAGTCGCATTTTGAAACCTAGTTTTGTACTGCGAGTGGCTTCCTCGCCACCGCTGCAACTGGTTCAGATATATAGTTTTTTACATTTGTGTACATCAGGGTAAGATTAGTAATTAGTTCCACCATGCAATATCTTTTGCAATAAAGATCAAATAAACAAGTAACGCTCGGCAGGAAAATTTCAATGTTCTTATATTAAAAAACCTTTGATGATGCAAATCTTGTAAAAAGCTACCAAAAAGAAATAAACCTGAAAACCCATTAAAGGTAAAGTTTACGGCAGGCAGCACTTCAAAAGTATCACAATAAAACGATAAAGTTTCTTTTTAATTTAAGCCAGATGAAATTTCCCCCGGGCCAGCGTTGATAGCCTCATTATGACAACTGGCTAGAGACAATGTAGCTCGCTCCAGATCAAATGCAAAACTTGCAGCGTCTAGGGATGCAGTTCTAGGGTTGGAATAGTCCTATAAATATGTATAACTTCAACGAGAATGATCTTCAGTTTCGGTCCAGACTCGTGGACCCACAGCGATGATCCACGAGTGGATCCGCGAGTAATTTTAGGTGTGCTTGTGGTCCCACACCGCTTCGCGTGCTTCGACACTACACGACTGCAGCCGACTGCGTGAAGCTGAAGCCACGTCTGTATGGAATTATCATCGACTCCACAAGACTGCAGCCGATCGCGTGAAGTTGATATCTGATATCTACAACTGATAGAAATTGAACGTACAAAGTGCATGCAGTTGAATATATCGTCTAACTGCGATTGCTCCAATAGTGTAGTCCGTCTGATGGCAGCCTTAGGTGCACTGGTCATCAACATAATCAAACTATTACTCAAGACATTCAGTGATCAGACATAGTACAAAATTCCACTGTTAGACGGAGCTATCGGTCTTCCTCTGTATAAAGAAGAAGAAAAAACATTCATCATGGACACATACGCCAAGAATACCTGGTCCATGTGACGCAGTCTGTCCTAGGATATAAATTACGTCCACAATTTGTAAGGACAAACACATTAGTCCCATGATAAAAAGGTCCAACTACGAGTGATGGGCTGCTATATAAAAGTTTTCGTTAAACATTTACGACGCAAAAATGTGTTAGCTTTTTTGCGACTTGAAAAAGTGAAACAAACAACTGAACGGCGAACAAAGTTGTCTCGATAGGACCATAAATATTATTTTTCTTCGCAGTAATCGATATTGTCAGCGATTTGCCGCGCAGCAGTCATGATCGATGTCGTGCCGATGCCGAAAACATCGGCCTGTTTTGTCTCTTATTTGTTAGGTTTTTTCGCTTCGTAAAATACTTATATCTCAAATTACGAGTACGCGATTATCGATGATACAAGTAGGGTTGCCATCTTTTTTTTACAAGAAATAAAGTATATTGAGTATTCTAGACAGGAAGGAAAACAAACAGTATTTTACAAAAAAGGAAAAATATTTATTTTCTAATGTTTTATAGACACATTTTAGTGTTTCTGGCAAAACTTATTAATGAAGTGTGATTTTATTTTAAAAATAGTATTTTGGATACTTTAGTAAAAAGTTTAATGAAATACATGCATAATACTGTATTTCATTAAACTTTTAATTTATTTTCATTTTCACCGCCTCTGTGGTCTAGTGGTTCACACCACCGATTTCAGACCAAGAGGTCCCGGGTTTCCCAGTAGGGGTACCTACATATTTTATTCGGTTTGGTTGGTTAGGACTTGTTCTTAGTCCGCCTGGCTAGCTACCACCATATTATCTAAGACGGACGCCATAACAATGATGTTTTCAGCATTATTGTGTTCCGGCAGTTAGAGATAAGATTGCCAGTTCCTCAGTGATTGAGGATTCCGGGAGTAGTGCGTTTCCACCTTCAGCCTTATCACCACTTAACATCAGGTGTGATGAAGGATAAGTGCTACCTACCCCGTTATGGATAAATAAAATACCTTTTTAACAGTAAAGTTGGCAGCCCTAAATACGAGGCCCATATTGATGGTGTTTTCGGAGCATTTATTTACGTTTAATGTGGACGTCACCATGTTACTAGAAATACAATGTTCAAATCAGAATGTGGGTCGAATTACTTAAATAGGTACATCAGAATTTGTATTTATGGAATTCCAGCATAACTATAGTGTAGCTTAGGTTAGGTTAGGTTCCACAATGACAACACCTTACTAATATTACGTATAAATGTGATGGTTTGTGAGAATGGATGTTTGTGTGTTACTTTTTCACACAAAAACTACGGAACAGATCTGGATGAAATTTGCAACATAAGAAGAAATAGACATATTAATGGAATAACACATAGGATACTTTTTATCCCAATTTGCCCACGGGAACGGAAACCACGCGGGTGAAACCGCGGGCGGACGCAAGTAGTTACATAATCTATCTGTGCCCGTAGTGTAAGTTTTTATGTCAAAAAACGCAAACTATTTCGATTCCGTATTTAGTCAATTTGTATGAAAACTGTATTAGCGCCTCTAGCGGCGAGTAGCGCGCTTATATAGTTTTCATACAAATTGACATTAATACGCATTCGAAATAGTTTGCGTTTGCTTGACATAAAAACTTACACTAGGGGTACAGTACCCCGAGTGTAAGTTTTTATGTCAAGCAAACGCAAACTATTTCGATTACGTATTTATGTCAATTTGTATAAACACTATAAAAGCGCGCTACTCGCCGCTAGAGGCGCTAATACAGTTTTCATACAAATTGACATAAATACGGAGTCGAAATAGTTTGCGTTTTTTGACATAAAAACTTACACTAGGGGCACTGATCAAAGTAAGTGAAGATCATTATTTTTTTTGTCGGGCGCACAATAATTTGTATACAGGATGACAGTGAAACTCGACCTATTCCTTGAAAGGGGTTTTACTAGAGGTCATTAGCAACAAATTAAGTCCAGTGAACCAGGGGTCAAAACTGGATGGTTACCGGGTTGTGACGGTTCTTTGATTTTTTTGAAATTTTCCGAAATGTTACCAAAAAACATAAATTGTGATAAAACTACTCCACTTTTAACATTAAATTGGTACTTTTCTGAAAGCTGAATAATTCGGGATTATTCAAAAAAATACCGCATGCGCATAACTTACATAATCTCAGAAATAAAAAGTCTTTAGTAAAAATAATATTTGTTTTATCTATTTTTCTCCAACTTCGCCGTAAATTATTGTAAAAAGCTGTAGGAAAGTTAGCGTATAAATAAGTAAAATAACATACTAGTTTCATAAGCTTTACAAAAAGGTACAATAGTTATTAACTTTCCCAGCTGTCTTTAAAAAATCAAGCAAAAGAGCGCTGTAGGTCAGACATTTCATTACGATTTGTAAATTGAATTTGGCTCGAAAAGTCAACAGTAACGTAGTAAAACCATGTTTGTTTTCAGTACATTTGAAACACTGTCATATTGACTGTCCCACTACTTAATAAAGACACTCAGTTACCTTTTTTATTTGTAAATTTAATTCATATCAAAAAGTGTTAATTAACACTGTGAATAAAACTATATGTTATAAATAAAGAATACCGAAACAAAAATTAAAGACCAAGTTTTAGTACAGGTATTATGCGCGATCAGTTTTTTCTACTATCGCTCGCCTCTCATTATTACCGGTGTGAATTCCTATCACTAACATCACGCTTAAGGGCCGGCTGTAAGCCAGCGCGTAGGTATTGACAAAGCTTATCTGTATATGTGTGCCTTCACGCACACAAACATCTCCGCCCTAGCACGAAAAAATGTAATTCAGAAAATTAAAAAAATTAATAACTTTTTTTTTGTCAGAAAGTAACTTTACATATTTGATGCGTTTGATTTGCCATGTTTGCCATCTGGGGGCTGATGCAGCATCTTACAGACAGTCGAAGGAACTCGTCAGCATTTCAACGTAACCAGTTGGAGTTTGGGCTCATTTGAATAGTCTTGATGAGAACTCTTGTGCCAAGTAGTTTCCTATGTCTGATGCTGGAGTCATCAGGAGGTGGTTGATGGAACTTTTCAACAATTCAACGTACCATTTCGATTTTGGGCTCGTTTGAATCGTCTTGATGATAACTTTTGTGCCAAAATGTTTCGAAGGTCTGATGCTGGAATCAGGAAGTGGTTGATAGAACTCTTCATCAATTCAACGTAACCGCTTTGAGCTTGGGCTCATTTGAATGGGCTTGATAAAAACTTTGGTGCCAAGTAGTTTCCAAGGTCCAGTTCTGGAGCCAGTAAGTGGCTGATAGAACTTTTCATCAATTCAACGTAAATACTTCTAGTTTGGGCTTCTTTGAATAGTCTTGATGAGAACTCTTCTGCTAAGTAGTTTCGAAAATCTGATGCTGGAGTCAGGAGGTGGTTGATGAAACTCTTCAACGATCCAACGTAAACACTTCGAGTTTGGGCTTATTTGAATCGTCTTGATGAGAAATCTTGTGCCAAGCAGTTTCCAAGGTCAAATTCTGAAGCCAGTAAGTGGCTGATGGAACTCTTCATCAATTCAACGTAAACATTTCGAGTTTGGGCTTGTTTGAATAGTCTTGATGAGAACTCTTGTGCCAAGTAGTTTCGAAGGTCTGATGCTGGAGTCAGGAAGTGGTTGATGGAACTCTTCACCAATTCAACATAAACACTTCGCGTTTAGGCTCGTTTGAATTGTCTTGATAAGAACTCTTGTGCCAAGTAGTTTCCAAGATCTGATGCTCGAGTCAGGAAGTGTTTGATGGAACTCCTGAACAAATCAACGTAACCACTTTGAGTTTGGGCTCGTTTGAATTGTCTTGATGAGAACTTTTTTGCCAAGTAGTTTCCAAGCGCTATTGCTGGAGCCAGGAAGTGGCTGATAGAACTCTTCAACGATTTAACGTAACCAGTTCATTTTTGGGCTCGTTTGAATTGTCTTCATGAGAGCTCTTGACAAGAAAACAGCAACGCAATGTTCAAAATATTAAAAAATCCAAGACGGCGGCCAACTTTTTTGTTTGCGGGCCGACTTTGATGAAACTTGGTTTTTGGTACAATTTTGATAAGAAAACAACAAAACAATGTCAAAAATAAAAAAAAACAAGATGGCGGTCAACTTTTTTTTTGTAAGCCGATTTTGATAAAATTTAGTTTCTGGTACTATTTTGACACGAAAACAACAACGCAATGTTAAAAGTATAAAAAATTCCAAGATGGCGGCCAACTTTTTTGTTAGCAGGCCGATTTCGATGAAACTCAGTTTCTGGTACTATTTTGACAAGAAAACAGCAACGCAATGTTAAAAATATTAGAAATCCAAGATGGCGGCCAACTTTTTTGTTTGTGAGCCGATTTTGATGAAACTCGGTTTTTAGTACAATTTTGACAAGAAAACAACAACACAATATTAAAAGTATAAAAAAATCCAAGATGGCGGCCAAATTTTTTGTTTGCTGGCCGATTTCGATTAAATTCAGTTTCTGGTACTATTTTAACAAGAAAACAGCAACGCAATGTTAAAAATATTAAAAATCCAAGATGGCGGCCAACTTTTTTGTTTGTGAGCCGATTTTGATGAAACTTGGTTTCTGGTACTATTTTGACAAGAAAACAACAACGCAATGTTAAAAGTATAAAAATTCCAAGATGGCGGCCAACTTTTTTGTTAGCAGGCCGATTTCGATGAAACTCAGTTTCTGGTACTATTTTGACAAGAAAACAGCAACGCAATGTTAAAAATATTAGAAATCCAAGATGGCGGCCAACTTTTTTGTTTGTGAGCCGATTTTGATGAAACTCGGTTTTTAGTACAATTTTGACAAGAAAACAACAACACAATATTAAAAGTATTAAAAAATCCAAGATGGCGGCCAAATTTTTTGTTTGCTGGCCAATTTCGATTAAATTCAGTTTCTGGTACTATTTTAACAAGAAAACAGCAACGCAATGTTAAAAATATTAAAAATCCAAGATGGCGGCCAACTTTTTTGTTTGTGAGCCGATTTTGATGAAACTTGGTTTCTGGTACTATATTGACAAGAAAACAACAACGCAATGTTAAAAGTATAAAAAATCTAAGATGGCGGCCAACTTTTTTGTTTGCAGGCCGATTTCAATGAAACTCAGTTTCTGGTTTTATTTTGACAAGAAAACAGCAACGCATTTATATATACATAAATGTTACAATTACCACAGTATGACCATTTTTTTATATAGTAGGCCAACGCCCTTGAAGTTAGTTGATACCGACGTCTGTATAGGTATTGCCGTAATTACAGAAGGGTTCTAACAAAATTAAAATGTGGCAGGTACATTTTGGTGTATTGCAAAATAAAATAAAATAAATAATTATGGTTAGCATTTTAGAAGTATCAAAATAAAATATATTATACTAGCTTTCCGCCCGCGGCTTCGCCCGCGTGGACTATACGACGTTATCCCGCGGGAATGTGATATTTTTCCGGGACAAAAAGTAGCCTATGTTCCTCTCCAGGCTACCAAGTATCTGTGTACCAAATTTCAGCCAAATCCGTTCAGCCGTTTTGGCGTGATTGAGTAACAAACATCCAAACATCCAAACATCCAAACATCCAAACATCTAAACTTTCACATTTATAATATTAGTAGGAGTAGGATGTTTTATTTAGTTGCAGCTATAATTGTATCTGTCTGTCTGTCTGCCATGAAATTTTGCAAGGTAAATTTGACCTACTCCTGACGTTTGAATGGGTTGAAGTTTTGTCAAAGAAAAATATTCAGATTGGAAATAAGCCGATTCATATTTCTTTACCTTTAAAGCGCCTTCGTCTATATATCAAAATCATCCCATGTCACAATCATTATTTTCAAACTCTGTAACTTAATATCAATTATTATTTCATTTACTTTTTTTATTTTTTTGAATAGGGTTTACAGCTGTCAAAAACACAGTAAATTACGAAGGATGTTACGTCGTAATTTACTGTGCTTGTGTTAAAGCAAATTAATAATTAATTAAATCTTTTACTTGACATGATGATGATGATGATACTTGACTCTGTCTCAAGCTTTCAAATAAAAACCTGTTACATTATAAGCGAAAAGAGAGAAACAAAAACAAAAAACGGCCACCATCTTGACCATTTGTATTTTTTTACATTGTGTTAAGAACGGTTTTTTTGTCAAAATAGTACAAAATCGTCACATCTTAATTTACATTGTGGTATGCAATAAAATGATTGCGCATTGAGTATTAAGTATTGAAAAAACCGAGTTTTATCAAAATCGGCCCACAAACAAAAAAGTCGGCCGCCATCTTGGATTTTTAATATGTTTAACATTTCTTTGCTGTTTTCTTATCAAAATAGTACCGTAAACCGCGTTTCATCAAAATCGGCCAATAAACAAAAAAGTGGGCCGCCATCTTGGATTTTTAAATATTTTTAATATTGCGTTGCTGTTTTCTTATCAAAATAGTACCGTAAACCGCGTTTCATCAAAATCGGCCCATAAACAAAAAAGTTGGCCGCCATCTTGGATTTTTTATATTTTTAATATTGCGTTGCTGTTTTCTTATCAAAATAGTACCGTAAACCGCGTTTCATCAAAATCGGCCCATAAACAACAAAGTTGGCCGCCATCTTGGATTTTTTATATTTTTAATATTGCGTTGCTGTTTTCTTATCAAAATAGTACCGTAAACCGCGTTTCATCAAAATCGGCCCATAAACAAAAAAGTTGGCCGCCATCTTGGTTTTTTTAATATTTTTAATATTGCGTTGCTGTTTTTTTATCAAAATAGTACCGTAAACCGCGTTTCATCAAAATCGGCCCATAAACAAAAAAGTTGGCCGCCATCTTGGATTTTTTAATATTTTTAATATTGCGTTGCTGTTTTCTTATCAAAATAGTACCATAAACCTCGTTTGATCAAAATCGGCCCATAAACAAAAAAGTTGGCCGCCATCTTGGATTTTTTAATATTTTTAATATTGCGTTGCTGTTTTCTTGACAAAATAGTACCAAAACCCGAGTTTCATCGAAATCGGCCCACAAACAAAAAAGTTGGCCGCCATCTTGGATTTTTTAATATTTTTAATATTGCGTTGCTGTTTTCTTGACAAAATAGTACCGAAACCAGAGTTTTATCAAAATCGGCCCAAAAACAAAAAAGTGGGCCGCCATCTTGGATTTTTTAATATTTTTAATATTGCGTTGCTGTTTTCTTATCAAAATAGTACCGTAAACCGCGTTTCATCAAAATCGGCCCATAAACAAAAAAGTTGGCCGCCATCTTGGATTTTTTAATATTTTTAATATTGCGTTGCTGTTTTCTTATCAAAATAGTACCATAAACCGCGTTTGATCAAAATCGGCCCATAAACAAAAAAGTTGGCCGCCATCTTGGATTTTTTAATATTTTTAATATTGCGTTGCTGTTTTCTTATCAAAATAGTACCGTAAACCGCGTTTCATCAAAATCGGCCCATAAACAAAAAAGTTGGCCGCCATCTTGGATTTTTTAATATTTTTAATATTGCGTTGCTGTTTTCTTGACAAAATAGTACCGAAACCAGAGTTTTATCAAAATCGGCCCAAAAACAAAAAAGTGGGCCGCCATCTTGGATTTTTTAATATTTTTAATATTGCGTTGCTGTTTTCTTATCAAAATAGTACCGTAAACCGCGTTTCATCAAAATCGGCCCATAAACAAAAAAATTGGCCGCCATCTTGGATTTTTTAATATTTTTAATATTGCGTTGCTGTTTTCTTATCAAAATAGTACCATAAACCGCGTTTGATCAAAATCGGCCCATAAACAAAAAAGTTGGCCGCCATCTTGGATTTTTTAATATTTTTAATATTGCGTTGCTGTTTTCTTATCAAAATAGTACCGTAAACCGCGTTTCATCAAAATCGGCCCATAAACAAAAAAGTTGGCCGCCATCTTGGATTTTTTTATATTTTTAATATTGCGTTGCTGTTTTCTTATCAAAATAGTACCATAAACCGCGTTTGATCAAAATCGGCCCATAAACAAAAAAGTTGGCCGCCATCTTGGATTTTTTGATATTTTTAATATTGCGTTGCTATTTTGCTTGTCAAGAGTTCACATCAAGACAATTCAAACTGGTTACGTTGAATCATTGAAGAGTTCCATCAGCCACTTCCTGGCTCCAGCAATAGACCTTGGAAACAACTTGGCTCAAGAGTTCTTATCAAGACAATTCAAACGACCCCAAACTCAAAGTGGTTACGTTGAATTTATGAAGAGTTCCATCAGCCACTTACTGGCTCCAGAATTTGACCTTGGAAATTACTTGGCACAAGAGTTTTCATCAAGACGATTCAAAAGAGCCCAAACTCGAAGTGGTTACGTTGAGTCGTTGAAGAGTTCCATCAACCACCTCCTGACTCCAGCATGACCTTCGAAACTGTTTGGCACTAGAGTTTCTATCAAGACGATTCAAACAAGCCCAAACTCGAAGTGGTTACATTAAATTGGTGAGTAGTTCCATCAGCCACTCCCTGGCTCTTGCATTTGACTAGATATCTGTTGTGATGACGTACCAAATAAATTGTTGAGTGGAAAACTAATTATCTTCCGATATTGGTAGGTATCGCCGGATTTTTGAAAATTTTACTTTACCTACCTTTTCTTTACCACCGCTCAAAGAGTTTGCGTACAGATAGTCTGATTTCGTAATTTTCGTAGCTCAGGAGCTGGGAAAAAGCGACGTGCTCTCACCTTGAAATCAGCGGGCTTACTGAATTTTACCCCCGGTGTGGCTTGTATTTATACAATATTTTATTTATCTCCGCGTTCCATACGAAAATGTATGAGCAATTCGCGCTTTAATATAGACAATGTTTGAAGCCAGATTGCTCCCAATATAAAATAAAAAACGGCAAATATCGTGCGGTGAATCAATTCTATGTTTCATTGCCATTTGATTTAACATTAAATATAATTAAAAATATTTTTATTCTTTAACAATATCTTTAAAACAGAAAACGTTGATTTCGCTGTTTTTAGTGAAGTTTGCGATTTTTCTGCCATTAACGTGAGTTAAATATTTAAAATTTTCCACGGCGTTATTGTAAAGTAACTTTTCCTGTTCACTATTATATTTTTTAAAGTAATTTCTGTCGATAATTCTATGTTACAAGTTTAAAACCCCGAAAGCTGTTTTACGCGTTTCACTTACCGCCTGCCCTTAATACTTGTAATCAGATTAAAAAATGCATCCCCAAAGTTTAAAATTTTAAATTGTAGTAACTGAGTGTCTTTATAAAGTAGTGGGACAGGACAGTCAATATGACAGTATTTCAAATGTACTGAAAACAGATATGGTTTTACTACGTTACTGTCGACTTTTCGAGCCAAATTCAATTTACAAATCGTAATGAAATGTCTGACCTACAGCTCTCTTTTGCTGATTTTTTAAATACAGTTGGGAAAGTTAATGACCTTTTTGTAAAGCCTAAGAAACAAGTAAGTATGTTATTTTACTAATTTGTACGCTAACTTCCATACAGTTCTTTTGCATTAATTTAAGGCGAAGTTAGAGAAAAATACATAAATCAAAAATTATTTTTACTAAAAACCTTTTATTTCTGAGATTATGTAATTTTTGGCCAAGCGCTAGTTTTTAAAATGATCCCGAATTATTCAGCTTTCATAAAAGTACCAATTTAATGTTAAAAGTGGAGTAGTTTTATCACAATTTATGTTTTTTGTAACATTTCGGAAAATTAAAAAAAAAAACAAAGAACCGTCACAACCCGGTAACCATCCAGCTTTGACCCCTGGTTCACTGGACTTAATTTGTTGCTAATGACCTCTAGTATAACCCCTTTCAAGGAATAGGTCGAGTTTCACTGTCATCCTGTATGTTACTAAATAATATTTACGAACGAAACATTATAATTCATTGCGTACGAACCGCGCGTCGGATGACAACTGCAAGCGTCGACGCTCGATCTCATACAAAACAAAGAAACATCAACTAGAAACTAGTATGGCGCAACGTCTGATGTCGCTTGCATTCGACGCCCAGTTCCAACGCGTACCTTTAAAAAATAGAATATAGCCTTCCTCTCTCAAACCATAGTCGCTTTTTACACGACTGCCCAATGAAAAAGTGTATTGTGTTTAGGGTTATTTAAACTATTCAAATTCACCATCTCTATACAAAACTGGCAAACACTAACAAGGCAACAGGGGCGCCCAGCTCGCAGGTCGCTGAATTAATAAAGTGCAATATGGTAAGAACGGCCGCGGCCGGTGGCGGCGGCGACGCGAACCGATACAAATTGAACAGGTCTGCAATTTCATACTGAAATTGCCGGTTAGATCGAACCGAGTCTAAATAGCCGCATCCTTCGAAAGCGAGAAAAGAAATGGTTTTAAAATTTATATCGTATAAAAAGGATGTTTGCATTTTACAACACAATTCTTTGGGTTTCTCGGGTATCTGCTAAACGTTTTTTCAACACACTTGCTCATAAAGTGAGCCTTATTACATCGATCTTAGGGCCATAAACCGAAATATAAAACACGCGTGCATAATATTATTACAGTACTAGTTGCGTAATAGAATTATCCCTACAAAGTTAAGTAAGTACCTAACTGCAAGTTATATGCGAGTAAACAGAGCTTTTTCAATTTTACCGGGTAATACGTTACAGTTCTTTTTTTGTAACAACAAAGAGGTTTTATAGGGTTGAAAATCCATTTACGTTTTTAGAATAAATAAATATGTCCCTAATTAAGTCAAAAAAACATAATTAAGTATATTATTATCAAATTATTTATAATTCACAATAATTTGTTGTAAAACATTTGCGTTTTATCACTATTATTATAATTATTTTGAAGTAGGCTGTATAGCTGTATGTAATCAATGACCTTACATTTGGCGCGTGCAAAAAAAAAACTTGCGCGCTTTTTCCCTTAGCTAATTAGGTTAATTAATTTATGAATGAATGCAATAAATGTTTGTTTTTCCTCGCAAGTGTGTTGAAAAAGTGCGTATGAAACTCGTGAGCAACTTACTCACTACACACTCGGCTGATTTACGCCCTCGCCTGCGGCTCGGGCTGCAACCCACAGCCTCGTGTATAATGAGCAACGTTAGCTCACTTGTATCATAATATACTATTGTGTAATACCTAGATGGCAGAATAATAACATTACCTTATACATAAATGAAACGGGATTCACAAAAACGGTGACGTTAAAGTACCTAAGCTGCTTGAATCGGAAGACATCATGAACAAATTAACATGCTGTGTAATACATGTCTAGAAATCGGGAGGAATACAACTATAACTGGGGGACTATCATCAATGCATTCATCTAATATTTCTTTTTTTTTACAGAAACATGAAAAGTTAGTTTTAACTATAAAATATTTCATGCCAAAATATTCTACAGAAAAAAATACTTATACAAAAGCCGTGTATTAAAAATAAGTTTAGAACATTATCGAAGTAAAAAAATAAAGTGATTAATATGTAAATCCAGTTAGTAAAAATGATTTTGTGTTGAAATTTCTTTCACTTTTATTGAAAAGCGTGGGCAATAAATTAAACCTGGCAGACCGACCAATTGGGGTGCGGAATTTTATTAGGGCTGACGATTTGCATGGTTCTTTTTCTGCTTTGCAAATTAAGGAAATAGATCAAGCCTAATTTTTCAATGAGTATCGGAGGGGAGGGATCTGGATGTAAGTAATTAAGGATTAAAGTATACCTTTATTTTATTTAAAACTTTTAATTACGGGCCACCCGCGGGCTATTTTCGCGTGGTCAGCTATCAAATTCAAAAATATATTTTTAATACGACTGGCAATAATATATAAGAGACTAGCGGCCGCCCGCGGTTTCACTCGCGTGGTTCCTGTTCCCGTGGGAATATCGGGATAAAAAGTACATATAAACCTTCCTCTTGAATCACTCTATCTATTAAAAAAAATGCATCAAAATCCGTTGCGTAGTTTCAAAGATTTAAGCATACAAAGGGACATAGGGACAGAGAAATCGACTTTGTTTTATACTATGTAGTGATATGCGCATTGAAACAAATTCACTCTACTCTACATATGGATTTGCCAATACCTACGAGTACAGTTCTCCAAAAAGCATTTTACCTTTGACTAAATAAATGCAAAATAAAAATTATTTCTTTAATGAGAAGCCAAACATTTGAGCTCTTCAAAAAGAGAAACAGTAAGACAAATACTAATTTTATTCGATACATTTTCAGACTCGAAGCGTCGAATGTGGCGTCTCAGTTGTGTTTGCAAACGACTCATTAGTTCGGGGCCTGAACGCTACGTGTGATCATTACTAGCACAGTATATATATATATATAAGCTATGTTATAGTTACTGGTCTCCGTTTTTGGTACATAATATGAGGATCTTTTCCATCACTAACTTCAGCTCTAACCCAAGGAATATCAGCGTGCGTTTTGGTGACTGCAATTGATATTATGGCAAAATCTAAGTACGTACGACCATCATTTGGCAAAGTAGATTTAGCGTAATTATCATTATTTTAGTAAACAAAATCATAACTTTAAAATTGAGTACTTGGTTCAAAACCGATTGCTCATATATTATTTAGAATGTATTTCCAAAAAAAGGATTTAAGTATATAATTAACCGTTATCTAGTTTCCATTACACTGTTTCTTAATGAAAACTATTTATGAGCTAGATATTTATTTGGTGTAATTGTAAGAAATTTATTTATTTGTATTTATAAATATCCATACTAATATTATAAATGTGAAAGTGTGTTTGTTTGTTTGTCCATCTTTCACGACAAAACGGAGCAACAACGGATCGACGTGGTTTTTATCATGGAGATAGTTTGGGAACTGGAGACTGACATAGGCTACTTTTTAGCCCGGAATAATATAACATTCCCTCAGGATAATGCCGTGTATTCCACGCGGGTGAAGTTCCGCCAGCGCCAGCGGCTTCACCCTAGTAATTTCACAACTTTAATAAATTGAAAAGTTAAAAATGGTCTTCTGATATTCGACATGAAACGACCCCTGTATCATACGAGTTCTAAAGATGTTTTGTCTACAACAAAGAGTCAAAAATTGCACTTGACGTAGACACAAAATTCTTCGTAATTGTAAAAATCTTTTAATGGTTAATATCCGTTTCCATTTCCTATGATTATTTAAAATTCAAAAGCGAAGCAGTTTCATAACGTTCGGTACGGTACAGCCTAGATGCTCTATTCTATAGAAAATGAAAACCCGATTGTTCCATAGAATACAAAAAGGAATCTTAACTCTACATTCTGAAGCGAAGCCCGGAAAAATAAGGAGTAAATAAAGAGTATTGTTGCCTTAAACGTACGAAGTTAAGTTACTTTCATCACAAGCTCAGTTGGTAAAAGCTATTGCACGGTCTTAGCGGGGATTACCGCGGCTAAATAACTACTTACAGTTTCATATTTTTTGTACATGCCAAGCACAAGTTAAAATATGAGTCGAGAAAATATGTTTTGGTGTGATATTTTCACATTTTACTTTCAAATCATAATTTGATGTTGTGGAGACTTAAACTAGTTGTTGGGTTTATTTCCCCACGTTTATATTTATCTCCTTTGGCTTTATAAGACATTGTGTTAGTTCCAAAACAAACGGTAGTATTAACATTGAGTTTTCTTATGATTATTAAAGCAAAAAGGTAGAGCTTTAAAAATGCTCCCCTAGAACACTACCTTACATTTTTTAATTAATCCATCCATTCCATCCATCTATCCATCCATCTATGGAGATGTATGTTTATATGGATAAACCAGATAATTTTATATGAGAACAACAAAAATAAATTCATATAAGCACAAAATAAATTACTATTTAGTAAAAAAAACATGTGTACGTTTCCATTGGACCACTGCGGTGAACTTATTGATCGGTTACACGGTAATGCCGTGATACACCGAGCGGATTGTTTGCCCCAGCTCATTAGGGAGCATTGTGAACTCACCGCTTATAAAACAAACTAATGTGCTTCCTCCGACGACGGCGAGCGATCTCTCGGGCTTGGAAATTAAAATGGAAACTGAGTTTCAGTAAGCTTTAATTATTAGCGGTCTCCCGCGACCTGAGAGCGTGGATATTTTTTTTGATATTTTTAGAAACGTAATTAACAAAGCCTATGCTTTGAAACAAGAAGAAGGTTATATGTCTCAAATTTTTCAATATTTGTTCATTTTAAAATCCATCATAACACGACTGTATTTCCAGATATTAGAGCGTTCATAAAAACCAACTCCTTGGTTTTTATGATTTAAAAGAGGTTTCAGTTACATTTCGCCGCTTAAATTTAACGACATATTATCTAAACTGTTACTGAAATAAATTCCTCCTTACTTATTGACTTAGAAAAGCGTTGCCTGCAGAACGTAGGTACTCATAGGCGATAATAAACCAATCCAAAGTTATCTATCACAATTTGGACGCTAACCAAAATCCTAACAAGGAGGGTTGAAGAGAAAAAATGATTCGTTGTAGATTCCCGGCCCACATAAATCACAAACGTACGATAAATTTTCACACTCAACTTGCACGGTTGGTACTTCGTTTCGATATTTGCAGCAAAGATCTTTCCTTGTGGTTTGCATTAGAATAAATCTGTGTTCAGCAAAATCAGCGCAACCGAATTGTACAATAGTTCGCTGGAGCCGTGTGATAAATGTGTTGACACGAAAATCTTTTCTCAGCCTTCATAACCCGTTTTGTGAGCTTGACGTGAACACGTCTAATCATTTAATAGAATCATAAAGGGTTAACATGTTTCAAGGTTGAAGTATCGTTTTGTTTTGTGTAAAAGTCAGGGGCGCCTGAAAACTCAAAAGGTATAATATTATTTTATCTATACATATAATAAAATGGTAACGGAAAAAAAAAACTGTAAAAAAGGGTCTAGACAGATGGACAGACCTATGAAAGCTTTCATGCAGCATATCATGACAACACACCACGTACCCTAGCCAGCGTATTCGATATTCTTTAGACCCTTTTACTGGTGAATATGACTTCAAAAAGAGCTTTATGAAATCTAGGCAATTTATAGCAACAGACACATGAATCAAACTAACAATAAAGTCACTACACCGTGCGTTTGAAGTCGCGGGCAACAGCTAGTAAGTAATAAATGTAAAATGCGAGTTGAAATTTCGTAAAAATTTTTTATTCTAATCAGATAATTGTTGTGCATAAATCTGAAGGCAGATTGATTTAGTATTCTGTGCCTCTATTATGAATTTACAACGTGGTTCTCTAGTGACTGAGTAAATATTAGTATGAAAATTTGCTTAGCGCCTCTAGCGGTTAGTACCTATCCTCTACCACAAATATTTGAGGCTCTGGCTACCAAGTGTAGAGTCGGTAAACTCATAGAATATGAAATAAGTACAATACTCATATGGATGTAGGTATGTTTGTCATTTCACAACTGAGTTATTTATTTGTGACTGTAATGGGTTCAATTATCTGTCATGTGCGAAGCCGCATTTTCTCATAAAAATAGATTAGATAAAAATGTTTTAGAAACAACTCAAGCTTCAAATTAATAATTCTTGTATAAATGGATCTGTAACAAAGAATTCAACCTCAATAATACTGAACTCACATAATAATAAATAAAAAAAAGCATTAAAAACAATCGAAAATAAATTCAGGACACTCTAAATAAAGAATTTTCCCACTTGTAAAATAATTACCTACTTCAGTGGAATTTTCCAAAATCTGTCCAAATAGTTGGCCAAATGAGAGTGACGGGCCTCGGATACCGGATTCCTCAGAGACTGGGCGACATTTTTTCTCACCCTTCAAATTACCAGCTAAGTTCATTCTGAATAATTTATGAAGCGAACTCACATAAATCCTGTCGATAATTTTAGACCGAGAGAAAAGGCGTTTGAATTGCCTACATAAAATAAAAGAGCAACTTTGTCTTTGTTTTATAAAAGACAAGTGGTTCTCCGCGGTTTTAACCCGCGCGGTACCCGTTCCCGTGGGAATATCGGAATAAAATATAACCTACTAGCCTTCCGCCCGCGGCTTCGCCCGCGTGTACTACACGACGTTATCCCGCGGGAAGGTGATATTTTTCAGGAATAAAAAGTAGCCTATGTCCTTTCCCAGGCTCTAGACTATCTCTGTACCAAAATTCATTCAAATTGGTTCAGTAGTTTAGGTGTGATTGTGTAACACACAGACAGACAGAAACGCATTTATAATATAAGTAAGGATGTCACTCGGGAAGAATGTAGCTTTCTAATGGTCAAAGAATTTTTGAAATCGGTCCAGTCGTGTCGGAGCCTATTCGATGCAAATAAACAATCGAATCTTTCCTCTTTACAATAAAAGTGTCTCTCCGTGATTTTAACCCGCGCGGTACCCGTTCCCGAGAAATTAGTGGGATAAAATAGCCTATGTTTCTCGGGTATAATGTAGCTTTCAGCAGGTGAAAGAATTTTTTAAATCGGTCCTGTAGTTTTTGAGTTTATTTATCTATTAAAAACAAACAAATAAACAAAAAATTAAATATAATCCGTTTTATCTTTATAATTTTAGTATCTAGACTAGTGGCCGTAAGTGACTGTGCCTGCATGGACGCCGGTTAGTTAATCTTTACACTAATCCCAGTCTTACATTTACGAAACTAATGCCCGAATACTCGTACGCTACTTATCTTTGGGAGCGGCTCACACATCGCCCTGTCACTTTAAATATCAAACGTATGAAAGAGATGCCATGGTGTTTGAGACGCTCCCAAAGATGATTAGCGTTCGAGAATTCGGGCGTAACAGACGCGCGGGTAGCATGATGAATTAGAGAAAGGTAGTGTAGCCTAAGTTTCTCTCCCTGACATCCTTTCCGGTTGACTATTAGAGAATACTCACTAGCATTAAGTCCGCCACTTGTTATTCTTGCATTAAAGGTTAAATAAAATAATAAAGGTTTCGTCTATATCGCACTTCGATCAACAATAGTACTAAAGGCTCACGACACGAACTAAATGAAAACTTTACATGGCACAGACTGACTTTTTTTAAACGGAGAAAAAAGGTTACGAATGTTACGATCTTACATTATAAATGACAGGTTCCGTGCCTACCATCAACTTTAAGACAGCGATTCAAAAATAGCGCGATGCAGAATAGGTTCCTAAAATGAATTGCTTTCTTTCGTACTCTGACCTTCTAAAAACTGGATCGCAAATGAATTGCTAAATGTGAATGACCGAACGATTTGTGTCCTTATTTCTTCTACCCGTCTCTTTCACTCGATTCTGTCATGCCCGGAGAGTGAAAGGGACGGGTATAACCTGCAGGTGACATGTTAACTTGGCCGAGTTATAAGTCAAATAAGAGTTGATGACAGCTCAGCGGCTGTGAAATGTCATTGAATGATCACTGAATCGCTGTCATTGATATTAAGCTGTCGTGGTACGAATAAGCGATGCAGATCAGTTTAGGTTCCTAAACAAAACCGCAATAAGAGTTGATGATAGGCACCCATTCTAAGTTTGAAATACCTTAGTATTATTGACGCTGACGACCGATTTGGCGCAGGGGTAGGCTACCCACCTTCTGCGCCAGTGGTCTCGGGTTCGATTCCCGAACAAGACAAATATTTGTGTGCATGAACATGTCTATTTGTCTTGGTCTGGGTGTTTACTATGTATATTATTAAGTATGTATTTACAAACAAAAAATATTTAAGTATATATTTATCCGTTATCAAGTTTTCCATGATACAGTTTCTTAATGAAATTAAAATGGGCTTAGATAATTGGTGTGAATGTAAGTAGTTATTTATTTATTATTTATTTATTTATTGACACCATGAAGCTCGACGTAATACTGAGGTAACTGGAGAGTGCAGTACTAACACTTTTTTGTCCCCAAAAATTACACAGTGGCTGTCTTCCGTCTCACCTACACTTTAAAAAAATACGTATGGTCATATGAGACAACTGACAGCCACTACATTCAGCCACTACAGCCCACAAATTTGCTGGGTACACTTTTTTATTCAGGGTGAGAACTCCAGTTACCTCAGTATCAGTATTAAGTCGAGCTTCATGATTGACACTTTCAAAGTAATCTACTTATAATTATACTCTCAAGTGGGAGTATTCGCTCGGCCATATCTGTCACTACAACTATGTATCTAGAACTAGGTGTTATTGTTGATCGAAGATATCGCAACGTCAATGAATAATCGGTGTACATACATATAAAAAAAAACGCGACGAATAGATAACCTCCTCCTTTTAAATTTTTGAAGTCGGTTACAAATGACATTTAATCGTAGATACAGTGCCACAAACTTTTCTGTGCCGGTGACAGCGGCACTACGTACGTTTTTCTTTTTTTTGTAGTAATTTAACCGGCCCTGACTTCTAAGAACTTCAGCCGCCAGCAGCGCTATGGTTGGACATCACCTTGACAGCAAAATGACATTTAAAAAAATCACGTTAGTTTCACATTTTGGCCACCGGCACAGCAAAGTTTGTGGCACTGTAAATCCATTGTTCGGCTGTCAATTATAAACTTTCGAGGAAGGAAAACCTCTTCTCGGGTTTGACACGTGCTGGTATGATTGCAAATCGCGAAGGCGTGTCTTGTAATTTGCAATGGGACACGCACACTACTACGCTACCTGTATCTGTATGTTAGTCATGTCGCACAATACAAATGACTCTTCTGCGACTGGCGTTGGATACCTACGGGGCCCTGTGGCCTTACTGCGAGCAGTCAACCAATGTTATAGTAATGTTGGTTGCACGACGACGGAGTTACACACTGCGTATAGCGCCATCTCGCTTACAATGTTAATATAACATTGTTTGTCAGACCGCAGGTTAGGCTCCAGTCCTCTGTAAGTTTCATTAGGTATGGAAGAATAAGCAAACTGTCAAAACGGACTTTGATCCTTTGGAAGTTGGAATGAAAAGTATTTGTCGCATTGTGTTAAAAATTTTCAACACCCCTTTGTACAAAGGTGCTAGCAATTTATCTTCAACCATGTTCGAAATGTCCAAATGATATCCAGCAATTTTTCACAAAACAAAAATGCCATAGATAAAAGTACTTTTAGCGGTCATTGTCTGTATATTGGGTTTTCGGCGTGCGAATTTTTTTATCGTGATCATTCGTCTCCCGTGACACTGGGACTCGGTTACAGTTTTATTTATCACTCGTCAGAGATAAACAAATTGTTGTATTTACCGCTGTGTCGCGTTTCCCGGGTCCGTTAATTAATACGAGTAGGTACTTCATTTGGAGACCACTCTGATTCCCTTTTGTTTGTTTTGCTGTTTTTAAAGAATCTTTCTCTCTGTTAGAAGAAAATAAAACTGACTTTAAGAGGGCGACTGGACAATAAAGTTAATGTAAGCATTCTTACAATTCCTACAGACATTGTTTTCTAATTTAATTAATGTTTTGAGATTGTAAACAGGTACATTAACTAATTGTAAACAAACGAGAAAAAAACCTCAAAGGAAATGAAGCATATTTTTATGTGAAATCTTCACATACTAGACTAGAGTAATAAAGCTGTTTGTGTATGTTTTCAACTTCATAATTTCTGAAAAAAATAACCTGATAGGTTGCATTGAATTTTTTTTAAAGACCAATTTTGAAAACTTTTGACTAGTTTGTACAGCCCCCCTAGACAAGTGACTTTCTACTAACAAATTCGCCAGTTGAATAGAAAGAAAATGTATGGGATTGACATAAGCTGTCACGTGACATTTCAATAGCTATGTCAATCCCATACATTTTCTTTCTATTCGACTGGCGATTTCGTTAATAGAAAGCATAGATATAATAGTATATTAATAGAAAGCCACTTGTCTAAGGGGCAGGTCCTGTCGCAAGTGGCAGGCCACAATTTGATAAAACCGAAAATAAAAGTGAAACCATAACAAACCCGCCGACCCAATAATCATTTATAAAGTTCTACGAGTTCTAAGTTATGAGACTTGGAAGTTGGACAACGTTTTGCAATGGCCACTTAAACAAAACTCCAAATAGTTGACGTCTACATTTCTTGCAGTGTATCGGCGCGGGCGCGCTGCACCTAGCTGCAAATTGAATTTCGAAGTTATTCACCAACTTGGCGAAAGCGAATGAACTGAGACAGAGTTGTTGTTTCTGCCAACTCCCGATACGATGATTGGGGAATAGATGGGACGGGGAGGGTACCAAGTTGTTGGTTGAGACGCGTAAATGATTACGTGTTTGGCAACTTGACGCGGCGCGATGCCCTTGAAGATAACCGTTTCTATTTTCTAAACGGATTGAATCCGATTCGCGTCAATCGAGACCTGAATCTACAGCGCCCTATTTGCAATTTTATTTGGAGGTTACGTTGATAAAAAAGTTCTCAGAAGCTCTTCGGGTTCTGCAGTGGTATTCTAAAGAAAAACAAAGTTAGATTCAAATACATACTTGCACCATTCTCTTGCGTGGGGTAGTGGCATTGAGTTGAAGTGACAATATATTTTTTTATTTTCCTATCTAAAAACAAAATAGAAGAAAAAGGTAGGCTAGTATTAATTCCACTGATTTAGGTATGTTTCGAGAAAAATGAAATATCTGAAAGATGGCATAACGAAACTGCTGACAGTTGTAGATTTTCGTAAAGATGATATTATTATGATAAACTTTATCATACACGTTTCGTCAAACTACACAAGGGGTATAGTAATCCTACTATGCGTATCCACGCAAAGGAGTAATCTCAGCACTTTTGTGAGAAAACCAAAAGTGTGCGATAAAAGAGAGCTTTCTAAAACGAAAATATAATGGATGTGTTATTTATCATACTAATATTACCATAAGAAAGTCGGCTCATTCATCACGGGCCCTCTGACTTTCCTTTCATGCCTAGAGGTTACGGTAGGGTTACCATCAGAAACACGTAATATTAAGACTACATTCTAAAGAACTAATTTTAATTTTAGCAATGCCAGCGTTTAACATGTATACTTATGCAAATTGAAAAAATGCCTGTAGGATGTTCAATTCTACGAATTTTTTTTAAGTAAAGCTCGTTGTAAACAAAGCTTGCTGTAGAGATATTGTGTAAAATGACTTACTTACCAACTGCTATCAAAGTAAGAATCCACACTAATAATATTACTAAAGAAATATACAGGAGAGCATTACCATGCATTACTATCAGAGTCCGAGATAAAAAGTATTTTCTTCTAGATACGGAGTCCCAGAGTTGAGAGAATGTAGGGAACATTTAAATACTTATCTAGTTGGTTGGTATGTCTTATATAGAAACTACCTTTTAAATGTCTAAAGCGTTTAGTAGACTAATGACTAATTCGCGAAATGACTAAATAGTCTACAAATGACAAATTCTTGAAATTAACAATTTTATAAACGACCGATTATACTATTGACCGATTCTACTATTGACCGATTCTACAAATGACAGATTTTTTAATTGTACGAAAATAGTACTTTTGTTAGGAAAAGGAATACCTGTGGTAAATAAAATGCAATATAAAGAATAACGAATCATTTGGGTGCGGCTTCGGCTGTTGATTGATGTGTTAACAAGGTACAATAGATATTTTACTAAGTTTTTTAAACCTAGGAAAGAGAATGGGGGCAGATGGTAACCATTTTCGTGATCGTATTAATTTGTATAAAAACTAGAGCAGCGCCTCTTTCGGTCGTATAAGGAACGAGTTCAATCCTACTATATCCTACTAATATTATAAATGTGAAAGTTTAGATGTTTGGATGTTTAGATGTTTAGATGTTTGGATGTTTGTATGTTTGTTACTCAATTACGCCATAACGGCTGAACGGATTTGGCTGAAATTTGGGACACAGATATTTTGTAGCCTGGAGAGGAACATAAGGCTACTTTTTATCCCGGAAAACATCACATTCCCACGGGATAACGTCGTGTAGTCCACGCGTGCGAAGCCGCGGGCGGAAAGCAAGTAATATTATAAATGTGAAAGTTTAGATGTTTGGATATTTGTATGTTTGTTACTCAATCACGCTAAAACGGCTGAACGGATTTGGCTGAAATTTGGGATACAGATACTTTGTAGCCTGGAGAGGAACATAGGCTACTTTTTATCCCGGAAAAACATCACATTCCCGCGGGATAACGTCATGTAGACCACGCGGGCGGAGCCGCGGGCGGAAAGCTAGTAATTCATATTTGACAGCAGCACTTGGACAGCTTTTGAAGAACGTTATAGTTTACTATTCGATTTTTATATGAATATTTTATGGGCTTGCTTTTGGCTTCACACTGAACCTTAGGGTTGAGAAGACACCTAAGATGGTGCGAGCTTACCCAGAAGCAGCCTGTTCACTCTAGCTTTAAAAATTATAGGGTTGTAGTCATTCGGGAAAAGAGACGCAGGCAGGGTATTCCATACCTTGGCGGTTACCATTACGATGGTTCCGTTATCGGGATCGTATTATTTTACATGAGAACCAGACCAACGCCTCTTTAAATATATTAGAACTGAAATTCAATACATAATAATACAATTCAATACAGCAGAAGTTTGGCAGCTTTTGAAGGACGGTAGGTAGTTAACTATTCAATTACCATTACGATAGCTTTTCATGCTACCGAAGTATGAAAAGAGGTGAAATGAGGCTCGCTCTGCTCGCCCTCCTGCCTCGCTAGCTGACGGTGTGGCCTACACTTAATTTCTGCTATTGTTGCTAGGTATAAATAAGTAAACAGTAGATTCCAAATCTAAAATATTATACGACGCTAAAAGGACTGAGTGATTGATGTTGTTTGTTTTAGGTGGAGTGTTTAATTTAGATTGTGTTTAACATTCAAAATTAACTTTTCAATATCATGTTAATAATTGTATTAAATTTATAAACAATCTCTACTTTAAGTTTACAGTTTGTTAAGATTTGAAAACATTGAAACCCGAAACATTTACTCAAAAAAAAATGCAAAAGACATTGATCTACAACTTATGTGGAATACACTACAAATTAAGAAATAAACTTTACTATAGGTACAGTTACACTCAATCCCGGCGTATTGTTACATCGGAAAACAATTTTTATCTTTTCATGATGCTCCTTTTTAACTCCCAACGCAAAAAGAGGGGTGTTATAAGTTTGACGTGTGGGTGTATCTGTATGTCTGTCCGTCTGTCTGGGGCAACGTAGCTCCTAAACGACTGGACCGATTTTGATGCGTTTTTTTTTAATTGAAAGCTAAATTAATCGAGATGGTTCTTAGCCACGTTTGATGAAAACCCATCCGACCATTTATGGAGATGGTCAACTGCCTGCAATGCAGAAACGGTAAAATAAAATAGATACAGAGGTGGTGCTTTGACTAAAATAATGTACACCCTGGGCTAGGCGCAATAATGTCTCTCTGTCTGTACTTGTCTGATTTTCTTTCTTTCTTTACTTATATTCGTAGTGCCTAAACGGATCAAGCGATTTTAATGTGTTTTTTTTACTTTTGTGTGTAATTTAACCCAACGTGAATGAGTTGAGAATATCTCTCTCGGTCGGGGACCCCCAACGTATAATAATACCTTTTAAGTACCTACTTCTCTTTTTGTTGTCCCCCGACCGAGTTTTTTTTTTTTACTTTTTTGAGGATTTTTTTGTGTCGGGGGTTGTAAAATTTTTAATTATTGAAGTGACTTTTAAACTTAGGTAAGCATATATATTAGGTATATTATTGCTTTATACGTATAATAATTTCTCTTGTATGATGCAGTACCTTTATCTCTCAAAGAGTCGGATGAACGCTCTTAAAGCCAGGCAATAAAGTCGTTATTAGTAAAGTTCACTTACCTACGAAGGAAAAAAGAACTATTGCATGTATAGTAGCACCTACGCCGATAGTGTGGTCACCGCACCGAGGGTCTGGGCGCCAGGCTGTGAAGTGAGGAGCCCGCCGAGATTATCTATGTATAATTTGTTAACAAAAGACAGAGTCTATTTTTACAATTTATTGCGTTCAGGGTCGGTGGGAGATGTAGTACGAGGAATTTTGGCCTATTAGAATGAATTGTACTTGTTTGCGATGTTGCATTGTATTACAAAATTTGTAAGCATGCTGTGATTAGGTATCTTTGCTCAGTGCTATGACTATGGTTGGGTGAATTCTACCAAAATAGTACATGATAGCAAAACGAAGCTCATTTAGCTCCACTGGCTCCACACATTGCATGCCGGTAATCATAATCACGATGTGACCCCAGGTTGTGAAATTTATGAAAAGATGCGGAGCAAACATCGTTGCGTTTCAATCTCACTGTTTCAGCGCTTATTAAAATCTTTGCTTTTTTGGATTCACAATGCAGTTTTTATTATTGAAAAATGAAGTATTTAGCCAAAAAACATCGGAGCTGGTTGTGAGACGGGTCGATTTTTTCTAAATACTTATTTAAGTAAGTACTTCATTTTTAATTTTTCAATGTTTCAGCGCTTTCAAGTAATCGGGCATTTATTGTACCTACTATAATAATGTTAAGTATTAATAAGAGTTAACTTTTTTGCGTGAGTTAACGCCATGATTTTAGAACTAGCTAAGTATGACAAGCTTGTTTTTGTTTCACTCTGAAAAGTATATTTCTTAGGTTCCTCCATTGCTTTATCAGATATTCACAAATAATGATTAAAAAACCATAAATAGGATGTACGTATATCTTTGTACGGGCGTTTGTTTTTCCACAAACATAATTTAGCCATTGTATAATTGCTTCAGTTACTGTAATACCTAGTAGGTAATAATTCCACGCTGCGTCTGCATAAAATTGCCGTGATAGCTCCTGTTCCCTTATCCTAATTGATTTAGGCTTAAATTATAGCCTAATCAAATATTGAAAAATATACTTTATAATTCCATCAAAACTGTCTTTGTTCAAACGTCTGTTTTTCCGCACACATACTTAATTATACAATTTAGACATGTGTGATTGCTTTGCTTGTAGTACTAAATCCTCACTGCGTCTGCTCGCAGTCACCGTGATAGCTCCTGTTCGCTTATCTTAATTGGCTTTCTAGATGCGATCAGCTGGAATTTATTTGCGGGGCAGACGGACGCGTTGCGGCTTGCGGCCTTTGGGGTGTGAAGGCCGAATGTTGGAGGTTTTCTGACAAATGCTGACTGAAATGATGACTTGTTGAGGTAGGTAATTATTTGACCAGGAGTTAAATTTTTGGAGCTTTTATCGAAAAATTGTTACTGGTAATCTGTTAAACACCTAAACTAAACTTACAGAAATACTAGGGGTACACTGAAAGTTTTGCGTAATTCATTATTAAAACAATTCACATGTAAAGTAATATATTAACTGCTTTTCGAAGTATTCTCCATTACATTTCAAACACTTTTTCATTCGGTCAAACCATTTTTGAAAACATGAGAAACCCAATGGTCCTGAGGGCTGAGGGCATGTTTTTCAAGCGCTGGTTGAAAGCTATCACGGCCTCTTTCGGCCGAACCGACCGACCTTCACAAATTTCATCATGGAGAGAAACACAGTCATAGTAAAATTCTTCGTACAAACGCCTTACAGTGCTCAAATGAGGTGATTTCCTCCCAAAAGCATTTTGAAGACGATCTCAATCTTGCGGAGACAGTAAACTTTTAAAGTCATGCAAAATCATCGCCCATGAAACGCGATTTCTCGCCAATTTTTTTAAATCAATCATTGAGTTTCCTAAGTCTTAAATAATATAACATTCGAAAATAAAACATTTATGAGCGGCCAGGAGCGCCGAACTTTCAGTGTGCCCTACGTATTTGTATTCATCATATAAATCATTATCATCATGTCAGCCGAACCACACCCACTCCCCCAAGGATCTCCACAACGATCGGTCCTGCGCTTCAGGCATCCGCGGCTTCCCGCGCCCTTGACCAGACCGTCGGTCCACCTGCCCACGGAACGTCGTCCGGTACACGGTCGCCATTCGAGAACCTTTCAGCCGAACCTTTCAGAACCGATGGCCGTTGGCCATCGGTTCTCCCCGCTATGTGTCACGCCCACTGCCACTTCAATTAAGCAATCCTTCGAGCGATGTCGGTTGTTTAAGTATCATTCAAATAAATAATAATAATAAATAAATATTGGATTTGGACATACGTTGTTATATTGTTCCAATACCAAACTTAAGTAGCTTGAACACTATTGTAATGGAAATTAGAAACAACGACCAGAGTATTACACTCAGACACGAAAATATAACGAAGACCGGGAATCGAACCAGGGACCTCCGGATATAGCGGCACCTTGAAAACCAGTGCGTACCCCACTCGACCCCGGAGGTCGTCCAATAAATAAATATATAAATATCCCTAAATATTTTGTCTTAATGGGATCAATTCAGAATATGGTGATCGGCTGCCTAGGTAAGAAGGTAGGTAGGTAGCACAAGCAAGTGTTAATCAGTTGTAGTCTTGCAAAAGCTTAACTCTTTTCTAGATAAATACAACTGACATAGTCGAACAGGTAAACTTTCCAAGTTTCGGTCAGTTTGACCGCCCGCTCCCCGTGCCTTAATGGGATCAATCAAATCCAGAATATGATGATCGGCTGCCTAGGTAACTAGCACAAGAAATACTAAACTCAAGAGTAAATCATTTGTAGTCTTGAAAAAGCTCAAATCTTTTCTAGATAATAGTCGAACAGGTAAACTTCCAAGTTTCGGTCAGTTCGACCGCCCGCGCCGTGCTTATTGCTTTTCTCGCGGCTGCTTGATCTGAGAAGATTTATCCGCGGTTTCGACGGAGTCGCTACCCTAGCGGTTGCTGTAAAAAGTTTCATTTTAGTGCTAGAAAACGTTTTATAGCAGCTTTTTGGCGTTTTCGCTGACTAACTGCGAGAGCTCGCAGATAGTAGAGAAGTACAGATAAATACATTTTTAGTATCATCATTTTCATGACAACTTGAATAGCTGATCGAATGGATGTTTTATAACACGAGCAAGATAGTAGTTTAGGAATATGAACTTATTAAGCAAGATTATAAGAGCATTACTTTAATAACATTTGCTTTATCAAATAATACTTAATTCTTCATGCTAAATACACCGTAAAATTTTACTTGTTGACTTCCCGAAAATTACTTAAAGTACCCATCAATACAAACAACTTTTTCACCACTCCAGCTCGAAAAGGGCGCTTTTGGCGCCTAAAAACTCGCAGCAAAATCGATTTTTGCTGCGAGCGTGAGGCAAAGTGCTTTTTTAATTTCTTACACCAACTTTTGAAATAATTAAGAAAAAAGAAATAGAGTGACAAGGATGAAACTTTTAAAATTAATATGAGCAAAAAGCATAGATAGATAGCTTTATGTCGATGGACATGAAATATAAAGCTTAAAAAAGAAATACACGGATACCAAAGGTTCGAAATAAAGAGTATGGACGAAATGAGGTCGCATGCATGATATAAATATAAAATAAGAAAAATTTATGAATTCTAATAACAAATTATATAAATACGATTGTACTACTATTGCTTTTTATTAAACACGCAATATTTAAAATAAATAATATGAAGTGAACATTATATCGCTTACTAATATCATGTTTGGTTTTCATAAAAATTACATGCAGTGCAGTTTTTGAACGCAATGCAAACAGTTACCTTCAACTTGCATAATTGCACCAATTTTACTCTTAATTATTAATTTTGATGTTTTCTTTATTGTTAAATGTTGCCTTCAATGTTGTTTTTCTGACCTGTAACACTTTTCTCGCTGGTAGAGGTGAAAAGTTGTATGTTTAACACGAGAGCAAAATTTTCTGATGTCTCGTGCCTTTAAATCACTCACTGTGCTCAGTAGTCTATATTCTACTTCGCTAGTTCGTGATTTAAATTCAGCACTCGCAGCGAAAAATGATTTTACTCTCTTGTATAACAAATAACTATTTCACCACTCCAGCTCGAAAAGGGCGCTTTTGGCGCCTAAAAACTCGCAGCAAAATCGATTTTTGCTGCGAGCGTGAGGCAAAGTGCTTTTTTAATTTCTTACACTAACTTTTGAAATAATTAAAAAAAAAGAAATAGAGTGACAAGGATGAGACTTTAAAAATTAATATGAGCAAAAAGGATAGATAGATAGCTTTATGTCGATGGACATGAAATATAAAGCATAAAAAAGGAATACACGGATACCAAAGGTTCGAAATAAAGAGTATGGACGAAATGAGGTCGCATGCATGATATAAATATAAAATAAGAAAAATTAATGAATTCTAATAACAAATTATATAAATACGATTGTACTACTATTGCTTTTTATTAAACACGCAATATTTAAAATAACTAATATGAAGTGAACATTATATCGCTTACTAATATCATATTTGGTTTTCATAAAAATTACATTACATTAAAAATTACAGTGCAGTTTTTGAACGCAATGCAAACAGTTACCTTCAACTTGCATAATTGCACCAATTTCACTCTTAATTATTAATTTTGATGTTTTCTTTATTGTTAAATGTTGCCTTCAATGTTGTTTTTCTGACCTGTAACATTTTTCTCGCTGGTAGAGGTGAAAAGTTGTATGTTTAACACGAGAGCAAAATTTTCTGATGTCTCGTGCCTTTAAATCACTCGCTGTGCTCAGTAGTCTATATTTGAATCACTCGCTACGCTCGTGATTCAATTTTAGACTACTTCGCTAATTCGTGATTTAAATTAGGCACTCGCAGCGAAAAATGATTTTGCTCTCTTGTATAACAAATAACTATTACTATGGGAACAACTCTGAAATCGCGAAAAAACAATCAGCTGTTCCATGCTAATTTCCAAATCAACTCGATTGTTGAAATGTATGGAAAAGCAGATTTTTTATCATGATTTCAGAGTTGTTCCCATAATAGAAGTTGTTTGTATTGATGAGAACTTCAAGTAATTTTCGGGAAGTCAACAAGTAAAATTTCACGGTTTATATTTATTGTCTCTGTTATCTAGTTTATGTAGGTATAAGACTAAAGTGAGTGTTTAGTGATAGGTATTCGTTTCTAGCTAGCCAACTCGAAGGGCCTGCCCTCTGAAATGGCCTCTAATGGAGTCGGTAACTGTGCGCCGGCCGCCCAACTTCAGTCCATAAAGTGCATTTCACAACTCGTTTCAAACTTTACCTGGACAAAAGATGTATACTCGTATATGTTTTAAATATACAAAGTAGAAATTAACAGAAACATTGATCTGATTTTATGATATGCAGTCTAAGCATTTTTGCGGATAAATGTTAATCAACGGCACACAAACACTTAATTATCAAACACGCTTCCAAACTTTATTTCTAATATTGCCTATTTTAAGTTTATAGTAGGAGTATTCTATTCTCTTCACTTGCCAGAGTTTAGTGATATTCGTTTCTAGCTTGCCGGCTCAAAGAGCCTTTGCCCTCAGAAATGGCCTCTCATGGAGTTCGCTGCGCGCCGCCCAACTTCAGGCCATAAAGCGTACTTCACAAGTCATTTTAATGCCGCTTTAAACTTTACCTGAACTACAAATGTATTCGACAAATAATATCTGATTCTGAGATAAAGTAGTTGCGCTTGAGATGTGTGACGCATGATAGAACCAATATTTTACATTATCTGCTTAGTTTTTTTACCGTATAGGTATGTGGTCTAGTTGTATACACCACCGGTATTAGACCCAGAGTTCTTGGGTTCGATTTCCAATGGGTACATATCGTTGGTGGTAGGACTTGTTCTAAGTTCACCTTGCTAGCTACCACCGTCATATCTGTAGTCTGACGCCATAATAATGATGTTTTCATTGATGTGTTGTGGCAGTTAGAGATAAGATAGCCAGTTCCTCAGTGATTGATGATTCCGGAAGTAGTGCGTTTCCACCTTAATTAACATCAAATGTGATGAACGCTAAGTGCTACCCCGTTGTGCATAAAAAAGATTAAAACACTGATGATTGGTCAAATATTACCTACTTTTACATAAAGGTAAAACTGCTAATTTCCTCTTCCAATTTAGTACCTTTAGGTAGTTATTGTAAGCGCCTCTGGAATCACAGCTTCAAATATAAATATCAGTGCATTTCGTTTATTTACCTCCCGAACCAAGTGGCTGCATCAGGGCATAAAGTTCACTTCCCAAGTGGTTAACTGCCGCTTTACACTTTGCTTGATGTACACTAATGGATGCAGAGCAAACAGCCGTAAGCCCGCAGTCAGCATTCCTGATACGTGCTGCGTTTATTTATGGGCATCATGTAACAATACCTTTAAAATATTGTTACGTTAAATCGACTTTAAATGCAACTGTTGAAACAAGATATCGATTGATGTATCGTAATTGGGGTCTTTTTTATGTCCACTTGTTACATATTATTGGTTCCATAGCCACGATACTAGCTTTTGCCTACGGCTTCGCTCGCGTGCTATTCGGGGAACGCATAGGTACTTACCGTCGTTTCATCCCCTTAATAGGCTTTTATTTTAGAAAATCTTTTCGTAGCGAAAGCATACGTCATAATTAAAATCTGTGTGCCTAGTTTCAGCTCGATCCATCCAGTAGTTTGAGCTGTGCGTTGATAAATCAGTCAGTCACATTTGCCTTTAATAAATACAGATTTCCAATATTTATGAAGCGCTAAATAAAATTCGGTCGCAATGTCCAATAGGCATGTAATACGAAATTTTAAAATTGTCCTAAGTAGGTAAGTAAGTACCTATCTAAAATTAAAGTTCCGTCCGAGGATTTTTGCGTACTATATTACAGTACTTATAGGAAGGGTTAAGGCGCCGATTCCCGAAAATAGGGTATTTTAAATTATGGATTACTCGCAAATCACAAGTACTTAAAATTTGGAAAAAATATATGCTATTTTACAGTTATTTATCTAGTGCTTCCGGTGCTTTTTTTTCGATTGGTGATATTTTACTGTGTCAAATAAAATCCCAAACATCCGTCTAATAATAATTCAAATATCATATTACTTGCAGTATACTTGGTTTTAGTTAATGAAAAAAATTAAAATAATTGTCTTTGAATAGCCGAGGGATTCCGGCCGTCATATTTTTTTTTTTATTATTTCATTTTTAATTGAATTTTAAGTGATTTTCGATTCGCAGGGCGCTCGCGGGTTCACAGCTCACTGCCGGCTGCCGCTGGGTCCGCGCGAAGTGTATCGAGCGCGGCCGAGCAATCGTTAGCGGGCCTATTTCGGTCGGGAATCCTCACAGCGTACACTTTGTAGCGCATCAATTTATGATAAAATTTTAAAATTTTATAAACCCCTGACACAAAAAAAACCTCAAAAAAGTCAGAAAATAAATTTTCTTTCTCGATCAGGGGACCCCTATCGTATAATATATCCTTTTTAATACTTCTCATTTTGTGGTCCCCCGACCGAGAATGAAAATTTATTTTCTGACTTTTTGAATATAGCTTTCAATTAAAAAAAACCGCAATGAAATCGCTTGATCCGTTTAGGCACTACGAATATTATCTACTACAGACAGACAGACATAGGCCTCAAACTTAGAACACCCTTCTTTGCGCTGCGTCGGGGGTCAAAAACAGCCGTTAGCCCGTAGCTAGCATTCCGATTCGAGCTGCGTTTATTTTGGGCATAGCTAACGTGTCATGTGACGAGGCCTTTTAAATATTGTGCGAAACTTTACGATAAATAGGTATCAATTTTAAAAGCATCTGTTAAAGCAAGATATGGATATTGGTAGACCGATGGGGGCTGTTTACACAGCATATTTTTACACATGTTACATATATTAAATTTTATTGGTTCCAATCCACGACTTTTTTACTATTTATGAAGAGTAAAATATATTAAAATATTGATAGGTACTATTCGAATTCATCTGTGTAAATGAACAGGTGAGTATCGGAATCTAACTCACTGCTAGGTACACACTGATAATCAATTTTTAGTGTAAAATGACCAATTAATTTCAACTAGAATCCAGGATTTTTATTAGTTAAAAAATTATCATATTTATTGATTTATTGAAATTTTTATCTTGAAAATATAATAAGTGCCAAAATTTACAACGCCCAAATAAATAAAGACAACACCATAAAAGTCCAAAAAAACGTTATAACTCAGCCATTACAATAGATTTTATGATGTTCCATTCATACCACGTTCCGGCGCGAAGTGGCGATAATGGTAACGAATAAAAATTTATAGGGCCCGGAATGGCCTTCTATTCTGTTAAGCTCCATCTCAATTAAAATCCTATTATCTGGCGAAGCGGCGGCACCATGTGCTCTGAACTGCGGCCGTAAGTATTATTAACAGCGAATTATCACAGTTCGACGATAACTTGGCCTGGACACCCAGGATCCAGCCTATGTGGCTTTAAGCCTGGCATTATGGAACTTTGCGAGCGTGACGTAGTGGCTCACGTAATTTTGGACTTTAACCTTATGTGAGGAGGTTATCGCAGGTCCCCGTTCAAATTATTAACTCACGGCAGTTAGTAATTTGAACGGGGACTGAGTTGAAAGATTTTGATTAACATAAATTCGCTTCTACGCTTTTACGATATTTATACTGCTGCAAATTAGCTGCATAAAAAGCATAATTTGTTTGACCATGCTCATTTCAGGATATTAGAGGGATTTAAAAAAAAATCTAATTCTCAATATAGGATTTAGACTTTATGGCACCTTTTCACAAGATGAAAAACTCTATCTGAATAAATTCGAGGAAATAACTAGACTAGTCCTTTTAGGTTAAAGTACAAATAAGACCTAATAAGAACTAGGTAATAAGATACAGTTTATTTGAAGCCTTGAGTTTAGGTTAAACGCTAGCTTTAAACACTAATACCTATATACCTACGCGCGATATTACAATATCCATTGCATACTCGACTTGCTTACACCAAAATACATAGTTTTATTCATAACACTAATAAACAGACGGTCTCCGCTAGCGCTTAGGCATAATCGCCGGCTATTATGGGCATAATGATCAAAGCTCAAGGAAAATTATGCGTTTGCGTGAAAAAGTTAACGCCATGAATATAATCTATGGCCGTCATCACATTCGTAGTTCAATGGAGTAGGTTATGAATATTTGGCGCGGTTTTGTCGAGTACAAGGAGCCAAGCTAAGTTTAAACAATTAGGCCATAACAGAAAGTTGTCCGTCCATTACTGTATTTTTAGTATGACTAATATCATATACCTATTGCATAAGATTATTTAAATTAAAATTTGATGCAATTGACAATAAATGGCCTCCCAGGGCACCTTTTTTATTTTATATATCGCGTACGGTTTGTGCAGGCGGTGGTTATGTGGGACTCGCCTATCTGCTTCCTGCCCCCATCCGTGACATGGACTCGATGGGGGGTCAGAAAGGGGTAATACCCACTAAACCCCTCACTACGTGCTCTCACCGCCCCGTCACTAGGAGCCGCACTGTGGAGGGTCCGATGTGGCAATCTCCTCCTGTGACCCGACGGCTGGCCCGGCTTCCCGGGACCCTACGGGGCGGGAGGAGGCCTGCTCCTAGGGCACCTAGGTCTAAGTGTGAAAAGAATGATAATAATAAAGTTTGAATATTCATATGAGACGATAATGGTAAAGTTTTGGGTACTTACCGATTATTTTTACTTTTGTGCATTCACAATGCAATTTTTATTACTAAAAATATTAAAAGTGAATTATTAGAAAGAATACGTCTCACAACTAGCTCAAAAGCGACAAATCCGTAGGTTTTTGGCTAGAGCAGTGTTCCACAAACTTTTTTGTGTTCAAGGTACACCTAGGAAAAGGGAAATTTTTGAAGGTACGTACACCACAAATAAAAAAATAATTTTTTAAGTAATATTATAATTTAATTTACACAATAAGATGAACGAAACAAAAACGCCTCGCTCGTGCGCTTGCGTGAATATTTGTACCTAAGTATTTATCTTACCCTTACTTATTTACATAAAATAAGTTTAATAAATAAATAATAATAAATAAATAACTTCTTACATTCACACCAATTATCTAAGCCCATTTTAATTTCATTATGAAACTGTATCATGGAAAACTTGATAACGGATAAATATATGTCGCAGTTATAAATGGATTTCGTTGTAAAATCTCATCTCCGTCCGCCATTTTGTACGTAGTTAGATGAATCAGTGCGCACGTCCGGCGCGGTCGAGCCAAACCAAGAATAGAATGATAGCTTTTCACCAGATTAACACTCACTGCCTCACTGACAGACGTCTACCGATATTGACAGGTCGCATAGACACGCTACCACAGACTACTCACTCGAACTACTGACTCAGGGAAAGTTCGCTAACAGCCAAAACAGATGGCGTTACTGATCTTATTAGATTATTTAAACTGGCAACTTCAACACCTTACCAAACCACCGAAAGGTGGCGCTGCTTGTTTTACCCACAGAATAGCTCCGATAACTCATAATTGCATGGATAGATGGCGCGACTAGTCTTTCCAATGAAATATCTCCGACATATATACTTATATACATTTTGTTTGTAAATACATACGTAATATAATAAATATAAATAATAAATAAATCATTTATTTCAGGCGACTTATGGCCCATACAATAAATACCTTACAGACTAACATACATATATTTATATAAGACAATTTTATTATAAAACTTTAATTGACTTTCGGCGTCGTATCGGTGGCCGTGGCAGTAGGCAACGTCCCACGGAAGCGCCGGTACACCACGCCCTGCGGCCAGAAATCCTCCTTCATGAAAGTATCCAACCTTGCTGTCGGGACGCGCACCACAAACGACTTGAAGTTTGTATTGTGGCGCGATTCCAAAGGTTGGACTCTCAAGCAGAAGTTGGCCTTCTTCTTGATGTACTCTGTCACGTTCTCCACGGTGACGGTGTGGTGCAGACGGGACAGGTATACCGCCGTAGTCGGTATGGCAGCTCGCAGCAGGAAGTTGGGCCCTGTCGGTGCGGTACCATAGTGGTTCTTCGTCGTCATGCGCTGACGATGTCGCCTTTTGTTCCGAACCTCCATAAAACCTTGGTCATCTTGGCCCGGTGAGGTAACAATCGGCGCAGGTGCTCTTCGGTCAGGCAGGTCTGGCTTCTGCGACCGCGAAGTTGTTTTGGCGGCAGCAACAGCAGCATAGTCAAATTGACTGTGCGCGGGCGCAAGCGGCGCCGCTGCGGTAGGAGGCGGCGGCGGCGGGGCGCGGGCGGGAGGCGAGCTGCTCACGGGGTCGGCGCTCGCGGCCAGCGGCGGCGGCGCTCGGGTTCTGTCGGGTCGCGGCGGTGTCGGCGACGAAACTGCTGACTTGCAACTCGACGTCGTCGACGTATCTAGGCATGCCCCGCGTCGCATGTTTACATTAGAGCCTGCGATCGGTGACCTACTTACTGCAAGCGATTCACGTAAATCGTAAAAATATACATAGTAAACACCCTGACCAAGACAAATAGACATGTTCATGCACACAAATATTTATCTTGTTCGGGAATCGAACCCGAGTTTATAAGATAACCTTATTTTTCCGAGGCACACCAATTAACGACTTCGGTACACCAGTGTGCCCCGGTATGGCCGCGGTACACATTTTGCGGAACACTGGGCTAGAGTATGATCGCCCGGACAGTGTAAGGTTTTGGTAATCGTTCAAAACAGCGTGATACGTGATCTTCAATTTCTGCTAAAATTAATTACCATTACTCACACTAAAGCCTAACTGTGACTAAGTATTAAAGAAAAGCAAAAGCCTTTTTTAAACTTTTGACATTTGATTTGTTGGTAAAAAAATAAATATGTAGTTTAAAAAACTAATAAAAGCATACTTTTATATGACCAGATTAAAAAGTACAAAATAACCGTCTATTCAGTAACTGAAATTAAAAGTGCAAAGGGCGCACGACGTTTTTTAATTTCAGTTACTGAATAGACGGTTATTTTGTACTTTTTAATCTGTTCATATAAAAGTGTGTTTTTATTAGTTTTTTAAACTACATATTTATTATTTACTTTTTAGTTTTATAAATGGCAAGCCATCTATGGATGGTAATGGATTTCACAGTCCATTATGTGTCTGCCCACCCCGTAAACATTTTACTCAAAGGCGTGATTATATGTATTTAGTTTTACAAATTCAAGTGGCGTCTATTAGTTACAAGATGCTCGATCTGAACCCTTACTTCCTCCCTTCTCCATTACCAGACCCTCACCACCAAGTGCAGCGAATAGGTCTCATCATAACGAAACAAACGAGCCCAAACTCGAGGGGTTTTCTTGTGGTCATTAAGCAGCTTCACTGGCTTCCTCCCAGCTCCATCATCAGACCCTTATCACCAAGTGTAACGAATAGGTCTTAACAAAACGAAACAAATGAGCCCAAACTCTAGGGGTTTCCTATCAGTCATTAAGGAGTGTCACTGGCTTTCTTCCTGCTCCATCATCAGACCCTTACCACCAAGTGTAGCGAATAGGTCTCATCAGAACGAAACAAATGAGCCAGAACTCGAGGTGTTTCCTATCGGTCATTAAAGAGTGCCACTGTCTTCCTCCCTGCTCCATTATCAGACCCTCACCACCAAGTGAAGCGAATAAGTCTCATCAGAACAAAACAGCAGAGCCCAAACTCGAGGGGTTTCCTAGTGGTCATTAAGAAGTGCCACTGGCTTCCTCCCTGCTCTATCATCAGACCCTCACCATCACGTGTAGCGAATAGGTCTCATCAGAACAAAACAAATGAGCCTAAACTCGAGGGGCTTTCTATTAGCAGCCATGAAGAGTTCTATTGCCCACCTCTTGACTCCATCATCAGATCAGCTGGATGGTAGCAAATTATTGTAAGTATTGTCATCGGATTCATATAGACTTGCAAAGTTTCAAATCAATACGAAAATAGAAGTACATAGGTTAAAATAGAATTCCAAGATTTTCTTACATTGTGACTTAGTTAGTTACAGGTGAAGCTAATAAAAGTGTGGTGTAATAACAAAAGGTAAATTTTTCGATGCAAACAAACCGCCATCAAAGTTCGAAATAAACAAAATAAATGTTATTTTTGACAAAACGCGTGTTTTGTAAACCGGTTAAGCCTATTACCCAACCGTTAGGACAATATTGGATTAAGCTGCTTACACACAAAACGCAAACGCAAATGCTGATTAATTAGCTTTTAATGCTGTTAATTTAAAAATATTTGTTTGTTTATGAGTTGGTTTTGTCTGGACAAAACGAACTTTTAGGGCTCGCCCTAAAATGACATATTTGTCGTTGTATTTAAGTATTTAGCAGACTAGAACATTACTTACCGTTAATTGAGAACTAGAAAATTACCGAACATTAAGTATAGAAAGGATATTCAAAACAATGGTAAATACATGGGTACCTATGTATTTTCCTGATATAGGAAACTTATATACCTAAGTATTTAAATCAAAGAAATATGTACAATTTAGACAACTTTAATTCCTGTTATAATTTAACATGTAGCGAAACTTTTATTATTTACCAAAAATTTCATCAGAGAATGAAAGACACTCGTGACACTACAGAATATAAGTTTCAAAACACCCCTTTACTAAAACAAAAGTAGATACTAATAGTAGATTGTTTAGCAAGGGATATATGGCACCCATAACAGTCGAGTGTTTTGGCGCACGAACGAAGTGAGGGCGCCGATAGTTCGAGACTGTTATGGGTCCATACGCCCGAAGTAAACACTCTACTTTTCATTTTGAATATGATGAAAGTAAAAATAAACAGAAATAATCAAAAAAATATTTTACAATGCACTTGCTCGAAAAGAGCGTTTTCCAAGCAGCAAAATCGTGCGCAAAGTGCCACTTTTCCGCAGTAGTGCTTTTTACTTTTAATTTTTTTTAATTTTATAAATCCTGTCGTCAGCCCGACCAAAGAGTTTTTATTCTTCGAAAAAAGTTTTCGAAAGTCATAAGTTTTAGGCAATGAGTCACACCAACACATCAAAATATGACTATAAAAATTGAATGCGCGTACTCGTGCAAGTAATAATTGTTTTTGTTTCATCGAAATCTGGCCAGGATTTCCAAAGATACAGCGTTGTAAAGTTTCATCAGCTTTTGAAAATTGGCTTTCCTTGCGCGCTATTGCGATGACGTCATATCGCATTGACATCTCCGTTTGCGGCTGTTGCGGGTGATTTCCGTCTAACTGTACCTACATAGAGTTCGTCTGTGCGCAATCTTCGCGCAACTCGTGCGTTTTTGACGCTAGTTACAGTACATTTTCTTCGTTCTAAGGTTATGGTAAATTATTAGTATTCAATTTCGACCGCGCGCAGGCGCACTCTAAAACTGTCACCTATTGTCGATACCGAAAGACATTTATCCCACAAACTTATCTGACCCAGTGGTGGAGGCGCCACTAGCAGTATAAAATTATCGAAATGGCTGTCAGTTTTTAGGGTGCATATTTAACTACCAAGTCAGTTAAGGTTGTAAGTACATTTTGTTTTGACGGTTGCTATATGTATTGACAGAATCCCGCCCGCCATTACGAAAGTTGATTTAATTTATTATTCACGAAAATAAAACATTATATGAAGGTGTTTTTTCACATGGGCTCAATACAAAATTTCTTAAACATTTCATTGATCGACTATAAGAAAAATAAATAAATTTATTACGAAACCGTGAGAGCGCAACTATATAGCCAAAGGATTCTATGTAGGTATATGGAAGTGCGACGTGACGTAACACGTTAATGCCATTGGTTCACCCAAATTTTCCTCGGAGGCCGTACTTTAGTGTTTAATATCTCAGTCATTTTTGAAGATAGGAAAAAAATAAAAACAGATTCTTTTTTCTCGAGTTACATATTTTTTAGATATGCTGATAACAAAAATCATTGGTGTGACTCATTAATGATTTTCTTTAATCTAATAGGTACATGAAACCGGATACTTTACGAAATTATTTTAGATTTTGATTTCGATCAATAAGTACCTAACGATATATATTTTTTTTAAATAATCATTATGTATGTTTGGCTGAATGTATAGATATTTTCTTAGTGCCTTTTGCGATATGACGTGGCTGCTATTTGCACATGCGCTGTAGGTAAGTACATAGTTGAGCGCGTATGAGTGTACTAATATAACCTTTAATTTTAATTCATAATAAAATCCAGTATTATTTTTTATTTCCTCGCACAATGCATAGTAAAACACTGTATGATACACATGCGTAAATATGATTTCAGACTCGTGTCGATTAATAAACTCTCGTCGGAAATCACCTACTTTCCGCACTTGTAACAGAAATAGCTATTACAAAGCACTTGTTTGCAGCATTACAAATTCAAAAGTTTTAGGCAATTAATGATTTTCTTTAATATATATATATAGGTACAGTTAGCGTCATAGATACAGTGCCATCCAAAGTGGTCAAATAGTTCGGTACACCATACTAATTGTATAAAAAATACGGACTGGATTTGAACCGAGGTCTTCTGGCGTCAATGCCGCCCGTTTTCTACCTGAGCTATAACATCTTTGGAAACGGTGGCGAAATTTGCCTTCGTAATTCTAATGCCATTGTAACAGTTTATCGATGGTCACGTGTCCGTCTTACGAATTTTCGATCTGACGGTCACGTGTCCTGACGCTAGTTTAACATTTTTTACCCATCACAAAAAGTGGACAACGCTGCTTAAGAAGTTTTCACTTCAAAAAGCTTTAGTCCGTCTTTTTAAAAAAATTACACACCTAAATATACGATAGCGATTATTTTCAAGAAGCTTAGGATACAAACTTTAAAGAATGCTGCTTGTGACCACGGTTGTTGCAACACAGCCGAAACGTCAAGCTGTAAGTACATAATAATATGTACTTCATAATAAATGTCGCGTTGAGTCCCGTTACTCTTGTTGATAATTATAATGGAACGCGAAAGTTTAAAATCTTATATAAATAAGGATCTTCTTACCGAAATGTAATTATAGTGAGCTTGGAACAATAGATAACTTAACTTAATTACCCTTGAAGCTCATTCCAAATTAAATGCTAGAGTTGTGAATTATCCACCCGTTCTTAAGTTTTATTATCAGTTAGTGTTGCAATGAATAATAAGAAGTTTGCCAGTCAGCGAAGTTGCTCGTGGTTCTAGAATACGGTCTGAATGAATGGAACAACTGCAGCCAGCCTTTTAGAAACTTTTAAATATACCTATGAATGAATGAATGAATTCTTTATTTGGCTACAGGCCTACAGCAAATGCAATAAAGTACGTAATAAATAATGAAAAAAACAAATAAATCAAAAAATTACAATCTGCTCAATGAACCCGTTGTCTCACGGCTGCAGCCAAAAAGGGAGTCAATTCAGCATTATGTCTAGCCCAACGAGCCTGAAGCTGATTTCAACTGACCCCTTGATCCCTTTTTAACCGACTTCTAAATCAAAAAGGAGGAGGTTCTCTAATCGTCTGTATGTATGTTTTTTCTCTTGTTTTTTTTTTTTTGTGTATGTCCACTGATTACTCGAAGACGGCTGAACCGATTGAAATGGTTCAAACGTTATTACATCAGGTTGGTTTCCAAGTTGGTCCCATTTTTTGAAATTTTGAAATCGGTTCAGTAGTTTTCAGGAAATCTTGAAAATACTGTCGTTTTCGTTACCACTTTATGTAAATTTAATACGTATCTTTAGGCATAATTCCTTTGTTTATAAACCGATTTAGATGATTCTTGTTTTGTTAACAAGGGGATACCTCAAGGTATTTTAAGCGACTTCGAAAAAGGAGGTTTTGAGTTTGATCACATACCTATTTACCAGAAAACACGCAAATTGCCTGCACGATGCACTAAAAAGAGAGAAATAAAAATTATTTTTATAAAAAAATAAAACCGCCTTCTAAAAAACCACATCAAAAAAGTAAGAAATAATTCCTCACCAAATAAATAACGTAAGTACTTTGAAGTTGATAATAGCGATTTATATCCAAGATCTATATTTTCATATGTATTTGTCTATGTATCGCTATTCCTCCTCCTAATAATGTATTTAATGTTAATTTAAGTTTTTCTTATCATACCTCTCGACTCTCAGGGGTATCAAATTACAGGCTCATTTTTTACGTAAACAAAGCATCTTAGCGCGCGTTTGGGCTCTCCCAAACATCTGTTTGTGCGCACGACGACGGAAGTTACATTTACGAGCAGCATATGAGTCATAGCAGCGGATAAAACTTAAAAATAAACTTGATAATATAATCGACGTTCAAACTCAACTTTTGTGTAAACAAAAGACAATATCGAAATAATTTTTTTCACATAGTTATCGATGAAATACCATATAAAAAGTATATATATTTAGAATGTACATGAAAAAACCTATCGGATAAAATTATAATATATGGAAAACCAATAATATTATATTTTTCAAAAAAAAAATTTTTTTTTTTCTCGATACTTTTAAGAATTGAATTACAAAAAAGGCTTTCTATGTAATAAGTATAACATTTCAAATTGAAAGACTCGTCTTTTCAACAAAAAGTTAGATATTTTATGCTCATTCATCAAAGATGAGATACGAGATAGTATTAGTTTAATAAACGTCAGTATAACACTCCGTAACTCGTAGCCGTCTACTATAGCACGCGTACAGATAACTGAAGGAACTTTTAGTTAATTTAAATATTCATAACTTTTTACTCTGCGCCCTGTAGTTAGAGTAACTGCGGCATTATCGTTGCATAGCGTGTTCTCGCAATAGAGTACGAGCATAAATTGAGTTAAATTTATGCTGCTACGATAAAAAAAGGGATTTTGATTAGTTTCTAACGGGAACTTAGTAACCTAACGTAATACTTCTGACAAGAATATTAAAAAGTAGTTTTTTTTAAGTTTAATGTTAACTAATAAAACCATATTCTTTTCCGAAGTCAGATTTGATTACGTTAAAAAAAAACAAGTACCTATTTACAATATTCATTTGATTGTGTATGCTGAAATAACATATGGTGCCTAACATACAACATTAATAATAGAACGTTGTTAAATATGGTGACCAGACAAATTCGAACTTTCATACCAGCTAATGGTAGACACGGTTTTATGAGGCTCAGGAAAGATAGACTCATAACTGTAATATTTTTACACATAAACTTATCTCCAAATCCCTTTGGCTATCAAAGCTATATATCAACAAGTTCAATATGTAAGTTCAATGTAACCTTATTTAAATACAAGTTACCATTTTTCTATTCTATTTTAACTAAACCAGATAATTATATTTTCACACTTATGCTCTGAAATGTTAATATTATATTTGAGAAAAGAATGCAGTACGTGGCACTTTTCCGAGGTAAACATTCTAAATTTGAAAATCACTGCAGTAATGAATTTCAGTACTTACTTACTGCACTAAAATCAGTGCAGTAAGTAAGTACTGAAATTCATTACTGCAGTGATTTTCAAATTTAGAATGTTTACCTCGGAAAAGGTACTACCAAAGCCATCTTCTATCTCACTCGTTGCACTAGGAGCGCAAGCAGCCGAGAAATAATAGCGGGCCATGGTACTACCCAAAGATATTATTACCAAATTTTTTTCTTTATTTTTTCTTTCGTTATTCCTGTGTATAAAAACAGAAAAAGCAAAGGGACATTTGCACCATACAGCCACATTATTATTATTATTATAAGTATAAGTAATTATTATATCATAATTAGGTTAACTTTTTTTTAATACGGTGCGCACAGAGTATATTACTTCGTATTGTACCACAAGCGCTATGTACCCTTAGCACGAACATCAATCGAAAAAACAAAATGAGATTTATCATAGACAAAATATCCTTTACGAGTAATTTTGTATGGGAAATATGTACAGCGCCATCTACCACCCAGAAGCGGGTATTGAAGTTGCGCATTTTTGTAGCAAGTAGTAAGTATCAATAGGCTGTATGACCGTTCCACTTGGCCTCACAAACCAATATTAAAAGAACGGCGGGAATGATTTTCAGCGGTTGATTTGATATCAATACAGTTTATTTATATTGTGTAATAAATTGTCAAAATGAGTTCTGCCAATGAAACATATACAGACATTGTATGTACCTACTCCACCAAATTTGAGAGCAGAAGCAAAATGAATAACAGAAAACTTACTGCCAGCAAAATCAAAAGAAAGATATAGGTACGAAAACCTACGATCTGATTTGGAAAAGTGAAAAAAGGCGCAAACGTTTTCGGAATCTGTGTTGTTGGCGTATTTTAATGATACCTACATCATTAAAATAATATTATTATGGGCGATTTATACATAAGTGTGTCCGGGAAAACAATAACATTTACATTTAATAATTGCCCGAACATATTGTGTGATATAAATTTTAATAAATATTATTTAGTTAAACAGTTTTTTTGTATTTCCTCGCATTTCTTGAGAAAAGCACTATACAAGCCTTGTACGGTAAGCAAATTACCTTGCCTCGAATGATTAAAGCCCTCGCCTGCGGCTCGTGCTTCGAACCATCCTCGACAATGTAATTTCTTACTTACCTGTCCTCGGCTGTAATGTACTATTAAATACAACTGAAATACGAAAAACATTTATTACAACTTTGGCAGGAAAACTTCGTGTTCGATTAACCTTATTCGGTTATTCGGTGACAGAGTGGTTAAAGTGACGTGACCACCTACGTGATTATACTTTTACTGCTGCGTGATTACTGGGCCATGAGAGCCTGTTAATCTAGTTCTTTGATTAATTGCTACTTAGCATGGGCTTTGCGAGTACATTATAAGGAGATAAAAAATATGTTTAAAAATCTTAGTGTAACTACAAAATAATACAAAGTAACAATAACGTTATTACAATTTTTCTTAAAAGCAATGGGGCATACAGGATTGAATCATTTCATGACACCTGTAGGTAGTTAAAGTACTCAAAATAATGGAGATAGCAAATTTCACACAAAGAAAACATTCGCTAATTTTTGAAAAATAACATAACTGCAATAATTTTTTTAATGTGCTTCTCTCACTCAGCAATCGAACCGGCTAGAAATAGAAAAGAAGCAACATTCTGTATTTTTATGGCATCAATCGATAGGGATCAAATCTCTTACAAACATCACTACATAGTATAAAACAAAGTCGCTTTCTCTGTCCCTATGTCCCTTTGTATGCTTAAATCTTTGAAACTACGCAACGGATTTTGATGCGTTTTTTTTAATAGATAGAGTGATTCAAGAGGAAGGTTTATATGTACTTTTTATCCCGATATTCCCACGAAAACGGGAACCACGCGGGTGAAACCGCGGGCGACCGCTAGTAATTAATAAATTAAAGAAAATGAATTATTTTTACTTTTTTGCATTCATAATGCTATTTTTGTTATTGAAAATGAAGTAATTAATAGAAAAAAAATATCCATCTCACAGCTAGCTCCGATAGACTTCACTGTCCGGCAGATTATTCGCCCGGACAGTAAAATGAAGTGAATAAGGGAAACAATGACAAACTTTTCTTAATTTTCTAACAAAAAGCCTATAAAATAAACTGTGAATGTCGTTTTATTTCATTACAAAAATAAAGGAATGTTTCCTTTAAGTGAAAGTATCATGGAATGATTCCACCCTGTATATTAATTGGAAGTTTTTATGTCAAGTAATCATTTTAATAAGGATCTGATGAAAAATGCAAATAAAAACTCTCATTAAAGTTAAAAAACTGACCCAAACTCACATTTTCCTTCAAAAACGTCGATTCATAAATCACAACTTTTTCAATCTCTTTTTCCTCGTATCCAAACAAAGTTTCTCAAAGAGAGCCTCAAATTATGCATTGATAACATTAAAGTTGGCCAAAGTAGGTTTCGTATTGTAACGTTTCCTCATACGGCCCGGCCGGGGCGGTGCGGTGGCGAGGCGACGTCGAATCGAGGCCGGTTCAACCCACGAATTTTGAATTCAACTGCAAATGTGCGGAACATTTGGCGACATTGTTAGAATTTATTGGTAAAGTCGAAAGGAAGAAGCTGTGACTAGTTCGGTACCTACATACTAGATTTTGAGAGACTCCCATCTGAATATCTGCTGGAGTATCAATTTTTATTGAAATCTTACATATTCTTCAGTGACGACGGCTACGTGTAGTAAATATTCAATGGACTTCTTCAGTGCAGTTTTCTCTATGTAAATAATTTTTAAGATGTAATTTGTTGGAAATATGTTTCATAGAAACTTTAATGTTAAATGCTGAGCTAATTTTTAACGTCATAAAAGTAGCTAAGAGGATCTCTAAAAAGTTTTCATGAGGTTGCTTTAATTTATCCAATAAAAAAAATAACTTGGATGCTTGTTACTCAATCACGGCGGAACGGCTGAACATATCAATATAAATTTGGCACAGAAATAGATTATGTTCTAAAATAGTATATTTACTTTTTACCCCAGGAAAACGTCGCATTCCCACGAGAAAACACCCATTAGTCCACGCGGGGAAAAGCGCGAGCGGAAAGATAGTTTTATGCAAGAAAAAGATATTACTATCCACATCGCTTAATTAACAAGCTTGATCAAGTTCTGAACTGACGACTGCATTATCCCTCCGGAAATGATTCCCCTCCTTTGATTGACAGCGTTTAGCAAGAAAAGGATCAATTGCCCTCTATGGGTGCGTCACGGCCAGAAAAGGTTTTATGTGCGGCTTAATCTGCCCTTGGGGTGGCCATTAATTAGGTCGAACGCAACGCCGCGGTTTTTGCGGGCACAATTGATGTATGTCTCTGTTGCCGGTTTGTGTTGGGACCAGATTTTCATGGTACATCATTAACAGATGCTCCGTTTGTAAAAAGATGGGGTTTAAATTGAAACGTACAACACTGAGGTATATGTGATAAGATATCGGCGATCAAACTCAGAATTTTAATTTTTTTTTAATTAAATTTCCTGACAAAGTATCATTGCTAGGTCTTCCAAAATAATATATGTGATAGATCTTTTCTTTATGAAGGGAAGTTACTAAATTTTATTTAAATCAAATAAATACAATGTACTAAAAAAATGTTTTGCAAGACCCCTTTTTTCCGTCTTAAACTCAATTATCTCAATAACTATTTGAGTAATCAAGCTAATTTTTTTTGTGTAAGTAGTTCTTAGTCATATCTAAGGAAGTTACTAAAATTTTTTTTTGTTATATTTATAGTCAATAACTTGTATCCCAAAATGCATCGTGCACCGTTTCTCAGCTAATTCTTCAGTCTCCGCCTGGGATTGGCGGCGTTTGGACGTGGAGACTGTATCGCTCCGATTGCGCCAAAATTGAAAAAAAAAACTCACACTAGGATCCAAATTTTTTTCAATGATGCTTATTTTGCTAGGAAATATTGAACTAGCGCTTCAGGATTGGGTATAGATGAGTACTTTGCCATTTATTGCATAACCATAGACCTATGTAACCTAGGACAAGTTATTTTACTCATTACCTAAAGCAAACATCAATAGTTTGAAATAAAAGTGACGGATAATACTGCCTAAGATACTTAAGAGCCCATAAAAGTTGTACCTATTTGAGTACCAATATTGTGTTGTGTTGTAGGTACATAATTAGTCTAAGTTTCTAACTTCTACTACTGTATATTAAATTTATGTTCGTTTTAGGTTCCTCAAAATTGAAAATGTGAGAAACTTAAGATAGGTCGGTGTAAAAAATTGCATCAAGAAATAAGAAATTAGCTTGTTGAAAAAGTTTTTTACAGAGACATAATGTAAAAGCAATTCTTGAAATAAAACCGACATAAGAATTTTATATACCTAGTTGATCTAATATCACCATTACACCAATTTTATGAGACTGTGAGAAGTCCAGCTTCTTTCCTTTGAGTGAGGAACATAAACCGCACCATTTTGTGTAAATTTCAGGTTCAAAACATTTTTATTACTAATTCTCTTATCCATTATTATAAAAATAGAGCATGCATACAATTTCTTGCAAGAAATGCTCTCGCGGTTTTGAAATTCGAAATTCGAAATCCCCACAACAATATCTAAAACCGATGGTTGAGGCGCCAGTAGCAATAAAAAAGAATGAAAGGTCTGTCAGTTGTATTGACAGTTTAAACTCTCAAATTTAACCACCGCGTCAGATAAGTTTGCGGAGTTCTGTAAGGAGACTTGCATAGTCGGAGTAAAATTTTTGATACTCTAATGAAATATTGCATAGGTACAAGTACTTCCGAAGGAGGAATATTTATTTCATTATTTAAATTTCATTGCACAAAGTATAAACAAATGGCGGGCTAACTTTAAACTGACTAACATATTATATCAAAGATAATAAACTCATAAAAATAAATAATCTCGAAGAAGTTTTATATACACTCTCTGCCACAAATGCCATTTATTAAAAGTAGGTGGCTAAAACGTCAGTGATTAGATTACATACCCTTTGGAAGCGGCCATGGAAGAAATGACAGTTTTGTATAAGTAGTACGAAACCAAACCGTTTCAGCTGCTCGACCCTGATGTTGTCAGAGCCAGCGGCTTTACCTTCTTTGAGCTTATCAAGGGCAAACTTGAGCTCTGTTTCTGTAAAAGCCTCGTCCAAGTGGTTAACCACTTTACCAGGGTCTCGTGTAAATTTCTTCTGGAGACTTTTCGTGGAAGCTTTCCCATTTTGGAGTAAGTGGTGAGCGATCTGGTTTGTGGTCACATTGGAATGACGATCAGCGATTTTAGGGTCATTATTTAGTTTCCTTATAAAACACCATGCCTTCTTGCTTTTATGCGTCATATTTACGCCTTCGATTAGCTTGTTCCACTTTTCTCTCGTTGTTTCGGATATGGCTTCTAGCAATTCATTCCCAAATCGATGGTGTCCTGTGAGAAGGGATCTAATTCATACTGGTCTTGATATGTCATCCTATCATATTATATTTAAAAACATATATTTGATGCTTGGGAGAGCAAGCGAGATGTCGTTGGTATTTATTGTGACCTCTCCAAAGCTTTCGATTGTGTTAATCACCAAACGCTTTTAAGGAAATTAAAACATAATGGTGTCTATGATAAATCGGTTAGCCTTATGCAATCATATCTATGTGAAAGAACACAGAAAGTAGTTATCAACAAAACTGAGTCTACTGGAGCCCCTATCAACATGGGCGTACCCCAGGGGTCAATACTGGTCCCTTTTGCTGTTTTTAATTTATATAAATGACCTTCCTTTTTAAGCAAAGAATTTATGCGAGATAGTGCTATTTGCTGATAACACTTCCTCTAGTCTTTAAAGTTGACAGAGGTAATCATTGTTCTGACGAAGTAAATAGTACTTTATCGAAAGTTGCGCATTGGTTTCATAGCAATAATCCATTCATTTACCGTGGTACCATTAGACAGTACCATTGATGGTACTGTGGCAATTTCTTTTTGCCGTGGTACCATCAATTAATCTATCATTACACTCGAAAAAAAACAAAATGTGAAAAAAATTTCACTGCCAAATGTAGGACAGGTTGATATTCAAATAAAATTGGATGACAATGTAGTAGAATTAATTAACAGTACTAAATTTTTTGATATAACATTAGATTATCGACTTCAATGGGACCCTCATATTGAAGATTTGGCCGGTAGACTCAGTTCTGCGGCATTTGCTGTTAAAGAAATAAGGCTCTTAACCGATATTGAAACGGCAAGGTTAATCTATTTTAGCTATTTTCAGAGTGTATTGTCCTACGGCCTATTACTTTGGGGTTCAGCAGCTAACATCGAAAGTATTTTTGTGCTTCAGAAAAGAGCTATTCGCGCCATATACAAACTTCGGCCAAGAGATTCTTTAAAAGAAATCAACATATTAACTGTTGCAGACAATACATGTATGAGAATACTAGCTGACCCGGCAAACGTTGTTTTGCCATATTAATTATAGTGGACCCGGTAAACTTCATATCACCAACATCTATTATAGATAGACAGATGAAAATAAATGATCGCGAAGAAGTTTTATATACTGCCTGCAACAAAGGTCACTTATTAAAAAGTAGGTAATCCAAAGCGGCTAAAACGTCAGTGATTACAATACTCTTTGACATACCTCTTTGGAAGCGGCTATGGAAGAAATGACAGTTTTGTATAGTACGACAGTTTATCGATTTTCTATACAAAATAATCATTTTTATTTTATAATTTTCCGGAATAAAAAGTAGCCTTTATTACTCTCCAGCTCCCAAACTATCCCCATACCAAAAATCGAGTCGATCCGTTGCTCCGTTTTGACGTGAAAGACGGACAAACAAACAAACAAACAAACAAACAAACACACTTACACATTTATAATATTAGTATGGATGGTATATGTGAAGAAGTATCTCAATACATTTGTAAAACGTAGCATTATACATCAATTCAAAACAAGAAATAAAAATAAGATTGCCGTTCCAAGGATTCGACTTAAAAAAACAAGAAGTTCGTTTTTGGGGAAAAGCGTAACTAGTTTTAATAAAGTTCCACAGAATTTAGTAGAGCTGCCTTTGCACAAATTCAAAAGTCATGGCAAAAAATCGCTCAAGGGCAAAGGATATTATAAAGTAGACGACTATTTGAAAGACCGTAATGCATGGATTTGATGTAACACATAACCTTAGCTGAACTAATGTAATATTATAATGAAAAAGTTGTAAATCTTTGGAAATATCGTTACTCCAATTATTAAAGCTGATAAGTTTATTGCGCCTGTTTTTCTTATCAGTTAAAAAAGTCTTGAACGGGTGGTACGAAAATATTGACGATTCAAAAGAGCTTATTTATTAAGTCATGTTGAATAAAGATATTTTTTATTTTATTTTATTATTTTATCCTTCAGGTCGTAAGGCCTGGCACATAATTGGGTCCTCCGTATTGCACCACTTACTGTCTTCACGCACTGGTGATCTATGTGATCACTGACAAAGATTAGATCAGGGTTTTAACCCCTTTTCCAGCGACCGCTGTTGAATGATGTTTTGGATCATGGATCAAAGATAGTAGGTATGTGTCCATCAACCCATTCTTCAACCTTCACTTCGTTGTCATCACTGGTTCTGTATCCCCAGTTCTCGCTATGGCTATTAAAATTACCAAGGACGAATCTAACCGGATGGGCGTTAAAGTTCGGCGGACAGCTGAAGTAATACGGTGCATTGGGAGGTTTGTAGACTGAAGTGACCGTACAGTTACTAAGTTCGGTAGTAAGGATCTCTATGTTACTGGTGTTAGTCTGATACACAGTGCGTACCTCTTTATCTGGCCTAGCGAATAAGCACTTCCATACTGTCGATGGGGGACTTCAGCTATGAGTTTCATCCCCTGAGTCACTTGTCAGATATGCTTTAACGAGTGTGCATCTGAGTTGCATAACCTCATTCCGCCCTCTCCTTTAAACTCACGCTCAGAGAATTAAGTACTCCTTCATCATGCCTGGAATACCCTGCCGGCTTCTGTTTGCCCGAGTACCTACAACCCAAACCTCTTAAAGTCGCAAGTGAATAGGCATCTTCTAGGTGAATCTATTCACACAAAAACTATAACCAACCACATTATAAAACTACCTCTGTGAGTTTACTCAATTCACGCGACTAATTTAATAAACATTGTTTAACTGTTTAGAATTTTCCGAATATCAGTCAATCACTTTTCAATGCTATTTTATTTTATTTTTATTTTATTTTACAGTTTTTGGAAAACTTACAGCTAATTAAAAAGATAATAACAATGTTAGTGTAAGTACAATAGAGCCAATTACAAGTTTTTACCTTTAAATAAATTTTATCGATCGATACATAAATGTTACAAGTGGTGTTATTATTATGCTTAGTCTTTAATGTTGAAAGAAGTTATCGTTATACATTTTTTTGAATTTGTTTGGTTTGGTGGTAAATAAGTCCAAGTCCATGATCTGGCACATCGAGTTGAAAAGTTCAGGCGCTCTGTTTGAATGGATGCACCCATTATTGTCTTTTTTGCTGTCGCCTTTGGTTGTCATGTCACACATACCACAAAATTGTCTTGAGATTCATGTTAATGAATATGACAAAATTTTAACATATAGTTGTGTTGCTGTCGCTTCGGTATAAATTTTTAATTAGTACAAATATTTCAGCATATCGCATAATATTTAAACAGAAAAAAGAACCTGACGTTAGGCAAGTTTTTACGTTTTTTACCCATTTTTAGAGCACAAGGGATATGATGCGTACATGGCGAAAAATAGTGACAGTGAAAAATAAAGATATTTTAAAATGAGTAATGAAAAAAGATTTTTTAAAGTGGCTGATTTATAACCTTACGTGGCAAGTTTACATTAGTAAACAAAGTATCAATTATTTCAGTTGCGCTACATTTTGTTTAAACAAATTCGACGATCTCCGTGGCCGATTGGTGTACGCACCGGTTTTCTAGGTGCCACTATCTCTGAGGTCCCGGGTTCGATTCTCGGACGGGTAAATGTCGAAAACTAACTTTTAGATATTTTCTTGTATCTGGGTGTATGTGATCGTTGCTTCCAATTTTCAATGACACAAGTTATTGTATTATTTACATTAGTTTTTTTTTATATATTGATTTATATTATAGATTGATAGCGTGATTTTATATAAACGGTATACTTATTTAAATATTGATTAACTAAGTAGATTTATTTTGTAAAAAAGTATTAGATGATTGGCTAGTATGAGTTATTTATATTTTTTCATATTAAATTATAAGTTTTATTAATTTGATTGGAATAAATCTGAAAATGTACCTACTGGTTAGAGCAGTATACATTATTTATTTTTTTCAGTGTAATTTGTAGCAAATGTTGTAGTTTTGCCTGCGACGATCATTTCGATAATGGATATATTATCGAAATGATCTAGAGATAGAAAATAAATATAAATAGCTGCTGCTGTGTTCTGCATTTTGAAGAATCGTTTGAAGTGACTATCTTTGTTAAAAAAAAGCTTTTTTTACTACATACGAATAATATCTAAGATCTACTCTTCCTACAAACCGACGTTTACAATAAATATTCATAATAATTCTTCTTGTATTCTACATAATATAATGTCCTTAGTAAAAGCGCACATAGGTGATATTTTAGATGTTAATAGAATGCGCGCTGCATGCCGCGTCTACACGTATTTCTCAGTCTACGAGAGTGCCGCGGCCGGAGTCTTACCGATCCCAGCACCCCCTCGCTTGTGTAAGCAACGGCCATCGACGATATTTTTTTTACCTATGCAATATCCTTAAGCTCCGGCCACATAGACGCGAACAAGCGTCTGCATGCGAAGCGGGAGCGTCAGTCGCACGCAGACGCATTTTCTCGTACACTAACAGCGGAAATACATGATTCACTTTTGCATTTCAGTTTGGATGAAGCAACCAAATTGAACAATGTAAACGACAAAGTGAATCATTCAATGTCAATGTGCGCCTGTATTTCTGCACATTTCAACCAAAGTGAATTAATTTGGTTGATCCGTGTAATAACTGCTTAGAGACCACGGCTCCGCGTCCGCAAAGCGGGAAAAACGCATCGTCCCGCGTAGCTGACACATAGCTTTGGCCAAAACTCAATCTTGCAACATTTGCAAGCATTCCATTTGCTAGTAAAACCATACCTTTGCCTCTTTTATATCGCCTACACTCGTGTTTGTCGCCTTACATATGTAGGTAAATATGAAAATTATGAAAATATATGAAATAAACTTACATGTCGTCGCACTAATACAAAGAGGGTTTATTATAAAATGTAAAGAGTGAAATGTCAAAATATAAAAACTAAGTAATATAAAAATATATTGGATATTCTAAATTTTTTGGTAATAATAAAAAAACAGTTAATTGATGTTGGTACTCGTAGTACTTGTAACCCTTCAAATGCTAATTGTTATTACTTCTACTTGGATGGTTAGGTTATTAAACATTTAAAGTAATGAGAAAATATTGTATTAAATATATACAAAAATATACCTAATACCATAAACCAAAGGCGGTTTCGTATGTGGTTGATTCTGCCCTTGGGTCCGCCGTTAATTGGGCCGCATCGCAGCGGCTTGTGGCCACAACAAACGAATTCTTTGTAACTGATTTACGCCGAGAACACTATAATCGAAATGTTTTTGTTTGGACGACCGATTTGGCGCAGGGGTAGAGGCTACCCACCTTCATGCGCCAATGGTCTCGGGTTCGATTCCCGACCAAGACAAATATTTGTATGCATGAACATGTTTATTTGTCTTGGTCTGGGTGTTTACTATGTATATTAAGTATGTACCTATTTACAAACAAAAAGTATTTAAGAATATATTTATCCGTTATCAAGTTTTCCATGATACAGTTTCTTGATGAAATTAAAATGGGCTTAGATAATTGGTGGTGTGGTATTGGTGTTTGCGATTAAAACCTATAAATATTTATAAATATTTTATATTCATTTTAATATCACACATACTTCGATCAACAATAATGACTAGATAACGCGTCACGAACTAAAACAAAATGCAAATATAGCACCTACCTCCTTTAAGGTCACAGCTGCAGACTCCTTTAAGGCCACAGCTGCAGACTTATCAACTCGTAAACGTATCAACTCGAGCGGTTCAGTATTCTTTGTATGAAACCCCTTACTGCAACGGACACTAATCGAAATCGTAACGTAATCGCCTCGCCTCGGGACCCTCACGAACCGCTTTGCGGGTCGCTCAACTTGCTATCCCCGCGCTTACCGCTAGTCGTCCACGCGCTCACGTCTCTCCGTACCCGAGCTTACGTTACGGCTCTACGCACAGTGGTCTGAAAATGAAAATGAACGAACCACTTTTCAAAAAACCAGACTGAAATTCCGAGATTGATCCCATGTCCAGCTTTTTTGGATATGGAACCACTGTGCGGCGAGGCATAAGCGCTGCGTCGCCTAGCCGTAGCCGAGCCGACGTACCGACGCTGATCCGGTTTGGTTACGTGCTTGCGTTAGGTTGACGCCTGGTTGACGGCGAGGCGAAAGGCGATACGGTGTCGATCCCTTTCCGAGTTGATATATCTGCTGTGACCTTTAAACGGAAAAAGCTTACGAATTTTAAGATCTTACGTCATAAATGACAGGAAACGATAAGAATAAGAGCGCATCCTTATTCGCTCGGCCATTTTTGACACTCTGACGACTAGATAGTCGTATTGTTGATCGAAGCAAACATATTAAATTAACTGTATTGTTTGTAAGACATACCTTAACTAAAAAGTTTAATAGGAATTATATTAAGATTTAAAATTATTTTTATGCATTCACAATGCATGCCTGTAAGCATAGGAAAACTGTGATAGTAAAAAATTACGAGCCCTATAATCCCTATAATAATGAATATAAAATATAGGAATCCCGCCTAAAAACTACTATAGGGATCGGAGTTTCTTACTATCACATTTTTCCTATAGGAATTATATTAATTACAGGCATTTTATTGCATTGCATTTGTAGAATTTTACATATCTACATAGTGCCATAAATGCAAAAAGGATGATTTTTAAGGACGAAACCTGCTATGCCTAAACACGTAGTAACTATTTAGTAATCTGTGCCTAAACCTTCATTACCACAACTAAACTTGATGTCGAATTGATGGCTTGAGAAGATGTTTGTACTGGGTACAGTCACGAGTAATAATAAGTAATATTATTATTATAAACATTTATATTACAAACACCATAGGACTAGTCATATTACAATATTGAATGACTTCTGTGGCACTTAAAGTATTGTTTCAGAACGCTTCAGTGTGGCAAAGTTCCGTTGTTTATAATTATAATATTGCTCGTGATTGGTACGTTTGTACGTACCTACATAATACCAACATATTAACAAAAGATTATGGAACTTGCTATTTCAAAGATTTTTCACGTTCGAATAAACAATCCCGCACCTAGGTATCTAGTCAACAAAGTGCCAACAACAAGTCTCTCCATCCGTACGCGCTTCAATTTAAACATTTAACGCTTTGTTAATCGGTTCATTTGAACTATTAGTTATTTAACTGCCTAGTTTTACGGTCTATAATACACAGACTCATTGCTCATTCGATATGGCTTGGCAGCAAAACGCTCGTATACGGCTTCAGTGTACTGAATAATGCGCGATGGTTCCTATCGATTGGGGCTATTTTGAACAACGCCGAGAACTCATTTAGCCAACAGCGGCTGGGAGGGATTGTGATTTGACATTATTAATTTGTGAATGTTTACAAGCAACTAGAAACAAATCAACAACGCGATGAGACTAGGCTAGGGGAAGCAAGAATGAGGACTTTGAAATATAATGAAAGGAAAATTAAATTATATCTGTTTACATCTGTTTACCCCTATAACGGGACAAAAGGCATGACTGGTGCTCCTATTGGTGCTCCTACACTTCTCTTAGAAAATAAATGAAATACATTACCTAACATTTTCGTGTTAGATAATTTAAGTAAACAATTCTTAAAAAAAGGTGTAGGACCACCTAAAACTAACAATTTCCTAACATTACATTTATAATTTTTTTATGCGAGTAAATTAAAATGTTTCCAAACATTGCATTTGTGCAATGTGGGATCATTGTAAGAAACAAAACACGATCTACAAGGAACCATTCTTGTTAAGATGGCTGACTTTTCTGAACTGCCATTTTGAGGTTGTTTAGCGAGACCACATTGTGTAGATAGTTGTGTGGTTGTACCTACTGCAATCCACAATAAGTTAGTAGTAGTTAGCATAACAGAGGGGGCATCAAAATATAAAGCAACTGTTAAGGAAGGGTGTGTGATAATAATAAGGGCTCAAAGAAGGTAAAGAAATATAATGAAAATTTAAACTTAAGTACACCGAAATACAGAAAGACAGGAAAAAAAAAGAGAAGCGAATTCAAAAAAATACTAACAGGAAGCATACATTTTTAGAAGCTATATATATATAAGGTCCTTCTTAAATAGTGCACATAATTTTAAGGGGTCAATGTACTCATGCATACAAACAACTTTTACTATGGTATCAACATTGAAATCGGAAAAAAAAATCAGCTGTTCCATAGAAAAATTTAAATCGAATAGATCAAAATGTATGGAACAGCTGAATTTATCCCACTTCCAAGTATCAGATTGAGCTGAAATTTTTCATACAAGTTTGGTTTGGATGACAATGTCAATATTAAAGTACAGTCAGCAAAAATATTGTTATTAAAATTATTTTTATACAAAAATTAATTATTGTACTATGTACAGTAGAGTCATGTGGAGTATTGTAAACATTCCAACTTGTCAAGGAAAATGCATAAAGTAATGTCAATTCAGACAGCTCTATCAATAGACACTGTATGCAAGGCAGTACTATAACTTGCCATACTGCCTATTGATTCGGTTATTTCGAGCGTTCACCGGCCCTCCAATGCCGGATTTTAGCCGGATATTAACCGGTTTTCAGAATAAAATAGTGCTTTGAATTAATTGGGTGCTTCTTCGAGTAAGGCATTCTTTGGTGACTTTCGTGGCAATTTTCAAATCCAATATTTTTTCTAATTTGACATCAGATTCTTAAAATATACGTAAAAGTAATATTTTTTATAGAAGAGGCACCTCGGAGAGCGATATACTTACAGAGATAACCGAGGTTAAAAAAGTGGAGGCCACGCAAATCACAAAATACCCAAACGAAAATGAAAATTGTAATTTAACTTTCTCAAATGAGTTACCTACTTAATGTTACTTAATATTGAAAAAAACTATTGTGTTATCATAAGATAAAAAAATAGGTAGTATAATAATATATTACCAAGGCAGAAATCGTTTTTTATCAGAATCAGTCCAAAAAACCTACCTATTCAATGTGACCTGTGTGATTATACCTAAACCTATTGAATATAACATTTTAAGTTTGATTTAAACGAATTTGCATTTATTAGTTAAATGCAAATTCGTTTAAATAAATAATAAACAAAAACTAGTACATAATTCAAAGTTATTTCATTTGCATGGTCAATAACTTATGTGCGTAGGTCAAAACTACCACGTAAACCACGCAAATCACGACCACGTCAATCAAAATAAATCCTTTATGCTAAAAATATACAAAAACCTTTTAAGCAAATAAACTGTGTTTTTAATATAAGTTACGTTACCTTATATTTGTTCACTACAATATTTTATTAAATAAATAAATCCACAGAGACTGGAGAAAATTGAACCACGCAAATCAAAGTTTTTAGAAACCAAACCCACGCAACGAAGTTCTTACTTCTATTTTTCGAAAACTCGACGCACTGTCACACAAACTCTGCCTGGCCGCCGGAGCGTGACTAGTTGTAACTTGAATTAGAATGACGCAACATAGGGCCGCAAATTTAGAGATGTATTAGTGAATTTATAATGATCCACGCAAATCACCAACTACCAGCGGACAGTTATATTTTTATTTTTTTTAGGAAATGTAGTTCTTTTAGAACTATAGTCTAATTTTTTATAGCATTGGAAACTTCTTACGGTGACAGCGGCGCTATATATTTTCTTCTTCTATTTATAGCAATTCAACCGGCGGCCCTGACTTCTAAGATCTTCAGCCGGCCGGCAGCAGCATATGGTTGGACAACAACTTGACAGCAAAATGACAATTAAAAAAATCGGCCAAGTGCGAGTCGGACTCGCTCATGAAGGGTTCCGTACCCATTTAACGTACCGATTACGTACAGCCAGAAAAAAATAACTTTGTTTTTCATAGTATTCGTATGAATGACAAAGTTATATTTGCGGTTTTCGAAAATGTGTTATATCTCAAAAACTTGTAAAGCCTACTTAGCTGTGACAGTTTTCCTTTTAACTTCGTCATATGTACTACTATCGTGAATTTTTTCACGTATCCAGAAACAACCATTTGGCTGGTAGGGGGGGGGGGGGGGGGACACTTGACTCTAACAAAGTTTTGCACTTTAAAGCTTAATAATTCACAAACAGATGCCTCAATCAAAAAACTGTCTTTACGAACCCACAACGTTTTTGAAATTGCTATCCAACGACAACCCACACTGTGGGGTAGACGAGAAAAAAAAGTGACATACCCACTTTACGTGTAAGGAAGGTAACCTAAGAAAAAAAAAACAAAATTTTGCTTTACCACTTTGTTGGCGTGATAAATATGTATATTCATGCCAAATTACAGCTTTCTAGGACTAAGAGTCTATGAGCTAGACTAGGGTCAGACGGACGGACGGACGGACAGACGGACAGACGGACAGACGGAGATGGCGAAACTATAAGGGTTCCTTGTTGACTACGGAACCCTAAAAAACGCGTTAGTCCTAGCTTTTGGCATACCGGAACAGAATACGTTGTCGCACTGTATTTTTTTTATCCTCAACGGTGTAGTACTTAGCCTTCATCACACCTGATGTTAAGTGGTGATAAGGCTAAAGGTGGAAGCGCACTACTACCGGAATCCTCAATCACTGAGGAACTGGCTATCTTACCTCTAACTGCCGGAACACAATAATGCTGAAAACATTATTGTTATGGCGTCACGTCAGACTTAGATAAGATGGTGGTAGCTAGCCAAGGCGGACTAAGAACAAGTCCTACAACGAACAAAACCGAATATAATATGTACCCCCACTGGGAATCGAGCCCGGGACCTCTTGGTCTGAAATCGGTGGTGTGAACCACTAGACCACAGAGGCGGTTTAATTTATTTAGTATATAACTATCGCTATCTTATTGCGACAAATAACGAAATATAAGTAAGAATGTCAGCGAGTGGCTGCTAAATAATGTGCGATGTTTGCTATAGATTGGGAGGCTATTCTGGGCCGCGCCTCCGTCTTCATTTATTCGTAACCTTATTGCCTCCGAAACGTTTCGATACTCACTTATTAATTGAACGAATTCAAGTTCGACAACAGCCCTAACTTAGTATAGGTAGGTACGCAAAGTTTTGTGCTTAGGTGAATGAAGCGAGTTTTTATAACTAGCTAACTAGGTACAGCAAAAGTAAGCTATAAATAAGTAACATCAAGTTCCAATGTTATGGAAACTTTGTAGAATACGTACATTTAAAAAAGTAGCTTTTTAGAAAATGTGGTAATTTGGCAAAATCACAAGGGAAAGTTAATCTCATTATTAATCAAAAAAAGTTACGAAATCTTCTGGCAAAACGTGATACAATTTTATTATTAGAAAACTATTTGATTACTAGCTTTCCGCCTGCGGTTTCGCCCGCGTGGACTACACGACGTTATCCCGCGGGAATGTGATATTTTTCCGGGGTAAAAAGTAGCCTAAGTTACTCCTTACTACATCAGCTAGTCACTACATCACTTGCCAGTGAAAGTCCCGTCAAGATCGGTCCAGCCGTTTCAGAGATTAGCCAGAACAAACAGACAAACAGACAGACAGACAAACAAAAATTGTAAAAAAAATATTTTGGGATATGTACCGTATATATTATAATCATATGCATGTAGTAAAAAGCGGTTATTTTAATATAACAAAAAACCACTCCAATTTTATTTATTTGTATAGATGAAGGTATAAAAATTAAAAATAGAACAGTTTTATTTAATGAAGTGACATTCCGTAAGTCTGACGTAACGCCATAACAATAATGTTTTCAGCATTATTGTGTTCCGCAAATATGATCATGTTTCCTTCTTTCGTTTAAAGCTCAAGTGGCTGCCCATTAGACTTCGCCGGAATACCCACATACTATCTCTTCTTTACAACATATTGCTTAACCCATGTTATCCGCACTATCTCAAAGAACGATTTAATTTCCGTTTTTGTTCCACCTCCCTTGCTCTTAGGTCATCGGAAAATCTGAGTCTCATTACACCTATGCATGAGACTTCCTTCTATGGCTGTTCCTTCACCGTTCAGGCCATTCGTCTTTGGAACTCACTTCCAGTTCCCATTAGACGGGCTCAGTCTTTGAACGTGTTTAAGAAGGAACTAAAAAAACATTACCTATCTATTTAAATTCCTTCTTCTCCTTAAAACTCTGTGCTTGCTCTTCATCGGTTAGCAGACATTGATATATTTATATTTTGTTTATTGGTATATATATATATATATATATATATAATTTATATGTAATTTGTGTATGTTTATCATTATAGGTATTATATGTTTATAACTTCACATTTATAATTTCTTCAACTGTGCCACTACACCCCGCTTCTTGTCCTGTCAATATCTCCATACCATCGGGTTGTCTGGAAGAGATCGCTTTGAGCGATAAGACCGCCCTTTTAATGCTGTTAAACTTAATTAAAATTGTTTTTTTTTTTATGTACTGTGGTGTTAAAATAAAGTGTTAAATAAATAAATAAATTCCCAACAATAAACCACGGCTCTTGCTATCACGGTTGCATAGTGAATCATCACATTGAATACGGTAGAGAGGATTTCCCTGTTTCCTATTGATTTAGGCTATTTATGGCACTATGGTCACAGACAGCTCCTTTTCCATGCCCCGGTAAAATCGGAGAATTTGGAACACTAATCGAGAACCTAATTTAAAACCTGATATTAAGCTATATTGTTAATATTGTTGATATTAAGTTGTATTGTTTTGACGACCGATTTGGCGCAGGGGTAGGCTACCCACCTTCTGCGCCAGTGGTCTCGGGTTCGATTCCCGAACAAGACAAATATTTGTGTGCATGAACATGTCTATTTGTCTTGGTCTGGGTGTTTTCTATGTATATTAAGTATGTATGTACAAACAAAAAGTATTTAAGTATATATTTATCCGTTATCAAATTTTCCATGATACAGTTTCGTAATGAAATTAAAATGGGCTTAGATAATTGGTGTGAATGTAAGAAGTTATTTATTTATTTATTTATTGTGCTTATCTTAAATAGTTACCACAAAATGTTGAATAAGAAAAAATTATGTCGAAAACAGCAGGATATTAATTGAAACAGTTAAATCAAGTGAACGTAAGCAACATGCGGGTCTGTTTACAGGGGAATTCGGTGGGCGGTTGAGCAAAAAAGTCAGTTGATTGATTCAGATACAGTGCGTTTTGTTCTTTGAACTTTGCTGCGATTGTTTTACGATTATACATAAATAGGGAAGGAGACCCCTTTGTGGATACTTTAATAATTTTTTCACTTTGAAGCACTAAGTGCTAAATGGTCTTAGGTTAAGAAAAAAATAAATCTTAACTTTTAGTGAATTTATCTACCTTCAAAGGTACATCTTACAAAATAATAAATAAAAAATTGTATGTATTTACTTAACACAAAATAATGCGAAAGGTGCCCTCAATAAATAGCCAAACTTTGATAAGTGAAGCGAAAAAATTATATTTTTATACAAAAAATGTTTAAAATAGAATATTATGGCGTTTATTGAAAATCGTATGGCTGGAATTATAACGATTGTTATTATTACCTTAAAATACCTACCTTATTTTTATTCCCGTTACGGCACCATTTGGTGCGGTTCGAAAAATGAATTAAAAATATTAGTAAAGCATTCCAGTGTGTAGTTCACTAAAACCCCGATAAATCAGTTCAGTTCTTTATTATTTTTTAAGACATTTGAAGTAGGTATTCTAGTAACAACAGAATAATACATTAATGTATAAAGTAAAATGTAGCTGTCCGAGTCATCGTTTGGATTCTGAAGTACCAGGATAACATAGCTATGGAGGCGGTAGTTATAGTAAGCAGGAAATGATTTTTTTCTAACCAATCGCAACTATAACTACCTTCTCCATAGCTATGTTATCCTGGTACTTTAGAATCCAAACGATAATTCGCAAAGCTACATTGTCCTTGTACTTTAGACCATTACTAGAATACCTACTTCTTCTCTTCTACTTGGTGCCGTAACGGGAATGCTTTAATAATATTTTAAATTCATTTTTTGAATCGCACCAATTGGTGCCGTAATGGGAATGCTTTTGGTGCCGTTCAAATGGTGCGGTTCAAATCGGTGCCGTAACTGGAATTATCATTAAAAAAAACTGTTAGAGCAAAAAGTGTCCAGAACCGTAGCTTCCTCCCTACATCAGATTGCCCAACCGTATATTTTTTCATTGCTATTAACCTACTTCTGTGTTTCTGATGCGGAAGTAAGCTGATTACTTTTCTGTTTTGACGTTCAAGTGTCATATTTGTGTCTGGCAAAATGAGATGAGAGAGATGAGAGAACTGTAGAAGATGTGGTTTTGGAAAATTAACTTTGACCCAGGCGTCATGACATGACCTACTAGTACTACTGTATCCCAACAACCTTTTGTTTTGGTAATGGTAATCGTAATCGTATTATTTTATTGAAAAACCAGAGCAACGCAGCGCCCGCCCCGCTACGGTCATTTAAAACCTAGTTAACGTATGGCCTTTTACAGCATTGGCAATATTTTGACGGAGCAAGAGGGGCTATCATACATATTTTCAAGACAGAATAGTACCGTTTACTAATACTCCTACACCCGTTTGCACTAAACTTAAAAATCCCCTAAGTCTTTTCCTAGCTAACTTAAGACATTCTTAACAAAAAATTGCTTTGCACTAACCTTAGGACATTCTTAAATGCACTTTTGGCTATTCTTAACTTACGGGCCCAATATCGAGCGCCTAAGGCTTAAGAAATACCTATATCAGTGATTATTGTCTGTGGCATTGTGAGCAAAGAGTAGTGCGACAAGCTTTTCTGTTCCAGTGATTATCTTTGGAACTAAAACAGTTTTCATACGACAGTCCATTTTGACAGCTAATTTCGTATTGCAAGTGACTCCTGTGTCACGGCTGTCACCGGAACAGAAAAGCTTGTGGCTTTTGTATTCTTGTTTGCTAGATAGAGACACAATACATGTGATACGTCATTCATCATTTATTTAAAAAAAACATTACAGATCGACAATCTTTTCTGGTCCCATGACAGCGGCGCTTATGTTTAGCAGCAAAACATGAAAGTATTAGCAAAATGACATTAAAAACAAAACTCGTTAGTTCTAGTTTTGGCCACCGGAACAGAAAAGGTTGCGCACTGTATTTATGTTTTTCCTGACAGTTGAGCTCAGTTGACTTTTTCTTTTCTCGGTGAATTACTCCTACCAAATAAAATAGACAACGCCTTAGCTTTTGTCTCCTTTTAACTTACGAAGGAATCAATGAGAAGTTTCAACCAAAAAAATATCCAGTGACCTACTTTACCTCGCCAGGTTTAAAATCCATAAACAATTAATATTTGAATTCATTCATTCATTCTTTTAGCAAGGTGATGACTAATTTACGACGTAGTCTGTCAGTGCAAACAAAAATTTTAGCTCGGCTGTTTTAGGCTGTTTCTAAGCTAAGATGTATCTTATCTATGACAAGCTCAACCCGAGTTTAGTGCAAACGGGCACTAAATTCTGATAACGTCTATGCAATAAAAAGCTTTATTTGCCTCTGTCCAAATTCTACTATACGCTCTCTCAATGTAAGTAATCAGCAACGCGTCTCCAGGCGACAGTATAATTGTAGGAAAAGTAAAACCACGTGTGCATCCCTGAGGGTAGTAGAGTGGGAAGTACGGTCGCCAGCACGTCGGGTTACTACAAAATGTCAAAATTTATTAATTGGAACTGAACTCTATCTGTTGGACATAAGGTTGAATTTTATTTAAAGAAATTTGACAGTTTGTAGTAACCTGACGTGCTGGCGACTGTACATTCTGTAAGATACGTACTTAATTCAATATCCTAATGTTAGCTTTTAGCAACAACGGTTGAATACTAAAAAAGCAGTTTGAGAAAAAAATGACAATAAGTAACATGAAAAACGACCAGTCAAAAACTTACGAAGAACAGCTGACCCAACTCAACTATTATTATTCGCCTGCGTGGACTACACGACGTTATCCCGCGGGAATGTGACATTTTTTCGAGGTAAACAGTAGCCTATGTTTCTCTCCAGGCTCCAAAGTATCTGTGTCCCAAATTTCGGCCAAATCCGATCAGCCGTTTTGGCGTGATTGAGTAACAAACATACAAACATCCAAACATCTAAACTTTCACATTTATAATATTAGTAGGAAGTAGGATGTTGGACCTTATTATTGGTCCTGAAATATGACCCACGTAATTCTTTTGTTTTAGCATGCTGCGTGCAATAGGTAGTTGACGAAACTTTTGCAATACAGAAACTGTAGACGAAACAGCGCACTCAAATGTAAAGGCTGATGTACCTACTGTCTGTTATAAATAAAAATATACAAATAAATAGTATTAAAATGTGTGTGTGCAGGACCGATCGTTGTGGAGATCCTTGGGGGAGGCCTATGCCCAGCAGTGGGCGTCGTATGGCTGATGATGATAAAAAGGTGTGTTTGTAACAAATCATAATTGATTTTGAATTCAGCACAATATACTTTTAGAAAAGATAGAGTAGGTATAAGTCTAATAAAATTCAATCTAGTTAGACCCAGTGCCTATTTGCTCAAATTTGTTTTTCTCAAATCGAGCGAAGCAGTAAATAGTAATGCTCAAAATAAGTTACAGATACGATTTGGCATTCACTAATAACGAAAAACCTTCCAGGTTATCTTTTGTAAAAAAGAACCTTCAGCATCAACGCATTAAATCTTCTAAACAGCGATTAAGGATAAAGAACAAGTTGAATATTACTTTTATCGAAACTTACTTTTCATTAGCTAAGGGCAAGATAATGTCAAAAAAAATCAGAGCCTTTTTAAGAAAATTCTTTTGTACTAAATTTGTAAGAAAGTGTATAAAAGAACAATTGTTAAAGTGTTCGAAGTTCCGAAGTAAGTCGTCCGTAAAGAAATAAGCCAAATTGTTTTTGAAGTGTTGTAAAAAGCAATTTTGGCAATAACATTTAGGTGTTGTTTTGTTAAGGGAATAGTGGCTATAGATTTGATTTTTAAGATTATACCTACTGTAAAAATATTCCTTTGAATGCAGTTCTTTTTGTTGTGCAGTTTTTTTATGTCAAGACAGTCATCAAGTATTTGCTCTATTTCTTACACAGAAATACGTAACATTATTACAAATTAACAAAACGTCATTACGTCTCTGAGAGAACACGAGCGAAAAGGCCGAATGTAGATAAAACAAACGAAATTAAATGAATACGACCTCCATAGAAAGATCTTTCGCCTTCTAAAAACACATTATGAAAGCTATCCAGGCCGCTGCCTATCGGGCCGACAAACATAAGACCGACCGTTCATGAATAGTTAAAAAGTGAGATTTATTAGGCCACATTCACAATACAATTAAGTTTAACAGCTCAAATAAAATGTAAAGCTTAGTTTATTGACTACTACAATCAAAGGAAGTCGTAGCATTTAACTGTCGTTATAAAAATAAATTCGTACTACGAATAAGCACTTTCTATTTTGATACCAAGCAAAATAATAGTAAGCAAAGAAAAATGTTTGCTTCAGATACGTGGATTTTGACGCAGTTTATCCCAAAATAAGAATCAGTTTAGTTTCTTCAGGCGTCTGTGTGAGCATAGGCTTATGAGGCAAAGGCATGCGCGCTGTAGACTTCGGGAGCGTAGAGCTTCAGTGGCGTTCGGCAACGCGCGGAGCCCGACCGCCCTCGAACCTTGTCGCGGCGACTAACCTCTTTCGAACTTACGTAAGTCAACAGAGATTTTAATTAAAAAACAAAGAAAATATAATACCTATACAGACTTTTTGGACGCGTAACCCTAACGATAAAACAAAAAAAATAAAATAAATACAGACTTAGTTGCCAGAGGTGTGCAACCTTTTGTGAGTGAACACATGACCAGTGTTTGTTTGTCATACTGGAGTTGAAAATACTTTTGGAAGATGTGTGCTCGTATTTTTTTGCATCGCTAGGTAAGTAATGAGGCGTATTGTTAAGGTTTACATTACAATGCAATCGTTTTCCGTTATCGCGTAAACACGCGTTTAAAGGTGATGTAAACAAGCCGATAGATTTAATAAATAGCTTCATTTCTCTTGGAAAGTGTATTGTTAATGCTTAATAGTGGAATTTCACTATTTTTTGTAGAAAAAAGAGGTTTTATTTGCCGTGAAAATGATTTGATAAAACAATTTTGTGATAACTTCGAGTACTGTAAAACGGGGTGAATAGAACTGCTGGGGTGAATAGACACAAAATTAAAACGGTTTTTTCATACTATTGCCATAGACATTAAATTTGTTAAAAAATTTAACCATGTTTTGTTTGTTTTAAAGGGCAAGATTTAGAATTTTCAAACAAATTGTTTATGGAAATCAAAACAAAACGCGTTTTAGTTTTGTGTCTATTCACCCCAGCAGTTCTATTCACCCCGTTTCACGGTACCTACACTTGCTCTGCTCGCGTTTTAAAATTAATTAATTAATTAGGGATTCTTTTATACAAAAACTTGGAGAAATTGGTGATTGACCGACATTGAATGGCATGATTTTGGTCTTAGGTATTTTAGCGAGCTTTAGGATTTTAATTAAGCCGTACTGCATGATTAAAAAGGCGATGAAAACTAGTCTGCTAACATTTTCAATTGGTGTTTTAGCAAAATTAAACTTTTAGGCTATGAAAATATTCATTAACTTGAGAACAAATATAAAGACACAGCATATTTTTAACATCTAAAAACACAATCAGCAATATTAGTATTCAAAACAAAAATTGTTTTATTTTGAATGAGTTTAATAAGTATACAGGTTGTTAGGGGCACCCTTGCAAAAACTTTAACTATGGCTTCAGGCCTTAATGCTGAACAACGCACAGCAAGATTTTTTGTCGGAAATGAAAAAAAATATTTCGACCCTCCATACAAAATGTCCCGATAAATTGCTAAATTTGTATGAAAAGTCCATTTTTTTTTTCATTTACAACAAAAAATCCTTGCTGTACGTTGTAAAACTTCTTCTTTCTTCTTGTAAACAGCCAGCAGTTCTGTAGAAAAGTACAATTCGGACTCGACCTATTTTGGTCGAGTCCGAATTGTACGATGTGTACGAATTGTCTCGATTTATCCCCTGAAATTTTCTAAGTAATAAAAAATTAAGGGAGTAACTTATTAAAGAAATGCGGTGTCTTCGGTCATCATACACGACAGAAGAGAGCTTTCAAACATTTTTTAATACCTACAAGGGAGGCATAACACTACTTACTTTGTAAACAAATAATTTTCAGCTTTACCGTGATATTTCATCTACGGGAAGCGTTCAAAAGCCAGTTATCTAATAAATAGCAGCTCATATCAAATGCAAGCGTAATCCTCTTAGCAACCGTTCCGTCGCTGTGACCGGAGGCAGTGTTTAGAACAATGAGACTGTTCTACTATTTTGGTATGCAGAGTTAGTTTTGCTAAACACGAGTTATGCTTCGCTTGAGACGTTAGTTTTGTAACTGCGAACTGCAGATAAATTTTGTTTTGTAGAAGGAATAAAGACTTTTTGGTGTTTCTACGTGTTTGGAGTTAAAATTATATTAAAAAAACCTTTTATTTAAAATCAAGCTTTTATTCAAATGTCCTAAAAAGAATAAAATAAACTTTGTATCAAGTCAAATCCAACAAATTTATTACATTAAACAATTTATATGTTTTAAAAGCTTGTCGTTTTATTTAATTTCATATGTCAAATATAAGTTAAAGCATTTGTGTTTAGTGCAAGCCCAGTAACAATAAAATCTCGCGACAAGCTTTTAAAACAAATAAATTGTTTAATGTAATAAATTTGTTGGATTTGACTTGATACAAAGTTTATTTTATTCTTTTTAGGACATTTGAATAAAAGCTTGATTTTAAATAAAAGGTTTTTTTAATATAATTTATTTTTGTATTTTTAGTTATTATTGGACGTGTTTCTAAGTTGCTTCATTTCATTTAATGCATAATTATTGCATGGTCGTTTGCCAGTTAATTTACTACAGTCTAGCTCTTCAACTGCATCAAGTCTGCAAACACACAAATATATTTTACCACCAAATAGAGATTGTAGATTCTTACTACAGACACACATATTCATTAAATACAAGGCATATTCACATAGGTATAAGAGAAGGAAGCACTGTATTACGAACAAGAATAGAAAACACAAATTAGACCCAATAAGACAAAAAGTTCAAAATAAAAATGTATGTGTGCCGTGCCGCAGCAGTACTCAATGGTCGCAGCTCAGCGTCATATTACTTGTCTTGCAACGCAAGCAAACGCTGATTTTCAGTTGTAAATTTTAGTACCTATTTCAAAAATAAATACTAAAGAACAAGACACATTTAAGTTTCTATCAAAGTTGATAAACATAGTACATAAAGAAAAAAAGGTTTTTTCTTTTCTGTAGGTAGACTATGGTTATATTGTATTAACTTGGAGCCATCTGTCGTTGACTTTAGTGAACTATTTATGTGCAAAGTGACACAACTTCGCGTTTTTTCCTTTTTTTTTATAGTTCGTTCGTTCTTATAGCCGCTACACACGTCCAGACCAGACCTAACCGCCGATTTGGTGCGGACGAACTTTGCTGTAAAGCAAATATAATCCGTGCTACACACGTTCGTACCAAATCAAAATTAAATCAAATCAAAAAATCAAAAAGCTACACCAAATCTGGTCTTGGCCAAGGCTTTGTATCACATCACTGAACAAGGCCTTGTATCACATCACTTTTTCTTATCAAATACCCACAGAAATCACCTGGATTTGCCAATGCAATGCAACGGGCTCGTAAAGAAAAAGACCTATTAACAAAAAAAGGTCTTGGATTTGAAAAAAAATTGAACGGTACCTGTCATAAAAGAATGACGAAAAATTCTTCAAAACCATTTTGAGTAGCCTGTAACTGACAGGGAAACTTCATTTTTAATTCAATGTAATTTTTTTAAGTAATTGAGAAAAAGCCTAAGTCCAGGGACTTTAAATTAATGTTTTAATATAAATAATAATAATTTTCACTTCTCATGCTCTAAAAGTACGCAAATATAGCCCTACGAAGCGGGACTAAATAACCACTTTAGTCCCTAGGGAGTAAAATGTAATTACTTTTTTAATTTCCTTCATGTGACATTAGATAAACTCAAACAGCCAGTGAATATACTATTAATTGTGAAGTGTGGACCATCTTCATTGCGAAAATGTTAAGATGTTTTTTGTTTCATGGTTTTTCCGCAAGGAAGGTGGCGCCATGTGTTTTAAATTGTCAATTTATGACTGGTTTAGCGGAAAAAACTTACTGCAAGTTTTTGGCGCCATTTTGGCGGGTTAGGTTGAGTGGATATTTTAATTAATCGCAATTTGTTTCATAGTGGATTTTGTGACTCAAGATAGGTGTGGTTTTTGTGCCCCAAGTGTCTACGCAACTGAACGATATGTAGAATGATTAAAATAGGCGCTATCTCGGTAAAGTGATGCCGAGTGTTTTATTATAGTGGTGTGGTGACTAACCTCAGCAAGAATTATCGAGAAGGTTGGCTTGACACACTTGACGCCAAAAACTCCAAGGAGCACTGGAATGTAACACACCTACATTCTTATGAAAACATAAGAAACTATAATAATTAAATAATACTCAATAATTGGCAGTATGGCTAAATGTCTTGGCCTGTCCTACAAAAGGGCGAATATTTTTACTACTACTACTACTGACCGCGAAAATGTCAGAATTTGTTAAATGTTTTTGTACTAAATTGACTAGTTTTCTCGCTCTCGAAGTGAAAAGTACAGTTTGCACCTCGAGACTAAACGCCAACTTAATATACCCTCGGTTTCATTGACTCCCTCCCACGCTCGGGAGCCAAACCACCTCTGGTATATAATGGCTTCGTTTAGTCCCTCGTTATAAAATATTCTATTGATAATCTCAAATTTATGTAAATAGTATATTATAGCATACTTTTCAAACAGACTGTTTTTTTGTCTCCATAGCAATTATGTGACATGAACTCATGTTCTTTCTCAAATAACCAATTCAAATCAGCTGTCGGGTTGGGACGTGTGTTCTATTACTAGTTGAATTTAGATAGTGCGCCAGATAAGTCTGCGCGGGGTCAAAATCGAATACTAATATTTTCCATAAGCTTAGAACAAAATAATGTACTGTAACTAGCGCCATAAACGCCCCAGTCGCAGAGTTATCTGACACGCACTCTATGAAGATTGCGCTCGCTGAATGCTCGCTGATTATAACTTTATGGTACCTACCTACATTGACAAAGTGTCAAGTAACCATCACAACAAAACAAGAATATAGTACTTGAAAATTTGCAAGAATTCTGAATTGATAACTATACTGATTATATATTTAATTGCATTGTCATCGGAACTAAAGGTGAATTCCAAATTTCAGCTCAATCGGACATTGGTAAGTGGGTCAAATTTAGCTCGCAAGATTTGACGAACGGACATGCATACATGCATACATACACTGCAAGTTAAATAAAAGCTTGTAAAAATAACGCGAGTGTAAGAGTTGTTTAAGCCTGTTTTATAGCACATACGAGCCTGGAAAGCCTATTTGGACTAAGCCAGCGCTGTGAAGTACGAACGATTGTCACATCACGAATACAGTTGTGGGTAAATTGAAATAAAAAATAATAATAATTACGCAACTGTATATTGTGTTTATAACTATTTTTTTATTATTATTTTTTTGCTTAAATTAATGTTAGCCTAAGACGGTGAATGCCAGTGTGCGGACAAACTAATTCTGGTTTTTGTCACACTGTTTCAAGATAATTTATATTTTTAAGTAGGAGGTACACCTTGTAAATTCTTAATAAATAAATAAATAAATAATTTACTTTTTATAACATTTGTTCATACAACATTAGCGATGCGCCAGCACATATATTATAATAGTACATGCGACTATCATGTACCAAGAATTTATAGGCTTCTAAAGCCTGAAACCTAGTCTTCAACGTACAACCAGGGACAAATTCGGTGAACCACCTCATATTTATTTTCGTGTGGCTGGCATATCAATGTTCACTTGCAATCCCTACTTATCCGTAATTGCTTATGCATTGTACTACCCTAACTTAAACATTACCAAATATTTAGTAAAAGGGTCTGCACGATAATGGCGAATGGTAAGGCACCAGCCACACGAAAAGAAGTAAGAGGTGGTTCACCAAATTTGTCCCTGCCTGTACGTATTACACATTAATGTATTGGGAATAAAATACAGAGCTATAAAATGTGATCATAAAAAGTCTAATGTAAAAAATAGGTAGGTATATTGGAAAGGCATAAAACTATGAGTCTGACTTCACATAAAAAAAAAATTGGCGGTCAATTTTGTGAAAGAAAACTTTTTGTGTCAGTGTAGCCACCGTTTGGCATTTTGAATCATGGCAGGCCCTAGCTCGGAATTCTTTGAGAGTCTCCATTAAAGCATGAGTCTATTCATTCATTCATGCTCTCATCACCCACTAATGGACCGAATTTATCTTCCCTATCAATAGCATGCGAATTTATCGACTTCGGCAATACATAAAAATATTATCTAGGTTCCTATATGGCTGGCATTTCAATGATATGAAATATTCTTATTAATTTACTTCTCAAGTCCTTTATGAATTGGTACTTTTAAAAGGTTATTAAGAATCAAATGTAAACACAACCAATCAAAATCAGTCTGATAAGACTATCGGAGAGAAAAATCGGACGTGTATTCCCAGCCTTTAGTCGTTATAACAAATACGAGTATAATTATTACGATGGTTATATAAAACCAAATAAGATCAAAATGACCGATATAGCAAGGATTAGTTGAAGTGCTGTTATAAAAAAAAATGGCCTGCGGAAAAATTTGTCGCTCTCGCATCGGTTTATTTAGCCACCAAAAAATTTGCTTCCGAGGCACTGATTAAATCCTCTGCAATAGACGTAAAGGCCTATACTACTACTACTACTGTTATGAGAAATTTTTACTATGTAATATGAACGTTATTTAAATGTAATTATACCAAATGAAGTTATATCATCCATAACGCACCCTATACTATACTTATGCTTGAAAATCCTCAGGTGTTTAAGTACTGGTATTTTAAGTTATAAATTGTAAGGAAATATTTTTTTTTGTTCACAACGGTGTAGCACTTAGCCTTCATCACACGATGTTAAGTGGTAATATGTACAACAATATTAATTTACTATCTCCTTACTTGAAAGCCCAGAAATGAGGTGGCGTCCTTCATAGGGAGCAATGCCACGGCACACTTTGCTCGAATGAGGAAAACTGCGACAGAGATTTGTTTGCAATACAATATCTGGCTTTCAAAATGGGCCACTTTGAATGATAATTCACCAAGTAGGTCACTGATGCCCGAATACTCGTACGCTACTTATCTTTGGGAGCGTCTCACACATCGCCCTGTCACTTTTAATGTCAAACGTATGAAAGAGATGCCATGATGTTTGAGACGCTCCCAAAGATAATTAACGTTCGAGAATTCGGGCGTGAGTAAAGCAGTCATAATCATTATTTATCTACCTTTACCTGCCTGGGCGCTGGTCATAATAATAGGCACGGAGAATGGGTCATGACGTCATGGCCCACCACGCAGGCCCAATATGAAACCTCACGAAAATGGGTATTTGTAGAATCTATTGCTCTCTCACTCTATCTATTGCTCCCCTACAGGACGCAATAGAGACAACTGCAGCTCGAACCGCAAATACCAATTAAAATTACACAAAATCAACATTTCGTGGTACCCTGATTTCTTTTCCAAGAAAATTTTCTTTCCATTTAAAATTTAAGAAAGAATTTAAGCAGAAAATTCGGTAATTTTTAGGCATTTTTTAATTGAGGAAAAAAGGGAAACATAGAGACATGTCAATAGTGATCATAGATGTTTTGGAAAAAAAAAACCTATATTTACTTATTGCTCTACTGGCAAAATCCAGGGAGGAAACCGGGTAGGTTCTAAGTTTGTATGAAAAACGGCCCTTGTGATTCGCTCTTAACAACTGTAAAATGCAGCTGGAGTCAACGGCTTAACGTGTCTTCGGAAGCAAGGAGAACGAAATAATAATACATCCACATTAGTAAAAAAACATTCCAGGCCAGCCACGAATCTGGCCCTATGGTTAAAGATGTTCATATTGAGCTTTAGTATCACTCCTTGAAAAGTTTGTACCTACTAATTAAAAATTAAGGCTCTTCCTCATATCCGAAGTAGAATGCGCACCAGATAAGTTTGGTAACAGAGTACATTAGCTCTTTTTTGTTCTAAGGTTATGTTAAATTATTAGTTCCGACCGCGCGCAGACTTATCTGGCGCGCACTCTAGCCATAATGCACCAATTTGTCGCTACACGTGGATGCTCTGCTACTTTCAGTTTTTGTATGCAAGCGAGAGTGCCAAAAGTTTTTGCGCACTGCGTCGCTTCTCTGCCTGAATATGTATGGACTGTAGGTACTAAACTTGCCAATTCAAATTCTGTTATTTTATCCATCTCGATGCACTATTGAATATCTTGTAGATACATCGCTGCTCCTTTGGAGTAGGCCTGTTGTTTATAGTTAGTTGTGTTATGAGTTGACGTACTTGTTTTTGAAATAACATTTTCACAAAGTCAGACAACAAACACTGTCGTAACACACGCCCTTAAGTATGATGTAGATTTCTTCAAATTTTCTATTCTTCATTTGAAATGATATTTAAAGTTATTTCAAAAATCAGTAAATCTGTTTGTTTTTGAAAAGTACCTCGGTCTTACTTTAATAAAATTTTAAAATAGTGTGTAAACATTACAAAGTACTTGTTACAATCTAGCACAAAGCTGTTAATCTATGAAAAGCACTTTTTATGTATTGTTTGTTGATTGTAATCTGTTTAGTTGTTTATAAAAATTTAGCATTATGAAATAAAGTAATAAGGTGTTTTTGTCTAAAATATTTTTTAAGGACAAGCTTTTTTGCTTACTGGATTTTATAGTGCATCATAACAAACCTGTCTGCAATTTCAGCTCAATCGGACACTGGAAAGTGCGTCAAAAGCTTGCAAGATTTGACTCGAACGGACATAAATACTTACATACACTGCAAGTTAAATATAAGCTTAAATAAAACATTAATGCCCGTTTGCACTAAACTCGGGTTGAGCTTGTCATAGATAAGATACATCTTAGCTTAGGAACAGCCTAAAACAGCCGAGCTAAAATTTTTGTTTGCACTGACAGACTACGTCGTAAATTAGTCATCACCTTGCTAAAAGAATGAATGAATGAATTCAAATATTAATTGTTTATGGATTTTAAACCTGGCGAGGTAAAGTAGGTCACTGGATATTTTTTTTGGTTGAAACTTCTCATTGATTCCTTCGTAAGTTAAAAGGAGACAAAAGCTAAGGCGTTGTCTATTTTATTTGGTAGGAGTAATTCACCGAGAAAAGAAAAAGTCAACTGAGCTCAACTGTCAGGAAAATCATAAATACAGTGCGCAACCTTTTCTGTTCCGGTGGCCAAAACTAGAACTAACGAGTTTTGTTTTTAATGTCATTTTGCTAATACTTTCATGTTTTGCTGCTAAACATAAGCGCCGCTGTCATGGGAACAGAAAAAATTGTCGATCTGTAATGTTTTTTTTTAATAAATGATGAATGACGTATGTCACATGTGTTGTGTCTCTATCTAGCAAACAAGAATACAAAAGCCACAAGCTTTTCTGTTCCGGTGACAGCCGTGACACAGGAGTCACTTGCAATACGAAATTAGCTGTCAATATGGACTGTCGTATGAAAACTGTTTTAGTTCCAAAGATAATCACCGGAACAGAAAAGCTTGTCGCACTACTCTTTGCTCACAATGCCACAGACAATAACCACTGATATAGGTATTTCTTAAGCCTTAGGCGCTCGATATTGGGCCCGTAAGTTAAGAATAGCCAAAAGTGCATTTAAGAATGTCCTAAGGTTAGTGCAAAGCAATTTTCTGTTAAGAATGTCTTAAGTTAGCTAGGAAAAGACTTAGGCGATTTTTAAGTTTAGTGCAAACGGGTGTAATTTTTTCTAAATACTTCATTTTCCATTTTTCTGTAACAAAAATTGCATTGTGAATGCAAAAAACTAAAAATTAAAATAAGTATTAATTTTGACTCTATACATAAAATACCTGTAAAATTCAGATTGAAAGGAGATATTTTAATATAAAATTACTCAAAGGGATCACGAGGAAGCCATATAAAATTAATATTGTAATTGAAAAGCCGTAAGTTTGTATGTTTAATATTAATTTAAAACGTGTCATAATCCGTCACATAATGTCGTGATTAACACCGAAATAATGAATTTTTTTGTTTGTTTTATTAATAAATTCGTGTCTTATTTTAATTTCTGAGATCCTTTAATTAAAATAATTGATGAAGCTAGTAAAGTTTCGTGATATTTTTTTTATTTGTTTAATTAATAAATTCGTGTCATATTTTAGTATCTGAGATCTTTTAATTAAAATCATCAATGAAGCTTGTAAAGTTTCGTGAGTATAATAAATATTGTTTCAATACCAAATTTTGCAAAATTCATAACACCTAATCTTCATAACACTAGTGGTTAAGCTACTGCTAAACAACTTGTGTTATGAATGATTGGAAGCAAGGACGGGTTACAAAATACAACCCAGACACGAGAAAATATCGAAAAGTTGGTGTTCGACATTTACCCGCGAATAAACCGGTGCCTACCACTCAACCACGGCGGTCGTCAAATAATATAAACGCCAGAGATGTTAAATAAATATTTACTGGTTGACTGACCTGATGGTATTGTGAGGTAGTGACCCTGCCTAATGAACCAGGGATCGCGTGTTCGACCGTTCGACCCCTTCAGGCATTAATATTCATGTGACGAACATTGGTGACGCTCCCGTAAGTAGGTTGATTATAACATCATTTGGTGTGATATCTGTAACACAAGTCTATGAGCTACTTGTATGGAATCAGATCTTGTGAGTTTCTTAAGAAAAAAAGTGTGGTTATATTTTAATTTGAAAATGGCACTTATAAATTACCTACAGCCTAGACTAAAATATTAAAGATAAAACTATGTTATTAAAATATATATGGGCTAAAATCCTTTCACAGTGTCATTTTATTCTAGATTTTGTAATGTTTAGGTATAATGCGAACCTATTTCTCTGCAAAGTCGGGTTCCATTACATAGTTTCGGCGGAGTAAGATATCGCATTAGCATTATTGGAACACCGACTTTATGTCTGATCAGCAAGGATACCACGTAAGTGAATTCAGAAACTCAACTGGGTAATTTTTAGCGTCTCGTCCTGTTCAACTACATTATTGAAGGAAGTATAAAGCCTGTCTTTATCTCCAACAATTTTTGCTAAAATTTTCTTGTTGATTGATGCGGTTTGGTCATTTCTTGGGCTTAGTGCGGCCCGTTTACATAACCAAAAATTTTCCCGCCTCGATATACTGTGGAGGTCTTCAAAAATTAACTGGATAAATTCCTTTTCGAAAGCAACAAATTTTCCAAGTATTTCAGGAAGATTCATCTGACCATATTCTTCAGAAAGGAGTCATTCACCAATTATTAATAGAATACCGGGAAATTCTTGGGTATGTGAACTACCGCCAAGCTGGGCGGTAGTTGGGCTAGCTCTCATATTAACTGATAATCCGATCCGATTAACTTTTGTATCTAGGGCCGTAGTTAAAGAATGTTTTAAAGAGGCGTTAATCTCATCTGCTCTAGTCCCCCGACTTCTAACTAGAAGGTCGAAAATCTCCCGAGAACAAAACTGTGACGTTATCCATTGGCCTGTCATCTCGACGAATATCACGAAATGTTCTATCCATAGCGTCTTGTGTGCATTTGTTCCATACACAAAAATCCTGAAACACTTTTGCTTTCTCACAGTTTCGTAATACAGGACATGTTGGTATTTCAGTTCTGTCTAAATCAATTGGGATTTTAAACATTGTATGTGCCGTCTTTCCGCCTGGAAGCAATGTGGCAGTAATTCCTGACGATGCTACTGCAAGAGCGATCTTATTCTGTCGCCTGATTTCAGCAAGGATTGCTTTCATCAAATAAGTTTTTCTAGTGCCACGCCTGGGGCATCTAGGAATAACAGCTTTCGTTGCTTAGAAAACTTCGGACAACCGTATTAAATATTTCCCTCTGTTCCATTGTGAAATTTAATGTCATCAACTACGAAAGTTAATTCCGTGGAGCAGTACTTAGTTTGTTCCAGCGATGTATTCTCTATTAACGCGTGGTTGATAGGGCTATGCGTGGGGGACAGTTAGGTCGCAGTCACTGAGAGAGTTGCCTCCAATTGAAAAGACATGTATCATAAAGAGAACAAAGGGAACTTTTTAACACTGTCATTCGTTGGACTGATTTCGCCGTCCGAGTTGTTCCTCAAAGTACCTATTATTATTTATAGGGGGGACGCCAGCGAAGCCGGACGGGTGATCAAAAAAAAAAAAAGTAAGTCAAAGTACCTAAAAATTGTATGAAAAAAATGTCTTATACTCTTCCCACAGTGTTAAAGGTGGTTAGAGGGACCGAAAGAGCACAAAACACTAACATCATGGCAAACAAATGAGCTTCTTGACACAAATTGAAAAACGCCAAAAGTGTCGTATGATGGGGATTTTCCCTCCGCTCTCCGTTGCTGGGGTCAACATAATATTCGCTGGCCATTTTCTAAGTAAACGTCTAGGTACATAGCAGTGGGATGATGTTCATGGATGGGGAATCCTCGCCAAATAGATTCAGATGTACTTATGTACCGACCAGATTGACTTTCTTCTAGGCATGGTTGTGTGGCGACATCTAGACGACGCGCACATGGACACATAGCACGGAGCTTCAACCTCGTAGCGATAGATGGCGCTAGCAGTCAATGACGGACTTATGTGGAGAACCTACATCGCGCCCGCACAGTTATTCAGCATAGTTCATACATATAGAACTTCCGACATACAACCATCGGACAGTTGTCCCCGGGCTAACAACACCTAGCCCGGAAGGAAGACACAACATTAGGCTTCCTTTACCAAGTTGCATCATTTCCCACATTGGTGACCCCTACGGAGCAAATCAAGCACCTTCTCCACCAGCGCCAGCACGTCTTCACCAGCGCCAGCACCGTCTCCACCAGCGCCAGCACCGTCTCTACCAGCGCCAGCAACCGTCTTCATCAGCGCCAGTATCGTCTCCACCAGCGCAGCCATCACTCCTCCCGACCCTCATCCAGCAACCTTCAGCAGTCGCACAGCAAGCCAGCACAACCCGCCTCAAGGTTCCATCGCAGCATCGTCCGACGCAACCTGGACCTTCGGCAGCACCCGACGGCATCATCCCGACCTGGCATCCTCGCAGCCCACGTCTCTGGAGCATCACTGGGCCCTTACTCCAGCGTGGCAGCTCTGCGCGCCAGCAGCTCGGACCCACCGTCACAACGCACACTCCATCCCGACTCACCGTGGACGTCCCGACTCACCGTGGACAGGAGCAGCGACCAGCAGCCACCCCGCACCGTCTCGACTCACCGCAGACGAAGTCTCGACTCACCGTAGACTGGGGCATCCTGCAGCACCCTCTGGCTCTTGCAAGCTCTCACGCACTGACTGCTGAGCTATCATTGGATCGACCTCCGGTCTAGGAGGGGAGTGATGTGGCGACATCTAGACGACGCGCACATGGACACATAGCACGGAGCTTCAACCTCGTAGCGATAGATGGCGCTAGCAGTCAATGACGGACTTATGTGGAGAACCTACATCGCGCCCGCAAAGTTATTCAGCATAGTTCATACATATAGAACTTCCGACATACAACCATCGGACAGTTGTCCCCGGGCTAACAACACCTAGCCCGGAAGTAAGACACAACATTAGGCTTCCTTTACCAAGTTGCATCATTTCCCACAGTTGTAATCTTAGTGACTGCTCCCCTGCGTTACCGGGTGCCTACACGTGTCACTAAGATAACGAAAGAAAATAAAGAGGCACCGTAAATAACATAAACCCAAAGGCATAAGTATATGTACATAAATGGGAGTTTTAGCCAGTAACGCCTATTTTCGACCTTAACTGTTTCTGCCTTCACCACGTGGAGGTATTCCCAGCTTATGTTATTATATTAGGTAAGTGTAAATTTGTTCTCAAATAGAAACATGTTCTCATATTATGTTAAAATTTATTCGTACAAAAGCAAATGCTTATCAGACTGAAAATTTTTTCGTTAGGCGCCTTTTCTATATCTCCCATAGTTTAAGCTGTACCTAGGTACTATAGGGTTCCACATCAGATATTCCAGTTTCAGACCTTTGATTCTTGTACATCGACAGACAATGCTTATCATGCTAATAAGTTTTCTTCCGGCGCTTAGGTGTACTATTATGGTGCCAAGCCAGGTGTACCAGATCTTCGATTTTAACGTCACCAGGAAATGTTTATCATGCTGAACCACTTTCCATAAGGCGCTATTTTCATATCTCTCATAGTTTAGCTGTACTGTTAAGGTTCCACGTCAGGTATTCCGATCTTCAAAATAAAGCATATCAATAGCTATACAACAAAAAAGTTTTATTCAAATCTGTCCAGTAGCTCTGAAGATTAGCCTGTCCAAACAGACACACGAACATTTTAAAAATCGTCGATTCATATTCTATTTCTATTTTTACATCGCCCTATTTATTATAAGTACATTAGTTTTTCGTAAATGTACTCAATGTACGACACACTGGTTTTACTGTTTTATTATACATAATATATATGTATTTATATTGATATTACGATGATGAATTGAATATTAATACTTAAACAAAACGTGTGCCACCAAGTTCTTTTGTGAAATATGCGTGGTGTAATCTCTTTTTTCATCGTCCGTTGAATTTCTCAGAGTTTCCTACGGAAAATGAATAAAACCGGCTCGTCGAGAATCGTATAATAGTAATTTTCTCAACCCTTGAGGGAAATCAAGCGTGTCACGAGAAATCACAGTGCGTAAAGAGTATTACAAATAAATGAAAAATAAATACCCACTCAAATTATGTCTGCAGGCAGTACACAATTGAAAAAGAGCCTTTCATCAGAAATAATGTAAGTTTCAATTTTCCATTCCTTATTTATTCAACCAACGATTGATTGAAGGGATATGAAATCTTGTTGATTTTTTAGCAATATCAGTGAATAGATATAGCTGAAATTTGGTAAACTATGTACTTTTTGGAAATTATTTAATTTAATTTAGCAGGTTTACATATTTATATATTGTTTTTTATTTTAAAGATTGTGTATAAAATAGGTAAGTACTTATTAAAAAAATGGAGATTTATAAATTTGATATCATTTGTCGTTAATTTTACTTAAAGGTCTCCAATAATTAAACAATGCTGAAAACACAGACTTAGATAAGACTAGCGGATCCTCGCGGTTTCACCCGCGTGGTACCCGGTCCCGTGAGAATATCGGGATAAAATATAGCCTATGTCACTCTGGAAAAATGTAGCTTTCTAATGGTGAAAGAATTTTCTAAATCGGTCCAGTAGTTTCGGAGCCTATTAGATGCAAACAAACAAACAAATCTTTCCTCTTTATAATATTCTAGTATAGATGATGGTAGCTTGCCAGGCGGACTTCAAACAAGCCCTACCACCAACCAAAATCATTACTTGACAAACATAAAAGGAAGTTATAGAAATGATAAAACAATTGTTCCAGCGTTAAGTCCTCCTTTTGTACCCTATTTAATGTTATTGTACTGTACAATAAAGTAATAGAATAAAATCTATACCTACTTAATATTATAAATATGTGAAAGAGTATTTGTGTGTTAGCTCGTCTTTCACGTCAAAATGGAGCAACGGGTCAATGTGGTTTTTGCCAGTGTGTGTTGCCAGTTTTGACATATGGAAGCGAGACGTGGTCCTTTACTGTGGGTCTCATAAGAAGGCTCAATATCACCCAGCGAGCAATGGAGAGAGCGAGGCTCGGTATTTCCCTGCGTGATTGAATCAGAAATGATAAGATCCGCTGGAGAACTAAATCGACCCACATCACTCGAAGGATTGCATTGTTGAAGTGGCAGTGGGCGGGACACTGAAGAACCACTGGTCGTTGGGGCGGAAAGGTTCTCGTTTGGCGACCACGTACCGGAAGACGTTCCGTGGGTAGGCCCCTTACAAGGTGGACCGAGGATCTAGTCAAGGTCGCGGTAAGCCGCTGGATGTGGGCAGCGCAGGACCGATCGTTGTGGAGATCCTTGGGGGAGACCTATGCCCAGCAGTGGGTGTCGTTCGGCTGACATGATGAAGAATAAGTAAATTTTCAAGACAGTAAAATACAGATAGGATCAAGCATTTCTCTAGAATTGTCCTAGTTTACAAAATACTGTGCAATGCAATCTGCAAACTGGCAAAATTGCAGTGCCATCATAGCTTCAAAACGTACCAAGAACACTTTCTTTGGAACTACAGAACTCTGAGAAAAGGCTAGAAAGTATCGCTTCGGTGTTATGCACGTGGACACCATGATAAAATGAATAAATTCATTAAATTCCGGAGAAATATATGTGAAAAAGGAGAAATATATGTAATACATATGGCATTGTTGGCTTTTTTGGTTATCTCAGTGGAAACTTGCTTTCTCGAACTTCTGGGCTCGTGGAGGTTAGACCTAGCGAGTGGACTCACCTCCCATCCGAGGACAGGAGCACAAGCCGCGTATTTAATTTGTGACAAGAGGTACCTACTGCCTGACTAAAAACCATAGCTTTCCGATACCTCATGCCGTTTGATGGAGTAGCGTAGATATAGCAGTAATATAACGTAACATTGTGTAGCGCGAAATTACATTCTATAACAATTGCATTTTGCAATAACATGTTAGAGAATTTGTTTAAAAGGTTAGCCAACAAAATATGTAATGCGACATTCTATAACGTTATATAACTGCTGTGTGCGAAACACCTTATCTAACTTTATACCAAACAATTTCAAGTCATCATCATGATCATCATTTCAAGTGTTCTGTAGCAATAAACTCAAAGCTACAGAAATAACAGTCTTCATCATCATATTATCTTGGAATCAAACTGAGTCTCTTACCACACCAATGACTACCAAACCAACCAACCGTTTCGTTTGCCCACAGTTGATTGGGTTAGCATCAACTGAAAGCGCCAGTAATTGCATCATTAATGGTTCCAATTTTAATTAATATCTAAATAGGTATACTTTACCGGCCAACGTGAAGCTCATTTGAAATCCAATCATGCTCGATAATGATAGCCCCACCGCAGATTTTGCGGTCATGGTGTTTCATACTCTTGTTGATTTGCCGAGTAGTAAAATAATGTAAAGTTTAAATTTACTATAAATTTAAATTTTCTCTGTATAATTATGGTGATCATTGATCATCGTGAGAAAAATCGAAGGAAAAAGGCGCACTGGATATAGGAAGAAATCGTTGCTGATGAATGTTTGGGATAGGACTGGGATCAATTCCGCCAGAAATTGTTTCGCCTCGCAATTGATAGGGAAGAGTTCGGGAAAATTGCGGACAAGTACAATACATGTTTGACAGCAGTATTGATGTAGTTGCATGGGTATAGTAAACGGTAGAGCTAATGGTAGAGCTAAAGGGCGGCGGAGGCGACGCTTCGCGCACCTCATTCCCCTGTAGCGGGGCGGTGAGGGCGACGGCGTTGATAGCTCTCGCCAGTATCGCATGGTCCCATCACAAGCTACGAGACGGCTGTCGCTTTGGATCGTAGGGGAGCATGCCACAACGATCCCCCAATTACGAAGAACCGTCACTAGAGAGGGGGGGAACAAGCTAGGAGCCCGAAACGCCGGGACGGCCGTCGGACCGTAAGGAAGCATGCCACAATGATCCCCCGGTTACGAGGAACCGACGCCTGAGAGAAAAAAAAAAAGATTTTATGACTTTGTAGCACTTTACTTTAACGTGCTACTACTACCTTTTACTCAAACCATACCTATACACCCGGCATAATTGTTAACCTTCATTCGATGTCGACTGTACACAAACCTCAAATCACAAAGTGGTATCAAATTATAAATAGTATATTATCGGAATCGAAGCTATTTGTTCATCTAACGATGTTAATTTGTTATGGGAACTCAATAAATATTGAGAGGGTCGATCTCCAAATATATGAGAGCGTCTATGCTACATTGTCATTAGCCCAAATAATGATGCTACAAAACAAATTGGCTGGTGACGCAGGAAGATTGATCGTTTCGCATGGAACACATGATAATGTGATACTTCCCGAAGTATAATTTGAGTGACTTTCCAGAGTAATATGGAAAGAAAGCTTTCCCGTGTTCTTCCGAGTTTCCTTGTCGACACGCAATGAGTTTGTAATAAATATGGTTATGAAAATATGATTCTCAAACTTTAGTGTATTATGGGAGTATTCCGCATTACTTTTCCGATCGCGCAGATTAATTATTAAATAGTTATTTTTGGTACGGTAACTATCAATCACAGAACACGGAAAGATTTTTTTCTCTTGTAATCAATGTTTAATTAAATGGTTAAGTACTGTATTGTTATTGAAATGCTTTATGTACAAGATTTAAATTAAGTATATTTTTTTTTATTTCGCGATTTACAAGACACCAATATTATATAACTAGGTTGTAGTATATTAATTCATGGCTAAATAATTCGCACTAACAGAGAGGTGAAATTATTTTTCGAATTTTTTTATTAAGTATTTATATTTTTAACTAGCTTTCCGCCCGCGGCTTCACCCGCGTGGACTACACGACGTTATCCCGCGTGAATCTGATATTTTTCCGGGATATAAAGTAGCATTATGTTCCTCTCCAGGCTACAAAGTATCTGTGTCCCGAATTTCAGCCAAATCCGTTCAGCCGTTTTGGCGTGATTGAGTAACAAATATACAAACATCCAAACATCTAAACTTTCACATTTATAATATTAGTAGGATATTATTTTCTGCGTACTAAAGTCTAAATCATCAGTCAAGGATAAATTTACAATCGAGCTAATTATTTATTATCCTCATGAGCGTCCCAGATTCCACGTCGGTGTATGATAGATAGCAATAATTTATGCTCCAGGATTTATAATAGTCCCACGAGATGTAAGTAAGTACTTACATACTTATTTCGCAGTGAGGGTTTTATCTTATGTAATTTACTCCACACAGTTATTTATAACGAAAGTGAATATTTACTTTTATTTATAGGATATATACTTACTATTTATAACGCATAAATATTTAAAAATGTTTTACATAAGTAATATAGGAGTTCATATGGAGATGGAAAGTGACTTTACTTACATTTTCAATTTGATGACTCTCTATGAAATAAGTCAGGGAGAAAAAAATTGCCCTTGGCGAGTTTCTTGCCGTTCTCAAGGCCTCCCGCGAAGCTGCGTTGACGTTCATAAGTGCTGTATCAGCCTGAAATCAATCAATAGTTTTGAATTTTGAATTAAATCAGTGATATAAATGATAATTTAATAATCACAAAATCAGATAAGGTTTTAGGTAATATTGCTGTTGACCAATCTGTAACTACGAGTAGGTATTATTTTTGTAAGCTCGATTAATGACGTGCAGAAAATGTGGTAGGTACCTACTGGTATTATTTTCAAGGTCGATACACCTTTTTATTTATGATATGCTGGGAAATTATAATGGAAGTTGGCATATCATTTTTGATAGATAGTTGTGCAGGTAAATTCACTAGAACTATTGCTAAAAACTATCAGGAACTATAGAACTAATCTGCATGGGAAAAGAACACACTTTTTTTATGATATGCTGGGAAATGATATGCTAAGTTCACAGACATGCTTTGGACGCTTCCAAAGATAAGTAGCGTACGAGTATTCGGGCATTAGGAACTTAGACGGATTTTAAGCCGACGAAGTAGCGACGAAAGGCACTAGTATGGAGTAATTAGTTAGAAATGGTGCCCTAGCAAGGAAATGTGGCATGGAGCCCTTTTTTTCGTTAAAGACATAAATCTTCGGCAAGTCTTCCGTGCCGTGTGACCCACTGCATGTTTACGAACAGCGTAAATGGTTATTCAAAGAAAATTTATTTCTTACCTAAAAACACCAAAAATCTAAAAAAAAATCGAATCATTTATTTGATAAAAATGTGCAAATTTTTCAACGTAGTCTTGAAATCTACAAATCTGACTAAAGTCAAGCCAAATAGATATTCGATAGGTTACGATTTACAGTACCCCGCGCTTGAAACCGGTTTTTTTAACCTGCATACTTTTCGCGAAGTATAATAAAAAAATACATCAATTTACCTGGTGTCAAAGGGAATAACACTGAAAGATGTGTGCAGTCAAAAGTCGCACAGTACCTAATACAAGAAAGATTTTATTTAGATTGATATGAATAATTTAAACTTTTTAATTTAAGTATAGAGTATGAAAAAGTGTTTGTCGGCAATAATCAGAATGTTTTTTAATATGTTGACAAAACAACGCATTAAAAATAAAATAAGCTTCATATATGTGTTAAATGTTACACGTAAAATGTGTTGTACGTACATAAGTTCATAAATCTTCCTCTTAGGTAATAAGATCAAACAGTAAGCATGTTTTCCTTTTCCAATTCCGTTTTTCTCAAGGCGGCTTACGAAAGATTTTTCTTCGTGCTTTTTTGTTTTGCAGTCTATTTTTAACAACATTAATATTAAAATCGAGTCTGCATTAGTCATATTTACTAAAGTTTTCTACGTAATATTTCAAAACGTCTTATCAAACGGGCTTCAAATCAAATCAAGGATAATACATGTAAGTATTTTTTGCGTCGACGAAAAGCTTCTCAGAAAACCAATTTAATGATTTACACGAGCGTAAAACTGGCAAAACTCTTTAATATCGTATTGTATTTATGGTAGGGCAGAAGCCCTGGTTTTGGCCACTGTACCAGTTTTGGCCACTTTTTGCTCTAAAAATTTCTTAATAACTTTTCGTGATTTTTGCCAAAGGCAATTAAAATAAGGTAGTTTAAGGTATTAATTATAATCGTTAGAGTTCCTTATGTCATGCAATTTTTTTCAATAAACGCCATTTTCTAAAACTTTATGATATTTGTTATAGATGAAATTTATTATAAACCTTTGTTTTTTACAATTCAATTGTTCTTTTGCAATTGACTGGTTTCTAGCACATTAGCCTGGAATATAATAATTGAACCTGGGTTTGGTTTTGATTTTTTACTATATTTACAAAAGTTTGACTATCAATAAGTGACCAAAACCGGGGCATTTGGCACCTTTCATACATTTTGTATTATATACAAAAAACTATTTAAATTTTTAATAGAAAAATTTACCCTTAAAGGTCGATAAATTCTCAATAATTTAAGATATAATTTGTAAGTAAATACCTAAAACCATTTAGTACTTAGTGCCAAAAAGTGTAAAAATCCTTTAGGTGGCAACAAAGGGGTCTACTGCCCTACATTGAAACCTAAATTAAAATAAGCTGTAGGCACCGTGTACTGATCCGTGAAACATTATTGCAAATTAATAAAACGTTTCATATCGACGAACAATGATGGAGAAAGGAGAACACTCGATTAAATGTCGTAAAACAATGGCAAAAAGGTCTTAATGTTAGCGAGAGCACTCACAATGACAGTCCCGTTTATTGATGCAGAGATAGGGAGTGCCCTATCAAAATTTAAATGCGACCCATTTCGCCATATTCAGATTACGAGCCCGGGTACGTAATGAAAATATATTTTATTTCTTTCTATATCGCAATTTCGAGTTTGTTCGGCTCGACCCTGGTTATTAATCTGCCGTCGATTATATCGCGATTACAATAATTGTGTTACCAAAACGGTTTTTATTCTGGTAATAATAATGGATATATCCAACCTTACGGCATAAGTACACAATATTACAGGTAAAATTGTAACCGCCGCCACCCGCTCGCTCCTTTTTAGCTGGTCGGGAAAATGTGGCGCTTTCATAAAATCCGAGGTGTCATTTCCTTTTGAATAGTTCGTTATATTTGTGCTGTGAACGAAGGAGCATAAAAGTCGCAGGTTATTCAGGTTATTACGAGTTGTCCCCGCGATTCTGTGGGATCGTTCACTGCGCCTGAAGAAAAGCGGACACTAAATCTTGGCCCAGGTGACAAATGGCGATATTCGTTACAATATCGTATCGTTTTCCGAGCCTGCCGGTTTCTCTGTGAACATATTCGTAACCTCATAAATTTTGTACTGTGATAGTTGCTTATTAAAAAGACTGACCATTATATTTTTCTTATACCTAATTAAATTTGATTACAATGTGAATGGTATTCTGGCAGACCTACTTGATGGCTTTTTCTCTTCTTGCCGATTGGTTTCAACATTTACTGAACTTCTAAAAGTTGGAGCACAGATGCAAACGATTAAACGTAAAATAAGCTATAAAACCTAGTAAATGATTTATTTTATTCAACAACTTACCAACGAGTTTGAATTATATTTTGCTATATTTTTAAACACCAACAAAAAAGGACATGATTTAAAATAAGGTTTTCATTCGTCTTATAATGAAAATGTTCCTTTAAAAAAGTAAAATTTTAAATATTTCCGAGAAAAAAAGTCAATTACTTAATAAAATTTCCATCTCGGTCGGGGAAACACCAAAAGAGAAGTAGGTACTGAAAGGGTGTATTATACGTTGGGGGTCCCCCGACCGAGAGAGAAATTTTATTATTTGACGTTTTTTTCAGGGGGTTTTTAAAATTTTAACATTTTATTTTTATTTCATCCTTTTTAAATTACACTCAACATTAAAAAAACCCATTGAAATCGCTTGATCCGTTTAGGCACTACGAATTGAAGTACAGACAGAAAGTATTTTTTTTGCCGCCATTTTGTTTTTTTTTATTGCACCTATATTTGCCTAGGGTGTACACCCTACATACATTATACCCTAGTACATTATTTTAGTCCAAGCACCACCTCTGTATCTTTTACCGTTTCGGCAGACAGACAGATACACACACACGTCAAACTTATAACACCCCTCTTTTTGCGTCTGGGGTTAAAAATATCTGGCATGGAAATCGAAAAGCTCATCGAACCAGTTTTTATATGTATTATGTGTATTAAATCGAGCAAGTCGAGCTTTGTGTGAAATAGTGGAAACTTCAAAGAGTATCTCTAGTTCTTTATCGCTTTTTAATTTGACTATTTACTTGAAAACTTTTCTTGTTCAATTCTAGTGTAGGTAGGTAAGTACATAGAACTTTACGATAAGAGCTTTCCATTAAGGTATCTATCGATTTTTTCGATGAAAGAACTTCCTAAGTAACTTTGATTCATTCTCGTAAATGTCGAATTGTTTAATTAGTGATAAAAAGAACTGTAATTTAAAATTATCAACGCAAGGCGATGAGTTCTCTATCCATACCACGTGTCCATACTAACCCATATTAATAGTGAAAGTGTGTTTATTTGTTTGTCCATATTTCAGGTCAAGATGGAACAACCGATAAATGAGATTTTTGGGATTTTTTGACTTACACATGGGTATGGGGATAGTTTGGGAGATGAAGCATTAAGCTACTTTTTATGCCGAATCGTGGTCATGACGTGCCTACTGTTTAATAGTAGATTGTTTAGCAAGGGCTGTATGGCACCCATAACAGTCGAGTGTTTTGGCGCACGAACGAAGTGAGGGCACCGATAGTTCGAGAATGTTATGGGTCCATACACCCGAAGTAAACACTCTACTTTTCATTTCGAATATGAGGATAGTAAAAATAAACAGAAATAATCTAAAAAATATTTTTGCTATGGCCGCGGAATTTTCGAAAGACAAGTTAAGTATAACTTTTTTGTTCATTTTCTCTATTTTAGGGAAGGCAAGGGAAAGTAAGTCCATACAGTCTTGTTTGGTGTTTGACCCGTACTCTATGCAATTCCATGAAATGAATAGCCTGATTTTTTATGTTACAAATAACTTATTTGGTTTACTTATTTTAATTTTTAGTTTCTTGCATTCACAATGCAATTTTTTTTATTACTGAAAAATGGAAAATGAAGTAGGTATTTAGAAAAAATCGACCCGTCTCACAACTACCTCGGATGGGACTATTTGGTTTAATCTGTTTCTAAAAACGCATTCTTTAAAAAAATCTATGTTTTAGATATTAAAATAATAATTCTACGATATTAATTATTTTATTTAATAGCAAAACATGGCTGTATAGGCTTCTGTGCCTTTGCCTGCATACTTTTGGTAAATAAATATCCAAAGAGCCAAAGAGATACTTAAAGATTCTACACACGTTCCTATCCGACCACCGATTCGGTCTGCTCCCAGACCAAATCGGAGCGTGTGCAGATTTGGTCTGGGAGCAGACCAAATCGGCTGTCGGATCGGAACGTGTATAGATGCTATTTCAGATTTTGACATGACCCCTCCTATTCCTTTTTTAAATTTCATATCGGCCCTAGGGCCGCCACATGCCACTTTCAACCCGCATTTTAGGCAAGTTTGCAGTTACTTTCAGAATATGAGACATGAAAAAACAGTTTAGCATGCTACTCAATGGTAGCAAGCTTCAAACTAAACTCTGTAAAATTTGTTACTTTGTTACTTTGTAAAATTTTGCATGGGTCTTATGACTGCTCATTCGAGCATAGCAACTATACAGTTTTTAAATATTATAGAGTCTTTACGGCTTCGTAGTCAATCTTTGCTGACCCTTGTGCCTTTGGAGTCGATGCAAGAAGAAGCGCTGATGACAGAAGCTCAAGACGAGAAAAAAAAATTATATTAATAATTTCGTCAAGGGGTACGGTAGACTCGATTGAATCCTTACCTGAATTATAAAACTGTCGCGGAATAAAACTTGCACTGAACCTTTTAAAGACATTTATTTAATTATTTAAGATATTATATCGGTAAACAAGCAACCAACCATCAACCGAAAAGTCTATGACATACTCCGAGGGGAAAGAACCGGTAGGTAAACATGAGAAGTCGCCAAAACGGTTAGGCACCTTGACTGTCCTGCCCGACCGTGTCACCGTCGGCTTATTATCACCAACTAAGTCCGGTTGGCCCTGGTTGTCTACTGAAGCTGAGTCAGGAGTTGAGTCAGGATTTAAGTCAGGAGTTGAGTCAGATTCTTTGTTAAGAGCTGAGTCTGGTTCCTTGTCCTTGTCAGGTGTTTGGTTGCCTTTTATTTCCAAGTTATACATCCGTCTTTGTTGTATGGGAGCCCCTCTTATATTATATTTATTTCATTTTAATTAATATTATTATTTATTTTTAAAGTGAATATACTTACATCTTAATATTCTGTGAATATTTCAAGCGTCTACCTGTTGCTATTATTAATACCGAGCAAAAAACGGCAGAAAATCACGTTTGTTGTATGGGAGCCCCCATTAAATATTTATTTCATTCTGTTTTCAGTATTTGTTGTTATAGCGGCAACAGAAATACATCATCTGTGAAAATTTCAACTGTCAAGCTATCACGGTTCATGAGATTCAGAGAGACTTCGGTCAGCGAAGTTTTATGGTCGGTCCACACAGCGGCGACTTTTGGTCGATAGCGACTCGCTGGCAAAATTATGACATGGGAATAAAGCTTGATTTTCCGACCGACCACTACGATCAGCGCCATCTGACAAATGCCAAGTTATGTGGCGCGGACTCTACCAATTATCTCCGCCAAATAAGGCCAAATATAAAAATGTATATAGACAGGGTGTCCGGGATAACAATATTTGCATTAAGGAGGTGATAGACTAGAATATTAGAAAAATTTAAAACCCTATAGACACTTTGCATTTAAGGCGTTGTGTTGTTTAGGTAACCTAAGTTTTAGACATTCGGCTATTTACCTAGACCAACAACTTTTTGGATGTTGTGCATCCTAGCAAATTTGAGTTTTAGGCATATTGCTATCAAGACAAATTGCTCTTTAGACATTGATTTTAGGCATTATGAAACTAGACATTTTGCGTTTCAGACGTCGCGCTCAGAAAGGGGAAAAGGTATCCTACTAAACATTTAAATCAGCCCTCATTTGGTACATTTACATTTTCACAAACACCTTTTTTTAGAAAAGCTGGCAGCAAGTAAAGCGTTGAATAACAGCTGTTTATCGTCCCATAAAACCCCACAAAACACTATAAATTGTAAAGTATCATGGTGTTTGTAAGCGTGGGATATCACGCCACCTGTTCCTATTTAGAGCGCTAATTCACACATAATATGTCGAAGGTAATATCGATTCGACCTGATTGGTGGTAACATCGGCTTTTTCACTTAAGGGTCATTCTCTAGTAATGGTTCTTGTAATTGTAACTGAAGAACTGTAAGGTATATCCAACCTTGTTGTAACAACCACACCACTGAGTGCTTACGCTTGTTTAATATCATTAAGAAACAAAAAAGTCCCTTGGAATGGCGCCAATAAATTGGTGAAAAGTGGTGAAAAAACGAATGGTAGGTAAGTAAAATACCAACCCAAACTTACCAAACAACTTTCAATTTATCAATACTGAATAACAAGAAACATTGGATGCTTTTTTATGAAACGCGAACCCGAGTATCCGATACTTTTATGTCGTATACAAGTGGAGGAATTTATCACTTCTCAATAAATAGGCATATATGTACCCTCTTTGTGGGATGGTTCATAAATCACCGGGTGAACCGGGCCATTCTTTGACAAAAGTACCTTCATAAATAAATAAATACGCCCCTCATACCCTGAATCTGCGGAACTCGTTGAGGTGACGGGATATTTACGCAAATGAATAATGGAACCACTTTTATCTGGCTCTTTGTTAAAATATTAGTCATGAGCATAATTTAGTGATATTTGCCGGTTTGCCACCATTAACTTTTGATAAGGCTCAGGGGCAGCGCGAAAATATCAAAATAAAAAGTTATCAACGTAAAATGTAACGGATGATTAAGCTACCTTTTTAACCGACTTCAAAAAAAGGAGGAGGTTCTCAATTCAACTGTATGTTTTTTTGAAGTGGAAACCTCTTTAGCGGCGTTGTGCACTTTTTGAGATGGGTAAAAACTTGCAAACTCGCGTCAGGATGACGTGATCGTCTTACGGTAAGACGTCTCATCGAAAAACTGTAACAATGTCATTAGAATACAAAGGCAAATTTCGCCATCTTTCCCAATGTTGTGATGGCTCTGGCACCTCGGTTAGAAAACAGGCAGCGCACGGCGGCAGAACAGAAGACCCTCGGTTCGAACTCTCCGGTCCGGCATTCCCGGAGTGCAACTCGCTGTTTTTTTTTATGTGTGTTACCCCAGAACTTTTTAGTTAATAAACCGATTTGGATAATTCTCTATAAATATATTCACAAATTGTTCTGGTAAATGTGCTGACTAATTAACAACACCTTTGATATCTGGTTAAGCAACAATGTCGTACGAAAGCAGCACAGAGGAAGAGTGCAGTTTTATATTCCAAAATAATAATACTACGAGAAATATTGTGTCTAAGACTAAGTATAATTTAGAACTCACTCTGTTTAAGATAAACAACAATGTCATCTGAAAACACAGCAGAGTGGAAGAGTGTAATTTTATATTCCAAAATAATACAACGAGAAACAAGTATCTAAGACTACAATTTGCAGACTGCTCGCATGCTGCCATAAAGTACGAACAAATGCATTCTAGGGCTCGCATACAGCCTTCCTCAGTTTACAAAGTACCAGACAGAACTTGTGAACCGCACAGACACTAACGAACTTTACAATAACAATGCACTCTCTCGCTACAATTTACTACGTACCATTTACATAACAAGGATATGTCTTACCCTCGTAATAATTTCAGTTGTCTCATATAAAACCGGTCCTTTATTCAGTCGCGAACACAAGATTATATAAATAAAGATATTTATCTCGCTCTATTCGAGTGTCGCAAAGTGGAAATCTTACACAAGGGTATCGAGTGTACCCGCAAAGGATCTTGTGAAAGGGTTAAGTCGCTTGGAAAAAATCGCCTTTTTCATCAAGAGATAGTATTAGAGTAGTATTGCCATATTATGAGATTCTTAAATATGTCTAATGTCGCGATATGAAATTTTTAATAGAAAGTTATTAGTGGTTTTGATCGGTGTACAGTGCGACAACGTTTTCTGTTCCGGTGATAATATTTGGAACTTAAGCAGTTTTCATGCAACAGTCTATTTTGACAGCTAATTTCGTATTGCAAGTGGCTCCTCTGTAAATGATGTCACCGGAACAGACAGGAGTGTGGGACTATACATACAGCCCATAAAGTTAATATACTAGGTATATTAACTTTATGATACAGCCATAAGTAATAATATGCAAACAACTTAGAAAACAACATAGGACATCACTACACAGGACTATGTCATATGACAATATTGAATGACTTCTGACACAGATAGTTTTCTTTCGAAGCGCTTCAATGTGACAAAGTTCTATGTTGTAATACCTATTATTCTTTCTGAGCTCTTGCTCTCAGAGCTCGTGACTGTACTCCTGGTAAGTAATTCCCATTTGGAGTATTTCGTAGCTTTAAGTATACAATTTAGATAAAATCTAAATAAAACAAAAACATTAATAAAAACCACTGTATTTTTTATTTTATTGACAAACAAAACCAGCATATCATTTAAAGCAGTTTCTAACTGTTTTGAGCCAGTGTATCGCAATGGAACATTCAAGTTTTTCTAACATTAGCTAAAACATCAAAGGTTACAATGATTCTAAATAAACATTCGATTCCCGAACAAGACAAATATTTGTGTGCATGAACATGTCTATTTGTCTTGGTCTGGGTGTTAACTATGTATATTAAGTATGTATTTACAAACAAAAAGTATTTAAGTATATATTTATCCGTTATCAAGTTTTCCATGATACAGTTTCTTAATGAAATTAACATGGGCTTAGATAATTGGTGTGAATGTAAGAAATTATTTATTATTATTATTATTATTATTATACAGGTTCGTCACCTTTATATATTCGACCTTGACTAATAGTGACGATCCACAAAATGTTAAGAGAAATCTTAAACGTCGTCTAGCAAAAAACGTGTTAAGTAAATATTATGGTGTAAATGCATTTTATTCCCACATCCATCCTGCGCAAATAATAACACCTCCTCAAATAAAAGTACAAAAGGATTTTATCCATTAAGAAACTCTCAACCTAGTGCAAAGTGCTATTTGGGTACATTTGAGTTGATGGTGTATTTGAGAGTTTTCCATTGGGCAAACTGAACAGCAAAATATTTGCTTCCGAGATTTTACCAATACAAACAAAACGCACTCAATGCATTTTGTGGCTGGCTCACGTGAATATCGAACTGTGAAACAATTTGAAAAGCGTATGGCGGCATTTGTGTCGGGAAACTTGTTTAGTGAGATTATTGAGTTGTTGCAGGTAACGGTTTATCTAGTCTCACAACCAGCTCCGATGGGATTGTGAGACGGGTCGATTTTTTCTAAATACTTCATTTTCCATTTTTCAATAATAAAAATTGCAATGTGAATGCAAAAAATTAAAAAATGGAAAATAACTTGCAATAGTAAGTACTTAGTAATTTCATCTTTAGCGATTGTCAAATATCTGGAAAAGTATTTTTTTCGCGTGGGGGGGTAGTAATATCTTCACAGTGATGGAATTAACGCTGACTATACGGCGAGTAAGAAGTATTTGATAAATTCGACGCTTCTCGTAACGACTCCGTAGCTCAGTGGTTAGAGCAGTCGCCCGGATAGCAAAAGGTCGTAGGTTCGTGTCCCATCGGAGCTGGTTGTGAGACGGGTCGATTTTTTCTAAATACTTCATTTTCCATTTTCAACTACCTATACCATTCTTCAAAAGCTGTCTAAAGTGCTGCTGTAAAATATAGCTACTGAATTCCATATACGACTTAAAGAGGCGCTGCTCTTGTTTTCATATAATATAATACGATAACGATAACTATAACGATAGTTGTTCGTGCTAGGGTTACTGTGGCCTTAGATTTCTTAAAGAACTTTTGTTACGGAAACTAGACAAGGGTTTATCAAAGATTACCTACCTACTTTTATAAAAGGTACATAATTTGCAAATAAAACACCCGAACCAAGAAAATACAATTAAGTATAACTTTCATCGCTGAGTGAAAAAGTAGGTATAATTTTATGTATAGCTCTAGGTATAGTGATATCCCCCGGGATCCCTATTTGTGTACAGAATTTTCGCGTAATAAGTCCTAAGTAGCGCTCAGAAAACTGCATTAAAGATATAAAAAGGTAACTAATACGTTCAATAAAGTGTCTAAAATTACAAACGACGGTTATTTTTAAATCCCCTACGTACTTCAGACTAATATAAAACACATTTTTGTCCCTTCTGAAAAGTTGGTAAAAATGAATTAGGACCTTTTGCCAGTCGATATGCCGGAAACAAGAGCACACCTTTTAAGTTTAATATTTCAAGAGCTCGAACCACTATTCTACCTAGTTCTTACATTTACAATAACTCTGTAAGCTAGCTAACTAGCTACACTTGTTTTTTTTGTTTGGAGTTAAGGCTATGGGGCCCTATCTCATTAAGACGCCAACAGCCGACGCCAGTCAGAGCATTTCAAATTGCATTAAAATGTTCCTAGCTCTACTCTACCCCATGTGGTGGCGGGCACAGATAAAGTAATCACTACGGCGCGGCGGCGGGGCTTGGTTGCGACGCCAAGCCGCCGATGTCTTGAGAGCTGCTCATTATCCATAATGACGCCGGCTGTCAAATGTATAGACATGGGCGGCTCAGATTGGCGGCTTGGCGTCGCGTCGGCTTGGTTGCCGAAAGGTAGGGTAGGGCTTACCCTACCGTATGTATACTACGCGTATGTATGGACCCTTTGCGAGTGCTACTTATAGCACTGGCAAAGGGTCCATACATTGCTTCCCTTTTAGAATTCCAAATAAACCCAACCCCACGCATCCTATATCCTAAGCAGATCATTAAGTTTTTTGGTCCGTTTGGTCCAGCTTACCTTTGCCATATTTCGAGTTGTCGACCCGTCGCCACTTTCCAGTAGGTACCTAAGTATAGTGCGACAAGCATTTCTGTTTTGGTGATAATCTTTGGAACTTGAACAGTTTTTATACAACAGTCCATTTTGACTGCTATTTTCATATTGCAAGTGGCTCCTCTGTCACGGCTGCCACGGAACAGACAGGAGTGTTGGACTCTCAGAACAATAATTATTGTTCTGAGGTTGGACTATAGAGTCCGCGCCACATAGCTTGGCTTTTGTCAGAGGGCGCTTATCGTAGTGGTCGGTCGGAAAAATAAGCCTTATTTCCATTTCATAGTTTTAGTTCCAGATCTTGCGCGAGTTATGTGGTCGCGCCAAGTTATGTGGCGCGTACACTACCTACGTTTTAATACATTTTGACATGTTGTGTCTGATGCATGGAAGTACTGACGACGCTGCTGGCGTTGCTGCCATGGCGTCCCAACGAAATAAACTCCATAAAGCTCAATACTTGTCGCAAATATTTTAGCAAGATTTTCTTAAAAATAATATAATCTTTTTGAAATTGCCCAACCAGATAGCGCAAGTGATTTGCCCTTGCAGTAGGCGGCTTTGATTCCCATAGAAAGATAAACGGAATCTCAAAACGTAGAGTATTAAATCTATCTAAGCGTTCGATTTGCATTGGGGAAATTGCATTTTCAAGTCGCTAGCGACAAGGAGGCGCCTGCAAATGTTTGCGAATGCATTCGAAAAGTTTGCTCTAGGATTTTGAACGGTAGCAAATAGTGGTGAAGTACTTACCAAAATTATGAAGTGAAGTGAATTTAAATATTTTTTTTATATGTATAAAGAATTTTTATGATGCACAGGTAAGAGTAACTTTGTAAAAAAATAACTCTTGCACTTTTGGTCACATTATGGTTAGGTCAGGCTAAGTACCTGCCTTGGTCAAAAAAATATTTTTCATTTGCCATTTTATATACCTACTTACTTAATTTGATTCAACATTGTATAAATGGTACAGTTCTTATGAAATCTTATTATTACGGCCATAATATTGTGATAACATGGCCCATTATTATACAGAAATAATGATGATGAATTTTTTGCACTGTGATTCAGTCTGGTGTTACTATTGTTGATCGAAGATCGAAGGATTCAGTCAACATCTTCGAGCAACGCGCGGGTCTTGCGCGGCGGAAGGCCCGCATTGCTCGAAGGTCAACATATATTTTCCTTTTTTCCATTAAACCTTCTTTAATTCATGATTTTTCGAATAATATTATCACAGGCCACCTATAACCAAATAATGACATGAAGGCATAAAGAAGTAAAACAATACAAAAAGAATTCAATTCAAAATTGACAGAAACAGAACACAATAAAAGTTTGGATAAAAACAACAAAATTTTTAAGTGTAAATAAAAATAAATTCTGGTATAAAATTAAAAAGTATATACAAAAATCAAGAAAGGTATGGCCTGTTGCTATCCAGAAGATTGTGGGGAATATGCAGTAACACCTGTACTGCTGGCGCCGTGTTTGCCGAGGAAATGCTGTGAGGAACCTCCAATTTGCTATCCGTGCTTACCGAGTTGCGAAAAACCACAGATTGTATACTGTTGTGAGAAAAAACCTAAGCCACGAAGTCCTCGTTATCCTCCCTGTTGCGAACATCACGAACCTCGCGAACGTCAAGAATGTCGTGATCATCACGACGACGGTGGAGACTATCGCCCTCGTCCGCAGAAGCAACGCGAGCCTCAGCAGCACTCGTCGTGTTCACATCCACCGGACTGCTGTCCCACTTGCTGCAGGCCAATCAAAACTAAATATGTCATACCTTGCTATCGATACGAAGATGGGCGAATAGTAAGTTTTCTATTTCTATTGTTTATTATCTTATTTGAACTATCACTATACTATCTCTGTCAGAAAATACTTAAAAAACCAAAAATGGGGCAAGTAATACTTCACGAAGCTAGTCTTTCAAAACACGTTCCTGAAACGAAAAACTTTCTAGTAATCAATGGTTTTTAGTTTCAGGAACGGTACGTTCCTACCCGCCATGGTAGACTACCAATGACCGCGTACAAAAGAAATGGTATTCAAGATCAAAAGCATGGTTATAGAGGGGCAATCCAGTACTTGTGTGCGGGAGAAAGCTCCAATGAATGTTGCGTGCACGCAGCAATTCAACCCTTACAAAGAATATACCCCAGAATTACATTAGAAGTTTTACCGGTGAAAAAAAAGTATAAGAAGTGTTCGTGAATCTTGACGCAGCCGGTAAATGTAGACAAATTGCAAAATTGCTCGATAAATGCTCACCAGGTAAATCCACTGCCATCTTCTGCACTTAAGCGGAACGGACTGCAAGATCAAAAGTTTATTGAAAGTGGTGGTATTGGACATATCCGCAAGTCCTGGCACGATGCAATATGGAGTTGCCAGCCCATTAAAATTGCTGTGAAACCAATGAAGAAACTCCCCGCATTAGTATCTAAAAAGTGAGCACTAACTTGTAAATAGAGAAAACTGAATAGCCCCTACCTTTTGTGTGGAGGAGTACCCATTACCAACTGTCAAATAAATTTAGAGAGGCGCACACTTTAAAAACATTGATAACATGTGTGGCACCTGCTATGGTATGATATTGAAATATTGTCTGGTCGGTTGCAGGTGAAAAAACTGCCTGTCTCTGCTTTCAAACGCAATGGGATGCAGGATCAAGAACACTCGAAGCTATTGGGCACTACCAATTTCCTCATCAGACATCCTCAGGATGTGGCAATAGAATGCGACATTTGTACTACCAGAGTGAAAAAGGCCGACCCTGCTAAAGTTCCACGAGATGAGAAAAACCCTCTTGGATGTCGTCTACTCAAAAAGAAACCTATTGAAGTATCCCTAGCAGACATTTTAGATGATTGATAATTTTTGCCGTGATGTACGAAACCGAGAGGTGAGCGTAGGTTGAGACAAATGTTCCAACATCTTAGACATTGTACGTTGAAAAATGAAGGTTCCGCAATAAGCTGGATTCGTCCTACGTAAGCGGATTTTGTGATGTTATAAGAAGGGTCGAAGTAATCCGAGACTTGGATAATTTTCAGGTAGAGGGCAGTGTAATTACATATCTCTGAAGTTTTAGGACAGTTTATGTTGACTGATTGTTTGTGAATTTATGGAACAATCTAAATTAGATTTAGTTAAATCCAATAAAACTTTTTTTAATTATATTCAATGAAACAACGTTTTAAATTCGAATCGGAAACTATTTTTCCTTTGATTCAAATAATAAACTTAGAAACCAAATTTGTTTATTACTAAAAAATATTAGTTTTTCAAAAATTGTATGGCACCAAAAGGTGCAATATTGCAATTATTGAAACACTGAAATAGTTTCCAATTCTAACTTATTTTTAGACTTCGACCAAGTTAGGTACAAATAGTTTTTTTATTGTTACAGATAAATCAACCAACAGTGTTGATGAGACGAGCTTGCGAAGTAGCAGTTGGTGTGCGCGAGCGACGCAAGCCCTTTGTGATGTCTACGTTTAAGGCCGACGCCGACCATGTGGAGCAGCGATACCACTCTGAAGATGAACGGGTATCTTATAGTTAGTTTATTTATGAATAATCACAGAAACACATCCAAAATAACCGACTATCGCCCTTAACCTGACAAGCCTCGACGGTTCACATGTGAACCCTGATATTGCTTGGGAAATTGTCCTTTTTGCTAATAGAAAAGCTTTAAGTTAAAATTTTATTGCGGTGCTTGCGAGGTAGCAATTAATGGTAATAAAAACAGAGTCCAATCTAAAATCTACGGTCCAAAAACGCTAGTCGAATGCCGGCAACTAAATTGATTTCCACGCAAATATCCTTGAAAATAAAAGCAATAACCTGGATAATCGCCCTCACGGGGTAGCCAGGAAAAATTCAATTTCATTACGAATCCAATTCTCCACTAAAATATGAATCTGGTTCGTACTGCAAATTCAAAATCGACTTTTATTAACTTCTTCTGATGGTTAGCGGTCAGACTTAGCATTGGAAATAATGCGGAATTCTCGTTATTATTAGAGTTCATAATTTATTTGCCTAGTTAAAATTCTACTTTGAGGTAAAATAATACATTCAAACCGCTTTTAAAGCAATTCGCGATCAAATTGCTTTTAAGTTTTAACATAGTTTTCTAAAAAGAGTATTGGTATATTAGACCGTACTGTCCGTAGTTAGCATGAAAGCAATTTGTATAATGAGGTCGGAATAAGCAAAGTGTATTAGACCGTTGATATTTCGGAAAGATTATCTTTGAAATGTCTCCCCAACACTAACTAGTCACCAATTCCAAGTTAAAGTGTGCGAGAATCGAGTTAACCATCAAATTAGAATTTTAATTGAATCTCGCCACTCGTTTGCGAACAAATTACGTAAGATTAGACGTTATTTGGGGGCCGGTTGGCTGGTATGTTTTTAACATCGCCGCCGCGTCGCTTCCTCAACCGCAATGTTTATTCGGTGAACGCAAGGAGGGTTCAGATAGGGATTTATTTCCGACGGGAGCTCAAATACGCTCCTCGTGATTGGTCTCCATAATCCGTAGGCTCGGGTTTTTCACTCGACTAACGGCGCCTATCGCACTGTTTTAATTTAAAACCATAAATACAGGGTGTTTTTCTATAAGCGCAAAACCTCTTAGGTGGTGATTGTGCTCATGAGTATGAACAACTTTTACTATGGGGGGGGGGGGGGGGGGGGGGCAACTCTGCAACTCAACGAAAAAAACAGCTGTTTCATACATTCTGGTTGAGTAGGTATTGACAATTAGTATGAAACAGCTGATTTTTTTTGTTGAGTTGCAAAGTTATCCCCATTGTAAAAGTTGTTTATATTGAATATGATTAATTCCATGATTAGGGTTTTAATATAATATTATAGAAATAAAAAAATAAGGCCAGTATTTAAGGACGAAACAAAATATGATTTCTTGCTACTTAGTCCTCCGTCGCAAAAAGGACTGTCAAATTGATTTGGTAATCTCAGTGTGTTTTAATTGAACTTAAATCTCGTTTCGTGACGAACTGTTATCGGGACTGTAATCGCCATAAATCAATCAGCTGAAACATCGTGACATTCCATTTTCCGAGTGGGCGTCCGTTCTTCGCAAACTGCTAAATCTCTTAGATCTCCCCCAAAACAATATGGAGATTGCTGATACCAACGGAAATTTAAAGTTCGCATCGCTCCCCCATTTGAAGCTTCGTAATTAACAGAAAGCGTGTTTATTACACGGAACACCAAACTTTGCAGATAGGAATTCTGCCTGGGATTTTGACTTTTTTTACCTTAAAGTTAATTCATTTACAAGAATCAAGGAGAAACTTATCTGCTTATGCAAATAACGAGATTTTCCTCGCTGTACGATGTTGTTTTGGAAGATTTAGCGTTTTTGTTTTGTATTTTAAGTTTTTTGTTTTGTTGCGCAGGGTAATTGTTGCTACCATTTTGAGAGGAAAAAGCAGGAGTCACCGAGCTGTTGCTCGGTGCGGCCATGCCACGCCGGTCCATGCCACCCCGGCCCATGCCACCCCAGCCCATGCCATGCGAGCGTGTCTTGCCCCGAGTGCCAGTACACGGACTGTGTGTACGCGCGCGCTGTAGTCCCTCCGGACAATAGTTGCTGTTATTATTGTTAATGATTTGACTTATTTTTTTGTTTGCCTAAACAATGTGGCGGCTGTGTTATTAAAGTGCGTTGTTTTAAATTTTTATTTTATTTTCTTTCTGATATGCTAGGTACCTACCTACTTGACTGTATAGGTTTGTTTTTATCGCTCCGGACTCGTGCACCCACCGCGATGACCCACCTTATTCTTTTAGAAATAAGGCAGCAATTACTATATATAATTACGTGATGCTCTACAGCGGGACCACCTTGAGCTACGTTAATTTAATTAGCATCAAAAAAATGTAGAAAATTTGTAATGTAAAAAATGTACGCAATTAAAAAAAATGTATATCTATAGTTTCGTTGTAAAAACGAAATCAATGTGGTCCCGCTGGGGAGCATACTCTACAGCGGGACCACCACTACAATTCCGTTACTGAAGGCTTTTCAAAGTAGATTATGAGACCAAAAAAATGTATATTAAATGTATATTAATAAACTACAGTCAATTTGCTCTTTAGTTGGATCTTTACCAAATTACGATTAATTTAAAATTTTCCTACGGATTTTAGGTGTCCGTTACCCCAGCCAGAAAGAAGTTTCTAGAGGGAAACGATTTGATTGCATAATAAAGGCATATTTTGCACAAATATGCGCCAAATATGTAAAATGAGTGGGCCTTATAATTTCGGAATGAAACGGAAAAAAACTCTGTTGCGTATGTTCCATCTAGTTACATTGTAGTTAGTTACATTAATGTAACTAGTTGGAGTTTTATTCAAAGTAGCCACACTATTTAGAAATGCTCACTCGTTTAATGTAACTAATTAAACTTCTTTCCCAGTTAGTAATATCGTTAATATTCACTCAGTCATTCATGAAAACATAATAACTACTTTTTAACTAACTTCAAAATTTAAAATCGGCTAAGTGCGAGTCGGACTCGCCCATGAAGGCATACACAACTTTGTATTTCATAATATTCGTATTAATGACAAAGTTATATTTGCGGTTTTCAAAAACGATTATATTTGTGGTTTGTACTTATAGAGTGGAATGAGCTGCCTGTCTCTGTGTTCCCTGATTCTTACAACCCAAGTCTCTTTAAGTCGAGAGTGAATAGGCTTCTCCTGGGCAGGCATGTAACATCCTAGACTGCATCCTGTTAGCCAAACAAGATGGCGGTCAAATGCTTGCCTGGTTTCTAATAAATAAATAAATAAAATATTTAAAAAATCTTGTAAAGCCTTCTTAGCTGTGCTAGTTTTCCTTTTAACTTCGTCATCCTTACTTCCTTACTTTTTTATATTATAAATGCGTCTCTGTCTGTCTGTGTGTTACACAATCACACCTAAACTACTGAACCGATTTGAATGAATTTTGGTACAGAGATAGTCTAGAGCCTGAGAAAGGACATAGGCTACTTTTTATTTCTGAAAAATATCACCTTCCCGCGGGATAACGTCGTGTAGTACACGCGGGCGAAGCCGCGGGCGGAAGGCTAGTAGGTATTATATACAACTATCGTGAATTTTTCCACGTATCCAAAAACAACCATTTGGCTGGCAGAGGGTGGGGACACTTGACCCCAACAAAATTTTGCACTTTAAAGCTTAATAATTCACAAACGGATGCCTCAATTAAAAATCTGTTTTACAAACTCGAAATATTTTAAAACTGCTATTCAGCGACACCCCACACTATCGGGTAGACAAGAAAAAAAAAATACATCCCCACTTCACGTGTAGGTAACTTATTTATGGGGTATATCTGTTACTATTTTTAAAAGCATTATTTACACCATTGCTCCATATCTTGCTGTTATTTTTAATGATTGCATTGCTGAAGGAATTTTTCCTGACTTAATGAAATTTAGAAAAAATATTCAATTATTTAAATATGGGAACTAAGAATACCCAGGTAATTACAGAGAAATATCCATTTTTCCCGCCTTGAGCAAGATCCAGGATGATGATTCTTATGATTTTGTAAAAAACGTATTTTTTTTGTTGTATTATGGATCTGGGGGGCTACCGGCTAAGAAATATGGATATGGGTATGGGCTTCAACTGTCATTTGAATTCCATAACCCCTCATTTGCAAACAGCTGCCGCGATCTAGGACCCTACTTGCTGCGCGACGCAACCGCGGTTGCGAATACTTCTCGAGGGACTTATGCGCGACGCAACCACAGTTACACACCAAATATACCACACATGTTGTATATCGTTGGATTCCTGGAAGTATTATCTACAATTTAATAGTACTTTCATTAAAAACTATGATGATTTAGGGGTGCAATTAATTTTTATAATTTTTGTGTTTTAAAGGCGCAATAAAACTTAATATAAACCGAAAAGCAATAAGGTCCAATTACTCAAGCAAAATAAAAGTAATTGAGAAAAACGCGGCTTGACAGTTTTATTTCTTAAAAGAAGTCTGTTCTCATTGAATTATATGAATAAGCACAGACTAGAGAGCCATCCTGCCTTACTCACACGTTCCAAAACATCAATTGGTTCAAGAAAACAGACTTGAAATCCGAACTTGTGTAATTGTCATAATATGACCGTTATCGAATAAGGGCTTGCATGTTGATGTCATATTATGACAGCTATCGAATGAGGGGTCTGGATAGATTTTTGCTGCTTTGTTCTGTTGAACGTTGCGAGCTAGTTATCGTTATACCCGACGTCACAAAACAAGAAACTGATAGCGGTAATTTTCTTTATAAAATTGACTTAAAGTTCCCAAAAACGTATGAAGTTCATACCCATAAAGTTACGCGGTAGCCCCCCTGTTTATACCATGTGTCAAATTCAAATCAGTGTTAGGAGAAGTGTTTCCAGTTAAAAGAAGTAACATAACTACTGTAAAATTATTAGTTTCGCAACGAATTCACAATGGCTCTGGGACGAATTTTTATTTCTTTATGTAATATAGGTATGACGCAGGCATCCAGGAGGTTGCTATATTAATTTTGCAACAACGAACAATAAGGGCCATTTATCAACTAAGCTCTAAAACTTATGTTAGGGAGAAGTTCAAAAAGTAGTATACTGACTGCTGCATCTCAATTTATATTAAACTAGCGGCCGCCCGCGGTTTTACCCGCGTGGTTCTCGTTCCCGTGGGAATATCGGAATAAAAAGTAGCCTAAGTTAATCTTTATTACATCAGCTACCTGCCAGTGAAAGTCTCGTCAAAATCGGTCTAGCCGTTTCAGAGATTAGCCGGAACAAACAGACAGACAGACAAAAATTGTAACAAATGTTATTTTGGTATATGTATCCAAGTCTTGAATGGGTGGTAGGAAAATATTGACGATTCATAAGTACATATTTATTATGTCTAAGTGAATAAAGAATATTTTTATCTTATCTATCTTTATCTTATCGTACTTATATAATTATAATCATATGCATGTAGTAAAAAGCGGTTATTTTAATATTACATACAGACACTCCAATTTTATTTATTTGTATTATAGATTGTTTTCTTTTTGTGCGTCGTAATATTAATTTATATACTTAACATGGCGATTTGCATGGTCGCAATACAAGAGAAAGGAATGGACTTGTAATGCCTTGGTACCAATTAGAGAAGGTATCTTTGTATAAGGGTCCTTCATGGGTTAAGGTATACACATCTTTAACAAGATTCCAAGTGATATGTTACCCTTTGAAGAGTTTAAGAATCATATACAAAATTGCCTCCTCAATAAGGGCTACTACACTGTAAGTGATTACTTAAATGACAAAGCAACTTGGTCATAAGCAGACAAGGTTTTTTTCTTGTAGTTAATTGTGAGTCTTGTTTTACAAAATTAATCATGTACTACATTCATTCTTACATTGGTTTCGGTGTTTTGAAATGAGTTGTTTGGGTAAGCCATGCTCTCTGTAAACATTACTGCGGTGGTGTCGTGTGAGGCGGGTCGTTACGTTCCCTAAAATATGGTTGAGCGAAAGTGATGGCTGGTTCATGCGTCATGCTCGTTAACGGGTGCCACCAGTGGAATGGGTCTGCTCCTGGCTTCTAGTCTCAAAATAATGTTGATTTTTATGTTCTATTGTTTTTGATTTTATTGTATGTAGTTAAGTGAATGTAATGTAGTCTGTTATTAGGTACTCTGTGCGTAATATATATTTAAAAAAATTATATCACAGATTGTTTCCGAAATGAGCTAAGTCCTTTACTTAGCACATATTGGAAATTGTTACATCCGATTTTCCACGATTTTCTTACGTTTTCGAGCTTTTTCTGCATTCTTGCAGTCCGCTATTTTTGATATTGACTGATAGCGTTTAGTGCCAAAGCCAAGGCCAAAACGTGCTAAGTCATTACAGATTCGTTCTAAAATGTTATTTACTTGACTAAGCACGTTTTGAGCATGAAAACTCAATTTCAAATTGAATTTGTAGGTGACTTAGCTAGTAGGGTTTGGAAGATATTTTTTAATCAACTCGTTTTCCTCTAGAAACTTTTTTCCGGCTGGGGTAACGGACACCTAATATTCGTAGGGAAATTTTAAAAGTGGCCGTAAGTTGGTATAGATCATACTAAAGATCAAATTGACTGTAGTTTATTAATATACAATTAATATACATTTTTTTGGACTCGTAAACAAATTTGAAAAGCCTTCAGTAACGGAATTGTAGTGGTGGTCCCGCTGTAGAGTATGCTCCCCAGCGGGACCACATTGATTTCGTTTTTACAACGAAACTATAGATATACATTTTTTTTTATTGCGTATACAATTATATACAAATTTTCTACATTTTTTTGATGCTAATTAAATTAACGTAGCTCAAGGTGGTCCCGCTGTAGAGCATCACGTTATATAATTCGCCTGGACCATTAGGGCCGGTCAGGCTTCCTAGGGTAAGTCATTATGACGTCTTCGTAGTTTTGTATTCAACCACTAAAGCTTGAGCTTCACGGAAAAAAAATCCCGTTGGCCAGACTAGTTGTCCATCAATCTGATCACTGGGAAAAACTGGTTTTCCTGTAGTAACACGGGAAATATTTTTTTACCCGTGGTCAGGGACTAAAATATCGATAAAAAATATATCGATATAAAAATATATCGATAAAATTTATCGATATTTCTATTATCGATAATTATATCGAAAAAAATATCGATAATTAATAATCGATAAGGCCTTGCTGCGTCATACCATGTATGCATGTTGCCAACTTTACGTCCGTCTGGATATTGTCTGGTGTGGTGTGGTGTGTGTGGCTCACACACTCACACGCCCGCCACACACATGGGGCGCGCCGTTGCTGTTATTTATCTTTTACTTATATTCTTTTAGCGCATTATCGTTATGATTAATAATTATGTTAGTATTGTTTTATAATAAGTGATTGACATGCGTTAGAAAATGAATCCTTATAACTGAATAAAAAAATTACCGGATAGTCAACCATTTTTTAAATTTTTTGATGTCGTTTTTTTATTTAACTTAGTGCTACTTTTGGCGGCGCATCAGATATTGAAGATGACTATATATTATGACGTGCCAGATTCTTTGGTGGTAGATTTTTATTGATGATATCCACTATATTCCATTCAATCATCCTTAGAACGTATGAATCTGGAACCCATCATTCTTTGGTTGGGAGATTAAAATTAAAATATGTTTTATTTTAATTAATAATGTCTCGGAAGTATTCATTTAAACATCGTGTCCTAAACGATTAATAATTGTCCTATTACACCAAACAATGTAAGTATTTAAATTAAAATTTTAAAACAAGAACCTACAAAACTTTATTTTAAAATTTCGCTTTTTATTAACCGGTAAAAACGCTCTTCGCCATGTTCTGACGTCATAAAATTTGTAACCAACCACTTGACAGTGTTGACAGTGTCAAGTGGTTGTTTACTTACCTTAGAGTAGTTCCACTTAACAAAGATCTTTCTCCAATATGCATTTGATTAAAGACATTTGAAGACTTTGACGTTCAATTTTATACATTCAACATCCATCTTTGATAAGTGGAATACACCCTTACTTATATGTAGAAAAAGTGAAAGTGACGTTTATTTGTTTGCAAATTTAGAAATCCAATACGTCTCAACATAGTGTGGGCAATGAACAGATTCTTTGTATGGAGACCCATACACTAATTCCTCAGTCGATGAAACTTTGCTGAGTTATAAAATAGCATGAGCCATAAACTTTTAAATGATTATCCAAAAAAAACTCACACGGAAGTTAGGTATTTATACATAAATATACAAATCTGTTTATATATTGAACCGAGTAATTTTTTTCCAAATTTATTTTACCAAATGAGTTATTTATACTAGTAAGTATGTGATACTTGATGAAAATCCAAAACTTTTTTCAAACATGAGTGCTTGGCAAAATGGTATAATTCCGTTAAAAAGTTCGACAGAGACATTTTTCAGTCCAAGTCACCCCATTTTATTTTATTAAAATTTGGTGTTTCTGCTGGGATATTTTTTTGGGTATTTCATATTATTGTTTTTATACGTTACATGAATATGTCCGGTTAAGAAAATTTTGACGGAGCATTTTTCCTAAAAAAGATATCAATGAAATAAGACTTTCATAAAAAAATACTTAATCTTCTATTATTATTATTATTTGGAAATTTATACCATACTTTTAATTTATTGATACTTTATCATGATGTAAAGTTTTTTCTGACTGGGGAATTACTGTGGAGGTCAACTAGCTTCATTGACTACACTAACATGGATGATGTGTTTTCATCAGTTCAAATAAAAAATAAAAAAACATATTTTTAAAATTATTTTTACTTATCAATCTTGTACTTTTATTTCATTATATCGCTTTATTACGTTTTCCTAAGCCAAATATTTTTTTTTTCATTTTTTTTTCGGTGATGTGATGGAAATTTTCATTCGATGTATCAAATTAAGTATGAGTCAAGTAGCCTATTAATAAATTATTTTTTGTTTTAAGTATTAATGATGACATTGAAGTATTCATTTGAATTGTACTAGCATTTATTTATTAGAATTTTTTTCAATTGGTTAGTAAACAAAGAATTTTTATTTTCATTAATTGAAGGAGGTAATTTAGTATATATTTTAATAGATGAATGTTATGTACTATTAGATGTTAGTTTTAATCTGCAACTTGGCAACATTAACGTATTTTTGTATGGTGATGGATATTTCGATGGAATATCTTGTCGTTTTGTGTAAAATTCGCTATGTTAGCGTACAAATTTGCAAACTTCGTAAATATACAAACACGGCAGGGGCAATTTCTAGAAACTGTGTCTATGTGAACTTGATGACAGATAAATATATAAGTACTTACTCAAATATTTTTTGTTTGTAAATACATACTTATTATACATAGAAAACACCCAGACCAAGACAAATAGACATGTTCATGCACACAAATATTTGTCTTGTTCGGAAATCGAACCCGAGACCTCTGCGCGGAAGGCAGGTATTTTGCTCCTGCGCCAAATCGGTCGTCAGGTATCGTCAGGTAAATATAAGTACTTATTTTAAAATAAACAAATACAAAAGTCACTTTACCGTGCGTACGAAGTCGCGGGCAACAGCTAGTATTGATATAAAAACATATATTCAAACAAAGCTTCAAATAAATTCAACAAAATGCTATCAAAAAGAAGTCGTAATGCATTCGTATCGTAATTTGTTATCGTATTGGGTAATTAATTACGATGTATTCGTCATTCGTATTGGTATCGTAATAGGCACAAATAGGGTAAATGACTAAAATACGCAAAGAACGCATTTTAGTTGGTAGCTATCTGCCGCTTGCCAAAACGCAAAACTAAATCAAACGCTTGTCGTCTTGCCGTTGTTGTCGCTCCGACGATAATCCCCCGATCCGATCCTCTCGCCCTGCTAAGTTTGGCAACGGCGCGCGTCGCACTCGCACGTTTCGTACATTATCGATATTAAAATATCGATAAAATTATCGATATTTTAATCGCTATTTCGTATCGATATCCAACTATCGAAATTTTATGCTTATATCGATATTTTTCAAATATCGATATAAGTCCCTGCCCGTGGTACTATATATTATATTATATTATAGCCTCTTTATTCCTCAATAATAAATTTACATTTCGAATGATAAAAAACAAAATTGTATACATTATAAAATTACATGCAAATAATATTCAATCAATTTAAATAATATAAAATTTGAATAATATAAAATCAAGATAAATTGTGTACTTATATAAAAATAAAGCTAAAATTTATTAATTAAGGACCCCTCAACGGGTAAAGGCCTCCTCCATCTTTATCCACATACTTCTATCCTTCGCCTTCGTAATCCAGTCCTTGCCAGCTACTTTATTTATCTCATCTGTCCATCTCTCTTTGGGTCTACCTCTTTTTCTCTTATAAGACGGTCCTGTCCACGAAGTAGCCTTTTGTGCCCACTTTTCTCTGTCCATGCGTGCTATGTGCCCAGCCCACCTCCATTTCATTTTTTTGCAGTGTACCAGAGCGTCTATAGCTTTCGTTGCTTTCCTTATATCGATGTTTCTTACTCTATCCTTTCTTCTTATGTTGAGTACACTGCGTTCCATTGCTCGCTGGCATATCTGTATTTTATTTTTGGTGTAATTGTTAAATATCCATGTTTGGCAACCATAGGTAAGGCATGGCAGTATACATGAATCTAAAACTTTTTTCTTTACTTTTAAAGGCAAATTCGATTTTAGAGTTTCCTTATTGCTCCAGAATTTATTCCATGCCATGTTAATTCGTCTATTTATTTCGTCGTGGTGACGGGTCGGGGAGAAAGACACTTGTTTACCCAAATACACGTAATGATCAACGTATTCTATTATAGTGTTATTATTGGTCTTTATGGGTATAGTTAGGTGGTTAGTCATAACTTTAGTCTTTGTCGTGTTTAGTGACAAACCGATTTCGCTGCTTGCAGTATGTAACTCGCCGATCATCTTTTCTAGTTGACTTGCTGTTTCGGAAAATAATATTATATCGTCAGCAAAGCGAAGGTTGCTCAGAAAGTTTCCGTTTATATTGATGCCTTTCTTTTCCCACTTTAGGTTTTTCATGATGCTTTGGATAACAGCTATAAAAATTCTTGGCGAGAGAGGGTCGCCCTGTCTGACACCTCTACATATTTTTATTTCAGGGCCTTGCTTTTCCAGTTTGACACGGCTTTTGCTTTTATTATATATGTATTTTAAAAGAGCTACAGTTTCTGCTGGTACCTGGCAATCCCTAAGAGCTTTCCACATGCTTTCGTGAGATATAGAGTCAAAGGCTTTGGCATAGTCTATGAATGCTAAGTAGAGTGGTTTTTTATGTTCCGTATACTTTTCTATTATCAAATCTAGAGTGTGAATATGATCTATTGTAGAGAAACTTTTCCTGAATCCTGCTTGTTCCGGTGGCTGGAATTTTTCAGTGAATACTGCCAGACGTTCCTCTAGGCATGTAGCGAATAATTTGTACATATTTGGTTGCAAGCTAATTGGTCTGTAGTTTTCAATGTCGGCAGGGTCTCCTTTTTTGTAGAGTAAGACGATATCTGATTCTGCCCATTCCACAGGTATTTTTCTTTCATCTAATACTTTATTAAATAAAACTGTTATGTAGGGTCCTAGCAGAAATTTGCCTGCCTTTATTGCCTCGTTAGGAATGCCGTCTGGACCATTGCATTTATCGCATTTTAAGCCTTCGATTTTTTTCATGATTTCAGAGGTCGAAAATCGGTCTATAGTGGTAGCAGTATTCTGATTGTATGGTAGAGTTTTTTCGGTCGTTTCCTTCGAAGAGTATAAGTTTTTATAAAATGTTGTGGCGATTTCCATTATTCCTATTCTTGAAAAAGTTTTATAACCCTTTTGCGTTGTGTCTGAAGATTTCATTGACTTATCCTTTAAACATGGTATCCATTTCTTGTTAGTATTCAGTGTTTTGAGACCTTTCTTTAGGCTACCTGATTTGTTAAGATGGTTTTCGATTACTTTTATTCTGTGTTCTGTCTTTTCTTTTTTCATCATTTTGTGGATATTTTTGTAGAGATATGTTCGTTCTTGTTTTTCTTCTTGAGTTATGTTTTTCTTCCTTGTTAATTCACACCTTCTTGCAATAAGGCATTTTATATCAGGAGAGATGATATCGCGTTTTGTTGATGTATTTCTTTTGATGGAGTTCAAACTATCACATATTGATTTCTTGATCATGGCGTATAAGTACTCTACATTTTCTTCTATTTTTATTTTGTAAATATTATCACTTAATGTTTCCAGAAATTGTTCTTTTTCATCTGATGTATTTATTTTTGTTTTGTTATTTTTAAACTTTGTTCTACTTTTCTTTAGGCTTGGTATTTTTAAAGTACTTCTTACGAGGCGGTGGTCACTAGGAAATGACAGTTTGGTTATAACTTCTATGTTTGAGAATTTATCCTTATTGTTAGATAATACATAATCTATTTGACTTTTTGTTTTCTTAGGTGACTGCCATGTCCACATATTTTTTGGTTTCTTTTTGAACATACTGTTCATAATACACAAATCGTTCTCCCAACAAAATTGAAGTAAGGTTTCGCCTCTTTTGTCTCTTTGCCCGTAACAATATTTGCCCAGTACTCTTTCTTCGCCTGCTAACTGCTGGCCAACACGAGCGTTAAAATCACCAATTATAAATGTATGGTTAGTATATTGGCTATAAGCTTGTTGAAGCCGATTATAGAAGATACCAATCTCGTGATCATTTGCGTCAATAGTAGGTACATAGACTTGTATGATTGTGATTTTCGTATTTGTGAATTTTAAATTTAAAATGCAGATACGTTCGGATACTCCTATAAAGCTTACAATATTAGCTTTATATTTCTTTTTAATAAGAAAACCCACACCATGTTGGCCTTTCGTTTCTCCAAAGTAACAAAAGATATGCTCTTCATCTTCTATAATATTATACCCTGTCCTTCTTACTTCTGCCAGGCCTATAATATCATATTTAATTTCCGATATCGCGTTTTTGTAATCAAGTAGCCTCTCGTCAGATAAAAGTGATTTTACATTGTGGGAACAAATGTAGAGTGATTGTGGTAGAGTTGGAGGGTTGAAGTCTTTATCTCCCGCGGTGACAAGCCGTACTGGGAGATTTCGTGGTACTATACTACATTTTTAATAATAAATATAGGAATTTTAAGACATATGTGTTGAAGTAAAATATAATAAGAAAAGCCCAAGTAAAACAATTAATTACTAGTTAAATATGAATTTATATATTTCCGACCGACAAAAGAAGTTAACTTCTACTCTTAACTTTTTTATTACCTACTACAACATTATACCTACTACTCTTCTCGTTTATCTTATTGACCGTTATTGTACGGTCGCCAGCACGTCGGGTTACTACAAAATGTCAAAATTTATTAATTGAAACTGAATTCTATCTTTTGGACATAAGGAATTCCCTTCTTTTCCGTAGTCCCATTGGATGTCCCATTGATTGGACGATGGAAAAAAATATTTTACCGTAGACCCATTTGCTTATGGGACCACCGAAAATAGTTTTAACTTCAGTATCGTTTTTCTATGGTACCATTGAATTATAGAGCTGTTGTGCAATTTATCGATTTTATTTAAAGAAATTGACAGTTTGTAGTAACCTGACGTGCTGGTGACTGTACATAGATAATATGATCATTTCTACTTAGATCTATACTGAATAAAGATCACAGAGTTTGAGAGACAAGTAAAACAATAGGACCATCCCTGCCGGCCTAGCATGAGCGGCTTTTATCGCGCGATATGATGGCTGGTGTGATTGCCACGGAATGCCGTACCATAGCATATCGCGTGTTATAAGCTGCTCATGCTAGGCCGGCTGGTGTATACTCTTTCGAATTAAAAAAGAATTATGAAAATCGGTCCACTTTTGACGGAGAAATCGGTGAAAATACATAGGAAAAAAGATTCATCTCTAATTCAAATATTTTCTGAGTAGAATAAAAAGAAAGAAGTTATTTTTTGTTTTTTTGCATTCATTGTTTGCTTGTATTTAGTTATTTAATTTTGTGAATTCAAATAACGATTTTCATTGAAGTAATTTATTATTATTATTTTATTTCGATTCTAAAGCAAGGCCAGGAAGTTGATTTCTTTATGTTGGAAATATAATAATATTATAAATTCATATACATATAACTAGTAATTTAATAAAATTGGTTTGTCTTTTTATTTCATTTTACTTCAACACATGTGATAAAATACATAAGTAATTATATTTATTATTAATTTTATTATAGGTATAGAAAATGTAGTAGTACCACGGGTAAAAAAATATTTCCGTTCATACTACTGGATCGCTTGGTAGTACCACGGGATTTTTTTTTACCCGTAGTACTACTGGTAGTACCACGGGCAATAAAGGAATAAAATTGCGTCCCGTTGTCCCCATGGTGGGGGCCTTCCCCAGCCTAAGTGGTAAAGTAAAATTTTGAAAAAAGAAATTTACGGCTTACTTTACGTGTAGGTTCCACTAGTAAAATTATTATTTGTTGTTAAATTATGAATAGTATGTATGTACGAGACAGTATGCACATTGCACACGGCTATGAGTTCACGAGAATTTTCCTTGGAAAAGTTACTCCTCGGAAGTCCTGCAGAATACGTGATAGGTTCGTGTTTTTTTTTTTTTGGGAAATTTGTATTGATACAAATATGTAAAAAGTTGTATTGATACAAAAAAAAAACACGAAAATTTATTAAATTTTTAACCTATCACGTGTTCTATATGACTTCCGAGGCTCGCAGCCATGTGCATAACTGTCTATTCATAATATCAACTGTCTATTCATAATAGCCCTGACCCCAAAACAATAGATATTAAAATTTTTGTCTGTTTGTCTGTTTATCTGTTTGTCTGTTTGTATGTTCGCTTTTCACGCAAAAACTACTGGACGGATTTTTACCAAATTTTGTGTAGTAATAACTTATAACCCAGGTCAACATATTGGGTACCTTTTATTGCGGGGAAATGTCATTATATTTAAAAAAACGTTGAACTTATATTTGCGGACGTCGGTATGTTTGCTTTTCACGCAAAAACTACTGGACAGATTTTTACCAAATTTTGAGTAGTAATAACTTATTATAACCTGGGTCAACATATAGGGTTCCTTTTATTGCGGGAAAAAATTTTTATATTTAAAAACACGTTGACACATGGTTGGTCAACGTTGTAGGCGGTTGACATTCCAGAAGCTCCGCTCCAACGGCCATCGCATCTGCGCGCTATGTGTCCTACTCCGTCCGACTGCCACCCACTCACTTCAGCTGAGCAATCCATCGAGTGATGTCAGTTGTATTGTTCTCTTGCGGATCCCGTCATTACTGATTCGATTGCGCAGAGAAATATCAGGCATCGCTATCTCCATTGCTCGCTGATATAAGTATAATACCTATAGTAAACCATCACGTCTTACTACCATATGTCATGACTTACAACACGCACTGGTCGAAGATTTTTGTGTTGTTGTAACTTCCCACACGATGTTGCCCATCCAAGCTGGATTCGACAAGAGATATCTTTGTCAAAGTTGAACTTGCTTAACCGGAATGTCTGTCCCAGGTAAACCTATTGGTCAACAACTACAAATAAAGTGTTACCCTCATAACATAAACTGGCGTGATATTATTTTGTCTAGTTCAGGTCATCTAGTTCGTAACGTGGTCTTTTTTGCTTTTCTGGACGGCGCGAGTCAAAAAGTGCAGATCGTGGACGCATCGATGCATACTTGTAATACCATGGACAGCACACCAGACCAACAACGTATCAATACTTTAGCCTCTCAGGGTCACCACAAGACTATCCTTCATCCTTCTATTGCTTAGGCTACATTGCCAGGAAATAAGGCGACAACTGGAGCAATTAATAGTGGCATGAATCTTTTCTGCCACTATTAATTGCTCTAGAATTATCTCAATGAAAAAAGGTCACGACGCGTTGCCTGGTCTGATCAGATACGCACAACACCCGATGCTACAGTCTACATTGCGCTGCATGCAAACGGTGATGATGGGGCATCATTAAGGAGAGACTGCTGAGAGATGGTGGTTACGACCCTCAGATATGAATACTTTGTGAGGAGTAGCATTATCTTAAGACCCACTCTTTGAAAAGCATTAATTGAGCATCGGAACACTAAAAGTGTGGGTACTTACTATTAATGTTGATGTCCTATCTCTTTTAGTCTAATATCCTGATTGTGAAATGAGTGCCAGTGACAAAGCATACTTTTCGCTGTGCGCTCTCCAATGTACCGACGTGTCCGGCGATTTATGGTTATGGGAGCTGAACTTCTATCATTTGAAAGAGCTGAAGCTGACGCTTAAAAATAACACTATTTCGGAGAAAAAATGTCTCCATGTCTTACTCCTTGCTTTTGTAGTTGGATTGGATTAGAGCTCTGGTTCTGCGATAGGACCAGAATAGGAGCTTTTTGGTTTAAGTACCTCAGGACCTTAATGTCTACTTGACACCCCTGGAGAGACTGCAGCACTGCTATGGTCTTGATCGAAGACTTTTTCATATCCCACAAACGTCTAGCAACGTGCCAAGTTTATTTATCAAGTATTTAGTATTTATCAAGCTTGCTATCTTGTTAACTCACAATTGTATGATTCAAACATATTTTATGAAGGCGCAGTGACTATATTTTGGTTTAAATTAATACTAACATGGTTTCAAATGTGCATAGAGTATATTTTGCCCAGTTTTCTAAAAATTGCGGACAATATAAGAAAAATTACAATATTAGTTTTATATGAAAAATTGAGCTTTGAAGTCCTATATCTTTTTTTTCCTAGTGAATTTCAGCATCGTCCTCACACAAAGAAATGTTCCTCTAAATAGTAGCTTTCCAATGTTATACAGACCTAAGTGCTACAACAGTTGGGCCAATTTGCCCATTCTCAAGTATTTTAAGAGAAAGGTCCAACCACGCTGAATATATTTGGTAAAGACAACAGGCCAATAACTTTAGTAGTTTGGCTGGTACGTTAAGGTTTCTCCTCAGGGTCATCAGGTACTCAGGATCTTCCATGAGCATAGTTTTGATAGTTTTCCCTTTATGTGCATTAATAAACCATTCCTCTGCCTGCTCTGTACCAAATTTCAGCTCTCTAGGTTTATGGGATTTTGACGGTCCGTGAGTCAGTGTCGAATTAGCAAAACTTTGCTTTCGTGTAACTTCGGAAGTAAATCAGCAACAAACTGGAAATGTTGAGGTACCCTGTACAGTTTGCTATATGACGATAATTTAAGCGTTCTGAACCCATCCAAAAGTCTTCAAACAAAGGCTTGAAAATATGCTAAAATGGTTCATGTAAAGGATGGTACGGCAGTCGCAGTGTTTACTTCGCGCTTGACTTGGCGGGGTCACAGCCGTATCCGCAGATTCTCACAAACGTTCTATGCAAATTTTGTCATCTTTGTCAGACTAGATTTTGACCGCAGCTTTGCCCGCATGCGATTCGGAAAACGCCTTAACTTCATTTCATCGTCCAGTAGTTTGAGCTGTGTCAAACTACTGGACCGGGCCCGTTGCCCTTTTAGACACCCACCGGGCCCGAGGGCCCGGCCATTTTTTACTGGGCCCATTCACCAGACCGGTAGGTATGAAAACCGCGGTGCGGGATCGCCAACTCGTAGAAAATTGGCATGGCAACCGTTCTGCGAGCTTTCTTATTCTAAAAGTATGTTTTCAAATAGACACTTTAATTATGGAGTTCTTACCATGAATGACTAATTTCAACAATACAAAAATTCTGGAAAAAAGTTTTTAATTGGAGAATTTCTTTGTTTCAGATACGGGATATTAATTTACATTAAATCGTTTTAAAATAAGTGAAGTGCGAGATTGAAACGAACAACATTTTTAACCAAAAATGTAAAAGCCAACAAAGTGAGATCCTTTTTAATTTTGAATACCATCCAACAAACGGTTTTTGTTAGTATTCAGTAGGTAGTTTTGTAAAATGCAGTGCGCGAGAGTTTCGGTGCGGTGTAAGGGCCAGCGCACATAAACTTTTGTGTGTGTCGGTTCAAAGTGTGGTGGGGGCAGATGAGAAGGCGGCGCGGGTGGTGCGCGGGGCGAGGGGCGCGGTGACTGCCCGCGCTCACCATGCGGCAGGCGCTGCCAGCGCTGCTGGTCGCCGCCGCATGCGCTGCTGCATCTGCGCAGATCACGTGGACGCCTATCTTCTTGGATGGGAGTAGTAAGTATTGTTTGACCTAGGTTCAGTGAGATTCCATTAAGGCAAAAAGAAGTGTCATAGAGAAGTGCCGCGGGTGATGCGCGGGGCGAGGGGCGCGGTGACTGCCCGCGCTCACCATGCGGCAGGCGCTGCCAGCGCTGCTGGTCGCCGCCGCATGCGCTGCTGCATCTGCGCAGATCACGTGGACGCCTATCTTCTTGGATGGGAGTAGTAAGTATTGTTTGGCCCAGGTTCAGTGAATTTCAATTAAGGCAGAAAGGAGTGTCATATAGCAGTACCGCGGGTGGTGTGCGGAGCGAGAGGAGCGGTGACTGCCCGCGCTCACCATGCGGCATGCGCTGCCAGCGCTGCTGATTGCCGCCGTATGCACTGCTGCATCTGCGCAGATCACGTGGACGCCTATCTTCTTGGATGGGAGTAGTAAGTACTGTTTGACCCAGGTTCAGTGAGATTCCATTAAGGCAAAAAGAAGTGTCATAGAGAAGTGCCGCGGGTGATGCGCGGGGCAAGGGGCGCGGCGTCTGCCCGCGCTCACCATGCGGCAGGCGCTGCCAGAGCTACTGGTCGCCGCCGCATGCGCTGCTGCATCTGCGCAGATTACGTGGACGCCGATCTTCTTGGATGGGAGTAGTAAGTATTGTTTGGCCCAGGTTCAGTGAGATTCCATTAAGCTAGAAAGAAGTGTCATAAAGCAGTGCCGCGGGTGGTGCGCAGGACGAAAGGCGCGGTGACTGCCCGCGCTTACCATGCGGCAGGCCCTGCCGGCGCTGCTGGTTGCCGCCGCATGCGCTGTTGCGTCTGCGCAAATCACGTGGAAGCCTAACTTTTTTGATGGCAGTAGTAAGTATTGTTTGACCAGGAGCTAAAGAGTGTGATTCCATCAAGGCGGATATGAACGGAGGGGCTGTATCGCGGATAGTGCGCGGATTAGCGAGGGCGCGATGACTGTCCATAGTCAACATACGGCGGGCGCTGCCCACTTGCTGGTAGGCGGAAGTAACGCCGTACCTACCATGAAAATGTCATGGTTGTTGGCATGGCATGCCTAAAAACTCGCGGTGTGCATAGGTACAGTGTGCTCGCGTGTCGCGGGCCGCGTCGTCGTCGTGATGAAAAAAAAAAATTTTTTTGTTACTGTAACATTCTCGCAAACAGGCAACTGAGCATGCAATTGCTTTAGTTTACATAGAACTTATTGCACTTTATTTAAAAAAAAATGTATAAGGGAAAGATAATTTTATAAAAAATTCCGGAGTATCTTCCCATATAAAAAAACAACATAGTTATTCAAAAGTTTTTATCAAAATTTTATTTACTTATTTACTTTATTCACTGGAAAATATTTTATATTTTTTATATTAGGGCTCCACAACCGAGCACGTTTTACACGCGTCTGGTCCCATATTAGCTTTTACGATGTCAAGTCAGCGCGTTTCGGCCGCTCGGTCGCACTTCCGAAAACTATCATATTAAGGCATCCTATTCCCAATGCACTACCCGGTTACCGTTTCATGGGGATTACCCTCTTATCTTTTACGCCAGTATCATGAATCATGAAATATAATATGGAAACACAAAGAAAAATTCTAAATAGAAATTAATAAGTACTGTCAAAATATGTACAGTCGAGTTCAATAATATCTGTGCACTTTTGAACTATGTCGTAGTAATTATTGTGACAATTTGTACAGAAAGTCAAAGATGATGTAAAAAAACTTAATGCGACAAAGTCCAAAAAATGCACATATATTATTGAACTCGACTGTAGCTAATAATAAACTAAAAAACAATTTTCTGGAAGATTCACAATGAATATGATTGAAACACAAAACTTAATGTGAAAATATAGAGTGGAAATATGCTATCAAATGTACATCAGAAACTCAAGCTAAGTATTCAAGTAACTAAGTAGAGCCACTCTCCAGATAAGTTCTTGAGTTTGAGAGACTGTGAATCCGATATATCATATTATATCATGTAGACCTCGCTTGAATAGGCATTTCATTAGCTTGATAGTATCACATACACGAATCAAAGCGCAAACTACTAAGTGGTCTGAATAAGGCCTCGTGTCTATTACTAGAATATTTAAGTATCTTACCTATTGGAAATCACGATAAACTTTTAGATACACAAGTCGTTTTGAGTGGCTAGACGGACACGCTACTAAACGATGCAAAGCGTGCTGCGTTTAGAGTGGATCATCGGAGTAGAAATATCAAGATATATTTTCAAGTTATTTTTTCAATTATTCTTATTTTCCGCCAGGTCAAGTGGATCTATGGACACAGTCGTCAACAGGATGCGCGTGTCCCGGAGGCCTCGGCGAGGACTGCGCTTGCTGCGTCAGGGACGGCGCCTGCCCCTGCAGCGACATAGCGCCTACGCGATGTGCACAGTGCGGCCTCGAGCAGTACTGCGCCAATAGTGAGTTACAGACAACATTACTAAGATTTAGTAACCTAACTATGAGGTATCGGTGAAGACTGCGCTTGCTGCGTCAGGGACGGCATCTGCCTCTGTGGCGACATAGCGCCTATGCGATGGACGCAGTGCGGCCTCGAACAGTACTGCACCCATAGTGAGTTACAGACAACAATACTATCTATGATTTAGTAACCTAACTATGGGGCATCGGTGAAGACTGCGCTTTTTGCGTCAGGGACGGTGCCCTGCCCCTGCAGCGACATAGCGCCTACGCGATGTGGACAGTGCGGCCTCGAGCAGTACTGCGCCAATAGTAAGTTACAGACAACATTACTATGATTTAGAAACCTAACTATGGGGCATCGGTAAAGACTGCGCTTGCTGCGTCAGGGACGGCACCTGCCCCTGTGGCGACTTAGCGCCTACGCGATGTGCACAGTGCGGCCTCCAGCAGTACTGCGCCAATAGTAAGTTACAGACAACATTACTATGATTTAGTAACCTATATATGGGGCATCGGTGAAGACTGCGCTTGCTGCGTCAGGGACGGCGCCTGCCGTCCTTTACAATGACTGCGTAACATAACTACCTATGGGGCATATCGGTGAGGAAGGCGCGTGCGTGATGCAACAACATTGTTTTCAAAATAAAGAAAAACCTGTTGCCAGATAATTAAAACTTTAAAATGCAGTCTGAACCTATCCAATTTCGTAGTCCATATTTAAGAACAAAAGCATAATTATTAACGCATCTGGTAATTACAAGCTGGCCGGAATTAACATGCCTGCCACAACGTTTAAAAGATAAGGCCAATTAAAACTCGACCAAGAACGATTAAACATAATGTTTAATGTTGCAATTATTAGCGCAAACAATGGGAGACAATTGAGAACGGTCTAGCTGGTACCGGCGCTCCCCCGAGTATTGAAAGCCAAATAATGTTTACCTTTTCCTTGAATAGCAGTCCATTATTAACCCTTGGGCAATATCAAACCGTCAGAATGCTTTTACTTGTCCAGTGAGGTTTCGAGCGCGTTTTTTACGGTTTGCTTGGTCACGTCTCCCGTTTTAATTATCTTTTATCCTTTCTGTTTGAAAAACGAAATTGAATGCTTTGAATTCAATGCTGATACAATATAAGTTTAATAATTGATGTATTAACTAGAAGAGTTTGGAGCAAATAAAAATAGTAAACTAATCTACAGTCGGAATATTTCTTTCTATTATATTTCTGAGATTCAAACGCCTACTAATATTTCTCATTTCTGTTCTTAACCTAACTACTTATACGTGTAATATCGTGCCCACTTAAAAAATCATCGAAAATGTGATACATTTTAATTTTGAGCTAGGAAAAAGGTGTGCCTTAGCATAATATTTTACCAACATAAGTAAAAAAACCTATTCAATTTATTTGAAATATTAACAGTGGATTGTTGGAAAAAATCCATTCTGAGCTAGCAGTCTCCAAAGAATTACTGACCGATATGAACCTTTTATTTCTTATTTATGTCTAGTGTGCAACATCACGATCGACTCCCGGATCTTGAAGACCAAGTCAGGGAAGACTTTCGGGCAGATCAAGTCACCGTCCCTAGAGGGTCCGGGGTCCTGCTCCTACCTGCTGCAGCCCGACGCCGGTCAGCGGGTGGAGATCCAGCTGTATCGGCTGGTGTCAGTCGGAAGATTCAATGGGAGCAGGTATGTGGAAAGTTATCAGCAGGCGCGGATCCAGGATTTTATTGAAGGGGCAAATTTGGTTGAGGGGGCAATGTTAGCTTATTTCACGTTTCGAAATGATTAATAAGAAAATATGTATAGGTTAAAATGTGTCTGTCTCATGGGACGGGGGGGGGGGGGGGGGGGGGGCTGATATCAGTCGTCAGTGGAGGTTCCGGGATCCTAATCGTACTTATTGCAGTTAAGTCCCGCGCTCCAAATTTTTTCACTTTTTTATTTTTTTACAGGCCCCAGCGTTGGTTCGACTTTATTCTTTGAATATTTATATAATCTACATCCTAATTTACTATAGGTATCAATAATTAATACTTTAGCATGAAGTTTTCAGTGGCAAATAATTGGTCTGACCTATATTGTTACAAAGCAGAACATGTCACCAACTATTAGCCTAATTTAGAATAGTAAATAAATGTCTATAATTTTTTAAATATATTTTAATAATTAAATACTAATTAGAAATAACATTTAAAATCTAAATGTAAAAACTAAGAACATTAAGAAATAAATGATAAAAAAAACATGGTTCATAGTAGTTCAATCTTCTATCAATGTGATCAATAAATAATAAAAACCATAAACGTTAAACTTTATCCAAGTTACAATACTTTTAACGTGAGGCTTAAATAGTACTTATAAAAAAATCTCTATCAGTTCTCAAATCTATGACGCTTTTTAATACAGAAAGTTCAGAAACACCAGCAATAGCGAAACCATTCAATAATGTATCAATATTATTTTTGATACTAAAGTAAAAAAAATTTTTTTTGTGTTCTAATATCTTAAAGTAAACAGAAGTTATGATAGTTTTACACTAATAATCCTTATTTTTCGTGAATATTATCATCTCGATAAGCCTAAACTAAGATACGATAAACCTTGGAACCGATTCCAATTTCATATAAAGTGTATGAAAACTACATGAAAGTGGTCGATGGCGGCGTTTTTCAGTGGCCCGTGTGCGGCGGGCGACGCTTAGATTAGGCACACACGGAGAAGGTTGACTGATTAAAACTGGCAGTAACATTTTAGTATGTAAGCTCGACTTAAAGCCGTCCTAAGAAACGTCCTTAGAATAGACATTAAAAATGACAATTAAATTTATATTTTCTTCCATATCAGGTACTGTTAATACACAAAATAGTGGCAGCCTATTATGTTTTAGGCATCAACATTCTTAATTGTTATACAAAGTTAATCTCCGAGTACGGTAGATAAACTGCGAAAACTGTTTAGTGTTAAAAGTTAACTAAAACTACCGTAAATATAATGTCGCGAAACCAGAATAACATGGGTGCTGACCTTCTAGAATTGACTAATAAAAATGGCTGTTTAATACTGATATCATTAACTAATTAATTCGGAATATTCCTTTGTAGTATGCAGTGACTCAGCGCAGGGGGATGGCCAGGAGGATCCATAGATCTGTGAATTTAAATTGCTTTCAGGATATACCTATGAAATTGCCGTTTTTCTCTTATTATTTAAACATCTAAAAAAAGAATAAATAAAAACGCGTCTACATTTTTATAAATGCTTCAAAGTACCCCTCTTTGCTCTTCGAACATTTTTTTCTAATCTAAGGATAGACAATCGTTAGATTAATTTTGTCTGATTATATCTCTTTCGTGGAATTCGGAGTTCACATGTCCAAGAAATGCCCAAATATTTTTGTATGTAATTCCAACTTCCTACAATTTCCCCATAGAAAACGGAAATTTCATAGGTAAAGACCTATTATTATTATGAAAAACTACCTACGAAATGAATTTAATTTGGTCCTGAACAATTTCTAATATATTTTTATTCAAATGATAGATTTCGCCAAAAAAATTTGAATAATGGAATATGTGTAGGAATTTTGTACGGCAAAGTCAAGAAAAGTCAATGCAAGGAAAGCCGTGGGCAGTCACTACTATTCCATTATAGAGTATGGTGAGCTACGGTTGGTGTGAAGTTATGGCCCGGCCATAAAAAGCTATTAAACAACTTTAAACCAAATTAATTCTAAAAGTTTAGAGTTCTTTAAAACAATTCATATTTACCCACTTGGTTTTATTAAAAATATGACGTCATTCGTTTGAGTATTTCCTTAGGTATGAAACAGTAAAATATATTTAAATGGGATTTTTGATACTACTCGTATATCGATTGGCGACTTTCATATGACAACACGTACAAAATGCGTATTTCATATGTTGAGAATAGTTTTGAAGCGTAGGTATGCTACTATTGGATTCCAGTGGAACACAATAAAAAGGTGCAAGCAACAGCTCCCTACAAGAATAAAAAGTAGACTTTACAAAAACAACTTTACTGTCAAAGCTTAGGCCTCATTTCCACCTGCAAGTAAGTTTTTCGATAAATGTCCGACAGTCTGTCCGATAGCAACTTGCAAGTGTAAACACGTAGTTTAGTTTTAGTTTAGCCTTACAGTGCATAAAACAATAAAAAAGTGTTGGTCTCATTTCCGGTTAATTTCGCATTTGGCAATCTTATTACAACAACCATAAATATTATAAGTTTTTTGTAAAAACTTCGTTTTTATGACAAGCTTTTTTGTTGACTGTGTAATTAAATATTGTATTGTCATCCAAACCAAACCCGTACGCATTGGGAAGTTGGTCAAAATTAGCTTGCAAGATTTGACCCGAACAGACATACATACATACACTGCAAGTTAAATAAAAGCTTGTAATAATAGCTGCCTACGTCCATACACTTAGGTGGAATTGTGAATAGAGCAGAAAGCAAGGCCCTTCATAAAGAAGAATAAAAAAGAAAAGATAGTGGCTGTTTATCAGTCCCCTTAATTTTTACATCTAGTCTTATTACCTGATATGAATTTGGTCCCATTGACGCATCTGCCGCTCCAATTGCTTAACTTCGGGTGTCGAATCAGGTATGATAGACCCAGGTTGCCAATTCTTACAGCTTTTACACATTCCCTTGCAGCGACAAGCTGTTTCGTTTAAAAATGTTAGTAAAAGCTTACGAAATTTTCGGTAGCGGTCTTAAGTATTTACGGAATAAAAACGTTATAATAAAACTGACTGCGTATTTAATCAAAATAGGTGTAGCTATCGACAGTCGACTACACCTTCTTTGATTCTGTGTCCATACTGCACTAGACCATCCAATAGACTATAATAATTTTAATTCTCGGTTTTTTAGGAAAATAATGCCTATAGGATCTTACCTGGCTTCTTCTTTTCTTCTTTAGTTTTCTCTAAGCTTAGCATATTTTCATGATATTGCCGTGAACCCAGAGAACATAATGACTTGGGAAGCTTTGTTTCAAAAGTTCGATCGATGAGTCCTGTAAATTTTAAGGTTTTCATATATGTTTTTACTTACATTTTGTCTAAAATGTAACTTTGGTTTAACTGTAAGCCGCAAAATTGTAATATTATGTCGATCAGTAGTCGAACCTCTGAGCTCTCATCGGGATGCCAATGCCATAGCCATGGCAGCAACGTGGGGCGCCAGCAGCACTCGCCATTAAATACATGATAAGCTGTTTAACAACATTTCTAGCTCTTCCATAATCCCTCAAAAAACGGAGATAGCGGAAATGCTTTTTTTGTAAGTGATTTAAGGAGTGTTTGTATCGTCGATGAACAAACAATCCCTGAGCAGTTAAGCCGACTTGGGCGTGCCGCCCCGTGGTTGTATTGTATAGATATGGCGGCATCCACATAGTGGGCGTAGGCGTAGCGTTTTAGCAAGGAGACGTCCCGCCGACGCTCCGTCCCGCTCGCTGACGGCGCCGGCGGTTTGGTTCTGACTTGCGACCCCAAGCAGCCAAATTTCAAAAAGGGGGGAAGCTTTAGTACAAAATTTAAAATTAAAGAAAAATCTTTAACTTGTGACGATTTGATACGTGACGAAGACAAGACTTGGGTTGATGAAAGATCACATTTGTATACTACTGGCGTCGCTGCCATGGCGTCCCACTGAGAGCCCTTATGCTAAAATCATCATATGAGCCGAACAACGCCCACTGCTGGGCATAGGCCCAGCAATGAAATAATATCCCACCAAAAACATACTTTATAAAAACTGGCCAAATCTCGCTAGAGCTGTTTATTTATTTTTAAAAAGTGATGAAATCTCTCTGTAAAGCCACGCCAACTCTAATGTTACTGCGATTGCTTTATTGTCGTTGACTTGTGTCCATCAACATTTAAGAATGTTAAACGTCCAAATCACATAACACCAAACTATATTAATAAAGAAATCGCAGTAAGGAACATTAGAGCTGATTTGGCTTTATGTGACTTGGACGTTTAACATTCTTAAATGTTGGTGGACACAAGTCAATGACCATGTCACATAGTCAATAAAGCAATCGCAGTAACATTAGAGTTGGCTTGGCTTTACAGAGAGATTTCATCACTTTTTATAAAGAAGTAAGCAGCTCCAACGAGATTTGGCCAGTTTTTTACAGGATATTTTAGTTGGGATTTCACATCTTTTTGCAGAAAGCTTCAGTTTTCAAAACATCAATAGAAAGGGCTCATCACACTGAATAACTTTTGTCACGGCGACATTTTCATATCTCCCATAGACTCCCATAACTGAGCTCTTAGGTACTTGATCAGATACTCCAGCCCTTAAATTTTATATCTCAAAAGAAAAGTCCAACTACGCTGAATATTTTTTGTGAAAACAACATACCATTAACTTTAATAGTATGGCTGATCTGTCAAGGTTTCTCCTCAGGGTCATCAGGTACTCAGGATCTTCCATGATCCAAATTTTTGATAGTTTTCCCATAATGTGGGCATTAAAGCCATTTTTTAAACCTACCATTGTACCAATTTTCAGGTCTCTAGGTTTATGGAAAGTAGGTACTAGTTCTATTTTCATGATCAGTGAGCCAATTAATCAGTGAGTCAGTGTTGAATTAGCACAGCTTTGCTTTCGCTTATCTTCGGAAATAAATGAGCTACAAAATTGAAATTCTAAAGGGGTTCTAGTGTGTGCTTATAGTTTACTGTTTGACGATAATTTCAGCGTTCTAAACCTATCCATAGGTTCTCAATAGCCTTGAAAATACGCTGAAATATAATACGCGAAATGTTTCCAGAAAAGGATGATGCGGCAGTATTTGCTCCACGCTCGACTTGGCGGGGGCACTATCATGCTCCTAGATTTTGATTTGGTCCTAAAAACATCTGGTAAGGTACACCATTTTATTAATGTTGGTACTAACCTTTTCCTTCAGCGAATTCAAGCATTCTGATTGCAGTAGATTCTCCAATGTCGTCGTCCGTCTTTATTTCCATCTTTTTGTCTACCTTAGGTGAGGTTTCTTTTCGGGATGGCAAATCATGAGTTTCCTATAAGGAAAATGAGCTGAGAGAGATGTTGAACTGACTCGTACTTAAAATGTATTAAAAGTTTTCTTACAATAAAAGATTTACTTGTTATTTTATTTTTTTGTGTGGAGGAGATCATTTTTCAAACTATTTTTCTATGAACTCTAACATATTTTATAGTTAACAGAATATAATTTAATAAAGAAATGATTATCGTATTTTACAATACGTTTGGTGATAGTTTTCAATTTTGTAAAGCAAAAAAGATCATATCTCCCAACGACAGATAACATTGATAGAGAACGATTTGTGAAATTTCGCAGTGGTCAAAAAGACTCCCCCCGACCGAACAACTTCCAATACAAACATCAAGATACTGACCGGCACTACCATCAGCTTTTGTATATCCTTTCTACTATTGATGAATTCCCAAAAGGCGCAACATTTCCTCTGAACAAATTCGTTATCAACATCTTCGACTGGGGTGAAATCTAACATCAAACGTTGAGAAGTGAGGGGTTCCCCACAGACCGCATCACTAAACGTACTAAATCTTTCGAAACTTGTGTTACTGTTGTAGGTAGGTTCAGTGCTACCACGAATAACTAACATGCTCACTGGCATTTGTTGTTCACTTGAATGAGCTGGTTTCATGTTTAAATATTGATTGCAAAATACTTTTCAAAACGTTTTACTAAGACCATGTAATCAAAATGTAATGACAGACACCATAGACAGACACAATAGAGTTGCAATAGAGAATGAAGAACTGACAGGAAATTATTGACTGGGATGTCAGTGCTCGTAAAAAAGAATGTGTCGAAAACATTTTGGTATTGTCGAAAATAAGCGACTGAAGTTCGGCGGTGATTGTTGATCGAAGTCGGCGACTCTCTTTTTTTGAATCACTCGTAATATCAGCATCCATCCGCGTTTCACGCAAAAACTAGTGAGCGGATTTTGATGAAACTTTTTTGTTATATAGCTACTGGTCTTCGCCAACATATAGGCTATAATTTATTTTGAAGAGTGAAATACCTGATGTGGCACCATAGCAGTCCAGCCAGAGTCCAGCCTAACTCCGAGAGATATAAAAATACCGCCTAGGTGTTAAAAGTGATGAGCATTTTCTATTGACGGACAAACTTTGAGGGTTAGGTACACCTGATGGAGAACCCTAGCAGCCAGGTCAAACTATCAGAGATACAAACATAACGTCTTAAGAAAAGCTGTTTAACGTGATGAGCATTTTCTATTGACGTACAAATTTTGAAGGTTTGGTACTCCTGATGTGGAACCCTAGATGCCTAGCTAAACTACAAGATATAAAAATATAGCGTCTTAACAGGTTCGCTGCCATCCTAAATTTTAAATTTTTTAAGTTTAAATTTTCTTAACGTGTTTTTGGTTTTTTCGTATGATTGACGGTTATATTTTTATGCAGAAAAAAAATTAATTTCAAGTGGCAGCGAACCTGGAGAAGTTGTTCAGCGTGATAAATATTTTCTATTGACATGACATACGTACAAAGTCTGATACATCTGATGTCCCCCAAGAGCGCAGATAAAGGTTAACTTAGCTTAACCACACACACATCGTGATATTACAACTGTTACTTTTTACAAAATTCTTACAATATCTTGATCATTCTATTCTAATAAAAGATTGTCTTAAGAATTGATTGAAGTAACATGAATGTTTGAAAAAATTAAAATTGGTAATAACCTTCGGAATTAAATTTTCTAAATAACAGTGAAAACTGCATCAAAATCCGTTGCGTGGTTTAAAAGAAGAAAACTTAGAAACAGACAGACAGAGGCGGAGAGCGACTTTGTTACTATGTAATGATTATTGTACAGCCAATTTATTTTAGACCTAATTGTCGTGGAGAAAAGATTGATAAATTTAATGTTACTGTTTCAGAAGTAAAGCTCTCTGTACTTTTACCTTAGGCGGAAGGTAAAAGTACATAGGGTTTTTTTTATCTCTCATAGTTTGGCTGGTCAACTATGGTTCCACGTCAGGTATTACAATCTTCAAAATAAATTATAGCCTATATGTTGGCGAGGACCAATAGCTATATCACAAAAAAAGTTTTATCAAAATCCGCTCAGTAGTTTTTATGTGAAACGCGGACAACAGACAGACAGAAAGACAAAAAATTCGAAAACTATATTTCTGGTATCACGGTATCATGGTCTACGGTCTCTTCACATTTTGTTTTGTTTGTAAACACATTCTTTCAGCTCCTCTGGTCTTAAAAATAAAGTTTTTTAACAGTAAAAGCAGTTTTAGCTCTTTAACCTCGCGACCCTCTCTTCAATTTATTCTTCTAATCAGGGTACCAAATCGCATTATCGAAAAAGAGACCTTACTTATGTTGTGCTTAGGTCATCTTTTTTAATTTGATGGTACTTGAAGAAATAAATCAGGGTGGGAAAGTGGTCTTTGACAATTTTTTTGCTGCTTCTTCTCGTTGAAAGATCTATTTACAAACCAATTTAATTTAGTTTATTTAGAGAACATTAGTGAATGTACATGTTCTCCTACATACGTACATTTTGATACTAGAACGAAATTAAATTTTATACTTAATTCGACACTAGTGGCCATACATAGTATTCAGTGTTTTTGCCACTAAAAAGAGTGAAATAAAAAATATTTTTGTAAAAAATAAAACCGCCTTCAAAAAAATCACCTCAAAAAAGTAATAAATAATCCCTCACCAAATAAATAACGTAAGTACTTTGAAGTCGGGCGGGTTTTAACAAAAACAACAAAAAATTGGACATGTTTCACGCCCGACTTCAAAGTAGGTACATACGTTATTTATTTGGTGAGGGATTATTTCTTACTTTTTTTATGTGATTTTTTTGAAGGCGGTTTTACAATATATTTTTCACCTCTCTAGCTCGAAAAGGGCGCTTTTGGCGCCTAAAAACTCGCAGCAAAATCGATTTTTGCTGCGAGCGTGAGGCAAAGTACTTTTTTAATTTCTTACACCAACTTTTGAAATAATTAAGAAAAAAGAAATAGAGTGACAAGGATGAGACTTTTAAAATTAATATGAGCAAAAAGGATAGATAGATAGCTTTATGTCGATGGACATGAAATATAAAGCTTAAAAAATAAATACACGGATACCAAAGGTTCGAAATAAAGAGTATGAACGAAATGAGGTCGCATGCATGATATAAATATAAAATAAGAAAAATTAATGCATTCTAATAACAAATTATATAAATACGGTTGTACTACTATTGCCTTATTCAAAAACTATTGCTTTTTATTAAACACGCAATATTTAAAAAAAATAATATGAAGTGAACATTATATCGCTTACTAATATCATGTTTGGTTTTCATAAAAATTACATGCAGTGCAGTTTTTGAACGCAATGCAAACAGTTACCTTCAACTTGCATAATTGCACCAATTTTACTCTTAATTATTAATTTTGTAATTTTGATGTTCTCTTTATTGTTAAATGTTGCCTTCAATGTTGTTTTTCTGACCTGTAACACTTTTCTCGCTGGTAGAGGTGAAAAGTTGTATGTTTAACACGAGAGCAAAATTTTCTGATGTCTCGTGCCTTTAAATCACTCACTGTGCTCAGTAGTCTATATTTGAATCACTCGCTATGCTCGTGATTCAATTTTAGACTACTTCGCTAGTTCGTGATTTAAATTCAGCACTCGCAGCGAAAAATGATTTTGCTCTCTTGTATAACAAATAACTATTTCACCACTCCAGCTCGAAAAGGGCGCTTTTGGCGCCTAAAAACTCGCAGCAAAATCGATTTTTGCTGCGAGCGTGAGGCAAAGTGCTTTTTTAATTTCTTACACCAACTTTTAAAATAATTAAGAAAAAAGAAATAGAGTGACAAGGATGAGACTTTTAAAATTAATATGAGCAAATAGGATAGATAGATAGCTTTATGTCGATGGACATGAAATATAAAGCTTAAAAAAGAAATACACGGATACCAAAGGTTCGAAATAAAGAGTATGGACGAAATGAGGTTGCATGCATGATATAAATATAAAATAAGAAAAATTAATGAATTTTAATAACAAATTATATAAATACGATTGTAATACTATTGCTTTTTATTAAACACGCAATATTTAAATTAATAATATGAAGTGTGAACATTATATCGCTTACTAATATCATGTTTGGTTTTCATAAAAATTTCATGCAGTGCAGTTTTTGAACGCAATGCAAACAGTTACCTTCAACTTGCATAATTGCACCAATTTCACTCTTAATTATTAATTTTGATGTTTTCTTTATTGTTAAATGTTGCCTTCAATGTTGTTTTTCTGACCTGTAACACTTTTCTCGCTAGTAGAGGTGAAAAGTTGTATGTTTAACACGAGAGCAAAATTTTCTGATGTCTCGTGCCTTTAAATCACTCACTGTGCTCAGTAGTCTGTATTTGAATCACTCGCTACGCTCGTGATTCAATTTTAGACTACTTCGCTAGTTCGTGATTTAAATTCAGCACTCGCAGCGAAAAATGATTTTGCTCTCTTGTATAACAAATGACTATTTCACCACTCCAGCTCGAAAAGGGCGCTTTTGGCGCCTAAAAACTCGCAGCAAAATCGATTTTTGCTGCGAGCGTGAGGCAAAGTGCTTTTTTAATTTCTTACACCAACTTTTGAAATAATTAAGAAAAAAGAAATAGAGTGACAAGGATGAAACTTTTAAAATTAATATAAGAAAAAAGGATAGATAGATAGCTTTATGTCGATGGACATGAAATATAAAGCTTAAAAAAGAAATACACGGATACCAAAGGTTCGAAATAAAGAGTATGGACGAAATGAGGTCGCATGCATGATATAAATATAAAATAAGAAAAATTAATGAATTCTAATAACAAATTATATAAATACGATTGTACTACTATTGTTTTTTATTAAACACGCAATATTTAAAATAAATAATATGAAGTGAACATTATATCGCTTACTAATATCATGTTTGGTTTTCATAAAAAATACATGCAGTGCAGTTTTTGAACGCAATGCAAACATACCTTCAACTTGCATAATTGCACCAATTTTACTCTTAATTATTAATTTTGACGTTTTCTTTATTGTTAAATGTTGCCTTCAATGTTGTTTTTCTGACCTGTAACACTTTTCTCGCTGGTAGAGGTGAAAAGTTGTATGTTTAACACGAGAGCAAAATTTTCTGATGTCTCGTGCCTTTAAATCACTCACTGTGCTCAGTAGTCTATATTTGAATCACTCGCTACGCTCGTGATTCAATTTTAGACTACTTCGCTAGTTCGTGATTTAAATTCAGCACTCGCTGCGAAAAATGATTTTGCTCTCTTGTATAACAAATAACTATTAATGTATAATAAGATTGAAAGACACTTGGAACCCAAACGATCAAATTATTTTTTTATTTATTTATTTTTACAATTTTAGGGAAGCTTACTGATGCTTGGTAGCATATAATATTAACACAAATAAAGATGGTCAATTACAAGCTTCCACAAAAAACGAATTGCGCAATGTTTTCGTGTGTCCAGTCGGAGAACAGCCCCCCTAGACAAGTGGCTTTCTATTAGCGAATTCACCAGTCGAATACAAAGAAAATATTATTATATGAGATTGACATTAGCAATCGAAATGTCACGTGACCGCTAATGTCAATCCCATACATTTTCTTTCTATTCGACTGATGAATTCGCTAATAGAAAGCCACTTGTCTACAGGGGCAGGTGTTGATCCCGTATGCTCCGTGCGTAATACAACATGTCCGAATAAGATTCAGCTACTGCTGTAGTTATTTTGCTTGTGGCTAAACGCAATAAACGAACTTGTCGGTATTTGAAATATTACTACTAAGAAAAGGCAGAAATACACTCACGAAAATCTTTTAAAAACTGTATAAATATTCATTGAGTTATAATAAATATTGCGCAATACTGACTCTATACAATGCAATAGAAAAATATGGAGCAATAAAAATTAAACTCGCTCATTGTTCAATCATATGGCAATCTTCAATATTAACCCTAAACGTTCAAAATATTGCACAATTCGTAAAATTGAGCAATACCTATAATTGATCGTCTTGGAGCTGCCTTATAGAGTATCAAACTTTCTAAATTAGACATGGGGAAAATGACTGCCTTTGTGACCAAGTCAGTAACGTTCACCAACGTTATGACGCTACTGACTTGGTGACGTCACGAAGACAGTTGTTCGCGTCGTTCGCCATAGAAGATTTCGATCGAGAATATCGTTTTAGAAAGAGACAGCTTTAGTCAAAATTAAACAGCTCATTCATAATTCGCTTGTTATAAACAGATTCAATTTATTTATTTTTTAACTTCATCATTAAATATCTACATTTCAACAACAGTGAAATATCCTATTGTGTGCAATTAAAACGCTTCCACAGATAATATATAAAGATTCCCATAGTCATACATAGGTAAAAGCAACAGATAGGTAAAAGAGAAATTGCTCCTTTATTTTGATATAATAATGTCTGATTATCGAGCCAAACTCATATTAGACAAAAGCTTACTTTGAGGGAAACTAGAGTTTCCGATAAGTTACCTTTATCAAAATCGGCTTATGGGTTTGGCCTCGATCGGTAGTATGTATTGGTGGGAACGTTCAGAGTAGGGTCCAAAGCTGTCACAAACAGAGACAGCTATGATCAATGTCCCGTCAAATTGAATATTTGAAGCTGGGGACCTGGGGACACCGATATCGCACATCCGAAGTACGAGTACTTTCATAAATGTAGAACAAATTGTTTGTGTGTACGTGGATCTGTACTTATTCACTCTACTGATGGATAAAATTGAAATTTATGAAACGAGTACCTTTGTGGGTAAGCCAGTGGAATAAGAGTGAAAAAGTGGAAGAATGTTGAATTTTTTTAAGTTTCATGCGGCAGTTAGACGGGTTTTCATATTATGTCACTAGCCTTCTGCCCACGGCTCTGCCCGCGGCTTTGCCCGCGACTATGCCCGTGGCTTTGCCCGCGTGGACTACACGCTGTTGTTCCGGGATTAAACAAAAAGTAAAAAAAGGAAAGGAAGGCGGGAAAAGTAGCATATGTTACTCTTTAGCTCCCAAACTATCCCCATACCAAAAATCACGTCGATCCGTTGCTCCGTTTTGACGTGAAAGACGGACAAATAAACATACAAACACACTTTCATATTTATGATATTAGTATGGATTTGGGCAGAAGCTCTTAATTTGGTTTTTTTATTTTTATTTTGTACTTATGTGTAAAATATAAGTAGAAACACAAGCATGTCCAACTTTTTACTTCGCGACTATTATGCTTTGAATAAAGACGGTCTTCGTTTACAATAGCATCAGATGAAAATATCAAAACCAAGTTGCAGAACATAAATTTTCCTGTTCCAAAAAGTTTCGTTCTCTCAATTAACTCGGCTTAAAATAACAAATTCTCGTTTAAAATACGTCGACAGACGTCCAAGTAAGACTTTGAGAGATTGGCGCCAATCGAGATCTAATGGTCTGCTATTCGATTGTGATTGCAACGATGTTTTACCATTTTACCGATTAATTTGGTCACCAACTGGAAAAGATAAAGTAATGCTGTTTGTTATAGTTTGCCACAAGTTTTGGTGGCTTATTTTATAGCATCTAAATCTAAATCTTTTAAAAACTTTAAGGTTGGTGCTCATGCCAAAGTAGCAATTTGCTACTTGCAAGTACCTATATTCAAATAGGTGATGATGAAGACTATATTTTTTGATAAAAATAGGTATTTTATGATTAAACTTTGTTTTCCATTTAGGCAAAGAATATATACACTTACGCGAAATTTAGGTATGTGCATTTGTGTATTTACGGTTTTTTCTGAATTTAAATTGAATTTGTACGAAAGCTGGCGTAATCGATTTTGCTCAATAAGATTAGCTGCCAGTCCGAATTCCGAAGACGGGTGAACGATTTAATGAACACTCGCCATTATATGAAAGCATGCGTGTAATATATGTATAGGCAATAGGCACCTTAAGATCTTGACAAAGATGGACTGCGTACATATGGGAGCTAGAATTCTAGGTATTTGGTCACCTATTTATTTTCCCTTTTTACCACACTTTTATTAGCTTCACTTGTAACTAAGTCACCACAATATAAGAAAATCTTGGAATTCAATTTTAACCTACTTCTAACTGTCGTATTGATTCGAAACTTTGCAAGTCTATATGAGTCCAATGACAATACAATAATTTGCTACCATCGAGCTGATCTGATGATGGAGTCAAGAGGTGGGCAATAGAACTCTTCAATGGCTGCTAGGAAACCCCTCGAGTTTAGGCTCATTTCTTTTGTTCTGATGAGACCTATTCGCTACACTTGATGGTGAGGATCTGATGATGAAGCAGGGAGGAAGCCAGTGGCACTTCTTAATGACCACTAGGAAACCCCTCAAGTTTGGCCTCCGTTGTTTCGTTCTTATGAGACTTATGAGTCGCACTTTGTGGTGAGGGTCTGATGATGGAGCAGGGAGGAAGCCAGTGGCACTCCTTAATGACCAATAGGAAACACCTCGAGTTCTGGCTCATTTGTTTCATTCTGATGAGACCTATTCGCTACACTTGGTGGTGAGGGTCTGATGATGGAGCAGGAAGGAAGACAGTGACACTCCTTAATGACCAATAGAAAAGCCCTCGAGTTTGAGCTCATTTGTTTCGTTCAGTCGAGAACTATTTGCTACACTTGATGGCGAGGGTCTGATGAAGTGACGATAGAGTTGGGAGGAAGCCAGTGGCACTCCTTAATGACCACTACGAAACCTTTTGAGTTTGGGCTCATTTGTTTCATTCTGATGAGACCTATTCGCTACACTTGGTGGCGAGGGTCTGATGATGGAGCAGGGAGAAAGCCAGTGGCACTCCTCAATGGCCAATAGGAAGCCCTTCGAGTTCTGGCTCATTTGTTTCGTTCTGATGTGACCTATTCGCTACACTTGGTAGTGAGGGTCTGATGATGGAGCAGGGAGGAAGTCATTGCCACTCCTTAATGACCACTAAGAAAGCCCTTGAGATGGGCACATTTGTTTCGTTCTGATGAGACCTATTCGCTACACTTGGTGGTGAGAGTCTGAAGATGGAGCAAGGAGGAATTCAGTGGCACTCTTTAATGATCACTAGGAAATCCCTCGAGTTTGGGCTCATTTGTTTCGTTCTTATGAGACCTATTTGCTACACTAGGTGGTGAGGGCCTGATGATGGAGCAGGGAGGAAGTCAGTGGCACTCCTTAATGACCACTAGGAAACCCCTCGAGTTTGGGCTCTTTTGTTTCGTTCTGATGAGACCTATTCTTATTCTTATGGTGGTGAGGGTCTGATGATGGAGTAAGGATGAAGTAAGGGTTCAGCTCGCACATCTGGTAACTAATAGACTCTACTTGAATTTGTAAAACAAATACATACAATGACGCCTTTGAGTTATAATGTTTACGGGGTGGGCAGACACATGAATGGACTGTGAAATCGATTACCATCCATCCATAGCTTGCCATTTATTAAACTAAAAATTAAAAAATAAATATGTAGTTTAAAAAAACTATAAAAACACACTTTTATAGGAACAGACTAAAAAGTACAAAATAACCGACTATTCAGTAACTGAAATTAAAAAGCGTGGTGCGCCCTTTGCAAAGCATGCATTCATTTACTTAATATTGACAACGCGCACGCTTCCGGATTGGAAGGAGTCGGTAGGGCGGAAACTCTCCCAAAATCAGCGACTTTTTCCTATCTTCATTTTCATTGAATAGTTTTTTTTTGTGCAGTTGTGTCGGCGGCTGGATACAGCTGGGCGGGGCAACTGCTGTCAAAGGCACCGGGGGAGCGGCGGAAACGCGATTGTGTGGCGCCAACGAGCGATACACCCCGCCCGTGGTGTTGTTCGCCGACCATGGAGCGTCTACTTTAGAGTTTAGGTAAGTGTGATGGAAATAACTAAACACATATTTATTGGTAAAAAGTATGAACAAAGCAAAAACATTTTAAGCGACACGTGCGCTTGCTACTAGTCATGCGACACGTATGCGTTTGCCACGTGTTCGTGAGCGATAAAGCTTTAATAGTGTGAAGGACGAGTATTTTAACTGCCTACTGAAGATCTGAAAGCGAGTTATGACGTAACGTCTGGCCGGCGGTACATGGCACGGAATAACGTTCGGTACCCGCTATTATGTATTATATGGGTCGCGTTTATTCCGTGCCCTGTATAGTGCGACAACCATTTCTGTTCCGGTGATAATCTTTGGAACTTAAACAGTTTTCATACGACAGTCCATTTTGACAGCTAACTTCGTATTGCACGTGGCTCCTCTGTCACAGCTGCCACCGGAACATAGAGGAGTGTGGGACGTTACACGTTACGTCATAACTCGCTTTCAGATCTTTAGTACACAGGTAAAATACTCGTTCTTTACTTTGGATAATTGCGTGTGTGTCAGTACTTGAACGCATGACAGAGACGCGCCTGGAGTCTCATTCTCATAATAACAGATTTACATATACCTTCACAAGTAGCTGGCGCCAATGTTAGGGGGCCTAGAATCAGCGCTAGTATGTAGGTAGCCGTTTTACTGCATGATAGGTAGGACTAACGTTAGCACTGGACTGGCACGCAAAAACGTTCAAACGGAGCCAGCGCTAACATGCCAGTGACATTGGCGCCATCTATTGTATCAGTGATAATCTGGATTCTCTCAAAACTAGTATTTACCACACTAAACTGGGTAAAATACAGAAATTTTCTTCTGCATGAAAACGAAATTTGTCAATAATACCAGTTGTTCAGATATAACAAACTCTTGGCGACGGTTTGTCTACACAGTTTTATTGATCAACCTTAAGCAGTTACATAAATGAGTTTGGATGCGCGGTATATAGTATTATCATAATGCAATCGCGGACTGCATTGGCGGTCGGAGTGCTTGCAGACGATCAAAACGCTCCTCTGTGGCACCCGGCCAAGTAAACTTGTGCTTATGTTCATGGTTATCTTCACTGTGACCTTGGCCGCTTCTAATGCAATTTTGAAGTCAAATTTAGCTTACGTAATAGCTTTCCTACCTACATTTTGTTACTGATGTTGACGTGGAAATCTTAGCTGCGCACACAGACTTCGTTTAAGACCACAATGAGACACAGATTTTGTTGTAGGTAGTAAGTTTTATGTAGTAGTAGGCCTTTTAATTCTAAACTGAAATATATTATATTGCAATGAAATAAAACATTATTAAATCTCTGAAAATTAATATGCACCTATTGATTTTGCGTTATCTAGGACATATGCCGCACATTAATTAATTCGGTTCATATTTAGCTCCCATAAATACATGCAATAATATCACAGCTACATACAGGTGATCTGTGAATCGTATTAGTATTTAGGAGCGATTCCGCTATGAGTTCGGAAAATCTCCATTCCAAATTTGATTCGGAAAAGCTACTTCTGTGAAAATAGGATTGACAGTGAAAAAAACATACTTATCAAATATAGTATTCCATTAAACCACTATAAGAGTTTTATATAAGCAGATAAATAAATTAATAAATAAGTTTTTACAATCACACCAATTATCTAAGCCAATGTAAATTTCATTAAGAAACTGTGTCATGGAAAACTTGTTAACGTATAAATATATAACTACTTTGTTTGTAAAAACATAGTTTAAGAATCTGGACTCTATATTGTGCCCAATTGATTAATTCGATTAGTTTCGGATGGTAATACTGCCTAAATCGTCGGGTGTCTAAAAAAATTTTTTTCTTTCAGTTAGATGAATTTTGAACTAAGTACAATGTATTTTTCAAGCTAAGTATTTGTCTTTATAGTCTTCGTATAAAAACAGCGTATTATTACCTAAGTCCAATTCGCACTGTACAAAACCTTGAAGACTGCCTTAATACATTAGGTACCGCCGTTATACGGTCAGCGGCAGAGTACGAAATTTATGCTATTCTATTCAGTGAACTTCCACTGTTCATTAACGTCATCCCCGCATTCAGTCCAGCTACATCCCTTAGACGTGAATCGGAGGACAAAGGTCATCGCAACGGAACCGGTAATGCTCCATTCAGAATTACGACCGGTTGCCAGTGGCAACTTCGCGTTAGCGGCAATACTGCAGCACTGTAGATAGTAAATTGAGCGGCCATAGTGTGCTGTCAGTGACAATTTTTGGCAATTTTGTGAAAAGGCCATACCTCATGTTAACGTCTTATGATGCCACGCTGACAGCAGCAGCGGCCTTTGTTCTCCCGTTTCAGACTGCAGAAGGTACAGAACTTCTGCAGTCTGAAACGGGAGAACAAAGGCCGTCACTATGCAACCAGTATTGCTGCATTCGGAATTGCGATCGGTCGCCTGCGGCAATTCGCGTGTCAGCGACACCGTTATGCATACCGCTCCTACGTAGATCGTGTTAGCTCTAGCAGTCTTCCGGTAGTAGGTTGTGTAGGAAACAGCCTACCAGCGACTTCTTTTATACGCGAATGGGAAGACAAAAGTCGTCGCAGTAAAACAGGCAATGCTACATTCGGAATTGCGACCGGTCGCCCGCGGCGCTGCAATTCGGGCGTCAGCGGCAACATTGTGGCACTAAATTTTACGAGTTGTACTCCGTGTAAGCAATAGTCTTTGCTAGTAAATTGAGTGGAAAACGATCAGTCAGCAGCAAACGGCCACCACGAGATTTTATGAGATCTATGTACCTTGTGTGAAGGTTTAAAGACACTTCGCTATCGTGCATTGGTTGGTTACCGGTAAGTACAGTCAGTGTCATAAATACCAAAGTGGTCAAATAGTTCGGTGGTGGTATGGTGTACTATACAATCTCATCAAAAACATAAAATATGTGAAGTGAGAGCCAACTTCAATATTAGGAAATATGCCTTGGTTGTTGACTTCAACGACAAAAGATGTGAGATCTAAATGGGTGCCAAGTTTAACGGTCAGTCCTGAAAATTTAGTACTTACATAAAATGTTTTATAACAACTTAAAATATAATTTCTTCTTATAACTTTCTTATAACTTAGGATAATATATTGAAGCCTAAGGTCTGACTTGGCTAGTTCTTGTATACGAATTATTATTAGGTATTTACTGAAACAGTCATGGAAGAGCCCTATGTTCATCCAAATTTTCGGAAGAATACAATAAGAACTTCGGCTTTAGAGCTTGCGAAGGCTATAATATATATATAATTCGTATATGAAAACTAGCCAAGTCAGACCTTAGGCTTCAATATATTATCCTAAGTTATAAGAAGAAATTATATTTTAAGTTGTTATAAAACATTTTATGTAAGTACTAAATTTTCAGGACTGACCATTAAACTTGGCACCCATTTAGATCTCACATCTTTTGTCGTTGAAGTCAACAACCAAGGCATATTTCCTAATATTGAAGTTGGCTCTCACTTCACATATTTTATGTTTTTGATGAGATATCATTACTTTTTGTAGAGAAATTATTAGTAGGTACTTATTCATAATAAAATTAATACCAAATGTTTCAGTATATTTTATTTGGTCAGTTATATTACTTTGCCCTTGTGTATCAGCTACTGACAATGAAACTAATTTTATGCTCGTGTTTGGTGTGGACGTAGAAATATCATTTTTAACAGATTTTCCTATTTCCAACAGTTTCTTTTTCCTAGTCGTAATAGTTTATGGTGTTTTGCTCGACGAAGTTGCAGTAGGTATTTAATGTTCCTGAGCAGATATTGCATTTCCATTTGCGTTTTGATTCTGGTTTCATTAAGCGATAAAGCTTTCCGGACAAACTACTATGTAATTGCTAACGGAATTACGGATCTTTACGAAACAGAACATAGCAAATAACAAATTTAACAAACAAAAGTATAATTTAGATTATTTGACATTATTTTCCATAAGTACACTTTACTCTCTATAAAGTTATACTCTTCTATCAACTTTCAACAATATAGTATAGAAAAAAAGGATTTTTCTCTTGTTTTCTATACTGTGGGTGGGTGTATATGGAGTCATCTATCGTTGACTTTAGTGAACTATTTATGTGCAAAGGGTCTTGCTTCTCGTTAGTTCCCATTTGAATGTATGAAGATTGCGCCCCCTGGTGGTCGGGTTATAAGTACTATGCTCCGTTTTGACATGAAAGAAGGACAAACAAACAAACACACTTTCACATTTATCATTACGACTCCGTAGCTCAGTGGTTAGAGCAGTCGCCCGGAAAGCGAAAGGTCATGGGTTCGAGTCCCATCGGAGATGGTTGTGAGATGAAGGTCGGTTTTTTCTAAATACTTCATTTTCCATTTTTCAATAATAAAAATTGGACTGTGAATGCAAAAAAGTAAAAATTTTAATAACTTTATAATTTATATTAATATTAATAATTATTTTAAGTGAAAGGTCGTGGGTTCGAGTCCCATCGGAGCTGGTTGTGAGATGAGGGTCGATTTTGTCTAAATTCTTCATTTTCCATTTTTCAATAATAAAAATTGGATTGTGAATGCAAAAAAGTAAAACTTTCAATAACTTTAGAATTTATATTAATATTAATAATTAATAAATAATAATATGGATATCGTGCTAGATGGCGCAAGCTTGTAATTTATTTAACGCGAGGACAAAAAAGTATTTGGGTATTCTGGGGTTCGAACTTGGTTCTCTCGAGTCCTCAATATTGAATGGCCACTACGCCGTCGGCGCTAGCTGAACTTCAAGAAGTATGACGAAATATTGGTATATAACAGAATAAAAACTATTACAAACTTATATTTGTACTTCATCTTATACAAGATCTTATACAGGATAAGTGCATAGGGAACGCAAATATAAGTTTGTCAACGTTTTATTTTAAAAAAATACTAGTTTCGGATTTTTTCCTTTGTATTCACCAGATTACCTGTCTACATGCCAAATTTCAGCTTTCTAGGTCATCTGGAAGTGGGTTAGAGTTTTGATTATAGGTGAGTCAGTGATAAAAATAACGATTTTTGGACGTAAATATCTAAATAACCGTTTGAGGTGTGTATATAAAATTTGGAGCACATATTTATCTCGCTAGTCTCAATACATAAGCCAAATTTGACATGTCTCTGTGTAATAGTTTTTGAGTTATGAGGGGGTCAAAAGTGGCTCCAAATGGTTCGTGTTAAGATACACACGGTGCTGCTCGCCAGTTCTGTTTGCTTTTGAACTTGGCTGATACGCTGCCGCGTATCCAGATTAGTAGGGTGTACCGAACTATTTGACCACTTTGGATGACACCGTATCTATGATGCTGACTGTACCACAGGTTCAAGATTAGGTTTGAGATGTGATGGTCATATTGGTCATAGACTCGTTAAATTTTGATACGACTTAACCTGTTATCTTTACACCTATGTAAGCACCTGAGGGTGCAGTAAAATTAGTTTTTAAGGTTCTGTATCAAAACGGTACAAAGAAACCCTAATGGTGCGAGTCTGTCTGTCTGTCTGTCATATCTCGAGAACTACTAATACTATCAACTTAAAATTTGTAACAGTTTTAGAAGATATTTGCCCAACTATTTTCAAATTAGACAAATAAAAAAAATATATTTTGTTTTTGCAACTGAGACTGAAAGGGGGTCTTAAAAATTCGAAGTGGGTCTACTAGGACATATGGGATAATATATGAAAGAGCGAGCGGTGCGCAAGTCCGACCCGCTCTTGACCGGCTTTTTTCCTAAAGTTACACTGTTTAATGATAAATAACTACTACAAATAAACGTTCGTCAAGGTTTTAGTCGTTAATGCATGAACTTGCCCGGCTGACCCACTGTGATGCAGCAATATTTACGTAAGAAGCTAGAACAATCTAGCTATATAGCAAATATCAGACGGTTTTACAAAATATGAGTACCACACCATAGCTTAACATAGCATAGTAATGAGATATGGCAATTTGATATCGCAATATTACTCCTAGAATAGGTACAGAGTAACAGTAAAATACTTTCTTAAACAATAATTTAAGAAAGTTATTTGAACTCTATGCACAAAAAACGACTTCCTGTGATCCTAGCTTCATTGAATATGTCAAGAAATATTCAAAAACATTTAGGAAAGTATGTGCTCTGGCAAAATCTAGGTAAGTATATTTCAAATAAAATTAAATCATCTGAAAATAAAATAAAAGCTACCTGGAGTATTATAAACCAAGAAACTGGCAAAACAAAAAGCAAAATGAATTCATTTAACTTAAAAATTAGTGATCAGACTTTTGAATCAGATATTGAGGTGGCTAGTGCTTTTGAAGGTTACTTTGCTCGAATTCCGTTAGAAACTACTAGCAGACTTAACTCTTGCCCCAACACCGCTGTCTCTCTTATGGAATCTAGTGTGAACAAGTGCCAGGAAACATTTAGTTTAGCTATGTCTTCGGTAGTGATACCGAAGATATTATTAAAGCATTCAAAGCAATAAATATTAAGAAAACAGAAGATCTCTGGGGCATATCTACAAGTATCATCAAATCAATAATTGATGTGATAGCTCCATCATTAGCAATAATTTTTAACCAATGTATAAGTGAAGGGGTCTTTCCTAATTTAATGAAAAATAGTAAAATAATTCCTCTGTTTAAAGCTGGTGACAAAAGTGACCCAGCAAATTTTAGACCTATATCCATACTACCAGCAATAAGTAAAATATTTGAGAAATTAATTTATGCTCAAGTTTTAGAATATTTTAAATTAAATAGTATACTGCATGAGAAACAGTTTGGTTTTTCAAAAGGTAAAAGTACAACTGATGCTGGGGTTGCATTTCTAAAACATGTACTTGATGCCTGGGAGGACAAGCAGGATGTAATCGCTATTTTTTGTGACCTTTTCAAGGTATTCGATTGTGTTGATCACCAAACACTATTAAGAAAGTTAAAACATTATGGTGTTTCTGAAATGTCAGTAAGCCTTATGCATTCATATCTGTATGAAAGAACTTAGAAGGTAGTTATTAATAAAACTGAGTCTACCGGAGCCCCCATTACTATGGGCGTACCCCAAGGATCAATATTGGGCCCGCTGTTGTTTTTAATATACATAAATGACCTTCCTTACTACGCGAAGAATTTATGTGAGACAGTGCTATTTGCCGATGATACATCTCTAGTCTTTAAAGTAGATAGAGGTGATGACTGTTCTGACGAAGTAAATAGTGCTCCTTCAAAAGTGTCACATTGGTTTAATAGTAATAATTTATCATTAAACTCAAAGAAAACTAAGTGTTTAAAATTTTCGTTACCTAATGTAAGACAAGTTGATTTTCATATTAGACTAGACGGCGATATGGTCGAATTCAACAATACAGAGTTTCTAGGTATTATATTAGACTCGCGACTACAATGGGATCCTCATATAGAAGCCTTGGCGAGTAGACTCAGTTCGGCCGCATTCGCAGTTAAGAAAATAAGGCTCTTAACCGATATTGAAACGGCTAGAATAGTCTATTTTAGTTATTTTCATAGTGTTATGTCCTACGGCCTTTTGTTGTGGGGCTCAGCCGCTAACATCCAAAGTATATTCGTGCTCCAAAAAAGGGCTGTTCGCGCCATGTACAACCTCCGATCGAGAGATTCTTTAAGAGATCTATTTAAAGAAATAAACATTTTAACTGTTGCAGGACAATACATCTATGAAAATATAATTTATGTGAAAAAGTATTATAATACATTTGTAAAGCAGAGCGATATTCATCGCTTTAACACAAGAAATAAAGATAAACTTGTCGTTCCCAAGTTTAGGCTAGTCCAGAGCCTCATTTCTGGGGAAAACAGCATATAATTGAACTACCATTGCATAAATTTAAATGCTACATTAAAGAGTCGCTGATGAGCAAAGGATACTATAAAGTAGACGATTATTTGAATGACCGCAATGCATGGTCATGATGTAATGTAACACATAACATAATCACTGTTTAATATGATGTATTTTTATACGAAGCAATTGTTGTATTAGTAACGATATGTTTTTTTTGTAAATGTCGTTACCTAACTAAGAAACGCTGGCAAGTTTCTTGCGCCCATTCTTCTTGTCAGTTAAAAAGTCTTGAATGGGTGGTAGGAAAATATTGACGATTCATAAGTACAAATTTATTATGTCTAAGTGAATAAAGAATATTTTTATCTTTATCTTATCTTAAAAAACGTAGGGTTTCTAATATCTAATTAGAAACGTCATAAATGAGAAGAGGAGCGATTGCATGTTGTAAGAATGTCCTTTTTCTCGGAATATAAAAACATATCATTGCATTAAGGCAAATTAGGGTGTCCAAATAAATAACACATGCACGCCGCGTATATTTGTTTTCGCTCTATCAAGCCGCAAATTAAATTCGACTGAACCCTTTGGCACTTCTGATGAAAATAGCTGATTTTGGTTACACCCGGCTTTATATGGCATATTATTTACCACGAAATATATTGAATAACAGAATTCCGCTAAGAGATATGAAGGCTATTTATCATCTAATCACCCAGGTGTACGATAGTGAAATAAATCATTCTCTTTTGTCTCGCCAGCGCTCGAACAGGAGCTCCATATATTTTGGCGTACTGAATGGTTGATTTTAAACGAGACCTAGCTCAGAATTATTATTGTGTTAATGGTAACCAATTATCCATTAAGGGCACGATTTTTTCAACATGTTAGCTATATTTAAAGTCTGTTCGCCGAGAGTCGATAAAATCAGTGTTTCTTAACTCATTACTAATTCCGGCCCGCTAATTATTTAGAAAGAGAATATAGCAAAATGCCCGCCGCGTACGCTCGCCCGTATGGGCCGCGGTTGACAACAACTGCGTGCCTCTTATCCTCCTATTATTTATTCTGTGCTCTTACCACGAAAAACGGCGAAAGCGAAACATAGGCCGCGATACAGTTTGCGATAATTAAGCGACAGTAACGCTGTTCGGAAAAGTATCATAAATAATCATAATATTATATGATACTAGCTGATCCAGCGAAATTCCTACCGCCTTATCAACAGGCACGCCGCCTACCGGGTCCAATTGTATATCGGCTAATTCATACAAAAGTGCAATACCGAATGAGCCAAAATGTATGGAACAGCTGATTTTTTTTTCGCGATATCGCACTTTGTCCCATATTAAAAGTTGTTTGTATTGATGGGTATTTTCACCCCTTGGAGTATGTCCCTTGTTTAAACTAACACCCTGTATATATGTCGCAGGGATATAAGGAAATCAGAGATTTCACGAAATCCCTAGGGATATCACGAAATCACGGAAAATGTCGAATATTCTAATTTACGACGTCTTCTTCCTAAACAAGTTCAGTGATACATTTCACTAAACTAAATCTAGTGAAATGAAGAATGACTGAAGAAAGACAGTAAGCTCACGGCTGCAGGTGACAGGTATGAGCGAGTTTGTATCGGAAGTCTTGTAGAACACGTGATAGGTTAGAAATTTAAGGCGATCGCGAGCCGCAGCGAAGCGATCGCCTTAAATTTCGTGGTTATTTTAACGCTGGGTGTTAAGATAATATATTATGATACTTACTTCTCAGAACAGCGTGCTCTCGGTGAAAAGACTTTATCACATTATAAAATCCTAAATTGTATAATGACAAAGAAACAGAAGTTGGCAAGAATAACCGTCACCCGATTTTTCATCTGAGAATATTTTTCAATATTCCCGCCCGACACAATTCCCTGCACTATTTCAATACTGACAGAAGGTAGCTTATGTTCTTCCCCATGGCATCACCTGTTTATTTATCAAGATTAGTCGCAAACTGGAAATAAATCATACTAGTGCCCCGCCCCAGCTTAGCACAGAGTTGATTTACTTATCTAAAAACTGATTCCAGAACCACATTTATAATCCTATCTTAAGGCGACAAATGATGCCGGAAAAAAAATCATCATATTCTGAGCGGTAGCTTTTCACTCCCAAATTGTTATCATTCATCATCATCGTTCATTTACGTAATTGTTCCCTAAATCAAAATGAATGAGACCGATCATAGATTAATTTTTAGTAATGGCCGTTATAAGGCAATCGCGTTACAACTGTACCTTTTGATTCGATAACTCTATCCGTTCTGTTGAAAAGGGTCGTGATCGAAGGACTGATAGCCGGACTGAGAGAGTCTAATGGCTCCGGTTTTCAATTTTAAGTATTGAAAATCATTCAGCGTAAAAGCCTTTCTCGTGTTGAGTGGGCTAATAAGTACTGAATCTCTTGTGTCACTGGCTATTTGTTTTATAAAAAGTTATTTTCTTATTATAAAATTGCTTGGCTTTGTTCGCGTGACCGACACGATGTTTTTCCGTGGGAATGAGATATTTTCCTGGGGTAAAAATGTCTAATTTCCAGATCTGTTCCGTCGTTTCGCTGTGACTGGAAACAAACGTCTAAACATCCAAACTTTTGCTTAATATTAGTAAAAGACAGATTTTTTTATTTTTGTTTTTTTTTAAGTATTTAACTTCTGTACAAAATACATACTGTAAAATATACAAAAGTATTATCTACCCGTCAAACTTTAGAAAACAGGGAACAACGAATGCGGTACAAAACATAATAAAATAATACATGCTTTAAATACACATTACGTTGTAACCCTCCTACCCCTCCAGACTTAATTTTTTTTGATTTTCTAATTTCTAATTAACTACCTAGTTGCTTATTTCTATTTAATAACGCTTCTATATAATAAAATACCGATACAATAAACAATCCTACTTTGTACCCTGTATTTTAATGGAAGTTCTTTATGTATGTTCTATCTAACTAACTAAGAAATTCAGTATAAATTAATTATCATGACCTACAAATTACTATGACTATTTTACCGAACCTGAACCTAACCCTAATTTTGATAGTAAGTTAATGAAGCTTTTATAGATCTGAGGGGGCACGTGAAGTTTAGTGGATACCCTGGTTGATTAGCGTAGAACCCTTGATTCGTTCAGAGAAGCAACTTAGCGTTCTAACTAACAAAGTTTCTTCCTATTGAACTCTACTAATATCCTACAATTCTACTAGCCTCCTTAGTATAAAATCCTTCCAAGGAATTGATAGCTTCCTATATGGTTGTCTAAGTTAACCAATTTAACCTATTATCTCATCTACTAGAACTTTCATAACTTATCGACTATATAGGTTAATAATAGTACTCTAGAAGTACTTAATCAAACTAATGGTCTAGATCTTGGATGACTAATAGATGACTAAAGTAAGTACTAATCTCTCTGTTCCCTTAGCAAATATAACCAACTTCTGGTCTCCTACTTTGCTTATATAGATTAGTTGTTTGTGTAGTCAAATGGTGGTAAACTACTAATTGCCTCTAGTATAGATAATTTTGGATACTAAATTCCCTAGCTCCCTGAGTAGTTTTGGATAGTTATGTTAAATGTACAAATACAATTTCATCTGGTTACTCTATTCTCTTAGAACAACGACTGCTTCCGGCTATGATACAAACCTTAGTACCAGTTACCTACTCTCCACTCATACCTAGACATTATCATAGAACAGCTGGGTTGCTATGAATGTTTAACTGAAGTGAAGGCTTTTATACCTACTTTCTCCCTATCTAATCCTATTCCATATGATGAATTGGTGATGGAAGTTATGAATTGATACTGAAGGTTCCCTGGTGTCATGCAGAGCTTTAGCACACTAAGTGAAGCGACCAGTACAACACCTGTCAATAAAATACTACTGATATAAAGGAAAACCTATGATGCCACTACTTGATTAACTGAATATTAGAACCAAAACTTTGCAGAATGCTATTTCTTTGATATACTACTTTAGAGATTATTTAGGATCCAACACTATGTGTGTTTCCTGTCTTTGCTCACCGCTTTTTCAATCATGACAGACTGTAATGAAATTACAGCTCAGTCCTGTGCATCAACCCTCCCGACAGCTGTCTAACATAATTATATTAAATGAAACCCATGTTGTGCTCTATTTACATATTTATATACAGTCTAATCTAACATTATCATAGATCTAAGCCTAGGTTCAGAATTCCGGGTTAGACTAGCATGTTTTGAGGTTAGAAATACAATATATAGTTACTTTCATCTTGATAGATTCTTTCCAATTCTTTTAAATTATTATTCTAGGTCTGGCAAAGGAATACGCCCCATACCTCCGCGTATCCAGTGATTTCGTCCTAGCATTTTTATCTCCTCCAGACTTTCCTAATGCACTTGATAGAATATGATTCAATATTAGTTACACTCTTTCCTTTACTGTGAGTGAGCTAATTGCTAGCTTTAATTATAGTCATAATGATTTACAACTAAGTATTTCTGTTCAATAATAATTCATATGACTACTATAATGTAATTTAGTGCATATTAAGGTCAAGACGACCAATCTAAGTAATGATTTTATGTTGGAACAGCTGATTTTTAACATTCTGACCTCTTGGTTATACTGGCTTAACCACAGGATTCTGACTGACTTTAGCGACTAATCTCATGTTTTATTTATTACCTATGGGACCTTTCCTGTAAGTAACACTGAGATACAGCTGGTGCTTATGAACGCTACAAGCAATGTGACACCTGCATATAGACAACTATAAGTAATTTTTAGCTAATTTCCATCACCAAAGCGTTACTCCTAAATTCCCCCAGGTGATCAAACCATCCAGACATATTGCACTATCTACCATTCCCTTACAAGGAAAACCTCTGCTCAGCTGATTTCACAGAAACATGTTTTAGACAGATAATCAAAACCACTATGGCAACGAATTCCTCGCCAGAGCCAGCAGTTGAGTCAACCTTACACTCAGATTTCTATCTTTCAACTTATCTTTGTGCCCAGCTGATCAGCAAGTTCTAGGTCTAAATTATAAGAGTGCCTCTGTGAAAACTAAAGCAGGACAATCTGATCACTTTAAGACTATACCCAGTTTATTTTGTAACAATAAAATAATGTTGGTTATCACTGATAAAGGTTAGGTAGTACCAAGCCTAAGCTAGTTTCTAGACAAACTCTAGGCAATTCACAGCACTAAGTTCACACACACAAGTTATGCTTCTGTCACAGCAAGGACACCTTTATTTTGCTCCAAAGCTAATTTCATCCACACACAATTCATATTGATGGTAGTTAATTTCACGAGAACGATTCATACAATCGCCCGGGTTCGTTCGTTTAGATATTTGTCTCGAATGACAGGTTTAGCTACTAAGCGTCATGTCAAGTCCAAGTGACTCGATCAAAGCGTCTCTCCGCCATCTTGTAATTTTTATTAAATTGCATTTTCCTCTAGGTTCAACCAAAATATCCCTAGGGTTGTCTACGATCGATTTTCTCTCACAAATTCAATTTCTAAGGTACCTAAACATAACTTTCTCATAGACTTTATGAATCTACTTTGGAAATCTATACTGATACCTCGACTTAGCGTCCTGGTCATTATTCCCGCCTTTTTCCTACGCAACGCAACGAACTTTTGGCGCGTAAATTTTTCCTGACTCGCTGTTTTTCTACACTCAATCTACCTACTCTGTATACCAAACCGTACAGTGTACATTTAGCTTCTGCAATACACCCCCCCCAACTGCAAGAAGCCAAACCTACTAGCACGCTAGTTATAATTTTTGACCTGCCTACTTTTCGACTAAATGCGACTTTCCTATCAAACACAAACCTGGCGCCTGTATCGCCAGTTCTGACGCCCCAATTCTGTCAAGTTTGGGTGAGTGGGCCCCCTAAAACCCTATCGCTCATGCCGTGGTCCATCTGCTTGGGAAGGGAACAGATAGACACCCTACAGGTAGGTATGGTTCAATCAGGCCGCAACTGCCTCCAAATCTGGGGCATACGCCCCGCGCCATCAGACGTGTTAACTGAAAAACTGTCAATGAAAACAGCCCGCCTGATCAAACCATGTGGAAATTACTAAGCGTTATCCATTGAACGCTCACCCAACGATCCACAGCGTTGGATTTTTGGACCTAGCCCCCCCCTTGTGAATCTTGCCTGAAGAAAGCCCGGAGTCATGAGCAAATGTACTCCTGAAGAAACAAATCCCTATGCGCCCAAGTGAAAGGTCCACCCTCTCTGATTCAAATCACCCATTTTCTAAGATTTTACTTGGGAATAATTTGCTTTAATTGAAATGCTTTCTATAATCAAACTAGACTTTTTAATTTCGGATCTAATTTACCAGTCAGAATTCCAAAATTAAAACGTTTAAAAGATCGCGAACCCAAAAACGCCCTATGATTGGCAAGAATTCACTGTACACTTTTCTTGAAGACTAATTCTTGCTTGATTTAAAAATAAACTTCTTCAAAAACGACGCTTTCTTACAGAGGAGAGTGAAGCGGCGTCGCTCGCCAGGGGAGCAATTTTCAGATGTTGACGCCCGTAGAACCGGAGAATATAAGAGAGCGAGCGTCGCCCCTCCAAACCTTTTATACCTCTCGATTTCCCAAGCGACGCTATCCGTAGCGTCGCGTCCTCAACGCTCTCTTTTTGAAAAACTTTCCCTCGCCACGCCCCTTTTTTGAAAAACCCTGTTTAAATTACCACAAGCTAACCTCCCATTTTTAGCTTGCTCTACTCCTTACTCTAACCAGCATAATCAAACACCTAACTTTATATAAACGGGTTGCGCGTTGGTACACAATAAATAATAATGCGAAGCCTCCGTTATAACAGTACATTTTGTTTTTATCTAATATAACAGCTTTTCTTTTCTTTGGAAACCTCTACTTTTATATAAATCATTGAGATCTAAACAAAATAAGGCACACTTTTGATCACCTCTGCCTAATGAGCGAAAGAGAAGAAGATATGTTTTCATGACTACCAACCTCAGCTTCTAAAAAATCCTCAATTTCGTTCAGAAACCTTGGATAGCTACAAGACTTCTAATATTAAGTTATAAAATTTACTAAACTATTCAAAATACTACCTTCTCACATAATATAAACACATTATTTTGTATGATTCCTTTTTTTTATTTACGAATGAAAACTATTATCAAAATTGTAATTGTTCGAACATAATTTCCGAACGTATCACCTCTAGCCAATATACATTTGAAACTTTGAACCTTATCTAAGATAGAAAACAATATTCTGTACTTTTGATTATTTAACCCATATTTTTATTTAAGTTATACATAATGTTAATTTAACATTCTGTGAGTACAACCTTTTCTCTATACTTATGTGCACTCATTTGACTTGCTTTAGTTCCCAACTCTGCCGCTAGGAGCATCTATGTTTACCTGTCATAACCTATCAGTATTTTGCTAACATTGTATAAAATAAATATTTAGCTCCAAACATAATAATTAGACTGATGTGATGTAATTAACCAGAGTTCACATGTGTAACCAATAAATATGCCGAACACATATTGTGCCACTAACACGCAGCCTGAATACAAACATGCCTACAAACTCTGTTGCCTACAAACCTGTCAGTTTACAAATATGTCTAAAATAACATGCTCCAAGGTTTATACAATCTGCACAGCTATTGTTTCAAGGTGAGATCTACTATAATCTCTAAATTGATACCTCCAAGGTCAGATATAAATAAACACTATTGTTTTTATTTACTTTTAAACCTCTTTTTTTTTCAGAAATCAATCCGTGCACATTTGAGAACAATTATTTAAGACTCAAGACTTCAAGAATGAATGTATACCCACTGAAGATATAATGCATTTCGCAAATAAAGCTAATTTTTGTTTTCTAAACCAATTTGTATCGAGCTTTCACCTCCAAAACATCAACCAATACTTCCCAAGGACCCAAGGTTAGCATTATCATTCTATTTTATACAAAAGCCAATAAATATTTGAAATATAATAACAAGTGCAATTCTGTACCGTTACAACGTGACTAAACTATATAATAGTAGATTGTACAACAAGTGCATAAAACGTACCATTTTACCCGAGACGTATATATCCATCCGAGCCGTAGGCGAGGGTGGATAATCAATTCGAGGGTAAAATGGGTTTTATGTTCGAGTTATACACTCTGCTTTTCACTTCGAGTGTGAGAAAAGTAAATAACAATATTGCAAAAAAGAAAAAATAAAGCATTCGCCATATTGGCGGGAAGACTTTCTTTTTCTTTTTTTATACGTGGCATTGGCAGCACAGTGACTTTAGCATATATCGTAGTCCATAATGCTCTTGAAATACTTATTTTTTAGAAAAATCATTAATTTTGGCTAGTTTTATTAATTTAGTAATTTAACATGGATTTTGTACAAAATTTAAGAAACAGAATGAAATAGGTACGTTAGGTATTAATAAAATTTATTTAACGAAGTTTAATTGCGTGTGTGACTGTTTACCTGACGACCTTTGTCTTAAGTCTGAGACTCAGACGAAAATTTTACTTTATGCACTAGAGCATAAAAAGCGATTTTATGCAGCCTATACCCAACATAAACACGAACTTTACGAGCATGAGAAGTGAAAATACTTTATTATTAGGGCATGTGTTTGGGCCATTTTGTGTCTGTCATGTATCTTGCTTTATTGTTTTTTTTAATAAATTTCTCCCAACTATTGTCAAAAACTTTCTAATAACTCATTAATATTGTACAACAGTGATTTTTTTAAAACGTGCTATGGATACTGAAAGTTTCACATTATCATAGAAAGTTTATTTCATATTATGTCATTTGTTATACAGAAATGAGTTTTCTTTTCTCATGTTTTTGTTTTTGTTTACCAGGATAACAGAAAAGACTGTGAGGTCCCAGTTCTTGGCATTCTTCAGTTTCACTTCTTTGAGTAATACTCAAGGAGTGGGATTTCATCCTCGTGGCGGCTCTAGAATACCACATACAGGTAAGAAACAACTAAAGTGATTAAGTCTGAAAAAAAACAATTAAACTTCTTCGTGATTATTTATTTTCATCTGTACCACGGGTCTGTGTCAGGGTCCGTAATCCACCCAGGTGTACCAACCAAGGGTCAGTACAAGTGCTCGTAGTCCACCCAGGTGAACTTGTCAGGTGGACTACGGGTCGGGAAGGGTCTATTATTAATGATACGCAGTAAGTATCACAGGAGTGACTAGCTGTAGTTTTTTTTACCCTGTGATAGAATACTATACTTAATTTATATGACAAAACAACGTTTGCCGGGTCAGCTAGTTAAATATAAAACCCGACTGCAAAAAATGTACCACTAAAACAAGCTCTTTTATAGCACATTGCAGTCAGGGGACCTTCTTGCCGGTTCTTCTCGCTACAAGGTCTCCTGCCGTAGGATTTGCGAACCGATGGCGTAGCTTCATTGACGTTCATAAGTGTTGTTAAACAAACCTAAATTGAATAAACGATATTGAATTTTGAATTTTTTTTGAATTTTTATAAATTATTACTAAATTATAGTACCTACACCGAACCCTCGTTCTGACGCAGTCGGGTAAAAACATAATTCATAGAGTGATGTTACTCAAATCAAATTTATTTTATGCACTCATGTGGTTATTACAGATGTTACAAAGAAAAATACATGAACCATGTGGGGTATCGTAATTTTTAAACTAAAAAAGTCTTATTATAATTTAAATAACCACAATAAAATTAGGAAGTGAAAATAACTTTTAATAGACAAACTGATCAGTGTTAGCGCCGGCCGGCCTGCGCCGGCCGGCCGAATGGCTAGAGACATTGAGTTTTTTGTAGCGACGACGTAAAAAAAGCGCACGTCGACGAACGGCGCGCTTTTTACAAGCCTTTTATTAACTTGCTATGTTAGTTCGAATAAATGATTTTCTTTCTTTCTTCTTTCTTAGTTAGTTTGTTAGTCAGTGGGGGACAAATCTTGCAAGCCTAATTTGACCTACTTCCCAGTGTCCTATGGAGCTGAAATTTTGTACACAGGTTTGGTTTAGATGACAATACAATATTTAAGTACAGTCATAGTACAGTAAATCAATTGAACGGAATGGGATTTGCAGTGTCAGCGATCGTCCACATGGAATATTCTAGTCGCTGACGCTGCAACATTAATTTAAAGAAAATCAAATTTATTGTAACATTGCAAAATAATAGCGTAAGGCTAGGGACACACTATAACGAATAAGGTATGGGACACACTGATTATTTATATAATTGGAAATATGCACACACATAACACGCTACAAAAATGTGTGGATAGGCTCTTGCTCGAAGTTCTGTCCACAAATTACATAACACGTAACACAAGACTTGCCCAAGGGCTGAGGGCAGCACTATTAATTAGTAACGTTTAGCAATATTAATTTGAAATTGTTTTAACTTTTCTGCATTCACAATACAATTTTGATTATTGAAAATGAAGTACCTACCTATTAGAAAAAGTTGACCCGTCTCACAACTAGCTCCGATGGGACTCGAGCCCACGACCTTTCACTGTCCTGACGAATGCTCTAACCACTGAGCTACGGAGTCGTTATTAATTTGCTTATTTTTTTCAGACAAAAACTGTTTACGTTCGATGAGAAGAATGAACGTAACAAACTCTTTCTTAGAATTTCGTTTTATATCATGATTTTGACAATACCTTCGGTGTTTAGGATATTCGTAACACAAAATAATGCTTTATACTATCAGATCAATGTGTGTGATATTGTAAGATATATTTTATTTGTGTTACCTTCCAAGTATTGTACGTATAGAATAAATAATATTAAGAAAATAATCTGTTTGTCATGCCTTGTTTATCACGGACTAAATGTTTCTCAGATTTTGATCTTCCTGTTTGTTGCGAATCTATACTAATATTATAAGGCTGAAGAGTTTGTTTGTTTGTTTGTTTGAACGCGCTTTTCTCAGAAACTACTGAACCGAATTGAAAAATTCTTTTTGTGTTGGATAGGTAGTCCATTTATCGAGGAAGGCTATAAGGCTATATAACATTACACTACGAAGCGGAGCATTAATGAAAAATGTAACAAAAACGGGAAAAAATATATTTTTTGTAAGTTTTTCCTTTTCCTCAAATTAAACTAAACCTGCAAGGCACTGCTAGTTTAAGATATAAATGCGACTTATACCGAGCTCTAAGTACGTAGCTATAAGTACGTAGCTATAAGTACCTATAGTAAAAAAACGTTCCACATAGTATAAAGCACACCTTACTACACTGAGATAATATAATGAAAAAGCTGTTTATTGCATAAGTACTTTCAAAGTTAAAACAACCGTTTCATTGTAAAATATACGAAGTAAAGAAATGATTTTGCCTCGATCGCGATCCCTCGATTCACATGATGCTTGGCAACTTTATGACGTGCACCATATTCACGGTGTGTGGAGGGCAATATGGTTTTACTTTTACGACCGGCTGCGGCAATATAAAACGTCACAATCCTCAATTTAGGGCTCCACGCTAGTTAAAAAGCGATTGAAAGTAACTTTTTTGAGATATCAACTTTCCGAGGGAAAGCCTCGTTTTAATAGCCGACACATAAAATACTAGCTTTCAGCCCCCGGCTTCGCCCGCGTGGACTACACGACGTTATCCCGCGGGAATATTATATTTTTCCGGGATAAAAAGTAGCCTTTGTTCCACTCCAGGCTTTAAAGTATCTGTGTCGTAAATTTTAGCTAAATCCGTTCAGCAGTTTTGGCATAATTGAGTAACAAACATCCAAACATCTAACCTTTCTCATTTTGTAGGATAGTGGATCCTTGCTGTTTTACCCGCATACCTGTTCCCGTGGGCATATCGGAATAAAATACTTATAGCCTATCCATATCACTCAGAATGAATGTAGCTTTCTACTAAAGAAATTTACCTGAACTTTAAAAATATATTCAGTTTACGCTCCCAATGTTAATACGTCATGATTCATGAACATTTCATTCATTTCAATTTGAAAGCTTATCTTTGTGATCGTCTCCATTGAAACTTGTAAAGCAACATTTATCAATAAACGTACCGCTCATCTTTAAGACACAATTCTAAAGAAAATATCTGACGGTTTCTATCATATTTTTTTGTTTTCTACCAAAACAACTTCCTCCTCGGAAAATCCTTAAATTTGAAATGCGTAAAGGTAAATAAATATAAGCTTAGATATTCATGAATAGTAAAACAAAGGTACTACGGTAACACCGTAGGTAAAATATTCATCGATTCTTTTAGATTCGTACATATAAAATCTATTCGTCCCTTTTTTACGCAAGTTTTGGTATCAATTTGTGTAGGTACTAAATAACTATAGGCCTTGGTGTTTTATAATAGTAGGAATTTATTTGATTTCGTCAATTTATTCAAAGAAAACAGACTTCAGTCTTCTGAAAATGAATCGCCATCAATATTTTCTTTTCTTAGATTATTTTTAAGGTTTTTTTTTTTCACTTTTTTTAGTAAAGCAAACATGAATATTTTTGATTGAAGCTTTTTAGCAATAGTATTATCTCAAGCTTCCCCTGTTTTAGATGAAGCAGATAATGTCTTATCATGCATATGCACGATTCCTCTCTCGACCATTTTGTAAATATGATTTTTATATAATCGCTTCAATTAAATTATTGTACTTAGTGAGAAAAAAAACATCATTCTGATTCTGATAACAATACTTATATCTAATTAGCTCTCAATACGTGTCTATCTTATATTATAAGCGATTTATTGGCTTTGTGTGCGATGTATTGCCCACTCGTCAACAAAAGATTGTATGAACAGAGCACAAGTGCGAGCGACGTAACGCGACCCTCATCATTCGGTTGTTCATAATTATTTTTTTGTTTGGTCGCCACCTAGCCAACACAATAATAGAGAATATAGTTCTGAAATATCAGTTGTTCGAGATTATTATTAACAAGCGATAATTATATTATTATATAAGTCGCTCCGCCTTTAATTATATTATCATATATATATATATATAATTAATGGTATTATAAATGATAATTAAATTAATTGGGTGAGAATTTCAGTTTATTCGTCATAGCGGTTCCGCGCAGTTTTTTTTACCCGCATGATGCCCGTAGGAATATCGGGATATTATGTAGCTTAGTAACTCAGGAATGTGAAGTTGCTTTATATAGGTGAAATAATTATTACAAAATAGGTCATGTAGTTTTTGAGATTATTCGCTATAACGGCTACACGCGGTTTTAGTCGTATGGTACCCGTTCCCGTAGGAATATTGGGATAAAATGTGGCTTATATCACTCAGGAATAATGATATTTTTTAATCGTCCAGTAATTTTGGAGTTTATTCATTATCTTTTTACTCTTTTTACCCCTTTACGGCGCGGTGCGGCGTAGGGGGTTTTAATTCCAATTTAAAGTGCTCACTGACAATGACATTGGTAACATTGAAGAACCTATGTACAGTCGCCAGCACGTCGGGTTACTACAAAATGTCAAAATTTATTAATTGAAACTGAACTCTATCTGTTGGACATAAGGTGTTATTTTATTTAAAGAAATTTGTATTTGTAAGTGCTGGCGACTGTACAAAATTTTAAGTGAATCCATTGAAGAAATAAAAGGTTTCATTTAAACTTGGATCCCCTTTTTAACTTTTTTTATTATACAGAACAGGTGAAAAACTAAGTCATTATTACCCACTTTTCAGCTAATTGTAAGTGAATTCAGAGATTCACCAATCAAAACAATGTCATTTAGTTTTACATCATCGTACAACTCGCATTATATTTCTGTGGTAGCATAACGTACAATAGGATACTCTCTCAATAAATCTAGACGAGCAGAAAATGAAATGCTATTTTCAAGTTCCGTTTGCTCTGCACACTACAGAGATTGCAATGTGATGATGTGACAAGACCTTGCGGTAGGGACCTCGCTAAATTGTCTTCACTAACTCGACGCCGCATTTTGCCACGTTTTGCTTCGTAAAGTGCACTCTACGTAACGTCTGCCATCGGGTAGAGAAAATCATTGCTCATTTTTGTATTTCCCTCTATTACATTGCATTAGGTTGCATTTGTTGCACATTCAGCAGTAATTGTATCAAGAAGATCTAAAGCTCAATGCTGACGTAGATATACGTAGACGATACGCTGTGAAATTTGTCAGGATAATTTGTTGCTCAAATAACCCCTTTGAATTTATACAGAAAGCTTGATTGCATCGGATTAAACTGAGTGACCAATAGATTCATGAGATTCATCGAATGATACGTAATTCTGATTTCAATCCGAGCCACAAATTGATTTTATAACGAATGGGAGTTGCAATGCTGAATATTTTTGATAGAGTCTACTACTCTAATAAACGGTAAAGCAAAATAACCAGTTCCTGTTCCACTATGTATTTTCGACGATGCTGTTATTTTGCAACGGAAGTTTTATTATTAATGCTATTTTATTTTCATAAAATTCATGATTTCATTTGAGGTCATGGATTTTATGACCTAAGTAGTACCTACAATTAAACACAAATTAATAAAATATTCATTGGGAACCAAGATTAAGTACTGGTATACTTTTTCATTCGCATTACTTGGTGGGAAGTGTAAAATTAATACTGATTATACCTTATTTTTTATAAAGCATGACTTGTCTAAAGTAGAAAACCCTTATCACATCTTTATGATCTCACTGGACCAGTTAAGTAAATAGTCCCGTCATAACGAGTGACTGCTTATTTTCCTCATTCATTCTATTCAGAGGAACTCGGATGCCCGACACATCGTTTGTCGCAACCCTTAGGTTTGGCCTCTAGGGGCAAGAGGCCTGAATGTGTAATCTTTAATCTCACACTTTAGGCCGCGGTCTGACACACACGTTTCATCTGTCACGACACGTGACGTAAGTTGATGATGCAACCTTTTTTGAACATAGATGCTATGATTGAAGTTATATAAGTAATAAAAGAGGTCATTCCTCACTAAAGATCACCTGTAATAGCACGGTTATCTATGTTCCTCACTAATGATTTACAACTGCATTGCTTTATTTGTAATCAGTTTATGAAATGCATTTAAATATTACTAAAGTTAGGAAAAAGGTTGAGGTTTTAAATCAAATTTTGTTACATATTAATAGTTAAATGAATGGTTTTGTTTAAATATTGTATTCTGCGAGCAAGATGCCTTGTGTAGGTATTGTGTCATAATCTCACACTTTAGGCCGCAGGTTGACACACACGTTTCACCTGTCACGACACGTGACGTAAGTTGATGATGCAACCTTTTTTGAAGTTAGATGCTATGAGTGAAGTTATAAATAAAAGAGGACATTCCTTACATAGTGAATTAACAACTGCATTGCTTTATTTGTAATCAATTTATTAAATGCATCTAAATATTAATAAAATTAAGAAACGGTTGAGGTTTCCAATCAAGTTTTGTTACATATTAATCTTACTAAAAAATATAACAAGTAACCCGGAAAATATCACAGTCCCGCAGATAACGTCGTGTAGTCCACGCGGTCGAAGCCGCGGGCGGAGGCGGAAAGCTAGTAGTTAAATAAATCGTTTTGTTTAAATATTGTATTCTGCTGGCAAGAGGCCTCGATTATTGTGTAATATTCACTTTCACACTTTAGGCCTCGGGCTTAGACACACGTTTCATTTGTCACGACACGTGGCGTAAGTTGGTGCACAAAAACGTTTTGAAGGCAGGTGCTATGAAATAAGATTGCAAATAAAACTTTGAAATCGTTTATTTATAAAATAATAGCTTTTCGTCCGCGGCTTTGCGCGCGTGGACTACACGACGTTATCCCGCGGGAATGTGATATATTTCCGGGATAAAAAGTAGCCTATGTCACTCTCCAGCTCCCAAACTATCCTCATACTAAAAATAACGTCGATCCGTTGCTCCGTTTTAACGTGAAACAAACAAATAAACAAACAAAAACACTTTCACGTATAATATTAGTACTTACTTATGGTTTTTTTTTTCAACTAGCAAGTAAGAAATAATGATTCTTTTTATTGATTATTTTCGAGTATTCAAATTCATTAGCAGAGTTATTAATTTTGCTTAGGAAAAGATAATATCAAACAATAAAGTAGTAAATTTATTACAAAGTAATAACTCCCTCTGTTTCTCTTTTGTTCCTTCATTAGTAATTTTTATTACCCAAGTTATGGTTCTTACTTCAAATGACTTTTTAATAAACAACTTCAGGCAAGTTAAATTGATTGAATAATAGAAGCCAGTTATGCGAAGGCTAATTGATTTCGGAATAAAAAAAACTCCTCGAAAACCCTCGTTGCACGAAGATGGATGAATATGGATGAAGCAAATTAACTGTGCTCTGATAACTCGAGAAGAAATTTGGAACACATATTTACGGATAAATTTAAAATTAAATGAGGAAATGGAAAAGAAAGATAAATTGGAGATTTAACTTTGAAAAATGTATTTTAAAAATGTATCCTTATGAAATTTATCTTCTTGCTGTTTCTAGTTAAACACTCGTGGACGATAAAATCGACTCACTGGACTTCTTTCATACGAATAGGAAACTATTTGCATTTTGTGCAATGATTTTTACGATATTTTTCTTTTTTGTGAAAATTCAGCGCTTTTTTTGTAATTTTATAACACTGTGATTCGATAATTGGGCGTTATGCCTCTTAATCGACGTAAAAACCATTGCACAGATGCAAATGGTTTTCTATCTATTGGACGCTAAAGTGAGCATGTTATGAAAAGAGTCCAATGAGTCGATTTTATTGGTCCACAAGCGTATAAGGGTCGATTTCACCAACATTGAATTTACACGAGTGTAGCTATCCCAAACATAAGTGGTATAAGATTTTACTACGGTATAGAGATTTTATCCCTAGGTTAAATGTTGGTGAAACGTAAAATGGGCTTACTCGCGAGCAATTAACGATTTATTCTTGTAATAAGACATACGAGTACTACGTTGGTGAAATCGACCTTTAGTAAACTTCAATTATTAGCAGTGCTGGATATTGTACGATTTGATTTAAAGTCTAGTTTTGCTAATCTTCTTTATGCTTAAATTCGAAAAGTTTGTAAATCTCTATTTTATCGACGTAAAGTGGCGTTGTGGAGTTTGTTTTCTTATAACGGTTCCATCAAATAAATAGATTTCCTTTTATATGACATTTGTACCGCGACGCTACATTAATTTCGTACGTAATCGTTCTGTTAGTTAATGCGGGCAAAGCTGCGGGCGCAAAGGCAGTAGTATATAATCAACCTCCCGACACTTAGATTCTGCTGCACCAAGTGCGAAAATCACGGAGCGTTAACGTACAATAGAAATATACTGTACTCGTATCTCAGGTTAAGGGCACGTACTTCCAAATTATCGAAATCAACCTATTTTTGATTCAAAAGTAAACAATCAAATATTCTTTATTATGAGCAGATAAAAATATAATGTTGAAGTTTCATAAACGATCTTGATTATTTTGTGGCTAGAAACACGATATTCGTATCGTAACTCGACAATAAAAATTTTCAAAAACAAAGAAATTTTTTTTACTTATTTTTATATTTTTTTGGTTTTATACTTAGATTATTAATCTCTAATTCACGAATAATATATAGAAAAATAGGTAATGACATATTGTAGACTCAGGCTACTTTTTCAAAAAGTGAATTTATGCTCAAAATAACAACAAAAACATAGAAAAAATGAAAAAGTGAGGTTATTTTCATTACTCTTCACACGTAAGGAAAAAGACAAAGACAGAGTTTTTAAAAGAGCCTGCCCTTAAGACGCCTACGTCGTCGCCTACGAATGCCTACAAACAAAAGCCGCGTAATGTCTGGTTTACAAGCGATGATAGCACCCGCATCGCAAGTTTGGAAGATATTATTATGGAATCTCTCTTTATTTTGCAAGCTGTTGAAAACTTGAAATTTTATCACAATTACTGGCTGTATGCCTGGATAACAGATTATCGCGAGAAACCGTGTTTAGGTGCGAAACTGCATTGCAAGATTCACTGAGAATCGCACAAGCACATGTTTTTCACTCCACTTCAAGTGCGACGCTATTTTTGTGCTTTTTTAAAAGCACGAATCACGATAAAATATATCAATATCTAAAAGTCAATAATATTTTTAGCATGCTTATAAACATAGCAATAGCACATTCACATCCGTTAAATGCGAAAGAAAGAATTACCATTGTCAATGCATGTCACAACAGGTCCTTTGTTTTACCCCTTCTCATTCAAAATGTGTGTGTTATCGACGGTAATTTGTGCCGTTGTGGAATTTTTCTTTTCTATTATGGTTCCATCAAATAAATAGTTTTCCTTTTATATGGCATTTGTACCACGACGCTACATTTATTTCGTACGTAATCGTTTTGTCAAACCGTCACTGCTACATGAAATGTTTTTGTTGTTTGCGCCTTAAATAGTTACGGTTCATATTAATCATGACACTTTCTGAGACCAAATTTTTCTTAAGTATATATGTGTTTTCCAGATGAACTTGATATGTAATGAAATGACTCTACAATTAACAGTTACCGTTTTGGCCACTGTACCGGTTTTGGCCACTTTTTGCTCTAAAAGTTTTCTAAACAACTTTTAGCCATTTTTGCTAAAGGCAGTTAAAATAAGGTATTTTAAGGTAATAATAACAACCGTTAGAGTTCCATAAGTCATACGATTTTTTATCAATAAATCCCATTTTCTGTTTTAAAAAATGTTTTTTATGAAAATTTTAAGAAATTGTGTTTTGGATGAAATACTTTATAAACCTTTGTTTTTGACAATTAAATTGTTGTTTTGCAATTGACTGGTTTCTAGTGAATTAGAATATATTGATTTAACCTGGGTTTGGTTTTGATTTTTCGCAATACTTACAAAAGTTTAACTATCTCACGCACATCTCACACATTGTGTGTAATATATAAAAAACTATTTTACTTTTATAAATTGAAAAATGTACCTTTAAATGTAGATAAATTATCTATAATTTGAGATATAATTGGTGTCTTAAATACCTAAGACCATTTAGTACTTAGTGCTTAAAAGTCAAAAAATCCTTAAAGTGGCCACAAAGGGTACCTCTGCCCTACAAGACAAGACAATAACACCCGTTTGCACTAAACTTAAGAATCGCGTAAGTCTTTTCCTAGCTAACCTAGGACATTTTTAACAAAAAATTGCTTTGCACTAACCTTAGGACATTCTTAAATGCACTTTAGGCTATTCTTAACTTACGAGCCCAATATCGAGCACCTAAGGCTTAAGAAATACCTATATCAGTGGTTTTTGTCTGTGGCATTGTGAGCAAAGAGTAGTGCGACAAGCTTTTCTGTTCCGGTGATTATCTTTAGAACTAAAACAGTTTTCATACGACAGTCCATTTTGACAGCTAATTTCGTATTGCAAGTGACTCCTCTGTCACGGCTGTCACCGGAACAGGCTTGTGGCTTTTATATTCTTGTTTGTTAGATAGAGACACTACACATGTGACATACGTCATTCATCATTTATTAAAAAAAACTGTATTATGTTTTTCTTGACAGTTGAGCTCAGTTGACTTTTTCTTTTCTCGGTGAATTACCCCTACCAGATAAAATAGACAACGCCTTAGCTTTTGTCTCATTTTAACTCACGAAGGAATCAATGAGAAGTTTCAACCAAAAAAATATCCAGTGACCTACTTTACCTAGCCAGTTTTTAAATCCATAAACAATTAATATGTGAATTTATTCATTCATTCTCTTATCAAGGCGATGACTAAGTTACGACGTAGTCTGTCAGTGCAAACAAATATTTTAGCTCAGCTGTTTTAGGCTGTTCCTAAACTAAGATGTATCTTATATATGACAAGCTCAACCCGAGTTTAGTTCAAACGGGCATAAAAGTCATGAAACAAAAGTAATGACTTTAAAAAAAACATTTTATTAGTCTCTCCATGCGACAGAGTGGGTTCTGTCTTTCACAGCAATATGTCGGATATAGGGACAGCCTACATCATTATTTATACACTACTGTTTATACATGAGTTAAGTACAAATATTTAAATTAAGTACTTACGTCTATTTTGATAACACTTTTTCACTTCCAATCTGAAAGCTAGTTAATGCAAAATTAATGTCAATATACGGGGATAATAAGTCTTTTGGAAAAATAAATACATTTTTATGACAAGCTTTTCTGCTGACACCGCTCAATCAAACACTAGGAAGTGGGTCAAATTTGGGTTGCTAAATTTAACCCAAACGGACATACATACATACACTGCACGTTTAATAAAAGCATGTAAAAAGAAAGCTGCAAATAGCATTTAGTTTTGAACAATAATAATTGTTCCCTGGGAATTATACCCTGGGAAGGTCCTCCAATGTCTAACAGGTTCAGCAATGAACAAGTAGAGTACAAGGTATCTCGGAGTCAAGTCTTCGAGCGCGAAATAAGTACGGATGAGAAAGTAACAGACGCTAGTCTTTGGCTAAAGAGACTTGGCTGAGAGATAAAAAGGAGTCTCACGAATAAAATGTAGGATATTTTGTTCCAATGTATTTCGGTGTTAACGTTATTTATACGATTTTGTATAACTACTTGTCAAAGTTTTTCTTTATCCTACCCAATCTGTCTTGAGCTAGTAAATTGATGTCAATAGAAGAACAAAAAGAAAGCTGCTAATAGTATCTAGATTTTAACAATTCCAAGGCAACGTCCTTCAATGTCTAACGGGTTCAGCAATACAGCTCAAAGATAGACAAAGAACAAGTACAAGGTATCTCGGGGCCAAGTCAGTCGAGCGCGAAATACGGACGAGAAAGTAACAGACGCTAGCCTTTGGACTTGGGAGATAAAAAGGAGTAATTAAATTGCTCACGAACAAAATGTAGGATATTTGTTCCGATATATTTTTGTTATCGACTTATCTTTAAGTTTTAATTAAAAAGTTGTTTGTATTTATAAATTATAAAAAAATATATAAGTACGTACTTTACGTACTAAAACAAATTGTTTTTTTATTATTAGAGAAAACATATCAAAGAACAAGAAAATGATCCGGCGTGAGCTAAACGATGCACTCCGTAGGAATAAGATATTTTCCCTCAGGTAAAAAGTTGCATAATCTATCCTGAGCCAAATTTCATCCAGATTTCAGCCATTTAAATTTGCCGTGATTAAGTTTTCGCATTTATTCACAAATTAAAATCAATTTGAGTGTGGGTATTAATGTGATTTTCTCGAACAAACGAATTTCCTTAACTGGACCAAAATTTAAAGCTACGCTACGTTTACTTACTTATCTTTAATACAAGCATCAATCAATGACGAAAAACTATAACTGAAGTCGGTGCAGCTAAATGCCAAATAGATAGTAGGACTTAAATCAATAGGAATTAGCCATATCTATTCAAACTCCAAAACCACCTATCTAAATAGAATGCAATACCTCACATGGATCTTGAATAATAAATTTCAACGTCGCCAATAACTTTCCAACACTTCGCGTTTCAGAAATCTATTCTCAGTAACCAACTTGTTCTTTATCCAGACTGCGACTGGCTGTACCAGGACGTCTCGTGCCGGGGCCCCGGGACCTGCGTGCTAGCCAGCCCCGGGTACCCAGGGCTCTACCCGCCTCACAGGAGGTGCCGCTACCTGTTCGCCACCAACTCCGTCAACACACGGGTCAAGATCATCTTCACTTCCATACTGTTGCCGAGAAAGTAAGTGGACTTTTAAAACTGTAATGTTACTAAGAACCTACCTACTTGTGCATAAGTCCTACTCAAATTTAACGAAAAACTAAACTTCCTAGCCCCGTCGCTTTCACTCGATTCTGTCATGTGTGTCTGTCATGAGCGTGAGAGGGTCGGATATAACGAAGTTTCGTATTTCCTTGAATTAGAGTAGGCCCTATCAACAGCTATTACCGCAATATTAAAGTATTGATAAATTAAAAGACTGAGCGAGCTAAGCACTGCATGTACTGCCTTCTCATAACCATAGATTGGATTAAGTAGGTAGAGCTGTTTAGGTATACTGACCGCAAACTTTATGTTATTATGAACATTCTACAAAATTCTGGGAATTTTTAGAAATAATCTTCAATTATTTAAGTATTGGGTTACACTCCCATGTTCCCCACTATTCTGTAACTATTGTCATTCTTGGCTTAGCTAACCTGACGCACCATTTTCATAAAAACTTGCTCACTTTAAGTGTTTAAAAAAATGTGATAGTAAAAAACCACGAGCCCTATAACTAGCTTTCAGGCGGGATACTTAAAGTGTTTCTTAAATGGGAAATTATTTGCATATACGCGATGATTTTTACGTCAGTGGAGAGGCCTTCGTGCTTTAATAACAAGCCACGGGATTCTGGTTTTTATAAAAAAATCTAGGAATGTCCTTAGTAATAAAAAATATCGCAAGTGTACCTACACAAAATAACTTTACCTATTCCGATCTCTGTTCCTTTGATATTGCTCTAACGTCATGTAAGACCTCCATATCTATTATCTCTCTAAAGCACGTGAATGTAACGAGTTTCGAGACTGGAGTTTCCGTGAGATAAAGGAATTGTACCAAAAAGTCCTGTATTGGCAACGAACCAACCCCGTCATACGGTATAGGTGCCACTATTCGCTTCTAGACACTCCGATTTTAATCATAGTATCTCATGTTCATGGAACGGGGTTGGATTGTTGTGTAATAAGAAAATAAAAATCTGTTAATAAACATTTCTCTGATAAAAAGTATAACTTAGTTAGGTAGTTATTATAAGAAAATCCTGATAAGCGAAATCCCTGAAAAGTCCCGAGAAAAGCTTGAAAAACAAATAAAGGGACGTTAATTTTGTTTGATTTGTTTTTAATGTTACTTAGGTAACAATACGGCCGCTTGCCTATTGTATATGTTTACTTATTGTTTGTAATTGCTTTGTATCTGTCTCTTTCCGTGTACAATAGTCTTTTATATTAGTTACTAGCTTTCCGCCCGCGGCTTTGCCCGCGTGGACTACACGCCGTTATCCCGCGGAAATGTGATATTTTTCCGGGATAAAAAGTAGCCTATGTTCGTCGCCAGGCTACAAAGTATCTATGTCCCAAATTACAGCCAAATCCGTTCTGCCGTTTTGCCGTGATTTAGTAACAAACATACAAACATCTAAACTTTCACATTTATAATATTAAGTAGGATTATAATATTAAATTATATATATTATTATTACAATATACAGCAGCATAATGCCAAATCGTGAAATAGAAAACGTTAAAGAACATTTTGTACTAACAGAGAGAAATTCTGAATGATAAAATTAACAGACAATTAAGTACTTACCGTGTAGGGAACTAACTCCACAAAAAATATTCCTTTTTATTTCTTTTTTATTCTAGTTTGTTTTCTTACAAATAATACAAGTAAAATATCCCCTAAATGACCTCGGTCTGCATTGAAACTGAAACAAAGAATTATTTGTACAAAACTTTTCTCGTAGAATTACATTTCCACTAATCAGGGGGTGCGACTGGCGACATTTTATGTCTGTTTCGCACGCTATCTCCTTCATCAACATTCTCACCGTTTGTTCCTTATTTAGCACTAGCTTTCCGCCCGCGGCTTCGCCCGCGTATACTACACGACGTTATCTCGCGGGAATGTGATAATTTCCGGGATAAAAAGTAGTCTATGTTCCTCTCCAGGCCACAAAGTATCTGTGTCCCAAATTTCAGCCAAATCCGTTGAGCCGTTTTGGCGTGATTGAGTAACAAACATACAAACATCCAAACATCTAAACTTTCACAATAATAATATTATATAGTAGGATAGTAGGATTATATTATTATATATATAAGTATAGGATATAATATTAGTAGGAGAAAAATCTATACTATAATATTATATAGCTGACTAGCGGCCGCCCGCGGTTTCACCCGCGTGGTTCCCGTTCCCGTGGGAATATCGGGATAAAAAGTACATATAAACCTTCCTCTTGAATCACTCTATCTATTAAAAAAAACGCATCAAAATCCGTTGCGTAGTTTCAAAGATTTAAGCATACAAAGGGACATAGGGACAGAGAAAGCGACTTTGTTTTATACTATGTAGTGAAGAGTTTGTTTGTTGAACGCGCTAATCTCTGAAACTACTGGACCGAATTTTTTTGTTTGTTTTGTGTTGCATAGTCCATTTATCGATAAGCTATATAGGATATTTTTTTTATCAGTGCACAAATTTTTAGGATCGACTCAGAATCGGTAAGTGAACAACTTTCTTCTAGAAACATAGGTCGAAATATGACAAAAATTTTTTGACCTTTCATACAAATCGGACTGATCACGTAATCGAATTAGTATGGGAAGTCTAAAAATTTTTGTCGTATTTCGACCCATGTTTCTAGGAGAAAGTTGTTCACTTATCGATTCTGAATCGATCCTAAAAATATGTGCACTGATAAAAAAATTACCCTGTATAATAATATAATAATATGTTTATTTTTTTCACAATAAGTAAAGACATAAAACATACACAAAAACAAATCAAATTACAGCTACCTATGTTTACAAATAGAAATAATCGTCTGTGTCTGAAATGGGATTACAAAGAATCCTGTATCTCAGACAACAGCGCTCTCTTCCCTAGGAGCTAAATTTTACAAACTAATAAGTAGGTAAGTACATAAATTTACATTGTTAGAAAAACAAAACATATATATAAGTACCTACATCAAAGTTACAACAAAAAAAATATAAAAACAAAAACGAAAAATAGAAGTGAGTGAATGGGGGTACCTCCTTTTGTGTGTTATGATAGTGAATGAGTGTGTGTAAGAGGATGTGTGAAGTATGATAGTAAAATGAAATACTTAAATAGTATAATATTACGTTTTATGAAAATAAATATGGAAATAATGTATTTATAAATGTACTTTTTTAAATTTGAATTTTTAATAAATTTTCAGTTTGGTCATAATTTAATTGCTTTAACCAGCCGCCATTTGTTGATTTACATTGTGTTTTATTTAGATGATAAATATTTAAAAGCTTATTTATTTAATTATAAAGATAAGGACCAAGAAAACAGTGGAAATTATTCACGTAAGCGTGTTTGAAGGAAGGCATAGAACAAACTCTATCACAGCGTCTTTTATCTGTTAACTTTGGATCATATTTTACACACGAATGTTGTTTTAAAATACAAGTTAAAATGAATATCTGTCGCACAGTTAATACGTCGCAAGACTGATATAGAAGCTGAGTTGGAAAGTAAGTTGGTTTAAAAGTGGAGACTTCAAGAATTGCCCTTTGGGAAATTTCAAGCTTAATTAAAGAAGACTTATCAGCTCCACCCCAAACACATACACAGTATGATAAAATTGATTCAGCCAACGCAACATATTATCCTTTCTTTCTTATTTTTCTTTAAACTTGCCTGAATCCAGACCTACTTGACAAAAACTATACAAAAAACAAATACAAAAAAACATCCCTCTATACATTTTTCAACAATTACGTCACCGCACTGCAGTCACAAAAATCTCAGACATTAATGAGATATCATAACAAACAGCGAAGCAACGAAAGCACACGACGAGTTAACTTTGGTACTTGACAAATGACAGATAGTCTGGCAATTAGTCCGCGCGGCCGGAGACTGCCGGAGACATTTTGTCTCAGTCCCCCCGACGACCGCTCGCATAAATCGGCATACAACTCGCGGTGTGTAGCAGAGACAAATATATTTAATTAATGCTTACCTAGGGCCAAGTAATTGTTCGCAACTAAACAATTTGTTTGTACCGCATTCTTCATGTCTACTTACTTATCTAATGGGTGACTTGTGATATCTCTTTATTTAGTTTGATGAAATAATTCAATCACCTACTTAAGCTTTCCACTTGCGATTGTGTTACTTAAATATTGAACGATAGTTATCAATCATCATTATTTAAAAAAACTCTTACGTTACTGAGTGACAGACAACGCACAGCCAAAGCTACTGGGCGCAACAAGCTGAAATTCGGAATATGACTAAGACAGGATTTTTCGAAATGGGGAAATTCCAAAAATTCCTTCCTTTGGACCTCTTTACGGTGCATTTTTACCGACCTCCTTTCTTACCTAAAAAGGAGGTCAGAGTTTATATGAAAATTTTGTGAATAAGTATCTCAATTCCACGGGGACGAAGTCGCGGGCGGAGCGCTAGTCTAATTTATTGGACTGGCTATGAACTGGCTTTTAAGAGACTATTTTAAGTATAAAACAATTACATTATGTAGATTATATGGACTGACATTACATATTCCTAAAAATATGACTTCCCCTGAGTAACATAGGTACTGTGTGTGATATACATAGACTATAAACAGCACGCGAGCAAATAAGCCCTTAGTTAATATTTCAAGAAGTAATTTCACCTTACTTTACATTTCGAAGTATTCTCGTAGATTCAGCGGGCCTACTCTGAAACGCAAATCCGAAACATCGGGTTGCCTCGATTCTGTCAAGACTGGAGAATGAGAGGGACGGGTATAACGAAGTTTCGGGTTTTGCGTTTCAGAGTAGGCCCTCAGGGCCGCTCCCGTCCGAGGTCTTTCGGTCACACTTTTATCAAACCCCGTTTGAAAGCTTCATCTTCCTAAAAATATGAAGTGATTTCACATACATATTTTTTTTTTACTTCAAAGTAAAAAAATATATGTTTGTGAAACTTTGCTCTTACCTTTGTGGTCTAGCAATACACACCATCGGTATCAGACCCATAGGTCTCGGGTTCAATTCACAGTGGGGTTAGGACTGGCGGTGGTTGTTAGTGGTAGAACTTGTTCTCAGTCCGTCTGGTTAGCTACCACCATCTTATCTGAATCTGACGCCATAAGAACGATATGTTTGTGTGAATAAAGTTGCTGTGACATACGCACGGACGGACGGTCAGACAGACAGATATGACGTATCTATAAGGGTTCTGTTTTTGCCATTCGGCTACGGAACCCTAAAAATGATTCGCCGAAATGTAATAACTTTAGAACGACTGCACCAAATTAGATTATTCTTTTTTTTTGTTGTGTTTGGTATTATCAGGACAAGGTTTGTATAAAAGAAAATTTTCAAAACTAATAGATGACGCCACCCGTGCGAAGCCGGGGCGGGGTAGCTAGCTAGTACATAAATAAATAAAGGCTACTTTAGTCGCAGCTCTTTCGGAAGCATTTTTATCAAACACCCGTCTGAAATCTTTTCTACTCAAAATATTTGTTCCTTTGAGTGAAAACCCTAATTAATATTTCAAGAAGTTCTTTCACATAATATCTTTTTATTCCAAAGCATTCTCGTAGCTTCTTTAGTCGCGGATCTTTCGGAAACATTTTTATCAAGCACCCGTATGAAATCGCACGCTCTGAAAGGTCGTGAACAATCGTTTTAGTAAATAAAGGAGCCGCCTATCTCCCTTCCACCCCCGTGGACTGTCGCGTGCTACTGAAAATTTACGCCGGGACCATTGACTTTAAAGAGTAACATTGTTACATTGTAACATGTTCACTTCATGTCGGCTTATCACGCACGAATGATGGATTCTGATTTTTAGTAGAGGATTTGCTATGTTATTTTATAGTACATAATTATTTACCATAAGAGCTGTTTGTTTATTTTTATTTCAAATAAAAACAAACATACATACCTAAATATTTTATAGGTAAATCATTCCTTCTGAAATCAAGCACACACACTTAGGTATACAATCACATACATTATATAAATACTTTGTTATTGTTAAAAATACCACGCAATATTTTTCCTAAAATATGAAGTCGATCGCTGAATCAAAAAAACAAAATGCTTACTGATAATATGTAATCATCATCATCATCATCATCGTGTCAGCCAAACGACGCCCACTGCTGGGCATAGGGCTCCCCCAAGGATCAAATATTGTAATCATTCCACTGATACTTAAGTAAATTTTATTTGCAACACAGCAAATTTTTAGTTCACTTGTTTCAAATAATTTCCAACTGATTTACAAAAGTTCAGCTAATCTGGTACTCGGATCCAGTATTATGGTTAATGGCTTAATATTGGAGGGATGCTATAACACTATGCTTTTATGCTCCCATCAAACCATGGCCAGCGAATTTACGATTTCATATCATGTTGGTATAGGAGAGCAAACGGTGTGTAATGTAGGTTATGAACGGCAAAACCTATCTATAATAATATATAAAACGATCACTTATTTATAAGTCAATTCTTGTATTTTTATCATCATCATCATCATCATCATCATCATCATCATCATCAGTCCTTCTAATAACCAGCCAGTTCATCCCACAATACCTACAATAAGGTACTTCATAAAATTATATAAAATTTTGATTCCGTTATTGGTATCAGTAGGTCGTGAATCCTAAGATTTGATAAGATCATTAAATTCTTCCAGATCGTTAATTTGCGCGTGTAAACGGTGCTTATTTTTTTTTTCAAATGAAGCCAGATTTATATATTGTTATACTCGTACATAAATAATGTAGAATCGTAAAATATTTGTGACTGTGTGTGTCCTAGCTCATATAAACTCAGAAGGAATGGCAAACCGTACTTTATGATTCGCATTATACTACCGAAGAATGGCGAATTTTATTCGTATCAGAAGGGAGACATGCCATTGAGAATATTTTAAAATTCCTTTCCTAAGGAAGTACCTATTTTGTCCAAGAAATTCTGGGTCAGACATATCGATCTTTAAGAAGACACAAGTCTAAGGTCTTGGCTTTAATTATTAAAAATCTTTTACGACCAGAATTCATTTCAAAGCTTATTATTTGTAATTTATTTTCACTCATAATGGAGAGAAATTGTGTTAGAGAGAAAACTCATGTATTACTCCGAGGAATTACCATAAACAGTTTACTTTGATATTTATGTAGGTTAAACAGTTAATTACAAAAGAGTTGTTTTATTCACGCAGAGACAATGTCTCAGTTCTATTTTTTTTCAATCTTCTAATATAAATAAGCTAATTTGTAACCCACAATTTCGTTGTTAAGTTAATTAAATGTGCACTCCGCTATTGCTATGTCCTCACGGAACGCTGCATTGTAACATCTTAAAAACATCATAGTGTACCTACTTGTTTACTTAGTAAAATACTCTCTACGACAATGTGGCACGAAATGAAATACCTATTTGAAATTTGAAATAAATAAGTTTAAATGTAATGTTATATAATCCAATATTGATAAATTCATTCGGCATATCGAATCCAATTAGCTTACGCTTCAATGATTACAAATCAACGAAATGTAATTTCGTAAACGTAACTTCAAGATTTAGCTAGACGTTGTCGCTGTGATGTCGAATTCTCCAGACATCCAATCGACAACTTATAATTGTATCCCTGTGATTGAGATTTGTGAATATTAAATTGTTTGCCGCTTTTATAGATTCGGCACTCCAAATTACCAAGAGCACCAAAATGTCGTCATTAACATCAAAGCCAGCCATTAAACGAACGTCTTTTTTAATTCATATAAGAACGTGATTTTCTATAAAAGCCGTTTCATGTTGGAATAAAGTCGAAAAGAAACTGGGTCGTGAGTATCGTTTGGAAAACGGTGCAATTATCTTGACTTCGCTGAACTAACTTATGTCTATGAAATAAAAAAAGTGTAATGTTTATGGTAGGTACAGCTAAGTTCTCGTAATTTCTTTGTGGAGCTTAGTATGTTTGTTTTAAGCTAAGATAAGTAGCCTCGTGCTATTGTGAGAGCACCTATTGGTACGTATGTTGGTAAACGTATTGCAGCAAGATAGCACTTTTATTTCTCGCACTCCAGCGCTCTTAAGTGATTTATCTAGGAACAAGCGCGATTGAAACAAATACGTTCCCAAGTGTATCCTATTATGTGAAACGAGATTCTTTATAACACTTAGCGATCGATAGCTGTTCCTAATTTATGGCCATGATGTGTTTGTGGTCGGAGAACTTGTAAAGTAATTATTATTCGTTTGGAAATACTATTAACGATTGTATGAATTCGTGTAGTGGCAGAATAAGAAGGTGGTCTACTATCAAATAAAGGGAATACCTTCTCTTCTCCTAATTTTTTTTGTCCCAATGTCATTTTCCTTAACGCTTTGCTATAAATTTCACTATCCATAAAGTTCGAATGTACGAAGACTTAGTTTTGTTTTACTTGATCGTCTTTTGTCCAAAAATCTTGTGTCATACTTAATTCATAATATCGTGCTTTAATCATTGAATCTCCTAAAGTCGGGTACGTATCTAAATGTCTAAAACTAAAATACCTAACGTTAAAACACCTACGCTTAAAATACTTAATATCAAAATACCTAATGTTTTAAAATACCTAAGCAAATAACACCTACATAAGAAACACCTAAGTTCAAAATACCGATTGGACTAAATACCTAATGTTTAAAATGTCTAATAGCTATAACACCAAAGTTTAATTCACTCACATTTTAAATGGTGAAAATACCTAAAATTAGCCTAATATTTGAGTGGCTCGGAAGTCCTGTAGAACACGTGATAAGTTAGAAATTAAATTTGTAATTAAAATTTCGTGGTTATATTTTTTGTATCAATACAACATATGGATTATTGTGATTATTTTTTTGTATCAATACAACTTAAGGATTATTGTGATTATTTTTTTTGTATCAAAACAACCTATGGATTGTTTTACAAAAAAAAATAACCACGACATTTAAGACGATCGCATCGCTGCGCTTCGCGATCGCCTTAAATTTCTAACCTAAAAAAGTACGCTTGAAAATTACTCTTACAAACAAACAGAAAAATTCGAACATTTGTAATTAAAGGATATATGATAAATTTTTGTGTTATAATTATTTATTATCATTATTAGTAAGTTAATTTTATTCTTGTTTAGTGAAAAATACTCAAAATAATTAAAAACAATAAACAGAAAATCTGTGGTAAATAAATGATATAACAATATTTTACACCAAATATAGGGCAAAAATTTTGGTACACAAAGGGTCTCTACCGGGTATTTTACACCCATTTCCACTGTACACCTCCGTTGCGTCCAAATGCGGGGCGCCAATGGGCAGCCGCGCTGTCAGTGTGTTCCTTGTTTCTCTGAAGAAAGGTACTGAAAGCGGAAAGCATTTACATGTACCAGAGAAAAAGATATATGCACTTTTATAACCTTATGGGCGTTTGTGCACTACACTGAATTTTACCGATCCGGCGATCCGGTTTTTTCCGGACCGATATGGCAGCAATGAAAAACATATGGGCGCTTGTGCACCACACTGAATTTTACCGTCCGTCATTTTACTTTTCCCCATTCCGGACCGTTTTTTTCCGTTCCGAGATGACGGCAATGAAAAACATATGTACGCTTGTGCACTACACTGAATTTTACCGTCCGGAAAAAAACGGATGGTTGTATTTTAATCATAAATCACTACTATAAAACAAAGTCGCAGTCTGTCTGTCCCTATATATGCTTAAATCTTTAAAACTACGAAACAGATTTTCATGCGGTTTTCACTAACAGGTAGCGTGGTTCTTCAGAAAGATTTTAGTATATAATTTATGAAAGTTTTGTGTAAATTGGTAGAAATATAACGATAATTGTCGAAAGTGCCGGCAAACGGCAAGCCGCTCGGGAGTTTTCTGCAAAAACGCTGCCTAATCCTTTCGAGGTTTAAAAAAATAATGCATGTTGGGATATTCCTCTTCTATAGATCTACAAAAAAGTCCGCGATAGCATATGTCTATCTTTTAAGGCATGATGTCTTCGCCTGTCCACAAAAAAAAAAGGACGAATTTTTACTACTACTACTATCTTTTAAGGATAGCATATTCTAGCCATATTATCTCTTAAAAAATGGTTACGAACAATGCGGTAATTTGGAAAGCTATTTAAACGGATACAGTATTAACCCTTATCAATCTACATACGTTAGTTGCTTTAAGCATTTCATGCACATTATTTTACTCTTTTACACCATATGATTTAAATGAATATCTTAGGAGTTATCGCAAATAAATTAACGCACGCCAAAATAAATTCAAGCTCCTTTCTCGATTGACGACCGATTTGGCGCAGGAGTAGGCTACCCACCTTCTGCGCCAGTCTCGCGTGGTCTCGGGTTCGATTCCCGAACAAGACAAATATTTGTGTGCATGAACATGTCTATTTGTCTTGGTCTGGGTGTTAACTATGTATAATATGTATGTATTTACAAACAAAAAGTATTTAAGTATATATTTATCCGTTATCAAGTTTTCCATGATACAGTTTCTTAATGAAATTAAAATGGGCTTAGATAATTGGTGTGAATGTAAGAATTTATTTATTTATTATTATTATTATTATTTTTCACCAATAACACGTAATATATCTAGCACCAAAAATATGGATTTTGAAATTTTTGTTTGTCTGTCTGTTGTCCGTGTTTCACGCAAAAACTACTAAGCGGATTTTGATGAAACTTTTTTTGTTATATAGCTAGCTGTAGACATTCGATAGTAGTTAAAAAATAATTTTTCATCAAGCCTCAATTAATTGTGATTTCGGTAAAATGACCCTGTCAGGTACCTTTCACTGATAAGAGGATGAACCCAAAACTCTTTCTGTCTTCTACGTCTTCGTACATAAAGCAATAAAGCAAGTAATTGCTGACGTTCCAAGGAACTCATTATTCCTCTCGTTTAAAACGCGTCCGTAGAGTGTAGTTTCAAAGAGATCACTGCGCTGCCCCGGCCAGTAAAAAACCGGACAAGTGCACAAGCCTATCATCCGTGTTTTTCATGCCACGCCGGTCCGTAAAAACACGGACCGCCGGATCGGTAAAATTCAGTTGTAGTGCACAAACGCCCTGGGTGTTTTTTATCCGGTAGCGCCTCCTGCCGGTTTAAAAATGTAACGTTAGGGGGTTGTGCTATTTCACATAAGCCTGAGAAACAGAAAATATTTTTTGCCACCATCTCCTAAATTTTCATAAAAATTTGTTAAACGTCAGATTTATTAGAATTTGTTGAAGAATGCTAATTGCTCAAGAAATTGCTTTTCAATCATATTTTAGAAATTTGAAAGAATCATTACCTAGTTATTATACTCGTAGAATGTAACATACAGTTAACAGCTTGACACTGCACTCAAAGAGGCGAGACCACAATTAACTGCATGTGTCGGTTGCATTGCAGCCATTGTGCCACAGATCATATGTGGCTGGGAGCCGGCAACTATCTCCTCTGAGCTGACGGAACTCTGAAATCGTTTCGTCTGAAATCATCGTTAGTTTCATCAGCATTCATTTTAAATAACGAATCATTGCATTCACTTTTATTATCCACTATTTTATATTACCTGACTATAAAAGTAGGTCAAATGCAGTAGATAATGTTACCCAACAGTCGATGAGGCCCAGGCTACAAATTAACTGCATTTGATGGTTGCTGGTTCCACTGCGCCACAAATTGTCTGTCACTGCGAGCCGGCAACTCTTTGCGCTGAGCGGACAGACTCTTACGGACTCTTATTTTGACAAAACCGTGATGGGTTGCGAAATAACAAATAAACTGTTCAATAAAATCGGGTTTGTAAGCCATCATTATATTGAAGCAGACTATAGCAGGCCGTTTCATGCAGTAAATAGCTTAATACAGCACTCAAACAGGCGCAGGTCACAAATAAAGTGCATCTGTCATTTTTCAGTTACTGAGCCAGAGACTACCTGTCGCTGCGAACCGTTAGCTCGCCGTCTACGCCACGCGTCTACTTTCTTTGCACTGCTCTAAGAGGATGGAACTCTTATATCGTTTGTTCCAATTTTTTATAAGTAGCAAATAACTTGAATTGAAATAAAATGGCTTTTGTTATCCCTTATTTTATTAATCAGAATCAAATTTTAAAGTAGTAAATAGCGTGTCAGTACTCAAAGGCGCGTAAATGTGTATTTTTCAACGTGTATTTTTCAATCTCATGTACGGTTTGTTTAAAATTGCCAAGTGAAATAGGTGCCACAAATTAACTGCACGTGTCGGTTGCAGCCACTGCGCCACAGACTACCTGTCGCTGCGAGCCGGCAGCTCGCCGTCCGCGCCTCTGCTCGCTTCGCTCTGCTCTGAGCGGACGGCGACACTGGAGCAGCCTGGGCCCAACTTGTTGTTGGAGTTCAAGTGAGTATTCAGAGTTATTTATGGCTTTTGGTTCCGGGACAAATTACTTAGCTTTTGATGAGCTATTATAGATAAAAAAATAAAGTAAAATGCTTTACTGCACTGAAATTGGTTCTGGCTATCAAATATATTTTACAAGAAGCGGTAGTGCTATTTTATAAAAGCACTTACACACATAGAACAATTAATTTTTAATATTTCCAACACCGAAGCCAACAAACAATTATTGCTTCTATATATTTTTAAATATCATCTATTGAAATTAAAGCACATGTTTGACTTAAATTTCAAAATTTCATCAACTTTAAATGGGTGACTTTCCTAATAGTTCAGTAATAGCTTTAGTTTTACTGGAAAACGTGTCGAAAGCAGTTACCAAGTATTGTTAGAACGTGGAGAGAGAATTATTGCCCGACCTGGCTTCGCTTACTAGGATTTTATACCATAACTCACGGGTAACGTTATAGTCGATCACTTTTAAAATATAAAAGGCATCACCGTCTCTAGCTTCGCCTAAAACAGATAGAGACAGAGACGCGTCCAGGATAGGACGCGTCCGAACATCTCATTGTAACTAAAGTGTTTTGTTTTGTCAGGCTAGCCACGCCTTAAAGCTTTTGTAAAGTGCAACTACAAATTGACGTTATAGCTTTACAGCTATTATAATTGGCTAAAAGCATCTGCTAAACTATTAAAGGCAAAATGATTTTAGAGTTTAATACATTACATTGCCGCGGACATGTGAAAATTATCGAACGTGCGTAATTATCGAACCGGACATAATAAACGAAATTACTGAAATTTATCTTGTTCTTGTGTCTTGTTTTTTCTATATTGACTCGGGCTTCCGGCTTAGCGTTTGTGATACTGGTTATTAACCTAACCTGACCTTCATAAAGTATGTAGTATTCAACTATTATGAAATATGAAAAATCTTTACCATGTAGGCAAAGAATACTATAATATTACTAACGTAATGTAGGTAACTACGCTATCATGGCGCATGCAACTGCGCCGCAATATCGAGGACTCGCAAACAAAATAAAACATGGTGAAATTTTCCCTTGTTTTTCATAATATTGAAGACAATGAAAAAGTTTAAAATGTTATGGTCTTATATTTTTTTAATTTTCTTTTTCTTAATCTACATCAATTCTTTCTTTATTATCTAGCTCGGGTCCACTAGTCCCTCCATATGACTACAATGGCTTCATCGCCAAGCTAGAGTTTATAGAGAGGGATGACAGCAGTCTACCACCTCCAACGGTGGTGCCTGCATCTCCGCCCCTTGCGGCACTCACACATCTAGTACATAATGGTAAGTAATTATGACTGTCAGATATATATATAAGGCGCCCTGTAATTAGTGTCAAATATTTTCAGTGCTTAACATACAAGTCATACTAAAGAGATCAGCAAAGGCTACTCTTTGCACGTTAGTTTGCGAGACAACATGACAAACAACTTGGTAACCTAATCACAAAAAACATCACCCTAAACAGCTGAGCAACCAACACTTTTGCAACGACTTACTCACACTAGCTTACTCTTGCACACATGAGCGGGCGGCCGGGCGGCCGGAGGCATAGTAAACCGGAGGCAAGCGCTTTAAAAAACAAGCGAATGTTATGCGTATTCTTAGTAATTCTTATGGTAATGTGAGTGCACATGTACAGGTTGAGCTTATTTTATAAATACCATTACATTATTTTTTTGTTTGAAATATTAAGTTCTGCACTAACCTGTGGATTTTTGAAACATTTTTGGTACGTTATCCATATGACTTATACATAACAATACAAGGCAGGACTAATTACAGGGCACCTTATATATATATATATATATATATATATATATATATATATATATATATATAAATATATTTTTATTCGATGGGTCGACCTAAATTGCGACTATGAACGAGCCCCAAAAATCAACTATAAGGCCTGGGCCACAACATTGGCGACCAGCGGAGCGGCTGGCGGGGCGGCCGGCCGGCGCGGCGGGCGCGGCACGTCCAGCGACTCTATGCCACATGAATAAATATTTCTATGCCACGCAAGACACTCGCATCGCTCGATGCTACGCAACGCAAGACACTCGCAACGCTCGCCGCTCCGTAAGACGCTTAGCGGCATATCGCGTGGCACCCTCCAACAACTCTTCATAATTTTGTTTTTGTTTTTGTTGGCCTGCCGCTCCGCTGCTGGTTGCCAGCACTGCTCCGCTTTTCGCCAATGTTGAGGCCAACGGGTTAAGCTGGTCATTCATTACGATACTTACAGACAATTCGTAACATACGCCATTTCGCGGACACAGTCAGCCGAGGCATATCTCAAAATATAATGTGGTAGAGTAAAATAGAACACTCGTTCTATTGTTACCTACTCGTGACCGATCGCATATAACGGGGAAATTAAAAAAAGACAATTAACAGTAATCGTCAGGTCGAAGTGTCAATATTATATATAATACTAGCTGACCAGGCAAACGTTGTTTTGCCATATAAATTATAAGTATACTTTAATAAAGTACTTCTTATCACTAATTATTAGACAAATGAAAATAAATAGTCCAGAAAAAGTTTTATAGGTACGTGACAGATAAGTCTGCGAGCATGCGCGACTGGGGCATTTTTGGCGTTTCAGTAACAGTACAGTTTTCTAAACTTATGGAAAACATTAGTACTTATATGATTTTGACCGCGTGCAGACGCGGAAGCGGCCATGGAAGAAATGACAGTTTTGTATCGTACGACAGTCAAAACTATTTTCCATATAAAATAACTATTTTTGTTTTATAATTTTCCGGAATGAATAGTAGCCTATGTTACTCTCCAGCTTCCGAACTATCCCCAAACCAAAAATCATGTCGATCAGTTGCTCCATTTTGACGTGAAAGATGGAAAAACCAACAAACAAACACACTTTCACATTTATAATATTAGTATGGATAAGGAGAATGGGCCATGATGACCTTCCACACGGGCCCATTGCAGTAATCCAAATGCAACCAGAACCAACGTGTTTTCCGAAGCACCGTATATTTTTGAACAGCCATCCCGTGGTAGACCACTGCGAAAGTCACATAACCTCAGCGACCGCAGGCCGAGCACGCCACCCACTGCTCTATATACCAAATATAATGACAGTCAGATCAGTGGTTTAGGCATGAGAAGGTAACGATACACAGACAAACAGACAGGAACTATTTTTGCATGAATTATAATCGGACATTCTCCTACTCTTGATCTTGAACTACCAAAATGCAAAAAAGCTCCGTGCGTTTAATACCTCCCCCCCACCTTTTCTACCCATTATAAGGGGACTTTTTTACTTTGCTAAAGCAGATCATTTTTAATCATGACCTGTAGCAATTCATCATAGCAATTTCCATACTCCTAAATCCAGAAATGTGGAAGTTTTCTTATAAACTTTAACCCTCCCTATCTACCCTATTGGAGTTTTTTTATTCGCTTACGCAGATCATTTTAAAACCAGACCTGTATCCTGCATATCAATTTCCATACTCCTTAGCCCAGAAATGAGGAAGTTTTGATAAATTTTAACCCCCTTTCTACCCCATTAGGGGAAAGTTTTTTAACTTTGCCTACGCACATCATCTTTAATCCTGACCAGTATCCTATATAAGTACCAATTTTTGTACTTTCAAGTCTCAAAATGAGGATGCTCCATTATAAACTTTTTCCCCCCACTTTACCCCATTAGAGGGGACTTTTTTAACTTCGTTTACGCAGAACATTTTCAATCGTAACCAGTATCCAACATAACAATTTTCACATTTCTAAGTTCAGAAATAAGGAAGTTCCATGTAAGCTGAATCCCCCCATTTCACCCATTATGGGGGAACTTTTTTTAACTTCGCTGACGCAGATCATTTTCAATCGTGGTTAGTATCCAACATACCAATTTTCATACTTCTAATTTCAGAAATGAGGAAGTTCCAAATAAGCTTAATCTCCCCATTTTACCCCATTATGTGGGAGATTTTTTAAACTTCGCTAAAGATCAGTTTTAAATGTGACCAGTACCCTACGTAACAATTTTTATACTTCTAATTAAAAAAAATGAGGAAGTTCCATATAAGTTCCATTCCCCCAATTTTACCCCATTATGGGGATTTTTTTAACTTTGCTTACGCAGATCATTTTCGATTGTGACCAGTATCCTACATACCAATTTTCATACTTTTAGGTTTAGAAATGAGAAAGTTCCATATAAGTTCCATTCCCCCCATTTTACCCCATTATGGGTATTTTTTTAACTTTGCTTACGCAGATCCTTTTCAATTGTGACCAGTATCTAACATACCATTTTTCATATTTCTAAGTTCAGAAATGAGGAAGTTCCATTTAACCTTAATCCCCCCATTTTACCCCTTCAGGGGGGGAGTTTCCCAAAATCCGTTCTTAGCGGACGTCTCCTAGTCATAATCTACCTTCCTGCCAAATTAAATTTTCGTTGGTCCAGTAGTTTTTGAGATTTCGTGATGAGTGAGTTATGTCCACTCGATTTTATATATATAGATAACTTACAAACTTAAAAATATAGCTTACTATAGTAAGCTATATTTTTTGATATTTTCCTTTACTTTATGCAGAATATGACGAGTCCAGACCTTTTCACAATCTACAGTCCAAGTATAAGATATTATGTAAGAGAATAATGTTATTATACGTTTATAGGGGACTGTAGGTATTTAATATTAATGGCATTTGGACTTATTTCTGTAACAATGGTCTTAACAGACAGACAGCCGGAATTTGTCAATGTCTATCATTCTTTTTTATTCCAATCGAACCTTAAATAAATATTATCTCATCGGGTACCGACAACAATACAAAACTCCGTATTAAGCCAAGCGACTCCAGTTACAACGGAAATACTTTTGATAAACGTTTGTTTTGTCAAGAAATGTTTTTTTTTGTAAGTAAATATTATGAAAATTATGGTTGTAGATTTAATATTACAGCTCGATATATAAGCGTACAAATCTAAGATTGATCCGGCAAAAATATCGGTTTACGTTACAAACATTAAAAATACAATGTAAATACAAAGAAACACAAAAAACTCCACCTTTATTGTTTTATCACTTAAAATTCAATTAATTTTAGTACAACTGTAAGAGCTTTAATTTATAAAAAATGCACGAAACTGGAAACATTTTCGTCGCTAGGTGCCTTGTAAAACAATTGAGCCTGGAAGAAACTGTACCTCCGCTACTTTATTATGACGAGTCTAAAGCGCTGGACCATGAGAAGTGGGGATTAGTTCAAGTCTCATTCCCTGACCGGGTACAATTTCTGTTTCCACTTCGCTGGAGAACATTGTCTGTAGAACAATGATGAGGTTGGTTGTAATATGTTTGTTTTGTCTTTATTCAGTGGATAGGGTGGCCGCGATGGAAAGTAATGTAGTGTCGAACGAGCTCTCTTCGAACAATGGAGGGCGAGTGGGGTGTGGCGCCACTGTGCGCGGGTACGGGCCGGGCGGCGCGAGGTCCGGCCACTTCGACACGAGAGCGAGCGGGTGGCGATCGCAATGCGCGATCCATCTGCTTGGCGCGCCGACTGATGTCGTCCAAGTGTCTCTGTTCAATTATAACTTAAGGTATGATTTTCGCTTATTCATCTCTCTCTTTTATAGCAAAGATGCCGTCTCTGTGGTCTAGTGGTTTAGATCTAGTGGTTTGATTCCCAGTGGGGGTACATATCGTATTCGGTTTGGTTGGTGGTAGGACTTGTACTTAGTCCTCCTGGCTAGCTACCACCATCTTATCTGAGTCTGACGCCATAACAATGATGTTTTCAGCATTATTGTGTTAAGACAGTTAGATTTAGGATAGCCAGTTCCTCAATGATTGATGATTCCGCGAGTAGTGCGCTTCCACCTTCAGCCTTATCACCACTTTACACGGTGTGATAAATTATCCTCTTGCGGATAATTCAAAATAAAAAGACGACGAGTAGTGTAGGCAATGAACCGATTCTTTGTATGGAGACCCATACATTAATTCCTCAGTCGATAAAACTTTGCTGGGTTATAAAATAGCATGAGCCATAAACTTTTAAATAATTATCCAAAAAAAACCCACACGGAAGTTAGGTATTTAAACATAAAAATCTGTTTATATGAACCGAGTAATTTTATTTTACCAAATGAGTTATTTATACCAGTATTACTTGATAAAAATTTAAAACTTTTTTCAAACATGAGTATGCTTGGCAAAATGGTATAAGTCCATATAAAAGTTCGACAGAGACATTTTCCGGTCCAAGTCACACCAATTATTTTATTAAAATTTTGGTGTTTCTGCTGCGATACTTATTTGGATATTTCATATATTGTTTTTAATCGTTACATGAATATGTGCGGTCAAGAAAGTTTAGTCGGAGCATTTTTCCTAAAAAAGATATCTATCAAATGTCTTTCATTAAACAATACCTAACATTCTATTATTATTATTTTTTGGAAATTTATACAATACTTTTAGTTTATTGATACTTTATCATGCTGTAAAGTTTTTTCTGACTGAGGAATTACTGTGGGTCTACTAGCTTCGTTGCCTACACTAGAGAGCCTAGCATGGTGACTTCGCGCTATTTGCGCAGTTAATGCGCGCTCGTGACAGACGTCTAATCAAATAAGTATAAATGTGATGCACCAACTGATGCTTTTACTTATCTGAAACACTTGAAAGTACCTGTCTATTAAATAACCCTTTTAGCATTTCATCGCCGATGTTTTAAACCTGAACATAAGACTAAATAATAATGTTATTTGATCTAATCACAAATTCAACATATTTTTCAATTAAACACATTAAATTAAGTATTCTAAGGCGTCATTTTGCTCAATTACATTTGTAACGCCCAAAATAAATGACGAAGGAAGAACTTCAGTCTTTGATCGTTTGTATCTCGCGTGCACCTCTTTCTCAGCTTTGTCGAAATTAATTAATTAAACTTTTCCACATGACGGTGCGGTGTTTTTGTTTTTCGTAGAACCGCTGCCAACCAAACCGCGAACCTCGAAGTAATATGAGAAACGTCCATAGCAGCTCCACTGCTAATTGCTTTTGACTTCTTTGCCTTTTCTGGGTCCGTGCCAACGATTTATCGACAGAAATTCTATTTGCGAAGAAAAGTAGTCTAATAGAAAATGTTTTCTATTACACAGGTTACAAAGTTGTCGATCTCATATTGAGGTCTTAGAGGGACTTCATGATTTTGGTGGGAAAGAGAGAGGAGATCGGTCTGAAAGGGGGGACCGGGCTCTGTTGAGGGTCTGCGGGCCTTCTGTGAGGGAAGCGAGAGATCCTTCGGGTAGATTCCTTCTCCGCCAAGCAGTGACGTCCAAGGGTGCTAATCTAACTATACTGGTTCGACGAGCCGCTACACAAAGTGTGGATGAAGAAGAATTCGTTGATGGTGCTTTCGCCTTTCATGACGGTGAGTAAACTATCCTGTAAACCTAACGTTATTTATTCTTTACTAGCGGCCGCCCGCGGTTTCACCCGCGTGGTTCCCGTTCCCGTGGGAATATCGGGATAAAAAGTACATATAAACCTTCCTCTTGAATCACTCTATCTATAAAAAAAAACGCATCAAAATCCGTTGCGTAGTTTCAAAGACTTAAGCATACAAAGGGACATAGGGACAGAGAAAGCGACTTTGTTTTATACTATGTAGTGAAGACATCTTGAATAGGTACAGTAATAATAAAAAGATTCTGACTCATTTCAATTAAATACTTCACGTAAACGACAAGTACATACTTATACAATTACTTCACGTAATTCACAATAAATATTAATTTAGAGTAGGTAGGTACTTCGTTATAAACGTAACATAACTAAGCTTTACTTCAGATTTTAATTTAAGCCTTTCGGTATTGAACATAGCAATTTAATTAATTTAATTGAAACAAAACTAATTAAATTAGGTACTATTAGCGTCATCGTGTTGATTCTGAAAATAGTTTGATAATTAGCAGGCTTTGATTCGAGGTTGTTTTTGAAGTGAGTAACAAAGTGTGGTCAAAATCATAAATGTCTTCTCTTTAATATACCTGTATATTATTATAATGTTTTGAAATATCTCTTTAGTCATTTTAGCTCACTGTTAAGGCGCGCGTAGCGCAATTTTTTGGCAATACTTAATTGTCTGGCAACTGAAATGGATCAATCTGGAGCAATTAAGTGAAGCGATGTTGCTCCATATTTCGTGGTATTGTGTGGCCGTATCTCAGCAACGGGTTGCTACATTTTGACATTTTACCATTCGCCCTTAATTGTTTGATGTGGTCGTGATGTCATATAATGGCAGGGTGACCGTGTAAGCATGCCTTTAGGCTTAATAGGCGCAGGCCACAGAAGCACAATGAATTTGATCAAGATTTATTCCGCTTCTTTTCATATTTTGAACCTCGAACAGAGCTTTGTAATGCATGGTAGGTATGTGTTTTACTCTTACAGCTTTATCTCATTGGCAAGCCCGTGCCGTCAACGCCAGCAGGTCAAGTGACTCGGCGGCGACTTCGACTTTGGCGTCCAGATGAGGATACAGCCACTTGGTCTGTTCACTTGTGGCACGCGCTGTCATAAAACTTGGCATTTTCGTAAATTTTGTAGTATCAACAATATTTTTCGATAATAGTCTAGCCAGCTAATGAAAGTCTCGAGCAAGTCACCCAGAATACCTTTCTTTTTACTATAGAGTTACACGAAGGCACAGCATCGCCTGACGCGACTTGCGCAGCCACCCATTACGGGCTGGCCTCGCCAAAGCACGGGGGCGTATCTGCTCCTTCACATCATCACATCTTCTGGAACATAGAGGAGAGATTGCAGTGCTCCCACCGTTTTATACCAGCCGCCAATCAGAGTGTCACTATTGAGGTATGAAGTAGAATAATCTGTCTTTACTATAAGTTATTTCGTTTTCAAGATAGCTTGTTATTTAAAGTCACTTTATTCTTAAACTAGCGGCCGCCCGCGGTTTCACCCGCGTGGTTCCCGTTCCCGTGGGAATATCGGGATAAAAAGTACATATAAACCTTCCTCTTGCATCACTATATCTATTAAAAAAAAACGCATCATAATCCGTTGCGTAGTTTCAAAGATTTAAGCATACAAAGGGACATAGGGACAGAGAAAGCGACTTTGTTTTATACTATGTAGTGATAAAAATTACGATTTTAGTGCACACAACAAAATATAAATAGGTATCATTGGCAAATACCTATAAAAGATTTTAGCACGGAATAGAATATGCTATTACTTATGTTGTTTCGTTTTGTTGAGTTTATTAGAGAAATTCTGCCTTTAATTAGAAATGTAAGTAAAAGCTAAAATTAATTTAGCTTATAGTAAAGCGTGTGCTATTATAAAAGTAAAATCTAATTAATAACTAATGCAGTCTCTATTTTCCTCGTCGTTTGAAACCATGTGGAACGGTAGTATATGCTTCATTATAACACTGAGTAAGTATTGTGAAAAACGAAATATATGTAGCTTACTTCCGCAAAAAACACAATATGCAAGATGCACCGCCGGGCGGGCGCAAGTATGTAAAACCAATGTAAAACCAAAGTATGTAAAAACAATATTTGCAACGGCAAGGAAAGAACGGAGGTTGGCGGGAAGTCAGGGATATATAAGTTAACATGTAACCAATGTAATTCAGTATACGTTGGTCAAACTGGCCGTAGTTTCAATATACGTTATAAAGAACACATTTCTGCCTATAGGAATGGCCGACCGGAACGATCTCATTTCGCGGAACATTTACTAAATACCGGACATCAACTATCTGATAGGCATTCCTATGAGGTTTTACATACTTGCAGTAAAGGCCTACGGCTGAGCGTGTTGGAAAACTTAGAAATTATCAAACACAATGTTGATGGAGCCATTCTTAATGATCAAATTAACGTCTCTTCCTCGCCATTGTTGTGTATTTTTTCAAATGGACATAATACTTCTTAAAAATAAGTGATTAATAAAACACATTATTTAATGTATATTAATTTATTTGTACATATTAAATAAAAATCATTATTTTCTTTTTCTTTTTCTCCAATCTTTTTTATTTTAAGCTGGCAACATTCTTCAAAGGTTGTCACTGTCAGTCACTCGACGCAAAGTGGGGAGTAAGAGCTATAAATACGGTGTTGGTAGGCGCCGGAGCTCATTTGGTGTTGGTTTTTCGCACGAACTAGCACGAACTATCTCCTGAGGATGCCCCGGGTTGGGGCGAAACACGTGTAGAGTAGTCTAATTGGTGACGGTGCAAGGTGTATTGTTGTCTTGCTAGATGCATGTATTGTGCACTGGTGTTTTCGTGGTGTGCATGTGCAATTTTTTGCGGGCGGGCGGGCGGTGCATCTTGCATATTGTGTTTTTTTGCGGAAGTAAGCTACATATATTTCGTTTTTCACAATGGTTAGGGACTTCCGCCAAGTGACGCCTGATTCAATCAAATTCTTACTGAGTAAGTATGTTTGAACAGATCCAACGGTTAGACCGTATGTGGAGCGCTGAGCTGACGGGCTCGCTTGCTTCCACCGGGTGCAGAACTGCCTGTGGTGACGCGGGCTGCGAATGTCGCGCCAACACGCCACTCCACTACCACGACCACATAGCACTGGTCGCGGGTGACGGGACGCACTTGTCTTGCCTCTGCGGAGATTTTCAGGTACATTATAGATAGCTAGTCGGTTGATATGGGGATAGGTTGCCCGTATATGAAGTAAGGAGCTGACAGGCTGCAGAACAACCTGTGGAGACGCGGGCTGCGAGTATCGCGCCAACACGCCACTCCACTACCACGACCACATAGCACTGGTCGCGGGTGACGGGACGCACTTTTCTTGCCTCTGCGGAGATTTTCAGGTACATTATAGATAGCTAGTCGGTTGATATGGGGATAGGTTGCCCGTATATGTGAGGAGCTGACAGGCTGCAGAACAACCTGTGGTGACGCGGGCTGCGAGTATCGCGCCAACACGCCACTCCACTACCACGACCACATAGCACTGGTCGCGTGTGACGGGACACATCTGTCTTGCCTCTGTGAAGACTTTCAGGTTCGTGATAAGAAATATTCAACTAACCACAGGCCAGCCCGTTTTACGGTAGCGAAACGGTCAAGCCACATAATTATTTTGACTAAGGAGTAGAGTTGTGAAGTTAGGGCTTGTAGAATTAGGACGTGTAGAGTTAGAAGTTTGGCTCTACATGAGATCTGAAAACTTTTGATAGTGCGAGCCATATTAGTCTCATCTTGGCAATATTCCACATGAAAATGTTTTTGGTGGGATTTAGGTTATTATTGTAAACGAATAGTAGTCAATATATACCAGTTAACGTGAGAAATTGAAACTGTACGATCGTTGTTTAAAATTGACTTTTCAATGGAGCTCCATTTCATATTCAGTTTTTGGGGCATGTTGCAATGACATTCGAAATCTTTTCATCTCTGCCGGGGCAATGCATGCTTTGACGCGTTGGCTATTGTTGATTTCTCGTTGGAGTCCGTTTGGCTTACGTACATAACATTTTACAAAGCTTTTGATGTTCTGTACTAACAAGACAATCTAAAAATTAATTTGTTTCCTCCCGATGTATTCAATTTACAATCTTCTTTGTTATGATGATATTAACATTAGCAATGGGAAAACATAATTTATTTTTCATCTATTCAGTAAGTACCTCAAAAGCAGGTCAAATAATTTAAAAGCATGTTTAATTGCTTCGCCTGTAATGGCTAGAGTGGCAGTTAATAAATTAGATTGAAAGATGGGTGCACCAAACAGCGCCTTATGTGAAATAAATAAACACAAAGTTCTTTGAAAGAGGGAAGCAAATAAATTAATCGTGTTACTCGTACCTTGTGCTAACACGGCCGTGGGAAGAGCAACCCTCCGTGAACGCGTAGCCTATGCTCCGTTCTGTACGATACGCATAATTAACTAAAAGGGTTACTATTAAGTATGTAACAGCAATAAAGCGAGGAAAGCCCATCTAAATGTAGGGACTTCTAAAAGCAAATATGACCCTTCATAATTTAAAGGCATCGTCACTCACTTGAAGAAGTTTAATTATGTATGTCCACCTCTTTGAATAAGCATTCTAAACGAATAATTTTGCAGTCGAGTTGTTTGCAACAAACTCGCAGTCCGTAAACCATTTTTATGTACAAAAATAGCTAGCAGGTGCCTTGTTTATGTACCCATTCAATGTTCAGATTGAAAACAATTTCGTTCGGAACAACTTCCAAACTTTCAGTTTAATCGAACGTCAGTTAGATAGGCTAGCTGATTGCCAAATTTGTGAGATATACGTTTATTATGGGAAACTCCAATAAAAACGTGTTGGGAAAAATTGCTCTTGTATAAGTTACGGCTATGTAAAAATCGCGCGTGTCGGCGAGGAGAAACTTTTCTTTTTCCATTTCATGATTACGCCTAGTGCGAGCCCCGAGGAAGTTTGCGGCGGTACCTACAAATATATTATGGTGAAGAGCTGGGCGTGTAGCTTTTATTATCTTGCGTACCGGCATGTTATTTAATTATTTACAGTCCTTTACCCCTATCATGAGTTGTGCGGCGCAGCGTAAAATTGTGACGGGGCGGGCGGGCGGCGTGGCAAAATGAACTTTAGACAATATTGGGAGCGGTTGTCGGTCGTGTGTCGTGACCATCGACGCTCATAAAACACGGCTAACTGGCGGCGTGTCATCCGTCCGCCCTTGTTATTAGCCGGGGGCGACGGCCTGGAGCGACTCACCCCTGAAAATTCAATTACTTAGTAGCTGTCTACGTATGCGAGTTACGTAGGCTGTTGCAGGCCAAATTTGTCAATACGACACACACGTAACATGCCTAGTACACTCATATTTAGCCTAAGGTTTATTTTTTTCATAACTACCTACTCAAATCATATCCAGAGACGAAAATAAATAATAAAGGTTACTTTTAAAACTCGGCTAAAAGGAGAATCTCGTTAGCGAGAAATGGTTGACGCTTTTAAAATACTTATCCCCAATGAGCTGTCAAGAAACTCGAACTGGATTTATTTTTTTCATAAACCATTGTTACGAATTAATTATGAAGTTGGATTTACACGCAGTCTTTTGCCTAATTTAATCCAAAGGATTAAATTTTAGTTATTTTATTTTTATTTTAGAGCACTTTATCTGATTTGAAACAAGAGTAGTGTGATTGCCAATTTCGCCGATTTTGAATGTTACATGGATAAATCTAACTATTTATTAGAAACAGTTTAAGTCCAGAAAACTGCTTGACACTGACATGTTGAGAGTTGAGCACTACCTCTCCGAGGCGTGCAATACTTCAGCCATCTTAGGGAAATAATGTTTGTAAAGGGTGTCTCAAAAGTAGGTATAGGATTTGAATTTCGCGCTATTTCCGAAATATTCAAAATGGCGGGTTGAAATTTGACATACGTCTACATCTTGACACATGTAAAATTAATCGTGGAGCGTTTCACATTAAAACAGCGCATAGAAGTTTTACAAATATTTAACGAAAATTCACGATCAATTACAAACACTCGTCGAAAGGTCGAAAAATCTCGTAATTTCAAGAAGAGGTGATTTCAAATGGCCACCGAGATCTTGCCATCTGATGCCACTGGATTTCTTTCTTTGGGGCTACGTGAAATATAAAGTCTACGCCAACTATCCACAAAATATAGACAATATAGACAAAATATTCGCCGAGTTATTGGTGAAATAAGTAGCGAAATGTGTGAAATTAGCAGCGAAATGTGTGAAAGTGTCATGAAAAACTTTCACACAGCAAAAATGCCCGTGGCGGCCATTTAGCAGATATTCTATTCAGGTAAAATTGTACAAGTCTCTTCTATAAAATAAAATAAAACTACGAAGAAGTTCCAATCCATTCGCGTTTTATTGAGACATATCATCCTATACCTACTTTTGGGACACCCGTTAAGTATAAGTAAACCCATCAAAAGTACTTTTTTGTTACATGTTGTGCACTTCTACTTAAATTGTATAAATTTGCTTATGGCATTAGATGTCTGAAATATAACGTATTTGTGGAATAATTACGAAAAGTGTTCAAATGTTTGTTTACAAACATACCTACTTTCCGTAAAATAGCTTGAGTACTTAGTTATTATGTTTAGATATTCTGGCACATCAAAAAGTTAGTTTCAGATGTATAGTAGTGTAACGTTTGTGATGAATAAACGAGTAGGTATGTCTGTATTTATGTGACAGGCGGCGTGGCTGCCAGTGGTGGTCCGAAGCTGGACGAGCGTCCGCCTGGAATACTCGGTGGCACACTACACGTACGCCAGCCGGGGATTCGATTACGCGGCCGCCTACAGTTTTAACGATGACGCCATGTGCGGCCAGCGCACATACACCACTCACTCAGGTATACCTAACCCCGCTCTCCGTTCCCAGGGCGCTCACCTGTTCATAATTTTATTGCCACCGCGACACGAAAACAGACCCCCCACCCACCCGTATAATTCGATGGTTATACCCCTAGGATCGGGAAGATTATCGCCTACACATCCACCCTTCCTATAGACTCCCGAACGCATAAAGCGAAAAACAAACAGTTCAATTTGACATTCGGCCCGCGTCTCGAGTCTTTGGAAAAACGCGCCGGATATTGTTCTCGGAGCGGCGCGTCCGAGAAAATTACGCAGCACGACCCAGTTTCACGCCGCCCTCGGGTAACAGTGAATCGAAAAAAACCTTGAACAAGGTCGTAAAGTTCCAATTACATCGTTGCTATTGCGGTGACTCGTGTCTGCCTTTTCATTCCATTATTGCTCACGTGGATGTTTCAGTGCCGTTTAAAATTTTCTGTTGCTATTTCAAATGTATGTTTCTTGTTTAGGTGAAATAGCTTCTCGGAACGTGTCGGTAACGGGGAGCCTCAACGAGTTTTTCTATCAGCAGTGCACTTGGGTGCTCGACTCTAACGTCGAGAGACAACTCTTCATAGATATCTCATCGGAGCAGGTAAACGATTTATAGCCTTTAATTACATTATTCCCCAACTCAATCTGAAGGGCTTCGCCTCAGACCGTTATTAAGTGGTCAAAATTGAATTTGCAAAGGTAGGTAATATAATTGATTAAGATTCCCCGATAACTCACTTACCGAATTAGGAGCTTAAATAAGAAAACCATTTCTTACTCTTTATAGCTGTTATGATTATTTTATAACTCGGATTTTCGCTGTCATTAGGATAAGTCGTGTGGGTCATGGAACATCACACTTCACGAATGGTCTGGGAGTGGTGCTCACAGCGATGGCGGTCTGGCTGCGGCTGCTGGCGAGCTATTGTATACCTTCTGCGCTCGACATAAGAATCACACTTATACGCTACCGTGGCGGCTCAATACCGTAGTCATAAGGTTGGTATACGTAGAGTTTATAAAATAACTATTGTTGAAAACATGATTCAAAGAACAATAAACTATAATTGCCGTCTTTGAATTATGGGCGTAATTGACTTAGCCTAAACTTTATGGTACAAACATTCTATAATAATACTCATGTTAAGTAATAACTTGAAGAATAATAAATTTTCTATACAAATAAAAGCTCTCGTTATTGAATAAGTAGATAAATACAAAAACATTGAACAGAATACTGACCCGACTAATTTATAAATGCAAATTGTGTTTTCCAGTTTTGTTTTTATTTGTTTTGCTACGATTCTGACTTTTTTTTTTACGTGGGATGTCAATAAATGCAGTTCGGAAAAAGTTTTGATTATTTTTTTATTAGTGCAAATATTTTTGAATGAAAATCCGAGGCAGTCTTCATAAAATTTCAACAAGCAATTTAAACTTGCCAGTTGAGCAATTGTGGAAACTATTATTGTTCATCTCGTATTCATTACACAGCCAACTCGAGATATTAAAGCTTGTCATAAGAACAAGGAGAATTCCTAATGAGTACATAAATTGTATATTAGGTTAGCTACTGAAGAGCGGTGTTTATGTTTGCGTCGACGAATTAGGAATGTTTAATGTTTTAACGAGAAATTAGAATTAATTATTAAGTGTAGGCGTACTTTATTTAAACAATTATTCAACCTCACTGATGTTATTACGAATAGCATTCAAAAGACGGGGAATATTTTGCGATGAATATTAGCTTTTGAGAAATAGAATATGCTGTGAACTATCATTTTTAGTAAGTTGGCAACACCGTCCACCGTATTGATCTTATGTATTATTAGATAAACCAGTGCGTTTCTAGTATTTCTGTGGTTTCTAACCATTCGTGTTGTCACTTGTTTCCCGTCCGAATATACCTAAATCAGAATAGGCGACCGTTTATTTATTTCAACATTTTAAAACAGATATTTTATTTCACTACATACTTTTAGAAGTATTTTATTATGTTGAGACAATATAAAATGTTATTGAAAATTAAGAATTAGTAAAATCATTTAGTCAATTTTATTATAAAAATTGCATTGCGAATGCAAAAAAGAAATACTTATTTAAATCTTTTTAGGTTGAAATATTAATGATAATAAATAAATTGTTTCTTTGCTTTGTCCATGGTGTAATAAGCACATGCATAAAGTAAATAGTTCAATATCTCCAAAACACTATGTGAAACTTTCCGCCTCACTTGTCCGACTTAGCCCTAATGGGTTGAAACACGTCACCATTGCTTCTTTTGCCTCGGCTAATCATATTAGGGGCTAAGCGAGCGCATACTCACTCCATTACCTGTACCAGACGTGGGCAAAAGCATGAAAAAGTCCCAAAGAAAATCTACGTGGGGCTTTTAACACACTCTTAACAATTTCCAAAAGAAAATAAAACACTCTCCAGATCTCCCATTTGATAAATTATTTATGAGGCTAAGCTTAATGCTGACGTGCCAAATACGTAAAAGCGCATACAGACTCCTTATAAGGACGACCCTGTACAAAGATCTTTTTTCTTTGTGCATATTATAGGAACCAGAAAGAGGGTACGTGGTGTGATTCCGAAATAATGCTTCCATTTTGAGACCCCGGCTAACGATGTGTGAAAAGACATAATATGCTGTTGACGAATTGCGACTTTTAAATAACAAATGGCTAGTTAAGCATACGAAATGGTGTTCGTTATGCATATTATTAAACGCATTTGTCTCTTGTTTATTTAAACAAGAATAATAATACGAATCGCCATTCAATGAGGGAAGCGCATGAATTAGTATAAGTTTTATTCTTCGTCTACTTCAGTATGTATTTTTTGTTTTTGTTTTATAAAGTGACTTATTAGACAAACCAATCTATAGCCAAGCCCATTTATAGGATTCATAATTCCCCAGGTTGGTTGCCCTGTCGCGGCAACAGCCTCTGTACAGGATAAGATGGAGGTCCCAGGTGGTCCGGGCCAACAACCGCCTAGGGCCACCGACACCGGTGCCGGCGGCCTCTGCTGACACCAGCCCCACCAATCATGGGCACTCGTTGCTGATACTAGTATGGGTGGCTCTCGTGGCTATTGTTTAAGATCGGTAAGTTTCTTCCCCAACTTGTTAGCCACGACATGGTTATAACTCCTGTATAAGATACCAAGTAGAAGGGCCAAAAACCGCCTAGAAACACCGACACCGGTGTCAGCGGCATCTGCCGACACCTAGCCCTGCCAATCATGGGAACTCGTTGTTGATACTCATATGGGGCTCTGGTGGCAATTGTTTGAACTCGGTAAGTTACGGCAAGAAATCGGAGTACCTAGTCACAGTCTATACATTTGATTAATTCGTTGCGCTAAGCAAATAAATTGGAATAAAAACAGGGTAAAGGTACGCGTTCGATCTGAGCTTCACGACGACGACGCGGCGTCATGTCACTACCATGATTTCGAACCTGACCGCAGCAGCAAGTAGCAATTACGAATTCTTCTATGGTAGGTACTTGAAACACAGGAGTAAATAGTACGTAGTAGTTTTATTTATCCTGTGCCTGAACCAAAGAGCCAAAGAGTGGACGGAAAGCTTTGTACCTACCTAGTTCGCAATTTAAAAATATTTCATAATGTCATAGAATAATATATCCATTGATCATTAATTGAAGTTATACCAGCGATGTGACATCATTTTGCACTGATAAGTCGTTAAAATGTCACGGATTTACGTGATCGTGTAAAGTAAATTAATGCCTAATTACTTGAAATAAATTCGATATCGATACATGTTATTATCTTTCTATAAAAGTTGCTTATTCTGTGCTTATATTATGTGCGAAAAGCGCGCATTTTCTGCACTGCTGCCGATGCAGGACTGATGCGCCCTGACGCTCGCTACGAACGGTATCTATTTGACGACGAATACATAGAAACTAGTAGGTAGTGACGCGGCGACACGAACGCTTGCAGTTGTGGTTTGTGGCTTAGTTCGAAATCACATACGGCCGGTTTTAATAACCTATCCTCCCTGTAAAAGTAAGCTTATCCTGGTTCTGTCACTAAGCCACCGTTGCTATTTGACACTAAATAACAAAAATTCTAGGCCACTAAGCTCGGGTAAGCCTATCTTTACCGGGGAGTAGGTTATTGAAACCGGCCATTAGTCACTATAGGTACTAGTCCGTTGCAAAAAAAATGAAGTTAATGACAAGTTGGTATTAATAAAATGTACATAACTATTTAACTATGCAATGGTAATAACTTGTTATCAAATTAATTCAAATTTAAATGCAGAAAACCCTGACATAAATTAAAAGAATAATACAGAATCGATTAGGTATTTAATATTGCAATAATTACATTACCCTAAATGTAGAACTAACATGATGTTTTTTTATCCTATAGGTAGTATGTGACGTGGCGACGGAGATCAACGAAAGAAAGTAGACAACGTTTGTTATAAAAGGCTTTGAAAACAAACAGTTATCGTAAAAACCAAGTGGAATACGATTTGAAACTAAGTATGAGCCAAAGTGGTATCTTTGTTAGTGCACATGACATGTTTTTAGGAAAAAGTGTAAAGTGACGACCTATGCCGTATCAATCATCTTGATAGAGCAATCGCTCAGAAATATGTAATCTGTGGATATTATAATTTGAACTATACTCATATTGAAAAGAAGATTCACGTTTTAATGAACTTTTTTTTCACATTACAACACTTGTCGTTTTGATTTTGGCGACAGAAGTAAAACCGTGGAAATAGGTAAAAATAAAATAAAATATATGATTATTTATGGTTTTAGTTCAGATTATATGTATGTATAGATCGATAATAACTGTGCCGTAGATTTTTAGTAATTTAATGCAAAAGCACTGACTCGATATGCGTTAGTATGTAAAGTAATTTAAAGTATGCTTCCACGGCTTGACTTTTTTATTGCTTTTCTTTTAAATAAATTGTTTAAATAATGCGCGATGATTGTAGGTAACTGAAAACAATAAAATAATATGGTAAAGTCAATTACATATAGGCACTAAAATATTATTGTTCTTTTAAAAATTGTTGGAAAGTTGGTTTGCGTTGCAATGCAATTTGTTATAATAATTATGTTATATTTTTAAGCCACAGTGTACACTTACTATGAAAAGATACTAAATCCTTTGAAATAAAACTAAGGTGATCACATTACAACTTAAACAGTGATTACAGATTTTAAAGTTGTATTATAATACTATTAAATAATTTTATCACAGCGCTTCAATTTTAAGGTAACCATTGGAAATGTCTAGTATTATTTAATAAATACCTACATCAGTTGCTCTCAGTAGAAGAAAGACTAACGATAAAAGGCATACATTTTTTAAATGTACTTCACTAAAAACAGGTACTTACTCTTAATTAATTATTCATGTTAAATCAACTTCTGGACGGGTTACACCGCAGGAGGATCCAATCTTGCGAACTTCGAAATCCATCGAAATTAAAATTTAGTTCAGATTAATAATTTAATCCTGGAGCAAAATTCACTTAATTTTTCAAACATGTCCCTTTATGGAAATATGTAAATTGATTATTGTACCATTTTTAATGTCGAAGTTTTCATCGTATCAAAGTATTAATACCTTCGATCAACAAAGTATGAGACTTGAGGATTAGCTTCTTTTAAAAAACCATGTGAAGGTATTAAACATTATTTTAGTCTGCAGGAAAAACTGGTCAAGTTTTCTTTTTCTTTCAAAAGATTTGTTATAATGAAAGTAACATTTTCTCTCATCCTTTGATCAATTTGACACTTTTTCGAATTAACATATGATTAATGTATTGAATTAAGTTAAATTTAAGTTTATTATAAGTAATTAAATTACCTATGATTACATATGACTCTTTATAAAAAAATAAGTTACATGTTTTTTGTGCTTAGCATTAGGCAATAGTAGCCGATTATTTATTCCTGAAAAATGAAATAAACAGACATAGTAATATTGAAACGCACATGTTATAATAATTAATCGGTTCTACAACTGCTTAGTTTATTAAACACATACTTATTCCTGGATAATGAAACATACCTCAGACAGATATAGATAGTAGTTAATATTGAAACGCACATGTTATAAATAATCGGTTCCACAAATTGTTTACTTAATTAAACACAGTTTTTGATTGTAGTGATGAGATGAGTTGTACCCACTGTTGAGATTATAATAATATTTTAATAATAATAATAAAATTATGTTTCAGACCTTTTTTATTTATTTGGGACAGCTTTAAAAATAATAAAGCAATTCGCAGTGTTGCTAATAATAAATATTTAGCAGGCAATTTTGTAGAATGATTTATATTAATAAATGGATATTATTACTCATAATTTTGTAAATCTCTATTTGTTAAGTTATACTCAAATAAGGGCGAGAAACATTCAAGCCGACTCTTAGAATGATTGTGTAGCAAACGCTCTCCATACAAACGGGGATGACGTGTTCCACCCTCTAAACTTTAAGGCGATACTCGGAAAAATTATGCTAAAGCGAGATAGCAATGAGAAAACGACGCGCGCGGGAGCGAAACCGATTTTGCCGATTACGCAAAAAAAAACTCAAAATCACTTCGTATTCAAAAACTATAGCGATTTTTTAAAAATGCTTCTATACGATCCTAAATATTATTGGTGTCCACTAATTAAACCAATTTTCAGTAGTATATGTATCCCCATTTAAGAATAATAATAATTTAATTGCTATTTCTTATTTTTTCGAGGTATTTTCGAAAATAAAAAGTGTCGAGCCAAAATCATAAAATCGTGTTTCTGAAACTATACGATTCTAGATAAAGATATGAAGAAATATATATCTTATTACCAGATTTATAACAACTCTAACTGTCCTATAGTTGTATATCAAAGAATCCATACTTTTTCCGAGTAGCGCTTTAACATACAGCAATGAATTTTCGGTATGTTATTGAAATGCATAAGAACTAGGGCTGTACGTTTTGTTTATTTTTATATTTATAAAAAAATTAAAGTATTTGCACTTTAATGATTTGATACACAACAAAAAAGTGGCTAAAATCTCTTTCTTGTGTTCTGTGAATGAAACTACTTGAATGTCTTTTCGCCCTATGTTGCTTGATTGTAAATTGTAGGTAGGTATAAGAACTTACTTTTATGTAAATGCTTAATTATCACATCAAAATAGTGTAACTATTTTTAGCTTAGGTGTTTCGATGTAAATAGTCGATTAAAATTGAGGTTAGTTTCACTAACGAATGTTAATTTTAATTAGGTAGTTGGTTCCATGGGATACTTAAAATAATGTTTGTTACACCGAAATAGATAAACTGAACTTGAAATGTGTATTATTTATTGGACCCTTTTTTATAATTAGGTAGTAATATATTGTAGAAAATAGACATTATTAAAAACTAGTGGCCAATCGCGGTTTCACCCGCGTGAATCCTGGGTGCGTACCATCAACTTTAAGACAGCGATTCAAAAATAGCGCGATGCAGAATAGGTTCCTAAAATGAATTGCTTTCTTTCGTACTATGACCTTCTAAAAACTGGATCGCAAATGAATTGCTAAATGTGAATGACCGAACGATTTGTGTCCTTATTTCTTCTACCCGTCTCTGTCACTCGATTCTGTCATGCCCGGAGAGTGAAAGGGAAGGGTATAACCTGCAGGTGTCATGTTAGCTTGGCCGAGTTATAAGTCAAATAAGAGTTGATGACAGCTCAGCGGCTGTGAAATGTCATTGAATGATCACTTAATCGCTGTCATTGATATTAAGCTGTCGTGGTACGAATAAACGAAGCAGTTCAGTTTAGGTCCTAAACAAAACCGCAATAAGAGTTGATGGTAGGCACCCTGTTCTCGTGAAGTGTCAGGCAGGACAAAATATAACCAATAATTTACTACGCGTCACGCACAGACGTTCTATCTGTATGTTAAACATCCATCCCCTTATTCCAAAACGTGGACTAAAATAGTCCTGGATTGAAACTGGTACTAAACTGGTGCTGTCACTAGATATCATTAGATATAACCGTTAGCTCTAACGAGCTACCACAGATAACAAATCAAAGCAGCAAAGATAAAGAAAGCTCCACGGTCCGATCAGCGTCGGTCGAACCTTTCTTTAAACAACCGATGTGGTTTTTCGAGGTTTCTTAGACGGAAACCTCTTTTCACGATGGTTTCCAAGTAAAGTGCTTTTACTTTTGTTCTAGCGAGCTATTACGACTGTTTACGATGTTCATCTGTAGGTAGTTACAGGCTAGTGCAAACTATGGTTGCCATCTCCAAACTTTGAAAAGCCAGGATTTAAAAGTAGAAATACCAGGACATTTCGGCTTAAAGCCAGGACTATATACATATAAGCAGGGTCGGACTAGGCCCGGGCACTAACTACGTATTACACACCCAAAAACACCACAAAAACCAGGACACAGGGAAAACAGGACGGATGACAACCCTAGTGCAAACTGCAGTATCCTAACGTGAGGTATATTTTATATAGCTCTTTGATAGTAACAGGGATTTAATAATTTCGCATACGTTAGGGCCTTTGAAGTACTGGACACACTTAAATAGTGTTGACATAGCTGGTTATGTAAAGCACTCAAAATGGGGATTAAATAATGTAGAAGTGTCTACTACAGTCTTAAAACTATAGTCAATTGTACTTATCTATTATTCAATTTAACCGCTAGCTCTAACGAGCCACCAGAGCTAACAAAATCGAGACAGCAACTACAAGATAGTAAGCTCCACGATTCGATCAGCGTCGGTCAAAACTTCAACGGCGAACGCAAGGACGTACTTACCCAGGATTTTTAGTCGGGGGGGGGGGGGGGGGGGGGGTCCGCTCGGGGGCGGCGTTTATTTTGGAAACAAATCCTACTATCCTACTAATATTATAAATGTGAAAGTTCATCCCGTGGATTAATTGACACCAGAGGGGGGGTCCAGACCCCCTGGACCCTCCCTCTGGGTACGTCCTTGGGCGAACGGAAAACGCATTTGATTCCTGCCTTTCTCTAAACTTCCGACGTGGCCTTTGAGGTTTCTTATAAGTACGGAAAATTCTATTTCACTATGGTTTCCTAAGACAGTAAAGTGCTTTTACTTTTATTCTAGCGAGCTATTACGACTGTTTACGATGTGCAGTGCATCTGCACAGTAGGTAGTTAAAGGCGCGTGCAAACTGCAGTATCCTAACGTGAGGTATGTTTAATATAGCTCTTTGGTAGTAACAGGGATCTTATAATTTCGAAACGTCAGGACTTTTGAAGTACTGTACCCCTAGTGTAAGTTTTTATGTCAAGCAAACGCAAACTATTTCGATTCCGTATTTATGTCAATTTGTATGAAAACTTACACTACGGGCACTGGACACACCTAAATAGTGCTGACATAGCTGATTAAGTAAAGCACTCAAAATGAGGATTTAATAATGTAGTCTACACTAATAAACACTTCTACATTATGTAGAAGTGTCTACTACAGTCTTAAAACAATAGTCAATTGTACAAAACTATCATTCAATTTAACCGCTAGCTCTAACGAGCCACCAGAGCTAACAAAATCAAGACAGCAACTACAAGACAGTAAGCTCCACTATTTGATCAGCGTTCGGTCAAAACTTCAACGGCGAACGGAAAACGCATTTGATTCCTGCCTTTCTCTAAACTTCCGACGTGGCCTTTGAGGTTTTTAATAAGTACGGAAAATTCTTTTCAAGATGGTTTCCCAAGTAAAGTGCTTTTACTGTTATTCTAGCGAGCTATTACGACTATTTACGATGTGCAGTGCATGTGTAGGTAGTTAAAGGCGCGTGCAAACTGCAGTACCCTAACGTCAGGTGTGTTTATTAAAGCTCTTTGGGTAAAAACAGGATCTTAATTAACTTTACATACACAGGTGAGGACTTTTGAAGTACTAAGGTACTGGACACACTTAAATAGTGCTGACATAGCTGGTTATGTAGGTACCTAAAGCACTCAAAACTAGGGTTGTAAAATGTAGAAGTATTTAAAGTCAAACAATAGTAAATTGTAAAAAACTATCATTTAATTTAACCGCTAGCTCTAACGAGCCACCAGAGCTAACAAAATCAAGACAACAACTACAAGTCTACAAGACAGTAAGCTCCACGATTAAATCAGCGTCGGTCGAAAATTCAACGACGAACGGAAAACGCATTTGATTCCTGCCTTTCTCTAAACTTCCGCCGTGGCCTTTATGGTTTCTCAAAAGTACGGAAAATTCTTTTCACGATGGTGTCCAAAGTAAAGTGCTTTTACTTTTATTCTAGCGAGCTATGACGACTGTTTACGATGTGCAGTGCATCTGTACTGTAGGTAGTAAAGGCGCGTGCAAACTGCAGTATCCTAACGTGAGGTATGTTTAATATAGCTCTTTGGTAGTAACAGGGATCTTATAATTTCGAATACGTCAGGACTTTTGAATTACTGGACACACCTAAATAGTGCTGACATAGCTGGTTATGTAAAGCACTCAAAATGAAGATTAAATAATGTAGAAGTGTCTACTACAGTCTTAAAACAATAGTCATTTGTACTTATCTATTATTCAATTTAACCGCTAGCTCTAACGAGCCACCGAGCTAACAAAATCAAGACAGCAACTACAAGATAGTAAGCTCCACGATTCGATCAGCGTCGGTCGAATCTTCAACGGCGAACGGAAAGCGCGTTTGATTCCTGGCTTGCTCTAAACTTCCGACGAGGCCTTTGAGGTACGGAAATTTTTCACGATGGTTTCCTAAGTAAAGTGCTTTTACTTTTATTCTAGCGAGCTGCTACTACTGTTAACGATGTGCAGTGCATCTGTACAGTATAGGTAGTTAAAGGCGCGTGCAAACTGCAGTATCCTAATGTGAGGTGTGTTTATTAAAGCTCTTTGGGTAATAGGTACCTACGTGAGGACTTTTGAAGTAGGTACGGACACACCTAAATAGTGATGACATAGCTGGTTATGTAAAGCACTTAGAATTAGTGTTGTAGAATGTAGAAGTATCTAGTCTTAAAACAAAAGTCAATTGTAAAAAACTATCATTCAATTTAAGCACTAGCTCTAACGAGCCACCAGAGTTAACAAAATCAAGTCAGTAAATACAAGAGAAGCTCCACGATTCGATCAGTGTCGGTCGAAACTTTAACGGCGAACGGAAAACCCTTCGATTCTCGCCTTTCTTTAAACTTCCGACGTGGCCTTTGAGGCTTCTGAGAAACTTCGTTCGGAAACTTCTATTCAAGATGGTTTCCCAAGTAAAATGCTGTTACTTCTGTTCTAGCGAGCAATTACGTGTGTTTACGATGTGCATCTGTAGGTAGTTAGAGGCACCCACAAACTGCAGTATCCTATCCTAACGTGAGGTGTGTTTAATATAACTCTTTGGGTACTAACAGGAACTGAATATTGCGATGGTACTTTTGTGGTACATCACTATCATCATCACACTAACTGATTTAGGTGTAATCGACTAGGTACTTGATTAATAAATAACTCTTTGGGTACTAACAGAAACTGAATATTGCGATGGTACTTTTGTGGTACATCACTATCATCATCACACTAACTGATTTAGGTGTAATCGACTAGGTACTTAATTAATAAATATTAACAAAAGTATGAAACTTAAACTTACTTATACTTACCCACACCACACTTTACCGTCGTTCTTTGTCTGTTTGTATCTGATAAAAGTTAACAATTAAAGCCTAGCAATTAAAACATAATTATTTTACAATGCTAGTTGTGTCGATTGCTGCATAGTTGAAACATCGAATAAATAAGTACTCATAAAAAATGTGACTTCGCATAAAATTATTAAAAATAAATAAATAACTTCTTACATTCACACCAATTATCTAAGCCCATTTTAATTTCATTAAGAAACTGTATCATGGAAAACTTGATAACGGATAAATATATACTTAAATACTTTTTGTTTGTAAATACATACTTAATATACATAGTAAACACCCAGACCAAGACAAATAGACATGTTCATGCACACAAATATTTGTCTTGTTCGGGAATCGAACCCGAGACCACTGGCGCAGAAGGTGGGTAGCCTACCCCTGCGCCAAATCGGTCGAAATTAATTATTATTTAACTTCTCATACTTTCGAGGCAGAACTTTTACTCCATCCATTAGCAAAAAGCTCGCTATAATATATAAGAAGCACATAAAAGAATAGATTAATGAATAAAACAAATAAAGTTTAAACCTAACGATACAATTAAATAGGTACGCCATTCAATCCCAAGAAGAAACTAAACAAGTGAATTCATTGCCAACTTTGACGCTTTTGATTCGCGCGGCGGCGGCGGCACTTGGGAAGTTGCACTCTATGAAAAAGGCTGTTGGCAAGGCTTCCCGCCGGGTGAACTTCGAATCCGATGTCTTTGTGCGCCCACTCAAAGGAAACGTAATTTAAACTACATGCGGGCACGGCAAATATTCATTCCGTTTGCACATCTCTTTCTTGACTTATTACGGACTTTTAAAACGAGATAACTACCACCATGATAGGTATAGTTCATTGTAAATACGTAAGTATATAATGTCTGTCTATCACCTTTGCACACATAAATTACTGAACTTATTGTGATGAAATTTGTCGTAGTGGAAGACATTGTAGGAGGACAAAGTCAACTTTTTTCCTAAGTGGGACCTGACTGGGAGCGAAATATAAATTAATTCCACACATAAGAAGTCGTGGTATCCTGCTAGCAATATATAGCTAACTAGCAGCGACGCGCGTTTCTATATATAATCCCGGAAATTATCCGGGGTGATAAAATATTACTATGTATGTTTCCCTTCAAGTGAGGAAGTCAGGATAATATGAAAAAAATTCTTTCAAAATCGGTCAGACAAATTCTTCGTTCATAGCTACTTTACAAACTTTACCGCTCTTATTAATATTATTACAGGTAAATGACAATTTTAACAGATTCCGAGTCAAAGTTAGCAATTCGTTAAAAGTCTGACAATTTTAATAACGAGCTAACGCTGTATACGCAGTTAATTTTACGAATATTCAGACAGCAACGAAACGAACATTAAAAAGATGAAATGATAATTGGTTTCGTTAAATTTGTGCAGCTCCTGTATAATGAGTGGTACTAAAGTCTGTTGTGTGACGAGAAGGAATTATAATAGGTGTTACGTGTATTATTCATATGTTAAAAGTATTTAAGAAAGTAGTAACTGTCTCTATAAAACTTTCCATATCAAATTATGTTATGTTTGTTGAAGTGCCAGTGTTACACGTAACTTTTCATATCAAATTATGTTATGTTTGTTGAAGTGCCAGTGTTACACATAACACTGGCACTTCAACAAACATAACATAATTTGATATGAAAAGTTTTAGACAGTTACTACTTTCTTAAATACTTTTAACATATGAATAATACACGTAACAGCTATTATAATTCCTTCTCGTCACACAACAGACTTTAGTACCACTCATTATACAGAAGCTGCAGAGATGAATAAGAAGATAGTTAATAAAAACAAATCTTCTTATTTTCATCTACACCTTGTACTTGTATCGTAAAATGTTCGTGAAACAAGTTTCCTCCAGCTACTGGATATAAAACGCTGGCCAAATGGATGAAATCTTGACATCCATACAAGGTGACCTTGCTTGTTTGCATCCATCTAGCCGACGGATTTAATCCAAATTTTGATTTGAGCTTCAACAACTTTGTAGGAAGGGAGCGTGCCGCGCGACTACCGCAAGTAGGGTTGCCAACCGTATTTTATAATAACATATATACTTTAGTTTCGATAAATACAGGGTGTTAGCAAACCCTTGCAAAAACTTTAACCATGGCTTCAGACCATCATGCTAAACAACGTACAGCAAGAATTTTTTATCGGAAATGAAAAAAACATTGGACTTTTCATACAAATTTAGCAACTTATCGGGACATTTTGTATGGAGAGTCGAAATATTTTTTTCATTTCCGACAAAAAATCTTGCTGTGCGTTGTTCAGCATAAAGGCCTGAAGCTATGGTTAAAGTTTTTGCAAGGGTGCCCCTAACACCCTGTATACATTTACTTATAAATAAAGTATGCGAACATATTTTATTTCTAATCTGAACTGTAAAGCCTCAAACACAATACTCATATAGGTAACTACTGAAATACTTATCGATACTTTTAAGTCAAAAGAGTACTCGGTACAAATGATTATAAAGTTATTGAACGAGAAGACAAAAATAGAACACCTTTAAATTAAGTTTATATAAATTAAAACAATTCAATAGGTATTTTCAAACAGAACAAAAAAATTTTTATCTTCACTCATGATATAATATTCGAATTATGAACTCATGCCTGAACGTATACTGATACACTTTATGCCATAGTCAACTTTAAAAAATAAAGCTGCTGTATCCGGGTGTTTCATAATGACCATTATGCAACACCCGGATACAGCTGTCACTCATTATAAAACACTTATATTTCTTAAATTTACAGTCTCCATGGCAACCGTAGGATTTACCGGCCCTGACTTCCAACTTTTTCAAGCTCTTCTTTAGCCGGCAACAATCAGAAACGTTTTTAAAATTAGGATTTTGAATTTAGAAGGAATAGACCGCATAGACTCCTATGAGTGGGGTTTGGCACCAATTCACATTTTATAATTAATATTGATTTGCTTTATTTTTGAAATATATAATAAATGTAATGAGTGTAGATAAAGTAGTGTATGAGACTGCACATAACTCGGTATTAAAACACTCGTGGAATACTATTAAAAAACTCGCCAAGGCTCGTTTTTTAAACTCCCACTCGTGTTTTAATACCCCTCATTATGCGACAGTCACATAAACTACTATTGCGTGTGCTCGAAAGTTTCGAGATCTCTCCAAATAAATTCTACTACAATACACAGTACATTTATTAGTCAAGTTCCAGCAGAGCTATGCATACAACCTCTCAAATTAAGGTCTTATGTATTATGCATGCCACCGTACAATAGATAGATATATTATTCTGGACTCATCTGTTAGGGTATGTAAACAGAATGTTTCATTGTTATACTATATCCTACTTAATATTATAAATGTGAAAGTTTAGATGTTTGGATGTTTGCTGCTCAATCACGCAAAAATGGCTGAACGGATTTGGCTGATATCGTTGGTTCAGGTCCTCGCCCGCTACGATATATCTGATGACGACTGTACCTACTCAATGGTTTGTATACCTACTTCAAAGGTTATTCCAATGCCTCATCATCATTCGCCCTTTTTAATGTCACCACTGCTTAGGCACCGCATAGATCGGTAAAAAGAACGGGCTGACCCACCAGCCGGTCAAGCAACAAGTCAAGCAACGGCTTGACGAGCCTTCTGAAGCAAGGAGAAGTGCGAGATAATAAGTGCTTGGTCATCCAACACGTGACTGACCATTGAGAAAGTTGCTGAATCTCAAAGATTACAATTTCAGCGTTAAGAACCGCTGCGCCACAAACTCCTCAATGCCTACCTGAAATAAATAGGCAACAAATAACAAGAATAATGAACCAAGTCAATTATATCGGGTAACTGGACTAAGTCTATTGTCCAGAAGACTTAATGGACCACTTTAACCAAGACAAATTAACTACAGTTCCAGGAAAACCAGGGAATACCGCTGTAAATGTAAACAATCCGCAGTTATATTTATTTGTGTATGTTCGCTGACAGTGCATTAATTATAAGGCTTTGGCGTACGCAACACACAACAATGGCGCGTCTTATGACAAGTTGCTTAATAAATTATTTTGGCACTTCAGATTAATTTTATGGAGGTATTTAGCGTGTTCCGTGGTTAAACCAACTTGAACTGAGAATAATTAAATACTGATTTAAAATATTCCTTAAATATCAATATTTTATTGAAGCTATGACTAGTTATATCTACTATAATTGGATTCTAGAATAAGTAATTTAATCTATATAATTAATAAAGTAATATAACGCCACGACAACAAGGTTATCATCAACTAAGTTCTAATTTATTGTTATTTTACTATCGGTACTTAAATTAGGATATTACGTTCTTAACTTGCCGAAATTTCATGGAGGATAACGTTGAAAATCTTGCCTGTAAAATAAACACACGACTGTATAGTACTTAGCCATTTTCAACGATCCCTCAACCTTCAATAAACAGTAAATTTTACTTTTTAATCTATTGGAACTAATCTAAAAGTTAATTTCAATTATCCACGAAAAATGGTTGACTAATCTTAATAAATTTCTCATCAGCCGTCATACGCGACCGATGTAACCCCGTACAAGTTAAATTAAACTAATTATCATAGTCTTCTCGACGACATCTCTTAATCGGCCGCTCCGACAGGCTAAAAGTTCCACATTTGTTAATTGGACTCAAAATTACAATCTTAAGTCTCTTTCTTCGCAGTTTTAAGCCGCTTAATACGCTCTCGCTAATGAAGTTAGAAAATTAACAGATGTGTTCGTTAGTTTCATTAATTATTACAGAAAGAATGCAGAATAATACAGGAATGCGAACTCTTGACTTTTATTGTGTTTGTTATTTTCTCGTGATCAAAAAAACAATGTTGTGTTGGCCGATTTCTATAAATTCTACATTCTATTAATTACCATACTTTATTATTTTCTTTCGTGTATTTATCATCGTTCCTTTTTGATAGATAAGACATCAACACTAACGGAGATATAACCATTATACACACATACACGAAACAATCATATCAGACAAAGATCCCAAGCGCAATATACCAGCTGATGCGGCCGGGTCGTCAGTAGGAAAATCGAAAAGAAGTCCGAATCGAATGCAATACTTTAGAAGCAGAATATCCCTGCTTCAGATCCATCAAATACGGTAAGTGTCTTGTTGAATATTGTGACATGACAATCCTGCGAGCGTGGACTTTAATAAATGTCAGTTTCGGCTCGAAAAGTGATATATGACGGTTTTCGGACATGACTCAACGAAAAAATGCTGTGTCAAGGGCCTTTCATAATACCGAAGATTTCTTGTCAAATCACGATAGGCGCGCGGATTTCGGTAATAATAGTTGAAATTTTCATATACAGGAAACTTCGTCAATTTTGAAAGTTTGAAATCATAAAAGTTAGTAATCTATTTTATCTCTGGGTACGGTCAAACCAATTGAATCGGGTCCCACTTTGCTAATAATTTGTTTGAAAGCGTCAAAACTATAAAGGTCAGTGTCTATGTCAACAAGTTTGAATTTCGACTTTATTACATTTAAATATTAGTAAGAAAATAAACTTATAAAAAGTCGCTTACCGCCCGTCTCGTTTATACGCTTCAACCAAGGGCAGGATCTTCGAAACTATCGATATTTACCTATTTTTGATTCAAAAGTACACAATCAAATATTCTTAAATTTGAGCAGATAAAAATATATGTTGAAGTTTCATAAACGACCTTGATTATTTTGTGGCTAGAAACACGATAGTAGTATTTTATATTAGTAATTATTTAAATGATAAAATTTGTCATTGTTTATTTCATCCAAATCATTTTTTTATTTTTAATTGTGACTTTAATTTAATCCAATCAATTTCTTAATTATTAGATGGATTGCAATTATTTTATTAATAAAATTGAACTATAAATATTTGCACGCTGACAAAGTCAGCAGAATAATATGACTGGACATGGACTGGACCTATCAATTTTAAAACACCTATAGGTAATTGTAACCATATTTTAGCAAATAAATTTTATTTTATTTCATTTAAAGACAAGAGTGATTCAAGTGGAAAGGACATTTTTCATTTTCGGTTAGGAAATTGTACACTATTCGTACTAATAGTAAAAAATATAGTAATGTCAAATAAAATATTAAAATTCTCATTGTCTTTCTGGATAAATGGTACAAAAATAAACTTTGAAATAAAAATTCTTTGCCATCCATGGTCACACTGGCACATTAAATCACGTTCGGAAACTTAGATGTTTCTGTACGAAAAAACGATGACATTGACGACTGATGATAATCTGTCAATGTAAACTTTTTTTATGTTAGTGTGACATTTTACCGCCATATTGAATCGGGGTTGCATAATTATTAAGACTAGATAATGCTTTTGTACCATCAAACGCGTTAGCTTATTGCGATATAATTAGTTTTCAGTTATTATAAATATCTTTTGCTTGCCTATGGTATAGTGTACAAAGTCCTAGCCGAGGCTCCATACAAAACTGAAAAATCTCCTTTATATAGTACCTAGGTATATGTATTTAAGAATAAAAATTAAAGTTGTCGATCAGAATAGGTAGGTACCTACATTAAAATTTCTTTGGAAAGAAAAGGGCACAATTTTTTTGCGTGATAATAAAAAAAATACATTTGACGCCATTGCAAATGAAATTTGCAAACTTCAGTCCAGTGGTTACGTTTGTGCATTTCGCCCGTTCAACTAATCAAAAAATACAAAGGGCTATCATAAATCCATGCAGCCTTACGGCTAGACATGGTGATGTGGTTACAGCCGCTATAAGTACTAATTTTGCTATGCCCTATATAGGGTTAAAGTACATTTACATTACACCCGTGCGAAGCCAGGGTGGGTCGCTAATAATCTATTAATATTAAATTATTCATGCAAGGACCTTGACCATCAGAGAACAAGAAATCTTAAAACCTAAATGCGTGGTATTCGTATTTAAAACATTTTAACACATTTTCAGGTCATTTAATCAGTATTTTATACATACTGATAAAATGAAACTCGATAGTATACCTAAGTAGGTACTCATATTTTCTTTCAAAAGTGTTTCGAACTCATTGATGGTACTGAATTATATATTTGTCTGGAAGAAACCAGTTTGTAAACTCATATACATGATAGATAGTTGCTGCAGTCCATTTATATGCACTAAAATATTGCAGAGCCTTGCATGCGGAACGAAAATACTATTTTGTTTATTTTCCCCAGTTTCTTGTCTTTAACTTTTAAGTCTTAAACTTCAATGATACGTACGAATTTACTGATGTAGTAGTTATTGGACCATTTTTTAATTAATGTCCCATCGGAGCTGGTTGTGAGATGGGTCGATTTTTTCCAAATACTTCATTTTCCATTTTTCAATCATAAAAATTGCATTGTGAATGCAAAAAAGTAAAAAATTAAATAACTCGACTCGAGTGGATTTGTTTACAGCACTGTACGGTGCTAGACATGAATGACCACTTGTGCTCGCACAGCGATGCGAAGGTTGAAAATTCTCCCTCCTCGCGTTAATGTTTTAACTTGGAATGTCTATGTAATAAAATAGTACTACGTGAACATTTGCTCCCAATAAAAAGACAAAAAACATCATTTTCTGTTCCAATAATTCATCGAGTGCATTTGTTCACAGGCACTATTCTCAGACAGTGCTATTGTGCTAACGGTTGTTACCTGACTCCTAACACGTTTTGACACAAATATAATACACCGAGGACCTCTGAATACGTGTTATTTCTAATTAGAAGGAACCCAGTGCAAAGCCATACCAGTACCATAATAGTAGTTTAAGGTAAATGGTCCTATTACGGACATAGTCAAAATCGACTCCTATTACGGCGCTATTTTTTATTTTCGTGTTTCATTCTTGTTTTAGTAAATTTAGGTACACTAAAATGGAATTTACTCATTTATAGTCTTTCACTTCATCACATAACGGACGTATACAATTAAAACACAGAGGCAAGTTACAATAATTAATCAGTCAGGGCCGGGCGGAGATGGGGCAGGTTTGTCATACAAACGCGGAGCGACTAAGGTAAGTGCACTCTATTTTATATCTGTATATATATTATACTTATATATATTTTATATCTGTTTTTTATAATAGTATATTGCTCAAATTTCTGAATACGCGATTAATAGCTTTTGTCTATAATTATACTCACTACATATGTAGGTTTTATCCTATTTGTAATTGATTTTAAACCTAAAAATCTAAAAACAAAATAGCACCGTAATAGGATAAAAAAATTAAAGGTTAACCCTAATACGGCCCTATGGTCTGTAATAGGAGAAATATTGCCTCTTATTTATTGGCTTATAACTGAAAATATGATAACATAATTAATTAGTTATTAGTTTACTTGAAATAATGATTAATATCACAAACTAAAAACCTATTTCTGTGCTATGCTTTATCCTCTAGAAATCTTATTTAAATATGAAAACCATTGAGTGCAAAATGACGGTTTCTTATAAAGGTAAAAAATAGAAGATACATTTTAGTTAATCAAAAAGCCGTCATATAGTATAGCTTTTGACTTCAGTCTTACATAATCTTAACCAAAATACAGTTGTCATTCGATTGAGTTACCTTCACTATTTATGTATCTAAATTTTGATGGGTCAGAAAAAGGATTATTAAAACACGGACTTATTACGGAGTTAGGATTTCAAGGTTTTTTTTTTTTTTTTTATATAGTATGGGCTTGCTCTTGGCTTCATACTGAACCTTAGGGTTGAGAAGAAGCCTAAGATGGGGCGAGCTTACCCAGAAGCAGCCTATTCACTCTAGCTTTAAAAATAACAGGGTTGCAGTCATTCGGGAAAACAGACGCAGGCAGGGTATTCCATTCCTTGGCGGTGCGCATCACAAAGGAAGAAGAAAAGCGCTTGGTACGCATCCGCGGGATGTTGACCAAGTAAGGATGATAGCCCGCTGTGCGCCTAGATTCTCGGTGGTAGAACGGGGATGGCGGAATGAGCTCATGCAGCTCAGAAGCACACTCTCCGAAGTACAGCCTGTAAAATACCGACAAGCAAGCCACTTTACGTCGATGGGTAAGACTATGTAGCTTGGTTTTAACCAGCACATCGTCTCCAATTAGTTTTCTGGCCCTGCGTTCCACTGAGTCGAGTGCAGCTAACTGGTACTTAGCCGAACCATCCCAGAGGTCAAAGCAATACTCCATGCATGACCGGACTTGCGCTTTGTAAAGAGTCAAAAGCTGTCCTGGCGTGAAGTATCGCTTAACCTTATTCAGGATTCCCAGTTTTTTGGCCGCAGTTTGAGCTTTGCACTCAATGCTGTCGCCGAAGTTAAGGTCCGCAGTTAACTTCGTGCCAAGAAGATCTATATTGTCGGCAATTGGTACAGTTGAACCTCGGAAAGTAGGAGTTAAGGTAAAAGGACTCCTTTTAGCGGTAAAAAGAAGGTAGCTCCGTAACAGGCTCTATGAGCTTCTATGGCGATGGCCATGGCTCCTTAACAGGAACTTCATAGTGCCTATTACCACCAGTCTACTTACTACATAGTGGTTTTATGTAGAGGGCTTTTAAGTGTGTTTAATACGATTTTTGGAATTCATGCTGGCAGCCGGGCTTTTTTTTTGAATTTTGTGATATTGGTGTCATGTAAGGGGTTTTTAGGGGTGCTAAGCTCGATTTTGATGTGAGTTTTGGAATCCAAGATGGCGGCCGCGCTTTTTTTCAGTTTTGTGATATTGGTGTCATGTAAGGGGTTTTTAGGGATGCTAAGCTCGATTTTGATGTGAGTTTTAGAAACCAAGATGGCGGCCGCACTTTGTTTTCAATTTTGTGATATGGGTGTCATGTAAGGGGTTTTTAGGGATGCTAAGCTCGATTTTGATGTGAGTTTTGGAATCCTAGATGGCGGCCGCGCTCTTTTTATTTTTTTAAATATTTTTAACATTGCGTTAACGTGCTGTTGTCTTGTTAAAATAGTACCAAAAACCGAGTTTCATCAAAATCGGTCCACAAACAAAAAACTTGGTGCCATCTTGAATTTTTTTATTTTTTTTAACATTGCGTTGCTGTTGTCTTGTCAAAATAGTACCAAAAACCGAGTTTCTTCTAAATGGGCCCACAAACAAAAAACTTGGTCACCATCTTGGATTTTTAAATATATTTAACATTGCGTTACTGTGTTGTATCGTTGTCACTTTCGCATTTCTAATTTGTAAGAAGGAATATAATTTATCGTACGGAACCACAATACATACCTGTACGATCGGATAAGGAACACGGACTTCCTAAACAAAATATCGACATAATACTCGGATACATAGATAGGTACATGTGCCACCTCAGCCAACCACTCGAAAAATGACGTTACAATGTACCTAATTAATAAAGTTTGTAAATTTCGATTTCCGCCACCACAAGTTCGAGACTGACGGGTGTCAAGTTGTTGATGGACTTGACACATCTCCGAGCGTACAGGTTAACTAGTCTACGCTCCGTATTAGGAGCCTACTACCGCCGTAATTGGCTCTAACCTTAATCATAGCTCCGTAATAGGGAAAATCAACTTAGGCACTAAAATGTTATTTTTTTATTTTAAATTCCTTAATAACAAACAAAGTGTCATAAGAAATATAAAATTTAATCTCCATTTTTACAGAAGAATATTTTTATGCCTAACTTAATGCTTACAAATGCTTATTATTGATACTTACTTTCAAATGTTGCCATTTAACTCCGTAATAGGAGCATTTACCTTATGTGACTGTTGCATAATACCGAATTATGTGCAGTCTCATACACTACTTTGTCTACACTCATTACATTTTATATATTTAAAAAATAAAGCAAAACAAAATTAATTATAAAAAGTGAATTGGTGGCAAACCCCACTCATAGAAGTCTATACGGTCTATACCTTCTAAATACAAAATTCTAATTTAAAAATAGTTTCATATTGTTGCCGGCTAAAGAAGGGCTTGAAAGAGTTGTAAGTAGTAGTTGGAAGAGACTGTAAAATTAAGAAACATACGTGTATAATGAGAGACAGCTGTATCCGGTTGTATCTTAATAACCATTATGATTCAACCGGATTTTTTAAAGTTGACTAATGACATAAAGTGTATCATTATACGTTCAGGCATGAGTTCATAATTCGAATATTATAACATGAGTGTAGTTAAATAATATTATACTCTTCTAACATATAAAACCAAAAGCGTAGTTACAGATTTATTTACTTAAAACAAATTATTTGGAGCACAAAAATTTAAGACGTTCTCGAAAAACTATTTGTTATTAAATAGTTGAGTATATCTGCTTTCAACAAAGAAACAAAAGACGAAATAATGTCTGCTCCAATATCATTGAGTGCACTTGTTGTTCACACGACAGCAGCTCTGTCCGGTGCTAGACATGGATGACCACTTGTGCTCGGACAGTGCTTTCCTTACAATTCTGCATTATTAGGGAATGTATCTGCCATAAAATAGTACAAGCAAATCTGTTTGGAACAAAAATACAAAAGGCGAAACCATGGCGAAACATATTCTGTTCCAATAGCATCGAGTGGAGTTGTTCACAGCGCTGTCCGGTGCTAGATGTGGATGACTACTTATGCTCGGACATCGGCTATATTGTGCGAGCGAGGGTTGAAAATTCACTCTTCACACGGGTTATTTTGTACAGAATTTTTGGTTGGTGGTAGGACTTGTTCTTAGTCCGCCTGGCTAGCTACCACCATCTTATCTAAGTCTGACGCTATAACAATGATGTTTTCAGCATTATTGTGTTCCGGCAGTTAAGAGATAAGATAGCCAGTTCCTCAGTGATTGAGGATTCCGGGAGTAGTGCGCTTCCACCTTCTGCCTTATCACCACTTATCATCAGGTGTGATGAAGGCTAAGTGCTACCCCGTAGTGGATAAAAAAAAATATATATAAAAAAAAGAATCCTATGTAGCGGAGTAAAACTAAGAACAAATTATTAATTATAGCAGTACAGATTAATCACTGTCAATTTGCTCACAAAAAATCAGCGCATAAACAAGGCGCCCCACAACTATGCCACATGGAGGAAAAGTACGTTAAATACTGTAGATATCAAATTTAAATGAAAGGAGACTTCATTTTTTATATTAAAAACGAAACGATTCCATTTAAAGAATAATAAGATTCTTAGCAAAAGATAAACAAATCATCCATAATGAATATTATAAATACGAAGAAATTGGTTTTCTATTATCTTTTATCCCCTCAATGTTTTTAGCAGTGGTAGGATATGAATAAGAAATAAAATAAACATTATTTCAGTCACGGCCGTCCCGTTTGCAGGGAATTACCATAATATCGATTGTTCGCAAATTATTCTTCTAGTGACAACATTATTAAGCCAAATTGTTTGCTTATAACATTGGAAGCTCGGAGGAAAATGGTTCATGCTCTTGGAAAATCAAGTGAGCAGTAAAATATCAGAGGCGATATCCGAATCTCTATGAAACTATGATTTACCGTGGAAGTTTTACCTACCTGTATTATATTTTAAAGAGGGTTATAAATTTTACCGAGTAATAACTTCATTATACGCGTACGGTGTATTGAGATAAAAAAATATAAATATTACATTACTTACGTTTTGTTTATTGAAATTTTACCTTTTAGTTCTATCGGCTCTCAGGAGTCAGTAATCGAATAAAAAAAATCAAACACGTAGAATAAGTAGACGTGTACTTACTTATTTATTCGTATGATACAAGATAAAGTGCGCGCCAGATAATGTCTGCGTGCATTTGAAATCGAATACTAATCTATTACCTCTTAGAACAAAAAAATGTACTGTAACTAGCGCCAAAATGCCCCAGTCACGCGCAGAGATATCTGACACGGCATTACACAAAATTGGGGAAAGGAAAAATAAATATTACAAATTTTGTAATCTTTACATACCTACATTACATTTACATTTTTCTTTCGCCAATTTTGTGTATCATGTATCATACAAATAAATATGTAAGTAGACGTTGTTTGATATTCCTTTTACGATTTTTTTATATTCATCATTTTGTCTCATGTAATCATTAATCTTATACAAAACTAGCTTCCGCCCGCGACTTCGTCCGCGTGGACATTCGAGAAAATTCTTAGGGGACCAATAACCAAGATAAAAAGTATTCTATGTTTAATTTCATAAAAATCCGATCAGCCGTTTTTACGTGATTAGGCGCCGGGTCCTCCCTCACCAAGCGAGCAGCCACGCGCGAGGCAGAACGTTTGCCACGTGCGGCGGGCCTCGCACGAGGCTGCTCACTTGATGAGGGAGGACCCGCCTCATCACGTAAAAACGGCTGATCGGATTTTTATGAAATTAAAACAAAGAATAATTTTTATCCTGGTTATTGGTCGCCTAAGTATTTTCTCGAATGTCCACGTGGACGGGACATTCGAGAAAATACTTAATACACAAGTCGCGGGCGGAAGCTAGTAAATAATAAGTGTCTGTTTCACAATCAAAAAGTTAGTTCTGAGTAGCTTAGTACCAAGAACTTGTTAGGTACCTAGAACTTTTAGGGCACTTAAGATGATTTAGGTTACTATACCCTATTTACCCCCTGAGTTTGATTTTTCGGAAAACTACGAAATGGGTTGCCTATTTGTTTTAAGAAGTAAGCCTATAAAGTTTCAAGTTGAAATGTCTATTTTACCGCCTGATCTTTCATTCAAAATTTCACCCGTATTTCAACCTTTTGGGGTTGAATCATGTTCAGCATGTTCAACATCAAAATAAATGCCATTTTTGCAATCGTCATCCCATAAAACCTCAATAACGACATCCATATCGATTTTTAGGTTTATTTATCCCATTTAACCTCTAAGGGGTTGATTTTCGAAAAAATACGAAGTATGTGTTTGCTTATTAGTTTAACTTTCCGACCATAAGCCTAAATAATAAATTTAATGAAGGACTTTCCAGATACAACATTTCATCCCCCTTTTCACCCCGTCGGGGGTGGAAATGTCAAAAACGCTGACACAGGTATATATTAGCTTTCAATTCCCAGCCTAAATACAAAATTTGAAGATCCTAACTTCAAAACTGACGGACTTTCATACAAACATTTATCCCCTATTTCACCCTCTTAGGGGAGGAATTTCCAAAAATCCTTTCTTAGTGGATTTCTACACTGTATAACGTATCTATGTGCAAAATTTGAAGTCTCTAGGTTCAGCGGTTTGGGCTGTGCGTTGATATCTCAGTCAGTCAGTCAGTCAGGACTTTGAATTTTATATATATAGATAGAAGAAGATAAGATAAATGATGACATGTGACAAAAGTGATGAATAAGTAGGTATAAAATTGAAATTTATACTTTATGTCAATGAAAGAGTGAGAAGTGAGAAAAAAACTTATTATTATACCTAATTATACCTAGTTACGTACCTAACCTTTTAATAATAACAAAAGGGACAATAAGGAAAGCAAATAAAATACTTATTAGTCAAGCTGGTATTTCCAAATATTCCTTATTTTTAGAAGAAAACGAAGAAAAAAAATATCTTTATATTCTGTTGTCCCAATCTTTCAATAGATTTGATTGAATCCTTTCTTTACCATATTATATTTTTGTGTAAACGCAAATGCTACGAGGATAACAGAATTCGATTTGTCGGAATCATAGCTGCGATCATTATTACAGCTCACGAACAGTAATGTAAACATGAGGAATTGGCCAAATGCGGCTAGATGGAGTGGTGTCGAGTGTGACTCGAATTGTAAATCATTGGCAACATCTGGATTTGTTCGACTCCTTCTTTTAGTGAAAGAAGTTTATAATAGCAATAACAAATTGTATTATATGAGATGTAGGTATATTTTCGAAAATAAATAATGCGCCAAGTACAGTTAGTAAGCATTTCCCTTTTTTATCCTGGGGGAAACGTCTTCGCGTACCCCAGGGAGACGAGGTTTGTGTTGGGCTTGAAACCACCACAACCCTCAAGGGTACTTCCCTTGGACGGTGATTACGCGGCTAGTGTGGTAATTTAGCGTATCACCGCCCGAAAGGTATCGCCCTAAAGTTTTTTGCATCGTGTTAAAAAAAAAAGCTTTAAGTAAGTATGTTAAAATTAGAATGCTATGCAATATTTAATCTAAAATTTTATTTTAAGTACTCTAAGGGCGTTTGTGCACTACACTGAATTTTACCGATCCGGAAAAAAACGGATGCTTGTATTTTTAATAATTTAATCATTTATAATATTAAGATTTTATTTATTTCGTGTAGTTTTAATGTTTCGAACCCTAAACAACACGAAATAAATAAATTCCATTATTTATAATAATTAATTATTAAAATACAAGCATCCGTTTTTTTCCGGATCGGTAAAGTTCAGTGTAGTGCACAGAAATAATAAAATTTCCGACAAAATAAAATATGCACGACAGATAAAAAAATACTTAAATAAGAAACCGAGCAGCGTTATATTTTGTTTGCTAAAAATTAACTAAACTTGCGACAATTTACGAATGACTAATATACCCATTCGAGTCGAAAATACATTATTAGAATATGTTCAGGAATACCTACGTATATCTCGGTAAAGGGCATTTCTACGGAGACGACCGATTGACCTACTGTAGCGAAAAAAGTACCTTTAAAATTGAATTAAGTACTTGAAAAAAATCACACATATTTATAGGACTCTTGACCTAATGGAGAGCATATCTAGAAGACCGCCAGGTTTTACAAATCGCCTAAGAAAAATCTGAAAGTTCAAAAACGGGCAGAATTTGGCTTAAAATGGAGTGTCCGGTTTCCAGAATTTACTCGTTATTGTTTCATAACTTTAAAAATAATAACCTGCTCATTATAATTCTCACATTCACAGAACAAGGGATAGACAATAAAGCCATATAAGTTATTATATTTATTGTACATCCTTGGGTTTTAATACAGTAACAAATTTAAATTTTGTCCGAGGCGTGTGCCTCAATTCGGTGAAATTTACTTTTGCTTACCTATATCACTAACTACACGCAGTACGAACGCACATTACTGATTCTCGCCACCCGGGGGTTGCGCCCGAGCGGCCGAGCAGTGCACACAGGGGACCTGTTGCATTGAGGAGCATTTTTCGAAGGTTCGAAATCATTCGGTGTTTTTGGGGTCGGGTCATTTCTCAAATCGGTGTGCGACATTAATTTTGTTTATGAAATATTTAATAAGATTTGTGGTAAGTTAATTGAGTGTTTAACTGATATCTGCCAGTATGTTTTATAGAAATTGTTGTAGTTTATATTATTTTCGAGTAATTTGATGAATTGTAATATTTTCTCAATTCCGTGTATCTCAATTCCATGGAAAAAGGGGCATCGAATTGAGAAAACTTACACCGAATTGAGATTTCACATATTATGAATTCAGCTGTAAGGGCCATTCATAAATGATAATGTAAATCAATAGAGCATATCATAGTCGGTTACTTCCCTGGTTGCGACTGCTTGAGCTGCCAGTAAAATGCCCATACTCAGCTTGAAAGACAGTGTTGTATAAACTTAGTGGCAGCGCAATTTGTGTGTTTAAGTCTTCTGAGAACACACCTGTCCCTGCTCCATTAGAGGTCTTGGAGGCATCGGTGTATATCAGAAGCGCCCTGTGTTGTGCCCGAGAGCTTTCTAAGTCATCCAGTTGTATTTTGTAATTCTTATCAAGGATGAAGGATGGTTTGACCTTATCACACACCGCCTCCACAAAGAGTATGTCCAACCATTCGTCCAGTAGGCCCTTTATGTGTCTTACCTTTGGAAACCTAAGGCTACCTGGGTGTTTCAGTCTACGTGCTGCCTTCGCCTCTTGTTGTACGTGAAGATGCTGTGGAGTAAGATTAAGCATTACCTCCAGCGCTGCAATTGTTCATATGTTCATGCAGCTAGTGCGAGCACAGCAGGCCTATCGTAGAAGACTCTGCAGCTTCTTTGCTCCTACAGTCTGAGCAGCTTTGGGCCACATGCTATGGAATTGCGTAAAGTCAATCGTATTCATTTGACAGTTCATATTGTATCATAAGAAATGTCATTCCATACAAATTGCAGCCGATTGAATACGATATGAACTGTCAAATTTATACGATTACCTTACGCAATTGCACCCCAGCTCTCCTTACCAGCGCTTCTTCAATGCTACTGCAGGTAGTATTGTCAAAGGCCCCTTCAATGTCGAGGAACACACCAAGGCATATCAGTTAGTTTTGAAACGCTTCCTCTATCTTACCGACTAGTTGATTGAGTGCCGATTCTGTGGATTTGCCAGCACTGTAAGCGTGCTAGTGCTTATGTAAAGGATGTACAGATTGTATTATATTATATGGTAAAAACTATTCACATACACTTTCCATGGTCTTCAGCAGGAAGGAGGAGAGGTTTCGGGTTTCTTGTAGTCGGACTTACCAGGTTTTGGTATGAACACTACCCTGAATTCTCTCCAGGGGTGTGGGATGTAGGCAGGCTTGAAAAAGATGGGTAATGACGACGGCACGAATTGCTTATCCCCCCATTGTAGAAGGGCAGGAAAGATGTAGTCCGTCCCTATTGACTTAAAAGGCAAGAAACTGTTTATTGCGCATCTTACCTTTTCTTGTGTTATCACCCTTTCAGTCAAAGACCAGTGGTCATCTGTTGGATGACTTGTTTCGTCCTGCCACTCGATATGATGTAGAGGATGGCAGTTTAGGAAGTGGGTTTGTAGGAGAACGGCATTCCTCTCCTTCTGATCCAAAGTCATAGAGGCATCAGGTATACGCAGGTTGCCCAGTAGGCCCGGACCCTGATTCGATATTACCTTACTTACCCGGTTTGTTTGTTTTGTGTAGTTTATCTGGCTGGTGCCTTGCCATTATCACGTAGATCCTTTTACTATTTGGTTATGTATTAATAGGGTAGAACAATGCATAAACAATTATAGATAAAGACTGCAAGTGAATGGTGAGAGGCCAGCCACACAAAAAGAAGTAAGAGATGGTTCACCGAATTTATCCCTGATGCTACATGACTACGCTACTTCGTTCTTAGTTCTCTATTGAAAAATTAAACATGTTGATTTGAATTTTTGGTTTTGTTGTTTATATTTCAAATTAAAGATAGAAACATTAAAGATGGGCGCACTCCATTCTAAAATTAACCGTCTAATAAACTAATAGACCAGCAGTCAGTTAACAAAACGGTTATGGTTATGGTATTTATTATTTTGATCATTCAAATACATTGTTTCTATATTAGGTACATCAATTCTAAATTCGATGGGCGATTTTGAAATTCGGTGATTCATTTTCTCAATTCGGTGCATTCTCAATTAGGTGCTTAACTTTTCTCATAAACAACTTCACAATATTTGGTCCCATTGTTATTTTTAGATTCAGGATGGAATAAACTTAAATTGTTATTATTTAAACTACTTAAAAAACCAAATATTAAATCAACCACCGAATTGAGAAAAAAATAAGCCTTTTGTAGAAATGCTCTAAACAAGTATCATTTTATAACATAAAATGATACTTGTTTAACGAGATATACATAGTATCATTTTCTTCATCTAGACATCAAGATGAACTAAAAAGACGAACTAACATCACATGGAACAAGTTTTGGAGCAACAAAGATATTTTATAATCAAAACTTCCGATGAGACTCAAAAAGAAAATTCTATACCCTGTCTCACATACGGCTGCCAAACTTGGATATATAATAACAACACAAACAATAAAATACAGGTATGCTAGAGCTCTATCGAACGTAGTATACTGAACATAAAAAGAAAAGACAGAAAAATAAATATAGACATAAGGAAATCTACAAATGTAATCGACGCCTTAAAACATTGCAAAAAACTGAAATGGAGGTGGGCCGCGGCCGGCCACATAGCACGGATGGACAAAGAAAAATGGACCCAAAGAGTAACTACTTGGACAGGACCAACTAATAAAAGGAAAAGAAGTAGACCAAAAGAAAAGAAAAGAAAAGATAGTAAAAGTAGTCGGAAGAGATTGGAATATAAAAGCAAAGAACAGAAAAATTTGAAGTGAAATGGAGGATCTAAAATTACATTGAAATATTATATCAATTTACTATAATAATGCAAGCAAATCAATTACTTAAAATACTGATAATTTTGTAATTAAAATGACATGTAAGTAGTTATTTTATTGAGGAATAATAAAGGCTTTAATAATAATAATATACGTTAAATAAGCTACCTACCAACAGTGGGACACAGTTAATCCAAGTGTCCGAATAAAAACTAAATCGTCTAAAGAACATACTAAGTTAGCGACAAAAATACTGATTGAGTGAATCATTAATCGCCCAAATAAAAATAAGTCCTCTCAATAATTATATATTATCGACTGAATTTTAACAACCTTCGCATTTTTTGGCTTCCTAGTAGTTCCTATTTTAATGTATGTAGATTGCGCCAGCCCTCGGCCAAGGCATTCACCGACTGCCCGTTCCCCGTCCCGCGCGTCTCTCGCGGCCCCCGCTCACATCCTGACACCCACACATAGCCGCAAGCGTTTTTACGTGCGCACATGCTTAAGGGCGTTTGTGCACTACACTGAATTTTACCGATCCGGAAAAAAACGGATGCTTGTATTTAATAATTAATCATTTTATAATAGTAAGAATTTATTTATTTCGTGTAGTTTCAAATGTTTCATACCCTAAACTACACGAAATAAATAAATTCTATTATTTATAATAATTAATTATTAAAATGCAAGCATCCGTTTTTTTCCGGATCGGTAAAATTCAGTGTAGTGCACAAACGCCCTAAGTGTCGTTTCTTTTCGCGTAAGTGTAGGGCGTTTGTGCACTACACTGAATTTTACCGATCCGGCGGCGGTCCGTGTTTTTACGGACCGGCGTGGCATAAAAAACACGGATGATTGGCTTGTGCACTTGTCCGGTTTTTTACTGGCCGGGGCAGCGCAGTGATCTCTTTGAAACTACACTCTTTTTACGCGTTTTAAACGAGAGGAATAATGAGTTCCTTGGAACGTCAGCAATTACTTGCATTATTGCTTTATGTACGAAGACGTAGAAGACAGAAAGAATTTTGGGTTCATCTTCTTATCAGTGAAAGGTACCTGACAGGGTCATTTTACCGAAATCACAATTAATTGAGGCAGGATGAAAAAATATTTTTTAACTACTATCGAATGTCTACAGCTAGCTATATACTTAACCAAAAAGTTTCATCAAAATCCGCTTAGTAGTTTTTGCGTGAAACACGGACAACAGACAGACAGACAGACAAACAAAAATTTCAAAATCCATATTTTTGGTGCTAGATATATTACGTGTTATTGGTGAGAAATAATAATAATAATAATAAATAAATAACTTCTTACATTCACACCAATTATCTATGCCCATACTGTATCATGGAAAACTTGATAACGGATAAATATGTACTTAAATACTTTTTGTTTGTAAATACATACATATTATACATAGTTAACACCCAGACCAAGACTAATAGACATCTTCATCATCATCATCATCATTTCAGCCGTACGACGCCCACTGCTGGGCATAGGCCTCCCCCAAGGATCTCCACAACGATCGGTCCTGCGCTGCCCGCATCCAGCGGCTTCCCGCGACCTTGACCAGATCGTCGGTCCACCTTGTAGGGGGCCTGCCCACGGAACGTCGTCCGGTTCGCGGTCGCCATTACCAGACATGTTCATGCACACAAATATTTGTCTTGTTCGGGAATCGAACCCGAGACCACTGGCGCAGAAGGTGGGTAGCCTACTCCTGCGCCAAATCGGTCGTCAATCGAGAAAGGCGCTTGAATTTATTTTGGCGTGCGTTCATCTATTTGCGATAACTCCTAAGATATTAATTTAAATTATATGGTGTAAAAGAGTAAAATAATGTACATGAAATGCTTAAAGCAACTAACGTATTTAGATTGATAAGGGTTAATACTGTATCCGTTTAAATAGCTTTCCAAATTACCGCATTGTTCATAACCATTTTTTAAGAGATAATATTATTATTATCGTTATATTTCTACCAATTTACACAAAACTTTCATAAATTATATATTAAAACCTTCCTGAAGAACTATGCTACCTATTAGTGAAAACCGCATGAAAATCTGTTTCGTAGTTTTAAAGATTTAAGCATATATAGGGACAGACAGACGGGAAGCGACTAGTGATTTATGATTAAAATACAACCATCTGTTTTTTTCCGGACGGTAAAATTCAGTGTAGTGCACAAGCGCACATATGTTTTTCATTGCCATCATCTCGGAACGGAAAAAAACGTTCCGGAATGGGGAAAAGTAAAATGACAGACGGTAAAATTCAGTGTTGTGCACAAGCGTCCATATGTTTTTCATAGCTGCCATATCGGTCCGGAAAAAAACGGACCGCCGGATCGGTAAAATTCAGTGTAGTGCACAAACGCCCTATATATTCGTTGATATTGCCGAGTCGAAATAGCACTGCCCTTGTTGTCTCATAGGTGTCAGGATGTCTAGAGGAGCAAGCACAGCCATAATATAAGGGTAGCGTCATCTGAAATCTTAGCAACTCCGATCCTACGTGTCCGCTAAAACTGACGATTATAGCAAACACACAGATTTTGATGGAACTAAAAGCATAGGGCTGACTTCATGCCAAGCATTGGTTGAATACGACAATAATAAAATATGTTAGAGCGGCTTCTATGATATTATAAAAATTTGTTGGTATATCTTCATTATTATTTTAAGCATTTCAAGTTCTGCAAATATATTTTTTCTAATACCTCCTATGTTCCAAAAAAAATATCTTAATCAATTTTGTTATTCGTATTTGAAGCATCGTACTTATACCTAAATTATTTGCATCCATTAATAAAAAATGGAATACCCAAATTGTAAATGCAAATATAAATAAAATATGTTAAGTAGGTACATTTGTCTGAAGGTATGATAATGCTTCATTATTACGGCTCAAATCCTCAAGCAAAGAGAATAATACATATTTATGAATAGGCGCACTCCAACTTGATTTTGGCGCTGAGTATCATAAATTGAACGAGCAAATTCAGTTAACTTGCCCAAAGCTATTTTATTAATGAATTGTTCAACATTAATGGACTAGAGTATTTACGTATACGAGATGCCTTATTTTTAATGAGAAATATTTAGTTGGACCACAAAAAATACTCAGTTGCACACAATTAATTACAGCTAATTTTTATTTACGTTATTCTTTTAGGCAAAGATTTTTTAGTTTCAACTGTAAATTAAAACATGATTTTATTTGGGTTTAGAGGATTTACAAATTAATAAAATATTTCTTTTGTTAATGTTTAAGTTCTATTCCGTAATCTGAAACTAAACTGTTGATTATTAAAACTCTATCAAAGAACGAATCCGTCGCTTAGTGGTTAGAGCAGTCGCCCGGATAGCGAAAGGTCGTGGGTTCGAGCCCCATCGGAGCTGGTTGGGAGAGTGGTCGATTTTTTTAAAATACTTTATTTTAAATTTTTCAACTATATATCATTTCGGTTATTCCGAAAAGTAATAATGAAATTCCTAATAAATTTCTTGTTAACCTAAAATTGTCGCAGACACTTAAGTAGGTATGCCATGCCCTATATGAAGAAATAGCATTTCCAAAAAAAAAATGTGTTTTACTTTTTAATTTTTTTTTATAGACTTAAGCCGTAATTACATTGGAGTGACCCTAAAGTCAAATTTTTGATGTTACCTATTCAAAAATATTATTAAACCTGCACTGCAACTGACAAACAATACAGAAATTAACTAATGGTGCTCGAATTTTGGCTGTTACTCCTCCTCTTTGCTTGAAACAGCGCGGTTGACCGTTATCCGTTGTTTAGTTGTTTAACCATTGGTTAGTTGGTTGGTTAGCCAATCACCTGCGTTAACCAACCAACTAACCAACGGTTAAAGTAACCGACTGTTGGTGAACTCGGGCCTTACTGACGGTTACGCACCAATCTAGGTATATTGGGTCCGCATGGCCCATTTTCCTAACCAACGAAAGCAATTGCGCCTTAGATAGATAATGGCGACATTACAATGATCGAAGTCAATGAAATATTTAAATTACAATTTCTGAGCGATTCGTATCCGTAACCACTTGCAGCTGCAAAACTCCAAGAACTGCAATTAACACCTTAGAAGCACTCGTTGCGCCGCAGCTGCAAGAACTTAATGTTCACTCTCTTGGTTTCACAATGAACAATATTCATCATTAAAATGGAGTCATTACTGTAAATAAAGCCTAGAGTACACTTTAGGCGTTAATTAATGGAGCTAGTGCTAAATGTTTTAAAAAGAAAAATTAAAAAGAAAAATATTTAGGTAGGCTACGAGTTTGTCGAGAGAAATATAGAACGAAAGAAACAAACAAGACTATAAAAATACAAATATTTACTTCATTGAGATCCCATTTGTAATAATTGACACACACAATCTTCTAATACCACAAAGTAACTACGCGGGCGGTTCCGTTGTGCTAATAATAGTCCCAAGGATGTGAAGAGAATTCCAACGCATTTTGTATCAAATCAGTCATAAAGGATTCTCTACCCCCAAAAGTTTTATTTGAAACAATGTCGCGTACATTTATGTCCGATCCTCACCAAGTAGCACGCCAAATTGGATTAAGTTATATTGAGCGATATTTTACCGAATTGCCAATAACATTCACCAAACTAAGTTAGCCGAATCAATGACACCTGTTACGGGGTTCACTTTCATTTTGCTTTTTTTTTCATTCCAAAGCGCGTGGCGTTATGCAAATATTAGATATTTCACGGTACAATATTCCGTAGCAATTTACAGGAAAATTGGGGGAAAGCAATTGATATTCTGATCTCGTTTGGGAATTTTCGTGGGGAATTCCGTCGAATTCACTCCTGATTCACGTGGAGCACACACCTAGTCTCTACGGAATACTGACAATCGCAAGAAACACGAAGCAATCTTATTAAATTGTAAGTCAAACATCAGTGGTTGCGTTTCAATCTCCATTAATGTTAGGATCAAATTACGATTTGTAATGATTGGCACCAAAGTTTGGATATAAAAGCTTGCAAAGTGATTTTGGTTCCGTTGTATGACATTAAAAAGAACTCGTTAAAAATACCTTGTAACTGTATGTCAAGACCAGAAGATTTTTTGAGGAACGAGTAAAGACATATTCCTTTTTTGGGCATTCGTATAAATTTTATACGACTGCCCAAAAAGGAAGTATAATGTGCTTATGGTGGAAATACACGGTTCACTTTTGCCTTTCAATTTGGATGAAGCAACCAAATTGAACAATGTAAAAGTAAAAGTGAATCATTCAATGTCAATGCGCGCCTGTATTTCTGCGCCTTATAAGCAAAAAACCAATATTTTTCTTCAGCATGAAATTAAGTTTTCATCTACATACTCGTAAGTAGTAAAAATACAACCGTTTTGTCTATTATGGGGATGAACAGGTTTTTTTTTTCTATTATTTCAACGACCTTTGTTGTTTTTTTGTTCTACATTAAGTACATAGGTATACTAGTAGATTATTTTTCTTAGATTCCGCAGATCTAATACACTTTTCCCATGTCATGCAGTAAGTGAAAAGCATATAAGTGGTACATTATACCCGAAGTGAATGTCTAATAACGTTAAATTGCCGCTCGTTATGCTCACCACTATGCTATTTCGTTTTGAATAATGGTTGTTATGGTTGGTTTCGGCGTGTAGAAATGTCCTTATTAGTGGTTAGCATTTAATAATCTGGATAACATCACGATTGGCTGATAAATGAATTGTCAGCCGCAGAAGATTAAATGCTCTGTTTGCGTGATGTCTCGCTACTGGTTTAAATTGATGGATGTATGTACATGTGTTTGTATTAATTAATTTATTTGCGTCGTAGCTAAGCACGCAAATTTGGTATGCATTGCTGTGCATGTTTAAAATTTTGTTTTTAAGGCTCGTTCACACGGATCTGTCATTCACGATCCGTCAAAAAAGCATGAGACACAAATAGGGCTCGATCTTCACCCATGTGTTTAAATAAAAAGTATCTTATATCAAATTAAGTCCTATGTTAAATAATAATACAATACAATAAAAAAATCCTGGCCAGACTATGTTTAATCGACGATTGCAATCGAATCGAATCGATTTCGAATTGCATCCATCGTTTGGTATAAAAAAATATTAAATGAACAATAATTAGAATTAAATCTGCAGAATGTAAAAACTGGCTGGGTTAGCTATGGTTTTCCAAGCAAAACATAAGATTGGTAGCGATTGAGAGGTAAGTAAAAAATAAGTAATTTGTTGTGTAGGTACCCATCTGTTTTAAATTATAAATTCTGTAGGCTTCTTACTATTTGTTTAAAAACTTTTTACTATTGGTATGAAAAAAAGATAAAAAAAAGACCAGGTGGGTGCAGATTTGGTAAAAAAAGTTTCTAAAACATAAAAATGGCATTGAAATTTCATGTATTGTGATTGTGAACTATTTACGATTGCTTCAGTGGTTTTAAAAGCAATAAATAATTAAGTGGAATCCGTGTAATATCGCCTTTAATTATAAAATAATTCTATTGTTTATTTTCCATTTTGCTTGTCGCAAGTAAAATAATAGATCTTCTTCAAGAAAATTATATTCGCGTATCAAAGTCGTATCAAAATTAGATTGCTCGCAAGCCTTGTACTACCATAAATTATATTACTGATCTTATACCCGAGAAGATGAAGTACTAAGGATATTGAAAAGAAGCACTGCAATATCCGGTGAGAAAATACAAAGTCAAAGTGGTAGGATGTACGGGAAATGGCCACTGAAGGTAACACTTGATTTCATTTCGTTCTTATTGTGGGGTCTTAAGACTCATTTTTGTATTGCATTTGTGATTATTCATGTAGCATAAACTATTGAAGTCAGTAAGGTTATAGTGAAATATAATGAAATAGACACCTATATACCTGTGTCTTTTACTTGGTGAAGCGAAAACTATGAAGAAGGATAAAATAAAATATATAAGAGTAAATAAATACTGGGTTTACCTTTATTTTATATATATTAAGTATAATATTGCATGCATTATAAGGGTTTGGTTTAAACGTTGACGTTCTTATTAAATTAACATTTTGCGTAATGCGTAGCTATACCAGTGGCAGGGTTCGAAAGGATAATTATCAATAATCTTGATAATTATCATGATAATTATCGTGATAAAAACAGATGGATAATTATCGATTGATAATAACAAAAAAATGCTCTCGTGAAAGTGAACTGTTTGAACGTCTATTACTTGCGCGTATGAAAAATTCAGTTCGGGTTATTCAAAGTTAAGTGAACTCGAGTGTCATTGGTTTGTTATTAATTAATATTGTTCATTGAGTTGAATTTGTAAAATGCCTCGTTAGAAATATCCAACATGGTCATACTTTATTTGTATCAAGACAAAAAATATGTACTGGGCAATGGGCTCGGTGCGAAAATGTAGCAAAGAGATGCAGGAAATATTAATAGAATGAAATCTCACGTTAAAGTACGTATACGTAAGCCTCAAGTACACACATCAGAACAAGAACCCCAGCCAATCCAGCCATTAATTATTGTTAGTATGTGTTACATATTAAATAAAAATTATAATATGTATTTTTTTTGTCAGAACTTGCTCAAATTATAATGCATTTCTTATAAAACAATATAACAAATAAAATTCTTATACTTGTTATAATTATTAGATAATTATCGGATAGTTATCAAGAAGCGTTATTATCCATAAAGTTAATATACCTATCGGAATAGAGAAACAAAGGGCTGAGCGAGCGGGATGTCACTAGCAACAACACTGTGAGATAAAAGGAGATGCGTGATGCAACGTAACAGAACCGTTTTTGGCTACTGTTTGACAGTTCGTCAGCACTTATCAGCACGCTGAGAATTTAGGTATTTTATTTTTTTCGGATTTTACGTGCAATCTTAGATATTTTTAGCCAATATTGATATGGAAACATGGTGACTTGCTCAGTTATTGATTGTTGTACAACACAATGAAATAATACCGCAAAATGTTCAGTTCACAGGTAAATTATTCCAAACCGACACCTCCCTTCCTAAGGTTTATTTTTGCCAATGCGCTTCGAATTTAAAGCAAGAAGTGTGATAATGCTCTTCAACAAACATTTATTTATGTAACAAGCAAATATTGATTACACATAATGCAGTATTTACGAATATTTTGTGTAAAGAAATAATTTTCGTTTTACACTAGGGCTGCATCAAGTTATCGATATTTCGTGTCCACTGTCTATCACGCGGTAAAAAATGAATATGTATTAGGTACTGTAATTAAAGTACCTGTAAGACGTTTAGATATGAATTACCTGGGAATGTAATTCCATTTAAGATACTTAACTGATCCATAGGTATCACTTTTTGACTGTTAGAATAGGTACCTACATATACTATCATTAGTAATATAATTATCTTTCAGATTACATACTAACTTGGATACCAGAAACTAACTGGACTAAATTGATTATTATGCAGTAAGCATTTTGATGAAAAATATTTCCAAACGCGAGAGGTGAAACGTACTATCACTGTGGAAGCACCAACAAATTGTTCAAAGGATTGTGCGAAGCATGGCCGGGTCGCTAGTGTATAATAAATGATTTAAAATCTCTGGGAGTTTTTCTTAAATATGCATACTTCACCGCAGAATCGAAGTTTTAGCCATGCAAAATCCTTTCCCAAGATGGGAATTTTAGTTATATTAATAATATTACTATATAATAATATATTATTATTAGACGACCTCCGTGGCCGAGTGGTGTACGCACCGGTTTCAAGGTGTCGCTATCTCTAGAGGTCCCGGGTTCGATCCCTGGGGGGTACCGCGTAACTTTATGGATATGAACTTCATACGTTTTTTGAAATTTTAAGTCAATTTTATAAAGAAAATAGCTACTATCGGTTCCTTGTTTTGTGACGTCGCTCGGGTATAACGATAGCTAGCTAGCAACGTTCAACAGAACAAAGCCGCAAAAATCTATCAAAATAAGAAATTCAAATGACAGTTGAAACCCATGTCCAGTCCATATCCATATTTTTTAGCCGGTAGCCCCCCAGGGGGGCTATCGCATAACTTTATGGATATGAACTTCATACGTTGAACTTTAAGTCAATTTTCTTAAAAAAATAGCTACTATAAGTTATTTGTTTTGTGACTTCGGGTATAATGATAGCTAGCTAGCAACGTTCAACAGAACACAGTAGCAAAATCTATCAAAATAAGGAATTCAAGTGACAGTTGAAGCATCTGCTTCAGGCGTTTTGTTATTAGTTTTCAACATTGGGATACATATGGGTATCTACCCATACCCATATTTTTTAGCCGGTAGCCCCCCACGTCGGGTAAATGTTGAAAACTAATTTTTCTATATTTCCTCGGGTCTGGGTGTAACTGTATGTGGTTATTACCCGTCGTTGTGTCTAATTTCCATAATAATAGTGCTTAAGCTACTATACTTTGGTATTGGAACAATGAGTGTGATCGTGTCCAATATATATTTATTTATTACTGTAATTATTTAATATTATCGATATCGATATTAATCTGAAAAGCGACATGACGCACATCACTGACACGCATACATAAACAATTTTACACACACAAATGCGATCCAATTTCGGTTTCGTTTGACAGCTCGTGGTTGTTCCTCTATTCCGATAGGTATATTAACTTTATGTTATTATCTTGATAATTTCGAACCCTGCCAGTGGTCATGAATTTATTATACTTACTTCGAATAATTTATTACTTAAACTTATAATTTGTAAGACAAACTAGGTAAGTGTATGTAAACAATAATACGAGAAAGAATATGTAGTTTAAAAAACTAAAAACACACACTTTTATAGGAACAGACTAAAAAGTACAAAATAACCGTCTATTCAGTAACTGAAATTAATTATTTTTATAAAAAAATAAAACCGCCTTCAAAAACACCACATAGAAATAATTCCTCACAATTCCTCACCTCCTCACTTCCTTCAAATAAATAACGTAAGTACTTTGAAGTCGGGCGTGAAACATGTACAATTTTTTGTTGTTTTTGTTAAAACCCGCCCGACTTCAAAGGACTTACGTTATTTATTTGAAGGAAGTGAGGAGGTGAGGAATTGTGAGAAATTAATTCTATGTGGTATTTTTGAAGGCGGTTTTATTTTTTTATAAAAATAATTTTTATTTCACTCTTTTTAGTGCATCGTGCAGGCAATTTACGTGTTTTCTGGTAAATAGGTATGTGATCAAACTGAAAACCTCCTTTTTCAAAGTCGGTTAAAATACCTTGAGGTATCCCCTTTTTAACAAAACAAGAATCATCTAAATCGGTTTATAAACAAAGGAGTTATGCCTAAAGATACGTATTAAATTCACATAAAGTGGTAACGAAAACGACAGTATTTTCAAGATTTCCTGAAAACTACTGAACCGATTTCAAAATTTCAGAAAATGGGACCAACTTGGAAACCAACCTGATGTAATAACGTTTGAACCATTTCAATCGGTTCAGCCGTCTTTGAGTAATCGGTGGACATACACAAAAAAAAAGTAAAAAAAAAATAAAAAACATACATACAGACGAATAGAGAACCTCCTCCTTTTTGATTTAGAAGTCGGTTAAAAAGCGTGGTGCGCGTTGTCAATATTAAGTACTTGAATGCATGCTTTGCAAAGGGCGCACCACGCTTTTTAATTTCAGTTACTGAATAGACGGTTATTTTGTACTTTTTAGTCTGTTCCTATAAAAGTGTGTTTTTAGTTTTTTAAACTACATATTTATTTTTTACTTTTTAGTTTAATAAATGGCAAGCTATGGATGGATGGTAATCGATTTCACAGTCCATTCATGTGTCTGCCCACCCCGTAAACATTATAACTCCAAGGCGTGATTGTATTTATTTAGTTTTACAAATTTAAGTAGGGTCTATTAGTTACCAGATGCGCGAGCCGAACCCTTACTTCCTCCCTGCTCCATCATCAAACCCTCACCACCAAGTGTAGCGAATAGGTCTCATCAGAACGAAACAAATGAGCCCAATCTTGAGGGGTTTCCTAGTGGTCATTAAGGAGTGCCACTGACTTCCTCCCTACTCCATCATCAAGTCCTCACCACCAAGTGTAGCAAATAGGTCTCATCAGAAGGAAACAAATGAGCACAAACTCGAGGGGTTTCCTAGTGGTCATTAAGGAGTTCCACTGACTTCCTCCCTGCTCCATCATCAGACTCTCACCACCAAGTGTAGAGATTAGGTCTCATTAGAACGAAACAAATGAGCCCAGCTCGAGGGGTTTCCTAGTGGTCATTAAGGAGTGCCTTTGACTTTCTCCCTGCTCCGTCATCAGACCCTCACCACCAAGTGTAGCGAATGGTCACATCAGAATGAAACAAATGAGCCAGAACTCGAAGGGTTTCCTAGTGGCCATTAAGGAGTGCCACTGGCTTTCTCCCTGCTCCATCATCAGACCCTCACCACCGAATGTAGCGGATAGGTCTCATCAGAACAAAACAAATGAGCCCAAACTCAAAAGGTTTCGTAGTGGTCATTAAGGAGTGCCACTGGCTTCTTCCCAGCTCCATCATCAGACCCTCGCAACCAAGTGTAGCGAATAGGTCTCGTCTGAACGAAACAAATGAGCCCGAACTCGAAGGGTTTCCTAGTGGTCATTAAGAAGTGCCAGTGGCTTCCTCTCTGCTCCATCATCAGACCCTCACCACCAAGTGTAGCGAATAGGTCTCATCAGAATGAAACAAATGAGCTAGAACTCGAGGTGTTTCTTATTGGTCATTAAGGAGTGGCACTGGCTTCCTCCCTGCTCCATCATTAGACCCTCACCACAAAGTGCAGCTAATAAGTCTCATTAGAACGGAACAACTGAGCCCAAACTCGACGGGTTTCCTAGTGGTCATTAAGAAGTGCCACTGGCTTCCTCCCTGCTCCATCATCAGACCCTCGCCATCAAGTGTAGCGAATAGGTCTCATCAGAACAAAACAAATGAGCCTAAGCTCGAGGAGGTTTCCTAGCAGCCATTGAAGAGTTCTATTGCTCACCTCTTGACTCCATCATCAGGTCAGCTCGATGGTAGCAAATTATTCTATTGTCATCGGATTTATATAGACTTGCAAAGTTTCAAATCAATACGACAATTAGAAGTAGTTTAAAATTGAATTCCAAGATTTTCTTACATTGGCCGCATTTATCAGAACTCATCGATGAGTAATCGATTACAAATAATCTGCTGAACGCACACAAAAATGCGATGACTGACAGCGATTTACAGCAATCGGACGCCATTTTTTCCATCGCATTTTATTTTCGATGAGAAGCAGCGATTAGTTGCAAGTTGCTGTCAAACGTAGTGATTTTGTGTTTGTTGCTGTCATTCGTCATGTCAAAACCAGAAAAACGCTAAAGCGCGTTCAGCAGAATCCATCGAAAATAGTAATCAGACAAGTAATCGATGACTTAGCGATTAGTCAGCGATTAGTTAGGCTAAATGCAACCACTAACTCATCGATGAGTAATCGATTACAAATAATCTGCTGAACGCACAAAAAATGCGATGACTGACAGCGATTTACAGCAATCGGACGCCATTTTTTCCATCGCATTTGATTTTCGATGAGAAGCAGCGATTAGTTGCAAGTTGCTGTCAAACGTAGTGATTTTGTGTTTGTTGCTGTCATTCGTCATGTCAAAACCAGAAAAACGCTAAAGCGCGTTCAGCAGAATCCATCGAAAATAGTAATCAGACAAGTAATCGATGACTTAGCGATTAGTCAGCGATTAGTTAGGCTAAATGCAACCATTGTGACTTAGTTACAAGTGAAGCTAATAAAAGTGTGGTAAAAAAACGTTTTGATACAGTAATTTTTAGTTTATAATAAATAAAACTACGAATAACTAGTTTTAATACTATCCAAAATAAAAAATGTCAAAGACTTGGGCCATTTTAAGGCGAGGATTCCCGACCGAAATAGGCACGCTAACGCTTGCTCGGCCGCGCTCGATACACTTCGCGCGGACCCAGCGGCAGCAGGCAGTGAATTGTGAACTCACGAGCGCCCCGCGAATCTAAAATCACTTAAACATCAATTAAAAATTAAATAATAAAAAAAAATATGACGTTCGGTATCCCTCGGCTATTCAAGGATGATTTGATACAGTATAGTATCACCAATGGAAAATATAACGGCCGGAAGCACTAGATAAAAAACTGTAAAATAACATATGTTTTTTCCGAATTTTGAGTACTTGAGGCTTGCGAGTAATCCATAATTTAAAATACCCTATTTTAGGGAATTCTCGCCTTAACGGGCGAACCGGCCGAATGGGGCCACACAACAATGGAAAATCTATAGTGTCTCATTTTCCCGGGCTCAGTTTTTCGACCTAAGTTCTTGAACTTTTTTTTTATGACAGAATTCCTAACTACACGTTGTATTTTTATTTTTAAGTAATTCAAAATAGGTTATTTCACTCAAAAAACATCCCCATTTTACAGTTCATGTTTTCATTAATGTCACTCACTTTCAACAAGATTCGTAGTGGGTAATCAATTTGTCTTTCTATCATATCCAACGCGAAATAATTTCAGAGTTTCTGCGGTTTCTACACCGTCGCGTTGCCTTGCTCAACACAGATGGCAATTTGTCATTCCTCGCTACTTAAGAACAAGAATTCGGTACAAACTAGCATTTCAACTAGAGATGGGAGACTATAATATACACTAGGCTGAATAGAGGATTATTATAATAAAAAAATATGAAATTTAATGTCGGAGAATATTCATTTTCTTACTTTAAATAATTTTGGTGATTCCAACTCGTATAAAGCTACCAACCAAATTAAAATAAATGAAATTATACGATTTGCGTGAATTATGAAATTAAAATTATATTTTTTGTTATTAAAAAAATATATTTAACTCAAACTATACAATATTGTATTTAGAATTTACTTACAATTAAAATATCAAAAACAAGAGACATGTGAGTGGTGAAAGTTCCCGATTGAATCTGATCTTCTCGGCTGGCTTTGTATCGTGATCGTGACGTGAGCTCCTCGGTCGAGACGCAGTATTAGCACATTCCTTATAGTACCTATCGTCTTCTTGGCTGATACATCACGTGCGTGGAAATGTAGGACGTTATGGGTCCAGGTGATATTTTCCAAACAAATCAGACATTCAGAGTAGAATAAACAGGCCTGTAAAGTAGATGAAGTAAAATAGATATGTCAAAATATGTCGAATTTTTCCGAAAATAAAACTATTTACTTTTCCTTTAACCAGTGGTCGCCCCATCCCTATTTTCCACTATTCCATGACACCGGTGTTGCCTGCTTTCATGCTGAAATAAGAGGTGATTAAAACGTTGACGATTATTCACAAGCACATCCTTGGTCATTCTTATGAAATGTCATATGGGTTTTGAAACAGAATTGCATACTCAGCGTAATTGCACCGAGCAAGGGAAAATTCCTTTGCTAATTTTGACAACTTGAAACATGCAGAGTTTAGCTAGATTGCTAATGGGTGGTTGTTATGGTACTAAATATTATAATGTTATAGATTTTATTTCTTTTATTATTCGTTCGGCTGACACGATGAGATGATGATGATAATTTGATTTAAGTTTACAACAAGCTTAAGTGTGAAATTAGAACTTTTATTAAAATACTTCAAATGGTAGTTTCATGATAGATAGCTTATTTGAATTATGTATGTGATAAATGCTTTCTAAATTATATAACCGACTAGCTGACCTGGCAAACGTTGTTATAAATTAATTGCCTTATAAATTTAAATAATAAACTGCGTTTTACCATTATTAGACAGATAAAAATAAATAATCGCGAAGAAGTTTTAAAGGTACCTATCTTACACGGTCTGACGCAAATGTCACTTTATTAAAAGTAGATAGAGTGCGTGACAGATAACTTTGCGCGCACGCGCGACTTTTTAGCGCTAGTTACAGTAGATTTTTTTCTAAGCAGAAAAGATTAGAATTCGATTTTGACCCCGCACAGACGCGGAAGCGGCTATGGAAGAAATGACAGTTTTGTATCGTACGACAGTCAAAACAATTTTCCATACACACTTAACATTATTATTTTATAATTTTCCGGAATAAAAAGTAGCCTATGCCACTCTCCAGCTCCCAAACTATTCCCATACCAAAAATCACGACGATCAGTTGCTCCGTTTTGACGTGAAAGATGGACAAACACACAAACAAACACACTTTTACATTTATAATATTAGTATAGAAGTATGGATTGCATTTAATGAAGTAATGTTTCTGTTGAACAAGTATTTTAACCGGTTTTTAGGGTATATTAAACCCATATTTTATTTGCCGTACAGCCATATTGAGACATATTGTTTCATCTTAATCGATTGTTAAACATTTGTAAAAATGTTTCTTTCGGATGCGAGGGTTTCCTCACATTGATGAAGCAACGCTGGCCTACAGCGTAACAAGTGATAGCAAAATTCGACGAGTCGTGTAAGCCTTTCGGTAGCTTAGTTCGTCAGAGCATCGGGCCGGATTCCCGGGGGCGCGGGTTCGAATCCCGCCTGAAAGCTACTTATAGGGCTCGTGGTTTTTTACTATCACATTTTTCCTATACTTACAAAAATTGCATTGTAAATGCATAAAAATAATATAAAATCTCAATATGGCTGTTTCATCTTAATCGATTGTTAAACATTTGTAAAAATGTTTCTTTCGGATGCGAGGGTTTCCTCACATTGATGAAGCAACGCTGGCCTACAGCGTAACAAGTGATAGCAAAATTCGACGAGTCGTGTCGTGTAAGCCTTTCGGTAGCTTAGTTGGTCAGAGCATCGGGCCGGATTCCCGGGGGCGCGGGTTCGAATCCCGCCTGAAAGCTACTTATAGGGCTCGTGGTTTTTTACTATCACATTTTTCCTATACCATATTTTATTACAATATCCTCTGAATAGGTTGCGGCCAATTTTTATATGAATAGAAATAAAGTTTTCAACGTGCTATCAAATATTAAATCATATAGCATGGTAGGTAGCACGCAACATTCTTTGAAATTGGAAATTTTCCGATCCGGCAGCGAGATTATTGTACGGGCTAGACGGAACGAAATCCACCGCATTGGGACCTACATCGCTGGCTACCTATTGCAGTGGTTTATATAAAGATTTGGCAACAAAAGTAGCGGCGGAAATGGTACTGTGGTCCAGATAACGCTAACATTCTATAATCCTATCTGAAGAAGATACTAGTCGACACAGATAAGTTTTGCAGCGGAAAATTGATTTCATAATAACTGAAAACAGTTAAAATACGAGTATGTCTGAAAATTGAGAAAAATCAAAAATTTTGGCATTACAGGTACGTTTAGGGATTTGCACCTTCTTATCCATTTTCCTATTTTAGAATATTACATTGACGCGGAAAAACAAATAAGAATCGTAAATCATTTACGTTAGTATTTTTAAGAAAAAACAATAGGTAAGTAGGTACTTACTAACTCAAAAGCTAAAACAGCTGTTTCAAATAGAAAGTTCAAAATGAACTGAAGAAATGAGGAACCACTCCGAGAATACCAACTTGACCTAAATCCGGAATAATAGCTGACTCTCTCCGACTTCGTTTTATAATAAAAGTTGTTTTTCGGTTGAATGTACCTTTGTTACATCGTATTGGCACAAGTACAGCAATAAGGTTTGGGAAGCTGATTACCTAACGTGAAACCTTAACCTACTTTGTAGAGTACATCTCTAAAATTTGAAGGTTTATTTTGTTTGGTGGGCATTACCTTTTGATGTCTACTCTGACCTGTGTACGTAAATCGGAATATCAACGTTTATTTTATGAGCCGCCATAACCGGCTTAACTCTTTACGTCAAAGCATCCCAACCTAATATCTTTTCGAGTTCCTCTTATGCGCACTTCAAGTGTGTAATTCGCTTGACATAACAACCCAAGTTTTATTGCTTGTACCCTACTTTGAATCTTTGAGATTTTCTGATGTAACCGGAACCATTTCCGTATGAAATGAAGACGTATTAGTACAATCTTTTCATCTTCCCTTAAGTGTTTTGTAAAAATTAACCACTCTTTAACAGTACCTACAGGTATATTATGCAACGTAAAATTTCGGCATAAAAATAAAACGTCGCCATAAAAAGTTATTTTTAAGGTAATGTATCTAAAAGGCTCTCTCCCAACGATTCGTTTTAATTAAGTTTTTCAGAAGCGTGCTTGGCGCGGCCTTTGCCTAGCTACCAATCTTCATTAAGGTTATTATACCCATGTAGGTAAGTGGTCAGCTGTTAATATCTTGTCTGTACCATTCCTACCTTCACAGCTTCTAAGAGCTATTGAAGATGCTTTTTTATTTTATTGAAAACCGGGCAAGCATTTGACCGCCATCTTGTTTGGCTAACAGGCAATTTGTTAACAATAAATTTTGGCATTATTGTCAATGCGGTAGTGTAAAATCTCATTATTTTGACATAAAAGGCTTAGTTTGTTTCTTTGAATCTGGGCTCTTCTCAATCAATGATCTCCTTCTCAATAATAAATGCTAAATTTTCGTCTGCTGGTTTGCTCTTACGCCTCAACTGCTGGACAATAAAACTTGTTTTTAGATTAATTTGACGATTGTTTCATCATCATCATCATCATGTCAGCCGAACGACGCCCACTGCTGGGCATAGGCCTCCCCCAAGGATCTCCACAACGATCGGTCCTGCGCTGCCCGCATCCAGCGGCTTCCCGCGACCTTGACCAGATCGTCGGTCCACCTTGTAGGGGGCCTGCCCACGGAACGTCGTCCGGCACGCGGTCGCCATTCAAGAACCTTTCCGCCCCAACGGCCATCGGTTCTCCGCGCTATGTGTCCCGCCCACTGCCACTTCAATGATGCAATCCTTCGAGCGATGTCGGTTGTTTTAGTTCTCCTGCGGATTTCATCATTTCTGATTCGATCGAGCAGGGAAATACCAAGCATCGCTCTCTCCATTGCTCGCTGGGTGACTTTGAGCCTTCTTATGAGACCCATAGTAAAAGACCACGTCTCACTTCCATAGGTCATTACTGGCAACACACACTGGTCAACGATTGTTTATTATTTCTCAATTCATTTTCCCTCATAATATTGCATTGAAAAAGTTTTCTGAATTAAATTTAAATATAATAAATAAATTTAAATTTAAATATAATGAAATAAATTTAAATTTAAATATAATATGGATTCTGATGAAACACGCGAAGGGAACATAAAGACTGCCACAAAAACTAATACCTACTGCGAATTTTGTCTCAGTCTTTGTATTATCTTTACAACATATATTAAATTTATTCATCTATGTTTTGATTGTTATATGCAATGTTTTACATCGTCGCTCCAAGTTTCAAGGGCTCTGCAGCGGGTTGGTTTGATTTGATTTATTCTTCGAGGTTTGAAAGGGCTCGAAATGGGAACGTACGAGTTTCTGCCCTTAGTAGATCACTCGTAAAAAGTTTAAAGTACCTACTTACTAACTTTGATAAACGTTGTGATATTGAATTGTTTACTGTTTTTATATTTTAATGCTAGATAGATGTAAATTATGACCACGCATTTTGTCTTTTGATGAAACTTATAACTTACTTTTTTGTGTTTTTCTATTATCATTTTCATTTGTGTAAGTGTTATGTGTTGTCAAAATAAATGCTTTTCTATTTCTATTTCTACTTGAGCAGATTTTTTTCATAAATTTCCAGTACACCTATCTCTGAAATAAAAAAGCCCTTTTGACACTTTATGTAATAATAATAATAATAAATAAATAATTTCTTACATTCACACCAATTATCTAAGCCCATTATTATTATTATTCAGAACCTATGCCAAAATTTAAAGCGAATAACTAGTATTAATGAAACTTTTTTTAATGTTTTATGTGTCCATATGGATTACTTCAGGTTGATGAAGAGAGCAACTGATAGAAAGGGTGTCTGATATGTAAATAGTTGATTTACATTTTTCGTCTCAAGAGATTAGTATGTTTCGTGAATAAGAACCTAAGCACACGTTACTTAGGCAAACTTGTGGGAACATAAATATCCGAATCCGAACATTCGCTAGAGCAGAGACTGAATCGGACCGAATAAATTATTCCGTATACATTTGCGTCGTATTAGGATTTCTAGTGAATAACTCTATGAGCTTTGGGACTTGAGCGAAAGGTTTTGACTAAAAACTCGTTAGTTTTCACACACTTGTGTTAAAATAAATTTTATTTTTTGAGCTATTTCATTGAATCTTCTATAAGTATCTAATATAATGTAATCTTATATGATATCGTGTATATTTTAAGTGGATGAGGTAATACATATAACATGGATTACTGCTTTTTCATCTGCCTAAAATGTGTATATCTTGCATAGTATGGGTAGGCTTTGTAATAATAGTGGTTATTTAAATGAAAGATAAATTGTTCTGATTATTGGCTTTACTACGACAACATGTGCCGTCTCTCAAGTCTACTTTATGAAGAAGTTACTCGATGGAACAAAATTCTAAACTTTCTACTTTTTGGCGGCCTGATGTGTTCTCTATTCAAATAATTATTAAAATGCAATACCATTGCAATACATATACATAGACTAATCTAAATAGTTCACATCGCCACAGTATTGTGTATGACCTGTTGGAAAACTTATTTGCTAGAAAGTAAATATAAAATAAATACTTATACCAAAAGTCAATGGATTTTTTTTTAGAATAGTTTAGGTTAGGTTAGATATGTTTTAAAAATATTAAAAGAAGTTTATATAAAACTAGGTATTATGAATACCTATAAACATTTCGGTCAAATAAAACTTATGAGAAACACCTTTTCGGAGTTATACCTAAACTCTAACCCGATTCTAGGTACAATTCTCTAAAAAAATTGCAAAATTATGTGATGTGTGATGATTATACGTATTATTATCATAAATCTTACTCCAAGAAAGTCTAAAACATCGGATCGTTTTCTTAACGATTATTTTCATAAAACAATTTGTTTGCTTTGAATTTGAACAATACACCTACAAAGGGCTGATAAATTCACAAGAACGCTCGGTTTGTTTCTTCTAATAGCAAAGTTTTTAATTTGTTAGAAGACAATGCTAAACTTAGAGCAACTCCCGAAAGTTCCGCAGTTTGGCAGCTTTCCATTTTATTTATTTGTAGATGTTACTTAGCACTTGTGCGAAGTATCTGTTATTTATTTTAGGCTTAAGCTGACTTGTTTATTATTTTTTATGAAAGTTGAGCTCGCTTCCTCTTTGGGCAGTTTTTCTGTTAGTATGGGAAACACAGACGTAAAATAAGTAATAGTTTCTTTAAAGTGAGAGTTTAATCTGACGATATTGAAGGTTTGATAAAAGGAAGAGTTGTTTCTACGCCTTGTAATATTTTGTAATACCATATTAGATTTCGCTTTATTCCTGGAACAGAGCCACCCACGTAGGTAAATACTTTCAAGATCCCAAATCAAAATGTTCATTCTCTTATTCACCTATTAAACTTCCTTCTCCTTACCTCCTCCCTCCTGAAGTCCTCCTCTTTGAGTAGGTATCGATGCGTTGGTAATCTACTATTAAAGTTATTTGAAGATAAACTAAAATTAATCGGAGGCTGATTGATTATTTCTAAACAAGGTTCCTAAATGACAAAACAAACTCCAATTTTTTTATAATTACAAAATATATACCTACTTATAACGACGATATTTAGTAAGTACCTAATTATAAGGTACCATACGTTGTTTTATGGAAAACCTATTTCCATATTTCGACAAGTACCGTTGGAAAATTATATTCAGGCTTGATTTTGCGGTAGCCAGTAATGAAATTACTAATAATAAAGGGGAAACTTAAATAAATAAACAACTCTTCAGTTCAGACACAACAAAGTTATGTAAATGAAAGTTTGAATTAAGTTGGATTATTTACGTTTAGAATTAATGTCGACAGAAAATCTGTTTGCAAAAGAGAAACAACGTTTCGAGATTTCTAAATTAAATAAACAAGGATGGGTTTAAATTTCACCTTAAACTTACAGGTAGACTAATCTTTAAAGGTAGTCAATTTTTCAATGTAAGATTGAAAATTCCTGAGTATTTACATAACCAAAACTAGCATTTTCCGTGGCTTCTCTCGTATGTAAGTAATTCGGAGAACGTATAATAGCACCGTTTTGGATACCTAATGAATCGCATAAACGCATGAGCGTTTTTCGCCATAAACATGAAACGCATCGTGTTGAAAGGCATAATCATCAAAATGCATAATTCTTAAAGGTATAATTTTTCAATGTGTCACCATATCTGTGGTGTCACCCGCTGTTTTATCTCTTTAGGGAAAATTAATGCCAAAAAAATATCAGTTTGTTCCGTCCTGTAATAAGAGCTGTGTGACGTTGTGAGGTACAATTATGTAGATATGTACAGAATATAATTAAAAGTAGATATATAAGTATCTTTATATATTTGTCCTCTATACCTTCCGAAATTATTTGTCAGATCGTGATGAAACTTTTAGTAGGCTTATTTGCCTCAAGATCTACTTTTTTAACAATGTTTTAGTAGCACAACAGTAGAGTAGAGTGCTCCAAACTTATCTGAACCGGTGACAGCGGTTATGAAGTAACTACTAGCAATACAAAATAAACCGGTCGAGAGCGAGTCGGACTCGCGCACCGAGGATTCTATACAATCATAGATAAAACGTGAAAATGTTTGCTTCGGCGAGGCTATATTCGTGAGAGAATTTGCGGTGTAGAATATTGCAATTTTTGGTCAGCGCCATCTCTTGACCGATAGTGGATGTAATGTAACTTTTGTGTCAACAATCGTCAGTGCCCGTAGTGTAAGTTTTTATGTCAAAAAACGCAAACTATTTCGAATGCGTATTAATGTCAATTTGTATGAAAACTGTATAAGCGCCTCTAGCGGCGAGTAGCGCGCTTATATAGTTTTCATACAAATTGACATTAATACGCATTCGAAATAGTTTGCGTTTGCTTGACATAAAAACTTACACTAGGGGTACAGATTGCTGAAAAAGTTTACTATTTAGAGACATCGTTTTATTTTTTCTGTAATCCTTACATAAACTTCTATCTCATAAAGTCGAAAATTTGCGGCCTAAGAAAAAAAGAAAAAAAAATTAAGAATGTGCAAGCTGCGCTCTTTCATATGATACCCCATAATTATGTCCTAGTGGCCCTACTGCCCCCTACTTCAGTCCTTGTTGCCAAAAAAAATTTTTATTTTTTTATTTGTAAAATAGTTGAGCATACGTCACCTAAAACTAAAGTTGATAGCAATATTAGTTCTCGAGATATCCAGCTGGGACAGACAGACTGAGTAGCACCATAAGGATTCCTTTTTTTACCATTTTGGTTAGGAACCCTAATTAGCTGTAAAATGGATTGTCGGTTGTCAGCAGTAGGTATGATATATATTTTTAAGTTTCAAAATTGACTAATTAACTACCGGTTCAGATAAGTTTGTGGCACTCTACTGTACCGTGTCATCATCATTGGCCACGACATCTTATGACATCAGATGATTGTTGCAGTGAGATCATCTCTGGGTGGCGCAGCGCCGCGATGCCACTCCGCAGAAAAGGCTGCTTTGCTTTTTGGTGACTCTGTAGTCCAATCCAGTCTTTTTACGCATTTGCCACAAGTCACCTATACCGTGAGCAACCGTGAGTCTGAAAGCGAAGTGGCAGCGCCGAAGCAGAAAAGAATGCTTTGCTTTTTTGGTTTATACCTGTACCCCGAGTGTAAGTTTTTATGTCAAGCAAACGCAAACTATTTCGAGTACGTATTTATGTCAATTTGTATGAAAACTGCATAAGCGCGCTACTCGCCGCTAGAGGCGCTGATACAGTTTTCATACAAATTGACATAAATACGCACTCACGATAGTTTGCGTTTTTTGACATAAAAACTTACACTAGGGGTACTGTATACATACAGTCACGAGTAATAATATCGACGCTAAAAAGCGGAACTGCTGTAACCCACAAAATGCAAAATGTTCACCAGAGCCGAAAAACTTTTAAGATTTCAGAAAAAAAATCATATCTCCCTAATTATTGAACCTACAAATGCCATTTTTTAAATCCAAATATATTTTTTGATGTTTTGTCAATAAAAGTACCTAAAATATTCTAAAAGTTACTTTTAGTATATGTTTGTGTGGGTTACAGCAATTCCACTTTTTTTTTGTTACGCAATAACGCTGTAAATGAGACAGGTAAATCTATGGGGAAACTCCATAACAAGTGTATTTATCTAAAGCAAAATTGCTGTAACTACTAATACAACATTTTAATTTGGCTTAATTTTGCCTTAAATGAAATATTTATGTAGCCAGGTACACTAAATTGTTTTAACTGTCAAAAATAAAAAGGGTAGTATAAAATTAAAACGATGTAAGTATGAAATGACATTTATTTAATAACTTTTTAAAATGTTTAAGAATAAAACTTAAAACTTGAAAATCACTCTTAAGTAATAATTGTAGCTTAATTTTGTAATTAAATCACTTTTTGTTGGTTTTCTCTCAGCGGAAACATTATGATCATCTTTAGTTTTATTGTTTGTTTTTATTTTAACGTCCTTTTTTGTCTTTTTCTTGCTTTTTTATTTTTCTTGCCTTCCTTATCTGTAATACATTAACCTTATTTAAATTAATATTACTTATTATGAGTAAGTAGGAAATATTTTTTGGAAGTAGGAGAGAGGACGCTAGAGATCTGGCTATAGGGCAAAGTCAACTGACGAGGCTGCAAGCTGAGGATGGTAGTATCATTTCATCAACACCTGAAATCCTGAGGGAGATTGAGAGTTTCTAAAGATAGTTGTACTCCACGCAAACACCTTTTGAAAGTAAGGCTACAGAACCTAGAGCCAAGCTTACCCGACACTATACCGAAGATATCCCGGACGTCAGCCTGTACGAGATTAGAATGGCTCTCAAGCAGCTCAAAAACAACAAGGCGGCGGGCGATGACGTAATCACAACAGAACTTCTGAGAGCGGTAAGCCGATACTTAAGTCCTCCAGAAGCTCTTCAACTCTGTCATCCTCGAGGGCAAAACGCCAAAGGCATGGGGCAGAAGCGATGTGGTGCTGTTCTTCAAGAAGGGTGATAAGACTCTCTTGAAGAACTACCGACCCATCTCGCTTCTGAGCCATATCTACAAGTTGTTTTAGAGAGTCATTACGAATCGTCTCGCTCGCAGGTTTGACGACTTCCAACCTCTCGAACAAGCCGGGTTCCGAAAAGGTTATAGTACCATAGACCACTGCGGCAAGTTATACAGAAGACCGAAGAGTATAACTTGCCACTATGCTTGGCGTTCGTGGGCTATGAGAAAGCCTTTGATTCGATCGAGACCAGGGCAGTGCTGCAGTCTCTCCAGAAGTGCCCAATAGACTACAGGTACATCGAGGTGCTGAGGTACTTATACACCACCATGTCGGTCCGATCACAGAACCAGAGCTCTAATCCTATCCAACTACAGCGAGGTGTGAGACAGGGAGACTTCATTTCTCCGAAACTGTTCACAGCTGCGTTGGAGGATATTTTTTTAAGCTACTGGACTGGAAAGGATTCGGCATTAACATCAATGGCGAATACCTAACACACCTGCGGTTTGCCGATGATGTAGTTCTCATGGCTGAGACTTTGGAAGACCTGAACACAATGCTCGAAAATCTCAGCAATGCTTCCCAAAGAGTGGGTCTGAAGATGAACATGGATAAGACGAAAATCATGTCCAATGCCCATGTTGCATCCGCTCCAGTTAATGTTGGGAACATTACACTCGAAGTTGTTGACCACTATGTCTACCTAGGAGTCCTAGGACAGACAATCCAATTAGGTAAGTCCAACTTCGAGAAAAAGATCTCTCGTCGAATCCAGCTCGGATTGGCAGCGTTTGGGAAGCTTCGGCATATATTTGCGTCCAAAATTCCTCAATGTCTCAAGACTAAGGTCTTTGACCAGTGTGTGTTGCCAGTTATGACTTATGGAAGCGAGACGTGGTCTTTTACTATGGGTCTCATAAGAAGGCTCAAGGTCACCCAGCGAGCAATGGAGAGAGCGATGCTTGGTATTTCCCTGCTCGATCGAATCAGAAATGATGAGATCCGCAGGAGAACTAAAACGACCGACATCGCTCGAAGGATTGCTCAGTTGAAGTGGCAGTGGGCGGGACACATAGCGCGGAGAACCGATGGCCGTTGGGGCGGAAAGGTTCTTGAATGGCGACCGCGAACCGGACGACGTTCCGTGGGCAGGTAGCTGATAAGGAAATGTTTAGTATTATTAAAGTTTTTACTTTTTTGCATTCACAATGCAATTTTTATTATCAAAAAATGGAAAATGAAGTATTTACAAAAAATCGACTCGTCTCACAACTAGCTCCGATGGGACTCGAACCCCCGGGTTGGGGCAAAACACGTGTTGAGTAGTCTAATCGGTGAAGGTGCAAGGTGTATTGCTGTCTCGCTAAATGCAGGTATTGTCCACAGGTATTGTCGTGGTGTGCATGTGCAATTTTTTGCGGGCGGGCGGGGGGTGTATCTTGCATGTTGTGTTTTTTTGCGGAAGTACCTAACTACATATTATATTTCGATACAAGAATCAATTCTCTTTCCACATTTTTTAGGTTTTGTCTTCTAAAATTGCAATGTTTCCCCCTTTTTAATGAAGTAATGTTTGATCTTCAGCATCTGGCTAGAGTGACTTTTTCCACTCACTCGACGGCGTTTAGACATCTAAAACAAAATAAGAATAAGTCAATCACACTTAGACATACTCAGATTTGAAACAATTACGGAACCTTAAAATAATTAAGTAGGAACCTAGTATTCTATTCTATGACGTCTGTACTTACATTTCAAAACACCTCCAGACACGCAGCGAAATTTGGTTACCACAACACAACACACTGTGTCGACTGTCACGTAGTGTTTGAGCAACGCGGTAAGCCGCAGCGCAGGTAGGCATAACTCGGCGCAAGCGCGGGTTTCCATGGCGGTAAATAAGTATCAACAACATTCGACAGCCGTATTAAATAGGCGTAACTGAAAATTTTCTATATAACATCTAGGTGCAATTTGCAGTAAACAACGCCGACTGTCAATTTCTTATACAGTAAATGCAGTAAGTGTAGCTCGCTACTTAATTCTAATAAGCAAAAATGCTGTTACCCGCACTTTAACTGCCGGAGTCACATTATTTGCAAAAGATGAATTGGCGTAAATGAAAAATTATAGAAAAATGCTGTTTTTTATGCTGTTTGCAGCAAATAACCAGAATTATTTCATATAAAGTAGGGAAAATTTGAACGCTGTACAAAATTTTCTATTGGTCGTAGAGCTACGGCAGTTGGACCATTCGACGCAGAAAAAAAATCTGAATCCGAATCAGCAATAAAAAAAATTTGACTGGGGTGCGGGTTACAGCAGTTCCGCTTTTTAGCGTCGATATGCGAACAATATAGAACTTTGTCATATTAAGGCGTTCTGAAACTGAACTATATTATATGCTAAAGAAATCATTCAATATTGTAATATATCATAGTCCTATATTGTTTACTATTATTGCTCGTGACTGTACTTCTGTGTGTGTCTTTTATCCTGGCTTCAGATACTACGAGCACACTATTTTAACTACTACGTAACCAAAATAAAAATTTACGTCTAAATGTTTGTTATTTTGAAAACCCGACTCTTTTCCTTTTTTATTTCAACTCCGCTTTCGATTCCATTTCGGTCTATCAAAACAATATTATACTATGTACAATCGAACCAACCGATTCGTGACCCACCATAAATAATTTTTTTTATAGATAACTTTTGATAATTTTTGGCTTCGTAACTTTGTTGACTAGTTAGGAGGTGAACATATCAAAAGTCCCAGCCCGTAATTTTTTTGCATAAATCTCGGAAACTATGCGTCTTAGCGACATAACCACTACTAACAAAATGAAAGCTGATCCAATTTGCTACAAGTTTTATTCCGTCAAGATTTTCGATATCTTGTCTAATTTTCTTTCAGACCCTTCCTCCACTACCACCCAAGTATAAAGGGCAGTGAAATCTGCATCTTGAGGTGGTACGGGGCTCCAGCGAAAGACGTCTCCCGCAATAACTACAGGAACAAGTCATTCTTGAAATCGGTGGTCACCATCAAGCCTGATATCTCTCGTCTTCCTTCCACCGAGGGAGCAGTAAAACAGCATTCCCTCCGAACATCCACCAAGTTCAGCTGTGGCTGGGAAATGACCTGTCTCCTCTGATGTATGGACGGAAGTTTGAGAACAACTGCCTAGTCCCTCTTTTTGACCGGATAACTTTTTAACGATTCAGCGAAAAAATAATGCTGGATGGGTTTTAGAACATTAAATTATTTTCAATAATATGTATTAATTTACTTTAAATTTTAAAGCAGTTTTGAGCGTAAAATCTGACGTTTTGACAACAGTAGTGGCATAAAATAAATAAATCTTTCAATTTCTTACCATTTCCAGTCAACATATTGGCCGAAATATGCACTACTAGCTGACCCGGCAAACGTTGTTTTGCCATTTATTAGTAGACCCGGTGTTCACGCCGCGATAGCCGGGCCGGGCGACACGCAAGCGCTTCGGGCCGCGGCCACCAGTGCGCCGCCAACCACCGTCCGCGCAACTCGCGCTCAGTTCGCCACCTGTGACCCGTGTGTGTTCGCTTTGAAAAGCGCCGGGAAAGTTTTAGCTGCCTATTAGGGCATTGTGTAGTTATAAGAGTGTTAGCTATAACAGTTTCCCATCGGGGTTGACTGAAGATCGTTTTGCCAGGCGCGCGCCGGCGAGACAGACATCAGCCCCCCTGGATTACGGACAGTATTCACTAAGTTAAGGAAGGCCTTGCTTTTAAGTAACTTAATTTTGCATGAGAAACCTTCGTTTCAATAAACTGTGGAACACAGTAGATGGTCACCACATTTGTGCGTGATCATATTTCTGGTAGCAGAGCTTAGTTGATATAATTAATTTTCATATTAAAATTAACTACATAAAATTTCATAGTAAAAATAAAAAGCGTACCTAAAAAGCGTACCTAAAAATTATTTTTTTTGTTGAAATCTCGAGGGTATTCCGAGACGATTGAAGTACTAAGAAATTGTTCTAGTAAATTCTCGAAGCGAATGTTTCTCACTTGGTGGATCCGATAATAGATAGACACTTATATAATTGTTGTCACATACTAGTGTTTTGATACGAGTTTACTCGCCTAGATGTGTATATTTTTTTTTTGTGTGTCCGGATTTATTTGACGAATAGTTCGTTCGAAAGTGTGTTTATTAGTACCACATACTAGTGATTTGATACGAGTTTACTCGCCTAGATGTGTATATTTTTTTTTTTGTGTGTCCGGATTTATTTGACGAATAGTTTCGTTCGAAAGTGTTGTTTATTAGTACCACATACTAGTGTTTGTTCCGAGTCCGCTTGCCTAGTTAAAAAAGTGGAACTAGTTTTAATTATTAGTAGTATTAAATTACGAGTATTATTATTAAAAATAGTTTTGTTTTCGTTTGTTGATAACGGTTTAGTAGTTGATTTGCGAGGTATGCCATACCGTTAATCCTATACGTTTTGTTTATACCGTTATATTGTTAGCCCTTGAAATTGGTAAGTTGCTAATAATTTATGAAAATAGTAGGGTCCGTGTATGTCGTCCGAATTTTAATTGTGTTTTATATTATCGTGACGCGACCTATTTCTATTGTTTTTTTTTTTGTTGATGTTTGCCACTTTAATATTTCTTTGTTTGCTTTGTTTATTAAACGGATTATAAATGGCTCCTACGAATCCGACCGCCGTATCCAGGGCTGGCATCCAAGGAGCTTTGCGTTGGCTTGCTTGTGCGGTCACATTAATAGACCGAGCCGACCGGGTAGGCGCGTTGCTAGCTCGGTATGGCGGGCTGGCAGCTCGGCTGCAAGACCTGGAGCGCCACGCCATGGAGTGTCGCGTGTATTATATGGAGAACCCCCCAGCTGATGATGCCGTGTCGGAACAGCTGGAGCAGGATGTAGCCCAGGCCTATGAGCTGGCTGACCAGTTCACGGAGGCGGCTGAGAGGGCCCTGGCTGCTCGGAAGGGGGAGCCGGTTTTGAGCGGGGAGGTCAAACCTACCCCGACGGCGTTGCTAGGCCGATTACCTACGCTGGAGATTCCCACTTTTAATGGGGATCTGTCAGCCTGGATGGGCTACATTAATTTGTTTGACAGTTTGGTGGATTCACGACGGGACTTATCCCCTAGCGAGAAGTTGGCCTATTTGCGCTCCTCCCTGCGAGGAGAGGCCAGCGCGGTAATCCAGCACCTGCTCATCAGCGACGACAACTACCAGGTGGCTCGCCAGCTTCTGGTTAGCAGGTACCAGAATGTCCGGTTACTGGCGGACACCCACGTGGCCACGATTTTGGCCCTCCCGCGAATCACGCGGGTACACCTGTTACGGAGGGAGTTGCTGAACCCGCTACTGTCAGCGGTCAACTCCCTAAGGCGATTGGACCTGCCGGTGGATCAGTGGTCCTTTGTACTGCTGCACATAGTCCTCGCCAAATTGCCCGCTGAAATGAAGGGGCGTTTCGAGCAGAGGTACGGAGGCGACAGCGCCTCGTATCTCCCGCCCTTCGCGGACCTCCTTCGTTTTTTGGAGGACGAATGTAGGGTGACGGACCACCTGGAGCCCGCCCCGGTTCCAGGTGTTGGTCGTATGGTGGCGGCGAGGGAACAGCCCCGTCGCCCGACCAATCGATATGCTGCCTTCCAGCAGTCCCCTCCCCCCGCACCGAGTGAGCGGTGCAGGTATTGCAGGGGAGATAGGCATGTGGTGCACGAATGTGCCAAATTTAGAGGCCTCCGCCCAGAGGGACGGAGGGCCGTTGCGAAACAGCGCCAATGGTGCTATAGGTGTTTGGGGGGACACATGCAGTCGGCGTGTCCCCAGACCGAGGATTGTCGTCTTTGCGGAGGGAGGCATCACCCCCTCCTTTGTTTGGACCGCAAGGACGCCGGGAGCGACCGGGGTTCGAATTCCTCGCGCACGGGCGGGGGCCCGGCAGCCCGGAACCGGTCCCCTAGAGATTCGGCGGGGCTTAGCCCCCCCGTTCAGTCCCCCCCGGAGAGGGGGAACTATAGGAGAGACGCCCCCGCCACGGGCGGGGGTAGGGGGGTACCACAAGAGTACGCCACGGTGGCGATGGGCACGGGCCCTATTTGCTACTCCCCCCCCTAATGGAGAGGCCTCGATTGGGGTACTATGTACCGAGGCACGCCCCACACGGGTATTACCCTGCACCTAGGAGTGCTGTTGGTCGGGGCCAGTATGTACCCGATTGGGACCCGCTCGCCCGGTACGAGCGTCCCACATTTGGCGCGCCGACTCAGGCGCGAGGGGGACCAGTACCCCCCCAAAATTTTTAATGGCGCCCCTGTCGGACCCAACCACCCCTCCGGAGCTTGTGCTGTTGCCAACAGCCTCCGTGAATGTTTGGGGACCTAAGGGCAATGTTGTCACGGTGCGTGCCCTTTTGGACTCAGGTGCCCAGGGGTGCATAATGTCCAGGTGGCTTGTCCGACAGCTGGGTCTTTTGCTTGTGCCGCATCACGAAGCGGTACGGGGGGTGGGAGACTCGCGGATCCCTGATCCGATTGGTCGAGTTGAGTTCTCCTTCTCCCCCCACTTCACGCCAAGGCCGAAGATCGGTGCTTCGGCGATAGTTTTTGATAAGGTGGTTGGACCACTCCCGCAAGTGCGAGTGCCGCCATCCACGATTGAGCTGACGTCTGGACTGGCTTTGGCTGATCCTTCCTTCCACCGACCGGGCCCAATACACTTGTTGATTGGTGCGGATGTCCTCGGTCGTGTACTGTGTGGAAGCAAGCGAGTTTTGCAGACAGCCGATCTTGTCGCCTTGTCCTCGTCGCTGGGTCATGTGGTGATAGGAAAGGTACCACAGACACCAGAGACCCCGTCGGTAGACCGCCAGACCATTGTCGGTTCTACTTTGTCCGACGTTCTCCAAAAGTTTTGGGAGGTGGAGGAACCTCCCACTGCCAAGCGGTTGGATCCGTTAGCGGAGGAGTGCGAATTGTTCTACCAGAACAACACTGGGCGCCTCCTCTCGGGTCGCTTGATTACCCGCTTGCCCTTCTTGGCGGTTCGCCCTCCTTTAGGGAGCTCCCGACCGATGGCCGAGAAGAGATTGTTGTCCATGGAGCGTAGGATGGCCAGGGACCCCGCATTCAAGGAGAAGTATATAGACTTCATGCGGGAGTATTTGGACCTTGGGCACATGTCCATCTCGCAGTTGGACTGGCGTAATGTGGAACATTACTTCCTGCCACACCACGCTGTTTTGAAGACTTCCAATGGGAAGATCCGCGTGGTCTTTGATGGATCAGCGCCCACGTCAACCGGAGTGTCGTTGAATCAGTGTCTGCATGCGGGGCCGAAGTTGCATCACGATGTCTGTGATGTTTTGACCAACTTCCGCCGGCACGCTGTCGTCTTTGTGGCCGATATCCGCATGATGTTCAGACAGACCGTGATTCACCCGGAGGATAGACGATACCAGCTCATCCTTTGGCGTGAGGATCCCCAGGATCCGATGTTGGCTTACGAGCTGAACACCAACACTTATGGTTTGCGGTCGAGCCCCTTTGTGGCGATCCGTTCGCTTTTGGAGCTCGCAGAGCGTGAACGGCTACGCTATCCCCGGGCATCTGCTCTTATTGAGGGGGGGGCCTTATTTGTCGACGATATCTGCACGGGGGCCTCGAGCTTAGATGAGGCTCTCGTCTTACGTGATGAGCTGATTGCGCTCTTGAGGGCTGGTGTCTATGAGTTGCGGAAGTGGCTGTCTAACTCACCGGACCTATTGGCAGATTTGCCTAAGGACCACCAGCAAGAGCCGCTCCTCTTTGAAAATCCGGAGACTCCAGACATGCTGTCTGTTTTGGGAGTCCAGTATCGACCAGTCCCGGATTTGTTCACATATAGATTGGAACTGCCAGACCCAAAGGTCTGGACTAAACGCACGGTGCTGTCTACTGTAGCCCGTACCTTTGATCCGAACGGTTGGCTCAGCCCTGTAGTGTTTTCGATGAAGTGCTTCCTACAGGAGCTCTGGGCTGCGGAATTGTCATGGGATGAGCCCCTCTCTGGTAGCCTCCTACGAGAGTGGGTGAGGTTCGTGTCATCCCTACCCGACGTCAATCGGGTTTGTATACCGAGGCAAATGCTGCCTTCGGGAAAGTTTAAAGCCTCCCTGCACGGCTTTTGTGACGCGTCCGAAAGCGGATACGCGGCAGCCGTTTACATCCGAACGGTGGATGCAGCAGGCGTTGTCGCCGTACACTTAGTTACGGCCAAGAGTAAGGTCGCCCCCCTTCGGACTAGGCTAACCATTCCGAAGTTGGAGTTGTCCGGCGCCACTCTCTTAGTACGGCTACTCAATCATGTTGCCGACACCTTGGGAAACGGTGTCGACTTGGGGTCGATATTTGCGTGGTCTGACAGCCAGGTCGTCCTTTGTTGGCTGAAGAGTTCAGTCCACACCCTTGAGGTTTTTGTGGCCAACCGGGTCTCACAAATTCAGACTTCAAAGGCCCCGTTGATTTGGCGCCACGTACCGGGCGAATTGAACCCCGCAGATTGTGCCTCCCGCGGCTGCGAGGCGCCTGAGTTAGTGGACCACCACCTATGGTGGAGTCCATCATGGTTGTTACGGCCTGAGCGCTCATGGCCTGCCACCCCGGCTGTGGCCAGAGTCCCAGACCTAGGCATGCGTGTTCACGCCGTGGAGACGGTGGCGGCTCCGCAGATGGAGTTTTTGCTAGACCGCTACAGTTCTCTTGATAAGTTGCTCGGCGTGACTGCTTGGATGAGGCGCTTTGTGCGAAATTGTCGCCAGCCTCAGGAGAAATCGTTGTCTCCGGTCCTCGCCCCACAAGAGCGGCAAGACGCTCTGTTGCATTGGTTGCGAGTGACGCAACAGCGAGAGTTTGAACCGGAGCTGAAAGCCCTGCGCTCAAGTAAGTCCAAGTTGAAGGGACCCTTGGTGCGGTTGAATCCCTTCTTGGACAGTACCGGATTGCTGCGTGTCGGAGGTAGGCTCAGACATGCCAACCTGCCGTACGGATCACGCCACCCTTTGTTGCTCCCCAAGGATGGACCGTTAGTTAGACTGTTGATTACAGACCGACATGTAAAGAATGCTCATGCCGGTTGTAATGCTTTGACCGCGCTCCTCCAACGAGAGTTCTGGATTTTGTCAGCGCGGAGAATAATCCGATCCGTTATTTTTCGTTGTCTCCCGTGTTATCGTTTGCGCGCCGATACGATGCAGCCCCAGATGGGTGATTTGCCTGCCGATCGAGTGAACGAATCGATGCCCTTCTCAGGAGTTGGAACGGATTTTGCGGGGCCATTTACCGTTAAGACATCGCGGCTTCGTAATGCTAGAACGGAAAAGGCTTACTTGTGTATATTTGTTTGTTTGGCCACTAAAGCGGTCCACCTGGAGGTGGTTAGTGCCCTCACCACAGAAGCCTTTGTAGCCACGTTGAATCGTTTTGTGTCTCGCCGCGGAATGCCGTCGTTAATCAGGTCCGATTGTGGAACCAATTTCAAGGGCACCGATAGGTATTTAAAGGAAGTTTGTGAATTTTTGGATAGGAATAATTTTGAGATCGGATCCACACTCTCTCGCAGAGGGGTACGATGGCAGTACTCCCCGCCATCCTGCCCCCACTGGGGAGGGATTTTTGAAGCAACTGTAAAGGCCGCTAAAACTCACCTTCGTCGCGTTATTGGGGAGACGGTCCTCACGTTTGAGGAACTCGCGACCGTATTTTGTAAGGTTGAGGCGGTCCTCAACTCGCGTCCGTTGTGTCCGTTGTCTTCGGACGCGAATGATTTAGAGGCCCTTACGCCGGGCCATTTTTTGATTGGCAGACCGCTTAACGCCTTGCCGGAATATCCTTATTCCGAAGTGCCCTCCGGACGGCTCTCGCGATTTGAATTGCTCCAGCAGCTTACGCAGAGTTTTTGGCGCCGTTGGCATCTGGAGTATTTGCACATTTTGCAGCAACGCGTTAAGTGGTCGGATAGGACGACCCCACCCAAGACCGGAGACCTCGTGTTGGTAAAGGATCCAAACCTGCCGCCCCTCCGCTGGCGTTTAGGACGCATTGTTCAGCTTCATCCGGGGTCGGATGGTGTGCCCAGGTTTGCCGAGGTCCTGGTGGGGGACTCTGTTTTGAAGCGAGCGATCGCTACCCTCTCTCGCCTGCCCTTAGATTGAGTTGGCGGACAGTTTGCTACTGTCCGGGACGGGGGGATGTTCACGCCGCGATAGCCGGGCCGGGCGACACGCAAGCGCTTCGGGCCGCGGCCACCAGTGCGCCGCCAACCACCGTCCGCGCAACTCGCGCTCAGTTCGCCACCTGTGACCCGTGTGTGTTCGCTTTGAAAAGCGCCGGGAAAGTTTTAGCTGCCTATTAGGGCATTGTGTAGTTATAAGAGTGTTAGCTATAACAGTTTCCCATCGGGGTTGACTGAAGATCGTTTTGCCAGGCGCGCGCCGGCGAGACAGACATCAGCCCCCCTGGATTACGGACAGTATTCACTAAGTTAAGGTAGGCCTTGCTTTTAAGTAACTTAATTTTGCATGAGAAACCTTCGTTTCAATAAACTGTGGAACACAGTAGATGGTCACCACATTTGTGCGTGATCACCCGGTCACCAACATCTTGTTTATACACCAAAAGTTGCTTACACCAGACAACAGATAGCGCTAGTTACACACTACCAATAAAGGGGCCCAAGCTTGTTCTCTATTTCCTACATATAAAAAATTACTCTGTGAAGTAAATGTAAAGTGAGTGTCAGATATCTCTGCGTGCATGCGCGACTGGTGCATTTTTGGCGCTAGCTACAGTACATTTTTTTATTCTAAGCTTATGGAAAAGATTAGTTTTCGATTTTAACCGTGCAGACGTCAGTGATTACATACTCTTTGGAAACGGCAATGGAAGAAATGACAGTTTTGTATCAAAGGTACGACAGTTTCATAGAAAATTAAAATTTTTACTTAATTTTCCGGAATAATAAGTAGCCTATGTTACTCTTCAGCTCCCAAACTATCCCCATACCAAATATGACGTCGATCCGTTGATCCGTTTTGACGTGAAAGAAGGACAAACAAACAAACAAACAAACACACTTTCACATTTATAATATTAGTATGGAAGTATGGATTATGTAGACATATTGAGTACCTGGACGTCCATTTTAGAATAATTCAGGGTGATTTTGAAGTCATTGGCATGCATTCAGCCCATAAATGTACTCATAGTTTTTCCGTGAAAAGGAGTGGTGCCTGTACCGGCGCCAGTGCAGGCGCAGGGACGCAGGGTGACGCAGGGAAAGCGGGCCCAAAAATGGGTGAAATCCTTTGTTTTGGTGAAGTCCGAGGGCGAACTTGAATAAAGTCACGTTATAGTAGCGCCCGCGTTTTGTCGGGAGGCCAATGATATTTGAATATTAATTTATCCATGTTTTTTTTATTAAATTGTTATTTTTATTTGTTAATGTGATTAATTGCTGAGTATTTTACAATATGATTTTTCAGAAGTTAAAAAAATTACATAAGTCGATTTGCCTCATATTTGGAGAAAGGACTCTATATTATCATGAGTATGTTCTTATTTTAAAAGGATGCTCACGACTTCCAAGTCTTCCTTTATACTTGTGAGCCCGCCCGACCGAAAGAAGATCAAGACCATTTTGAGCTAATAATGAGTGTATATGTCGCAGCAGCAGCAGCAGCTCCCGTAGGACTTTGGGCACTTCTTCGTCAGCCCAGCGATACCTAGGTCGACCGACTGGCCTGCGCCCTACTGGCCGACCGAGGTATGCTCGTTTGACTGGGAGGAGGTCGCGCTATGCAGGGAGCAGTGGCGCCTTTTGTTGTCGGAGGCCAAGATCCACTTCGGGGTCATTGCGCCATCGTATTAAATAAGTAAGTATATGTCGCAGTGTGATAGATAAAGCCGTTCTTCTTCTTATCGAGTCGACGACAACCTCAAATACGGGCAGCCCAAAAAGCTGCAACCGCAATAGCTCGCTCAGAAGCCTCGTTCAGCTCCTCGTCCGTGCAAGTAGTCGGGCACGCAGGGCACCCAGTCATGTGTGCGATGGTCTGTTTTGGATGACCGCATGGCACAGCTCAGCAAGTATAGTTGCTTTGTCTATAGAAAAGCCCTCGATGTTAATAGAGAGCACTGTCAAGGCGAGCCCTGAAAAGGACCTTTTATAGCGAGCTTGGTTCTTAGAGGTAGCCATCGTGGTGAAAAGATTAGTCAGCCTACTATTTGTTTGTTGGTACAGTAGCTGCTCCCGGGGGACGCCAGGTGCTTTAGATCAGTGTATAACGGTAATAGTTTTAGAAATAATTCGATTGACCTTCTCTACCGTATGGCCATCAACCCCGGAATCACCCTAAATACTTTTTAGCAATAATTATATTTAATTACCTTCGTATTAAAGTTATTACAATTAGGGACGTGATTTTTTTTTGCGATAAATCGAAAGATCATATATAACTTTTCTAACAAACCATTTTTAATTGCTTATAATTAATTCAAAAAAAGTTTTTTTTTAATTTTTCCATTAAATATCAATATTATTGTTAATCAAGTTTTAAAATAAATTACAAAAAAAAATTAAGTAAGTAATTTTTTTTCACATCCCCAATAATTAATAATTATTAATAACGGTCGTATTTTGTAGCTTTAACAATACAATTGCGAAATGTTATTTATTATGAAAAAAGTTGGAAAATATTTAAAATCCCCCACAATGGGGTAAAGGGGGGGGGGGGGGTTAAAGTTTATACCTTTGAAACTTCCTCATTTCTGGTAAAATTTCATGGAAATATGAAAATTGGTTTATTATATCCACGTAGGCAAAGTGAAAAACAAAACCTAACTCGGGGGCACTGACCTCAATTAGAGGTCAGTGCTTGGACCCCCAAGCACTGCTGACCTCTAGTTATAGTTTATAGAAAACTGACCTATAGTTTATAAAAAAATATATTATAAATACCTACTTATAAGTAATAATTAAATGTTGTAAAGGCGAATGTTTCTTTGTGGCCCATCACGGCAAAACGACTGGACGGATCTGGGAGAAAAATAGGTCTAACACTTACTAAATATACAGGAAGAAATATCCTTGGTCACCAAAGTTCATCAAAAAAATATATCCAAGCATGTCCCTCTATACTTTTTTTGAGCATTAGTTGCTTGAACTATTAGTTTGAAATTCAAACTTGTTGACATTGACACTGACTGACTTATAGTTTTGACGCTTTCAAACAAATTTTTGGCAAAATGGGTCACTATTCAATTGGTTCGACTGTACCTATTTGAGCCGAGCCCGCTCCCGTCACGTAACACGAATACGCTGCTGTGATTGGATGATTCAATTTTAGCAAATTCAGAAACAAGTCAAAGTCAAATTTAGTGGCGTTTGCAATGAGTATTGATTTTAAGGCTGATGGGATTCCCCAAAATAGGGTATTTTAAATTATGGATTACTCGCAAATCACAAGTACTTAAATTTTGGAAAAAAATATATGTTATTTTACAGTTATTTATCTAGTGCTTCCGGCTGGTTTTTTCGATTGGTGTTATTTTACTGTGTCAAATAAAAACCCAAACATCCGTCTAATCGCTATCCAAATATCCTATTACTTGCAGTATACTTGGTTTTAGTTAATGAAAAATATACGAAAATAATTGTCTTTGTAATAGCCGAGGGATTCCGGTCGTCATAAGATTAAAATGAATTTAAAGTGGTTTTCGATTCGCGGGGCGCTCGCGAGTTCACAGTTCACTGCCGGCTGCCGCTGCGACCGCGTGAAGTGTATCGCGCGCGGCCGAGCAAGCGGTAGGGCGTTTGTGCACTACACTGAATTTTACCGATCCGGAAAAAAACGGATGCTTGTATTTTAATAATTAATTATTATAAATAATATAATTTATTTATTTCGTGTAGTTTAGGGTTCGAAACATTGAAACTACACGAAATAAATAAATTCTTACTATTATAAATGATTAATTATTGAAATACAAGCATCCGTTTTTTTCCGGATCGGTAAAATTCAGTGTAGTGCACAAACGCCCTTAGAGTGCCTATTTCGGTCGGGAAGCGTCGCTTTAAGTCACCGTAAGGGAGAAAACACATGTAAGCGGTGAGGTACCGCAACGCTGAAATCAGTGGCGAGCGTCCAGCGCCGATTTTCGCGTTGCGGCACCGCACCGCAGAAAATCCCGCGTTGCACAACGCTGATTTCTGCGTTGCGTCGAAGCGCCGCCTTGACACCGACTTCAAACAGATCAGTAAGTTCCAAGGTTAGCTTTTTTCTAATATTTAATTTTCTTAGTTCATAAAGTACTAAAGGACCTCACTATTACTTTGAATCATTTAAAGTTGAATGTGGACAAACGAACTGCTATTCCGCAACTTAAGTAGGTATGTACTCATTAAATATAGTTACTAAGTTGGATTTTCGTATAAGATAATGTTATTTATTTACACAATGTTAACATTTAAAGACAATCAAATGTTTTAGTTTAAAAAAGGTATTGTTTAATCTATATAAATAAAATTGGAGTGTCTGTTTGTAATATTAAAATAACCACTTTTTACTACATGCATTTGATTATATATACGGTACATTTACCAAAATAACATTTTTTACAATTTTTGTCTGTCTGTCTGTTTGTTCCGGCTAATCTCTGAAACGGCTAGACCGATTTAGATGGGACTTTCACTGGCAGGTAGCTGACTGATGTAAACTTAGGCTTTTTTTATCCCGGAAAAATATCACATTCCCGCGGGATAACGTCGTGTAGTCCACGCGGGCTAGGCCGCGGGCGGAAAGCTAGTTAATTAATAAAAGAACGAGATTGTTTACTCAAATTTTAAAAAGCGTTATCGTTACAACCACGCACCACCTATTAGGGTTCAGCCCTTTAAACTTTAATGTGTAGTTAAAATTATTGAAAATAGCATTTAAATCCGATGAGGGTTAGAGGAGCATTAGGTACTAAGTACTACATTAGCTGTCTGTGACGCGTTTATCGCAACCCGCCGGGAGTTCAATTACAGTCATGCCCGTGTCATTGCGAAGTGACAGCCCTAGACAGCTCACGCCCACTAAACAGGCTGTGAGGCGTTATTCTGATTTGAAGTCTATTTGAAAAACTGAAGACACTTTTGTTACTGATGCTTCTTAGAGCGCCCATCACATGAACCAGTAGGTTCCTTAGATGATAATAACTTTTAAAAATGCAGTCGCGTTGTCGAACAATCAATATCATATTCAGTTACAAATGATTAAGAATTAAGATAATATACTGTCATTTTAAAAGTACCTATGTATTAAAAAGCTGGGTATGGCTTGGGATATCTTTTTTGTAAATAAACACCGTGAAGGTACTTGCTACAAATCTGAATTAAAATTATCATTTAAATTGGATGAGGGTTAGATAAGATTTTTTTATACACAACAAGGTAGCACTTAGCCTTCATCACACTTGATTTTAAGTTGTGATTAGGTTGAAGGTGGAAGCGCACTATTCCCGGAATCCTAAATCACTGAGGAACTGCCTATCATAAAATAGATTAAAGAAAACTCTAACCTCGCGTCTGTGAGATGGTCAGACTTAGATAAGATGGTGGTAGCTAGCGGACTAAGAACAAGTCCTACCAGGAGTGGTTCATTACCTCTAAATTAGCTATCTGTGACGCGTTTGTCGTGACTCGTCTGGAGTTCAATTACAGCCATGTCCGGTGTCATTGCGAAGTGACAGCCCTAGACAGCTCCCGCTCTAGTTTTTTGACAATACGGTATTTTACTGATTTTTTTTTTATTTCTTTAAAATGTTTTTCGAAATATTAGCTACACAAAACAAGTTTTCATTTTGAATTATCTTGAATATTTTCAAAGATTTAGGATTTCAAACTTTATAATTAGACAAGGAGAGGACGCTATCTTAGTGACGTCAGTGGGTTAGTAGAGTCATAGTCACGCCATAGAAGATTTCGTTTTAGAAAGAGACAGCTATAGTCAAAATCAAACAGACTATAATTCTTTTATTATAAAACAGATTCAAATTATTTTTTCACATTTGGTATTCTTAATTGCAATATTGTTTAACGTCATCATTAAATATCTACACTTCAACAACAGTAAAATACCCTATTAACCAATATTATTGATTTGTACTATGGCAGCATAAAAATTTGAGGTCGCTGTTTACCTTTTTGCTTTTAACTTTCTTATTTTTTGTGTCTATTTTAAGTTTTAGTAGGTACTTACCTACATCCTATGTCAAAGCTTTATGTTAACCGACACTCTGTAACGTGTTCTTAAATGATCTATTTAGTGCTTATTAGTTTATATTGTTTCTATCGGTGAAGACCTGTAATTTGCATTCTGTTGTTATGTGTTTAACCTACTCCTGTAATTTTGCTGTTGGTCTTCCGAAAATAAATAATAATAATTATAAGCCGTTAGCTTGAAAATACTATATTTTAAAAACAGAAGACACAGAACAGATTTTATGCACTAACAACAAATAGGGTGACACCTTTTAAAATACAGGCGTGTTGTATACAAGGTATGAGCAAGCATACCACTAGGTATGTCATAAAGTAAGTAATAATCAGAAAAAATACCTCCCGTGTTCTGTGGTAGTAAATTGAAGTATTAAAATAATGCTACAGGTATATTTTTATAACGTTGTTCTTTACCCGTTAGTATCTATCTCTAACTTATACAAATTGAAATAAAATCTATGCATAAAAGTTTGTAAACCCATTCATACTCCTAAAGTATTTGCTGAAAATTGCTTACCCAGTGTAAACATATTAATTAATATAATTGTTTGTAACTTACCACACGATAAATTTATTGTTCAACCGTTACTTGAACGAAAACACATGTACGGTCACGAGTAATAATATGTAAACAACATAGAACTTTGTCACATTGAAGCGTTCCGAAACAAAACTGTGTGATGAAATGAAAACGAAAGTCACGATGAAGATGAATTTAGTGTTTGATATTGAAGAAAGTCGAAATAGATATTTTGACTGTAACAACGTTAGTTTTAAGTTAAGGCGCCGATTCCCGAAAATAGGTTATTTTAAATTACGGATTAATCGCAAACCACAAGTACTCGAAATTTGGAAAAAATAAATTTTGTTTTACAGTCTTTTATCTAGTGCTTCCGGCCGTTATATTTTCCATTAGTGATACTTTACTGTATCAAATAAAATTCCAAACATCCATCTGATAATAATTCAAATATCATATTACTTGCAGTATACTTGGTTTTAGTTAATGAAAAACATATGAAAATAATTGTCTTTGAATAGCCGAGGGATTCCGGCCGTCATATTTTTTTTATTATTGAATTTTAAGTGATTTTCGATTCGCGGGGCGCTCGCGAGTTCACAGTAATAAAGTTCACTGCCGGCTGCCACTGGGTCAGCGCGAAGTGTATCGAGCGCGGCCGAGCAAGCGTTAACGTGCCTATTTCGGTCGGGAATCCTTGCCTTAAACGACTGATTGATTATATCAGCCTTGTTTTGAGCCTTGTTGCTTCCAAGGCCGTTTAGGAGAGTTTAGCACAACTTAAATTTAATAAATAATTATCAACTCCGTAATAAAAATAAAAAAACTATACAGTATAAAACAAAGTGTTACCTAATAATTTGTAGATATGTTTTATTTATCCAGTAGGCAAATTGAAGAATTATAAGTAACTGTTTATTTGTTATGATGGCTTTCCATGATCCTACCACCTTAAGAACTGGTAAACTGGGGTTACTTTGATTCGAGGGGTGACTTTGTTGACAACGCTTGTTTGACTGCATTATTATTGTTTTCCATTTTTTTACTGACCTTTGGTAGCCTAAATTATACTATAGATAGAATGCCCATTTTTTACTTAATTACGAATAATACCGTTTTAATCACAGAACTCGGATTTTTTTTCTTTACTTTCCATGTTCTGTGATTTTTATACTATATACAGTACTACATAATTTTTTTAAAATAAGTTTTTCTAAAGTAACCCCAATCTACAAGGTTTTATATTTTTCTAAACCAGTGTCTTCATAATTTACAAGAATACTTATCATCTAAAGAATTTCTCGTATCATTCACCCTACGTCATGCAAAGGAGTTACATCGCAATTTAGACCAACCCTTAAACCCCCAGCTATCAAAATGTTAGCTTAATTTGAGCGTCTTTAGCCCATATAATGATTAGTATATGGACTTAGGACCCATTATTATAAGCGTACCGTAACGTAATGAGATTAACCAATGCCTGTTCACATAGTTTACATTACTAAACATTTGGATATTAATACATAACCATTAAGCTAAGCTTCGTGGAGGAGCCCGTGACGCTATGTTTAGCGCGCTCGTTGGATTAAGCACCTTTTATAATGGTCGGTCACGAGATGGGTGACCAAAAATGTATCATCACGAGCTCTTCCGTGCTTCGGAAAACACGTTAAGCCGTTGGTCCCGGCTACATTTGCAGTCGTTAATACCCACCAATTGCAATAATCGCATTAGGCCCGCTCCGCGTTGTGGGTCAAGGTACTTGTACTATTTATAAAACTCAAGTCCGATCTTGCATGGCATATTGCAGTCACCTTTGGGACGGCTCAGCGAAGTACCAACTAGCTGCACTAGACACGATCCAACGCTGAGAGACTAATTGGCGACAAAAAACTGGTGAAGAGCAAGTTTCACACCCTAGCTCACCGGCGCCGCCTGTCTGTCGGTCTTTTACAGACTATACTTCGGAGAGTGTGCTCAGGAGCTGCATGAGCTCATACCGCCATCCCCCTTCTTCCATCGGACATCCAGACGCACAGCGGGCTACCATCCTTTCTTGGTTGATATTCCTAAATGTAGCACCAAGCGCTACTCAACATCTTCTATATTGCGCACAGCAAAGGAGTGGAACTCCCTCCCTGCGTCTGTATTCCCGAGTACTTATAACCCGACCACCTTCAAAGCAAGGGTGAATAGGCACCTTCTGGGTTAGCTCGCTCCATCGTAGATCATGTCTTAGTTGCAGGCTTGATTGAGATCAAGAGCAAATCCATTCAAAGAAAAAAATAAAAAAAGTATTCTGTGGTCATGGGCTCATGGCCCCTTCTCCTTATCCATCCATAAGGAGGCCTGCGCCCCAGCAGTGAGGACTTGTAATGATTGATGGTGATGCTAAGCTTCAGAATTTAGTACATTCTCGTAATCATTTGTCGAAAATCGGAGTGTACATGTAACAGTCTATGTGATAAATACTGCTTGTCATTCAAAGAATTTCAGTTATTTTTGTACTGACTTTCAGACTGCAAACGATCCGGAAGATGAAAACAACAATGAGTCAGCGAAAATAATGATAAAGGAATCGTACGAGCAAAAACAGAACGAGGCGGACTTCCTTTAAAGTCTACGCCATAACAACCGTCTTTTATTACGTCAGGCAAAACACAGTCAACCACATAATACTGCCGTCTATAAGTATAAAGGCCGCTAAATGACATTTGGCCATTTTTCACTTTTTAATGCCATAATACTTATAAAAAAAAAACTCTATCGATCTGTCCAGGAACGGTAATTCTATCTTTCACCGTTTTCAAGATATCAAAAACGAAAGAGCCGCTAAATACAAAAATAATATACTTTGCATCGCATAAAGGTGGCTAAACACCATTTCTAGATCAGAAGGCAGCTAAAGTACTTTAACGTTTGGATCGCTTGAACATTTTTTCTATCAATGCTAAGCTAAAAAACAGTTATTAGTTTGCAAATAACTAAAGGGCAGCAAAGTTGGTTTAGCAGCTTTTTTAGCTTGGTTGCGTTGAAGTATAATACCTTGCGTAGACTTAACTAAAAGGCGGTTATAGGCTATTACTTAACTAAAAAGCAGTTAGAATCATTTAGCGGCCTTACAACGTTGTATTGTTACTACTTTTGCAATAAAAATACTATTAAGGAAAGCCATGTTAGTCAGTACGCAAATTAAAATAAATATTTTTTTCTACGTCTTGCATAACAAAAAAGGCGTTAAATAGCAATACATCGTTAAAAAGCGGCAAACTACACAAGCCGTTTAGTGCGTGGCAGTTTAGTGCGAGCGAACCAAAATATCAACGAGGCAGGACGGCGCGCGGCGTCGTGGTTCGCACCAAAAACTCATCAAAAAATATTGTTATCAAAAAATAAAAGTAATGAAATGACCTATGACTATGCATTAAAACCGTAGGCAGATTAAAACACATACCTAAGTATACATATTTTAATTTTGTTTCATACGCCACAAATATTTTTTAATTTTTGTTTTATACGCCAGAAAATGCCTTGACAATATTGAGAACTTTATTTCGACACAAATCCGTGTCAAGCCAAGTTCAAGCTAACAGAACTGGCGAGCAGCACCGTGTGTAATATAATATTACACGAACCATTTAGTTGGAGCCACTGCATAACTCTAAAACTATTATATATAAACATGTCAAATTTGGCTCTTAAATTAAGACTTACGAGATACATAGGTATGTGCTCTAAATTCCATAGTCACATCTCAAACGGTTATTTAGATATAAACGTCCAAATATCGTCATTTTTTATCACTACACGTTACAGCGTTTAGATATATTCATGTATCAAAACAAAGTTCTCAATATTGTCAGGACATTTTCTGCCGTATGAAACAAAAAAAGTTTTTTTTAATGTGTACCTTATACTTACTTACTTCGCTGTTTTTCTTTCGCCTATTTTGTGCCAGGTTGGACCAGTTGGGCCCGTCAAGCTTTTTCAGATCTTTGGTGACTTCATCTTTCCAGCGATACCTCGGGTGACCCACCGGGCGAAGACGTCCAGTTGGTTGCCCGAGATATGCTCTTTTTGCAGCGCGATCCTGACCCATCCTTTCAACGTGACCAAGCCAGCGAAGTCGGGAAACTTTTATTTCTTGATAATGTTTGGTTCGGCCACCAGCTCTTCTATCTCCAGGTTGTGTCTTTGCCTCGACTACCCGTCCTCACCTCTTGTTGGTCCCAAAATCCTTCGTAGAATCTTTCGCTCTGCTACTAAGAGCATAATCTCTTCCTTTAACGTAAGTGTCCATGTTTCACACCCGTGATGACGGTTTTGTAGACCTGTATTTTAGTGTTTCGGTTTATCAATTTGGACACCAATATCTTGTGGAGAGCTGCAGAGCATCTTAGTGCGTTGATTGTGCGAATACCAATTTCATTTTCCCTTTGATTAGTGTACTTATGTAATAGTGCACCCAAGATATTTAAAATTTTCCACACCTTTCTAGGTGGTGCCATTCACATGAAGGTCTTCTCGCTTGGATTTGCGGTCTTTGTATTTCTTCATGTGAAGGTATTCAGATTTCTCCCGATTGATTCTGAAACCTACTTGCTAGTAACTTTTAATGCCTGTCATTGCTTTTTTTTTTTGATAACAATATTTTTTGATGCGAACACAAACGGTCTTTTTAATAATCAGGGGGGCAATTGCGTAAGGTAATCGTATTAATTTGACAGTTCATATCGTATTCAATCGGCTGCAGTTTGTAAGGAATGACATTTATTATGATACAATATGAACTGTCAAATGAATACGATTGACTTTACGCAATTCCATAGCTAATGTCTAATGAATTTTAGTAGTGGTGGAGGTGGTTATTTTTTTAACGGTCTTCAGTGGTTAGTGCATACGCCCGGACAGTGAAAGGTTGAGGGTTCGAGTCCCATCGGAACTAGTTGTGAGACGGGTCGTTCTTTTTTAAAATACTTACTTAATTTTTCAATAATGCATTTTCTTTCAAGTTTGAATTAGTTATAGAACTCGCAGTATGTATTGTTCTGTTACATACTAATTACAATGAACGTAGATGTTACAGCTGAAGATGGGTGTGAATATAAACTTAAGATTAGCCGACTAAACTTAAGTTTATGTTTGACGAGTGGCTAATGTTCGATAAAATGTTTATTTGCGTCAAGTTATTTCATCATTAGCCGGCTAAACTGCACATTAGCTGAAGCGAAACGGTTAAAAATGTATTTGATAGATAAACGTTTATTTAATTTAAAGTTAGGTCTGTGAAAATTAAAAAATTTTTACTTCGTGGCTGGCCCCAAAATTTAAAGTTGTTCATATTGATAAACACTATCATCCCCTAAAATCTTTGTACTAATTAAAATTTTGCGGTGTACCTATATGCCAAATTTCAGCCAAATTGGTTCATTCTGAATTATCTTATTTTTAGGCCTTAGCAATACGTGGCTAACTAAATAAAAATAATAAATCTATATATATAAAATTCAAAGTCCTGACTGACTGACTGACTGACTGACTGACTGACTGACTGAGATATCAACGCACAGCCCAAATCGCTGAACCTAGAGACTTCAAATTTTGCACATAGATACGTTATATAGTGTAGGCATCCACTAAGAAAGGATTTTTGGAAATTCCACCCCTAAGGGGGTGAAATAGAGGATGAATGTTTGTATGAAAGTCCGTCAGTTTTGAAGTTAGGATCTTCAAACATTGTATTTAGGCTGGCAATTAAAAATTAATATTTACCTGTGTCAGCGTTTTTGACAATTCCACCCCCGAAGGCGTTGAAAAGGGGGATGAAATGTTGTATCTGGAAAGTCCTTCATTTGATTTTTTATTTAGGCTTATGGTCGGAAAGTAAAAAAAATAAGCAAAAACATGTTTCGTATTTTTTCGAAAATTAACCCCTTAGAGGTTAAACGGGATAAATAAACCTAAAAATCGATATGGATGTCGTTATTGAGGTTTTATGGGATGACGATTGCAAAAATGGCATTTATTTTGATGTTTAACACGCTGAACATGATTCAACCCCTAAAAGGTTGCAATAGGGGTGAAATTTTAAATGAAAAATCAGGGGTAAAATAGACATTTCAACTTGAAACTTTGTAGGCTTATTTCTTAAAACAAAGAGGCAACCCATTTCGTAATTTTCCCAAAATCAAACCCAGGGGGTCAAATAGGGGATGAATATGTGTATAAAAGTCCGTCAGTTTTGAAGTTAGGATCTTCAAATTTTGTATTTAGGCTGGCAATTGAAAATTTATATTTTCCTGTGTCAGTGTTTTTGACAACTCTACCCCCGAAGGGGTGAAAAGGGGGATGAAATGATGTATCTGGAAAGTCCTTCATTAAATTTATTATTTAGGCTTATGGTCGGAAATTAAAACAAATAAGCAAACACATACCTATTTCGTATTTTTTCGAAAATCTACCCCTTAGAAGTTAAATGGGATAAATAAACCTAAAAATCGATATGGATGTCGTTATTGAGGTTTTATGGGATGACGACTGCAAAAATGGCATTTATTTTGATGTTTAACACGCTGAACATGATTCAACCCCTAAAAGGTTGAAATAGGGGTGGGGTTTTGAATGAAAAAGCAGGAGGTAAAATAGACATTTCAACTTGAAACTTTGTAGGCTTACTTCTTAAAACAAATAGACAACCCATTTCGTAGTTTTCCGAAAATCAAACCCAGGGGGTAAATAGGGTATAGAAACCTAAATCATCTTAAGTACCCTAAAAGTTCTTGGTAGGTTAATGCCCGAATACTCGTACGCTACTTATCTTTGGGAGCGTCTCACACATCCGTATGAAAGAGATGCCATGATGTTTGAGACGCTCCCAAAGAAGATTTGCGTACGAGAATTCGGGCGTAAGCTACTCAAAATTAACTTTTTGATTGTGAAACAGACACTTATTATATACTAGCTTCCGCCCGCGACTTCGTCCACGTGGACATTCGAGAAAATACTTAGGGGATCAATAACCAGGATAAAAAGTATTCTATGTTTTAATTTCATAAAAATCCGATCAGCCGTTTTTACGTGATTAGGCGGGTCCTCCCTCACCAAGCGAGCAGCCTCGTGCGAGGCCCGCCGCACGTGGCAAATGTTCTGCCTCGCGCGAGGCTGCTCGCTATAAGAGGGAGGACCCGCCTAATCACGTAAAAACGGCTGATCGGATTTTTATGAAATTAAAACATAGAATACTTTTCATCCTGGTTATTGGTCCCCTAAGTATTTTCTCGAATGTCCACGCGGACGAAGTCGCGGGCGGAAGCTAGTTAAATATATAAAAACGAAAGGTGACTGACTGATCTATTAACGCACAGCTCAAACTACTGGTCAGATTCAGCTGAAATTTGGCAAGCAAATAGGTATTATGACGTGGCTTCCGCTTTTGTAAAATTCAACCTGTATGTGGATATTTAAAACGAAAGCATGCGTTCCCCGAAGCCGCGGGCGATAACATCTTGTAAATACATAAAGATTTTGTCGTTTCCCTTTTTGATTTTTACGTCACACTGAACTTTTTTGTTTTGTTAAACATAATAATTAAAAAGTTAAAATAGTAGTAAATATTGTTAAATTTTCTCTCCCTTCGCGAAAACTTACACAGGCTTACAATGTTTTGACCTAGTTCAAGTTAAGCCAATTGGGGATTTGGCTCATCAAACAAACAACGTAACATAAACAAAACAAGCCAATCTAAGGTAGCTTAATACAAATTACAGGGAATTGTTGATCTGGTTTATTTGCTCATAAATATTATTAAAAACTAACCTTTACTTGGTATAATATACCGTGTTAATATATTATATTGAAAATCAAGTAGCAGAAAAAATCGACCCGTCTCACATCTAGCTCCGGTAGGACTCTGACCCACGACCTTTCACTGTCCGGCCGAATGTTTCAACCACTGAGTGAGTGCTAGTTGTGAGACGGGTCGATTTTTAACACCGGTATCACGGGTTCGACTCCCACGATTCCCAGTGAGGATACCTATTGTATTCGGTTTGGTTGGTGGTAGGTCTAATATTCAATATTTTCAATAATAAAAATTGCACTGTGAATGTAAAAAAGTAAAAATAATTTACTCGGTACAGTTGACATTATTAGGTATAGGTATACATATTATGATCTATAAAGATTTTACCTTTAGTAAGTTAAAAATAAATAAAGTTAGTGCCTTGCACACAGCGTTTATCGTCGCGTCGTCGAGGCGCGTTTGTAGCGCTTCAGCCGAGTTTGACAAGCAGTAGTTGCAATGGTCTACTACAGCACAGAACACGGAAATATTTTTTTCTCTTGGTCTACAGATAGCGGGGAATTCACTATCACACCGGCCCAAGTGTGTCGCTTGCCCGTATTCAGAACACAACACGGCGGGCCATCATGTAGTCTTTCGGAGAGCTGCAGTTTGGTCAACTGTCAACACGATGGCAAAAAGCAATTCCTCATGTATTCTTTCTTTTTAATGTACGCCAGGATCGGCATTTTCATGACACTCGGTTCTTGTATGTAAAACTATGAGTGTGTGGCAGATTGCGGACAATTGCCCTTCCGTTGCCTGCAGGTGGACTGATGACTGAGACTTGCGAGCGTATTGCGTATGTATCATAATGGGTTTCAGGTATATTAGTCCAATCATGACAGCCGATTAATCATGCAGAATCCATTTGCTGCTAATTTCAGTTCTGATTCCTAATTGAGATCGTTAACAGAAACAGATCAAATCATACCATCCAGCAGGTCTATCGTACAGTCGGTAATGGGTAACTTTGGACAACAGCATTAACACCCTTTTTTTATTAGTTAGTACAATCCTTTTATGGAGTGAAACTGATGTGATTTGGTTTACACTTGTCCTTAGTCAGTCCGCCTGGCATATCTCATGTAAGTCTGGTACCATAATATCTTATCTAAGTCTGACACCATAACATCATTGTTACTCTATCAGTAGCACAATATTGAATTTATAGGTCAGAGGAGCTGAATAAAATACGGAATAACGATTGTAAAATAATGATAATTATATTCAGTTTAATTATTTTCACTAGGAAGCTAATACGACTGATTCCTAGCACAGCAGAATGCAAGAGAGAAGTGAAAGTGATTTCATAGGAACGAGAGACTGATCGAATGAGTGAGGTTGATCGAACGAATGAGCATTTGAGTGGGGATTGAATGAACAATAATTATACTTTGGCATGAAGTCATGTAACTTTCCTTTAATTATAAAAACATAACAAATAATTACTTATTAATCTTATTGATGAATTTTTGCTAATTAAATTAAATAATAAATCCTACACACAATAATGCTATAAACATCATTATTTTCAGCATTATTGTGTTTAGGCAGTTAGAGCTAAGATAGCCCGTTCCTCAATGATTGAGAACTCTGGGAGAAATGCGCTTCCACCTGAAGGCAGAAGCCTTATCACCACAAAACATCAGGTGTGATGAAGGCTAAGTGTGGGTAGCACTTAGCCTTCGTTGTGGTTAAAAAAACCTATTCCTCAATCTGGACTGGACAACTTTTACTATAGGGCCAGCCACGAAATCGTGAAAGAAAAATTAGCTGTCCCATTCACTTTGGTTGACTCGGTTTTGGAACAGCTGATTTTTTTACGTTACTTAGCGAACACAATAACAGGCACCCTAGCAACACCCTAGTAAAAGTTGTTCGTATTGAACAAAAAATTCTAAATCTGTGGTATTGAAGGACCCTTTCAACCCCTGAAAGGTTCTTATTAATCGGTTTCTTATTAAAAAAATAAGGGTGTGTACCTACTTATGGTTGATATTGTACGAGAGCTGTAGTGCTACTGTGGTGATCGGAAGCATATAAAAGAAGAACACCAATCTCTAAAGAGATAATTTAATGATTTCAGCTAAATTGCTATCTACTGAGTTTATATTACCTACATGTCCGTTTTGTTGTTGTTTGTAAATGTGTATTAATCACTACTAAACGAAGAGTAGCAGTGCACCGAAGAATCACCAAAGGTTATGTATGAGGCACTATTTGTAAGAATGAATTTCGTAAATTGGTATTATTTCTTAGAAAATCGTTTGAAAATTCGATGTCACCAAATTAAGAGCATTTTATGTACACTCGACAGCACATCAAGTTAAACAGTTGAACTGCGATAACAGCCTTTATTACGTACGGCATAAAGGCGGTCTCAAGGTCAACATGTATAGTCTGATGTGCCGCCGTGTGTCATTAAAATTAAAATTAACTTGTACTACTCTGAAACGGAGGAGCTGCCACGGGGCGAGTCAGTGGCGCAGTCGTTAGCGCGCTCGTCCTGCGATAATTGAGGTTAAGTAACTTTGGCAATGGTTGGTCACGGGATGGGTGACCAAAAACTTTTCAATTAGAGCTCCACCGTGCTTCGGAAGACTCGATAAGCCCTGGCTGAATTTGCATTGGTCAATATTCCTCAACAGCACTGGGCCCGCGTGGTGGGTCATGGATGGGGAAATTAAAATGGATTGAGGTGATGAGACCTTGAAGAACGCCTATTTATTTCATTCTTGACACGAAATTTTGAAGCGATTTTATGAAATTACTCGCCGACGAAGTCGCGGGTGGCCACAAGTTTTGTATACAAAATGCAAATAAAATACGATATCATTGAAAGTAAAGAGAATTATGTACAAATCATAAAAATTAACTTTTACGACTAGGTACCTATATAGGTACCTACTCTGAAACGTGTCGTGTCAACGGCTTCGTAGTTTTCCTTTGTACACAATACAATCCAAAACGGTTAGCATTTACCAGCGCAGCGGTCGTTCTAAAAACAAATTAGTTTGTCTGGACTTATAAGTTTAAACAGAAATTATTTACAGCAAAATACTTACTCAGGTAATAACATCTCCCCGGAGTGGGAGAGCGGAAATTAGAAACGTCTGCAATCTCCTGGGTCGTTCACCCATAAAAATAAAAATTGTTAACTTTACCCGCACCGCGAAATACCTGGGCCGGCAGGTAAGGAAATGTAGTAGGTACAAACTCTGGGAAATCGGGTAAAATACTTTTTATTTATTTGCTTTAGCACGTTGTGATTCGATTTTTTAAATAAATTGTGTACAAGAAAATCAAAACTTTGAGCAAATAAATGTAGGTAAGTACTTATATTTTCTTTTTATAGGTACTTACCTATTTAAACAAGCTGACATAGGGATCATTATTTAGCATCTTTCATCGACTCCGTAATGAGTATATCTACGAAGTTAAAGCAAGTAAATAAATTGAGAAAGTTTCAAGATTTAAAACTGATGGCCGCTACTCTCGGGAAGCTGACAAAGTTGAGAGCTTTTTTCTTATTCTCTATTTTCAAAGAACAAGATACCGAATGGCATCGAAAGTCGTTATTTATCGCAGTACTCTGGCAAGTAAGCGGTCGATTTAAAACTTGTAACTCAGTACAAGTATCTTGTGGTCACGTTATTGTTTCGTCAACTCCGTAGTGAATAATATCTATGAACGACTCCGTAGCTCAGTGATTACAGCATTCGCCCGGACAGTGAAAGGTCGTGGTCGTGGTTTCGAGTCTCATCGGAGCTAGTTGTGAGACAGGTCGAAAGTAAAATCAATCTAAAATTAATCCATATCTATGAAATTAAAGCAAGTAAATAAATTGACAAATTTTCTAGATTTAAAAGTGATGGCTGGTGGAATGAGAAGCTAACAAAGTTGAGAGCATTTTCCTATTCACAATTTTCAAATAACAAGACATGGCATCGAGTCGCATTAGTGTATATGTCGCAGGCGGATGGTTGAATCCGGCGGATGGTTAAGTATGGCAGCATGTACCCCTCGGAAGTCCTGTAATACACGTTATAGGTAAGAAATTTTAGGCGATCGCGAAGCGCAGCGAAGCGTAGCGAAGTGCAACGAAGCGATCATCTTAAATTTCGTGGTTATTTTTTTTGTCACTCCGTCAACTTATGGGACTATAAAATAGCTTACGGAAAAAAATATCGGCCTAGGCGTTTAATTGAATGGCGGATTCAACCAGTTATTGTTATGAAAAAGTAGAAAAGTATTCTATTCAAATTAATAAACCGCCTCTGTGGTCTAGTGGTTCACACCACCGATTTCAGACCATGAGGTCCTGGGTTCGATTCTCAGTTGGGGTACATATTGTATTCGGTTTGGTTGGTGGTAGGACTTGTTCTTAGTCCGCCTGGCTAGCTACTGCCGTCTTATGTAATTCTGATGCCATAATATTGATGTTTTCAGCATTATTGTGTTCCGGCAGTTAGAGATAAAATAGCCAGTTCCTCAGTGATTGAGGATTCTGGGAGTAGCGCGCTTTCACCTTCAGCCTTAACATCAGGCGTGATGTAGGCTAAGTGCTACCCCGTTGTGGATAAAAAAAATATAAATTAATCAGAGTCAGATGTGTCTCATTGGGGTCAAGGGTTAAACTCTAAACATCAAAGGGTTGAATCTCGACTTGTGAAGAGAAGAGCCCTTCTGAACTAACGAACGACCGAGGGAATGCTACCACTTGCACTAGTTACCGACTAAGTGACTATACAGCAATCGAGACCAAGGTCTTAATATTATAACACAACCTACCTGATATAATGAATTCTGTAATAATTTGGTTTTGGAAATTCCGCCGAACTAATTCGATCAATAACAAATTATTTGTGTATTTTATTGGGTTGATCGGGGATTGGAAACTATTTATAACAAGGTATACGAGAGGCTATTTTGCTTTATTGACAAGGTAATTACGTTTTGCTCACTCGTTAGTAATTAAAGGACGTATTGACTTAGATTTGAGCCAAGTTTGGGTTACAAAAACATAATAATTTCTATGTACAAATAGTAAATCTTCAGTAGGCCTAGTACCTATGCATCGCGAGAAATTTTGTCGACTCTTTTCTGACTCATAAAGTATTTTTTCCCGTTCACAAATCGCTACGGTAAGCGAAACAGCGACACGCTGTGTCGTGAATAGCCGGAGCCACACCGAACGATACAACGCGCTCCCATCGCGCGCGCTGCCTCGCGCGATCCAAGTGATCAACTTTATACACGAAACGCAAAACCCGAATCTTCGGTACCTGTCCTTCTCACTCTCTAGCCGGGACAGAATCGAGTGAAAGGGGCGGGACTAACCGAAGTTTCGGACTAGCGTTTCAGAGTACGGTCCCTGGATCGTGTATCGCGTAATCGCGATTTAAGATGGATTACTCGGTGTGGCTCAGTCGATCAAATTATCGTGGTGCGCATCATGCTTGCCTTACAGGACTCTGAAACCGGACGATAAAAAAAAACAAACACATAGTTTCAAAAACGTCGCAAAGAAAATGTACTTAAAGGTTTTATTATGTGAAATGTGCATGCAGGACATAATTTCCAAGAATAATTCGCGGAGGCGTCAGTGGTCGCTTGTTTATGGACAAAGTTAGATGACCCCCATTCACCAGGTCGTCACGTACACTCCTGCGAGTCTCGTAAAATGCGAATTATTGTACCGCAACATTCTATTTTCCACTGACTGTATTAAAAGTTTTAATTCTGAAGCAAAATTTCGCTCAACGGTGAACTTAACGATGATGAATGTAAACTTAACGATGATGAGCTTACGAGTATGACTAATGATAATATTATATTTTCTTACGGTAAGGTCACACCTAAGGTAAGTATTCGCAATAACTTGTGTTATGGATACTAGACTAAAGTCACTTTTGTACAAAATTCTTGTAAAATTGGCTGATTTTGACGACTATAGACTATAGATTATAGATCGTTTGATAAATTCAGTAGCTAATGCGATTGCCTAAGTGGCCTACTACGTGACTGATGCCCGAATACTCGTACGCTATTTATCTTTGGGAGCGTCTCACACATTGCTCTGTCACTTTTAATGTCAAACGTATGAAAGAGATGCCATGATATTTGAGACGCTCCCAAAGATAATTAGCGTTCGAAAATTCGTGCGTGATAGTTCCAGAAGTTACATAGCGCGTTCAAACAAACAAAGACAAAATTTTTCGAATGTTCCCTACACCGGTTAATGTCCTCGATCGGGCTAAGGGAGCAAACAATCGCTTCGCCTTCATCAAAATTAGAAGTCAGTTTCTAAATCTACAGCCGTTGTTTAGACTCTTTGTTAAGTTGCATTAAAGTGTAAAGGTTATCTACATCACTATTTCAATATGCTATCAGCATGCTGTGGACACATGATCTGCAATGCTCTTTAACACAATAATTTGCTTGGTCCCGCCGCGTCTGGCCAAGCAACAACTCATAGCGAAGTTCAATAACGCAAGTTCCTTCGAAGTGGCCAATAAAGAGTTTATCATTACCCTTTTCATGCTAGAAAAACTATAGTTATGGTAATCGAATAGTAATCTATACCGTCCTTCAAAAGCTGTCAAAGTGCTGCTGTCAACTAAGTATGTATTGAATTTCAGTTCCATAGAGGACCGAAAGAGGCGCTGCTTTGGGTATCATAAGGTTTCATCATGGTTTCATACAAAATAATACGATCACGATAACGGTTACCATAACGACCTATTTTCGTGCTAGGGCTACAGACATCAAACACGAAATTATATCGCGGCGACGTAGCCTTGTTTATTACGATGAGATTATTGTCATGATTCTAGTTAATGGCAACATTGTTACTCGGTGGCGCGGTTTTGCTTTGCTGTGATTGGTCAACGTATTATTGCGTGGACCAATCACAGGGCGTACTTTGCCCGCCAACAGGCGACATTGGCAAGGAGGCTTGTTTGGTTGAGGCGTCGGAAGAGAGCGCAGTCTTGTCTTGGCGGTTAAGTGCGATAGAACTGATACAATTAAACTTAGGCCCTTAAGCAAAAGTGTTTGTATTCTAATCTTTTATGAAAAATATACATACAATCCTTATCGAAGCATTATCTTTCATTCACCTGCAGCAGACCTACCATCCTGATGAGGAGTCATCAAACTTCAGAAGCGGTATGTACCCACGCAATTTTTGATTCCGATAATAAGAATAATTCTTTGCTATAATAATGCCAAATGAGTTATTTTATTCTCCTTACGCAGAGAAAAGATAAATGATCCAAAACCTATGTTACTACGCTGAAATTTTAAATACCTTTGCGGCGGATTGTGTTTCGTATATGGTCGGGGCTATTCTCCGGCGAAACGGACATAATCTAGATCGCATTTGTGTTTGAATTGATTGTGTTCGTATACGGTCGGGGCTACCCTCCGACTATACTAACATAATCTTAAAAGTTTACATTAGCTTAATACTAAGATTTTGCTAATTCGTGATCGGGGCTACTCTCCGATCGAGTTAGTTGAGTCTAAAGCGTTAAAATTTAAGTATTTGTGTGGAGGATTATATTTCGTACATGGTCGGGGCTACTCTCCGACGGAACGGACATAGACTATATCGCACTTCTATTTGAATTGATTAATTGTGTTCGTGTACGGTCGGGGCTACCCTCCGATTATACTAACATAATTTAAACGCGAGTATGTGGTTGATATTTTCTTATGGCACGATAATAGCGTGTCTTGATTATGTTTAATTTACATGATGTATTAAATGTGGATTGTACAGAATTTATGATTGGCATTATTATAATAAAGAACTTGTTAATAGTATGCTATTTATGCTGTTTATAATCGTACACATGGAGCTATGACTAGCAGTTTTGGCTGTGTATACATGTAATATTCTAAATAATTAATGCTAGATTGGAACTACTGTTTAATAGTCCTCATCGTTTTTATTAATCAGTGTTAATACACAGATTACATTATTATGAAAACATGTTTTTTTATATACTCAAGTCGATAAAAGAAAAAGTAACGTTGTAAAATCTACCTACCTGATAAATGATTTAAAATTGGTTTCTTATACTAGCTTTCATTTAGTCGTATATTTTTTTTTTTTTTATAGTGTTTACTGTTGCACAGAGTAAAATCACTTATGGTTACTAAACCTTGCATACAATCCATGTTTTAACGTGATAACTAATACCAACAGTGGATAAAAGAAAACGATAAGTTATGGGGCTTAGCACCTTGATAATTTATTTAAGAATGATTTAAGATGATTGGTTGCTTACATTTAATATTGTTACAACTGATGACAACCCTAATAGATTTTCCTTTTGTTTGTTGTTTTGAGTAAGTGAGTCATGTATGCTTACTGGTTACCTACGTTACCTGGTAAGATTGGTTACGTAGGTATTATTTAAAATTGAATTCTGGCTTTCTATTTATTGATACATTAATTTTTTGGTATTAATTTTGTGGATTAAATGAATACAAAGATGACGGATATAAATAGGAATACGAATTCTACTATTCGAATGTTTTTAATTATGAGTTTTGATTTGACTATTTTGACTGCTCATTGGGTAGGTACAAGAGATACATTGAATTTCTTGTTGAAATGCATTTAATTGAACTTCAACTAGGTCTTCTTGAACAATGTTTGCAAACTGGACGATGCAAAAATATCCTTTTATTTAGGGGGCGGTGTACGTTTGAAGCATACACTCGTCGGACATTAGGGGGTGATGTATGTTTGTTAAAATACATCGGATCGGATATGCGATTTAAAAGAATCCAATATAAATAAAAAGGGAATGAGGTCAAATGTTCAATATTCGATTCCTTTTTCTATTACCACGCAGTTTAATAAAATAGTGTGTCAAGTAAATCCCAATTTGCCAGTTGAAAAAAAAAATATTTTTATTCAATTATTAGATATTAATGAACATATAAATACCGTAAATAGTAGACAGAATCGCCACTGAATAGCTAAGTTGGAATTCATTATTCGCACCACAAAAGTAATGGGCCATGTGTGTCGCTTAAAATCGGGCCATATGGGTCACTTAACATCAGGCCATGTGTGTCGCTTAAAATCAGGCCATGTGTGTCGCTTAAAATCAGGCCATGTGTGTCGCTTAAAGTCAGGCCATGTGTGTCGCTTAAAATCAGGCCATGTGTGTCGCTTAAAATCAGGCCATGTGTGTCGCTTAAAATCAGGCCATGTGTGTCGCTTAAAATCAGGCCATGTGTGTCGCTTAAAATCAGGCCATGTGTGTCGCTTAAAATCAGGCCATGTGTGTCTATAGCTCAGTTGAGTAGCCATGTGAGCTACGAGTCGGCCATATGTGTCGCTTATAATCAGGTGTGCAATTGCGTGGGGTAGTCGTATTGGTTTGACGGTTCATATCGTGTTCAATCGGCTGCAATTTGTATGGAATGACATTTATTATGTAATCAAAAGCTGTCAAATGGATACGATTGACTTTACGCAATTCCATAGCAGACCATGTGCGTCTTAGCTTGAGTAACCATGTAGGCTAAGAATATGTCGTCCATGTGAGTCGTTTACGATTAGGTCATACGTAACTATAAATAACGTGTCGTATAGGAGCTATAGATATTCGACAAATGTGAGTCGCTAATGATTAAGCCATGTGTGCCAACAGTAGGTAGTAACCGCTTGTTGAGTATCAATGTGTGTGGTCGGAGTAGGAAAGGGTTCATGACCTTGAGATCTGTTTCATTAGCTCAGTATAAGCAATAGGCTACCGATTGAGTTTGACGTATTCCGTCGCAATGCAATTATAAGTCAACACGTCAAGCATCCAGCTTGTCAACCAAATAGAATATGAAACATTATCGTTTGCCATGGTATAATTCACTCTGGTATTCATATATTGTACCAAATACAAGACATATGTGACACAGACAGACGCTGACCATTAAATAGATTAAAAATTCGTAGTGATTAGTCGCTAATACACATCAATCTTTATTGAAAAAAAAAAAGTAAGGATTGATTTGTAATATATCGATATGAAAGTGGATGTAGGTCGAAGGTTTATACTATGTATTACTAGACCATTTGGACATTTGTTATCATAAAAAAAAGTAATTTTATATGCAGTTATAGCAGACGACTGAATTAGTTTCGAAAGGTACTAAGAGTCCCGACTTATTTTCCCTTATAGTAGTTGGATAAGCTAGCTGCTCTTATTTTAAAATATAATGTCTCGAGTAAAAGAGATCGAAAGCTGACCTCTCTTTTTCCGCGGTGACATCTGGTTTACAAGATTATATACCTTTGATCGTCTGAGAGACAAATGTATTTTTTTTTTATTCTTCACAACAGGCACAATAACAGACAACAGACAGAACATTAACTACAAAGAACAATCATTTATGATAACTTCGAGCGTGTCTGCGCCCAATTACAATTGTGCACAACACTTTTAGTTTTACAAACTAATTACTAATTCGACAGCTTAAAGTCAGTAACAATAGAAAAGAAAAATACTTTAAAGTTATATAAAACAAACATAATTTTTACTGTTGCAATATCGTTCTTTTGAAACAATTTAAGCTACAATTAAAAATGTCAACGTTATTGCAAATTTCATTATAAAAGGAACACATTCTCAGCAATGGACTATTCTGCGAAACATTGTTTCTGGCAGAGGATTTACAAAATAGTTGTTGATTACGCACTGACCGACCGGGTACTTTAAACTTTAACAACTCTAGTAACCTACTGTCAGAGCGTCCATTGGCAATCGAGTGGAGCATACTCAGATCATTCATTTCTTTCATATGATTAATGTTCTTCTTAGAATTATGGTTGTGGATGGAGAGTTGATAATCCAGTGAATTTTCTATAAATTTCAAGTATTTTGACGACCTCTGTGGACGAGAGGTGTACGCACCGGTTTTCAAGGTGCCGCTATCTCTAGAGGTCCCGGGTTCGATCCCCGGTCGGATAAATGTTGAAAACGAACGAACCCGTCGTTGTTTCCAATTTCCATAATACTAGTGCTTAAGCAACTATACTTTGGTATTGGAATAATGTAGGTGATTGTGTCCAATATTCATTGTAGTTTGGCAAATTCACTACAGAAGGATAAATAAAACACAATGCACTAATATAATTTATTTGTTCTAATGTTTCCGAGGTCAGAAAGCGTACACGGGTCATTGAAGGGAAAAGGCGACAACTGAATAGAGGAGCACATCACCTACTCCCTCACCGATGCCTCGTTGTCAACGCCACTTTATCTAGAGGATTTCCGAGCCATCACTTATTCCTTGGATCTTGGAGACTGTATATAAATATAGTATCGGCATTGGATATTAAAACTTGATGGCGTAATTTCGTTAATTTCAAATAATGTGACTGTTATGTTTCGAAATCCAGTTTTGGCATATTTGAAACTAGCTACTACAATGACTATTAATTCGGAGTAGGTATCGAACAGGGAATGGTTTTAGTTGGCGAGTTTAATATTTATATTCTATTTATTTATTTATTTACTGGAAGACCAACTGCTTAACCTAATACATTAAAAAGCTTAAGTAAACATAAAGCCGTTTACAGGTCTTTACAAATAAGACACATTGGATACACATACATAACTTTGAAATATAACTAATATCTAAGTGTAATTTAGCAACGATCACCGTAAAATAAGCGGCTTACAATACGCTTTATTGACGCCTCGCTATAGTGTTATAGAGATGAAAATTTATCTGTTTCGAAAGTATATTAAAACTATTACCTACTCGCTCAGTACCTAATCATTTCCATAATTGTTTAGATCTGGTCAGACGAACCACTTAATAATGTATTGATTTGGTTAAATATGTGTGTTGTGAGTTTACTGCTTCCAGATCCCAATTTTAGCATCCAGTACTTACAGCAAAGTGTACGTGCTGTGGCAATGAGGGGAGATAACGATGCTGAAGCTGCATACTCTGGGGTGATCGTGCCGCGCCCGTGGGTTGTGGTTGTAAGTCCGATTGAGACGAGTGGATCGCTGATACTGGAGTTAAATTATGTTGAAGTATATATCATGACATGTATCTTATTTTACTAATATTATAATTGCGAAGGTTTGGATGTTTGTTCCCCAATCGCGGCAATCGGCTGAACGGTTCTTGATGAATTTTTGGAATCTCTTGTCTCTGGAATCTCGAGAATAGCATATTGGCTACTTTTGACCCCGGGAAAATATTTTATTTCTCACGGGGAAACAGCGTGAAGTTCATGTGGGTGGAAAGCTGTTCATGATTTTATTTATCCTATTTCTATCCATCGTAAACTACTTCTTCATATCTATTCGAATTATAAGTAATTAATATACTTTCACTATATTCGTATGAATATGAATAATAAAATTGTTGATAAGAATGCGGGTCATGCTCATACGGGGATAACTTTTAGACACTTTTAAGTTTTGATATTAAATTGGGAACTTGTTTAAAATAATTTATTGATCCATTATTAGAAATGATAATAATATGATCTTTTGATTTTCATGTACCTACGGACTGGAACCATGTATTGTGCTATTCTAACAGAGGCAAAGAATAATGCATTGGATTTGGTGCCGGAAGCCCTGGACGACTGGTTGACAAGTTGACAAAGCAGATAATTGTTATGACGGTTCAAATTGTGCCTACGGCGGCATCTTCATTAAAAGTGTAACTTCCTTGTAAGAATATTATTTTCATTTAAAAGGTAATAATCCCTATTACGAATATACCTTTAACTTACAATTCCTATCGTCCACATCCATATCTTGACATAATTCAAATTGTGTACTATGGATGGCAAATATGTATTTATAACTTGGTTTGTTGATTGTTGCTCATATCTGGTTAAAAATTGGTAACTGTGGAGGGGTCGTCAGTTGTACTATTGTAAGATTTTTATATATTGTAAGGACTAAACTATGTCAAACTTGGCGATGATTAATTTCATGTAGTTTTAGGACTGTGATCCTTTTATGACTCGTAGTTGCTTTTTCCACCATTTGGGTGAAGTGTTTTATAAGAGTTAGGGCGTTTGTGCACTACCACTGAATTTTACCGATCCGGAAAAAAACGGATGCTTGTATTTAATTAATTACTATTATAAATGATTAATTATTAAAATACAAGCATCCGTTTTTTTCCGGATCGGTAAAATTCAGTGGTAGTGCACAAACGCCCTTCCTGTTAACAGACTACAGCAAAATTCTGTACCTATTCCTATTCTAGCATCCTTGGGGATTTTGCTTTTGACACCGTCTTATATTCTCGAATGTAACTTGACAATGCATTGATGTATACTACCAAGTACCAAGCTAATTCATTTTTCTTTTTTTACCCATGACTAATGCTTATATAGATTACAACCAGACTTTACTTTAATCATTCCATATACACATAATTAAGTAACAAGTATAGTTCCAAAATAAGTTTTCTATTAATAATAGTCGCTTGCTAACGAATGTCATGATTACATTAATTTGTACATTGATTCGAATACTTATTGAATAGTTCGTTGTTGATAATTTATTTGATTTGATTATGTATTAATTTACGATTTACATATAACAATGTTTACACGGTAAAATCTAATACCTATATTGTAAACAAATCATCGTCTAAATATTATGTAATTGTAAAAGATTATTGTTGAGCATTGTGAAATATAATGTATTTGTTTCAATTAAGTACTTATGTTTTAACATAAGATTTACACGATCTTTTATTGCCACTCTAAGATTAATCTAAATATGTATATAGTTGTAAGATTTTACTATTTAGAATTAGTTGTGTAATTAATTGATTTTAAATACTTTTAAACACATCTGTGCTGTCCCTGGTTACAATGGGTGTACTCTACTCGGTCAGATTAAAATCCTGACTAGACTAATATATACAGGCACATCTTGTTGTAGGTATAATTGGTAGTCATCAACAACTTGAACATTAATCTATCAGATACCTGCTTATGTAGATACATCACCATCATAAAGCAAAGTAGGTACCTAGTTTAAACTACTTTCTGTTACTTACTATTATTCAATTATACCGCACAACTTATTTTGGTATATATTAGTTATATTTGTAATGACAATGAGCATGTGTAAACTTTATGTTATCAATACGGATGTGTTTACAATTTTATTGCAGTAAATTGCATCATTTCATTCATTGACAATGAGCAGTTGTCACCAGCGTGACAATGCAAAGATTATAGACGTGTACATAAGTAAGTACTTCTATTATAAAGCTTTTCCTTTTTTTTCAAAAAGTTTGTCAAAATATTGACAGTGTATTTGGTTATAAATTTTCCGTATGATAACTTCAGGTTAGTCTTGTAAAATGCAACTAAATGCTTACGTTTTATCCTCGTCGCCAATTTGTGCTGTCCCTGGTTACAATGGGGGTACTTATTTAATGAGGTATTTAAATAAGACAATAGTATTTCGGTTAGCTGCCCTTGCTACCGGCTGCAGGCTTAGGTGACAGTGACAGTTGTGTATCACAGACTAGATAAACAGAACTCGCGCCACAGAGCAGAGTGTGCAGCCGGTATACAAGCAAACAGTATATTTATTATTATAAAATATGTAGTACACCACATCTCTCCTTTTCAACAATTTTTTTTTATTTAATATTATAGTGTGATACATTTTATAAGGTTTGTTTTTGGTTTTGTTTAATAAGGTTTTTGGAATTTATTTTATAATATTTTATTGTACCAGCCACATATTGGTTACTCCATTTTTTTTCATTTTACATAGGTAAATATTTATTTCCGGATACGGTTAGGCATAACTAAGACTATTTTTAGAAGTTATTAAATTAACTGTATGGCTGTATGGCATTTCTTTTTATTGTTTCGGTAAGTTATGTATTATTAGTTTATTGCAAGGAAAAACTACTGACTCGACCACCAGTTCACAAAGTTTGGAGGCCCTTCGAAGAAAGAACTGGCAAGAAAACTCACGAAGGGGGACGATCTCCATTTAAATCTATCTACAAAAGAACTAACCGTATCTCTTGCAGTGTGTGGTTTGGGTTTCTGCCTTAATTGATGGAACATAAGGTACAAAGCTGGTGGTATCTTCCAACCATCTTCACTATTGAAAATTAGATATTTGTCGATTTCAACAGCTTCGGGTAGCGTTCTGGTAAAAACTTCAGTTCTCTGGTGAAAATCTGTTTCTCAAAGCATGCTCACACACTGTAGACTTATTATCGCGCACTGTGAGATTTGGTTGATCTTATACAGTGGCTTGAAGTAAGTATAATCGATGCGCGCTTCAAAATCCTTCAAATCTTGTCAGAGACACCGTTCATATATGGTAGAATGGCAGGTTGGCATTCTACATTCTGTGACATTTGTTACTTTGCAGTACTTGCTCGACATGTCGAAGCGCAGCAGCTAGATGTTTGCTAGCACAGATGCCGCGAGCTCTCTGAAACAAAGATTTTCCTCCGGTAGCTAACTGTAAATGATAATGGTGAAAATCACCATTTAAATATCTATCTTTACGAGTTGGTGTCACTCACATAATCTATCGTTAGATAAAACAATAAAAGTGTCACCTACGTATCTACCGTTTGTAGAACTGGTTCTTTTTATATACCTATACGAATTAGGTATGGTATATGTTATGACACTATTTATTAGTTTTAATATCCCAAGATGTCATTTAAAATTTTCTTAGTGGTTATCATAATATTTACATACAACATAGGACAGAAGACATTGATATCAATTTCTATTAAACCATAATTATTGAGCTTTCTGAATCACTCGTACATTTAGTGTTCTTGAATAGGTATTTGTTAATAGACTAGTACCACTGGTCAATTACCCAGTGGTACCTTTGTCGGTTGTGGAGTGGAAAGATGCTTAGGAAATACATTGTCACTACCATGAGAGGGTTGTTTTGGTATAAATACTGTGTAGGATTATGAATTAACTCAACTCTACAGTTGATTCATTTATATTACTCATTGATCAAATATTTTGATCTATTAAATAGTTTTAACACAGAGGTTTTTTTTTAATATAAAATACTGTGTAGGTTTCTAGATTAACCCAACTCTCCAGTAGATTCATTAACTCATTGATCCAATATTTTGATTTGTTACATAGAATCTTGTTTTTTTTTCAACATTTTTCAATTGTAACGCCTTTGAAATATCAATATTAAATTCCATTGAATCTGACCATACTAGCAGTTTTTTTTTTATAGTGGACTTGTTTAGTGGCAAATTATTTTAAAAAAAAAATCGGCTATATTAAATAAACTCTTTCGAAAAGGTGCTAAAGCTATGTGGCTAAATATTATTTTACTTTACCCTTTTCTTAAGATAATACCATATTTTTATCCAACTGCGACAGACTGGTTATAATATGTTTTCCGAGAGTATTTATCTTTATTGATTATTTTAATGACTGTTAGTTAAACCCCTCGGGATATTAACTTCAGGGATTTTTTTTTTTGTTACCATCGTGTTCTTATTTTACCAAAATGTTTTTAATTTATATATATATATATTTTTTTGTAATCTAAAACACTAGAATTGGCCCTGATTAGATTTTAATTTGTGGCTAACTCAATTATAAATGTTGCTAAATACGTAGAAAATTGGCTACCACAAAGTGGTTAAAACGGTAACACTGCATACCTACCAAACAATTTGCTCCAAACCACTGTGATATTTCTTGTATTTAAGCCTTTTTTTGTTTTTCTTTTTTTTTATATAAAATTTAGCATCAATCATTCTTACACAGCGAATCATTCACTATGTGATGCTGAACTAAGGTAGCTGGTACTTGTGACGAGTTCTCTCATCAAAGCAAGTACCTAATGCAAAATTACATCTTTAGGGCGTGTCTCTATTATTATCAATGCAATTCTTTATTGCTAATCCACAATGGTTGTTGGATCTTAGAATAACAAATAGTACATCATGGACGCTGTACATGACCCTGACCAAAGCAAAATTAGAAGGGAGGAATGCAAAATTTAATTTAATAATTAATTTTCATTGCCTTGTTTATATATTTCAGTTTTATCAATTCCATACCCGTACATCTTATATGTAACGGTTCCATAACTTAGTGATATTTTCCTAACGTAAGTATTTGTGAGGGAGTCTTTCCTAATTTCCTGAAAATAGCCAATTTTTTTTATTTTTTTTATTTTTTTATTTTTTTTACTTTCAGTGTAATGTGAAATGGAATAGTCTATAAACCAAACTTCATTGAGTAGTACACAAAATAACACAAAACATTTAAGTCAAAGGCGCTACTGTACTGATGCTACGGTCGCACTTCTAGAATACACATTTATTTTGATACCCATTAAAGAGATGTTTATTCAATATTTTTTGTGACATTTCCAAAGCATTGTGATGATCACGAAAACGCTTTTATTAAAGCTAAACCCGAATGGTGTTTCTGATAATTCAGTTAGCTTTATGAAGTCATATTTCTGTGAAGAACTCCATAAAGTAGCATTAACAAACAGAGTCTGCCGTAGTCCCGCCTGCATGGCTGACAAATTTGGGGTTACCGACTTATCAATCGCGACGTCAGTCAAGCTGAACGTCTTTAAATTTGTTTGTTTGTAGGTGTGGAACCAATCATGAATCACCTTTGATTAATCATATGATTTATGCAATCATAAATCATACCTGCTAATTTCTTTGACATTGTTTGCTACAAAACATTGTCTTTAAATTTGTTTGTTTGTTGAATCACTTTTGATTAATCATATGATTTATGCAATCATAAATCATACCTGCTAATTTCTTTGACATTGTTTGCTACAAACCATTGTCTTTAAATTTGTTTGTTTGAAGTTAAGTAGGTACTTAAGTATATTAATTCTCATGGGATTTTTTTTTCATTATTTTTTCTAATCCAATTTAAATGAATTTATCTTATCTTATTTGATTTTATCAAAATCTATTATATTGTATTCGTTTTTATTAGTGTCATTTTATCATAAACATAAAAATCTTAATACATATTTCATTAACATTCATTCATACAAGGAAAAAAAATCATTTTCACTAATTTGATTTTTTAGTTTGTAGGGTAGTACTTTAATTGGATGCTTATCAGTAATATCAGTAGGTTTATGCACCAACTTTTGATAGCACCCTGTTGATTTATTTATTATCTTTCACTCAAGCCAATGTTGCCCGGAAGCCATTTCCTTAAGGCATTAAGGCCACCTTCATGTTTTTTTTTCTATTTATCATTTGTCTACTTGTGATTATTTCTTTTGCGTGTAGGGTTACCAAACGTCTATTTTTGTGGACATGTCCGGACTTAATAGACTTTTGTCCGGACTTTGTCCGGCCTTTTAATTTGTCCTGATTTTTAGATTACATGGAGTATGAGTAATAAAACTTACATGGGTAATATCAAATCAGTCTTTCATCTTTATTAACTGTTGTGAACTGTTGTGTTTGTGAACTCCCCGCTCATCTAACAAACACTCATCTTAAAACAGCCCTGAGCGAGCGTATTTAACTTTATTTATTACTGTTAGGTACAGAGTGGGAAACTAATGTGTGCATTTTGTGACTAAAATGTCCAGAAAACTGTCAAGCTTTTATTTCAGGTTTTTTTTTTTTAAATGGTAGGTAACCCTATTTGTGTGCATAACACTTTTGTTTCTTTTGTTTTCCACTTTGGATGCTATAAGCGTCAGGACTGTATCCCCATTCGCCTTATTTGCCTGGTACGGCATTGATTTCAAAATAAATGGCCTTGATACCCACTAGGTTTGGATTTAACCACACATTTGGTTTTACTTTTTGCCATATATTGACCACTATCATGGTATTAATTTCCACATCGAGTACACCGCATGCTTTTATTTTTGGGTCAAATCTCAATTTTATTCACATCTAGCTCGGGTTTTCATTGAAACCCCTTCAATTTCCTTTCGACACTATTGAGTTTGCTTTCACAACAACTTTGTTCTTTTCAGTGCTTTCATAAAATAATTATAATAAATCAAGTTTCTATTTGCAAATTTTATTTAACTCTTATATTTATTTCTTTATTTTATTCTACATTCCATTTATATATCAGTATAAGGTCTGTTACATTATATTAGTAGTAGGTAATGTAATTAACAATAATTATCAATTAATAACCTTAATATGTATTTGAAATTGCAACACATTGTTTTGTTATTTGCACTAATAATGTGATGGCAAAACTTGAAGAAATAAATGGAACAAAAGATAGCGCTGTACAGGTGATAATAAACTGAAGGGTGCTGTCATAACGCTAGATCATTTTTTTTTGTAAATCATTCAATAATTGAAATCTTGTCTTTTATTGAAATTCAATTTTCATTGCACCAAATAAAGTAAGAGTAAGACAGGAATTACTATTAGAAGTACCTATCTTGTCATTTAATTCAAAAATTACATTTGTCATTTTTTTTTATGGAAGCAAACTCAATTTAAAATTGAAACTACTTATTAGTAGCTTAAATCCCATAGACTGAATTTTAGACCACTTTTACCATAACTCTTGAACATTTAGATCTATTTAACTTGATCAGTTCACTTGTTGTATTGTATGGTGCACCGGTGTACTCTACTCGGTCAGATTAAAATCCTGACTAGACTAATATATACAGGCACATCTTGTTGTAGGTATAATTGGTAGTCATCAACAACTTGAACATTAATCTATCAGATACCTGCTTATGTAGATACATCACCATCATAAAGCAAAGTAGGTACCTAGTTTAAACTACTTTCTGTTACTTACTATTATTCAATTATACCGCACAACTTATTTTGGTATATATTAGTTATATTTGTAATGACAATGAGCATGTGTAAACTTTATGTTATCAATACGGATGTGTTTACAATTTTATTGCAGTAAATTGCATCATTTCATTCATTGACAATGAGCAGTTGTCACCAGCGTGACAATGCAAAGATTATAGACGTGTACATAAGTAAGTACTTCTATTATAAAGCTTTTCCTTTTTTTTCAAAAAGTTTGTCAAAATATTGACAGTGTATTTGGTTATAAATTTTCCGTATGATAACTTCAGGTTAGTCTTGTAAAATGCAACTAAATGCTTACGTTTTATCCTCGTCGCCAATTTGTGCTGTCCCTGGTTACAATGGGGGTACTTATTTAATGAGGTATTTAAATAAGACAATAGTATTTCGGTTAGCTGCCCTTGCTACCGGCTGCAGGCTTAGGTGACAGTGACAGTTGTGTATCACAGACTAGATAAACAGAACTCGCGCCACAGAGCAGAGTGTGCAGCCGGTATACAAGCAAACAGTATATTTATTATTATAAAATATGTAGTACACCACAACATCTTAGATTTCTGCGCGAACTGTCCATATAAATAAAACACTTTCACTTTCAATACGCAGATCCTCGCTAGAGAACCAAGATACTTTCCCAGATTGATGCGCGAGGCTATTGAAATTAGCAAATACCCAAATTTCAATAGAGAAGATGGTTGGAAGATACCACCAGCTTGGGACCCTATAATCCATCAAGTAAAGTCTCAACCCAAACCACACACTGCAAGAACTAAGGATACGGTTAGTTCTTTTTGCAAATAAGTTTAATAAACGGAGATCGTCCCCCTTCGTGTAGTTTTCTTGCCAGTTCTTTCTCCGAAGGGCTCCAACTTTTGTGAACTGGTGGTCGAGTCAGTAACTTTTTGCTTTGCTATAAATAATTATTATCCAAATTACTAAAACAAACCAAAATATTAAATTAATAAATCATTTTTGTTATAATTAAATATAAAGTTAAAATAATCAATACCTAACCGTATCCTGTTTCCGAACGAAAAACAAAGACAATTAAAGTGGGTATATTCTTTTATTAAAATCAAAAAAATAGTGGGTAGTTTTCCGTGACCACGGCCCCTGGAAAGGTGCCGAAACGTCGGATAAACAAAAAAAAAACTCAAAAAAAACAACAACCAAGTTGTTAAATAAATTGCGTTTAAATACTTTTTATAATCATGACGACCGATTTGGCGCAGGGGTAGGCTACCTGCCTTCTGCGCCAGAGGTCTCGGGTTCGATTCCCGAACAAGACAAATATTTGTGTGCATGAACATGTCTATTTGTCTTGGTCTGGGTGTTTTCTATGTATATTAAGTATGTATTTACAAACAAAAAGTATTTAAGTATATATTTATCCGTTATCTAGTTTTCCATGATACAGTTTCTTAATGAAATTAACATGGGCTTAGATAATTGGTGTGAATGTAAGAAGTTATTTATTTATTTATTTATTATTTATTTATTTATAATGTGCGTCGGGACACGGCACATTGTCGGATGGCCGAATGTCATGATTCTAGTTAATGGCAACATTGTTACTCGGTGGCGCGGTTTTGCTTTGCTGTGATTGGTCAACGTATTATTGCGTGGACCAATCACAGGGCGTACTTTGCCCGCCAACAGGCGACATTGGCAAGGAGGCTTGTTTGGTTGAGGCGTCGGAAGAGAGCGCAGTCTTGTCTTGGCGGTTAAGTGCGATAGAACTGATACAATTAAACTTAGGCCCTTAAGCAAAAGTGTTTGTATTCTAATCTTTTATGAAAAACTAGCTTTCCGCCCGCGGCTTCGCCCGCGTGGTCTACACGACGTTATCCCGATGGAATGTGATGTTTTTCCGGGATAAAAAGTAGCCTATGTTCCTCTCCAGGCTACAAAGTATCTGTATGCCAAATTTCAGCCAAATCCGTTCAGCCGTTTTGACGTGATTAAGTAACAAACATCCAAACATCCAAACATCCAAACATCTAAACTTTCACATTTATAATATTAGTAGGATATACATACAATCCTTATCGAAGCATTATCTTTCATTCACCTGCAGCAGACCTACCATCCTGATGAGGAGTCATCAAATTATGTTGTGCACAAGTTGTGCATGTGGTCTTTTGACGGTTTTTTGAAAATAATAGAAGAACGTATTCGAGTAGGTAATCGAGTTTGTGCAAAGGTAAACAACCTGTGATTCCTGTTTTAAGAGCTTGTTGAAATAAAAGTTGAGCGCAAAGCAGTTTGTAGTGCAATCAAGTTAACAGCTCGAATTTTAAAACGGTCAAAACGATTTCCAGTGCTTTACGTCCGCGCCAATCTTACTTATTTATGTATGAGGCAAGTTAAAACACGGTCGTTCCGTCGGGTCACGTACATTTTATCTCATAAAATGCGAAATGAACTCGCCAAGTACTTTCAGCTACATTATATTTTACTTACGCATAGCATGTCATTATCCAAAGTTTAAACAGAATAAAATTTCATGAAGAACATTAATCATGATTTAGCCGGGGCATTAAAGGGGGGTTGTCTGGTTGTCTTCATTGTTACTACGAGTATATTCTTTTACTCTTGGCGTCGCTAATCAGTAATGGAGATTATTTGGTTCGTGCATTTCGCCTCTATTGTACTTTGGTCATTAGACATAAAGAGGAATGGAGTGCTGTTTTTCTATCTGCGACCGTTGCATTGTTAGCTTTTTGCAGCCGCTCGAAGCCATTTCGTTTTTAAGCTGGAGTAAATAATCTTTTTAAGTACTTTACTTTAGTCGCAGCACACGAGCCACATGCGACAGCCACAAACGACGCCAATAGGGTATTTTACTGTTGTTGAAATGTAGATATTTAATGATGACGTTAAAAAATATTGCAATTAAGAATACCAAATGTGAAAAAATAATTTGAATCTGTTTTATAATAAAAGAATTATAGTCTGTTTTATTTTGACTATAGCTGTCTCTTTCTAAAACGAAATCTTCTATGGCGTGACTATGACGCTACTAACCCACTGACGTCACTAAGATAGCGTCCTGTCCTTGTCTAATTATAAAGTTTGAAGTCCTATATCTTTGAAAATATTCAAGATAATTCAAAATGAAAACTTGTTTTGTGTAGCTAATATTTCGAAAAACATTTTAAAGAAATAAAAAAAAAACAGTAAAATACCGTATTGAAGCTAGAAGAAGAAACAAGAGACGACTACTGGCGTCAACCATATGCGGTGAGTTCTTAATACGAGTATTATAATATGTATGAAAACTACAGGAAATTGGTGGCGGCGCGGCGTTTTGTGGTTGTGGTCAGTGGCCCGAATCCGGCCAGGCTTACAGTACATGTCCTGCAATTATGGTTTTTAAAGTATTTTCGACCTCTTGAATTCCGTCTGGATTATCAGAAGCTGTAAACTCACCAATCCACAAATTGGATCCACACTGTGAGCCATAGAGCTCATTCCGCTTATCATCCATGCATAAGAAACGCCTATGCCCGGGGGACATTGAATTATTGGATGTTGATGTTGAAATTTTGTAAGATACTTATCTCTTTTGATGAATTATTTGTGTGAAGCAAGGACGTACCCAGGGGGGGTCCAGGGGGTCTGGACCCCCCCCCCCCCCGAAAGTGTCCATTCATCCGCGGGATGAGCGTGAACTGCACGACGTTATCCCGCGGGAGTGTGATATTTTTCCGGAATAAAAAGAAGCCTATGTTCCACTGCAGGCTACAAAGTATCTGTGTCCCAACTGTGTGCTTGGTGTGAAGGGCTACTCTTTTTAGTCGGACCCCAGTATCGGCTTCGGATCGTATTGCTACCGTTCCGGATTTGCAATCGGATGATGCGGCTCGCTGCCGAATGATTTCGATGCGAGATTGGAATGTGAGTAGCGAGCGCAGACTGGAAGTTATGGGATCCTGCAGTTTTGTTAATATCCTGGACTGTGGTAGCCTTTTATTTTCTGTCTATGTGGAACTTATCCGTGACCCAGTTCTATGTGAAGTTGAAGTTAATTTGTTTAGAAGTCAATTTAAATCATATTATTATCTAATAATTCCTATGCAATATATTTAGAATTATTCAAAGCAATAGGACAAGAGAGAATACACATAAAATACATAATCCACAATTTACTCTGCTAATTTTACGTAAGTACCTATATTTTTTTTAATTTTTTCTCTTTAAGTACCAACGGAAATTTATTAACTCATATTTCAATAGCCGAATTCACACCAAACGATCGCTCAACGCTCTTCGATCGCGCGCGACTAAGTTTCAATGTTTCAAACCCTAAACTACACGAAATAAATAAAATCTTAATAACATAAATAATTTATTATTAAAATACAATCATCCGTTTTTTTCCGGGACGGTAAAATTCAATGTAGTGCACAAGCGCCCTAAAAGTGCGCTCCACAGAATCGGTTCGAGTCGTTATAGCATCTAGACACGTTCCGATCCGACCGCCGATTTGGTCTGCTCCAGACCAAATCTGGACGTGTGTAGCGTAGTCGTCCGACCATAATTATTATTATTCGTGTTTGACGCGGTCGGCCGGATTTGGTTCGCACGAATTTCACTTCCTACCAAAGTGGAACGTGTGTAGGCTTCCGACCGGACCAACTTTGCAGTGTTGACAATTTTGGAGGTTTTCCCCTAGATTTAGGGAGAAAATATTTAAAAGCGGAAATATTTAAGGCAGATAGAATTACGTTAAGGGATTTTCAGAGGATTCAATTTAATGCACGTTCATGAGTTTTACGTAGGACTGAACGAACGAAAGGTTTAAATATGGCCATTTATTTAAAAACTCGCAATTTGTCGTAAAACTAAATATCTATACTTATAATAAAACTGTAAACGATCCAATTCTGTACATTGAAAAGAAATAGAAAAAAATACCACCAGAGGTCTTCTTAAACGAAACAGATACCAAAAATATAGTTTTTGAATTTTTTGTCTGTCTGTCTGTCTGTTGTCCGCGTTTCACACAAAAACTACTGAACGGATTTTGTTGAAACTTTTTTTGTTATACAGCTATTGGCTCTCGCCAACATATAGGCTATAATTTATTTTGAAGATCGTAATATCTGATGTGGAACCATAACAGTCCAGCTAAACTATGAGAGATATAAAAATACCGTCTTAAGGAAAATTGTTAAACGTGATGGGCACTTTCTATTGACGTACACAGTTTGAAGGTCTGGTTCACCTGATGTGGAACCCTAGCAGCCAGGATAAACTATATGAGATACAAACATGGCGTCTTAAGAAAAGTTGTTTCACGTAATGAACATTTTCTATTGACGGAAAAATATCGAAGGTCTGGCACACCTGATGTGGAACCCTAGCAGCCCAGCTAAACTATAAGAGATACAAATCTATCTATACTTATAATAAAACTGTAAACGATCCAATTCTGTATATTGAAAAGAAATAGAAAAAAATACCACCAGGGGTCTTCTTAAACGAAACAGATACCAAAAATATAGTTTTTGAATTTTTTGTCTGTCTGTCTGTCTGTTGTCCGCGTTTCACACAAAAACTACTGAACGGATTTTGTTGAAATCTATACTTATAATAAAACTGTAAACGATCCAATTCTGTACATTGAAAAGAAATAGAAATAAATACCACCAGAGGTCTTCTTAAACGAAACAGATACCAAAAATATAGTTTTTGAATTTTTTGTCTGTCTGTCTGTCTGTTGTCCGCGTTTCACACAAAAACTACTGAACGGATTTTGTTGAAACTTTTTTTGTTATACAGCTATTGGCTCTCGCCAACATATAGGCTATAATTTATTTTGAAGATCGTAATATCTGATGTGGAACCATAACAGTCCAGCTAAACTATGAGAGATATAAAAATACCGTCTTAAGGAAAATTGTTAAACGTGATGGGCACTTTCTATTGACGTACAAAGTTTGAAGGTCTGGTTCACCTGATGTGGAACCCTAGCAGCCAGGATAAACTATATGAGATACAAACATGGCGTCTTAAGAAAAGTTGTTTCACGTAATGAACATTTTCTATTGACGGAAAAATATCGAAGGTCTGGCACACCTGATGTGGAACCCTAGCAGCCCAGCTAAACTATAAGAGATACAAATCTATCTATACTTATAATAAAACTGTAAACGATCCAATTCTGTATATTGAAAAGAAATAGAAAAAAATACCACCAGGGGTCTTCTTAAACGAAACAGATACCAAAAATATAGTTTTTGAATTTTTTGTCTGTCTGTCTGTCTGTTGTCCGCGTTTCACACAAAAACTACTGAACGGATTTTGTTGAAACTTTTTTTGTTATACAGCTATTGGCCCTCGCCAACATATCTATACTTGTCTTCTTAAACGAAACAGATACCAAAAATATAGTTTTTGAATTTTTTGTCTGTCTGTCTGTCTGTTGTCCGCGTTTCACACAAAAACTACTAAACGGATTTTGTTGAAACTGTTTTTGTTATACAGCTATTGGCCCTCGCCAACATAAAGGCTATAATTTATTTTGAAGATCGTAATATCTGATGTGGAACCATAACAGTCCAGCCAAACTATGAGAGATATAAAAATACCGTCTTAAGGAAAATTGTTAAACGTGATGGGCACTTTCTATTGACGTACAAAGTTTGAAGGTCTGGTTCACCTGATGTGGAACCCTAGCAGCCAGGATAAACTATATGAGATACAAACATGGCGTCTTAAGAAAAGTTGTTTCACGTAATGAACATTTTCTAATGACGGAAAAATATCGAAGGTCTGGCACACTTGATGTGGAACCATAGCAGCCCAGCTAAACTATAAGAGATACAAATTTATCTATACTTATAATAAAACTGTAAACGATCCAATTCTGTACATTGAAAAGAAATAGAAAAAAATACCACCAGGGGTCTTCTTAAACGAAACAGATACCAAAAATATAGTTTTTGAATTTTTTGTCTGTCTGTCTGTTGTCCGCATTTCACACAAAAACTATTAAACGGATTTTAATGAAACTGTTTTTGTTATACAGCTATTGGCCCTCGCCAACATATAGGCTATAACTTATTTTGAAGATCGTAATATCTGATGTGGAACCATAGCAGTCCAGCCAAACTATAAGAGATACAAATATAGCATCATAAGAGAAGTTGTTCAGCGTAATAAGTATTTTCTTTTGACATACTATCTCGAATATTATTAATATGAAAGTGTGTTTGTTTGTATGTCCGTCTTTCACGTCAAAACGGAGCAACGGATCGACGTGATTTTTAGTATGTAGGTAGTTTAGGAGCTAGAAAGTGACATAGACTAAAAATATCACTTTACCTCGGGATAACGTAGTGTAGTACATGCGGGCGAAACCGCGGTCGGAAGGCTATGTTATGTAAATTTTTAATGTGCTAATATGTATCATAGCATTCATAGCGCTGTACTAATATATATTAAACTAGCTTTCCGCCCGCGGCTTCGCCCGCGTGGACTTCCCGACCTTATCCCGCGGGAATGTGACATTTTTCCGGGATAAAAAGTAGCCTATGTTCCTCTCCAGGCTACAATGTATCTGTGTCCTAAATTTCAGCCATATCCGTTCAGCCGTTTTGGCGTGATTGAGTAACAAACATACAAACATCTAAACTTTCACATTTATAATATCCATACTAATATTATAAATGTGAAAGTGTGTTTGTTTGTTTGTTTATTTGTTTGTTTGTTTGTTTGTTTGTCCGTCTTTCACGTCAAAACGGAGCAACGGATCGACGAGATTTTCGGTAAGGAGATAATTTGAGAGCTGGAGAGTAACATAGGCTACTTTTTATCCAGGAAAATTATAAAATAAAAATGGTAATTTTGTATAGAAAATCGATAAACTGTCGTACTATACAAAACTGTCATTCTTCCATAGCCGCTTCCAAAGAGGTATGTCAAAGAGTATTGTAATCACTGACGTTTCGTTTTAGCCGCTTTGGATTACCTACTGTATAAAAAACAGTGTATAAAACTTCTTCGCGATTATTTATTTTCATCTGTCTATCTCTAATAGATGTTGGTGATACGAAGTTTTCCGGGTCCACTATAATTAATATGGCAAAACAACGTTTGCCGGGTCAGCTAGTATTATATAATACTAGCTTTCCGCCAGCGGCTTCGCCCGCGTGGACTACACGACGTTCTCCCACGGGGATTTGATGTTTTTCCGGGATGAAAAGTAGCCTATGTTCCTCTCCAGGCTATAAAGTATCTGTGTCCCAAATTTCAGCTAAATCCGTTGAGCCGTTTTAGCGTGATTGAGTAACAAACATCAAAACATCTAAACATCCAAACATCTAAACTTTCACATTTATAATATTAGTAGGATAAGTAGGATAAATAAATAAAAAAAACAAAATAGCTTATTAGCCTTAAAAATTAAAAATGGTGCCGAAAGTCACTATTCCACGCGGACGAAGTCGCGGGCACAGCTAGTTTATAATAAAGGCATAACACCTCATCAATAAGTGCTGATTTTAGTAAATATTTAGCATGTTCTAGTATTTTAATGAAAACAACAGAAAATTTAAAAATAATGAAATTGAATTCTTTAAAATAATAAAACATTAAAAACCGAAAATATTTTTCTTTTTATCTATCTATTGCAAGCAAATCAATGTTTTCAGTATTTATAAATAATATTAATATTGGGAGATCAGCAGTGGCTGGCAACACTGCAACAACAGCTAGGTGCGGCCAGACCAAATCGGAACGTGTGTAGCGCCAACCAGATTTGGTGCGTGCGGCTGATTTGGTTTGAACGTGTGTAGGCGCGGATCAGATCTGCAGTGAAGTTCGCCCGCACCAAATCGCCGGTCGGAAAGGAGCGTGTGTAGCGGCTATTAGATAGAGTGGACGTGCCTCGTGCGAAGTTTGAGCGCTGCCGGCCTAGCATGAGCGGCTTTTATCGCGCGATAGATATGGGTTTATATGATCGAAGTATGGTACGGCAAGTTGTCTTGCTCTTACCCCCCACTATTGGTGTGGATCCGGCCATCCGGATGATCAATTATTATCAAGTAGGTATTACATAATTCTTTTAGGTAAATACATAGGTACTTATTCGTTATTTGTTCCCTCGTTTATCATGTCATTTTAACTTAAACTAACAAAACAAGAACTAATTCAAACGCTGCAATCCCTTTTTTATAGAAAATCCCATTAAATTATCAGCTTTACACAGGAAACCAGTTGTTCGAATGACAGCGCAGCGGAAAAAGTGCAGAAGGAATCTGTCTAAAGTATTTCCGTGTAGTACTTACCCGCGCATTTGGCGAGGCAAAAACTTTGGAGAGGCTATGACAGTTCCCATTTGTGAAGTTATTCTGACCGTTTCGAATGTATTTTTATTTTATACTCCTTTTCGTATGGAAACAACATTTAAATTAGCAAATTTTTAATCAAAACCATTTGATATTATCATTTCTTTTGTCTAGTTTTGATAACTCAAGGAATAATAACGTTATAGACGTATCTTTCATATTATTATCTACATATACTGCCGTCCCGAGCCTAAACCGCAGTAATGACCAAAATTGCGTTTTTGAGTTAAATACATACCATGAAAGCCCAATTCAAGACCTACTGGCCAAGTTTTTAATTATTTTTCTACGACAAATATTTATTTTTTTATGATTTTTTCTCTGACATAAGAAATTCAAAAAAATATCAAAATTGATGAAAAAGTCATCGATTTCCCAGCTAATGTGCAGTAAAAACCATACTGCCGTTTAAAACGTCATTTTATTATACTTTCTCCCAGCTAAATAGCAGTACCTCGGCAATTTTACTTCACTTTAGTCAGTTACTACGGTCCGTAAATTTTAACAAAAACCAACTAAATAGCAGTATAATGCAGGCCCATACAAAATGTTTTACTGCTTTTCAGCAGATTCATTGTTTTGATTTAAGAAACAAATTAAAGTGCAGTATAATCTTCACTTACTGCAGTTTAACTTGGGGGAGGTTGATTTGCTTTGTTTGTATTAGGTACCAACTAAACTGCAGTATAAGTACTATTACTCTTATTAGTTGGTAATACCTGAATATACTCATTACCAGAACTCCTAGCTAATGTGCAGTATTTATTTAATTCCACTGTTTTGTTTCTTTTTAGTTAACAGGTATTTTTTGAAGTGAGTTTAATTTTTTAAATTACTTTATCCCCATCCTTTATATCCATATCTTTAAAACTGCTGAACCGATTTTGATGAAATTTGGACTGCTCTCTAAATTGGAATACCTACACTTATCATCAATATCATCATCGATGAATCATCTCGATATGCCTTTCAGTTTCCAAGAAATTCGTGGACAAACAAACAAACATACACCTTCGAAATTAAGCACACATGTTTGGAAGTCTAAATAGATCGTCATATTCAAATATTATCCAATGCCAACAATATCACATCACATTCATACAGCTCAAACTGCTAACTTCCTCTTTTGAAGTCGGTTAAAAATCCCTAGCATTTTATTCCATTAGATTCACTGGCGGAAGCAGAGGCGGGAAGCATAGATAAGTGACCTGGCCGTGACTATAATATTTTGTCAGTACCTAGGTAGGTATCAAATAGTATCAATTTACTTGTCTTTTATTATTATTATTATATTTTATGACTATGAATATGAATTTAATTTGTATATTTTTTAAATCTAAAATAATGGAATTTAAATAGGTAATGTATCTACTATAAAAATGTAATATTAGAAAATAGCCACCCATCCTCCAAGTAGCTCCGCCAGGTAGCGAGGTACCTACATAGGTACCTTACAAATAATCAGTCTCTCATCTCAGTTCGACTTAAAACATTTACATTTATGCTCTCCATTTCGATACCTAAGTATATTAAGTTCAGTATAAGAATTGTTATATTGAGGCACTGAATATTTTATTTATAGTTTAAGCTTTCTAGGTCGGTATAAATTCATAAATGAATAAAATTGTTAATTTATTATTGTTAACAACCAATATTGAATTTAATTACATTTCTATACTAATATTATAAAGAGGAAAGATTTGTATTTTTGTATGTAACGAATAAACTCAAAAAGTACTGGACCGATTTCGAAAATTCTTTCACCGTTAGAAAGCTACAGTCTTCCCGAGTGACATAGGCTATATTTTATCCCTATATTCCCACGGGAACGGGTACCACGTGGGTAAAACCGCGAAGATCTGCTAGTCTTCTATATATATAAAATTCAAAGTCCTGACTGACTGACTGAGATATCAACGCACAGCCTAAACCGCTGAACCTAGAGACTTGAAATTTTGCACATAGTTATCTTATACAATGTAGGCATCCACTAATAAAGGATTTTTGGAAATTCCACCCCTAAGGGGGTCAAATAGGTGTTAAATTTTGAATGAAAAATCAGGGGGCAAAAAAGACATTTCAACTTGAAACTTTGTAGGCTTACTTCTTAAAACAAATAGGCAACCTACTTCGTATTTTTACGAAAATCAAGCCAAGGGGGTAAATAGGGTATAGAAACCTAAAAGTAGGTACCCTAAAAGTTCTTGGTACCTAATAAGTTTTTGGTACCTAAGCTACTCAGAACTAACTTTTGATTGTGAAACAGACACTTATTATTTACTAGCTTCCGCCCGCGACTTCGTTCGCGTGGACATTCGTGATTAGGCGGGTCCTCCCTTACCAAGCGAGCAGTCTCGTGCGAGGCCCGCCCGTACGTGGCAATCGTTCTGCCTCGCGCGAGACAGCGCGCTTGGTGACGGAGGACACGCCTAATCACGTAAAAATGGACGATCGGATTTTTATAAAATTAAAATATTTTATTTATTTTATTTATTTAGGTAACAAACAGTCTTACAAAACAAGTAACATACTAACAATATATACAAACAGACCTACAGTAACATTAATATTTTAAACAAGCAATATTTTATTGATAGAACACGTAAGAAACATTGATTTGTAAAAAGAAAAATAAAGAAAACTTATCTACATCTTATCTAATAATATGTTATTTATGTTATTATAACAACTTCAGTACCTATGTATAAATAAAGTAATGCAAAAACAGTTTCATATAAGTATAAGAGTTACTAAACACTGAACTTAATTTATAATGTTATGTAGCAATAATATCAATTAATAAATAAGATCATTTAAATGAATTTTAAGTTGATAGCACCTCGCAAACTAGTCTTTTATATTTTGTTGAGCTAGTAGAAAATATGTCAATGTTGGTCAAGTTCTTGTTATAAAATTCAAGTGAGCGCCTTAAAAATGAATTCCTTGTGTAATTTGTGTGATAAGGTGGAATGTAAAATGTACTTTTGGAACGTGAGGATGGACGTGGAACTTTGAGGCTAATTTTGTCAAGAAGTGGAGTACAATCAATTTTACTATTGACAATTTTATGCAGCAACGTTGAGTCAAGTATAAGGCGTCTAATCTGTAGCGGGGATATATTAAACCGAGAGGCAGTTGATTTATAATCATAAATATAGAATACTTTTTATCCTGGTTATTGGTCCCCTAAGTATTTTCACTAATGTCTACGCGGACGAAGTCGCGGGCGAAAGCTAGTCTTAAATAAAACTCTGATTTTTTTCTTCTGTCGTAGGTAGCTTTAGAAGTACTTTAAATACTTATGGTAATAATATGACCATAAAAGATTTTGTTTAACTTTATTTCGTGAAGTTTTATAGAGTTTTTAATAAATTGTTCAATGTTATTATTTTTTTTGTTGTTACTGCCAATTGAAACATTTAATTTTCGTTATGAGAAACCGACTAAAGCGCAGTATCAAAACGGACATACTGCACTTTAGTCAGGAATAGCGATAACACACCATTCTAATAAGCAGTATAAGCCCACTTTACTGCAGTTTAGTCTGTTTAAGGATCGATTTACCATAACAATTAAAAGCAGTAATAGGGGTCAAAAACTAAAAACCTTGATATTTTATATATTGTTTTATATTTTCATCCTTAATGTTGTGTTATATAAAGCTCTATATAAATTCTCTCACTTTGTCTAAGAAACTTGGTTAGAATCCTTTATTTACTAATTTTTTGACGCATTCTAAACTTTAAGCTCCATTTTCTCGGAATCGCATTTTGGCTCTTACTGCGGTTTAGGTTTGGGACGGCAGTATAGGTATAATTAGATACCTACGAAAAAATAATTTCTTGCTTTCTAGAAAAAACATTAAATAGGTACAGCCTACTTACATCGAAAAAGCATTTTAGAGCTCCGCACTTCAAAGCTTATTCGTCTGCCTGGCAAATCATATAGGTACTTACCTACTTAGAAGAACCTACTAAATTTAACAATGAATTAAAGAAATTTCTTATTAGCAATTGCTTCTATAGTTTAAGTGAATTATTTAATAAAAAGTTCATATGAACATTTTCCATCTCAATCTTCAATCTCTTGATGGGGCCAGTACATACTAAATTACAAATGTGTAGAAAAATTACTATGTTGCAGTTAATTTTATTATTATTTTTTTATTTGTATTAATTAATAGAAAACAAACTATAAATTTTAGAATATGTTAGGTTGTTATGCCCTCACAGGGCGTCACATGTGCACCTATGTACTCTCTGCCATCTATGTTCTTTATGTTCTTACTGTGACATACAATAAAATATTTTGGGCAAATAAATTGTGGGCGACACTAGATAAAATATTATAGGTATTTCGTTCGAAATCAATGCCGACTGATTGACAGTAATGCCGATATTACACGGTTCAACCAATGGTTCAACCAAATTGATTCACTTTGGTTGAAAGGCACAGAAGTGAAAAACACTGCTGTTTACACGTATCTTAAAAGAAAAATTTTGCTCGATAGAAAAAAATCCTAAAGTTACCTCTAAAATTTCATATAAATGCACATTACGACTGTGTTTTACAATAATAATTCCTATAAAATCACAAAAAATCACAATCATGAAAAGGTAATGAATGATAAATGTATTTACCTTTAGGTACTATTTAGTGACTGTTTTTTTTTTAATCTATTTTTAAAAAATCTAAACATTTTTAATTAGCTTTTTGATAAAAGTGTGAATTTCGCTTACGATTTTAAGTTTCGAGCTCGTTGATTCCATAGTGATTTTTCGCTTGATCGCTTTTGAGTTTGGAAGATAATCTACTATTGCTGCAGCAGTAAAACAAATATTTGTATCAGTCTTCTACACATTTGTCAAACCACAGCCATCTCTATCGTCTTCTACAAGCCATGCGCATAAAGTTGGCAACGTAGTTTTAAGTGAACCGATTTGACACCGTTTGCACTGTTTGACAGGTAAACAGCGAGTAAACCTCGAGTACTGAATCCTATGGAGATGGCATATCTTCTATACATCTATACAAATAAATAAAATTGGAGTGTCTGTTTGTAACATTAAATAACCGCTTTTTACTACGTGCATATGATTAAATATACGGTACATATACCAAAATGACATGTTTTACAATTTTTGTCTGTCTGTCTGTTTGTTCCGGCTAATCTCTGAAACGGCTGGACCGATTAATACGACAATTAGAAGAAGTTTAAAATTGAATTCCAAGATTTTCTTACATTGTGACTTAGTAACACCTCACTTTTTCGTAGGTATGCCACCTCCATAGGATTTAGTACTCAGAGGAGTAAACCGGTTCACAGCAATGTTGCCGTTCCGTATCATAGCATGGCATTGTAGAAGACGATAGAGACGGCTGTGGTCAAACTAAAAACAATGGCCATAAAAAGGTATGTTTATATTCTGGCTTGGCCAAATAAATTAAGGCTATACTCGGAAAAATTATGCTAAAGCAAGATAGCAATGAGAAAACCACGCGCGCGGGAGCGAGACCGATTTTGCAGATTACGCAAAAAAAACACAAAATCACTTCGTATTAAAAGACTATAGCGATTTTAAAAAAATGCTTCAATACGATCCTAAATATTATTGGTATCCACTAATTATACCAATTTTCAATAGTATATGTTACCCTACCCCATTTAAGAATAATCTTGATATTTCGTATTTTTAGAGGTATTTTCGAAAATAAAAAGTGTGGAGGCAAAATCATAAAATCGTGTTTCTAAAACTATACGATTGTAGATAAAGGTAAGAAGAAATATATATCTTATTACCAGATTTATAACAACTCTAACCGTCCTATTGTTTTATATCAAAAAGTCCATACTTTTTCCGAGTAGCGCCTTAAAAGTTCTTACGCTTTAACCCTTTTTATAAATAGAAAAAATACTACGAAAGCAGCGAATATTTCCTAGTAAATTAATACCACTCCCTATTCAAGTGGTTACCCATACTTTCATTAGTTCTTCATTGACTTTAGTAAGATTCGACGCCGTATGTAAAAGGGTTTGACGTTCATTTGAAAAATCTTTCAAGTCATTGAGTAATATATCTTTCATGTTATTTGAAATAAACTTCGAGAGGCTGAAGCATTTACAAAAGTTAAAATTCTGTAAGATTTATTTGTAAGTAAGTAAGTAAAATTCGTATTAAATGCTATCGAAATTTAGAATACTTTAGTAGTAAGAGACACATCATTGAGTACCAGAGCTTGAGTACGGGCACTTAGCTAAGCACTAAGATTTTTTATTTTATTTTCAGCCATAGAGAGAGAGGATGGGCTGCAGCAACTTTTTAAAACCTAAACTATTAAACAAACCTGTACCATCCCAAACTCCCAACATGGAGGTGTTAAAATTTAAAAGACTGACACCCAGTTGCAGAAAGCTCCATTAAGGTTAATGCTTCATTAAATCTATTGCTGTCACTTTTCGTTATCATGAAATAAAAAATGACAGCAATAGATTTAATGCTCAGAAAGCTCCATTAAAGTTAATGCTTAACTTTAATGGAGCTTTCTGCAACTGCGTTTGAGCCATCTGTTTCATATACATTACCACAGACATAACTTTGACATTGCATTAACAGCTCAAGAAGACCACAAGCCCTAGGCCTTACCGGGTGGGAGCGCTAACCAGCCAGCCAGCCTGAATAGTACGGCGACTGTTTTAGGAGCATAATAGAACAAAAATTGTGTAAGTATCATTATATAATACCTACATATTTAGTAAACTTTTATTAGATGACGTTTTTGGTGTATATTTGTTTGTATGTATTTCGACAACAAGTGGTCCCTGAGTGAGATAACTATCGTATCATAACCATTCCTTTTTATTGCGCATTTGATCGTAAAACCAACAATCGTAACAGAGGGTATAACCATAAAATAGTCATAGAAAACTAGATGTTCTATACCTACATAATATATTGTAAGGATTCATATTATATTATTATGTAGGTATGTATGCCTAGCATTACATCGAAGATAGAAAGATGAGCTTATCTTGATAAATTTAAGTATGATTTGTTTTATTATAATACTTATGTGATGATAAATTAAGTACCTACTTACTATATTTATTAATAAAAGGTAGGTAATTAATTTATTACAAATAATGTTGTTTCTTTATTAATAAATTGGTCTTTTCGCCAGACATTTTGCTGTTTAGAATGATGCTTCATTATAAGCTTACAGACTTTATTGTTTTATTTTTTAGAAACAATAAATATCCATTAAGACCAGTTAAGTAAGTACCTAAGCACTGATAATAAAACTCTAGTATAGGTAATCAATAATTAAATTGTTCTATCAAAGGTTCAGAATGAGGACAGACTCATATAGAATGTTTCGATTGAAGACACGAGACTTACAAACCCGCAACTGCTGATAACCAACAACGAACAACAATTCTCCGATCGTTATTTATTGTTTCTATTGAGAACTCCAACTGGACAGGAAGTGATCCTAAACATATTAACATATACATATTAACTATCACAAAATATATAATTATTACCCTTTCTGACAACCACTAACAACAATTCTCCGATCGTCAATTATTGTTTCGATTTAGGACACGAGACTTCCGAACCTTCAACTGCTAGCAACGAGTCCAATAATACGGTTATAGCTCACCTGGGGTCATAAAGTTGACGCAGCCATCAGCGCACGTAGACAGGAAGTAATTGATTTAGAGACAGACCTAAGTGCCTCTAATGTACTTGGGATGTATCAATTAAGACAACCTACATGCTGGAGGAGCCTGTGGCACAGTGGTTCGCTCGGCCTGCGGTTGAAGTTAAGAAACTTTCGCAATTAAATTAAATTAAATTAAAATTTATTTATTTCAGACATAATATCCATATCAAATGCAATGGTCGGTCACGGGATGGGTGACCAAAAATGTGTTATCTCGAGCTCCTCCATGCTTCGGAAGGCACGTTACGCCGTTGGTACCGGCTGCGTTTGCAGTCGTTAATACCCACTAATCAGTATTGGGCCTGCGTAGTGGTTCATGGCCCATCTCCTTACCCATCCATAAGGAAGGCCTCTGCCCCAGCAGTGGGGACTTATAATGGCTGATGATGATATATAGCCTACATGCTGAATAGTTATTAAGGTACCATACAAAAAGTAGCTATAGTAAGACAGCAAAAGGATTGTACAATTAAGATAATAATAAGAGGTAGGTTTACCTATGTTGTTGCATTTTCATATAATTTATCTTATTGCTTGTTTCATTTAATTATTGAGGACTCCGTCCATAATAGTAAGCACTTTAATTAATTAACGAGTTATAAATACTTGATATCTACTTGTTCAATAAATAATGGCGATATGAGAATAATATCCAGAAATTCTTTACTTGCCTACTTTAAATGTAAAAGCTAGGTACCTAGTCTTATTCTCTAACTGAGCAATGATTAATTTTGTATTTAATTAGATTAAAACCAAAGCACCAGAGCTATTTTAACTATTATAAACAAGAGTAACGGGACTCAACGCGACATTTATTATGAAGTCTGTAAGTACATAATAATATGTACTCTTGTTTATAATTATTATAATGGAACGCGAAAGTTTAAAATCTTATATTTTAACAATGTTTAAATTCTGGTACTCTGTTAATTAGCAGTAAGATTTAGTACTAAATATACGATACGTGTTCAAAAATTGCTGATTCTTTCGTAATATTTACGTACCTACCGAATCGCATTTTCTTAAGCAACTACGTAGTACCTACATTATAACTCAATGTACCTAAGCAATTGAAATGTTTCATCGCCTAGTTAGGCATAGGTAGGTACCCCCAACATTTAGGTGGAGTGGCCGAGTAAGTTGTACCTACTTATCTATAAGTACCTAGGTGTTTTTATTGATTAACTATACAAAAATCGGTACATGTCCCTACATGCCTATATAATACGGATTTAGTGGTTCACTACGGCACTTACACTTTTCACGAGTGAGAGTTCAATGCTAGAACATTAATTTATGGGTGGGTAACCAAGTGAACTTATATTAAGTTACTAAAAAAATTATTGTCAGAATTTATTGTTCATTTAATTTAATCGAAGTCATGCAAACAGAGGGGGTTTGAGGTGTTTGCAATGTTGGTTGATAATGTGCTTTAGAAGAGCAACAACATTTAATTTTATAGGTTTTAAAACATCAATAATCTACTTAAATGGTTATAATAATAGAACTGCCAAATAGGCAGTTACAGTCAGTGCGACATCATTTTCTGTTCCGGTGGCTAAAAACTGGAACTAACGTGTTTCTGTTTTTAATGTCATTTTGCTGGTTGAATAAAAAAAGAAAAGAATACATATTGCGCCGCTGTCCCGGTAACAGAAAAGATTGTCGATTACTATTATGAAGACGACAAACAGGGGGTCTTGCAGTGCAGCGTCATCATTTCATTCTATGACTTTAATGACAAGCGTGTACTCGTTCCGACACAAAAAACGATATTGGTAATAATGCGGAGCTTAATTCCCGATGTAAAACCGCCCCATGATTGCGCTCGAATAACACAATATCCGTAACCTATTGTCCTAGTTTAGCAAAGCGACGCGACGCGATGCGATATATGCGCGCAGACCGATGAACGCGAAAACATAGGACAATGCATAAATCAACTAAAATACTTGATATTTTCGCGTCATGCTGCGGCTACATTAGCGGCCGATAATTCGTTCGAGCTGTCGCGATAAAATTATCGTTGTCGGGCATACGCGATGTTCTTGTCTACATTAGCTTCGTGTTGCGTTGTCGCGCTAACTATCGCGATAAACCTGTCAAGTGCGAGCGATGTTTTTTTTATTTCTAATTATTTATTTTGAAAGTGAATATACCTACTACTTACTAAATATTCTGTTGTTGGTTCTGTTGTTATCGCGATGTTCTTTTTAACCGACTTCAAAAGGAAGGAGGTTATCAGTTTGACCTATATGTATGTGATTGAGTTGGAATTGGATTAAGTTTGAGTATAGCGTTGTTAAATCGAATGTATCCAAACATCACTGATGTATTTCGTAGTAAGTATGTATGTTAGTCCACGAATTTCTAGAAAACTAAAAGTCATATCGAGATGATTATTTTTGACTTTTAAATCAGATGTAAGTATTCCAACTTAGGGAACAGTCCAAATTTTAATAAAATCATTTCAGTAGTTTTTGAGATATGAGTATAATATGACGTACAATCCACACTTAAAAAATAGAAATAAATATGTTGACCTTGAGACAGCCTTTATGCCCCACGTAATAAAAGCTGTTATCGCAGTTCAACTGTTTAACTTGCTGTGCTGTTGAGTGTACCTACTTTAAAGAATTTTTGTTTCTTTTCAGTTCACTGTCGATTTAATTTTTATAAGATTCATCATGACATAAGTCACACCTGCTACTTTCTTTCACATAGCTAGTCTGCTACAAAACATAATAGTTAATAATTCTTATAGGAAACCCCTTTATAATTATTTTAATTTTTCTGAATTGAATTGTATTTTATTAAATTAAATACTTTTTTTATTTATAGTAACGTCATTTTATGATTATCATATTTCATTTCTATACAAAGCTACAAAATAGCAAAGTTAATAAAAGTTAAATAAATAATATCGCTCGAAATTGGCCAGTTTATCGCGATATAGCCCGTAGTTGTCTCGATGTGTGCGGTCTTGTCGCGACGCAATAGCGTTGTCGCGATGTACCCGGCTACATTAGCGCGTTCACACGATACTTAGCCCGCTAATGTAGCCGCAGCATTACAAGCAATGCATCGCGTCGCATTGCCGCGTTGCGTTGGACGTTACTAGGACAATGGGAAAAACCGCACACATATTGTAATCGTGCTAAATCGAAAAATGTTTTTTGCACTGTTTTGATTCGCTTACAAAGTGCAATATTATGGGTGGACATACCTGGAACCCTGGACGTGTAATCGGATATGGAATTGGACGTTGTGAAAATATGAAGCTTTTCATTACGTCCAATTCCATATAAACTCAATAAAATACTCTCTGGTTCTATAAACAATAAAGCCTACTGGGTATTTCGGGGTAGGTATTAGTCGTAAATTCGGCAAAAATAATATCTCACAGCACAAGAATGCACCATTGCAAACATAGTCGTATTGGTCAATAAGCAGTTTTTGAAACCATATCATACGAAAACCCTTACAAAGAAATTTGTTGGATTTAAGTACAAGATTTTATGTTGTACTAACTGCACCTTGCGGCATTACCCGTTTGGTTCCCGTTTCCGTATAAATATTGGGAGAAAATATAACTTATATCATACAAACACTTGTGAACGTCAAAGAAGCTACCATCATCATTATCATCATTAGCCATTTGATGTCCTTACTGCTGGGCACTGGCCTTCCTTATGGATGGATAAGGAGAACGGGCCATGACCCACCACTCGGGCCCAGTGCGGATTGGTGGGTATTAACAACTGCAAATGCAGCCGGGACCACCGGCTTAACGTGCCTTCCGAAGCACGAAGGAGCTCGAGATGAAAAGTTTTTGGTCACCCATCCCTTGACTGACCATTGCGAAAGTTGCTTAACCTCAACGATCGCAGTCCGAGCGTGCTAACAGTGGTAACAGTGGCGCCACGGGCTCCTCTAGACCATATTGGTTCGCAAATCCTACAATGCTCCCATGACGGTAATAAACTCGTCAAAGACTGTTTTTTCTGAGATCAGATGAGAGCAGATGGTCTAGAAATCGCGCCATAATATAACTTGGCGCGTGTCAATATCTGAAACTAAAATTATGACATGGACATAAGGCTTTATTTTTCCGACCGACCACCACGAGCGCCTTCTGATAAATGCCAAGTTATGTGGCGCGGACTCATGCATCCATTAAGGCGCCGATTCCCGAAAATAGGGTATTTTAAATTATGGATTACTCGCAAACCACAAGTACTCAAAATTTGCAAAAAATATATGTTATTTTACAGTTATTTATCTAGTGCTTTCGGCCGTTTTTTTTCGATTGGTGATATTTTACTGTGTAAAATAAAATCCCAAACATCCGTCTAATCGTAATTCAAATATCGTATTACTTGCAGTATACTTGGTTTTAGTTAGTGAAAAATATACGAAAATAATTGTCTTTGTATAGCCGAGGGATTCCGGCCGTCATAAGTTTAAATTTTTGTAAGCGCATTTTAAGTGATTTCCGATTTGCGGGGCGCTCGCGAGATCACAGTTCACTGCCGGCCGGCTGCCGCTGCGTCCGCGTGAAGTGCCAAGCAAGCGAGCGTGCCTATTTCGGTCGGGACTGCACGCATGCACTGGAATTATGTCAATGCGTTTCGTTCGAACGTTTCGCTCTGATTATCGGCATTAACTAGGGCTTTGGAAGAGAATTTCTAACACCAATTAAAATTCTGGCAGGTGTTTGGAATCTGGGGGCTTGCGCAGTGCCCCCGCCAAGTCGAGCGCGAAGCAAACACTGCAGTATCATCCTTTTTTGTTTAGCGGTACTGCTTAATCACAGATCACCTGTATGCAGCAAGCTTGCTTACTGCATCAGAGGCCGTTAGTCGGGTCCGGGTAGGATCCCTGGCATAAACAAATTATATAATATACAGGGCGTCCCAAAACTATGCCACATGGAGGAAAAGTACCTTAAATACTGAAGATATAAAAATACTGAAGATAATATACCTTAAATACTGAATAAATAACTGATAAATACCTTAAATACTGAAGATGCTAGCTCGCAGGTTTTCGCGTTGTAGTAGGGCAGTCAAATTAACGCTATTTAAGGCCTACTGCCAGACATTCTACACATGCAGCTTGTGGGTGAGTTACACGCGGCGGGCTTACAGCGACCTTAGAGTGCAATACAACAATGCCTTGAAAGTAATGTTGGGGCTGCCTTGGCGGTGCAGCGCTTCCAATATGTTCATGGAAGCTCGAATAGATGGTTTTGCCGCGGTGATGAGGAAAAGGTGTGCCTATGCGCTGACCCGCTTGCGGAGCAGCTCCAACAGTATTCTCAGGGTGTTTGTTGATAGGTGGGATATGCCACTTTTACTAAGGTGGGTGAAGCTCTACACTGTATGTTAAATGTTCCGATGTTATTATTGTATTTTATTTATTTTTCCATTGTACTTTTACTAACTCTAGTTTATAAGTTTATTGTTACTAACCTCTACTATGGGCTATGCCTGAAATAAATGGAATTGAATTGAATTGAATAAAGTTTTACTGAAAGGAGACTTCATTTTTATTTTAAAAAGAAAACGAACTGCATTCAAAGAATTTTGAATAATCACCTGTCTGAACTGGGAATCGAACCCGCTGAATGTAAAAAAAATATTTCTTTAATTTTATCGTACCGATCGAAAGGCTCGATTAAACCTAAGTATTTCTTCTAATTAACATAGCATCTTAAATAAAAAGAAGACTACGAAATTTAACATTTCATGTTGAAAAAGCCCTGTATAATTTATTATAATTTATAAAACCCTTAATGCACACCACATAAAAAACAAAGATATTTTAACAAATGATCATAATGCGGTACGGTATTGTTGCAAACAAACATAATGCGGTCTTAGTGCTACAAAGCATTTCATGTACTTACCTAATAAACCAAATAAATTGACGAAAAATGAAATGCGATATAGGTACCTAAGTAGTTATATCGCAATTCTTTTTTTATCTAATTCTTAGTTTAGTTAATTCTAAACAAAGCTCGGTAGCACACATTAAATTATCAATGCAAATTCATTGTTGAATTATTACGAATAGCACAACGAACGTAATCGCTCATTAATACATTCGTACAAATCCCGATGATACTAAAATCTGAAATACCATTGCTGCAGGGTTGGAGTTTCATAATAAACATATTTGAAATATAGTATTCTTTGGTACTTACTATTAAGATTTGATTTAAGTTTGAAAAGATTCGTCTTGTTTTTTAATTTACAAAGTAACTATAAAATTATAAAATACAATCATGAGTTAGGTTAAAAAGGGTTAAACACAGTATTTAAGCCAGTTTAACAATCAAATAAGTCAATAAAAATAAACATACAATCTTCACAAAACTCTTATGTAAACGCAAAAATTATTTAAAATACAAAAATGCTACTTAGAGAATGTACCTAATGTACTGACCTAGACCTAAGTAAAGATTAAGTACATTTTAAAAATACACTAGACGCATATATTTTTTTAAGTTGAAGTGAGTAGCCCTAGGCATGGATAACGATGTCAAATGGTTAGCATTATTTTAATCAGTGATCTATTTAGAAGCCGACAATGGCTTACTCACTGCACAATGCAATGGTATTTTATTAGGGCCACAAATCTTCATTTGACTATAACCGACGCATGAGCCTTTAGTGGTGCACAAAAGCACAAAAACACCACCCACCATATAAGTATGTATGGTTTACGCTGCCGCATGCCGGTACAGTAAATAAGGTAGGTAAAGCAGTATCTTAGCTAAGCCTTTTTAATTATACTACAAATATGTATTTAAGTATACACTAGTATACAAACTATTCTGTGTGTTCTTGTCTGATACCTACTTTTTACCACACTTTTATTAGCTTCACTTGTAACTAAGTCACAATGTAAGAAAATCTTGGAATTTAATTTTAACCTACTTCTAATTGTCGTATTGATTTGAAACTTTGCAAGTCAATATGAATCCGATGACAATACAATAATTTGCTACCATCGAGCTGATCTGATGATGGAGTCAAGAGGTGGGCAATAGAACTCTTCAATGGCTGCTAGGAAACCCCTCGAGTTTAGGCTCGTTCGTTTTGTTCTGATGAGACCTATTCGATACACTTAATGGTGAGGGTCTGATGATGGAGCAGGGAGGAAGCCAGTGGCACTTCTTAATGACCACTAGGAAACCCCTCGAGTTTAGGCTCCGTTGTTTCGTTCTGACGAGACTTATGAGCTGCACTTGGTGGTGAGGGTCTGATGATGGAGCAGGGAGGAAGCCAGTGGCACTCCTTAATGACCAATAGGAAACACCTCGAGTTCTGGTTCATTTGTTTCGTTCTGATGAGACCTATTCGCTACACTTGGTGGTGAGGGTCTGATGATGGAGCTGGGAGGACCCAGTGAAACTGCTTAATGACGTCAAGAAAACTCCTCGAGTTTGGGCTCATTTGTTTTGTTCAAAAGAGACCTATTCGCTACACTTGGTGGCGAGGGTCTGATGATGAAGCTGGGAGGAAGCCAGTGGCACTCCTTAATGGCCAATAGAAAACCCTTCGAGTTCTGGCTCATTTGTTTCATTCTGATGTGACCTATTCGCTACACTTGGTGGTGAGGGTCTGATGATGGAGCAAGGAGGAGGTCAGTGGCACTCCTTAATGACCACTAGGAAACCACTCGAGATGGGCTCATTTGTTTCGTTCTGATGTGACCTATTCGCTACACTTGGTGGTGAGGGTCGGATGATGGAGCAGGGAGGAAGTCATTCGCACTCCTTAAGACCACTAGGAAACCCCTCGAGTTTGGGCTCATTTGTTTCGTTCTGATGAGACCTATTCGCTACACTTGGTGGTGAGGGTCTGATGATGGAGCAGGGAGGAAGAATGGGTTCGGCTCGCGCATCTGGTAACTAATAGACTCCACTTGAATTTGTAAAACTAAATACATACAATCACGCCTTTGAGTTATAATGTTTACGGGGTGGGAAGACACATGAATGGACTGTGAAATCGATTACCATCCCCATCGATAGCTTGCCATTTGTTAAACTAAAAAGTAAAAAATAAATTTGTAGTTTAAAAAACTAAACAAACACACTTTTATAGGAACAGACTAAAAGTACAAAATAACCGTCTATTCAGTAACTGAAATTAAAAAGCGTGGTGCGCCCTTTGCAAAGCATGCATTCAAATACTTAATATTGACAACGCGCACCACGCTTTTTAATTTCAGTTACTGAATAGACGGTTATTTTGTACTTTTAGTCTGTTCCTATAAAAGTGTGTTTGTTTAGTTTTTTAAACTACAAATTTATTTAAACTTAGCTAGCTGCGATACAGCTTTGCTTGAAAATTCTATAAGAATGCGTTTTTCTACTCGTATCGTATCTACGGACCGCGCGGCCGCCGGGCGGCGGCGCCCGGCGCCGTTTCGGACATTTGTGTAAGTTTATGCTGGGTTACTTACTGCTTACGCTATATAGTTACTGTGATATGAAAACAGGATTTTCCATTTCTGTCTTACTTTAAATACGATCATCATAGCACCCAACAGCATTGTAAAATTTTCTAGAATTTCCAAATGAGATTTGTGGTTAGGTACTGCAAAATACCGGACACCCATTTAAAATAATGGCAAAACGGAAAAAAATTAATGGAAAATAAATGCCTAGTTATTTCTTTACTTGAAGTAAATAATAAAGGTAAAGTAAGCGAAAATGCTAGTTTGATGATTCTGTTACAAACTTGTTTAATAATATAATTTGGAAAAGGTTTTTACAGCTTTTTAAACTTTTTAAAATCAATACAACGAAAGGAAAACTATAATTTAAGTCTGATTCATCATAGGAAAGACATGGTGACCCATAGGCGTCAATTACAGCTACAATATGTGTCAGATTGATGACAAAACATAAATTTTCTGGATAATAGTTGACCTTTAGACGATCAATCTGGCGTCAGTTCAATCTGTGATCTTGAATTAGTAGCAAAAATATTTTTCTGGATAATATGTGATCCATTTAAATCTGATACCTATCAATCAACACCTAACACGAACAATCTCTCATCAAACTAACCAAGGTCACGGACTGAACTGACGCCAGATTGATCGTCTAATGGTCATAGAAATACGCCAACAATATTCATTGTAAACACGATTCAATGTATGATTTGATTACTAAAAACTTTCATCACAAATCGGCAAACAAACAGCAAATATTTTCATAGTTTCAGCTAAATAATAACGAAAGAGGACGTAGAAAAAACAAACAGCTATTTCAAATAACAATTACGAATTTATTTACTTTATTCATAGAACGTTTCATGAGAGATGTTATGTTGGATTACAAATTACAAACAGCCGTCTTGTTCATATTCTGGGCACAGAGTAAATACTTGCTTAGTACCAGTATACCATCTTCATAGAAAATGTTTGAAGGCGAGTCCGGTCATTCTCACGACAAGGTGTTCTTTGCATAATTTCCATCACGATTTTTATTATTCAATTAATTCTCTAAACCGGCAATTAAATTTAGAAAAGACGTTAAACTGAAGAAAATGATGTATTTGGCACTTCAATGTAGTGTCTAGTTTTGGATTTATGAACTAACAAAGTTTTGGGCGTGACGGAAATTAGAAAATTGCTAAATAAAAATTATATATCTTATTGTTATATGCCTCAAACAGAAAATGAATACTATACAATATAAAATAAACCTTACAAGTAATTGTCCAGTCTACAAAATAACTGAATGAACGAACAATTATGGGAGTCAAGGAACATTTGTATGTTATTAGGTATTTTATAATTTCCGTCACGTTTAGCGTGGTATTTTATAATTTCTGTCACGTTTAGCGTGACGGAACCGGGTGACATAAATTAGGACCACGACGGTATTTATGAGATAAAATTTTAATGGTAAGGAATACGGTATATTGGTTCAAGCATGAGGTCAACAACGAATTTCTGCATATAATAATCTAACTAGCTAAATTTGTATGCATATTTTCAAACATTAATTAAAAGAGCGAACGGAAATCAGAATAGTAGTAAACCATGCGAACAGAAATTAGGTATTTACAGTCGTAGCTCGCCAGCGGAACAGGTGAAGGTGACACAGGACCGTGTAGGTTGCCTGCCTCGGCAATAACTGAATAAAGACGACGTTGCGGTAGTGATGGGAATTACTTACTCTGCCAGTGACATATTCGCTACTTTTTGATTGATTGATTGATTGATTTAATGAAAGGACAAACATATATTTCGTTCTATCTAAGAAAATATACTATTTAAACAGATTATTTTTTGTGTATAATAAAATTTATTTATTAACTTCCCAATTGTATCGACTGAAATGTACCAACCGTAGCTAGCTTCGCGACTGTTGAAGGTAGAAAGCTTGATTCTGGGTACCGGACAGCGAACGGAAATTAGGAGAACAACTTAGAAAAAAAATTTTTGAGTGTTCTTTTACCAAATTATGTGTATATAATACCAATTCATAAAAAGCAATTACTAGACGTAGTCCAAGTTGATAGTGGCAGGACCTACACCCATTCTGCCACTCCCATTCATCCAACTGCGCTCATGGGTAAGGCAACGAACTCGTGCTGCACATAATACTCGTTGGGTAGCTCTAACAAGCTGTAGACAGTATAAGATGGCGATGACTGCAGTCTCGCCGCGTTTGACTTGTAGGCTGCTCAGCCTAAATCGTCCAGATCTCCGGATAGTTGTTGGTACACTTACAGGTCACCTAACCTTAAACCGACAACTATTTATTATGAATGCGACAGACAGTCCTCTATGTAGAGGTTGCCTGAACGCAGAGGAAACAGCCGCCCACGTGATCCTGGAGTGCGTGGGTCTGGCCGCACAACGAACAGAAATCCTCACAGAGGTGAGGTCGCTCCTAGAAGTCTGTGAACGCCCCAGGAGGCTTCTGCGCTTCTGGAAGGAGCTAGGATGGCTCGACTAGCCATGTTCACGCATAACGGACCAAATGTGAGTCTAAATGAGGAAAAGTGTCAATACCAAATACCAAATAGACGTAGTCCCAAAAAAAAAACAGATCGAAAATATCACAAACTAGTCAGATATTTGTATGGACGCTCAAAAAACAGACCTGCTGAGAATGACCGAGTCATGTCATGGCTCATTTCCTTGATCTCGGTATGATTTATTGGTAGGATTTAAATGAAGCGCATACCGAGATCCTTCCAAGATCATACCGAGCTCCAGGCGATGATAGTCATAACTCGCGTTCCGACCTATTATATGAAGGGGTCACGGGTTCGATTTCCAGTGGTAGGGTTTGGTTGGTGGTAGGACTTGCTCTAGATCGGCTTGGCTAAGTACCACCATCTTATCTAAATCTGACGCCATAACAACGTTTTCGGCATTGTTGTGTTCCGGCAGTAGGTAAGAGATATATTGCCTGTTCCTCAATCATTGATAATACCAGGAGAAATACGCTTCCACCTTCAGTCTTATCTTCAAATAACATTAGGTGTGATGAAGGCTAATTGCTGTTGATTAAAATAAACTTAAAATTTATTTTTGGTTTAAAAAAAAGATAGAATACTGGTAGTTTTATTCTGTGTTTTGGGGGACAAAAAAGGTATCCTCCGGAATTTGCTTCGGCGTCACGTTCTTGTCTGCGGCTTATCCAGTCAGGTTAAGGGATAAACCTCTGAGTGCGACACAACTGGGCCTAAATCTTGACAATTTGTTTTTAGTCGCCTTCTTACAAATCTAATTTTCATTTTAGTCCACCATTTTGTTGCGGCGGCCATTTTGAATTTACAACAATACTGATAAAATAATTTATAATTGCATTGTCATCGGAACTAAAGGTGGATTCCAAATTTTAGCTCAAGGAAGTGGGTCATATTAAGCTTGCAAGATTTGAGTCAAACGTACTAATCATACACTGCAATTTAAATAAAAGCTTGTAGGTAATAATATTGAATTACAAGTTTGCTCTAGTCCAAATGTCGAATTATGGAATTGATGTAATGTAATGTTTAGGTAAACAAAGCAAAGTTAATAATTTACTGTCAAAATGTTGGAAATTACAATACAACACACAAGGTCTCTGTATTATTAAACTACTTACAGATTATAGTTTTAAGTTTTGAAAAGTGTAAAGATAAGTGACACGAACTCAGGACACGAAGCATGGTAAAATTTGATAAAATCGGCATTTTAACACCGCCATTGATGATTGCAAGCCGCGTATGCCACTTCCATCATTTCATTAATCATTATCAGCCATTTGATGTCCCCACTGCTGGGGCACTGGCCTTACTTATGAATGGATAAGTCGAGCGAGGAGCCCGTGGCGCAGTGGTTAAGTAACTTTCGCAATGGTCGGTCACTGGCTCACAGGATGGGTTATCAAACACTTTTCATCTCGAGCTCCTCCGTGCTTCGGAAGGCACGTTACCGTTGGTCCCGGCTGCATTTGCAGTCGTTAATACCCACCAATCCGCATGGCCTATTCTCCTTATCCATAACGAGTTACTACGAAGGATTTTAAGTAAACTTAACAGCAATTTGCAACATGTTAACTGCCGCGGCGTTTATTGCCTCTCTCGTTACACTCTCAGGCCGGATGATATTGCTAATTGGGTTTCCTGGTTCCCGGAAATCGTATGAAGTTAAACTAATACGGCGCAAGCCGCTGACACGAATAGAACGTTACTGTAATTGCCCAACGTAGTCGCTAGCAATATTTTCAATTAGAGAAAATGAAATCACGTGAGCCCTAATCTGCCAATTCGTGTGTGCAGAAGCCATTTCAAGATTATTATAGAAGCCAAGTTCCAAGTCGCTTACATTTAAATTGGTGTTCAAGTTTTATTATTATTCTGTCGTCGTTAGGATTAATGTGGCAGCTTTCTTGAAAAAAAGCTACGATGAAGCTGAGATCTTACTGAGGAACGCTAAATAAATCATGCTAACACTCTCACATACGCACACACACTCACATACACACACACACACACACACACACACACACAAACACACACACACACTAACTCACACCCATATACGCGCGCGCACACACACAATTGTAATCAATTTGTTTTTAAATAGTTAATTATCTTTTAAATAGGTATCTACCTAATTAATTAATGTAAGGTATGGAGGAGCGGATACTCCTGGTACAGGTATTATAATACATACCTAAAAGGAGTACCCAATTTCTAGCTTAAGTTTGTATACCTTTTAAAGAAATAAAGATATTTTTTTTTTTTTTATTCTTGACACTGGCTGAAATATCTTGAGAGACCTACTTTTCGGCTATTATAATATCGTTATTATATGTTTCTTCCTACAAAAGCCTGTTCTCGGCGGTGGGACGATAAGATAGATGAGGCATAAATTACATGACGTGTAATTAATTACAGTAGATGTCTGCAGTCACAAAAAATTACTCCCTCAAAAGTGTGGCTCTAACATCTGTATTAAATTGAGTAAGTATGAGAAATTGTAATTTCCGGCAATAATAAATTATTAGACAACAATCCTGTGCAAATCAAGAAGGTACTAATTAGAGCTACCTGGTCCTTATATAATCACAAATATTATGATATACCTACATGAAATATTTACATATTCATGAACTAATACCCTGCATCATAGTATAGTTTAAAATTTAAATTTTAACCAGTGGTTTCTTAGGGCTTCGCCCCGTCAGGCTGAGAAGTTAACTGCCTCTGGAAGTGACAAGGTAGTAAAAAGCTAATTAATCCTGGAGATCGAACTCGTGTCTGCTGTACAAGTGGTGTACTCACCACTTGTACAGCAGACATTATGGTACTATTCGGCTGCGGTATAAAAGGTACAGTGATTAGAAAACTTACGACCGATTACTCGAACGCCTTCTCAAATTTAAGAATATCTTAAAAGTCGCCCTTTCGCTATCAATGACAAAAGTATGAAAGAGACGCCATGGTATTTATGACGATCTAAAAAATTGTAGCTTTCGAGTGTTCGGGCATTAGCTGTCATGTTTCTTGTGGTGGTCATGCATGCAATCATATTATTATACAAACATATTTTATGACCAATTGAAACGCAAGCTTTTTTTATAATCATTTACGTCTGGCAGATTTTGACAAAGTTATTTAGCGTTTGCTCATGACAGATATATACCTACCTAATTGCAAGCAGATAGAGGAATGGTTATATTACTATCATTAGGTAACATTTACTTTTGATCATCTTCACTGTTTAAGTTACTTTATAATTATATGTATGTATGTATGTAGGTACGAGTATACAGGGTGATCCATCGGGATGGGTTAGTATGAGAAAGTTTGAAACTATAAGAGATAGAGATATTTGTTATAAGGAGCCATGTCGTCGATTTTAGAGTTAAGAAAAACTGCATTCAAAGATTTAAAAAAAACTCATACACGAATCGGGAATAGAACCCTGTCAGTTTTTTAAACAAAAATGTTAAGAGGTATGTCATTTTATTACGAAAGTTGAATGTGTAGGTTGTTAGGAAAACATTACTATTGAACCCTATGTCTAACTCTACAATTAAAAGAAAATATGAGTTTTGTTAGCTGACAATTATGGCCCTATCAAAATAAATGGCCTGCGAGGTCGCCAGATCTAACCCCACTAGATTATTTCTTGTGGGGTTACGTGAAAGATCATCATCATCATCAGCCCGTATCCGTCCACTGCTGGACATAGGCCTCTACTAGTTCACGCCACTGAGCACGGTTTTCAGCTCCTCGCATCCAGCCCCCACCTGCCATCTTTCGTAGGCCGTCACTCCACCTGGCACCAGGGCTCCCTACGCTACGCTTGCCTAAGCGCGTTCTCCACTCCAGAACTCGTTTGCCCCAACGGCCGTCGGTTCTTCGCGCGATGTGACCTGCCCATTGCCACTTCAGCTTGCTTATTCTTTGGGCTATGCCGGTGACCTTGGTTCTCTGTCGAATAACTTCATTTCTTATCTTATCCTTTAGAGAAACGCCGAGCATAGCCCTCTCCATAGCTCGCTGGGCGACTTTGAACTTGTGGACTAGTCCCACCGTTAGTATCTATGTTTCGGCTCCGTAAGTCATTACGGGTAGGACGCACTGGTTAAAAACTTTCGTCTTCAGGCTTTGTGGTATGGACGACGTAAAGACTTCGCGAAGTTTGACTGAATTCTTCGATTGGTCTCCCTCTCAAAGTTGTTTTTACCCATTTGCAAAATTTGCCCGAGGTATGAGGTATTCTTGAACAACTCCGATGGGTAGTCCATTAACAGTAATCGGTTGCGGGTCTACAAGTGTGTTGTACATAACTTTTGTTTTCTCAATGTTCATGCCGAGACCGATTAGCTTAGCAGCATCAGCTAAGCCGGACAGCATCCGTGTCAGATCTTGCAGCGACTCCGCCATTAGGACTATGTCATCAGCAAATCGCAGGTGTGATATACACTCGCCGTTTATATTTATGCCCATACCTTTCCAGACCAGCGTCTTAAACATATCTTCCAGCGTGTTCGTGAACAGTTTTGGGGATATTACATCACCCTGTCTCACTCCCCTACGTAATAGGATAGGTTTGGTTTGCTGGTTCTGTACTTGGACACTCATAGAAGCGGCGTTATATAGACCTTTTAGCACCTCGATATATCGCCAGTCAACTTGGCATCGCTGCAGAGACTCCAAAACAGCCCAGGTTTCTACAGAATCAAAAGCTTTTTCATAGTCCACAAAAAGGATAGGTACACAGCGGTTGGTTATATTCTTCGAACTTCTGTATAACCTGCCGCACTGTGTGGATATGGTCGACAGTGCTAAATCCTCCTCGAAACCCGGCCTGCTCCGGAGGTTGAAACTCATCGAGTCTTCTTGTGTGAAACGTGAAAAATGAATTTTACAAAACCAGCTACAACACCGTTGAAGAACTAACATCAGCCATAGAGATCATTTTAACGTAGAATAACCACTTGAAAATACAGAACATAAAACAAAATTGTTAGCGGTCAAAGTTAAACATATCGTCAAATCTAATTATCATCATATCATCAAAAAAGCTGACATTTCGAACATTTACTTAAATAAAATTAAATAGTAAAATGCAGCATTTTCTTTTAATTGTATAAATAGGGTTTCAAAGTAAAATGCATTCCTAACAACCTACACAATCAACTTTCGTAATAAAATGACATAACATTTTTGTTATGAAAACTGACAAGGTTCGATTCCCGGGTCGTGCATGAGTTTTTTTTAATCTTTGAATGCAGTTTTTCTTAACTCTCAAATCGAAGAAATGGTTCCTTAGAACAAATATCTCTATCTCTTATAGTTTTAAACTTTCCCATACTGACCCGTCCCGATGGATCACCCTGTATAGTAGTACCACGTTGTACCCAGTACAATATTATTTGCAACTATCCCCTAAGTATCTCTCTCGTTCATCAAAATGAAACGGCTCCTAGAGGGGCGTTAATCGCGGGGAGTGCGACTGTAACGACGACCTAGAGATCGCTTTGTCTTCGGCAGAAAGGGTTTTTTTAAGAAGAGTGCAAATACTCGTTACCGCTTGCTATGCTACAGATACTATAACTTTGCTGTTAAATTTCATAAATTGGGACCTAGAATGACATTTATCGAGGTAAAACTAGCTAACGTTAATTAGACGATGAGCGTGTCATAAAAAAATCGTAAAGCAGAATCGTAATTTATTAGTAATAGACTAGAGCGAAAATAAATAATTGCCGTACATTACGAAATAAAAACTTATTAATTTGATTATTAATAATTAGGTGGAGATCCTTGGAGAGGCCTATGCCCAGCAGTGGGCGTTCGTTCGAAGGATATGATGAAGTAGACACATTACTTCTTAAGGTTTTTAGAAATAAAACGTTTTTGAAAAAAAAATGTAACCGCCTTCAAAACGGATCTTCAAACAAATTTAACAAACACTAAAAAACGAAAAAAATAATAAGATTTTTTAATTCAAAGGACGATGATACGTGACTTTTTCTAATTTATCTTGGTACTTACTGAACTGTTTGAAGTCGGTGCCGTCTTATATGTATTGAGGTAATTACTCCTACACCTCACGCTTGGGACCGAGTTTTTTTTATATGTTAGTTATTTCACTTAGTATATTTCGTTCTTATTCTTTTTGGCTTGGCACCGACTTCAAACAGTTCAGTAAGTACCAAGATAAATTAGAAAAAGTCACGTATCATCGTCCTTTGAATTAAAAAATCTTATTATTTTTTTCGTTTTTTAGTGTTTGTTAAATTTGTTTGAAGAACCGTTTTGAAGGCGGTTACATTTTTTTTTCAAAAACGTTTTATTTTTCGATTTTTAGTGTAAATACCTAATCGTAGCGAAACTACATGGTGATTATGATAAATTGTTGTAAATATCCTATCCGTTACGGAATTCAGCTTTCCATCTTTAGCTACTTAGATAACTTGAAGGAATACAATTGAAGGTCCATTCGTGCATAAGGTATTTATAAAACATCATAATATAACTCCTAACTGTTGAGGAGTTTCACCTCTCATCAGCAGCTCACCCTAATAACCTGAAAGAATATAACTATTGGCCCATACGTACGATTAATACTTAAATAAATATTCTCCAGCTCCTAACCGTTAAGGAGTTGTAGCTTCCATCACCAGCTCATCACTATGAGATGATGACTACCAGATGCAAATACTTGACTAACTTCAAAAGTAAATGGAACGCATAAGGCTTGCCTATATTTGAGAATTTCTCTCAATTTTCCTGGGATTTGATCCCCTGGTCCTGACTTGGTGAAAGTAAGACCAGGTCAGAAGTACCAACTTTCGAAAAAAAAAATATTTTGAAAATGATCCCCAATTTGATGAAACTATGAAATCGTCCATATACCCAAATAAAGTCTGAATACACATTATTCAGGATAACTCCTGAACTTCTTGTCAGTTCTTGTTAAAATTTGAATGGGACCACACGAGAAGCATCACCTTTTAAATAAAAAAAGAATTATCGAAATCGGTTCATTAACTAAAAAGTTCTGAGGTAACACACATAAAAAATAAAAAAAAAAAATAAAAAAAAATATACAGTCGAATTGATAACCTCCTCCTTTTTGTGAAGTCGGTTAAAAATCACGTGTTTTAGGTCTTAATTGTCAAACCAGTTTTTTGGCACATATTGAAAATGTCCATAGGGTTCTAATGCCTACGGTCTCTTTGAGGATGTTTAGAAAATCTAATGTCCCTTATTACGAGTTACAAATGTTCATAATTTCCTGAAATACAAAAAGCACCCTAATCAATACGTATCAAACAAGGCCATTTTTCACACAAATGCTACTTACACAAATTCATTTGGCGGAAACGCGCTTTTCTTTTATAGAACTGTCACTAGAACAACGATAAAATCGTCCATTTACTAAATTGGATGGTGTTTGTGGGAAATGTTTCTTGCTCGAGAGTTTGATAAGTTATAGATAGACCTTATTCGTCACACCCACGCGACTGTATCGTTTGGAGTCCTTATTAGATTTTAGGTACAAATTAGGAACAGGGCATTTATGAATGTTGTTATATTAAATCCGTCGCTGCGCTGCTATCGTTTCGTTGAAATTTTATATGACAATATGCATTTTAACCCAGTAAAAAGAGACTAATTAAGGGGGGTTTTCTTACAAGTGGTCCGGTAGTTCGGAATTTTTATATGTTGTTAGAAATGCACAATTCCTCGCCCTCGGCAGTTTTTCCAGATTTTCGCTTATATCTTCGTTTAGGTGCATTAGAGCCAGAAACAATTGCTGACAATAAAAGAGTAGAAAATAAAATTTTCTATAATTAACGGTTTAAATTTTGTTTCTAGGACAAATAGTCACGCAGATATTCACTATAAAAAAAATATTTTCCAATAATTTGTCAAACTTCTAAAGAACAGAGTCAGAATGGGCCCAGAGTCGTAGCACTTTGAAACTTTATTTAATATATACTAATGAATATTTACAACATTTTATTATATGGCGACGACGTTGATTGTGAAAAATAAAAAAGTTACAGTAGTTCAAAAAGTCTTGAATTAAGCTAAAAATTTTCGCTTATATCTTTGTTTAGGCAAAGAATATATACATTTACGCGAAAGGTGCATTTTCGCCAGAAAAGATTCTTCACAATGTTGTAGAGAATTAAATTTTATATTATTGATGTTTGAAATTTTGTTTCTAGGACAGATAGTATGGAAGATATGCACTTTTAAAAAAATTAAATAATCTTATTTTCCGGATGTGCTCGCGCAGTTTTAAAAGTGCATATCTTCGAAACTTCCTGTCCTAGAAACAAAATTTTAAACATTAATAATAGGAAATTTAATTCTCTACAACATTGTGACGAATGTTCATTACACATTTGAGTATGTATATTTACATATTACACTAGCTCGTACATAGCTTTTAAAATGTGCAAACATCAGTAAGATAGTTTATCACGTTCAGTGCGCATGGGTCATGGGGCTAATAATTGTCACTCAAAATCTATCACGATCGCTTTCAGTTTGATGTCAAGCATTTGTTGTTGAAAGCAGTTGAAAACATATTTGTAGTACCTACTTACTGGAGCAATCGTTGTTCAACATTTTTCAAACGGAATTATTCGAGTTAGACGATCAAGCAGCACGTTTTAAAATTCTTACAACTTTTAAAAGGATCAACGCCTCACAAAGACTCTGACATATATACAAGATTGTAAACTGGTAGTAGCAAAAGGTTCGTCACCGTAAGGTCTATTTTCCTTTGCTCAGTCAAAGCAATAGGTCTGCTTTACCGATTGCGCATGGCATATACTTAGCATCGCAATGTCATTATTAGTCATCCTTTATGGAACATTTCAGTCAGTCAGTTAGTCGACCAATTTTAACATAAAACATCATTGCATCCGTAATAGTTATGGTATGCAGATGACACCACCATAACTAGCAGATATATCCCAACTGCAAAGGCTACCTATGTTGAAATCCAGTCTTGTCGAGAGTCCCTTGTTAAGCATATGAATCTGGCACTTCAGGCAGTCTCCGATTGGGGCAAGGCTAATCTTGTAAATTTCAATGCTACTAAAACGCAGGCTTGTTTATTCACCGCAAAACGGAGTCCTTTCCAACTGACTCCGACTTTCCAGGGTGTATCCTTGCCGATATCCGAAAATCTGCAACTTCTTGGCCTGAACTTATTATCCAATCTGAATTTTGGAGAGTACATCGATTCCATTGCAAAGTGTGCTGCTAAGAAACTGGGCGTCCTCTCTAGGGCTAATGCAACTGCTTTTGTTATATAAAGCGCAGACTTCCGTGTATGTAGAACTTTTCTCATCTATGGGATGGTTCTGCTAAGTATCAGCTAGAACTTCTAGAATCGATCGAAAACCGTGCCAGGAAGCTCATTGGAAACTCAGCGTTGGCTACGGCGGAACTTCAGAGCCTCAGTCACTGTCGCAAAGTTGCGTGTCTATCGGTTTTTTATAGAGTACACTTTGGGGAGTGTGCGAGAGAACTGCACGACCTTATTCCCCCAGCCCCTTTCCACCATCGGGAAACCAGATGCAGGCTAGCTTATCACCCTTAGGTTGTTGACACTCCACCTGTCCGCACTAAACGCTTTGCAGGTTCGTTTCTTATCCGAACCGCTAAGGAATGGAATGCGTTGCCTGCCTATGTGTTCCCCAATAACTACAACCTTGGTATCTTCAAGGCCAGAGTGAACAGGCATCTCCTGGACAAGCATGCAACATCTTAGGCCACATCCTGTTAACAAACAAGATGGTGGTTAAATGCCTGCCCAGTTTTATATAAAAAAAACTATTTATTGCAAGAAATACAAATCAGATAATAGAGACACTGACAAATAAATAGAACCTAATTAATAAAGGCTACTTAAAAGTTTTGATGATGATGTGAAATTAGACGTAGGTCAAAGGTGTACACAATTTTAATGCTTATTTATAAATTAATTGCAGTTGTCTGCTTTGGGCTTTACTTAGTTTCTAAAGGAAATAAGAGCATATGACTTTAAGAGGAATGAATTTGTCAACTGCACAAGGTTTTCGGAATGTGACCGTACTTCAGAACAAAATAATTGCGTTGCTTGGCTAAAGCTGTATTTTGTTAAGGTTTGATTCCCATCAACAAAGCAACGTCGTCCCCGCAAATTGCGGACTCATTGTTTGAGCCGCACAAACACCCACTAGCGTTGCTCCCCACAAAGGAACTCCATTTACGGAGAGCAAATCATTCGTATTGTTTTTATTCTAAATTACTTGTAATAAATACCTACGGCGCCGCTTAAGAGCAAGAGCGTCCGCGCCTGAAATAAACATTTCTTATAAGTATTTTTTTCAAGATCAAAGCTTTCTTTGATGGATAGCTAAAAAGGAAAGTTTTATTTTGTATATTGCTGTATGCCCGTCGACTATCTAAAGTAACTAAGTAAGAGAACTCGATTGTAGCTTTTATCATTATTAAGGAAATATATTTCTAATTAAATTAAGATTGACCTTTTTGCAAGCAGTTTAAGTATGATAATTAGATTTAGTCTCTCAAGGGTTTCTAAGCGGTTTTTACAATAAAATGCCAATCAAGAATACGAGCATTTAGCAAGGATTACCTACCTACGCCTACTGACTGAGTAGTCCGATCAACGAGGATATTCGTTGTATGGAGACGTCCGGAAAATTCCCTCGTCGCTCAAATTTGGCACGATTGTAGAGTAAGTAATGCTGATTAAGGATCTGCAAGAATCCAAGAATATTTCCAACGCCAAGTTAGTCATTTTTGACGTGCCATGAGCGCGTGAAAATCGCTTCTAATTTCTTTGAGAATGGTTCCTTAGCCTCATTTTTTTCTGTATGCGTACCTATTACTAGGTGGAATAAGTTAATAAAGTTAGAAAATAACATTTCTTGCTAGAAGTTGAGATTTTGACCGAAATGTGAAAATATAAAATTGCTTCTCATTTCTCTTTTAATGTTTCTTTAGCCTCAAATACCATTTGCATACGTACGTATTACTAGTTAGAATGAGTATATGCAGGAATCCAATAACATTTCTTACTAGAACTTGAGATTTTTACCTAAACTTGAAAACGTTAAATCGCTTCTAATTTCTCTGTTAGTGGTTCCTTAGCCTCATTACTTTCTGTATGCGTACCTATTACTAGGTAGAATAAGTTTAAAAGGAGTTAAAAAACATTTTTTGCTAGAAGTTGAGATTTTTACCTACACGCGAAAACATAAAATTGCTTCTAATTTCTCTGATAATATTTCATTACCCTCAAATACTTTCTGCATAACGTATTACGAGTTAGAATGAGTATATAAAGCAATCGAAAAACATTTCTTACTAGAACTTGATATTTTACCTAAACGTTAAAAAGTTAAATCGCTTCTAAAATCTCTGTTAATGTTTCCTCAGCCTCAAATACTGTTATGTATTAAGAATGAGAATATGAAGGAAATTCAAAAACATTTCATAAAAGAAGTTGAGAGTTTTACCTAAACGTGAAAACGTTAAATCGCTTAGTGTCTCTGTGAATGTGTCCTTAGTCACAATTCCTTTCAGTGTTCGTACGTATTATTAGTCAGAATAAGTATATAAAGAAATCAAAAACATTTCTGACTAGCAGTTGAGATTTTTACCTATACACGAAATCGTAAAAACACATAATTATTTCTCTGTGAATGTTTCTTTAGACTCAATCGCTTATTATTTATCTGTGAATGTTTCCTTATCCTCAATTACTTGTAAATATTACTAGTTAGAATAAGTATATAATAGTACATTACGCGATATTAGTGCGTTAAGATGTTATAACCAATACGGAAGTATATCGCACGACGTTTTTAAACACATTTGCGAGGAAACAGAAAAAAAAACATTTAATATTTTGTTAATTTTTAGTCTCTTTAAAAATGCAATGAGATTTGTATATAAATTAATATCGACAACATTTTTCATCTTGAGGGTACTTTTCAGCATAGAATATGTTGTCCACAACGAGCTAGGCTTATATTTACTAGCTAGTTCATTAAAATACGCCAAAACTACATTTTCGGAAAATGACTTGGCATTTTTCATGTTTTTCCACTTCAACAAATTTTCATACGTGGCTATGTATCTGTCCTTGGATATTGACGGCAGCAAGCTGTCGCATGCGGTTCGCGCTTCTGTTAGTATATCCGGTGGAGTTGAAGTAATATATTGCTCATCTTCATTATTGAAAGTTGTCATTTTTAGATATTCACAATACAAGTACAAAGAAAATGAAATTTGAGAAAAATGGAGCGAGGATTATTTTCTGCCGTGGCTGCGTGAAAATATTGGCAAAGACGCTAGAGCATGCAGCCAAGTTTTTAAATTACCGAATAAACTGTTTTTTTTTATTTTAAATAAACTCAATCTGTGAATGCACACTGTCTTCTGACTGGCGCCGCGCGGCGATCAGTTCGAAATTTGAATAGCAACAGCGCGCTGCTCACCAGCTGGAGTCGTGCGGCGGCGATCAGTTCCATATTTGAAATGGCAAATAATACTGTTATGGAATTTGTATGGACTATATAACTTAACTATTTGCTTTGGTATCACACGCATTTTTTATGACCAGCTTTACATATTTAAAACCGGTGGAATTACATCAGCTTTACTAGCAAGGGTGTTAAAAAGATATTTTATCATCAAGACCCTATGCTATAGTAGTTACCTTCAATATGCAGACGACACGAAAATATACAGAGTCATCGATTGTGTAGAGGACTGTCTGCGATTGCAGGATGATTTGGATTCGCTCCAGGGGGCCAATTCTGCTAACGTTAAATGTGTGGTGCTAAAGTGTGTAAAAAAGCACTACAATTGAACTACAATTGAAACACGATTGAGACATGATTATGACTTAACGTTAGCAAGCTTGGCCCCCAGGTGTATTGTGGTGAAAATCAATTGTTCCTTAATGCCGAAAAGTGTCACGTGATAACATGCACCAATTTTGCATATGTACAAGATTGATAACGTGATGTTAAAACGTGTAGACGTGATAAGGGACTTAGGAATAATAGTTTACAGTTGGGACTCTCCTTCAATTCACATTTTGAACAAATAAAAAAAGAGCTTTTCTCTATCTTTGTTTTATAAGTAGGGTCTTAAAACCGTTCAGTAACCTTTTAACTTTAATAAAAGGTTTTTTTTTAATGTAACCGTCTTTGAAAAGAAGTTTAAAACAAAATTAACAAAAACTAAAAAACTAAAAAAATAATTATAATTTTTAATTCAAAGGACGAAAATGCGCGACTTTTTTTAACTTATCTTGGTACTTACTGAACTGTTTGAAGTCGGTGCCAAGTCTTATAGGTATTTGAGGTAAATACGTCCTACACCTCACGCTTGGGACCGTTTTTTTTATGTTTGTTATTTCACTCAGTATAATTCGTTCTTATTCTTTTTGGATTGGCACCGACTTCAAAATCGGTCAAGTGCGAGTGGACTCGCCCATGAAGGGTTCTGTACCCACTTAACGTATGTACCTATTGCTTAAATCTAGCCAAAATTCCAATATAATTTTTCGTCAGCAAAATAATATATGAATAACTTTGTTCTTATAGAGTTTGTATGAATGACAAAGTTACATTTGCGGTTTTTGAAATATGTTATATCTATAATATGTTAATACGAAAATTGGTTTGAACGAGATATCGTTCAAACCAATTTTCGTTAGAAGTTTTTATCAAGATCTACAGCATATATTTTTCCTAGATTTTTCACTCTTTTATTTCAAAAGTTAGAACCTTTATGTCATTTTTCTAGACCTATCTATCTATAGACACCCTACTCGAATATGTTTGATTAAAAAAATATTTTTAAGTTTCAGCTCTATGTATGGAGAGCCCCCTTTAGTTTTTTATTTTTTTATACATGACGAATCTATAAAAGTTCCGCTTTTTGCCATTCGGCTACGGAACCCTAAAAAGGTGTGATTCTGATAGATCTTGCGTTCCTTAACATTTATTATTATAGCACCAAAGCTGTAACTTCATTTTTAGGGTTCCGTAGCCGAATGGCAAAAAACGGAACCCTTATAGATTCGTCAAGTCTGCCTGTGTTTGAACGAGATTAAGCACTTTTTGAGATATAACACATTTTCAGAAACCGCAAATGTTACTTTGTCATTCATATTAACACTTAAATTCTTTGCTGGCAAAAAATGAAAGTGTTATTTTGGTTTAGTGTAGGTAATAGTGTAAGATAATGATGTAAGGAAGTGATCAGTAAATGGTAAAGAAATCAGCTTACGATGTGTAACGTATTTTTTTATATTGATATCAGTAGGTACGATTTGATGATAATGATATATGTATGTGCCTGTCTGTTTGTTAGTCTCTCTGTCCCGCAAAATATACTTAGCAACACTAATATAGCTGATACATCGGAATAACACATAGCCTACTACAATTTATAAAGATTTTGTGTAATTATCATTCAAATGAATAACTTAGGAGTTACCGCAAAAAAATTACTTGGTATCCAACAAAAAATAGGGCAGTTAAAAAAAGAGAAACGGGACGCCAATTTTAGTGTTCGGTGTTTTAGAAGTGTAAAATAAATAAATAAATAAATAACTTCTTACATTCACACCAATTATCTAAGCCCATGTTAATTTCATTAAGAAACTGTATCATGGAAAACTTGATAACGGATAAATATATACTTAAATACTTTTTGTTTGTAAATACATACTTAATATACATAGTTAACACCCAGACCAAGATAAATAGACATGTTCATGCACACAAATATTAGTCTTGTTCGGGAATCGAACCCGAGACCACTGGCGCAGAAGGTAGGTAGCCTACCCCTGCGCCAAATCGGTCGTCACGTGCCACGTGTTGCAATGGATGTCAATTGGTATTGACCTTAAACCAATAAAAACCTTTGTGTTATGTTGAGCTAGGGTAGCAATAACAAACCTTTATTATTTGTCACTTGTTTTGATTTATTTTCACGTTGTGCCAAAATCTACGGTCTTTCTGTATGGAATGCGCGAAGAAAGATTTCTGTTATTAAGTACCTGTTCAAGTTCATCCAAGGTCATATTGATTCTCCAGAAATACTTGAACACACAAAATTCACACTTCCTCGAAGCGGAAGTAGGTTGCACAATCGCAAATTCTCAAAACATTCACCCTCCCTTTGTGTAAGTCAAGACTCGGTCATCACTCGCCACTGTATCGTTCGTATGTGTCATACATAACTCCATCAGATTCAACTTTGATGTCTTTAACGGTTCTGTGGCCTAAGCAAAGAAAGCCTTAAAAATATTTTCTCATAAAAGTTTTACTTTTATTTTATGGTATAATGTTTAGTTAGTAAGGTAATTTTATAATTGTTTTAGTTATAGCTGTAACGTACTTCCCAAGCCGGAAATAGTCAGTGTTTATTATTATAATCTATTTTACATTATTATAATCTATTTTACGCATGTTTTGCTTGCATTGAGTAGGTTTCAATATGTAGTGCAATCCATACTAATATTATAAATGTGAAACTGTGTTTGTTTGTCCATCTTTTACGTCAAAACGGAGCAACTGATCAACGTGATTTTTGGTATGGGGATAGTTTGAAAGCTGGAGAGTAACTTAAGCTACTTTTTATTACGGAAAATTGTAAAATAAAATCGGTAATTTTTTATGGAAAATAGTTTTAACTGTCGTACCTACGATACAAAACTGTAATTTCTTCCATGGCCGCTTTCGCGTCTGCACGCTGTCAAAATCGAATATCTTTTCCGTAAGATTAGTAAAAAGCCATGTACTGTATTAGCGTCAAAAATGTCCCAGTCGCGCATGCGCGCAGACTTATCTGTCACGTACCTATAAAACTTCTTCGTGATTATTTATTTTCATCTGTCTCATATTGGTGAGACCTGACCAAAGAGCTTAGACTAAATATTGAGGTGACTGGAGTTTTCATCCTGAATAAAAAAGTGTGTTCAGCAAATTTGTCATTTAGTACGTAGTGGCTGTCAGTTGTCTCATATGACCATACGTATTTTTTTAAAGTGTAGGTGAGACGGAAGACAGCCACATTGCTACAAAAAAGTGTTAGTACTGCTCTCTCCAGTTACCTCAGTACTTAGTCTAAGCTTTTTGGACCTGACAGTCTAAGGAAACATTTCCATAGCGTTTTGAGGCAATTTTATGTTTTCACGGTTAGGTAAAAATCTCAACTTTTAAAAACTACTTTTGTTATACAACATAATAATACAAACATTCACATAGAAACAAGAAGCGATTTTACATTTTTACGTTTAGGTAAAAATCCAACTTCAAGAGAGATATGTTTTTAAATTTCTTTACATACTTATTTATTTTAACTAGAAATACGTACGTATACAGAAAGTAATTGCGGCTCAGGAAACATTCACAGATAAATTATAAGCGTTTTTACGGTTTCAAGTTTAGGTAAAACTCTCAACTTCTAATGAAATGTTTCTGAATTCCTTCATGTAATCATTCTTATTATAAATACATACGTATATATGTACATACGTATTTGAGGCTGAGGAAACATTAACAGAGATTTTAGAAGCGGTTTAACGTTTTCACGTTTAGGTAAAAATATTAAGTTCTAGTAAGAAATGTTTTTCGATTCCTTCATATACTCATTCTAACTCGTAATACGTTATGCAGAAAGTATTTGAGGCTAGGGAAACAATAACGGAGAAATTAGAAGAAATTTTATGTTTTCACGTTTGAGTTAAAATCTCAACTTCTAGCAAGAAATGATTTTTAATTCCTTTATAAAGTGATCTTATCTAGTAATAGGTACGCATACAGGAAGTAATGAAACTAAGAAACCATTAACAGAGAAATTAGAAGCGATTTAACGTTTTCACGTTTAGGTAAAAATCTCAAGTTCTGGTAAGAAATGTTATTGGATTCCTGCATATACTCATTCAAGCTCGTAATACGTACGTATGCAGATGGTATTTCAGGCCAAGAAAACATTAACGGAGAAATTAAAAGCAATTTTATGTTTTCACATTTAGGTCAAAATCTCAACTTCTAGCAAGAAATGTTATTTTCTAACTTTATTACCTTATTCCACCTAGTAATAGGTACGCATACAGAAAGTAATGAGGCTAAGGAACCATTCTCAAAGAAATTGGAAGCTATTTTCACGCGCTCACGGCACGTCAAAAATGACTAACTTGGCGTGGAAAATATTCTTGGATTCTTGCAGATCCTTAATCAGCATTACTTACTCTACAATCATGCCAAATTTGAACGACGGGGGAATTTATCGGGTTACATATGCCCCGTTGATCGGACTAGAGATTACTTGGCTATAAAGAAGAGTCCACAGAGTGGGTCAATTTGACGCTGTACGCCGTTAGTTCAAAAGTAATCTTAATTTGAAACACTGACCTTATACTATAATAATAGTTTGCACCTCGAAAACGTGACAGTTCTAAATGTTGTTTTTTTTTCTATGCTTGACCTCGATCTTTACTCAAGACAGCCATGCCATATAATATAAAGCTGTCTGTTATCCAATATAGAACCAATAGTTAAAGCACAAAATTGGTTACCTAATAAAACGCATAATCATCGAAAGGCATAATTTCAATACGCATAACCAAAGGCATAACTCATAATATTTATAAGGCATATTTATTTAAAATGCATAAATTAAACGGTATGATACGTTTTATTATTTTAATGTTAGGTCTGTGAAAACAAAAAACTTTTCTGGCGCTTTGCCGGCCGCTACCGCGGCACGCTCGCTTCGCTCGCTCGGCTCACGCAGCGTTTTGGTCACTGTTCTAACCTAATCTAATAACGGAAATACACGCTTCACTTTTGTCTTTCAATTAAGATGAAGCAACCAAATTATACAATGTAAACGTAAAGTGAATCATTCAATGTCAATGTTCGCCTGTATTTTTTGCGTATTTTAACCAAAGTGAATCAATTTGGTTGAACCGTGTAATATAAGCATAACCTAAAACGACTGTTAGGATTTCTTGGATGGCGGGAGTCCGAGTCCCCTTGGTGGGAGGGCTGCACTTCCCCATGCCCCAGCTTCTCTGTTTTTTCCCATATGTACAAAAATCTGAACTTCTAAAGATGAAAAAAACAAATATTTTAAGACAGCTCCCAAAAAAAAATACTTTTCATATACCAGTGGATGTCTCCCATCCCAAATACCTCCGCGGTTCTTAAGGGTATCAAAAATTTCGTAATATTAACGTTTTTATAATATTAATGTTTTAAAATCAATTATGCATAATAAAGTAATGCGTTTTTAAGTATGCTTAACGAAATTATGACAAACGAAACTATGAATTTCGAAGATTATGCTTATTAATATTATGCCTTTCTACATATAATGCATAACTATCATTTTGGGTTAAGAAATTTATGCAAAAGAATGAAATGCTTTTCAATTTTATGCCTTATGACATATATGCAAAATGAAATTATGACAGTCAACTTAATTTGACGACCGATTTGGCGCAGGGGTATACTACCCGCCTTCTGCGCCAGAGGTCTCGGGTTCGATTCCCGAACAAGACAAATATTTGTGTGCATGAACATGTCTATTTGTCTTGGTCTGGGTGTTTTCTATGTATATTAAGTATGCATTTACAAACAAAAAAGTATTTAAGTATAGATTATCAAGTTCACGTAGACACAGTTTCTTAAGAAATTAACTACGGGCTAATAGATAATTGGTTGTGATTGTAAGAAAATATTTTATTTATTTATTTATTTAACTGTATGCGTTTCAATGTATCACCCACAAAACTGCTAGTACCTACCTACCTAATTGGATAAAGGTACAGAAAATCAGAACAGTGAGTATAAAAAGATCATAATCACACCATTTCCCAGGTTCTAAGTATAATATTAACCCGCCACTGGTGACGTGTATTTAACTTATACCGTTGCCGTTGGTGACCCCGGTCTCCCACACCGGGATTTGTATTACGTGCTTTTCAAAAACTTATAGTTCTAGCTACATTAAATTGGAATGGTTATAAAATAAGACATTTAATATCAATAAAAAACAAGCCATAAACATGAATCAAACCTTTTAAATTACTTAGCATTACATAATCTCTTTGGATGCCTTAAAATTAAGAGTTATTTTAAAAATATTTTTTAAAGACTAAGTAATTTATCAATAATCTTTGCCATATAACATAAAATGAGCTTAAAGGTCACAGCACATTACATCAACTCGGAAAGGGATCGACACCGTATCGCCTTTCGCCTCGCCGTCAACCAGGCGTCAACCTAACGCAAGCACGTAACCAAACCGGATCAGCGTCGGTACGTCGGCTCGGCTACGGCTAGGCGACGCCGCGCTTACGGCTCGTCGCACAGTGGTTCCATATAAAAAAAATGAAAGAAAAAAAGATAAAAAAATAAAAAAAAATATGACAAAAAAATGAAAAAAAAATTATGTTCATTTTCATTCAGACCACTGTGCGTAGAGCCGTAAGCTCGGGTACGGAGAGACGTGAGCGCGTGGACGACTAGCGGTAAGCGCGGGGATAGCAAGTTGAGCGACCCGCAGAGCGGTACGTGAGCTGGTCCCGAGGCGAGGCGATTACGTTACGATTCCGATTAGTGTGCTTTGCAGTAGGGAGTTTCATACAAAGAATACTGAACCGCTCGAGTTGATACGTTTACGATTCTTTTCCGAGTTGATGTATGTGCTGTGACCTTAAGTCAGTCTTATGACATTGGAAACATATAATAAAAAAAATACTAAAATCACTCATTGGTGACGCCGCCGGTCCTACGCACCGGGTTGGCGTTAGATCTCAGAAATGTGCGCCCGCGACGCTGTCGCGGGGTGGACTGCCGGTAGGGGACGTACAATAAGGCAGCTACCATAAGTATCGGCTACTCAAAATCGTAATGTAATTCGATGAAAGATGTAAAACATATTCCCGGTTTTAAAACTACCCGGTCTCACAGCACAGACATATACCTCACTAATGGCGGGTTAAATACATTCTACTCATAACGACGAAAGACAAAAAGAATTAAAAAAAATATACCGACTTCTTAATGCCTATCAACTGAAAAGGAAAAAATTATACCTGTCTTTAAAGTACCTACCAGTTTGAGGTGCCTTTTTCGGGTTTTTTCTTGCTCCTGGCTGGCACCACTCACCGCTCACTCACTGGCTACCTCAAAAAAGGTAGGTAGTTTAAAGCTATTAAATCACAGACTAGCTTCCTCCCGCGACTTCGTCCGCGTGGACATTCGAGACAATACTTAGGGGGCCAATGACCAGGATAAGAAGTATTCTATGTTTTAATTTCATCCGATCAGCCGTTTTTACGTGATTAGGCGGGTCCTCCCTCACCAAGTGAGCAGCCTCGTGCGAGGCCCACCGCACGTGGCAAACGTTCTGCCTTGCGCGAGGCTGCTCGCTTGGTATTTTCTCGAATGTCCACGCGGACGAAGTCGCGGGCGGAAGCTAGTAAATAATAAGTGTCTGTTTAGCAATCAAAAAGTTAGTTCTAAGCAGCTTAGGTATCAAGAACTTTTAGGGTACTTAAGATGATTTACCTATTTACCCCCTGGGTTTGATTTTCGGAAAACTACGAAATTGGTTGCCTTTTTGTTTCAAGAAGTAAGCCTACAAAGTTTCAAGTTGAAATGTCTATTTTACCCCTGATTTTTCATTCAAAATTTCACCCCTATTTCAACCTTTTAGGGGTTGCATCATGTTCAGTGTGTTGAACATCAAAATAAATGCCATTTTTGCAATCATCATCCCATAAAACCTCAATAACGACATCCATATCGATTTTTAGTTTTATTTATCCCATTTAACCTCTTAGATTTTCGAAAAAATACGAAATATGTGTTTTCTTATTTGTTTTACTTTCCAACCAAGCCTAAATAATAAATTTAATGAAGAATTTTCCAGGTACGACATTTCATCCCCCTTTTCACCCCTTCGGGGGTGGAGTTGTCAAAGACGCTGACACAGGTAAATATTAATTTTCAATTGCCAGCCTAAATACAAAATTTGATGATGATCCTAACTTCAAAACTGACGGACTTTCATACAAACTTTCATCCCCTATTTCTCCCCCTTAGGGGTGGAATTTCCAAAAATCCTTTCTTAGTGGATGCCTACACTGTATAACGTATCTATGTGCAAAATTTGAAGTCTCTAGGTTCAGCGGGGCTGAGCGTTGATATCTCAGTCAGTCAGTCAGTCAGTCATTCAGTCAGGACTTTGAATTTTATATAATACATACCTTTTTGATAGGTATTTTTTGAAGACGGATAAATTTTTAAATCACTTCTATATTTCTTTATTTTAGTGTAACTCCTTAACCGATTTTGATCAAACTTAGACAGTTAACTAAGTTAGAATACACCTTTTTTTTAACCGACTTCTAAATCAAAAAGGAGGAGGTTCTCTATTCGTCTGTATGTATGTTTTTTCCTTTTTTTTGTGTATGTCCACCGATTATTCGAAGACGGATGGACCGATTGCAATGATTAAAACGTTATTACATCGGTTGGTTTCCAAGTTGGTCCCATTTTTGAAATCGGTTCAGTAGTTTTCAGGAAATCTTGAAAATACTGTCGTTTTCGTTACCACTTTATGTGAATTTAATACGTATCTTTAGGCATAACTCCTTTGTTTATAAACTGATTTAGATGATTCTTGTTTTGTTAAAAATGGGATATCTCAAGGTATTTTAACCGACTTCAAAAAAGGAGGTTTTCAGTTTGATCACATACCTATTTACCAGAATACAAGTAAATTGCCTGCATGATGCACTAAAAAGAGTGAAATAAAAATTATTTTTATAAAAAAATAAAACCGCTTTCAAAAAATCACATCAAAAAAGTAAAAAATAATTCCTTACCAAATAAGTAAAGTAAGAACTTTGAAGTCGGGCGGGTTTTAACAAAAACAACAAAAAATCGTACATGTCTCACGCCCGACTTCAAAGTAGGGCAGGCGTACCGGTTTTGGCCACTTTAAGGATTTTTTCACTTTTAAACGCTTAGTGCTTAATTATCTTAAGTATGTAAGAGAAAATTTATATCTAAAATTATAGAGAATTTATCGAACTTTAAGGTTACAACTTTCAAAGTTTAAAAAAAGTTTATAGTTATTTTTCATAAAACAAAATGTTCGGAGGGGGCCAAATACACCGGTTTTGGCCATTTTGCATTGGTTTTGGTCACCCAGTTTGCATTGGTTTTGGCCACTTTGATAAAATTACCATATTTATGAATTGCTATCTTATCCGAGTTCTGGACTAAAACACTACATGAAATAGTATTTCAATCCCAGCTAGCTTCTTACCACAACTTTATAAGTATACCTTTATCACTTGATTAGACGAAAATTAGCGGATTGAGGCTAGTGTCCTACACTAGCCTCAATCCGCTAATTTAGGTAGATGGGGCAATAAAACAATAGTGCCTCCACCTTTGACATCAGAAACACGTCGATGTCATGTTTGGATAAGATAAGTGTCACTTAACTTTAAGGGACACATAACTTTAAGGGACATTTAAACATTATGTAGTCTTCACCTATAAAATCAACCTATCAAATCAATCTACGACGACCGATTTGGCGCAGGGGTAAACTACCTGCCTTCTGCGCCAGAGGTCTCGGGTTCGATTCCCGAACAAGACAAATATCTGTGTGTATGTACATGTATATTTGTCTTGGTCTGGGTGTTTTCTATGTTCTACTTTTTTTTTGTAAATACATACTTAATATAAAGTATGTATTTACAAACAAAAAGTAAATAAATATATATTTATCTGTTAACGCCTGCAAGCATGACAACCGTCAGGCTTGCCCACGGCGAAAAAGGCATGAGGCCAATGCCGTAATAGAAACGGATCTCTATGGACGACGGACAGCAGCAGCCAATCAGGAAAGCCTGTCCGCAGCAAACGTCATCGCGTTGGTGACTGCACAAACTTCACTTCTATATTTTTTCTCGGCCACAACGGACGTCGTGAGAGCGCGCGCGCGCTCCCATCATCCATCCATCACCTCTCATCATACTCTATCTTTATGTAATTTTGTACCAAAAACAAGTTTTGTAGTAAAGCAGATGCTAAAGCAAGCTATCGAAATCTTTTAATTATCAGCAAGTTAGATTCCTTTAATTCCCACTACATCTTGACTTCGTCATCATTCGTCGCAACGTGTCATCGTGTCACCGGGCTAGCCATCGGGAGCTTCACATCTAAACCACCGAGCCAGTACCTGGGCTACCAAGTTTGGTCCTCGAGCCGCACGTCGAGCTACTACGAGCTACGCGCCGCCGACACCCAGGAAGTACTACGTTCGCCAATTGGTGAAGATTGTGAAGAAAGGACAGAGGCGGCCATTTTGGTATCGATCGACATGCATGAAAACCCAATCCATAAGCATCAGGAAAAATAATATCCATCTACATATTCCATGCGAGTAAGGGCGTGCGATGCAAGTTCGTTCCCTTTTCCATTCTAACATTTCCATTATCCGACCCCTAGTGACATTTGATTTGAGTGACAACATAATAATTTGTGGTCGAGTCATTTTTCAAAGTAATTTTTCATAGAAGTCGATGCATTTATCTCAAGTTTTGTTCATATTAATTTGCTAGGCATTTTCATTTCATTTCACAGTGCAGTGAATAACTAAATTTCAACAATACGTAGGTTATTTCTCAATAGTGCTTATTTTGTTTCATTACCTACCTACTTATTTATGTCACATTAATTAACCAACCTGCTACAATTGAAATATCATTGCCTTCATAGGAGTGATTGAGCTGTGTTCATTGCTAAATAAGTGACGGTGTGTTTTGTTATAGTGAGTGACGTGACGCCACGTTGAGGGCAGCGACCGCGTGCCGGCGTTTGCGCTGCTAGCCGCACCTTGTTTACCGCGGGCCTAGGCCTGCGCATGTGTGCTGTTTCACTGCTTGTTCTGCATATTCCCGCTTGCGTGCACCTTCACTCTTCGCATCTTTAATTAAATTTAAGTACAAATTTATTTCACATTTTTTTCATTTGTATCAAAGTGCATAACGTAACGTACCTTACGTACCTATTCATTTCAGTGAATTATCGGCTGGTAAGATTAGTATAGTTTCAATAGTAATAAATTAACCATGGATTGCAAAGAGCTCATTAAGAAACGAGGTAGTTTTAAAGCAAAATTAACTCTTTTTAAAACATATTTACAGGGCGTTCGAGGCTTAAATACCTTAAGTACATTGCAAGTAACAGAATTAAATATAAGATTGTCCAAAATAGAAGAACTTTATTCTGATTTTGATTGCGTCCAAACTGACATAGAAAATGTGTGTGAAATTCCAGACGAGCAATACAAAGAGCGTGAGAGCTTCGAAACCCAGTACTTCAATCATCATGCATATTCAAGCGATGTGATGTCATTATATCATCACATGCTACATCATACACAAGAACCATTAATTGTCTTGTTGTTCCAAACATTACACAGTTGCTTCCAAGCACACACATTCATTATACAACATTAGATATTCCACAAAACATTACATTAGCAGATCCTACGTTCCATACACCATCCAAAGTTGATATGCTACTAGGGGCAGATCTATTTTGGAACTTGTTGTGTTCAAACAATATCTCACTCGGTAAAAACAAACCGACATGAAGTGAGACAAAGCTTGGGTGGATCATATCCGGACCCATTCACACATCACATAAAAATCATACAGTCCATTGCAATCATTCATTAACACAAGCCGACGATCGTCTTCACGAGCAATTAACACAATTTTTTGAACTTGAAACTGTTGCAACTCGTAAACCAATGTCGAAGGACGAAGAAGAATGTGAGTATAACTTTATAAATACCACAGTTCGTGAGGATGACGGTCGTTTTGTTGTAACGATTCCATTAAAAGAATCGCCACAACAGCTGGGTGACTCTTATGAACAAGCGTTATCTAGGTTCATTTCATTAGAACGTAGATTCAAGCGTGACCCAGACTTTAAAGCACAATACACTCGATTCATTAAAGAATACATCGCTTTAGGTCACATGACAGAAAATACAACACCCGAAAGGGACGAGTTCACATATTTTATGCCACATCATGGGGTAGTGCGTGAGGAAAGTTTAACTACCAAGCTAAGGGTCGTGTTTGACGCCTCCGCCGTGACCACATCCGGTGTATCATTCAAAAACATTCAAAGAGTGGGCCCTACGGTTCAAAATGACCTCATAAGTATATTAATTCGTTTTCGTCAACACAAGTATGTAGTCACAGCAGATGTCGAAAAAATGTACCGTATGATAAAAATAACAGAAGGTCAACGTTCTTTACAACAAATCCTCTGGCGGTTTGAACCCGATGAGCAGCTCAAACATTACAAACTGACAACTTTGACATATGGCACTTCTTCAGCACCTTATCTCGCCACCAGATGTTTGTCTCAGCTGGGCAGGGAATGTAACGATGAATCAGTTTCAATTTGCATCCTTAATGATCATTATGTCGATGACTATATCAGTGGCAATGACGATATAGATCAGCTGATTAGTACCTGTAAGGCAGTTATCAACCAACTGAAGGGTGGTCAATTTAACTTAAGAAAATGGCATTCCAATAATCCTCAAGTCATTACACAACTTGTAGGTGAAACCAGTGATAACGAATTCCTTAATTTAAGTAATCATGATTATTCAAAAACTTTAGGTTTACTTTGGGGTTGTAAAGAAGATATTTTATTATTCTCAGTTAACATCACACATCACGAACGCGTTACAAAACGGACTATTTTATCTAACATGTCACAATTATTTGATCCTTTAGGACTAATAAATCCTTGCATATTACAAGCCAAAATAATTTTGCAAAAGCTGTGGTCGTTACAAATATCTTGGGACGAAGATATTCCCACAGATTTACGTGTGGCATGGTGTAACTTTCTACAATCATTACTTTACATTAAAAACATTAAAATACCAAGACACATTATTTGTGAATGTCCCACACTATTAGAAATACATGTATTCAGTGACGCATCAACTCAAGCGTATAGTGCTTGTGTTTATATTAGATCTGTCAACAACAATCATGTTTCAGTTCACCTAGTTACTGCAAAGAGTCGAGTTGCACCAATCAAACAGATGACAGTGCCCCGCTTAGAGTTGTGTGGCGCATTATTAGCTGCCCGTCTAGCGGATAAGGTTAAATCTTCATTAAGATTGGATATTCATAGAACAGTTTATTGGTGCGATTCCACTATTGTCCTAGGTTGGATTAAGTCGTCTAAGACCAATTTATTAAAACAATTTGTACACAATAGAATTCATGAAATTACTACTATTTCAGAACCAGAGTCATTGCGTTATGTACCTACGCGTATGAACCCGGCCGATATAGGGTCACGCGGCATGGACGCGAAACAAATCGAAAACAACACATTGTGGTGGTCGGGTCCTGAATTTTTAATTAATTCAGAAGCCGATTGGCCAAGTCAATTAACACAAGTAAACAATATTGAGTTGCCGGAGTTTAAAGTTTTGACTCATTTAAATGTTTCAGAAACGCCTCCATTAGATTTTATTGCAAAATATTCAAATTTCAGTAAGCTTCAACGAATCACAGCCTACATAAGACGCTTTATTCACAACTGTAGACACTCTCTCACTAGGCATATAGGTTATTTAACTTTACATGAATTAAAAATGGCAACAATCACTTTATGTAAAGTAACACAACTACAAGCATTTGAATATGAATATAAATTATTAAAAAATTGTAAACAGTTGCCACCTAAAAATAAATTACTTAATCTTTCTCCTTTTTTAGACTCGAACAACATCATACGCGTTGGTGGCAGGTTATCCAACTCTCATTATGATTATGACACTAAACACCCTATATTATTACACGCATCTCACCATTTAACAAACCTTATTTTTAAACATTACCATATATTACTTTTACATGCTGGTCCACAATTGTTGCTCGCTAACATTCGTCAAAAATTCTGGGCAATCAACGGCAGAAATCTGGCAAGACAAACAGTGCATAAATGTAACGTGTGCTGTCGTTTTTCAGGCAGAACGAAACAACCAATTATGGGAAATCTCCCTGAAGAACGATTGCATACAGAGTATCCATTCACAAACACTGCAGTGGATTATGCCGGACCAGTCATGATATTGAAACGAAAGGGTAGAGGGGCTACATTAATCAAAGCATACTTGTGCATTTTTGTATGTTTGGCGGTCAGAGCAGTGCACATGGAACTTGTGACCGATCTGAGTTCTGAATCGTTTCTCTCCGCTCTTTCTAGGTTTATTGCTCGTAGGAAAAGACCCACGAATATCTATTCTGATAACGGAACATGTTTTGTAGGGGCTTGTAATGAACTTGCAAAATTTCTTAAGTTAAACAAAGACAATATAGCCTCACACGCCTTAGATTTATCCATTAAGTTTAAATTTTCGCCAGCCTATAGTCCACATTTTAACGGTTTAGCTGAGGGTGCCGTAAAATCAGTGAAACATCACTTAAAAAGAATCTTAGCATACGCGAACCTCACTTATGAGGAAATGAACACAGTCCTATCACAAATAGAAGCAATTTTAAATTCAAGGCCTTTGACGCCTCTATCATCTGATCCATCCGATCTCGCTGCCTTAACTCCTTCCCATTTCCTTGTCGGACGAGCATCAGCAGTCTTGCCATCTTCAGGACCTGGAGACTTAGAGAAGTTGAGTACTCTTTCGCGATACAAGAGGACGCAGGAGCTGAGAGCACACTTTTGGCAACGGTTTTACAAAGAGTACATTTCAGAGCTTCAAAAACGCCACAAGTGGAAACAGGCTGGGAAACAACTTGCAATCGGCGAGATGGTCCTCATCAAGGATGATCGACTCCCAGCGAACAGGTGGCTACTAGGTCGAGTGGAAACCGTGTATCCAGGCTCCGACGGTGTGGCCCGAGTAGCCGACGTCAGGACTACATCAGGGACTTTAAGAAGAGCTTACAATCGCTTATGCCCACTGCCTGTTCTAGACCGACCTGAGGACCCAGTTCCAGCGGACGTCCCACGAGAGACAGTTCCTGTTCCCGAGGCGGCAACCTGTTAACGCCTGCAAGCATGACAACCGTCAGGCTTGCCCACGGCGAAAAAGGCATGAGGCCAATGCCGTAATAGAAACGGATCTCTATGGACGACGGACAGCAGCAGCCAATCAGGAAAGCCTGTCCGCAGCAAACGTCATCGCGTTGGTGACTGCACAAACTTCACTTCTATATTTTTTCTCGGCCACAACGGACGTCGTGAGAGCGCGCGCGCGCTCCCATCATCCATCCATCACCTCTCATCATACTCTATCTTTATGTAATTTTGTACCAAAAACAAGTTTTGTAGTAAAGCAGATGCTAAAGCAAGCTATCGAAATCTTTTAATTATCAGCAAGTTAGATTCCTTTAATTCCCACTACATCTTGACTTCGTCATCATTCGTCGCAACGTGTCATCGTGTCACCGGGCTAGCCATCGGGAGCTTCACATCTAAACCACCGAGCCAGTACCTGGGCTACCATTATCCGTTATCAAGTTCACGTAGACACAGTTTCTTGTGAAATTTACTATGTGCGATATTAGTGTGATTGTTAGAAAAATATTTATTTGTTTATTTAACAGTCAATGAGGGATCAGTTGAGGGACACTTATCCATGACGGCGTGTTCTACCTTTTTGACATCAGAAACACGTCATTCAACGTCACGTTCAGTTAAGATAAGAGTATCTTACTTTAAGGGGCACTTAACTTTAAAGGACACTTAACTACTATGCTGGTTTCTATCGTCGGCATCAAAATACGCTGATTTTACGTTACTATGAGTGTCACTTAACTTTAAGGGGCACTTAACTTTAAAGGACACCTAACTACTATGGTGGTTTCTATCTTTGGCATCAAAACACGCTGATTTCACGTTAATATGAGTGTCACTTAACTTTAAGGGTCACTTAACTACTATGGTGGTTTCTATCTTTGGCATCAAAATACGCCGATTTCACGTAAATATGAATGTCACTTAACTTTACGGGCCACCTAACTACTATGGTGGTTTCTATATTTGACATCAAAACACGCCGATTTCACGGTAATATGAGTGACACATCACTTAACTTTAAGGGGCACTTAAATTTAAGTGACACTTAAACATGATAAGGTCTTCTATTTATAATATCAGAAACACGTCGATGTCACGTTCAGTTGAGTGTTACTTAATTTCAAGGGATACTCAGCTTTAAGGGGCACTCAACCACGAGGTTTTTTCTATCTTTGATATCAGAAACACGTCGATTCGATCGACGTCAAGTTCAAGTGAGTGTTGCTTAACTATAAGAGACACTTGAAGTTCCAAGGAGTCCGCTACGAACTTAAACCTTATTCTTATACACTCATTCCGAAATACCTACACTCGACAGCACATCAAGTTGAAATGCGATAACAGCTTTTATTACGTAGGACATAAAGGCGTTCTCAAGGTTAACATGTATAGTCTGATATGCCGCCGTGTGTACCTAGTAGGTACACATACATACAAAATTTTGTAACTTTTCATATAATAAAGTATAGTTTTTCATGTAGTAAGTGTTTTCATACATTTGACTTCAAGGTGGAGTTAGGTTCTACTTTCAAAAGTATGGAATCGCAACTCCACTCCGATTCCCTCTACTTCAGCGGGCAGGCAGCCTTACGGTGTTAAAAGGAGTGAGGTAGCCGAGCGGAGCGAGGTTGCAAAACAAGGGTTTTATGAAACACTAGAAACAGAAGAATGAAAAAGGAGCGGAGTGAGGAAACCGAGCAGAGAAGCGGAGAGAGAGAGCAAAGCGGTGCAAGCAAGCACGGCTTCCTAACTCCGCCTCTCCACTCAAGTTGCTCGCTTCACTTCCTCTACCGTTTCACTATAAAGCACGGAGATTTATACTTAGGTATAACTTTTTAAGTGAAAAGTGGCCCTAACCGTATTGTCCACTTTTGATTCCGAAGCAGAAACAGTCCGCTCTGCATTGCTGACTCGCTCCGCTCCGCTACCGCGACAGCGGACAACCTAAACATAAGATTTTAAATTATTTTTATGCATTCACAATGCAATTTTTGTAAGTATAGGAAAAATGTGATAGTAAAAAACCACGAGCCCTATAAGTAGCTTTCAGGCGGGATTCTTCATCTTAATCGACTGTTAAACTGATCACGCACAATTGTGGTGACCATCGACTGTGTTCCACAGTTTATTGAAACGGATGTTTCTCATGCAAAATTAAGTTACTTAGGCTAGTCCTACCTTACTAGAAGATAGTGTTCGTAATCCAGGGGGGCTGATCGCTGTCTCGCCGGCGCGCGCCTGGCAAGTAGGTCTTCACGCAACCCCCGATGGGAAACTCTTATAGCTAACACTCTTATAACTACACAATGCCCTAATAGACAGCTAAAACTTTCCCGGCGCTTTTCAAAGCGAACACACACGGGTCACAAGTGGCGAACTGAGCGCGTTGTTGCGCGGACGGTGGTTGGCGGCGAACTGAAAATCCTACACGCGGCCCGAGCGCATTGTCCAGTGACCTTGACAATGACAACTGCCCGCTCGCAAGCGCGCGCGAACATCCCCCCGTCCCGGACAGTAGCAAACTGTCCGCCAACTCAATCTAAGGGTAGGCGAGAGAGGGTAGCGATCACTCGCTTCAAAACAGAGTCCCCCACCAGGACCTCGGCAAACCTGGGCACACCATCCGACCCCGGATGAAGCTGAACAATGCGTCCTAAACGCCAGCGGAGGGGCGGCAGGTTTGGATCCCTTACCAACACGAGGTCCCCGGTCTTGGGTGGGGTCGTCCTATCCGACCACTTAACGCGTTGCTGCAAAATGTGCAAATACTCCAGATGCCAACGGCGCCAAAAACTCTGCGTAAGCTGCTGGAGCAATTCAAATCGCGAGAGCCGTCCGGAGGGCACTTCGGAATAAGGATATTCCGGCAAGGCGTTAAGCGGTCTGCCAATCAAAAAATGGCCCGGCGTAAGGGCCTCTAAATCATTCGCGTCCGAAGACAACGGACACAACGGACGCGAGTTGAGGACCGCCTCAACCTTACAAAATACGGTCGCGAGTTCCTCAAACGTGAGGACCGTCTCCCCAATAACGCGACGAAGGTGAGTTTTAGCGGCCTTTACAGTTGCTTCAAAAATCCCTCCCCAGTGGGGGCAGGATGGCGGGGAGTACTGCCATCGTACCCCTCTGCGAGAGAGTGTGGATCCGATCTCAAAATTATTCCTATCCAAAAATTCACAAACTTCCTTTAAATACCTATCGGTGCCCTTGAAATTGGTTCCACAATCGGACCTGATTAACGACGGCATTCCGCGGCGAGACACAAAACGATTCAACGTGGCTACAAAGGCTTCTGTGGTGAGGGCACTAACCACCTCCAGGTGGACCGCTTTAGTGGCCAAACAAACAAATACACACAAGTAAGCCTTTTCCGTTCTAGCATTACGAAGCCGCGATGTCTTAACGGTAAATGGCCCCGCAAAATCCGTTCCAACTCCTGAGAAGGGCATCGATTCGTTCACTCGATCGGCAGGCAAATCACCCATCTGGGGCTGCATCGTATCGGCGCGCAAACGATAACACGGGAGACAACGAAAAATAACGGATCGGATTATTCTCCGCGCTGACAAAATCCAGAACTCTCGTTGGAGGAGCGCGGTCAAAGCATTACAACCGGCATGAGCATTCTTTACATGTCGGTCTGTAATCAACAGTCTAACTAACGGTCCATCCTTGGGGAGCAACAAAGGGTGGCGTGATCCGTACGGCAGGTTGGCATGTCTGAGCCTACCTCCGACACGCAGCAATCCGGTACTGTCCAAGAAGGGATTCAACCGCACCAAGGGTCCCTTCAACTTGGACTTACTTGAGCGCAGGGCTTTCAGCTCCGGTTCAAACTCTCGCTGTTGCGTCACTCGCAACCAATGCAACAGAGCGTCTTGCCGCTCTTGTGGGGCGAGGACCGGAGACAACGATTTCTCCTGAGGCTGGCGACAATTTCGCACAAAGCGCCTCATCCAAGCAGTCACGCCGAGCAACTTATCAAGAGAACTGTAGCGGTCTAACAAAAACTCCATCTGCGGAGCCGCCACCGTCTCCACGGCGTGAACACGCATGCCTAGGTCTGGGACTCTGGCCACAGCCGGGGTGGCAGGCCATGAGCGCTCAGGCCGTAACAACCATGATGGACTCCACCATAGGTGGTGGTCCACTAACTCAGGCGCCTCGCAGCCGCGGGAGGCACAATCTGCGGGGTTCAATTCGCCCGGTACGTGGCGCCAAATCAACGGGGCCTTTGAAGTCTGAATTTGTGAGACCCGGTTGGCCACAAAAACCTCAAGGGTGTGGACGGAACTCTTCAGCCAACAAAGGACGACCTGGCTGTCAGACCACGCAAATATCGACTCCAAGTCGACACCGTTTCCCAAGGTGTCGGCAACATGATTGAGTAGCCGTACTAAGAGAGTGGCGCCGGACAACTCCAACTTCGGAATGGTTAGCCTAGTCCGAAGGGGGGCGACCTTACTCTTGGCCGTAACTAAGTGTACGGCGACAACGCCTGCTGCATCCACCGTTCGGATGTAAACGGCTGCCGCGTATCCGCTTTCGGACGCGTCACAAAAGCCGTGCAGGGAGGCTTTAAACTTTCCCGAAGGCAGCATTTGCCTCGGTATACAAACCCGATTGACGTCGGGTAGGGATGACACGAACCTCACCCACTCTCGTAGGAGGCTACCAGAGAGGGGCTCATCCCATGACAATTCCGCAGCCCAGAGCTCCTGTAGGAAGCACTTCATCGAAAACACTACAGGGCTGAGCCAACCGTTCGGATCAAAGGTACGGGCTACAGTAGACAGCACCGTGCGTTTAGTCCAGACCTTTGGGTCTGGCAGTTCCAATCTATATGTGAACAAATCCGGGACTGGTCGATACTGGACTCCCAAAACAGACAGCATGTCTGGAGTCTCCGGATTTTCAAAGAGGAGCGGCTCTTGCTGGTGGTCCTTAGGCAAATCTGCCAATAGGTCCGGTGAGTTAGACAGCCACTTCCGCAACTCATAGCCACCAGCCCTCAAGAGCGCAATCAGCTCATCACGTAAGACGAGAGCCTCATCTAAGCTCGAGGCCCCCGTGCAGATATCGTCGACAAATAAGGCCCCCCCCTCAATAAGAGCAGATGCCCGGGGATAGCGTAGCCGTTCGCGCTCTGCGAGCTCCAAAAGCGAACGGATCGCCACAAAGGGGCTCGACCGCAAACCATAAGTGTTGGTGTTCAGCTCGTAAGCCAACATCGGATCCTGGGGATCCTCACGCCAAAGGATGAGCTGGTATCGTCTATCCTCCGGGTGAATCACGGTCTGTCTGAACATCATGCGGATGTCGGCCACAAAGACGACAGCGTGCCGGCGGAAGTTGGTCAAAACATCACAGACATCGTGATGCAACTTCGGCCCCGCATGCAGACACTGATTCAACGACACTCCGGTTGACGTGGGCGCTGAACCATCAAAGACCACGCGGATCTTCCCATTGGAAGTCTTCAAAACAGCGTGGTGTGGCAGGAAGTAATGTTCCACATTACGCCAGTCCAACTGCGAGATGGACATGTGCCCAAGGTCCAAATACTCCCGCATGAAGTCTATATACTTCTCCTTGAATGCGGGATCCCTGGCCATCCTACGCTCCATGGACAACAATCTCTTCTCGGCCATCGGTCGGGAGCTCCCTAAAGGAGGGCGAACCGCCAAGAAGGGCAAGCGGGTAATCAAGCGACCCGAGAGGAGGCGCCCAGTGTTGTTTTGGTAGAACAATTCGCACTCCTCGGCTAACGGATCCAACCGCTTGGCAGTGGGGGGTTCCTCCACCTCCCAAAACTTTTGGAGAACGTCGGACAAAGTAGAACCGACAATGGTCTGGCGGTCTACCGACGGGGTCTCTGGTGTCTGTGGTACCTTTCCCATCACCACATGACCCAGCGACGAGGACAAGGCGACAAGATCGGCTGTCTGCAAAACTCGCTTGCTTCCACACAGTACCCGACCGAGGACATCCGCACCAATCAACAAGTGTATTGGGCCCGGTCGGTGGAAGGAAGGATCAGCCAAAGCCAGTCCAGACGTCAGCTCAATCGTGGATGGCGGCACTCGCACTTGCGGGAGTGGTCCAACCACCTTATCAAAAACTATCGCCGAAGCACCGATCTTCGGCCTTGGCGTGAAGTGGGGGGAGAAGGAGAACTCAACTCGACCAATCGGATCAGGGAACCGCGAGTCTCCCACCCCCCGTACCGCTTCGTGATGCGGCACAAGCAAAAGACCCAGCTGTCGGACAAGCCACCTGGACATTATGCACCCCTGGGCACCTGAGTCCAAAAGGGCACGCACCGTTACAACATTGCCCTTAGGTCCCCAAACATTCACGGAGGCTGTTGGCAACAGCACAAGCTCCGGAGGGGTGGTTGGGTCCGACAGGGGCGCCATTAAAAATTTTGGGGGGGTACTTGTCCCCCTCGCGCCTGAGTCGGCGCGCCAAATGTGGGACGCTCGTACCGGGCGAGCGGGTCCCAATCGGGTACATACTGGCCCCGACCAACAGCACTCCTAGGTGCAGGGTAATACCCGTGTGGGGCGTGCCTCGGTACATAGTACCCCAATCGAGGCCTCTCCATTAGGGGGGGGGGAGTAGCAAATAGGGCCCGTGCCCATCGCCACCGTGGCGTACTCTTGTGGTACCCCCCTACCCCCGCCCGTGGCGGGGGCGTCTCTCCTATAGTTCCCCCTCTCCGGGGGGGACTGAACGGGGGGGCTAAGCCCCGCCGAATCTCTAGGGGCCCGGTTCCGGGCTGCCGGGCCCCCGCCCGTGCGCGAGGAATTCGAACCCCGGTCGCTCCCGGCGTCCTTGCGGTCCAAACAAAGGAGGGGGTGATGCCTCCCTCCGCAACGACGACAATCCTCTGTCTGGGGACACGCCGACTGCATGTGTCCCCCCAAACACCTATAGCACCATTGGCGCTGTCTAGCAACGGCCCTCCGTCCCTCTGGGCGGAGGCCTCTAAATTTGGCACATTCGTGCACCACGTGCCTATCTCCCCTGCAATACCTGCACCGCTCACTCGGTGCGGGGGGAGGGGACTGCTGGAAGGCAGCATACCGGTTGGTCGGGCGACGGGGCTGTTCCCTCGCCGCCACCATACGACCAACACCTGGAACCGGGGCGGGCTCCAGGTGGTCCGTCACCCTACATTCGTCCTCCAAAAAACGAAGGAGGTCCGCGAAGGGCGGGAGATACGAGGCGCTGTCGCCTCCGTACCTCTGCTCGAAACGCCCCTTCATTTCAGCGGGCAATTTGGCGAGGACTATGTGCAGCAGTATAAAGGACCACTGATCCACCGGCAGGTCCAATCGCCTTAGGGAGTTGACCGCTGACAGTAGCGGGTTCAGCAACTCCCTCCGTAACAGGTGTACCCGCGTGATTCGCGGGAGGGCCAAAATCGTGGCCACGTGGGTGTCCGCCAGTAACCGGACATTCTGGTACCTGCTAACCAGAAGCTGGCGAGCCACCTGGTAGTTGTCGTCGCTGATGAGCAGGTGCTGGATTACCGCGCTGGCCTCTCCTCGCAGGGAGGAGCGCAAATAGGCCAACTTCTCACTAGGGGATAAGTCCCGTCGTGAATCCACTAAGCTGTGAAACAGGTTAATGAAGCCCATCCAGGCTGACAGATCCCCATTAAAGGTGGGAATCTCCAAGGTAGGCAATCGGCCTAGCAACGCCGTCGGGGTAGGTTTGACCTCCCCGCTCAAAACCGGCTCCCCCTTCCGAACAGCCAGGGCCCTCTCAGCCGCCTCCGTGAACTGGTCAGCCAGCTCATAGGCCTGGGCTACATCCTGCTCCAGCTGTTCCGACACGGCATCATCAGCTGGGGGGTTCTCTAAATAATACGCGCGACACTCCATGGCGTGGCGCTCCAGGTCTTGCAGCCGAGCTGCCAGCCCGCCATACCGAGCTAGCAACGCGCCTACCCGGTCGGCTCGGTCTATTAATGTGACCGCACAAGCAAGCCAACGCAAAACTCCTTGGATGCCAGCCCTGGATACGGCGAGCGGATTCGTAGGAGCCATTTATACTCCGTTTAATAAACAAAGCAAACAAAGAATTATAAAAGTGGTAAACATCAACAAAAAAAAAACAATAGAAATAGGTCGCGTCACGATAATATAAAACACAATTAAAATTCGGACGACATACACGGACCCTACTATTTTCATAAATTATTAACAACTTACCAATTTCAAGGGCTAACAATATAACGGTATAAACAAAACGTATAGGATTAACGGTATGGCATACACGGCACGGCCAAGTCAACCTCGCAAATCAACTACTAAACCGTTATCAACAAACAACAACAAAACTATTTTTAATAATAATACTCGTAATTTAATACTACTAATAATTAAAACTAGTTCCACTTTTTTAACTAGGCAAGCGGACTCGGAACAAACACTAGTATGTGGTACTAATAAACAACACTTTCGAACGAAACTATTCGTCAAATAAATCCGGACACACAAAAAAAAATATACACATCTAGGCGAGTAAACTCGTATCAAATCACTAGTATGTGGTACTAATAAACACACTTTCGAACGAAACTATTCGTCAAATAAATCCGGACACACAAAAAAAAATATACACATCTAGGCGAGTAAACTCGTATCAAATCACTAGTATGTGACAACAATTATATAAGTGTCTATCTATTATCGGATCCACCAAGTGAGAAACATTCGCTTCGAGAATTTACTAGAACAATTTCTTAGTACTTCAAATCGTCTCGGAATACCCTCGAGATTTCAACAAAAAAAAAAAAATTTATTTTTAGGTACGCTTTTTAGGTATTTCTAGGTACGCTAACTAGGTACGCTCTGCTACCAAAAATTTGATCACGCACAATTGTGGTGACCATCGACTGTGTTCCACAGTTTATTGAAACGGATGTTTCTCATGCAAAATTAAGTTACTTAGGCTAGTCCTACCTTACTAGAAGATAGTGTTCGTAATCCAGGGGGGCTGATCGCTGTCTCGCCGGCGCGCGCCTGGCAAGTAGGTCTTCACGCAACCCCCGATGGGAAACTCTTATAGCTAACACTCTTATAACTACACAATGCCCTAATAGACAGCTAAAACTTTCCCGGCGCTTTTCAAAGCGAACACACACGGGTCACAAGTGGCGAACTGAGCGCGTTGTTGCGCGGACGGTGGTTGGCGGCGAACTGAAAATCCTACACGCGGCCTGAGCGCATTGTCCAGTGACCTTGACAATGACAACTGCCCGCTCGCAAGCGCGCGCGAACATAAACATTTGTAAAAATGTTTCTTTCGGATGCGAGAGTTTCCTCACATTGATGAAACAACGCTGGCGTACAGCGTAACAAGTTATAGCAAAATTCGACGAGTCGTGTAAGCCTTTCGGTAGCTTAGTTGGTCAGAGCATCGGGCCGGATTCCCGGAGGCGCGGGTTCGAATCCCGCCTGAAAGCTACTTATAGGGCTCGTGGTTTTTTACTATCACATTTAACCTAAACATAAGTAATTTAAAAGTGAGTTGTGAGTCTATTAAAATAAAATAGCTTTATGAAAAGTTGGGAATTTCCTACTAATGGCAAAGTGGCCAAAGGTGGCACAATGCTAAAATTTCCAGCCCCACTTTTGGCCACTTAATGTTTTCCAACTTTTTGTGACAACAGTGAGAAAACAACACTTTATCCATCTGGAAGAAACATATATAATGGGTATATTAAATGTCCAGGAGTATGTCTATTTGGGCCAACTAGTTTCCTTCCAGGCGCGTCAAGAAAAAGAGGTTGCTCGACGCACTGAAAGCGCTTGGAGGAGCTATTGGTCTTTTAAACATCTCATGAAAGGCGACGCACCAATTTCGTTAAAGCGTAAACTCATGGACATGTGCATACTTCCCGTCCTCACATACGGCGCTCAAACTTGGTCTTTGACCAAAAAACAAAGGTCTACCCTTGGGGTGTGTCAAAGGGGGATGGAGCGCAGCATGGCATTAAGTTAGCCGACCGCATAAGAAATACGATACTGCGTTCCAGAACTCTTATTGCTGACGTCTCCCAAAAAGCAGCATTACTAAAATATAACTGGGCCGGGCATGTCTGCCGTATGCCAGACGACTACTGGGCAAAACTCTCCACCAAATGGACCCCCACAGTTACACGTCCACGCGGCAGACCGAGACGGCGGTGGCGAGACGATCTTGACTCGTATATGAGTGACTGGCACACAACAGCTCTAAACCGCGTGAAATGGAAGGAAGGTGGAGAGGCCTTTGCCCTGCAGTGGGACGACCCAGGCTGATTTATATTTATATTTTATTATTAAATAACCATGAAATAATTTTATTGTAGAAAAAAAATGATTTTTCAAAACCTTTACCCTTAACATTTTGCTTAAGAATTTTACAAAATGTTAAGTTTGAAACATAGAATGGTGTTTATTTCTAAAATGTCGTACTACATAAAAAAGCTAAGTGCTGTCATTATTAACTAAAAGTCCAATCTTTTATTCGCCATTAATAAATATAAGCAATAGTTTTTAATTCCTATTTATATAACTTTAAAGTGAAAAGTGACCAAAACCGGTACAGTGGCCAAAACCGGTACGCCTGCCCTACTTACGTTATTTATTTGGTGAGGAATTATTTTTTACTTTTTTGATGTGATTTTTTTGAAGGCGGTTTAATTTTTTTATAATTTTTTTTTTGTATCAAGAGGAGAATGCGATCTTTAGACATACCAAACGGCATGTTGGACTCGGTCACACCGATGGCATGTTCCTCGCCGCACCCAGCCCTTCCGCCAAGCTTAATAGGCTTCGCGTCAGGGCTGGGCGGTTCTAACCCCTGCCCCGCCTACAAACGAGCTCGAAAGCTCGAGAGGAGGCCGGACAGGAGGAGGAAGCGTCCTCCCCAGCTCCCCACGTGGCTACCCGCTCGTGGGGGCAGGCCAGGTGGGGCGAATAGGAGGATGCACCACTACCAATTTAGAATACACCTAATTTAAGTTAAAAAGAATCATCTCGATATGACTTTTACTTTTTGATAAATTCGTGGTCAAACATACAGCAAAATCTACATATACATTCATACACTTACGTAATTTAGCACACGTGCTTGAAAGCCTAAATAGAACACTATACTTTCTCAAATATTATCCAATTCCAACAGTATCACATACATACAGGTCATACTGACCTAACTTAACCTCCTTTTTTAACTCGGAAAAAAATGTATTGGCAATAGCAATAATTCAGGAATAATATAACACCTAAATATTTTAAACTCGCTAAAGAGCGGGCAGGTCGAATAATTAACGTCATTTCGCTCTCCACCGGGAAGTCACGTAAACCGTTCTGACATTTTCTTAACTGCACCGTTTACAGTAGAAAATAAGTTTAAGATGGGATTTCGTTTCAACTTCCTCTTAAGATATTTAAAGGTTGCCTTACCATTTATTACTTAAACTGTCCAACACCGAACTTTGAGTTAGTTCGTTTTCAATTTACAGCGTACCTACATTGGCTAATATTTACTGTTACTTACGTTTGGCTTACAAAGTTAGCACGTTCACTGCGGCAAGCTTTTTCCATTTACCTCATAAGGACAGATTCTCATAAGGACAGATTCTCAAAAAGACAGATTCTCAAAAGGACAGATTGTCAAAAAACCGAAAAGAAAGAAGTCTGGGCAGGTCAGATCGGATCGTCGACGAAATTCATGTAATCTATATATATAAAAAAATATTTTTATAAAAAAATAAAACCGCCTTCAAAAAAACCACATCAAAAAAGTAAGAAATAATTCCTCACCAAATAAATAACGTAAGTACTTTGAAGTCGGGCGTGAAACATGTACAATTTTTTGTTATTTTTGTTAAAACCCGGCCGACTTCAAAGTACTTACGTTATTTATTTGGTGAGGAATTATTTCTTACTTTTTTGATGTGGTTTTTTTGAAGGCGGTTATATTTTTTTATAAATATATTTTTTATTTCACTCTTTTTAGTGCATCGTGCAGGCAATTTACGTGTTTTCTGGTAAATAGGTATGTGATCAAACTGAAAAATGGAAAATGAAGTATTTAGAAGTTAGTTCGTTACGAGAAGACTCGTAACGACTCCGTAGCTCAGTGGTTAGAGCAGTCGCCCGGAAAGCGAAAGGTCGTGGGTTCGAGTCCCATCGGAGCTAGTTGTGAGACGGGTCGATTTTTTCTAAATACTTCATTTTCCATTTTTCTATTATAAAAATTGCATTGTGAATGCAAAAAACTAAAAATTAAAATAACTTGCAATAGTAATTTCATCTTTAGCGATTGCCAAATACCTGGAAAGGTATTTCTTTCGCGTGTGAGGGTAGTAATATCTCCACATTGATGAAATTAACGCTGACTATACAGCGAGTAAGAAGTATTGGATAAATTCGACGCTTCTCGTAACGACTCCGTAGCTCAGTGGTTAGAGCAGTCGCCCGGAAAGCGAAAGGTCGTGGGTTCGAGTCCCATCGGAGCTAGTTGTGAGACGGGTCGATTTTTTCTAAATACTTCATTTTCCATTTTTCTATTATAAAAATTGCATTGTGAATGCAAAAAACTAAAAATTAAAATAAATTATCAGATGATTATTTTTCCGCTGAGAAGCAAGACCTAAGTGCTCGTACTTATCAATCAAAGATAACAGAACTATGCTTATCATTAAAAAATAAAAATATTTTTATCATTTTTAATAGCAATACATTTACAGGAGCCTCTGTCTTTCAGTTTGAGCATTAATGTGTATTACTAGAATAGTATAAAAAATATCAAGAAGACAGAAATTTAATGGAATACTAAACTTCAGACGTCTATGATCACTACACTATAGGAATGGATGGTAATTTAGTGAGTAATCGGGTCTTTACGGCTCGATAAACGCACTTGACGAATGTAAGTAATCTCTATGGCATGAAATTTATTTCAGATATTTGAGCTTTAAAATATAACTCTGACAAATTATCAGATAGAAAAATGGAAAATGAAGTATTTAGAAAAAATCGACCCGTCTCACAACTAGCTCCGATGGGACTCGAACCCACGACCTTTCGCTTTCCGGGCGACTGCTCTAACCACTGAGCTACGGAGTCGTTACGAGAAGCGTCGAATTTATCCAATACTTCTTACTCGCTGTATAGTCAGCGTTAATTTCATCAATGTGGAGATATTACTACCCTCACACGCGAAAGAAATACCTTTCCAGGTATTTGGCAATCGCTAAAGATGAAATTACTATTGCAAGTTATTTTAATTTTTAGTTTTTTGCATTCACAATGCAATTTTTATAATAGAAAAATGGAAAATGAAGTATTTAGAAGTTAGTTCGTTACGAGAAGACTCGTAACGACTCCGTAGCTCAGTGGTTAGAGCAGTCGCCCGGAAAGCGAAAGGTCGTGGGTTCGAGTCCCATCGGAGCTAGTTGTGAGACGGGTCGATTTTTTCTAAATACTTCATTTTCCATTTTTCTATTATAAAAATTGCATTGTGAATGCAAAAAACTAAAAATTAAAATAAATTATCAGATGATTATTTTTCCGCTGAGAAGCAAGGGGCAAATATTTGACCATGTGTAAGGACGTGATCAGGAGAGGTCGTTAAAATGTGGTCGATCCAGTAAGCCTAGCATGACCGCCCAAAACGTGCTATATATCGCATGAAAAAGCGATTTATCGTCACATTCGTCACTCAAACGTCAAAACCCATTGTCTTTTGACAGTTAAACGGGATAAATCTCTATATCGTATCGCGTTTTGTTAGTCATGCTAGGGGGGGTTGTATCTTCAGTAGTCAACTTATGATGCGTGGCATCAAGAGGTAAAAAGGTGAAGTTGACTGATTTTACCAGAGACTGGAACTTGCGAGCGAGGGTGTATCCTTGAGACGGTCTGTATTAAAGTCGCCCATGATTATATGATGTTTATAATCAGTTGTAAAGGATTTGAGAACCGATTCAAGATCGGTATGAAAGTCTATATAGAAGGGGGGCAATATACGACTCCGAGTAAAACCTTAGTACCCTTGACATCCACTTTTAAGATACGGTGCTGCTACGCTGCTGCTGCTAATATCTGAAATAAACTTCATGCCATAGAGATTACCTTTCATAATGGAATGAATAATATAATCAAAATTGAAATAAAATAATATAGTTTTTTAAGATTTTCATTTAGTTATAGATATTTCGTGAACATGGCGGGTACGAGCTAACCACTATATCTTTTGAAGCAAAAACCAAACCTCACTCGCAAATAGACCTGTATTTAAAAAAAGGAAAAGTTTCATCAGCAATAGAATTTATGTTGAGATCACTAAAGTCTAAATTATACAAAGAATTCTCCGGTTCTTTTGTTGTTAGTAGAAGTAGTCGTTCTAACTAAGACTGGAATGATCTTTTTCACAATTGGAGCGCAGTTTGTTTGCAGTACCAAGTAAATAGATGGAGTAGAGCAGTCATTTATTAGTTGTTTAAACGGTTTGAACAAACAACTTAGAAATAAAACTAATTACTACTAATTACTTTGCGAATATTGTTTGTTCTAGAGTTGTTTTCATATTCCTGCACTCTTCTCTTAGAATATTTTTTATTTTTTATTGATACGCACTTTTTCAGGAATAAGTATAAAAATGTACTGATCATTAGTTTCAAGTATCCAAACAGAAGTATTTTTAGTACACCCCAGAAACATATTTGCTCTTTAAAAAAGAACACTTCCTAGAACATTCCTTTTCCATAAGAATTGGAAAATAAACTTTCGATCTCACTGATATCGCGGGAATCAATTCTCAAATCTCATTTGGGTAGGACAAGGGTCTTATTTGTTGGTTTATGTAAATTGTCGGGAAAATACTCAATAAGCTGTATCTAATACATAGTAAGCCTTTATCAACACGACGCAGGCGTGGCTTTGCCCGAAGAAACCGATGTCAACCCGCGTCCTTACTGTCACTTCGGTGTGACACTAAACGGCCCTTTGAATGCCGAAAGCTTTTTATGGCATTTTGAGGAATCGAGGAAAATTGTTGCTTGAAGTATGAAAATGAGTTTGACAAAAAAAGTACACGGAAATTGTACCAAATAAGTGGTGTTGCCTTGCATTAAATGAGGTAGTTCTGATTTTTTTATATGTTAGTAGTGATGAGATGGTAATAACAAATCCAAATTTTCCACCTCGAAAGCCCTTTGGATCAGTGTTAAATACTTAAAAATCCATAAAATTTTCGGATATTTGTCAGTTTTTGTCAATGTTTACCACCAAGGATCTGAGTTACGGCAAATGTTACTATGCACTCTTTAAAGTAGACTAAATTTGCAATAAAAAGAGAATAATTTAGTTTTTGTAGGCCAAATAGTTGCAAAATCACAAAAAAGAAAGAATTACAGTTTTTTTTATTTTTCGTCAACTTTAACCCCCTAGTAGTGGGTTTATGGCACGAAAAATTTCTGATCCTCGTGGTTCGATCACTCGAACCATGAGCACTTGAATAATAACGTTCCGCCTAGTTCGCTTATACCATCGAACCACAAAGAATTTCTGATCCTCGTGGTTCGATCAATCGGACAACGCGATCGAACCACGCGGCCGGAAGTTTAACGCAAGGCAAAATGTACGATTTCCATGGACTAAAAATACATTTATTGCTTATATTTTTTATTATTATACAGGGTTATTTTGAAACCACTGGCCAAATTTTTCACGTTCGACTCAGAATCGGTAAGTGAATAACTTTCTCCTGGTTACCTAATGAAACGCATAACATTTTTCGCCATAAACATGAAACGCATCGTGTTGAAAGGCATAATCATCAAAATGCATAACTCTTAAAGGCATTATTTCATAACGCATACTTTTTTTGCCCGAATTTTGAAAGGCATAATCATCGAAAGGCTTAATTTCAATAAGCATAATTATCTAAAGGCATAACTTTTAAATGTATGATACGATATGATGTCATAATACTTAAAAAGCATAATATTCAAAATGCATAAATCTAACGGGGTATTATCTTGTGTTTATTTATTTTGAAGCTAGGTCTATGAAAATAAAAAAGTCTTTTCTGGCGTTACGCCGGCCGCTGCCGCGGCACGCTCGCTTCGCTCGCTCGGCTCGCGCGGCGTTTTGGTCACTGCTCTAACCTAACCTAACCTAAAACGACTGTTAGGATTTCTTGGGTGGCGGGGGGCTTCGCCCCCCGGGCCCCCTTGGTGGAGGGCTGCACCCCCCCCCCTCCCCCCCGTCCCCCTGCACCTCTGTTTTCTTCCATTTTAACTAAATTCAGAACTTATATAGTAAAAAAAATGTGTTTTGAGCCAAACGATCTCAAAAAAAGTTTTTTTTTACCATTGGATGTCTCTCAAATACCTCCGGAGTTTTTAAAAAGGGTATCTAAAATTTCGGCAAATTTTGGCTACGACGCACCGTTTTCGAGATATTGACATTTTCACAAATTATTATTTTTTTAAATTAATTATGCTTTATTAAGTTATGCGTTTTAAACTATGCTTTACGAAATTATGACAAACGAAAATATGAATTTCGAAGATTATGCGTTTTAATATTATGCCTTTTAACTATTATGCATTATTATCATTATGCGTTATGAAATTTATGCCAAGGAATAAAATGCTTTTCAATATTATGCCTTATGATGTATGCGAAATGAAATTATGACAATCAACTGTATGCGTTTCAATGTGTCACCCTTTCTCCTAGAAACATGGGTCGAAATACGACAAAAATTTTTGGGCTTCTCATTTGTAATCGATCACTTGATCAGTTACCAATTCTGAGTCGAACTTTTTTTTTGTCTCGCGGCCATCAACAAAATGTTTGAACATCAATTCTTGATAGTATAGCAAACAATATTTGCCACGACAGTATAGCTGTAAACTCAGTCAGAACCAAGTTAGAACCATTCGTCCGTATATAAAACATTTTTATAAACCGCAAATGTAACTTTGTTATTCATAAAAACACTATGAAAAACAAAGTTAAGTTCTAGCTAGTCTCACTCGGTTCGGACTGAGTTGACAGGTATACTTCCTTTCAATGTTTGGTTGATGTCCGCAGGAAAAAAAAAGACGCCAGATGCCATTCAAAAATGGTCATTGTCCTTTATTTTATCTATTTTAAACAAGGCATTTTATTAAGTACTTAACAGTAACAGAAAAAAATTCAGATTATTCACTAATAATAAAATTTAAATCAAAATAAACTTCTTAATAATTTTCTCGATCACCATAAAAAAATCTACAAGAAATGGTACTTAAAAGTAAAACAAATTACATAATTATTTTACTTTAATATTTCTACAAGTAACTTCTTTGGATCGTCATTGGACATGCTTTGCAGAATATTTTTAAATTTTTCTTACAAGTTGTAGGTACCTACAAGAAATAAGTGAAAAACCTTTAGTGAAGTGGATTACCTATCAGGTACTATAACAAAGGGGAACTATATTATCAAATTTATTTATTCTGTTGTAGAGTAGCGGGTCCAGGAAAAATAGAACCTTTGTGAAAAAGTATATTTTGTGCTTACTTTTTCAGTGCACATGATATCTCTCCGTCTTTTTTGAGTTAATTCAGTGCTGTGCTGTTTTAAGACTATGTGCATTATGAATACTTAGTTGTCAAACTGATAATAATGTACACGACTTAAAGAAGGATAGTAGGAAAATATGTAGTTTAAAAAACTATAAAAACACACTTTTATAGGAACAGACTAAAAGTACAAAATAACCGTCTATTCAGTAACTGAAATAAAAAGCGTGGTGCGCGTTGTCAATATTAAGTAAGTACTTGAATGCATGCTCTGCAAAGGGCGCACCACGCTTTTTATTTCAGTTACTGAATAGACGGTTATTTTGTACTTTTAGTCGGTTCCTATAAAAGTGTGTTTTTATAGTTTTTTAAACTACATATTTATTTTTTACTTTTTAGTTTAACAAATGGCAAGCTATGGATGGGGATGGTAATCGATTTCACAGTCCATTTATGGGTCCTCCCTGCTCCATCATCCGACCCTCACCACCAAGTGAAGCGAATAGGTCTCATCAGAACGAAACAAATGAGCCCAAACTCGAGGGGTTTCCTAGTGGTAATTAAGGATTGCCACTGAGTTCCTCTCTGCTCCATCATCCGACCCTCACCACCAACTGTAGCGAATAGGTCTCATCAGAACGAAACAAATGAGCCCATCTCGAGGGGTTTCCTAGTGGTCATTAAGGAGTGCCACTGACCTCCTCCTTGCTCCATCATCAGACCCACACCACCAAGTGTTGCGAACAGGTCACATCAGAACGAAACAAATGAGCCAGAACTCGAAGGGTTTCCTATTGGCCATTAAGAAGTGCCACTGGCTTCCTCCCAGCTTCATCATCAGACCCTCGCCACCAAGTGAAGCGAATAGGTCTCGTCTGAACGAAACAAATGAGCCCAAACTCGAGGAGTTTTCTTGACGTCATTAAGGAGTTTCACTGGGTCCTCCCAGCTCCATCATCAGACCCTCACCACCAAGTGTAACAAATAGGTCTTATCAAAACGAAACAAATGAACACAAACTCGAGGTGTTTCCTATTGGTTATTAAGAAGTGTCACTGGCTTCTTTCCTGCTCCATCATCCGACCCTCACCACCAAGTGAAGCGAATAGGTCTCATCAGAACGAAACAAATGAGCCCAAACTCGAGGGGTTTCCTAGTGGTAATTAAGGATTGCCACTGAGTTCCTCCCTGCTCCATCATCCGACCCTCACCACCAACTGTAGCGAATAGGTCTCATCAGAACGAAACAAATGAGCCCATCTCGAGGGGTTTCCTAGTGGTCATTAAGGAGTGCCACTGACCTCCTCCTTGCTCCATCATCAGACCCACACCACCAAGTGTTGCGAATAGGTCACATCAGAACGAAACAAATGAGCCAGAACTCGAAGGGTTTCCTATTGGCCATTAAGAAGTGCCACTGGCTTCCTCCCAGCTTCATCATCAGACCCTCGCCACCAAGTGTAGCGAATAGGTCTCGTCTGAACGAAACAAATGAGCCCAAACTCGAGGAGTTTTCTTGACGTCATTAAGGAGTTTCACTGGGTCCTCTCAGCTCCATCATCAGACCCTCACCACCAAGTGTAACGAATAGTTCTTATCAAAACGAAACAAATGAGCCAGAACTCGAGGTGTTTCCTATTGGTCATTAAGGAGTGCCACTGGCTTCCTCCCTGCTCCATCATCAGACCCTCACCACCAAGTGCAGCTCATAAGTCTCGTCAGAACGAAACAACGGAGCCTAAACACGAGGGGTTTCCTAGTGGTCATTTAGAATTGCCACTGGCTTCCTCCCTGCTACATCATCAGACCCTCACCATTAAGTGTAGCGAATAGGTCTCATCGTAACAAAACAAATGAGCCTAAACTCGAGAAGTTTCCTAGCAGCCATTGAAGAGTTCTATTGCCCACCTCTTGACTCCATCATCAGATCAGCTCGATGGTAGCAAATTATTGTATTGTCATGGGATTCATATAGACTTGCAAAGTTTCAAATCAATACGACAATTAGAAGTAGGTTAAAATTGAACTCCAAGATTTTCTTACATTGTGACTTAGTTACAAGTGAAGCTAATAAAAGTGTGGTAAAAATATAAGGCCGGCCAGTTGCCACCTTAAAGATCGCTCGCTGGGCTCTCTCTGTAGTTAGTAGCAAAGATTACACCTCCCCTTGAAGTAATACAATAAGGCAACATTGATTCACATAGAACAAAGTATACCTACTTGATTTATTATAGCTGAATCAGCAACATGTCGTATCTTTTTAAATACAAATATAAGCTTGCGTAACCTCTTAAAGCAATAATAATATGTGGTTTAAAATAAAGAGCTTCGTCTATTAAAATACCCAGATATTATAAAGTATCCGTTTGCTTAATTTTTTGCCAACCGGGAGATGGTGTGCGGTGTTCCACAGGGTTCGGTCTTGGGACCACTCCTGTGGAACATCGTATACGACTGGCTCCTCAGAGGCGTTTTACTCCCCCGGATGAGCGTATTCTGCTACGAGGACGATACGCTCGTCACTGCCAGGGGTGAGTCCTTTGAGGAGGCCAGGAGGCTGGCGAACGTGGGGTCCTCCCTTATCGTGGAGCGAATCGCATTGCTCGGGCTCAGCGTTGCCCTAGACAAGACCAAGGCAGTGGCCTTTGACGGGTCGCGCAGGGCCCCACCGGCAGGAGCCACACTGACAGTCGACGGCGTCAGAGTCCCCCTGTGCCCGTCAATCAAGTACTTGGGGCTAGTTTTGGACGGGAGGTGGAACTTTGAGGCTCATTTCAGGGAGCTAGTCCCAAAGGTGGAGAAGGCGGCGGGGGCGCACGCTAAAATTCACTAAAACCTTGGGGGTCCTGGGGACAGGTGCCGTAAACTATACGCGGGTGTGCTAAGGAGCATGGCTCTCTATGGGGCGCCAGTGTGGGCCGACAAACTAAACGCCGCAAGCCGTCGTCTGCTTCGTCGGCCCCAGAGAGTCATTGCTACCCAGATAGTCCGTGGCTATCGGACAATGTCCCACGCGGCGGCCTGCATTCTGGCGGGTACCCCTCCCTGGGAGCTAGACGCTCGGGTCCTCAGGGAGCTGTACCTCGAGCGTCGAGCGCTGCTAGCAGGGGGGGATCGGGTAACCCTCGAGGAGCTGTCCGCGGCCCGGCACGTAGCCAACGAGTGGCGCATGCATTTACTTTGCAAGAGGCTGGAAGGCGAGACAGCTGGGAGGCGGATGATCGATGCCGTCCGCCCTCTCCTCCGAGAGTGGTGTAATCGCCGACATGGGTCGCTGACCTTCAGGCTGACGCAGGTGTTTTCCGGGCACGGGTGCTTTGGAAAATACCTGTGTCCTGCCTGGGCATCCCAGCGTCGCAGTCTGCGCGCCGTCGTAGGGACGGACCTCTCGCTATCAAGCGTGGCACGTGCCATGCTTGATAGTGACAGGTCCTGGCAGGCGGCAATCTCCTTCTGCGAGGATGTCATCTCGCAGAAGGAGGCATCGGAGCGGATCCGCGAGCAGAGGGCTCATGGGGACCGTCTTCGACAAAGGCGGCCGGGGCGAAGGTGGCTGCGCTTTGCGCGCCTCATTCCCCTCTAGCGGGGTGGTGCGGTCCGGGCGGGATAGCTGGCCTAACGGCCGGTTAACTGCCGTCCTGGCGTCCTGGTTGTCTTGGGAGACCCCGCTTGCTCGGCCATATCCCGCCGCGCAGGGGCCCGGAAACGGGCCAACCGTCAGGCCGCAGGGGGTGCATACCACCACGCCCCCCGCCCCCCACATAGTCGGAGTGCTTATAACTGACGGCGGAGAGCAAGTAGTGAGGGGTTTAGTTGGTAGTGGTGCCTGCTCTCAACCACCCCATCTGGTCAGCCCACCCGGAGTGGGTAACCTTATGGGGAGATTGAGAGGAGGCTCTCTCCTCCTGTCCCGCCTCCTGTCGAGCTTTCGAGCTCGTCAGGGGGCGGGGCAGGGGTTAGAACCACCCAGCCCTGACGCGAAGCCTATTAGGCTTGGCGGAAGGGCTGGGCGCGGCGAGAAACAGGCCTTGTCTGACTGAGTCCAACATGCCGTTAGTGGTATACGAAAAGACCGTATTTGCCCTCACTATAAAAAAGGGCACTCACACCATTCACAGCTATTTTACGTAGGCACTTTACAACAATGAGCCCAGAATAGTTGAGTCATAATATTGTATGCGTATATAATTATTATCTTCTATACAATCTATACAAATAAATAAAATTGGAGTGTCTGCTTGTATTTGTAACATTAAAATAACCGCTTTTTACTACATGCATATGATTATAATATATACGGTACTTATACCAAAATGGCAGGTTTTACAATTTTTGTCTGTCTGTCTGTCTATCTGTCTGTCTGTCTGTCTGTCTGTTTGTTCCGGCTAATCTCTGAAACGGCTAGACCGATTATGACGGGACTTTCACTGGCAGGTAGCTGATGTAATAAGGAGTAACTTAGGCTACTTTTTATCCCGATATTCCCACGGGAACGAGAACCACGCAGGTGAAACCGCGGGCGGCCGCTTGTTATATTATATGTTTATTTATTACTAGCTTTCCGCCCGCGGCTTCGCCCGCGTGGACTATACGACGTTATCCCGAGGGAATGTGATATTTTTCCGGGATAAAAAGTAGCCTAAGTTACTCCTTATTACATCAGCTACCTGCCAGTGAAAGTCCTGTCAAAATCAGTCCAGCCGTTTCAGAGATTAGCCGGAACAAACAGACAGACAGACAGACAAAAATTGTAAAACATGTCATTTTGGTATATGTACCGTATATATAATCATATGCATGTAGTAAAAAGCGGTTATTTTAATGTTACAAACAGACACTACAATTTTATTTATTTGTATAGATGTATAGATATCTTATATTTCGTTTTGTTTTTATCGAATCGAATTTCACAAAAACATTTGATTTGATGTGATCATTAAAAATAAAAATCAGGTAATTTGATTTGGATCTGCTAGGTACTCAAATATGATTTACGAGTAAGAGGCACTCGTGGTGTTATTTGTTTCTATCGAATTTATCGAATTGCAAAACACATTTGAATTGATGTGATCATTAAAAAATTAAAGTCAGCAAATGTGGTTTGGGTCTGATAGTAAAATCGTGGTGTTCTACATAAGAATTTTCGATCTAGCTCTTTAGATGTCATGTCTAATGTAAAGTTTGACAAGCACCCTCTTCTTGAACAAAATTATCGAAAATTGAGCTCCTTAGCTACTGTCAAAATGATTGCCTTTTCCAAGTTTAAATTTTATTGTCTCGTATTAACAGACTTGATATTTTATCAGTTACGTTGGAGCTTATTTTGTGATGAAATTATTTTCATAACTTTATTAAGCTTATTCCAATCAAGTGAACTATATTATATTTTAATCAAAATCTGTAGTCTGTTGTTGACTGAGCAAATTTAAAGGTTTTATTACTTACTGAAGTAAGCTAACTAAATTGGAAAGAGATGAGTGAACTTTGATTTAATATTGTTTCTTTCATAAAAAGCAATAATTTCAAGTCAAGTGTGCCTACATTATTTCATTTACTATAATAATTGGAATTTTTATTAAATACAAATAAACGTGTTTGTATTGGTTTGTAGAGTGGAGTTTCTTTTCAGACATCTTGGCTTAGTGAAATACTGATCGTGAAGCACCCAAATATTCAGGCATATATATGAATAAAACTAGAGTGTCTAAAAATGTAATGAATTCAGTTTCTTTATATTAAAGACGTTCTATTATATATATTGAAAACGTGTTTCCTCTATTGTAATAAAAAATACACTTTACACTACACCATCTGGCCCAAACTAAACGGAGCATAACTATTGTATAGCATTATTAACAAATACCTACCTGTATAGCAACATTTTATATTCGTTGCAAAACTGTCGTATTCCACTGGAATCGCACCCAGCGACAGGATTGGTCGTTCTGCTCTTGATTTTTTTATTATTATTTGGAAACAGTAAAAACGTGTGCTTAGGTGCGTTAGAATAATTCCCTAACGACAAAGGAACCCGACTTAATAGATTCATCGTTGCTACAACTTTAATTATGGCCTTAATGTACAAATGAGTTACCAAAACTAGTTAGGGACCTTGTAACTATAATAATTAAACTTATACCAAGTTATGATGAGACGAGAATCTAGAGACTTGTTATATATTTTCTAAGCAATGGAAGTCGTGAATGAGACGTAAAATAGATTAGGTAAGCTTTCATTTGAGTTAGTAAAGTCAAAGTTATTCGATTAACAAAACCTTTTTTGTGTACTGAATTGGGTAAGTTCTAAAAGTAGATCAATCAAAAACGAAAAACTGAATAAATTTATTTTAAAACAACTTAAGTATAAGTACATTAATTCATGTCAATCTTAATATAAAATCTAAACGGATTTTATATTAAGATTTACATGAAATATTAAAATAAATGAAATTCGGTTATTTGACAAAGTTTCGTAAGATAATTACAATGTCACATAAAAAAAAAGACAATAATAATACAAATATGGTAACACAATATGAAGAGTAGGTATACCAGCCCCCTGATTCACGAATCGTCGGTAACGCTCCCGACAGCGGAATGTATGCACTATTTCTGTCACTCACTATAGAATAAACAAAGACAAAGCACAGAATTCGAATCCGATTCCGTTTCCGATGGTTCATGAATCAGGGGGCACGTCAGCAGCGTGCGCCCTTGCCGGCACTCCCCAGTAAGGCCCTGGGGGCACTAAGGAAGGGGGCGCAGTATAGCCCTGTTCCCCTGTAGGTAGTGGTGCCTTCTCCCATTCGCCCCATCTGGCCTGCCCACCAATAGTGGGTAATCTCATGGGGAGCTGGGGAGCAAGCTCCCTCCCTCTGTCTGGCCCCCTCTCGAGCTTACGAGCTCGCTAGGGGGTAGGGTAGGGGTTAGAACATTCTTCTCGTTCACACTGTGTAACCAACAAGTATTTATACAAGTATAAAACTCAACAGCGTTTACACTGAAGTCTGTGACATGTTAAAACTTATACATTGACAGCGTTTTCACCTAAGTACGTGTTTTAGACAATTAGTATTGTTTGTTTTATTGAAATACATGTCTAATACTAATTGCAAACCACGTAACATGGTGTGATGAAGGCTAATTGCTATAAAAATATTGCATTTGAAACAACTTTGAAATTCTCTTCCTATTCTAAAAACTTCCAAAAGTGTAACACCTACATGTGTTTTGATTTTCATAGATCAATGTATGGAACGTGAACAAACTTTCAATATTTTTCCACTGTGGGGAAATAGGGCAGTTGTTGTTATTATTTGAGGCATTTATTCGAAAGACGAATCATTTTCCATTTTGATAATAGAAGTTGTGTAGAGAAATAACGAGGAGATGATCCGCAATAGAGACTGTCGAGTGAGCATCTTTTTATGAAATAAAGCAAAATGCCCGTTTTATCTGCAAACGAGTCCTACTAATATTATAAATGCGAAAGTTTGTGAGTATGGATATGGTATGGTATGGATGTTTGATACTCTTTCACGCAAAAACTACTAAACGGATCTGGATGAAATTTGTAACAGAGATAAATTATAGGCTGGAACAACACATATAATACTTTTTATCCCGATATTCCCAGGGGAACGGGAACCACGCAGGTGAAACCGCGGGCGGCCGCTAATAATGTTTTACTTCTATTCAGGCGCACGTGTAAATGTACAATAAACTTAAGCCCTATTTTTTGTTGCGAGGTACTTTCTAAGCAGAATTTGTCTTTATGTACAACTAGCTTTCCGCCCGCGGCTTCGCCCGCTTGGACTACACGACTTTATCCAGCGGGAATGTGATATTTTCCGGGATAAAAGTAGCCTATGTGAAAAACTACATTATACAAACAAAATAGCTGTTTCCCAAATTTCAGCCAAATCCGTCCAGCCGTTTTGGCGTGATTGAGTAACAATCATCCAAACATCTAAACTTTCACATCTATACTATAATATTATAAAGAGGACGTTCAGTCGCATAATGCCAAATTCGCAAAATGGCAACCGAGTCGTAAAAGGACAAATTCGCGAAATAGCATATTCGTAAAAGGACAAATTCACAAAAAGACTAATTCGCAAAAGGACAAATTCGCGAAATGACAAATTTTTACCAACGCATATTTGATTGTTTGTTTGTTTGTATGTTTGTATGTTTGTTTGCATCGAATAGGCTCCGAAACTACTGGACCGATTTAGAAAATTCTTTGACCATTACAAAGCTACATTCATCGTTAGTGACATAGGCTATATTTTATCCCGATATTCCCACGGGAACGGGTACCACGCCGGTGAAACCCCGAGGATCCGCTAGTTTATAAAATTGGTAGGGTAATAAACACAGACGTAATAACCTCTTGGATAATACATTAACGCCCGAATTCTCAAACGCAAATCATCTTTGGGAGCGTCTCAAACATCATGGCATCTCTTTCATACGTTTGACATTTAAAGTGACAGGGCGATGTTTGAGACGCTCCCAAAGATAAGTAGCGTACGAGTATTCGGGCCTAAGTAGCAAAAGCTCAGGAATACGGTATTTTACTGTTTTTTTTTATTTCTTTAAAATGTTTTTCGAAATATTAGCTACACAAAACAAGTTTTCATTTTGAATTATCTTGAATATTTTCAAAGATATAGGACTTCAAACTTTATAATTAGACAAGGACAGGACGCTATCTTAGTGACGTCAGTTGGTTAGTAGCGTCATAGTCACGCCATAGAAGATTTCGTTTTAGAAAGAGACAGCTATGGTCAAAATCAAACAGACTATAATTCTTTTATTATAAAACAGATTCAAATTATTTTTTAACCGACTTCTAAATCAAAAAGGAGGAGGTTCTCTATTCGTCTGTATGTATGTTTTTTTTTTTTTTGTGTATGTCCACCGATTACTCGAAGACGGCTGAACCGATTGAAATGGTTCAAACGTTATTACATCAGGTTGGTTTTCAAGAAGGTCCCATTTTTTGAAATTTCGAAATCGGTTCAGTAGTTTTCAGGAAATCTTTAAAATACTGTCGTTTTCGTTACCACTTTATGTGAATTTAATACGTATCTTTAGGCATAACTCCTTTGTTTATAAACCGATTTAGATGATTCTTGTTTTGTTAAAAAGGGGATACCTCAAGGTATTTTAACCGACTTCGAAAAAGGAGGTTTTGAGTTTGATCACATACCTATTTACCAGAAAACACGTAAATTGCCTGCACGATGCACTAAAAAGAGTGAAATAAAAATTATTTTTATAAAAAAATAAAACCGCCTTCTAAAAAACACATCAAAAAAGTAAGAAATAATTCCTCACCAAATAAATAACGTAAGTACTTTGAAGTCGGGCGGGTTTTAACAAAAACAACAAAAAATTGTACATGTTTCACGCCCGACTTCAAAGTACTTACGTTATTTATTTGGTGAGGAATTATTTCTTACTTTTTTGATGTGTTTTTTAGAAGGCGGTTTTATTTTTTTTCACATTTGGTATTCTTAATTGCAATATTTTTTAACGTCATCATTATATATCTACATTTCAACAACAGTAAAATACCCTATTATAATACAAATCAACCCGTGACGCGCAGACTATGGTCCATGAGGTCCATACAAAGTCGAAATATCATAAAGCAAAAAGCACAAAGGCTTAAATTTCAACGTGCTTAAAGACTGAATTGCAGGGAATAAAATAAAGGGTTTCTTGAATTTAATTCAGTTTAGCTTGCAACGTCGAACAATGTTGGTTCGGGGAGCTACATTGTTATGACTAAATACAGGCTTAATTAATAATTTTGAGCTCGACTCGATTTATCCTTTACTCAAAGAAGTATTGGAATTCTTACCAAATTGTTCAGAAGGCTCTGCAGCTTATGATTATATTGGCAGTTTCTAAACAAATATTTAAAAGAAACATTTTCCTTTTTGAAAAGGGTTCGAAACAACATATTAGACGTCATAAAAAAATCTTACAATCTCACCAAATTATCAACCCCACAGTATGTTTAATAATAATTATGAAACTGTGTTGAAGACTGTATGGAAAACTTGATAACGAATAAATATAAGTATACACACTTGTATAGTTTTTGTTTGTAAGTAAAAAATATTCTGTGAATTCGGCACAAGATTATTTATATTTTATCTTTCTGCTACTTTAGCAAACGCCCACCACGGCATGACTCCTACGCGTTAACTTTTTCCCGGACATATAAAAACATTATAATTCCCAATTTTATTATATACTATCTATTGCCTACAAATAGACTTTTTTATAGTCGGTTATTTTTTTTCTATTTAAATAACGCCTTCGCCACAACTTTGAGCGTGAAATTCGATCATTCCGCGGCGATACCGATTGTTGAGTCGTGACGTGAATCAAAATGTCGGAATTTCCAGTGACTCCAAAGGCTGTGCAACAAAATTGTCCCTTGGAATAATAATAGATAAAGAACAGTCGCGGAGCACGAAGAATCCCGTACAATGACCTGCTATAACCTGTCCCTGTCACTCCCGCCTAAATATAGTTGCGTCACGTTCGCACAGAAGCGATGACCTCTGTCTCATGGGATTGTACGCGATTCTTCGTGCTCCGCTACCGTACTTTAAAATTATTGACATTTGAAAAATGGAAAGTGAAGTATTTAGAAAAAAACGAACCGTCTCACAATCAGCTCCGATGGGACTCGAACCCACGACCTTTCGCTTTCCGGGCGACTGCTCTAACCACTGAGCTACGGAGTCGTTACGATAAGCGTCGAATTTATCCAATACTTCTTACTCGCTGTATAGTCAGCGTTAATTTCATCAATGTGATTTTTTCTAAATACTTCATTTTCCATTTTTCAGTAATAAAAATTGCATTGTGAATGCAAAAAACTAAAAATTAAAATTATTGACATTTACCACGTAAGTGGGTACTTGATACGTTACATTACCACAACAGACAAGAAGATGGTCGAAACTTATTCCAACAACCCTAGCATGAAAAACTATCGTTATGGCAATCTGTAAACATACCGTCCTTGAAAAGCTGTCAAAGTACTGCTGTTAAATATTTGTTTATTCATTTATTTTCGGAAGACCAACAGCAAAATTACATAAATAGGTTAAACAAATAACAACGGAAAGCCAATTACAGGTCTGCACCAATAGAAACAATATAAACTAATAAGCACTAAATAGATCATTTAGGAACACGTTACAGAGTGTCGGTTAACACTAAGTTTTGACCTAAGATGTAGGTACTAAAACTTAAAATAGACACAAAAAAATTAAAAAAATAAGTTAAATGTGAAAAGGTAAACAGAGCCCTCAAATTTTTATGCTGCCATTATTGTTGAAAAACTCACTACTCAATAACCGCCTTACCGATGCCACGCTAGTGTTAAACAAATCAATGTCAAACCTCTTGTACACTGTATTAAATGTGTTACTTGCACGCAAGAGGTACGAATTCTGACGAAAGTTAGAAGATGCAGATGGTACACTTAAAAGAGGGTTAAATCTAAGGGGTTTCATTGGAGCTCTAAGGGATATCTTGGAGAGTAGCTCCGGGCTATCAACGACACCAGCTATATGTATTGAATTTCAGTTCCTTAAACAATCGAAAGAGGCGCTGCTCCGGTTTTTACCCGTCTGTTATACAAAATAATACGATCAGGATAATACATAGTTACCATAACGACAGTTTTTCGTACTGGTGCTACAGAAGTGTAGTTTCTCAAACAGTTACGTTTGTAAGGCATTTGTTTTTCGTAACAAAAACAGAACAAATATACAAGAAATACGGTTAGATAACAATTTGTGAACCAAGGGGCCTTCCAGGCAACCCATATTGTACAGAATCAGTAGAAAACCGCCCACTAATTACTTCCTACCTCTTTCTATAGTAACTTTAATTGGGTATAAACTCCAGTCTTCAACCAATAGAGAATAACCCTTGGTTAGTAGGTAGCTGATGTAACAATCAAATTATGCATATAACTCGGACGCGTTGACTTTGCATATTAAATCAAGAGCGCCGTTGGTACATCTAACTTGGACCCGGGGCTAGTTTGTTCTCGCTGTTTACCGTCTAACCACATTCCATTGAAAACTTAATTATTTCCACCCAAAGCTCAAAGATATACCTAGATAAGATTTGAAACTTGTTGTGAAGCTCAGGCTTTTGCTTAGAGCTGGAGTGACAGAAAATGGTTTTACAATTATTTTATTCAAATTAATTAATGAGTCAGTGCTATAAGTTATTTGCTCCTATTCATCTCTATCAGATTTCACTTCTGCAGTCACCCCCTTCTTGTACATAATATAAATTTTGAGGAAACACCCATAAAGTGGCTAACAAGACTAGAATTTCATCACTTTAAGACTTAAAGATACCAAATATGGTTTATATTTTATATCAGAAAATGTTACAGTGGAAAAGCCGTGGAAACATTCGATGATGTCACTTTCCATATCAACTTAAAAACCTCTACTCGCGACAAAGCAAGATGCTCACGAGATCGTTCTAACTTTGCGCTAAGCCAAACCCAGCTCTTCGAATGTTTTCCTAATGTCATTGGATGACTCCAGTGATACCAATCAACGGAATCAAGTCAATGGAATGGATATATTGCCTCAGTTATTAATACAAAAGAGTTGACTTAGACCTTTGTGATTCAGCCAGTATATACTTTGCTCACTGTTTGGCATTTGGACATGGCATTGTGGACGTGACTCTATGTTCGCGTTGCGTGTTGGTCGGTAAGTTACGCAACTTCATTTGGGTAATGGATACGGTCTGTAATAAAAGAACACAAAGTTTATATGTATGAGTTTTTATATTAATAATATTGAAAAAAGAAATAGGAAAAATGCAACATTCAGTTTACAGAAGTCAAAGTACGATTAGTCAAACATGTGTAGAATTTAGTTGTTTAACACGCTAATATCTGGAACTGCCAATCGGAATCGAGAATCGCTGTACAATTGGTAACCAAGACTTAACCAAGGAAAAGGAAATGGGCTACCTTATGCTGCAAGGATACAGTTCAATTAGAGTTAGTCAGGAGCATTTTTTAGAAAAAAGTTATAGGAAAAATTTAACCGATATTATACATTTCTTATTCCTAGCATTACTTATCTTACAACCATCGCAGGTTTTCAAACCATCGAGGAACCCATTGAAATATACTTACATATAACATTTCAACCAAATCGTTCTAGCCGTTTAGGAGGAGTTAGGTGACAAACACACGTTCAGAAGAATTATAATAATTATAAGTACCTATAACGCGCAAGCTGGGCAAGGACTAGATACAGTCATCTACATTAACAGCCTAATAACGCCAGCAAATTCTCGTTTCCACTGCAGAATTTCCCAGATGTATCCAGCTTGTTTATAGCAAGTTCCCGCTCCGGGATATCACACCTAGGCGAATTAAAACTTTTCTATTTAGGAGATTGTTCAGACAGCGCTCGCGAGACTTGCAGGCGAGGCTGCAATACAAAACACACGGAACTTTTCTCACATTGTAACGGTACAGAATTGCACTTGTTATTATATTTCAAATATTTATTGGCTTTTGTATAAAATAGAATGATAATGCTAACCTTGGGTCCTTGGGAAGTATTGGTTGATGTTTTGGAGGTGAAAGCTCGATACAAATTGGTTTAGAAAACAAAAATTAGCTTTATTTGCGAAATGCATTATATCTTCAGTGGGTATACATTCATTCTTGAAGTCTTGAGTCTTAAATAATTGTTCTCAAATGTGCACGGATTGATTTCTGAAAAAAAAGAAGAGGTTTAAAAGTAAATAAAAACAATAGTGTTTATTTATATCTGACCTTGGAGGTAGCAATTTAGAGATTATAGTGGATCTCACCTTGAAACAATAGCTGTGCAGATTGTATAAACCTTGAGCATGTTATTTTAGACATATTTGTAAACTGACAGGTTTGTAGGCAACAGAGTTTGTAGGCATGTTTGTTTACAGGCGTGTTAGTGGCACAATATGTGTTCGGCATATTTATTGGTTACACATGTGAACTCTGGTTAATTACATCACATCAGTCTAATTATTATGTTTGGAGCTAAATATTTATTTTATACAATGTTAGCAAAATACTGATAGGTTATGACAGGTAAACATAGATGCTCCTAGCGGCAGAGTTGGGAACTAAAGCAAGTCAAATGAGTGCACATAAGTATAGAGAAAAGGTTGTACTCACAGAATGTTAAATTAACATTATGTATAACTTAAATAAAAATATGGGTTAAATAATCAAAAGTACAGAATATTGTTTTCTATCTTAGATAAGGTTCAAAGTTTCAAATGTATATTGGCTAGAGGTGATACGTTCGGAAATTATGTTCGAACAATTACAATTTTGATAATAGTTTTCATTCGTAAATAAAAAAAGGAATCATACAAAATAATGTGTTTATATTATGTGAGAAGGTAGTATTTTGAATAGTTTAGTAAATTTTATAACTTAATATTAGAAGTCTTGTAGCTATCCAAGGTTTCTGAACGAAATTGAGGATTTTTTAGAAGCTGAGGTTGGTAGTCATGAAAACATATCTTCTTCTCTTTCGCTCATTAGGCAGAGGTGATCAAAAGTGTGCCTTATTTTGTTTAGATCTCAATGATTTATATAAAAGTAGAGGTTTCCAAAGAAAAGAAAAGCTGTTATATTAGATAAAAACAAAATGTACTGTTATAACGGAGGCTTCGCATTATTATTTATTGTGTACCAACGCGCAACCCGTTTATATAAAGTTAGGTGTTTGATTATGCTGGTTAGAGTAAGGAGTAGAGCAAGCTAAAAATGGGAGGTTAGCTTGTGGTAATTTAAACAGGGTTTTTCAAAAAAGGGGCGTGGCGAGGGAAAGTTTTTCAAAAAGAGAGCGTTGAGGACGCGACGCTACGGATAGCGTCGCTTGGGAAATCGAGAGGTATAAAAGGTTTGGAGGGGCGACGCTCGCTCTCTTATATTCTCCGGTTCTACGGGCGTCAACATCTGAAAAATTGCTCCCCCGGCGTGCGACGCCGCTTCACTCTCCTCTGTAAGAAAGCGTCGTTTTTGAAGAAGTTTATTTATAAATCAAGCAAGAATTAGTCTTCAAGAAAAGTGTACAGTGAATTCTTGCCAATATTAGGGCGTTTTTGGGTTCGCGATCTTTTAAACGTTTTAATTTTGGAATTCTGACTGGTAAATTAGATCCGAAATTAAAAAGTCTAGTTTGATTACAGAAAGCATTTCAATTAAAGTAAATTATTCCCAAGTAAAATCTTAGAAAATGGGTGATTTGAATCAGAGAGGGTGGACCTTTCACTTGGGCGCATAGGGATTTGTTTCTTCAGGAGTACATTTGCTCATGACTCCGGGCTTTCTTCAGGCAAGATTCACAAGGGGGGGGGCTAGGTCCAAAAATCCAACGCTGTGGATCGTTGGGTGAGCGTTCAATGGATAACGCTTAGTAATTTCCACATGGTTTGATCAGGCGGGCTGTTTTCATTGACAGTTTTTCAGTTAACACGTCTGATGGCGCGGGGCGTATGCCCCAGATTTGGAGGCAGTTGCGGCCTGATTGAACCATACCTACCTGTAGGGTGTCTATCTGTTCCCTTCCCAAGCAGATGGACCACGGCATGAGCGATAGGATTTTAGGGGGCCCACTCACCCAAACTTGACAGAATTGGGGCGTCAGAACTGGCGATACAGGCGCCAGGTTTGTGTTTGATAGGAAAGTCGCATTTAGTCGAAAAGTAGGCAGGTCAAAAATTATAACTAGCGTGCTAGTAGGTTTGGCTTCTTGCAGTTGGGGGGGGTGTATTGCAGAAGCTAAATGTACACTGTACGGTTTGGTATACAGAGTAGGTAGATTGAGTGTAGAAAAACAGCGAGTCAGGAAAAATTTACGCGCCAAAAGTTCGTTGCGTTGCGTAGGAAAAAGGCGGGAATAATGACCAGGACGCTAAGTCGAGGTATCAGTATAGATTTCCAAAGTAGATTCATAAAGTCTATGAGAAAGTTATGTTTAGGTACCTTAGAAATTGAATTTGTGAGAGAAAATCGATCGTAGACAACCCTAGGGATATTTTGGTTGAACCTAGAGGAAAATGCAATTTAATAAAAATTACAAGATGGCGGAGAGACGCTTTGATCGAGTCACTTGGACTTGACATGACGCTTAGTAGCTAAACTTGTCATTCGAGACAAATATCTAAACGAACGAACCCGGGCGATTGTATGAATCGTTCTCGTGAAATTAACTACCATCAATATGAATTGTGGATGAAATTAGCTTTGGAGCAAAATAAAGGTGTCCTTGCTGTGACAGAAGCATAACTTGTGTGTGTGAACTTAGTGCTGTGAATTGCCTAGAGTTTGTCTAGAAACTAGCTTAGGGCTTGGTACTACCTAACCTTTATCAGTGATAACCAACATTATTTTATTGTTACAAAATAAACTGGGGATAGTCTTAAAGTGATCCGATTGTCCTGCTTTAGTTTTCACAGAGGCACTCTTATAATTTAGACCTAGAACTTGCTGATCAGCTGGGCACAAAGATAAGTTGAAAGATAGAAATCTGAGTGTAAGGTTGACTCAACTGCTGGCTCTGGCGAGGAATTCGTTGCCATAGTGGTTTTGATTCTCTGTCTAAAACATGTTTCTGTGAAATCAGCTGAGCAGTAGTTTTCCTTGTAAGGGAATGGTAGATAGTGCAATATGTCTGGATGGTTTGATCACATGGGGGAATTTAGGAGTAACGCTTTGGTGATGGAAATTAGCTAAAAATTACTTATAGTTGTCTATATGCAGGTGTCACATTGCTTGTAGCGTTCAGAAGCACCAGCTGTATCTCAGTGATACTTACAGGAAAGGTCCCTTAGGTAATAAATAAAACATAAGATTAGTCGCTAAGCTCAGTCAGAATCCTGTGGTTAAGCCAGTATAACCAAGAGGTCAGAATGTTAAAAATCAGCTGTTCCAACATACAATCATTACTTAGATTGGTCGTCTTGACCTTAATATGCACTAAATTACATTATAGTAGTCATATGGATTATTATTGAACAGAAATACTTAGTTGTAAACCATTATGACCATAATTAAAGCTAGCAATTAGCTCACTCACAGTAAAGGAAAGAGTGTAACTAATATTGAATCATATTCTATCAAGTGCATTAGGAAAGTCTGGAGGAGATAAAAATGCTAGGACGAAATCACTGGATACGCGGAGGTATGGGGCGTATTCCTTTGCCAGACATAGAATAATAATTTAAATGAATTTGAAAGAATCTATCAAGATGAAAGTAACTATATATTGATTTTCTAACCTCAAAACATGCTAGTCTAACCTGGAATTCTGAACCTAGGCTTAGATCTATGATAATGTGAGATTAGACTGTATATAAATATGTAAATAGAGCACAACATGGGTTTCATTTAATATAATTATGTTAGACAGCTGTCGGGAGGGTTGATGCACAGGACTGAGCTGTAATTTCATTACAGTCTGTCATGATTGAAAAAGCGGTGAGCAAAGACAGGAAACACACATAGTGTTGGATCCTAAATAATCTCTAAAGTAGTATATCAAAGAAATAGCATTCTGCAAAGTTTTGGTTCTAATATTCAGTTAATCAAGTAGTGGCATCATAGGTTTTCCTTTATATCAGTAGTATTTTATTGACAGGTGTTGTACTGGTCGCTTCACTTAGTGTGCTAAAGCTCTGCATGACACCAGGGAACCTTCAGTATCAATTCATAACTTCCATCACCAATTCATCATATGGAATAGGATTAGATAGGGAGAAAGTAGGTATAAAAGCCTTCACTTCAGTTAAACATTCATAGCAACCCAGCTGTTCTATGATAATGTCTAGGTATGAGTGGAGAGTAGGTAACTGGTACTAAGGTTTGTATCATAGCCGGAAGCAGTCGTTGTTCTAAGAGAATAGAGTAACCAGATGGAATTGTATTTGTACATTTAACATGACTATCCAAAACTACTCAGGGAGCTAGGGAATTTAGTATCCTAAATTATCTATACTAGAGGCAATTAGTAGTTTACCACCATTTGACTACACAAACAACTAATCTATATAAGCAAAGTAGGAGACCAGAAGTTGGTTATATTTGCTAAGGGAACAGAGAGATTAGTACTTACTTTAGTCATCTATTAGTCATCCAAGATCTAGACCATTAGTTTGATTAAGTACTTCTAGAGTTCGATTATTAACCTATATAGTCGATAAGTTATGAAAGTTCTAGTAGATGAGATAATAGGTTAAATTGGTTAACTTAGACAATCATATAGGAAGCTATCAATTCCTTGGAAGGATTTTATACTAAGGAGGCTAGTAGAATTGTAGGATATTAGTAGAGTTCAATAGGAAGAAACTTTGTTAGTTAGAACGCTAAGTTGCTTCTCTGAACGAATCAAGGGTTCTACGCTAATCAACCAGGGTATCCACTAAACTTCACGTGCCCCCTCAGATCTATAAAAGCTTCATTAACTTACTATCAAAATTAGGGTTAGGTTCAGGTTCGGTAAAATAGTCATAGTAATTTGTAGGTCATGATAATTAATTTATACTAAATTTCTTAGTTAGTTAGATAGAACATACATAAAGAACTTCCATTAAAATACAGGGTACAAAGTAGGATGGTTTATTGTATCGGTATTTTATTATATAGAAGCGTTATTAAATAGAAATAAGCAACTAGGTAGTTAATTAGAAATTAGAAAATCAAAAAAAAAATAAGTTTAGGAGGGGTACGAGGGTTACAACATAAAGTATACTGGGAGGGCTGGCGAAGCTCTGCCGTACGTGAGGAGATCTAGACCCTCGATAATATAAATAACGTGGGATTTTGTGGGATCATTAAGTGTGGAGAAATATTGTGCGTGAATAAAATGTTACACGTATTATGTTGTAGCATTTAGAACTAGAAAATTTACTACTGGAAATGCAAAAGTCCTTTGAGTAGAATATAAAGTTCTGTAAGTATGGATTGAGGCATGACAAGTTGGAAGAAATTGTGTTTCTTTCTAGTATCTGTATGAAATTAATTGGTGAAAGCATAAAACATTAATCATAATGGTAGTCTCCTGGTTTTATAAAATAGGTACTAGTAGACAACAGTTACCACAGAACACGGAAAGATTTTTTTCTCTTGTGACAGTTACTTTGTCTGCGTGTATCTACTAAAGATAGATTTCTGTGTTCTCATGACTTACCTAGGTACCTAATGTAGGCACCTTATTAATTTCTGTACCCTTGGTATGAGTTGATTTTAAATGTCAACGTTTACGAAAACTATTGGAAGAACTGCTCATGTCGGTAAAGCAGTCAAAGGAAATGAAAGAGATAGAGCGATAGTTTTCGATTACGAATACAGTTTGCCAAACTCATAATAGGGGTACTGAGCTTAAAATTCACTTACATTGTAGTCAACCGGCTGGTATTTTTGGCTACTTTATTCCGAGCCTCTTCGGGGTAAAAACAAACAGTGCCTTTCCCCATGCTCCTGTGCATCAGGTATACTATACGTGTATACGCTAATTTGCATGCAAAAGCTCGAGGTGTCGGCCACGGGCGGCATTTAATTGAGACAAAAGTTGTATCCTTTAACCCTACAATTTGATGGAAAATTGAGTGTATTCCAGCAGTTAGGTACTATTATTTAAGGACTCATTAATCCCTACATAGCAAAATAGCAAGTCATATTGAATCTTGTCCTTAAAAGTTAAGATAAGATAAGATAAGATAAAAATATTCTTTATTCACTTAGACATAATATATATGTACTTATGAATCGTCCTACCACCCATTCAAGGCTTTTTTAACTGACAAGAAGAATGGGCGCAAGAAACTTGCCAGCGTTTCTCAGTTAGGTAACGACATTTACAAAAAAAACATATCGTTACTAATACAACAATTGCTTAGTATAAAAATACATCATATTAAACAGTGATTATGTTATGTGTTACATCATGACCATGCATTGCGGTCATTCAAATAATCGTCTACTTTATAGTATCCTTTGCTCATCAGCGACTCTTTAATGTAACATTTAAATTTATGCAATGGTAGTTCAATTATATGCTGTGGAACTTTATTAAAAAAGGCTATGCTTTTCCCCAGAAATGAGGCTCTGGATTTTTCTAGCCTTAACTTGAGAACGACAAGTTTATCTTTATTTCTTGTGTTAAAGCGATGAATATCGCTCTGCTTTACAAATGTATTATAATACTTTTTCACATAAATTATATTTTCATAGATGTAATGTCCTGCAACAGTTAAAATGTTTATTTCTTTAAATAGATCTCTTAAAGAATCTCTCAATCTCGCCCTTTTTTGGAGCACGAATATACTTTGGATGTTAGCGGCTGAGCCCCACAACAAAAGGCCGTAGGACATAACACTATGAAAATAACTAAAATAGACTATTCTAGCCGTTTCAATATCGGTTAAGAGCCTTATTTTCTTAACTGCGAATGCGGCCGAACTGAGTCTACTCGCCAAGGCTTCGATATGAGGATCCCATTGTAGTCGCGAGTCTAATATAATACCTAGAAATTTTGTATTGTTAATGAATTCGACCATATCGCCGTCTAGTCTAATATGAAAATCAACTTGTCTTACATTAGGTAACGAAAATTTTAAACACTTAGTTTTCTTTGAGTTTAATGATAAATTATTACTATTAAACCAATGTGACACTTTTGAAAGAGCACTATTTACTTCGTCAGAACAGTCATCACCTTTATCTACTTTAAAGACTAGAGATGTATCATCGGCAAATAGCACCGTCTCACATAAATTCTTCGCGTAGTAAGGAAGGTCATTTATGTATATTAAAAACAACAGCGGGCCCAATATTGATCCTTGGGGTACGCCCATAGTAATGGGAGTTCCGGTAGACTCAGTTTTATTAATAACTACCTTCTGAGTTCTTTCATACAGATATGAATGCATAAGCCTTACTGACATTTCAGAAACACCATAATGTTTTAACTTCCTTAATAGTGTTTGGTGATCAACACAATCGAATGCCTTGGAAAGGTCACAAAAAATAGCGATTACATCCTGCTTGTCCTCCCAGGCATCAAATACATGTTTTAGAAATGCAACCCCAGCATCAGTTGTACTTTTACCTTTTGAAAAACCAAACTGTTTCTCATGCAGTATACTATTTAATTTAAAATATTCTAAAAGTTGAGCATAAATTAATTTCTCAAATATTTTACTTATTGCTGGTAGTATGGATATAGGTCTAAAATTTGCTGGGTCACTTTTGTCACTAGCTTTAAACAGAGGAATAATTTTACTATTCTTCATTAAATTAGGAAAGATCCCTTCACTTATACATTGGTTAAAAATTATTGCTAATGATGGAGCTATCACATCAATTATTGATTTGATTATACTTGTAGATATGCCCCAGAGATCTTCTGTTTTCTTAATATTTATTGCTTTGAATGCTTTAATAATATCTTCGGTAGTGACATAGCTAAAACTAAATGTTTCCTGGCACCTGTTCACAATAGATTCCATAAGAGAGGCAGCGGTGTTGGGGCAAGAATTAAGTCTGCTAGTAGTTTCTAACGGTATTCGAGCAAAGAAACCTTCAAAAGCACTAGCCACCTCAATATCCGATTCAAAAGTCTGATCACTAATTTTTAAGTTAAATGTATTAATTTTGCTTTTTGTTTTGCCAGTTTCTTGGTTTATAATACTCCAGGTAGCTTTAATTTTATTTTCAGATGATTTAATTTTATTTGAAATATACCTAGATTTTGCTAAAGCACATACTTTCCTAAATGTTATTGAATATTTCTTGACATATTCAATGAAGCTAGGATCACAGGAAGTCGTTTTTTGTGCATAGAGTTCAAATAACTTTCTTCTGCTATTATAAATACCAGGTATGGCCCAGTCACTGAACTTCTTACGATCATTACACTTTATAACTTTTTGTTTAAAATTGTTACTAAATTATTTTTCAACAATATCAAATAATGATTGATAAGAGTTATTAGCGTTAGCAGAAGCTGGCAAACATTTAATTTTATCTTGTACATTATTTCTAAATTTATTAATACCACGTTTCGGTATTGGCCTGCAAATTACTTCGCGTTTAGGAATAACATTATAGTGCTCAAAAGAAGCCAGTTGTCCACTGTGGTCGGATTTAATAATATTAATTACCGATTTCTCAATTAAGTTACAGTTGGAAAAGATGTTATCTAAGCAAGTAGCCGATGTTGGCGTAATTCGCGTCGGTTCATTAAAAGTGTGAAGCAAATTAAATGATTTAAAAAGATTAAGGAACTTACTGGAGAGTTGTGCTAATTTAATATCTAAGATGTCTATATTAAAATCTCCACAAACTACAATTTTTTTATTATTACGACAGCATATTTTCAAAACATCCTCCATAGTGGACTCAAAGACTGTGTAATTTGCTCCAGGGGGGCTATATACACAGATTATAATTATTTGTTCGAGTTCCACGCATGATATCTCACAAATTCGTTCAACAGAGAGGGATACTATATCCTTTCGCTCTTTATATTGCGTGTTATTAGGTAAAATTATTAAAGAACCCCCACTTATTGTAGTTTTTCTATTGAATGAACTTACAACACTATAATTATCCAAATTTAACAATAATTCATATTCTTTTAACCAATGTTCAGTAACACATAACACATCAATATTTTCACAATTTAAAAATAAACTTATTTCTAGGCCTTTGCCAGCAGAAATGCCTTGGATATTCTGGTGTACTATTTTTAAACATTTAGGCCTTCCTCTTGTCAATACTGGGCTAGAGTATGCCTTCGTTGTCTCTAATGGTAATTTAAATTAACCATGTCAGTATTTGGATTCAAATGAATCGAATTATTTGGAACAGATTCCAAAGTTACATTAGAAGTATCAAAGTTAAACTGCTCAATAGAAGCAGAGGTTATACTAGCCAAGTTATTGGCTAATTGTTTAAAATAAAATGATAGCGATACTGCTATTTGTCGCTTAAGATAATTAGGCAGATAATATTTATCTTTAGTCAAGTTAAATTTGTATAACAATGTGTTGATGTCAATTAAATGCATCTGCTGACTATTATGATAAGCTATTGTGCTTAAGGTTAAGTTTAAGTTATGTCTAATTTTATTTTCTAGCTGTGAAAAACCTTGACTATAAGGAAATGTAAACATAACAACTTTTTTTACATTTAAAGAGCATAATGAGTTACAGTATGATATTAATTGGCTTTATTAATATTACCTCTATTTCCAATTAAAACTATCAAATTAGTGTTTTCATCATAAGATTTTCTGACAATTAATTTCATTATCTCATTTAAGGTTGAGCCAGGCATACAATAATTAATAATGCTTTCTTCAGAGTGTTTCTGGATGAATTTGCCTAAATTTTTCCCAATCTCATCGCAGAACATAATTGTTTTAGTGTCATTAGTTTTAGTAGGTAGGCTATTTTCATTATTCAGCAATAAATTAATAGAATCTATAGTATCAGTGTTAGGGACTTCAGGGTTGGTTGGTAAAATAACCTCCTGCGGAGTCAGGTCTAATGTCTCATTTTGACATGAATGACTATTTATTTTGGTACAACTACAGCTGCATTTTTTTCCTAATGATTCAAACCGATCTGAATTAAAATTGCAAAAGTCAATCATATTATATGCAGCCATTTTTTGATTACTTAATTGTTTGCGAGAAAACTCACACAAGTTGGTGTACATTTCCCTAAGTGAAAGTTCCAAAATGTCAATCTTATTACCTAATTGACTTCCTATTATTTCACTTTCTTTGTTCTTATTACATGTTTCCATGTTTATCACATTTAATTGTTCTAACAATAGCTTGCGCTCTTTCCTCAATTGACAGTATTTATTAAAATAATTTTGTTTTTTAATTAATTTTTGTGTTTTCTGTATGTACCTATTAATTTTGATATATTTCTTAATTTTTTTCCCGCTACTAAAATGACATATACTTTTATTATTAGTGTCATGATTTTAGAAGGTTTTTCATATTTTTTAATAGCAACACTGGTAATGCCGTCTCTTGCCGCCATTTTGTTAAATTTAATAGGCTAATCTGTGGTAAAATTGGTGGGGGGTAGCTAGACTTGAGCCCGATTAACGAGCAAAGAGAGGTCATTCTTAAAACTAGCCTCGAGGAGATAAGTTCACTAAGACGTCGACTGTATCTATATTGTTATACCTGTACTATGCCTGTACCTGTAAGTTGGATCAATAATTATATGAGTGTTATCTGGAGTCTGCGTTTTCTTCATATTTCAGAAGCGGTAAAGTACCCACGTAAGTTTATTTCTAAACCTGATAATAAGAATAATTTGCTTATTCTGTGCTATAGTAATGCCAAACGAGTTATTTTATTCTCTTCACACAGAGAAAGGATAAATATTCCAGATTCCATGTTAATGCGTATTTTTTTTTATCTAAATGACATTTTAAATACCTTTGCGGTGGATTGTGTTTTGTACATGGTCGGGGCTACTCTCCGACGGAACGGACATAAACTAAATCGCATTTGTGTTTTAATTGATTGTGTTCGTATACGGTCGGGGCTACCCTCCGACTATACTAACATAATTTAAAAAGTCTATATGCGTAGGATAGTACTAAGATTTTACTAATACGTGTTCGGGGCTACTCTCCGATCGTGTTAGTTAAATCTAAAGCGTTAAAATTGGAATATTTGTGTGGCGGATTGTGGTCCGTACATGGTCGGGGCTACTCTCCGACGGAACGGACATAAACTAGATCACACTTTTATTTGAATTGATTAATTGTGTTCGTGTACGGTCGGGGCTACCCTCCGATTATACTTAAATAATTTTAAACGCGGGTATGTAGTAGATATTTTCGTATGGCACGATCATAGCGTACCATGAATCTGGCATAATATCTTGATTGTTGTTGTTTAATTTACATGATGTATTAAATGTGGATTGTACAGAATTAATGGAGATGATTGGCATTATTATATTATTAGAGTACTTGCTGTTTATGTTGTTTATAATCTTACACATGGAGCTAGGACTGGCAGTTTTGGCTGTGTACCTACATGTAATGTTTTAAGTAATTAGTGCTAGCACTAATTGAAGCTAGTTTTGATAGCCTTTACTGTTGCACAGAGTGAAATCACTTATGGCTACTAAATCTTGCATACAATCCATGTTTTAACGTGGTATCTAATACCAACAGTAAATAAAAGAAAACTATAAGTTATGAAGCTAGTAAGAAGTAGTAAAGAGTAAGAATAATTTATGATTGGTTGCTCACATTTCATTTATCTTAATATTATTAAAATTAATTATTACTAATTTTCCTTTGTTTTTAATGTATTGAGCGAACGTGTTGTTCTCTGGGTTGAGTGAGTCATGTATGCTTACTGGTTACCTACGTTACCTGGTATGATTGGTTTAATAGGTACGTATTACTTACTTACAATTTAATTCTGGCTTTCTATTTATTGATATATTAATTAATAGGTACAAATTTTGTGGATTCAATTAATATGAACACCGTAAATAGCAATATAAATTGCTTGAACTATGAATATGAGTTTAAATACAAATATTTTAATATGGTATCTTTAAATATTTAAATATGAAAGTCTTTATGTGAATTTGGATATCTCTAATGTGAATATTTTTAATTTTTAATGATGAGCGAACAAATATAAGGTGTTCACTGGGTTGAGTGAGCAAGCTATGCATGCTCACTGGTTATAAGAGATACATTGAATTTGTTTGTTGAAATGCATTAAATTGAATTTGATATTAGGGGGCGATGTATGTATGTTGCATACACTCGTCGGATATTAGAGGGCGATGTATGTATGTTGCATACACTCGTCGGATATTAGGGGACGATGTATGTTTGTGGCATACACTCGTCGGAATTAAGGGGGCGGTATATGTTTGTGGCATACACTCGCCGGATTTTAGAGTACGAACGATGTATGTTGGTGGCATACATTCGTCTGAATATGTTTAAATGTTAAGTGAGTACGTTTCTCACAGGCTGGTTAAATGAGTACCTACTTATATTTCATACTGGTTTACTACCCGTATGGCCACTTTTAAGATTATTAGATTTAAATGAAACTACAACAGAACAAAGATAATTTCAAACGTTTTATTCTTGTTTTTACAATACTCATTTTACATTTTTGCACTAGATAAGTAGCTCTTAATAAAAGAAATGGTTTTTGTAAATAATAAAGGATGTAGGTAGCTACTGTAGCTAGTGAACAGTATAAATCATGAATTTTCCTGAAAGGCATATTGTGTTGATAACCTAATGATTTTATTATAGAATGACACGGAACGATCTTTTGCCGATGAATAATGTATACATTCCAAGGTAAATAGCATCTGAGGACGAATACGGCCCGCGCCACCTGGTGCGCCGCTTGGTAGGCCTCCAGGGTGACGTGGCCGACCCAGGGGAGTCTTGAGCGAAGGAGGAATACCCTTTCTTCGTAGCTGAATCTGGTCAAAGAGGATTTGAGATGATGCAGAGCATTTTGTTCATGGGAAAGTATTGAAGTTGTTTTGATTAAAATGTTTCATGTTTATTTATTTGCACATCGAATAAAGCTATTTAAGATTTAATTTTCATCTCGCATAACCGACTAAATTGATTGTAACACCCTCTTAAATAAAGTTTGTAAAGGTCTACCTAAAACAAAACAAAACTATAAAAACTTATCTTTTCATAGAATCATTTAGATGTTATCAAAATACTCTTAGGGAAGAATGAAAAGCCTTTTAAATCTACAGTTGCCTACGTGCTTGACATTGAGTATCTAGTAGGTACCACAGCTGTAGCAGTAGATACCTTTAAAGTATTATTGTCAATATGCGCTCTAATTATCGCAACATAGTACCTACTTACTTATAAAGATATTTATATACTAAATTATGTTTGCATCATTTCTTTTTCCTTGCATAATAAGTATCCACATGCTCCACAATTTGAGTAGGGGTTATTGTCTTATCTATTTAAGATTTTTATAATTACCTTAGTCTCCATTTATACGAAATCCATACCATATCTTGATTCTCATGAGTGGTCAATATCCATGAGCTAGGTTTGTTTTTCTATGCCTAGGTCTATGCCCAGGTGACCTTTACGCAGAACTGGATGTATTTCTGATCTTGATAAGATTGGACATGATGACGATTCACTTTTGAATAAGAGCACACTATTAAAGTCGCGAATTTAGTATTCCAAGATTGCGATTGGGTAATACTTTTATAAACTGTGATCTGTGTCACTTAGATTGTTATAGACCTTTTAACTATGGAAACAATATTAGTTTCTGGTATAAGCTTAACAATCTCCATAGCAGTGTTGTAGATACGGTGTACGTACGCATAGTTTTCGGGGTGCCGCTGTCTCTGAGGTACCTACCGGGTTCGATTCCCTGTCGGGTGAATGTTTAAAGCGGACTTTTCAACATTCTGCCCGATTGTATGTGGTAATCCCCGTCGTTGTTCCCAAATGCCATAACACAAGTGCTTGAGTTACTTAGTTCGGGATGGAAGCAATGTAGGTAGGTATGCAAAGATATCCAAAATTTACTATTTCCCATTACTTATTTTATTTTTTGTAACTTTGTTCAAGTGGACATTTCGTCTATTATTTTTGTTACATGTAGCTTAATTTAAAAGAATTTACTATGCTTGACTTTTTAAATTTGAGTTTAGTGGCAAACTTAAATCTCAGATTTAATTTAAACTCAAACTAAATTGTGGATGAGTGCTAGAGAAAGTTTATCAGGAACATACTTTTCCGAGTCTTCTACATAATTAGACAATAAAGCCATAAGACTGATTAGAAATCATCATTCTTTACATTTTTCCGGGAACGTCGAAGATTCTTTATCTAAGTACCTAGTTTGATAGATACATAGATTAATTCTTTATTTGTACACAATATTACGAACGGAACAATCACACACGAAATAATAATAATAATACAAAGATAACAAACTGTTAACCAAATGGTGGCCTTATCGTCTTACTGCGGTTTCTTCCGGGCAACTCAGTTTTGGTTTAGACGGATGGAAAATTTTACAGCCAAAATCACTAGAAGCTATTTTGCTATTTGTGCGTACTGCGTAGTGTTCTAGATCTCTCTTAATGATTTAGATGCAAATCAAAAGCAGAAATACTTAGTTGCTTAGACAGCACTGCAAGAAGCATTCACTGATATCTATTCTAGTTGTTTTCATTAACATAGTGATGAAATTATGTTTTTAATGCAAAAACATGTAAACAGTCCATAGTGCATTTAAGTAGATCGTGTTTATTACACTGTCAAGTTGTAACTGATGTTTTCCTAATTAAGCAAAATAAAGTAAAACGATTATTGCTCAATCACACCTCTCAATTTATTAAAATGTTCTATACAGCTTCATGCAAACATTTTAATTCATGTTTTAAACTTGTTCTAACAAATAAAGCCACAAGTAACCACTGCTGTAGCATACCAAGTTAGTTTTGCCGTGTTTTCGTTGTTATTGGCGGTATGATTTATAATTAGTTTTTGAGGATTTTAATACTACCGTCCTAGTGTACGTATTGACAAAATATGATTTCAAATTATGTGAATCTAATTTATTGTTATTTTAATGAGAATTAACATCTTTATTAAACCAAAAATCAAGTAGATCTGTCAAATTTACCGTCTCATTTGGTAGGCTCGTGATACTAAAATTCTTAGCAGTTTACCATTCTCACGGACCTTTGAAGTTCCATATTCCATATTTTTTTAGATCTGGTCAGTTGAACATTTGTTTCTACTATGGTTGAAGTTACTAAGTACCTACCTTACATACTAATGTTTATAAAATAATATGAGAATTCATATACTTACATTTATTTCTATTGATTCATTATCAGATACATCTATTTCTTTTGAATGATTAATAAAATTGATTTGGTTACTATGTGTGTTGTGAGTTTACTGCTTTCAGATGCCAATTGTAGCATCCAGTAGGTACTTATCATGAGCTAGCATCGAGTTAATATAATAATAAGGATCCCGCTACCCTTGAACGTACGAACCAACACAGCATACAAACTGGAGACAGCAGAGTGTACGTGCTGTGGTAATGAGAGGAGATAATATGATACTGAAGGTGCAGATCACAGAGTGATCGTTGTTGTGATGATGATCATCGTGGGCTGTGGTTGTAAGTCGGATATTGAGACGAGTGGATCGCTGATACTGAAGTTGACTTATATTGAAGTATATATTATCATGTCATGTATCTTACCTCATTTTACTAATATTATGATTGCAAAAGCTTGTATGTTTGTTCCCCAATCACGGCTATCGGCTGGACGGATCTTTGAAATCTTTTGTCTGTGGAATAGCATATCGGCTTCTTTTGACCCCGGGAGGATATTTTATTCCCACGGGAAATCATCGTGTAGTTAATTCATTTGGGCGAAAAGCTGTTCATGATTTTACTTGTCCTATTTCTATCCATGGTAATATACTACTTCATATCCCAATTATAATTATTAAATCTATTTACACTGATATTATTCATAGTAATATGAATATTTATTGATAAGGATGCGGGTCATGCTCGTATTTGGATACCTTGTAGACATTTTTAAGTTTTGATATTAAATTGCGAACTTGTTTAAAATCATTAACTTATTCATTAGAAATGATAATAATATGATCTTTTGATTTTCATGTACGGAGTGGAACCATGTATTGTACTATTCTAACAGAGGCAGAGAATAGATGCATTTAAGATTTGGTGCTAGAAAAGAATGCTCTGGAAACCTTGGACAACTGGTTGACAAGTTGAAAAAGCAAATTGTTGCTGTGACGGTTCAAATTGTACCTGCGGCATCTTCATTATCAGTGTAACTTCCTTATAAGAATATTTAAATTAATCGGTAATAATGCCTATTACGAACATGCCTTTAAATAATTCCTTTAGTTGTCCTAATTCATATTTTGATTTAATACAAATTGTGCACTATGGTAAATACGTATCTATAACTTGGTTTGTTACTCATATCTGGGTAAAAATTGGTAACTGTGCAGAGGCCTACAGTTGTTTTTGTAAGGACTAAACTAGGTCAAACTTAGCGATAGTTAAATTCATCTAATATTAGGTCTTTAATCCTTTCATGACTCGTAGTTGCTTTTTCCACTATTTGAGTGAAGTGATAAGGGTGTCTAGTTATCAGGTTAAAGTTAAATTCTGTACCTACCTATTCCTAATGTAACATTCTTAGGGATTTTGCTTCTGACACCATCTAATATTCTTGAATGTAGCTCCTGACAATGCATTGATGTAAACTAGTACCAAGCTAATCCATTTTTCTTTTATGACCCATAACTAATGCTTATAGATTATAACCAGACTTTACTTTAATCATTCCATATACTTACTTACACATGATTATATAACAAGTATAGTTTCAAAATAAGTTTTCTAAGTAATAATAGTCGCTTGTTAACGAATGTCATGATTATGTTAATTTATACATTGATTCAAATAGTTTTAGATTAGTTTGTTATTGATAATTTATTTTATTTGATTATGTATTACTTAACGATTTACTAAAACAATATTTTCACGATAATATCTATATTCTAAACAAGTCATCGGCTTCCTTAAGAGATTATTGCTGAGCATTGTGTAATATAATGTATTTGTTTCAATTATGTTTTACGTTTTAACTTAAGGTTTTTATCACTATAAGATTAACCTAAATAGGTACATAGTTGTAAGACTTTACTATTGAGAATAGTTGTGTATCAGTATATTAGCTGTATACTTACCTAATTAATTGATTCTAAATAATTTTTATGTGCGTCGGGAGACAGCACGTTATCAGATGGCCGAATGTCATGATTTTAGAAGGTTTTTCATATTTTTTAATAGCAACACTGGTAATGCCGTCTCTTGCCGCCATTTTGTTAAATTTAATAGGCTAATCTGTGGTAAAATTGGTGGGGGGTAGCTAGACTTGAGCCCGATTAACGAGCAAAGAGAGGTCATTCTTAAAACTAGCCTCGAGGAGATAAGTTCACTAAGACGTCGACTGTATCTATATTGTTATACCTGTACTATGCCTGTACCTGTAAGTTGGATCAATAATTATATGAGTGTTATCTGGAGTCTGCGTTTTCTTCATATTAGCAAATGGTTTACTAACATAGTTAACACATTCCGAAGTGGAATTGTCATGTGTAGCAGAATTGCATTGCATCAACTCATCAAAGAGGCTTTGAGAGTGCCTTTCTTCGATGATACTTTTATTAACCTTTTCTAGATCAAGTACTGTTCTTTGAGCTATAGACAAACTAATTTCTAAATCTGTAATGCGACTCAACGCCTGATCATGAGTGTCATAACAAGCCCTAAATGACTGAATATAGTCTTCCATTTGGTTACACTTGTCTAAGAGTTCGGAGTATTTTGTATGAATTTCAGCGAGTTCACTCTTGAGTTCTGTGTTGCGGGTTATGGTCTTGACAATCTCTTGTTCGCCTTCCTCTCTTTCCTTAATTAAAGAGTTATTGAGGTCTCTTGTTGCCTTAAGATCCTCCAGAGCATTTTTGAGTTTAAGCTCCATGTCCTTTGCCGTTGCCATCCGGGTCATCATGGCTATAGATTGGGTTTTTAAGGCCGTTATCACTAAAAATAAATAAAAGTGATTATTAACTAGTTAAAAAAAAACAGATAAGGTAAGTGTTGTACTCTAGAATCAATAAAGTGTTATTTCTTTAAATAAGTTAGGTACTTGTACAAAAAATAATAATAATAATAGATAATTAACAATAAACTTAAGTGTGTCGGGTACTGTTCATCATCATCATCATCATTTCAGCCGTACGACGCCCACTGCTGGGCATAGGCCTCCCCCAAGGATCTCCACAACGATCGGTCCTGCGCTGCCCGCATCCAGCGGCTTCCCGCGACCTTGACCAGATCGTCGGTCCACCTTGTAGGGGGCCTGCCCACGGAACGTCGTCCGGTTCGCGGTCGCCATTCGAGAACCTTTCCGCCCCAACGGCCATCGGTTCTCCGCGCTATGTGTCCCGCCCACTGCCACTTCAACTGAGCAATCCTTCGAGCGATGTCGGTCGTTTTAGTTCTCCTGCGGATCTCATCATTTCTGATTCGATCGAGCAGGGAAACACCAAGCATCGCTCTCTCCATTGCTCGCTGGGTAACCTTGAGCCTTCTTATGAGACCCATAGTAAAAGACCACGTCTCGCTTCCATAAGTCATAACTGGCAACACACACTGGTCAAAGACCTTAGTCTTGAGACATTGAGGAATTTTGGACGCAAATATATGCCGGAGCTTCCCAAACGCTGCCCATCCGAGCTGGATTCGACGAGAGATCTCTTTCTCGAAGTTGGACTTACCTAATTGGATTGTCTGTCCTAGGTAGACATAGTGGTCAACAACTTCGAGTGTAATGTTCCCAACATTAACTGGAGCGGATGCAACATGGGCATTGGACATGATTTTCGTCTTATCCATGTTCATCTTCAGACCCACTCTTTGGGAAGCATTGCTGAGATCTTCGAGCATTGTGTTCAGGTCTTCCAAAGTCTCAGCCATGAGAACTACATCATCGGCAAACCGCAGGTGTGTTAGGTACTCGCCATTGATGTTAATGCCGAATCCTTTCCAGTCCAGTAGCTTAAAAATATCCTCCAACGCAGCTGTGAACAGTTTCGGAGAAATGACGTCTCCCTGTCTCACACCTCGCTGTAGTTGGATAGGATTAGAGCTCTGGTTCTGTAATCGGACCGACATGGTGGCGTTTTGGTATAAGTACCTCAGCACCTCGATGTACCTGTAGTCTATTTGGCACCTCTGGAGAGACTGCAGCACTGCCCAGATCTCGATCGAATCAAAGGCTTTCTCATAGTCCACGAACGCCAAGCATAGTGGCAAGTTATACTCTTCGGTCTTCTGTATGACTTGCCGCAGCGTATGAATGTGGTCTATGGTACTATAACCTTTTCGGAACCCGGCTTGTTCGGGAGGTTGGAAGTCGTCGAACCTGCGAGCGAGACGATTCGTAATGACTCTCGAAAACAACTTGTAGATATGGCTCAGAAGCGAGATGGGTCGGTAGTTTTTCAAGAGAGTCTTATCACCCTTCTTGAAGAACAGCATCACATCGCTTCTGCCCCATGCCTTTGGCGTTTTGCCCTCGAGGATGACAGAGTTGAAGAGCTTCTGGAGGACCTTAAGTATCGACTTACCGCCCGCTCTCAGAAGTTCTGTTGTGATTCCGTCATCGCCCGCCGCCTTGTTGTTTTTGAGCTGCTTGAGAGCCATTCTAATCTCGTACAGGCTAACGTCCGGGATATCTTCGGTATAGTGTCGGGTAAGTTTGGCTCTAGGTTCTGTAGCCTTACTTTCAACAGGTGTTTGTGTGGAATATAGCTGTCCATAGAAACTCTCAATCTCCCTCAGGATTTCAGGTGTTGATGAAATGATACTACCGTCCTCAGCTTGCAGCCTCGTCAGTTGACTTTGCCCTATAGCCAGATCTCTAGCGAACACTTTGGAGCCTTTGTTCCGCTCAATGGCCTCTTTAATACGCTCGGTATTAAATTGGCGAAGGTCGCTTGTCAAGGACTTGGAGATCTGCCTATTTAGCTGTCGATAACGAAGGGCATCCGCTGAGTTCTGTAGTTTCATTTCGTTTCTCTGATCCATGAGTCGGATAGTATGGCTGGAGAGTTTCTTTAATTTAGGACGGTGGGTTTTGTAGTGCTTGGACCCTATCGTGCGGACAGTGTCCACCACCATGTTGTATAGATCGTCCATATCGATGCTGTTCTCAAGGGCTTCGAAGCGGTTTTGGAGCTCGAGCTGAAAGCACTCGGGGTTTTGAATTTGAGCCGGTATTGGTCGGAGCGTAGATTTTATTAGTCGAGATCTTTCCAGCTTGACGTTGATATTCAATGTGCCTCTAAGCATGCGGTGATCGCTTCCCGTCTTTACGGCGTTGATCACAACGACATCATTGAATATTTGCTTCCTCGTTGACATAATAAAATCTATCTCGTTTTTGACTTTACCGTCCGGACTAATCCAGGTCCATTTGCGGCTTACGGGCTTCTTAAAGAAGGAGTTCATCATGTAGAGGTTCTCCCTCTCCATGAAGTCTGCCAGCATCTGGCCCCTTTCGTTCCGTTCCCCAAATCCAAATTGCCCCACTCTCAACTCATCACCGCAACGTTGCCCCAACTTAGCATTAAAATCCCCCATCACAACCGTGTAGTGGGTTTTATAGCTATGCATGGCTTTAGAGATCTCCTCATACATAGCCTCCACTTCGACATCGTCGTGTTTCGAGGTCGGAGCGTAGACCTGAATGACATTCAGCGAATATCGTTCCGATATTCTGAGTATTAGGTACGCTACCCTGCTCGAAACACTTCCGATGGTGATCACGTTGTTGACAAGGGATTTATGGACGATGAACCCGACACCACCTTGGGACTGTTGGTCGCCCTCCCGGTGGTATAGTAAGTTACCGGATTGAAGGGTAATCGAGTCCTCCCCCTCTCTTCGGACTTCAGATAACCCAATAATATCCCAATGCAACTTACTAATTGCCTCTTCCAACTCTATAAGCTTCGCGTCGAGCCTCAACGTGCGCGTGTTGTAGGTTGCCAGGTCAAGTCGTCGGTGTTGGTAGCCGGAACCTACCCGGGGATTCTTAGCACCCCCTGCCCCGCCGTTACCATAGCCGCTACCGTAGCTAGGAATAGCGGGGCCGCGGGGGACTGGGGGCCGATTTTTTGTGTGTGTATCCATTTTTACGGGGGGGTTTGCCATAATCGCCACGCTTGGCAGGCGGGTTGGCGATCGCAGTATAGCCTGTTGAAGCCTGGAGACGCTGCTGCCCATCTCCTTTGGCAGTTTTCCCTCTGTCGGCTCTTACGACACCCACGGGAAGAGAGGGGGTAGTGCTATTCTTTTTATGTGCCGGCACTACACGGCACAACACGGGTACTGTTATGTTAAAACAATAGGTAATACCATCAGTATTCCTTTGAGTAAAGGAAAGCGAGGCCAACCAAATTGTTATAGTGAAGTTAGTTGTGTTTGCTTAGTGTATTAACTTTAAAAATAATAAGAACGGAGGAATTAGTACATGAGAGTTATATAGGTATCACCATCAAATCAACTTTTAATAAAGTAAATAGAGGCTAGCCATTTAGAGGTATTGTGTTGAATAGTTACTACCTACGTATCAGCTAGCTTGGTTTTGTTTTATAGTTTTACACTTGCTGTATGCTAATATCTAATATTATAAAGAGGAAAGACTTTTATTTTTGTTTGTTGTATGTTTGTAATGGATAAAATTAAAAACTACTGGACCGATTTTAATTAAATCGTGGCGTGGCGTGACCAAGGGAAATAGGGATTCATTTTTAGGGTTCCGTAGCCAAAAGGCAAAAAACGGAACCCTTATAGATTTGCCATGTCTGTCTGTCTGTCTGTCTGTCTGTCTGTCTGTCTGTCTGTCTGTCTGTCCGACCGTCCGTCCGTATGTCACAGCCACTTTATTCCAAAACTATAACGACTACAGACTTGAAACTTGGTAGGTAGGTATATTCTGTGAACCGCTTTAGGAGTTTTATAGGAAAATTAAAAAAAATATTAAGGGGGTCTCCCCATACATGGAACTGAAACTGAAAAAAAAAATCATAATACATATTAGTGTGGGGTGTCTTTAGATAGGTATTTAAAAATGATATGCAAGTTTCTTTAATATTTTTTTAACAAAGTCAATATTTTAAAAGATATACACTTCCAAAGTGATAAAATGTGTCCCCCCCCCCCCCCCTAACTTTTAAAATAAGAGAGTGAAAAATCTAGAAAAAATATATGTTGTAGATCTTAATAAAAACTTTCAACGAAAATTGGTTTGAATGAGATATAGTATGTACTTTTTGAGATATAACACATTTTTAAAAACCGCAAATGTAACTTGGTCATTCATACAAACTCTATGAAAAACAAAGTTGTATTTCCTGACGAAAAATTATAGTAGAATTTTGGCTAGGTTTAAGCAATAGGTACGTTAAGTGGGTACGGAACCCTACATGGGCGAGTACTACTCGCACTTGGCCGATTTTTATATATATATATATTTCAAATAATAATTATGTAGTTCAATACGACGAGGTGACCCGGTAGAGGGTGGACTACGGATCTTAGTAAGTATCCGTGTTCCATCCAGGTGGACCACGGGTCCACGTCGGTATCCGTAGCTCACTCAAGTGGACCACGGGTCTGCGTCAGTGTCCGTAATCCACCCAGGTGTACCAAGGGTCAGAACAAGTGCCCGTAGTCCACCCAGGTGAACTTGTCAGGTAGACCACGGGTCGGGAAGGATCTCTATCAGCTTTCACTTCTACAGTCACCCCCTTCTTGTACATAATATAAATTTTGAGGAAACACCCATAAAGTGGTAATACAAGACTAGAATTTCATCACTTTAAGACTTAAAGATACCAAGTACTTATGGTTTATATTTTATATCAGAAAATGTTACAGTGGAAAAGCAGTGGAAACATTCGATGATGTCACTTTCAATATCAACTTAAAAACCTCTACTCGAATGATGATAAAAGATATTCCCATGGGAACGGGTATATAACATACCTACTTACTTAAACTTTTTAAATCATTAGGCTACTTCCTAGTCTTATTGAAAGAATTAAATATGTCATAGAATATTAAATGTAGGGACATAAATTTAGGGGTAACTTTTAACATCGACTCAAAAACACAGTTCAATGTATACGAAACTGTTTCTTTTTATTCGATGAGGAGCAAAATGATAAAATCAGAAATATATTCCCTACTTCGTTGGCTGCCCGGAGGTGGCCGCTTTCAATATTGAATAACATTGCTTAAAATTGTAATAACAATATTTGGTTCATTTCTGTTCAAAATAACAAAGCAGCCAGTTCTGACGAAGCAACAATTTCAGGGTCTGAAGTTATTTTGAATGGTTAATATACTTTACATATTATGAACAATATAGCGTACCTACTCTTGGAGATATCTATGTCCACCAGTGGACGTTAGGCTGATAATGAACAATATAGCTATTACTTTGTAAGTATTTGTCTAACGAACTTACTTATCGGACCTACTTACTAAGAAATACAAAACCAAATAATGGAGAACTATTATTATAAAACATTTTCACCTCAATAAGTAGGTTCATTCTGTTGAAAAGCTTTCAAACATATTCTCAATATAAGCAAAAACATTCGGCAACTTGAATGAGTTTTAATTAGCATTCGTAGCTGAGTGTTTAACTCCATTAAATTTAATTAAAAGATATTGGGATTGCGTAATAAGTAACTCCCAAAGTTATTTATGCAAAACGGTATAAAGTTTACAGACTATAATATTTTTCCTGAACGATGATGCTGTAACTTTATTATTATTATAAGCCTTTGTTGCTGAAACTAAACATAAATATAATTATAGAGATATAATTACGAGCTGCGCTCCGGGGGCGAATTTACGAAGGAATTTACCATTTCAGCCACGAGACAAACTCTAATAGATAAACCTTTGGCCTCGCAAATCGTTGACATATCTAATCTAATTCAGTAACTCTGTTAACATTATGGTTTAGCAATAAATTATTTGATTGATTGATTGATTAACAATCTATACAGGTATAGGCTTTGCCTTCCTAAATTCGCGCCCTGGAGCTTCGCTCCCGTGCTATTTATGGATAAAAATAGCTTAGCACCTCTAGACCTTTTTTCAAGTGAGGGGAATGCGTTTACGCATACCCCATTCACGTGCAGTGTGTGGACGGTGGTTATGTGGGACTCGCCTAAGGCCGCCTCCCGATCCCCTATCAAGCGACTGTACTCGATGGGGGATCAGGAAGGGAGAATACTCACTAAACCCCTCACTATTTGAGAATTTAAATTATTTTTTATGCATTCACAATGCAATTTTGTAAGTATAGGAAAAATGTGATAGTAAATCCCGCCTGAAAGCTACTTATAGGGCTCGTGGTTTTTTACTATCACATTTTTCCTATATCCTCACTAATTGTTATCTCGCCGCCGATAGGGATTGGAGCACCTCTCAGACGTACCAAATATATCTACACAAAAAAATCATAATAATCGGTGAAGCTGTTTCGGAGGAGTTCGATAGCAAACACGTGACACAAGATTTTTATATCCTACTAATATTATAAATGCGAAAGTTTATGAGTATGGATGTATGTATGTTACTATTTCACGCAAAAACGAATGACCGGATCTGGATCTGGCAACAGAGATAGATTATAGGCTGGAATAATACATAAGATACTTTTTATCCCGATATTCCCACGGGAACGGGAATCACGCGGGTGAAACCGCGGGCGGCCGCTAGTAGTAAAATATTCAAATCACAACTTGTTTTTCGGCAGTGTTTAGCGTATCCTGCGACACTAGGCCCTCGTAAGCTTCTGCCAGCTCCTTTCATTCCTGTCTATTATTTGCTAACTTAGTCCAACTGTAACTTTCTAAATTAAATCATCAATTTCTAGCGCTTTCAATCACGAAACAAAGCCGAATAAAACTAGATGGTAAGTACAATTTATTGATTGTTATAATAATAAGCGTCAACGTGACAGGACATTCATTCCCCATTTTATATGTAATACTAGCTGACCCGGCAAACGTTGTTTTGCCATATTAATTATAGTGGACCCGGTAAACTTCCTATCACCAACATCTATTATAGATAGACAGATGAAAATAAATGATCGCGAAAAAGTTTTATACACTGCCTGCAACAAATGTCACTTATTAAAAAGTAGGTAATCCAAAGCGGCTAAAACGTCAGTGATTACAATACTCTTTGACATACCTCTTTGGAAGCGGCTATGGAAGAAATGACAGTTTTGTATAGTACGACAGTTTATCGATTTTCTATACAAAATAATCATTTTTATTTTATAATTTTCCGGAATAAAAAGTAGCCTATATTACTCTCCAGCTCCCAAACTATCCCCATACCAAAAATCGAGTCGATCCGTTGCTCCGTTTTGACGTGAAAGACGGACAAACAAACAAACAAACAAACAAACAAACAAACAAACAAACACACTTTCACATTTATAATATTAGTATGGATTTTATTCAGAGATCGAAATTCTCATATTATCTGTAAAACTTCGATCAACAATAGCATCCAGTTTGTAATACCACAATCCATACTATACTATACTACTAATATTATAAATGTGAAAGTGTGTTTGTTTGTTTGTTTATTTGTTTGTTTGTTTGTTTGTTTGTCCGTCTTTCACGTCGAAACGGAGCAACGGATCGACGGGATTTTCTGTATGGAGATAATTTGAGAGCTGGAGAGTAAAATAGGCTACTTTTTTATCCAGCAAAATTATAAAATAAAAATGGTAATTTTGTATAGAAAACCGTTGAACTGTCATACTTCACACAACTGTCATTTCTTAGCCGCTTCCAAAAAGAAGGTATGTCAAAGAGTATGTAATCACTGACATTTTTGCCGCTTAGGATTTCTTTTTTTTTTATAAGTGACATTGTGTCAGGCAGGTGATACGAAGTTCGTGTCCAATAAAATTTATAAGTATGGCAAAACAACGTTTGCCGGGTCAGCTAGTTATTTAATATTTATTAGACCTAAAACACCAAAAACAAATAGAAAATTTACTATGACATTTGAGAATGTCATCACCAGTCATCATCATATTGCCAAACTACCAAATAAACAAATGGGCTAAAGAATGAAGAAATAGATGTTGACGAGAAGCCGAGCAGCACGTCTACCACCTCCGGGCTCGTCACCTCGCTCCGCCTCGCAGTTGTCGGCAACTGCCTCAGTGCCGTGTGTTCAGCTGACATCTGCAGTTGCGTCGAGTGATAGTGACGAGTACTTCTCTCCGCCGACGTCGCCACCGCCTGTACGCCGGAGGAGGAGCCGGCCACCGAAGAGTTTGGGGCTTCTGGGGCAAACGGCTCCGGTCAGGGCCCCCGCTCCCGGTGGAGTGCAGCGCATGCGATGGACAATTTCCATCAATGAAAATGTCATGCGCGCATATTTTGAGGCAACAGAGGCACTTGTGGGCAGAGTGATTGATGAAGCAACGCTGGCCTACAGCGTAACAAGTGATAGCAAAATTCGACGAGTCGTGTAAGCCTTACGGTAGCTTAGTTGGTCAGAGCATCGGGCCGGATTCCCGGAGGCGCGGGTTCGAATCCCGCCTGAAAGCTACTTATAGGGCTCGTGGTTTTTTACTATCACATTTTTCCTATGCTTACAAAAATTGCATTGTAAATGCATAAAAATAATATAAAATCTCAATATGGCTGTTTCATCTTAATCGATTGTTAAACATTTGTAAAAATGTTTCTTTCGGATGCGAGGGTTTCCTCACATTGATGAAGCAACGCTGGCCTACAGCGTAACAACTGATAGCAAAATTCGACGAGTCGTGTAAGCCTTTCGGTAGCTGAGTTGGTCAGAGCATCGGGCCGGATTCCCGGAGGCGCGGGTTCGAATCCCGCCTGAAAGCTACTTATAGGGCTCGTGGTTTTTTACTATCAGATTTTTCCTATACTTACAAAAATTGCATTGTAAATGCATAAAAATAATATAAAATCTCAATATGGCTGTTTCATCTTAATCGATTGTTAAACATTTGTAAAAATGTTTCTTTCGGATGCGAGGGTTTCCTCACATTGATGAAGCAACGCTGGCCTACAGCGTTACAAGTGATAGCAAAATTCGACGAGTCGTATAAGCCTTTCGGTAGCTTAGTTGGTCAGAGCATCGGGCCGGATTCCCGGAGGCGCGGGTTTGAATCCCGCCTGAAAGCTACTTATAGGGCTCGTGGTTTTTTACTATCACATTTTTCCTATACTTACAAAAATTGCATTGTAAATGCATAAAAATAATATAAAATCTCAATATGGCTGTTTCATCTTAATCGATTGTTAAACATTTGTAAAAATGTTTCTTTCGGATGCGAGGGTTTCCTCACATTGATGAAGCAACGCTGGCCTACAGCGTAAACAGGTGATAGCAAAATTCGACGAGTCGTGTAAGCCTTTCGGTAGCTTAGTTGGTCAGAGCATCGGGCCGGATTCCCGGAGGCGCGGGTTCGAATCCCGCCTGAAAGCTACTTATAGGGCTCGTGGTTTTTTACTATCACATTTTTCCTTTACTTACAAAAATTGCATTGTAAATGCATAAAAATAATATAAAATCTCAATATGGCTGTTTCATCTTAATCGATTGTTAAACATTTGTAAAAATGTTTCTTTCGGATGCGAAGGTTTCCTCACATTGATGAAGCAACGCTGGCCTACAGCGTAAACAGGTGATAGCAAAATTCGACGAGTCGTGTAAGCCTTTCGGTAGCTTAGTTGGTCAGAGCATCGGGCCGGATTCCCGGAGGCGCGGGTTCGAATCCCGCCTGAAAGCTACTTATAGGGCTCGTAGTTTTTTACTATCACATTTTTCCTATACTTACAAAAATTGCATTGTAAATGCATAAAAATAATATGTCGGAGCGTGAGCGCAGTGCTGCCCTCTAGGACAGCACGATCGATTACTTTAATTTAAATTATAACGACATCTATCGAGTTATTTTGTAACTATCGACCAAAATTATTAGCGTCATCTATTTTGTTGCTTTGTAACTATTAGTTGAGTCAGTTTAAACGTTGCGGAAAGCACTTGGGTGAATTGGATACAGAGAGATGGCCGCTTTGGACCAAGTGAGTTGAATTGGTCGATGGTCTGCATATTTTGGTGCAGGCGCAAGATAAAAACAGTCTGAAAAGGGACCCACAGGGGTTGGACGTTGAGGCGGTAGTGGGGCCCGCAAGGGCCGCTTTTCTGTATCGAATTTGCCTTGTTTAACGATTGATCCGTCTACATCACTTGAATCGTTGTTTTATTTGTGCCATATCGATTGTGATTGAAGAATAAGACGTTTGTTATTGAAGAAGAGACTATTATTTTGAGGATCCCTCGTCACAACCATCCTGACAACGAGACCAGACCAGGCAACCGAACCCAGCGACGTCATCAGAAGTGGGATGCAGCCCGTGCCACAGATGAAAAGTGGACTGAAAACGAAATACCCGTATTTCTGTTATTTGACATTCTGTTACTGAACGTGTGATGAAAAAAAGGCGCCCTGCCGTTTCACTAGTGGCATTTCATTTGCAAGAAGAGAATTGAAAATCATCTTTTCCTGGTGATGAGCGGTACGCTGAAAGGAAGTTCATCGGCAAGACTGGACAAGTCTGGACCTGGACCAGATTTCATGTGCTGGCGTAACCTGGCTGGAGCATAAGGATTTGTTCATCGATAGGTTTGTCTGTATCTAGACAAACGGAGGTACTCTCATATTTTTCTTATTTTGTGAAGCCGAAAGAAAGTAAATCTTATTTCTTTGTGAGTAATTCGTTGTAATAATAGTTCCTAACGGAACCAAGAATGTTTTATGATTTTACTGTCAACTACCTACATCCAAACTTAGCGAGAAACATTTTTCTAATTTTACTTACGTACGTAAAGTTGGTAAATTCGCATACCATTGCTTTTGAGAGAAATTTTGTCGGATAGATTGTACTTTGTTGTTGAGAAGAAATAAGAGCTAGAATAGAATTTGAATTTGAACGCGATAGTAACGTTTGCACATTGACAAATTTACACTCGGGGTACAGGTACCATACGAGATAGTTGCGTCATTGTAACTCTTGATATAAAGTTGGTGCCTATAACATGACCTGTCATATAGTAAGATTGCCTGGCAGAGATCGCTGCTAAAACATAAGGCCGTCTAATTTTACCGCTTTTCGTAAATTGTTTATGTCATGTTTTTTCTGTCTCTGTGTGCGCAATAAAGTGTTATCTTATCTTATCTATCCCATGACGTAATGGTAGAGATCGAGAGGTCTTAAGTAAATGCCTAGTTGCCTAGTCAAATGTAGAGTCTGATGAAGAGTCTGATGTAGAGTATGATGTAGAGTCTGATGTAGAGTCTGATGTAGAGTCTGATGTAGAGTCTGATGTAGAGTCTGATGTAGAGTCTGATGTAGAGTCTTATGAAGAGTCTGATGTAGAGTCTGATGTAGAGTCTGATGTAGAGTCTGATGTAGAGTCTGATGTAGAGTCTGATGTAGAGTCTGATGTAGAGTCTGATGTAGAGTCTGATGTAGAGTCTGATGTAGAGACTGATGTAGAGTCTGATGTAGAGTCTGATGTAGAGTCTGATGTAGAGTCTGATGTAGAGTCTGATGTAGAGTCTGATGTAGAGTCTGATGTAGAGTCTGATGTAGAGTCTGATGAAGAGTCAGATGTAGAGTCACATGTAGAGTCAAATGTAGAGTCGAATATAGAGTCACATGTAGAGTGACATGTTAAGTCGAATGTAGAGCCAAATACAGAGTCACGAGTAGAGTCAAATGCAGAGTTACTAAGGTCACAATGTTTCCAAAGTAGAGTTGGTGGCTATACGGAAGGTTTAACTTCATGAGTCCTCACAAATGACCTATTTCAAATTACAGTGAAATGCAAGCGCAGCATGGTGGCGCAATGGTGCGATTCTGTGACGATGGCAGTGCGGCGGCGCGGTGGCGTAGTGGGGCGCAACGAAACAGACAAGTAGCCGGCGCTGGTGGCGATAGTGTAGAGAGAGATCTACTGGCATCGCATATCATATGATCGCAATTTGGTGAGCAGTTTTCATTTTGTCATTACTTGTGCAAACAGCACCGAAGTGCTCTTTTCCGTTCAATGAACATTCTTTTGTACAGTTTTTGGCACTTTACTAGTACAAACCTAGTATTACAATGATTGTTAATGTTAGATTTGATTTAAATTGGACTAGTTACGATAAGAGTTCGTATTAGATTGACAGAATATGGGAACATGATTTGATTTAGTTCAGAGGACTAAATATTTAGTTGGTGTTTTACCACATCACTACATAGTATAAAACAAAGTCGCTTTCTCTTTCCCTATGTCCCTTTGTATGCTTAAATCTTTGAAACTACGCAACGGATTTTGATGCGTTTTTTTTAAATAGATAGAGTGATTCAAGAGGAAGGTTTATATGTACTTTTTATCCCGATATTCCCACGGGAACGGGAACCACGCGGGTGAAACCGCGGGCGGCCGCTAGTTATTAGTAAAGAAGTGCTGAAGATGTGTTGGTTTTATTGCGTGGCTGAATGAGTCAGCACGTTGTTGTGGTACCATGAGGTAAAGAGGGTACAGCGGAAGCACTTGTAGTATATACAAAGAAGGATTATGTTTTGTTGTTGTTCCAAGCTGTCAGTCTATAACGCGTTGTGACTATGTTCAGTAATAAAGAAGTAGTTGAGAGCTTTATTTTTCAAAAAGGCTTTAAGTAATAACATTATTTACAAGCAGTTATTATACAGACGAAAGATTGCTACGTGACAGAATTATTTGAGTATTGAGCTTGGTTGGACTGATACCATAAGCACTGAGTTTTGTGATCGCTGGTTAAGTTGTGGAGTGCTGGTAAAGCACAAAATTTTACGATCACTGGATAAGTCATTGAAAGTTACTTTAAACTGTAGAGTTCTGACAGATACGTTATGGTTAATTTAGTACAAACTCCGCCAAGATAAAGTGGAAATGGATTTTCATGAGTAAACTTATGAAGAGAATTAATTTGTGAAAAATGATGTTTTTAACGTTTGCCCTAAAATAGTTTTGAAGTTGTTAAAACTAAGTTTTTAAATATTAACGAATAGCTCAGAAAGATGCCTCAAAGTTATGTATCCTCAGAATTAAATGTTTGTGATGTTGAATCGGGCAAGGACAGTGCCGGTGAAGGCCTGTCTAACTATGTGCAAACACTTACTGACATGGCTACTTATTTGGTAATCCGCACGCTTCAGTCGTAGTCGTAACTGCGATTCGATAGGGTTGTACAGGGCGCGATGCGGCTGAGGCTGTGGCAATCTAGCGTCTCATGGGAGACTATGTCATTATGAAATGACCCTGTATGTTGAGCATACCGATTCCAATGTGGGAATCCGTCTCATGGGAGACTATGTCATTACGATGACCATGTACATTGAGTGTACCGATTCCAATGTGGGGATCCGTCTCATGGGAGACTATGTCATTATGAGATGACCATGTATGTTGAGCATACCGATTCCAATGTGGGAATCCGTCTCATGGGAGACTATGTCATTACGATGACCATGTACATTGAGTGTACCGATTCCAATGTGGGAATCTGTCTCATGGGAGACTATGTCATTATGATATGACCATGTATGTTGAGCATACCGATTCCAATGTGGGAATCCGTCTCATGGGAGACTATGTCATTACGATGACCATGTACATTGAGTGTACCGATTCCATGTGGGAATCCTTGCCACCTAATGTGTAGCTACTGTTAGTGATGTGTGTTGTTTATATGACTTTGATTATAATATTGTGATTACTGTAACTTACTATGAGGCATACTTTCTTCCTTATCTTTTACTAGCGGCCGCCCGCGGTTTCACCCGCGTGGTTCCCGTTCCCGTGGGAATATCGGGATAAAAAGTACATATAAACCTTCCTCTTAAATCACTCTATCTATTAAAAAAACGCATTAAAATCCGTTGCGTAGTTTCAAAGATTTAAGCATACAAAGGGACATAGGGACAGAGAAAGCGACTTTGTTTTATACTATGTAGTGATGTGGCTACTAACCTTTTAGTCAGGTTAAGCCGAGCGGAATTAGCTCCATTGAAGCAATTTTGTTCCAGATACACATGAGGACATGTGACACGTCAGAATGGCCGTGTCGGAGCGTGAGCGCAGTGCTGCCCTCTAGGACAGCACGATCGATTACTTTAATTTAAATTATAACGACATCTATCGAGTTATTTTGTAACTATCGACCAAAATTATTAGCGTCATCTATTTTGTTGCTTTGTAACTATTAGTTGAGTCAGTTAAAACGTTGCGGAAAGCACTTGGGTGAATTGGATACAGAGAGATGGCCGCTTTGGACCAAGTGAGTTGAATTGGTCGATGGTCTGCATATTTTGGTGCAGGCGCAAGATAAAAACAGTCTGAAAAGGGACCCACAGGGGTTGAACGTTGAGGCGGTAGTGGGGCCCGCAAGGGCCGCTTTTCTGTATCGAATTTAACTTGTTTAACGATTGATCCGTCTACATCACTTGAATCGTTGTTTTATTTGTGCCATATCGATTGTGATTGAAGAATAAGACGTTTGTTATTGAAGAAGAGACTATTATTTTGAGGATCCCTCGTCACAACCATCCTGACAACGAGACCAGACCAGGCAAACCGACCCAGCGACGTCAAATATAAAATCTCAATATGGCTGTTTCATCTTAATCGATTGTTAAACATTTGTAAAAATGTTTCTTTCGGAGGCAAGGGTTTCCTCACATTGATGAAGCAACGCTGGCCTACAGCGTAACAAGTGATAGCAAAATACGACGAGTCGTGTAAGCCTTTCGGTAGCTTAGTTGGTCAGAGCATCGGGCCGGATTCCCGGAGGCGCGGGTTCTAATCCCGCCTGAAAGCTACTTATAGGGCTCGTGGTTTTTTACTATCACATTTTTCCTATACTTGCAAAAATTGCATTGTAAATGCATAAAAATAATATAAAATCTCTAATCAAAATATATTCAGCAAAACGTCACTTCCACGAACTTTGCCGGTCACTTAATAAAGCATTTAAATGAACAAATTTCGTTTTAATTAACAACCACAACGTTCATACTCGCGTTCTGAGACCTTACCACGAACTGTAAAGCGAGATGGCACTAATAGGTACTAAGTATTTAGGGTGGCCAATTCAGAACGGTCAGTGTGTGTAATATTGTATGAAACAAAATGGTATTCATTTCGAGTATCTCCTAAATTAAATTAAATGATATTAAAAACAATGCATTTTATTCATTTAAGATGTCATTTTTCAAAGTTACATTTACTACTAAAAATAATATAAGTTAAAGCTAATTGCATTTGAATGCAAAAAAATAATTATTGAGTTTTATTTTTCGAAAAGTGCTGGTTCGATCCCCGAACCGAATACTAAGTTTTTTTTTAAATCTATGAATGCAATTTTTCTTGTCACTGAAATCGATAACATGGTTCATAAGAACAGATCTTTGTATGTCTTCAGTTTCAGTTTCAGACTTGCCCATACTGACCGTTCTAAATTAAATGGGCCACCTACCACATCAACAATAATTTAAAATTGCGGTAACAGCTGATAGAACGCCCCCAGGGGGCCGATTCTCAGGCAATCGAGAAAAGTTCAGTTTTATAAGCTCGAAATTCAAATATAACACAGTTTTTGTATTGTCAGAATTTCACAATCGAAAAAGTTCGAGCGAAAACCAGTCGAACGCTACGAGTGTTAGAAACCAATAGATGTTCGTATACGAACTTAGCTGTCAAAATGAATTTGTTGACATGTGGGACAGCTTAGTTTGTTTGAAACGTTCTCAGAGGTTCTAACTTTTCAATAGAAACCAGAAACAAAATGTTCGACATACGAATTACCACACTGAAAAAGTTCGAATGCCTGAGAATCGGGCCCCTGATACCGAATCGCGAATAGATCGTGTTCGTTTGGTATTTGTTCACGTGATTGGGCGATGCGTATTGTTTTGAGAGTCTGATGTAAAATCGCTCGCAGCGCGCAGTTTGGTGTGAAACACGGTTAGTTTGCTTTGCTGCCGAAGCAATTTCCCCGTGCAATGGGGCGAGCGAGACACCCTTGGGCGGGCGGAACGCACTTGATGGCCCCCTGTATCAATTTTATATGCTGAAGACTTGTTTAAAACTAATTTTCACCTGAAATACCTAAAGCGAAAGGGTTTATAAAGCATAATACGTATTGGATCAAAGTTATTGCGTGCAAATTTTTTTTCGTAGTTATTTTTGTTACAGTGAGTGTCTAAAAAGTAACAGTATAAATCTATACTTTTATATTATACAGATTTTTCGTTTGTTTGTTTGTATTTTTGTAATGGATAAAATTAAAAACTACTGGACCGATTTTAAAAATTAGGAAGCTACATTCTCCCTGAGTGACAAAGGCTATATTTTATCCCGATATTCCCACGGGAACGGGTATTATTATAAATTGAGAAAATGCAATGGACTGGTTCTACCTACATATTATAGAACCGAGAATATTGATCGTTTAAACAAATAAACTAAAGTCTTTAACGACCTATGACTGACAGGAATTTATATGTGTAATTATAGGTAGGTACAGTAAATTCTTCAAAATTAATTTGGCATCTTTCGTGGAAGCAAATAATAAAGCGGCCAGGGAAATTTCTTGGGATTTAATCAATGTGGAGATGCTTGTTTAATCATTTTTCTTATTTGAGAAACATTGTTAGGGAATCAAACGGCTTTTTCTCTCATAATATTTTTGACGACCGATTTGGCGCAGGGGTAAGGCTACCCACCTTCTGCGCCAGTGGTCTCGGGTTCAATTCCCGAACAAGACAAATATTTGTGTGCATGAACATGTCTATTTGTCTTTGTCTGGGTGTTTACTATGTATATTAAGTATGTATTTACAAACAAAAAGTATTTAAGTATATATTTATCCGTTATCAAGTTTTCCATGATACAGTTTCTTAATGAAATTAAAATGGGCTTAGATAATTGGTGTGAATGTAAGAAGTTATTTATTTATTATTTATTTATTTAATTACATTGTGCGCTTTGCTTCAGTGTAATAGTATCTTCAGATACATCACTGAGGTTGTATGTTTAACAGTTTTTTTTTTTGTGAAATACACAAAACTTATTCTTCTCTTTTTTCAAATTTATTAAAATACTTAAGATACTCGTAAGAGTTACATCAAAAGAAGATATTAAAGGTCCCAATACATAAAAAAATTACTCTTGATGACTTAGGTAATCGTCGCTTCAATATAATATTTTATTCGGTATGCTTTAAGAAAGTTGCACCAATTACTTTGAATTGCGAGTAAGAAAAAGCATCGTAGCTCTGAACTAATCTATATCTTTAAGTATCTACATATAATAAAACTGTAAACAAGCCAATTCTGTACATTGAAAATAAATAGAAAAAAATACCTTCAATCAGGGGTATTCTTAAACCAAACAGAGACACCAAAATTATTCTTTTTAATTTTTTTTTGTCTTTCTGTCTGTTGTCCGTGTTTCACGCAAAAGAACTACTGAACGGTTTTAAAAAAACTTTTTTTGTTAAATAGCTATTGGTCAACATAAAGGCTGTAATTTATTTTGATAACTGTTTTTATCTTAAAAATTTATTTCATTCCCCGAGATGACGTTCCGTGTAGTGCACGCGGGCGAAGCCGCGGGCGGCCGCTAGTGACAGAATAAAACTGTCAATTGTTAACGTTTACCCCAACATAGGTAATTATGTATCTAATACATTTTAGGAAAATAAAATCAAACCTACTCATGTGCTACAGGTTCTGTCTAATTCTCTTTCTCACGGCAATTGTGAGAATTCTCAAACAAATTGTGTTCCGGCAGTTAGAGATAAGATAGCCAGTTCCTCAGTGGTTGAGGATTCTGGGAGTATTGCGCTTTCCACCTTCAGCCTTATATTCACTTAACTCGTGTGATGAAGTCTAAGCGCTACCCCGTTGTGGATATATTAGGTACACGGCGTGTCAATACTCGGGAACTACTTACCAGAGCAATTAACCAATGAGTTCGTATACCGTTTTAATGCGACATAAATTCCATCCAGCGTCTATAAAAGCAGGGCCCAAGAAATTATCTGTTCAAAAGACAATTTATGCTGTCGTAATTAAACGGCTCTAGATCTTCTTAAATTGCTGCGACTGCGTAATTGTATTCCCCGTAATAAGGAGTAGCGACTTACCTCGTAAATAAAGAGCTTAATCTTGTTTAATTTTCTTGTTTACAAAGACTGCGACGGTCGTGGGCACTTCTGAGAGGTTGCTAAGCAATATGTCAATACTTACCTGATCCCTCTGTGCAATTTGCTGTACAATTTGCTTTGAACATTACAATTTAATGTCAAATCGGATTAAACACCGTTTTGGTATAATTGTTACGACCTCCAAGTCAATTGAGGTATGCTGCATACCTCAGTTAACTTTAACCGTTGCATACCGTATGCAATGGTTTTTAAGGTGCCGCAATCTATAAGGTCCCCGTTGCGAGTCCCGGTCGGATAAATGTTCAAAACTAACTTTTCGCTATTTTCTCGTGACAGGCTGTACGTGGCAATACCCGTCTTTGTATCTGTAATACGTGATGCTAACTATGATATATTTATCTTAATAATATAAAAATGTGAAAGTTTGGATATTTGGATGTTTGTTGGTCAATCACGATTCACGCCAAAACGGCTGAACGGATTTTGCAGAAATTTGGAACACAGATACTTTGTAGCCTGGGGAGGAACATAGTCTACTTTTTCTCCTGGAAAAATATCACATTTCCGCGGGATAACGTCGTGTAGTCCACGCGGGCCAATCGCGGGCGGAAAGCTAGTATCTATACATATAATAAAACAGAAACGGAAAAAAAGTCTGTACATGGAATATTTTTTAAAAATAATTACTGCTCTGTGATGTGTCCAGGATATAGACCCCAAAACGATAGATAATAAAATTTTTTTCTGTTTGTCTGTTTGTCTGTTTGTCTGTTTGTCTGTTTGTCTGTTTGTATGTTCGCTTTTCACGCAAAAACTACTGGACGGATTTTTACCAAATTTTGTGTAGTAATAACTTATAACCCGGGTCAACATATAGGGTACCTTTTATTGCGGGAAAATTTCTTTTTAATTAAAAAAACGTTGATAACGACTGTTTGTATGTTTGCTTTTCACGCAAAAACTACTGGACGGATTTTTACCAAATTTTGTATAGTAATAACTTATAACCTGGGTCAACATATAGGGTACCTTTTATTGCGGGAAAATTTCTTTATATTAAAAAAAACGTTGAAAAACTTATATTTGCGGGCGTCTGTTTGTATGTTTGCTTTTCACTTAAAAACTACTAGCCAGATTTTTACCAAATTTTGTGTAGTAATAACTTATAACCTGGTTCAAGATATAGGGTACCTTTTATTGCGGGAAAATTTCTTCATATTAAAAAAAACGTTGACCAACTTATATTTGCGGGCGTCTGTTTGTATGTTTGCTTTCCATGCAAAAACTACTGGACGGATTTTTACCAAATTTTGTGTAGTAATAACTTATAACCTGGTTCAACATATAGGGTACCTTTTAGTGTGGGAAAATTTTCCATTATTTGTATAATTCAATAATGTACCTAATACCATACTTAAGACAAATAATGATTTAATGATAATGATGATTTTTAGGGTTCCGAACAAAACTGGTAAAAAGGAACCCTTATGGTGCGACTAAGTCTGTCTGTCTGTCACAGCTGGATATCTCGAGAACTACTAATGATATCAACTTAAAATTTGGAATAGTTTTAGACGACGTTTGCCCAACTATTTTGCAAATAAGAGACAAATAAAAATATTTATATTTTTTCTTCAATAGGGGCTGAAAGGGGGTCTTAAAAATTTGAAGTGCGGCTACTAGGGCATAAAGGGTATCATATAATAGAGCGCTGCTTGCACACTCTCAAAATTTTTTCTTTTTGTATTAAGCCGCATAGTTTTTGAATTATGATGAAAAATGTAAAAAAATACCATCCCCCCTTTTTTCTGAAGTTTGCATAGAGAAAAATCTGAAATTATTTTAGGTGATAAGTAGAAGTTTACCTATGTAAAGATTACAGGAAAAATAAAACAATGTCTCTAAATAGTAATTTTTTTCAGAAATCATCAACAAAATAGTATATTTTATAACGAGGGACTAAACGAAGCCATAATATACCAGAGGTGGTTTGGCTCCCGAGCGTGCGAGGGAGTCAATGAAACCGAGGGTATATTAAGTTGGCGTTTAGTCTCGAGGTGCAAACTGTACTTTTCACTTCGAGTGCGAGAAAAATAGTCAATTTAGTACAAAAACATTCTGAAATTTTCGCGGTCAATAGTAGTTGACGTAGTTGTAGTAAAAACTTTCGTCCTTTTGTAGGACAGGCCAAGACATTTAGCCATACTGCCAATTTTTGAGTATTATTAAATTATTATAGTTTCTTATGTTTTAACAAGAATGTAGGTGTGTTACATTCCAATGCTCCTTGTAGTATTTGGCGTCAAGTGTGTCAAGCCAGCCTTCTCGATAAGTCTTACTGAGGTAGTCACCACTAAAGACTCGGCATCACTTTACCGAGATAGCGCCTATTTTAATCATTCCACATATCGTCCAGTTGCGTAGACACTTTGGGCACAAAACCACACCTATCTTGAGTCACAAATTCCACTATGAAAAAAATTGCGATTAATTAAAATATCCACTTAACCTAACCCGTCAAAATGGCGTTAAAAACTCGCGGTCAGTTTTTTCTTCTAAACCAGTCACAAAATAAACAATTTAAAACACATGGCGCCACTTTCCTTACGGAAAACCCATGAAACAAAAAACATCTTAACATTTTCGCAATGAAGATGGTCAACACTTCACAATAATAATAGTATATTCACTGGCTGTATGAGTTTATCTAATGTCACATGAAGGAAATTAAAAAAGTAATTATTTTTTACTCCCTAGGGACTAATATGGTTATTTAGTCCCGCTTCGTAGGGCTATATTGGCGTACTTTTAGAGCATGAGAAGTGAAAATAATATTAGTTCCACTATCGGTCAAGAGATGGAGCTGACCAAAAACTGCAATATTCTACATCGCGAATTCTCGGACGAATATGCCACGCCGATGAAATAGTAGTTTGTTACACAAGGAACGTAAGTGAGCTATTACAGAACAAGATCCAATTTGGCGCCCGTGCGAGCCCAGCTCGCAAAGGGCGCTAAGGATCGAGTGCACCCGAGATATTTAGACGCCCGAGCGAGCGAAACGAGCGAGGGCGAATATAGTTCGAGGGTGTAATAGCTACTTGCAACCGAGGTAAGCATTCTACTTTACATCATTCATGCGAGGTAAATAAAACATTATGTTATGACATTATGTTTTGTTATGACAAAATTATTCTCTTGAGAGAAAATATTTATTCAAAATTTGCCAAAACTTGTAAATGTACTTATTTTAACCGCCATTTTCATTATTCTCTACAGTATATAGTTTTCTTATCATTTTATGAAAAAAAAAATGTTTGACCAAGGAGTTTTGCATAGCTTGAATGGTAAAGTTACTTTACAATTAAAGCATTCACCTGCTTGAATTGCAAAGTAATTTGAAAATGGAACGTTCAATCTAAACAATACACTGTGTTGCACATGCCAACTTACACAGCCTCTTACCATACTAGTAAATCCTAGTTACCGAGCAGTAAGATGTAAACATTTTTACGTTTAAAATGTCCTCCTTCCTACATACTCGCAGGTCGCTTTGGGTGAAGCACAGTTGTAGTTTTTTATAAAAGAAAAGATGGTACGGAACCCTCGGGGCGCGAATCCGACTGGCTCTTGACTGGTTTCTTCTTAGTATATTTTATACCGGTACCTTTTAGACTGTGTACGGACCGGCGGGCGGCGGCCCCACGCACGCCAACGAACGACATCAGGCATTGCTCGCTTCACGTTACTGGCCTTCGAAGATCAATCTAAAGCTAGGTAAAGGATTACTGGGAGCGATTCCAGTTCACATTCGGAGTTTAAAAAAAAATACTTTACAGTTTGTTATCACTACAAAGCTACTAACATGATGGCTTCTTACGTGCTTTTCTGTTGCAGTGATAATCTTTGGAACTAAAACAGTTTTCATACGACAGGACCATGAAGTTCGACTTAATACTGAGGTAACTGGAGAGTGCAGTACGAACAATTTTTTGAATACCACAAATAACACAGTGGCTGTCTTCCGTCTCACCTACACTTTAAAAAAATACGTATGGTCATATGAGACAACTGACAGCCACTACCTGCCACTACATACATAAATGTCAAATTTGCTGGCGACACTTTTTTATTCAGGGTGAGAGCTCCGAACAATTTTTTGAATACCACAAATAACACAGTGGCTGTCTTCCGTCTCACCTACACTTTAAAAAAATACGTATGGTCATATGAGACAACTGACAGCCACTACCTGCCACTACATACATAAATGTCAAATTTGCTGGCGACACTTTTTTATTCAGGGTGAGAGCTCCAGTTACCTCAGAGTATTAAGTCAAACTTCATGGACAGGACAGTCCATTTTGACAGCTAATTTCGTGTTGCAAGTGGCTCCTCTGCCACGGCTGTCACCGGAACAGACAGAAGTGTGGGACTATATTAAATTGCTTACTCTTGACGGCTGACACCCTGAAAAAACTCAGTTATTGTGATTTTAATGAATTAAAAATACGTAAACTATACTTGAATTAGATTTCGATTTATTGATTTGTAGATCAATTTGAATTGTTGGAAAACGGACATTGATTATTGTGATTTGATTACGATTATTGTTATTTGAAATACCTAGAAAAAGAATAGTAATTTATCGCAAGGCTCTAGGGTATTCTTTGCTTTAGGTCAGCTAAGAGGATGAGGTTACTTCGTGCTTTTGAAACCGATGAGGACCGTGAAGCTCGGTTAACAAGCAATCGCGAGCGCAACACTGAATCCCGCGCTTCCGAGACCTACACCCATATACACACACATATTACCTTGCGGTCACTGGAAGGAAGTGTAGATTACACAATAAACAAATACAAAAGTCACTTTACCGTGCGTACGAAGTCGCGGGCAACAGCTAGTATTTATATAAATTTTAATTGATGTTACATATGACTTATAATTATGTTCTTCCTCGGTTTGATCCTCGACTAAGTCAACATCTAGTTTAGGTTGTTGTCGTAGTTTCTGAAAACATGATACCTTTCAGATACCTTAGATACCGATTGGGTTGGGCGGTTCTTTGTTGGGCGACGAAGATAAGTTAGATACAGTCAGCGTCAAATTGATATAAGCGTCTGTTGTGTATGATGTTGTTGTACATTGTGCACTGAGAGCTTTGTTTGCTTAGATAATTTTTTGGACCCTCTGACTGCTCATATAAATATGAAACAACGAGTGCCAAGATATTTTGAACACCTTGTGTGCTTACAACAATATAATGATTCGAACTGCTTAGATCAAATTGCGTTTATGTTTTTCAGATCTTTTTGACTACATATCAATTTGACGCTGACTGTAGATTCGAAAAAGAGATTGCTCTCGAAATCGTGAACGGATCTTCCACGGAAGCAGTAGTTTTACCTCTAATTAAGTCAGATTTCGTTTGCGCCGGTACTGGTTTATATAGAACTCTGAGCATTTTCCTTTCATTCAGCTATCATAACCTAGGTAAGTACTAAGTTTTCTGTTATTGAACATACGATCTTGCATTGCACCCAACTCGACGTATGTCAAATCTCAAAACTAATTTGAGACTAAACTCGCAAGAACTTCGGCGTCTGTTACTCGTGCCGCGCGTTAGCTTGTTAGCTAAGAGAACTCACATGGTCGGTCGGTACAGAAGCATAAATGTTGTGTTCAAAGTTTTTGTTTGACATTACGTGTACGTACAACTTTATCTATCAGAAGCCCCTGTTTTGACCACTACCCCGGATTGGCCCACTTTTTGCCGTAAAAGCTAGCTATATAACTTTTAGTTGTTGTTGCCAATAGCAATTAAAAGAAGGGATTTGTAGGTTTAAATAACAAGCGTTCGAATCCCTTACGTGTCACTTTTTTTTTCAATAAACGCCATTTCCTGTTTTAAGATGTTTTGGTATGAAACTTTCAAGAAATTTATAAAGGATGAAAGTCATTATAAACCTTTGTTTTTTACAATTAAATTATTGTCTGGCAAATGATTAGTTTCTAGAATATTAAAATATATTGATTTAACCTGGATTTGGTTTTGAATTTTTACTATACTTACAAAAGTTCGGCAATCAATAAGTGGCCAAAACCGGTCATTTGGCACCTTTCGCACATTTTGTGTTAATATACAAAAACTATTTTATTGTTTTGAATTTGAAAGATGTACCTAATTCTCTATTATTTAAGACTAGCGGCTGCCCGCGACTTTGCCCGCGTGGAGTACATGACGGTGACACGTTGAAACGCTTACAGTTGATTGTCATTATGACAATCACATCACTTTTTATAAAGAAAATAAGCAGCTTCAGCGAGAGTTGGCCAGTTTTTTTACAGGATGTTTTTGGTGGGATAGTACTTTTCATGATGTTAGTAAGTGCTCAAAGTTATATAGCACAAATCTTTATTTATAGTGTTACTGGTTAGGAAGATTATTTTCCCATCCAGTCACACTGGTACTAGTTGGGAAATCATTTTCTTGAAATGTTGTCCCAACGAGTAACAGTGTGACTGGTTGGGATTGTTTTTCTTTCAAACTTGTCCCAACGAGTTATTTAAATTTTTACTTTTTTGCATTCACAATGCAATTTTTATGGTTGAAAAATGGAAAATGAAGTATTTAGAAAAAATCGACCCGTCTCCAACGACGACAACGACTCCGTAGCTCAGTGGTTAGAGCAGTCGCCCGGATAGCGAAAGGTCGTGGGTTCGAGTCCCATCGGAGCTGGTTGTGAGACGGGTCGATTTTTTCTAAATACTTCATTTTCCATTTGTCCCAACGAGTCACAGTGTGACTGGTTGGGATTGCTTTTCTTTCAAACTTGTCCCAACGAGTAACAGTGTTACTGGATGGGAATTTTTTGTCCCAACCAGTCACAGTGTTACTCGTTTGGTGTGACTGGATGGGAACAAAGGGAAGTAATTCCAGCTTATGCTATTTACGAATTTTTATTTTTCCATGCATCCATGTACTTTAACCGATTCTTAAGAAAGTTTTTTTTTCGAATGCTCAAGATATTATAAGAAGTTTGTAAAAGCATACATATCTTATAGTTGAGCTGGACTGCTAGGGTTCCAAATCAGGTGTACCAGACCTCCACACAGAATTTCCACACATTTAAAGGATGTCGCCACAGTAAAAAGTTGTCACTATATTAATATCATTCACCTGTGATAGATACATTTCAAATCTGTTGGTTTGGGCGGACGTTTTGTCCCGTCGTCCTTTAAGTTAAGATAACTATTAAAAATAATTATTAGACTAAAAAAATTGATTTTGCTATGTTAATTGTTATATAATGATATTATAGAATTAAGCAAATTGTTGTTATAGGTACCAACCGTATTAAAGATTTATATTAAAAAACTAAGACTTTGAATTATTTTATCGAGACACTTAAACATTTTTATAATAGGTTACACTTTGCTATCTGACTGTATTTTGGATAAAAATATTTAACTAATAAATTTTATAGCACTAAAACGAAATCGGGGGCCTCCACCACGGGGGCGTCACACACCGGGGGCGTAACCCACGAACCCCCCATTCTTCGGTATTTTTACGTCAATAAAAAATGTACCTCGCGTTATACAACTTTTCTTAAAAAGCTATTTTTGTATCGCTTTTACTTTAACCTGGCTGCTAGGGTTCCCCATCAGGTGTACCAGACCTTCAAAAAATTGTAAGTAGTTTAGTAGTATTTTAAGTAGTTGTAAGTACTTAATTGAAAATGTTCATCACGTTTTACAATTTTCCATAAGACAGTATATTATTATATCTCTCATAGTTTGGCTGGACTGCTATGGTTCCACATCGGTATTTCGATCTTCAAAATAAATTATAGTCTATATGTTGGCGAAAACCAATAGCTATATAACAAAAAAAGTTTCATCAAAATCCGCTCAGTAGTTTTTGCGTGAAACGCGGACAACAGACAGACATAAAATTCAAAAACTATATTTTTGGTAAGTATCTGTTTCTTTTAAGGAGACCCCTGGAGGATTTTTTTTTTCTATTTCTTTTCAATGTACAGAATTGGCTCGTTTACAGTTGTATTAAAAGTATATAGAATAGATAGTCTTTGTCTTAAATACCCAAGTCCATTTAACAATATCCGCTTCACAGTGAAAAAAATCTTTATGTGTTACAAAGGGTCGCCTTTTTTTATTTCTAGTGAGGGCAAATAGAATCTTTTCGTATACCGAAAACGATATTTTGGACTCAGTGAGACACAGGGCCTGTCTCTCGTCGCACCCAGCCTTTCTCCAAGCCTAATAGGCTTCGCGTCAGGGCTGGGCGGTTCTAACTCCTGTCCTGCCCCCTAACGAGCTTAAAAGCTCGAGAGGAGGCCGGACAGAGGAAGAGAGCCTCCTCTCAATCTCCCCATATGGTTACCCACTCAAGGTGGGTTGACCAGATGGGGCGGTCGAGAGCAGGCACCACTACCAACTAAACCCCTCACTATTTGCTTTCCGCCGCGCCGTCAGTTTTAAGCACACCGACTGTGGGGGGCCCTGCCCTATGTAACATAATTTCAAAACACTGGACATAGGTACGATCTACTTTTCATAAACGAAAATTGAACATTTTAATGTAATGGTTAATTCGCAAGTACCTACCAACCTAATGAGTCTGTTACTAAAGACTTGTATTTAAGGCGCTACTCGGAAAAAGTATGGACTCTTTGATATAAAACTATAGGACGGTTAGAGTTGTTATAAATCTGGTAATAAGGTATATATTTCTTCATACCATTATCTGGAATCATATAGTTTCAGAAACACGATTTTATGATTTTGGCTCGATACTTTTTATTTTCGAAAATACCTCAAAAAAATAAGAAATATCAAGATTATTCTTAAATGGGGATACATATACTATTGAAAATTGGTTTTAGTAGTGGACACCAATAATATTTAGGATCGTATAGAAGCATTTTTTTAAAATCGCTATAGTTTTTGAATACGAAGTGTTTTTGTGTTTTTTTTGTGTAATCGGCAAAATCGGTCTCGCTCCCGCGCGCGTCGTTTTCTCATTGCTATCTCGCTTTAGCATAATTTTTCCGAGTATCGCCTTAAACTTGTTTGCTAAGGGAACTCACACGGTCGGTATTAGGTACAAATTTTGTTGAGTAGAATGATTGTTTTTATTCTCATTTCCAATTCAAACTGAAAACACAAGAAATAAAATAATAATTAAAATACATAATGACATACATGCATACGGTTTGACCTCAAAATCCAGCTTTGTAAGATCTAATCTAAAATGTTCAGTACCTACGTTGTAATTTTGGTGTTTTACACATTCCCACCAAAGTATCCATGCTAAGCGTACAGCCGGGACGTAAAACCCTTATTCGATTTGGAAGTAATTTGAAATCCCTTTTGTAACGTGTCGAAAAGTAAATTGAATTTTGTCAAATGCGGACCGCCTGTGAAACAAAGAATGGAATCAGCGTGTCGATAAACTATCGGCAGATTTACGTGGGAAACATCTGTCCTACTTTGCGTCTCGTGTTTCGTCGGAAACATACAAAGGAGGCAAAATACGTCATCGAAATGGTATGATCCATTTTTTGTGTTAGACCTAGACTGATCTAGATCTAGACTATCTCGTTGATAAAAAAAATAATTGACTACCTTTTACCCGCGGCTTTGCCCGCGTGCGACTCGGGAACGCATAACCCCGTTTAGTCCCCTCAGAGGTTGAATTTTACTAAATGCTTTCTAAGCAAATGCTGACGTCATAATACTTACCTATCTGCTGCGAGCCATATTACAACTGGATCCGTTTAGTAGTTTCAGCTGTGCGTTGATAGATCAAGATCAGTCAGTCACCTTTTTTAACCAACTTCAAAAAAAGGAGGAGGTTATCAATTCGACTGTATGTTTTTTTTTATGTGTGTTACCTCAGAACTTTTTAGTTAATGAACCGATTTGGATAATTCTTTTTTTATTTGAAAGGTGACGCTTCTCGTGTGGTCCCATTAAAATTTCATCAAGAACTAACGAGAAGTACACTAGAGTTATCCTGAATAATGCGTATATAAACTTTAGTTTGCGTATATATATGTCGCAGGCTGGAGAGGAGGGTTAAATCCGGTGGATGGTTAAGGCGAGGAATCCCGACCGAAATAGGCATGCTAACGCTTGCTCGGCCGCGCGCGATACACGTCACGCGGACGCAGCGGCAGCCGGCAGTGAACTGTGAACTCGCGAGCGCCCCGCGAATCGAAAATCACTAAAATTCAATTAAAAATTAAATAATAAAAAAGTTCAATTTCTGACGGCCGGAATCTAAGCTATTCAAGACAATTATTATTATTTTTATATGTTTTTCATTAACTAAAACCAAGTATACTGCAAGTAATATGATATTTGAATTATTATTAGACGGATGTTTGAGATTTTATTTGACACAGTAAAATATCACCAATTGAAAAAAAACGGCCGGAAGCACTAGTAGTACATGGAAATCGTACCAAATAAGTGGTGTTGCCTTGCATTAAATGAGGTAGTTCTGATTTTTTTATATGTTAGTAGTGATGAGATGGTAATGACAAATCCAAGTTTTCCACCTCGAAAGCCCTCCGGATCATTGTTAAATATTTAAAAATCCAATAAACTTTCAGATTTATTTCAGTTTTTGTAAATTTTTTGCCTTTTAGTCACGGCAAATATTACTAAGCACTCTTTAAAGTAGACTAAATTTGCAATAAAAAAAGAGTAATTGGGTTTTTGTAAGCCAAATAGTTTTTAAGATACGGCTATTTTAAAATTTGCAAAATCACTAAAAAGGAAGTATTACAGTTTTTTATATTTCGTCAACTTTGACCCCCTAGTAGTGAGTTTATGGCAAAAGTTTTTTATTAGTTATTAAAGTCCATTAAATTTCCAACAAAATGAGATTAAATTTGTCGATTTACACCTGATAGTTCTTAAGACACAGTTGTTCAAAGTTATAGAGGTAGGGTAAGTAAACAATTAATTAATAGAAGGCTTTGCAAAAGGTAGTAAGCCCTAAAGGAAGAAGGATCTGGGAGACGTTCCCATTCTACCCTGTTAATGACACGCAAACCTTAATCACCTTGAAAGTATACCAAAGATGTAAGGTTGTACCAGCAGATGTGGTTGCAGGAAAGCAGAACTCAAATGTTCGGCTGTTTGCAGCTACTGCATTGGCCAATCATGCGAGAACATACCAGACCTGATGTGTGATGACATTGATGAACCATTGATTGATAACCTACCATCAAAGGACGATTTTGACCTTCCTGAGCAGTTCGATGAAGAAATTATACCTCAGCAAGCTGCCCCCAAAAAGTGTGCTGTGGATTCAGAGGACGTGCCTGTTGTTTACTTACCTCAATAACTTTGAACAGCTGTCTCAGGAACTATCAAGTATAAGTTGATATTACTAATTCGTCTCATTTTGTTGGAAATTTAATGGACTTTTATAACTAATAATTTAACTTTTGCCATAAACCCACTACTATGGGTCAAAATGTCGAAAACTAAAATCACTGTAATACTTCCTTTTTTTGAATTTTTGCAAACTTTTAAATAGCCCCATCTTATAAACTATTTGACTTACAAGAACCAAATTATTTTCTTTTTATTGCAAATTTAGTCTACTTTAAAGCGTGCATAGTAACTTTTGCCGTAACACAGGTCCTTGGTGGTAAAAATTGATAAAAACTGAAAAAAAATTGAAAATTTATTGGATTTTTAAATATTTAACTATGATCCGGAGGGCTTTCGAGGTGGAAAACTTGGATTTGTCATTACTATCTCATCACTACTAACATACAAAAAAATCAGAACTACCTCATTTAACGCAAGGCAAAATGTACGATTTCCATGGACTATAGATAAATAGTTGTAAAATAACATATTTTTCCAAGTTTTAAGTACTTGTGATTTGCGAGTAATCCATAATCTAAAATACCCCATTTTGGGGAATCGACGCCTTAAGTATTGCAGCATATACCCCTCGCAAGTCCTGTAGAACACGTGATAGGTTAGAAATTTAAGGCGATCGCGAAGCGCAGCGAAGCTTGGCGCAGCGAAGCGAAGACTTGGCACCGACTTCAAACAGTTCTGTAAGTACCAAGATAAGTTAGAAAAAGTCACACATTTTCGTCCATTGAATTAAAAATTCTAGTATTTTTTTCTTTTTTTTGTGTTTGTCAATTTTTTCTTGAAGATTCTTTTTGAAGGCAGTTGAATTCTTTTTAAAAACTGTTTATTTATATATTTAGATTTCAATTATAAGAAATCTGTAATACTTACTGAAGTTATTTTTAAAGCGTATCAAGAGTGGTTCAATCACGCACCAGCCTTAACATATTAGCAATGCGCTACACGTAAGAACGTACTTCCTAAAATTCAGAATAATAGGAAAACATCATAAACAGCATAAAAGACACATCAGTCAAAAAAATATTGAAACACCAAGTCTGGCCAATGTTGCCCTTCCTATCGATAGCATTGCTTACTCGAACTGACAGTGAAACAAAGTGAAGCTGCTTTAAAGAAAAGATTAATAGCGGGAAGTTGGGGCAAAAACGCCCAGTGGTTGTCGCGTCGGGTCCGTAAGTCATTGCGCGACGGTGTGGCTACTTAACTTGGAGGGCCAGATTTATCGCCCAGACGTGAAATGCACTCGGGAGAACAAGCAGGTATGACAATGTCGTAAAACCTCTTTATTATTAACCAATTTAAAAAAGAACAGAGGCCTAAGAGACTAATTAATCAGCCAAAATTTTCAAAACAAGTAGGTAGACTAAACAACTCACTGCATTTCAGCAAAAAGTTTAAAAATGAACAGGGTCGCAGAAAATCAGACTTTAAAGTTTCAAAACAAGTAGGAACACTAAACAGTATTGCTATCGATAGCATTGCTTACTCGAACTGACAGTGAAAACAAAGACTTTAAATTGTCAAAATATTAATATACCTACTTGTATTATCCGTTCATATCTGACTCGGTGACATCCGTGACAGACGAGCCACTCGCAATAAAAAATTTGCTGTCATAAACAGCAGCTGTATGAAAAGTTGGTCTAGTTCCACAGCCATCTCTATCGTCTTCTACAAGCCATGCGCATAAAGTTGGCAACGTAGTTTTAAGTGTTCCGATTTGACATCGTTTGCACCGTTTGACAGGTAAAACAGCGAGTAAACCTCGAGTACTGAATCCTATGGAGATGGCATATCTTCTATACATCTATACAAATAAATAAAATTGGAGTGTCTGTTTGTAACATTAAATAACCGCTTTTTACTACGTGCATATGATTAAATATACGGTACATATACCAAAATGACATGTTTTACAATTTTTGTCTGTTTGTCTGTTTGTTCCGGCTAATCTCTGAAACGCCTGGACCGATTAATACGACAATTAGAAGAAGTTTAAAATTGAATTTCAAGATTTTCTTACATTGTGACTTAGTTACACCTCACTTTTTCGTAGGTATGCCACCTCCATAGGATTTAGTACTCAGAGGAGTAAACCGGTTCACAGCAATGTTGCCGTTCCGTATCATAGCATGGCTTGTAGAAGACGATAGAGACGGCTGTGTCTAGTTCCCAATAATTAGCATTAAGTATTGGTTCAATAAACAAAGTCATTGCTATCGATAGCATTGCTTACTCAAACTGACAGTGAAAAAACGTTTTTGAAAAAAAATGTAACCGCCTTCAAAACTGATCTTCAAACAAAAATTAACAAACACTAAAAAACGAAAAAAATAATAAGATTTTTTAATTTAAAGGACGATGATACGTGACTTTTTCTAATTTATCTTGGTACTTACTGGACTGTTTGAAGTCGGTGCCATCTTATACGTATTCAGGTAATTACGTCCTACACCTCACGCTTGGGACCGGGTTTTTTTTATATGTTAGTTATTTCACTCAGTATATTTCGTTCTTATTCTTTTTGGCTTGGCACCGACTTCAAACAGTCCAGTAAGTACCAAGATAAATTAGAAAAAGTCACGTATCATCGTCCTTTAAATTAAAAAATCTTATTATTTTTTTCGTTTTTTAGTGTTTGTTAATTTTTGTTTGAAGATCAGTTTTGAAGGCGGTTACATTTTTTTTCAAAAACGTTTTATTTTTTGATTTTTAGTGAAGTATCTTAAGAAACTACATGGTGATTATGATAAATTGTTGTAAATATCCTATCCGTTACGGAATTCAGCTTTCCATCTTTAGCTACTTAGATAACTTGAAGGAATACAACTGAAGGTCCATTCGTGCATATGGTATTTATAAAACACCATAATATAACTCCTAACTCTTGAGGAGTTTCACCTCTAATCAGCAGCTCACCCTAATAACCTGAAAGAATATAACTATTGGCCCATACGTACGATTAATACTTAAAGAAATATTCTCCAGCTCCTAACCGTTAAGGAGTTGTAGCTTCCATCACCAGCTCATCACTATGAGATGATGACTACCAGATGCAAATACTTGACTAACTTCAAAAATAAATGGAACGCATGAATGGCTTGCCTATATTTGAGAATATCTCTCAATTTTCCTGAAATTTGATCCCCTGGTCCTGACTTGGTGAAAGTAACATCAGGTCAGAAGTACCAACTTTCAAAAAAAAAAATATTTTGAAAATGATCCCCAATTTGATGAAACTATGAAATCGTCCATATACCCAAATAAAGTCTGAATACACATTATTCAGGATAACTCCTGAACTTCTGGCCAGTTCTTGATAAAATTTTAATGGGACCACACGAGAAGCATCACCTTTTAAATAAAAAAAGAATTATCCAAATCGGTTCATTAACTAAAAAGTTCTGAGGTAACACACATAAAAAATAAAAAAAAAAATAAAAAAAAAAAAAATACAGTCGAATTGATAACCTCCTCCTTTTTTTGAAGTCGGTTAACAAAGTGAGGCTGCTTTAGAAACAATATTTTTCTTATAAAGTACTAATAAAAATACATTTAGTAATTTTAACTATTTACACGTTATGCACTCTCACATTTAAAAGACAGAAACTCCTCCATATCTCTGTATTCTCTTCATTTTGATGTGTTCAGCATATCATAACTTAAGCAATGAATTTAAGTTTCAAAAATATTTTTGTTATATTTTATTCTAATAATTCTGTTATTTTCTTTCTGTAAACGAAGCGCTTAAGACCTGACGCTGTTAACCGCATCAAATATAAAAGCAGTTTTTTATCATATCCATTTAAGAAATTATTAAATTACACTCTTTAAATTTTACACATTAATTCTACAGTAAAATGAAAGAAAAACACAGCGCTAGTAATAAACTAATGAGAACCGCATGGACTTAAAGTAGAATAGGTACCCTTACGGTATTATCTTTAACTACGATAGTGTCGGACCACTGTGCACTTCAGACAAAACATTAGTGCACGCTGCTGCTGACCACTTAACACAACACTGTTTTAACTACATTCATGAAAGGAATAGCGAATAAGAAATATTTCCATTTTAGATGATAAAATAAAAGTATAACGCAGAGAAAGTGATAGAGCATCGTGTTGTTCACACGGGAAAAGCGCCGGCGAAAAGCTAGTAAACTCATTAGAACAGCATCCACTTATCCGAGAATACTCATACTGCTCGTACGTACGGTATTATCCGTAACTATGATAGTCTCGGACCACTGGCCACTTCAAACAAAACGCTATTGTATCTACGCTGTTGACCACTAAACAAAACACTGTTTCAAATATTTTTTTTGTAAAAACTTCGAATCACTTTTTTTTCTTTTCTAGAACAAAACAAAATAAAAACGCACGCAAGAACGGCATCCGAGGAGACTACTAGTAGGGTAATTATTATCCTTTACTATAGGCCCGCTTTTGCACACAGTTTGAACTGACCACTAATTAAAACACACAAAGGAATAACGGAAAGATGTTCTTTTTATTTTCTGGAAAACATACCTAAACAAGAAAATTATCTCACAAACATTAAAAATGAGAAAGTTTAGACGTTTGGATTGTTATTCCATTATGCCGAAACGCCTGAAAGGATCTGGGTGAAAAGCAGAGAGATAGATTAAAGTCTAGAATAGCATGTTTGCTAAAATATTTCATTCCCACAGTAAAACATCGTGTTGTTCAGGTAGGAAAAGTCCAGGCGGAAAGCTAGTAAACTCATTAGATCAGTATCCACTTAACCGAGAATACTCGGTACCTCAGATCATATTATGATCTGAGCTCGGTACGATAGTGTCGGACGTCGTCGGACCACTACTGGCCACTTCAGAGGAAACGCTATTGTACACATAGAGGCGATATTGTCAAACTAGCCGGTTTATCCACTCAGTGTAAAATCTTGATAAACGCTAATCTATCGATAATCTACGCATACACAATCCAGGGCCATTTGATAAAGTCTGTGACTTTATGATGAAAAAACTATTTTATCGTTATTTATTAATTGTTTCTTAAAATTAAGGGTTAAAATTGAATTAAGAATACATTCCGGTGTTTCTTAGCTTCTCATAGCATGGTAGCATATGTGGGTCACAGAGTTTCATTATGAATCAGAAAGGCTGATTGAGGACCTCTCTGGGGATTTTCTCAAAAATCTTGTTATTTTTGGAAAAACGTCGAGTTAATATACGAGAGATTGATTCGTTTAAAAGTGATAAGAACTATTTAGGTACATTATGTGTTTTCCCCTTCCTTTAAGGCGCCATTCCTTCGCCAAGCTAGACAAGGAATCCTCTATAGGGAGTATCATATCATATAAATAGGTAGACATCAATGAAGCAGGTTCTAATTTTATATCACCTGCGTATCGTACCTACATCTGCGGCCTCTTTTATTTATTATAGTGTCGTATCTTTTGTACGAAGACGTCTACACTGAATTTCAAAATGAAAGCTTTGCGATACATATAAATATAGAGTTACGCATGTAGGAAGCTAGTGCTTCGTTGAATTTCTTGGTATCTGCTATAATTAATGATTAAACGAACTTACCTAAGTGAAGTTCGATCATAATTATACGAAGTGCCTCGTCCGAAGAGATTAGTATACTTACCTGTTTACCTTTATGAATATATTATACAATGTAGTAACGCCTAGTGTTGCCACTTTCAGCACTATTTGTAGAAAGATTTGTCATTTCCGAACTAATAAATGCATTTATTAGGCTGACAATGACTAACTCCCAAAACATTCGGCTGAATGTCAAAAAAAAAGAAAAAATACAGGCAGTTTCTTTCCCGCCAATTCTCACTTCACCTCGTATTGTTGTGTGTCACGTGTCACTTATTGTCATTTAGTTGAGAGTAAATAAATATTTCCTTAGTATTTAACGGGTAAACTATTTAATAAATGGTTTATTGGGAGGGAGGGATCGCATACTAATCTCTTCGGACGAGGCACTTCGTATAATTATGATCGAACTTCACTTAGGTAAGTTCGTTTAATCATTAATTATACTCGTGCCTCGTCCTCAAGATTAGTATACTTACCTGTTTACCTTTATGAATATATTATACAATGTAGATGTTGAGAGAAAGAAGGAAATATTTATTAAGGTGGGTCAATGAGAAAACCATTATTACCTCATTGTTGGTTTATTGATGTCAAAAGTAACAATCATCAATGAATTATAATATAAGCAATTATAATTAAGTTCTAACTACCTAATTATTTACTTATCCAATGTTTTTGCTAATAACGAAAAATCATCATTGCTCACAATCGGGCGATTATAATATTTGGCAAAGACAGAGGAATTGCCGCTCCAGCCTGCTGCCTTTCTTATTAGGTCAACATTGACCCCATTACTATAAGCTGATGATGTAGCGGCATGGCGGGTACTATGAGCTGAAAAGATAGATACGTCAATTCCACTGTCTTTCATAGTAGACTTAATCCATCTACTGACTGTTTGCGAAGAAACAGGGTTGTGAGGAGTTCTAAAACTAAGTAATAAGTTATTATTTGAATTCCTAATATGCTTAGTAACATTAATATATGAAATCAATGTAGCTGCAGGACATATAGATGTTCTGTATTCAAAGTAAGGCAAGTGTAAAGCTGGTTGAGATGATCCGGCTTTAGAAGTTTTAATTAATTCTGGAATTTTTATTATGATTTGATTTTGTAAATAAATTATGTTATTAATTTGAATTTTGGATATTGTTTGCACTCTATGTGCTGTAACAAGTGCTAAAAGAGTGACAAGCTTTTTTGTTAATTTCTCTAAGGAAATCTCACTATGAGGATAAAAAGAGGATAAATAATTTAATAAATCATTTGCATCCCACGTAATATTATATCGAGGTAAAGATGGTCTGAGCTTGTAAACTCCCTTACAAAACCTTGAAATCAAATCATCTTCTACTGGTCCTGTTAGCAAGGATATTGCTGATCTATAACAATTAATTGTTTGGTACTGACCACCGCCATTGTAAGTATTGGTTAAAAATTTAATTATGCTTGGAATAGACGGTTTATACATATCAGTTTTGTTTTCAGAACAATAATTAAACCATTTTCTTAAACATGAATCATATTGTTTCAGTGTATTATTCGATAGAGATGCCAACATGATATCAATAGCCTCTAATGGTACCTTCCTTAGCAGGAGTCCCGTGCGGATAAGATAGCGGCCTCCAGGATAAGGTTGTGGTGAATGTTTCGTCTGGAATGAGATATAGTATAGTGTGATGGACGCAGCTGTACTACTTGCGAGATAACGAGGCGGCGGAATAGCGGATACCAAGGTTGTGTCGGCCATGATGGCACAACCACAATGCCCTCACTTTTGTCTGATATTATTTTTCTCAAACATTTTAATATTATTGCGACCGGAGGGAAGGCGTAGAAGAAGAATTCGGTCCAAGACAAAGTGAAGGCATCGATGGCGATGGCATCGGGATCGCGAGTCCAGGAAGCATAAATGGTACATTTTGTGTTAATTCGGTTTGCAAATAAATCTATTTGAGGATAACCAAGTTTTTTAGTTATTAGATTAAATCCCCTTGCCGTAAGCTCCCATTCAACGTCGGGATGTGAACGTCTCGACTCGCGGTCAGCAATTACATTTTCAGACGATTTTATGTATGCCGCATTTATAATTATACCGCGGCATTCACACCACTGCCAAATATTCCTCGTTATGTGATTGAGTTTGGGGTATTGAACCCCACCCATACGATTTATATAACTTACAGCAGTTGTGTTATCGACGCGTAGAAGTATTTGGCAGTCTGTGTGATTTTTAGCAAATATTTTTAAAGCAAAAAATGCAGCTAAAAGTTCTAAGTGATTAATATGCAAAAGTTTTTCTGATTCTGACCACTGACCACTAGCTGTTTGACCTTCACAAGCCGCTCCCCATCCCGTTGTTGATGCGTCAGAGTAGATTTCTATTGAATAGTTGTCCTCTTTTATCTTTTGAACCGACTTTTGTATGACTTTTAACCACCAATTTAAATCAGAGTGCAAGGAAGTTGGAATGATCATATTTCTATCATAATCCTCATGTCCTTTTAGGTTGAGGTATTTGCAACGTTCAAGTTCTTTGGTGTATAACCATCCATATGCAATTGCTGGACAGACTGAGACTAGTAGTCCTACTAATTTTGCAAATTGGCGTATTTTACACATGTGCAATTGTTTAAATTCGAGAATTTCCTTTTGTATTCTATTTCGTTTCTCTTGTGGTAGAGATACGACCCATTTATTCGAATCTATTTCGAATCCTAAGTATTTGCAATGCGTAGATGGACTTAACATGCTTTTTTCTTTATTTATAAGAAAACCTAATGACTCTAACAAGCTTTTTGTCGCGTTAATATTTTCCAAACACTCTGCATATGTTGGTTCAGTTAAAAACAGATCATCAAGATATATGGAGGATAAGTATCCACAGGATCTTAATAATTTAACAACAGGCTTCATTAGTTTTGTAAATACAAAAGGAGCTGTACTTATACCAAATGGAAGAACATTAAATTCATACATTTGCTTGCTGTTTGCATTATCTTTATCCACTAAAATGAATCTCAAATATTTTCTTGAATTAGGGTGCATTCTAATCAAGAAATATGCATCTTTGAGGTCCAAGGTTGCCATGAAACCATTTTTTGAAATTAATTTAAGAGTTGTTCGTAAATCTTCTAGCTTAAAGTGATTAGCATTAATGAACTTATTCAAATTCTTTAAATTCAAAATGAATCGCATTTTTCCATTAGGTTTTGGTACAAGAAATACACGTGATATATATTGGTCATCACAGGGGGTACATGCAGATATGGCTCCTATTGAAAGTAAGTGTTCCATGGATTGAATGTAATGAGATCTTTCAGTGGTACCTATTTCCGTAATCGGTGGACTCAACTGATACAGCGGTTTATCGGTAAATTGGATCTCATAGCCATTCACCCAGGAGAGCACCGATTGGTCTTTGGTGATGAGTGACCATTGTTTGTGAAAAAATTTGAGCCTGCCTGCGTATAGTACCTTATCTGCGCCTAGCGCCTCCTCGTCTGTCTGGGCGGACCTGACGACGTTGTCGAGGACTGCCCGCGCATCCTCGATGTCTGCGGTGGCGGCGGTGGTGGTGGCTGGTAGCTCGTCATCGGTCGCGTCGTGTAGGGCGGCTGCTGATGTTGACGCTGGGGGCCCGGTGCCGCCCTCCGGCCTCCGGGACCCGGCTTGCGGTTTAAATTTCTGGCCAGTTTTGCTTTCTTGTAACCGTCCGCTTTGAGGTCAGTAGACGATTTGGAGACCGCTTTCGCGGTCTTTATTGTTTCTGATAATTCTTGACCAAACAGGAATCCATCAATTTTAGTATTATTTAGTTGTTCTCTTAAGTCCTTTTTCAAGGACGTGAGTGCATAGTTTCTGCGTGCGTTCGACTGCAGGTATTGAACGTCGCACAAGATGCGGCTGACGTCCATTAGGTTTTTTAGTAATTCTTTATCCCGCTCACTATTGGTTATTTGCGTGCTTATAATGCGGCCAACACATGTTATTGCAGCCGCGATTTGCTTTTGATTGATTTCTATGGATTTGTCACGTTTTACAACGTAGTCGGGAGTTGCGGCTTTTATTTCTGGGTTTAGAATAGGGCCAGATAGGGTTTTACAATTTGACGGCGTCAAGTATTTTTTCAGCAACTCCTTTCGTATTTCTTTGTCGACTCCGTGTGTAGCAATGTAATTTAGCCGGCTGGCTAGCTCATCATTGATATTTGGGCCATACTCCTCAACATGCGAGGGGTCGGTGCCTAATATATCCAGAAGGTCGGGGTCCAAACCTGGTTCTGGATGTGCCAGGGGATCTGCGGCGACAGTAATGTCCTTGTCAGTACTCGCAGGTTCTTGGAGATCTCCAACTGATGATGCCACTGCTGCTGGTCCGAGAGCTGATGATTCCGGTGCAGTTGACAACAATACAGGTGTTTCTTGCGTCGTTGTAGCCGGTGGCACTTGATTACGGCCTAAAACAAAGGACTTTTGTTTAGCCTTTTGTTATTGTATGACTGAACATAGCCTACACGAAAGTGGTGGTTACGTGTATGGTGCCTGTGGCACTTGGAAAGGTAGCATAGCTACTGTACTTTAGAATATATGTCCATTTATTAGAGCTCCACCATGGGTGGGACACGGATAACTCCGTGTATAAGTGAAGTCGTGGAGACTGAATTTGGCATCATGGATGCCGTGAATTGTACTAGGGATAGCTTTTGCTTTTCCCATACATTCCTTAAAGATCTTCTGATCGTTTGCATCGGTCGTGGAGACCGGTAAATGTGCATCATGGATGCCGAATGTAGTTTTACATTCCTTGAGATAAGTAATCTCGCATCAGCCATGAAGACTGGATTACACCATGGGTGTAGCACAAGTTGGGCATAAAAAGTGACGCCATGGGCGTATTAATGCCATAGTAACATTTGATAGTTATTCACAAGCTTACCTTGTTCGTATAACGGCGAATATGGTGGTGCAGCTGGTGACGAGTCCCTCGAACTTGCTGTGGATGAACTTCTTGAAGTAGACGAATCGGATAATGTTTCTTGACGATGGCGTGATACTTTTAACTTTTTTTCTAATTTCTTAATTTTATTAGCTAAGTATTTGAAATTATCATCAATATGCTTTCTTTTCGGCATTATTGTAAGACGTGCGAAGTGGCTGAGCACTAAAGAGCGAATGACAATAAGTGACACGTGACACACAACAATACGAGGTGAAGTGAGAATTGGCGGGAAAGAAACTGCCTGTATTTTTTCTTTTTTTTTGACATTCAGCCGAATGTTTTGGGAGTTAGTCATTGTCAGCCTAATAAATGCATTTATTAGTTCGGAAATGACAAATCTTTCTACAAATAGTGCTGAAAGTGGCAACACTAGGCGTTACTACATTGTATAATATATTCATAAAGGTAAACAGGTAAGTATACTAATCTTGAGGACGAGGCACGAGTATAACTTGTGATGGCCGACTGGACTGGCATTTCAGGCGGAGCACTGCAGATTTATGATGCTACGTACAGGATCTATATAAAACTGAGGGCTTCCGTGAAGGTCTAGTATATTTCTAGAGTATGTAATAGACCAGCTTTTATGGAAAATCTTGTTGAACATTATTATTATTTATTCCGACTTCAACCAAAATTATAAAAGACGTATTTCTCATGTGTTATTTTTTTTTATAAATTAAAAATAATGTAAAGTATGTTTTTACTCTCAAGTTAAATAATGCTCGAATACGCATTAAACATTTGCATTTCTTACAGGTTAGGATTAACACCAAGAAATATAAAAAATACTTTTATTACATATCTGAATTCATACAAGTTGCTTGCCGTTTTTGACCATGCAAGAGTTGGTTGGTAGTTGCTAGTTTAATAGTACCTATAATTATTTTTCACTATCGTTACATAAGTTTTCAACAAAAATGTTTCATAAAACTTTATAAGATTAATATAAAAAAACTCATTTCAGTTGGCCTACTCAGACTCTAGCTCGTAATAACAAACCAGCTTTCCATTAAAGTAAATTTTCTTTATGAAGCACAATCAAGTCCGACAAATCCGAATAGTCTACAAAGAGAAGACAAAAAGTGTGTCCCACTTAATCAGTCTGGATGCAAAGCTTTCCTCGAAATTCATTATCGTTAGTCAAATCTGCCGGATTGGCTGTCCTTCATGGGTTTCCAAAGGATCCATAGAGACTGTCAGATCCGGAGCATATCCTTTTTTTTGTTTCAGTTTAGCTTCGAACCAAGGGGTGTTCAACCAACCAATGTTCTTTGTCGTTTAACGAACCAAAGAATCTTAATATTTTAAATTATTCTTATGCATTCACAATGCTATTCTGTAAGTAATAGAAAAATTGTGAAAGCAAAAAACCAAGGTGGTTTTTCTGCTATCATAATTTTTCTATAACTGAAGAATCTGTTAGGTGCAGTTTTTGGACGTCATCGATAGTTATTTATTTAATTTGCGTAGGTAGGTATATTATCTCTGGTTAGTAAATTTTGTTTATCGAGTAAAATAATTTTGATTCCTTTTTTTTCAGTTTCTTCGATAGGTAGGTACCTACCTATTTCTTGAATCGAAAAATCTTTAACTATTCAGACGGAACAAGTTACTTCTGTCTTGTACTCGCATGCTAGTATTCATACTAGTATAAAAACTATAGTTGAAAACAAAAACTATTCTTTGTTGTGACATTATTTCTTCAAAAATCAATCGTATTTTTTACGAATGGACTTCTTGTACACCACTAAATTTTAAATAAGTATTTTAGGGTATAGGAGACTATCTTTTTTTATGCATTCTTCATCTCACCTGATGTCAAGTGAAGATAAGGCTGAAGATGGAAGCGCAATACTCCCGGAATCCTCAACACTGAGGAATTGGCTATCTTATCTCTTACTGCCGGAACCCAACAGTACTGAAAACATGGTTGTTATGGCGTCAGACTTAGATAATATGGTGGTAGCTGGACTAGCTGGCCAGGCGGATTTATAACAAATCCTACCACCAACCAATCCGAATAAAATAAGTACCCCCACTGAGAATCGAACCCGGGATCTTGGTCTGATACTGGTGGTGTGATCCACTGGAGCACAGGGCGGTTAAAATTAAAATCATCATCATCATCCATGAAATCGTAAAAAAATATATATATAACTTTTGTATGGAACAGCTGTTTTTTTTTTCGAATTTTGTGGTAGTTTATATTATGTATTGGTGGAATCATTCATGTATACCAATTTAAAATTAGTAGTGTAAAAAATATAAGTTAAATCCGATAACTCATCAATTTTCTAAGACTTACATTGTCAACATTCCAATGCAACAGAACTTCTTGTTACAGAACCGAATTCGTGAAACGATCTGCTTTGAGGCGTCTCGCCTAATCTGTCCGACGCCGCTCTGCCTTCTCAAACGTCTTTGTCGCCTGTATCGTGCAATCACGATGATTGTCCTTTGCGTCGCCGTGATCGGATCACAGCTGGAGTTACCATCGATATATTGGATTGGGTGGGTGCCTTACCAATAATGCGCAAACGACCTTGCAGACGAAACTCTAAGATACTTGACTATCGTGATTGCAAATTTTATAAGCCACAACAATATAATGTTTCATTTCGTTTACTACCAAGATCTGCATGGACCACCAAGAAATCACGGTACTTTCTACTTAATTGATCATAACGAAAGAAAAAAGTAACGATGGTATTGTCTTTTGCGTCGCCCCGTGATGATCACGGCGTGATCCGATCACGGCTGGAGCTGGTGCCTAACCAGTAATTCGCAAACGACCTTGCAGACGAAATTCTCAGTTACCTACTTGACGTCTATGTTAGCTTACAGATACTGAAATATTAGATTGTTTATTTGATTGCAAATTTTATAAGTCAGAACAAAATAATGTTTCATTTCATTACTACCAAAATCTGCAGTTTGAGTTTTATTTTATTGCAAAGATGTTAAAATTGGCTGATAATGTTATTGTTTCGGTTATGCGGTGTCGCACGGTTTTTTTTTCACGTATAAAAAATTCTTTATATCTCATATTTAATTAATAAATATGACATGTGCTAAAATAAGTCATAGCCTTCCATTATGCTATACAAAGGTTGTATGCATATAGTATGCATTCATGACGACTAAAATATTTCGCGCTAATATTTAAAAAAATACTTTTAGGTAGATTAAAGGTACCTACCTACCTATATTAATATTGGATGTTTTTGGTAAAACGAGCTTTTAAATTGGTTTCATTACATATCGCAATGTGGATTAAATAAATTGTAACCATAGTGGTTTGTAATCCCTATATAATAGCGCTATTGAAATTATAAAAAGTTTTAGGTAGTAGCGTAGTAGGTACCTCCTTAGACAATCGTTCGTTCGTTCTATCTGGATAATTATTACCTACAAGCAACAGCACAACAATTACTGTTTAAGGCGATACTCGGAAAAATTATGCTAAAGCGAGATAGCAATGAGAAAACGACGCGCGCGGGAGCGAGACCGATTTAGCCGATTACGCAAAAAAAACACAAAATCACTTCGTATTCAAAAACTATAGCGATTTTTAAAATATGCTTCTATACGATCCTAAATATTATTGATGTCCACTAATTAAACCAATTTTCAATAGTATATGTATCCTCATTTAAGAATAATCTTGATATTACTTATTTTTTAGAGGTATTTTCGAAAATAAAAAGCGTCGAGCCAAAATCATAAAATCGTGTTTCTGAAACTATACGATTCTAGATAAAGGTATGAAGAAATATATATCTTCTTACCAGATTTATAACAACTCTAACCGTCCTATAGTTTTATATCAAAGAGTCCATACTTTTTCCGAGTAGCGCCTTAAGCACCTTTTCTCGCAACCAGATGTGATGTCAGCTATTATTATTATTCCCTTTATTACAATTTTATTACATTTTTTATTTTATTTTTATAACAATTTTATTGTTGAATTGTCGTAAGTTATTATTTTGGCAAGCCGTGCTTTTTCGAGTACATGGAACTATTGCCACTGACTAAACTCCAAAGAACAGACACATGTACACTTTACGCTTTCAACCGGTAGGTACATGGCTCACCGGTGCACAGTTAAACAATCAGAAAGAGCCATGCAAAATGAACAAAGTTTCCGGCGGATTATCGGCAAACCGTCGGGCGGCGCGCCCGCACTAGTCCCCATTAGATAGGCAATTTGTTTGGCTGGTGCCACATAATCCTTTAATCTTGCAGCACTCCGGCACAGTGGGCGTATGGAGGCAGTGTCCACAAGCCCTTCTGAAAACCCACACAGCCGCAAAGAATCGCTGAGCAGATTGTTAAACTTAACTAGCGAGACGATACTCGAGCGATTACCATTAAAGGGAGAGAACTGGGTAGAAATATTTCAAGTGTAGATCCGACACCATTAAGTTTACACTTTTTTATAGGCTGCTTAAGTAAGTACCTACTTCATTTATCGTTGCCCATTTTAATTTGTCTTAATATATAAATATATATATTTAAAGTAGGGAAAGAAGCAATTTATTTGGCTGGTGCCCTATAATCCTTTAATCTTGCAGCACTCCGGCACAGTGGGCGTATGGAGGCAGTGTCCACAAGCCCTTCTGAAAACCCACACAGCCGCAAAGAATCGCTGAGCAGATTGTTAAACTTAACTAGCGAGACGGTACTCAAGCGATTACCATTAAAGGGAGAGAACTGGCTACAAATATTTCAAGTGTAGATCCGCCACCATTAAGTTTTCACTTTTTTATAGGCTGCTTAATACTTCATTTATCGTTGTTCAATTTAATTTTTCTTAATCTATAAAATACTAGCTTTCCGCCCGCGGCTTCGCCCGCGTGGACTACACGACGTTATCCCGCGGGAATCTGATGTTTTTCCGGGATAAAAAGTAGCCTATGTTCCTCTCCAGGCTACAAAGTATCTGTGTCCCAAATTTCAGCCAAATCCGTTCAGCCGTTTTGGCGTGATTGAGTAACAAACATCCAAACATCCAAACATCCAAACATCCAAACATCTAAACTTTCACATTTATAATATTAGTAGGATAGTAGGATATATTTAAAGTAAAGCAATTTGTTTGGCTAGTGCCCCATAATCCTTTTATCTTGCAGCACTCCGGCACGGTGGGCGTATGGAGTCAGTGTCCGCTTTTACAAAAAAATCATATTTATGCCGTCTACCATCAAATTAACACTTTATTTAGTAATATACCTAATCACCAAGCCACCGCAGTGTAAGAATTCTATAATGTGACCAAACTATCCTGCTTATGTACTTCATTCATTTGACTTTGACCGATTTGGCGCAGTGGTAAACTACCTTCCTTCTGCACCAGAGGTCTCGGGTTCGATTCCCGAACAAGACAAATATTTGTGTGCATGAACATGTCTATTTGTCTTGGTCTGGGTGTTTTCTATGTATATTAAGTATGTATTTACAAACAAAAAGTATTTAAGTATATATTTATCCGTTATCAAATTCACGTAGACACAGCTTCTTAAGAAATTAACTACGGGCTTAGATAATTGGTGTGATTGTAAGAAAATATTTATTAATTTATTATTATTCATTGTTTCCTATTTTGATTTGCCTACAGCAATCTTAAGATTTATTTATCTATACTATAGAAGTAAAGATACTATAGTATAAAATAGGCAATTTGTCTGGTTGGTGCCCCATAATCCTTTTAAAATCCTGTGTGCAGGCCTTCCGAAAACCCACACAGGCACAAAGAATGGCTGAGCACATTGTTTCACGTTACTCTAGCTAAACGATACTCTAGCGGTTTTCCATATTTTTTAACCGACTTCTAAATCAAAAAGGAGGTTCTCTATTCGTCTGTATGTATGTTTTTTTTTTGTGTATGTCCACCGATTACTCAAAGACGGATGGACCGATTGAAATGATTTAAATGTTATTACATCAGGTTGGTTTCCAAGTTGGTCCCATTTTTTGAAATTTTGAAATCGGTTCAGTAGTTTTCATGAAATCTTGAAAATACTGTCGTTTTCGTTACCACCTTATGTGAATTTAATACGTATCTTTAGGCATAACTCCTTTGTTTATAAACCGATTTAGATGATTCTTGTTTTGTTAAAAAGGGGATACCTCAAGGTATTTTAACCGACTTAAAAAAGGAGGTTTTCAGTTTGATCACATACCTTTTTACCAGAATACACGTAATTACTGTCTATGATGATAGAGCCAACAAAACCATCAACTGCAAAGATGCGGCCCGAAATCACAACCACTTTTTGTTTTTGTTTTTTATTCACAACGGGGTAGCACTTAGCCTTCATCACACCTGATGTTAAGTGATGATAAGGCTGAAGGTGGAAGCGCACTACTCCCGGAATCCTCAATCAATGAGGAACTGGCTATCTTATCTCTAACTGCCGGAACACAATGATGCTGAAAACATCATTGTTATGGCGTTACTTAGATAAGATGGTGGTAGCTAGCCAGGCGGACTAAGAACAAGTCCTACCACCAACCAAACCGAATACAATATGTACCCCCACTGGGAATCGAACCCGGAACCTCTTGGTCTGAAATCGGTGGTGTGAACCACTAGACCACAGAGGTGTTTAAACCTACTCTAGCATTTTTTCAACAAAATTCTTTCTATTCTTAAGAAATGTGCACTTTCAGAACGCACATCCATAACTGTTATAGTTTCAGAAAACGGTATTACATAAAAATGTCGTTGGGAGATTTTCATTCGATTCCGAGTTCCTGAAAGACTTTTCAATTTAAAAACATTTTATCTAACTTGAGACGCGTACTAGCACTTTGTACCCCTTAAGGCGATACTCGGAAAAATTATGCTAAAGCGAGATAGCAATGAGAAAACGACGCGCGCGGGAGCGAGACCGCGATTTTGCAGATTACGCAAAAAAATCACAAAATCACTTCGTATTAAAAAACTATAGCAATTTTTAAAAAAATGCGTCTACGCGATCCTAAATATTATTGGTGTCCACTAATTAAACCAATTTTCAATAGTATATGTAACCCCAGTCGAGAATAATCTTGATATTTCGTATTTTTAGAGGTATTTTCGAAAAGAAAAAGTGTCGAGGCAAAATCATAAAATCATGTTTCTGAAACTATACGATTCTAGATAAAGGTATGAAGAAATATATATCTTATTGCCAGATTTATAACAACTCTAACCGTCCTATAGTTTTATATCAAAAAGTCCATACTTTTTCCGAGTAGCGCCTATTGAGTCATAACAAAAGAATAAGAATAGATTATATAGAAGACAGTTTTTTAACTTGTGATTACAAAATAAACATTTTATTTGAGATTTGATCATTTTATTCCTATCAATTAATCGACTACTAATAGATGTTTTATATTAAAATAACTAGTATTATATTCAAATCCAATTAACGTTTCAAAGGAAAACCTTGTGATTTGAATTTTGACATAAGTATTTCTAACAAGCTGACCCGGCAAACGTTGTTTTGCCATATAATAGTGGACCCGGTCACCAACATCTTGTGTGTGTGTTTATACACCAAAAGTTGCCTACACCAGACAACAGATAGCGCTAGTTACACACTACCAATAAAGGGGCCCAAGCTTGGTCTCTATTCCCTACATATAAAAAATTACTCTGTGAAGTAGAGTGAGTGTCAGATAACTCTGCGCGACTGGGGCATTTTTGGCGCTAGTTACAGTACATTTTTTTATTCTAAGCTTATAGAAAAGATTAGTATTCGACTTTGACCGCGCAGACGTCAGTGATTACATACTCTTTGGAAACGGCAATGGAATAAATGACAGTTTTGTATCGAAGGTACGACAGTTAAATGATTTTTCATAGAAAATTACAATTTTTACTCAATTTTCCGGAATAATAAGTAGCCTATGTTACTCTCCAGCTCCCAAACTATCCCCATTTCAAATATCACGTCGATCCGTTGCTCCGTTTTGGCGTGAAAGAAGGACAAACAAACAAACAAACAAACAAATAAACAAACAAACAAACACACTTTCACAATTATAATATTAGTATGGATTTCATTGCTAAATTCTAGGAATTAATATTATTAAACAAGTCCAGCCAATCGTTCATAAGAATGATTGGAACATTCATCGAAAGTTGAAATTGAGTAAGTATTATTGGAAATGAAGTATTAAAAAAAAACTTTCGCCCGGCCAGTGAAAGGTCGTGTGGGTTCGACTCCCATCGGAGCTAGTTGTAAGACGGGTCGTTTTTTCTAATACCTAATTCATTATTCAATTATAAAAATTGCATTGGGAACGCAAAAAGTAATTTAATAAGTAGTTTTTTTCATAATCCGAAGGTAATTGTATTAAAACCAAACAAAAGAAAACCCACCATCTTAGCTTTTATAGGCGAGACGAGACTAACAAGCCATTTTGCAAACCACGTGTCATAAATACGAAGAAGCATTAAGGAAATGTCGTCAGCCATAAAGTGGGTAAACGTAATAGCTAGCTGTTTGTATAATTAATGATCGTAGGTATTTTTGCGATTTATAGGTCGACGGGGTGGGGCCGACCGACCTTTTAACGACTTTCGATGGTGAAAAACAAGGGTGTTGCTGAATTGTAATATTTGTTTCAAAAGTAGGATTAATGGAAGAAACGTTTAAATCTTCCAAAACAAATTAAAATTATTTTACATTTACAACTTAAAATTATCAGAAAAGCTAACAGTAAAGAGGAGTTGTGCCACGGATATCAGAAGCAATGGAGGTAAGTATTACAAATATATAATACTAGCTTCCGCCCGCGACTTCGTCCGCGTAGACATTCGAAAAAATACTTAGGGGACCAATTACCAGGATAAAAAGTATTCTTTGTTTTAATTTCATAAAAATCCGATCAGCCGTTTTTACGTGATTAGGCGGGTCCTCCCTCACCAAGCGAGCAGCCTCGCGCGAGGCAGAACGTTTGCCACGTGCGGCGGGCCTCGCACGACGCCTATATGTACTTACATCTACATTAAGTACATGTAAGTACTTAATGTAGAAATATTAAGTACTTACATCTATCATGCACCTGAGCGAAGGCAGGGCGGATCGCCAGTAAATCATCACAATCTCATCATTTCACCCGCATGAGACACACTACTTGTCTTGCCATAGTTGTCTACTACTTGTCTCAAAAAGCTTAGGTAATAAATATGCTCCAACGTTGGTAATATATGCGTGTAGAAAACATGTCCTAAACAGTATTAAAAACGTTCACCTATCTATTCCAACACATGGTCATTCACCGCTGAACATCCATTGACATTTACTAGTAAAGTCAGCAAAAAAAGACAAAACTATTTTGTAAACATTACTGGCTATAACTGCTATAACTGGCAAAGAACATGATCTTTCTGTACTTGGGTCATCACATCAATGACTTGGGTGCTTTATTCTACTAATGTTATACTGGGTGGCGCAAAAGTACTGGCACTATTTGGTTCAGCTACAACTTTTTTTCTAAATTAGAAAACTAGAATTCGTTGTTTATATACATGTATATGTATGACAGTCAATATTTATCTCTAAACTAGCGGCCGCCCGCGGTTTCACCCGCGTGGTACCTGTTCCCGTGGAAATATCGGGATAAAATATAGCCTATGTCACTCGGGAAGACTGTAGCTTTCTAACGGTGAAAGAATTTTCTAAATCGGTCCAGTACTTTTTGAGTTTATTCGTTACATACAAAAATACAAATCTTTCCTCTTTATAATATTACTAGCTGTTGCCCGCGACTTCGTACGCACGGTAAAGTTACTTTTGTATTTGTTTATTTTATGTGTAATCTACACTTCCTTCCAGTGACCGCAAGGTATTATGTGTGTGTATATGGGTGTAGGTCTCGGAAGCGCGGGATTCAGTGTTGCGCTCGCGATTGCTTGTTAACCGAGCTTCACGGTCCTCATCGGTTTCAAAAGCACGAAGTAACCTCATCCTCTTAGTTGACCTAGAGCCTTGCGATAAATTACCTACAATTTTTTTTCTAGGTATTTCAAATAACAATAATCGTAATCAAATCACAATAATCAATGTCCGTTTTCCAACAATTCAAATTCAAGTATAGTTTACGTATTTTTAATTCATTAAAATCACAATAACTGAGTTTTCTCAGGGTGTCAGCTGTCAAGAGTAAGCAATTTATAGTCCCACACTTCTGTCTGTTCCGGTGACAGCCGTGGCAGAGGAGCCACTTGCAATACGAAATTAGCTGTCAAAATGGACTGTCCTGTATGTATCGTATGGAAACTGTTTTAGTTCCAAAGATTATCACTGCAACAGAAAAGCACGTAAGAAGCCATCATGTAAAGTATTTTTTTATTTTTTTTATTGATTGATAGGCAAGCGCTTGTCCGCTATCACGCCCCTAAGCGTTCGTTGATGCGATCTACGATGAATCGCGCTTGCCTAATGCCGTACACACCGGACCAACAAAGGCCAACGAACGCCATCAAAGAGGTTCTGTTTTCCCCTCTGTCTCAATCAGATGATCAGAAACTCCGAATGTGAACTGGAATCGTGAAATGAAGGTCCTAGTAATCCTTTACCTAGCTTTAGATTGATCTTCGAAGGCCAGAAACGTGAAGCAAGCAATGCCTGATGTCGTTCGTTGGCGTGCGTGGGGCCGCCGCCTGCCGGTCCGTACACAGTCTAAAAGGTACCGGTATAAAATATACTAAGAAAAAACCGGTCAAGAGCCAGTCGGACTCGCGCCCCGAGGGTTCCGTACCATCTTTTCTTTTATAAAATAGAAAAAACTACAACTGTGCTTCACCCAAAGCGACCTGCGAGTATGTAGGAAGGAGGACATTTTAAACGTAAAAATGTTTTCATCGGCGTGGCATATTCGTCCGAGAATTCGCGATGTAGAATATTGCAGTTTTTGGTCAGCTCCATCTTTTGACCGATAGTGGAACTAATATAATTTTTGTTGATGATTTCTGAAAAAGTTTACTATTTAGAGACATTGTTTTATTTTAAGAAAAAAATATTGAGAGTGTGCAAGCAGCGCTCTATTATATGATACCCTCTATGCCCTAGTAGCCGCACTTCAAATTTTTAAGACCCCCTTTCAGCCCCTATTGAAGAATTTTTATTTGTCTCTTATTTTCAAAATAGTTGGGCAAACGTCGTCTAAAACTATTCCAAATTTCAAGTTGATATCATTAGTAGTTCTCGAGATATCCAGCTGTGACAGACAGACAGACTTATAAGTCTGTCTGTCTGTCACAGTCGCACCATAAGGGTTCCTTTTTACCAGTTTGGTTCGGAACCATAAAAATATCATTATCATTAATTCATTATTTGTCTTAAGCATGGTATTAGGTACATTATTGAATTATACAAATAAGGGAAAATATCCTAAAATTGGTTATATGTCTAAGTAATATCACAGAAAAAAACTTTTACAAACTTTTGACCTAGAATCATAAAATTTGGCAAACTTCAAATCTTACAGAACAAATAAAGGTAAAAAAATAATGGTAATTTATAGTTTAATCACTCAAAAAACTAATACAAACTTACATTTGTAGTTAATTTCATACAAAATGTGAGTCAGTTTGTCTACGTTTTATAAGATGATACGATGATAAAAAGTACCCTTTATGTTGAACCAGGTTATAAGTTATACTACACAAAATTTGGTAAAAATCCGTCCAGTAGTTTTTGCATGAAAAGCAAACATACAAACAGACGCCCGCAAATATAAGTTGGTCAACGTTTTTTTTTAATATAAAGAAATTTTCCCGCAATAAAAGGTACCCTATATGTTGAACCAGGTTATAAGTTATTACTACACAAAATTTGGTAAAAATCCGTCCAGTAGTTTTTCCCTGAAAAGTAAACATACAAACAGACGCCCGCAAATATAAGTTTTTCAACGTTTTTTTAATATAAAGAAATTTTCCCGCAATAAAAGGTACCTTATATGTTGACCCAGGTTATAAGTTATTACTACACAAAATTTGGTAAAAATCGGTCCAGTAGTTTTTGCGTGAAAAGCAAACATACAAACAGTCGTTATCAACGTTTTTTTAAATATAAAGAAATTTTTCCGCAATAAAAAGTACCCTATATGTTGACCCGGGTTATAAGTTATTACTACACAAAATTTGGTAAAAATCCGTCCAGTAGTTTTTGCGTGAACAGCGAACATACAAACAGACAAACAGACAAACAGACAAAAATTTTATTATCTATCGTTTTGGGGTCTATATCCTGTACACATCACATAGCAGTAATTATTTTTAAAAACTATTCCATGTACAGACTTTTTTTCCGTTTCTGTTTTATTATATGTATAGATGATTTAAAGATGATGTCTCTTAAATGGTGACCTCCAGAGTTGACGCACATTTGAGCCATATTTATGATATTTTCCATAACTTGCCGTAACACTTCCTGCGATACGTTCCTTTTCTTGAAAAATTTTTCCTTTTAGGGCTGCTAGAGTCTGTGACTTGTTCAGATATACTAGAGATTTCAAATAACCCCAAAGAAAGAAGTCTGGACAGGTCAGATCGGGTGATTTTAAATAGTCGACGAAATTCACGTTGTGTTTTTATCACTGATCTAATTTATTACTTAAAAACATTGACACGATTATTCCACGTTCTTGCAGAGTATATCGGTCCATGTTTATTTTTACTGAATTTTACATCTGTTTACTACACAGTTTTCAACATCAGGATGTCAAATAAAAAAGTACTGGCACTATAAAAGTAATTTTTATAAGTAGTGCCAGTAGGTACTTTTGCACCACCCAGTAAAAGACAAAGTTTGTTGGTTACTTTATGAGCCGTAGACATGAGCGTAATTGGAAGTAATTTTTTAAACAGCGAAATATTGACATAAAATACTATTTATCTCGTTTTACACTACAGGATCAGGAACCACGCGGGTAAAGCCACGTGCATCTGGTACTGGTTATTTTTATAAGTAACGGCATAAATGTTGTAAAAAAAAAAACAAAATATATGTAGCTTACTTCAGCAAAAAAAATATAACATGCAAGATGCACCGCCCGCCCGTAAAAAATTGCACATACACCCACGAAAATACTAGTGCACAATACCTGCATTTAGCAAGACTGCAATACACCTTGCACCTTCGCTGATTAGACTATAAGGATGCCCCGGGTTGGGGAGAAACACGTGTTGCTTGTTTGTATTTTTTTTTTTTTGCGGAAGTGAACTACATATATTTCGTTTTTCACAATGGTTAAGGACTTCCGCCAAGTGACGCCTTATTCAATCAAATAGTAACATAAATGTTTAAGTAACTTATTTTGGAATTTGAAACATAGCGTGATGTCTTGACAACCTTGCCGATGCCGCTATCTTTGGAGGTCCCGGGTTCGATTCCCGGTCAGGTAAATATTGAAAACGAACTTTTCAATATTTAATTAGATATGGGTGTATGTTATACAATGTGTTAAAACCCGTTGTTGTTTGAAATTCCATAATCTAGCTTCGAGATGATCGAAGTGTTCAAGCTACTAAAGTTTGGTATTGGAACAATGTATATTATTATGATGGTGTCCAATATTTATTTATTTATGATTATTTTTAATTTCTCTGCAGTCGGTACTCCGCAGTGTCTTTTGAAGCACGTTTTCATCCCGCCCTCGCTCCTTTGTAACCACTCGACTTTGTGTTGGCAACTCGAGAGACGGACTACCTCAACAGCGCACGTGCGTCACTTATATGTGTACTGACGTTCCTACGTACCACGTACCTAAATTGAGTACCTGCATAGATACTTTTAATTTTTGTACATTAAAAAAGGGGCACAAAATTACTCAGCTGTAAATATAAGGCCGACTGAAAACTGCGATCACGCACCGGACGAAGCGACGTTCCATGGGCAGGCCCCCCCACAAGGTCAAGTTCCTTACTTTGATCCTTTAAGAAGGCTTATGCCCAGCTCGTGGCATCGTGCGGCTGAAATGATGATGATGAAGCAGAAGGCAATTGTTTCATTTCTTTCATCAAAAGCATTGTTCATTTATTATATTACAATTAAATAATAATAGTCGATATCTGAAAGAAAAGACTCGCCTTTAAAGATCCTCTATAAAGTAAGTAAGAGAACTCTTCTTTTTTTTTGTCATTTTTCTCTACCTCCTTTCAATATCACCAGCTCAAATCGAACTTGGATTTCTCGTATACTTACAACCAAAGTAAACACAAGAAAAATAATAAAAAGCACACACAACAAACGCTTAATAGGTTTCCGTGAACAAACAAGTGCGTCATGAAAAGGCCTTCCATCAGTATCGGCCACAATCTGGTCTCACGATCTTTCAATCAACGCGCCGAGTCGCGAGCCTCAGATTAGGGAGTTAGCGGGGACCAAAACAAATTGGCCGTCTAATTAGATAGTTCGGGAGTGGCCGACGGGATTAACTCTAAATGAATGAATCAAACTTTGTAACCCTCCCCATGAAGTCACCGGTAGAAAGGTGGCCGAAATATCAAGAGATGATGAAGTCAATCGTTATTGTAATCGTTATCGTATTATTTTGTATGAAAACTAGATCAGCGCCTCTTTCCATCGTGTATGAATCTAAAATTCAATATTAATTTTGCAACAGCACTTTGACAGCTTTTTACAGATGATAGAGATTACCCGACAGATTTCGTATAAAAAAAATATATAAGGTCTACTTTACTTAAAGCTTTAACTTTTAAATAGAAGAAGAAAAATACAACTACTTAAAACTCTGTCTAACATTACAAATGGGAAAAATTGGTATTTCCCTGCTCGATCGAATCAGAAATGATGAGATCCGCAGGAGAACTAAAACAACCGACATCGCTCGAAGGATTGCATCATTGAAGTGGCAGTGGGCGGGACACATAGCGCGAAGAACCGATGGCCGTTGGGGCGGAAAGGTTCTCGAATGGCGACAACGTACCGGACGACGTTCCGTGGGCAGGCCCCCTATAAGGAGGACCGACGATCTGGTCAAGGTCGCGGGAAGACGCTGGATGCGGGCAGCGCAGGACCGATCGTTGTGGAGATCCTTTGAGGGAGGCCTATGCACAGCAGTGGGCATCGTTCGGCTGACATGATGATGATGATGAAATATTTACGCAAACAAACTCATTGTTTATTGCATGAAAACAGTTCCTCAAACTACTTACTAATAGTTTATTTTCAAAAATCATTTTCTTCAATAAGTAATAAACTGTCATTTTCCCTTTCGTCACCACTGGCAACAAATGGAATTTTTTTCTCGTTTGTCCCCAGTGGCAACGAAGCCAGTGGTGACGACTGGGAACAAGGGACTGAAACATGCGATTAGGTTTACCTTCCTTTACTTAGATACCTACATGGAATATTTTCCAATAGTCTCTAAATAACGGCGATGCCGGTATAGAGAAATTTCCATATAAATAGATTGTTTTTGTTTGTTCCTACTAGTATTTAGATATTCACACTGACTGATTTTGAAGTGATAGAAAGTTGGTTTTCTTCTTTTACCAGTAAGTATAAATTATTTTAATGATAATAATGTCAACTAACCTTTTTCAACTTAGTTGTATATACTTAGGACCTGTTTCACGTAAGATCTCATTAGCGGTTACTTGACAGATAGTTCATACAAATCTGTCAATTAAACTGGAAAGTATCTCATAATCGGACATTGTGAAACTGGCACTTAGTCTAAAACTAATTTATTTAAATTAAAATTAGTTATTTAACTAAGAAACATAAACACTTAAGGTGCATGTAGTCGTGAAACGATCATTTTTGAGGCCCTAAAACTCATAAATTAGCCTACTGATGAATCCAGAATTAATATATATTAAATATTGATATATAAACTTCAATCTGAGCATTTAAAAAAAACATAGTCTTTAAGATACTATTATAAAAAAAAAACATTGAAATGAAGCTGTTTTCAACTTAAAATACGCTACTGCTTCTAAACTACAAGTGATATTTTCACGTTTCTTTCAGGAAAAGATTGCTAACTGGTTTAACTTAAAACTGAGCATTTTTCGTTTTAAAATAATACATAGTCTTGACGAAACGTGTGTTTAAGCTGTTTTGGTGCGGGTAGCGGGCGGGAAAATTAGGCCACTTTTCTATGCCCAAGGTCGTTAGCGATACCACGGGCCTTAAGCGCGGACGGCACTCGTGTTTTGCACTCAAATTTTTTATTATAGGTACTGGGCCAATATTGGTAAAATGCAAGTGGATACTGCAAGAATAAACCTAACACCATGAGTAAATGAATGTATCAATTTGGTTATTGAGAATGTTTATTGTTTATGGTATGAAATATGAATCAAACTTTTTTTAATGTGTGACACATGTTTTGTGCTGGATTACCTATTTTTACATTTTAACTAGAGGATATCATCTTTATTACGCCTAGGTACCTGCATGCTACGCTTTTCCCCAAATCATATTAGGTATCAGGTATAATAATGTGGAGACTCCTTACCATGCTTCAACCCAAGTTTTCGTTAAATTGTATGTTGATCTTCAAGTTCGATGGTTCGAATGGTTACAAAATAAACACCCCTGGCTTAGCCGATCGATCGCCTCCTCGATGTATATTTTCTGTAATTAAATTCTTAATACGTAGGCTTAGAGGTGTTTAATTGAAATCTTAACTTGTACTGTATACTCGCTTAATTTAATTTGAACGGCACTGCTAATGAAATGAAGTCCTTTAGTAGTCAAATAAGCAAGTCTTGGGTAACAACTTGTACTAAGTTCTGTTTTACATACTTTGAAGATTATAAAAGTTTATAATAGTAGCTAAAAGCACAGATAATATAATACTATAAAAGTATGAACATAATTGACCTCTGCGTGAGTGCAGATGCTTTAAGGCAAAAATTAAATTCATAACGATATAAATAAACACGAAACATTGGTCTGTTTTAGGTCGAGAAAAACGAAAGATATCATCATTATAATTTCTCACAATAGTTTCGACAAGGCTTGTTGTAAAAATTGTTAAAATAATTAGAACGGTTTGTACCTACGGCTTTTTTAAATTTAATAATAGATAGGTACAAGTTTTTATTTGCTCAATAGTTGTACCACCTTTAAAAACAAGTTTTAATTGTTGAAACACATGAACACATCCTAGATTCCCTCTCGTACTATTAATTGAGTAATTAAAAAGCGCACTGTTAATTAACAAACATAGATTTTGATTCAATCACAATTTGGATTTTAATCTACTTACAACAACAATCTACTTACTATTAATATTTTATTTTATTTATTAAACACAAGGGTTACGATACAATAAGAGGTAAAGTTGGTCATTTGGGATGTAATAGGGTCTGGATCTAATAAATTGATTCTGAAAATTCTTTTAGCGCACCTGCAGTATGATATACATTACTTATTCCTGAGTAACATAGGGTATACTTTACCCCAATATAGGTACTCACAGGAAAGGGTAGTACCACGCGGGTGAAACCGCGAGAAGCAGCTATAAAATCTGTTTTTTATTAACAATATCAATCTTACAGATTTTATTTCATAAAACACAATGATTATTAGTGTTTTCGCCAACATTATAATCTTAAACAACTAGTGAATAAATATGTAAAAGAAAATAATAAATTAGCCATCGTGAGACAAATTTTCTCATCAAACAAAAAGCTCTTCAAAATGTTTTCGTAAAAATCCGTCTGGAGGTTATCCAATTTGAAACATTAAGCCATTTGTTAAACTAGATTAAAGGGACAAACCCTCCATTATTTAAAAATAATTAAGTAGATTTTCTTCACTAATCCGGTTACAAAAATGGCCTATTATTAGCAAAGATTCAAAATGTTTTCTTTTATGAAATATTCAGAAACCTTTTTCGTGAAAATCTTAAATAAATACGCTCTTTTGGTTGTTGCCAACTTCTATAGAAGAATAGTACAATCGTATGAATATAAAAGCTTAAAATGAAAAGAGGTTTATTTTAAGAAATCGCCAAGTCAATGACGAAAATCCGTAACACACTAAATATACAATAAGAGCTGGTTCGTTTCTGGTATACCTTAGTAGCGGCTTTGAGGTTGAATACCTTTAAGGCTTTGAAATTCAATAATAATGTTTACTCTATCAAGATTTCCCAGTAATTTTGCCTGAAGTTTGTTCACAACATAATATTTCCGCTTGAACTGTAAATACAATAAATAATTCATTTCAGTTCGGTATGCTCTTTTGTTTTCTTTTCAATAAGTTATTTTATTACTATGGGTTGTTACTAGGTATGATGTTTTATCATGATCGTCATCATTATCTTCTGACATTTTCATTGGCCCCACTGCTGTGACAGAGGTCGTTATTTAAGGCTATTAGGCTATCTTAGGCTTTATGTAAGGGCTATAACTTGTTCACTGACTATAACCCACCACGGCGGCTGGCGCGGGGCGCGGGCCGGTCGGCCGCTTGCTAGGGTGTGATGCACTGTCCTGTTGTCACTCCGAGCGTTTGATTGCAAAGCTAATTGAGTAATTGGTGTTCTTTTTTGCAAAAAAGATTTTCTTAGGCAGTTTTCACACTGCACTGCGCTCCGTCGCGAAGCGCGTAATAGCGCGGGATTTTAAAAAGTACTTACCACAGAACACGGAAAGATTTTTTGTACTTACCTACTTATGTAGTTATGCGCGTACATCAATAATTGATGTACAAATTATTAGTATAAAAACTAATAATTTTATATACTTAAGTATTTGAATGTAAATTCTTTTTGGAAAATAAACAATTACCTATGTTATTGAAAAATGGAAAATGAAGAAGGTATTTAGAAAAAATCGTCCGTCTCACAACCAGCTATTTATTATTTATGTACTGAACTGCACACGCAACGCGGCGCGGCAGCGCAGTATGAAGATTTGTGCTCCAGGCCGCGTGCGTGGAGAACCGCCTAGTCATTGTTTTAAGTGCGGATTTGATTTCCATTGTAAACGAAATCAAATTAAAGTGTATAACCCAGTTAATAATCAAGTTTTCGAATGCTCGCTCGAAGTAGAATAACGCAGAAAAGACAGCTGTTGATGGGATCTTTCATTCAATTTAAGTGTGCTAGCTCATTAATTTTATCGTACATAAAACGTCAGACCCACTACATCAGAGTATTGCTGTGGTGTTGCTCTAAAATCTCCTCTAAACTGAAAATTTCATTACTTGCAAAAGGAGATGGATACTTACAGGTTTATACTGTTTTTTTATTAGTTCACTTCCTTTAACAAGACGCAAGCACACTTTTGCTGAGACATTACTCGGTGATAGGTATACTTTTATAATGTCCACGTGTTACTACATTTTTTTATGAGCTGGGGCCTTAACCTACCCAATATTACTTTTTTACAGCCGACCATCATCACGGCTGCAATGTTTCTCGAGATATTAGATACAGCATTTTATATCAGGTCAAGAATCAAGTATAAAATTTTATGGCTGACATTACATTTCGACGCCTTTAAAAGGAATATAATAGTATGAACCCCGTAGACTGAGTTTTAATATGTTTGTTCTGATGGTTTTCTCCGTGAGAAAACCTGTTCAAAAAAGGTGCGGCTTATTAATTAGGTAACTTATAGTATTTCCTGTTATATGCATTATGCGTAATATGTACCTAATACTTACAGTGTAACGTATTCACTTTTGTAACTTTGCTTCTTCCACTTCCACCTTCAAACTAATGGATACTAAACTTTTAATTGAAAGCGTTAAGTTTCTTGTTGCTACAGTACCTACATTATAGCATGATGACGGGTTCCAAATGGAAAATTTCAATGAGCAAATTCAAATTATTGTCTGCCTGTTACACAAGTCCCATCTAGTTGACCGATAATATCATAGAAAATAAGTTATATTTTAATAATAACGTCTCTTAATGCTAGTAGATTATAAAAACACTTCACAAAACATAATAGTAGTTTAAGTGACTGCTGCATAATGAGGGGTATTAAAACACAAGTGGGAGTTTAAAAAACGAGCCTTGGCGAGTTTTTTAATAGTATCCCACGAGTGTTTTAATACCGAGTTATGTACAGTATCATACACTACTTTATCTACACTCATTACATTTATTATATGTTTCAAAAATAAAGCAAAACAATATCTATATATATAAAAATGAATCCCTATTTCCCTTGGTCACGACATCACGCGTGAACGGCTGGACCGATTTGGCTAATTTTGGTCTTGAAATGTTCGTGGAAGTCCAAGGAAGGATATAGGGGTAGGGTAGGGTAGGGGTAGGGTAGGGTAGGGTAGGGGTAGGGTAGGGTTGGGTAGGTGTAGAGTAGGAGTAGGGTAGGGGTAGGGTAGGGGTAGAGTACGGGTAGGGTAGGGTGGAGTTGGGGGTAGGGCCACGGGAACGAAGTCGCGCTGGGTCAGCTAGTTAATTATAAAATGTGAATTAGTGCCAAACCCCACTCATATAGGAGTCTATACGGTCTAACTCTATACCTTCGCGCAACGCGGGTTTTCCGTACCGAGACGGAAGGCCCGCGTTGCTCGAAGGTCTATACCTTCTAAATTCAAAATTCAAATTTTTAAAGTTTCTTATTGTTGCCGGCTAAAGAAGGGCTTGAAAGAGTTGGAAGTCAGGGCCGGTAAATCCTACGGTTGCCATGGAGACTGTAAAATTAAGAAACATAAGTGTACTATAATAAGTGATAGCTATATCCGGTTGTATCATAATGACCATTATGAAACACTTTTATTTTTTAAAGTTGACTATGGCATAAAGTGTATCATTATACGTTCAGGCATGAGTTCATAATTATTCGAATATTATAACATGAGTGTAGATAAAAAATAATATACATGTACAGTCACGAGCAATAATATGTAAACAACATAGAACTTTTTCGTATTACAATATTGAAAGACTTCTGTGACAGGGATTAATTTTCTTTCGCAACGCTTCAATGTAACAAAGTTCTACGTTGTATACATATTATTGCTCGTGACTGTACCTGATAGTCAATAAAATTTTATAAAGTAGGTAGAGAGAATGAAATCAAAATTCAGCGTACGATAAATTAAAGTGCTAACAACTACCAAATAGAACCTTATTATTCCCGGCCCAGAAATAACTGCCCAGAACCTAATTCAACTTAGTTAAGTCGACATCCAATTGTTATTACTTAGTTCACGGCTGACTAAGTTTAGTCCGCATACTTATTCGGCTTAGTTTAGTCTGCATCCGACTGAGTTTAGCCTGCAGTCGTGAATTTTTTTGTCACATCTAACTAATATACAGTGTTCCAGCAATTAACATGACCAAAGCATTAGGTGATTTATAACTACCTACGTTTTTCATCTCTTCACGTCACCGAAAGAAGTAACACGTCACTTTCTATTAAGTGACGGTTACTTCTTTAGGTACGGAAGATTGAAACGTCGTGTAATTTAAAACGTAATTATTCGAAGAGAAAGGGCAATATAAAGTTAGTGGCTTTTAACATGTTGAAGAGCTCCGCAAACTGCGGTTGTTTCTCGCCCGGAACTTTGATGTAAACTCACTCCTTGGTATTACACTTATCGCATGCAAAATGGGGATGATTTGAATAATTTCCTTGGAGGATTTAATGAGAATACTACACTTTACTTATCCTTGATTCAGACGAATGTTGGCTTTGTGTGGCTTGCGCATTTGCAACTGAGTGAGTAAGATACTATGAAATAAAAAATATTGTAGTAGGTGAGATGTACAACAGTCACGAGCAATAATAATATGTATACAACATAGAACTTTGACACATTGAAGCGTTCCGAAAGAAAACGATCAGTATCACAAAGTCATTCAACATTGTAATATGACATAGTCCTATTTGCTTACTTACATTATTATTGCTAGAAGTTTTTGAACAGGTGACTTGGTTTTCTAATATCGAGTACGTAAAAGAAGTAAAGAAAACCCCAACAATCTTTCAAATAGCTAATAGCTAATTTTGTTTTGCAAGTAGCTCATCCACCACCGCTGTCACCGGGTCAGATAAGTTGTTGCACTCTACTCTACCTTCTTCTTCGTCGGGTCAATAGTTCAAATATATTACCTTTAAAGCCATTTCCAGTAAGTATCGGGCAACGGCATTATCAGTCACCGAGTTCAACGCTTCCCTTCTGCCTACGGTGGGCGCCATCGTTCCAGCAGGCTCCACAGTTGCAGTGCGTCTGTGTGTAGTCGTTTTTTTTGCGTTGAATGTCCGACCATTTCCTATTGAAATAATCGCACGTCCAACAACCTTCCGGACAAACGGGGGAAGGAGGCAGTGAATCCTCATGGATACCCTTACAGCCGGCTGCAAGGGTTATGTCGGACTCTTACCGACTAAATACTGCCTGAAATCAGCCGTTACCTGGACGGGTAATTCAGCTTATCGAAGGTGACCACGTCCCTGGAGGGCCGTGGCGCAGCGGTGTTGTCGATGGAGCCCCATCTTGTTATTTATATACTTGCAGCGTCCAACCTGAGTTCACAGTCTGTTTAGGGATGTTTAGACTCTACCTTGCTCACTGAACCTATCGAAACTTATTATTCTAAGTAGCTTTATTTACCATAAAGTGATAGAAGTCTTACATTTGCAGTAAGTACAAAACTAGTTTTTGAGCTACTATCGAACGTCCATGCTGTGGTCCGTACCAACACGTATGACATTAATGCTAGAATGTTGAAGACGTCCTTACCTGCACTATACTCAGAACCAAAAAGTAAAAAAAATATCATCATCATTCCTAATTCCGCCACTATTATTTCATCATCATCATCATCATCATGTCAGCCAAACGACGCCCACTGCTGGGTATAGGCCTCCCTCAAGGATATCCACACCGATCGGCACTGCGCTGCCCGCATCCATTATTTATTATTATTATTATTTAGTATAACTCAAATCACAACGGCTGTTCAAACCGTGCTAACATAAATATTAACATAGCATCCTAACGAAGCTACATAGCCCTAGAGCGGTTAGAAACTTGAACCTGAGCAAGTCGGTAAGATATTCATCAAGATTTTCAGCAAACACTTGCTCATTAAACTCTACCATAATATCGAGAGGAGATAGGTTTATTTTTCGTGCTTAATCAAAAGTAGGTACCTAACTACCTACCTAAATATTTCTTTTAGACCAGCTTATTTACAAGTGACTTGTCTACAAGCGTTCACCGAGCCAATGAAAATTAGAAATCATAATCTATGAATATGAAAGAAAAGAAAGATAAGTACTCCAAAACCTTTTCGATGACAGTTACAAAAAACAGAAATGGCACTGAGAAAATTCTCCGCCGCATCTTTTGTCAATACGAATAAGATTATACTTACGGGCGTTCAAACTCTGTCAAATACCCATGCACTGGGGCTACGCTGCCAAACTGCATGGTCGCACTGAGACGCTTACCAACGCTGCACCCACCATGCACGTCCCATTGCAGTGCCCCTAGTGTAAGTTTTTATGTCAAGCAAACGGAATCGAAATAGTTTGCGTTTTTTGACAGAAAAACTTACACTACGGGCACAGCAGTCTATTCCGCATTCCCATTAACTTTTCGATAACAGTTACAAAAAAATCGGCACCATTTGCCAATACAAATAACATTTTTCTTACGGTCCATCGTATTCATTTGACAGTTCATATTGTATCATAATAAATGTCATTCAATACAAATCGCAACCGATTGTTGAATACGATATGAACTGTCAAATTAATACGATTAGCTTACGCAATTGCCCCCCTGTTGTATTCTTTCAATGAATCGGAGAACGGCGTTCAGGCTCTGTCGATTACCCGTGCATAACACCAAGTAGTGTAGGAAATGAAGCTAGTTGACCCCCACAGTAATTCGTCAGTCAGAAAAAACTTTACAACGTGATAAAGTATCAATAAATTAAAAGTATTGTATAAAATTCCAAAGAATAATAATAATAGAAGTTACGTTTTTTTAATGAAAGTCATATTTCATAAATAACTTTTTGAGGAAAAATGCTCCGTTGAAACTTTCTTCACCATACATATTCATGTAACGTATTAAAATGATTTATGAAATATCCAAAAAAATATCCTAGCAGAAACACAAAATTTTACTAAAATATGTGTTTTTGGTGTCACTCGAACCGTAAAATTTCTCCGTCAAACTTTTTTACGGAAATGCTATTTTATTGAAGTTTCATAACCACAAAATGAAAATCTAAAAAATAAACCATGTAATTAAACTATTTTAAAAATTGCCGTTTTACTCGCAGTGGAAAATATCTCTATCTGTTTTATTTATTGATTTAAGTAAACAGTTCACTTTATTTTCAATTACAACAATATCCAAAAAAAAAACCAAAACCTAAAAGGATTTTACATAGAAAAACTTAATTCAGCAATCGGGAGCTGTGAGTACGAAGCGAGGCGTAGCAGCGGGGCGCGGGAGCCGTGCAGGGGTGCGATTCTCTAACGAAGTTTCACCGTCGCATCGTCGTTCACTTCGATTATTTATGTCAAAATTCATAATAAACAAGTGAAAGTCAAGCGACAAAGAACGTCGAGTTTCTTGATTGAATATTAGAGAATCGCACAACAGGACGGGTTCCACGCCGCCCCGCCACCGCGCCGTCGCGCCGCCGCCGTCCGCTTGCGCGATCTATTCTATTTTCACGTATCAATCGTCGAGGCAAAATAATTATGTTGACATTGTCTTTACCAAATAGTTGTATAAATAGTAGACCGAGAGGCGACCGTCGGTAATTCTACCTACTATAGAGTACCACAATGACATACTCATTGTTAGAAGGCAAAAAGTTACGTTAAAAAAGTTGAGTTGTTGGTGCTGGGGGCTACCGCGTAACTTTATGGATATGAACTTCATACGTTTTTGGGAACTTTAAGTCAATTTTATAAAGAAAATAGCCGCTATCAGTTACTTGTTTTGTGACGTCGGGTATAACGATAACTAGCTAGCAACGTTCAACAGAACAAAGCAGCAAAAATCTATCAGAATAAGGAATTCAAATGACAGTTAAAGCCCATACCCATATCCACATTTCTTAGCCGGTAGCCCCCCAGGTTAGGTTGGCGGCTAGGCAAGCCGCAACCTGGGCCTCTTAGTATATTCATGAAAAAAGTGCGGCTAAAATGATGAGAAAATATGTCATCAGGTACCAGCATGATACGCTGTTCATACGATCAGGCTTGATAGATAGACTAGAAAAATGTGGTCTGCCACGCGCCGTCTTGGCCACTTTGTCAGTTCGAGCGATTTTAGCGGCGGCTTGCGGGGTGGTTTTCATGTCATGGGGTACCAGTATCACACTAACGTCTTACTGTAACTTAGGCCAACCTACTACAAAAAATACTGGTCTGCCGACCCGCAGCCTGGCCGTCTTTTGTGCCCGAGCAATTTTATGTTTGTATTGTTACTTACATCAATAATATGAATGTACAGGGTAACAGGGAAATTCGACCTTAATATTAAACGACACCACTATTTAGGTTATTAATAATGTACTATATCCACCTAAGTTAATCTGCCGATTAATGAAAACACTTCAACATCTTTTTGGCAATACCGCCTTTTTTAACCGCCTCTGTGGTCTAGTGGTTCATACCACGGATTTCAGACCCAGAGGTCCCGGGTTCGATTCCCAGTGGGGGTACATATTATATTCGGTTTGGTTGGTGGTAGGACTTGTTCTTAGTCCGCCTGGCTAGCTACGACCATCTTATCTAAGTCTGACGCTATAACAATGATGTTTTCAGCATTATTGTGTTCCGGCAGTTAAAGATAAGATAGCCAGTTCCTCAGTGATTGAGGATTCCGGGAGTAGTGCGCTTCCACCTTCCGCCTTATCACAACTTATCATCAGGTGTGATGAAGGCTAAGTGCTAACCCGTTGTGGATAAAAAAAAATACAAATAGGTATAATACTCTAGGTAAAGTAAAGACTTATTGACAGAGAAAGCAGTGAAATATAGAAAATATAAATATGTAACGAAATAAGTTTGTAAAAAGAAGAGGATAAATTGTGTAAGACTGTTATTAAAACAAAGTTAAAAGATTACCCTTTTACAGAAATTAGCCTCAGAATGTTAAATTTGCCATTAATTGTTTTTATTGTATTAATATATTATTAACGATTGTGTGTATAGTTTTCAGTTTTACTGTGTAAAATCTGAAGTTCAAATAAAATAAAAAAATATTGTTTGATGTAAAGAAAAAAAATTATACATTACATTCAAAGAATAATAAAAATTGCATTCATTCATTCATGATCATTAAATGGCTTAATTTTCGAAGCATGATAGAGGCACAAAATAAATAGGTACAGAAGACAATCTATATACAAAGTTCGCTCGAGCAACGCACACATAGATACCGCTCACGGACATGATATCTCGGTCTGTCTCGGTCGTGTACGAGCGCGAGTGCTATCCGCTTGAGACACGTGTCTGTGAACTTGTGCAAAAATGGAACGAGAAAAATTATGTTATAATAACTGTTCAGTGGACGGTTGTTTTAATTAAACATTGAACAGTGAATTCTCCCTGATCCATGAGTCAGAGCGTGTGGCCGGAGAGTTTCTTTGATTTGTTACGGCGAGTTTTATAATACCTGGACATTTCCGTGCGGGCAGTATCCACCACCATGTTGTATATAGATTGTCCACATCGATGCTTGGATGGAAGGGCTTAGAAGCGGTTTTGAATCTCGAGCGGAAAGCACTCGCGTGTTTTAATTTGAGCTGGTTTTGGTCGGAGTGTAGATGTTTTTAGTCGAGATCTTTCCAGCTTGACGTTGTTACTCAACTCAATGTGCTCTAACTGTGCGGTGATCGCTTCCTGTCTTTACGAGGTTGAATATAATGACATCATTAAATATTTGCTTCCTCGTCGACATATAAAATCTATCTTGTTTTTAACTTTACCCTCCGGCTTAATCCAGGTCTATTTGCGGCTTACGGGGTTTTTAAAGGAGTTCATCAGTAGGAAGAGGTTTTCCCCCGCTCCATAAAGTCTGCCAGCATCAGGCCTCTTTCGTTTCGTTGCCAAAATCCAGATTGCCCCACTCTTAACTCATCACCGTAAAGATGCCCCAATTTTGCATTGAAATCCCCTGTCACAAACGTGTAGTAGGTTTTGTATAGCTTTGAATGGCTTTAGAGATCTCCCCATACATAGCTTCCACTTCAACATCGTTGTGTTTCGAGGTCGGAGCGAAGACCTGTATGATATGCACCATATACCGTTTCTATATTTTGAGTAGGTGGGTAGCGTATCTAACTACCTTGCTCGACACACTCCCTATGGTGACGACGTTGTTAACGAGGGATTTGTGGACGATGAACGCAACACCACCAATGGACTGCTGGTTACCCACCCGGTGGTATAGCAAGGTATAAGCTGAATAGTAGGATTATCAAGTCCTCTTCCTCTCTTCGGACCTCAGTTATGTCAATGACATCCCATTTTAACTTGCTAATCGCCTCTTCCAACTTGAAAAGCTTCGCGTCGGCCCTTAATGTGCGCGTGCTTTAGGTTACCAGGTGAGCAATTTAACAGGATAGCTTATAAATTGCAAATAATATAAATTTCATCGATTTATTTTTTCATAATCTTGCCATAATCCCTATCCGCTAAAGCGCGCGGAGGCACTCAGTTATTGTTCGCTTGATTTGATATCATCAGGGTATTTCGACTTTTTAATTCCAGCTATTTTCTTCAATGTGGGTGATAATGCAGATGAAATTAGGTAAAGGTTATTATTCTAACTAGGCCTACTATCTAGTACTACAAATTAAAAGGATGTAATTTCTGTTAGTTGTACTACGTCAATTCGCCATATAAAAAGGCCCATTATCCTTTGTGTTAGTTATAGGCTTATAGGTAGGGGTGAGCACGTAAAACATGTGTTGTGATTGATAAAAATACTGCAACATGTCATTTTTAACTGTGTTTAACGTAATGCTTATTTTTTCCTTTCATCAAACAAAATTTTTTTTACTGATTGTCACCGCTCTCTGACCTTAAGTGACCTTAATTGGTATAAAATAAATAATAAAAAATATCTGAATTCAACTTGACTTAATAAATAAGCTCTTTTGAATCGTCTATATTTTTCTACCACCCGTTCAACACTTTTTAAATGATAAGAACAGGCGCAATAAACTTATCAGCTTTAATCATTTGGAGTAACTATATTTACAAAGATTTATATCGTTAACTTTTACAACTGTTTAATAATAATATAACACTAGTTCAGCTAAGGTTATGTGTTACATCAAATCCATGCCTTCGGTCTTTCAAATAGTCGTCTACTTTATAATCGTATATACCGCCCATGAGCGATTTTTTGACATGACATTTGAATTTGTTCAAAGGCAGCTATACTAAATTCTGTGGAACTTCATTAAATATATCTACACTTTCCCCCAAAAACGAACTTCTTTATTATACATTTTTGGATTGCCAAAGATGTTGAAGTGTTTGCATTTCATCTGCAGATTAACTTTCTACGATTTTATCCAACCAACGTGCTTGAAAGTTGCGGTTACTATGTAAAAACTGCTCGCAGCAGTTATTTCGAGTTTCATTATTTATTTTTGTTAACTAATACACCCCTTCTCAAAAATAGCAAATACTCAATAGTGCGAAAAAGAAATAAAAATAAATTAACTAAGAGCAGTAAAGGTTTAGGTTTTGTTTCGCAAAAAACAAATTTAAAGTGAAATATTTCTGAAATGGTTAATTACTATTAATATAAAATATTAGTCTCCTTTAATATTATGGTCGAATTTCCATGCAACCCTCTACATTAATATATGTGGTTGTCCAAATCAAAAGGGACCTTATTGCGGCCGGCACATACGTCTTTATTTTTGTTGTTTTGTATTCGAATAACAGCAATAAAGGCGTAAGTGCCGAGAGCCACAAGGTCCCTTTTGATTTGGACGACCACATATAATAGATGTCAGTAACATTACAAACATAAAATTGCTCGGACACAAAAGACAGCCAGGCTGCGGGTCGGCAGACCAGTATATTTGGTAGTAGGTTGGCCTAAGTTACAGTAAGACGTTAGTTTGATACTGGTACCCCATGACATGAAAACCACCCCGCAAGCCGCCGCTAAAATCGCTCGAACTGACAAAGTGGCCAAGACGGAGCGTGGCAGACCACATTTTTCTAGTCTATCTATCAAGCCTGATCGTATGAACAGCGTTTCATGCTGGTACCTGATGATATATTTTCTCATCATTTTAGCCGCACTTTTTTCATGACTGTACTAAGAGGACCAGGTTGCGACTAGACAACCTAATCTATTTTTAACGTATCTTTTTGCCTTACTACTAACAATGAGCATGTCATGATTGATGATGACGACCGATTTGGCGCAGGGGTAGGCTACCCACCTTCTGCGCCAGTGATCTCGGGTTCGATTCCAGAACAAGACAAATATTTGTGTGCATGAACATGTCTATTTGTCTTGGTCTGGGTGTTAACTATGTATATTAAATATGTATTTACAAACAAAAAAGTATTTAAGTATATATTTATCCGTTATCAAGTTTTCCATAATACAGTTTCTTAATGAAATTATGGGCTTAGATAATTGGTGTGAATGTAAGAAGTTATTTATTATTTTATTTATTATTATTTATGATGATACTCGAGCAGGTAGGGTTACCGATGGTCGCCTCCCGGTCGATGGTCGTTTTGCGTTTATAATACACGTTACGGTTGTTGTTGCTCGCTATGGAACGTTGTATTTTTGTGTGCACGTACAACCAGTAAAACTTGGTATGAGTTTGGCAAACTGTATTCGTAATCGAAAACAATCGCTCTATCTCATTCATGTCGTTTAACTACTTTACCGACATGAACAGTTCATCCAATAGTTTTCGTAAACGTAGACAGTTAAAATCAACTCGCCTAACTCTCCCTAATCGCTTATGTATTGTTCTAGGTATCCTAGTTTAATAAATAACCAAATAGTAAAACAAATATTTTATAAAAAGGTAAAAGCGCTTTAAAAAAATGCCACAATAAAATTAGAAAAAATACTCCTAATAACTGTATTTACACCAAATAATGTATGTACGAGTATTTTGAAGTCGGGTGTGAAACATGTTCACACGGCGGCACATCAGACTATACATGTTGACCTTAAGAACGCCTTTATGCCCTACGTAATAAAAGCTGTTATCGCAGTTCAACTGTTTAACCTGATGTGCTGTCGGGTGTACCTACATGTTTTAGTGTTTTTGTTTAATCCCGCCCGACTTCAAAGTACTTACGTTATTTGGTGTGAATACAGTACCTATTAGAGCTATTATTTCTAACTTTTTCGTGGCATTATTTTAAATAGCTATGTTAGTGGGATGTACACATAAACCGCATCAATCAAAAATACTAGCCTGTTGAAAAAAGCATCAAAAACGGTTCAGAAAACATGAGATAATCGCGGACAAACATACATACAAACAGATCAAACTGAAAACCTTTTTTTTTGGAAGTCGGTTTTAATACCAAAACCTTCTCCTAAATGTAAAGAAATAATTTTATGTAAACCGCATCTCAACTCAAAGACAATCATACATACATACGGGTCAAATTGAGCACCTCCTTTTTTAAAGTAAGTTAAAATGCCAAAACCTTCTAAATGTAATAAATACTTTTCTGAAAACCGCATCTCAAGGACAAACATACGGGTCAAACTGAGAACCTCCTTTTTTGAAGTCGGCCAAAATTCCAAAATATTCTCCTAAATGTAACAAATACTTTTCTGAAAACTGCACCTCAAAGTCAAACATACATACATGCGGGTTAAACTGAGCACCTCCTTTTTTGAAGTCGGTTAAAATACAAAAACCTTCTAAATGTAACAAATACTTTTCTGGAAACCGCATCTCAAAGATAAACATACGGGTCAAACTGAGAACCTCTTTTTTTGAAGTCGGCTAAAATTCGAAAATATTCTCCTAAATATAACAAATACTTTTCTGAAAACCGCATCTCAAAGTCAAACATACATACATACGGGTCAAACTGAGTACCTCCTTTTTGAAGTCGGTTAAAATACAAAAACCTTCTAAATGTAACAAATACTTTTCTGGAAACCGCATCTCAAAGACAAACATACGGGTCAAACTGAGAACCTCTTTTTTTGAAGTCGGCTAAAATTCGAAAATATTCTCCTAAATGTAACAAATACTTTTCTGAAAACCGCATCTCAAAGTCAAACAAACATACATACGGGTCAAACTGAACACCTCCTTTTTTTAAGTCGGTTAAAATGCCAAAACCTTCTAAATGTAACAAATACTTTTCTTAAAACCGCATAAAAATCGGTTCAGCCAAACGCGAGATAATCGGCCAAACATACATACAAACATAGTCAAACCAAACCAAAGAATACTATAATATGGTCAAACTGAGTAGCTACTTTTTTTTGAAGTCACACTAGCTACACAAAAATAAGCAGGAAGTGGTTCACCGAATTTGTCCCTGACTGTACAAAGAAAACAAAAAAGAAAGAATCAGACAGCGACCGACGACACGAACGCGGCCCCCCAGTTGTGCTCCCAGTCACAGGGTCACGCGTTCAAGGTCGTACTATTAGCACGAGGACGCTAATCTGCACCCAACTGGTAACGAAAGACGGTACATTATTGCGTAACAGGGGATAGATTTATCTTCGCTTTCAAAATGTTGGTGTTCCGGATGATATTTCTTTTGGATATTTTAGATTTGTGTGTATATGTGACTTTTTAACATAATTTTAAAGATAAATAATGCTGAGCAATTTTCGATATTGAATTATTCATATTTTACAATAAATCAATATTGGTAATAATTTTTTTTTGGATTTTCTTACTCGTAACGCCAAATTACATTCTAAGGTCATATAAGTAAAAAAAAACGACGGAGCAATTTTTCAATGAAAATGAGAGTCAAAAAAGGAATTATCATTCAAAAGCAGTACTCATGTTTGAAAAAAGTTTAGGATTTTTATCAAGTATCACATACTAGTATAAATAACTCATTTGGTCAAATAAATTTGGGTTGAGAAATTACTCGGTTCAATATATAAACATATTTGTATATTTAGGTATAAATACCTAACTTCCGTTTGAGTATTTTTTTGGATAAGCATTTAAAAGTTTATGGCTCATGCTATTTTATAACCCAGCAAAGTTTCATCGACTGAGGAATTAATGTATGGGTCTCCATACAAAGAATCTGTTCATTGCCTACACTAAAGGGACGCTGCCAAACTGCATGGTCGCACCGGCGCATACCAAGGCTGCACCCGCCATACACGTCCCATCGCGGCAGTCTATTCCGCATTATTTCTCTTGTTCCACTTTAGCATTCAGTCGCGGTACCGCCCGCCAGCCCACTGGGAATACAAATTTCTGAACGTTCCAAGACTAACTACCAAACGCTAGGCAAACGCCTGAAATGCATAAGCAATTTGCATAGTGAAATACGTTCAATGATGTATTGCATTTCAGTTTTTTCTCGTATTCCGTTTCCTCTTCTTTGATGGTCTGCATAATATAGATACTTATGTACATTTTAGCTTTTATAATTAAACAAGTTTATCCTAATAACTGTAAAATAAGTAGAAAGCTAAAAATCATGAGTTTTGTGCTAAGAATGTAGGCATCATAATATGATACCTTCGTTCAGTAGCGTTATTTTCACGTCAAGACGCCGAAAACTAAAATTTAAATATCTCTGCTTTTTATATTTAAAAATAATAACACAAAAAACAAAAACTTGTAGCGGACGCACTCACACGAACGCTACGAAATTCGTCAAGTATCGAAGAAATGCTGGATCAGCGAAAAATGTGAATGTAAACATCGACCACCGAGCGGTCCCCGAGAACACACACTTAGCAAGTACCTACTTAATTTTTCTCTGAATATAACTATAGCGATTCATCCTGCCTTACCAAATTAGACAACGGAACTCTTCAGCACTTACACTTCTCCCCAAATCCAAGAGAAGCGTGACTGCAGCGAGAGAGCACGTTGGTAGGCTTATAATTTTGTCCAGAACTAACAATGATAGAAAATACTTTCATGTCAGCCAATACTTAATAATTATTGTGACAATGATTTATTACACAGAACACGGAATAATTTTTCTACTTTCCATGTTCTGTGATTTATTACTTTATTTGCCATTTTCAATACGCCGCTGATTTGCTTCCTTCCTTTTTTACACCCGGAATATAAGCCAGGCTATCGTGGCCTAAATGGTTAGTCAACATTCTGTAATCTTGTTAAGTATCGCCATGATAACCGATACACAAAACACCTGTTGCGTCGATGAAGTAAACGCCTGTAACAAGATATTGTTACAATATTGGGATTGGTGGTTGAGATGCCTAACATTTAGTGTAAACTCTTGGCTTGTTACGTGGTAACCGATTAATCCTTGAACGTTTTAAAATACATAAACATTGAAATAAATTTATTGATAAAAAGGTAGGGTAGATTTCATCTTGCCAATACGAACTTAAATAGTTGAGCTATAAACAGTGATTGTTTTTTATATATTTTTAGTTACACAACTCACTGATTCCCTCAATCGGAAAATAAAAACGATATTTCTATCAACAAGATAGATATTTATTTTCTTCCTTTTCTTTTTTATTATAGTTTCTAGAAACTAACTACTTACATTTTTTCCAACATTTCATTCAATATTCGTTACAAAATTATAAAATTTCGTTTTATTAAGTAACGCAGAAAATATCGGTCTACGCATATTTCAAGTAAAATTTCAAGTCCGTCCCAAAATAATATTTATGGGACGCATTGGAATAATGGTTAAAAGAAATATGCTAAGAAACTTGGAGACATAAATATTTCAACGTCCCCTCGCAACATACCTAACCTCCCTAATGCCGCGACCACACTATGCTCCTCGCTTTCGCGCTGCCACGAATATTTGCCCTAGCAAGCAACTCGCCAACTCCCTTCCTCGTGCTGGGTGCCTACCATCAACTTTAAGACAGCGATTCAAAAATAGCGCGATGCAGAATAGGTTCCTAAAATGAATTGCTTTCTTTCGTACTCTGACCTTCTAAAAACTGGATCGCAAATGAATTGCTAAATGTGAATGACCAAACGATTTGTGTTCTTATATCTTCTACCCGTCTCTTTCACTCGATTCTGTCATGCCCGGAGAGTGAGAGGGACGGGTATAACCTGCAGGTGTCACGTTAGCTTGGCCGAGTTATAAGTCAAATAAGTCTACATGACAGCTTAGCGGCTGTGAAATGTCATTGAATGATCACTGAATCGCTGTCATTGATATTAAGCTGTCGTGGTACAAATAAGCGAAGCAGATCACTTTAGGTCCTAAACAAAACCGCAATAAGAGTTGATGGTAGGCACCCTGGTATTGCCGCTCGTTTGCCTCTTGCGTAATAAATACTGCGGCCACACAATCACGTTGCCGCGAATGTTTTTTATTTTCAACTAGCGGCCGCCCGCGGTTTCACCCGCGTGGTTCTCGTTCCCGTGGGAATATCGGGATAAAAAGTAGCATGAAGTTACTCCTTATTACATCAGCTACCTGCCAGTGAAAGTCCCGTCAAAATCGGTCCAGGCGTTTCAGAGATTAGCCGGAAGAAACAGACAGACAGACACAGATAGACAGACAGACAGACAGACAAAAATTTTAAAAATTGTTATTTTTGGTATATGTACCGTATATAAAATCATATGCATGTAGTAAAAAGCGGTTATTCTAGTATTACAAACAGACACTCCAATTTTATTTATTTGTATAGATGTTTAGATTATTTGTATAGATATTGACTAAAATTCTAAATTTTTAATATAATATATAATTTGAATTATATTGAATTGAAAATTTCTCACTGAGCAAGCAGCTAACTCTTAAATCTTGATCGTCGTTATCTTTTATTTGTACCTATATATATTTATATATTTATGTATATTGTATGTAGTATAATTTATTATATATTTATTATAATTATATAAATATGTGTAATACTTATATATAATATTTATTATACTTTTATTATAAGCTATATAAGTTTATTTATTTATTACGTTGTATATATTAATATTTCTCTCGCCTTTTTTTAAGTTTAATGCTGGTTGTGCACCCTACCACTTTACTATCTCCATATCACCCTAAGGTTGACTGGTAGAGAATGCCTGAGGCATTAAGTCCGCATATGTGCATTGTGCATGAAGAATTAATAAATAAATAAAAAATAAATAAATATTGGCTCTCTCACGCACTCGCGCTAGCATCGCGGCAAACGCAGGGAGTAGGTATGACGAATGTCGCAACGCAGCCACACCACGTCACCCGCCACTTCACTCACTACTTTCCTTGCGATGCGACGAGTGTGTAGCCGCATCATCAAACACGACAGACTCGCTGCGACACGAGGAGAACGACGAATATCGCTATTTTCTTCATGCTTCAACGAGTGTATGGCCACGGTATAATATGAAAGATGCGATTTATCTCAGAGTTATTACTGTTTTGGACCATTTCCCGTTCCCTGTCGCCGATCGTTTAATGGAATACAAGATTAACGTCCCTAACTACAGAAAATATCCCGAATACAACTACTCACGCTTTGTACCTTTATCCAAAGAAAGATTTAGTATTGAGATTTATTTACCAATGATTGCGTCATGGAAACCTTAATATAGAGAAAATACTTTATCTCTTTTTAGATTTGAATATAGGTAGATTGCGAAAATAGTGAATATTTCTGTGACAAGGATAGTTAGGTAACCTTGTTGTGACTCAAATCAGTTACCTACTTTGTCTAATATATACTAACATTATAAAGAGGAAAGATTTGATTGTTTGTTTGCATCGAATAGGCTCCGAAACTACTGGACCGATTTTAAAAATTCTTTCGCCATTAGAAAGCTACATTCTTCTCGAGTAACATAGGCTTTATTTCATCCAGATATTCCCACGGGAACGGGTACTACGCGGGTAAAACCGCGAGGATCCGCTAGTTATTAATATGCTGTATATTTTCGGATACCTCAAAAAGCTTGGGGATTGGACTACCGGCTTAATTTTAATAAACCAAAAATTGCATTGTTATATAAAAATAATATGAAACCAATAATCTGTATTAAAACGCGTACTTACATTCTACTCACCTTCGTCACTGCGAACATTTGTGATTGAAAACTTTCGTATATTTTATGCAACTGTAATAATAAAACACAAAAACTTTCCGCTTACACTTTATTGTAACAAAAACTTCAAGCTTACATAAACAATACAGGAATAACAACACAAGATTCCGGCTTAATTATAAACATTTACAGTCCCTAATGCCCTTAGGCATTTCTTATTAAAAGAAAACAAAAACTCCTTACCGCAGCTTAAATTTCTTTGTAATTTTTAATTTATAGGCGAAGTTGGCAAAGAGCAAATTTAATATATTATTGTAATTCACGCTGGGTCCCCTAGAGCGAAGGGTTTCTGCGCGTTGGTCTTCAAGTAATAAATGCCGTCTTTCCTGGAAATAAATAAAACTTGGTGATTTCTCAAAACACAGGGGAAATGAAAAGTCTCGGACAGCCCTCGACTGACGGCCCATTAAAAAAAACTCTTAAGTTTAAATTTACAATTTGTAGAACAACCAACCTAAATGGCACAACTGAAATAATATGTAAATAATAAATAATAAATAAATAAGTTTTTTTATAACTGCATCCCACGTGTGTTTTAACACCGAGCTATGTTCCCCCATATATATTTAACTAGCTTTCCGCCCGCGGCTTCGCCCGCGTGATCTACACGACGTTATCCCGCAGGAATGTGATATTTTTCCGGGATAAAAAGTAGCCTATGTTCCTCTCCAAGCTATAAAGTATCTATGTCCCAAATTTCAGCCAAATCCGCTCAGCCGTTGTGGCGTGATTGAGTAACAAACATCCAAACATCCAAACATCTAAACATCCAAACATCTAAACTTTCACATTTATAATATTAGTAGGATTTATATGGGGTGGAATTATTTGATAATACCTGGAAGGAAAGTAATCGAAATAATGCAGACATCTTTTACTCAAAAGAAACATTCCTTTATTTTTGACAAGAAACAAAACTGCATTCCCAGTTTTTTTTAAATCCTACGGTTATAAAAAGGGATTATAAAATTGAAAAAAGAAATGTACTATAACGAATGACAGTTACGATACAGGTTACGTAATGGTCATTACGATAGAGGTTTTTTTTTTCTAATTTCTTTATAGTTATCTATGGTATAAAATGTGTCATTCATAATATGTTCAGTGCCCGTAGTGTAAGTTTTTATGTCAAAAAACGCAAACTATTTCGAATGCGTATTAATGTCAATTTGTATGAAAACTGTATAAGCGCCTCTAGCGGCGAGTAGCGCGCTTATATAATTTTCATACAAATTGACATTAATACGCATTCGAAATAGTTTGCGTTTGCTTGACATAAAAACTTACACTAGGGGTACAGTACCCCGAGTGTAAGTTTTTATGTCAAGCAAACGCAAACTATTTCGAGTACGTATTTATGTCAATTTGTATGAAAACTGCATAAGCGCGCTACTCGCCGCTAGAGGCGCTGATACAGTTTTCATACAAATTGACATAAATACGCACTCACGATAGTTTGCGTTTTTTGACATAAAAACTTACACTAGGGGTACACGAGTTCATAATTGGAATAAGAAACATTCAGATCTCTCCTAGTTCCAACTCTTTTTAGTTTTAAAAATGTTTCTGATTTTTGCCGGCTAAAGAAGGGCTTGAAAGAGTTGGAAGTCAGGGCCGGTAAATCCTACGGTTGCCATGGAGACTGTAAAATTAAGAAATACAAGTGTTTTGTAATGATTGACAGCTGTATAATAGTCATTATGAAACAGTTAAATTTTTTAAAGTTGACTATGGCCACTGCACAGATAATATAATACTATACTAGTCTAAAGTGTATCATTATACGTTCCACAATTCGAATATTATAACATGAGTGTAGATAAAAGCATTTATTGCTGCTCAGTCTAACATTAAGGATTCTTTTTCAATTACGGTTAATTAAGTATCTCATCCCTATGGGAAAATGCTGAATGTCTTGTCAGACTCATCGCGAGCCGAAATTACAGAAACTAATTACTTAAATAATAGTACTTAAATTATTGCAAAGGCCGTGAAATAGGCAATTGCAGGTGATTGCAGGTCGAGTATGAGTTTCAAGACCGAGCCGATTTTTTCACTAATACGAGACAGGCAATTGCCATTTCCGCCGAGGCATATACAGGATGTTTGTTTAAAGAAATACTTCAGAAGGTGAAAGTACCCAATGGATTCGATTTTCTTTGTCCCAATCTTCGATTAACAATAACACCTAAAGTGTTGATCGAAGGTCCCAATGCGATACATCGCGTGTTCTTTTTTCGAAAATAATGACAATATTTCTATGCATGTTTGAGAAAAATATTTTTCCTGATTTCCTTTTTATTTTGTAAAACCAAAATCACGTGCTGTCTCTTGTCTTAAAATAAAATAATGATCACAGCGAGTATAAGCATACCCGCAACACAAAGCAAAAGAAAAAAACATGAAAGAAAATTATAATCCATTTTCGTAGAGTCACATAAATTAAATCTCGTTGAATAAAATAAAATACCCACTTCAGATTGAGGTCACAAGAGCTACAATTGGCTTAGCGTCTTTGACTACAGGGCACGATTAACTTAATCTTATACAAACCTAAATAACGCAATATTTAAAATGATTCTTGTAAGCTAGGTAACGCCCCGTTGTTAAATAAATGACATTTTAAATGGACAATTTTCAGGCCGATGGGATATTCCTGGCATGGCATGTTGTTTTTTGTTTATTATAGTCACTGACAGCTTTGAGTCCTATTGTGAGTTAAGGCGGTACCCTGACCAAAAGTGGCGCCCTCAGAGGTTTTTATTTAATAAGTTGCTAATAGAAAAGGATTTTTATAAAACTTTACATGGTTTTTTTAGGGCCCATAGTCTAATATTTTTAAGAAGGTATCGCTACATTCCCTCATAGTCATTCGTAGAAGTAGATAGCAAATGTGTCAAAAACGGCCACTTTTAGCAGCTTTGCTAGCTACTAACTTATAGCAGTGACTACGAGGGAATGTAATGATATCATCTAAAAATATTAGGACATGGGCTCTAAAAAATCCCTAAGCAGTAAGCACTAAGAAAGCATTTTGGAAAATTCCCATTATACAGGGTGCTACAGGGTATTTCAGTTTGTATGGGAATTTGTATAGGGCTGAAGGTAGATACACCGTTTTTGGAGTATAGATACCTTTCATGGTGTAGGTGAGCATTATGAAAGGGTTTTGGAAAATTCCCGTTATACAGGTTGCTACAGGTTGTTCCAGTTTGTATGGGGCTGAAGGTAGAGACACCATTTTTGGAGGGTAGATACCTTTCATTGTGTAGGTGAGCATTAAGAAAGGGTTTTGGAAAAATCCCGTTATACAGGATTCTACATGATGTTCCAGTTTGTATGGGAATTTGAATAGGGCTGAAGATAGATACACCATTTTTGGAGGGTAGATTCCTTTTATAATGTATGTGAGCACTAAGAATGTGTTTTGGAAAATTCCCATTATACAGGATGCTACAGGGTGTTCCAGTTTGTATGTGAATTTGTATAGGGCTGAAGGTAGATACACCATTTTTGGAAGGTAGATCTTTAGCGTGTGAGGGAAGTAATATCTCCACATTGATGAAATTAACGCTGACTATACAGCGAGTAAGAAGTATTGGATTAATTCGAAGCTTCTCGTAACGACTCCGTAGCTCAGTGGTTAGAGCAGTCGCCCGGAAAGCGAAAGGTCGTGGGTTCGAGTCCCATCGGAGCTGGTTGTGAGAGGGGTCGATTTTTTCTAAATACTTCATTTTCCATTTTTCTATAATAAAAATTGCATTGTGAATGCAAAAAACTAAAAATTAAAATAACTTATAATTATTTAACTATTATCAATATTTTGTTGTTGATTTTATTCTTGTTTAGTGAAAACTATTCAAAATAATAAAAAAAATATATAGAAAATGATAGCTCTTCAAATTTTTCAGTATTTAGGGGTACATCACAAACACTACAGAAAATTGCTTTCTGTTCAGAGCGCTACTATAATTTACTATGATCGTCCTCTTTTTGATACAATAACCTCTCTATTATTTTTAACTTGCAATATAATATCATCTTTATCGCTATCTTTCAGGAAATATGTGGTAAATAAATGATACAAAAATATTTTACACTAAAAATAGGGCAAAAATTTTGGTACACAAAGGGTCGCTCTCGCTACCGGGTATTTTACACCCATTTTCACTTCACACCTCCGTTGCGTCCAAATGCGGGGTGCCAATGGGTAGCCGCGTTGTCAGTGTGTTCCTTGTTTCTCTGAAGAAAGGTACTGAAAGCGGCAAGTTTTAACATGCACCAGAGAAAAAGATATATGCACTTTTATAACCTTCTGGGTGTTTTTTACCCGGAAGCGCCTCCTGCCGGGTTAATAAAAATGTCATTTTCATGACAAGTTTTGTCGCTGACTGTACTTAAATATTGTATTGTCATCGAAACCAAACCTGTATACAAAATTTCAGCTCCATCGGACACTGGGACGATTTGTCCCCTACTAACTAACCAACTAACATGGCAAGTTAATAAAAAGCTTGTAAAAAGGAGGTATTCCAGTTACGGCACCAATTTGAACCGCACCATTCAAACCGCACCAAATAAAAAGCATTCCCGTTACGGCACCAATCGTTAGAGACGTGGTAGAGCTGTTACCAAACTAAAAACATCGATAACACAGTTCAGAGTGGCCAAAACCGGGGCAGTGGCAAAACCGGGACTTCAGCCCTATTTTTTTTTACTTTTGTTAACATTATAAAATAGGATTTATGAAATGGCTTTGCTAAGCGAGTTTCCATTTTTAAATGCAAACTTATACGTAAACTCGTTACAAGTTGACTAACGAGGTGTTATACCAGCTTCTTATAGCGTCTACAGTCGATTTCAGTCATCATGCGTCACAAGTTATCCATAAGCGCCCTTAACGCCTGACTGATAAGGATGTTTTTCGTAGTGCAGCTAATAAAGTTGATTTCTTGTCGACTGTACGTGAAGTTCACAATACGTGCGGGTGAAATATTAGGCAGCCACAACATTCTTGTCACGTACCACACTCGAATGTGTATTGTACTTACGGTGTAGTACATTATCCTCACACGGCATCGTATATTCGTGGTCAGATACTGCAACCTCTAAATTTATCTAGAAGGCCGTTCTCTTGCCGCAGAAGGCAGTTCTATGAAATATAGTGTTGGCAATAATAATAATAAACTAAGTACATATGTATAGGAGAAAGCAATAGAAAATACCACTAGCCTCACTAATAGCTGATTTTCAGATGTGGTTTCTTTGCATTACGATTTTTCATAGAGTTACATAATTGCATTGTAAATACTAAAACATAACGCGCTCACGATCTAACGACAAGAACTTGCAATACCTACATAATGTATATGTCGCAGATGAATGAGGTTGAATCCGCCGTATATGGCAACATGTACCCCTCGGAAGTCCTGTGGAACACGTGATAGGTTAGAAATTTAATTACATTCCGTGGTAATTTTTTTACATCATACTGCTCGGTAACTAGGATTTACTAGTATTAGGTGGAGAGCCGACCGCAAAATTTCGTACCGACTTGATACCGCGATGAAATGCACAATGGTTTTCTATAAAAGTGATGCTAAGTCCGAATGTTATAGTCTGCCATGGCGGAACCTGCCGCAAGTAAAGAAAAAAACAACATTTTCGTTGCGAAAAAGGGGGCGTTTTTTACCCATCTGATACCGATATAATAGTTACGGTACCAGTTAGAAATTTACTGGTAGATACAGAAAAGCGAAATCTGCCAGTATTTTTTTTGCCGGAAGTGCTTGGCAGACGCTTTCAAAGGTGACCATCGGGACCCATTAATATACCTATCTGATACCAGCATAAAACCAATTCCAGTCGGTGAGTATGAACCCTTATTTCAGGAATATATAAGTCTGCCAAGTCGTTTTCTGCCGAAACACCTTGACAGACGAGATTATGTAAGCAACATCCGTGGAACCCGTATTTGGAAATTATACTGATAACGGACATTTTTATTGCTTTTTGCTTATATTTGTACATTATTATTTAAAATAATTATATGTATCTATAATATAATATTAGAGTCTCGTCATTAGCCTCCGAAATAAGAATTTTCTACTCACTTGACGCTTTGTTGAATGCTCTTATTTTTATTGCCGGAAGTGCTTGGCAGACGCTCTCAAAGGTGACCATCGGGACCCCTTAATATACCTATCTGATACCAGCATGAAACCAATTCCAGTTGGTAGGTATGAACCCTCATTTCAGGAATATATAAGTCTGCCAAGGCTTTATCTGCAGAAACAGTATTTTGGAATTATATCGATTACGGTCATTTTTATTACTTTATGCTTATATGGTTGGTGTAGGACTAGTTCTTAGTCCGCCTGGCTAGCTACCACCATCTTATCTAAGTCTGACGCCATAACAATGATGTTTTCAGCATTATTGTGTTCCGGCAGTTAGAGATAAGATAGCCAGTTCCTCAGTGATTGAGGATTCCGGGAGAAGTGCGCTTCCACCTTCAGCCTTATCACCACTTAACATCAGGTGTGATGAAGGCTAAGTGCTACCCCGTTGCAGATGCCCCCGCCAAGTCAAGCGTGAAGCAAACACTGGATAGGTTTAGAACGCTAAAATGCTGCATGCACAACAGGACACCAAAATTTTAAGTTTGTAGCTAATTTATTACCGAAGTTATTTATTTATTTACACTTTATTGTACACACAGATAATACAGAAACATATAATACAGTTATACGAAAGATACGATTCCAATATTTATATGGCATTGAAGACGTAAACAAGCCCACGGAACTTCTTGAAAGTGGCGCAGATAAATCGGATTTCACCTATAAAATCATGAACAAAAATCAGCTTAGAATTAATTGCGCAACGGTTGATGCATATAAAAATATAAAAGATATTGTTAGACAAAAAGAATTAATTGCACATAAATTCAATAGCAAGGTTAAACGACACGTCTTTAGAATTGTAATTAAAAATCTTCACCACACTACGCCTACCAGTGAAATCAATGCAACAATAGAGAGAACTAACTAACTTACTATTACCTTGGTGATTGGGGAAATAATCTAATTAAAAATAATAAATAATCTATCTTAATAAAAGAGTTCGTTTTATCACTAAAGATAAAGGTACCAAAACAATTGAGACGTTCTACAGCCAACTCCCGTCACATGCTAATTTGGAAACGGATATAGATCGAACACATATCCCAATACAAAGGTGAAATATTCCGACGTATTAATAAGTAACTTAAACAGCATAGAAGCAGAGATCCCATCATCAAACAACACAATAGAACAGATGGTCTTGAAACAAGCAAGGCAAGAAACGAGTAATACGACGAGTTCTTCAAAACCTTGGACCCGCGCTTTATAGCTGGGGAGATTGCAAGGCAAAACACAAGAGTATTGGGCCTCCAGTAGGGCAAGCACAACTTGAGCGCGACTCGAGTGAAAAAGAGTCGCGGACACTTTCAACCAATCAGATCGCTCGTAGATAGCGCGCGTGACTTAAGGCGACGTGCTGATTGCTTGGAAGGAGCGCGACAAAGAGTTGAGTTGAGTTGAGAAAGAAATGGGTTTGACACAAGCAGTATGTCTATATTGTATGATTTTCATAAGATTTCAACTTGCTCCTTGTTTGGAGACAGACCATCAAGGTTCCTCCCCTACCCGTGAAGTGGGTATGTAATTTTTTTTCTTGTCTACCCCATAGTGTGGGATGTCATTGGATAGCAATTTCAAAAATACTGTGGGTTCGTAGTTTTGACAGTTTTTGGATTGAGGCATCCGTTTGTGAATTATTAAGCTTTAACGTGCAAAATTTTGTTAGAGTCATGTGTCCCCCCCTGCCAGCCAAATGGTTGGTCTTGGATACGTGAAAAAATTCGCGATAGTAGTACATATGACGAAGTTAAAAGGAAAACTATCACAGCTAAGTAGGCTTTACAAGTTTTTGAGATATAACACATTTTCGAAAACCGCAAAAATAACTTTGTCATTCATACGAATACTATGAAAAACAAAGTTATTAACCACTTTACGTGTAGGGGAGGTAACCTAAGAAAAATATTTTTCAAAATTTTACTTTACCACATTGTTGGCGTGATAAATATGTATATTCATGCCAAATTACGGCTTTCTAGGACTAAGAGTCTATGAGCTAGACTGGGGTCTAAGAGTCTATGAGCTAGACTGGGGACAGACGGACGGACAGACGGACATGGCGAAACTATAAGGGTTCCTTGTTGACTACGGAACCCTAAAAACGTCAGCTGGCTCTATGTTGGTGGAAAACCCGTCAGCTGACGTATTTAAATAAGCGATCGGCGCCCACGCCTGAGTCTTATGCTCCCTATTTCACTGCACCAGCTGACGACCTTTCCACCAACATAGAGCCAGCTGACGCTTTTATTTATTCAAAATAGCATGTAAACTATCATCTGACACGTTTTCAAGTGAGAGGAAATCACTGAACGAAAAAAATTTTTTTGCATGTTCCTATGGCCAGCTGACGTATAATCCACCACGGTACGGCCAGCTGACTTTTCATATCTTCTAATAATTGCGTTAACTATCATTTAACAAATTTTCAGTCGGGAGGAAATGACTGAAAATAAAAAAAATTACGTGTTTGAGGGGCTGCCGCTGCACCACCCGTTCACCATACTTCATAATACAACTCTCTCGAGCATTTCACGAGTTTTCGCTTGAGAGGAAATTGGCAGTAAAATCTGTTGCTGGCTCACGGACTACTATCTTTTATTAAGATAGATTATTTATTATTTTTATTTAGATTATTTCCCCAATCACCAAGGTATTAGTTAGTTGGTTAGTTTTCTCTATTGTTGCATTGATTTCACTGGTAGGCGTACTGTGTTGTCTAACAATGTCTTTTATATTTTTATATGCATCAACCGTTGCGCAATTAATTCTAAGCTGATTTTTGTTCATGATTTTATAGGTGACATCCGATTTATCTGCGACACTTTCAAGAAGTTCCGTGAGCTTGTTACGTCTTCAATGCCATATAGAAATATTGGAATCGTATCATTCGTATAACTTCGGAAATAAATTAGCTACAAACTTAAAATTTTGGTGTCCTATTGTGCATGCAGCATTTGAGCGTTCTAAACCTATCCAGTGTTTGCTTCACGTTGACTTGGCGGGGACCCTGCCGTGCCCCCAAATATACAAATATAAGCATAAAGTAGTAAAAATGTCCGTTATCAGTATAATTTCCAAATACGGGTTCAACGGATGTTGCTTACATAATCTCGTCTGTCAAGGTGTTTCGGCAGAAAACGACTTGGCAGACTTATATATTCCTGAATTAAGGGTTCATACTCACCGACTGGAATTGGTTTCATGCTGGTATCATATAGGTATATTAATGGGTCCCGATGGTCACCTTTGAGAGCGTCTGCCAAGCACTTCCGGCAAAAAAATACTGGCAGATTTCGCTTTTCTGTATCTACCAGTAAATTTCTAACTGATACCGTAACTATTATATCGGTATCAGATGGGTAAAAAACGCCCCCTTTTTCGCAACGAAAATGTCGGTTTTTTCTTTACTTGCGGCAGGTTCCGCCATGGCAGACTATCACATTCGGACTTAGCATCACTTTTATGGAAAGCCATTGTGCATTTCATCGCGGTATCAAATCGGTACGAAATTTTGCGGTCGGCTCTCCACCTATATGGTAAGAGGCTGTGTAAGTTGGCATGTGCAACACAGTGTATTGTTTAGATAGAACGTTCCATTTTCAAATTACTTTGCAGTTCAAGCAGGTGAATGCTTTAATTGTAAAGTAACTTTATCTACACTTCTGTTATAATTTTCGAATTATGAACTCATGCCTGAACGTATACTGATACACTTTATGCCATAGTCAACTTTAAAAAATAAAGCTACTGTATCCGCGTGTTTCATAATGACCATTATGCAACACCCGGATACAGCTGTCACTCATTATAAAACACTTATATTTCTTAAATTTACAGTCTCCATGGCAACCGTAGGATTTACCGGCCCTGACTTCCAACTTTTTCAAGCTCTTCTTTAGCCGGCAACAATCAGAAACGTTTTTAAAATTAGAATTTTGAATTTAGAAGGAATAGACCGTATGAGTGGGGTTTGGCACCAATTCACATTTTATCCTACTAATATTATAAATGCGAAAGTTTAGATGTTTGGATGTTTGGATGTTTGGATGTTTGTTACTCAATCACGCCATAACGGCTGAACGGATTTGGCTGAAATTTGGAACACAGATACTTTGTAGCCTGGAGAGGAACATAGGCTACTTTTTATCCCGGGAAAAATAACATTCCCGCGGGATAACGTCATGTAGTTCACGCGGGCAAAGCCGCGGGCGGAATACTAGTAATTAATATTGATTTGCTTTATTTTCGAAATATATAATAAATGTAATGAGTGTAGATAAAGTAGTGTATGAGACTGCACATAACTCGGTATTAAAACACTTGTGGAATACTATTAAAAAACTCGCCACTCCCACTCGTGTTTTAATACCCCTCCTTATGCGACAGTCACATAAACTACTAATTACCATTCAAGCTATGCAAAACTCCTTGGTCAAACAATATTTTTTTCAACACACTTGCTCATAAAGTGAGCCTTATTACATCGATCTTAGGGCCATAAACCGAACTATAACCCACGCGTGCATAATAATATTACAGTACTAGTTGCGTAATAGAATTATCCCTACAAAGTTAAGTAAGTACCTAACTGCAAATTATATGCGAGTAAACAGAGACTTTTCAATTTAACCGGGTAATACAGTATCCCTACAAAGTTAAGTTTGTACCTAACTGCAAGTTATATGCGAGTCAACAGAGCATTTTCAATTTCAGCGGGTAATAGATACAGTTCTTTTTTTGTAACAACAAAGAGGTTTTATACGGCTGAAAATCCATTTACGTTTTTAGAATAAATAAATGTGTCCCTAATTAAGACAAAAACATAATTAAGTATATTATTATCAAATTATTTATAATTCACAATAATTTGTTATAAAACATTTGCATTTTATCACTATTATTATACTTAATTATTTTGAAGTAGGCTGTATGGCTGTATGTAATCAATCACCTCACATTTGGCGCGTGCAAAAAAAAAAACTTGCGCGCTTTTTCCCTTAGTTAATATTAGGTTAATACAATATGTATGCAATAAATGTTTGTTTTTCCTCGCAAGTGTGTTGAAAAAGTGCGTATGAAACTCGTGAGCAACTTACTCACTAGACACTCGGCTGATTTACGCCCTCGCCTGCGGCTCGGGCTGCAACCCACAGCCTCGTGTATAGTGAGCAACCTAAGCTCACTTGTATCATAATATACTATTTCATAATAGTATATTATGATACAAGTGAGCTTAGGTTGCTCATTATACACGAGGCTGTGGGTTGCAGCCCGAGCCGCAGGCGAGGGCGTAAATCAGCCGAGTGTCTAGTGAGTAAGTTGCTCACGAGTTTCATACGCACTTTTTCAACACACTTGCGAGGAAAAACAAACATTTATTGCATACATATTGTATTAACCTAATATTAACTAAGGGAAAAAGCGCGCAAGTTTTTTTTTTTTGCACGCGCCAAATGTGTGTTGATTGATTACATACAGCCATACAGCCTACTTCAAAATAATTAAGTATAATAATAGTGATAAAATGCAAATGTTTTATAACAAATTATTGTGAATTATAAATAATTTGATAATAATATACTTAATTATGTTTTTTGTCTTAATTAGGGACACATTTATTTATTCTAAAAACCTAAATGGATTTTCAGCCGTATAAAACCTCTTTGTTGTTACAAAAAAAGAACTGTATCTATTACCCGCTGAAATTGAAAATGCTCTGTTGACTCGCATATAACTTGCAGTTAGGTACCAACTTAACTTTGTAGGGATACTGTATTACCCGGTTAAATTGAAAAGTCTCTGTTTACTCGCATATAATTTGCAGTTAGGTACTTACTTAACTTTGTAGGGATAATTCTATTACGCAACTAGTACTGTAATATTATTATGCACACGTGGGTTATAGTTCGGTTTATGGCCCTAAGATCGATGTAATAAGGCTCACTTTATGAGCAAGTGTGTTGAAAAATGATAAGAAAACTATTTACTGTAGAGAACAATGAAAAAGGTGGCATTTCATCGAATTAAATGTTTGTTCACTTGCGACGACTGTATTAAAATTTAAAATAAGTACATTTACAAGTTTTTGCAAATAAATTCTAATAAATATTTTCTATCTTATAAAAGAATCATTTTGTCATACCAATATGAATGTTTTGTTTACCTCGCATGAATGATGTAAAGTAGAATGTTTACCTCGGTTGTAAGTAGCTATTACACCCTCGAACTATATTCGCCCTCGCTCGTTTCGCTCGCTCGGGCGTCTAAATATCTCGGGTGCACTCGATCCTTTAGCGCCTTTTGCGAGCTGCGCTCGCACGGGCGCCAAATTGAATCTTGTTCTGTAATAGCTCACTTACGTTCCTTGTGTAACAAACTACTATTGTGACTCCGTCAACTTATGGGAAGATAAAATAGCTTACGGAAAAAATTATCGGCCTATATCATCAGATAGATAGATAGATAGATAGATCGGTAGATATCGGCGGCGGATTCAACTATTTGGCTGCGACATATATAATGTAGGTACATATAGGGTGGCCAGGTCTTAAAACTGAAAAACCCGTAGAAGAACGTGTAAAGTATGCTTACCCGTAATGTATATCGAAGCCGCTCATGCTGCCAGTGCCCTTGCCAGAGCCTCTGTATAGTAGAGCACTCTTCGTAGTCCTTGCATCGCACGGCAGTAAACGAAACGTCAGATATTATGGACTCGTAAAAAGAACGGTACGTGTATACATACCCATAATGTATATCAAAGCCACCCATGATGAGAGTCTCTCCTGTACCCTTGCAGGACCCCGTGTAGTAGAGCTCGTCGTAATCCTTGCATCTGACGGCCGTGAACGGAACGCCAGATATTATGGACTCGGAGAAGAACATGTGGGCGCGGTTGTGGGCGCATAAACCTGAAACAAAATAAAGATTTGTCTGCTTTAAAAAATTTTTTTTATTCACAACGGGGTAGCACTTAGCCTTCATCACACCTGATGTTAAGTGGTGATAAGGCTGAAGGTGGAAGCGCACTACTCCCGGAATCCTCAATCACTGAGAAACTGGCTATCTTATCTCTAACTGCCGGAACACTATATTTTATGCTTAAAACATCATTGTTATGGCATCAGACTTAGATAAGATGGTGGTAGCTAGCCAGGCGGACTAAGAACAAGTCCTACCACCAACCAAACCGAATACAATATGTACCTAGACTGGGAATCGAACCCGGGACCTCATGGTCAGAAATCGGTGGTTCGAACAACTAGACCACAGAGGTGGTTAAAATTACCTTTATTGAGCATGTATTATGCAATTTCTTTTTAAATTACGAAATTTTGTCTTGTCTAAGAGCAGCTACATAGACAATAAAATTAGTTTTGTTCCTGTTATTTCCTGTTATTCCTGTTATAAGCCGCTCATGCTAGGCCGCGCGGCCGGCAGGAACAAAACTAATTTTATTGTCTTACTTAAGCTGCTCTTTACTGCTATCACTACCTACATCAGCGATCAGTTTCACCCTATTAGCAAAAAAGCTCAATATTTTGTAACAGCTTTATAGGTATGTGACAATATCTTTCTTCACCCATATTTACCTCTATAATCAAACCCGCACCCAGGCTGCCAAGTGCCCCCGTTGGGATAGAAGTCAATGTGCCCCAGCGGGGACGCGAACCCCAGATACCCCCCGCAGGTATGGATCACCTCGACGTGGCGTGCGTCATGCTTGTCCAGACGGGCATCTTTGTTGCCCACGGTGAAAAGAGGTAAGGCTGGGTCCAAGCCTGAAACAATGATAACAGATCCTGAGAGTAAAGAATAAAGATAATTATAATTATCCCAGCGCTTATACTGTTGCAATGATGTCGTGTCAGTGCCGGCATAAAAAAACAATACAATTACGGTATACTGTAACTATTCTATGATGTCTACAGTTATAAGAATAGCAATATAGTTTAAACATTTGTCTGTATATACACCGTGAAATTTTAGTGGTTGATTTCCCGAAAATTCCATTCGCTGATCCATACATTTCAATCGAGTTGATTTGAAAGTTTGTATGGAACTGATGATTTTCTTTTTCACGATTTCAGAGTTGTTCCGTTGTTCCCATTATAAAAGTTGTTTGTATTGATGAGTAGGTACTTCAAGTAATATTCGGGAAATTAACCACTAAAATTTGATGGTGTAAGTATCTGTTACTCTAACAATTCATTTCATTTCATATAAGGCGAATTATGTGTAGCCAACACATTATCGCTTAATTGCAAATTCACAAATTTATGAGTTGGCGTGTTCTACACGGGCCACCGACCACATCCACAAAACGCCGCCTTCACCGCGACCTATCTATTTCCTGTAGTTTTCATAATTAGTACATTTAATTCGAGCTCGCCGCACAGGATTGTCGGCGCCGGCCGCCGGCGACGCCGCCGCCGCCCTTACCGACACGTGTGGAGTAGCCGCCACACGAGCCACACTAGTACCAAAGAATACTATAATATTACTAACTAGTACCACTAGTACCGTCGCCGCACACGACTTGTGTGTCTTCCGTTTACTAAGTCCACGCGAAAATTTCGGGTTATCGTTAGTATACCATAAAAAATGAGATCACGTCGCATATTCGTAAGGACGACCTAGTAAGCCAGGGAAGCGCCGCAGGCGACTGATAGAACAATATGCGGCCATGAGTGAAACGATCATCGCTCTTTCCGTTGTTGATCTCGGAAATCTCTTGTCAAATCTTTATCGCTTTTCTCTTTTCATTATTGGGAGAATCCGATTTCTTTTTTTTTTGTAACAACGTATATTTACGCTTGGATACTTCTCAAAGAGTGGGTCTTAAGATGAACATGGACAAGACGAAAATCATGTCCAATGTTGCACCCGCTCCAGTTAATGTTGGGAACATTACACTCGAAGTTATTGACCACTATGTTTGCGGTCCAGTTAGGTAAGTCCAACTTTTAGAAAGAGATTTCTCGACGAATACAGCTCGGATGGGCAGCGTTTAGGAAGCTCCGGCATATATTCACGTCCGAAATACCTCAATGTCTCAAGACGAAAGTCTATGACCCAGTGTGTTGCCAGTAATGATCTATGGAAGTGAGACGCGTGGTCTTTTACTATGGGTCTCATAAGAAGGCTCACTCAAAGTCACCCAGCGAGCAATGGACAGAGCGATGCTTGATATTTCCCTGCTCGATCGAATCAGAAATGATGAGATCCGCAGGAGAACTAAAACAACCGACATCGCTCGAATGATTGCATCATTGAAGTGGCAGTGGGCGGGACACATAGCGCGGAGAACCGATGACCGTTGGGGCGAAAAGGTTCTCGAATGGCGACCGCGTTCCGGACGTTCCGTGGGCAGGCCCCCTACAAGATAGACCGACGATCAGGTCAAGGTCACGGGAAGCCGCTGGATGCGGGCAGCGCAGGACCTATCGTTGTGGAGCTCCTTGGGGGAGGCCTATGCCTAGCAGTGGGCGACGTTCTGCTGACATGATGATAATGATGACAAAGGTATTAATGAAGTAAATATTTATTTTACACAAAGGATGAGACTAAGTGGATTTTGTACAAAGAAAGAAAATCCTCAAGGAAGTTGCTGTTTCCAAAGAGTCCTCCAGGCTTAAAAATCGATTTCACTACGTCACTACGTCTTTCCAGAATTTTCTTAAACACACTCTGCGCCTGCCGTCTCACTGCGCGCGTACACGCTACTCTCAAAAACAAGTAAACATCCATAGAATTCTTATTACCTGTTATCGTGTCAATAGGTCCCTCCCGAACGTAAGCACCAGCAATCCCAACCACATGCGCGCCAAGACTGTGACCAATGAGGTGCATATCATCCATAGACACTCCATTGTCTATGAGGAAGTTCAGGAACTGTGTCAGCAACCTTCCCACCATTGCTACATTGTAACTGGCCAGGATGTAGTTGACATTGGCTGCGTTACCCCAATCCACCACTATTATGTTTAGATCACTGATGTTCAGGTAGGCTGAAAATAAATGATAGAGTCAATGGAAAATGAAGTATTTAGAAAAAAATCGACCCGTCTCACAACCAGCTCCGATGGGACTCGAACCCACGACCTTTCGCTTTCCGGGCGACTGCTCTAACCATAACCACTGAGCTACTGTTCGTTCAGTGGTAAGAGCAGTCGCCCGGAAAGCGAAATGTCGTGGGTTCGAGTCCCATCGGAGCTGGTTGTGAGACGGGTCGATTTTTTCTACATACTTCATTTTCCATTTTTCAATAATAAAAATTGCATTGTGAATGCAAAAAACTAAAAATTAAAATAACTTGATAGAGTCAAGTAGTGATAGCATTAAAATAAAACAACCTTTCCCCGACCACGACTACTCCAAAGGTGCTGAAACAACAGCAAATTAAAAAACCACGAAAAATTTACTCCAAATGTGCTGAAACAACGGCAAATTAAAAAACCACGAAAAATTTATAAATTAATTCAAAGTGTTTTACGTTTATTACTATTTAAAAGTTTTTAGGTTCAAGAATAAACATAATACTTTTTAATATTTGAAAGTGTATGGTGAAAGTGAAAGTGTAGGTATTCCATCTAAGTATACCTAAGTGTAGATACCGTATAGGTACGTATAGAAGGTATAACTTATACCTACTATACGTATACGGTATCTACACTTTATATACCGTACCGTATTATACCGTATAATTGAAATTCTTTATTTTTTACTTACAGTCGAACATTTATAAAAAGTTCTATGGTTATTTTTTTCATATTGACCGTTTATTTTATACAGATAAAATTCCGGCTATTCTAATTCGACATGGTAACTAAATGGTCTAATTAAGTTTATCAAAATAGAAAGGAAATGTCGTATGTTTTTATTCCAAGATAAATAATATGAAGCCTTAGAGCGCAAAAATCTTTAGGAATACAGCCTTTATTTCTGCAAAGATAATCATAATTTTATTACGCATAGATAGCACAGACAGATAATAAAATAAACACAGTGAATAATTTAAAACAAACCTTCTTTAATAGATTCAGGCATCGGGCTGTCTCCGTGGTTGAGCCATCCATGGGTGAGAACTTTCACCTTGTTGTTGAAGTCGAAGTTTGAATCCCAAAGGGATAAAGAATCGTTGATTTTCAAAACTTCATACTCATATGGATTTCGTCTGGAATCAGTCAGATATAAAATTGGATTATAACTTTACACTTAATGAAATGGCGACGGCTCTAGGGACTAAGAGTAGGCTCTCAGGTACATCGTCAATCTGGTAATGGTTGCGAGAATACGCTGAATTCAAGTAGGTAGCGTTGTGAATGCCCTTGGTGAGTGAAAGGATGATAGTAAATAGTAGATTGTTTAGCAAGGGATGTATGGCACCCATAACAGTCGAGTGTTTTGGCGCACGAACGAAGTGAGGGCGCCGATAGTTCGAGACTGTTATGGGTCCATACGCCCGAAGTAAACACTCTACTTTTCATTTTGAATATGAGGAAAGTAAAAATAAACAGAAATAATCTAAAAAATATTTTTCCTTGGCCGCGGAATTTTCGAAAGACTATAACATTTTCTCTGTTTTAAGGAAGGCAAGGGAAACTAAGTCCATACAGTCTTGTTTGGTGTTTGACCCGTACTCTATGCAATTCCATGAAATTAATAGCCTGATTTTTTATGTTACAAATAACTTATTTGGTTTAATCTGTTTCTAAAAACGCATTCTTTAAAAAAACAATGTTTTAGATATTAATATAATACTTAATTCTACGATATTAATAATTTTATATAATAGCAAAACATGGCCGTATGGGCTTCTGTGCCTTTGCCTGTATCATCATCATCATCAGCCATTTAATGTCCCCACTGCTGGGGCACTGGCCTTCCTTATGGATGAATAAGGAGAATGAGCCATGACCCACCACGCGGGCTCAGTGCGGATTGGTGGGTATTAACGACTGCAAGTGCAGCCGGGACCAACGGCTTAACGTGCCTTCTGAAGCACGGAGGAGCTCGAGATGAAAAGTTTTTGGTCACCCATCCCGTGACCGACCATTGCGAACGTTGCTTAACCTCAACGATCGCAGGCCAAGCGCGCTATCCACTGCGCCACGGGCTCCTCACCCTGCCTGCCTGCCTGCCTCCTTGCCTGTATACCTTTGGTAAATAAATGTCCAAAGAGATAAGACTCTACACACGTTCCTATCCGACCTCCGATCCGATTTGGTCTGCTCCCAGACCAAATCGGAACGTGTGTAGCGCAGATTTGTTCTGGGAGCAGACCAAATCGGCTGTCGGATCGGAACGTGTGTAGATGCTATTACAGATTTTGACATTCCCCTCCTATTCCTTTTTTAAATTTCATGACGGCCCTAGGGCCGCCAAATACCACTTTCAACCCGCATTTTAGGCAAGTTAGCAGTTACTTTCAGAATATGAGACATGAAAAATCATAATTTGGCTTAATAGATGGCGACGCATAAGGTTAATATAAAAATTGTGATGGTAAAGCATTTTATTAAAAGTCGTACGATTTATTCTCGAATTATTTAGCGTCATCACAGTGAATTTGTGGAATTTTGACTTATAAAATCTTAATATAATTTCCATTTCTCAACATAGCGAAGTTATATTGGGTCCGCAACCAAAGTCCACGCTCGGAGTTACAAGTCAAAGTTGCCTTACGTTTATTAGTTGCCTCATCTTTCAAAATGGCAAGCGCTGCCAAAGTAACTTTGCATGTTAAGAGAAGCATGGTGCACGGATGCAAACACCGTATGCTCCTGCCTCGAGATTTCAGACAACTTAACTGAGAGAAATTTTTTAAAATTTTATTAAGAGAATTTTTGACTGTGAGAAAAAAAGCACATCGCAGAACCTGGAACCTTAGTATTCTTACGCAGTAGGTATATTGTAGTATTACATTTAAATTTTCGTTAATTTAATCCAGTTATAATATTGTTGGGACATCTATAATAAGTTTAGCTGGTGAAAAACCTGAACTGAACATATTGCTCGTAACGGTGCCCAGCCCCATTAGAAGCGGATTTTGTTTAGAATAGGCACGACGGACAGAGTATGTCTGCACGCTGCTGGCCAGCCATACTGTCTCATTAGACGGGCGAGTCCTATATGGTCACCCACTCACCTGGAATCAAACTCTATATAGCTTCCTCACTAAATGAAGCTTACCTCGTGAACAGCCTAAACTGAACATCTTGCTCGTACACCCAACCCCACCAGAAGCGGGTCTCGTTCAAGGGAGGTACGTCGGGGTAAGTCTGTACGCTGGCCAGCCATACTGGGTCATAAGGAGATGGCGCATCCCATTTTATTGCTCCATTTATCGCCGACACACCTGGAAGTATAGCCTGACTAAACATTAAGAAACGAATTCAACTTGCAACAGTTTTGTGAGCATAGCATTGTGGGATTTTTTTTACGTAAATGACTGTTTGTATTGCGTATGTTGCATGAGATTTGGTCAACATTCCTTGTATTTTTATATTTTTAAGTAACAAGTGTAAAGGAATTTTATGTTACATTTACAACGCTATATGTAGCTACATTTCTTACTCATGTTTATATGGTGAAAGTACCTCATTTGTAAAGTTGGTCATTGAATACGTATCTTACCAGGAAACACATTAAGGAATGATTCATGCGGCACTGAGTCGCTGCATAGCAGTTATCAGCTCGCAATCGAATTACAGAGGAGAGGACCCATACTTAAACGCAATCAGTATAAAACCCGGTAACACTCATCTTGCCCATGCTTACTTTCCAATTATGGTCTGCAGCAATTCTTCATAACCGGTAAGTACCACATATTTAGTTTTGCTACTATGATCATTCATCATCCGCCATTTATAATCGCCACTGCTGGGGCACAGGCCTTCCTAATGGATGGAACCACCACGCGGGCCCAATATTTGACTGAATTTTTTTTATTGACTTAAAAAGTTCATATAGGTATTTATTTTCAAATATCTTGCATATTTTCAACGATATAGAGCATCAAACTTACTAATTTTCAAATTGGCATTTCAAAAATATAATACATATTGAATTTCTTTTTTCATATTTGTTATTTAATAATGTTATATTTTCGCATGTCATAATTAAATATCTACATTTCAACAACAGTCAAACACCCAATTCTGCCGGGACCAACGCAACGGCAAGTGCGATCCGATGCACGGAGGAGCTCAAGATAATAAATGTTTGGTCACCCATCCCGTGACGACCTTTGCGAAAGTTACTTAGCTTAAGCTTCCACCCCACAAGTGATTGCTATTCCTTTATTTAAGTACTGACTAATCGTGCGCACAGTAATGGACTGGAACTCACCGGAGGCCTTCACGCCCCTGTATTTTCAATATCATATATTTTTTTAAATTTAAGTATGTGGTCAATACTATGAAATGTGTGGTGAAAACTACGTTTCATCTTGTGTATGGACAAAGATCCAAAATACTAAATAGCTAGTACTATGGTAAAAAAATTATAATATCATATTATGGGACCCGCTTTTACTTTTACATCGTAACTTTCATTCTCCGTAAAAATCGGAAGCATGCCCTTTTGAAATTAATCATTATTCAAGGCTTACAAACGGAACAACCATAAACGTTTTGTATTTTTTATGCAAACGTTGATTCTTATCATAAACGATACCTACATGACTTTAGTATTCAGGGAATGCCTTTGAGGCTCTGCGTCGGCGCAACCGCTACATAGTGAAAGTACTGCCTAAGAAATAGCGTAACACTTTAGTACTATGTCGAACCAATGATTGTGATTATGTTAGGGCAGAGGTCCGAAAACTATTTTTCATCTCTCAGATTCGGAAAGTGATGTATATTTAAACTGAGCAGCGGGTCCAAAACTATCCGTTTCACCCTAGGGTGGAAATGAATTTTAAGAATAGAACTGAATTTGGTTACCTACAGTCAACCATAGAGTTACCTCATCGGCAATGAAAAAGTTTTCAACTAATTTTGTGTGGGGACGGGACTTGCAAAATTTAAAAAAAAAATGAATTTTATACAAACGAGAATATCTCAAAAACGGTGCGTCTCGTCTCGTAGCGTAGCTAAAATCTAACAAAATTTTCAACCCCCTTTGGTACTCCGGAGATAGCTAGGAGGCATCCGATAGACACATAAAAAAATTTTGTTTTGTTCAAAAAAATTATTTTATTCAAAAAAATTTTTTTTGTTACTTATTTCAAAACTTTAATTTTTTTATATCCCTATTATAGAAAAAACAGAGAAAGCGAAGCCCCCCGCCACCTTTCTTTTACTTTTTTAGATAGTTTTAGTTGTCTTTATTGCTTTTCTTATGAAAAGCAGAGTGTATTTATTTACTTTCCTTATATTCGAAATGAAAAGTAGAGTGTATTACTCGGCCGCAAAATTATTTTCATCTCGGGCGACGTATATTGAATCCCTCGCTTCGTTCAGGATTCTACTTTAGAATCCCTCGCTGTGCTTGGGATTCTACTCTAGAATCCTTCACTGCGCTCTGGATTCAAAATAGCGCCCTCGCCGTAAATATGTTATTTTGCTCCCTTGTAATACAATCTACTATTTCATCTCTCAGATTCGGAAAGTGATGTATATTTAAACTGAGCAGCGGGTCCAAAACTATCCGTTGGACCCTAGGGTGGAAATGAATTTTAAGAATAGAACTGAATTTGGTAACAGTCAACCATAGAGTTACCTCATCGGCAATGAAAAAGTTTTCAACTAATTTTGTATGGGGACGGGACTTGCAAATTTAAAAAAAAAAATTTTTTTTAAAACGAGAATATCTCAAAAACGGTGCGTCTCGTAGCGTAGCTAAAATCTAACAAAATTTTCAACCACCTATGGTACTCCGGAGATAGTTAGGAGGCATCCGATAGACATATAAAAAAAAATTTTTTTTTGTTCTTAAAAATTTTTTTTATTCAAAAATTTTTTTTTGTTTCTAAATTTTTTTTTCTTATTTCGAAACTTAAATTTTTTTATATTCCTATTATTGAAAAAACAGAGAAAGCGAAGCCCCCCGCCACCATTCTTTTATTTTTCTAGATAGTTTTAGTTGTCTTTATTGCTTTTCTTATAGAGGGGGATGAAAAGCAGAGTGTATTTACTTTCCTTATATTCGAAATGAAAAGTAGAGTGTATTACTCGGCCGCAAAATTATTTTCATCTCGGGCGACGTATATTGAATCCCTCGCTGCGTTCAGGATTCTACTTTAGAATCCCTTGCTGTACTTGGGAATCTACTCTAGAATCCTTCACTGCGCTCTGGATTCAAAATAGCGCCCTCGCCGTAAATACGTTATTTTGCTCCCTTGTAATACAATCTACTATTTCATCTCTCAGATTCGGAAAGTGATGTATATTTAAACTGAGCAGCGGGTCCAAAACTATCCGTTTCACCCTAGGGTGGAAATGAATTTTAAGAATAGAACTGAATTTGGTAACAGTCAACCATAGAGTTACCTCATCGGCAATGAAAAAGTTTTCAACTAATTTTGTATGGGGACGTGACTTACAAAATAAAAAAAAAGAATTTTTTAAAAACAAGAATATCTCAAAAACGGTGCGTCTTGTACGCTACAAGCTACAAGCTAGCTAAAATCTAACAAAATTTTCAACCCCCTATGGTACTCCGGAGATAGTTAGGAGGCATCCGATAGACAAATAAAAAAAAATTTTTTTTATTCAAAAAATTTTTTTTTGTTCTAATTTTTTTTTTGTCATTTCAAAACTTAAATTTTTTTATATACCTATTATAGAAAAAACAGAGAAAGCGAAGCCCCCGCCACCTTTCTTTTATTTTTCTGTGTATTTACTTATATTCGATTCCCGAACAAGACAAATATTTATGTGCATGAACATGTCTATTTGTGTTGGTCTGGGTGTTTAATATGTATATTAAGTATGTATTTACAAACAAAAAGTATTTAAGTATATATTTATCCGTTATCAAGTTTTCCATGATACAGTTTCTTAATGAAGTTAACATGGGCTTAGATAATTGGTGTGATTGTAAGAAGTTATTTATTTATTTATTTTATTTATATTCGAAATGAAAAGGGAGCAAAATAACATATTCACGGCGAGGGCGCTATTTTGAATCCAGAGCGCAGTGAAGGATTCTAGAGTAGGATCCCGAGCATAGCGAGGGATTCTAAAGTAGAATCCTGAACGCAGCGAGGGATTCAATGTGTGTACGTCGCCCGAGATGAAAATAAATAAATCTACTATTGTCCCGTCCCGAGTCCCGAAGACTGCTTACTTGCCAAGCACTTGACCACCATCCTGCTTAGCAGAAAGGATAGACCGGACGCAGTCTATGGTGTTGCATCACAGAATATACATATATTAGTACCTTAGTTGCATGCTTATTGCTTACTCTGGGGGTGCCCAACTGCCCATTCACTCTTGCCTTGAAGTGACCAAGGCTGTTATGGTACGTATGAATTGTATTGTATTTTCTTTATTGAGAAAAAAAATATACATAGGTACATTAACAGTGTCCTGCAAAACTGTTTGCACAGTTTGACTGCAGGATCAAAATGAATGATCGAAGAACATATATTATGCACAGGAGTGCATTCCATTTTTTGCGGACTTGTGCTTATTGCATTTATACAAATATTGAAATTATCAACGTCAAAGGCATTTTTGACTGAGTGTGAGCCAAGATCTGGTTAAATGAGCTCCACTATTACTTGTCTCAGTTCAGTCCCTGCGTCTTTGAAGCGGGTTCATAATGGTGAACCCGCTTCAAAGACGCAGGGACTGAACTGAGACAAGTTTCGTGTTTTATCAACCCTTGGGTGAACGTTAGCTCAAAACCAACTATCATGGAAGCAAGCCTAAAATCAAGAAAAAATTATCAGTTTCAACATTTTAGCAACACAAATAAAGAGTTGTATGGAGAAGCCCTTTTTTAACTGACTTCTAAATCAAAAAGGAGGAGGTTCTCTATTCGTCTGTATGTAGGTTTTTTTTTTGTGTATGTCCACCGATTACTCGAAGACGGATGGACCGATTGAAATGATTGAAACGTTATTACATCAGGGACCGTACTCTGAAATGCAAATCCGAAACTTCGGTTAGCCCCGCCCCTATCACTCGATTCCGTCATGACTCGAGAGTGAGAGGGACGGGGCTAACCGAAGTTTCGGATTTACGTTTCAGAGTAGGCCCTCAGGTTGGTTTCCAAGTTGGTCCCATTTTTTGAAATGTTTAAATCGGTTCAGTAGTTTTCAGGAAATCTTGAAAATACTGTCGTTTTCGTTACCACTTTATGTGAATTTAATACGTATCTTTAGGCATAACTCCTTTGTTTATAAACCGATTTAGATGATTCTTGTTTTGTTAAAAAGGGGATACCTCAAGGTATTTTAACCGACTTCAAAAAAGGAGGTTTTCAGTTTGATGACATACCTATTTACCAGAATACAAGTAAATTGCCTGCACGATGCACTAAAAAGAGTGAAATAAAAATTATTTTTATAAAAAAAATTAAACCGCCTTCAAAAAAATCACATCAAAAAAGTAAGTAAGTATTTGGTGAGCAATTATTTCTTACTTTTTTGATGTGATTTTCTTGAAGGCGGTTTTATTTTTTTATAATTTTAAATAACGTTGTAGAGTAGACCACCAGTAGAGGAGTTCGTGGCGTGTAGTGGTAAATGCGCTCGGCCAGAAATCAACTTTCTCAGTGGTCGGTCACGGGAAGTGTGACAAAAAATTATTACCCCGAGCTCCTTCGTGCTTCGGAAGTCACGTTAAGCCGATGGTCCTGGCTGCATCTGCAGTCGTTAATACCCAGCAATCCGCATTGGGCCCGCGTGGTGAGTCATGGTCCATTCCCCTTATCCATCCATAAAGAAATCCTGTGCCCCAGCAGTGATGACTTATAATGGCTGATAATGATACAGAGTCGATACAAAAGAATCATTAGGTATGTTTGCTGTGACAGAGTACTAGATTGTTCAGCTATTCTGTGGCCGACTGAAACTAGTTTCTGCGTGACTGGTAACGATGCCCTATTTCTTGTTTCTCCATAGACTTAAGTCTTGGGGAGGTCTTGAGTCATAACATTTAATGCAACATGTTAATTAAGTATTAACATAACAATAGTAGGTAATACAAAATATCGGATAGGTACTTACATTAAGTTAGTACTTAATTAATAAATTGGAAAAACAAAATCATATTTTAACATAATTTCATGACGTCTAAAAATAAATCATATCAACGTAAATATGCAAGTACTAGCGGCCGCCCGCGGTTTTACCCGCGTGGTTCCCGTTCCCGTGGGAAAATCGGGATAAAAAGTATTCTATGTTTTAATCCAGGCTGTCTAAGATTCGCCATTTCGCTGTGATTGAGTAGCAAACATCCAAAGTTTCGCATTTATAATAGGTGTTCGTAAGCTTTTGAGAACAAAACAGTATGGAACTATGGATGGTACTAAAGTACCACAGTAAGTAGTAGGTACGTGCAAAGAATGTTTCAAAGTTAGAAATGTTTTAAGAGTTTTGAGTAGGTACTGTTTGCATATAAATCGCAGTAATTTTGACTACCTATTACCTACCTATTTGGTTTTGAATACTCAAAGCATTTGGAGTGTTGAAAAAGCTCGATAGCGCAAAGGTAACTTTCGCACGTTAGTACTATTAAATATTCTGTGCTTTCGCAATGGTTTATTTATTTTATTTACTAGGACTATTTGAATTATACTTATTTATTTTTTTATCTCGAACCCTCAATGCTTCGGAAGGCACGTTGAGCTGTTTGTCCCAGCTGCCTATTCATTCGCCAACACCTCATCATCATCTTCAATGCTGGGACAGAGGCCTTCCTTATGGATGGATAAGGAGAAATATTTTGCTAACTACGGATTAGGCCCGGCCAGTGCGTTGAGGGTTAGCTCTTCAGCATTTGGGTCCGTGTTATCGCCTACCCTGTTCATTCTGCATATCAATGATATGTTACTTACTAGTAACATGCATTGTTATGCAGATGACAGCACATGTGATGCACGTTACTCAGGTCGCGCAAATATACCTTCCGAACAGGTTAAACTGTGCAGGGAACAAATAGTGTCGGAAATAGAGGCTTCCTTGGAGCGAGTCTCGGAGTGGGGTAGACAAAATCTTGTCCACTTTAACCCCACAAAGACGCAAGTATGCGCTTTCTCCGCAAAGAAAACTCCATTCGTCTTAGCGCCTACATTCCAGGACATTCCCCTTACCACCTCTAAAAGTATCGGAATACTTGGCGTTGACATCACGAGCGAAGTCCAATTTCGGGGTCATTTGGAAAACAAAGCAAAGTTGGCTTCGAAAAAGCTAGGAGTGCTCAATAGGGCGAAGAAATTCTTTACTCCACGTCACCTGCTTTTATTATATAAAGCTCAGGTTCGACCCCACCTTGAGTACTGCTCGCACTTATGGGCGGGAGCTCCTGAATACCAGCTCCTTCCACTTGACTCCATTCAGCGCCGTGCGGTTCGTATTGTCGACGATCCGAGACTCACGGACGGTTTAGAACCACTAAGTCACCGCAGAGATATAAGCTCTCTGTGTGTGTTCTACCGTCTATACAATGGGGAATGCTCTGAGGAGCTTTTTGAACTGGTGCCACCGTCACACTTCCGCCACCGCACCGCACGCCAAGTGAGTAGAACTCATCCTAAACACCCCCACATTCTTGACACCTGGAAATCAACAACTGTTCGGGCATCACGTTCGTTCCTACCTCGAACTTGTAAGATGTGGAATGAGCTTCCTCCAGAGGTGTTCCCTTTGTGCTATGACATGGAGTTCTTCAAAAAGCGTGTAAATAGGACCCTTAAACACAAAGCCTGGCAACGCATATGCAACCCTTCTGGTGTTGTAGATGTCCATGGGCGACGATGACTACTTCCCATCACGTGGCTCGTCTGCTCGTTTGCCCGTTTTTAATATATAAAAAAAAAAAAAAAAAAATTGGGAAAATGTATGGCATCATCATCAAAAGCCATCGCACGAAAACTGTCGCTAAGGTAATCGTAATAGTGCACTAAAAATACCTTCCGTCAAAAGCTGTCAATGTGCTGTCAAAAATTCATTGAATTTTTGTTCGTCAAGGACCGAAAGAGGCGCGCAAATAATACGAGTTTCAATAACCTACTCCCCGGTAAAAATAGGGCTTACCCGAGCTTAGTTGCCTAGATATTTTTATTAGGTGTCAAATAACAACGGTTGCTTACTCAATACTCAATACTTTATTTGCAACCATAATGTGGGTACAGAAGATGATACATATTTATTTTAGAGCATTATGGACCCTGTCGGGCACGCAAAAATGGTGATAAAAGAGAGGAAACGCTTTAATATATCAGAAAGCTACATAAACAATTAAATTAAAGTAACAGACATCTTAGTAACAGAACCAGGATAAGCTTACATTTACCGGGAGATAGGTTATTGAAACTGGCCGTAGGTAGGTTAGATAACGGTATCTTTCCGTGCTAAGCTAAGGGTACTGACTGGTACTAATTCCAAGTGTTTAGTATCTTGTCTATGCTTAATGCATATTTAAGACTCTATTCACCAATCTCCATGCTTAGAAATTCTATTTAATTATACTTTCTAGGTAGTATTACCTATCTCTTTCATAGAAACCGGTAATACTGCAATAAATTTTATTCTTTATACTGATGTCTGTATGTCTCGCTAATTAAAGCTGTAGGTGCAAGTTTTTTGACTTATTTTTTGCAATGACAACACATTTTGCTTTTTTTTTATCAAAATATTATGAGGACTGAGCATTTTATCTAATAATTGAGAAAATTTTGAGAGTTACCTACCTATACTTTTAAAACTTAACTATAAGTAATAAATAAATACCTACTTATCTATACTTAAATGGAAAAACTGTCAATTCTACTATCACAGTACTTGTTTATTTTACCATATATGCACACAAGCTGCGATAGAGCCGAAATCCCCAGATTGCGAATGAACGAATAAAATTGAAAATATTGAAAAATAAGCACCTATTAGAAAATATCGACCTATCTCACAACTTGCTCCGATGGGACTCAAACCCACGACCTTTCACTGTCTGGGCGAATGCTCTAACCATTGAGCTACGGAGTCGTCGTGACGACTCCGTTTCAACGGTTCCAACTGATAACTAATCCCGAATTATTAGTAGGTCGCTACCACGTTGACCACCACCACCATTTCGTTCACAAAATTATAACGAAACATTTCACTAACCTGAACAAATAACTAACAACCACAAAATCATTCCAGCTTCTCTCCCCAGTCACAAACATTCGATTCAACACTAGCAACGCCAACTTTCCACACATAGCAAAACTTTGTTAAACTTCAAACGGGTTAGAGCGTTCATTTTGAAGCTAAATCTAGTTGGTGAACCGTCGCAAAGGACTTCCACATTTTCACTGCCCGTTCGCTCGAAGATAGAATTCAAATCTAAGTAGCGGTATCAAATACGATTGCCATTCGGCTAGCGGCGCGTATGCCCATCGCCCATCGGCCATATTAATCGACTTACCCATTAACATTAGGCGCTTTCCTGCCTGCCCCGTTTTGTGACATGTAAATCCTGCGAAATCAATGTAAATTTATGACACGAAACTTGAAAAGGAAAAGTTTGCACGTGATTGTCTAGTCGTTTCTTACTTATTAAATTAAATTGGTGTCTTTGTCTTTCATTCTACTTACATGCCCTGCGTCTATGGAACCTCTTTTCTGGTGCTACCAAGAGGTCTCCCAGAAGAATGCTCGCCTTTTTCTTACGGCTTAAAGGCTGATTCGCATGGAAATAATAGATTGTATTACAAGGGAGCAAAATAACATATTTACGGCGAGGGCGCTACCTTGAATCCAGAGCGCAGTGAAGGATTCTAGAGTCAGGGGCGTGCATTGCATATAGGCATTTAAGCAGTGCCTACCTCGCAAAATCGAAAAAATTACCATTAAATTTTAGTATCCGTGCTCCCCAATTATTATTGGTTGAGCTTACTAAATTATGATACTTACCTAATTTTTATTACTTATAACCACTGACCTCTATTTATTCGTGCTTATAACAAAAACTTCCTTCATAAAAAACGCGCAGTGCGCGACAGTAGGCAGTTGCCCGGCTGCCTACTTGAATCCTATACAATTTACTATCAATAGCATTAATATTTTTTATTTAAATGAATACGACGAAATAAAAATGTCGTACTTCCCACGCGTAATACACTGACGTTCGACCTTCGCAATTTATCACCCTTATGTAGGCATACCTACAAAAGCACCGGCGGTGTTTATATTTAGTTTTGTTTTTTGTCCAAAGATGGCTCTGTACGTTTCTACATGGCGGTGATACTTTGTTTACTCTATTTACATATTTTGCTACCTACCTCCTTGTCCTTAATTTAATTGTTGTACAGTATACATTGCCGTTATACTTCGTTGGAATCGTTGGTGGTTTTATACACTGACTAAGGCACACGCCACATCACATAGTTCGTGAGAAAATTCTTTGAAATTTTGAATATTCAAAAATTATTTTTTATATTTCTGCCTTGCCTATAGGTTAGACACCACGCGGCGTATAGTGCCTACTTATTCTGAAAAGCAATGCACGCCACTGTCTAGAGTAGAATCCTGAACGCAGCGAGGGATTCAATATACGTCGCCCGAGGTGAAAATAATTTTGCGGCCGAGTAATACACTCTACTTTTCTTTTGGAATCTAGGGAAAGTAAATACACTCTGCTTTTCATCCCCCTCTAGGTATAAGAAAATTACACACTAAACGCTTTTATTACAATTTTTTTTGAAAAATTTAACCTCTATAAAAAAATGTGTGTAATCGATTCTAATCTCGATGCTGAACAAACCATTTTCTCAGTTTCGCTAAAAGTATTAACACGTTGTATACTTCTTCTTTCAAGTTAGCCGCAAAAACAAGGGCAGCGTAAGATATGATTTGCCTATGATCTAGCTGTATGTTACACAGGTCACTAATGTAAATCAGGAACAGGTGTGGTCCTAAAATACTTCCTTGAGGAATTCCAATGTACGTGTTATCCTGCTCAGCACTGAGGAAACTATCGATCCTCACACATAGAATCTTTCAGATAACTCGTAAAAAGATTTAGCTGTATGCCTCTTAAGCCTATAGTTTTAAGTTTGTGTAAAATTATTGCGATGGAAACTGCATCAAATGCTTTTGCAAGGTCAATGAAGATAACAACGGTGTGCTGACTTTATCTATTTATTTATATTTATTTTCAGAAATCATCAGCAAAAGCTACATTAGAGTCATGTGGGTCAAGTGTGCGCATTTAAACTTTGACGCCTCATAAACTCGAAAACAATTCGTAGAATGAAACAAAACTGTGTTAATTAGTAAAACTGTTTATTTGTAATCAACTTAGACACAATAATAGTATTGTCAGTAGCTTATATTTCAAGAAACTATAGAAAACAAAGACCTTTCCATACGCGCACACTTACCCCAGTATAGGGGTAAGAGTACGCAGCACTATGGGTAAGTGTACGCAACAACAAAAAAATAAATATTGAGCTATATATTTTTAAAACATAAACCATATTGTATTAATTATTAAAATTTTCATCATAGGTACTTAAAGTAATCTATACATATAATAAAACAGAAACGGAAAAAAAGTCTGTACATGAAATATTTTTTTAAAATAATTACTGGTATGTGATGTGTACAGGATATAGACCCCAAAACGATAGATAATATTTTTTTTGTCTGTTTGTCTGTTTGTATGTTTGTATGTTCGCTTTTCACGCAAAAACTACTGGACGGATTTTTACCAAATTTTGTGTAGTAATAACTTATAACCCGGGTCAACATATAGGGTACCTTTTATTGCGGGAAAATTTCTTTATATTAAAAAAAACGTTGATAACGAATGTTTTTATGTTTGCTTTTCACGCAAAAACTACTGGACGGATTTTTACCAAATTTTGTGTAGTAATAACTTATAACCTGGGTCAACATATAGGGTACCTTTTATTGCGGGAAAATTTCTTTATATAAAAAAAAACGTTGACAAACTTATATTTCGGGCGTCTGTTTGTATGTTTGCTTTTCACGGAAAAACTACTGGACAGATTTTTACCAAATTTTGTGTAGTAATAACTTATAACCTGGTTCAACATATAGGGTACCTTTTATTGCGGGAAAATTTCTTTATATTAAAAAAAACGTTGAGCAACTTATATTTGCGGGCGGCTGTTTGTATGTTTGCTTTTCATGCAAAAACTACTGGACGGATTTTTACCAAATTTTGTGTAGTAATAACTTATAACCTGGTTCAACATATAGGGTACCTTTTATTGTGGGAAAATTTCTTGACATCTTATAAAACGTAGACAAACTGACTCACATTTTGTATGAAATTAACTACAAATGTAACTTTGTATTGGTTTTTTTAGTGATTAAACTATAAATTACCATTATTTTTTTACCTTTATTTGTACTGTAAGATCTGAAGTTGGCAAAATTTTATGATTCTAGGTCAAAAGTTTGTAAAAGTTTTTTTCTGTGGTATTACTTAGACATATAACCAATTTTAGGATATTTTCCATTATTTGTATAATTCAATAATGTACCTAATGATAATTAGGTACATTATTGAATGATAATGATAATTTTTAGGGTTCCGAACCAAACTGATAAAAAGGAACCCTCATGGTACGACTAAGTCTGTCTGTCTGTCACAGCTAGATATCTCGAGAACTACTATTATTTTAGGTGATAAGTAGAAGTTTATGTAAAGATTACAGGAAAAATAAAACAATGTCTCTAAATAGTAAACTTTTTCAGAAATCATCAACAAAAATTATATTACTTCCACTATCGGTCAAGAGATGGAGCTGATCAATAACTGCAATATTCTACATCGCGAATTCTCGGACGAATATGCCACGCCGATGAAAACATTTTTACGTTTAAAATGTCCTCCTTCCTACATACTCGCAGGTCGCTTTGGGTGAAGCACAGTTGTAGTTTTTTCTATTTTATAAAAGAAAATATGGTACGGAACCCTCGGGGCGCGAGTCCGACTGGCTCTTGACCGGTTTCTTCTTAGTATATTTTATACCGGTACCTTTTAGACTGTGTACGGACCGGCGGGCGGCTGCGGCCCCACGAACGCCAACGAACGACATCTGGGGCCCGATTCTCAGGCATTCGAACTTTTTCAGTGTGGTAATTCGTATGTCGAACATTTTGTTTGTGGTTTCTATTGAAAAGTTAGAACCACTGAGAACGTTTCAAACAAACTACAGTGCCACAAACTTTGCTGTGCCGGTGGCCAAAATGTGAAACTAACGTGATTTTTTTAATGTCATTTTGCTGTCAAGTTGATGTCCAACCATAGCGCTGCTGGCGGCTGAATTTCTTAGAAGTCAGGGCCGGTTAAATTACTACAAAAAAAAGAAAAACGTACGTAGCGCCGCTGTCACCGGCACAGAAAAGGTTGTGGCACTGTAAGCTGTCCCACATGTCAACAAATTCATTTTGACAGCTAAGTTCGTATACGAACATCTATTGGTTTGTACCACTCGTAGCGTTCGACTGGTTTTCGCTCGAACTTTTTCGATTGTGAAATTCTGACAATACAAAAACTGTGTTATATTTGTATTTCGAGCTTATAAATGTGAACTTTTCTCGATTGCCTGAGAATCGGCCCCCAGGCATTGCTCGCTTCACGTTTCTGGCCTTCGAAGATCAATCTAAAGCTAGGTAAAGGATTACTGGGAGCGATTCCAGTTCACATTCGGAGTTTCTGATCATCTGATTGAGACAGAGGGGAAAACAGAACCTCTTTGATGGCGTTCGTTGGCCTTTGTTGGTCCGGTGTGTACGCAGCATTAGCACAGAATATGGCATTAGGCAAGCGCGATTCATCGTAGATCGCATCAACGAACGCTTAGGGGCGTGATAGCGGACAAGCGCTAGCTTATCAATCACAATCAATAAAAAAAAATAAAAAAATGCTTTACAGTTTGTTATCACTACAAAGCTACTAACATGATGGCTTCTTAAGTGCTTTTCTGTTGCAGTGATAATCTTTGGAACTAAAACAGTTTTCATACGACAGGACAGTCCATTTTGACAGCTAATTTCGTATTGCATGTGGCTCCTCTGCCACGGCTGTCACCAGAACAGACAGAAGATATTAAATTGCTTACTCTTGACGGCTGACACCCTGAGAAAACTCAGTTATTAGTCCGATCAACGAGGATATTCGTTGTATGGAGACGTCCGGAAAATTCCCTCGTCGCTCAAATTTGGCACGATTGTAGAGTAAGTAATGCTGATTAAGGATCTGCAAGAATTCAAGAATATTTCCAACGCCAAGTTAGTCATTTTTGACGTGCCGTGAGCGCGTGAAAATCGCTTCTAATTTCTTTGAGAATGGTTCCTTAGCCTCATTTTTTTCTGTATGCGTACCTATTACTAGGTGGAATAAGTTAATAAAGTTAGAAAATAACATTTCTTGCTAGAAGTTGAGATTTTGACCGAAATGTGAAAATATAAAATTGCTTCTAATTTCTCTTTTAATGTTTCTTTAGCCTCAAATACCAACTGCATACGTACGTATTACTAGTTAGAATGAGTATATGCAGGAATCCAATAACATTTCTTACCAGAACTTGAGATTTTTACCTAAACTTGAAAACGTTAAATCGCTTCTAATTTCTCTGTTAGTGGTTCCTTAGCCTCATTACTTTCTGTATGCGTACCTATTACTAGGTAGAATAAGTTTATAAAGGAATTAAAAAACATTTTTTGCTAGAAGTTGAGATTTATACCTACACGCGAAAACATAAAATTGCTTCTAATTTCTCTGATAATATTTCATTACCCTCAAATACTTTCTGCATAACGTATTACGAGTTAGAATGAGTATATAAAGCAATCGAAAAACATTTCTTACTAGAACTTGATATTTTACCTAAACGTGAAAAAGTTAAATCGCTTCTAAAATCTCTGTTAATGTTTCCTCCGCCTCAAATACTGTGTGTATACGTACGTATTAAGAATGAGAATATGAAGAAAATTCAAAGCATTTCATAAAAGAAGTTGAGAGTTATACCTAAACGTGAAAACGTTAAATCGCTTAGTGTCTCTGTGAATGTGTCCTTAGTCATAATTCTTTTTAGTGTTCGTACGTATTATTAGTCAGAATAAGTATAAAAAGAAATCAAAAACATTTCTGACTAGCAGTTGAGATTTTTACCTATACACGAAATCGTAAAAACACATAATTATTTCTCTGTGAATGTTTCTTTAGACTCAATCGCTTATTATTTATCTGTGAATGTTTCCTTAGCCTCAATTACTTGTAAATATTACTAGTTAGAATAAGTATACAGGGTAATTTTTTTATCAGTGCACAAATTTTTAGGATCGACTCAGAATCGATAAGTGAACAACTTTCTCCTAGAAACATGGGTCGAAATACGACAAAATTTTTTGGACTTCCTATACTAATTCGATCACGTGATCAGTCCAATTTGTATGAAAGGTCAAAAAAATTTTGTCATATTTCGACCTATGTTTCTAGGAGAAAGTTGTTCACTTACCGATTCTGAGTCGATCCTAAAAATTTGTGCACTGATAAAAAAATTATCCTGTATAATAGTACATTACGATATTAGTGCGTTAAGATGGTTATAACATGCGAGGCGGAATTTCAGCCCGAGCCGTACGTAAGTATATCGTACGACGTTTTTAAACACATTTGCGAGGAAATAGAAAAAAAAACATTTAATATTTTGTTAATTTTTAGTCTCTTTAAAAATGCAATGAGATTTGTATATAAATTAATATCGACACCATTTTTCATCTTGAGGGTACTTTTCAGCATAGAATATGTTGTTCAAAACGAGCTAGGCTTATATTTACTAGCTAGATCATTAAAATACGCCAAAACTCCATTTTCGGAAAATGACTTGGCATTTTTCATGTTTTTCCACTTCAAGAAATTTTCATACGTGGTTATGTATCTGTCCTTGGATATTGACGGCAGCAAGCTGTCGCATGCGGTTCGCGCTTCTGTTAGTATATCCGGTGGAGTTGAAGTAATATATTGCTCATCTTCATTATTGAAAGTTGTCATTTTTAGATATTCACAATACAAGTACAAAGAAAATAAAATTTGAGAAAAATGGAGCGAGGATTATTTTCTGCCGTGGCTGCGTGAAAATGTTGGCAAAGACGCTAGAGCATGCAGCCAAGTTTTTAAATTACCGAATAAACTGTTTTTTTTATTTTATATAAACTCAATCTGTGAATGCACACTGTCTACTGACTGGTGCCGCGCGGCGATCAGTTCGAAATTTGAATAGCAACAGCGCGCTGCTCGCTAGCTGGAGTCGTGCGGCGGCGATCAGTTCCATATTTGAAATGGCAAATAATACTGTTATGGAATTTGTATGGACTATAACTTAACTATTTGCTTTGGTAACACATGCATTTTTTATGACCCGCTTTTCATATTTAAAACCGGTGGAATTACATCAGCTTTACTAGCAAGGGTGTTAAAAAAGATATTTTATCATCAAGACCCTATGCTATAGTAGTTACCTTCAATATTCAGATGACACGAAAATATACAGAGTCATCGATTGTGTAGAGGACTGTCTGCGATTGCAGGATGATTTGGATTCGCTCCAGGGGGCCAATTCTGCTAACGTTCAATCATAATCGTGTCTCAATCGTGTTTCAATTGTAGTGCTCTTTTACTCAATATTTACAAGAATTATGACAATATGATGTAGTGTGTGGTGTGATCATCAGTAGTATGGTGAAAAATGATGGTTGGTTCCGCTTTTTGCCACTCGGCTACGGAACCCAAAAAGGTGTGATTCTGATAGATCTTGCGTTCCTTAACATTTATTATTATGGCACCAAAGCTGTAACTTCATTTTTAGGGTTCCGTAGCCGAATGGCAAAAAACGGAACCCTTATAGATTCGTCAAGTCTGCCTGTGTTTGAACGAGATTAAGCACTTTTTGAGATATAACACATTTTCAGAAACCGCAAATGTTACTTTGTCATTCATATTAACACTTAGATTTTTTGCTGGCAAAAAATGAAAGTGTTATTTTGGTTTAGTGTAGGTAATAATGTAAGATAATGATGTAAGGAAGTGATCAGTAAATGGTAAAGAAATCAGCTTACGATGTGTAACGTATTTTTATATTGATATCAGTAGGTACAATTTGATGATAATGATGTATGTATGTGCCTGTCTGTTTGTTAGTCTCTCTGTCCCGCAAAATATACTTAGCAACACTAATATAGCTGATACATCGGAATAACACATAGCCTACTACAATTTATAACGATTTTGTGTAATTATCATTCAAATGAATAACTTAGGAGTTACCGCAAAAAAGTTACTTGGTATCCAACAAAAAATAGGGCAGTTAAAAAAAGAGAAACGGGATGCCAATTTTAGTGTTCGGTGTTTTAGAAGTGTGCCACGTGTTGCGATGGATGTCAATTGGTATTGACCTTAAAACAATAAAAACCTTTGTGTTATGTTGAGCTAGGGTAGCAATAACAAACCTTTATTATTTGTCACTTGTTTTGATTTATTTTCACGTTGTGCCAAAAACTACGTCTTTCTGTATGGAATGCGCGAAGAAAGATTTCTGTTATTAAGTACCTGTTCAAGTTGATCCAAGGTCATATTGATTCTCCAGAAATACTTGAACACACAAAATTCGCACTTCTTCGAAGCGGAAGTAGGTTGCACAATCGCAAATTCTCAATACATTCACCCTCTCTTTGTGTAAGTCAAGACTCGGTCATCACTCGCCACTGTATCGTTCGTATGTGTCATACATAACTCCATCAGATTCAATTTTGATGTCTTTAACGGTTCTGTGGCCTAAGCAAAGAAAGCCTTAAAAATATTTTCTCATAAAACTTTTACTTTTATTTTATAGTATAATGTTTCGTTAGTAAGGTAATTTTATAATTGTTTTAGTTATAGCTGTAACGTACTTCCCAAGCAGGAAATAGTCAGTGTTTATTATTATAATCTATTTTACATTATTATAATCTATTTTAGGCATGTTTTGCTTGCATTGAGTAGGTTTCAATATGTAGTGCAATCCATACTAATATTATAAATGTGAAACTGTGTTTGTGGTCCATCTTTTACGTCAAAACGGAGCAACTGGTCAACGTGATTTTTGGTATGGGGATAGTTTGAAAGCTGGAGAGTAACTTAAGTTACTTTTTATTACGGAAAATCTATACTTATAATAAAACTGTAAACGATCAAATTCTGTACATTAAAAAGAAATAGAAAAAAATACCACCAGGGGTCTTCTTAAACGAAACAGATACCAAAAATATAGTTTTTGAATTTTTTGTCTGTCTGTCTGTCTGTTGTCCGCGTTTCACACAAAAACTACTGAACGGATTTTGATGAAACTTTTTTGTTATACAGCTATTGGTCCTCGCCAACATATAGGCTATAATTTATTTTGAAGATCGTAATATCTGATGTGGAACCATAGCAGTCCAGCCAAACTATGAGAGATATAAAAATACCGTCATAAGGAAAATTGTTAAACGTGATGGGCACTTTCTATTGACATACAAAGTTTGAAGGTCTGGTTCACCTGATGTGAAACCCTAGCAGCCAGGATAAACTATATGAGATACAAACATGGCGTCTTAAGAAAAGTTGTTTCACGTAATAAACATTTTCTATTGACGGAAAAATATCGAATGTCTGGCACACCTGATGTGGAACCCTAGCAGCCCAGCTAAACTATAAGAGTTACAAATATAGCATCTTAAGAAAAGTTGTTCAGCGTGATAAGTATTTTAATTTTATTAAGTCCATACTGTTAACGCCACATTAAAGCAATAATAATTATTTTGCTTTTTATATTATAATGATATACATATTTAAATTCAATACATAGCGTGACACGGAGCGACGAAAATGCTTCCTATCCTTGTCTATCCTATGACCCTATCTATTGCCGTCTCGCTCCATTTCCGCATCCCTATGGCAAAAGCAGTGAGACGGAACAAAGATCGGCCGCCGCCCGCGGGCGCCGGCCCGCACCAAGTAGTCCTTCCTGAGTTGCTTATGTGCGCGCGCGATCGAAAATTAATTACTCGCAAATTATTATTCCAAAATATTGACAAACCTAAAAATAATCGTGTTTACAAAGTCACAGCGTCCGACAGTGTCATCCTGCAGATTGGGAGCTCCCAAAACGACGTCGATCCAGGACTTTGGTAAGCTGCACGTTTTGCCTTCCATTTTCTTTTTTCCTATTGTTCATATTAATCAAAAAATCGTTTAAACTCTTTAAAGAAACCCGCGCCTACACATACTAATATTATAAATGTGAAAGTATGTTTGTTTGTATGTCCGTCTTTCACGTCAAAACGGAGCAACGAATTGAAGTGTTTTTTAGTATGTGCGGGTAGTTTAGGAGCTAGAGAGTGACTTAAATAAGCTTAAAATAATAAATCCTACTAATATTATAAATGTGAAAGTTTAGATGTTTGGATGTTTGGATGTTTAGATGTTTGGATGTTTGTTACTCAATCACGCCAAAACGGCTGAACGGATTTGGCTGAAATTTGGGACACAGATACTTTGGAGCCTGGAGAGGAACATAGGCTACTGTTTACCCCGAAAAAATGACACATTCCCGCGGGAATTATAACGTCGTGTAATCCACGCAGGCGAAGCCGCGGGCGGGAAGCTAGTAAATAATATAATCTATACTTATAACAAAACTGTAAACGATCCAATTCTGTACATTTAAAAGAAATAGAAAATAATACCTCCAGGGGTCTAAAGGAACAGATACCAAAAATATAGTTTTGAATTTTTTGTCTGTTTATCTGTCTGTTGTCCGCGTTTGAGGCAAAAACTACGAAACGGATTTTGATGAAACTTTTTTTGTTATATAGGCTATTGGTCCTCGCCAACATATAGGCTATAATTTATTTTGAGGATCGTAATATCTGATGTGGAACCCTAGTAGCCCAGCTAAACTATAAGAGATACAAATATAGCATCATAAGAGAAGTTGTTCAGCGTAATAAGTATTTTCTTTTGACATCCTATCTCGAATACTATTAATATGAAAGTGTGTTTGTTTATATTTCCGTTTTTCACGTCAAAACGGAGCAACGGATCGACGTGATTTTTAGTATGTAGGTAGTTTAGGAGCTAGAAAGTGACATAGACTAAAAATATCACTTTACCTCGGGATAACGTAGTGTAGTACACGCGGGCGAAACCGCGGTCGGAAGGCTATGTTATGTAAATTTTTAATGTGCTAATATGTATCATAGCATTCATAGCGCTGTACTAATATATATTAAACTAGCTTTCCGCCCGCGGCTTCGCCCGCGTGGACTACACGACGTTATCCCGCGGGAATGTGATACTTTTCCGGGATAAAAAGTAGTCTATGTTCCTCTCCAGGCTACAAAGTATATATGTCTCAAATTTCAGCCAAATCCGTTCAGCCGTATTGACGTGATTGAGTAACAAACATCTAAACATCTAAACTTTCACATTTATAATATTACTAGCTTTCTGCCCGCAGCTTCGCCCGCGTGGACTTTACGACGTTATCCCGCGAAAGTGTGATATTTTCCCGGGATAAAAAGTAGCGTATGTTCCTCTCCAGGCTACATAGTATCTGTGTCCCAAATTTTAACCAAATCCGTTCATTCGTTTTAGCGTGATTGAGTCACAAACATCCAAACATCTAAACTTTCACATTTATAATATTAAGTAGGAAGTAGGAAGTAGGAAGTAGGATATATAAATAAAAAAAAACAAAATAGCTTATTAGCCTTAAAAATTAAAAATGCTGCCGAAAGTCACTATTCCACGCGGACGAAGTCGCGGGCACAGCTAGTTTTAAAATAAAATCGGTAATTTTGTATGGAAAATAGTTTTAACTATCGTACCTACGATACAAAACTGTAATTTCTTCCATGGCCGCTTTCGCGTCTGCGCGCGGTCAAAATCGAATACTAATCTTTTCCATAAGATTAGTAAAAAACCATGTACTGTATTAGCGTCAAAAATGTCCCAGTCGCGCATGCGCGCAGACTTATCTGTCACGTCACGGACCTATAAAACTTCTTCGTGATTATTTATTTTCATCTGTCTCATATTGGTGTGACCTGACCAAAGAGCTTAGACTAAATACTGAGGTGACTGGAGTTTTCATCCTGAATAAAAAAGTGTGTTCAGCAAATTTGTCATTTAGTACGTAGTGGCTGTCAGTTGTCTCATATGACCATACGTAGTTTTTCAAAGTGTAGGTGAGACGGAAGACAGCCACATTGCCACAAAAAAGTGTTAGTACTGCACTCTCCAGTTACCTCAGTACTTAGTCTAAGCTTTTTGGACCTGACAGTCTAAGGAAACATTTCCATAGAGTTTTGAGGCAATTTTATGTTTTCACGGTTAGGTAAAAATCTCAACTTTTAAAAACTAAAAAATGGAAAATGAAGTATTTAGAAAAAATCGACCCGTCTCACAACTAGCTCCGATGGGACTCGAACCCACGACCTTTCGCTTTCCGGGCGACTGCTCTCCCGCAGCAGCGGGAGACGGGTCGATTTTTTCTAAATACTTCATTTTCCATTTTTCAGTAATAAAAATTGCATTGTGAATGCAAAAAACTAAAAATTTAAATAAGTTTTAAAAACTACTTTTGTTATACAACATAATAATACAAACATTCACATAGAAACAAGAAGCGATTTTACATTTTTACGTTTATGTAAAAATCCAACTTCAAGTGAGAAATGTTTTTAAATTTCTTTACATACTTACTTATTTTAACTACAAATACGTACGTATACAGAAAGTAATTGCGGCTCAGGAAACATTCACAGATAAATTATAAGCGTTTTACGGTTTCACGTTTAGGTAAAACTCTCAACTTCTATTATGAAATGTTTCTGAATTCCTTCATGTAATCATTCTTATTATAAATACATACGTATATACGTATACATACCTATTTGAGGCTGAAGAAACATTAACAGAGATTTTAGAAGCGGTTTAACGTTTTCACGTTTAGGTAAAAATATCAAATTCTAGTAAGAAATGTTTTTCGATTCCTTCATATACTCATTCTAACTCGTAATACGTTATGCAGAAAGTATTTGAGACTAGGGAAACAATAACGGAGAAATTAGAAGAAATTTTATGTTTTCACGTTTGAGTTAAAATCTCAACTTCTAGCAAGAAATGATTTTTAATTCCTTTATAAAGTGATTTTATCTAGTAATAGGTACGCATACAGGAAGTAATGAGACTAAGGAACCATTAACAGAGAAATTAGAAGCGATTTAACGTTTTCACGTTTAGGTAAAAATCTCAAGTTCTGGTAAGAAATGTTATTGGATTCCTGCATATACTCATTTTAGCTCGTAATACGTACGTATGCAGATGGTATTTCAGGCCAAGAAAACACTAACGGAGAAATTAAAAGCAATTTTATGTTTTCACATTTAGGTCAAAATCTCAACTTCTAGCAAGAAATGTTATTTTCTAACTTTATTACCTTATTCTACCTAGTAAAAGGTACGCATACAGAAAGTAGTGAGGCTAAGGAACCATTCTCAAAGAAATTGGAAGCGATTTTCACGCGCTCACGGCACGTCAAAAATGACTAACTTGGCGTGGGAAATATTCTTGGATTCTTGCAGATCCTTAATCAGCATTACTTACTCTACAATCGTGCCAAATTTGAACGACGGGGGAATTTATCGGGTTACATATGCCCCGTTGATCGGACTATATTGTGATTTTAATGAATTAAAAATACGTAAACTATACTTGAATTAGATTTCGATTTATTGATTTGTAGATCAATTTGAATTGTTGGAAAACGGACATTGATTATTGTGATTTGATTACGATTATTGTTATTTGAAATACCTCAATACCTCAAATACCTCAGCTAAGAGGATGAGGTTACTTCGTGCTATTGAAATCGATGAGGACCGTGAAGCTCGGTTAACAAGCAATCGCAAGCGCAACACTGAATCCCGCGCTTCCGAGACCTACACCCATATACACACACATAATACCTTGCGGTCACTGGAAGGAAGTGTAGATTACACATAAAATAAACAAATACAAAAGTCACTTTACCGTGCGTACGAAGTCGCGGGCAACAGCTAGTCAATATAATAAAGATCTTATATCAAAATATGAGATTAACTTGAACTAGAAATCCTTAGTTACTTCTTCACACATGTAAAGTGCCGTGTTCTAAGCTGGTGCACTGTTCGTGCCACCAGGCTCCACAAAGGCTACATTCAATCCAATCTTCAGTCGGTGGATGAGAATACTTTTCGCCACATAAGGGGCAGTTGAGTCCGACTTGAGATGCAATGCAGCTTTCCTTTTAGAGGCACCCTTTAAAATTAATAATTTGGCGGCTTCCAGCTTATCCGTGAAGGCGCATCTATCCGGAGCTTTCCTCAGATAGGTAATCTCGAGGCATTTTTAATTTATATTTGTGCTCTGAAACAAAACATACCAACACATGTACAAACTATGCAAGCGGGGTAAGTGTGCGCATGCGCACACTTACACGACAGGCTCCTGCGCACACTTAACCCAAACCATCAAACAGAATTTGTATGAATGTCGTTGATTATTGCGTCATCATAACAACTCGAACACTGGCAATTATCAAACAAGATATACAGTCAGTCATCGCGTTTGACATTGGCGAAAATGCCGCCGATGTCCAGACAGTTGTAAAACTGTAAGGCATAGAAAGGGTTGTCACGCGTATAGTTGTAAGACTTCGCCGAAAAAAAGGAGTTACATTTTATACATCTTTACTAACTTACTAAAAAGGTAGGTATATAGATATGGCGAAGTTCACAGGTTTATATTGTGACTAGCCTTCCGCCCGCGGTTTCGATCGCGTGGACTGCACGAGAACGAGACGTTATATGGGAATAATATGATGGAGGCCAACTTTTTTGTTTGTGGGCCGATTTTGATGAAACTTGGTTTTTAGTACTACTTTGACAAGAAAACTGCAACGCAATGATAAAATTTTTGAAAAATCCAAGATGGCGGCCAACTTTTTTGTTTGTCGGCCGATTTTGATGAAACTCAGTTATTGGTACTATTTTGACAAGAAAACAGCAACACAATGTTAAAATAATTAAAAATCCAAGATGGCGGCCAACTTTTTTGTTTCTTGGCCGATTTCGATGAAATTCGGTTTTTGGTACTATTTGGACAAGAAAACAGCAACGCAATGTTAAAAATATACTAAATCCAAGATGGCAGCCAAAATTTTTTGTTTTTGGGCCGATATTGGTGAAACTCGGTTGTTGGTACAATTTCGACCAGAAAACAGCAACGCAATGTTAAAAATATAAAAAATCCAAGATGGCGGCCAATTTTTTTGTTTGTGGGACGATTTTGATGAAACCCGGTTTTTTGTACTATTTTGACAAGAAAAACGCAATGTTGAAAAAAATTGACGAATTAAAACTAAATAAAAGCATGTAAAATAATAAATTTTGAGACTTCCTGCCCCGAATTTTTTTTTTTCACAATACCTTCGGGGTCCTAAAACATCTACCTTCACATTTTAAGACAACCCTTCCGTACTAACGTTAATACCTATACAGGTGTCGGTATCGCTCAACTTCAAGGGCCTACTGTATGGAAAAGTTGCTGTTTTCTTGTCAAAATACTACCAAATACCTAGTTTAGTTTCATCAAAATCGTGCATATTTATCTTTACTGCAAAATATATAACAAATGGTGGACTCAATGCTTATATGCATTCTCTTCCAGTTAACTGGAAAGGGTGTCAGGAAGAAAACGAACAGCAGCAATAAACAAAAGTGACAGTTAAAAGAAAACAGAAGGAACTAATTAAATACAAGAAAAAAATACTAAAATTAAATAACAAATGAAAATTTGTAAATGCTTATAAGTATACGAGTATTAAAAGGTATACATACTAAAGTAGCAATAACATGATATATAATTTATACATATTAATTTAATTGTAATTAATTCATACACATATTATACATACATCCAGTTTACGCATGACAGCTGTCGAGAACTACCCTACCAGCAATTAAAGATTGACATTTAGGCGCGTTAACTGATATGCCATAATTAGTCGACCACACAGAAATCTTCATCAAATCACAGTTGATAAGCGCGACAACATTATTTAAACTGTGGATACTATGTTGCGCATAAAGTTGTAGATCGTCGGCATAGAGATGGAAAGAAGAGGAGAAATGAGAGGTCAGAGAGTTGATAAACAAGGAAAAAGAGAAGAGGGGAGAGTACACCGCCTTGTGGAACGCCAGCCTCCAAGTCGAGCCAGTCAGACAGCGTCCGATCTACTCGCACGGCTTGCTGGCAATCGCAAGATAGGAAGATAACCAAGTAGGTGCCATAGAAGAAATACCTAACCGACCGAGCATAGCTAGGAGAATTTCGTGACTAACGGCATTAAATGCGCTGGAAAAATCTATTAAAACTAGGACAGTTAATAATTGCTTAGCAGACCCAAAAACCCATGACATGACACCAATATCACAAAATATAAAAAAAAACGCAGCCGCCATCTTGGATTCCAAAACACATCAAAATCGAGCTTAGCATCCCTAAAACCCCTTACATGACACCAATATCACAAAACTGAAAAAAACGGCCGCCATCTTGGATTCCAAAACTCACATCAAATTCGAGCTAAGCATCCCTAAAAACCCTTTACATGACACCAATATCACAAAACTGAAAAAAAGTGCGGCCGCCAACTTGGATTCCAAAACTCACATCAAAATCAAGCTTAGCACCCCGAAAAACCCCTTACATGATCGTCGGTCCACCTTGTAGGGGGCCTGCCCACGGAACGTCGTCCGGTTCGCGGTCGCCATTCGAGAACCTTTCCGCCCCAACGGCCATCGGTTCTCCGCGCTATGTGTCCCGCCCACTGCCACTTCAACTGAGCAATCCTTTGAGCGATGTCGGTCGTTTTAGTTCTCCTGCGGATCTCATCATTCTGATTCGATCGAGCAGGGAAATACCAAGCATCGCTCTCTCCATTGCTCGCTGGGTAACCTTGAGCCTTCTTATGAGACCCATAGTAAAAGACCACGTCTCGCTTCCATAAGTCATAACTGGCAACACACACTGGTCAAAGACCTTAGTCTTGAGACATTGAGGAATTTTGGACGCAAATATATGCCGGAGCTTCCCAAACGCTGCCCATCCGAGCTGGATTCGACGAGAGATCTCTTTCTCGAAGTTGGACTTACCTAATTGGATTGTCTGTCCTAGGTAGACATAGTGGTCAACAACTTCAAGTGTAATGTTCCCAACATTAACTGGAGCGGATGCAACATGGGCATTGGACATGATTTTCGTCTTATCCATGTTCATCTTCAGACCCACTCTTTGGAAAGCATTGCTGAGATCTTCGAGCATTGTGTTCAGGTCTTCCAAAGTCTCAGCCATGAGAACTACATCATCGGCAAACCGCAGGTGTGTTAGGTACTCGCCATTGATGTTAATGCCGAATCCTTTCCAGTCCAGTAGCTTAAAAATATCCTCCAACGCAGCTGTGAACAGTTTCGGAGAAATGACGTCTCCCTGTCTCACACCTCGCTGTAGTTGGATAGGATAAGAGCTCTGGTTCTGTAATCGGACCGACATGGTGGCGTTTTGGTATAAGTACCTTAGCACTTCGATGTACCTGTAGTCTATTTGGCACCTCTGGAGAGACTGCAGCACTGCCCAGGTCTCGATCGAATCAAAGGCTTTCTCATAGTCCACGAACGCCAAGCATAGTGGCAAGTTATACTCTTCGGTCTTCTGTATAACTTGCCGTAGCGTATGAATGTGGTCTATGGTACTATAACCTTTTCGAAAAACCCCTTACATGACACCAATATCACAAAACTGAAAAAAAAGCGCGGCCGCCATCTTGGATTCCAAAACGCACATCAAAATCGAGCTTAGAACCCCTAAAAACCCCTTACATGACACCAATATCACAAAACTGAAAAAAAGTGCGGCCGCCATCTTGTATTCCAAAACTCACATCAAATTCGAGCTTAGCATCCCTAAAAACCCTTTACATGACACCAATATCACAAACCTGAAAAAAAGTGCAGCCGCCATCTTGGATTCCAAAACTCACATCAAAATCGAGCTTAGAACCCCTAAAAACCCCTTACATAACACCAATATCACAAAATTTTAAAAATAACGCGGCCGCCATCTTGAATTCCAAAAATCGTAATAAACACACTTAAAAACCCCCTACTTAAAACCAATATAAAAGAAACTAAATATTATTTTTCCAATTCAATATTTGAAATCAAATGCGAAAGCCCTGTCGCAAAGCTCCCATCTAGCTAACAAAATTTTGTATTGTAGATGGGAAGGACCCTCTCCCTTCCTGCCCCGCGTACCCCGCACGATTGCTCTGTCTAGACGCCTCCGATGAACGACTGTATGTAGTAAGTAGACTGTGATATTATGTTGCACTCGATAACAAATAGCATATTTTTAAAAAGTTTACATGACTACAAAAGATTACGCGTCAAATGTGACAAAATATCGTAAATATTTTAGCAAAAATCTTTATTTACCTGTCAGATCAAAATGGCGCGCAACCAGCCGCTAAGATACGAGCGCTTCGCAAGACGTCCCGCTGGGCACTGGAGGGCTCCCGGCTCCCGGTTACTGAATTATTATTTATGATGGAACGGAAGCCTCGGTGCGCGAGTCCGACACGCTCTTGAGCGGTTTTTTTTTACTACTTCTCACTCTGGCAGAATTTTTTTTCGCTATTTGGTCGGGTCATGGCTCATTCTCCTTATTCATCCTTAAGGAAGGCCAGTGCCCCAGCAGTGGGGACATTAAATGGCTGATGATGATGATGATGATTTGGTCGGGTCGGGTCGGTTCAGTGTGTATTTTTATTAATCGCATTTTTTTCTATTGGGTGGACTTTGTGACTCAAGATAGGTGTGGTTTTGTGCCCCAAGTGTATGTGTGTAATGTTTAATCTCGGTAAAGTGATGCCGAGTATTTTATTGTAGTGCTGACTACCTCAGCAAGAATTACCGAGGAGGCTGACTCGATAAACTTGTCGCCAAATACTCTATGAAGCATTTTAATGTAACACACCTAAATTCTTATGAAAACTTAAGAAACTACAATAATATTCACAGAGAAAGATAAAAATAATTATATTCAAGAATTATAATTATATTGCAGTATGGCATAAAGTCTTCGCCTGTCCTACAAAAGGACAAATTTTTTCACTACTACTACGTCCACAAGGAATTTATAAGTACTATACGTCCATGAAGCTCGACTTAATACTCTGATACTGCTGGTAAACTGCTGCAAGTTTGCCCCTTAGCTTCAACTTTGCCTAATCTATTAAAACTAACATAACTTCACCACCGCCATCTATTTTTTACTTATGATAATGGGAGAAAAGCCTTCGTTTTAATGGCAACCCATTTCATTATTATTCGTTGTGGCAACACCGTCACTTTTTTGTCTGTCACCTTTCAACGGTCACAAGAAGAGTGCACGTTTTTTAAGTCAGTGCAAAACTTTTTGTTTTTCATTGGAAAAATCGAGAATTTCAGCTTTCTTAGTGTTTACGGGGTAAGCAAATGTGCTCTTTCTCCTGTTTATAATGGTTATTCTTGTAACTGTGATCATTTACGACTAGAACGATGGTAGGCAATGTTGTGAAGGCTTCTCGGTCACTTAGTGACTCAAGTTTGCCTAGCCCTAGGGTTGTCACTAGTTACTCAACTACAGTGAAGCGTTTGGAGGGTTATGATTTTAGCAGTACATGTAGGTATGTTTTGTTTAGTTATTTAAAAAAATATATATATTTACATCTATTACATAGACATACTTACGCCTATTTCCCACGGGGTAGGCAGAGACTATGGATCGCCAACTGCTACGATCCTTGCACAATTCTTTCGCTTCATTCACATCCATCAATCTTTTCATTTCATACATGCCCGGCGATTTTCGTCACTGCGTACACCAGTCTTTTTTATTAAACCTCCTACTTGGTCCGTGTAGGTTTTGTTATACTTACCATTCTATTTCACTTTTTGCAAAAATAATTTATATTATATAGAATTATACATCTTTTGTTGGTGTCCATAGTGGCATATAAGGTATATTAATACACTATTATTTGTTACTTTTGTTTTGTGATTTTAATTTGACTTATTAAAACTTAAAAAAAGAAAACTAGTTTATTCCTTTCAAATTAGTTTGATTGACCCTATTATTACGTTTGTTTTGGTTAAAAGAGTATTCCACATGATGGCACAAAAAAACTTTAATTGTTTTTATTGAATATACCTACTTAGTCTTTTACATTTTGTGTTTTTCTATTTGGAGCAACCCTAACCATGCTTAAAACTTACTATGAAAATATTTACTGATACTGCTCAAACTGTGCCTGCTTGTGGCCAACTTTGCCTGCTTGCCAGAAAACTAAATTGATGGTTCTATGTAGTAACCCATGCACATCTTTATGGTAACACATTCTTTATGGCTCTATAATTAAGATCAGTTTTTAAATGCGGCTCGTATTTTTGCTAATAATCTTCTAGGCAAAGTTAAGGTTTTTCATCACAATTTTGCCTACTACTTTGACGGTTTCTGGTGATCAATTTAACAGCAGTTTCGGCGTTATGAACCTTAAGATTTATGGCATAGATCTCCAATTAGACGGCTAATGTAAACATGGACACAGATAATAAATACTTGAAGAGATATTTTCAAAAAACCATAAATTTCGTGCAAAGTTGCAGCAGTTTACTGTAACTGGAGTTCTCACCCTGAATAAAAAAGTGTACCCAGCAAATTTGACATTTATGTATGTAGTGGCTGTCAGTTGTCTCATATGACCATACGTATTTTTTTAAAGTGTAGGTGAGACGGAAGACAGCCACTGTGTAATTTTTAGTGACAAAAAAGTGTTAGCAGTTAAAGTCCGTTCGGTTAGATAGTGTCGGTACACCCGCACGGCATTGTGGCAGAGCGACACTATCTAAGCGAATGGACTATTATAGCCGCTACACACGCTCCTATCCGACCGCCGATTTGGTGCGGGCGAACTTCACTGCAGATCTGATCCGCGCCTACACACGTTCAAACCAAATCTGCCGCACCAAATCGGTCGGCGCTACACACGTTCCGATTTGGTCTGGCCGACCTAGCCGTTGTTGCAGTGTTGCCAGCCACTGCTAATCTCCCAATATTATTATTATTTATAAATACTGAAAACATCAATTTGCTTGCAATAAATAAATTAAAAAGAAAATGTTTTTGTTTTTAATGTTTTACTACTATAAAAAAAACAATTTTTATCATTTTTTAATTTTCTGTTATTTTCATTAAAATCCTTAAACAAGCTAAATATTTACTAAAAGCAGCACTTATTGATGAGGTGTTATGCCCTTTTTATATATATTTAGTTTTACGACAAATTGCGAGTTTTTAAACAAAATATTCTAAAAAAAACTAATAGATAAATAGAATCTTTTCATTATTGGCCATATTTAAACCGTTCGTTCGTTCAGTCCTACGTAAAACTCATGAACGAGCATTAAATTGAATCCTCTGAAAATCCCTTAAAGTAATTCTATCTGCCTTAAATATTTCCGCTTTTACATATTTTCTCCCTAAATGTAGGGGAAAACCTCCAAAATTGTCAACACTGCCAAGTTGGTCCGGTCGGAAGCCTACATACGTTCCGATTTGGTAGGAAGTGAAGTTCGTGCGAACCAAATCCGGCCGAAAGCGTCAAACACGAAAAATAATAATTATGGTCGGACGACTACGCTACACACGTCCAGATTTGGTGTGGAGCAGACCAAATCGGCGGTCGGATCGGAACGTGTGTAGATGCTATTAGCCGCTACACACGCTCCTATCCGACCGCCGATTTGGTGCGGGCGAACTTCACTGCAGATCTGATTCGCGCCTACACACGTTCAAACCAAATCTGCCGCACCAAATCGGTCGGCGCTACACACGTTCCGATTTGGTCTGGCCGCACCTAGCTGTTGTTGCAGTGTTGCCAGCCACTGCTAATCTCCCAATATTAATATTATTTATAAATACTGAAAACATAGATTTGCTTGCAATAGATAGATAAAAAGAAAATGATTTTCGGTTTTTAATGTTTTATTATTTTAAATTATTCAATTTCATTATTTTTTTATTTTCTGTTAATTATATTAAAATACTAGAACATGCTAAATATTTAATAAAAGCAGCACTTATTGATGAGGTGTTATACCTTTATTATAAATATTTAGATTTACGACAAATTGAGAGTTTTAAATAAAATAAACGAAAAAAAACTAGGTAGGTAATAGATAAAAGAATCTTTGCACAAATTGCCATAATTAAACCTTTCGTTTGCTCAGTCCTACGTAAAACTCATGAAAGAATATTAAATTGAATACTCTTACTGCTTTAACTATTTCCCCTTTTACATAATAATATTTTCTCCCTAAATATAGGGGAAAACCTCCAAAATTGTCAACACTGCCAAGTTGGTCCGGTCGGAAGCCTACACACGTTCCGATTTGGTAGGAAGTGAAGTTCGTGCGAACCAAATCCGGCCGACCGCGTCATCATAGCCGCTACACACGCTCCTATCCGACCGCCGATTTGGTGCGGGCGAACTTCACTACAGATCTGATCCGCGCCTACACACGTTCAAACCAAATCTGCCAGACCAAATCGGTCGGCGCTACACACGTTCCGATTTGGTCTGGCCGACCTCTAGCCGTTGTTGCAGTGTTGCCAGCCACTGCTAATCTCCCAATATTATTATTATTTATAAATACTGAAAACACCAATTTGCTTGCAATAAATAAATTAAAAAGAAAAATATTTTCGGTTTTTAATGTTTTATTACTATAAAAAAACAATTTCATTATTTTTAAATTTTCTGTTATTTTCAAAAAAATACTAAAACATGCTAAATATTTACTAAAAGCAGCACTTATTGATGAGGTGTTATGCCCTTTTTATATATATTTAGTTTTACGACAAATTGCGAGTTTTAAATAAAATATTCTAAAAAAAAACTAATAGATATAAATAACCTTTTCATAAATGGCCATATTTAAACCTTTCGTTCGTTCAGTCCTACGTATAACTCATGAACGAGCATTAAATTGAATCCTCTGAAAATCCCTTAAAGTAATTCTATCTGCTTTAAATATTTCCGCTTTTACATATTTTCTCCCTAAATCTAGGGGAAAACCTCTAAAATTGTCAACACTGCCAAGTTGGTCTGGTCGGAAGCCTACACACGTTCCGATTTGGTAGGAAGTGAAGTTCGTGCGAACCAAATCCGGCCGACCGCGTCAAACACGAATATGGTCGGACGACTACGCTACACACGTCCAGATTTGGTCTGGACTGGAGCAGACCAAATCGGCGGTCGGATCGGAACGTGTGTAGATGCTATTAAGTCGAGCTTCATGACTACCCAGACTACGTCTGTCACAGGATTCAGTACTCAGAGTCTGTCAGGAGTTTTTGGCGCCATCTTGGCGGGTTAGGTTAAGTGGATATTTTAATTAATCGCAATTTGTTTCATAGTGGACTTTGTGACTCAAGATAGGTGTAGTTTTGTGCCCCAAGTGTTTACGCAACTGGACGATGTGTGGAATGATTAAAATATGCGCTATCTCGGTAACGTGATGCCGAGTGTTTTATTGTAGTGGTGACTACCTCAGCAAGAATTACCGAGAAGACCGACTCGACATACTTGACGCCAAATACTCCAAGAAGCATTGAATTGAATTAGAATGTAACACACCTACATTCTAATGAAAACATAAGAAACTATAATAACATACATAATACTCAAGAATTGGCAGTATGGCTTGATGTCTTCGCCTGTCCAAAAAGGACGAACTTTTTTACAATACAATACAATGAGCGATTTTCTGAGAGGTCATTTAAAAAAAAAAAAGCTTCCAATTGCTTCATTAGATGGCGTTGAATAAGTATGTACATGTCTATGGTATATTTTGGTATGAAACATATTTAAATTAATTACTTTTTAACAACCCAAAGGAAACTAATAATATATTAAATAAGTACTACTGTGAGGAACAGAAACGAAATAGGTAAATTTAAAGATTTTGGTAAATAAATAACATCTGTCTGACGTTCCGTTTTACGTAAAAAAGTCGCGTCAAAGTAAAATTTATAACGTTCCGTTCCTTCTAACTGCATAGGTGGGACAGCGCCATCTAGTGACTGAGCTTTCAGAAAATCGCCCATTGGGCAATTTTGGCGCTAGATTCATTATTTTGCTCTAATGTTATGGTAAGAAATTAGTATTCAATTTCGACCGCGTGCAGACTTAACTGGCGCGCACTCTACCTACTAGGTATTTATGTGCGAAGCGACAACTAGGGGCTTTTAAAAACTTTCGCGTTTCTTGGCTTCATATATATTCTGCGATGTTAGTTCCCATTTGAATGTATGAAGGTTGCGCCCCATGAAACAAAATGGATTATAACGTGCTCTATAAAGCTAGTTTAAAATAAGGTAACTATTTTCATTTTGGGATTCATTCACAATAAAGTTATTCGTATAAAATTATTATTTTGTTGTATTATCGTTTCTCTCTTTCCTTAGTATAAGAGCGTCCTCTCTCTCATCATACCTGATGGATTGGGTAATAAATTGGCCCTTGAGCCTGTACAATTAAGATTTCAAGCAGGCGGAGCCACGGACGGTCTCGCTTGTTATCAATAAAACTTACTATGAAAACAAAAAAGTCTATGAAGATGCTTAAGGAGCTGTTAAACCTAATACCCAACACAGAATAAAACAAAGTAAATTGTAATGAATTTATTTAGGATTTAAGAAAACCATATTGCGCAGTCAAGTTTACCTGCCTAGAGAAACCTGGGTAGGTGGGGGGGGCGAAATTTTGGTTTTCCTGGCGTTTTGTGGTCACGGGAAGTTTCCGGGATGTGCGGGTTGTTACATAAAGCTTATCCGCGACATATAAATTTCATTTTTTTAAAACGACGGTGAAATAGAACCTAACATTTGCCTACCTAAGTTTAGCCAACCTAACTTAGGTCTTAGACTGATCTACAATTTGACAACCTCACTTTGCTCGACCTAACTTTGCAAACCTCACTTTTTTGACATATTTTTTTTAAACTAACCCATTTCTGACCCAACTTTGGATAGGGTTTGGTCGGAAAAGTGAGGTTGGCATAAGTTATGTCACGCAAAAAGAGGTTGCTAAAAGTTAGGTCAGATAAAGTGAGATTGGCGGAATTTGACTATTGACGCGATACGTCCTGTTCTATGCGAATGGGTGACACGACGGCATGGCTCGCTGACATTCCATCTGGTGCAGATCTTAACCGGACACGGTTGCTTCGGGGATTACCTGCATCAAATCGCACGTAGAGAAACAACCCCGGAGTGTCACGAGTGCGGCGCTGCTGAGGACTCGGCTCAGCACACATTAGAAGTGTGTGTGGCCTGGAGATCGCAACGACGTACTCTTAGAGCCACAGTAGGGAGGAACCTGACGCTGCTCTGTGTGATTGCTGCCATGCTGAGTAGCCGGAGGTCATGGGAGGCCATGGTCACTTTCAGTGAAGAAGTGATGTCGCTAAAGGAGGCCGCAGAACGGGAACGCGAAGCCAGCGCTGAAGCGGACCCGATCCGACGCAGACGACCCGGAAGAAGGCAACGTCTTTTTGCCAACCGTCTCCCCACCTAACTGGCCGGCGGGCGGGGTAGGGTGAACCCTCGCTCGCTTCTCAGGCCTCGTATCGATTGCGAAGATGCCTACATGTGTCCAGGCATCTCCCCAAAAACCCGACGTAGCCCGGAATTGCCGGGGCTGAAAATAGGGCGGTGTGGTTGTTTCCCATAAAGGATCCCACACCGTTTTTCCCTGTTCGAGAGGCACATCAGGGAGTTTTAGTGGGTATGCCCGTCGCTCGGCGGGAGAGCCCCACATAACCCCACTGTGCCACCCCCACAGTGGGGTATGCGTAATGTATTTCTTCCTGTCCCAAAAAAAGAAAAAAAGGTTCTATTTCACCGTCGTTTTGAAAAAATGAAATTTATTTTTTTTCGCGACCCCTTCCTTTGCCCCGCGTATTTCTGGCTGGCGTGTGATGGGAGAAGAAGAGTCTCTGTCTGACCACCTCTACATCAGATTTGAAGTCTCCCGCTCTAATATAATCAGTTCGGTACCGGGACAGAGCGGTACAAGACAGCGCTTCCCAAGGTGGGCACTCACCCATTTTAATAGAGAGCTTGCTGAAGAAGCAGCAATTGTAGCCAGCTGGGGGTCCACAAGTGCGGTCCAGCAGAGGGATGTCAATGAGCGGGCTGTTCAATTCCGATGGGACATGTCGGCAGTTTGCGATGCGGCTATGCCCCGCTCACGTGGAACGCCGGCAAATAGAAGGCAGGTATACTGGTGGACCACGGAGATTGCTGCTCTTCGTGTTGCGTGCAATGAAGCCCGCCGCGCCCACAAACGATGTCGCCGTCGACTGAGAGGTCGCAGTAGTGAATATGAGACCCTACTTTACAACTCTTACGTGGAGGCCAAGACTGCTCTTCAGCGGGCCATAGCCGAGTCCAAGGACAGGTCTTGGAACGAATTTATTACCGACCTGGATCGAGACCCATGGGGGAGACCGTATCAGAGGGTACGAAATAAAATGGGGCAAAGACCGCCTGCTTTAGATACTTTCGATCCTCAGCTCCTGCAACAGGTGGTTTTGGCGCTCTTCCCGAGTCGAGGGGCCTTTGAACCTCCCTCTATGGTGGTACCTTCCACGGAACCGGAAGTTATAGAAAACATCTCTCCTGTCACAAGGTCGGAGTTGGACGTGGCGGTGGATAAGCTGCGTGGAAAGAAAAAGGCTCCTGGGCCCGACGGCGTCCCTGGCTGCGTTCTGGTCGCGGCGATTGAACACCTAGGGGACCAGCTTTGTGACTTGTTTACCGCCTGCATGGAATCCGGCAGATTTCCCAGCATTTGGAAGGATGGCAGATTGTGCCTGCTCAACAAAGAGGGACGTGAACCCGATTCTCCTGCGGCTTTTCGACCTATCGTGCTGCTGGATGAGACGGGCAAGCTTTTAGAGCGGTTACTCGCTGCCCGTATCATCGAACACCTGACGAGGACCGGGCCGGATTTATCAGACCGACAGTACGGCTTCCGAGCAGGGCGGTCAACTATTGATGCCGTTTTGGAGCTGAAGCGGATATGCGAGGAGGCTTTTGATGAGGGGGACAGGGTTTTGGCGGTGTCTCTTGACATCGCCAACGCTTTTAATACTCTTCCTTTTGAGTGTATCATAGAGGCTCTACAACACCATAGAGTACCTCCATACCTCATCAGATTGGTGAAAGACTACCTCACCAACAGGCGGGTGAAATTTATAGGACCAGGAGGAGTGATGCGCACACATAATGTGAGCTGCGGTGTTCCACAGGGGTCGGTGCTTGGGCCACTCTTGTGGAACCTAGGATATAATTGGGTGTTGAGGGGCAGTCTGCCACCCCGGATAAACATCATTTGTTACGCAGACGACACCTTGGTCACTGCCAGGGGTAGCAGCTATGAAGAAGCGGCGCGCTTGGCCACAGTTGGCACTACTCTGGTCGTGGGTAGGATAAGGCTGCTAGGACTAGAGGTTGCGCTGGGTAAGACTGAGGCAATCCTTTTTCATGGATATCGGAGAGGCCCACCGGCAAATTCCTTCGTCAAGGTGGATAATGTCAGAATCCCAGTGAGGCCTACAATCTCTTATCTCGGCCTAACACTGGATAACCGATGGAGCTTTCTCCAGCATTTTCAAAAGCTGGCTCCCCGTCTTGTGAACGCGGCGAGTGCACTTGGTAGTATACTACCCAATTTAGGAGGCCCCAGTGCGACTTGTCGTCAGCTCTATGCTAAGGTCATTCGCAGCATGGCCCTTTATGGCGCGCCGGTATGGTATGAGTCACTCCACTCTAAGACCCGCAGCTTGTTGCTGAAACCCCAGCGCATAATGGCACTCAGAGCCATCAGAGGCTATCGGACGGTGTCTGCCGACGCTGCCCTTGTAATAGCCGGCACCCCGCCCTGGGAGTTGGAAGCCAGGGTACTTGCGGCGGTATACAAGCACAAAGTCGAGGCCAGAGCGCGAGGCGTCCGCCCCACTCTTGAAGAGATAGAGTCGCTCAGAGACGACCATAGGGAGGTTGTTATGCAGTTATGGATAGAGGATCTACAATACGGTACGTACGGTACTCGTACGGTTGAAGCCATAGGTCCTGTCCTGGAGGAATGGGTCTCGCGGCGCCATGGGACGCTGACCTTCCATCTGGTGCAGGTCTTGACCGGTCACGGCTGTTTCGGCAAATACCTGCACCAGATTCGCAGGGAAACCACTCCGAGGTGTCACGAGTGCGGTGCGGCGGAGGATTCGGCGCAGTATACCCTAGAGGGGTGTCCTACCTGGAGTCAACAGCGCCATGCTCTTGTTACGGAGGTTGGGACAGATCTCTCGCTACCTAACGTAGTCGAAGCTATGTTGGAAAGCGACAGGGCCTGGGAAGCAATGGTCTCCTTCTGCGAGGAGGTGATGACGCAGAAGGAGGCCACTGAACGGGTACGCGAGGAGGATATTGACGCGGATCCGATCAGGCGTAGGAGACCGGGAAGACGATTACGGAGGTATGCCCGTGATTTCGTGCCACCCTAACGAAACTAGCGGGCGCTGATCCTACTCAGCGCCCGCACTGCGCCCTGCACATTGATGTAGACTGGCGCGGATAGGTGGTCTATAACGTGCACGCATGGGACCAAGAAAAAGTCAGCTGGGGCGACTGTGGTCGATTCGTCTGGAACCCACGGCGCCAGAACCGGCGTGGAGGTAAAAAAACGGGGGGTTTTTAGTGATCGGTATGCCCGCTGTTCACCAGCGGGAGAGCCCCACTTCCCCTGCCCCAGTCTCTGGTGGCGGGGTGTGCATAAGGAGCATTTTCCCCCCGTCTAAAAAAAAAAAGGTTAGGTTAGGTTAGGTTAGGTAAGGTTGGGGTGGGTCAGACAACGTCCCCGTCGTGCACCCTGGGCAACGTCGTCGCATTTCCCGCGGCGGCGGCTAATAGTCTGACGGGAGGGGAGCCTCGCGGTTCTATCCGCATCTGCGGTTTCGGTGGCTCCGCGCTGGCGTCCCAGACATATTCTGGCCAGCGGTAGCGCGGTTCGGGCTCGGCCGGCGTCCTGGACAGTCCAGTAGCGGCGGTGCGAGCGTAGGCGGCGGGTCCGTCCGATTGCGGTTGTCGCAATCGGCGGATGGGTCTTCATGGCCAACCGTCGGCGAAGCCGTCCCGTCAGTCATGTTTTGGGGGACGGTGGGGCTGCCCTTAGTTGGGTGTCCCCGCGAGGAGAAAACCTCAATAAAAAACCCTAATCCTACGCCTGCCACGGGCTAGGGGATGGATGGCTGGTGGGAGACCAGTCCCAACGTGGCCAACGGAGCAGGGGACTGGCGGACCCCCTGTTTCGTGAACCATACGCTTACCCGGGTATGGAGCCTCTGCCCGGGTGGACTGATTATTTGCTACCATAATCGTGGGACTAAAATGGAATCTTCAAACAAAACAAAACTAATTTTAAAATTTGGCGGTGGGCCTAGCTCGGGCGAAAGAGAGCGGGAGAAGCCTAGCTCAGGGGCTTTAAACGAGCGGGCGCATTCTGCGTCAGAAATGTTTTCGGCGTCGTCTAAAAACTCCGTTTCGGACGTTTATTCAGCGGATGAGGAGTGTGCTCCTTCTAACACAGGAAGCGCAACCAGCCTTAATGCAGGTGCTAGAAGAAAACGCCCTCTTGAGGAATTTTTAACCCCGGACTCCGTCGGGCCGGGTGGAACGACTGTTGCCGATAGTCCTAAAGTCGGTAAATTCGGGAAAGGTAGAGGTAGGCGTGGCCGTGGTCGTGTAGCAGCAACTGGCCCACGCCCAGAACGTACGGTGTCTGAATCGCAGCTCAATCTGCGTCGTCCATTGTCGGACTATGAGCGGGATGCCGAAGAGGCGATGGGCGGTGCCGAGGCGACAGGTGGCGCCGATGCTATGGATGGCACTGAAATAATGACGAATGTCGGTCGTTTGGAGGAATGGTCCTTTGAGGAACTACGGTCTAGGTCACCTTTGCCCGGTATTGAATGGGACAGCACGGCGGAGATTAGAAAGGAGGTGTCCGCTAAGCTGAGCTCTATCACAGATGTTTCGCGCTCATCTGGGAAGCTAAAGGGCACCAAAAGCGCTTGAACGATGCGGCAAAGGATCTCTATGACATCTTTGAGACCCTGACTACCCGCTCTCCAGATGATGAATTACGGAGGGTTCACGCGAACAATATCCGTCTTAATAGGCAGCTCGCACTATTACAAGAAGAGGTGAAAAGTCTGAGAAAAGCGTTCTCAGAGCGCAACCAGCAGTGCCAAAGTGGATCAGCGGAGTCGCCTTCTAACTCCTTGCGTCCGGCGTCGACTTCTAACACGTTGCGCGCGCCATCACCTTCTGACTCCGTGCGTGCGAGATCGCGTTTGCGCTCGCGCTCGTGCTCACGCTCGCGCTCGCGCTCGCCCTTGCCACCGGTGTCGATACGGCCGGCGCCACTGCCACCGATGCCTCAGCCTCCGACGCCACTAGCATCTGCGTCACCACCTTTTGCAAATATGGAGGCTCTCCAGGAGTTTGCGCGCTCCTTGACGATATCCATAGGTGAAATGGTTAACACCAGGCTCAGCAGCATCGAGGAAAGGCTGCCTCCAGCGCCTATACTTAGACCGTCGCTAGCGGCTGACAGAAGACGCGAGATGCCTCCGCCTGCATCAGCACCCCCAGCTCGACAATCAGCGCCCCCAGCTCGAAAACCGGTGCCCCCAGCTCGACAACCGGCGCCTCCGCACCCTCAAGCAGCAGACCCTTCTTCTGCGCACCTTCGAAGCACCTAGGAGACAAGATTAGGGAGCTGTTCACATCCATTATGGAGGCCGGAGAATTTCCCTCTGCTTGGAAGACGGGCCGCTTGTGTCTACTTAACAAGGACGGCCGTTCACCAGACTCCCCGTCGTCTTTTATCGTCATCGTGTTGCTTGACGAGGAGGGCAAGCTCTTTGAGCGAATTGTTGCGGCTCGTATCGTCGAACACCTGACGTCTACAGGCCCTGACTTGTCGGACCGCCAATATGGTTTTCGGGCTGGAAGGTCCACCGTAGATGCCGTGAAAGACCTGAAAGGTTTCTGCGAGGAAGCAAGGTTGAAGGGTGAGGGTGTATTGGCGGTATCTCTAGATATTGCCAACGCTTTCAACACTATCCCCTTCGAAACTATACTGTCAGGACTGAAGTGTCATCGGGTTCCGCTATATCTGCTCGAGCTTGTGGCAAGTGGTTAAGTTTATTGGGCCTGGTGGCGTTATGTTTAGCCACGAGGTTAGCTGTGGTGTTCCGCAGGGGTCGGTTCTAGGCCCACTCCTGTGGAGTATAGGGTACAATTGGGTTCTTCGAGGCACACTGCCTCCCCAAATGAGTGTCATTTGTTATGCCGACGACACACTAGTCACAGCACGGGGCGGCACATACGCGGAAGCCGCGCGTTTAGCAGAGGTGGGCACAACACAGGTCGTTGAGAGAATTCGCTTGCTGGGACTAGAGGTGAATCTCGGTAAAACAGAGGCCATATACTTTCACGAGCCTCGGAAAGGACCACCAAATGATGCTTCTATATCTTTCGTTGGTGCTAGAATAAAAGTGGAGAGCACTATAAAATATCTCGGGTTGACGCTTGACAGTCGTTGGAGTTTTTTGCCGCATTTTAAGAAGTTGGCCCCGCGTCTTGTAGGTACTGCACTATCGCTGGGGCGCCTGCTTCCAAACGTGGGCGGCCCAAGCACGACGTGTCGCCGTCTTTATTGCACCGTCGTTAAGAGCATGGCCCTGTACGGGGCACCTGTATGGGTGGAGGCCCTCACAAACAAAATAAGAGCGCTTCTGCGTGCGCCTCAGTGTGCAATCGGACTAAGAGCCATCAGAGGGTACCGCACTGTTGCTTCAGCAGCAGCCCTGGTTTTGGCCGGTACTCCACCCTGGGAGTTGGAGGCGGAGGTGCTCAGCGAGGTGTATAGGCATAGGGCTGAGCGTAGGGCGCAAGGCGAGCGCCTGACCATAGAAGAGACCGAGGCGGTTCGGCGTGACGCGCAGAATGCTGTGATTGAGCGCTGGACGGACGATCTGGTTGACGAGGTGTATGGACGACGCACCATTGAGGCGATACAGCCTGTTTTACGCCAGTGGTTGGAACGTCGCCACGGTACCCTTACTTACCGGCTGGTACAAATTTTGACCGGCCAGGGGTGCTTTGGTGATTACCTGCATCGTATTCGCAGGGAAGGGAGCCCTAGGTGCCATGAGTGTGGTGCTAGTCGGGACTCGGCGCAGCACACGCTGGAGGTGTGCGACGCCTGGAGCAGACAGCGCCAGACACTCACAGCTGTGGTGGGTCAAGACCTCTCTCTGCCCAGCGTAGTCAATAGTCTAGCTCCATGATTGTTTACTATTATGACCTACCCAATAGTTACAAATAACAATGTTTCCAGCGGATCCCCGCAAGAGGACTGCGGCGCTAGTGGACGGGACTCGCCATAGCAGCCGCGCTACGGACTACTGAGCTCATTACGTCTGGTTAACGGTGACAAATAGGTAATTATTAAAATATTCCCGTGGGAATATGGGGATAAAATATAGCCTACGTTACTCGGGAAGAATGCAAGTTTCTAATGGTGAAAGAATTATCAAAATAGCTCCAGTAGTTTTTTTAGATGACAATATAATATTAAAGTACAGTCAGAAAAAAGCTTGATATAAAATAGTAGATTGTACAACAAGTGCATAAAACGTACCATTTTACCCGAGACGTATATATCCATCCGAGCCGTAGGCGAGGGTGGATAGTCAATTCGAGGGTTAAATGGGTTTTATGTACGAGTTATACACTCTGCTTTTCACTTCGAATGTGAGGAAAATTTAATAAATAACAACATTGCAAAAAAGAAAAAATAAAGACTTCGCCATATTGGCGGGAAGACTTTCTTTTTTTTATACGTGGTAGTGGCAGCACAGTGACTTTAGCATAGATCGTATATAGTCGATATCGTCCATAATGCTCTTGAAATACTTATTTCTTAGAAAACTCATTAATTTTGCCTAGTTTTATTAATTTAGTAATTTAACATGGATTATGTACAAAATTTAAGAATCAGAATGAAATAACAGGTTTATATTACGAAGTTTAATTGCGTGTATGACTGTTTACCTGACGACCTTTGTCTTAGAATCTGAGACTTAGACGAAGAGTTTACTTTATGCACTAGAGCATAAAAAGCGATTTTTCACACTTATGCTCTGAAATGTTAATATTATATTTGAGAAAAGAATGCAGTACGTGGCACTTTTCCGAGGTAAACATTCTAAATTTGAAAATCACTGCAGTAATGAATTTCAGTACTTACTTACTGCACTGATTTTAGTGCAGTAAGTAAGTACTGAAATTCATTACTGCAGTGATTTTCTACGGTACTACCAACTTTTATTCTTTATTTTTTCTTTAGTTATTCCTGTGTATAAAAACAGAAAAAGCAAAGGGACATTTGCACCATACAGCCAAATTATTATTATATCTTAGTTAGGTTAACTTTTTTTTAAATACGGTACGCACAGAGTATATTGCTTCGTATTGTACCACAAGCGCTATGTACCCTTAGCACCATGAAGCTCGACTTAATACTGAGGTAATTCAGTATTAAGTCGAGCTTCATACTTTGCACGAACATCAATCGAAAAAACAAAATGAGATTTATCATAGACAAAATATCCTTTACGAGTAATTTTGTATGGGAAATATATACAGCGCCATCTACCGCCCAGAAGCGGGTATTGAAGTTGCGCATTTTAGTAGCAAGTAGTAAGTATCACTAGGCTGTATGACCGTTCGACATGGCCTCACAAACCAATATTAAAAAAACGGCGGGAATAATTTTCAGCGGTTGATTAGATATCAATACAGTTTATATTGTGTAATAAATTATCAAAATGAGTTCTACCAATGAAACATATACAGACATTGTATGTACCTACTGAAGCAAAATTAATAACAGAAAACTTACTGCCAGCAAAATCAAAAGAAAGATATATGAAAACCTATGATCTGATTTGGAAAAGTGAAAAAAAGGCGATACGTTTTCGGAATCTGTGTTGTTGGCGTATTTTAATGATACATCATTAAAATAATATTATTATCGGCGATTTATACATAATATTAAGTGTGCCCGGGAATCAATAACATTTACATTTAATAATTGCCCGAACATGTGTGATATAAATTTTATAAATATTATTTAGTTAAACAGTTTTTTTTTATTTCCTCGCATTTCTTGAGAAAAGCACTATACAAGCCTTGTACGGTAAGCAAATTACCTTGCCTCGAATGATTAAAGCCCTCGCCTGCGGCTCGTGCTTCAAACCATCCTCGACAATGTAATTTCTTACTTACCTGTTCTCGGCTGTAATGTACTATTATGCAGCCTATACCCAACATAAACACGAACTTTACGAGCATGAGAAGTGAAAATGAAATTTTTACTAAATACTTTTTGTATTGTTACAGTGTAATGCCGCACCGAGGGGCGCAACATGGTTCTCCGATGGGAGCCGACCCTCACGGCTGCGGGATATTTAGCGGCCACAGTTCATATTTAATTTCATAATGGGCGATTTTCTTAAAGCTCGTTGTAATTAGCTCGCTAGATGGCGCTGTCCCACCTATGCACTTAGAAGGAACGGAACGTTATAAATTTTACTTTGACGCGACTTTTGTTTCATAATACGGAACGTCAGACAGATGTTATTTATTTACCATAATCTTTAAATTTACCTATTTCGTTTCTGTTCCTCACAGTAGTACCTTTTTTTTTATATATATTAAAAAGGGGCAAACGAGCAGACGAGCCACGTGATGGGAAGTAGTCATCGTCGCCCATGGACATCTACAACACCAGAAGGGTTGTATATGCGTTGCCAGCCTTTGTGTTTAAGGGTCCTATTTACACGCTTTTTGAAGAACTCCATGTCATAGCACAAAGGGAACACCTCTGGAGGAAGCTCATTCCACATCTTACAAGTTCGAGGTAGGAACGAACGTGATGCCCGAACAGTTGTTGATTTCCAGGTGTCAAGAATGTGGGGGTGTTTAGGATGAGTTCTACTCACTTAGCGTGCAGTGCGGTGGCGGAAGTGTGACGGTGGCACCAGTTCAAAAAGCTCCTCAGAACATTCCCCATTGTATAGACGGTAGAACACACACAGAGAGCTTATATCTCTGCGGTGACTTAGTGGTTCTAAACCGTCCGTCAGTCTCGAATCGTCGACAATACGAATCGCACGGCGCTGAATGGAGTCAAGTGGAAGGAGCTGGTATTCAGGAGCTCCCGCCCATAAGTGCGAGCAGTACTCAAGGTGGGGTCGAACCTGAGCTTTATATAATAAAAGCAGGTGACGTGGAGTAAAGAATTTCTTCGCCCTATTAAGCACTCCTAGCTTTTTCGAAGCCAACTTTGCTTTGTTTTCCAAATGACCCCGAAATTGGACTTCGTTTGTGATGTCAACGCCAAGTATTCCGATACTTTTAGAGGTGGTAAGGGGAATGTCCTGGAATGTAGGCGCTAAGACGAATGGAGTTTTCTTTGCGGAGAAAGCACATACTTGCGTCTTTGTGGGGTTAAAGTGGACAAGATTTTGTCTACCCCACTCCGAGACTCGCTCCAAGGAAGCCTCTATTTCCGACACTAATTGTTCCCTGCACAGTTTAACCTGTTCGGAAGGTATATTTGCGCGACCTGAGTAACGTGCATCACATGTGCTGTCATCAGCATAACAATGCATGTTACTAGTAAGTAACATATCATTGATATGCAGAATGAACAGGGTAGGCGATAACACGGACCCTTGAGGGACGCCAGCATTGATGGACATGGTGTCTGAGCATTTTCCATCCACAACGACTTTTATGCTCCGCCCAGTCAGAAAGTTGGCGACCCACGTCCATAACCCTTCCGGAAGCCCGTATGTTGGTAACTTCGCCAAAAGTGCCTTATGCCAGACCCGATCAAAGGCCTTTGTGATGTCTAGGCTCACGGCAAGTGCTTCACCCTTACTCTCGATGGCGGCTGCCCATTGGTGTGTGAGATACACAAGAAGATCACCAGCATCGCGGGCACGGCGAAAACCATACTGGCGGTCACTAATGAGCTGGTTATCCTCAAGGTAATTAAGGAGTTGGGTGTTTACTACTCGCTCCATCAACTTGGAGAGCAAGGAGGTTATTGCAATTGGCCGATAGTTTGACGGGTCTGTGCGGTCACCCTTTTTGGGGACTGGGTGAACAAAGGCGACCTTCCACGAAGACGGGACTTTGCCTGAGCTATAGGAGAGTGCAAATAAGTGCGTGAGAACCGAAGTCAACTCAGGAGCGCAAATCTTAAGCACAATAGCGGGGATACCGTCTGGACCACTGGACTTCTTGACGTCGAGGGAGGATAGGGCACGCCGCACCGCATTTTGTGTGAAGCGGATCTCGGGCATGGAGTGTTCACACCGCGGGATGACAGGTGGTGCGTTACCCCCGTCGTCAAGTGTCGAATTCGACGCAAAGAGAGAGCAAAGGAGATCGGCTTTTTCCTTTGCGGAATGTGCCACTGTGTCGTCAGGATTTCGCAGTGATGGTAATGAGACTCGGCAGAAATTCCCCTGCGCAGCCTTGGCGAGGGACCAGAAAGCACGACTTCCAGAGGGATGGCTAACCAGTTTCTCGCCAATTCTGCGGGTATGTGCAAACTTTGCTGCAGCTACTACCTTCTTGCAGGACCTGGAGGCAGCATTATAGCTCTTCTTCAATTTGGTGGTTTTGGGATCCTTAACCTTTCTTGCGGCGTCCCAGGCCTGGTAGGCCTCACACTTAGCTCGAATGGCTTCAGTACAAGACCCACCAAACCAGGGCTGAGATCGTCCGCCGACACGCACTGTCGAACTCGGAATATAACATTCCATGCCCGACAGTATCGTCTCGGCGACAGATATCGCACATGCGTCAGGATCACCCAAAGAGAAGCAGAGCCGCTTCCATGGAAAAGACGCGTAGAACTCACGCAGCCCATCCCAGTCTGCCGACCCATAGTGCCAAACACGGCGCGTCCCAGATGGTCGAGAGCGCGCGGTTTCGGGCACTCTCCTCTCGGAACGCACCAGGGTATGGTCAGATGTCCCTAATGGAGCGTGACGGGATACCCGAAGGTGTTCCGGGTGGGAGGTCAGCAGCAGATCCAGCACGCCGGGGGTATGACCTTCAATATCTGGAATACGAGTTGGACCGTCCACCAACTGGGTAAGGTCATACGCTACAGCAAAATCGCGGGCAGCTCTCCCAGCGTAATCGGTACGTTCAGATCCTAGCCACTCGATGTGATGGGCGTTAAAATCGCCGAGGATCACCACTTCCGCTGAGGGGAGCTGCTTGAGAATTTCATCAAGTCCCTTTTGGATGTGCCGTAAGAGACGGTCGGTCTCGGAATCTCCGCTATGAGGCCTGTAGAGGCACGCATAGATGCAGGTAAGATCCCCATGATCGACACGTGCCCATAGCAATGACAGGTCCCTGTCTTCAAGGCTGCTAAGACGGCGACAGCAGATATCTTCACGGACAAACACGCACGCACCTATCAGTACTTATTTAATTTATTAGGTTAAAGTTTCCTTTGGGTTTTTAAAAGTAATTAATTAAAATATGATTCATACCAAAATATACCATAGACATGTACATACTTCGTTCAACGCCATCTAGTGAAACTTATGGAAGCTTTTTTTTAAATGGCCTCAGAAAATCGCTCATTCAGAGCAGGCGTTAGAATCACCCATAGAATCGGTCAAAACTTAGTGGCCGGTAGCCCCGATACCCATTCATTGGCTATAATTAAGACCGCCATTTTGTTGGGGTGCCCCCATTGGCTAAAATTAAGGGTGTCACTTTTTTTCAAGAATTTCAAGATGACGTTTATTTAGTTTGTGTTTTTTACTCATTTCGGTTTTCTAGTATTCTTTAGATGTTTTTCCACTTTTTCTCAGATATTTCTTTACAGAAATATGGATACATTATTCGAAGATGCCTTCTGTACACGTAAGTAAATCTATTTACGTAGTTTTATGTATAATTATTTATTACATTAACCTAAATTTGAGTTTTGTTGTTTTAGGTAATTCCAAGAGGCAACTTTGTATTTCTTAAAACTAACCAAAACAAAAGAAAATACAGTTCACAACTTAACCGGAGTAAAGAAGATTCGGTTTCTCAGAAAGTTATGAAATTTATCAAAGGCTAAAGAGTCGCAATAGTTTTTACAAGTGCGTCATGCCTGGCACCACGGAGGCCTCTTTAACCAAAGTTAAACTGTGGGAAAACTCTGCTACCCTTCCACACCCATATGTGCTCATCCAGGAAAAGCTCCCTCCTGGCCTTGAACTTCCCAGATCATTATGGAGATCTTTAAATAGACTCCGTACTCAAGTTGGTCGAAGTAAAGACAACCTGTCCAGGTGGGGCTTCATCAGTAACACGGATCTCGCGTGCAGGTGTGGTTACACTCCACAGACCATGGCCCACCTCATTGATTGCTCTGCATGCCCGGACACTTGCACGCGTGAGGACCTCATGTTGGCTGCAGATAACGCTGTGAGAGTGGCACAGTTTTGGGCCAACAACATATGATTTTGTACTTGTCATTGACATGTTGAAGTAGAAGTTATGAATGAAAGGTAGGTAATGTTTGTCTTTGTTTATTCTTTTTATATGAATGTAAGTAGGTAGGTATGTGTAATTAATTATTGATTAGTTTTGTTAAAAAACCTTCCTTATACCTTATTTCAATATACATTTAGAAGTGATATCATATGGTGATAATGATAAAACACAGTAGATTACTTGGGATTAAATTTAAATAATCAGTTGTCACATTTAACAAATTTCAATTTAGTGAAGTTGTTAATACCAAGTCAAGAGATAATAACAGTGTAAGTAATTCAATAACTTTGTCAAAACATTTAAAATGCCTTATCATCAAATTCATATTTCTGATTCTGACAAACAGAACAGAATTATAACAAATGTACCGGTGGGATAATATATGATTGTTGTCGGTACGAATGATGGTTTATTGTGATTGTCTTATGACTATGTTATAACTGTTACTGCTACCTACTATCTTAGATCTTACTTAATTATATTATACTACCTCATCAGTCTATGTACAAAGCTTATCTACTTAATAACAGTTATTAACTATAAACATTGATTTATCTATAACTTGTGCATAGCGGCACAACAAACAAAATGTGCTTTATACACACTACTCTTTCTTGATTTTCAAACTTTTCAGTTCAACTATTAATTATTTGTTTATAAAATGTTATGGCAGATTATAGTAACAATATGTAGAATCTATACTAACCAAATCTAATCTTTTCAGATAACTTGAGTCTCAACGAGGTTTGTGGAGTGCTGCGAAGATGCCCGTGTCTGCCTATTCTTGCGGTAATAAGTTATCAAATCAGAATTATGGTGCAAATTACTGCTGTTAGTTGCTATATTGATTACTTACTGCATTAAATGTTTAACTATTAGAATTAGGTTATTGCATCTTGCATTGAAAGTGATATTAACAGTAAATAATGAAATGGCAGACACTAAATAAAACTACTAGGAAAAATAGCATTAGCATTTGTGCGTATAAAATATTTGCAAGCAGTTTAATTTTTCTTGTAGCTGATAAAGTATTTATATTTCTTAGTTTATCTATAAAGTCAATTTAGTAAGTAATTTCATTGCTCTCATTCTTTGTCTTGTATAAATCTCAACTTATACTATGTACTTTGTATTTGATAAAATTATGATGTCAAGTAATAAATGCCTTCTTTCACAAATGTGTTTTTTATTTGTGCAGAATTTAAAATAAAATATTACTAGGGTTGTACCTACCAAAACGTCGATGATTTGCACAACTATCGATAACGAATTAAGGGTGTCGATAGTTCTGGCAGCACTATGTTGTCAAACTCTAATCGGGGTCCGTCATTCACTAACAAACGGCCGCTATAAGGCTTGATTCCTATCTGTACTAGTCTATATAATTTGTGATTCAGAGTCTGTCACCCACCATGCCGCGCCGTGCTGTCACTGTTATGTCAATAGTGTCAAGCCCGTCAAGCCAAGCAAGAATCAAAAAGACGAAAAGAAGAGAACGGGATAAAATAAAATAAATATTCTCTGAGTGAGACCTGGTGAGACCCAGTGTGAATCAAAGTTCTCTCGAGTGTTAATTTTAATACATAAGTCACATACTTCTAAAAGTTACTAAACATGGCTCAGCTAATTGACAGTAAGAAAATCTTAGAATTCCTAGAACTTGTTGGTCGTTTGAAGGTACGTTTCATTCTTTTGCCAGCCAGGGAGTTGTAACTTTTGCTAACAGTTTATTAAAATTATCATTTAAATTCATTACAGCACGTGAAGAGAACTGGCTGGGTGCTATGCGACATCGATGAATGTGAATCTATCGCTGGGCATATGTATCGTATGGGCATAATGACATTCCTGTTGACTGAAGAGAATAATCCAACCAAGTTAGATCGATTAAAGTGCCTTCAAATAGGTAAGTAGCATGGTATTAGCAATAAACATGGCTTTACTGCTGCACTACTACACTTTATAACTTTTCAAAAACTAGAAACAATCAATCAATATTTATATTAAGTATATAAAAGAATAAGACATAGGCCTATGTCCAAGGCCAACCTGACTGAATAGGTACAGAATGGCGATGCCACAACATGTAAATTAAGAAAACAACAATTTTAAGTTTAAACATTTATTTATTATAAAATTTGTAAGGTCAGAGAAATAAAGGCTTTTATGATTATTATTTTATTATATATAAAAGAATAAATACAATTTTCCTTCAATACTCCTTAGTTTCTTTCATAATATTGAACGGTATTGTGTTTAGCAATGACTTGGCTATTGTGTTTGTACCTTTCAGCTTTAGTCCATGATTTAGCAGAGTGTATAGTCGGTGATCTAACTCCTCATTGTGGAGTCGCCCCAGATGAAAAGCATCGCAGAGAAGATGAGGCAATGCAGAAAATTGCAGAACTCACAGGCTTAGCCGGTGACACAATGTACAAGCTTTACCAGGTAATATAAATTGTGCATGATATCATTGTATGTATGTGTAGGTCATTACTGGCAACACACACTGGTCAAAGACTTTCGTCTTGAGACATTGAGGTATTTCGGACGCAAATATATGTCGGAGCTTCCCAAACGCTGCCCAAAAAATGTTTTGTAAAAAGTTATTATTGGGTATTTTTTATTATCTGCTGCTCATTGAGAAAATATTCTTATAGAAAAGTCTAGAAGGCTGATGAATCAAATAAAAATTACTTCCCTGTTATTACCAAATTAGTACCCATTACCGTCATTATTACCAATATACTGTACCAATGTATGTATAGTACCAATGTACTTAATCAATTTTTTCTTAAAAAATTTCAGGAGTATGAGAAGCAAACCTCACCTGAAGCAGCATTTGCCAAAGATTTAGACCGATATGATATGATACTACAAGCATTTGAATATGAAAAACGTGAGAATGCACCCAAGAAACTGCAAGAGTTCTTCACAGCAACTGAAGGGAAGTTTCAACATCCGTTTATTAAGGAATTAGCCAGGGAGTTGTATAGTCAGCGAGATGACTTTGAAAAGAAAACATTGTTAAATGGTGATGCGTAGTTTCAAATAGTTCCCAGTCAACCACAACATTACAATACAGCTTCACAATACAGTATTATGAACAATACTATAAATTATTAAGTATTTAAATACCAACAATAATATATATAAACATAATTTTGCCTAACACAAAGTTAGCATCTAATTTCTCATAAACCAAAACCTTAATTAATTGGGTCACTAACCCACCATACCAAAGTTTAACATTTGAGCAATATACACTTCTCATCAAAAAAATCAAAACACTAGGCAATGTTTTACAAACATGCTCACTTCAGAGTCACATAGATGGAAAACTATTGCATCTCTGCAATGTTTATTATGTCTATGGAGGACAATGCCCGTTTCAAGTCTTTAATTTTCCTAAAAATTAAAAACAACAATCCAAACTCCTTGCTCCATGTAACATTACAAAATATGAGACATGCAGTTTGACTTCTTGTTTAAATTTAAAGTCTTTGAGGGCCTTTGGTTCTTTCTTTGAGATTGAGGTATAAATCATCTCAGAAATGCAAATAGTTTGCCATGTATGAGACTCTAAAGTGAGCATATTTGTATAAAAATGGCCTATTGTAGTGTTTTGATTTTTTTGATAAGTGTATTTTTGAAAAAATGGCCAAGCCCATAATTTTAAGCATAATAAAATTTAAAGAACAGATGTTATTTTCATACTGTTTGTATTTTTTTTTGTTTTTTCAATATTTCCATTGTTAGCTGCATCATGTTGTATAGATTTTTTTCGGCTAGTTGCTTAATACTATTTTCTCGAATTTAGCTTGGTAATGCTTCAATGATTTAAGTTTATATTATGTTGATTATCTCTAACCACTAAGCTGAGACGACACAAAATTGTGCACTACTGTCTACTAAGTACAATTGATTGGCTGAGTTAGCATGCCTGGCATGCCTACAGCTACATGTCTGCATTAAAACCAAAACAACTGCGTATGGTCTAACTAAGACCGATCGCATGTTTGCAAACAAATACGACCAAAAAACTACAATTGATTTCCAGGAACCGCGAGCTTAGCGGTAAATTACCAATTAAAAATGGAATACCTAACCGTCTCGCCTCCCACGAGCCACACGCGACAGTTGCAAACGCCGCCACTTGAAGCTAGAAGAAGAAATGACGCCTACCGGCAACGGCGGGCGTCAACCGTGTGCGGCGTGTTCATAATGTATGAAAACTACAGGGGGCCAAGTCTGCAAACGTTAAGTCACAGTCGTGTCTCAATAGTGTTTCAATTTTAGTTCAGTTGTAGTGCTTTTTTACACACTAGTTACAAGAAATGTGTACTTTTTTCACAATACTACTGATGGTCACACCACACACTACATTCACATCACATCATACTGTCATAATTCTTGTAACTAGTGTTTTAAAGAGCACTACAATTGAAACACGATTGTGATTTAACATTAGCAGACTTGGCTCCTTGGAAATAGGTCGGTGGCGGCGTTTTGTGGTTGTGGTCGGTGGCCCGTGTGCGGCCAGGCTAAAAGTTTTATTAAAAAAACGGTTTAGTACAATACCAATAGTTTTTACACATTTTTAGTGTACGGCGCATGTGGCGCCCACTAAGAAAATTTACTCAAATTCACATTGACTTGAGTTCATAGTAGTCAACGAGTACCTTAGCATTATCATGTCGATTGCTTTGCTTACACCCACTGCTGGATAGAGTAACTAACTGATAAGAGTAATATTGTTTTAGTTGTAGCGCCACTTATCTTGTTAATGCACTTTTTTCCTATTTTGTAATAATGTTACAATATTTTAATAAGTGATTAATGATATTAGAAATTTTATTATTTGAGTTACCTGTTTTCCTGTATGCTTGTTAAGTTGTTATGTTGTAAGTTTTAATCGCTTCATTTTAAGTGCATAGTACTTATACTAATGGTAAATATTGATTTATAAAAATGCAGTCAGGTATGATGTTACAGAATTTAAATTATTACATTATCCACCTTATTTTATATATTTGTTATGAATAATAATTAAAAAAATAGCTTTCATTGTGTTCAAATTATAGCATAAAATAATGTACTTTATATGCTATGTAAGGTGTGTGGGCTGTTGCTTCATCTAAGCTTTCTATATCTATTTTTTAAACATTCCTGAATTTATTGGCCTTCTATGTACTAAGATTTAATATGTACGGTCGAACCAATTGAATCGTGACCTACTTTGTATGCTAATAATTAGTTTGAAAGTGTCAATGTCAACAAGTTTGAATTTCAACCATATTGGAATTTAATACCTGTTAGAAAATGAACTTATGGTGTTTATTTTTTGTAAGGTTTTATGTCAGTGCGTCTTGATAGTGTATCACACGAGGCCTGTCGGAATGAAATCGCTAATGAACATAACATAGCATTGTATTACTAATAGTGAGCGCTTATCTTTGTGTCATTACTAATATTAATCGACGCATGAGCACCGAGACGCAACGAGTGCCAGCTTTTACCGCCATATGAAAGAAGCGCATTTACTATTAATAATATTGAACTCGGGCCTATACTTTACTGTAATGCTGGGGCTTCATACCTGCGTGACGCCTTACGCCGTTAATAATTAATGGCACACTAATTAATGGCATTAGACGCAGGTGAAGCTCCAGCACAAAAAGCACTAGTCAAGAGATCATTTTGAAATATGCAAAATTTTACATGTTTTTTCTAAAAGATATATTAGGTTGTCGAAACAGCTAAGTATGGTATTTTTCAAAGAAAATATGAGCTCTCTATGAATAATTCAAAATCGCGACATGTGTTAAACTGTGTAAATGGTAGACAAATGTTCACTACTGTATGTATGTATTCTATCTAAAGCTCACTACGGAAAAATGAATGCACAAATATAAAAATGTAGGTGGTACATTTTGTATGTTGAATATTAGTATTGCATGTGTACAGTCACACCAGCACTTATATGAATAAATAAACCATAGAAGCTTGTTTGTAAGCTTGAAATATTCCTATGAAAGTTGTATGTGTGCTGTGCGCAAAGTCATTCTAAACGTAATATGACATACTTCTATATTGTAATATTTGTAATATGGGATTCTATGGCGTATACTTCAATGCTGGTGACTGTTCATAAAAGTCAAGATGGATACCAATGAAATAAATAAAAATATTTAAACTTATAACTATATTTTCATTATCTGTCCAGTCCTGTAATCACTGCGAAACAGATAGGTATAGAAACTGAGGATAAGGAAAATGTCCATCATGTCTGCCTAAATTTATACTACGGCCTACGGCAGAGTTCACCAACAGTCAGTTACGTTACGTGATTGGTGATTAGTGTTCATCTGGGGTAACCGCAGAATAGAAAAAAGAGTAAAAGTCTCAAGAGGGTGGTACAGCCTACGGCAGAGTTCACCAACAGTCAGTTACGTTACGTGATTGGTGATTAGTGTTCATCTGGGGTAACCGCAGAATAGAAAAAAAGAGTAAAAGTCTCAAGAGGGTGGTACAGTCAGCGTCATATATACGGTGCCATCCAAAGTGGTCAAATAGTTCGGCACACCATACCAGTTTCACGTCACCTACATTCAAGGGTTAGACCGTGAGCCAGATAGTATATTTTGTCAGTCATTTCCTCTCGAGCGAAAACTCGTGCAATGCTTGAGAGAGTTGTATTATGAAGTATGGCGAACGTCAGCTGCCGCTCCGTGGGTGGGTTGTGCGTGCAGCGGCAGCCCCTCAAACACGTAAAATCATTTTTTATTTTCAGTCATTTCCTCCCGACTGAAAATTTATTAAATGATAGTTAACGCAATTTATTAGAAGATAAAAAAAAGTCAGCTGTCCGTACCGTGGTGGATTATACGTCAGCTGGCCATAGGAACAAAGATAAAAAAAAGTCAGCTGGCCGTACCGGGGTGGATTATACGTCAGCTGGCCATAGGAACATGCAAAAAAAATTTTTCGTTCAGTGATTTCCTCTCACTTGAAAATGTGTCAGATAGTTTACATGCTATTTTGAATAAATAAAAGCGTCAGCTGGCTCTATGTTGGTGGAAAAGTCGTCAGCTGATGCAGTGAAATAGGGAGCATGAGAGGCAGGCGTGAGCGCCGATCGCTTATTTAAATACGTCAGCTGACGGGTTTTCCACCAACATAGAGCCAGCTGACGTTTTTAGGGTTCCGTAGTCAACAAGGAACCCTTATAGTTTCGCCATGTCCGTCTGTCCGTCCGTCTGACCCGTCTAGCTCATAGACTCGTAGACCCCAGTCTAGCTCATAAACTCTTAGTCCTAGAAAGCTGTAATTTGGCATGAATATACATATTTATCACGCCAACAAAGTGGAAAGCAAAATTTTGAAAAATATTTTTTTTTAGGTTACCTCCCCTACACAAAGAGGGTACGTAATTTTTTTTGTAAAATGGTTGGTCTTGGGTACCTGAAAAAATTCACGATAGTAGTACATATGACGAAGTTAAAAGGAAAACTATCACAGCTAAGTAGGCTTTACAAGTTTTTGAGATATAACACATTTTCAAAAATCGCAAAAATAACTTTGTTTTTCATAGTATTTGTATGAATGACAAAGTTATAATTCTCATGCATGTAAGGAAGATGAGAATAGTTTTTTTATTAACTTGAATAGCATAGTACAAAATAATTATTAATTATCACATTTTATTTCAGGTAAGTACCTAGTCAGGTACTTTCATTTTTAGGAGTCATCTACGAAATAAAAATACATCTTTATTTGTACTTTTATGAATTTATTGTACAAAAAATTGAGATAGTTGGGTAATATAATACATAGAGACCTATTCAGTCAAATTAACATTAAGATTAGCATAGATTTATTTTTTTTATCTTGTAATTTTACATATTTTTAAAGATAGGTACTTACTTTAAACTGTCATAAAGGCGTATTATTATTTTTCACTGTGGGCAACTTTTTGGCCGAAGATGTAACTGTTTTAGTTAAGTTTGTCTTTCTAGTATAAGTATGGCTGTTGTTGTCACAATAAATAAAATTAAATTAAATTAAATTATTGTGACCATTCCTAATTTTATTCATAACTTACTCTCGAATGCTACTGTTCAGATCTTACCCTCATAAAACCTAGCTGTTTCAATTACTTCTTACAGTATATAAAAAAAACACAGCTTGTTGTTGTGTAATTTATTGAATTAGGCTTTAGTTAAAACTGAAATTTTAGTATAAACTTGTAAATTAAATGATTGCTTATATCACATGAACAATTTCAGCACAATGCTCAAATTTTTATGTTCATCATAATGGAGCAGTCAGATAATTAATTACAGTAAGTCAATTAATTTACAGCTTCCTGCTTCATATTATTGCCTCCCGTTTGCTCCTCCTTTCTTCGTTGCTTTTCTCTCATTAATTCAGCATCTCTAAAACAATATAAGGACACAGTGATTTCAACAGCTTACATTTTTCAAATAACTTACATAATACAGCCTTTCTCAAAATTAAATTGGAAGTAATATAAAAATAAGGAAATGATTAGCAATTACCTATGTTTCCTCTCTTGTAAAGACAAACCGTTCTTGTCGTTGGCATTCTTTTTCTTTTGCATTTCTTGTTGTTTCTTTTGGTTCTTGGCTCGAGCCAAATCTCTCTGATTTCCACCTGTAAGGCACAATTAGGTCAGTACAGTACCTACTAATATGGATAGATAATCGAAAGGAAATCACTGACCCTATACCATTGTTTACTAAAATTCCGAAGGCAGGGGAGGCAGGGTATCAAAAGTAAAACCAGCACGACAAAATTGAACTCTAATAAATTGATGTTGTCATCGCATGATCAATCTAGAACATTCTACATACATTGTGAAATTTAATATGGTCCTTCCCAAAGATCGACATGACTTACACCGTAAATAAATCTAATAAAATGTTTGATTGACATACTTTACGTATAGGTACTGAATTTAGGTTAGAGTAGGTAAGTATAGACACTGGCAGTACTCACGGGTCATCCTGGATTTATTTAGAAAATTTAACAAAGTCGTATCAGTTTTTCCAGAGCCCGGACGATACGCTAGCCCGGTCGAGACCTAGGACAACGCACCGCCCTCCCTTTTTCCAATAAATATTAAAGTTTGAGGCAACTAAACGAGAATATCTGGCTCCGAAATAAAAAGCCACAGCCAGCTGGTCACAACCACAAACTAAACAATGGATGCTAAAATTAATGATGGCGGCGGTGGTGCGTACGGCGGTGTAATCGGTGTTGCCAAGTCATAATATCACTTTAGGCCTGATTTACATTGATCCAGTAACTGGATCCAGCGTCACTGGATTACAGCGCTGGGGGGCTACCTCGTAACTTTATGTCTATGAACTTAATACGTTTTTTTGGAACTTTAAGTCAATTTTACAAAAAAATAGCCACTAAAAGTTCCTTGTTTTGTGACTTCGGGTATAACGATAGATAGCTAGCAACGTTCAACAGAACAAAGCAGCAAAAATCTATCAAAATAATGAATTCAAATGATGATGAATTAAATATGATTTAGGTATAGGCATGAAGCTCGACTTAATACTGAGGTAACTGGAGCGTGCAGTACGAACAATTTTTTGTCCACCACAAATTACACAGTGGCTGTCTTCCGTCTCACCTACACTTTACAAAAATACGTATGGTCATATGAGACAGCTGACAGCCACTACATACATAAATGTCAAATTTGCTGGGGACACTTTTTTATGTGTGGGTCATCAGCTTCCTCATAAGACATAGAGAAATTCTAAGCATGCTCTATTTTGATGCAAAGTTGATGCAATCAAACGTGTCAGTAATAATTTTAGTGCAACCACAAGTTCGTTACTATGAGTTGTTTTTTGTGTGTTAGCTGGAGAAATGTGTCACCAGCTTACACATGCCGTTAAGGCAAACCAGTGAGGTTAGGGTTTTAGACTATAGTCCAAAAGTTAATGCACAATTGGTGCAATGAGAACCAGAAAAACTAACCGTCACACTCTAATACTGTTGAAACTACGATCATAAAAGTGTGTGCGAGCTGGAGTACCGTGTCTCTGGCTTGCACATCTGTATCTTCGTAATTATATAAGGTACGATGATGTGTTATACCTCAAAAGTTGCTGCAAAATTGATGCAATAAGTACCAAATTTATCAAATCTTTAGGTAAAATAGTTTTGGAGCTACGAACCGATAAGTATGTGTAAGCTGGTGACACGTAACACGGGCTGACACAAAGTGAATCACTGTAACTGTATAAGTAAGAGTTTCGTATTATATATAAAAAAAAACCTTATAGTTGGTGCAAACACGAGGCATGATTTCAAATCTCTGGGCCTCTTAGTTTCAAAATTATAGGCAAAAAACTGTTTTCCCGCCAAAAAATTCAAAATAATGGTCTTGGGCGTAGCTAAGTGCGGCGTTGCCGTTCCGTGCGCTACACTGTTGCAAACGAGTTTGAACTTAAGAGCTGGTGTTATTAAGAGTCACTTTCATTGCGCTTTCGATCGTTTTCATTTCTGTTCTAAGAATTTTAGGCCAGCCGGCCTAGCATGAGCGGCTTATAACGCGCGATATGATATGGTACGGCAAGTTGTCTTGCTTACCCTACTAAGGTGTACGCTGATTCGCTGATTCCTAACCTTTTTATGAGAAACAAATGGTTTAATTACAAGTAATTTTTAAATTTTGGCGTTAGAAACTTCACACTCATTTGTTGATAAAGCAAAGAAATAATTAGATTTGGCACAATAATAAACATAGAGGTATGCAGAAAGGTAAAATTTATGTAAGTACCTATAAAACCTACTACGTATTTATTACAGAGAGAAGGCTTCATTCATAGAACGGTGCGAAATGATTACACTACCAGTCTACTTACTACATACAGTCAGTCATCGCGTTTGACATTGGCGAAAATGCCGGCGATGTCCATCAGTGCCCGTAGTGTAAGTTTTTATGTCAAAAAACGCAAACTATTTCGATTCCGTATTTATGTCAATTTGTATAAAAACTGTATTAGCACCTCTAGCGGCGAGTAGCGCGCTTATATAGTTTTCATACAAATTGACATAAATACGGAATCGAAATAGTTTGCGTTTGCTTGACATAAAAACTTACACTAGGGGTACTACCATGAAGTTTGACTTAATACTCTGAGGTAACTGGAGCTCTCACCCTGAATAAAAAAGTGTCGCCAGCAAATTTGACATTTATGTATGTAGTGGCTGTCAGCTGTCTCATATGACCATACGTATTTTTTTAAAGTGTAGGTGAGACGGAAGACAGCCACTGTGTTATTTGTGGTATTCAAAAAATTGTTCAAATATTAAAATACTGTAAGGGTTGTCACGCGTATAGTTGTAAGACTTCGCCGAAAAAAAGGAGTTACATTTTATACATCTTGCTTGACTAACTTACTAAAAAGGTATATAGATATGGCGAAGTTCACAGGTTTATATTGTGACTAGCCTTCCGCCCGCGGTTTCGACCGCGTGGACTGCACAAGAACGAGACGTTATCCTATGGGAATAATATGATGGCGGCCAACTTTTTTGTTTGTGGGCCGATTTTGATGAAACTTGGTTTTTAGTACTATTTTGACAAGAAAACTGCAACGCAATGATAAAATGTTTGAAAAATCCAAGATGGCGGCCAACTTTTTTGTTTATCGGCCGATTTTGATGAAACTCGGTTTCTGGTACTATTTTGACAAGAAAACAGCCACGCAATGATAAAAATATTAGAAATCCAAGATGGCGGCCAACTTTTTTGTTTGTTGGCCGATTTTGATGAAACTCAGTTTTTGGTACTATTTTGACAAGAAAACTGCAACGCAATGATAAAATTTTTGAAAATTCCAAGATGGCGGCCAACTTTTTTGTTAGTGGGCTGATTCTGATAAAACTCGGTTTCTGGTACTATTTTGTCAAGAGAACAGCAACGCAATGTTAAAAATATTAAAAATCCAAAATGGCGGCCAACTTTTAAGTTTTTGGTCCAATTTTGATGAAACTCGGTTTGTGGTACTATTTTGACAAAAAAAACAGCAACGCAATGTAAAACATATTAAAAATCCAAGATAGCGGCCCACTTTGATGTTTGTGGGCCGATTTGGATGAAACTCGGTTTTTGGTACTATTTTGACAAGAAAATAGCAACGCAATGTCAAAAATGTAAAAAAATTAAAGATGGCGCCCAAATTTTTGTTTGTTATCCGATTTTGATGAAACTCGGTTTCTGGTACTATTTTGACAAGAAAACATCAAAGCAATTTTAAAAATGTAAGAAATCCAAGATGGCGGCCAACTTTTTTGTTTGTGGGCCGATTTTGATGAAATTCTGTTTTTGGTACTATTTGGATAAGAAAATAGCAACGCAATGTCAAAAATGTAAAAAATTAAAGATGGTGGCCAACTTTTTTGTTTGTGGGACGATTTTGATAAAACTCGGTTTTTGGTACTATTTTGAAAAGAAATAAGAAACGCAATGTTAAAATTGACGAATTAAAATTAAATATAAGCATGTAAAATAATAAATTTTGAGACATCCTGCCCCGATTTTTTTTTCACAATACCTTCAAGCAAATCCAATCCTCGCGTGAAGAAAACGAGTCTTACCTGCGTAACCTACCAAAACAGTGTAATTCATTTGTTCTGTTAGACACTGATCCTGATGAGGTGAGTGACATACTTCTATCGCTCAAATCTAAAAGCGCCCCGGGATTGGATGGTATAACTAACATATTTCTAAAACACGCTCGAGAACTGATTGTCCCAATTATAACCCATTTTGCAAATCTGTGTTTTGCGATGGGTATCTTTCCGACTGTACTTAAGCAATCTATTATCACCCCAGTATACAAGGCTGGAGATAGAGACAGCGTCAATAATTATAGGCCTATTTCTGTTTTACCAGCAATTTCTAAAATAATGGAAAAACTATTGAATTCGCGTTTACTGAACTATCTTAACAAATACAACCTAATATCTAAATCTCAGTTTGGTTTTAGGCGCGGAATATCAACTGAGGATGCAGTGTTTCTTCTTACGAAAAATAAGTGATTCTTTTTACGAAAAATACAACATCTTTGACAACAGTCAAAACGGTTTTCGTAAAAACCGTTCAACTGTACTTGCCGTTTATAAATACATACAGAAAATCTTAGAAACACTTGACAATAGAGAATATGCTGTAGGACTCTTGCTCGATATGAGCAAAGCATATGATCGAGTAAAATTCGACATACTCCTCAAAAAGCTCTACGCAACTGGCATTAGAGGTGTAGCTTACAATTGGTTTAAATCGTATCTCTCGGAACGCTCTCAATATGTAGAAATCGAACATGTTGATTTTAAATTAGGAACGATACATCGTGTTAAATCCGAAACCATTAAATTAAATAAGTCTATTCCACAAGGCACGGTTTTAGGATGTATTTTATTTCTTGCCTACATTAATGGACTACCAAAAATCTTAACCGATGATTGTATACTCTTTGCAGATGACATCTCGCTCCTATTAACATGTAACAATTCTCAAGAAATTAAAGTAAAACTAGATACCGCACTAAATAAAATTGACAATTGGTTAAATTGCAATAATTTACAACTAAACTTTGACAAAACCAAACTTATTCAATTTAGACCCTTTCAGAAGCAGCCGCTACAATTAAAATATACTTACAAAAACAAAAATATAGATTTCATTGATAATGCCAGTCTGTTGGGAATTGATATTGACACCAATTTGAACTGGAAATCGCACATATATCGACTATCAAAATCAATATCCTCACTTATATATGCATTATTCAAATTAAAAAAATCTACTGACTTCCATACAACATTAACTGCCTATTATGCATATATACATTCGAGATTCTCCTACGGCATAATACTTTAGCTCCATTATACAAGATATTTTTGTATTACAAAAGAAATGTATTAGAATCCTCTCCAATATTCACCAAACAGAATCTTGTAAACCCTACTTCATAAAATATAAAATATTGACTATAACATCACTGTATATTAGTGAAATTTGTAAATTTGCTAAGAAAAATATGTACCTATATTCTGAAAAAACCACAGTTAGAAGGAACAACCGAGATTTATATTAATTAAATAGCCCATTTACTACACTAAGTTTGTATAAAACAGGTCCTCATTTAATGGCAATAAAAATATACAATAGTATCCCAAATAATATTAAAGGCCTGGAAAATATTAATGCTTTTGAATGTGAGCTCAAAAACTTTTTAGTAAATAAAGCCTACTATAGTTTAGATGAATATATTAGTGATAAGCTCTAAATTGTTAATTGTAATTCTGCTGTGCCCTCACGGGGTGTCACACTGATCCTACACTCTATGAAACATCTTATGTACTGTGACTAGCATTGAATAAATGAATATGAATATGAATATGAATAATCGGTATAGAGGAACTTTGGTAGCGTTATGAATGGTTCATTTTGATTGGCTAAAAGAATCGTGTCGTGACTGATAGCAAACTGTCTGCAAAACCTACCGTCTTATGGACGCCTAATAGGTAGACTAAGGCTAAGTTCCGAAATACGTCAAAAGTGCTGTTAGCGCAAATCCATATAAATGCAGTACAGTGCCACAAAGTTTTCTGTTCCGGTGGCCAAAATGTGAAACTAACGTGTGTTTTTTTTATGTCATGTTGCTGTCAAGTTGATGTCCAACCATAGCGCTGCTGGCGGCTGAAGTTCTTAGAAGTCGCGCCGCTGTCACCGGAACAGAAAAGGATGTGGCACTGTAGGTACAAAAATCCTATTTTGTGTAAGATATTTTGTGTCTACTAAATTTGGTCGGATACGCACTAACAGCGCTGCTATCAGCGTATTTCGGAACATGGCCCGTCCACACGCAGCCACTTTGATCGATGGCAACTCGCTGGCGACTTATGATTACTATTGATCATAAGTCGGCAGCGACAATAAGTCGCTGCTAAATTCACGTCCACACGTAATTTTGACATCGCCCGCGAGTCGCTATTGACCAAAAATCGCTGCCGTGTGGACGGGCCATAAGGCGGACCCCACACTGCCTCCGGTTTTCGCACTACCGGACGGAGATGCGGCGTGATTTGTCATACACTGCGGGTTTTGTATGCACATCAAGATTTTACAGCCATAGTTAAAAAGCGCACTACCACAAACTGGAGCGGTGTGCGATGCAGTGTGGGAACCGCCTAAAATAATCAATCATCGACCAAAGAGTACACAGAGTAGGTAGAAAGTGGACTCGTATCACAAAAACGCCATCTTTAAAAAGCTTAATACGTTTCTCCCTATTATCGGAGTCCAGAATTCAATGCCAGGTTTCAATCAAATTATCAAGAAAAACGAATACGCTCACAAAACACCACCAACACCAACGCATAGCAGCAAAGCAATCCGCAGATCTGACAGAAGAAAAACTTTACCACAGACAGATTAATTTGAGAGTTCAACCGACCGACATCATCATCATGGATTTCTTCCGCCGATAAAGGCGGGTTCGGGTTTGAGCTTCTGCTCCTTCCCCGGGCTTCATCTCGTGAGGCTACTGCCCCACGGTGTTTGGAGCCGCTTTGCGCGGCCGTCCTCGGGACGGGTGGTGTGCCCCACCGGATGTTTGCGGCCCTCGGCGCGGTCAGCCAGCCGGGTGAGACCCCTTTGGGGTAGGCCCAGCTAGCGCCGCGAGCGGGCGCGCAAACGGGGTATGGGCTATAATTTAGGTAGGGGTGTTAGAAGGGATGTGAGGATTGGGTGCGGTGGGCTGGGGAAGTGGCGGGGGCACAATATCGCGGGGCAGCGCCCATTTCTTCGTGGCTCTGGTGTTGGTGGTAATGTTGGGGGAAGGAGCTGATTCTTCGGTTTCTAGCGGCGGTGGTCGTCGTCTGGGTGCGATGCCCTGCAGGTGTTTGTGGGGCCCGTGATCGGCGCAGTCGAACATTTGACGCGCCAGTTGGCTCACGTAGTCCTGCAGCGTCTGGATGTTAAGGTCCCTCGCGATGACCTCGTTGCGTACGTAGCGCCCCGCTTGGGTGATGATGCGGAGCGCCACGTTCTGCTGGGCTTGAAGTCGCTTCCTCTGCGTCTGCGAGCAGACAGAGTACCACGCCGGCGCTGCGTAAGTGAGTCGCGACCGGACGTGGGTCTTGTATTGGTGTCATGTAAGGGGTTTTTAGGGATGCTAAGCTCGATTTTGATGTGTTTTGGAATCCAAGATGGCAGCTGCGTTTTTTTTGTATTTTGTGATATTGGTGTCATGTAATGGGTTTTTGGGTCTGCTAAGCAATTATTAACTGTCCTAGTTTTAATAGATTTTTCCAGCGCATTTAATGCCGTTAGTCACGAAATTCTCCTAGCAATGCTCGGTCGGTTAGGTATTTCTTCTATGGCACCTACTTGGTTCTCTTCCTATCTTGGCGATTGCCAGCAAGCCGTGCGAGTAGATCGGATGCTGTCTGACTGGCTCGACTTGGAGGCTGGCGTTCCACAAGGCGGTGTACTCTCCCCTCTTCTCTTTTCGTTGTTTATCAACTCTCTGACCTCTCATTTCTCCTCTTCTTTCCATCTCTATGCCGACGATCTACAACTTTATGCGCAACATAATATCTACAGTTTAAATAATGTTGTCGCGCTAATCAACTGTGATTTGATGACATAGATATAGTATATTAAAAGGGGTAGATGCGCTACCGAGCGACCGGGTGTAAGAGATAGACATATTATGACGTCAAAATATGGGGATGCCATGATCGCAAAATTTTTTCCCTAAAATGTAGTCGGATTTGTTAAAGTACTCGAATTCCGTAGTAAGTGAAAGTCAACATTTTGACTCGCTAATTAAACATAGTTATAGTCACAGTTTAGGCAATCTTTTATACAGTTGGCCGACGCCCTTGAAGTTAGGCGATGCCGACGCCTGTATAGGTATTTACGTAAGTACGGAAGGGTTATGACTTTAAAATGTGAAGGTGGACCTTTTGTTTTACGACCCCGGGTGGGTACATTGGTATTGCGATATTCAATAATTAATTATGCAATGCAATGTCAAAAATATTTAAAAAATCCAAGATGGCGACCGAATTTTTTGTATGTGGGCTGATTTCGATGAAACTCGGTTTTTGGTACTATTTTGACAAGAAAACAGCAACACTATGCTAAAAATATAAAAAAAATCTAAGATGGCGGCCAACATTTTTGTTTGTGGGCCGATTTTGATGAAACTCTGTTTTTGGTTTTGATGTAGGTAACTAGGTAACTCCGTTTTTGGTACTATTTTGACAACGAAACAGCTACGCAATGTTAAAAATATTAAAAATCCAATTAAATTACAAATCCAAGATGGCGGCCAATTTTTTGTTTGTAAGCTGATTTTAACTAAACTTAGTTTCTGGTAGTATTTTGTCAAGAAAATAGTTCTTAACACAATGTAAAAAAATACAAAAATGGTCAAGATGGTGGCCGTCTTTGTTTTTTACCCCAAGAGCTATCCGATATTTTTGTAAAAAATTCAATAACAGGCCAAATTTTTGTAAACGCCCCTTAAATATAATTTTAAGAGACTATATTTTGGAATCCAACATAATATCGCATTGGAAGGTATAAAAAAAAGTTATACCCCGAAAATGGTGCAATTCTTTCAGCAAATATGCTATCACCAATTTTATCGTTAACATGTGTTTATGTTCACCATATCTAAGCACCAAAGTCGAAATCCATAAAGATATAAAACGGGAAACTAATACTTTAGGAAGAAGTCGGTTGTTTCTGATAGCATTTTTAACATAGGTGTAATGCCAATTTGAGTTTACGTAGAGAGTTTTTTTTAAAGTTTATTTGTTTTTCATTTACAAATATAGGGGGATTATATACTTTTACGAAAGATAGTAATAAATGTATTCAAATGTAAAGTGAATAACACTTATACCATTTTTGCCTATTTTTTATAGATTTTTTAAAGCTTTGTATTTGTTTTTTTTTTAATGTCGCTGTCATAAATATTGGTGGATTACTAATGAATTATTTATTAAACTAGATAATCTAATTTTCAATGTTAAGAAATTACTGATATAGAATTATTGTTGAGTCTCCATAGAGCGAATTAGTTTGGCTCTCGGGCTATTTATTTGACTCTTTTTCGATTATTAAAATGTAACAGGTTTTTATTTGAAAGCTTGAGACACAGTCAATATAGTATACAAAAGATTTAATTAATTATTTATTTGCTTTATGATGTTACTTCCTAATTTACTGTGTTTTGACCGCAGTAAACCTTCTTAAAAAATAAAAAGTAAAAAAATAAAACAGTAATTGATATTAAGTTACAGAGTTTGAAAATATATGATTGTGATATGGGATGGTTGAAGGCGCTTTAAAGGTTAAGAAATATGAATCGGCTTATTTCCAATCTGAATATTTTTCTTCCAACAATTTTTTTTTATCAAAAGGTATTTTACATTTTTCACTTGTATAATTTCCCGCCAAACTGTGTACACAGTTTGTTGGCGGGATATGCGCTCTTCAACAAACTACGACACATACCTACCTCACAAAACATACAATTTAATAATAGGTATATACTTAATCATAAGTGCCAATTCACAACATAAATAATTTCAGCCCATTCAAACGTCAGGAGTGGGTCAAATTTACCTTGCAAAATTTCATGGCAGAGATACAATTATAGGTGAAACTAAATAAAACATGTAATATATTTTATTTTGATACTTCTTACCCCTAATATGCTAACCATAATTAATTATTTCATTTTATTTCGCAATACACCAAAATGTACCTGCCACATTTGAATTTGTTACAACCCTTCCGTACTCACGGAAATACCTATACAGACGTTCGGTATCGCCCAACTTTATGGGCGTTGGCCTACTATATGGAAAAGTTGGTTATACTGTGGTTTTTGTAACATTTATGTATATATAATTTAGCGTTGCTGTTGCCTTGTCAAAATAGGACCAAGAACAGAGCTTCATCTAAATCTGCCCACAAAGTCGGCCGCCATCTTGGATTTTAATGTTTAACATTTCGTTGCTGTTTTTTTGTCAAAATAGTACCGAAAATCAAGTTTCATCCAAATCGGCTCAAATAAAAAAGTTGGCCGCCATCCTGGATTTTAAATATTCTGTTGCTGTTTTCTTTTCAAAATAGTACCAGAAACTGAGTTTCATCGAAATCTGCCTGTAAACAAAAAAGTTGGCCGCCATTTTGGGTTTTTTAATATTTTTGACAATGCGTTGCTGCTTTCTTGACAAAATAGTACTAGAAACTAAGTTTCATCAAAATCGGCTTACAAAAAAAAAGTTACAAAAAATATGAGATTTGTGGTATGGAATAAAATAATAAAACTTTAAATTAAAACAAGTTATTTCTTTACTGAAAACATAATATAACTAAGTATATTTACAATAATTGTTTTTATAAGACATTTTTAACCTCCGATGCAGAGTTTCTGTCTGTCTGTACGTATCATCGTATCGTAGTGCCTAAACGGATCAAGCGATTTCAACTGAGACGGTCAACTGTCTGCCGAAACGGTAAAACATATAGAGGTGGAGCTTTGACTAAAATAATGTACAACCTAGAAAAATTGGGTGCAATAAAAAAAATTTCGGAAAAAAATGGCCGCCAAAAATTCAGTTTAAACAACTTCAAATAAAACTTAAATTAAAATCTAAAAAACCCCGGCACATAAAAGCTAACTCTTAATAAATTATATCATTAACTCATATAGGTCTATGAAAAAGATTGATGTCGGGGTACCCTTAAGTATCGTTATACATGTGACGAGCTTAGATGTAAATCCATTAACCAACTTAGCGGTCCCCCGACGTATATTTTTTTTCATAGGACTATATGACTTGATGATATTATTTTTCGTACAGATCTTACAATACTAGGACAATAGGTAATAGTAAGAAGTAGAATAGTATTTATAAGCCGTGCTGAACGTGGAACACCCCCTCCGCAGCCCTACGACAAGTCTTGGGATCAGTGTGTGAACCACAGCAGAAGGAGAGCTACCCGCCCATCACAGGTTAGGCACCAGGCAATCGGTCATCGCTAAGTAGGTCTCGAATGTTCAGGAGTGTACTTCCAGCCCTTGCTGATCTTACAATATTAGTTTTTCTGTTTATTTCAAAATGTTTCGAACAAATTCGTATGTACTTATGTCGTACCCAATTCTTTTTTCCAGTTGCTTCTATCCATTTCTCACGAGTTTTATCTTCCGTCGGAAATCTGTAAACATCAAACCGCTTGAAATTCCCTGAAATATGTGGTAATTTTTGGGGAAAATTTTCTTTAAGGTAGGCATCCGGAAATCGAATTATAAACCTACTGATTTTAGTGGACGTCAATGCTAAGCTGGCTTCTATCGTAGATATATAGTACGCAATTTTACCGGTTTTCATGTCATATGTTTCTAAGGTTATTTTTCATGATATAACTAATGATTTAGCTCAGAAACTTGGTTCCTGTGAGATTTGAGAAAGAAATATGTGACGAAAATATAGAAAACAGTGTACTTACGCATGAAATATAACACCCGCTTCTTTTCTTTGATTGTTGCTTTTGCAGCCAAATATCGAACACTCCACCATTTTGTATGCTAGACACAAACACTACACATTCCATTTATAATAAATCTTAGGTATCAATTAGGTAGAAATCCACAAAACCTTTAATTTCTTTGGCAATTTTGATATAACCCCATTTGTTTGTTTTGCCTACTTGAACTGTGCCTATAACCCGACCATGAAAAAAAGACCGGTCGGTGATAGAGATGAAACATGGCACTCTTCTCTATTTCCTCTTATAGGAATCTCAATAAGACGATCTCGCTCTATCAAAGCATGTCAGACCCTTGTTTGATGAAGATTTCTGTGTGGTCGACTAATTATGGCATATCATTTAACGCGCCTAAATATCAATCTTTAATTGCTGGTAGGGTAGTTCTTAGCGATGCGCGACTCCGAATGATTTTCCTTTTCGACTAATTCATAACTACTAATTTGGCCATTCGAATGCAAAATTAGTAGTATACTAATGTCTTTATTCGAATAACGACTACTAATTAGTAACTACTAATGTCAATACGGAACGAAACGAATAAACGATAGGTTATTCATTCATTAATCATTCCCACAGCACAGTATTAAAAGCACAATAGTTTCGATCCCGCCCACCCGACCAAGCGCGAGTCGAACCGAATCCGAACGCGACTGGACACTGGACAGCCGGACGTATGCCGTCGACTCCAGTCGAATAATCGCAATCGCAGTCGACTTAGTCGAATGATTCGTGGAGTCGAATGATTAGTATTAGTATTATTCGGAGTCGCGCATCGCTAGTAGTTCTCGACAGCTGTCATGCGTAAACTGGAATAGTTTCTACAATTTGGTATTTAACGGCGTGATAATATCCTACTCACAACAAGTGAAGGACTTGGGTTTGACTATATCGATGCCTGCCTCTCTTGGAAAGATCATATCGAACAAGCATGTCTCAGAGCCACTAATGCACTTAGATCTCTCTATAGGTTTAAGTTCTTTCTGCCTACCAGTATCAAGATTGCTCCAATACAGACGGTTGTCTTACCTATAATTGTCTACGCTGATGTCTGTAGTACCAACCTCAAAAGAAAAAAACCTTCTCAGTAAGTTGGATCGTTTCCTTAACAAACAAAAAAGTTGGCCGCCGTCATATTATTCCCATAGGATAACGTCTCGTTCTCGTGCAGTCCACGCGGTCGAAACCGCGGGCGGAAGGCTAGTCACAATATAAACCTGTGAACTTCGCCATATCTATATAGGTACGTTTTTTGTAAGTTAGTCAAGCAAGATGTATAAAATGTAACTCCTTTTTTTCGGCGAAGAGTTACAACTATACGCGTGACAACCCTTACAGTATTACAACCATGAAGTTTGACTTAATACTCTTAGGTAACTGGAGCTCTCACCCTGAATAAAAAAGTGTCGCCAGCAAATTTGACATTTATGTATGTAGTGGCTGTCAGCTGTCTCATATGACCATACGTATTTTTTTAAAGTGTAGGTGAGACGGAAGACAGCCACTGGTATTCAAAAAATTGTTAGTACTGCACTCTCCAGTTACCTCAGTATTTAGTCTAAGCTTTTTGATTACAACTGTCTGGACATCGGCGGCATTTTCGCCAATGTCAAACGCGATGACTGACTGTATTCCACAAATTATATAGACTAGTCTGTATTCGTTCAACAGAACAAGCAGCAAAAATCTATCAAGATAAGGAATTCAAATGACAGTTGAAGCCCATACCCATATCCATATTTCTTAGCCGGTAGCCCCCCTGGGGCAGAATGAATGGACACAAAACACGCAGCTAGAGTGAGTTCCAGATAACACTGCGCGCGACTGGGGCGTTTTGGCGCTGTATACAGTACGTATTATTGTTCTGAGGTTATTGTTGAGAAGATTAGTATTCGATTTCGACCGCGCGCAGACTTATCTGGCGTGCTCTCTAACTCTTAAGTTATCAAGAAAGGAGGAAAAAAGAGAACTTTTATCAATGACATGGACTTTGGACGAAAAATTTAAAACTTAAGAAAGAAAACTACTAATGACAAGGCGGTATGGTCTCTGACCCTAGCCTGTTCCTTTAGGAACGAATTAAAAAAAAATCTGTCATCTCAATTCTCATCTTGTCTTGTCAATCAATCAATTGTCATGTCAAAAATGTCGGTCAATGCACAAGTTGTTATGGGTAGCAATGAAAATAGTAAAAAGAACGATAAATCAATGAAGCCATTATTTCAGAAACGAGAAGAATGCTCGCATGTGTCTTGTTACTGGTGCGTTAACTTATTTTTAAGTTCCGATTGATTTTACTGCGTTAAACAATAGCCTAATTAAATTGCTTTGTTTTGGGTATCATTCTGCGTAGTGAAGAAAATGTGTGGAAGTTGTGCCAGGATGCCTCATTGAGAGTGCCAGAGGAATTGGATAGGTGCTATGTAGTATTCATATCCAACCCTTGCCGTACTGTGCCTTTGTGGAAACAAAGGGCTGGGCGTGAAGAGGACCGTCTTGTCATATGGGTGTGTACCTACCTAAACCGTGTCACGCTATACATTTTATACGTATTCGGCGATTCAATATTTTTGACATGAAAGTTTATTTCAAATGAACCTGTCCTTATCCTTTGTTTATACAATTTTTAATTGATATGTTTTTCATTTTCAGGACTACCATGTGATTTTTCTCTATTCTTGGGATTTCAAGACATGCCTTGTTTATGATTTGGACTCTGAATTGCCTTTTCCAACGTTTTTCCACAAATATGTAATAGAAACATTTCGCACAGACCAAGTTTTAAAGTCTGATTTCCATAGGTAGGTAAACAATAATTAACAACTTGTGCCTACTCAGTATTATCAAATAAATCATAGGTCTTTAACTGTTATTTAAATTTTTACTTTTTTGTATTCGGAATGCATTTATGTTATTGAAAAATTGAAAACTATGTGATCTGTAGCTTTCAGAGGTTCCAGAGCCACCGGAGCTGGTTGTGAGGTGGATAGATTTTTCTAAATACTTCCTTTTCAATATTAAAATTTGCATTGTGAATGCAAAAAAGTAAAAATTCAAATAACTTGCAATAGCAATAATTTCATCTTTAGCAATTGTTAAATATCTGGAAAGGTATTTGTTTTGTGTGTGAGGGTAGTAATATCTTCACACTGATCAAACTAATGTTGGCTATGTAGCGTGTAAGAAGTATTGGATAAATTCAACTCTGACTCCGTGTAGCTCACTGGTTAGAATAGTCGCCCGGATAGCGAAAGGTCCTGGGTTTGAGTCCCATCGGATCTAGTTGTGAAACGGGTTGATTTTTTCCCAATACTTCATTTTAAAATTTTCAAGGTCTTTACCTACGAAATTGCCGTTTTTTTCGCACATGTTCATTGATCCCTAATATTTTTATTATTTTTATAAAGGCTTTTATTTGTATCAATCTATTGCAACTACTTAAACTCGGGATGTGCTCATTTGTCCACTCAAACAAAATTTAATTTGTTTATCAAATGATAGCATAAGGATCTAAGTTTTCATGATAATGCATTATCTTGTCCATTTAAAGAAAGCTTCTTTAAAGTTAGAAAATCAGTTTCTTATGTTTTAATAAAACTATTTCTGTATTTAAAAATATTGACAAAACACTTACGTTTTGTTCTTGTCTTTATGTGCTTTACATGACAATTTGAACTTAACTTTGTGAATCCAATAAGTTATAAAAGGAGACTGGCGAACTTCAATGTATTTTCAGACCTCGACTTATAGGTCTCGTTCATGGAAACAATCGAATGGTACTTAAAGAACTATGCTAGACTAACAAAAAAGTTAATTGTTTCTATGCTTTTAAAGTTGGGACAACAGAGATATGTTCAATAATCTAAAAATATAGAAGTTAGGGTAAAAATCATTTATTTACCATTTTATTTAAAAACAACACAAATAATGATTTACTAATAAATAGTTAATGATAAAATAGATGAATCGGTAGGTACCTAATAACAAAGACAAATAACGAAAGGAACCATTATTTTAATAAAGACATAGGTAAGTATCGCACCGCTGGCGCCATCTGCGTTAAGCTTTGCTTGCGGATCTTCCTTAGTTTTTAATTTATGTTATGTTATGTACCTTCTCTGATGTGATGTAGGTCCCTATCTAATAATAATTATGTAAATAATATAATGACCTTGTTTTACATGACTACTGCATCAAATGAAACGGATTTATAAAGTATTTCAATGTTATTTTGCCTGGTTCAATCAATTATTTGCGATTTGAAAGTTATTTATCTTTTTATTCCATTCTTTAATAAATCAGGCGTTTGTAAAAGTTAATTGTAGGAGTTTAAATTATTTTAATTTTCATGTTTCTGAAAGTGTACGACTTCGTAAAATATTAGGGCGATTCTCGCCGGTCTCCTTCCTTAATTCAGAATATTGCTTACTAGCTTTCCGCCCGCGGCTTCGCCTGCGTGGACTACACGATGTTATCCCGCGGGAATGTGAAATTATTCCGGGGTAAAGAGTAGCCTATGATCCTCTCCAGGCTCCAAAATATCTGTGTCCCAAATTTCATCCAAATCCGTTCATCCGTCTTGGCGTGATTGAGTAACAAACATACAAACATCTAAACTTTCACATTTATAATATTATAGTAGGATATAAATCATAATATTTCTTATAATTTCAATATTAGTTTATTAATTACAATACTTTACAGATTCTTTCGTGTAGTACCTGCAAAACAGTTTTTGCAGAACTTTGCCTCCGATCGACGTCACATGAAACGGACCGACGGTTCGTGGATTAAACCCCCACCACCTTATCCTGCAATAAGTACACCCCGTAAGTGCAATAATTTATAAAAATATACAAGTACTTATTTACTTTTTTCACAAATATATTTTTTTTTATTAATTTCAGATTCTACACACAATTTAGATGAATTCATTAACATGGATATAGGCACAGGACCTGGTCAGGTATTAAATTTAACCGACTTTGTTCATCGATTCTACAAGATTAACAAGTAGTACAAAGATGAAGATAGTAGATAGCGAAATTTTCATAACCCCTATTGGTTTATGGTTTTTGTTGATTATGTTTTAATAATCTTTGTTATTATTATTTATGTAAGTAATTCAAATATTATATTATTCTATTTTATTTATTTCAAGTTACTACTGTATCTCAAATAACTAAATAACACTAAGTACTTGAAATCTGTCAACTAGGTATTAAATTACTAAGTTAAACAAGTATCTCCTAACCTTAATGTTATTTTATTATCACACAAAACAAATGAGTTTAGGTCCTCTAAGATCTGTAAGCACAATCAATTGATTAAATCTTTCCTATAAACACATACACAATATGGGTATACAGCACAATTCAATTTTGATAACAACATTTCTATGTAAGTAATAGAAAATAGAGCTAACACAGCACTCTTTGAACTCAAACAAAAGTATGTTGTCCTTTGTAAGCTGTGACTGAGAGCATAAGCATAAGTTTCAATAAATGCCAACTAAAACCTAGCATGGAAATGTTGATTAAATTTTCACTTCTCATTTCAAATATGCAACAATAAGGCATTAATATTAAATTATATCATAATAAATACTTATATTCCCTTTAATAAATTAGCTAATTGCCATTATTATTAGATAGTCTAATTCGAAGGGTAGTTAATATGAAAGCTAGTGCTTAAATTTCAATTTTATAGTGTTAAAAGTGTGAAAGTGATTTGAATGTCCTTTATTTCATGTTGTTTGTTGTTATAGAAGATATTTTATCCTAGTTATATATTTTATTCTCGTTTTGACTGAGGTAAATCTTGTTTACAAAATGTGTGTTACCTTGAGTGAAATATTTAAAGATTTAAGTAACTTATTGTAATGTATATGATCGCGAAGTAGCTTTTGTATATTGTTAAATCTATTCAATAATTTTGTATTAAACTTTTATACACTCTTTTTAACCTTCCCTAGCACCTGTAGCAAAGCGATATATTATTATACAAATATAATATTAATGTAATTTATGAAGAAATTTATCATTTGAGTGTTTTAAAATTAATCTAAATAAGTAGTACATGACATAAGAATGGTGAAAAAGTTGTCATAATTCCATTCCTATAATTTTGAATCTCAATCGCACAATATTATTGCAATTCAAGTAAATTTGATTGAGCAAGTGCGCTTACATGTAACAAAATAATCAATTACCTACTTAAAATAAAAATGTATTTTAATGTACCATTTTAAGCCCCATTCATAGTAATTTTGCACTAATAATATTTGTATTCACCTTTGATGTTAATTTTAGGTTTGTATTTCACTACATGGAGAGCAACACCGCAAATAGGTACAAAAATGTTCGTAATTTTGAAGTTGTTAGTCTATCGAATCTTCCTAGAGATGGTATCATGAGACTTTTGATACATGCATGGGGCTTAAACAACTAACTTAAAAAAGGAACACCTTTCCGTTCCCGGAATTCTCATGCATTACTGACCTCTATAATAATAGAGGTCAGTGTCATGCATGAAGAGTTCCGGAAACGGGAAAGATTAAACAATTTTATGAATCGAAAAATTTCGATATAGACAGCGGGCGGCAGTCCCATTAGTACCATATTCGCCAAAAATTTGCTCATAATTTTTATACTTACATAAGTTATAGTATTTAAATATTTTTTTATTAATTTGCGATTAACAAAAAACCATGTATTAAGTTTATCGATGAAACGAGTTACTCTATATTTTTATGATAAATGATTACGTGTAAACCATAGCACCTAAGCAACCTAAAATGTTTGCATTGTTTTTTACAATTAATTCAAAATAGTTGTATGTATTTATTTATTTTATTTTATTCGGAAAACATACAGTATTAGTACAACTAAAAGGATACATAACAAATATAATGAAAATATACACAGTTATTATGTCCTCGCATATAAATATCGCATATTATACCTCAAAGACTTTGCTTTTAATGTTATTAGATAACTGACTAGATAATTTATTTATGCTAAATTATATTAGATTTAAACCCATTGCAATGTGTGAGATTATCAGATTACAGCTGTATTGCCTTTGAACATTTGATCCTCTCTTTGTATTTTAAATTAATGTTTAACAGGCTCTAAGGTCCTCTTGTTAAATTAATATTTTTCTTGATATGCTTTAAAATTCTTGATGGTCTGTATGATCTGTTATAGGTATTCTGAAATTGGAGCCTTGCATTGCAGTTAAGGCAGTTGTATAATGAAACGTGGAAATGTATTTTCTCATATCTAAATGCATGCCCTGTTGTGCACTGTTGTACAATGGTGATTAGAAAATTATGAAATTATTGTTTATAACTCCTTGCTCTATTCCATGATTTCCATGTACTTAGATCTATAAAAACTCTATTGAGAGTTAATGCATATGGAGTATTGTTTACTAGGCGACGAAGACGCTGAGCAACGAATAGAGAATTTGCAAAACTAGCATATCTAAGCTCTTTGTGCATAAACTAACTGTTGCGTTGAACAAACTGCATAAGCAATAGCTCTTGGAAATAAATTTTATTTAACTAATTACTATAAGTAATTTCTAGTCTGGCGATTCAGAAATAAAAAAAACTAATAGCCATCTAGTCATAATTACTGTTGATCGCCAAGATCTTTTCCCTAGTCTCAATATTTACCTACCTAGATAATTAAGTTGTGTAGCACCTTTGGCAGAGGCGTAGCTAGACTACTTATGGGACCAAATTAATGCAAATGGATGTGGTGGAACCCCAATGTGTTTTCCTGATACCGAGGGTCTTGTGTCCTTCTGGTTACGCCTTCCACTAATATGATTATATCCACACATTCTCTGTCTAAACTTTACTATTTGACTGACAACTTTGAGTGATAAATTATTGTACTTGTGCTTCTAAATGTATCAAGTGAAATGTTTTTATTTAAGCTAAAATAAACACCACACGCTAATTAGATTGTTTTATTAGGAACAATAATAATTTATTTCCACTATACCTACTGTAAAATGTAGCTTAGGTCCTATGACAGCTCGTGAAAAGCAAAAAGTTCTTTATGCTACTGTAATAAAACTCAAGACAAACAGCATTAGACATTTTTAACCTCCTGGGTGAAAGTGAAAGACGCTTTTCTTTGTGACAAAACAACATTTTGCTTTGCACGAAAATGAACTGTCATAGGACCCATGCTTTGTACAAAGTATAATTTGAAAACTCAACAGTAACAATAAATGTATTGAATAGTAACTAGTAGTCAAAATTTTAGATATCACAGACTATTTGGTAATGATTTCTACTCCATCTTCAGTAACAAGGATTGTGCGTTCCGATTGAGCAGCTCTGGAACCATCTTCAGTAAGAACAGTCCAATTATCTTCTAAAAGCAGTGTTTGTTCCGTGCCATGAGATAGCACTGGTTCTATTGTGAAGGTCATACCAGGTTTCATTACACCAGGGTACCGGTTTTCTGAAAGAAATAAAGGCTTTTTTTACTAGGTAAATAATAATCGAGGAGCCCTTGGCGTAGTGGGTACGCTCGGCTTGCGATCGTTGAGGTTAAGTAGATTTCGCAATGGTCGGTCACAGGATGGGTGGCCAAATCTTTTCATCTCGAGCACATCCGCGCTTCGGAAAGCACGTTAAGCCGTTAACCATGGATAAGGATGGCCAATATGCCAGTGCCCCAGCAGTGGGTACATTAAATGGCAGCTGATGATGATGATGATAATGAAATAACAATCTCCAATATAATTATCTAATAACAAACTAAAAAAATGAATAATGAAATCTACTAACTTGTATGATATATATCTGGAGGACCATGAAAATACTCCCCTATGCCATGTCCTGCAAAAGCAGGTAAAACTGTAAGTCCATTCTTTTTAGCATGACTGCTAATCCTATTTCCTATTTCACTAAAAGGCACATCTGGACCACAGGATTTTATAGCCTGAAAGGAAACATTTACACAATAATTATGTAAGTACCAAACTTGCCAGAAGAAAAGTAGCATTATATCAATTTCCTCTATCCATCCATACTGATAAAACACTTTAGTAACTCTGTCTAGTAAGTGTCGACCCATACGTACCACAACCACACCACATCGCAGCGACAAATTGTGGTCACGTGAATAGTGGCGATGCAGCTTTTTGCAGTTGCGTTGCGGTTGTGAAAAAAAATAATGATGTGGTTGCGTTGTCGCTAGTAGTTACCTATGTGATGTAGTTACGTCGTATGCGATGTAGCCGGCCGTTGGTTCGCAGCGTCTGGAGCGTGTGGTTGGGTTGGGATGGTATCACTCACGCGGTCGATAATGACGGCAAAATGTAGTATGTGTAAATTGTACTCATTTCCTATACAAAATCCGCCCACGTGTTGTGGTTGTGATGTGGTGGTGGTACGTGTGGGTAGACCCTAAACCACTATATCCATTTTGATGAAATTAGACATAGAGATGGATAAGACTATAAAGGACATAGGTAGGCTTATTTTAGTCGCGTAAATTGGTGCGCTATTCTACGTGGAGTTGCAGACATCTACTAGTTCAAAAATAGAAAAAGGCAATATTTACAATGTGGTTGCAGTGGCAATGGCAACAGATAGACTATTTTTGTGTCCGTTAACCCCACCAGCAAAGTAGCTCCTAGAGAGAAAGGAGTCGATTGCATAATTAGAGCACATTTTGCCTGTGAATGTGCGCCAAATATAAAATTAGTGGGCCTTATACTTTTAGAATAAAACGGAATTTTTTTTTCTTGCTGGAGTAACGCTTCTCCAGCAGCAATATGCTTTAGCAGTGGTCAGAGAGAATTATAAAATATATATATTGGACACCATCACATACATTGTCCCAATACCAAGGTATATTATGGAAATTGGAAACAACGACGGACGGGTATTACCACATACACCCAGACCTAAGGAAATACAGAAAAAATCATTGAAAATGATTTTTTCTTGACAAAACTTCTCTCTCTCTTCTAGACTTGAATGACATTTACCCGACCGGGGATCGAACCCGGCACCTCTAGAGATAGCGGCACCTCAAAACCCGTGCGTACACCACTCGGCCACAGAGGTCGTCAAATAAAAGGTATATCAGCGGGTAGCTTAAATTAGTTCATGGATGTGTGCTGAATATAAAATTAGTGGGCCTCGCAGTTTTGGAGATATACGATTTGCTGCTGGAGTAAGTTTTGCCGAATCCCAGATCTCAAAAACTACTGTTTTTTCCGTTTTATCCCAAAAGTGTAAGGCCCATTAATTTTATATTTGGCGCTTATTTACAGGAAAATGCGCTCTACTCCTTTCTCTCTAGGAGCTACTTTGCTGCTGGGGTAAGATAAGATAAGATAAAAAATTTCTTTATTCACTTAGACATAATAAATATGTACTTATGAATCGTCAATATTTTCCTACAACCCATTCAAGACTTTTTTAACTGACAAGAAGAATGGGCGCAAGAAACTTGCCAGCGTTTCTTAGTTAGGTAACGACATTTACAAAAAAAAAACATATCGTTACTAATACAACAATTGCTTAGTATAAAAATACATCATATTAAACAGTGATTATGTTATGTGTTACATCATGACCATGCATTGCGGTCATTCAAATAATCGTCTACTTTATAGTATCCTTTGCCCATCAGCGACTCTTTAATGTAACATTTAAATTTATGCAATGGTAGTTCAATTATATGCTGTGGAACTTTATTAAAAAAGGCTATGCTTGTCCCCAGAAATGAGGCTCTGGATTTTTCTAGCCTAAACTTGGGAACAACAAGTTTATCTTTATTTCTTGTGTTAAAGCGATGAATATCGCTCTGCTTTACAAATGTATTATAATACTTTTTCACATAAATTATATTTTCATAGATGTAATGTCCTGCAACAGTTAAAATGTTTATTTCTTTAAATAGATCTCTTAAAGAATATCTCGATCGGAGGTTGTAAATGGCGCGAATAGCCCTTTTTTGGAGCACGAATATACTTTGGATGTTAGCGGCTGAGCCCCACAACAAAAGGCCGTAGGACATAACACTATGAAAATAACTAAAATAGACTATTCTAGTTATTTTCATAGTGTAACATAAAATATAAAATTTTAATAGAACTCACAGCATCAAGGCATTCTTCAGTTACTTGTATAAGTTGCTGGCCTCTGTCATCCACATCTCCCACAGGAAAAGTTTTTGAGCAATCTCCATGAAAATTCTTGAAAAACACCTGTCATCAAAAGTAAATAAGAAAGTGGAAATATGGTGGTAAAAGTTTTTAATTTATTTTTATGGCAAAACTTACAGTTATGTCAACGTTAACAATATCTCCATCTTGCAGAGGTCTTAAGTCTGGTATGCCGTGGACCACCACATTATTAACTGATGTGCAAACACTCTTTGGAAATCCTTTGTAGAGTAAAGGAGAAGGATAGGCCCCTGCCTCCGTCGACAAGTTGTGCACTAGTTCATCGATCTGATCTGTTGTGACCCCAGGCTAAAAATGTGTTAGGAATCTAGTATATCCAATAAATTATATGAAATTACAAATTTGAAATCTATGCAACAAAAAATCTTCATTATTGTGTTTATATTGATACATTGGATGGATGTCTAGCTGGCCACTTTGTTTTAGGCCCAAAACATACCGAGATGGAAGCGAAGGGCCGCGACCTTATGGTGTTAAGAGCAACCGCTCTAGCGCTCTCCCGAACCCACGCGCCTTGTATCGGCGCGCGGCTGCCAGCGGTGTCGCGAGAAGCCGCTCGTGGCCGCCTCTTTCGATCTTTTCAACAATATTGGTCTTTACCTATGCATATAAAGTTGAAAATAAATTTGCACTGATAGCCCGAGAGCCATCATGGAGAGCTATGGAGACTCAACAATAATTCTATATCAGTAATTTCTCAACATAGAAAAATAGATTATCTAGTTTAATAAATAATTCATTAGTAATTCATTAGTAATGCACCAATATTTATGACAGTGACATTAAAAAAAACAAATACAAAGCTATAAAAAATCTATAAAAAATGGGCAAAAATGGTATATGTATTATTCACTTTACATTTAAATACACTTATTAATTATCTTTCGTAAAAGTATATAATCCACCTATATTTGTAAATGAAAAACAAATAAACTTTAAAAAAACTCTCTACGTAAACTCAAATTGGCATTACACCTATGTTAAAGATGCTAGCAGAAACAACAGACTTCTTCCTAAAGTATTAGTTTCCCGTTTTATATCTATATGGATTTCGACTTTGGTGCTTAGATATGGGGAACATAAACACATGTTCACGATAAAATTGGTGATAGCATATTTGCGGAAAAAATTGCACCATTTTCGGGGTATAACTTTTTTTTTAAACCTTCCAATGCGATATTATGTTGGATTCCAAAATATAGTCTCTTAAAATTATATTTAAGGGCCGTTTACAAAAATTTGGCCTGTAATTGAATTTTTTACAAAAATATCGGATAGTTCTTGGGCTATGAAAGTTCTCGGCGCGTCACGGCCGTTTGCGGCTCTTCGCTTCCATCTCAGTATAGATTTGGCCTAAGTGGACTAATGCCATGCCTTTCTATTTTTAAAAAACTATCAGTTTTGCTGAATTGTAGGTTTAGCTAGGTACTAGCCATAAGTTTAAAACTTTTCCTATTTAAAAAGAAATTAGAAGACATTTGTTTTTTTTGTTTCAAGAAAACAGATGATGAGTTGTTGGAAATAGAAACCCCACATAAAGTTCAAAATTCTTAAGATGAAACAAGCCTATCTGCAAAGGACGGTCCCAATCTGTCAAGGGCTTTTGTAGATTAGCCCAAAAAAACATTAAAATAATATTTGATTTTCTTTGTGTATTGCTTATGCATACAAGTGAATTTTGTTTAAGTACTTATGCAATTTTATTATTCTGACCATATTTTTTTTTCTAGAGCATAATACTTATATTTTGATGTGTAGCACTAATACATACATAATTATACTTAAACACATACCTTTATGAAACTTTGTACTTTATTTAAAATAGCATATGCTAATTTGCAACTTCTTTGCATGCCTGCTAGCTGTTCTGCATTTTTGATTTCTGGTTTTTTTGGAAGTGGTAGTAATTCTCCAGATATATAATCAGGAGGCACTATATATTCAGGAACTTTTCTGCTAGGAGTAGTTTCTTCAGGAAATACTAATTCATATACTCCAAATCGTTTGCTATAAATATAGTAATCAAAATAAATAATTCGTAAAGTAATAATTACACAAAATTAACAGTACATGAAATAATAAAAAGAACAGTAAAAAGCCAAAAAACAGAACTTACAGGATTCTATTTTGGATGCGTGGATTCAGCGCTTTCGGGATCCGCATAATTTAGTCTAATTCAGGTGAACTCTACATCTAAGCATGCCCTGTAAAACAGTTATTGACAATATAACTACCAAACGTCCTAAATAAAGCATAAGTTAAAAAAAAACTTGTTCAAATTAGCGTATTAATAAAGTGGATAAGTAGGTATCAAAAACATAATGTGATTAATCCATTTTGAGCTTACACGCGAGTTCTCCAAAACTGACTAAAGGGTTTGAAAACTTTATTCATAATTACTAAGTATTTAATTGGAATTTCACAAATATACAGTACCATTTATGAAAAATAAACTGGGCCGAAAAATAATAAAAATTACAAAAAGAATCAAAAATTCAAATATTGCACAAGAAAGGAGGCAAATGTCAGGAAATGACAAATTGACAAATTGACAATTTGATTAACTGACACAGAGTACATAGGTACTTTAATCTTCGACCAAAGATGTACTAATACTACATCTTTGTCTTCGACCATATAAACCCTTGGGTGCGTTCTGGTGGCTTACCACAAGCTCTTAGCAAACAGAACAAATGCAGGGCAGTTTTATTGCAAGATTTAAAATAAACTTCTTGCTAATCGTACCATAAGCCAAAGGCTACGTTCCGTTTTGCGCCAACAGCGATAATATCACTGATATCGCGCTCACACATCGTTCCGATTTGTTGTGAGCGCGACAACGAAAGCAGTAATTACGTCACGGATGACGTCACTACCGCCGCCATTTTGCGATCACGGTGATATCGTTCTCAAGCGTTAGCACTGTGAGCGGGCTGTCATATTTGACGTTTTGTTGTCAAACGTCATTGTTTGTCGTTTGTTGTGGTTTTGTTTGAGTAATCTCTGCGTTTTAGGTTTTATTTAGGTATTTTATTTGATTGAAGAAGAAATATTAGCTTACAGAGAATCACTTAACGAAAATGTAGAACAATTGATTAACACAGATCAAAGTTACACAGTACAGGAACTTCACGATAAAATTGTTGCAGCAATAAACAAAAGCCTCAAAACCGCTAATGAGCCTACAAAGCACAAAAACACTTATTCTGTTATATCGGACCGTACTAGAAATTTAATGTTAAGACGACAACAGCTCCAAAATACTAAACCGAAGACACGAAGCATGAAAAATGAGCTAAAAGCTCTCTACAAACTTATAAGTAAATATATCCGAAACGATTACAACACCCATCGTAACAAGACCATTGAAAAACACGTACTGCAGTCAGGAAGCTTAAAGAAGGCTAACAAAGAATTACGATCACATAAGACTTGGATAGAAGGACTTAAAGCTTCGAATAAAACAACTTGCGTTAGAAATGAAATACTTCATGTTGCTACTAACTTCTACAAAGAATTATACAGTTATGGAAATAAAGAACCACCTTTAACTCTACCCAACGGAACATTGTCAAATACACACATAACGGATATACAAGACATAGATGAAAGGGAGGTAATGAATGGAATCGCTAAATTGAAGTTTGAAAAAAGCCCAGGAACTGATAAGATAACCAACGAAGCCCTGAAACTATGAAGTCTTTATCTAGCGAGCCCTCTAACACAACTCTTTAACTTGGTGCTGAAAACGGCTACTACACCCAAACAGTGGACTGAATCTGATATAATCTTACTGTACAAAAAAGGAGATCCAAATAATATTAGTAACTACCGACCAATAAGCCTACTGTCTTCAATTTACAAATTATTCTCAACAATCTTAGAAAAAAGAATTAGAAGCACTATTGAAAAGTACCAACCAGTAGAGCAGGCTGGCTTTAGAAAAGGTTTCTCTACTGTGGATCATATTCACTCTATCGAAATGCTCATAGATAAATATCAAGAGTTTCACAAACCTCTCTACCTGGTGTTTATTGACTATCAAAAAGCTTTTGACACTTTGTACCATCACTCAATTTGGGAGTCTCTACAACAGCAAAATGTTGAAATGCCATATCTCAAGGTACTTCAACATATATACCAAAATTGCATCAGTAGAATTAAACTAGAGACGACTGGACCCTACATACCAATCAAAAGAGGAGTAAGACAGGGTGATGTTATTTCTCCCATACTATTCATAGCAGTGCTACAAAGAGTTATTGAACAACTTAACTGGGAAAAGGTTGGTTTAAATATAAACAATCACTATATCAGCCATTTAAGATTTGCTGACGACATAGTTCTGTTTTCTGAAAATGCAACCGAGCTTCAGTCAATGATCAACACCCTCCACGCCGCAAGCCAACAAGTAGGCTTGGAAATAAACCGCAGCAAAACCAATATAATGACAAACTCCATTAAATATCCCGTCTACCTTGGAAATGAAGCGCTAGAGTATGTTGACACCTACATATATCTAGGTAAGCAAATCTCATTTGATATGCAGAGAAATGAACATGAAATAGAAAGGAGAGTTTCAAATGCATGGAAAAAATTTTGGAGCTTAAAAGAAATTATGAAGAGTGATATGCCAATCTCAATTAAACAAAGGATTATGGACTCCTGTATACTGCCATCATTAACCTACGCTAGCCAAACCTGGAAGCTCACTTATAGAGTAAAATCCAAAATTAAAACATGTCAGAGAGGTATGGAAAGGAGCTTGTTAAAAATAAGAAGAATACAAAAAATATCACACAAAACTATTAGGAAAAAGACAAAAGTTACTGATGCTCTGCGTCACTGTAAAAAACTAAAGTGGCGGTGGGCCGGCCATATAGCTAGACAAACAGACGATAGATGGACCCACAGAATAACATGCTGGAACGGACCACCGGGCACTAGAAGAAGAGGTAGGCCAGCTGCCCGCTGGGCAGATGATATCATGCAAGTGGCTGGCAAACCCTGATACAACTGTGCAGACCGCAACTTCGCCTGGTAACAGGTGCCATTACTGGTCATGGACAATTTAACAGACATCTTTTTAATTTAGGTGTCACCGACAGTCCCCTATGCAGAGGATGCATGGAGGAAGAAGAAACAGCTGCCCACGTACTGCTGGAATGCAGGGGGGTGGCCCCCTACCGGGCGAGGTACCTCGGCTCGCCGGGCAGCGTCCAGGAAGCGATCACTAATGTGAAAGCTCTTGGAGCGTTCCTGGCTGAGCTGGGCTGGCTGGAGTGATCTGGCCGCGCACCCTCCGGACGCAAAATAGGCGCAATAGACGTCGAGTTGCGGAAACCGCCCGTATTGCTAAGAGTGGCTGGCAAACAGTGGATGGAGATAGCGAAAAACAGGGAGACTTGGAAATCTCTAGAGGAGGCCTTCACCTTCGAAAACGAGGGGTTCTTACTAAATTGATAAAATTATGTATTAGTTAAGAATTTAGTATAAAGTAAATATTATGCATATTTTGTTATATTTACCAAAAGTAAGAAATAAAAGGCTTTTTTATTTTATTTTATTTTTTATTTTATTTATTTATTTATTTGTTTATCCCGAAGCAGAAAGCCAGAAAAATGATAGTGCTTATTAAAGATGAGACGACGGGTAGAGACATTACTCTAAATTTAAGCACGGATCACTATCATCATCGCTGTCCAATAAAACGTTTACTAATTGACGAATATCCATACTAAACCGGTGATTATTTACTTACAAATTCAAATCAAAACAACGCTCGCTCGCGATGCGTGCAAATAGCCGTTCCGAATTGAAATCGCGTCAACAGTGCTGTCAGCGCGATAATCAAATCGGAACAGCTTTTAGCGCTCACAGCGCCAACAGTACTATTGACTCAAAACGGAACACGGCCAAAATTAGCAGTCTTTTAGCAGGCCTGCTGCACTGCTGTTGCTATTGAATGATTGTCTCTGGCATGGCATGTCGAGCCAAAATGTTGTTTGCGTCGAAAACTAATTATCATTTTTACCGGTAAATACCGTTTCGTATTAAAGTAACATCTATATATATAAAAATGAATCCCTATTTCCCTTGGTCACGACATCACGCGTGAACGGCTGGACCGATTTGGCTAATTTTGGTCTTGAAATGTTCGTGGAAGTCCAAGGAAGGATATAGGGGTAGGGTATGGGTAGAGTAGGGGTAGGGGTAGGGGTAGGGTAGGGTAGGGGTAGGGTAGTGTAGGAGTGGGGTAGGGGTAGGTTAGGGTAGGGGTAGGGTAGGGTAGGGGTAAGGTAGGGGTAGGGTAGGGTAGGGGTAGAGTACGGGTAGGGTAGGGTGGAGTAGGGGGTAGGGCCACGGGAACGAAGTCGCGCTGGGTCAGCTAGTTTTATAAATAAAATACAATAACAATGCAAAGGAAAACCTAAAACAAGATGTTTTTATGGAAATAAAATTGAACGGCAGTGTAAAAAAATGGTTTTAAATATTATTCTTGACAGAGTTTTATAAACAAGCGTCACTTCTAGTTTCCGAACGTTACTCACAACTAATGTTTTTTTTTACAAATGTGTTTGAAGCTTTGGTTTCAAGTTGGAAAAGTCACTAATTTCAACAAACAAAGTTATCACAGTTACTTAGACCCGTATTCTAGAACGATACTCAAGTGGAGCTCTCTTCTCAAGCTTAGTTAGAAAGGGATGCGAAAACATGCACCGAATACATTCATCCCTTGCTAACTATACTTGAGAAGAGATCTCCACTTAAGTGAGTGTCGTTCTTTAATACGGACTTCTCCACGAACGCAGCGTTCGTGGAGAAGTTCGTATTAAAGAAAAAAGCGCTCGGAACGCTTCACAATAATGCAGCAGTAACCTACTTGACACGGTTTGTTGTGCCATGGAATGCCCCCAATGTCCCCCACAGCCACAGGTTTTTCAGAGAAGCCGGTGGCAAAAAAGGACAAAGCAGACAATACCTAAAATAAAAAATTTAAATGTTACAAAGTTCGAGAAATTAAGAATCTTGTAAGACTCTTGTTTTAATTTTTGAATGGGTAGAACTCACTCACTCTTGCCTGAACGGATTAATCTATAGATTTCGTTGCTGCTGCAGTATCAGCCCCCGGATTCACAAACCGTTGGAAACGCTCCCGATAGCGGAATGTATGCACTGTCTCTGTCACTCACTATAGAATAGGCAAAGACAAAGCACAGAATTCAAATCAGATTCTGTTTCTGGTGGTTCGTGAATCAGGGGGCATCAGAGGTCTAAAGGGCCCCGAAACCAAAACCAAAACCTCCTAATAAAATTCATTTTGTCGTAAACTTCCAATGGATTGCTTTGTTCTCGTATTAGTTTACGCCACGCTTTTTTCTATCTATTAGTTTACGCCACGCTTTTTTCTTTCTATTGCGGAAAGCTTTCGTCCTCCAAAAACCACAGAATTGCTTGATCATTCATTTAATACCGAACAAAATTATCAGAGGTATTCCACTTATCAAAGATCTTTAATCGTCCTCGTCCAATTTCTTTGATCAAATATTTGAGATAAGTGGAATACCACCCTTAGCAGGCTTTTTAAAGCTGCTTGAGACCAACTTTTTAAAAACTGCTAATTATGACAGTTTGGCAGGCCTGCTGGAGTGCTAAAGTGAGCTCATGGTACGTTTAGCAACGCTGTTTGACCGGTGAACGTCTAGGACTAACAGCGCTGCTATTGTTATGGTTCATGGTACCGATAAGCAGGGCAGTTTTTTTTAAGGCTTAAAAATAACTGCTTAGCTTGTGGTAAGCGTTCTTGTACTGCGTTCCGTCGTTTGTTTTGTGCGTGGTTGTTGGGTTAAAATTTCACCCGTTTGAGTTGCAACCATGAAGCTCGACTTAATACTGAGGTAACTGGAGATTGCAGTACTAACACTTTTTTGTGACCAAAAATTACACAGTGGCTGTCTTCCGTCTCACCTACACTTTAAAAAAATACGTATGGTCATATGAGACAACTGACAGCCACTACATACATAAATGTCAAAGGACATGTCCCAATATGGGCCATGTCTATGTACACCATCCCCAATGATAGAGAAAAATATACTGATACTGAGAAAAATATAAATAATTTTAAAGAATGCACGGTTAAATGGTTATTAATAAAAACAAATCAATATTTTTTACTCGAAATAAGGCGTCAAATATGGCAACTCTTCGTAAAAAAACTGTCAGTGTCACTGTCGTTAAGTTGAGTTCTATTCTACTCTGCTCTGTGCCGTGCTGTGGGTTGTTGTCATTTATGGAGCTCGATTTAATACTGAGGTAACTGGAGTTCTCACCCTGAATAAAAGAGTGTAGGTACCCAGCAAATTTGACATTTAGTATGTAGTGGCTGTCAGTTGTCTCATATGACCATACGTATTTTTTTAAAGTGTAGGTGAGACGGAAGACAGCCACTGGTTAATTTGTGGTTACAAAAAATTATTTTTAGAAAAAAATAAAACCGCCTTCAAAAAATGACACCAAAAAAGTAACAAATAATCCCTCTAATACTGTATTCACACCAAATAACGTAAGTACTTGAAAGTCATTTCACTCTTTTTAGTGCATTATGTGTATTCTGGTAAATAGGTATGTGATCAAACTGAGAACCTCCTTTTTTGAAGTCGGTTCAAATACCTTAAGGTATCCCTTTTCCAACAAAACAAGAATCATCTAAATCGGTTTATAAACAAAGTAGTTATGCCTAAAGATACGTAATAATTCACATAAAGTGGTAACAAAACGACAGTATTTTCAAGATTTCCTGAAAACTACTGAACCGATTTCAAAATTTCAAAAAATGGGACCAACTTGGGAAAAACCCTAATGTTATAACGTTTGAATCATTTCAATCGGTTCAGCCGTCTTTGAGTAATCGGTGTACATACATCTAAACAAAAAAAAATAAACGCGACGAATAGCTAACCTCCTCCTTTTCAATTTTTGAAGCCGGTTAAAAAGTGTTAGTACTGCACTCTCAGTTACCTCAGCACGGGTAGCATGACGAACTCGAGAAAGGTTTTGTCTACATCTAAACGTCAAAAATGACATTTCATCGTAGACAAACCTATTGTTCAGCTGTCAATTATAGACTTTCGAGGTAGACAAAACTCTTCTCGGGTTCGTCATGCTACGCGTGCAGGATTAAGTCTAGCTCCATGTTGTCATTAGTATATTGACTGACAGCTGACAGTGACAGCACAAGACAGACTAGACAAACAACATCAAAATGACATCTCCATTCTTCCGCCATGATGAACTTTTGATGTGTTTTTGCATTTTATTTAATGTTCCTTCCAGAAAACAAAGTGATTTTAAAGAAATTGAAAAAAATAAATAAGAAAAATAAGAAAAGTGTTTATCGTATCTTTATCTATATTTTGGTACACTGTACAAAGACGTGGCCCAGACCTCATACATTTTTGGACATCACCTTTGCTGGGTACACTTTTTTATTCAGGGTGAGAACTCCAGTTACCTCAGTATTAAGTCGAGCTTCATGGTTGCAACCGAGCGACGGAACGATCGAGTTGTTTTCATAACCTCAAAATTTTTGACGACGCTTGTGTTGGAAATTACTTACTTTTGCTCGAGTTTTATATCTATTTCTGCAACATTTTGACTTTAATCCTCCTTTTCGAGACGTCATTCAAACTTTGACACTTTTCATTGTTCAAACGTCAAATAGCTGTCAGAGTGAAAAACAACCGGTTGTTTGGTTGCTGCCATGAAGCTCGACTTAATACTGAGGTAACTGGAGAGTGCAGTACGAACAATTTTTTGAATACCACAAATAACACAATGGCTGTCTTCCGTCTCACCTACACTTTAAAAAAATACGTATGGTCATATGAGACAGCTGACAGCCACTATATACATAAATGTCAAATTTGCTGGCGACACTTTTTTATTCAGGGTGAGAGCTCCAGTTACCTCAGAGTATTAAGTCAAACTTCATCTCTCTGAGCCACAGAACGGGTGAAACTACACTCTGACAGCTGTCAGAGTAAAATTTCACAAAGCCACGGAACGGCTAGAGCGCGCGCCGGAGTGCGCTCGAGTGCACTCGAGCGAAGCCACAGAACGCACCCCTAGATACAGCGTAAACGCCAAGAAACTTGTATGTTGTTGTAGTATGGAAGCCACACCCTGAATTAAAAACTGAGGATGAAAAATTTGACATTTCCTTTTGTTGGGGCCCCTTCATCTCTTTCTAAGTAAACAAAAAGAGGGTGTCCACAATTTATTTTCAGAAAGGACTTCGTTGGGGACTTTGGCAGGGGGTGTCGGGCGGGAACTCAATATACAAAATAAATATCAACAACGACGCGACGGGTTCCTGCCAGGGTGTGAGTGAGATGAGAGCCCTGTGTTTTCGGCCTTACAAAATGTCTATCGCAATGAAGAAGAAGAATTTTTGCACGGAACCGTGGTGGTCGTCCTCTTAACTCAGTTTCAGTAATATTGACAAAAACTTGGCGTAGTGTATAGCAAAATCTTTGAATTAGGTATGTAAGATTTTATATTAACAACAAAAAAAACACACAACATGCTCTTTATTCAAAGGCAGATGTATTGACAGTACAACAGCTGTACATTTGACATGCTACTATAAATAAACACAGCATAATTATTAGTTGATTAGTTGATATCACAATATTAAACAAAAATTTATGTGGTACGGTAGTTAAATCTAATACCTGTACAACATGCATCAATGCATCAACAAAACAATCAAGATTATAAGTTTACTAGCTGACCCGGCAAACGTTGTTTTGCTATATAAATTAATAGTGGACCCTCTGAACTTCGTATCACCAATATCGAATCAAAATAGACAGATAAAAATAAATAATCGCGAAGAAGTTTTATATACTCGTACACTGCCTGCCACAAATGTCACTTATTAAAAGTAAAGTGAAAAGCGCGGAGGCACAAAAAAAACTTGATTATAAATTAATTGACCTACCCACACACACAACATTCAAAGTTATATTTGCATGCCATTCCCTTGCATGCAAATATAACTTTGAATGTTGTGCTATGGAATTATTGAAGCAAAATATTATTATTGTTTTTATCTATTGAATACCTAAAAGCAACACGTCAGTTTTTTTCAACAAATTAGAATGTTTATTGAATGAGTTAACTAAAAATAATAAGATAGTTTCAACAGGAGATTGGAATATCGACACATTAAAAAGTAATCCGTTAAGTCGAGAACTGACAAGCTTATTAAGTAGGTAACTATAATATAGATATGCATATTACGCAGCCAACTAGAAATCAGGCATGTTTAGACCAGATAGTAAGTAATATCCCGAAGGTAAAGTCTGGAGTTCACTATCTTTGTCTACCCGATCATGAGACCATACCTATATTTTTTAGCCGGGAGCCCCCAGCTTAATTTTGCGGTCAAACAAGTAGTGATAACACAGACGGTTGAAGGCTTCGATAGCTTTATTATACGTAGGTACGGAACCCTCGGTCGGCGAGCCCGACTCGCACTTATCCGGTTTTTTATTTATATTATCAATGAAAGCTTTAACTTGGAACTAAGCCTTTACAGTCATCAGACAAGCAGTTTCTTTTTTTGAACCAGGCGCAGTAACACAAGGAAAAATTCTCTCTACATGCGCATCGGATGCCGGAATAGCATAAAGGTACAATGTTGTTGACGACTGAATGGCACAGAGGTTTGGATACCCTTTATTTATTAATTGTATTTATTAATGTACTGTCCCGTATAGTTTTTTTTTAAATTAATGGACACGGTCAAAATTGCTGAAAAACGGGACGTCCCATAAAATTGGGACACTCTTGGTCAACCTAGTAAACATCCACCATTTCGAAGTTTAAAATTTGACATTATTCGATCAATGTTGACATTTACAATGGTCGACAAAGAGACGGAGGGGCCTCAAAAACATTAAAATGTCACGGAATTTTGTCTTCAATCTTTTGTTCGAAGTGTCCAGCTTCCAGCTTTACCTACAGTTCCATGGTAAACGCACAGAAAGTGAAGCCGCCAACGAATGCTCCATTCGAAAGGGAGCATCAAGCTAGAAATACATTTCGCTGGCGCAGCGCAGCGCAGCGCGATCGGTTTCATACATTTAGTATGGCTAGAAACACATTTCCCTGGCGCAGCGCAGCGTTTCCGCTCGGCTCCGATTGCGCCAGGCCCCCCACCACTTTCTAGCATTGTATCCATTGTATCGTCAGATGGCTCGGTAGCGGACTGCGCAGCGGAGCTCTGCATTTTGCTTTTTACTACTTATGTTCTCCGATTTCTCCGTCAATGATGGGACAATTTAAAAAATATTTTTTTTGTTTAGAAGAGTCACCAATTCATTATCATGCAGGGTTGTTAATTATACTGTTAAAACAGTATTAAAGTGTTTTTAGTACACTATACTTTTTAATTTTATAACAAAAATAATGTATAATTCTGATTTGAAAATAAATTACACTAAATATTTCTAAAATCGGTTCAGTATTTTTTGAGTTTATCTATTACAAACAAACAAAGTGTATTTATAGTATTAGTATAGATATAAATTGCATCTCGTCTTCATTCATCATCATATTATCATCGTAATCATCAACATATTTTTTTTGGATTTAATATGTTCAAGTAAGAACAGAAATTGTTTTCAAAATTAGAAGAAAACATAATGCAGATGTTAGCTCGGCAACGACTCGATTGACACTGATCAAAAATTTCGTCAGGAAACGCTGCGCCACGCTAGTAAAGTGTGCACACCCGGGTCGACGCTGCGCTGCGCTGCGCCAGCGAAATGTGTTTCTAGCTTTAGATCGCTCTCAGTAGCTCCGCTAGGAGTAATTGTGTTCTGTGCTCAGTAGTCATTTGACCGCCCGGCGAAACGATGCCTAAATGGGCTGAGAAGATGCGCAAAAACAATTCCTAAAAAGGAAAAAAGAGATGTAATATCATATTTTCGGGCAGTATTGAACGTAAGTATAATTGCACAATTAATTTAAAGTCCAACATGTACTGAAACTATCATAATTTCATTATTTATACTAAAATATTGCAATATTCCTTGCCGTGCAACCGTTTCTTCTATTTGCGTTAGTAAGACAGAGATGCAGGCATGACGAAATACGATTCGCTGTTCTAACGTCGGCCGACCATCTGAGCTATCCATGTTGTAATAAGATCGTAAGTACTACCATGCCGACCGAATTTAAATCCAATTACTGTTGCTTAAGGTCGAATATCAAATATGTGGTGACGGCAGTATTCGGAATTTAAATATTTATAAGTATAACTACTAATGACAGCGCTGTTAGAATCACTTTTTCAAGCGCATATGGAATTCTGTATCTAGGGTTTATATGATCGAAGACTATAATCACAGCCGTCTCTATCGTCTTCTACAAGCCATGCTATGATACGGAACGGCAACATTGCTGTGAACCGGTTTACTCCTCTGAGTACTAAATCCTATGGAGGTGGCATACCTACCACAATGTAAGAAAATCTTGGAATTCAATTTTAAACTTCTTCTAATTGTCGTATTAATCGGTCCAGCCGTTTCAGAGATTAGCCGGAACAAACAGACAGACAGACAAATGTTATTTAGTTAAATGTTCTATGTACATGAGCAAGACCTCGCAGACGTGTCAATTCTTGTAGGGAGTTTTGGTCGTTAACTTCACGAAAAACCAAAATTCTAAACAACTCCTATTATTATCGCCTCCTAACAAATAAACCAAAGAAAATAAAACTTCATAACCAAAAATCTAACTAAACAACTCCTATCCTATTATAATAATATTACTATTACTGTTATATTGTAATAAACCAAAGAAAGAAAATAAAGCTTCTTGACTAACTTAACTATCAAATCAATGAAAGAAAACGATTTCGTTAAAATTCGACAAAGAATTTTTTTAAAATTAATTAAAAATCACGTCATATTATTCTACCTAAAACAGATATTCTATTTTAACATCGCAATTCGCTTCGCTTCGCTATCATTATTGTACCTCAACAATTCAAGTTATTTCAATTTTTAAATACACTCACTTTAAAAAATGGGACTACAGTCCCAAGGATCACTTTGAAACCAACTTTTTTGGGTACTGTAGTACCCACAGGTCAATCGACGGGTAAAAAAATCTGTATATTTATAGCCGCTACACACGCTCCTATCCGACCACCGATTTGGTGCGGGCGAACTTCACTGCAGATCTGATCCGCGCCTACACACGTTCAAACCAAATCTGCCAGACCAAATCGGTCGGCGCTACACACGTTCCGATTTGGTCTGGCTGACCTCTAGCCGTTGTTGCAGTGTTGCCAGCCACTGCTAATCTCCCAATATTATTATTATTTATAAATACTGAAAACATCAATTTGCTTGCAATAAATAAATTAAAAAGAAAAATATTATCGGTTTTTAATGTTTTATTACTACAAAAAAAACAATTTCATTATTTTTTAATTTTCTGTTATTTTCATTAAAATACTAAACATGCTAAATATTTACTAAAAGCAGCACTTATTGATGAGGTGTTATGCCCTTTTTATATATATTTAGTTTTACGACAAATTGCTAGTTTTTAAACAAAATATTCTAAAAAACAATTAGATAAATAGAATCTTTTCATAAATGGCCATATTTAAACCTTTCGTTCGTTCAGTCCTACGTATAACTCATGAACGAGCATTAAATTGAATCCTCTGAAAATCCCTTAAACGTAATTTACCTGCTTTAAATATTTCCGCTTTTACATATTTTCTCCCTAAAGCTAGGGGAAAACCTCCAAAATTGTCAACACTGCCAAGTTGGTCCGGTCGGAAGCCTACACACGTTCCGATTTGGTAGGAAGTGAAGTTCGTGCGAACCAAATCCGGCCGACCGCGTCAAACACGAATATGGTCGGACGACTACGCTACACACGTCCAGATTTGGTCTGGAGCAGACCAAATCGGCGGTCGGATCGGAACGTGTGTACGGGCTATTAGCCGCTACACACGCTCCTATCCGACCACCGATTTGGTGCGGGCGAACTTCACTGCAGATCTGATCCGCGCCTACACACGTTCAAACCAAATCTGCCAGACCAAATCGGTCGGCGCTACACACGTTCCGATTTGGTCTGGCCGACCTCTAGCCGTTGTTGCAGTGTTGCCAGCCACTGCTAATCTCCCAATATTATTATTATTTATAAATACTGAAAACATCAATTTGCTTGTAATAAATAAATTAAAAATATTATCGGTTTTTAATGTTTTATTACTACAAAAAAAACCAATTTCATTATTTTTTAATTTTCTGATATTTTCATTAAAACACTAAACATGCTAAATATTTACTAAAAGCAGCACTTATTGATGAGGTGTTATGCCCTTTTTATATATATTTAGTTTTACGACAAATTGCTAGTTTTTCAACAAAATATTCTAAAAAAACAATTAGATAAATAGAATCTTTTCATAAATGGCCATATTTAAACCTTTCGTTCGTTCAGTCCTACGTAAAACTCATGAACGAGCATTAAATTGAATCCTCTGAAAATCCCTTAAACGTAATTTACCTGCTTTAAATATTTCCCGCTTTTACATATTTTCTCCCTAAATCTAGGGGAAAACCTCCAAAATTGTCAACACTGCCAAGTTGGTCCGGTCGGAAGCCTACACACGTTCCGATTTGGTAGGAAGTGAAGTTCGTGCGAACCAAATCCGGCCGACCGCGTCAAACACGAATATGGTCGGACGACTACGCTACACACGTCCAGATTTGGTCTGGAGCAGACCAAATCGGCGGTCGGATCGGAACGTGTGTAGCGGCTATTAGACAATGGGAAATGTATCTAACTTTCAGTATTTTATTTTTGCCAAACGTTAGCGCGTTTCCATCGACTATCAGCGCCATCTAGCTGTGACCAAAGAAAACAATATCTATATAAAATTCAAAAATGAATGTTGATAAGCGCAAAACTCGAAAACGGTTATAGCCGCTACACACGTTCCGATCCGACCGCCGATTTGGTCTGCTCCAGACCAAATCTGGACGTGTGTAGCGTAGTCGTCCGACCATATTCGTGTTTGACGCGGTCGGCCGGATTTGGTTCGCACGAACTTCACTTCCTACCAAATCGGAACGTGTGTAGGCTTCCGACCGGACCAACTTGGCAGTGTTGACAATTTTGGAGGTTTTCCCCTAGATTTAGGGAGAAAATATGTAAAAGCGGAAATATTTTAAGCAGATAGAATTACTTTAAGGGATTTTCATAGGATTCAATTTAATGCTCGTTCATGAGTTTTACGTAGGACTGAACGAACGAAAGGTTTAAATATGGCCATTTATGAAAAGGTTATTTTTATCTATTAGTTTTTTTTTAGAATATTTTATTTAAAACTCGCAATTTGTCGTAAAACTAAATATATATAAAAAAGGGCATAACACCTCATCAATAAGTGCTGCTTTTAGTAAATATTTAGCATGTTTTAGTATTTTTTTGAAAATAACAGAAAATTTAAAAATAATGAAATTGTTTTTTATAGTAATAAAACATTAAAAACCGAAAATATTTTTCTTTTTAATTTATTTATTGCAAGAAAATTGATGTTTTCAGTATTTATAAATAATAATAATATTGGGAGATTAGCAGTGGCTGGCAACACTGCAACAACGGCTAGAGGTCGGCCAGACCAAATCGGAACGTGTGTAGCGCCGACCGATTTGGTCTGGCAGATTTGGTTTGAACGTGTATAGGCGCGGATCAGCTATGGAATTGCGTAAAGTCAATCGTATTCATTTGACAGTCCATATTGTATCATATTAAATGTCATTCCATACAAATTGCAGCCGATTTAATACGATATGAACTGTCAAAAGAATACGATTAGCTTACGCAATTGCCCCCCTGATCTGTAGTGAAGTTCGCCCGCACTTAATCGGCGGTCGGATAGGAGCGTGTGTAGCGGCTATTAGGCCAATGAGCGATTTTCTGAGAGGCCATTTAAAAAAAAAAAGCTTCCAATTGCTTCACTAGATGGCGTTGAATAAGTATGTACATGTCTATGGTATATTTTGGTATGAAACATATTTAAATTAATTACTTTTTAAAAACCCAAAGGAAACTAATAATATATTAAATAAGTACTACTGTGAGGAACAGAAACGAAATAGGTAAATTTAAAGATTTAGGTAAATAAATAACATCTGTCTGACGTTCCGTTTTACGTAAAAAAGTCGCGTCAAAGTAAAATTTATAACGTTCCGTTCCTTCTAACTGCATAGGTGGGACAGCGCCATCTAGTGACTGAGCTTTCAGAAAATCGCCCATTCGGCTAATTTTTTTTCATATGTTCTATAAAGCACGCGGGAAGGTTTTTTATGAAGAAACTGCGTGAAAAATAGTAAAACAACACTTTTTATTTTTCCCATAAAAACAATTAGCACTTATTAGTCGAAATTAGTTCAAAACATATCACTTATTTATATTTTTGTCATCGTCTTTGTAACCTCCTCATTTTGATACCCCACTCGATGGGATTAAAAAATATTTTTTTTTACAATGCACAGAATATATCGCCTAAAAGCCGCCATTTTGTTTTTTTGTTAATTTTGATGTCCCATTGTCACTCGGCCCGTTAAGACGAATCTGACGACGTATCATTTATTAAAATCGGTTCATCCGTTTAGAAGTTACGAGGGAACATAGAAACGGACACACATACATACAGGTCAAATACATAACCCTTTTTTGGCTTCGCCGCAGACGGGTAAAAAGCGGTTATTTAATGTTACAAACAGACACTACAATTTTATTTATTTGTATAGAAGATGTATAGAAGCTATGCCATCATAGGATTCATTACTCGAGGTTTACTCGCTGTTTACCTGTCAAACGGTGCAAACGATGTCAAATCGGATCACTTAAAGCCCCCAGTACAAGTTGGCCGACCATGGTCGGCGACCATGACCAATGCATCGTACATTGACACTTTTGAACGAACAAGTTTAAAAACGTTCTTTCAAAAGTATCAATGTACGATGTATTGGTCATGGTCGCCGACCATGATCGGCCATCGTGTACTGGGGGCATAAAACTACGTTGCCAACTTTATGCGCATGGCTTGTAGAAGACGATAGAGATGGCTGTGCTATAATACATTGGTCGCTATAGTGGATTAGCGCCATCTAGTACAAATTTTTGAACTAACGATGAAACGTCAAAAAAACTGTCCAATTCGGTTTCGGACTTTTCTAGTTTGATAGGCGGCAACACTGCTTTGTTTACTTCAGTGAGGGATGCAAGTAAAAATATCGATGTTTGATAATATCGACAATTTTAGTCGATAATATCAGCGTTTTACCGGAAATAAAACGCATATTAAAATACTTACCTAATTCAAAGCTTATAATTGAGACAGGCACTTCCGTTTCCCGTAGTCTTTATCAGTTTTAGTACTCTTTTTGCCTTTGATGACGTATTTCCGTTGACTCGGCAGGCTTTGGCGCCATCCTAAGTTTCTTGTGTAACAATGGCGCCGACCTTAGTCATTGGCTCTATATTCACCAGGCAGAATTAAAAAGTAAGCTTCGAATTAGGTAAGTATTTTAATATGCGTTTTATTTCAGGTAAAACGCTGCTATTAAAAGTACTTGACCGTAATTCGAAGCTTGATTAAAAGTATAACGCCAATGTGATTAAATAAGTCACTTTATTAAACAACGTATAATTACTATAATTTTAATACACTATAATTTATTATTTCTCCATTTGACAATTATTTATTTAACATATTTACTTAATTTAAATATGGTATGGAAACAACAATAAATCAAATTAGGTATGTATGATTTTGTATGGCCACAGCTGACCTCACACTACCCGGACTAAACTGTATATTAGCCCCTTTAAGCAGGTTCTTAATCCATCCCGCTATAACAGTCCTGGAAGCTGGTTTAACAGGACCTCTAATAGTCACAAACAAATTATGTGTTTTTGCCGACTCTCGTCTATCCTTTAATAATGATACTGTAGTATTGATCCAGATTACAGGGTTCAATCGTATATTATCATTATTTGCTATGAGTTTCCAACCAGACTGTGTATAATTACTATTATCAGTTTTTGAACCAAATTCTGCCCAAAACACTATACAATTTTCTGATATCTTACAGCGATCAGGATCAACTCTTAGTAATGTCAAATCATGGATACGGCGCCCTGAACACAGTAGTAAAAGCATAGCTGTATGTCGACAAGCTTGATAGATATTACATGTATCTATTGTATATGTATTTAAAAAAATTGAAAGATCGTCTATATCCCAAATTGGTGGTTTTGTATTCTCGGGATATTTAAGAGAAATAGATTTCAAAATATGTTTGACCATGACATGAGAACTTAGTTGGCTAGACATATCTGCACAACATAACGAGGAAACTACAGCTTTATGTAAAAGGATAGTATTATATGACAATCCGTCAATTAAGTGTAAATCCGCTAAAACCGCGCTAATTGAGCGGTGTTTTGCAGAAAGCGACCAACGGCCATTTTTGCTAAAATGAGTTATGATACCCATTGCTTAAGATTTATTTTGATCTACAATGTCCAAAAACATGTGAACTCCTAGCACTTGTCAAACTCGAAATAATAATTTGTCAAATAAGACCATACACCAGTATCGCACAATTATATGTTAAACGCGACCAAGTCCAGACCATTGATGTACTAAAATTCAAGTTTAAGCAGATTCTTTAAAAAACAGAAAGCGACCAACTGACTTGGCTGCTTTCACCAAAAACATATGATCCAAAACCGCTCACTTACTAATTTGCAAAAAACGACCATTGCAGTGGTCGCTTTCTGCAAAATTCATAATTATTTTTAGTATTTTTATTTTTAGATTGTGACCGAGATTCGATGTGGTCTATTTTAGTTTTTTACTACCAGTTATACCCACGGATGGTGCCGTATAGTGCCGGCACCTAAAAATAATAGCATCCCCTCTCTTCCCGTGAGTGTCGTAAAAGGCGACAGAAGGAAAACTGTTTAATAAGCTATGGTAACGGCAGGGTAGGGGGTGCTAAGAATCGCCGGGTCGCCGGTCCGATCTGGCAACCTACAACACGCGCAAATTGTGGCTCGACGCGAAGCTCGTGGAGTTGGAAGAGGCAATTAGTACCATAGTTACATTGGGATATCATTGGGTTATCTGAAGTCCGCAGAGAGTGGAGAGGCCTCGATTATCCTGCAATCCGGTAACTTACTATACCACCGGGAGGGCGACCAACAGTCCATTGGTGGTGTCAGGTTCATTCCACAAGTCCCTTGTCAACAACGTGATTACCATCGGAAGTGTGTCGAGCAGGGTAGCGTACCTGATACTCAGCATATCGAAACGGTATTCGCTGAATGTCATCAGGTCTACGCTCCGACCTCGAAACACGACGATGTCGAAGTGGAGGCTATGTATGAGGAGATCTCTAAAGCCATGCATAGCTATGAAACCAACTACACGGTTGTGATGGGAGATTTCAATGCGAAGTTAGGGCAACGCTGCGATGATGAGTTGATAGTGGGGCAATTTGGATTGAAAGAGAACAGATGCTAGCAGACTTTATGGAGAGGGAGAACCTCTATATTATGATGAACTCCTTCTTCAGAAAGCCCGTAAGCGGCAAATTGACCTGGATCAGTCCGGACGGTGAAGTAAAAAAGTAAAAAAAGAGATCGATTTTATCATGTCGACGAAGAAGCACATATTCAATGATGTGGTTGTGATCAGCGCTGTTATGACAGGAAGCAATCACCGTATAATACCGTGAATACTGCCGTACGGTAGGGTCCAAGTACTTTGCAACCCACCGTCCCAAATTAAAGAAACTCTCTAGCCAGGCTCTCTAACTCATGGATCAGAGACACGAAATGCAGCTACAGAACTCAGCGGATGCTCATCGTTATTGGCAGCTCAATATACAGATATCTAAGTCTTTGACAACATACGAGGTGGGAAGTTGACCTAAAGTTAACAGCAGGTCCTAACTGGAGAAGGGTTGCCCAAGACAGGCAACAATGGAAGTCGTTGGAGGAGGCCTATGCTAGGAGGTACACCGAACTAAGAGATTTTTTGTAGTTGTCTACTTTAGTATCTGATACTTAAGTTCGGAATAAAGGGCTTTATTATTATTAAGTCTTTGACAAGCGACCTCAGCCAATTTTGTACCGAGCGTATTTAAAAGGATATTGAGCGGAACAAAAGCTCGCGACGAGACTGGAAACTGAGGAAGGTAGCATCATTTCGTCAACACCTAAAATCCTGAGGGAGATTGAGAGTTTCTATGGACATTTATATTCCACGCAAACACCTGTTGAAAGCAAGACTTTCTTACCCGCCAAGCTTACCCGACACTATGCAGAAGATATCCCGGACATCAGCCTGTACGAGATTAGAATGGCTCTCAGGCAGCTTAAAAACAACAAGGCTGCGGGCGATTACGGAATCACAACAGAGCTACATCTTCTGTACAATAAATGTCTCTGGGAGGGTGTTTGTCCAAAGGTATGGAAATCAGCTAGAATTACGCCAGTGCATAAGGGGGGTCTTAAAAATAAAGTAACCAATTATAGGCCAATATCAATACTACCCACCCTGTCGAAGCTTTTTGAAAGATTAGTACACAATTATCTGTATCCACTTATCCACAATATCATAGTACCACAGCAGCATGGATTCGTCCGTAAACGATCTACCGTTACAAACCTTGTAGCTTACACAACTGAATTGTTTGAAAATATTGATAACAATAAACAAACCGACAGTGTGTATACTGACTTCAAAAAGGCCTTCGACAGAGTGGATCACAAAATTTTATTGGAAAAGATTGCCTTTAACGGCATCAGGGGTAATCTGTGGCGGTGGTTCAGATCGTACATTACAAATCGGACACAAAAAGTAGTAATAAATGGGTATGAATCTGACACTATCCGCGTTACCTCTGGTGTACCGCAGGGCTCGATTCTTGGCCCCTTACTCTTCGTCTTGTTCATTAACGACATCAATGGCTGCTTCAAGCATTGTAAATTTTTATTATATGCAGACGACCTCAAAATATACCATATCATTGATGGCGTTTCTGACCATGACGACTTTCAGGAGGACCTAGACCGGTTCACAGTGTATTGCGACACTAACAAACTAAATCTTAACCTTGATAAATGTAAAAGTATAACGTTTTCTCGAAAAAATCAGAACTTTAAATTTTCTTACTCCTTATGCGGCGCTAATCTTGACAGTGTCCCAGCTATCAGGGATCTTGGAGTCATCTTAGACACGAAATTAATTCTTGACCGTCATGTTGAACACATTTGTAACAAAGCGTACAAAATGTATGGATTTGTTGTCCGCGCCAGTAACGATTTTAAAAGACCTGCTACATATATCAATCTTTATAAAACATTAATTCACTCACAACTAGAATACGCCACTTCAATATGGGACCCATTTTATGCCAAATACGTAGATAGCCTTGAAAGAGTTCAAAAGAAATTTATACGCTGTTTGCAATACAAATGCCATCTTAGGAAATTACCTTACCAACAGTTCTTAAATAAATACAAAATGCTCCCACTCAAAGCTAGAAGGTTACAATTACAAGCCAAATTTCTGTATGACCTTTGTCACAATAAATATGATTGTCCTGATATAATAAATAAAATCTGTTATCTAGTACCGGTCAGACCACGCATGCGAGCTTGTCGAACTACTAAATTATTTTGTACAAAAAAATGCCGTACCAACTCCGGTAAACGCTCGCCTCTGTACCGCCTCACCGATACTTATAACAAACATTTTACGAGTGTAGATATATTTAATCTTAATGTTAAGCCATATATTAAATGTATCTTAGATCTATTAAAGTGAAATCAATACTACATACACCACTTGCACCTGAAGGTATAATAACAATGTAGTTAATATATTACCTAGATAAATCGAGTTGATACTCTCAACAAAAAGAAAAATATTTATTAACTATCTGTGGTCAACGGTGCTGGTTTCACAATTATTATATTATGTACTGTTTGTTTTATTTTAAGAAACCATATTGTGAAACTGTTTGTTGATCCAAATAAAGGAAAAAAAAAAAAAAAAAAAAAGAGCTTCTGAGTGCGGATGGAAATCCGATACTTAAGGTTCTCCAGAAGCTTTTCAATTCAGTCATCCTCAAGGGCTAAACGCCAAAGGCATGGGGCAGAAACGATGTAATGTATTTTTTTTTCAAGAAAGGTGATAAGACTCTTGAAGAACTACAAACCTACTACTTGTTGACTACGAGAAAGCCTTTGATTCGATTGAGACGAGTCGTGCTACAGTCTCTCTAGAAGTGCCAAATAGACTACAGGTACAATGAGGTGCTGAGGTACTTATACCAAAACGCCACCACGTCTATCCGATTACAGAACCAGAGCTCTAATCCTATCCAACTACATCGAGGTGTGAGACGGGGAGACGTTATATCTCCGAAAGTGTTCACTGCTGCATTGGAGGATATTTTTAAGCGTCTGGACTGAAAAGGATGCGGCATCAACATCAATGTCGAGTACCTAACACACCTACGGTTTGCTGATTATGTAATTCTTATGGCTGAGTCTTTAGAAGACCTGAACACAATGCTCGAAGATCTCAGTAAACCTTCTCAAAAAGTGTGTCTTAAGATGAACATAGATAAGACGAAAATCATGTCCAATGCCCATGTTGTAACCGCCCCAGTTAATGTTAGATACAATACACTCGAAGTTGTTGACCACTATGTTTACCTGGGACAGACGGTCCAATTAGGTAAGTCCAACTTCGAGAAAGAGATCACTCGTCGATCCCACCCGAATGGGCAGCGTTCGGGAAGTTCCTGCATATATTCGCGTCTGAAATATCTCAAAGTCTTTGACCAGTGTGTGTTGCCAGTAATGACCTATAGAAGAGAGATTGTAAAAGTGGTCTTTTACTATGGGTTTCATAAGAAGGCTTAAGGTCACCCAGTGAGCAATGGAGAGACCGATGCTTGGTATTTCACTGTTCGATCGAATCAGAAATGATGAGATCCGCTGGAGAAAAATGATGAGATCCGCTGGAGAACCAAAACAACCGACATTGCTCGAAGGATTGCATCGTTGAAGTGGCAGTGGGCGAGACACATAGGTAGCGTGTAGAACCGATAGCCGTCGGAAAGGTTCTCGAATGGCGACCACTTTCCTGACGAGACGCTCCGTGGGCAGGCCCCCTACATGGTGGACCAGCGATTTAGTCAAGGTCACGGAAAGCCGCTGGATGCGGGCAGCGCAGGACCGAACGTTGTGAAGATCTTTGGGGAGGCCTATGCCCAGCAGTGGGCGTCGTTCGGCTGATATGATGATGATGATACCTACGAATTGCCAAGAAATCTATTTAAATCTTCATGCAGGCCCTGATTCCAATGAACTTGTTGAGGGCTACAATATTCCCGAACTGGATATTAGATTGATTGATATTAGAAACTGAATAATTTAATTATTTCAAGATTAATAATATATTTTACAAAATATAACTATTGAATTGGTATCATTCAGTTTTTTTCTTATCTTTGAAATTTTATTATGCAGAACCAACGAGACCATCTCATTTGGTCTCATTCTGCGAAAATGTAAATGCAAGAAACAGTCAATTAGTTGAAAACGACCATAAATAAATGCGATATTTCTATAGTTTATCAAATTATTACTGTTTAAAAAAATAGTTTATATAATAGCTAAGATAGCATTTTAACAATTTTGCTCCATTTTATAACAATTTTTACAATAAATTTAGAGCATGAACAAAAAAACCTTAAACTGCTTATATCTCGAAACTGTGTTTTTGGCGTTGGTCGTTTTCTGCAAAACACCGCTCAATTGAGATCCGAAGGCCTTCGTAAATTGACATTGTGGCTTGCTGCCCACGATAATCAACGTTTCCAAGCTAACGAGTAAGTTTTAGTGGTTGACGGTCGCCAGGAACTTTTTAATAAAGATATTTGACTACTATTCCAGTCTTTTTCTTCCTCAGTCCACCTCCACATCTCCAAACTTCGAGGGTCAGGTCGTTGACATTCGGTGGTGGCAGACCTGTCGACGTGTCTACTAGATTCGTGTTGAGGTTCCTCAGCACAAATGGAGCTTCGAGAGCTCGCGCTCTGAGGTCTGCTCGCCAAAAAACTTTCTGCCACCGAGGGGCGATTATGAGAAACACATCCGACGACTGGTTGAGGTGAGCTAGGACCTTGGGTATCAGGAATGGCGGCGGAAACACCCACGCCAGGGGATAATTCCATGGAATACTGAAAGCATCGTAAAAGAGAGCCTTGGGATCTTTCAGGTCTACTAACGTTGGATAATTGCAAATTACGTGGGCCGTCTTCGAGGCAAACAAGTCGATCACCGGGGTTCCCCATTTTCTGAATATTATTTCCACTTTCTCTGGTAATAGATGCCATTCCGGTGGTAGCCGGTGGCGTGAAAGGCGGTCGGCATGGTTGTTGTACCTGCCCGGAATGTAGTGTATTGTAAGTAATATTCGATGTTGATCTAACAATGTCAACAGTTGGTGGGTTATCTCCATCAATGCTAGAGATTTGGTCCCCCCCTCCTTTCGGAGATGGGATACTACCGTTTTGTTGTCGCACTGAATTAAAATCGAGCTGTGACCTATCATGTGAACATGCCTTTGAATAACATGTAGAATGGCTAGCATCTCCTTTTCATTGCAATGGACTTGCAATGCACACGCAAAGCAGGTGGATATAGCATTAAACGACACATGCCGAACTATCACAGGTTGTCTCAAGCCGACTCCGGTACAAATGCTATACCCACTAGCTGGAATCGCGCCGCCAGATGTTCGCAGAACCGTAGCGAGTTGCACAGAAAGAGCCAAAGTTGACTCTGATCCACGTCACCCAATGCACAACTACGTACCAGTGCCTCAAAGACTAAAGAGTCGCAAAAGTTTTTTATAAGTGCGTCAAGCCTGCAACCACGGAGGCCTCTTTAGCCAAAGTTGAACTGTGGGAAAGCTCTGCCACCCTTCCACACCCATATCTTCATCTTCATCATTCATCATCTTTATAAAGTTTTCAGGTGACTTGGGAACGGATGGTTCCTTTAACTTTGTCTCAATGTCGAAAGTAAATTGAGAATTATTAGCGTTACTCGAAACATCTAGCAAGTTATCATTAGAAGTAATATCATTGAAAAGCTCTCCACTTACTGCCGGCCTAGCATGAGCGGCTTATAGCGCGCGATATGATATGGTACGGCAAGTTGTCTTGCTTACACCTTAGTGGAGTAAGCAAGACAACTTGCCGTACCATATCATATCGCGCGCTATAAGCCGCTCATGCTAGGCCGGCAGCTGAACACATTGAAATTAGATCAGTATCCATATTATTAAAACAATGAGAGGGTTGAGTAAGAAGGCCACGCAACTCACCGATTTCTTTTGATAATTGTCGTATTTTAGAATGACGACTTATATTATTTTTCTTATGACGGCGGCGATGCGACCTTTTACGCTTCGAGCCCGATGTCGAACTCGAGCTGGAGCTGCTAGAAGAGCTGCTACTGCTGGTGCTATTGCTACGTGCCCGCTTGCGGCGGTGCTCCGAGCTAGGTCCAGCTTCAGGCACTTGTTCCACAGGAGGCACATTCCTACTGTTCATTCTGTAATTATCGTAAATAAATCTTTTTTAGCAACCCAAATTGTAGTTTTGTCGAACAATTTCTCATATAAATTAACTCCCGTCGAGTTTTACGTCAGGAATTTTTTTTTTAAACTTAATACAAACCACGAACGGAAATTCCGTTAAAAAACAAATTAAATTAAAGGTTCATAGTTTTATGTTCAGTATTAACACGAATAAAACAAAGTCTCGTTTTCGAAGAGAAAACCTTTAAACATTTGGAATATTATAGTTAAAAGGTAGAATCGCTAAAACTTGTACTCAGTATGAGTAATTATCACTTTTTTCCATGTTTAAAATTTAAACATGGAAAAACTTTAAATAGAACTTTTTCTATAAAACCGTAATGTGGGTACTTACGTTTTCCGAAATCAACGATGAAATCACTTTATTTAGAAAATTGTTTATTAGTTTTCACTACAGATTTTAAGAAAAATTGCTTTTACTTTTCACGATAATTCGTTAAATTATTTAATTTAATAGTATTATGCAAAGTGCTTTTTAAGCACGTCTGCTACGGGGAATAAAACGCCAATGACTAAGGTCGGCGCCATTGTTACACAAGAAACTTATGATGGCGCCAAAGCCTGTCGAGTCAACGGAAATACGTCATCAGAGGCAAAAAGAGTACTAAAACTGATAAAGACTACGGGAAATGGAAGGGTCAAGTACTTTTAACATCGATTTTTATTGATATTTTCCGGATTTATTTATTTAATTCTAAATAAAAATCAAACGGTCACTGAACTGAATTCAGTGCTTTATTTGGTATCAAAATTAAGAATTAAGTAGATCATAAAAATACATATTTAACTTTTAGAATCTAGAAAATAAACATAATCTTTGAATTATAGAAAATATGCAATGAAAAGATAAAATCTCGAAATGATTCTTAACATTGCATTACATACCCCATTATTGCTGTCAGTACTTGGCGTCAATTTAACCCAAAAATAAGTTAAATTTTCAGACTGTACCCGAATATTTGTACCGTTTTTTTAACCTAGAAAATGGTGAAATGTCAAAAAATCCCCGCATTTTCCCAATTTAGTGGCAATCTCTAATAAACTGGAATGTTTTTTATTCGTTTATTTCGTAAGGATAGACTGGGACAAAGCCCATACAATACAGCTATATCTTTCGTCGGGAATTATTGATATTTTTATTTCCTAAATGGTATCGATATCATCATATCGATTTTAACATATTATAACGATATAATTATCGATATTTTAGCTTTGATATTATCGATGTTATCGGTTTTCCGATGTATCGTATTTACAACCCTACTTGTTGTCAACGCAATGATGGTCAATGAATCAAAGTGAATTTTAAATAATTTTTATTTTTCAATATTCTTGGCAAAGGCAAAGTAGAAACCTGTATCTATAAAATTATTTGACACAAAGTCAATCTAATAAAAATGTCTCAAAGTACGTTAAAATAATACTTGCCATAAAATCAAAGAATACTACAACAGTGTGCGTCTCAATGTGTTTGTGCTTCTTTGCAGATTCTGAAAAACCAAGTCAAGATGTTACAGATCCCACAGGACCTGCTGCCCGCAAAGGCGTGCTCATATCCTTTAGAACTGGGAAAACAATGGAAATTCCCGAAAAAGACATAGTAAGGCAACTTAACCTATTTTCTCAATGTAGAACTATAAAACCGGCTCTGGCTTTTAGGCCTCACTCAGCTGTATTTTGTGGATGGCAAAAAGTAAACAAAATAATTATATAATTGCAACTCTGTTACTCACAAAGGGAGTACTAATTCTAGTTGTATTCATTGTCCTCAGCTTGGTAGATGCAGATTTGTTGGTGAATTTGAGAAACTTAATAGAATTGGAGAAGGAACTTACGGTATTGTGTGTAAGTACTTACATAACTACTTATCATTTAAACATGCATTTAATTAAGACATAAATTATTATTTTGATGATTTTAGTAGGTATCAGGACTTATCGAGTATCAGTATACCTACCTGTGCATTTTATTTAATCATCTGGATCAGTGATAAGTGACTTCCGTTTGAATTTAAAGCCTTGTTTTAATGTGACAACATGTTGAGGTATGAACAGTCACAAGAAATAACTTATAAAAAACATAGAACTTTGTCACATTGAAGCATTGCAAAACTAAACTATCTATCTGTGCTACCAAAGGCATACAATAACATTGTGATATTACATAGTTCTATGTTGTTTACAAATTATTGCTTGGTAACTACTTATTAGTTGTGAGTACTTTATATTTATTTATTCCATACATAATTATTGTAGGCCTACAGAGTCATTTAAATACATTTTAATAAATGACAAACTTACTGCCGCACTCAGAGACGTCAATTAACTTTCATGGACAATTAAATCTATATCTGTCTCTGTTTTATGTCCAGTATTGAATAAAGTAGGAATGATAATTTATGCCAATTAAAGTTAATGGACGTCTCTGAGTGCAGCAGTTACTGTCTAAAGGCACATACAAGTATCAATGATTAAAAAATAAAACTTATCAACATTAATTTCAAAAGAATTCTTTAAAGGCAGTTGTTTTATGCAGTTTAGTAGTACTCAGTGCACAAAACTTGAAAATTATAATTATAACATGTTATTTTTGGTTTTCAGACAGAGCAAAAGACAAGTTGAATGGCAATATAGTTGCTCTCAAGAAAGTCAGAATGGATGTAGAGAAGGATGGACTTCCGCTGAGTGGCCTTCGTGAGATCCAAGTACTGATGGCTTGCAGGCATGAGAATATTGTTCAACTGAAGGAAGTTCTTGTGGGTCGTTCATTGGAAAGGTGGTTGGCAATTAGTGTTAGATATTTATTGAAAGACATTTTGATAAAAGGATCCCATAGGAATATCTGGACGAAATTAATACTAAAACCTATTCGGGGTCAAAATCTTTTTATGTTAGGGAAATTTTCAACAAATATTTACAGCCATTCTCGATTTATGCACTTACCAACACATTTGCAATTTATTTTTAATTTTATTGATTAAAAAATTTATTTTAAATTTTATTTTATTATTGTATTCGACGACCGATTTGGCGCAGGGGTAGGCTACCTGCCTTCTGCGCCAGAGGTCTCGGGTTCGATTCCCGAACAAGACAAATATTTGTGTGCATGAACATGTCTATTTGTCTTGGTCTGGGTGTTTTCTATGTATATTAAGTATGTATTTACAAACAAAAAGTATTTAAGTATATATTTATCCGTTATCAAGTTTTCCATGATACAGTTTCATAATGAAATTAACATGGGCTTAGATAATTGGTGTGAAAGTAAGAAGTTATTTATTATTATTTATTATTATTATTGATTAAAAAGTCTTCTATAATTGTTCAACATGGAATGTTAAAATAAAACTATTATTTTCAGCATTTTCCTGTCAATGGAGTACTGTGAGCAAGACTTGGCGTCCCTGCTCGACAACATGTCCTCCCCTTTCACAGAGTCTCAAGTCAAATGCCTGATGTTACAAGTACTGAAGGGTTTGAAATACCTGCACTCTAATTTCATTGTGCATAGAGATTTGAAAGTATCAAATCTCCTTTTGACTGACAAAGGATGTGTTAAAATAGGTATTATTTTCAATATTCATCAGCTATTTTCTCCTCTAGACCAGTGTTTTTCAAACTTTTTGAATACACGACCCCTTTCGAGGCAAAAAAATTATAGCGACCCCCTTGGGCCAAAGAAAAAAAAATATTTTATTTAAATTACTACATCTATAACTTTCCTTATTTAGGTACCTATTATTCGGTTTTGGCTGAACTCACCAAAAACTTTTCTCACCGAAAAAACTAACCGAAAACTTTTCGTCGTAGGGATATTGTCGACAATCGTAAAAAGAAAACAGAAAGCGAGTTTGCCTTGAAAGTCCTGTAGAACACGTGATAGGTAATAAATTTAACGCCTTAATTTTCGTGTTTATTCACACCACAGAACCAAGAGTGTTTTCGGTGAGAAAAATTTTTGGTGAGGTTTTTTTTTGTGAGTTTGACTGGATCTCTATTATTCATTATTATAACAGCTAAAGCAGGGAAGCCGAAAGTAATTGCTGAAAACCTTAATTTGCCAGCAGTTCTAGAAATGGTAGAAATTATGGTCAGAAAGAAGGAGGCAAACAAGTGAAAAAGCATACCGCTTGCTGATAATACTATTTCACGCAGAATAGACGATATGGAAAAATTAAAGAAAAGCCCACATTTTGCTTTCCAGTTTGACGAATCTACAGATGCTTCAGATTGTGCTCAGTTTAAGTAAATAATAAGAAGATATATTACTTATAGATTTAGCTGCTGACGGCATGCTTAAAATTGAATTTAATTCACAAACTTTTGACGTGGTGTGTTAGATGAAAAAGAAACAAGAATATCCTGCGCTGGCAAGGGAAGCTCTAAAAGTTATTATTTAGTGCCATTCGTCATAACATACTTATGTGCACGTTCTCTTCAATGGTGGACATTAAAACTAAAAAAAGAAATAGGCTTCAATTAGAAAATGATTTGATTATTAACATTTCAAAAATAGCACCACGATTTGATATTTTATTGAAAAGTAAACAAGCCAATTTTTTTATTTTAATTTTTAGTTTTTTGCATTCACAATGCAATTTTTATTATGGAGAAATTAAAAATAAAGTACACTCGCGAGCAAAAGTATGGAATCACTTACTTGGAATTGACTCTGCGCGATCTTGAGTACTTAATAACTAGTTAAGAATAATAAAAATGGTACCATTTTAAAGGTTAAACTGTTAACTTTAAATTGATACCAAATTCATTTAAATCACATCAGTATTTAAGGAGATATCCCGGATAAGGTGAAGGAGTAAGGAAAACATAAGGAATATGAAAAAATAATAAATAAAGAAAACAACAATAATTTACTAATAAAAATTTTATTTGTCCTTAAAATCAAGTTTCAATATTTAGTGTTCCCTCCTCTCGCCCTAATAACTGCTCGAAGACGGTTCTTCATTGACCTAATCAGCCTCTGTATCGATTCTTGCGGGATACCTTCCCACTCCTCTATCAAAGCAGATTTCAGCTCATTCACACTTGAAGGAGCAGGATTTCTGGAACGAACCCTCCTCTTCAGTTCATCCCACACGTGCTCAATGGGATTCAAGTCCGGGCTGAGCGCTGGCCAGTCCAATGTGGCGATACCGACTTCTTCGAGGTATTCAGTTGTGGCACGGGAAGTGTGACAACGAGCGTTATCGTGCATAAGGAGGAAGTCATCACCGATATATCCCGCATAGGGAACGACATGTTCCAGTAGAATATCGGAAATGTAGCGGTCTGAAGTTAGACCGCCTCCTCGTCCCCCGTCAGGAACGAAAACAAGCTCCGATTTACCGTCGAAGGAAATGCCGGCCCACATCATACAAGAACCGCCCCCATAAGCCACCGTCTCAGCGAAACGGCACTGCGCAAATCGCTCCCCAGGCCGCCTGTAGACCCGACCCCTTCGGTCGCTGCCGTGCAAACACATTCTGCACTCGTCGGAGAACAGGACTCGCCTCCATTGCTCAACCTCCCAATCAAGATGGGAGCGAGCAAATTGAAGGCGAGCTTGTCGGTGACCTGCCGTCAGTTTCGGCCCTGTGGCAGGCCTTTTTGGAGTCAAATTAGCTTGCTTAAGCCTTCGACGAACTGTCCACTCGCTGGCAGCTACCCCACGAATATTTCGGAGCTCCTGTTGGACGTCGACACCAGTCAAATGCCGATTTCGGAGAGAGGTTGACACGATAAAACGGTCATCCCTCTCCGATGTGCACCGGCGCCGTCCAGATCTTGGTCTCGAGATAAAGCCACCAGTCTCCCGAAAGCGTTTATAAACTTTCGAAACACAGGACTGGCTTATGTGGAGCCGACGTGCTACAGCCCGCTGGCTTAGCCCTTCTTGCAATAGGGCGACGATTTGCGCTGCTTCTGTAGGTGTAGTATCCATTGTCGTCCAAGTTCAAGGGTTAAAATAGCGGAGATGTGTACCGGTCAACGTGTGAAAGCCGACTGATAAAGAAAATCCGATAACACGTGCTTTTATAGGGGGTCAATAGGCCGCAACTCGCGACGTATCAAACAATTGAAACATATCTTTTTCCTTACTCCTTCACTTAATCCGGGATAGCTCCTTAAATACCGATGTGATTTAAATGAATTTGGAATCAATTTAAAGTTAACAGTTTAACCTTTAAAATGGTACCATTTTTATTATTCTTAACTAGTTATTAAGTACTCAAGATCGCGCGTAGTCAATTCCAATTAAGTGATTCCATACTTTTGCTCGCGAGTGTATTTAGAAAAAATCGACCCGTCTCACAACTAGCTCCGATTGGACTCGAACCCACGACCTTTCGCTTTCCGGGTGACTGCTCTATCGGGGTCGACCTTGACTTTTTTCTTTTGCCGGCGGCGACCCCCCGAGTAAGGCTCCACGACCCCCCTAGGGGTCGCGACCCACAGTTTGAAAAACACTGCTCTAGACAATTAAAACAAAATTTATTTAATTAAGTAAAGGAAATATTGAATTGCACCACAAAAAATCTAAGTTGCACACCTAAAATACCTAGTATTAGTACGCATTTAGCATTTTTAGGTGTGTTTTTTAGTATTTTTGTAGGTTAATAGCTAGTAATAGCTTATTTTATAATAGGGTACCTAAACCATAATGTAGTAAGTGCATTTTTGTATGTTGTATTTTTTCTTATTGTTGTATAAAAGTTATGGGGAATGCACCACTTTCGTTCATCATGCTAGTGAATTGATTGACTGACATGAAAAGAAGAAGAAAAAGAAGTAAGTTTGATGGGGCTTCCTCCTTCCTTGAGTGCACATTACACACTGTGAATGTAGATTTTTATTTAACTTGCTCAAATAACTGAACTTATTTTGATACTATGTATGTATGTATATATGTGTGTATATTCGTTCATGAGGAAACTTAATTCAAGATCAGCTCCTTAGTTAGCCTGGTCGCACACGGGCCACCGGCCACAACCACAAAACGCCGCCACCGACCTATTTTCTGTAGTTTTCATACATTAGAATGAACTCGCCGCACACGGTTGACGCCCGCCGCCGCCGCTAGTCGTCACTTGTTTGTTTTTCTGGCTCCAAGTGGCGGCGCTCGGCGTTTGTGGCTGTCGAGTGCGGCTCGTGTGCGGCGAGACGGTTAGGCTGTTTGTCCACGTCGTCCGTCTCGCCGGATCCGTCTAGACGGACCGAAGTAGCGGTTTATATATTTGTATGGACCGTCTGTCCACTCGAGCCCTGGCGCGTCCGAGTTCCGTCATCCGTTTTTTTGACGGGCTTCGGGAATTTGGCTAGATCGGATGTACCGCTACATCGGAGAACGGATCCGAACTCGGTCCCAAGTGTGAGCGTAGATTCCATATTGACTGTTTCACTCACACGCACAAAATCTCAGTATGAAGCGGCTGGTCCGGGTTTCGGACGCTGTGGACAAACGTATTCCCGTGTCCATCCGTCTACGTCAAAACACCAGCTTCCGTCGTCCGAGAAAAAATCGGACCGGATAATACGTGGACAAACGGCTTTAGACCATAATTTAATCTCATAATTCAGCTGACTTCGGGCTGGCTCGGTGGCTGGGCGCGCCGGCCCGCTGTGCTACCCCGCGCGTGGTGACTCTGTGGTACCGCGCGCCCGAGCTGCTGCTGCAGGCGCCGCGCCAGACGCCCGCGCTCGACATGTGGGCCGCCGGCTGCATCCTCGGCGAGCTGCTCGCCAACAAGCCGCTGCTGCCCGGCCGGACGGAGATAGAGCAGCTGGAGCTCATTGTGGACTTGCTTGGTGAGTGTTTGCAGCTTTCATTAAGCTGTGCTACCCTTCGCGTGGTGACTGTGGTACCGCGCGCCCGAGCTGCTGCTGCAGGCGCCGCGCCAGACGCCCGCGCTCAACATGTGGGCCGCCGGCTGCATCCTCGGCGAGCTGCTCGCCAACAAGCCGCTGCTGCCCGGCCGGACGGAGATAGAGCAGCTAGAGCTCATTGTGGACTTGCTAGGTAAACGAGGAAATAATATGATTAACCTAGAGTTACCTGTTAAAAACGAAATATTTTTCGTTTTCAGTTTTCCGGCGTTTTATAATTAGCTTAACCACCTGTGTTATTGAAATCGAAAACGACAGTCACAAAATATCTTTTTGTTAATTTTCGAAATTTACCAGAACGAGAGTTGAACCCGGGACCTCGGAAATAGCGGCACCTTGAAAACTGGTCGGTCACTGGAACACCGAGTCGATTAATTTCATTTGACAAATTGCAAGATTGGCAGATTATCTTTCAATAGAGTCTATAGTGACCGCTCATTTACATTATTCATATTAAAATTTTGTTTCCGCAGGCACACCATCAGACGCAATTTGGCCCGAGTTCAGTTCACTGCCGGCGCTCCAGAACTTCACTTTGAAACAGCAGCCGTACAACAACTTGAAACAGCGGTTCCCCTGGCTATCAGCTGCTGGACTACGCCTCCTCAACTTCCTCTTCATGTATGATCCCAACAAGAGGGCCACCGCTGAGGAGTGCCTGCAGAGCTCGTACTTCAAGGAGCAACCTTTACGTATGTATTCTGAAAAACCTTTCTATTGTAGTTTTACGAAAACGAAAAATACCACGAAAGACGCAAGATACCTTTTATAAACTTCCTTGCTTGTGATGATTTTGTGTTAACAAAAATCTTGAGCACAATGCTATTTAAGAAGTTAACAAACATTGATTTCGTTTAGTCAATACCTATACAATGTGGAAACGACAATGCGACAACAAATTAAATGTCGTTAGTTTCTAAATACTTTTATGAACTTGTAGTGTGTGCACCTCGCCTCATATAATATGTTATGATACATGCATTATTTAGCCAGTAATAAACGCAACATTGACCTATCAAGTCGTTTCAATTATTGTCTCCCGGGTCCCACATTGCATGGCGACCCTGCCAGTGCTGCCTTGTGGCAGCGCTGCGCTGAGATGGTTTTTTATATAGAAATAATTTACAAAAGTTCGTGTGACTATAAATATTATTATGACTCAATATAACTTTATAAAGTGAAAGTGAAAATGACAAAAAAAAATACCAGAAACTATATTTTTATGTTAAAAAACCTATGTGCAAATAATTATCACGTGAAAAACTATTTTAGTGCCTTATAACTTACTTATATTCGTTTTTTTTATATTAAAGTACACAAAGCTTAATCAAAATACTTTCTCTTGAAATTATGAACTGCAACTTCAAAAACAAAACAAAATGAACTATCGAAAAATTTTAAATGTGGATTAGTGAAAAATAAATTATCAGCGGGCTGATCTCGATACTCCGACCCGAGCGATGTGTGATTAAGCGAGTGATGAGCTGGGCGCCGGGAGACGATGGAGTCGGATGAGGAGGCAGCCGCGAGATGTCCAGACCAGGAAATTAGGAAAAGTTGATTGTGTCCTGATCGATCGTCGCATAATCGTAAAGTCAGTGCTTAATTAATTATTAACTAGTTCCTGACAAATTGAAATTCGTATTTTTTATTTTATTTTTCCATATTGATAACGCGAATTTTTGAAGCTCTGAGTGTATTTAAAAAAAAAGGGTAAAAGTGTAGATTTTATAATTTTTTAAGAGCAAAATTTGTGTAATTCTTCTATTGAAAATGCAAAAGTGTAATTTCTAAAACAAGTATTTCTGTATTTTTTTATAAGTAAGTACTTACTGTACTATTTTTACTATAGTGATATTTTTTAAATACATAATATACTTTTTACTGAAATTAAAAAGGTAATAACTTTTATCAGAGAAGCGGAAGTAATTTAGCTCCTTTATTTTAATTTCTTAAAACTAAACAATGTAGGTAACTGTTTAGCATTATTATTTTATAATCGGTTTATTGTGTTTTTTTTAATGTAATATCTACAAAAATAAGAACAGTTGGTAACGACTAGTTTTGATATACCTATTTATCTTATTAATAAATAATAACTTCACTCTAAAACGTTTCAAGTATTTTGTTGTGCGAACATTGATTATATGATATAAGTACTTATAACGAAAGCTTATTTATCTTATTTTAGTTTTTTTAATTAATTTTTTTAAGGATATTTTACACTGTTGGCAACTATTTTTTTTATGAACCTTTAAAATGAATTTAATAGTTAAATAGAAGTTTGTTGATTTTGATTTTACGTAATGTACTAACCCGGATTGGTTATGTGTCTGATCTTTTATCATTTATTTTATATGCAGAAATATGTAATTACTTATTTTATTATAAGGTTTTTTTTCCTTGATTTTACTTTGAATATGAATCAGTTTATCATGCCATTATGGATTGCCTAGTATTAAAACTTAGTATTTTCTTTCTATTTTTTTCCTATAAGTAGTATAGTACTGAAAAACGTAATATTTATAAATTATAATTACTTAAACATAAATAACAAACAAACTTTTAACGTTAAAATCGTTTTTTGTCACATTAATAACTACGTCTTTATTTCAGTTACTTAGGTTTTTTTTTTTTGCTGACCTAACAACACGTGCAGACTAACTGTGGCGTGCCGTAAATAGGTAAGTACCTATACGTATAACTTTAAGACAAAGTCAGTTTACCGAATATATTTTCCATAATTAATTGAGAAAGTTTTATGTAGGTATATAAATAAATGACGACTATTGCTTCTGGTACGACATTATTTGAAAGTTACTATTTGTTCTTTAGTATTGATTGATTTTTATTTCACATTTTAGTGCCTTTATTTTGAATTTTTATGCAAATCTTTTCATATAGGTACTTACATAAGTACATAAGTAATATAAGTATTGTAGTACATATTACATCTTTCATCATTCTTTATACAGCAATTTACTTATAATAGAAAATTTTCATTTTATATCTTTGTTTTTTTTAAGATTTTAGTTTAATTACTTATGACATTCATTTTTGTTTGATTTTATAGACTGACATTTACAGTTTGGTAAAATAAAGATATCGAAAATTCAAGGCATATTTTAGACAGAATTCTTAATCGCTCTTGCAGTACTTTACTACTACATCAGCTTTGTTTTAATTAAAGCAAAAACAATGGTTTTTTTTTCAGGAATTACTAATTTGAATTTCGGTTTTATCTAATGAGAACATGATCGAATTTATATGTTTATGATTGTTTTTCTTATTTACGTATTTTATCAAAAGTATGAAGTATAGCTTGTGTTATTTGGTATTTTACAGATTTTTTTTATGAAATAAAACAGTGGTATAAAAAACATTTCCAGTTATATTCTATTTTGTCGCAATTTGTTTTAATAGTTCATTTCATTACTGTTAGTGACTCTAAAATTAAAGTTTAATCTAAAAAAAAAAGTAAATTATGCATTTTAAAAAATCACATTTATTTACATTAATTTGAAGTTTGTTTGTTTTGAATTTAATATTCACGCATCTTGAGTTTGTTGCAACAAACAAGCAAATAGGATTACTTAATTACAATTTTCTCAAAATACTATTTGTCAATATTTTATTATTTTAGTTTATCCGTATAGATTTTATTTATTTAGTGAATTTATATTCTATCTATAAAAACATCTAAAAACAAGTTAGAATCAAAGTAAAGTCTAATGTAAAAGAGTAATGTTTTGTTTAAATTTATTTAAAGATAGATTAAAGTTTCAATAATTGTTTGTTGTAATTTCAGTTGGAATGTCTAACGTATTAGGTATGGTCATCGTATTTCTTTATCGTTCCCATTTTCAGATGATAATGCTTAGCTTGCGTTAGTGGAAGCGAAGTAGTAACTTAATGCTTCTGTAAATAATGTTGCACAAGTCGTCGTTCTAGAAATGATGACCTTGCTTGTTTAAATAATATTACAAAATTATAATGTTATCTTAATAATGGGTATGATTTTTTTTGTTCGAGAATAATAGATATTTTCTAGGGAGAAACATCATCATCATACTATCAGATTTTTTTAATGTATTTTTTTTAGTAATGTAGTCAATAAGTTTTGATAGAGTTATATGGTTTTAAATGGATTGATTTGGATGTAGCTAGCTGTATTAAAAATCTTTTTGTAACAAATTGTTTGCAATTAGGTACAGCACAAATGGAAGTTATGAATTGGAAATGTAGTTATATTTATGAATGGCTTGGGACCGATGTGTTTGTGTTTATTTAAGGTTGTAAGCGAATAATACAGTTTATAAGGTATCTTTCGCAATCGGACTGATCACCCGAGACCTTGGAATACTCTTGTAAACTCTAATATTCATATTTTGGTATTGTGTTTATTATGATTGGTTTGGTATGAAAGTTATGTGTTATATGCTCCAAATAAGGTACACGTGATGTTGTAATGGTACACGGAGGGTCATATCCTTCCATTCGATCATGGTGCGAACGAGCTTTCCTCCGTGAGATAAGTTGGAGTCCAAAGAGGCTTAAAACTTGACCCCCAATGTTAGGTTATGCGCATAACCCAAAATGGCACAAAGTTGTCCATTTTATATATAAAAGTGTATAAATAAGAGTCGCGACTATAAATAAATAAATGAGTGTACCAAATAAATAAAAGGCCGGCGCCGAGCCATTTATGTTATGATAGGCAAAGTACCTATGTTATATTGTTGTGATAAGTGTACCAATGATGTATGAAGATATTATGAAGTAATTATGAGCATGAGTATGGAATAAGTGTGGTTCAAAAGAAGTACTTACGTAATAAGTGGAGAATAATGAATTATTGATATGAATTTATTGAAAAGAAGAAAAGTTATTTAAAGCTAGATTTTGGTTAACTGAATAGAGAATTATTTAGAGTTGATTTGACAGTTGAGAATATAAGTTAAAAGCAAAGTTTAATTCATGAGTATGTAGTGGTAGTATGATGATGACATTAAGTAAGTAATTATGTGTAGAAAAACAAAAGGTTTAATAAAATAAATTTAACCAAGCAGTAGGTAAGTAATAGAAGTTTTACGGAGATAGATAAATATATTTCAACGTTTGTTTTGCTATTTTAAGAGCAATAAGTTAATTTTATACATTATTATTAAAATCGATGACCAACCCAATGACACCTAATATTTTTAGTCAAATTTAATGTAGTGCCATTATTATTTTAAAATAAATTTTCTTTTTATCATAAAGTTTTCGTAACGATTAGTGTACAAACGTAGTAGGGTTGCCAACAGTGATACAACAGTGATACAAACAGTGTTAGATAAGTCAATTTGTTTAGTATAACTTTCTTGTGCCTAAGCAAGAATTTCATTTTATGATAGATTAGCATAGTAAGTTTTTTTGTCTCTGTTGCTTCAAAATTTTTTATAAATAAGAACCTATTATCTAATGATTTTGGTTCTGTGCTCTGCAGTGCTAATTAAGTTTATAAGATTGATTTTACCGATATGATTATTGATAAGATTTTTATTGTTTTATTCTATTTAGCGAAAAATTTGAAAGTTATTGTTTTGTTTCTGTGCTTTCATGAAAGTAAATATTTAGAAAAACAATATGTTATAATTAAGCAAAAAACTATTAATATTTTTTGTTCTGTCCGAACTTTGAGTATAATATTATTACTTAATTTAAGTTCTATTTTTTTCAAATAGTTTTACTATTTTCAAAATAAACTTGAGATTGATGATAACAATAATAAAATAACTGTTGTGTACTTACTTTAAAATCAATAATTGAATTAGTATAAAATATGTGTATGAGAAATTGGTTTTCGAACATACTTAAACTCCTTTATGTATTTTTTTTTTAAATAAAAGGATTTTTAGTGTACCTATCTAAAAAATATCAGACAGCTTTCAAAATGTATATTTAAAAAAAAACTAAAGTTTTTATTGTAATAACAAAAACAAATGTATTTATTTTTCTTTTTCAAAAAAACGGGGGAGGTGTAGTGTGTGCACCTCGCCTCATATAATATGTTATGATACATGCATTATTTAGCCAGTAATAAACGCAACATTGACCTATCAAGTCGTTTCAATTATTGTCTCCCGGGTCCCACATTGCAAACTAGTGCTACCAATGTTTTATTTATTGTCGCCTTGTCGTCTCCACGTTGTATACATCTCTAAACAACTGTAACTGTACTACATCATTATAAAATAGTAGTATAGTTCAGACTAATTTCTTAACAATGTAACATGTTGTTATTTGTAACAAATTGTAACAATGATTTTGTAACAAATTGTAACAATGTTTTTGTAAAAATTGTGACAATGTTCTTAACAAAATAAAATGTATTGTTTCTAAAAACGACAAAGACGACGTTACACCACCATTATAAATTCTGTAATTTAATACTTTTTATTTCAGCATGTGACCCGAAGCTGATGCCAAGTTTCCCCCAGCACCGCAACATGAAAGGGCAGCAGAAGAGTTCCTCCAACCAGCTGAACATTCCCTTATCCAATTTGAACACTGGCGCCAACGACCAGACCAACAACTTGCCCGCCATTTCCGATCTCCTAGGATCCCTAGTCAAGAAGCGAAGATTAGACTAATTTCAATATAAGATTAATAATTATAGGATTTTAAGGCTTTAAAAATACAAAAACTTGTCTTAAATCACACTGTTTTATTTTATACATAATTGGTATATAATTGTACATTTTCTATTTTTTGCAAAATGATGTCTTTACTTAGCTCGCTATGTTTTTTATAAGATAGGTTAGTTTAGTCCGTCGATGCTTCCTCGTCCGAAAGTCCCATGACCTGTCTGAACTTCTGGTATTTTTGGAGAGTGAGTGTATCATTGCTCTTGGCTTTGACTTTTTCCTTCTGAAAAATATTATATCTGTAATATAGACTGTGGTAATGCCGAAAAGTAATAGTCGCAATTTTTAAATTAGGCACAAAATCGATGTTTCTTCCGTCGTGGTTCTGATGGCATCTCAATTTGATTTGCAATTTAAAGACATTAGAAAAATATAAAAACAAAATTATCCACGTTGTATTAAAATTTGTTGACATCAGCCTGAAATTAACTGACTAGCTGAAGCCCAAAACATATCGAGATAGAACGCGGTCTCTGACGTCAACAAGCGAACGCCTAATATCGGCGCGCGGATGGCATGCGGCTTTCGGTCTTTTCAAACAATACTCGCCTTTTTATGTATGCACATAGAGTTGAAAATTACTTTACACTGAAAGTTATCGGCGCGTTTCGCTCGCGGCCCTTCGCCTCCATTTCGGCATAGATTGGGCCTTAGTTAGTCTACTAGATTATAATGATTAGGCTCCCCTGGTGGCTCCCTTGGTGGAGACGGGTAACTTTTTTGTGGCTTTGGCTCCCTAAGGGAGGAGACAGGACAAGGCACCATTTGATTATTATTTGGACCGCTTAGTTTGTGGTTGGAATAGGATCGCGATCATACTTACAATGTCTTTCTCCTGCTTTTCTATATTTTTCAATGTGCGAACACATTGTGAACACAGGATAACATCTTCCATGTGGTTGATAGTCTTCTTCCTATGATGATGTTTTAATCTAAAAAAATATAAGCTTTTAGTTTATATAACAATAAATTGTTTAGTTTGAGATGAGATGACGATACAAAATTGCAATAATTTCGGTGCGCGGTAGTGCATGTTATAACAACTAATCAGGATACTCCGTTTGGGGTCAAAACACGTGCAGAGTGAAGAATAGTTGAAACTCATCAGGATCTCCGTTTGGGGGCGAAACACGTGCAGTGTGATCAGTGACAACTCATCAAGATACTCCGTTTGGGGGCGAAACACGTGCAGAGTGAAGAATAGTTAAAACTCATCAGGTTACTCCGTTTGGGGGCGAAACACGTGCAGTGTGATGAGTGACAACTCATCAAGATACTCCGTTTTGGGGGCGAAACACGTGCAGAGTGAAGAACAGTTAAAACTCATCAGGATACTCCGTTTGGGGGCGAAACACGTGCAGTGTGATGAGTGACAACTCATCAAGATACTCCGTTTGGGGGCGAAACACGTGCAGAGTGAAGAACAGTTAAAACTCATCAGGATACTCCGTTTGGGGGCGAAACACGTGCAGAGTGAACAGTGGCAACTCATCAAGATACTCCGTTTGGGGGCGAAACACGTGCAGAGTGAAGAACAGTTAAAACTCATCAGGATACTCCGTTTGGGGGCGAAACACGTGCAGTGTGATGAGTGACAACTCATCAAGATACTCCGTTTGGGGACGAAAGACGTGCAGAGTGAACAGTGACAACTCATCAAGATACTCCGTTTGGGGGCGAAACACGTGCAGAGTGAAGAACAGTTAAAACTCATCAGGATACTCCGTTTGGGGGCGAAACACGTGCAGAGTGAACAGTGGAAACTCATCAAGATACTCCGTTTGGGGGCGAAACACGTGCAGAGTGAAGAACAGTTAAAACTTATCAGGATACTCCGTTTGTTGGGGGCGAAACACGTGTAGAGAGTGAACAGTGACAACTCTTCAGTTCAGGACACCTACTTACTCCATTTGGAGGCGGAAAACGTGTAGAGTGAACAGTGAAAACTCATCCGGATACTCCCTGTGGGGGCAAAACACGTGTAGAGTGAACAGTGACAACTCATTAGGATACTCCGTTTGGGGGCGAAACACGTGTAGTGTAGAGTGAACAGTGAAAGTGCAATTAGTCTGTGACACTATGTGCCTTTGAGTAATCGTCTCAAAGTGCAAAAGTTTAAACTTATTTAGTTAAGGAATTTAGCCAAATATCTCGCGGACTTATGATGTCGCGTAGTGGCGTCATCTACCAGAATAAAAGTATCAATGGTCGGGGTATGGTCGGTATGGAACGGGACTTTTTTTTTACAAAAAAAACCCAGTCGCCCCCAGTAGTGGCGAAACTGGTGGTGGCGACCGGGAATGACCGGTAATAAATAGGTCTTTACGGTTACCTACCTATGAAATTGCCGTTTTTTTCTCACATATTTTTTTGATCTCTAATTTTTTAATTATTATCAATATCGAAATTAATTATCAGTTTCGAAAATAGAGTAGGTACCTATTTCGTAATGTTAAACATCTAAAAAAGGAATAATTAAACACGTGTCTAAAATGTTTATAAATAAATAAATAATAAACGCTTCAAAGTAGTAGTTTTCTTTGATTGTCGTCAATTTGCTTCGAACAGATTTTTTTTAATCTAAGGCAGTTTTTTAAATGTAATTATAGGCAATAGAATTAATCATACTATAAAGTTTTGTTGAATTCAGAGTTCACACGGCCAAGAAATCCCCAAATATCATTGTATGATATTTCCAACTTCCTACAATTTCCCCATAGAAAACGGCGATTGCATAGGTAGGTAATTGACCTATTATTATCAATGCAAAGTGACTGTATGTCTATCTGGCTGTTCCTTTTCACGCGTAAACAGCGGAATCGATTTTAATGAAATTTGGTATGGACGTAACTTGAACCGCGGAGATGGACACAGTATACTTTTTTATTCTGATAGATGGCGCCACCACGCGACATCTTATAGTGTCTACACACGTTCCTATCCGACCTCCGATTTGGTCTGGGAGCAGACCAAATCGGCTGTCGGATCGGAACGTGTGTGGACACTATTAAGGCGAGGTCCATTCTGCACCGCACACCGCTCCGGTTTGTGGTAGTGCGTTTCTTAACTATGGCTGTAGAATCTTGATGTGCATACAAAACCCGCAGTGTATAACAAACTCACGCCGCATCTTCGTCCGGTGGTGCGGAAACGAAGGCAGTGTGCCAACCGCCTAAGTCCGGGCGATAACCTAATTCCTTGCGGACGAAGTCGCGGGCGGATGGCTAGTAATACATACCTTTGGGTGCGATTGTGTCGTGCAAATTGCGATTACGCGAACTGTAGGGTGGGAGTTGGGACCAAATGCGAATGGGACGATTTTCGTCTTCGTGACCAAATGCGAATGGGACGAATTGCGTCAGACCCGCTTTGACGCTCCATAAGATTAGTTTACATTTATTACGTGGAACACATTTAGGTATATATTAGTGTATCAAACTAACAGTTTCCCGCAGTAGTCGCACTGTAGTTTGTCGGTGCGGTGCGTGAGCACGTGCCAGCCCAACTCCCGGTAAGTAGGGTACCGCTCCGAGCACCGGGGGCAGACAATCTTGCCTTCCGATCTGCCACCGTTGCTTTGATGCTCCATAAGTTCTTGGGACGTTTGAAAGTTTTGATGACAACTTGTGCACCTACAGAGAGATTAATTCATTGTTAAAGACAACCTAATTCAGTCTCCGAATATCGTAGAAGCGAACAACAGTTTTATTGAAGCGTAAGGTTTAAAAACTCAACAGTACTCTACCTATTCGTTGATAGTACCAGCGTCAAATTGATATAAGCGTCTAGAGTAGTCAAAAAGATCTGAAAAACATAAACGCGGTGAAAAAAATAAAGCAGTTCGAATCATCATATTGTTGTAATCGCGCAAGGTGTTCAAAATATCTAGGCACTCATTGTTTCATATTTATATAAGCAGTCAGAGTGTTCAAATTTATCTAAGCAAACAAAGCTATCAAAACATCTGTGCATAATGTACAACACCATAGTGCACAGATATTTTGAGAGCTTTGTTTGCTTAGATGATTTTGAACACTGACCGCTCATATAAATATGAAACAATGAGTGCCTAGATGTTTTGAACACCTTGCGCGCTTACAACAATATGAGGATTTGAACTGCCTAGATCAAATTGGTTTTATGTTTTTCAGATCTTTTTGACTAATAGGAATAATGTGATAGTAAAAAACCACGAGCCCTATAAGTAGCTTTCAGGCGGGATTCGAACCCCTACTATACTTATACTTATAGGGCTACTTATAGGGCTCGTGGTTTTTTACTGTCACATTATTCCTATTACTTACAAAAATTGCATTGTGAATGCATAAAAATAATTTAAAATCTTTTTGACTACTCAAGACGCTTATATCAATTTGACGCTGACTGTACCTACATAGCGCTTTAATTGTAATAGGACTTAAATGCTTAACTGCCTTACCCAAAGATGTCTATTAACTTTTAATGGTCATTATGCCTCTTGGTAAATATTAAAGAAGAAAATATATTTGTAGTTTAAAGATAATAAATTATAACTTTGACTTTTAATGCGGTATTAAATTTTTTAACTAAATATTAAAAACATTTCGACTTACATAAATATATTTGGTTGTAGATGGAATGCCATGTGTTCTATAATTTTCTTCGGGTAGAAGTAGTGAAACTTTTTATCGCAACAAGTGACGTATCCAGGAACGCCGTGGCGGTCCTTGTAGTGTTTCATTAAAGATCTGAAGTGGAAACCTGTTTCGTGGCAAATACAACACTCCATTTTGTAAAAGAGCGTTATTTGATTGTCTAAAGCAGCCCCTTGTCGAGCTGGTCTACCGTCTACCAAAACTATGGGATCTAGACTCTCTGTGATCTCTATGGGCTCCGGTTTGACTTCTTTTTTGTTGGTCTCCTTTTTCTCAGTAGTCTGTTGAAGAGGTTTATTAATGTTGGAAGTATTGTGTAACAAGTTTTTATCTAATTTTTCAGCTGTAGCAAATTCCTCTAGAGGCATGGACTCCAAGAATTTCATGTCGGCTGGGGACTTTTTCTTTGGCATTTTATTTTTACTCTGTTTTCCGTCACCTTGTTGTTGTTCAGACTCAGGAGATTTTAGTTTTGAATTTGGCTGTTTCTTATTGGGATCTGCTAAATTTTGCGATGATAATGTTGACACTATAGGGGTGAACCGTTTGTTTTCAGCTGAATTTCTGTCTTTTGTCTTATCCGCTGAAAATTGTTCCTTTCTCTCCTCTGCAGTTTTCAGTTTATGGAAATCTAGAAATTTTTGTGTTTTATCGACTTTGACGGCATACAGGTGCATTGCAGTGATCTGTTGTAGGCATTCGTGGCATATTGCTTTTGGTAAGGTGTCATCTGAGCGCACCTGTGGAAATACACAGTGCTTTTATTTTGTTTCGATGAGAAATATATTGGATATCGGATGCAAATGTGAAACGGACCGTATGTAAAAATGGTGAAAGTTGAAGCCTAATACTATTTTTATGTAGTTCAATATAATTGTTGTATATAGCTAGGTAGTACGTAAGTCTTTTATGCGAATTATTGTTACTGTGTCGATCATTATATTTCAATAAAACTATTTTGTGTTAGCATGTAAGTTCTATTTTATTCTGTTTAAACTCATAGATATAAGTAAATCAATACCTTTTGCCATTTCTTTGTACTGTGTAATTATTAAGTAAATAAAGGAAGATGCATATCCCCGTCTCCCTCTAACCCCACTCCATTACCAAAGGTGAAACGCCTTGTATCGCCATCTCCCTCTATCCAAATCTATTCCTGCCCCTACCCCTCTAGTTGCAAGCCACCAAGCGCGCATATAAACAGCACTTGGTGCCTTGTAAACTGCACTCCAGAACATCGTCCCGTCCACGCCGCCCGCCTCGCTCCCGCTCCGCCTTGCATCGTAGAAAAGCGAAAAACAGTCTTCTTATTTATTGCCCATGGTAATCCCCGGTACGGTTCAAGAAAGTAAAAGTTATACAGTCTGCATGGATTTCGGACCTGTCCGAAACAGTGATCCTTCGAGAGCCGGATAAAGAAGAACTTCAAGCAAAGAAGAAAGAAATTTGTACGCGCGGGTCTCTGTTACAGTGGTTTTAACTGCTGTTTCATACCTTCAAGCAAAGAAGAAAGAATAAAGAAAAAAGTACGCGCGGGTCTCTGTTACAGTGGTTTTAACTGCTGTTTCATACCTTCAAGCAAAGAAGAAAGAATAAAGAAAAAAGTACGCGCGGGACACTGTTTCGGCAGTTTTCACTGCCGATTCATACCTGGGTAATCAAGAAAGAAACAAGTACGCGCGAGTCGTGGTCATTGCACGGGTCTAGCTTTGCCCCGACCACTGGCTCGTTAAATGCATTCGTACTGACCACCTTGCGGTGTTAAACGGTCGAATTACGTAGTACGAGTGTGTAAGCAGGTATATACGTCTTGTTAGGATTAGGAAGTGTTTTTTAGGCTAGGGAGTGTTAATTTTAATTTGATTAGCGTAGGGACCCTCGTGCGCGAATAGAGATGGCAGATCGTCCAGTAACTCGGTCAGCAACAGCGGCAAAATCGAATACGCCAGAGTCTGGCGCCACGACGTCGGGCGAGACGCACACATGGGACAGAGGCACGGGCGGAGAATCCGTTCAGTCTGAGCACGGCGGCAGCATGTTAGGCGGCGGAGAGCAGTTAGAAACGGGCGTCGAAAATGTTAATTTAGGCGCGAACGATAACGAACGAAATAGTAATGCGGGTACTGTAGTAAACTCGGCACAATCGAAAATAGCATTGTTAATGGCAGAGTTAGAAGCACAAAAGGCGGATCTTGCTAGGGCTCAAGCGGCCGCCGCTGCGGCGCAGAGTCGATTAGAAATTGCCAGGATAAGTGACCAGGCAAATTCTAGCGTCGCGGCGGGACCGCCCCGAATTGAGGGGTCCTTGCACGTAGAAAAGTGGCTATCGCAGCAACATCTAGCTAGGCCGGGTGCCGCAGGCGCGAATCGAAACTACAGTGCACCAAATCGCGAATCGAATCCGTGTCCACCACAGGGTAATTTGAGTCAGGGCACGGACGTTCAGTTATTAGCGAACGCAATAATGCAGGCGGTCAATTCGAATAATAATAATAGAGAAAATCCTCCGAAATTCATCCACGACCTCCCGTATTTCGATGGCTCGTTAACCGAGTGGATGGCTTTCAGAGCGGTGTTTAGCGACACGCATAGATTATTTTCGGACGTACAAAATGTAGCTAGGTTGCGCAAGGCCGTACGCGGAGCGGCGCGCGAGTCAGTTAGAACTTTGTTGTACACGTCGACGGACCCATTCGAAATTATAGATACGTTAGAACGTCGATACGGCAAACCCGAATTTATTATTTTGTCGGAAGTAGAAAACAAAGAAAATGCCGCGTTTAACCGACGACGGGCGGAATATTATTTCTTTCGCAAATAAAGTCGCGAACACCGTAGCCACGATTAAGTCGTTAGACCAGCATCAGTATTTATACGCGCCGGAGCTGGTAAATAGGATAGTCGATAAGCTCACTATGATTTTGAAATACAAGTGGTTTGAGTATAAAGCAGCGCATAGCGGAGCGCCTGATCTTGTTTTGCTGTCGAGATTTTTAAATTCAATCGGAGATCAGTGCGGCTCAATGGTTAGTTACGAAAATCTAAAGGAAGAGCGCCGCTTTAAACAACAGAAATCACGAGTATTACACACGACGCGGCATAGGACTATGTCGGAGTCCTCGCTATCAGATTCGGATTCGGAGTACGAACAAACTCATACCGTAGCAAGTTTAAAAAAAACGTCAAAAAACGCGACGATAAAAAGCGACAAAAAGCAAAGAAACCAACCAGTAGCCTCGCGACCGAACCCACCACCCCAGCGACGCGCTGCTTCACCCACGGCCCCAGGGCCTAAGGACAGGAAATGCGCTATTTGTGAGGGAAATCACTCTGCGCCGGAGTGCGCAGATTTTAAAAAGCTAAACGTTGACGAAAGGTGGGCTCGGGCAAAAGAATACAGGTTGTGTTTCAGGTGCTTATCGGGTGATCATAGGCGGTTTTTTAGATGCAAATATGTACCGTGCGGCGTGGGCGAGTGCGAGGCGTCTCACCACCGATTGTTACATAATGAAAAGCGAGAGTTCGAACCAAAAAATGAAGGCCCTAAGCCGACATACGGGAAAGTTAGTTCTGTGTCCGTAAACCACGTTCATCAACCGAGTACTTACCTAAAGATAGTGCCCGTAGAAGTGACCGGCCCCCTGGGAACGATCGAGTTAGCGGCTCTTCTCGACGAAGGGTCGTCGATAACTTTAATAGATGAGGCCGCTGCTGACGAGATAATTCCCCGGGATCAGCCGGGAGGCCTCCTCACTATTGAGGGAGTGGGAGGTAACCGGTTAGATGATCATGATTCGCGAACAGTTAGATTGAAAATACGCGGATTATGTAGCCGCGACTCACATACAATGACCGCGCATACGATAAAACATCTCGACCTCGCCCCACAGCAAGTTGATATAGAGTTAGTTAAACGGTGCGAACACCTTACAGACATACGAGATGAGCTGTGTTATGATAAGGTTAAGCCGTCTATCTTAATAGGGCAAGATAACTGGCACTTGATAACGTCGCGTCAGTTAAAGATAGGCGGAAAGAATGAACCCGTTGCTAGTTATGTTGGGCTAGGTGCATGGGTTTTACACGGCAGAGATTCGATAAAACGCGGTAACATTGCATACGTAAATCATATACGGCCTGTGTCGAGGCAATTTGAAGACGAAACGGTTAAAATGATGAGAGATTTTTTTAGTATCGAAAGTTTAGGTATTGAACCGAAAACGCCTAAAGCCGATCCGGAAAAGCGCGCGGTAAAATTGCTCGATGACACGTGTCATCGTATTGACGGTTGTAACAGATTCGAAGCCGGCCTATTGTGGCGAACTGAAAACGAAACATTGCCTAACAATAGAGCGCAGGCGCTCAGCCGATTGATTAACTTAGAAAAAAAGTTAGATAAAAACATAGAACAACGCGAAGAATATACAAGGCAGGTAAATAACTTGATAGAGTCGGGTTATGTTGAGAGAGCCGACTCTCCTCCCACATCGGAGAGGACCTGGTATTTACCTCATTTCGCGGTCGTGCATCCACAGAAAGGAAAAATTCGATTAGTGTTTGACGCGGCGGCCAAGTTCGAAAACAGATGTTTAAACGACGCGCTATTGGCGGGACCGGACCTGCTACAGTCGTTGTTCGGCGTGTTAGTTCGATTTCGAGAAGGTAGAATCGCGGTAGTCGCCGACATTAAGGAGATGTTCCTCCAGATTAGGATAATCGACGCCGACCGTGATAGCCTGCGATTTTTATGGCGGGACGACCGTACGAAGCCCCCAATCGAGTACCGTAGTAACTCGCTAGTGTTTGGCGCGAGTTCATCTCCGACTACGGCTATTTACGTAAAGAATAAAAACGCAGGCGATCACGCACGCGAATATCCCGAAGTCGCACGGGCGACAGTCAGAAATTTTTATATGGATGACTATCTGGGCACATTCGACGACGAAAAGGTGGCAAAAGGCGTGGTAAACGCGATGCACAAAGTGCATTTAGCAGCCTCCTTCGAGTTGCGCGGATGGGCATCAAACGTACCGGAAGTTATCAGTGACGTCGCGGATAAGCAAAATAGAGAGCAAACGACTTTAGGGAAAAGCGATTCGGAACGAACGTTGGGTTTAATATGGAATCATGAGCGCGATACCCTAGGTTTTAACGTCAACCTTAGAAACACACCGGTAGAACTGAAGGCCGGCGACGGCGCCGTCACCCCCACAAAGAGGCAGGTCACGAGCGCGGTCATGTCCGCTTACGATCCGTTAGGGTTAATTTCGCCGGTAACCGCGATAGGTAAAGCCCTTATTCAGGATGTCTGGCGGAGCGGCGTGCAATGGGACGACCCCATAACACAAGAGCACAGGCAGACGTGGTTAGCGTTCATTAGGAACATAGAGATGATGAGAAGTATGGAAATAGCCCGGTACGTACCTGCGCCGTCGGGCGACACAGAAATGCACGTATTTTGCGACGCGAGCGAAAAAATATACGCAACGGCGATATATTATGTGAACACAGATTCGAACGGTAGCAGATCGTCGCGGTTAGTCGCCGGTAAGGCTAAGGTCGCACCATTGAAACCGGTATCCATTCCCCGCTTGGAACTCCAGGCTGCGGTATTAGGCAGTAGGTTAGCCGACACGATCAAGCGCGAATCCGATTACGAAATTAAAAAATGCCATTTTTGGTCAGATAGCAAAACGGTATTAGCTTGGATAAAATCGGATCCCCGCTCGTTTAAGGCGTTCGTAGCGCATAGACTAGCCGAGATAGAGAGCCTAACCGCACCGGTAGATTGGCGGTGGGTACCGTCCGCTTTAAACGTTGCTGACGATGCGACAAAAGGAATGCCCGCGAACTTTGACGCGAAGCATAGATGGTTTTTCGGACCGCAATTTATTCGAGACGACCCCGAGACATGGCCCAAAGAGAAGCCAGTACCGGAGCCGTCAGTACCTACCGGGGAAGAACGTACCGTTAAACCCGTTTTGCACGCGAGAACGCGAACAGGCAACGATTACTTACCGCCGTTAGACAGATTTTCGAACTATAATAAACTTTTACGCTCTACCGCTGCCGTGCTGCTCGCCGCCGAGAAGTTCAAAGCCAAACTGCTCCATAACGCGACGCACATATCGATGAGAACCGACCATATAGAGACCGCCAAGTTACTGTTGATAAGAAGAAGCCAGCTAGTATCATTTCGAGAAGATATCGAAAACATAGAGGCTGGACGGCCACCTCCGAGAAGCTCACCATTGAGAAAGATATCAGTGGGCGTACGGCGGGGCATACTCTACTTAGACACCAGGTTAACCCAGGATCGAATGCGGAACCTCCCGGTACTCCACGCCAAGGAACAGCTGACGAGGCTCATCGTGCAACACACGCACAGTACTCTCGGCCACGCGAACACAGAAACCGTACTCAACGAGCTACAGCAGCGTTACTACATAGTCGGACTGCGCAGTTGTCTTCGATACATACACAACAGATGCCAGTGGTGTCGCACTTACAAGGGGTTACCTCACAAAATCCCTTTGGGCGATCTACCACCTGAAAGGCTACTTGAACGACAACCGGCGTTTACCGCCATAGCAGTAGACTATTTCGGCCCAATGACAATCACAGTAGGTCGACGAAACGAGAAGAGGTGGGGCGCACTCTACACGTGCCTCACCACACGCGCCGTTCATCTGGAGGTGGCCACTTCCCTCTCGGCCTCCTCCATGATACTCACACTAAGAAGAATGATGGCAAGGCGCGGAGCACCTACTGTGATCTACAGCGACAACGGTACCAACTTCCGGGGCGCAGAAAGAGAAATTGAAGAGGCGCTGCAGGCAAACAACGACGAAATGACCGCATTCGCCAACAGCAGAACCATAACATGGAAAAAGATCCCTCCCGGCGCGCCCAGCATGGGAGGAGCATGGGAACGAATGGTCCGGTCAGTAAAGACAGCCCTGCGCGTCGCCCTGAAAGAAAAGCACCCGCCAGAAGAAGTGCTTCACACCCTATTGCTAGAAGTTGAACATTTGGTGAACTCCCGACCATTGACACCAGTCAACCCTGATCTAGACCAAGAAGCCCTGACCCCCAACCACTTCCTCATTGGGCGGTCCTGCGGCATGTCACCATTCGGGAGTTTCAAAGACACAAAGATGACCATGAACAGCTGGAGGGCAGCACAAGCGATGGCCGACGAATTTTGGAACAGATGGATCCGAGAGTACAAGCCACAGCTTCAAGTACGTAGAGGACAAAGACTGAACGAGCATAACATCCAAGTCGGCGACATCGTGTTGATAGTAGACCAGACTATGCCCAGAGGCACATGGCCAAGAGGCCAGGTAACGTCTGTTTTTCCCGGCCCAGATGGGCGGGTCAGAGTAACAGAGATTAGAACAGCCTCGGGTCTAATGCGTCGTCCAGCCTCTCGCCTTATAGTGTTAGACAGCAAATAGCTGATTGTGCTCGCGCACGAGGGGGAGATTGTTGTATATAGCTAGGTAGTACGTAAGTCTTTTATGCGAATTATTGTTACTGTGTCGATCATTATATTTCAATAAAACTATTTTGTGTTAGCATGTAAGTTCTATTTTATTCTGTTTAAACTCATAGATATAAGTAAATCAATACCTTTTGCCATTTCTTTGTACTGTGTAATTATTAAGTAAATAAAGGAAGATGCATATCCCCGTCTCCCTCTAACCCCACTCCATTACCAAAGGTGAAACGCCTTGTATCGCCATCTCCCTCTATCCAAATCTATTCCTGCCCCTACCCCTCTAGTTGCAAGCCACCAAGCGCGCATATAAACAGCACTTGGTGCCTTGTAAACTGCACTCCAGAACATCGTCCCGTCCACGCCGCCCGCCTCGCTCCCGCTCCGCCTTGCATCGTAGAAAAGCGAAAAACAGTCTTCTTATTTATTGCCCATGGTAATCCCCGGTACGGTTCAAGAAAGTAAAAGTTATACAGTCTGCATGGATTTCGGACCTGTCCGAAACAATAATAATAATAATAATATATTCGCGTCCGAAATACCTCAATTTCTCAAGACGAAATTCTTTGACCAGTGTGTGTTGCCACTTATGACATGGTAGCGAGACGTGGTCCTTTACTATGGGTCTCATAAGAAGGCTCAAGGTCACCCAGCGAGCAATGGAGAGAGCGATGCTTGGTATTTCCCTGCTCGATCGAATCAGAAATGATGAGATCCGCAGGAGAACCAAAACAACCGACATCGCTCGAAGGATTGCATCGATGAAGTGGCAGTGGCCGGGACACATAGCGCGGAGAACCGATAGCCTTTGGGGTGGAAAGGTTCTCGAATGGTGACCGCGTACCGGACGAGACGCTCCGTGGGCAGGCCCCCTACAAGGTGGACCGACGATCTAGTCATGGTCGCGGGAAGCCGCTGGATTCGGGCAGCGCATGACCGATCGTTGTGGACATCATTGGGGAGGCCTATGCCCAGCAGTGGGCGTCGTTCTTGACATGATGATACAATACAGGCCCAATACCATCACATGTTATCACAATATTAAAGAAATTTTGATTAAAAGACGGAGCTATACCTACATACAGTGCGTATAGCTCTATCTCTTTCATAATCTTTCTTTGACATTGCTTTAATTATTAACAGTTCGATCATAGTAAAAGATGACTCACGCTACACCGTAGCACAGTGTTAAAAAGTATTAAGGCTGTGACCGTAGCGTGCCGGGTCTGAGCCGAGCGTCGGCCGACTAATACCTATCACATATACGTTACTCGGATGACACTCGGATGCTGCTCGGCATAGCGTGAGCTGCGTGACTGTGTCCATACAAAATAAATATATGAAATAGTTGACTGTGCTACGGACGATGCTCGGCTCGGATCCGGCACGGTGTAGCCAGAGTCATCCCTCTTTGATACCAGTTCGTCATTTTGAGTTTTTTTTAAGCGTATGTAGGACTTAAAGCTCAAACATATTGATGTTTGAAATATGCGTCCCAAAATAGCCTGCTCATAATTGCCTGCCCACTCACAAGCAAAGGGTGTTATTTTGCTCTGAATTTTGCGCATGTTTCTAAATGTTTGAGGCATTTATTTGGCGGCCTGTTTTTAAGTGCTACGATTAAATTGTATGTGAGTGGAACTGAAATGATGCAGAAACTTTCATTAGAGCCATCTCTAGAGACAATGAAATTAAATGTTATAGTGTTAAACAAAAGTTCAGTAAGTACCTATCTAAATACCTACTACGAATGTATTCTCTTGCAAAAGCATGAGACCGAACGCATAATAATTATAGTATGACTGCAATTAAAAGATAATAGGCTAATTCGTATGGAAAATACAGTCAATGGGCCGAAGTAGACTGAGGATAAGCACCTATTATATTACGACTAGAGAGGTTCCCGCGGTTTTACCAGCGTGATGCCCGTTCCCGCGGGAATATCGGGATAAAATATGGCATACTTAGGTCACTCAGCAAGAATGTGGCTTTCTAATGATAAAGGGAATTTTTGAAATAGGTCCAGTATTTCAATTTGACTATTACAAAAAACTAATCTTTTCTCTCTTAAATCCATGCTAATATAAATATGAAAATGTGTTTGTTTATTTGTTTGTCCGTCTTTCACGTCAAAACGGAGCAACGGATCGACTTGATTTTTGGTATAGGGATAGTTTGGGGGCTGGAGAACACAGATCACCTGTAGTAGCAACCTGGAGAGTGACATAGGCTACCTACTTTTTATCCCGGAACAATTTCCATCTGCGTGATAACGTCATGTAGTCCACGCGGGCGAAGCCACTGGCGGAAAGCTAGTTTGATATAAGAATTATTTTGTGCCTTTGTATGCGGAATGTGTTGTCTTCACTTTTATTTTTGGCGCGTCATCTGCGAGTTTTCCCGCTTGAACGGAGGGTTGGTCGGTCGTAGCGTTAAGTAAAGCCAAAAACCGTTTAAATAAGAATAAAGCATGAAAGATAAACTTTTTTTTCAAGTGCAACAGGTATTTCTAGGTAGGAAATATCATTGTAGGTTGGTATCAAAGCTGAGAGCTTTCAAACAAACAACAAACTTCAGTTTTCTAATATTCGTGTTCTCTCGTTAGTAAATAAGTAGTCGGCTATAAGTGAAATGTTGTTTGTATCTTACCACAACATCGAACAGTCTCTTGATTTTTCTTTTTATTTCGTTACTGAGCGGTTTGAGTTTCACAACATCCGTACAGAGACATAAACGACAGGACAATTCACGCACTATAGTTTTTTCTAAACTGGAAAAATCATTCATATTGAAGATTTCAATACTTTGCGTGTTTTGTACATTTCCGTAATATTGTACAAAAGTAGAAAATGGTTATTTGATCATCACAAAATTGTTGTTGTAAATCAAACTGTTGATTTTGGTTTAATATGACAATGCCAGTATTGTTTGTTTTCGCATCGGTGTCGGTAGGTGGCCAGCACGCTGGTAAATCCGCCAAATATTTTGATACTTACCTATTCTTTTTGAATGCATTTTGAGTAGTGTAAACTTTTTGTCTTGAATCACAGCCATCTCTATCGGTAGAAGACGATAGAGACGGCTGTGCTTGAATACTTCAATAACAAATAATAGACCGTGAGCCAGATAGTATATTTTGTCAGTCATTTCCTCTCGAGCGAAAACTCGTGCAATTCTTGAGAGAGTTGTATTATGAATTATGGTGAACGTCAGCTGCCGTGGGTGGGTGGTGCAGCCGGCAGCCCCTCAAACACGTAAAAAAATTTTTATTTTCAGTAATTTCCTCCCGACTGAAAATTTGTTAAATGATAGTTAACGCAATTATTAGAAGATAAAAAAAGTCAGCTGGACGTACCGGGGTGGATTATACGGGTTGATTATACGTCAGCTGGCCATAGGAACGCGCAAAAAAAATTTTTCGTTCAGTGATTTCCTCTCACTTGAAAATGTGTCAGATGATAGTTTACATGCTATTTTGAATAAATAAAAGCGTCAGCCGGCCTAGCATGAGCGGCTTATAACGCGCGATATGATATGGTACGGCATGCCGTCTTGCTTACACCTTAGTGGGGTAAGCAAGACAACTTGCCGTACCATATCATATCGCGCGTTATAAGCCGCTCATGCTAGGCCGGCTGCTCTATGTTGGTGGAAAGGTCGTCAGCTGATGCAGTGAAATAGGGAGCATGAGAGTCAGGCGTGAGCGCCGCGCCGATCGCTTATTTAAATACGTCAGCTGACGACCTTTCCACCAACATAGAGCCAGCTGACGCTTTTATTTATTTAAAATAGCATGTAAACTATCATCTGACAAATTTTCAAGTGAGAGGAAATCACTGAACGAAAATTTTTTTTTGCATGTTCCTATGGCCAGCTGACGTATAATCCACCACGGTACGGCCAGCTGACTTTTTTTATCTTCTAATAATTGCGTTAACTATCATTTAACAAATTTTGCAGTCGGGAGGAAATGACTGAAAATAAATTTTTTTTTTACGTGTTTGAGGGGCTGCCGCTGCACCACTAGTGATGTACGACTAGGAATATTGCCACTGCCGGGAACTTTCCACTCCCAATGTGCCCGGGAAATTTCCGGGCACATTGGGAATATTGCCCAAAATTCCCAGTAGAGTTTTTGTCGTTTTATACAGATGATAATGCAAATGGCTAAGTCGCTGCCTTGTCGTGCAGCAATCCTAAATTCAAAAGGTCAATCACGATCCCAAAGTTAAATTTAGGCCAGTCACAGAAGTCTTTGAAAGTCCTCTTTTGAAAGTTTTGGAATCAATGATGATACTAATCCTCTTAATTTAAAGTATTTATTATATTAGTGCCAAGGAAAATGAATCACATGTGATTTTATTTGATTTCATTACAATAATTTACCTATATGAAGACTGAAGACTACTAAAAATATTGATTTTCTTTTGTGTCTTATAATTTTATAATTTGTTGATAATCATATAATAGACAGGAAGCGATCACCGCATGGTCAGAGGCATATTGAATATCAATATCAAAGATTGCGACTGATGAAATCCACGAATCACGAAACAATACCTGCTCAAATTCAAAACCCCAAGTGCTTTCAGCTCGAACTTCAAAACCGCTTCAAAGCCCTTGAGAATAGCATAGATGTGGACGATCTATACAACATGGTGGTGGATACTGTCCGCACGGTAGGGTCTAAGTAGGTACTATAAAACCCGCCGTACCAAATTGAAGAAACTCTTCAGCCAGACTCTCCTACTCATGGATCAGAGACAAGAAATGAAATTACTGAACTCAGCAGATGTCCATCGCTATAGGCTGCTTAATTGACAGATATCTTAGTCTTTGACTAGCGACCTTCGCCAATTTAATACCGAGCGTATTAAAGAAACCATTGAGCGGAACAAAGGCTCCTAAGTGTTTGTGAGAGATTTGTCTATCGGGCAAAGCCAATTGACGCGGCTGAAAACTGAGGAAGGTATTATCATTTCGTCAACATCTGAAATCTTGAGGGAGATTGAGAGTTTCGATGGACAACTATATTCCTCGCAAACACCTGTAGAAAGTAAGTCTACAGACCCTAGAGCCAAGCTTACCCGACACTATACAAAAGATATGCCGGAATCACAACAGAGCTTTTGAGAGCGGGCGGAAAGCCATTACCTACTTAAGGTCCTCCAGAAGCTTTTCAATTCAGTCATCCTCAAGGGCAAAACGCCAAAGGCAAGGCAGAAGCGATGTTATGCTGATTTTCAAGAAGGGTGATAAGACTCTCTTGAAGAACTACAGACCCATTTCGCTTTTGAGCCATATCTATAAGTTGTTTTCGAGAGTCATTACGAATCATATCGCTTGCAGGTTTGATGTCTTCCAACCTCCAGAACAAGCCAGGTTCCAAAAAGGCTTAACCATAGACCAAATTCATATGCTGTGGCAAGTTATACAGAAGACCGAGGAGTACAACTTGCCACTTTGCTTGGCGTTCCTGGACTATGAGAACACCTTTGATTCGATTTGAGACCTGGGCGGTACTGCAGTCTCTCCAGAGATGCCAAATAGACTACAGGTACATTGAGGTGCTCCACGTTTTACCATCCAACCATCCAAGTTTTTAAGCTCGTCTCAGTGAACAACTTTCTTCTAGAAACATGGGTCGAAATACGACAAAAATTTGATGAAGGCTAAGTGCTACCCCGTTGTGAATAAATAAATAAATAAATCGATCGCGTGATCAGTCTCATTTGTATGAAGAGTCAACAATTTTGTCATATTTCGACCCATGTTTCTAGGAGAAAGTTGTTCACTTACAGATTCTGAGACGAGTTTAAAAATTTGGATGGTGTTCAAAAATTTACCCTGTATATTTACGTCCGAAATACCTCAATGTCTCAAGACAAAAGTTTTTGACTAGTGTGTGTTGCCAGTTATGACACATGGAAGCGAGACATGCTCCTTTACTATGGGTCTCATAAGAAGGCTCAAAGTCACCCAGCGGGCAATGGAGAGAGCGATGCTTGGTATTTCCTTGCTCGATCGAATTAGAAATGATGAGATCCGCAGGAGAACTAAAACAACCGACATCGTTCGAAGGATTGCATCGTTGAATTGAAGTGGCAGTGGGCAGGACACATATTGAGGAGAACCGATGGCCGTTGGGGCGGAAAGGTTCTCGAATGGCGACCACGTGCCGGACGACGTCCCGTGGGCAGGCCCCCTAAAAGCTGGACCGACGATCAAGTCAAGGTCGAGGGAACCAGCTGGATGCGGGCAGCACAGGACCGATCGTTGTGGAGATCCTTGGGGAAAGCCTATGCCCAGCAGTGAGCGTCGTTTGGCTGACATGATGATGATGATGATAATCATGGCAAGATTATTTTGTTTTGATTTTTTTGTTTATTGATTAAGTATAAAAAATTTGCCATCTTGTTTAAAACTGTTTTTCATATCGTATGTTCTTACCTTTGATGTTGATGGCTATTTATTACGTAATTCAATATAATCAAACACTTTTAATCTTAATTTAAATTGTGTTGCATGGTAAAATATTGTTTATATACATCTTAAAATGGTCCTTGGGAATATTGCTGGGGATAAACTGGGCATATTGCCGGGAATTTTGCCAACGTACTGGGAATTTTCGTCATTATGACATTTAAATGTCAGCTGACGTTTCTAGTACTTAGTTCATCATAAAATAATTCGAATTCAATTAAAACATCTTAAAAAGTTAAAGAATATAACCAAAATTCCCAGTTAATTCCCACTTTGGGAACATTGCCGGCAATTGCCGGACGAATTAACTGGGAATTTTGGTTATATTCTTTAACTTTTTAAGATGTTTTAATTGAATTCGAAATTTCCAGTCCTTGGGAACGTGCCCGGGCACGGTACATCACTATGCACCACCCACCCACGGAGCGGCAGCTGACGTTCACCATAATTCATAATACAACTTTCTCAAGCATTTCACGAGTTTTCACTTGAGAGGAAATTGGTCAGTAAAATCTGTTGCTGGCTCACGTACTATAACACGAAGCTTGAATACAAAGGACAATGAGCTTATATTGTAGTATGGAAAATAATCCAAGCCGCCTTTTGAGATTCATTATAGGTAAATACCACGTACATAGGTAAATAAAAATTATACCACTTATTACCACATACACCCAGACCCGAAGAAATATTGAAAAGTTCGTTTTCAATATTTACCTGACTGGGGATCGAACCCGGGACCTCTACCCTCTAGAGATAGCGGCACCTAGAAAACCGGTGCGTACACAACTCGGCCACGGAGGTCGTCAAATGGAGGAGTACCTACATTTGATTTGTGTATGGCTTGGGGTTTTTTAAGCATTCTCATTTATTTATAGTTGAGTCGATTAGCATCAAAAGCGGCAATCTGACTTTTACAGAATTTTTGGTGAATGCAAAAAAAACGTTTTATTTGTAGAATGCCAGATTTGAAACTAGTTACTTTTTATTTTTACCCGACTGTGACAGGAGGAGTGTTATGTTTTTCAAGAGTAGGTACCTATGTGTTTATTCTTTTTATTTATTTATTTGTATATATTTTTTGTGCTTCTGTACCCCTAGTGTAAGTTTTTATGTCAAAAAACGCAAACTATCGCGATTCCGTATTTATGACAATTTGTATGAAAACTCTATCAGCGCCTCTAGTGGCGAGTAGCGCGCTTAAACAGTTTTCATACAAATTGACATAAATACGGCCTCGCGATAGTTTGCGTTTGCTTTACATAAAAACTTACACTAGGGGTACTGAAAACTATAATATCCAGACGTTAACGTTAAATATCAGACTTTCGCCAGTATATCGGATATTTTTGTGTAGAACGCTCACTTTCACCATTGAAGTTTTAACAAGACTTTCCTTTTTTGGACAAGGTTTGTTTATTTAATTCTGGAACAATGTACGTGTGTAGGAAGAAGGCTTCGATAGCGAAATAATAAAAAAGAGAGTTAATTAAAAGCAGCTCAATCCAGGGTTGACACATATAATTTTCTAAACAATGACAGACAGGACAATTAGAGATTAGATTAAAATAAAGGTTTACAAAAGGAGAGTAAAACTATACAGATACAATGGAGTTTTCATCATAGTCCCCCCGTGTAGCGAAGCTACACCACTTGGTGTGAGGACAGACGAGCCAGCTTCCTCGCGGGTCTCTTTAAAGTTCCACCCTTAGTGACGACATCGACAACTCTCACGACTCCATCAGCCCCTGGATATAATCTGGAAACTCTGCCCAAAAGCCATGCTCCTCGTGGTACTTGACTGTCGCAAACTAACACTACGTCACCGACTTGGAAATTGTCATTCCGACTTTCTGTGTTTCGAGGTCGTAGGCATACCAAATATTCGCGTAGCCACCTCTTCCAAAAATGCTCTGAAAGGCGAAGAGCTTTCTGCCATTCATTTCTGTGGTGAAATACTCCATCGTCCAGAGGGTAGGGCAGTTGCTGGTTGGAGGAGACGCCGATTAGAAAATGGAACGGGGTTAAGCTCTCTATGTGGTCACCATGAGTTACGTATGTTAGAGGACGTGAATTGGCCAGAGCTTCAGCTTCTAATAATAATGTGGCCAGAAGTTCTTCTTTTGGAGCTCTATCCTTTAACGTCACTGAGAGGGCTGTCTTGATAGTGCGGACAAGCCTTTCCCAGCAACCGCCCATAAACGGAGAGGCTGGAGGAATGAAGCTCCACTGAATCTTTGCGTTCTGTTATATATGGTAATTGTATAGCATATTGCTGAGGAGCTGCTAGACGCTGCTGACCAGACAATCTGGGCTCGCATCCGCGAGCGCCCTGCCTTGGCTAGTCAGTCGCAGCGCAGCCACCTCACGCGAAACTTGTGTCTAAAATTCTAAATCAAACAATAAACTGTGTTCTAAAAATAATTCCTTTTTTAAAAAGACCTCCGTTAGGTCCCGTCTAACATTGGTGGCAGCGTAAAAGGGATAAAATATCCCCGGTTTCGCCTCTTTCGCGAAGTATCAGTTCTATTCCGTGCTGTGCCGTGACTCACAAAAGAAAATCATCCCGCTGTATCCTGACATAAAAGAAAATCGCCGTATCCTTAGAAGAAAATCTTCTCGCTGTATCCTGAAATAAAAGAAAACCGCTGTATCCTTAGAAGAAAATCATCCCGCTGTATCCTGAAATATAAGAAAATCACTGTATCCTTAGAAGAAAATCATTCCGCTGTATCCTGAAAATAAAAGAAAACTCGCCGGATCCTGAAAAGAAAGAATTTTCGCTGTTCCTGTATTACCTGAAGAAGGAAATTTCATAATTTCCTGAAAACAAGAAAGTTCATAGAAAATATTCCCCGTGTGTTTCGTGTTTTGTGTTTAAGAGTGAAAAGTGAATGTCGATTCATTTAATCAAAGTGTGTTCGTGATTAAATCAATTCCCAAAACTGTTCGCCGTATTCATAGACTTCATAATTCTTATCGCACAAGAATGCAGTCACCGCTTCCTGTCGCCGTCGCCGGACTCGCAACATTGTTACTGTGAGTGAAGCTTTGTTCCATACTCAGACTTTATCCCGTTGTTAATCGATTCTTGTGTTAGTTTTAAGAAACTATCAATTTATTTTGTTACGAACTAGTATTCCGAACTGATTAATTTGTTATTGTACGGGTGCCAAATTCTAATCTTTCAATGAGTAAAGATCAGCTTACAAAAGAGGAGCCTAGTCAAGTAGTAACACGCAGTAAATCGCCTATCCCTTGCCCTATCATCATGTCGCAAATAGACTTAAATGTTTTGATAAAATTTATAAATAAATACGATGGGAGCCGCGAAAGGCTCACTGCGTTCACGAATAATTGCAAACACGCAATCAGTCTTGCCTCTAGTTCGCAGCAAGATATTTTACTCAAATACATATTGAGCCAGTTAGAAGGCCGTGCAGAAAGTGCTTGCTCTATAAAAGAGTTCGAAAGTTGGGAGCAACTAGAAAACTTTTTAAAATCCCAATTCGGCGAGCGCAAACATTATGCCGCGCTCCTTTCTGATCTCCAAAATTGTAAACAATTGCCAAACGAAACAGTCAACCAGTTCGCACTCCGGATCGAGTCGTGCCTTTCGAAATTACTAACAGAAATTAATATATCAATCCCAACCAAGAAAAAAGGCGAACTGGCTGGCCGTGTCGCTGCGATGCAAGATCTTGCCCTACATACATTTATGATAGGTTTGAACCCCAGCTTATCTACCTTTGTAAGATGCCGGGATCCAGAGACCTTAAATGAGGCTATTAACTTTGCAGTTTCTGAAGAGAAAATATTATTAGCCACACGTCGTAATGCTCCGTCATTTTCCCAAAATCAAGGGCGCCCCCGCCAATTCCCAAATCGATCTTTCCCTCAATTAATGAATAGGCCCTTTAACAACAATAACATGTCGTCAGCAGCCCCACTTGGCTCCTCTCCTGTAATATGTAGATATTGTAAAATCCCTGGTCATACTATAGATGTGTGTCGAAAACGTGAGTATAACAACCAACGTTATGGCCAACCCCAACCTAGATTTTATCCGGCTAACCGTCCTGCTCCTAATACCTCTCAAGGTCAACCACGCCGACCAATTCATACAATTTCCACATTAGAGGAAAACAACACTAGTAACAACAATTTCGAAAATTATCAATACGATAATTTAAACTCGCCAGATTTCCCGCCCAGTGCCGTACGGGAAAATTAATCAACAAAACCGGCACCGCAACCAATACCATTCCAAATCAATTCTATACCACTAACAAACAGGGTAACCAGCCCCAAATTCATAGTGGCAATTCTACTATTCCAAATCATTGCACTAACAAACAGGGTAACCAGCCCCAAATTCATAGTGGCAATTCTACTATTTCAAATCATTGCACTAACAAACAGGGTAACCAGCCCCAAATTCATAGTGGCAATACTACTATTCCAAATCATTGCACTAACAAACAGGGTAACCAGCCCCAAATTCATAGTGGCAATACTATAATTCCAAATCATTGCACTAACAAACAGGGTAACCAGCCCCAAATTCATAGTGGCAATACTACTATTCCAAATCATTGCACTAACAAACAGGGTAACCAGCCCCAAATTCATAGTGGCAATACTATAATTCCAAATCATTGCACTAACAAACAGGGTAACCAGCCCCAAATTCATAGTGGCAATACTATAATTCCAAATCATTGCACTAACAAACAGGGTAACCAGCCCCAAATTCATAGTGGCAATACTACTATTCCAAATCATTCCACTAACAAACAGGGTAACCAGCCCCAATTTCATAGTGGCAACAAATCAAATCCTCAAAAAATACTTACCAAACCAGAACCTATAAGCACTCCAACTCCTAAAACAGAATCCCGTATTCCTGGCACAAGCCGAGCCTCTGCTTCCAGCTCCATACCTGAAAATATAAAAGAGAACAATATTAAAATTCATAACATTACTACTAACCCATCGAAAAAACACTTACCTTTTATCGAAGTCCAAACCTCAGTTTCTAAAGAGCCTCTGTCATTTCTCGTCGATACCGGTGCAGCTATAAGCATATTAAAAGAATGCTCAATAGAAAAAATGCCTAAAATCACCTGGGACGAATACGTAACTTTTACCGGACTCGGTAATGACGCTAACCCCATGGTATCAATGGGTACTATCCCAGTAAGTTTCCAAACCCTGAACCACCAGTTCCATCTCGTAGGTCATCTGAAATTCCCATATGACGGGATTATCGGAAATGACTTCCTATCAAAATCCCTTAGCAAAATTGATTTTACAAATGACCAATTAATAATAGAAAATATCAAGCTTCCCCTTAAATTTACAGATCCCGTTTATACGATTGCACCCCGATCCGAAACAATAATTGAATGTTCAGTCCAAAATCCAGAAGTTAAAGAAGGCCTTGTTGTAGATCAACATCCCATCAAATCATTATTAATAGCCAACTGTATAGTTAAAGTCAAGCCTAATTCCAGGATTAACATAACCGTAGTGAACACCTCTGAATCACCCTTGATAGTAAACTCCGATCTGAAATTAAAATTATCACCTCTTAAAGAAAATAATAACCATCAAATCTTTCATATGCCCCGTCCCGGTAATGATTCGACAAACATTTTAGACCGAACTAACCAAGTTATTGACCTTTTACGAGTTTCCCATTTAAACACCGAAGAAATCGACGCTCTTCACAATCTGTGTTCAGACTTTTCCGACATCTTTTATCTTCCGAATGACAAATTAACACATACTGACGCTATTCAACACGAAATCCCTACCACTTCTTCTGAACCAATCAATACAAAGACATATCGATTCCCAGAGGTTCACAAACAAGAAGTCCAAAAACAAATTGACAAAATGCTCGATGATGGGATCATCAAACCTTCGACATCCCCTTGGTCTTCTCCCATATGGATTGTCCCAAAAAAATCAGATGCTTCCGGTCAACGTAAATGGAGAGTCGTCATCGACTACCGCAAACTGAATGATATCACAATAGGTGATTCCTACCCTATACCCAACATAAGTGAAATTCTGGACCAATTAGGAAAAAGCAAATATTTTAGCACTCTTGACCTCACTTCCGGTTTCCACCAAATAAAAATGTCTGATCGTGATGCACCTAAAACTGCCTTCTCTGTCCCTCAAGGACATTTCGAATTCACTCGCATGCCCTTTGGCCTTAAAAATGCTCCTGCCTGCTTTCAAAGGCTAATGAACTCTGTTCTATCCGGGTTACAAGGCCTGCAGTGCTATGTGTACTTAGATGACATTGTTATCTACTCTTATGATCTCGACAGCCACATAAAATCCCTTTCTAACGTCTTTGACAGACTCAGACACTTTAACCTAAAACTTCAGCCCGACAAGTGTGAATTCCTTCGAAAAGAAGTGTCATACCTTGGACACACTATAACTGATCAAGGTGTGAGACCTAACCCCGAAAAAATCAGAGCTGTCAAGGATTTCCCTCGTCCTAAATGTCCAAAAGATATAAAATCCTTTTTGGGTCTAGTATCCTACTACCGCCGTTTTATACCCGATTTGTCAAAAATAGCCAAACCCTTAACTAATCTCTTAAAGAAGGATGTTCAATTCAATTGGCAAAATGAACATCAACTAGCTTTTGAACAATTAAAAAATCGCCTAATATCCGCACCTCTTTTAATTTACCCTGACTTTACCAAACCTTTTTTGTTAACTTGTGACGCTTCAAATTTCGCTATATCCGCTATTCTCTCCCAAGGTATGATAGGAAATGACAAGCCAATCGCATATGCATCTCGGACCTTGAACAAAGCCGAATGTAACTATAGTACAACTGAAAAAGAATGTCTTGCCATTCTCTTTGGCACGAAAACCTTTAGACCATACTTATATGGTCACCGATTCACAATAGTTACTGACCATCGACCTCTTAAATGGCTATTCAACCATAAAGACCCCGGCTCTAAACTCATTAGATGGAGACTCAAACTCGAAGAGTTTGACTATGAAATCGAATACAAGAAAGGAAAGATAAATAGTAACGCTGATGCCCTATCACGATACCCTGTTAACCCCGTCTTACCTCAATCGGATAGTCCCAATCATACTGCATCCCATGACGAGAACTTACCTCCACAGCTAGATCCTGTGGAACCTGTGGAAAATAGCCCACCAGCACCAGATGTCCCTGAAAATCAAAATCCTGTGACTAACCCCGAAACCTCTTCGCCATTCAGCCCAATAACTCTAGATGATCTTGATATCCGATCCAGTCTCCTTGGATCAAATAGTAATTTACCTTCCATTCCTCTTCTAGAGGGTGATGATATCTCACTATCCGCATACAGCCCTGAAAATAGACAACCAAATCCTCTTACTACCTCACCACCTCCGGAAGCTCCTAGTCCTCAATCTCCTTCTCAAACACCTGAAACATCAAGAGAAACCTCGAACCTAAACAAAGACTATAACACATTCCTCAAATGTTTCGCCAAAAAAGATGAGACCTTTAGTACTCACATACAGGAGCATAACGAATCCCTCCTTAAGAGCAGCTGTAAAACAATCCTTCTCCCTGTATCTATCGATTTAGATGATTCAAACCCTTACCTCCAAGATATCCTCTCCGAACTCGAAGACTCTTCCGACATACTCGACTCTGAAAGAGAACTTCACTCTTTCAAGAAAATAGAAATAAAAGGAAAAACCTATTATCTCTTATTCACGAAAGTTTACTATTTTGACGCAAGCTCATACCCTGAAATATTTAAAACTCTTAAAGCGGCTCGAGACGATATTTTACTCACTGGCGACATCAGTGAAATTGCTATACCAGACTTCAAGAATCTCTTCGAACAACATTCTTTCATTAAAATCTATGGTATGCTCACGTATCTATTCAATAATACAAACATAACAGTGAATGTGCATCATAATACCATTATTTATCCTGTGCCTACCGAAATCGCGAAAATTCTCAAGGAAAATCACGATATTCCTATAGCAGGTCATCTGGGCTCCCAAAGAATGTTCAATAGAATAAAAGAGAGATACTATTGGAAAGCCATGAGAACAGATATCGAAAATTACGTAAAAAATTGTAAACTCTGCCAGTCTAACAAAGCCCTTAGGAAAATAAACCGATCTCCTATGCAAATAACAACAACCTCTACCCGTCCTTTTGAAAGGATCAGTCTCGATCTCGTTGGTCCCTTACCCGAAGCTGGTCTCCTTAAATTGAAATTCATTTTAACCCTCCAAGATGACCTGACAAAATTCTCCATTGCATATCCCATAGCTAATGCCACATCTGAAGAAACCTGTGAATGCCTAGTCCACTTCATATCGCTGTTCGGAATTCCGAAATCTATATTGACTGACCAGGGCACAAACTTTACCGCAGAACTTTTCAAGCGCACCTGCGAATTTCTAAAGATCAAACAAACGTGGTCCTCACCTTACCACCCACAAACTCAAGGTGCTTTGGAACGTAGTCACTCCACCCTGAAGGAGTACCTAAAGTCTTACGTAAATGAGAATCAAACCGACTGGCACAAATATGTGTATACCGCTATGTTAACATATAACAGTAATGTACACACTACCACGAAATTCACGCCATACGAACTCCTCTTCGGCCATAAACCTTATATTCCTGACTCTGTCTTCGATCAACGCACCGACGTTACATATCCCGAATATATTAAGATGCTTCAACACCGTCTCAAAATTTCTCGCGGAAAAGCCTTGGAGAATATCAACGCTTCAAAGGAGCGTTCTAAAGGATATTATGATAGACATTCACGCCCTACTCAATATAAAGTAGGAGACTACGTGTACTTGAAAAACCATGTCAGGCTTCGTAAAGCACTTTCATCCATATGGAAAGGTCCTTATAAAATAGTCAAAATCCATAGGAATAATACATTGTCTCTCCTAATAAATAGACGCCACGTCAAACATCATTATGATGAAGTGAAGCCTACCCATGGAAGTGATTAACACATTTCAATTTACGCAACTAATAAGTTAAGAATAGGTTTACAATTTTATTTACAACTCTGTATACAACAATCATTTTATTTTACTCGTCTTATTTTAATATACTTATACACATATCCATTTACAGAATTTGTCTGGCAAGAGGCGAAGACAGTTATGTGAATAAGATCCACAAAAGTCCTGGTATACTCTTCGATCCCGTCGGCACTCTTAAAATTATAAATGATGAATTCCATATTGTTATTCCAGTCGACGTGTCTCCACTCGAATATCATATGGAAAATATCCACGATGTATTCAACATCATTCGGTCCCAATGTCGTTCAAATGATGAAATAGACATAAATCAATGCCAAAACCTACTACAACCTTTAGAAGCTCTATATTCAGATATTTCGCGTGATTTTAACTCCATCTCTCATATTATGTCAAATAGCATCTCCAAACGAGCATGGTTTGGAGGAATAGGAGTAGCATTCAAACATATATTTGGCACTTTGGATGAGGATGATGCTCAAAATTATGAAAACGCTATTCAAGCCTTGCAAAGGAATGATGAAAAGTTAATGGCCTCACTTAAGAAAACTATCATGGTATCCCAATCTGCTATTTCCAATATAAACCGATCTATTCACGAATTAAACACTAATGAGGCAAAACTAACAGATGTAATTGAAAGTTTGTCTCTTTCTGTGAAAAATGTATCGGATGCTGTAAATATAATTAGTTTTAAGGTTAAGATAAATAATATTCTAAATGTGTTAGAAGCTAATCTGCTTACCATGTCTTTTAAAATTGAAGATCTTCTGAATTCTATTTTATTTGTAAAAAGTAATACACTACATCCATCTATTTTAACTCCAAGCCAAATGTATAAAGATCTTGTTGGCAATTTAAAAATATTACCTAAGTATAAGGATTTTCCAGTTAGTCTAGATATAAGCAATATTCATGTATTAATTAACACAGCTGATTTAACATGCTATTATTTGAATAACAAATTAATGTTCATTGTCAAATTACCTTTAGTTAGTTTACAACAATATAATTTGTATAAAAACATACCTTTGCCAACTCCACACACCAACGATAAATTAAACTCCTTCGCTATGATTGTTCCTTCCGAACAATTCTTAGCCCTGTCTAAGGATAAATCATTCTATACTTACCTTAAAGACCTGAAAAATTGTAAAAACATACTTACTGAAACTTACCTTTGTGAAATTACAGACGTCTATGCGGTACTATCCAGCCCTTCCTGTGAAATAGAAATCATTACCAAAGCTCTTACCTCTCTTCCGGAAACATGTCCTTATAAATTTATTATTGGAGAAGTAGATATTTGGCATAGGCTAAATGATAATAAATGGATATTTGTCCAATCCAAACCCGCTAAATTATCCATCGAATGTGACAATGTTGTATCTGAAATAGTAATATCCGGTACAGGTGTACTTAATATTCCTCTGCAATGTGTAGCCTTCTATAAGAACATTAAGTTTGTAACAAAGAACTATCCGAAATTACACGTTCCAAATGTTATAACAGATTTCAACATCATAAATGATAGTTGTTCTAATTTCCACCGGCTCACCGAGATTAGCCCTAAGATTCCAATTTCTAAAATAAGAAGTATAAATTTAGATAGTATTAGTGATTTTAAAACTGTCACAGACCAGATTTCCCAAGACTTAGTTTTGGAAGTTCCTACACTTCAAAACCATATGGGATTTTCTATCTTTAATATTGTATCTATAACTATAGTCGTAAGTCTCGTTCTATATTTTTGTATTAAATATAAGCTTTACAAATGTCAAAGCAATAAGCATACAGTTACCACACCCCCAGAGGAAACCAATGAAAATACCGTTACAATATCCGCTCCTCGTCTAAGAACGTAATAATCACGGAAACTTACATTTAACGGTAAGTTTCCTCTTAACCCAGGGGCTGTTATATATGGTAATTGTATAGCATATTGCTGAGGAGCTGCTAGACGCTGCTGACCAGACAATCTGGGCTCGCATCCGCGAGCGCCCTGCCTTGGCTAGTCAGTCGCAGCGCAGCCACCTCACGCGAAACTTGTGTCTAAAATTCTAAATCAAACAATAAACTGTGTTCTAAAAATAATTCCTTTTTTAAAAAGACCTCCGTTAGGTCCCGTCTAACAGTTCGCAGCGAAGTCTTCCACAGCTTGATTGTAAAACTCCTTTAACTGTCGACTGGCTCCTACGAAGGCTGTGCCATTGTCGCTCAAAATCTTGGATGGTATCCCACGACGTGCAATGAACCTTCGGAGACTTGAAATTGCTGAGTCTGTAGAAAGGGAAGATACGATCTCGAGATGGACGGCGCGTGTTGTCATACACGTATAAAGCGCGACGTATCGTTTCTCCCTGCGGCGGCCAATAGAGACATCAATAGGCCCGAAGTAATCAAGACCCACGTTTGTGAAAGGCCGCTTGTGGTGATCAAGTCGAACATCGGGAAGGTCACCCATCGGCGGACAACGTGGTTTTGCTCGGCGCTTCACACATAGTTGGCAGTCCCTCACAACAGCTTTGATTGCATTCCGACATCCAAAAATCCAAAAATGTTGCTTTAGTTCGTTGTAAACCATCTCGTTATTACAATGTCCTGATTTAACGTGGTGGTGGTGAATAAAAAGACGAACAGCTGGGTGACGACCATCCAGAATAATCGGTGACGCAGTATCAGCATCAAGGTCTCTCATTCGCTGAATACGGCTGTCCAAACGAAGAAGTTGGTTCTCGTCCAATATTGGGCAAAGTTTAAATAGCTTGCTGGATTTGGGCAAGGGCTTGGAGTCGATAAGGAGACGAAATTCGGAGTCAAAACTGTCTATCTGTGACTTTTTAAAGATAACTCTTTCGGCATTCTGAATATCTGAGGCTGTCAGCGGTGGGATCGAAGATTGGTTAGGTAAATTAGAATTTTGATGTAAAAGGGACCGAAACTTATATGCACACTGATAAGTGCGCGCAGTCGCGCGAACAAAACGTAGCCACTTACTAAAACGAGCGGCATCTGGAGTTACCGGTGAAGGTAACCGATCCAGCTGGGTCAGCCCTACCATTGCCTTGAAGAGTTTTAGCTCCTCTAAAGCAAAGGAAGAACCAGACGGAGATAGCTCTTGAGGCCATTCAAAAGTGGAAAGCAATAAAAAGTCTGGGCCAAAGAACCATCTCTTTAAATCAAGGTCGTGACTCTTCAACCTTGTTGCGTCATCATCGACATTCAAACCTCCTGGGACATATCTCCAATTTTTGTGATCGGTAAGCTCTGTAATCTCGCCAATACGATTGGCCACAAAAGGCTTGAATGTCCGCGCGTCACTGCGGATCCAACTCAACACAGTTGTAGAGTCACTCCAGAAAAAGGTGGAATTTATATGGACCTTGTGACCATCTTTAATGGCTTCAGCAAAACGTGCTGCAATAAGAGCTGCCTGAAGTTCCAGACGCGGTATAGAAGAGGGTTTAAGAGGCGCTAAACGTGCTTTTCCACCGATCAAGGCGAGCTTTACAGAAGCGTCAGAAAATGTAAAACGAAAGTATGCGACACACGCATACGCTTCCTCGCTTGCGTCAGCGAAAACGTGAAGCTGTCTGTCAACGATATGCTTACCTGTAAACCCACTTCTGTACCAACGAGGAATTTTAGTGCTGGAAGTGACAGCTCTTAAACGCTCTGACCAAGAACGCCACTCTTTGACTATAGTGGGGGATAATTCTGTATCCCAGTCAACGCCAGAACGCCAAATTTGTTGAAACAAGATGCGGCCTTGAATAACTAGAGGTGTAAGAAAACCTAAAGGGTCATATACACTCATCAATTGCGATAAGATTTGTCGCTTCGTCAGCTTTGCACCTTCAATATTACTAGTATTTTCGCGAAAACTAAAAACGTCACTAGTGGGATGCCAAACGAGTCCCAAAGTTTTCACAGAAGTTTCTGGGCCTACATTCACATTTTCAGCAACAACAGGAGCTCTTAGATCGTGAGGAATATCTGAAAGAGCGGCGGGATGATTTGACACCCATCCTCGCATTTCGAAGCCAGCTGCTGCGTGAACCTTAACTATATCAGCAGCAAGCTGCGAAGCCTCCTTCACATCATCTAAACTTCCCAAATAGTCATCCATGTAATGATTATGGATTATAGCCTCACATGCGGCTGGGTGTGAATTCTGTAACTCTTGCGCATTTCTATTTTTTATGTATAAGGCCGTACATGGGCTGCAAACAGCGCCAAAAATTACAGAAGTCATCCTATATTCTTTTATTTCTTGGCCAGGATCCTCTCTCCAAATAAAACGCAAAGCGTCGCGGTCCTCAACCTTGATCCTAATTTGTGGAAACATCTCCTTTACATCCGCGGTTAAGGCAATGCGCCCTTCACGAAATCTAACAAAATGAAAATTAAAGATTGAAGGAGGTCCGGGCCAGGAAGCAAAAGAGAGTTGAGACTGACACCGGCAGTCTTTGCAGCAGCATCGTGAACTATCCTTAGTTTCTTTTTCTGGGGATGCACAACAGCAAAATGTGGCAAATACCAACGCACATTATTAAGCGAACGTAGACCAACGGAATCATGAAAAGTGTTTCTAGGACACTCTTCAGCATAACCCTTATCTAACATATTATGCATGAATGTGAAATAAGATTTTTTTAGATCAGGTTCTCTAGCCATACGCTTTTCGATACCATAAAACCTGGCAAGTGCGTGAGGGTAACTGTCAGGAGCGTCAAATTTTTCTTTCCGCCATAACAGACCAACCTCAAATCTACCACTCGAAAGACGTTTGGCTGTAGAGTCTAAAATATTCAAGGCACACTTTTCATTATCACTTAACAAGGACTCGTGTTTAGAAATGCCTATGGAGTCCAGGCGAAAATAATCTTTAATTAATTGATCCATAGTAGAATCACTATTTACATCATAAGAAAGAGCTTTATTTACAAAAACATGTTTCACCCACGAACTATTTGTTTCGCCGTGTAATACCCAACCTAAAGCAGTGCGAGTAGCAACGGGTTGTTTCCTAGTACCTTCCCTGATATCACGAACAACAGACAAAAACCAATTATCCGCCCCGATGAGAACTTTAGGAGTAACATTGTCATGTACAAGTAGCGGCACTATATCGTTTAAGTAAGGATATTTTGTCAAACACTCATGACTTTTACTCTGTGTGAATGAGGAAAGCGAGTCAATTGTCCTAGCATTAGAAACAGTAAAAAGATCTGAACTGTTTTTACCTTTTATAGAAAAACTAACATACTGCACTGGAGTATAACTGGACATACCAGCCACACCGTCAACCCTGATCGAACCAGCAGGTCCCACCGCACCAATATGGCGAGCAACCTCAGAATCGATCAGCGTCGCCGTTGACCCGTCGTCGAGTAGGGCATAAGTGCTAAAAGTACCATTCGGACCGCTCACTTCAACCGCCACCATCTTTAAAAACACAGCATTGTCAGGTGATTTCGCGGCATTGGTAATAACAATGTTTTTATCACTGGGAGGTGCCGTATTGCTACTAATGCACGGCGTGTTATCAATAGGGTTAGAACATTGTGTATCAACGGATGTGTCTATGTGTGAAACCTGAGGCACAGTAGTAGGTGGATGTAACAACGGATGATGAAAACGAGTACAGCCGTCCACACCACAGCGATTTATTTTACATAACTTCCAACGGTGAGACTTTGATTTGAGACATTTAAAACAAATTTTAATTTTTCGTAAGTAAGCCCACTTGTCTTCTAAAGACAAAGCCTTAAAATCTTTACAATCTGTAAGCTTGTGTTTCAAATCACAATATTTACAAATGTCAGTGTTACGCGCAGTTATTGTATGTACATTATCGCGTTCACGCCGTGTAACATTATTATTTGGTCTTATAAAATCCACAGTTATACCAAAACGACTATGCTTCAGTGCTTCGATGTTCAAAAACTCAGACAAAAGTTCAAGTTTTGACAGTGAACAATTCGCTCCGTTATGAAAGGCGAACTCTTTCCACTGACTATATAAAATAGGCGTAAGTTTGCTAACAATTGTATGAAAGATTTCAACTGAATACAAATACTCTTTTTGGTTTAAATTGTTTATAACGGCGATGCAATTTCTGATACGCGCAGCAAACAAAACAAGATCTTTTAGATCGTGGCTTATTTTAGGTAAGCTACGGATAATCATCATCTCGTGTAAAACAATGGTCTCAGGCTGCGCAAAAGTTTGCTGCAGCATGTCCATGACGAGATCAGGATCCTCCGCAGTGTATAACAAAGAAGACACAGTTTCTAAGGCAGGGCCGCGCAACGCGCCCCGCAAGCGAGCTAGATTTTCTATATTAGAAAATAAATGTTGCGTGTCTTGATAAGTTCTTCTGAACATGAGCCATTCAATAGGTTTACCGCTAAACGGAATCAATGCGATATTTAATCTAGGCGCGCGCTGATTTGAAACATTATTAGAACAAAAATTATGAGAATTATTTACAAGAGGTTCGAACTCTTTGGTCACACGATGACATGAATTATTTTCATCATTGTTCGAGTTTGACAAATGTGACATCTCTGGCGGAAAGGATACGCCTGGCTTTGAAAATGAAATGCCATGCGATAAAAAATTATGTGGAATGCTATTTACATGAGTATGAGGGTTTGTATTGGTACCATAACATGGTTTTGTGGAAGAAGTAGGAACCTCACGACGTGAGATCTCATTATGTACAGGGAGATCGCGGCTCTTTTCCACACCATGGTTAAGCTGGTCATTGACCCATGAAAATGTTCGAGACTGACTAACCGATCCATCATCTGCCTGCATCGCAGCTAGGCTAGCTTGTAGCTCCAAAGCCTCGATCGCTTTTTCTTTTTCAAACTGCTGTCGGGCGAACAAAGCCTCCGCAGCCAACTGGCGGGCCCTTATTGTGGCCTTTGACCGCGAGGAACCCGACGTATGAGAAGACGGCCTGAAAGTCGGAAAGTGGTTAGAAACAGCGCTTGCGGAAGGGACCGCAAGATTGGCGCGTGGCGAAAAAGGTTCAGAAGTTTGTGCTGTGGGTGAAACAGTGGCGTCGACCGTGACAGGGTCCGGAACTGGGGACCGGCCGAGCCCACCCACCAAAGGCACAACTGAAGGAACCTCGCGCGATTCTTGCGAATCCTGTGCCAAGCGCATGGATTGAGCCCTGGTTAACATTATGAACGGGAGAAGGACCAAAAAAAATGTGTAGGAAGAAGGCTTCGATAGCGAAATAATAAAAAAGAGAGTTAATTAAAAGCAGCTCAATCCAGGGTTGACACATATAATTTTCTAAACAATGACAGACAGGACAATTAGAGATTAGATTAAAATAAAGGTTTACAAAAGGAGAGTAAAACTATACAGATACAATGGAGTTTTCATCAGTACGTACCTACATTTAAATGAAAACCGGTTACAAAATCTCGTCACTTAATTGTGTGTGTGCATTTAAACGTTGCGAACCCATTCTACCCCAAGGCAAGTCGACTGTACCACGCCGTAAACGTATACTAGTGAGATGAAATTTAATTTGAGACCCGTAACAGCTACATCGTTGCTGCGCCCCACGACTGCGTTTAATTGAGCGTAGCGAGTTACACACAACTCTTGCTTGATAAAGATTTTAAAAACCAGACTGTAGCTGTAGTGTGCACTTGAAAATTAACGACCGAGCTTAGTTTTCATTTCTGCAGCAAATGTAATATTATCCAGCACTGTGAAGTTTGATTTGAAGGGGTCAGGGGAAGAACAACTTTTGTCACCTAATGAGCAAACTGAAATATTACTAATTAAAAGATAAGATCTTAATAAAATAGTCAAAGTCAAAGTCAAAGTCAAGTGTAATTTATACCCAAATAAATAAGAAAACATTTTTTTATTAAAAAGATGTTTATTGTTAATGTAACTCTTTATTTTTTATTTTGATTTAACATCAGCTAAGAGTTATAATAAAAAATTGTGATTGAGTCAGAATAATCAGGTAAAAATCAGGGAAAAAACAACTGATGTCAAGGCACTTTAACTGTAATAGGTATAATATAGAGTAATCATATCTAATTATTGTATTTAAAGTTGGGAAAAGCTTTTTTGCTGTGGGTTTTATAATATTTTGATGAAGATTATATATCCAGGAATTTTTCTTTACTGAGCGGTAAAATGTCCTTGTAAGCTTGGTCAGGGAGAGTAATTTCTCCTGAATTAGGGCGTAAATAACGCAATTTCAATAATTTGGAGTGCTCTTGGAAACGAAAGAAAATATCAAAAATATACCCTAAAACAGCCCTAAAAGTCTTATGTCACTGTCATAGTCGACCACGGACAACGGTTATTTTTTCATATTTTTTCCATGAACGGATCTGACATTGTATGTTTTTAACCTGGGTGCCTACCATCAACTCTTATTGCGGTTTTGTTTAGGAACCTAAACTGATCTGCTTCGCTTATTCGTACCACGACAGCTTAATATCAATGACAGCGATTCAGTGATCATTCAATGACATTTCACAGCCGCTGAGCTGTCATCAACTCTTATTTGACTTATAACCCGGTCGATTTAACATGTCACCTGCAGGTTATACCCGTCCCTCTCACTCTCCGGGCATGTCAGAATCGAGTGAAAGAGACGGGCTGAAGAAAAAAGACACAAATCGTTTGGTCATTTACATTTAGCAATTCATTTGCGATCCAGTTTTTAGAAGGTCAGAGTACGAAAGAAAGCAATTCATTTTAGGAACCTATTCTGCATCGCGCTATTTTTGAATCGCTGTCTTAAAGTTGATGGTAGGCACCCTGTACCGATATTTTAAAAGCATTACATAAAGCGCAGTGATTAGCTAAGACTTTTTTAAATAAGTTAGAAATAATATTATTCTGTGCATAAATACCGATTTTCCGGGAACACTTTGATAGTCAGGCTCATAGTGATTACATGCTCTTTGGTCAGGCTTTTGGATAACGTTTCAAAATTTCCTATTAGCCCAAGAACTATCCGATATTTTTGTAAAAAATTCAATAACAAGCTAAATTTTTGTAAACGGACATTAAATATAATTTTAAGAGACTATAAATTGGAATCCAACATAATCTCGCATTGGAAGGTATAAAAAAAATGTTATAAGTACCTACCCCGAAAATGGTGCAACTTTACAGCAAATATGCTATCACCAATTTTATCGTGAACATGTGTATATGTTCACCATATCTAATTAGCATTAAAGGTGTAATGCCAATTTGAGTTTACGTAGAGAGTTTTTAAAAGTTTATTTGTTCTTCATTTACATATATAGGGGGACTAGCGGCCGCCCGCGGTTTCACCCGCGTGGTTCCCGTTCCCGTGGGAATATCGGGATAAAAATTACATATAAACCTTCCTCTTGAATCACTCTATCTATTAAAAAAAAACGCATCAAAATCCGTTGCGTAGTTTCAAAGATTTAAGCATACAAAGGGACATAGGGACAGAGAAAGCGACTTTGTTTTATACTATGTAGTGATTATATACTTTTACGAAAGATAATTAATAAATGTATTCAAATGTAAATACTTATACCATTTTTGCCCACTTTTTATAGCTTTGTAATTGTTTTTTTTAATGTCGCTGTCATAAATATTGGTGGATTACTAATGAATTATTTATTAAACTAGATAATCTAATTTTCCATGTTAAGAAATTACTGATATACAATTATTGTTGAGTCTCCAATCTTCATAGAGCGAATGAGTTTGGCTCTCGGGCTGTATTGAGAGATCGCGAAGTAAGTTGCATGCATTTAATTCTCTTCATTCTGTAGAATAGGTAAATGATTCAGTAAGCAGGTGGCAATTTTCTCACTTGTAGGTTGAGGGGACATTTAATATTCTGCAACAATGGTTTGAACATAATCATGCGATGGTGATTTAGTCGCTTGGGTAATTTAGGTAAAATTATCGTCATATAAACTTGGGAATATTGTGTTAAATTGGATTTAATCGCCTTCAAAGAATATTGTATTCCAATCAAATGTATTTTTTAATATACTCACTCACCGATGTAGGTACATTTTTCGTACAAACGTGCTCACTTTTTGTCATAGATGGGAAAGTATTTGCTTCTTTACTATGATTTTAGGTCAGCTGGGAGCAGGGTATTGGTAGTCAGCTAAAATTGTACATTGGCCAAGTTTCGGTGCCTGTGAGATAATAACTATACTTACCTACTTTTATGTTAATACTTTGGTTCTTTTAAAATATTTCATTAAGTTTTTTAAATTTTTACCTTTTTTGCATTCACAATGCAATTTTTATTACCTACTGAAAAATTTAAAATGAAGTATTTTTGTGAGACGGGTCGATTTTTAGGGTTCCGTAGTCAACTAGGAACCCTTATAGTTTCGCCATGTCCGTCTGTCCGTCCGTCCGTCCGTCTGACCCCAGTCTAGCTCATAGACTCTTAGTACTAGAAAGCTGTAATTTGGCATGAATATACATATTTATCACGCCAACAAAGTGGTAAAGTAAAATTTTGAAAAAAATATTTTTTTAGGTTTTCTTCCTTACACGTGAAGTGGGTACTTATGTCATTTTTTTTTCTTGTCTACCCCATAGTGTGGGATGTCGTTGGATAGCAATTTCAAAAACGTTGGGGGTTCGTACAGGCATTTTTTTGATTGAGGCATCCGTTTGTGAATTATTAAGCTTTAAAGTGCAAAATTTTGTTAGAGTCAAGTGTCCCCCCCCCCCTACCAACCAAATGGTTGTTTCTGGATACGTGAAAAAATTCACGATAGTAGTGTACATATGACGAAGTTAAAAGGAAAACTATCACAGCTGTGTAGGCTTTACAAGTTTTTGAGATATAACACATTTTCAAAAACCGCAAATATAACTTTGTCATTCATACCAATACTATGAAAAACAAAGTTATTTTTTTCTGGCAAAAAATGACAGTGGTATTTTTGCTAAGTGTACGTAATCGGTACGTTAAGTGGGTACGGAACCCTTCATGAGCGAATCCAACTCGCACTTGGCCGATTTTTTTCTAAATACATCATTTTCAGTTTTTTTCAGTAATTTCATGAAGTTGTAGTGTAAGTGTACCTACTATTAGTTTTTTGCGTAGCTGGGTCATTCGTGTCCGTAATTTTTTTATTTCAATAAGTACGTAGGTAAATAAATAAATAAATAACTTCTTACATGCACACCAATTATCTAAGCCCATTTTAATTTCATTATGAAACTGTATCATGGAAAACTTGATAACGGATAAATATATAAGTACTTAAATACTTTTTTGTTTGTAAATACATACTTAATATACATAGTAAACACCCAGACCAAGACAAATAGACATGTTCATGCACACAAATATTTGTCTTGTCATAGTCATAGTCATAAATTTTTTATTCATATAGATTAAATAAAAATAATGCTTATGAATCGTCCAATATTTTTTTACCTACCACCTGTTATGGACATCTTTTAACTGACAAGAAAAACAGGCGAAAAATACTCATCAGCTTTAACAGAACTTGTTTGCTTGAGCTTGTTCGGGAATCGAACCCGAGACCACTGGCGCAGAAGGTGGGTAGCCTAGCCTACCCCTGCGCCAAATCTATGATGGATTTGATATCGCTCCTTTACATTAGTAAGATGGTCAGACGATGTAATATTGTGATATTAACTATAGTTTGGTGTTACAATGAGATGAGCTAGCTACGAAAGGTAGATAGGGATAAGTATGTCACCTATTTCCATGTATTCGGCAGGGTTAGGCGTACCCATGGAGCTCGACTTAATACCACAGAATAAGCAACTTTTCATAAGTAGGCCGACAGAGACGTCTAGACAGGTCAATCGTGCGGGGCTTGCGGGGTGAGACGGGGGAGTGGTTGTCCCGAGTTACATACAACGCCGTTCATAGTAACTCGGGACAAGTCTTCCAGGGCTATCACGTCTTTATCGTTATAATTTATTTTTAAATTAATATTATGGTGCATACGACATGTAGTGTGAGTGCGTGCAAATCTTCATCTCGCTTATTAAAAAAAAGGGAATTTACAAAATCCAAGATGGCGGCCAACTTGGTTTTTGGTCCAATTTTGACAAGAAAACAACAACACAATGTTAAAAGTATTAAAAAATCCAAGATGGCGGCCAACTTTTTTGTTTGCAGGCCGATTTCAATGAAACTCAGTTTCTGGTTCTATTTTGACTAGAAAACAGCAACGCAATGTTAAAAATATAAAAATTCAAGATGGCGGCCAAATTTTTTGTTTGCTGGCCGATTTCGATGAAATTCAGTTTCTGGTACTATTTTGACAAGAAAACAACAACGCAATGTTAAAAGTATAAAAAAATCCAAGATGGCGGCCAACTTTTTTGTTTGCCGGCTGATTTCGATGAAACTCAGTTTCTAGTACTATTTTGACGAGAAAACAGCAACGCAATGTTAAAAATATTAAAAATCCAAGATGGCGGCCAACTTTTTTGTTTGTGAGCCGATTTTGATGAAACTTGGTTTTTAGTACAATTTTGACAAGAAAACAACAACACAATGTCATAAATAAAAAAAACAAGATGACGGCCAACTTTTTTTTGTAATCCGATTTTGATGAAACTTAGTTTCTGGTACTATTTTAACAAGAAAACAGCAACGTAATGTTAAAAGTATAAAAAAATCCAAGATGGTGGCCAACTTTTTTGTTTGCAGGCTGATTTCGATGAAACTCAGTTTCTAGTACTATTTTGACAAGAAAACAGCAACGCAATGTTAAAAATATTAAAAATCCAAGATGGCGGCCAACTTTTTTGTTTGTGAGCCGATTTTGATGAAACTTGGTTTTTAGTACAATTTTGACAAGAAAACAACAATACAATGTCAAAAATAAAAAAAAAACAAGATGGCGGCCAACTTTTTTTTGTAATCCGATTTTGATGAAACTTAGTTTCTGGTACTATTTTAACAAGAAAACAGCAACGCAATGTTAAAAGTATTAAAAACCCAAGATGGCGGCCAACTTTTTTTGTTTACAGGGCGATTTCGATGAAACTCAGTTTCTGGTACTATTTTGACAAGAAAACAGCAACGCAATATTAGAAATCCAAGATGGCGGCCAATTTTTTTGTTTGTAAGCCGATTTTGATCAAACTTAGTTTCTAGTTCTATTTTGACAAGAAAACAGCAACGCAATGTCAAAAAAATAAAATCAAGGTGGCAGCCAACTTTTTAATTTGTGAGCCGATTTGGATAAAACTCGATTTTTGCTACTATTTTGACAAGGCAACAGCAACGTTAAATTATATATACATAAATGTTACAATTACCACAGTATAACCATTTTTTTTATAAAGTAGGCCAACGCCCTTGAAGTTAGGCGATACCGACGTCTGTATAGGTATTTTCGTAACTACGGAAGGGTTGTAACAAAATTAAAATGTGGCAGGTACATTTTGGTGTATTGCGAAATAAAATAAAATAAATAATTATGGTTAGCATTTTAGAAGTATCAAAATAAAATATATTACATGTTTTATTTAGTTTCACCTATAATTGTATCTATCCGTCTGTCTGCCATGAAATTTTGCAAGGTAAATTCAAAGTCAAAATTGTACTAAAAACCAAGTTTCATCAAAATCGGCTCACAAACAAAAAAGTTAGCTGCCATCATGGATTTTTAATATTTTTAACATTGCGTTGCTGTTTTCTAGTCAAAATAGAACCACAAACTGAGTTTTATTGAAATCAGCCTGCAAACAAAAAAAGTTGGCCACCATCTTGATTTTTATATTTTTAACATTACGTTGCTGTTTTCTTGTCAAAATAGAACCAGAAACTGAGTTTTATCAAAATCGGCCCACAAACAAAAAAGTCGGCCGCCATCTTGGATTTTTATCATGTTTAACATTTTGTTGCTGTTTTCTTGTTAAAATAGTACCAGAAACTGAGTTTCATTGAAATCGGCCTGCTAACAAAAATGTTGGCCGCCATCCTGGATTTTTTTATACTTTTAACATTGCGTTGCTGTTTTCTTGTCAAAATAGGTACTAGAAACTAAGTTTCATCAAAATCGGCTTACAAACAAAAAAGTTGGCCACCATCTTGGATTTCTTTTTATTATTAACATTGCGTTGCTGTTTTCTTGTCAAAATAGAACCAGAAACTGAGTTTCATCGAAATCGGCCTGCAAACAAAAAAGTTGGCCGCCATCTTTGATATTTTAGTATTTTTAACACTGCATTGCTGTTTTCTTGTCAAAATAGTACCAGAAACAAATCGGCTTACAAACAAAACAGTTGGCCGCCATCTTGGACTTCTTTATATTTTTAACATTGCGTTGCTGTTTTCTTGTCATAATAGTACCATAAATCGAGTTTTATCGAAATCGGCCCACAAACTAAAAAGTTGACCGCCATCTTGGATTTTAATTTTTTTGACATTGCGTTGCTGTTTTCTTGTCAAAATAGTACCAAAAACCGAGTTTCATCGAAATCAGCCTACAAACAAAAAAGTCGGCCGCCATCTTGAATTTTTTAATAATTTTGACATTGCATTTGCATTATTAAATTATTTTATTAATTTAATATCGCAATACAAATGTACCCACCCGGGGTCGTAAAAGGTCCACCGTCACGTGTCATTTTAAAGTGACAACCCTTACGTACTTACGTAATAGTACATTACAGCCGAGGACAGGTAAGTAAGAAATTACATTGCCGAGGATGGTTTGAAGCACGAGCCGCAGGCGAGGGCTTTAATCATTCGAGGCAAGGTAATTTGCTTACCGTACAAGGCTTGTATAGTGCTTTTCTCAAGAAATGCGAGGAAATAAAAAAAAAACTGTTTAACTAAATAATATTTATTAAAATTTATATCACACATGTTCGGGCAATTATTAAATGTAAATGTTATTGTTTTCCCGGGCACACTTATGTATAAATCGCCCATAATAATATTATTTTAATGATATCATTAAAATACGCCAACAACACAGATTCCGAAAACGTATGCGCCTTTTTTTCACTTTTCCAAATCAGATCGTAGGTTTTCATATATCTTTCTTTTGATTTTGCTGGCAGTACCTAAGTTTTCTGTAATTAATTTTGCTTCTGCTCTCATATTTGGTGGAGTAGGTATATACGATGTCTGTATATGTTTCATTGGCAGAACTCATTTTGATAATTTATTACACACACAACTGTATTGATATCAAAACAACCGCTGAAAATCATTCCCGCCGTTTTTTTAATATTGGTTTGTGAGGCCATGTGGAACGGTCATACAGCCTATTGATACTTACTACTTGCTACTAAAATGCGCAACTTCAATACCCGCTTCTGGGCGGTAGATGGCGCTGTACATATTTCCCATACAAAATTACTCGTAAACATGGAAGTATTATTTAGGTAATACTTCCATGCTCGTAAAGGATACTTTGTCTATGATAAATCTCATTTTGTTTTTTCGATTGATGTTCGTGCTAAGGGTACATAGCGCTTGTGGTACAACACGAAGTAATATACTCTGTGCGCACCGTATTTAAAAAAATGTTAACCTAATTATGTTATAATAATTACCTATAGAATAATAATAATAATGTGGCTGTATGGTGCAAATGTCCCTTTGCTTTTTCTGTTTTTATACACAGGAATAACGAAAGAAAAAATAAAGAAAAAAAGTTGGTAATAATATCTTTGGATAGTACCTTTTCCGAGGTAAACATTCTAAATTTGAAAATCACTGCAGTAATGAATTTCAGTACTTACTTACTGCACTAAAATCAGTGCAGTAAGTAAGTACTGAAATTCATTACTGCAGTGATTTTCAAATTTAGAATGTTTACATCTGAAAAGTTCCACGTACTGCATTCTTTTCTCAAATATAATATTAACATTTCAGAGCATAAGTGTGAAAATACCTTTACAGGCGTCGGCATCGCCCAACTTCAAGGGCGTCGTCCAACTGTATAGAAAGATTGCTTAAACTGTATTAATACTGAGGTAACAGAGTATTAAGTCGAGCTTCATGGGCGTACCGTACATTAGACGGTCATGACTGATCCGTCAGTTAGACTTTTTAACCAATCAAAATTTAGAATTCAGTCAGAACGCTGGACGTTGTCGTTTGTTGAAAATAATCATGACTGATGGAAATTGACTGACGATTGCACGCATAACTAATGGGCGCCTTACGCCTCAGATTATGGGAAGTCGGGATATTAATTTCGATCCTTAGTTTCAACGAGTTACCTAGATATTTCAATATTGTGCAGTTTGACTGGGTGATTATCCAGACACAAAAGGTAATTTATAATTTTTTTTACTTACTGAGTTTTGATACAATTAAAATTGTATGCTTTCCAGGAATTTTCCTCATTTCGGTGTCGCCACTTATAACAAGAATATTTCAGCATAGAATGACTCCCATGAATTCAGAATAGCTCCCATCTCATGCGCTTGAAGGTAGCCTACCTGACAGTGAAGTACGTACCGCTAAGCGTCGATCGTGAAATCAGGTGCACTGCTTGCTGCGTTTTCCCGCAATAAACGTAAGCAGGTATGTTGTTTCGGTGTCACTATTCATTTTTTTTGTCATTTCCGCTTTTAGTAGTATCATGACATGATTCGATTAGGTAAGCAAAACAATTCACCGAATATTTGTGAGTAACTGTAATACGTTTATTTTAAAGTAATTAATTATTAGTTTGTATAACATTACGTATTCTTGTAGTGTTAATTTTTATCTAGGATTTTAATTTCGGTGTTCTCATTTCGGGTGATTCGGTGGACTAAAATGTCAACCGAAATGATAAAATCTCACTGAAATTGTACTTTTATCATCTCGGTTTATTCTATTATCGTTTTAGTTGATTCTTCTATAATTTCTGGTAGGTAATGAAAATTTATGTTTAGAAAAGTTGTAAGTTTTTTTTTATTTAATATAAGTACAATGTAAAACATACAATTTAAAACAACAGTGACTAAAACCCGATTAGGTTTGTCCCGTCACTGCGTATTCGTCATATTAGATAGTTAACTATGGTATACAACTAAGCAGTATGAAAAAAGTATACAATTCGCTTCATTCTTATGCAATTAAAAAAAAAGTAAAAGAAATCTTTTAAGATCTAAAGAAAGAAAAAATATAGTTATCACAATATTTAATCGTCCTGTCAAGTTAGACCCTATCCAAAAACACCAATGGTTTGCGTAAGTAATTCTGATTAGTAAGATTTGTTAATAATAATAAATAGTCATTATCATATTGCCAAACTACGAAATAAACAAATGGGATAACGAATGATGAAATAGATGTTGACGAGAAGCCGAGCAGCACGTCTTCCACCTCCGGGCTCGTCACCTCGCTCCGCCTCGCAGTTGTCGGCAACTGCCTCAGTGCCGTGTGTTCAGCTGACATCTGCAGTTGCGTCGAGTGATAGTGACGAGTACTTCTCTCCGCCGACGTCGCCACCGCCTGTACGCCGGAGGAGGGGCCGGCCACCGAAGAGTTTGGGGCTTCTGGGGCAAACGGCTCCGGTCAGGGCCCCCGCTCCCGGTGGAGTGCAGCGCATGCGATGGACAATTTCCATCAATGAAAATGTCATGCGCGCATATTTTGAGGCAACAGAGGCAGGAACTAATCTTACTGCGTATCGTGTTCGGATGCTTTCTCTGTTTCAGGCTCTCGAACCATCAATCAACGTTTCGGCTCAACGACTGTCGGATCAGGTGCGAGCCATTCAACGGGGTCACTTGTTGGATGACTCGGTACTTGATCGGCTCCGTACAGAGGTGCAACGTAACCGTATCATTACTACTGCATCGCAGGCGGCAACTCAAGCTTCTGCCGCGGCCACATTGCAAGCTGGCGTTGCTGATAGTGATCGTGGAGATGATATGGTTACTACTGTAAGTCCCCAATACAATGATATATTGAGGAGTACTCTTGAAGATGTAGTTCGGGAATTTCGATCGACTTCGGTTCACCTTAGACCTCGGCTTCCACGTTTTCCCATGCACAAAAAAAATAGGGCGCTGATGTGTGCTTTAGATTTGCTACTACCAAATTACTTTGATAGTAGTGAAGACCTGGCTGATACTCATTCGATCCTGTACTGTGCGGCTATTACAGCTTGTCGTGTTGCTCATGTCAAATTTCCAAATACTGACACAGCAACACGCCCTCGCCTGGCTGTACCAGCCTGGCAGTGTAGGATTGAGCGTCGTATCAGTGAGGCTAGGGTACTCATCGGTAAGCTCAGCTGCTTTAGGGAGGGCAACATGCGCCCTAGGGTCATGCGCTTTGTGAAACGTGCATTCTTGGGGACTGGTATTAGTCCTCAAAATTATATTTCATGTGTCACAGAGCGCATCGACTTCCTGAAGCAGAAAATTTGTGCATGGGCTAATCGTATTCGAAGGTATAGGGTGCGAGTCGATCGCTTTACTCAGAACCGCATGTTCGAGAGAGATCAACGACGTGTTTATGCATCCTGGGAGCGATCGGATCAGAGTGATACTGATATGCATCGGCCGGATGATGATGCCATGATTTCTTTTTGGCACAACATCTGGTCTGTGCCTGTCACTCACTCTGAAGGCGCGTGGATGGAGGATGTTGAGCGTTCGTGTGAGCTTATACCTGATATGAATGAAGTAACCATTGACTACCAAGACGTAGTTTGTGCAGTTCGTTCCTTACCCAACTGGAAATCTCCAGGCCCGGATGGACTGCACAATTTCTGGTATAAATGGTTACCTAGCTCGCACGTTTGCTTAGCATCTCAATTTCAATGTGCTTTATTATCTCGGTCGCTTCCAGAATTCATGACAACAGGCATAACCCATCTGCTCCATAAATCTGGTAGTACTGCGGACCCCAAAAACTATAGACCTATCACCTGTCTGCCAACAATTTATAAAATTCTTACGTCCATTTTGAGGTCGAAGATTAATAAACACATTAATCAAAATTCTATTATGGTCTCCTCTCAGAATGGATGTAGGAATGGGGCCCGTGGTACTAAGGAGCTACTCCTCATTGACATGGCTATTAACCAACAGGTTCGTCGAAACCGAAAGAACCTGTCGACTTCCTGGATAGATTATAAGAAGGCCTATGATTCCGTGCCGCATTCGTGGCTCATGAGGGTGCTGGAGTTGTATAAAATAAATACAACTCTACGCACTTTCTTGATATCGTGCATGCGAAAATGGAGAACGGTCCTTTTCTATCCAGGATCTCGACGGATTCTAGGTCAGGGCGATCCTATAAAAATAGAGCGAGGTATCTTCCAGGGTGACGGTTTGAGTCCATTGTGGTTCTGTCTGGCCTTGAACCCTCTGAGTACACTTCTCGAGAGTTCAGGGTTAGGCTATCGTTTACGGAGAAATGGTCAAGTAATATCACACCTGCTGTACATGGATGACCTGAAACTATTTGCCCATAGCAGTTCTCATTTGACAGCGTTACTGAAGGTTACTGAAGCTTTCAGTAATGCCATTAAAATGGAATTTGGTGTGGACAAATGTGCAGTCATGCATGTAAAGCGTGGTCAGATAATGGAATCTACGGGTATACAACTCTCGGATTCTATTCATCTTAGATCTCTCTCCGTAAACGAAACCTATAAATATTTGGGTATGTCACAGGCATTAGGCATCAACGATGCTGACATGAAACAGTCGTTGCGTGAGCGTTTCTTGGGGCGCCTTTCAAAAGTCCTTAAAAGTCTTTTGTCTGGCGGAAACAAGGTTCGCGCATACAATGGATGGGTCATGCCGGTACTGATGTATTCCTTCGGCATACTTAAATGGACTCAAACTGAACTGGATGCCCTGGATAGAAAAGTTCGTACATTGCTAACAGCACACCGCATACATCACCCACGTTCATCGACCATGAGATTATATATCCCGCGGAAGTGCGGTGGTCGTGGCTTCTTAAATGCTAAGACATTGCATAACCGCGAGATATGCAATCTTAGGGAGTATTTTCTCCAAGTTGATATGGGGTCTCATAGAGATGTAGTTGCTGTTGACAATGGACTGACTCCTCTATTTTTAGCAAAAGAAAACTGGCGCAAACCTGTAGTACTTAGTACTTCCGACCGCAACACTGTGTGGCAAAGCAAGGAGTTACATGGCAGATTCTACCGGGCTCTCCATGGGCCCGACGTTGATTTATTAGCCTCAGTATCCTGGCTCCGTTTCGGTGATCTTTTTGGTGAAACCGAAGGTTTTGTCTGTGCAATTATGGATGAGGTTGTGATGACGAATAACTACCGAAAGTATATCCTAAGGGATGGCACAGTGGATATTTGCCGAGCGTGTCATCGTCCGGGTGAATCCCTTAGGCATATAATCTCCGGTTGTTCTCGTCTCGCAAACGGCGAGTATTTGCATAGACATAACCAAGTGGCCAGGATAATACACCAACAACTTGCTCTGAAACATAGTCTTGTGGCATCCGAGGTGCCATACTACAGGTATGCACCAGAACAGGTCCTTGAAAATAGCCATGCCACATTGTATTGGGATCGATCTATCATTACAGACAGGACTATTGTAGCTAATAAGCCTGATATTGTATTGGTAGATCGACACGAACGCCGCGCGATAATTGTTGATGTCACTGTTCCCCATGACGACAACCTTGTGAAAGCTGAAAAAGATAAAGAAAACAAATATCTTGATTTAGCTCACGAGATTGTTGACATGTGGGACATTGATTCAGCAATTATTGTTCCGATAGTCATATCTGCCCATGGTCTGATAGCCAAGAGCCTCGATAAACACCTTAAGAGGCTTGCGTTAGGTGGATGGATCGGGAGTCAGATGCAGAAGGCAGTACTTCTGGACACGGCCCGTATAGTGAGAAGGTTCCTGTCTCTGGATCCTTAACCATCGGTAGCCGGGACCTTGATCTTGCTGCCGTTGGGGAACTGCATTTTTGTATTTTTAAATGTTATATTTTTTAGTGTTATACATTGTAAAAATTTAATGTTTAGAAATATAATTTTGTAAGTATTTAAAATGTAATAAAGGGAATAAATAGATAAAAAAAAGAAGTAAGGTCCAACTGGCAGGTACGCAGGTACAATGTTCACTCGCGTCGCGCGCGCATCTATCAACCGAGGAGTGCTCGATCGAGTGAATCACAGAATAAAGAGTGAATGGCCACGGTCGACGCGCGTGCACAGGATGATGTTAAGAAAAAGCTGACCATTGATTGAATAGGTACGATACATTCTAAGGCAATTTTTTGGTAGAAAAATAAATTTTGAGTTTTTGCTTCGAACTTTTGTGATTGTGATCATCCAGAATAACCCGTAATTCTTTTGGTAAATTGTTAATTATCGCAGGAAGAAGACAAGTAAATCTTCTCTTTCCGTAAAAGTTATTTGAATGTACCTTGAGAAGTTTCTTCTGCGTAATCTGTCTTGTTTGTATACTATGACTAACTTTCGGCAAGGTAGCAACGTTATCGAGTTGTTCAGTTAGAATTGCATAACTCACTTTGTCATGAACCGACATGAGCTTGCAGTACCTAAAGAGTTCGTCGTACCTATCCTTGTAAATATTTTTTACTTTCTTACTAACTATGAGCTTTAATATTCGTAATTGTAGATTATAAATTTTATCTAAATAGGTTTTGAAGGAGCGTCCATAGCTTGAAATTCCATATGAAATTATAGGATCTACCAGAGTTTTGTACAGGATTAACAGAACTTGGAACGGTATCTTATTTTTGATTATGGCAAATTTAGCTAACAGAGCACGAAGTTTTTGGCACACAGATTCGATATGAGGACCCCAGTTGTGACGGTTGTCAATTGTTAGGCCTAAATATTTTTGCTGTTGCACCGTTTCTATTGGTTTACATTGACAAGATGATACTTTGTTGTGCATGCAATCGTGATTATGTATTACTACTGAGACGTCATGGTTTGTATAATTGTGACTTGAATGTATGTGCAAGAGTTGCGTTTTTTGCCCGTTTAGTACTAGTCCCATATCATGTGACCATTCGCTTAGCAGTGACAAATCATGCTGAAGATGATTTTGCGCAATTCGTATGTCACGGTCTGCCGCTATTAAACATGTATCGTCCGCAAACTGGTACACTGTGCACTTCTTAATTATGTTGTTGATGTCGTTAACATATGCTAAATAGTGTAAAGGACCAAGGACCGATCCTTGAGCGGTTCCTTCAGTGACTTTTATGGTGTCACTATAAGTGTCAGCAACTTTGACCTGAAAGGTACGGTTTTTAAGGTAGTCGGAACTCCACTCAAGCAATGGACCCCTTATTCCTGTAATCTCGAGCTTTTCCAGTAAGGTACTATGACGCAGCGTATCAAAGGCTTTGCTGTAATCTACAAAAACTATAAGTACATGTTTTCTGTCTTTTATCTTTAATAATATTCCCGGAATAATTGTTCAATTGTTACTTGATCGCCAGCGGCGTCATGTGCGTGGACTACACAATGTTTTCCCATGGGAATAAATTATTTTATGGGGATATTAAGTAGCCTATTTTAGTATCTAGCTCTCCAACACTCCCCATATGATAAAGTAAATCACATCAGTTTATTGTCTCTTTTCGACGCAAAATACGGATCCGACAACACACTTTTACGAAGTTCTTGTATGTTTTGTGTTTAAATTCTTTCTTCGAATAGCGTCCTGATTCATAAGCCAGGTGGTTTATTCAGTAGCTTTTGCATCGTAAAAAATAACTAATCTTTTACTCTTACATTCTTAGAATTCTGCAATTGCAATAAAACAACTTTTATTGATATTTGAATTGCAACGGATTTGGCATCAACATAAACGGTGAATACACCTTCGATTTACCGACGACACAGTTATTCTGGTGGAGTCACTGGACAAACTCGGTATCATGCTCAGCAACCTCTGCAGAGTATCCAAAGTAGGTCTTAAAATGAATATGGCCAAGACAAAAGTTATGTCGAATATTTTAACTTTACCCGTAACTGTTGGGAACGATACACTCGAAGTTGTCAACGAATACCTCATTAGACAAACGGTATGGCTAGGTGAGTGCAACTTTGACAAAGAAGTGGCACTACGAATCCAACTCGGTTGGGCTGCGTTCGGCAAGCTACGAGAAATATTCATCTCCCGTCTTCCGCAGAACCTACCTGCTGGCCTTTTAAGTAAGCTCAAAGTAACTCAACGAGCAATGGGGAGAGCTTATGCTCGGCGTTTCCTTGCGCGATAAGATTCGTAATGAGGAGGAGGAATATGTCCAGTAGTGGACTACTGAAGGCTGATGATGATGATGATAAACTTCTATAGATAACTAACACGCGTTTACTATAATTTTTGTGTGTATGTATTTTGTAAAGTAATACTTAATTTTTTTGGGTTTTTTCTTTTCCCGATGGTACGCCTTTCCAGAGGTTGTTGTCATTTTACTGGCCACTTGTGAGCATTTGTTTTTTTAGTGTAGTTAATTTATAACTTATGGAATTCAGGTACATTCAGGAAAGTAATGTGGTTTGGTTCTGATTATGAATAATCACTGAAAGTTTAGTACTTATTTGATTTTATGCGGATGTTAATTTTTGATGAATAATATCATTCATTTCGGTGACTGGTCATTTAATCTGTGTTAGGTCATTTCATTTCGGTGGCATGGCAATTAAAACACCTAAGTTTATTTTGACAATTTGATGCCATTCAATACAAGTATGGAGGCTTACAAGAATTACAATAGTTAAAAGTCAAAAGTTGAAAAAACCTTATGATACAAAATTCAACCGAAATGATAAAAAAATGACTCATGTTGATATTGACCCGACTATGAACTACGATAGGCCGATAGGGATAGTAGTGGCACCTGTCTCCACGTAATCAGGGCAGGGTGATTCACCCTCAGATTATGACAATTCGGGGCAAACTTGGTACTTTGCGTAGCAATACTCTAGCTGGGTCAGTCTCGGGAAATTAGAGATTCCGTCGCGACTCGGGCGGAATCCACGATCTAGCTACGAACCTTGAATGTTAATATAACTAAACTATACGAAAATCCGAGCGATTTTTCTGTATGATAATATTTGTATTCGTATCTGATTTGGGTAGCTGAAGTTATGCAGTCTTGCTAGGTTAGTTCGTGTTTAACGTTTTATTACCCATTTATGTGATCTCTGGTCTAAAAAATAGTAAAGAATAAGTTGTTAAGTTTTTGTTCCTGAAATATTATTTACAGTTACATGTCTTATTTACGCGGCAACAAAGGAGATTAAAAAAATATATGATAATTAATTTTAATTTTACAGTGGCAATATATACTGCACGGAAAGATTAATCTTTCAAAAACTAATACTTACCTAAGTATTATCATTTGTAACATTTTAATGTTTCATTCATACCTATTAAATAGTGCTTTTTGGAGGGCCAAGAAAATAAAAATTCAGTGCTGGTAGCTACCATGATTGATGACTAGTTCGCAGGGTAGTTGGACGATCCGAAATTTACCTCATAAAATGGATTTCAAGACCATTTTAGTGGTCTTTTCTCGAGCTAATAAATAGCTGGAACTACGAACAAATTTTGAATACTGATTTTTTATAAAAGAAAAATTACTTTATTGTTACTAAACTGTTAAGTATAGATATGTCGCAAGGATATGAGGAAATCGGAGATCCCTAGGGATACCACGAAATCACGGAAGATGTGGAATATTCTTATTTACGACGTCTTCTTCCTAAACAAGTTCAGTGATATGTCGTTTCACTAAACTAAATCTAGTGAAATGTCAGAAAAGTGGATTTCAGAGGTGAGAGTTTGCCTCGGAAGTTAGAAATTTAAGGCGATCGCGAAGCGCAGCGAAGCGATCGTCTTAAATTTCGTGGTTATTTTTTTTGTGAAAACAATCCATAAGTTGTTTCACAAGAAAAACCCACGAAATTTAAATTTCGAACCTATCACGTGTTCTACAGGATTTCCGATACACACTCGCTCATACCTGTCACCTGCAGCCGTGAGCTTACTGTCTATCTTCAGTCATTCTTCATTTCACTAGACGTTTAGTGAACTGACATATCACTGACTTTGTTTTGTAAGAAGACGTCATAAATAAGAATATTCCACATCTTCCGTGATTTCGTGGTATCCCTAGGGATTTTGTGAAATCTCTAATTTCCTCATATCCCTGCGACAGATATAAATGAGATCTCTCAATTCAAAATAAACGAGGCAAACCTAATTTAAATAGAACTTTTAAGTGATTAGGTGCATGTGTGTGTACTATACGATACGCAAAAGGCAATTCGATATTCGTAATACTCCTAAATTTTAAAGTAAAATTAGTTAAAAATGTTGAGGTCAAAAACATTACATATCGATTAGCAAAGTTGCGGTTCTAAAGTCCGCTGTTAATGATACACACACAGCTGTTGCTAGGTTTATCGATAAAAAAAATAAAATGTTTCGAACGCCCTTTCGTCCCGTTAAACCTTTGATTTTAAAGTTTAATGCCATTGAAACACGCACCGAAATTTAAAATGGGACCTTTCTTTATTTATAAAAGAACTACGAGTGTAGATAGGCATGTGTATTTATTAACCGACTTCTAAATCAAAAAGGAGGAGGTTCTCTATTCGTCTGTATGTATGTTTTTTTTTTTTTTTTTTTTTTTATGTATGTCCACCGATTACTCGAAGACGGCTGAACCGATTGAAATGGTTCAAACGTTATTACATCAGGTTGGTTTCCAAGTTGGTCCCATTTTTTGAAATTTTGAAATCGCTTCAGTAATTTTCGGGAAATCTTGAAAATACTGTCGTTTTCGTTACCACTTTATGTGAATTTAATACGTATCTGTAGGCATAACTCCTTTGTTTATAAACCGATTTAGATGATTCTTGTTTTGTTAAAAAGGGGATACCTCAAGATATTTTAACCGACTTCGAAAAAGGAGGTTATGAGTTTGATCACATACCTATTTACCAGAAAACACGTAAATTGCCTGCACGATGCACTAAAAAGAGTGAAATAAAAATTATTTTTATAAAAAAATAAAACCGCCTTCAAAAAAACCACATCAAAAAAGTAAGAAATAATTCCTCACCAAATAAATAACGTAAGTACTTTGAAGTCGGGCGGGTTTTAACAAAAACAACAAAAAAATTGTACATGTTTCACGCCCGACTTCAAAGTACTTACGTTATTTATTTGGTGAGGAATTATTTCTTACTTTTTTGATGTGGTTTTTTTGAAGGCGGTTTTATTTTTTAATTCTTTATTGCACATACAGCACATACAGCAAATGGCGGACTTAATGCCCTTAGGCATTCTCTACCAGTCAACCGGAAAGAATGTAAAGGAGAAGTCATGGCGGTAACAAAAGAAAAAAAAAAAGGGATACTTAATGAATAAAATTCATATAAGTACTTACAGTTAAAATAAAAACTCAGATATTTACATAATACTAATATATATGATAATTATATACCTAAATACATATTAAGATAAATATAATATATACATACATAGGTACATAATATCCTATCATACAATTAAATGATATATACTTAGTACTGATAAAATAATAAAAACAACATATAATAAAAAGGTCAGATACGATGGACCTAGAGTAACGAATTCAAGTAATGCTCTCGAACCAATCTCTTGAAAACGCACTTACTGGGGGCACTACGGATGTTCAGAGGCAAGGAGTTCCAGAGTCGTACTGCTGTAATGGAGAACGAGTGGGAGACGAAGCCAGTAGAATGGGAGGGAGTTTTCAATAGAAAATTGCTGCTGGAGCGAAGTTCTCTTTGATGGGAGTCACCCAGAAACTGAAACCTGGATTTCAAATAGTCTGGGGTAAGCGGATCGAATAAAAGGTTGAAGAGAGTACACACGATTCTAAGGTTCCTACGCTCACGGATAGGAAGCCATTTGAGTTGCTGACGGTAGTGGGAAATATGGTCGTATTTACGTCCTATCCTACTAATATTATAAATGTGAAAGTTTAGATGTTTGGATGTTTGGATGTTTGGATGTTTGGATGTTTGGATGTTTGTTACTCAATCACGCCAAAACGGCTGAACGGATTTGGCTGAAATTTGGGACACAGATACTTTGTAGCCTGGAGAGGAACATAGGCTACTTTTTATCCCGGAAAAACATCAGATTCCCGCGGGATAACGTCGTGTAGTCCACGCGGGCGAAGCCGCGGGCGGAAAGCTAGTAGTCCATATATGAAACGTATGCAATTGTTTAGGAGTCGATCCAACTTACTGAGGAGGTTCTCATTGAGATCAGAGCTGCAAATATCAGCGTAGTCAATGATAGGGAGAACAAGAGCCTGTATAAGCGTAATCTTGGTACTAGACGGGAGAAAAAACTTAAACCTATACAGAGACCAGAGAGAATTGGTTGCCTTCATGCAGACGTTGTCTATATGATCTGTCCAGGACAGACAAGAGTCGATAGTTAAACCGAGGGATGACCTTCACATGATGGGAGTATGGTATTACGTCACCGTTATACTTCAGAGGCATTACATCGTTCATGTTAAGGCGTGACAGCCGTCGAGAACTACCAACAATAATAGCCTGGCATTTATTAGTGTTGACGGCAATACCATAGTTAGACGACCACTGGGAAATCCATTCAAGGTCACTGTTGACTAATGCAACTGCATCATTAAAATTGTGTGATTCATGCTGTGCGTAAAGTTGCAGGTCGTCGGCATACAGATGGAAAGAAGAGGCCAAAGAGACTGTGAGAGAATTGATGAACAATGAAAAGAGAAGAGGAGAGAGAATACCGCCTTGCGGAACACCAGCCTCTAAGTCGCACCAGTCGGACAGTGTTCGATCAACGCGAACGGCTTGCTGGCGTCCGCGAAGATAAGAGGAGAACCAAGATAGAACAGCAGAAGAAATACCTAATTTAGAAAGCATGGCAAGCAGTATCTCATGATCGACTGTGTTAAAAGCATTCGAAAAATCAATTAAAACCAATACGGTCAGTCTTGAACTCTCAAAACCGTCTCGGATATCTTCCAACACTTTAATAAGAGCTGTGGTGGTACTGTGTCCAGGTCTAAAACCAGACTGGTAGGGGCTGAGAAGGTTGTTGGACAGGATAAAAGACGAGAACTGTTTGTGGACAGCTGCTTCTAGGATCTTGGATAGGAAAGGAAGGATTGAGATTGGTATCTTATTCTAAATTCTACTTATTCAATTAAACAACCATTATATCGCGTAGATAATAAAATGTCGCAAGCCTTTATGTCTGCGGCTAACCTGATATATTTAACGAATAATTCTTGCTTTAAATTTTGATTTGATTATATGTTTAACTGTAACATAACATGATTTTCTAGCTCAGCTTTCAATATTACTAGAAACTAAATAATGGAAGCAGTCAAATTAAAGTGAGTCTTATTTGTACTGAAGTCTTACCAAATAAATTATCCAAATATTCTACTAAATTCATTGTTATGATTTAATTACAATTTGGGAAATCTATTTTCATCCTATCGTTAGTAACAGAAACACCCGGTAATATTATAATTCCGAAAGGAATTGTTCCAATTCAATCTTCCAATTTATTCTGCGGCACCGGTAGCTGTGGAATCAGTTGAAAAAATATTGAGTTATTTGACTAAACTCTGACTAAACTGAGTTGAAATGTTTTTGTTACGTTGATTGCAAATTAAATATTGATACAATTTAATCTTTCAATCGATATAGCATGCAATAAATTTTTTTAAGATGGAAGATGGAAGTCATCGTTTACGGTGTTTTTGAGTGAATTTAATGGTTGTGTGTGCGCAGTGTTGCCTGCCCATACCTTAATTGCTTAATAAAGCTACTATTTTTCGGAGTCAGATATAGAGATAGTTAGCTAGCTTTAAATTTATTTCTTAACCTCATACATAATGGCAAATATTATGATTCATAACCACTTTTTCTGAGATTTAAAGGATGATGGAAAGTTTTGGGCCTACCTCTCAATAGAAATAAGATACTCACGAATGAATAGGAATTTTCATGCAGAATATAACTTAGTACCTATTACGACTAAGGTCAAATGTCAGTATTTTCGGAGTTATACTACTTATTACACTGCCATGATAAAAGTAATCCCAAATAAATTCCAATCTAAGCAATAACAAATTCTACATGTCTTTAGGTATTAGATTAGATGAACCACGACCAGCCGGCCTAGCATGAGCGGTTTTTATCACGCGATATGATATGGTACGGCATGCCGTCTTGCTTACACCTTAGTGGGGTAAGCAACATAACTTGCCGTATCATATCATATGGCGCTATAAAAGCCGCTCATGCTAGGGCCCCAGACGCAACTTGAAATTGTTAAAGTATGTTTTATTTCATTTTGCAGACAAATGCATCCATAGGGTGTTTGTGCACTACACTGAATTTTACCAATCCGGAAAAAAACGGATGCTTGTATTTTAATAATTTAATCATTTATAATAGTAAGAATTTATTTATTTCGTGTAGTTTCAATGTTTCGAACCCTAAACTACATGAAATAAATAAATTCTATTATTTATGATAATTAATTATTAAAATACAAGCATCCGTTATTTTCCGGATCGGTAAAATTCAGTGTAGTGCACAAACGCCCTTAGGTTATAAAACTTTTCTTTAAACGAACAAATAATGTACAAAGTTCGATAAGCTCCATAATACCACAGTAAATATATATGCTACTTTATAGATAATACACTGTTCTGAGCTGTAACGACAAGTGTCAAAAATTCTTAATGCAGGCAACATACTCTTGATGCATGGTACTTAAGTACCTAATTCAAACTTGGAAGAGAAGATGAAAATATTTTATCGCTTCTTATCATTTATGACATGACTTAAGATCGTGACATTCTTTGTAATCGTAATCTTTTTTGTTTTAAAGTGAAATACATCTATTTTTGATATTCTACCTTATAAATATCCATAAATTATTATGTTAGACTGAGACAATTTTCAGACGTCGTATCTCCGAAAGTACTAACATTTGACCATAGGCAAAGAATATATACACTTGTTTATTAGTAACTAATGTTCCGCTTCGAATTTGTATTAAGAGCTACATACACATTAAATCATACAGTCCGTCTATTTATTTATTGTAAGGACCACCTTTTCATCGCCTATTTACCGTTATTTAAAAAAAACACAACTACCTACTACTTACGTTTCTTTTTTTCGAAGCCAACCAAAGTACGAGCCAGCGTCATAATCAATCACTGTTTTTTTTGTCCTTTATCTGTAGCTACAATCGCGAAGGCCCTACGAACTTTTCTTACATTCTTCTTCCCAGTTTATAAGACTTAAAATACTAGTTAGCGCGTTACGCACAGTTTGCTCACGACAGCAAAACAAATGCTACCAATACATCTCTCTCGGCCAGATAACCTTTGAGGCGTGCTCCAGCAATGAAAGCTAATTTGAACCTTCCGTTTGTCTTTCTCTGTTGTTTGTGGAGAAAATGGGACGGAAAGTGGAGGCTCTAAATGCTTCTAAATAGATTGAAGTCCATTAATTCGGTAATCTGAACGAGCCACATTGAGATAGTCGATAGAGAGCTCTGTTATCTAAATGTGGGTACTTTTCATTTTATTGGAAAGCCGTCCGTTTTGTTTTCCTTACTTAGGTAGAGTTTGTTTTGTTTAACAAATATTTAACTTTTCATGTGATTTAAATGATTTTTAGGGTTCCGTACCTCAAAAGGAAAAAACGGAACCCCTATTTAGTAATCTGTGACGGAACCCTTATTTATAGGATCACTTTGTTGTCCGTCTGTCCCTCTGTATGTCAAGACCTTTTTATCTCGGGAACGCGTGGAGGTATCGAGTTGAAATTAAAACCATATACTAAGCTCTACGGTCCCTTGAAGCTGTGAAAAAATCAAACTTCTAAGTCAACGTCAAAAAAAGATATGGCCGTTTATGCCGCACAAAACGCATATTTCGACACTCAAGGGAATCAAAATCCATAGGGTACTTCCCGTTGACCTTGAACTTTGAAATTTGGCAAGTAATATCGTTTTATACTACAAGTATAGGGAAAATTCTGAAAACTCATTGTAATTCAGTCACTGTCTGTCTGTCTGTCCGTCTGTCTGTCACAGCCGGATATCTCAAGAACTACTAATGCTAACAACTTGAAATTCGGAATAGTTATTTTTTTTTTATCCACAACGAGGTAGCACTTAGCCTTCATCACACCTGATGATAAGTGGTGATAAGGCTGAAGGTGAAAGCGTACTACTCCCGGAATCCTCAATCACTGAGGAACTGGAGGAGAAATCTTATTTCTTAACTGCCGGAACACAATAATGCTGAAAACATCATTGTTATGGCGTCAGACTTAGATAAGATGGTGGTAGCTAGCCAGGCGGACTAAGAATAAGTCCTACCACCAACCAAACCGAATACAATATGTACCCCCACTGGGAATCAAACCCGGGACCTCTTGGTCTGAAATCGGTGGTATGAACCACTAGACCACAGAGCGGTTTAGATGATAGTCCAACTATTTTGCAAATAACAGAGAAATTAATGTATAAATATTTTTTTTTGCAACAGGGACTGAAAAGGGGGTCTTAAAAATTCGATGTGGAGCTACTAGGGCATATGGGGTATCGTATAAAAGATCGCATTCTTAAGCATTATTTTTTTCCTAAGCCGCATCGTTTTCGACAAAGTATTGATGAAAAATGTAAAAAAAATAATACCGTTCCCCCCTTATCACCGAAGTTTGCATAGAGAAAAATCTGCAATTATTTTGTGTGATAGAAGTTTATGTAAATAGAACGATGTCTCTTAATAATAAACAACATACTTTCACATACATTGTTTCAACACCAAACTGTTGTAGCTTGAGCACTAACGACGGGTATTGCCACATACACCCAGACCCGAGGAAATATTGAAAAGTTCGTTTTCAATCGGTATTTACCCGACCGGGAATCGAACCCGGGACCTCCAGATAAAGCGGCTACTAGAAAACCGAAGCGTATCCCACTCGGCCGTGGAGGTCGACAAATACTCTGAGTTGCGGGTTCGAGTCACGTCTGAGGTAGGTACTTTGAAACTAGTTGCTTCCTCTCCTCCTCGCGTCGTGTACCTCATGTATGAGGGTCATGAATGAATACCTCCTAGCAGTCTTTCAAATCAAATCAAATCAAATAAACTTTATTGCACCAATAAATACACGGACAAGTACAAAAAGAGACAAGAAAAATACACAATAGGCGGCCTTATTGCTACATAGCAATTTCTTCCAGGCAACCTTGGATGAAAGAAATAAATAAAAATGATAATAGGGGAATGGGTGCTGAAAAAGAATATAAAATGATGGAGTAAAAGTATATTCTTAAAATATTAATTACTATTACTACTAATTAATATTAACCTAAATACTTAGATAATATTATAAGTTAGCTGAAAGAGAGTCTTTCTTTGATGATGACCTTCAACTAGCTGTTAATAATAGCCTTGTAAAGTTTTAAAAGTGACGTTTTTTTATATTTGCTACACCATTGTACTTACTAGAGATGTTTTCATGATAAAACCTTGGCTTTCTGAACATGTAAAAGCCTGTTTTTGAAAGTCCGCTGTTTTCATAACGCTATCTCGTTGGAGGTTAAAGGGATTAATTAAAATAATTTCCAGCTCATGGGACACAGGCTGTTTAGTTTTCAAAGAAGTCTGATCATAGTTTAATTTTATCTTATCATGTATTACGAAAAACTTAACGAGATTTTTTACCACATACAATGTTGTTGTTGCTGATAATGGGTATAAACGACCTTTTTTCACCGATTTTGGTTAAAAAAAACCGGTCAAGAGCAAGTCGGACTCGCGCACCGAGGGTTCCGACCCATCATAAATTTTAATATGAATAGAAAAACTACAACTGTGCTTCACCCAAAGAAACCTTAAAAAACTTAAAAACACGACGTTATCCCGCGGGAATGTGATATTTTTCCGGGATAACAAGTAGCCTATGTTCCTCTCCAGGCTACTAAGTATCTGTGTCCCAAATTTCAGCCAAATCCAATTAGCCGTTTTGGCGTGATTGAGTAACAAACATCCAAACATCTAAACTTTCACATTTATAATATTAGAAGAAGGATATAGTAGGAAGTAGGATAAGTTTACTATTTAGAGACATCGTTTTATTTTTCCTGTAGTCTTTACATAAACTTTTATTACATACAATAATTTCAGATTTTTCTCTATGCAAACTTTGGCGATAAGGGGGAACGGTATTTTTTTTACATTTTTCATCAAAAGTCGAAAACTATGCGGATAAGGAAAAAAATGATTAAGAATGTGCAAGCAGCGCTCTTTTATACGAAACCTCATATGCCCTAGTAGCTCCACATCGAATTTTTAATTTAAGACCCCCTTTTCAGTCCCTGTTGCAAAAAAAATATTTATACATTTATTTCTCTCTTATATGCAAAATAGTTGGGCAAACGTCATCTAAAACTATTCCAAGCTGTGACTGAAAGACAGACAGACTGAGTTGCACCATAAGGGTTTCTTTTTGTTACCATTTTGGTACGGAACCCTAAAAAGGAGCGCATGAGACTGAGTAAATCTAAGGTTTTGGTATGTGAAAAAATCATGTTCACCTAAGTCGCCATACGTGTTTATTTAAATGCTTCATCATTTCATCAGACTTATGCCACCCACTGCTGTGCAAATGGAATGGAATTCCCTCCAGTATCTTCAATATCATCCGATAAAATCATTGTCGTGGATGTGAAAATATTATGATGAAATATCAATGAATGATTTAATTATTCTTTATGCATTCACACTGAGATTATTATAAAATGTATAAAAAATAGACATTAAAACACAGTGTTTTATTCTATTAAATTTTTTCCAGAAATGTGTTAAGTAATATTAAATTAATTAAATCAAGTCGAATTAAACACTTGTCGTGTCGACATTATCCCATCACTAGTAATAACATTCAAACCATTGCTGATCAATGATTGTTTGGAACGGAAAGGGCATTGAAAACCTCCCTTAAATTAATTGGAGGCTTCTAGGAAGGCTGAAATTATTGCCTGAAATTATAGGCACGTGATTCCAGCGGCTACGATCGATGTTTACCTACTTCTGCTTCGCTGACTCGTGCCACAGCACACGATTGCTCTGTCGGTTTATTTATAGGCTCAATTTCGATATGAATTTATTTAGAACCGGAAATAATTAGATACTGCCTGAAAGATATTTCTACCGGCCTTTAGAGAGGCCTTAATAATTGTGTCAACCGGCTAGGCTTTGAATTGTTTTATTCAATTAATTTGTTGTATCTGTCAAGTTAAAACAATTCTATTTTGTACTGGTTGCAATAAATTTCAATTTCACACAGATCAAAAACATTTCTTATTAAGCTCTTGAATTTATTTGCATTTGATTGAATAAGAGACTTCTGAAGAGATGGTAAACTTAACGTTAAGTTTTAAACTCTTGCTGAAACTGAAACAGATGTGACTCAACACTGTTATTGAAAACCTAATTTATTTACAAGTGTTTCAATGGCATATGGGGCATATGTATATTAGTTTATAAAACTGATTTATATTTACCAAAACATGTTTTTTTTTGAGGCAGTCGCTTCAATAAGAGTATTATCTTGTTGTTATATTTAAACTACGAGTACCTACTATAAAGAAATCATCATCATTTCATTTCAGCCGTACGACGCCCACTGCTGGGCATAGGCCTCCCCCAAGGATCTCCACAACGATCGGTCCTGCGCTGCCCGCATCCAGCGGCTTCCCGCGACCTTGACCAGATCGTCGGTCCACCTTGTAGGGGGCCTGCCCACGGAACGTCGTCCGGTTCGCGGTCGCCATTCGAGAACCTTTCCGCCCCAACGGCCATCGGTTCTCCGCGCTATGTGTCCCGCCCACTGCCACTTCAACTGAGCAATCCTTCGAGCGATGTCGGTCGTTTTAGTTCTCCTGCGGATCTCATCATTTCTGATTCGATCGAGCAGGGAAACACCAAGCATCGCTCTCTCCATTGCTCTCTGGGTAACCTTGAGCCTTCTTATGAGACCCATAGTAAAAGACCACGTCTCGCTTCCATAAGTCATAACTGGCAACACACACTGGTCAAAGACCTTAGTCTTGAGACATTGAGGAATTTTGGACGCAAATATATGCCGGAGCTTCCCAAACGCTGCCCATCCGAGCTGGATTCGACGAGAGATCTCTTTCTCGAAGTTGGACTTACCTAATTGGATTGTCTGTCCTAGGTAGACATAGTGGTCAACAACTTCGAGTGTAATGTTCCCAACATTAACTGGAGCGGATGCAACATGGGCATTGGACATGATTTTCGTCTTATCCATGTTCATCTTCAGACCCACTCTTTGGGAAGCATTGCTGAGATCTTCGAGCATTGTGTTCAGGTCTTCCAAAGTCTCAGCCATGAGAACTACATCATCGGCAAACCGCAGATGTGTTAGGTACTCGCCATTGATGTTAATGCCGAATCCTTTCCAGTCCAGTAGCTTAAAAATATCCTCCAACGCAGCTGTGAACAGTTTGGGAGAAATGACGTCTCCCTGTCTCACACCTCGCTGTAGTTGGATAGGATTAGAGCTCTGGTTCTGTAATCGGACCGACATGGTGGCGTTTTGGTATAAGTACCTCAGCACCTCGATGTACCTGTAGTCTATTTGGCACCTCTGGAGAGACTGCAGCACTGCCCAGGTCTCGATCGAATCAAAGGCTTTCTCATAGTCCACGAACGCCAAGCATAGTGGCAAGTTATACTCTTCGGTCTTCTGTATAACTTGCCGCAGCGTATGAATGTGGTCTATGGTACTATAACCTTTTCGGAACCCGGCTTGTTCGGGAGGTTGGAAGTCGTCGAACCTGCGAGCGAGACGATTCGTAATGACTCTCGAAAACAACTTGTAGATATGGCTCAGAAGCGAGATGGGTCGGTAATTCTTCAGGAGAGTCTTATCACCCTTCTTGAAGAACAGCATCACATCGCTTCTGCCCCATGCCTTTGGCGTTTTGCCCTCGAGGATGACAGAGTTGAAGAGCTTCTGGAGGACCTTAAGTATCGGCTTACCGCCCGCTCTCAGAAGTTCTGTTGTGATTCCGTCATCGCCCGCCGCCTTGTTGTTTTTGAGCTGCTTGAGAGCCATTCTAATCTCGTACAGGCTGACGTCCGGGATATCTTCGGTATAGTGTCGGGTAAGTTTGGCTCTAGGTTCTGTAGCCTTACTTTCAACAGGTGTTTGTGTGGAATATAGCTGTCCATAGAAACTCTCAATCTCCCTCAGGATTTCAGGTGTTGATGAAATGATACCGTCCTCAGCTTGCAGCCTCGTCAGTTGACTTTGCCCTATAGCCAGATCTCTAGCGAACACTTTGGAGCCTTTGTTCCGCTCAATGGCCTCTTTAATACGCTCGGTATTAAATTGGCGAAGGTCGCTTGTCAAGGACTTGGAGATCTGCCTATTTAGCTGTCGATAACGAAGGGCATCCGCTGAGTTCTGTAGTTTCATTTCGTTTCTCTGATCCATGAGTCGGATAGTATGGCTGGAGAGTTTCTTTAATTTAGGACGGTGGGTTTTGTAGTGCTTGGACCCTACCGTGCGGACAGTGTCCACCACCATGTTGTATAGATCGTCCATATCGATGCTGTTCTCAAGGGCTTCGAAGCGGTTTTGGAGCTCGAGCTGAAAGCACTCGGGGTTTTGAATTTGAGCCGGTATTGGTCGGAGCGTAGATTTTATTAGTCGAGATCTTTCCAGCTTGACGTTGATATTCAATGTGCCTCTAAGCATGCGGTGATCGCTTCCCGTCTTTACGGCGTTGATCACAACGACATCATTGAATATTTGCTTCCTCGTTGACATAATAAAATCTATCTCGTTTTTGACTTTACCGTCCGGACTAATCCAGGTCCATTTGCGGCTTACGGGCTTCTTAAAGAAGGAGTTCATCATGTAGAGGTTCTCCCTCTCCATGAAGTCTGCCAGCATCTGGCCCCTTTCGTTCCGTTGCCCAAATCCAAATTGCCCCACTCTCAACTCATCACCGCAACGTTGCCCCAACTTAGCATTAAAATCCCCCATCACAACCGTGTAGTGGGTTTTGTAGCTATGCATGGCTTTAGAGATCTCCTCATACATAGCCTCCACTTCGACATCGTCGTGTTTCGAGGTCGGAGCGTAGACCTGAATGACATTCAGCGAATATCGTTCCGATATTCTGAGTATTAGGTACGCTACCCTGCTCGAAACACTTCCGATGGTGATCACGTTGTTGACAAGGGATTTATGGACGATGAACCCGACACCACCTTGGGACTGTTGGTCGCCCTCCCGGTGGTATAGTAAGTTACCGGATTGAAGGGTAATCGAGTCCTCCCCCTCTCTTCGGACTTCAGATAACCCAATAATATCCCAATGCAACTTACTAATTGCCTCTTCCAACTCTATAAGCTTCGCGTCGAGCCTCAACGTGCGCGTGTTGTAGGTTGCCAGGTCAAGTCGTCGGTGTTGGTAGCCGGAACCTACCCGGGGATTCTTAGCACCCCCTGCCCCGCCGTTACCATAGCCGCTACCGTAGCTAGGAATAGCGGGGCCGCCGGGGACTGGGGGCCGATTTTTAGTGTGTGTATCCATTTTTACGGGGGGGGTTTGCCATAATCGCCACGCTTGGCAGGCGGGTTGGCGATCGCAGTATAGCCTGTTGAAGCCTGGAGACGCTGCTGCCCATCTCCTTTGGCAGTTTTCCCTCTGTCGGCTCTTACGACACCCACGGGAAGAGAGGGGGTAGTGCTATTCTTTTTTATGTGCCGGCACTACACGGCACAAGAAAATATATAAAGAAATAGTCCATGGAAATCGTACATTTTGCCTTGCGTTAAATGAGGTAGTTCTGATTTTTTTGTATGTTAGTAGTGATGGATCTGAGGATGAGGATGAGGATGGATGAGGATCTGAGATAGGTTAAGTGGTAAAAATTGTCAAAAACGGAAAAAAATCTGAGAATTTATTGGAATTTTAAATATTTAACAATGATCCGAAGGGCTTTCGAGGTGGAAAACTTGGATTTGTCATTACCATCTCATCACTACTAACATATAAAAAAACAGAACTACCTCATTTAATGCAAGGCAACACCACTTATTTGGTACGATTTCCATGTACCTACTTCATTTGCATGTGTATGAAAGCTTATTACCTACTTCATTTGTTTGTTTGACCAAGTAATTTCTAAAATTATCAGTGTAATCGAGATGATATTCGCACCTTTGGGAACAAAGGGTCACTTCTGCAATTTTTTTACAAAAGTGACTTAAATATGTTGAAAAAACCGCGATAATCGACTCTATATTCACTGTAAAAACGGTGATAATCGGTTCTACCTTGTTTGACATAACAACGTTCGATCTAATCTTCCTTTGTATAATTTCAGTTGGTATAAAATCGTTTGGCATAGGTAATTATTCATTTGACCTAAAATTTATTTGTCATAATATTGTTTAGTATAAAGATGCGATACATATAAATTTGTTTGATATAATAATCGTATTTCCTAATATTTATTTGACATCATGTTCATTTGGCCTAATATTGTTTTAGAATATTAGCAATTTGTAACAAAAATACACTTTTGGTAATCAGTTTATGGCTTGTTTCTCAAAATCGTATTCTTGAATGATTCTTTTAAATAGTGACGATTATCTGTGAAGAATTTATCAATGTAAAACTGTGAGAATCGCGTTAATACTCTAAAACAGTATTGATTTATTTAAGAAATACGGCAAAATAAATATTTTGCTCCTCCTGTAAAGTTCGAAAACATGCAGAAGTGACCCTTTGTTCCCAAAGGTGCGATATAATAAAATAAAAATAAATGTTCTTAAAGAATCATATGGCAATATTTTTATACGAAATTAAATCATACACGTAATTAATAGTAATACTTTCTTGTTATTTATTCAAAGTGATTAACTTTAAATTAGCAGTCATTCATAACGGTTGCAAAGATAAGAAAGAAATGAATGAAAATGAGTATTTTAAGTACTTACTTACAAGTTATCAAAAGGAACACTTTTATCAAGGCATTGAAAAAATAATACCTACAAATTGACGGGTGAACTAGAAAAAAATCCACATGGATGAAACCACAGGCTGCCATTTGTGTATTTACTTCTAGCGGACCCTCGCGGTTTCACCCGCGTGGTACCCGTTTCCGTGGGAATATCGGGATAAAATATAGCCTATGTCACTCGGGAAGAATGTAGCTTTCTAATGGTGAAAGAATTTTCTAAATAGGTCCAGTAGTTTCGGAACCTATTCGATGCAAACAAACAAACAAACAAACAATCAAATCTTTCCTCTTTATAATATTAGTATAGATATATTTATTTACTTTCTCTTCATTGAATGTGCTTTGTTTTATCCTGCTATCTCAGGATAAACTGATACGAATCCATAATTCTTATTGCTCTGAGTAGTTCGTGTTAAATCGAGTTTGAAATAGCGCATTTACTGAGACGAATAACGCTCATATAAGTCCTACCTGGATTATGAGATAAAAGGGCTTCTTGTCAGATAAATATAGCGAATCATTTTACACTAGCATCCTTAAGCAGCATCGTCTATGAATACTTTGATTTAGTTAACTCTCTTACAAGGAGATTTTAGATTCGATATAACTTATGCCCGGTTTCCATTTTTAGGGTTCCGTAGTCAACAAGGAACCCTTATAGTTCCAAGCCCGTTTCCCGTCTGTCTGTCCCCAGCCTAGCTCATAAACTCTTAGTACTAAAAAGCTGTAATTTGGCACGAATGTACATATTAATCACGCCGACAACGTGGGGAAGTGAAGTTTGAAAAAAATATTTTTTTAGGTTACCTCCCCACACCTGAAGTGGGGATGTAATTTTTTTCTTGTCTACCCCATAGTGTGGGGTGTAATAGTAATAGGGTGGATAGCAATTTCAAAAATATTGCAGGTTTGTTACAACAGTTTTTTTTATTGAGGCATCCGTTTGTGAATTCTATGCTTCGATCAACAATAACACCTAGTTCTTCTACTAAGCTTTAAAGTGCAAAATTTTGTTAGAGTCAAGTGTGTCCCCCCCGCCAGCCAAATGGATGGATTATTTCTGAATACGTGAAAAATTCACGATACTTAGTCATAATGTTTATTGCATCATATTGGTTTCATATAGATCTTATAGGTATATAATATAGTTCGCAATATGAACCCTGTAAGGGTGTCGCAAATCTTAAAACTAAATAATTAAAATTTCTATTTTAACAACAAGTTTAAAATATTTATACTTAACGCATATAAGTTAACATAACAAGGCGACAATCAATTTAGGAAATCTTTTAATTCATAGAAACATTTTTCCACTAAGAATTCTCTTAATCTTCTAAATAATATTTTATCATTGTCTACACTTTTAATATGGTTAGGTATTTTATTATAAATTTTTATGGACATGTTGTAGGTTCCAGAGCTAACTACAGGAAATTTAGAAAAGGTAAAGCTAATCTATTTCTATTTCGTAATGTACGTGTCAGAGAGCTTAAATCATCACGTTGTATATATGAACATCAAACAGATTTGCAAATTTCAAAAATGTTAATGGATGTTAAGGTAAGAATTTTAGATATTATGATGATTTTTTGTAAAAAGCTTATGTGCATCAGTGCTATTTCTCCATAAAAATCTGTAGCTTAGCCAAGCATTAGCATAAGCGTAATAGGCTCTCATGGCAGATTTTAAGTCGGTTCCTTTCTTTAATTCGTAAAACTCGTATGTGAATTTAGAGAGCTTTGATGCTAAAATCAAAATCAAAATCAAAATCAGAATTATTTATTCATTTTAGGCTGATACAGCACTTGTGAACGTCAATGAAGCTACGCTATCGGTTCGCAAATCCTACGGCGGGAGGCCTTGTAACGAGAAGAACCGGCAAGAAACTCGCCAAGGGCAATTTTTTTCTCCCTGTCATATTTCATACAGAGTCGTCAAATTGAAAAGTGACTCTAATATAATATGTAAAGTCACTTTCCATCACAAATTAATCTTAAATTTAAAAACAAAACAAAAAAAAAACCCGGTAATCATAGCAGTAAATAATTTTCAATAACTAAGAAATAGACATCCAAAAGATAGTTTCTTTAAAATACACACCAACGAAAAACGTAGCGAATAAAATAATAAATATAAATGCCAAACAAGGGTAATAAAACTTTGAATAGTTTAAGAACATATAAGTCAATAATAAACAGTGCCATACAAGCCACGATAAAATAATACTAATAAGTAATCTATCAACGTGGGGTTTCCAGTTAAGAGCAGTATCAATTTCTACTCCCAACAATGTACATGATGTTACAAACTCTGAAAATGAAAAAAAAAACTCTATATTATTATTTTGAAATGAAAGTTGAGTACTTATCTAATTGCTTTTTCTGTCACAGCTAAGTACTTAGGCTTTACAGGTTTTTGAGATATAGGTAACACATTTTCGAAAACCGCAAATATAAATTTTGTCATTGTATACACTATGAATAACCCTTTCCTGGCTTCGCCGCAGACGGGTAAAAACAAAGTAAGTAATTTTTTTCTGGCGAAAAATTATAGTGGTGTTTTTGCTAGGTGTATGTAATCGGTCGGTTCGTTAAGTGGGTACGGAACCCTTCTAGGGCGAGTCCGACTCGCACTTGGCCGATTTTTTAAAAACGATCTGCTTTGCTTACAAATTGCTTGCTTGTTGTGTTCCAGCAGTTAGAGATAAGATACCCAGTTCCTCAGTAATTGGAGAATTCCGGGAGTAGTGCGCTGATGCTAATACATCACCGCTATAGCCTTATCATCACTTAACATCAGGTTTGATAAAAGCTAAGTGCTACCTCGTAGTGGATAAAAAAAGAATGGTAGTTTTAGCTACGAGGCTAGCTAAAGCCGTTCCTATTTTTTTTATCTATACTAATATTATAAAGCTGAAGAGTTTGTTTGTTTGTTTGAACGCGCTAATCTCAAAAACTTATGGACTGAATTGAAAAAATCTTTTTGTGTTGGATAGTCCATTTATCAAGGAAGGCTATAGGCCATATTTTATCCCGATATTCCCACGGGAACGGGTACCACACGGGTAAAACCGCGAGGATCCGTTAGTAGGATATCAAATTAACCCCACATAATATATCCAAATTCTTTATATGCACAGGCAAAAATTTTAGGCCCTCTTCTGAAAATTTTAGTCCCTTCATAGAAGCAGAATATTCAATATTCCTTATCACAAAAATTTTATACCGTGACATTAAAGCGACGAAATATTATTGCCACTTGTAAAATTCAACTAGTTAAAACTTTCGATATTCTTGAGTTTTCAGTAAAAACTTAAGCTGACGCAAAAAATTTAAGAGGCTTACAAGTAGGCATAAAATTTGGTACCAATTCCCATATTGAGTAGAGTTTTAAAAACTTTTGATCTTAATACTTTTTTTTTTAACTTTATCGCTGCAATTTTTTAAGATAAAATAATAAAACTCCCTTTACCCAAGACCTGTCGTGTCAGAGTAGTTTTGATGTAACGTTATTCTTTATAATATTTTTTATCACTTTAATATTCATTTAATATTTGTTTAAGACTGGCCCCGACAATCAAACGCTGCGCATTCGAACTCTATGATCACTCGCATATTCGTACAAATTACTTACGTTCGAAATTGTTGAAACTATAAATTAATAAATTGCGAAACTTATACATCTATCTATCTATCTTCTATACTTATAATAAATCTGTAGAGAGGTCAATTCTGTACATGAAATATATTTCCAAAATAACTATCAGGATGTGATAAGGGATCGATATTGATGCCAAAAATGCAATCAGTAAAATTTTTGTCTGTCTGTCTGTCTCTCTGTCTGTCTGTCTGTCTGTCTGTGTGTATAACCGTTATAGAAACAAAAATTACTCGACGGATTTTAACGAAACTTGGTACAGTTATTTTTCACACTCCTGAGCTGGTTATAGTGTACTTTTCATCACGCTACAATCAATAGGAGCAGAGCAGTGAAGGGAAATGTTGGGAAAGCGGGAGCGGGTTACTCCATTTTTTAAGCTTCCGTCGCGTGTGCAACCTTCATGGTTAAAGCTACACAGAAATCATGTATGACGGAAATGTTCTCCTTAAAATTATATAAAAAATATCCCACGACAGCATATGTCTATCTTTTATGTTTCCGTATATACAAAGGTACTTTGTGCTTTTATGGTAGACTCACAACAACACGTGTAACTCCCGATAGCTTAGCAGTTCGAAGCTTCGCTCGACGCGTCTCGCGGCCGAAGGTATAAAAAGGCGGGGCGTCCGAGCGCGAGCTTCATACAATTATAATAAAAAGGAACCTTCAATTTTATTGTTACCACTTGCAAGTGAGAAGGAATAGATTTGTATACTTTCAACGTTTTCGTTGCTTATTCAATCAGTTTATTGTTGACATGTACGCAAAAATTTAAACCTAAAGATTAGTTTAAAATACGATCTAATCAAAGGCAGCTGCGCGCTGAAGATACGTGCACCTTCGCGACGCCATAATCAATGATAGATCTACTTACCAAAGATAACATTTTTGGAGAAGTATTGTGTTATATCTATAGTGTTGAGTGGCAAAAACGCGGCTTGCCTCACGCACATATCCTGCTTTGGTTAAAAGATAAGGTTCGACCTAAGTTTGTTATAATTTTAGACGACGTTTGCACAACTATTTTGCTGATAAGAGAGAAATAAAAACATTTATATTTTTGCATTCACAATGCAATTTTTATGGTTGAAAAATGGAAAGTGAAGTATTTAGAAAAGTCGACCCTCTCACAACCAGCTATGGAATTGCGTAAAGTCAATCGTATATATTTGACAGTTCATATTGTATCATAATAAATGTCATTCCATACAAATTGCAGCCGATTAAATACGATATGAACTGTCAAATTAATACGATTACCTTACGCAATTGCCCCCCAGGTCCGATGGGACTCGAACCCACGACGATTGTGAATGCAAAAAAGTAAAAATTTAAATAATTTATATTTTTTTTGCAATAGGGGCGGAAAGGGGGTTTAAAAAATTTGAAGTGTGGCTACTAGGGCATATGGGGTATCATATAAAAGAGCGCTGCTTGCACACTCTCAAACAATTTTTCTTTTTGTTTTAGGCCGCATAGTTTTTGACTTATGATGAAAAATGTAAAAATAATACCGTCCCCCCTTATCTCCGAAGTTTGCAAAGATAAATTGTTTTAGGTGATAGAAGTTTATGTAAAGATTACGGGAAAAATAAAACGATGTCTCTAAATAGTAAACTTTTTCAGAAATCATCAACAAAAATTACATTAGTTTCATTATCGGTCAAGAGATGGCGCTGACCAAAAACTGCAAAATTCTACATCGCAAATTCTTGGAAGAATATAATATGCCTCGCCGATGAAAACATTTTTACGTTTTATTTACAACCAAAATATCCTCCTTCCTACCTACTCGCAGGTTGCTTTGTTTGGGTGAAGCATAGTTGTAGTTTTTTCTATTTATTTATGATGGTACGGTACGGAACCCTCGGTGCGCGAGTCCGACTTGCTCTTGACCGGTTTTTTACTGTCCTACGTTTGATATATTATAGTACAAAAATTTCTAAATTGGCCGTAGCGAATTTGGATGCAGTATGAAAAATTCGTTTTGGCTACATAAACAATTGACTTTTGTTACTTTTTTACGTAATACTTATGATAATCCTTTGTATGACTGAAAGAAATCCTACTAATATTATAAATGTGAAAGCTTAGATGTTTGCTACTCAATCACGCCAAAACGGCTGAACGGATTTGACTGTTTGGGATACAGATACTTTTGTATCTTGGAGAGGAACATAGGCTTTTTATCCCTGAAAAATATCACATTCCCGCGGAATAACGTCGTGTAGTCCACGCAGGCGAAGCCGCGGGCGGAAAGCTAGTAATGAATAAACTTATAACAAATTGCGACAGTGTGCGGTACTTACCAACTTCATTAGTAAAGATACAAACACGCAAACTCAATATTTTGATCCGCTTTAACCCTAAGCTTATAATGCAGTCGTGGGTTACGTTAGGGCTCTAACATACGAATAACAGAACAGGGTGCCTACCATCAACTCTTATTGCGGTTTTGTTTAGGACCTAAACTGATTGCTTCGCTTATTCGTACCACGACAGCTTAATATCAATGACAGCGATTCAGTGATCATTCAATGAAATTTCACAGCCGCTAAGCTGTCAAGAACTCTTATAGTGCGACAAGCATATCTGTTCCGGTGACAATCTTTCGAACTAAAACATTTTAATTCTAAAGTCCATTTTGACAGCTAATTTTGTATTGCAAGTGGCTCCTCTATAACGGCTGTCACCGGAACAGACAGGCGTGTGAAACTATATTTGACTTATAACATGTAATACTTCCATGCTTATAACCCGGCCATGCTAACATGACACCTGCAGGTTATACCCGTCCCTCTCACTCTCCGGGCATGACAGAATCAAGGGAAAGAGACGGGTAGAAGAAATAAGGACACAAACCGTTCGGTCATTCACATTTAGCAATTCATTTGCGATCCAGTTTTTAGAAGGTCATAGTACGAAAGAAAGCAATTCATTTTAGGAACCTATTCTGCATCGCGCTATTTTTGAATCACTGTCTTAAAGTTGATGGTAGGCACCCAGGACACAGTTAAGGGCGGTTGCCAACCATACCTAGTGGCTCGGAAGGTCTTTAGGGCTTTATCTCACTAGGATTCCATGGCAGCGAAGGCGCCAGCAGCCACTATCGCCAATCAAAACTTGACAAATTGTATATTAACGTACCACTTATCTGCTTTAAGTGTATACGCCTGAAAAGGTAGGATCAAGAGATTCCATTGTAATTAGCATTAAGACATGTTTTATGTTACCTTGTTTCCCTACACAATAAAGTAATTATTTTTATTTCTATTTCTCATTTGGTGAGGGGCTTGGCGACGAAGCCAGTTTGTCGTCGCCGGCCGCCACTTTGTAAAAATGTTACTTTCACATTTAACCAGCAATATAAAGGGATGTAACCAAAGTTTATTTTATTGTGTTTTATAGTTTTCCTACGGTGTTAAAGGATAGTGATGGTGATGTCTTCATTGATTTATGGATCTACTTATTCGAAATCTTTTTTGGTTGCGTGAACAAGCGACATTAATATCGTATGCCGTCCTCTTTGGCGTCTTGCGGATGCCTAGCGTAGCCTCAGAAGCCCTGCTGGCGTCGCCGCCATGGCATCTAAGAGATAAGAGCCCTTAGTGTACGGCCAGACAGAGTGCCCGCTCTGGTTGAGCGTCGGGGGACGGGGCGGGCGGGCAGCGTTCATCATTTGGTTGCCGACGCTCCGGCCGCTACTCAGTAAGCCTAGCATGACCGCCCAACACGTGATATATATTGCATGATATAGCGTTTTATCGACACTCAAACGTCAAAACCCATTGTCTTTTGACAGTTAAACGCGATAAAGCGCTATATCATATCGCGTTTTGTTGGTCATGCTAGGGGGGCAGGACACCACTATGCGTTAGCATTTGTTTAACATGAACGCTGCCCGCCCCGCCCCGCCTGACGCTCAATCAGAGCGGGCACTCTGGCCTTAGGCCGTTTGTGCACTACCACTGAATTTTACCGATCCGGAAAAAATCGGATGCTTGTATTTTAATAATTAATCATTTATATTAGTAATTAATGAAATACAAGCATCCGTTTTTTTCCGGATCGGTAAAATTCAGTGGTAGTGCACAAACGCCCGTACACTTTGCGTTGTCGGCGACCGGCGAATCACCGACCGCGCTTTCCTGAGCTGTCGCGGTCATAATGTCGTTCGTCTGCTAGAACCCTTAGTTGTAGCTAAATATAGCGGTAACAAGAAAGTTTGGTAGGTAGCTCTTAGATAAGTTAGCGGCTTGGCGTTTCCTTCGGAGTAGGTTATCTTAGTATTAACGAAGTGTCTTATAGATCGGCGGGTAGAAGATAAAACGAACTTTATCAACTATCAAATACCTACCTACTATAGTTGCGTAGTGCTAAGTGCGTTTGGCCTACGATTGTGGTCGTAAGGCAACTATCTTTAGATTTTCGTAATTGGGTTTCGTAAATTGGCTACGAAAGATGTAATTTCTTCTCACTGTTTCTAAACGGTAATTTTTTTATCAACCCGGATAGTTTTAGGGATTATTCTACTCATGAAAACAATTGTTTTCATGATTAGAATAATTCCTAAAATGGGTGATACAAAATGACCGTGTATAACTGTTTTCTGTAACTACGAAAAAAGTTTTACATCTGTATTCGTAGTGAATTTTCGAGAATTATTTGTCGCAATTCTCTTATTATTATGAAGACTAAAACTAGTTTCCTCTCTTTTGCAGTAGTAAAAATAATGCAAATAATTTCCATTTTGTAAATTCACTACGAATAAAAATATCTTATTTAATAGAAAAGAAGAAGAAGGCCCCTCGTCGCAACCTGTGCGGCACCGCCCCGACCGGACACAATCACCTGCTGCGGCCGGCTATCCCGACGACGCTGGTGTACGTGTCACGCCTGCATTACTCCACAAAAACCGATGACATTGTGGAGTACATGAGGATTAAAGCCAAATTTACTCTGAGGGTCGAGCGGTTGGAGTCTCGCCACAACGTGAATTTCAATTCTTTTGTGGTGAGGGTGCCGACCGAACATCTGTCGACCTTCATGAAAGAAGACTTTTGGCCGAAGGGTGTCCTGTTCCGCCGGTTTCGTGGTCGGCTACCGGACACTGCGCTGCGCAACACGACGCCTGCTATTCGTGTTAATAAGTAGTTGATATATTAAAATATGTATGTTAGTCTGTAAGGTATTTATTATATGGGCCTAATATTGTAACACCTAATATTGTAAGATGCCTGAAATAAACAATTATTATTATTATTATTATTAATAGTTAGTTACGTAACTCGATTAGCAATACGGACAATAATTTCTTATTTCATAGTTCAATACGAAACCGTGAAAAAAGTGTTTCGATAACGCAATGGCAGAGGGCGGGGTGCAATTGCGGGTAATCGTATTAATTAGACAGTTCATATCGTTTTCAATCGGCTGCAATTTGTATGGAATGACATTTATTATGATACAATATGAACTGTCAAATGAATACGATTGACTTTACGCAATTCCATAGCAAGCCTGCTAACGTTAAGTCTCACACCCGTTTGCACTAAACTTAAAAATTGCCTAAGTCTTTTCCTAGCTAACTTAAGACATTCTTAACAAAAAATTGCTTTGCACTAACCTTAGGACATTCTTAAATGCACTTTTGGCTATTCTTAACTTACGGGCCCAATATCGAGCGCCTAAGGCTTAAGAAATACCTATATCAGTGATTATTGTCTGTGGCATTGTGAGCAAAGAGTAGTGCGACAAGCTTTTCTGTTCCGGTGATTATCTTTGGAACTAAAACAGTTTTCATACGACAGTCCATTTTGACAGCTAATTTCGTATTGCAAGTGACTCCTGTGTCACGGCTGTCACCGGAACAGAAAAGCTTGTGGCTTTTGTATTCTTGTTTGCTAGATAGAGACACAACACATGTGACATACGTCATTCATCATTTATTTAAAAAAAACATTACAGATCGACAATCTTTTCTGTTCCCATGACAGCGGCGCTTATGTTTAGCAGCAAAACATGAAAGTATTAGCAAAATGACATTAAAAACAAAACTCGTTAGTTCTAGTTTTGGCCACCGGAACAGAAATGGTTGCGCACTGTATTTATGTTTTTCCTGACAGTTGAGCTCAGTTGACTTCTTCTTTTCTCGGTGAATTACTCCTACCAAATAAAATAGACAACGCCTTAGCTTTTGTCTCCTTTTAACTTACGAAGGAATCAATGAGAAGTTTCAACCAAAAAAATATCCAGTGACCTACTTTACCTCGCCAGGTTTAAAATCCATAGACAATTAATATTTGAATTCATTCATTCATTCTTTTAGCAAGGTGATGACTAATTTACGACGTAGTCTGTCAGTGCAAACAAAAATTTTAGCTCGGCTGTTTTACACTGTTCCTAAGCTAAGATGTATCTTATCTATGACAAGCTCAACCCGAGTTTAGTGCAAACGGGCACAAATCTCAGATCATATAATACTATTATATGATCTGAGGTCACAATCGTGTCTCAATCGTGTTTCAAGTATGTGTGATGTGAATGTAGTGTGTGGTGTGACCATCAATAGTATTGTGAAAAAAATACATATTTCTTGTAACTAGTGTGGAAAAAAGCACTACAACTGAACTACAATCGAAACACGATTGAGACACGATTATGACTTAATGTTAGCAGACTTGGCCCCCTGGTGCCTGTACACACTGGGTGCTAGTTACATTTTGTATGCAAATCTGTACAGCGCCTCTAGTGGGCAGTAGCAGAAATCTTTAATATCAAACTTTATTCATCATCCGATTTGCATCCGATTGTATGTGTAGTACCTACACTATTTGTTCTCGTAATTATTTGTTGTTAATATAATACCAATCTGAAATATTGGTTATACATTGCGTTAAAATTGGTAGTTATTCGAAATCTTGTTGTTTTCTGGTCAATGAGTACTGCAATTAATCGTATAGTTCAAGCAGCGAACGAGTGCGGCTGGAAGTGGGCAATAAAGGTGAACTCACATAGGTAAGTTACTCTATAAATCAATTTTGTTTTTAATTATAAAAAAAATGATTTCAAATCGTCGATTCTTCACTCTTTAGCCTTTCGCTCGCGCAATGATTATTATCATAATATACGGACCTACTTACATAATTATAATGTTTTTTTTTATTCTATTCGCGTTTCGTAATTTGTATACAACATTCAAATTATTGTGTGAATTTGTTTTCTATTACCCTTCTATGACTGCTTCTGTTTTGAAAATAATTTTGAATGGTATGTTTTATTTTTCAGCAATATGTAAGTATTTCAAATAAACAGCTAACCATTTGGGAGTGAGAGGTTTATAAATAAGAAATTAATTAATAATCGCTTATTGAATTTCATTTTAATGGCGAATGCTGTGCTGTAAATAACATTACCATGCGTCAATTACTGCTTTCCATCACTTTACACGAGACGTAAAGAACATTTCGTACCTATAGGTAAGTATTAAAATCAAAAGCTTTCTCCCGCAAACGTAATTCGAGAACCAACATCGTTTCTTATTCCAAACTTAATTAAGATACTATTCAGTGTACCTACCGCAATTCCACCACAATTCCGTATCAAAAAAATGCGCTACGCGTGGCGCTAAGCGTGTTAAGTTCGAAACCACCAATGAAAAAGTTAGTGTACAAGTACTTATTAGTTCGCTCGCAAGAACCTTTAGTGGAGAAAATCTATTAAGTATATTTGCTAGTTGAGCAAAGAATTCTTGATCCTGAAAAACAAATTGTTCGGTGAACTTTTGGTTTTGACATAACGTCGCCTTTACTATCATTAATTAGATAACTTGTATTATTAAGTATACAGTCGACAACACAGCGAGTTAACTGTAACCGTAGAACGAGAAAAAAATACGGGAAAAAATTATTTTTAATACAGTTGCTCAAAAAGTGGCGTATTGCAGGGACGTATAGCGTTCGGGATGTGGGCTATTACACACTCGAACTTTTTCTTTACCTTTCCCGAACTCGTGCGTTTTCTTTCCCAACTGTCAAAATATTGTATTATAAAGAAAAAACCAACCACGAAGTTTTTACGAAAAAAAATCATAGAAGTTTTTATGATTCATGCAAATATTTCTAAAAAGAAGCTACTAATTTGTTTCAATATCAGATTTAAAAGTAATTTTAATTATACATTAAATTAATATTAGTATCGGCCAAATTAAATTTATGAATATAAAAAATACATAAAATTGGCTGTATGACCACAGATTACTAAATATTATGGTATGACGTGCACTATTTACCATAGTATCTGCTTATAGGAGTTTGCGCAAGTAAGTGAAAAGAAAATGAGGGACCTTATTTCTTAATTATCTAAATTAGTTTTTTCTGGTTTTTATTGTGGTAGGTACTTAGTATGGTGGAATTAGTGCTTAAATGGAAAACGATGTGGTAAAAGAGAGAAATAAGGAAAGGCGCTCCTGTAGGATTCGGTTTGCTTTTGTTAGGTTTCATTTCATTTCATCTCATTTAATTTAATTTTCATTTCATATCAATAAAAAAATTCTACTGAAGCCTTGGCTGTATGATCATAGTTTCCTTTGCCAACCCAGAATGGGTGAAGAAAACAAAAAAAAGTCTCTGCTTATATTCTTTTACGATTAGTTAGTTGAGTTTATTGTGTTTTATTATTTTATTAAATTGCTTAATTTTTTCGCAACTGTATTAAAAATAGTTGTTCAGTACACGTGCGGAACCGTCATTGCAACTTGTTCCGACTGTCAACCCTCACCTTCGGCTGCGCCTCGGCTCGGGTAGACATTTGTCGGAACTCTTTGCAATGACAGACTTTCCGCACTTGTAATGAAATCTACTATTCCCGTGGTACACCCAGGTGGAGAACGCAGGTGAATCACGGGCAATAAATAACTACCTACAGTGATTGACGACCGATTTGGCGCTGGGGTAAGATACCTGCCTTCTGCGCCAGAGGTCTCGGGTTCGATCCAATGTCCGAACAAGACAATTTTTTGTGTGCATGAACATGTCTATTTGTCTTAGTCTGGGTGTTTTCTATGTAATTATTAAGTATGTATTTACAAAAAAAAAGTATTAAAGTATATATTTATCCGTTTTCAAGTTTCATTATGGGCTTAGATAATTGGTGTGATTTTAAGAAAATATTTATTTATTTACAGTGCCACAATCTTTTCTGTTGTGGTGGTCAAAATGTGAAACTAACCTGTTTTTTTTAATGTCATTTTGCTATCAAGTTGATGTCCAACCATAGCGCTGCTGGCGGCTGAAGGTCTTAAAAGTCAGGGCCGGTTAAATTGCTACAAAAAAAAGCAAAAAGTAAATAGCGACGCTGTGACCGGAACTTGCGTGGCTATGGCTTACCTAGTATAAATAAGTTTATGGGCTTAACCATAAATTTATTATACTTACCCCTAGTATAAATAAGTTTATGGGCTTAACTATCCGACAAAAGCTGTAAAAGTACTGTTGTCAAATTCTATTGAATTTTAGTTCCTGACCGAAAGAGAAGCTGCTCAGTACATACCGCCGCGTACTTACTTTGTGACATAGCGTAGTAGTTTTTTAGAGTTCCGTAGCTGAGTGGCAAAAAACGGAACCCTTATAGATTCGTCATGTCTGTCTGTCTGTCCGTCCGTCCGTCCGTATGTCACAGCCACTTTATTCCAAAACTAGGTATAAAAACTACACAGTTGATACTTGGTAAGTATTAGTTGTGTTCCGTAAACAGCTTTACGATTTTAATACAAAAAAAAATTAAGGGTGGTTCCCCATAAATGGAACTGAAACTGAAAAATATTTTTTTAATCTAAAATATTCGTGTCTATGGATAGGTCTTTAAAATGACATAAAGGTTTCTCAGACCATTTTTTCTCAAAGTCAACCTTTTGAAAGATAGAGCCTTCCAAATTGGTAAAATGCGTGTCCCCTCCCCCTCTAACTTTTGAAATAAAAGAGTAAAAAATCTAAAATCTTTTAGTCCTTTGTACTTTGTCATTCATACAAACACTATAAAAAACAAAGTTATATTTTGCTGACGAAAAATTATAGGTAGTGGAAATTTGGCTAGGTATAGGCAATTGGCCTAGGCCCAGCAGTGGGCGTCGTACGGCTGAAATGATAATAGGCAATAGGTACGTTAAGAGGGTACGGAACCCTTCATGGGCGACTCCAACTCGCACTTGGCCGATTTTTTTACCCTGTGCCCATAGCATAAAAAAGCTCCTTTACGACCGAAAGATGCACTGCTCTAGTTTTCATACAAAATAATACGCTCACGATAACGCTAACAGGAGTTTTTAGTGCTAGGGATACTGAGTTGTCTCCAAGCGGGTCCATATTTCACACCTAAGTCGTTTTTCGTTTAACGAATGATCTAATTGTGTAATTACATTTAAATACAAAATAAATATAAAAAATCATTCTAAGTCGATACTTCTCGAGAAGTTATCCTTGAATACTTCTTTTTACAAACCAACAGACAGCTAAATCCTTATCGGCTTCCTTTTTTACCTTTTGACAAACGCATAAATATTAAATCTTCTCGAATCCAATATAAGTTACTCGACAACTGTGGACCAGGGTTTACGGTTGCGAACTCCTAATTGGTCCCATCCAGACAACTTCCGCAGGTAATGGCTTGCAGTTAGCCGCATTTACAAGTGTATTAAGGGATTAGTAACGGCTTTTTAGAAATATTGAGCCGTATCTAATTTGTAAGAAGTAACATTGCCTATAGCTTTATAGTAGCAGCCCTGCTATGTGCTCAATCGCCTCTGTAGTCTAGTGGTACACACCACCAGTATCAGACCAAGAGTTCGATTCCCAGTGGGGGTAAGTACATATTATTGTGTTCGGTTTGGTTGGTGGTAGAACTTGTTATAAGTTACCACCATCTTATCTAAGTCTGACAATATATTTTCAGCATTATTGTGTTCCGATAGGATAGCCAGTTCCTCAGTGTTGAGCATTCTGTTAGTAGTGTACTTCCATCTTCAGCTATATCTCCACTTGAGATGAAGGCTAAGTGCTAAATCGTCTGTCTAATAAAAAAAAAAACAACGGGTTGCACTCCGGAAGTGCCGGCAGAAGTGAAAAGGGCTTCCTAGACATTTTCACAAAAAAAAGGAATTTGACAAAAAAATTAAAAAGATACGGACTTGAACCGAGGTCTTCTGGTTACAATGCCGCTTGTTTTCTAACTGCGTTATCACAACTTTGGAAACGATGGCGAAATTTGACTTCGTATTTTGTAACAGTTTTTCGATCAGATCACGTGTCCGTCTTACGATATGACGGTCACTTGATCCTGACGCGAGTTTACCATTTTTTACCCATCACAAGAATTGCACAAAGCCGCTAAAGAAGTTTTCACTTCAAAAATTTTGGTGTGAACTGTAGAACTTATGAAAGATACCGGTCAGAAGAAGCATGTTTTATGTAGTCTTGAAAGATACTTGAAAGATATTCAAAAGCGTAGAATGAGAAACTTATGGAGTGTTTTTGATTTCACACATTGGCCACAAAGTTGGCCAATGCAACTTACATTATAATTACGTCCATAGAAAGAACCTTTAACACATTATTCGTTTCAAAATCAGTATAGTTCGATGTATGTGTACGATGGCAGGTTTTCGGTCCAACGTGTGGAGCCGGTAATATAAAATAGTCCTGACCATAGAACACGGAAAGATTTTTTTCTCTTGTATTTTTTTTTCACGCCCACATGCGACTTCTATTACTTTCCATGTTCTGTGGTCCTGACAAGCAGCTCGTCAACATGCGTCCGTGCCAAATAACTCGGCGCATGACTGGGGCGTTTTCGATTAGAGCACTACTCAGCCGGCTATTATAAAATGGTACTGACAAGTGGCTCGTCAACACATTTACTTCTAAACTCAAAGTTTAGTGGCGTTAACTATTTAGGTCAAGTGTACTCAAAACTCTGTACTTATTCATATTGTAGTTTCGAGTGTCATTATATATGAATATAATTGAAATAATATGGTCAACACAAAATTCTAGCCTCCATTGTTATTTCTTCGACATGTAAAGTTTGACCCTCTTTTCATCCTTTCAGGAGCTGATTCTTGAGAGCCTTTTGTTGATGCCGTCGATATAATAAAAAAACTTTTATGAATTACAAGTTTCGACCCGAAGGTTGGGTTTTTGCGTTAAAAATTAGGCAGTTTCTTGTTTCGTCCTAAGTTAGTTGTAGGGAAATAAACAAGAAATTACTGAAAGATGGTTACTTGGCGAATATTGTAATATTATATTCTACTCGGCAGGCGTGACGTTATGTCACATGTCGAGAAGTTTAGACTTTGTCGTGTAAAGTTAGTAGAAGACAATGAGAGTTGTATGACTAATGTACAGGATATAGCGAAAACATGTATGTTATCTACGCTAGAACAAATGGTAGACGCTTACAAACTTAACCTCAATAGGCAGAGAAAAATCGTAAAGCGGTTCACAGAATACACCTACCTAGTTTCAACTGTGTAGTCTTAATAGTTTTAGAATAAAGTGGCTGTGACATACGTACGGACATACAGTCAGACATGAAGAATCTATAAGGGTTTCGTTTTTTGCTATTCGGCTACGGATTCCTAAAAACAATGTTTTTTCATCTTGCTTAGATATTATCAACCCATTATCATTTAGTCTGAAATATTCATCTTAAAAAATGCATTATGAAGGCAATATTCAAGTTATAAGTTCTACGTAGATACATTTTAGATAAACTTTAATCTAGTTTGAGGCTGCCTGTCTATAGACGCGGAGCGAGGCGGCTGAGCGGATAAACGAGGAAATAAAATCTCAGCTCCGCAGATTTTATGAAATCCTATTAGTTAATATTTCCTCGTTTCTCCGCTCCGCCGCCGCCTCGCTCAGCGTCAATGGACAGGCAGCCTTAACCGCATGAAGGCACATCTATCAATGTACTGTCACCAGCAATCTACTGAAAAAACCCACTTGACTCCAACGCTAAAAGCGCCGCACCGTTATATATTTTACTCAACTTCCACCCGCGGCTTCGCCCGCATGGACTACAGAACTGTATCCCTGTGATATTTATCCGGAATAAAAAGGAGCCTATGTTACCCTTCAGCTCCAAACTATCCCTTTACCAAAATTACGTTAAAACGTTGCTTCGTTTTGATGTGAAGCACGAAAACATAATAGTGTAGATATGGATTTTAGTAAAATACCACTGACACTAATAAATATCTAAAAATTAATAAAACATAAGTAATCTTACTTATATCACCGTAATGGAATAAAAAAAGCGTTAAATCGATGTCAAAGCTGACAGGACATTCATCTAATGATCGTTAAAATTAGATTTTACAGGTGCGCCATAAAACATTAACCACCGATCGTTCGGAGTTTCACAAACTAACGGCGCCCGGCAGCGGGGCGTTTAGATGAAGCCGATTCGGTATCCGAATTCGGAAAGAGAGATTCAGGTGGTAGGTATTTAGTTGTAGTGTAGCATTGCATAATATCCGACTATGAGTCAGTGTTTAACAATCAAGAGCTAGTCGAATGAGTTCAAAATAAAGAAAACTTGAAAAACTCTGCCTGTCAATCCTTTTGCCATCTTTGCCAACTAAACTACTAGATTAAGTATAGTATTTGACGAATTTTAGTATAGATATAGATTAGTTAGACTTCGAGTTTATTAAGGACAAAGCCCACCTAATAAATAAATAAATAATTTTCATGGTCATAAAATTAATTGTTTTATGGCTTTATATTATAAGATTCAAGTGTAAGCATGAATCCTTTTTATGCATCCGAATTCGGGTAAATGATCTAATGTAAGCGCACCATAACAGTTAATTTGTTGAGTCCCTTCATTCATAGTCAGATCCTCGTCAAAGGTGTATAGGCAAGGAGTTATATGAACCTTAAGTACATATAGGTATAAAGTATTTAGTAGGCAAATGTTGGCTGACAACTTACTATTAATAACACTCCTCAAAGTAATTGGTTCTTTGAATGCTTGTAGATTTAGTATTCTGTTTGAAATAATCATAGAAATATTAATGATTATTTTATATATACTAAATCTTATTGTTATATGAAAAATATCAGTTAATCTATCTGCATTTACAATTGACATGTTTTCATTTTTAACAAGGTACCTTAAATCGAAAACCATTTCGAGATTTTTCAATTTCTAACACTGTACATATTTTTTCGGATTTTTAAATCACTCATTTATTGAAATATTCGGAAAAAAGCCCCTTTTATCTTGATGAAGGAACATTTTAATGACATTCCTTTGCATAACATAAAAAAACGCCTCTCATTAAAAAAAAAGTCGCTGCCAAGATGAGTAATGAGTACAAAAATTATACCCGCCTCTTTCACTCAATTCTGTCATGCCCGGAGAGTGACAGAGATGGGTATAAACTGCAGATGTCAAGTTATACGAGTTGTAGTGATACTCTTCGCGAAACATAACCTGTTTTGTTTAATGACATATTTTGACATAGATAGAACTATGGACTTGCGATATCAGTAAAAATAATATTGTGCCTCCTACACCTACAGAAGGAAGATTACCAAAGCTAACTTGTCATAACTTTACTAAACTAACAATTGAAAATTATGAAGGTGGCTGAAGGATTTGTTATGGCAGACATTCGCAACCTTCCCAAAGTTGACATGATGATGTTATTAGAATATGCGTGAACACGACTCATTTAACGTTGCGGAAATAAGGGGAGCTAAAGTTTTATTTTCATCGAGAGATGCCTACGTAGAAACTTCAAACTTCTGTAGGCTATGTGGAAGTAAAACGAGAGCAAGCCATGTGTACCATCAAGGGCAGAGTAATTCCTGAACACAAAGTTCGATCAAAAATGAGTCGGGCTATAGTTTAGTATTTAAGTACCTACTTATTTTTGTTATTTAAAATAGAAGTGTTTGATAATATTTAAAAAGAAGTCGTGTTTTGTCTGTTTAATAAAATACAATTTCATTTTGATATGCGTTTATTTCAATCTTTATCTACTTCCTGATCTAGGAATCTACCTTTCTAAACTACTAAAAACTAGAAAAATTTCTGTACATTGAATATATTCCAGAAAAAAACAGTTGGATTAGAGACAACTGGGACATAACCGATGCAAAAAAAACACACAACACCTTTTTCTTGTGTATTTGGGAAGGGATTTAAATGTCCTGATGTTGAAGGAAATGTTGGATCTTTATTAACATTTTGAAGCCTTCTTGGTACTTGGGGTTTTAGTCTAGGTCTTGTGACTTTATTCTCCATCCAATCCCTGTAATTTAGTACACACTACCACATGGTACTTTATTTTTATATAAAGCAGCACACCACTGTGAACGTGTGGACATGGGCACGTAAAAATTCAGAGGCATTTCAGAACTGTATTTTTGCAGCCAGGAACTACACATAAAATTAAGGGATCTAATTCACGAACAGTTTTTTCCATTTTGTATTAAATTTACAAGTTATGAAGAGAAATAACACAACTTAAACCAAACGAGAAACCGTAACAACAACAAACAACAAACGTCATTAGTGTCACGTTGACTTGACGACGTCAGAATGTATTTTTTTAAATAATTTGCAAAGGTATGTCCGCCAACCTGCCTTCTTCCTGGACTTAGGCTCTTTTTAAATGAGTAAGTTTTCAAATTAATTTTACGATGACTAAAAATAAAAATTTTGGAAAAAGGAAAAAATACGAGTCTCGTCTTTTTAAATGTTATTTCTAAATAGCAAATAAAAACACATGATAAATTTTATGAAATGTTGTCAATTCATTGGATATTTAAAAGGACATAGGATTTACCTACCTATCTTTTGTCTAATAATAAGAACAAGAAGAACACTACTACATACATTGTCTATTACCAAACTTTAGTAGCATTAGTAATATGGAAATTGGGAAAAACGAGAGTTTTTTTTTTCATTTATTGTTTAAATTTTAGACATGTATATGAGAATAGGTACATCATCATCATCATCATGTCAGCCGAACGACGCCCACTGCTGGGCATAGGCCTCCCCCAAGGATCTCCACAACGATCGGTCCCTCGCTGCCCGCATCCAGCGGCTTCCCGCGACCTTGACCAGATCGTCGGTCCACCTTGTAGGGGGCCTGCCCACGGAACGTCGTCCGGCACGCGGTCGCCATTCGAGAACCTTTCCGCCCCAACGGCCATCGGTTCTCCGCGCTATGTGTCCCGCCCACTGCCACTTCAATGATGCAATCCTTCGAGCGATGTCGGTTGTTTTAGTTCTCCTGTGGATCTCATCATTTCTGATTCGATCGAGCAGGGAAATACCAAGCATCGCTCTCTCCATTGCTCGCTGGGTGACTTTGAGCCTTCTTATGAGACCCATAGTAAAAGACCACGTCTCACTTCCATAGGTCATTACTGGCAACACACACTGGTCAAAGACTTTCGTCTTGAGACATTGAGGTATTTCGGACGCGAATATATTCCGGAGCTTCCCAAACGCTGCCCATCCGAGCTGGATTCGACGAGAGATCTCTTTCTCAAAGTTGGACTTACCTAATTGGATTGTCTGTCCCAGGTAGACATAGTGGTCAACAACTTCGAGTGTAATGTTCCCAACATTAACTGGAGCGGGTGCAACGTGGGCATTGAACATGATTTTCGTCTTGTCCATGTTCATCTTAAGACCCACTCTTTGCGAAGCATTACCGAGATCTTCGAGCATTGTGTTCAGGTCTTCCAAGGTCTCAGCCATAAGAACTACATCATCGGCAAACCGTAGGTGTGTTAGGTACTCGCCATTAATGTTGATGCCGCATCCTTTCCAATCCAGCAGCTTAAAAATATCCTCCAACGCAGCTGTGAACAGTTTGGGAGAGATGACATCTCCCTGTCTCACACCTCGCTGTAGTTGGATAGGATTAGAGCTCTGGTTCTGTAATCGGACCGACATGGTGGCGTTTTGGTATAAGTACCTCAGCACCTCGATGTACCTGTAGTCTATTTGGCACCTCTGGAGAGACTGCAGCACCGCCCAAGTCTCAATCGAATCAAAGGCTTTCTCATAGTCCACGAACGCCAAGCAAAGTGGCAAGTTATACTCTTCGGTCTTCTGTATAACTTGCCGCAGCGTATGAATGTGGTCTATGGTACTGTAGCCTTTTCGGAACCCGGCTTGTTCGGGAGGTTGGAAGTCGTCGAACCTGCGAGCGAGACGATTCGTAATGACTCTCGAAAACAACTTATAGATATGGCTCAGAAGCGAGATGGGTCTATAGTTCTTCAAGAGAGTTTTATCACCCTTCTTGAAAAACAGCATCACATCGCTTCTGCCCCATGCCTTTGGCGTTTTGCCCTCAAGGATGACTGAATTGAAAAGCTTCTGGAGGACTTTAAGTATCGGCTTACCGCCCGCTCTCAGAAGCTCTGTTGTGATTCCGTCATCGCCCGCCGCCTTGTTGTTTTTAAGCTGCTTGAGAGCCATTCTAATCTGGTACAGGCTGGTCCGGGATATCTTCTGTATAGTGTCGGGTAAGCTTGGCTCTAGGGTCTTTAGCCTTGCTTTCAACAGGTGTTTGCGTGGAATACAGCTGTCCATAGAAACTCTCAATCTCCCTCAGGATTTCAGGTGTTGACGAAACGATGCTACCTTCCTCAGTTTTCAGCCTCGTCAATTGACTTTGCCCTATAGACAGATCTCTCGCGAACACTTTGGAGCCTTTGTTCCGCTCAATGGCTTCTTTAATACGCTCGGTATTAAATTGGCGAAGGTCGCGCGTCAAAGACTTAGATATCTGTCTATTGAGCTGCCGATAACGATAGGCATCCGCTGAGTTCTGCAGCTTCATTTCGTGTCTCTGATCCATGAGTAGGAGAGTCTGACTGGAGAGTTTCTTCAATTTGGGACGGCGGGTTTTATAGTACTTAGACCCTACCGTGCGGACAGTATCCACCACCATGTTGTATAGATCGTCCACGTCTTTGCTGTTCTCAAGGGCTTCGAAGCGGTTTTGAAGCTCGAGCTGAAAGCACTCGGGGTTTTGAATTTGAGCTGGTATTGGTCGGAGCGTGGATTTTATCAGTCGTGATCTTTCGAGCTTGACATCGATATTCAATGTGCCTCTCACCATACGGTGATCGCTTCCTGTCTTAACAGCGTTGATCACACTGACATCATTGAATATGTGCTTCTTCGTCGACATGATAAAATCGATCTCGTTTTTGACTTTACCGTCCGGACTGATCCAGGTCCATTTGCGGCTTACGGGCTTCCTAAAGAAGGAGTTCATCATATAGAGGTTCTCCCTCTCCATGAAGTCTGCCAGCATCTGGCCTCTATCGTTCCGTTGCCCAAATCCAAATTGCCCCACTCTCAGCTCATCACCGCAACGTTGCCCCAACTTTGCATTGAAATCCCCCATCACAACCGTGTAGTGGGTTTTATAGCTATGCATGGCTTTAGAGATCTCCTCATACATAGCCTCCACTTCGACATCGTCATGTTTCGAGGTCGGAGCGTAGACCTGGATAACATTCAGCGAATATCGTTTCGATAATCTGAGTATCAGGTACGCTACCCTGCTCGAGACACTTCCGATGGTGATCACGTTGTTGACAAGGGATTTATGGACGATGAACCCGACACCACCGATGGACTGTTGGTCGCCCTCCCGGTGGTAAAGCAAGTTACCGGATTGCAGGGTTATCGAGTCCTCCCCCTCTCTTCGGACTTCAGATAACCCAATGATATCCCAATGTAACTTACTTATTGCCTCTTCCAACTCTACGAGCTTCGCGTCAAGCCTCAATGTGCGCGTGTTGTAGGTTGCCAGGTCGAGTCGTCGGTGTTGGTAGCCGGAACCTACCCGGGGATTCTTAGCACCCCCTGCCCCGCCGTTACCATAGCCGCTACCGTAGCTAGGAATAGCGGGGCCGCCGGGGACTGGGGGCCGATTTTTTAAGTGTGTATCCATTTAGGGGGGGGGGGTGTAACGGTACAGAATTGCACTTGTTATTATATTTCAAATATTTATTGGCTTTTGTATAAAATAGAATGATAATGCTAACCTTGGGTCCTTGGGAAGTATTGGTTGATGTTTTGGAGGTGAAAGCTCGATACAAATTGGTTTAGGAAACAAAAATTAGCTTTATTTGCGAAATGCATTATATCTTCAGTGGGTATACATTCATTCTTGAAGTCTTGAGTCTTAAATAATTGTTCTCAAATGTGCACGGATTGATTTCTGAAAAAAAGAAGAGGTTTAAAAGTAAATAAAAACAATAGTGTTTATTTATATCTGACCTTGGAGGTAGCAATTTAGAGATTATAGTGGATCTCACCTTGAAACAATAGCTGTGCAGATTGTATAAACTTTGAGCATGTTATTTTAGACATATTTGTAAACTGACAGGTTTGTAGGCAACAGAGTTTGTAGGCATGTTTGTTTACAGGCGTGTTAGTGGCACAATATGTGTTCGGCATATTTATTGGTTACACATGTGAACTCTGGTTAATTACATCACATCAGTCTAATTATTATGTTTGGAGCTAAATATTTATTTTATACAATGTTAGCAAAATACTGATAGGTTATGACAGGTAAACATAGATGCTCCTAGCGGCAGAGTTGAGAACTAAGACAAGTCAAATGACATCACATAAACATAGCGAGAAGTTTTTACTCACAGAATGTTAAATTAACATTATGTAAAACTTAAATAAAAATATGGGTTAAATAATCAAAAGTACAGAATATTGGTTTCTATCTTAGATAAGGTTCAAAGTTTCAAATATGTTCTTTGGCTAGAGGTGATACGTTCGGAAATTATGTTCGAACAATTACCATTTTGATAATAGTTTTCATTCATAAATAATAATAAAAAAAGGGATCATACAAAATAATGTGTTTATATTATGTGAGAAGGTAATATTTTGAATAGTTTAGTAAATTCTATAACTTAACTATCAAAGGTTTCTGAACGAAAGCCAAGCTGGGCGTTCAGGAGGTTTGAAATGGTTTGGCGTTAGACGCTAGATGGCCTATCAGGTTTGTGGGGGGTGAATAGGGATGCAGGAATAGTTGGGTTGCCATGTTGTGAGAAATAAATACCTTATTTATAAAACAGAGAGAGGGGGTAATTATTGATGTATGGTATTCACACAAGATTAAAAGTAAAATACCTTAATTGTTGTAAAGGGGAAAAAGAAATATTTATAGGAAATAAAATTTGGAAAAATGAATAATAATTATTCTAGAATGTACAATTAAGACATTAAAACTAATAAACCTTAGTCAAATTAGTATTTCAAAGTTAAATAATTAGACATGAGACATTTAAGAGACGGATTAGAAATATACTGAAAAGTTTCCATTAAACATAGGGGTAAAATTTCCCTGAGAGTGGGGAGAATTTCTAGGATGTAAAAGAAAAAAAAAGAAAAAAGGACGCTAACTTTTGGCGCGGTATGAGTAGGCCGATATAAGCAAAAACGACGCGACGCTCGCTCTTATTTCTCCGGGATCGACTTCGAGGCAACACGTATGGAAGACGAAACACTTTTTGAAGAAGTTTCCATTTTTAATCAAGCGAGAAGTAGTCTTCAAGCAAGTGTACAGTGAGTCCTTGCACCATAGGGCGTTTATTGGGTTCGCGATCTTTTAAACGTTTTAATTTTGGAATTCTGACTGGTAAATTGGATCCGAAATTAAAAGGTCTAGTTTGTTTACAGAAAGCATTTCAATTAAAGTAAATTATTCCCAAGTAAAATCTTAGAAAATGGGCTTAATTTGAGTCAGAGAGGGTTGGAAGCATAGAGTTTGTTTCTTCAGGAGTACATTTTTATGTCTCCGGGCTCCAGGCAAGGCTCACGGGAGGTCGCTAGGTAAAGAAAGTCTGGCATTGTGGAGTGTCAGATGAGTGTTCATTGGATAACGCTTAGTAATTTCCACATGGTTTGATCAGGCGGGCTGTTTTCATTGACAGTTTTTCAGTTAACACGTCTGATGGCGCGGGGCGTATGCCCCAGATTTGGAGGCAGTTGCGGCCTGATTGAACCATACCTACCTGTAGGGTGTCTATCTGTTCCCTTCCCAAGCAGATGGACCACGGCATGAGCGATAGGATTTTAGGGGGCCCACTCACCCAAACTTGACAGAATTGGGGCGTCAGAACTGGCGATACAGGCGCCAGGTTTGTGTTTGTTAGGAAAGTCGCATTTAGTCGGAAATTAGGCAGGTAAGTACCTACTTAGAATCACGAGCTAGGTAACTCGAAGACCTTTGTTCTGGCAGAAAGGGGGAGGATTGCTGGGGCAAGGCTACGAGGGGAGTCTGGTATACAGAGTAGGTAGAAAGAGTAGGGTCGCTGTTAGGTCTATAAGTAGCATTATGTGTTATCACAAATATATCTACGATCAAATCCGAATTTTGTTGACATCCCTAGCCATAGATTCTTGTGACAGACGAACAAACCCGGGCAATTTGACAGAATGATTATAGATAGTGGGGAAAAGTCCGATTGACAGTTTCCAGCAAAATGGCTGTCTTTTATCTAACAAAATAATGTTATATCTTAAGAAGAGCGATTAGGTAAATGGTTAGTGCGTTGTAGCAATGTAGTCTACAAGTTGTATGATTTTCAGTGAGGTTTGTAAGAAATTAATAGATTTGAAAAGGAAAAGGTGACCAATGGATACCTAGTGCTTTCAGTATTTGGGAAATGATTTGTGAAGTAACAGTGCTAGTGGAACAGTCCAAAGAGCTTGATTAGAGTAATCTTTATAGGTTCACGCATTGCAAAGATATGAAGGTTGAAATAATCTATCAAACATAAGTGGAGAATCTAAATTTACCTATATATTTGGCTTGACAACAGGTAATATATTCCTATGATGCAAAAGGCACCTATAATAATCTATAAATTGAGCTGGTTGCGGAAGAGTTCTCTGGATCAGACTACTGCTATATTAATGTATGAAAAGGATTTTGTTCGGTGGCGGGAGAAGATGTTTAAACTCGAAGGAACTCGGTGTAATGTTGACCAGTGTCTTATGGAAGCTGATGTGGATTCAAGGTTTTCCAGATACTAACCTATTGAGTTGGAACATGATTCTATTTTAGCCATAAATTATGTAAAGCTATCGGGGTGAGGCGAAAGCTTCTGTCCAATTTGGTTGGATTCTTAAGTTATTTCCAAGACCAGTCCAATGGTGAGATTAAGGATATATTACCATGAGCGAGATTCTTTAGAGACAAATTTTAACCAACAAGTTGCAAAAGTTCAATAAGATCCGAGTCAGACACATAGACATAACTAGGGAATTTAGTTCTACGGGGAAACTTGGTCATAGAAAAGGTTAGGAGAGTCTATATTTATATGTACTTACTATGAATTAGAATTGAGACTTGTTAGTGCTCCTAATTTAAGCACTCAACCTGTTGGATTTATCCCAATAAGGATTATTCAACAAAAGGAAAAGGATATATCAATTAACGTTAACTTTAACTGCTGCTGCCATGAAGGAGAAAGATCTCTTCATGTAGACTAACAAGTCGCTTTGAAGCATTTAGCTTGGTCCTCTTATATATATATATATATAAAGAATTGACGAACATGACAGCTTGACTTTATATGTTGAAGTTTGTTTTTATATGAAAATGTAATAAAGCAGCGCCGGAGGAGGGATGTCCAAGTCTGGTGACGAGTTCCACTGTTATGGGCGGCGGAGGTGCCCTGACTTTACCGGTTAAATAATATTGCTGGAGCATTTGTATTAGGCCAAGATGGTGATTAAGATCAATAGACTCTCTTCACCCTAATGATTATACCAATTTCCATCTCTGACTTTGCAAGCAAAACCATATGCTGAAGCTAGTAGGTACTGTTATAGATGTAGTGTTTCCATCTTCTAATAGATATAACAAATTTTCATCTCTAACTTTGCAAGCAAGGCCATATGCCTAAGCTAGTAGGTACGGTTATAGATCTGATATAGTGACTCAGTCTTCCAATAGATATAACAAATTTTCATTTCTAATTTGCAAGCAAAACCATATGCTTAAGCTAATAGGTATTATTATAGTAATTGTGTCTCCATCTTCATATAGGAATATCAAATTACATTTCAAACCACACATGCCAATTTCACCTTAGACCTTGCAAGCAAATCCGGATGCTGTTACTAGTTTCAGTTCCATTGTAACCTAAATTATTAAATTCCACCAGTTTTAATAGACAGTTAACCTTGGGTCAGTAACCAGAAAATTAGCATGGTGGACTCAGCAAAATAACTCACCAGGTTTTCAAAGTATATTAGACCTAGGAATCGGTTAGGACCTAACTGTTAAATGTCCAAGCAATGTAGGGGTAAACTAATGTTAGATTTATACAAGAGTATTAACTTATTTTGAGTGTCTTTGTCGCTATAAATGAGGTTAGAAAATTAGAAGCAACGGCCATGTAATATGAACAGCTGTTAAGTTGATGTAGGCATATAGGCAGTTCAAAGTATGAGTTAGTTAGTAGTAAGGTTAGTCTCTGTCGCTTCATTTAAAAGATCATGGGTCTACGCTTTACAACCAGGGTTCTCCATTACGACATCACAGGCCACTTCAGATTTGATTCAGAGCATCCATAGTAGTTATCTATATATTAATCGGACAACAGTTAGGTATTACAGCGTTCAAGCTAGCTAGGTATTTTAGTAACTAATAGAATTCTTGACAGAGGTTCAGTATTAGCTTAGAGTAAATACTAGAATGGTTTGTTAGTATATTTAGGTCATCTATTATTATTTAGGCTAAGCGATTAGAAAGGATAGGTAGGTGTTACAGGGGTTTGCCATAATCGCCACGCTTGGCAGGCGGGTTGGCGATCGCAGTATGGCCTGTTGTAACCTGGAGACGCTGCTGCCCATCTCCTGATGGCAGTTTTCCCTTTGTCGCCTCTTACGACACCCACGGGAAGAGAGGGGGTAGTGCTATTCTATTTATGTGCCGGCACTACACGGCACGGAGAATAGGTACATACACCGCTACAAAAGCTGTTTCGGCTTTAACTGTTGCGGAGCAAAATGCTATGCGGTGTTTAATATAAAATGGTCCTGACAAGCAGTTACGTACACCTAGACCCGAGGAAATATTAAAAAGTTTTGTTTTCAATATTTACCCGACCGGGAATCGAACCCGTGACCTCTAGTGAAAACGACACCTTGGAAACTGGTGGCGTACACAACTCGGTCACGGAGGTCCCAACATATGATTTAAGATGTTTTTTTTATTTCATTAGTTAGACCTTAATTCATGTCTATTAATCGGAGTTATTAAGCTGGCAGATGAAAAAAGTCTCGAATCGTTTATATTTTTTAAAAACGTGCGTCTGACACGCCTTTCCGCTTTAAAAACAGGTTTCAAAACAATTTTATATCGTCCAAAAGCGACGAGCGCTGACCACCTATTCATAACCCGTATCTTTCATGAAATAAAGCGTAAAATGTATTTAAAAGAGGACAATTCATTCTGTATTTTTAAAACGAGTCAGTGTAGTGGTGATTTAGTTCACGAGAAGGAGGTTTAATGGCTGCAGATTCCGGAGTTAGCGCCTGTTATAACGTTGACCACCATAAAACGCACGAGTTCCGTTTTTGTTTTATTTTCATTTGTTTTCATCGGTTTATAAAAAGTTTAGGTTGTGTTATTGTTGATCGAATATTTATGATGAGTAAATTTTCTAAAACTATTATTGCTTCTCTGACTGTGTTAAAATTTAAGTGACCGTAACACGTAATTTAACTTAACAACACTTTAATTTAAAGAAATGCCAGAATATGCAACATGTTAATGAATAAGCGCAAAACCTCTTAGGTGGTGCTTGTACTCATGAATGTGAACAACTTTTACTTTGGGGCCAACTCTGCAACTCAAAAAAAAAAACAGCTGTTCCATACATTCTGATCGAGTGGGTATTGACAATTTGTATGCAACAGCAGATTTTTTGATCGCCTAAGAGGTTTTGCGCTTATAAATATGTTAATACTTACATCATAATTTCTACACTATTTTAATTAACATAGATAGGTAAGAAGGTACTTATTTAACAATTTCATATGTATAGGAAAAATGTTGTAGTAAAAAACCACGAGCCCTATAAGTAGCTTTCGAGCGGAATTCAAACCCGCGCCTCCGGGAACCTGGCCCGATGTTCTGACCAACTAAGCTACTGAAAGGCTTAGGGCGTTTGTGCACTTCACTGAATTTTACCGATCCGGAAAAAAACGGATGCTTGTATTTTAATTATTAATCATTTATATTAGTAATTAATTAAATACGAGCATCCGTTTTTTTCCGGATCGGTAAAATTCAGTGGTAGTGCACAAACGCCCTTACACGACCCGTCGGATTTTCCTATCACTTGTTATACGCTGTAGGCCAGTTTTGTTTCATCAATGTGAGGAAACCCTCGCATCCGAAAGAAACATTTTTACAAATGTTTAACAGTCGATTAAGATGAAACAGCGATTAAATTGAGATTTTAAATCATTTTTATGCATTCACAATGCAATTTTGTAAGTATTGGAAAAATGTGATAGTAAATAACCACGAGCCCTATAAGTAGCTTTCAGGCGGGATTCGAACCCGCGCCTCCGGGAATCCGTCCCGATGCTCTGACCAACTAAGCTACCGAAAGGCTTACACGACTTACACATTTATCCTATACTTACAAAATTGCATTGTGAATGCATAAAAATAATTTAAAATCTCAATTTAATGGCTGTTTCATCTTAATCGACTGTTAAACATTTGTAAAAATGTTTCTTTCGGATGCGAGAGTTTCCTCACATTGATGAAACAACGCTGGCCTACAGCGTAACAAATGATAGCAAAATTCGACGAGTCGTGTAAGCCTTTCGGTAGCTTAGTTGGTCAGAGCATCGGGCCGGATTTCCGGAGGCGCGGGTTCGAATCCCGCCTGAAAGCTACTTATAGGGCTCGTGGTTTTAACTGTCACATTTTTTCTATACTTACAAAATTGCATTGTGAATCCATAAAAATAATTTAAAGTCTCAATTTCATATGTATATAATTGTTTGTAAAAAATAAACATCTTGACGTTAAATAAAATGAAAAAGCATTTAAAGTAGATTTGTGGTGCTCTAAGAAATGACTTTCTAAGTGTTTAAGTATTTTAGACAGGAAAAAATTAATTTTGTGATGTAAATGACTTTATTTGATTCCATAAATAAATTTGTATGGAGCCTCAAATATTTGTATAGTTATATAGTGAAAATTTTTCTATGTTCTATGGTTTAGATTATACAAGAACTTCAAAGTTCAAATCTAAAACTATTTTGGACGTTAACTTTATGATATTACTCGTAAGTGTACCGATACTCAATTAAAGTTCTCGGTTTAGAGGAAATGCAAGCGTTTTCAATTTCGTGATGATTTATTGGTAGCATTTAATCTTCTGCTTTTGAAATCCCGGTTATTTATATGACATACACGTATTAAATATTGGCTATTATATTAGGACAATATATTTTAAAACAAATATTTGTATTTTTTAAAACCATGCCCTCAAAAAGTTTCTATACTTCAGGAAATCGAAAAGCACCATAAAAACACATACAATCTATATCTGTCATAACATAAGTTTAAAAAATAGTATACGTTTAAATCCGTAAGCAGTAAAGTTATCTTACTTCATTGAACTATACGCGTGAAAATTAGAGTACATTATTCAAACATTTCTAACGTAATAAATTAACTACATGTTTATTTGCATTTCATTGCCTCTGAAAATGAGGTTTTATATTAAAACCGCTATATTAAAATGATAAAACCAGATTCCAACCTCAGTTTTCAATAAAACGATGTCAATAAAAAACAGCGAGTAGCATCTTCAACGTTCCCTCCGTCTGCGTAGGTTCCCTCGTAGCGTCGTCGTAGCATCAGCCGTAGGCCGTAGCGTCGTAGCTACGAACATCAGTGCTGCTAAAGCCGCGCCGCGAGTCGCTCCAGCCGAAGCGAGTCCGCGAGTACGCTCGCTTACTCGCGACTTTCGTTCGAGTCGTTAACCACATTTTACGAACGATATAAAAAATATTACTCAAATCGAGTTTTTGTTGCGGCACACTGTTCCATTATTATATTTACAGCAGGTTGTAGAATTATGATTGCGTGGAAATGTTTTTGTGAAATCAGTGATAAATTTTGGTTTCGAAGTTTAGGGTTGATTTGAAGAGTATCGTCGGATAATGAGGCGGCGGCGTGTCGTGTTCGCACTTTGAAGTCAACTTGAGCCGACACCAACATGATACCCTCGCCGCTCCTCCTACACTGCATTTGGATGATAGCATCATTTTTCATAAAAGGTGAGCAAATTAGGTGATTGCATCTGAATTTTTAATGAACTATCAATAAATCGATAGTCAATGAGTCGCATTGGCATTGGCATAAAGAATTACCACTTTTTAGACTGTTTCTATGCAGAAATTAACCGCAAATAATAGAAGTATTTAAATTTAAAAGTTTTGAAGAACTTTTAGTTTGCTAAGAACTTAATTAAACTGTTGTAATAAATTATTTCGCAGCATCATGTCACTATTTATTTAACGATTAAACTACGCGATTCATATGTGTGAAAACGACAAGGGATTTTTAATTTAACATAACAAGCTACAACAAATTTTAACTTTTCAGTTTTGACTTTGAGATCAGTTGGAAAAAGAAATATAAAATCTACCGGTAGTGTTTTAAATTTTATCTGCACAGAAGTTTCTCGTAAATTTAAACATCATATTTGCATACCCTTTTAATGAACGTTGTACTGTGAAGACAGCGAGTACACAAGACTTTCTGGCCACGCAGGCGTTAAAATAATTGTCTAGAATTCTGCTCATCATTATAATCATTTGTAAACTAACACATTTACAAAAGCAGTTTGGAAAGAAAATACGGTTCTAAGATATAATAAATAAACTAGCTTATGCCCGCGGCTTCGCTCGCGTGCTATTCGGGCAACGCATACCCTCGTTTCATTTCCTTAGTCTCCGTAATGGTATGATACTCTTCCACACCACAGGCTAGCACAGGCTGTATTTTTTCAATTGTTAGTTTAATTGAGATTCATAAAACAATTCAAAATTAATTCATTGTTAATCGTAGCAAAATCACGATTAACATTTAATTAATTGTGAACTGTTGCGACTACTATAAGCAATTAATTGTTAGTTGTGATTTTTCACAATTACAGTTGTCCTTGCAATTAAAATTTGCCCAACTCTGTGCATTACTTAGGAAAAAGTCAAATAATTTTAAAACTCATTTACGCGTCAGTTTTTTTAATTTCCTGAATTCAATTCTCGGAATATGTGCAACGTGAACGATTTCCGTACTAATTCAACGGAATCAGTCTAATCCATAAATAGCAACAACGATCGTTTGCGAGGCGTGATTAAATAAAATTGATGCAATTAAAGTCACTTAACAAATGTATTTGAACATAAAATATCAACAATTTTTCATTGTTCTTCGGACTTCGACAATGTTTTAATGAGGAAATAATACATCAGTTTTTTATCGTAAACAAAAAAACAGAAGGAAGACTTGTAGTTCCAAGAAAAAAGTAACTAACATTCACAGCTAACATTCCTGTGATGAAACGTACATATTGTATTTATTTATTTCATAAACACTTAAAACAGGTTACAGTTAAAACAAAAATATATACAAGTATAAAAAAAATTAAGGTTACTAATTTTTAGGGTTCCGTAGTCAACAAGGAACCCTTATAGTTCCGCCATGTCCGTCTGTCCGTCTGTCCGTCTGTCCGTCTGTCTGTCCCCAGCCTAGCTCATCGACCCTAGTGCTACAAAGCTGTAACTTGGCATGAATATATTTTTAAGCCGATAAAGTGGTAAAGTAAAATTTAAAAAAATATATTTTTTAAAACGTTAAGCCATGTAGCTAGACTTAATACTGAAGTAACTGGAGTTCTCACACTGAATAAAAAAGTGTACCCAGCAAATTTGACATTTAGTGTGTAGTGGCTGTCAGTTGTCTCATATGACCATACGTATTTTTTTAAAGTGTAGGTGAGACTGAAGACAGCCACTGTGTAATTTGTGGTCACAAAAAAGTGTTAGTACTGCACTCTCCAGTTACCTCAGTATTAAGTCTAGCTCCATGGGTTAAGCCGTCGGTCGCGGCTGCGTTCGCAGTCATTAATTAATACCCACCAATCCACTGAGCCTGCGTGGTGGGTGAGCTTATCCATCCATAAGGATGGCCTGTGCTCCTAGCAGTGGGGACTTATAATGGCTGATGACAATGATCTTGTTTCTATCTTTGTGAAGTAATTTCATGAACATCGTGGGTTTTTGACTAAAATCTATAATATTTTTGTGTCCGTGCGTGCGTTTGTTCGTGTGTCAGAGCGCTCCTAAGTTTGAGTATTAGCGAGCTGTAAGCGAGTTTCTTAGTTGTTTGTGTTTGAATGTTACTGTTTACGTATTCATAGCTTCCTCATCTACAAAATGTAGAAACTTTGTTAACTATAACATCGACATCGTCACTCAAATTATTCTCTTAATTGACGTAACCAATCTGTATACTGTCATCTGGTTAGTATAAATATCAATTTATTCAGACATCCAACTCTATGAATATTAATGCCGAAGAGAATCGCTAACAATTCTATCGATTTTAGATTCTCTACAATGCCATATTAATATTTTGTTAGTACTTTTTAATCATACTTTTGAGTTCTATTTTTAGATTATAAAATATTGTGAAACGAAACAGTTGTACAATCAATATTGTTAATGATTGCCGATACATTAAGGAATTTCATTTTTAAAATAATCAAAACAATACACTTATAAGTCCTTATCATTAATCTCCAGTATTGACAAATAACTGACATTAAATCTTAATTTTGCACTCAATCAGCAGAAAAAGTGCTTATTAAAACTCACAGAAGACTCAGTTTTATTCCTTTAGGATCTAGGAATCCAAAAGTTTAAGTACTTACTCTTAAATATAGGTACTTAGGTATCTGACTTTTGAGTCAAAGTAAAGCTTCAGCTAACAAAAACGATGACATGCATGAAAACGATTAGGTACATTCGATATTTATAACTTAGGTGATACCACAAAATATCTTACAACATTTAATTTGTTCAGACTCGGCTTTGACATTATAATTCTGGGTTTATTAGGAATTCATGTTTGTCAACATGGTGTAAGAGTCAAACGTGCCGTGTGCTAGGGGCAGATAACAGCGTTCACGTATAGGCTGTATTATATTAATAGGAAATTGTCTACTTATATTTATAACAATTATAACGAGGAAATACTATAGAATTTGTGAATGATGTGATCAAAAAAGATAATCAAGGTCATTAATTTGCATGTTGTTTTATCTCTCATTTATATAAAACATTGCCACTTCCCGCCCTCTAGTATCTATGTATGCTTAACCTGTGCGCTCGGATTAGGCACACATTCGTCCTAAACATTTTTATCACCGAAACTCGATTGAAATTAATAGAGTTTAACTTTCAATTTCCGCCACTGACGGGTGTCACGATACATCAAATCTCCGAGCGTATAATCTTTAAAATTATGGTACGAAACTAACTTTTAAATATTTTTTTATTGTAAACTAGCTTTCCGCCCGCGGCTTCGCCCGCATGTACTATACGACGTTATCCCACGGGAATGCGATATTTTTCCGGGATAAAAAGTAGTCTATGTTCCTCTTCAGGCTACAAAGTATCTGTGTCCCAAATTTAATATAGGTATGTTACTTATAAGCATATTACTTATTTACCTTTTTTTGTAAATAAATACTTAATATAGGTACATAGAAAACACCCAGTCCAAGACAAATAGACATATTCGGAATCGAACCCGAGACCTCTGGCGCTGAAGGCAGGTATCCGTACCCCTGCGCTAAATCGCTCCACAAATATAGGTAAATATTATTAACATTAAAAAATAGGATAATTCGATTTTTCAACTGAAAAAAAAATAATATAAAGAGGAATGATATGATTTTTTGTTTGTTTGTTGTATTGAACAAACACAAAAACTACATACTAGACAGATGTTAATAACTCTTTCACCATCAGAAAGCTACTTTGTTACTGAGTGACATACTTGCTATATTTTATCCAGATATTCCCACGGGAACGGGTACCACGCGGGTAGTACCACGAAACTGAGGGGAGCCGCTTAGTTTTATTGATATATCGAAAAACAAAGATTCTTCACCTTTATCACATAAATATTTTGGGTGGGGATCGAACCCTAGCCAGTACGTAGGGTTAGTTCCGTAACACCATAAGACGCATATGAAATAACTAGTCTTCTGCCTGCGGCTGCGCCTGCGTGAACTACGCGGTCTTATCCCGCGGCAATGTGAAATTTTTCCGGGATAAAAAGTAGTCTATGTTACTCTGCATCTCCGAAGCTATCCCCATACCAAAACTCACGTCGACCCGTTGCTCCGTTTTGACGTGAAAGACGGACAAATAAACAAACAAACACACTTTCACATTTATAATATTAGTATAGATATAAGTTTAAAATAAGATAAAAAATAGGATATAGTTTAAAACTGGTGCTATTCTTGTTTTGAAACTTCTGCGTGTTTTAAATCTTCATTTTATGTGACAATCGCTTAACTGGGACGGACACACATCGATCGTATTGCGGTCAGACTTCATTCGATGAATTTATGCGCTAGACAGTGATTTCTTTCTAATTTATGGAGCCTAGCTGAATAAATCAAATTTCCCAACAATTCTTTTTCTGACAAATAGGGAATACGTTTTCAAGCAACTCTAAAAGGGATTTGTAATGTTGGAACAATTTATAACGTTACGCAGTCAAGATGCTGTCAAACTTTTACCATGAAGAATGGGGTTTCCACTCTTGAGACGATGAAACACAAATGGTATAGGACCAAAGCGAATAATGATTAGGTACTTAATTTAAGACCTGAAAATGTAATGTAAGAAATATAAAGAATAATGTGGATGTAGATTGTGTGGGAGGATTTTATTACAAGCTGTTATGTATGTACCTACCTATGTATGTATGCCTATTCGGGTAAAATCTGGCAAGCTAAATTTGACCCACTTCCCAGTGTCTGATGGAGCTGACACTTTGCATACAGGTTTGGTTTGGATGATAATACAATATTTAAATACAGTTAACAAAAAAGCTTGTCAAAAAAATGAAGTTTGTACAAAAAACTTATTTTAGTTTAAGAGTTTAAAGAACAGATCCATAATTTATATGATTTATGTTTTTAGCTTTTTACAGTTATGCAATTTGCGAAAATTGCCTTATTGTATAAAGTAGATCAAGAATACGTGCTTTGAAAACACAATAGTAACCGTTACCGTATTTAATAGTTGCTCTCCGCGGTTTTAACCACGTGGTGCCCGTTTCCGTGGAAATGTCGGGATAAAACCTACAAACAATAAATAATTAAATAAATGTTGAGTACCATCACATACATTGTTACAATACCAAACTTGGTAGCTTAAGCTCTAGTATAATGGAAATTTATGCAATTTCCATAATACTAGTGCGACAAAAGACGGGTATTACCACAAACGAACAGACCCGTGGAAATATTGAAAATTCGTTTTCAATATTTACCCGACCGGAAAGCGAAGTCGGGACCTCTAGAGATAGCGGCACCTTGAAAACCGGTGCGTACACCACACGGCCACGGAGGTCGTTAATGTCACTGACGAAGGATGTAGCTTTCTAATGGTGTAGAACTTTCAAATCGGTCCAGTAGTTCTTGAGTTTGTCCATTACAAACATACAAAGAAACGAACCAAAAATCGAATCTTTCCCGTTTAGAAAGTTTAAAAGATTATAATAGAAAGTATATTATATCAGATTGCTATTATCTGTTCATTCGTTCATCATAGTTTTCACAAGTAAAGGCTTGAAAAATTTATATTATACTAGTTTTCCGCCCGCGTGGACTACATGACGTTATCCCGCGAGAATGTGATATATTTCCGGGATAAAAAGTATGCCTATGTTCCTCTCCAGGCTACAAAGTATCTGTGTCACAAATTTCAGCCAAATCCGTTCAGCCGTTTTGGCGTGATTGAGTAACAAACACACAAACATACAAACATACAAACATACAAACATACAAACATACAAACATACAAACATACAAACATACAAACATACAAACATACAAACATACAAACATACAAATATACAAACATACAAACATGCAAACATACAAACACACAAACATACAAACATACACATATACAAACATACAAACATACAGACATACAAACATCCAAACATGTAAACATCTAAACTTTCATATTTATAATATTAGTAGGATTAGGAATAAATAGTCATAGAAATTAACAATAATATTTATAATACTCTTTAAGCTATTTAAGCGATGCCTAATTCAATCAATCAAGCGTATTAACATAAAGGGCTAAAAGGAAAAGAACATATCGTGGCTTTAATGAAATCCAAAGTCATCTTTATATTCTAAATGAGTTTGAAATATTGAAAAGGGTATTGTACTTTGGGGAACAGCAATATTTTGTGTATTTTTTCTGCGCTTAAGGTGCCCATGGGATCTGAATAAAGTTTCACCCGGTTCTTGTGTGGAAGCCGCAGGCACACTTTTGTTTTCAAAGGACCAAGGAAGGGAAAATAAGACTGTAAAGAGGAAATCTTTGAAATCTTTATACGATCTCAGTCCGTTCCCGATAGCTCAACAAGTTTTCTTTGAACTTGGGGTATTTGTTTAATTGAATAAACGTTTAGAGCTCTCGATTAAAAGATGTGACGAAAAAGTTCAGCACTAGCAGCAAATTATTGATAAATCTTTAATTTCAACTTTTTAGAAATTAAGAGAGTTCTGTTTTGCTTCGCTAAGCTTTTTCGTGTCATAAGATAACAATGAATCATCATCACATTATCACAGACATATTCATCATTGCATAAAATTAATGGTTTAGATTATTTTGCCTCTCATCTCCATTATTGTTTTTAAGTAGGTAACTGGTGAGGTAACTGTTATATATTCAATCTGACAATCTGATTTTCATTTATTAAGATTAATGTGTACCTATTATAATATCGCTATTATTATTTGCTTTAGCAACTCTATCTTAAATATGAACAGGGCTAAGATTATTTCAAATTAAGTAAGACCCGAAAAATTAGATTCAAAATTAATTTCTCTAAGACCTTATGAGAACAAATATTTCAGCTTCCGACTGATATTTGAACAAGCTTTCAGTATTAATGTGTTACTTACAAAGAATATACAGTCGAATTGAACCTCGTCCTTTTTTTAAAGATGGTTAAATATAAATTTTATCTTAGGCTTAAATTAATAATTATAAACCGAGATTATTATCTTTGATTACTGTCTATCTTTTGTTATATTTTCATAAATTACTGCCACAGAACACTGAAAGATTTTTACTTTCCATGCTCTGTGGTTACTGCTTTTGGCTTAGGGTTCACACACACAACTGCGACGTTCGCATCGCAAAAATATGCAGCGCACAATGCTTATAGAAAGCTTATTGCCTGTCAAGTAATTGACATGCATACAAAAATGTGAAAAAGCGAAAATGCTTTGTGAGGGCGCCCTTAACTAAACTAACTTTTCAATCTTTAGAGAGGTTTGAAAGCCAAAAACAAGACTCGTTTTTCGAGCCAAAGATCGAACATATTCCGGAGACTTTTTGATGACAGAATGTAACCTTATGAGTTATAGGATATCAAAATGAAAATGCCGCATATACCTATAGTTAATTAAATTGACTTTTATTATATATTTGGAATATCTGTCGGGTCATAATAATGTTTGGCAAATCAGTTGGGATCTTCTATCAATCTTACTTTCATTATTCCTGCCCCCACAAGAAACCTTAGAATAATTTTCCCACTTTTTACTAAAACTTAGTAAAGGTCGTCAAAGTTTTATGAACATAGTAGCATAAATGCTGAGGTCATCTTCGCCCACGTAGGCTTCAGAACGTAAACGGAACCAGTCGAACCCTCGTCACGCAGACACCCTGATGTATTGTCACACATTCAGTCAGTAGCGAATCTTGATTCGATCTGTTACTTATACGAATAGTTTACATTTGATGTCAGCCAATGAATATAAATACGTACAATCTAATAGATAAAATTCTCGTGTCACAGTGTTTGTAACCAAAGCCTTCCTAAACGGCTTGACCGATTTTTTTATATTTTTTTTGTGTATATTCGGTAGGTCTGAGCACAGGTCGTAAATTATTATTTATCCCGGAATTCCACGGGAGCGAAGCCCCGGAGAGCAGCTAGTAAGAATAAAAATAAAATAGAACATTCAATTTGTGATTTATACTAGACTCTTTTATGAGTGTTAACAATGTCGTTTTTATACGTTGAAAATATTGATCTAATGTTTTTTATTTACAATAAAATTATATTTATTAATATAGAAAACAGCTTCTCAAATCCCGTCAGATTTACTTGAAGACTAGATGTTATTTGCTAAGTTATAATTAATGTTTCAAACTGCTCTAAGAGATTTCATATGCCTTTGATATGTGTAAATTATATATTTCAACGAGTATATTCAGTGTAAGTTTATTAAGTGACTTGTGGCTCTCTGCGGTTTTACCTGCGTGGTACCCGTTCCCGTGGGCATATTGAGATAAAAAGTAACCTATATCACTCAAGAAGAATGTAGCTTTAATAGTGAAAGATTTTTTTAAAATCGGTCCCTTAGTTTTTTAGTTTATCCATTACAAATATACATAAAAAAAACTTTCCGATTCATAAAATAATATTATTTGTATAGTGAAAATATCACAAATAACATAAGCAGCGTTGAGATTTCAAAGTGGTAAGGGGCTTAACAATGAAGGTTGTTTATGTTAAGCTCTGGTTTCCTTTTTTGACGTTACGGTGTCAGATACCGCTCTCTACTAGAGAGTCTCTAGTAAACCGCATTGTTTTGCTCACTCACTACGCTATAGCAGCATCATATTATACCTACTCGTTTTTAAAGTCGGGCCCCTGCCTGTAGCTGTAATTGTAATAACAAAAACAAAACAAAGACGCTGTCCGTTTGGTTATGCTTATAGATATGAAATCGTCAATGTATATGCATTCAGTATTTTCATTAAAAATATTAGAACTTGGAATAGGTTTTGTGGTATACAATATATAAATATGCTACTTAAGGATTCAAATATACAGGGTGACATTGAAGTCGTCATCCTTTTGAAATAAGAGCATACTCATGATATAGAGTCTTGTCCCCAAATATGAGGCAAATCCAATATGTAAAATTATGTCTTTTAAAACCATGAAAAATCGTGTACAATACTCAGTAATTGATCACTATAGCAAATCAAAATTGAAATAACTAAAACTATCAATTTGATAAAAAGTGATATTAATATTCAAATAACATACAAGCCTTAAACTACTTCATTAGCCTTCCGACAAAACGCGGGCTCTACTATAACGTGTATTTATTCAAGTTCGCGCACGGAATTCACCGAAACCAAACACTGTCACCCATGCTTCAAGCCCGCTTTGCCCGAGTCCCTGCGCCCGTAAAAACATACCTTCATAAGAGTACATTAATGGGCTGAACGGATGCCAATGATTTCAAAAACACCCTGTTTTTACAAAGCAATTTTTTTTGTCATCATGTCGCAATAAGATGACCATGATGATAAATGAATAACATGAATTAATGAAAAATTAACAATTACATTTTGATTTTAGGCTTGGAGTTTCGTTTAGCGTACATTAGACGGTCATGCAACCATCAGTCAATTCCATTAGTCATCATGACTATCTAACCAACCGGTAAAGAGGAAAACCGGGCAGTGTAATGAATGATTCATTTTGATCTATAGTCATCATGACTTAGGTATAACAAACTGACAGCAAAATCTACCGTCTAAGCTTCGCCGCACACGAACCACAAAAGCCGCCACTTGAAGCCTGAAGAAGTAACAAGTGACGTCTAGCGGCGTCGTCGGCGTACATATAAAGGTCACAGCAGATATATCAACTCGTAAACGGATCGTAAACGTATCAACTCGAGCGGTTCAGTATTCTTTGTATGAAACCCCCTACTGCAACGCACACTAATCGGAAGCGTAACGTAATCGCCTCGCCTCGGGACCAGCTCACGAACCGCTTTGCGGGTCTCTCAACTTGCTATCCCCGCGCTTACCGCTAGTCGTCCACGCGCTCACGTCTCTCCGTACCCGAGCTTACGGCTCTACGCACAGTGGTCTGAAAATCAAAATGAACTAACCACATTTCAAAAAATCAGACTGAAATCCCGAGACTTGATCCCATCTCCACCTTTTTTGGATATGGAACCACTGTGCGGCGAGGCGTAAGCGCGGCGTCGCCTAGCCGTAGCCGAGCCGACGTACCGACGCTGATCCGGTTTGGTTACGTGCTTGCGTTAGGTTGACGGCGGCGAGGAGAAAGGCGATAGATACCTACGGTGTCGATCCCTTTCCGAGTTGATGTATCTGCTGTGACCTGGAAACGTTTAAAAACTTCAGGCATGTAGGTCGGTGGCGGCGTTTTGTGGTTGTGGTTGGTGGCCCGTGTGCGGCCAGGCTAATGTCTTTTTGGTCTTTATCACAGAAAACGGTTTTGTTTTGTTGTTTTTTTTTCTATTTATAGTTAACGTCAGTAGATAGATGTATGCAATGTACGTACAACTTGGTACGTATACGTACGAATAATGTAGGCAGGTATCGTCAAATAAATCGTGAAAAATATGTAATAAAACGTAAAGTAGGTACTATGTGCCTCTTTATCAATCACTCGACAGTAATCTCGCTTAAAGCTTGTTTAGAATTTATAGCTTGTTTGGGAGTGTGATTGATAAATTGCAAAGCAGCGAGGGAATGTCAATGAGTTCGCTAACAGAGTTTTAATACAGGGGTAACTTTTATGAGTGGCGTTGCCAACTTTTATTAGGCAGGTACGTAAGACGTTGCGAAATGGAATTGGGTGGTAACGTTATAATTTAATTTTTTGTAATATTGGGATATTTTGATAAAGAACTTGATCCGGTTTAAGATTTTGTTCACATATCATTTAATAGTTCTGTAGGTGTATTTGTCACCTAACTCCTCCTAAACGGCTGGACTGGTTTGGTTGAAATTTTGTATGTACCTATATTTCAATGTTCTCCTGGATTGATTGAAAGCACAATTGGACCCAGTAGGTGGCACTGCTGTCGATTAGGAGGTATGAAGCTCGCCGGATCAGCTAATCCTACTTATATTATAAATGTGAAAGTTTAGATGTTTGAGATTTATGATGTTTGTTGCTCAATCACGCCAAAACGGCTGAACGGATTTGGCTCAAATTTGGGACACATAAACTTTGTATAAGATTTTAATCTTTCGCGTTCCATTAAAATTATAAACAAGAGTAACGGGACTCAACGCGACAATAATGTCAATAAATTATTAGTACATAATGTACTTACAGCTTGACGTTTCGGCTGTGTTGCTAGAGCCGTGGTCACAAGCAGTCTGATATATATACTTGACATATACTTTGTAGCCTGGGGAGGAACATAGGCTTCTTTTTATCCCGGAAATATAGCACATTCCCGCGGGATAACGTCGTGTAGTCCACGCAGGCGAAGCCGCGGGCGGAAAGCTAGTTAGATAATAAATCCTTAACAAAACTTTATCATCACCTAACCTAACCAAACTTATCAAATAATATTATGTAGCTTTCAGGGAAAAGACTTAAACAAATGAAATCTCTTACGCATTTCAATAAAATGCATTACTTAGTCCCTTTTGTTTTTTAGTAATAGTCAAACAATACTATATTTAGGAAAATTACAAATTTGCTTTATTTTAGTAACATAGCTTTGAAGACTATGTTGATTTTTTATGCTCTAAGCGAGTTGTGGCATATGTACGAGTTTTTAACGATGAATTTATTGCGCTTGTTTCACGAGTTGTTTGTGGCCTAAACTTTCCAAATTAATTTTTGCTTTTAAAACAATCGGTTAACCGGCTGGTCCTTGATTATTTATTTAACTTCATTGCTAAACCAATTGTTTTTACAACTTTAAAGAAGATAGGACCTTCAATATTTTCATTCTTAAATTGAAGCAGTACATGTCTAAAGTCTAAACATTTTTGACCTGCATAATATGTAAATTTACAATAGCAACAAAGCATCACTGCTTAAAACAAAAGCTTCATAAGTTCTTTAACCTTAATTTCAATAAACAGTATGCGCGAAAAACTAATAGATAGCTTATTGACACCTTGGCTTGTCATCTTCTTTTTGGAAATTTGGGATATTTCGGATAGGCATCATCAGTTTAGATTAGCTATAAGATAGTCAGGGTAGGCATCGCCTGAGGAACTGTCGATGTCGCGTTTGCAAGTTAAGACCCTGTCCAGAACTACGCTCGAGTTAGACGCGTTTTGACATAATTCGTCCGCTAGGTAATAGTTAACGATCCGCGTCATACCGGCCACATTGACAATGATGTAATCAAAATCGCTGTTAAAATCGCGAAGAAGTCGCCTTTTCTGGACAAGCGCTAAGCTCACATTAGTATTGTTGCTAACAGTAACTTGTTTTAGTTAGAGAAGGAACAAATAAAGCGCAAATATATCAAAAACCTAGTAGTATTATTTTAAATAAATGTAATTTATAATTTATATTTATAATTTGAAAGAGTGGGAAAAATCCTTCCACCGGGTGGTCAAACTATTTGGGTAACTAGTTTGTCCAGCCGGAAAGTTATAAATGTGAAAGTTTTAGATGTTTGAATGTTTGTTGCTCAATCACGTCAAAACGGCTTAACGGATTTGGCTGAAATTTGGGACACAGACACTTTGTAGCCTGGAGAGAAACGTAGGCTGTTCTTTCCTGGGAAAAAACACATTCCCGCGGGATAATGACGCGCGCTAAGCCGCAGGTGGAAAGCTAGTTCTAAATAAAAGTTTTTATTTTCTACAGACACTGCTTGCTGTGACGAGGAGTACAGACTGGTGCGCCACCTGATGCAGAAGTACGACGCATCGGTCCGTCCGGTAGAGAACTCATCCCATCCACTGATGGTCACCTTCGGGGTCTCCTTGCATCACATCATTGATGTGGTAAGCTGTTCTGCACATTTTTGCAGCGGGTCTTTATACGTGATAACAACTTATTGAACCTTATCCGTATGATGGTTTGAGCAAATTGTCGGAGAAAATTATAAGTTTCCAATAAATATTAAGACCAAATGAAACAGTTTCAACTAAAAATCAAAGCATGATTGAATACCTTTTCGTCATTAAAAAAATCTTAAATGCCGCCATAATTTAAATATTTTTTGAGAAAAACCGTTTCAACTTAGGTCAACATTAGTCAAAGTAGAAGTTTTGTAATGATAGTATAAAGATTTTTCGTTTCAAAAAAATGCTGTTAGGTTTTAAATAACGAAGCAATTTTTGCGCTAATCTTTATAACGTGGGATGATGCGTCATCAAAAGGAATAAAGCTAAAAGTTTCTATAAAAAGCTCGCGCTTGAATAACGACACCAATCTAAACTTGTTTGTTGTATTGGAAAGTACTTACCTAATTAAAACATTCTTAAATAGGTATTACGTTCTTTAAAAAAATAAAACAGGGAGAAAAAAACAACCCTTGGAGTTTCTTGCCGGTTCTTCTCCAAGGCCTCCCGCTGTAGGGTTTGCGAACCGATGGCGTAGCTTCTATGACGTTCACAAGTATTGTAAATAACAATCTAAATTGAATAAAAAAATTTGAATCTTGAATCTTGAATCTTTCTGTGGAACTATCTCAGCAAAATCTAGTAAATGTTAGTACTTAACTGTTGTTGCAGGATCGCTAACTATTATGTTTAAGATTAAAATATACATAATAAATATACTTTTCTATTCAGTATTCGGGTAACATCCTGAATTCCTGATATCGTTATTAATTTGCTTGGAATATTTCCTGTTCGAATGTATCATAATGTTTTCTTATATCGAGATCGCAGAGAATTGAGGAAAAATTAAGTCAGACATTGTTATTCCATTATTGAAATGAGGCGGATGCAGATTTAATAATGGTATGCCTATTACAAATATACTCGTATATTCCCACCTAATCTTTTGTGTAAAAGAAATATGATGATGGAAGGCAAATCTTAAGTTTACCAAAATCCGTTATTTAATGCCCTTTTTAAAGTCAAGGTTTTCATTTTCATACACAAATTTTCAAATTAATATAACTTTAAGTGTTTCTTACTTTTAAATCTAGATGCTCAAAAACTTCACAGTTTAAACTCATATTAATATCTATCTGTCTTTGATACACATGTTAATTTATTCGCCGCAGCCGCTTTAACTACTATAATCCGCTTTTCGCGTCAGTGTAGTGGATTGAAATAGATTCCGTTGAATAACGTTCAGTTTATTTGCTAAATTTTATGCAACATTTTGTGGCTCTCTGTAGGCTATGCAAAGTATGCAGCGTTAAAAATTTACTATTTATTATTCATTTGAGAAATGAGAAATGATTTAAACTTCAGCTCATCAATACGGTTACCTAATGAAACGCATAACATTTTTCGCCATAAACATGAAACGCATCGTGTTGAAAGGCATAATCATCGAAATGCATAATTCTTAAAGGCATAATTTCATAACGCATACTTTTTGCCCGAATTTTGAAAGGCATAATCATCGAAAGGCATAATTTCAATAAGCATAATTATCTAAAGGCATAACTTTTAAATGTCATAATACTTAAAAGGCATAATATTCAAAATGCATAAATTTAACGGGGTATTACATTGTGTTTATTTATTTTGAAGCTAGGTCTGTGAAAATAAAAAAGGCTTTTCTGGCGCTTCGCCGGCCGCTGCCGCGGCACGCTCGCTTCGCTCGCTCGGCTCGCGCGGTGTTTTGGTCACTGTTCTAACCTAACCTAACCTAAAACGACTGTTAGGATTTCTCGGGTGGCGGGGGGCTTCGCCCCCCGAGCCCCCTTGGTGGGGGGCTGCGCCCCCCGTCTTCCTGCTCCTCTGTTTTCTTCCATTTGAACTAAATTCAAAACTTATAGAGTAAAAAAAATTCTTTTTGAGCCAACAGATCTCAAAAAAAAGTTTTTTTTAAACATTCGATGTCTCTTAAATACCTCCGGGGTTGTTAAAAGGGTATCAAAAATTTCGTCAGATTTTGGCTACGACGCACCGTTTTCGAGATATTGACATTTTTATAAAATGTTTTTAAAAATTAATTATGCTTTATTAATTTATGCTTTACGAAATTATGACAAACGAAAATATGAATTTTGAAGATTATGCTTTTTAATATTATGCCTTTTAACTATTATGCATTATTATCATTATGCGTTATGAAATTTATGCCAAGGAATAAAATACTTTACTTATGACGTATGCCAAATGAAATTATGACAATCAACTGTATGCGTTTCAATGTGTCACCCATCAATACTAATATTATAAAGAGGAAAACTTAGTTTGTTTGTTTGTTAGTTTGTGTGTTTGTAATGGATAATTGTAAGAAAAAAATAAAACATTTAAGCAAAAGTTGGAATGGTGATCAATACTCAACTACTTTTCTGAGTTAAATATTATTTATCAGTGAAGATTAAATATTATTTAACTCAAAAAAGAATTGAATATTGATCTCCACTCCAGTTTTTGCTTAAATTTTTTATTTTTTTCTTTGTCTAAATAGGTATTTAGAATAATTTTAAGTTAGGAGTAAGTTCAAAGTTTGCATGTGTGTACACTAAAATTAGATTATTGTCTTGTTTTTTATGTTTTTGTAAACATAGAAAGGGATATAGAATTTGCGATGTTGGCTGCGAAATATTTAGATCACGCCTCCGAAAACACAGAAAAATTAAATTTCCACCCGCGGGGGCTGCGTCACTCCACACCATCATCATTCTATGTTAGTACGATTACGGAGAAACGCAAATTTCCGCCGCGAACACCTTATTTAATTTCGTCGCAGGGTAGCTGCCTATGTTCGGGATTGAATCACATTTCTACGGAAAACGTAATAAACCTACTATTGCGACATATTATGTAAATCCGCCTTGACGTTCAGCCGCCATTTGGTATAACATCATGGATTCTTAGTTCAACTTCCCAATTTCGACTTTCAAAATAAATCCATATTGAATCTAAAACTTATTAGTTTCAAAGTTAAAAGAACTTTCGTAGGCGTAGGATGTTAGCGTTTTTTGTGTCGTTTTCATAATGATTGGGACTTCAAGCTTTTCTTGAGCTTTTCTTGTGATTTTTCCCCTATCTTAAAAACTAAAGAACGAAGAATGATAAATGTCTCTATGTGTCAGTATTTTTTTCGAATTCTAGCAAAGTCGTTGGAAAGAGAAACATGAAATAGATGTTTCTTAACCAACCACTCAGCCATTTTTTGTCTTCTGCTCGTTTTAACGTCCGTCGTATTATCGAAAAAGAAAATTTTGTTATGTCAATCCAAAAAAAACCTTTGATTTCTGAATAAGTCAGACTTCGATATTTCCTGCCAACTCATTCGTTATATTAAATCAGAGGTGAACAAATGTAAATTAGGTTCATTAAATTACTTTAAGTAGGTACGCATAACATAATTAAGCAAATACAAACACGTTTAACAGCTATTACTTTCCCTTGTATTTGAGGAGTCCCTCTGTTATGATTACTTCAGATGAAATTTTAATGAACTTCATAATAAGAAGTTCTCATATTGTCGTGAACAATGAATCTTACAAAGGGCTCTTGAAGTTTCAAATAAAGTTTCAACTTTACATTTTATGAGAATCGGAAATTTGTGGTGGAAATGTGCCGGTGTATTTTGTTGGAGAATTTCTTACAATTATATCGCAATTACTCGAGTTGGCAGTGTGCGGAACGAATGAGGTTTGGCTTTGTTTCAGGATTTGTTTCTATTAAGAAGCGATTGTCCTGCTAATTTGTGTGCGTTCATAGCAGGATAGAATACGCAGTGCTTCGCTGCTTCCCTACAGCTACAGCCAGAGAATAGTTCCCGCATCGTAGCCGTTTTAATTCCGCGCTCCCCTGTGCACTGCAAGTTATTGGAATATTGCTTAGACGGGAAGAATTCTGCATCTATTTTTATTGAAGTCTACGTAATACCGGCCGCAATTTTTCTTTTTACAGTTGTTGCGGGAATTGGTGTACGCCATCTGTTTCTGATGAAATATGAACCTCAATATTTATGATTCTGGTTTAAGAATAAAATAAATACCTAGTTAAAAAAACTACCCCTTTTAAAGAATTTAAGAATTAACCTTGCTATTCGTTATGCGAAGCAAAATAACTATACGATAAAATGTTTCATAACCAACACTTCGAAATATAAACAGTTTTTTTGAGAACACTTTTTATGCCAGTGTTTCTTTTTTCTCAAGGCTATGAATAAGTTGTGCCAAGTGCCTAATACCCATACCATAAGCTGTTATCGTATTATTGACGTTGTTTCAAAAAAGGCCGTAGGATGAGTCAGATGAGCACTGCGTTGTCCTTTCGCTTAAGTATAATATTACTTTGATAGCTCTAAACAGCTTATAGGCCACTAAACATATCTGTTAGAGTTGTTGTTATTACAAAACGTAAATACAGCAAACATCGTCTGAAAGGAGTGATTGCGAAGCCTAGATAGTGTTTATTGCCGCTCTTATATGCACATACATTGGGCCGTACTAAATCAGGCGAATGGTCTTCATTATGATTCCAGCCCAATGCCTATTCTACTGACACAATGGATGTGAATATGCAACAATGCATGCATTCACGCCACGACCGATTAAACTCTACCATTCAAACATTTTTGTTGACTAAGTTCTTTCTCAGTTAATTTATTCGTGAAAAGGCCGAAAGTCAGACAATGAAGATCTCGCCAATATCCAAGTTTCAATTAAAAATGAGACTGCCAACTTTTTTTTGCGGATTACCATTAAATTCTGAGGGAAAGGATATCCCTAATCGCAGGCTTTGACGGTGCTTATAAATAAGACAGAAATTTGAGTTGGAAAAATGTTTACAAAATCAAAATTGTGTTTTTATTTGCAAGCTTATATAGGTACCATTAGGATATTGTAATATTTTTATTGTTAATAGTTAGATTTCAATGAAAGTAGGTACTTACTTCATTTACATGTGAGCAGAAGCAAAAATAATTACTAATTTCATTTAGAAGTCTGATTTAATTTATTACTACCTAAAAGTATTGGAAATATTGCACAACATAGATAGCACTTAATTGGTACGTATTTCATATTAAAAATGAAAACTTAGAAAAATCAACCCGTCTTACAAATAGCTCCGATGGGACTCGAACCCATGACCTTTCACTGTCCGGACGAATGCTCTAACTACTGAGTTACGGAGTCGTTTTTTCTTCTACTTCATTTTCAATAATAAAAATTGCATTGTGAATGCAAAAAAAAATAGTTACTTTACTTTACTAATAGTCTTTATTTTGGGTTGGAAAATATAAATGTTGATATAACAAGGTCTCAGATAACCCTTCTCTTTATCCTTTATTATAATATCCAAAATAGCCAGGACCGTCACTATGAATATTGTTATGGTAATATGGATATAATGTCAACCAAATGGCTTTACCAAACCTTCCATTAAAATTTATGTGTACAAAAATGTCATTCGCCTACTTTATAAATAAAAAGTCTTTGATTACATACTTTTCGCATAAATTTAAATCAAATAGAAGCAAGATTACGCTTTTAGAGCTTTTAGATACACTCTCACACGGTCACTCTCGTGAATATGCTTGCTATAAGCATATTAGTTTATTAAAATATTCTATATTATTCTAATCACATAAAGTTAAACAAACAACAAGAAATAACCAGCGCTGGGAACAATTTGTTATGTAAACCAAGTGATTATATGCTCTTTGATGTAAACGATGATGAACAGGAGTTATTGATTTCAATCAACATAAATTAAATCTATATTGGATCAAACAAGATTGTATTAATTAAAACTTACATTACTACTTAACTACTTACTTACTTACATTTATCATAATAATAACTATTATCATAATACAAAATAAGAAACAAACATTTAAGTTAGTACTTAATTACACTTCATCATTAATCGTATTAGAGACCCTTTTATGTATACTTCGCAATAAAATAGAAATTAAAAAACAAAGAGTTGCACTCCGGGAGTGCCGGCAGAAGTGAAAAGGGCTGCCTAGACTTATTCACAAAAAAAAAAAGCAAAAAAAGGAATATGACAAAAAAGTACGGAGTGGGTTTGAACCCAGGTCTTCTGGCTTCAATGTCGCCCGTTTTCTAACTGAGCTATTAAAACTTTGGACACGGTGGCGAAATTTGCCTTCGTATTCTAATGACATTTTAACAATTTTTCGATTAGGTCACGTGACCGTCTTACGAATTTTCGATCTGACGGTCACGTGTCCTGCTGACGCGAGTTTAACATTTTTTACCCATCACAAAAAGAGCACAACGCCGCTAAAGAAGTATTCACTTCAAAAAATGTTTCACTAATAAATAAATTAGTACTTACTAAGGTTTGCAACGTGTGACGGTATGTGACGACCTGCAGTGGGCATAGCAAGGTACAGACATGTAGATATGAAATAGACTTCAACTCAACATACAAAACCTAAAAGTTCGTACTCTACGTATCAGCCCATATAAAATGTAACCAATCTTGCCAATCATGCTGTGTGATTGGAAGAGTTGGTTGGACGTTGATATAAGAATACGTACTCCCAGTTGAAGTAATGTATACTTATCGCATAATTACATCTGTGATGCTATTGTAATCTCATTCCTAATCTCGTAAAATGAAGTTATTTTAGATGAGACGTATAAGTTGGGGAAGCTACTGTTCGTTGTGGGAAGCCTATACCAGCAGTGGGTAATGTGGGCATGGTTCGAAAACATAAAAAAGAGGCTTGACCATTTTCACATTTAATGTAACAGAAACTTGTGAGCCTCCATTAAAATGAAAATGAACCGTCTACAACAACGGAATCATGCAGTAAACATCATGTTAATGAATGGAATTGAATGTACTGCTGATACTGATACTGCGCACGCGGCGCTTATTTGCGAGCCCGCCGCACCAGTTAGCAGCACACAAACAGCTAAATATGCCCACAACCCAAGCCTTAGACATAGTATATACTTTTAACTTCTCTTGCTCGTAAAGTTCGTGTTTATGTTGGGTATCTGCATAAAATCGTTTTTTATGCTCTAGTGCATAAAGTAAAATCTTCGTCTAAGTTTCAGACTTTAAGACAAAGGGCGTCAGGTAAACAGCCACACACGCAATTAAACTTCGTTAAATAAACTTATTAGGTATTTCATTCTGTTTCTTCGATTTTGTACATAATCCATTTCAAATTACTAAAACTAGGCAAAATTAATGAGTTTTCTAAGAAATAGTATTTCAAGAGCTTTATGGACTACAATCTATGCTAAAGTCACTGTGCTGCCAATGCCACATATAAAAAAAAGCAAAAGAGTCTTCCCGCCAATATAGCGAAGTCTTTATTTTTCTTTTTTGTAATATTGTTATTTATTTTCCTCACACTCTAAGTGAAAAGCAGAGTGTATAACTTGTACATAAAACCCATTTTACCCTCGAATTGACTATCAACCCTCGCCTACGGCTCGGGTGGATATATACGTCTCGGGTAAAATGGTACGTTTTATGCACTTGTTGTACAATCTACTATTTACTATGCCTTAGATCTACTTAACGCTCTGGTTGACTGATATATTTTGCATGTCGGTTCATAAACTTGTAAGATGTGTTATTCGTTTTGTAGATTTAAGTTAACTGTAAGTAATACCTATCAATGTATTGATTGACCTACTTCACGCTTTGGTACAAAACTGTAAGGTAAGTAGGTAATTTAACTTAAAATAAAAAAATAAATAAAACGTGTGTGAACAACCTTGCAACATTTCTCACTCGGCTAGCACGAGCAAAATTAGTCACAGCATGTGTACCTACCTAAACCTATTAGGCTGTTTTCTTCCACGCTTCTAATTAATCACAGCCAAGTTTTTGTGCTTTAACAAATAGCTTTAGCCTTAATTTAAAACGAAAGATTGAGCGATTCTGACAAGACGTACCCATTTTTACATTATTTTAATTATACCTAAAATCATATTTACATTTAACCGAAAATGTTTGGGCGTGCTTAATTAAAACTCACGTAAATATTTGCCTTTGTGTAGCTCTCATGAAATTAAAATTTACCGTTTTGCCGATTGTTAGTCTGAACTCTGAAATGATACTGACGTATTTATTTTTGGCGGGAACCGCTAAGGGTCATGCGAGGGTTGTTATCCGAGCACTTCGCCGCGGGTCATGTTCTCACGGTATCGGATACTATACTCTGGACGAAATCGTTCCTTTTGAAATACGACGGCATTTCACGGGATAATAATTTTCTTGAGTAGAAAAGAGTCTTTTCATTGAGACTTACGACACTTTAATGGGATACTTGGACACATCACATTATAAAGATTGATTCCTCATCTCGATTTCTTAATTTTTATATGAAATGAGATTTTATATATGCGGTTACTTTTAGTTTATTATACTTATGCGTCAAAGATGGATTAAGCTGTCCTTTTATTTTAACTCTCCTTATTTTTTTTGCTATCGAAGCCACTTGTTCTTAATCATTTTGCGAGAAACAGAGTAAAGTTTAAAACACGACTAAAGATATACTTAACTCATTATAAGTAGTAAAAATGATAGAGCTTAAGTAATGAAGTAATTTCTGCAAAGATATTATCCTTAATAATAAATAAAATGGAATCACTGACGCCGCCACGACGCAAACGCTGAAGGCTACACAATAAGTTGCGCTCGAAAAAATCTCAGTTAGAAAAGTGGTCCCAGCGCGTCGGTAGGTGGCGCTTCAGCTCCATTTGCGTTTATCTGGGTCGTAAACATCAGGTAATGTATTATTTTATCGGTTTAGATCAACCATAACGTGTGCTATTGTTCCTACAACACAGTAATAGGAAAAAGACGGATGGTCATAAGTTAAATTGCAAAGAATTATGTATGATCTTACTTCCTACTAATATTATAAATGTGAACGTTTGTATGTATGGATGTTGTTACTCTTTCACGCAAAAACTACTAAACGGATTTGGTCGAAATTTGGCACACAGATAGTAGATAGCCTGGATTAAAACATAGGATACTTTTTATATTCCCGATATTCCTACGGGAACGGGAACCATGCGGGTGAAACCGTGGACGGAATTAAAACTGATTTCAGTGACAAAGAGTGCAAAACTTGGGTCAAAATATGTGTCTGGTAAAGAATAAATTATAACAATGGGAGAATAAACTAAAGTTTTAAGTCTAAATCGAATTTGTTGAAATGTATAAGATAAATATTTCTCAAGTAGGTATTGTCGTAGGTATTGTCGTGTTCTTCTTATCAGTTAAAAAAGTCTTGAATGTGGAGTAGGAAAATATTAACGATTCAAAAGAGCTTATTTATTAAGTCAAGTTGAAAAAACACTTTCGCAAAAAATGTAAATGTCCATATCTACTTTGCTGCCATCGAGATAATATAAGGCAGCGCAGGCAGGCAAAACGCACAGCGCGCGGGCCGCATGCGGCGCATAGAACGCTCCTTGCGGCTCGTGATTTTTTTTTATTTTTTATAATATTTCTTCTTTTCTACAGGAAGAGAAAGACCAGTTGCTGACAACAAACTGCTGGATCACACAAGTGTGGACAGACTCTCACCTGCGGTGGAACACGAGTGACTTCGACGGGATTGACGTCATCAGAATACCCTATGAACGGGTTTGGAAACCAGACATTATTTTATACAACAAGTAAGTTCTAAAACAACAACGAGAGAACTTAAAAACCAATTTCAAAAGTTAACTTGATTGTTTTTCAAGTTTTCTCGCAATAATTTCCTTACCCAAAATTCTCTCAAAAAATTTGCATCTCTAAAGTAGGTTAACATTTTGTGTTGAAATTTGGAAGTCTGACAGAACTTACAAAATATTTCCATGAAATCAGATTTTAGTGTAACTAAAGCATATTTTTCAGTCAGCTAAAATAATCCTAGCATCTAGGGCAGTAGGTACGTACATCATCTATTCTCAATGTTAATTCACAAATTTTTATTAAGCTAATACAATGCAAAAGACCTTTTTTGTTTCGTGATATTTAGGAGTTCTTTTTCTTCGTTTGTTAGACATTGGAAAAACTGTCTTTAACAAAATAAAGTGTCATTCTGCAAGCTACAATCGTGATAAGGGTACGAAATGCCAGATTTGTAAAACAATAAACTCAAGTTTTTCTTGTATATACTAGTTGATTTTTGTATTTATACCCTTGAGCATTTATAAGTATTGAATAAGCTTACTAATTAACTACTTCATAAAGAATTTAGTAATTTTCTTTTAAGATACTGTGTGTGTGTGTTGATATCTTTCATCTGTTTTTGATTATATCAGTCCTACTATAATATAATATTAAAAGCGTGTTTAGATGATTGGATGTTTGTTACTCAATCACGCCAAAAACGGCAGAACGGATTTGTCTGAAATTTGGGACACAGATACTTTGTAGCCTGGAGAGGAACATAGGCTACTATTTATTCCGGAAAAATATCACATTCCCGCGGGATGACGTCGTGTAGTCCACGCGGGCGAAGCCGCAGGCGAAAAGCTAGTATAAAATAAGTTCAAAATATTAATGTATCCAATTTAGAAATCAGGTATTTGATGATTTATTGTAAGTTTGGGCTGAATCCGTCTTCTTTGATGGATTAGTCTAGCCAGACTTTTTTTACAATACATAAAAACATCACGCAAAAGGATGGTTTCCTACCCTGTCTGTCGTATGTGCCTATTCGCCTAAATTGTAATAAATTGGAGTGAATACCTACCTTTGTTGTTTTCGTTCCACTGTGTCGCGGGACTCGCGGGCCTCAGCTCTCTCGTTGCCTGGACAAATCTGCACATTAATATAACAGTCCACTATCTCGTCTTACATTTATCTATTCCTGTATTTTTTTACGAAAATTAAATTGGGATTTCTTGTGTTCTATCATCGATTTTTATTCAGACCAGAAATAGATTTTGTAAAATAACTAGCTTTTAGATATAGTAAAAGTGATACATTTAGTACGTTGATGGTGCGATTTTTATTAGAAAGTAAAATCTAACATTTTAGGGCTCCGTAAGAAAATGGTAAAATATATAAATAAATAAATAACTTCTTATAATCACACCAATTATCTAAGCCCATGTAAATTTCATTAAGAAACTGTGTCATGGAAAACTTGATAACGGATAAAAATATACTAAAATACTTTTTGTTTGTAAATACATACTTAATTTACATAGAAAACACCCAGACCAAGACAAAATAGACATATTCATGCATGCACACAAATATTGGTCCTGTTCGGGAATCAAACTCGAGACCTCTGACGCATAAGACAGGTATCCTACCCCGGCGCCAAATAGGTCGTCAACCCTTCAAGAAAAAAAATAAAAATGAAAGGAAGGAAGAAGGTCGTCAACAAGGAACCCTTATGGTGCGACTCAGTCTGTATGTCTGTCACAGCTGGATATCTCGAAAACTACAAAGTAATGCTTTGGAATAGTTTTAGATGACGTTTGTCCAACTATTTTGCAAATAAGAGAGAAATAAATATACATATATATATTTTTTGCAACAGGGACTGAATGGGATCTTAAAAATTCGAAGTGAAGTGGGCTACTTGGACTAGGAGGACTACTAGGATGGGGTATCATAAATATGAAAAAGCGCTGCTTGTACATTCTCAAACATTAGTCGCATAGTTTTCGACTTTTGATGAAAAATGTAAAAAAATACCGTCCCCTATCTCCGAAGTTTGTATAGAGAAAAAATCTGAAATGATTTTATGTTATAGAAGTTTATGTAAAGATTACAGGACAAATATAACGATGACTCTAAATAGTAACCTTTTTTGGAAATCAACAATAAAAATTACATTAGTTCCACTATCGGTCAAGAGATGGCGCTGACCTAAAACTGCAATATTCTACACCGCAAATTCTCTGACGAATATATATAGTAGCCTCGCCGATGAAAACATTTTCACATTGTTGGTTGGTTGTTTTCATAAACTTATTTATACTAGGGGTAATAGACGGACAATGGTGCGAGTGACAAACCAGTCCTTACGGCAGAAGCTATGTGCGAGAAAGAGTTGGAAGAAAATGACAGCAGAACCCGATTTGACTTATTTAGCGTCTTTTATCATCTTGATGAAAAGCGTCCACTCGATTATTTTATGATTTTTATCGCGATCGCGTCGATTTGGCTCTTATAACTATATAAATCAATAATGGTGTAGTGTTCTGTGTTGAATTGTAATGTTACTTACGAGAATAAACCAAATAAACACTAATTTCACAGGTAAATAGGATTGTACAATTACCATTTTCATAGTTCATATTTTAGTTGAATATATTCCCAAATACACTAAGTGACACATTAATATCATACTATTTACCGCCTATTTTCTAAATAAAGGCTGATTTTTAAACTTTATGTGTTAGATAAAAAGATATTATATCCGTGAACTTGAGAAAATATGACGTAGAGGTTGATCAAAAATTATCGATACCTACTCATGTCGATGGTTTCCAATATAACTTTGTTTGTCTTTGTGAACACTGATAGTTTTATTTAAAGCTGATTTTAACTGACACTTTTTAAATAGTAAATTATACCCACTTCAGTACTTACCAATAATTTAACAATATTTTCAGGTTTCCTGTAAATCCAGTGATTAAGTTAAACTGGATAAAATTAATAAATAGAATAGACTGGGAGCTTCGCCAAAACTCTGTGGTGTGCAGCAAATATTTCAAGCAAAACTGCAAAGAAACCTTGAGAAATGATTTAAATAAAATTGTTCTCTTCAGAGGACAGTAATTAATGTGTACCTAAATGTTCAATGGGTTTGGGAAAGGTATAATTGTTTATTTATTTTTGAAATATATACATTTTAACTTAAAATATGTCATTATTTTTTTTACCGTAGCCCTTCAAAATACTTCACAATGAGTTTTTAAAGATTCGTAAAAATGACCACCAAGTTATTATTTTTTTAAATTTTTGCATGCACAATGCAGTTTTTATTATTGAAAAATTGAAAATTAAGTAAGTATTTAGAAAAAATCGACCCATCTCACAACCAGCTCCGATGGGACTCGATCCCACGCCCACGACCTTTCGCTATCCGGGCGACTGCTCTAACCACTGAGCTACGGAGTCGTTGATTGTTGTATTCATCGTCGTCGTCGTCGTTAACGACTCCGTAGCTCAGTCGTTAGAGCAGCCGCCCGGATAGCGTAAGGTCGTGGGTTCGAGTCGGGTTGATTTTTTCTAAATACTTCATTTTCAATTTTTCACATGCTAGTGTTTTCGTGACAGCCACAATGCGTGCTTGAATAATACAATATTGTATAGTCTTATACAATATTGTTTTATTCAAGAAAATTATCAACATGTCTTCACAAAGTACCTAAGGTATTTAAATACTGTATTGTGCCTCTATGTACGAATACTTCGATCAAAACGCAGAATCAAAATATTTATTAGTAAAATTCGAAAAATTTGGTGCAATGCGATGAAAAGGGACTCCAAAAACTCCAGAACTAGTTTTATTAAAAAACAAGATTTCAACCAGTGCAGCTGTGCGAGTAGGTAAGTATGACCGGCCGGTGCGGTATACGGCCGGTCGGGAGGAATGACGTCGAACGTGGTAAAAGCCGATTGCTAGCGAACAACCGAGGCAATAGTGTTTTAAGCAAATTATTTTTTACAATAACTTTGTAAATACTTATCGTATTGGAGTGAAATGACCATTATTATTGAAAAATGGAAAATGAAGTATTTTGAAAATAAAATCCATTTTCCATTTTTCAATAATAAAAATTGCATTGTGAATGCAAAAAAAGGAAAAACTTAACTAACATAAACTATATTTTTATTTTCCCATGTCCATTGAAGTATACTTCATATCATATGAATTATTAAATCTTGTTTGTGTTTTATTTACATTATCGTTATCGACAACCTAAAATGGGCTTGAGGTCAGCTCTAAAACTCACAAACACGTTTACAAATTACACACACTAGCTCATGTCATTTTCGGTCTCACAACCAAGCGAACTCTGTCCGTCTATTACTAGAGTATAATAAGTTTATGGTTGTTTTATTTACAACCAAAATGTCCTCCTTCCTACCTACTATATTTATAACTAGCGGCCGCCCGCAGTTTCACCCGCGTGGTTCTCGTTCCCGTGGGAATATCGGAATAAAAAGTAGCCTAAGTTATTCCTTATTACATCAGCTACCTGCCAGTGAAACTCCCATCAAAATCGGTCCAGCCGTTTCAGAGATTAGCCGGAACAAACGGACAGACAGACAGACAGACAGACAGATAGACAGACAGACAGACAGACAAAAATTGTAAAATATTTTAGTTTGGTATATGTAAAGTATATATAATCATATGCATGTAGTAAAAAGCGGTTATTTTAATATTACAAACAGACACTCCAATTTTATTTATTTGTATAGATGGTACCTACCGAACCCTCGGTGCACGAGTCCGACTCGCTCTTGACCGGTTTTTTTTATTGAATTAAAACCGTTTGGATACGATTACTGACGAGTTAACTTATGTGTTTTAATTTTTTGCTCCTGGTTTAGGGCCTATAGTAACGATGTCATATACTGTATCGAATTATATTTCATAATAGGGTTCTAAAAGGGTTCTCTGAGTACCTACAAAATATTTCGTGCGACCTGTTCATATTGCCTGAAAATATGCTTAAAACAGAAAATAAATCAAGGCCAACTAAAACGAAGCCTGTCGCCTGAAAGGTGTCAACATTAATCTTTTACGATTGGGTGCCGCCATGACGGTATTTCCCTAAAAAGATAGGCTGGTTTTCATTCAAGAACAAAAGGGAAACTACGAGTATAGTAAAGTTGAGATTATTTTGGGGTTCAGCCTAATAATTTTATTCTTATCTAGACCTTATCTAGGGCCAAATGGTGAGTGATTGTGATCATGCCTGCTGCGACAGGGTTAGTAGATTCGACCTAGAGCCAAATGAAATAAGGAACATTAGCGTCGCCACACACGGGCCACTAAAAAACGCCGCCACCGAACACTTTTCATACATAGTCGTCACTTGTTTCTCATTCTAGCTTCAAGTGGCGGCGTTTGTGCGTGCGATCATGCGACGGGTATTATTCTTCTTCTTCTTAACATTACGGGCGGTTCCCGCAACTCGACGTCTATTGCGCCTATTTTGCGTCCGGAGGGTGCGCGGCCAGATCACTTCAGCCAGCCCAGCTCAGCCAGGAACGCTCCAAGAGCTTTCACATTCGTGATCGCTTCCTGGACGCTGCCCGGCGAGCCGAGGTACCTCGCCCGGTAGGGGGCCACCCCCCTGCATTCCAGCAGTACGATGGGCAGCTGTTTCTTCTTCCTCCATGCATCCTCTTCATAGGGGACTGTCGGTGACACCTAAATTAAAAGGATCTGTTAAATTGTCCATGACGATTATTATTTTGTGTTGTAACTATTTGCGTAACACAGTTTCTAAAGTTACTAATCACAGAATAAAAGTCAATGTGATGATTATATTATACGAAAAAATAGACTATAAGGGAGATGTTAGAAAATCGAATTATGTGATCACTTTTGAATGAAAATGAGGCTTTTTAACGTCGCCTTTGTGTAAATGGCTGACTTTATTTGCTCGACAATTCCCAATCCGAACATTCTTTTCGATTTGTAATGTTTTTTCAGAGGCTTCCGAAATGAAATTGGCAAATTTGCTCAGTCGTTTGCTCAAACCCACTTCAGGAAAAGTTCGTTGCGTTGTTCTTGAACAGAGTCGTCCCATTTTTTGATTGGATATAAATTATACGTATGAATGAACGCAGATATAAATATAGGAAACAGAAAAAATTACCAGTTACCAGTATAATACTTACATAAGTATATTTACATTTAGCTAAGAAAATCATTTTAATATTATATTTAAAAAGATATCTAGAAAAGTGGTCAGTATAATAAAAAAATGGAATGGAACTAGGTACATACGGAAATGAAATAAGTAGATGATATATTTTTATATGAGTTGAACCCTTTTTTGCTGTAGAATACATCTATTGAATGGTTTTCTATACGATGGGATCTCTTCAATGTTACCTTTTACTTGGGGATCTTCTATTTAAATATTATCTTGAACTTATTTTGCTAAAATGAGATAATTATAGGAATGTGAAGCACGGCAGTACCTTAGATTATCACAATATCAAACCTCAAACAATTTAGCGCCCCGTCGACGCGTATTAGTATCAAGAATTACAGACGCGATACGCATTCAAGTCACACGCAGCTTGCAGACCATGACACACCTGAATTTACTCAAACGCGCCGTTTTTGACGGCGCTGCAAAAAAACGCAGTTTGCATGGGCTCTTAGATTTTCACGCCAAAGTCGTTAAGGCTTTGAATACATCGGAAGCTATTGATTATTTCGTATGCTTTGATATTACACTGCTGACCTACCGCTGTATCCAAATAAATGTGTCAAATATCCGTATTTTTACAGCGCCGACCCAAACTACCGGTCGGCCGTGATCAACACGAACGTGATCGTGAGGTACACGGGCGAGGTGACCTGGCTCAGCCACGGCATCTACGTGTCCGTGTGCGACATCAACGTGGAGCAGTTCCCCTTCGACATCCAGCTGTGCACCATGAAGTGGGCTTCCTGGACCTACGACGGGTTTCAGGTAACTCTGTCGACATTACATCAAAGCGATCGTAATCGTGAAGCATACGGGCAAGGTGACCTCGCTCAGCTACGGCATTTACGTGTCCGTGTGCGACATCAACGTGGAGCAGTTTCCTTCCGACATCCGATTGTGTTGAGAAGAAAAATAAATTTATTATTATTATTTATTATTTATCCAGCTGTGCACCATGAAGTGGGCCTCCTGGACCTACGACGGGTTTCAGGTAACTCTGTCGACATTGCATCAAAACGTCGTGATTTTGAAGCACACGAGCGAGGTGACCTGGCTCAGCCACGGCATCTACGTGTCCGTGTGCGACATCAACGTGGAGCAGTTTCCTTTCGACATCCAGCTGTGCACCATGAAGTGGGCCTCCTGGACCTACGATGGGTTTCAGGTAACCCTGTCGACATTACATCAAAACGATCGTCATCGTGATGGACACGGGCGAGGTGACCTGGCTCAGCCACGGCATCTAAGTGTCCGTGTGCGACATCAACATGGAGCAGTTCCCCTTTGACATCCAGTTGTGCACCATGAAGTGGGCTTCCTGGACCTACGACGGGTTTCAGGTAAAGCTCCGGCAAGAGCGGCACTGGCTCTGGAACGTCAATCGCGCGGCAGACGCTTTCTGTTCATATCATACCCCCTAGCAACCATGACGTTGGAACTCTGCGTCGGCAAAGCGGGAAGGACGCGTCACAGTGATCAATTCCAAACCTTTAAGGGGGACAAAATTATTTTTAGTCAGTTTGTCGCAAGATCCAAAACAATTTTTTTAGGACCTTTCGGTAAGTTGTTCACATTACTTATATTATACTAAAACATTAACGTAATGCAGTTAGTAGTTTAATAAATTTATACCCGTGAAGCGGGATAGGGTATTCCGGTGAATAAAATCCGCCACTTAATACTCGTACGTTTATTGCGTACACACACAACACGCACAAAGAGATACAGTCACAGAAGGAAAAGATGAGAAAACAACACTTAGAAACGCAAGTCACTATAGCTAAAAGGCCTAGATTAGGTACAGCTATTGGTTGTCGAAACTACTTAGCGGAAGCACATACGAAACGCATAAAGCCAGGAAACGTAGAAGATCGACTGCCGGCCGCGCTCGGTGTCCGAGCGCCGCAGTGCAGCGGCGGAGAGGTCGCCCCGCCAAACCGGTCCGCATTCCAGCGGCCGGCCGATCGGTGTGTAAAATATATATAAGAAAAATTATTGATTTATCCGCTTGTTCATGACACAATATTTTATAAAATTTAGATAAAAAATTATTTCTTGACATTTAAGATTCTCTTTTGTTAAGGAATATTACAAAGTTAATTTATTATTTTAATATAAAACTTATCTTTGTAATATATGATTTTATACGAACTATTTTCACATTAATATATATTTTATCTTAGATATAAGTTAACATAAATTATTAGTTTTAAGTTTACTATATAAGCAATATAATAGGATACTTGTACATAGATATTACAATTTAAGCAATGTAAATTAATTTGTTTTACATTGTAAGCAAAGCGTAAATAGATTTAACTATATTAAACAAGGTAGTTTATTTATAACTAAATCAGACCTAAGTTCTAATGTAGGTACGCTACATCACCCCCCTCCAGAGACCGTCCTACGGGCGATAAAAGTCTGGAAATCTTACCCTACGACCAGATTTAGTTGTCCTGGTGGGAACATCTTTAGTGATAGGTAAGTCATCGCAAACTGGTTTGGAAGATGGTGAATGGTTTTGAGTTTGTGTGGGTGGTGCTTTGTGTGAGGTGTTTGTGAGGTGATCGGAAGTGGGAATGATGTTGTCTGGATCACGTAGTATGTATGCCGGTTTCAACATATCAATGGACACGGTGACTGACTTACCATTAACCGTCAGTTTAAACACCTTGTCACCTCGCTGCAGTACCTCATAGGGACCAGTGTAAGCAGGTTTAAATGAGCCAGGCCCTGTGTCATCGCGAAGGAAGACATGAGAGGCTGTGGCTAGATCCTTAAAAACAAATGGGGTCCGTCGTGAACTGTGATGAGCAGTTGGAGATGGTTGCAGTTGTCTGACAAAATTGCGAAGCCGCGAAACATAGTCTGTCATGTCTGCAGTATCTATGTCATCTGGGGAAAAGAGTTCTCCCGGCAAGCGCAACGGTTCACCATACACCAATTCAGCACACGAAGCATTGATGTCTTCCTTGTAGGTACTGCGAATACCCAGGAGCACGAGTGGAAGTGAATCAACCCAATTACTGTCAGCGTGGCAGGTTATGGCAGCCTTAAATTGCCTATGAAACCTTTCCACTAATCCGTTGGACGATGGGTGATAGGCAGTGGTTCGTTTATGTTGGAACCCGGCAATCTGAGAGAGATGTTTAAAAAGTGCTGACTCGAACTGTCGACCTCGGTCCGTGACAATTTTTGTAGGACATCCAAAACGGGAGATCCAGCCGCTTAATAAACCCTTCGCTACCGTCTGCGCTGTGATATCCTGCAGTGGTATTGCCTCTGGCCACCGGGTAAAACGGTCTACGGCAGTGAGACAGTACCTATAACCTTGCGATATGGGTAACGGCCCTACAAGATCGATGTGCAGTTCTTTGAACCTGGCAGACGGTTTCCCATATAATCCGATGGGTGCCGTGACATGTCGGGTTATTTTGGATCTCTGACAAGCCAGACAGGAACGAGCCCATTCTCTGCAGTCGCGTCGAATCCCGGGCCATATGAAGCGATCACTAACCAGCTTCACAGAAGCATTGGCGCCAGGATGGCACAACGAGTGTAGGCTGTCAAACACTTGTCGGCGCATTTCCTTAGGAACAAAAGGACGTTTAGTATTACCTCTTACATCACAAAAAAGTACTAAGTCCGAACCAGGCAGTTTCACTTTTTCCAAGCATAATGACGTAAAACCAGTTATAAGGGTTTTAAGTTCATCATCGGTATTTTGCAAATTTGCTAATAAAGTCATGTCTACGGGTTGAACGATTTCCTCCACACGTGAAAGTGTATCCGCAACGACATTGTTTTTACCCGAGATGTGTCTCACATCGGTGGAAAATTGTGAAATAAAGTCTAAGTGACGAAACTGCCTGGGTGAACAATTCTCTTTACGTAATTGGAAAGCGAATGTAAGAGGTTTGTGATCAGTGTATATCACAAACTCGCGAGCCTCGATCATATGGCGAAAATGCTTAACAGCCTCATAAATCGCTAAAAGTTCGCGGTCGTAAGGCGAATATTTGATCTGCGAAGGGGACAACTTGCGAGAAAAGAAACCCAGCGGCTGCCAAGCGCCATCCTTGAACTGCTGTAGAACTGCTCCTAAAGCGACGTCGGATGCATCGGTAACTAGTGCTAACTTTGCACTACAATCCGGGTGGACAAGCATCGTAGCTCGACATAAATCCTCCTTACATGCTTCGAATGCATTCACCTCGCTGGCCGATAATGATATGGGGTGAGAACCCTTGACTGACCCTACAAGAAGAGCATTCAATGGTGCTTGATGTTGAGCAGCTTGAGGGATGAATCTGCGGTAAAAGTTCACCATACCCAAGAATCTGCGAAGCTCTCGAACAGTTTTGGGAATTGGGAACTCCTTGATTGCTGCCACCTTCCCTGGAGGTGGTTTCACACCCGCAGCTGAGACGTCGTAACCTAAAAACGTCACAGCAGATGCCCCGAATACGCACTTGCTAGTGTTTATCACCATGCCGTACTCCTTCAACCTATCGAAAACCTGACGTAAATGGTCTTCATGGGTCTTTTGGTCTTTCGAGAAGACCAGAATGTCGTCAATATACGCATACGTGAAATCAAGGCCTCGTAGCACCTCATCGACGAACCGCTGAAAAGTTTGTCCGGCATTACGAAGTCCAAACGTCATGTAAGGAAATTCGTATAAGCCGAACGGTGTTGTGATGGCGGTCTTCTCGATGTCAGCAGGGTTTATAGGGACCTGGTTATATGATTTCACCAGGTCTATTGTGGAAAAGACCGTACAGTCGCCAAGGTTGTAATCGAAGTCCTGGATGTGTCTTATAGCATACCTGTCAGGAATGGTTCTGGCGTTCAACCTACGATAATCACCGCAAGGTCGCCAACCGCTATCCTTCTTGGGAGCAAGATGCAGGGGAGAAGACCATGCTGACTCCGATGGACGACAGGTACCAATCTGTAACATGGCCTCAAACTCGGCCTTAGCAATCTTAAGCCTATCGGGTGCTAGTCTGCGAGGCGAACTACTTACAGGTGGTCCAGGTGTGGTTCGTATATGGTGTACAGTATTATGTTTAGCTGTGCTGTGTAACCCAGAAGGGCGAGTGATGTCAGGGTATTCAGCTAGTATGCGATGATAGACCGTATCGCCAGACATTACCTTAACTGAAAAAATATCACTGTTGTTAGCAAGCAAAGCCGCGGTACTGAGTGTAGTATTAGCGTCTATTAAGCGATGGTTGCGAACATCTACCACTAAATTATAATAAGATAAGAAATCCACACCTATTATCGCCCGCGTAACATCAGCCACAACAAACCGCCAAGCATAGTCGCGGCGTAAGCCTATATTCAAAATGAAGTGAGCGTAGCCGTAAGTATTTATAGGTGAGCCATTAGCAGCGCATAATACATAGTTTGTTTTCTGCCGGTTACCACTGATTAAATGCTTAGGAAATACACAAATATCGCTACCAGTATCAACTAAAAATTGTACTTTGGTACGACTGTCTGTAACAAATAAGCGACCGGAATTTGGACAGGCGTCGGCCGCCATCACACACTGCCCTATACTTTTCCCGCAAAGTCGCACGGTTTCACACACCTGTGCGCATTATTCCCGAATTTGGCATGGTACCAACACAGCGGAAATTTTTTGTAGTTTGACGGCGAACAATTTGCGCGGGAACGAGAACTGTCACGCGAATGACGACCGTTAAAGTTCGAATTTCGCCGCTCTCTTGATCGTGACATTCGCTCGACCTTGGAGTGTAGCGATTGTATTTGCCTCGTCAACTCGGCGATCTGGTTACCCATGCCCGTTGAGCTTCCCGGTACCACGGACGCAGCTGCTACCTGGGGTGACGGCGGGACGACGTCATGGATCCGGTCTGCCAGCTCAGCTACCTCCTCCAACGATGCCTTGGACTGCGACGCAATAATGGTTTGTGTACTGCTGGGCAGTCTGCTGGTCCAAATGGTTTTAAGGAACTCCTCCGGGATGTTGGGTCCAGCGAGATGCTGAAGGTGTCGGAGAAACTGTGAGGGTTTTCTGTCCCCCAGCTCCTCATGGTCCAGCAACTGCTTAACTTTCTTTTCCCGGGATGCTGACAGGCGCTTGGTGAGCTCCGCTTTTAGCCGCTCGTATTTGTTAGGAGCCGGTGGGGAGTCGATGATATCTTCCACTTCAGACGCATAAATCGGGTCCAACTGACTCACTGCGTAATGGAATTTTGTTGAGTCAGTGGTAATATTGGCCAGATAAAATTGGCTTTCTAGCTGGGCAAACCACAGCGCCGGTTTCTCTGGGTAAAAAGGGGGTATCCGAACACTGACCCTGTTCACATCGCTGCCGCTTGCCGTGGTTTCATCTGCGCCGGCTGATGATGACTTCGCGTTTTCATTGGCCATCTTGTGTGCTCTGTCGGGGTCACCAGTGAAGCGGGATAGGGTATTCCGGTGAATAAAATCCGCCACTTAATACTCGTACGTTTATTGCGTACACACACAACACGCACAAAGAGATACAGTCACAGAAGGAAAAGATGAGAAAACAACACTTAGAAACGCAAGTCACTATAGCTAAAAGGCCTAGATTAGGTACAGCTATTGGTTGTCGAAACTACTTAGCGGAAGCACATACGAAACGCATAAAGCCAGGAAACGTAGAGGATCGACTGCCGGCCGCGCTCGGTGTCCGAGCGCCGCAGTGCAGCGGCGGAGAGGTCGCCCCGCCAAACCGGTCCGCATTCCAGCGGCCGGCCGATCGGTGTGTAAAATATATATAAGAAAAATTATTGATTTGTCCGCTTGTTCATGACACAATATTTTATAAAATTTAGATAAAAAATTATTTCTTGACATTTAAGATTCTCTTTTGTTAAGGAATATTACAAAGTTAATTTATTATTTTAATATAAAACTTATCTTTGTAATATATGATTTTATACGAACTATTTTCACATTAATATATATTTTATCTTAGATATAAGTTAACATAAATTATTAGTTTTAAGTTTACTATATAAGCAATAGAATAGGATACTTGTACATAGATATTACAATTTAAGCAATGTAAATTAATTTGTTTTACATTGTAAGCAAAGCGTAAATAGATTTAACTATATTAAACAAGGTAGTTTATTTATAACTAAATCAGACCTAAGTTCTAATGTAGGTACGCTACACCCGTTTCAAAGATACCTAAGTAGTGTAAATTGTAAATTGAAAAACAAAAATGGTTATTACACCTGTATTTTAATGGCAATATAACAATAAACAAAGGGTAAATTAGTTTCGATTTTTATAATTAAAAAATAATAATGTTTTCTGAGTTTTCCTAACCTTTGCAAGTTAGAACTTTGCTACGTTCAAAAGTTCAAATTATCTAGTTCACTATCACTTTGATTTTAATATAATACGGGACTATGTACTAAACAAAAAAAAATTACCGCCGTCAGCCGCCAGCTTCTATAGTAAAAATATGTCGCCACAATGAGAAAGATAATAAAGATTGAAAGTTATCAGCATATGAAAATAATGAAGATTTTATGAAAATTATGCTCATATCATTAGAGCATTGTCATATCTGGCATCAGAATATTACCTGTAAAACAAAGACATTTGATGCTAATGGGGTAAGTACTAAATGTTTTATACAAGAACCAGAAATTATATTGAGTCCTTAAAAAATTATTCGCTTAAATTAGGTATGTAAAAACCATTTTTATAAGCTTAGATATAAAATGTTACAAAATACCTACATTGCACTCAAGATTTGAGCATTTAATAATTTCGTCATTTTCGTCCCCTAAAATGTTTGACATTGATCACTGTGTCCTATAGGTACCATGTAGCTGACGCGTGGTTTCGCAGAAGATTAAATTCTGTTGCATGTAGGTAGACAATTAATGTTTAGTTGACAGAATATCAAACTTAAAGTTATTAACTTAAATTATTACGAAAGTGATAAGGGCATGCTAAAGGTTACAGAATAACGTAAACCTTGATAAATGCCGTCAACTGTAAATAAATTTAACATGCGAGCGAGCCCTTAATATAAAGCAGGCTTGGAGCCAATTTTAAGCTAGCACCTTCTAAGTTGATTTAGGTACTTACGGCTCGTTCACACGATGACTTTTGACGTATCATCTTTTTTCACGATTCATCTCATATTATTTTTACGGAGCTAATGCTCTTTAAATGGGCGTGTTCAGATGACCACGAATCGTGAAAGATTATGGATACGTCTTTCCTATGCATTTTTGACGAATCGTCAATGACGGATCCCGTGTGAACGTGCCGTTTCTTAGCATCTAAATGTTAATGCTGTTCACACTCCAATGTTTTCAAACAACTCAATCGAATTAAATTCAGACCAAACTTTCTGATCAGGATAGGCAGGCATTCAAAGTCTGACATTTACGCTATACCTCACAGAGGATTACCACAAAAACCTAGCTCAGTTCAAACAGTTGCTGCGTATCTCTGAACCAAGGTAGCTCCAAACTTTTGATTTATGCCTAAAATTGATTTATAGGCCTTCCTCGATCATATTGCGAGGTGAGACCATTAATTAGTGAAGGTCCTGACAGAAAAGGATTCCCCCGACGCATGTTCGGTAACAGTATAATTAATAATAGACAGAATTTTATGCTGAAATTAAAATCAACAAAAGCCCTCTTTGTTTCATTATCAGAATGTGTAAAGCTTAGGTGTACTTAAACATATTTTTAAAATGAAAAAGATAAGTATTTATATTTTTCAATGATAAAGGTGGTAAAATAACTATTAAAAAATTGTGTAAGAATCTCGAAACATATTTACACAGACAAATTCAACGGTGGTCGTAAGTGTAAAAATAAAATCTATGTAACTGTTACCCTTTCCTTTAAATTCGATGGTCCCAAAAGGTCATCCGATTTCTATCATTCCCATCATAACACTCACCTCAATTCCTTTTCATAGCAGAATTTCCATTTTTAGGATTTTATATTGTCAATCATCAATTTCAGACAACTTTCTTTCCAATAAACGTGCTACCGTGCTAGCGTGAAATTTGGCCTTTAAATTTTACTTCTAATATAATTTTAGCGAAAGTTTGTGATTATGTGGCAACTTTCTGAGGAGCTAGGCATGCTTAATGGAAAGATAATAATGCGAAAGTACTATCGGGTAAATTTAATTATTGGGGGCAGAAAACAAGGGTATGTGTCCAGACTGATCGATGGAGACACACGGAAAAAATATGATGTAGGACAGAGGAAATGTCGCAAAAAGGGATGCCCGGATCAGGTGTCCACATCAGAGAGGCTTTACTAAAGACGAGTGTATAATGATCCCCATTCCTTAGCTATTCAATAGCTCGATAATTTCAGAATCTGGAAGAAATTCTTTTGGAAACGATGAGTAGGAAGAAAAATAATTAAATAATGGCACCCTTTTCAAACGAAATACGATCCTCGGAAGTAACGTTTTTTATTTACTGAATACATTTAAACCAACGTTTTAGAATTGGATATTAAGGCGATGATTCCCGACCGAAATAGGCACGCTAAGGCTTGCTCGGCCGCGCGCGATACACCTTCACGCGGACGCAGTGGCAGCCGGCAGTGAACTGTGATTTCGCGAGCGATAAATCACTTAAAATTCGATTAAATATTAAAAAAAAAATATTATGACATCCGGAATTCCTCGGCTAATCAAAGACAATTATTTTCGTATATTTTTCATTAACTAAAACCAAGTATAGGTACTGCAAGTAATACGATATTTGGATTACGATTAGACGGATGTTTGGGATTTTATTTGACACAGTAAAATATCACCAATCGAAAATAAAACGGAAGTCGGAAGCACTAGATACATAACTGTAAAATAAGATATATTTTTTCCAAGTTTTAAGTAAGTACTTGTGATTTGCGAGTAATTCATAATTTAAAATACCCTATTTTGGGGAATCGCAGCCTTAAGCCTATTATTTAAATTGATCCCTTTTGTATTAGTGTCAAAATTAACAGTTATTTCTGTTTTATTACCCACATTAGTTACTTCAATAATTCAAAAAAATTAAGGCCATATTTAATGGGAGTTTTAAAGATAAAGGTAATAACCACAGAACACGGAAAGAATTTTTTCTAATAACTGAAAGTTCGATAAGAATATTTTTTTCTAAGCATTTATTTTGAATTTTCAATACTCATATCTTATTTTTCCAACTATTATAATCTGCTTCTTAGAATGATTTAACAACTCAATGAGGGCACTAAAAACATATTTCATGACGCTACAGTCAAATCTTTTTTGGGTACGGAGTCCATACAAAACTACCCATTGTCTTATGTCAAAAGAGCATATAGGTACTGCACATAGTGTCATAAATTGTTATAAAACCAATCTCAATAATGGTTGCATTAACAACCATCAATAAAAACACGAAATTGCTTAAAACTTCAATTGTAAGACAATAACAAAACGTCAGGTGCTTGTTTATTATCAAAACATGGTGGTTGGTTTGAACAATAAACGAATTTTCGTGTGCTGAAACAAAGGCTGTATTTTTCTCATTACCTTAATGGAGGCGGGTATAAAAATATTCCGGTCGCAGACCTTTAATGTAACGGAAGACGACTGGTAATGCACCCACTCACCAAAAAGATTTTATCGAAACAAAACACTATGACAAAAATTATTCCGGGGATTTCTTACTGTGAGCAGTTTGACCGACCTTAAAGATATTTTGTTGCAAATATCGCGATATAGATTTGAAAGTAAGGGTTTGGATTTTATTCGTGTCCACTGACCACGTCTTTTGAATGGAATAAAAGTCAGCAAATGTAAAATACACGCTATATTTCATCTTATAGTCTTTTATGTTCTTTTTAGCACTCTTGCTGTCTGAGATACTCTACAAAAATACTCGTTTCTTTGAAAAAAAAATGCTAATTCTTACACGATTATGATTTCACCAACAAATATTAGGTATCATCGTCATTCTGATCCTACCCTATTTTTTGGATGAGCGGAGTAACACAGCTACGAAGCTCCCCATAAACCTATAGTTATCCTTTCCGCAATCAACTATTACGTTCGTTCTATCCATCAACGTTCATGTCCATCACTCTTCTACGAGTAGCAGAACTCCTTTCATCCCACCTCATAACACGTCCATTCCATGCAACGCGGTTCCCTTTTAAGTTTCTATCACTAGTACCACTTGCATGGAACAAAGGTTACGGAATCCCTAAATAACTCATTTAATAGGATTGTTAAAATCTTTTAGTTTATTTATATGGGTGTAAAAACCAAAATCTTTTACATCAAATAATTCCCAAATATGGCTGCTACAGACAGCTACTAAATGTCACTCAGTGGTTCACTAATTCCAAAAACTTGAAATAACATTTTCAAAAATAAAGATAAGTTATAAATAAATTAATTAATGAATATGCCTCGTCAACTAAATGTCGTTTCCCAATCATTTTCTGGGTTGTCCATTATGATCACTTAAAATAAAAAAAATATAAGTAAAGGAAAATGAAGTATAAGAAAAAATCGACCCGTCTCACAACTAGCTCCGACGCACGGGACAACAGACGGCTAGTTGTGAGACGGGTCGAATTTTTCTAGTAGGTACTTCATTTTCAATAATAAAAATTCATTTTTCATTGTGAATGCAAAATAGTAACAATATTTTTAAAGGATATTTTGTAAAGTGTAGGTAAACGTGTAGTATAAAGATGGTACTTTACGTCTACTTCCAAGTTTGCCAAAAAAACGAAATGTTTTCCAGACTATCTCATAACCAATGAATTTAGTCCTAGAAAATTTTCAGCTCCCTTAAGCCGTAAATAACAACTAACGGTTTCCTTTAAAATATTTCTCGTTATTCAACTAGACGATAATGCTTAGGTAATAAATAAATAAATAACATCAATTTCACTTTTATTACTACAGCGATATGAAAAATATTTCACTGGTTTACATTGGGGTAAATGTTTAAACAGTAATTATTATTGTTACAAAAAGCTACACCGACCCATTTCAAAGAACCTTGGGCGTTTCACCCCACCGTAACCACTGTGGTTCGAATCGCCTCAATCGCCCCATTCAGAAACAGTGCTTGGGTTATTCGCCCCGCGGGGCGAATCGCTTGTGGTGCGAAACGACTAAAGACTCGATTAAAAGCTTGTGCTAAGAAAAGATGCAAAGTAATTTAACTATGTAAGCAAGAAGTTGTAAAAAACAGGACGTAGCATTATTAACTCTATAAATAACTTTTTAACTAACTTTACTTTGTAAAACTTTGCATTCATTGAAAGCAAATAGTTTTACAAGCTATTGGAGTCAAACTCGAGAAAAGCAGAGATAGTTGTTTATTATTAATGCAGCTTTTGCTAGAAAATTTGGGGATGTAATTAATTGATTACCAAACTAACTTAACCTAACCCACAAAAATACTAAGTTAGCTAGCACCTAAAATACTGAAATGAACACTTTGCATGCATTTCAGTATTTTAGATGCTTACTTAAGTGTATTTTTTGAGGCTCAATTATTTAATTACTAGCTGACCCGGCAAACGTTGTTTTGCCATATAATAGTGGACCCGGTCACCGACATCTTGTGTGTGTGTTTATACACCAAAAGTTGCCTACACCAGACAACAGATAGCGCTAGTTACACACTACCAATAAAGGGGCCCAAGCTTGGTCTCTATTTCCTACATATAAAAAATTACTCTGTGAAGTAGAGTGAGTGTCAGATAACTCTGCGCGCATGCGCGACTGGGTCATTTTTGGCGCTAGCTACAGTACATTTTTTTATTCTAAGCTTATGGAAAAGATTAGTATTCGATTTTGACCGCGCAGACGTCAGTGATTACATACTCTTTGGAAACGGCAATGGAAGAAATGACAGTTTTGTATCGAAGGTACGACAGTTAAACGATTTTTCATAGAAAATTACAATTTTTACTTAATTTTCCGGAATAATAAGTAGCCTATGTTACTTTCCAGCTCCCAAACTATCCCCATACCAAATATCACGTCGATCCGTTGCTCCGTTTTGACGTGAAAGAAGGACAAACAAACAAACAAACAAACAAACAAACAAACAAATAAACAAACAAACAAACACACTTTCACATTTATAATATTAGTATGGATAAAATCGCCAATCAATTGACATGACCTTTATGAAGTGTCATAATGAAATTTCCCCATAGACCTGCGCGCATAAATTGAGTGGATCGTCATCATAATAAATATTGCATACCTACGTACTGGAATTACCTATCGCGGCAATAAAAGTGACTTCCTTTTTTATTTCCAAAACTAATATAATAAGTTCTCTTGCTACTAAAATGCTTATAAATTTATGAGACTTTTAATTGTACATTATAATTAAGTCTAGTTAAATTCACATTGTCAATATTTTAAGTTACTAGGAAATTCGTTATTCTACTTTTTTATGAATTCCGTGACGTAGCTTAAATCACAATAAAAACATCCTGTAAAAAACTAACTAAATCTCGCTGGAGCTGCTTACTTACTTACAAACTTGAAATTTTGTGGTCCTGGTGGGGCTTATAGTTTACTACAATAATATGACTATAATTTCAGCGTCTAAACCTATCCATAGGTCCTAAAATAGAGGCTTGAAAATACGCTGAAATGGTTAGAGAAAAGGATGGTATGTCAGTTTTTGCTTCACGCACGACTTGCCATCGCTTTAAATGCAAATAAAAATTATTTTTATTTAAGGGCTATCAAGTCTAAAATGTATAGATTCATAATTTTAGATTTATCTGTTAATGTTGTCAACTACCACATAAACAGAGCATAAGAAAGAAACATAAAACCTGGCAAGTTGCCACGATTTTGTGGACTAAGTGATACAAACAAATATTGGTTTATCATATCGAATAACACCACTTAGAAATCTGTTCATGTCATCATAATAGAGACAAGTATTTACATAAATATATTTTCTTCTTCTTGGATTGCCTCTTTACAAGGGTGTGATAAAGTTAGTGTCAGTACAGACAGAACGGAAAAGTACTCGCGTATGCTCGAGCCTCCTCTACCTGAAATTCACGTTGAAAGCAAAAATGCACTACGAGTCGGTATGGGACATGAAAAACTCATAAGAGAACATCCTCGAGCGGTCGCGAGCATACGCGAGTATACGTGAGCTTTTTGTCAAATCACAGCCTTCTCTATAGTTCTTCTATTTATAAGATGGCTGTGGGTGGCTGTGGTCAAATCCATTACGAACAAATGAAAGTCAAGCGATAAAGAACATCGAATTCATATTTTCAAACCTTCACTCATGAAGGTTGGCCGCTAGTTCTCAAACTCTTCTCTGTCCATTGCGAGGCGAAATAAATTTTATTTTCGACGGAATCGATTCTAGTTTAAGTATGTTTTGAACAATTTATTAATTTTATAAGCCTACTTAGTATTTCAAGAAAAAAAACAGAACTGTCTGAGACCCTTGCAAACGAATGGGAAATCAAATTGTATTTGCATTCGTTAACTAACAAGCGATTCTCTCGAGTGGATTTGTTACGGGTATTTCATGCTCAAGGTTCGTTCTTAGTAAAAAGACAGTGAATCGTTCAGATAAATTAGTTTTGTTACGATTCGCTGAATTTTGTGACAGAGATTTTGTAATGAGATGAAATGTGAGTTAGACAAAAAATATTAAATAGCAAATCTGTCTCTGAACGTACTTCCGGTGTATTTTTTAATATTGCGTGGTATGTCACTTCATTTATCAAAGAAAAATGAACAATTTTGTTTCCCTATCCGGGCGATCCCGTCCCATCGGAGCTGGTTGTGAGACGGGTCGATTTTTTCTAAATACTTTATTTTCCATTTTTCTATGATAAAATTGCATTGTGAATGCAAAAAAGTAAAAATTTAAATAATTTTGTTTCCGTTTCGCACGAAAGTAATCATACTTTTGATCCATGGAGTTTTTATAAAAACATTTTTGTATTATAACAGGATAATACAAATGAACTTAGAGAGATGCTAAATATTTATTTCTCATAAACCCTCTGAAGAGATGAATCTCATCTACAATAAAATAAAGAATCTACTGAATTTATGTTCAGTTAAAAATATATTCTAAACAATTTGCAATGGAATACTACTGAGCTCATAGTCTCCATTTGTTTGCTTTGATATTGCGACTTTTAATCATCAGCTCTTTTTTCTTAACGGCAATGATTAGTTCTTTTGTTTTCAAACATGTCATGTCTTTTATTAAGGCGTTGCATTTTTTTCTTTATCTCATTAAAAAAAGGAAAAAAAGTTAAAAGTTGGGCGGAAGCCCCAATTTTAGCCATTGCATCGGTTTTGGCCACTTATTGCTTTAAAAGTTTTCTAAATAACTTTTCGTCATTTTTGCCAAAGGCAATTAAAATAAGGTATTTTAGGGTAATAATAACAATCGTTAGAATTCCTTACTTATGTCATACGATATTTTTTCAATAAACGCAATTTTCTGTATTATCTATTTTTTTAAAATTTTAAGTTTATGATTTTTTTATGGATTTAATTTATTATACCACCCAAAAGAAAATAGGAGCCACTGGGTTTTTTTCATACAAATAAACGTGCTCACTTTACCAAATTTCTCGATCGCATAATTTCACGAAATTCAGTTGTACGGTGAACGGCTCGATTATTTGACTTAACAATATAATAGTCTATAATATGCATTCAATTGAATCAATTGCAGCCTTAAAACTCAACATTTCTGCCGTGATTAACGAAATAGACCTGTCAATTTGCCAAAAAGTGACAAAGATTATCGATGAAAAGTTCGACACCTGTAACCGTGGTGGTCTGGTCGTGGTGGAGATTTGTCTGTTATAATTTTTCATTCATAATTGCAAAACCTTACTTTTAATCATTATTATCTAAATTATTTGTTTCATTTTGATTTGAAAAACAAAGTTCTTGTTGAAAATTTATGTAGCTACGTTCTACATTAGTAAAAACTGTGTCGCAGCATGAAAGTCCAACTCTTGTACCTAATAACATAATCAGGTGGTTCCAAAACAATTAGGTGCCTATTACCAGTAATTGGAGACATTAACTTTCTTACGTACGTTACTTAACGTTACTAAAGGTAACAATTTGAATATGTTTTATTTATTTATAACAACAACAATCACAGTACAACCCCAAAATGTTTTTAAAAGAAAATGAATACCTTTTGTAATTTCAAAATGGGTTCCGGTTCCGGCAGCGAAAGTGTAAACACGTACGAGAGTGAGCTCCGAAGCCATCATCAAATAACCAGTGCAAAAAGTGACTAATTGAACTTATAATACATTCACGCTTTCGAGAAACTGAACTAAAATAGTGCTCAAGCTAAAATTAAAGTGAAAAAACTGTCTAAGTGAGATTTCCGCAAAAAAATTTGGGATCACATAACCTCAAAATAGAAAACTAAGACCTCAGAACAATATAAGACCGCTATTAGCTAGTGCCACAGATTAGATTATTATTAGGTAGTGCCAACATAACCAACCAAACTGTCAGTGACATCTGACACCGATAGCCATAAACAACTGCCGAGAGTGTTGCCACAAAAACAAAAAACTACCATTATAATAGTGTTAACACCATACGACATTAAATTACCCAACACCAAAATGGAAAAACAAATGGAAATATTATTATCGAAAATAAACGAAAAATTTAATGAACAAACAATAACATTAACAACCGAAATATCGAAAAATGTAATGAAAGCCTTAGACGAAAAGATGACAGTTTTGATGGAAGAAAATAACAACCTTAAAACCAAAGTCACAATTTTGGAACAAAAAATAACATTCTTAGAAAAGGAAAAACGCAGGAATAATTTGATTATTTTCGGCATCGAAGAAAAGGGGAAGACAGAAATAGAGTTAGTGGACTATATAAAGAAAATTATAGTGGATTCAGGATTACACTTAGATAGCCAAGAAATAAGCTATATCAAAAGAATTGGAACACAATCTGACAAAAGTCGTCCAGTGATAATATCCCTAACAACAACTTGGAAGAAACACCTCATCTTGAAAAACAAGCGCAACCTTCCCGCAAATGTTTATATAAAGGAGGACTTCCCCAAGGAAGTTCTTGAGATACGCAAACAGCTACAACCAAAAGTGGAAGCAGAAAGAGAAAAAGGAAACATAGCGTTTATAAAATACGACAGGCTAATTGTGAAAAAACCAGGGACCACCTACCGCGAGAAAAGGAAGAGAGAGACTTCGGGATCGCCAACCACTCCATCACAGAAAAAACTAAGCATGAAGAATACCGAAAATGCAGAGACAAGTCAAAGTTCAATGAGGGAAGTAGTCAAACCAAGCATCCTTTCATATGTAGCACGCGAAAGATCAGTCTCAACTTCAGAACAACCAAAAAACAAGTAAAGGCCCACCCCAACCGGAACCAACATATAGACATAACAATAAAACATACCGCAAGAAAAACTTTAACAAATTACCCCCCAAGCCGGCCGGTCACCGTGGGGGAAGTCGACCACCACCCTCCAACAAATCTGCTAACCAAATCCAATACAAAAAAAGGGATACAAAAACGAAGTGGATTATACCTGTGCACACTGAATACGCGAACCTTGAGAACACCAGAAAGTCTGCAAGAGCTAGAGTTATCTATTGAAAACATCAAGTGGGACATTTTGGGCATAAGCGAGATGCGGAGAATAGGTGAAGGAATTGAAGAGAGAAGAAACTATATCATGTACTACAAAGGCGAAGTCGCTGGACAAAGAGGAGTAGGATTTTTGATAAAGCTACACCTCAAAAGCCAGATAATTGGATTTGAAGGGATATCAGATAGAATAGCGGCAATTCATCTAAACTTACCAAATTATTCGAAAAGATGGATAGTCATCCAAGTCTATTCGCCGACAGAACAAGCATCAAAAGCGGACACAGACAACTTTTACGAAAAACTAAGTGAAATCACTGAAAAATATTCGGAAAACAATTTAGTACTCATGGGTGACTTCAATGCCCAAGTAGGCGTTCGATTAGCTGGGGAAGAACAAATAATTGGGAAACACGGAAATGGCAAGAGAAGCAAAAACGGTGAAAAATTAGTAGAATTCCTGCTTGAGAATAACTTATCGCTTCTTAATTCCATGTTCCGAAGAAAGCCCAAAAACAAATGGACTTGGGTGTCTCCAGATGGAAAGACTAAAAATGAAATTGACTACATACTAACAAACAAAGTTAGGTCTTTTAGTGATACGGGAATAGTACAAAACCTAAACTTCAATACTAACCACCGTATGGTACGCAGCTGTCTAAATAAAAGTGATTCAAAAAAACCTAGACCAAAAGCAGTACAATGGAACTACTTAACAACAAACAGCGAAAAGAGGAACTCAAACGACACCACAGAAGACCTAATGGAAGTAGTTTCCTCAGAATATATGGACCTAAATGATAGATACGACAAAATAGAAAACAAGCTCAAAGAACAGGCAATAACAAAAATAAGCAAGACTCAAGTATCTTATCTAAGTGAAAAAACTTTAAAACTAATTGAAGACAGAAAAAATTTAATTATGAAAAAGGATAAAAACGAAAACCAAAAAGAAATCTCTACTCTAAGCAAACAGATTCGCGAAAATATGAGAAAAGACAGGAAAAACAGAAGAATTAAAACCCTAGAGAACTGCATTAGCAGAACGGGAGGTACGAGAAAAGCTCTCAAGGAACTCCGCGAACAGGGAAAAGAATGGATACCAAAGTTAAAGGACAAACAATTACCAACTACATCTCGCAGCAAAATCAAAAATATAGCAACAAATTACTATCGCTTACTATACAAAGACAACAGTTCAAATCAGACAAAAATACCATTGCCTGATAGAGAACGAAATAACACACAAAACTACAGAATTGAAGACATAGAAGCTATACCTGAAATATTAGTATCGGAAGTGGAAAAAGCTATAAAAAGTCAAAAGATGGAAAAAGCCCCAGGTCCAGACAGTATCACAAACGAACTAATGAGAGGGAACATTAAAGAACTAAGCCCAATATTAACAAAGGTCTTCAATCACTCTCTATACACCGGCTGCGTCCCCAGACAATGGGCAGAATCACACATAATACTCATACACAAAAAAGGCCCCAAAGACGAAATAGGAAATTATAGGCCCATTTCTCTCATCTCAAATGTATATAAAATTTTCGCCAAAGTGATTCTGGACAGAATATCACTCACACTCGACGAAAACCAACCTGTGGAACAAGCAGGGTTCAGGAAAGACTTCAGTACAATTGACCATATACATACAGTCAAACAGCTCATACAAAAATACAATGAATACAACAAAACCATTTATCTGGCCTTTATAGATTATTCCAAGGCATTCGATAGCCTTAGTCATGTATCCGTATGGCAAAGTTTAGAAGAGCAGGGGGTCCAAAATGCTTACGTCAACATCATCAAAAACATTTACAGCGAAAGCAAAGCAAGAATCAAGCTAGAATCTACAGGAGATGTCTTTCCAATCGAAAGGGGCGTCAGGCAAGGCGACCCACTGTCACCAAAGCTGTTTACAGCAGTGCTAGAACACATGTTCAGAAAATTGGAATGGGGAAATCTGGGACTAAACATAAATGGAGCACGATTAAGTCATCTAAGATTTGCAGATGACCTGGTGATATTGGAAGAGGACCCACAAATACTGGAATCCATGATACAAACCCTAGTTGACAGAAGTAGAGAAGTGGGTCTGGAAATTAACACAAGCAAAACTAAAATGATGACCAACTCAATACCCACAGATATAACCATTGACGGACAGAAAATAGAATATGTAGAGGAGTATGTATATTTAGGCCAGGTAATATCGCCAAATGACCAAATGTCCAAAGAAATAGATAAAAGGATAGCGACTGGGTGGAAAAAGTATTGGGCCATGAAAGAAATCATGAAGAGCAAAGAACTGGGATTGAAGATCAAGAAGAAGACTTTCGACACCTGCATCCTACCCTGCATTACATATGGATGTGAAACCTGGGCTTTGACGAAAAACCATAGAGACAAACTAGCAAGATGCCAGAGAAGAATGGAAAGAAGCATGCTGGGCCTGAAACTAATGGACAAAGTCAGAAGTACAGACATCAGGAGCAAAACGAAATTAACAGACATATTGTCACGTATTGACCAGCTCAAATGGAGATGGACTGGACATATGCTTCGTTGCAGAAAGGAAAAGTGGAGCAAACAGGTCACAGTTTGGTATCCAAGGGATGGCACTAGGAGCCGAGGGCGTAAAGCAAGAAGATGGGAGGACGAAATGAAAATGACCTTGGGACCCTATTGGATAAGAGTAGCGGCAGACAGAAATCAGTGGAAAGAGTTGGAGGAGGCCTTTGCCGTAAGGCAAACCGAAATTAGAGACATTCTTTAAGTGTACTGTGTTAATGTTATTTTAGTTTATAAATTTTTAGGTTTAAGAACTTCTAGCTATAATACTTATGTAAATTTCGGAAAATAAAGGCTTATTATTATTATTATTAATTTCAAAATATTCTGACATCTTTATAATTTCCTGTTCCCTTCGGAATAAACCAACCAAAATGACAAAAAACCGCAACCGTTGACTTGCTCGTTTGAAACGTAAACATCCGCGCAAAATGTACCCAATCCCCTTTTTAAGGTCGCAGGAATGTTGTAAATTGAATTAGAGGAGGGAAATTAAAAAGACCTCTGTCACACGTTACATAATTGTTTTTATTACGCGATAAAGCCGCGACTCACGTTGCGTCGTCGTTGACATGCCGCGGGTTATGCGACAAAACCGCTGGGTAGCAGCTTGGATTGTTATGTATACAATTAGCTTTACATACTTCTAATTAAAATTAATTATGGGCCGTGAAAAACATAAAGTTGTGTTTTTTATGTATTATAATATATTTAGCTGGCATTTAGACCGGCAAATAAGAAAGCACGTTAAATATTTTTCGTAGTCATTCAGTTGTTTTCTAAAAAAAACTAAACAGACGAACAGCAAAGAATTCTACAGTTCTATGGTCTTTGTTATAAAACGATCAAAATACAAAGCAATCTTTAATTTTGAAAATGGTTCTTGCACGATTTGACTAAAGGAAAATATATCACATTATCTACTTCAAACTTTTTAATTTGTCTTCAGGATGATGTGATGTGTATTTGTCAGTTAAATTGTTTTTTTATTATTATGTATGAAATTGTATAATATACATTTTCTAGCTTTAAATTCAATTTGTAGAATAAAAATATTCTCGCAAAGTCACGTAATTAAATAGCTAACATCACAGAGACAACACCAGGAAAATCGGAAGATTTATTAAAACAGTCGGCACGATAGATTAGAATGTAGGAAAAAAATATATAGGGAAACAAAAAAAGCCTTTTAACTTTATAAATATAAATTTTTAGAAATATGGCATATCAATTTTGAGGCAACCGCTGTAGAATTATGAGAGTAAAAGTCTGCAACGTGATGGAAGAAAACCCTTGAAGATCATTCCTCCAGTTCAATTAGGTAACTGTAATATTATTTGACGTGAAATTGGGAGAAAAACTCGTCAACGGCTTTTCTCGCCTTTAACATGACAAGGTGTCACAAAATATGGTTGCGCCTTTTTCAAGTTGAATTTATGGCTTTACCAACAAATTGTTTTCTGTTTCGAAATTGAAACCGGGCGTAGAAAGTTTTATATATTGTGATTCTAAAGCATATATTTGAAACATATTGCCTGTACGAGGCTCCGTGCTAGACGTTTTCAAGGCAGTATAAGAGGATTTCCTACCGCGTTTCCCTTCAAGCGTATATGCTGCTTTCGATACCGCACTGAGTTTATAAAAAACTGTGCAATGCATTTGAATCATCCCATTTTAGTGAGACATATTCAAGCCGGACATGACGAATTTAGAAACTATTTAGGTACTCTTTATTGAACATATTCAAATGATTTTCAGATAAGAAATGTAAAACAGATAATTCTTAGTAAATACACTAAAAAGCTTTATTAATGTGATTAAATAAAAATTAATAGAAGTCAATCAATATTTCATCAGAGAAAGTTTACAAATCAAAGTAAAAGATAAAAAGAAAAGCTACAGTGAATCAGGTCCATGAAATCTTAATAATAGCAGGTAATCAAGGGTTCGTGGTAAAGGGGAAAAAATTTGAACGCTTGCCAAAGTATAATAACCAAGCGATTGATTCTTGTTATCGGTGGCAAGCTTATTTGACTTTTAAAATAAGGTCTCTCGCTAAAACCCTTCTAACTCTATACCATCTACGTACATACCTACCTAATCTACCTATATAGTTATTCCAAGATCGCGAACGTCGCTGAATTCATTCATGTACTATTCAGTTCTTTAGGCTTACTTAGGATTTTCAATTTGAAATCGAAAATACTTTAGGTGAAACATTGAGAGGAACGTGCGAAGTCAATACATCTCGAGTATTCTCGAGACTGTTATGTGATATATTGATATGATTTCTGGAAAATCGCAAACTGAGCAACTTTTTACTATACTTACCTATTTTATTTAAAGGTGAAACATAGAAATAGCGCTATTGGGTTGTTTTTTTCTGGTGAATAAGCTGATGGCGCTACTCGGAAAAATATGGACTTTTTGATATAAAACTATAGGACTGTTAGAGTTGTTACAAATCTGGTACTTAATAAGATATATATTTCTTCATACCTTTATCTAAATTCGTATAGTTTCAGAAACACGATTTTATTATTTTGCCGTGACACTTTTTATTTTCGAAAAGACCTCTAAAAAAAATTATTTTTATAAAAAAATAAAACCGCCTTAAAAAAACCACATCATAAAAGTAAGAAATAATTCCTCACCAAATAAATAACGTAAGTACTTTGAAGTCGGGCGTGAAACATGTACAATTTTTTGTTGTTTTTGTTAAAACCTGCCCGACTTCAAAGTACTTACGTTATTTATTTGGTGAGGAATTATTTCTTACTTTTTTGATGTGGTTTTTTTTGAAGGCGGTTTTATTTTTTTATAAAAATAATTTTTATTTCACTCTTTTTAGTGCATCGTGCAGGCAATTTACGTGTTTTCTGGTAAATAGGTATGTGATCAAACTGAAAACCTCCTTTTTTGAAGTCGGTTAAAATACCTTGAGGTGTCCCCTTTTTAACAAAACAAGAATCATCTAAATCGGTTTATAAACAAAGGAGTTATGCCTAAAGATACGTATTGAATCCACATAAAGTGGTTACGAAAACGACAGTATTTTCAAGATTTCCGGAAAACTACTGAACCGATTTCAAAATTTCAAAAAATGGGACCAACTTGGAAACCAACCTGATGTAATAACGTTTGAACCATTTCAATCGGTTCAGCCGTCTTCGAGTAATCGGTGGACATACACGAAAAAAAAAAAAAAACATACATACAGACGAATAGAGAACCTCCTCCTTTTTGATTTAGAAGTCGGTTAAAAATACGAACATTCAAGATTATTCTTAAATGGGGTTACAAATAATATTGGAAATTGGTTTAATTAGTGGACACCAATAATATTTAGGATCGTGTAGAAGCATTTAAAAAAGAATCGCTATTGTTTTTTAAAACGAAGTGATTTTGTGTTTTTTTGCCTAATCTGCAAAATCGGTCTCGCTCCCTCGCGCGTCTCATTGCTATCTCGCTTCAGCACGATTTTTCCGAGTATCGCCTTAATCGCATTTTTAAACGAAAAATGACTCAACAACGAAACTTACTTTTTAAATCTATAAATCACTCTTGTAATTGTCATTTTTTCAATACCAGCTCGACTTAAAGAAGCAATTCGACGAAGGCGATACAACGAATTACCAGACGAACGGCGAGTTCGACCTGGTGAGCTTCGATGCGATCCGGCACAACCAGTACTACTCGTGCTGCGTGGAGCCCTACCCAGACATCACGTACGTCATCAAACTGCGGCGGCGCCCCATGTTCTACGTCTTCAACCTCATCCTGCCCTGCTTGCTCATCAATGGAATAGGTGAGTGAAAAATTATATGGGTTCCATATCTTACATTTTATATAGTTACCTAATAAATAAGCAAATATAAACAATATAGAACAGTCGCAGGCTGAGTATATAAGTTATTAGCAATCACGTAGCATTCAAAACTGACAGAAATTGCATTAGCATTGCTGCTTTAGTAAGACAGTTGTCACATTGATTCTTAATAAGGTAGTTATCTATCATTTTAATCAAATTTGACAAGCAATCGATTGCTAATAAGTTAGATGGGTAATCAGCCTGCCGAATACCTAAATGAGCTTCCTAAGTTTCATCATGTCGCTTCAAATGTCAAAGGTCAGAAAACAAGATGTTTAAGATTAAAGTTTGAGTACACGGGTTTAAAAAAGACAGCCGACTTATGGCTCCCACACAAAACTGCGAATTCGCATCACATCGCAAGTATGTGCGATGTGCGTGACCCCTCTATCTCTACAGGCATCCCTCAGTAGAAATACGACCACAGAAAATTATTAAGATGAATTGATTTTAAGATGATTGTTGATTGTATGTATACTCTTCTGATTGCATTGTAATTGTATGATTCGTATTTCATTCGCGTCCTGAGTTTTCAATCATGCAAATGTAAACGTTTTCTAACTTTTTATATGACTTTCTAAATCCAATTCAAAATTAAATTTATGCTAACGCGTTCAAGATGTTATAAAAACTCGCACTTTTCGTTGACTCCACATAGAAAACAAGCACAAAAACGTAATTTATTTATAGATGATAAAGGTTTTGACCCTTGCACAGCCAGCACATTAGGCAAACAAGATTTTCTGACCTCTACAAATATAAATGAAAATCTAGGCGACTAGAAAATAAATGAGTGGGTATAATTCCATAAACATATATAATTTTTTATGCAATGGACAGCCAATTCGGTGATTTTGTATCGCTAATGGCGCCGGTCAGATATTATCTGACCCGGTGGAGGTCTGTGTTTATATTATGTCAGTGTTTACGATTTCAACGGTAGTGCAGTCAAAGTTCCAGGGTTCTAATTGTCTGAGACATTTCCATTGTTTATTATTTTTGCACCTTTTTGTCAAGTTTTTAAGTAAAATAAATTATTCAAAACTTTGCGACACTATAAATGTGTCTGTAGAATCCCTTTTTAACCGACTTCAAAAAAAGGAGGAGGTTATCAATTCGACTGTATATATTTTTTTTATGTGTGTTACCTCAGAACTTTTTAGTTAGTGAACCGATTTAAATAATCCTTTTTTTATTTAAAAGGTGACGCTTCTAGTGTGGTCCCATTCAAATTTTATCAAGAACTGGCTAGAAATTCAGGAGTTATCCTGAATAATGTGTATTCAGACTTTATTTGGGTATATGGACGATTTCATAGTTTCATCAAATTAGGGATCATTTTTAAAATATATTTTTTTTGAAAGTTGGTACTTCTGCCCTGATCTTACTTTCACCAAGTCAGGACCAGGAGATCAAATCCCAGGAAAATTGAGAGAAGTTCTCAAATATAGGCAAGCCTTATGCGTTCCATTTATTTTTGAAGTCAGTCAAGTATTTGCATCTGGTAGTCATCATCTTATAGTGATGAGCTGGTGATGGAAGCTACAACTCCTTAACGGTTAGGAGCTGGAGAATATTTCTTTAAGTTTTATTCGTACGTATGGGCCAATAGTTATATTCTTTCAGGTTATTAGGGTGAGCTGCTGATGAGAGGTGAAACTCCTCAACAGTTAGGAGTTATATTATGATGTTTTATAAATACCATATGCACGAATGGACCTTTAGTTGTATTCCTTCAAGTTATCTAAGTAGCTATTGATGGAAAGCTGAATTCCGTAACGGATAGGATATTTACAACAATTTATCATATGCTACTTCACTAAAAATCGAAAAATAATACGTTTTTGAAAAAAAATGTAACCGCCTTCAAAACGGATCTTCAAACAAAAATTAACAAACACTAAAAAACGAAAAAAATAATAAGATTTTTTAATTCAAAGGACGATGATACGTGACTTTTTCTAATTTATCTTGGTACTTACTGAACTGTTTGAAGGCAGTGCCAAGCCAAAAAGAATAAGAACGAAATATACTGAGTGAAATAATTAACATATAAATAAAACCCGGTCCCAAGCGTGAGGTGTAATTCATAATTCATAATGTCTTTATTGTTCTAATTGTGGTACAATAAGCTCTTACAAAATATACAACATATAGTTAGATTCTCACAACTAACCTTATAAATAGGTGTACAATAATAAGTTATTATGACAGTTAGAAAGCTACAACTATGTTATTCTTTCAGAAAATCTTTTACATCATAGAAATTATTATCATTTAACCATTTATACAATTGCTTTTTAAATACAGTGTGAGATCGAAGCTCTTTAATATTTTGTGGTATTCTGTTGTAGATATGAATGAACATTGTCAAACAACTTTTCACATATTTTGCTGATCGTGGTATATCAGTATGAACTAATCTAGTTGGATCTCTTTTAGGCCTCGTATTTACATCAGATGCTTTCTGAAATAAATTTTCATGTTTCTTTACAAAATCTGAAATTTCTAAAATGTAAAGTGATGGTAATGGCAGCAAACCAAGTCTTTTAAAATAAGGTTTAAATAAGGTTTACATGTAGGACGTAATTACCTCAATACGTATAAGACGGCACCGACTTCAAACAGTTCAGTAAGTACCAAGATAAATTAGAAAAAGTCTCGTATCATCGTCCTTTGAATTAAAAGAAATATTCTTTTTTAGTTTTTTAGTGTTTGTTAATTTTTGTTTGAAGATCCGTTTTGAAGGCGGTTACATTTTTTTTCTAAGTGCTTTCCATACCCATATAAGTGGATATCCTGCATCAATATTTGGTTAGGTCCGGTACGTTTGAACGAACTTCTTGATACTTTCCTCGTTCTTAGCCGAAGATTGTAGGGGCGTTGTAGGTTGTAGGTTACTAAAATAGAAGCGTAAAACTCATAAAGTTGGGACCTTCGATCCCTTAATCTTGTTGGACACATTTTTATTTATACGCGTGAAAAGAGATGTTCAATACAACAGCATTACCCATGTCTTATTTTCAACAATAACTGCTTGTGACATACCTAAAATAATCATGTTTGTGACATACCTAACAAATGTTTTGAACAATTCTGAACTAAGTAGAACAACTGGAAACATTTCGTTGTTTTGCAGAGACTTGATATATACCTACGTATTCGGCAAAACTTTTAAATGCGTTTAATACATAAGCTTGATAATTCTAGGAACATAAAATACACAAAAGAAAAGAGGCAGAAAAGGGTTTTCTGCCTCTTTTCTTTTATAATGATATTAATTTTTAACCAACTTCAAAAATTGAAAAGGAGGAGGTTATTAATCTATTTGTCGCGTTATTTTTTTTTTTATATGTATGTACACCGATGACTCGAAGACGGCTGAACTGATTGAAATGATTCAAACGTTATAACATCAGGTGTTTTCTCAAGTTGGTCCCATTTTTTGAAATTTTGAAATCGGTTCAGTAGTTTTCAGGAAATCTTGAAAGTACTGTCGTTTTCGTTACCACTTTGTTAATTTATTACGTATCTTTAGGCATAACTCCTGTGTTTATATTCCGATTTAGATGATTCTTGTTTTGTTGGAAAGGGGATACCTTAAGGTATTTTAACCGACTTCAAAAAAGGAGGTTATCAGTTTAATCACTTACCTATTTACCAGAATATACGTAAATTGCCTGCATGATGCACTAAAAAGAGTGAAATAAAATAAAAATTATTTTTATAAAAAAATAAAACCGCCTTCAAAGTACTTACGTTATTTGGTGTGAATACAGTATAAGAGGGATTATTTCTTAGTTGTTTCTTCTAGAGTAGTATTTAAGTTGTTATTTTTAAGACAATTCATTTATTTTTATTGATTTATAAGCAAGCTAATATTGAAAGACCATCATGGCTTACATTAGACGCTTGCAACCGTCATTCAAAACCGTCAAAACCATCATGTAAAGACTATTTAAGCCAATCAAAATGAACCATTAATAACGCTGCCCGATGTTCCTCTACCTATATCGATTGGTTAGATATTAGTCTTGAATGATGGTTTTGAATGACGGTTGATGACCGTCTTATGTAAGCCCTGAATACCTACGCGGTTGCATCCGAAAACCAGCGTCACCGCCTTGGCGGCGAATATGCTGAGACGCAGCCGTTTCAACAAAATATGACATTCTTATTACTTACTTTTTTGTCTTTGTTTTAATTTATATTTTGTATTTTAAACTTTTTCATTTTTTCTTTTTTGCTTTAAAATTTTACCAACGAGGAAAACCACAGATTACTTAACAAGCATTCAACATTCAATTTTATTTCGTAAAGCAATTATATGAATTTAAGGAAAACCAGTAGTTTAATTATAGTAGGTACATTCAGGTTAGAAGCAGGGCTCTGAAATATTGAACAGACCATGAACAGGCTTTCAGACAAGTTGCAGGAGCCTTTTAGTATTACCTTAGTAAAGCAGCTCTAGTTGTTCGTTAAATATTTTATTCCTACAGATTTAGTATTTTAGTAACAATATTACGTAGTTCTGATTGTAGGATTTGCAGGATAGTTCATGTTGAATTTATTTCAGTTAGGAGTTAAGTTACTGCAATGGAAAATACATTGTTTTGGTTAATATTTTAATCCCAATATAAACGATACGTTAAAATTGATGCCAATCTGTTGTTATAAAAATAGAAAGAAACACTACTACTGCTAGATCAAATAGAAAGTAACATATTCAGCTAGCCAAACTAAAACTGTTGTCATCTTGCATCGGCTTAGCAATGCACTAGCCCGTCCATCCCGAGACGTCGTTTGAGCCGATTGAGAAAGATTTACCGTTTGTCGGGCATATAGCGTCACCAGAAACCTTGGGGACTAACATGCCCCGTATGAAAAGTAATTCATTTGGTTGATATATTAATCCCAATATTAACAAACGATACGTTAAAATTGATGACTATCTGTTGTTCTCTCCGACTGCTTTCTAGCAAATAAAAAGTTAGCGTGAGTTTTAAACTTGGGGTAACTTTCAGTTATCTTAATAATTAAGGGGGTCAAAGAATAATGTTAGATTCGGTGATTAGATAAAATGGTTGTTGTAGTTTTTGAAGATTTTGTTAACTTTTATGAACTGGGTGCCTACCATCAACTTTATGACAGCGATTCAAAAATAGCGCGATTCAGAATAGGTTCCTAAAATGAATCGCTTTCTTTCGTACTCTGACCTTCTAAAAACTGGATCGCAAATGAATTGCTAAATGTTAATGACCGAACGATTTGTGTCCTTTTTCTTCTACCCGTCTCTTTCACTCGATTCTGTCATGCCCGGAAAGTGAGAGGGACGGATATAACCTGCAGGTGACATGTTAAATCGACCGGGTTATAAGTCAAATAAGAGTTTCTGACAGCTTAGCGGCTGTGAAATGTCATTGATCGATCACTGAATCGCTGTCATTGATATTAAGCTGTCGTGGTACGAATAAGCGAAGCAGATCAGTTTAGGTTCCTAAACAAAACCGTAATAAGAGTTGATGGTAAGCACCCTGTTCTTATTTCAGAATCCATCATTTAAACTTACAGTTATTTTTTAAGTGTTAAGCTGGTATAATTTATGCAGCGCAATTCAACGAGTCTTCTTATAACCTCACTGTAGTATTCTTTACGCGATGTGATATTAAAATTAATTTACGATTAATCTGTGTTTTTTTATAGCACTCTTAGTGTTCTACGTGCCATCAGAGTCAGGAGAGAAAGTCACCCTCGGCATAAGCGCTCTCCTATCAATGACGGTCTTTCTGATGACTATTCGGGACACTCTACCGCCCACAGAGAAGACACCGCTTATAAGTAAGTTTTATTACTGTTTTCATTTATTGTGTTTAATTGCTACCAGTGCCAGGAGAGAAAGGAACTCTCGGCTTAAGCTTTCTCCTATCATTGACTGTCTTTGCGATAATTATTCGAGATACTTTGCCGCCCACAGAGAAACACCGCTTATAAGTAACTTACCTGTTTTCGGTTATTGCGTTTTATAGTACTTACCTCGGGAAAATAAAAGTTGTGTCTCCTGAAGTAATCAATCATACAAGCTCCGTATTCGGCGAATTCGCAATTTCCATCGGGACACAGTTGTGAGGTTTTCCATTACCTAAATGTGATCATGTTTGTGATCTGTCGTAATCGCACATTTCAAAGGGACGAGTTTAATAGAACATGTATTAATTTGGATATTATAGACCTTAATGTGCTCTGATGTCAAGTTAAAAAGTATCAACTCTTCTATCCTTGTATTTGGAAAAGCAGAAAGATACACCTGCAAGATCAAATAGAAAAAAAAATAAAACCGCCTTCTAAAAAACCACATCAAAAAAGTAAGAAATAATTCCTCACCAAATAAATAACGTAAGTACTTTGAAGTCGGGCGTGAAACATGTACAATGTTTTGTTGTTTTTGTTAAAACCCGCCCGACTTCAAAGTACTTACGTTATTTATTTGGTGAGGAATTATTTCTTACTTTTTTGATGTGGTTTTTTAGAAGGCGGTTTTATTTTTTTATAAAAATAATTTTTATTTCACTCTTTTTAGTGCATCGTGCAGGCAATTTACGAGTTTTCTGGTAAATAGGTATGTGATCAAACTCAAAACCTCCTTTTTCGAAGTCGGTTAAAATACCTTGAGGTATCCCCTTTCCAACTAAACAAGAATCATCTAAATCGGTTTATAAACAAAGGAGTTATGCCTAAAGATACGTATTAAATTCACATAAAGTGGTAACGAAAACGACAGTATTTTCAAGATTTCCTGAAAACTACTGAACCGATTTCAAAATTTAAAAAAAATAGGACCAACTTGGAAACCAACCTGATGTAATAACGTTTGAACCATTTCAATCGGTTCAGCCGTCTTCGAGTAATCGGTGGACATACACAAAAAAAAAAAAAAAAAAAAAACAGACGAATAGAGAACCTCCTCCTTTTTGATTTAGAAGTCGGTTAATTACATATTCAGCTTGCCTTTGAACTAAAACTGTTGTCATGTTGCATCGGCTTAGCATTCCACTAGCCCGACCATCCCGAGACGTCGTTTGAGCCGATTGAGAAAGATTTACCATCTGTTAGGCATATAGCGTCATCAGAAATCTTGGGGACTAACATGCCCCTTATGCAAAACCAATTAATGGAAAAACAGACGTTTAATGATAAAACAAACTTAAGAATAATCCTCCTTTTTTTAAATTCTCATCATCATCATCATTATCAGCCTTTCTCGACTCACTGCTGAGCATAGGCCTCTCTTAATTTATGCCAATGGCTACGGTTCTGAGCAATTCTCAGCCATGTCTTTTAAATTCTATCAACGTTCAATTACGATTGAAGTAAATTGTTTAAAAATATTTTTACACATTCTTAGTTCAATTCTGTAAGTAGTTAGGTATAAAAAAATTGTAATAGAAAAACCCACACGGCCCCATAGTAATAGTAGCCATGGAATTCCGGTTTTTCTATCATAATGACTTTTCCATTGCCATGCCATTGTCCGAATATCTACTACGGGACTGTTTTTTTTCGATTGGTTATAATTTAATTTTTCCTGCGACGGTAGTCATTAATTATTCAAATTAGTTCACTGTTGTGTTTTGTTATCCAAACATATTTCATTACATTTTTGTCCTTCATATAATTTTCGATGTTGACACCGGAAATATTTGCGTACCCGTGTATACGATATCAAAGACGCTTCCGCGACAGTCATTAATAACTTTTTTTGCTAAACAAGGTTAGAACATTTTTCACCGTTTGCAATTAGACAGATTAGAGATTAATGTTAATAGCGGTTCTTTACCTAAATGAACCATTAATTTCTGGGATCTTTCTGACTAATTTAAATGGTGTAGTGATAAGTGGTAAGTACTTTCATTCAAATCTCTGTCCAAACAATTCATAATGTTGTTTCAGCAACTTCACGGAAAATTTAACTTCTTCGTTTATTACTTAATCTGATAATCTTAGTAAAAGTAAAAAGGGGATTATTTTTGGAGCAGTAAAAGAGCTATGACTTTTGTTTTTAAAACTTAATATGGTTTTTAATACTACTTATGTTTGGTTTTGAATTAAGGTCTACCTATGCATTCCTGAAAACACTCTCAAATGATAACAGTCGTGAGCTTTATAAAGCTTTATCAAAGGAAATACGACGTCAATGTAGAGTGGACAAAAATCAGTACTTTAACAAGATATGTACCGAAATTGAAGATCATGCCCATAAGATGCATACTCGTGATCTTTTCACAAAGATCAAGTCTATAACGCGAGGTTTCAAGGCAAAAACTTGGGCTATAGAAGACGCAAATGGAGGTTTGCTCACTGAAATTGATAAGGTGGCAGACAGGTGGAGACGTTATTGCGAAAACTTGTACGCGGATGCGGAAATGGCATCAATTAATCTTCACGATAGCATGACCAATATTCCCCTGGAGCCTGACATCTTGAAATCCGAAGTTGAGTTTGCCATTAATAAGCTAATAAATCGGCCGGAAGCGATGGTATCTTTGCCGAAGACTTAAAACTCATAGGAGACAGCGGTATTTGCCTTATACAAAACCTATGCAACAAGATCTGGAGAACGGGTCGAAGACTGGCAGGAATCCACCCTTATACCGCTGCATAAGAAAGGATCGACAAAGTCCTGCGGAAACTACAGAACTGTGGTCTCATGCTAGCAAAATTCTGCTCTATATCATCAACGAACGTCTTCAAGCCTTTCTGCAATTCGAGATCCCAGCAGAACAGGCGGGTTTTGTTAAGGGACGGGGAACAGATTGTGAATGTTAGGCAAATCATGAAAAAGTGCCGCGAGTTCAACATTCCAATGCTGATGTGCTTCGTCGACTACTCCAAAGCATTTGATTGCGTCAGGTGGCAATGCCTGTTGAACATCTTAACAGAAATGGGAGTACCCAAGCACCTCGTTATCCTTATCGCAAACCTCTATCAAGATGGCAGCACAGTGGTCAGGGTGAACAATGTGTTGTCGAAACCTTTCCAGCCGCAAAAGGGTGTCAGACAGGGATGCATTCTCTCTCCCATCCTCTTCAACATTTATGGCGAATATATTATGAGACGAGCCCTGGAAGGATGGGAGGGCGGAATATCTGTTGGTGGCAGGAAGATCAGCAACTTACGTTACGCGGATGATACCACGCTATTTGCATCGTCCGAACAGGAACTAGCTGAACTCCTCTCACGGGTAGAAAAGGAGAGTGAATTGGTCGGCCTCAGCATTAATAAGGCGAAGACCAAGGTGTTGGTTGTGGACAGGGCAGGTACGCTAATCCGCTCCAACGAATTGAGGGACTTAGAATTTGTCGACCATTTTGTCTACCTTGGTTCTCTTATCAGCAATGAGGGTGGCAGTGGAAGGGAGATCATTAGGCGAATCCAAATGTCCAAAGCAGCGATGACTAATCTCACCAGGATATGGAAAGACCGCAATATATCTCGCAAAACTAAGGTGAGGCTGGTGCGGGCATTGGTCTTCTCAATCTTCTTCTACGGTACTGGACGATAAGACAGAAAGAAAGAGCTAAAATCGACGCTTTCGAAATGTGGTGTTGGAGGCGTATGCTGCGAATTCCATGGACTGCACGCCGAACCTATGTGTCCATCCTCAAGGAGCTCGGAATAACCACAAGGCTATCCACTATCTGCTTCCAGCGGATACTTAAGTATTTCGGACACGTCGCTCGAAGAAACACCGATAGCCTGGAAAAACTTCTGGTAGTTGGTCAGGTTGACGGAAAAAGACCCCGCGGTCGCTCGCCGACCCGATGGTCAGACCAGATCAAAACGCTGACTGGCTTGCCAATACCAAAAGCCATTAAGACCGCCGAGGATAGAACCACGTTGAAGACCTTAGTACATCGGGCCTAAATATTTCACTTTGGACACGAACTTCAGCAATGGAGATACCGACTAAGAAGAAGATGCATTCCAGCGAAATTGTTGGAATATTATACTTAAATGAATAAAAGTCTGATCCCTGCAAAATCTGATCACTTGATGTATTTATGATGATGATGACGATTATGATGTATTATCTTAACTCTAGGACTATTTCGTTCTACATTATGTCTAAGTATATTATTATTCTACAGGGTGGATATCTTAATGTTCATCAAGATATCATCAGACATAAAGACGAGTCCTCGTTGGTTGTGTTTGGTTAGTCGTACAACGTGTGTTATATGAATGTAATGCAACTGTTTTTGATGTTCTGACGACTATAAAATAGGTATAATAGTATGTAGTGGAAGGTGGTACGAGATGATCCATCTAAGGGAGAATGCTCGTAAATCAAAGGGTATACAATCTAATATTAATGTTAAGTTGTTTTGTATAGTCAGTTTATCCATCTAGAAATTGGCATACTTTATGTTCTTCATTTCAATGAATTAATTTTTTTTTATTCCCTACGGGGTAGCACTTAGCCTTATTAAATTTATTAAATTGTTAAACTAAAAACCTGTTAAGGAATCATCTTATACACCCGGGTGTATAAGACGATCCCTCCCTAGGCTGTGGGTAATTTTATCCGATGGGGTGTTGATGATTTCAGTCAGTCATGACATGCTTTCTCCTTATCGATCGAAAACGGCTGTGGTAGGTATATTGTTTTTTTCAGCCAGTTGATATGCTAATGAGAGAATATCATGTTTTGCTAGGCCATACATCGTGGTTTCCATGTCTTTAATATGCCATACAAGTTCACGTTCTTGTTCCTGTGGTTGGTGGTTTTTTACCACCTAAATATTTCACTCTACATAAAGCTTGTTTGTTTTTACTTTTTGCACGTCTTTTTAATGACATCAAAGGTACATTAAATTCTTTACTCGCTGTAAGGTTTTACATCTGTAACAGCCTGGATGAAGGATCTATGTTAAAGGCACTAGTGCCTAGTGTTGAGTCTAGTGCCTTCAACGTAGATCAAGGTAGATCCGTCATCCCACTGTCCACGTTTGGTCTTCTGTACCCCTAGTGTAAGTTTTTATGTCAAAAAACGCAAACTATCGTGAGTCCGTATTTATGTCAATTTGTATGAAAACTGTATCAGCGCCTCTAGCGGCGAGTAGCGCGCTTATGCAGTTTTCATACAAATTGACATAAATACGTACTCGCGATAGTTTGCGTTTGCTTGACATAAAAACTTACACTAGGGGTACTGTACCCCTAGTGTAAGTTTTTATGTCAAGCAAACGCAAACTATTTCGATTCCGTATTTATGTCAATTTGTATGAAAACTGTATCAGCGCCTCTAGCGGCGAGTAGCGCGCTTATACAGTTTTATCCGTACAATTTATTTTATTTTTATCAGTACAATTTTATCCGTATTTTATTTTCACAGTACAATGCCACATATAAACAGTGCCCGTAGTGTAAGTTTTTATGTCAAGCAAACGCAAACTATTTCGATTCCGTATTTATGTCAATTTGTATGAAAACTATATAAGCGCGCTACTCGCCGCTAGAGGCGCTGATACAAAAATATTTAATTCAGTGAAGTGAACCAAAATGTTTTCCTATCGATGTTCTTTTGTTCGCAGGTTTGTATTATGGAGTTAGTACTTGCCTAGTATCATTCTCTGCCTCACTCTCCGTGGTCACACTAAACATATCTTACAGGCGAGTTTTACTGTTGTTTTATTACTGTCTGACCTCCGTGTAATAATATATCTTTTTGGTTTTCTTTTGTCGTATATGTATTATGTAAAAAAATAGATGATTTTCCTGAAATGATACGGAATCTTATCAAATCGCTTAACTTTGTTTTGGAAATGTATAAAAGAGTTTGATTGTTCAGTTCGGTTTGACCAATTTTCATAGACGTCTGAGATTTGTATCAAATAAATGCCTGTCTTCAGCTGTAGTCTGTACGTATGTTCGTAGTCGTAAAATTTGATGTCAAGAACTTCCTAATGTTCAGTAGTAATAAGGTTTTAACTTTTCATCTAAAAGAACTAGCGAGTTTAATCAAAACATCGTAAAGTGATAGTTTTGTAGAGTTAATGGTACCTACTGTAACAGCAACTGCAAAGAAAACGTTTTTTTTGCTAATACTTTGTCAAGAATAAAAATTGCACTGTAAATGCCAAAAAGAAAAAAATAATTTGAAATCATGTCTGTTATGCAATAAGCGGGTCCTCAAATACTGTGTAGCTGGCATACAGTCTGAAGTTGAGGAGATATTATGTTACTACTAGTTTAAGAGAAGACTACACTTCTCTGCTGAGATAGCCCTGGCTGCATACATTCTGAAACGACAATAAGTTTTAAAAAGACGAACAGAAATATAATAAATAAATAAATAATAAATAAAGAGACGAACAGAACGAACAGTATGACTTGATTTTAACTGTTAAGGTTTACGAAAACAATCGGATGAACTGCTCATGTCGGTAAAGCTGTCAAAGGACATGGAAGAGATAGAGCGATAGTTTATTACGAATACCTACAGTTTGCCAAACTCATACCCCTTTATTACAAAACGTGGACTAAAGTTAGAGCTGGTTTAAAATTGATGCTAATTCTGTCGTTCATTTGGAAAATGAAAGTGACAGCACCAGTTTAGTACCAGTTTTAAACCAGGACTATTTTAGTCCACGTTTTGTAATAAGGTTGATCACGCACAATTGTGGTGACCATCTACTGTGTTCCACAGTTTATTGAAACGAAGGTTTCTCATGCAAAATTAAGTAAATTAAGAACTAGTCATACCTTATGGTAGAAGATACTGTCCGTAATCCAGGGGGGCTGATCGCTGTCTCGCCGGCGCGCGCCTGGCTAAACGATCTCCACACAACCCCCGATGGGAAACTCTTACAGCTAACACCCTTATAACTACACAATGCCCTAATAGGCAGCTAAAACTTTCCCGGCGCTTTTCAAAGCGAACACACACGGGTCACAAGTCCGTACCCGGACCGGGCGCTCCTAGGTGCAAAACGCTCGAGATCTCGGTCACGATACGGGTAGGTAACTGGCGCGGCACGTCGTTACAGAAACACACAAACTTGCCTCACGGCTGCCTACGGCCAACTGGCGATCCTACACCGGCCGGCCGAGCGCATTGTCTCGTGACCTTGACAATGACAACGGCCCGCTCGCAGCGCGGCGCGAACATCCCCCCGTCCCGGACAGTAGCAAACTGTCCGCCAACTCAATCTAAGGGCAGGCGAGAGAGGGTAGCGATCGCTCGCTTCAAAACAGAGTCCCCCACCAGGACCTCGGCAAACCTGGGCACACCATCCGACCCCGGATGAAGCTGAACAATGCGTCCTAAACGCCAGCGGAGGGGCGGCAGGTTTGGATCCTTTACCAACACGAGGTCCCCGGTCTTGGGTGGGGTCGTCCTATCCGACCACTTAACGCGTTGCTGCAAAATGTGCAAATACTCCAGATGCCAACGGCGCCAAAAACTCTGCGTAAGCTGCTGGAGCAATTCAAATCACGAGAGCCGTCCGGAGGGCACTTCGGAATAAGGATATTCCGGCAAGGCGTTAAGCGGTCTGCCAATCAAAAAATGGCCCGGCGTAAGGGCCTCTAAATCATTCGCGTCCGAAGACAACGGACACAACGGACGCGAGTTGAGGACCGCCTCAACCTTACAAAATACGGTCGCGAGTTCCTCAAACGTGAGGACCGTCTCCCCAATAACGCGACGAAGGTGAGTTTTAGCGGCCTTTACAGTTGCTTCAAAAATCCCTCCCCAGTGGGGGCAGGATGGCGGGGAGTACTGCCATCGTACCCCTCTGCGAGAGAGTGTGGATCCGATCTCAAAATTATTCCTATCCAAAAATTCACAAACTTCCTTTAAATACCTATCGGTGCCCTTGAAATTGGTTCCACAATCGGACCTGATTAACGACGGCATTCCGCGGCGAGACACAAAACGATTCAACGTGGCTACAAAGGCTTCTGTGGTGAGGGCACTAACCACCTCCAGGTGGACCGCTTTAGTGGCCAAACAAACAAATACACACAAGTAAGCCTTTTCCGTTCTAGCATTACGAAGCCGCGATGTCTTAACGGTAAATGGCCCCGCAAAATCCGTTCCAACTCCTGAGAAGGGCATCGATTCGTTCACTCGATCGGCAGGCAAATCACCCATCTGGGGCTGCATCGTATCGGCGCGCAAACGATAACACGGGAGACAACGAAAAATAACGGATCGGATTATTCTCCGCGCTGACAAAATCCAGAACTCTCGTTGGAGGAGCGCGGTCAAAGCATTACAACCGGCATGAGCATTCTTTACATGTCGGTCTGTAATCAACAGTCTAACTAACGGTCCATCCTTGGGGAGCAACAAAGGGTGGCGTGATCCGTACGGCAGGTTGGCATGTCTGAGCCTACCTCCGACACGCAGCAATCCGGTACTGTCCAAGAAGGGATTCAACCGCACCAAGGGTCCCTTCAGCTTGGGCTTACTTGAGCGCAGGGCTTTCAGCTCCGGTTCAAACTCTCGCTGTTGCGTCACTCGCAACCAATGCAACAGAGCGTCTTGCCGCTCTTGTGGGGCGAGGACCGGAGACAACGATTTCTCCTGAGGATGGCGACAATTTCGCACAAAGCGCCTCATCCAAGCAGTCACGCCGAGCAACTTATCAAGAGAACTGTAGCGGTCTAACAAAAACTCCATCTGCGGAGCCGCCACCGTCTCCACGGCGTGAACACGCATGCCTAGGTCTGGGACTCTGGCCACAGCCGGGGTGGCAGGCCATGAGCGCTCAGGCCGTAACAACCATGATGGACTCCACCATAGGTGGTGGTCCACTAACTCAGGCGCCTCGCAGCCGCGGGAGGCACAATCTGCGGGGTTCAATTCGCCCGGTACGTGGCGCCAAATCAACGGGGCCTTTGAAGTCTGAATTTGTGAGACCCGGTTGGCCACAAAAACCTCAAGGGTGTGGACTGAACTCTTCAGCCAACAAAGGACGACCTGGCTGTCAGACCACGCAAATATCGACTCCAAGTCGACACCGTTTCCCAAGGTGTCGGCAACATGATTGAGTAGCCGCACTAAGAGAGTGGCGCCGGACAACTCCAACTTCGGAATGGTTAGCCTAGTCCGAAGGGGGGCGACCTTACTCTTGGCCGTAACTAAGTGTACGGCGACAACGCCTGCTGCATCCACCGTTCGGATGTAAACGGCTGCCGCGTATCCGCTTTCGGACGCGTCACAAAAGCCGTGCAGGGAGGCTTTAAACTTTCCCGAAGGCAGCATTTGCCTCGGTATACAAACCCGATTGACGTCGGGTAGGGATGACACGAACCTCACCCACTCTCGTAGGAGGCTACCAGAGAGGGGCTCATCCCATGACAATTCCGCAGCCCAGAGCTCCTGTAGGAAGCACTTCATCGAAAACACTACAGGGCTGAGCCAACCGTTCGGATCAAAGGTACGGGCTACAGTAGACAGCACCGTGCGTTTAGTCCAGACCTTTGGGTCTGGCAGTTCCAATCTATATGTGAACAAATCCGGGACTGGTCGATACTGGACTCCCAAAACAGACAGCATGTCTGGAGTCTCCGGATTTTCAAAGAGGAGCGGCTCTTGCTGGTGGTCCTTAGGCAAATCTGCCAATAGGTCCGGTGAGTTAGACAGCCACTTCCGCAACTCATAGCCACCAGCCCTCAAGAGCGCAATCAGCTCATCACGTAAGACGAGAGCCTCATCTAAGCTCGAGGCCCCCGTGCAGATATCGTCGACAAATAAGGCCCCCCCCTCAATAAGAGCAGATGCCCGGGGATAGCGTAGCCGTTCGCGCTCTGCGAGCTCCAAAAGCGAACGGATCGCCACAAAGGGGCTCGACCGCAAACCATAAGTGTTGGTGTTCAGCTCGTAAGCCAACATCGGATCCTGGGGATCCTCACGCCAAAGGATGAGCTGGTATCGTCTATCCTCCGGGTGAATCACGGTCTGTCTGAACATCATGCGGATATCGGCCACAAAGACGACAGCGTGCCGGCGGAAGTTGGTCAAAACATCACAGACATCGTGATGAAACTTCGGCCCCGCATGCAGACACTGATTCAACGACACTCCGGTTGACGTGGGCGCTGAACCATCAAAGACCACGCGGATCTTCCCATTGGAAGTCTTCAAAACAGCGTGGTGTGGCAGGAAGTAATGTTCCACATTACGCCAGTCCAACTGCGAGATGGACATGTGCCCAAGGTCCAAATACTCCCGCATGAAGTCTATATACTTCTCCTTGAATGCGGGATCCCTGGCCATCCTACGCTCCATGGACAACAATCTCTTCTCGGCCATCGGTCGGGAGCTCCCTAAAGGAGGGCGAACCGCCAAGAAGGGCAAGCGGGTAATCAAGCGACCCGAGAGGAGGCGCCCAGTGTTGTTCTGGTAGAACAATTCGCACTCCTCGGCTAACGGATCCAACCGCTTGGCAGTGGGAGGTTCCTCCACCTCCCAAAACTTTTGGAGAACGTCGGACAAAGTAGAACCGACAATGGTCTGGCGGTCTACCGACGGGGTCTCTGGTGTCTGTGGTACCTTTCCCATCACCACATGACCCAGCGACGAGGACAAGGCGACAAGATCGGCTGTCTGCAAAACTCGCTTGCTTCCACACAGTACACGACCGAGGACATCCGCACCAATCAACAAGTGTATTGGGCCCGGTCGGTGGAAGGAAGGATCAGCCAAAGCCAGTCCAGACGTCAGCTCAATCGTGGATGGCGGCACTCGCACTTGCGGGAGTGGTCCAACCACCTTATCAAAGACTATCGCCGAAGCACCGATCTTCGGCCTTGGCGCGAAGTGGGGGGAGAAGGAGAACTCAACTCGACCAATCGGATCAGGGATCCGCGAGTCTCCCACCCCCCGTACCGCTTCGTGATGCGGCACAAGCAAAAGACCCAGCTGTCGGACAAGCCACCTGGACATTATGCACCCCTGGGCACCTGAGTCCAAAAGGGCACGCACCGTGACAACATTGCCCTTAGGTCCCCAAACATTCACGGAGGCTGTTGGCAACAGCACAAGCTCCGGAGGGGTGGTTGGGTCCGACAGGGGCGCCATTAAAAATTTTGGGGGGGTACTTGTCCCCCTCGCGCCTGAGTCGGCGCGCCAAATGTGGGACGCTCGTACCGGGCGAGCGGGTCCCAATCGGGTACATACTGGCCCCGACCAACAGCACTCCTAGGTGCAGGGTAATACCCGTGTGGGGCGTGCCTCGGTACATAGTACCCCAATCGAGGCCTCTCCATTAGGGGGGGGGAGTAGCAAATAGGGCCCGTGCCCATCGCCACCGTGGCGTACTCTTGTGGTACCCCCCTACCCCCGCCCGTGGCGGGGGCGTCTCTCCTATAGTTCCCCCTCTCCGGGGGGGACTGAACGGGGGGGCTAAGCCCCGCCGAATCTCTAGGGGACCGGTTCCGGGCTGCCGGGCCCCCGCCCGTGCGCGAGGAATTCGAACCCCGGTCGCTCCCGGCGTCCTTGCGGTCCAAACAAAGGAGGGGGTGATGCCTCCCTCCGCAAAGACGACAATCCTCTGTCTGGGGACACGCCGACTGCATGTGTCCCCCCAAACACCTATAGCACCATTGGCGCTGTCTAGCAACGGCCCTCCGTCCCTCTGGGCGGAGGCCTCTAAATTTGGCACATTCGTGCACCACGTGCCTATCTCCCCTGCAATACCTGCACCGCTCACTCGGTGCGGGGGGAGGGGACTGCTGGAAGGCAGCATAGCGATTGGTCGGGCGACGGGGCTGTTCCCTCGCCGCCACCATACGACCAACACCTGGAACCGGGGCGGGCTCCAGGTGGTCCGTCACCCTACATTCGTCCTCCAAAAAACGAAGGAGGTCCGCGAAGGGCGGGAGATACGAGGCGCTGTCGCCTCCGTACCTCTGCTCGAAACGCCCCTTCATTTCAGCGGGCAATTTGGCGAGAACTATGTGCAGCAGTACAAAGGACCACTGATCCACCGGCAGGTCCAATCGCCTTAGGGAGTTGACCGCTGACAGTAGCGGGTTCAGCAACTCCCTCCGTAACAGGTGTACCCGCGTGATTCGCGGGAGGGCCAAAATCGTGGCCACGTGGGTGTCCGCCAGTAACCGGACATTCTGGTACCTGCTAACCAGAAGCTGGCGAGCCACCTGGTAGTTGTCGTCGCTGATGAGCAGGTGCTGGATTACCGCGCTGGCCTCTCCTCGCAGGGAGGAGCGCAAATAGGCCAACTTCTCGCTAGGGGATAAGTCCCGTCGTGAATCCACCAAACTGTCAAACAAATTAATGTAGCCCATCCAGGCTGACAGATCCCCATTAAAGGTGGGAATCTCCAAAGTAGGCAATCGGCCTAGCAACGCCGTCGGGGTAGGTTTGACCTCCCCGCTCAAAACCGGCTCCCCCTTCCGAACAGCCAGGGCCCTCTCAGCCGCCTCCGTGAACTGGTCAGCCAGCTCATAGGCCTGGGCTACATCCTGCTCCAGCTGTTCCGACACGGCATCATCAGCTGGGGGGTTCTCTAAATAATACGCGCGACACTCCATGGCGTGGCGCTCCAGGTCTTGCAGCCGAGCTGCCAGCCCGCCATACCGAGCTAGCAACGCGCCTACCCGGTCGGCTCGGTCTATTAATGTGACCGCACAAGCAAGCCAACGCAAAACTCCTTGGATGCCAGCCCTGGATACGGAGGTCGGATTCGTAGGAGCCATTTATAATCCGTTGAATAAACAAGCAAACAAAGAAATATAGAAGTGGCAAACATCAACAAAAAAAAACAATAGAAATAGGTCGCGTCACGATAATATAAAACACAATTAAAATTCGGACGACATACACGGACCCTACTATTTTCATAAATTATTAGCAACTTACCAATTTCAAGGGCTAACAATATAACGGTATAAACAAAACGTATAGGATTAACGGTATGGCATACCTCGCAAATCAACTACTAAACCGTTATCAACAAACAAAACAAAACTATTTTTAATAATAATACTCGTAATTTAATACTACTAATAATTAAAACTAGTTCCACTTTTTTAACTAGGCAAGCGGACTCGGAACAAACACTAGTATGTGGTACTAATAAACAACACTTTCGAACGAAACTATTCGTCAAATAAATCCGGACACACAAAAAAAAATATACACATCTAGGCGAGTAAACTCGTATCAAATCACTAGTATGTGACAACAATTATATAAGTGTCTATCTATTATCGGATCCACCAAGTGAGAAACATTCGCTTCGAGAATTTACTAGAACAATTTCTTAGTACTTCAAATCGTCTCGGGATCTTCAAATACCCTCGAGATTTCAACAAAAAAAAAATAATTTTTAGGTACGCTTTTTAGGTACGCTTTTTATTTTTACTATGAAATTTTATGTAGTTAATTTTAATATGAAAATTAATTATATCAACTAAGCTCTGCTACCAAAAATATGATCACGCACAATTGTGGTGACCATCTACTGTGTTCCACAGTTTATTGAAACGAAGGTTTCTCATGCAAAATTAAGTAAATTAAGAACTAGTCATACCTTATGGTAGAAGATACTGTCCGTAATCCAGGGGGGCTGATCGCTGTCTCGCCGGCGCGCGCCTGGCTAAACGATCTCCACACAACCCCCGATGGGAAACTCTTACAGCTAACACCCTTATAACTACACAATGCCCTAATAGGCAGCTAAAACTTTCCCGGCGCTTTTCAAAGCGAACACACACGGGTCACAAGTCCGTACCCGGACCGGGCGCTCCTAGGTGCAAAACGCTCGAGATCTCGGTCACGATACGGGTAGGTAACTGGCGCGGCACGTCGTTACAGAAACACACAAACTTGCCTCACGGCTGCCTACGGCCAACTGGCGATCCTACACCGGCCGGCCGAGCGCATTGTCTCGTGACCTTGACAATGACAACGGCCCGCTCGCAGCGCGGCGCGAACAAAGGTGGTTACGGTACAGAGCCCGCACGGAGCTCGCTCCCCTCGTAGTGGAAAGCAAGCATTTTCATATTTAGAACTGTAGAATCGCATTCACAAGGAGATGAGAGTCTGCCAAAAACAGATAGAAATTAAATTAATATTGTAAAAACAGCACAAACATTAATCTCCACAACGGACACAACAATTGATAAATCTTTCATTCCGCGTGGTTAATCTCATCATTCTATTTTATTAATTCCATTATGGAGTTGAGTTTCGTTTGAAGTTTAATTTATGAGCTTTATATTGCTCTTTGCGATCAAATGTTTGTTAATGTAATTTTATTGCAAATGTTTTAAGTATTACAATTAAATAAACCTTTTCAATACAAAAAATAAGCTATACAGATGAAGTAAGTGGAATGGAATATATTTTAACACTTATGGTCATTTATGCCATAGATAAATGATTGCTCACCGCGCTCACTATGCCTACATACCGCCGACATAAAGGCATAAATAGGTATATGTAGGTATTATTTAATTAAGATTTTGTGAATAAATATTTACAAAATTATTAAAAACTTCGTTTCTATTAGAAAAAAATGTTATGAAAATTTAATGCCGTCGTGGTAATGAAAACAATTTGTCTACAGTCTAATATGATTCGTTTTACACTACAGACAAATGGCTCGCCAGTTTTCCTTTTATAAGTAGGTAACAAAAATATATCATCTACGAAATAAAGGTAAATTTTATTGCAAATCTTCTTGAAACTTTTTAAGTATATTTTCTAAATTATACAATGATAAATCTAACCTGTAAACATCACTTATTAGGTTGTAGAGCCAATTGTTGTTTAGTGTTTTTAAACTCCGACGCAAAAAGAGGGGTGTTATAAGGTTGACGTGTGTGTGTATCTGTCTGTCTGAGGCAACGTAACGTAGCTCCTAAACGACTGGGCCGATTTTGATGCCGTTTTTTGAAAGCTAAATTAATGAACATGGTTCTTAGCTACGTTTGATGAAAATCCATATGGCCATTTATGGAGATGGTCAACTGCCTGCCGAAACGGTAAAAGATACAGAAGTGGTGCTTTGACTAAAATAATATACACCCTGGGCAAATTTAGATGCTATGTAAAGATAATGTAATATAAAAGAAACAAAATGGCGGCAAAAAATTGTTTTTCTGTCTGTACTTATATTCGTAGTGCTTAAACGGATCAAGCGATTTCAATGCGGTTTTTTTAAATCTTTTACTATACCCTTATAGTACTTCTCTTTTTGTGGTCCCCGACCCAGAGAGATATTATTTGGCATTTCTTTTGTCGGGGGTTTTTATAACTTCAAAATTTTATTGCTGGAAACATAACAAAAAAGTTGTACAGCTTACAAATGGTACTTTGGAATGAAGAGGATGGAAGGAAAATTGATTTTTTTTATTTTATCTACAACGGGGCAGCACTTAGCCTTCATCACACCTGATGTTAAGTAGTGATAAGGCTGAAGGTGGAAGCGCACTTCTCCCGGAATCCTCAATCACTGAGGAACTGGCTGTCTTATCTCTAACTGCCGGAACACAATAATGCTGAAAACATTCATTGTTATGGCGTCAGACTTAGATAAGACGGTGGTAGCTAGCCAGGCGGACTAAGAACAAGTCCTACCACCAACCAAACCGAATACAATATGTACCCCCACTGGGAATCGAACCCGGGACCTCTTGGTCTGAAATCGGTGGTGTGAACCACTAGACCACAGAGGCGGTTAAAAATATTTGCGATACCGCCGACATAAACGTGAAATGTAGAAATCCAGGTATGCTTAATCTGGCATACTTACTTGAGTTACCCCGAGACACTGCAAGCTATGTGTCAAATAATATGCTTACCAATTTGAGTTGCCAAATCTTTACAACAGGAAACGCTGTTTCAAGTCTTAGTGAATATCTAAACGTAATAAACCCCTTTGCAGGAAAGACGGGCCCTTGCTTTATTTTCATACAAACATGCTCATTTCACGGTCATTTAAAAAAGGGTTCGAATACATCTGGCTGGCAGCACGAAACAGCACTTTCCTTTGCTGCTCTTTTCTGTCGCACTGAACCGTCAATAATTAGAGCGAGAAAGATAGCGGGAATGCTATAGCATGCGGCGGGCGGAATCGTCGAGGCAGTCGCATACCCGCGCTCTTTCTTGTTTTTTGCAAATGACAAAGAGTCACACCAACACATCAAAATATGACTATAAAATTTACTGCATTTAATGCGCGTACTCGTGCAAGTAATAACAGTTTTTGTTTCATCGAAATCTGTTCAGGATTTCCAAAGTTACAGCGTTGCAAAGTTTCACCAGCTTTTGTAAATTTGCTTTCCTTGCGCGCTATTGCGATGACGTCATGTCGCAGTGACATCTCCGATTGCGGCTGCTGCGGGTGATTTGAGTGACATAGAGTCCGTCCGTGCGCAATCTTCGCGCAACTGGTGCGTTTTTGGCGCTAGTTACAGTACATTTTCTTCGTTCTAAGGTTATGAGTAAATGATTAGTATTCGATTTCGACCACGCGCAGCCGCACTCTAAAACTGTTACCTACTGTCCATTTGACGGCTTTGTGTTATTGTTGATCGAAGTTTGACGGTTGCTATTTATATTGACAGAATACCGCCCGCCATTATGAAAGTTGATTTAATTTATTAATCACGAAAATACAACTTATGTATTTGAAGGTGTTTTTTTACATGGGCTGAATACAAAATTGATCATTGTTCGACTATAAGAAAAATTAATAAATTTATTGCGAAACCGTGAGAGCGCTACTCTAATAGCAAAAGGAGAAATACGGAAGCGCCAACTCTCAATCGCGATATGACGTCACACGTTAATTCCATTGGCTCACCCGAATTTTTCAAGGAGGCCGTACTTTAACGTTCATTATCTCAGTCATTTTTGAAGATAGGAAAAAAAAAACATATTCTTTTTTCTCGAGTAACATATTTTTTAGATATGCTGATAACAAAAATCATTGGTGTGACTCATTCTGAAATGAGCATAGGAAAGTGCTGCTTCGTGCTGCCAGATGTAGTTTAACCTTAGTCATAGTCATAATTTTTTTATTTATATAGATTAAATAAAATTAATGCTTATGAAACGTCCAACATTTTTTTACCTACCACCTGTTATGGACATCTTTTAACTGACAAGAAAAACAGGCGAAAAAAACTCATTAGCTTTAACAGAAGCAACGCATTTACCCTTTACCATTTACCCTTAAAAGTGTCAGTATCATTCTACAATAATTTCTGTGTCAAATGTGTTGGATAAAATTTGATTAAACAACTTTTGAAAATCACTTGACATTTCCAAACTTCTATACTTAAATGTGAAACATTAGTTGAGTTTCATTGACCAATGTGTGGAACGTGTAGAAACTTTCAATCTTTTTCCGCTGTGGGGAAATGAGGAATATTTAATTTTGTTCTTATTTGAGACTTTTTTAGAAAGATGAGTAATTTTTGCGTTTTGATTAAGTATAGTAAAAATGTGGAGAAATAACGAGAAGATGATCTGCAATAGAGACATGCAGTGATATGAGCATGTTTGTATGAAAATAAGGCAAGTGCCAGATTTTTTGCAAACGTGTTTATAATAGCCATCGGTCGTTAAAATGTAAGTGTACACACACGAACACGACTGATACTTAACAAACTACGAGTCAATATTTACTTTACTAATCCGAATAAGCGAGAGACAAAGTGCCATTGTTTGTTCTATTTGCCTCTAATGTTTGCACTGGCTGCCAGCCACTGAGCTAATTAATTTAAGTGGTAGATACCTTTCATTAACCGACTGGTACGGTACTCATTTCAAATCGAGTATCGGGTATAGTAATCAGACTTACGTATACATAGAAATATATGCTTTAGATTAGACCTAGCTTGTATTTTCAGATAGTTCTAAAAGCTATTTGAATGAAGATCTGGTTGCCAGGAAGTTTTATGAATGCATTTTTGTTAAGTAAAATAAAATTAAGTTTTGTAAACAAATACCTATTGATAAAATTATTGAATACTTCGTTTCTATTAGAATAGAATGTTATAAAAATTGAATGTCGTCGTGGTAATAAAAACGATTGGTCTACCATCTAACATGATTCGTTTTACTCTAGAGACAAATGGCTCGCCAGTTTTTCTATCTAACTAAGTAACAAAAATATATCATCTACGAAATACAGGTATAATTTCATTGCATATATCTTTTTGAAACTTTACAAGTATGTTTTCTAAATTATACAATGATGAATCTAACCTGTAAACATCACATAATATGTTGTAGAGCCACATTGTTGTTTAGTGTTTTTGCTGGAAACATAATAAAAAAGTTGTCCAGCTTACAAATTGTACTTTGGAATGAAGAGGATGAAAGGAGAATTGAATTTTTGGGACTTATAACATAATGCTAAAACTTAAAACTCTTTTTTTAATCATGCTCAGAAAAAAGACTTTATGTGATGACTTGTATTAACTTACTTATACTTATTCTATCTATACCTACAAGGACATATACAAATTTCTTGACAAGTACAAGAGTGTACCAGTCAAATTGTATTGGTCACTTTGCTCCGCACATTACAGTAGCATTTCCCCTTTCTTCCGCTCAAAAATACTGTATGCTAAAGCTAGAATACCGGTCGCTGGTAGCCGGCTGGTAGCGTCGCTAACGAGCGTGTTCGGATAGTTTTCTCGTTCTAACGCGTTTTGTCACTGTGCGACGGAAAGAGACAGAGCTGCAGAAAAAGTGGTCCAACCTAAGAAGGAGCGTTTTGCTCGCACAGAGTGATAGGGAAGCCGGTGCCAGCGCTGCTATGTGCTGCTTAAAAATTGTGCGTTTTGTTAGCGACTCCTGTCTCTCGTTGGTGGCTGTTTGACGTAGACACTTTTGTGTCTTGTGTGGGGTACAAGCTTAGGTGAATACCTATGATATCAATGGAAGTAACTGGACACAAAAAAATGTCTACGTCTGTGCAGGGAGGGCTGATGTCATAAGGTAACTTGTAGTATTGTATCCCACACAAGACACAAAAGTATCTACGTCTGCGCAAGTGCGCAGCGCCTAACAGTCACCAACGAGAGACAGGAATCGCCAGGTCGCAAAAAGCACAATTTTTAAGCAGCACAGAGCAGCGCTGGCACCACTGGCACGTTTGCGCAGCGCCTTATCCGGCTGTCAGCTACCGATATTCTCAAATTCACACACAGCGTTTTCGAGCGAAAGAAAGAGATATTGCTACTGCAATGTGGTTTAACCTTAAGTAGAATGAACGTATTGCTCGTAGAGGAGTGAGAGGGCAGCCGGTACCCGCGCTGCTGCGCGAGCTGGTGCTGCAGCGGCTCGCGCGCCTGCTCTTCATCAGCTTCGAAACTGACACGCCAAAGGTGAGGGTAACCATTCAATTTAAAAAAATGTGCTTTTGATTTTATCATATAAGTTTAGTTTAAGTTTTTTTACCTTATTATAAAATTAAAGAAATATATTTCTTTTTTTTAATATTTGAACATTTAATTCACTTTTACTTTTATTGAATGTATTTTTAAATCGTTCAATGTTTTTTTTTAATTATTATTATTGTTATTATATTTTGATTGTTATTAAATTACCACACTTTTATTAGCTTCACTTGTATGTAACTAACTAAGTCACAATGTAAGAAAATCTTGGAAATCAATTTTAACCTACTTCTAATTGTCGTATTGATTTGAAACTTTGCAAGTCTATATGAATCCGATGACAATACAATAATTTGCTACCATCGAGCTGATCTGATGATGGAGTCAAGAGGTGGGCAATAGAACTCTTCAATGGCTGCTAGGAAACCCCTCGAGTTTAGGCTCATTTCTTTTGTTCTGATAAGAACTGTTCGTTACACTTGATGGTGAGGGTCTGATGATGGAGCAGGGAGGAAGCCAGTGGCACTTCTTAATGACCACTAGGAAACCCCTCGAGTTTGGCCTCCGTTGTTTCGTTCTGATGAGACTTTTTAGTCGCACTTGGTGGTTAGGGTCTGATGATGGAGCAGGGAGGAAGTCAGTGGCACTTCTTAATTACCAATAGGAAACACCTCGAGTTCTGGCTCATTTGTTTCGTACTGATGAGACCTATTTGCTACACTTGGTGGTAAGGGTCTGATGATGGAGCAGGGAGGAAGTCAGTGGCACTCCTTAGTGACCACTAAGAAACTCCTCGCCATGGGCTCATTTGTTTCGTGTTGATAAGACCTATTTGTCACACTTGGTGGTGAGGGTCTGATGATGGAGCTGGGAGAAAGCCAGTGAAACTCCTTAATGGCCTCAAGAAAAGCCCTCGAGTTTGGGCTCATTTGTGTCGTTCTGATGAGACCTATTCTCTTCACTTGGTGGTGAGAGTCTGATGATGGAGCAGGGAGGAAGCCAGTGGCACTTCTTAATGACCACTAGGAAACCTCTCGAGTTTGGGCTCATTTGTTTCGTTCAGACGAGACCTATTCGCTACACTTGGTGGCGAGGGTCTGATGATGTGAAGATAGAGCTGGGAGGAAGCCAGTGGCACCCTTAATGACCACTACGAAACCTTTGAGTTTGGGCTCATTTGTTTCGTCCTGTAGAGACCTATTTGCTACACTTGGTGGCAAGGGACTGATGATGGAACAGGGAGAAAGCCAGTGGCACTCCTTAATGGCAAATAGGAAACCCTTTGAGTTCTGCCTCATTTTTTTCGTTCTGATGTGACCTATCCGCTACACTTGGTGGTAAGGGTCTGATGATGGAGCAGGGAGGAAGTCAGTGGCACTCCTTAGACACCACTAAGAAACCCCTCGAGGTGGGCTCATTTGTTTCATTCTGATGAGACCTACTCGCTACACTTGGTGGTGAGAGTCTGATGTTGGAGCAGGGAGGAAGTCAGTGGCACTCCTTAATGACCACTAGGAAATTCCTTGAGTTTGGGCTCATTTGTTTCGTTCTGATGAGACCTATTTGCTACACTTGGTGGTAAGGGCCTGATGATGGAGCAGGGAGGAAGTCAGTGGCACTCCTTAATGACCACTAGGAAACCCCTCGAGTTTGGGCTCATTTGTTTCGTTCTGATGAGACCTATTCGCTACACTTGGTGGTGAGGATCTGGTGATGGAGTAAGGAGAAAGTAAGGGTTCGGCTCGCGCATCTGGTAACTAATAGACTCCACTTGAATTTGTAAAACTAAATACATACAATCACGCCTTTGAGTTATAATGTTTACGGGGTGAGCAGACACATGAATGGACTGTGAAATCGATTATCAACCACCCATAGCTTGCCATTTATTAAACTAAAAAGTAAAAAATAAATATGTAAGTAGTTTAAAAAGCTAAAAAAACACTTTTATAGGAACAGACTAAAAAGTACAAAATAACCGTCTATTCAGTAACTGAAATTAAAAAGCGTGGTGCGCCCTTTGCAAAGCATGCATTCAAGTACTTAATATTGACAACGCGCACCAAAATTTTTAAATTCAGTTACTGAATAGACGGTTATTTTGTACTTTATAGTCTGTTCCTATAAAAGTGTGTTTTTTTAGTTTTTTAGACTACTTACATATTTTTTATTATACATTTAAATTCAATGTTTTTTTTATTTGTTAGTTTTTTTTATTTTATTGTTCTGTGTTTAGAATAAGGTGACTGTTCTCCAAGAGGTCTTGGGTTAAACTGTTAGTCCTGGAGAATTAAATGAATTAATAAAATAAAATAAAAATAAATAAAATAAAGCTTTCTTTCTTTAATACTAGTACGGATAGCATGCGGACACCAAGATAATTTCTTCAACTTTCATTCATGCCAGCGCATATTGCTATCTCGCTTATCTTAGTGACATATGCAAGGGACAAAATCACTTTGATAGAAAAGGTCGACAAAATTTCGCGTGGTGCGCAAGATAGGCAAGATATAGACAACCATCCAAACATCTTAACATCCAAACATCTAAATTCTAAACATTCACATTTATAATATAGTAGGAAGTTTTTGCATCTTAATATTTTACGTGCAAATTAATTACCATCAAGGGAGCCAAAACATCAAAGAAACTGAGCTAGAAAGTAGCACCTTTAATATGCAAACAGGAAAAAAGCCATTTTCTTACGCTGTTCTTAACAAAAGTGGTTGCTTTTATTCAAAAGACGCTAGACTGTTTTCATTTTATCAATTTGACAGTGAAAACACGGATAGCGCTCTGCACCTCTTGTGAGGAGGTATTCTAGCTATATTCTAAGTTTTGCTTTTTCAATAAATAGCCATTCTACTCTATATGTCCTACGAGGACAGAGAGAAATTTCTGTTTGTGACTAAATAAATAAATATTTTGAAATTTAATTTTATTCATAAGTTTACTTTTATTGTTATTATAATTTAATAAAATTGTACTTTCTCTGATAAAAGTACGGATTGTTTAATTAAAGTATTATTAATATTTAACTCCTTTTTGCCTGAAAAAAAGGGAATTCTAAAAAATGGAAAATGAAGTATTTTTTCTAAATACTTCATTTTCCATTTTTCAGTAATAAAAATTGCATTGTGAATGAAAAAACTAAAAATTAAAAAAAGGGAATTCTAGTTCAGGCACATTATTATTGATAGACATGCACCTAGTTTTATTTAGCCTTAACTTTCATATCTTAAAATGTATGTTTACTGAATAAACAATAATATTTATGATATTTATATACTAATATTATAAAGAGGAAAGATTTGATTGTTTGTTTGTTTGCGTCGAATAGGCTCCGAAACTACTGGACCGATTTCGAAAATTCTTTGACCATTAGAAAGCTACATTCTTCCCGAGTGATATAGGCTATATTTTATCCCGATATTCCCCACGGGAACGGGAGCCACGCGGGTAAAACCACGAAGATCTGCTAGTATTATATATAGTGGAGCGAGTAAAGCGGGTGATAGACGTACGTACTTAAAGTACGCGGTTTTTAAGACCGCGAACTTACGCGGCTCGGGCATCCGTGACACACGTGAAGCTTGCTCACAATGTATTGTTGGATCGCCAACTAACTTACTCGGCGGTTTTAAAGTACGCGTACTTAGGGCGTTTGTGCACTACTCTGAATTTTAGCGATCCGGAAAAAAACGGATGCTTGTATTTTAATAATTAATCATTTATAATAGTAAGAATTTATTTATTTCGAGTAGTTTCAATGTTTCATACCCTAAACTACACGAAATAAATTTTACTATTATAAATGATTAATTATTAAAATACAGGCATCCGTTTTTTTCCGGATCGGTAAAATTCAGTGTAGTGCACAAACGCCCTTAGGGTGACACACGACACGAGCGAAAAAGGTCGTCGAGCCACAAGTTCACGTACTTACTCGCACGTCTATCAGCCACTTTAACGTATATTATGTTTCTTCCCAACACGAGTATCTCTGATTGCAGTGGGAAGTCATGGCGTATTTTTTTTACGTTTAATTAAATAATATAAAATTACTTTCGATTTGTGTTATTTTTTTTAGTTTTATCTGCTTATGATTGTATCTGCAAATTTAGTAAGATATTCGGAGGTAGAGAGGATTGCTCGGGAAATATTTGTACAAAATTTAAGTTCCTCTTAAAAAGAGTATTCTAGGATGTAGCTGTCCTTATCCGTAGCTTTATTTCATTTTATTTCACACGCACCTACCAGGTTTGAGTTGAATGGAAATAGATACTAATAAAAATATTTATATTGTGAACGTAAAATGTAATTTTAGGTAGATGGCAGGGCAGTACATTTACTGGAGACGAGACCAAAATAAACCAGCTTGACGAAATCTCTCCATATTAATAGCAACGAGCTTATTCTTTGTTTATATTAATTTTATTATTTCCATAAAGACAATCATGGAAAGATTACATTTGTATTGTACAAGCACTAAATGAAATAAAAATTTCTCACTCAAAAGAAATGAAAACTAAATTTTCTCAGTTGCTCAAAATATAAGCTGATTGAAATTTAAATAAAATATAAAATTCAGAGTGGATTATGATAAAAATGTAAATTACTTTAACGAGTTATTGGAAAGCCTTAAAAATTTCGCCGCCGCCGCTCAAATTCAAGTATTTTTATACTTGAAGGCTTGTCTATTAGCATAATTATGGGGTGGTCGTCATAAAGCGACATATGTTGCACATCCATAACTGTCTGTCGTAAAATATTTACATGAAAAACATTCCACGAAAAGGTAAATCTGTCTGGGTAAAGGATGTCCCCGAAATACTTATCTGGTGTATCCTTACATTATCCTCTCATCTCCGTATGTTTATTTTTGTTATTTTTAATTTATTATTTGTACGAAACTGATGCGGTACGAAAATAGTTAAAAGCTGCATTCAGCATTATAAAGTTTTTCATAATATTTTATTCGCGTTAGAAGTACTGACTTAGAATTCATATTAATTACTGTGAATGCAGATAATTCTGTGTTATTTAGTTATTCGGTTCACTTTCTTCGTTTAAACGAAACTACAAAAACTTGTAACAAACGGTAGCGTAACTAAAAAAATTTTACATTCTGTGACCGTAGTGTAAGTTTTTATGTCAAAAAACGCAAACTATTTCGATTGCGTATTTATGTCAATTTGTATGAAAACTGTATCAGCGCCTCTAGCGGCGAGTAGCGCGCTTATATAGTTTTCATACAAATTGACATTAATACGCATTCGAAATAGTTTGCGTTTGCTTGATATAAAAACTTACACTAGGGGTACTGTTTAAATCCGTTCATACTTTTTTGCTGATTTTGCTGATTCTGCCCGTTTTAGTTTCAGTCTGCACTGATTGTACTGTATTGTTATCTGAACGTGAATTTTTTGTATCTTCACATAGTCAATGACTTGCATTGACTTGCAGCACTACGGTATTAACCGCTAAACCGAAAATTACCCTTTGTACCGATATTGACTTTAGCGGTTGTGTGGTTAGTGGTTAAAATCGCTTATGGAAAACCGTAGAGCGGCATTAAGTCTTTATTTCTTTTCTAAGGGTGAGAGCAGCGTGGTAGCTGGCGTGGTGGGCGTGCAAGTGAACCCGCGTACCGGGTCGCGGCTGAAGGCCGAGGTGCGCTGCGACGGGGCGCCGCCACCGCCCTCGCCGCGCTTCTCCAGGCAAAATCACAACCATCTTGGTAGGTATTGAGTGTTGTGTCCGTAACGCAATTGTTAGCGCGCTCGGTGAGAGCAGCGTGGTGGCTGGCGTGGTGGGCGTGCAAGAGAACCCGCGTACCGGGTCGCGGCTGAAGGCCGAGGTGCGCTGCGACGGGGCGCCGCCACCGCCCTCGCCGCGCTTCTCCAGGCAAAATCACAACCATCTTGGTAGGTATTTAGTGTTGTGTCCGTAACGCAATTGTTAGCGCGCTCGGTGAGAGCAGCGTGGTGGCTGGCGTGGTGTGCGTGCAAGTGAACCCGCGTACCGGGCCGCGGCTGAAGGCCGAGGTGCGCTGCGACGGGGCGCCGCCACCGCCCTCGCCGCGCTTCTCCAGGCAAAATCACAACCATCTTGGTAGGTATTGATTGTTGTGTCCGTAACGCAATGGTTAGCGCGCTCGGTGAGAGCAGCGTGGTGGCTGGCGTGGTGGGCGTGCAAGTGAACCCGCGTACCGGGTCGCGGCTGAACGCCGAGGTGCGCTGCGACGGGGCGCCGCCACCGCCCTCGCCGCGCTTCTCCAGGCAAAATCACAACCATCTTGGTAGGTATTGAGTGTTGTGTCCGTAACGCAATGGTTAACGCGCTCGGTGAGAGCAGCGTGGTGGCTGGCGTGGTGGGCATGCAAGAGAACCCGCGTACCGGGTCGCGGCTGAAGGCCGAGGTGCGCTGCCCCTCGCCGCGCTTCTCCAGGCAAAATCACAACCATCTTGGTAGGTATTGAGTGTTGTGTCCGTAACGCAATTGTTAGCGCGCTCGGTGAGAGCAGCGTGGTGGCTGGCGTGGTGGGCGTGCAAGTGAACCCGTGTACCGGGTCGCGGCTGAAGGTCGAGGTGCGCTGCGACGAGGCGCCGCCACCGCCCTCGCCGCGCTTCTCCAGGAAAAATCACAACCATCTTGGTAGGGATTGAGTGTTGTGTCCGTAACGCAATTGTTAGCGCGCTCGGTGAGAGCAGCGTGGCGTGGTGTGCGTGCAAGTGAACCCGCGTTCTCCAGGCACAATCACTGCTGGAGGCTGATGATGATGGTATTTAATGTACGTTGATACGTTGTAAACTGGTATTTCGCAATGAAAACTAGAAGTACCAAATCAGTAGTCATCGGTAGATTTGTAGATCACTTTCACAAAAATAATTTCATTTAGTAAAAAGAGAAATACATTGAATGTCAAGCAAGACAAGTTCAAGACTCCCATAGACTAGACGTAACGTCGTATAAGTACAGGATGATCCATCGAGACGGGTCAGTATGGGAAAGTTTGAAACTATAAGAGATAGAGATATTTAATTTTGTTCTAACGAACTATGTCGTCGATTTTAGAGTAATGAAAAACTGCATTCAAAAATTTAAAAAAAATCTCATACACGAATCGAGAATCGAACCTTGTCAGTTTTCAAAACAAAAATGTTAAGTACTATGTCATTTTATAACGATAATTGATTGTGTAGGTTGTTAGAAATACATTTTACTATGGAACCCTATTTCTACAATTAAAAGAAAATGCTGCATTTTACTATTTTATTTTATCCTTCGAGTGATGTCGGTTGTTTTGGTTCTCCTGCGGATCTCATTATTTCTGATTCGACCGAGCAGGGAAATACCAAAGCATCGCTCTCTCCATTGCTCGCTGGGTGACTTTTAATACGATCGTAGATAATTAGATATTGACTAGACTTGTTAAAAATATAAGGCACTGAAAGAAGAAGACAGAAAATAGGTACGGCGAATAACAACTAAAATTAAATGGCGAGCAGAAGCATTTCATGAAATATGACTTAATTTGCATTCACTTAGCATGTGCAACAAACCATTGCCTTCTTTCGCAACAGAATATGAAGTCAGAGTGTTGTTATCTGTGCGAACACTTTAACCCGCTGTTGGATATAAATTAGAGATCTTACTTTACATCCGCGTTTTACTTTGTTCGTGGCTCATAAATGTAATACTGCTGTATTCAAACAAAGAAAGTATGATGCTACGTGCTTAGTGTGGGATGCATATCTAGTCCTGATAATTTATTTTAAAAAACTTGATGTTTTAAAAAAGTTGCTTAAGGATGTCGTTAGTTACGAATAGTTTCGAACTGGTTCATCTCAACTTTCTCGTGTCCCTGGTACTTAATTATTTTATTCCTACCTTGATTTCGAAACACGAAATACCTACATCAATTCATTGGTAGTTGTACTAGAACTGTTAAGACAATTTATTCGATGTTTCAAAGACATTGTTAGTTAATCGCCCGTATTATACCTACTAGTGGAAATGAAGCCAAGTGGAAAAGATCCTTGCTCATAGTCCCCGAAAAGGTCCACGCTGAGAACGTTCCCGTAAATAACCTGTCAGAACTGACACGTCAAATGTGCTGGAAAAGCTACGAGATAAAGGTGTTGTAATGAACATTATTGTCATTAACATCTTACTGCCAGTTCTGTTGTATAATATTACTATGGCGTAGAACAAATACAACATAATTAATGTACGTGAGGAAAATTTTGCCTATGTAATTACAGTTCTTAATGACGTTCTGAGTTCGGACGATACTAAATGTGGTGTGGTAAACAAACTGATATTACTGAATAAACACTTAGGTACTTTACTTTATATGGTCAAATACTTTCCCTGAATACTCAGATTTGAAACGATTTATTGCGCAGGCTTTATCTTAAATTCTCCATCAGAATTTACTGAATTATCGTGATGATGCTACTACGTTACTAAAGTAATGGTCCAAACAATGATATTTATATTCCAAGTACTCAACCTGCCCCTAATTAATGTCTTTAATTTGGGACCAAGCAATTAGTGTGCATTGTGTAGCACATTCTCTACTTAATTACCTTCAGAATACATTGAAGCTGCCACAATCTATTTGGGCCCATTCATGCGATAATTTATTCAAATGAAAATTTTCATGAATCGTCTAACGGTTCAGTGAAACTTTGTTGAAATATGTCGGGAGTGTAATACCCAATTATTTGATTATATCTGAAGGGAAGTTCAGCAACACTTAAAGAGATTACACCTACAGGCGACCGACGTTGATTCATCCCCTGGACTCGAGGACAAATGGCAGGTGATAAGTAATCAGTGTCATACTTCTTGAAGTATCGTTTCAAAAAATATTTCATTTTTATTACTTCTTTTTTGTTTAATGCTTTCCGTGGGTGTAAAAAAACTTGGTTGTATAGTTTATTGATGTAAGCAAAAGTAACTGAACTGAATACCTACCTACTTACTCATCAAAAGTCGAACTCACTCACATTGAAAACAATTTTGATGATAATGAGGAAACTATACAACATGTTAATACTTTAACCGAAACTGAGAAAATAGGTTGTTCGGCATTGAGAGTAAAATTGATTCCACACATTTTGGATAGATTTGGAAAGATGGGTTAAATTTTTCAAAAATATGTTTTCGTTTTTTGCTGCTTCTAAAATTGTTTGTGTCTACTGCCTATTCATTCAATACGCGCTCGGCCCGTCACGTGCTCTCTTACGTCATAGTAGAGCTTAAAATCTATCAGATCAATTGTCGAATATCTTTGAAGTTTCTTTTAATTTTTTTTAGGGTTCCGTAGCCGAATGGCAAAAAACGGAACCCTTATAGATTCGTCATGTCTGTCTGTCTGTCTGTCTGTCTGTCTGTCTGTCTGTCTGTCCGTCCGTCCGTATGTCACAGCCACTTTATTCCAAAACTATAAAAACTACACAGTTGATACTTGGTAGATAGATGTATTCCGTGAACCGCTTTACGATTTTAATACAAAAATAAAAAATAAAATCAAATTAAGGGGGGCTCCCCATACATAGAACTGAAAAATATTTTTTTATCAAATATATTCGTGTGGGGTGTCTATAGATAGGTCTTTAAAAATAACATGGAGGTTTCTCAAATCATTTTTTCTCAAACTCAATATTTTGAAAGATAGAGCCTTCCAAAGTGGTAAAATGTGTGTCCCCCCCCCCCCCCTCTAACTTTTGAAATAAAAGAGTGAAAAATCTAGAAAAAATATATGCTGTAGATTTTAATATAAACTTTCAACGAAAATTGGTTTGAACTATACATAGTGAGTACTTTTTGAGATATAACACATTTTCAAAAACCGCAAATGTAACTTTGTCATTCATACAAACACTATGAAAAACAAAGTTACTTTTTGCTGGCAAAAAACGAAAGTGTTATTTGGCTTAGTGTAGGTAATAATGTAAGATAATGATGTAAGGAAGTGATCAGTAAATGTTAAAGATATCAGCTTACGATGTGTACCGTATTTCTTGATATTGATATCGGTAGGTACAATTTGATGATGATGATGTATGTGTGTGCGTGTGCCTATGTCTGTTTGTTACTCTCTCTGTCCCGCAAAAATACTGAACAACACTGATATAGCTGATACATCGGAATAACACATAGCTTACTACAATTTATAAAGATTTGGTGTAATAATCATTCAAATGAATAACTTAGGAGTTACCGCAAAAAACTACTTGGTCTCTAACAAAAAATGGGACAGTAAAAAAAAAGGAAACGGGACGGGATGGCAATTTTAGTGTTCGGTGTTTTAGAAGTGTGCCACATGTTGAAATGGCTGTCAATTGGTATTGACCTTAAACAGTAAAAAAACCTTTGTGTTATGTTGAGTGCTTGGGTAGCCACCGTTTATTATTTGTCATTTGTTTCGATTTCTTTTCACGTTGTGAATATTTTAAAGTTAAATATAGAAGTCAAATGTAAGAGGCAGTGAAATAATCTGAAACAAAGTTTTATTATTTGAATTTTATCAAAAGTAAACGTTATTAGTCATTAGTTTTGATTTCATTTTACATCCTGAATAGTTTTAAAGTTTTGATTAAGGTAGCATTTTTATATATTTATTAGTTTCGTGTTAACAACGACTGAAAGGTAAGTAGGTACCTATATGTTTTTTTTGGTTGCTTTTGGAAGGTTGCAATTGTGTTGGTTTGGTATTTTGTATGTAGTAAAATAGTCATTAAGGTCTACAAGTAATTTGATACGATAAGTAAGTACCGACGAATAGTTTAAAAGCGTCATCGACACTTTGTGTGCGCTGAGAGCTAAAAATTGATTCTGAATAAGTATTGTAGAACATTTTTACCGTCTAGCCAGACATTATTATTAAGTAGGTACCTAGGTAGGTAGGTATATTAAGTTACATTTTGCTGACGAAAAATGATAGTAGAATTTTGGCTAGGCAATCGGTACGTTAAGTGGGTACGGAACCCTTCATGGGCGAGTCCAACTCGCACTTGGCCGATTTTTATGGAATTCAATTTAATATAAAATAAATTAGTTGGAGTGTATGGGCTTTTCAGTTATTGCATTAACACGTTGCACAATACAAACATCGAAGTCAATTGAAAGTTGCTAATTGAATTATAAATATCAATTAATTGTATCACTTTTAAGCAATTAATTATAAAGAAAATTTGGTAATTAATTCCACAAACGATGAACACATCGCACTTCGGACCCGTGGTTACACTGTTTTGTTACACTGGTGTAACTGTTGAGCATATCTATGACCCGTGGTTACACTTTTTTAATAATATGACACAGTGGCCACAAATATAATGCGATTATACTGATAACAAAAAATATATAAATATTTTTTTTTTTATTTTTTTTTATTTTTTTTTTATATTTTTGTTTTGTTATCAGTAGAGATCGGATAATCGGATGCATATTTACCTAAAGTTGAGGTGTTGGCTGTTATGGAATGCACTTTTGTATCGAAAAATCCCGGGATTTCGGAATTGACAAATATAGTGTTATGGTTATATAGAATCAAATCTGGTATTTACATATATTCAGATGTTGGCTAAAATGGAATGCACTTTTGTATCAAAAATATATCTAAAATAATAATAACTTCTTTATAATTTTACATTTCTTCACATAGTTTTTCAAGTTTCGAAACATATCTCAAACGAATAATAAATAAGAAATTATAAAGAAAAACCATTCAAGTTCTTGATTATTAAAGTAAAACAGTATCACCAATAAAATCCCGCGATCAACTAACAGTAGTACCTGTACCTACCTATCGTATTAAAGGACTAAGTAAGTTGAATGTTTAGGAAACACAGTATCTATGTAACTTCACTGCCTCCTACCACGAACGTAACTCATTGGCATACTTAAAGTTGCATGTACGTATGTACCTAAACGTCATATTTTGGTGTACACCTATGAAACATACACCAATCAACAGAGAAAACATTTTTAAACAACAAATAATCTTTGACAAAAAGTCGTAAATGATCGTATCGTATATATCGTATATATCAATGTCGTAAAACTTAGTATATTAAAACTTGTCATTTTTAGGTAGGTAAGGTACTTGGAACTTTAGGTACCTATGCCAGGCTCCATATAAAAAGTTGGAATCTTTTCAGTGGCTGTCAGGCATTCGTAAGTATTGTAGGCTTTCTCTTGTTTTTAAATTTGTCGTATTGTCATTGGCGTTGTCAATAGAAATGGACAATTCACGTGCGACGCTGCTAGATTTCCATAGCTCGGCTTGTGCAGTACGCGCAAAATAACTTGACGGTCCTGAAGTTCGCGCGGAATGCTGCGCAGTAGACGAATACAGGTGTGCCCGGGGTAAGATTAGAAAATAGTTACTACGTAACAGATAAATCCCTCTATCTATACAAAAGCTAAAATACCTACGCTATATTAGCCTACAAAAACCGCTGCAGAACCGCTGCAAGAAGACACATATTCTACGGACGCGCTCCACGAGTCGAGATTCCCGCGTACTTCGCGAGAGTACGTCATCGAGCGAAATCTTCAAGGTTGTACAAAGAACATAAATTAAAAAAAATGGCTGAAGTGAAATAAACTTTACTATTTATGAATAATGCAATGGAGTGAATTAAATGTGCTTTAATTTTATAAAATGATCTATATTTTTTATTCCATCTTTGAACTCACAGTTATTAAATTTTACTAGCGAAAATATTCTGAATCGTGTGAACAATTTACAATAATGAACCATCGTATCGTTAGTCAAGATTTTATCTTTAATAATTATATTTGTATCGCAGCGTTTTGTGCGGGAAACGCGTGCGACAGCCCACTGCTGATCGGCTCGGTTACGAGCTACTTAGCGGTAGGCACATAGCGCGTGACCTTGAGTGAGTGAGGGCGTTTGTGCAGTACACTGAATTTTACCGATCCGGAAAAAAACGGATGCTTGTATTTTAATAATTAATCATTAATAATAGTAAGAATTTATTTATTTCGTGTAGTTTAGGGTTTGAAACATTGAAACTACACGAAATAAATAAATTCTTACTATTATAAAAGATTAATTATTAAAATACAAGCATCCGTTTTTTTCCGGATCGGTAAAATTCAGTGTAGTGCACAAACGCCCTGACTGGGGCCTGCCCGGGGTTGGTGTGCGGGCGGAAGCACGGCGTGTCTCGTGTCTCACTCTCACGCGTACGGATATGTCTGTGCAAACAATAGAGGAGGCTATGGTATTTCTTAATGAATGCGAGTGAGACGGCAAATTATACATATACCTACCTGCTTGTGTGCAAGTAGCGACCCGAAAAGGGTATATAGACCCATAAAGTATTATTGTAAGTACTTATTGTTTTATTTAAACTAACACTCACTACTCTTCCACTAACATTCTACATATTCATAAATCGCATTGGGAACTTAACTAAACTTCAAGTAAATACGTATGAATAGTTGTGTAAGTAAACCCGGAATCCCGGAATTTATAAAAATAAATACCACATGCTAAAGGCTTCGTTTTTACACCATGTTAGCTTTGCATTCCCGAATTTTCTGGAATCCCGGGATTTATATTTAAAAAACATATTTTAAGAAGCCGCTTCCATAGTTAGTTAGCCAAATATTAACTTTAGGTAAATATGCATCCGATTATCCGATCACTGGTTATCAGTATAATGCACTGATCTCTAATGTTTAATAATTAAAAAAATATGTTAAGTATATTATATTATAATATAATTATAATAAAAAAAAATACTATTTTATATAAGTATATTTTTTTGTTATCAGTATAATGGCATTGTATTTGTGGCCACTGTGTCATATTATTATAAAAGTGTAACCACGGGTCCGAAGTGATAATAGTCACCATAAGCAAATTCATTTTACTAGGTATTGATTGGTTTGTATCGAAATGAGTATAGGTACTTATATCAAAACAGAAATAGTAAGGTTAAACGTTATTCAAAAGCGTTCGTAGGCAGATTTGATTAACTATAATCCAGCAAATGGCACATCACATTTCCAGCGATCCGTGAATGGGACATTTCTGTAACTCAGTTAGTTGTTGACCCGATCGAGACGAGGGTTACAAATGTTATAATCTGATGTAATTTGTTTACCTGGAAGAAGATGGAGGCGTGAGGGCGTTTGTGCACTACACTGAATTTTACCGATCCGGCGATCCGGTTTTTTCCGGACCGATATGGCAGCAATGAAAAACATATGGGCGCTTGTGCACCACACTGAATTTTACCGTCCGTCATTTTACTTTTCCCCATTCCGGACCGTTTTTTTCCGTTCCGAGATGACGGCAATGAAAAACATATGTACGCTTGTGCACTACACTGAATTTTACCGTCCGGAAAAAACGGATGGTTGTATTTTAATCATAAATCACTACATAGTATAAAACAAAGTCGCTTCCCGTCTGTCTGTCCCTATATATGCTTAAATCTTTAAAACTACGAAACAGATTTTCATGCGGTTTTCACTACTAGGTAGCGTGGTTCTTCAGGAAGGTTTTAATATATAATTTATGAAAGTTTTGTGTAAATTGGTAGAAATATAACGATAATTGTCGAAAGTGCCGGCAAACGGCAAGCCGCCCGGGAGCTTTCAGCAAAAACGCTGCCTAATCCTTTCGAGGTTTAAAAAAATAATGCATATTGGTATATTTCTCTTCTATAGATCTACAAAAAAGTCCGCGATAGCATATGTCTATCTTTTAAGGATATCATATTATAGCCATATTATCTCTCAAAAAATGGTTACGAACAATGCGGTAATTTGGAAAGCTATTTAAACGGATACAGTATTAACCCTTATCAATCTAAATACGTTAGTTGCTTTAAGCATTTTATGCACATTATTTTACTCTTTTACACCATATAATTTAAATGAATATCTTAGGAGTTATCGCAAATAAATTAACGCACGCCAAAATGAATTTAAGCGCCTTTCTCACCAATAACACGTAATATATCTAGCACCAAAAATATGGTTTTTGAAATTTTTGTTTGTCTGTCTGTCTGTCTGTTGTCCGTGTTTCACGCAAAAACTACTAAGCGGATTTTGATGAAACTTTTTTTGTTATATAGCTAGCCGTAGACATTCGATAGTAGTTAAAAAATAATTTTTCATCCTGCCTCAATTTATTGTGATTTCGGTAAAATGACCCCGCAGGTACCTTTCACTGATAAGAGGATGAACCCAAAATTCTTTCTGTCTTCTACGTCTTCGTACATAAAGCAATAAAGCAAGTAATTGCCGAGACGTTCCAAGGAACTCATTATTCCTCTCGTTTAAAACGCGTCCGTAGAGTGTAGTTTCAAAGAGATCACTGCGCTGCCCCGGCCAGTAAAAAACCGGACAAGTGCACAAGCTAACCATCCGTGTTTTTCATGCCACGCCGGTCCGTAAAAACACGGACCGCCGGATCGGTAAAATTCAGTGGTAGTGCACAAACGCCCTGACTCTGTAAAATTAAACAAAGTACACAACTGTTTTATAAAGTTATAAAATATTGTGTAGCACGATAACACTCCATATCAGTGTGTAACATTTTGCTACAACATGTTAGAGAAGTTGTGTAACAAAGTTATATAACAAATAGCGCTCCGCTCGGGACTTCGTCTGCTTGGACCCCCTTGTTTACCCCCTTAGAGGGGGAATTTCCAAAAATCCTCTCTTAGTACTCCCCGACACTCCCCAAAAAAAACATACCTACATGCCTTTCAGCTTCTTGCGCCTAGTAGTTTCAGCTGTGCGTTGTCTGTCAGTCAGTCAGTAACGCCAGAATTTTATATATAAGGTCATTCTTAAATAGTGCACATAATTTTAAGGGGTCAATGTACTCATGCATACAAACAACTTTTACTATGGTACCAACATTGAAGTCGCGAAAAAAAATCAGCTGTTCCATACATTTTGATTTATTCGATTTAAAATTTTCTATGGAACAGCTGATTTTTTTTCGCGACTTCAATGTTGGTACCATAGTAAAAGTTATTTGTATGCATGAGTACATTGACCCCTTAAAATTATGTGCACTATTTAAGATGGACCTTATATGTATATAGATATTAAGATGTTATGCAACATTCTTTAACTTTAACTGTAACTGCTGTGTCAGAGCACCTTATAAAGTAGCAGTAGAATCATCGTAAGACGGACATTGAACCGACGTACTCGTACCTTGCTGACACGTGGAATAAACAAATGCCAAACTAATTACAAACAACAACATTAAGGGTGTCTTAGCAAGAACTTGAATTTTGAATTGCGCGCCAATTTCGACTATCAATTGTTGAGTCAGCCAGCCATATGTAGTGTTTGTTTAATTAAAACATAGACATTTACGAAAATGGTGCGTTATAGCTTGGAGGAACCTTCGTTAAAAGGGAAACAATGGCTTTGTTACAAACCAAGTTTTCAGGTCGTGTCATTTCTCGTTTTGGAGACCAAAACTGGCCGCCAAGAAGTTGAGATTTAGCTTGTTTGGACTATGTTCTTTGGGGTTTTTCGAAAAGTAAGGACTATGCAAACCACCTTGAGACAACTGAGGTACTCAAAGAAGAAATTGCACGCCAAATTCGTCAAATCCAGCAGCCCTTACTGCGAAATGTACTGTAAAATTTCGTCAAAAGATTGCATTGTCAACAGAGCAACGGTGGCCATTATTTTGTTTCATGTGGAAATGTCATCCCTACCTCCATACATAAGTATGTAGAAAAAAATGTTAATAAAATATTAAATGAATAACTATTTCTTAATTTATAAAATTCAAGTTCTTAATGAGAAAGGTTACATAGTACATTAGACCCTTATAATATCAAGACGATACTTGAAATAAAAACACTTACTCTATAATATGAGACGATCGCAAGCATTGTTGAGTTGGTAGGTAGTCCTTCTCGATAAAGTCTCTCTTAATAAGAACTACTCTTTTCAACAATGTCAAAAAGAGTACTTGCGTTATACTCAAGTCTGCAACATAGATTACTTGTTCTTGAATCATTAAAATTTACCTCAGCTGAGTAGGCAAGAGTAAACAAGTGTACCTATTTGAAAATTCAACATTTGTAGGGGTAAGATACCTATTATGTACGTGAAAAACTGCGCACTTTTAGATAAAAGCAAAGTACACGCATTCGGAGCCTGCGGTCGCTTCTGAGGTAAATACGGTCGATATGGTCTTATAACTTAACCTGCATATACCTACACAAAGATTTTCTTGTCATTACCTACCTGTACATGGATATTATCAAAGAAATTTCTAACTAAATTAACATGGAATGTAATGTATGTACTTATAGGTACTTACTCATGATGAAAACCTAATTTGTCTCACACTGCATTAAGTCCTACAGTGTGAGCTTTATGTAGATATCAAGCTCCACATATTATGTTGTTGTATGCCGTAATTTAATTTTGTCACGAAATAGAGTTACGGTCGTCGCAAATGAACTGAGAAACTGACATTAGCTGGGCTCGGGCTGACAAGTAAACGAATAGTCCAGGAAAATCTATTCTGATGAAGTTATTCGACGTGGCTGGAATATAAATTTTATTTGGGTCTATTACTAGCTAACCTAATGTTGTGTACAATAGACGTCAAGTCGTAATAAAATGATATATAAAAAGTTATCGAGGTTTATCATAATTTCTTTTTTGGTTTTATGAACCTAATTGTTTTATGTTTAAGCATGGTTGTTATAGCTGATTGTGCTATTTCTCAGGTGGGGGTGCGGCAGCAGTCACTGGTTCGACTCCCAGCAGCACCGGTGGCGAGGCAACATGCGCTGGCACATGCGCGAGGTGTGCATGTTGCGGTTGCACGTTGCGCGAAGCGGCTGCGCGGCACGAGCAGCGCGTGGCGGCCAACGAACGCTTGGAAAGGGCCAACCTTGAGTGGAAACAGGTGAAAATATAAATGTACCTCTAGGAATTATTTACATAGGAACCAACATGGCACTGGCGCGTCTGCTATTAAGGTGCCTACGCCTAGCAGTACCGGCGGCGGGCCGAAGCGGCTACCATGTGCTGGATGGAACATTCGCGCGGTGTGCGTGTTGCGGTTGCACGCTGCACGAAGCGGCGCGCGGCGGCGGCGGCCCGGCACCAACAGCGCATGGCGGCCAACGAACGCTTGGAAACAGCCAACCTTCAGTGCAAACAGGTGGACATAAAAATGCTCTCTTATGAAAGATTTATCTAAATCCATTCAGAGCATTTTTATCTCACCAAACCTGTCCCGAACATCAAATGTATTCCTATAAGAATGCTTTATTTATGGCACTTCGCGCTACCAGTCACAGCGTCGACACCAAATGACATTGTAGCGTGACTTTGCCGCTACTAAATACTTGAAGCTACCAATAAAAGCTTCGAACGGACCAACTTCAACTTCAACAGAATAAAGAAAGAAACACGTTCGTAACTTAACTTGGCTAGAAGCTACGCACGCCTGTTCTGAACACTGCAGACGCAACAGGTGAAATCTCAAACAAAAAAAACTGATACTTTTTGTCATCGATTCTTACGAAAAAAACGATGAGGTAAACGGTCAGTGTTTAAACAAAGTTGTTTGTTATTATTATTGTCTGTTTAGCTAGCTTCTACAGAGTTTATAGCTTTATAAATATAATTTCAAGTTTTTAGTAAATAAATAAATATAATAAATAAGTAAATAAATATAATTTCAAGTTTTACTAAAATTTAGTTTGGAATAACTTGCCAAGAAAGACCCTTAATGTCTTACCTCTATTTAATAAAGAGTGATTTTATCAACGGCAAATGAAATTTTACGAACACCAGTGAACTACGAGAAGATAGGAACAGATAAATTTCTAGGAATAAAAGCGTCTTTGATCTAAAGGTGTATTGAACGGTCACGCGCTGTAAATTGTTTCCTTTTGGCGATTTTTATACATTTAAAAATAAAATAAATAGTATAGAGTGACAATTTTCGATTCTATATTATGTTTACGTTTACGACTTTCACTTGTTCTCAATCTGTCGTTTGGTTAACATTTGGTTTACTGGAAAGTTACACGTCTATTGTCCTGCTCTAAGCTTATAAAATACTAAATATTAAACAATACAACAAAGGGCAATGACCAAAAGTAAACCAAATGTCCGCCAGCAGCGAGATCTATTTAACTAAATAGGTCACTGAACACTGAGTTGAGTAATATACACCAGACGGCAGTAAAAAATATGCCGTCGATAAAAAGCTGTTATGAATTAACGAAAAAAATATGTTTTGTAACCTTATGCACGTTTTGTAACCAAACCGCCAAATGATTCCCAATCTACCAAATTATTATTGAAGATTTTTTCGCACAATAAGTTTACAAACAAATATTTTTTCAGACAGTCATAACATTTTACTGACGCATAATTTTTAACTGGGGCGGCGTCTCGTGTTTATTAATTAATATTTCATTAGATATGTCTCATTAGTGGTGGACATTTGGACCAAGCCCCACACATTTTGGTCATTCTCCTTTAAATTATAGAAAAACAATGTAGGTATACCTAGTTAGTTTTCTATTTGGCAACAAATTGATGACATTAGGATCGTAATTAACAGTAACAAGGCCACAATGCTTATTTTTCGACTGTGACTGAGATCATCGTGGCGATATCATAGTATTATTATAATAGGTCTTTACATATGAAATTGCCGTTTTTTTCTTTTGTACATATAACTTAATAACTTTTATAATATTAGAAATATATAATTTCTTTAATATTGCGTTACATTAAGACCGTATCGAGCAACTTTTGATAATTTAATAACCACGATATTTGATTATTTACATAGAAAAAACTTATTCCGAAAGTTACGACTATTTTTGTTTCCAGAATTTCGTACTTTATTAGTTGTAACTTAGTGAAAAAAAAAATTTTTCTCTTAACGAATGTGTCATTTAGTAGTTAAAATGTCCATAAATACGTGTGTAAAATTTTGAAAATTTACATAATATTAGTCGTTAAATAATAACAAAAACGTTAGTATGGAAAAAAAATAATTACAGAAATCTCCATACAAAACGGCAATTTCATAGGTAAAGACCTATTATATTCTGTGGCAATATTGACAATATCGCCACGATGATCGCAGTCAGAAAGATTTCAGAAGACGGTTTCACATGGCTGTGGTTTCATAATCGTTTCTTTTGACACTCGGGAGCTGAAAACGTTAGACATGCTTAAGAGAAATTCTTACTATCTCATTCATTCTAGTTCACTTACTTGATGAGATGAAGGAACAAAGCATCATAAAGCATAATATAATATTATGGTATACTAAAGATGGTACTTAACTTAGTAATGTGAGCTGATGAACTATATAGAAATACTTACCTATATGCTTAAAAGAATGCTCATGTGTTTTCGTTATAACTACATAGTTTCAAATACAAAGGTTGTACCTACATAGTTTCGAAGCTTCATATAGATACATATTTAACCCAAACACAAAAGAAAAGATACATTATGGTGTAAGCGTATTACAGTAACGTCCTAATCCCATTTCTAGTGTAATGTTATTTGTTTCAACATATACAATGGGCTCGTATAGCGGTTCAGAAAACAAGAAATAATTAATGAGTTTTGCGGGAAATTTGTGGTACACAATGTCCACGAGAAAATAATAACGAATGAATATGGTTTCGGAACAAAGACGACACCTCCACAGGTACGCTCAATTCACCAGAGAAACAGGTGAATTGAGCGTAGGTACTTGTTTTTTTCCATACTTACTGTAATTTGCTGTCAAGTGACATTTTTACCCCAAAGCTGTTTTGTTTCAGTTTTTACCAGTACTTTATATAAACTCTCGAAATGTTGCAAATTGTGGTCGACATAATCAATTTATTATTTGTGTTATTTTGATTCTTCATTTATTTCTTTATATTAAGTTTGGTTACAGTAAGGCAAGGTTTTGAAAAAAATAGTTTTACCGAAGGTACCTATCCGTGGTTACATTTGACAGTTTTTTTAAATGAAAATACTGATAAATTCAATGTTACAAATAGTTTCATTAGTTTTTTAAAACTGGTTTGCAAATCAATTAAAGCAGTGTTATCAAAGTAAAGACTTATTCTTCATTTTACTAAGGTGTACGTAATCGTATAGCTACCTAAGTACGGTCGCCAGCACGTCGGGTTACTACAAAATGTCAAAATGTATTAATTGAAACTGAACTCTATCTGTTGGACATATAGTTGAATTTTATTTAAAGAAATTTGACAGTTTGTACTTTACGTGCTGGCGACTGTACATACGATTTTTTATTTTAACTTTAATCAAGTTATTTAAATTTTTAGTTTTTTTCATTCTGCGACTGCTCTAACCTCTGAGCTACGGACAAATATTATTCTGTGCTACGGAGTCGTTAGGAGAAGCGTCGAATTTATCCAATACTTCTTACGCGCTGTATAGCCAGCGCTAATTTCATCAATGTGAAAGATATTACTACCTTCACACGCGAAAGAAATACCTTTCCAGATTATTCACCCCGACAATCGCTAAAGATGAAATTACTATTGCAAGTTATTTAAATTTTAACTTTTTTGCATTTAGAATGCAATTTTTGTTATTGAAAAATTGAAAATGATTTTAGAAAAAGTTTTGGTAATGAAACTTTCTTTTAAAATTCATGGTAGGCATTCATGGAATATTTTGATGCTGCTATTGTTATACAAATATGTAAAATTATTGTCATACTACAAACAAGTCGTCATCATCTTCTGTCGTTTGTAATTAAATATAAATCGTTTCCTTCTAGAACAAATCTTAGTCTAAAAAAGACAGCTCTATGTCTCCAGCGTTTTTAAAATCCATTCGCCTAGGAAATCCGTCAAACTCACGTGCCTTTATTAGATAAAAGGAATAAAAGTCTGGAATTATTATAAAAACATTAATTTCAGGTGGCGGTAGTAGCCGATCGGGCACTGCTCGCCGTCTTTGTACTGGTCACCGCCATCGCCACGGCAGCCATCTTGCTGCCCCAGCTGAACAACCTGCACGTCGGAAACACGCCTCTAAAACCACCCTCTTAGAGTCCAACTCCGCCTCGGTGGGAACAACGAATTAACTAATCGCGAAAAGCGAGACTATCGACTAAAGTATTAGGAATTGTTGGTGAATCGGTTAAAGCTACCTACGTGAAGAAGGTGGTTTTTGGATAAGTACCACGGTATAGAGATACCATGTCTATTTGTTTTTCTCTTTGTTTAGTAATGAAAATATTGTTGTACATACATAAATGAGACATTTAAATGTGGTGTGATAAAAAAGTGGATATACGAATCAATTAAAAGTGATGTTATGATAGTGTAACGTTTAATGAATAATGGACTGTTCTGTCGCGTATAAAAATATACTTTATACAGGGTGTCCCAGAATATGTGAATTAAATGATCATGGGAGACACCTTAGAGGCTTAGACAATGACCTCTCAAAAGGAGCGCTAAAAAAATTAAATTACGTAAAAACAAAAAAAAAACAGGATTTTGGAAAAAGGGCGAATTTTTTTAATACTTTCGACGATAGCGCCTTCATTTTAGAGTAAATTTTGTTTTTTTACTATTATTTTTTGATCTCCGAAAACATTTTTTTTAAATATTGGCCTTATTTTAAAATCATAGCAATCACTTTTCTGCGTCAATTTTTTTTTTATTATCACCATTACAATAATTTCGTTCACATATCTGGGACACCCTGTATGTTATTCAAAACGTGATAGTAAGTAACATTTGAGTTACATTTTTACAGATAGACCGTAATGATAAGAAAATAGAGTCTAGAATAGAATTCTTAACACAAACGCGGTAACGTTTGCACTTTGACAAACTTGCACTACACGGGTACAATAACGAGAAAGATTGATGTATGTAACGAGAAGAACCGGCAAGAAACTTAAAAGCTGTTTTTTCTCCTGTCTTATTTCATACGAGTCGTGTCTTATTTCATACAAAAGTCGGGTATAGACTGTTTTGTGTTCATTACTTTAGTTTACCGTTTTCCCACGATCACGTTTGGTCGTCACAGAAAATCAGAAATACAGGTGACAAAATTAAATGATAAACGATTTCTTTATTAATGCCCTTTGTTATAGTTATATTATAACTAATTGTATAAGAAATCAGTATTGGCAGAGAGGTCAAAAGTTTTATTTTACTCGGTTATTGAGTGTGGTAATAAGCTTGATACAGTGTTTTTAAGTCAATTACTAAAGTTGAAGGTTGTTTTTAATACAATTTTAAGGATTGATTGTAAAACTGGGTGCCAAATTGCGAAACGTTTGCCAAATATATTAACTTTTGTTTTTTTATGAATAAAAAAGTTAGCATAGCAACCATATTTCTGTGTGCGAACAAAAGTCAATCGGCGAACGCTTTAATTTCAGCTATTGACATAGCGTCGGCGGCTGATTTCAATTATTCAAAAATCCATTGTATTAATATAGATAAAATGAATCGAGGTGGTGTTTCTATAGACATAAAGATAGCATTTTAATAAATTGACGGGGAGGTAATTGTGAACCAATGTAAATCAGTTTTTGAAGTTCAAATATTATGAAACAATAATCAAGCAAGATATAAATTTTAAAAGGTTTAGTCGACTAATGACTAATTCGCGAAATGATTACATAGCTATGGTCTACCAATGACCAATTCTCGAAATGTACAATTCTATAAACGACTGATTCTACAAAATTAAATGACTGTTTTTTTAACGTTTGAAAAAAGTACTTTTGTTAGGCATTTTAGGAAAAAAATGAACGGAAAGTAGATAAAATGCAATGTAAACAATAACAAATCATTTATTAAAAAAATATTAAAGATCTGTTATTATACACATCATCTTTTTGTGTGTGTATACATAAGATGTTAACGCCATTCTTTACTTATAATGATTTTTTTAAAATAAATGATTCGTTTTTACTCGAGTATATTATTTCATTTTAGTAACCATATTCCTCCTAACAAAAGTAATAATTTTAGACAATTAAAAAATCATGCAGTCATTTGTAGACTCAGTTAATACCTTGTAGGTAGAATCGGTCATTTGTAGAATCAGTCGTTCATACAATTTGTACATTAATTGGTCATTTGTAGACTATGTAGTTATTTCGCGAATTAGTCATTAGTCGGCTAAACTACCTACTTAATCACTTTTATTGCGCGAATCTAGTCAAATTTGATGTTAGCTGTTAAACTAGTTAATGATTATTAATCAAATAGATTATGCTCAAGGTTGTTGCCAAATAATAAAGGAAAAGTTGTAAATAATATAAATGTTGTTAATTATAAGATGATTGCAATGATTGTAAAAATGTATTGACTTTACAAAAATGGGATAAAGATCGAAATATTATGATTGATAGTTTTATTTATGTTTTTTCCATATAAAAGGGACAAAGCGAAAGGCAGGAATTATCATTAAAGTAGGCATTAGTGAACGCAGTCAAAGGAGACCAACACAAAGGTATGAATCGTTAGCAATGTGCTGAGCTTGGAAAAAACAGAGCACTTTATATGAAAAGCATTAAACTGTAAAGAGAGCATAATGCCGAGCAAAATAGTATGTTCTTATGTAAATCGCCATCAGATATATCGTAGCTACTCAAATATTTCATAGCAGCATTAAATTTCAATAGGCATATAACTCAGAAACAGCTTAAACACTGAGTGACGGATATTAAAACCTACATGATAAGAAGGAATTACATATACATTTTAATTAAATACGTGCACATATAACGTAAGATGTTAACAAACTGACACAGAACTAATACAATTTTAAATTAACGCCCCGGAGTACCTACAACTCGCGGTAAAACTCAAAAAGGACTTGAGAGTCAATGAGTTGACTCTGTTCCAGTACCTAAGTAAAACACCTTTAAGGATATAGCAAAGGTAAAAAAAATATCGTCGATGGCCGTTGCTTACACAAGCGAGGGGGTGCTGGGATCGGTAAGACTCTGGCCGCGGCACTCTCGTAGACTGAGAAATACGTGTAGACGCGGCATGCAGCGCGCATTCTATTTACATCTAAAATATCACCTATGTGATACCTATCACCTATCATAATATATCCATTATCGAAATGATCTTCGCAGGCAAAACTACAACATTTGCTACAAATTACACTGAAAAAAATAAATAATGTATACTGCTCTAACCAGTAGGTACATTTTCAGATTTATTCCAATCAAATTAATAAAACTTATAATTTAATATGAAAAAATATAAATAACTCATACTAGCCCATCATCCAATACTTTTTTACAAAATAAATCTACTTAGTTAATCAATATTTAAATAAGTATACCGTTTATATAAAATCACGCTATCAATCTATACTTAATATAAATCAATATATAAAAAAAAACTTAAATAAAAATATTGTTTAAGTACAAAAAAATAAAATAAAATACATCTTATTCCAATACCAAAAATGATAATATCAAATAATACAATAACTTGTGTCATTGAAAATTGGAAGCAACGATCACATACACCCAGATACAAGAAAATATCTAAAAGTTAGTTTTCGACATTTACCCGTCCGAGAATCGAACCCGGGACCTAAGAGATAGTGGCACCTAGAAAACCGGTGCGTACACCAATCGGCCACGGAGATCGTCGAATTTGTTTAAACAAAACGTAGCGCAACTGAAATAATTGATACTTTGTTTACTAATGTAAACTTGCCAGTTTTATAATGTGGTTGGTTATAGTACTTGAATAAAATTTTGTGTGAATAGATTCACCCAGAAGATTCCCTATTCACCTATTCACTTGCGACTTTAAGAGGGTTGGGTTGTAGGTACTCGGGCAAAAGAAGCCGGCATGGTATTCCAGGCATGATGAAGGAGTACTTAATTCTCTGAGCGTGAGTTTAAAGGAGAGGGCGGAATGAGGTTATGCAACTCAGATGCACACTCGTTAAAGCATACCTGACAAGTGACTCAGGGGATGAAACTCATAGCTGAAGTCCTCCATCGACAGTATGGGAGTGCTTATTCGCCAGGCCAGATAAAGAGGTGCGCACTGTGTATCAGACTAACACCAGTAACATAGAGATCCTTACTACCGAACTTAGTAACTGTACGGTCACTTCAGTCTACAAACCTCCCAATGCACCGTATTACTTCAGCTGTCCGCCGAACTTTAACGCCCATCCGGTTAGATTCATTCTTGGTAATTTTAATAGCCATAGCGAGAACTGGGGATACAGAACCAGTGATGACAACGGAGTGAAGGTTGAAGAATGGGTTGATGGACACATACCTACTATCTTTGATCGATGATCCAAAACTTCCGTCATCATTCAACAGCGGTCGCTGGAAAAGGGGTTAAAACCCTGATCTAATCTTTGCCAGTGATCACATAGATCACCAGTGCGTGAAGACAGTAAGTGGTGCAATACGGAGGACCTAATTATGTGCCAGGCCTTACGACATCAAGGATAAAATAATAAAATAAAATAAAAAATATCTTTATTCAACTTGACTTAATAAATAAGCTCTTTTGAATCGTCAATATTTTCGTTCAAGACTTTTTTAACTGATAAGAAGAATAGGCGCAATAAACTTATCAGCTTTAATAATTGGAGTAACGATATTTCCAAAGATTTATATCGTTAACTTTTACAACTTTTTCATTATAATATTACATTAGTTCAGCTAAGGTTATGTGTTACATCAAATCCATGTATTACGGTCTTTCAAATAGTCGTCTACTTTATAATATCCTTTGCCCATGAGCGATTTTTTGCCATGACTTTTGAATTTGTGCAAAGGCAGCTCTACTAAATTCTGTGGAACTTTATTAAAACTAGCTACGCTTTTCCCCAAAAACGAACTTCTTGTTTTTTCAAGTCGAATCCTTGGAACGGCAATCTTATTTTTATTTCTTGTTTTGAATTGATTGACAAATATATTGAGATACTTCTTCACATATACCATATTCTCATATATGTATTGTCCTGCAACAGTTAATATGTTGATTTCTTTTAAAGAATCTCTTGGCCGAAGTTTGTATATGGCGCGAATAGCTCTTTTCTGAAGCACAAAATACTTTCGATGTTAGCTGCTGAACCCCAAAGAAATAGGCCGTAGGCCAATACACTCTGAAAATAGCTAAAATAGATTAACCTTGCCGTTTCAATATCGGTTAAGAGCCTTATTTCTTTAACAGCAAATGCCGCAGAACTGAGTCTACCGGCCAAGGCTTCAATATGAGGGTCCCATTGAAGTCGATAATCTAATGTTATATCTAAAAATTTAGTACTGTTAATTAATTCTACTACATTGTCATCCAATTTTATGTGGCAGGGTTTTTTTTCACATTTTGTTTTTTTCGAGTTTAATGATAGATTAATTGATGGTACCACGGCAAAAAGAAATTGCCACAGTACCATCAATGGTACTGTGTAATGGTACCATGGTAAAGGAATGGATTATTGCTATTGAACCAATGCGCAACTTTCGATAAAGTACTATTTACTTCGTCAGAACAATTATTACCTCTGTCAACTTTAAAGACTAGAGGAAGTGTCATCAGCAAATAGCACTGTCTCGCATAAATTCTTTGCTTAAAAAGGAAGGTCATTTATATAAATTAAAAACAGCAAAAGGGACCAGTATTGACCCCTGGGGTACGCCCATGTTGATAGGGGCTCCAGTAGACTCAGTTTTGTTGATAACTACTTTCTGTGTTCTTTCACATAGATATGATTGCATAAGGCTAACCGATTTATCATAGACACCATAATGTTTTAATTTCCTTAAAAGCGTTTGGTGATTAACACAATCGAAAGCTTTGAAGAGGTCACAATAAATACCAACTTCATCTCGCTTGCTCTCCCAAGCATCAAATATATGTTTTTAAATATAATATGATAGGATGACATACCAAGACCAGTATGAATTAGATCCCATCTCACAGGAAGTACTTGTACCTATGCAATATTTCATTAGAGTATCAAAAATTTTACTCCGACTATGCAAGTCTCCTTACAGAACTCCGCAAACTTATCTGACGCGGTGGTTAAATTTGAGAGTTAAAACTGTCAATGCAGCTGACAGACTTTTCATTATTTTTTATTGCTACTGGCGCCTCAACCATCGGTTTTAGATATTGTTGTGGGGATTTCGAATTTCAAAACCGCGAGAGCATTTCTTGCAAGAAATTGTATGCATGCTCCATTTTGTACTAATAATGGATAAGAGAATCAGTAATAAAAATGTTTTGAACCTGAAATTTACACAAAATGGTGCGGTTTATGTTCCTCACTCAAAGGAAAGAAGCTGGACTTCTCACAGTCTCAAAAAAGTGTAATGGTGATATTAGATCAACTAGGTATATAAAATTCTTACATCGGTTTTATTTCAAGAATTGCTTTTACATTATGTCTCTGTAAAAAACTTTTTCAACAAGCGAATTTCTTATTTCTTGATGCAATTTTTTACACCTACCTATCTTAACTTTCTCATATTTACAATTTTGAGGAACCTAAAACGAACATAAATTTAATATACAGTAGTAGAAGTTAGAAACTTAGACTAATTATGTACCTACAACACAACAAAATATTGGTACTCAAATAGGTATAACTTTTATGGGCTCTTAAGTATCTTAGGCAATATTATCCGTCACTTTTATTTCAAACTATTGATGTTTGCTTTAGGTAATGAGTAAAATAACTTGTCCTAGGTTACATAGGTCTATGGTTATGCAATAAATGGCAAAGCATTCATCTATACCCAATCCTGAAGCGCTATTTCAATATTTCCTAGCAAAATAAGCATCATTGAAAAAAATTAGGATCCTAGTGTGAGTTTTTTTTTTTCAATTTTGGCGCAATCGGAGCGATACAGTCTCCACGTCCAAACGCCGCCAATACCAGGCGGAGACTGAAGAATTAGCTGCGAAACGGTGCACGATGCATTTTGGGATACTAGTTATTGACTATAAATATAACAAAAAAAAATTTTAGTAACTTCCCTAGATATGACTAAGAACTACTTACACAAAAAAAATTAGCTTGATTACTCAACTAGTTATTGAGATAATTGAGTTAAAGACGGAAAAAAGGGGTCTTGAAAATATTTTTTTTAGTACATTGTATTTATTTGATTCAAATAAATTTTAGTAACTTCCCTTCATAAAGAAAAGATCTATCACATATAATATTTTGAAAGGCCTAGCAATGATACTTTGTCAGGAAATTTAATTTAAAAACATTGAATATTCTGAGTTTGATCGCCGCAATAGCCTTAAGAACTTACATTGTAGGAATCGAAGGACTTTTTTAAATAGAAAAAGCGTAAGTACATCGTGTTATCTCACTATATTGAGAAATATTCCATTGATGGGTAGGTACCACATATAAACTTTCGTCCGACATTTTCCCTTCGAAATATATTTTCCCAACAACAGGTATGCCTATCAATCTCTACGATCCAATCTATATCTCTCTATATCAAAAGCATAAAAATATTTCATCACTTCAGGCGTGGAAAAGTTACAAACAGTTTTGCGTTTATATGATGTATGGATAATTTATGAATAATAGCGCAACTAACATTTTAGACAGATAATGATAATGATAATAAACAATATTAATAATATTACCCAATGAAGTTGGTATGTAAAAAAAAAAATTCCACAGACATTCGAAATCACATGAAGCTGACTCTGAGCACACCCCTGTCTTTAATGTTTCTCTTCCGCGTGTGTTGTGAGTGTTGTAACTCAATTTTTTTATAAATACATTTTTTGTAGAATACTTAGTGTCATATTAAGTCAAATCTTTCGTATTTTAGTAATAGTGAAGTAACTCCAATTTAATTACAAGGAGATAATTCACTGTTACAATGAACGACACAGTTTTGGGGTACACACGGTAGTGGGGTAGCGTTATTTCATCTTAGCATCTTAACATCAGTTGTGCGATTCTCTAAAACTCAATCAACAAACTCGACATTCTTTTTCGCTTGACTTTCACTTGTTTGTTATGAATTTGACATAAAGAATCGAAGCAGTGCCCGTAGTGTAAGTTTTTATGTCAAAAAACGCAAACTAATTCGAATGCGTATTAATGTCAATTTGTATGAAAACTGTATAAGCGCCTCTAGCGGCGAGTAGCGCGCTTATATAGTTTTCATACAAATTGACATTAATACGCATTCGAAATAGTTTGCGTTTGCTTGACATAAAAACTTACACTAGGGGTACTGAATGACTAAGTGACGGTGAAACTTCGTTAGAGAATCGCACCCCAGGTTCGCGTAATCTATATATATAAAAATGAATCCCTATTTCCCTTGGTCACGACATCACGCGTGAACGGCTGGACCGATTTGGCTAATTTTGGTCTTGAAATGTTCGCGGAATTCCAAGGAAGGTTTTAACGGTGAGAAAATAGGGGAAGGAGGGGTAAGTAGGGGTAGAGTAGAAGTAGGGTAGGGTAAAGGTAGGGTAGGGTAGGGTAGGGTAGGGGTAGGGGTAGGGTAGGGGTAGGGTAGGGTAGGGGTAGGGTAGGGTTAGGGTAGGGGTAGGGTAGGGTAGGGGTAGAGTAGGGGTAGGGTAGGGTAGGGGTAGGGTAGGGTAGGGAGGGGTAGAGTACGGGTAGGGTAGTGTGGAGTAGGGGGTAGGGCCACGGGAACAAAGTCGCGCTGGGTCAGCTAGTTGTATATATTCTTTGCCCCAGGTGTGGTGTGACATCATCAAGAAAACCCGTGGCAGAAGAGGAGTAGGTATATGACGCAGTCATTGATGTTAAGCCACTTTCGCAATAGTCAGTCACGGGATGGGTGACCAAAAACTTATTATTTTAAGCTCCTCTGCGCCTCAGAAGGCACGTTAAGCCGTTGGTTCCGGCATCAGGCACCATTCGCATTGGGCCCGCGTGGTAAGTTATGACCAGTGATCGGAAATAGGTAGTGCAATTTAGGGTGATGACCTTAAACGTTGTATTAATATGGATAAGACTTGCGGGATTCGGGATTTATAATATCATACCAAGGTTACAAGTGTAATGAAAAGTCAGATTGCTTTTTAAACATTTAATTTCAACAATCTATATCTATACTAATATTATAAAGAGGAAAGATTTGTATTTTTGTATGTAACGAATAAACTCAAAAAGTACTGGACCGATTTAGAAAATTCTTTCACCGTTAGAAAGCTACAGTCTTCCCGAGTGACATAGGCTATATTTTATCCCGATATTCCCACGGGAACGGGTACCACGCGGGTGAATAATATATAAAGAAACAATATCAATTAATTATTTTCCTTTAAAATATCTGTGGTTTCTATGGAATTTAAGTAATATCTTCACATTGATGAAATTAACGCTGGCTATACACTTATACAGCGCATAAGAAGTATTGGATAAGTTCGACGCTTCTCGTAACTACTCCGTAGCTCAGAGGTTAGAGCAGTCACCCGGATAGCGAAAGGCCGTGGGTTCGAATCCCATCGGAGCTAGTTTTGAGCGGGTAAATTTTTTCTAAAAATACTTCATTTTCCATTTTTCAACTTATACGATTCTTAACAAACATCGTCACAATGCAAATAGCTGCACGTACTCTTGTCGGCACGCGGTAGGCCGTGTAGCTATTTGAGTTGACAGACTTTAGCTTTAAATTTATATAGAACTAGCTTTACGCCCGCGGCTTCGCCCGCGTGGACTACACGACGTTATCCCGCGGGAATGAGAAATTTTCCGGGATAAAAAGTAGCCTATGTTCCTCTCCAGGCTACAGAGTATATATGTCCTAAATTTCAGCCAAATCCGTTCAACCGTTTCGGCGTGATTGAGTAACAAACATACAAACATCCAAACATCTAAACATCCAAACATCTAAACTTTCACATTTATAATATTAGTAGGATTAATTTGACCGTATTTTTCTTTTTACAAAACTTAGCGTCAACATAAACCAACTCCAATGAGTACTTAACGAAACTTAAATAATAATATGCTTAGATCTTGTAACTAGTAGGTTTCATTTGATCTCAATAATATTAGAATCCCTTTATGCCACATATAAATAATCCCTACCAAGCGGGATTTAAAGGCATATCCATATTAAGAAAACGTCACTAAATCCCGCATAATTGCACTACATATTCCTATCACTGGTTATGACCCATTTTTCTTATCCTGTGTGTCCCAGCAGTGGGACTAACTTAGCGTCACGCCCCGTTTTGTGGATGAAAATAAAGTTAAGCTAAGGAAATATTTGTGATTTGTGTGATAGAAAACAAGGGCAGTGCTGGTGGAAAGTTTGTTTGTCCCTCTTTCACGTCAAAAAGGAGCAACAGACCAGCCAAGACATTTTTGCAGTTGATCTTTAAAGAATTTGATTAACAACGGTTTAGACGCGAATATGTTTTTATTCAAGTAAATTTAATTGACAAAATTTCATTTTTTGCAAGGCAGTAAAATTCGAGATTCGAACTAATTAAACATTGCCACTGCTCGAACGGGACTCTGCAGTGTATATATTCTTTGACTCTGCAGTGTTTAGTACAAATTCTTGTCCTATTGCATGAACTCACATTATAAGTGTACCTTTTTAATACCTATTAGTTTAATTACAAAATGATATACTCACTTAAAATAGATTTATTTAATTTCGTTGGAATTCATGGATGTTAAATTTTGTGAAACATCTCTTCTTTCGTTCAGAAGAGGCCACTGAACAAGGAAAAAAGGCGTTTGATCGTAGTAGGTAGTAACAGTCATATGTATTTATCGCACGTCCTCGTACAAGTTGCTTGATTGAACCGTTGTTAGCTTGAGTTTTGCTCTGAGGTCATTTAGTAAGTCATTTGTTTCACAATACAAATAAACAAGTAGATACCTATCTACCTCATATTATATGATCTGAGCTATCTACAGAACGTTCCCAGACTATCGCATTTGCGAAAAATCTAAATTAAATAAAAACATTGAGTAAAAGATAAGGGTACGTATCTAAATACCTAAAATTAAAATACCTAACGTTAAAACACCTACGCTCAAAATACCTAAAATCAAAATACCTAATGTTTTAAAATACCTAAGCAAATAACACCTAAATAAGAAACACCTTAATTCAAAATACCGATTTGGCTAAATAATGTTTAAAATGTCTAATAGCTATAACACCAAAGTTTAATTCACACACATTTTAAATACCTAATGGTCAAAATACCTAAAATTAGCCTAATATTTGAGAGGGTCGGAAGTCCTCTAGAACACGTGATAGGTTAGAAATTAAATTTTTTTGTATCAATACAACCTGTGGATTGTATTGATACAAAACATTATATTACATTGTGATTATTTTTTTTTGTATCAATACAACCTATGGATTGTTTCACAAGCAATATAACCACGAAATTTAAGGCGATCGCTTCGCTGCGCTTCACGATCGCCTTAAATTTCTAACCTATCACGTGTTCTACAGGACTTCCGAGGAAAACAGGACTTTTCTACCAAACGTTTTTAGGTATTTTGAACGTGGGTATTTTGAACGTGGGTATTTTGAACGTGGGTATTTTAATTTTAGGTATTTAGATACGTACCCATTTTAAACTTTAGGTATTTTGAATTTAAGTGAAACAACCATTAGGTATTTTGATTTTAGGTATTTTGAACGTGGGTATTTTAACGTTAGGTATTTTAATTTTAGGTATTTAGATACGTACCAAAAAATAAACATAAGCAAAATTAAGCATGTATTGAAATCGTACTTGTAAGATGGTACTTACTTTACTCGAATCAAGATCAATGTTTGATGTTGTCTGCTATTTATTCTTGCCACGACGACGTACATAAAAATAATGCTCCATCATATTTGATTACGATTCAGACTTTTGATAAGATTATTAAGAAAAAAGCTTTCATCAAAAAGTATTTCGTCTTTCCTTTCCTTTATACGAGATAAATCAAAATGAAACGCATTTTCATTTTCCGGCTTAAAATAATCTACTTCAGGTAGGTACCTAGGAACGTGAAAGTATACTTACGAGCAAATAAATCAAAACATATTAGTCATTAAAAATTATAGAAGTAGAAACTTTCTAATATTTATTTCATGATTTATATTTATTTAGACACATGTCAGATATTTATACTGTCGAATAAAAATCTGAAAAATTTATTGACTTACCTAGCGACCGTTACGTATAAACTGATCCAATTCGTAGAAAAGTAGTTTAGGGAAGCATTGATATAATGGATACATATACTACCTATACACTTTACGGGAAATTACATCCGAGCCTTGGTGGCGATAGAACCCATGTAGCCCGCCTTCGAAATTCTCTTGTTACAGATTCTCTTGTCGGCCTTTGATCTCTTTAATATTCGTATTGAGGTGGCCTAAAAACATAAATTATGAACTTACTACTGTTTCTCTTTGACTTAAACGGGCGTTTTGTTAGCCATTATATTAATACCAATGTAGTCCCCACCAAAACACTTGTTACTCGATATCTAACTAGTGGCTATAATATTATAGTAGTAATGTATAGTAGGTAGTCAATCACTATGTTCGGGACTCTTTTCGACATATATTTAAATAAGTTATGGTTTATATTATAGAAGAAAAATAATTGTTTTTGTCTTGTCATAATTGACTTTTTGGAATAAATTACATTTTTTGTTCGTTGAACATAATTATATTTTTATTTCGAGTCAAGGGATTTTTACACCGCTTCAAACTTAATATTACGGTGCTTACAATACGTCCCAGACAAGATAATGGCGACCGTGACATATTATAGCTCAACTGTGGGACTTGGAGTCCATTGGGATAAGAGATCCAGCACAGAATAAACAAAATGAAGTACTGCAAGGAGAGATTATGGAATATTTTCGCGATACTATCCAAATCAATCGAGAAGGTCGGTATGAAGTCAATTTACCCTGGAAGGAAGACGTCAACTTGTTAAATAATAGAGGGTTGGCCTTGAAACGTCTTCATTCAACGACAAGGAGATTAGTTTCCACAGGTAATTACAATGATTATGATTCGTCTTTTAAAGAATGGCTCCACCTAGGTATCATTGAAGAAGTCGAGGGTGACATTACTGGGCATTATTTAGCACATCACGCGGTCATCAAAGAATCAAGTCTTACAACGCGAGTGCGCCCAGTGTTTGATGCGTCAGCTAAGGATGCTAACGGTAGATCTTTGAATAGTTCCTTAGAACCCGGTTTAAATTTACTAGAGTTGATACCTAAACTTCTTTTAGAATTCCGCAAACATTCTGTTGGGGTAAGCGCGGACATTAAGAAAGCTTTTTTGCAAATCAGTTTGACGGAATCTGATCGTAAATTTTTACAATTTTTATGGTGGGCGGATGAAAATCGTCGCAAGCTTATCACGTACCGGCATTGCAGGGTGGTGTTTGGTGTGACATCTAGTCCGTTTCTATTGAACGCCACCATACGTTACCATTTAGAAAGCGATTGCATTCCAAATGACTTAAAAGCTACAGCAGAAAAATTAAAATATTCATATTATGTAGATAATTGTCTCACGAGTTGCGCATCTCACGAAAAAGCTATAACGTTTCAGGCACAAGCAAAGGAAGTCATGCTGCTTGCCAAAATGGAATTGAGAGCATGGGTAATTGGACCATCAGATAAAGAGATAATAATATCTACGTTAGGTATTTTATGGAACACAAAAGAAGATACACTATTTATTAACTCTAAGCAGTTAGTATACGATGGTGAAAAGGTAACAAAAAGACTTATTCTCTCTTTAGCTCACAAGATATTTGATCCGGTAGGGTACACCGCACCAGTAGCACTTATACCAAAGTTATTACTGAAAGAAGTACACGAATCTAAGATTGGTTGGGATGACGATGTACCTACTGAGATAAGTGAAAGGTTCTTAAAATGGGCAAGTAAGCTGAAACACTTGGAGTATGTGCGTATACCAAGGCGTATAACTGTAAAAGATATTAATCAGTGCCAGTTGTCTTTACATACCTTTTGTGACGCGAGTAAAGTTTCGTATGCGGCGGCTGTATTTCTTCGTAGTCAATATAATGAGGAAGTAACTATTAGTTTATTATCCGCTAAATCCAGACTCGCGCCAAACAAAGGAGGTGATATATCTATCCCAAGATTGGAACTTCTTGCTGCAACTATTGGAACGCGGCTTTATGTGCAAGCTAAGAATGCATTGGGTATGGAGCACGAAAGTTATTTTTGGTCCGACTCCAGCGTAGTTATTTCATGGATTAAAAACGAAGGAGATCGGGGAGTTTTTGTAAAGAACAGAGTTAAAGAAATTCGCAATGAAACGAGGTTAGAAAACTGGCGTCACATCGCAGGTAACTTGAATCCGGCTGATCTTCCATCAAGAGGGTGTCAAGCTGACGTTTTACAAGCATCACGATGGTGGGAAGGCCCGGAATGGCTGAAGTTTAATACAGAAGACTGGCCCATTTCAAGTGAACCATGTTTAGTGGAGAGACGGAATGAGGCGTCTGTATTAGCAAACACGTCTTTAGAATATTTTTCCGAACGATTATTATACTTTTCGAACTATAATTTAATCAAGAGAATGGTGGCGTGGATTCTACGTTTCTACAATAATAGCAAAAGACACACACAAATAAAACAAGATTATTTAGAACTAGAGGAAATTACTACGGCAGAGAATATTTTATTCAAGCTTATACAGAAAGAAACCTACGGTGAAAATAAGTCTTACAAGGACTTGTGTACGGTAATAGATGACTTCGGGCTCATAAGAGTGAAGACTAAGTTATTCTCAGAAGATATACCGTCATGCTACAGATTTCCTATTCTACTGCCAGGTACTAATCCGATAGTGGAAAGGCTAGTTACGCAAAAGCATAAAGAACTATTCCACGCAGGAACGCAAACGCTTTTAGCTAATCTTAGACAAAATTTATGGATTACAGGCGTGCGAGTTTTAGTTAAAAGAATATCTAAAAGGTGCGTTACGTGTAAAAGGCATAAAAGTAAACCCTTTATGACTCCGCTTGTTCCTTTACCTGCGAACAGAACAGAAGCAGGCAAAGCTTTTCAAGTAAGTGGAGTTGATTTGGCTGGACCTCTTTTCTTACGAAATGGGGACAAAGTGTGGATAGTTTTGTACACTTGCGCAGTCTACAGAGCAATCCATTTGGAATTGGTCACATCCATGTCAACGCATGACTTTTTAATGTCGTTACGAAGGTTTATAGCCCGAAGGGGCAGAGTTTCAACAATATACTCCGATAATGGAACAAATTTTGTTGGGGCAAAGAATTTGTTCAAGCTAATTGATTGGACGGAAGTTGTATCACAAGCTGCCATACGTGAAATAAAATGGATAATGATCCCTCCTGGATCACCTTGGTGGGGAAATGGGAGAAGATGATATGAAAGATATAAAGATATATATAAAGATATATTATGATATGATATGATATGATATATTTTGATTTGTCGAAAATTATACCCGCTTGAGTGTTGTTAAACATCGGCCGCACTTAGGTTAGTTAGTTAGTTAAGTTTTTTTTTTTTTGACGTAGGTATTTATTTGTTATTTAAGATAGTTATTTGATTTTGTTTTTATTTATTTTATTTTTCTTTTGTCCCTCGGGAAGATGTTCGGGACTCTTTTCGACATATATTTAAATAAGTTATGGTTTATATTATAGAAGAAAAATAATTGTTTTTGTCTTGTCATAATTGACTTTTTGGAATAAATTACATTTTTTGTTCGTTGAACATAATTATATTTTTATTTCGAGTCAAGGGATTTTTACACCGCTTCAAACTTAATATTACGGTGCTTACAATACGTCCCAGACACACTACATAGTATAAAACAAAGTCGCTTTCTCTGTCCCTATGTCCCTTTGTATGCTTAAATCTTTGAAACTACGCAACGGATTTTGATGCGATTTTTTTTAATAGATAGAGTGATTCAAGAGGAAGATTTATATGTACTTTTTATCCCGATATTCCCACGGGAACGGGAACCACGCGGGTGAAACCGCGGGCGGCCGCTAGTATAGAATATATTATTATTAGTGGCTTGGCTGCAGGAGAAAGAAGTTAGCTTACTGTTGGTGAATTTTTAAAATCGGCCGGTCAGTAGTTTTGGAGTTTATCCAATACAAGCAAACAAACAAAAAAATAAAATATTATCTCATTATATTATTAAGAGTTTTAGAGTATTGAAAATTTTGCGAATATTGGTTCGATATAAAAATAGCGAAACTTTTCCTATGCCTTTGAAGTCGAAAGTACCTACTTAATTCGACTTTGCTCTCATAGGTCAAGGCCGAATCAAGTTTTGACACTTACGCGTTTCGAGTGACTCAAATTGGGTCGACAGGCTTTAGGGGAAGAAGTCTATTATATTACAGCTGTTACCATAATCTACATATTAAGGGAAATCGTTGCGAAAAGTAAGCTTAATTAAATGCTTGTGATATTGAGTGATTTATTGTAACACTGAAGAATTGAACGCTAGAGACTTCTTTTGTAGCTACTGACCTTTGTTAATTTATTCAAAACTCCTGCTTGCTCCGCGCGGTTTTACCCGCGTGGTACCCGTTCCCGTAGGAATATTGGGATAAAAAGTAGCCTATGTGTTATTTTAATGTATAAGCTATTATTCATATATTATTGTACCTAAAGTTTCATAAAATGCATTCAGTAATTTTTGCGTGAAAGAGTACTAAACATCCATACATACAAACTTTTGCGTTTATAGCATAGGTAAGAAAGTAAAGGATTGATCGAGATTCGTACAAAAGATTTATTTAGTTTAGCTAGGTTACCTTGCTTTGTAAAGTTAGTTATACGAAACTTACAACTATATGATATAGCTAAGGACTATACCTAAGGATTTTTGATTATGCACTATCACATGTATTACAATAGGTAGGTATACCTATACAAAAGGATAATATGATGGCTTTGTTTTACATAAAGTAAGCATGCATTTGCTGAAACTAAATTATTAAAAACGGCTAGCGGATCCTCGCGGTTTTACACGCGTTGTACCCGTTCCCGTGGAAATATCGGGATAAAATATAGCCTATGTCACTCGGGAAGAATGTAGCTTTCTAATGGTTAAAGAATTTTCGAAATCGGTCCAGTAGTTTTGGAGACTATTCGATACAGACAAACAATCAAATCTTTCCTCTTTATAATATTAGTATAGAAGTATAGATTAATTTTATGAACCGACAGTACGCTGAGTAGGTATAGTTATCGTGGTATGGTATCTACGATTTCATTTAAAAAAATGTTCATTCCATTGAATCCGTGCCTCACAAAGGAAACAGGTGGGATCTTCCAGTCATTGTACAGATAGCACCGGGCTGTCGCGGATCGGGATTTTATCAAGATTCAATTGTTCACGAGTTTTCTTTTCCACGATTTCTGTAAGTACAAATACTTAGAACGTATTTGCTGTTAAGTATTATATTTTCATTGAATAATTTTTCTTTTACTATTTTAAAACAAACGACGTTCTTCAATGAAATCATCAGTAGGTAGCGGTGTAAATATTCTTTTAACAAGTAATAGTGAGTAGGTAAGTTTAATTCTCAATTATCGCTCTCATTATAAAAGTTCAACAATCGCTCTTTATATAATCACTATCCTCAATTATCTATCTGCTTCCTGTGCATAAATTAGCGGTTTTGGTATTCATATTTTAATAGTTTTAATAGAAAAATTTGCTGAGATTTGTCTATCAATACAAACTCGATTAAACTTTTAACTATCGAAGAAAATAAAAAAAATATACGATACGTAATACTTCAATACGATACTATGTAATGTACCTACATATAAATTAGGTGCTTCATTCGCGTCAAACATATTTATTATATTTTGCCGACAGCGAAAATTTCCGACACTGATCTTCTTAGATATCAGCTAGAGTGAATCCATTAATTTGCCACGTGATCATAATAGGTTGTTCGTGAAATTTCTATCGATGAAGACAACACGAAGAAATTGTATCCTGACAACAGTGGCGTAGCGGGACTATTATAGGCGTGGGCGAAGTCGCATCAGCGAGGCCCCTTTTCTTTTGTACCCAAGACTTATCCCCACTGATATTGAAGAAAACGCACCTTTTTCGAGATAGGTATTCTCATTTTTATAAAATTATTTTATACTTATATGAAAATTTATATAATCGGTCGATCATTAACGATAATAACGTACTCAAAATAGAAGGGAGAAGCGAGGCGGGAGGAGATCCACATTTTCTCTCCTCTCCACCGATCAACAAACAAGCATCGTCACGGAACTGACACCTAGCAAATCAAGCCGGCGGGCGCTAGCGCCATCTAGCAGTGGTTTTTAGCTTAAATGCCCAAAAAAGCAGTAAACAGACGTTAGTAACGACAAGTACCATTAATAACGCTTGGGAAAAAATAGTTCAAAAAACCTTCATAACATTTTTAAAGACCTATCTAAAAACATCCCACACTAATAGGTTAAATGACAAAATTTATTTTAGTTTCAGCTCCTTATATGGAAAGCGCCCCTTGATTATTTATTTTATTATTTTTGTATAAAAATCGTAAACCGGTTCATAGAATACATCTACCTATAATATACTTACCAAGTTTCAGATATGTAGTCTTGATAGTTTCGGAATAAATTGGCTGTGACATAGAGATGGTAAAGTCAGACAGACAGACATGTCGAACGAATCTATATTATCGTTTTTTCCCAATCGATCGGCTAGGCTACTTAAGACCGAAATGTAACCATATTCTGGCAAATAAATGATTACTTACTTACTTACTTACTAGGTTACGGAACCCTACAGAAAGGTTTAGCTTGTAACTTGTGTGTTGTGTTTTAACATTACTAAAACAATATTCTTCGGCTTTTTGCTTTGCTAAAGTCCTCTAGTAAAGATTTGGAATTGTAATTAATTTTTGCTGCTAAATCCGATGCGACCGCTTGGGAATTGACAGTATGTTGACGAGCGGTCCTATCAGACCGCTTAGAAAGGGGCAGACCGCTTAGAAAGGGGCCTCGCGCGAGGTCCCTTCATATGCGAGGCCGTGGGCGTGGGGCCGCTTCGCCCACGCCTAGCTACGCCACTGCCTGACAAATATTATATTTAAGTGATCTACGATTTAGGTATTTGTTGCGACATCTCTACGGTGTGGCCGTGGAAATACCATCGCTTTAAAGAACCTTAATCAATATACTACCCTTATAATATTTACCATATTAAAAAAGACATGTGTGTTACGTTCTGGCCCGGCCACGGCGTCAAATAAGGCTGTGGTTGTGTCAGTAAACTGTACGGATAAGTACCTCGTAGTACTTCGTTGGAAAAAAAGAGTACCACAGTATTTCATCAGTTATAACACATTTTTGGTGGCCGGGCTGCAACGCATACGACCCAGCCCGGCCACGCTTCTATCGAAATAAATAGGTAACTTTACGATGCAATTTTGGTACGAGGTGATGGTACGTATTCTGTACCAACGAGAATGTGTCCGTTTCCCCTTTAAAATAGTAATTCAAACTATTTATTTTTGCATCGAAATTTCTGAAATAAAACGCCTGACATTCTTGTTTGAGCAAATTAACGTAATTTGACGTCTTGAGAGATTATCACTCAGGGCTGCCTCCATACAAAAAATTGTTTGTAAATATGAGTTTTACGAATTTTTAAGTAATAGAAATAAAACATTTTTTTTAAAAAGGGAACCGCCTTCAAGAAGAATCTTCAAACAAAATTAACAAACACTAAAAAACGAAAAAGTAATTAGAATTTTTAATTCAAAGGACGAAAATGCGTGACTTTTTCTAACTTATCTTGGTACCTACTTACTGAACTGTTTGAAGTCGGTGCCAAGTCTAATAGGTATTTGAGGTAAATACGTCCTACACCTCACGCTTGGGACCGGGTTTTTTCAATTTTTGTTATTTCACTCAGTGTAATTCGTTCCTATTCTTTTTGGCTTGGCTTGGCACCGACTTTTTTTGTTAATTTTGTTTGAAGATTCTTTTTGGAGGCGGTTACATTTTTTTAACGTTTTATTTTTATATTTTTAGTGTAAATAATCGTAGCGAAACTACATGGTGATTATGATAAATTGTTGTAATATCCTGACCGTTACGGAGTTCAGCTATCCATCTTTAGCTACTTAGATAACTTGAAGGTATACAACTGAAGGTCCATTCGTGCATATGGTATTTATAAAACATCCTATAACTATGTTGAGGAGTTTCAACTCTCATCATCAATCAGCTCACCCTAATAACCTGAAAGAATATAGGTAACTATTAGTCCAAACGTACGATTAATACTTAAGGAATTATTCTCCAGCTTCTAACGGTTAAGGAATTGTAGCTTCCATCACCAGCTCATCACTATGAGATGATCATACTACCAGGTGCAAATACTTGACTAACTTCAAAAATAAATGTAACGATGTTGCCTATATTAGAGAATTTCTCTCAATTTTCCTGGGATTTCATCTCCTGATCTTGACTTGGTGAAAATAAGATCTCGTCAGGAGTATAAACTTTCGACAAAAAAAATATTTGAAAAAGATCCTTACTTTGATGAAAATAAAGAAGTCGCCTAAATAAGCAAACTAAAGTCTCAATACGCATTATTCACGATAATTCCAGAACTTCTCGTCAGTTCTTGATGAAATTTGAATGAGACCACACGAGAAGCGTCACCTTTCAAATAAAAAAAGAAATATCCAAATCCGTTCATTAACGAAAAAGTTCTGAGGTAACACACATAAAAAATAAAAAATATACAGTCGAATTGATAACCTCCTTCCTTTTGAGTTGGTTAAAAAACGTTATATACCTATGTATGAAATAATATTAAAGAAAAAAAAACTAGGTACTATTTTTTTTTTTCAAAATCAATGTTTATTTTGTTGTCCTTAATGTATTAGTAGATACAATCAGGCTTTAAACTTCGATAACGAAAACAACAGCCACAACCGGGAACTAAGTACATAAAAAACCGGCCAAGAGCGAATCGGACTCGTGCACCGAGGGTTCCGTACCATCATTAATATAAATAAATAAAACGTGAAAATGTTTTCATCGGCGAGGCTATAGTCGTCAGAGTTTGCGGTGTAGAATAATGCAGTTTTAGGTCAGTGCTATCTCTTGACCGATAGTGGAACTAATGTAAATAATAATTGGTTTATGATTTCTGAAAAAGTTTACTATTAAGAGACATCGTTTTATTTTTCCTGTAATCTTTACATGAACTTCTATTACATATAAGAATTTCAGATTTTCTCTTTGCAAACTTCGGCGATAACAGGGAACGGTATTTTTTTACATTTTTCATCATAAGTCAAAAACTATGCAGCCTAAAACAAAAAAAAAAACAGATGTTTGAGAATTTGCAAGCAGCGCTCTTTCATATGATACTTCATAATATGCCCTAGTAGCCCCACTTCGAATTTTTAAGAAACCCTTTCAGACCCTGTTCCAAAAAAAAAAATTATAGTTTTATTTCTCTCTTATTTGCAAAATAGTTGGGCAAACGTCATCTAATTTCAAGTTGATAGCATAAGTGGTTCTCGAGTAAACCAGTTTGTGACAGACAGACAGAGTCGCACCATAAGGATTCCTTTTTACCATTTTGCTACGGAACCCTAAAAACAATAAGTCAAACTTTACCCCCAAATAACGTTATAATGAAGCGATGAGTTCGATTTATTCTTTTTATTTTTCGCATTTAAGACAGTTTGAAGATTACGTACCTATCGATGTATAAGAAGTATTAGAGAAATTCGATGCGTCTTTTTACGACTCCGTAGCACAGTAGTAGAGCATTTACTCGGACGACAGTGAAATTTCGTGGGTTTGAGTCCTACTGTGGCAAATTGCGAAACGAGATTCTCCTTGATCTTTTCTAATACCTATGGTATAGTTATGTCGCACGGTTCAGTTTCAAAAACTTTATTTATTATTTTAATATGCCCATAAAAAGGGACCACCATACTATAAATGTTTCAAATCTATATCACCCTTCCGAAATGTATAAGAAAATATATTTACTCTTCTTTACGAAAACCTTTTTGTATTGAGGCAGCCCTGACTGCTAAGCTTTTAAAATATTTTGGGGTCTTAGAAACTATTTACACTAAACAAAATGTAAGTGGAAAAAGACCAATGGGAAAAGATAGATGTATAATTTATAAATTTTTATCAAATTTTAACTAAGCCTAGTTTAAATCATATGAGCCATTGCGCCTACAAAAAAAAATATACAGAAGACGTCAAGTTACGTATATTGCTCAATCAACAATATCAGGCGCTTTATTTCAGAAATTTCAATGCCAAAATATATTGTTTTAATTACCATTTTAAAGGGGAAAGGGACACATTCTCGTTGGTACAGAATACGTACCATTACCCCGTACCAAAATTGCATCGTTAAGTTATCTATTTATTTAGATAGAAGCGTGGCCGGGCTGGGTCGTATGCGTTGCAGCCCGGCCACCAAAAATGTGTTATAACTGATGAAATACTGTGGTACTCTTTTTTTCCATCAAAGTACTACGAGGTACTTATCCGTACCGTATACCGACACAACCACAGCCTTTGTTGACATCGTGGCCGGGCCAGAACGTATCACACGACAATTTTATCAATTTATGTCAATGAATTCTTACAATGATAGTGAAATGGCATCTAGTACGAGATTTTATTTTATATTACAATAAGGCAACGATTTATGTAATTATGATACATTATGCAATTTCCATATTTACGAAATTAATAAATAAAAAATAAGGAATGTTTAGCTTAATATTTCTTTTATTTCTTTTTCTGTATCACATCTCATCAGCCAGATCCTTTGTGAAAATAGAGGGAATGAAAATCACTTGATTACATTCGCCACCAATTAAGTTAATTTACTAAACTACCCTTTCGATCAGGTTACCTGAGAACAGTTTCAACTGAACACTGAATTGTTGAAACGTTTCCTGATTTCAATAAGTAATCCTGCCTTTAGTATCTAAGCTATGACTTTTTGTACTGTATGAGGACGAACATACATATGTCAGTTTTTAGGTATGTGCTAACGTTCTGGAGAAGTGGTATTGCTTCTCTAGAACAAGGGAGAGGTTACGATGTTGCAGCAGAGCAAACACTGCAATAGTGCGGCGCTGACAGTCATGTCGATGGTAAACAATAATAGTAAATTATAGTCTAAAGTTTATGTCTAAGTATAGATATTACTATGTAGTTGACATTGATGAATATAATTTTAACTGCTACACTCTTCTTTCAAGTGTAGGTAAATACTTGTCCTATTCTGAATAATGGAAAACATGCATCAGTTTCGATGTTACTTTCTGAGCCGTTTGGTTTCCAGTTGCTTAACTGCTATAGTAGGTATCTTTGTTTCTACAATGATCTGCTAATGTAAAAACAATAAGTGTCTTTTACACCAGCGTTACCAGCCGATCTACATAATTCTAATATGTAGGGGAGAAGAAGGACACTTGATCCGTCAGGGAGACATGGTACAGACATTTTTAAGAACTACTGTAGACCTGGCATTATTTAATACGAGCAACACTGTTTAGTCTATAGTATGTACATGTAGACTTTCTATCACAGTGACATCTAACATAACAAAGTACAATGCGACAACGTTTTCTGTTCCGGTGATAATCTTTGGAACTTTCATACGACAGTCTATTTTGGCAGCTAATTTCGTATTGCAAGTGGCTCCTCTGTCACGGATGTCACCGGAACAGACAGGAGTGTGGGACTTTGACAGCCGTGACAGAGGAGCCACTTGTAATACGCAGTTTTTGACAGTGTCAAAGTGGACTGTCGTATGAAAACTGTTTTAGTTCCAAAGATTATCACCGGTACAGAAAAGCTTGTCGCACTATATAGTCCCACTGTCCTGTCTGTTCCGGTGACAGCCGTGAAAGAGGAGCCACTTCAATGTCAATTGACCGTCCTTCGTATGAAAACTGTTTAGTTCCAAAGATTATCACCGGAACAGAAATGCTTGTCCCACTATATTGCCGGTGCGCAATGTTTTTTACGACGTCATCGGCGTCGTAGATAATTTTCTTTTGTATTTGAGTGAGTATTTTGGTTATTTATATTCATCATCAGTCATTGTAAGTCCCCACTACCGGGGCACTGGCCTTCCTTATGAATGGATAAGGAGAATGGGTCATCATAACCCACCATGCGGACCCTGTGCGGGTTGGTGGGTATTAACGACTGCAAATGCAGTCGGGACCAACGGCTTAACGTGCCATCCGAAGCATAGAACGGCTCGAGATGAAATTTTTTTGGACACCCATCCCGTGACCGATCGTTGCGAAAGTTGCTTAACCTCAACGATTGTAGGCCAAGCGCGCTAACAACTACGCCACGAGCTCCTCAGTGCGCTACGGGCTCCTCGTTTCATCATTTCATATTCATTTAACAGTACATGTTAAATACTTTGAAAATGTTGTAAAAATTATGTGGTTATAATAAGTCTTGGGAGACTTGGTACAATTTTGTATCGATGAACAGAAAAGTATAGCAGCATAAGAAAGCGTTAGAGACAGAATGTTCTTTTAGAATTTCTGAGTTTTATGTTGAGTTTTAATATACTTACTTCATGATTAGGACAATTCCTAGATAAACACTTATAAACTCTTTCAGTACTTGAATTAATGCTCAAAAACAAAAGGGGGGGATCAAGTGTTCCTCTTCTTCTATACATCATCATGTCAGCCGAACGACGCCCACTGCTGGGCATAGGCCTCCCCTAAGGATATCCACAACGATCTGTCCTGCGCTGCCCGCATCCAGCGGCTTACCGCGACCTTGACTAGATCGTCAGTCTACTTTGTAGGGGGCCTACCCACGGAGACATTGAGGTATTTCAGACGCGAATATATGTCAGAGCTTCCCGAACGCTGCCCATCCGAGCTGGATTCGACGATTTTTCCATAGAGTAGAATTATGTAGACCCATTGCCATTGTCGGTATGAAAATAATGACAAAACGGTAATCTATCGAGTTTTGAGACATGACTACTACGGCGCGGCGTGAACAATCGCAAAGTCGCCAGCTTTGTGTTACCCGGCTTTACATTTCGCTGACATTCCTTCGGACAGCTAATGTTCATACGAATGTTTTGTTTTTATTATGAGACAGCTGCGAGAGGACTGCTACGTTTTTTTTTCACGAAATTGTTGGATAGATCCCGTAAATATGTTTTACTCCACTCCCACGTTTGTTTGAACTTTTTCCACACTATTGGTTCGAGAGCAGTTCTATCTAGTACAAAATTATTGATGCATTACTCTTCGATCAACAATAGTACGTGTTATTGTTGATCGAAGTGCATACTTTAAATATTATGCTGCTCTATCAAAGAATATATACACTACTCTATTGCTCCAAAACTATCCGTTGTCAAACACTGTAGGTATGTTATCGTCTTGGTTATTTTTATATGTTTATCATGTATGTATTAACAAAAAAGTATTAAATTATTCACCCTTAATATTTTTATTAGTACCTACCTACAATAATTTCTAGGAGTGACACTATTCCTCAATACGAACAAATTGTGTAACGGGATCATTCACGAAATAAAATAATATCATGAATGAAGGCATATGTATGTAAGTACCTTCATGGTGGAATTCTTTTATTCCACCTGGTGGGATAGTACTTGAAGCAATGGAGATGGTAAACATTCAAAGAAACTAAGTATATTGTTTTTTGCAAAGGAACAAAGTTGAATTCAAGGAATTAAAAAAGAAACTGGCATACATACGCACATACATACATACACTCCTTTTTTGGGCAGTCGTGTAAAAAAGCAGATTTTCCATAGAAAAGTACAATACCGACTCGACTGGACATCGAATGATGAGGATGAAACCATGATGTCGTTAACTACCCTAATTACAACCTAGGATTAAACTGAGTTTAATTAAACTAAGGTCCGCGAAATAAGATTGATAGTTTCGATATCCTTTGGATTAAAGTAAGTACTTAGGTAACTCAAAACTCAAAGAAGCTTTTTTAGGGCTCCGTAGTCGAAAGGCAAAAAACGGAACCCTTATAGATTCGCCCTGTCTGTCTGTCTGTCTGTCTGTCCGTCCGCCCGTCGTATGTCACAGTCACTTTTTTCCAAAACTATTAGGACTACACACTTGAAACTTGGTATGTATATGTATTCTGTTAACCGCTTTACAAAATAAAAACAAAAATAAAAAATTAAGGGGGGTTCTCCATACATGGGACTGAAACTGAAAAATATGTTTTTATCAAACATGGTATTGGGTGTTGGGGTGTCTATAGATAGGCCGTTAAAAATGACATACAAGTTTCTAAAATCATTTTTTCTCAAAGTCAATATTTTGAAAGATAGAGCCTTCCAAAGTGGTAAAATGTGTGTGCATGTCCCCCTCTAACTTTTGAAATAAAAGAGTGAAAAATCTAGAAAAAATATATGCTGTAGATCTTAATAAAAACTTTCAACGAAAATTGGTTTGAACGATTTAAAGTACTTAAGTACTTTTTGAAATATAACAAAATTTTCAAATACCGCAAATGTAACTTTGCCATTCATACAGACACTATGAAAAATAAAGTTATACTTTGCTGACGAAAAATGATAGTGGAATTTTGGCTAAGTATATACAACCGGTACGTTAAGTGGGTACGGAACCCTTCATGGGCGAGGCCAACTCACACTTGTTTGCATTTGAAGAATTACTGGCGATTATTGAATATTTATTCAAAAGATAAATCGTCGACAGTACACTACGAAACTCTACCGTATTATTAACGCTAAAAGTGTAGGCTTTAATATGTAAACTTTTTGTGCTGCCAATAGCACGCACACACACGTTTTATTAAATAACTAAGTACATTTTAAAATTATTTTTACTTTCCTGCATTCCCAATTCAATTTTATTTAATTCAAAATTAAGTATTAGAAAACGCTCCGAAATTTTGTACAAATATAAAAAAGAATGTCACGGTTTGTGGAAAGAGCACTTCAACGAAACTTCTTTAATAAAAGGTAAGTATTTGGTACAAAACAATGCAGAGTGAGCCTCCTCGTATACCTTGGTGTGCAAATGTCAGTGTGTGTAGGAAATATGTTGTACTTTTACATAGATTACGATCCGGACACATCCCGTGTAATAAGTTTGCACACTTAGGCCCGATTTCACCAATGATATTTAAACGCGATTAACGCTAAACGTGTTTAAAACGTATTTCTGTCCCTGTCACATTCAAACAGATGACAGAGACAGAACTATGTATTAAACACGTTTAGCGTTAATCACGTTTAAATATCAGTGATGAAAGTCGCCCTTAATGAAGAAAACTGACTCACCTCACTGTGACACGTGTGGTAAAACAGACGATGTGCAACATATGTTGACGGAATGTGTCAAAAATTAAAGGGAGAGACAGCAATTAATTTGTTACTTAAATCTGACGGTATCTGATGTGGGAGTTTTCCAAACTATTTTGGCGGATCCCGCATCGGATGCAGCCAGGCTTGTGTGTGATTTGGTGCAAATACTTATTTAATGTGTTGTGAAACTAAGTTAAGGGTATAATGGGGCTGACATACTCTGTGTAAAAGTTCCTTAATTAAATAAAGAATAAAAAAAAAATATTAGAAAAATTCGACCCGTCTCCCATCGGCGCTAATTGTGAGATGGTCGATTTTTTTCTATTTACAATATTTTCAACCAAGTACTTATACGGTCATAGTGTCCCTGAAATTAAACATTCTCAGCGATCGGAGAAATGCGCCTTTGTGACCCGTTCCTCCGGTTTTCCACTTATTAACTCCACATGACTAGTTCGCTTGGAAAATTGACTCACTTCGGCTTCCAACCCCCGCCAACTATTTCGAATAGGCCCGATTTAATAAAAGAGTCGGACCGTCTCTGTAGAAATGGCTATCTGTGAATGTAATTTTAAGTATAGCACGTATTAGTTTAAAATGCGTTAAAAAATAATGAATCATTTTAGGGTTCCGTAGCCGAATGGCAAAAACGGAACCCTTATAGATTCGTCATGTCTGTCTGTCTGTCTGTCTGTCCGTCCGTCCGTCCGTCCGTCCGTCCGTATGTCACAGCCACTTTATTCCAAAACTATTAAGGCTACACAGTTGGAACTTGGTAAGCAGATGTATTCTATAAACCGCTTTACGATTTTATAACAAAAATTAAAAAAATATAAAAATTAAGGGGGTCTTCCCATACATGAAACTGAAACTAAAAAATATTTTTTTACTCAAATATATTCGTGTGGGGTATCTATAGAAAGGTCTTTAAAAATGACATAAAGGTTTTTTAAACCATTTTTTCTTAAAGTCGATATTTTGAAAGATACTGCCTTCCAAAGTGGTAAAATGTGTGTCCCCCCTTCCTCTAACTTTTGAAATAAAAGAGTGAAAAATCTAGAAAAAATATATGCTGTAGATCTTAATAAAAACTTTCAATGAAAATTGGTTTGAACGAGATATAGTAAGTACTTTTTGAGATACAACACATTTTCAGAAACCGCAAATGTAACTTTGTCATTCATATAAACACTATTAAAAACAAAGTTATTTTTTGCTGGCAAAAAATGAAAGTGTTATTTTGGCTTGGTGTAGGTAATAATGTCAGATAATGATGTAAGGAAGTGATCAGTAAATGGTAAAAAAATCAGCTTACGATGTGTACCGTATTTTTTGATATTGATAACGATATGTAACGATCGACGACCGATTTGGCGCAGGGGTAGGCTACCCACCTTCTGCGCAAGTGGTCTCGGGTTCGATTCCCGAACAAGACAAATATTTGTGTGCATGAACATGTCTATTTGTCTTGGTCTGGGTGTTTACTATGTATATTAAGTATGTATTTACAAACAAAAAGTATTTAAGTATATATTTATCCGTTATCAAGTTTTCCATTATACAGTTTCTTAATGAAATTAAATTGGGCTTAGATAATTGGTGTGAATGTAAGTTATTTATTTATTTATTTATTTATAGGTACAATTTGATGATGATGATGTATGTGTGCGCCTATGTCTGTCTGTTACTCTCTCTGTCCCGCAAAATATACTGAACAATAGGTACTAATATAGCTGATACATCGGAATAACACAGCCTGCTACAATTTATAAAGATTTTGTGTAATTGTCATTCAAATGAATAACTTAGGAGTAACCGCAAAAAATTACCTGGTCTCCAACAAAAAATGGGACAGTTAAAAAAAAAGAAACGGTATGCCAATTTTAGTGTTCGGTTGTTTAGAAGTGCGCCACATGTTGAAATGGCTGTCAATTGGTATTGACCTTAAAACAATAAAAAATAAAAACCTTTCTGTTATGTTGAGAGCTTGGTTAGCCACCGTTTATTATTTGTCATTTGTTTCGATTAATATTTTTAAGTTAAATATAGTTAAGTCAAATGTAAAAGGCAGTGAAATAATCTGAAACATAGTTTTATTATTTGAATTTTATCAAAAGTAAACGTTATTACTCATTAGTTTTGATTTCTTTTTACATTCTGAATAGTTTTAAAGTTAAATGATTAAGGTAGCATTTTTATATAATAGGTCTTTACCTATGAAATTGCCGTTTTGTATGGAGATTTCTGTAATTATTTTTTTTCCATACTAACGTTTTTGTTATTATTTAACGACTAATATTAAGTAAATTTACAAAATTTTACACACGTATTTATGGACATTTTAACTACTAAATGACACATTCGTTAAGAGAAAAAAAAAATTTTTCACTAAGTTACTACTAATAAAGTACGAAATTCTGGAAACAAAAATAGTCGTAACTTTCGGAATAAGTTTTTTCTATGTAAATAATCAAAAATCGTGGTTATTAAATTATCAAAAGTTGCTCGATACGGTCTTAATGTAACGCAATATTAAAGAAATTATATATTTCTAATATTATAAAAGTTGTTAAGTTTTATGTACAAAAGAAAAAAACGGCAATTTCATATGTAAAGACCTATTATTTATTACTTTCGTGTTATCAACGACTGAAAGGTAAGTAGGTAGGTACCTATATGTTTTCTTTTTGGGTGCTGTTGGAAGGTTGCAATTGTGTTGGTTTGGTATTTTATATGTAGTAAAATAGTCATCAAGGTTTACAAGTAATTTGATATGATAAGTAAGTACCGACGAATAGTTTAAAAGCGCCATAGAAACTTAGTGTACGCGGAGAGCTAAAAAATTAATTCTGTACTTATATTGTAGAACCGTGTTTTTTACCGTCTAGACATTATTTTTAAGTAGATATATTAAGTTACATTTTGCTGACGAAAAATGATAGTGGAACTTTGGCTAGGTATAGGCAATCGGTACGTTAAGTGTGTACGGAACCCTTCATGGGCGAGTCCAACTCGCACTTGGCCGATTTTCATTTTCATTCAATACCAACATAATTATTTATCTTTATTCAAACAGTATAAGTAATACCTAAAAGCCATCTCTAAAACGAAACTTTCATTATGTGAATATCTGATAGAAAATTTTACTTTTTCAAACAAGTTATTTAAAAAAATATTTTAGAGGCATATGTGCTAAATGTTTTGGCCGGTGCTTAATAAAATTTTTAATAAATACAGCCCGTACTCTCTGCGAACTTTTCCAATTTTCGTCCGCATTTATCGCAGCATTCGCTTTTGTTGAGTAGGCGACTTGTACTGCTGAGCCCGACTTGTGTTCGCATTTAAAAGTCTCGCCAAGTTCACCTACATACATACTTCACAAAAAGAGGTTTATTTCAAACGCAGATTGTTTTACGACTTTCATTACCGATGTGAATCTCATTGATAAAATACTAAATTCGTGACCGTTGTTAAAGGTTAAGTCTGTGTTTAGTCAAACAGTCTAGTCAGTAGGTTTCAAAGTCCATTTTAAAGTTTTTCTAAAAGCCACGGTATCTGATAAATGTGGTTGACTGAAGGTGGCAAGGTAACTATTTATAATTTGTTGTCGAGTGTCTGGTAGCACTTGAATTGTTTAGAATTATGATTGATGATTAGAGATATAAGAAAACCACTTGCCCTGCAAGTAGCTGTCAGGCGGATTTCTTTTCGATCACAATTTTTCGTATAGGTACCTCCATAAAAATAATTTGAAATTTTAAAGACACAATTCTGTTTAGGTTTACTACAAATAAGGTGTTCAATGCTTATGAATAGTTACAGCACATTCACGTAGTAGCTTGTACTTCTGGACTCGCCTGCGGCCGGATATAACAGTCTCCAGCAGTTGCCAGGTCCCCACTCTGCAGATAACTGAATTCAGTACGATTGTTCGACACACATTTTATTTGGTTATTCCCGATGTTTTTCGAGTACACATGGCGAATGCAAAATTGGCGGCAAAAAGAACTTTTATACTATAAGTTGCTCCTCGTGTAGAACGGAGGCTTTTCAGATGCATATTTAGAATGGGTTTGAATAAAATAATTAATGTTGTATTGGTTTGTTAAAAATTATGATATCTAGCGCACTTGTAAACCCTACCACAGAATATATAATAGTACTAACGACCCTACTATGGCCCACATTGACCGATTCCAACCAGATTTTCTAGGAATCTCGTCCAACAGGTCCACACCTTAACCGGCGGCGATACCATAATACGTTAATAATACGAGAAAATGTTGGATTGAATAAATTTCATAGATTCTACACCTAAATGCGGTCAGTGGTTGGACTTAAGACTACTATTGCGCCAGATCTCATAAGTAGAAACGTTCTGGTGCAACAGAAATATATGCTACATTTTCTACGACCAAATGTAGTCGTGGAATGATGTCTCGGCAAGTGTGTGCATGACGTCCTTCCGCTGCAAAGACGCGATGAAATTGTGGCATCAAAGTGAATATTCACACACTGTGCAGACACTTTTCACATCTTGAAAATCCAGCTGATTCTGCTAAAATACAAAAGAAACATCTTCGGGAAAATAAAAACATAAGCTCTACATTTTATCTAGTGAATAAGAAAACATCTGTTCTTATCTGTTCTTTCAATTGTTAAAGATAAGTTAATAAAACTGTTAATATATTTCTTGCAAATAAACAACTTTGCAGATAATCAGGAAAGAATTTATTTAACCTTTGCTACTATACTAAACTAATTAGTTTGCAGCTCCGTTCTGGGACTGATAAGTCTAATTAGCATAAAAATGTTAAAGCACATAAACTAGATAAAGTGTAGTTCAATAGAAGTTAGGTACCTACTTAATAAGTAAACAAAGATAATTATGTAATTTTTATAACGACTAATAAATGTTATTTACTACTTAAAAATCATAATTCTTACTGAACTTGAATATTATAAAACGTCTGCAACGTTAAGATAAAACATTGAGTATTTATCTTATTCTTTAGTATAAAAAACACGGAACTGAAGGTATGTGCTGATGAACGTACGTACAAATGTGCAACACAGATGCAGCAGCAAAAGTCGAGTTTTCAAAATATTTAACGCTCGAGAAAAGCAACAGATGAAACAGTGTGCAACTCGGCGTAACTCCCCGCGTTGTCGGCGCGGTGACAAACTGTGGCGGCGAGCACAATTTTCAGATAGTTTTCGCTGAAATAGAAATAACTGCAAAGTCCCCCATATTTCACACGTGTTATATGTCTGTCACACACACCTGTGATTATCTGTATGCATTTGATGTAGATATGTGCAGAAAAAAGTGTGTATTTAGTCAATTATCAAACATGAACTTTTAATTTAGATGCTTTGAACCTTGGTTTTGTGAAAACAGCTAATTTAATGTAATTCTATCAAAATATCCTATCACTTGCTGCTGGCAATTCTTATGCAAGAGAATTTTCAATTGACAACAAATGAAAGAATAGATAAGTATACCTACCTGCTAGGTATACGTAATTGAAAATCCTCTTGCATAAGAATTGCCAGCAGCAAGTGATAGGATATTTAGTAGGGCAGGGCAGAACAACCAAATTCATTCTTGTATAAAATAAGTATAGTATTGTTATATTGACGACCTCCGGACGTTTTCGACATAGCAGCATCTATCTCTAGAGGTCCCGGGTTTGATATCCGGTCGGGTAAATATTCAAAAGGAACTTTTCAATATTTCCTCGGGTCTGTGTGTATGTGGCAAAACCCATCGTTGTTTTAAATCTCCATAATACTAGTGCTCAAGCTACTATAGTTTGTTATTGGAACAATGTACGTGATAGTGTCTAAGATTTATAAAAAAAAAATGTTTTATGATTAAAATAAGAACAAAGGTATTTTCAAATACTTATCCTATGAAGCACGAATCTAATACCTATACCTACTATTTTAAATATATTCTGACAGTCCCAATGGATCACGAAAATAAACAACATCGTCTTTCTGCTAGAATAATAATGCACATATTTGTTTACTGAATATTTGATTTCTGTTTGCAAGGGCGGTACATTATTCAAATGAAAGCTGGAAAAGGAAGCCAAATAAAAGCGTGTAATAGCAAATCATCATTTAGGTCATTATGATAATCTGTTGCGAAGTTTTTAAGATAATGGGGCTACTTGAGGCTTGCAGACCAAATTTGCAAGTACACACATTCAGTTTTTATAACATAAAACCAATGAGATAATGGGCCATTCAGATTTTAGACTTTGATTAAACAACAAAAAAATAATTGTACGTACACTACATTCAGTGAAGCAAAAGACTTTTAGTAAACAATCGTGATATTATGTCTCCTTATCTAAGAAATGCATTTAAAATAAGAAAGATGATTTTGTCATACATTATTTATTTCATTACTTATATGAAAACATGAAGTTACTTTGAATAAATAAGTGTTTCATATTTTTATTAAGTATTTCATTTTATATTAAGGCTAGGATTCCCGAAAATAGGATAATGGATTACTCGCAAAGCTTGGTAACATTTCAATGTCATTCGGGATTTTATTAAATATTTTACTAACAATACCAAAGGAACTATTTGTAAATAATGTAGTTTTATATCTAAGGGCGCACAATTTGTTCCCTCGTCCTTAATTATTTCTGAAAAAGTGGAAAAAAAGTAAAGTGGTGATTTTGCATGACAAATACCGTTACTATATAAATAAAACACTTTCACGGATTTTTTTCACGCAATTTATTCAACAACTTAGTTAAATTTGAGTTGTTTTTTTGAGATTTTTTGGTTTATCCGACGTTTCGGCACCTTTCCAGGGGCCGTGGTCACGGAAAACTACCCACTATTTTTTGATTTTAATAAAAGAATATACCCACTCTAATTGTCTTTGCTTTTCGTTCGGAAAACAGGATACGGTTAGGTGTTGATTATTTTAAAATTATATTTAATTATAACAAAATGATGTATTAATTTAATATTTTGATTTGTTTAAGTAATTAGGATAATAATTATTTATAGCAAAGCAAAAAGTTACTGACTCGACCACCAGTTCACAAAAGTTGGAGCCCTTCGGAGAAAGAACTGGCAAGAAAACTACACGAAGGGGGACGATCTCCGTTTATTAAAATTATTTGCAAAAAGAACTAACCGTATCTTTAGTTCTTGCTTAACTAAGTTGTTGAATAAATTGCGTGAAAAAAAATCCGTGAAAGTGTTTTATTTATATGGACAGTTCGCGCAGAAATCTAAGATGTGTTTAAATACCGTTACTTCAAAAATTTATCGTTGGGATAAATCGATGGAAGCGTCAAAATATTAAGTTGTTTAAAAACTGGATTGCAACTATCAGTAGGCTTTAGACCGTTTATGGCCCTTACACAATATCTTTTTGCACTTTAAAGACCACAGTTTTGTTAGAGGAATCACCCCAAAATATTATGCTATATCTTAATATGGGTTCTATGTATCCATGATTGGCCATACCTAACAACAGTTTTTGTTATTTAAATTTTTACTTTTTTTGCATTCACAATGTAATTTTTATGGTTGAAAAATGGAAAATGAAGTATTTAGAAAAAGTCCCATCGGAGCTGGTTGTGAGACGGGTCGATTTTTTCTAAATACGTACTTCATTTTCCATTTTTCAATAGTTTTTGTGTTTGAAATTTTGGAAAACTTGTATAAGACATAAGTAGGTAGACGTATTTAGTCTTTTACAAAGCATTTCTGTATGAGACTTCCAGTTCATTTGATAGTCAATTTGGACACCCAGAAATTTAATGTTAGAGACTGATTCTATTACATTACATGGTCATTAGCTTTTAAAGACACATTTGGTAGAAGTTTTCTGTCTAAAATGCATATTTTTTGTTTTATTAGTATTAAGTATCAGGTTGTTTCTTTCCAACCAGTCATTAAGTTTTGTGATGGTATTATTTATTTCTTCTTCATAAGTGTGACTATCAATACATTTGATTATGGCAGTGCTGTCATCGGCAAACATTATCATAAGGTGTTCAATAGCCTTTAGAAGGTCATTAAAATAATATAATAAAGAACAAAGGCCCTAATGGACTGCCTTGTGGTACGCCTACCTCTACATTTCTGCAGTCTGACGAATAATTCTTTCTTATCCCTAATTCCTCACATAACTTTGAATGCATCCCCCACCCCCTCTGACTTTTAAAATAAGAGAGCAAAAAATCTTACTTAAATATAATATATAAGTACTTACTGTAGATCTTATTAAACACTTTCAACAAAAATTGGTTTGAACGACAAATACCTAGCAGTTTTGAGATATAACACATTTTCTAAAACAGCAAATATAACTTTGTCCTTCATACAAACACTACGAAAAAGGCTAGGTGTATGTAACCGGTACGGTAAGTGGGTTCGGAAACCAGTGGGTTCGGAAACCAGAGAGTTCGACTCGCATCACATTGGTTTTTCTTAATGATTTACCAAAGTAAAAAAATTAAGCGATACTAAATATACACTGCCTGCCAAGCGTGGCGATTATGGCACAACCCCCCCCCCCCCCCCCCTAAAATGACAACACAACCAACATATCGGCCCCCAGTCCCCAGCGGCCCCGCTATTCCTAGCTACGGTAGCGGCTACGGTAATGGCGGGGCAGGGGGTGCTAAGAATCTCCGGGTAGGCTCCGGCTACCAACACCGACGACTCCACCTGGCAACCTACAACACGCCCACATTGAGGCTCGACGCGAACGAAGCTCGTAGAATTGGAAGAGGCAATAAGTAAGTTACATTGGGATATCATTGGGTTATCTGAAGTCCGAAGAGAGGGGGAGGACTCGATAACCCTGCAATCCGGTAACTTACTTTACCACCGGGAGGGCGACCTACAGTCCATTGGTGGTGTCGGGTTCATCGTCCACAAGTCCCTTGTGAACAACGTGATCACCATCGGAAGTGTGTCGAGCAGGGTAGCGTACCTGATACTCAGATTATCGCTGAATGTTATCCAGGTCTACGCTCCGACCTCGACACACGACGATGTCGAAGTGGAGGCTATGTATGAGGAGATCTCTAAAGCCATGCATAGCTATAAAACCCACTACACGGTTGTGATGGGGGATTTCAATGCAAAGTCGGGGCAACGTTGCGGTGATGAGCTGAGAGTGGGGCAATTTGGATTTGGGCAACGGAACGATAGAGGTCAGATGCTGGCAGACTTCATGGAGAGGGAGAACCTCTATATGATGAACTCCTTCTTTAGGAAGCCCGTAAGCCGCAAATGGACCTGGATCAGTCCGGACGGTAAAGTCAAAAATGAGATCGATTTTATCATGTTGACGAAGAAGCACATATTCAATGATGTCAGTGTGATCAACGCTGTTAAGACAGGAAGCGATCACCGTATGGTAAGAGGCACATTGAATATCGATGTCAAGCTCGAAAGATCGCGACTGATAAAATCCACGCTCCGACCAATACCAGCTCAAATTCAAAACCCCGAGTGCTTTCAGTTCGAGCTTCAAAACCGCTTCGAAGACCTTGAGAACAGCATAGACGTGGACGATCTATACAACATGGTGGTGGATACTGTCCGCACGGTAGGGTCTAAGTACTATAAAACCCGCCGTCCCAAATTGAAGAAACTCTCCAGTCAGACTCTCCTACTCATGGATCAGGGACACGAAATGAAGCTGCAGAACTCAGCGGATGCTCATCGTTATCGGCAGCTCAATAGACAGATATCTAAGTCCTTGACGCGCGACCTTCGCCAATTTAATACCGAGCGTATTAAAGTAGCCATTGAGCGGAACAAAGACTCCAAAGTGTTCGTGAGAGATCTGTCTATCGGGCAAAGCCAATTGACGAGGCTGAAAACTGAGGAAGGTAGCATCGTTTCGTCAACACCTGAAATCCTGAGGGAGATGGAGAGTTTCTATGGACAGCTATATTCCTCGCAAACACCTGTTGAAAGCAAGGCTAGAGACCCTAGAGCCAAGCTTACCCGACACTATACCGAAGATATCCCGGACGTCAGCCTGTACGAGATTAGAATGGCTCTCAAGCAGCTCAAAAACAACAAGGCGGCGGGTGATGACGGAATCACAACAGAACTTCTGAGAGCGGGCGGTAAGCCGATACTTTAGGTCCTCCAGAAGCTCTTCAACTATGTCATCCTCGAGGGCAAAACGCCAAAGGCATGGGGCAGAAGCGATGTGATGCTGTTTTTTCAAGAAGGGTGATAAAACTCTCTTGAAGAACTATAGACCCATCTCGCTTCTGAGCCATATCTATAAGTTGTTTTCGAGAGTCATTACGAATCGTATCGCTCGCAGGTTCGATGACTTCCAACCTCCCGAACAAGCCGGGTTCCGGAAAGGCTACAGTACCATAGACCACATTCATACGCTGCGGCAAGTTATACAGAAGACCGAAGAGTATAACTTGCCACTTTGCTTGGCGTTCATGGACTATGAGAAAGCCTTTGATTCGATCGAGACCTGGGCCGTGCTGCAGTCTCTCCAGAGGTGCCAAATAGACTACAGGTACATCGAGGTGCTGAGGTACCTATACCAAAACGCCACCATGTCGGTCCGATTACAGAACCAGAGCTCTAATCCTATCCAACTACAGCGAGGTGTGAGACAGGGAGATGTCATCTCTCCCAAACTGTTCACAGCTGCGTTGGAGGATATTTTTAAGCTGCTGGACTGGAAAGGATGCGGCATCAACATCAATGGCGAGTACCTAACACATCTACGGTTTGCCGATGATGTAGTTCTTATGGCTGAGACCTTGGAAGACCTGAACACAATGCTCGAAGATCTCGGTAATGCTTCGCAAAGAGTGGGTCTTAAGATGAACATGGACAAGACGAAAATCATGTTCAATGCCCATGTTGCACCCGCTCCAGTTAATGTTGGGAACATTAGACTCGAAGTTGTTGACCACTATGTTTACCTAGGACAGACGGTCCAGTTAGGTAAGTCCAACTTTGAGAAAGAGATCTCTCGTCGAATCCAGCTCGGATGGGCAGCGTTTGGGAAGCTCCGACATATATTCGCGTCCGAAATACCTCAATGTCTCAAGACGAAAGTCTTTGGCCAGTGTGTGTTGCCAGTACCTAATGACCTATGGAAGTGAGACGTGGTCTTTTACTATGGGTCTCATAAGAAGGCTCAAAGTCACCCAGCGAGCAATGGAGAGAGCGATGCTTGGTATTTCCCTGCTCGATCGAATCAGAAATGATGAAATCCGCAGGAGAACTAAAACAACCGACATCGCTCGAAGGATTGCATCATTGAAGTGGCAGTGGGCGGGACACATAGCGCAGAGAACCGATGGCCGTTGGGGCGGAAAGGTTCTTGAATGGTGACCGCGTGCCGGACGACGTTCCGTGGGCAGGCCCCCTACAAGGTGGACCGACGATCTGGTCAAGGTCGCGGGAAGCCGCTGGATGCGGGCAGCGCAGGACCGATCGTTGTGGAGATCCTTGGGGGAGGCCTATGCCCGGCAGTGGGCGTCGTTCGGCTGACATGATGATGATGATGATGAAATATACACTATTTTTATTTCTAAATAGTTGCTTTGCTCTTGAATTATGAGGCCTGAGAAAATGGGGTAGGAAGTGCTATGAATTATTGTATCGCTTATGCACTATTTCATAACCTCTTTTGTAAACGGGGCGGCCGGATAATCATTTATTACTAACGTCTTCTCTTTCCCTAGCAGTATGTTATTTGGTGGTCTATCGATGATAATATCGATATTATGCTGAAACAAAATGTAGGTACAACTGCGTGCTGAAATTTATATTGTAGTAAGCTTCGAGCAACGGGGCCTTCCGTCCCGGAAGGAAGGCCCGCGTTACTCGAAGGTAGTAAGTAACCTACCTTGGTTTGGTTGTTTTTATAAAAACATTGACACTTATGCTTGCATCTTAAAATACAACAATCTATATATATAAAATTGAGGGGACATAACTCACTCATCACGAAATCTCGAAGACTACTGGACCAATGAAGATGTAATTTGGCAGGAAGGTAGATTATGCCTAGGCGACGTCCGCTAAGAACGGATTTTAGGAAATTCCCCCCCGAAAGGGGTAAAAGGGGGGGGGGGGTTAAGGTTATATGGAACTTCCTCATTTATGGATTTAGAAGCATGAAAATTGGTACGTTGGATATTGGTTACGACCGAAAATGATCTGAGTAAGCAGAGTAAAAAAAACTCCCCCTTAATAGGGTAAAGTGGGGAGATAAAGTTAATATGGAACTTCTTCATTTCTGAACTTGGAAGTATGAAAATTGGTATGTTGGATACTGGTCATGATTAAAAATGATCTGCGTATGCGAAGTTATAAAAAACCCTTAATAGGGTAGAAAGGGGGATTAAGGCTTAAGTATATGAAAACTTCCTCATTTCTGGACTTAAAAAGTACGGAAATTGGTATGAAGGATACTAGGTCAAGATTAAAAATGATCTGCGTATACGAAGTTATAAAAAACCCTTAATAGGGTAGAAAGGGGGATTAAGGCTTAAGTATATGAAAACTTCCTCATTTAATGGGGTAAAACGGGCGGATTAAGCTTATATGGAACTTCCTCATTTCTAAACTTAGAAGTATGAAAATTGGTATGTTGGATACTGCTCACGATTGAAAATGATCTGCGTATGCGAAGTTATAAAAAAAACCCTTAATAGGGTAGAAAGGGGGGATTAAGGCTTATATGAAAACTTATTCATTTGGACTTGGGAGTATGGAAATTGGTGTGAAGGATACTAGGTCATAATTAAAAATGATCTGCGTAGGCAAAATAAAAAAAACCCTAATAGGGTAGAAAGGGGGGGCTAATATTTATATAGGGTGGGTGAGGGGTAAAACGGCTAAATCGATCGGGATAATTGAACTCTGGCCGGGAATATTTCATACGGTTTTTTTAACTCGGGAAAAGTACAGTTTCCCGTGGGATCCATTGTTTTTTGTTCACTTTTTATAATGAAGCATGGGTCCCATGACAGCTCATTTTCGTGCAAAGCAAAAAATTCTTTATGCATTGGAATAAACTCAAGAAAATCAGCATTACACATTTTTTTTGCAAAGTATTGACTTGATTTTTTGCATTTTGGTAGTTGAAGAGAATGTCCGAATATTATTCATACGATAGTATAGTAGCTACTGTTTGTCTAGGTATTGTACCTTTTTATGCCTAAACCACGGGTAGCGTGCTCGGTCTACGATCGATGAGGTTATGTGACTTTTGCAATGGTCTATGATGGGATTGCTGTTAAAAAATATAAATCGTGCTTCGGAAGACACGATAAGCTAGGGTTTCTGGCTGCATTTGGATTGGTTAGTACACCATAACTTCAATGGACCCGTGTGGAAGGTCATGGCCCATTCTCCTTAATATGAATGCATGTGCCCCAGCAGCGGGGACATTAAAATAGATTGATGGTGGTGCTGATGAGACCAATTTTGATGAGAGAACCAATTTTGATGAAATTTGGAATGGAGATAGTTTAAGACAGTGCTTCCGGGTGCTCCTACTAATTACTCCTACTGATAGGAGCACTGGGACACCCATGTCCTGATGCTAGGAAGGACATAGGCAAATTGTAACCGCGGGAATAAGGCTCATTCTCATGGTAAAATAAGTTTTAGCTCGGACAAAGCTGTAGAACGGAATTGGTATTTAATTCGATAGTTTGAGTTCATGGAAAGGATGATATTTAGAATAGAGACAGTTTAAGGCCCTGGAAAGGATATATTTTACTTTTTACCGCGGGAAATCTCATTGTATGGAAAAATCACTTTAAGCGCAGGCTAATTTAGGGGCAGAAATTGGTATGTATTTAAGTAAATAATGTGAGACCCTGGCAAGGATTATAATCGGCTTCTTTTACTTTTTACCACAGGATAGTATCATATTCCCACGGGAAAATCAATAAGTAGGTATTATTTGTTTGTCCGTCTTTCACGTCCAAAGGGAGTAACGGATCAATGTGATTTTTGGTACGGGGGTAGATTGGGAGAGAATGACATAGTTTATCCCGGAAAATATTACATTCCATCAGGATAATGTCGTGTAGAACACGCGGGCGAAGCCGCGGGCGGAAAGCTAGTTGAATATATTGTTTTTTTCGCTCATGTGAGCTCTAAGCATAAGCTTTAATACTATTTTCGGCAGAATTTTAGCTAGCAGGATTTAATGCAGGATTTAATGCAGGATTTAATGCAGGATTTAATTAATGCATGTATTATGTGTTGAAAAATGGAAAACTTCTTTTTCCATTTTTCAACTATAAAAATTGCATTGTGAATGCAAAAAAGTAAAAATTTAAATAACTATGTATTATGTGAGCAAAAAGTTTGTTTTAATTATACTTATAGGTAGAATTTTCGCTAGCATAATTTAATATGGCAGTACGGAACCTTGCATTATGCTGGGAGAACCTTATTACTTATATGAAAACACAGCTTAGTTCCGCGCAGCTTCGATGTTGTGAAAACGCACCCTGATGGTTTCTTACTACCTACTACCTAACAATATGTCCACTTGTTATCTATAATGCCTATGTAGCAAAAAGGCTCTGATTTAAATAAAGTTTATTTTTAATGTGTTTGCGTTCGAATGAGGCGTCTCGGTCGTGCAGATCATTAAATACATTGTTGCATTTCTTTTATTACCTCTGGGGTATCACTTTGTTACTGTCTACGACTGTTCATTGAATTACGTTGTACTTAAGTGCATGTATGAAAACTAACACTTAAATTTGAATAGTAGGTATACACGGTAATTTTTTACTCATCCCGGATAATTTTATGGATTATTCTACTCATGAAAACAATCAACTTTTATTATGGGACCATAACTGATATCACGAAAAAAAAATTATAAAAATTATTTATTTTTATATATAGAGATAAACGTAAACGATTTAAAGCTAACATAATATACAAAGAGACAATATTTAAGCTTTTTCAAACCTCGAATGTCTAGGTACCTATAATGTACATTATTGATTAGATAACTTAATAATGTTACATGCATCAAAAACAGTCAAAAGTAAAATATATAAAAAATCAAAAAAAATAATGTGTATGTGAATCCATCCGCTTTGATACCCATTCAATCAATAGGAGTCCAATAAAAGGTTCCATCCCATGAATGAGACCCACTAACTTTATCGGAAACTTCCCATAAATATCTGTTTCATATAGGCCGGCCATGAAATTGTTTGTCAGTCGAGTTTCTTTTATTTGATTTTGGCCATAATCTATATATATAAAATTCAAAGTCCTGACTGACTGACTGACTGACTGACTGAGATATCAACGCACAGCCCAAACCGCTGAACCTAGAGACTTCAAATTTTGCACATAGATCCGTTATACAGTGTAGGCATCCACTAAGAAAGGATTTTTGGAAATTCCACCCCTAAGGGAGTGAAATAGGGGATGAATGTTTGTATGAAAGTCCGTCAGTTTTGAAGTTAGGATCTTCAAATTTTGTATTTAGGCTGGCAATTGAAAATTAACATTTACCTGTGTCAGCGTTTTTGACAATCCCACCCCCGAAGGGGTGAAAAGGGGGATGAAATGTTGTATCTGGAAAGTCCTTCATTAAATTTATTATTTAGGCTTATGGTCGGAAAGTAAAACAAATAAGCAAAAACATGTTTCGTATTTTTTCGAAAATCAACCCCTTAGGAGGTTAAATGGGACAAATAAACTTAAAAATCGATATGGATGTCGTTTTTGAGGTTTTATGGGATGACGATTACAAAAATGGCATTTATTTTGATGTTTAACACGCTGAACATGATTCAACTCCTAAAAGGCTGCAATAGGGGTGAAATTTTGAATGAAAAGTCAGGGGTAAAATAGACATTTCAACTTGAAACTTTGGAGGCTAACTTATTAAAACAAATTGGCAACCCATTTCGTAATTTTCCCAAAATCAAACCCAGGGGGTAAAATAGGGGATGAATATGTGTATGAAAGTCCGTCTGTTTTGAAGTAAGGATCTTCCAATTTTTATTTAGGCTGGCAATCGAAAATTAATATTTTCCTGTGTCAGCGTTTTTGACAATTCCACCCCCGAAGGGGTGAAGAGGGGAATGAAATGTTGTAACTGAAAAGTCCTTCGTTAAATTTATTATTTAGGCTTACGTTCGGAAAGTAAAACAAACAACCAAACACATATTTCGTATTTTTTCGAAAATCAACCCCTTAGAGGTTAAATGGGATAAATAAACCTAAAAATCGATATGGATGTCGTTATTGAGGTTTTATGGGATGACGATTGCAAAAATGGCATTTATTTTGATGTTTAACACGCTGAACATGATTCAACCCCTAAAAGGTTGAAATAGGGGTGAAGTTTTGAATGAAAAATCAGGGGGTAAAATAGACATTTCAACTTGAAACTTTGTAGGCTTACTTCTTAAAACAAATAGGCAACCCATTTCGTAGTTTTCCTAAAATTAAACCCAGGGGGTAAATAGGGTATAGAAACCTAAATCATCTTAAGTACCCTAAAAGTTCTTGGTACCTAACAAATTCTTGGTACCTAAGCTACTCAGAACCAGAACTAACTTTTTGATTGTGAAACAGACAGTTATTATTTACTAGCTTCCGCCCGCTACTTCGTCCGCGTGGATATTCGAGAAAATACTTAGGGGACCAATAACCAGGATAAAAAGTTTTCTATGTTTAAATTTCATAAAAATCCGATCAGCCGTTTTTACGTGATTAGGCAGGTCCTCCCTCACCAAGTGAGCAGCCTCGTGCGAGGCCCGCCGCACGTGGCAAACGTTCTGCCTCGCGCGAGGCTGCTCGCTTGGTGAGGGAGGACCTGCCTAATCACGTAAAAACGGGTGATCGGATTTTTATGAAATTTAAACATAGAAAACTTTTAATCCTGGTTATTGGTCCCCTAAATATTTTCTCGAATATCCACGCGGACGAAGTCGCGGGCGGAAGCTAGTGTGGATATAAAAGAGTAATCAGATCAGGTAGTTTTATTCACAGAGACATCTTAATATTATAAATGCGAAAGTTTGGATGTTTGTTATTCAATTACGGTGAAAGAATTTGGCAGAGACATATTATGTTAGTCAGGAATAGCATAATTTATACTAAGGCTTAGAGGAAAAATATCTCATATCCACAAGAACATCATATAGTTCACGCGGGCAAAGCTGCGGGCGGAAAGAAGTTTACGAAAAATGGTAAACAATATTTTTAAAAGCTTATGTTTAGATAGCTCAGTAGTCGCTCAGTAGTAGTCGCATTTACTTAAGGCGCCGATTCCCGAAAATAGGGTAAGTATTTTAAATTATGGATTACTCGCAAACCACAAGTACCTACTAAAAATTTGGAAAAAATATACGTTATTTTACAGTTATTTATCTAGTGCTTCCGGCCGTTTTTTTCGATTGGTGATATTTTACTGTGTCAAATAAAATCACAAACATCCGTCTAATCGTAATCCAAATATCCTATTACTTGCAGTACCTATACTTGGTTTTAGTTAATGAAAAATATACGAAAATAATTGTCTCTGAATAGCCGAGGGATTCCGGCCGTCATAAGTTTAATTTTTTTTTATTTAATTTTTAATTGAATTTTAAGTGATTTTCGATTCGCGGGGCGCTCGCGAGTTCACAGTTCACTGCCGCTGGGTCAGTGCGAAGTGTATCGAGCGCGGCCGAGCAAGCGTTAGCGTGCCTATTTCGGTCGGGAATCCTCACCTTAGGTAAAAGTACTTGTGGTTTGAGAGTAATCCATAATTAAAATACCCTATTTTCGGGAATCGGCGCCTTAACGGCCAGTTTAACCAACGGTTAACGTAACCGGTAGTGGAGTGGTTAAATAGGCGCCAAATGTTCATTCTATAATTTCTCCCAATACTCTTTAGACGTCTACTCTTTTCCAATATTAGGGCGACTTTTATCACTGATATTTAAACGTGATTAACGCTAAACGTGTTTAATACATAGTTCTGTCTCTGTAATCTGTTTGAATGTGACAGGGACAGAAATACGTTTTAAACACGTTTAGCGTTAATCGCGTTTAAATATCATTGGTGAAATCGGGCCTAAATCAAACTCTAGAGATTAGCGCGTTCAACAAACCAATATTCTCTGAATTAATACCATATTGAAATTACTATATTACAACAGGCTATGTTAATCTGCATATGATTATGATAACTCACCGAACATCCTTCCGTAACGCGAATTAAGTAAAGGGTGAACCCCATTGAGTGGCATGATCCCGTACAACGAAGATTGATGAGTACGGATAAAATCACAATTGCTCAGTTATAAAACGAAGTGGTTGTCTGTACAGACAGGCAAGACTATTTATCATCGGCAGACCTTAAAGCCCTTGCAGTACAAACTATAATGCACTTTGCCTCAAACGTGACTGGAATATAAAACCACAACATTTGTTGTTCTCGGCTATTTCTTTATGAAAACCGAATAGTTTTGGGAAAACATTGCCAAAAAAACGAGCGAATATCTCTTATGAACTCGTGGAATTCTTATATAGGCTGAGACAGAACATTTTGCTGCTCTTGGATTGAATATCTAGCTAGCTAGATTTAGGAATGCGTAGGTATGTTAAGGTGCTTTGCTATAGTCCCCACTATATTGGTTATAAGTATTGTTTACTGTATTAATAAAACTGTTATAAATTCTGTCCTGTTATAATCATAACATTAGTTGATGGTTTGGTCTGCGATTGCGATGGTTCAGCAACTTGCGCTATGATTGGCCATGAAGTGGATGACCAAAAAGTAAGATCATAAAATGTACCTATCCAGTACAAGAGCATAAAAAATATTTAATTTCATTTCATTTCAAAAATCTTGAGCATGCTTGCTTTTAATACAGAATTCTTGATAAAACAGTCGGAAAACGTTCAGTAGTCAGTCATAGCTGTTATATTCGATCGATTTGTAAGTTCTATCAGTATTTACGTTTCCATAAATTGCTATCTTAGTATAGGTACGTTTTATAGTTATACTACAGTATTATTGTTCTAAGCTACACATTGGAACCTAAAACAACAAGTGTCCCGATAAACTGCTTTGTTGAAGCTACGTTGATACCGAAGAGCTCATATAAAATCGATACCAACGGAGATTTGTGCTAAAGGATTTCATTCCACATAGCAACTGAGTCGAAATACCTATTATTTGTATTACAAAATACCTAGCATAGCATCCTTTTAAAATAAGAACATAGGTACTCATGTTATAGAGTCCTTTCCCCAACTATGAGGCAAATCCAAGATTTAAAAGTATTTTTTTTATCCCCGAAATATAATTTAAAATAGGTAAGTATGGATGCCAATGACTTCAAAATCATCCTGTATAAAACGAATTCACTTGAAATAAGACAATTCAATTCAATAATGAAGAGCTACATACTTCAAAGTTTTATTAATTTAATGCATCATTTATGCTTTGACTAGGTAGTTGGGAAAAGTCAGGAGTCGGACTAACTTTTCTCTTAGGTACTATTCGTAGCTGTTCTTAGCTCCCATTCAATTCCGAAGTGAATCAAGTAAACAACAGGATTGTTTTATTAAATTTCTTGGCAAACGACCGTAACTTTCAGGTACTGACTTCAAGACTGTATACATGTATGTTCACGTTTTTGCAAGTGAAATGAACGAAAGAGATTGAACTTACAAAGCACTGGTAGTTTTTGTGCTGAGTGGCTACTAATTGCTATGGATTGTTTATGAGGAGCTATAAATGACACCGCGTAACGTACTTATAAAAACAGTTACTACTCACGGTATCTTCGACACTAAGGAACTGGCTGGATCTTTTTTTTTATCCACAACGGGGTAGCACTTAGCCTTCATCACACCTGATGTTAAGTGATGATAAGGCTGAAGGTGGAAGCGCACTACTCCCGGAATCCTCAATCATTGAGGAACTGGCTATCTTGTTAACTGCCGAAACACAATAATGCTGAAAACATCATTGTTATGGCATCGCGGTAGATAAGATGGTGGTAGCTAGCCAGGCGGACTAACGGGGGAATTACATCCCAAATTTCATCATTCTTTCACACTCTGACTGGAAATTACTAAGTACCTATTTATTTTGTTTTGATTAGTAAAATGTTATTGCTTATAAGTCGTCAATTGCGATCGACAAACTTCGATCAACAATAACACCAAAATATAGAATCAAATCACTGACACGCACGGAAAGAAGATTAATACCTACATTGATTGAAATGCTAAATTGTTATAAACCAGATTCAGTTTCTCAGGCTCCAGTTCATTGCGTTACCTTGCGAGGGAAAAGTTATTTTCTAGTGGGAATGTGCCTTATTCCCGCGGAAAAAAGTAGCCTTTGCCCTTCCTAAGGTCTCAAACTATCTTCATTCCAAATTTCATCAAAATTGGTTTAGCCAATTTGACGTGAAAACGGGACATAAAGACAGAAAAACAAACAAACATACACATTTTCGCATTTATAATATTATAGTGGGGACTATAGTTCTATTACTGTATTTACACGAGTGACATTCATTGTAGTATGAAATTAATTATTTCATATCGCTTCTAAAGTAAACTAAGTATGGCATGCAGTGGTACATAGTACGCACGTACAAGGTTAAGATATACTTAGTGTTATAAAAAAATATCAGAAAAACAACGAATGCGTTATACCTACGCAGTTACACGTGGACGCCACAATACAAAATTCAATACGCAATAAAATTTTGTTGATAAAATAAATTGAGAAAAAAGTAAAACATACCAAGGAGGAGATTTGATTAATTATAAAACGAAAACCCCTGCGACAGACTGTTTGGCAAAGTGATTGTTTGACACAGCCAAGATAGATGTTTAATTTTATTGTTCGGCGTTTTCCAATATTTTCACCAGGGCCGGCCGTTTGAATTATATGGCAGACCTATAGAGTTATAAATCCATTGGTTTGAAAGATAGCCAATGGTTATAAGTATTCGTGTATTGATGAAACTGACTACCTAAACAGGTTTTTTTAACACGATGAAGTTCTTAATATTATGTGCCTATACCTACCTGATTTAACACGCGGTTTTTTTCTAAGGTAGGTATCTATCACTGTAAAAGCAATGATTCTGAATAGGGCGGTACTCGTTTCTTTTCTCTAAAACCCGTATTTAGTACTAGGAAAATAGGAGTTTATCATTATCTACTGACATTCGCCATTGTTATACTTAGTTAAAAACAATGTTTGGCTAAGTTATCTTAAAAACATAAACGCGCCATAATAACGTAATGACATCGAATCTCGAAGTTTGCCCCTCTTCCTATTTATTGAGAAAATATCGAAAAATATTCAAATGATAACGCGTAAATTGAACTTTTAATAATAAAAGTTTCTCGAAAAGCCCGTGCTGACCTTATTGATTAAAAAACTTTTGACCTATAAACTTAAAGATTGAGTATTTTGATTCCATTGCCTCTTTATATGTTTTCATTTAGTTTAAGTTATGTATACTAAAATCACAATAAAATCATTGCTATTTTGTTTAAGTTAAATTCATAATTTTCAAGCAGTATTCAGTTGGTACATAAATCACATTAACATTTGACGTTCCATTAGATAACTGTAACGCAAACTGACCAGGGTTAGAGTAACGTTAGTCCCGCGGGTCAATTGCGGATTATTACTGGCCATTCGGTGTCCTCCATTCCACAAAGGGACTCTCGAGACAGCACTATGATAGCTCTCTCCGTATGCCAGCTAACCACTTTTTATCGATTGTCCTATAGATAGAACAATGGCCCTTCATTGCTGCCAACACGTTTGAACAAAAGGAGATGTTTCCGAAACTGTGAAGTATTAAAAAAAGTCGACAAAGAAAAGAAAAATTATAGTGGAATAAAGAAACACACATCTACCTACATCTAACACAATACAGAACAGAAATAAATTTAAAATCTAATAAGTTTTTAGTAAAAATTTCATTGAAAAATGGAAAATGAAGTAAGTACCTATTTAGAAAAAATCGACCCGTCTCACAACTAGCTACGATGGGACAGGAACCCACAACCTTTCGCTATCCGGGCGACTGCTCTAACTTCTGAGCTGAGCTACGGCACAGAATAATATTTGTCTACGGAGTCGTTACGAGAAGCGTCGAATTTATCCAATTCTTCATAAACGCTATATAGCTAGCGTTAATTTCATCAATGTGAAGATATTACTACCCTCACACACGAAAGAAACCTTTCCAGATATTTGACAATCGCTAAAGTTAGATGAAATTATTGCTATCGCAAGTTATTAAAAATTTTACTTTTTAACATTCACAATCCAATTTTTATTATTGAAAAATGGAAAATGAAGAACTTACTTACTTAGAAAAAATCGACCCGTCTCACAACTAAAAAAGTAAAAATTTAAATAACTCAAAAATTTCATTTTTATGACAAGATTTTTTGCTGACTGTACTTAAATTTTGTATTGTCATCTTAACCAAACCTGTATACAAAATTTCTGCTCTATCGAACACTGGGATGGGAAGTGGGTCAAATTGAGCTTGCAAGATTTGTCCCCCACTAACTAACTAAAACTATCATGGCAAGTTAATAAAAAGCATGTAAAATAGCGTAATAACTATTGATGTATATTGATATATATTATATACGTAGGACTAGATGTTCCTTCATTGATGCCTTTGAACAAGGGGCGATGTATGATAAATTTGGATGGGCGAAATAAGATGAAAAGATATAAAATAATGTCTATCTTACTCAAAGGCGAATACAATGTTTTAGTAGTTAGAACTGTTATATGTATAACAGTTTTGTTACTAAAGTTGAAAAAACTGTGATGACTGGAACTGTGTGAAATTCTATCCTTCATTGTAAATTACTTAACCTCTAGTAATATTCTAGTACTTATTCTTTCCCTCTAGACTAGAATACCTAGCTCGTATTCACCGCTAAAATAGAAGGAAACACTAGAAGCGCTGGCTCTTTCGAGGTTGTATAAATATCAACGTGGCAGCCTATAAATAGATATCACTTAAAATTGTACCCCTTAGATAATATAACTTTGTTTAGTTTTAAGTGAATGAACTTGTTGGTTGTCCATACCTAAATAAATAAAATAAAATAAAAAGTTGCAAGTTAATTAGAGCGAATTTAACCACAATTTATGAATGCCTTAATTGGGTATTTGACTGAATTTTTTTTATAGTCTTAAAATGTTCATTTATGTAGTAGCAACACAACATAGGTATTTATTTTCAAATATCTTGCATATTTTCAGCGATATAGAGCATCAAACTTACTAATTAGAGAAGGAGAGCGCTATAGAAACGTGACGTCACATTTCTATAGCGCCATACTCTCGCCATAGAAAATTTCGTTTTAGAAAGAGATAGCTAGAGTCACAATTAAGTAGCTCATAGCTGACACTTGTCAGCTTGCTTTGTAATTTTAATTAATTAATTTTATTAGTAATTCACGTTAAATTCCAAATTATTTGTAATAATTAGCTTAATTACGTGTTATTTAACAAGTGGTAGTGTTATCAGCAAGTTTAATGCGCTAACATTTGAAATATAGCGAGGAAAAATTGACCCAACTGTCAATCCAGAAGAGGATACAAATTCAAATTGAAAAGCTAAAAATACTGTGGACGGCTTCTTCTTAAACCTGGGGAGTATTGTTTTCATAATTTACATCACTCACATTGCATTATCAGACCAATAGAAACTTTTATTACGTACCTACTTACCTATCTATAGATATTGATACCAACTACCTATTTGTAGTTGTTAAATTTTCATTAATTTGTTAGACCAAACACTTGAGTATGCTATTAACAACAACAAGTGTTTTCTGATTAAGAATATCATTTGTTTGCATTGTGTTATAAGTAGTTAAACTTCAGCAACATTCCGACCATTTCAATCTTTTAAATATACTTACCTACTTATTAGTTAGTTATTTTTAACATAAAGACTTTATTAAGTGATTGCAGGTTTTGCCATCCCCTTTACAGCCTGAATAACTAGTTGCAGTGTATAAATTTATTAGTAATAAAGTGAAGTTTAATTGGGTTCAAAATACCTACCCACATAATTTGTTATTATTTTAGTTAGTGATCATTTCTTTTAAATTTAACTAACACACAGGATTTGAATGCCAAATTAGTTTCACATTCACTGTACATTAATCATTACTAGTACAGAGCTCACTTTGAGTGAGCAACGTCACAATCCATAACGATTTGGCATTGATAATAACCTCTCTTTACTTGACAAACTGTGGAAGTAGAGCTGACGGTGACCACTACTGTCACAGGCATACACCTTACTGCTACACTTTGCATACACTACATCTATACAGAGACATCTAAATCATTTCAATCAAAGATTGTGAAACTAGTTTACAAAAATAGTCTTGTGATAGTTCTTTATTTAAATAGTTAGTGGGTCGTAGAATTAAAAATATTTACTAAAATTTAAGTAAATTGACAAAATACTTCTGAAACGTTTTTATCACTTTGCTTAAACAAAAGTCAATTTGATGGTGACACCTTGCAGCTGTTTATATACAGATTTATTTTTGTATTTTAATATTATTAAAGATACTAAAGAGACTTCTTTTTTACAACAAGGCTTTTAAGAATTTTGTAATTTAATAAAACGCATTTAGCACTAGAATAATCTGTAATTTTAACAAAAGTAAGAGTTAGTTGATATAATATATTAGTTTCTGATTCTGTTTTATCATTTTTAGATTATTAAACCATAATGCTGACCCGCAAGGCTACAAACAACAACACCGAATTGAAGCTGAGGCAGGCACTAAAGGAGTTAAAGGAGTCTAGGGATACATGCAGCCAGCTAATACGTGAGCGTGATGACAGTGAAGAAGAAATCAAAAACATTGTCGGACGTAACTCACTGTTGAAGACCGAACTAGCCAGTTTGCATACTCAACATATGGAAGTGGTTCTACAAAAAGATCAACTTGAGAGTACCATCAGCAGCTATGAAGAACAGTTTAGCACATATGAGAGAGCCCTGAACCGGATTGCTGACCTGGAACATGAACTGAATGATGCCAATAAGAAAATATCTGCCTTATTAGAGCAGCAACAACAACATGAGGTGGATAAAACTCAAAGCCTTTTTGAGGAGCTAATGCTCTCGCCTGGTATTCAGTTAGCTACTTCAGCTGTAACGGCTGGTGTTTGCGTTACACCCAGACCTAATATTTTAGGTGCTAATAAATTAAAGAAGTATATAAATATTCGAAAATTTATAAAGAAAACTGGAAGGTTAATTAAGAAAAATAATTGTTTTTATAAAAATATTGCTTTGCGGAAAGAAAGAATTAGTCTTTTGGATTCAATGGAAATTTACAGTAATAAATTAACTGAAAGCAGGCAAATGTATGACCGGGACACTAAACAATTGCAATTAAATATAATAAATTTGCATGAGTCACTTGAGTCAATGCAAAATAAATATTGTACTGCGCAGAAACAAATTGATGAACACATCAAATCTGCCACAGAGTTAGTTGAACTCTGCAAATATAACGCGGAGAGATATGACTCTTTAATAAATAGTCAAATTGATACTTGTAATGATTTCTCTAAAGAGGAAAACATAATTCGGACACCTCAGAGCCCCTGTCATTCATTAACCTGCATAGAGACCTTAAAAAGTAACTATTGCAAACAGTCATTTAAATCAGCTACCTCATGCAAGTCAAAAGACACAATAACTATTGTTTTCTCAGATAAACTGGGACAAGGTCTAGGAGTAACGATGAAAAATATATATAATAGAAATGTTATAAATGTATGTACACCTGGGAAGTCTTTTGAAGATATTGTGCATAGTTTATCTTTGTATGAAATAGATAGTTTGACCAACATAATTATTTTATGTGGCGACAGCTCCCAAGTTAGGAAACGTGAAATCTTGATGAATATTAACTATTTATTGAAACTACAGTCTGAAACCGGCTGTAAATTAGTAATTAGCTCGTTTCCTTACGCGAAAAACCTAACTAGGGAGCAGAATCAGCATATATATGAGTTAAACTCATATTTGTTCAACTTGATAAATTGTCATAGTGACAAGGTTTTATATTTTGATATTAATAATTTTATTAATAATTTTATTTTGACATCGGATACTATGTATCTTGCAAATAGGTTTAGGACAAAAATAGCTAAATTGTTAGCTTTTAATTTACAAGACACCTTTCAAGGTGGCAATCCAAAGTCTTTTGACTCTGATTTTAGTAGCTTACCTACTAATAATAATTTAATTAATTTAAATAATATAAACACTTCTTTACAAAGTGAAAACGTCTCTAAATCGGCTTTAAACTAAAACATAAGACAACAGCCAAGCCCTCTTGCCTTAACGTATTATGTCAAAACATTCAGGGCCTGTCTGGCAAAGTTTTAGAGTTAGAATTATTTGCAGAATGTAATGACATTCATGTCATTTGTATAACTGAGCACTGGCTGAATCATTGTGATTTGTCATGTAGTGTGAATAATTTTCAGTTAGCAAATTTATTATCTAGGAAGACAACAACGCGTGGCGGCTCTCTAATTTTCGTAAAAAATAATATAAGCTACAGAGAAAGAAAGGATATTGTAAACCTTTCTATAGAACGTCATGTCGAGCTGTCATGTGTAGAATTAAAAAGCTTAGTCATTGTATGTGTATACCGACCACCTAAAGGTAATTTTGAAACATTTGAATCGGTGATGGAGGATGTGTTGAATAAGTTAAAGTTAAAAAATAAACCAATAGCAGTATGTGGCGATTTTAATGTTGATATTCTCGAAAGCTGTGCATTGACTACACGAATATTAACTTTGTTCAATTCTTTTAATTTAATTAATCAGTTCTTGGAGCCCACAAGGGTAACATCTCATTCAGCCACTTGCATAGATAATGTTTTTTCGGAGTCTGATCCGACTAACAAACTAGTCGTTAAAAATATTACATCCGACCATTACGGATTAAAGGTATCCTATGAATTAGATATTGTTGATGCGCCTAAAAGTGTACAATGCAGGCCCGTTACAAAAACGCGACTACGTAATTTTGAAAATAATGTAGCTGATAAAGTTTCTATGATGCCATATGTGCGTGATGATCCTAATGCGCTTTATGGAACCCTTTTTGAATTAGTAACGAATGAGTTCAATAATATCTTTAAGTCTAAAACGATTAAATGCACCCAGAAGTTAAAGTTTTGCGAATGGGCTACGACAGGTATTTATAAAAGTAGAAACAGGCTGTATGAACTATATAAATTAAGAGAAACTAATCACAGCCCTCGTTTCGTAGAACATGTAAAACAATATTCTAAGATTTTCAAAAAAGCATGTTCTAAAGCAAAGTCTATATTTTTAAAGGATAAAATTAAAAAGTCAAATAATAAAATCAAACCAACTTGGGATATTATTAAGCGTGAAACCGGAAAAGGTAAACAACATGACAACAGTCTAGCGCTTAACATTAATAACGCAAGAATAAACTCTGAAACAGAAATTGCTAATATTTTTGATAACTTTTTTGTAAATATACCATTAGTAACCACTTCTAATTTGAATTCTTCACCAGCTTCTGCTGTCTCGGTTCTTGAAAAACATGTGTCTGAGTGTAGTTCATTATTTAATTTTAAAGAAATTAATTCGAGCGATATAATCAAAACATTTAATTTACTTAAAATGAAAACTACCACTGATTTATGGGGCATATCTGTTACTGTACTTAAAAACATTATTCATGCTATTGCCCCTTATTTTGCTATTATATTTAATCAGTGTATCGCTCAAGGAATTTTTCCTTATTTAATGAAATTTAGCAAAGTGATACCTTTATTTAAATCAGGAAACAAAGAAGACCCAAGCAATTATAGACCAATATCAATATTACCCGCCTTAAGCAAAATATTTGAAAAAATAATACTAGAGCAATTATTGTCTCATTTCTCATTAAACAATCTCATGCATAGCAAACAATTCGGATTTATGAAGGGTCAGTCAACCACGGATGCTGGGGTTGCACTTTTAAAGCATGTGTTTGATGCCTGGGAAAAGTCGCAAAATACTCTTGGAATATTTTGCGACTTATCCAAGGCTTTTGATTGTGTTGATCACCGGACGCTGCTGTTGAAGCTAAATCATTACGGTGTAAAAAATAATGCCCAGAAACTAATACTGTCGTATCTCAGTTCCAGAACTCAGACAGTTGACATTAATGGAGTGAAATCAAACGGCTCTCAGATTAAACTAGGCGTACCTCAAGGCTCTATTTTAGGCCCTTTTCTATTTTTGGTTTATATTAATGATTTGCCTTTCTTTGCCAAAAACTTCTGTGATATTGTGTTGTTTGCAGATGATACTTCTTTAATATTTAACATAGACAGAAACAAAACCAATTTTGACGATGTAAACAAAGCACTGTCACAAGTACTCGGTTGGTTTAATTCTAACAATTTGCAGCTTAATGCAAAGAAAACAAAGTGCGTACTTTTTTCTCTGCCAAATGTACAGACGGTACCTGTAGAAATTGTAATCAACGACGAAAAACTGGATTTAGTACAATCAACGATCTTTCTGGGTGTAACTTTAGACTCGAAACTTCAATGGCATGCGCATATCGCAACATTAGCTGGTAAGCTTAGTTCTGCTTCCTACGCTATTAGAAAAGTACGACAGCTAACAGATGTTGATACTGCTAGAACTGTATACTTTAGTTATTTCCATAGCATCATGTCATATGGCATTCTTTTGTGGGGATTAGCGGCTGGCATTAATGCTATATTCATCTTGCAAAAACGAGCAATCAGAGCCATCTATAAACTAGGCTCCAAAACTTCGCTTAGAGACAAGTTCAAGGAAATAGGTATACTGACAGCTGCATCTCAATTTATATTAAATTGCATTCTTTTTGTACGTCGCAATATTAACTTGTATACCAAACATGGTGATTTACACAATCGTAATACTAGAAATAGAAACAAGCTCGTAATGCCTCGGTACCGTTTAGAAAAGGTGCACGGATCTTTCGTTGGTCAAGGTATACACATATATAACAAAATCCCAAGTGATATCTTGGATTTACCATATCTAGAGTTTAAGAATCATATAAAGAGTGGCCTCCTCAAAAAAGGCTATTACACTGTAAAAGATTATTTGAACGACAAAACACCTTGGTCGTAACACTCGTAACAAATGTTCCTAGTATGATATTGTGAGTGGTGTCCTATATTTTATATTATTAGCGTTTATATTAGTTAAGCTTTTAATTCGGTCATTTAAGGTAGGCAGTTTGAGTATGTCATGCTCACTAAAACATTTCTACGGTGGTGGCGTGTGAGGCGGGTCGTTACGTTCCCTAAAATATGGTTGAGCGAAGCGATGGCTGGTTCATGCGTCATGCTCGTGAACGGGTGCTGCCAGTGGGAATGGGTCTGCTCTTATCTGCTTGCCTTAAAATGTGTTTTCTTTTGTTTTTATTCATTTTATTAAGAATTACATTTGAAACATGTATGGCGCAACTTGCAGTATATAGTAGAATTGTCTTTTGTTTTAAACTAATATTAAAGCTTTAAGTAGAGTTCCTAAGTAACTGAAAATTGTTCACCGCTATGATCATTAGTTCGCCTATACTTAACTGTATTTATCATAACCCATTGTGTAATTGTGATGGAAACTGACCTTAGTCATACCATGTTAAGGTCATTTTTCAATTTGACGACTCTGTATGAAATAAGACAGGGAGAAAAAAACAACCCTTGGAGTTTCTTGCCGGTTCTTCTCCAAGGCCTCCCGCTGTAGGGTTTGCGAACCGATGGCGTAGCTTCTATGACGTTCACAAGTATTGTAAATAACAATCTAAATTGAATAAAGAGATTTGAATCTTGAATCTTGAATCTTGAATCATAATTCGCTTGTTATAATACATATTGAATTTCTATTTTCATATTTGTTATTCAATAATGTTATATTTTCGCATGTCATAATTAAATAGGTATCTACATTTCAAAAACAGTCAAACAGCCGATTGGAGTGACATTAAATATTAGCTAGCAATGTAATAGTACATTACAGCCGAGGACAGGTAAGTAAGAAATTACATTGTCGAGGATGGTTTGAAGATCGAGCCGCAGGCGAGGGCTTTAATCATTCGAGGCAAGGTAATTTGCTTACCGTACAAGGCTTGTTAGTGCTTTTCTCAAGAAATGCGAGGAAATAAAAAAAAAACTGTTTAACTAAATAATATTTATTAAAATTTATATCTTTTTTTTATTTTTTTATCCACAACGGGGTAGCACTTAGCCTTCATCACACCTGATGTTAAGTAGTGATAAGGCTGAAGGTGGAAGCGCACTACTCCCGGAATCCTCAATCACTGAGGAACTGGCTATCTTATCTCTAACTGCCGGAACACAATAATGCTGAAAACATCATTGTTATGGCGTCAGACTTAGATAAGATGGTGGTAGCTAGCCAGGCGGACTAAGAACAAGTCCTATCACCAACCAAACCGAATACAATATGTACCCCCACTGGGAATCGAACCCGGGACCTTTTGGTCTGAATTCGGTGGTGTGAACCACTAGACCACAGAGGCGGTTAAATGTTCGGGCAATTATTAAATGTAAATGTTATTGTTTTCCCGGGCACACTTATGTATAAATCGCCCATAATAATATTATTTTAATGATGTAGGTATCATTAAAATACGCCAACAACACAGATTCCGAAAACGTATGTGCCTTTTTTGACTTTTTTTAAATCAGATCGTAGGTTTTCATATATCTTTCTTTTGATTTTGCTGGCAGTAAGTTTTCTGTTATTCATTTTGCTTCTGCTCTCAAATTTGGTGGAGTAGGTACATACAATGTCTGTATATGTTTCATTGGCAGAACTCATTTTGATAATTTATTACACAATATAAATAAACTGTATTGATATCAAATCAACCGCTGAAAATCATTCCCGCCGTTTTTTTAATATTGATTTGTGAGGCCAAGTGGAACGGTCATACAGCCTATTGATACTACTTGCTACTAAAATGCGCAACTTCAATACCCGCTTCTGGGTGGTAGATGGCGCTGTACATATTTCCCATACAAAATTACTCGTAAAGGATATTTTGTCTATGATAAATCTCATTTTTTTTTTCGATTGATGTTCGTGCTAAGGGTACATAGCGCTTCTGGTACAATACGAAGTAATATACTCTGTGCGCACCGTATTTAAAAAAAAGTTAACCTAATTATGATATAATAATTACCTATATAATAATAATAATAATGTGGCTGTATGGTGCAAATGTCCCTTTGCTTTTTCTGTTTTTATACACAGGAATAACGAAAGAAAAAATAAAGAAAAAAAATTGGTAATAATATCTTTGGGTAGTACCACAGCCTGTAGTAACTTTTCCAAGGTAAACATTCTAAATTTGAAAATCACTGCAGTAATGAATTTCAGTACTTACTTACTGCACTGATTTTAGTGCAGTAAGTAAGTACTGAAATTCATTACTGCAGTGATTTTCAAATTTAGAATGTTTACCTCGGAAAAGTGCCACGTACTGCATTCTTTTCTCAAATATAATATATTAAGGTGTATCGATGAGCTCAGTGGCGCCGCCAATGGAAATAAATCAATTGCATTTTATTAAAGGCTTGAATTAAAAGTTCCGGTTGTTTCGCGCAGGTGAAAGAGTGGAATGCATTTTATAAATATACTTTTGAGAACTCAAACTTACGCAATAAGTCGTGAATCTCAATAGTGCCAAAAGTGGCCACATTTGGCAATATCGAGATCCATAACTTGGTGCTCATATTTGAGGCCATGAAAAAACAATTAAAAATTGCATTTTGCTCTTCTATTTGCGCGAAATAACCGAAACTTTTAATCAAAGCCTTTAATAAAATGCAATTGATTTATTTCCATTGGCGGCGCCACTGAGCTCATCGATACACCTTAACATTTCAGAGCATAAGTGTGAAAAGTAACTAAATCTTAAATATACCGCTTGGTGATGGTGAGAACCAATTGAATTTGCAAAATCACTAGAGGGGGGAGAGAAACACAAATTGATTGGATTTGGTAAATCCGATGTGCCGTTTCGGTTGGGTTTTTATTAGAACTCACCGAAACGAAAATCTGCTATTGCTTTACTGTCTGATGTAGCGTAATAAAATAATACCTACCGAGTTTTTATCAAAAGTAAATCTTTACCTTTAAAAATGGGAGTTTAGGCGTAATGTATAGCGAAAGATCAACATTTCCATTTGAAATGCGAGATAGGAGAGCTCCTTATTCGTATCGTGAATGCGATACAAGATACATCATTTAGAGTCAGATAATCTTTTGCTAACGCACGCTACAAGCATTTTAACCCTGGATCTTAGGAAGGGTTTTTGTGAAGACGGACAATGAAGCTTCGTGTTACCGAACAACAGATTTTGGTGCTTATGTGTAATACCGTTTAGAGTAGGTACGGAAAAAAACAATTTCCTATATAACTAATATGATAAAAAGAAAAAAAAAATAACATTGAAATTTAGAATTCCCAATTCTCAGACCATTTAAAACTAAAAGGGCTACAGCTTTATTTAGATACTTTTGTTTGTTTGTTGGGGAATGTGCCATACCGTAATGCTGGTCCCAATGGCAAGATATTGCAACAAAGTTAAAGTTACTAATTAAAACCATTGACTGCTTAAAAATAAAGTTTAATTAAGTAAATTAAAGCGGGAAGCCGCTGGATGCGGGCAGCGCAGGACCGATCGTTGTAGAGATCCTTGGGGGAGGCCTATGCCCAGCAGTGGGCGTCGTACGGCTGAAATGATGATGATGAAGCAAATTGTAACCAGAATTTCTTAGGTCTAATAATTGTCAAGACAATAATTTAATTATGTTCTGGAAAGTTACCATTCAACCTGTGTTTACATAAAGTAGCTGAGATAGATAGCTTACTGAGCTGCGTCGCAATACCCACTGATTTAAGTTAAATGTATCTGGGTGCTCTAACTGGTAAAGTCTTGCGTAAAAAAAATGATATGCGTGCAATGTAGGTACGTTATGAATGTTATAATGTTATGTCTGGTGCTAAAATCGGTAATAAAAATATGAAAGAAATATTTAAGTACATTTAATTTAAAACTAATATCAAAAAGTATTCAAACCAAATGTTTTATAATTATAGAATAAGGTCATCTCATCATCGACCAAACATATCGATAATAATACAAGACAACAATTATTATGAGTGTGTGTAATCAGGGCAATAGTGGCAATGCCCTATCAAGTTGCATTGCACAAGCTCTCAAAGGAATATCATAATTACAATATAACAACATTGCAGAAAATATTTGCTTTTAATTTGACATTTATTAGAATATCGCTATCTGAATTACAAAATATAGATAGCAAACTTTTTAATATATTATGCGCGTTCAAAAACATAATAATTTATTCTTTAAAGCGTAGAGTAAAATTTAATACCCATAATCTAAACTTCTTGAACGCGTTCTGGGTACCTTCCTGGTATATAATCGGGGTTGTTGGGGTTGTACTCCCAGATGAGGTACTCGGGCTCATTGAGGTAGAGGGGCGGTATCTCATCGCTGGGCTCCATCTCTTGGCCGAGAAGGTTTTTGTTACGTTCGAGAATTTCGTCCACTTTGGCTTGCGTTTCGTCGGATATGTCTGCAATCATATTTTTAAGGCTAAATTACTGATGAAGTGTCTAGCTAGATTATTAGTTTGGTTTTCTTTCTAAGTAAGTACATTTATTTATCACGTTTTACATATTGCTGTCAAAACTTTTAGTGAATCTGGAAGTAAAAAATGTAACACGACCATTTACTCTAATGAAATAGATGTGAACTCGATTGAAAGATCAAGAAAGAGGGAAACTTGAAGGATGACTTACGGGTCCGTCGAAGATCTACTCTTAAAACCTTCCTGTTCTGCTCGAGCGCTTTGATAAGAGTTTTCTCAGCTTCTCCTGACAAGTCGTTAGCAGCCATATCCAATCTGGTCAAACCTCTATTCAGACTGAGCAGACCAGCCATCTAAAGGACGTGATATTTGATATCAGTTTGGGTATATCTTTTGATTTGAAAAGAATATACATTTAGTCAAAGACGATGTTTATAACACAGGTAGGTACTAAGTCCTCTTGGTCAAAGTTATTTGCAGTCGCTTTCATAATTTATATAATTATTAGATACTACGTATGTTTGTTTCGTATTTACATCTATATATATAAAATTCAAAGTCCTGACTGACTGACTGACTGACTGACTGACTGACTGAGATATCAACGCACAGCCCAAACCGCTGGACCTAGAGACTTCAAATTTTGCACATAGATACGTTATACAGTGTAGGCATCCACTAAGAAAGGATTTCTGGAAATTCTACCCCTAAGGGGGTGAAATAGAGGATGAATGTTTGTATGAAAGTCCGTCAGTTTTGAAGTTAGGATCTTCAAACATTGTATTTAGGCTGGCAATTGAAAATTAATATTTACCTGTGTCAGCGTTTTTGACAATTCCACCCCCGAAGTAAAACAAATAAGCAAAAACATGTTTCGTATTTTTTCGAAAATCAACCCCTTAGAGGTTAAATGGGATAAATAAACCTAAAAATCGATATGGATGTCGTTATTGAGGTTTTATGGGATGACGATTGCAAAAATGGCATTTATTTTGATGTTTAATACGCTGAACATGATTCAACCCCTAAAAGGTTGCAATAGGGGTTTTGAATGAAAATCAGGGGTAAAATAGACATTTCAACTTGAAACGTTGTAGGCTTACTTCTTAACAAATAGGCAACCTTCGTCATTTTCCCAAAATCAAATCCAGGGGGTAAAATAGGGGATGAATATGTGTATAAAAATCCGTCAGTTTTGAAGTAAGGATCTTCAAATTTTGTATTCAGGCTGGCAATTGGAAATTAATATTTGCCTGTGTCAGCGTTTTTGACAATTCCACCCCCGAAGGGGTGAAAAGGAGGGTGAAATGTTGTATCTGGAAAGTCCTTCATTTAATTTATTATTTAGGCTTATGGTCGGAAAGTAAAATAAATAAGCTAAAACATGTTTCGTATTTTTTCGAAAATCAACCCCTTAGAGGTTTGTTCAGGACAAGAAATAATTCCATGGATTATGGTTTACAATGCAATTTTATTCATATTTCTACAAATTACAATAATTCTGCAAATATTTTGTTAAATCTGCGTCCAGTCGATGCGAACGTCAAAAGGGAATCAAAAACGTCGCGCAAGCGCGATCAGTTGCTGTCGCCGCTGCTTTATGGTTAGGCGCGAACAGGTTAAATGGGATAAATAAACCTAAAAATCGATATGGATGTCGTTATTGAGGTTTTATGGGATGACGATTGCAAAAATGGCATTTATTTTGATGTTTAATACGCTGAACATGATTCAACCCCTAAAAGGTTGCAATAGGGGTGAAATTTTGAATGAAAAATCAGGGGTAAAATAGACATTTCAACTTGAAACGTTTTAGGCTTACTTCTTAAAACAAATAGGCAACCCATTTCGTAATTTTCCCAAAATCAACCCAGGGGGTAAATAGGGTATAGAAACCTAAATTATCTTTAGTACCCTAAAAGTTCTTGGTACCTAAGCTACTCTGAACTAACTTTTTGATTTTGAAACAGACACTTATTATTTACTAGCTTCCGCCCGCGACTTCGTTCGCGTGGACATTCGAGAAAATACTTAGGGGACCAATAACCAGGCTAAAAAGTATTCTATTGTTTTAATTTCATAAAAATCCGATCAGCCGTTTTTACGTGATTAGGCGGGTCCTCCCTCACCAAGTGAGCAGCCTCGTGCGAGGCCCGCCGCACGTGGCAAACGTTCTGCCTCGCGCGAGGCTGCTCGCTTGGTGAGGGAGGACCCGCCTAATCACGTAAAAACGGCTGATCGGATTTTTATGAAATTAAAACATAGAATACTTTTTATCCTGGTTATTGGTCCCCTAAGTATTTTCTCGAATGTTCACGCGGACGAAGTCGCGGGCGGAAGCTAGTGATTATACAGGGTAATTTTTTTATCAGTGCACAAATTTTTAGGATCGACTCAGAATCGATAAGTGAACAACTTTCTCCTAGAAACATGGGTCGAAATACGACAAAAATTTTTGGACTTCCCATACTAATTCGATCACGTGATCAGTCCGATTTGTATGAAAGGTCAAACAATTTTTGTCAAATTTCAACCTATGTTTCTAGGAGAAAGTTGTTCACTTACCGATTCTGAGTCGATCCTAAAAATTTGTGCACTGATAAAAAAATTATCCTGTATATAAGTACGGTACATATACAAAAAATGACAGGTTTTACAATTTTTGTCTGTCTGTCTGTCTGTCTGTCTGTCTGTCTGTCTGTTTGTTCCGGCTAATCTCTGAAACGGCTGGACCGATTTTGACGGGAAATTCCCTGGCAGGTAGCTGATGTTATAAGGAGTAACTTAGGCTACTTTTTATCCCGATATTCCCACGGGAACGAGAACCACGCGGGTGAAACCGCGGGCGGCCGCTAGTATGTAATAAATATCAACGACACGAGTCATTAGCAAGTATCTAGACCGTACCTTCTCAGCTGATGCACCTTTAAATCCACACGAATTAACAATTAGTGTTTGAGGTTTCACCTTGCAACGGACAAATGCAGCTGCGAACATCGTTGCACATTCCAGCGACATCGGATTCAGACTGAAATCTTAGACAGTATATGAAATTTACGGATGAAATGATGATGATGAAGATGATGATATGAAATTTAACGTACTCTTTTATACAAAGAGTTTACATATTTAATACTTGAAACACATTATGTAGCATTATTGTTGATCGAAGTATGTAGCTTAATATATTATAACATAGGCTACATGGTTATAGGTCATGTATTATAAGTATTAAATAAACTTACCCAGTAATTCTATAGGGGCTGCTGGTTTCATCTGGAGGGCATACGCGATTCCTTGCACTCCGACTTCTTTAAATCTATTATTGGCTATTCTCACTCGCTTCACGTTATTGTGAATGAAAATGAAGCCACCTAAAGCTTTCATCCCGTAATCACCGATCTTACAATGATTGAAATCCAATTCTTCTATACATTCTTTTCTTACCAAATTTTGCAATATTATCTTCACTTTCGAACAGTCCAAATTACTTCTGTTAATCCGAAAAGTTTTGAGATGTCTTAAGTCCTCTAAGCCTCGACACAATGATTCACAGTCGGCCATCGAAAACTCAAAATATCTCGTGTGATAACTATCTGCCAGACCATTCAATCCAAATACTAAGGAAATTTCTTGTAGGTTGTATAGTCTCGCTAAAACAGGCTCTAGAGGAATATGGTCGTACACTTTTGCTACGCTGAAGATGCAAGTATCTTCAACGACATCATGAACCGCAATCGGTGGTTTCGGTTGCCGAGCCATTTGTAATTGGTTCAATTGTAATTCATAAATATATGGACTTACCTAAAAATTCGTAAAAAAATTAATCCTCATAAAAAAATTAAAGTACGAGCTAGTAATTAATTTACCAGTTTAGCTAGCTCCACTGCCTCCTCTTCAATAAAAACATCACAGTTAACGTTTTCCAAATAATCTTGCAGACAGGCGGATAAAAACTTCCCTTTCCAAAAAGTAACCCCAAGCTCTAACCTTGACGGGAACTTGGTTGCAAAAGATCTTTTCCAGTATTGTTCATCCTGAAAATTAGATTATGTTAATTAATTTTGCTTTTTAATTTTCCCCTTAGACAAGAAATAAAGTTAGACAAGATTGATGTCGTTTCAAAACAACATATCAGCCTCAGTTTCAGGGTTAACTTTGATCCACGTGTTTTGCACTTGTCATTTTCATACAAACTTTTAAATAAAACTGTCAGTATATTTCTATTCAACAAATTATTGTTGTCTGTGTCAAATATAGGTATGGATGATGGTTGGTGTTAATGTTCGATTTTCCGATAACATTTGAAAAAACAAAAAATTGAGTTTCAACGTACAATGTAGGGAAAGTGAACAAACTTTCAATACTTTTGCGCTGTAGGGCAATGAGGAAGAGTTTATTCTTATTTAATGCTGAATCGATAGTGTAAAGAAATAACAAGTAGATAATCTGCAATAGAGACGTAAAGTGAGGCATGTTTGAATGAAAATAAAGCCCGTGCCCGTTTTTCCTGCAAACGAGTGTATAATAAGCTTCGTATTAACTTTTATGTACGGCACGCAGGCTTTCAAAGGGATGTCAGCGGGATACAGATCCATGAGCATATCCACATCTTTTTGCAAAACGTGGTTTAAAGGGTTGATCCTATGGAACACCCTAGACAGAGACAGTGCAGCAAAGAAGGTGAGAGGTGCTGGGGTGAGGTCATCGTCCCATTCAAAATCTTCGGCCACTATTTTCCTGGTGCCTTCAGATACACAATCCCTCATAACTGTGGTGGTCTCATACGCATGTCGCGTATTTAGCGACACCACGTAAGGAAACTTCATAGTGAATATTTTTCTCTCTCTGTGTTATTCTATAAAAACTTTTGATAATATTATTTTATAAAGATGTAAAAAACATTTCCACAAAATATTCCGATTGTTGAACAGATGTTGTCACTGGTTGTCACTGTGTTGACATTGTGACAGACAGTTATATTGAAAGCGTCTGTGTATGAAAAGAGGTTTCTATTATGTATCATAGAGTGTATTATCCACAGATAAAAGTGTGCAAATTGGCTGAGTTGTTGAAATGGATCCATAAATGGATCAAATATTAAGATGTTTTTATTGATCAAGTCTGTTAGATGACGTCAACATAGCTGAAGCCACATTGTTGTCGACATACGATAAAAAATGTTAGGTAGGTATGTACTAAACTTTGTTTGTTGACTTTTTCTTGACTTAATTTTTGCAAGTTAGTTAAGTACATAATATAGATTTCATTTTTCGCTTTGTTTAGCGTGTAAGGTAATTAAGTAAAATATAATATACTTATTATTTATATATTTTTAAGTTGTCGCAATTTTAACAAGAACGTATATGTATAATCGGCAAAGTGCGAGTCGGACTCATCCATGAATGAGAATTTTACCACGTTGGAGACGTCTATCTTTCAAACTATTGGAACTGGAACTTGGAAAGAAATAGAAAACGGAACTCCAAAAACCAAGTTAGTAAACACACTTGGCAAGCATCTACAGTCAATCCATTGCATTTTTATTGCTAATTAAATAGATGACGCTTGAGCTAAGTTCTACGCCTTTGTGTCATGGGGGCAAGGTCCACCGCATCACCTCAACACTCGGTCGTTTCCGTGTCTCGTCGGCTGCGCTCGGACCAAAACAACGCGCCCGCGCCGCTCTCCGCTTCGAGCCGACATTATTATTGTTGTATTACCAAGCGGCGTGCGCGAGAGTGCTTACCGAAATTATAATTTTAAATTTCCTGTATTAAAATTACATACAACAATGAACTCAGAGAACAAAAACGCGCCGAAGAACCAGAACAACTCGCAGTATTCGAGCTACAACCCGTGGAATTTACTGTTCACGTCGAGGACACGCACCGAAAGCGAGAACAGCGGAAGCTCGACAAGCTCCCAAAATTATCAGACAGGTAGGTATGTTTTTGTTTATTTAAATACTTAGCTTTAAATATGAACCGGATTTTTTTTTTATATTATTATAGAACGCATGCGGTAAATTTAACGTGGTATATTATTTTCGGTTATTTATTTACATGGTATTTTCGTTTCTGACTTACTGGAATCAGATAAGGAACTGTTTGCATTTTTTTTTCGAATTATAAAATTCATCCAGTTAAACGACTTTCTATATTAAATCAAACCTGCCCTATTATCCAAAAACAAATGTCGATTAAACAAGTCATTCTAGCAGGTTTTTAAAATATTTAAAGACTTTAGACGTGATAAAAATACCAAAGCAAACTATAAGTCCAAACTAAGTCTTACGTCTTGCGGTTAAACGGCGTACTTGCACAAAAGTCTGTTCAAGCAGTGTTTATTTTTAGATATCAACTTTTACCATGGTGCGATGGAATTGATACTTGCGACACCAAACCATAAACTTATATAAATAAATGTATATGCGCCTGTATTCAGTCGTGTGATTACAACTACTTACAAACTGGTACCCTGGTACAGTGTACCTAATTGAATATGACAACAAACTGGTTTCCATATTAACTAGTTAACCATGAAAGTGTGGCCCGTCACCAGCTCTTTGTTCATGTAAAACAACAACATAAACCTATTGTTTGTATTTATTGTAACATTAGGGACTTCATTGATAACTTAAAACATCACTGATAGTGCAGGGTACCTTACTCGTTTGGTTAAACTCTATGATCTGTTTTGAGCATTTTCTGTAAGCAAATTAAAGTCTTTTACCAAAAACTGCAAAATATTTGAAAGGATTATTAAAGATATTTCATAAAAAGATCAAAAATCTGTTTACGTACTAAATATTTTAATTAACATTAAAAAAAAAATACGGTTTGTACATAATCATGCCTTTTTATTATTACAAGCTTTTATTTAACTTGCAGTGTATGTATGCATGTCCGTTCGTCAAATCTTGCGAGCTAAATTTGACCCACTTACCAATGTTCGATTGAGCTGAAATTTGGAATTCACCTTTAGTTCCGATGACAATGCAATTAAATATATAATCAGTATAGTTATCAATTCAGAATTCTTGCAAATTTTCAAGTACTATATTGTTGTTTTGTTGTGATGGTTACTTGACACTTTGTCAATGTTGGTAGGTACCATAAAGTTATAATCAGCGAGCATTCAGCGAGCGCAATCTTCATAGAGTGCGTGTCAGATAACTCTGCGACTGGGGCGTTTATGGCGCTAGTTACAGTACATTATTTTGTTCTAAGCTTATGGAAAATATTAGTATTCGATTTTGACTTCGCGCAGACTTATCTGGCGCACTCTCTAAATTCAACTAGTAATAGAACACACGTCCCAACCCGACAGCCGATTTGAATTGGTTATTTGAGAAAGAACATGAGTCCATGTCACATAATTGCTATGGAGACAAAAAACAGTCTGTTTGAAAAGTATGCTATAATATACTATTTACATAAATTTGAATCAATAGAATATTTTATAACGAGGGACTAAACGAAGCCATTATATACCAGAGGTGGTTTGGCTCCCGAGCGTGCGAGGGAGTCAATGAAACCGAGGGTATATTAAGTTGGCGTTTAGTCTCGAGGTGCAAACTGTACTTTTCACTTCGAGTGCGAGAAAACTAGTCAATTTAGTACAAAAACATTTAACAAATTCTGACATTTTCGCGGTCAGTAGTAGTAGTAGTAAAAATATTCGCCCTTTTGTAGGACAGGCCAAGACATTTAGCCATACTGCCAATTATTGAGTATTATTTAATTATTATAGTTTCTTATGTTTTCATAAGAATGTAGGTGTGTTACATTCCAGTGCTCCTTGGAGTTTTTGGCGTCAAGTGTGTCAAGCCAACCTTCTCGATAATTCTTGCTGAGGTTAGTCACTACACCACTATAATAAAACACTCGGCATCACTTTACCGAGATAGCGCCTATTTTAATCATTCTACATATCGTTCAGTTGCGTAGACACTTGGGGCACAAAAACCACACCTATCTTGAGTCACAAAATCCACTATGAAACAAATTGCGATTAATTAAAATATCCACTCAACCTAACCCGCCAAAATGGCGCCAAAAACTAGCAGTAAGTTTTTTCCGCTAAACCAGTCATAAATTGACAATTTAAAACACATGGCGCCACCTTCCTTGCGGAAAAACCATGAAACAAAAAACATCTTAACATTTTCGCAATGAAGATGGTCCACACTTCACAATTAATAGTATATTCACTGGCTGTTTGAGTTTATCTAATGTCACATGAAGGAAATTAAAAAAGTAATTACATTTTACTCCCTAGGGACTAAAGTGGTTATTTAGTCCCGCTTCGTAGGGCTATATTTGCGTACTTTTAGAGCATGAGAAGTGAAAATTATTATTATTTATATTAAAACATTAATTTAAAGTCCCTGGACTTAGGCTTTTTCTCAATTACTTAAAAAAATGACATTTAATTAAAAATGAAGTTTCCCTGTCAGTTACAGGCTACTCAAAATGGTTTTGAAGAATTTTTCGTCATTCTTTTATGACAGGTACCGTTCAATTTTTTTCAAATCCAAGACCTTTTCTTTACGAGCCCGTTGCATTGCATTGGCAAATCCAGGTGATTTCTGTGGGTATTTGATAAGAAAAAGTGATGTGATACAAGGCCTTGTTCAGTGATGTGATACAAAGCCTTGGCCAAGACCAGATTTGGTGTAGCTTTTTGATTTTTTGATTTGATTTAATTTTGATTTGGTACGAACGTGTGTAGCACGGATTATATTTGCTTTACAGCAAAGTTCGTCCGCACCAAATCGGCGGTTAGGTCTGGTCTGGACGTGTGTAGCGGCTATAAGAACGAACGAACTATAAGAAAAGGAAAAAACGCGAAATTGCTATATTCAGACCCTATGTGTCACTTTGCACATAAATAGTTCACTAAAGTCAACGACAGATGGCTCCAAGTTAATACAACCCAAACAACCATAGTCTACCTACAGAAAAGAAAAAACCTTTTTTTCTTTATGTACTATGTTTATCAACTTTGATAGAAACTTAAATGTGTCTTGTTCTTTAGTATTTATTTTTGAAATACGTACTAAAATTTACAACTGAAAATCAGCGTTTGCTTGCGTTGCAAGACAAGTAATATGACGCTGAGCTGCGACCATTGAGTACTGCTGCGGCACGGCACACACACATTTTTATTTTGAACTTTTTGTCTTATTGGGTCTAATTTGTGTTTTCTATTCTTGTTCGTAATACAGTGCTTCCTTCTCTTATACCTATGTGAATATGCCTTGTATTTAATGAATATGTGTGTCTGTAGTAAGAATCTACAATCTCTATTTGGTGGTAAAATATATTTGTGTGTTTGCAGACTTGATGCAGTTGAAGAGCTAGACTGTAATAAATTAACTGGCAAACGACCATGCAATAATTATGCATTAAATGAAATGAAGCAACTTAGAAACACGTCCAATAATAACTAAAAATACAAAAATAAATTATATTAAAAAAACCTTTTATTTAAAATCAAGCTTTTATTCAAATGTCCTAAAAAGAATAAAATAAACTTTGTATCAAGTCAAATCCAACAAATTTATTACATTAAACAATTTATTTGTTTTAAAAGCTTGTCGCGAGATTTTATTGTTACTGGGCTTGCACTAAACACAAATGCTTTAACTTATATTTGACATATGAAATTAAATAAAGCGACAAGCTTTTAAAACAAATAAATTGTTTAATGTAATAAATTTGTTGGATTTGACTTGATACAAAGTTTATTTTATTCTTTTTAGGACATTTGAATAAAAGCTTGATTTTAAATAAAAGGTTTTTTTAATATAATTTTTACTTATTTATTCTTTCTGAAACTGTAATAAAATGGAAGAATTTATGCCAATAAATTAAGTTCTATTTTTATGAAGATAACATTAATAAGCATACTTACCTACTTAAATAATCAGAAATCAATCATGATAATGTTGTGCTTATTAAATTGAGTTCATTGAAAGCCAAACCTGTTTTACTATGTTTTGTTAGACTGTGGTGGTTATGTATTCAAACATTTAATGCGATGTGTACACCTTGAATTTGGACGGTTACATAATTATAATAAAAAAATTGGTTAGAGTTATTAAGAGATTGTCGAGAATCTTTAGAAACCTTGAAGTGGCGGCAAAAACAACATTGATTTTGAGTTCTGGTGATTTATGTTCAAAATAGAAATAGAATGATTCTAGTGGAAATGAAGTGAAAAAATGAAAATAATTTTCAATAAGAATTTCATAATGTTCAACAAGGAATTACAAATAATTAACTATTTTAAATATCTGAATTATTGTAAATAACCGCCTATGGATTAGAAGCGATTTGTTCATACAAATAAAAAAATTATGAAATAAATAGAAGCATTATATAAATAAATAACTTCTTACATTCACACTAATTATCTAAGCCCATTTTAATTTCATTAAGAAACTGTATCATAGAAAACTTGATAACGGATAAATATATACTTGAATACTTTTTGTTGAATACAAATAGACATGTTCATGCACACAAATATTTGTCTTGTTCGGGAATCGAACCCGAGACCACTGGCGCAGAAGGTGACCCCTATACTGACATAAAAGCTTTAATTGTATGTTTAATACAAAAAAAAATAATACATCAGACAACCAGTAGGAAACTAAGTATTAAGATCCATGACTATAGTCAGCATCCGTAATATAAAGTCAAGGTTTATACTTATGTACGTACGTGGCATATACTTACAATTTGCGCAAAGCGATTCTGCAAAACCATGGTAGGTTTTACTAACACAAGTATATATTAGACACAATTATTATATTTCGCTAAATCGCTTAGCGCGCAGCATAATTAGAATTTCGCTAATTACGCTAATAATTAGCGAATTATAACTAGCGTAATTCTAATAGGTACCTAACCTTTTTTTAATCCACAACGGGGTATCACTTAGCCTTCATCAAACCTGATGATAAGTGGTGATAATGCTGAAGGTGGAAGCGCACTACTCCCGGAATCATCAATCACTGAGGAACTGGCTATCTTATCTCCAACTGCCGGAACACAATAATGCTGAAAACATCATTGTTATGGCGTCAGACTTAGATATTTACTTATTTTATAGTTCTACGGTATTACTTACACAAAGTATGCGTATTTTTAGAAAAAAGGGGTACCTTCATGAAATTTATTGGTCCGGTTGTTATGGTCCCATTCCGGTACGCCTCCGCCCGGGATGGATCCACAGTAAAAGTTTTGTTATTCAGCTACGCCCCTGTCCGACATGCCCCCGACAATATTTGAATTAAAAAAACTTCAATTTTTAAGGATATAGCATAGGTAAAAAAAATATCGTCGATGGCCGTTGCTTACACAAGCGAGGGGGTGCTGGGATCGGTAAGACTCCGGCCGCGGCACTCTCGTAGACTGAGAAATACGTGTAGACGCGGCATGCAGCGCGCATTCTATTTACATCTAAAATATCACCTATGTGCGCTTTTACTAAGGAAATTATATTATGTAGAATACAAGAAGAATTATTATGAATATTTATTGTAAACGTCGGTTTGTAGGAAGAGTAGATCTTAGATATTATTCGTACCTATGTAGTAAAAAAAGCTTTTTTTTAACAAAGATAGTCACTTCAAACGATTCTTCAAAATGCAGAACACAGCAGCAGCTATTTATATTTATTTTCTATCTCTAGATCATTTCGATAATGTATCCATTATCGAAATGATCTTCGCAGGCAAAACTACAACATTTGCTACAAATTACACTGAAAAAAATAAATAATGTATACTGCTCTAACCAGTAGGTACATTTTCAGATTTATTCCAATTAAAATTAATAAAACTTATAATTTAATATGAAAAAATATAAATAACTCATACTAGCCCATCATCTAATACTTTTTTACAAAATAAATCTACTTAGTTAATCAATATTTAAATAAGTATACCATTTATATAAAATCACGCTATCAATCTATAATATAAATCAATATATAAAAAAACACTTAAATAAAAATATTGTTTAAGTACAAAAAAATGAAATAAAATACATATTATTCCAATACCAAAAATGATAATATCAAATAATACAATAACTTGTGTCATTGAAAATTGGAAGCAACGATCACGTACACCCAGATACAAGAAAATATGTAAAAGTTAGTTTTCGACATTTACCCGTCCGAGAATCGAACCCGGGACCTCAGAGATAGTGGCACCTAGAAAACCGGTGCGTACACCAATCGGCCACGGAGATCGTCGAATTTGTTTAAACAAAATGTAGCGCAACTGAAATAATTGATACTTTGTTTACTAATGTAAGCTTGCCAGTTTTATAATGTGGTTGGTTATAGTACTTGAATAAAATTTTGTGTGAATAGATTCACCCAGAAGATGCCTATTCACTTGCGACTTTAAGAGGTTTGGGTTGTAGGTACTCGGGCAAACAGAAGCCGGCATGGTATTCCAGGCATGATGAAGGAGTACTAAATTCTCTGAGCGTGAGTTTAAAGGAGAGGGCGGAGTGAGGTTATGCAACTCAGATGCACACTCATTAAAGCATACCTGACAAGTGACTCAGGGGATGAAACTCATAGCTGAAGTCCCCCATCGATAGTATGGGAGTGCTTATTCGCCAGGCCAGATAAAGAGGTACGCACTGTGTATCAGACTAACACCAGTAACATAGAGATCCTTACTACCGAACTTAGTAACTGTACGGTCACTTCAGTCTACAAACCTCCCAATGCACCGTATTACTTCAGCTGTCCGCCGAACTTTAACGCCCATCCGGTTAGATTCGTGCTTGGTAATTTTAATAGCCATAGGGACTGGGGATACAGAACCAGTGATGACAACGGAGTGAAGGTTGAAGAATGGGTTGATGGACACATACCTACTATCTTTGATCCATGATCCAAAACTTCCGTCATCATTCAACAGCGGTCGCTGGAAAAGGGGTTAAAACCCTGATCTAATCTTAGCCAGTGATCACATAGATCACCAGTGCGTGAAGACAGTAAGTGGTGCAATACGGAGGACCTAATTATGTGCCAGGCCTTACGACCTGAAGGATAAAATAATAAAATAAAATAAAAAATATCTTTATTCAACTTGACTTAAGAAATAAGCTCTTTTGAATCGTCAATATTTTCGTTCAAGACTTTTTTAACTGACATTTTTTACATCAAATCCATGCATTACGGTCTTTCAAATAGTCGTCTACTTTATAATATCCTTTGCCCATGAGCGATTTTTTGCCATGACTTTTGAATTTGTGCAAAGGCAGCTCTACTAAATTCTGTGGAACTTTATTAAAACTAGCTACGCTTTTCCCCAAAAACGAACTTCTTATTTTTTCAAGTCGAATCCTTGGAACGGCAATCTTATTTTTATTTCTTGTTTTGAATTGATGTATATTGCTACGTTTTACAAATGTATTGAGATACTTCTTCACATATACCATATTCTCATATATGTATTGTCCTGCAACAGTTAATATGTTGATTTCTTTTAAAGAATCTCTTGGCCGAAGTTTGTATAAGGCACGAATAGCTCTTTTCTGAAGCACAAAAATACTTTCGATGTTAGCTGCTGAACCCCAACGTAATAGGCCGTAGAACAATACACTCTGAAAGTAGCTAAAATAGATTAATCTTGCCGTTTCAATATCGGATAAGAGCCTTACTGCTTTAACAGCAAATGCCGCAGAACTGAGTCTACCGGCCAAGGCTTCAATATGAGGGTCCCATTGAAGTCGATAATCTAATGTTATATCTAAAAATATAGTACTGTTAATTAATTCTACTACATTGTCATCCAATTTTATGTGAATATCAACCTGTCTTACATTTGGCAGGGATTTTTTTTTTCACATTTTGTTTTTTTCGAGTTTAATGATAGATTAATTGATGGTACCACGGCAAAAAGAAATTGCCACAGTACCATCAATGGTACTGTGTAATGGTACCATGGTAAAGGAGTGGATTATTGCTATGAAACCAATGCGTAACTTTCGATAAAGTACTATTTACTTCGTCAGAACAATTATTACCTCTGTCAACTTTAAAGACTAGAGGAAGTGTCATCAGCAAATAGCACTGTCTCGCATAAATTCTTTGCTTAAAAAGGAAGGTCATTTATATAAATTAAAAACAGCAAAAGGGACCAGTATTGACCCCTGGGGTACGCCCATGTTGATAGGGGCTCCAGTAGACTCAGTTTTGTTGATAACTACTTTCTGTGTTCTTTCACATAGATATGATTGCATAAGGCTAACCGATTTATCATAGACACCATAATGTTTTAAAATCCTTAAAAGTGTTTGGTGATTAACACAATCGGAAGCTTTGGAGAGGTCACAATAAATACCAACTACATCTCGCTTGCTCTCCCAAGCATCAAATATATGTTTTTAAATATAATATGATAGGATGACATACCAAGACCAGTATGAATTAGATCCCATCTCACAGGACACCATCGATTTTGGGAATGAATTGCTAGAAGCCATATCCGAAACAACGAGAGAAAAGTGGAACAAGCTAATCGAAGGCGTAGATATGACGCATAAAAGCAAGAAGGCATGGTGTTTTATAATGAAACTAAATAATGATCCTAAAATCGCTGATCGTCATTCCAATGTGACCACAAACCAGATCGCTCACCACTTACTCCAAAATGGGAAAGCTTCCACGAAAAGTCTCCAGAAGAAATTTACACGAGACCCTGGTAAAGAGGTTAACCACTTGGACGAGGCTTTTACAGAAACAGAGCTCAAGTTTGCCCTTGATAAGCTCAAAGAAGGTAAAGGTATGAGTTCATTATCTTTGATATAATATGTTAGTCAGTTTAAAGTTAGCCCGCCATTTGTTTATACTTTGTGCAATGAAATTTAAATAATGAAATAAATATTCTTCCTTCGGAAGTACTTGTACCTATGCAATATTTCATTAGAGTATCAAAAATTTTACTCCGACTATACAAGTCTCCTTACAGAACCCTGCAAACTTATCTGACGCGGTGGTTAAATTTGAGAGTTAAAACTGTCAATACAGCTGACAGACTTTTCATTCTTTTTTATTGCTACTGGCGCCTCAACCATCGGTTTTAGATATTGTTGTGGGGATTTCGAATTTCGAATTTAAAAACCGCGAGAGCATTTCTTGCAAGAAATTGTATGCATGCTCTATTTTGTACTAATAATGGATAAGAGAATCAGTAATAAAAATGTTTTGAACCTGAAATTTACACAAAATGGTGCGGTTTATGTTCCTCACTCAAAGGAAAGAAGCTGGACTTCTCACAGTCTCAAAAAAGTGTAATGGTGATATTAGATCAACTAGGTATATTAAATTCTTACATCGGTTTTATTTCAAGGATTGCTTTTACATTATGTCTCTGTAAAAAACTTTTTCAACAAGCGAATATCTTATTTCTTGATGCAATTTTTTACACCTACCTATCTTAACTTTCTCACATTTTCAATTTTGAGGAACCTAAAACGAACATAAATTTAATATACAGTAGTAGTTAGAAACTTAGACTAATTATGTACCTACAACACAACAAAATATTGGTACTCAAATAGGTATAACTTTTATGGGCTCTTAGCGTATCTTAGGCAATATTATCCGTCACTTTTATTTCAAACTATTGATGTTTGCTTTAGGTAATGAGTAAAATAACTTGTCCTAGGTTACATAGGTCTATGGTTATGCAATAAATGGCAAAGCACTCATCTATACCCAATCCTGAAGCGCTATTTCAATATTTTCTAGCAAAATAAGCATCATTGAGAAAAATTTGGATCCTAGTGTGAGTTTTTTTTTTCAATTTTGGCGCAATCGGAGCGATACAGTCTCCACGTCCAAACGCCGCCAATACCAGGCGGAGACTGAACAATTATGCTGCGAAACGGTGCACGATGTATTTTGGGATACTAGTTATTGACTATAAATACAACAAAAAAAAATTTAGTAACTTCCCTAGATATGACTAAGAACTACTTACACAAAAAAAATTAGCTTGATTACTCAACTAGTTATTGAGATAATTGAGTTTAAGACGGAAAAAAGGGGTCTTGAAAATAATTTTTTTAGTACATTGTATTTATTTGATTCAAATAAATTTTAGTAACTTCCCTTCATAAAGAAAAGATCTATCACATATAATATTTTGAAAGGCCTAGCAATAATACTTTGTCAGGAAACTTAATTTAAAAACATTGAAAATTCTGAGTTTGATCGCCGCAATAGCCTTAACTGTATTCACTCAAGTTCCGTGTCCAAAAAAACAGTTGTTTTACAACGGGAGCATCTTGGCGGGGGCGTGTCAGAATAGTAGATTGTATTACAAGGGAGCAAAATAACATATTTACGGCGAGGGCGCTATTTTGAATCCAGAGCGCTGTGAAGGATTCTAGAGTAGAATCCCGAGCACAGCGAGGGATTCTAAAGTAAACTAAAGTAACAGAGAAGGCGAAGCCCCCCGCCACCGTTCTTTTATTTTTCTAGGTAGTTTTAGTTGTTTTTTTTGCTTTTCTTATATAGGGGGATGAAAAGCAGAGTGTATTTACTTTCCTTATATTCGAAATGAAAAGTAGAGTGTATTACTCGGCCGCAAAATTATTTTCACCTCGGGCGACATATTTTGAATCCCTCGCTGCGTTCAGGATTCTTCTTTAGAATCCTTCACTGCGCTCTGGATTCAAAATAGCGCCTTCGCCGTAAATATGTTATTTTGCTCCCTTGGAATACAATCTACTATTTTTTCACTGTGGATGCATACCAGCCGGTGACGTACCGGAATGGGACTATACGGCCTGACCCAAATATTTTAATTATTTGTTTCACGATTTTAATTTTTGCTTGGAACGCGACGTTTCTACTAATGCGTATTAGAGGTGCGTTTTCATACATTTGACAGTCTGCTGACTCCAACTAGCTTGTTGCTCCACTTGTTGCATAGAGTAACTTCTATGTATAGGAAACTTGCAAAACCATTAATAAGCTATTTCAGCCAATTCACATTTATTTCCACAACAGATAGTAGCTTGATATCCAAATTCTTTTAAAGTTTAATCAAATTGGATAACGTTGTAACGTTGCGTCGTTACTATTCTATTTCACGTTATTTTTATCCTATATTTTCACGGTATCATTTTTGTAACCTCCTTTTATCTACACTCATGTTATAATATTCGAATTATGAACTCATGTCTGAACGTATAACGATACACTTTATGCCATAGTCAACTTTAAAAAATAAAACTGTTTAATAATGGTCATTATGGTACAACTGGATACAGCTTTCACTCATTATAAAACACTTATTTTTCTTAATTTTACAATCTCCATGGCAACCGTAGGATCCGGCCCTGACTTCCAACTCTTTCAAGCCCTTCTTTAGCCGGCAACAAGAAACTTTTTTTAAATTAGAATTTTGAATTTAGAAGGTATAGACCGTATAGACTCCGGGGTTTGGCGCCAATCCACATTTTATAATTAATATTTTTTTGCTTAATATTTTAAATATATGATAAATGTAATGAGTGTAGATAAAGTAGTGTATGAGACTGCACATAACTCGGTATTAAAACACTCGTGGAATACTATTAAAAAACTCGCCGTTTTAATACCCTTCATTATGCGACAGTCACATAAACTAATATTATATAACTTGAAATTTTTCAATTTTTTATGCGTCTGTCTCCTGGTCTGTCCTAGTGTCTGTCCTGAACACCTTTGAGCTGAACACCTGAACACCTTTGAGTACTCAAAGCCTGAACACTGACCTCTATTATTTACACACTGGAATGGCTGTCATAAAATATTTTTGTGCCTATTTGAGTATCGCCATTTTGGCGCTGTAGGCTAAGCTGTAGGCAGATACGAGTGTCCATGGAACTAAAATTAGAGATGTTCTTATGTCTCCTGTGGTAATGATTATGTCAAAATTAGTTCTCGGGACACTCGTAGTGGCGCTTCAATTACTGAGCTGTCGTTTGTATGGAAACAGCCTGTCCAGTGTGTAATATAATAATAGAGGTCAGTGGTTCTGAAAAATAATATTTTGAATGTCATGCTTCAATCAACAATAGTGTTACAATAAATATTGTTGATCGAAGATGTCGATCAACAATATTTATTGTAACACTATCGTCGTGTCATGTTAGTGTCATATAGTAGATTGTACAACAAGTGCAACGTTCTATTTCACCCGAGCGAGACGTATATATCCACCCGAGCCGTAGGCGAGGGTGAATAGTCAAGTCGAGGGTAAAATGGGTTTTATGTACGAGTTATACACTCTGCTTTTCACTTCGAGTGTGAGGAAAATAAATAGCAATATTGCAAAAAAGAAAAAATAAAGATTTCGCCATATTGGCGGGAAGACATTATTTTTCTTTTTTTATACATGGCAGTGGCGCACAGTGACTTTAGCATAGATCGTAGTCCATAATGCTCTTGAAATATTTATTTCTTAGAAAACTCATTAATTTTGGCTAGTTTTATTAATTTTGTAATTTAACATGGATTATGTACAAAATTGAAGAAACACAATGACATAACAAGTTTATTTAACGAAGTTTAATTGCGTGTGTGACTCTGAGGACCTTTGCCTTTCTGAGACTTAGACGAAGATTTTACTTTATGCACTAGAGCATAAAAAGCGATTTTATGCAGCCTATACCCAACATAAACACGAACTTTACGAGCATGAGAAGTGAAAAAAATATTTTATCTGTTTCGGCTCATCTCTATAAATTATTTTGTTAAATTAAATATTTTTAAGTACTAATGTAAGTAATTTGTGCTGCGCTGCGTAGACTTAATATTAAACGTTTATATTAAAACCTGTTACAGGTTTTTTATTTGGAATTAAATTATAAACTTAGATTAATAACTCTTAGCTTACGCATTATAAACATATTGATACTGTGGACGGACTGCATTTTAATTGGCTGCCCCGCCACAACGTGGTCCTCGCGTCCTATGTTATTGACAGAATTATTACACATTCAATGTAATAAAATAACTTATAAGTTCAGCTTCCTTTACATTATTATTGTAAGCCGAATCAAATCAATATTATTTGTAGAAAAACCGTAGCGGCCACCTGTTTGTTGTGTTAAAATTTGTGAAGTCTGTTTTTCAGTGCAGCTTCGTTAGTCATTGCATGTTTACGTGTTTTCTTCGGAATGAAAACACTTGTTGATTTAGCTATGACTACCAATGTAAATTTTCGAAACTCATTAGGTAGGTACTAGAATAATAATAGGATTCCGTTTTTATCATATACTATGTTGTTTTAGGACCCCAATTCGGTGCTCTGCAGCGGCAAACGAGCAAAAGCAATGAGGAATACCTGTGGATGATGTAAGTATTGAAATTTCAGTTTTAAAACAACCACCTTGAGATTTATTTTTAAATGGCAAACTTCTACATACACGTGCAACTCTTACAAGATAAATAGTTATGAAAAGACATCAACGGTTGTCAGACCCAGAACGAAAACGGCTCGTTAAATATAAATGGAGTGAAATAAGTCTTTAGTAACTTACTTTAGTAAATAGCTACCTTTATTTTTTTTCAATTAGACGCAGTCGTCTTACTTTCAAATGTTTTTTGAAATCTTTGTTTATTGACGAGTGGAACTGAAATGCTTCAAGTCATTGTGGCGACAAAATATGCATATGCAAACATATTCAAATAGAGTTTAGGTTCGTGAAGTAGTGACCTTTTGCAAAAGACTGTTTTCATTATAGTACTTATTCCATAATTTCAGTTCTCCAACGCCATAAATATAAGTTTATTCAACGAACCGATGACGTGTGTTAGTTTATTGGTGAGCAGTTGTTGTGGTGTTACTAATTCTTTCTCATTCGTATAACTAATTCTTATGTATGTTCCCATAATAGTGAAAAACACGAATCGAATTGATAAAACTGCGATAGTTTTAACGATTTTTTCCATTTATCATCGACAAAAGTAACGTACCAAGTTGTCACAAACTAATTAAAAATAGCAGCACCCGCATGTGTTTCTAATATTTTTTCTAGTGATGATATTAGTAATGTAAGTTTGTTTGTGCGAAAACCATTCATTACCACCGCTTTAAAAATAACAGACCTTGTATTTTCTGTATGTCATAGTCACCAACTGTAACTGCGTTGCATGGTTGCATGACAACAGTGGTAGTCTCGAATGACACAACGTGTGTACAGTGAAATAGTGGGTTTGTAATATAGGTAATAAAGAAAAAAATCTATTGTGTTTTCAAATCAGTCTATAATTGTATAAACAGAACTAGAGGATGCCTGTCATTTTGCATGCGTAGGAAATCTGTTATGTAGCGCTCCGGTTTATACCGCGTTCATTGAGGTTCACTTCAGTTTTTCGAGATAAAAAGTAGCTAATATACTTCTCCAAGGTCTAGTTTGTCTCTGTACCAAATTTCATAAATATTGATTCAGCTGTTTCGGCGTGAAATGGTAACAAACAGACAGACACAGTTAGGTATCTACTTTCGCATTTTTAATAATTATTAGTATAGGTGTTCGGCCGTCAGCATAAGGGCATAAGTTTAGGGTTTGAAACATTGAAACTACACGAAATAAATAAAATCTAACTATTATAAATGATTAATTATTAAATATCCTGTTTTTTCCGGATCGGTAAAATTCAGTGTAGTGCACAAACGCCCTTACTCTATATAAAGTGTAGCTAATAAATGTTTTTTGTAAGTACAATAATTTAATAGTTAAGGTGCCTAAACTTTTTTGTACAATAAGTTTTAGACTGTCACTTCACTTTGATCACTTAAAACAAGCTTAAAACATAAGTTTTAAATAACCTTTTCAAAAAACCTCTGAAGTTAATGTCAAGATATTGATCAGACCAACCTCCAACTTAATAATAGTTAAGTAAGTATAATTATTATGAATGAAACGAAGGTCAATTTATATTATTTTTAGTATAACGTTTTCCACATGAATTTGTTTAAAATCTCTAAATTAACTTTTACCTCATGTGTCTTATATAAACGAATATTTTACTTATTCAATACAAAATGTAACTGATAAATTACTTTAAGGAATAACTACTTACAAGTTATAGTAATTACAATCGCCACCACTCGTTTTCTAAATAACACTTTAGATAACTTTGCTCAAGTGTCACACGATAAAGTTTATTAATAAACTTTGCAGATTACTCTGTAATAATAAATAATTAACCGAACGAGACTTGATTATTATTATTTAAGTTAGTACCTACCTAATTCCATGCATTTTCAAAGATCGTTGGAGAAAATTTCTAGAATTCCTAAGAGCGAAAATTTAATAAAGGTTTATAGACATTTAAACAAAATGTAGACGTTAGACATTTAAATTTAGGAATTGAGGTAACTCTTAATAATGACAGGTTAGGAGGTCTTTGAAATAAAGTTTTGAAATGAAAGCAAATAAACAGATGAAATTACGATGACAGTCTGAAATATAAAAATTAATTGCAGAGTTATAACTTGTATGATATTACGAAAAGTAAAATTAGAAAAGTAGGTAGTATAAGTAGCTATTCGTTTACTTTTAACGACAAGAAAGACCTACTTTCATCCTCATCTAAAACATATGGTTCAAAATATAATTTTTTAAGTGGTACAAGGAGATACCCGTAGCACTAGGCATTGCAAAAGTCTCATTAGCAATAATGGTAGATGTAGAAGGTCGACCGCTGCATGACGCTCGGGCTGCTAGTATGAATGCTGTCTCATGTCATGACGTAGCCTTGCCTTGAGTGCGAAGGAGAGGAACTGAATGTTTCTTTGCCACACGATGGTGTCGAAACCCCAGGTTGCGTGCGGTGCGGCAGCGCAGCCGGCGCGCTCTGTGAAACAGTTCGTGGTTGGAGTGTGCTCCAGTATACCGGTATGCTGTGGTCTTCATTGAAAGTGACAGTGATGCTTAATGTGGAGCACGTGTTTATGTTGTCCGGATAACGACCGCAGGGACGCGCCTGCTTCGGTTTGTAGTTTGTTTACATTTTGCGTACCTACATATTATTAAACAGTCTTACACGTGAATAAGTGAGTAAATATCATGTACATAAATATATATTTTTTCTTAAATGTGGCATAGTTAACATTCAAGTTTAATGTACTCCAAAGATCGTAATCACAAGTACATACTAATTGAAATACGACTTGAACATTAAAAAATATAAAAACATTCAGTCGAATTGAGAACATCCTCCTTTTTTATTAAGTCGGTTAAAAAGATGCGCCCGCGACTATTGCCCCAACGTTTTTATCACAGTCAATGCCAACCAAACCAGTTTCTGGTCGAAGAGCGAATCATAACAAACTGAACAAAGCGCTGACGAGTATATCCATTACACAAATTGACGTGAATGAAGTATAACGTGTTAATAAACCTAAGTTAAAATCGCATATTTGTAGTGAATGTGAAAATAATCCAGTTAATACGCACCGAAAGGCTTGCAAGGTAATCTACTATTACATGTGTCGTAAGATCTGATACTGTTTGTGCTTAGGATGTGTTTCAAGGTAATACCAATTTTCTTTGCTTGCTTTGTCTTACGGGTGAAATAATTATTTGATTACGTTGTGGGATATTGCGTGTTGTTACGAGCCTACAGTTGAGCCTACTTGTGAAAAGAATGTTTGTAAACAAAACATATTGCACATTTATGATGTGGCCCAAATACGTCGGTGTTCAGTGATACAAAGACATATTATTAGTTAAGTGTGATATTAGGTACCTATGCTATATAAGTCGGTAGGCATTCTTAGAGCTGTTAAAATCTGACCACCTGCGTGAGTCAGCATTTCCTGATCAACAAGATCAGATTAACGTCAGTAAGAACCAGCTTACCTACCTACTATTAAATTGCAAGAATGGTAGCTGGAATCATAGTTTTCATTGAAATCAATAACTTCTTTTGCAAGTTCTAATTATCTCGAATCCTTATTTTATAAGAAGTTTATAACTAGGTTGATAGTTAAGTTGTTAGAAAAAACGCAATCTATTGTTCATTATAACAGTATCAATAATTTTTTCAAGAATAATACGCTTTATTATAAAAATCTCGCGACTAATTTGTTTGCTACGAGAGCATCCTCCTTATTCACAAACAATCGGAAACGTTCCCGGACAACGGAATCTATGCATTGTCATCTGTCACTCACTACAGAAAATAAACTATTTAACCGCCTCTGTGGTCTAGTGGTACATACCACACCGGTATCAGACCCAGAGTTCTCGGGTTCGATTCCCAGTAATATTGTATTCGGTTTGGTTGGTGGTATGGTAGGGCTTGTTTAATTAAAGTCTGCCTGGCTAGCTACCACCATCTTATCTAAGTCTGACGCCATAAGAACGAGGTTTCCAGCATTGCTGTGTTCCGGCAGTTAAGAGATAAGATAGTCAGTTTCTCAGTATTGAGGATTCCGGGACTAGTTCGTTTTCACCTTCAATCTTATCATCACTTAACATCAGGTGTGATAAAGGCTAAGTGATACCCCGTTGTGGATAAAAAAAGAACAGAATTCGAATCCGGATCCGTTTCCAACGGTTTGTGAATCAGGAGGCAGTTACTACATCAAGCGATAATAAATCCGATAAAAAGCGAACAATTATAGTTAATCAATAGTTGTACTTTGATCCTAGTGTCGACCAAGGTATAAGTTATTATTCTCAATGTCAATATTATAGAAGAAGCGAAGGTCAAAAACTGTGTGGCTATTGCAAAAGCTTTGAAGGCAAACTGGCTGGTGACCATGTTTGATAAAACATTTGTCAAGTCACACTCAATGTCTGTATATAACCCTGTTTTTTAATATTTTTAACCGGCTTCAAAAATTTGAAAGGAGGATATCTATTCGTCACGTTTATTTTTTTGATATGTATGTACCTACACCGATTACTCGAAGACGGCTGATGCGATTGAAATGATTCTAAACTACACGAAACAAATAATAGTATATTATGATACAAGTGAGCTTAGGTTGCTCATTATACACGAGGCTGTGGGTTGCAGCCCGAGCCGCAGGCGAGGGCGTAAATCAGCCGAGTGTCTAGTGAGGAAGTTGCTCACGAGTTTCATACGCACTTTTTCAACACACTTGCGAGGATAAACAAACATTTATTGCATACATATTGTATTTAATCTAATATTAACTAAGGAGAAAAGCGCGCAAGTTTTTTTTTTGCACGCGCCAAATGTGTAGTGATTGATTACATACAGCCATACAGCCTACTTCAAAATAATTAAGTATAATAATAGTGATAAAATGCAAATGTTTTATAACAAATTATTGTGAATTATAAATAATTTGATAATAATTTTTTAATACAGTTGCTCAAAAAGTGGCGTATTGCAGGGACGTATAGCGTTCGGGATGTGGGCTATTACACACTCGAACTTTTTCTTTACCTTTCCCGAACTCGTGCGTTTTCTTTCCCAACTGTCAAAATATTGTCTAATAAAAAGAAAAAACCAACCACGAAGTTTTTACTAAAAAAAATCATAGAAGTTTTTATGATTCATGCAAATATTTCTAAAAAGAAGCTTCTAATTTGTTTCAATCACAGATTTAAAAGTAATTTTAATTATACATTAAATTAATATTAGTATCGGCCAAATTAAATTTATGAATATAAAAAATACATAAAATTGGCTGTATGACCACAGATTACTAAATATGGTATGACGTGCACTATTTACCATAGTATCTGCTTATAATAGTTTGCGCAAGTACCTAAGTGAAAAGAAAATGAGGGACCTTATTTCTTAATTTTCTAAATTAGTTTTTTCTGGTTTTTATTGTGGTAGGTACTTAGTATGGTGGTATTAGTGCAATAATGTGGCTTTAATGGAAAACGATGTGGTAAAAGAGAGAAATAAGGAAAGGCGCTCCTGTAGGGTTCGGATTGCTTTTGTTAGGTTTCATTTCATTTCATCTCATTTAATTTTATTTTCATTTCATATCAATAAAAAAAATCTACTGAAGCCTTGGCTGTATGATCAGTTTCATTTGCCAACCCAGAATAGGTGAAGAAAACAAAAACAAAGTCTCTGCTTATATTCTTTTACGATTAGTTAGTTGAGTTTATTGTGTTTTATTATTTTATTAAATTGCCTAATTTTTTCGCAACTGTATTAAAAATAGTTGTTCAGTACACCTGCGGAACCGTCATTGCAACTTGTTCCGACTGTCAACCCTCACCTTCGGCTGCGCCTCGGCTCGGGTAGACATTTGTCGGAACTCTTTGCAATGACAGGCTTTCCGCACTTGTAATGAAATATACTATACTTAATTATGTTTTTTGTCTTAATTAGGGACACATTTATTTATTCTAAAAACGTAAATGGATTTTCAGCCGTATAAAACCTCTTTGTTGTTACAAAAAAAGAGCTGTATCTATTACCCGCTGAAATTGAAAATGCTCTGTTTACTCGCATATAACTTGCAGTTCGGTACTAACTTAACTTTGTAGGGATACTGTATTACCCGGTTAAATTGAAAAGTCTCTGTTTACTCGCATATAATTTGCAGTTAGGTACTTACTTAACTTTGTAGGGATAATTCTATTACGCAACTAGTACTGTAATATTATTATGCTCGCGTGGGTTATAGTTCGGTTTATGGCCCTAAGATCGATGTAATAAGGCTCACTTTATGAGCAAGTGTGTTGAAAATTATATTATTTATAATAATTTATTATTAAAATACAAGCATCCGTTTTTTTCCGGATCGGTAAAATTCAGTGTAGTGCACAAACGCCCTTATTGTTACAAGAAGAACCGGCCGTAAACTAGTTGGGGGGCAATTTTTTTCTACCTGTTTACTTCGTTCTTACTGAAATGTCAAATTTAAAAGTGACGTTCACACACTAGTTCAATTTTCTATTCCTACTATGATATAAAGCAGTGATTGTTTTTATCTACTAGCCTTCCACCCGCGGCTTCGCCCGCGTTGACTACAGAGTACCTACATGCTTTTCCGGGATAAAAATTCCTACCTATGTCCTTTCCCAAGGTCAACTCTATCTCTGTACCGAATTTCATCAAAATCGGTTCAGTAGTTTAGACGTGAAAGCGTAGCAGACAGACAGACAGACAGAGTTACTTTCGCATTTATAATATTATAAAGTAGGGATAAGTATAAAAATATACTTTTCATCCCATCGATTCGAAAAGCGATGATTGTTTATCTAATAACAGGGTCCAAAACGATTAATTTTTTACCTGTTATGACAAGAGGGTATAAATGAGATTTGAATTTTGAACAGCTTCATAACAGGGTCCAAAACAATGAGATTTGAATTTAGAACATAATTAAAGAAGCATTGGTTGGAGTGTAGCAAAGGGTGTGCAGTACTTAAAAAAAAATTCGACTGATTTTGTATGGGGCCGGGACTTTTTTCGGGACCGAGAAATTTTCAAAAACGGAATTTTATAAAATTGAGAATGTCTCGTAAACGGTGAGTCATAGGTAGCTAAAATCTAACAAAATTTTCAACCCCCCTACGCGAGCTACGGCATCCCCGGAGATACTTATAAAAAATCTGATGGACATATATTTTTTTTTTAATTTATTTTTTTTTTTATTTCACAACTCAATTTTTTTTCTTGCCTGACTAGCGCTATGATGTATTCGAACGACAAAGAAAGGTAGGTAGTTTGAGTTGTCTTTACTGCTTTTCTTATAGAGGGGGATGAAAAGCAGAGTGTATTACTCGGCCGCAAAATTATTTTCACCTCGGGTGGCGTATATTGAATCCCTCGCTGCATTCAGGATTCTACTTTAGAATCCCTCGCTGCGCTCGAGATTCTACTCTAGAATCCTTCACTGCGCTCTGGATTCAAAATAGCGCCCTCGCCGTAAATATATTATTTTGCTCCCTTGTAATACAATCTACTAATCTTGAGTTAATATAGTATGAAGTAATAGCTGTTTTATCAACGGTATGATGTCATTGTCATGCATTGCATTGTGAAAGCGCGCAGAGCATCAATTTTCATAAAGGCCACTCGTAAATGCTGATAACTGGTTTTTATCAAACTTAGCACACTGCACACATATAAAACATCATTGACTGTGCACAGCCTTTCTTTCTTTTCAGTACCCCTAGTGTAAGTTTTTATGTCAAGGAAACGCAAACTATTTCGATTCCGTATTTATGTCAATTTGTATGAAAACTATATAAGCGCGCTACTTGCCGCTAGAGGCGCTAATACAGTTTTCATACAAATTGACGTAAATACGGAATCGAAATAGTTTGCGTCTTTTGACATAAAAACTTACACTACGGGCTCTGACATCAATTCAAAATCTTAGTTTTAATAACAAAAACAATTGACAGACAGTTTTCTATAATTTTCTCACAGGTTCAATATGCAAGAAAATGCTGATATACTTTACCTAAAGTTGGCAAATTGTAGGAATACACATATCTAAGATCTGAGATAAGTGTAATATGCAATTGACGTAACAGCACAGTTTATCTATACCTATCATATTATTATCAATCGCATTGCGATGGTCGCGCCCTTGATAGCGGACTTAAAGAAATTCAAAGTGAAAATTATCTTTTGTAGGATATCTGTATCTTTTATTATGTTAGTTCTGATATGCTGCAGCATGTCTACAAGAATAATAAATATTAGTTATTTATAAGTACCTACTTAGATTGAATGTGATGTCACTTTTATCATAACCAGTTTTTGGCAGTATCTAATACTAATTATTTATTGATAGGCGCAAAATTTTCAATAAACAGCTTCGACTAACAAACCTAGGTCAAACAGACATACTTACCTTTTTAGTTTGAATGAATTAATTACACATACCTACTGATATAATGATATTGATTTTAAGTAATTGCTCTTTGCTCAACATCAAACTTTATGTATAGGTACCTATATATAATGTATGTACTTATGTAATAATAAAAAATTGTATGTATGTAATAATTTAAATATTTTTGCATTGTATTTGTGTGGTAAATGTAATTGATTTTGTGTCGTTTTTATCATACTCAAATTATCATATCAAATTTATTTTTAAACAATCTTAGGTTACCTACCGAAGTATTGCAGAGTTTCTGAAATTGTCACTGCATCAGTTTAATTTTAGTAATGTTGAAAAGTAATGACTATTGTTAGCATAACATGACAGTTGATAAAATCCCACTTTAATAATGTAGGTAATGTAACATGTTTGAAAGTTCCTATAAGTTTTTTTTATTAAATTAACTTTGGATCGGTAGATACACCATCTAATCGTTTCCGAAGTATGTATTTCACATGATACAACAGCGATATAATAATAACGTTGAAAGCAGTAACAAATTGATGAACAACAGCCAAGCAATTTGCAATATGTATGCGAGATAGAATTTACTCTTCCCCACATTGGCTCAGTTCCACTCTTGTGTTGATACCAATGTGACGGAACGAAATATAGAAAAAGTTGCTGCCAAAAATGTACCCGACATTTCTAATACGGTCCTATTATGGGACACTATTGTTGATTTGGACTATCACGAGTTTTCCTGCGTAATTAATTCTTTTGTTCTATGACATGTGTCAAATTATAATTATTTATTTAGCTCTAATGAAAGCCACACACGTTACGATAAATTTGCGCAAACCTGGCTTGCGCAAATTTATCGTAACGTGTGTTGGAGAATATTTGCGCAAATTTTAAAAAGTTTCAATTTTCAATTCCGAATTTGCGCAAATTTTGATTTGCGCACGTATATTGTAAAGTGTTTTGGAAGAATTTATAAAAATTTAACCGCCTCTGTGGTCTAGTGGTTCACAGTCACCCGATTTTAAACCAAGAGGTCCCGGGTTCGATTCCCAGTGGGGGTACATACTTATTGTATTCGGTTTGGTTGGTGGTAGGACTTGTTCTTAGTCCACCTGGCTAGCTACCACCATCTTATCTAAGTCTGACACCATAACAATGATTTTATCAGCATTATTGTGTTCCGGCAGTTAAAGATAAGATAGCCAGTTCCTCAGTTATTGAGGATTCCGGGAGTAGTGCACTTCCAACTACAGCCTTAACATCAGGTGTGATGAAAGCTAAGTGCTGCCTATTGTGGATAAAATAAACCGTCCAAGTGCGAGTCGGACTCGCGCACGAAGGGTTCCGTACCATTATCTATATACAACATTAGACACTATACTTAAGATTGAGAAAAAACGGCAAAAAATCACGTTTGTTGTATGGGAGCCCCCCTTTTATATTTATTTTATTCTGTTTTTAGTACTTATTTGTTGTTATAGCGGCAACAGAAATACATCATCTGTGAAAATTTCAACTGTCTAGCTGTCACGGTTCATGAGATACAGCCTGCCTGGTGACAGACAGACAGACAGACAGACATACGGACAGCAAAGTCTTAGTAATAGGGCCTCGTTTTTACCCTTTGGGTACGGAACCCTAAAAACAGTCTTTACACCATACATTTTGGTTTCTGTTCAGTTTTTTTGTAGCAAATATTAAGCCAACTATTGCCAAAGCGTCGTCCATCGACACACCCGGATGCATGCGGATGCTCTGCTGACTTTCATAGAAATGAAATCGTTCAAACTTACTTGAGCCGTCTGTGGTCACTAGGGAACAACGATAAATTTGCGTAAGCCTAGGTTTGCGCAAATTTATCGTAACGTGTGTGGCTTCCATAAGAACATTCACAGCACATAAAGCTTTACTTTTAGAATGCTATATTAATATATTATACGTCTTGATACTTTGGTACATATTTAAAACTGATCCACACGTAATCACACGTTATACTTAATGCATTGTGTAGATGTACCTACTGATAACAAAACGCACTTGTCACGATTAACATAGGAGTAATTTTCTTTTTAAATAGAGACACTGTTGTATGTATATTGTGATCTGAGAAGTGCACTAAGCCAAAAAAATCTTATTAAAGATCCATTAAATTTTAATAAGTAAACAAAGAAATCTTTAACTAATCAAAATTATAAGTTGTTTCAAGGTTACATGAACCTTGAAACAACTTTTTAGTTAACAACAATGGGTTTTGATCGATAAGATAAAATTGGACTTTTCAGACGGTACCCTGTAAGTAGGTTCCAATATAGCTACAGATTAAGCAATCGTCAAAACCGATAACGTGATAAATTATAATCCTGTAAATAATCTTATTAATATTTTATTATACCAGTTCTAACACGGCTTCGATTAAAATGATATGTAAATTACGTTTATCATTCCCTTGTCACGTATTTTATTAATACCTAAATAAGATAGAAATCAATCAATTACTAACCTTCTTAAAAAATTTCTTCTTTCTGGAAAAAAATACATTTTATACAAATCTTGCGTGCTTTAAGGATTGCCTTCTGTTATCGATTTCCTAAAATTTTGCTTGTGAACTATATCAATAAGCTGCTCACTTAAAATAAAAAGTCAAAACCTATTTATTTGAATTGGTTATAACACTGTTCAGTGCCCGTAGTGTAAGTTTTTATGTCAAAAAACGCAAACTATTTCGATTGCGTATTTATGTCAATTTGTATGAAAACTGTATTTGCGCCTCTAGCGGCGAGTAGCGCGCTTATATAGTTTTCATACAAATTGACACTAATACGCATTCGAAATAGTTTGCGTTTGCTTGACATAAAAACTTACACTAGGGGTACTGAATCAGTGTTCTATATTTACTGACTTCACAGTAGCTTCAATGTAATAAATATAATACTCTTATTTATAATGACGCGCCAGTTCGACGCATCTGGATACCAACAAGACGTTTTGATATAAGTACCTAAAGCATTTATAAATAGGACTGAACTAGAGTTTTTAAATTGATACGGAGGTGTGCTTTGTCATTATGATTGTCATTGACAGGCATTATTATTATTATCATAACACTACCTACCTATACCTATACTTACGCTACTAGAATAATTTCCTCTTCCTTTCTTGCTTTCTTGCTTCCAACTCTCATCCACATACGCATTTGCGGATTTTGGGCACTTTTAATTCGACCTTTCTGCGTATAGTTCCTTATTTTTCCAAGTCCTAGGTCTCCTATAGGAGTTAGATATGAGTTAGAAGGAGTCCGATTAATATTATCTTTTTTGTAATTTTATCCTTTTTTTATATGGAAAGCGGGGTGCTTTTCGTTACATGATCAAACACATTTGAGACAATATCATCCGATATCATTGGAATAGTTTCCTCAGATGTTGGGATGGAAACTATCTGCGTCATGTCACCCATCATTCAAACTTCTGATAGTCCGTTTTAATCTACATAATATCTTGTTTCATATTTATAGTAATTATGGTTATAAAATATTATAGTGTCCAACAAAATTTGAATACTGCTACATGCAAATGAATATTAAGTACCTACATGAAAATAAATAAGCATACCTTTTGTCTGTTTTTACGACAACGATACCTTCAACATAAATTCAATACCTACATGTCCAAAGACAGTCCAAAGTTTAAAGCTGGAGATTATGAAGAACTGGCTTTGACCCCACACTGATCTAATAATTATTAAATACTCGTATTTGGGTCATTTTACACACTTACAATCTTGTCCCAAAGTAAGCACAACACAAGTACTGTATAACAAACTTAATCAACTAGTTTACATAGATAGTAGGTGTAGAAACAATCTTATAGGACCGAGAAAATGGGTTTTTGTACATATTTAATAGGTACCTAGGTACCTGAAAAATTTAAAATGAAGAATTTAGAAAAAATCGACCCGTCTCACAACCAAGGTAGTGTATGAGAATTTAGCGATTGGAGAAAGGGCGTGCGTCATGTCATGCAAAGATATCCTGATGGCCTTGCATGCACTACGACAAAATGTCACTTCTTGGTTGAGACATCGCGGATGGGAGTCTCGCTATAGTGAGTGGGACGATTCGCTTTTCTTTGAAGTCAAACAGCAAATGTTTATAACATTCCTTTCAAAAGTATGAACTTTTCTGTATTTGAGATCCCATACAATGGGTTTTCTTCCATGGTCGAAATTCTAAGGCTAAACTAAACCTCACAATAGAAAAAAATTTTGTGAACCACAGGACGGAATTCCCATGATATGATAGACTTATATAAGTCCCGTAACCATGGTAGCCTAATCACTTAATTCGCCCTTAGCAGGGGTGGCCAAACTTTAGTAATCCTTCGAATTTAGGGTGATCTCTGCCAATCACGGTAACAAACACCAAGACCGAACCTTTAGGTTAATAGAATTTCTAACTTAATCCCTTACACTTATGATAGAAATTGGAATTTTACTTCAATTTGCAAATGCGAAAGTTTGGATGTTCGGACGTTTCTTACTCAATTATGGCGAAAGGGCTGAATGGATCTGGATCTAGTTTGCCACAGAGACAAATCTAGAAAAGCGAATAACATAAGCTAGGTTTACCCCGGGAAATATCTCATTCCCACAGGAGAACATAGTATAACTCACGCGGGCATAAAAACGAGCGGAAAGCGAGGGTACAGTCACGAGCAATAATATGTAAACAGCCTAAGACTAGGTATGTGATATTACAATAATTAATGACGTTTCTGACAAATATAGTTTTGTTTCAAAAGGCTTCAATGTGAGAAAATTCTATGTTGCATACATATTATTGCTCGTGATTGTACATACATTCACAGAGTACCTACCTTATAATATACTGAAAGTTGGGATGTAACAAAGAAAATGCATTGGAGGTATAGGTACCTATATAGTTTTTTTTATCCACAACGGCAACGGGGTAGCACTTAGCTTTCATCTCACCTGATGATAAGTGGTGATAAGGCTGAAGGTGGAAGCGCACTACTCCTGGAATCCTCAATCACTGAGGAACTGGCTATCTTATCTCTAACTGCCGGAACACAATAATGCTGAAAACTTCATTGTTATGGCGTCAGACCTAGATAAGATGGTGGTAGCCAGCCAGGCGGACTAAGTACAAGTCCTACCACCAATCAAACCGAATACAATATTTTCCCCCAATGGGAATCGAACCCGGGACCTCTGGGTCTGAAATCGGTGGTATGAACCACTAGCTAGACCACAGAGGCGGTTAAATTTATATAGTGAGAAAACTATTTTATACGGTAGGTACAGGTTACTGTGCTGTAACCATTTGAGCAACAACCGTTAATTTTTTAAAAGATAAACAGGTACTTATAAGATAAAAAAATGAAATTTTGTTAACCAACAGAGCGGTTTAATTAACTACAAAAAAAATATTTTTATAAAAAAATAAAACCGCCTTCAAAAAAATGACATCAAATGAAGTCGGTTAAAAAGTAAGAAATAATCCCTCACCAAATAACGTAAGTACTTTGAAGTCGGGCGGGTTTTAACAAAAACAACAAAAAATTGTACTCCACTTTGAAGTCGGGCGTGAAGTACAATTTTTTGTTGTTTTTGTTAAAACCCGCCCGACTTCAAAGTACTTACGTTATTTGGTGAGGGATTATTTCTTACTTTTTAACCGACTTCATTTGATGGCATTTTTTTGAAGGCGGTTTTATTTTTTATAATAATAATTTTTATTTAACTCTTTTTAGTGCATCATGCAGGCAATTTACGTGTATTCTGGTAAATAGGTATGTGATCAAACTGAGAACCTCTTTTTTTGAAGTCGGTTAAATACCTTGAGGTATCCCCTTTCCAACAAAACAAGAATCATCTAAATCGGTTTATAAACAAAGGAGTTGTGCCTAAAGATACGTAATAAATTCACATAAAGTGGTAACGAAAACGACAATATTTTCAAGATCTCCTGAAAACTACTAAACCGATTTCAAAATTTCAAAAAATGGGACCAACTTGGGCAAACGCCTGATTTCAATCGGTTCAGCCGTCTTCGAGTAATCGGTGTACATACATATAAAAAAAAACGCGACGAATAGATAACCTCCTCCTTTCCAATTTTTGAAGTCGGTTAAAAAACGCGACGAATAGATAACCTTCTCCTTTTAAATTTTTGAAGTCGGTTAATAAATACTGAAAACTTATCAGCGTCAGCCATTTAATGTCCCCACTGCGGGGGCACTGGCCTTTCTTTGTGGATGGATAAGGAGAATGGGCTATGACCCACGGCGCGGGCCCAATGTGCTCATTGGTATATGCCATCAAATGCAGCAAGGCCCAACGGCTCAACGTGTCTTCCGAAGCACGGAGGAGCTCGAGATGAAAAGTTTTTGATCACCCATCCCGTGGTCGACCATTGAAAATTGCTTGACCTCAACGATCGCAGGCTGAACGTGCTAAGCACTGCGCCACGGGTTCCTCGCTGCGCTTCTGAAAATTGGTTTTATTGAATAGTTATTCTTGAAATATCGGCTTTATCTACCAGTTTTCCAGATAGCAACGTCAGGGTTATCAATTAAGAGTCATTGATGACACATAAAACTGCTGATAACAGCCACAACAAGCAACAGACATATACAATGATATGATATGACAACAACCAAATTAATATTTATTTTATTTCTGCGCATAATTTTACAGTCAATGTTGTATTTTGATAAAACGTAACTCTTATCAATGTTGTTACTATATACTTGGATTCTACGAAATACGTGTAATAAGATAAAAGAGTCAGTCAGTCAGAGAGACTCATGCCTGAACGTCTAATGATATACTTTATGCCATAGTCAACTATAAAAAATAAAACTGCTGTATCCGGGTGTTTCATAATGACCATTATGAAACACCCGGATACAGCTATCACTCATTATAAAACATTTATATGTCTTAATTTTACAGTCTCCATGGCAAACGTAGGATTTACCGGCCCTGACTTCCAACTCTTTCAAGCCCTTCTTTAGCCGGCAACAATCAGAAACTTTTTAAAATTAGAATTTTGAATTTAGAAGGAATAGACCGTATAGACTCCTACGAGTGGGGTTTGGCACCAATTCACATTTTGTAATTAATATTGATTTGCTTTATTTTTGAAATATATAATAAATGTAATGAGTGTAGATAAAGTAGTGTATGAGACTGCACATAACTCGGTATTATGCGACAGTCACATAAACTACTATTAAAAGCGGCAACTAAAAAGTAGGTATTTATGGACTGGTAGCTTATATAGGTACTGGCAGTGCCGGTATTTACATATTTTGTTTATTATTTTATCAATATAAATAATTGCACTACCTACACAATAGTGTTGTCTGCCGGATAATCGATTCCGAATCAATTAAATGTACATTCTTTTTAGGGGCCCAAATAATCTAAGTATCTATTACCCAATCGATAGTATCTGATAAATCGATAATTAGATGCTATATAATATAAGTAATAAGATCGATTTTTTTATCCATACGGGGTAGCACTAAGCCTGCATCACATCGGATGTTAAGTGGTGATAAGACTGAAGGTGGAAGCGCACTACTCCCCGAATCCTCAATCACTGAGGAACTAGCTATTATTATTATCTCTAACTGCCTTAACACAATAATGCTGAAAACATCATTGTTAAAGCATCAGACTCAGATATGATGGTGGTAGCTAGCCAGTGGGACTAAAAACTAGTCCTACCACCAACCGAACCGAATACATATATGTACACCCACTGGGAATAAAACCCGGGACCTCTTGGTCTGAAATCGGTGGCGTGAGCCATTAGACCACAGAGGCGGTTAAAGTTTCGATTAATCGATAATTAATTATTATAATTAAATTATAATTATTATCAACATAATTAGCTAAATAACAGTATCAACTATATCGATTTACTCGATGCAATCTATTGGATAATCGATATTTAGATTATTTCAGGGTGAACATAATCGATTAATTGATAATCGATTATCTGTCAACACTGCTACATAATAAGCAAGAGCTGGCGCTGCTATTTTGATAGCACAAGACAAGACAGGGTATTGTAAATGATTCAATAATATTTTAAACAACAATTCATGTAATAATACTGACAATAACTTATTATATTATATAAGTAAGATACTTTTTCTCATAGCTAATAATAATCGTATTTATATATTATTCCATTTCATGTGCATGTTTATTAAATAGTCATTCTGGCAGTTACCACAATTGGAACGGTGATATTTTTAAAGATCGTTATTGTGACAATGACCGGACTTTATTCCATTCAATTGAACCAATTACATCGTCGAGCCCCTATTTGATCACGCAGCTCCATTGGTTTAATGAGAGAATAAATTGGAAATATTCTAGGGCATTTTAATTTGTTGCGTAATTTAATAGCCTAATTATAATGAAAAAGACTGTGTACCTACCAAGAAATACGTTGTGGTATCTTCAACAAAATTCATTACTATAACGGATGAAGCTTAGATCAACTTTTTGTTCCCCCAGTCGAGCGAAACAGGTTGCGAATAATCTTTAAAGAATCTATTAATAATTATAATCGGTTACTGTAACGTCTTCTTCTTTACTCACACTGTTTCTTTTGCTTGTTACAGGTGGCGTTCTTAGTCGTACGATCGCCGTAAGCAGAGCTCGGTCTCAAGACCGCGATTTGGACAGTTTTTTAGTTAACAACTACTGTGACAGATTGCGATATAATGAACGGTTTTGTAACGCGCGTGGGACTGCGAAATATCGAGTGAAAATGATGTTGGAACAAGTGGCGTTATTGCCCGCCTGGTGGCTGATGGTGTGGTTAGGCGCCTGCATACTCTTCAGCCCTTTCGCAATATTCTTTGTGGTGTGCCTACCACAGCTGCCTCTTCTAGTCGTAAGAAGGGCTTGCCATATCCCGTTCGAGTATATTTGATGTGTCGTACGCTGAAAAGCGTACGGGTGTACGATGATTGTGTACGATTTATCGTAAAATTAACATTATAGATGTTTAAGTGTATTATAGTGTAAATATTATAAATCTAATTAAACAAATATTAAAGGCATGGTTTTATATACGAATTTGTGTTTTGTTTTATTACTTTGCTCAATTATTGAAGTTCGTTACTCTTCAATATTAAATATTGATTTATAGTTAGCGTCACATTGACTTGATTTTTTGTATTGACTTTTATTTTTCGTAATACTACAAACTTTTAATTATTTGTTATAATTCATAGTTCACAAAAATAACAGTGACTCTATCTATATTAACGCATATGAAAATGCAGCATGAGTCAGCCGATGAGGAGAAGCAGTCGAGTCGCCAATTCAAATCATAATCTACCTCAATACTGCTTCAAAGAAGTGAAGGAAACAAAGAGCCAAGAGGAGCCATAGACGTACACCACAAGTTCTCTGCTTCCCCATCTGGTGTAGGTGTATATCCTTCATCATAATTAATTATTAGTGTTCCCATACTGGCGCTGAAAGGATGAAGTAGAAAGCGTGGTAGTCTTATTTGAGCATTCAGGAGCTGTTGTTTCACTAGGTAGGTACTAGAAAATTAAGAAGTTGAATAAAATCAAGTGATGATCGCAGTAAAAGTGATTTAAGTCAGTGAATAGGTAGATAGATACTGTACGAAAATATAGCTAGCTTACCTGTGAAATCCACTGAGGTTGAGCTGCTATAAATTCGTTTTAAAATGTTCTTATTTCCCGTGAGATTAAATCAAAATTTTGAAACAATTTAAGGTTCATAAGTATCAGAAAAATTGGTAAGTACAAATTTTATCATATCACCCTTGCTGAATGAGAGGACCATATTAACAGTGTGAAACAATACGACAAACTCGATTTTATTTTATTAGTAATAAAAAGAGAGAGAGCAGATAATAAACTATCAGAAATAAAATAAGAAACAAACATTGTTTGCGTTGCGCTGTATAAACGAAGCGACTGTTATCTGTTTGTTTTGGTTGCTGCTGCTCTGTAGTAAGTACCCTACTTACTACATAAAGTTATAGGCAAGTTTAATATTGATAAGCAAGCCGATGTTCTGCTGGTAACTAGTCCAATCCAGTTATCGGCAAAAACATTATATAACTTTTATAATTTATAGCCCGTGGCGCAGTGGTTAGCGCGCTCGGCCTGCGATCGTTATTCGTTGAAAAACATTGGCTCCCTTATTCCAAAACGTAGAATAAAGTTAGACCTGGTTTAAAACTGATGCTAATTCTTTCTTTCATTTGGGAAATGAAAGTGACAGCACCAGTTTAGTACCAGTTTTAAACCAGGACTATTTTAGTCCACGTTTTCGAATAAAGGGGTGGGAGTTCAACCCCAGATTAAAGTGACTGAGACGATAGTCTGTTAGGCATAACAAATGTACCCTTTTTACTATTATATTTATTCACTATAAAACCCCTACCCGAGATGATACTAACACTACTTTGTGATACTAATAATCACTGTATGTAAACCTCTGAAGATTTCTTACTGCGGCGTTACGTCGCGTCCCGTCCCAACTACTAATCCTACGACCCGAAAATCTGTTTTAGAAACTGAAAGATGCCAAGACAACTCCACTTGGGCTAGAAATATTTAGGACTTTTCCAAGTTACATAATATTTATTTGTTACGAAATTGTCTTTATCTACACTCATGTTATAATATTCGAATTATGAACTCATGCCTGAACGTTTATTGATACACTTTATGCCATAGTCAACTTTAAAAAATAAAACTCTGTATCCGGTTGTTTCATAATGGTCATTATGATACAACCGGATACAGCTGGCACTCATTATAAAACACTTATATTTCTTAATTTTACAGTCTCCATGGCAACCGTAGGATTTACCGGCCCTGACTTCCAACTCTTTCAAGCCCTTCTTTAGCCGGCAACAATCAGAAACTTTTTTAAAATTAGAATTTTGAATTTAGAAGGAATAGACCGTATAGACTCATACGGAGTGGGGTTTGGCACCAATTCACATTTTGTAATTAATATTGATTTGCTTTATTTTTGAAATATATAATAAATGTAATGAGTGTAGATAAAGTAGTGTATGAGACTGCACATAACTCGGTATTAAAACACATCGTGGAATACTATTAAGAAACTCGCCAAGGCTCGTTTTTTAAACTCCCACTCGTGTTATAATACCCCTCATTATGCGACAGTCACATAAACTACTATTTTTGGTAAGTAAGTAGTTAGCATATTTTCCTTCGATCAGAACTAGGTGTTATTGTTGATCGAAGATATTTTGTGACAAATAAAATTATAAAAAAATATTCATTCGTCGCCATTCCTCGCAGTCTCGCCTTGCCGCCTGCAAGCTGCAACTGCAAATGGCGCATGCGCGCGCGCACTTCTACTAGATGGCGCTGTAGTCTTTTGAAACGCGGTATAGAGTTGCGTTTCGCGATTCTTCATAACCTTCGGCTGAGTTTGTTTAAGCATACTTACCTGGCATAGGGGACACCGTGATCAAAAAGGCGGTTCCCCCAGGGCGAGGCTCCTCCATTGCACTGCGGTGGGGTTGACCCCTGCGATTATCCCTAATGTGGATAACTCGGATGCGTAATTTTTGGTAGTGGGGACTGCGTACGCGCTGTCCCCCCCTTAATGTTTAAAATGTTCCCACAATCACATATCCTCCACTCACTACAATACGAGGAACGAACCTTAAACCTAAGTAATACTAATGTGTAAGTTAATAGTTAGGAGGAAGAAAATAACTGCTTCATTGCTGAATAAAAAAATATATCGCAATATGAACGTCTAATAAAATGTAGGTAACTATACTTAATTTCATCGACGAAAAATAATTGTATCAAATTGAAAAACAAAAAATATTGTTACCAAATTGCCATATCTGTTCAACAATAGTGCTCTAGACCTTTAAGAGAAAATTATTTTATTTTAATTTTTAGTTTCTTTTTTTGCATTCATAATGCAATTTTTCTAGAAAATGATTTCTAACACAAGATTAAATGTAAACTAAACCTAAAGTTAAAAAATGTTAAACAAAAAAATTTACAATAATTAAGCACATAATCTAAGTTTTCGGCGCGAACTGTTAAGACAATATTATTAAAAACAAAGAAAAACAAGATTTTGTTTAAAAAAATAGTATTAGTTCCACCTATAAAGGGCAGTTTTTTTCCCCGATTTAAATTTTATGACTACGCCCCAAAATTTCCAGACGTTTTATATACCTAGTAGGTAAGTATATAAAACGTCACCTACTGTTTGTTTCATTGTAAGAAATTATAAAAAAAAGAAAAAAAAATAAAGTAAGTAATTGACTATTAAGTGATTTGTTTACACGGGGGGTCGGGTCTCATTCTCAAATAGGAATTAGTGCTTAAATTTCTACTAAACAAGTTTTACAACCTGTAACATATTTATTTTTTTACATTTGCCGCTAAGCCGCTATACACGTTCCGATCCGACGGCCCCGATTTGGTCTGCTCCGAACCAAATGTGGACGTGTGTAGTGTAGCGTAGTCGTCCAACCATAATTATTATTATTCGTGTTTGACGCGGTCTGGTCAAATTTGGTTCGCACGAACTTCACTTCCATTCCAATCAAATCGGAACGAGTGTAAGCTCCCGACCCGGCGGCGACCGGACCAACTATACTATATAATATATATATAACAATTTTAGAGATTTTCCCTAGATTTAGGCAGAAAATATGTAAAAGCAGAAATATTGAAGACACACAAAATACGTTTTAGCGGAATGAAAAAAAAAATAATGATCGAACGAAAGGTTTAAAAATGCCCATTTATGCAAAGATTCTTTTATCTTTAAGTATTTTTTTCGATTATAAAATAAATTAAAAACTCTCATTTTGTCGTAAAACTAAATATATAAGTATAAAAAAAGGCATAACAGCTCATCAATTAGACGTGTTACTTTTAGTAAATATTTAGCATGTTTTAGTATTTAACCGACTTCTGAATCAAAAAGGAGGAGGTTCTCTATTCGTCTGTATGTATGTTTTTTTTTTGTGTATGTCCACCGATTACTCGAAGAAGGCTGAACCGATTGAAATGGTTCAAACGTTATTACATCAGGTTGGTTCCAAGTTGGTCCCATTTTTTGAAATTTTGAAATCGGTTCAGTAGTTTTCAGGAAATCTTGTTGGCAACCTTCTTGGGCGTGAAACATGTACAATTTTTTGTTGTTTTTGTTAAAACCCGCCCGACTTCAAAGTACTTACGTTATTTATTTGGTGAGGAATTATTTCTTACTTTTTTGATGTGGTTTTTTAGAAGGCGGTTTTATTTTTTTATAAAAATAATTTTTTATTTCACTCTTTTTAGTGCATCGTGCAGGCAATTTGCGTGTTTTCTTGTAAATAGGTATGTGATCAAACTCAAAACCTCCTTTTTTGAAGTCGGTTAAAATACCTTGAGGTGTCCCCTTTTTAACAAAACAAGAATCATCTAAATCGGTTTATAAACAAAGGAGTTATGCCTAAAGATACGTATTAAATTCACATAAAGTGGTAACGAAAACGACAGTATTTTCAAGATTTCCTGAAAACTACTGAACAGATTTCAAAATTTCAAAAAATGGGACCAACTTGGAAACCAACCTGATGTAATAATGTTTTAACCATTTCAATCGGTTCAGCCGTCTTCGAGTAATCGGTGGACATACACAAAAAAAAAAAAAAAAAAGAGAAAAAACATACATACAGACGAATAGAGAACCTCCTCCTTTTTGATTTAGAAGTCGGTTAAAAATTGACATAAAGTTCCAAAAAAGTTGCTATACCCTAACAGGGTTCATGTTTGGTTCTGTTTTTTTTTGGTAATGTCATCTATATGTATACCACATGAGTGCAATAAAACAATTTGAATTGAATTGAATTGAATTGAATTGAAAAAAACGTATGAAGTTTATATCCATAAAGATACGCTGTAGCCCCCTAGATTTTGGTTTGAACATGTGTGTGTATACCCGGATCAGCTCCTTGATTCACGAACCGTCGGAAACGGAATCGGATTCGAATTCTGTGCTTTGTCTTTGTCTATTCTATAGTGAGTGACAGAGAAAGGGCATATATTCCGATGTCGGGAGCGTTTCGGACGGTTTGTGAATCAGGGGTCAGATCTGCAGCGAAGTTCGTCGGCACCAAATCGGCGGTCGCATCGGAACGTGTGTAGCGGCTATTATAAGGCGACAATATCAACATAAACATACAGCGCCATCTGTTGCTATGTTATGAAGGCATTTGATCGCTCTCGGCCATTTTTGGTGTACTTTTCATGTGCGTGCGATCAGTGTAAAAGTTTATGTTAAAGTCTACAGATGCCATTAAACTTTGTTAGTAATGTGAAATGATTTAACTTGAATGTTCCTGTGATAATAAAAGTTGTTGTAGACGAGTGAGCAGCGTAACGAAAATTTATATTTTAGTTGGACAAAAATGACTATGTCCAACTAAAAATACTGATAATGATTCAAATAATCTACAAAATCGTAGGAGTTTCAATCAAAAAATATTTTTTTGTGATTGTAAAACGGCTCCTTGGCTCTGATTGTTGGCAATTATGTTACTTACATAGAAAAAAATATTTGTGTCAACTATTTCTGCCAAAAAATAATAATTTAAGTGATAAGTATAAAATTGTTCAATGGTTAAAAATGGGTTAAAACAAATTAAATCAATTCACCAAGCACTAAAACTTGAGGTAGGCAGGTAGGTACCTAGGTACTGATGGAATTTTTGACTCGCTTAATAATTTATTTAAACCGGTTCCCTAAAGTTTTTTTTCTACTGAATGATTGATTTATTCGCCTTCGTGACTTTAGTATTAGGTTAGGCAACTAACTATAGCATGCAAAAAATCAAATGTCTCACTCAGTATTTTTTTAAGTGACTACAATGTGACAATGAATTAGATTTCATGTTGTATTTTAAGGCCAAATCTGGGTAGTAACATAAGCACAAAACAGAAACATTTTTCTATATTCTGTGAACATAACTTTAACTTGACCACGTCATAGAAAAATGGAAAACGAAGAATTTTGAAAAAATCGACCCGTCTCACAACTAGTCCGATGGGACTCGAACCCACGACCTTTCGCTTTCCGGGCGACTACTCTAACCTCTGAGCTACGGAGTCGTTTAAATATATAAATCACTTCGAATATTTAAATAACTTGACCACGTCATTTAGACTAAGCCTGGCCGCACACGGGCTACCGAGACCACAACCTCACAACGCCACAACGCCGCGGTATTGTGAAAAAAGTACGTATTTCTTGTAACTAGTGTGTAAAAAAGCACTAAAACTGAACTACATTTAAAACACGATTGAGGCACGATTATGACTTAACGTTAGCAGACTTGGCCCCCTGTTTTCTGTAGTTGTCATACAGCAACGACGGTAAAAACTAGAAAACTGTCATGAACTCTATTTAGTGACGAACTAGTAGGTACCTAGTAAAATTTTAATAATGGCCCTTTTGTTACCACTTAAGAGTTTTAATCTTTTAGCGCTTATTGCTTAAACTAAACCTTTCTAATGTGATAATATACTAAGGATTCGCAGTATGTACAATAATTTTATTGAAAAAATAAATAAGGGAACATAAAAAATAAATTCAAGAAAAATTTAAACAACGATCTAACATTTTACTTGAATTTCATAAAAAAATATCTTGACTCATAAAATTGTGTTTGCCTGAATATGATACTCATGCCTGAACGTCTAATGATACACTTTATGTGATAGTCAACTTTAAAAAATAAAACTGCTGTATCCGGGTGTTTCATAATGACCATTATGAAACACCCGGATACAGCTGTCACTCATTATAAAACACTACTATGCGATTATTATAAGAATAGGATAGGGACACCGCCATGTTGTGACGTCAAGCTGTCAAAATGCTGTCAAACTAACTTCACTTCACTTCAGTATGGTGTGCAAAGAAGAAATTTATCGTGAATCAGGGGGCTGATCATGTCATAGTGATAAATAATGATGTTCGTGCAAACCAAAACATATGAAAAATTTGTAGATAAATACAAATCATTAAGTAACTTGATTTTTTCGGAAAGTATTAGGACTCATGAAAGTATGCTTTTACGAAAATGATCAGCAGTGCGATTCTCTAAGCGCAAACATCGTACAGCCTTGGTGGCAGCGGCTGCAACAGCGGTGAACGTGTACATTGGTACTCTTTAAAATAATTTTCAACGCTGTTCGACACTAGCGCCTCACGGCTGTAAGCGGCGTGATAAGTAATCAATTATTTTCAATTTTTTGTATGAAATTGGTATTCTCTAAGTGAAACAGCCTCAGCTTCGACCGCAGCATCGACAATCGACATGGCCCGCTATTATTTCTCGGCTGCTTGCGCTCCCGTGAAACGAGCGAGATGGAAGATGGCTTTGCCATCGACGTACAGCCACGATTTCTAATGTCAAACCATTGTCAAACGTAAAAGCTTATATTTTGTGGATGTTGTCAAGGATTTCTAATAGTAATAGTAAAAATTCAAGTAGTAATATAGGATTATTTTTCCTTCAACGCCCCAGAAATGAGACACAATAGATTTCCCATTGTTCTCCGGCCCTATTCGTCTGGTAAGGCGTCAATGGGTTAAAAATCTGTAAGTATCCGCCGCATACTGTTGACTTGTGATAAAATCTATTTTTTTTACAAATTTTTCATAGGTAGCCTTAGCCTTAGCCCACTACTGCTTTCCCACTGCTGATATCTATGACACACCCGATGCCTTCCTGTTCAGACCCTAGAAATTTCTGTCCATCCATTACGCATTCGGGTCCTGGCATTGGCTGTGCGAGCATGTCCAGTGGCAAGATGCGAGTTTGTTCTTTCTCCCAGCAGCCCAGCCAACTTCTCTGTTTGAGCTTAGAAGGTCTGTGTTACGAGCCTATAAAAGTTAAGTGCGTAGTTTGGGTTATAAAACTTTTAGTAAGTACAATTATGGGCCACTCGGAGGGAGAAGGGGAGGGGAGTGGCAAGAGGGAGGGGGAGGAGGCTACCCCCCTGTCTAAACCCCAACTCTAGGAAATGTATAGTTTTCGAGTTACAGGCTGAGGCTTCGTGCGGTAAGATACCCTGGCGCTTCGCTCGCGCGGCTCGCGCTAATCCAATATTGTTTAAATATGAAATATCTTGAAACATTTGTTTATGAAAGCGGTTTACAATATTGCTTAATTTTCCAGAAATGGTGACTTAAATCAATTTTGTGAGGGCCCCCATGGATGAGTAACGGCCCACAACAAGTGGGTAGAACTCAAAAGTTTCCTTAATTTGGACATAGCCGGCAGTTCCAAGCCGGTTGAAAAGTGGAAAAAGGTATATCTATGTATGGTTTTTATGTCAAAAACAAACATCATTGCATGTTAACAAGTTTGTTTAATTATTTATTAGTTTTTCTGTTTGCATGTAAAGGTGTGGAAATACAAAATGGAAGGCAGCCAAAATCCACCGCTCTATCAGTGGAACAGGTGGTGGCATGGCAGGCATCTACAGAACCTACGAAGCAAGGAATACCCTATGAATTAAGAAATCTGAAATAAAGATGATTAGGAACTAAGTTTGTTGTCTATAAAAATAAAAACATAAATTAAACAAAGTAGGTACTAATATAAGTTTTTAAATTTACTTTTGTTAATTGGGGAATTTTATGTTCCTAATGACCTTAGGGTGGGTAAGGGCTGTAGTTACCTCGCTGATACATAAATCGACTTGTAGCATAGCTTCTATCGTAAAGCCTTTGTTCCCGTTGTGTCACACCATTCTGTGTAACACTGTAACACATTGGGAAAAAAATCCCTATAAGTAACACTGTTACTCAAAGCCACGTTTTTTTTCCCTGTGAGTGACACTGTAACTCAACAGAACTATTGCGTTCCCGTTAACTAGCCCCTATTTGGTAAAATAATTTACTTAATACATCTAAACATGCAACGATAATCCCTGGTACAGGTATCTCTAAATTAATCGTGAGCAATGCACATTGGCTTAATCTATCTTACTGAAATGGCAGCGACGACGCGTGACTGCGCGCGCAGCCGCGCGCCTCTTCGGTCATTTCAAACAATACTCGTCTTTTTACATACCTTTGCATATGAATAATTATTGACTATTTGCATTTTGAGCACAAATAATTGTGCTAAATTAACAAATTATCCTAAATCATCATATCAGCCGAACGACGCCCACTGCTGGGCATAGGCCTTCCCCAAGGATCTCTACAACGATCGGTCCTGCGCTGCCCGCATCCCGCGACCTTGACCAGATCGTCGGTCCACCTTGTAGGAGGCCTGCCCACGGAACGTCTCGTCCGGTACGCGTCCGAAATAATTAAATCCTAAATAGTTATACTTAATAAAGGTGTTGGGTTTTGTTTTCCACAGTTTTATTTAATCTTTAATTGGACATTAAGCTCTTTAGGACTTTTTTGTTAGGTACTTTTACAATGTATAATAACGGGAAAAAAACGTGGCTTTGAGTAACAGTGTTACTTATCGTGAAATTGTTGCTCAATGTGTAACAGTGTAAATTAACGGGAAACAAATCGTAGCTTTGAGTAACAGTGTTACTTATCGGGATTTTTTTTCCCAATGTGTTACAGTGTAACACAAAATGGTGTGACGCAACGGGAACAAAGGTCGTAAAGCGGTTGGCTACCCGAACCAGCCGTTGGTAGTCTCCGTTTGCATAAAAAATAACGTGTGTGCGTTATTTTTTATGCAAACGGAGAGCACCTAAAAAGCAAAATTCTAAATACCTAATGTAATACTTAAGTAAGACCTATTTTGCCTATAGTAGTCAAGAAGAAAGTCAATCAACAAAGATGTGAAATAAACATACCTTAGTCACAAGTGGGACTCTTTGTAGGCTCCGAAGGTCGCTGTAACTCCTTAATGTGCTACTTACGCTACATAGAAATGTAAAGGCCGCCTTTGAGAGTCGATAACGTTGCACAAAGTGTGTATCCGAGATATCGGCTGGGTGGGACAGAATAACTCCCGCTGCTCAATATTGCTAATCTATTAGGTAGAGGTACCGTGTTATTGTTGATCGAAGCCTTATCCTTAGAAAAAAATGTACTGTAACTAGCGCCAAAAACGCCCCAGTCGCGCGCAGTTACAGTGGCACAAACTTTTCTGTTCCGGTGACAGCGGCGCTATGTACGTTTTTCTTTTTTTTGTAGCAATTTACCCGGCCCTGACTTCCAAGACCTTCAGCCTCCAGCAGCGCTATGGTTTGACATCAACTTGACAGCAGAATGACATTTAAAAAAACATGATAGTGTTTCTCATTTTGGCCACCGGAACAGAAAATTTTGTGGCACTCGTGGATAAAATTTTGCCGAATAAGTGACAGACAGTGAAGGTATTGCTTTCTTTTCCAAGTCGTCGCAAAGGCAATGAACGCAAAGGCATAAAATTAAATAATATATACATACACATCGATAAAATTATTTTTTTTTATTACAAAGAAACATCTAAAATGTACTAGTGGCACTGACCTCTATTATTACACACTGGACAGGCTTTTGTGTGGCAATTTGAAGCGCCACTACGAGTGTCCCGAGAACTAATTTTGACATAATCATTACTACTGTCACAGAGTTGACATAGGAACATCACTATTTTTAGTTACATGGACACTCGTATCTGCCTACAGCTTAGTTAGTCTACAGCGCCAAAATGGCGATACTCAAATAACCACAAAAATAATATGAAAGCAGCCAGTCCAGTGTGTAATAATAGAGGTCAGTGACATGAGGCCAGAGAGTAGACTTAAAGTATACCCTCTAGCACATCCCATTTATGCTTACTTACTCTATGGTACATCCTTGCGATCAGCCTTGCGTTCATGCAGCCGAGAGATCGTCGGCGAGCTAGTAGAGCTTACAGAATACCAAAATGAAACGTCATGATTGCAGCGAACGATGTGACCGATGTTACATCCATGATCTCAGCGCTGCGTGCAGCGTCGATGTGTTGCTTAGAGAATTGCATAGCAGGTAATTTGAATCTCAATCAAATTAAAATTTTGTGATATTTACCTGAACCCATTTTTTCATACTTATTGTTCTGCGGGGTACTTTAATACCATGCTTCAATAACACAGAATAAATTGAATTTTTATTCTATTTACTGGTTTAAGTATTTAAATAAAACAGGAATTCAAGTTATGAAAATAATTTAATAATCAACTTTACAATAAAACTGGTAAATTGGGGGTCTAGTGAAAAATTGTATTGTTCTATCATGGTAAAAGGATTGGCCAGCTAGATTATGCACGTTGATTGAAGTTAGATTGATGACTTTTCTTTCTGACATTGCAAATTACTGTAGAAATATGTTCTAGTATTTTATCAAAGCTTTGAATAAATACTCAAATACCCGAGCTACAAATGTGTCCAAACATTTATTCAAATGTTTGTGCTATGTCTGGCGCTGACATAACGAGTAGGTTAATTTAAAATATAAAATAAAAAATTCCGTGGTAATACCCAAACCACCTTCTGCCAAAATAAAAAAAAACTATTTTCATTTTATTTTGCACTTTCTTGCGAACTGTACCTTTTCAGAGTGAAGTTTGTCAACAACCCGTCCTATTCTTATAATAATCGCATAGTATATTTCTTAATTTTACAGTCGCCATGGCAACCGTAGGATTTACCGGCCCTGACTTCCAACTCTTTCAAGCCCTTCTTTAGCCGGCAACAATCAGAAACTTTTAGACGTATATAGATGAGAGGGGTTTGGCACCAATTCACATTTTATAATTAATATTGATTTGCTTTATTTTTGAAATATATAAAAAATGTAATGAGTGTAGATAAAGTAGTGTATGAGACTGCACATAACTCGGTATTATGCGACAGTCACATAAACTACTATTATGCAACATCTGCTTAATTACGGGTATTAAAACATGAGCATGAGATTTTCCACAACTATTAAAGGAGTGATTTACCTGATACTTTATCATACACAGATATATAAGTATGTAATTTTATAATAATCAACAGCAGTTAACATGGCACAAAGTCGGTAATGCAACTTTTGTTTGTTAATTCATTAAATTGGAGCTGTAATAAAATTAATTGATCAAAAAGTACAAAATAGGTAAACACCTGTCATGATTCTAGAAGATTTTTCATATATTTTAAGGGCAACACTGTAATAGCCGTCTCTTGACGCCATTTTTGTTAAGTTTAATAGGCTAATCTGTGTGGTAAAATCGGTATGGCCAGACTTGAGTCGGATTGACGAGTCGGGCTCAGTCTTCAACCTGGCCTCGAGGAAATAAGAGCTCTAAGACGACTGTTGTATCTCTCGATTGTTGTATCTGAATCTATGTAAGTAGTAACCAAGAATTATATGAGTGTTATCTGGAGTCTGCGTTTTCTTCACATCTCAGAAGCGGTATGTACCTACCCACGTTTATTTTAACCTGATAATAAGAACAATTTGCTTATTCTTTTCTATAATAATGCCAAACGCGTAACGTTATTCTCTTTTACGCAGAGAAAAGATAAATGTTCCAGATTCCATGTTAATGTCTAATTTTTGTATATACACGCTGACATTTTGAATACATTTGCGGCGGATTGTGTTACGTATATGGTCGGGGCTATTCTCCGGTGAAACGGACATAATCTAGATCGCATTTGTGTTTTAATTGATTGTGTTCGTACCTATACGGTCGGAACTACCCTCCGGCTATTCTAACATAATTCATGAGGTTTATAATGTAGCTTAATACTGAGATTTTACTAATTCGTGATCGGGGCTACTCTCTGGGGGCCGATTCTCAGGCAATTGAGAAAAGTTCACATTTATAAGCTCGATATTCAAATATAACACAGTTTTTGTATTGGCAGAGTTTTACAATCGAAAAAGTTCGATCGTAAACCAGTCGAATGCTACGAGTGGTACAAACCAATAGATGTTCGTATACGAACTTAGCTGTCAAAATGAATTTGTTGACATGTGGGACAGCCTAGTTTGTTTGAAACGTTCTAACTTTTGAATAGAAACCACAAACAAAATGTTCGACATACGAATTACCACACTGAAAAAAATTCGATGCCTGAGAATCGGGTCCCTGATATTTGAGTGGCGGATTGTGTTTCGTACATGGTCGGGGCTACCCTCCGATTACACTGACATAATTTTAAACGCGAGTATGTAGTAAATATTTTCGTATGGCACGATCATAGCGTGCCTTGAATCTGGAATAATATCTTGATTTTGTTTAATTTACATGGTGTACCTATTAAATGTGGATTGTATTGTACAGAATTAATGAAATTGATTGGCATTATTATAATATAGAGTTGGTTTTTATTATATGCTATTTATGTTGTGTATAATCGTACACATGGAGCTAGGACTGGCAGTTTTGCCTGTGTACCTACACCACATAAGGTTCTAATCAATTAATGCTAGATTGGAGCAATTATTTAATAGTCCTTATCTTTTGTTTTCAAGTAGCAATGATTGTAATATCATTTTTTTTATCAGTTGTAATACACACATTAGATTCCATGATTAAAACATGTTTTTTTTCATGTATAAGTAATTATTTCGCTAAAAAGAAAAGTAACGCTTTAAAGTCTGCCTATCTGATAATTTGTTTTAAAATTTTTACTTTAATGTTTAGATGGGAGCAAATTTTTGATAGTCTTTACTGTTGTACAGTGTTAAGTCACTGGTTACTATATCGCATATAATCCACGATATATGACGTGATATCTAAAACCAACAGTCCATAAAAGAAAACGATAAGTTATGGTCTTTACCAACCTGATAATTTATTTAAGAAGAATAAATTTAAGATTGGTTGAATACCTATTATTTAAAATTTAATTCTGGCTTTTTATTTATTGATATATTAATACTAGTTAATTGGTATTAATTTTGTGGATTAAATGAATACGAATATTTGCAATATAAATCTGCATAATTATACCTATAAAATAAATAAAATACAAATAAATAAATATTTACTGTTCTTTAATACGAATTTAAATGAAATGTTTAAATGTGAATTTTGAATTTGGATATCTCTAATTTTAATGTTGTGCCAACGAATGAGGTGTTCGCTTGGTTTAGTGAGTGCTCACCCAGCACTCACCCAGTTTTGAGATAGATGATGATGGACGGTCATGAGACTCGTAAGCGAGCGGGTTCCTGCCGTTCTAAACAGAGATACCTAAGCACGAGATTTCGCGAGCAAGCGAGTTCATTGCTGGGTTTGATAATGAAAGTTAAGCGCGAGACCACGTGAGCGCGTGAGTGAGGAGACACGAGTTTAACAGACAAGACTTTGTGAGCAAGCAAGTTTGTTCTGTTGAGATTACTAATATAAGATGATGATGATTGCTTAGTTGTTGTATGTTTCAGTATTCGGATATTAGGGGACGGTGTATGTTTCACTCGTCGGATGCTAGGGGGCGGTGTATGTTTCACTCGCCGAATACAAAGGGGCGGTGTATGCACTATGTTTGTTGCATACACTCGTCGGATACAAGCGGGCAGTGTATGTACTATGTTTGTTGCATACACTCGTCGGAATATGTTTAACTATTAAGTGGATATATTGCATTAATAACCCAATGATTTTATTATAGAATGACATATGCAACGGTCTTTTGCCAATCCATGGTGTATAAATTCCAAGGCAAATAGCATCTGGGGACGAATACTGTCCACCGCCCGGTGCGACGCTTGGTAAGACTCCAGGATGACGTGGCCGGCCCTGCGAGTCTGAACGAAGGAGGAATACTTCTTATTCGTAGCTGAATCTGGTGAGAGGATTTGAAATGATGTAAGGGGCATTCTGTTTTAGAGAGAGTTTTGAAGTTGTTTTGATTGAAATGTTTCATGTCTATTTACTTGCATATCAAGTGCAGCTATTTCAAATTTAATTTTCGAAATCGATTAAAGCACCCCTTTAAAATAAGTTTGTAAGGGTCTACCTAAAATAAGACAAAACTATATACATGAGATTCTCTGTTCATAGAATCATTTAGATATTATCAACTACCCTAATCGGTTTCCTACCTTGATTAGGTAGGTAGTAGTAGGTAGGTGCGATGGAATTCCATGCCTGCACTAAATGGAAATTTAACTATTTCACTTCTTGCAATCATTACTTAAACATTGAGGTTCTTGGTCTAAAAAAAACCACAATACATTTTGTTTCTATAGTTCAAATCAAATGATTTATTGCATTCCATAAATTACACACAGTTGTTACATAGAACCCTGTGGGGCATATCAATTTATAAACTTACTAAACATATATCTATATTAAAAGAAAACAATGAAAAGTCTTAAAACCTACAGTTGCCTACATACTTGACATTACACCAGAATGATTTCATTTTCATTTCCTTCAATGAAATTACAGTACTAGTACTAAAGGTATAGTATATCTAGTTACCTTTAAGTATTGTTATTAAGTGCCATAATAGTCACATCTTGCCTATAAAAATATTTATTATTTTTTTGCATTTTAATAAATTATTTATATGTATCTGTTTTTCCTTACATATTGAGTACATGCATCACAATTTGAATAGAGGTTATTGTCTAATACCTAGTTAATATTTTATAAGTCTTTAAAATATGTTTGTTAAGATTATCACTTTCATTTTAAGATTAGTTAACACAAGCAGAGTTAGTTTCTGCCATGGCATTCACCTTAGTCTATTTATACAAAATCCATACCATACCTTGATTCTTATGTCAGTGAACCAATATTTTATTATTTTATTTTTATTAAAGGGGCAAGCTTACAACCAAACACATCAATACATTTCCAAGCACAATTTTGACATCATGGACAAATGTGCAGGCTATTTACAAGCTTACACAACATTCATTACAATAGCTTAAAAACAACTAAATACAGTATTTGAGGTCAAATTATAAATTACAAAATTATCAATTTATAATAAATTATTATCATGCATATCAATACCGTAACAAAATTAAAATTAAAATTTAAGAATTTAAGAAAGAATTTCAATTACCTATTAAATATTAAATTACCAATTTTATTATACCAATTATTCTACCAATTATTAATTATACACTTTATTATGCTAGGCGCATTTAAGTATCGCAATAAAATTTACACTTTATTAGAGCTGTTCCAGTATGTTATTTCTAAAAACTGACTGCGACAACCCAAAAATATCCATAATATATATATAATATAATGAGCGAGGTTTGTTTTTTTTAATGCCCAGGTCTATGCCCAGGTGACCTTCACGCAGAACGGATGTATTTCCGATCTTAATAAGATGACATAGATAACGATTCACTTTTGAATCGTTATTTCGGATCGTTTTTTCGATTTGTTATAGAGCACACTATTAAAGTCGCAAATTTAGTCTCCCAAGATTGCAATTGGGTAATACAATAGGATCCGTATCATCATCGTATCATTAGATTTTTGCATACCTTTCTTTAACTATGGTACTAGTTTAACGACGTCCATGTCGGTGGCGTACCCAGAGGTTTCGGGATGCCGCTATCTCTGTGGTCCCAGGTTCAATTCATTTTCATTTTTTCATTTTGCCTGGTTGTATGTGGTAATGCCCGTCGTTGTTTCCAAATGCCATAACACACACAAGTGCTTAAGTAACCTATTTCGGAATTAGGGCAATGTAGGTATGGGAAGATGTCCAATTGTCCAATATTTATTTACCATTTCTATTATTTATTATTATTTTGCCTTGGTTCAAGTGAACATTTCATCTATTATTATTTTGGATGTAGCTCAGTTTGAAAGAAATACCTAACTATAGTCAGCTTTAAATTTGGGTTTAATACCGAATTTTAGACAAGTGCTAGAGAAAGTTTATCAGGAATATACATTTCCGAATCTTTTACATAATGAGACAATAAAGCCATAAGACTGAATAGAAATAATTATATTTACATTTTTCTGGATCGTCAAATATCCTTTCTGTACCTAGTTTTGATAGATAAGCATCCACTGATATCCTAGTTCTTTTCATTAACATTGTAATGAAATGATGATACTAATGCAAAAATGTGAAAACAGTTCATAGTGCATTTGAGTAGACCGTGTTTATTACACTGCCAAGTTGTAGCTAATGTTTTCCTATAAGTAATTGAGTAAAATAAAGTAAAACGAGTGTTGCTCAATCACTTCCCTCAATTACTAAAATGTTCTACCTATTCAACTTCATGCAACATTTCCATTCATGTCTTAAACTTGTTATAACAAATAAAGCCACCTCTAGTAGCCGCTGTGAGCGTACCTACCTACCAAGTTAGTTTTTACATCTACGTTTTTGCTATCGCCGCACCTTCTGTGTCTTTGTTGTTAATGGCGGGCGGTGTGAATTAAAGTTATTCTAATACTACCGTCCTTATGCACGTATTGTCAACATATGTAATTGTGATTTGTCATTAAGTGAATTTAATTTATTGTGATTGTTAATAAGTAACAAACCAAGTAGATCTGCCAAATCCGTTTCATTAGGCAGGCTCGTGATATTAAAATTCTTAGCAGTTTACCATTCTCACGAACCTTTAAAGTAGCAGTTTACCATTTACCATTCCACGAGCCTTTGAAGTTCCTTGACATAATTTTGTAGTAATCATTTCCGTAAATGTTTAGATCTGGTCAGTTGAACAACTTTCCGATGTTTATTAAAAATATGAGATTTCATATAAGTACATTTATTTCTTTTGAATGATAATTTGTTTTGGTTTATTATGTGTGTTGTGAGTTTACTGCTTCCAGATACCAATTTTAGTAATTATCCAGTACTTATCATGAGCTAGCATCAAGTTTAGAAAATACCGATGAACGTACGAACCAACACCGCATACGTACTGGAGGCAACAGAGTGTACGTGCTGTGGTAATGAGAGGAGATAATAAGATAGGTACTGAAGCTACAGACCCTGGGGTGATCGTGCCGCGCCCGTGGGATGTGGTTGTAAGTCAGATATTGAGACGAGTGGATTGCCGATACTGGATGGTGTGGAGTTAAATTATGTTGAAGTATATTATATCATGTCATGTATCTTATCTTATTTTACTAATATTATAATTGCAAATGTTTGGATGTTTGTTCCCCAATCACGGCAATCGGCTGAACGGATCTTGATGAATTTTGGTATCTCTTGTCTCTAGAATTTCGAGAATAGCATACTGGCTAGTTTTAACCCCGGGGAAATATTTTATATCCACGGGAAAACATAGCGTAGTTCACGTGGGTGAAAAGCTGTTTATGATTTTAGTTATCCTATTGCTATCCATCGTAACCTACTTCTCCATATTCCAATTGTAATTAATTGATCAATCTATTTTCACTAATAATACCTAGTGATATGAATAAATTGCTGATAAGAATCCGGGTCATGCTCATACGAGTATAACTTTAAGACACTTCTAAGTTTTGGTATTGAATGAGGAAGGAACTTGTTTAAAATAATTTACTGATTCGTTAGAAATGATAATAATATAATCTTTTGATTTCATGTACGGAGTGGAGCCGTGTATTGTACTATTCTAAAAGAGGCAAAGAATACATGCATTTAAGATTTGGTGCTGAAGGAGTACCTATGCTATGGAAACCCTGGACGATTTGTAAAAGAAGTTGAAAAAGCAGATCGTTGTGACCGTTCAAATTGTACCTAAGGCATCTCCATTAATAATGTAACTTCCTTGTAAGAATATTTAATTTGATTGGTAATAATGCCTATCACAAACATGCCTTAATTTATAACTCCTTTAGTTGTCCTACTTAATTATCTTGATAAATACAAATTGTGCACTAGAGCAAATACGTATCTATGACTTGGCTTGTTACTCATATCTGGTTTAAAAAAAATTGTAACTTTGGAGGGGCCTACAGCTATTTTTGTAAGGACTAAACTATGTCGAACTTTGCGATAATTAATTTCATCTAATTTTAGGACTTTGAGGCTTTCATGACTCGTAGTTGCTTTTTCACTATTTGGGCGAAGTCATTTATAAGAGTTTTTAGTTATCAGGCCAAAGCTACATTCTGTACCTATTCCATTGTAGCATCCTTGGGGATTTTGCTTCTGACACCTTCTTATACTATGTAGCCCTTGACAATGCATTGGTGTATACTAGTATTACTTGCTAATCTATTTCTCTTTTATTACCCATGACTATAACCAGACTAACCATTCCATAGTAACAAGTTTAGTTCCAAAATAAGTAAACTATTGATAATAGTCGCCTGTTAACGAATGTCATGATTATGTTAATTTATACATTGATTCGAATAGTTACAGAATAGTTTGTTGTTGATAATTTATTTGATTTGATTATGTATTAATTTACAATTTACGCTTACGATTTTCTATTTATAATTTACAATAATTTCACGATAATATCTATAGGTATTCTTAACAAGTCATCGGCATCATTTAAAGTTTATTGTTGAGCAATGTGTAATTTATTGTATTTGTTTCAATTACGTTTTAACTTAAGGTTTTTGTCACTCAGATTAACCTAAATAGGTACATAGTTCTAAGACTTTACTATCGAGAATAGTTGTGTATCAGTATATTAGCTGTATAATTAATTGATTCTAAATAATTTTTATATGTGCGACGCCATTTTTGTTAAGTTTAATAGGCTAATCTGTGTGGTAAAATCGGTATGGCCAGACTTGAGTCGGATTGACGAGTCGGGCTCAGTCTTCAACCTGGCCTCGAGGAAATAAGAGCTCTAAGACGACTGTTGTATCTCTCGATTGTTGTATCTGAATCTATGTAAGTAGTAACCAAGAATTATATGAGTGTTATCTGTACCCCGAGTGTAAGTTTTTATGTCAAGCAAACGCAAACTATTTCGAATGCGTATTAATGTCAATTTGTATGAAAACTATATAAGCGCGCTACTCGCCGCTAGAGGCGCTTATACAGTTTTCATACAAATTGACATTAATACGCATTCGAAATAGTTTGCGTTTTTTGACATAAAAACTTACACTACGGGCACTGGAGTCTGCGTTTTCTTCACACACCTAAAATACTGAAATGCACACAAAGTGTCAACTTCAGTATTTTTAGGTTTCATTATTTTTGTGGCTCAATTACCTAATTGTTCCTTATTTAATTTCAACTACCTACGTTCTTAATAGCGCTACCTAAAATGAAAATTTCCGAAATCATTCCAGAAAAGACATCAACGAGCGCCTGGTTATTGAAAACGAGCGCCTAAAATAGTTAATGTTGAAAACGAACTTTTCAATATTTTCCCGTGTCTGGGGGCTGATTCTCAGGCAATCGAGAAAAGTTCACTTTTTTATGCTCGAAATTCAAATATAACACAGTTTTTGTATTGTCAGAATTTCACAATCGAAAAAGTTCGATCGAAAAGCAGTCGAACGCAACGAGTGGTACAGACCAATCGATGTTCGTATACGAACTTAGCTGTCAAAATAAATTTGTTGACATGTTGACATGGACCATAGATGTATTATTCCTGTAGATGGATCACAAAAATAAGCTATAACTCACCCATCCTTTACCCCTTCTAACACTATCAAATTGTCATAAGATAGAAAGAGACATACATGTTAATCTGTTGCGTCGACATTAGTGAATGTCTCCATTTTGACTATGCAATGCTAGATGATGATGATGCAATGATAGTGCTGTGGTTTTTTTTATAACAAGTTATCGATAAAAGATGTAAACATAATTTGAATGCAATGCGATACATAAAATTACAATGTATATGTATATAAGGTCCTTCTTAAATAGTGCACATAATTTTAAGGGGTCAATGTACTCATGCATACTAACAACTTTTACTATGGCAACAACAATGAAATCGCGAAAAAAAAATCAGCTGTTCCATACATTTTGATCTATTCGATTTAAAATTTTCTATGGAACACGATTAGTACTAAAAACTGACAGAAAAGCGGATTATGAACCGCCTAATTACAGTGCCACAAACTTATCCGGTGGCCAAAATGTGAAACTAACGTGTTTTTTTTAATGTCATTTTGCTGTCAAGTTGATGTCCAACCATAACGCTGCTGGCGGCGGAAGTTCTTAGAAGTCAGGGCCGGGTAAATTGCAACAAAAAAAAGAAAAACGTACATAGCGCCACTGTCGCCGAAACAGCAAAGTTTGTGGCACTGTAATTAGGCGGTTCATAATCCGCTTTTCTGTCAGTTTTTAGTACTAATCGTGTCCAAAGTGCTCACGGCCTTAGAATTTTGTTTATGCTATGAAACTTCAGCATAGGTCGAATATGGCAAACATTTCTTCCCTCCAGACAAAAGCGCACGCTCAGCTGATTGATCTAGTGTGGCAGAATATTTTTTTTATATTTCGACGTATGCTATGGTCCAAAGAGAAAGTTGTTCAATTTCATGGTCTAAGCAAGCCCTTTAATTTTGAATCAGTGCCAAATATGAAGTAGGTACTATAATTATAATTGAGGAGATCGATGGCTCATTGGTACGCGCATTCTGCATCCGGTCGTTGATGTAAAGCAACATTCGTTGCGGTTGGACATCTGAATGGTGACCAAAACTTTATTATCTCGGTCTACTCTGTGCTTCAGAAGGCACGTTAAGCTGTTGGTCCCGGTTGCATTAGCAGTCGTTGGCACCCTCACCCACCAATCCGCATTGGCTTCGCATGGTGGGTTATGGCACTTATGGCCCGTTCTACCTGTGGTGTTTTCTTGCACAGGGAACGCCCAGCAGTGAGGACATTAATATGATAATGATGATAATTATACTATTTACACTAGGAGGTATAGTCGTAAAACTGAACGAGATTTCTAATCAATTTATTAAATTAAATAATCTGCTGAATGATATCAAGTAAAAAAATACAGATTTCACGCTAATTTTTATATTTTTAATGTATTAAATTTTTTAAGAATAAATCCACAATTTGCTTTAATAAGTGCATCGATCATATTCTTGTTTGTTGCGAAGGTCTCCAATCGTCGCCTTTTCTTACGTTTCTTATTCACGTTTCCTTTACATCGACGGCGGCGCGGGGCGGTGGGAAATCTGTTTAGAATTGAGAAAAATTAAGTTTAAATACAAAATTGTTATCACTGCAATTTTTTATCGATATTACATAATAAAATCGGACTACAACACTATCAGGTTGGTCAAATGTCAAAAAATCCCAATTGGATTTATATTATATATTTTTAGCCTAAATACACCCGATTTTCTTCAACCAAGTCAATTTTAAACTGTATATACACGTACAGCGATTTAGTTTTTGACCAGTAAGCTATAAAAATGTGTTCGCAAAAACACAAAACAATGAGTGTGACTTACCTCTGAAATGATATGTGTTCATTATTCTCTTTCAAAACACTCACTTTGCTTGAATAACCGGGAACAGTACAGGCCATTCTTAACAAACAACAGATTTACCGCACCACACCATCAAATCTTTCTATATTTTTGTACAAAAAAAGCTTTTCTTTCTGAAGCATTTGTTAACCAGCTGGTTAACAAACAAATATGACGTTTACTTTCAAGTGGCGCGCAGCTCATTAAGACGCACACGTTGGGCTATTGTTATCTCTTTTTAACACACAACATGTCGCCATTTGAGAGACGAGAGTCGATAATAGAATGAATTGTTCATTTTCTTATGCTCCATCTTAGTTATTGTTCTGAGGCTCCATCTACAGGAATAATACATCTATGTGTGGGACAGTTTAGTTTATTTGAAACATGAAGTTTAACTTCAGTATTAAGTCGAGCTTCATGTATTAAGTCGAGCTTCATGATTTGAAACGTTCTAACTTTTCAATAGAAACCACAAACAAAATGTTCGACATACGAATTATCACACTGAAAAAGTTCGAATGCCTGAGAATCGGGCCCCTGGGTGTGGTAATGAACGTGGTAATCGAATGTCATTTAGCGACATGATTAAAACGCACACTAATTCATTCACCTATTATTATTTTTAAAGTAACTACAGTTGTTAAGTACTTAAGGTGATACTCGGAAAAACTATGCTGAAGCGAGATAGCAATGAGAAAATGACGCGCGCGAGAGCGAGACCGATTTTGCAGATTACGCAAAAAAAACACAAAATCACGTCGTATTAAAAAACTAGCGATTTTTAAAAAAATGCTTCTATACGATCCTAAATATTATTGGTGTCCACTAATTAAACCAATTTTCAATACTATATGTAACCCCATTTAAGACTAATCTTCATATTTCGTATTTTTTAGAGGTCTTTTCGAAAATAAAAAGTGTCGAGGCAAAATCATAAAATCGTGTTTTTGAAACTATACGATTCTAGATAAAGGTATGAAGAAATATATATCTTATTACCAGATTTTTAACAACTGTAACCGTCCTATAGTTTTAAATCAAAAAGTCCATATTTTTCCGAGTAGCGCCTTAAATACGATACTTGTGAACATTTTGCGGCAGATATAGACCAAATATTATTTCGCTCTAATAGTAGGTAGCTGATAAGCCTAGTTTATTTTATATATAACATTTTAAGAAAACCGATTTCAAAGACCTACATTGAAACCTAAGGACACGTCAATCACGAATGGCAACAATAATCTTAAGTGAATTATTTAATGGGAAATAATTTTTCCAACTGTTATTTAAACATTTGGTATGTTATTATGATCAGTGGAAAAAAATATTTGAGCCGTTACTTAATTTTCGGGTGGTTGTAAATTTACTACAGCAGTAAAACATGAATAGTAATAAAAAGAAAATTTTGCGGTTAATTCATCCTACAATGAAGACTCAAAAATTGTTCGAGCAGTGTAATAAATGAATGGCCTGTAAAATTATGGAATGGGCAGTTAGATACATAGTTCGGCAGTTCACGGTGAGCAATTATTATTTCTAGATTTTTTACTTTTTTATTTTAAAAGTTAGAAATGAGAAAGTTTGCCGGAAGTCCTGTAGAACACGTGATAGGTTAGAAATTTTTAAATTTTGTGGTTATTTTTTTTTGTGAAAATAATAAACCTAGTGCGGGTTACAGAATTCATCTACCTACCAAGATTCATTGTTTATAGAATTGCTTAGGATGAGATTTCTTACCGACAAATTCCTATTTATTACTGCTCACACGTAATCGCTCGTTTAATATTTTTTACCGCTCATTTAATTATATTCCTGCTTAATTATATATTTACTGATCCATTTCATTATTTTTTACTAGCTTTCCGCCCGCGGCTTCGCCCGCGTGGACTACACGACGTTATCCCGCGGGAATGTGATATTTTTCCGGGATAAAAAGTAGCCTATGTTCCTCTCCAGGCCACAAAGTATCTATGTTCTAAAGGAGACTGGCGAACTTCTATGTATTTTCAGACCTCGACTTACAGGTCTCGTTCATGGAAAAAATCGAATGGTACTTATAGAACTATGCTAGACTAAGAAAAAAGTTAATTGTTTCTATGCTTTTAAAATTGGGACAACGAGATATGTTCAATAACCTAAAAATATAGAAGTTAGGTTAAAAATCATTTATTTAACAACATTTTATTTAAAAACAACACAAATAATGATTTACTAATAAATAATTAATGATAAAATAGATGAATGGGTAGGTAATAACAAAAACAAATAACGAAAGGAACCATTATTTTAATAAAGACATAGGTAAGTATCGCACCATCGCAGTATCGCAGATGGCGCCAGCGCTCTAGCGCCATCTGCGCTAAGCGTTGCTTGCGGATCTTCATTAGTTTTTAATTTATGTTATGTACCTTCTCTGATGTAGGTCCCTATCTAATAATAATTATGTAAATAATAAAATGACATTGTTTTACATGACTACTGCGTCAAATGAAACTGATTTATGAAGTGTTTCAATGTTATTTTGCCTGGTTCAGTCAATTATTTGCGATTTGAAAGTTATTTATCTTTTTATTCGATTCTTTAATAAATCAGGCGTTTGTAAAAGTTAATTGTAGGAGTTTAAATTAATTTAATTTTCATGTTTTTGAAAGTGTACGACTTCGTAAAATATTAGGGCGATTCTCGCCGGTCTCCTTTCAGCCAAATCCGTTAAGCCGTTTTGGCGTGATTGAGTAACAAACATCCAAACATCTAAACTTTCACATTTATAATATTATAAGTAGGATTACTAATTTTTGTTTACTTTACTGCTTAGTTTTAACTGCTGAACTAGTTATTAAACGTGCCATTTATAATTTTTAACTTACCAAAACTGCTATTTACAACTGCCTCTTTGTCCCTTAATTAACTATGTTTTTTTTAATTTTTATAGTCGCTTAGTTCCTATTACTTACAATAATCATTAGCTTTTCTACTCATATTCATTAAGCATCGTGTTTTAATGAATATTAGCCGGAGGGTTAATGATTATTTTAATTTATTAATTAATCAATATTTATTTATTTATTTAATTATTGAACACTTTATGCACAAAAAAGAATGTACAGAGGCGGACTTAATGCCTTAGGCATTTTCTACCAGTCAACCTTAGGGTGATGTGGAGTCTATGAGGTGGTAGGGTGCACAACCAGCTTATAGAAGAAGAAAAAAGGAACAAGAAGAATAATGTATACTCTTTAAAATAAAATATATTACAATTTTGCGATACATAAGAAATATAATATAATACTATATACTACAAATAAAATATAATATAAATATTAAATCATAATTAAATACAATATATATGGATATATATGTATGTATATATATATATATATATATATATATATATATATATATAGATAAGTAATAAGTTAATAACAAACAACAAGTTTTAAGAACGATCTGCTTGTTCTGTTAAAAATTTGCGCAACTTTATCTTGATCAATCTTATATCTAATCTTATCTTATATCTAATCTAATCTATCTTATCTTGAACTTGACAACAACAATATCGAGATAATAAAGTTCTTTTTTGTAATTTGCTTGTGTGTTTGAATGCGTAAACCAGCTGGAATTACTAGTCAAGTTTTGTTCTATTGAAAGCCTAATAGGTACAGGTAGTAGTTTAAATAGTATATTAAAACATGAGGCGAAGATCCTTGGTGCGAGACTGTGTCGTAGTCAAGGGTAGGATTAATGTTTTAAAAATTGTAAGATCCTTTGTCTCTAGGAATCATCGGGGTCTTTGTAAACTCGCTATAACAGTTAATTCGTCATCAGAAAAATCACAAAAAAATATGTGTAAACTCGTCACCACCGGTAGCATTTTAAAAATAAATTTGTTTTATTCTATTGTAAACTCGCCACTGTAGATGTTTGCGTAGGGACTGCAGAAAAATGAAACACTAAGATAATAAAATCATTAGGTATTTATTAATTTTATCACATTTCTGATAACAGAATAAAATAAACCCCCGCTCTGGGTCGTTTCTGGTGCAAAGGTTGTCCATTACCATCCAACGCGGCAACGCGGCCAGCGTCATGGGCACATTTGCATCGGGGACTACTCGGGGCGGTCTATTAGACTATTGCTGTTATTTAAGGCGCTACTATGGACTCTTTGACATAAAACTATAGGACGGTTAGAGTTGTTATAAATCTGGTAATAAGATATATATTTCTTTATACCTTTATCTAGAATCGTATATTTTCAGAAACACGATTTTATGATTTTGACTCGACACTTTTTATTTTCGAAAATACCTCTAAAAAATAAGAAATATCAAGATTATTCATAAATGGGGATACATATACTATTGAGAATTGGTTTAATAAGTGGACGCCGATAATATTTAGGATCGTATAGAAGCATTTTTTAAAATCGCTATAGTTTTTGAATACGAAGTGATTTTGTGTTTTTTTTGCGTAATCGGCAAAATCGGTCTCGCTCCCGCGCGCGTCGTTTTCTCATTGCTATCTCACTTTAGCATAATTTTTCCAAGTATCGCCTAAGGATTTTTAATTAGATCTTTGTAATTTAGTAAGAAAATAAAAAAATTAAATTAAAATTTACGTGTTAAAAAAAAAAAAACAAAAAATCTGTCACTTACTTTATAACCGACTGGTTTTTGGGCTCGTATCACGGCATCTATAAAGTCTCTAAAGTCGTAGACTTTTCATGATGATTCGTGTTTAAAGTGATGATTAGTTAGTTAGAGAAATACTCGTAAGTAGTTAGTTGATTGTTAGAACAAAAGTACCTACCTATCATAAAACACATCTCAAATACGTTTTTATGTTTCCAAACTAAACAAAAATTGTTTACTTCTAAACTTGGAGCTCAAACGAATGTGCCTTACAATTACTAAATTACATTTCAAGTATTTTTTATTATTAGTTTTATGTATCATAACTTACTATTTTAATTATTAACTGACTTTTGGATTGAAATTTACTTAATTGTTATATTTTGCCATGTTAAAGCCTAAAAAATTTCAAGCTTATAATTGTAGAGTAATTGATTTGGTAGTGACAAAAAAAAATTAATGTTCCAATTGTGAATTAAACACATTATACCTGGATTCTTGTAGTTTATTTACATTGTATCATAAACGATTGAAAATTAAGTATTTATTTTATTGCATTTATTATATGTAGTGCGACCAAATACAACTATGTATATTACTAATAATAAACGCAGTAAATGTATAAAACTACAAGAAATGGTAATATTTGCTCATTAAAAATACGTGAATCGTTAATCACATGTCGTATTACTAAAAAAAATTTAATAATTTATGAAAATTAAATCCAGATGCCTCATTTTTAGTCATAATATAATTTTAAAATAATTTCTTTTGTCTATTATACTGCGGTTATGATTAGTGAAAAATAACATCATGGTCACAATGAATTACCAACAATAAACGCAGTAACCCCCAATTACTAGTTATGAGCGCTATACTGATATACTGATGAACTATACAAATTGTAAATGCAGTAAGTACGGACTACTTACTGCATTTACAATTTGTATAGTTCGCTTTTTTCACCAAAACCATGCTAAGAAAATATGCTTTTTATTAAATTAAAATTGCTGTCTTAGTTTAAGAGTTATTTAAGATATTTTTTATGAAACTATGCATACCAAGCTATACATTAAACGTAAAACTTTTTTTAAAAACTTGAAAATAATGCCACAATATTCAAAACAAAAAATATTCTATCGCCATTTACTCAAAAGTTGTCCCTTTCTTACTGCGTTTATTAGCACGGCAGCATTCCTCGCAGCCTTGCCGCCTACCTGCTGCAAATGGCGCATGTGCGTGTACATTGCAGCATTTCTACTAGATGGCGCTGTAGTCTTTTAAAACGCGGTATGGAGTTGCAATACGAGATTCCTTATAACCTTCGGCTGAGTTTGTTTAAGCATACTTACCTGGCATAGGGGACACCGTGATCAAGAAGGCGGTTCCCCCAGGGCGAGGCTCCTCCATTGCACTGCGGTGGGGTTGACCCCTGCGATTATCCCTAATGTGGATAACTCGGATGCGTAATTTTTGGTAGTGGGGACTGCGTACGCGCTGTCCCCCCCTAATAAATAAAATTGAATCTCATTCCACTACATTGGAGTGGAGTCCTGTAATATTATTACGTAGTTAGAAAAGAACGAATTGCTGAACCGCTTCATTGCTGAATAAAAAAACCGCAATATAATATGAACGTCTATTAAAATGTGGGAAACATCTTACCTACTTAATTTCATCGACAGAAAATATCTTTCAAAAAGAAAAACAAAAAACATTTTTTACAAAATTGCCAGGTAATAGAGAAGATAGTGCGCTAGATCTTATTTTTTACTATAATTAATTGAAAATATAATTAAAGAAACCTTATGTAAAATCATTCTTTAAAGATCTATCTATAGACAACCCAAACAAAAAGGTTTGATAAAAAAAAATATGTTTCATTTCCATCTGTTCTGCAAAAATTGTAGGTCTTTAGTTTTAAGGCGCTACTCGGAAAAAGTATGGACTTTTTGATATAAAACTATAGGACGGTTAGAGTTGTTACAAATCTGGTAATAAGATATGTATTTCTTTATACCTTTATCTAGAATCGTATAGTTTCAGAAACACGATTTATGATTTTGGCTCGACACTTTTTATTTTCGAAAAGACCTCTAAGATATACAAGATTTCAAGATTATTCTTAAGTGGGGTTACATATACTATTGGAAATTGGTTTAATTAGTGGACACCAATAAAATTTAGGATCGTGTAGAAGCATTTTTAAAAAATCGCTATAGTTTTTTAATACGAAGTGATTTTGTGTTTTTTTTGCCTTATCTGCAAAATCGGTCTCGCTCCCGCGCGCGTCATTTATTGCTATCTCGCTTCAGCACAATTTTTCCGAGTATCGCCTTAAGAGTTTTGAAACAAAGTAGCTGTGGCATAAGGACGGACGGACGGGCGGATAGACAGACAGACATGACGAGTAAATATTGGAAACAAACTTTTCAATATTTCCTTGGGTCTGGTATGTGGTAATACCCGTCGTTGTACCCAATTTTCATAAACCTAGTGCTCAAGCTACTACAGTTTGGTATTGGAACAAAAACAATGTAGGTACTCGTATGTAATGCTGTCCAAAAAAATCGACTTGACTATAAATGTATTGAACAGCTGATTTTGTACAATCATATTTTAAAATATAGGTAGGTACTAAGTAAAGATTTATGTACATCTCTTGGATGCTGAGAATCCTATCCTACTAATATAATAATAGGTCTTTACCTATGAAATTGCCGTTTTGTATGGAGATTTCTGTAATTATTTTTTTTCCATACTAACGTTTTTGTTATTATTTAACGACTAATATTATGTAAATTTACAAAATTTTACACACGTATTTATGGACATTTTAACTACTAAATGACACATTCGTTAAAAGAAAAAAATTTTTTTTCACTAAGTTACAACTAATAAAGTACGAAATTCTGGAAACAAAAATAGTCGTAACTTTCGGAATAAGTTTTTTCTATGTAAATAATCAAATATCGTGGTTATTAAATTATCAAAAGTTGCTCGATACGGTCTTAATGTAACGCAATAAGAAATTATATATTTCTAATATTATAAAAGTTGTTAAGTTATATGTACAAAAGAAAAAAACGGCAATTTCATATGTAAAGACCTATTATAATTATAATATAATTATTTAATATATATATATATATATTTTATATTAATATTATAAATGTATAAATGTGAAAGTTTAGATGTTTGGATGTTTGTTACTCAATCACGCTAAAACGGCAAAGGAGATCAGTCAAATTGGACCAAAAAAGTAAAAGTGCCGGCCAACGAAAATAAATTGCAAATTACTATTGTAAACAGTGTAACGATAATTTTTTGTTATGATGTCCACAGTATACGATTAGCGGCCAAGCAGTTATTCAAGTTTGAAAATGACATTTTTTCTTCATTTTCAAACTTGAATATAGCTTGGCCAAAGTGCAGCCAACAAAAAACAATTGCAGATTACTATTGTAAATAGTGTAACGATAATTTTTTTTATGACGTCAACAGTGTACGATTAGTGGCCAAGCAGTTATTCAAGTTTTAAAATGACATTTTTTTCTCTTTATATTCAAACTTGAATACAGCTTGGCCAAAGTGCGGCCGACGTCAAAAAAATGCACATTACTATTGTAAACAGTGTAACGATAATTTTTTGTTATGGCGTCAACAGTGTACGATTAGCGGCCAAGCAGTTACTCAAGTTTGAAAATGACATTTTTTTCTTCATTTTCAAACTTGAATACAGCTTGGCCAAAGTGCGGCCAACGAAAAAAAATTGCATATTACTATTGTAAACAGTGCAACGATCATTTTTTGTTATGGCGTCAACAGTGTACGATTAGCGGCCAAGCAGTTACTCAAGTTTGAAAATGACATTTTTTTCTTCATTTTCAAACTTGAATACAGCTTGGCCAAAGTGCGGCCAACGAAAAAAAATTGCATATTACTATTGTAAACAGTGCAACGATCATTTTTTGTTATGGCGTCAACAGTGTACGATTAGCGGCCAAGCAGTTACTCAAGTTTGAAAATGACATTTTTTTCTTCATTTTCAAACTTGAATACAGCTTGGCCAAAGTGCGGCCAACGAAAAAAAATTGCATATTACTATTGTAAACAGTGCAACGATCATTTTTTGTTATGGCGTCAACAGTGTACGATTAGCGGCCAAGCAGTTACTCAAGTTTGAAAATGACATTTTTTTCTTCATTTTCAAACTTGAATACAGCTTGGCCAAAGTGCGGCCAACGAAAAAAAATTGCATATTACTATTGTAAACAGTGCAACGATCATTTTTTGTTATGGCGTCAACAGTGTACGATTAGCGGCCAAGCAGTTACTCAAGTTTGAAAATGACATTTTTTTCTTCATTTTCAAACTTGAATACAGCTTGGCCAAAGTGCGGCCAACGAAAAAAAATTGCATATTACTATTGTAAACAGTGTAACGATCATTTTTTGTAATAACGTCATTAGTGTACGATTAGTGGCCAAGCAGTTATTCAAGTTTGAAAATGACATTTTTTTCTCTTTATTTTCAAACTTGAATACAGCTTGGCCAAAGTCACTTTGTGTTGTAGTCAATAACTATTTTAGGGTCAATATATTTATTTTCAATACATATTTCCTTATTCACGTACCCAGCAGGTGGGACGTTCGTGGGTCAGTTATAATGCTGACGAGGAACTGATCTCAATGTAATAACTGATATTCTGATAAACGATTACATTTTACGTGGTGAGTCAATCCGTTTTGCGATCGTATTTATACCAAAAATAATGACATTTTCAAACTTGAATAACTGCTTGGCCGCTAATCGTACACTGTTGTCGCCATAACAAAAAATGATCGTTACACTGTTTACAAAAGTAATGTGCAATTTTTTTTCGTTGGCCGCACTTTGGCCAAGCTGTATTCAAGTTTAAAAATAAAGAGAACATTTTTTTTATTTTCAAACTTGAATAACTGCTTGGCCGCTAATCGTACACTATTGACGCCATAACAAAAAATGATCGTTACACTTTTTACAATAGTAATGTGCAATTTTTTTTCGTTGGCCGCACTTTGGCCAAGCTGTATTTAACTTTGAAACTAAAGACAAAAAAAAATAACATTTTCAAACTTGAATAACTGCTTGGCCGCTAATCGTACACTATTGACGCCCTAACAAAAAATGATCGTTACACTTTTTACAATAGTAATGTGCAATTTTTTTTCGTTGGCCGCACTTTGGCCAAGCTGTATTTAACTTTGAAAATAAAGACAAAAAAAATTACATTTTCAAACTTGAATAACTGCTTGGCCGCTAATCGTACACTGTTGTCGCCAGTACAAAAAATGATCGTTACACTTTTTACAATAGTAATGTGCAATTTTTTTTCGTTGGCCGCACTTTGGCCAAGCTGTATTTAACTTTGAAACTAAAGACAAAAAAAAATAACATTTTCAAACTTGAATAACTGCTTGGCCGCTAATCGTACACTATTGACGCCCTAACAAAAAATGATCGTTACACTTTTTACAATAGTAATGTGCAATTTTTTTTCGTTGGCCGCACTTTGGCCAAGCTGTATTTAAGTTTGAAAATAAAGAGAAAAAAAAATACATTTTCAAACTTGAATAACTGCTTGGCCGCTAATCGTACACTGTTGTCGCCATAACAAAAAATGATCGTTACACTGTTTACAATAGTAATGTGCAATTTTTTTTCGTTGGCCGCACTATGGCCGTGCGGTATTCAAGTTTGAAAATAAAGAGAAAAAAAATGTCATTTTCAAACTTGAATAACTGCTTGGCCGCTAATTGTACACTATTGACGCCATAACAAAAAATGATCGCTACACTGTTTACAATAGTAATATGCAATTTTTTTTCGTTGGCCGATACTTTTACTTTTTTGGTCCAAACATGTATGAAGCGTGACTGATCTCCTTTGGGACACAGATACTTTGTAGCCTGGAGAGGAACATAGGCTACTTTGTATCCCGGAAAAAAATCACATTCCCGCGGGATAACGTCGGCGAAGCCGCGGGCGGAAAGCTAGTAAAGAATAATGGTAAGATTGCAACTACTGAACGGTCCAATAAATATTTATGCAACATCTGCTTAATTAGGGGTATTAAAACACGACCGTGGGATTTTCCATAACTATTAAAGGAGTGCTTTACCTGATACTTTAACATTCGCAAATATATAATTTTATGGATGATCAATAGCAGTTACAAGTCACAAAGTCCGTAATGCAACTTTTGTTTGTTTTATATTTAAATTGGGGTTGTATGTTATTCATTGATCACTAAACTAACCTAAACTAACCCACAAAAATACTACTTACTTTATGTTAGCACCTTAAATTACTGAAATGGACACTTTGTGTGCATTATTCACTATTGTAGGTGCATACTTGGTGATTTTGGTCGAATGTTTATTTATCTATTTTATTTTTATACGAACATTCACATTCTATAAAAATTATAAATCTTTAAAGAGCTGAATCTCTAAAGATTTTATATTTTTTTGAAAAATAATTTTTTTTTGCCCGTTTTGGAGAGTACGTACCTAATAATTTACCGAATTGTAACTTCCTTATCCATCCATAAGAAAGGCCAGTGCCCCAGCAGTAGGGACATTAAATGGCTAGTGATGATGAAGATGATGGTGAACATAACTTTTAGCGACATAAGAAATCCAACGCACACTAATTTATTTATCTAAGTATAATTTTTTTTTAAGTAAATACCTAATTGTTTAGTACATACCTAAATACGAAACTTGTGAATAGTTTGCGGCAGATATGGACCAAATATGTCGCTTATCATGTTAAGCTGTAATAGTAGGTAGCTGCTAAGCCTAGTTTATTTTATATATTAAAACATTTTAAGATAACCTATTTGAAAGACCTAATACATTCAAACGTCAATAACGAATGACAACAACAATCATAAGTAGATTATTAAATTATATTAAGCATTGTGTTTTAATGAATATAATAGTCATAGTCATAAGTCATTGGCAGGAGGGGTAATGATTATTGAAAGTTATTAATCTATCTTTATGGAGATAATGAAGCAGTTTGTTGCTTATGTGTTTGAATGCGTTAACCAGCTCGAATTTCTAGTCAATATTAAGTTTTCTTTTCTATGTATTATAACCCAATAGGTACTGAAGGTACTTATATAATATAGTCTTGATGCAAGGATGCAACAATTTGTCGTACTTAGTCAAGAGCAGTATTAATGTTTCAAAATAAAGATCCATTGAGATTGAGTAAAGAACAACACAAAACTACTCTTTAAAATGCATGAAATGGAAATTAGCCAGTTACCTGAAGAAAAATCTCCTAGTTTGAAACTATATTGGTATTAAGTCTGTTTGTAAAGAAACTTTCATGACTTAAATTATGTGTTTTAATAACTTGGAAATAAGCGTATTTGTTTGAAACAAGTGAATTGGAAGTCTTTACAGGAAATCAGTGTTTTTGTCTTACATAATAAATTATGGATCTGCAAATTAATGTGAATGTATTTTTTTTTATCGACGACGGGGTAGCACTTAGCCTTCATCACACCTGATGTTAAGTGGTGAAAAGGCTGAAGGTGGAAGCGCACTACTCCCGGAATCCTCAATCACTGAGGAACTTTCTATCTTATCTCTAACTGCCGGAACACAATAATGCTGGAAACATCATTGTTATGGCGTCAGACTTAGATAAGATGGTGGTAGCTAGCCAGGCGGACTAAGAACAAGTCCTACCACCAACCAAACCGAATACAATATGTACCCCCACTGGGAATCGAACCTGGGACCTCTTGGTCTGAAATCGGTGGTGTGAACCACTAGACCACAGAGGCGGTTAAATAATGGATTCCAATTGTTTAATTCTTTTTGAATTATTTCTTATTTCTCAAAAACTGGAAATAAATCTTTTTGAAATGTCACAAATGGAGGACCATTGTCTCTGGGAATTATCGTCATCAGCATGAGGCGTATGACGCTCGTTGTTGGACATGGCCTTCTTCGAAGCACAGAATGTATTATAATAGTACTAAGGTACCCAAAGATCTCCACAACGATCAGTCCTATGCAGCACAGACCGATCGTTGTGGAAATACCATACTGTGCTACCCGCATCGAGCTAAACTGTAGGTACACATCCACCCAAAAAACCATCACTGGGAATATGTATGTAAATTAAAGTTGCAAAAATTGCAATGGTTGGGCTTAGTGAATTAAATATCTATGAACTATTTTTAAATAAAGTATTGGATTAGTTGTTAAATAAAATAATCTAGGAAGTCTGGTGTCTCCTACACAGGTTTTTATCTAGTGGTAAAAAATGTTGCCTTAAATACAAATAAAATTAACAGAAAATCGATAAAAAAGCTGACGTACCAACAACATACGAGTGACATTTTAATTATACTGCACCCACTTACAGTTTTTATTAAGTTTTATAGATCAAATCATACAAAATTATTTTGCAGCTGGGTATTTCAGAGGCGTACGTATTTAATAATAAGCAAACATGCATTTTTTTACAACTAAAACATTGCGGAATAAATTGAAGGAAAACGTATAAAATATTTTTTACAGCAACTACTGTTTTAAGATTACTTAACAGTAACTTATACGGGTACAGGAGGACGGCGGTAATGATCATACTATTTAAGCCAGAGGTCATGGGTTTGACCGCACCCCTGCCCGCCCATCCTTGTGATAAACGTTCGCGTACTTATTTACCATGTCTTGTTTTGTCATGGTGTTTGTTTGTTGCATATATGCATATTGATAAACACCCAGATGCAATTCTAATATGCTTTTATTTGTAAATTCTTTGTTGCTTGTCATATTTAATCAGTAACACAAGTGCTCAGGCACCTTATCTCGGAATCAAGTGTGTCCGTTTGTCTTATTGTCTAAAAGCACTGTCACGTCAAAGTGCTCACCTAAATCGTTCCAAAATAGGAGTTCGCTTAAACAAGGCTTGCCCAAATGGGCCCGATTACAAGTAATTCAGTATAGCTAAGAAGCTTATCAGTTACTGGGACAAAGCACGGGCCATTGCATTCGCCAACAAGGACGCGAACACAGAGTTAGTGTTGCTAGAAGAGACACTTGAACTTAACGCTTAACGTTAACCTTAATTCGCTATGTATTCACGGCAGATGATGATTAGAGTATATAAAATATTAATGGCTTCTTGTTAAATAGTTGCACGAGGGATGAATGAGGGATGACCATAAAGTTAGTAAAAACTAAGTGGAACGTATGAAATATTTTATGATTCTGTTCAGTCTGTTCTGTACGTTTGGTGGTAAAAATAGCTTCAACATTATTTAATGAGATCACCAATAGCAGAAAGTTCACGAAAAGCCAGGTAACTACTTATAAAAAATAAATCCCAAGTTCAAAAAACCATTGTTGAATGTCCATCCTCTATTTGACCAATGCAAACTTAGTGTTATCCTTGAATTACTCAATCTTATTCTATGACTACAGACAGCTATAGGCTAAGTAGTAGGTACGTAAGGAAAGCCCGTGTCCTTTCTAGGCTGATAACATCGCTGTGGACAGTCAGCTTGCGCGTACACAGCACTCGGCACTCGAACAGCACTCGCCGACACGCGAACATGGCGGCCTCGCTACAGCCTCTGCAGGTAAGTCCACAGTTCATTCATTCACTTAAAGTCTTTTTAAAACGCATTGATTTTTAACAATCTTGATTGATAAACAGAAGATTAGTAAGAGCTGTCAATAAAATTGTTTCAATTTTCCCGTAAATGTTTTGATAACGATCGTTTAAGTCAAAAATCTATTGTTGTTTGTTGTCACCGATTAAATTTAATACCACGTGCCCTTAGTTAAGTATATAATTGACTATTAAAGGCCTTTACGTTGCACGAAAGCCTTTACCCAAACACATTTTGGGTCGATTCGTCACTCTTTAGTCAGATCTGTTTAGTCAACCTCATTTCCTTTCAACGAAATATCACAATAGCAGGTATCATGTGTCGTACCACCTTAACTTATTGATTGCTAACAAAGTATTCGTGGTCGTTCTTGTCCATTGCGTTTTCACATAGGCTATTATCGGCGTTTGACGTTCTATTACAAACCACTGTTTACGAAACCGCATCAATCATCATCAGCACTCTGATGTAGGTACCTAGTAGTAAAACTCATTCAATATTATCCACACGATTGATGAAACTGAAGTTTAAAACTTATCTGGAAGACAATGGTTTTTCTCTAAAGTTTTTTTACAAGGCAAGCAATAATGATTGTATGTGTTATAGATCCATTAGTTATTCCCCCTTGGAATATTTATTTTGTCCTTATATTATTGCCTCATAAAAATCAAGTTTTCAAAAAATCTTTTTTATCTTTAGTTTCAAATTCACATGCATATGAAAATAAGGGTGCTGATTGTGCCCACGACAAAGAAAAAGAACGAATAAAATTTGTGTTTAATTTTTTATATGTTAATTTTCTATTCTAAAATTTACACTTGTTTGATAATAGCATAGATAGTAGCATGTAATACAGCTAATTTTCTGATCAGCTGTTAATTTACTTAAAAGGGAGAGTTGCTAAAAACTATTTCCTTCGACAGGGAAAGTGGAACGAACATTGTTTTTATTAACTTTGTGTTATTAGATCAGTAGTGTGAGGTCAGCTTGTTTTTTTGTTTGTTTTGATCTCGAAGTTTTACCGGTATTTAAAGGTGATATTAACTATTGGCTGTTTCTATGAAACATTGGTTGTATTAAGTCAAATATCATTAAAAAAATTGCGCGATTGCTTTAATTACTTTTTAATGTATAAAATTAAATACGGAAACTTTATAATTAGTGGACTGTCGTAGTGCTTGACAACTTTTATATCGATAGTCATCCTTTAAACGGCTTAATTGTCCCTACATAGTTTTTTAACCGCCTCTGTGGTCTAGTGGTATACACCATCGATATCAGTCCCAGAGGCCCCGGGTTCAATTCCCATTAAGGGTACATTGTTGTACGGTTTGGTTGGTAGGACTTGTCTTATTCTTAGTTCGCCTGGCTAGCTACCACCATCTTATCTAAGTATGACGCCATAACAGCAATGTTTCCAGCATTTTCGTGTTCCGGCATATAGAGAATAATAAAATAATAAATCTTTAAAAAAATCTTTATTTGGAACAACTTTCATTTAACACATTTAGTTTAGAAGATAGCCATGTCGTCAGTGGTTAAAGATTTCGGGAGTATTGCGCTTCCGCCTTCAGCTAGCATCAGGTGCGATAAAGGCTTAGTGCTACCCCGTTGTGTATAAAAAAATAGTATAAATAGTACAAAGTCATTTTCCGCCCGCCCGTAAAATTTTCATAGCATGCAACGGATTAGAAGGCGGGTTATCATCAATAGGTTGTATCACTCATTCAAGATTTTTTTACATCTGTTATCTACCATAACACATGTGTCGGCTTTACACAGGTGTTATGGTAGTCGTTAAAATTACATAAAAATTCAGTTAAGGCGATACTCGGAAAAATTGTGCTGAAGCGAGATAGCAATGAGAAAACGACGCGCGCGATTGATGATTTTGTGTTTTTTACGCAAAAAAAACACAAAATCACTTCGTATTAAAAAAATACAGCATTTAAAAAAATAATGCTTCTATACGATCCTAAATATTATTGGTATCCACTTAAACCAATTTCCAATAGTGTAAGTAACCTCATTTAAGAATAATCTTGAATTTTCGTATTTTTAGAGGTCTTTTCGAAAAGAAAAAGTGTCGAGGTAAAATCATAAAATCGTGTTTTTGAAACTATACGAATCTAGATAAAGGTATGAAGAAATATATATCTTATTACCAGATTTGTAACAACTGTAACCGTCCTATAGTTTTTAATCAAAAAGTCCATACTTTTTCCGAGTAGTGCCTTAAGGCAATGAATTCAAAATGCATTCATTTAGCAACGCGCATTTTTATCTTTATTTTAAAGTTTCTGTACTATTCAAAACAAAAGTGAAAAGGATCACAAATCTAGGTTTAAGTGTAGAATACACGAGCAAATATTTGCACGTTTATTCTAAGTAAAGTTCTCGTTTACACACAAAGGCTCTCACGAACTTTGCTCATGCAATCGAAAGTCGCGAAGCTCCATGCGCTGGCGCAGGGTCTGGACTTTTGTTTTTATTATGGAACATAGAAAGCGTGTATGTCTTATAAGTACTTTATACTAATATAATAAAGCTGAAGAGTTTGTTTGTTTATTCGAATGCGCTAATCTCAGTAACTACTGGAACGATTTAGAAAATTCTTTGACCATTAGAAAGCTACATTCTTCCCGAGTGGCATAGGCTATATTTAATCCTGATATTTCCACGGGAACGGGTACCACGCGGGTAAAACCGTGAGGATTCGCTAGTATTGAATATTCACAGTATACGTACAAATATGTCTTTGCAATAAGAAATTATTCACTTTCAGCAAGGTCTGTTACGCGGATTATCTTAATAAATATATTTCAGAGAAAAGAAATATTTGTCTCATTTGAGATAATGGTTGACAAAAAATATTTTATGAAATAAAATGTTAATAAAATTTAAACGAGTACTTTAGTCAAATACCTACTGAAACGTTACCTAACGTATGAAATCTTAGCTATGAGTAGAGTCGCCTAAGTACACTCTTACAGCAACTAACTTAATATTCTTAATGTATAAGCTTTGGTACCCAACTCTTGCGTGAGGGCGTTTGTGCACTACCACTGAATTTTACCGATCCGGAAAAAAACGGATTGTATTATATTATATTGTAACTTGTATTTAATTAATAACTAATATAATTGATTAATTATTAAAATACAAGCATCCGTTTTTTTCCGGATCGGTAAAATTCAGTGTAGTGCACAAACGCCCTTATGGTGTTAAACGCGGTTGTGGTTATTCGTTGACAGTGCGCCTTCGGCCTGGGGCGACTGTAATGTGGAAGACGCTAGACGTCACTTGAGGTAATACAGCCCTCTACAGGGTTGGTTACAGTTGAACAGAGCTTTGAAATGCAGTGCAAAATATGGAACAAAGTTTATAACGATTAAAACAAAGAGAGCTTTTTAAGTCAACCCTAATAAAAATTTATGCGCTCTTTAAAAGCATATTTTTGGTACATAGTTGTTAACTTAACAACCCTACAATTCAAAACTACGATAAAAAAAATTGCGATAGGAGTAAAGAGAGGCCGTCCGTAGAAAAGATGCAAACGCTTCAGAGGCGACCTTATTTTTCGTTCCCCAAATATCATAATTATCATGAGTTCATATTCATTCGTCTGTAGATACCACATGGCTTTGCGATTCCCTATACATGACAAACGTATAATTTCATAGAATGCATCTTGGCTAGACCTTCTGCTCTTAATACACATCTTTTCATTATTTGCTATCTAGCGACTGATAAGTTCGCGACCTCAAACATTCACCATTTGAAAAGTGAATTTCACTTGAAGAGGATTACATTGAAAAATAAAATGTACAAAACCATATTTTTCTTTCATTTCGCGAACTTATCAGCCGCCCCTCAATCAGTACATTAGTATTAGTAGATCGTTTTTGAAAAAGGTTGGCAGCCCTATGGTTTGCAAGGTCGATGACTTCGTTGCAATACCTTTCCAGGGTGCCGTGATGCGACAGTAGATGTTGTGCCATTTATCTTTTAGGCCAACATTTTAAATATCACAGTTTGCACACGTATGGAGTTGGCACTGACATTAAGGCTCATGAGCAAACTGCAGGTTACTCATGAAGCATGTGTTTGCATTTTTTTTTATTTGACCCTTTTAAAAGATTTTGCAGTTAAAGTTATTCTTTGCGCCTCGGGGCAAAGTTCAATTGAAGCTCTACTAAAATTGTTTAATAATAATTAAGTACTACAGTTGCGATCTTTATTCAATAACATTTATGGCATTTTTAAACCACCTCTTCTTGCTACACATACATTTACCGACTTCGTTGAGAGGAGGCTCTATATACTTAATTAAAACCGACTGAGTGCTTGCACTAAACTTTTTAATAAAGTATTTCAATAAGTTCATATAATAACATAATGGAATTAAAGTTACCAATCTTGTCTTATATAATTTAATTTATAATCAATCGTTATTAACATTCAATTAGAACTATTCATAATCATTATTACATTAACGATTACCTAATTAGTAATAATAAAGGCAAAAATGAAGTTTTAGAGTTGAGTCATAATATTCAAGTAATTTATTTCGTTAAATCTTTTAATCTATGCCATTCCTAATATGGCTTTATTGGTAGGTAGGCTCAATAAGTCAGAGTTCAAGCCTTGATCTTTGAAATTCAATATCCTTACATAATTGAATGTAGTTATGTAGGTACTGTTAAACATGCGACGAAATATCATTAAAATATTCTCAAGCGCGACCAACACTAATTACCTTCGTATTACTGTCAATTTTAATTAATTACCTTGTTTTACTAGTACAAACAACATTTTGTACAAACTATAACAATAAAATGACCACTTGAAATACACACACCGGCACCGAAACTTGGCCAAAGTGCATTTTTAAAACTATAGTTTATAACGAGCCCATTTTAGCGTCTCAAGATGGGAAATAATTCGCATTGTATGCAATGATTACTTCAGTATTTCTTTTTTCGCAAAAATGATAGACCAAATCGTACTCCATACTCCAAATAACGTTAGGTACGAGATGAGGTCCGTTTTAAAGATTTTTTTATTTATTTTCGATTATCTTTGAAACTATGATTCGACTTAACTTTAACCATTGACGTAAAAAGCATTACAGAAATGCAAATATACAGGTATATAGTTTACCATCTACGAGACGCTAAAGTGAGCACTTATGTCTATGTCAAGTGTTAGTGCCTTACAGTTTACTATTTAAGTAGGTATCTTTAGTTTCCAAATACATTTAACCATTTTTGCATGTTGCACAAAAAGCATGTTTACAAATACATAACCATTTATTATAATTTTATCTCTTATCAGATTAACACTGAACTAACAAGAAATACGTCTTAGAACTGTACTATCATCTATAAAAAATACGACGTGTGATTAAAACTGTCGACTTCTTGTTTAAATAAATATGTATTAAAATCAACATGCTATACTTACTAAATTATAAATGTAAGAGTGTGTTTGTTTGTTAATTTTTGCGTTTTTTACGTAAAAACGGAGCAATAGGTGTGGGAGCTGGAGACTGACATAGGCTACTTTTTATACCGGAAATATTTACATTCCCGCGGGATTACGCCATTTAGTCCACGCGGGCGAAGCCGCGGGCGGAAGGCTAGTATTTTAATAAAATACAAGGTGTTGTTAGGTATTACTATTTATTAACTTACATCATTTAGTCTAAGATACGAGAAGGAATTTTTAACCTCATCTGTTATATAATTTCTAATAAAGTATAGATGCTAGATAACAGCGCACATGGTTTTCCTGGCTAAATCCTATGATGCCTATGATGTTAAATTATGAATCATGAATCAAAGGAGAATGTTCAACAAGAGACCTAGGCTCGGCTCAAACAAAATGTTCCATGAGTTTATAGGTAAACATGAGTGATTAAATACTGCATAGGGGTATTCATCGAAATCGATGGCCAAATTGTGTATTATTTTCCAGGTATAAAGTTGTAAGCAAGCGTAAGTTAATGTATCTACTTAGGTTATTAAATTTAGTTACATATCAAATGAAAGCTTATATTTTGTACCCAATATAACCGGAATAATTAGTTCAAAAAAGATGCCAACCATGGATTGAAAACACTTTTTAATAAGGCAACCTATTATGGTTGGATTGGGAATAAAATAAGTATTCATTTGATTATTTAGTTCGATTAAACAACTTATGAGGGATATTAACAACGCATAATTTCCTGTTTACACTCTAACTTGATCTTAACTCCAAACTTAGCCATCGATTTCAATGATTCCTTTTATGCATTGATTTTTTTACCTTTAGATATGTTTACCTTTTAAGGAACATTTCGTTTGCGCCGGGCCTAGGGTTTTTGAGCATTTTCTTTTGATAAATCATTTTATTTTTTAATATCATAGGCATTTAAATAGCCAACCCATATGCATTGTATCAATCTAGGCAGTATTTAGCAATTATTCGTTGTTTGAATTAAACAACAGTTAAGGGTTGATATTTATTTGTACCGGATCTAGTACTAACTCATCAGCATCAAGCGCAACATCACATTAAAAGGACCAACGTATGTGTATAAGCTAAGTGTCAAAACATTATTTAAGCATTCTCGAGAATAAGTTCAGATTCTTCGGAAATTGTATTCCAAATAACTCAGCTTCGGCTTACCTAACAGATTACAATGTCATTGTTCAACGTCCATTCTTAAACAGCAAATTAAGTGTGAATTTCGTTCAAGTAAGGTCACTGCAACTGCACCTCAATGTTTGTTCTCATTATTGTGTCGTGGGCTCGTGGGTCAAGGGGCCGTGAAATCGGCTGAGAGAACTACCGTCGAGATTCGATCCGGAAACCGGGTACAATGCCACGCCACACTCCTCCACCACGCCTACCTATACTGTCAAGGTCTAAGAAATGGAAAGGACGCCGATTGCTCGAAGCTAATGCCAATGACGATGGCGTATTCAATTAATTAAACAGTTCCGCCTCTAATTATTTAATGCTTTGTTGGTATTAAAAATGAATTAAAATATTGGACGTGGTCGTAGTCGATTACGTCGGTACGGCATGCGGCATCGGCAGTACAACAATGTCACTTGTAACGGCACTTGTCGTAATAAAATCGACGTAATTTTGTTGTTTTCAAGCTTCTTTTTTGTTTTATTTTCTTCATAAATTGACAAATTACTCGCTTTTAGGGAGAATAGGTTCAATTAGATTTGTCAGACATAAGTACATTATTTATATCATTATTTTTACTGTCCGTTCAATTACTATAATAATCAAAAAGTGAAAACTACACTCTTTGGTTATCGTTATCAGTGTTGACTTGCAAATAAAATACGAAGTAAGTAGAGTAGAGACCCGTGCTGTTTTATTTAATCGGTGTCTGTTTGTAAGATACGCCCTGACATAATGCTTTGAATTTCGCAATGCAGTTGACGTGCAATTCGACATCGTGTGAACCTGCAACTAAATAAAATTATACTTACTTCCATAAAAATAAGGTCGTAGATATTTTGGCATATTATCGCTTTTGTCGTTCACACATCTGTCAAAGGAAACGAGTAAAATACGCCTGTCACGAGCATCGAGCAAATTGCGTGTATTGTAAAACGTATTTATGATTTACAAACACGTTCAAACTGTGGGAAAATTTTCTCTGTTCAATGATGGGTCAATGAAGGCCATCAATAGGTCATTTATTATACAGAATATTTGTATTTAACCTAGAACGATGTAGGGCATGAACTATGTACCTAACACATGATAATTTAAACAACGTGTAACAGAATAAATGGCTTAACCAGAATATGGTAGATGAATGAATGAATGAATGAATAAATGAATGAATGAATGAATGAATAAATGAATGAATGAATTCTTTCTTTATTTGGCTACAGCAAATGCAATAACACAATATACAATTTAAAACAAAAACAAATAAAACTAAAAGTTACAAATTGCCCAATGAACCCGTTGTCTCACGGCTGCTGCAGCCAAAAAGGGAGACAGTTCAGCATTATGTCAAACCCAAAGAGCCTGACGCTGATTTTCAACTGACCCCTTGATCCCTTTTTTTGACAAATGGATGCCAATTCTACAGTATTTTGCAACTGTTTATAATGTAACTTAAAAAGTCTTCATAACAAAAAAGAAAAAAAAATATATACACATAATACGTTGATATCTAGGATTTAGTTAATAAGAAGGTACCTATAGAATAAATATATTTACAAATACAAAAAAAAAACTTTAATTCTAATTTTATAAATAAAATTTGTTGTTTGTCCATAGAAAGAAAAAAAAAAATACTATATGGTTGTGCATTAAAAGAGGTTACGAAACAGAGACATTTAAAATTATATGCAATCGACACATCCACGCCTCCACCGCCTATATAAAAGATTCGTTTACAGTAACCGCTCCTAAATCCACCTGAGTATTTAAGAGATACTCTTTTAAACGATTCTTAAACACCACAATAGATTTGACAGCTTTCAAAGGTGGTGGGATATTATTCCATATCTTGGCTGCGGCGTAGCGGAAGGCGCCCCTGAAGGATGCGGTCTTTTGAGGCTTAGTGGCCAGTTGCTGGGAACACTGTCTTCTCTCGCATTGTGTCCTGTTTCCGATCCAGTCGAGTTTTTCGCACAAATATTCAGGTTCTCGGAATTTAATGACACCAAAAAGTAAACAGGCCAAGTGCAACTTGCGCCTGGACTTCATTTTAAGTATGCGACTGTCGTTAAAGTATTTAGTGACATGACCCCTAGGGGGAATGGAAAAACAAAAACGAGCACAAGCGTTTTGAACCCGTTGGATAAGTCGTTCAGTCCTTGAAAGCAGACGTGGCCCATAAACAGCGTCAGCATAGTTCGAATATAGTGACCTGTGAATATCGTAGATAGTGACCATCAAACTGAACAACTTTTACTATTTGACGAACTCTGAAATCACGAAAAGAAATCAGCTATTTCATACATTTTCACATTAACGTTATAAATTTTTATATGAAACAGCTGATTTTTTTCGGGATTTCAGAGTTGGTCCCATAGTAAAAGTTTTCAGTTGTTGTGTTCTATAGTACGGACTTAATGTTAATTAAAGTAATATCTACAAAACAAACTTATCTTTTAAGGTTTGGCTAAAATACTTACTGAATTGAAGCAAAAAATACTAGGGCAGTGAACATACTTAACTAATTAAATGTTCCGATATTTCGTTTCCAATTCTCAGTAAAATACATTCCTAGTATGACTGACATAAATATAAGTATTAGGCATGTATCAATACATTTTGCTCAAGGTAAATCCTAATTGCTCTCTTTGCGATCGACACGTAATGTGATACAAAAACAGGTTTTAACTTGTCATAGTAATAATAGCTGCATAATGGTAGCATATAAAATGTCGGTATGTGAATAAATGATTTCAAAATGCTGGTAACAGCATGCACATGCATGATAAATATTTGAAGTAATGTGTTATGGACAGTAACATTTTAATTTTACGCACTAATATAAAACTCGTTCTTTATAACGAATAGTGAAATTTCATTCCATTATTTCGGTTGAACAGCTCTTGTTACTTTGATTTGTCTTTTTTGTACCAAAATATACCGAAAATATTGTGGTTAAATATTTTCGGTATATTTTCGTACAAAAAAAAGGCAAATCTATTTCATCGATTTCTTCTATTTAATTTTATTTCAAATTTTTCTTTTGATGTATGAAATACTTCAGCCTTGGTTTACAGCCTTGGTATAACCCAACGGATAACCATAAAAAAGTTTCATCATTATCATCATCCACTGCTGCACATGATGCTGCAATGAGACTGTGAAGTGAGCATGTTTGTACGAAAATAAATCAAGTAGGTACCCGTTTTTTCTGCAATCGAGTGTATTGAATATAACCACAGAATATGTATCGTATTTTACTTTAATATTTTTACAGTGTTATAATCAAATCCATAGACTTTAAGTTAAGGTTAACGTTAAGAGACAAAGTTTAAATTCATGGCATATTATAGAAAAATGGAAAATGAAGTATTTTGAAAAAATCGACCCGTCTCACAACTAGTCCGATGGGACTCGAACCCACGACCTTTCGCTTTCCGGGCGACTGCTCTAACCACTTTCAAAATACTTCATTTTCCATTTTTCTATAATAAAAATTGCATTGTGAATGCAAAAAAGTAAATATTTAAATAATTCATGGCATATTGTTCCGGATTTTGGGTACAGATAACGGCTACTAGTACTAGTCTACCGGGTACTACAAGTACATTCGCTTTTTTATATTTAATTTTAATTAATAAGAAAAGATAAATATATAAAAAATCTTGTCTTGAATAAATAAGCTATTAAATAGACTCGAATTCAAGTAAGTAGGCTGCTTCTGGGTAAGCTCGCCCCATCTTAGGCTTCTTCTCAACCCTAATAGACACTACACACGTTCCTATCCGACCTCCGATTCGGTCTGCTCCCAGACCAAATCGGAACGTGTGTAGCGCAGATTTGGTCGGAACAGACCAAATCGAAACGTGTGTAGCGCAGATTTGGTCTGGGAGCAGACCAAATCGGCTGTCGGATCGGAACGTGTATAGAGACTATAAGGTTCAGTATGAAGCCAAGAGCAAGCCCATACAATATAAAAAAGTATGCCTAATAATATTTAGTATAACCGATCTGTAAATTCAGCAAAGTTTGGAATTACACGGAGACTGGGCCGTTTCCCATAAAAATTTCCTATTATCATATCTAAATCTACGTTCAAATTATATAAAACAAGAGACAGGCATTTTTTCTTTTCACTTAAGCTCTTCTTCGACTTCTACTTCCTAATGTCAGTCAAAAGTTAATATAAACCAATTAATGTTTTCCAGTTGCTATGCCTCATGATGGTGGTGACGGCGGACCCGGCCCCAGGCAGGGTCCCGAAGGTCTACAACGCCCTCATCACGTCCAACCAGAACCTGGAGCCGAGCAAGGCGTACCCGGTCTACCAGCCCGTGCTACACGAATTCGGCTTTCCATTCCAACCAGCGGTCTTCTATGGCGATTACCCCATTGGCAATGTAAGTTTAAAATCACGTCGATCCGTTGCGCCGTTTTTTAATAATTTTTATAATGCGCACTGAAAAAGAGGGGAACGCTCTCCCTGCGTCTGTGTTACCGAAAACATAACCCGGATGTTTTCAAGCTTGGAGCGCAGGCACAGGCATCTTCTGGGTAAACTCGCTCCATCGTAGATTCCTTCTTAGTTTTCAAGCAATATCGATATTAAGAGCAAAAACTTAATAGAATTTTATTAAAAAAAATTTGATTCCAAATTTTGTCAAGTTATTTAATAAAGGAAAAATGTGATACTCAAAAGCCACGAGCCCTATAAGTAGCTTTCAGGCGTAATCCCGCCTACTTATAGGGCTCGTGGTTTTTTACTATCACATGTTTTCTATACTTACAGAATGGCATTGTGAATGCATATAAAATATCTTAAAGTTATTTAGCCCTGCTTTCAACAGGTGTTTGCGTGGGATATTTCTGTCTATAGAAACTCTCAATCTCCCTCAGGATTTCAAGTTGATGAAATAATGCTACCTTCCTCAGTTTTCAACCTCATCAATTGACTTTTGATCAGATCTTTTGCGAACATTTTGGAGCCTTTATTCCTCTCAATGGCCTCTTTAATACGTTCGGTATTAAATTGGCGGAGGTCGCTCGTCAAAGACTGTCTATTGAGCTGTCGATAACGATGGGCATCCACAGAGTTCTGTAGCTTCATTTCGTGTCTCTGATCCATGAGTAGGAGAGTCTTCAATTTGGGACGGCGGGTTTTAAAGTAGGTACTTACTTGGGGTTTTGAATTTGAGCCGGTATTGGTCGGAGCGTGGATTTTATCAGACAGCGATCTTTCAAGCTTGACGTTGATATTTAATGTGCCTCTGACGCTCTGACCATGCGGTGATCGCTTCCTGTCTTAAAAGCGTTGATGACACTGACATCATTGAATATGTGCTTCTTCGTCGACGATTATAAAATCATTGTTTCATCTCGTTTGTAATCATCCTGTTTTTGAATTTACCGTCCGGACTAATCCCGGTCCATTTGCGGCTTACGTGCTTCTTAAAGCAGGAGTTCATCATGTAGAGGTTCTCCCTCTCCATGAAGTCTGCCAGCATCTGGCCCCTTTAGCTCTGTTGCATATATTGAACTACCATTGCAGCATATAATTGAACTACCATTGCATAAATTTAAATGTTACGAGTACATTAAAGAGTCGCTGATGAGCAAAGGATACTATAAAGTAGACGATTATTTGAATGACCGCAATGCATGGTCCTGATGTAACACATAACACAATCACTTGAAATATTTAATATGATGTTTTTTATACTATAAGCAATTGTTGTATTAGTAACGATATGTATTTTTTTGTAAAAGTCGTTACCTAACTAAGAAACGCTGGCAAGTTTCTTGCGCCTATTCTTCTTGTCAGTTAAAAAAGTCTCGAATGGGCGGTAGGAAAATGTTGACGATTCATATTTATTATGTCTAAATGAATTTTTTTTTTATTATTTTCATTTCATTTTCGTTGCCCAAATCCAAATTGCCCCAGTCTGAACACATCACCGCAACGTTGCCACAACTTTGCATTAAAATCCCCCATCACAACCATTTAGTGGGTTTTATAGCTATGCATGACTTTAGAGATCTCCTCATAAATAACCTCCACTTCAACATCGTCGTGTTGCGAGGTCGGAGCGTAGACCTGGATGACATTCAGCGAATGTCGTTTCGATATTCAGAGTATCAAATACGCTACCCTGCTCGAGACACTTACGATGGTGATCACGTTGTTGGCGTATTAATAAAATCTATACTTATTTTTTTCAGGGACTACAGCCTATACCCGCGGCACCTCGTAAAGATACAAACGACGCACCACAACAACTTCCAGCGCAAGCAGCACAGCCAGAAGAAACTAAGCCCTCTACTGAGAGCCCACCAGCTCCCTCCGAACCGAGCAACTCGCCTCCCGAAGGAGATAAGGCAACCCCAGCGCCCCCATCACCTCCTCAAAACGAATCACCAATCCCATTAAACCAATTTGGGCTGCCGCCACAAGTTCTGCCACTAGGACGCTTCGACCCAGCCTACAATGGTTTCAATCAAGTCGGTCCGTTTACGTACTCCTACCCTAGCGTTCGTTTGTACGACCCTTATGATCCATTCAGTATCAGCCCTTACGTCAACTTCCCGCAGTTATTCCGACCTCTACCTAACATTTTGGGCGCAGGCTCTGCAGGTGTACCTGCTTCTTTAGGAACAAATGCGGTGCAAATACCTGTGGGTGCTCCTGAAGAACAGAGTTCTGCCAGCCCAGCAGCGACTCCTGCTCCTCAATCAGAGCTGACCCCGCCCCCTGAGCCAAGCGACCTCAACCTCTTAAACTACTCGTCCAAGGACCCAGCGATACCCAACGTCCCCCCTCCACCCCTCCCGCAAGGTGGTCTCAAGTCTGACAACTCAGAATAGTTGGTATAATACATAATAAGCCATTTATCATTAATTCCTTAAGTTTATTTTATCGCGCCGTATTATAAAATTAATATTAAATTATTTTAAGTGTTTGGCTTTAAAGTCGCGGTAATTGAGGTGTGATAATGTTCCTGGAGATTATATTTATTTATTTGTATCTTTTTTATATTAATTAAACAAATTATGTACAATGCTGTAAGAGACAAAGTCTTTTTTATTTTGAAAAGTACCTACATGGCAAACAAGACCCTTCCTAAAACTTTCTGTAGGTAATATCGGTACCTACTTACCATAATACTACAATATAATACAACTCTTAAGTTTGTTGGCTCCTATTTGTCCCTTTAGTGATGTTTCCTTACCAAAATTATGAGATAATTAGGTACCTATATCTACTTGCGATTAGGCAAACAAACACAAAACATTCAGATAATTTTTTACTTTATTTTTAGTCCTATGGTAAAATTTTCTTTTGTTTAGACTTCTTAAATGGTACGGGATAAAGTTTGTAGAAAAATAGTTCCCACGTTATATCCGGTTTCATGTCAATAGGGATGAACCACTCAAAGAACCGGTGGGCATGGATCGTGCCCTCGTAGTGGTAAATTATGCGGCATATGCACATCGAGAACATCATGGGCTTGTACCTCACTATGTGCCCGTAGTTCGACTTGGCTCTGACGTATACACACGTCGGGTCTTCGGTAAGATTCAGCCAGCCCTAAAATAAAAACAAATGCATACATAATTAATTATCAACAGTTCCATACCAAAAAATATTTTAATCATTTATTCATTAGTTATATATACAAATGGCGGACTTAATGCCCTTTGGCATTCTCTACCAGTCAACTGGAAAGGTTGTAGAGAGAGATTGTGGCGGCAATAAAAGGGATAACACATAAAATACCTACATCTAAATCATATAATACATAAAATATACATAAATAATAATATATACTCTCACAGTAAATAATAAATTTCTTTACAGAGAGAACAAGGCTAATATTACTCTAGGCACAGCCTTCTCTATCGTCTTGTACCAATAGAAAAGGCTGTGCTCTAGGGTAAATGCGAAAGTAACCATGTTTGGCTGTCTTTTTACCACACTTTTATTAGCTTCACTTGTAACTAAGTCACAATGTAAGAAAATCTTGGAATTCAATTTTAACCTACTTCTAATTGTCGTATTGATTTGAAACTTTGCAAGTCTATATGAATCCGATGACAATACAATAATTTGCTACCATCGAGCTGATCTGATGATGAAGTCAAGAGGTGGGCAATAGAACTCTTCAATGGTTGCTAGGAAACCCCTCGAGTTTAGGCTCATTTGTTTTGTTCTGATGAGACCTATTCGCTACATTTAATGGTGAGGGTCTGATGATGGAGCAGGGAGGAAGCCAGTGGCACTTCTTAATGTCCACTAGGAAACCCCTCGAGTTCTGACTCATTTGTTTCGTTTTGATAAGACCTATTCGCTACACTTGATGGTGTGGGTCTGATGATGGAGCAGGAAGAAAGCCAGCGACACTCCTTAATGACCAATAGGAAACCCCTTGAGTTTGGGCTCATTTGTTTCGTTCAGACGAGACCTATTCGCTACACTTGGTGGCGAGGGTCTGCTGATGAAGCTGGGAGGAAGCCAGTGGCACTCCTTAATGGCCAATAGGAAACCCTTCGAGTTCTGGCTCATTTGTTTCGTTCTGATGTTACCTATTCGCTACACTTGGTGGTGTGGGCCTGATGATGGAGCAAGGAGGAAGTCAGTGGCACTCCTTAATGACCACTAGGAAACCCTTCGAGTTCTGGCTCATTTGTTTCGTTCTGATGTTACCTATTCGCTACACTTGGTGGTGTGGGCCTGATGATGGAGCAAGGAGGAAGTCAGTGGCACTCCTTATTGACCACTAGGAAACCCCTCGAGATGGGCTCATTTGTTTCGTTCTGATGAGACCTATTCGCTACACTTGGTGGTGAGAGTCTGATGATGGAGCAGGGAGGAAGTCAGTGGCACTCCTTAAAACCACTAGGAAACCCCTCTAGTTTGGGCACATTTGCTTCATTGTGGTGAGACATATTTGCTTCACTTTGTGGTGAGGGTCTGATGATGGAGCAGGGAGGAAGTCAGTGGCACTCCTTAACTAGGAAACCCCTCGAGTTTGGGCTCATTTGTTTCGTTCTGATGAGACCTATTCACTACACTTGGTGGTGAGGGTCTAATGATGGAGCAGGGAGGAAGTAAGGGTTCGGCTCGCGCATCTGGTAACTAATAGACTCCACTTGAATTTGTAAAACTAAATACATACAATCACGCCTTTGAGTTATAATGTTTAAGGGGCGGGCAGACACATGAATGGATTGTGAAATCGATTACCATCCCCATCCATAGCTTGCTTTTTGTTAAACTAAAAAGTAAAAAATAAATATGTAGTTTAAAAACTATAAAAACACACTTTTATAGGAACAGACTAAACAGTACAAAATAACCGTCTATTCAGTAACTGAAATTAAAAAGCGTGGTGCGCCCTTTGCAAAGCTTGCATTCAAGTACTTAATATTGACAACGCGCACCACGCTTTTTAATTTCAGTTACTGAATAGACGGTTATGCTGTACTTTTTAGTCTGTTCCTATAAAAGTGTGTTTTTATAGTTTTTTAAACTACATATTTTGTATCTATTATATCTTTCCAACTTTTCGTGCCTTAATAATTATAGCATTCGAAATTTGGCAGAGTAATAAATTAGACCTCAGAGAAGGAACTATTTTACCCTTCCCATCTCGTCCCATTTTTACAAGCTTTTTCTTAACTTAGTTAGTTAGTTAGTTTGTTAGTTAGTGGGGGACAAATCTTGCAAGCTTAATTTGACCCACTTCCCAGTGTCCGATGGAGCTGAAATTTTGTAAGTATAGAGGTCTGGTTTAGATGACAATACAATATTTAAGTAGAGACAGCAAAAAGGCTTGTCATAAAAATGAAATTTTTACTAAAAACTTATTCGGAGCCAGTTATGAGACGGGTCGATTTTTCTAATACTTCATTTTCAATAGGTAGTTACCAAAACTTAAAAATATTACGCAGTAGGTATACTCAAAGGCTCATACTCGTATAATAATGTTGCCTCGGATGTAGTCAGACTCATAAGTCCTGGTATCAAGCAACCTTTTGTATCTAGACGCACACCTTCCATAAAAATATTCACTGTGAACTGATTCATCTGCAAATTTTAATAATGTTCTATTGAAACACCACAATAATACTATTTAACTCGCGGGGATATAAAAAAATATGGGTTAAATCAGCCCCCTGATTCACGAATCGTCGGACACTGAATCGAATTCGAATTATGTGCTTTTTTTCTTTATTTATTCTATAGTAAGTAAGTGATAGAGATAGTGCATTAACTCCGCTGTCGGGTGTTAGTAAAAATGGTTATTTACCTACAGTTGGATCGATGTTGGTAAATATGACGCTATGCAAAGCTGTATAAGTTTTATAACCGTACGCATTACCTGCAATTATAGTAAAAAACTCTAATTAATTTACTTCTTATTTCTTCTAAAGTCCATATAACTTAAGTAAAAAATGTAACACTTACTCAGCGTCAAAAAAAATACTTAAACTGACACATAACATATTTTTTTACAAAATATTCTTTGAAGACAAATATGTGATATTTGCAACGCTCGCTCAAGAACTAAGTGAGTTTTAATGTTTGTAAGTTTTATTGTCACTTGCTTAACAATAAGTTTATAAACAAATATAAGTGTTAACAATCACATCCCAAAATGACAAAATAACAATAACTTTCGTAAATTGCAGAATACAAATTTAACTTGTACCTATATTCAATATTAACTTTGAGCACATCTTTATTTACAGTACAACGAACAAATTATTTATATAAAACAACTTTTCCACGGTTAATATTACGAATACAAATTACTCATATAGAAATATATCCCAAGTGCCGTCCTCTTTCATGTCTAATGGCAGGAACCATTCGAAATAGTGATAACGATATATTTTGCTCCTGTAGTTGTATTTTATAGTCGACAAACAAAAACTGAATTTCATAGCCTCATAACGTAAAGCATCTGCATACTTAGATGTGCCTCTAATGTAGATGCACCTAGGTTGCAGCATAGAGTACAACCAACCCTGGAAATAAAATGATTATTTGACATTTTAACCAAATCCTTATACGAAGCTATTCAAAATATAAATGTATGATGGACAAGTGATTTCCCGCGGTTATACCCGGTTGGTGGTTCCCGTTCCCGTGGGCGTAAGTGGGATAAAATATAGCCTATGTTACTCGGAATATGTAGCTTTTTACTGGTGAAAGAATTTTTAAAATCGTTCTAGTAGATTTTGTGTTTTTTTTTTATAATATTAGTACTTATAGATAAATATCAAGCCCAGCCCCAATGTAAGCACAGTAAAGGCACAGTCTAAGATCGTTTGTGCACTACACTGAATATTACCGATCCGGAAAAAACGGATGCTTGTATTTTAATAATTAATCATTTAAAATCGTAAGAATTTATTTATTTCGTGTAGTTTCAATGTTTCAAAGCCTAAACTACAAATGTTTACTATTATAAATGATTAATTATTAAAATACAAGCATCCGTTTTTTTCCGGATTGGTAAAATTCAGTGTAGTGCACAAATGCCCCTCAATATTCATACAGTCGGTCATCGATGGCGTCCAGACAGAGCAATGGTGCAAGGTACGCGGGCTAGGAGGGGAGCGGGTCTCTCCCGCCTACCATACTAAATTTTGTTAGGCAGGCGGGAGCTGTCTGACAGGGCTTTCGCGTTTGATAAAAAAAAATAAGTAATTTTATGATATTGGTGTTATGTAAGGGGTTTAGGTGCTTTATACGATTTTTTTAACTCAAAATGGCAGCCGCACGATTGTTGTTATGTTGGGGGAAGAACGATTTTGATGTGATTTTTGTTTGTATTCGAAATGGTGATCGCGCATTTTTTGTAATTTTTTGAGTTTGGTGTCATGTTATAGTGCAACAAGCTTTTCTGTTCCGGTGATTATCTTTGGAACTAAAACATTTTTTATACGACAGTCCATTTTGACAGCTACTTTCGTATTGCAAGTGGCTCCTCTGTCACGGCTGTCACCGGAACAGAAAAGCTTGTGGCACTATAAGGGGTTTCAAGGGTGCTCAGTAATATTTTATATGTTTTTTGGAATTCAAAATGGCGGCAATTTTTTTGTAATTTTGTAATAATTGGTGTCACGTAAGGTAAGTTTCACAAACCGGCGCGCGGCGTTCATCGGCCCGGCCCGGCACGGACCTTTCCGTCACAGCCGTCGCGGTCGCGGGATTCAAACCATAATTTAGCCGTGCAGCTAATCCTACTAATATTATAAATGTGAAAGTTTAGATGTTTGGATGTTTGGATGTTTAGATGTTTGGATGTTTGTTACTCAATCACGCCAAAACGGCTAAACGAATTTGGCTGACATTTGGGGCATAGATACTTTGTAGCCTGGAGAAGAACATAGGCTACTTTTTATCCCGGAAAAATATCACATTCCCGCGGGATAACGTCGTGTAGTCCACGCGGGCGAAGCCGCGGGCGGATAGCTAGTATTAACTAAAAAATCTATTTAAAACGTTTCAATTTTCTTTACTGCATTTTAAAATGCCGTCCGCTTGATAATGACGTGATTTTGGAATATAAAATTTTGTGATATTAAAAACCACTATATGTATATTTCATTTCATTTCTATAATATGTAAAGAGTAGGTCTGTAGGTTTTTCTGTCCCTAGCAGCTGTGAGACTTATGTCAGGCTAGATTTTGTATATTATTACAACTAATGTTGTAAGTATTTAATTTGAAATGTTTTATCATCCATACTATTTAACCGATTTTGATGAAACTTGGTATAGACCTTACAGAAAGACACGTGCATATTTTCCGAAATCCCGATGTGATTCATAATGAGCGCGATATTACCTAATTACACGCATACAAAGCCGCGGGCATCCACTGTATAATTTAATGCAACACACCTTTACATCTGTCTGAATATCGGCGGCTTTTTCGCCAAAATCAAACGCAATGACTGAGTGTATGAATATTTAGATTGTGGCAAAGGCTTGTGATAAAGATATAATAAAAAAGAAGATGGATGGATGGACCAATAGCAACAGCTGTTGTAGTAAGTATATAAGGTGTTGTAAAAAAATGTCGACGAAATTTTGAAGGATCTATGTACTCATGCATACAAACAACTTTAAGTATTGGTACCAATATTGATATCGCGGAAAAAAATCAGCTGTTCCATAGAAAATTGGAAATCGAATAGATCAAAATGTATGGTACAGCGGTTGTTTTCTTCCGAGATTTTAATGTTGGTATTGGTAGGTGCCGTACTAAAAGTTGTTTGTATGCATGATAATTCCGTCGACTTTTTTTACAACACCTTATATATTATTATACTTAATAGAATTTATGTCGGTTGATACTCACTGCCACCAACATTTTACCCACTAAGTATTTAGCAGGTATTAATCTGTGATAAATAACTTTTTTACGTCTGCTTGCACAGTTACCGAAAAAATATTCACTGTAATAATTGTCTGAAATAATAACACAGATATTGTAAACAATAGTTAAATGTTGTTATTATTATCTTATAAATAAATAAGATTAGGATTAGTTGTTTATGGTAGAAGAGGGGGAGGCTCGGCAAATATAACGTAGGTACATATTTACATATAGGGCAGGCGTACCGGTTTTGGCCACTGTACCGGTTTTGGCCACTGTACCGGTTTTGGCCACTTTTTGCTCTAAAAGTTTTCTAAACAACTTTTAGGCATTTTTGAAGGCAATTAAAATAAGGTATTTTAAGGTAATAATAACAACCGTCAGAATTCCTTATGTCATAAGATTTTTTTTTCATTAAATTCCATTTTCGGTTTGAAAAAAAGTTTAGTACTTATAGAAATTTTAAGAATTTTTTTTTGGATGAAATACTTTATAAAGCTTTGTTTTTTTACAATTAAACTGTTGTTTTGGAATTGGCTGGTTTCTAGCGCATTAGAATACATTGATTTTACCTGGGTTTGGTTTTGATTTTTCGCAATACTTTCAAATATTTACATATTACAATGCGATTTGCGAACCGATAGCGTAGCTTCATTGACGTTCACAAGTGCTGTATCAGCCTAAAATGAATAAATGGTTTTTTATTTTGATTTTGATTTTGATCAGTAAGTGGTCAAAACCGGTACATTTGGCACCTCTCACACATTGTGTGTAATATAAAAAAAACTATTAGACTTTTATAAATTTGAAAAATGTACCTTTAAAGGTAGATAAATTATATATAATTTGTGTCTTAAATACCTAAGACCATTAAGTACTTAGTGCTTAAAAGTCAAAAAATCCTTAAAGTAGCCACAAAGGGTACCTCTGCCCTACTTACGTACATATTGGTTTATTCATTTACAAGCAAACCATGTATTTTAATAGGAAAATGTTAATTGTAAAGCCCCGCAAGTAGATTTGTGAATGAAACCTACTTGCGGGGCTATAAATGTATTATTGTTGGAAAATGTTTGTAAACATTTACATACCACCATTCGTTCATGTAATGGTGGTATGTTAATGGTTACTTTTTAATCATATAATTTGAGAGCACGGGAACGAATTCTCAACATCTGCCAAGTTATCAATAATTAAGAGCAGAAAGTTCAATTACCCCAATTACATTCTGACCCTAGCTAGAAAGACAAAGTATTGATGCATTTGAAATATGGTGCCGGAGACGAATGTTAAGAATACCTTCGACAGCGAAACGCACCAATGCATAAATCCTAACCCAGCTCCGAATTAAATCTCGCCTATCGACCATGATCCAACTACTTACGCATTCTTTCTTATTTCGCTCATTCATACGGTACGCAGAGGCGACGAAAGTCTAGAAAAACTGATTGTGGTTGGGAGCGAGCACCGAAGGCAACAAATCGCGCGATCGCTCACCAACTAAGGGCCGATTTCACCATTGAAATTAAACGCGTTCAATTCGAGATAAACTCAGTTTAGGCGCTAAACGGCGTTCCGTTCTCAACTTTGGGTTTCACCGACATAAACTAAACGGAGTTTAAGCTAAACTTGGTTCAGTTCCTGAACGGCCGATTTTCGACGTTTAAAGTATTTAAACGCGGTTCAAGAGCGCTGTCAAGTTAAATTGTCAGACATCCTATTATTGGTGATCTTACTGTGAAGTATTTGTATAAAGAGAGAAAATCGTTTTTGTTTTATCGAAGACGAACAGAGCATTGGAGCTCGCTTTTGACGAAACCTTCGATAAGGATGAGTTTGTTGTTCGTCGCTCCAGGTGGATACGCAAGAGAGAGGAACAAAAAAAAATCTTGTTTCACAAAATAATTGTCATTAACAAATGTAACAAAATACCTGTCATGTTTTATATGCATTTCTATCCTACTTCCTACTAATATTATAAATGTTATAAATGTTATAATAATGTGAAAGTTTAGATGTTTGGATGTTTGGATGTTTAGATGTTTGGATGTTTGGATGTTTGGATGTTTGTTACTCAATCACGCCAAAACGGCTGAATGGATTTGGCTGAAATTTTGGACACAGATACTATGTAGCCTGGAGAGGAACATAGGCTACTTTTTATCCCGGAAATATATCACATTCCTGCGGGATAACGTCGTGTAGTCGACGCGGGCGAAGCCGCGGGCGGAAAGCTATTAGAAAATAATTTTCAAAATTGGGGCCTGACAGCCTCAAGTTAAAAAATCCCTAAATTTCTTTTGACAATTTACTTAAATTACCTACAAGTGATATAAGTCTTAAATTTCTTAACAAAATAGGTGTCTAATATTTTTAATTTTTGATACCCATTAAATTCTGACCATTTTGATTGAAGAATATCGTGTTCTGTATAAATTTATTTAATTGTATGTTCCCATAAATGAGCGCACAATTTCTTTAATTGCAACACTTTGTTCGCAACTCGTCATGTCATTCACTAGTTCATTCTTTGTCAATGCTAAACTAAGTTTTAGTAAACGGGATCAAAACGGAGCCGGTGAAACTGGTGCGACGTAAACCGCGATCAGAACTAATTTCTAATCTCGATTAAGCAGAACCAAGTTCTATTAAACTCGGCTTCCATTGGGAACGGTGAAATCGGCCCTAAATGTACCGATCAAGTAAGAAATTCGTTGTCATCTAAACTTCACACAGTTCGTAAGAGACGCGCTGGAGAGAACTCGTGGAAACAGATCGGATCTGTTTCCACTCCATCCAGATACAACCCTGATGCTGACCAAGATCCTCAGACATGTAAGATCGACCCCAGAGAGAGAGAGACATATAATATTTGATCGAATCAGGCGTGTCACCTGGCGGAAGTGCCTAACTATTGTGAAAAATAAATATATGTATCACAAAACATGCACCTTCACCGATCACACTACTCTACACGTGTTTCGCCCCAACCCGGGGCATCTTCAGGAGATGTTTGACCGTATGCAATCCAGCACGCTGCTGCAACATCCATGCATCCATATTTACGGAAAGAAGCTATATATATTTATTTTTCACAATAGAAATATAATATGAAGAAGCTCTTGATCAATATTACAGAACTGATAAAACATAAGCATTTCGTGGTCATAAACTTTTTATTATTTATTATTAAGAATGAAAATACCTTGTGGGTCATCAATTTTTGTGAACACGATACGTTCAAGACTTGACATTTTGCTTGACTTCTTTTTTTTTGAAGATAACGACAGATTACCTGGAGCAACAGAAAGAAATTAAAAATAAAATCTGAATAATGTACTCTCAGGGACACTTTGGATGAACCAATTCTTGTTTCTTTTCGTGTGGGGTGGCATCTCACCGTTCACTTGCAGTCCCTATCTGTAAACTGCAAAAGCATTGTACTACCCTATTACCCTTACACATGAATGGCGAGGCACCCGCTACGCAAAAGAAGTAAGAAGTGGTTCACCGAAAGTATCCCTGATTATATATTATATATTACTGATTATGTATTATATACATCAGCAAATCGATGGGTCTTACGTAATATACTAGTATGAGACTTTCCCCGCACTGCGATTTTAATTATGATATGTTTAAAAAATCCGCAAAATTTGCATAAAATTGTATGGAAATCCAGAAACTGAAAACTCTGATTCTTATATCTCTTAGAACGCTGATCAACTGATGCCACGTGTCTCGTACTGATGTCACGTGACGTAAATATAGCCTTAAAAGGAGATTGACCAAAAATGTATGGAGTTTGGTCCAAATGTCCACCACTAACGAGACCCTTGTAATAAAATAGGTACTCTACTAAATACTGAGTAGATGTAACCAGACCGCAACCAAGAATATGCTGTCAGTAAAAAGTTATGACTAAATGAAAAGTCATGTTTTGTACCTTTTTAAGCGAAAAATATTGTTGATAATCATTCTATCCATCGCACATTTTGAACTAATCTACGCATGTTATGTGACATGCACTTGGTGTGCCGTGTTAGATTCTTGCTGAAAGAAAAAAAACAAAATCTCGGAAGAAAAAAAAAAGAAAAAAAAAACACTTAGCAAAAATACAAAGTCCGAAGTGTATAGCCTAAGTCTCAATAAGAGTATCTGCAAAGGTCCAGTAAAAGATAGCCAAAATCGCAAGGAATTATACGTAAGAATTCGCACAGACGTAACGAAATCAACCAAAGGAATGACTGCGGAGAATACACAATAACTTTTTACTGACAGCTTATTTTTTTTATCCCATACTGAAAGGTACTCTCTATTTAATGGACTATAAGTCAGTATAGGTCTCGTTAGTGGTGGATATTTGGACCACTTTTGTTCATTCTCCTTTTGACCGCAAGAGAATGATTTTCTCAACGTTCCGGCCAATTTTATTTACGATAATCTTCTGACCCTCGTTCAGCATAACGTGTTCGACCGTGGTCCGTGTGCTATGAATTTTGTCGTGATGTCATTTCACGTAATCTTTGAGCAGGCGACGCACGAACTGTTATAATTATTCCTACAAGACAGTAAGCTAGCAAGTTAACTCTTTATTTACATAAAGAAAAAAACTTACATAGATTAAATAGGATTATTGTTGTATAAACTATTTTAAAGTTCATATCTGTAGTCTGCTTTAAGTACTACTGACTGATTTATTGCTTGGGTGTCTCCTATATTTATAACAATATTTATATTCGAAACAAAACACAAACAGTTTAATAAATATTGTATTGAACGATATAAACATATCAAAATGTTAAGATTATGAGTAGTTTATTTAAAACAAACTTTGTAAGAAAGAATGTTGTTTTGATAACTATGTAACTATACACTTAATTATTTTATATCAAGTGATTTCATTATATAACATCAAAGTGACGATCGTTTAAATGACTGATTGATGGTAACTATACTTTTCATCTCTCAGATTCGGAAAGTGATGTATATTTAAACTGAGCAGCGGGTCCAAAACTATCCGTTGGACCCTAGGGTGGAAATGAATTTTAAGAATAGAACTGAATTTGGTTACAGTCAACCATAGAGTTACCTCATCGGCAATGAAAAAGTTTTCAACAATTTTGTATGGGGACGGGACTTGCAAAATTAAAAAAATATTTTTTTTTATAAAAACGAGAATATCTCAAAAACGGTGCGTCTCGTAGCGTAGCTAAAATCTAACAAAATTTTCAACCACCTATGGTACTCCGGAGATAGTTAGGAGGCATCCGATAGAAATATAAAAAAAAAAAAATTTATTCAAAAATCTTTTTTTTGTTCAAAATTTTTTTTTTCTTATTTCGAAACTTAAATTTTTTTATATACCTATTAAAGAAAAAACAGAGAAAGCGAAGCCCCCCGCCACCTTTCTTTTATTTTTCTAGATAGTTTTAGTTGTCTTTATTGCTTTTCTTATAGAGGGAGATGAAAAGCAGAGTGTATTTACTTTCCTTATATTCGAAATGAAAAGTAGAGTGTATTACTCGGCCGCAAAATTATTTTCATCTCGGGCGACGTATATTGAATCCCTCGCTGCGTTCAGGATTCTACTTTAGAATCCCTCGCTGTGCTCGGGATTCTACTCTAGAATCCTTCACTGCGCTCTGGATTCAAAATAGCGCCCTCGCCGTAAATATGTTATTTTGCTCCCTTGTAATACAATCTACTATTGTTCAACGAGTTAATGTGGCCTGTTAATAATTTAAAAAGAGAAAATTACAAAATGACCGCCGCGTTCGCTTGCCCGTCTGGCCGCGGTTGACAACAACTCTTACCGCGAAATTTTACAATTTACAATTTGCATGAAAACTGTATTAGCGCCTCTAGCGGCGAGTAGCGCGCTTATATAGTTTTCTTACAAATTGACATAAATACGGAATCGAAATAGTTTGCGTTTGCTTGACATAAAAACTTACACTAGGGGTACAGTGCCCGTAGTGTAAGTTTTTATGTCAAAAAACGCAAACTATTTCGATTCCGTATTTATGTCAATTTGTATGAAAACTGTATTAGCGCCTCTAGCGGCGAGTAGCGCGCTTATATAGTTTTCATACAAATTGACATAAATACGGAATCGAAATAGTTTGCGTTTGCTTGACATAAAAACTTACACTAGGGGTACAGTTTGCGGTAATGTATACACTGTTCGTAGACGTATCACAATATTTATAGTCTAAGATCCCACTGCAAATTAGTGCGCTCATCGAGTTTTCACTAAAACCTCATTTTTATGTATATTTACGATTAGGGGAATATATATATCTATAGGGTTGCCTAAAAAAATGTGGCTGCTTATTAAAAAAAACTACTACCTACCATTTTTCTTCAGCAGAAAATAACTTTGTTTTTCATAGTGTTTGTATGAAGGACAAAGTTTTTTTTACAATATAAACTATAATTTTTCTGGTACCTAAGAAAATAACTTTAAAAATAACAACGCTATTAATATCAAATGGGCACGAGTTTTGATAGTGTCTATCCAACAAAAACAATCAATTTCAACTTGGATAGTGCTCGACATTATTTGTTCAGCTAAAAGCAATGTTCAGGCTTCAGCTCCTGATAAGCCACATGAGCGTTGTTTGGCACTCTCAATAATAGGCAGTAGTATGGAGAAATTAATGAACACGCCAGTCCTGACATATTATCAATACTTTCATATCGAGCGTCCCATGTAAGTGATAGTGACAAATTCTAACATGCACGAGTGCCAACGCTACAGGATGTAAAAAACTGTACACTTTTAAAATCGGTATAACTACATGTGCTTTTTTATGGTTGATAACAAATATTGTTTTTATGCAAAATCAATTATTAAAGTCATCTCTTTATTGATTATTAAGACTTGGAGGTCCAAAGAAAAGTGTCCCAGTTCATACCACCAATCCTATCCTTGGGAATAAACAACTTAATAGAAGTAACTACTTCGTTTGCCCTTATATTAAAATGACTGCATAAAATCGTTAATGAGCAAGCCTGCGGAATTTTCGTATACGCTGAATGGCCCTCACAGCCGTGGTATATTTCTGACATCATATATTTCAAGCCTAGTGACAATGTTCTTCAATCCTGTTCAGGAATCACATCCCACACCGACTGCAAGATCATCTTACGCTGGCTGCAGCGGTACTCTCAATCTGGCGTTCACCAGACGTGGTATCCCATCAGAAGCAATGGACTTGATGCTCTCGTCGCTCTCCAACAACACAAAAAAGCAATATAACGTATGCTACAAATTATGGTGGCTTTTTGTTAGGAAAAACAAATAGATTCTGTTCGAGGCTCAGTGGCCCAAGTTATATCATTTCTAACATGCGAGTTCAAAAAAGGAGCTAGCTATGGTACGCTCAACTCTCATAGATCAGCATTGTCACTGCTTCTTGGAAACAATATGATAGGTTCTGATGAGTCTATAAAACGCCTCCTCAAGGGTGTGTATAAATTAAAACCCAAATACCACCATACATGGGATCCACAGATATTCCTTAATGTTATTTCTCGTTGGATACCAACGAGAAATAACAACAAAGAAATTAGTTTTGAAAAGTAATCAAAAAATTAGTAGTATTTAGACCGGGCGGACACGACAGTTAGAGGTGTATAATTTTTTACAGTATGCAAATTTGCGAGAACCTTTTAGACGACGACATAATGTAAGCACTGTCAAAATTAGATATTTTATCCCTGTGTATATTACATTTTAAAATTAAATTTCAAGTGTGATGCACAGGGATAAAAAATCTAATTTTGGTACTACTTACAATTTGTCGTCGTCTAAGACATTCTCCCAAAGGACATTTTTCATTTTCGGCTAGGACTTTGTACACTATTCGTACTAATAGTAAAAAATATGGTATAGTGTACGAAGTCCTAGCCGACGCTCCATACAAAACTGAAAAATATCCTTTTCACTTCTCATGCTCGTAAAGTTCGTGTTTATGTTGGGTATAGGCTGCATAAAATCGCTTTTTATGCTCTAGTGCATAAAGTAAAATCTTCGTCTAAGTCTCAGACTCTAAGACAAAGGTCGTCAGGTAAACAGTCACACACGCAATTAAACTTCACTACATAGTATAAAACAAAGTCGCTTTCTCTGTCCCTATGTCCCTTTGTATGCTTAAATCTTTGAAACTACGCAACGGATTTTGTTGCGTTTTTTTTTAATAGATAGAGTGATTCAAGAGGAAGGTTTATATGTACTTTTTATCCCGATATTCCCACGGGAACGGGAACCACGCGGGTGAAACCGCGGGCGGCCGCTAGTCGTTAAATAAATTTATTAATACCTAACGTATTTCATTCTGTTTCTTAAATTTTGTACATAATCCATGTTAAATTACTAAATTAATAAAACTAGGCAAAATTAATGAGTTTTCTAAGAAATAAGTATTTCAAGAGCATTATGGACTACGATCTATGCTAAAGTCCACTGTGCTGCCAATGCCACGTATAAAAAAAAAGAAAAAGAAAGTCTTCCCGCCAATATGGCGAATTCTTTATTTTTTCTTTTTTGCATTATTACTATTTATTTTTCTCACACTCGAAGTGAAAAGCAGAGTGTATAACTCGAACATAAAACCCATTTTACCCTCGAATTGACTATCCACCCTCGCCTACGGCTCGGATGGATATATACGTCTCGGGGAAAATGGTACGTTTTATGCACTTGTTGTACAATCTACTATTGCATACTGTAAAAAAATGTTACACCTCCAACTGTCTTGTCCGCCCGGTCTAATTGTTGGCGCTTTGCACCGCACAGCGAATTCAAACTATATCCCTGATAAAACTAGTTATACCACGTACTTTCGAATGGGGTTTCAATTTCTATAACGGATATCATAAAAACTTCAGCTCCCGGAAGGGAACAGCCACTTCTATTTTTATCTTTTTTAATGGAAAATAATAGTAGATTGTTTAGCAAGGGATGTATGGCACCCATAACAGTCGAGTGTTTTGGCGCACGAACGTAGTGAGGGCGCCGATAGTTCGAGACTGTTATGGGTCCATGCACCCGAAGTAAACACTCTAATTTTCATTTTGAATATGAGGAAAGTAAAAATAAACAGAAATAATCTGAAAAATATATTTCCTATGGCCGCGGAATTTTCGAAAGATTATAACTTTTTTGTTCATTTTTTCTATTTTAGGGAAGGCATGGAGAACTAAGTCCACACAGCCTTGTTTGGTGTTTGACCCGTACTCTTTGCAATTCCATGAAATTAATAGCCTGTTTTTTATGTTACAAATAACTTATAATTTTGGTTTAATCTGTTTTTAATACCGCATTCTTTAAAAAACAATGTTTTAGTTATTAAATTAATAATTCTATGATATCAATTATTTTATATAATAGCAAAACCGGCTGTATAGGCTATGTGACTTTGCCTGCATACCTTTGGTAAATAAATGTCCAAGAGATACTTACAGATTTTGACATGACCCCTCCTATTCCTTTTTTAAATTTCATAACGGCCCTAGGGCCGCCACATACCACTTTCAACCCGCATTTTAGGCAAGTTACGACTTACTTTCAGAATATGAGACATGAAAAGTTATTTGCCCTGCTACAATACTATTAGATTATATTGATTGTACTAAAAATATATGACAAGACAATAATACTGGTTTATTATTAACTATCAAAAAGCCCTAACGAACCGATCATCGCAAACAAATTAGCAAGTGGATAAAGTCTTGGCAGAAAGTGGTGTAGACACTTCAGTGTTTACAGCGCATAGTACGCAACATGCGTGCTCCACAGCTAGTTTAGCAGGGGAGTGCATATACACAATAAGAAAAACGACAGGTTGGATAAACCTTAATACTTTTGCCTGATTTTATAAATTAAATTTGATTGTTCATAATGATTTTGATAAATCAATTTGTTTATGCTCTTAATTTTATAATAACACATTGAAAATGAATGACATTATCAAAGCCAGTGTGATGAAAGAAAGGGTAATAAACAAAACAATTATAATGATTTATAGATGTTTTTAATTTTCTATTTCCTACTCACAAAAATATAAAAATACTTATGTACCTTTTTATAATTATGATTAATCATTCATTCATTCGAAGATATTACACCCTACCCACCCAACCCTTTACCTTTATTGCAAGAACAATGATCTCCAAACAGAATGACGAATTAATTAACATTAAAGGAAATCACTGAACGTGCGTTTCGTTACGTGGTGACGTGGTGGCGACTCATATAATAATAATGATCAAACTCCACTTTTGAAATTCTTTTGATCACATATAATCAAGACTCGGAGGTCCAAAGAAATAAATGTCCCAGTTCATACCACCAATCATATTCTCGGGAATATACCACTCGTAGTAGAAGTACTTGTATCTTTTTTGTGAATGACAGTATGTTATCCTCGGTACGCACATTTGAAAATTATACGCGGTACTTCTCATCAAATCGTTCTCGTGTGATGTGGCTCTCAGTATTATGCAGGTGGGTATTCTTAGGCATTGAATCCAACCCTGGAATAATATATTTATATTTAATTTTATACTAGCGGCCGCCCACGGTTTCAACCGTGTGGTTCTCGTTCCCGTTGGAATATCGGGATAAAAAGTAGCCTAAGTTACTCCTTATTACATCAGCTACCTGCCAGTGAAAGTCCCGTCAAAATCGGTTCAACCGTTTCAGAGATTAGCCGGAACAAACAGACAGACAGACAGATAGACAGACAGACAAAAATTGTAAAAAATGTTATTTTCGTATATGTACCATAGATATAATCGTATGCATGTAGTAAAAAGCGGTTATTTTAATATTACAAACAGACACTCCAATTTTATATATTTGTATAGAAGATGTATAGATGTAATGTATAATGTAATATAATAGAATTTAATAGAATAGATGTAATAGAAGATAATAGATTATGGATTAAAAGCGATACTCAAAACATAGTGTCCTCTTATAATCGTCTCACCTGATCCAGGTTAAAAATTTAAAATGTACTCCTATGGCATTTGAAAACATCACAACTGATTTTGTACTAAACTAGCTGTTCCGTAATGTACCTTTTATTTAAATGTCAGAATAAAATAAAGCCTATGTCACTCAGAATTTACCTTTCCACTGGTAAAATAATTTTTTAAATCAGTAATCAGTAGATTTTGAGTTTTTTCCTACAAACAAACCATCATACCTCTTAACAATATCAGTATAGCAGAAATAGATGAAAATTCATAATCTCACAAATAGGAAAAATTGTTTCATACCCGGACTATAATTTTTCCAAGTATTTCAAGATGATTCTTATGTACATGGGAGTAAAATATGAGGTTGACCGGAGAACCGCAGTGACCAAACCTGTACTCGCTGTGTACATGCACTGCAAATTCAAGAATATTTTTACTTTACAGTCAAGAGCAATAATATGATTACAATATTTCATTACTTCTGTGGCACAGATAGTTTTGATCTGCTATTTCATACATTTAGCCGAGTTCAAATATTTGTATGAAACAGATCATTATTAGGGTCAACTTCATAAAAAAACCGTAATAAGGACATCTACAAATGGTTTTGACTAAATATTTAATAATTTTGTCAAGGTTTATATGAAGAAAAAACAATTTACTACTCACTTCGTGGCTTAGCTGTGCCAATTAAAGTGTAGTCGTTGAAACTCGTGTAGAATTGCCATCCAAACGCAGGGCTCACTGAAAGTAAAGTTTGGGTTAAATTAAAACACAGAACTACTGAAAACAGGGGACTTACCACGAGCTGTTTAACAACGTTATAGTAATATTGGAAGTGAGATATATGACGCTATATCCTACTTCCTACTACTATAATGTTATAAATGTAAAAGTTTATAAGTATGGATATTTGGATGTCTGTTACTCAATCACGCCAAAACTACTGCACGGATTTGGCTGAAATTTAGGATACAGATACTTTGTAGCCTGGAGAGGAACATAGGCTACTTTTTGTCCCGAAAAAATATCACATTCAAGCGGGATAACGTTGGTCGTGTCGTCCACGAGGGCGAAGCCGCGGACGGAAAGCTAGTTATCGCATAAAAGTCAACGTAATTGTTTAAAAACTATAATACGAAAAAGACAGCTTTTTATTATTACAGGAAAACCAACGGCACTTAATAATACCTCACCTGCACACAGAATAAATATAAAAGTCTTCATTTAATACAGTTTTTGGTGTGAAACCGCTGTTATTTGTAGCAGTCGGAAATTACGTCTAGTAGCTACTGCCATCCGGAACTGTATATATAACCGATATAATCACAACACAACACAACGTGATTATTTTGTAATGTAAGCTGGCGATCAAATCAATAACAATTTTCTAGTAATAGAAACAATTATGACTTAGCAAATTAACTGCGGGCGGCCACTGCATACATTTAAATTTCTAAATGGTGACGAGGTTTAATAAGTGTAACGTATGTAAATGAAGAGCAGATGTCTTTCACATTTAAGTTCTTACTTATAAGTAACGAAGTAAGTAAGAACTTAACCCAAAATGATTAATATACACGCTAAATGTTGAAGCATCATGTATAAAAATATCGCAGATATAACCGTATCGATAAAAATCACAGTTAGAGGACAACCGTGGAGCCTCCTTGTGCATGTGAAAAATGTTCCGTATAAAAATATGGAATTTTTATTATATTGGTATTGTGATTCACATCGGAGCAAGCAAACAGGTATGTTATTTCGGAATATCCATATTGTTTCAACTCTTCTCCTAGTAATTGATTTCCCAAATATTGCTTAACTTGTGTATCTTCAGGATTGCTCTGAAGAAGCCACAGGATTCGGAATAAAAGTCACTTGGCCAGAGAGCGCAGTAGCAAGTAATATTAAATCAGATCCGCTCTGTTTCTTTAATGAGACTTTGATAACAAGAAACTGCACAAATATTGGATGGATACCAAATACAAACCAACTACAATCATGCGACAAAGCTGTCAAGTATTTTAGCTCTCTAACGTGTCCACCTGGTTTTAAACAAATATCAGAAAATAACAACAAATACTGTTATCAAATTGGTGAACCATCAGCGTGGAATAGCCCTTGTTTCGGAAGCGGAGGAGCAACAGTTATTACAGATTTAACGAAAAATGAAACTGAGTCCTTAATCGTTTCTCTTAATAAATCTAAACATAAACATTTTTGGTTGCCAGCTAGGCGACAAAAAATATTTGCTCCTGTCGTATGGCATATTCCTGGTCCAAATTGGGGGCAAACAATCGCAGTCAATGATCATTTGCCATTCCGATCTGCCCTTCTGAAAAACTGTCTGCAATTAGACTTTGAAAGCAGAATATTGAAAACAGAAACATGTAATTTGGAGTATCCCAGTCTTTGCTTTTATATCAACGAATTGAACCACCCTGCAAAATGTCCAGATGGTTATTACGCTTTTCGTCATATGCTTGATGATGGAAGATGTTATGGGATAGAAAACTCAAGCGATGATTTGACCTTCGAAGAATTCTTAAACAGGAATAAATGTAAAATGGCCATGGGAGACGGCGAGAACATTGACTTAAGAAAATTCATTTTTACTAAAATCGCTGGTTTTCATAACATGTCCGATTCTTTGTGGTGTTGGTTTTCTTCGATTGACTCGAATGCACATACAAACATAAGTATTGATCAAGAGACTATTTTAAACATGAAAAGCGTAATCAATAGCGTAGGGACAATAGGCTTAATGCATTCATCAAACAGTTTAAGATGTATGGCTTGTGAGGCTGATATTATCTACGGCGAAACAGAGCTTTTTTTCGAATTTAGCCCTCTCAATAGTAAAATCTACTTAACTGTTTACTTTCCATCTGGTTTATGGAAATATAGTCGTGATGATAGGGGTGTGCAGTGCTTTTCCGATGCCAAGGGTTTTTTTAAGGTCATAGATGTTTTTGAAAAAATACCTTTTGTAACTTTCAGGTCACTGAGATCTAACTTAACTTCTGAAAATTTGATGATTGAGAAAACAATATTTGAAATAAATTTAGTAACTGATAGGTCTGCTAGTTATTGGTGCGAAGGACATACGAAAAATTTTTCACTGATAACTACGGAAAAAATTGTAGTTAATCCACACGGAAGGGAGTTCCATGTATTTTCCCTTATTTTCGATATGTATGTTCGATTAGACGAAATTAACAACGCTACTCAAATTGATTCGATTGGACTAGTAGAAAATGTGAACAAAGTCATACAGGCCGAAAAAGTCATAATAATGGATGTGTTAAATTATAATAATAACATTATGCAAGTTTTGCTGCATGTTCACATCTCCATCAACAAAACGTACAACGTAGAAGCTCTAAATTTATTGAATACCTACAACGCTCTTTTAAGAAAAGTTGAAATGGGGTTCCCGACGTATAATTATTCTTTAATTAATATGTCAAGTTCCGTTTATTGTTTACCAACCATTTCGTATGACTCTATAGTGTTATATTGGGATTTAACACCTATCGGGAACATAGCCGCTCCCAAACAATTCTGCCTGCAAAGTAACGGCGTCCCTGTTAATAGACACTGTTACGGGTCGTATCTCCTGGGTAGTACGTGGGGCCCAGTTATAGGACAATGCGACAAAAGTTACGAACCATCTATGACAACTACGATATTATTTAACTTTATACAAGGAAATTTAGGAAATGAATTTCATTCACGTTTTCTTACTACGGGATTGCAAAAAGTGTTAAGTAATACTGATATAATAATTCCAGCTGACATCTATTATTTATCAGTATCTTTTCAACAAATTTTGAGTATTGCTTACAAAAACGCAAGCTCTGTAGAAACAGGCGATATAAAAAACTTGGCTTGGGCTATAGACAGAATAATGGTCGTGAATAAAAATAATCTACGCTTGGCCCAAACAATGAATTCCACCAATGTTATATTAGACTCAGTTAACGCCCTTATTGGTATGATAACAAGACAAAGCTTAGATTTAACTACTAACTCTACATACGTAAAAAAAGATAAGACGTACCAATTAGCCGTCCAACCGAGGTTCATTGTTCAGATATCTTATCCTGATGAAACTAGCATTACAGGTCTGGCAGTTATTAAAACAGCAACCTCCAACAAATTCGATGAAATGAAAATTCAACCACTGTATAAAAATACAACCATTAGCGAAGTCGTCCTCATAGAAAATTTAGAAGTAGCAGCGTGGTTTCCAAAAGAATCATTGAATAATCTAGACAGCAATTCAAATAGAGATGAAAAAATGCATATTGTTATTAACGTTTATTACGAAGACGTGATATTTCAGCAACTAACTAAAAACAATTACAAAATAAATAGTCGAATAATTGAAATTGCTGTACCGGGATTTTCAACTAACTCAGAGTTTGCCGTACCAATTATATTTAGAGATATAAAGAATAAAACTGCTAATGCCAAGTCTAAAAAGTGTGGTTTTTGGGATTTTCAAAGTGAAACTGGCCGTATTCCGGGTATATGGTCAGGTCGTGGTTGTGCATTAATTACAAATGTAAACAATTTAACAGTATGTGAATGTTACCATTTAACCCATTTTGGCCAGTTAATTAATATAAATGGAAACGCAGGCTTAGATGAGTCTATAATTGTAACGGGCCATAAAAAAGCGTTAAATATTATTACTCTTATTGGTAGTAGTTTGTCTCTTATGGGGATAATAGGTATTTGGATTACAGCTATTGTTTTTGATATGTGGAGGAAAAAAACAGGGACGAAGGTATTGTTACAACTTTCAACTGCTATAGCATTACCTCTAATATTAATTATTCTCTTTAATGTAGATAGCTCATTAGTTTTACAAATACAAGAAATAACTGAAAGTACGTATCACATTAAAATAATTTGTATTATATTGGGTGCAATTTTCCATTATTCTGTTCTGACAAATTTTATGTGGATGTTAATTACTGCAATTTTACAATTCTTTAGATATGTTAGAGTTTTAGGTGTTTCTAGACCATCTAAATTTATGATAAAGCTTGCACTGTTAGGATGGGGTTTGCCTAGTGTACCCGTAATAATTGTTTTGCTTATAGACAGAGAAAATTATATTCCATATCCTGATTCGCAACGTTGTATCTGCTATCCAAGTGGCATTTATATGATTTTAGGTGTTGTTTTACCTGTGTGTATAATTTTGATTATAAATGTAATTTTGTTCATAATGGTTATAAAAGCGATTTCACGAAAATCTGACATGCGAGCTACTGACAAAAGTCTCGTGTGTGCTCAATTCAGATTGTCAATATTTTTATTTTTCTTATTGGGATTAACTTGGATATTTGGAATAATGTCGTTTTCGGGAAGCATTATATGTTCCTATATATTTTGCCTCACATCCACTGTACAAGGATTTGTTTTGTTCATATATTTTATAATTTGTGATCCAACAACTAGAAATTTATGGGTTACGGTAATGAAACCACAATTTTCTTCCTCAAGAAATAGTATAACTACTATAAGTAGTGGATAAGAGACAGAAGACTATACTTACTTATAAAATTAAAACAAACATGTATCATATACTTACAATCTAAGTATAGTAATATAATCAAATATTATAGATAGTATAATCAATCAATAAAGGTGCCCTGTAATTAGTGTCAAATATAGTTAGGGCTTAACATTACATTAAAGAGGTTAGCAAAAAAAGGGGTACCTACTCTTTGCAGGTTAGTTTGCGAAATAATATTATGACAAACATGGTTACCTAATCATAAAAAATCGGCCAAGTGCGAGTCGGACTCGCTCATGAAGGGTTCCGTACCTACTTTACGTACCGATTACGTACACCTAGCAAAAATACCACTGTAATTTTTTGCCAGAAAAAATAACTTTGTTTTTCATAGTATTCGTATGAATAACAAAGTTATAGAGTTATATCTCAAAAACTTGTAAAGCCTACTTAGCTGTGATAGTTTTCCTTTTAACTTCGTCATATGTGTACTACTATCGTGAATTTTTTCACGTATCCCAAAACAACCATTTGGCTGGCGGGGTGGGACACTTGACTCTAACAAAATTTTGCACTTTAAAGCTTAATAATTCCCAAACGGATGCCTCAATGCAATGCCTCAATCAAAAAACTGTCTTTGCGAACCCACAATATTTTTGAAATTGCTATCCAACGGCATCCCACACTATGGGGTAGACAAGATAAAAAAAATACATACCCACTTCACGTGTAGGGGAGATAACATATTTTTTTTTTATTTTACTTTACCACTTTGTTTGCGTGGTAAATATGTATATTCATGCCAAATTACAGCTTTCTAGTACTAAGAGTCTAAGAGCTAGACTGGGGACAGACAGACGGACAGACGGACATGGCGTTGACTATCCGTGTTTAGGGTGATGTTTTTAGGGTTCCGACCTCACCCTAAACAGCTGAGCAACCACTACTTTTGCAATGACTTACTCACACTAGCATACTCTTGCACACATGGACGAATACGAATGCTATGCGTATTCTTAGTAATTCTTATGATAGGTAGTGTGAGTGCACATGTACGTACAGGTAGAGCTTATTTTATAAATAGTATGGCATTATTTTTTTTGTTTGAAATATTAAGTTCTGAACTAACGCGGGGATTTTTGAAATATTTTGGATACGTTATCCTTAAGACTTATATGTTCAGCCCCGAAAATATTTGACACTAATTACAGGGCACCTTATATTATATAATGTAATCGCTGTAAATCCTATTTGTTGAAAAAACTTTTTTTAATGTATATTATGAACCTAAACAAAATACACAAAATTATATCAATTTCAAAGTATAATCTGGGGGCACGGCAGTGCCCCCGCCAAGTCGAGCGCGAAGCAAACGCTGCCGTACCATCCTTTACTGGAACCATTTCGCCGCATTTTCAGGCCCCTATTTGAGAACCTCTGGATAAGACCAGAACGCAGAAATTTTAGTCATCCAGTAAGCTATAATTACATACTTAAAATCCAAAATTTCAAGTCTGTAGGTCATTTAGTTCCGAAGTTAAGTTGAATTAGGGTTTAGTGGCCACATAAAGGGAAAACTATAAAAACTAGGATAATTCATCCAGATTTCTAGTTACATCAACTGCATAAATAACTTTGTAATCCTATATAAATATATAGGATTACAAAGTTACATTTGCAGTAAATAAATCATTATACCTGTATTTATTACTTATGTGTAATACCTAGCAAAAAGATATGAAATCTCGCCAAAATCATCCTATTAAAAACTGACCAACTCTCGCTGTAGCTGCTTATTTCTTTACAAAAAGCGTTGAAATCTCTCAGTAAAGTCAAGCCAACTCTAATGTTCCTTTCTGCGATTTATTACTTGATTACCAAACTAACCAACATGTAGAATGTTCAACGTCCAAAGTCACATAAAAAAAAACGTAACTATATCAATAAAGAAATCGCAGAAAGGAACATTAGAGTTGGCTTGACTTTACTGAGAGATTTCAACGCTTTTTGTAAAGAAATAAGCAGCTCCAGCGAGAGTTGGTCAGTTTTTTATAGGATGATTTTGGTGAAATTAGATATTCGTAAATTGCTTATGCGAAAGTGTTATACTATTAACAACCTCAAATAAATTTATATTTTTATGCTAGCTACTGTTCATAATGTTACAGTATAAAAATGTGTAATAGTGTATTAGTTACGACAAATGTTTAGTCGGATTTTAGGTCTAGTAAGTATTATTTTATCTCTCTAGTCTCTCTACTCGAAACATATTAATAACAACCGATAAAGGTGAATAATCTATTACTTCTGCCCGTCAGTCTTGGTAGGTAATCATTTTCAATTGATCATACTTACCGTAAAATCATTTTTATTAGCAGACACTGATTTAAAACGTAATCCTTAGTTACAATTTAAATTAACTTATTTATTAAAATAAAAAACGATCAGACAACTTATTACGAAATCAAAATGTTTAGAAAACAAATGCCAAAAAGTTTAAACCTGAATACCAATGCCGTACATTAATTTTAGCACTAAATGTAAATTTTCTAAACGATTTATATAATTACTTATACAATAGTGACATAATTATTATCATTAAATAACTTAACTTTTTACCATTACTTTCAAATTGTGATGTGAATAGGTACGTAAGGCTCGTTTGTTATTTTCCATTGTAAATCTGCGGATGTAAACTGTATTTGGAATTTCAATAAACATCTTGCCCCTGAATTTGTTTCTCATTGCCATTCATTCTCAGAAGAGATCTGATTAGACACGCACAAGCACAATATAAAGTTACAAATAAATATTTAGTAAGAAACAGCTGAAAATGCTTTCTCACGTCTTTACAATTTTAATATTTGGTATGTCGTTTAATCTATAATTTATTATTGGAGCGTTTATAACAGGACCAGGACCGATCGTTGTGGAGATCCTTGGGGGAGGCCTATGCTCAGCAGTGGGCGTCGTTCGACGACGAACGACTTTAGATTTAGAATTTAGATTCGGTTCGAACTACCGATTTTCGTCCATCGTAATGTGAAAAATAATTGTTCTGGTGGTTCAGCATGTGTTTGCAGGGGCTGGCGAGCTGTTCCTGCCAACCTAGCATCATTTTCTCAACGAAGGCAAATGGAATTGTTTGAAGATGGAGACAAACCAATGTCAGATGAATTATTGCCAAGAGGTATTTATTAATCTATACTTTTACTTGATACTATAAAAAGGGGAAAGATTTGATACAAATACAATTTTTACTGCCAACTAAGTGTACACTGGTCTTAAAATATAAATGGATCTTAAAAAAAAGGTTGTCTGTAAAGTCGGTTTTCGGACGATGATAATTTTACGCGATAACGTCGAAAACATTGATGAAAAATTATGTCGAAGTAGAAGGTTACCTTAGCAGCGACCTCTATCGTCAACTTGATTATAAAACAAGCATTCTATCACACATCTAAGCACCGACACATTTCAAGCACCGACATCTGATCTGTTCTAGGCATGCTTTAGCAGCCATAGGACTTTGGGTCCACAGTGGCACCCAAGCTTATCCTTCTTTCTGCCAACCCCATTCAGGTGGGCAAGCAAGATCCTGATTTTTTATTAGGCCCTGACCCCAAACATAAACAGCCTGTAAAACTGCCCTTAAGGACTCCTCAAACAACATATTGTTTGAGGGCAGCTTCTGTAGGAGGAAAATTTTCGATTTACCTGTCTTTTTACTATATATTAAAAATGTGAAAGTTTAAATGTTTGTTACCCAATCACACCAAAACAGCTGAAGGATTTGGCTGAAATTTGGGACACAGATACTTTGTAGTCTGGGGAGGAACATAGGCTACTTTTTATCCCGTAAAATATCACATTTCTGCGAGATAACTTCGTGTAGTCAACGCGGGCGACGCCGCGGGTGGAAAGCTAGTTTGTAAATAAATTCTTGCGACGCTCATTTACTGTCTCAGAGGGGCATGATATGAAAAACAAATACTCTTAGATAACGGACAGTTCTCGCAGCACGCAAGTTCTGCATAAAAGTATATTTGTCATATTCTCCTATATAAAGTGCTTCAAACCCTCGTGTGCCATTCGGATATGCCTTCAATGCCTCAAACGCGGTTTTCCCCCTTCCATTAAAGTTCAAAAAGTATGACACCGTGCAATCACGAAGAAGTCGACACACGGATAATGCTTCATCTTGCTGATGCTGTGCCTAAAGGACGCTCCAAAGTAATGTTAATAACAGTCGACACCGATGTCGTGGTACTAGAAATATGTTGGGTCCCTATGGTTGGTACCTACTAAAGTATTGGTCTTTTTTCTTATTTCAGGCCCTGCAAGAACACACGTTTTGCCCTTTTTCCATTATTTTATCACATGTGACACAAACTCATCCTTTACCGGAAAGGGGAAAGAAACCGCGTTTGAGGCATGATATGGAAGGCATATCCGAATGTCACACGAGGGTTTGTAGCACTTTATTTAGAGCGGACGCTGAAATTAAAAAAAATGTTATTGCAATGTATGAAAACGATATTTAAAATATACTTTTATCCAGGTGTTTTGGGCGGATGAGTATAACATTCGTACCAAGTAGCATTGCTTTACTCAAAATTGACACCTCACCTTATAAGAATTCCCCTTAAAAACGGACTATAGAAGTAGTGAGGTTATTTATGAGTATGAGAGCAATGAGCGACAATTCCATAGGTAAAACCCTAATATTATTAATTTATGACACTATTATATTGCAAGTTATTAAATTTTTTACTTCTTTGCATTCACAATTGCAATTTTTATTATTGAAAAATGGAATATGAAGTATTTATAAAATATCGACCCGTCTCACAACTAGCGATCCGATGGGACTCGAACCCACCCAATTAACGCTGGCTATACAGCGCGTAAGAAGTATTGGATAAATTCGACGCTTCTCGTAACGACTCCGTAGCTCAGAGGTTAGAGCAGTCACCCGGATAGCATGAGTTCGAGTCCCATCGGAGCTAGTTGTGAGATGGGTCGATTTTTTCTAAATACCTCATTTTCCATTTTTCACCATTATATTGTTTCAGATGCTCTCCACAGTATATTTAAGTTTGGTTTTTGTAGACCAGAGGCTGTTTCTAAAGTTTACTTGAGAAGCACAGCCTCTATACATTTCCCTACTTTCCAATCAACTCAGGGAAAATTTGTTTACGTGAGTTATATTTATCTTTTAATATTTTTGTTTAAAACAAAGTCTGAAGGCATTACAACTTTACAATCTTTTTTTAACACTAGCTGTTTTGTCATATAAATTACAGCAAAGAATACTTTAATTGATTTTAGTAAGTATAGGTACTTTAATATAGTACTTCATATCACCAATATGTCTAATATTGGTGATGGATGAAAATAAATAAACACGAAAAAGTTTTAAGTATAGGTAAGTGACAGGTAGGTAAGTCTGCGCGCATGTGCGACTGGGGCATTTCTGGAGATAGTTACAGTACTTTTTTTTTGTTCTAATCTTATGGAAAAGTTTAGTATTAGATTTAAACCCCGCGCAGACGCGGAAGCGGCCATGGAAGAAATGACAGTTTTGTATCGTACGACAAGCAAAACTATGTTCGTACAAAATTACCATTTTTATTTTATAATTTTCCCGAATAAAACGTAGCCTATGTTACTCTCCAGCTTCCAAACTATACACACTATACCATAGTAACTATTTAGTAATCTGTGACTATACTAAAAATCAAGTCGATCAGTTGCTCCGTTTGGACGTGAAAGATGGACAAATAAACAAACACATTTTTATATTTATAATATTAGTATGGATATGTATATGTCCGTTCCGGTCAAATCTTGCAAACTAAATTCCCAGTGTCCCATTGAACTGAAATTTCGTACACAAGTTTGGTTTGGATGACAATACATTAAAGTACAATCATCTTTAAAGCTTGACATAAATTGTTTTACCATAAACTTATTATGTCTTTTATCTTCTCTGGTCCTTTCCAACTACAATACTGACTTCTGAATAAACTCAATCAATATTTATTATAGGTATAATAACCAATAACTACGTAGGTAAGTAGGTACAGACTGTTACTAACTAAACTTGCTATCTTTTGTTTCAGCTTATACAAAGAGGTGACTCAATCAGATTTCGAATGCAGTGCGTAGTTTTAAAGATCATGGTACCTACTAAATACTTGTTCAGAAGAAGTCGATTGCCGATTTACTACTGCCAGGGATACGTCTATTACGTGATGTTTAACATGATACAAATAATGGAGGTTCATGAACTATTCTTGCATTTCAACTTGAACATGCCAGCAGACTTTTTATTCGAATTCTATCATCCACCAACACATGATACGTTAGCTAAGGAGATGTGGTTCGAGTATGTTCATCAATAAATAAAAACATATAAAAACATATTATTTGTATTTTAATTTGCCTCTGTAGTATTTATAGAAAAAACTGAATGTAAAAATACCACCAGCCGGCAGCCCCACAAGTTAATTTCGGACGGGATTCGAACCCGAAATCCAGTCCAATACTGCCAATACTCTAACAAAGTTAAGTTACTGAATGGGCTACCAGACTCGCCGCATTTTCCTATAACTTATTACGCTGTATACCAGCGTTGTTTCATCTGTCAGCGGAATACCCTCGCATTCGAAAGAAACATTTTTACTATACATGTACCAAGAATCGATTAAGATGAAATACTTAGATATTAAGGCGATACTCGGAAAAATTGTGCTGAAGCGAGACCGATTAGGCAAAAAACACAAAACCACTTCGTATTAAAAAACTATAGCGATTTTAAAAAAATGCTTATACACGATCCTATATGTTATTGGTGTCCACTAATTAAACCAATTTTCAATAGTATTTGTAACCCCATTGAAGAATAATCTTGAAAATTTCGAAAATAAAAAGTGTCGAGGCAAAATCATAAAATCGTGTTTCGGAAACTATACGACTCTAGATAAAGGTATGAAGAAATATATATCTTATTACCAGATTTGTAACAACACTAACCGTCCTATAGTTTTATATTAAAAAGTCCATACTTTTTCCGAGTAGCGCCTTAAATTATGAAAGTTCACAGTTCTAACCTAACCTAACCGGGTTATGACGGGTGGCTTCGCCCCTCGAGCCCCCCTATTGGGGGCACTGTAAATCCCCCCCCCCCCCCCCCCTGCTCCTTTGCCTTCCCTATACAGTTAATTGACTTAATGATGATTATATGAAATAAACATTATGGAAAAAGGAAATTAGTTGAAGTGTTGTTATGACTAACGTTTATTATGTCATGTGAACGTTATTCAAATGAACTTATACCAAATGAAATTATATCATTCATTACACACCCAAAAATGCCACCGAAAAGTAAGAAATAATCCCTCTTTCTGTATTAAAACCAAATGACGTAAGTGCTTTGAAGTCGGGCGGGTTTTAACAAAAACAACAAAAATTGTAAGTACATGTTTCACGTCCGACTTCAAAGAGCTTACGTTATTTGGTTTGAATACAGTATTCTTACTTTTCGGTGGCATTTTTTTTGAAGGCGACTTTTTTTTTAATAATTTTTATTTCACTCTTTTTAGTCCATCATGCAGGCAATTTTAGTGTACTCAGCACGCGTAGCATGACAAACCCGAGAAGAGTTTTGTCTACCTCGAAAGTCTATAATTGACAGCCGAACAATAGATTTGTCTACGATGAAATGTCATTTTTGACGTTTCGATATAGACAAAACCTTTCTCGAGTTCATCATGCTACCCGTGCTGGTGAATAGATAAATGTTAGGATGTACACTTAAACCGCATCAATCAAAAATACTTGTCTGATGATAACCGCATCAAAATCGGTTCAGCCAAACGTGAGATAATCGCGGACAAATATACGAATCAAACTAAGAACCTACTTTTTTGAAGTCGGTTATAATACCTTGAGGTATACCCTTACCAACAAAACTGTTGGTAATACCTCGTATAATACGTGCGATGGTGTCGGTAATAACTCGTGCGTTGGTTACCTAACAAATTACAGCATTTTCAGGATTACTTAAAAACTACTGAGCCGATTTCAAAATGTCAAAAATGGGACCAACTTGGAAACTAGCCATTCATTGAGACGAACAGAGAACCTCCTCCTTTTTGAAGTCGGCTAAAATCTCGTGAAATGGTTACCTAACAAGTTACAGTATTTTCAGGATTACTTGAAAACTACTGAGCCGATTTCAAAATGTGAAAAATGGGACCAACTTGGAAACTAGCCTGAATAGCCTGATGTAATAACGTTTGAATTATTTCAATCGATCCATCCGTCTTCGAGTAATTGGCGGACATACACAAAAAAAACATACATACAGACGAACAGAGCACCTCCTCCTTTTTGAAGTCGGTTAAAAAGGAACCCTTATGATGCGACTCAGTCTGTCTGTCCGTCTGTCCGTAACAGCTGGATGTCTCGAGAACTACTAATGCTAACAACTTGAAATTTGGAATAGTTTTAGATGTCGTTTGTCCAACTATTTTTCAAATAAGAGAGAAATAAAAATATTTATATTTTTTTGCAATCGGGACTGAAAGGGGGGTCTTAAAAATTACACACACATGTAGTAGCCCCACTGGACTCTCTCTACTGGACTAACGAAGATGTAATTTGGCTGGAAGGTAGATTATGACTAGGAGACGTCCACTAAGAATTGATTTTGGGAAACTCCCCCCCTAAAGGGGAAAAAGGGGGGGTTAAGGTTATATGGAACTTCCTTATTTCTGAACTAAAAAAAATTAAATTTAGTATGTTGGATATTGCTCATAATTAGAAATGATATGCGTAAGCGAAGTTAAAAAAAATCTCCCCCATAATGGGATACAATGGAGGGATTAAGTTTATATGGAACTTCCTCATTTCTGAACTTAGAAGTATGAAAATTGGTATGTTGGATACCGGTCACGATTGAAAATGATCTGCATAGGCGAAGTTAAAATACTCCCTTTTAATGGGATAAAAAGGGGGGTTTGAGTTTATATGAAACTTTCGCATTTATGGGTTCAGAAGTATAAAAATTAGTATTTAAGATACACACTGTTTACAATTAAAAATTATTTGTGTAGGGGAAGGTAAAAAAACTTCCCCTAAATGGGGTAAAAAGTGGGTTAAAGTTTATCCTTATTTTTCGACTGTTATATACCTACAATTAAAAATTATTGGCGTAGGCAAAGTAAAAAAAAACCCTAATAGGGTAGAAAGGGGATTAAAGTTTATATGGGGGGGGGGGGGGGGTATTAAGGATACGGAATTTTTGGCCCAATTAAAAAAGCCATGCCACATTAAAACAGTACCTATATATTAGCAAAGTGTTGACTTGATATTTAGTAATTTGGTAGTCCAAGAGTAGGAGAATTTCCTAATATTATTCATGCGAAAGGAGCTCCTGTCTGTTTGTCTAGGTATCGTTACCTTATCATGACTAAACAACTGGCATTCATTAAGTTTGGTAAATAGAGCTGTTTCCACTCAAAAAAAACACAAAAAAACGTGGGACTAGTTGCAGAATATAAATATTATTCATTCCGATTTTTTTCCAACTCGTACTAAATGGGCTGTAGGCATGTGGGACGAGTTAACGAATCGTCGTCGTCGTCGCATCGTCCTTTGCAGTGCTTTTATGTGTGTGCTTGTGTGCGTGCGTTTCGGACCTTTTCTATGGAGCTGCCGCACTCTCGTTCACTCTGCTACTAGTTCTGGAGTTATTGGAATCACTTTTGCATTTTTGCATTGCACCAAATCTTTCGATTTTTTTCACCTTGTGGCACTGGTGTTTTGATTTGACTTGGTGTTTATTCGTACACTGAGGCACAGTACAGTATTTATGTACCGTACTTTGTGAAGACGTGTTGATAATTTTCCCGATTGTATGCGCGAGTCGCGCCACGCGTACTTTCCGAAGCGAACGAGAGAATTGAGCTGTATGATGTCACGCCCGCGGCTTTCGGGCGCATTGTGAGTGTCACGTAAACTACTTATAGCACGTGGTCATTTTTACAAATCTTTTAAAATTCATTGCGCAGTATTTTGAAGAGCTACGAAAAAATTTTTGATTACATGTTTTAAGTAAAAATGTTTAAGTACCTATATGTATTTCAAACATAAATAAATATAAACCTTTCCCAAACCCCACAAAGCAAAGGACGGACCCAGTGTGCATTGTTGGGTATTAAAGACTGCAAATGCAGCCGGGGTTAACGGTTTAACGTGCCTTTTGAAGCACGGAGGAGCTCGAGATGAAACTTTTTGGTCGCCCATCCCGTGACCGACCATTGCAAAAGTTTCTTAAACTCAACGATTGCAAGCCGAGCGCGCTAAACACTGCGCCACGGGCTCCTCATGCTCATTTTTAGGGTTCCGTAGCCGAATGGCAAAAAACGGAACCCTTATAGATTCGTCATGTCTGTCTGTCTGTCTGTCTGTCTGTCCGTCCGTCCGTCCGTATGTCACAGCCACCTTATTCCAAAACTATTAAGACTACACAGTTGAAACTTGATACATAGATGTACTCTATGAACCGCTTTGAGATTTTAATACTAAAATTAAAAAAATAAAAAAACTAAGGGGGGCTCTCCATACACTTAAAAATATATTTTTAATTAAACATATCCGTGTGGGGTGTCTATAGATAGGTCTTAAAAAATGCCATTAAGGTTTCTCCAACCATTTATTCTCAAAATCAATATTTTGAAAGATAGAGCCTTCCAAAATGGTAAAATGTGTGTCCCCCCCTCCCACCCCCATCTAACTTTTGCAATAAAGGAGTGAAAAATCTAGAAAAAATATATGCTGTAGATCTTAATAAAAACTTTCAACGAAAATTGGTTTGAACGAGATATAGTTTGTATGTTTTGAGATATAACAGATTTTCAAAAACCGCAAATATAACTTTGTCATTCATACAAACTCTATGAAAAACAAAGTTATATTTTGCTGACCTAAAATCATAGTGGAATTTTGGCTAGGTTTAAGCAATAGGTACGTTAAGTGGGTACGGAACCCTTCATGGGCGAGTCCATTTCGCACTTGGCCGATTTTTTTCATAATAAAATAGACAAAGCTTTATTAATAACTTGAAAACAAAATTTAACGTTAGTATAATTTTTTTAGTTATTTGTACTCTAAAAGGGCCTTAGTTTTTAGTACACAACGTTATAAGAAATATATAATTACTTATATGGTACCTTAGGCTATATGTTACTTATGAATAAAGTAGCTTTTTTACTGCGACATTTCTCTGTTGGAAGAAATCTCGCAATCAAACATTGTACATTTTTCGCATGACTCATAATCACAACAAACAAATGTTGACTAAATACCAAATGAAGAAGAACAGTGGTTCTCCAGATTACGACCAAAATGAACGTTCTACACTTTCTCGTCGTCGCGGACATATGTAAGGATCATGATTTTTGATTTTGCATTCACAATGATATTTTTTAAAATACATACCTACTATAAAAAGGGATATGGTGTAGTAGTACCCCAAAAATCCAAAGGTTATGGGGTTGAGCCACCTAAGGTACTAGGGGACTAGTTGGGCCTTGAACTTGAGGATTATTCATTGTGTTTATTTATTTCAGTTACCAGCAAGAAATGTCTTAGTATCTTACGTGATTTCTCGGTTTGCCACAGCAATTTCAATTTGAAACCAGCAGACGGAATGCTAAAGGAACACACATTCACTTGGCTAGGATTCGTGCAGTACATTCATGGTATGTTTTTCTTTATACTAAATAACTACACGTTTTTAGGGTTCCGTAGCCGAATGGCAAAAAACGGAACCCTTATAGATTCGTCATATCAGTCTGTCTGTCTGTCTATATCGCGTATGTCACAGCCACTTTGTTACAAAACGACTACACACTTGAAACTTTGTAGGTAGATGTATTCTGTAAATCGCTTTACAATGAACTATTAAGACTACCGTAGACCTCATTAAACACTTATAGCAAAAACTGGTCTGAACGACATATAGTCAGTAGTTTTTGAAATATAACACATTTTTAAAAACCGCAAATATAACTTTGTCTCTCATACAAACACTGTTCTCATACGAAATATCAAGATGGTGGTAGATAGCCAGGCGGACTGAGAATAAATCCTACCACCAACTAAACCGAGTACAATATGTACCCCCACTGGGAATCGAACCCTGGACCTCTGCGCCTTAGACCGGTGAGTATCTACCACTGTACTACAGAGGTGGTTAATATTCTTAACCTTTTTTATGACCCTGATCTTTAATCTGATACCAAGAACATCATTTTTGGTATAGAAATGACTCTACATGCTGGGCAACAACATTGTCTCCTAGAAGAATAAATGATAAGATTGTATAGCAGTGCACAAGTTTGAGAGAAACCTTTCCTGATTCCAGTGACAACTGGGCTGCCGCACCACAGCAAGGCGCCCAGGATAGTGCTCATCCAGAAGCAGTTCGGTCTCGGAACGGCCACGGACATGTTGCACCTGCCCAAAAATTACAAACTGTAACGTATCGTGTCATGTTGTTTAATTTTTTTACTTTTTTTGCATTCACAATGCAATTTTTATAATTGAAAAATGGAAAATGTAGTATTTAGGCTCGTGTCCCATCGGAGCTAGTTGTGAGACGGGTCGATTTTTTTCTAAATACTTCATTTTCCATTTTTCAGTATCATTCATTTGCATGAGCTAGGTCTAGACCAATGATACTTTCCTGGGATACTTCTTCAAAGTTTTTAATTATTGTTCTTAAGAAAGTTTCTATTTACCCAATAATTTTATAAAACCTATGACCTAAAGTTATGTGTTATTGACCAAAAACATATCACCTACCTCTGCTTACGAAACAGACAACTATCAACAATAGCTTTTAGGTACACCTAGTTCGCATTGTCTGAAATTCCGTTTTTTTACGCACCAATTATCTAGCTCTAAGTAGTTTTTAACGGACTTAAAAAAGAAGGAGGTTCTCAAGTCGTCTGAATGTTTTTTTTATGCACCTATGTTCCACTATAACTCCGCTAATTGTGAAGTGAACCGACTCTGATAATACTTTTATCTGATAGACCAAAGTTTCAATTTGGTCCCATGAAAAATTTACAGTACCTATGTTGGTACAGAAGAATTTTCAGAATCCTGAAAAACACATTGTTGTCGTCTGGTAGTTCCTGCTTGACGTTCCAATATCAAGTGTTAACTAACTTCGATGATTCTTTTTTTATTCAAAAGAATATACTGCTGAGGTGGTTTCATTGTAACCAAGTCAGAATCTGATGGTAGAATCCAGGGGAAATTGAGGAAAACTCAAATTTTATAGGTATTTTACATGTTTTATGTATTTTTTCAACACACTTGCTCATAAAGTGAGCCTTATTACATCGATCTTAGTGCCATAAACCGAACTATAACACACGCGTGTATAATAGTATTACAGTGCCAGTTGCGTAATAGAATTATCCCTACAAAGTTGAGTAAGTGCCTAACTACAAATTATATGCGAGTAAACAGAGACTTTTCAATTTAACCGGGTAATACAGTATCCCTACAAAGTTAAGTTAGTACCTAACTGCAAGTTATATGCGAGTCAACAGAGCATTTTCGATTTCACCGGGTAATAGATACAGTTGTTTTTTTGTAACAACAAAGAGGTTTTATACGGCTGAAAATCCATTTACGTTTTTAGAATAAATAAATGTGTCCCTAATTAAGACAAAAAACATTTATGATACAAGTGAGCTAACGTTGCTCATTATACACGAGGCTGTGGGTTGCAGCCCGAGCCGCAGGCGAGGGCGTAAATTAGCCGACTGTCTAGTGAGTAAGTTGCTCACGAGTTTCATACGCACTTTTTCAACACACTTGCGAGGAAAAACAAACATTTATTGCATTCATTCATAAATTAATTAACCTAATTAGCTAAGGGAAAAAGCGCGCAAGTTTTGTTTTGCACGCGCCAAATGTAAGGTCATTGATTACATACAGCCAAACAGCCTACTTCAAAGTGGCGAGAAGTTACTGGTGTCACATGTGACAAAAGAATGCCGGTAAAACTTAAAGGTTTAATTTATAAAACCCTCATCAGACCAGTCCTAATGTATGGCAGCGAAACGTGGGCTATGACTCAGAAAAACATCCATACCATTCAAGTTGCTGAAATGAAGATGCTGAGATGGATGTGTGGCGTAACCAGGCTTGATAAAATTCGTAACGAGTACGTGCGAGGAAGCCTTGGTGTGCGTGACATAGCCGACAAGAAGCAGGAGAGTAGGCTGAGATGGTATGGTCACGTAAAGAGGAGACAACCTGACTACGTTGGTAACTTGGCACTGCAGCTTTCACTTCCCGGTCGTAAATCAAGAGGTAGACCCAAGACATCGTGGAAAGCTGTAGTGTCCAAAGATATGAGGAAGAATCAGGTTTCCGACTCTGATGTCGAAGATCGTGCGAAGTGGAGACGTGAGACCAGGAAAGCTGACCCCACCACCATGTGGGATACATAGCTAAGGAAGAGAGAGAGAGATACAGCCTACTTCAAAATAATTATAATAATAGTGATAAAACGCAAATGTTTTATAACAAATTATTGTGAATTATAAATAATTTGATAATAATATACTTAATTATGTTTTTTTGACTTAATTAGGGACATATTTATTTATTCTAAAAACGTAAATGGATTTTCAACAGTATAAAACCTCTTTGTTGTTACAAAAAAAGAACTGTACGTATTACCCGGTGAAATTGAAAACGCTTTGTTTACTCGCATATAACTTGCAGTTAGGTACTAACTTAACTTTGTAGGGATACTGTATTACCCGGTTAAATTGAAAAGTCTCTGTTTACTCGCATATAATTTGCAGTTAGGTACTTACTTAACTTTGTAGGGATAATTCTATTACGCAACTAGTACTGTAATATTATTATGCACACGTGTGTTATAGTTCGGTTTATGGCCCTAAGATCGATGTAATAAGGCTCACTTTATGAGCAAGTGTGTTGAAATAGTATATTATGATACAAGTGAGCTAAGGTTGCTCATTATACACGAGGCTGTGGGTTGCAGCCCGAGCCGCAGGCGAGGGCGTAAATCAGCCGAGTGTCTAGTGAGTAAGTTGCTCACGAGTTTCATACGCACTTTTTCAACACACTTGCGAGGAAAAACAATCATTTATTGAATACATAACTTAATTAGAATAACTTAATATTAGCTAAGGGAAAAAGCGCGCAAGTTTTTTTTTCGCACGCGCCAAATGTACCTAAGGTGATTGATTACATACAGCCATACAGCCTACTTCAAAATAATTATAATAATGGTGATAAAATGCAAATGTTTTATAACAAATTATTGTGAAATATAAATAATTTGATAACAATACACTTAATTATGTGTTTTTGTCGTAATTAGGGACACATTTATTTATAGTAAAAACGTAAATGAATTTTCATCCGTATAAAACCTCTTTGTTGTTACAAAAAAAGAACTGTACCTATTACCCGGTGAAATTGAAAATGCTCTGTTTACTCGCATATAACTTGCAGTTAGGTACTAACTTAACTTTGTAGGGATACTGTATTACCCGGTTAAATTGAAAAGTCTCTGTTTACTCGCATATAATTTGCAGTTAGGTACTTACTTTACTTTGTAGGGATAATTCTATTACGCAACTAGTACTGTAATATTATTATGCACGCGTGTGTTATAGTTCGGTTTATGGCCCTAAGATCGATGTAATAAGGCTCACTTTATGAGCAAGTGTGTTGAAAAGTATATTATTATCGAATTATTTATAATTCACAATAATTTATCATAAAACATTTGCATTTTATCACTATTATTATAATTATTTTGAAGTAGGCTGTATGTAATCAATCTCTTTACAAATTTGGCGCGTGCAAAAAAAAACTTGCGCGCTTTTTCTCTTAGCTAATATTAAGTTATTACAATTATGTTATGGATTCAATAAATGTTTGTTTTTCCTCGCAAGTGTGTTGAAAAAGTGCGTATGAAACTCGTGAGCAACTTACTCACTAGACACTCGGCTGATTTACGCCCTCGCCTGAGGCTCGGGCTGCTACCCACAGCCTCGTGTATAATGAGCAACCTTAGCTCACTTGTATCATAATATACTATTTAAAGTTTTTCAAGTATTTGCATCTGGTAATCATCATCTCATGATGATGATTACCTGTGTACCTTATATCACCATGATATAAGGTACAAATCCTCATTGGTTAGGAGTTGCAGGATATTTTTAGGGTTCCGCAGTCAACAAGGAACTCTTATAGCTTCGCCATGTCCGTCTGTCCGTTTGTCTGTCCCCAGTCTAGCTCATACACTCTAGATAGATACTAGAAAGCTGTAAATTGGCATGAATATACATATAAAATAGACAGACAAAGTGTGAAAGTAAAATTTAAAAAAAAAATGTTTTCGATTAGGTACCGCCCTTACACGTGAAGTGGGGATGTATTTTTTTTTTTGTTTTCTACCCCATAGTGGGGGATGTCGTTGGATAGCAATTTCAAAAATATTGCGGGTTTGTGTAGACAGTTTTTTGATTGAGGCATCCGTTTGTGTCAACCCGCAACAAAGCAAGTACCCGTTATTTCTGCAAAGGGGTTTATTTCGGTCGAGTCGATTTTGTATTGTATATTTTATGTGTAACTAGCTTTCCGCCCGCGGCTGGTGAGTGACATAGCCTAATTAATATGTCACTCTCCAGCCCCCAAACTGTTCCCCATCCCAAAAATCACATCGAGCCGTTGCTCCGTTTTGACGTGAAAGACGGACAAAGAACAAACAAACTCATTTTTACATTTATATAAAAGAATTAGGTGGCAGGCCCCTCAATAAAAGTTGTTTGTATAGATAAGGTATAGACATATTATGTACAAATTGACAGCCTGAAATAGTGCACAGACTATATGGATTTAAATATTTTTATACGATTATACAACGTGTTAAGTAATACTTTTAGCGAAACTGAGAAAATAGTTTGTTCAGAATCGAGAGTAGAATCGAATTCACAAATTTTACATAGGGGTTAAATTTTTCAAAAAAATGTTTTCATTCTTTGGCGGTTCTAAAAATGTTTGTGTCTACTGCCTATTCATTCAATACGCGCGCGAACCGCCACGTGCTATCTTACGTCATAGTAAAGCTTAAAATATTTTTTTTCAATGGAATTCAATTTAATATAATAGATATTTGTTATACAAGAGAGCAAAACCATTTTTCGTTACGAGTGCTGAATTTAAATCACGAACTAGCGAAGTACTCTAAAATTGAATTGATTCAAATATAGACTACTGAGCACACTGAGTGATTTAAAGGCACGAGACATCAGAAAAATTTGCTCTCGTGTTAAACATACAACTTTTCACCTCTACCAGCGAGAAAAGTAATACAGGTTAGAAAAATAAGTTACTTATTAGTAACAATTTCATTTTTATGACAAGCTTTTTTGCTGACTGTACTTTAATATTATATTGTCATTTGAACCAAACCTGTATACAAAATTTCAGCTCCATCGGACACTGGGAAGTGGGTCAAATTAAGCTTGCAAGATTTGTCCCCCACTAACTAACATACATGGCAAGTTAATAAAAAGCTTGTAACAACATTGAATGCAACATTTATCGTATTTATCTAATTTGTTATTAGATTTCATTAATTCTTCTTATTTAAATATTTATATCATGCATGCGACCTCATTCGTCCAAACTCTTTATTTCGAACTTTGGTATCCGTGTATTTATTTTTTATGCTTTATAATTCATGTCCAACGACATAAAACTATCTATCTATCCCTTTTGCACTTATTAATTTTAAAAGTCTCATCCTTGTCACACTATTTCTTTTTTCTTAATTATTTCAAAAGTTAGTGTAAGAAATTAAAAAAGCACTTTGCCTCACGCTAAACTCGTAAAAAGTAAAACGTAAAAACTCGCAGCAAAATCGATTTTTGCTGCGAGTTTTTACGCGCCAAAAGCGCCCTTTTCGTGCTGGAGAGGTGAAAAATAAATTAGTTGGGGTGTATGTGCTTTTCAGTTATTGCATAAACACCTTGTCCATCTTTCCCACCAGTGGTAATATTGTATTCGGCGACTACGAACGCGACGAGGAGGATTGCGGCCTGACCAGACAGCAGATTAAACTAGGCGTCGGGTGTCCGCGGGCCTACATCGAGATGCCTATCATGGACATAACACCTCATCCAGAGTTTTCCAGGTACTATTACAACATGGATATCATCATCATCAGACATTTTGAGTCCACGGCTGAACGTAGGCCTCCTCCTTTGAGCGCCACAAAGAGCGGCTGTGGGCTATTTGCAGCCAACGGCTTCCCGCAACCTTCACCAGGTCATCGTTCCACCTCGTGGACCGCCCCCCCACGCTCATACGCTGCGTCGTCCAGTTCGTGGTCGCAACCTCCCGAACATTGCGCATCTGAGTTGGATTCTTCGTGGACGACACGGATATGAATTTTGGTAATATTATATTCGATGACTACGAGCGCGACGAGGACTGCGGCCTGCTTAGACAGCAAACCAAATTAGGCTCCGGGTGACCGCGGGCCTACGACAAGGTACCCATCATGGACATAACACCTCATCCAGAGTTTTCCAGGTACTATTACGACATCAACAGGAATTGTGGTAATATAATATTCAATGACTACGAGTGCGACGAGGAGGACTGCGGCCTGTCCAGACAGCAAATGAAACTAGGTGTCGAGTGTCCACGGGCCTACGTCAGACAGAATGCATATCATGGATTTAACACCTCATCCAGAGTTTTCCAGGTACTATTACGACATGAACAGGAGTTTTGGTAATATAATAATCGATGACTACGAGCGCGACGAAGAGGACTGCGGCTTGCCCAGACAGCAGATTGAACTAGGCGTGGGGTGTCCGCCGGCCTACATTGAGATGCCCATTATGGATATTAACACTTCATCCAGAGTTTTCCAGGTACTTTATCGATATGAACACGCGTTTTATAAGTTCATTTTGAGTTCAGAAACCGTGACGCAGCTGTTAGCGATCTCGGCCAAAGAGGAAGCTACTTTCGAAATTGTAGTCCAGTGATATAATATTATTATCTCGAGCTCCTCCGTGCTTCTGGTTACCAAGAAGTCACGTTAAACCGTTGGTCTCGGCTGTATTTGCAATCGTTAATACCAACCCATCCGCATTGTGCCCGTGTGGTAAGTCACAGCCTGTTCTTCTTATCCATTCATAAAGAAGGACTGTGCCCCAGCAGTGGGGTCATTAAATGGGTGATGATGATGATAATGATCTGTTTTTTTTAGAGTCAGATCCTTATCATAGATTAAATAAACTTCGCTATCGCATCTGTCGTAGCGGAACGCAAAGACTAACTAATCATTCATCTACGTTCGTAAGTAGTATATTATTGACTAAGCTCGTTTTAGATTGGTAGAGACAAATACTATTTTTTGTACTAAAACCTAGGTTTATTACTTATTCATTAGTATAGTGACTTCTGAGCTTTTAGAAAAATAAGAATAGTTTACGTAATCAAAAGTAGAATATATATTCTTCTTCTTTTCAAATAAGTAAAAAATATATTCTTTTCAGATTTGGTGTGGGAAACAGTTTAACGTTGATCAAGTTTATTCGACCTATGAAATCACGTAAGTTTAAAAATAAAAATAAAAATTAATAAATAAGAATTATTGCATAATTTTGCTTTGAATACTAACTACGGCATTATTTTCAGATTATATGATACCCGTTTGTTTACCAACATTAACAGAACGCACGAAAAAGAAAAAGAATAAAGTGGTATTCATGATTGATTATATCAGCTGTAAGTATAGGATCTTTTTTTCAAACGTTTATTTATTTTAATTAAGACTAACTTCCCCGCCGACAGACTTCATTCGGTCAAATCAAGAAATACCAGTTTTCTCACTCATAGGAAAAATGTGATGGTAAAAAACCACGAGCCCTATAAGTAGCTTTCAGGCGGGATACTTATAGGGCTCATGGTTTTTTACTATCACATTTTTCCTATACTTACAAAATTGCATTGTGAATGCACAAAAATAATATAAAATCTTTCTCACTCATGTTCTGAAATGTTAACATTCCACGTTAACAAAAAATTGTATTTCCTCGCATTTCATGAGAATAGTTTTATACAAGCCTTGTTCTGGAAACAATTTGCATTGCGTACTCGGCTGTAATGTACTATTTCACGCCCAGGAGCCTCCTTCTGCGAGGTATTCCAGTTAAAAATATTATTAAAGCATTCTAGTTAAGGCGCTACTCGGAAAAAGTATGGACTCTTTGATATAAAACTATAGGACGGTTAGAGTTGTTATAAATCTGGCAATAAGATATATATTACTTCATACCTTTATCTAGAATCGTATAGTTTCAGAAACACGATTTTATGATTTTGGCTCGACACTTTTTATTTTCGAAAATACCTCTAAAAAATAAGAAATATCAAGATTATTCTTAAATGGAGATACATATACTGTTGAAAATTGGTTTAATTCGTGGACACCAATAATATTTAGAATCGTATAGAAGCATTTTTTAAAAATCGCTATAGTTTTTGAATACGAAATGATTTTGTGGTTTTTTTTCGTAATCGGCAAAATCGGTCTCGCTCCCACGCGCGTCGTTTTCTCATTGCTATCTCGCTTTAGCATATTTTTTCCGAGTATCGCTTTAAAGACCAATGGTTTAAGTAGAGGTGTTAACTAAAAAAACCGGGTAAGGGCGTTTGTGCACTACACTGAATTTTACCGATCCGGCGGTCCGTGTTTTTACGGACCGGCGTGGCATGAAAAACACGGATGGTTAGCTTGTGCACTTGTCCGGTTTTTTACTGGCCGGGGCAGCGCAGTGATCTCTTTGAAACTACACTCTACGGACGCGTTTTAAACGAGAGGAATAATGAGTTCCTTGGAACGTCGGCAATTGCTTGCGTTAATTTATTTGCGATAACTCCTAAGATATTCATTTAAATTATATGGTGTAAAAGAGTAAAATAATGTGCATGAAATGCTTAAAGCAACTAAGGTAGGTATTTAGATTGATAAGGGTTAATACTGTATCCGTTTAAATAGCTTTCCAAATTACCGCATTGTTCGTAACCATTTTTTAAGAGATAATAATGGCTATAATATGCTATACTTAAAAGATAGACATATGCTATCGCGGACTTTTTTGTAGATCTACAGAAGAGGAATATCCCAACATGCATTATTTTTTTAAACCTCGAAAGGATTAGGCAGCGTTTTTGCTGAAAGCTCCCGGGCGGCTTGCCGTTTGCCGGCACTTTCGACAATTATCGTTATATTTCAACCAATTTACACAAAACTTTCATAAATTATATATTAAAACCTTGCTGAAGAACTACGCTACCTATTAGTGAAAACCGCATGAAAATCTGTTTCGTAGTTTTAAAGATTTAAGCATATAATATAGGGACAGACAGACGGGAAGCGACTTTGTTTTATACTATGTAGTGATTTATGATTAAAATACAACCATCCGTTTTTTTCCGGACGGTAAAATTCAGTGTAGTGCACAAGCGTACATATGTTTTTCATTGCCGTCATCTCGGAACGGAAAAAACCGGTCCGGAATGGGGAAAAGTAAAATTACGGACGGTAAAATTCAGTGTGGTGCACAAGCGCCCATATGTTTTTCATAGCTGCCATATCGGTCCGGAAAAAAACGGACCGCCGGATCGGTAAAATTCAGTGTAGTGCACAAACGCCCTAAGAGCGAGTCGGACTCGCACACCGAGGGTTCCGTATCATCATCTCTTGACCGATAGTGCAACTGATGTTGTTGATAATTTCTGAAAAACTTTACTATTTTAAAGACATCGTTTTATTTTTCTGTAATCTTTACATAAACTTCTATCACATAAAATAATTTCAGATTTTTCTCTATGCAAACTTCGGAGATTTTGGGGGGTTTACATTACACCGAACGACCAACCTATTCAGTCTCGGTTGCAAATAAAAACTGTACATTTTTATTTCTCTCTTATTTCCAAAATAGTTGAAAAAACGTCATCTAAAACTACGAAAATTTTTTAGGTGATAGCATAAGTAGTTCTCGAGATATCCAGCTGTGACAGACAGACAGACTGAGATGCACCATAAGGGTTCCTTTTTACCATTTTGGTACGGAACCCTAAAAACATCGATTAAACATATTATTATTTATTATATTTGAAGACATTATTTTGAATTAGGTATTCTAGTTACAACTAATAATACATTTACAATACTGGGAATAAAGTACAAGGACAATATAGCTTTGTGAATTATCGTTTGGATTCTAAAGTACCATGATAACATGGCAATGGAGGCGGTAGTTATAGCGGCAGTTCATATCGGTCAAGCCATTTTTTAATTTTAGCGAGACTGGAATTCATTTTACCATTTTTAATACTGTTTTTCAAGGAGAATAATGATTATATACATTTCTTGTTTTATGTGGAAAGCTGTGCCAAGAGATTTCGACACTGAAAAAATGGGCAAAAAGACCTTTAAATTGTACACTCATAAAGACTGCAGGAGGCATCGAATGAAATCGGTAAGATTTATTAAAAGTCAAACTTTATACGAATAAGGAGCAAAGGTCAATGAATGCATTTGAAACTAGCTTTTTTATCGAAAACCCGACAAAATCTCTGATCAAAGAAAACTTGTAGCCGAAAATTGAATCATTCAAATACAAGCTCTATAAAAAAATGGAAAATGAAGTATTTGGAAAAAGTGCATTGTGAATGCAAAAAACTAAAAATTAAAATAACAAGCTCTATAACTAATAATATAAAGCCGTTTTGAAATGTTTTTTTCAAAAAAAATTTGGTCCCTTTTGTGGCCATGTTCACACAACGGCAATTATTTTCTTGGTCCCTTTTGGGACATTAATTTTGTAAATCAGTTAATCAATATTAATCCTGACCGCACTTGGGGCCACCGACCACAACTACAAAACGCCGCTACCATCCCCTATTTCCTGTAGTTTGCATACATAATTATATGAACTTGCCGCACACTATGAACTAGTCGTCACTTGTTTCTTCTTTGAAACTTAAAGTTAAAGTGGCGGCGTTTGTTGCTGTCGCGTGTGGCTCGTGTGCGGCGACGGTAATGACAGCATTAATAAATTTGAAGCAAAACGACCTACTACCTACATTAAAATTAAAACATGATAAATTAAAAATGTCTTTCCTTCTCGCTTCTCTAATTTTATGAAATAGGTATCCCACCAAAAACATTTTCATGTAATGCTGCCAAGGCGAGACCAATGATGACCAATGGCTCGCACTTTTAAAAAGTTATCCGATCTCATTTAGAGCCAAGCTTCTAACTCTGCACGCCCTAACTCTACAAGCCCTATCTTCACAAACTCTACTCCTAACCCAAAAAATATGTGTCCTAAATGTATGAAAATATCCATAAGTACAAACAATTTGTACTATGGCGCCGTTCACGATTTAGTGTATGGCCACTAAGTAGTATTTTAGTCGAGTCAGTGTTGTACTTTTATAAGGAACTGCTGCTTTTATTCCGTGATTTCGTGGTCCACAGTAAAAATTTTCCTATTGATGGAAACATTACTTGCCTGAAATAGTTTTCCTAATTTAAAATTAGTGGTGTATTTATCTTGCTTCCTCTACTCTCATTCATTCCTCATAAACAATATTGATTACATTTGATAGTCATTTGTTTATATTTCAGAGGCTCGGCAGCGAGGGCGTGACGCACGTGCTCTGCAGCTCAGGCTGTGGCGTTCGGCCCGGCTCGCCGATCATAAGCCAGACCGCTGACGGTGACTTCGAAGTGATAGGGCTGACCGCTGGCGGCGCCGCCTGCTCGCGCCGTTCCATGCGACACCGTCTGAACGTGGAACCACCTCTCTACATAGACGTATATCCATACGTCACTTGGATTATCAACATTATCACTGCAAACCTCCTGCCTAGTCCATACTCGCACAACTTCCAATTAGTGGACGGTGGACTGAGTAAGTTGGAAGTATTGACAGCTCCATTACAAATAATAAGTGCTTCGAAGTCATTGAGATGACCGCCTGCGGCGACGCCAGGCTCGCATCACTAAATGCGACACCGCCTCAACGTGGAACCACCTCTCTACAAAGACGACTATCCCTATGCTACTACGATCATCAACATTATCACTGCAAACCTGTGGTTCAATTGTTTAAGTAGACACAAAAATAGATTATCTTTGAAATTTCTTCGGTGTCAAAGCGCCATTCCTTTGGTAAATGAAGATTTTAAAAGTTTTTGGAAAGTTTAAATCACGATCGCACCGAATCATTTTTATGTAAAATGCTGCCATCTGACTCGCATTGTCAAAAAGTTACCTATAAGATATCATGCAGAGCCAAGCTTCTAACTCTGAACGAACTAACTCTACAAACCCTAACTTCAAAAAATATGTGGCTTAGCCGTTTAGTTACTATAATTACTATTGTGTAACAGAAAAGTGAATAAATTCACCTTACGCCGATGCGATGTTAGCGAAATGGCCAAGCCACGTATTTTGTAAAATTAGTCCTTGTAGAGTTAGGTCGTTAGGTATGAGAAACTTGGCTCTACATGAGATCCGATAACTTTTTGTCAGTGCAAGACATAGTCTCGTCTTGGCAGCATTTTACCTACATGAAAATGTTTTGGTGGTATACCTATTTCATCAAATTAGTCGTTTGATAGAATCAAATGGTTTCAAATAGCATACAGCATCAAAATTTGCGAAAGTCTCATACAAAATTACATAAAATCCTCCATAGTTATATAGTATCTATCTATAGCTAAAATATTTTTTTACTAATACAGGGTGGCGCAATAGAACGTGCATATTGTATCACCTTTTTTCGCGGTGTTATGAGGCCGTGCGAGGGAGGAGGATAGTGTGTTTGGATCATGTTTGGATAGCAACACTAATGCAGTTTTAGTAGCAATGACACAGTTTGACAAGAAACGTCATGAATTTTGTGTACGCATGTCTTAACGAGAATAGTTGTTTTTGAGTCATAACCAAGTGACTATATTGGTTTGAGTATGGACTACACAAATTTTTCAAGCTTTAGGTGCAAATTTGATTGAAGTTTGGATTAAGCCTTAAAAAGACACTGGTTCAACCATAAAGTTAATATACCTATCGGAATAGAGGAACAACCACGAGCTGTCAAACGAAACCGAAATTGGATCGCATTTGTGTGTGTAAAATTGTTTATGTATGCGTGTCAGTGATGTGCGTCATGTCGCTTTTCAGATTAATATCGATATCGATAATATTAAATAATTACAGTAATAAATAAATATATATTGGACACGATCACACTCATTGTTCCAATACCAAAGTATAGTAGCTTAAGCACTATTATTATGGAAATTAGAAACAACGACGGGTAATTACCACATACACCCAGACCCGAGGAAATATAGAAAAAATAGTTTTCAACATTTACACGACCTGGGGGGCTACCGGCTAAAAACCCCCCAGGGATCGAACCCGAGACCTCTAGAGATAGCGACACCTTGAAACCGGTGCGTACACCACTCGGCCACGTAGGTCGTCTAATAATAATATATTAATATATAGTAATATTATTAATATAACTAAAATTCCCATCTTGGGAAGGGATTTTGCATGGCTAAAACTTCGATTCTGCGGTGAAGTATGCATATTTAAGAAAAACTCCCAGAGATTTTAAATCATTTATTATACACTAGCGATCCGGATCCGGCCATGCTTCGCACAATCCTTTGAACAATTTGTTGGTGCTTCCACAGTAATAGTACGTTTCACCTCTCGCGTTTGGAAATATTTTTCATCAATAATGCTTACTGCATAATAATCAATTTAGTCCAGCTAGTTTCTGGTATCCAAGTTAGTATGTAATCTGAAAGATAATTATATTACTAATGATAGTATATGTAGGTACCTATTCTAACAGTCAAAAACTGATACCTATGGATCAGTTAAGTATCTTAAATGGAATTACATTCCCAGGTAATTCATATCTAAACGTCTTACAGATACTTTAATTACAGTACCTAATACATATTCATTTTTTACCGCGTGATAGACAGTGGACACGAAATATCGATAACTTGATGCAGCCCTAGTGTAAAACGAAAATTATTTCTTTACACAAAATATTCGTAAGTACTGCATTATGTGTAATCAATATTTGCTTGTTCCATAAATAAATGTTTGTTGAAGAGCATTATCACACTTCTTGCTTTAAATTCGAAGCGCATTGGCAAAAATAAACCTTAGGAAGGGAGGTGTCGGTTTGGAATAATTTACCTGTGAACTGAACATTTTGCGGGATTATTTCATTGTGTTGTACAACAATCAATAACTGAGCAAGTCACCATGTTTCCATATCAATATTGGCTAAAAATATCTAAGATTGCACGTAAAATCCGAAAAAAATAAAATACCCAAATTCTCAGCGTGCTGATAAGTGCTGACGAACTGTCAAACAGTAGCCAAAAACGGTTCTGTTACCTCGCATCACGCATCTCCTTTTATCTCACAGTGTTGTTGCTAGTGACATCCCGCTCGCTCAGCCCTTTGTTTCTCTATTCCGATAGGTATATTAACTTTATGGGTTCAACACTAAAACTACAAGCTAAAAGCCGTCCTAGAATATTTCGGACCAGAGACAACATTGAAAGAGTGAAGCAGTCACTTTGGGGCACTTTGGAGAGCGCACACAGAAACTGCACAATCTTGTTCCTGGAGCCCCTTTTCACCATCGGGGTACTAGACGCAGGTTAGCTTACCATCCACACATCGTAGACATACCACCTGTCCGTACTAAGCGCTTTGCCAGTTCATTTTTAATGCGAGCTGCCAAAGATTTGAATGCGCTACCTGCGAATGTGTTCCCTGATCATTATAATGTTGCCTTTTCAAAGCAAGAGTGAGTGTGCACCTCCTGGGTAAGCATGTAACACCCTAGACTGCATCCTGTCTGCTAAGCTGGATGGTGGTCAAATGTATTGAGTATACAAACAAACAGAAAAAAGTCAGTCACAAGAAAATTTACTGAGGAAATATTTTTCAAATCCACGCTCACCAATAGAGAAGTGTGGAAGCCAATGCGGCATTATTAAGATGATGTATTATATTTTTTTTATTAACTGCATTTATTTGTCTAATAATGCATAAGTAGTTTTATTTTAACAGTAGGTCACATAATTTTCTTTCTACATTTTTGAAAAAAAATCACGTTCTATTGCGCCACCCGTTACTAGCGCACACACCTAATTTCAGCTTTCTAGGACTTCAGGAAATACCTTAGAATTTTTCATGATCATCAGTAGTGACGAAATTGGGTTTTTTTTAGATATCAATAAAATCTAAATTACAAGAGCTATATCATTGAAAAAAGGTAGGTAGTAGCGCCCTTTTGCTTCGTTTGGCTCGTCTTGGCGCGAGAATTAACATTTCAGAGTAACAAAAACGTTTTTGAAAAAAAAATGTAACCGCCTTCAAAACGGATATTCAAACAAAAATTAACAAACACTAAAAAACGAAAAAAATAATAAGATTTTTTAATTCAAAGGACGATGATACGTGACTTTTTCTAATTTATCTTGGTAGGTACTTACTGAACTGTTTGAAGTCGGTGCCGTCTTATACGTATTGAGGTAATTACGTCCTACACCTCACGCTTGGGACCGGGTTTTTTTTTATATGATAATTATTTCACTCAGTATATTTCGTTCTTATTCTTTTTGATTGGCACCGACTTCAAACAGTTCAGTAAGTACCTACCAAGATAAATTAGAAAAAGTCACGTATCATCGTCCTTTGAATTAAAAAATCTTTTTATTTTTTTCGTTTTTTAGTGTTTGTTAATTTTTGTTTGAATATCCGTTTTGAAGGCGGTTACATTTTTTTTTCAAAAACGTTTTATTTTTCGATTTTTAGTGAAGTAGCTTAAGAAACTACATGGTGATTATGATAAATTGTTGTAAATATCCTATCCGTTACGGAATTCAGCTTCCCATCTTTAGCTACTTAGATAACTTGAAGGAATACAACTGAAGGTCCATTCGTGCATATGGTATTTATAAAAGATCATAATATAACTCCTAACTGTTGAGGAGTTTCACCTCTCATCAGCAGCTCACCCTAATAACCTGAAAGAATATAACTATTGGCCCATACGTACGATTATTACTTAAAGAAATATTCTCCAGCTCCTAACCGTTAAGGAGTTGTAGCTTCCAATACAGCTCATCACTATGAGATGATGACTACCAGATGCAAATACTTGACTAACTTCAAAAATAAATGGAACGCAATAAGGCTTGCCTATATTTGAGAATTTCTCTCAATTTTCCTGGGATTTGATCCCCTGGTCCTGACTTGGTGAAAGTAAGATCAGGTAAGAAGTACCAACTTTCGAAAAAAATAAAAATTTGAAAATGATCCCCAATTTGATGAAACTATGAAATCGTCCATATACCCAAATAAAGTCTGAATACACATTATTCAGGATAACTCCTGAACTTCTTGCCAGTTCTTGATAAAATTTGAATGGGACCACACGAGAAGCGTCACCTTTTAAATAAAAAAAGAATTATTCAAATCGGTTCATTAACTAAAAAGTTCTGAGGTAACACACATAAAAAATAAAAAATAAAAATAAAAAAAATATACAGTCGAATTAATAACCTCCTCCTTTTTTTGAAGTCGGTTAAAAATGGCAGAGTTCGCAATTTATGTTTAAACGCAAAGTGGTTATATTTTATACTTGCAGTACATATTTGCAAAACGGGTTTCTTCTTCCTATTCTTTCTGAACCATCCAGCAAGCGCGATCTATTTAATGTTAAATCATCATCATCATCATCATCATGTCAGCCGAACGACGCCCACTACTGGGCATAGGCCTCTCCCAAGGATCTCCACAACGATCGGTCCTGCGCTGCCCGCATCCAGTTAAATAAATGATTTCAATTTTTGACCAGATATGGCAGTGAACAAAGGCAACTACTTGAGGGCCAGGAAACTCCAGCAAGCTGGATGGAAAGCTCGAACCTATGTGAGCGGCAATTACTGCTACAAAAATCAGAAAGCGTTGAGAAAAACATCGTTCTTCTACTCGGAGCAGTTTGAAGTTAAAGCCGATCCACCGGGAAAAATCAACATTTACATGAAGGTAATTAAGATCTCTTATACATATTATGCTACCCGAGGGCCTGGGACCGTACTCTGAAACGCTAATCCGAAACTTCGGTTAGCCCCGCCCCTTTCACTCGATTCTGTCCCGACTAGAGAGTGTGAGAGACGGTTATGCCGAAGTTTCGGGTTTTGCGTTTCAGAGTAGGCCCTCTGGATTAGATGTATTATCTGACACTTAACCCTTAATTGGTCGCGTGGGGAGTTTCACACTCATGAATGTTTCTAGACTTTAGACCAAGTTTTTTAAAACTTATTTTGTGTCTTCTATATACTTAGGGTTATTTTGAAACCACTGGCCAAATTTTTAAGTTTGACTTAGAATCGGTAAGTAAACAACTTTCTCCTAGAAACATGAGTCGACATACGACAAAATTTTTTGAACTTCTCATACTAAATCTATCACGTGATCAGTATGATTTGTAAGAAAAGTAAAAAAAATGGCATATTTCGACCCATGTTTCAAGGACAAAGTTGTTTACTTACCTACCAATTCTGATTCAAACTTAGAAATTTGGGCAGTGGTTCAAAATAACCCCGTATTTAGATTCGTAAATATGTGTGAAGTTCACAATACAGTCGCAAACGGCACTTAATTGTACTTGGAAAGCATATTTAAAGTTCTCGCTTCATCTGAATCTGAAAATGATAATACTAATTGCGCTCGCCAAGTCGAGCGCAATAAGTGCCCCCGTGCCCCCAGATTGGGGGTTTGAAATTTGCAATTAAAGCATAGTTTACTATGGAATTTTCTTATTAATATCAATAATAATTTATTTATTTACTCATATAATTTTTCATTTTTTCATCAGTTTTTTTTATCTTGCGTGTGAGTTTAAAAAGAATAAAATAAAAATAAAATTTAAAAATTTTGAAACCTGCGACGCAAAAAATCCTCAAAAAAGTAAATAAATAAAATTTCTCTCTCGGTCGAGGACCACAAAAAGAGAAGTACTATAAGGGTATATTATACGTTGGGGGTCCCCCGACCGAGAGAGAAATTTTACTAATTATTTACTTTTTTCTTTTTATCTCGTTTATACGTATAACTCTCTCCATTTCACGAGAGAAACGGGCTGGCAGCGGTGGCTGCGGGGATGTTTTTATTGCCTAGTTTTTAAAGTTGCTCCATATTGCATGCATATTGTATTGCCGTATCTCAGCAGCCGGTTGCTACATGTTGCAATCGCCCTAAATCGCTTGATGTGGTCGTGACGTCATAGTTTTTGGGGATTGATAGGAGTTGAGCAATTTCATTTGCCCGTGTAAGCTCACCTGAATAGAACGCGCTTATTTGACATCAGCAATTTTTCATCGCGGATTCGTACGACCGAATATCACGCGAACGCCTTACCAAACAAATGACTCGTCTGAGCGATTGGCGAATGATTAAATTATTCATGTATGATTCGCATCTTTCATTTAGATATCGGCTGGCATCGAGTGCACCATTACATGTGCATCACTGCTGATGCCCAACAGACTGTCGACGCCAGTAATTGACGGCGTCGGGGGATACAACATATCCGTCGAATTCATAACCGACTGGTTCCCTTACTCGTTTTATTTCGCGATGGGACTCTCTGGGATGAACACTACGGACAAAGATAAGGCCAAATGGTACGTTGAGAGAAGTCCTGGTTTTTGGTAGAAACTTTGCTTGCACTTTATGGTCAATAAACTCGTAAGATTGTTTGGTGTGAAGGAATACGGTCAAATACAGATCCCGTCACGTAAAATTTTTAATTTTAACTTATCCCCTAACCTGATGGCCGCGCGCGGTTCATGTCGTAACGTGATAGCCACTTGAAATGTGACACCGCTAATCACCGCTAATCTCATCGGTTGTATATCGTTGGATTGCTGGAATGGTCATCTAAAATTTAATAGTATTTTATTTTAATTGTGCGATGCAATTTATTAACAGGTGCATTAGAGGTGCAGTGAGGGGTTATACCATCACTTACTAGGCTTTGTTTTATAATTTATTTATGTGTATAATGCTTATTGTAGATTAATAATATCAACTTGTTAGTGCGTTGGAAGAGATGGTATAAGCTAAAATCAAAAATATATGCGCTGCGCAGGTATTTCGCCAGCGGCCTTTTTACGTGACGCGATCTGTAGGTATATAGATTCCTTTGTAAGCAGTAAACTAAATCTCGTTCTGAGCAGAATAAAAAAAATAGTAAAGAAATACATGTTTTAATAAATCATACGCGCCCAATGTATTTCAAGGATATATTTACAATAAATGCACATTAATTTTTTGCTTTGCTCGCTTGGCCTTAACCAAAATTAAATAAGAACAAAACAGGGAGAGGCAGTTTGGCATATTTTATTAATTGACCGTTTATTTTTAAATTGTCACTGACATATTGAGAGTAGCACTAACTTTGAGCAACGCGGGCATGAAGTTTGACTTAATACTCTGAGGTAACTGGAGCTCTCACCCTGAATAAAAAAGTGTCGCCAGCAAATTTGACATTTATGTATGTAGTGGCCATGAAGTTTGACTTAATACTCTGAGGTAACTGGAGCTCTCACCCTGAATAAAAAAGTGTCGCCAGCAAATTTGACATTTATGTATGTAGTGGCTGTCAGCTGTCTCATATGACCATACGTATTTTTTTAAAGTGTAGGTGAGACGGAAGACAGCCACTGTGTTATTTGTGGTATTCAAAAAATTGTTCGTACTGCACTCTCCAGTTACCTCAGTATTAAGTCGAGCTTCGTGGTAGTGGCTGTCAGCTGTCTCATATGACAATACGTATTTTTTTAAAGTGTAGGTGAGACGGAAGACAGCCACTGTGTTATTTGTGGTATTCAAAAAATTGTTCGTACTGCACTCTCCAGTTACCTCAGTATTAAGTCGAGCTTCATGGGCCCGCGTTGCTCGAAGAGCACTAAAAACCTCTCCGAGGCGTGCAAAAACATGTATGGCATGAACCTTTTTAATATACTATATCTATGGGCATGAATGACATTGCAAGTCCGTGACATTTCTTAAAGGTTGATCTTTAAGATCGATAGGAGTAATCCTATCTTTAAATTTTCTGTGTTATTTTACTACACATTCGTTGTATTTTGTATTCGACTAGGTACCACATATTGTATTTTGATAAGTTGGACTCAATTCGATGCCTGAATTTACGCTATGTAACGCGTGTATGTTACAAACCAAAGACATTATTTGATCTATTTACACATACAAAAATTTACAATATAATTTTTCTTAGGTTACGCTTACTTAATACGAAGGCTATGTTTTAATTTTGTACCATATTAATTAAACGAATATATGAATTTACATAAAAAAATTTTTTATTTATGGCATTGTTCTATTATGGAATCATGGAATCTAAAATAAATACTACGCAACATTCGAATTGTCTATTTTTATTAGATAAGTAAATTTTAAATTTATGCTGACTCTACAGATATTGTGTCTTCATCGTTTATACCTTGGTCTCCGCTGACGGCACCCGGGAAACTCGACGGTGGAGAGGGGGATGGAGAGGGAGATTGTGGGAAAAGAGGGTTGGAGGGAAACTGGGGCAGCTGTGGGAATCCGGGTATTCCACCTTGAGGATATTGAGGAAACTGCGGGAAAGATGGGGAGCCTTGGGGAATCTGAGGAAAACTCGGGAAAGTGGTTTGGGGTGGTGATTGTGGCTGAGAAGCTTGAGATGGGGGTTCGGTGGAAGGTTGGGAGTCCTGTTGCTGTTGTTGTTGTTGTGGGTATTCCGCAGAATCAACTATGGATGAGTCACTGTCACTGGCAGGATTTTCTGGGGCACTTGGAGCAGGTTGACTCGGTGACTGCGCTGGGTATTCGGCAGGGAATCCAGCGGGGATTCCTGATGGGAAGCTTGGTATCGTAAGTTCAGGCGATAGCGATGGGTAGTATACGGCGTTTGATGGGAAATACGACGCTCCTCCAAATGGGTAATAGGTTTGCTGTACTGGAGCAAAACTGCTGAATTGGGGTACTCCAACCGCGAAATTAGGGTATCCAACTGAGTACGACACCGGTAGCTGTAACAATATTTTATTATGTGGTTACATATAACTTTAAAATAACTACTATTTTTATTTTGAATTGGTTTAATGCCCATAGATCAAAGTTATATTTTGTCGTCTCTTCGTCTCTGCGGCAGTATGACAGTTTATTTCTTTATGTTGCACCGCAATTACTTTTTGCTGAGTATCATTTTTAAACATTAAATGATATTGAATGTCCACTTGTAACCAAGGGCGTCGCCATCCCATGGCCCACGGGGAGGCATATTGCCAGTCCATGGCCCTAGAGGATGGGGGGCAGGTTGATACTATGACGTACCAAGTGGATGTACTGCGTGGTGGAGTGGATTACGCCATGGTTTTGGTTTGCTACAAGGCTACCACGCTAGCGACCTCTTATGAATCTTACAGACTTGCCTCATTGTTGACGTACCGAGTTAATTTACTGTGTGGTCGAGTAGGCCACTGTCTCGGTCTGCGGCGGAAGCACGGTGCGCAGGAGCTGCGCGGGCGCTGCCACCAGACCGCCACGCCGCCGGGTCAATCCAATGACCCGCCCGTTCGCGCCCACGAGCGCCAACACACGAGTACGTAACAGACTTGACTCATTGTTGACGTACCGAGGTAAAGTACTGTGTGGTGGAGTAGGCCACTGTCTTGGTCTGCGGCGGCAGCACTGTGCGCAGAAAATGCGCGGGCGCTGCCTCCAGGCCGGCGGCGGCGGGCCACGCCACCGAATTATTTATTCTGTGCCACCGACCCGCCGTACGCGCCGGCTACGAGCGCCAACACACGAGGACCTAACAGACTTGACTCATTGTTGACGTACCGAGTTAATGTACTGTGTTGTGGAGTAGGCCACTGTCTTGGCCTGCGGCGGCAGCACGGTGCGCAGGAGCTGCGCGGGCGCTGCCACCAGGCCGCCGGGCCAAGCCACCGACCCGCCGTACGCACCGGCCACGAGTGCCAACAACACAAGGACCTAAAACAGATAACTTTTTTGATAAATCCTAGCTGTACTTGACTATACATAGGTATTTAAGCAAAAATAGTAGAATACATAAAATATAGTAGAAATTGTGAGCAAGAGATCATCCCTCAAACAACCATACTGGACTTCCAAGAGCTGTTAGAGCAATATGAAGGAAATGTTCCATACAAACTAGCTTTCTGCTCGCGGCTTTGTCCGCCTGAGCTAGACAATGTTAATGATATATTTCCCCGAGGTACATGCTATTCTAGAACATAATCTATTTCTGGGCAAATCACAATCAGATCCGTTCAGCTGTTTCACCGTGATTGAGTAACAAACATTCTAACATCCATTCATCCAAACTTTAGTACCTATCGCTACAATTAGTATAAAACAAAGTTGCTCTCCGCCTCTGTCTGTCTGTTTCCAAGCTTTCTTCTTCTAAACCACACAACGAATTTTGATGCAGGTTTCACTGTTATTTGAAAAAAAATATTCCCGAAGGTTTATACATACACAGAATAAGAGAAAAAAATCCACAGAAAAAAATCTTTCCGTGTTCTGTGCACAGAATTCTAATTAAGTATTTGTATAATAGGAAAAATTCCATGTTTTGTGATGAAGCCGTCAAAAAATCGCTTTTTTCTAGCGAAGCTACATTGCGAATGCTAGCTGAACCGTATGAGATACATCAAAAATAATGTAAGTACTACGGAATTGTATACCATAAAAAGGTCTATAAAAGTACGCGATAGCATATATCCACAGAACATGGGAAAAAAAATCTCCATTTATCTATCTCATAAGATAATCATTTTTATCTTCAAGTAATTAATTTTAAAATATTACTTTATTCGCAAAGCTAATTTTATCCTAATCAGTATTAATTCATATCTAAATAAGTAATGTAAGTAGATCAAAATTGTCATTTACTTTATTTAATTTAAATACATAAATACTTTAAAAGTTATCACAGATTTAATTTGAAGCAACCAAAAAAAAAATCCCACAGACCACGGAAAGATTTTTTTCAGAAATCCCTTGCAGCGAAACAGTCGATCGCACGTATTTCACTGAGTGAATGAAAATCTTGATAAAAAGTTCACGGTCCACTAGTAACACTAGTTTATAATATAATATTTAGTAAGATTCGAGACAGCTCATCAGTAATGCATAACTTCGTTTGCAATTACAGCTAACGGCATAGGACAGAGGTATTATTCGAATTTGGGGATCTTAAAAATATTGCAATTTCACAATGTTCTATTTTCCAAATTTTACAATCTTTAATTTTATGATCAGTGACCTAATTATGTAAAAAAATATTAAAGGTGTATGTGTGTAAAATATAATTATACCGTATAAATTTATGAATCTTAGTTTATGTTCTACGCGAAATAATTATAGCCGAACACTAAAAAATCAAAATTATTAATTAAGTTTTAAGTCCACTTAGTTCTAAACGAAATGAACCATCGTTTAAATAAAAAATAAAAAAAAAATGTACACAAAACAGACAACAATCAGTTCATTTTCATATGAATAGAGTTAAACTTTTTAGCACAAGATGGTATCCTAAGCATGTGTACATGTCATGATTTTTTATTAACCACTTATATATTTATCACCATTCAAACTTTAACTTCCAAAACCAAATCTGTCACGCCGTGCAATCTTATTCAAAACTGTTTTTAATCACTTGAATAGAACAATTAACACACATTACACAAACAAAACTCGCACATTTAATTTACGCAACATAATTAGACTTTTAAACAATTAAGAAACGGGCCGCCACAAAACGAACTAACGAACGCTGCGAACTAACAAAACTTTGAAAGCTGTGTACCTTCATGTTGGAATGAGAGAATCTAGATCGAAATAATACGCGCGTTAAGTGCGGAGGTCTCTTTTATATCGACTGTCTCGCCCACAACCGTGCAACGAAAGTAACTGGATATGGCTCCGAACAAATTGATAAACCTGCTCAAAATACCTACTGTAAAAAATTATCAGCCAAGAAAAAAATCATAGGAAACTTCGATAACTTGATAAATTACTACAACTATTAATACTTACGAAATAACATAAATGGTTTGTAATTCTCACCATTTATCTGCTCTCCACCAAACGCCGTACATAATTACTTGCAGTTAGCTCTACAATAATATATAATTAAAAGGAGAAATTATGTAACTTTAAAGTTTATAAACACAAAAGAGTTATAAATAAAACTAACGTTCGATAAGTAAGATTTTTACGGAATTTAAACCTAGGATAAGAATAAGAGAAGTAGATATTCCATATTTACTGTCTATTCCATACCAAATAAGTACACTATTATATTATCCTGTAAACAAAAACTAGGTGTGTTCAGTGTCTAGCACTCTATAATATTTTGCTCAGGGTCCATTTAGTTGTATTTTTTCTACTTCAATTAAATGCGATGAACAAAGACGATAAGCTTCGCCCAGGTTTTTGCAATCAATTTCGCATTAGAGAACAAACTTTTTTATATAAAAAAATAATATGTGCTTAATATTAGGTACTATTTGTAACTAGAGCCCCAAAAGATTAGACTCCCAATTAGATTTAAGTCATGTATTTTCTTAGCGGTCACAGCTTCTTTAATTAATTTCTTTGTCCGTCAATGCTGCCTGAATTATATTTACAGTTATCCACGTTTTTATAAACTAGGTACTAGTGGCTCACCGCATTTTCCGCACCCCTCAGAGGTCAAATGGGATAAATAAACCTAAAAATCGATATGGATGTCGTTATTGAGGTTTTATGGGATGACGATTGCAAAAATGGCATTTATTTTGATGTTTAACACGCTGAACATGATTCAACCTCTAAAAGATTGAAATAGGGGTGAAGTTTTGAATGAAAAATCAGGGGTAAAATAGACATTTCAACTTCAAACTTTGTAGGCTTACTTCTTAAAACAAATAGGCAACCCATTTCGTAATTTTCCCAAAATCAAACCCAGGGGGTAAAATAGGGGATGATTATGTGTATGAAAGTCCGCCAGTTTTGAAGTTAGGATCTTTAAATTTTGTATTTAGGCTGGCAATTGAAAATTAATATTTTCCTATGTCAGCGTTTTTGACAATTCCACCCCCGAATGGGTGAAAAGGGGGATGAAATGTTGTATCTGGAAAGTCCTTCATTAAATTTATTATTAAGGCTTATGGTCGGAAAGTAAAACTAATAAGCATACACATATTTCGTATTTTTTTCGAAAATCAACCCCTTACAGGTTAAATGGGATAAATAAACCTAAAAATCCATATGGATGTCGTTAGTGAGGTTTTATGGGATGACGATTGCAAAAATGGCATTTATTTTGATGTTTAACACGCTGAACATGATTCAAGCCCTAGAAGGTTGATAGGGGTGAAATTTTGAATGAAAAATCAGGGGGTAAAATAGACATTTCAACTTGAAACTTTGTAGGCTTATATTAGGCTTATGGCAACCCATTTCGTAGTCTTCCGAAAATCAAACCCAGAGGGTAAATAGGGTATAGAAACCTAAATCATCTTAAGTAGGTACCCTAAAAGTTCTTGGTAGGCTAAGCTACTCAGAACTAACTTTTTAATTGTGAAACAGACACTTATTATTTACTAGCTTCCGCCTGCGACTTCGTCCGCGTGGACATTCGAGAAAATACTTAGGGGACCAATAACCAGGATAAAAAGTATTCTGTTTTAATTTTATAAAAATCCGATCAGCCGTTTTTACGTGATTAGGCGGGTCCTCCCTCCCTCACCAAAAGAGCAGCCTCGTGCGAGGCCCGCTGCACGTGGCAAACGATCTGCCTCGCGCGAGGCTGCTCGCTTGGTGAAGGAGGACCCGCCTAATCACGTAAAAACGGCTGATCGGATTTTTATGAAATTAAAACTTAGAATACTTTTTATCCTGGTTATTGGTCCCCTAAGTATTTTCTCGAATGTCTACGCGGACGAAGTCGCGGGCGGAAGCTAGTTCGTTATAAACAAGATGGTGTTCAAATGCCTGCCCTTAATATTAATAAGTTTTAAGAAAAAAAAACATTGTTATGACAATCTTTTTTGCTGACTGTACTTACTTAAATATCGTATTGTCATCTAAACCAAACCCAAAATTTCAGCTCCATCGGACACTGGGAAGTGGGTCAAATTAAGCTTGCAATATTATTTAGTTTAGTGGGGGACAAAACTAACTAACTATTAACTAACATGGCAAGTTAATAAAAAGATTGTAAAAAATACAAGTCTTCTCTTTTTACCACACTTTTATTAGCTTCACTTGTAACTAAGTCACAATGTAAGAAAATCTTGAAAATCAATTTTAACCTACTTCTAATTGTCGTATTGATTTGAAACTTTGCAAGTCTATATGAATCAGATGACAATACAATAATTTGCTACCATCGAGCTGATCTGATGATGGAGTCAAGAGGTGGACTATAGAACTCTTCAATGGCTGCTAGGAAACCCCTCGAGTTTATGCTCATTTCTTTTGTTCTGATAAGACCTGTTCGTTACACTTGATGGTGAGGGTCTGATGATGGAGCAGGGAGGAAGCCAGTGACACTTCTTAATGACCACTAGGAAACCCCTCGAGTTTGGCCTCCGTTGTTTCGTTCTGATGAGACTTTTTAGTCGCACTTGGTGGTTAGGGTCTGATGATGGAGCAGGGAGGAAGTCAGTGGCACTTCTTAATTACCAATAGGAAACACCTCGAGTTCTGGCTCATTTGTTTCGTTCTGATGAGACCTATTCGCTACACTTGGTGGTGAGGGTCTGATGATGGAGCAGGAAGAAAGCCAGTGACACTCCTTAATAGCCTCAAGAAAACCCCTCGAGTTTGGGCTCATTTGTTTCGTTCTGATGAGACCTATTCGCTTCACTTGGTGGTGAGAGTCTGATGATGGAGCAGGGAGGAAGCCAGTGGCACTTCTTAATGACCACTAGTAAACCTCTCGAGTTTGGGCTCATTTGTTTCGTTCAGACGAGACCTATTCGCTACACTTGGTGGCGAGGGTCTGATGATGTGAAGATAGAGCTGGGAGGAAGCCAGTGGCACCCTTAATGACCACTACGAAACCTTTTGAGTTTGGGCACATTTGTTTCGCTCTGATGAGACCTATTTGCTACACTTGGTGGCAAGGGACTGATGATGGAACAGGGAGAAAGCCAGTGGCACTCCTTAATGGCAAATAGGAAACCCTTTCGAGTTCTGCCTCATTTGTTTCGTTCTGATGTGACCTATCCGCTACACTTGGTGGTAAGGGTCTGATGATGGAGCAGGGAGGAAGTCAGTGGCACTCCTTAGTGACCACTAAGATACCCCTCGAGGTCGGCTCATTTGTTTCATTCTGATGAGCCCTACCTACTCGCTACACTTGGTGGTGAGAGTCTGATGATGGAGCAGGGGGGAAGTCAGTGGCACTCCTTAATGACCACTAGGAAATCCCTTGAGTTTGGGCTCATTTGTTTCGTTCTGATGAGACCTATTTGCTACACTTGGTGGTAATGGCCTGATGATGGAGCAGGGAGGAAGTCAGTGGCACTCCTTAATGACCACTACGAAACCCCTCGAGTTTGGGCTCAGTTGTTTCGTTCTGATGAGACCTATTCACTACACTTGGTGGTGAGGGTCTGATGATGGAGTAAGGAGAAAGTAAGGGTTTGAATAGACTCCACTTGAATTTGTAAAACTAAATACATACAATCACGCCTTTGAGTTATAATGTTTACGGGGTGAGCAGACACGAATGGACTGTAAAATCGATTATCAACCACCCATAGCTTGCCATTTAATAAACTAAAAAGTAAAAAATAAATATGTAGTTTAAAAAACTAAAAAAACACACTTTTATAGGAACAGACCAAAAAGTACAAAATAACCGTCTATTCAGTAACTGAAATTAAAAAGCGTGGTGCGCCCTTTGCAAAGCATGCATTCAAGTACTTAATATTGACAACGCGCACCACGCTTTTTAATTTCACTTACTGAATAGACGGTTATTTTGTACTTTTTGGTCTGTTCCTATAAAAGTGTGTTTTTTTAGTTTTTTAAACTACATATTTATTTATTATTAGTTTAGATCTAAATCTATATTATAACAACAGCTAAGAAAAATTGAAAATAAAGTATTTTAGAAAAAATCGACCCATCTCACATCCAGCTCCGATGATACGGGTCGAATTTTTCTAAAATACTTCATTTTCAATTTTTCAATAATAAAATTGCATTTTGAATACGAAAAAGTAAAAATTTTAATAACAGCTAATAATTTTATTCAAACGGCCATTATTCGATATCATATTGTTCAAATTTTACCAGAAAACCCTGTAGGTACCCTACGTAGAATGCGCGTCAAATAAGTCTGCGCGCGGTCGAAATCGAATACTTATCTTCTCAATAATTCCAGAACAGAAAAACGTACTGTAACTAGCGCCAAAAACACCCCCGTCACGCGCAGAGTTATCTGGAAACTCACTTTGAGATTAAAATGCTCTGTCAACTACTACTAACTGTCAATCAAGGTGTCAACAAGTTTATAAATGAATTCAACCCATAAACTTATTATACTCTAGTATAAATAAGTTTATGATTCAACCACAGCCTTCTCTATTGTCTTCTACAAGCCATGCTATTAGGTTTGACAACGTCGCATTTTTTTCTTTGGGTGTGAACCGATTTAAGGCCTGTCGCATGTTATACGATTTTTTTCTGTCAGAAAATTTGTAACGCCCGCCGGGCGCACTCTGCTCATATGTTTTGTTGTAGACTCCGCATACTATCAGAATTCTGACGTGTCTGACGTCCGCTTCTGATGAGTCTCGGATGCAAACGATCGGACGGCAGAAATTTTTCTGGCTTTTTGAGGGCGCACTCTCCATACACTTTGTACTAGACCCCGCACACCTGAGAGATTTTTGAGGGACAGAAAAAAAGAAAAAAAAAGGGTTCTAATAATGAAACGAGATGGCGCTGACAAATAGCGACGTCGGTGTGATCAGAAATAATAAACTAAAATGACGAGTTGAAAACATTTTGATTTGTTTTCAAATTCGTAGGTAGCAAGTAGGTAGCACTATCTAATATTAAAACAGTAAAATAACAACGAAGTAACAAATATATCAGTGAGAACGCAACGTAAATCTACTACCTAGTTGAAGCATAAGCAATCAAAAAGTGTGTAAAATCCCCGCGCTTGACTGACATGACATGACAAGCATAGCCTAGCAACGTCGTGCATGCGTGTTTTTGACATAACTTCTAGTCTTTTAGATTACTTTTGATGCGAGCGCCATCTGTCGCCACTTTAAATCAACTTATTTTTCCTTTATAGCTGTCAGAAAAATCCCCCATTCCCATCAGATGTCAAGTCGAGTGGACGCGGAAGCACGTGTGCACTTTGTACGGCAAGACAATAAGTTCATCAAACGGTCTGAGCGACATTCGAAACAATAAAAAAAAATCCGGTAGTTTCTCATTTTTGTGTGTGTCATTTAAATAGAATACCTCTGTACTAACCAAATTTCATTGAAATTGGTTCAGTAGCTTAGGCGTGATAACTTTCATCCCCTATTTTAACCCCTTACAGCCCTTTTTAGGTTCAGTAGTTAGGCGTGATTGCGTAACACACAGACAGAGTTACTTTCGCATTTAAAATTTTAACTAATTTTACTTGACGAAGTTTTCGACACTCATTCTGAAGTAGCGAAAATATTTTTTGGATATGCTCTCAATTTCATAAACATTGTTTGTATGTAATTTTCCTAGTGTCAGCCAGTCAGTTTAATTTTAACAACGGCATTTGTTTAACTTTCAATAAAATTTGACACCCATTGAAATTGCATCCTAGACCGGTTACCAAACTATAATAAATTTCAATTCAACTTGCAATGACTTTTACATTTGCATTCCTAGTTAACTTCTCATATAACAATTTACCATTTCTATTGTATTTCCTGCGATAATCATAACAATAATAATAATAATCATTTCATGGTCTGATAGCCAAGAGCCTCGATAAACACCTTAAGAGGCTTGCGTTAGGTGGATGGATCGGGAGTCAGATGCAGAAGGCAGTACTTCTGGACACGGCCCGTATAGTGAGAAGGTTCCTGTCTCTGGATCCTTAACCATCGGTAGCCGGGACCTTGATCTTGCTGCCGTTGGGGAACTGCATTTTTGTATTTTTAAATGTTATATTTTTTAGTGTTATACATTGTAAAAATTTAATGTTTAGAAATATAATTTTGTAAGTATTTAAAATGTAATAAAGGGAATAATCATTATAAGTAATAGAGACAAATAAATTGCCGTGTAAATAAGTGCGGTGACAGAGATAAATAAATGGCCGTGAAAATAAGCGTGCGCGCTAGCCCTAAGTTGAAGTTTTAACAGAAAATTGGGAAAACTTTATGAATCCTTACCTTGTTTAATAGTACACGCTATCAATATAATGCTTAATGATGTTTTCATAAGGAAAAGCATATAACTTCTTCAAATTTACTTTAAAATTCACTGAAATCACAACAAACCTTGCACCAAAACAACCAATTATTTTAAAATGACACTTGTGTATTATCCGACTAAGTTTGCTTTGTAGGAAGTTGTTACGAGCATAAATATGTCCTTAGCGCGAACGCAAATAGGACGCATAATATTAACCACTAGTTATGGTTGGTCAAGTTGCCCATAGGTTTCCATAGCATCTGCTTATTTTTAACTAGATCGGGTTACCTCTAACCAAATGTTCGGTCTACGCTTAGGTTCACAAGCGACGTTGCCAAACCGCCATGGCATGGCTTGTAGTAGAGGAGGCTGTGATTCAACGAATTAGATAAACGACTTCATGTACTGTAGGTACTGAATTTCCGAAACGAGATTTAAAACAACGGAGTCCCTTTTGAATTTCACAAATATCTGACTTGTTGTTTCAGCCTGATGCATTCTTTTCGTCTTCTTCTTGTTCCTTGCTCTTCTTCTTCACCAGGATAGTTCCTAGTTTATCTTTGAATAGCAGCACAACCGGCTTAGGAACGCTCTCGTGCCAAGGGGTAGATCCACCTGTAGGATTTCCAACGTAAATATTTCTCATCATCTGAACTATTACTTGAATAATTTTCAATATGCCCATCTCAGAAGCTTCTTCATATTTACCTGCAAGAACAATGTTAAGCTGTTTATTTTAAATACGAAGGTAAGTTTGAACATTCGATAAAGTGATACCAATGTGACATAGGTACCTAACTTTCGTAAAAAAACTAAATTTCGATAAAAAAGTGACTCCAGAATCTCCAGAACTAGTAGAAATAAAAAATCAACCATAAAACAAGACTTCAATTCAATGTCTGCTCTGAACCAGTGCAGCTGTGCGAGTATGTAAGTATGAACGCCCGGTGCGGTATAGGGGTGGTCAGGCTGAATGACGTCACACGGTAATAAGCCGATTGCCAGCGAACAAAGTTCATTACCACACTTTTATTAGCTTCACTTGTAACTAAGTCACAATGTAAGAAAATCTTGGAATTCAATTTTAACCTACTTCTAATTGTCGTATTGATTTGAAACTTTGCCAGTCTATATGAACCCGATGACAATACAATAATTTGCTACTATCGAGCTGATCTGATGATGGAGTCAAGAGGTGGGCAATAGAACTCTTCAATGGCTGCTAGGAAACCCCTCGAGTTTAGGCTCATTTGTTTTGTTCTGATGAGACCTATTCGCTACACTTGATGGTGAGGGTCTGATGATGGAACAGGGAGGAAGCCAGTAGCACTTCTTAATGACCACAAAGAAACCCCTCGAGTTTAGGCTCATTCGTTTTGTTCTGATGAGACCTATTCGCTACACTTGATGGTGAGGGTTTGATGATGGAGAAGGGAGGAAGCCAGTGCCTTTCCTTTATCACCAATAGGAAACACCTCGAGTTCTGGCTCATTTGTTTCGGTCTGATGAAACCTACTCGCTACACTTGGTGGCGAGGGTCTGATGATGGAGCAGGGAGGAAGCCAGTGGCACTTCTTAATGACCAATAGGAAACACCTCGAGTTCTGGCTCATTTGTTTCGTTCTGATGAAACCCATTCACTACACTTGGTGGCGAGGGTCTGATGATGGAGCAGGATGGAAGCCAGTTACACTCCTTAATGACTATTAGGGAACCCCTCGAGTTTGGGCTCATTTATTTTGTTTTGATAAGACCTTTTTGTTAAACTTAGTGGTGAGGGTCTGATGATGGAGCTGGGAAGAAGCTAGTGAAACTCCTTAATAACCACAAGAAAACCCCTCGAGTTTGGGCTCATTTGTTTCGTTCTGATGAGACCTATTCGCTACACTTGGTGGTGAGGGTCTGATGATGGAGCAGGGAGGAAGCCAGCGGCACTACTTAATGACCACTAAGAAACCCCTCGAGTTATACTCATTTGTTTCGTTCAGATGAGACCTATTCGCTACACTTGGTGGTGAGGGCCTGATGATGGAGCTAGGAGGAAGCCAGTGGCACTCCTTAATGACCACTAGGAAACCCCTCGAGTTTGGGCTCATTTGTTTCGTTCAATGTTTAAGGGGTGGGCAGACACATGAATGGACTGTATAATATATTACCATCCATCCATGGCTTGCCATTTATTAAACTAAAAAGTAAAAAATAAATATGTAGTTTAAAAAACTAATAAAACCCACTTTTATAAGAACAAACTAAAAAGTACTAAATAACCGTCTATTCAGTAACTGAAATTAAAAAGCGTGGTGCGCCCTTTCCAAAGCATGCACTTCAAGTAGGTACTTACATAATATTGACAACGCGCACCTCACTTTTCAATTTCAGTTACTGAATAGACGGTTATTTAGTACTTTTTAGTTTGTTCTTATAAAAGTGGGTTTTATTAGTTTTTTAAACTACATATTTTTTTACAATAACTTTGTAAATACTAATCGTATCGAAGTGAAATAAAAACCATTGGTTTTGGAATAACGGCTTCTATACTGGTATAGGATAAAAATGAATTTTTATTTTTCCCATGTCCATTATCGACCTCTAAATTGAGAATATTACCCATGTATTTTTGTCCACGAATTCCTAGAAAACTAAAAGTCATATCTAGATGATTCTTTTTCACTTAAATCAAGGACTGTATAGGTGAATTACCCAATAAATGTGTATTCCAATTCAGGGAACAGTTTAAGTTTCATTAAAATCATTGCAGTAGTTTTTGAGATGTAAGTATTGTATGGTACAATCTACACTTTAAAAAAATCGGAATAAAAAGTATTTTTATAAAATTAAACCGACTTCAAGAAATACCTGACCTAGGTACCTTTTTGAGGTCGGTCCCAGCCTCGAGCATGAAAAAGGGAACCGACCTCAAACTTACTGACTTATTTACTGATTTAAAGACCGGGCACGTTTCTCAAAAGCTTGTAACTTGTAATACAAGCGGAAGTCACTTTTTGACAGCTTTAGTTAAAAAGGGACTTCCACTTGTATTACAAGCTACAAGCTTTTGAGAAACGGGCCCCAGACATTCAGTCATTTTATCAGACAAAATCAGTCAATAAGGATTTTAGAGGTGAGAGTTAGCCTCGAAAGTCCTGTAGAACACGTGATAGGTTAACGTAGCACGTGTTCTACAGGACTTCCGAGGCAAACTCCCTCATACTTGTTTTTTAAATCAGTCAATAAGGTTATTGACTGAGGGTGTCGGTCAAAGTCCTTAATGACTGATTTTGTCAGATAAAATCAGTCCATAAGGGTTTTGACCATGAAGTTCGACTTAATACTGAGGTAACTGGAGAGTGCAGTACGAACAATTTTTTGAATACCACAAATAACACAGTGGCTGTCTTCCGTCTCACCTACACTTTAAAAAAATATGTATGGTCATATGAGACAACTGACAGCCACTACCTGCCACTACATACATAAATGTCAAATTTGCTGGCGACACTTTTTTATTCAGGGTGAGAGCTCCAGTTACCTCAGAGTATTAAGTCAAACTTCATGGTTTTGACCGACGCCGACGACACCCTCAGTCAATTACCTTATTGACTAATTTTACCTGTCAATAAGGTTTTTTACTGGTTAAGGGTTTGTACTGTAACAATATATTATCATTAGGTGAGGCACTTAAGGCAACCTACTATCCTACTAAACGTATGAAAAGGCAGAGCGACAGTACACGTGTCGCTCGCAACCGGTAGCAGTGATCGGTGGCCCGTTCGCGCCGTACGATAGGTACTATTCAGACCTCAGATCATATAATACTATATTCAGACCAACCAGCGCGCATCGACCCGGCCGGCCAGCCCAGATGGCATTTTAAAATGCAGTCAGTAAAGAAAATAATAATCAGCCTCCGCGGCAACCGTACGGCTCCGTCCCAGTCGGTGCCGATGCGCGCCGGTTGGTCTGAATCATACCTTAGTCTTTTTAAGCCCCGACCATACTTAAACGCTTATTACACTTATCCTAGTTAGGATCCTAATTAAGCATACATTGCTTTCTTTGAGCTTATTTTTAGCAAGTGATGCAATCAAAACAAGCAATGTATGTTATTTAAATTTTTACTTTTTTGCATTCTCAATGCAATTTTTATGATTGAAAAATGGAAAATGAAGTATTTAGAAAAAATCGACCCGTCTCACAACCACCCATCGGAGCTGGTTGTGAGATGGGTCGATTTTTTCTAAATACTTCATTTTCCATTTTTCTAGCAATGTATGCTTAATTAGGTTCCTAACTAGGATAAGTGTAATAAGCCGTTTATTTTGTTTAACTATTAATCACATCTAAAATATAAAAACGTCTTACCGCCAGTGTCTTGTCTTTTTACGCGTATTTTCGGAGAAATCGCACTTTCCATTTCCTTTTGGGCTGGTATATGATTTTCATAAACCACTTTCTAAAAAACAGATTGTAATAAATAAGATAGCGTGAAAATAGTTGTATAAATTATTGGCTTGTAAAGGGCTCCTTATTGTATGTATCGACTTTGCAATATTAGCTATAAGTTACCAGAAAATAAAATAATAAGAAAGTACCTCTTTGCACTTCAGGCTCCGATGAATGCATAGGTTACAACTGTATTAATTAATTACTAAAATGCCCTTTTGTCATTTGTCTAAAATATATTTACGAAGCACACGTAAGTACCTACAGCACATTCTTACAAAGAATTTTATTTATTTAATTTTTATTACATGACAAGCAAATGGTGGATTAAATGCTATGTTATGTTTATGTAATTTTTTATCGGGCGATCATATTACCTATTTTGCTAAAAGTGGAACAAATGATTATTCTATTCTATTCCAAGTTTTTTTTCAAGTAGTTAGGTAGGTACCCTATAATTTGTCACAGTTTCATGCGCCATGACAACAAATTAAAACAATAAAAATTTATCCAATTTCGGTCACCCATCCTGTGATCATTTGCGAATATTGCTTAACCTTCACGAAGGACTCGTCCAAGGAACGTAGCTATCATAATTTTACTTAAAAAAACAACGCGTTGCACTCCGGGAGTGCCGGCAGAAGTGAAAAGGGCTCCCTAGACTTTTTCACAAAAAAATGAATTTGATAAAAAAATAAAAAAATACGGACTGGATTTGAACCGAGGTCTACTGGCTTCAATGCCGCCCGTTTTCTAACCTGAGCTATTACAACTTTAGAAACGGTGGCGAAATTTGCCTTCGTATTCTAATGACATTGTAACAGTTTTTCGATCAGTTCCTGATTCACGAACCATCGGAAACGGAAGCGGATTCGAATTCTGTGCTTTGTCTTTGTGTATTCCATAGTGAGTGACAGAGACAATGCATACATTCCGATGTTCCAAGGATTTGTGAATCAGGGGGCCGCCGGTCACGTGTCTGTCTTACGAATTTTCGATCTGACGGTCACGTGTCTGTCTTACGAATTTTCGATCTGACGGTCACGTGTCCGTCTTACGAATTTTCGGTCTGACGGTCACGTGTCCTGACGCGAGATTAACATTTTTTACCCATCACAAAAAGTGCACAACGCCGCCTAAAGAAGTTTTCACTTCAAAAACCATTTCCTCACTAACCTTTGGAATTGTGAAATCTCCGTTCATCGTACAAACATGAGATTTGGAATGTATCGATGGAATTAAAATCACCAATGTACATATCACGTGTGCGTTACTAAAACGTTCCATATTGTAAAAACTCATTCAAATAAACGCACCCGTAGAGTGAAACAGAATAAATAGAATAGCGCCTTATATATCAATAAGATTAAAGTTTGCAAACATCTTATTGTTAAACATCAAAATATTTATATTTTGAATAGGTATACAGATAACGGTCACTATTGTTAGAATACGATCTGGTACAATTCTTCTTTGAACTACGTTAGTTTATACGTACAAACAGCTGGTATTGGCTGGAACAGTTGGCTGATTTCCGCCGCCGCCCTACTAATCCAAGTCTACATACAAATCTACGCACATCAAAAAAAGTTTGTGATCGCAAAGGATTTTTCATACATTCGGCTCTATTTTGAAACCGTGTATCTCCCCCAGGAGGTGCTTTGGGGGAGATCTGATGATAGGTATCTAGAGCATGAATGAAGGAGGTCTTAAGATCCTAAGATGACCCAACTGATCGAATCGACGGTTGATACTAGATTTGAACGTGTACATACAAAAAATCTAAAAATACTGTAAAAAATGTATGGAAATCCAAACACCGACACAAACTCTCCCGTTAGTGTGTAAACTTGAGTCTAGAGTTCTTAAGGAATCTTAGGAGTTCCTTAAGAACTCTAGACCCCATTCATTCATGCTCTAAATACTTATCATCAGATCTCTCCCAAAGCACCCCCTGCGGGGGATACATGGTTTCAAAATAGAGCCATGATGTGTGTATGTATATCCAGTATAAAGGTAATGGGCTCTAAGTTATATTAATTCTAAAATTACTTCAATACGATGTTTTTAGCACTTTCAGTCACGTAACTTTCACTTATTACGACTAAAATGTGTGTTGGGGAAGTGACACTAGCCCGCGCGCCGCCGCGCGCTGCGACGCTGACGCCTGACGCGACGCGCGACGCCTCTCCTTGATCGAGCCCTTACTGGATTCGAAAGGCGCCCAAATCCGGAACCAGTAAGTAGTGCAACTGCTTCATGTAAGCCTGCGCCAAGTGCCTAAAATGACCACCGTGTCAGATAGGTTTGTAGCACTCTACCAAACTCCACGCGTGCTACTCTTCGATCAACGATAACAATATCGCCTCAAGAACTAAAACAAAACTCAATTCTGGCACCGACGGACTTTTTTGACGGACGACGGAATGTTACGATCTTACGTCATAATTGACAGCAAGCAATTAGAAATAAGAGCGCACCTTTGAAGTGCGCCCTTATTCGCTCGGCTGTTTTTTACACTCCAACTGTTTATACTTGGGGGAGGCCTATGCCCAGCAGTGGGCGTCTTTGGCTGACATGATGAAGATGATGATGAACCGTTTATCTAGTGGTATTGTTGATCGAAGGTGCTACTATACAGTTTCTTCTACAAAAACCCAATAAATAAATTTAAAAGAATGGAAAACAATGAAAATCATCATACGAGTCGAGTCGATGTGTACTTTTCTATGGAAAAGGTTTTTTTTTACAAAATCCGTAAATGCTGTTTTGTTTTTGTCAAAAATAATAAAGGGATGTTTCTTTTGTGAGAAATTCGCTATTTCCACTTTTTTTAAAACCTACTTTCCGTTCATCCAATTAATATAATAAATAAGAAAGTTCGAGAAGGTATGGATGTTTGTTAGGTGTGAAAACTAAGTAGGTAGTAGGTACTTAGTTTTCACGCTAAAAACGGATTGGTTGAAAGTATATTGTAGCGATATTTTTAATATACTCAACTAATCAACCTGAGCCAAGTCCGTTAGCTCATTGCAATGCAAACACAAGTTGACTTTCAAAAGTATCTTATCCTGCGGTGGTTTAGGCAACGTCCACACCCGGACTAATAAAGGTTGCTCCACATCTAACAAGAAGATCAGCTGACATTTAAAAATCTGCATTGACATTTGTAGCCACCCAACTAGAGCAATCACGCGTTCACTTATCTCATTGATGAAGTGACTTTGAGTAGGTAACGTTATTAATTGTATTACAAATCAGCTTCCTGCAATGGAGAAGTGATTTAACAGAGTTTAATGACTTATGTTAGCTTACATTGTATGGCAATTATAGCATGAAGGCTAATCTGTTTTTATTAAAATTTATTGTAGTATTCATTTATTTATTTATTTATTTATTTAAACTTTATCGCACAAAAGGGTACAAAAGGCGGACTTAATGCCATAAGGCATTCTCTACCAGTCAACCAGAGAGCTGGGTACCGAGATCATCAGAGGCGGTGCAAAAATCTGATAGGAGAATAATTTCAAATTAAAATATAAATGTTCATACTAACAGCATGTTCTGAAAACATAAATACTAAATAAGACACAAATATACATAAATTACTTTTACCTAATACGTACATTCATACATATATACAATATACATATATATAAATATATAAATATATATCATACTATAATATAATTATATAAACACTATATCAGTATAGTTTAGAGGGTAATATAAAATAGTTGTCAGATTAATGTGTTGTCGGTGGAGAGTTTAAAAATTGATCACGGATTAATCTTTTGAAACTGGTTTTATTTGGGGCTCTTTGAATGTGGGGCGGGAGTGCGTTCCAGAGTCGTATTGCTTGAAGACTGAAAGAGTTTGAAACGAAACCAGTACGGTGAGAGGGAGTGCTAAGAGTAAGTTTGCTATCTGAGCGAAGATTTCGGTTGTGGGAGGCCCCCAAATACTGAAATTTGCATTTCAGATATCCAGGAGCATGTGGATCGTTAAGTATTGAAAAGAGAGTGGAGAGAATACGTAAATCCCGACGCTGGCGAATTGTGAGCCATTTCAAGTCACTGCGGTAAGACGAGATGTGGTCGTATTTACGGAGACCATAAATGAAGCGAATGCAGCTGTTGAGTAGGCGATCCAACTTGTTAAGAAGTTCCTGGGAAATATCAGCATAACACACATCAGCATAATCAAGGATAGGAAAAATTGTGGACTGTACTAATAGGATTTTGGTGGGGATAGGAAGGAAGTTTTTAAATTGATAAAAGGACCTAATGAATGCCAATGACTTTCCGGCTCAGGCAATCAACCTGGGGCCGCCAGCTCAATGTGTCGTAAACAATAATTAATGTTAATGCATGAATTGGATACATAAATATTGGTATTAATATTAATAAATTGCGTAAACTATTAAAGAATTTAAATTGAGTTTATAAAGTTTATTAATAGCAGATTGTTTAGCAAGGGATGTATGGCACCCATAACAGTCAAGTGTTTTGGCGCACGAACGAAGTGATGGCGCCGATAGTTCGAGACTGTTATGGGTCCATACACCCGAAGTAAACACTCTCCTTTTCATTTTGAATATGAGGAAAGTTAAAATAAACAGAAATAATCTAAAAAATATTTTTCCTATGGCCGCGGAATTTCCGAAAGACTATAACTTTTTGTTCATTTTCTCTATTTTTGGGAAGACTAGGGAAACTAAGTCCATACAGCCATCTTTGGTGTTTGACCCGTACTCTATGCAATTCCATAAAATTAATAGCCTGATTTTTTTATTTTACATATAACTTATTTAGTTTAATCAGTTTTTTAAAACGCAGTCTTTAAAAAAACAACGTTTTAGATATTCAATTAATAGTTCTACGATATTAATTATTTTATATAATAGCAAAACAGGCTTAATTTTAAACTCTTTTATTAAAATCAAAAAATAGTGGGTAGTTGTCCGTGACCACGGCCCCTGGAAAGGTGCCGAAACGTCTGATAAACCAAATAACCTATAAAAACAACAAAAAATTTAACTAAGTTGCTAAATAAAAGCGTGAAAATATCCGTGAAAGTGTTTTATTTAATTAAGACTATGTTTTAGGCTGTTCGAGTTTACATGCCTTAGCACCGATAGTTCGTTTGGAACGGAAAACGATTAGTTTTGTCAATTGTTGTTTGACGGATCCTGGAAAAACTATAAAATGAATTGTAAGAAAGCAAATAAATATTGTAAAAGAATTATATATCAATTTTATTGAAATCCCGACCTTCCTGAAGATGATTCCCTATACAAGTTTGTAAAAAATAAAAAATTATCAAATGTCCAAAGCTCGATGATTGACAAAGGATTTTTTTAAATTAAGTATTTTATTTAATTTGGTTCTCCAACTTGGTTCTCCAACAGTGAGTACCGTAATGCTTTAACAAAACAAAATAACAACCAATTGTGTAGCTTTCTACTTACGAAAGACTTTTTAAAATCGGCCCAGTACCTAGTTTTGAGTTTATCCATTACAAACGAACAAGAAATCTAAACGTTACTCTTTATAATATAAGTATTGTATGTATATTTTTTATTTATCTTTTTTCTTTTACAATCACACCAATTATCTAAGCCCATGTTAATTTCATTAGGAAACTGTATCATGGAAAACTTGATAACGGATAAATATATACTTAAGTAAATACTTTTTTTTTGTTTGTAAATACATACTTAATATACTTACATAGTAAACACCCAGACCAAGACAAATAGACATGTTCATGCACACAAATATTTGTCTTGTTCGGGAATCGAACCCGATACCTCTGGCGCAGAAGGTGGGTAGCCTACCCTGCGACAAATCGGTCGTCAAAATTATTATATTAACAACCCTTATCACCGTCTTTGACCTGCCAAGTTATATGGCGGGGACTTTATGGTAAGTTACCTTATCATACAATGGATCAATTTATGAATTTAGACCTATGGTACGGTGACTTTTGGCGCTTGAATTTAATACTGAATTAAAACTTATACACCGAATATTTATGTAAGTATCTAGCTAGCAACCTTCGAGCAACAGTCACGAGCTGGTGACGAGCATATTATTATCTAAACAACATAGAACTTTGTCACATTGAAACGTTCCGAAACAAAAGCATGTGTGCCACAGAAGTTATTCAATATTGTAATATGACATACCTAGTCCTATTTTTACAACATTTTACATGTTAGTTAGTTTGTTAGTTAGTGGGTGACAAATCTTGCAAGCTTAATATGACCTACTTCCCAGTGTCCGATGGAGCTGAAATTTTGTATACAGTTTTGGTTTAGATGACAATACAATATTAAAGTACAGTCAGCAAAAAAGGTTGTAATAATATGAAATTTTTACAAAAACTTATTACCACACTTTTATTAGCTTCACTTGTAATGTAACTAACTAACTATAAGTCACAATGTAAGAAAATCTTGGAATTCAATTTTAACCTACTTCTAATTGTCGTATTGATTCAAAACTTTGCAAGTCTATATGAATCTGATGACAATACAATAATTTGCTACCATCGAGCTGATCTGATGATGGAGCGAAGAGGTGGGCAATAGAACTCTTTAATGGCTGCTAGGAATCCCCTCGAGTTTAGGCTCATTTGTTTTGTTCTGATGAGACCTATTCGCTACACTTGGTGGTGAGGGTCTGATGATGGAGCAGGGAGGAAGCCAGCGGCACTCCTTAATGACCACTGGGAAACCTTTTGAGTTTGGGCTCATTTGTTTCATTCTGATGAGACCTATTCGCTACATATGATGGTGAGAGTCTGATGATGGAGCTGGGAGGAAGCCAGGGGCACTCCTTAATGACCACTAGGAAACGTTTTGAGTTTGGGCTCATTTGTTTCATTCTGATGAGACCTATTCGCTACACATGATGTTAAGAGTCTGATGATGGGGCAGGGACTAAGTCGGTGGCACTCTTTAATGACCACTAATAAACTCTTCGAGTTTGGGCTCATTTGTTTCGTTAAATGTTTAAGGGGTGAGCAGACACATGAATGGACTGTAAAATCCAATACCATTCATCCATGGCTTGCCATTTATTAAACTAAAAAGTAAAAAATAAATATGAAGTTTAAAAAACTAATAAAACCCACGTTTACAGGAACAGACTAAAAAGTACAAAATAACCGTCTATTCAGTAACTGAAACTAAAAAGCGTGGTGCGCCCCTTGCAAAGCATGCACTTCAAGTATTTAATATTGACAACGCGCACCTCGCTTTTTAATTTCAGTTACTGAATAGACGGTTATTTTGTACTTTTTAGTCTGTTCCTATAAAAGTGGGTTTTATTAGTTTTTTAAACTACATATTTATTTAAGCTTTAGTTAGTTTGTTAGTTACGAAGTGGGGGACAAATCTTGCAAGCTTGACCCACTTCCCAGTGTCCGATTGAGCTGAAACTTTGCATACAGGTTTGGTTTGGATGACAATACAATATTAAAGTACAGTCAACAATAAAACTGGTTATAAAAACAAAGTTTTTACAAAAAAAAAATAGTACTAGCTGCCGCCCGCGGTTATCTACTATCTGTGTGCCCAACCAAATCCGTTAAGTAGCTTTTGCGTAAAAGTTTAGTAGGATAAGTAGGATTGTTTGTCACTGTATGTACATTCGTAAAGAAATGTTTTAAAAAATCTTATTCTTGTCATAAAAGACTAGGAGCGTTATTATGTACCTATATGTAACCTAAGACTACCGGGATGAAAAATTAAGAGTTATAATTTAGGTAACTAAATATTATTGTAATTGCTGTTCTGTGTAAATATAATAAATAAGCCACATAGAGGTCAGTGAAATAAGCCAAGTGAAAATTATTCTGAATGTCAAACTAACCTTTTTATTAAAATTATATTCAAACTGGCCATAACAGAAATACAATTAAAACTAAACGGATGACAGCTTGACTGTCAATAATTTCAATTCGCCTCAAAAAACACCGCTTGTTGTGAACTGTTATTTATTTTAAAATCAAAATGAAATGCTTTTTATATTTTTTACAGACAATTTCTATGTCATAAACCGACCAAAACTCGTTTGTGCCCAATGAATAAGAAATGTCAGGTATTTATAGTACTATATACTTAATTCTTCACCATCTGATAGGTACCTTAACAGTTACCTATTCAGCCACTGAATAGGTACACTTATTTGTTCAATGTAGCATGGGTCCTATGAAAGCAAATTTTGTGCATAACAAAATGTTAAAAAAGAATAGGGTATAACTAGCATAAGACACAAGCTGCATAAAAAATGTCAAGTGCTGATCTTCTTAACCTTTCGTCTGCTTATGCACGCATACGTGCCACCCCGTTGTATGCTTAGACACGGATCCGGGACAAAAAAATACGAGTGTTGTTTTACGTAAAAATAAATGTTATATCAGATATAATTAATAATTTTTTTTTGCCCCGGATCCGTGTCTAAGCATACAACGGGGGTGGCACGTATCCGTGCCTAAGCAGACCGAAAGGTTAATACAAAAGCATAAAGAAATTTTTGCTTTGCATGAATGAGCTGTCGTAGGAGTTAGGACCCATCCATGCTACATTAAACAAAGCTTAGTTTAAGTTTTTAATGTTTTCATTGCAGCAATGTATATCTTAACAAATAATTAAATTTTGTATAGTAATTACAATCATTTTGTAGATGGAAATCTTATTTAAATACCTATTTTAAAGAAGATTTTTTAAGAATTACAAAACTGTATTTTTTTTACATTGTTACAATTTTTATTTTATTTTAACAGCTGCTGATTCATCGGTGCAAACTCAAGAAATCAAAAAGCCTAAGGCAAAACGTAAGTATGAAAAAAAATATAATCTTTTTTTTGTCAAAATTATTAGCAATCTCTTTTTTCTACTTGAGTCATACGTAATTATAATATACTAGCTTTCCGCCCGCGGCTTCACCGGCGTGGACTTCACGACGTTATCCCGTGGGAATGTGATATTTTTCAGGGATAAAAAATTGCCTATGTTCCTCTCCAGCCGGCCTAGCATGAGCGGCTTATAACGCGCGATATGATATGGTACGGCAAGTTGTCTTGCTTACACCTTAGTGGGGTAAGCAAGACAACTTGCCGTACCATATCATATCGCGCGCTATAAGCCGCTCATGCTATGCCGGCAGGCTAAAATGTATCTAAGTCCCAAATTTCAGCTATATCCGTTCGACCGTTTAGGCGTGCCAAACATACAAACATCTATACTTTTACATTTATTATATTAGTAGGATAGAAAAGTAGCCCATGTTCCTCTCCAGCCTACAGAGTATCTGTGTCCCAAATTTCAGCCAAATCTGTTCAGCCGTTTTGGCGTGATTGAGTAACAAACATATAAACATCCAAACATGCAAACATATAGGATAATATAGCTTATATATATCCTATGTTATATATAATAACATAGGATATAAATATAGCTTTTTCCATTATCATGTTGTTTTCCACTAGGTACTTCGCAATATTTTTAACAACGCTAGACGACGCAGTATGTTGGAAAAGTTTAATACGAGAAATGATCACATCCCATACATACTTAACAGTAATTAATTTATATCAGTAAACAATGTGCTTTGCTTATCGGGACGTAAATAAAACATAATAATTAAATGAAAAGACTGAACAGAGCGGTATAAAAATGATTTTCTGAAAAAAAAGTGTTTCGAACGATATTGACTGCAAATAAAATCCAGAAAATGTACCGTAACTAATTAAAACAGACAAGCGACGACGGAATCTTTCAGAATCTCATCAAATTGAAACGTAAATGTATGTATAGAAGACACTTTAGAGAACTATCGTCACTCCCTATAATACGTTGTTCTGACAACAAAGCTTTATCACTGCAAACCATCCCTTGTAATTGTTTGGTAAGGTAAAATCGTTTCAAATACCGTGTACTGAAGTTGCTTTTACTGTGCTCTAGTTTTGTTGACGCGAATCGCCCCCGCGCGCTTCGCTTTTCCTTTCAGTTGGAATCGAGTAGTCGGCTGCCGGTCGCCGCGTGGCGCTGAGCTCTCACGCTCGCTCGCTCGCTCATTCCGCTCACATAACACTGTTTATTTACAATTTGATAACCAAAGGACTGCACGCACACACGTATGTCAAACCCTTCACTCTGTGTGGCTCAAAATCAGATTCAGTTACGCATTTACATTATGAAACCGTTATCAGTTTTCGCCTCTTTTCTACTATGCAGATTCATGTTGCACGTTTAATACAGATTTCTGATAACTATGACATAAGGTTTACTCATACTGTTTCGCTTTCACATAACCCCAATGGAGTTGTGATATTTCACACTTTGAAATATTAGTTCTACATCTTTTCACGAGTAAGAATATTGTATTAAAATACATACTTATTATTAAGTAGGTAGTAAATATTTGGTTCCGATCAAGGTGACTGATCACCCGTCCAGCGTCGCTGGCGTCCCCCCTTCTAAATAATTATAATAATAATAGTTAGTAAATAACAAAACTTGATTTAGACAACCACTACTTTGCAACTGATAACTCATTATCATTGACCATGATGATCGTATAATTGTGAGCTAAAATAAATTTCAATTAGTACAGCTGAAATAGTTTTTATTTAGCCTTTTATTCAATAGTCTGTAATATTACGTCAAACATCACTCGATAGTCACATTCTGGTTATACCTACGTGCATAATATAATCACGTCTATCTCTTGCAGGATTACTCTAACTTATTTTTAATTGATACGATCCTTACTCCTTTGCTTTTACTGTTCTTATAACATTCCTCATTTTGTACTCGCCAATTTTTGGGTGCATTCTGCAACTTAAATATTTGTGATATTGTGTGCAGCACATTGCATGGCGGACGACGCAGCCGCGGACTGCCTGTTCGAGAGGCTCCGACAGCACCAGCAGCGCTCGCCGGACTCCACGGAGGTTGCTCGCGCCATCACCGCCCGCATCAACTCCAGGCTCACCTCGCACGGTCAGTGTACTCATAGAGAGCGGTCGCATCGTGTGCAGCACATTGTAAGACGTTTGAGGCGGCCAGGGGCTGTCTGTTCGAGAGGCCCCGACAGCACCACCAGAGCTCGCCGGACTCCACGGAGGTTGCTCGTGTCATCACTGCCCGGATCGGCTCCAGGCTCACCTCGCACGGTCAGTGTACTGATAGAGAGCGGTCGCATCGTGTGCGGCACAATGCAAGGCGGGTGTGGCGGCCACGGACTGTCTCTTCGAGAGGCTCTGACAGCACCAGAATAAATTAAAGAATTAAGTATTAGATAGATTAATAGAATGTTGTTTATAGCGCAATAACAAATTGAACTGACTCTAATGAAGTTAGTGATAGCTAGTGATTAACGAGTTAGGATCATTTTATCTTACGTTAGTGATAAAACACTATTAACGCAAACAAAGTAGCCGGCGGCCGCTAGTTATAAATAAAAAAATATGACCTTATACGACTAATAATAAAAGAAAACATCTAGCTTCTAGATTCCGAGTTGCCGACTCCATTGTCACGTCTACATTATAGAAATACCATTGTTCAAGAAGAAAAGGCTAGGTCGACATCAACAATGCATGCCAAATTCCTACGCCGCTGTCTTAGGCATGTATCTCTGCTCAAGCAACTATTGTTTAGGAACTAGCAAAAGGTGTACAGTCACGAGCAATAATATGTAAACAACATAGAATTTTGTCACATTGAAGCGTTCCAAAACAAAAGTGTCTGTGCCACAGAACCCATTCAATTTTGTAATATGACATAGTCCTATGGTGTTTACATATTATTGCTCGTGTGTGACTAAACATAAAAATTACTTTAGATAACCATGGCCCTGTCGGGAACGCAAGTTTTAGTGTAAGAAATTTTTGTTGAAACAGATTTCACCTTAAGAATAAAAATAGTTGAACCGGTACCAACATTTTAAAAATTAAAAGTACTTATCTACTATCATTTAAAACATTTTCGGTGTTAATCCTTCACGATATATAACGAGTAATTAATGCAATATGAGTATAAAAAAATCATATTCAAGTTTATAATTACAGTAATAAAATCGATCGCTAACCACGATTTTCTTTATAGTCCCAGACAGCGAAAAAAAAATTTATCGACACAACATGATCGTGGACGGTGTAGGAAAACTTCATCCTGCGTAATGTTATGTATATAAACTAGCACCAACTATTCAGGCTCCCGTATTTTTACATTTCTATTCTAGGGGATGATAAGTGAACGATTTCACTCCAGTCTATTTCAGGAGTCTAGGTACCTAGGTCTTGTTCAAGTGTAAAATAAAAATATTTCTGGGGTATTTCACGCAAATAAGTACGGTTGCTAGATGCCGGCTTTAGCCGGACATGTTTGGGTTTTGACAGTCGTGTCCGCCCAAATATTGATGAGTCCGGCCCGGCTTTTGTTAGGCGTTTTACATCTGACCATTACCTCGCTAATCGTTCGTACCTACTTACCTCGGAAACGTGACACGCGATCGCGAGCTAGCGAACATGAAGTAGTAACTATTTAGTAATCTGTGCCTGAAGGCCTACTCTGAAACTAAAATCGAAACTTCGTTATACTCGTCCCTCTTACTCTTCAGTCATGTCATGACAGAATCGAGTGAAAGGGGCGGGGCTAACCGAAATTTCGGATTTTAGTTTCAGAGTACGGTCCCTGCTTTTACATACAGTATTTTTGTCGTAGGTACTTATTAATACTAATATACAAAATCCTTAATAATTTAGGGTGTCCGGCTTTTTTACCCAAATGTCCGGCTAAACTGCCTGATCTGTCTGGATTTTAGGTTTGAAGACCTGGCAAACTTATACATAACCCCATCTAACCCAAACTATGAGCGCTAGATGTGGTCAGACTTGTTGACGGAAAAATATAAGAAGCTTTCGCTTATAATGCGCATGAAGAAAATATTTAATAATAATGAAATGAGATACAACAATGTTAATTTTATGATGTAAGAAAAAACTAAGATGAATTCCGGGTACAAATAACTCACACTAACAGATAAAGCTCGTATTAAAATTGGTAAAACCCATTAAGTTAAATTAGCCACTGAAGTTTACTTTTTGTCTTCTCTCAAGGATACATCATAAATCGTCTGATTTTATCGCTGAACATGAGCATCCTTAACCTTAAAGAAGTACTTAATTCAAATTTACGTCCATATTGCACAGATCGGTTAAATGCGCTATTTATAGCGCGCTGGTCGCGTAGACAGACCCATTTCCCTGACAACTTGCATTCGGTGGCATATTGCAGAATATAAACGACTTGCAAACTGCTATCGACGATTGTCTATTAGGTACATTTACATGACATTTTGAATTATGATTTTTGTTGCATTAGTATTGGTGCAATTGCAATTTCGTCGTCGCATATTGAAAACAAAAATAAAACCGGTCAAGAGCGAGGGTTCACACTGAGGGTTCCGTTCCGTACCATCAAAAATATAAATAAATAAAAGGTGAACATTTTTCAGTCCCTGTTGCAAAAAAAACTAAATATTTTTATTTCCCTCTTATTTGCAAAATAGCTGGGCAAACGGACAAACAAACATCTGAGAATGTACAAGGAGCGCTATTTCATATTATGATACCCCATATGCCCTAGTAGCCCCACTTCGAATTTTTAAGACCCCCTTTCAGTCCCTGTTGCAAAAAAATATATAAGTATATTTTTATTTCTCTCTTATTTGCAAAATAGTTGGGCAAACGTCATCTCGAATCATTCCAAATTTCAAGTTGATAGCATTAGTAGTTCTAGAGGATATCCAGCTGTGACAGACAGATAGACCGAGTCATACCATAAGCTCCTTTTTACCATTTTGGTACGGAATCCTAATTATTAAATAATAATAAAAAAGGAAAACATTTTTTTTTTACTTTTTTGCATTCATAGTGCAATTGCTATTATTGAAAACTAGCCTTCCGCCCGCGGCTTCGCCCGCGTGTACTACACGACGACGTTATCCCGCGGGAAGGTGATATTTTTCAGGAATAAAAAGTAGCCTATGTCCTTTCTCAGGCTCTAGACTATCTCTATACCAAAATTCATTCAAATCGGTTCAGTAGTTTAGGTGTGATTGTGTAACACACAGACAGACAGAGACGCATTTATAATATAAGAAAATAAGTAAGTAAGTATTAGAAAAAGCTAGTATTGCGAGACCGGTGAATTTTTTCTAACACTTCATTTTCAACTAGCTGTTGCCCGCGACTTCGTACGCGCGGTGTAGTGACTTTTGTGTTAGTTTAGTTTATGTGTGTTTGTTGCTCAGATTTCATAACGCTCTTCTTGAAGTCCTATTCTCTACTAAAAGGGTCTAAAGAATATCGAATATGCAGGCTAGGGTATGAACATGGTATGTTGTTATCATATGCTGCATGAACATAGTTGAGCCCTCATTCAAAGATCTGTCCGTCTGTCAAGAAACTTTTTCTCAAGTATGCGTCGGAGGTATCAAGCTAAAATGTATGTCAAATTAAATACTGAAGTCTGCAATCCCTTAGAGGCGACAAAAAAAACAAACTTCTCTTCTCTTCTTCATAACTCAAAAGGCCCACTTGGATCTCGATTTTCTTTTAAATCCCATTTAGCTACTTGTTGTTACCGATCCCGATTTAAATTTAAACCGCTATCTAGGTCGGTTTAGGCTGTCAAATCTCGATTTACAGTAAGTTGTGATAACTTATCTATATTTTCATATGGTTTTTATACGCAAAAATGCATGTATCACACATAACAGTGTATAATGATAACGATTATTTTGAACAGCCGTTCTTCGTTCTTCGACGTTGCTTGCTAGCGGGCAATAGATCTATTCTACGCGAGGTTCATAAGACTGAACCACACCAAACGATCCATCTTGGATTGGCCAACCACGATCTAAGATTGGGGATCATGGATCGTGAATCTAATTTGTTCTCTTGGTGCTCTTGGATCGCACGAGGCACGTCCACTCCGACCACTACTATGGAGCTCCAGTGGTGAAGCGCACTCTTGCTGCGCGCGATTAGAGCGCGTATTATCGTTTTGCGCATATGCGCGCTTTCACGATTCAAACAGAAGTTCTTACTTAGTAATGCATAATATCAGGCCAATCATATTTTTACTATAAAATGTAAAAGAGATTGTGTGTATCCATACTAATATTATAAATGTGAAAGTGGGTTTGTTTGTTTGTCCGTCTTTCACGTCAAAATTGGTGCAACGGATCGAACGTGACTTTTGGTAATATATATGAATATGGGAATAGTTTGGCAGCTGAAAAGTGAGATACTTAGGCTGCCATTAGACAGTCAATCTGGATCAATGATCAATGATCAATTATCGCGATGCAGATTGACTGTGTACGAAGGTGATTGACGGCTCGCGATCTTGATCGCAAAATATCTACAAAGTAAATCTCGATCGCGATCAAGATCACGAACAGTGATCGCGATCTGGATGTAATGGCTGCCTTTGGCTACTTTTTATCCCTGAAAAATATCACATTCCCGTGGGATAACGTCGTCGTTAAGTCCGAGCGGGTGAAGTCGCGGGCGGAAGGCTAGTATTTTGATATGGAGACATTTCTTCTTTAAGTAACAGGTATAAAATGTAATGATATACCATTTAATTATTTAATTTTAATCAATCATCACTTATGTAAGCTTTCCTAGTAAATAAATGAATAAATAAGTTAGATAGAAAACTATTTTTAATATTCCTTTATTTTATTGGATGGTACCTACGGCTGAAGGCCTAAGTAGCCAGAGCCGGTTAAATGACATAAAAAATGGTATGGCCACTTAGCGTTTGAGCAAATTTTTCAAAACTACATTGGTGACATTTTGTCTACATTGCGACAAACTTATTTCACACAGTGGTTATTTTTTGTACTAAATATTCTGTTGACTGCCGGCAGTCCATTTTGACAGTTAATTTTGTATTGCTAGTGGCTCCTCCAGGACCACTGTCACCGGTTCAGATATATTTGTGGCACTATACTTACTGTAGCGACATCTAGCGTCGAGTGGAAATGCGAAATATAAATTTTACATCAATAGGGTAAGAACTTTAGTTTTGGCCACTGCCCCGAGTGCTTACTTAGCTTAAAACATTTCGTTTATAACTTTTTCTTGATAATATACTTTTTATCTATGACTTTTAAGTCATAATAACAATAGTAATTGTTCCTGAACGCAGCGAATCGCAAGTGGCAATACCGGCGCGCGCGTCAACCGAATGACTTGACAGATATTGACGGCTATACTATCATCCATCCATCGTTAGAACAACCAAATTTTGTAATATTGCATCTCATTAAATCTATTGAAGAAAGTAATCTTGAACTTCATTGCATCCACCTCAACATTTTTGGTGACCCCGACGTGATTCAAGAATCGACGTTTTACTATACTACGAAGAAAGCGACGACGACACGCCGCAAAACGCCGGCTGCCGCCGCCGTGACAGAAGTAAGCCTATTCCTTTTCCATACCTGTCCCATCCTATAAAATACCTATTCAATATAGCATCAAAAAGGGTAGGTAAAATTAGTTATAGTATAAAAGTGATAAAATTGTCAAAACAAGTGTAATTTTGTGTGCTAACGGTGAATTCCAAGTTAATAGTTCCGCGCGTCGTTTTGTGTTTCTTATCAGTTACCTATCTATTCATCGAACTGCACCGGCCGGCGGCGGCGACTGCGAAACCGGTTTGTTACCTACAAGCTGCAGTGAGTAACGATATTGTTTGTTCGCTCGATTTACTTATTCCTTGTAAAACTGCAAATCATTGCTTGTGCGCAAAATGGCGGATTACAAGGAACTTGTGAAAGTCAGAGGGCAAATAAAATCGCGTCTTACATTATTTGAAAAGTTTTTAAGCCCATTGTTAACAACTAAAGAAATAACTAAAGTTCAATCGGCCGAATTAACGGTAAGATTGAATAAGGTGCAAGACTTACTTTATCAGTTTGAAGAAACTCAAAGTAAAATTGATTTATTAGAAGATGACTGTGAAAAGCAAATAAAGGAACGTGAAGAAGTTGAAAATCGTTTTTATCACTTAATAGCAACGGCGCAGGAATTAATTGATTTTTTTAATGAAAACAAATTAAAAAATCTAGATTTATTGTCACAAAATGGTAGTACTAAGCAACTTAACTTAAAATTGCCTGCAATAAAATTGCCTACTTTCGATGGTGACTCAAGTAGATGGCTTGAATTTAGAGATATGTTCTTATCACTCATCCACAATAACGAGTCAATTGATAACATAAGTAAATTTCAGTATTTAAAAACATATTTGGAGGGTTCGGCCAAGGCCGTTATAAACTCAGTAATTGTATCATCCTTAAATTACCCAGTTGCTTGGAGGCTTTTGTGTGATAGATACGACAATAAAAGATTATTAATTAATGAACATCTTAAAGGTTTATTTTCAATTGACACCTTGTCGAAGGAATCGCACCAAGGTTTACGAAGCTTAATCGACAGTATGTCAAAAAACTTAAGTGCATTAAATTCTCTTGGTGAACCAACGGACAAATGGGATACATTAGTTATATATTTAGCATCCACAAAGTTAGACCCTGTGACTGGTAGGACTTGGGAGGAATTTCGAAGCAATTTAGATTCTCCGACATTAGGTGAGTTTTTCGATTTCTTGCGTCATCGTGCTACTATTTTGGAAACAGTACAAGTGAATAAAATTGATAAAAATACAAAAGTTGAAAAACGTTACTCTTTCGCAAAATCTAAATCATTTATAACGTCAACGTCCAGCGGTTCACTTGATGGACCTGCTGATACTTGTTTATCGTGCAAGCAACATCATAAACTGTATGAATGTCCAAAATTTAAATCTATGTCCGTTGAGGAACGCAATGTGAAAGTCTCTCAGTGGAAACTTTGTTGTAACTGTCTGCGCAGTGGTCACCTGTCGTACCAGTGTAGGCTCGGTGGCTGCCGCATCTGTAAAAAAAAACATAACACTATATTACACAAACCACATTTTACAAACTCACAAGCAAATACAAACCTTGAACAGAGTTCAACTTCTCTTGTAAGTGCATCCGCAAGTGCGCCTTTATGTAGTACAGATTCAACAGTTGAACTGGTGGTTGAACCAATTAATAATATTGTAAGCATGTCTGCTGTCGCTTCCAATCAGACTCTTCTTTCTACGGTCATGGTGGAGGTGGTAAACAATGGCAAAGTACATACTTTAAAGGCGCTGCTAGATAGTGGAAGCCAATCTTCTTTTCTGACCGAAAGGGCCTGTTCACAAATTGGATTACCTAAAATAAAAGGCCAAGTGCAATGCATTTCTGGCATCAACAATTTAACAATAAGTATAACAGAACATTCCAATGTAGTAGTGAAATCAGTTCATAGTACATTTAATATATCTGTCAAATGTTTCATCTTGCCTCGTATAACAGATAAAATACCTCAAGTTCAATTAAATGTAGAACAACTTAACATACCTAGTTACATTAAATTAGCCGATCCCCAATTCAATTATCCATCGGAGATTGATATGTTGCTAGGCGTGGATGTTTTTTGGGACCTTGTTGGTACCTCTCAATTGAAACTGGGTCCAAATAAACCCATTCTTCGTGAAACTCACTTCGGCTGGATCGTGGCTGGTTCCATGGGGGGGAGCTCTTCTTGCCAACGTTCGTTCTGCCATTTTAGTCAAGAAATCCAACATCAACTCGCTAAGTTCTGGGAACTTGAAGAAATTCCCATAGTAAATAATGATCAATTAGATACAAATCCCTGTCAAATTTTATTTAAAGACACTACTTACCGTAACGGTGATGGTCGATTCTGCGTGCGTATCCCTCTTCGTGAATCTCCCGAAGCATTAGGTGAATCATATCACATTGCTGAAAAACGGTTATTGCATATTGAAAGAAAATTAAAACGTGATGAATCTTTAAGACGTCAGTACGTGGAGTTCATGAAGGAGTACAAAGACCTAGGGCACATGAGCGAAGTACCACTTAATAAAAATGGTTGTTACTTACCTCATCACGCGGTAATCAGGGAGCATAGTGAAACCACTAAACTTAGGGTGGTCTTTGACGCATCAGCAAAGACAGCATCAGGTGTATCGTTTAATGACATCCAACATGTCGGTCCGGTTGTACAGGACGACCTCTTCTCAATTCTTCTGCGTTTCAGGCAACATCGTTACGTAATAACAGCTGACGTAGAAAAAATGTATCGCCAGATTCTTGTACAACCGGATCAACGACATCTTCAAATGGTCTTGTGGCGGGATAGTGACAGTAGTCCTGTTAAGTCATTTGAGTTAAACTCGGTAACATACGGTACGTCTTCAGCACCCTTTCTTAGCACAAGGTGTTTAATAGAATTAGCTCACGAGTGCCAAGATGACACCATAGCAGAAGTGATCGCGAAAGACTTCTTTGTAGACGACTTCTTGACAGGGCACTCGTCTGAATCAGAACTTCGCCAGATAGTACATTCAGTAACTAATATTTTAATGTCAGTAGGATTTCCGTTACGCAAATTTCGTAGTAACACACCTTTAATGTTTGAGGACAATCCTGACTTAATTCTTCCAAAGAATTTAGATTTAACGTCTCAGTCAACAATATTGGGACTTCGTTGGGATCCTCGTTTGGATTTCTTCTTCTTTCCTGCTGAATTTAAATCTTCATCAGAAGCTACAAAAAGATCAATATTATCAGCTTCTTCTAAATTATTTGACCCTCTTGGTTTATTGAGTCTGTGTACCATAACGCCAAAAATAATCCTTCAGAAGTTGTGGTTATCAAAACTTGACTGGGATGACCCGATTCCTGAGGAATTGAGAAAGATGTGGCACGACTTTGCAGGGTGCCTATCTAATTTAGCATCACTTCAAATACCTAGATTTGTACTTAGCAACAATCCTGTTAATGTCGAATTGCACGTTTTCTGTGACGCGTCTCAGACTGCTTACGCTGCTTGTTGTTATGTGCGAACAATAGATGAGTCTGGTGGCATTTCATCACGGTTACTCTGTGCTAAAACTAGAGTAGCACCTTTAAAATGTCAAACCATTCCACGGCTTGAACTGTGTGCATCATTGTTGGGAGCTCGTTTGGCGTCAAAGGTGACACAAGCTTTGCGGCTCACATTTTATAGAATAGTGTATTGGAGCGATTCGACCGTAGTCCTTAGTTGGCTAGGATCCCAGGCTCACGATCTAAAAACCTTTGTCTCCAATCGAGTCGCTGAAATTCAGCTATTGACGTCCTCGCATTCTTGGAGACATGTGCCGGGATCTCTGAATCCAGCTGATCTCGCATCTCGAGGAATAAGCCCAAGGCATATCTCTGAGTCTCGTTTATGGTGGTTGGGACCTTCGTTTCTTTGCGAAGACGAAACCAGCTGGCCTCTCGACGCTCCACGAACCTCTAACGTTCCTGAAAGAAAAGTTAATGCTTGTGCAATGGTTGACACTTCTATTCCACATTTAATCTCATGTACTGTCTCAACAGACACGCAATCTAATACACTTAACACTATTGTACGGTTCAATGAAAATTCAAATTTTAATGTACTACATAGAGGTTTGGCATATGCCATGAGATTTATTTACAACTTAAAACATCCTAATTCAAAAACTACAGGATTCTTAAATGTAACAGAGTTAAATTCATCACTTAATTATTTAATTAAAGTTCATCAGTCACAATGTTTTGAAGAAGAATTAAAATTACTAAAAAATAACAAAGACTTACCTCGTAAATCACGTATGCTGTCTTTGTCGCCTTTTATTGACGACGAAGGACTTCTGCGTGTCGGTGGACGGTTGACCAACGCTGCGGAGAGTTACAACAAAAGACATCCAATAATCTTAGATGCCAATCACGTCTTTTCTAAACTTTTATTTGCTCGTGAACACGACAGACTTTTCCATTGCGGTCCGCAACTGCTACTGACTAATATACGTCAATCTTACTGGCCTTTGGGAGGAAGGCGACTGGCACAAGGTACTATTAATAAGTGCAAAACTTGCTATATTTTGAAAACACAGTCTATCAATCCTACAATGGGAAATTTGCCAGCCAGTAGGGTAACATCAGCCTTTCCATTCCAAGTTACAGGGGTTGACTTTGCGGGTCCGTTCTTTATCAGAGACCGTAAAGGTCGTGGCTGTCGTTTGATCAAAGCCTATCTGTGCCTATTTGTCTGTTTTTCCACCAGAGCTTTGCATCTCGAAGCAGCCTCTGACCTTAGTGCAGATAACTTTCTGTTATGTCTTAAACGGTTCATATCACGCAGAGGCAAACCAAGCAATATTTACTGTGATAACGGAAGAAATTTTGTAGGCGCAAGCAATGAGTTAGCAGCGTTAGTTAGGTCAGGCAAACAAGCGGTATCGTCTTTCGCCGCCACCGAAGGTATTAAATTTCACTTTTCGCCAGCGTATTCTCCCCACTTTGGTGGGCTGTGGGAAGCTGGTGTTAAGTCAACTAAATTTCATGTTATTAGAACAGTAGGTAATAATCATTTAACGTTCGAAGAGCTATCTACTCTTTTTATCCAGATTGAGGCTATGTTGAACTCTCGTCCTCTCACACCCCTTTCATCCGATCCCTCAGACCTGTATCCCTTGACTCCCGGGCACTTCTTAATCGGCAGGCCGCTGACGTCACTTCCAACACCAGACCTGCTGACCTCCAACGTGTCACCAGCTTCTCTCAATTCATATAACAAAATTGAGCTCATGCGTCAACAGTTTTGGGAAAGATGGCGCAAGGAGTACCTGTGCGAGCTGCAACAGAAGACAAAATGGCGTACATCACGCGGACAGCTGGAGGAAGGAGAGATGGTAGTAGTCAAGGAGCCTAACCTACCACCGCTAAAATGGAAAATGGGCAGAATCCACAAACTGTACCCTGGTCCAGATGGAATTTCCCGTGTGGCTGACGTGCGAACAACAAGGGGAATCATTCGACGTGCAACCCGTAACCTGTGCCTGTTGCCTCCTCGAAATCCCACGGTATTCGAGGGGGGGGAGCTTGTTCCTGAACGCAGCGAATCGCAAGTGGCAATACCGGCGCGCGCGTCAACCGAATGACTTGACAGATATTGACGGCTATACTATCATCCATCCATCGTTAGAACAACCAAATTTTGTAATATTGCATCTCATTAAATCTATTGAAGAAAGTAATCTTGAACTTCATTGCATCCACCTCAACAGTAATAATTCTTTATGACATAGGAATATTATTCAATAAACGCTTTTCAGTTTACATCGAATTAGATGTTTCTTTTATTTTATCTAAGTTAGTTAAGTATTGATTTCTCGATGTATCTTTTAAAATTTGATTGACAAAAAACACATCAATCGGCACCCTTCGCACATTTTAAGTTTAAAAAATAGGTTTTTAATTGACTAAAATAAAACTAAATTTCGTAAGTATATGAATACTTAGTTATATGTTTTTACTATGTATGTCCACGAATTTCTCGAAATCTAAAGGCATATCGAGATGATTCTATTTGATTTAAATTAGGTGTATTCTAACTTTGGGAACAGTCTAAGATTCATCAAAATCGGTTTAGTAGTTTTCGTGGGTATGTTATTGTACAATATACACTAAAACTTAGGAAATAAATAGTAATTTAAAAAAATAAACTGACTGGCACCGACCTCAAAAAGGTACCTTAATATAAATTATATTTTTCCTTTTCAGTTGACAAATACTTTTTGGAGTCGGTAAATTTTTTTAAGTCGTTATTTTGTATTGTAAATTTAAAAATTTAAAGAAAAGTATAAGATACATTCTTGACAATTTTAGATACCTACTTAAGACCATAGGCGAAAGAAGTGAAAAACATCTTAAAGTGGCAACAGAGGGGGCTTTCACCCTAATTAATATAATCATTCGAATGTTCTTTTGTGAGAGGTATATCGTAATCTTACTGACTTCCTGCGCCATCTATTGCTTAGTAGATATAATGACGTAAATAACATGAAATTATTTTTATGATTTTATATGAGCCTGGATGGGTTTTAATTTATATTATGTTTTGAAGCAGGTAAAAAAAATAACATGATTCATTATTAATTGAGACAGCGATTAAATATAACGTATTTTCATAATCATGTGGCGCCATCTATTTTAGTAAGAATCAGTTTTTGTATTTTCCCGTAGGAATAATTAAATTTCCCGCAATAAAAGGTACCCTATATGTTGACCCGGGTTATAAGCTATTACTACACAAAATTTAGTAAAAATCCGTCCAGTAGTTTTTGCGTGAAAAGCGAACATACAAACAGACAAACAGACAAACAGACAAACAGACAAACAGACAAACAGACAAACAGACAAACAGACAAACAGACAAACAGACAAAAATTTTTATATCTATCGTTTTGGGGTCTATATCCTGTACACATCACACAGCAGAATTTTTTTTTTTTTATATTTCATGTACAGACTTTTTGTCCGTTTCTGTTTTATTATATGTATAGATATTGGAAAAGTACATTTTTTTGTCATAAAGAAGGTACTTGGCCCAAAGAGGCAAATAAAACGTTAACTGCTTAGTATTTAATTCTACATATTTTCATGTAAAGATCTCTGATGGGTGAGACAGCTAAATTGTTTTTAAGATATTTAACGCTTCAAACTCAGATTATTTGGTCTGAGGATTCAAAACAAAGTAAAGAAGCATACAAGTTTCGAGTTAAATGCATTTTATAAAACCAGTTAAGGAAGTCACTGCGACTGAACAATATTTTATTTTAACTTTATTTAAATATTTTAACAATATCCTAATTTTACAAATTCACTGATTTCCTGCTTGCAATGGCAAGTTTGGGCTTTACATTGTCATTTTCATTTTAAAAATCATTTGACAAATGGGTCAATTTCAACAAGGCGATATTTTTCATCATTCTGGTGAACTTTTTTGTTATAACTTTTTATTGGTTTTCTACACTTCAATTTATTTCTGTGACCTTAAAAAATATGCATTATATGGAAATAAAATTTTATAAAGCATTAATGAAATAAATGACTTTATTTTTTCATACCACCAAAATGATACACTTATCCACCAAAATTAAGCTATCCACCAAAATGATAAAAGTCTACTGTAATTATAATTTTTATTCACCAAAATAAAAACATTTTACCAAAAATAAAGAAAAAGTGTTGTAACGATATAAGATTTCTAGTGATAGTACGTTAGGTACTTTAGTTATTTTAAAGTGAAAGTAAGTATCTTGAAATATCGGATAACATCAGTTAAATTCCACCAAAATGATAAAATTATTCACCATAATGATAAAAATATACACCAAAATGAGATTCAAACTACCATGATGACATTTCTTATCATTATGATGAAAAATTCACCAGAATGACAAGGTTTTTGCCACCAAATTCACCAAAATGAGAACACCAGAATGAGGTTTCAGACAAAAATACTCGAATAAAAAAATATCGAAAGGTGTGGGACCTAAATATTGGTGTCAAGTAAGTTTTAGTCACTACCCTTCCACATGCATAAGACAAAAAAAAAATACAATAGATTTTTCGCCAAGTTAAACCAATATGTAGTATCTCAATTTTTTTGTCCCCTAGTCACCAAAATTACATACTTACGTCTTTGGCGAGAACACGCAGCAAGGTGATGCGCGTGTTTTCCCCCTGGGAATGCTCGGCTCGACTGATACGAAATGCGTGCGCTTGTCGAAAGGGATATAGAACATGTCTGTGCAAAACTATTCGTACTCAAATTTGATCCACCATGATGAGAAAATTTCGCGGGACAGTTATATTTTGACTCGTCGAAAACTTCACAGACTATTTAAAAATATAAAAACGCGTTTTATCAATAGTAAAACTAATGCACTTTTAAATAGAATGATTCGTTTATCATAATTACATTTAGTTTTTCAGATACAAGACATTATGACATTGAAACTGGTCGTAGGACAATCCACCAGAATGAAAAAGCGGACACAATTTTTTTTTTAATGTAATAAAATAAGATCAAAATCAGAACTTATTTATTGCCCCAGATCAGCAATTACAGACACTTATTAAAAAAAATAACTCGATTCAAATTTAACTCTCCACACTTGCATTTTCATCGCGGACACTTTTTTTGTGCTTGGGAAATTCACCCAAATGCCTATGAAAATTGAATGTAGGGTTACGGACCTTCATCCAGACAGCTAAAACAATTTCATAAATAATACCCAGGTTCAAAACAAACACTAATATTAGATTCTTGTCACGAAATCTGGCAATGAATGTAGGATTACCCTACCCGTGCCCTACCCACTACGCCATGTCTCTGCATTAGGTTAAAATAATTTGAATTATAAGAAATTTTAATAACAAAAGTTCAAGTATTATTTGAATTCTTACAATCACACCGCAATTATCTAGCTCATAAGTAGTTTTCATTATGAAAACTAGATAGGTACCTACTTAAATAATAAATATATTCTCATAAAGGTACTTTTTGTTAAAATACATACTTAGGGCCTGTTTCACAATGTAACACAATGTAATGTAACTAAGTACGTTCTAGTTAGCTGTTACTTGACAGATAGTTCATACAAAACTGTCAATTAAACTGGAAAGTATCTCCTAATCGGACATTGTGAAACAGGCACTAAATATACACAAAAAACACCCAGAACAAGACAAATAGCGGGTTAATGCACACAAATATTTGTCTTTTTCGGGAATCGAACCCGAGACCTCTGGCGCAGAAGGCAGTAGGTATCCGTACCCCTGCGCCAAATCGGTCGTCAATCGAATCTAAACATCTGCATCTTTTTCTCGCAAACAATGTGGTGAAATCGTGACCTATAAGCCTGGTAGAATATTCTATCTAGCAGTTGTTCTGTGAATAACAGGCAAAATAAGAAAATACAACACCAATACAAAGAACATAGATAATATAAGAATTTTATTATTTATTTATTAAAAATACTTTCTAGGATAAGGTAGGTATCACAATACTAAAATCATAAATTGAGTTATTCATAGTTAAGGCGAGGAATCCCGACCGAAATAGGCACGCTAACGCTTGCTCGGCCGCGCTCTATACACTTCGCGCGGACCCAGCGGCAGCCGGCAGTGAACTGTGAACTCGCGAGCGCCCCGCGAATCGAAAATCACTTAAAATTCAATAATAATTAAATAATAAAAAAAATTATGATGGCCGGAATCCCTCAGCTATTCAAAGACAATTATTTTCATATGTTTTTCATTAACTAAAACCAAGTATACTGCAAGTTATATGATATTTGAATTAATTATTAGACGGATGTTTGGGATTTTATTTAACACAGTAAAATATCACCAATCGAAAAAAAACGGCCGGAAGCACTACATGAATAACTGTAAAATAACATATATTTTTTCCAAATTTTAAGTACTTGTGATTTACGAGTATTCCATAATTTAAAATACCTATTTTGGGGAATCGTCGCTTTGGCAGTTGTCTCGCTCGCACAATGCAACATTTTCATAGATTGTGGAAAATACATTGTGTTTTTTAGAAAAGTGTTTCATTATGTCACTACAACGCAATGTTACGGATATTTTGTATAAGTTTTTTTATTCATTCAATTGAGTATTGGTTAGAACAAGAAAGAAAATTTTCGAAAGCTTTAAGCTCGTAGATCTAGTATTATTGCAGTATTGACAATGTTGAAGTATGTTTAATAATGTATAACTAATTGCGTTGTAGGGACATAATGAAACACTTTTCTAAAAAAAACAGTGTGTTTTCCACAATCTTTAAAAATATTTATTGTGCGAGCGAGACAATTGCAAAATGCTACATTTAGCATTTTAGTAAATTATATTAAGTTAACGTTAAGAGCCATTGCTCTTAACGTTAACTTAATATAATTTACTTCAATATTTCTATGTTCGTTTATGTGAAATACTATTAGCCGAATTGTCTAACTCGAATATTACTTATATCGGGATCGCTTTTAGTTTGAAAGATATTGTACAGTCAGCCTCAAATTGGTATGAGCGTCTAGAGTAGTCAAAATTATCTGAAAACAACATTATGCACAGATAACTTTGATAGTTTTGTTTGTTAAGATAATTTTGAGCACCTTGTGTGCTTACAACAATATGATGATTCGAACTGCGTTGATCCGATTACTTTTATGTTTTTCAGATCATTTTGACTACTCTAAATGCTCATATCATAATTTGATGCTGACTGCACAACCATTGCTGTAGTATCTTAAACATTTTCAACTGCCTCTAACTAACTAGTGATGAATGTCTAACTGAAAGCGATCGCGATGGATGTTGAGTCAGATACATTAGCTCCTGGATTTTTTTTTCTCATTGGAGGCATAAAATATTTGTTAAAATTTTATAAAATGCTAATGATTCTGTTGAAATTGCAATTTTGGGAAGTCTCCAAATTTAATTTTGTACAACGTTAGACTTTTCTTTCCTTTATGACCATTATTGCCATGAATTATCTCAATGTGTAATGTTACTGTGTCCTATTTCTTTTTATCAAAAGTGCAACAGAATGTTTATGAAACTGTAACATCTAGGCAGTTAGTTCATCGACTTAAATACCCAATATTTTGTTGTGGTATCCGCGACCGGTCATGGGAGCCTGTCGTTTGGCACGCTGCCCACCATTACTCCCGACGGCATCTCTCACTAGCTCACCAACAATACGAGAAAGTGATAATTGAACTCGTTTGTTCCTAAGAGAAAACCATTGTCATGTCTGTTCTTACGTTTGCGTAACTAAGCATTTCCCTGCCAAGCTTTTTTCTCCCAGTTTCGTGGAAACCTGGGTGTTGTGTCGAAATGTTGGACATTTTGTTCCAGTCGGTCAGTTCTGTTTCATCCATCTTTATAACACTCATTTAGCTGCCGTTCGTTTGTTACTGAACCGCGATAATCGATTTGTTTGAGTTTAAAAACATGTTGAAACGGATCATCTGATTTTGAAAGAACACTAAAAATAGATGGACAGCTAAAAAAGCTCTGATTTTATAAAACTTTAGTATAGGTAAGACTTTAATAACTCCAATTCGTTATTTGGAACATATAAATAACGCTAAGAAACTTGGAGCGAACGTAAAATTCCTACCAAAGCCTTCGTGCTAACTGAAAAATGTATTTCAATGTGCCACTTTTTGGTTTCGTGTCGAAACGTGATACTGAAGTTTGATAAAAAGCAAGTATTTGCGTGGCGTGACTAATGGATATAATAGCCTTGATAGTCTCTTCGTAACTTAGTGCCGTCAAATAACGGCTTTATCAACATCTGTTTGGTTGGGGTGAAATACGCAAATCCTACAACTTTTAGCGCGGTGTGGCCTAAATATAAAATTGCAAACAATTAGTTTCCATAAAGTAGGTATATCGTAGAAGCTGGTACCGAGTGTAACGATGGCCCTATTTTATAGAAGTCATATTTTATCATTTTCACTATTGCGCTGTCAAATGAACTGTTTGAATTTATTTAGAGTAGAAAATTAATGTTCCCATTTCGTACACCGAACTGAATATTTATGATTAATGCATACTGGGGATTTATTGAACTAAAATGTTTTACCCTCAATTATGTTAAAGTTATTCCGTCAAACAACAATTTGAACAAATAATCAAATTGTTCTAAAAGTTTTGTTTAATATATGTAAGTTCAACTTATAAGCACTATTACTTTCTATTGATGGGTTTTAAGTTTGCACTTCTATACGATTCACAAATGAAATTAGAACACTAAATAAAAACACAAAGTTTCCTTACTATCCGAATACAATCGAATCAATAAGGATATACTATCGAATAGAGCTCCATTACTTCATTTATTCACATGTATTAGTATATGCATGTTTACATGTATATACCTAAGCGTCGCTCGTTTTGCTTCACATTGCATGGCGTGCCGTCCACCCGTTACGTTTGTAGTGCCGCATATGAATGAAAGTAGCTACAATCACACTACAATGTAGCATATTGGGCAAGCCATATAAATTTAACCGTTCAATCGACTTCTTTCACTTTTATTATCAAGTTGTAGGTACTAATAGGACAAATTTTGATCTAATTATATATAGATTAGAAATTCCTAACAAAGATTATTTAATTACAGATATTATATTATGAGATTAACAATTTTGCGAGTATTCATTCACTTTAACTGCATTGCTATGACTGTTTCTTAGCAGTTACTAAACCCTTTATAACTTTATGTGAAAGAGGTCTATGCCAAAAAATATTATAATATTTCTGTTTATTACATCCGATAAGATAATATTATCATAAAACCACGATATTATAAAAGAAGCCTACACTAAATTTCATCTGTTTCCACTTCCAACTAACAGTAAATTAGTGGACATTAAATGTATATTTCGGACTTAATAACAGGAACATCTGTTTCATCTTCGTTATGTTTTGGAGGACATAATATTATTATTATATTATGACGTATAAGATTAACGAAAATGTTTCTTTCATGTCGAGCATTAGCGTTGAAAAATTAAAGCAGTTGAAAAGTAACAACAACAAAAAATATTTTTTCACTTCTCATGCTCTAAAAGTACGCCAATATAGCCCTACGAAGCGGGACTAAATAACCACTTTAGTCCCTAGGCAGTAAATAGTACTTAGATTGTTTAGCAAGGGATGTATGGCACCCATAACAGTCGAGTATTTTGGCGCACGAACGAAGTGAGGGCGCCGATAGTTCGAGACTGTTATGGGTCCATACGCCCGAAGTAAACACTCTACTTTTCATTTTGAATATGAGGAAATTTAAAATAAACAGAAATAATCTAAATAATATTTTTCCTATGGCGGCGGAATTTTCGAAAGACTATAACTTTTTTGTTCATTTTCTCTGTTTTAGGGAAGGCAAGGGAAACTAAGTCCATACAGTCTTGTTTGGTGTTTGACCCGTACTCTATGCAATTTCATGAAATTAATAGCCTGATTTTTTATGTTACAAATAACTTATTTGGTTTAATCTGTTTCTAAAAACCCATTCTTTAAAAAAACAACGTTTTAGATATTAAAATACTAATTCTACGATATTAATTATATTATATAATAGCAAAACATGGCTGTATAGGCTTCTGTGCCTTTGCCTGCACACCTTTGGTAAATAAATGTCCAAAGAGATACTTAAAGACTCTACACACGTTCCTATTCGACCTCCGATTCGGTCTGCTCCAAGACCAAATCGGAACGTGTGTAGCGCAGATTTGGTCTGGGAGCAGACCAAATTGGCTGTCGGATCGGAACGTGTGTAGATGCTACTACAGATTTTGACATGACCCCTCCTATTCCTTTTTTAAATTTCATAACGGCCCTAGGGCCGCCACATGCCACTTTCAACCCGCATTTTAGGCAAGTTAGGAGTTAATTTCAGAATATGAGACATAAAAAAAGTAATTACTTTTTTAATTTCCTTCATGTGACATTAGACAAACTCAAACAGCCAGTGAATATACTATTATTTGTGAAGTGTGGACCATCTTCGTTTTTTGTTTCATGGTTTTTCCGAAAGGAAGGTGGCGCCAGTGTTTTAAATTGTTGATTTGTGACTGGTTTAGAATAAAAAACTGACCGCGAGATTTTAGCGCCATTTTGGCGATTAATCGTAATTTGTTTCATAGTGGACTTTGTGACTCAAGAAGATAGGTGTGGTTTTGTGCCCCAAGTGTCTACGCAACTGGACGATATGTGGAATGATTAAAATAGGCGCTATCTCGGTAAAGTGATGCCGAGTGTTTTATTATAGTGGTGTAGTCACCACTCACTCAGCAAGAATTATCGAGAAGGCTGGCTTGACACACTTGACGCCAAATACTCCAATGAGCATTGGAATGTAACACACCTACATTCTTATGAAAACATAAGAAACTGTAATAATTTAATAATACTCAAGAATTGGCAGTATTGCTAAATGTCTTGGCCTGTCCTAAAAAAGGGCGAATATACTACTGTCCGCGAAAATTTCAGAATTGTTGTTAAATGTTTTTGTACTAAATTGAGTATTTTTCTCGCACTCAAAGTTAAAAGTACAGTGTGCAAACTGTACTTTTACAACTGTACTTACTCGAGACTAAACGCCAACTTAATATACCCTCGGCTTCATTGACTCCCTCGCACGCTCGGGAGCCAAACCACCTCTGGTATATAATGGCTTCGTTTAGTCCCTCGTTATAAAATATACTAATACTAGCTTTCCGCCCGCGGCTTCACCCGCGTGGATTACACAACGTTATCCCGCGGGAATGTGATATTTTCCGGGATAAAAACCTTGTTTTGCCATATAAATTTTATTGGACACGAACTTCGTACTTATCACCTGCCTGACACAATGTCACTTATTAAAAAAAAGAAATCCTAAGCAGCAAAAATGTCAGTGATTACATACTCTTTGACATACCTTCTCTTTGGAAGCGGCTAAGAAATGACAGTTGTGTGAAGTATGACAGTTTAACGGTTTTCTATACAAAATTACCATTTTTATTTTATAATTTTCCTGGATAAAGAGTAGCCTATGTTACTCTCCAGCTCTCAAATTATCTCCATACCGAAAATCTCGTCGATCCGTTGCTTCGTTTTGATGTGAAAGACGGACAAACAAACAAACAAACAAACAAATAAACAAACAAACAAACACACTTTCACAATTATAATATTAGTATGGATTACTCTGTGAAGTAGAGTGAGTGTCAGATAACTCTGCGCGACTGGGGTATTTTTGGCGCTAGTTAAAATTCATTTTTTTATTCTAAGCTTATAGAAAAGATTAGTATTCAACTTTGACCGCGCAGACGTCAGTGATTACATACTCTTTGGAAACGGCAATGGAAGAAATGACAGTTTTGTATCGAAGGTACGACAGTTAAACGATTTTTCATAGAAAATTACAATTTTTACTCAATTTTACGGAATAATAAGTAGCCTATGTTACTCTCCAGCTCCCAAACTATCCCCATACCAAATATAACGTCGATCCGTTGCTCCGTTTTGGCGTGAAAGAAGGACAAACAAACAAACAAACAAACAAACAAACACACTTTCACAATTATAATATTATAGTATATAGTATACTAGCGGCCGCCCGCGGTTTCACCCGCGTGGTTCCCGTTCCCGTGGGAATATCGGGATAAAAAGTACATATTATAAACCTTCCTCTTGAATCACTCTATCTATTAAAAAAAAACGCATCAAAATCCGTTGCGTAGTTTCAAAGATTTAAGCATACAAAGGGACATAGGGACAGAGAAAGCGACTTTGTTTTATACTATGTAGTGATAGTATATAGTATATAGTATAGTATGGATTGAATTGAATAAGGTTGATTAACTACAAAAGACAAAAAAAGAGTAATTTTAAAGAAGTATTTTAGAAAAAATCGACCCGTACCTGAGACGGGTCGTTTTTTCTAAAATACTACATTTTCAATTTTTTATGTTAAAAACTAGCGGCCGCCCGCGGTTTCACCCGCGTGGTACCCGTTTCCGTGGGAATATCGGGATAAAATATAGCCTATGTCACTCGGGAAGTCTGTAGCTTTCTAACGGTGAAAGAATTTTCTAAATCGGTCCAGTACTTTTTGAGTTTATTCGTCGTGGTACCCGTTCCCGTGGGAATATCGGGATAAAATATAGCCTATGTCACTCGGGAAGACTGTAGCTTTCTAACGGTGAAAGAATTTTCTAAATCAGTCCAGTACTTTTTGAGTTTATTCATCGTGGTACCCGTTCCCGTGGTAATATCGGGATAAAATATAGCCTATGTCACTCGGGAAGACTGTAGCTTTCTAACGGTGAGAGAATTTTCTAAATCGGTCCAGTACTTTTTGAGTTTATTCGTTACATAAAAAAATACAAATCTTTCCTCTTTATAATATTAGTTTAAATAGTATAGATTTCATTGTGAATGCAAAAAAGTAAAAATTTAAATAATTTTAAAGACATAAAAGGCCAACAAAATACAGGAAACCACTGATTCATATTTGTTTCGCTTTGCTTTTGGATTATTTTAACGTTATCTTTATCAATGGCATATCTATTCCAACTTATTTCATATTTTTAACACTGAAGAAGGAGTAGGAATCATTCAACATTCAGTGACACCATCTAATAAAGTAGGAAGATACAATTATAAGATATGGTGTCTACTGCGGCAAACTCGCGTGTCTCGCCGGTATATTGGGCAGTTGGTGCATCGGGCCCTCGGCCAAGCGCTCGTGCCACCTTCCCAAGTGTTACCATTATACCATTAATTTATATAGGCGAATGATCGGTTACCTTCCGCTGTCTGACAGCCAAGGCTCCCCTCATTTAATTCTATGGCGATATGCAAACACTTTCCCTAATGATACAGTGCCGGTTCGTGACTGGCACTTACGAGTGAGTGATTGGAATAAATAGATTTTATAGTTTTCATTAGTAGCGGTTTGGATGATTTATTTTTCGTACTTCTAGGTAGATAGCACCCAATTGGGCGAGTTTTGCAATATTTCAGAAGAGGCAGTTGTTATCAGTTGTCTTATAGTAACTGCGATCCTATTTCAATTTTTAAGACATTCACGACGAGACTAAATGTGTGGCAAAACTAGTTCTGTTTATATCAGCATTGTTCGTCCTAGACAGAAATGGAGAATATCCTAGTTCTAATGTCTAATTCGAACAATACCAAAATATCCAAATTGATCATATTGTTAATTTCCATTACCATTTGTAAAAAATATGTGACGTCTAATAAACTTTAATGTAGAGCAGTGATTAAAATCATTTACACGAGGAGATCTATTTTAGTGAGCGCATAAATCTAGAACTGCCTTGACATTGGCCGGGCGCCCCGCACTCCAGGCGTGTCTGGCGAGCACTTTTATCATTCTTAAATACAACGGGACAGTTATTGTTATTGACCAAAAAATTATATGCCTCCATTTCCGAAAAGGATTTAACTTAAATCTTGTTCCCAAATACTTAAATGAAGCTGAGAGTATGTCGTACGTAATGAATTACAAAAGGTACCAGAAACTGCAAAATATACCTAACTGAACACAGATCTGATCTATGTAACTGAATGATGAAATGAATGGTTGAATGTCGAGATGTTTCAAATATGTCGACAAGTTTGTGTTTAAAAACCTTACAGGTTATAAACATTACAAAAACATTTAAATTTTAGACAACCATGTGATTGCAAAATATAGGCATGTGTTTTATAATATTGCATAAATTATTTAAGCGCCATTAGAAGAGATAGGAGTTTCCAATCAACGATATTATAAATTAATAATATGCTCCCAGTTATAATCGATTTATTTAATTTGCCAATCCACTGACAAAGAGCTCCGATTCTATATCAAATAATCAATTACCTAGTTATCAATTCCACACAAAGTAGCGTTGCCATGCACACATTGCTGTGGCTATGGCCACGGACTGAATTGAACGGTGGCCAAAAACTGACACGTTTCATTAGTTACGTTACATCCTTGTTCTTCCGCATTTGACGGCCATCTTGTGGAATATACTTCCGATTACGTGTAGCGGAAGTCTTGTAGATTATTGGATTAATACACTACAAAAATTATACAGTTAGTAGGTATACTATGGTAAATTCGTTCTTCAGCAGATTTTGAAACCCAGTTTTAATTAACTCTACGTTTTAAAACCATTTTTAAAAAATCACTTTTGGTACGCCTGTGGTTGCGTATTTCTAGAAATAAACTACATATTTATGATACAAATTTTATTTATTTTGGACAGTAACAATTATAACATACTAGCTTTCCGCCCGCGGCTTCGCCCGCGTGGACTACACGACGTTATCCCGCAGGAATGTGTTATTTTTTCGGGATAAAAAGTAGTCTATGTTCCTCTCCGGGCTACAAAGTATCTGTGTTCCAAATTTCAGCCAAATCCGTTCAGCCGTTTTGGCGTGATTGAGTAACAAACATCCAAACATCCAAACATCCAAACATCCAAACATCTAAACTTTCACATTTATAATATTAGTAGGAAAACGAAGTAATTTATAATTCCACTATCATGTCGATCTCGATTTTCTATAATTTATTTGGCACTGGGGGCAGGGACATGTTTACAATTTTGTCTTTGGCAGTGTCTCCAATGTTATGACGAGGCTTACAAGCGCACATCGAAAAGAGCAGTTGTAGCAATTCATCATACAAATTCCATTGATTTATACGCAAATAAAAAAAAATTACACAAGTCTGTGGCGGTACTTTGGAATGAGATTTCAATGGACCAAGCATCATTGCTACCAGTAACATATTCCGATTCTGAAACTCTGGTTTCCGATGAATTGCGGTTTTGTCATACAGCAGCGCAGTGTCTGTAACTTTGTGTTTGTAAACAAAAAGCCGCAAGTGTATTTAGTTCGACACCGCAAACCCTAAGGTAACAGCTTTAGGGAAACTAAAATAAAATTAAAAATAGGCAACCCCCGACAAAAAAACTTATTATACCCATTATGCGTGTAAAATTCCTACTGCAGCTTACAAAAAGAGCTCATGAATTTGAAACGTCTGAACAGATTTACAAAAATTGTAGCTAAGAACCGTCTCAATCTCAGCTTTCAAACAAAACAAATCATATAATATTCGTTTAGGAGCGCGGAGCGCTACGATACGATGCCACAGACACATACAGACCCTCTTTTTCCAGTTGGGGGTTAAACATATATATTTCGTATAAATATGTAAATATATTATAAAGGCATAAAACAGCTTTACAGGTACGCTACGAATATCAATAAAATTCGTAATTCGCATTACTTATGAAGCATTTAAAGATATTCGTAGCGAAAATCGCGTATTTCTAATGCGTGTACCGTGCAGTTTCAAAAGTCGTGTTAATGTTCCCGTTCCCACGCAGTATTTAAACATGTTTCAACTCTGTTTTATCTGTTGTTAATTGCGTCGACACAAAGTCGCCGCATTTATAAAACAAAACAAATATCAAAAGCAATTATAAAATAGATATGCATGGAGAGACGCAACGTCTTTACGTATTTTATAGAAGTATTTCTTTGTATTTTGTTAATGTGATCAACATCTGTAGCTTTTCAATATCAGTACCTAGTTCATTCCAATATCAGTAGCTAGTTCATTTCAATATCAGTAGGCGCACGAAACCAGCGACCAACGAGGGGCGGCACGAGACGGCGCGACGCGGCGGCAGGCGAAGTGTTCATCAGTTGGTGCGTCATATTGAATAATTTGATTAGACGTCTGTCGCAAGCCCGCAATGAATGCTCAATTTGCCCACACCGCACCGCGCTGGCTGCCCCGCTGCCGCGTCGCTGGTTTCGTGCGCGGGGCCTTACCGCTGCGCTAGTCTAACTACGTATATACAGGGCGTCCCAAAACTATGTCACATGGAGGGAAAGTACCTTAAATACTGAAGATATACAATTTTTCTGAAAGGAGACTTGATTTTTATTTGTAAAAGAAAACGAACTGCATTCAAAGTATTTTAAATAATCGCCTGTCTGAACTGGGAATCGAACCCGCTGAATGTATAAAAAAATATTTCTTTAATTTTTTTGTACCGATCGAAAGGCTCGATTATACCTAGGCATTTCTTTTAAGTAACCATATTAAATAAAAGGAAGACTACGAAATTTAACATTTAATGTTGAATAACAAGTTTTTGCAGTGTTATGGATAGCCTTTTCTGTGACTGTTTTGCTTAAAACTTTAACGTGAGTATTGGAGCAGTTATACGTAGTTTCCCTATCATAAGTGTTTGATAAAGTTATTATGTGTTAAGTAACACCAGGTCGATAGGTTTAAAAATGTTTGAATAATTTGGTGCGGTCTACCCACCATGTGGCATAGTCGTGGGACGCCCCCAGGACGTCCATTCACTATGCCACATGGTGGCATAGACCGCACCAAATACTGTAGATAGAAAAAAAAATGAAATACAACTTCATTTTTGTTTAAATGACGATACTTACTAACTGCATTCAAAGATTTTTTTTTATAAATAGCATGTCCAAACCGAGAATCGAACCCGCACCAAATTATTCAAACTTTTTTAATCAATCGAGGTGATGTTACTTATCACATTATCAAACACTTATGATAGGGAAATTAGGTATAATTGTTCCAATTTTCACTCATTAATAATTCATTGAAATGTTAAAGTATTGAGCACGACATTCATAGAAAAGGCTATCCATAACGCTGCACAAACTTGTTATTAAACATTAAATGTTAAATTTCGTAGTCTTCCTTTTATTTAAGATGCTATGTTACTTAGAAGAAATGCTTAGGTATAATCGAGCCTTTCGATCGGTACAAAAAAAATTTAAGAAATATATTTTTATACATTCAGCGGGTTCGATTCCCAGTTCAGACAGGTGACTATTCAAAATTCTTTGAGTGCAGTTCGTTTTCCTTTATATATAAAAATGAAGTCTTCTTTCAGTAAAATTTTATATCTTCCGTATTTAAGGTACTTTCCCTCCATGTGGCATAGTTTTGGGACGCCCTGTATACGTAGTTTGTATACATATAACGTGTTAATGCAATAACCGAAAAGCCCATATACACCCCAACTAATTTATTTGATATTAAATTGAATACAATTGAAATTTAAAAAAAAACTTCCAATATGTTCGTGCTTATAGGTCTCCGTGACTTTCTGACAGATTTTAAGCTCTACTACGACGTAAGAGAGCACGTGACGAGTCGCACGCGTATTAAATGAAAAGGCAGTAGACACAAACATTTTTAGGCAAAAAATTAAAACAATTTTTTTTTAAATTTAACCTCTATCAAAAATGTGTGGAGTCGATTCAATTCTACTCTCGACTCAGTACCACTAGTCTAAGTTTTTATAAAAAGCAAACGCAAACTATCGCGATTCCATATTTATGTTAATTTGTATGAAAACTGTATAATCGCCTCTAGCGGCGAGTAGCGGAAGTAAACAGCGAGTATATTGACAGAGCGCTAACTGTCATCGAATAGTAGGTAGAATATCCAGTTTTTGACAAGAAACTTACACTCGGGGTTGTGAACAAACTGTTTTCTCAGTTTCGTTATAAATATTAACACGTTGTATATTTGACGTTCATAAGTGTTGTCAAACGAACCTAAATTTAATAAACGAAATTGTTTTTTTTATTATATAATTAACAAATACCATGAATAAGATTTTTTTTTTTTTTACTATCACATTTTTCCTATATTTTCCTATAAATACCATGAAACAAAAATAATTCTGTTATTTTAACTTTTGACCCGACACGACAAACGACAATCAGTACCATGATTCGTATGAAGATGAACTGAAGTATTTCTTTGTATTTTTATTTTAAGGTATCAAAGAACTAGAGTAAAAGTTTAAATTAATCTATTTCCTAACCACTCTAATGCATACTTGACAACATCTGACTGTACTTCATTTAATAGTATAAATAGCAAGCTTTCACCATCTGTTGCTAGCTCTGTCTAACCTAGACGTCATTTGGCGTCTAAGAAGTACGAAAAAGTTAATTCCAGACAGAAGCCATACATCTTGTGAGGAAAATAATGAGGACTTCTGAGTTAATTAAAAGAAACGATACAAAAACGTATTTCATAAACTGATATTTTTTTAGTGTAACTAGTTGTCACAGCAAATAAAACGCTTGTGTCGGCAATATTACGTCAAAGCTCGTGTTTGTAAGCGCTGCAAGCAACGTGCACTCTGTAGTATTCGGCTGATACTATTGAAAGCTTTGCTGATGTAATGCTAATATGCTACGGTTCAACCAAATTGGTTCACTTTGGTTGAAAGGCGCAGAAATACAGGCGCACATTGACATTGAATGATTCACTTTTACGTTTACATTGCTCAATTTGGTTGCTTCATACAAATTGAAAGGCAAAAGTGAACCGTGTATTTCCGCTATTATGTGAATGCGCGTGGCCTGTTGGCGGAGAGCCAGAGCGCGGCGCGACCGAGACGGTGGCGGGCGGTATATCATTCATTACTATATGCAGATGTAGGCTTACCATTGTCAGTCATTTGAATTACCCAAATTGTCTTGTTGTCTTATGTCTTGTCTTGTTGTACAAAAGTTATAGATACAACTATAAATTTTGTAGTATAGGTATAGGTGCTCCTTCATAATTTTAATAAAACATGTCGACAACCCTATAATTTGCCAAATAGACTATCATTACGACAGACGCACGAAAGAAGTATCAACAACTATGTACTTGAGCTGATTTATGCTCGTTTCCGTATTGTCTTTTCGATGACACTAATTTATCATTAGTGCAGATATGCTGTGCGATATGTAAGTACGAGAAAAAACATAACTATTTTGGCACTGTTAGGAAAATGCAATATTTACATGACATATTTATTATTTTGATTTAATTACGGTGGAAAAATAATATTTTTAATTTGAATACTAAATAGCATAGCAATACGCTGATGCACTCTGGATAACGAAACCGGATCATACATAATTTCACTAACAGGGCCTTGAACATGGCATGCGTTTACATTTCTCAAGGACCAGGCTATACCGACGCGACGCCTTAAACAGTTTTTTCGACATGGCCAGTCAACTTATTAACGATAACCCACACGATTTATTTCTAACAACCGGTGATTTTCATATACCACAGACTGAATGGACTGATAATCTCTCGAGTAACTTGTGTTTAGCGTCAAGCGGTACTCACGCAGTTCAGTCTTTGTTATGGGACTTTTTAACATTGACTGACTTACGACAGTGCAACAGAATATTTAATCATATTAATCGATTGCTCGATCTAGTATATTTTACGGAATTTTGCAATGGGACTCGTTGTGACCAATCTGTAACACCGGTGGATGCTCATCACCCCCCTCTTACAAATCGATCTCTCAATGACAATAATTCCTTTAACAATTACGCCTAACACAATTTTAAGACCTAACTTTCACACTGCGAATTATGATATACTTAACGACGAATTGCAAGAAATTAACTGGCACACGTTTTTTAGATTTTTAGATATGGAAGAATGTGTTTCAAAAATAAACTTGGGATCCGTGGTGACCTTTTCAGGTGGATAAAATCTTATATTGAAAATAGAAATCTAGCCTTGGTTTGTGCTGGATACTTTCTCTTTCAAGCCTATAAGTTCTGGGATGCCTCAGGGATCTCATTTAGGACCCCTTCTATTCATCATATATGTCAACGAGATAATAGAAGGGTTCCTAAAAATAAGGTAGGCGTAAGTAAGGCGTAGTGTAAGGAAATAACTTGCATAATACTAATTCCTTACCCTACGCCTACGACACAAAAACTATTTAAAATTATTCGCAACAAAGACGACTGTGTAATGATGCAACAGGATCTCACGAAATTCGAAGCTTTTTGTAAAGAAAACAGTTTATATCTGAACACTGATAAATGTTATACATTTACCAAATTATCTTGTAAATGTTATATAAGTAAGCGACTTACAAATTATTATTAGTCCAGCATAAATTTGTCAAGGCTTTAGACTTCCGCACGGGGCGAACGTACGTTGATTATGACACGTCTGCAAAGCACCACAACATACCGTCGCTCAGACATCGCCGTGATCTCTTTGATGTTACATTTTTATACAAATTAATTAATAAATTAATCAATGCGCCTAAGCTCCTACAAAATATTACATTTCGTATCCCCCGATTGCGTGAAAGATCGTTCCGAAAGAAATATCTTTTTTCGTATCCAGGTGCAAATACATGTTATGGAAGTAACACTTTCACCAAATTTTCTTGTAAAACGTATGATGATAAGCTGCATGAAGTCGACATCTTTAGCTTAAACCTAAGAACATTTAAAAAAGATAGTTTAAAAATTCTATCAACTGATTCATAAAATGACACTTTAGTAATTAAGTACCTACTTTAATAAATTGTTTTTTCTTACATATATACTTAATTAAATCTTTTGGCATACATACATAAATCTACTTCAGTTAAATTTCACGTTAACTTTATATCTGTACTATGCAACAATCTAGGGAACTATAGGTTTTTAAGTACATTATGTTATTTTGTAATAAATACAAATGTAAAGCTGTTCCTCAATAAAAAGAAAAAAACCCGATATGTTACCAATACTTATCATTATTTTACAGAATTACTGGTCAAACAATATCATATCCAATAAAAGGTTTAATTAAGATCAACACGAACGAAAATTTGGTTCAGAAGAACCAAGGTTGGTTCAGAAGAATACTTGAAAAGCCCTCAGCACTGACAGAATCAAACAACACGAAATAAAACATAATGAGGATATGACATAAAGCCATAACAACATTACCCCCCATTAAACTTTGAAGCTCCAATAAAATTAACATATCGCCACAAAAACGTTTCGTAAATTTCATAATTGGACTTGGCAATGGTTTATTAAAGTCGTTGACTGTTCAATTAAATCAACTTTAATGGAGCATGTCACTTCGGGCAATTATGCGAGAATGTTATTTACGAATACAATATTTTAGATGGCCGCAAAGACCACTGGGCGACCTTCTTAGGCAACAACAACACATCTCGCGGAAGCTGTAGTATACATTGCCCGCGAACTGGCTTGCCATTCCTTTGTTCTATGATGGACGTGCAGTCACGAGCAATAATATTATGTAGGTATACCCCATAGGACTTTGGCACATTTGAAGGTTCCGAAACAGAACTATCTGAGCCACAGACGTCATTCGACATTGTAATATGACATAGTCGTACAGTATTTAGATTTCGCGCGTGTGTCAGAGGGCGCTGATGTCCCTAATCCCATGTCATAAATTTAGTTCCAGCAATGAGCGTTTTTCTGACAGGTAGAGTTTTTTGTACGCTTTTTCATCAATAGATGTCGCATTTTAAACTCAGCTGTCAAAAATTGTATCACAAGGTAATGATAAAGGCATGAGACTATAAACATTGCTCACTCGCTCAAGCAAAAATAATCTATGCTTTCTGTGTCATTTTGTCTTTGTTGGTCTCGTCAGTGTCACAGGGTAAAAAAACTATAGTCAGCGTGTTTTGTTCGCTTCTCTTTGTGGTTCGTTGTTTTCGTTTGTATTTTCCGTGGATTATTATAACCGACGACTTTGGTTTTTCCTTCTGGTGCCTGTCCTGACGACTTTTCTATGCATGATAAGATAAGGGCTAGCGCGCAAGGGTGACTTAGTTACGCGGCAATTTAATTGTCACTGTCGCCGGCCGTCTCTTCGCCGCGAAAATATGCGCACACGAGAGCGACAGCGACACAACTTTTTTGTAATTTTTGCTCGCAGTCATCAACATGGATTTCGAAGAGGCTGTTGTGATCTGTGCACTTGTCTAAAGAAGCCGAAGACGACAACGAAATAAAAAGCAATAAGGGGTGCATCCATTATGGAGTGATAGACTGACACTTGGAAAAACCTGGAAACCTGGAATAGCTGATGGCAAACTTCTCCTTAAGCTTAAGATTTAGCATGAACATCTGAATATTCTTTTAAATTTTTATAGTACAACAGTTAGGCGCAGCGCAGACGACAGACTATCCGTGACGCACTTTTTAGTCTGTGAAAATGCAAAAAGTCCGGCGCACAAAAAATCCGTGTAATTCGGGCAGACCGTGCCGCGCCGCACAAAAGTGTGCGAAAAAATAGAACAAAAGTAGTCCGAAGCCGCGGGCGGAAAACTAGTTAACTATATTTTAGATCGATAGTAGGAAGCGTATGTAGATTTTCCGTTACTACACACTATCACCGCTATCACCCCGGGCGACGGTTGAGTAGCTAAGTACTGGCTGACCGGCAACTAATTTGTCGCCGTGCGCGCACTTGCATTGAAATCAATAGAGAAGGAGACAGTTGCGTCGCGGGCTTGTCTTCGAACCCGCGTACAAGAAAGTCTCCTGGGTCATTATTCTGTGCCCGGGTGTCGCGTCGCTACGTGCGCGCACTTTCATACTAACCTGTAGATTTGATGCGAGTGACAAAATAGTTGCGGAGACAAAAACCCTTGGCGTATTCTACGAACTTTGAGATTGCCTTTGCGATTTGGACAAGACGTTTGAACGGGATTGGCCGTGCCGTGCATCATGGACAAGGACAAATATTATTCTGTGACTACGGATCGTGGTCACTCGCTGCTTTGAAAGCAGAGCTGAAGAAAAGAAATGCGAAGCTTACGGGGAAAAAAGCTATTCTCGTGCAAAGGTTCATAGTTTTTATTTAGTTATCTATGTTGTTTGTATGCTTTTTTATGTTAAACTGCAATCTCAATCTTTAATTTATAAATAATAAAATTTATTTGTCTTATTGATAGAGCCACAGACTACTTATATACTACCAATATGCTAATGTAAACTGTGCTACCAAACTATACCTATGGCTACCAACGACCATAAAATATATAATGGTTTGACAGCTGACTCGAAATAGTGACATCTATTAAAAGATTTGGAACTAATTTTGACGTATTATCTGTCAAAGGAAAACCGCTAATTGACACGCGCCAAGTTATATGGCGCGTACTCTATATTATATTATTGCTCATGACTGCACGCCTCTGTAGCCCTAGATAGCCCTTCTCTTCCTGTCTCAGTGACGTTGACGTAGGAGAAAGATTTTAAGGTGCTGGTAACTGGTAGCTGAAGGATTAATTAAAAGCTTGGCGTCGTATAATTTAAATATTTAAACATAAAGCTATTATTTGTAAGTGATACAATCTTAAGTGCTCATTTTCGGTTAACTCTTTGTTACAAATTAAATGCGTCAGCCTATATTATTCAAGATTACTATAAAACATTGTTCGAACTCTGCACCACAAACAACTCAAAAACTTACAATAGCCAATCCCATCCCTGTCCAAAAATAGACCTACAACGCTTGTATAAGCTTTTCAATAATATTTAAATTGTTTTGTTTCAGATAAACATGTCCGTCAAAGCACATTGGACAAGCTTTGGAACAAGCAATCAGGAGCAGTTCAGATGCTACTTTCAATATTGGAAGTAAGAAACGCATATTGTTCCATCTGTTACTATAAATACCAGTTTAGTGAAACTATTTACGAACCTCTGATCCATTTCAGACCACCAGAGACACGGCTACTTCTACTTACATAACTTCTATATTAAGGGAAACACTTTGCTTAAAGCAGGGTAAAGGAAAAAAATGCTCAGGTAATATTTCAACAAATGTTTATTAATAGTTGTAAACAACCAAATAAACATAATTAAACTGCCATTTAATAAATTAGTTCCCAATGACCCGCCGCCAAACAAGAAGAAAGACAACAAAAAAACGGGGAAAGAGAACAAAGCGCCTGTAATAAAAAAGGGTATGTGGTACGAGTGGCGCTTTAAGAAATCACATGCTTTTCTAACAATACAAATCACAAAAAGTGAAATCAAAACTCAGCATGCAATAAATAGTCTAACATCAAAATACAAAATAAAGATTACGCCCAATTTTTGTGCAAAAGCTTTCTATGACTAGAGTAACACTTAAGCTCTTATGATAAATAGTTGCTTCACTAGTCTTGACAATGTAAACACCTATGTAGGCTTGCTTATTGACATTTAGGACGAGCTCACTAATATACGGCTGACATTGTACAAACGGCCTTGTAATTTGTCATACCGGCAAGATTTTAATCCAATTGTTATTTCCCCGCACCACTACTGTGTTCAATCAAATTAACATACACATTTAGCCCTTGGTTTATGATGTTGACAGCGCCAATATTGTAGGCGGCACGAATACCCTTATTAATAGAATTACCGCTCTGGGCTTTTGTAAGTTGTGAAAATAAAAAAATCCCTTTTTATTTTGAAAAGTTGTCAACTAGTTATTTTTGCAAATCGACCGCATCAATCAATTTTTCCAAACTTTCACTGCATGGTGACTGAAAATCGTACTACAATTGGCCTGGTTTAAGAGAGCGCGGTGTGAATTTCAGCGAACAACCTAGCAAGGCAGCAATGCGCGCAGCACTTCATATCGATAAACGGGTCGCAGGGAGTGATACGCACGTTACTTCTGACCCAAAGCAAGCGCGACAGCAGCGTCAGCACCGAGTTGATGCTCCAAGACCTCATTTGGATCCTTGCCTCGCTCGCACCCAGAGGTACGACCATCCTAAGCCCCTATGCTTCGTTGCAGCAAACAACATCGCCCGTCAGCATGCGGCGCAGAGTTTCATCGAAATGAAGGGCAGCCAAGTCATTTTGAGAAAAGTTATTGCTACTATGCACGACAAACGCGATCGGCACGCTGGCACCGATATTATATTGCAAGACCTCATCTGGATTTTAGCACCCCTTGGTTCTAAAGGTTACAGATAAAGGTTTTTTTTTATGAAATACACTTATAAATTCTATGTTTTAGAAATTCTGAGTTTGTGTACTTACTTTTAAAACCTCCTGGTTCAAAATCGTACACACACGAGAGAAAATAGATTATCGCTATTTCGTTTCTATCTCTCTCTTAGATATACTATTATCTTAGATATAGATACTTACACTTAGATATTTTATACGATACTCATTTTAGATATTTTATTTACTTAATACTAACTGCACACCATTTGCCACCGATTCCGTAATAATATCATACTTTATATTTCCAGATCCTAAATTCGCAATGAAAGTGAGAATGTTAGGCTGTGTAAGAACAATGCATCTCATATTGAAAGGACATTTTACGGATAATAAATTGATATTTCCATTATTAGTCATCATGAAACAATTAGCAAAAAATGGTAAGAAAGTTTCGAATACTTAGTTTTTTTTTGTATCATATACTGATTATTCATTATTTTATGATGTTTTCAGCAGTTACAACTTCCATTTTGATTCGTGATGGAATAGTAGGAACGTATGAACGTGTACTAGTTAGCTTGGGGTTTATCCCAACAGCCAGACTACGGCTTTGCCTTGACGCTATCGACTACTTCAGTAGGAACAGTTAAGTATTGATCAACATCTTTCCGATAGTGCCTTTTTGTATTTGGATGGTATAATACAATCATTAATGTGATTAATTATTTCTAAGTTAATGTCATTCGAATACAATGGAACAAGCACAAGCAACATTCACTACACACTAGAATGATGGATACCACCAAACGAAATATGCATCTGTCCACCTACATACTTAGACGCAATAGCTTAATGTTACGACCTCGTCCTTTGTTGACATTTTGTTTGCATGTCCTATGTGTCATACTGCTCTTGAATCACACATGCGTAACTCACACAGAGGTGTGCTGCATGCAGATCGTGAAGACAGGGCTATGTAGCGTGCTCCTCAGGGTGTTTGACCGCTGGGACCGGTACGAAGGACGCATGAGACTCAAGATATGTGCCCACATACTGCAGACTCTCCAGCACCTTTGCAATATAAGTATGTATAATACAATCTATTGATCTATTGAGTCACCTTGTAAAAAATGAAAATTAGTGTTTATAAACCCATTTCGCTGTGAATGTTAGTAAATGTATTTGTAAACGCCATTGAACCTCTTGGTTATAATGGTAAGCATGAAAAAAGACTGAACTGTTTTTATACACCAATAGTTTTTTTTATAACGCCATCGGAATTTCTACTTTCCTAGCAGAAATTTGATATTATTCTACTATATTTTCCAGAGGCAGGTCGGAGGGCTTTGTGCACGAAGAAACACGTGCAAACACTACACCGATTCTGCTCGCAATGTCCCGACGAGCCTGAGTTTGACGGGTTGCTGGCCCGAGTTTGCTCAGTCATCACCCTCTGTCTGAAACACCAGGCACTACCAGTGCCTACATCTAGTCCAGCAGCATTCAACTTGAACCCAATACTCAAAGGTAAAGAAGAGGTTAAAATACAATTCATAACACAATATCATTATTCTCATAAATTAAGTCAATTTAGATTCGTTAAAGAAAAAGTTGAATCCATTACTGCGATAATATATTGTTTTTACTTTTTACTTTTTGACTATTTTTATCTCTTCATATTTCTCAATATTGCGCAAAATTGTTAAACAGTTTTTTTTTTTATCGTATTTCTTTACTACTAATACTGTGAATTAAGTTTCGCACTTATCAGATATGCAGAGTTACACGGGCTAAGTAATTGTCATTTAGTAGCTTGTCTTGATTAGTGACAAGACAAGTGAGCAGTTAACTATTTACACGGTGGTGTTAGCAGATGTTATTAGTTACCTGACATCTGTTGAAATGGATCGCCGCCCGCCGCCTTATTTTACGTAATGTGTCGTTCGTTTCAATTTGTCATTAAGCACTTGTCGTGGCTGTGTTAAGTGCCCCGGTAACGATCAATCGGCATTCGCCAATTGTTACGTGATTGACCGTTTCAATTGAAGGTGCGAATGATGGAGCTTCAATCGATGCGTCAATTGCTCGCGCCATGTTTCTCATCGAAAAACCTGTCAATCGCACAGCGAGACGATCAATTGGTAGCGTCAATCGCGATTGTCAATGGGCTTTCCATCATTCGCATCAATCACGTAGTTTCGAATGACAATCGCTTCAACTGCCTCTGTAGACGATCATTTGGTCCGTCAATGACGTAAACATTGTCAATTGCGATTGATCGTTACCGGGGCACTTTACACAACACCGCAAGTGACAAGTGCTTGGCGAACTGTGGTGGGGGTTGTCTTCTTGTCACTTAGTAAATAGGATGAGCTTCTAATCACTCGCACTGGCAGTGCCACTAATACTAAGCAGCTATTCAGCCTGTTTATACGGTGGGTATTATTGTAAGGTAAGTACAAGTACTAAGCATTATCTACTACGCCCGTGTAAACTCTGGAATAGAGAGGGTAATTTTAAGAAAAGTGCGTGATACGGACTTATTCTTTTGTCAGGCACCAACACGTTATGGCCTTGCCATGAAGATGAAGAAGATGCAGCTAATTCAGATTCAAAGACTGTTACCTCGGATCTGGATGACGACGGTCCAGACTTAGATATAGAAGGCATTGATGAATTTCCTGATATAGACTTTGATGAAAATGATATTAAAAACGATGTAAATGGCGAGGAAAAGATTTTTCTAAAAGGAGGTGATAGTATGCAAAGCTCACTATGGATTAATCCAAATGAGAGAGATATAGAAGACTTGAAAAAGTAAGTTTAGTACAATTTTGTTTTTTAAGGGCCGGCTGTAAGCCAGCGTGTAGGTATTGACGAAGCTAATCTGTACATGTGTGCCTTCACTCACACAAACTTCTCCACCCTAGCACGAAAAAATGTAATTCAGAAAATTTAAAAAGTAATAACTGTTTTTTTTTCAGAAAGTAACTTTACGTATTTGATGCATTTGATTTGCCATGTTTGACATCTGGGGGCTGATACAGCATCTTACAGACAGTCAAAGGAACTCCTCAACATTTCAACGTAACCAGTTGGAAGTTTGGGCTCATTTGAATAGTCTTGCTGAGAACTCTTGTGCCAAGTAGTTTCCTACGTCTGATGCTGGAGTCAGGAGGTGGTTGATGGAACTCTTCAACAATTCAACGTAACCACTTCGAGCTTGGGCTCATTTGAATGGTCTTGATCAAAACTTTGGTGCCAAGAAGTTTCCAAGGTCCAGTTCTGGAGCCAGTAAGTGGCTGATAGAACTCTTCATCAATTCAACGTAAACACTTCTAGTTTGGGCTTGTTTGAATAGTCTTGATGAGAACTCTTCTGCTAAGTAGTTTCGAAAGTCTGATGCTGGAGTCAGGAGGTGGTTGATGGAACTCTTCAACGATCCAACGTAAACACTTCGAGTTTGGGCTTATTATAATCGTCTTGATGAGAACTCTTGTGCCAAGTAGTTTCCAAGGTCAAATTCTGGAGCCAGTAAGTGGCTGATGGAACTTTTTATCAATTCAACGTAAACACTTCGAGTTTGGGCCCGTTTGAATCGTCTTGATGAGAACTCTTGTGCCAAGTAGTTTCGAAAGTCTGATGCTGGAGTCAGGAGGTGGTTGATGGAACTCTTCAACGATCCAACGTAAACATTTCGAGTTTGGGCTTATTTGAATCGTATTGATGAGAACTCTTGTGCCAAGTAGTTTCGAAGGTCTGATGCTGGAGTCAGGAAGTGGCACTCCTGAACAAATAAACGTAACCACTTTGAGTTTGGGCTCGTTTGAATTGTCTTGATGAGAACTCTTTTGCCAAGTAGTTTCCAAGCTCTATTGCTGGAGCCAGGAAGTGGCTGATGGAACTCTTCAACGGTTTAACGTAACAAGTTCATTTTTGGGCTCGTTTGAATTGTCTTCATGAGAGATCTTCATGGCGGCCAACTTTTTTGTTTGTGGGCCGATTTAGATGAAACTCGGTTTTTGGTACTATTTTGACAAGAAAACAGCAACGAAATGTTAAAAATATTAAAAAAATCAAGATGGCGGCCAACTCTTTTGTAAGGTCAATTTTGATGAAACTCGGTGTTTGGTACTATTTTGACAAGAAAACAGATACGAAATGTCAAAATTATTAAAAAATCCAAGATGGCGGCCAACTTTTTTGTTGGTTAGCTGATTTTAATGAAACTCAGTGTTTGGTACTATTTTGCCAAAAAAACAGCAACGCAACGCAATAGCAAAAATATAAAAAATCCAAGATGGCGGCCAACTTTCTTGTTTGTGGGTCAATTTCGATGAAACTTGGGTTTTGGTACTCTTTTGTCAAGAAAACAGGAACGCAATATTAAAAATATTAAAAAATCCAAGATGGCGGCAAACTTTTTTGTTTGTGGGTCAATTTCGATGAAACTCGGGTTTTGGTACTATTTTGTCAAGAAAACAGCAACGCAATATTAAAAATATAAAAAAATCCAAGATGGCGGGCAACTTTTTTGTTTGTGGGTCAATTTCGATGAAACTCGGGTTTTGGTACTATTTTGTCAAGAAAACAGCAACGCAATATTAAAAATATTAAAAAATCCAAGATGGCGGCCAACTTTTTTGTTTGTGGGTCAATTTCGATGAAACTCGGGTTTTGGTACTATTTTGTCAAGAAAACAGCAACTCAATATTAAAAATATAAAAAAATCCAAGATGGCGGCCAACTTTTTTGTTTGTGGGTCAATTTCGATGAAACTCGGGTTTTGGTACTATTTTGTCAAGAAAACAGCAACGCAATATTAAAAATATTAAAAAATCCAAGATGGCAGCCAACTTTTTTGTTTGTGGGTCAATTTCGATGAAACGCGGGTTTTGGTACTATTTTGTCAAGAAAACAGCAACGCAATATTAAAAAATCCAAGATGGCGGCCAACTTTTTTGTTTGTGGGTCAATTTCGATGAAACTTGGGTTTTGGTACTATTTTGTCAAGAAAACAGCAACGCAATATTAAAAATATTAAAAAATCTAAGATGGCGGCCAACTTCTTTGTTTGTGGGCCGAATTCGATGAAACTTGGTTTTTGGTACTATTTTGACACGAAAACTAAAACGTAATGTTAAAAATAAAAATAAATCCAGGATAGCGGCCAACTCTTTTTTTTATAAGCCGATTTCGATGAAACTCGGTTTTTGGTACTATTTTGACAATAAAACAAGAACGCAGTGTAAAAAATTACAAAAGGTCAAAAAGGTTGTTAACTTTAGTTTTTTCTCTCTCTTTTGCCGTTATTTAAAATGTAACACGCTTTTATTTGAAAGCTTGAAACAGTGACTAGTACACAATTAATATAAATTGAAATATATTACATACTACGTACACAAATGTTTTAAATGCGAAAGTAACTCTGTCTGTCTGTGTGTTACGCAATCACACCTAAACTACTGAACCGATTTCAATAAAATTTGGTACAGAGATAATCTAGAGCCTGAGAAAAAACATAAGCTGCTTTTTAATGCGAAAAAAGGTCTGTAAGGGGTTGAAATAGGAGACGAAAATTTGTATGAAAATTACGTTAATTTTAAAGCTAGAAACTTGAAACTTATTATTTAGGCTTTTGATTAGATACAAATAAATACGACATTCAAAGTTTGTATTAATTTTACTCTAAAGGTGGTGTCCACTAATTCGATGCGTTCGAATAAATAAAACTAAATTTTTACTGCCACAAAAAATCTCCATTTTTATTCGACCATGTCACAGATTGCATTTACACGGTAGCTTCTAGAAATGGCACAGAGAAGAGCATTAAAAAAGAGGACGGTGCGATTCTAACTTTTAATTTAAAATTGGTGGAGCAAAATTACTGTAAATATTGAAAACTAAGCAGGTGGTAAAAATAGAGAATGAAAGTTTTTGTGTAATGACGTCGACAAAAAGCTTACGGCCCACAAAATAAAATGATAATAGAAAAACAAAGATTTACGGAGTCATTACAAAATGTGAAACTGAAATTAACGGAAGTAAGAAACTTTCCAAACGCCGCGCACCATACACAATGAGCGGCGGCGGCGTAGCGCAGCGTATGTGGGGGAACGGGCAATATGCCTAAGTGTATTTGCAAAATAATATGCCAAAGAATAAAAAATGCTGCCGAAAGCCACCATACCACGCGGACGAAGTCGCGGGCACAGTAAGTAAATGATACATATAAAGTTTCAGGGTTATAAAATATGTAATTGCGATATGGGATTATTTTGATATTGACGAAGGAGCTTTAGTGGCTTAGAAATATAAAACGGCATATTTCCAATCTGAATTAAATATTTTTTAAACTTTTTAGTTTTAACTAATAAAAGCTTGTATATTTTTTTTGTTTATTTAATTTTTTTAGTTATAATTATTTAATTTTTACTGTTGAACTAAATCGAGACCAACAGAAACTTAACAGGCCATCATAAAGGATTGCTTATAGAAAATTTCATGGCTATTGACCGTTGCAGAGTTCTCGCGTCCGGGGCCAACCTAGGTGCACCGTGCAGGATCACCCACCATAATTGAATGCATATATAAAGAAAAATGGAAATGGGTTCGAGTCCCATCGGAGCTGGTTGTGAGACGGGTCAATTTTTTCTAAATACTTTATTTTCCATTTTTCTATGATAAAAACTGCATTGTGAATGCAAAAAAGTAAAAATTTAAATAACTTGCATATATAAAATTTCGTGTCAGTGCTGTTGACTGTTGAAGAGCTTTCTCGTCTGGAGTCAATTTTACTGTTTTCATGTTTAAGTAGTTCCAAAAATCAACTTTTATCAAAATCGGCCCATAAATAAACAAAAACGTTGGCCGCCATCTTGGATTTTTTATATTTTATAATTGCGTTCCTGTTTTCTTATCAAAATGATACCATAAACCGTGTTTCATCAAAATCGGCCCATAAACAAAAATGTTGGCCGCCGTCTTGGATTTTATAATATTTTTAAGCTGTTTTCTTGTCAAAATAGTACCAAAAACCGAGTTTCATTTAAATCGGCCCACAAACAAAAAAGTTGGTCGCTATCTTGGACTTTTCAATAATTTTAACATTGCGTTCCTGTTTTCTTGTCAAAATAGTACCCAAAACCGAGTTTTATCAAAATCGGCCCACAAACAAAAAAGTTGGCCGCCATCTTGGATTTTTTAATATTTTAAAATTGCGTTCCTGTTTTCCTATCAAAATGATACCATAAACCGTGTTTCATCAAAATCGGCCCATAAACAAAAAAGTTGGCCACCATCTTGGATTTTATAATATTTTTAACATTGCGTTGCTGTTTTCTTGTCAAAATAGTACCAAAAACCGAGTTTCATTTAAATCGGCCCACAAACAAAAAAGTTGGTCGCTATCTTGGACTTTTCAATAATTTTAACATTGCGTTCCTGTTTTCTTGTCAAAATAGTACCCAAAACCGAGTTTTATCAAAATCGGCCCACAAACAAAAAAGTTGGCCGCCATCTTGGATTTTTTAATATTTTAAAATTGCGTTCCTGTTTTCCTATCAAAATGATACCATAAACCGTGTTTCATCAAAATCGGCCCATAAACAAAAAAGTTGGCCACCATCTTGGATTTTATAATATTTTTAACATTGCGTTGCTGTTTTCTTGTCAAAATAGTACCAAAAACCGAGTTTCATTTAAATCGGCCCACAAACAAAAAAGTTGGCCGCCATCTTGGACTTTTCAATAATTTTAACATTGCGTTCCTGTTTTCTTGTCAAAATAGTACCCAAAACCGAGTTTTATCAAAATCGGCCCACAAACAAAAAAGTTGGCTGCCATCTTGGATTTTTTAATATTTTTAACATTGCGTTGCTGTTTTCTTGTCAAAATAGTACCAAAAACCGAGTTTCATTTAAATCTGCCCACAAACAAAAAAGTTGGCCGCCATCTTGGACTTTTCAATAATTTTAACATTGCGTTCCTGTTTTCTTGTCAAAATAGTACCCAAAACCGAGTTTTATCAAAATCGGCCCACAAACAAAAAAGTTGGCTGCCATCTTGGATTTTTTAATATTTTTAACATTGCGTTGCTGTTTTCTTGTCAAAATAGTACCAAAAACCGAGTTTCATTTAAATCTGCCTACAAACAAAAAAGTTGGCCGCCATCTTGGACTTTTCAATAATTTTAACATTGCGTTCCTGTTTTCTTGTCAAAATAGTACCCAAAACCGAGTTTTATCAAAATCGGCCCACAAACAAAAAAGTTGGCCGCCATCTTGGATTTTTTAATATTTTTAACATTGCGTTGCTGTTTTCTTGTCAAAATAGTACCAAAAACCGAGTTTCATTTAAATCTGCCCACAAACAAAAAAGTTGGCCGCCATCTTGGACTTTTCAATAATTTTAACATTGCGTTCCTGTTTTCTTGTCAAAATAATACCCAAAACCGAGTTTTATCAAAATCGGCCCACAAACAACAAAGTTGGCCGCCATCTTGGATTTTTTAATATTTTTAACATTGCGTTGCTGTTTTTTTGACAAAATAGTACCAAAACCCAAGTTTTGCCAAAATTGGCCCCACACACAAAAAAGTGGGCCGCAATCTTGGATTTTTTAAAATTTTTAACATTGCGTTCCTGTTTTCTTGTCAAGAGTTCTCATCAAGACAATTCAAACTGGTTACGTTGAATCATTGAAGAGTTCCATCAACCATTTCCTGGCTCCAGCAATAGACCTTGGAAACAACTTGGCTCAAGAGTTCTTATCAAGACAATTCAAACGAGCCCAAACTCAAAGTAGTTACGTTGAATTTATGAAGAGTTCCATCAGCCACTTACTGGCTCTAGAATTTGACCTTGGAAATTACTTGGCACATGAGTTTTTATCAAGACGATTCAAACGAGCCCAAACTCGAAGTGGTTACGTTGAGTCGTTGAAGAGTTCCATCAACCACCTCCTGACTCTATCATTACCTTCGAAACTGCTTGGCACTAGAGTTTCCATCAAGACGATTCAAATAAGCCCAAACTCGAAATGTTTACGTTGGATCGTTGAAGAGTTCCATCAACCACTTCCTGACTCCAGCATCAGACTTTCGAAACTACTAGGCACAAGAGTTCTCATCAAGACGATTCAAACGAGCCCAAACTCGAAGTGTTTACGTTGAATTGATAAAGAGTTCCATCAGCCACTTACTGGCTCCAGAATTTGGCCTTGGAAACTACTTGGCACAAGAGTTCTCATCAAGACAATTCAAATGAGCCCAAACTCGAAGTGTTTACGTTGGATCGTTGAAGAGTTCCATCAACCACCTCCTGACTCCAGCATCACACTTTCGAAACTACTTGGCACAAGAGTTCTCATCAAGACTATTCAAACAAGCCCAAACTCGAAGTGTTGACGTTGAATTGATGAAGAGCTCCATCAGCCACTTACTGGCTCCAGAATTTGACCTTGGAAACTACTTGGCACAAGAGTTCTCATCAAGACGATTATAATAAGCCTAAACTCGAAGTGTTTACGTTGGATCGTTGAAGAGTTCCATCAACCACCTCCTGACTCCAGCATCAGACTTTCGAAACTACTTTGCACAAGAGTTTTCATCTAGACGATTCAAAGTGGTTACGTACGTTGAATTGGTAAATAGTTCCATCAGCCACTTCCTGGCTCCAGCATTTGACCAGATATCTGATGTGATGACGTATCAAACAAATTGTTGAGTGGAAAACTAATTATGTCCTGATATTTGTATCGCTTTCCGGATTTTTGGAAATTTTACTTTACCTACCTTTTCTTTACCACCGCTCAAAGTGTTTGTGTACAGATAGTCTGATTTCGAGTGTCAGAAGCTGAGAAAAAGCGACGTGCTCTCACCTTGAAATCAGCGGGCTTACTAAATTTTGCTCCTAGGGCGGCTTGTATATAAACAATGTTTTATTTATCTTCGCGTTCTATACGAAAATGTATGAGCGAAGCGCGCTTCAAAATTGTCAATCTTTGACGCCAGATTGTTCTCAATTTATATAAAAAACGGAAAATATGGCGTGGTGAATCAATTCTATGTTTCATTGTCATTTAATTTAACATTAAATATTACTAAAAAGATTATTTTTCTTTAACAATATCTTTAAAACAAAAAACGTTGATTTCACTGTTTTTAGTGAAGTTTGCGTTTTTTTTGCCATTAACGTGAGTAAAATATTTAAAATTTTCCACGGTGTTATTGTAGAGTACCAGCTACTCCTGTTCACTATCATATTTTTTAAAGTAATATTTGTCGTTAATTCTATGTTCAAAATTTAAAACCCTGAAAGCTGTTTTACGCTTTTCACTTACCGCCGGCCCTTAATAAACAACTGTGAGATTTTTATTTATATTCGATGTTTGCTTTTCAGATACTTTATTTTCTTTAAGGAATTTGGTTCTTATAACAAACAAGTAAGAGTTGTTAAGAGCAGATCGAATTCTCGTGGGTCCATCCTTGAGGATTTCCTAGGCAACCAAGGAGCCACCAGGGCCTTGTCGTCGTCTCTAAGCTTGTCCCTTACTGGCGTGTTAAATAATTGTGAATATGACCACATTAATAGTAGTTCCCCGTCTCCTTCTTTATTTCAAGGATGCCACAGAGTACACGAAAGCACATGTAAGTAGCAAGTAGCATTAACAATTTAGAAATTATAGAAATTAAATAGCACATCCAAATAAAATATTTTGTAGTAAACAATCTCAAATTGTGTTTTTGTTCTTAGCAACTACTTCCTCATACCTTAAAATACACAAAGATATTTCGAAATACAGTTCTTTTGCATCGGTGTACTGCACTATTTCCTCTAGAGTGAGGAGTGTGATTCCTTTCGTGAAAGTCGCATATCCAGATATGATGGGAGGTCAATGTCACACTACGCCAGAACCTCTGAATAAAATGGAACGAACCGCTTGCAGGTACGTCGCTTTAACATCGTTTAGCTGCTCTTCATTATTGAATTCACCCCTAGACAATTTTTTTTTACATTTCCCTATACAAACTTTTATTACTTACTTTACTTTTCGTATCGTTCTTATCCTTCATGCATGTCCTCGCTCAGATCTTAAAACTTCTTAATATTAAGTAGTAGTTACATTTATTCAATTTATTTATTTATTTGAATGCAGAATGAAACTTTTGTCATGCGTGGACCGAGCTATCAATCCGGAGGCATATATGAGTGAAGTAGTATACGACTTAGATCAAATATGTGGCTCGGGGAATCCACAAGACAGTACCGCACAGAAAAGGTATGTATGTTTCTATTACCTGATGTACCTTTCTATACCTGAGGTAGATAAGACTGCTATAAACTTATCAGCCCCCCTAGACAAATGGGTTTCTATAATCGATATCACTAATAAAAAGAAAATGTATGGAATTGACATTAGCAGTCACGTGACTTTTCAGTCGCTAATATGTCAATCCCATACATTTACTTTTTATTCTACTGGTGATATCGATTATAGAAAACCACTTGGCTAGGCCCTCTAACTCGGTGACACAGCGGTGGTGGAAGAGCCACTAGCAATACAAAATTACCTGTTTAGATGGACTGTCGACTGTCAGCAGTATGCTATAATATAGCTAAACTGGCTCAGGGGACTTATTTTTGATTTTCGCCACTCGCGTCGAGCACTCTCTTAGTACTCATTTCCATATCAAATATGAGTATATTCCATAAGTAATATGAAAAATATGAGTACTAAGCGACCGCTTGACACGAGTGGCGAAATTCATTATTTTTTAATTTCGCCACTCGCGTCGAGCGCTCGCTTAGTACTTACTCATTTTCATGTCAAATATGAGTACTAAGCGAGCGCTCGACACGAGTGGCAAAATTCATAAATAGACCCCAGATAAGTTTGTAGCAAAGATAGTAAATATAGTAGTAAGTGGTGTAATAGCAAGGTAGAGTCTCTGCCTTGCTACTACACCGTTTACTTTACCCGCATACAACAAGTTGATTGTTTTATTCTGTAGGCTTGACGTACATACTGCTTTAAATCTATTCTATACTTACTAATATTATAAAAAAAGAAAGATTTTATTGTTTGTTTGTTTGTTTGTTTGCATCAAATAGGCTCCGAAACTACTGGACAGATTTAGAAAATTCTTTGACCATTAGAAAGCTACATTCTTCCCGAGTGGCATAGGCTATATTTTATCCCGATATTTCCACGGGAAAGGGTAAGGGTATGCGGGTGAAACCGCGAGGATCCGCTAGTCGCGTAATGATTATGTAGTTGAATTCGTTTTTAATACACTTCTCTTGTAAGAGAAGTTATAATCTGAAGATTATTTTACTTTTTGCATTCACAATGCAATTTTTATTATTGTTGGTTCGAGTCCCGTCGGAGCTAATTGTGAGACGGTTAGATTTTTTTCTAATAGGTAAGTACATCATTTTCAATACAGTTCTTTTGCTTATTTTTTTATAGTTCAGAAAATATATTCCTCTCCAACATCGATGAGCAAGAGATTACAAAAACTAATAACTTCTCTTCGCGGTTAAGTTTTGAATCCCGGTTTGAATCTGGTAACCTGAGAAAAGTTATTCAGGTAATTATGGGTTTGATATACATGTAAGTATCTCTTTCATTAGGAGAAATGTGCGTATTTGTTGAGGCATTTTCTTACTACCTATATACAGAAGCTTTGTTTAAACAATTATTTTTGACGGACTATACATTGTTTCCTGCATATTAACAGCATGAATACGGTTCTCTAAGTGCGCCGCAACGGCAGGTCGAATCGAAAGGGAAACTTTAAAAGGATTAACCTAAAAACTATTTTCATAAATATAGCCTAATGTTATTACCTAATTCGGTTATCAGTCGACTCCCTCCAGGTAGGTCCGAGAGAGTACGAGCTGATCCTGATGCCAGACGTGAACTCGACCAAGAGACACCAATGGTTCTACTTTGAAGTGCGCAACATGCAGCAGGGCAGGCCGTACATCTTCAACATTGTGAACTGCGAGAAGTCCGACAGTCAGTTCAACTTTGGCATGAAGCCTGTTATGTATTCTGTCAAGCAAGCTGTGTTGGGAAACCCAGGTAATGCGTTTATTTACAAGAAATTAAAGTTCAGAAAACCCGATTACGGAGTTGTAATTTATTGAGTGTATGAAATTTTTTATTACATAGGTACTGTTCTAACAAGCCTAAATTGTTAAACTAAAAATAAATGCCTCTCTTTGCACTATCTTTCTGGTTCCTGTGGTTTTGGGTTATTATGTTTCAGTCATCGTACGAGTTAAGGCTGTGCAGTCTGCACACTAGCGACGCCATTGAAAGAAAAACATAGTGCTTAAATAAAGACAACACTGTAAATTATCTCTCTGCGGTGAACTCCGAAGAAGCTTTATATCACTTAAAGGATATTTGTTAGCCTGTCGTTTAGTTTAATTCAGTTTTTTTGCGAAAAGTGGCCACTTTTAGCAATAAAACTCCATTAAAGTACCACACAGCTTCTTCGGAGTGCACTGCAGAGAGAGAATTTACAATTTCGTCTTTATTTAAGCACTATGATTTCTTTTTTCAATGGCGGCGCTAGTGTGCAGACTGCACAGCCTTAAGATCGTCATGACAATTTTTATATAATTACAATGTATAATTTCAGGATGGGTCAGAGCCGGCTCGGATATCTGCTACTACCGCAACAGCTACCACTACGCGAACCAGAAGAACCACACGAAGTGCTACCTCACCGTCACCTTCAACATCGAGTTCCCGCACTCCAACGATGTCTGCTACCTCGCCTACCATTTCCCGTTTACGTACTCGATGATGATGGTAAGTAATAAGAAGTTGTCGGTCATTCTCAGCATTAGGTGTTCTTCGCATAATTACCGTACCCTTTTTTATTTCTCGCAGATTTCTCTTAAACACATTAAAATATGAAACACATTAAAGATACAAATTCAGTATTTCAAGAGGCATTAGATTATTAAAAGCGGTTTTCAAGTTATTGACATTTAAAAAAATTGTGAGTACGGTAATTAGATAAGTCTAATACTTAATGTAACGGTAGTTAGAAAAGATCAATAAATCTATTTAAAATTAAGAAATTAAATAATATTATGCATCTAATGACACAACACATATAGGAAAAATGTGATAGTAAAAGTAAGTAAGGCGGGATTCGAACCCGCGCCTCCGGAATTTTTTCCTATACGTTGTGAATGAATAAAAATAATTTAAAATCTCGATAGAATACTTATTTTTACAAATTATATTAATAATTATTGTTCATTTATATGGAATTAGAGATAAGCAATTCTCATAAAAAAATAACATTTTAGTTTGTAATTTTTATTTTTTTTGTGTTAAATCGGTTATAAAATCGATTTCAAACAAAAATTTAAATTAAAAAACAGTCCCAAAAAGTAACAAAATTGTTTGGTACTTAATTGCCCTACTTTGGTAATAAAAAGAAACATGGGTTTCTACCAAGTTTTTCAGACAAATTCGTTTTATTTTAAATTTATTTACAGACTACTGACAAAGATAGTCTTCTTTTTTCAAAATTTTTTTGAGCGCAGCGAGTATTCCGAATCACTAAAACGACTTGGTGGTGGTGGTGACAAAGTTTCAATAGGATCTCTTAAGGCCATATACCACACACCAAACCCGCCGGCCCGCCGGCTTTACCCGACGGTTGTTTTTCGGCCCGGATATCATCAGTGAATCTAAATCTACGACCACTTGTCCCTAAATTATCCTTTTCCTATTGTCTTGTATTGTAATCTCTGAAATTTTCCCTTTTTCATTTTTGAGTCTTCTTCCTCCTGCCTAGAAGTTCTTATCTCTTTTTTATTTTATTATAACTTTCTTTCTCTTATTCCTCTGATTGTTGGTACAAAACAGGGTCATTTTTATTATTTCTCGACGTTTTCGTGCTGCGAGCCTTCTAATCTCTTTTATTTCTCCTAGGTTTTCTTTGGTTATCCCATCCTACAAATTAATATCAATAATCAGTAGAAAACATCGATCTCTAGCAAGGTTTGAATAAAAGGAACGAATTAATTTTATATAAACAAATACCTGCCTAAATAAGCATAAATCAAATAATTATATAATATTTCACGATATTATAATATTACTATGTGGAAATCGTTACTAATATTGTATCGAACGTTTGTTTTTCTATTTGTTTGACGTTACAGCTAAACCGCTGAACCGATTTTAATAAAATTTGGTATATAGATAACTTGAAGCTCTAGAGAAGGACAATGTTACTTTCTATTCTTGGAAAACCTCAGGATTTTTTTTCATGCGGACTGAATCGCGGGCATAACTAGTGGGCAATAATTTCATACAACGGTAATTAGAAACATATGGTAATTAGTATACGGTAAATAGAAAAACACAGATTTTCTTAGATATTTCTAAAACCTACAGAGTATGCAAATACTAGTTTACTACAATGTATGGATGTCAAAGTACTGTCTCTATTTAAAAAGCAACTGGGAACTAAGCTTAACCAATCTAGTATAAAAATAAGTAAACGGCAATTAGAAAAGTTTTAAACCAAGTATACGGTAATTATACACTTACGTGCTTCATTGGGGATAAACCTACATAACAGACGTGCACCTGCTGATGGGCCGCGACACGAACTGAGGGGCTCGCGGCACGTACAGTAGCGACGAGCCAAATATTGTTATTCAGGGATGTGTGTCCAGGAATAGAAAACGTCACGGTAATTATAACTTTAGATCGGACATGCGGTTATTAATTGATAATTATTTACAGAATGATTCTATTGAATGGATATTTTGTTATGTGATACACATTACCCTATACTGTTTAAAATATTGAATGATGCAAATGAATTCCGTTCGTTATGAAAATTAATGGCAAGTTTTTACATTAAGTTGGTGTGCGGACGCGTCACGGTGATTAGAGAACAGTGGTTTATGAAATTAATTTAGCAATACAACTAATTAACAGAGGCCTATGTTTTTGTTTACAGCTAAATACGGACGCTTACTAATATATAAAAATATTAAAGCTCTTGAATTTTTACAATATTACGGATATATTAGCCCGGACACGTAAAAACTGTCTATTCGGAGAATGGCCGTTGTAGGGTAGACCGAGGCGAATCGGATCAATAGGTGAATCGGATCAAGCTAAGAAATCCGGTCAAATTATGAATATCGTGTTGAACCGGAATACAAGTGACCATGCACCTCCAGCCATCGCCGTTATTCAAAATATGAATGGATTTCTTATAATAATCCGATTCATCCATTGATCTGATTTGCCACGGTCTACCCTATATCTAATACTAACGGATCCTCGCGGGTTTACCCGCGTGGTACCCGTTCCCGTCGGAATATTGGGATAAAATATAGCCTATGTCCCTTGGAAAGAATGTAGCTTTCTAATGATCAAAGAATTTTCAAAATCGGTCCAGTAGTTCCTGAGATTAGCGCGTTCAACCAAACAAACTTCCGGGAGATATTTCTGTGACACTGTCTGGGCAGAAGATAGAGCAGGTACACTCAGCTCGTAATCTGGGCCTGGTCGTCGATGAAGGCTTGAGGTTTGAGGATCACATTGCGGAGTCGGTAAGAAATTGCTTTTATCGCCTCAGCCTTTTGTATAAGATACGGCCTTTTTTGTCAGAAGAGTTACGCGTGTTGCTGACCGAATCGTTGATACTGTCTAAGCTGAATTACGCAGATGCCGTCTATGGTCCGCGTTTGCTGAGTAGAACTGAACGGCTTATTCAGCGAGTCCAGAATGCGTGTGCTCGGTTCTGTTTCTCCGTGCCTGCTAGAGGATCTGTCACGCCATTCTTAAATAGTCGGCTCCTTCTTAAGATGAAATCGAGGCGTAAGCTTCATTTAGCCTGTCTTCTTTTTGGAGTGATTAAACACCAAGAACCATCATATTTGTTTGATAAGATTGGCAAGATTGGGAGCCGGAGACTCTGCGACAGGAGGCAGTGCTCGCAACAGATAGCCACACCTGCACATAGATCTGCATCTTTTAGGGGCAGCTTTCGCTATGCAGCCTCTAAGATTTGGAATAATATTCCACCACCATTAAGACAGATCTCTTCTATAAACACATTTAGAAAACACCTAAAACATCTTTTGCTTAATGTGCAGTGTGAGTTGGAGCCTTACAACGCCAATTTCTCATTTATTTAGGCCTCTTCACATCAAATTATTTTTTATTTCTTCAATTTTTTATTCTGTTTTTATAAGTTCCATTATATGTATGTACTAATACCATCGAGAAATATCATACCGTATTGCATTTTTTTTTTTATTTAATCAATTCCCACTTTATATTATGTATTATGTATTTGCAAATACTTGTTTTTACTATAATATATACATTTAATTGTAATTTATATCATGAGTATGCTTCTTGACAGACATGGCTGTCGAAAAAAAAAAATCGTATAGGTGCCAATTGAAAACCAGCGTCAGGTATACTATACCTGACATAATGCTGATTTGGCCACCTATTTTGGCGCAGCCGTGAGACGTTTAAAAAAAACAAATTTCAATTTTGTTTATTCAACTTAGGTTTGTTTAACAACACTTATGAACTTTTAATTATTATCTATTGTCATTTCTTTTGTATTTCCTTTTGTTTTTTTTTTGTTATTATTTGTCTAGCTGTATTTTGTTATGTATCGTCTCGCGTCTGTGACGAAATAAACACATTTTCTTTCTTTCTTTCAAACAAACTCTTCAGCTTTATTTTAGTATAGATATAAAAATCTCGTGTCACGTGTTTGTTATCGAACTCATCCGTAGTGGCTTAACCGTGGTCTAGTGGTTTACACCACCGGTTACAGACACGGGGCCGTACTGGCTAACACTCCGAACTTCGGCAAGCCTGTCGGCCAAAATTGCGAACCCTGATTCATATGATGTCACAGGAACATCGATATCTACCAAATAACTTTAGCAAATATGTAGTACAATACGATATTGAATGATTCACTTTTACGTTTACATTATTCAATTTGGTTGCTTCATCCAAATTGAAATGCAAAAGTGTTTATCATACTCTAGAGCGGTTGGCGAGCGGCTTGGGGGCGGGATGGGCACGCAGCGAATACGTCGCGGACGCGCAACAAGATCGCCGCAAACTGCAGCGTAGACGGCAATCAGTACAAAGTAGCCTTTCTTCAGGTGACACTGATAATCTCAAATGTGTTTCTTCATGTCTTAAGTCAGTTTGTATCAGATTAAACAACTCATAAAATTTAGGTCTTCACATTCGCAGAAAGTTTGCAAAACAACAAACTACTCGCTCTCTTCCAGTCGATTAATTCATAATGGATCCTCCCAAAATCGTCAATGATCGTTTTCGTCTCCTGCGTCTTCGAAGTAACAAAGCCAACAGCAGTGTTTCCTCGTCGAAATCCATGTTGTTACTGAGTGTACTGTACATCGTAACGTAAACTCGCTACGAACACGCGACGAAAAAGTTGCGCATCCGCCACGCGTCCGTGACGTATTCGCTGCGCGCCCACTAGTGTAGGCAATGAAGCCCCACCAGTCCACAAGTGGACCCCCACTGTAATTCCTCAGTCAGAAAAAACTTTACAGCATGATAAAGTATCAATAAATTAAAAGTATTGTATAAATTTCCAAGAAATAATAATAATAGAAAGTTAAGTAGGTATTTTTTATTGAAAGTCTTATTTCATTGATATCTTTTTTAGGAAAAAATGCTCCATCTAAACTTTCTTCAACGAACATATTCATGTAACGTATAAAAACAATAATATGAAATATCCAAAAAAGCATCCCAGCGGAAACACCAAATTTTAATAAAATAATTGGGGTGACTTGGACCGAAAAATTTCTCTGTCGAACTTTTTTACGGAATTATACCATTTTGCCAAGCGTACTCATATTAGAAAAAAGTTTTCGATTTTTATCAAGTATCACATACTGGTATAAATAACTCATTTGTTCAAATAAATTTGGACTGAGAAATTACTCGGTTCAATATATAAACAGATTTGTATATTTAGGTATGAAATACCTAACTTCCGTGTGAGTTTTTTTTTGATAATCATTTAAAATTTTATGGCTCATGCGATTTTACAACCCAGCAAAGTTTCATCGACTGAGGAATTAATGTCCCATACATTCCATACAAAGAATATGTTCATTGCCTACACTACACTCCGCCTCGAAGCCGCTCGAAAACCGCTAGTATGGTATGGCCCTAAATTATTCCCCGAGAAAGAAGACTTAGGTAGATTATTTTGAATTTAAAATAGAATGGTTTTTGTTTTGCAGACTCGAATTTGGCAATGGAGTTTGCAACTGCCAGCTGGAGCCTACTTTCGTGTGGAACCACTCTGCTATTCACTCAATAGCAATGAGGTGCCATTGCTGACCATATCTGCGGAAGATACTCAAACTAACCCCATTGTGGTAACTACAAATATTCATTACTCTCTTCATTTCTAAAATTAGTATGTAAAAGTTGAAAAATGGAAAATGAAGTATTTAGAAAAAATCGACCCGTCTCACAACCAGCTCCGATGGGATTTTTTCTAAGTAAGGTAGGTCCGAGTACTTTATTTTCCATTTTTCAATAATAAAAATTGCATAGTGAATGTAAAAAAACTAAAAATTAAAATCACTATGTAAAGGCTATCAAAAAAACCCGATGAATAAATTAAAACTACGCATACGGATGTCTTTCGAGACATTTAAAAACTCTTTAGGGCTAACACGAAACTGCGAATCCGCAGTTTTGTATGAGCCCTAATACACGGTTCAACAAAATTTATTCACTTTGGTTGAAAGACGCAGAAATACAGGCGCACATTGACATTGAATGATTTAAATTTACGTTTACATTGTTCAATTTGGTTGCTTCATTAAAATTGAAAGGCAAAAGTGAACCGTGTATTATTGTCATGGACAGACTGCACCACCGCGCACAGTTGCCAACAACCAACTGCACTGCACACGATTATTAGTAGGGCGGTGCAGTCCGTCTGACAGCAAATAGTATATTTTTACCGACTTCCAAAAAAAAGGAGGGAGGTACTCAATTCAATCCGTATTTTTTTTATTTTTTTTTTTGTTTGATGTATGTATACCGATTACTCTGGCGTTAGTGATCCGATTTTAATAGTTGTTTTTTTGTTCGATTGGGTATACTTTCGATTTGGTCCCATATAAGTTTCATTGAGATCCGATAACAATATTCGGAGATATGGGGCCTGATGTCATGGGAGTCATGAATTATTAGCAGAAAGTTTAATGTCATCCATGTAAGTAAACGTTAGGGTTTTGTTCGGGCTGAATAGTTTGTTCTTCAAAATAGCGTCAATAAAGTCACACGCGGAAACTAATTATATACTAATTATGTCATAGTATAATGGGTATATGGGTTTCACTTCCAGGACCTCGATTGGTGATGTGGGTTATCACCGCGTTTTGCGATCGTTGCGGTTAAGCAACGTTTGCAAGGGCTGGTCGTAGGATTAAATGAAAAATTACTATCTATAGGTACTATTTACCAATTTCAATATTTTTTTTTATTTAAAAGAGTATACTCCTGTTTTGGTCTCATTATAACCAAGTCAGGATCTGATGGTAGAATCCAGGGGAACGAGGTAAACCCGAAGATAGATTAGGTGTTTTATGTATTTTCTAAAATTTTTCAAGCATTTGCATCTGATAGCCATCAGCTCATCATCATGAGCTGGTGATGGAAGATACAACTCCTCAATGGTTAGGAGTTGGAGGATAATTCTTGAATATTTGTTGATACGTAAAAAAATATACTTAGTTGTAATCTTGCAGGTTATTTAGGTGAGCTGATGATGGAAGTCCTTAGGAGTTAAAGCATGTTTGGTTACGTACCACCGAGACCTTAAGTTGTATTCTTTCAAGTTTTTTAGGTTAGCTGATGGTGGATGGTGCATAACAAACAACAGAACATTAAAAGAAAAAATAATTTTGTGTTCTGTGTGCATAACAGTTATAACAGAGAGAGATGGTGATTCTCACAGAACATAGTAGAGAGAAAATGTTTCCGTGTTCTGTGGTGATTCTTGTCCAAGATATGGGTTTTAGTAGCTGCTCATTGCGCTACGCTTGCTCACTTTCCGGTTTCTTTTGGTAGCGTTCTTATACTAAAAATGGAAAAATAAAATTTTTTATAAAAAAAATAAACCGCCTTCAAAAAAACTGCAAAAAATTTAGCTTCCCAAAAACACGTAAAAATGAAAAATAAATTAAGTAATTCAATTCAAAGGACGAAAGTCCGGGAATTTTTTTAATTAATCTTGGAACTTACTGATCTGATTGAAGTCGGTGACAAGCCCAAAGTAACAAGAATAAATACTTAGTGAAAGAATAACACACAAAACCTACTCATGCGCGGAGTGGTGTGAATTGTAACCTATCAAATACATAATATTACATGGCTTGGCACCGACTTCAATCAGATCAGTAAGTTCCAAGATTAATTAAAAAAATTCCCGGACTTTCGTCCTTTGAATTGAATTACTTAATTTATTTTTCATTTTTACGTGTTTTTGGGAAGCTAAATTTTTTGCAGTTTTTTTGAAGGCGGTTTATTTTTTTTATAAAAAATTTTTAATACAGTTGCTCAAAAAGTGGCGTATTGCAGGGACGTATAGCGTTCGGGATGTGGGCTATTACACACTCGAACTTTTTCTTTACCTTTCCCGAACTCGTGCGTTTTCTTTCCCAACTGTCAAAATATTGTCTATTAAAAAGAAAAAACCAACCACGAAGTTTTTACTAAAAAAAAATCATAGAAGTTTTTATGATTCATGCAAATATTTCTAAAAAGAAGCTACTAATTTGTTTCAATATCAGATTTAAAAGTAATTTTAATTATACATTAAATTAATATTAGTATCGGCCAAATTAAATTTATGAATATAAAAAATACATAAAATTGGCTGTATGACCACAGATTACTAAATATGGTATGACGTGCACTATTTACCATAGTATTTTTTTTTTTTTATTATTATTGGCTCCACCCGGTTTGGGTATTAGCCATGACAAAGGTAGGGAAACTAAACTATATCTTTATAAACTAATTTAGGTATATACAAGGAAATTTGGAATTGGATAGTGGGGAGGAAAAGAAAGAAGGATTATAATATATATATATAGGATGTGTAAGAGGGGTTTAGATTAAATTTGAATATTATTAGTGGATATAAAAAGAGAAATACATTTATAAACATAAATATCATTGGAATATAATAGAAGCAATATAGAAGTAGGAAGAGGGATACTGAGGGAAATTAAGGAGTCATAAAAGGAAGTATGATCGTAGAGGGGACAGGAAAAAAATATATGATTTACATCACCCAATTCAGTGCCACACTCACACAATGAATTATCAATGATTCCTAGTCTGGACAAATGGGCAGGAGTGCAGGTATGGCCAAGTCGCATTCGTGTAATAATGGTAGTGGGTACTTTACCAAGCTTCATTTTACAAAACCAAGGTTTGGATGGTATGTCTGGTTGAATCCGTTTATAATAGCTGCCTTTGTATTTACTGCTTATGTGCCACTGACTATCCCATGATTTATTCAGACAAACCCTTGCATATGCGCACAAATCATAGCAATAATTTTTGTAAGGGAATAAATCCCCAGAAACTATTGCTTCCTTTGCTAGTTGGTCAGCTTTTTCGTTACCTTGAATATTACTATGACTAGGCACCCATACAAAGTTTATCTCATAACCTGCTATTGAGCATTTTTGAAGTAAATTTCGGCATTCTATAATTATTTGGTAGCTTAAATTGCTTTTAAAAGGAAATTTTTGCAGAGCTTCTAGAGCGCTTCTTGAGTCTGAGAAGATAATTACTTTCTTTAATTTATATAATAACACATATTCTAACGATTTTAAAAGGCCAAGGCATTCACCAGTAAACACCGAAGACTCGGGCGGAAGTTTAACCATTTGAATAACTTGGTACTGTTTATGGAATATTCCAACACCAACATTACTATCAGAGGATAACTTGGAAGCATCGCAATAAATATGATGATAATCCCGCCATACTTCTGACAGTAAAAATTTAAAGTGGTATTTAGTGTTGATGTCATTTTTATGGAAATCTATGTTGAAATGGATATTTGGAAATAAGATTAAACATTCGTAGTTTTGTGAAAAAATTGGAAGATATGATGACCTGTGAATTGGAGCTTGAAAGGAGCAAAACTTACTGAAACTTACAACAAGACAAGGTACTTGTTTGTGTGACCAGTATGAGGAGGATTCCACGAGTTCTAAAAGTTTGGAAAGTTTATTATACAGTGGGTGATTATAAAATTGAAACGCTCGAAAAAGGTATCTGTCAAATAGGTACTGCCGTCTAAGTTTCAAAGGGGGATCAGAACACTCTACTTGAAGAGCATTTGTGGGACTTGATTTCATAACGCCAGTAACAATGCGGAGGGCTTTCGACTGAATAATATCAAGTTTTTTCATGCCGAGCGCGCTGCAGGGTTCTAATAGGAATGTCCCGTAATCTAAAATGCTTCTAACAATGGAGTTGTAAAGCTGTTTCAAGGAGGAAGGATGAGATCCCCACCAGACACCAGATAAACATCTTAAAATATTAAGCGTCCTTTCACATTTGGCAACAACCTGATAACAATGTGTTAGACCTGTTAATTTACTGTCCAGTGTTATGCCTAAAAACTTGGCTTCGTCACTAGTTGGAATTATTGAATTTCCATAATAAACAGTGATGGGTGGTGGACATCGCATCCTAGAAAAAAGGACCACACTGCTCTTGGAACTTGATAGCTCAAGGCCGTTAGTTTCAAGCCAGGTTCTTAGTGAATCTAAACAAGACGAAAGGAGGGAACATAGGTTTTCGATTGATTTCCCTGTACAGTATAACAGCAGGTCATCAGCGTATTGTAATGTATGAATACTATTAGGAAGGGAGCTATCTAAATCATATGTATAAATATTGTACAACAGTGGGCTTAGCACAGAGCCTTGTGGAAGTCCATTCCATACTAACCGTGACTTCGTATTCTCGGTACCTTGAGAAATACGGATTGTTCTATCTGATAAAATATTTATGATGAAGTTGTAGCGACGCACTCACATCGCAACATAAGCAAGACGCCGAGTACTGAAGAAATGCAGGATCAGCGAAAAGTACGAATGTAAACATCGACGCGCAAGCCTGACGTCACACACTACGTCAAGACAGAACTGAAGAATTGTATGGAAACATGAATCGCGCTAACAGAGTTTATCAGATGCGTCGCATAAATACAATTTCCAACTACTAACAGTTGGGCCGCGGCCCCCGAGCAGAGACACCTAGCTCGGAGGAAGTACTTCCCTTTTCGCTGAATATCTGGCGAACATCCTGCCTCTACATTGGTGACCACCGACATTGGACAGCAGCAGCCTTCTGGAGAATAAAGGTATACCACCCCTCATGATGGAGTCAAGCCTACAAGGTCCACGATCAGCAGCAAACGCGACTTGGTCCGGCGGCAACTACTCGAAGACTAGCGGACGACGGCAACAATGCAGCCCACGACCGAACTGAAGGGACATACCAGCGGCGTGGCAGTTCTGCATATGAAGCTATACCGCCCATGGAGCAGCCAGCAGCACACGCTCGTCATACTGGGAGACTGGAGCGTCACTGGCCTAACACGAGTATTTCAAGCAAGTGGGGGTGTGATGTAGCGACGCACTCACATCGCAACATAAGCACGACGCCGAGTACTGAAGAAATGCAGGATCAGCGAAAAGTACGAATGTAAACATCGACGCGCAAGCCTGACGTCACACACTACGTCAAGACAGAACTGAAGAATTGTATGGAAACATGAATCGCGCTAACAGAGTTTATCAGATGCGTCGCATAAATACAATTTCCAACTACTAACAGTTGGGCCGCGGTCCCCGAGCACAGACACCTAGCTCGGAGAAAGTACTTCCCTTTTCGCTGAATATCTGGCGAACATCCTGCCTCTACAAAGTTAACTAATAATGGTGGAACTTGTAATTTAATAAGTTTAGTCTGAAGGATGCTAAGAACAACATTATCATATGCTGATTTTATATCCAAAAACGCAGCCAAAAGCGATTGATTCAAAGAGAAAGCTATTCGGATGTCAGTTGTAAAGATGCCAATGCTGTCAATTGTACTTTTATTTTTTCGAAAACCAAACTGGCTGTCACTCAGTAAACCTCTACTTTCAATAAACCATTCTAAACGAATTTTGATAAGATGTTCGGCAATTTTAAGAAGAACTGAAGATAAAGCGATAGGTCGATAAGAAGAAACATTGTCACTGGGTTTATGCGGTTTTAAAATAGGTATTATCTCTTGTATCTTTCATGCACAAGGGATGTCACCATGTAACATCATAGAGTTGATTAGATTTAAAAGGTATATTAAACTACTATCCCCCAAGTGACTGATAAAAGAATATGGGATATTGTCACAGCCAGGAGCAGAGTCCTTGACATAGGACAAAACCCCTTTGAGTTCGGCTAATGAGAAAGGAGAACTAAGACCTGTCAGTTCCGTTGAGGAGGGGGTTGGCAGAAGTGTACTACCACATGGTACGTAAGGAGGGGCTAATCTATCTAGAAATTCTTCAGTTAATTGTTCCGGAATATGTTTGGGTGTGGATTCTTTGAATGCTGAGCGAAACCGGCGAATATGGGACCAAACAAGAGATACTGGAGTATTAGGTGATATTGAAGTGCAAAAACTTTTCCAACTTTCCCATTTCTTTTGTTTAAATAATTTCCGAGTACTATTGATATGATATGACAAGGTATTAAAGTTTTCAGTTGAAGAATTTAGCTTATATTTTATTTCAGCCTCCTTCCTTTTGGTAACTGCTATGGTACATTCCTGATCCCACCAGGGAGGAGATGGAATTTTACTTGGATGACCAGTTTTAGTGGGAAATACTTTATTAGCAGTGTTTATTAATAAAGATGTTAAAGCATTTGCACAAGTTGAAAGGTTATTTTTATCAATGTTTGGAAGTTCTTGTAAATCTTGTTCAACTTGTAACTTAAAAGTATTCCATTTCTCCTTAACCAATATATGTTTCAATCTTGGAGGATTCATATTTGGTTGTTTTAGTGGACTATTTAAGAAAGTAATTATAATTGGATAATGATCACTGCCATGTGTGGAACTAAGTGTAGTCCATGTTAAGGAAGAAGCAAGGCTAGGGGAGACAATGGATAAGTCGGGAACACTTCTACCCTCCTCTGGTTTGGTTCTACGAGTGATTTTGCCAGTATTAAGTAGACATAAATTATTAGCATGTAACATATCTAACATTTTACTGCCATAGTGATTAGACGTAGAGCTACCCCATGAGCAGTGTTGAACATTAAAATCTCCCATAACCACAATGGGTTTTGGTAGTGATTTTATAATATTTTCAATTTCATCATAAATGTGTGACACAGGATGAGGAATGTAGATTGAAACAAAACAGATATTATTTACAACAGCAGCAATTATTGAAAAATCATTACTATGATGAGGAATTGGAATGTGTTTAAAAAACAATGGATGTTTTATGAGCAAAGCTACACCACAACCAACAGTAGGGTCTAGCCCAAGCCGGTCTTCACGTACACATGAAAAGCCGGATAATTTAAAATTTAAACCTGGTTTAAGCCAGGTTTCTTGGAGAGCAACTACAACTTTTATACTTATTAATTATATGAATTAAGTCAGATTTTTTACTGATTACACTTCTGCAATTCCATTGAACTACAGAGTTCATTCAGTTTATTTAAATTAACATAGTTTTTATCAGATTGTGCAGCGTTGGACGGTGAGGAAATAATATTACTATTAGACAATGTTTGAATGAGAGCAATTATAAGGTCTCTAATGGGTAAGTTAGAAAGTGAGTTGTCTGTATTGTTATTATTCAAAGCATTCCCATTGGGGGACGAAGGCATTCTAAAGTCATTTAATATTTCTTCATGAGCAGTTTTGTCATATCCTTTACTGATGTTTCGAGGAGATTTTGGTTTAATAAAAACTGTTTTTTTGTAAGAATTTCTTGTTTCATTTAATTTGCTACCAGTATTATTAGAGGGGTATACGAAATTGGAGATAGGTGGTGAAAGAGGAGAGGAAGCAAGAACATCTGCATATGACTTGTAAGAGGAAGGATGAAGCTTTAATGCCTCCGCATAAGAAATACAATTTTTTGCCATACTTTCTTTGATAGCCTTCTGCCTAAAAAATTCAGGGCAGTTCTTGCTGATGGCTGTATGTAAACCAGTACATAAGCAGCATCTTATTTCCTCTTCATCGACTGTGCAATTATCTCCAGAATGTCCTGATCCACACTTAAAACATCTAGAAACAGATCTACATTGAGCTTTAATGTGGCCATAACGGCAGCATTTGTAGCATTGAATTGTTGGGAATATATACAAATTTACAGGTAAGGCATTATAGCATAAATACACTCTTTTTGGAAGAACCTGTCCATCAAAAGTCAGAACTATTGTTTCAATTGGAGAAAAATCTATTTTACCATTAACAGTTACTTTTTTCTTCAGTCGTCTGATTCTAAGAATATTACCACATCCTATGGGAACTGAAATATTGTTCATGATATCCTCCTCAGACCAATCTGCGGGGACACCTCTTACTACACCCATCCGGGTTATATTATGGGTGGGGATAAAAGCTTTGTAATTGTTCTGCTTTAGAAAGCTACTATTTATGAAATTGTTGGCATCTAGAAAGTGAGAAAAAGAAATTGAAGCTTTGTTTCTTCCAATTTTTTTCAAACTACCATTTACAATGTTATTAAATGTATGCCTTTTTAAAATACGCCCTAAAGCAACAGGATGTAATATAACATTTTCATCAGGGGATGTAAGTTCCCGTTGTATATAAACTATGTAAGGCGACGCATCCGAAGCTTGGTAAAGTAACCTAGCTACAGGGGTACGATCAGCAATTTGAGGGTTTTGGGAACCGGAAGTTTGGACGGATTGTGAAGGTTCAATCACCGAATTGTTTGGTAAATGTTGTTCTATATTTGTCGGAATATTACAATGACAGTCAGTTTCTGTAAGATCATTTACATCTGAGAGTTTCAGTTGACTTTTTCGTCTCTTTTTATTGCAGTGTTTGCACGTTTTTCTCGCAGAAGATCTTTTACGTTTTGGGTTTTTATTTGATTCAGAACAATCTGTATCAAATAAAGATCCCTCAGTATCCATGTCAGAGGTGTTAGAAATAGTAACAAAGTTAGTTGCCTGGGGGATAGTTCCCCCAGGGTCGTGGGGCCCGTTGGGCCCGTTCATATGAGAAATATATTAAAAACTTACCAGATATCCAACTATATACAAAAATTAATAGATATTATACAAAAATACAGTTAAATAGAGAAAATTTACACCCACTATCCAAAATAATTAATTTAAAATCAAAAAGCCAGAAAAAACACGACCGCCTTTCTTGAAGTTTCCCGCGCTTTCTCTACCATAGTATCTGCTTATAGGAGTTTGCGCAAGTAAGTGAAAAGAAAATTAGGGACCTTATTTCTTAATTTTCTAAATTAGTTTTTTCTGGTATTTATTGTGGTAGGCACTTAGTATGGTGGAATTAGTGCAATAATGTGGCTTTAATGGAAAACGATGTGGTAAAAGAGAGAAATAAGGAAAGGCGCTCCTGTAGGATTCGGATTGCTTTTGTTAGGTTTCATTTCATTACATCTCATTTAATTTAATTTTCATTTCATATCAATAAAAAATTCTACTGAAGCCTTGGCTGTATGATCATAGTTTCCTTTGCCAACCCAGAATGGGTGAAGAACACAAAAAAAAAGTCTCTGCTTATATTCTTTTACGATTAGTTAGTTGAGTTTAGATTTTTTTTGTTTTCTTCACCCATTCTCCATTCTGGGAAGGCCATGGGAACTATGCCCATACAGCCAAGTCTTCAGTGGAACTTTTTTATTGGTATGAAATTAAATTAAATGAGATGAAATGAAATGAAACCTAACATAACCAAAACCCGCGCAAACTCCTATAAGCAGAGACTATGGCAGTGCACGTCATACAGCCAACTTTTTTATATTGATAAATTTAATTTGGCCGATACTAATATTAATTTAATGTTTAATTTTTAATTAAAATTACTTTTAAATCTGATATTGACACAAATTATTAGTTTCTTTTTAGAAATATTTGCATGAATCATAAAAACTTCTATTTTTTTTTAGTAAAAACTTCGTGGTTGGTTTTTTCTTTTTAATAGACATTATTTTGACAGTTGGGAAAGAAAACGCACGAGTTCGGGAAAGGTAAAGAAAAAGCTCGAGTGTGTAATAGCCCACATCCCGAACGCTATACGTCCCTGCAATACGCCACTTTTTGAGCAACTGTATTAAAAATTACTTTTTCAATCTTATAAAACATCCATTCACAGGACAGAGAGATAATCTTCCTGACTGCCCGCGTGCACCCTGGTGAGAGCAACGCGTCCTGGGTGATGGACGGGACACTGGCCTGCCTGCTGGGTGACTCGGCTGCCGCCTCGGCCCTGCGCGGCAAGTTTGTGTTCAAGATCGTGCCCATGCTCAACGTCGAGGGCGTCATCAACGGCTGGTGAGTACCTACAATAAGTTATCGAACAGTCTAATAAAGTAACAGTTTGTCTAGAACCAAAAACTACTGCGGAATTTAAGAGATATTTAAACAGTAATGAAACTCAAATTTAATAAAGTTTAAACTTTTATTTCCTTCGCTACATCACTATCTTTAAATTCTTGAGATTCAACTTAATACACTTAACTAGGTACGTCACGTATATAAACACTATTTTATAGTTCTATTTCAAATGATATGTCCTGAAAAAATATATCTGCACAATTTTCTTATATTAAATTAATACATTACGGTTTAAACATAAACAGAGATCTAAAACTCAGTTAAACTATTCTAGCGAAATTTAGGTACCTACATTTTGTGGAATTGTCATTTTGTGATATTCAACATTTTTGAAGACGGAGGCAAGTCGCATACGGCGAGTCGCCAGCACCTTCGTATTGCCCCATAGAAACCATCATAATTCACCATAATCTCACGTTAGATGAACTTAGAAAAATATGATCCCATTTACATTAACGATACCGAATGCACCTTCAGCACGCAAGCGCCTATTCTTATGCACCCTACAGTGGTTACTAAGAATAATACTTTTGGTAGTCGCAACACCTAATTTTTATTGGAAGAGAACGCTGTAAAGCTCACGCCGAGCCGCCGCCGGGCCGGGCGCTAGTAGGCGGGGGGAGCCAGCATGCCGCTGGCGTGGACGGAGTGCTCGGTAGCGTCCGGCTCGGGCGTGGAGGGCGCGTCGTCGGCGGGCGCCTCGCGCGCCTCCTTGGCCAGGTAGGCCGCGGGGTCGTCGCCGACCATGCCCTGGTCGTCCTCGTACGGGCCCTGGGTGGGCTCCTCCTTCTCCTCGTGATCCTGCTCACGAGCGTGCGCGTCCGCCGCGCGCGAGTAGTGCGAGTCTATCTGCGGCGGCGACTTGAGCAGTGCGCTCGTTTTGAGATGAGGAGACTCCAGCCCGTCGAGGGACGACGGTCGCATCTTTCCGATTAGGTCGTTCAGGGTGAAGTGAGTGGGCAGGTGCTCGTTGATCGGTGGTGGTGGAGATGACGACGTGAGCGGGTGCGCGGTGGTCGTTGTCGTCAGCGATAGTGGCTTCCTGCCGAAGAGAAAGGGAGGCTCATCCATGCAATCATAACGGTCACTCATTCATAATAGAGCAATTCGATGATTTTCAATAAATCAGAAACATTTTTCAAAACTAATGTAGGTACCATTTTTTTTATATTGAGCAAATATCACTAAAAGCTTAGTAATATTATAAATGAATGTTAGACTAACTACAAACATGAATCTATGAGTTATCACAAATTGTTAATAAAAAAATTATTAAGACAAAAACAGAGATACCAAGCAAAGCCCCCTCACCCACCCACCAAATTCGTGAATTTTGATTCATTTGAAACTGGAAGTAGTGCGAAATCAGGCCGAAAGTCCTGGGTGTAGGGCTCTTGATTGGTGGTTGGGTTGGCGCAGAGGCCTTATCCCGCGGGCCCGCGCGCTTAGAATGAGCGTAGAAATGAGCGTGACAAAACTAAGCTACAGTTAGCACAGACTACTTTGGATATAATGTATGTAAAGAAATGCGAGTTGTGGAAGGTGTTCGACGCTCGTGAGCGTGGTGTTGGGAGAGCGCGCGGCTTGCCGGGGAGCGGGCCTCCGGAGACAGCTGGCATCTCACCTGGCATTACCCCTGCGCGGAAGACACGGGGATGGAGCCGTAGTTGTAGTAGTAGCACCGCGTCTGCTCGCAGATGAAGTCCTTGATCTCCCCGCAGTGCTGCGGCTCCCAGTGGAAGGTGGGCGCCTTTAGCGACACGCAGCCGTTCGTCATCACGTGCTCAGTCCTGGAATACCGACTATTTTTTATTAGCCATTTATTGCCGAGGCTTACAATTTTAATAGGTAACGTTAACCTAATCTCAATAATGTTGCAAATCAGGAACAGGTATCTCAAATTACGAAAATAATGTTGATCTCCTTGTAATTGATATCGCTAGAATAGCTTCGATGACTGCGTATAGGATACAATTGCTTTGTTTATATACGTGTATGCATGTATTGTATACCTACCTATATCGATTCTTATTCGGCAGCGTGTTTTATTTCAATGAATAGTTAGTTCAAATACTTAAGAACAAAAAGACCATAAAAAGTCAACCAAATCTCAAAAAAAAAACAACAGCTGCCGATATACTTAATTCAATAATATAAAAAGTTAAAAATGAGATACAGGAGTTGGGTACTAATTAAATCTAATTCTATGTGTATTGAGCATCCGGATGTATCGTGGGAAAAATTGTAACTATCAATTTCCCAGAGAACACTAACTATTACGTGTACATAACCTGTTTTAAACATGGGAATATAGGGAGCTGCAATATTTACAACGGTGTGTTTAGTTCAAGTAATGGGTTTGAGTCCACAAACACTCAATATCATAAACACTATCTCTTCCCTGTGATAATAACTAGGTTTGTCAGTTAGTCATTTTCTTTGAAAACATACCATTAATAATAAAATAAGGCTATTTAAAGTCATGTTTATAAATTAGTTGTAGGGATCCTATCGGAGAAAACTTTCAAATAACACATCTGATCACGAATTCTAGTCTCTAACGGTTGTATTCCTGATTGGCCCTACGTGCTTACTACATAATGCTTGCGTACTCATGCCCAGCCGGCGCTACGGTGCCGTGCTGTGCTGTCCTACGGCACGTCGTCGTCGTCGTGCGGCACGCGCCGCATGTAGTTGAAGGTCGCGTCCAATGTAAGCCTGGTAGTAGTAGCCTAGTAGACTACAAAATGCTAGCCGTGCACTGCGGCACCGTCCTACCCTGCGGCACGTCGAGCGGGTCGATTTTGTCGTCAGGTTGCATGGCGGACGCTTACATAGCCACCACGCGCCGAATGTAGAGTAAGGTCGCGTTTAATGTAAGTCTGGTAGTTAATGACTACATAATGCTAGCGTACCCGTACCTAGCCGTGCGCTGTGGTGCCGTACTGACCTGCGGCACGTCGAGCGGATCTTTGCTGTCGTCGGGATGCACGGCGGGCGCGTCCATGGCCACCCGCCGCATGTAGTGTAAAGTCACGACAGTCACGATCAATGTTAGCGTGGTAGTGACTACATAATGCTAGCGTACCCATGCCTAGCCGTGCGCTGTGGCGCCGTACTGCCCTGCGGCTCGTCAAGCGGGTCGATGCTGTCGTCGGGATGCACGGCGGGCGCGTACATAGCCACGCGCTGAATGAAGTGTAAGGTCGCGTTCAATGTAAGCCTAGTAGTGTCTACATAATGCTAGCGTACCCATGCCTAGCCGTTCGCTGTGGCGCCGTGCTGCCCTGCGGCACGTCGAGCGGGTCGATGCTGTCGTCGGGATGCACGGCGGGCGCGTCTAAGGCCACGCGCCGCATGTAGTTGAATGTCGCGTTGAAAGGCAACCCTGTGCTCATCCACAGATACATGTCTGTACCCAGGTTGTTGCCCGACGTCCAGAAGTCGTATTTGTTGTAGCCTGTAAAAGAAAAACAACTAATTTGAAGATAGGAATATTAAAAGAAGGATGAGGGTGGGCTGCTCCATTTTGAAGTACCAAATGAAAATTACATTCACTGTTTAAGTACAATATACAGGGTGGAATTTTTTCATAATCAAAATGAAGTATTGGAACGGAGCGCATTGGAGCATTTGGTGTATATCCGGCTCATGTAATATTCTCGTGCCTCCCCCGTGGTACAACCAGCTTGTATTTTTCATTGCTCGTGGTACACCGTACCACCAGATTGCGCCACCGGTGGTACCACCGGTGGTACCACAGGCAATTCCCATAGTACCGGTATTCGATGGTACCACCCAAATTAATATGTTTCATTGCCCGTGATACACCTGAACAACCTTTGGATTGACGCAGGTCATGCTTCCACTGCTGTACATTCTGTTATAATATTATTACCTCACTCTCGCATTGGGGTTAGCCTGTTTTTAAATAGATAATACACAAAGTTCGTTATTATGAGTTTGTTATTAGATTAATAAAATAAAATAAAAAAACAAGAGGAGGAGGTTGGTTGTATGTTATATTTGAAACGAACCGAACCAATGAGATCGGCTATGTTTGTGATAACATGGGAGGGAAAGAAAAATTACCCGTGGTAGGTACCACCGGTGGTACAAGGTGGTGGTTCCACGGGGAAGGGACGAATATTCTTCAATACGATTTTAGCGAAAAACTAAATCTAATATCTATGCGAAGGTTTATTAACTTAAAATACATAAACTTCGATAAAAATCTTACTATGCGCTTACACGAGCAATTTTTGGCAATAATAGCTTGGCAACTGTAACGGATCAATCTGGAGCAGTCAAGCGGAGCAATCTGGAGGCAACTTTCGTGGTATTGTGTGGGCGTATCTCAGCAACAGGTTGCTACATTTTGGCATTGCCCTAAATTGCTTGATGTGGTCGTGACGTCATAGCTGACAGGTAGTTTTTTATTATTATTATTAAAAGCCGGGCAAGCATTTGACCGCCATCTTGATTGGCTAACAGGATGCAGTCTAGGATGTTACATGCCTGCCCAGGAGAAGCCTATTCACTCCCGACTTGGGGGACCTGGTATGTAAGTATCAGGGAACACGCATCCCGCGGATGCGTACCAAGCGCTTTTCTTCTTCCTTTGTGATGCGCACCGCCGAGGAATGGAATACCCTGCTTGCGTCTGTTTTCCGGAATGACTACAACCCTGTTATTTTTAAAGCTAGAGTGAATAGGCTGCTTCTGGGTAAGCTCGCCCCATCTAAGGCTTCTTCTCAACCCTAAGGTTCAGTATGAAGCCAAGAGCAAGCCCATACAATAAAAAAAACAGACAGGCAGCTCATTCAGGAATCAGCGTAGTGACAGGAATTACGCAATTTTTTGTTGCCCGTAGAAGCGCATCTTAAGAATTAGTTCTTGGCTATGACTACTGAACGTCTAATAACGTCATAAATGTGAAATATTATGTTCTTCAAAGAATATATTACCTGCATTAGTGAGATACGTCGTTATTGAGTCTGCCTTCTCCTTGGTCTCGAACGACGCCAGCTGGAGGCCTAATGATCTGAAAACGAAATTAGATACATTTGAAATACGATCGGTGCGTAAAAATATCCCATTTCAAAATACAAAGGTGTCTTTTGTGTTTATGAAATATGATGTTGTGCTAAAAATAGGAGGCGAGTTGATCTAAATCCTTTTTCTAAAGTCTGCGGTTGATTTATTGATCATGGAAACTTTACAGCTTTTGAGCTTCGGAGTTTTATGGCGAATAGCCCAAACAAAAAACTAATTTTGATTAATGTTTGAGAAAAATAAAATATTTTTTTACTTTTTGCATTCATAATGCAGTTTTTATTATGAAAAGATAACATCGACCCGTCCCACAACTAGCTGCGATTGGGTTCGAGTCCCATCGGAGCTAGTTGTGAGACAGGTCGATTTTTTTCTTATACTTCATAATCAATGAAAATTAAATCGTTTGTTTTTTTCATCCGAAACATATTTCTGTAACTACTACGGCTACGGCTTAATAATTCAATACTTTAATTTTATAAACTAATCTACGATTTATTTCGAAACTCAAAGAAACTACACACAAAGACGAAGCCAATACTTACAAAAGTCTCTGATTTATTTACGAGATAGGGCGTTTGTGCACTACACTGAATTTTACCGATCCGGAAAAAAACGGATGCTTGTATTTCAATAATTTAATCATTTATAATAGTAAGAATTTATTTATTTCGTGTAGTTTCAATGTTTCAAACCCTAAACTACACGAAACAAATAAATTCTATTATTTATAATAATTAATTATTAAAAATACAAGCATCCGTTTTTTTCCGGACCGGTAAAATTCAGTGTAGTGCACAAACGCCCATAGGCAGATAGCTACGAGGCTATTTAAAAATTTCACGCTCATTACCAGTCAATGTACGCGCGATAACGTAATGAGGAACGCTAAGCAGGTATTACAGGCGATTATAAACCCTCATGTAGGCACAATATTTTCCTGCCGGTTCGATATTTATAAACGTGGGTGCTGGTTTATCTAAGTAACTATCCCAGTTAATCGTATTCAGCTATTAGCGCGGCAGATAGCGCGGGGTCCTGTTTCCCGCAGCCAATTTATTCGCTAAAGACAGCCCTCAGCCAGCGAAGGCGCATTCCAGATAAGTTCAGAAAACTCCTTAAGATTAAAAAGCTTCGCCAACTTGGTATAATCACAAGGCCTTTTTATATTATGCGGTGGTGTTACGAGATTTAACCGTACACTTTTATGTTTACGACTCAAAACTAAATTAAACTACATTTTGCGACTGGTTCTGTAGTGGTAAACATTAAATTATTTATTTATTTTATAAACTGGAACGCATTTTTATCTTATAAGTAGTAAATACTTTAACAGTTTTATAACACGAACAAAAGTAACTTAAGATTGTTATTTTTAACAATTAAACTTTATTAATTATCAAACAGGTAGGTATCTAAATATAAATATCGGACACCCATCACATAACTACATTGTTGCAATACCAAACTATAGTAACTTAAGCACTAGTATTATGGAAATTGAAAAAAACTACGAGTATTACCAGTTACCACATACACCCAGTTAAAAAGTTCGTTTTCAATATTTACGCGACTAGAGACAGCGGCACCTTGAAAACCGGTGCATATCACCACTCGGCGACGGAGATCGTCAATGTCGTCAAATGTCGGATTCCAAATTATACTTTGTCCTTAAAAGAATTCTCTTAATATCGTCACTTCATTATTAATCAAAACCTTAATAAAGTCTATTTACGTCCTAAGGTGTAGGTAGTGAAATAAATGGCGTAATAAGCATGCAGCCTGATCCATTTCCTCAGTAAAACTCATTGGCGCACAGATCACGTTCAAGCTTAGCCTTTGTTTTACATTTAAACGTCATAAATAATTACACACGGCGTGAAATTTTGTAAAGTATTTGCTTCGACGCCCCAAGGCGCCATTACTTTTGTTCCTTTTTTAATTGCAATGGCATTGGCATTCATGAGCGTGCTTTCTCGACTCATTTCATTAGCTGTGCCTACCGAACAGTTCAATAACTTCATTGAATTTTATTTATAAACCAGAAGTTTCGCAAAATTTTTCATTGCATACCTACTTATTTATGTGTAACTGGTCTTTAAGGGCAGGTAATTCGACCGAAAGGTTTTAGGACTCCGTAGCCGAATGGCAAAAAACGGAACCCTTATAGATTTGTCATGTCTGTCTGTCTGTCCGTCCGTTCGTCCGTCCGTATGTCACAGCCACTTTATTCCAAAACTATAAAAACTACACAGTTGAAACTTGGCAGGTAAAGACGGATTTTTAATTAGACGAAGTAATCTGACAGTTGCTAATGTCACTTAGTGAAATAATGCTGCCATGTTCAATGTAATAGTGATGCGTTCTATTCGTTCATTCACAGGGATGAATGATGATGAATGAATACTTTAATATCCAAACTTATACAACAAGGCTAACAGAATGTTGTCCATCTATGCGTTACCCAAATGTAAACGTAAGACCTTAATCAAAGGATGGTTGCAAACTTAATTAAACTACAATTTAACTGAAGATTTACTCTAACTTAGTTATTAATCCCATTGATTTATAATGGAATAGGTAAATAGGTAAAATTTTTGATTCAATATTTTAGATTTTTATTTTGTTCGTGAGTTTAGTCTTAAAGATTAGTCTCGGGATAGGTTGTTAATCCAAATGAACACTTTATATTTATGCACGCTGAACACACACGCACAGTTGTTAATACAAATTATCAATTTCTATTTATGTACGCCGAACACTTACGCACTCGCACACACACACACACACACACAATACACACTATGAACACACATGTGTATGTGTGTTCATAGTGTGTATTGTGTGTCGCATACACATACACCTTATATTTCACTTTTTGTTTTCTTTTCGTTTTGCTTCTCGTTGATTTTTTGTAAACCAAACATTTAATGCTAAATAAGATTTCAAATTGAATGCTGCGCTTGGGGGTGGGGACCTGGTGATTTGTAATACAGGTTAAATCCATTTCAAACACCAGCTCCTCACAAACATAATAATTTGTAAAGACCTTTTTAATGTGTAACCTGTAAGTTTTGTTATATTTGTATTTGTGAGGAGAAATATTTTTTTTTTTTTTTATTTATTTTTTTTTTAATAAAATTTATCGATAGGTATCTTCTGTGTTATATATTTTTAATCATATTTTTTTTTTTATATTTTTAACATTGCGTTGCTGTTTTCTTGACAAAATAGTACCAAAATCCGAGCTTCATCGAAATCGGCCCACCAACAAAAAATATGGCCGCCATCTTGGATTTTTTTTTTATTTTAACATTGCGTTGCCTTTTTCTTTTCAAAATAGTACCGAAAACCGAGTTTCATCAAAATTGACCCACCAACAAAAAGTACCAACATGGCACAACTAGGATTCGAACCTGGGACTCGATATCGGTAGCCCGGTGTTCTAACCACTCCATAAGCTACAGAAAGAACTAAACGTGATATTTATATAAATAATTATAATATTTTTGTTTCATTCATTCACTTTGCCGCGTCACTATTTATGTTTCGTCAAAACCTGACAACCCAGTAAACGTCAGATTACTTCGTCTAATTAAAAATCCGACTTTTTTTTATCAACACTCACACCTGATGATAAGTGGTGATAAGGCTGAAGGTGGAAGCGCACTCCTCCCGGAATCCTCAATCACTGAGGAACTGGCTATCTTATCTCTAACTGCCGGAACACAATATGCTGAAATATATGTATTCTGTGAACTGCTTTACGATTTTAATTTCTATTAAAAAGAAAAATAAATTAAGGCGGCCTCCCCATACATGGAAATGAAACTGAAAATTATTTTTTTCATCAAATGTATCCGTGTGGGGTATCTATAGATAGGCCTTTAAAAATGACATAAAGGTTACTCAAACAATTTTTCCTCAAAGTTTTGAAAGATAGAGACTTCCAAAATGAAAAATCTAGAAAAAATATACGCTGTAGATCGTAAAAACCCTTCCTGATCAGAAGGTCTAAGTAGCTAAATGTCCAACAGCGCAAAACGTCTGATGAGCAGTAAGTCTAATTAGCAGAATGTCTATGTAGCAAAATGTCCAACTATCAAATGGTCTGTATATCAGAACATCTATTTAGCAAAAAGTCATTTGTGAAATGTGTACACTCATCATAAAAAAGAAAAGTCATTTGTAAATTACATTACATTTATTTGAGAAAAACAAAATATGGATTAAAAAGCTAGTAGCGACATAAATATTATTAGGATATTAGGCGCACAAATTCCCCTGCATTTATTTACTTATTCTTTTGATATGACCAAGGTGTATCAAAAATTCAAAGGGACTATCTTTTTGGCCCTCAAAATTTTGCAGCTCTTTTGTATTTGACATTAAACATTAAATCGATCTTCCTTCTTTTATTTGCTTTAAATAACATATTCTTGTATTTGCGATCTTGCCAAAGCGCTTCTTTTCTAAGAGCTTTATGTAATTCTAATCAAATAGCATTCTTGACAATAAATTGTCAGCCACCATCAAAAAGATATGATTTAAACTACATAGACCAAAGAATCTGTAGGTATCTACAAATCTGTACGTACGTACATATTATAATTCCGTGTCCGTTTCCCTCCCGATGTAATTTGTGTGTTGAATTTTGTGCCTGAGTATCCAGACATTTTGATAATGTGACGATTTGCTAAATAGATGTTCTGCTATACAGACCATTTGATAGTTGGACGTTTTGCTACATAGACATTCTGCTAATTAGACTTACTGCTCATCAGACGTTTCGCGCTGTTGGACATTTAGCTACTTAGACCTTCTGATCAGGAAGGGTAAAAACTATCAACAAAAATTGGTTTGAACGAGATATAGTAAGCACTTTTGGGGGATATAAACCATTTTCAAAACGCTGTATGCATGTGTGACGCTCCATTTCAAAAGATATCCTATTAGCATTTGAACAGCATATTATTTCAGAAAAATGGAAAATGAAGTATTTAGAAAAAATCGACCCGTCCCATCGGAGCTAGTTGTGAGACGGGTAGATTTTTTCTAAATACTTCATTTTCCATTTTTCTGTAATAAAAATTGCATTGTGAATGCGAAAAACTAAAAATTAAAATAGCATATTATTTATTAAATTAAGCTACCTGCTTTGTATGTACTGTGTAGAAAAACTGTTTATTAAGAGACTGATATGAAATTAAATGAGTGGCGACACATCTGCTTTGGACAGAATTACCTGGCCTTAATTTTAAAGTGATATTAAAATGTATACTGTGTTTATATTGGTTCGCTTGTGGATCTAACTGCTGTCGTCTTGTGCTAAACCGTTACGTTCTTGCAGCCTGCAATCAAACTGTACCGTATTATCTCGCGGTAATCAAAACAATGGGAAAGATTTCAAAGAAGTTTGCATTTACTTAAGTGGCGGACGTTCTGTGAACTTACTTCGCAAAAAAGTTTTAGTCATATTTTCATGCAAAAAAGTGTCTTAAACTTACTACAAATGTAATAATCGAACAAGTAAAATCAGCAGCATATTCATAATCTATATATAAAACTGACTGACTGACTGACTGACTGACAGACAACGCACAACAGCAACTACCTACTAGGCGCAAGAAACTGAGGCATGTATGTTCCTTGAGGAGTGTAGGGGAGCACTAAGAGAGGATTTTCGGGAATTCCCCCTCTAAGGGGGTCAAAAAGGGGGTCACCGCAGACGAAGTCGCGAGCGTAGCGCTAGTTTGTTGATAAAAGTACATATTAAAAGTAATAAGAATTCCGTTTATTTCAATTGAAACTCAATCGGACAAACACTACACTCAGAAGTTATAGAAATATCAGAATTTAAGCAGTAAGTAAATACTTTAATTTTGTGAATTGAAATTTAACACTACAACACGCCGTGGGGTATACGCAAAGACAGTATTTGCCCTCACTATAAAAAAAATAGTACTTATCTCTCTATTTCTCTGTATTTTTAAGGAACAAATGTCATAATGTAATATTACTAACTAGAGAGAACCCTTTCCAATTACTGTGTCCTATTTTATTTAAATTCCTTCTTGCTCCGAATAGCTGTCACGATTGACTTGTCACACCTGTCGCCCACCACGTTTTTTACAGCTCACTAGCCCAAGAGATGATACCCGACCTTAATCGATTTAGTCTCTCTAGAAGATGTATGGCCTTGTAACATGGCGTGACGATCACACTTAGCCTATAATCCGTAACGACTAAGTATATCATACTAAAAATAACTTGTTTTCCCCGTCTTTTATAACATTATTCGTAACCGTATAAATGTTCTTGAATTTATAAATAAAAAGGACATGAGATTCTCTACTTTGCATAGCATTGACGATGTTGTGACTAGAGCTAATAACGAGTAGTAACGAATGTGAAGTTTATTATATATTGCATGAAGTAAATATAAAGTAATAAATCTGTTTTTTAAATACCTACATGGCCTTTAGCATTTACCTATATAGGAAGAAGGATGAATAGAGTTCTTTGAAATAGTAAATTGCATCATTAATATCCGGTCACATTCTAAGATCCTTTATAAGGACAATGCTCGTCGTGGCGTCAACGTTATGCTATACACTAAATATGAGAGGAGATTCAAAAGCTCATTATACTCGGAACACGATCACGACACCGCGACCGGGGCGGTGCGGGCACCGTCTCAGCGCCGCGCGGCGCTCCGTCAGCGGTCGCCGCGTTCCCATCGTTCAATCGGAACTGTAAATAGGTCGTGACTCGTGACAATTTGGAAGGACAACGTGACCGCGTGACCGAACTGGGCGATTGACCCGTCGTCGTCGGTCTTATATAGCTGGATTTTACGACGTCTCGGTATTAAACCACGTGTAAACGCAAGGAATAGTATCATTACTGACTCTACTTCTTATCGTTATGTTCACATTAGCATTCTTGAATACCTATTATTTCATTTCGCAATCAACTGAATCTCGTCCTCTATAGAACAGAGGTCAACGTCTACAACTCGAACCGCATCGGCCACAGCTGCATAACTCCACGTGGGAACATTCCGATAATAAATCATTTCTCTGCCGGTCTCAAGTCGCTAGTTCATGCCTGTACTCGTATGTGGCAGTATTTAACACGAGAATGGCTCGCGGAAGTAGCTCACAGAAGTGTCGATATTGTTCTCCAGTTTTCTCAGAACCCTTAACGGTAATGCAAATGTCCCTGTTGAACATACTTCCTGGGCGTAGGGCGTCGGACCGAAGTATACACGCTTGTTAACGCGGACCAAAGTTTGCTCACTCAGGACAGGACTACAGCAGGAATAGAAATACGATAGTACAGATAAGGATATACCAAGTCACGATGGCGTGTTTATCTGTTGCGCGAAACTAACATGCTGTGTAACGGATTTTTTGCTTGTGCATCGTGGCGATGCTGATACCCGCGGGCACGTACCTGCAGTACTGATAGGCTAGGAAGTAGTTGAGCTCGGGGCTGTAGGGGTTCATCCGCGAGATGAAGTACTGTACGCCGTCCAGCTGGATGGTCGTTATCCTCTGGGCTGAAACAAAACACACGAGACATTAATGCAACTAATGAATTCATTACATTATAGCATTTAATATACGTTCTTATAAGATAAAAATGTTGATACAACAACCGTTTTCTGCGTAAAGGATATTCTGTAGGAAGAGAGTACTTAACCATCCTAGATACTTTACTTTGAAAATGGATATTGCTCTATGCTTAAAATTTCTCAAATTTCTACACTAGCGGAACAGAAATATAGTTGATTCTAACAGTGTAGAAATTTAATTGATTCTAAGTTCTTTAAGTTTGAAAACTTTTATTTATAAGAAATAAAAGTTTTTCAAACTAAACTAAAATTCTATCTTAAGAACTTCAATGCAGCTAAACTGGGTAAGTGGCAATGAAACTGTATTGGATTAATGATATGAATATGACCCCGCACGGCCGCGTCAACAATTCCAATTGCTCCATTCTATTAACAATGAAAGATCCGATAACTTTTACATATAGTTTAATACGATTTTAGTAAAGAGTACAGAGTCAAATCAACTATCTTATGGGCGTGCACCTCACGTTACAACCACCGTCAGAATAGGCGGCCGCCCGGTGTTGCTCACTTCGGAATCGGATGCTAACAGTCGGCCATCCTTAAGGAGGAATGACCCTATTCCGATTCGGCCATTCGAGTGGTTTGTATGTCTCTATACAAAACAATAAGTACTTATACAATATCATTAAATGAAACATAACATAGGCAAAAATAAAACAAAATTAGGTTAAATTGAAAAACAATATCAACAATAATAAAGAAATGGTGAGAGAAAATAAAAGTAATAACCAATCCCAATTAATAAGGTCCCACGTCCTCTTAGTACGTAGTTAGCAAATAAGTTCCATGTCTGGTTGTGTTGGGTTGGGATGCCTGTAAACAAAATATGCGTTAAATGTAAAAATTGTGAAAAGTACAATGTAAAATTTACAGTGATCACCACAATTTACATGGCATGTTTCACTTTTAACAATTCACTATTAATACATCTCTAAATAGATTAGGGATCACCACAATTACATGGCATGTTTCAATATTAGTATATCGCTAAATAGATTAGTGATCACCACAATTACATGGCATGTTTCACTATTAGTATATCGCTAAAAAGATTAGTGATCACCACAATTACATGGCATGTTTCACTATTAATACATCTCTAAATAGATATAGTGATCACCACAAGTACATGGCATGTTTCACTAATACTACATCTGTAAATAGATCAGTGATCACCACAATTACATGGCATGTTTCAATATTAGTATATCGCTAAATAGATTAGTGATCACCACAATTACATGGCATGTTTCACTTATGAATAAGGAAAGCGACACTTACGCATATTTTTCCACAATGCTTCAGACATCAACTTTTAGACAACACATCGAATATCTTGGTCTAGTTGCTGACCTGAAACATTTTCTGTTGGGATAGGAGATATAACTTGGTAGGTTCATACTAAATAATATAATATAAAATAAAGTAAGAATATAAAAATAAAAATAAAGGAATGTTAGATAATACTAGATAAATGTATGTATCTACTTCAGTTCTCTATACATTCATTTGTGTCGCTACTACTGTCACTAATATTATCATTGTCATCGCCTTCAGACATAGTCATAGTAATCCACTTCTTTAGAGCATCAGCGGGGTAAATACTTTTATATTTCCGCTTCGCATGGCCCTCGATACTTGTGATCTCATACCTATCATTATTAAGAACAGCACTGATTTTATAGGGCCCTTTAAATTTGGGTAATAACTTTTTGCTTTTACCAGTTGCGGGGGTATGATAGTTCGGGATCATAACGAGGTCTCCAAGTGCAAAGAATTTGGTGGGTGATTTCTTACTATCATAATGAGCTTTCATTGCTATTTGGTTTTTCTCTAGATTTTGTTCGGCTAGCTTCCGAACAGATTCCCTAGCAGAATCCAAATCCCCCACACAAGAGTCTACCTCGGCTATGTTCTTATCAGACACGTGAGTATCTGAATCTGTTATATTCAGGTTTGTAGACGACGTTAATAATTGGTCTTGAGGATTTTTAAGGCTGTTCTGAATGGAATTTAAAACAGGACCTTCACTAGGATTAACAGTTCTATAACCAAATACAATCTCTGAAGGGGATGTACCGGTGCTTTTATTTCGGGTGTTATTCAGGCTCCATTGTATTTTATTTAAGTGTTCATCCCAGCATCTTTCATCACATCCATGATTAGATGTAGCAACTGATTCCAGTATCGTTCGGTTATATCGCTCAATCTGACCATTAGCGCGAGGTGTGGCTACTGCATTTAAAACATGTTTTGCTCCGATAGACTTAACGTATGTCCCGAAGATCAAAGATGTGAAACTAGTCCCCCTGTCTGATATTATAACTTTCGGACATCCAGTAATACTGAAAATCTCAGTTAGAATTTTGATGGTAGTTTTGCTTTTTAAATTCTTAACAGCTTTAATAAAGATAAATTTACTAAAACCATCAATGATACCTAATATGTATGAGTTCCCAGCCTTACTCCTAACAAATGGACCAAGATGGTCCATATGTAACGTATGGAATGGAATGTTCCCTTTGGGGATAGGATGAAGAAAACCGCTACTTTTGGAAGTAGAAGCCTTATTGTATGCACAGTTTAGACAAGCCGACACGTACTTACGTACAAATCGGTTCATCTTTGGGAACCAATAATCTTGCTTGATTTTGTCTAATGTTTTGTCTGCACCAAAGTGTCCTGCTTCATCGTGATTTAGCTGACATACACGCCACCGAGCACTGTTAGGCACGACCCATTTAAGGCTGTTACCTACCTTTCTGTATATCTTATTTTCTTTTATTTTGTAGTTATTTATGATATCCTTAATTTCGTTACTTTCAGTTTGTATTATTGATTTTATTAGTTTAAGTTTAGGGTCTGACATTTGTACTGACTGTAACCAATCCGAAGTTGTGATGTTCATTATCTCGTATGCGCGCATTTCATCTAAATCACTATGATCAGAATTTTGAACGGGGTTACGGCTCAGTGCATCGACATGACGCATATTTTCTCCCGGCCTATATTCAATACTAAAATTGTATTCTTGCAATAGCAGCCACCACCGGGCAATCCTTGGAATTAAATCCCGTTTGGTTAGGGTGGTTCTAATTGCGTTACAATCTGTATATACTTTAAATGCTATACCAATAAGGTAGGTGCGGAATTTATTTAACGAAAGTACGACGGCGAGTGTTTCTAACTCGTATGAATGTAAATGTTCTTCCTCTTTAGTCGTCTGTTTACTATAATAGGCTACCGGTTTTAATGGTGACTTTTCATCAGGTTTTTGTAGCAATATGCCGCCAATTCCTATCTTGCTTGCATCACAATGCACCTCTGTCAAGTATGTTGGGTCATACAAGGCTAATATGGGTCTTTCCACCAGTTTAGATTTTATTGTCTGGAAAGCTGTCTCTTGCTCACTACCCCATGCCCAAGGTACATTCGATTTTGTAAGTCTTGTGAGAGGTTTTGCGATACTTGCAAAGCCAGGTATGAATCGGCGAAAGAAACTTGCCAAACCTACAAATTGCCTGACTTGATGTACAGTCTTAGGAGTAGGAAAGGAAGCTACTGCTTCCGTCTTTTTGATTCCAGGACGTAACCCTTCATCTGACACCTCATACCCTAGGTAATTGAGTTTTCTTTCAAAAAAATGACACTTTGATATGTTTAGGGTTAAACCAGCCTTTTGTAAGGAGACCATAATTTGACGCAGATTCTGAAGGCCTTCCTCAATGGAAGCTGCTGGCGATAACAGGTCATCCATATAAGGAAGTGCTAAACTATATCTGTCTTTTCCAAGGGCTTTGTTAACCATATGTTGAAATACAGCTGGGGCATTGACTAGGCCAAAGGGCATACGAGTATACTCGTAGTGCCCGTCTGGTGTTATAAATGCAGTTAGATGTTTAGACTCCTCAGCCATAGGAATTTGATAATATCCAGATTTTAGATCCAAACTAGTAAAATAAGACTTCCCACTGAGGAGATCTAATTGGTCATCGATAACTGGCATTGGATACGAATCTTTTACAGTTTTCTTATTTAAGGCACGATAATCAATGCACAAGCGGTATTCACCGTTTTTCTTTTTGACCAATACGATCGGACTTGAGTATGATGAATTGGATTCTTGAATTATTTGGTTATCTAAAAGTTCTTTAACCATATCTCGCACAACCAATCTCTCACTGTGAGGGAGGCGGTAGGGCTTATATGAAACTGGTGTATTGTCATTCAGTTGAATGTGCATTTCCGTTATATGCGTAGTTCCTAACTCACCCAAATCTAGTGCGAAACAGTCTCTAAATTCATTAACTAAATCCAATAAACACTGTTTATGTTCTTGTGACAAGTCACTTCCTACATTCAGCATATCAATCGTGATCATCTTGTCATACTTAGTGATATGGTTTGGATCAAAGTTGGAAAGAGTTATTTTTTTTACCTCAAATTCTGTAGGGGTCTTCAAAGGTGTAGCTTTGGTTATCGTTGGTAGAAGTCGAGCTCGTGTTAAAAGTCTATCCTTCCTCAGAGTAACGCCTTTCTTTTCAAAACTTACTACAGGTATGTACCCTACACCGTTTTCAACATAAAAGGCGCCTGGTAATGTAATAATTTCTTCACTGTCTTTAAATGATATGTTTCCAGGTACATAAATATGTCCCGTGTAGTTTTCGTTGCCAAGATGAATCTTCACTATCTGCATATTGTTGATGGTAACATCTTCGGCAAGATATAATCGTATTTTCTCCAGTACTGAATCATCTGAGTATAGTACCAAACTAGAATTTGTTTTGAATGCGGTAACAGTTGGTAGCTCAGTAACATTCTGCCCAATAAGTAGATCTGTATTCAGAAACTCGTTAGGTACTACAAAAGCTTCAACATCAGTTTCAACGTAATCGATTTTTAAATCGATGGTTATTTTTCCAAGAGGTTTCAGAGTACCGGAGGCAAAACCTTTTAACAGTGGAATATCTGAATGCTCTATCTGGAGTCCTAGTTCATCGACTACACTTTTCTTTATTAGAGTGCACTGACTGCCGAAATCTACAAATGCTAGTTTTCTTTTGTCGTTAACTTTGATAGTCTTGTTGTATATAACGTCACTAATACCGCGTTCAGTAATAATGCGTTGTACTTTATTAGAGCCGCTAGTGTTGTCTGTATTTAACGTAGCTTTATTAGAATTAGTTGTGTTCGGTTCACGTCTACAATATTCAGAACGATGGCCCATACGGGAACATTTGCCGCACATTTGTTGTTCTTTTCGGCATTTTGGTGCAGTGTGCCCAGGTTCAGAGCAGTTGTAGCAAATAGGTATAGTAGAGTTTGATGACTTGACATTTCTAGTAGAATTAGTATTTTTTGAAATTGGTGTATCGGATTTCATGGGTAAATTTTTTTTGGCGTCTTTGTATAGATTTATTGGCTTCGCAGAAATGTTACGTAAATATTTCAATAGTTTGTTTGGAGATTTAAAGTTTGCCCCTTGGGCATTTAGCTTAATATTTTGATCAAAAATGCCGTGGATTATGCAGTCAACTGCCTCTTTGCCTTTGATATTACAATGACTCACTAATTTCGCCTTCTCATAAAAATATTCTTCAAGTGTCTCGTCTCTGCGGCTTCTACGTGAAAGCATATCGAATAACTTATCAGCATAATTGCGATTATCCGGAAAACTTGCGAGCATTTTTCTTTGCCATTCTTTCCAAGTAAACTTGACAGACGATAAGCCCTCGTACCATTGTCGAGCTAACCCGGATAATTTCGGTAATGCGTGAAAGATGGTTTGTTTATCGCTCCATTTATATATGGAGGCCGTCTCATTCACCTTCTTAAGCCAAGCTTTTGTCGATTGGTTCCTATGGCTCGGGTCAAAATTGGGTATGACGTCTTGTGCACCTACGAAAGTGTTCCGTCCATGTGAACTAATAGCATCGATGAAACGTTCCATGACACTACGATCTCTATTGCTATTTTTACTATAGTGACGGTACCTGCGTCGACTTTTTGAACTAGGCTGTCTATATCTCGACCTAGATCGGCCAGAGCATGTAGAGCTTGAAAGGCTGCTTAAAGAGCTATTTCGGTCGCTACTTGAGGATTGTGTCCGTACTGAGTATCCATTACATGCAGAATCACTTCCTGAACTAGGATATCTTAAGATCACACTCCTTGATCTTTTAGTTCGATAACGCATTTTCTCTGATCGAGAGCGACTTCTACCCGTGCGTTTCTTTTGACTCCGTGGTACACGGTTAGTTCGGGAGCGATTACGTCGGGATTTACGTGATTTTATGGTGTGATATCTCGATCGTCTACGTGTTTCTTCTCGTACAGGAGATGGTGATTGTTTTCTCTTTCTACACATTTCAGCGGATAGTTCTGGGGTGTATCTACTCTTAGAGCGGTCCGACATTGCGCTCTCGGTAAGTAGTTTCTTTTTAGTTTAATGTGTAATATATATTATTGTAAATACTAAATAATTCATAAGTATAGGATATGTATACGTATATTTAGTTGGGGAAAAGGAGAGGTGAAAAGTAAGACTTCATTAGTAATAAATCTATTAACATAATCAGTTCTTTATTCGTATTGTGGCTATGGGTATTTAGCGAAAGAAATTACCTAATGCAAAATAAAAACAAATGAAAGTTAAAGAGGTAGCATAGAGTATTTATTTTATTTTATTTTGTATCTTTAATCTTTAAGATTTATAAAGCAATAAATTGAAGGTAGGTATCATAATTAGTTTATATTTTCATGAAATCATATGCACAATAATTCTTATGCATTGTGCATACAAACATGACTGGTATAGTAAATGTAAAAGAAATGGAGATCATATACCAGCCCATTGTTATTCAGAATAAAAAGTTTTTTTTTTTTTTAGTAGATTCAAATATATCTACACAGGTACACCTATTGAGAGATACCCAAGATGAATCGCTTACAAAACCAAATAAGTTCATGATATATTATATGAATGACCATAATAGTCACCATTAAGCAGCATCATAGACTAAATAATATCGTGTTTTTATCTTATTTTCCCAACTATTTATTTCATAAAAATAGATAACAGTTTAAAAGTCCGATACATAACTTAAATCTGTTAGATTTTAGTTTTTATATTTTTATTAATTAGTAATAATTTTATCAACCCAACTACGTTTCCTATCTGTGTAGTCCGTGTAGATGATGACTTATTTAAAATATGTGTTTGTCGCTACGACTTGTCGACATACGACACCCGTAACGTAAACATAACTTGTGAGACGCGTAACGTAAACACTACATCCCGCAATGTACTTAGGTACTGTTCCCTAACCGAGTTTAGAACAAAATAACATCATCTTTTCATCACTATTACTTTCATTCATTCAAAATAATCTGAGCTCCCAATGTGGAAAAAAAAAATCTAATTTATGAGTAGGTATTTATTTAGGTAAGTAATACCATAAGTACCCAACTAAAGTAATAACCACGTATTTCATTTTCAAAATACTTTGTAAGTATATAGTTTGATTTTAATCCTAATCATCGTGTTTTAAATAAAATATCATTAGTCATATCAATATAACAGTAATAAAATTACTTAGTTTAAAATCTGGAACTGAACTATATCGAAAATAAGTATCGAGTGCGTTTAGTTCTCGTCGTAAAATATTAGAAAAATTAAGATAAATTTATACATACCGATGTCAGCACTTTACTAGCCTATGGATTCCTTTATTATTCCACTTCTGAATTATTAACAATGAAAGATCCGATAACTTTTACATATAGTTTAATACGATTTTAGTAAAGAGTACAGAGTCAAATCAACTATCTTATGGGCGTGCACCTCACGTTACAACCACCGTCAGAATAGGCGGCCGCCCGGTGTTGCTCACTTCGGAATCGGATGCTAACAATTCCATTGATTCAACGAAACTGCCCTATATACTTATCATTCTTATGAAGAGCATTCATCGACCGCTAGGCGGTTTAAAAATTCAACTGCGTCCATGCATACCTAATCAGAAGTATCATTGGTTGACCTACTGCAAATGTTTGAAATTCACAGTCGTTCGTGACCTGTCATAAAATCGCACTTTTACAAAGCGCCAGTTCAATATAAACGTATACACGTGTATTACATACAAACTGCATTATGGTTGCGGTCAACTCGCCGCCGCGCGCCGCCCGGCCGGTATAGCATAGCTAATTAATTCAATGTCCATGTCTTGCTGCGGTCAACCGCAAGTTTTATTGCTTCCTAATTTGGCAATGCAATGAAAGCGATACGTTATCAACAATATCAACGCTTTTAAAATGTCTTAATTACATTATGTCAAGCATCCATAAATAAATCGTCTCGATACATAAAGTCAATGAACATCATCTCTCTAATCCCGTAATCCCACGCAATAGTAATTGTATGACTCAATCTTATCGATATAGCGTAATCATTGTGACTATTGTAATATTGGGTGAAGCTGCAATTTGTGTCGTGGAGATAGGTGTACAGACACAAAGAGCGGTGAATGACACCGGAGAAATGCAATGTCATCCTTTTTAAAAAGCACGAAGCGACTTCAGCCGTCGAGATTGAGCACTCGTGAGCATCCACGAATACCATAATGAACGTAATCTTTAAAGTTACTGACGCAGTAAAAATATTTCATTATGGGTATATCTTAAACCTCTGGAAATCTAAGTTATAAAATATTAACCAATGCGGCAAAATGCTAATTCCAGGGGACGCAATAACTCTTCATGGCAATGAAGGATATACAGGAGGGGACAAAGAAAATCCTAGATCTTGATCGTTTTGATCGTGTATTGTTGGATTTCAAAAGCCAGCCTTCAAGCCTGTTTGTTTCTTAGGTCTTATAAGAAGCGTTGCAAGCTATGAAGCTCGTCAGAATTACAGTTTATCAGCGAACGACCGCTCTTCTAAGGGGGGGCAGCTGCCCCTCCATGCCCGTACCTCACTACGCCTATGCTTCATGGGCTTATAAAGATTAAAACATCCTGTGCATGAAGATGTAGTACATGAAGAGGCTTGATTGCCACCAGTGCGAAGATTAGTAATCGCTAGTAAACGTATCCTGCAATCAGCCAGCTTCGGGTAAAATGTTTGCTGAGGAAGTACATTTATTTCTCTGAGCTAATTTAAACACTACCCGTTTTATTATAGTATGTAGTTAGGTGACTTGTAGATTGATGTTGGATACCAGTTTGACTTCTAGCATTTGTATCGCGCTTGAATTAGCAAACTAATTATAATCCCCCTTGAAAGTATTAAGTACAAATATAGCGATGTCAATGCCTATTAATATAGATAGACTGATTCTATCTACTCTTCCATGACAATGTATCCAAAATCGAACAGATGACTCCAAGGGAGGAATATGAAATATGTTTTTTCGAATCTTATTAGTATGTCAACTTAAGTTTTGATTTTAAGATAATATCTATAGTTTAATTAAATTGTGATTGTTTTAGAATGAAACAATAAAAAAGGGAAGTAAAATAGGCAGCCGTTACAATAGTATTAACTTGATGTTTTGATAACTTTATCTACTAACGTTTTGTGCACAAAAGTCTCGCAGCAATCAAATTTGTCGACTAGAAAAACATTCGAAGGACCATTCCATTCAACAATAAAGCCACTTGCTTCTATTTGTAATATACGGCACACGGGTTAGGTTCACTGAAATGAATAAGAGTACTTGTCCTTTTAAAGCCGACACCGGCTACGTTGAACTCGAGAGTCAATTGTATAAGATATGGCGTATGTAGATCGTTAAGAGGCGTAAGTCTACAACTGGGCTTTACTCCAACTATTAGGGGCTTAGAGCCTGCGATTGGAATCCATGCATAATGTAGCCTCATGCATAAACGATGTCGCGCATTACTCGCAGACTTCTCTTTTTACCTTTTATACGATCTCTTCACCGATGAATGCTGTATTCTGAAGTCTATTTAATAGCCTTGGCCATTTATCTTTACAATATCGCGTGTATCTTTTCCCTATGTCTAACACTGTTGCGACGTCGTCTTTGCCATATTTTATGAAAAAACTTTACGAGCCATTCCGACTTGAAGAACGGTGGGTGTTGTGGTATATTTAAAAGGCCAAGTAGTTTAAACAGTCCCTAATCGTTTGGAACAATGTCTCCCGGAAAAGTCTCAATTCACTATCCATTTGCAGATATTTTAAACACACGCTCTAACATGGTTGTTATTTTTATGAATACAATATGTTGTTGTCGGTACATTCTATCTCTCAAAGTACAAAACCTAGAGTATTTTGTCATATTAATTAGTGTTCTCGTGAAGAGACTATTAAAACTTATTGTAAGGTATCCGAGTATATCTTCCATATTAAATATTTCCACCCATCTTCCATCCACTAATAAAATGTGAAGATGTTTTTGTCTCCAGAATGATGGAATAGAAATTCATAAAATAGATTCTCTCTTGCGGCCAACAGCAATAAAAACTAAGTACAAGTCGATTGCAAGAAATTTCTTTAAATATGATACATAACGGCGATATATTGGCGTAAAAGGCGATCGTTAGTCGCTTAGAAAGTGGTGGCGGGTTGTGAGACGACTCCGAGCTCGGAAGGGCTACAATGAGGAGCTCGCGAGGCGGGTCACGTCGCGTGAGTCAGCGCCCGCGCATACTGATGCGGCAGACGGGCGTCGTAGCCACGCCACGCTTTGACGACGATATTGGATTCACGATCACAGTTTTGCTCGAAAACAACCGAAATTTAATACAAAAATTACTATTAGTTAAAATTAACCGTTTAATATTGATAAAAAAAATGCCATTTTAATCTATCGGTAAGTACTTATAAAGATGAAGAGTTTGTTTGTTTGAACGTGCCAATCTCAAAACTACTGGATCGGATTGATTTTTTTTTTTTGTTTTGGATAGTCCATTTATCGAGGCAGGCTATAGACTATATAACATCACGCTACGACCAACAGAAGCGGAGCATTAATGAAAAGTGTTGCAAAAACGGGAGAAAATATTTCTATTCAGTAGGTTTTTCCTTTTCCTCAAATTACTGCGGAGCACAGCTTATCCAAAAATAATTTTACATTGCATTATTTTAAACAAAAAAAATCAAATCTTTCCTGAAACTTATAGGAATAACTTTCAGTTTTCAAAGCTTTTCGGCTATTAACAGGTCTCACTGGAATTAACAAAACATCAATTTTATCATACGAAAAGTACCTACCAGCAGCATTTTAACCGGCCGGCGCGCGGCGTCGGTCGTCTAATGCCGGCGATATCCGGCTGATCTGCCGGATGCTAACGGCGCGCAGACCAAAACTCAAAGCCCGTCACCACTCATAAATATGGATGGACTGATTCAAGGATCCATTTGGAAACTATACAGTCTAGATATTTTTAGACTTATTAGTTGGGTTTTTTTTTCTTGCGATTTTTGTATCAAAGTCGAGGATACCTTTAATTTTTAGGTCTAGTTAGACAACATAAAGTCAAACATACACTATACTTTATTAATCAAGGTAAGTATTCTATACTTAATTCTCGTGTAAAAAATTTACTGTTTAAGTTTTATACTTACTTTTTTCACGGCTTTGTATTTTTCTCACTCAACTAAACAGAAATTATACAACATGGAAAGGTTTGATCAATAAAAAATATAAGAATAAAATTTTCCGAACGATAACCACGTTGCCATTTATGTTACTATTCATGTGAGGTTGGTTCCTTCCATGAATAATCTCCAACACGTACAAGAGACGGGACGTGATTAATACTTTGATCGATCAGCTGCTTAGTCATTTTGATTTCAGTCTGGCAATACTGTCACTAGTTTGAAATGGAAGTCTCCTACCTTATAGCAATTAACATTGTTGTTGTAAGAACAAACTCGTTCAGATTTTTTAACAAGCCTTAGAATCAATTTAGGTTTGGTATTTGATAATTTTATGGTAAGTATTTTTTTTATTTCAGAATGACAAGTAGTTTATAAATAATTTATTATTTATATTAATAGGGGAGCCCAAGAGGGGAATTTGTGGATTTACTGAAGCGCGGCAGATTACCTTACAATGAGATACCCTGCATCATGTTAAGTATCTCTACAATATACGAGTATATAATTGTATTATATGAGCCCTTTATCTAGAGACGGAAAAAAGTCGTTAAAAACGATCTAGTGTCGAAATTGGCAGATTATATATTTTACCGCGCTCAAAAACGCTGAGATGATGTTTTTGATGATTTTTTTTTTCAATCTGTGACTCTTTCACTCTCTTACGTTAAACACAAATAGCCAGATTTTTTAAAATATACACTTGTTAGTATGTACGAATAATTTACCTATTAGTCTGATGCTCTTGACTATGTTTGTTTTTGTTTACATTTTTGACAATCTGTAACACTACAGACTTACTTGCCTATAATCTCCCTCTCCCCACCGCTGAAAGGGCTTTATCATATAAACTTCTTTCTTCCTGCCATCTTACTTTCAAAATCTAATACGCTCGACTTACTTTACATATTCCCCTCTTGGGCTCCTATATAGTCAGTTAACTTTCTGAAATTTTCTCGAGAAAACATGAAATGTTATTTATTTCGTAATAACTCAACAAATGTTCATTATAAACAGTTTTGCTACGAAAAACAGGACGTCATGACTCCCTTCATACTCAACCGTGGTCGGTTTTTATCGACATTACGATCATAGTGCTCACTCTATGAATTATTAATTTGAGTACAAACCAGTGTCGTCCAGTAGGTATAGTCCTCAAACCAACGACCATTATGACTCATTACCGAGTGTTGGTAGAGTTTACTGATATCGCCCCGAGAATCACACGTATAACTTACAACGGTTAACAACTTCCTTCCGTTTCAAATTGAGGTTTTGTTTTGTGTTCTGTATTTTCAAAAACATAAAGGAATATTTATGTTGTTCTTACTTACTTCTCTGCAATCATGCAGATAAAAAATATGTTTTATTTTTAGCGATGAATAACATTTTTCTGAGGAATCGCTCATCAAAAAGAAACTATTGTAATTGCCACAACAAATAACAATAAACTATTTTAAATCTTATAACTTGTTCTGACTTTTCATTAAGTACTTATATCAATTCATACATTTATTACTAACGTCTTTTAAAAATAAAATACTTAAGTACGTGTTTTGTGTTTAACTTTACAAAAATATAAAAATTTTGTACTAACAAATTTCAATCGAGTAAGATACAGTGGTCGATTTGCCAAAAACGCCAGCGTTAACTTTCAGTATTCGAATCCCGCCCGCGTCGAAAGATCCTCATCTTTATCCATAAACCGCTACAAATTATAAACAAGAACAAGTAGTAGCAATCAAGAGACGTTCATTAGACATACTTCCTATTCTGTTGAAAACCGCTCCTAATTTGAATCGTAGTGAATATTCAACCGAAGTAACGGGACTCGTATAGGCGCCCGCCGGCTCCCAGCCAACAAAGCTAACCAGGGTTCAAGTAACTCCGGTAATTCAATTCTGTAACGCCTATCAAGGCCCCATTGTAATGTCACCACAGCAATGCAACAAGAAATCTGTTTGTACTACCACTGCCAAAAAACTGGTAGGATCACTTCATAATGCGCCGTATTCAATGGCATAATAGTAACTAATCATCATTAAAAGAGTAAGGTATATTGTATAATAGGCAGTTCAATAGTCGTCTCGTTTTAAAACGCTTGAGTTACCGACTGCAATTACTGTAATTAGCATTGTATCAGAGAGTAGTAAAGGTCTTCCAATTAATAAAAAACTTAGAAAAAGGATGCAAGGGGTTATTCAACTTGTACTTTCATAAAAAACTAGACACTGCGAAGATTGCGTGTTTTCGCGCCACTTATGTCTACAAAATATGTCATGTGAAAAGGCCTGCAAATAAAAAAAAGTATGATGAACTAAAACACAATAGTATTAAGGATATTAATAAATACTTAACGCGTTGAAACTTAATTGCTATGGTCCGATAAAATTTACTGTTTTGCGTTATAGTACCTGATGAAGTCCGTTGAATATTTTATAGCCTAGTTTTATTGTACAGTTTACAGTCTTATTGATGTAGGTATATGGTTCCTTTCGGGGTCGTGGTCCAACTGCTACGTTCAACCAGTTGGACCACGGGCCTTCGATAGGGGCAGTGGTCCAATTATAATGTTAGTTGGACGATGACCACATAAGTTGACCCATGGTCCAACTGGCAAAATGGTTATTTGAAACTTATATTTTTATTGTGATTAGAAAATAAATAATATCAAAGCGGGATCCATGCATAATCGCGCATCAATTCAATAACTTTGTTGTTACGATACTTGAGAACGTCCGTCTGTGTCTTTACTACATTGTGTAAACCCTCATATTATAAAAACTGATGGATGTATACCCTATTATATCGCATGTCTAGGAACGTGGCCTGCTGGGTACGCGGTTGTTTTGCTCTTATAGGGAAACTGTCCCTAGAGCCAATAGGCCCAGCGCAGGCTCAGACACTTAAGGGGCCGGCGACACGTCAGTCTCCCATACAAACGAAATATTAAAATAATTTAAAATTTGACCATGGTTGACTGTACTTGTGATGTTTTTCGGATTATAACAGTATTTATCTAGGTCGCTTTTAAAAAATATCCAAAATATCTATCCAATAAAAAAAATTAGGCCAATTATATTTTTCCATACAAAACTACAATTCGCATTTATTTTTAATTGGGTAAGTACCTATTTTGTTTTCTTATTTTCTTAATCTAAATAACATCCCAAGTACAAAAAAAGCTCAGTTTTTTTATTATTTTGGTACTTATTTCGATTGTATGGGAGACTCATTTTCGCTGACCCGTCGCCAGTATCTTAACATGTATGTTTAGAGAACGCGCTTAATTTTCTGCCTTGTATTTTTGAAGTAAAACTTCTTTACGCACACTTGACTTGGGGTAAGCTGGCGTACGGAAGTGACAAGAGTTACAACGGAAGTAAAGTATAAACTTTAAAAAGGTTTTACTTCAGTCGTGTGATCTAAAGCACACTCGTTTTTTTATACTCTTTGGATTCAAATGCTTTGATTTAGTGTATATGATAATTATGTTTTCAAATATTTCTGAAGTGTGTTTCGAACTTTTTCATACCGATAAGTAAAAATGTTTTTCTTCGTCGTACAATACCATTAGTATCGTAGGTGTATACAAAATGTTTTCAGACCATCTCCAATAGAAAATCTAAAAAGTCATCTCAAGAAATATACATACATTGTATTTGATAGCAATGAAAAAGGATTAAAGGCTATGTAAAAGCTTGTAACCGCAAACCGTAGCGCGTAGGCGCCAGCCGGCTGAGCCGGCGCATTGCGGCGTTACATAACGCAAACCAGTCGCGCCCCGCCCCTTACTTACACGCGTTCACGATCACGGCCGCCACAACCTGGCCACTAAATTATATTATCCCTATGCCTAATCCTGCTAAATAGCATTAACCAACCGCTGAACCATCTCAAAGCGGCGCACTCAAAGACACGCCAGTATTACCAACGCGTCCTTGATGATCCAATGGAATCTGCCGACCGACACTCATCATCGAATTCTAACTTAATGTACTGTAAAAAATGTGCAATTTGAACGTCTATCGAAACTTCTTGATTACTCGCGTCCGTGAGAACAACGATCGGATTGTTCGCGGTCGGATAACGATCGAAACGCAAAAAAGGGATCGGGAGATAATAACGCGAGAACGAACCGGCCAAGGACGGCCGCCCGGCCCTGGAATGCATCTACCGAACTATTTTTAGTAATCAAACCCGATGCCGACCTGATCCCGGTCCGGCGACCAACCAGATAAATAAGCGTCCGCAAATACTTAAATATACGCTTCATAGCTACACTGTCATGTTTCTAAATGGCATATGTGGCGCTGTTTATCTATCAATGAAAATATCTTTTCATGAAATCAACTTATGATTAAATTGACATATTGCCTAAAAACAGATTTTAAAAACCCTTTTTTTTTAGGAGTAAATACTTCAATAATATAAGTCTATCATTAGTTCAAACTTTCAGTCAAATCACTGCTCTTTAAAACATAATGCTTAAGTCATGCATGCTATAACATATTTCTTTAGAATCCATCGAAGTACTGAAAATTAAATATGTTGATAATTACAAATGCAAAATGCTTGTAAAGTTCAACCCTTTATATCCCAGTTGTTGACTAAATGCCCCATAAGACACACATCTTACTTTTTCTCGTAGCAATTCTTAGCGCATTTCATCACGATTCGTTTGAATAATAGTCGGTAACTTGAGACGGTCGCTAGATCCTACCACCTGTTGCTCACGACAACATTACTTAGAATTATGGTGGCAAAAAACAAATCCGTAGGCCTATAATGTAACCCCTATAAATTAAGCTTACTCCTTACGATTTACGACAATGGCATGTGGCTTAACGATTTGACCCTTAAGCTTCTCGATGGGATAATCTTAAACCTTAACGACATTGGAAGTAGTCGGGACCTTTAATATGATAACAATGTTAAAGTTGTTGAATTCATTACGACAGTAAATCTGTCGATGAAATATAGACAAAAATGGGACAAGAAAAGCAATTGGACCAAACTAGAGTTAGTGCACATGTTAGCGTAAATGAGCGTGAAACTAATAATGTTGATGATCATAATATTCATGATTCATGGAGTCGAGCCGAGTTATGTAAACTTCGCACTTGATCAAAACAATGACCCGGCGCGTGAATAAATCTAAACTCCAATTTAGCATTAGACTTGGTGAACGTTAGTATGACTAACCTCAGAAAAAGATAATATTGCCAACACGTGTAAGAGATTTATGTTATGAGTATTACACCATAGTTTTGTGATATTTTTTTCATTGAATATACTTAAGTCAAAGTAGATATTATTTAAATTTTTACTTTTTTGCATTCACAATGCAATTTTTATGGTTGAAAAATGGAAAATGAAGTATTTAGAAAAAATCGACCCGTCTCACAACCATCGGAGCTGGTACTTATTGTTTCTTACGGACAATGATAAATTCAGCTTGTAAGAAATAGTTATTAATTTGCTGTGCAATCTTGAGTGTCAAATATTAAATGCAATATGGTAAATGTTCCCCTTTTCTACTGTAAGTAACGGTACTGCTAGTAAAAAATGAATAATGCTCTCGACTAATCTGTAGTTTAATTTTATTAAAATTATACTCACTTCAAAATACCCATTAAGTACTTGTTTTAGAAGAAAAGTACTTTTAAATACTAAAGTTTATAATAAAGTTACTTTTACTACTACTAAAGTTTATAATACTTTGCCTTTACAATTTCGTGTCTTTGAAACAATTATTTTTATAATAAAATAAGGGCTGTAAACGCAGGTCAACAACCTGCCGGGTAAAGTCCTGAGACCCGAATCCCACAGTAGGATTACTGGTCGTTCTATTAGTACCTATTAAGCTGTCACAGACTGATCAGGGAGACGAGCATGAAAGGAAAGCTTCGGTTTTTGCTTGGATGGTCATGTACTCATTTACCGGACGTATCGCGATTTGCCCTCGCCGTGTTTGACGGACAGGACTCCATATCGAGTTACAAGCGGCATGATAACGTTGTATGCAGCTAGCGTCGCCGCGCGGCGCGGGCGCTGCGCCGGCCGATGAACCCCGCACCTGTTGGCTCCCTCCTCACCCCCTCACTATTTTTTCCCAACGCTGACTTCCGTTGTAGCGTTTTTGCCGACCTGTCGATAACCCGTCGGATAACCGCGGACACGGCTCATTAGCGGAATCGCTGCCTGTCACGTTGATTGGAATAAATCGTCAGGTTTTCTCACAGCTCCGCCGTGCTCAGACTCAAATGAGGTAATCCACCTCCTAATAAATGTTTACCGACTAGACAACTGCGAATTTAATGTGTTTAGAGAATCGTGCGATTGCAATTTTGGGAATGGACGGAAAATTGGCTTTGTCTTTTACTTTTGCTGCTTTTTAGAAGCCCATGCGCATTTGAAATTATTTATCGGATTAAACTCGATGAATAAGTTTAAGAATCGTGAGGTAATGTTTATGGTAATATGCTTGTATACAATGAAAACATTGTAATAGAAAGGAGGCAACAAGTATCTGAAAGTCGAATGCATAGACATGAGTTGGTCGGCTGGTGCCCGAGGAGGAGCAGGCATTGTTCTGTCGGCATACCTGCGCCTGCGCGCGCGCACTTGAGTCAACACGCCAACCGACCGACCCGCGGCTGCTTTACGCCGAGCTTTCGATGTCACGCCTCCTGTTTTGTTGATATTACTTACAGTTTACAAGGGATTATAGAAATTTTATTGAGTGTATCGCATGCACGCTCGTATAGGTAACGCAAATGCAGTTGTCGTTACAACGAAGTTCTGCTTATGATTACGACCAAGCCTTTTAACGAACGTTGTGTTGATTAATGTGTCGTACTCTATAGTATTGTATTTTTTAACCTCTAAATAAGTATTGTACGTGTAACCTTTTACAAAGTAGAAAGCCATTTTAAAACCTTTTTTCAAACATATGTAAGTAAAAAAGCAGTCTCCGTTACTCATTTTCCAAGCTTCGATCAACAGTACCAACTGATAACCGGTTGGAGTGTCAAAAACTGCAGAGCGAATAAGAGCGCGCTTCAAAGAGTGCGCTCTTATTTCTTATCGATTCCTGTCAGTTTTGACGTAAGATGAGTAGGTAACATTCGTTCGTTACATTTTTCTCCGTTTAAAACAAAGTCAGTCGGTACTGTAGTGGTGCGTTGCACCACTGCTAACTTATTAGGTAATAAATAAAAGAATTGATTCACTTTCAAGATAATTATTCCTATTGGATATACTATATATTACATAGATCAAACAAGGGATCCTGCCCTGAGGCGGCCTCAGCTAGACTCTGTCAAACCACTATTTTATTTTTATTTTTTCTTATAACTACATTCTATTAAGTGGTTTGAAATCAACATCCTCCAAACAATATCATAGCATAGCCATAAACATTTCTTACTAAATTGTTCACGGAGTACAAATACACTCTACAGTACAGCTGTACCATATTTGAGTTTTGTTTTAGTTCGCGAAGCGTTACCGGTATCTAGTAGTCCTAGCGGTACACCCCAAAATTCAGTAAAATGCTCCAAGCGGTGTTAAAGGCATGAAAATCGGAACGATTGATCTTTAAGCCATAAGAATCCATTTGACCCGTAGCACGAAAAAAAACGTAAAGGGAGAGGAATTATGACGTCATCTTTTATTTGTATGGGGGAAAACTCTTTTTTTTGTTCTGAAACCTATCGTGTAAGGTATCTAATGAAAGGGCTATAGTAGTATTGTTGATGGAAGTTTCCAAATTAAAATTATCTTTTTTATTTGTTAAACAATTCATTATGATAATAATATGTGTAAATTAACTACGTTTAGGTGTAAAATGTTAACTAATAAATTCGGTGAATGAACATAAATAATTACTGATAAATTTACTATCGAATAAATGATTTGATCTTATTTATGCAATTGTTAATTTACTTATCCTACCACCGTCATCAAGTTATCTTTTACATGACATGAACGAAAAGGTCAAGGAACGAATGGCTATATCTCTACATAATATAAACAAAGGTAACTTTCTGCCGTATGTACCTACGCTTAATTAAATTAAGCTTTCAAGCTGAGCAACGGATTTTAATGTATTTTTCATCTCATCTCATCTCTCATAACACAAAGTTATTAAAGAGGAAGATTTAAATGGGCATTGATTTAAAGCGGTAGTTGTATATTGTACTTGGTAGGTAGATGGATTTTATAAACCGCATTACGACTTTTATTTATACCAAATAAAAAAATAAAAAATGGGGGCTCCCCCATACATGGAACTGAAACTAAAAAAATATTTATTCGTCAAACGTAATAGGTACGAGTGGGGTGTTTATAGATATGACTTTATAAATTGCATTAAGTTTTCTTAAACCATTTTTTCTCAAAATAATTCTTTTGAAAGATAGTCACTTCCGTTCCGCTCAGTGGTAAAAAAAATCCACTCTACCTTTTAACTTTTAAAATAAAAAAGTGAAAAATCTAGAAATAATAATTTGCTCACCGTGAACTGCCGAACTGTGTATCTAACTGCCGAACTATGTATCTAACTGCCCATTCCATCATTTTACTGGCTATTCATTTATTACACTGCTTGAATAATTTTTGAGCCTTCATTGTAGGATGAATTAACCGCTAAAGAGCATGGAAGATATTTGTATGGGGTTTGGTATACCTTACGTCACCCAAGAGAGCCCCACTATGGAGAAATCAAAATATGGTGGCCAGTTATGAAACATATGGCAATAGATAGACAAAGTCCATACAAACTAAAAATGTATTTTAGTAAAATCTCGAAAACGGTATACTTTCGGAGATATTATAATTACTTTTGTTTTGAAAAAAATCTTAAAAAATGACACTTAGATACAATAACTGCCTTTATTCATCATCGTATCAGCCTATCGACGTCCACTGCTGGATAAAGGCCTCCCCCAAGGAGGTATACCTAAAGTTTCCCCAAGAGAGCCCCACTATGGAGAAATCAAAATATGGTGGCCAGTGATGAAACATACAACGCCCTGTAAAGATATACAACCCTGTATATCTTTACAGGGCGTCTCACGATTATGCTACATATAGGAAACTAACTTTCCGCCCGCGGCTTCGCCCGCGTGGACTTCACGACGTTATCCCGCAGGAATTTGATATTTTTCCGGGATAAAAAGTAGCCTATGTTCCTCTCCAGGCTACAAAGTATCTGTGTCCCCAATTTCAGCCAAATCCGTTCAGCCGTTTTGGCGTGATTGAGTTACAAACATACAAACATCTAAACATCCAAACGTCTAAACTTTCACATTTATAATATTAGTAGGATAAGTAGGAAGTATCTCAAATATTGTAGATAGAAAATTTTACTGAAAGAAACTAAGTATCCCTTTATTTTTGACAAGAAACAAAACTTTTTGGAAAATCACATTTTCCATAGGAAATTTAATACACATCGACTCGACTCTACATTGAATCCATGATGCCTTTCATTGTTTTCATTTTATTTTATTTACTTATAAGGATAAAATCTCTCTAGAAACATGATCCTACTAATATTATAAATGTGAAAGTTTAGATGTTTGGATGTTTGGATGTTTGTTACTCAATCACGCTAAAACGGCTGAACGGATTTGGCTGAAATTTGGGACACAGATACTTTGAAGCCTGGAGACGAACATAGGCTACCTTTTATCCCGGAAAAATATCACACTCCCGCGGGATAACGTCGTGTAGTCCACGCGGGCGAAGCCGCGGGCGGAAAGCTAGTAAGTTCATAAAAGTACAGGGTGTTTGTTGGCCAGTTCGATTTCTGAGTGTGCGTATTAAAAAAAAAAATTAATGCAGTTTTGTTTCTTGTCAAAGATAAAGGGATGATTCCTTGCAGATAAATTTTCTATCTTCAGTATTAAAGGTAGGTACTTTCCCTCCATGTAGCGTAGTCCTGGGACGTCCTGTATATTTAGGCATAAGTTAACTATTTAAGTTAATTCTTAATAGGTAGGTCTAAAACTTGATGAATATTTGGCAGTTAAGCGTACTATCCAACTTAATTTGTTTTTTGGAAATCACCGGACGAATTGGCCGATCGATGTGCGTTTGAAAGTCAAGAGTTCTTGATTTAGAATAAATGTTATATTAGCATGAAAACGGGAAACATTCTGGTGTAAATCTCACAACAAACACACTTAAATGTTGTTTAAGCACTGTTAGCAGGAAATGAACAGATTTTAAAGTTTAATGCACTCAAACTACATACTAAAACCTATGTTTATTATAATTTTATGATTGGACTACTACCTAACCTGTATTATTTTATTGTTGTATAGTTTGTTTATGTTAATCATTGCAAGTATTCCAACTTGCCATTGAGTTTTCACCAAATTTCCTCGAATTTTCAAGTACACTTTCGATTCGTTTCTAAGTATTAAAATATTTGCGATCTTTAGTCCTTCTTTCCCAGATGCTCATTATAACTTTACTTTTAGTTAAGGTCAACTTATAGTAAAGCAAACATTAAATCATTGGTCTCTATCCAATTTTATGTGTTCATATAGATAGGAAAACCTAAAATAAGTCGGACCCAGATCCTGGCTACATATATTATATTCACCCACTCTATTTACATACACAAAAAAAAACGTAGGTAATTTTTCTAAACGTCAGCAATTGATATGTGGTCTAGTGGTTCACACCATAGGTTTCACACCCTGAAGGTCTCGGGTTCGATTCCCAGAGAGGTTAGGTAATTGTATTCGGTTTGGTTGGTGGAAGTGGTGGGACTTAGATACCACCATCTTATCTAAGTCTGACGCCATAACAATAATGTAGTTTTTCAGCATTGCTGTGTTCCGGCAGTTAAAGATAAGATAGCCAGTTCTTTAGTGATTGAAGATTCCGGGAGTGTGCGCTTCAACCTTCAGCCACTTAACATAATATGTGCAATGAAGTTCAACCAAAGAGATAAGATACTTATAGCAACTGATTTACGTTTATAGAGTAGATTTGCAACAACTGCGGCTACGAAAACACGAAAATTTTATTAAAGCTTTTAATTGCCTTCATAGCTTTTGATTGCAATTGCCAAATATTCCCGCTACAATTCGTTTGCGAAGTAATAGGACCATTTCGTTGGGAGGAAATCTCTTCTTATCATCGTAATATTCTTTCTTTTTGCGTGAAAAACGATCAGACAAACATATTGTTTTATTCATTAAATGTATGTCGGTATAGAAGTTAAATACGAATAAATCAGTCAATCAAATTTTGAAAAATATGAGTCGATGTCGTTACCTTATTCCGTTTTTTCCTAATAATATGACATCAATTTCGACTCTATATTTTATTTTACCATTTTAATTAAGCTCATCCAAAAATCTAAAACTTACAGCTCTGTTATGTTATTTATTTATTTATATAAACTTTACTGCAAAAAAGTGTACAAATGGCGGACTTAATACCATAAGGCATTCTCTACCAGTCAACCAGAGAGCTGGGTACTGAGATAATCAGAGGCGGTGCAAAAATCTGATCTGATGTTATGCTACATTTCAATAAAAAATCACATATGGAAAACTTTTCAAAATGTAAATATGTTTGGTTTTGTATGGTAGAGATATATAGTAGGTATACACTTAGTTATAATTTTCTCATAAATAACGATGATTGCATAAATTGTTGAGGACATTTACTACAATGAGCCTGTGACATTTTTATGGCTATAGTCCGAAAGAGTCAGAATCTCTATTATGATACAGTAACTGCTCGTCATACTAATTTTAACTAGTTATCAACAAAAAATAGAAAAGCTCTACATACCTGCAGAGGGGCCGAAGGTAGCTGCGAATAGCAGGAGACAAGTTGCCAGAACAAACTGCATTGTGGAGGAGGTTTGCGGTACCAGCGGATTACAATACTCGCGGGAGTGCGCACACGCAACACGGGACACTCGGGCACACTGAGCGCGCGCTGCTCTGGACTCTCCCTTATAAATGACTCGCATCCCGCTCGCACCACTGCATGCTGACTACGCCGGCCACGGCTCAGACCATTGCCCGTTGCGTCATCTCCATCGCACAGCGTAATCCGAGAATAATAACCCCAGCAGATGTAAAGCAGCGATGAAGAGACGGCTACGGAAACCGGCCGTCCGGGCGCGACAGCCGCGGACGTCCGGCGGCGGCGGGCGGGCGGACGCTCGGCGGCGCCCGCGCTCGCCGACACGGGAGTTATCTCGGCAAATCGTACCGCACAATAGTTCGCGCTCAATTTGTTCTTGTTGCGGTCGACGCGAATTCTTCGCTTGTCCAAAAGGGTTGTCGTAGTTTTTTCTCGTCTCACGACGAGATGCGGCGCGTTCAAGGGTGTGTGCCTTTGTTATATCTCCCATTGAAGATCGGACACGCAGCCCATCTGCAATTATTGCAAGCATACTAATTTATACTCACAACTTCACATGTGTGAACAAAAATAAATTGGGAATGTTATACGACTTTGTATATCGCCACAAATTCTTTTACTTACCTAGTTTGTCTTAAGCAATTCGCGAGAAACGAATGTACAATTAAGAATCATAAAAGTAATTTGAATACCTCAGTTTTTTTCTAACAATCGGTTTGTTTTTGTAGTTAACTGCTGCTAAAAGACATTGTTGTGGATATTTTGCAGTCCTTCATCGTTTCTTCTAATGTTATTATTTCATCGAAGAGCATTTCTACAATAGGGTTCTTTTTTTCTCAATTCGGTGGTTGATTTAATATTTGCTTTTTTAAGTAGTTTGAATATTAAAAAATCATGTTTATTCCATCCTGAATCTAAAAATAACAATGGGACTAAATATTGTGAAGTGGTTTATGAGAAAAGTTAAGCACCTAATTGAGAATGCACCGAATTGAGAAAATGAATCACCGAATTTCAAAATCGCCCATCGAATTTAGAATTGATGTACCTAATATAGAAACAATGTATTTGAATGATCAAAATAATAAATACCATAAACGTTTGGTTATCTGACTGCTGGTCTATTAGTTTATTAGATGATTAATTTTAGGATTAAGTGCGCCTATCTTTAATGTTTCTATCTTTAATTGAAATATAAATAATAAATTACAACAATAATTCAAATCAACATGTTTAATTTTTCAATAGAGACCTAAGATTTGTCTTAATTTTTATTTAAGAAGAATTTTAATAAGTAGTGAAGAATCTGAATCGCCATCCTATCCATTCCTACTTTGACGACCGATTTGGCGCAGGGGTAAGGCTACCCACCTTCTGCGCCAGTGGTCTCGGGTTCGATTCCCGAACAAGACAAATATTTGTGTGCATGAACATGTCTATTTGTCTTGGTCTGGGTGTTTACTATGTATATTAAGTATGTATTTACAAACAAAAAGTATTTAAGTATATATTTATCCGTTATCAAGTTTTCCATATGATACAGTTTCTTAATGAAATTAAAATGGGCTTAGATAATTGGTGTGGATGTAAGAAGTTATTTATTATTTTTATTATTTATTCCTATACCTAATTATTTAGTTTCTTTCGTAACAAAAATATATCTCAGAACGTTCTACGGCTTGTCATGTCATGTCATGTAGCATCAGGGATAAATTCGGTGAACCACCTCTTACTTCTTTTCGTGTGGCTGGCCTCTCACCATTCACTTGCAGTCTCTATCCATAATTGTTTATGCATTGTTCTAACCTATTATTACAACCAAATATTAAAAGGATCTACGCGATAATGGCGAGGCACCAGCCAGATAAACTCCACAAAACAAGCAAACCGGGTAAGGAAGGTAATACTGAATCGGGTCCTGGCCTACTCGGCAACCTCCGTAAACCCAATGGCTCTATGACTTTGGATCGGGAGGAGACGAATGCTGCTCCTAGAAACCCACTTCCCAAACTGCCACCCTCTACAACATATCAAATGGCAGGACGTAACAGTCATCCAACAGACCACTGGTCTTTGGCTAAAAAGGTGATAACACAAGAAAAAGTAAGATGCGCAATAAACAGTTTCTCGCCTTTTGAGTGAACAGGGACGGCCAACATCTTTCCTGCCCTTCTAAAGTGGGGGGATCAGCAACTCATTGCGATCATTACCCATCTTTTTCAAGCCTGCCTGGCGCATGCCTACAACCCACACCCCTGAATGGAATTCAGGGTAGTGTTCATACCAAAACCAGGTAAGCCCGACTACACGAACCTGAAAGCTTTACGACCCATAAATCTTTCCTCCTTCTTGCTGAAAACCATGGAAAGGGTATGTGAATGGTTTTTACGAGATACAATACTATCTGTACATCCTTTACATAAGCAGTAGCACTCCTAAAGTGCTGGCAAATCAACAGAATCGGCACTCAATCAACTAGTCGGTAAGATAGAGGAAGCGTTTCAAAACGAACTGATATGTCTTGGTGCGTTCCTCGACATTGAAGGTGCCTTTGCTAAGACTACCTTCAGTAGACTGAAACACCCAGATACCCTCAGGTTTCCAAAGGTAAGACAAATAAAGGGCCTACTGGAGGAATGGTTCGACACACTCCTTGTGGAGGCGGTGTGTGATAAGGTCAAATCATTCTTCATCTTTGATAAGAAATACAAAATACAACTGGATGACTTAGAAAGCTCTCAGGCACAAGACAAAGCGCTTCTTATATACACCGATGGTTCCTAGACCTCTAATGGAGCAGGGACAGCTGGGACAGGTGTGTTCTCAGAAGACATATAATATAATTACGCTGCCACTATGCTCATACAACACTGTCTTTCAAGCTGACTGTATGGGCATTTAACTGACAGCTCAAGCAGTCGCAACCAGGGAAGTAACCGACTATGATATGCTCTATTGATTGCCATTATCATTTATGTCTGGCCCTTACAGTTGAATTCATAATATGTGAAATCTCAATTCGGTGTATGATTTCTCAATTCGATGTCCCATTTTCCGTGGAATTGAGATCCACGGAATTGAGAAAATAACACAAATCATCAAATTACTCGAAAATATTACAAATTACAACAATGTCTATAAAACATACTGGCAGATATCAGTTAAACGCTCAATTAATTTACCACAAATCTCATTAAATATTTCATAAACAAAATTAATGTTGCACACCGATTTGAGAAATGACCCGACCCCAAAAACACCATGTGATTTCGAACCTTCGAAAAATGCTCCTCAATGCGACAGGTCCCCCATCCACACTGCTAGGTCGCTCGGGCGCAACCCCCGGGTAACGAGAATCAGTAGTGTACATTCGTACTGCGCGTAGTTAGTGATATAGGTAAGCAAAAGTAAATTTCACCGAATTGAGGCACATGCTTCGGACAAAATTTAAATGTGTTACTGTATTAAAACCCAAAGATGTACAAAAAATATAATAACGTATATGGCTTTATTGTCTATCCCTTGTTCTGGGAATGTGAGACTTATGAGCAGTTTATTATTTTAAAAGTTATGAAACAATAACGAGTAAATTCTGGAAACCGGACACTCCATTTTAAGCCAAATTCTGCCCGTTTTTGAACTTTCTGTTTTTTTTTTGGCGATATTTATAACCAGGCGGTCTTCTAAATATGCTCTCCATCAGAGCAAGAGTCCTATAAATATGTGTGATTTTTTTCAAGTACTTAATTCAATTTTGAAGTTACTTTTTTTGCTCCAGTAGGTCAATCGGTCGTCCCCGTAGAAATGCCCAGAAGAAAATACTAAACAATTTTCCTGTTTGGTTTTCAATCGTGCCACTAGAACTAACTCTACATTATTTTGATTTAACTTATGACTTTTTTAAAACGAGATAATGATATATTTTTTGAAACGAGATACTTTAATATCAATTACTTTAAGCGTTATAATTTTTTTTATAATTTGAGAATTTACTGTCTGATCTACAGTTTGACATTGCTCAGCCAGAAACCTGTTAAATGTTGGCAAACATGACCCATCTAAACTCTTCATAAGAGAAAAGGCGATTCTTTCGGATTTGTTAAAGCCAGGCCATTGAGATGAAATCAAAGACGCCGCCTCACACGCGTGAACTGTCTGTAACTGGCCGAAAATGGAAACAAACAGTTCTGTTCATTTAGCGTTCGTTGTCGAAAAAAATATACTTACGTTTACGAAGTTCACCCTTTTAAAACCATAACTCAGGCGATGCTCAGATGTTCATGGTTGTCGTAATTTCTGGCACAAAGATGATGTTTAAGATTAATTTATCAAATATTACCCAAAATTGAAATTCGTATAATTTAATATCTCCAAAATTATACACTGACACTTTACGGGATACAGTTTGATTAATAACTCGTTCGTTTTATTATTCTTGTTTTAGTATTTTTTCCCACAACTTTCGTTGAGGAAAAAATTTAATAGCATTACATTTTTAGTACATCATCAACACATAATCAACATTTTCATACTGTAGGTATTCCGTGAATTTTGCATTTGTTTTTGATAAATCTCTGTAATTTGCTGAGAAAACACACTGAAAAACATACATTTGTCCTTTTAGGGTTTCTATAAGAACTTTATTATCTCTAAGAAATGACCCATTCGAAGGTTATAGCTTTCCATTCAACTCCTTACATGATTGTATTGATTGTGCACTAAAGAAGTAGGTACAATACTTCTCAATTTAAAATAACTCTTGGAATTGCAATAAAGTACCGGTTGAAAATAAAAATCTGTTTTTAATCGCGATGGATATCAGTGCCTATTGTCTTACATCAGTTGAATAACGTTCAGCTGGGCCGACAGATAAAATAAAATTCTGGGTTTTATTTTCATAAACAACCAAAGTATTACTTTAATAGCCGTAAAAAGAGCAAAAGTGCGAGATACAAGAACGATACGAAACATTTTTTTCTGAAGACGTTATGCCGCTCGATGTGGGGTTTAATTGAACGGTGACTGGATGTTTTGAATATAATAGCAATTATAGGACCGCACAGGCCGCCCATACAAAACTATTGCTATGCAACTACGATCGTTTATACCTGCGTATAATGTCAGACTTTCAAGCCTGCATTTAAATTTAGTAATCGCTACAAAAGACGCAGAATCTTGTTCTTGATTTATGCTTGTTATTTCATACCAATTATTACCAAAAAAACTTGATACATGCTCAAATGTTGAAAATTGCATTGTGAATGCAAAAACGTTTGATATTGTTAGGAATTTTTTTGTGAGTGTATGATATGTACCTAGTGCTGTAAGTGTGCCTACTTTTAATAAATTAATAAAATAAAAATTAAAATAATGCTCAAATGTTATTTCAAATTTACTATTAATAAAATTATTTAACGATTAATATTTGTAATTTCGGGATTTCCGGCGAAACAGCTGACGGTCTCGTTTATACTAATATTATAAAGAGGAAAGATTTGATTGTTTGTTTGTTTGCATAGAATAGGCTCCGAAACTACAGGACCTATTTAGAAAATTCTTTGACTATTAGAAAGCTTCATTCTTCCCGAGTGACACAGGCTATATTATTTTACCCCGATATTCCCACGGGAACGGGTGCCACGCGGGTAATACCGCGAGGATCCGCTAGTCTTTTGTAAGATTTATCTTTGTCATGAATAACATGAGAGATATTTATTTTAATTTTTAGTTTTTTGCATTCACAATGCAATTTTTATTACAGAAAAATGGAAAATGAAGTATTTAGAAAAAATCGACCCGTCTCACAACTAGCTCCGATGGGACTCGAAGCGAAAGGTCGTGGGTTCGAGTCCCATCGGAGCTAGTTGTGAGACGGGTCGATTTTTTTTTCTAAATACTTCATTTTCCATTTTTCAACATGAGAGATAGTTGTATTTTCGACAAAGTTTGAATATGGTTATAGAAAATGATGTAATAAGTACCTACCTACTTTAAAATTTAACGTAAAGTGTGAATGAGCGATTATGTGTTGTATCGAACGTATACAATCGCACACTCCGCCGCGACTCGTTGTTATAAATGCCCAGTATCTGCTCTAAAGACTCAGTATAAATTGCAGTCGTTTTGTTATTACACAGCGTATCTCCTATCGCGTAATGTTATGTGTAGAGCATATAAAACCTCATTTTCTCGCATTGATCACGTTATGTACGCAAGATTTTATGTGAGAAATCGTACAATCGTAATCGGGGAGACAAATAATTATGACCGTTTATGCCATTTAAAATTATGGCGAGTATTAAAATAAGGCGAGTGGGTAATTGTAACTATTATTGGCAGGTTTTGCAAAGATAATGGATGCTGCTGAATGGTCGTTCTAATGTTAAGCTTGAGGTGGGCATGCCTTCTCTGCAGGTGGTCGCGAGTTACTCTGATTACCGCGATTACGATAAAAATGCACCCGCAATCGTTTTAATACTGCTTTAAAAATAACTGCGTAATTTGATAGTAAACCGCAATAGCAATGGACACTGGGAATAAAATATCTTGTGGCCCGATATCGCTGGACAACATTGGCAATTTTGCCCCATAAAGATGACGTGCCTTACATCCAGCATTTCTTGAATGTCAGATTAAGGTCGGAATATCAGGAGATTAACTAAGTAATAGATAAAAAAAAAAATTATAGAAAAAAATATTGTGCAGAAAGCTACACAGTTTCTTGTTGAAATCAATTAGATTTTAAAACATATTTTTAACACAAATTATTAACAAAATAATCAAGACGACAAATTATTAATTCAAGTGTGTTTTTTAGAATTCAAGAATAATGTAGGTATGTTCATCTAATGCAGCAGTTTATTACCTCCTTATTCATCACGATATTCACTAAAAGGAACATCGTTAGCAATAACTGATGGTTCTTTATGAATTTATTGCAATATTATATTGAATTGCTTATTGTACATTGATTTCCGGATTCTAGTAAGTTAGTACTATATCAGTTTCTTATATTACCGCACTAATCTTAAGATTTTTTAACCCTTCTTTTGTTTATCTTACTTAAAGATTTTATGCAATATTACTTACTAACTTTATTTGCGCATTTAAGTACTTATTTGTCAATATCCAGCTACACAAGATTAACATCCTTTCTGGTATTATTAAAAGTTTAATTTCCTTGTTTGTATCGCTCTCACAAATAAAATCTCGCTCAGTATTTTGTTATTGAATTGTTGTATTATTAAATTATATATATATATATAGATATAATATTTTTGCTGTCTGTACATACCGCAGCCTTTGCTACTACTTTATTTATATTGCATCAGTCGCGCGCCGTGCCGTATATTGTGACAACAATAACATTTTTCTCAACCCGCATCGCGCCCCGTCTGCAGCGCAAAATTCCACATAACGCGGAATGTAACTTCGCACAACCATAATAGGTTGTCTTCATAATTTTCATACATAAGTAGATAATACTATAATTGTTATTGCATTAAGCACGCCGAACGCCGCGGCTCAGGTCGCTCGGGCAAATTGAATAGAGCAATTGCTCTTAACTCTAGCAAATCGAGCGATTAATAATTGCAGTGCATCTCTTGCGCGTATTAAATAAATGGTTGTGCTTGCACATCGCAGAGCTGCTTAAGCCGCGGGAAGCGCCGCGCTAACGGACTTCATCCGGTCATTCTCACGAAACTATCGATAACTAATTGAGAATATCCTTGGTTTTTTATGTAACATTACCCGAGATAAGATTTATTGATGAACTTTCCCATTGTAAAGTATGAAAAAAACTATTTTGATCATATTCGTTTGAATTCTCCTCTTGCACAATGACATATTTCCTTAGACTTTCGCTCGTGATCCTCGCGCCATGGCCATTTATTAGTTTCAAACTTAAGTAATGAATTCATAATTATTACATAACAAATTTGATGCATGAACGTTTCTAAAACTACTAAGAAGCCGAGGAAAAGAAGATTGGCAGCAAACGAACAAAATTAAAAAGTTCCGAAATAATTATCTTTTACTGTGTGTGATTGATGAGCTCCTCGATGTAGTACTGAATCAACTTGCCCTGTGCACAGTTGCAGTTGCAGTGCAAGTTAACTCAGCCTAATTTTATGTAAACATTCTGTGAAGGATTTGTTAAAAACTCAGCCTCGCAAGTGAAAAAAAAAATAATTTTTGCCTATAAAATATAAAAAAATGAATTTTTGCCTATAAAATATAAAATTTATTACACGGTTTCTGATAATAAATAAATAAAAAAAGTAAGGCTACTAGGAGCACTTTCACACGAGCGTTTGTCCATCGTAGGAGTTTGATGAACGTGCGCCATTGTCACGTCACGGCGTTTACGCCTAGCGTCGCGGCGCAACGCAAACGTCGCGTTACTGAAACGTTTCAGTTCCAAAACTGGCAAGTGATACATATCTGGACATGCCTTTAGAGGCGGAAATCCATTGCGGCGCACGCTATGCATCCGGTACACGAAAGAGTGCGCTGTTTCCCTGAGGTGGAAGGACGGGCGGGATAGCATGTAGGCGGATTTCCGCGCGAAGGCATTGGATGAACTAATATTTTGACGTTTCAGTAACGCAGGTTTGCGTTGCGCTCCCGCGACGACGCTAGCGCAGCGTCATCATGTGCCACAGCATAAACGCCGCGACAATGACGCATACGTTCATCAAACTCTACGCTGGAAAAACGCTAGTGTAAAAGTGTTCTTAGTAGCCTTATTTATTTTCTTAAACGTACAATCGGGGTCAAATTCGGTGAACCACATCTTACTTCTTTTCGTGTAGCTGGCGTCTCACCGTTTAGTTGCAGTCCATATCCGTAATTGCTTATGCATTGCACTACCCTAGTTTAATACATAAAAAAATAGTAAAAGGGTCTGCGCGTGAATGGCGAGGCACCAGCCACGTGAAAAGAAGTAAGAGGTGGTTCACCGAATTTGTCCTCGAGTGTACCTAACGTTTTGCGAAAGGTGCATTTTGCTAAAGGCACATTTTGCGAAAGGTGCATTTTGCGAATGGCACATCATGAGAAATTTTGTGAAGGTGCAATATGAGAAAGGGAAGGGACGTTTTGCGTACAGGGTACGTTTTGCGAATGGTACTTTCTACAACTGAAGGGTTTTGACCATTGAATATGGATATTGCAATTGTTAAATTTATTAATCCTAATTATAAGTTTAAATGATCAAATTATCTTTCGTTGTAAGTAATGCAGCTGATGCGTGCCTTTGTTTAGATGCATTTGAATAAGTCGTAATGTTTTCTTTCGTGTTTGTGTTTGTTTAATAAGTTTATTCTTTCTCTCGCAAGTAAATAATATTTTAATGGCATCTTAAATCACGCTGGTCTAACAGTAAACTTTTATGCAGATCGGTTTCACGATTTGAGGCCGTTTTTAGAACCGTTGTGTGTTTCAAATCTCAAACAACATCGATTTGTTTGGAGCAAGAACGTGACTTTATCTTTTGAAAATATTGAAACGATTTCAAGCATCCATTTAGCGTCTTGTAGATCATTTAGCCGGTGATTTTATTTTGAATTTGCTTGAAGTTTAATTTGCAGAACTTATTATGGCGAGTTGGCACAGGGCGGTGATCGATCAACGTCACCGCGGGGCTGAACCCAGCAGCTAATAGTTTCGATCGTCGCCGATACGGGAATGTTATTGATTCTCTCCGGTGCCGGGGACGTGGTGGTTCTGTGTTTCAGCAATTATGGCTAGACGTCGGTCGTCCGTCGCCGCGGCTCCCACCTCGCGGTCCCGTTATAATGCGCCCGCGCCGAGGTGTCGGGGACCCCGTGGGCCGCGCGCCGCTCTACCCTGTAATTTCTCTCATGTCCATCCCGACAACCACTCATCACGTATATGTTTAGCGAGATCAGTATTCCCGGCACTAACGTGCAATCTACCTTAATCCACCCGATAACACTGCCGGAATCAATTACCGATTTACGAAAATTGATAACGATCTGTGTGGCACTCTCATTATATTACAACTTAATGGCTGCTCTCTGTCCGTTATAATTACTGTATCTTGTCATAATAAACTCGTAGCATCTCTGTTTAGTCGATGTATCTCGCGTTTAATTGGGTTGTTAATTAGGTATGTAAAGGTCACTGGCGTAGCAATCAAAAGCGACCGAGTCGTTAAAAAAGTATTCAAACAAGCACTCGCAAAAATTGTATGCTTCATGAAAAAATTCACTGCTATTTCTAGTCTTATAAATAAATGTGGTAGTATAATGAAACAATTAAGGTCCCTCGCGGAAAATTATCCTCATTAAAATAATGGTTACCTGCAGAAGTGCACACGTGCGTTCTCCAGACCGGCCGGCAGGGCGTTGCGGTATCTATTTACATATTTTTACGTATAGTACTACGTAGTACCTACAGTCACGAGCAATGATATGTAAACAACATAAGTAGAGCTTTGTCACATTGAAGCGTTCCGTAACAAAACTATCTGTGCCACAAAAGTCATTCAATATTGTAAGTATAAGTAATATGACATTGAATGTAAGGGGCTATGCATCTCCCGTAGGAGATGTAGTCACTGAGACCTAAAAGATCTATTGTAATATGACATAGTCCTATGGTGTTTACATATTATTGCTCGTGACTACATATAACCTACAACGCTGTTTATGAATTTACTAAAATAAGATATTTCCTTATAGTACCAAGGAATGTAGTAACATTTCTAAAACAATAAACGTCGTGACGTTATGTGGAAAATAATAGCCACTTATCTGAAATATGAAACTCAACTATTCAGGAATTTCGCAATGCAGTCATCGATAAAATCCATTAGATATAATTGTTACGGCGAGGTGTGATTTCTTCCCACAGGTTCAAGGTTATGAACGTGATTTTGAAATATCATAAAACCAATCTCAATGGCTCATCGAGGCAGCGATCAAAGCTTTCTCACGACCAGCCGTCGCGTCTGACACACCATTACCACTTTTATTCCACAATCGTTAGGGCACACTCCCTTTTATCTAAGGTGGAGGAAAAAAATCAAATATGTTTTGTTTGTAAACCGTGTTTAGCATCCAGTTGTGCGGTTCTTTGTTATCGATGTTGACTTGCCTAATATTGACACAGACTCAAGTTTGTTTGACACTACGAATAAACAATCGAGGGTCTGTCCTCTTATTGGTTTCAAATAGATAGTTCTTAAACTTAGTTTTTTTTTTCACAAAAATAGTTTCAACCCATTTTCTGTATCAATTAAAGTAACAAAAAGTATTTCTCTCAAATGGAATCATAAAAAACCCCGACTCTTGCGACTCCGAAGCGAAGACAGTATTTGTTCTCAGAGGATTGTGCAGCGGAGTGCGGCGGCGTAGCTAAAGCTCGATTGCACAATTAGTTGCACTCATTGTGCTTCCGGATTCCCTTGGGATTGTGTTCGCGCAATCACCTGCACTTTCCACGCAGTCCCCGCGTTTAAAATGTTAACTGTAAAACTTAACTGCCTAAGGTATATAAAAGATATTAACAATGAATTTTCTTTACACACACAGATGCGGATAAGTTTTATCATTTGAAGGGGTAACTGTCGTTGCTATTTTGCTCCGACAAATAATGCGCATGCACGTCCGGAGACGTTGGGAGGTGCGCCCTCGCGTTACGGTCCGAGGACGCGGGCGCCGCCTGCCGGCAATTAATGCTAACACAGAACCTTCCGGGAAATCACGTGATAGGTTCCCGCGCCCGATCCTCGCTCATCAATCCTCACCGCGAAATAACACCTCGCTGCAAATAACGCAACGCTCCTCATTTAAATGCAAAATAACATACGATCAACCCTTCCAAATGTCCGAGTTTAGTGTTATAATAAATCACGAGATGCGCCAGGCTGAAATCTAAAATAAAAGCAAAACTGCCACGCCTGTCCATTAAGAAATACTTAATTTTAATATCCTTGCCGTTTATTTACTACCTCGAAAACTAAACTGTCTTTAATTAAGTAGGTAGAGCCGTCGTAAATGTATCATAAGTGATATAGGTTCTGTAAAAAAACATGTAGGTAGATTTATGATGATGTAAACTCGACCAAGAAATTGCTTTATCACCTTTAGTTTTAAAATTCTTTGTATGCTGGAGATCGATAAGATCTGAGTTCAGACTAACAAATTCTATTGGGGTCTTTGTCATATAGTGCATGACGTTATTGAAATATCATTCAGATCCTGAAACCCTACCCGATCGTAGGCCTTATTCAACGAAAAACGAAACTTCGTTAGCCCCGCCGCCGCTTTCGCTCGATTCTGTTCTGTCATGCCCGGAGAGTGAGAGGGAAGGGTGTAAAAAAAGTTTAGTTTTTCAGCGAATTAAAGTAGACTTGCTGAGTTTTAGCGAAATTATAAATGAATGGGAATTGTTAACGAAACTGATAAAGCACTTTCCAGCCCCCTGATTCACAAACCATCGGAAACGGTCCCGATAGCGGAATGTGTCCTCTAACTCTGCCACTCACTATGGAATAGATGACAAAGACAAAGCAAAGAATTCAAATTTGATTCCGTTTCTGGTGATTTGTAAATCAATACAATCAGAAATACAACTAACGAATAGGTTTCCTATATATTTATTATTATAACCTTTCATTTGTTAGTGCAGTATCATGTCCCAAAATACAAAAATTTTGCTTGTACACAAAATGTCTTCAAATGCTACATTACATACAACTCACTAATGGTAGGCATTTCCACAAAATTACTGTTGATGTAAGGCTTTGAAATTTCGTTCGAGCATTTACAATTTACAATAAATAGTTTATTTTAGGTACTTAATTGAGAATCTCGAAAAACCAAAAATAGTAAAATACAAAGTTTTAATAATAAAAAGAGACCTTTACAAGCCAACCGAGCTTCTAGAAATAAATTACACAATAGCATCTTACAACTATAGTGATGTAACGATCAGTCGCCAAACGATTTATGGAAATCTAATAACAACTCATAGAGCCGTAAATCAAACAAGCAGTAAAACATCCGAGTGCCACGTAAGTATTGTGTAACAAAAACCTTGACCTCCGCGTCCTATTCAAGAGGTCCTTATTATTCCGCACTCGTATGACCATTAAATGCAGCTATAACATTGAAAGCACAAACGAGAGTGCTCTGACAAAACCCGAGTCACCATAAATAAATCGAGGCGAGCGCAGTTGACTAATGAATTACGCTGGTACCGAATGCGGGGCTCCATTATAAAGGGCGTGGGCCCGCTCGCCGTCGGGCCTGGAGATCTGCCCCCTGATTCTCAAAACGTCAGAAACGGAATCGGATTCGAATGTTGTGCTTTGTCTTTGTCTATTCTATAGTGAGTGACAGAGACAGGTGCATATATTCCGCTGTCGGGAGAGTTTTTTTTTATCCACTACGGCGAAGCACTTAGCCTTCATCACACCTGAGGTCAAGGGGTGATAAGGCTGAAGGTGGAAGCAGACTACTCCCGGAATCCTCAATAACTGAGGAACTGGCTATCTTGTCTCTTACTGCCGGAACACAATAATGCTGAAAACATCATTGTTATGGCGTCAGACTTAGATAAGATGGTGGTAGTAAGCCAGGCGGACTAAGAACAAGTCCTACCACCAACCAAACCGAATACAATATGTAGCCCCACTGGGAATCGAACCCGGGACCTCTTGGTCTGAAATCGGTGGAGTGAACCACTAGACCACAGAGGCGGTTCCGACGATTCGTGAATCAGGGAGCTGAACCTAGGCCTGCCAGCTGCGACACCACGTGCGGCATCGGCGGCATCTGCCCCTGCAGACAAGTGGCTTTCCATTATCGATATCGCCAGTAGAATAGAAAGACAAATATATGGGATTGACATTAATTAGCGATCGAAATATCACGTGACCGCTAATGTCAATCCCATACATTTTCTTTCTATTCTACTGGCGAATTCGATAATAGAAAGCCACTTGTCTAGGCCCTCGGAACCCGTGCGAATTATTCACGCTCTACCTAACGTCTTACCTCAATTGTAATACTTAGGCGAGTTACTCCGAGTCAACGACATCCGCCGCCGAACGCTCACCGCCATCAGCGCTGAACTTGAACCTGACCTCTGATGCCACGAAATAAAAACAATACCGAAACGAATCGTTGAAAACGTTTGTATAAATAAATTTCTTAAAATTACACGATCGAGAGGAGCAAAGTACCTATCGATTCAAGGACGCCCGGTCTCAGTGATTATGTAAATATTGCACTCGCAAGGTAACTACGTTAAGCTTCGAAATTATTTCTTTTTAAATTTTATAACAGGTAAGTGCTCGAAGTCTACACTTAAGCTCTTCGTTGTGCGTTCATTAGGTAATACTGTTTAGCATTAAAGAAAGAATGCAATCGATGGTGCATAATAATTGATGTTGAAATCGCATGTAAGTGAAGGAATCTCAGAAGCGGATAAGCATCAAAGCGAGACGGCTGCTGTTGGTCTAACGTTGTTTGTGTCGCGGCGACCGACGACGGCGACGCTAACTGCACCGCTCGCTGCCACCGTGAAATTAACATTAGCTCCAACACAGCTTCCTTTGTTCTTCGAAGCCTAGAGATGCGAGTTTTGAAAACGAAGACATTTCATTGCACACAGCCAAGTACAGAAAATCTTTATTGAACGTGTGTATAGCTTAGAAATAAGCCATTTTGAAAACCGGAAATGTAGGGTCGCCACACGACATTATTAGCATCGTCGTTATTACCGTCATTATTGCGTAGATGTTACAAAGTTGCTTTGGCTTGGCTAACATAGTAGAGCCGGTTACGATATTTCTTCAAAGTATTTCTCGTACTAATACGTATTAAATACCATATTCGTAAGTTATTTAAAGTAAACCTCACGGTTACTTTATCTCCTCGTGTTCTGTTTTCAGATACTCTTTGAAGTTTTTTAAGATAATAGAAAAAACCCCCCATCCCCTTCATGATAACATAAGGAACCCTGTGTCTGAAGGGCCCCACAGACTATCAGGCAGCAGGCAACGCCCTATCAGTTGGCCGCTATCGGCCACACACTATAGTTTCACATAGGTATATACGAATTATTTCGAAAACCGAATATCATGACCAATAGCGGCCAACTGACAGGCCGTTGCCTGCTTTTGAAGTGACATTGAAGAAAATGGCGATGACGGTGATGACATAAAATTAGAGCAGAATCATAGTTTAATAGCCGCCGCTGCCGCCGTAAACGCAGCCGCTTAGTTCCGCGGGGCGGCTGCACGGCAGCGGCATTCTTCGCGGAGACAGGGTTCAAGTCATTGAACCGTGCTTAAGCGCTTACTCAGCTTATGTAAAGTGTCTCCGGCTGCTTACACGCAATTTTATTTAAGTACATTACAGTTTACACCTATGAAGTTCGTTTTCTTTAGGGTGTTTTAATGTGCCTAATAATGTTGCCCCTAATCATGCCCCTTTTAATGCCCACTAAGCTTAAATCTGATTATAAAACATGTAAAAATGCATGGCAAACACATATAAAACAAGGACTTCTTAAAATGAACACAAAACGTATGTAAAAGTACAAATATTCAAATCCCTGATATGAATACTAAACTCAACTTTTAAGTTGTATCATTACATTGCCGAGTGCTAATGCATCCATTCTAACAGCATGATTCACCATAGTTACAAATATAAACTGGGCACGTGTGTTAATTCCTAAGGACGTTATTTAATAAAGACAGCCACGTCATGTTATTGTGCCAGTGGCACCGGATAAGCCGGCGACCGCCGATTGTCTCGCGACTATCGTAAATAACTCCGCCGGTGTCCGGTATACAAGCCGAGCATACAGATACCTTCGACGATTGGCGAATCCTGACGTCCTCCAACCCGCTCCCTTGCCTCGCTCGCTTCTAGATACTGCTTTTCTAACGCAATGATAGAGACGCCTCGAGCGCTGTACGCCTAGTTGTATATGCTCTCCGGGTGCGACCAGCAGGAAACAGCCTCCGCGCGCGGAATAAGGATTAACTTGACGTGTGCTCGCTCGAGCCTCACTCGAACAAATCACCCCACTGCCAAAGGTAACTTATTACCCACTGTCTCTACGCATCCGAATGGCTCCAACATGGTGTTTATCAACATTCAATTTGATCAATGTTATCTTCTCGAAAGAAGGTTGGAATCGCCCTCCGGCTACGAATTCCTGCCGAGGTAGAAACAATGGACATATGTTATAAATAGGTGGAATAAATATAAAATGGTCGTTTATTTGGTCTATTTTATATGCTGAACGTTATGCGAGGGGTGCACAGAGGGCGGGTAAAGATCGAGCGAGGCCGCGGCCGACGCGCGGCGGAGGCCCGATAGCATCGCGCGCTATAAATAGCCGCTGCTGGACCCTTGAACCAGCGCGACCGTCACTGCAGCCCTCGCAGGGCTACTGCTCGCCGGTTTTTCTACTACGTACCCATTTACATAATTACACTATTGATTTATGTAACCTTATCAAGAAACTACATATGCACCTACAACCTTTAGAACAAGATGGTGCTTATTTAACCTGAACAGTTTTTCTGTTTAACACTTCACTGTACCTGGTAATTATTCTTACATAACTATAACTACCGTAAAAAGGGACATTTACAATAAGATATATCAACTGGTAGCTGTTGAATTAGGTTAGAAAATTAAGGCTGCGGAGAGGTCCAGATTTATGACAAAACAATTCAGATTGATTTAATTCAATCGTTCAAAGTTTTTACCAATAGTTTCGTATTTGATGCTCCCGGGATGCTCAGTCAGTAGCCCTCTCGGTCGCCCCGGTACCGCAAGAATCCCCCATAAAACACGGCGGACAGTGCGCATCTTGCCGCTGCATGGTTCGCTTTCGTTCGCGCATGCGGCCATCGCTTATTTTTTTCCCTGATTAGAGTAAAAGATGCGCAACCGGTCGGGCGGCGGGCGAAGGCCGCGCCAGGGACGCGAGTCGAGGACCGGCCCGCGCGCACTCCGCACCCGCTAATGATGTGTCTCCACTGAACCACTCCTAATTGGACGAACGACCGTCTACTCCAGGAAAAAATGCACACGAGGGCCACTTCGTAGAACTGCGAATAGTCTCGAGTCGCAACACGCAGCTTTGAATCAGACAAATTATTAAATTCCTCTGAAATCGTTGACCGTATTAAAAAGTTACACAAAAAACAAGCCCTTATCTCGAATATAATTTGTCGATACACAGGCTCGTTTTCCGTTATCAAGATCTGTGAGGTGTGAATTTAAAACGAATCACTTCTCGGGAACTCGGGAAGTCGTTTGGGCAGTCGTTTTTTGTTTTAATATTATGATCCTTTCCACGATTTCTGTGGACATAACGCTCGAGGATAAGGTAAAGTATCCGCGTTTTTATAGGTATTTACAGTTACCTGGAGCATGCTTTCTTTGTCCGTTACGTATCTGACTGAATGCGATTATGTCAGAAGCACGTACACTATAAGAATTGCCCTTTAATAACGGGAGAGCTGTAGTGAATTGTCGTAGATTGCAGACGCACTCAAGTTTACCTAGCTGTAAATAATGACGACGATGTTCTGTCTTAATCGACGTGGCCACTGCATTGAGAGAAGAAAGGATCTTTGTCTAAACGTGTATTTTTCTGTAATAGAAGCTGCTGTATTAATGATGTAAGAGTAACAAGATTCCATGGACTCATATTTTAGAAATAGGTTGATAAAAGACGATAAAATTGCGACGAGGTTATAAATTCAAACATTTCTTAGAAACCGTGAAAAGTATTGCAATATACTTACAAATAAATGTAGGTATATCAATATTTATTATAAGAAAAAGACCTAGCATGAAGGCGCGTGCGCTTTCTGCTAACACGCATCGATAAAAAATAATTTCCTACGTGGTCAGCCATTAATTTAATTTATTGTAGCTTGTCATACCAATTTGTTCTCGAAAGCTTTCAAACAGCGACGACGGAAGTCCCAAAAGCGTATAAATCAATTATCATTATTAAAACGTAACTAAACAACTGATACGATTAGTCCAGCTTATTTATGTGACAGTTGACCATTTACTACCCATTTGGCATCATGGATTAGTTGGGTTATCCACAAACATTCAGAAACTTTTCCGACAGCGGACTCCATGCATTGTCACTATAATTTACTTCAGAATAGACAAAGACAGAGCATAGAAATGGGATCCGAATCCATTGTCGAACGGTTGTTTATAATAGGAACGATGACAAGAGATCGGAATAGGTAGAGCTATATTGTGTACTTGCTATAATTTTTATTAGTACGGACATTCCCAGATTTTTATTTTACTTATTTAAAAATACCGGAGTTCTGCGATTTGTAATTAAAGCTAGAGCGCCTTTCCCTCCATTGACGTAAAAATCATCGCAGAGATGCAAATAATTTCCATTATTATTACTAAAGTGAGCCAGTTTGTATGAAAATTGTGGGTCAGGTCAGCCAAGCCCGTAATGACAATAGTCACAGAATGGTTGGAGACGAGGGGTTTTTGTTTCTATTATAACCCGGAGTTTAAGTCGGAATCTTATAGAATGTCCATATTAACATAACTTTTGCAGTCAATGAACCTTACAGTGCGACAACGTTTTCTGTACCGGTGATAATCTTTGGAACTAAAATAGTTTTCTTACGACAGTCCATTTTGACAGCTAATTTCATATTGCAAGTGGCTCCTCTGTCACAGCTGTCACCGGAACAGATAGGAGTGTGGGACTATAACAGCTCTACCTATTCCGATCTCTACTAATGACTGACAAAGATTCATTTATTTGCCCTCATCATTATCATCATACTTAAGTACTTATACCTAGCCAGATTTAATTGTAATGTTTGGGCGCTTTACAAGACTACCCGAAAGTCACGCATTAGTATATTTATTCGTATCATACACAATATCCCTATATTATAAATATTATAAATGAGAAAGTAACACTCTGTCTGTCTGTCTGCTACGCTTTCACGCCTTAACTACTTAACCGATTTTGAAGAAATTTGGTACAGATATAGTAATTTTTATCCCGGAAAAACATCATATACCCGCAGGATAACGTCTCGTGTAGTTCACGCGGGCGATGCCACGGACGGAAGGCTATGTTAGTAGGATGAGCCGATGAAGTCTGCAATTAGCACCGGTATTCGTAAAATTTCGAAATAATGCTTAAAAAGCTCACACGCTTTTTATAACAAACCGTAGGCGTAGCAATGTCCGCTCATGCTTTGATTACCTCTACAGAATGCTATATAATAAATGAAATGAGCGTCGTGTAACAGCACTCCAGTGTGGTTATCATTTACAGAATTCAATACTGTATAACTAAGCCTGACTAATTATTATACTCGAGGTCGAAAATACCCATAAAATGAAACTATAATAAGAGTAAAATGACTCCCGTCGCGAGCTGGTGTCGATGTCGCTTCGATGGACATATCCCAAGAAGTTATCTCCGACAACTTGTCGGTCGATAGTTTCCGGGTTATCGCGACTTATAAAATGTTATTTCTTGTTGCAGCCATCGATGCGGCCTGACTAATGAAGATCTGAATAGACGGTGGTGCAAGCCGAGTCCCGTTTTGCATCCTTCCATTTACCATACGAAGGTGAATATAGACGTACCTGATAATCACGTGGAACGCACAATTTCAATTCAAAATATGCTTATACCGTAACGGCTGTTACGCACTTACTGCTGAGATTAAAAACGAATACATTACGGCTGATAATCAGCAGAAAGTAACTGCAAGGAATGTTGTTCGTTCCGTTTACAAATTGGTGCATTTGAACAGCTCCGGTACTTTTGGTTTTCGGTCACTTTTGATTTATGAGCCTTATTTTATTTCTTTATTCAAGATTTTATTTCATTTATAAATATTATCTGGTTCAAATGCTAATAGGATAATACCTTTTGGAGTTTTGTTACGCGACAGTGACACTTGTACTACTCGGTCAAGCTAACATGAGACCTGCATGTTTTACCCGTCCCTCTCACTCTCCGGGCATGACAGAATCGAGTGAAAGAATTAGAGTAGGGCTTCAGGTGTCATGTTATCTTGACCGAGTTATACACACACACTCCGCTCGCGCCGCGTCTGTACACACGCTGTATGCATGTGTGACGCTTATTTATCCTATGAGCATTTGAACCGAATAATACATTTGATGTATTATCTTCCTATGTTTATTATTCAGTCTTCTGTTTCGGCTTCTGCTTATCGTAATATCGTTGACACTTTCAACAGGGTCTGATAGAGTACCTGGTGCGCGTGTGGAAGAAATCTCCGCTGGTGTACTGCGACTACCACGGACACTCGCGCAAGAAGAACGTGTTCTTCTACGGTTGCGCCGCCGCCGAGAGCTGGTGCAGCAACGACCGGCTGGTCCAAGACGAGCCTGTCAAATACCTGGTATGTCCATGTGACTTTTTAACTGCTAGGTAAAGGTGAACGAATCATGTGATTTAACAAAATATGGTGGTGGGAATAGTCATGTCAAATCACGTAGGCAATCTTGATGCGGGCTCACGGACTAATAGGACTTTGTCATATTACAATATTGAAGGACTTTTGTGACACAGACATTTTGTTGCGGAACGTTTCAATGTGTCAAAGTTCTATGTTGTTTACATAATATTATTGTGAAAAAAAGATGGTTAGGGACTTCGGCCAAGTGACGAACGCCTGCTTCAATCAAATACTTACATATTATTTTTATTGCTCGAAGCTGTACAATACTCCCCTTACTAAACCCCAAAACTTTTGAAACCTGAAATTCGACGGTAGCTTAAATAATGATATCTATGTACATTTCGAGAGTATGTGTTCATTTTCGAGATTGGTTGTGCAAATACGTACATACCTACCTACATACAAAGGCATAATCAAACTCGAGCACTTCAAGTAGTTCATTCAAAAATCATTTAAGTTACCGTTTCGCTACCGGTTTTTAAACAGGCGCCGCGTCAATGATGATCGGTGTTGATTTGCTCAAACGAATTTAAATTATTCTGGAATCCAAGAATAAAGTGGTTCTTGCTAGGGTTAAGTTAAAATAAAATCTCGAGGTAACTATAATAATTTTCATCAACCTTTTACCTTCACAAGAAAAGCTGTAGAGTAAAACATTACAGGCATGACTAATGAACAGTTACCAATTAAAAGCTGCTCTCTAGCTGCGAAGGCAATAGCCTGCCATATCAGTGCATTGCACACATAACAGAACGGACGCAAAAAAGTTTAGATTTAAAATGCTACGAACCAGCAATTCCAGTCTTTCTAACGAGTCTCCGTAGGAAGTATTTCCACTTAAATCACTGGGGACATCATTAATGCTATAATGAATTACGAAAATAAAACTAAATAATTGTCAAATGAACCTGACATTTTATCGAAAGTAGGTGTTAAACTTATCCACTTACACTTGTTTCTATATAAATCAAATGTGTCCTTATAATAATGATAAATTAGAACTACAACTTTTTTTTTTTGGGATTTAGCATCAGTTTTCAGTAGCACACTACTTAAGGCTTTTAATCTTACTGAATTAAAAGTTCCAAGTGTTATAAAATTTTCAGTCACCAAATGTCATAAGACTACCTACCTGCACGCCGCGTAGCATGACAAACCCGAGAAAAGTTTTGTCTACCTCGAAAGTCTATAAATTGACAGCTGAGGTTTGTCTAAGATGAACTGACATTTTTGACGTTTCGATTTAGACAAAATCTTACTCAAGATCGTCATGCTACCCGTGCTGGTCTTATGAATTCTTAACAGCAGTATCCTCCAAAGCAGTGAGTTTCGAGCATCTGAAATAATTGCTAAAGAACATACCTACGACCTTTTAACCGCTTGAAATACTCTTTGGTAAAAAAGGGATGAATCAAAACAATTTTGCTATGGATCATTCTAAGAAAATCGTGCTCAAATTGACAAGAGATTCTCATCAAACTTGCATACCTCCTTTATTCTATATAGCCTAGGTCGCTGATGGTCGAGATGGTGGAAAGTTTATTGCCTGAATTGCCCAAGGCAGTACCGTCGACATTCCAATAGATTTATTTTGTTGTATAGCAAAGTTATTATTCCATATATCCTGATCAACAACTAAACGAACGCAAATAGATACGATATTGTGTGAAGATTGAATAAGCATCTATGTATTAGGCTTAAGCATGACTCCGTTACAAAATGGTTGTAAAACTTAATTGCCATAGTAGAATTGCCCCGAGTAGCCAACATAGCGTACGCTTATCGACTTAATTTATTGCCTCAATTTCCTCAGGAAATATCATCAACAATATTATAATTCTACCAAAAGATGTATTTGGTATTTGACTTTAATATCGCAAAGTAGGTAAAACTTTTTGTATAAATTATGTGAAAATTTGGCTGGTTTGTGAGGTATAGGTATTTCTCTTATAAAATGATTCTTGTACTCGTTGTTATATTTTATAGATACCTTAATTTTCACAATTAATGAGAAATTTTCCCTAGTCACCCACCAAAATGATCTTAGTCGCAGAGATAAGAAGGACAAGCCGGTCGAATGCATAACTCCTTTATTCTCAGCCTCGGTCACTGATGGTCGAGATGGTGGAGAGTTTATTGCCCGAATTTATTTTTTGTATAGCAAAGTTATTATTACAAAAGATTACGTAAAAACCCTCGTTCCTCCTCACGTTCTAAAGACACATTTAATATATAATTTTGTCATACCAATTACGCAAAAAATACCTTTTTAAGGCGTGCCTGTAGTTTATATAACGAGTGCACTGAGGTGGATATTTTCTCAAATTCACTTAATGTTTTTAGAAAGAAAGTAGGCGAATTGTTGTTTCTGTAATGCATGATACGTAATAAACATTGTACTATACATCTCTTCTTTCGAATTTTACAACTAATATATCAGCAATTTTATTGTAGTTTCTAAATTAAAACTTTATCTTAAATCCGTCGTTAATCCGTCGCTTGTGTGCACTAATACTCACATACATTATTTAAGTTATGGTACTATAGGGTTGTTTGCAAATTTTCTTTTTTTTATAGTGTATATATATAACTGTCTGTTACCTGAATTAAATAAAATAAAAATAAATTATTCCATATACCTATATTCTGATCAACTACTAAACGAGCGAGGCACAACGTCTCTATCTCATTATTACATGTTTGTGCCACCAACAAAATATATACCTACAGCTAAAGAGATAAAGCCCTTAACCCTGCATTTGAATACGTATTAGATGCTGCCGGCGCTGATGCATCGGTTGTCACCGGCGTTTGCGCTCGGATCGTGCTCGTTCCGCGTGGAGCGCGAGCGTGAGAGCACCGCGCGCGTCACCGTGTGGCGGCATCTCGGCGTCACGCGCTCCTACACCATGGAGGCCTCCTTCTGCGGCTTCGACCGGGGACCATTCAAGGTAACTATACTAAAACGCTGAAAACTTGACACGTGCCGCGTAGACCACGAGCGCGAGAGCACCGCGCGCGTCACCGTGTGGCGGCATCTCGGCGTCACGCGCTCCTACACCATGGAGGCCTCCTTCTGCGACTTCGACCGGGGACCATTCAAGGTAACTATACTAAAACGCTGAAAACTTGACACGTGCCGCGTAGACCACGAGCGCGAGAGCACCACGCGCGTCACCGTGTGGCGGCATCTCGGACGTCACGCGCTCCTACACCATGGAGGCCTCCTTCTGCGGCTTCGACCGGAGACCATTCAAGGTAACTATACTAAAACGCTGAAAACTTGACACGTGCCGCGTAGACCACGAGCGCGAGAGCACCGCGCGCGTCACCGTGTGGCGGCATTTCGGCGTCACGCGCTCCTACACCATGGAGGCCTCCTTCTGCGGCTTCGACCGGGGACCATTCAAGGTAACAATACTAAAACGCTGGAAACTTAATACTGATGTTACACTATAGCGCGAGCAACCAGACGAGCCGCAAGATGCGAATGTAAACGTGCGCTCGTGGCTCGTCTCGTGACCCTCCGGGTCGCGGTCTTTTGGGCACGAGCCAAAGGGGCTCGCGGGGATGCGAGCGCGGTTTTACTGCAGTTTACTACTAAACACAATTTAACAATACAGATCATTTGCCAATCATAACACAACCAGCACGGTCAAACGTTTGATTAATTTAATGAAACGCCAACCAACGCGAGTGTGAACACTGCGCTCGCATCCCCCGCGAGCCCAGGGTCACGAGACAAGCCGCGAGACGAGCCACGAGCGCACGTTTACATTCGCGTCTCGCGGCTCGTCTCGTGGCTCGCGCGAGAGTGTAACTGAGGTAGGTAACTGAGGTATTAATGAGGTAACACGTGCCGGGTGGAGCGCGAGCGCGACAGCACCGTGCCCTATGCCGTGTGGGTGGCAGCTTCTGAGGCTTCGATCGGGGACTCTGTAAGCCCTCGAGATTTCTACGGCACACAAAATGATGTTAAGATAAGATTTTATTTTTATTTGATTGTCCGTTTTTTCTTTATAATATAATTTTTTCACTTCTCATGCTCGTAAAGTTCGTGTTTATGTTGGGTATAGGCGGCATAAAATCGCTTTTTATGCTCTAGTGCATAAAGTAAAATCTTCGTCTAAGTCTCAGACTTTAAGACAAAGGTCGTCAGGTAAACAGTCACACACGCAATTAAATTTCGTTAAATAAACTTTATTAATACCTAACGTATTTCATTCTGTTTCTTAAATTTTGTACATAATCCATGTTAAATTATTAAATTAATAAAACTAGGCAAAATTAATGAGTTTTCTAAGGAATAAGTATTTCAAGAGTATTATGGACTACGATCTATGCTAAAGTCACTGTGCTGCCAATGCCACGTAAAAAAAAGAAAAAGAAAGTCTTCCCGCCAATATGGCGAAGTCTTTATTTTTTCTTTTTTGCAATATTGTTATTTATTTTCCTCACACTCGAAGTGAAAAGCAGAGTGTATAACTCGTACATAAAACCCATTTTACCCTCGAATTGACTATCCACCCTCGCCTACGGCTCGGATGGATAATACGTCTCGGGTAAAATGGTACCTTTTATGCACTTGTTGTACAATCTACTATTGTAATGTGTGCATGTTAGGTGTTATTTTTTTTTTATCCACAACGGGGCAGCACTTAGCCTTCATCACACCTGATGTTAAGTAGTGATAAGGCTGAAGGTGGAAGCGCACTACTCCCGGAATCCTCAATCACTGAGGAACTGGCATATCTTATCTCTAACTGCCGGAACACAATGATGCTGAAAACATTCATTGTTATGGCGTCAGACTTTGATAAGACGGTGGTAGCTAGCCAGGCGGACTAAGAACAAGTCCTACCACCAACCAAACCGAATACAATATGTACCCCCACTGGGAATCGAACCCGGGACCTCTTGGTCTGAAATCGGTGGTGTGAACCACTAGACCACAGAGGCGGTTAAGTACCCTAATGTTAGGTTAGGATTTGACAGTGAACATCAGGATGGCGGGTGTACTTCTCAGATTAGCTTAAATTTATTGCAGATATTTGGTACCTGCTGTGTACCTTTACGTACCTCTTTTAAAAATCTGTGTACCTCCGTATTTACTAAGATATTCAAATCGCAAGGGACACCCGCGGACCTGACGTCAGGTCCGCGGGTGTACTTTGAACCAATGAGTGTATCGTAGTGAATTTGTGTATAGATTTGGTACCTTCTGTGTACCTGCAGAAACATGTATTAGACTTCCATAATTCGATAAGGTATCGAAGATATTCAATACAATAGGTACACCCGCCAAACCGACGTTAGGATTTTTTTGAAACCGATGAGTGTATCGTAATGGTTTTGAGTATAGATTTGGTATCTTCTGTGTACCTGCAGAAACATGTATTAGACGTCTACAATTCGATAAGGTATAGAAAATATTCAAAACAATAGTTTACCCGCCATCCTGATGTCAGTATGGTGCATGCACACTGGTTCCATATTGTAAAGGTAGGGACTTAGGTTGCACGTTTTTTTAGCAACCACAATTTGATATCCAAGGAAATTAAATATATATGAGGAGTGTAAATCATATGCCTGTGTTGACATGTTAAGGGTAAGGGTTTCTGAAAGACGACAAAATATTTCTAATAGCGCCTACATGATGGGGTCATATCCTCTGCTAAATGTCTAATGAACAGTCTACGGTTAATTTGTATTTTTAATGTTAATAATGAACAAACAGTCACAAATAATATCTTAATAGCTACTGTAATTTGATAATTAGACTTCAATATAAATATTTCTTATACTCTTATAAGTTATTACTCGTAGATTTATTAGTTTTTTTTATAAATTTGCGAAGGCAAACTGTTTATATATCTTATCATACAACTTTTTCCGAGCGATCATAATTAGTCTATTACTTTAAGGTACAGTCATCTATAAGGAAAGTTGAGCCACTTGCATTGCAGCATTAATGAACATTCTTAATTTAGCCGTCTTATGAAAACGTTTATCAGCCGCATGCCTGAAAGATGCCCTATAAGCATTACACGGCTAAATAAAAAATGTTGTGAAGTAACTAAATTTTCCCTCTATTGAGATTTAATTCACTAAATACAGATAGGTAGTCTTACACATATAACATTAAATGACTTTACTCGCGAATCTACATTTACAAAGCAAGCCAACCTAAATACATATGCATTAAACAAAGTGGTCGGTATCAATCCGTATGTATGGTTGTTTGTCTTGTTACATTTGCATGCAATTTGTTGTACGATGCAATCAATAATTTTGTTGATACATAGTGAACGTTGTTCGTCGAATTTTATTCGTCAGCCAATTGATTGATGCCTATGTCGATTTCAACCATACACTGACCATAAAGTCTATAAAATGTTTCAAAATATCCAAATTTAACTGTATGCGTGTTAAAATTCTATCTACAAAGTATTCTTAAAATTCTCCAAATTGCTTCCCACAATATGTGTTATTTAAAGCCCTCCGCTCTTGCTATCATGACCGATTTGGCGCAGGGGTAAAATTACCTGCCTTCTGCGCCAGAGGTCTCGGGTTCGATTCCCGAACAAGACAAATATTTGTGTGCATGAACATGTCTATTTGTCTTGGTCTGGGTGTTTTCTATGTATATTAAGTATGTATTTACAAACAAAAAAGGATTTAAGTATATATTTATCCGTTATCAAGTTCACGTACACACAGTTTCTTAAGAAATTTACTATGGGCTTAGATAGCTGGTGTGATTGTAAAAAAATCGGCCAAGTGCGAGTTGGACTCTCCCATGAAAGGTTCCGTACACACTTAACGTACCTATTGCCTATACCTTGCCAAAATTCCAAAATATTTTTTTGTCAGCAAAATATAACTTTGTTTTTCATAGTGTTTGTATGAATGACAAAGTTACATTTGCGGTTTTTGAAAATGTGTTATATCTCAAAAAGTACTCACTATGTATCATTCAAACCAATTTTCGTTGAAAGTTTTTATTAAAATCTACAGCATATATTTTTCCTAAATTTTTCACTCTTTTATTTCAAAAGTTAGAGGGGGGGGACACACATTTTACCACTTTGGAAGGCTCTATCTTTCAAAATATTGAGTTTGAGAAAAAATGATTTGAGAAACCTCCATGTTATTTAGTCGCGCTCTCACGGTTTCGTAATAAATTTATTTATTTTTCTTATAGTCGATCAATGAAATGGTTAAGAAATTTTGTATTGAGCCCATGTGAAAAAAACACCTTCAAATAATGTTTTATTTTCGTGAATAATAAAAATCAACTTTCTTAATGGCGGGCGGGATTCTGTCAATACATATAGCAACCGTCAAAACAAAATGTACTTACTTACAACCTCAACTGAATTGGTGGTTAAATATGCACCCTAAAAACTGACAGCCATTTCAATAATTTTATACTGCTAGTGGCGCCTCCACCACTGGGTCAGATAAGTTTGTGGGATAAATGTCTTTCGGTATCGACAGTAGGTGACAGTTTTAGAGTGCCCCTGCGCGCGGTCGAAATTGAATACTAATCATTTACCATAACCTTAGAACGAAGAAAATATACTGTAACTAGCGTCAAAAACGCACGAGTTGCTCGCAGATTGCGCACAGACGAACTCTATGTAGGTACAGTTAGACGGAAATCACCCGCAACAGCCGCAATCGGAGATGTCAGTGCGACATGACGTCATCGCAATAGCGCGCAAGGAAAGCAAATTTTCAAAGGCTGGTGAAACTTTACAACGCTGTAACTTTGGAAATCCTGGCCAGATTTCGATGAAACAAAAACTATTAGTACTTGCACGAGTACGCGCATTAAATGCAGTAATAATTTTTATAGTCATATTTTGATGTGTTGGTGTGACTCATTATACTACCTAATCCAATACATTTAAAAATCAAAAAAAGATAAGGTCTGGCAGCACTGGGATATTGTTCTACCTAGAGTGCGTGTCAGATAAGTCTGCCCGTGACTGGGGCGTTTTTGGCGCTAGTTACAGTTCATTATTTGATTAAAAATATAATAAAAGTGATTGCGCAATTATACATTTTGTCGTCTCTTGGAAACCTTTACCCTTGAACATTGATCTGCAGGTACACAAACCGTACCAAATCTATACCCAGAGTGTAAGTTTACCAATGCAAACGTTACTATCGCGTTTAAATTAAATTGTATCTAAGCCTTATTTCTTGAAAATAAAGTAAGTACAATCTATCTGTCAAAATTGCACCATAGTCCCTATTTTTACAATATGGAACCAGTGTGCGCCATCCTGTCACCAGGGCCCTGTTAAACGAAACTTACAAGTCTACAATTATGTAAAAAGGGACTAATTTGTAGACTTGTAATACAAGACGTGCTGTTTAACCAAACTTACAAATAATATGTAAGAATTTTACAACTAAAAATCTTACATATTTGTAAAGTCTAATTGATGATTAAACGAACTTACCTTAGTGACGTTCTATCACAATGGGAGAGTTTCCTACAGTAATTTTTCTATGCACTAGATTACGCTGTAACTGTAACACAACCACCTTTTTTCAGCATATTATGGCAAAGGATTCGTTCATTTAGCCTAAAAACACCTCCCACCTCACCTCCGGTTCAAAGGCTCCTTGCAACTTTTTGTTGATATTCGGAAACGATATTCGTATGGTGATGTCATACTATTTTCTTTGCGATTTTCTACTACGTTCTAGTTCGTTTACTTCTTCATTCAGATCTTTTATCAAACCCTTAATGACATTTTTGGTGCGAATTGTTGCACCTAGATTGTATATTCTGAACTAATCTGAAAAAGTTAGGTCGCTATGGTTGGGTAGCGCCATCTAGTACAATTTTTTGAACTAACGATGAAACGTCAAAAGAAACTCTCATTATACGAAGGCTTCATCCGAAGAGATTATTGTACACATGTAGTTCCCCGTAACGACTCGCTAGTCACACACTAGAGTTAAAAGATATTTAAAAAAAAACATACTTACAGACGAATAGAGAACCTCCTCCTTTTTGATTTAGAAGTCGGTTAAAAATTAAAGTATCTTTCATTTTTTTCTCATCATCAAGCAAGATTGAAGAAATCTCTTCTAATTTCCCATTGTCACTACATAGTATAAAACAAAGTCGCTTTCTCTGTCCCTATGTCCCTTTGTATGCTTAAATCTTTGAAACTACGCAACGGATTTTGATGCGTTTTTTTTTAATAGATAGAGTGATTCAAGAGGAAGGTTTATATGTACTTTTTATCCCGATATTCCCACGGGAACGGGAACCACGCGGGTGAAACCGCGGGCGGCCGCTAGTTAATGCATAAAACATAATTAATGATACTCTACTGTACTGTAACTGTTTTTAACTGTACTTAACTGTACTTGGCTGTAGTTGGCTGTACTTATAGGAAAAATGTGATAATGATAAGATGAAACAGCCATATTGAGATTTTATATAATTTTTATGCATTCACAATGCAATTTTTTAAGTGTAGGAAAAATTTTCTTACCACATTTTTCCTATACTTACAAAATTGCATTGTGAATGCATAAAAATAATATAAAATCTCAATATGTCTGTTTCATCTTAATCGATTGTTAAACATTTCTAAAAATGTTTCTTTCGGATGCGAGGGTTTCCTCACATTGATGAAGCAACGCTGGCCTACAGCGTAACAAGTGATAGCAAAATTCGACGAGTCGTGTAAGCCTTTCGGTAGCTTAGTTGGTCAGAGCATCGGGCCGGATTCCCGGAGGCGCGGGTTCGAATCCCGCCTGAAAGCTACTTATGGGGCTCGTGGTTTTTTACTATCACATTTTTCTATACTTACAAAATTGCATTGTGAATGCATAAAAATTATATAAAATCTTGGCTGTACTTGGCTGTACTTGGCTGTACTTGGCTGTACTTGGCTGTACTTGGCTGTACTTGGCTGTACTTGACTGTACTTGACTGTACTTGAATGTACTTGACTGTACTTGACTGTACTTGACTGTACCTGACTGTACTTGACTGTACTTGACTGTACTTGACTGTACTTGACTGTACTTGACTGTACTTGACTGTACTTGACTGTACTAGACTGTACTTGACTGTACTTGACTGTACTTGACTGTACTTGACTGTACTTGACTGTACTTGACTGTACTTGACTGTACTTGACTGTACTTGACTTTACTTGACTGCACTTGACTGCACTTGACTGCACTTGACTGTACTTGACTGTACTGGACTATACTTGACTGTACTTGACTGTACTTGACTGTACTTGACTGTACTTGACTGTACTTGACTGTACTTGACTGTACTTGACTGTACTTGACTGTACTTGACTGTACTTGACTGTACTTGACTGTACTTGACTGTACTTGACTGTACTTGACTGTACTTGACTGTACTTGACTGTACTTGACTTTAGTTGACTGTACTTGACTGCATTTGTCTGCACTTGACTGTACTTGACTGTACTGGACTATACTTGACTGTACTTGACTGTACTTTACTTTATCAACCAAGTTTCTACGGTAAAAAACTGTAAATGAAATAAAATTTTAATAAATATTTTTACTAGCTTTCCGCCCGCGGATTCGCCCGCGTGGACTACACGACATTATCCCTCGGGAATGTGACGTTTTTCCGGGCTAAAAAGTAGCCTATGTTCCTCTCCAGGCTACAAAGTATCTGTATCCCAAATTTCAGCCAAATCCGTTCAGCCATTTTGGCGTGATTGAGTAACAAACATCCAAACATCCAAACATCCAAACATCTAAACTTTCACATTTATAATATTATATAAGTAGGAAGTAGGATTTGCCTTCAGTGAATATTCCGATGATTAGTTACGTGTTACCTACATTATAAAGTTAGAAGTTTTTCTTAAACTTGTAAAATAAAATAGTATCATAAACCTTAGAACTATCTTGTCTTTGAAAACTCTTTAAAGTACCTAACTAAATCCAACTAGTGATCTATCTGTAATTTTATTTTATTTGCCCTCAGTGAATATTCCGATGTTTACCGTGTTACATTAAGATTATTTTTTTATTATTTTTATGCATTCACAATGCAATTTTGTAATTAAGGAAAAATGTGATAGTAAACTACTTATGGGGCTCGTGGTTTTTTACTATCACATTTTTCTTATACTTACATTAAGAAGTTGAAAGTTTTCTAAAACTTGTAAAATAAAATAGTATCAACCTTAGAACTGTTTTATCCTATGAGTAATAGTATTTATCTAAAGTCCGCAGCTACCGATGAGTTGAAGGGTACAGGGGCAAAACAAGAAATGTCACAAACAGGTTTTTTGTTTTGTATTTTTTATTTTTATTTTTTTTTATTTTTGGCTTGCATAATTATTTTTTATTAATTTACTGATAGGAACCTAAGTTTACTGTACAAAGATCGGCTGTAAATACAAATAAACTTTTGAGAAATGTTCACAAATATACTTACATTAAAATGTAAATTCCACAAAAATCTGTTTTGTGACATTCCTTGTTTTGCCCCTGTACCCTTCAGTTGATCAAAATCTTACAAAGTTAAAAAACCGAATAATAGCAGTGGCTATGGACATTTAAAATTTAAAGATTCTAACAATATAATGGATGTCCCAGAGTTACGGGGCATGACATGAAGGGAAAGTACTCTAAAAATATCTCTGAAAGGAAACATTCTTTTATTTTTGACAAGAAACAAAACAATGCCTTCTTCTACACTATGTGTCGACCCCCTACGCACATCGACAAAATATGGTACGTGTGAATAGTGTCGATGCAGCTTTTTGCAGTTGCGTTGTCGTTGTGCGAAAAAATGTTGATGTTAATCCGTTTTCACTAGTAGTTGTGATGTGGTTACGTCGTATGCAATGTGGCCGGCCGCTAGTTCGCAGCGTCGTCGTCGCTGGTAGTTGCGTTGTGATTGGCACTCACGCGCTCGTAAATGACGGCAAAATATACATTTCGAATACAAAATGCGCCTTGCCTACGTGTTGTGGTTGTAGTACGTGTGGGTTGACACTTTAATGAGTTGAAAGAACTATATAAGAACTACATACAAATTAAAATAAATTAAATGTAAGTATATACGTAAATAAGCACAAAAAACGAGATCACGAGACTGATCAAAATCTGAAAAATAGGTGATTTAAGGTGCGACAATTTTTAATAAGGGATCGTGACGTTTCACTAAAACTTTCTTACCATCACAAATAAATTTTAAAATGTTGCTACAAATATCCAGCTATCTAAAACAGTTTTCCGTTTTTCGTAGAAGTACTTCAATAGAACGTAAATAGTGTTTTTGTAAACGTTGCGTCATGCACCCGCGGAGGGGCGCGGGCGATAAAAAACCCTGCTCTCCTCCGTTTGTGAAATCCGAGACGGGCCGCGCATTCAGGTCGTTAAAGAGAGTCGGAGCTTGCAGACGTTCCACGTAAAAATATTTATTTTTAAATAATCTAAGACTCAGCCGTTTATTTTTCGATTTTAATATTTTTCTGATAGTTTTTAGTCTTGATCTATAGTTTAAATTCTTTATAGTGAAACATAATAATATCAATATAATTAAACTTACTCATAGTAGGATTGTAACGTTTGTTAAACAGGGCCCAGGATGGGAAACGGTCAAACTATCGTATTGAATATTTTTGATACCTTATCGAATTGTGGAAGTCTAATACATGTTTCTGCAGGTACACAGAAGGTACCAAATCTGTACTCAAAATCATTACGATACACTCATTGGTTTCAGAAAAATCATAACCTCGGGTTGGCGGGTGTACCTATTGTATTGAATATCTTCGATACCTTATCGAATTATGGAAGTCTAATACATGTTTCTGCAGGTACACAGAAGGTACCAAATCTATACACAAATTCACTACGATACACTCATTGGTTCAAAGTACACCCGCGGACCTGACGTCAGGTCCGCGGGTGTACCTAGCGATTTGAATATCTTAGTAAATACGGAGGTACACAGATTTTTAAAAGAGGTACGTAAAGGTACACAGCAGGTACCAAATATCTGCAATAAATTTAAGCTAATCTGAGAAGTACACCCGCCATCCTGATGTTCACATTTGACAAGGAAATTTAATTCTGTCATGTAACAAATAATTTCATTATTAATAACCTATACTGTTTAAACTCCAGATGATGATCAAATAGTGTAATATTCTGCGAAGCGTAGAATATATGAAGGATTTAATTATACCTGGCATCACCTGCATTAAGGATTTGAATATTTAAATAATGATGCATAATTACATGACTACTTAAAAATAAACTGATTCATATACTGAAGAGCATATAATTATATAATTATCGGCCTGCTATCATAACAGGACGATAGTACTTACTTAAATAGTACCTACATCAGGAGATCTCGCATTATTTACTAAATCACATTATAAATAGGATGAAAATCTTACTTGCTTTTTGTGTATTAGAAAAGATGTTTTTTATATTCGTTGCACTTGCACCTACTATTGTCAACTTAAGTACCTATTATAAGATTTTAAACTTTCGCGTTCCATTATAATTATAAACAAGAGTAACGGGACTCAACGCCAGTCTGCTTATGACCACGGCTATAGCAACATAGCCGAAACGTCAAGCTGTAAGTACATAATGTACTACATAATAAAATGTCGCGTTGAGTCCCGTTACTCTTGTTTATAATTACTTAAGTACCTATTATTCGATAAAAAACTTATTTTGTCTCATTAGGTTAAAGAATTAAATTAAAGGTTAAAGAACCTACCTATCGTTACGTTTATAAATTTATAAAAAAAATGTTAGGTGCTACTGTGCATAGCTTCATAAAAAAAGAAATTCAAACATGATATCCTTATAACAAAATTATAAGGGAGTAAATTGGCTATCCTTATCTTACCATGCTTTTATAGCATCAAGTACCTGCAGAATGCAAGCCTTTTTATGATCAGATACATCTTATCTTACATCCAGGCCAATTAGAAATGACAGCTGATCCAGAGTAATGATAGTGCTACTTAGATCCTGGCAACTGGATTAATATTACTAGATATTCAACCCGTGTAATAGATACGGGATGCTATTATACTACTGAATGACGAGTTATTTAATTTTTTTCTTTTTTGCATTCACAATGAAATTTTTATATTGAAAAATTAAAAATGAAGTATTTTAGAAAAAATCGTGAAATAAGTATTGTGAGACAGGTCGGTTCTTTCTAAAATACTTCATTTTAAATTGTTCAATACTGCAAGACATTTTTGTCCCGCAAGTTTAATTTTATACGAATATGGAAGCTATCTTTTACAAAGTACAGTTAATAGTCCTAATCATGAACGTCAACTGTAATGATCTCGCATGCGAAAATGTGGTTCAGACTACCTCGTATGCATGAAGTTTGACTTAATACTCTTACCTCAGTATTAAGTCGAACTTCATGCTCGTATGTAAATGGTAAATATAGATGTGTAGCAGTTAAATTATCATCATCCAAGTATATAAATTAAGGCACTCGCTTATCATAAAAGACGTGTATTAATAAATATGACAAGAGATACGACTTGACATAAATTTTGTGCCTAAGAACCCGGGACGGCCATATCCTTTGTCGATTTAAACGCATTATAATAAATTCGCAACGCGGTTGATAGGTAACTTCTCGACCATTAAGTTTATTTTTCAAACAAATCTCAATTGAGTTAAATCTTATTATAGTGAAGCAGTAATAAATTGTCACACGTAAATAAGAAGTAAAATAAATGCTTGTGTGCTATTTTTTGCTGCCTCTTTATTGGATAAGCAGAAATGAAAAACCAATGATTAACTTGTACCTACTAATTTATTTTAAGATAGACAAATAGTGGAGACTACGATTTTAAAAAGTTAAGCCTTAGAATAAAAAAAAATTAAAAATCCCGTCTGCGATGCAAAAAATTATTTGAAAAACTAACTAAAAAGAAAAAACAAGCAAAAAAAATGAGCGACTATGGATTGAATGTGTTCTTAGTTCTTACTAGTAAATTGTATGCCGCATTATATACATTAGGTAGGTAAGTACTTACTTAATACAAATTTTAAATAGGTAAGAGAATTCTTGGAAGCAGGCGGGATCCATTTGCATATAAAATCTATAAAAATATAATGAACCCCGCCTGCTTCCAAGAATTCTCTTACTTAAAATTTGTATTAAGTAAGTACTTACCTAATATATAATGCGGCATACAATTTACTAGTAAGAACTAAGAACACATTCAATCCATAGTCGCTCTTTTTTTTTTGCTTGTCCTTTTTAGTTAGTTTTACAAATCATTTTTTTGCACCGCAGACGGGTTTTTTAATTTTTTTAATTAGGTAAGTACTTACTTTTATTTTATTTTTAGCTTTTTAGTTTAATGGTAAGTATATTCGCATGATAATAATGATGAAGCGATATTTTTAAAGTTAATGTTGGGAACATTACACTCGAAGTTGTTGACCACTATGTTTACCTAGGACAGACGGTCCAGTTAGGTAAGTCCAACTTTGAGAAAGAGATCTCTCGTCGAATCCAGCTCGGAAGGGCAGCGTTTGGGAAGCTCCGACATATATTCGCGTCCGAAATACCTCAATGTCTCAAGACGAAAGTCTTTGACCAGTGTGTGTTGCCAGTAATGACCTATGGAAGTGAGACGTGGTCTTTTACTATGGGTCTCATAAGAAGGCTCAAAGTCACCCAGCGAGCAATGGAGAGAGCTTGGTATTTCCCTGCTCGATCGAATCAGAAATGATGAGATCCGCGGGAGAACTAAAACAACCGACATAGCTCGAAGGATTGCATCATTGAAGTGGCAGTGGGCGGGACACAGCGCGGAGAATCGATGGCCGTTGGGGCGGAAAAGTTCTCGAATGGCGACCGCGTACCGGACGACGTTCCGTGGGCAGGCCCCCTACAAGGTGGACCGACGATCTGGTCAAGATCGCGGGAAGCCGCTGGATGCGGGCAGCGCAGGACCGATCGTTGTGGAGATCCTTGGGGGAGGCCTATGCCCAGCAGTGGGCGTCGTTCGGCTGACATGATGATGATGATGATGATATTTTTAAATACAAAATGGCATATCCTTTTAGAGAATTTATAAACTTGTAATATATTTCTCGCTTTTATTCGCCTCATTTGCCCTATTATAAAAATATTAGCACTTAGCAGTCGAAATTAGTTCAAAACATATCCATTATTTATATTTTTGTGATCGTCTTTTTAACCTCTTCATTTTGATACCCCACTCGATGGGATTAAAGTTTTTTTTTACAATTCTCTGAATATATTGCCTAATAGCCGCCATTTTGTTTTTTGTTAATTTTGATGTCCCATTGTCACTCGGGCCGTTAAGACGAATCTGACGACGTATCATTTATCAAAATCGGTTCATCCGTTTAGTAGTTACGAGGGAACATAGGAACAGACACACCCACATACATACAGGTCAAATACATACCCTTTTTTGGCTTCGCCGCAGACGGGTAAATAGGCATTTTATGTTCTTAATTCCGACATCATAAAGTCTCTTTTATCTCAAACTGATTATCTTAAACTAGCTGACCCGGCAAACGTTGCTTTGCCATATAAATTTGATTAGACACGCAGTTCGTATCGCCCACTGCCTGCCACAAATGTCACTTATTAAAAAGTAATCCTAAGCGGCAAAAACGTCAGTGAATACATACTCTTTGACATACATACTCTTTGACATACCTACTCTTTGGAAGCGGCTAAGAAATGACAGTTGTGTAAAGTACGACAGCTTAACGATTTTCTATACAAAATTACCATTTTTATTTTAATAATTTTCCTGGATAAAAAGTAGCCTATGTTACTCTCCAGCTCTCAAATTATCCTCTTACCGAAAATCTCGTCGATCCGTTGCTCCGTATGAAAAAAAACTTTTCTACGGCCCAACACTTTTAAAATGATACCAGACATTTCTACTCCTGACCACGGTGACACAAGCTGCCCGCTAAAAAGTTCCTGAGCTTCCAGAAACAATAGATATATTTTAATCTGTTCATTGAATTTCGATGTTTATGCAGGGCTTCCACCTGAACACGCAGCATCTACAGAACGTCGGCAGCGACTTCTGCGAAGCTCTCAATGGCCTCAACGACACTGCCACCAACGTCGACATACAGCTCACTAAAGATCTCAACGGGTAAGATACTCTTAACAATAATATTACAGACGTTTGGGTTTAAAAGAATACCTCCTGAAAATAGATTTGATGGTACGTATAAAATATGGAGGCAGCTTTATATTAGCTCATTGCAAGCAACATCGCTATAAATTTTAAGTTGGTCTTTTTTTGCTAATATAATGGAAACATGATTATTAAATTAAATAAGGCTGATCTCGCACTGGCTGGCGATGCGCTCCACCGCCGCGGAGCGCAGATCTGCAAATCACGTGAGCGGCGACGTAGTGTCGTATCGCGGCGGCCTCCCCCCACAGATTTGTTCCGCGCCCTGCGCTGGGCGTGTTTTCTGCTAATTAATGTGCAGTCAAACTAATTGAATCGCGTGACCCATAATAAGTTAATTTTCTAACAAATATTAAAATTGAATAAGGTCGAAATTCTGACTTTATATTTTTGACGCTTTCAAACAAATTATTAGCAAAATGGGTCATGATTCAATTGGTTCGACTGTACTTGCATACAATATTAAAAACTGCTATCCCACACCCCGCGACGGAGCGCGGTGTCAGTATGCGCCATGTAAATACATACACATACACTTAATAAGAACTTCTATAAAAGAACAAAATGGTTAGGCAGAAATAAAACTCCTGACAAAAAAAAACATAGCAACTACGAAAGGTTTAAAAGTTACCATAAAAAAGACATCAACGCGTTCCCAATTCTAAAGCTTATATATTAATTTGTGATTGATACTAAGACTTTTTTTATTCTACAGAAATATTATTGAAATTAGTTTGAAGGGAGCAGAACCTGGCAGGCAAGTTATGTAGCAACTAAATAACATATGTTTTATCTAACAAAAATGCTTTAACCCTTTAACGGTCAAATTTTTTTTGCATGATAATAAAAAAATACCTTTGGCGCCATTGCGAATGAAATTCGGAATCTTCAGTCCTGTGGTTACGTTTGTGCATTACGCCCGTTCAGCGACTAATCAAAGAATACATAAGAGCTATCAGAAAAAACAACAGTTTCAATAAAATCGACATGTGATGTGGTTACAGTCGCTATTCTAATTTTGCTATGCCCTAGAAAGGGTTAATCATCATAACTTGGAGTTCTTTGTTAATACAGACAATACTAATTATCTATAAGTAGGTACTAGTATTATAAAGAGATAAGATTTGTATTTTTGTTTTTAACGAATAAACTCAAAAACTACCACGTTCCGTGGGGGTACCACGTGGGTAAAACAGCGAAGAGCCACTAGTTAGCTAATATAATATGTAATCTTATTTTATAAAGACATTAATATAATTTTTTTTAAACAATTATGTGGGGCTGTTTGGGAGCCCCTTTCGTGAGCCGAGTGATTTTATGTGATAACCTTATCATCTATCATATAAACAGTTTATTTGTGTAACCAAGGAGTCATGTGATAATCACAAACGTTTGTTTTTATGACAAACATTATCAGTATGCATCAAGTACAGTGCATGCAATAAATTTAATTCGATCGGGTTCTAGTCCCATCGCAACTAGTTGTGAGACGGTGCGATTTTTTCTAATACTTAATTTTCAATATGTTCAATAAGTAAGTAATAAAAATTGCATTGTTAATTCAAAAAGTCAAAATAAGTAATTTAGAACATTTAAGTACTTACCTACCTATGTTATAAATTATTAAATTATAATAATGAATATATAAAGAATGAATAAAATTGTTAAAAAATATATTAATATTGATCGAAAATTAACCATTAATTTCATGCAATGATTTGCGAGACAGAATAAAATTCATGCATCCAGGAAAACTAGTAAGAAATTGCGGCTCCAAGAGTCTACTTTGATATTTGACAGTAATTACATCTTTATGGCTTGACGTGTTCGTGAGAAAAGGATATCGACAATCAGAGAGACGAACAAAAAGCAAGACAGATGGACACAAATTGTTCTTAGAAGAGTTACTTTTTGCCTTATAAGTATTATGTGCAGCGGAAACCTAATAAAATAACTTATAGTTTACGTCTGAGCAGTAGGATTCTATTTATCATACTGGGTGGCGCAAAAGTACTGGCACTATAAAAATTACTTATATTTGTTTTATATGGCATCTATTATTCTGATATTGAAAACTGTGTAGTAAACAAATGTAAAATTCACTCAAAATAAACATGGACTGATATACTCCCCAAGAACGTGGAATAATCGTGTCAAAGTTTTTACGCAATAGTTCATCAGTGATAAAAACACAACATGAATTTCGTCTACGATTTAAGATCACCCGATCTGACCTGTTCAAACTTCTTTCTTTGGGGTTATTTGAAATCTCTGGCTGGTGTATGTCTCTGATGTGAATAAGCCACGGACTCTAGCAGCCCTTAACGGAAACATTTTTCAAGAAAAGGAACATATCGCAGGAAGTGTTACGGCAAGTTATAGAAAATGTCTTAGATAGGCCTCAAATGTGCGTCAACTCTGGAGGTCACTATTTAAGAGACATCATCTTCAAATCCTTATGAGACGAAATTTATTAGCATACCTACATACTTATATAAAAATCTAATTCCACTTTTCTAATTTAGAAAAAAAGTTGTAGCTGGTCCAAATAGTGCCAACTTTTGCGCCACCCAGTACTTATAATAATTCAAATTAAAACTTCTAATGAATTTTTAGTTTAAAAAACAGACATTATTATAAAATTATGTTCAGTACAATATGTTGATAACATAGAACTTCGTCACATTGAAGCGTTCCGAAACAAAACTATCTGTAAATTATTTTAAACTTTTAGTTTTTTGCATTCACAATGCAATTTTTATAATAGAAAAATGGAAAATGAAGTATTTAGAAAAAATCGACCCGTCTCACAACTAGCTCCGATGGGACTCGAACGAACCCACGACCTTTCGCTTTCCGGGCGACTGCTCTAACCACTCCGTAGCTCAGTGGTTAGAGCAGTCGCCCGGAAAGCGAAAGGTCGTGGGTTCGAGTCCCATCGGAGCTAGTTGTGAGACGGGTCGATTTTTTCTAAATACTTCATTTTCCATTTTTCTAAAACTATCTGTGCCACACTAATCTTTCAATATTGTAATATGTGTATTGTTAGTGGTAACTTATAGATTATCTGACGAAAACTTCATTACTTACAATATTAGTAAGTAAGTAAGTACAGTAAATTAAGAAGCATAATATGCTATTAACATCTTATGTTTTGTTTGCAGCGTGATTGCGGTGGATAGTGAGGCAGGCTCCGGATCAGACAGCGTGCTGAAAACTGACTCCGACGAAGACTTTGACTAATTAGGCGTTGATTATAGGCGTAGGGTAAGACTAGGAACATCTGAAATTAAATAACAGTACTCCAGTATAAACCGCGCCAAGTTTCCAGTCCTCTCTGAAGTTTTACTGCCAATGTTTTACTCCTGCGCTATGATGTGTCCAGAGCGGACTAGGAGTTTTATTACATATAACGGAGCCATCGGTGATAACTAGTATAAACAATCAAAACTCAACAGTTCACAGTGATGCAATGATAGGTTCAATGTAACAACAAAATACGTTTGATTCACAAAATCATTGAAATGACATTATAATTATTTTTTATCATAATAATTATTTATTGTAGTAGCTACAGACGACAACACACCAAAATTTACATTTTAAACTTGAGCGCGGCCTTATCACTTCAGTGCTTCATAAAAGCGTAGAAAAAAGGGAAAAGTACCTATATAGCTTTTTGATGTGCTGTCGACTGTCAATATATTTTGTTAAAATAAGTATACACGGTTGATTTATTTATTATAAATTGTGAAAGTATTGTGTGAGCCTGTGATTTTTAGTCTCTTTTTTTGGTTTATGATATGTGGTTAAATTTTTTAAGATGCTTGTGATCTCATTAAAAATAAATTATGAAATTTCAAATGGTCAGTTTTACTTGTCTGATTGTAGTTTTAAAATATTTAAGGGCCTGTTTTACAATGTATAAGTAAGTTCTGATTAGCTGTTACGTGACAGATAGGCCATACAAAACTGTAAAGTAAACTGGAAAGCCCTATCTCCTAATCAGACATTGTGAAACAGGCCCTAACTCTCAATAACAAACTCCAGGTTTTCTTAAAACATTGTATTCTACAATGTTCGTTCATACACCAACGAAGCTCCGTGCAATAAAACAAAACAAATGGCGCACGCAGCTTCAATAGGCAACATAGTTCACCCATCAATGAGAGGGTGAAATTCCTTTTTACCACAAAATAAATCAACACGACCTGTGAATAAAACAAGTGCTTGTGCTAACAACGAGATGGTAATGCCAGACAGCGTCACAAAGAGCCAGTGTTTCCTCGCGTCCGAGTGGCACAAAAGGCTATAAGTTAATTTTAGTGCCTGTGAAAGAGTAAACACGACTTTTTGCTGTACGCTTTTGACCCAACGTAGATTGTGAGTCACTTGTTTTCATTTCGCGGTAATATGTAGGTATATACAATTCAATTAAATGTGGTCCAGACCCTCTCAAAACAGTTTTGCTGTATGATTCGGGAGGAACAATAAGGCTGTTTACATCTGAAGATTGGTAGTAATCATGACTAACTCAAGAAGCATTAGGTGTCTTGTTTACTATTTCTGGTTAGATAGCAAGACGAGATATTCTGGGATAGAGTTTTCTTGTATTTACATAAAGACGAGACAAGACGAACGAGCAATTATATTATGTGTACATACACCGTAGAACTTTGTCACATTGAAGCGTTCCGAATGAAAACTATCTCTCTTCCACAGAAGTAATATAATATGACATAGTCCTATGGTGTTTACATATTGTATTTCGCGTGACTGGGCGATATTCTGTTAAGTTCGGAGCTAAGTTTGATTATCACCTCAGATAATCGATCACACAATAAAATAATAATAATAAATTAAGGGCAGAATCATAACATTTTTATAATAAAACAACGCTAGTAGGAATAAAATATATATTATTATCATCTCAAAACTCAATACTTATATTGTCATTATCAACAAGTAATCACATATTACAACTAGTTTTTCAATAAATAATAGAAAATGATGCACTATTTGCACTTACGAAGATATATCGTTCAGATATTGGAAAACAACAATTGGTTTAAAATACTATTAGTTTAAAATGCTTTGTAAGTTAGTCTTATGCTAAAAATTATCACAAATTAATACGAAAGAAATCAACATTGGTTGCATGTGATGTAAAATTGTTTATAACTCTTGTCAAATTATCTTAAAACTCTTATCAAATTATCTTTAAAAAAGGAGTTAGGACATTCGGCACTAATTACTTGGAGAGAAAGACCGTTCACACCTTTATCGATCGATTAACTTCCGCATTGTAAGAACAACGAGGAGCAATTTATAGTTATTATACAGGTTGACAGGGAAACCCGACCTATTTCTTGAAAGGCGTTATACTTAGAGGTCATTACCAACAAATTAAGTCCAGTAAGCCAGGGGTCAAAACTGGATGGTTACCGAGTTGTGACGACGGTTCCTAGATTTTTGTGTAAAAAAAGCGCTTGCCCAAATGTAAGGTTTGGGCCAGCGCACAGATTTTTAAAGATCACAAATTTTTCATCATTCAGAAAAGTATCATTTCAATGTTTAGAATGGAGTAGTTTATTCACAAATAACAATTCTAGAAAATTTGTGAAAAATCGAAATCGGTAACCATCCAGTTTTGACCCATCAGTGGTTCCAGGTTCAGTGGACTAAATTAGTTGGTAATGACCTCTTATATAACCCCTTTCAAGGAACAGGTCCAGTTTCCCTGTCACCCTGTAGTATCTTTCTCTAACAAAGCTATCGCCAGACTCGATCGACGCGCAATGTTTAAGCAATAAATGATTGCGATTCTGAAACGTAATATACAAATGTAACATGTAGCACATAATATATTGCCTAATATTATATATGTCAGTGTCGTTAAATTTCTATTTTCGAATATAGAAAATAGAAATTTAACGATCTAAGCTACATTTAATAGCTGAGATGAGATGTGAATGACCTTTTCCCTCAATACAATAGAGACGCACTATAAATTGTCTCAGATTTTGGTTAATCATAAGACTCAAAAAACAGCATTACAAACTTCATTACTAACATTTTAGTTGGTAAAATATTCATTTAATTAGTGCGTTGGATATTACTGCAATTAAACATTACATTTGAATAATAATAAACCTTAGCGAAGTTATAAAATTAGATAAATATTATAATTAAAAATGATTGAAAAAAAATCTACTAAACAACACACACAATTAAAAAAGAACAAAACGGTACATTGTTTCTAGAAAGCTATAAAAATATGAGGAGCTTTTTTAGATTACCGATTTATTTTGTAACTTACAACAATTACATTCTTGAATCTTAAGTTTTAGTTTCTAAATGACAATTTTGGCTTTACAATTATTATGGGATGAAGTAAAGGCCACGAAATACCACGACATTAACGTAAGATTTCACTACATTTAAGCTTAAAATGTATTTTGTTTGTAACATGCGCTGAACATACGTCAGCATTCACTACACTAGGTACAACGTTCTTTAACTGTCAACGACACCACTGAACCAAAGGAACGGTTTCGAGAAGTGGAGGTTTCATGTCAATATCTCTAAACTATGCATTAACGTCAAGAAAGATTTTCAACAATATTTTTAAGAGGACATTTTCTAGAAATTACAAATAAGTAAAATGTAAAATGGAAGTGGTGTCTCTGACAAGAAGAAAGTGATAGATTTAGTACAAAAACACATTAATACCGGATAGGGTATGATGACTATCTACATAATGTGCATTTGTTCTTAATTACTACACTAGTAGGACTATCATGTCTGGATTGTACGAGCCTTACTTAATTCAAATTGATGAACATTACACAGAATAATATTTCTGACAATTATAGACTCTATATTATTTTATCTTAGTCTCATATTCGTATACCAGGTGTTCCGGCCCTCATCACTAAGACGACGGAGGGGCGGGCGCGGGCGGACGGAAGACAGTCTCCGCGCTTTACTCATTGCTCTGAGTTCGCCGCCCGCCGCCGCACGCCGGTAGCTCGCCGAAGATAAAGTGCGACTCAGAGCAATGAGTAAGCGCGGAGACTGTCTTCCGTCCGCCCGCGCCCGCCCCTCCGTCCTCTTAGTGATGAGGGCCCGGAACACCAGGCACAAAAATATGAATAAACTTGAAGCTACAATTTTGAACATAATTGAGCATCAAAATAAAAAGCTACATTAACATCCGCATTGTAAATACAAATCAGAGATAACAAAACACATATCGTCTACTGTCTATCTTATTTCTAAGACATTAGTTTGTTCTAGATTATAATCACAGAATATGTCTTTAAAAAGAACCGAATAGAAATCTTAAAATACACAAATACGATAAAGGCGACATTAGTATACGGAGGAAAGAAATACCAACTGCAATAAATGTGGACACCACTTACTGCGAAAAAACCGGTCAAGAGCGTGTCGGACTCGCGCACCGAGGGTTCTGTACCACTATAAATATAGTAGGTAGGAAGGAAGGAGGCAAGCACGTACCCAGGATTTTTTGTCGCGGGGGGGGTCCGTTCGGGAGGCGGGGGGGGGGGGGGGGGGTAGTTTAGATGTTTGTTGCTCAATCATGTAAACGGATTTGGTTGAAATTTGGGACACAGATACTTTGTAGCCTGGAGTGGAACATAGGCTTCTTTTTATTCCGGAAAAATATCACATTCCCGCGGGATAACGTTGTGAAGTTCGCGCCCATCCCGCGGATTAATGGATTTCGGGGGGGGTCCAGACCCCCTGGACGTCCTTGGAAGGAGGATATTTTGGTTGTAAATAAAACGTAAAAAACGGCGAGGCTATATTCGTCAGAGAATTTGCGGTGTAGAACATTGCTGTTTTAGGAAAGCTCCATCTCTTGACCGATAGTGGAACTAATGTAATTTTTGTTGATGATTTTTGAAGACATCGAGACATCGTTTTATTTTTTCCTGTAATTTTTACATAAACTTATGTCACATACAATAATTTCAGATTCTCTATGCAAACTTCGGAGATAAGGGGATCGGAATTTTATTTACATTTTTCATCAAAAGTCGAAAACTATGCAACATAAAAAAAAAATTGAGAATGTGCAAGCAGCGCTCTTTCATATGATACCCCATATGCCTTAGAAGCCCCACTTAGAATTTTTAAGACCCCCTTTCAGTCCCTGTTGCAAAAAAATGTTGTTTTTTTCTCTTATTGGCAAAATAGTTGGGGTAACGTGAGCTAAAACCATTCCAAATTTTAAGTTGATACCATTCGTAGTTCTTGAGATATCCAGCTGTGACAGACAGACAAGACAGACAGACTGTTGTCCTTTTTACCATTTTGGTACGGAACCCTAAACCCGCTTTAGGGTTCCGTACCAAAATGGTACCCACTCTTGTGCAGTTTCTGTAATAGTAAGTAATCGTATCTATTATTCCAAGCACCAGTATTAAAATCATAGCTTATTTAACCTACGCGGCACCACTTCGCTTCGGTGTCCACTCCTCGTTGTCAACGCGTTATAACGTGGCCGACTCCTCCTCCACAGATTACTAAATAGTTACTACCTCCGCGGGTGGACACCAAGTTGTAACATTTCTGCCGTATGGGTCCAATGAGCCAGTGGCGTAACTATACCGTTTGGGATCCGAGCCGTGGCACATTCACTACTTCAAAACAATACGAGTTTCCAAAAAAAAAGCATCTCGCAAGATCATAGCCACTGCAACGAGGTCGTACTGCACAATGTTTGGATTTGACATCTACACTTCTTGCAGCGGCTATGCTCTTACGTAGCTGTAGGTTTCATATTCTTTAAATTTGTTTGCTGCATTAGGAGGGTCCGTGGTATTTTGCCAGCTTGCCACGCTGCAGTTACGCCACTGCAATGAGCTATGACCTTAAAAGATTTACAAAACTTAGCAATGTGAAATATACGACCGCTCTAGTGCTATGTCTCAACAATAATGTGTTCAGTAATATTGTAGTAAGTTACAATCAACTGTACATACATACATTTCTAAAGCAGTGAGCGCGGCTTGTAATTGATTTTTAGACGTAATAATAATCAAATACGCGCCTAGAATACTCACTCCTCCTCTAACTACCACTAAGTTTTGGACAATTCACCTAAGGGCATATGCTCACCACGTCTCGACACACTTCGACAACGCGTTTGAAAAACGCGGTGTGCATATGCACTGAAAGCTGTTACTTGTTGAAAATAGTAGTTTATGTGACTGTCGCATAAGGAGGGGTATTAAAACACGAGTGGGAGTTTGAAAAACGAGCCTTGGTGAGTTTTTTAATAGTATTCCACGAGTGTTTTCATACAGAGTTATGTGCAGTCTCATACACTACTTTATCTACACTCATTACATTTATTATATATTTCAAAAATAAAGCAAATCAATATTAATTATAAAATGTGAATTGGTGCCAAACCCCACTCATAGGAGTCTATACGGTCTATTCCTTCTAAATCCAAAATTCTAATTTTAAAAACGTTTCTGATTGTTGCCGGCTAAAGAAGAGCTTGAAAGAGTTGGAAGTCAGGGCCGGTAATTCCTACGGTTGCCATGGAGACTGTAAATTTAAGAAATATAAGTGTTTTATAATGAGTGACAGCTGTATCCGGGTGTTGCATAATGGTCATTATGAAACACCCGGATACAGCAGCTTTATTTTTTAAAGTTGACTATGGCATAAAGTGTATCAGTATACGTTCAGGCATTCGTTCATAATTCGAATATTATAACATGAGTGTAGATAAAAGTGTTTATTAAATATGAAGCAGTCTACGCACCAAGCCCGTCGACACAGACCGGGCGGCTTAGTGTCGGCGGCTATATTTCAAGAATCATGTCGGCGACTTGTACCCGCGCGAGTCGCTAGCAAACATGCCTAACTTGCCGATTTCGTGCCGCCGAAAAAGTTTTCCGTTACTGGAACGAGATGTGAAGATGTTGATTAACTACATCGTAGATTACTACATATTGTAGTAAACTACATAGGTTTTTTACATTGTAAGTATCGACAGCCGGACAAAAGTCGCCGACTAACCTGCCGACAAAAAGTCGACGACTGGGTTTGGAGTGTACTCCTTAACAAGCACTACTCACTTTTGGTCACGTTACTACTTCTATTTAACAAGTTTTTCTTAGTTTGGACACTTAATTTTGTATATTTTTATAATATTGATGATAAGTCAATAATCGGTAAATATTCCTACATTGGTCACAGGTCACAGAGTGGTCCTTATGGGCGTTATTTTTTGACAAGTTAGATGATTAATTCATTTAGACATTATATAAATATAATTATTTTAGTATCATTGCATATAATATTTTAGTATCATTGCATATAATATAAACGTGCTATGTGCCTTTTTCGCCGATGGAAGAGCGTTCAGAGGGCGTCAGGGGCTCGAAGCATGTTATGGACAAGTAATCTTGATATTTTCAATAGTGATTATAATAGTTGGACATCAACTTGACAGCAAAATAACATTAAAAAATCACGTTAGTTTCACATTTTGACCACCGGCACAGAAAAGATTGTGGCACTGTATATAATGTTAACAAAGAGACACCCCACTTTGTCCGCTTCCGTAAAGAGCACATATGGGGGCGTGGTCTCGGCGGCTCTCACCTCCGGCTGTCGAGAAGGAATACCCCCCTGATAGTAGAGTAATGCGCATTTGTTTTCAACGTTAAGGCCCGTATTCTAGAACGTCAGATCTCTTCTCAAGTATAGTTAGAAAGGGATGAACGTATTCGTTGCATGTATTTGCATCCCTTTCTAACTGTACTTGAGAAGAGATCTCCACTTAAGTGTCGTTCTAGAATACGGGCCTTAGATGCCTACGGTTTTTGTATTCTTGGTTTCAACATCACTGTATGCGGAGGGGACATGGGGATCATTATTTAAGTTTTAGTAAAAATTTTATTCACTTTAAAAACGTTTTAGAAACTTTGCTTATAGTACCTAATGGGATTTGGACACTTCGCTTATTAGTACGTACAGTCCCTAAAATCACTGCCTCTATATAATGTTGACGTGACACCCATTCTATCCGCCCCTATAATGGACTCGTAGGGGGATCATTGCGCGGGCGCGGGCGCAGGCGCGGGGGCGGGTGCGGGGGCGCGCGGTCTGGGCAGCTGCCTCCTCTGGCGGGCGAAGAAGGAATGCCCCGCCGATAGTAAAGTCTGTTCGAATCCAATTTGGAAAAAATGTAAACAAACCTGTTCCATTAAAAATTCTCACACTTTCGGCCACTAAATGGATTTAAAAACACATTCATTAGTAATCAGAAGGTTTCAACTTATATCTCACTAATTTGTTCCAAAGATCGTAGTATGTTTATTATTTTTAAAATTTATTTGAAAATTTTAAGAAGAAAAGTGAGGTTATTTATCCAAGCAAAAATCTTGTATTATCTGTGATCGCCATGGTGATCGCATAGTGCTTGACGTTATGTCTATCAGATAATTCAATTATTAGTTCAACTATATCGATTATTAATCGATGTTATGTAATCGAAGATAAAATATGTCTTGATAAAAATTATCACAAAAATCACAAACATTAAAAAAAGTATATTCTCGGGTCCGTTAGGGCTGGGACTACAGTCAGGGTTGCCAACTCAATACCACAAATTGGTGCTAAACGTCATCTAAAATAGTGCTAGATAAGTATGGATTTCCAAAAATAGTGCTAGATTATTTTTTTAAATCATAAAATATATAAAAAAAAAAAATTATTGTGAATGACGCTTATTTCGATTATTTTTGCATTCATTTCTGTTTTGCAAAATATACACATTGCTTTCAAGCTATTACCGAGTGGTCTATCCATGAAGCTCGACTTAATACTGAGGTAACTGGAGTTCTCACCCTGAATAAAAAAGTGTACCCAGCAAATTTGACATTTATGTATGTAGTGGCTGTCAGTTGTCTCATATGACCATACGTATTTTTTAAAGTGTAGGTGAGACGGAAGACAACCACTGTGTAATTTTTGGTGATAAAAAAGTGTTAGTACTGCACTCTCCAGTTACCTCAGTATTAAGTCGAATTCAAGACCGAAGAGTATAACTTGCCACTATGCTTGGCGTTCGTGGACTATGAGAAAGCCTTTGATTCGATCGAGACCTGGGCAGTGCTGCAGTCTCTCCAGAGGTGCCAAATAGACTACAGGTACATCGAGGTGCTGAGGACCGACGATCTGGTCAAGGTCGCGGGAAGCCGCTGGATGCGGGCAGCGCAGGACCGATCGTTGTAGAGATCCTTGGGGGAGGCCTATGCCCAGCAGTGGGCGTCGCACGGCTAAAATGATGGTGATGATGATGATTATGTACCGGGTTCTTTATTTTGTTTTAATATTTATGATGAATTTGTGATGGAAAGTGACCTTACATAATATATATTATGTTAAAGTCACTTTCTAATTTGTTATGTGATGATGATGATGTGTTTGTGTGAAATTAAAAAAATCCCGCCTGAAAGCTACTTATAGGGCTCGTGGTTTTTACTAAGTATTACATTTTTGCTATACTTACAAAATTGCATTGTGAATGCATAAAAATAATTTAAAATCTTAATTTTTACTCGGTTCAATATAAGCCTTTTATTTCTCTATAATCGCGATGAACACCGTCATCTCTCGAGGCTTGAGAAGTAATAAACTAAAAACTCTTTACTAACGCGAAGCTCCAACATAATAGCATTCAATTAATCGAATCGAAGCAATCAAATTATATATCGATTTATAAATGGTATAATTTTTACCACATCACTAAATAGTCTAAGGTCAGAATAATGGCGTCTTTGTTTACATTTTTTCCAAATTGGATTCGAACAGACTATAGAACGAAGCGCGATTGATTTTATCACTAAGACACTTTGCTTTTTAGAATTTCGTGTGCTTGGTTTCAAAATCACTGTATGCGGAGGGGGGGTGGGGATCATTATTTAAGTTTTAGTAACGTTTTTATTTACTTTAAAAACGTTATAGAAACTTTGCTTATAGTAATGTGATTTGGACACTTCGCTTATTAGTATATTATTTATACAGTCCCTAAAATCACTGCCTCTATATAATGTCGACGCGAAACCTATTCTGTCCGCCCCTATAATGGACCCGTAGGAGGGGTAACTGCGCGGGCGCGGGCGCGGGGGCGGGGGCGCGCGGTCTGGGCGGCTGCCTCCTCTGGCGGGCGAGGAAGGAATGCTTCGCCAATAGTGGAGCGAATCGCAATTGATTTTAACACTAAGACACTTCGCCTTTTAGGATTTCGTATGCTTGGTTTCAAAATCACTGTGTGTGGAGGGGGCGTGGGGGATTATTATTTAAGTTTTAGTAACATTTTTATTCACTTTAAAAACGTTTTAGAAACTTTGCTTATAGTAATGTGATTTGGACACTTCGCTTATTAGTATATTATTTATACAGTCCCTAAATCACTGCCTCTATATAATGTCGACGTGACACCTATTCTGTCCGCCCCTATAATGCACCCGTAGGGGGGGTCATTACGCAGGCGCGGGGGCGGGGGCGGGGGCGCGCGGTCTGGGCGGCTGCCTCCTCTGGCGGGCGAAGAAGGAATGCCCCGCCGATAGTAGAACGAAGCGCGATTGATTTTAGCACTAAGACACTTCGCCTTTTAGGATTTCGTATGCTTGGTTTCAAAATCACTGTGTGTGGAGGGGGCGTGGGGGATCATTATTTAAGTTTTAGTAACGTTTTTATTCACTTTAAAAACGTTTAAGAAACTTTGCTTAAAGTAATGGGATTTGGACACTTCGCTTATTAGTATGTACAGTCCCTAAAATCACTGCCTCTAAATAATGTTGACGTGACACCTATTCTGTCCGCCCCCGTATTGAACCCGTAGGGGGGGTCATTGCGCGGGTGCGGGCGCGGGGGCGGGGGCGCGCGGTCTGGGCGGCTGCCTCCTCTGGCGGGCGAGGAAGGAATGCTCCGCCGATAGTAACGTGAAGCGCGTTTAATTTAAGCACTAAGACACTTTGCTTTTTAGAATTTTGTATGCTAGGTTTCAAAATCACTGTATACGGAGGGGGCGTGGGGATCATTATTTAAGTTTTAGTAACGTTTTTATTTACTTTAAAAACGTTATAGAAACTTTGCTTATAGTAATGTGATTTGGACACTTCGCTTATTAGTATATTATTTATACAGTCCCTAAAATCACTGCCTCTATATAATGTCGACGCGAAACCTATTCTGTCCGCCCCTATAATGGACCCGTAGGAGGGGTAACTGCGCGGGCGCGGGCGCGGGGGCGGGGGCGCGCGGTCTGGGCGGCTGCCTCCTCTGGCGGGCGAGGAAGGAATGCTTCGCCAATAGTGGAGCGAATCGCAATTGATTTTAACACTAAGACACTTCGCCCTTTAGGATTTCGTATGCTTGGTTTCAAAATCACTGTGTGTGGAGGGGGCGTGGGGGATTATTATTTAAGTTTTAGTAACATTTTTATTCACTTTAAAAACGTTTTAGAAACTTTGCTTATAGTAATGTGATTTGGACACTTCGCTTATTAGTATATTATTTATACAGTCCCTAAATCACTGCCTCTATATAATGTCGACGTGACACCTATTCTGTCCGCCCCTATAATGCACCCGTAGGGGGGGTCATTGCGCAGGTGCGGGGGCGGGGGCGGGGGCGCGCGGTCTGGGCGGCTGCCTCCTCTGGCGGGCGAGGAAGGAATGCCCCGCCGATAGTAACGCGAAGCGCGTTTCAACCGCGTCTCTATGGCAACGCGCACCGAGTTGGTACCACGCGGACGCGAGTAAACGTTGTTCGGTGTTCACGCGAGCGCTTTCGGAGCTGCTGCCGCTGCCGCTGCCGCTCCATCTGGTAGGAGCAAAGAATTGGGGTAAATATTTGTTCTTTTTGTAACCTTGGATAGGTTTCCGAAACTCAGTTAGAAAACAATAAAAAGTAGAAAAAATTAACTATCATGTCAATCCTAAAAAGTTTCCAAATTAGAGTATATCTTTTAACCTATTCTAGAAAATTCTGAGATAATTATATGTCGACTCAGATGGATGCTCTGTCTAAATAAGGGATCGGCAACCTCACCAAGTACATGCTTGGGTGTTTTTATCAATTCAAAGTAAGATAAATATCAAGATAAAACCTTGAATATGACAGTGTAAAGGGGCCCCATATACGGTACAATTCATCTGTACGATCCGTCGCTTCAGACCGATCGAAACGACGAATCGACAGAGTATCTCGTAAAGGATTTACTTAATCGAAGACGATATCGCTTGATCTCTACGATCCGTCGTTCAGACCGATCGTAACGACCAATCGTTTCATGTATGTGCGGCATTTTTGTTGCGCTAGATGGTTACGATTTAACTTCAGGTTGATCGTCACGATGCATCGTACCGTAAATGAGGGCTACTACTACTACAAACTACTACTCGGAAAAATATGGACTTTTTGATTTAAAACTATAGGACGGTTACAGTTGTTACAAATCTGGTGATAAGATATATATTTCTTCATACCTTTATCTAGATTCGTATAGTTTCAAAAACACGATTTTATGATTTTGCCTCGATACTTTTTCTTTTCGAAAAGACCTCTAAAAAATACGAAAAGTCAAGATTATTGTTAAATGGGGTTACTTAAACTATTGGAAATTGGTTTAATTAGTGGACACCAATAATATTGAGGATCGTATAGAAGCATATTTTTAAAAATCGCTGTAGTTTTTTAATAGGAAGTGATTTTGTGCTTTTTTTGCCTAATCTGCAAAATCGGTCTCGCTCCCGCGCGCGTCGTTTTCTCATTGCTATCTCGCTTTAGCACATTTTTTCCGAGTATCGCCTTAAAATGTGAATACGCACTCGTGTCTGTTATTATTAGCGGGCGTGGCCTCTCCCCTGGAAGCGCCCGCGCTATTACTGCCCGTGCTGCGCGAGTAGCCCAGCGTTATATCAGACAGTGAAGGTTGACCTGCAACAACGAAACGTTTGTAGTAAATACTACAAATACCACCTAACCACACAAAAAAACACCAAGAGAATCATTCTTTTCTTACACATACATTTTTTTGACCACCCATCAAAATTCAGGTTGTGAGCATACTCCTCGGAATACATGAAAGAGGTGAGACGGAGCATATCATTGTACTGTACGAAACGTAGAATCGAATACCAGCTAGTTGCAATGACAATATGCCACTTACTGCTTCTAACGCCCTTTTTTAACCCCCGACTGGAAAAAGAAGGGTGATTTCTAAGTTTGACGTGTCGGTGTATGTATTTGTGTACCTGTCTGTGTATATTATGTATGTGTCTGTAAATCTGTTTGTCTATCTGACTGTGTATCATTTTGTATATCTGCCTGTAGCATCGTAGCTCCTGAACGTATGAACCGATTTTGATGCTGTTTGTTTGTTTTGTTTGAAAGCTGACGTGATCGAGATGATTCTTGGCAATTTGTAAAAATCTGTTCAGACGTTTTGTAAAGTGCGGTAGGAATCTTATAAGCATAATGGGTATTTAAGTACTTGCAAACATAAATGATTGTGTGTAATTTAAAAAGAATTATTTTTAGGGTTCCGTAGCCAAGTGGCAAAAAACGGAACCCTTATAGATTCGTCATGTCTGTCTGTCCGTCCGTATTTTTTCAATCAAACACATTCGTTTGGGGTGTATATAGATAGGACTTTAAAAATGACATAAATGTTTCTCAAACCATTTTCTTCAAAAGAGGTTAAATGTGTCCTCCCCGTCCCGTCCCCCCACGGTCGTCGGTTCGAGTCCCATCGGAGCTGGTTGAGACGGGTCGATTTTTACGAAATGCTTCATTTTAAATTTTTCAATAATAAAAAATGCATTGTGAATGCAAAAAAGTAAAATTTTTAATAAATCAATACTTCCATTAACCTTCGAGTGATCGACTTAAAAATCGCCTTGGCCTTCTCGACACACTTCTTGTACTTGTCCTGCGTTGGCAGTAGCTCCGCCTCTCGCGCTGACAACGTTTCTTGGACCTAATGTACGAAGCTGACTTGCCAGTAACCCTTGGGTTCAATGACTTACAGTCTGTAAAATTTAGCATGGTTAAAATGACAGCTCACTCGTGCAAACCAAAACGTTGCTTCTGCAAACAAGGAATAGGGTCTATTTGTCTAGCATAAGCTACATAAAAAAATCTGATACTGTTTTTCTTGAGCTTTATTCCAATAGCATAAAAACCTTCTTTTTCCACGAATGAGTTGTCATTTTAATCATGCTAAATTTTAGAGACTGTAATAACTTTCTTGGCATACTCGAAACACTTCTTGTACTTGTCCTCTGTAGCTAGCAGCTCTGCCTCACGCGCTAACAACGTTTTTTGGAGCTAATATACCAAGCAGACTTACCAGAAGCCCGTGGGTTCAGCGACTTAATAACTTCCTTGGCCTTCTCGACACACTTCTTGTACTTGTCAGATACACAAGATCTCCCGCCGTAGGATTTGCGAACCGATGGCGTAGCTTCTTTGACGTTCATAAGTATATTGTTACCTCAATCTAAATTGAATAAAAAAGATTGAATTTCGATTTTTTTTTTCCTCCTTAGCTAGCAGCTCCGCCTCTCGGGCTAGCAACGTTTTTTGGAGCTAATATACGAAGCAGACTTACCAGTAGCCCTTGGGTTCAGCGACTTAATAACTTCCTTGGCCTACTCGACATACTTCTTGTACTTATCCTCTCTAGCTAGCAGCTCCGCCTCTCGCACCGTCAACGTTTTTCGGAGCTAATATACCAAGCAGACTTACCAGTAGCCCTTGGGTTCAACAACTTAATAACTTCCTTGGCCTTCTCGACACACTTCTTGTACTTATCCTCTCTAGCTAGGCTCCGCCTCTCGCGCAAGCAACGTTTTTTGGTGCTAATATACGAAGCGGACTTACCAGTAGCCCTTGGGTTCAACAACTTAATAACTTCCTTGGCCTTCTCGACACACTTCTTGTACTTATCCTCTCTAGCTAGGCTCCGCCTCTCGCGCAAACAACGTTTTTGGTGCTAATATACGAAGCGAACTTACCAGTAGCCAATGGGTTCAGCGACTTGATTTCCTTAGGCTTCTCGACACACTTCTTATACTTATCTTCCCTAGCTAGCCGCTAATACACGAAGCAGACTTACCAGTAGCTCTTGGGTTCAGCGACTTAATAACCTCCTTGGCCTTTTCGACACACTTCTTGTACTTGTCCTCAGTAGCCAGCAGTTCCGCCTCCCGCGCTGATAACGTTTCTTGGAGCTTACTCGTTCGCCGCCGCTCCTCTGATAACGCTGCTTGGAGCTCTTCTACTTGTAACGCTGTGTATTTATAAAGGGTTTTGTATGTTACGTTATGATGGAAAGGCTAAAAATACGTAAGTAAATAAAACATAATGGTAAAAACAAAATTGCCCTTCGCTATTAGTTTCAAACTATACGTTAATGTTTTTAGTTGGATGCGAAATATTTAAGATGGGAAATCATCAATCATTCTTTGGTTTATGCCACAGACTATACAACCATATGAACATCGTCAAAAAAAGAGCAAATCAATACTAACTAACCCCTTATCCCGCCAATTTTTGAGTGATTACGTTAAAGTATTAAAGTTCATTCAAGTACCACAACTTAAGATTCAAAACAATCTGGCCTTTTTCATGAAATTGTTAAAAAAATATGAAAAAAATCGGCCAAGTGCGAGTCGGACTCGCTCATGAAGGGTTCCGTACCCACTTACCGTACCGATTACGTACACCTAGCAAAAATTTCTTTGCCAGAAAAAAATAAATTTGTTTTTCATAGTATTCGTATGAATGACAAAGTTATATTTGCGGTTTTCGAAAATGTGTTATATTTCAAAAACTTGTAAAGCCTACTTAGCTGTGATAGTTTTCCTTTTAATTTAATATAACATCTTTCAATTTTCAATTAAATTTTGACATGTTTCAATTTAATTTTAGTATTTCTCAATTTAATTCTGACATTAAGGCCCGATATCACCAATGATATTTAAACGCAATTAACGCTAAACGTGTTTAAAACGTATTTCTGTCTCTGTCACATTCAAACAGCTGACAGGGACATAATTATGTTTTAAACACGTTTAGCGTTAATCACGTTTAAATATCAGTGGTGAAAGTCACCCTAATTGTATCTCTTTGACATTTAAATCTAATTTCTAAAATGAAAAATAAGTTAATTAATGTTGACATTTTCAATTTTATAATATGAAATGTTGTATTTTTAAATTTAATTATCTCGGTGTAACATCAGTAATAATTTAATTCAGTTTGATTACCTACATAATTTTACTAACATAGTCATAAGAACGAATGTTACTAACATCATGGACTGTATTGTTGTCTGAAAATAAATGATTTTATTTATTTAACTTCGTCATAATTATGTACTACTATCGTGAATTTTTTCACGTTTCCAGAAACAACCATTTGGCTGGTAGAGGGGGGGGACACTTGACTCCAAAATGTTGCACTTTAAAGCTTAATAATCCACAAACAGATGCCTCAACCAAAAAACTGTCTTTACGTACCCACAACGTTTTTGAAATTGCTATCCAACAACATCCCACATTATGGGGTAGACAAGAAAAAAAATTACATACCCACTTCACGTGTAGGGGAGGTAACATAAAAAAAATATTTTTCAAAATTTTACTTTACCACTTTGTTGGCGTGATAAATATGTATATTCATGCCAAATTACAGCTTTCTAGTACTAAGAGTCTATGAGCTAGACTGGGGTCAGACGGACAGACGGACATGGCGAAACTATAATGGTTCCTTGTTGACTACGGAACCCTAAAAATGATTTATTTCCACCAAAATATACATAAGTATCATGTACATATTTAATTCTAGTACTTAGCATACTTATATTATTTGGGTGGACTGGAACCTAAACTAGGACATTATAACTTTTGTCAGTGGCAGTGTACGTACATTTGCGCTGGCTGTCCTCGATGGCGGAGGCCAGGCGCGGGTGCGGGGCCTCGAGCGTGGCCTCTAGCTGCATGATGCGTTGATTGGCCTCGCGGTTTAGCGCGCGCTGCTTTTCCAACCGAGCCGCGTAGTCTTCTAGTAGCGCCTGCACAATGGGGAGGAAAACTATCTTTTTATCACGACAGAGGGCGTAGGTGATATTGGAGTGCTGTTTTATTATAAATCATAACAGCGGTCAAAATCGATAAAATCTTTAAACCAATCATCGACGAAAGAGTACATTATTATCCCACGGATTAGGTAGGAGTGTGATACCTGACTTCGAAAAATGGAACACCGAATACCACATCCCCGTAAGTTTACTAATACGAATCACTTAACAACGAATGCACGCCACCACGAAAAACTTAGCACCGAAGCCACGCGATCTCGAATAACAGAACCTCTAATTCACTAATACGAATCACTTGAATATAATTAAAAATATTTAGAAAAAAAGGAAACTATGGATTTACCACATTTTTAGATGGTCTTGCATACTTGTGTTACTTTAAACGATAACTTTACATTTTGAATTCATATGTTTTTTCCTTTCCTCGAAATTTTTATTTAGTTGATTGTCAAATGAATAAATAGTTTTTGTTGCATTTAGTTGATTGTCAAATGAAAACGAAGTTTTAGTTGCAAAAAATTGGATGTTTATTGTGTGGCGTGCATTCGTTTTCAATCAATGAATTAGAGGTTCTGTTATTCGAGATCGCGTGGCTTCGGTGCTAAGTTTTTCGTGGTGGCGTGCATTCGTTGTTAAGTGATTCGTATTAGTAAACTTACGGGGACGTGGTATTCGGTGTTACACTTTTCGAAGTCAGGTATCACACTCATTAGGTAGAAAGTGGGCTCCAATCACAAAAACGCCATCTACGAAAAGCTTTGTCCGTTTCTCCCCATTAATAGTACCATCTATACTCCAGCCATCTTACGGAAAGAATGTTTGTAAACAAACATTTGAATATTTTTCGTAATTATTTCACAAACACGCTATTTTTCAGTTAAGTAGTGCCATATGTAAAAATTGGACGACATAAGTGAGCTATTAATGAAGTGCACATACTTCTAAAACATGTAATAAAAAAGTTCTTTTGAGGTTAAGTATGGGCGGTTTGTTTACAAACATTATTTCCGTAAGATGGCCGAACTGTCTCTAAAATGTTTAAAAATAAAAAAGCTGTACGTCAGGAAAAAAAATATTGGTGAAATATTACGAATGTTTGTCTTACGGTCAGTACCAATAACATATCCTCAGAGAATAGGCGTATTAGAGCTTAGTTGCCTAAATATTTTTTCACTTCTCATGCTCGTAAAGTTCGTGTTTATGTTGGGTATAGGCTGCATAAAATCGCTTTTTATGCTCTAGTGCATAAAGTAAAAGACTTTAAGACAAAGATCGTCAGGTAAACAGCCACACACGCAATTAAACTTCGTAAAATAAACTTATTATTTCATTCTGTTACTTCAATTTTGTACTTACATAATCCATGTTTAATTACTAAATTAATAAAACTAGGCAAAACTAATGAGTTTTCTAAGAAATAAGTATTTCAAGAGCATTATGGACTACGATCTAATGCTAAAGTCACTGTGCTACCAATGCCTATAAAAAAAAAGAAAAAGAAAGTCTTCCCGCCAATATGGCGAAGACTTTATTTTTTCTTTTTTGCAATATTGGTATTTATTTTCCTCACACTAAGTGAAAAGCAGAGTGCATTCCTTCCACTCTGCACTACCAATCTGCACTACCGGTAGTGCAGATCGGAATTTTTTGTCCTATCTGCACTACTGTATTTCCAGCTGTCAAACCGGTAGTGTCGTTGGGAATTATTTATTCCCTTTTGCACTACCGTGTAGTAGTGCACAATGGAATTTTAAAAAGTATTACTTTTTCATTCCCAACTGCACTACTAAACTATTGTGTATGCGAACTCTTTGCTTCTACGGCTTTACGTTATTTGGATTTTTTATCCCTTCTTTTTTACTTAGTACTAAGTACTGATAAATAATACAAAAAAAATTAAAAGAAAAAGAAAATTAATTTGTCAAAACAAATTTAGACATTTATTTGTTTTTAATATTACTAAGTTATATATGTATTAATAACTTATACTTACTGTTAAAGGTATTATTATATATTATTATCAGGGCTATTCATTTTTATTTTTAAATTTAATTTAGGTTGAGGTAACAACACTTTCGAACGTCAAAGAAGCTACAAAAAAAAAAAAAATTATTTGTTGTATTTAAAATTCCCGCCTTTCTTATTGCCTAATCTGTGACAGTTCATCTCATATAATTTGTGCGTCTGTGGTTACTTACTTCCTCTCTGTACTTTTGTGAACCCATCGAATAAACTAATTTTTGCTTAACGAGTGTTAATTATTATTTCATAACTATTCTCATGAAATCTATCAGGTTATGGACCCAGAAAAAGCCAAAGTGATCATAAGTGTTCAAACATTTTAATATCGAGAAATCTGTGTCGTGAAAAAACGTGGCGGCTAACCTCAAATCACCGGTTCAGTTTCTGCAGTAATTTCAGACCACTGACAAGTTCTGAAACGTTGAAAATAAGTTACAAATCGTTAATAATAAGTGTGGAAAATGGCTAGCAGTAATTCTCTGGCATTTATTGAAAAATTAACCGGCCGAGAAAACTATGCAACATGGCGGTTTGCTGTGAAAACTTACCTGCAACATGAAGAGCTTTGGGACTGCATTGAAAATTCAAGAAATGAATCATTAGATCAGAAAAAGGACACGAAAGCCAAAACAAAGATCATATTACTTATCGATCCCATAAATTATGTACACGTCCAAGAGGCAGAAACCGCAAAGGAAGTCTGGGAAAATCTTTCCCGCGCTTTTGATGACTCGGGGCTTTCACGCAGGGTCGGACTGCTGCGTGATCTATGCACAACAACACTCTCAGGAAGCCAGAATATCGAAGAATATGTCAGTAAAATCATTACTACTGCTCACAAACTGCGCAACATTGGATTTAAAGTGGACGATGAGTGGCTGGGAACACTTTTACTCTCAGGATTGCCCGACTCATACAAACCAATGATCCTTGCTATTGAGAGCTCTGGTATGACAATCAGTGCTGACTCTGTAAAGACTAAATTGCTACAAGAAGTGAAATCTGAAAACAATGACTCCGCTTTTGCAACATCTCATAGTTATCAAAACAGATATGGGAAGAAGAAAGTCAGTAAAGGACCTAGATGCTTTCAGTGTAACAAATATGGGCACAAAAGTCAAGAGTGCCGGTCAAAACCAAAAGAAAAGTTTTCCAAATCAAATAGCTCTTATGCTGCCGCATTCGTCACACCTACTGATAATGACAGCTCCGCTTGGTATATTGATTCTGGGGCAACTATGCACATGACGAGACAACGCAACCTTTTGAAGAATGAAAAATCACCACCAGTAGAAAACATAAAAGTTGCAGACAGTAAAACACTTTCAGTCAGCAGCTCCGGAGATGTGATTCTGAATACATTGAATAGAAAAGGTCAGGCAAATAATATATTGTTTAGAAATGTCTTGTATGTATCAGGACTTGCTGTAAATTTGCTATCTGTGAACCAGATTACAGAAAATGGTGGCCAAGTCAAATTTGACTCGGATGGCTGTATTATACTCAACAAAGAAAAAGCCATAGTAGCAACTGCAACAAAAGTTAACAACATGTACCGGCTTAATATAAATGATAATTTTGTATACATGTCTGATGTTCAACATGACGACTTTTTATGGCATCAAAGAATGGGTCATCTTAACTTTATAAGCCTTAAGAAAATGACAACTAACACAAATGGAATCAAGCTATCTCAAAAAAGCAACAGTGTAACTTGCATAACATGTAAAGAAGGGAAACAATCCAGAATGCCGTTCCCTAGTCAAGCTCAAGTGTCACATTCTACAAAACTGTTGGAACTGGTGCACTCCGACCTATGTGGCCCAATGGAAACACAATCCCTTGGTGGAGCTAAATACTTCTTAACATTTCTCGATGACTATTCAAAGGTATTTGTGTACATTTTGAAGAACAAAACTGAAGTTCTAACAAAATTCAAAGAGTTTAAGGCTGAAGCTGAAAATCAACTAGAATGCAAAATTAAAAATCTTCGCACAGACAACGGGCTAGAGTACGTGAATAAGGAATTTTCAGAATATTTAAAAAATGCTGGTATAAGGCATCAGACAACCACACCCTACACTCCGGAGCAAAATGGGGCTGCAGAAAGATTAAACAGGACACTTGTGGAGCGAGCCAAATGTATGCTCCTGAATGCCGGTCTTACCAAGACTTACTGGGCTGAAGCCATAAAAACTGCCGCTTATATAATAAATAGATCACCAACTAGATCATTATCATTCAGAACTCCAGAGGAATTGTGGTCTGGTCATAAGCCCAATGTTAGTCACATGAAGGTGTTTGGATGTGAAGCCATGGTTCACTTGCCAAAAGAACACAGGAAGAAATGGGATCCAAAAGCCCATAAAATGCTGTTTATCGGGTATTGTGATAATACAAAGGGTTACAGGTTTATTAAGCCCAACACTAGAACTATTATAAAAAGCAGAGACGCTGTATTCCTGGAATCCTCAGTGAAACGAAACTATGCTGCACTGGATCTATCTGAAACTGAACAGTTAAATAGATCACATAGTAAAGATATGAGCATCTCGGTGATACCTGAAACAATAAAATCATTATCAGAATCAAACAATAATAGTGTAGAAGAATCGGACAACACTGATAGCTCATATGATACTGTTATAGAAGATTCAGAAGAATACTTACCAGATTTTGACATCAAATCTCCTCCGCTAAGCCATGTCACCTTGAGACCTAGACAGAAAAGAAGTGAACAAACTTACCTTTGCTGCGATGAATACCACTTACCTAATCAAATTCCTAGTACTTACAGTGAGGCTATCAATTCCACTGATGCTGAGAAATGGAAAGAGTCTATAAGAGAGGAACTTGAGGCCCACCATAAGAATGAAACATGGACATTGGTGACAAAACCAGAAAACATTAACATAATGACTTCTAAATGGGTTTTCAGAATCAAAGATCAACCAACAGGTCCTCGGTTCAAGGCTAGGCTGTGTGCAAGGGGGTACCTGCAAACTAAAGGTATTGACTACGAGGAGACATTCTCGCCGACAGTCAGGTATGACTCAATTCGTTTGTTATTATCTCTAGCTGCTCAAAATGATTATAAAATTGTCCAACTTGACATTAAGACAGCTTTTTTGTATGGAGAGCTAAAGGAAACTATTTTTATGTATCCTCCTGAAGGTCTAACATGTAATCCCAACATGGTTTGTAAATTGGTCAAGTCACTGTATGGACTTAAACAGGCACCAAGGTGCTGGAATACAAAATTTGACTCGGTACTGCACAAATTTGGTTTTACAAATAGTAAAGCAGATCAGTGTGTTTATGTTGCAAATATTGATGGGATAAAATGCTATCTGTGTATTTATGTGGATGACGGCCTTCTGTTTTGTAAGTCAGGCTCTGTGTTACAATCAGTAATTAATGATCTCAAAACTATATTTGATATCACAATATCCTCACCAGGAAACTTTGTTGGAATGGAGATAGAAATAAAACCTGAAAAATTTATTTTTATACATCAAAGTAAATATATCAAACAATTGTTGATCAAATTCAATATGGAAAATGCCAACCCCAACAGCGTTCCAGTTGACCCCCACTCAAAGCTGGAGAAGAGTGACAGTCAACCAGACAAGAACATTCCATACCGAGAGGCAGTTGGGTCGCTGATGCATGTTGCAATAGTGAGTCGGCCAGATATCATGTATGCTGTAAGCCTGGTGAGTAGATACTTGAATTGTTTTGATGAATCCCATTGGACAGCAGTCAAGAAAATCTTAAAATATTTAAAAGAAACAATGGACTTTGGTCTCTGTTATCTGTCAGACACAAGGGCCTCAGAACTGATTGGCTATAGTGATGCTGACTATGCCGGTGATATCACAACAAGACGTTCAACTACAGGCTATGTCTTTATTAAAAATAAAGCTGCTGTAACCTGGTCTAGCCAGCGCCAACATACAGTCGCCTTATCGACAACAGAAGCCGAATTTATGGCAGCCTGTGCTGCTACCAAAGAGGCTATTTGGATAAAACAGCTTTTAAGTGATCTTGGTTTATATGAACAACAATCAGTGTGCATCAATATTGATAACCAGAGTGCAATAAGTGTTATTAAAAATGTTAACTTTCATAAAAGATGCAAACATATTGACACTAAGTACCACTTCATTAAAGAAAAATACTATGCTAAATTAATTGATTTAAAATATGTATCAACAGATAATCAGTTAGCTGATGTATTAACTAAGGCACTACCAAGAGACAAGTTTCAGTACTTGAGAAGCAAAATTGGCATGTTAACTAAAAGTCAATTAATAGTCTGAACATAAATGTTTTGTTTTTTTTATTTTATAACTTGGTTTTTGTTACTAAATATTAATTTTATAGTGGGGTAGTACCTATGTATGGCTATTGTCATGTAGAGTTGTAATTGTAATACTTTAGAAGGCTGTAATCTGGTAGGGGTGTTGTATTTAAAATTCCCGCCTTTCTTATTGCCTAATCTGTGACAGTTCATCTCATATAATTTGTGCGTCTGTGGTTACTTACTTCCTCTCTGTACTTTTGTGAACCCATCGAATAAACTAATTTTTGCTTAACGAGTGTTAATTATTATTTCATAACTATTCTCATGAAATCTATCATTATTAATTCTACATGACATTTCATAAATAACGTAAAACCGTAGAAGCAAAGAGTTCGCATACACAATTGTTTGGTAGTGCGGTTGGGAATGAAAAAGTAATGCTCTTTATAATTCCATTGTGCACTACTACACAGTAGTGCAAAAAGGAAGAAATAATTCCTAACGACACTACCGGTTTGACAGCTGCAAATACAGTAGTGCAGATAGGACAAAAAATTCCAATCTGTACTACCGGTAGTGCAGATTGGTAGTGCAGAGTGGAAGGAATGGCAGAGTGTATAACTTGTACATAAAACCCATTTTACCCTCGAATTGACTATCCACCCTCGCCTACGGCTCGGATGGATATATACATCTCGGGTAAAATAGTACGTTTTATGCACTTGTTGTACAATCTACTATTGTCAATCAGTCCAAAGTAACAACGGTTGTTTCGGAAAGTATCCAAGAGGGTCCTTACTAAGGATACATTTTTAGGAACGAATCGCAAGGTTATTACATAGATTTGAATATAGTTCTTATTTCTCACAAAGGCATTTCGTGTTAAAGTTCTTATGACCACGCGTTAAAGTTATGTCGTTAATTCACGTGCCAAGAACACGTAAACACTACTTGAATGTTGGAACTGACCTGTACCGACGCTTGATCCGCTTGAGCACCTTGGTTTTGCCGTAATAACTTATTTTCGTGCTCCAGGCGGATCAACTGTTCCTTTATGTCGTTCGGGATCAACTCGCGCGAGACGTTGTCTTCACTTGCACCTAAAATGAGAATGAATTATGAAGACCAACAACAGAAAAAGTGTATTTTAGTATCTGAGACTCTTTCTGAAGCAGGGTGTCTCGCACTGTAACTGAAACACAACTTTACCTGGTTTTCTCTCTAACACAGTAATGTTCACCTCTAGCAAATATAACAGACCGCAGTTCGTCACCGTTTCGCTCCCTGTGTTCTTTTCTTGCAGGACAGGTGTCCCGTTCGCACTTAAACTCTACGCTAACTTGTTCAGTCTCCGTCTATCAAGCGTGACATTTACCTGTTGTAACTGTAGAGCACCGCAGCTCGTCAACTGTCTCGCGCAATGTGTCTCTTTCTTGCAGCAGGGTTTCTTTCTCACGCTGGAAGGAAGCAACTTGACTGCTCAGCTTCTTGTTTTCTATTTCCAGCTTATCCGCTTTTGTGATTTCTGCGTCTAGTTTTTCGTTTAGATCTGTTACCTGAATAAAAGGAAAAAAAAAACATTTAAGTATTAAGACTTCTTTAACACTAATATTGTTTAAAAATTTAGTTACACGCACCATTTTGAGGTAAGCTATTTGAGATAAGTAGATTTAATTTCATGGAATGGAGAAAAACAAATTTTGTAATCAATCGAAACTATACTGTATAGTAGCTTTAGCATAAGGTTAAAATTTGTTAAAAACCCGTTACCACTATCGGAAATTTGCACGCGTCCTCTTTATCCTAGTGGAAATTAATTTCAACCATATGCCAAAGTAATACAGCTCTAATTTCGATTTATAAACAACTAGACTCTTCGCCAACTTGCTCCCCATCAGTACAGTCCGATTCAATCTTATTGGCGGTAGTGAAGTCAGCTTCTAGGAGCAGTACCCTCTCACCCGCACGCCTCTAATTGTCTTGCGCGACAGAGTCTCGCACGATGTTCACAAAATTCGCCCTTAAATTTGAATAGGACTGTACACAAATTCAATATTGTAAGAGTTAAAATAAGCAAACCTGTTTCTTGTAGATATCTAGTTGCGAGCGGATAGCGTTCGCGCGCGCCGCCGCTTGTTCGTGCTCGATCGCACGTTGCACGTGTTCTGTGTTCGCGCGTTCTAATAGTTTCACCTGGTTATCAAAATTACAAGTCAGCATTTTGAAAGTATGGAATTTTACAAAGTCAACAGCAGAATATCAAACTTTAAAAAGCAAAATTTTTTCCAAGTCATTTTGAACCCTAAGTCTGACACATAAAAGGTCAAACTCGATTGGATATGAAGGGGACTAACGTTGTAAGTTGTTACTCAACATCAATCATGGTCACTTTCAATAATATAACAGAACACTAAAAACACGAGTTAATGAAGTAATTTGTACTAGCGCAGTAATAGAAATGACAATTTTATTGATGACAATAGATAACTTAACGTGCTGTTAACTTAACGAACTTTATTTAGAGGGGCGTAAGCACCGTTTTTCATGGTGCCGCTATCTCTAAGGTCCAGGTTCGATTCCCGGTCGGGTTAAAATAGCAAACAAAATTTTGCTATATTTTTTCTGTTCTTTCTGTGTCCGTCTGTGTCGCGGTTTAGAATGTTCATAGCACCAATGCTCAATCTACTTAATTTGGAATTGGAGCAAAGTATATGACGTATTTTAATAAAAAATATTGAAAATGAAGTATTGGAAAGAATCGACTCCGATGGGAGCTGTGAGACGGGTCGATTTTTTCAACACTTAATTTTTAATAACAAAAATTGCAATGCAAATGCAAAAAAGTAAAATTAATTTGGATTTCTTTGACGAAACTTATTTCAGTTCTACTACGTTGCAGTGCAAAGAAAGGTGCTTATGCCCGGTTTACATTATATTAGTGTTTAGGAGAGTGCTTTAGGAGAGTAAAAATAATAACCAATCCTATTTTGATTCTAATTGATAGGCAAGTAGAACCGTACTAAACCGAGAAGCGTTTACACGTTTCTACTAAAGTACTTTCCTAAATCACTCTCCTAAACACTAAGATAATGTAAGCCGGTCATTACTTGTCGCCTCAAGTCGACGTGTTCCTCCATCCTCTTCTTGTAGGAGGCGACGGTGGCCTCCAGCGCGGCAGCCTTCGCCGCCGTCTCGCGCAGCGCATCCACTTCGTCCTTCAACGCTACGTTTTCTGACGCTGCCATCTGGGATAAAAAGGGTTAAGTTGTTTTTATACAACAAGTAATTAACATTCCTCTTATAACAAAAATAAAATATACCTACTAAAAAAGATAACTTTGTCGTTTGACTGTCTTATACCATATAATATATAAATATATATATATAACATAAAAACAGACGTCATATTATGACGTCTGTTTTTTTAGATTTTGGTCGCATTAATAACTTTTCAAGGTATACAAAAAGGGTTTATTAAAGAGGTTGGTAAAAATAAACGGAGCGCAGCGCGCGCGCTGGTCGTCGCGCTGCAGCTCCACCTTGTCCAGCTCGTCCTTAACGCGTCGATCTCGCTACCATCGTCGCACAATCACCGCAAGCATAAACGCTACTGACCTGCAGCTCCTCGTTCCTTAGCTTGATCAGCTGCAGCTCCACCTTGTCCAGCTCGTCCTTAACGCGTCGATCTCGCTACCATCGTCGCACAATCACCGCGAGCCTAAACGCCACTGACCTGCAGCTCCTCGTTCCTTAGCTTGATCAGCTGCAGCTCCATCTTGTCCAGCTCGTCCTTAACGCGTCGATCTCGCTACCATCGTCGCACAATCACCGCGAGCCTAAACGCCACTGACCTGCAGCTCCTCGTTCCTTAGCTTGATCAGCTGCAGCTCCATCTTGTCCAGCTCGTCCTTAACGCGTCGATCTCGCTACCATCGTCGCACAATCACCGCGAGCCTAAACGCCACTGACCTGCAGCTCCTCGTTCCTTAGCTTGATCAGCTGCAGCTCCATCTTGTCCAGCTCGTCCTTAACGCGTCGATCTCGCTACCATCGTCGCACAATCACCGCGAGCCTAAACGCCACTGACCTGCAGCTCCTCGTTCCTTAGCTTGATGAGCTGCAGCTCCCGCTCGAGCGCGTCGCATCGCGCGCGCTGGTCGTCGCGCTGCAGCTCCACCTTGTCCAGCTCGTCCTTAACGCGTCGATCTCGCTACCATCGTCGCACAACCACCGCAAGCCTAAACCACACTGACCTGCAGCTCCTCGTTCCTTAGCTTGATCAGCTGCAGCTCCCGCTCGAGCGCGTCGCATCGCGCGCGCTGGTCGTCGCGCTGCAGCTCCACCTTGTCCAGCTCGTCCTTGAGCGCGTCGAGCTGCGCACGCATCTTGCTGTAGCGCAGCGTGCCGGCGTGCGCGGGCCCCAGCGACCCGCCCGCGTCGTCCAGCTCGCACGCCTCGTCGCCCGCCGCGTCCTGCGCGGCTGACAGCCGAGCCACTTCGCTCAGTAGCGTCATCTTCTCCTCTTGTAGTACCTTAACCTATTTAGGGAAGCAATCGTGACGTCAGTACAGGGCTGCCATTTGTACGATTTTAATCGTATTTGTACGATTATTTAAAACATTGTACGATCACAAACTTCGGATTTTGTATGGAAGAACGATTATTTATTTTGCAGTGTACGATCGTTTTTTCCATGTTTTTCCTGAATTTGTATGGTTTTTGTACGATCCTCGATTTTTCGCACATGGCAGCCCTGCGTCAGTAGCCGCGTACTCAGCTTCGCTCGGCAAACGTCTAAAGGATCCCACAGACTAACAGTCCGCTTGCAGTCCTAGATCGGATAGGCCGTCTACCATTCGAGTCCTCTATCGGCCACACTCTAGCTAGACCGATCATTGCCTAACGGCAATAGTCGAAAACGGCCTTTTGAGGCCACACACTAGCAGTTGATAGTCGTTAGTTTAAGTATGAGTCTGTAGTTTCTGTCCGGCCGATAACTGTCGACATTGGTCCGCGCCACCCAGCGGCCACACACTATGCCTACGCATTAGCCGTCAGTCCTAAACCTTAAAGGGAACTGTGAGTGTGTGGCCTGTTGCAGCTAACTGACAGGCCCTTGCCAACAGGCGGACTGACAGTCTGTGGGGCCCTAAGCGCGCTCGTCCGAAGCAGCGCGTGCGTTTACCTCGGCTGACACACTTCTTGACTGACCGAGGATATACTTCGCGAGACCGCAGTCACTCAGTTAGTATACGGCTATTAGTCACATATTATGACAATGAGTCACACCAACGATTTTTGTTATCAGCATAACTAAAAAATATGTAACTCGAGAAAAAAGAACCTGTTTTTATTTATTTCCTATCTTCAAAAATTACTGAGATATTAAACTTTAAAGTACGGCCTCCGTGGAAAATTCAGGTGAACCAATGGCATTAACGTGTGACGTCACGTCGCACTTCCGACCTACATAGAATCCTTTGGCTATATAGTTGCGCTCTCACGGTTTCGTAATAAAATTTATTTTTCTTATAGTCGATCAATAAAATGGTTAAGAAATTTAGTATTGAGCCCATGTGTACCAACTCCAGTGAAAAACACCTTCAAATACATGTGTTATTTTCGTGTTATGAAATAATAAATTAAATCAACTCGTAATGGCGGGCGGTATTCTGTCAATATAGCAACTGCCAAAACAAATTGTACTTACAACCTTAACTGACTTGGTGGTCAAAATATGGAACCAAAACTGACAGCCATTTCGATAATTTTGTACAGCTAGTGGCTCCTCCACCACTGGGTCATATAAGTTTGTAGGATAGAAATGTCTTCCGGTATTGACAGTAGGTGACAGTTTAAGAGCGCGTCTGCGCGCGGTCGAAATCGAATACTAATCTTTTACCTTATCCTTAGAACAAAGAAAATGTACTGTAACTAGCGGCAAAAATGCACCAGTTGCGCGCAGATTGCGCATGGACGGACTCTATGTAGGTACAGTTGGACAGAAATCACCCGTAGCAACCGAATTCGGAGATGTCATTGCGACATGACGTCATCGCAATAGCGCGCAAGGAAAGCAAATTACAAAAGCTGGTGAAACTTTACAACGCTGAAACTTTGGAAATCCTGGCCAGATTTCGATGAAACAAAAACTGTTATTACTTGCACGAGTACGCGCATTAAATGCAGTAATTTTATAGTCATATTTTGATGTGTTGGTGTGACTCATTATGTGTAGATATTTTTATTAAAGAACAAAATAATTAGCCTTAAATACAGAGTGAATTAAGAAATCAATGTCTGAAGTATTATGCATGGTTGTGTGAATCTACGAAGTGCGGAACGACAGATCCTGAATTACAAGCGAGAAAAAAGGATCATATTGCGCATTTTATTCTTCGATTAGCATATTGCAGAAATGGAGAACTGCGCCGCTGGTTTGTCGCTAGAGAGCTTGACTTGTATGAATCCGCAACGTTTGCGGCAGTCATACCAATTGAAATGGCTTTGCTACCGAGACTTTAGATAAGACTTCTAGAAATTTCCTAGTATTTTTTTTAGATTACAGAGAAGTGCCGATTGTATTTCAATGGAGCATTTTTGCAAAAGTTCGACAAGCTATTAAAATATTTTGATAATCTGAAATAGTTATTTATATATTTTGAATGCATTGTGGGTGCATAAACCTGTAGCGATAATATTACATATATTCTCATACATTATTAACACTGAATTTCAGAAAAAACGTGTTTGATTAACAAACGTTTCATCAATAAGCAAAAAAGTTAGGGAATTAGAGCCTAAAATAAACCTTTACTACCATTCAATGCAATGTCCTTAACAATTAATTGCAAAACGGAAATTCGTAACATATTACATATCAACCTTAGTTCCCCAACTCACCAATTATCTAATAATTATAATACCATAACGAGCACTTATAAAAAAAATGTTCTACCTGAAAAAATATACTTAGGTACTTGATAGATTCAATTCTTTTTTTTAAATACTACAGAACTGATTAGTTTTAATTTCTTTTCGTAGTTTCATTCAACACAAACATTCTGTTTTTCTTATTTTGCCTTTTTAGTCAACCGATAAATAAATACTCTGAATATTAACTAGTGTTGAAATTGAAAATGAAGTAGGTACCTTTTAGAAAAAAATCAAACCATCTCACAACTAGCTCCGATGGGTCTCGAACCCACGAGCTTTCACTGTCCGGGCGAATGCTTTAACCACTGAGCTACGGAGTCGTTAGGAGAAGCGTCGAACTTCTCCAATTCCTTTTTTTTACGCGCTGTTTAGCCAGCGTTTATTTCATCAATGTGAAGATAATTATTATCTAAGACCCTCACATTCGAATGAAATACCTTTCCAGATATTTGACAACCGTTAAAGATAAAATAATTGCCGTTTCAATTTATTTTTACTTTATTGCATTCACAATATTGTTGATCGAAGATTCACAATGCAATTTTTATTATTCAAAATGAAGTATTAGAAAAAATCAACCTATCTCACAACTAACTCCGATGGGACTCGAATTTATCCAATACCTCTTACGCGAATGTGAGGGTAGTAGACTCAATATAATTTCAACATTTTCAATAATAAAAATTGCATTGTGAATGCAAAAAAGTAAAAATAGTGTTGAAATATCGACAAAGTTTTATCACAAATAACTAACCTTTGCGTCCAGTTCATGGCATCTCTGCGCCAGCGCCTCTTTCATGTCAGCATCTGTCTGGACCACAGGCGCCGGTTCCACGTGCAAGCTGCTGCGGTTCACAGTCAGAGTCAACGTCTCCAGCTCCTGAACAACATCACAAAAAAATCACAATCCACTTGTCACTACACCACGACATTCAAATTTTAACTGACACCTATTACCACTTTCGTGATACAAGGACATTAAAAAAAAGCGTAACTAAAACATTCGGTTTCTTTAAAAATGCCGAGTAATGAGCACGCAACTTCGAAAGTACTGTTGAGCAAGTGTGCATTCTTAATATAGTTTTGCAACGATCAACGTTATTAAAGTGATGTTCGCTCGTATAGACAATAATACTGTATGAAAACGTCTGGACAGAAATATATTATTATAAGTTATATAATATGTATATAAACTAATTAGTTGCGCTTGGGCTGCGAGGCAATGCTTACGCTGCGCTGCTACGTTTTTTGCCATTTAGTATGCGGTATAGAAAAGCTCATTACTTATGTCTTTATTTTGGCAGACAGTTTGCTGACACGAGTTAATGAAGCGAACAAAGTACCAAGGGTTAATAACCTGATAATACCTACAAGCTTTTCGTCATTATCTTTAAATAACTTATAGGTACTTTTTCTCTAACTCGCGACTTCGCCTTCCTAGATGAACTTGAGACTAGTTGTTGCGAGCATTAAAGCTAAAATAGGCTTTATGTAATCTTACTCAAGAATTATGCTTTCAAATGGAAAAATCATTTAAAATCCGTTACTTCTTGAGATAAGTGCGTTAATTTAAAAACTCTTCAGCTTTCTTAAATAACTTATTACGTGATTTTAATTCCTTTTGCGACTTTTCCCTTGCTTAATAAGTACTCGTATCCTATTTATAAGGTAAATTAAATCTAGTTTACTTCGCCACCTTCCTCAAGCGGATCATAAACTTGATGTTATTTCCCTACGCGTTCATGCGAGCTTACTTAAACACATGACATACATTTTAAATCTCTCCGGAATTATGGGCTCCGTTGTAAAAAATAATAACAAGTAACAAGTAGGTACCTACGCACGAGTGGTTGCGGATAGCGGGACTATGCTCAAGCCACGGCCGCGGTAAAACCATCTAAATCATTATAAAATGTACACTTGGGTAGTCAGGCATTTGACTTACTTTATGGAAAATCATGCAGTATTCTGTAACAATACTAAACTAGTAATATTAGCTTGAGATGTTGGGGAGTTCGGCAGCGCAATGGTTGGCGCTTTTGCCCTGAGAAAGAGATGAATGACACTGTCAATAATCGGTCACGGGATGGGTGACCAAGAACTTAGTATGTGTAGCTCCTCTGTGCTTCGCTTCGCTCGCTAGGTTCGCACTTTATTTTAAGACAGCTTTTACCCAACCAAATATGACATTAAAAACCCTTTGGTGTTTAAATTTTTTGTATGTTCTACTGCCGATATAACTGATGGTTTAATTAAGTATATGAAAGCAATCACATGTATCAGAAAATAATACTTTGTCTAGATAATCTCATCAGCAGAATAAGTAGCCCGTATTAATTACTTGCGGTTGTCGCGCGATCTGTTGTGGAAGGTTAATTACTTTTTGGACTTTGTGCTATATTTATAGGCAAAATGTTTGAGTAGTTTGCGTGTCTATTAATGGAAATACAATAAAGTTTTCAGAGAGCATCGGAAAAATTATCAAACGTTTTAAATGTTTTAATAAGTAGGTACTTATATCACTACATAGTATAAAACAAAGTCGCTTTCTCTGTCCCTATGTCCCTTTGTATGCTTAAATCTTTGAAACAACGCAACGGATTTTGATGCGTTTTTTTTAATAGATAGAGTGATTCAAGAGGAAGGTTTATATGTACTTTTTATCCCGATATTCCCACGGGAACGGGAACCACGCGGGTGAAACCGCGGGCGGCCGCTAGTTTTTTATAAAAGCAATTATTATGGTCCAATTTTTCCGCAAGTTAAGCCCAGCTCTCATAATATTATCTACTATTGCCAGTTTTTTTTTAACAGATAGCTCACTCCGCTAAGCCATTTAAATAAATAGTAACTCTAACTATAACGCAATAAAGTAGAATTCAGCTTGTACGGCACAGGCAAATTACGAACGGCCACTCGTTGTCGTTGCATCTCTTTCTATCGCATATATTCCAGCTCTTTTGCGGACCTAATTTCTATGAATTTACAACGCCGGCGTTGCCGCCGCGTTTTCGAGCCGACACGGGGAGTGAAATAGGCCTGGCATAAAATCCATCCATACTAATAATGTAAATGCGAAAGTAACTCAGTCTTTGTTTTTAGTACCCAGTACCGTTTCACGCCTATTATTTAAGGGTAGCAGCTATAGCACACACATATTCGGGTCGGAATTAATTGTGAATCAGTTGGTGCGTCACATTGACTTAAGGCTTGAGCACACCAAACCGCGGGTCAGAAGCAGAGCAGGTCAGTAGCAGCGCGGGAGATGGCGGGAGTCGACACACTGAACGCAGCAGCAGTTTCAAAGCAGTTGCAACGCGAGCCCGCGTTAAGTGTGACGGGTTAGGCAGGCGTAGGCATAATACAACTCTCGTCAACTGCTTTCGACACGCTGCGCTGCACTGCGAACGCCCTGCCCTGCCTCGGTGTGGCATGCTAACATGGCCGCCATAGTTATACAACAGCGCGGGCCCGCGCTTAAACTGCTCTGCACTGCTTCTGCCTCGCTCCCGAGCCGCCGCCGCCCGGTTTGTAGTCCGGCAGTTGCTGTGTGGGGCGGCGCTGCGCAGAGCAGTTAGAAAGTTAGAACGCGGGCCCGCGTTCAAATTAAGTGTGACGTAGTTCATAGAGTTTCTTGTATTACAAGATGCGCGGGCCCGCATTCAAACAGCGCTGCTACTGACCTGCGTTTGGTGTGCCCAAGCCTTTATTTGATTAGATGTCTGTCACGAGCGTCCAATGAATGCACGATTCGCCCCTCGATTAATGCTGACCCGAATATGTGTGTAGCAAACCAAACCAATTAGGTCAATAATTTCATCAAAAGTATTTTGATGAAATTATTGACCTAATAGACCTTAGAGTAGGAAATAGGCTGCTTTTATCAATAAAATTTTAAACTGATACCTTAGGCGAACGGTAATTTACGAAGGCGAGGGTATGTAACTTTTAAACTATCCTATTTTCTAAGGATGTTGTGTACAGAAATATTAAATTCCTTAAACTGCACTGTATGTAAAGGTCTCAGATTCGTATTTTACGATGTTTGTGATAAGCAGAAACATCTTATTGGTAACTTATGAAAGTATATATTGTATAAGAATTGAGAGAGAATAACATCGTAATTATTTAATTTACAGATCTTATGGATTTGAATATTGAACTGCTTAAAATAATAATGTTATATTTACAATGAATATGATATTTAATTATAGTTAGTGAGAATATTATGATAGCTACTTGGTGGCAAACCACACTAAGGTACCTATTTATCATTTAATATGGTTCATTAGTCAGATTAGATAAGATGTTATGTTTACCAACCAACAGATGTCAAAAAATGTTTCTGTTAACAACAAATGTTGGTAAATAACAAAAGATTATCATTATCATCATCTCAGCCGAACGACTCCTATTGCTGGGCATAGGGCTCCCCCAAGGATCTCCACAATGACTGGTCCTGGGCAGTCTGTGTCCAACATTATAATATCTCAATATAATAGAGGATCAGACTTATTTTTTTTATTTGTTTAAAATGATTTTAGAAATATTAAAAACACGACACAGGTATTTATTTTTAAATATTTTACATATTTTTATAATTTATTTTTCACTTTTGTTACTCTCCAATGTTATATTTTTTAATGTTACTATTAAATATTTACAAATTAATAACAGCCCACTCCCCTATTATAATAAAGTGAAGATAAATATCTTTCATGACAGTTTCTGTTAGTAAATAAAAAAAATACCTGTATTGCTTGCATTATAGATCGCTGACATGACAACTCCATCTCCATAATACGAGTAATATAGTTCTCTTTCTTTATGCAGTTGACTGCACAACCTAATTAAAAAAAAAACATATAAAAACTAAATTCATAACACAATATAATGTTGCTTATGAAGTTGAGAACTTACTGAGTACCAGTTGCAATAATCTGCCCAGATCTGACTGATCTGCTGTCTCCGCTATATTTACTACATCAGGTCTTGAAAACTCCTGTAAACTGAGATTCAGGATATCCTGATGATAATCTGAAAAGGTATTAATTTATTCTTTATGGTGTTTAGTTACAAATTTTTAGTTCTTTAGAAATTAAATATCATAATATTAAGAACTAAATAACTTGAGATTTTAAATTATTTTTATGCATTCACAATGATATGATACTATACTATCCTCTACTAAATGATCTTATTAATTTCGATCAAGAACTGTTCCAGTACTCCCGAAACACACACCTAAGGGGACACCATCTCAAACTGTCAAAGGCCCGCTCATTTAACAACGTTCACAAGCACTTTTTCAGCAACAGAGTGGTTGAATCATGGAACAGATTGCCAACGGATGTGATTTCAGCACAAACTACTAACCAATTTAAGAACAGATTAGATAAATACTTACTGGAAACGAAAACCTAACCATTGGATAACAGGATGCAGACTTTCACCAGTTGTTTCAACTGCCTGCCTGCTAATTAATAATAATAATAATAATAAAAAATAAAAAAAATAAAAAAAAAAGTCGTCAACGTGACAAGTCATTATTTTCCATCATTTTATTGATTTTATTAAGAAATATTTAATTCAGAGGCCATTGTAATACCATAATAATATTAATACTTAACTAATAGCCTGCAACAATATACATAGAACAACAACAAAGAAGATACATATTTATAATCTATTTTAAAAATGATCCTGTTTGACAGTTGAAAATGTCATCTCATCACCAAAATAAACCAAATTAAATAGGAATGGGATAGGTATAATGAACAAATAGATGTTGACGAGAAGCCGAGCAGCACGTCTACCACCTCCGGGCTCGTCACCTCGCTCCGCCTCGCAGTTGTCGGCAACTGCCTTAGTGCCGTGTGTTCAGCTGACATCTGCAGTTGCGTCGAGCGATAGTGACGAGTACTTCTCTCCGCCGACGTCGCCACCACCTGTACGCCGGAGGAGGGGCCGGCCACCGAAGAGTTTGGGGCTTCTGGGGCAAACGGCTCCGGTCAGGGCCCCCGCTCCCGGTGGAGTGCAGCGCATGCGATGGACAATTTCCATCAATGAAAATGTCATGCGCGCATATTTTGAGGCAACAGAGGCAGGAACTAATCTTACTGCGTATCGTGTTCGGATGCTTTCTCTGTTTCAGGCTCTTGAACCATCTATCAACGTTTCGGCTCAACGACTGTCGGATCAGGTGCGAGCCATTCAACGGGGTCACTTGTTGGATGACTCTGTACTTGATCGGCTCCGAACAGAGGTGCAACGTAACCGTATCATTACTACTGCATCGCAGGCGGCAACTCAAGCTTCTGCCGCGGCCACATTGCAAGCTGGCGTTGCTGATAGTGATGGTGGAGATGATATGGTTACTACTGTAAGTCCCCAATACAATGATATATTGAGGAGTACTCTTGAAGATGTAGTTCGGGAATTTCGATCGACTCCTGTTCACCTTAGACCTCGGCTTCCGCGTTTTCCCATGCACAAAAAAAATAGGGCGCTGATGTGTGCTTTAGATTCACTACTATCAAATTACTTTGATAGTAGTGAAGACCTGGCTGATACTCATTCGATCTTGTATTGTGCGGCTATTACGGCTTGTCGTGTTGCTCATGTCAAATTTCCAAATACTGACACAGCAACACGCCCGCGTCTGGCTGTACCAGCCTGGCAGTGTAGAATTGAACGTCGTATCAGTGAGGCTAGGGTACTCATCGGTAAGCTCAGCTGCTTTAGGGAGGGCAACATGCGCCCTAGGGTCATGCGCTTTGTGAAACGTGCATTCTTGGGGACTGGTATTAGTCCTCAAAATTATATTTCATGTGTCACAGAGCGCATCGACTTCCTGAAGCAGAAAATTTGTGCATGGGCTAATCGTATTCGGAGGTATAGGGTGCGAGTCGATCGCTTTACTCAGAACCGCATGTTCGAGAGAGATCAACGACGTGTTTATGCATCCTGGGAGCAATCGGATCAGAGTGATACTGATATGCATCGGCCGGATGATGATGCCATGATTTCTTTCTGGCACAACATCTGGTCCGTGCCTGTCACTCACTCTGAAGGCGCGTGGATGGGGGATGTTGAGCGTTCGTGTGAGCTTATACCTGATATGAATGAAGTAACCATTGACTACCAAGACGTAGTTTGTGCAGTTCGTTCCTTACCCAACTGGAAATCTCCAGGCCCGGATGGACTGCACAATTTCTGGTATAAATGGTTACCTAGCTCGCACGTTTGCTTAGCATCTCAATTTCAATGTGCTTTATTATCTCGATCGCTTCCGGAATTCATGACAACAGGCATAACCCATCTGCTCCATAAATCTGGTAGTACTGCGGACCCCAAAAACTATAGACCTATCACCTGTCTACCAACAATTTATAAAATTCTTACGTCCATTTTGAGGTCGAAAATTAATAAACACATTGATCAAAATTCTATTATGTTCGCCTCTCAAAATGGATGTAGGAATGGGGCCCGTGGTACTAAGGAGCTACTCCTCATTGACATGGCTATTAACCAACAGGTTCGTCGAAACCGAAAGAACCTGTCGACTTCCTGGATAGATTATAAGAAGGCCTATGATTCCGTGCCGCATTCGTGGCTCATGAGGGTGCTGGAGTTGTATAAAATAAATACAACTCTACGCACTTTCTTGATATCGTGCATGCGAAAATGGAGAACGGTCCTTTTCTATCCAGGATCTCGACGGGTTCTAGGTCAGGGCGACCCTATAAAAATAGAGCGAGGTATCTTCCAGGGTGACGGTCTGAGTCCATTGTGGTTCTGTCTGGCCTTGAACCCTCTGAGTACACTTCTCGAGAGTTCAGGATTAGGCTACTGTTTACGGAGAAATGGTCAAGTAATATCACACCTGCTATACATGGATGACCTGAAACTATTTGCCCATAGCAGTTCTCATTTGACAGCGTTACTGAAGGTTACTGAAGCTTTCAGTAATGCCATTAAAATGGAATTTGGTGTGGACAAATGTGCAGTCATGCATGTAAAGCGTGGTCAGATAATGGAATCCACGGGTATACAACTCTCGGATTCTATTAATCTTAGATCTCTCTCCGTTAACGAAACCTATAAATATTTAGGTATGTCACAGGCATTAGGCATCAACGATGCTGACATGAAACAGTCGTTGCGTGAGCGTTTCTTGGGGCGCCTCTCAAAAGTCCTTAAAAGTCTTTTGTCTGGCGGAAACAAGGTTCGCGCATACAATGGATGGGTCATGCCGGTACTGATGTATTCCTTTGGCATACTTAAATGGACTCAAACTGAACTGGATGCCCTGGATAGAAAAGTTCGTACATTGCTAACAGCACATCGCATGCATCACCCACGTTCATCGACCATGAGATTGTATATCCCGCGGAAGTGCGGTGGTCGTGGATTCTTAAATGCTAAGACATTGCATAACCGCGAGATATGCAATCTTAGGGAGTATTTTCTCCAAGTCGATATGGGGCCTCATAGAGATGTAGTTGCTGTTGACAATGGACTGACTCCTCTATTTTTAGCAAAAGAAAACTGGCGCAAACCTGTAGTACTTAGTACGTCCGACCGCAGCGCTGTGTGGCAAAGCAAGGAGTTACACGGCAGATTCTATCGGGCTCTCCATGGGCCCGACGTAGATTTATTAGCCTCAGTATCCTGGCTCCGTTTCGGTGATCTTTTTGGTGAAACCGAAGGTTTTGTCTGTGCAATTATGGATGAGGTTGTGATGACGAATAACTACCGAAAGTATATCCTAAGAGATGGCACAGTGGATATTTGCCGAGCGTGCCATCGTCCGGGTGAATCCCTTAGGCATATAATCTCCGGTTGTTCTCGTCTCGCAAACGGCGAGTATTTGCATAGACATAACCAAGTGGCCAGGATAATACACCAACAACTTGCTCTGAAACATAGTCTTGTGGCATCCGAGGTACCGTACTACAGGTATGCACCAAAACAGGTCCTTGAAAATAGCCATGCCACATTGTATTGGGATCGATCTATCACTACAGACAGGACTATTGTAGCTAATAAGCCTGATATTGTATTGATAGATCGACACGAACGCCGCGCAATAATTGTTGATGTCACTGTTCCCCATGACGACAACCTTGTGAAAGCTGAAAAAGATAAAGAAAACAAATATCTTGATTTAGCACACGAGATTGTCGACATGTGGGACATTGATTCAGCAATTGTTGTTCCGATAGTCATATCTGCCCATGGGCTGATAGCCAAGAGCCTCGATAAACACCTTAAGAGGCTCGCGTTAGGTGGATGGATTGGGAGTCAGATGCAGAAGGCAGTACTTCTGGACACGGCCCGTATAGTGAGAAGGTTCCTGTCTCTGGATCCTTAACCATCGGTAGCCGGGACCTTGATCTTGCTGCCGTTGGGGAACTGCATTTTTGTATTTTTAAATGTTATATTTTTTAGTGTTATACATTGTAAAAATTTAATGTTTAGAAATATAATTTTGTAAGTATTTAAAATGTAATAAAGGGAATAATAATAATAATAATAAATAACTGGTTGTTTAATTTGTCTTATATTGTAAATTACTACAATAAAGCCATGAAAGGTTTCTTATTTACGCTACGAATTCAAGTTTATATAATTTTAAAACATACCAACAACACCCTCAAGTATTTTCTTCAAGTTGCTCACTTTCAGCCTCCAATTGTGGCCAACATCAGTTTTGATTTTTGAATTCCAAGCCGGAGTAAAATACTCTGGAGCTATTTGTGTCAACGCCTCTGCTATGGCGACTCCATCGGACAATTCTAGATTGCAAAATTAATATCATGAAATGGAAATTTATAGATATCCAAATATTTCTAAGGATACATGAAATGTAGTTGCTTTTAAGTGCCTTCTGTACTGCTTAACATCTAAAGTACCTACCTAGAGAATTAAGCATGTGGTCATGTTACAAAGATGAAAACGATTGCATATTAAGTAACTAAACAGTTGAAAGGAACTAACCGTTGCACCAATCGAAGTAAGAGCAAGAACAATGTGACGAAATTAATCACTTAGTGGTCACCACAGCTCACGGATGTCATATGTCGGTCAATTTTTATGATAGCTTCATCATAATAACTTGTTGGGTATGTATGTATGTAGAATGAAATAATATTACATTATAAGCAAAATTACCTGATGGATTCCCATGTTTAGCAGTAAGATTTAGAGTCTGCAACCATTTGATAAGATTATCACACAAAACGACGCCGTTTAAATTCTCTTCCATTCTTGAGAAAATACTTTAACACACACAAGCTTTATAAAACGGTTTAATATTATATTTTATTTGTAAGATTGCATTATAAAGAGACAAGAGTAAGTAAAACAGAAACAAAAATAATCTCCCGTGTACAATCGAAATTTGACATGACGGACGACATGACAAACCGATTGACAATGACATGCATGACATTAGCCAGTGCGTTTAGAAATATTACAAAAAAAAATTGTTTTACAAAGTTGTTCCGTACACGTGCCACCATGTAAGATTTTCTTTTTTTTTCTTACATGAGATTATATATTTTTACATGAGATGAGCAGCATCCACTGACCTCTATTTATTACGCAGCATCTCATCTCATGTAAAAAGACCTATAAACAAAATTTCAGCTCCATCGGGCACTGGGAAGTGGGTCAAATTAAGCTTGTAAGATTTGTCCCCCACTGACTAAGTAACATACTAACCTAAGATACTAACGAACTAACATGGCAAGTTAATTAAAAGCATGTAAAAGGAATGACTCTATCAATAGAATTTATTTAATCATGACTTTGGTTTGGATATCAATAAGATAAACATTACAACTTTATGGCTTTTTCCTTCGAGCAACGCGGCAGGCTTATTACCGATCTTAAAGTGACAGTCGCAATCGCGACAACTAACAATAAATCGCTCCCAAAACACATATTCGTATTACGGATCGTAGATCGCTACGATTAGCGCCACAAGCGAGCGATTTGTAAACTAAAATTGCATGAAAGGTACCGATTGCAAACCAACCGCAACTAGTAGCAGTCGCGTTGCAATTGTACAATTAGCAACAGGTTGCTTGTTTTGGTAATAAGCCTGCCGGTCTTCCGTTCCGGGACGGAAGGCCCGCGTTGCTCAAAAACGCTAGTCAGCCCCAGCCCCACACCAACCGCTAAAAATATGAATATGGACATGGGCTTATTTGACTTGTTATGATATTATGATATAAAGGCCGCTGTACACATTGGGCCAAGTATTGGGTCAACGTGTGGAGGGCTACTTGGTGGTGGCCAAACTACCAAAACGCATACCTCCAAGTATCCCTCTAACTACACGTTGGCCCAATACTTAGCCCAATGTGAACAGCGGCCTTCAGGCGATACTCGGAAAAATTATGCTAAAGCGAGATAGCAATGAGAAAACGACGCGCGCGGGAGCGAGACCGATTTTGCCGATTACGCAAAAAAAACACAAAATCACTTCGTATTCAAAAACTATAGCGATTTTAAAAAATGCTTCTATACGATCCTAAATATTATTGGTGTCCACTAATTAAACCAATTTTCAATAGTATATGTATCCCCAATTAAGAATAATCTTGATATTTCTTATTTTTTAGAGGTATTTTCGAAAATAAAAAGTGTCGAGCCAAAATCATAAAATCGTGTTTCTGAAACTATACGATTCTAAATAAAGGTATGAAGAAATATATATCTTATTACCAGATTTATAACAACTCTAACCGTGATTTTATATTATTTTTATGCACTCACAATGCAATTTTGTAAGTATAGGAAAAATGTGTGATAGTAAAAAACCACGAGAATCCCGCCTGAAAGCTACTTATATGGCTCGTGGTTTTTTACTATCACACATTTTTCCTATACTTACAAAATTGCATTGTGAGTGCATAAAAATAATATAAAATCTCAATATGGCTGTTTCATCTTAATCGATTGTTAAACATTTGTAAAAATGTTTCTTTCGGATGCGAGGGTTTCCTCACATTGATGAAGCAACGCTGGCCTACAGCGTAACAAGTGATAGCAAAATTCGACGAGTCGTGTAAGCCTTTCGGTAGCTTAGTTGGTCAGAGCATCGGGCCGGATTCCCGGAGGCGCGGGTTCGAATCCCGCCTGAAAGCTACTTATATGGCTCGTGGTTTTTTACTATCACACATTTTTCCTAAACTCTAACCGTCCTATAGTTTTATATCAAAGAGTCCATACTTTTTCCGAGTAGCGCCTTCAGAGGCTCTGATGGAAGGCACGATTATATGAATGATGAAGTCAGTGATAATAACTATACCTACTGAGTCAATCAGGGGTCGTGGGTTCGATTCCTGCTCAGGGCAAACATTTAAGTGATGAACGTTAGCGTTTCTTACGTGTCTGGGTGTTATTATCGGTTTTTTGTTATTTAGCCTTTATAAATATAGCAGTTTTAATTTGGACAGTCAGCTACTATCATTTTATTGACGGAATGTAGTTTTAATAAAACTTCTTTTTAAAGTTTTAGTTGAGTTGACCAGTAGGGAAGTTCGGTTGAACATTAGGGATTCCACTATTCTCAGTTGGGCACTTACTTACAGTTGAGCAGTGTGGAAAAAGGGGTAACATCATTGTTGGTTCTGATATCTGTAACCCAAAGTCACAAATGCCAAGTCTGGTAAATATGAAATAATTTCAATGGTAGATACATAACTATTTTTTTTTTGTTTGATTTGATCCCTAAGTGAGGATCCTTCACTTTAACATTTAAAGTTGGTTGGAACGCTTCTCTCCATGTCACATAGTCGTGCATGGGACACCAGATTTAAATAATAAAAATAAAACATCAATAATATTTTAAACATCAGTTTTATTGAATGGATAAGGTAAATCACATCCCATGTACTTGTCGTCATTAACTGCCTGTGTTATGACTTGGTTCCACAACACATCTGTGCACAGTAGATGGGGGTCACAAAATAAGAGAGCCGCTACTTGAGCTCTAGTAAGAGCTACGTTTAACCTTTTCGGATTCTTTACAAATCCTAGAGAGTGGCGTTGATCTTCTGATAAATGAGCTTCAGTTGACCTCACTGTAGATATTAAGATTATGGGTCTCTCTTGACCCTGGAAATCTTCAACAGTTCCTATCTTAGGTAAAGACAAGCCCATTGCTTCGAATACGAGTTTCAAATATTTAATCTGAAAAACACACACAGGTTAGGTACTTAATGCATTTTAATACAGATTATCATACATGGGTAGGCAATGGAGCGAGATAAAACATTGACTTGAACGAACCAACCCAATTTAAGACAGAAAAAAGTATATTTTTTTGCTATGGAGTTTTAACAACAGTTCTACCTAATTTATTTACGTAACTACTAAGTACAAGTTAGGGTTGGTCCATTATTTATGGGGCACCCTATATATCTTATTTAAATAAGTGTAAGTAATGTTTAATTGTTTTTTACCTGTGCAATATAAGGCGTAATGATGCCTATATCTTCAGCATTTACATTGTTCTTATACAGTTTACAAGTTGTTAAGGCAACCATGGAAGCCTCTTGAGGATTATACCATGATGGGCTTTCGTTTGATCTTGTATTACAACCTCTTATGCCATAAACGAAAATTCCTCCTGTTGTGGCATCATCCTTAGTGAATATTTTGTTAATTACTTCTACTGTATTCAATATCCATGATTGATTTCTGCCGATTTTTGCTACAAGAGAAGCATCATAAAACATTTTACTTGGTAATGTCAAAACTTCTTCTAAAGATCTGTAATTGTCAGTTAATTTTGTAATCACGCGTTTATCGTATCCGTTTTTAAATGCAGCAAAATCTTTTTGATATGGAAATGTTTTCAGCATTCTAGATAAGTATGATTCATCCATTCCGAATTCGACACAATACTTGGACATAATTACTGGTCCTAATTGCATCGGATCGCCAGCAAGTATAATTTGTCCGTTTTCTTTATCTATGAATGTCATTGGTATCATAATTTCTGGTTCTGTTGCTTGGCCAGCTTCATCCACTATTATATGCGTGAAATGTCCTTTGGGAAGCCCCATTAGAGCAAGGGTCCCTAAGCAACTGCAAGTTCCAATCGTCACACGATGGCGCCCTATGAATGATTTTTGGCATTGTAAATTAATACCATCCCTAACCACATGTCTGGATTTGATTGTATTTTCTGTGGCCACGTCCATAGTAGCGCAGAAAGGCTTTATCGCTTCTGGAAGGTTTTCAGACTCAACAAGGTAATGTGCAATAAGGCGAACAATCGAATTAGAAATAAGGTTTTGGTAGTTTAATAGTCTTTCTGTAACTAAATTAGCTGCACTATTGGATGGTGTTGCCACTAAAATTCTACTGTCTGGTTGTGATTTTAAAATCTGCAGAATGGTTTCTATAACCGTAACTGTTTTTCCAGTTCCTGGTGGTCCAAATATACAATAAGGCAAGGGACGGCATTCGCTGGCTAAAATATTTATGACAGCCGCCTTCTGACCGTCATTTAAGGATTTATTGAACCATTGTATATCTTTTAATTTTTCTGATGATATTTTGCTCTGGTGAGGAGTCATTCGACATGGAAATAAAACATTAGGGCCCAGATTAGACAGCGCCAAATTTATAGCCTGATGAGCCCTTCTATATACTGTGCGACTGTTATGAAATTCTATAGAAACATCACTTCCAGAATAGGTTTCATGAAAATTCTGTCCAAATTTCATCAAAACTAGGTCTCCCTTTATAGTATGAATGAATCCTTCATAGAGTGGAGCATTTTCATCCCAACCATTTTTTACAACAACTCTGTCTCCTTTTATTAGGGACGGCCTTTGTTCAGCCAAGTCTTTTACTTCAATACCAAGATATTCTTGGCAATGTATGAGGAAAACTTTACTCATATCATATCTTCTCATATTAATATTAGATTGTACTTCTTCCATATATATCAAAGTGTGCCATTTGTCAATATAGTTGTTGATGTTCAATGCTTGTGTTAAACAAGGTAGAGCATCTTCTATTCTGTCTATTATTTTATCATAATCTGAACTCCATAAGGCTTGTTCTGAATCACCCAATAAAGCAGACCAAATTTTTTCTGGTATCGGAAAATTACCAACCTTTACTGGCACAAATGCTGGTGGCTTACATGGTTTAACACCAGGAACAAATGCCTTGTTTTTATTTTTTCTAATATTTCGTAGGGAATCCATTTTTTCATTTTCTGTTTTTATAAAATTGTTTCCATTTTTCTCAGTATTCAAAGTTATACTCTCACTAACAATAGTCATATCTATATATCTCTTAGCTTGGAAGCCTCTGAACATAAGTATGAGACACTCTTTAGTATTACCTAAAAATTTTGGGTGACATGTCACAGTGAATGTAAATGATGCTTTGGGATAAAGTTTTCTAGGATGTACTAAAAAAGGGTCTATATTTACTTGTGAATCTCTTTTTTTACTCAGCATTATCCATTTGTTGATAAATTGTATTTCTTCACTGTTGTTAGTTACGACTAATTTCAATTGAGCAGTTTTTTGAATGTCAAGTTTTTCAAATTTTAATGGATAAGTCACTGCTATGTTCCTTTCTTTCTCTAATTTCAAGCTTTGTTCCTCATCTTCGAAAGTGTGTGGCTTTATTTCCAAGGGCGATATGGTTCCAGTGATTGATAATTTTGTAGCTCTCCAAGTACAAAGACCTTGATTACTTTCAATTACATTTACAAAAACCTGTAACAATATTATGAAATTAGTTATTAAACTACAATACTTAGATCCCTTATAATTTAACTACAGAATTTACTTGAGGGAAATGAGATCTCTTTCCTAAATTTACGTAAAGTAATAGGCTATGGTCAAAGTAACGATGTCTTCTTCTTCTTCTTCTTCTTCTTCAATCGATACGAGCGTTTTCCGCAACTCGACGTCTTATTGCGCCTATTTTGCGTGTGGAGGGTGTGCAGCCGGATTACTCCAGCCAGCCCAGCTCTGCCAGGAAAGCACCCAGCGCCCTCACGTCGGAGACCGCTTCGTGGACGCTTCCAGGCGAGCCGAGGTACCTCGCCCGGTAGGGGGCCACTCCGTCACATTCTACCAGGACGTGAGCAGCTGTTTCTTCGGCCCTCATGCAACCCCTGCATAGGGGGCTGTCGGTGATACCTAAGTTGAAAAGGTGGGTGTCTGTTGAAATTTCCATGTCCTGTAATAGCACCCGTCACCAGGCGTAACTGTGATCTACTTAGCTTAATGAGAGCTCTGGACAAACGGGCGTCCAGGCGCGGTAGTGCCATTTTCGCCTGCCTGCATGTTTCCAGTGAGCTCCATTCATGTTGGTGCGTAAGGGTAGTGTGTTCACGGATCTTACCAGCAAACCAGCTCGCCGGAATGTGTGCGACCGGTTCAGGGCCAATCATCACCCTATCCGATCCCCTCCTCGCCAGCTCATCGGCCAGGTCGTTTCCACGTGATCCACTGTGGCCTTTGATCCATTGGATAGTTATATTATTGAGTGTAAAAAATTGAAGTGTCAACTGTCATGAGATGCGAAAGTGCTCTTGAAGTTTATATAAGTATTACGTAAAAACAGTGAAAGTGTTGTGTAAAAACATGTGCATAGTGAAGAAAACCGTATAATAACTATGTAGCAGTGTTATTAACATAAAAAACAGTTGTTTTGTTGTGATATTTGTGTAAAACTTTCAACCAGTGACATTTGCCAACTACGAATTATCTTACTACCCCCCATAAAATTAGTCATTAAACACAGACTATAGTATAATTTTCTTGGTCATAGACAATTAGTGTGACCATACTAAAATTTCAAAATCACTCAAAAAATGCAATTTAGGCTTCCCATAAAATGAATACTACTGGGATAAAACAGATAACCCAACATCAAATGATCACCAACCAAGGATGCGACATTCCTCAATAAGTCTTACACCTTCAAGGATTGAGAGAGTGAATCTGGACCCAGAGCGCCAAGCTGATGATGATGCTGATGATTGGCAAACTATGCCCGTCACACGCCACCACAGAGCTACTAAGGAGCTATCAGTAGCCAATAACTCGAGTCCTCAACCCCCAGCATGGCAACGTATGCCATCTAGATCTGGCAAACGTAGGAGAACGAGCGACTCTCCTCCCCATGTCCTCACGACATCTAACAGATACGATTCACTGCCGATAGAGTCCAACAATACCCAAGTGGATCCAGTTGTTAAAAAGTACAAGCCACCACCAATAGTTTTGTATGGGATAGAAGACGTGAATGAGCTCACCAAACTAATACAAACAGTTTGTGACCCGAAACTATTTAGAATAAGATTTGTTAACAAAAACTTGCTTCGACTCCTTGTGGAATGTCCAGATAGATATAAAAGCGTAATCACATTAATTAGGAATAAGGGTCTAATTGGCTACACCTTCACTCAAAAAACCCAGAAGCCATATCGTGTAGTTATAAGGAAGCTGCACTACAGCACACCACACAGCGATATAGTTGAAGCTATAGAAGCCACAGGAAACAAAGTTCGTAGAGAAATTGTTAATGCCCGCTATGGCCCTGATAAAGCCCCATCCTTTACGTTTTTCGTTAACATTGAACCGAACCCTAACAACAATAAGGTCAAAGATATAAAAGCTATCTCTCACCAACTAGTCATAATGAAGACCCTCATAAATCAACATCAATTGTACAATGCCATCGTTGCCAACAATATGGCCATTCTAAGAACAACTGTATGAGACCGTACAGGTGTGTGAAATGTGGGGAAGGTCACAAAACCACAGATTGTCCAAAAAAGGATCGAAACACTCCCGCGAAATGCGCATTATGTGCATGTGAGCATCCAGCAAACTACAAAGGATGCCAAGTGTACAAGGAAATCCTTGCTAGGAAAAATAAGTCTAAGCCAGTGGCTAGACCTGTTAACACACCTAAATATTATAATTTGACACTACCAACGGTACCTATTTCCAAAACTATGCCGCCACTTTCCGAAACCCAACAAAATAGATCATATTCTGACGTCGCTGCGAATCGCCTTATACAGAATTGCAATAATCCTCAAGAGATAAACGATCAACAGATGTCATTACTAGAGCAAATTCTTGTGAAGCAAAATGAAAAAATTGATCTTCTTATACAACAAATAGGCACACTGTTAAATCTCGTAACAAATGTTATGTCAAAACTGAATCCATAAATAATGCCCACTTTAAGACTGGCAACTTGGAACGTAAATGGCTTGGCTCCAAATACCCAGGAAGTCGACACATTTGTAAATCTTAACAAAATAGACATACTACTTTTATCAGAATCTCATGTAACCGATGAAAGGTCGAACATAAAAATCAAAGGCTATAAAATTTACTATTCAAATCATCCAGATGGCACAGCACACGCAGGAGCTGCAATCATTGTTAAAGAAAATATAAAGCATTTTTCACTTCCTGAAGCAAGAACCCCATACCTCCAGGCGGCTGTCATATCTGTTACAGACTGGTCGGGTGTCTTAAATATAGATGCAGTTTATTGCCCGCCACGCCACCGTTTTGATGAAAGCATGTATAGACAGTTCTTCCGCTCCTTAGGCACACGATATATCGTTGGTGGAGACTGGAATGCAAAACACACCTCCTTCGGATGTCGGGTTACAACAACCAGAGGTCGTGAATTAAAAAAATGTGTCGATGCATTAAAGCTACAAGTATTCTCTACTGGTGAACCTACTTACTGGCCAACAGACCCACGTAAAACACCTGACCTTCTTGATTACTTTGTTTCAAAGGGAATTTCAGATAATCACGCTAAGTTGGAATCCAGTTTAGACGGCTCATCTGATCACTTACCGGTTATATACACTCTGAGCACTTCTATTATTCAGGTCGATCAAAAAGAGACACTATATAATCACAAGACTGATTGGGAATCATTCAGAGACTATATAAATGAAAATATAAACCTAAAAGTGCCACTGAAGACTGGTGAAGAAGTGGAGGAAGCTGTACAGTCATTTACTAACCTGATACAAGTAGCATCATGGAAATCTACCCCAATCACAGAAGAAAACCTCAACGTTAAGGACTATTCAATAGCAATTAAAAACAAAATCCTGGAAAAGAGAAGACTAGGGAGAAAATGGCAATTAAGTCGAAACTCAGTCGATAAAACTGCACTTAATAAATCTAAAAAAGAACTTGCATAACTACTTACAGAAGTTGAGAATAAAACCTTCCAAAAAAGGCTGGAATCACTTTCTACTGATAAAGCCGATGATTACTCTCTTTGGAAATTGACGTAGTATAGGAAGCGACCTAAAAATCATGTACCTCCTCTACGCGACAATGATGGTAGTTGGGCAAGACGACCCAGTGATAAAACAGAATTATTTGCCGACTTTTTATCTAACGTCTTCAAACCCAATGATCCAGCTTGCAACCACCAAGAAGACGATATCGATCTGATACTTAATAGTGATCAACAAATGTCACACCCTATAAGACCAGTGTCTCCTAGAGAGGTACGAAGACAAATTAGACAACTCAAGTCGAAAAAGGCTCCAGGTTTTGATCTGATAACAGCTGAATTATTAAATCAATTACCCAGAAAGGCAATAGTGCTCATCACTATACTATTTAATGCTATACTGAGACTACAATACTTTCCCACCTTATGGAAAATATCGATCATACACATGATACCCAAGCCAGGAAAGCCTTCGAGTGAAGTTTCGTCGTATCGACCAATAAGCCTTTTACCCGTCTTATCAAAGTTATTAGAGAAACTGGTTCTGAAACGACTGATACCAATCCTTAATGAACGACAAATTATACCTGACCACCAGTTCGGATTTCGACCTAATCATTCTACTATCGAACAGGTACATCGAGTTGCTCAGAAGATTCGGCAATCGCTGGAGAGAAAAGAATACTGTTCTGCTGCTTTTCTGGATATTCAGCAGGCATTTGACCGGGTTTGGCACAAGGGACTTCTATACAAACTAAAAACAAATCTACCCAACTCATTCTATAAGTTACTAGAATCCTACATAAGCGAAAGAAAGTTTCAAGTGCAATTAGAGGGTGCCACGTCAACATGTCGAGAAATTCATGCTGGGGTACCGCAGGGCTCTGTACTGGGTCCGGTTCTGTACACACTCTACACATCAGACCTCCCACACACTGAGAAAATCCTGACAGCCACATATGCAGATGATACAGCAGTTTTAGCAAGCAGTCGATGTCCTAAAAATGCTTCTGAAATCTTGCAAGAACACCTGTGTAAGATTCAAAGATGGCTTGAAAAATGGAGGATAAAATCGAGTGCATCGAAATCAACTCACATCACCTTCACACTCAGAACTGGGAATTGCCCACCTGTAAAGCTACATGATGCAATCTTGCCACACCAAGAAACTGTAAAATACCTCGGAATGCACTTGGATCGAAAGCAAAATTGGAAAAGTCACATAAAAGCAAAAAGAGACCAAGTAACAGAGTAAATTTAGAGATCTGAATTGGCTTATAGGTAGAGGCTCGTTATTGAGTTTGGAAAATAAAGTTATTATTTACAAAGCCATCATCAAGCCAATTTGGACATATGGTATAGAACTATGGGGATCAGCATGCCGATCTAATATAGAAATACTACAACGATTTAAAAATAGCTGTCTTAAAACTATAACTAATGCTCCATGGTTCACCAAAAACACAGAAGTCCACAATTATTTGGAGATTCCAACAGTGGGAGAGGAAATAGTGAGGTTCCGTGATAACTACAAAACAAGGCTAGAGCGCCACGTAAATTCACTTGCATCGCAACTTACAGACGACAGCAAAGCTATGCACCGTCTACGGAGGCCACGTCTATGTTGAAAGACAACCAACAATGGACATCGTCACCGGATGTACATTGTGTTGTGATGAATAAGGGTAGCCGCATCGATGGAAGCGCGCCCTTCAAACTAATAACGTACAACTCATCTGTATATGGCTAATGGGCTGCTCGCAGATCAAAATCAAATAAAAAAATAAAAAAAAAAATTGAGTGTACCCACCATGTTTAGTCTGTGATGACACTCCTGTATGAGACTCGATGAGCTACGACTACCATTTAGAGCCTGAAATGCTGATTTACTGTCGGAAAGTATGAGAATGTCGTAGCCGGTTACTTCCCTTGTTGCGACTGCTTGAGCTGCCAACAGAATGCCCATACACTCCGCCTGAAAGACTGTGTTGTACGAACTTAGTGGCAGTGCAATTTGTATGTTTAGGTCTTCTGAGAATACACCTGTTCCTGCCCCTACAGAGTTCTTGGAGCCATCAGTGAATATCAGAAGCGCTTTGTGTTGTACCCGAGAGCTTTCTGCATCCTCCAGTTGTATTTTGTATTTCTTGTCAAAGATGAAGGATGGTTTGACTTTATCACAGATCGCCTCCACAAGGGGTGTGTCTAACCATTCCTCCAGTAGACCTTTTATGTGTCTTACCTTATTGAACCTGAGAGTGCCTAGGTGTTTTAGTCTAAGTACTGCTTTTGCAGCCTCTTGCTGCATGTGTAGATGCAGTGGGGTAAGGTTCAGCATTACCTCGAGCGCTGCAGTTGGAGCAGTGTTCATACAGCCAGTGAGAGCACAGCAGGCCTGACGTTGGAGACTCTGCAGTTTCTTTGCCCTAACAGTCTGAGCAGCTTTAACGATGTCTTTCTTTGATGGTTAAACACAACCAGAAATACCTTTGCTCCTATTGGTGGATCAATGTTGCTTTCTAAACAATCCCTTGAAAAATATATGTTCTTGTCAATAGTGCCATAATCACCAAACCATTCAGTAATAACACCATTCTTTGTTTTACTCCTTAATGGTCTGAGTGAGAGCACTTGTAGAACCTGTAACAAATGTAAAAATCTTAAGAGGATTGTGTAGCAAACGGTCTCCATACAAACGGCGATAATGTTTTACACCCTCTAAACCTTAATTATACAGCAATGAATTTTCAGTATGTTGTTGAAATGCATAAAAACAAGGGCTGTATGTTTTGTTTTTATTAATATTTATCATATATCATATCATAGATTTTGTAATATTTCACTTTAGTGTTTTCATACAAAACAAAGAAAATTGAATATTTTCAAATCTACCATGAATATTTAAAAAAAACAAAACATACAGCCCTAGTTTTTATGCATTTCAACAACATACCGAAAATTCATTGCTGTATGTTAAAATTTAGAGGGGGGAAAACATTATCACCATTTGTATGGAGACATTTGCTACACAATCCTCTTAAGATAGCTTTGGATGTAGAATATTTGTATTAAAACTTTGTTAATAATAATTATGTTAACTGGGTACATTATTGTAAAAGTAATTGCAATATTAAAATATGTAAAATAAAGAGTACTTGTAGAAACAATCATTTTTAAAATATAACAATAATATTTTACAATATGATGGAATCACCTGTGTGGCTGTAATATCAGAAGGTTTGTCTTCATCTCTCTGAACTTTACAGTATAACTCGAGCCAGTCCCCCTTGATCGGTACCACAGAGGAGGAGACATCATCAAGGCTGAACTGTAGATCACTATCCTTAATATGAACAAGCCTTTCCTGTCTCTGTTCAACTTCTCCAACGATGACATGGTGGATAACATCAAAATTATTTTGTTCAACAAACTCTTCCTCTCCCCAACTGATCCCTTGGTTTTCTAAGATTCTGACCACTATAATCCTATCATTGGTATCACTATAGGCCAGATAAAGAACCTTATCATTGATGTTAATATTGACTGAACATGTGGATACATCAAAATACAACATTCCGTCAATCAAAACATAGTTTTCATCACTTACAAATGTTATAATTCCTGCAAATAAGTAAAGTTTATTTATATAGAGACATATCTCTTAAAATAACTAAGTTAATTATACATGGTTCAACCAAACTCATTCACTTTGGTTGAAAGGCGCACAAATACAGGCACACATGACATTGAATGATTCACTTTTACATTTACATTGTTCAATTTGGTTGCTTCATCCAAATTGAAAGGCAGAAGTGAACGGTGTATTTCCGACATTAGATAAACTAACTAATGATGGAAAGTTAATAAATAATCTTAAAAGTAATATATCTAGGTTACCTGTGCGTTGGAAACATTTAGCATCTCTTGGTATGTTTGTACTCTCAATTTCATTATCATTGTAATTTTGTTCATTTGTAATTTCTAACTCAACAAGCTGTTCTGCTAGAAAATCTTCTTTGTCATAATCTTCTTCTTTGTTATAATCTTCTTCCCCATCATCAATATTGTAAATTAAGTTTGAGAAAAATGACTTCAAATAAGATAACATTTTGAAGAAATTTGTTTACTGAACAAAACCTTTATCATATTCAAATTCCCATTCAGTCGATTTTAAATAGTCCAGCTCTTTTCTCAACAATTGAATTCTTTTATGATGCATCTCCTTTTGAGCATTTTTCATAGATTGTTCTATGCTATGCCCAAGATCAACATGATTGTAAGAATGATCAAAATTTTGAAGACGGTTCTGAGTTGTTCCCTGTAATATGGAAATAACGAAAAAAAATAAAAAGTTGTGGTCAGAGTATTGGGTTAAAATATATGTAATATGTACATTACATGGGGACCCTGTCCTCATATTTTATCAAGGGATGAGAGATTAATTACATATTATTATCTTGGAATACTATTATGTACCTGGGGAGTTTCTGGCTCTGATGGAGAAAAAGCAGGCTGAGATATGTTACTAGATGTAGACATCACGTGAGTGCAGAGAACACATAAGATCAGTAATTGAATTTACAATAAAATTACGCACCAAACTTATCTTTCCCGTTTTCTGACAAAGGTAGCAAAAAAATTATCTGAGAAAGAATCCCGCAACCCGACCTTTATTGACGTTTGTGACGTTTTGTCACAAATCGTTTTGTATATAGACTTGTATTTTGCATAGATGATAGATAGGCCGTGTTCCGTTTTGAGTCAATAGTACTGTTGGCGCTGTGAGCGCTAAAAGCTGTTCCGTTTTGATTATCGCGCTGACAGCACTGTTGACGCGATTTCAATTTGGAACGGCTATTTGCACGCATCGCGAGCGAGCGTTGTTTTGATTTGAATTTGTAAGTAAATAATCACCGGTTTAGTATGGATATTCGTCAATTAGTAAACGTTTTATTGGACAGCGTTGATGATAGTGATCCGTGCTTAAATTTAGAGTAATGTCTCTACCCGTCGTCTCATCTTTAATAAGCACTATCATTTTTCTGGCTTTCTGCTTCGGGATAAACAAATAAAATACCTAAATAAAACCTAAAACGCAGAGATTACTCAAACCACACAAACAATGACGTTTGACAACAAAACGTCAAATATGACAGCCCGCTCACAGTGCTAGCTAACCATAGATGTATCAGTGTTGCCACCTTGCCCAAAGAAAAAGTTGCTAAACATTCGGTACAAAGTGGCTAGTTTCAAAAATAAATACTCTGGTAAAAGTTGCTAAAAGTGGCTAACTAAACAAAAAGGCAACATGGGATATATGTCTTTATTTTTAATATTATTATTTACTGAAAAGTGTCTTCAAAATCGATGTCATCTTGTGAATCTTGTGATGTTGAAGGTCCGGCTTCATCATTTGTTTTTTTGTTTTTTTTTGTATTTTCTATTTCTTTGGATTTTGTCAGGAATCACGTTAGGTAGCATACGTCTCCGAATACTTACTAATGGCTTACGTACTAACATATTAATTCAAAGGGGATTCCCAGGCGAAAATGAAATCAAAATATCCGACAAGATTACCTAGACCATAGTAGACATATTTGGAGCTACCACCTCATCACTCAAAAGCTTACCAGCCGGCCTAGCGTGAGCGGCTTTTATCACGCGATATGATATGGTACGGCATGCCGCCTTGCTTACACCTTAGTGGGGTAAGCAAGACAACTTGCCGTACCATATCATATCGCGCGATAAAAGCCGCTTATGCTAGGCCGACAGAACGTTCGTTGCATTCAGAATGCACCTAAGCTTCTTTATCAATAAAAATTGAAATTGATTGAGACAGTGGTAACTTACTTATGTAGTAACAGTGTTACTACTTATGAAAGTAGCTATAAAGTGTGGCTTAAAGATTTGGCAACTAAATTTTTATTTTTTTAGCTAACTATTTCGTAAAGGAGATGGTAAAGATTTGGTACCACTCGTGAGCATATACACAAAAGTTACGGAAAAATGTATAAAATAACATGGTGCCCCTTAAAAAATTCAAAGTTATTAGAATAATTGGCAAATAAATAAATAAGAATGATTATTTTTATGAACTGGTAACTTCGGTAAGTTCGGCGTGACTTCGGCAACATTCTTAAGGGCCCCACAGATGATCAGTCGGCCTGTTGGGAATGGCTTGTCATTGTCAGTGTCCTTAAGCGCCCCACAGATGGTCAGTTCGCCTGTCGGCAACGGCCTGTCAGAACCCCATATCAGTTGATTTCGGATGAACTGGTGGCTTACCTCAAGCTCTAATAGCAGTTATTTTTAAGTTGAGAGAGTGAGACGCCGCTTTACACGCCGTATAGCGGCGTCTCACTCTCTCAACTTAAAAATAACTGCTATTAGAGCTTGTGGTAAGCCACCTGATCATGTCGGTAAAGCAGTCAAAGGACATGAAGGAGAAAGAGCGATAGTTTTCAATTACTAATACTTGTGAATACTCAAAGACGAATACAGTTCGCCAAACTCATACTAAATGAGCCCACAAACGGTCGTCGCCTGTCGGCCTAGACCGGGGTTGCTACCGGCTAAAAAATCTGGATATGGGTATGGGCTTCAGTGTCATTTGAATTCCTTATTTTTATAGATTTTTGATGCTTTGTTCTGTTAAACGTTGTTAGCTAGCTATCGTTATACCCGACGTCACAAAACAATGACTTCGGGTATAAGGATAACTAGCTAGCAACGTTCAACAGAACAAAGCAGCAAAAATCTATCAAGATAAGCAATTCAAATGACAGTTGAAGCCCATACCCATATCCATATTTCTTAGCCGGTAGCCCCCCATTCAACTGTCATTTGAGTTCCTTATCTTGATCATTTTGACAATTTCAAGTGTCAAATAAAGCCTATGCTTTATTTGACACTTGAAACTTATATTTTGTCCCTACAACAAAGAATTTATAAGTAGTAGTTGTACGTAGTACTTATAAATTCCTTGCCTTATTTGCATCTTATATGGGCTTCAAATGTCAAATGAAGCCCATGTCCATACCCAGAGTTTTTAGCCGGTACGGGGGCCGTTTCATACGAGAGCCACTACTATGACGCGGTCAACTGTAAAGCTCCCAGTACAGGATGGCCGATCATGTTGGCCGACCATGATGGGCCATCGTGTACAGGGGCAGTTTGCGTTGCTCGCAGACGGCAATCACACGCAAACCGGCCCTGTACACACGATGGCCTATCATGGTCGGCCAACCTGGGGGGCTACCGCGTAACTTTATGGATATGAACTTCATACGTTTTTGGGAACTTTAAGTCAATTTTATAAAGAAAATAGCCGCTATCAGTTCCTTGTTTTGTGACGTCGGGTATAACGATATCTAGCTAGCAACGTTCAATAGAACAAAGCAGCAAAAATCTATCAAAATAAGGAATTCAAGTGACAGTTGAAGCCTATACCCATATCCAGATTTCTTAGCCGGTAGCCCCCCAGGGGGGCTACCGGCTACGTCACAAAACAAGGAACTGATAGCGGCTATTTTCTTTATAAAATTGACTTAAAGTTTCCAAAAACGTATGAAGTTCATACCCATAAAGTTACGCGGTAGCCCCCCTGATCGGCCACCCTGTACATTTTTTATGAACGTCATTTCGTGTGTACCTTACTCCTTCTGGCTTATGAGCTGTAAAATCCTTCAGTGACGGATAAACCATTTCTTATTTTAGTATTCACAACAAACGTAACGCAAGAGTTTATGAATTATTGACGTTTGAACAAGGGCCACACGACCTGACGCTTCAGATTATGGATGCTGAAAATAACAAAAACTAGCTAACGAAAGTCCAGTTTCACTCCCTGGCTGCTCAGTGACGCAAAAATAAATAAGATTTAACACACAAACATCATTCAAAACAGAATAGATCTCTTTTAATCGTTGTTCAAACAAGGGCCACACGAAACTGTGTGTACCAGATTTAATTTGTCAAAATATCGATAATCATACCATTTGGAGCCAAATAAAGCAGTCTAGCAGCGTCACGTTTGATATGTGACAGCATACAACACTTCAAATCCGTTCGCATAACAACACATCAATAGAAAAAGCAAAAACAATATTTTGACCCGTCAGACTGTGTGGCCCTTATTTAAAACCGTCACATTACGTGAATTTCGCGTTACGAATGTTGTAAAGCACTTAATAGTCAAGGGAATTTCCGTCACTGAGGATCTAGCTTTACCTGGGACCAATCACTGCAGTACTTACGATGCAATTCAAGTTTAAAATTAGTATGAAAATAAGCTAGGGTGACCACGAAGTAATTTTTTGAGGACATCGTATTGAAGTTTACTGAGAATGTATGTAGCTTACCTATTGTAGCATTAGGATTTTAAGCAAATAAAACTACAGTAAATTGTTCAACAATTTATGATTTAGGTAAGTATTAACGCTAAAGTGTGACACATTAAAAAAAGTTATGTTGTTATTTTAATTTTTAGTTTTTTGCATTCACAATGAAATTTTTATTATTGAAAAATGGAAAATGAAGTATTTGTATTGATAAATAATGATTGAAATATTTTATAGAATAAAGAACGGCTCCGTAGCTCAGTGGTTAGAGCAGTCGCCCGGAAAACGAAAGGTCGTGGGTTCGAGTCACATTGGAGCTGGTTGTGAGACGGGTAGATTTTTTCTAAATACTTCATTTTCCATTTTTAGGGTTCCGTAGTCAACAAGGAACCTTATAGTTTCGCCATGTCCGTCTGTCCGTCCGTCTGACCCCAGTCTAGCTCATAGACTCTTAATACTAGAAAGCTGTAATTTGGCATGAATATACATATTTATCACGCCAACAAAGTGGTAAAATAAAATTTTGAAAAATATTTTTTTTATGTTACCTCCCCTGCACGTGAAGTGGGTATGTAATTTTTTTTTCTTGTCTACCCCTTAATGTGGGATGTTGTTGAATAGCAATTTCAAAAACGTTGTGGGTACGTAAATACAGTTTTTTGATTGAGGCATCTGTTTGTGAATTATTAAGCTTTAAATTGCAAAATTTTGTTTGAGTCAAGTTTCCCCCCCTCTACCAGCCAAATGGTTGTTTCTGGAATCGTGAAAAATTTCACGATAGTAGTACATATGACAAAGTTAAAAGGAAAACTATCACAGCTAAGTAGGCTTTACAAGTTTTTGAGATATAACACATTTTCAAAAACCGCAAATATAACTTTGCCATTCATACGAATACTATGAAAAACAAAGTTATTTTTTTCTGGCATAGAATGACAGTGGTATTTTTGCTAGGTGTATGTAATCGGTACGTTAAGTAGGTACGGAACCCTTTATGAGCGAGTCCGACTCGCACTTGGCCGATTTTTCAAGTTATTTTGTGTGAAATATGTCAATAATGTCAAAGATATAACAGTTCAATCACAATATGTACAAATGATTTATTGAAAATCAGACTAGTACTATAGGTACCAACTAGGTATTCTAAAATATCGATACTTACTATAAATTAACTGTATCGGTATGGTACACTGATATTAAAATATCGGTATATTAACCAGTATGTCATCAGTAAACCTTATGCAATGAGAGAGTTTCTTTTGACGTTTCATCGTTCAGTTCAAAAATTTGTACTCGATGGCGCTACCCCACTGTAGCGACCTAACTTTTTCTGAAGAAGTAAACGAAAAAGTATTTACCTAATAGAAAATAGCAAAGAAAATAGTCTGTCTGAGTAATATACGAAAAGTCATGTGTTTATTTATCCTAATCTATGCATTGTGTTGGCTTATGAAAGCTTTGGAGTGTCTCTGTGCAGATGGGTTTAGTTGTTATTTTTTTATGCTTGGTGAAATCGATTACCTAGTCCATTTATTACCACCAAAATATGTTTGCACTGACCATGGATGGGGGCCCATCCCTGCCGCATACTCACATTGAGCTTCTAATATTATGTGATTGACAACTTTTCGAATGACATTATAATTAATGTTTTTTCGCATTTCTGATTCACATTATACCAGCCACAAAATAAACACCTTCAGTATTATCATAGGAAAAACCCCTCTCGATACATATTGGCAGAAGTGTCAACATTTTCTCTTTCAGCCAATGCAAAATACCTCATTTAGATCTTCTTCAGTAATCGATGGCGCTATTGTATCACACGCACTCGTGACATCAAAAAAGCTTCTTTGATCTGGGACGCGTGTCTTATACGATGTGTCTGGGTTTAATAAACCAGCCTCTATACTGGCTAAAAAATCTGGGTATGGACATGGGCTTCATTTGACATTTGAAGCCCATATTATGCCCATACAACATCCATACAAGGACAAAATATGGGCTTCAAATGTCAAATAAAGCCCGTGTCCATATCCATATATTTTAGCCGGTACAGGGGCTGATCAAGACGACACGATCCATAGTCTTTCGATATGATTGAAGTTCGTTCACCAGTGCGGTGATTAGGCAAGTCCAAAACGTTACGCAATATCGGTGTCAAGTATTCAGTGCCAGGCCAAAATGTAAGCTATCCAATCGGGGTCCAGTATTCAGTACCAGTTCAAGACAGGTTTCAATCAAATTATCAAGAAAAACGAATACGCTCACAAAACACCACAAACACCAACGCATGGAAAGGCATGGAAGCAAAGCAATCCGCAGACCTCAAAGATGAAAAACTTTACCACAGACAGATTAATTTGACAGTACAACCATAGTAAAAGCACAGCATAAGAACTAAGGGAAATATATAGACTGTGGTAAAAGTATGTACAACCATGAAGTTTGACTTAATACTATTAAGTCGAGCTTCATGTGTACAACCGACCGACACTCAAGTCTTTTTAGGCTGAATGAACTAATCCTTTGCCATAATATGCTGAAAAATGTAGGTTGTGTTAGGGTTACAGCGCCATCTAGTGCATCGAAAAATTACTGCAGGAAACTCTCCCATTATATTTGTGTAAAAGAAATCAGAAAGTAGTTGTTAATAACATCGCATCTGCTGGAGCCCCCCCCCCCATTAATATGGGCGTCCCCAAGGTTCAATATTGGGCCCTTTATTATTTTTGATTTACGTAAATGAGCCACCTTGCTACGCGAATAATTTGTGTAAGACAGTGACAGTGCTATTTGCCGATGATACCTCATTAATTTTCAAAATTGATAGAGGTAATAAATTGTTCTGACGACGTAAATAGTGCTCTTTCTAATAGCCGCTACACACGCTCCTATCCGACCACCGATTTGGTGCGGGCGAACTTCACTGCAGATCTGATCCGCGCCTACACACGTTCAAACCAAATCTGCCAGACCAAATCGGTCGGCGCTACACACGTTCCGATTTGGTCTGGCCGACCTCTAGCCGTTGTTGCAGTGTTGCCAGCCACTGCTAATCTCCCAATATTATTATTATTTATAAATACTGAAAACATCAATTTGCTTGCAATAAATAAATTAAAAAGAAAAATATTATCGGTTTTTAATGTTTTATTACTACAAAAAAAAACAATTTCATTATTTATTAATTTTCTGTTATTTTCATTAAAATACTAAACATGCTAAATATTTACTAAAAGCAGCACTTATTGATGAGGTGTTATGACCTTTTTATATATATTTAGTTTTACGACAAATTGCTAGTTTTTAAACAAAATATTCTAAAAAAACAATTAGATAAATAGAATCTTTTCATAAATGGCCATATTTAAACCTTTCGTTCGTTCAGTCCTACGTAAAACTCATGAACGAGCATTAAATTGAATCCTCTGAAAATCCCTTAAACGTAATTTACCTGCTTTAAATATTTCCGCTTTTACATATTTTCTCCCTAAATCTAGGGGAAAACCTCCAAAATTGTCAACACTGCCAAGTTGGTCCGGTCGGAAGCCTACACACGTTCCGATTTGGTAGGAAGTGAAGTTCGTGCGAACCAAATCCGGCCGACCGCGTCAAACACGAATATGGTCGGACGACTACGCTACACACGTCCAGATTTGGTCTGGAGCAGACCAAATCGGCGGTCGGATCGGAACGTGTGTAGCGGCTATTAAGTTGCTCATTGGTTCAACATTAATAATATGGCCTTAAATTCTAAGAAAACTAAATGTGTTAAATTTTCCTTACCTAATGTAAGGGAAGTTGATTTGGATATTATGTTAAACGCAGACGTAGTCGAGTTAATTGAAAGCACTAAATTTCTTGGTGTTACATTAGACTCACGACTTTAATGGGATCCACATATTAAAGCCTTGTTGAGTAGACTCAGTTCTGCAGCTTTTGCAGTACAAAAATAAGGCAATTAACTGGTTGATTAACTGAATAACTGAACGGCAACACTAGTATACTTTAGCTATTTTCATAGAGTAATGTCCTATGGCCTTTTGTTGTGGAGTTCAGCAGCTAATGCTGGAAATATCTTTATACTCCAAAAGAGAGCTGTTCGCGCCATATACAATCTTCGGCGAAGAGATTCTTTAAGAGACTTGTTTAAGGAAATTGATATATTAACCTTGGCAGGACAATACATTTATGAAAACTTAGTGTATGTAAGAAAGCATCTTAATTCATTTGTAAAGAAAAGTGATGTCCATAATTTAAATACAAGAAATAAGAATAAACTTGCTGTTCCAAGATTTAGACTAGAAAAAACTAGAGGCTCGTTTTTGGGGAAAGGCATTATCTTTTTGAATAAAGTTCCACAAGATGTAATTTAATTGCCTTTGCATGAATTTAAAAAACATGTTAAAAAGACTCTCATCAGCAAAAGTTATTATGAAGTCAAAGATAATCTGAAAGACCACAATGCTTGGTTATGTACCTAAACCTATAACTTTACATTTGTTTAAAAGGATAATATTCTAATATTTGGGTATGAGAAAATTTTTCACTTAAGTGTTATTTAATAATATTGTATAATAATATGTGCTTTACGCTATAAGCAATTATTGTAATAAGTAACTATATGATTTTTTTGTAAATGTCGTTACCTGAGAAACGCTGGCAAGTTTATTGCGCCCGTTCTTCTTGTCAGTTAAAAAGTCTTGAATGGGTAGTAGGAAAATATTGACGATTTATAAGTACATGCTTATTATGTCTATGTGAATAAATAAATATTTGATTTGATTTGATAAAATAATATTGCGAATTTTATACGTATTTTAGTGAATCTATGGTGGGGACATGGCTGGTGTGTATAATAATTTCATTTGTTGCGTTATTGGTGTGATAGAAGAGTTAGTATAACCCTTACTAATATACTACTTACTACTATCCTAATAATCCTACTATTAATATTATAAATGTGAAAGTTTAGATGTTTGGATGTTTGTATGTTTGTTAGTCAAACACGCCAAAACGGCTGAACGGATTTGGCTGAAATTTGAAACATAGATACTTTGTAGCCTGGAGAAGAACATAGGCTCCTTTTTATCCCGTAAAAATATAACATTCCCGCGGGATAAAGTCGTCTATACCACGCGGGCAAAGCCGCGGGCGGAAAGCGAGTGTACTATAAATTATGTTGTTGTGTGGCCCATGGATCAGGCTAAAACTTCTGACGTAAATATAGCCTAATTTGCGATAAATGGGCATATCTCGAATAATCTGGCCACACTGGACGCACTTCGGGAGAATCGGGCAAACGGTTAAAACAACGTCCGTGCGAGCACATAGCTGGAGAGGAACATAGGCAACTTTTTATCCCGGAAAAGTATGACATTCCCGCGGGATAACGTCGTGTAGTCCACGCGGGCGAAGCCGCGGGCGGAAAGCTAGTTAATATTATAAATGTGAAAGTTTAGATGTTTGGATGTTTGTTACTCAATCACGCAAAAACGGCTAAACGGATTTGGCTGAAATTTGGGATATAGATACTTTGTAACCTGGAAAGGAACATAGGCTACTTTTTATCCTGAAAAAATCTCACATTTCCGCGGGATAACGTCATCTATACCACGCGGGCGGAGCCGCGGGCGGAAAGCTAGTGTACTATAAATTATGTTGTTGTGTGGCCCATGGATCAGGCCTAAAGCTTCTGGCGTAAATATAGCCTAATTTGCGATAAATGGGCATATCTCGAATAATCTGGCCACCTTGGACGCACATCGGGAGAATCGTGCAAACGGTAAAAATGACGTCCCTGCAAACACATAGCTGAGTAGTCATGTGACGTTACAAAGGAAAAAGTTCTTATTCTCGTGGATTGTCACATAATTATGTTCCATGCTTCGAGCGTTAAAAAAAAAACGTGCGATAGAACTTCAAAAAAGTTAACGTGCAAACGATCCCTGCTGGCCTAGCACGAGCGGCTTACCCCACTAAGGTGTAAGCAAGACAGCATGACGGGCTATATCATATCGCGTGATATAATGATGGTCATGCTAGGCAGGCTGGCTTGTTGAAAAAATATCGATATATTGATATTTTTAAATCGATATATCCATATTTTTAGCTGATAAATTATTTTGATCCGATATAATACAAAACCTACAAAATAAGGCACACCAACACATCAAAATATCACTATAAAAATTACTGCATTTAATGCGCGTACTCGTGCAAGTAATAACAGTTTTTGTTTCATCGAAATCTGGCTACGATTTCCAAAGTTACAGCTTTGTAAAGTTTCACCAGCTTTTGTAAATTTGCTTTCCTTGCGCGCTATTGCGATGACGTCATGTCGCACTGACATCTCCGATTGCAGCTGTTGCGGGTGATTTCCGTCCAACTGTACCTACATAGAGTCTGTCCGTGCGCAATCTGTGCGCAACTGGTGCGTTTTTGGCGCTAGTTACAGGTCATTTTAATCGTTCTAAGGTTATGGTAATTGATTAGTATTCGATTTCGACCGCGCGTAGGCACAATCTAAAACTGTCACCTACTGTCGATACCAAAAGACATTTATCCCACAAACTTATCTGACCCTGTGGTGGAGGTGCCACTAGCAGTACAAAATTATCGAAATGGCTGTCAGTTTTTAGGGTGCATATTTGACCACCAAGGCAGTTAATCTCTTTTTTTTTTTTTGGTTTTTGACTAATTTGGCTATGTTTTTGTGTATTGTATATGTGAGAGAAGAAATAAAGATTCATTTTATTTTATTATTATTTATAGTTAAGGTTGTTAGTACATTTTGTTTTGACGGTTGCTATATGTATTGACAGAATACCGCCCGCCATTGGGACCTCAACATCGAGCCGCTACAGGACTTCGTGGGCCGACTGGCGCGTCGAATGTTCGACTGCGCCGACCACGGCCCCCATCAGCACCTGCAGGGCATCGCGCCCGCAAGACCTCTGCCGCCGATCCCAGAAGATCCAACTCCCACCGCAAACGCCAACATCAACACCAGAGCTAAGAAGTGGGCGCTGCCCCGTGACAGTGTGCCCCCGCCATCTCCCTAGCCCTTTCTGTCCACTCCCACTTCCCACCCTATACCCCCACCTAAATTATAGCCCTTACCCCGTTTGCGCGCCCGCTCGCAGGCGCTAGCTGGGCCTCCCCCAATGGGGTCTCACCCGGCTGGCTGACCGCGCCGAGGGCCGCAAACATCCAGTGGGGCACACCTCTCGTCAGAAGACGGCCGCGTAAGCGGCACCAAGCACCGTGGGGCAGCAGCCCCACGAGATGAAGCCCGGGGAAGGAGCAGAAGCTCGAACCCGCACCCGCCATCATCGGCGGAAGGAATCCAGAGTGCCCGCCATTATGAAAGTTGATTTAATTTATGATTCATGAAAATAAAACATGTATTTGAAGGTTGTTTTTTCACATAGGCACAATACAAAATTTTTAAACATGTCATTGATTGACTATAAGAAAATAAATAAATTTATTGCGAAACCGTGAGAGCGCAACTATATAGCCAAACGATTCTATGTAGGTATATGGAAGCGCCAACTCTCAATTGCGATGTGACGTCACACGGTACTGCCATTGGTTTACCCGAATTTTCCACGGAGGCCGTACTTTAACGTTTAATAATAATATCTCAGTCATTTTTGAAGATAGGAAAAAATAAAATCAGATTCTTTTTTCTCGAGTTACATATTTTTTAGATATGCTGATAACAACAATCATTGGTGTGACTCATTATATCCAACTGGCATACGCCCGCGACTTCGTCTGCGTGGAAAGTTTTTTGCTGTACGTGCAATGGGCGATTTTCTGAAAGCTCAGTCACTAGATGGCGCTGTCCCACCTATGCAGTTAGAAGGAACGGAACGTTATAAATTTTACCTTGACGCGACTTTTTTACGTAAAACGGAACGTCAGACAGATGTTATTTATTTACCTAAATCCTTAAATTTACCTATTTCGTTTATGTTCCTCACAGTAGTACTTATTTATTATATTATTAGTTTCCTTTGGGTTTTTAAAAAGTAATTAATTTAAATTTGTTTCATACCAAAATATACCATAGACATGTACATACTTATTCAACGCCATCTAGTGAAGCAATTGGAAGCTTTTTTTTTTTAAATGGCCTCTCAGAAAATCGCTCATTGCGTCAGGTAATCGTATTAATTTGACAGTTAATATCGTATTCAATCGGCTGCATTGTATGGAATGACATTTATTATGATACAATATGAACTTTCAAATGAATACGATTGACTTTACGCAATTCCATTCCGCAGTTCAGTAGTTAAGATGTAAAGGAGTAACTGTATATGTATTCACAGTTATAATATTAGTAAGGATATGGATTATTTTTATTTGGTTTCAAGGTGCCGCTATCTCTAGAGGTCCCGGGCTCGATCCCCGGTCGGGTAAATGTTGAAAACGAACTTTTCAATATTTCCTCGGGTCTGGGTGTATGTGGTAATACCCGTCGTTGCTTCCAATTTCCATAATACTAGTGCTCAAGCTACTATATCTTGGTATTGGAACAATGTATGTGATGGTGTCCAATATTTATTTATTTATATCTAGGTAACTTTAGTCGCTAGAATGCAAAGCTGTGAAACTAACTAACTAACAGGACAATTATAGGCTTTTTGTCCATGAATGTACGTACATTGTTGTCACCCTGTTTTAAAAATCTCATACAAATTTTATCAACGATTGCATCGTAACTACTGCAGTGATTGGTTCCAGGTAAAGCTAGATCCTCAGTGACGGAAATTCTTTTGACTCTTTAGTGCTTTACAACATTCGTAACGCCAAATTTACGTAATGTGACGGTTTTAAATAAGGGCCACACAGTCTGACGGGTCGAAATATTGTTTTTGCTTTTTCTATTGATGTGTTGTAATGCGAACGGATTTGAAGTGTTGTATGCTGTCACATATCAAACGTGACGCTGCTAGACTATTTTATTTGGCTCCAAATGGTATGGTTATCGATATTTTGACAAATTAAATCTGGTACACACAGTTTCGTGTGGCCCTTGTTTGAACAACGATTATAAGAAATCTATTCTGTTTTGAATGATGTTTGTGTGTTAAATCTTATTTATTTTTGCGTCACTGAGCAGCCAGGGAGTGAAACTGGACTTTCGTTAGCTAGTTTTTGTTATTTTCAGCATCCATAATCTGAAGCGTCAGGTCGTGTGGCCCTTGTTCAAACGTCAATAATTCATAAACTCTTGCGTTACGTTTGTTCTGAATACTAAAATAAGAAATGGTTTATCCGTCACTGAAGGATTTTACAGCTCATAAGCCAGAAGGAGTAAGGTACACACGAAATGACGTTCATCATTTTTTACTATCACATTTTTCCTATACTTACAAAATTGCATTGTGAATGCATAAAAATAATTTAAAAGTCTCAAGCTTAAGACTTCCTTAACCATACACTTAAATGTTCATTCAATAGCTAAGCTAGCATCAGAGTTATTTATTAGAGAACTTCTTTTATAACACTTATCCCATTTAAATATTTAATTTTCTATTAGACATGGACTATTTTTAAAGAACTTCGACTCTTTTATCAAATATTGGATCAAAGAAATTGGACGAGGACAAATTCATAATGGTTTCATTGATAATTTCTTTAGTCAAATGCATAATGGACAAAGATCTTTAATAAGTGGAATACACCCTAAAATGGCTTCCTACGTTTTATAAAGCCGAAATTAAAAATTTATTTGCCGCGTTATTTGGTAAAATAATAAGAAAATCTAATGAGAATCTGATTTCTTGGGATGATATCTTTAGGAAAAAATGGTGCTCACAAGTGGTACCAAACTCCATACAAGCTTTTACCATCTCCTTTGGCTAGATCTAGCTAAAAAATGGCTAAAGTGGCAACACTGAGATGTATTATAGTGTAAAAATGCGAACTCGCGACGTTCACCGCGGTTATTGAGACTGTTTATTATTCTGGCATCTACTGTCGAAATATTTAACGCCTTTTTTATACTTTGTTATAATAATACCGTCCTTAAAAAAAGTAAAAATCGATAGTCACCATCTGTCAATTTTGTTCTCACAAAAATTAAAAATTCAATCTCTGAAAGTATGGTACTTAGAGAAACGGATGCTAGGTCAACTTCTAGTAAAGATTTCGTAAAAAAACCTAAGCTTACTTTCATTAATCTATGTGGCGAAGCCTAGTCAGTAGAACCGAAAACGTCAGGCCCTCAGTTCATCAATTGTCAAAATAAAAAAATTCCAATTAATACTAAACTATTAACGTTTGCACCATTGTTTCTACGTTAGAAATTCCCAGAAGTGTTAAAGAATCAGAAATTAAAAGTATTTTTATGTATTTCTTTAGTTTACTTTATTCATTATTGTACAAATTGATGAACTGAGAGCCCAAGTTTAACCTTTATAAATCTGTAACGGTATATTCTAGACAATTGAAAACTTCTGAAAAGATTTCACGAATTCTTTACTATATTCGGATTCAAAAATTATTAACAATCAATGCTTAATTACTTTGACAGGTGACAGCAAATTTTTGACAATTGATGAACTGAGGGCCTGACTCATTTGGTCATAGCAGTTTTAATTGACGATTAGAAATAACATGGAGTTTTGCTTAGGAATCAACTATTTTATAACTAAATCCTCTGATAGGTCTCAAGCTGTTTCTAGCTATGGCCCTCCATCCTTTGGTTAATTACTTTTTGACTTGACGCTGACGGTTGACTGACGGACAGATTGACGTACGTTTTATTCAAGTGTTGCCTGTTTTTGCGTAATTAAAATAGTGAAGTAGAAACCGTTATTTACCGAAAATATATAAAGTATAATCTTTCTCGTGTGTTTGGTAAACAAAATTCTATTCTACGGTCTGAAATATTTTCATTGCCTAGTTAGCGCCTGTGTAGTAAAAATAGCAAGGCCACTATTTACCAATATTTGCCAAAGCATACCCACATTGCTTAGTGAATTTTTTCAGGCGTTTCCTATATATAACCTAATTTAATAAATATTTACATGTTACCGGAAAATAATAAATTTCCTAAAAAAATAACCACGAAATGTAGAATGTAATTTGAATTCCTTATTTTGATACATTTTTACTGCTTTGTTCTGTTGAACGTTGCTAGCTAGTTATCGTTATACCCGACGACGTCACAAAACGAGAAACTGATAGGTAGCGGCTATTTTCTTTATAAAATTGACTCAAAGTTCCCAAAAACGTATGAAGTTCATACCCATAAAGTTACGCGGTAGCCCCCCCTGTATTGGGGGCTATAGACATGGGTCGTCATGATGTTAGAAAGATAAAATATATATATATATGTTGATGATACTGCAATGGTTTTTATTGACTTCGGGTATAAAAATAGCTAGCTAGCAACGTTCAACAGAACTAAGCAGCAAAAATCTATCAAAATAAGGAATTCAAATGACAGACGAAGCCCATATCCATATCCATATTTTTTAGCCGGTAGCCCCCGGCCCTCGTACCGTCAAAAAAATATGAGTATGGACATGGGCTTCAGTTGACATTTGAAACCCATATTTTGTCCTTATATTGGCATAATATGGACTTCCAAAGACTTCCAGTCTCAAATGAAGCCCATATATTTAGCCGGTAGCCCCTCTGGTAATTTAAAAAAATGAAAAAAGTCGGACTTTACACAGCGAAAGTTTACTAAAAATCAGACAGATTATTTTATGTAAAGCCCCCAGGTGGCCTACCACAAGCTCTTATAGCAGTTATTTTTAAGTTGAGAGAGTGAGACGCCGCTATACGGCGTGTAGAGCGGCGTCTCACTCTCTCAACTTAAAAATAACTGCTATAAGAGCTTGTGGTAGGCCACCAGTACAGGATGGCCGATCATGTTGGCCGACCATGATGGGGCATCCCGTACTGGGGGCTAAACACTCGTTTGGTAATGACGTTAAACTTTAATTAATTTAAGTCAAAAATATATGCACCCAAAAATTTTAGAAATAATTGTTTTGTAATAAATAAATAAGCGCAGGACCGATCGTTGTGGAGATCCTTGGGGGAGGCCTATGCCCAGCAGTGGGCGTCGTTCGGCTGACATGATGATGATGATGATGATATAAATAACAAAAAACTAAAGCCTTTTTTTAAATAATCGGCCCCTGGGGGGCTACCGCTATACTTTATGGGTATGAACATCATACGTTTTTTGGAAGCTTTAGCACTTTAGGTCAATTTTATAAAAAAAATTGCCACTATTAGTTTCTTGTCTTGTGACGTCGGGTATAACCATGAAGCTCGACTTAATACTGAGGTAACTGGAGTTCTCACCCTGAATAAAAAAGTGTACCCAGCAAATTTGACATTTAGTATGGAGTGGCTGTCAGTTGTCTCATATGACCATACGTATTTTTCTAAAGTGTAGGTAAGACGGAAGACGGCCACTGTGTAACTGTTGTCGCGGACACTCCCTTCAGGGGAGCTACCGACCGCGTAACTTTGTGGATATGAACTTCATACGTTTTTAGGAACTTTAAGTCAATTTTGTAAAGAAAATAGCCGCTACCAGTTCCTTGTTTTGTGACGTCGGGTATAAAGATAACTAGCTAGCAACGTTCAACAGAACAAAGCAGCAAAAATCTATCAGAATAAGGAATTCAAATGGCAGTTGAAGTCCATACCCATATTCAGATTTCTTAGCCGGTAGCCCCCCAGATTCTGATGCAGATTTATTTCACTCTGTGTCTGTGATAGTGTCAAGTCAAGAGTCAATATATATGTCACGGTTTTGTGCGGGAAGCACTGATCTCTAATAGAATAATAATAATCTATAATAGAGGTCAGTGGCGGGAAGCCACGGGAAGCCCATGGGAAGCCCCTATATATGTGCCCTATATACTTACTATATCTATGGCGGTAAGCGAAAAGAAAAAGACGGGCTTTATGTCTTAATTTTCTAAATTAGTTTTTTGGGGCTTTTATTGTGTTAGTGTGATGAAGAATTAATGATGATCCATTAATGAAGAACAATTAAGTAAAAGTGAGAAATAAAGTAAGGCGCTCCGTACGATTCAGATTGCTATTCCCGTGTTAAACTCCTATGAGCATTGAAATGTGTACGATCCACCCGCGCATTTTAATGAGTTAGGTTAGGTCAGCAAGTCATAGAATTACTGAAGACATAATTAATAAGAAAAAACGTATGAAGAAGTATTTTCATGGAACTTACAAGTATTATTCAAGACATATTTTCAAGACTGAAGAAAGAAAACCTACTAATGGCGAGGCAGTATGGTCGCAGACCTTAGCCTGTTCCTTTAGGAACGAACATAAAAAAAACATAAGTCACAAAATCAATCTGTCATCTGTTCTGTCAGTCTTGTGTGTTGCCAACTTAGCACTTTCGGTGCTAGATTTAGCACTATTTTCATAAGTCCAGCACTAAAACAACGGCATATAGCACCTAGCACCAAATCTAGCACTAAATAGTATCTACTCATGCTGATTTTTTTCTGGTTACCGCAGAACAAAAGGCAGTCACGCGGTCAGTAACAAAATGCTTTATGGAACGGCAATCTGATATAATTTGACCTGACTAGATCTTCTTTTAAGATAGTCAAGTCTTTCTTTGTCTTGTTTGTTGATTGATGATTTGCTGATACTTACAAAAATTGCATTGTAAATGCATAAAAATAATATAAAATCTGATGATTTGCTTCTTTAAAACGGACGAAAAAGCTTAGTGCGTGGTGAGTTACGAAATTGGATGTTCCTTTAAGCAAAAAAGTCAGTATGCTCAAAGTTTCAGAAAGAAGTGGGATCGGCTTCGTTCGATCCGAACGAAATACAAGAAATGGCTTAGATAGACCACTTGGTAATAGCTTGAAAGCAATGTGTATATTTTGCACAGTGATGGGTAGTGGAAAAATTACGGAATGAAAAGAAAAGAAAAAATGAAAAATTTCCAATATTTTTCCAATTTTTCAAATATTGGAAAAAATGGGAAGTCGACCAAGATCAGAAAATAAAACAAGATAACAACTTTTTATTTGTTACTTTTTATCAAAATACTTAAATTTCTCATTTTTAGGATTCCGTACCCTATTACTAAGACTGTTATTTATTATTTTTCTTAAAGACTTTTATGATTTCTTGCATAAGATTATACCGTTCATCACCGGTATACCGGTCAAGTTCATGCGAGATAAATTTACAAAACATTAAATTTGAAATTCTAATGTTCTCATTTTCTTCCGCTTTGTACTCTGGTTCTGTCATCACTGCCGCATCACAAAACTGTTTTTCTGAATTTGGGGTTTGTTTTTGGGATTCTTTAACTGTATAATCCGGACTAGACCAACGTTGAGCGTACTGACTGTACTCATCTGGTTCTGATATGTACGTATCACTTCTAGGTAAGCTGCAATTTGGAGTATTGTCTTTTCCGGCGACTTCTGAAAAAAATTTTTTTTCTTTGAATGTAATCAGCATTTTCAGTGAATAAATTTTCTGATTCATTACGCATATTGTCAAAATTACAGTTTTTTTCAGTATCTGATTCACTATCTGAAGCTGGTATAATGGCTTTTATTGCATATAACTGGAATATGGAAAATAGAAATAATGATGATTTGTATATTCACAATGTTCAAGAGGACGATAACAGTCCACCAACTGATGATTTACTGTTTGTAGATGCAGATAATGTACAAAATGTTGATGACGAATTCATTTATGATGATCATGATTCAGATTTGGGTCATTCTACCGAATGACAAAAAAATAAAATATTATTTTTCACATAATCAAGTATTTATTGTTTTATTACGGTGAGTTGTGTGTGATATTATGATCGTTTTAAAAATATAGTCAGAGATCAATTGCCATTATATAATGAAAAAATCAAACATTTTGATTTTATCACATCGACAGGGGTGATTTGTATTTCGACATGAGTGACATATTTTTCTATAAACTAGCAATTTAAGGTAATACAGCAAATAAGAATAGCTGGATCTTATTGTTTTTAGTGTCAATAGCCATAATATCTAATTAAAAATTGCAAAATTAGATCAAAACATACCTAAAAAAAATCAACAATATTATTCTACAGAAATGACGCAACCATATTATTTCTGTAGAACGAAAACTTAAATACTAAGAACATTAAAGGTTTTTATTATTTTCTTCATCTAAAGAATTAAAAGAAAAGAAAAGCCATATCTACAAGTTGTTTTCGAGAGTCATTACAAATTGTCTCGCTTGTAGTGTAGGTTAGACGATTTCCAAACTCCTGAACTAGGCGGGTTCCGAAAAGGTACCGTAGACCACATTCATTCAATGCGGGAAGTTATACAGATGACCGAAGAGTGTAACTTGCTCCTTTGCTTGATGTTCGTGGATTAGGAGAAAGCCTTTGACTCGATCAAGACCTGGGCAGTGCTGCAGAGGGAAGAGGAGGGGCTAGTTGTGAGACAGGGAGATGTTATTTTGCCGAAACTGTTCACAACTGCGATTGAGGATATTTTTAAGTTTATGGACTGGAACGGATACAGCATCAACATCATTGGCGTGTACCTCACTCACCTGTGCTTTACAGATGATGTAGTTCTTATGGCTAAGACCTTGGAAAACCTGAACACAATGCTCGAAGATCTCCTCAAAGGGTGGGTCTGAACTTAACTTAAACTTAACTCAATGCTTGGAACATTACACTCGTAATTGTTGACCACTTACTTTATCTGGGACAGACAATCCAGCTAGGTTAGTCCAACTTCGAAGAAGGGATCTCTCGTTGAGTCCAGCTTGGATGGACAGCGTTACTACGGAATATATTCGCATCCAAAATACCTCAATGACTCAAGCCAAAAGTCTGCGACCAGTGTGTTTTGCCAGTAATGATCTATAAGAGTGAGACATGGTCTCATAAGAAGGCTCAACCTAGTAAGTGATGAAGAGAGCGATGCTTGATGTTTTCCTTCGCGTTGAATCAGAAATAATGAGATCCGCAGGAGAAGCAAAACAACCAACATCATTTGAAGTATTCCTCAGCTGAAGTGGCAGTGAGCAGGAGACATAGCGTGGAGAACCGATTGCCGTTGGGGCGGAAAGGTTTTCAAATGGTTACTGCATACTGCACAACGTTCCGCAGGCAGGCCCCCTACAAGGAGAACCGGCGATCTGGTCAAGTTTGCGAGAAGCCGCTGGATGCGGGCATCATTGTGATCCTTGGGGAACGAGCTTTCTTCTCTTTCTCCGATAATTTTTCCCCCCCATGCCAGCAAGTAACATCAAATACAGCTTTGCAAAACACTTCTGTAGAAATATTTCACTCGTGTTGACAACATTAATTGAAAGGAGTAAAAAGTGTTAAAATCTTATGTTATAATAAAAAATCAACATTGGATGCAAGATTAACTAAAGCTGAAAGTATTCTTCTAATAGGAGATAAAATAAAGAATCAATACAAAAGAAATCATCACATCTCTGGAAATTCATCACTTCTGTCGAAAGTAACACCGACAGAAGTGACTTCTACAAAATTGATGTTTTGATATAAACACCTTAAAACCTTTGCTTAATTGTAGGTTTTAATAGCCAAATTCAGTTTATTCCAAAAATTATCCTTAATATAAATAAGGCCGTATGCAAATTATATTTTTTAACTGTTTACTTACTTTTTTGTGTTGAGTACAGGAATGATAAGTTAACTTTGACACTGGTGTAGAACGCTTATACAACTTTTTGTTACTGCGAAACGTAATCACTTGTAGAAAAATGGCTAACACTACAATTACATAACATAATAAAGTGTTGCTGGACGAATAAAATAGCGTTGCAAATTGAAACAGAAAATTTCTACGATTTTCGGATTTTTTTTCTACAGGTGTGATTTTTTTTCACGAACAGAATAACTATTACTTTATAAATAAAAAATATTAAAATATAATTGGTTGCTACTTAATAATATACTTGACACATTAAATAACTTTAGATTTAAATAGAACATAATTTAATATATTTTTGAGACACGCACATGTTATAACCCCTTACACGAACATTCGACAGGACGTGAGTAATCACGTACTGTACCACTAATATATTTGTAATTAATTAATAAATTTAATGAAATATTCGTCAAGATGGTAGATAAACTAACAAAATATTGTGAATAGGTTTCCTATGTAGATAAAATTTACGTAGTTGCGAGATATTTCAAGCAAACAAAAATTTTGCGTTTCGATAGAATGACCCATTTGGATTCAGATTAATCATAAGTGACGTAATTATATATGTTTATGTCGTATAAAATAAACCATTGTACATGAATCTGTTTTAAATATAACTTAGCACATTTGTTTTTTTGAAACAACATGTAAAGCCATTCAACCCTTTCAATTTCAACTTATTATGAACCAAATTTTATATTTACTATTTCATTTAAACTAATAATTTCGATAAAAAGATATATTTCCATTATTTTTCCTGTTTTTCAATTTTTCAGAAAAATAATTTGAAAAATTTCCGAGTTTTGAAATTTTTCGGAAAATTACCCATCACTAATTTTGCATAACAGAAATAAATGCAAATATAATCGAAATAAGCGTCATTCACAATTTTTTTTTTATATAATTTTATTATTTTTTAAATAATCTAGCACTATTTTTGGAAATCCATACTTATCTAGCACTATTTTAGATGACGTTTAGCACCAATTTGTGGTATTGAGTTGGCAACCCTGGTCTTGTCCATAGATGATACACTGCTATATAATTTGTGATACACTGTCTTGCTGTCTTGTCTGTGCGTAAAAAAACCTGAAAAATATATTGTTTTATTTTGGATCATTTGCATTATGTACCTTATTTATTATTCTTCGAATGAGGGAAAAGGTACTTAAAATTTGTTGAAATAAAAACATCGATATGTCTGGAAATAAATGTATATTTAGGACGCGTGATAATAATGATGATGAAGAAGTGTTGTCTTCACCATGTTTCCAAATTGGTCCCGAAGTGCAGTTAAAAGATGTTCCCACCACGGGGGAGGAATATCTCTTAAAAGTGATGAAAGAACGTAAAAAATATTCGGCCGTCACTAAATGTACAAAGGATTATTCAAAATACTCAAAAAATCAGTCTTGCTTTGTAGTTGAGGTAAGTACAATAAGTAGTTACATTTAGTTTGTATCATCATCATTTTCCTGAGCTTATCCCAAAAATTGTATATTGGGTCAGTGGAGGTAAATTGAATGATAATAATATTTACTAGATGTTGTTGAATTATTGTTTTCTAATGATTGTTTCAGGTTCCACAGGCTAAAGCACCAGATAAACTCATTCCTACCATTGAATGGCAAAATATTCAAGTTGCAGACTTTTCTGACATCCGAATGTACATATCTCGAGTTCTAGAAAATAAATCACTGTGGCCAAATAGCTTAGAAAAAACTCAGATTGAAGAAAATAGTTTAAGAGGCTGGAAAAGGTTCTTTCTTCAGAGAGAGCCTACTTTGTCTTGTGTACTAGGATTGCAACATGCTCTTCTGGATCGAGGTCTGGAAGTACTGACAGAAATACTAGCAGGAGTAAAAAAAGGGGAGTCAATTGATTACAAAACAGGTGCGGACATTTTTACAGACGGCTGCAGCATTGCCCGCATAAGCTAGACAATGAGTAAATATGTTCTGTGATGTTCCCCATGCAAATGAGATATTTTCCTAGGGTATAAAGTAGCCTATATACCTATATTACCTACCTAAGGAAACTATAGGTCTAAAATGTAATCCTAAACTAAGATTAATATATTTTTATGAGACCGTTTGTTTCTTAACAATAAATAAATAAATAAAAATATATTCTAGAAAATAATCTATCTCTGTGCCAAAGGAGATTGACCAAAAATGTATGGGTTTTGGTCCAAATGTCCACCACTAAGGAGACCCTTGTAATAAAATACTATACTAAATACTGAGTAGTTGTAACCAGACCGCAACTAAAAATATGCTGTCAGTAAAAAGTTATGACTAAATGAAAAGTCATGTTTTGTACCTTTTTATGCGAAAAATATTATTGATATCTTTCTATCCATCGCACATTTTGAGCTAATCTACGCATGTTATTAATTAATCTCGGAAGAAAAAAGAAAAACAATCACTTACCAAAACTAGAAAGTCCGAAATGTACAGCCTAGGTCGCAATAAGAGTATTGGCAAAAGTCCAGTAAAAGATAGCCAAAATCGCAAGGAATTATACATAAGAATTCGCACAGCTGTAAAGAAATCAACCAAAGGAATGACTGCGGAGAATACACAATAACTTTTTACTGACAGCTTATTATTTTTTGTCCCATACTTACTACTGACGTTGTTCATTCTCCTTTCATCTAAATCAGTTCATGCTTCTTGGTGTGATTGAGTAATAAACATTTAAACATCAAACTTGTGTATTTATAATCTTTGTAAGTTAAGGTATCAATACTTTTCTTGCTTGCAATAATGGTTTATTAACTTTTTTATAGGACAATGGATCTATGCATTCTTGGCTTGTACAAGACAGCCACTATTGTCTGACACTATAAGCATATTAAGAAACTTAGCAAGAAAATGTGCTGATATAAGGTATGTTAAACACATGTAAACGAATATAGTATACTATTTGTATAAATAGTAAAATAATATTATTATTATATTATATAGGTATAGTAAAATTTGTTTCCAGGCCCCTGAGTCACGAACCGTCGGAAACGCTCCCGACGGCGGAATGTATGCCCTATCTCTGTCACTCACTATAGAATAGACAAAGGCAAAGCACAGAATTCGAATCCGATTTCGTTTCCGACGGTTCGTGAATCAGGGGGCAGGTCTCACATAAACCCTGACCCTGTAAATTAATATAGTCTACTATTTATATAAATATTAAAATAGTAATATTATTATATTAGTAAAATTTGTTTCCAGGTCTCACATAAACCCTGATGATGAAAATGCCAGCTACTTAGCAGCACCTCTTAATATATTTATTTGTATAATAGCTAGATATTTTAGACAGTGGGACTTAGCAGATAAAAGTTTGCATGACAACCATTCATAATGGTGTAATTGGACCCAGTTATAAATAATACATCTAACCCACATACCCAAATATCTGTGAAAGGGGATAGAAACGATCTGGCATATTGAACGGCAACCATTCATCATGCGGCGCATGATGAAAGTGGTATGTATGGGTAGAGGACACATAGACAAACAAAAAATGTCAGGTAACATGGTACCCAAAGTGCCATGTTACCAAGATATTTGGAAGTAAAGAGTTGGTTCATTATTATGATTACTATTTATTGGAAGAGAGTAGGAACATTATCTACTACTAGGAGCACGAGAAAACTACTGCTTTAATTAATTATTTTCCTACTAAATCGCATTGGCTTGTCTTTCATCCCGCTGCCTTATGAAATTAACAATAAGTGTCAAGTAGTTACTAATTTTTAAATATTATGTTTCAAAGATATGTAATAATAATAATAATCAACCTGGGAACGATTATTTGGATGCAATCTAACGCCTATAGAAACGTAATAAGTCTATTTTTAATGATTGTCGTTGTACTCATAATGTTGATCTTTACCTTCAAATATCTTGGCAATGTGACACTTTGGGTACCAAGTTACTTGTCAATTTTTGTCAGTCTATAATATTATGTGCTCTACCCATACATACTACTTTCATCGTGCGCCGCGATTTAGGAAAAAAATAAATATGTCGGCGGGTAGATATGCGAGCTTCCTTACAAAAAGTTTTGAACCCCTTTGCTTGCAAAGATTTTCATCACATTCAACTTGATATATATTTTTGTTTACTATAGATTATAGATACTCACAATTAATAAAAATATATTGTAATCATAAATATCAGCAGTTTACAGTGTAGTAGTTAGCATGCCCATGTTGATTAGAAGTAACATTTTTGTGGGTTAGTCATATTAATTCGAAAATACAAATACTTAAACACTAATTAGTTCAGTTGGATGCTTTTTTTATAACCCAGATAGGTAGTTTCCTGTTTAAAGATTTTATATATCTGCTGTGTATTCAATACAATTCAATAGGTACCTACTTGAAGGCTTGGATGATTCTTTTAGAAAAATTTGTTTAAAACATAATTATGTATAATACAAACAAGAATGATTTTGTTGAAACCATAGTACTAGCTAGTGGGTTGTAAGCCTGGAAAAAGACATTTATTAACCAGATTTGCAAAAATCGTAGGTTGGATGTATTATTCATAACTAGGTCCAATTATAAATAATTATACATTTTACTTTGACAAGGATTAAGAGAAAGAGACCACCAATAATTCTATTCTTGTAAGTAAGTATGTCTTAGTAGCATACCTCAATTATTTTAATTATTACTGTTTTATTGCCAACAAAATGAAATTAAGATATTAATACAATCAGAAAGTAAAATGATAATAGTTATTTAGCCCGATACTGTTTGTGTTTTTTTCTAAGATACAAATTAAATGTAATAAGACAACTCAAATATTTTTATTGATTTAATTATAATATGCTAGCTGATCTACGCAATTTTATCCAAATGGTACCCGTTTCTGTGCAAATATCGGAATCGGGAAAAAAATTGCTTTCTACATGTGGAAATTTTTCTTTTAAATTGTTTTTTTTTATTTATCCAAAATAACTCTCTTTTAGTTTGAATTTGTGTGTCACGGAAATAAAGAAAAAGTTACACAGGTGCCACATAATAGTATATTTCATTACAAGTGCGGAAAGCCTGTCATTGCAAAGAGTTCCGACAAATGTCTACCCGAGCCGAGGCGCAGCCGAAGGTGAGGGTTGACAGTCGGAACAAGTTGCAATGACGGTTCCGCACGTGTACTGAACAACTATTTTTAATACAGTTGCGAAAAAATTAAGCAATTTAATAAAATAATGAAAACACAATAAACTCATCTAACTAATCATTTGGAAAATGGCGCCAACCGTAAAGGAATATAAGCAGATATTTTTTTGTTTTCTTCACCCATTCTGGGTAGGCAAATGGAACTATGCCCATACAGCCAAGTTTTTAGTAGATTTTTTTCTTGATATGAAATGAAATTAAATGAGAAGAAATGAAATGAAACCGAACCTAACAAAAGCAATCTGAATCCTACAGGAGCGCTTTTCCTTAGTTCTCACTTTTACTACATCGTTTTCCATTATAGGCACATTATTGCACTAATTTCACCATACTAAGTACCACAATAAAAACCAGGAAAAACTAATTTAGAAAATTAAGAAATAAAGTCCGTAATTTTCTTTTTACTTACCCGCGCAAACTCCTACTTATAAGCAGAGACTATGGCAGTGCACGTCATACAGCCAACTTTTTTATATTTATAAATTTAATTTGGCCGATAAGTACTAATATTAATTTAATGTTTAAATTTTAATTAAAATTACCTTTAAATCTGATATTGAAACAAATTAGTATCTTCTTTTTAGAAATATTTGCATGAATCATAAAAACTTCTATGATTTATTTTTAGTAAAAACTTCGTGGTTGGTTTTTTATTTTTACCTAATAGACATTATTTTGACAGTTGGGAAAGAAAACGCACGAGTTCGGAAAAGGTAAAGAAAAAGCTCGAGTGTGTAATAGCCCACATCCCGAACGCTATACGTCCCTGCAATACGCCACTTTTTGAGCAACTGTATTAAAAATAACATTTTCTAACACTTTGTTCATGCGATGCGCGAAAGGATTATATTGCTTTATTGGTAGGTTAAACTTCTTTTTTTAACAAGAATTACAATTTTTGGTGGGTTTTAAAATAAAAAAAATACTTTTAATTTATTGCAAGCATATTAGTATATTTATAAAAAACTACGGAATCAAAAAGCTGCTCAATCAAAATGGTTGCAGTTGTTTTATTTACAGTACAGAGGAATAAAACTTAAGGGAATTCTTGATCATCAACGTCGTAATGGACGCCAAGTTGTTTTCTGACAGTATCCTCGAGTTTTGCTAAAGTCAGACTTTCACTGTGTGTCATGCGCGGCGACTCCAAAAGACCTAAATAAAAACCAAAATCTTGTTAACAGTAACAATATACTATCAATATTTAGTTATTTTTCAAGTAGCTACTAAAAACCGACCAACATTTTTAGACCACATAAGCAGTAGGTCTAGCACAACTTAGAGCGACTCTTTGTCGCGCTCCTTTCAACCAATCAGCACGTCGCCTTAAGTCACGCCCGCTATCTACGAGCGATCTGATTGGTTGAAAGTGCCCGCGACTCTTTCTCACTCGAGTCGCGCTCAAGTTGTGCTAGCCCTACTGGTGTCTATTTATCAATTTAAAATATTTCCTGGCTAATAAGTGATAATTGCTAAACTCATAATTATATTCTTATATACTTACAAGAAATTAGCCTTTACTAAATATAGCAGCATGGTTTCAGAAATGGGACTATCGAATCAACATTTTTTTCTAATTTGACCGAAAAAACAAATTCATCGGCTTTAATATTAGTAGTTACAAATAGTAGAATAACCAATGACGTTTCATTGAGAATAACGCAATAGTACTAACCTTCACGTATACATCTAGAAACCTCTAAAGCTTGGTATACCAGTCCGGCGCTATTTCCGAAGTTGTAAGGAATTTTAGATGTATGGAGTGTGAACTGTTCCGAAACGCCATCCACATGAATCAGTGTCTCGGGGATATGGAAAGGGTACCTGGTATAGAAATTTTAAAAGTTGGAATGTCGCACGAACGATACTGCTCAACTTATGGTAGGTAGGTACCTAACGAAAATGCTAAATGGATTAAGGGACCGATTCTGCTGCTATTAAACAGACACATTTTGTACGAGGTTAAGGCGCTACTCGGAAAAATATGGACTTTTTGATACCCATAAAAGTATAGGACGGTTAAGTTGTTACAAATATGATATGGTAATAAAATAGTAGATTGTACAACAAGTGCATAAAACATACCATTTTACCCGAGACGTATATATCCACCCGAGCCGTAGGCGAGGATGGATAGTCAATTCGAGGGTAAAATGGGTTTTATGTACGAGTTATACACTCTGCTTTTCACTTCGAGTGTAAGGAAAATAAATTACAATATTGCAAAAAAGAAAAAATAAAGACTTCGCCATATTGGCGGGAAAACATTCTTTTTCTTTTTTTTTATACGTGGAAGTGGCAGCACAGTTACTTAGCATGGATCGAAGTCCATAATGCTCTTGAAATACTTTTTTCTTACAAAACTCATTAATTTTGCCTAGTTTTATTTATTTAGTAATTTAACATGGATGATGTACAAAATTTAAGAAACAAAATGAAACAACAAGTTTATTTTACGAAGTTTAATTGCGTGTGTGACTGTTTACCTGACGACCTTTGTCTTAGAGTCTGTGACATAGACGAAGATTTTACTTTATGCACTAGAGCATAAAAAGCGATTTTATGCAGCCTATACCCAACATAAACACGAACTTTACGAGCATAAGAAGTGAAATATATATTTTCACTTCTCATGCTCGTAAAGTTCGTGTTTATGTTGGGTATAGGCTGCATAAAATCGCTTTTTATGCTCTAGTGCATAAAGTAAAATCTTCGTCTAAGTCTCAGACTCTAACGCAAACAGTCACACACGCAATTAAACTTCCATTTTAAATTACTAAATTAAAACTAGGCAAAATTAATGAGTTTTGTAAGAAATAAGTATTTCAAGAGCATTATGGACTACGATCTATGCTAAAGTCACTGTGCAGCCGCCACTGCCACGTATATAAAAAAAAAAAAGTCTTCCCGCCAATATGGCGAAGTCTTTATTTTTTCTATTTTGCAATATTGTTATTTATTTTCCTCACACTCGAAGTGAAAAGCAGAGTGTATAACTCGTAGATAAAACCCATTTTACCCTCGAATTGACTATCCACCCTCGCCTACGGCTCGGCTGGATATATACGTCTCGGGTAAAATGGTACGTTTTATGCACTTGTTGTACAAACTACTATTTTTCATACCTTTATCTAGATTCGTATAGTTTCAGAAACACGATTTTATGATTTTGCCTCGACACTTTTTATTTTCGAAAAGACCTTCAAAATACGAAAATTCAAGATTATTCTTAAATGGGGTTACAAATACTATTGGAAATTGGTTTAATTAGTAGACACCAATAATATTAAGGATCGTATAGAAGCATTTTTTTTAAATCGCTATAGTTTTTAATACGAAGTGATTTTGTGTTTTTTTTGCCTAATCTGCAAAATCGGTCTCGCTCCCGCGCGCGTCGTTTCTCATTGCTATCTCGCTTCAGCACATTTTTTCCGAGTATCGCCTTAATATTATATGCAAGCATTAAAACATAGATCTTTATAGATCTATGTTTTAATGCTTGTTCCTACCGTGGCCCTGCCCTTGGTTCCAACTACTGTAGCCTTATTCCACAGTTTCACTCTGGTATCCAGGTTGAGCACAGCGCGACCGTCGGCTGCGTACTCAAGGACGATAGTCTCCACAGTGTCAACTCCATGTTCATTCAGATTCCCTATAGCTGTTACTTTAGTGGGTTCCGATTTGAAAACGAACTGAGCGAATTGCAGCACGTATATGCCAATATCGAGAACTGCGCTTCCTCCTAGCTCCTTCTTTCTGAAACACAAAAGCTCTGATGGTTAGCAGGTCTTTGAAAACGTGAATAATAAGTAATAGTTAAAATGTGAATCAAAAACTCACGTTACTCTGTCTATTCTTTCTATTGGAACACCAAAGTTAACTTCCACATGCTTTATATCTCCCAGTTTTCCTTTATTAATCTCTTCTTCCAAAGCCAAATAAGCAGGAGCGAAACGGGACCACACGGCTTCCATCAAAAACAGCTTCTTCTTTCCCGCTAAGTTCAGTAGACTTTGTGCTTGCTTGAAGTTGAGACAGAGTGGCTTTTCACATAACACGTGTTTTCCATTCTCCAAGAAAAGTTGGGTGATTTTGTAATGTTCTGGGTTTAGTGCACCTACGTAGGCCACATCTAAAATGACATAATGGTGTTTATATGTCTAATCCGTACTTCGTTTAATTATGTAATCGAAGGAAAAAATACATGGTCTTTAATAAGAACTATGTTAGTAGACTAGACACACACCTATGTCGTTGCTTTCGGCTAAAGCTTGATAATTATCAAAAACTTTTGGGATTTTATGTAAATTGGCGAACTCCGTCGCCCTTTGCTTATCCCTGGCAGCCACAGCAGACACGATCAATTGGTCCCCCTTGTCTGGGAACGAGTTGATCGCATTCACAAAATCATGACTGATTTTACCTGCACTTACAATACCCCAGCGAATCGGCATTTCGTAAAATAAACCTAAAATCAGAAACACAAAACAATAAGATTACGATTATCCTTTTTATCCGTAAGGGAGACGTAAAGTAATACCAGGCGTCTGTCACTCGATGTACTTGCGCGCAAATCTCGCCCTCACCGCCGGCGGTGAAAATCCATAGAAATTAGGTCCGCAAAAGAGCTAGAATATATGCGATAGAAAGAGATGCAACGAGCGGCCGTTCGTAATTTGCGCCGTACAAGCTGAATTCCACTTTATTGCGTTATAGTTAGAGTTGCTATTTATTTAAATGGCTTAGCGGTGTGCAGTATCTGTTACTAGTAACTATTTAGTAATCTGTGGTAATACCTAAACCCGTTCAGTGGTGTGGTGTGTAGACATTAAATTAGCTGATGGTGGCGAACTTCGTTAAGGCTTGAGCACATAATACTAAATAGTGGCTTGAGTTCACCAGCAGTGTCGGTTACGTTAACCGTCGGTTAGTTGGTTTTTAACCAATCACGTGCGTTAACCAGCCAACATACCGACGGTAAACCAACTGTTGGTGAATGAACTCGGGCGTCAATAAGCTAAACTTAAGATTATTATGACATTTATGACTTGCACGGAAGATATCGCTGCATTTGTCAGGCACCTACCTATACTTGTATTATATTGATACTGATAAATTGTTTCTTGTGGAACTAGGTGTTATTGTTGATCGAAGTTCTTGTGTCTCGTTTTATTGACAAGTAATAGAAACATACTTAAAATTTTAAATAATACGAATTTAATTGTAAACACCAGGCCCTGTAGGTACTTCGATCAACATTATCACCTATTTTTGATCGAAGGCCCTTTACCTTAGGCGTTTTAGCAGCTCTTTTTCAATATTAAACTACCTACCTAACTTGATGAAGATATTCTGATTGTGAAAATGTTACATTCGAACCAAAGTTTATCCCCAAAATGTAGTAGTTTATTTTTATCCAATTAAGTATTAATAAGGTATTATTGTATTGTAGGGCATATAAAGGGCCCAAACTCATCCCAAACTACAGTTTTTTTGCAAAAAGGGCACATTTTCAAATTTTATTTTTGATAATAAAAACTTATTCATCACTACATAGTATAAAACAAAGTCGCTTTCTCTGTCCCTATGTCCCTTTGTATGCTTAAATCTTTGAAACTACGCAACGGATTTTGATGCGTTTTTTTTTAATAGATAGAGTGATTCAAGAGGAAGGTTTATATGTACTTTTTATCCCGATATTCCCTCGGGAACGGGAACCACGCGGGTGAAACCGCGGGCGGCCGCTAGTTTAATAATAAATGTAAGTACCTAACTTACCCTATGATGATCCTATTCGATCATATATATAAATTAAGGTGTATATTAATGCTACTAATTGTATAAAGTTACTTGATTTATAGTATAAGTATTTAATCGTTCTTAATTTATACAGTTTTTTTATCTCTATGTAGGTAGTGTAAAATCATAGAAACTACAGTGTTTCCTTTTTGCAATTTGTGATTGTTAGATCTGGTTATTCCATAAATCACAGTTAGGTAGTTACCTACCTAATTCCTAGTAATTAGTATAAAATCACATTCAGTAATTGTGTGTTGCGATCGTGATCGGACGACCTACGTTAGGTTATTTTCGTAAGCAGAGTTTATTACTTCCATTTTTGCAGGCTGGTTTCAGTGTTTTTGATAATCAACTAAGTATTTACTTACGTGGGTGCTTATTGTTTGAATGGTATTACACTTCTATCCTCGCCTCTCGAGATACACAACACGTCAAAACCGTCTTGTTTCTTGTTTTATAGTAGTATTCTAGCTACAGTGAATAAGTACTTGAATAGTGTCAACAGCAAACGGCGTCCTATAGCGCTCGGTGGGCACCCGACTCGGTAGTGTTATGCAACCAACCGATAGGTTGTTTTATAGTTTCGTTCTTCAAGTGATAGACTTATAGGTGCTAACTTTACTTAAGTACTTTTATTTTACTTTAGGTATTTAACCGACTTTCATATTCATATTCATATTCATTTATTCAGCATAAATTTACAACATTTGTGCATAACATACAAGATGTTTGTGGTTCTATGTCTTTTACTTTGTTATAAATTCACCTTTTCAAGGTATTGTGAAATCAAGACTTATATACTAATTTACAAATTAAAAATATAAAAACAACATTAATAATCTTAAGTATATCTTAAAAAATATAATAACATTTTAGATAAGTACTTTAAATAACTGTAACATTAACAATAACTTTATATTTTTTTTTACATATGTTTGGCACTGGTTAGAACAAGAATCTTAGTCAAATCTTAAAATTTATTTTCAAAGTATTCTTGCATACTGTAGAAAGATTTGGCTATTAATTTTTGTTCCAGTTTATTTTCGAATGTACTATCTTGGAGTGCTTTCCAATCATTAGACAGGTGATTATATACTTTAATGGCCATATAATAAGCATTGTTCTTGAACAGAGTTAAATTGACTGTAGGTACAATTAAATCATGTTCGCGGCGACGTGATACGTACCGACCTTGCTTGTCTCCCACTTTAGGGAAGTGATGAGGAAACTTTCTCACGAAACGACACAGTTCAAAAATATATACGCATGTTACTGTGAGTACTCCTAACTTACCAAACAACTCCCTGCAAGTGTCCCTACGGCCAGCTAGCGCTATAATCCGCATGCAACGCTTTTGTAAAACAGATACAGCATTTATATCAGTTGAATTGCCCCAAAGAACTATGCCATATCGTATCCATGCCGCGGCGTAGCTATGGTACGCGGCAAGTGCGCATTCTTCATTAGTGCACTTTCGGAGCTCACGTAAAGCGAAAGAGAAGCTACTAAGTTTGCTTAAAATTGAGTCCACGTGCAATTTCCAAGAAAGATGCGAATCTACAACTATGCCTAACTGTCGATATGAGTCCACTATCTCAATCTTGTGTCCATCTTGGTGTATGCTAGTGCATAGCCCAGCTCTTTGGTACGGCCTAAAGTGTATGACTTTTGTTTTTTCATAGTTGAGTATTAGATTAATATCGTTTAGATGTTGAGAAACTTTATTTAGAGAGTCTAATATTAGTGTATTAACATTGGTGATATCGTCATAATCGCATGGTTCAAAACGGAGAACCTTTGTGTTTCTCTTGTTTATATGCATTTTCATCACCTAAGTAGGTATATCGAAGAGGAAGATATGGAAAGGTAGACCGATGACTGGCTTTCCTCTTCTACTGTTTGATCAGCATCTCTTTATTATCTGTTTTATTTATAATCTCTTTAAATCGATTCGCGGCGCTACTTTGCTAATGTAAGCCCCTTGGCAAACACAAATGTTATGTCCTGCAGTGGGCGATAAAGAGCAAAAGAGCTGATGATGAAGAAGGCTTTGCACCTTTCAAGTATTTATATTTTTACTAGATAAAACTTTACCAGTTTAAATAGGGCCCAATGTAATTTTTGCCCCGGGGCCCTTGGTTGGCATGGCATACACAACCCGTCCTTATTGCAGCTACCTACTTTGAATGAATTCCAAATTGATGCATTTGCTATAGTATAGTTACCTAGTTTAGGTATTAGTATTATCATGTAATTAGTTTTAGATATCGCATTGGGTCAATACTGTAGGTAATGACTAGTGTTAGATGGTGAAATAAAATAAAATAATTTTCAGAGTTCGAGTAAAAAAAAAGAAATCTATAAATCACTCCGTCCTTACGTAGTTATTGCATTCTCTTTGCACTCCGTTGTTTTCTAGTTTAAACTATTGCTGTAGTAGGTACGTACAGTTCGATTTGTGATGAACGACACAAAAATACAGTTATTTTCCGAGAAGTCCTAGTCCTTCCGAAGAAGAATAATGGCAAATGCAGCTTCCCACCACAGTGTCGTAGGTTTTTTTTTGAATAAGAGGGTAATTAAATGACAAATAAAAGTTTTCAAAATTTGAATGCAAACTTTATTTAAAACTTCACTGCTTAGGCAGTTCTCACACTTGCGACGCGCCCCGCCTCGCAGAGCGCTGATATCATATGCAGAGACGCGCGCGCCCGGCGAACGAAGGAGCAGAGGACCTACTTTGAAATGCACAACCCAAATCTTCGTTATACCCGTCCCTCTCACTCCCCAGTTGTGACAGAATCGAGTGAAAGGGACAGGGCTAACCGAAATTTCGGATTTGCGTTTCAGAGTACGGCTCCAGATCCGCCTCTCCGCGCAAATTGCACCGCGCCTCGGCTTTGTACGACGGCCCCGCGCTCATACTGTACGAAAACAGGCGGCACGATACCACATACTATACTATACCTAGATAGAAGCTCAGTGTGTTGTACACCGCGTTCGCTCCGAGCGTCTCCGCGTGTAGGTACTGCCAGATTAGGCAATTACTATATTAAATTGTTGATGTACTTTCTGCGATCCCGCGCTCCGTGATGGGGCGCGGTGTAGTGTGAAAACCGCCTAATAATATATTCTAATAATTTGAATTCTTGTGTGGTTCCTATCTCGCGGTTAAAACCTTATGTGGAGAAAGCTACATCCAGAGCTTGCTGTATGTCTTGAAGGATATCTTCAGGGTCCTCTAGGCCTATGGAGACCCTTACCAAAGATTCAGTAATGCCTAGGTTAGCCTTTTCCGTGGCAGATAGGATTCTGTGTGATGATGCGCACCTGGAATCCCGAATAATGTTTTGTTAACGTAACTGAGAAGACGAAAAAATTAGGAAATGCCTAATCATAGAGTAATGATGAGTTACACAGTTAAAAGGGACACTATTTATTTTTATTTCAAATCTCGCCGAAGCTAGTTAAGTGCTAAGCGCAGGTTGATTTTTGCAAAAAAAAAGTAATTAATAATTTTGTTCCGAAGTCTTCGAAGTATCTACGGACTAACTGACTTACTTACTTTCGCAATTTATTCAAATAATACTTAAGTAATAGGTACTCACGGCGATCCAGCTAAACTTTCTACTCCTCCTAAGCTATCAGCAAGGGTGATGACTCGTAGCGCATTTAGGAATTTTCTAGAATTCTCATAATTGCCACAATGATCGAAGCTGAAAACGCTGGAATGTCCACGAGATTGTTTTCTCGCTATTTCATGTTGCGGGTGAGATGGCAGACCTGAAATAAAAAAAAAAGAATTTGCATATTGATCTCGCAGAACTGGCACAGAAAGTGGTACGCCAGCGCCGTTTCTGAGCATTTGTGAACTGTTATTTAGCTTGTTATTTTTTTTTAACCCTGGAACCACCCCGTCGGAGCTTTACTTCTATAAAAATACATTCTGATGGGCTGATGGGCCAATCTGTTAAGGGAACCTATTTAACATCATCAAGCAGGACAGCGGACAGTATGTAGGCATACCTACATACGAATACGATCAATACAGTACAGATAACTTTGTACCTATAGCTATTAGGTACTTAAATACTTTTAAGTGCCTAATAGCTAAGTATACTTAGCTTAATTGCACTTGACTGAATCGATAGTGTAGTGTATGTATAGATAGATTACAAAAACAAACACTACATTTGCACAAACACTAGTGTTTTCGACCTAGTTTATTGACCTAGGTCCGATAAAATAATTAAATAACGTAGATTAAATTAAAAGCTATCATCTAAACTATTGCAGAAGATAGCACTTGTTTTGAATTAAACTTTGTGAAGAAGGAAATGTAATGGATAGTTTTCTCAGAATTTACCTGGATGCAGGACCCTCGTTACTTTAGGATGCTTCTCCAACCATTTCGCTAAAAATAGGGAAGTTGATTTGTGACGCTCCATGCGTAGAGCTAGAGTCTTCAGACTTCTGTTGACCAAGTAGCAATCAAAAGAAGACGGAACTGCACCCATTGCTAAAACAAAAAATAAGAACTTTCGATCCACGAAAAGTTTTATTGTTAACTAGCTTTCCGCCCGCGGCTTCGCTTGCGTGGAATACACGACGTTATCCCGCGGGAACGTGATATTTTTCCGGGATAAAAAGTAGCCCAAGTTACTCCTTATTACATCAGCTACCTGCCAGTGAAAATCCCGTTAAAATCGGTCCAGCCGTTTCAGAGATTAGCCGGAACAAACATATTTATGACTACACGACGTTATCCCGCGGGAATGTGATATTTTTCCGGGATAAAAAGTAGCCTAAGTTACTCCTTATTACATCAGCTACCTGCCAGTGAAAGTCCCGTCAAAATCGGTCCAGCCGTTTCAGAGATTAGCCGGAACAAACAGACAGACAGACAGACAAAAATTGTAAAAAATGTTATTTTGGTAATATGAACCGTATACCTATATAATCATATGCATGTAGTAAAAAGCGGTTATTTTAATATTACAAACAGACACTCCAATTTTATTTATTTGTATAGATAACCCGCGTGGTACTAGCCGTTCCCGTGGGAATATCGGGATATTAGCCAATGTCATTCAGGAAGAATGTCTTACTAACGGTAAAAAAATTCGGTCTAGTCGTTTTTGAGTTTATCCACTTAAGAGTTAGTACTACTCTAAGTTTATCCATTCCATCCACAAACAAACAAAAATCAAATCTTTTCTCTTTATAAGTAGGTACCTACCTAATATTAGTAACTAAGATGTCTCAAGTCATATGTCTTCTTAATCCACAACAGGGTAGCGCTAATAGCCATTATTATCATCACACCTTATGTTAAGTGATGATAAGGCTGAAGGTAGAAGAGCACTACTCCCGGTATCCTAAATTACTGAGACGCAATATTTATTTAAGCGCAGCTTACATTGTTGAAAGAATTTGAGCTTTTTGCCTAAATCTTCGTCTTTGACTACAACAGCACCCATAATGACGTCAGAATGTCCGTTCATGTATTTGGACATGGAGTAGACTACTATGTCCACTCCGAAGTCCAGAGGTGTTTGCAGGTATGGTGTGAGGAACGTGTTGTCCACGACCACTAAGATGTTACGGCTCTTGGCTAGCTTGACTACGGCAGCTAGGTCAACCACCTTCAGCAGCGGATTTGTTGGAGTTTCCAGCCAAAACATCTGTAAATTTTTAATAAGTACTTATTATGTATTTGTATGATTTAAAAATAGACGATTCGGAGTTGAGTTTGTAGCTGTAGGCAATGACGTTTTATTAGCTGTATCTAGTAGAGTGCGCGCCAGATAAGACTGCGCGGTCGAAATCGAATACTATTCTATTACCTTATCATTAGAACAAAAAAAATGTACTATAACTAGCGCCATAAACGCCTCAGTCGCGCACAGAGTTATCTGACACGGACTCTAGGCGATATTTTTACCATCAGTTTTTTAATGATTCTTTCTTCCAAAAACGAGTCTTTAATTCTCTCAATATCAAACAATATTATGTTAGTACCTTGGTATTTTCTTTTAAGACTGCCTTAACAGCTACTAGGTCGGTGAAATCCGTAAATGTAAGTTCAATTCCATTTCTCTCAGTTGTGTCCCTGAAAAGGTGAATGACGGTAAAAATTAAATCTGCTGAGCAGAGCGGTGTTTTCATTTTAAGTGTAGACTGTAGGCAGTAAGAAGACAGCTTCGGTCTTATCTAATTTATGAAATCATAGCTTCGCCCACCCTGCTCCTCTCGGACTCAATGTAAAACCTATCCTAGATTTATTTCATCTGAGGAGACCACGCTGGTTGCTGTATAAGAGCTGGAAAAACTAAAAAGTCCAATGTAGTTTATTTACCTACTTACTACTTGAACCTTAAGTTCATATTTTGGTTAGGTTAGGTTAGATAGAACTGTGATCTATAAAAACAAAAACAAAAATGCGGGCCAGTTGAATTCGGGCGAGATAATACTCGGCCGTTCGATAGCCGTACCGTATATTTTAACCGCCTCTGTGTGGTCTAGTGGTTAACACCACCGATTTCAGACCCATAGGTACCGGTTTCGATTCCCAGTGGGACTACGTATTGTATTCGGTTTGGTTGGTGGTAGGACTTGTTCTTAGTTCGCCTGGCTAACTACCACCATCTTATCTTAAGTCTTAGGTAAGTTGACGCCATAACAATGATGTTTTCAGCATTATTGTGTTCCGGCATTATATGATTCCGCCGTGATCGAGGATTCCGGAAGTAGTGCGCTTCCACCTTCAGCCTTATCACCACTTAACATTAGGTGTGATGAAGTCTTAGTGCTACCCCGTTGTGGATAAAAAAAATATTTAAAAAAATGTCGTTGCTCGACAGCATGTGATGTGATCCCCTCAGCGCAGCGAGCTGGCCGTCGCGGGGCGCAAGTCCCGCCTTCCAATGCTACAAGACATCCAACGACTTCCAGGTCAGATTTTCAGATCTTGAGTATTATTCTGTCTTGAGTAACAGTAGAGCCGGAACTAGGTATTGGTTATCTACGTACATACTTGATTTGCCTCATCGTGCGCCTCCTTCTATGTCTCTGCTGGACAGCGTGTGGGCCCCACAGCCCACAGCGCAGCAGGCTGGCCGTCGCGGCCGCAGGGAACCAAACGCGATGGCGCGGGTTCCGCCGTCCAATGCTGCTAGACGCCCAACGTCTTCCAGGTCAGATTTCCAGATTTGAGTAACAGTAACAGTATAGCTGGAACTATTGGTTATCTACATACTTGAATTGTCTCATCGTGCCTCCGTATATGTCGCTGCTGGAAAGCATGTGATCCCCACAGCGCAGCAAGTTGGCCGTGGCGGCCGCAGCAGCCAGCCCCGACCCGAATGTGACGGCGCGGGTCCCGCCGTCCAACGTCTTCCAGGTCAGATTTCCAGATCTTGAGTAACAGTAGAGCCGGAACTATTGGTTATCTACATACTTGAATTGCCACATCGTGCCTCCTTATATGTCGCTGCTGGACAGCATGTGATCCCCACAGCGCAGCAAGTTGGCCGTGGCGTCCGCAGCAGCCAGGCCGGAACCGAACGTGACGGCGCGGGTCCCGCCGTCCAACGACTTCCAGGTCAGATTTCCAGATCTTGAGTAACAGTAACAGTATAGCTGGAACAATTGGTTATCTACATACTTGAATTGCCTCATCGTGCCTCCGTATATGTCGCTGCTGGACAGCATGTGATCGTCGCAGCGCAGCAAGTTGGCCGTGGCGGCCGCTGCAGCCAGCCCCGATCCGAACGTAACGGCGGGTCCCACCGTCCAATGCTGCTAGGCGTCCAACGTCTTCCAGGTCAGATTTCCAGATCTTGAGTAACAGTAACAGTATAGCTGGAACTATTGGTTATCTACATACTTGAATTGCCTCATCGTGCCTCCGTATATGTCGCTGCTGGAAAGCATGTGATCCCCACAGCGCAGCAAGTTGGCCGTGGCGGCCGCAGCAGCCAGCCCCGACCCGAATGTGACGGCGCGGGTCCCGCCGTCCAATGCTGCTAGGCATTCTTCCAGCGTCTTCCGGGTTGGGTTGCCGCATCTTGAGTAATAGTAGCCCTGCAAAATTTGCTATTTCTTATTTCAGCCAGCATTCTGTAGCCACTATATAGTCTTCGAGACACGATATAATTTAGTGCTTATACAAGGTAATTATTACCAACCGCTAATACGCACACCCAATATTTTCTATTTAATTTAAAATTTAATAAAATATGAATCACGTGTGTGTTTTTGTGTAAGTTAGGCTTAACTTAACAAAAACACTAAAGTTGTCTCTGATCTCCAAACTTTGTATGCATTGCATAGTCTAGAAGAATAATCTGAAAAGCCTTCTCCTTTTCATGTTGAACGGCATGGAATGTAACAGTTTGACACCGGGTTTTTTTAGACTAATTCGACCCTGCTGAACACGATTTTGCCCGGTGACATTCCAATTTCCCCCCCCCTTCCCCCCTTTTTCATTGGAAATATGTCCCTCGCCACGGTTTTTTCCGTTTTGTACAAAAACTATTAGATCTATATGAAAACTGTCAATGACAAAATTAATCTACATTAAATTACCTACCACATGGTAAAACTTTTATTTTAATAAGTCTTATAGTTTTTGAGTAACATCCACCCAAATTTCAAAGTTTTTTTTTTTAAATAATTTTAACTATATTTTCGCCATTTTATAGGGAAACCGCTGAATTTGGAACAAAGTGATGTATGCACTAATCAATCTTGATATATTAACCTACAAAATAAGACCCTATTTACAGTCATACGAGTTTTTGTTCACCTTTGACAACTTACAGCGCCGAACTTGCGAACATTGAACAACAATTAACCCTCATAAACTACCTACTTTATATTTCGTAGTGGTAGGTTTCTAAAGATAAGCAAGCAAATCTTTTACAAGGTGCTAGTCAAAGATATATTATATGTACTAACGCACGTACTAGTTCACTAAAGTAGTTTGAGAAAGAAGTTTTGGTGCAGGTATAGGGATCTGTAAAGAAAAGAGGCCTCAATTTAGACAAAAGTATATTTTAATCGTCATAGATTGTGTTTATTGTTTGATGATAATAAAAAAATTATAAAATTTCCGACTTAATATTATTATTACATTTATTGCACATTTGCAGTAACATTACTGATGTCAGTCCTCTCAGAGCCAATCATGAGGAAGCCGACACAAGACTGATACTACACGCTACAAACAGTCCGTTTGAGAATGTTATAGTATCAGTCAGGGATACTGATGTCTTTACTTTACTATTGCATCATCGTGGACGGATATCCGCAAAAAAATTATGGATGATGGATGGGACAAGTTCTGCGAGAAAATTTATTCCAATCCACGATGTTGCTGTAAATATGTCCGAAAACGAAAAAAAAATTACCAGCGCTGCACGCACTGACTGGCTCAGACGTGACATCATACCTAAGTGGAATTAGCAAATCACAGGCCTTAAAAGTATTTGAGGTACATGGACATCTTCTTTCATATTTAGGAGTTTCCCCTCTAAACGAAAATACTCTTGCTGACGCAGAGAGTTTTCTGGTAAAGCTATATAAGATATAAGTCCATAAATACAGCCGACCAAGCCAGGCACGTTCTATTTTCTAAAGCCACATCTCCTGAAGCACTGCCACCAATTTCAGATGCTGCTCACTTTCATATCCGTCGAGCGCAATACCAAACTTTTATTTGGAGAAATGCACATGTTGGAGAATTATTACTGCTTTCTCCAACGGATTACGGCTGGCAGCAAGAAGGGGATTAGCTCACGCCCATTCTTATAACCTTAGAGGCTGTTCCCAAGGCCTGCAAAGACCTCCTTACATGCGGCTGTAAGGCAGGGTGTAAAACGGCAGCTTGCATTTGCCGCAGAGACGTGAATCAACCTTGCACATCTGGCTGTTTTTGTCGGGGAGTATGCCATAATAATGTTACTGCAAATGTGCAATAAATATAATAATAATATTAAGTCGGAAATTTCATAATTTTTTTATTATCATCAAACAATAAACACAATCTATGACGATTAAAATATACTTTTGTCTAAATTGAGGCCTCTTTTCTTTACAGATCCCTATACCTGCACCAAAACTTCTTTCTCAAACTACTTTAGTGAACTAGTACGTGCGTTAGTACATATAATATATCTTTGACTAGCACCTTGTAAAAGATTTGCTTGCTTATCTTTAGAAACCTACCACTACGAAATATAAAGTAGGTAGTTTATGAGGGTTAATTGTTGTTCAATGTTCGCAAGTTCGGCGCTGTAAGTTGTCAAAGGTGAACAAAAACTCGTATGACTGTAAATAGGGTCTTATTTTGTAGGTTAATATATCAAGATTGATTAGTGCATACATCACTTTGTTCCAAATTCAGCGGTTTCCCTATAAAATGGCGAAAATATAGTTAAAATTATTTTAAAAAAAACTTTGAAATTTGGGTGGATGTTACTCAAAAACTATAAGACTTATTAAAATAAAAGTTTTACCATGTGGTAGGTAATTTAATGTAGATTAATTTTGTCATTGACAGTTTTCATATAGATCTAATAGTTTTTGTACAAAACGGAAAAAACCATGGCAAGGGACATATTTCCAATGAAAAAGGGGGGTAGGGGGGGGAAATTGGAATGTCACCGGGCAAAATCGTGTTCAGCAGGGTCGAATTAGTCTAAAAAAACCCGGTGTCAAACTGTTACATTCCATGCCGTTCAAAGTCGTAAAATTCAAAAATTCTTCTAGACTAGCATGTTGATGGCACCGAAATGATGATCATTAAGTTATACAAACACTGTGTTCCGATGGAGTAGGTTTCTTGTATGTAGTCGACGTAATAATTGGTGGTGTAACTGGCTGGGAGTTCCATTTCTCCGGGTCTTGTCCAGCTCGGATGGCGAGAGTCGCAAAGCCAGGCTTCAGCTCCAAAAATCCTTGGCAAGAATCCGTCATCTATACCGAAAACATAATAAATATTAATCTATACAAATAAATAAAATTGGAGAGTCTGTTTGTAACATTAAAATTACCGCTTTTTACTAAATGCATATGATTTACGGTACATATACCAAAATGACATGTTTTACAATTTTGTCTGTCCGTCTGTCTGTCTGTTTGTTCCGGCTAATCTCTGAAACGGCTGGACCGATTTTGACGGGACTTTCACTGGCAGGTAGCTGATGTAATAAGGAGTAACTTAGGCTACTTTTTATCGCGGAAACATATCATATTCCCTTGGGATAACATCGTGTAGTCCACGCGGGTGAAACCGCGGGCGGCCGCTAGTTTTACATAAAGTCAAGTAAGTAGGTAATACTACTAGTATAGTATTATATTATCTGTGGTAATACTAACGAATTTAAATAAGTACCTATGGTAAAGATTCAAATACTGTTTATCAACGATAGATATAAGCTTGTTCAATTAAGTACCGAACTTCACATGGATCATCAGATCATCCTCAAATTACCTGCGGCACTTTATTACGTTGAAAGAAAAATTGCCAACAAATTCCTGTCCAGTATTATATTTTAAAATCGTGAACTAAACTAAAGCTTTATACCCATTAGTTGTAATAATAATTTAACAAATAGGTAGGTACCTACTAAAAGGTAGGTGGTAGTACTTACTTTTATAAGTATCTAGTAGCAATTAAAGAAAGCACATACACTCCACAACCACAATAACCAACAGTAGCAATTTTCATATCACTATCACGGCTTGTTTAACCAAACTGTAACCATGAACCTACTTATATACTTAGTAGATATGGAGCTGTGATCCAGAGGCTATCAATATAAATTTGATTGTCATCCCCTTGAATATTTCTATACTTAGATAATAAATACTGTTTCTCACAATGAGTACTAGGTACCTACTTGTCATGTTTAATTATTAATTTATGACTTATCTAATTTATAAAAGTTGACGGTACAGATGCAAATGGCAGACACGCTCTTAGGCCTTATCATATGACCAGTGACCCGATGAGTTGCGAAAATAGTACACTAACTAACATATTTAATCATAATGTCTCCTCATAGCACATCATCAGCATGTTAAAAAACCGGTCAAGAGCGAGTCGGTCTCGCGCACCGAGGGTTCCGTACTATCATAAATTTAAATAAATAGGTATACCTAAACTGAAATTTGTTTCATCGGCGAGGCTAGATTCGTAAAGCTGCGTCCAGACTTGTGTCATGACATCGGACCGGACTCCGTGTCATCGTACAAGACTTGTTACGCTCAATGTGGACGGTCTAGGTTGTGCTGCCGTAACATTTTGGCGTGTCAGAACCAGAACACCGTGTCTTTATCATGCATCGCTAGTTTTGTTGGGCATGCGCTGTGGTAATACTGTATCAAAGAGACAATGTATTATAAAGACACGGTGTTCAGACACGCCAAAATGTTACAAGTGTAGACGCATGGTGTCAATCGAACAAGACTGCGTGGCAAGGCACCAGAACTGCTGAGTTCAAAGATGGAATAAAAAATAAAGATTATAAGTATTTAATACCTACTAGCTGTGCCCCCGACTTCGTCCGCGTGGAATTGTGACTTTCAGCAGCATTTTAAATTTTGAAGGCTAATTATTTTGCATATCCCAAGTAACATTTAGGCGCTGAAGTAAGAGTTATAATAAGTCTATAAAAGCGCTAACTAGAGTCTAAAGTGGTTTATGGGTGTTACAAATTGGTGTTAGAGCGCGCTCTAACCCTACTTTACCCCCGAATTAGGCACAATCTTTATATTACTTAAGGTTGTATAATGACGGTATACAAGAGTTATGGTAACTGGCTAAGAGGTACAATCAATGCTATAAGAGAGTTATGATAGCGGTAACAGGATCTCTTAGCGATACAAGAGGGGTAAATAAGCAAAAATTAACTCTGTTAGCGGTAAAATGGCAAAAATGGTTTTATATTACCTCTATGGGTGCTAAGCGGGCTACAGGTAGGAGTCAACTGACTCCTTAAGCGATACAGTAGAGATACAAAGGCGTTAATTATATTTTCAAGCGCTAAAAGGGAGGTAAATAAGTGATTTGTAACGGTCTGAACGCTATTCAAGATCCACAAAGGCGATAAAGGTCTCTCCCGCAAGAGTTTTTGATACCCGGAAAATATATTTTCTAATTTTGCGATCTAACAATAAATAATATTATTTTCAATGGCTATATAGTCGGTAACCTCAAGATGGTTTATATTAATCAATAAAAGTGAAATTGTTTTATGGTGCGAAAGGAAGCGTATTTTTGCTGCGAAGGTAAGTACACTGTGAATAAGTTACATATTTATTGGTAAATAATTCGAGCGCCCGATGTATGTTGTCTATTTACTGAAAACAAATGTTTTGTTTAATATGGAGTGACACATTTTTCATGTAAAAAAGTACAAAAAAATTGCCTTATTGATCTTATAATACTGTACTAGTAATATAAATACATACTAAAGCAAAATACTTCCTTACAACAACCTTGTAAATATTTTTTTTTATAACCATAATCTAATATTTCATTATCTCAACATGGCGAGCAAACGAATTTAGGGATCCGTAGTGCTCAAAACTTTAAACCATGTTTTGGACGAGTAGAATACAAAGAAGGAGGCAGATATAAAATATTATATTGTTTTAACAATTCATATTATATAATGATTTAAATACAATATTAGGTTTATAAACCTGTCTATAAGACTATTAAATATCGTGTTTGTTTACAGATTAGACCAAAATGCCATATTCTCGGCTTTATATCTCATCTCGCTCACACGCGCAGCCAGCCAATGAATGTGCAAGTAAGTACTTATCTAAATCAGTCAAAACAAAAACGCTCGTTCAGTCAGTCGATCCGCTGTTGCAATGATTTTATTAAAGAGTGTAGGTAACTGCAGTTTTTTATTTTTGGTTAATTTTGTAACATGTTTTATTTATACTTATGTCTAACTTTTTCTGTTAACAGGAAACATAATGACACACGATCACGAGTAACACGATCAATGAGAACTTTGACATCGACCATCTCGAAACCTACCAGATTTTCTTCACATAGTCAAGCAAGCCCCAGAAAGATTCTAATTCAGATTTTAAATTATTTTTTATGCATTCACAATGCAATTTTTGTAAGTATAGGAAAAATATGATAGTAAAAAACCACGAGCCCTATAAGTAGCTTTCAGGCGGGATCCCGCCTGAAAGCTACTATATCATATTTTTCCTATAAGATTCTAATTCGTTTCTTATGAATAAAATTTTGTTAATGTTTGCTCACAAACTTCTTTTTAAACTTATGTATTTTACTTTTTATATAACAAACCTAAAAAGCGGACCCATTCAGAGACATTTCATATAATGTATATGTCGCAGGCGGATGGTTGAATCCGCCGGATGGTTAAGTATGGCAGCATGTACCTCTCGGAAGTCCTGTAGAACACGTGATAGGTTAGTTAGAAATTTAAGGCGATCGCGAAGCGCAACGAAGCGATCGTCTTAAATTTCGTGGTTTTTTTGTGACTCCGTTAACTTGTGGGAAGATAAAATAGTTTACGGAAAAAATTATCGGCCTAGTAGGCGTTTAATTGAATGGCGAATTCAACCATTTGGCTGCGACATATATAATTGTAATAATAATTAAGTAAGTGTTAAACTAATAAATAACTTTAAGTTATATTGTAGATTCATAATGTACTTTTGTTGTCTTTTATAAATTCCTAATATTAAATGCGTTCACGCCACCATTACAAATGTATACAAACTTTGTACTGGCTTCTGGTGTAAAACCTCCGTAGTTCGAAACGTCAATTTTAAAAAAAGAAGAACAAAAGAATATCAGGATTGATGTTAGTTTTCCCACCACGAAATGTCATAATAACAAATTAGATTATTTATAATTATTATTGTCCACTGAATTGGAATAAACCATGCTGAAATTGTATAAAAGTTGTTTGGAACATCGCCGAATCCTACTACCTTAATATTTCAGAAGAGGGACGAAGAGCAAAATCCGTTAATACAACGAAATGTTTGCTCCACCAATGGCTCACATTTTAAAGATAAGTAACATAATTTTATCCTGTTTTTATTGTATCGACATCTATGCTAGACAAGTATGCATTAAAGACTGAAAAAAATAATATTATTGATTTCTTTTGTTTGAGAAATATATTTAACAAGTGATTGTAAGAAATTTGCTACGTAGGTACGTAAGTTTGGTCAAGGGAAACGTTTTGGCGGTATAAATAAACGGTTTTTTTTTGTTGATTTTTGATGTAGTTTAAGTACTACTTATTTGTTATTAAATGGCGTGAACATTATAAAAGTAAAAATTTTGTGTAAAATTTTGTTGTAGTAGTAAAAGAAATAAAATTAAAAGTAATCCTTTTGTAGGACAGACGAAGACATTAAGCCATACTGCCAATTCTTAAATATTTTTATAGTTTCTTAAATTTTCATAAGAATGTAGCTGTGTTACATTCCAATAATTCTTGGAGTTATTAGCATCAAGTATGTTGATATAATTTTGTTTGCCTTTGAAAACAATGCAGTGTTTTTTTTTTCAAGAAAGTGTACTTTCCTTTTTTTTTAATCTTTTATTTGCTTGGTGTAAGAGGTTAACATAATTTTGAAAGAAAATATACTTAAGGAAAATCTTTCAAAAAAATAGTAATGTCGTTATTATCCTTTTTGTTTCTTATTTAAAAGGTACAAAAAGTATAGCCTTTGAAAAACACTTAAAAAAAACGTCACAACATTAATAATAATTCTGTTAACTGTGCTAAGCTTAAGATTATGAAGAGCTATTAATAAAAACAAAACAATGCTAATAACCTGTGGCAGTTTCAGATGTCTAATTCAAGTGATAAGACCAGGGACCCCGGCACAAGGCCAAGGCGATCTCGGCGTACTAACCGGGATTGGAGGCAAGCTGGGTCGAGGCGAATTATGTATTCTCCGCACCTTAGCCGCGGTCAAGCAACTGAAGGTGACGAGCAGTCTGAAGGTGACGAGCAGTCTGAAGGTGACGTGCAGTCTGATGTAAGAGCTTGCATGTCGACGCCGCGGCCTTTGAGGGACGTGTTCATCACGTCGAAGTCGCTGCCACAATCGTCGAGGGAATTCTATCGACGACACAGCCGCCGATCAGACAGGCCAAGGGTGTAAATAATGTAACGAAGTATGACTTATTACTTACATGATTTTGAGTAAGTAATACGCTTATCTGTTACCAATTGTAACTTGCACAATTTTCAGGGTGTAAGTACGGATTTAAATGTTCTTTACATAAGTTTCAGGATGTAAACGACTTATGTATGCGTAAATTTCATATACTCAGCTATACTAATATTCCCTGAGGGCTTATCACAAGTTTCCACAGGTAGTAGGTACCCACATTGCTAAGTTATTATATCACAAGACAGTTTTAAAAGACAACGAGCCAAAAAAAAAAAAATAGTTGTTGATGTTAAATAATAGTTAATCTATATTTTTGAAAAATACAGTTATGTTATAAAAATAAACAAAAAAATAAAAAAAGTAAAGAATGAATAAGTTGACTACAGTTAAAAGGAAGTTATCATTTAGTAAATGTTTTAACTTATATTGAAACCGAAGTGATAAGTTTGTCTATGTCAATAATATGAGCATTTAAAGCCAAAGTATTAAATGAAACACATGCTCGTACAAAAATACGTTTTGCCTATAGTTAGTTTTTGCATGCGGCAAACACAGTAAGCTGGAGTTTCTGGGCGCGATCGAGTTAGCGCGAAGTCCTATATAATGAGCAGTATATCGATGCCGCTTGCTTTACCAAAGAGGTTTGGATAAATCAGAAATATTTCTACTTTCGTAAAAAAAAAAATATGGACAACATATAATCTGTTTCTTGTCGTTTTTTTGGATATAAATGACCATGTTGAGAAAATCTGTAATTAGCTAAAGATTAATTAGCTAAGAGCCTCTATGGCTCGTAAATTGTGAATAAATATTGGTTGAGTTTCGAAATAAGAAAAATAAAATATCATCATTTAAAGTTGAATCATTTAGAAGTAAAAAAAAAATAATAATATATGTATTAAAATAAATAATAAATACTTAAATGTTTAATTTTTCAATGTTCATGCAATGTACCTTAGGAAATACTTAAAAACCATTTTAATTAACACATTTAGCCGAGTAGATATCTACGCGGTGCATACAAACTACTAAAGCATGACGTCACTTAGGTAGCCTAGTAAATTAGTAGTTGGGGTAGTATGGAGCATTCTGAATGAGTCCAATTTGTTTGCATTTCAAAACTGTGATATCTTGGGAAGTTTTCATGCTGGCAAAATAATTCTTTTACCAATGTTTCTATTTTTGAGAGAAATGAAAAATAATAATTGTCATTATACTTACCTATTGTCTTAAACTAAAGAGTGTTCTGATACATTACACCTGCACAGGTGACACAACAGTAGCCTTAGAAATACAATTTATGACAAAATTATCAACATCAATGAAAAATAAGTCAAATCAAAATAAAACACCAATAAGACCATAATCATGAAATCATCATTAAATAATTATAAAAAAAAATACGATATACTTAAATTAAAAAAAAAACGAAACTGAAATGTCATTTTGCTATTTGAATTCAATGGTACATGGTAGTTATATACTTTGATACGAAAAAAAAAAAACGCGAAGAGTAATGAAATATATCCAAATTATTTTTACTAATGTCATTTTAACGAAAGCATTACACATGGTTGCGAAAGGGGCATCAGCACCTAGATTGGTGCGTGATTGTAGACCGCCCATAGGATGGCTAGGTAACGTGTAGGGTACTGAGATTGAAAAGTGTTCCAACAGATCACTTCAACTTTATGTAGGAAATGTAAATCAATCCCATACGTTCGCGAGCTTAGTGAGAAAAAAAAATAATATGGACACCAAATATGCCTTTGAGCATAGATATCATAACTGAGGTTATAAGATTGCTTTCCGTGGCAACCTTTATTTAAGACAGCACCAACTCTCGAAACCACTGGCTGTAACTCCTAGCATTTAAAGTGTATGATCTTGTTAGTTGTCCAAATAAATAAAATAAAATAAAAATAAAAAAAACTTGCGAAGTGTATTCTAACTTACTGCGAACGTATAGGATTTTGAAGTCTTTATGACTACAAAAAGCAGAGGACCAAGCAAAGATATCCGAGGAACGTCTTATGGAATAAACATAATTTAGAAAGAATAACCATTTAGAACAATAAAATTATTTGGCATCGTTCATGAACTTATTACATGATCCCCCTAATCAATTTGGGTGTGAAATGTGTGAATAATATAAGGTAGTTAACGATTATTACTTACATGATTTTCAGGGTGTGAGTAATATAAAGCGGTCACGACTTATGACTTACATGATTTTCAGGGTGTAAGTTATGTTAAGTAAGCCTAATTTCTTACATGATAGTCGGCCTTATTGCTCACATAATTTTCAAGGTGTGAGTGATATCAGGCAGTCACGACTTATGACTTACATGATTTTCAGGGTGTAAGTTATATAAAGTAGTTAGCCTTAGTACTTACATGATAGTCGGCCTTATTGCTCACATAATTTTCAAGGTGTGAGTGATATCAGGCAGTCACGACTTATGACTTACATGATTTTCAGGGTGTAAGTTACATAAAGTAGTTAGCCTTATTACTTTCATGATAGTCGGCCTTATTGCTCACATAATTTTCAAGGTGTGAGTGATATCAGGCAGTCACGACTTATGACTTACATGATTTTCAGGGTGTAAGTTATATAAAGTAGTTAGCCTTAGTACTTACATAATAGTCGGCCTTATTGCTCACATAATTTTCAAGGTGTGAGTGATATCAGGCAGTCACGACTTATGACTTACATGATTTTCAGGGTGTAAGTTGTATAAAGTAGTTACCCTTATTACTTACATGATAGTCGGCCTTATTGCTCACATAATTTTCAAGGTGTGAGTGATATCAGGCAGTCACGACATATGACTTACATGATTTTCAGGGTGTAAGTTGTATAAAGTAGTTAGCCTTATTACTTACATGATAGTCGGCCTTATTGCTCACATAATTTTCAAGGTGTGAGTGATATCAGGCAGCCACGACTTATGACTTACATGATTTTCAGGGTGTAAGTTACATAAAGTAGTTAGCCTTATTACTTTCATGATAGTCGGCCTTATTACTCACATAATTTTCAAGGTGTGAGTGATATCAGGCAGTCACGACTAATGACTTACATGATTTTCAGGGTGTAAGTTATATTAAGTAGTTAGCCCTATTACTTACATGATTTGCAGGGTGTAAGTAATATTAGGTAGTTTGCCTTATTGTTCACATGATTTTCAAGGTGTGAGTAATAAAAGTTAGTCACGACTTATTACTTACATGATTTTCCGGGTCTAAGTTATATAAAGTAGTAAGATTTATTACTCACATGATTTTTAGTGTGCAAGTAATATGAAGCAGTCAAGACTTATAAATTATACGACTTTTATGGTTAAAGACTCATACTTACATGATTTTCAGGATGTGTGTGAAAAATTTAATCATCATCAACATCCACTGCTGGACGTAAGCCTTTCCGAGTGCACGTCTTCTAGCACAATCCGTAGCTGCTCTCACCCAGCTCCTGCCAGCTACCTTACGAAGATGTCGCTCTACCCAGTCTCAGAGTGTTCTACACCTTGTTTGCCGATACGCGGTATCCACTGAAGAAGTAGTTTACCCTTTGCGATTATCGGTTCTGCTGCTAATATGACCGGCCCTTTGCCATTTCAGTTTACTAATCCAGAAGACTGCAAATTTTATGATAGTTTAAGATAGATAATATAGAGAAGTTACGCCTTATTCTGTGCATGATTCAGGGTGTAAGTAACGATTTTAATTTTGTGCTTATATTTTAGGGTGTAAACGATGCGATGTGTAAATTTCATGTATATACTCAGTTAATTTTAATAAACTAATGTAATACTCACTTAAACTAAATGATACTTGTTGCTTACTAAATTACCTCAATGTGAGATAATATTTTATAATTTTCGCGATTTCCAAGGTGTTAATAAGATAAAGTACCTAGTGAACAAGTAATAACTGCATGATTTGTAGGCTACATAGACTACAAACCTAACATAGGCTTTAAGATACTTATTAACAAATACTGTAAGTACCTTTATTTTTAGCAAATAAATTGTTTATTCTAAAATCTAATCTAGGACGTATGTAATATGATTAGTTATCTCATTTTACTAATAAGTGGTCATTGATTTGTATTTATTATGAACGAACGTGTTTTGTAGCGATTATTGAAAATTGACATCATAGCATAAGTGGTTTAAGTTAATATGCTTATAAGTAATGTAAAGATTCATTTTTTTGTAAAGTAATTGAGTTCATCGTGTAATAATTAAAGTGTTCTGTTAGGTATTAACAATTACTTAAAACTTTGAGAATGCACTGCTTTATACATAAGTACCTACCTACCTATACAAAATATAAAATGTATTATTAATGTATTATTTCTTCTATACTAAGACCGCCGAGAGATTTCCAGTTCGACAGCTGTCAAAGAAAATATACCGTTTCATTCAAAAGTTAACTTTACTCCAATGAAATAACGAAACGTCAAATCGGAATTCTTTGAGTGGCCTTAGTTTGACATAGTATTTAACACGCGAGGACACGTCTTAATTAGGATGGCCGAGCTGTTAAACTAATAAATAACTTTAAGTTATATTGTAGATTCATAATGTACTTTTGTTGTCTTTTATAAATTCCTAATATTAAATGCGTTCACGCCACCATTACAAATGTATACAAACTTTGTACTGGCTTCTGGTGTAAAACCTCCGTAGTTCGAAACGTCAATTTTAAAAAAAGAAGAACAAAAGAATATCAGGATTGATGTTAGTTTTCCCACCACGAAATGTCATAATAACAAATTAGATTATTTATAATTATTATTGTCCACTGAATTGGAATAAACCATGCTGAAATTGTATAAAAGTTGTTTGGAACATCGCCGAATCCTACTACCATAATATAAGATTGAGAAGATGTAAATTTGTTTTAAACATAAAAGTAAAAATAAACAGATTTTCGTTTTATTATCTTTCCATTACTAGAGTTTCCATTAGTAAAGTATTTATATTATGAAAACAAACGGTACAGTTCAGTACAGTATTTTTTAATTAATTTCTTTTTCCTCTACATCTCCTTTAATAAACAGATACACAAATTCACTTTTGCATCGTTATTTTTATCCAAAAAAGGTTTTAGATTGTAGAAAACTAGCTGCCATTACTAACTAGATATCATTTTGAAAAGCATGTACGGGACCTTCAGGCTCACAGGAAACTCGCGCTTCACTGCTTTCCATAGGAAAGAGGACGTATTTTCAAATAGAGGAGTTCAAAATGCGATAATATTCTCTGATCAATTTCTGTCTATTTCCACCAGTCCTCATTGATTTTTCCAAGTATTTACAACAATTTTTGTTTTTTTTTGTTGCGACGCCATTGTCAAAAACAAGTGGTCAATATAAGAAATACAGTAGTGACCTTAAGCGTTATTACTTTACCTTTAGTCACAAAGAAGTAACAATAGACGCTAGAGGATCTGATATAGCGAAAAATTATACTCCTATTTGACTTAAGGTAATGCAAGAGAGTTTTGTATAACATCAAGGATCTGGTTCTATATAAGATTAAATAAACACCATTGTAAAGCTGGTAGCGCTTATTAACGCTATTGTGCAACTTTAGGTTCTTGTAAAGAGTTTAATATCACCTGCATAGCACTTTTGGAGGTAGTAGCTAATTCTTATTCTTATTTAGATCTTAGAGTTCTAAGATTCTCTTAAAGCTATAACACAAAATGCTGTGCATGTACAACAGTGTTATAGATTTGCCATAATACGTCCATAACCTTTAGGCTCGCCTAATTGTCGCCCTTGTAACTCTGTATTATAAGTAGAAGTGATATACGTTACTTGCTTACGCCACTTTATCGCCAATAGTCATAAGTGCTGCTACTGTAATGCCTTTGTAGCCCACTAAGTAACAAAACAAGCTCTAATCGTTGCCTAAATGTTTGTTTATACTTTTGACGACCGATTTGGCGCAGGGGTAGGCTACCCACCTTCTGCGCCAGTGGTCTCGGGTTCGATTTCCGAACAAGACAAATAGTTGTATGCATGAACATGTCTATTTGTCTTGGTCTGGGTGTTTTCTATGTATATTAAGTATGTATTTACAAACAAAAAGTATTTAAGTATATATTTATCCGTTTTCAAGTTTTCCATGATACAGTTTCGTAATGAAATTAAAATGGGCTTAGATAATTGGTGTGAATGTAAGAAGTTATTTATTTATTTATTAGTTATTTATATACGCTTTAGGCCGTCCAGGTGTCGCAAAGGGGGTGCATAAAAATAACACTAACTATTTTTTCAAAAAGTGAAAAAAATCATAGCTTTCGAAAAAAGATCTAAGACGAAAAAACAAAAAGTTATCTTTATTTTGGAAAAAAAAGTTTTTTCTGCCGCTTCGCCGGCCGCTGCCTTCGCTCGCTCGGCTCGCGCTGCGTTTTGGTCACAGTTCTAACTTAACCTAACCTAAAACGACTGTTAGGATCTCTTGGGCTCGGGGGGCGGCGGCGGGGGGCTTAGCCCCCGAGCCCTCTTGGTGGGGGGGCTGCGGCCCCGTCCCCCTGCTCCTCTGTTTTCATCCATTTGAACTGAATTCAGAACTTATAAAGTAAAAAAAAATTTTTGAATCAACAGATCCTAAAAAAAATTTTTTGTTTACCATTGGATGTCTCTCAAATACCTCCGGGGTTCTTAAAAGGGTATCAAAAATTTCAATAGATTTTGGCTGCGACGCACCGTTTTCGAGATATTGACATTTTTATAAAATAATCATCTTCTGTACTTGTATTTATTCTGTGATGCCGGCACATGTCACGACCTGATCCATTCCTATCCCGTGTCTGTATCTGTGTCATCTGGCGTACTTGTACGCGTGTCATAAACACAAGTGTGGACGTCTCCTTGACACGCGAACAATTGCGAAATCCTTTGATAAAAACCGACTCTCGATGGATCGGCTCGTAACACGTAACTTCGATGCGTAACAGCACACAGACCAGCGTCCACACTGCACCTTCGTAACTCCGTACATTGTCCGTACATTTATCTGTGTCTAGCAGTTTCTTCCAGTGTTCGGAATGGATTTGAAGCTTGTAACATGTACGCGAACTTGTTCGCGTGTCAAAAGACGTCCACATTATCCATTCTGACACGCGTGTCTGACACGGTACGGGGTAATGTTCGGTGCAATGTTACAAGTCTGGACGCAGCTTTAGTGTATTTGAGGTGTAGAATATTGCAGTTTTAGGTCAACGCCAGCTCTTGACCGATAGTGGAACAAATATAATTGTTGTTGATGATTTCTGAAAAGTTTACTATTTAGAGACATCCTTTTATTTTTCCTGTACTTAATCTTTACATAAATTTCTTTAACATAAAATAATTTCAGATTTTTCTCATGCAAACTTCGGAGATAAGGGGAGGAACGGTATTTTTTTTACATTTTTCATCAAAAATCGAAAACTTTGCAACTTAGGAAAAGAAAAAATGTTTGAGAAAGTGCAATCAGCGCTCTTTCATAATTATGATACCTCATATGCCTTAGTAGCCCTACTTTGAATTATGAAGACCCCCTTCCAGTCTCTGTTGCAAAAAAAAAATATAAATATTTTTATTTCTCTTATTTGCAAAATAGAATAGTTAAATAGCATTATTAGTTCTCGAGATGTCCATTTGTGACATACAGACAAAGCTAGGGCGTTTGTGCACTACACTGAATTTTACTGATCCGGCGGCGCGGTCCGTTTTTTTACGGACCGGCGTGGCATGAAAAACACGGATGAGTAGCTTGTGCACTTGTCCGGTTTTTTACTGGCCGGGGCAGCGCAGTGATCTCTTTGAAACTACACTCTACGGACGCGTTTTAAACGAGAGGAATAATGAGTTCCTTGGAACGTCGGCAATTACTTGCTTTATTGCTTTATGTACGAAGACGTAGAAGAGAGAAAGAATTTTGGGTTCATCCTCTTATCAGTGAAAGGTACCTGACAGGGTCATTTACCGAAATCACAATCAATTGAGGCAGGATGAAAAATTATTTTTTAACTACTAATGTCTAGGGTGATATGGTAAACAGCTGATCAGTGGGGCACACTCGATAACGCACACTTCTAGCATAATTACTGTATGTAGTGTCTTTGCGTTTGTGAGCAAAGAAGCTCCCACGCAAGAAAACCCCTCTGCTCTTGTCGCACGCGCGCTATCGTGTCAGGTGGAAGATTGAGTGTCAGATTTTGGAACGTGGTGCGAAAAACAATATTTACGTAAATTGCAACTTTGTTTATATTTAAATTCCATAACATTTCTTTACTGTGGTATGAAACAGTTTACAGTCTAACATTTTTTTCTATTCAACCTAGTAGAATTCTAGTTTTTATAATTTTAATTTAATATTTTATTAAAAGATGACCCCAAGGTCTAAAGTTGATCTGATCATAGTAGTACACAGTTGATCTTGATCGACTGTGTACTAGTACGATCATATTATTGTACATCATTTAAGGCGGAGACAGTACCTATTTACATTTTACTGCCATTAAATATTTTAATGGAAATTTTCTTAGGATAAGTGATGAATAACAACAATTATAACGATTTTAAATTGTTTATACATGATATATATCCTTACTTACTCTCTTATATTGTCAAAACTGAGCGTTTAATTTTTTTTAAATAGGCTCCAATACGCCGATGACGTTAGCGCCAATTTATGTAGGTAAAGTAGCGCTAGCGTTAAGGTCATTGGCTTAGCGCAGCTCCTTAGAGAAAGATAAATATGTAAAGAAACTTTACAGAACCCCCCCCCCTTAAAGTTTCCTTACAAAATGAAAAATACGCCTATTTTCTTTTTTGCCTTTCTGAAAACTTTGTCATGGTACTTCCTAAGGTGCTTCGCCTTAATAAAAGTGTTGTAAGTATTTCCGATCAATTTTTAATTATCAAGCAATAATAAGTACGAGTTAATAACAATTTGATAATTATTATGTTTTGCTTACATTTGGAAAATGAAACATTTAGAAAAAATCGACCCGTCTCACAATCAGCTCCGATGGGACTCGAACCCACGACCTTTCGCTTTCCGGAGAGCAGTCGCCCGGAAAGCGAAAGGTCGTGGGTTCGAGTTTCCATTTTTCCGTAATAAAAATTGCATTGTGAATGCAAAAAACTAAAAATTAAAATAACTTTCTTACATTTTCACAAATAAACACTGAAATATGACGATTTTTTTGGTTTTTTATGAAATATAAATTCCTGACACAAATGCTTCATTTTCTATGAAAAATCCCTTGATCGACTGTTCCCCATTGGCCGATCTACTGTGCACCACCCCTGGTACACAGTCGATCAAGTCCCATTTTTTTTTTTAATATTTTTATTTATTTTTTGGCTACAGATACGTCTTTGAAAGATAATTTTTCTAAAAGTAGAATAAACAACCTCTAAGTCACATATATTTCAAGTCATTACATGTAATAGTTTCCGAAATACAGCCGTCTAAAAAAAAGTGATCAACTGTAAACCACGTGACCCTACAGCTAGCTATACTATAACAAAAAAAGTTTCATCAAAATCCGCTAAGTAATTTTTGCGTGAAACACGGACAACAGACAGACAGACAGACAAACAAAAATTTCAAAAACCATATTTTTGGTGCTAGATATATTACGTGTTATTGGTGAGAAATAATATTAATACTAAATAACTTCTTAAATTCACACCAACTATCTAAGCCCATTTTAATTTCATTAAGAAACTATCATGGAAAACTTGATAACGGATAAATATATAATTAAATACTTTTTGTTTGTAAATACATACATATTATACATAGTTAACACCCAGACCAAGACAAATAGACATGTTCATGCACACAAATATTTGTCTTGTTCGGGAATCGAACCCGAGACCACTGGCGCAGAAGGTGGGTAGCCTACTCCTGCGCCAAATCGGTCGTCAATCGAGAAAGGCGCTTGAATTTATTTTGGCGTGCGTTAATTTATTTGCGATAACTCCTAAGGTATTCATTTGAATTATATGGTGAAAAAGAGTAAAATAATGTGCATGAAATTCTTAAAGCAACTAACGTATTTAGATTGATAAGGGTTAATACTGTATCCGTTTAAATAGCTTTCCAAATTACCGCATTGTTCGTAACCGTTTTTTAAGAGATAATATGGCTATAATATGCTATCCTTAAAAGATAGACCTATGCTATCGCGGACTTTTTTGTAGATCTATAGAAGAGGAATATCCCAACATGCATTATTTTTTTAAACCTCGAAAGGATTAGGCAGCGTTTTTGCAGAAAGCTCCCGGGCGGCTTGCCGTTTGCCGGCACTTTCGACAATTATCGTTATATTTCTACCAATTTACACAAAACTTTCATAAATTATATATTAAAACCTTCCTGAAGAACCACGCTACCTATTAGTGAAAACCGCATGAAAATCTGTTTCTTAGTTTTAAAGATTTAAGCATATATAGGGACAGACAGACGGGAAGCGACTTTGTTTTATACTATGTAGTGATATATGATTAAAATACAACCATCCGTTTTTTTCCGGACGGTAAAATTCAGTGTAGTGCACAAGCGCACATATGTTTTTCATTGCCGTCATCTCGGAACGGAAAAAAACGGTCCGGAATGGGGAAAAGTAAAATGACGGACGGTAAAATTCAGTGTGGTGCACAAGCGCGCATATGTTTTTCATAGCTGCCATATCGGTCCGTAAAAAACCGGATCGCCGGATCGGTAAAATTCAGTGTACCACTGAATTTTACCGATCCGGAAAAAAACGGATGCTTGTATTTAATTAATTACTAATATAAATGATTAATTATTAAAATACAAGCATCCGACTTTTTCCGGATCGGTAAAATTCAGTGGTAGTGCACAAACGCCCAAAGTCTCACCATAAGGGCGGCCAAACACGAACTGCTCGAGCTAACGGCTGAACGACGTACAGGGACCGCTCGAGCGGACGTCGTCAACTGCTCGAGCAGTCGGTTGCTGGCTGCTCGAGCTGTCGCCACCAACCGCTCGAGCAGTTGACTTTCTACCGCAGTCGAGTCATGGATTCTGATGAGGAAGCACTGCTTTTGCTGCTTCTGCTCAAGTGGAGACAACGGCGGCGACGTCAAAAGAGAAAATTTTGGGTTCATCAAATTTTGGAATTAAGAGAACAACATGGACAATACCATCATTTGTTTATGGAACTTAGAAGAAAGACAAATGAGACGAGACAGAGAGACATACAGACGCCGCAAGGCCAGGAGAGAACGGAAGGGGGAGGTCGGAGAGCTGTCGACTGCTCTAGCGCAGTCAACGGCTCGAGGAGTCGGTGTATGCCTCGCGACCGGTCGGCACGATGGAATTTCGTCATGTACCTATGTAGTTGACGGCTTGAAGTGGTCGCGACTGCTCGAGCAGTCATGTATACGGCAGCGAATGAATGACTATAGTTCACTGCGCGGTCGCGGCTTCAAGCAGTCGGTCTTAACTGCTTGAAGCAGTCCGTGTACGGCTGGCCTAAGGGTTCCTTTTTTACCATTTTGGTTCGGAACCCTCAAAGCAATAAAAAAAAAGATACCTAGGTAATCTATTATAAAGTACATAAGGTGGGTGGACCATAATTACATGGAAGGCCAAGCTCTTTGCAAGGCCAATTAATATGAAGTCGTAGTTTTGCCATTCGACGACAATTTCATCAGAGTACTTCACAGATCACCTGTAGTAGCAAGCTATGGTATTACACACTAATCTAATAGGTTGCGCCGCAATTTTGTCAGCAGGTACAGGGTGCCTACCTACCATCAACTCTTATTGCGGTTTTGTTTAGGACCTAAATTGAACTGCTTCGCCTTATTCGTACCACGACAGCTTAATATCAATGACAGCGATTCAGTGATCATTCAATGACATTTCACAGCCGCTAAGCTGTCAAGAACTCTTATTTGACTTATAACCCGGTCGATTTAACATCACACCTGCAGGTTATACCCGCCCCTCTCACTCTCTGGGCATGACAGAATCGAGTGAAAGAGACGGGTAGAAGAAATAAGGACACACATCGTTCGGTCATTCATATTTAGCAATTCATTTGCGATCCAGTTTTTAGAAGGTCATAGTACGAAAGAAAGCAATTCATTTTAGGAACCTATTCTGCATCGCGCTATTTTTGAATCGCTGTCTTAAAGTTGATAGTAGGCACCCTGTACGGCCCCTCGCTTAATAAATTAATTGTCGACCGTGGAAGCATAGTCGTTAAAATTTTAATACCTACTCAAAAAAAATTCAATACAAAAATGAAAGATTTCGAGTATTATTATTATTATACTTTCTTTAAAAGCCAACAATGGATAAATTATAATTGAAAAATACAAATAAATAAAATAAATTAAAATTAAATTGGATACCTACCTAATAGATCATTAACAACAGAATTACATTATTAGCCTGTACGTATACCATGTCACAGTGATACACGTACTGGCAGTCAAAACGTTCGGCGAAAGCGCGCAGGATACTTTTCGGGCTGGCCCGCACCCTGCGCAAAAATGCCCTGTACCTACCTACCGCGCATAGATAGGGCGCTAAGATAACTAAGACCAGCCCCCCTACCGCCTACGCATCGTGCCATCCTTGTCATGTCTTAACACATTTGGTATGGCATGACAAGGACGGCACGATGCGTCGTAATTGGCTTCAAGCCGACGGTGCTTGGGCGGTAGGGCCCCAGGCCTTGCTAACGGTTCGATGTTGCTGTGATGCTGTATGTGAGGCACGCTGCAATATCCACCTACTGTTTTCGTCGAACCCTGTTAAGCAAAAGCAATAGTCCTGCACTGGGCCCGCGCGGTGAGTCACGGTCACGGCCCATTCTCTTTATCCATTCATACGTTTAGGAATGCATGTGCCCACAGTGTGGACATTAAAATGATTGATGACGCACAAGCTTCAAAAGTCTCCTTGCTTTTACATATAGATTATACTTTTACTATGCCTATAGTTAGGTGGTTCTGTTCTGTATAGGTAGGTAGATACTACGAACTACGCGCCTTCGTCGTAATTGTAAAATTTTTGGTCCTTCGGATCCCGCCAGCTAAGAGCTATTAAATACATCACTAATACTAGATTTCAAAAAAACCACAAAGTACAAACTATAATAAATAACAAGAATCAATAGAAAAATATCAAAAATATTTATTCAACACACAATATTGGCAGTAATAAATACAATAATTTATTTATATCATAACATACACGTAGGTAACAAACATAATAAATTATAAATTGAATAAATAACAATTTGCCTTTATTACAAATAATATTTCTACAAAAACAAATAAATATTGTGAGGACATTCCTGTTAACATATTAAATAGGTGTTAAATCTCATTGCATTATTTTAATTATCAATAAACATAGTGCATTTTTTTCGAGATAAAATGGCAATAAATTAGAATATCACCTTTTTTGTTGTTATCGCTATTAAAAGACGCCTAGAATACTCTGCATCACTTACAATGTTTTAAATATAATGGCGTTTAATGTAATCGTAATAAGAAAAGAAAAAATGCATAATTAATAGCTGTGTCAATGGTTGAGTTAAAGTCGCTTGAACTATGCTAAACAGTAGTTTTAATTTGAATTTCTAATAGAAACTATTTCTGAACTATTTACATTGCATGTGTAGATTGTAGATTGAACAATAATTGAGTACTGATGATATTACGTGTAAGTACGTGATGTTATGCACTAGAAATGACTACAGAATACTACACATCATTCTTAAAAGTTTAACAACGGAAATAGCTCTGGCATACACGAAATAAGGTACACTTCTCAAGGTTATCACGCTGTACGCTTTCATTTTATTTTATATAAATTTTATAACACTTAATTTTAAATATAAGAAGAATCTTTTTGTGTTACTCGAATAAACATGATTATGATTATTATGATTTGGTTCAGTCAAGTTTTTTCGAGAACAACGGTTTGACACAGAAAATTGGTACAGCTACCGTTTAAATGTATATGTCGCAGGGATTTTGTCAAAGCCGTGATATTATAATTCCACTAGTGAAATTATAATTTCTCGTTAAATTATGAATAGACAGTACGAGACAGTATGCACACGCACGGCTGCGAGCTCACGAATTTGCCTCGGAAAAGTCCTGTACTCCTCGGAAGTCCTGTAGAACACGTGATAGGTTAGGCTCGCAGCCGTGTGCATACTGTCTCGTACTGTCTATTCATAATTTAACGAGAAATTATAATTTCACTAGTGGAATTATAATATCACGGCTTTGACAAAATCCCTGCGACATATACACGAAATTCAGACTGATCCAATAATTGATGAAATTGGATATAGATATAACTAAATTCCACGTGAACGAAGTCGCGGGTAACAGCTAGTAGGTATTTAATAAATTGGTAATTATTACAGTATTACAATTGGTTAGTCTTATAAACCACGTCATTATTTTTATTCACGACGGGGTAAGCACTTGGCCTTCATGACTCCAGATGCTAAGTGATGATAAGGCTGAAGGTAGAAGCGCACACTCCCGGAATCCTCAATCACTGAGTAACTGGCTATCTTGATATGTTATTTACATATTATAAAATACAAATGCGTATTTTATTTACGTAAGTATTCAATTGTTGTTATTAGTGTATAACTTAACTTATTACACATTTTGAATGTTGGATTTAGTAAGATACGTAAGTCATTTTTATAATACTACTATTGTAGGTACTATTTATTTGTAGCGTACAAATGATCTCCTTCCGTCACTGACGATCGTACTATCTACATATAGTACTCACTTTAGGTACAGAATGTTAACCGCAAATGACCCACAATTGGCCCGACAATTTTGCAATGCCCTCATTTCCTTTCTGCTATGATACTCTCAGATCTTAAGATTCCTGCCATGTGAACGAAAACAAATGGTATTTGTGACATCTGAGGGCTGAGTGTAAATTAGTATGTGCAAACTATTTGAATTAAATACTGATAGATACATCTTAATATTAAAGTAAGATCTAAAGTAGAATTCTTAACGCGAACGCGACAGTAAAGTTTGCTCAATGAGAAACTAACACTAGGGGTACATTTGACACTGCATTTACTACACTAACTTTCTATTAAGTTAAAAGCAATAAAACGTATTATTAATCTACCCTAGGTGTTTATTAAATTATCTTCATCATCAACTTTAATATCTGTTAGTCACTGTTAGTTTTCGTGGAAAAAACAACACAACCAAAAAGTAACTATTATTTTTGCACTCTATCTTGTGCATCATAAGATAATTGATCTTTATATTTAGCATCGTCACTTTTTATTATGAATAATTTGCAGTTCAATATAATTGATTAATACTTAAAACCTTTAAAAGGATCAAAACCATCAGAATGTTTACGTAGACAACAACCAACACTTATTGCTATTTTTATTAAATATTACCTAAGGTCATGCAACTTTGTTGTATTTAATATTGCTTTAAAAGCACTGAAAAACAGGAATGCACACATATCATATCACTATGATAATTAATAATTGAAAATATTTAAATATCTACAGTTAATTATATTTAACTATAATTTGCTGGTCAAGTGCAGAATAAATCTTTCTGTATTTTCCTACCCAGCATCTTTCTCGTCAATTTTTGTGATTTACAAGGACTATAATCTCAGTGGGAGATTCCGAGAAGAAAAAATATCCAAATAGATATACAAAATTATATTTATAATATTAAATTTAAATTCTCGCAATATAATGATGAAAATAATATTTTATTCTCAATATTAAAATCGTTTGTGATTATGTAAAATCATAAAATTATTAAAACAGTATACTTACTTAATTTAATAGAATGAACAATTTGAAAACCTATTATTACATAGTATTATGTATTTGTGGTTGCTGTGTTTATTATTCATGAGAATCGATAAAAAGGTTTAACTTTCAAGTTAACCTGCCCCCTGATCCACAAACCGTCGGAAACGAAATCGGATTCGAATTCTCTGCTTTGCCTTTGTCTATTCTATAGTGAGTGAAAGAGACGGTGTATACATTCCGCTGTCGGGAACGTTTACGACGGTTTGTGAATCAAGGGGCTGATCTTAATTCAACCATTTTTTACAACATAAAAGGTTCCAAATGAATCGGCTACTTGTAGGAATCACTTTTTAAAAACCATAATTTTTTCCTGTGAAAATGCCCTAAAAAAATCTTTGTACTTTGTACCTTTTGAGATTTCTGTGTGTATTTCAGTGTTAAGGCCTAGAAGGCAGCCTCGAAAGCTTCGCTTAAATCTTTAATGAGGTCATCTACGTCTTCCAGGCCTACTGACAGCCTGATCAAGGAGTCGGTTATACCTAGCTCGGCCCTTTGAGCCGCAGGAACTGAAGCGTGGGTCATCACAGATCTGAAACAAGTAATAAAAGGACTTGGTAGTTTATAGGATATTATATAACACTTGTTATTACAACAAAAGATATACTATAAAATTTTATCTGAAGTTGATTATACATTGCAAAACAATTGTAAATATTTGTGTCTTACACAATCGTTACATATGTATTGCACGATTTGAGTCATAATAGGTCTTTACCTATGAAATTGCCGTTTTGTATGGAGATTTCTGTAATTATTTTTTTTCCATACTAACGTTTTTGTTATTATTTAACGACTAATATTATGTAAATTTACAAAATTTTACACACGTATTTATGGACATTTTAACTACTAAATGACACATTCGTTAAGAGAAAAAAAAATTTTTTTCACTAAGTTACAACTAATAAAGTACAAAATTCTGGAAACAAAAATAGTCGTAACTTTCGGAATAAGTTTTTTCTATGTAAATAATCAAATATCGTGGTTATTAAATTATCAAAAGTTGCTCGATACGGTCTTAATGTAACGCAATATTAAAGAAATTATATATTTCTAATATTATAAAAGTTGTTAAGTTATATGTACAAAAGAAAAAAACGGCAATTTCATATGTAAAGACCTATTATAAAAATAATTGTGAGCGTTACCTAGGCAAAATTTGAAAACCCTTAAATTATTTATAATGCCTAAAGCATTCTACCGTTTTTTAATATTTAAAAGTCGGTTTACGGACGATGATAATTTTACGTGATAACGTAAGGTCGATAATCTTTACAGCTAATTTGATAATTGAAACAAGTATTATGTTAGCAAAAATGTTCAAAACTAATTTGATTATTAAAAATATGCCGCTGTCTCTCTTCTAGTCGGACGCATAGCGCGAGTCAGCTGCGCATAGTGCCATCTAGTAATGTAATGTAATGTACTAATTTGAGCTAAATAATTAAGGTTTCTCCTCAGAGTCATCAGGAACTCAGGATCTTCCATTATCTTAGTTTGATAGTTTTCCCTTTATGTGGTCATTAAACCCAACCCCTGTACCAAATTTCAGGACTCTAGGTTTATGGGAAGTACTAGTTCTATTTTTGAGCTCAGGCGGAACGTGACATTGCATCATGCTTTTTCGTGAGTGCAGCCAGCGTTCATCGATTTATAAGACGTTATCACGTCAAAAATGCGACGGTAAAACTTACGGTAATTCGGCTAAACTTTCGTATCCTCCCAAACTTTCGGCTAGTGTGAATATTTTGAGGGAGCTCAACAACTTGCGCGACTCTTTCAAGCCTCCGGAATGGTTGAAACTGAAGACGCCCGAGTGACCACTGGTCTGTTTCTTCGCTATTTCATGCTGCGGGTGTGATGGAAGACCTATAATAATAAATAATTTAGTTAGAAAAAAGTATTTGACCTGCCAAACCACAGCCTGTTTTGACGCAGTTCGCCACTTTCACAAAACGTCATTTCATTTTGTCACAAATATTCTGCAAAAGTGACGTTTTGCGAAAGTAACGAATTGCGAAAGTGACGACCAGCGTCAATACCCCAAACTAATTCATACCATTATGTATACTAGTAATTATCTTCCAAGTAATGATTTTATCGACTCCTTTATGTGGTAGCTTGAAGGACAAAAAATGTGAAAATATTCTTTGTTTGTAGACAAGAGATAAGAGCGACGAAGGTTATCGCGACGCAAAAAATTAAGATTATAATTTAATGAAGATAATTTCAGTGAAAACTAATGCTCTTCTTACCAGGATGCATGACTTCTGTGACTTTGGGGTGTTTCTCTAGCCATTTGGCTAAAACTAAGGAGGACTCCCGGTGGCGCTCCATGCGAAGCGCTAGCGTCTTCAAACTTCTGTTTACCAGGTAGCAGTCAAACGGCGACGGGACCGCACCCATGGCTGAAAAAAGATAAAATAAATATTGGCAAAGTCTAATATGGGACATACAGTTGTATTAAATAACATATAGTTTAATATTATAAAGGACATACAGTTGAATTGCTGACCCATTATATCTCGGAGATACCTAGGTACATAAGGAAAATATATATTTATTTATTGGTAAATTAAAGCAGTGGTTTTTTTCTATGCGAACTCAAAACAAAAGTCAAGGCCGGTCAAGACGCGGGTATCGCTGTTAATTTCATTCATATGAATAACGCTTTAACAACTTATTTGCTTTGAGTTTTGATTCAAAAACAATACCTACTGAATTGACGCGTTCCTATAAAAGGTCAAAATAGAACTAGGTGTTATTGTTGATCGAAGTCAAAATAATATTATTTTCCTCTGAAATGCGCATGCTTTCCGCATGACGACATTAATTTGTTTTGATTTCAATATTCGTAATCGTAATATGCCCGTTCCATTAAATCGCGTTAGGTAGTGTTTAAATGTATTCTTTGATTAACAAAAGCCTAACTTAAAACTTTTACGAACTCGCGCGTAATGATTGCTTTACAAATATACCTACCATTCATTCAAAAAGTTTGTTTGGTTAAAGCGTGTATCTCTAGAACTACCAGTTTTAAGAGGATTGTGTAGCAAACGGTCTCCATACAAACGGCGATATCGTTTTCCATGTTGTTGAAATTAAGCACTAGGGCTGTAAGTTTTTTTTCACACTTATGCTCTGAAATGTTAATATTATATTTGAGAAAAGAATGCAGTACGTGGCACTTTTCCGAGGTAAACATTCTAAATTTGAAAATCACTGCAGTAATGAATTTCAGTACTTACTTACTGCACTGATTTTAGTGCAGTAAGTAAGTACTGAAATTCATTACTGCAGTGATTTTCTATGGTACTACCAACTTTTTTTCTTTATTTTTTCTTTAGTTATGTATAAAAACAGAAAAAGCAAAGGGACATTTGCACCATACAGCCACATTATTATTATATCATAATTAGGTTAACTTTTTTTTAAATACGGTGCGCACAGAGTATATTACTTCGTATTGTACCACAAGCGCTATGTCACAGAATAATATGGCTATGTACCCTTAGCACCATGAAGCTCGACTTAATACTGAGTTACCTCAGTATTAAGTCGAGCTTCATGCTTAGCACGAACATCAATCGAAAAAACAAAATGAGATTTATCATAGACAAAATATGCCTTTACGAGTAATTTTGTATGGGAAATATATACAGCGCCATCTACCGCCCAGAAGCGGGTATTGAAGTTGCGCATTTTAGTAGCAAGTAGTAAGTATCAATAGGCTGTATGACCGTTCCACATGGCCTCACAAACCAATATTAAAAAAACGGCGGGAATGATTTTCAGCGGTTGATTTTAGATTTGATATCAATACAGTTTATTTATATTGTGTAATAAATTATCAAAATGAGTTCTGCCAATGAAACATATACTTATACAGACATTGTATGTACCTACTCCACCAAAATTGAGAGCAGAAGCAAAATGAATAATATAAAACTTACTGCCAGCAAAATCAAAAGAAAGATATATGAAAACCTACGATCTGATTTGTAAAAGCGAAAAAAAGGCGCATACGTTTTCGGAATCTGTGTTGTTGGCGTATATTAATGATACATCATTAAAATAATATTATTATGGGCGATTTATACATAAGTGTGCCCGGGAAAACAATAACATTTACATTTAATAATTGCCCGAACATGTGTGATATAAATTTTAATAAATATTATTTAGTTAAACAGTTTTTTTTTATTTCCTCGCATTTCTTGAGAAAAGCACTATACAAGCCTTGTACGGTAAGCAAATTACCTTGCCTCGAATGATTAAAGCCCTCGCCTGCGGCTCGTGCTTCAAACCATCCTCGACAATGTAATTTCTTACTTACCTGTCCTCGGCTGTAATATACTATTTAAATAAACATTGATTTTAAAATATTGGCACTTTTTTGCTTTTGTTGAGAGTGTGAAAAACGTTATCGCAGTTTGTATGGAGACTGTTTGCTACACAATCCTCTTAAATATTTATTATAAGTAACTAGTATAGATACATTTCCCGTTTGCATAGGTAATAGCCCATTTCATCATCCTTGTCGGTAACATAACAATAACAGGTGCATTGAGTATCAGCTATTATCATAAACCAATATTTTGAATGACAATGATAACGCTGTACCGTTGTGTTATCACAAATTAACGCTAGGTCTTAGCAGATGTAACGCTGGAGTAAGTATCACGAAGTATTCCGCAAGCATTGTGCGGTATAGGAACATTGATGTTTTTATCTGAATTATACTTTATCGATTAATAATGTTGTTGATAACTTGATAAGAATGATAAGAACTGACGAACAGATCACGTAAAGCTAATGTAGTGTTGAGTTGAGTACCTATCTCAAAATTATTATCTCTGCTAACTAAAAGAACGCAATTACTTACATCTTGCGTTATTTTTATGTTTTAAGTCACCTTTTTAGTGTTTCGTAGCTGAGTGGCAAACAACGGAACCCTTACGTATACCTAACCTAGATTCGTCATGTCTGTCTGTCTGTCCGTCCGTATGGTCACATCACAACCATTTTATTCCAAAAACTACTTACGCAGTTTGAACTTGGTAGATAGATGTAATCTGTAAACCGCTTTATGATTTTTACTCAAAATAAAAAATTAAGGGGGGCTCACTCACAATTCACATTACACGCAAAAACTAATGAACGGACTTTATCAAATTTTGTATAGTGATAACTTATTTCCCGGGTCAAGATTTATGGTAAGTATCTTTTATTGCAAGAAAATTATTGATAACTTGAAAAAAAAACTAACTTATTTTTGAGGAGCGTAGGTAGGTTACTCATTTTGTATGAGATGAACTAAGTACAAATATAAGTTTGTAAGATGTTAATAAAAAATAAATGAAACAAACATGACCCTACAAGGGCACAGCAACTATTTTAGGACTATAAGTTCGTTATGTTATTGTTATATTATAAAGAAAATAATGAAATTAAAAAAAACGTACTTATTAATTAGAAAAGTATTCCAGAGAGTTATTCTTCCTAAGAAAAAGAATCATAACAACATACCATGTTCATACCCTATTCTTTAGATCCCTTCAGAAATGACTTCAAAAAGAGCCTTCTGCAATCTAGATAATGTATAGCAACAGACACGCATTAAATAAACTAACACAAAAGTCACTACATCGTGCATACGAAGTCGCGGGCAACGGCTAGTAAAGTAATATATGTAAGAATAACACACTTTGAGACCGCAACCGCCTGGTTCACATTGTATTCTCCGAGAATTCTATTGTAAAAGTAACAATTGGTAATGCATTCAGATTACTGCGAATAATAGCATTCAGTCGTAGATATAAGTACCTACCTTCTAACCGCAATACCGCATTAATGTCTCTGAATGTAATAATAGTAGGTGTTTTACTGACGAAATTTACCTGCTCTATAAGTAGAAATTACGAGTAGGTATTATACTCAGGCGTGGATACAAGGGGGAGGTGAGGAGTCACTCGAAACTACTGAGCTAGGGACAACCAACATCCTTTTCGCTATTATTTTCGGGATTACGTATTATGTTCTAACTACATCAAAAATAGTCAGAATAATACAAAGTCGCTTCTCGATGTCTGTCCGCTTCGATCTTTTAAACTACGCAACGGATTTTAATGCGGTTTTCAGCAACAGAGAGTGATTCCAATATGTATATGTACAAGTAATACATGCATATTGCACCCGTCCGGCGCGGATAGCTAGTTCAAAATTGCATTACATGTTCTTGTTGCATTCGACTTCTATGACATTCGCATTTATTTACACGCGTTCTTTAAAGTAGGTACGTTCGCGTATGTACAAGTGTCCATAACGCAAATTGTTTATCATGTCTCAGAAAATATTAAGTGGGACAAAACAATACAATGTAATGAAACGTGCAAGTATTAGCGTACAAATCGTGTAAGTTACGCTCATAATGAAATTCTGAATTAAATAACAGTTTTTGTATAGGAGAAGTAAGTTTAACGTATAAAGGTCATACAGTCATATCAACTCGGAAAGGGATCGTCATCGTATTTACTTAACTCAAGCCGTTCTAATAAGGATAACCATTCGTCTAAATGGTTATCCAACTAAACAAAGTCAATCATTAAAATAATGATTGACTTTGTTTAGTTGTACCACAGGGAATGATTTTAGTTGTACCACGGAAGAGTTAGTCAATCGGGAAAAAAATCCCCATGGTACTACCAGTTAGACCAAAACGGTTGTACCACGGGGAACAAGGGTATTCTTTCTATGAAACTCCCTACTGCAATGCACACTATTCGGAATTGTAACATAACCGCCTCAACCAGCGATCGGCGTAACGGCACGGAGTTGCTGATCCGCTTTGGTTACGTGCTCACTTTAGCCAGCCATACAAGCTCCGTTATACCTGAAAAGCCAGAGTCTACCGCATAACTTAATGGAAATGAACTTCATAGGTTTTTTGGAACATTGTCAATTTTATACTTTGGGGGCCACCCCAAGTGCATATTTGACGCCTAATGGACGTCGAGGCTCAATACGTTGACGATTCCTTTCAGAGTTGATACCTATGTGTGCTTCGTCGTAGTCAACTTACCGTTTTGTAGGAATCTAATTTTATTGTCCAATTCCTCGTCATTAACTACAGCAGCGCCCATGATGACGTCAGAGTGTCCGTTCATGTACTTGGTGAGGGAGTACATGACGATATCCGCGCCGAAGTCCAGAGGTCGTTGGAGGTAGGAAGTGAGGAACGTGTTGTCTACAACCACGAGGATATTGCCTCGCATCTTCACAACCTTCACCACAGCCGCGATGTCCACTACTTTGAGCAGTGGATTCGTTGGGGTTTCTAACCAAACCATCTATGAAAATATGCTAAACTGTAGTTAGAATAATTGACAGCATTTTCTAATCACAAAAAAGTTTGTGTAAAGGTAACATTCCGATGTTGGCAACTGCGACAGGCAACCGCAACCAAGTGCTTAGTATGAATTTATACAATAGCCGCGCTCACGGGTCGCTCGCTTTGTGTAGAGTTCCATGTAAATAAGTAAGACACTACGACGCGACGCGTACTTATAGCAGCAATTTAGAATAAGATAATCTATTATGGTACGGACACACACGCTTATTTGAGTATGTGATGTGAGCATGTGTGTCCATTAATCATTCGGAAAATAGAGTCCGCAAATCTGAATACTTCAGCCAATGACATAAAAAATGTATCCAGAATAAACATAATATGATATATTAGTGTTTCCGCCACTTTGACGTTAAATTGGAGGGACCAATGTTTAATTGTTATGTCTTAAGAACAAGAAAGGTAGTAATTTTTTTAATTAAGGTATCAATCAACAGAATTTCAGTAGTACATCTGACAATATGAAAATATTAACATTATCACAATGACGTCGCCATTTTGACGCTAATTAAAATAGAAGTATTCCATTATCTAATTAAATGTATCAAATGACTTTTCCGATTGTTAATTGATTAGTTACAGTGAGTGAACACATTCTTCTGTTATATTTCTGCAAGCCAATTCTTAAGCAATAAAGTGTTTTAATGTTCTTATCAGTTTTGTTATCAGAATATGCTTGTCATAAAATGGACTTATCCATCCACATTATTATTGAAATATAAGGTGGTGTTGTTAAAATATCATGATGTAATAGAGTTATCAGTTATTTCGAATTTCTGGTAAAACTATGCAATAGATTAACATCATTACTTTAAACTCAAATATATTTTACATACTTTAATTTTGCACTTTTGGTGTAATTTAGGACCTATATTACTGAAGTTTAAGATAAAGTTTAAATATTAATTTGAAAATAAATGGATTTTTCACTAAACTGTTGTACACTATTCACTAACCTTAGTATTATCTTGAAGAGCAGCTTCTACTTTGTCGATTTTAGTAAAATCAGTAAAAGTAGTCTCGATTCCTTGTCTCGCTGTAACTTGTCTGCAAAAAAGAAAGATCTATTATTTTGCTTAGAATAAGGTATACCTATCAATCCTCAAGGATATATCCGTCACTCATTAGCATGCTTATATGACAAACACTAACTAAAGGCTGTGAGAAATATAAATCAAACTTATGATTTGGTATTAACTTTTCAAAAAAGTACCTACGCATGATAATGTAGTTTAACGGTATTTCTTATTTCTGCTACTCTTGTTTCACATACCTGAATAGTCTGTTTGTGCCCCCATATACGTCATCACTGGATAGGATATGATCTCCACTGTTTAGCAATCCAGCCAGGGTGGTTGTGGTAGCCAAACCAGAGGCAAAAGCTAGCCCATATTTCCCTCCATCTAAAGCTGCTAGGCATTCTTCTAAAGTGTTCCTGGACGGATTCCCAGATCTTCCATATTCAAAACCCTATGAAAGACAAAGACACAGAAAGTTGACTTCAGCACAAGACAAATTTTATAATTTTTGATTACTTAATAAAACAAAGTAATGTTTTTTTATTATTATTTTATGCCTATGCCCAGCAGTGGGCGTCGTACGGCTGAAATGATGATGATGATGATGAATGTTTATTGGTGATCATTGCCAATATATTATATTAATATATTCATCAATGTTATATTTATGACTAGTGAAATCAAAATACATAAATTCATGGGCGCCGCCGAGGCTTAAAATTACCTAAAATCATAGTTTTCTCATATGCTTAGTCTTTCAAAGTATCAACCCCTCCAGGCTTATGGGATGACAATGGACCCAATGCTCTTGAATAGATTGCTGATAGCCCAGATCAGATAACAAATAAAGTAAAAGTTATCAATAAGTAACTTACTGTGTGCTCTGCTGGGGCAGGTTGTTTGAAAGTGGTGGAGGTGACGATGGGCGGGACTACGGCAGCAGACGTCCATTTCTCAGGATCCTGGCCGGCGTGGATAGCGATGGTAGCAAAGCCAATCTTTTGTTTCAAAAAACCCTGATTTTCCATCTGACTGAAGGAGAAAATTATGTTATGTTGAACTAAATTTCCATATTACGCGGACGCGATTCAAAGAAGCGCATGAATTGAAAATTACAAGTAATAAGTCTTCGGGCTCTTGAACTTTTTAAATCTACCAAAACCTAACAAAACTTTTGATAAATTGAGGTTGAACCACGTTCGCGGAATCATTATTTTGACAAGGTTACACATGGTGTGTGCTAAAATTACATCATTTCGCGTGTCTCAATTGGGACTTCAGAATAGCAGTAATTAAGTGTGTATGTAAAATGAAACTACGACTAGGTACCGCACCGCACATAATTAACTGCAACCTTGCAAACAGCTAAATAAATGAATTAATTATTATTCCAACTTACTTTTACTAATTTATCTTTTCGATTTTTAAATTAACTTGGCTGGCACCGCTAAACCGGCCAGGAAGAAACTTCAATCAAACTAAATAAATTAAAATTTAAAATATTCATGCTGCCCTGAAATGTCAAAAACGTCATGTCATGACATGACACATCTGTCAATCTCAGCTGTCGGCTGTCAATCCACTTTTTTATGTACGTATGGATTGAGAGCCAACGCACGAAACAGCTTGAGAACTATCAGGGCCCTGTTTAACCATTTTTACAAGTCTACAATGAGCGATTTTCTGAGAGGCCATTTAAAAAAAAAAAAGCTTCCAATTGCTTCACTAGATGGCGTTGAATAAGTATGTACATGTCTATGGTATATTTTGGTATGAAACAAATTTAAATTAATTACTTTTTAAAAACCCAAAGGAAACTAATAATATATTAAATAAGTACTACTGTGACGAACAGAAACGAAATAGGTAAATTTAAAGATTTAGGTAAATAAATAACATCTGTCTGACGTTCCGTTTTACGTAAAAAAGTCGCGTCAAGGTAAAATTTATAACGTTCCGTTCCTTCTAACTGCATAGGTGGGACAGCGCCATCTAGTGACTGAGCTTTCAGAAAATCGCCCATTATGTAAGAAAGCTACAAATTTGTAGACTTGTAATTCAAATGCTGTTTAACCAACATTACAAATATGTAAGAATTCTACAACTAAAAATCTTACATATTTGTAAAGTCTTATGCTGTTTAACCAACGTCTAAAATTGTAGAAAACGCCTGTAGATTACAATTTACATATTTGTATTTACATATTTTTAGTTGTAAAATACAATTTACAAGTTGTAAATTTTTGGAGATGGTAGATTTAAAACAATAGAATTTTAATCATCATCAGCCATTATAAGTCCCGTAAGTAATAACTGATGGGGTAAAGACCTACCTTATGGATGGATATGGAGAATGGGCCATGACCCACCACGCGGGCCCAAAGCGGATTGGTGGGTATTAACGACGGCAAACGCAGCCGGGACTAACGGCTTAAAGTGCCTCCGAAGTACGGAGCAGCTTGAGATAATAAAATTTTGGTCACCCATCCCGTGACCAACCATAGCGAAAGTTGCTTAACTTCAACGATTGTAGGCCGAATGCGTTTACCACTGCGCCACTTGCTACTCTGATTTTTTTTTAATAAAAGTATTTATTTAAAATTTTGTTTGAAGAGTACTTTAGGTAAGTACCTACTGCTGTTTTAACTAAAAAGAAAGTCATGGAAAACTATAATAATAATACAATTCTTTTAATACTAATGGCTAGAAGCATTTTTATGTGAATAACAATTTAATTCCTTTACTTATTCGGCTGGTGCAAACAATTGACATGTTTTCATTTTTAACAAGGTACCTTAAATCGAAAACCATTTCGAGATTTTTCAATTTCTAACACTGTACATATTTTTTCGGATTTTTAAATCACTCATTTATTGAAATATTCGGAAAAAAGCCCCTTTTACCTTGATGAAGGAACATTATAATGACATTCCTTTGCATAACATAAAAATATGTAGTTTAAAAAACTAAAAAACACACTTTTACAGGAACACCCTAAAAAGTACAAAATAACCGTCTATTCAGTAACTGAATTTAAAAAGCGTGGTGCGCGTTGTCAATATTAAGTTCTTGAAATTCATGCGTTGCAAAGGACGCACCACGCTTTTTAATTTCAGTTACTGAATAGACGGTTATTTTGTACTTTTTAGGGTGTTCCTGTAAAAGTGTGTTTTTTAGTTTTTTAAACTACATATTTATTTTTTACTTTTTAGTTTAATAAATGGCAAGCTATGGATGGATGGTAATCGATTTCACAGTCCATTCATGTGTCTGCCCACCCCGTAAACATTATAACTCGAAGGCGTGATTGTATGTATTTATTTTTACAAATTCAAATGGAGTCTATTAGTTACCAGATGCGCGAGCCGAACCCTTACTTCCTCCGTACTCCATCATCAGACCCTCACCACCAAGTGTAGCGAATAGGTCTCATCAGAACGAAACAAATGAGCCCCTCTCGAGGGGTTTCTTAGTGGTCATTATGGAGTGCCACTGACTTCCTCCCTGCTCCATCATCAGACCCTCACCACCAAGTGTAGCGAATAGGTCACATCAGAACGAAACAAATGAGCCAGAACTCGAAGGGTTTCCTATTGGCCATTAAGGAGTGCCACTGGCTTTCTCCCTGCCCCATCATCAGACCCTCGCCACCAAGTGTAGCGAATAGGTCTCATCAGAACGAAACAAATGAGCCCATACTCAAAAGGTTTCGTAGTGGTCATTAAGGAGTGCCACTGGCTTCCTCCCAGCTCCATCATCACATCATCAAACTCTCGCCACCAAGTGTAGCGAATAAATCTCGTCTGAACGAAACAAATGAGCCCAAACTCGAGGGGTTTTCTTGAGGTCATTAAGGAGTTTTACTGGCTTCCTCCCTGCTCCATCATCAGACCCTCACCACCAAGTGTAACGAATAGGTCTTATCAACACCAAATAAATGAGCCCAAACTCGAAGGGTTTTCTATTGGTCATTAAGGAGTGTCACTGGCTTCCTTCCTGCTCCACCATCAGACCCTCACCACCAAGTGTAGCGAATAGGTCTCATCAGAACGAAACAAATGAGCCAGAACTCGAGGTGTTTCCTATTAGTCATTAAGGAGTGCCACTGGCTTCCTCCCTGCTCCATCATCAGACCCTCACCACCAAGTGCAACTAATAAGTCTCATCAGAACGAAACAACGGAGGCCAAACTCGAAGGGTTTCCTAGTGGTCATTAAGAAGTGCCACTGGCTTCCTCCCTGCTCCATCATCAGACCCTCACTATCAAGTGTAGCGAATCTCATCAGAACAAAAGAAATGAGCCTAAACTAGAGGGGTTTCCTAGCAGCCATTGAAGAGTTCTATTGCCCACCTCTTGACTCCATCATCAGATCAGCTCGATGGTACCAAATTATTGTATTGTCATCGGATTCATATAGACTTGCAAAGTTTCAAATCAATACGACAATTAGAAATAGGTTAAAATTGATTTCCAAGATTTTCTTACATTGTGACTTAGTTACAAGTGAAGCTAATAAAAGTGTGGTAAAAAAGCGCCTCTCATTAAAAAAAAAGTCGCTGCCAAGATGAGTAATGAGTACAAAAATTATACCTACCTCTTTCACTCAATTCTGTCATGCCCGGAGAGTGACAGAGATGGGTATAAACTGCTGTTAGCTCGCCCGAGTTTTAGTGATACTCTTCGCTAAACCTAACCTGTTTTGTTTATTGACATATTTTGACATATATATAGAACTGTGGACTTGCGATATCAGTAAAAATAATATTGTGCCTTCTACTCCTACAGAAGAAATATCATTAACTTTACTAAACTAACAAATGAAAATTTGAAGGTGGCTGAATTATTTGTTATGGCAGACATTCGCAACCTTCCCAAAGTTGACATGATGATGTTATTGGAATATGCGTGAACACGACTCATTTAACGTTGCGGAAATAATGCCTAAGTAGAAACTTCAAACTTCTGTAGGCTATGTGGAAGTGAAACGAGAGCAAGCCATGTGTACCATCAAGGGCAGAGTTATTCCTGAACACAAAGTTCGATCAAAAATGTATATAGTTAAAGCAGTTATTGATGAGAGTAAAGACACTTTAGTGTACACACATACACAAGTATGCTTTATAAACCACATAGCCAAACAAATAGCATGTTTGAGAAATTCTCCAGTGATGTTGTTTCGTTCAGCACTTAGTTACTCTGCCCGCCATTACATGTGTGGTGTGAGATATCAAGTCAGGCTATAGTTTAGTATTTAAGTACCTACTTATTTTTGTTATTTAAAATAGGAGTCTGTGTTTGATAATATTTAAAAAGTAGTCGTGTTTTGTCTGTTTAATAAAATACAATTTCATTTTGATATGCGTTTATTTCAATCTTTATCTACTTCCTGATCTAGGAATCTACCTTTCTAAACTACTAAAAACTAGAAATTGTTTGTACATTGAATATATTCCATAAAAAACAGTTGGATTAGAGACAACTGGGACATAACCAATGCAAAAAAAAACACAACACCTTTTTCTTGTGTATTTGGGAAGAGATTTAAATGTCCTGCCTGATGTTGAAGGAAATGTTGGATATTTATTAACATTTTGAAGTCTTCTTGGTACTTGGGGTTTTAGTCGAGGTCTTGTGACTTTATTCTCCATCCAATCCCTGTAATTTAGTACACACTACCACATGGTACTTTATTCTTATAAAAAGCAGCACACCACTGTGAACGTGTGGATATGGGCACGTAAAAAAATGTTTTTTTGGGCATTTCAGAACTGTATTATTGCAGCCAGGAACTACACATAAAATTAAGGGATCTAATTCACGAACAGTTTTTTCCATTTTGTAATAAATTTACGAGTTATGAAGAGAAATAACATCAAATAAAACGAAAAACCGTAACAACAACAAACAACAAACGTCATTAGTATCACGTTGACTTGACGACGTCAGAATGTATTTTTTTAAATAATTTGCAAAGGTATGTCCGCCAACCTGCCTTCTTCCTGGACTTAGGCTCTTTTTGAATGAGTAAGTTTTCAAATTAATTTTACGTTGACTAAAAATAAAAATTTTGGAAAAGGAAAAAATACGAGTCACCTCTTTTTAAATGTTATTTCTAAATAGCAAATAAAAACACACGATAAATTTTATGAAATGTTGTCAATTGTAAAGTTCTGACACAGGGTGAGCCCACCTGTAGAAATCGTGCTACAATTTACATATTTGTAGACTTGTAATTACAATTCTTCGTTTAACGAAACGGTTTTCCTTACAAATTTGTAAATTGTCACCTGTAACTTGTAAATGTTGGTTAAACAGAAATATGTAGAATTGTATCTACAATTTACAAATTTGTAAATTTTCCACCATGGTAAACTTGTAACTTGTAAATGTTGGTTAAACAGAAACTTATAGACTTGTAGCCTGTAAATATAATTTACAATTTGTAAATTGTATTTTTGGTTAAACAGGGCCCAGGGAATCTAGTAACGGATGTCCCAAAAGTAGGTATAGGATGATATGTCTCAATAAAACGCGAATGGATTGGAATTTCTTCGTAGTTTTATTTTATTTTAAAGAAGAGACTTGTACAATTTTATCTGAATAGAATATCTGCTAAATGGCCGCCACGGGCACTTTTGCTGTGTGCAAGTTTTTCATGACACTCACACATTTCGCTGCTAATTTCACACATTTCGCTACTTATTTCACCAATAACTCGGCGAATATTTTGTTTATATTGTCTATGTTTTGTGGATAGTTAGCGTAGACTTTATCTTTCACGTAGCCCCAAAGAAAGAAATCCAGTGGCATCAGATGGCAAGATCTCGGTGGCCATTTGCCATCACCTCTTCTTGAAATTACGAGATTTTTTGTCTTTTCGACGAGTGTTTGTAATTGATCGTGAATTTTCGTATATAAAATATTTGTATAACTTCTATGCGCTGTTTTATTGTGAAACGCTCCACGATTAATTTTACATGTGTCAAGATGACGTATGTCAAATTTCAACCTGCCCCATCTTGAATATTTCGGAAATAACGCGAAATTCAAATCCTATACCTACTCTTCATAAAATGGATGATTCCTAAGCAAAACTCCAAATAATCCGTATTAAGTAGTTAACCGTTATGTATGACCAAATGAGTTGGACCCTCAGTTCAGCAATTTGTCGTCACCTGTCAATCAAAGTAAATAAGCATTGATATAAAATTTTTCAATCACAATCTAGGTAGTTAAGAAATCATGAAAGCTTTTTCAGAAATTTTCAATAGTCTATTTGTAGCTTGGTTGGACCCTCAGTTCATACAATTTGTACAGTAATGACAAAGTAAACTAAAGAAATAAATAAATATTCTTTGAATTTCTTATTGCTTAACACTTTTGGGAATTAGTAACATACCATAGAAACAATGGTGCAAACGTTAATACATAGTTTGAACTGGGGGGCTACCGGCTAAGAAATATGGATATGGGTATGGGTTTCAACTGTCATTTGAATTCCTTATCTTGATAGATTTTTGCTGCTTTATTCTGTTGAACGTTGCTAGCTAGTTATTGTTATCCCCGACGTCACAAAACAAGGAACTGATAGCGGCTATTTTCTTTATAAAATTGACTTAAAGTTCCTAAAAACGTATGAAGTTCATACCCATAAAGTTACGCGGTAGCCCCCCAGAACTGAGGGTCCAAGTGTCCAACGTTTTCGGTTTTACTGAATAGGCCCCCGCCCCCTGCCCCTGTACTTGTAGCTGTCAGTGCCCAAATAATCTGCGAAAGAATGAAGCCCATGTCCATAATTATTCATATTTTTTAGTTGGGGGGTGGCTACTGCGTAACTTTATGGGTATGAACTTCATACGATTTTTGGAACTTTAAGTCAATTTTATAAAAAAAAGTTGCCCCATCAAGCTCCTTGTTTTGTAACTTCGTGTATAACGATAGCTAGCTAGCAACGTTTAACAGAAAAAAGCAGCAAAAAATCTATCAAAATAAGGAATTAAAATGACAGTTGAAGACCATACCCATATCCATATTTCTTAAATAAGAATAATATGGGTAGGCTTATCTTGATAGATTTTTGCTGCTTTGTTCTGTTGAACTTTGCTAGGGGGTGCTACCGCGTAACTTTATGGGTATGAACGTCATACGTTTTTGGGAATTTTAAGTCAATTTTATAAAGAAAATAGCCGCTATCAGTTCCTTGTTTTGTGACTTCGGATATAACGATAGCTAGTTAGCAACGTTCAACAAAACAAAGCAGCAAAAATCTATCAAAATAAGGAATTTAAATGACTGTTGAAGCCGATACCCATACCCATATTTTTTAGCAGGTAGCCCTCCTGGGGCTAAAATATGTTATGTATTTTGCTATTTTTTTTTATAAAATTGATTTAAAGTTCCAAAAAACGTATGAAGTTCATACCCATAAAGTTACGCGGTAGCCTCCCTGATTGCTATCCCTGCGTAAAACTCCCATGAGCATTGAAATGTGTAAACCACCCACGCATTATAATGAGTTAGGTTGAGTTAGCAAGAAAAGAAGGAAAGTAGGAAAGAAAAAAAACTTAAGTAACGGCTAACGACATAACAAGACTAATGACGAGGCAGTATGGTCTTAGACCCTAGCCTGTTCCTTTAGCAACGAATTAAAAAAAATATATTTTCCCGCTAATTCCACAAATTATATAGACTAGTAGCTAATTCGTTTCCGAAAAAGACAGAAGACGTGCAGAAGACAGCTCACAGCTGATTGATACTTTTTTTGTAATTATTTATAATTCATTTTTATTAATTTGTGCAGCTGATGTGATTAATTAATCTAAGCTCTTGGCTCTTGCTGTGAAACCAAATTATTTTAATATTTTTGTAATAAGTTATTCTGTGAAGAATGATTTGAATAACATGGTTTAATTTGTATGAATGACTGTGTTATATGCTGTAACACAACTCTTCTTGAAGTGCTAAAATAAAACCTTTATAATGAGAATTGAAAGCAAGCCTCTCAGGTATGCTCATGCAGAAGGCCACACTGATCTTTGTTATTCTGATGATGGACAGTAAGTGTTGTTGACCTTAAAGTATGATTGTAATTGATTTGTGTACAACATCTGTATTTCATCTCACAGTCTCACTGCAATATTCTTTCTCAGGCATCTGATAACCTGTGGTCATGATGGTGATGTTAGGATATGGATAGACATTGAGGATGATGATCCAAACTCTCACTGTGTGGGAGAGAGTGCTCTCGCTGTATGCTACAAGGACAAAAGGCTGTACGTCGCCACAGACAGCCATGCAGTACAGGCATACACATTTCCATCATTTGATAAAGATGGTATTGTCACTAGGTTCACAGCACCAGTTACCCAGATAAAGACAACTAGTAAGATAGAGGTAACTCTTAAATTTACATATTTACAGCTTTCTACTTTAATAATAATAATATCTGTTATTATTTGTTCAGTTTTTTAATGCTCTTCTGTATATTTAGGTACTAGGCTGTTCGTCAGAGAACATGGAAGCAAGAATTTGTAGTCTTGAAGGTGGCGCCCCTTTATTCACAATGGAGGCGCACAAAGGCCCAGTGCTTAGCATTGCAGTATGTCCCAAAATGAAGTATGCTAGCACTGCCAGTGGTGACGGGAACCTGAGGATTTGGGACATAGATACTCAAAAAAATATAAAAGAAATCACTTGTGTTCCAAAAATAAATACTTTTTATGCAGCTAAAGTATTGTGTAAGTTATCCAAGTAATTTTAGATTTATCAAGATTAATTATATATAGGTATTTATTTGTAATATGAAATAATAAATATTTTGTTTTGAGTACATGCCATATTTATACATGTTGTTCCTAAGTTTTTATTGTTCTCTTTTGTTCAGGTCGAATGGATTTTGAGCCTAGTGAAGGAAAGCACCTTGCATATCCAAATAATAGAGAAATTGTGTTATTAGACTGTGAAAGTTGGGGACAACGGATGACATTTACACATAGCTCAGTAATAATCAATCTTTTTTCTTAAGGGACCGGCGACACGTTAGTCTTCCTTACAAACAGAATACCAAAATAATTAAAAGTTTGAGCATGATTGACTTTACTTGTGATGTATTATAACAGTATTTATTTAGGTCTATGATGGGACTGACATACCCTGTGGTAAAAGTCCCTAATTACGGTAAGATAAAAAAATCTAGGTTAAAAAAATATCCAAAACATCTAACCAATAAAAAAAATATGCCGGCGACGGGTCAGCTGAAATTAGCCTCCCTTACAAACTAAATAGGTACCAAAAAATTTAAAAATTGAGCTTTTTTCTGTACCTGCGATGTTATTCAAATTAAGACAGCATTAATTATCAAAGGCCGTTTTAAAATTAAAAAGCAAAATACTTACCTAATTAAAAATAAATGCTAATTGCACTTTTGTATGGATTTTTTTTTATTGGATAGGTATTTTGGATATTTTTTTAATAGCGACCTAGATAAATACTGTCATAATCCCAATAACATCACAAGTACAGTCAATCAAGCTCAAATTTTAAATTAGTTTGGTATTTCGTTTGAATGGGAGACTGACGTGTCGCCCGCCCTCTTAAATACCTTCATACCTCGGTATAAAGTGCCTTTTATTGTATCTATAGATTTATTACCTCAACTCCATTGTTATTTTGCAGATTAAGTGTGCAATATCCCAGTGCCTGTTTTCACCGTGTGGCCAATACTTGGCCGGTAGTACCATAGCTGGGCAAATTGCTGTATGGGAAGTTGAATCCGGGAATTGCATCAGTATTGTAGAACATCCAACATCTCACAATGTTTCTGCTATGGCATGGAATCCTAAAGGTGCAGCTATGTTAATATATACTAATATTATAAAGAGGAAAGATTTGATTGTTTGTATGTTCATTTGTTTGTTTGCATCAAATAGGCTCCGAAACTACTAGACCGATTTTGAAAATCCTGTGACATTGGCTACATTTTATCCCGATATTCCCACGGGAACGAGTACCACGCGGGTGGGTGAAACCGCGAGGATCCGCTAGTAAAAACTAAATATAAATTTTAGCAATAGCATTGAATTCTAACACAAACATACTAATAAATATCTTTATTTTAGGGAATGGTGTATTAGCATATTGTGATGTTGCTGGTCAACTTGGATCCCTTGTTAACTGTTATGGCAAAGATAGCTCTGCTAGAGATGATGTTGAAATGGTGGAGAGAATTGATGGTAAGGCTTCTACTAAATATACTAGAATAATATTTACTGAGTTTTCTTCAGGCATATATTTTTTAATTTCTTTTTATTGACAGATAACATTGATCCATAATATATTATTGTTAGTAGACGTAAAAACTAATTGTTAGTATAACAAATCATTACATTGTTTTCTATAAGTACTAATATTATAAAGAGGAAAGATTTGATTGTTTCTTTGTTTGTTTGCATCGAATAGGCTCCGAAACTACTGGACCGATTTAAAAAATTCTTTCACCATTAGAAAGCTACATTCTTCCCGCGTGACATAGGCTATATTTTATCCCGATATTCCCACGGGAACGGGTACCACGCGGGTAAAACCGCGAGGATCTGCTTGTCTTTCATAAAATAACTTGCTGTTAATCTAAGATTATGAATCTCATGTCTATTCATTGCTCAAAATGGATCAAAATTGATTCCAGATGATGACTTAGTAGACAATCTGATACAGAACAATGATAGTGACGATGATGATAATGCAATTTCCTTGGAAAAGATTAAGAATGAAACTCTCGGCATTGGGCTGGACGACGATGATTCTCGATCTAGGGCGCCTTCGAGGCTGACGGCGCCGGCGCCATCTACCGCCCCGCCACAGCAGCCATTTCAACCCTCATCTACACCTAGGCATCTTGAACATAGGTAAGCTGGGCTGGTAATATTAGACATCTGAAACTGCATAATACCACAGATTACTAAATACAGTGGGTGGCCAAATTATTAGGGACAGTGCTCATATTTATGTAATTTATAGTTTGTAATATTAGTTTCTGTAAATTATGTTGATTTTTAAAGTTTATTTTGTTTGATATTGCTACTGGTATCTTTATTATTGTTTTTGGCAAGTGGCTACACAGGATATGCGATTCATCTGTCGATAATGTGACATTTCTCCCCATATAGATATTTTTTCAAAAAAGCGCGGTTTTGTAGTGTTTTTGTTTGTTATATTTTTTATTAGTTTTAACCGACTTTCTTGTCCTAAATAACCAAATTGGGTAACTAATTGTTCATAAAACAACATTCTTGCTGTTTTGTCTATGAATTTACATTGTATTAATGTCTACTCGACGCGATAACTTTAATTTTCTAGTTTTTTTGAAAAGTTAAGGCTGGATTGTCTCCAAGAAAATGTAGAGAGATACAAACGTTGTCACAGCACTCTACACATTCCCAAAGAGACATAGCAGCTATTGCTGGGGTTTCAAAGTCTGCCGTTAATATAATAAAAACTAAAATTTACAACAGAAAACCTCTAGAAGCAAATCGCGATGGCAAATGTGTCAGGAAAAGGATCACCACTCTTCATACTGATAGAAAAATCAGAGACATCTGCCTCAAAAATTATAAAAAGAGCGTTGCTCGATTGACCATGATGATGAACGACGATGGTGTAAATATTTCGGAAAGGACAATACGGAGGCGGTTGGTCGAACAGAATCTGATGGGTCGGGGCGACCTACCAAAAATCCACGCCTAAGTCCTAACCCATCCTATGAAAAAGAAAATACTGCACTGGGCTAGACAACATCAAAATATAACTGTTGCAGGTTGGAGTCGAATAATTAAAACTTTTTTGAGTAGTTTAATAGGTCTTTAACGATTTTCTTCTATAAATTCTGTAATTTTACAGGTGTGTTTTTCCGACGAGTCAACATTTCAAGTTTTGGTTGACGAAAGTTCTTTTGTGAGACGACGACGCCCTGGGAAAAAAATCCACGCAGATTGCCTAGTGGAGAGTGGAGAGGGTTAAACACTCGGTTAGTGTCATGGTGTAGTCTGGCATCTCAGCCTAAGGCATGGGGCGCCTATACATTGTTAAAAGGACCATGAAAGGACAATGAGTTGCTTGTACTTACTGGTCTTGGACCAGTACAAGCAACTCATAGAAACTCACCTACTGCCGTAGGTTTTTTAATGGTTACCTGATAACTACTACATCTTTATGCATGACTCTACATCTTGCCATAAAGCCAGAAGTGTGACTGCATTCTTGGATAATAGAAATTTCTCTGTTTTGCCACGGTCTGGGAAATCGCCAGAAATAAACCCCATAGTTCTCTATGTGGGAACTCACCAGACTGGTGATGGCGAAAGAACTAATTTACACCAAGCGGCAGTTGATAGAAACTATCATCCGAGAATGAAAAAACAACCCCACACTACAGGAAAATGCAAAAGCGTGCATTAAGAGCATTGCAGCAAAAGGCGGTGTTGCGGACTCTTTTCTGCAACCTTTTTCTATTTAAATTATTTTTGAAGTATTACTATTTGTCATTCATTACCATAACAACGAATATAAATAAACATGTCAGATGGAAAAAAGGTGTGAATTTTATTGCAACAGTTTAAAGTCTTTTTAATTCCGATAAATTTATATTGAAATGTTATCGTGCGCATCTTAATAGAGCGACGGTAACATAGTGGTCCTTCGAGCCGGATGATCCAGTGCCTCCGACCGCCCGACATAAGAACCCGAACCGAACCATGTCGCGGCCGGTCACACGGCTTTACGCCAAGAACCCGATAGATCCGATCCCCGAACCAGCACAACACGAACTACCTACATCGACCCCTGCTTCTGCCAAACCCGTACCCGTATCGGCTAATACAAAATCTCGAAGCGAAAACAATTCCGTAAGTCACCGCACTGTCCGCTCCAACGCGAGTAGCGTTTTACTTAGAGCCAAAGAGGCCGAACTAACGGCGGCCAGAAAGTTAGCCGAAGCCACGAGAAAAAAGGCAGAAATAGAACTCAATACGGAACGAGACCTAATACAAAAGGAACTTGAAGTAGAACTCGCACGCTTGAATAGCGGAAGCCACCGCTCTGGATCTAGCCGCTCAAATCACAGTCACGTTCAGGAATGGCTGTCAACCGAGTTTCATCCACATGAACAAGAAGAACCCAGCGTCGATCCCCCGAACCCACCATTAGAACCAGAGGTACGCATTGCTTATCCCGTGCAAAGAACTAAGCCAAGATATGAAATGAGGAATGAACGCGCACACCCCGAACCAAGTGACATTCAGCTCTTAGCACGAGAAATTGCGAATCTAAGGCGACCATCTGAACCCAAAGAATTACCATTTTACAATGGAAGCGTAAATGAATGGCTATCATTTAAAGCTGCCGTCATGGAAATTCAAGCTACTGTGACCCACAATGAACTCATATCCAAACTTCGTCGTTGCCTGAAAGGAGAAGCTCGCATAACTGTTGCCTCGCTACTAGACACTCACGTTCCACCCAGCGAAATAATGGAAGCCCTCGAACTACGATTTGGCCTTCCTGATTTGATCTTGCAAGAGGAGATACAAGCGCTCAAAGACCTTCCTAGGCTGATGGACAACACGGAACAGCTAAGCAAATTTGCCTGTAAAGTACGCAACTGCATTTCCACGATCAAGGCTTTGAACAAACCGCATCATCTTCTGAACACCGAACTACTACGAACATTGAAGCAGAAAATTCCTCACCTAAAATCTAGATGGATTTCATACGCTGTAGAACACGAACACAGCGACGAACCTGAACTTGTGAAGCTATCCGATTTTTTGAAGAAAGAAGCCCAATCTGCATCGAAATATTGGTTACACGAGCCGACCCGAACTTCACTGAAACCGAACTATCCGAATAGAACCCACTTTGCAGAAATTGAAGATGACGACCAAGAACACTGTTACGCTGCGAACCAGAACAATGAACCCTCTGAAACTAACTGTCCTCACTGCAAATCGACAACACACCTGCACCTTAAGGACTGCGACCAGTTCTTACGTCTCACAAATGACGATCGATGGAAACGGGCGCAAGAAGCCAGACTTTGCTTCAAATGCCTGAAGTCGAGACATCGTAGGGAGAACTGCAGGGCCCGACCTTGCGGCGTCGACGGTTGTCGTATGTCGCACAACCGATTGCTCCACTCTTCGACGTGTCGACGACCAGAAACGTCAGCCTGCATCAATCCATCGACTTCCGATAGTCAAGAGACCCCAGAACCGATAGCTGCGAAACCACTGAACGAGATTACGGCATGCAGCGGAACCAACCGTAGATCTCAAGTTTTATTGAAAATAATACCGGTAGAAGTACGAGGACCTACGTCTTCAAAACAAACTTACGCACTTTTAGACGGAGGGAGCACTTTGACCTTAATGAAGCAAGAACTTGCTTCTGAAATCGGACTTACAGGAACCAGTGACCCGTTGACCTTAGCTGGCATAAACGCTATTACTCAAGAACCAGAATCTGAAAATGTCGATGTCCAGATCATGGGACCGTCCAACATACCATTAGAACTCTATGGTGTTCGGACAGTTAGACGGCTGCCGATTGGACCACAGACGGTAGCAGACATGGACAAATACACCCACCTGCAAGATCTACCGAGCACGGGACTTTGCTACGAACATGCGGTCCCTGAACTGCTCGTGGGACAAGACAACTGGCATGCGATAGTATCCAGGGAGACCCGTCATGGCAAAAGAAATGAACCCGTGGCCTCCTTGACAGCCCTCGGTTTGGTTATTCATGGGTTTTCTCAACCATGCCACAACACCGTCCATTTCGTCGGACATGCCGAAGAAAAGATGCATGACTTGATCATTGACTATTTCAAAATCGATTCCCTTGGAGTAACGAACAAGATGAAGCAGAGTAAAGAAGATGAAAGAGCACTCGAGATCCTCCAACGGCAACGTACAGCTAGAAGAGCTGAAGTTGGCAAGAGATGGGAAGTGGGATTATTGTGGCGTGAAAATGAACCGCATCATCCGGGCGGGCGCGTCCGAGTTGCTGACGTGCGCACAGCAGGCGGGGTGTTGCGGCGACCTGCAGTTAAAATCGTCCGTCTTCCGACTGCACCTGAATGCGCTTAGCCGCATTGCCGGGGAGATATGTTGCGGACTCTTTTCTGCAACCTTTTTCTATTTAAATTATTTTTGAAGTATTACTATTTGTCATTCATTACCATAACAACGAATATAAATAAACATGTCAGATGGAAAAAAGGTGTGAATTTTATTGCAACAGTTTAAAGTCTTTTTAATTCCGATAAATTTATATTGAAATGTTATCGTGCGCATCTTAATAGAGCGACGGTAACAGGCGGCATTACAAAATACATATTAAAACTTACTTTAGTTACGTCTATCAGTATAATATCTGGATACGCGGCAGCGTATCAGCCAAGTTCAAAAGAAAACAAAACTGGCGAGCAGCACCGTGTGTATCTTAACACGAACCATTTGGAGCCACTTTTGACCCCCTCATAACTCAAAAACTATTACACAGAAACATGTCAAATTTGGCTTATGTATTGAGACTAGCGAGATAAATATGTGCTCCAAATTTTATATACACACCTCAAACAGTTATTTAGATATTTACGTCCAAAAATCGTTATTTTTATCACTGACTCACCTATAATCAAAACTATAACCAACTTCCAGATGACCTAGAAAGCTGAAATTTGGCATGCAGACAGGTAATCTGGTGAATACAAAGGAAAAAATCCGAAACTAGTATTTTTTTAAAATAAAACGTTGACAAACTTATATTTGCGTTCCCTGTGCACTTATCCTGTATAAGATCTTGTATTAGATGAAGTACAACTATAAGTTTGTAATAGTTTTTATTCTGTTATATACCAATAATTCGTCATTCCTCTTGAAGTTCGGTTAACGCCGACGGCGTAGTGGCCAATCAATAATGACTCGAGAGAACCAAGTTCGAACCCCAGATTACCCAAATACTTTTTTGTCCTCGCGTTAAATTAATTACAAACTTGCGCCGTCTAGCACGATATCCATATTATTATTTATTAATTATTAATATTAATATAAATTATAAAGTTATTGAAATGTTTACTTTTTTGCATTCACAATCCAATTTTTATTATAGAAAAATGGAAAATGAAGAATTTAGACAAAATCGATCCTCATCTCACAACCAGCTCCGATGGGACTCGAACCCACGACCTTTCACTTAAATTAATTATTAATATTAATATAAATTATAAAGTTATTTAAATTTTTACTTTTTTGCATTCACAGTCCAATTTTTATTATTGAAATATGGAAAATGAAGTATTTAGAAAAAATCGACCGTCATCTCACAACCATCTCCGATGGGACTCGAACCCACGACCTTTCGCTTTCCGGGCGGCTGCTCTAACCACTGAGCTACGGAGTCGTAATGATAAATGTGAAAGTGTGTTTGTTTGTTTGTTTGTCCTTCTTTCACGTCAAAACAGAGCATAGTACAGTGCCACAACCTTTTCTGTTCCGATGACAGCGGCGCTACGTACGGTTTTCTTTTTTTTTGTAACAATTTAACCGGCCCTGACTTCTAAGAACTTCAGCCGCTAGCAGCGCTATGGTTGGACATCAACTTGACAGCAAAATGACATTAAAAAAAACACTAGTTTCACATTTTGGCCACCGGCACCATAGATGTATTATTCCTGTAGATGGATCACAAAAATAAGCTATAACTCACCCATCCTTTACCCCTTCTAACACTATCAAATTGTCATAAGATAGAAAGAGACATACATGTTAATCTGTTGCGTCGTAATTAGTGAATGTCTCCATTTTGACTATGCAATGCTAGATGACATTAGATGATGATGATGCAATGATAGTGCTGTGATTTTTTTTTATAACAAGTTATCGATAAAACATTTAAAAATAAGTTAAATGCAAAGCGATACGTAAAATTACAATGCATATGTTTATATCGCAGGCGTATTGTATATTTCACCGTATTACATAGCAACTAGCTGTATTGGAAAACAGCACCGCATTGTAATGCGGCGGATTCAAGATACGCCGTATTCAATACGGCTGATCGAAACCACGCCGCATTGAATAGAGCGCTTCGCGCTTTTCAATGCGGCTTAATGTAATTGGGCGGTTCATAATCCGCTTTTCTGACAGTTTTTAGTACTAATCGTGTCCAAAGTGCTCACGGCCTTAGAATTTTGTTTATGCTTTGAAACTTCGGCATAGGTCGAAATATGGCAAAAATTTCTTCCCTCCAGACAAAAGCGCACGCTCAGCTGATCGATCTAGTGTGGCAGAATATTTTTTTTATAATTCGACGTAGGTATGCTATGCTCCAAAGAGAAAATTGTTCAGTTTCTTGGTCTATGCAAGCCCTTTAATTTTGAATCAGTGCCAAATATGAAGTAGGTACTATAATTATACTTGAGGAGATCGATGGCTCATTGGTACGCGCATTCTGCATCCGGTGGTTGATGTTAAGCAACATTCGTTGCGGTTGGACATCTGAATGGTGACCCAAAACTTTATTATCTCGGTCTCCTCTGTGCTTCGGAAAGCACGTTAAGCCGTTGGTCCCGGTTGCATTAGCAGTCGTTGGCACCCTCACCCACCAATCCGCATTGGCTTCGCGTAGTGGGTTATGGCACTTATGGCCCGTTCTACCTGTGGTGTTTTCATGCACAGGGGAGGCCTATAGCCTAGCAGTGAGGACATTAATATGATAATGATGATAATTATACTATTTATACTAGGAGGTATAGTCGTAAAACTGAGCGAGATTTCTAATCAATTTATTAAATTAAATAATCTGCTGAATGATATCAACTAAAAAATATACAAATTTCACGCAAATTTTTATACTCTTAATGTATAATTCTTTTTAAGTATAAATCCACAATTTGCTTTAATAAGTGCATCGAGCATATTCTTGTTTGTTGCGAAGGTCTCCAATCGTCGCCTTTTCTTACGTTTCTTATTCACGTTTCCTTTACATCGACGGCGGCGCGGCGGTGGGAAATCTGTTTAAAATTGAGAAAAATTAAGTTTAAATACAAAATTGTTAACATTACAATTTTTTATCGATATTACATAATAAAATCGGACTACAACACTATCAGGTTGGTCAAATGTCAAAAAATCCCAATTGGCTTTAAATTATATATTTTTAGCATAAAAACACCCGATTTTCTTCAACCAAGTCAATGTTAAACTGGATATACACGTACAGCGATTTAGTTTTTGCAAATACGGACCAGTAAGCTATAAAAATGTGTTCGCAAAAACACAAAACAATGAGTGTGACTTACCTCTGAAATGATATGTGTTCATTATTCTCTTTCAAAACACTCACTCTGCTTGAATAACCGGGAACAGTACAGGCCATTCTTAACAAACAACAGATTTACCGCACCACACCATCAAATCTTTCTATATTTTACTACAAAAAAAGATTTTCTTTCTGAAGCATTTGTAACCAGCTGGTTAACAAACAAATATGACGTTCACTTTTAAGTGGCGCGCGGCTCATTAAGACGCACACGTTGGGCTATTGTTATCTCTTTTTAACACACGAAATGTCGCCATTTGAGAGACGAGAGTCGATTATAGAAGGAATCGTTCATATTTTTATGCTCCATCTACAGGAATAATACATCTATGACCGGCACAGCAACGTTTGTGGCACTGTACTTTAACCCGACCATCGAAACGAGAAGCCAAAAAATGCGAAAGTTGCTATGTTCTCCCTGTAGGTGCACACTTTGCACATAAATAGTTCACTAAAGTCAACGATAGATGGCTCCAAGTTAATACACCCACCCACAGTATAGAAAAGAAGAGAAAAATCATTTTTTTCTATACTATATTGTTGAAAGTTGATGGAAGGCAATATAGTGTCTTATCTATGATGGAAGGGTATTAACTTTAAAGAGATTAAAGTGTACTTATGGAAAATAATGACAAATAATCTAAATTATACTTTTGTTTGTTAATTTTGTTATTTGCTATGTTCTGTTTCGTAAAGATCCGTAATTCCGTTAGCAATTATATAGTTTCGTTGCTCGGAGTACCTACCGTTTTTTGAGAAAAAGACTCGTTTGTGTTGAGTGTTATATAGAATTCTTTGGTGATGTGCTGTGTTTGAAAAAGACTTCTTTGAACATTGTTAATGCCTTTAGTGATGTATATTTGTTGTTTTATTGTTAATAAAGGGTGCAGTGTTAACCTATGTTTCATTTACACTGAGTTTCCTTATAAATAAATAAGATGTATACTATGCCTATGTGTGTGTATGTGTTTATATGCCTTTGTAATTTGCATATGTGTGTGTTTATACATCAAATGGAGTGTGAACTGTGAGACAAACACCCACTTGCAGGAAGCTCCATTAAAGTTAATGCTTCATTAAGTCTATTGCTGTCACTTTTCAGAGTCAAGTAATAAAAAGTGACAGCAATAGATTTAATGAAGCTTTAACTTTAATGGAGCTTCCTGCAATTGGGTGTATAACTTCGATACAAAACTGCAAAACTGTCATCTCGCCCATGGCCGCTTCCAAAGAGTACGTAATCACTGACGTCTGCGCGCGGTCAAAATCGAATACTAATCTTTTCCATAAGCTTAGCATAAATAATGTACTGTAACTAGCGCCAAAAATGCACCAGTCGCGCATGCGCGCAGAGTTATCTGACGCGCACTCTACTTTACAGAGTAATTTATATATGTAGGAAGTAGAGACCAATTTTGTCCCTTTTATTGGTAGTGTATACCTAACTAGCGCTATCTATCGTCTGGTGTAGGCAACTTTTGGTGTATAAACACACACACTAGACATAGTCTTCTTATTATTTATTCTACTTTAGTCCACTATAATTTATATGACAAAACAACGTTTACCGGGTCAGCTTAAGCTAGTTAGCAAATAAAGAATCAATAAGCAAGATTAGATGTCAACAAAAACGGCTACATCCATAAATTGTCAAGAGATGGCGCTAAATGATAAATGTAAAAGACAAGCTACTGCTATATACACTGACCTCTATTATTTACACACTGGACTGGCTGACATAAATATTGTCGACTGCGGTAATGATTGTGTCAAAATTAGTTCTCGGGACACTCGTAGTGGCGGCGCTTTAAATTGCCACATAAAATTAGCTGTAATTTGTATGGAGACAGATTGTCCAGTGTATAAATAATAGAGGTCAGTGGCTACGTAGTAATAATTATATAGTATTCTTTGATACTGCCAAGGATTCTATATTAGTGCATTGTGCTTTAAAGCATTGTGCGGCAAAAGATACTAGTTTGTCCGGAAAGACGACCGATTTGGCGCAGGGGTAGGCTACCCACCATCTGCGCCAGTGGTCTCGGGTTCGATTCCCGAACAAGACAAATATTTGTGTGCATGAACATGTCTATTTGTCTTGGTCTGGGTGTTTACTATGTATATTAAGTATGTATATATTTACAAACAAAAAGTATTTAAGTATATATTTATCCGTTATCAAGTTTTCCATGATACAGTTTCTTAATGAAATTAAAATGGGCTTAGATAATTGGTGTGAATGTAAGAAGTTATTTATTTTTATTTATTTATAAAGCTTTATCGCTTAATGAAACCAGAATCAAAACGCAAATGGAAATGCAATATCTGCTCAGGAACATTAAATACCTGCTGAAACTTCGTCGAGCAAAACACCATACACTATTACGACTAGGAAAAAGAAACTGTTGGAAATAGGAAAATCTGTTAAAAATGATATTTCTACGTCCAAACCAAACACGAGCATAAAATTAGTTTCATTGTTAGTAGCTGATACACAAGGGCAAAGTAATATAACTGACCAAATAAAATATACTGAAACATTTGGTATTAATTTTACTATGAATAAGTACCTAATAATTTCTCTACAAAAAGTAATGATATCTCATCAAAAACATAAAATATGTGAAGTGAGAGCCAACTTCAATATTAGGAAATATGCCTTGGTTGTTGACTTCAACGACAAAAGATGTGAGATCTAAATGGGTGCCAAGTTTAACGGTCAGTCCTGAAAATTTAGTACTTACATAAAATGTTTCATAACAACTTAAAATATAATTTCTTCTTATAACTTAGGATAATATATTGAAGCCTAAGGTCTGACTTGGCTAGTTTTCATATACGAATTATATATATATTATAGCCTTCGCCAGCTCTAAAGCCGAAGTTCTTATTATATTCTTCCGAAAATTTGGCTTGCTGTTAGACTAGAAACTAGAGATGAACATAGGGCTCTTCCACGACTGTTTCAGTAAGTACCTAATAATAATTCGTATACGAGAACTAGCCAAGTCAGACCTTAGGCTTCAATATATTATCCTAAGTTATAAGAAGAAATTATATTTTAAGTTGTTATGAAACATTTTATGTAAGTACTAAATTTTCAGGACTGACCGTTAAACTTGGCACCCATTTAGATCTCACATCTTTTGTCGTTGAAGTCAACAACCAAGGCATATTTCCTAATATTGAAGTTGGCTCTCACTTCACATATTTTATGTTTTTGATGAGTATACTTATACAAAGAAACTATAACAGTTTTGTATATTTATTATTAGTTTTTATGATCTCAATAGAATACAAAATCATTTAAAAAATACATAAGAGACCTACAACCAATCATTTGTTACAGAAATTCAACTGAACTGTAAAAATAAAAAATCTCAGTACTGTCCCTAATAATTTGGCCACCTATGGTAGTTACTACGTAACAGATACTGCACTCTCCTAAGCCATTTAAATAAATAGCAACTCTAACTATAACGCAATAAAGTGGAATTCAGCTTGTACGGCGAAAATTACGAACGGCCACTCGTTGCATCTGTTTCTATCACATATATTCAAGCTTTTTTTCGGACGTAATTTCTATGGATTTCTATGGCGGTGCGGGCGAGAGTTGGGCGCAAGTACATCGAGTGACAGACTCTTGATAATAATTGAAGAATACAAGTTGTTGCTTAATAGTAGATTTTTATTGTTTCTTTCCACGTTTTAGCCTCCCTTTCTAGATTATATTCGTGACATGACAAGGTATATCTATGACCTCCATTATTTTCAAAATTTATTAAAACTGATCCAGTAGTTCAATTAAGTAAAGGTAACAGAGAGATAAGAGTTAGACTGCTTACACACTAGCGTTGTTCCAGCGCAGGCGTTCGATAATCGTATGCACAGCCCAGACGCCGTGACTACGCGACGTATTTCGTTTATTGTACTTTCACACTCCAGTAACGTGGCATATGCGCGACGACGCTAACCCGGCGTACTCAAGTGCCCCAGCAAAAACGCCACGACAACGCGTCGCATGCGTCGCGTATACGCCTAAGCCCTGGACAAACGCTAGTGTGAAGAGGCTCTTACGACTTATTTTACAAAATTTGAACACTAACTGCCGCACTCAGAGACGCAAATTAACTTTGATTGATAATTAAATCTCTATCTGTCTCTTTTTTATGTCCAGTATTGAATAAAGTAGGAATAATAATTTAATGACAGTTAAATTTAAGGCGATACTCGGAAAAAATATGCTGAAGCGAGATAGCAATGAGAAAACGACGCGCGCGGGAGCGAGACCGATTTTGCAGATTAGGCAAAAAAAACATAAAATTACTTCGTATTCAAAAACTACAGCGATTATTTAAAAATGCTTCTATACGATCCTAAATATTATTGATGTCCACTAATTAAACCAATTTCCAATAGTGTAAGTAACCCCATTTAAGAATAATCTTGAGTTTTCGTATTTTTTAGAGGTCTTTTCGAAAAGAAAAGGTGTCGAGGCAAAATCATAAAATCGTGTTTTTGAAACTATACGATTCTAGATAAAGGTATGAAGAAATATATATCTTATTACCAGATTTGTAACAACTGTAACCGTGTTACCGTGTAGTTTTGGCGTGGGCCTCTCAGGCCTTCAAACTACGCTCTGCTACCAAGCAATGTTCAGTACACCCCTGCCTCGACCCGCGGAACCGGCATAGCGCAGTGGAAGCGTATCACTAGGAGAGACTCCGGACAAAACTTGGTTTCAGCCGGGATGTAACTGAACAATTGAACTGCGATACACAGCGACTTAATTTAAATTAAGGTGAATTTTACATACGGGTCTGTGGTGTCGAAAGTCTCCGGGGCAGAAGTGGTATGAGGGGGCGCCCCCATCTGATGTGTCCTTTCTTCGTCTGCCGACCTTACCAATTCGTCACCTTACTCACAAAACAAATACCACACAGCGGTCCCAAGACACTGGGCGCTTCAACAAGACACACCAACACACACGGGGGAGCTTTTTTTATTACGATTTATCGTCCCGACAACAAGCGCGTGGTGGAAAGTTATCTTTCAAAGCACCGCGACCGGCCCGATGGTAGATGGCGTCAAAATCTTGGTCGTACAAAACGGGATCAAATAGATAATTCAAGATTCAATTAAAACTCGATATGCCAGGCACATTCAAGGCGAGCGTTTTTTAACCAAATCAGCGAAAATTAATCCGACATTTTTCTACCAGAATTCCAATCAAGCCAAGAAGCCCTGTCCACTTCAAGTGACAGCTAATGTCAATTTGACGTGACATTAGAGATGCGTTCAGAAATGTCGATCTTTTCCGAACATCCCCCCGCCCCGGACCGTTAAGAACGGTACGTCAATCTACGGGTAATCGGGAGAGCCCACTAACTGCTCTCTTCAAAACCGAATCTCGAACCAAAACCTCAGCAAAACGAGGAACTCCGTCAGTTCCGGGGTAGAGTTTAACAATGCGCCCTCTTCGCCAACATAGGGGCGGCAGGTTAGCATCCTTAATCAACACGAGGTCGCCAGTCTGGGGTGGGGTGGTTTTATCTGTCCACTTCACGCGCTGTTGTAGGATATGCAAATACTCCATCGACCAACGTGCCCAGAAGTTTTGGGACATCTGTTTCAAAAGTTGGTATCGCGACAAACGATGGGATCCTACATCCTGAATCGGATATTCAGGCAAAGCCAAAAGGGGCTGTCCGATCAAGAAATGACCTGGGGTCAACGCTTCCAGGTCATTCGGGTCCGAAGACAACGGGCACAAGGGTCGCGAGTTGAGGACGGCCTCAATTTTACAAAATACCGTATCAAGTTCCTCAAACGTGAGAATAGTTTCTCCAATCACGCGACGCAAGTGTGTCTTGGCAGCCTTTACACAAGCTTCAAAAATTCCTCCCCACGTCGGACAAGCTGGAGGGCTAAACTTCCAGATTATCCCACGCCGGGAGAGGGTGGTTCCAATGTCTATTTTATTATCAACAAAAAACTTAACTACTTCCTTAAGATAATTACACGTTCCCTTATAATTAGTACCACAATCGGAACGTATCAATGTCGGCAGTCCTCTACGGGAAACAAATCTGCTCAAGGCGGCGACAAAGGCTTCGGTAGACAATTCCGAGACAATTTCCAAATGGACAGCCTTGGTGGACAAACACACAAACACGCACAAGTACGCCTTATAGGTTTTAGCATTACGCAGTCTCGAAGCCTTTACAGTAAAGGGACCGGCGAAGTCGGTGGCGACTCCGGCAAAAGCTCTACATTCCGTGACGCGATCAGCAGGCAAATCACCCATCTGGGGCTGCATGGTCGCGGCCTTCAATCGATAACAAGGCAGGCAACGGAAAACCACAGTGCGAATGGCTCGACGAGCAGACAAAATCCAAAATTCACGCTGCAAAATGGCCAACAAAGCATTACAGCCAGCATGTTGTGCATTCACATGGCGATCTGTTATTATCAGTTGAGTCAAATGTCCGGCTTTAGGTAACAAAAGGGGGTGACGAGCTCCATACGGCAGGTTCGCATTTCGAAGTCTTCCGCCGACTCGCAAAAGCCCACTCTCGTCCAGGAAGGGATTCAATCGCGATACCGCGCCCTTCAACTTGCGACGGCCTAAACGCAAAATTTCAATCTCGGACTCAAAACTATCAGCTTGTACTCTCCGGACCCAAAACAAGAGCGCGTCCCTACGCTCGTCCGGAGTGAGAACCGACGAATCACGCCTCGCGCGTGGGTTTCTGCAATTGTACACAAAACGTCTGATCCAAGCGGTAACACCAAGCAGCTTCTGTAAGGAGCTGTACCGATCCAACAACAAATCCTTTTCCCCGGCGGGGTTAGTCTCCAGGACGCATGCCCGCATATCAGGAACGGCTACGTTCGACAACGCTGGAGAGGGCGGCCACTCCGACTCAGGCCGCATCAACCACTGTGGGCCCCACCAGAGGGGGTGGTTAATTAGGGTTGGGGCTACACAACCCCGAGACGCACAATCCGCGGGATTCATGGTTCCCGGCACGTGTCTCCAAATCAACTCGATGTCGGAATTACAAATCTGCGACACTCGATTGGCCACAAACACGTCCAAGGTGTGCGCCGGAGCCTTCAACCAACAAAGGACGACCTGACTGTCCGTCCAAGCATAAACCTCTTGTATCTTAATAGATCGACCTAATGTGAGCCATACGTGGTTCAACAAACGCATTAGGAGGGCAGCTCCACACAATTCCAACCTCGGGATCGTATGACGAGTCCGAAGGGGAGCGACTTTGCTTTTCGCTATCACCAGATGCACAGCAACAACTCCGTCAACAGTAACGGTGCGGAGGTACACGGCCGCAGCAAATCCACGTTCGGAGGCATCGGAAAAGCCGTGAAGAGTAACTTTACAATTTTCAGAAGGGAGGAATAGCCTCGGCAAATGCACTTCATTAATCTCGGGGAGGGATGAAACGAAGCTCGACCAATCTCGGAGTAACTCGTCCGAGAGGGGTTCATCCCACGACACACCCGAAGCCCATAACCGTTGCAAGAAACACTTGGCCATAAACAGCACGGGGCAAATCCACCCATTGGGGTCAAAGGTACGTGCGACAGTAGACAATACTAAACGCTTGGTCCAGACTTTCGGTGGTCGTAAATCCACACAATAAGTGAAAGTGTCAAGAGACCGGTTTGTACTGTACGCCAAGGACGGTCACCACATGGGGATTATCCACATTTTCGAATAGGTGGGGGTCCTGCTGGTGCTCTTCGGGCAAACCTACCAGTACATCAGGCGAGTTGGATATCCATTTCCTCAACTCGTAACCTCCCGACTTCAAAAGGGCGGTGAGTTCGTCTCTCAGGACAATCGCCTCTGAGACAGATGAGGCGCCCGTGCAAATGTCATCCACATAGACGTCACTGGCCAAAATGGCGGAGGCGCGAGGGTATCTCAAGCGCTCCTTCTCGGCCAACTCCAACAAAGAACGAATCGCAACAAACGGGCTCGAAGCCAAACCGTACGTATTCGTATTCAATTCATAAATCAACAAGGGGTCCCTAGGACTTTCTCTCCACAAAATCAATTGGTACCTCCTATCCTCTGGATGGATGACCGTTTGTCTGAACATCATCCGGATGTCAGTCATAAATACAATTTGATGCCGCCGGAAGTTGGTCAAAATGTCTGAGATCTCCGTGTGCAGCTTGGGACCTACATGCAGACACTGGTTCAAGGACGCTCCAGTAGAGGTGGGAGCCGAACCGTCAAAGACCACCCGAATCTTTCCGGATTTCAAAACGGCGTGGTGCGGCAGAAAGAAGTGCTCAACGGAGCGCCAATCCAAATCGCTCACGGACATGTGCCCTAACTCCTCATACTCCCGCATGAATTCAACATACTTCTGGCGGAAGACCGGATCCTTGCTCATGCGACGCTCCATCGCCACTAGCCTACGTTCCGCTAGCGGTCGGGATTCGCCCAGAGGAGGTCGGCCGGCACGAAAGGGGAGACGGGTGATCAAACGACCAGAGCGGAGGCGACCAGTGTTATTCTGGTAATACAACTCGCATTCATCCGCTACTGGGTCGACCCGCGGGGCTGGTGGAGGTTCCTCAACCTCCCAAAACTTCTGCACCACTTCGGAGAGAGACACATTAAAAACAAGACCGCGATCCTCATCAAGGGAATCCAAAAAGCGGCGAGCAGGGCCCATCACAACTGTACCGAGTGTCGTCTGCAGAGCTACCAAGCCATCTGGCTGCAAAACTCGCTTCCCCGTCAACAAAACTCGCCCCAGGACATCGGCTCCAAGGAGAGCATCAATCGGGCCTGGGCGGAAGAAATTTGGATCGGCGAGTGGGGAATCAGACACCAAAGACAACATACTCTGTCCCAAGTCAACTGAAGGTTGACGGCCAACAACTGTGTCCAACACAATCGCCGAGGTCTTAATGCCTGGCGTGGACTTATTACGTGATGTAAATGTGAAGTCAACATGCCCTAACAACCCGGGGACTTTCACATCGCCAACACCTCTCACGCCTTCCGTGTGGGGGTGCACCTTGAGGCCCAACCGCCTAACTAACCAAGATGACACAACACACCCCTGAGCACCGGAATCCAACAAGGCGCGAACTTCCACAAGGTCGCCATTCAATCCCCTGACAAGCACAGAGGCCGTGGGCAACAAAACGGTCTCTGGAGGGGTGGCTACAATCGACCGTAAACACGTTGATTGCTAGTATGTGGGGTCCCCAGACGTCCCCCCATGGTAAGGGGGTCGCTCATAGCGATCCAGTGGGTCCCATTCTCCCACATACTGCCTACGTCCAATTCGCCCGGTATCAGGCGGGTTATATCTCCCGGCCCCTTGAAGACGGGGCGGGCGCCGCTCCAAACGCGGGTATTCGGCGAGCGGCGGCGAGAATCGGTGCCTAGCACCCACCGTGTACGTCGCCCCATAGTCGCGGGGGCACGGTGACCGATTTTCAGAAGGGGGGTCCCGGGGACCCCCGGCTGTGCGAGGCTCAACACGTTGCGGGGGGCTTCTACGACCTCCAGCAACGCTCGCAAAATCGAACCCCCTAGTTGGGGACCGATTTCCCATGGGGGGGTCCGTGGGACCCCCGCCCGTTTGAGGCTCCAAACGTGGCGGAGAGCGTCTGGGGCCACTCTGGTGGCCACTAGAACTGCTGCGGGATGCAAACACCGCGGGGGGTCCGAGACCCCCACCCATACGAGGTGATCCTGCAGCGACGCGCTGCGGCGCTCCGCCGCCCTCTGGGCTGTTCATGCAGAGGAGGGGATGGTGGTTGCCCTTACAAAAGCGGCATGGGTGCGCTTGGGTACATTCGCGCTGCATGTGCAGGCCCAAGCACGAGTAGCACCATGTCCGTTGTCGCGCGATCGCTCGACGGCCTTGGACGCGCTGGTCGAGGAACTTATCACAACGGGTCGTGCTGTGACCCGGTTCCCGACAGTACAAGCAGCGGGCGGTCTCCTGGACGGCGGCATAGCGGCCGGGCGCGCGAGGGGCCATACGCCCCCTACGGGGGGGTCCGGTGGGGGACCTACTCTGTGGCACAGGTCGTTCGGGTCCCATAGGACCGGCCAGAGAGGAATTATCTGCCAGTCTACTCTCTCCTTCCAGGAACGTCAAGAGGTCCGAGAAGGGTGGCAGATAAGTCGCACTATCCCCACCATACTGCTGCTCAAAACGGACCTTAACAGAGTCCGGCAACTTTCCCAGGACAATGTGCAGTAACAAAAACGACCACTGCTCCACTGGGAGTTTTAAGTTTTTTAATGCGTTGTAGGCAACCAACAGCGGATTCAACAAAGCCACTCTCAAGTGCATCACGCTGGCAACGCGGGGTAAATTCAAAATGGCGGCAACATGGTTGTCCGCCAGACGTCGTACGTTCTGGTACCGACGGGCAATCAAATCCCTAGCAATAGGGTAGTTTTCATCCGAGGGGGCCAAATGTTGAACCGATTCAAGGGCCTCCCCTTCCAACACGGATAACAAGTAAGCCAACTTCTGGCCCTGGGTCAAATCATCCCGGGCATGTACGAGACTATCAAAAATATTAATAAAGCCCTCCCAGTCCTCTAGACGACCAGCAAAACGCCTTAAATCTAAGGGGGCCAATCTAGCAAATAGAGGGGGCATACTCTTAGATGTGACCGGGGACGGGCTCGGTTCATTCTCTCTTGCCACTTGCAAAGGTCGAGCCACCTGGGTAATTCTGTCCGCAAAATCATAACACTGGTCCACATCCAAACCGACTTCTTGTCGCATTTCCACATCGGCCTCAACAGTCTTTTCCAAAAATAAGGCATACTGTTCATCAACAACAGCCAAACGTATGGGCAGATCTACGTATCTGTTCAACAAGGCCTCCGTCCTATCCGGTCGATCCAACAATGCAACCGCAGAAGCTAACCACCGTAACTCAGAACGTATTTTGGCTTTAGCAGAGGAGGCCGTCATTGTAACGTCACAAATTTATCAACAAAAACAACAAATTCAAAATATTCACTATAACACAAAATCTCCAATATTTGGAGGTTATTAATAACCACAAAATTCCAATATTACAACAACAAAGTATTTATAATGACACAAACTCTTAAATATTTGGAGGTTATCAGAAAACAACAAAACTCAAGTATATAGTTATAACTCTAACTCTCAAGAGGTTATAACTTAGACACAAACTAACTTTGACTTTATAAGTCAAAAGTTATTCAGTTCAAACAAATCACTGGCTATTGAAATTCACTTGGATATCAACATACAACAAGTTAATTTTAATTATTTCAAAGCACAAGTTTCAATAAGTTTCAATGTGTAAATAATGTCTTAAATCATTTAAGTTTCACTAAGTATTGAGTGCAAACTTATTAAGTACCCAAGCCTTTTTAGGACAACTTTTTATTAGCTATTATTTAGCAACAACTTGTCAATATTCACAACTCAAATTTGCTAACAAAACTAAATAATAATTATTATGAACAAAGAAAGGCATCTGTTTACATTTTGGAACCAATACATGACAATGAAGTCTTTTTTATTTACTGTAAATTAACCAATTTGTTTGTCATGATTTTTGTTTATATTTTATATCTATTTTAGTTTTTACATAGAGCATGCGGTGCCCTCCTATAAGTAATGGGACACTTAGATAAGAACCATCTGTTTACTATATGTTATTAGTAATAGTGTACTCATTGTTGTGAGAGCCTAATTAAATAAATAAAAATAAAATAAAATAAAATAAACAATTAATTACAAGACATGGAACCAATAACAAAAGGAATGCCCTTTACTTTTCAAATGCAAGTTAATTACCATTTACAAGTACAAATTAATCCAGTCCGGACCAGATGGTCATCAAAACGGCACTGATTAATAGACAAAGTTTTGGCGTGGGCCTCTCAGGCCTTCAAACTACGCTCTGCTACCAAGCAATGTTCAGTACACCCCTGCCTCGACCCGCGGAACCGGCATAGCGCAGTGGAAGCGTATCACTAGGAGAGACTCCGGACAAAACTTGGTTTCAGCCGGGATGTAACTGAACAATTGAACTGCGATACACAGCGACTTAATTTAAATTAAGGTGAATTTTACATACGGGTCTGTGGTGTCGAAAGTCTCCGGGGCAGAAGTGGTATGAGGGGGCGCCCCCATCTGATGTGTCCTTTCTTCGTCTGCCGACCTTACCAATTCGTCACCTTACTCACAAAACAAATACCACACAGCGGTCCCAAGACACTGGGCGCTTCAACAATACACACCAACACACACGGGGGAGCTTTTTTTATTACGATTTATCGTCCCGACAACAAGCGCGTGGTGGAAAGTTATCTTTCAAAGCACCGCGACCGGCCCGATGGTAGATGGCGTCAAAATCTTGGTCGTACAAAACGGGATCAAATAGATAATTCAAGATTCAATTAAAACTCGATATGCCAGGCACATTCAAGGCGAGCGTTTTTTAACCAAATCAGCGAAAATTAATCCGACATTTTTCTACCAGAATTCCAATCAAGCCAAGAAGCCCTGTCCACTTCAAGTGACAGCTAATGTCAATTTGACGTGACATTAGAGATGCGTTCAGAAATGTCGATCTTTTCCGAACAAATAGCTTTAAATCAAAAAGTCCATACTTTTTCCGAGTAGCGCCTTAATTGACGTCTCTGAGTGCGGCAGTAAGTTCTCAGTATATTTTCAGATACATGTGTTGGAACGACATAGGCATTGTGCGGTGTCATACTCTGGAGAATGGAGAGTCCAGTATAGATGTGGAGTTTCACGACACTAACGTGCACCATGGTATCAATTTGAACAACTATCTCAACCATACTATGGCCAGTTTGTCATCTAGCGTACTTGCTCTGGCGTGCGAGACACCTAGGTAAGAACTTGTTTTGTTTTTCTTAAATGATTATTATTGATTTATTTTAATTTTTAGTTTTTTGCATTCACAATGCAATTTTTATTACAGAAAAATGGAAAATGAAGTATTTAGAAAAAATCGGCCCGTCTCACAACACCCGTCCCATCGGAGCTAGTTGTGAGACGGGTCGATTTTTTCTAAATACTTCATTTTCCATTTTTCTATTATTGATTTGTTTATGCTAGCTGTTCCCCGCTCGGTACCCGATTCCGCGGGAATATTCGGGTAAAATATAGCCCACGTCACTTAGCCCTAAGAGCATGACCATATTATATCACGCGATATGATATGGCACGTCATGCTGTCTTGCTTACCCCACTAAGGTGTAAGAAGCAAAATATAGGCTCTTTATCATGCGTCAATAGTCGATAAAAGCCGCTCATTCTAGGCCAGCTGGAATATAAACTACGATAAAGTAGAAAGCTAAATAAATAAATATTGGACACCATCACACAGGTATAGTAGCTTATGCACTAGTATTATGGAAATTGGAAACAACGTCAGGTATTACCAAATACACCCAGATCCGAGGAAATATTGAAAAGTTCAATTTCAACATTTACCTGACCGGGGATCGAACCCGGGACCTCTAGAGATAGCGGCACCATGAAAACCGGTACGTACACCACTCGGCCACGGAGGTCGTCAAATTACTTTCTACTTTATCGTAGTATTATACGTAGTTCCAGAGATCACCTCAAACATTCAAACATACTTTACTTCTTCATAATGTAAGTGTGTAGGTAGATGAGATGGACCAGGAATACCAACCACTCATAACTCATAACCACGTTATGACGTCATACCGCCAAACTTGGCGGCTGGCGCTTGTCAAGTATTTGACAGTCTATAAGGTTTATTTTAGCCTGTCGCGCCGCTTATTTATGTGGTGTGACGTCGTTACGTGGTTTTGTGTTTTGGCTCATGGATCTTTGGATCATGCCAAAGCCAAGGATCGTAGTTTCGATTCCCGGGATTACCATTAATGAGATGATATTTTTTGTTTTTTTCTGTGTCTGGGTGTCCGAAATAACTAGCTTTGCTATTGCCAATAAATGTACTTATCAATTATGATGGTGGATGTTACCTGATGTAAATTCAGTGATATTTTTTCAAATTATTATTGAACGGTCGTCGCCATATCATTATGATAAGCTTGGCAGGTTTAGGAGGCTAGGCGGTGTGAAAGAAGGCAGTGCTCGGAACAGTTGGCTACGCCTGCGCATTGTTCGGCATCGTTTAGAGGCGCCTTTCGTTATGCCGCATGCCGCCTCAAAATCCGGCCTCCCTTGCAAAAATAAATTCAATTTTCACTTTAAAAAAACGCATGAACCACATTTTGTGGTTGGTCCGTAAGCATTCTTTGTTTTGATTTTTTTATTTCATTAGATTACTTTTTGACAGAACATTTTATCATATTACATGTGGGAATATCAGGATTAAATATAGGCTATGTCAGTCAAGAAGAACGCAGCTTTCTAATGGTGGAAGGAATTTTAAAATCTGTCGTGTAGTTTTTGAGTTTATTCATTACAAAAAAAAGATAACAAATCTTTTCTCTTTAAAATAATGGTATGGATGACTATCTTTGCAGCAAGCTAGTGTGCATCTCACTCGTGGGGAGCAGTAAGGAGTGGAGCGTTTCAATGTCCGACACTGAAGAAATACAATGTGTGGTGGCCAGTAGCGGGCTCGTCGCGGTCGCTACCAACGCGCGACTGTTGCGACTATACACCGCCATGGGCACGCAGCGACAGGTATGTCGTATACTGTACCCATAGTTATAGATAACAATGTTTGCAGCAAGCTAGTGTGCATCTCACTCGTAGTAAGCAGTAAGGAGTGGAGCGTATCAATGTCTGATACTGAAGAAGCTGTGAAGCAAGTACACTGCCATTGGCACGCAGCGACAGGTATGTCGTATACTGTACCTATAGTTATATGACAGTGTTTGGAGCAAGCTAGTGTGCATCTCACTCGTAGTAAGCAGTAAAAAGGGAGCGTATCAATGTCTGAAACTGAAGAAGCCGAAGCAAGTACACTGCTATGGGCACCCAGCGACAGGTATATCGTATACTCTACCCATAGTTATATGACAGTGTTTGCTTCAAGCTACTGTGCGTCTCACTCGTAAGCAGTAAGGAGTGGAGCGTATCAATGTCTGATACTGAAGAAGCCGTGAAGCAAGTACACCGGCATGGGCACGCAGCGACAGGTACATCGTATACTCGTTGTTATATGACAATGTTTGCAGCAAGCTAGTGTGCATCTCACTCGTAGTAAGCAGTAGGGAGTGGAGCGTTTCAATGTCCGACACTGAAGAAATACAATGTGTGGTGGCCAGCAGCGGGCTCGTCGCGGTCGCTACCAACGCGCGACTGTTGCGACTATACACCGCCATGGGCACGCAGCGACAGGTAGGTCGTATACTGTACCCATAGTTATAGATAACAATGTTTGCAGCAAGCTAGTGTGCATCTCACTCGTAGTAAGCAGTAAGGAGTGGAGCGTATCAATGTCTGATACTGAAGAAGCTGTGAAGCAAGTACACTGCCATTGGCACGCAGCGACAGGTATGTCGTATACTGTACCTATAGTTATATGACAGTGTTTGGAGCAAGCTAGTGTGCATCTCACTCGTAGTAAGCAGTAAAAAGGGAGCGTATCATTGTCTGAAACTGAAGAAGCCGAAGCAAGTACACTGCTATGGGCACGCAGCGACAGGTATATCGTATACTCTACCCATAGTTATATGACAGTGTTTGCTTCAAGCTACTGTGCGTCTCACTCGTAAGCAGTAAGGAGTGGAGCGTATCAATGTCTGATACTGAAGAAGCCGTGAAGCAAGTACACCGGCATGGGCACGCAGCTACAGGTATATCGTATACTTTCCCCAGAGTTATAGATGACAATGTTTGCAGCAAGCTAGTGTGCATCTCACTCGTAGTAAGCAGTAAGGAGTGGAGCGTATCAATGTCTGATACTGAAGAAATACAATGTGTGGTGGCCAGCAGCGGGCTCGTCGCTGTCGCTACCAACGCCTACTCCTTTACCAATTTAGCACTTCTCTTTTTGTAGTCCCGCGATTGAAAAAAAAAGTTGTTTTTACTTTTTAGATTTTCTTGTGTTGGGGATGTTTATTTTTTTTATTTTATATTCTTTTTAACGTTTGTAAGTAAATACCCATTATGCGTGTCAGATCCCTACTGCAGCTAACTAAAAGAATTGATGACCTTGAAACATCTGAACAGATCTTCACAAATTATAGCTAAGATCCATTCCAATCACGTCAGCTTTCTAACAAAACAAACCGTATCAAAATCTGTCCTTTCGTTAATGAGCTACGATGCCACAGACAGACATATACACAGACACGTCAATCTTATAACACCCCTCTTCTTGCATTCGGGGGTTAAAATGTGGTTCTCACATTAACTAGTGCGATCTTACGCTGGCTGCTTACAACACGACAGTGCTAGCGGTCTACCACAGCACAGCACCGAGCCCGGAATCTCCGACCAACACCTTTCCATGGACATCATTGCTATATTATAGGAGCTACGATGCCACACACATATACCTACACAGACACGTCAATAACACCCCTCTCTTGCATTCGGGAGTTAAAAAAATTAAACCGCCTTCAAAACAAAACTGCAAACAAAACTACAAACAAAAAACTCATTTTCCAAAAAACACGTAAAAGTGAAAAATAAATTGAATCATTCAATTCAAAGTACGAAAGTGCGGGACTTTTTCTAATTAATCTTGAACTTACTGATCTGATTGAAGTCGGTGTCAAGCCATATCATAATATGTATTTGATAGGTATCACTTCGCGCATGAGATATTGTGTATTATTGATTCACTATTTCTTGCTACTTTTGGCTTGACACCGACTTCAATCAGATCAGTAAGTTCAAGATTATTCTATATCACTTTCGTACTTTGAATTGAACGATTCAATTTATTTTTCACTTTTACGTGTTTTTTGGAAAATGAGTTTTTTGTTTGTAGTTTTGTTTTGAAGGCGGTTTAATTTTTTTGAAAAAATATTTATTTTTCCATTTTTAGTGTAAGAAATCTACCATAAGAAACCGCATAATGAGCAAGCGTAGCGCAATGTGCAACGAATGTAGCCCTGTATTCTAATTTAGATATAGAATACTGAGACAAGCACCACCCTCCAACTCTCAACTGTTATGCAGTTTCCTTCCACCATCAGCTAACCTAAATTACTTGAAAGAATACAACCTAAAGTTCTATTCGCGCTTGTGGTACTTAAAAACATATTTTAACTCCTAAGCGTTAAGGAGTTTTACCTTCCATCATCAGCTTACCTAAATAACCTAAAAGATAACAACTATAAATATTTACGCATCAACAATATTTAAAGAATTATTCTCCAACTCCCAACCATCGAGGAGTTGTACCTTCCATCACCAGCTCATCATCGTGAGATGATGACTACCAGACGTAAATACTTGAAAATTGCTTATAAACCATATTAAAGAAATCGTATCGCGCCCGTAAAATTTAGTATTTTATTAATATTTCCGATGACCATCTGTGGTCCTCATCATCAGTTCCACTACACCAAATGGTGCTTACCGAAAGCAAGTGCTCAAGTTATTTAAGAAAATACAAAAATCGCTATAGGTTTGCCTATAAAATTTGAAGAGTTCCCTTGATTTCACCAGGATCCCATCATCAGATCCTGACTGTATGACAATGGGACCAATTTGTAACTATATGCTTTTGAACAAAAAAAGAATTTCTAAAATCTGTTTATAATTGACAAAATTATGAGGTAAAAAACATTTAAAAAAAAAAATCAACCGAACTGAGAACCTCCTCCTTTTTTTGAAGTGTGTTAAAAAGGGGTTCTCACATTAACTAGTGCGAACTTACAGGTGATATCGTTGCCGGGCCCCGTAGTGACGCTGGCCGCTTACAACACGACAGTACTGGCAGTCTACCACAGCACCGAGTCCGGAATCTCCGACCAACACCTTTCCATGGACATCATTGCTATATTATAGGCGCTACGATGCCACAGACATATACATAGACACGTCAATCTTATAACACCCCTCTTCTTGCAGTCGGGAGTTAAATTGGGGTTCCCACCTTCGATCAAAAATAGTACTAGATGAAGGCTCACGAACTATATGAAAACTTTACATGGCACAGACTGTCTTTTTTTTTAACGGAGAAAACAGGTTACGAATGTTACGATCTTACATTATAAATGACAGGAACCGTTCCAAGTTTGAAATACCTTAGTATTATTGACACTGTCAAAATAATCTACTTATAAATTACTAGCTTTCCGCCCGCGGCTTCACCCGCGTGGACTACACGACGTTATCCCGCGGGAATGTGATGTTTTTCCGGGATAAAAAGTAGCCTATGTTCCTGTCCAGGCTACAAAGTATGTGTCCCAAATTTCAGCCAAGTCCGTTCAGCCGTTTTGGCGTGATTGAGTAACAAACATCCAAACATCTAAACTTTCACATTTATAATATTAGTAGGATACTCTCAAGTGGGAGTATACGCTCGGCCATATCTGTCACTCCAACTATGTATCTAGAACTAGGTGTTATTGTTGATCGAAGGTTCTCATATTAACTAATGCGAACTTACAGGTGATATCGTTGCCGGGCCCCGTAGTGACGCTGGCCGCTTACAACACGACAGTACTGGCGGTCTACCACAGCACCGAGCCCGGAATCTCCGACCAACACCTTTCCATGGACATCATTGCTATGAACGGTAAAACGATAAAGCATTATTATGCGGTTCAAATGCTAATAGGATACTGGATAATACCTTTTGGAATGGAGCGTCACACATGCATACAGCGTGTGTACAGACGCGGCGCGTGCGGAGTGTGTGTATAACTCGGTCAAGTCAACATGACACCTGAAGCCCTACTCTAATTCTTTCACTCGATTCTATCATGCTCGGAGAGTGAGAGGGACGTGTATAACCTGCAGGTGTCATGTTAACTCTACCGACCAGTACAAGTGTCACTGTCGCGTAACGCAATTCCGAAAGGTATTATCTTATTAGCATTTGAACCGGATAGTACCAGATATTACAAAGATGCTCTAGTCTAGTACCACATGGTAATTTCATATTATAAGGTAGGTAAACGGCCGAATACTCAAATCCTACGCAACTTAAGGCGAGGAATCCCGACCGATATTTGCACGCTAACGCTTGCTCGGCCGCGCTCTACACACTTCGCGCGGACCCAGCGGCAGCCGGCAGTGAACTGTGAACTCGCGAGCGCCCCGCGAATCGAAAATCACTTAAAATTCAATTAAAAATTAAATAATAACAAAATTTTATTTATGACGGCCGGAATCCCTCGGCTATTCAAAGACAATAATTTTCATATGTTTTTCATTAACTAAAACCAAGTACCTATACTGCTGCAAGTAATATGATATTTGAATTATTATTAGACGGATGTTTGGGATTTTATTTGACACAGTAAAATATCTTCAATCGAAAAAATACGGCCGGAAGCACTAGATAAATAACTGTAAAATAACATATATTTTTTCCAAATTTTAAGTACTTGTGATTTGCGAGTAATCCATAATTTAAAATACCCTATTTTGGGGAATCGGCGCCTTAAGGAGAGTCTCAAACAGCCATTTCGCGTTTAATGTCAATCGTATGAAAAAGACACCATGATGTTTAAGATGCTCCCTTCGAGTATTCATTCGAAAGTCTGGGTTTGTGAAGCTTAAATTAATATTAGGAAAAGTATCAAAATATAAATTATAAGAATCGTCATATTAAATCATAACTGAATAAATAATAATAGTCAATTAATGTATTTTTTCCTGTAATAAACTTCATCATTCCATTATAATTTAAATTTGATAAAAAATGTATCAGTCATCTCAGCATTGTTTCAAAAACATTTTATCAGTAAATTTAGCCAAGGTTATCAAACACTAAACAGAGATCATTGTTGATTTAACCTTTGAATGGCTGCAGTGAATTAACAAAAAATATAATCTCGCTATCATTAAATACGTAGGGTTAAAATAAGTTATCTTTTCTCTCATCAAATAACCATTTGCGTTGTAAATATTATGACATGCTTGCCATGATGTAATTTATAATTTGTATTTGTATGCATTTGTTTGTATGTAACTTTGGCAAAGTGATCTGCAAACTTAAATATAATCGCTCGTTTTGATCATTCTGCTGCAGCTACTACTTACTCGGTTGCCGACTGATGTAAACGGCTATTAGATTGGTGAGCCAGAGCGAGAGAAACAGACAGTCAAACCGAAAGTTCCGAGTTTCATCGAATTCGGTTAACCAACCAATGTTAGAAATCCAATTTAGTTAATCGGCCGGATGATTTGGCGTTCCAATAGGATTGAGTTGATGTCAAACGTCAAAAAAGGACTTTATTGCAAGGTGATAAGGTTCGCAGATGAAATTTTCGACAATAACTCAATAATTGGCTATTGGAATTTGTTTAAAGAGTTATACCGGTTTTAGACAAAGAGCTAATAGCTCCCGAAGGTGACGTAAGTTTGCAGTTTTCAGTCTGCACACGACTATGAAAAACTGCGTCAGCTATACGAACTGAGTTAAACTAACTAATCTTAGCTTTAAGTCTGAAACTCGCATAAGGGGGCAAGTTAAACCAAAAACGGTCATGAGGACGTTCTATTATTTGTGTAGCAGCAGTAGTTATGGTGTTCGGTAAAGCCTTCTATAAAAACAAACACAATTCCACAAATCATCACTTTATTTGTTTACTTACACCATCATTCAACTTCACATGTACCTTCATACTGTACCTACACAGCATAAAGGATGCCACTACTAGATAATGATTATTTGTATGTATTGGCAGGTCGCCAGATGCGAAGTAAAACGGTCCCTGTGGCCGTAAACGCGCCATGAGGATGTGTTATTATTTGAGTAGCAGCAGTAGAGTAGTTATCGTATTCGATAAAGCCTTCTATAAAAACAAAAAACAATTCACAAATCATCACATTATTTGATTACACCATCATTCCAACTTCATATATTATGGGCAAGTTCATCTTTTCTTGCGTCAACATTCAATTAATCTTCTATTCTCAAAATAAGAAAATATTGATACGTCATAATATGCGTATGCCAGTATTTCTACTGCACACAGCTTAGAAGGATGCCATTACTAACTAGATTGATAATGATTATTTGTATGTATTGGCAGGTCGCCAGGTGCGAAGTAAAACGGTCCCTGTGCCATTGAGTTCAGGGTCTAAATTGGCGTGGGTGGGCACCACGGACGCAGGGTCGCCGTGTGTGTACGACAGTACCGGGGTGCTGCGATTGTATGACGTCGCCAGCGGAATATGGATGCCCATTTGCGATGCTAGTAACCATTCTAAAGGTGCTTCGGATTCCTGGTTTATTGTTTCTGTAAGTAATATGATTTTATACCAATCTATTCACCTTCATAACAGTGTTACAAGCCCCCGGATTCATTAACCGTCGGTAACGCTCCTGACAGCGGAATGTATGCCTTGTCTCTGACACTCACTATAGAATAGACAAGGACAAAGCACAGAATTCGAATCCGATTCCGTTTCCGACGGTTCTTGAATCAGGGGGCATATCCATCTTTCAGTTTCTAATACACTTTACTGTTCTTGAATTACTGCAGCATTAGAAACCAGTGGCTACTCCCTTTATTTTAGCGAAGACTGTATAAATTCGACGCGATCTCTTTCAGTTTTCCAAACAAATTATAATCCTTATTAATCTATCTAATTTAAAAGCCCTAATCCTAATATATCTGTAATACAGGTCTCTTAGTATAGACGCCAGTTTCTCACATAGATAATATAAGTACTGTATCTAGGCTAAGAAATTATTATTTGTATTTTCCGTGTGAGAGAACAAATAAATTCAATTAAAAACAAATGCAAATTAATAATGAATAATAAATAATTATTATTATTATTAATTTGCATTTAAGCCGTAAGCGTTTATTCTAGTTTACTGATATATAACATCAAATAGTTGAAGTGTGTTTACTGATATATGTATGCTATTATTTACAGATTAGTGAACCATCACAAACAGTGCGAGCAATTTTATGTCGTGGCACCTCCTTTCCTGTTACTGTTCCTAAACCGATTGTTGCAGAACTTCCTATTCAGGTAATAATTTACATGATATATGAGCATGTTTATAAATTAAATAATAACATAATAAATACTTTCTTCTAGTTCGTAGAACTTTAGATGCTAATAGATTTTAGGTATTTTATGCGCTCTGTGTATGTGTGCGTGGGGCACACCGGCACAAACCACGCGCTAAATGAAATGTCAAAATGTCACGAATCACGAATGTCATTTTGCAAAGTTTACTCATAAACGACATGTGTCCAGTACGTCCAGTATACCTACTGGTGGATTTAGGAAGAATTTATTGTTATTCTCATGTACTTGCAAATATGTACGTAACTTCCCATCCTTTAATTTTGTCCCTTTCCTGGATGTGCACACTGAATATTGCTATCCCGCTCGCACCTACGCGAGAGAGTGAGTGACATCTCGTCTACCAGAATGAACTGTTGGACGACATATTGAATTTTCCCCTTCGAATACCGCCGCGGCACGATCCACATGTGCTGATCAATGTTATCGATAATTTACATATCCGCACCGCTAGTTTATCTTCAAAATACGTGTTAGTGTGTTAAATAACGAATTGAGTACAATCAGTGAAAATCTAGGTGTTTTTCTCCCAATAAACTTTGTCGAGCAATTGTGCTAACCGCCCCGCCGCTGGCCGCCAACGAGTGTCGGGCTGAGCTGACCCATAGATCTGAAGAGCCACCATCATCAAGCAATTCAAGTAAGTGTGCATGTCTTTTCCACCTGAACGAGCTGTGATTGTGTCCTTCGTCTCTCATCCTCTTACAGCTCAGTTATTCCGCCCTATGATACGTCTACGTGTTTGCAAGTAAAAATATACTTTGTTTTCACTGTAGAAACCGCCCCATATACAGTCCACAAAAATTTATAATATAACCTCCTCATTTGCCACACCATAAAGTGGTCCTTCGAGCCGGATTTACTAATACTTATATAAAATCAAAATTTCACCTACCTAGGTACCTACCTACCCGCAAACTCAAATATTCATAATTTGTTATATTTTTCGCTTTTATATTTAACACACAATATACACGATTACCTACCGCTACTTATCTGCATTTTATATGTATTTCATACCGCTAACAGTTTATATTTAATTACCGCATTTAAGTATAGAAAAACATTTACCTACTTATAAGTCCTACCTAAAACCGCTGTATTATACTACTTACCGCTTATTTTATTTATCCGCACCTTTTATTAGTGTATTCGAATAAAATAATTCGATACCTATACTTACGCACCGCACCGATTGCAAAATTATACTTTGTCAATTTTTTATTATTTATCGCACCCCGCATTGGCAAATTATTTATCTTGTAATCATAGCCGCATTATAGGTCATTTACAGAGTCATTAATGATTCGATCTTAAATCGCACCATCGCACCATACTATTTCCGCTTTTTATTACCATAAATAACGCATATTTATTGTAATTATTTCGCCCGCCATTCTGCTATCCATTCAGGTAGGTTCGCATCGCATTCCATTTCTTTCCGCCATATTTGTATTTTACCTCGCCGTGTTAGCAGCTTGCAAGGCGCGTGCGCATCGCCCGCTGACATTTGTCATTCAATCATTCAAATATTGTATCTAGCAGTTCGCGCATCGTCGTGCAATCTCGTGAATCATCGCTAATAGGAGCTCACTTGCATTGAAAATCGACAAGTTGTTTACGTTCGCATCACCTAGTTTTTTTATACGAAGTTTTCTATTGCATTCAAACCGCACTTTATAATTTATTTCCATAAAATAGTTAACTTTAATACTAAATAGTTTATCAGTAAATTATTTCTAAATAAAAAATGGCTGATAAAAAACAAAAGGAAGTTGAATCTACTTTTACAGACCCTAACTTAGCAGTGTTAAACTCTAAACGTGATATTCTTTTTGAACGTATGCAAGGTATTTATGATATCGCTAAGCGCGCAGAATTAAAAAAGGTTGAACCTAGCGCATTGTTGTGCAACGTCACTAATTTAGATAATTTTCGTGATGAATTTGTCAAGGCTTTAGATGCCTTTAATATGGCTTTAGCTCAAAGTGACCCTTCCGCTAAAATTAATTACCAACCTTGGATCGCATTTGAAGAGATGTTTTGTTATGTAAAACGCGTTATTACATTATGTTCACAATCACAACCCTCAGTTTCTTCTAATATAGAATCGCAATCTCATTCTTCTAAACCTATAAAACCGCATTTACCTCCTATTGAATTGTTGTCGTTTAATGGTGATGTTCGCAATTGGCCCCTATTTTATCAACAATTTAAAAATGTCATTCATGACAATCAGTCCTTGAGTGATAGTGAAAAGGTGTTTTATTTAGTCGGAAAACTAACCGACAAGGCTACTTCTGTATGTGCAGGGCTACCACCTACCGCTGAGAACTATAATATTATTTGGAAAGCTCTTGTGTATAAATACGAAAACCCTCGTTCACTCGCTTCTTCTTACCTTAACCAAATATTAGAATTCAAACCATTAATTAAAAATAGTACCGCATCTCTAGACTCGTTTTTGTATAATTTTAACTCACCCGTTGAAGCGTTAAAACAGTTAAAAATTAATGATCTAACTGATTTTATTTTTCTTTATCTCGCATTGCAAAAATTGGACCCTGAAACTGTCAAATTGTTTGAAATTTATAGTCAACAGAGACAATTAGGTATACCGTCTTATGCCACCTTGATTGAGTTTATAAGGGAGCAATCAAGGGCGTTAGTCGAAACAACTCGCACCCCTACCGCTAATTTTAATAAACGTAACACTAATGATCATTGTTCAGTACACCCCTGCCTAGACCGCGGAGTCAGCATTGGCGCAGTGGAAGGCTATCATGAGTATAGACTCCGGACAAATCTTGGTTTCAGCCGGGATGTAACTGAACAATAGGACTGCGATACACAGCGGAGAGACTTTTAAGTAAGGTAAGGTTACATACGGGTCTGTGGGTCGACCGTCTCCAAGGCAGAAGTGGTGTAAGGGGGGCCCCCCCTGTGGCTCCGTCTTCTTCTGCAGACCTTACCAATTAGTCACCTCACTCATAACACAAATAACAGCGTTCACAAGACACCGGGCGTTTCAACAATAGATACACAAAGACACACACGTGGGAGCTTTTTTTATTACGATATAGTGTCTCGACAACAAGCGCGTGTGGTAGAAAAGGTTATCTTTCAAAGCATCCGCGACCGGCCACTCCAGAGATGGCATCAAAACCTTGGTCGTACAAAACGGGATCACATAGATAATTTAAGATGTATTCAAACTCGATATGCCAGGCACATTCAACGCGAGCGATTTTTAACAAATTCAGCAAAATTATTCCGACATTTTTTCTAAGAAGAATTCCAATCAAGTCTCCCTGTCAACTTCAAGTGACAGCTAATGTCAATTTGACGTGACATTAGAGTTGCGTTCAGAAACGTCGATCTTTTCCGAACATCCCCCCGCCCCGGACCGTTAAGAACGGTACGTCAATCTACGGGTAATCGGGAGAGCCCACTAACTGCTCTCTTCAAAACCGAATCTCGAACCAAAACCTCAGCAAAACGAGGAACTCCGTCAGTTCCGGGGTAGAGTTTAACAATGCGCCCCCTTCGCCAACATAGGGGCGGCAGGTTAGCATCCTTAATCAACACGAGGTCGCCAGTCTGGGGTGGGGTGGTTTTATCTGTCCACTTCACGCGCTGTTGTAGGATATGCAAATACTCCATCGACCAACGTGCCCAGAAGTTTTGGGACATCTTACCAAAAGTTGGTATCGCGACAAACGATGGGATCCTACATCCTGAATCGGATATTCAGGCAACGCCAAAAGGGGCTGTCCGATCAAGAAATGACCTGGCGTCAACGCTTCCAGGTCATTCGGGTCCGAAGACAACGGGCACAAGGGTCGCGAGTTGAGGACGGCCTCAATTTTACAAAATACCGTATCAAGTTCCTCAAACGTGAGAATAGTTTCTCCAATCACGCGACGCAAGTGTGTCTTGGCAGCCTTTACACAAGCTTCAAAAATTCCTCCCCAGGTCGGACAAGCTGGAGGGCTAAACTTCCAGATTATCCCACGCCGGGAGAGGGTGGTTCCAATGTCTATTTTATTATCAACAAAAAACTTAACTACTTCCTTAAGATAATTACACGTTCCCTTATAATTAGTACCACAATCGGAACGTATCAATGACGGCAGTCCTCTACGGGAAACAAATCTGCTCAAGGCGGCGACAAAGGCTTCGGTAGACAATTCCGAGACAATTTCCAAATGGACAGCCTTGGTGGACAAACACACAAACACGCACAAGTACGCCTTATAGGTTTTAGCATTACGCAGTCTCGAAGCCTTTACAGTAAAGGGACCGGCGAAGTCGGTGGCGACTCCGGCAAAAGCTCTACATTCCGTGACGCGATCAGCAGGCAAATCACCCATCTGGGGCTGCATGGTCGCGGCCTTCAATCGATAACAAGGCAGGCAACGGAAAACCACAGTGCGAATGGCTCGACGAGCAGACAAAATCCAAAATTCACGCTGCAAAATGGCCAACAAAGCATTACAGCCAGCATGTTGTGCATTCACATGGCGATCTGTTATTATCAGTTGAGTCAAATGTCCGGCTTTAGGTAACAAAAGGGGGTGACGAGCTCCATACGGCAGGTTCGCATTTCGAAGTCTTCCGCCGACTCGCAAAAGCCCACTCTCGTCCAGGAAGGGATTTAATCGCGATACCGCGCCCTTCAGCTTGCGACGGCCTAAACGCAAAATTTCAATCTCGGACTCAAAACTATCAGCTTGTACTCTCCGGACCCAAAACAAGAGCGCGTCCCTACGCTCGTCCGGAGTGAGAACCGACGAATCACGCCTCGCGCGTGGGTTCCTACAATTGTACGCAAAACGTCTGATCCAAGCGGTAACACCAAGCAGCTTCTGTAAGGAGCTGTACCGATCCAACAACAAATCCTTTTCCCCGGCGGGGTTAGTCTCCAGGACGCATGCCCGCATATCAGGAACGGCTACGTTCGACAACGCTGGAGAGGGCGGCCACTCCGACTCAGGCCGCATCAACCACTGTGGGCCCCACCAGAGGGGGTGGTTAATTAGGGTTGGGGCTACACAACCCCGAGACGCACAATCCGCGGGATTCATGGTTCCCGGCACGTGTCTCCAAATCAACTCGATGTCGGAATTACAAATCTGCGACACTCGATTGGCCACAAACACGTCCAAGGTGTGCGCCGGAGCCTTCAACCAACAAAGGACGACCTGACTGTCCGTCCAAGCATAAACCTCTTGTATCGCAATAGATCGACCTAATGTGAGCCATACGTGGTTCAACAAACGCATTAGGAGGGCAGCTCCACACAATTCCAACCTCGGGATCGTATGACGAGTCCGAAGGGGAGCGACTTTGCTTTTCGCTATCACCAGATGCACAGCAACAACTCCGTCAACAGTAACGGTGCGGAGGTACACGGCCGCAGCAAATCCACGTTCGGAGGCATCGGAAAAGCCGTGAAGAGTAACTTTACAATTTTCAGAAGGGAGGAATAGCCTCGGCAAATGCACTTCATTAATCTCGGGGAGGGATGAAACGAAGCTCGACCAATCTCGGAGTAACTCGTCCGAGAGGGGTTCATCCCACGACACACCCGAAGCCCATAACCGTTGCAAGAAACACTTGGCCATAAACAGCACAGGGCAAATCCACCCATTGGGGTCAAAGGTACGTGCGACAGTAGACAATACTAAACGCTTGGTCCAGACTTTCGGTGGTCGTAAATCCACACAATAAGTGAAAGTGTCAGAGACCGGTTTGTACTGTACGCCAAGGACGGTCACCACATGGGGATTATCAACATTTTCGAATAGGTGGGGGTCCTGCTGGTGCTCTTCGGGCAAACCTACCAGTACATCAGGCGAGTTGGATATCCATTTCCTCAACTCGTAACCTCCCGACTTCAAAAGGGCGGTGAGTTCGTCTCTCAGGACAATCGCCTCTGAGACAGATGAGGCGCCCGTGCAAATGTCATCCACATAGACGTCACTGGCCAAAATGGCGGAGGCGCGAGGGTATCTCAAGCGCTCCTTCTCGGCCAACTCCAACAAAGAACGAATCGCAACAAACGGGCTCGAAGCCAAACCGTACGTATTCGTATTCAATTCATAAATCAACAAGGGGTCCCTAGGACTCTCTCTCCACAAAATCAATTGGTACCTCCTATCCTCTGGATGGATGACCGTTTGTCTGAACATCATTCGGATGTCAGTCATAAATACAATTTGGTGCCGCCGGAAATTGGTCAAAATGTCTGAGATCTCCGTGTGTAGCTTGGGACCTACATGCAGACACTGGTTCAAGGACGCTCCAGTAGAGGTGGGAGCCGAACCGTCAAAGACCACCCGAATCTTTCCGGATTTCAAAACGGCGTGGTGCGGCAAAAAGAAGTGCTCAACGGAGCGCCAATCCAAATCGCTCACGGACATGTGCCCTAACTCCTCATACTCCCGCATGAATTCAACATACTTCTGGCGGAAGACCGGATCCTTGCTCATGCGACGCTCCATCGCCACTAGCCTACGTTCCGCTAGCGGTCGGGATTCGCCCAGAGGAGGTCGGCCGGCACGAAAGGGGAGACGGGTGATCAAACGACCAGAGCGGAGGCGACCAGTGTTATTCTGGTAATACAACTCGCATTCATCCGCTACTGGGTCTACCCGCGGGGCTGGTGGAGGTTCCTCAACCTCCCAAAACTTCTGCACCACTTCGGAGAGAGACACATTAAAAACAAGACCGCGATCCTCATCAAGGGAATCCAAAACGCGGCGAGCAGGGCCCATCACAACTGTACCGAGTGTCGTCTGCAGAGCTACCAAGCCATCTGGCTGCAAAACTCGCTTCCCCGTCAACAAAACTCGCCCCAGGACATCGGCTCCAAGGAGAGCATCAATCGGGCCTGGGCGGAAGAAATTTGGATCGGCGAGTGGGGAATCAGACACCAAAGACAACATACTCGGTCCCAAGTCAACTGAAGGTTGACGGCCAACAACTGTGTCCAACACAATCGCCGAGGTCTTAATGCCTGGCGTGGACTTATTACGTGAGGTAAATGTGAAGTCAACATGCCCTAACAACCCGGGGACTTTCACATCGCCAACACCTCTCACGCCTTCCGTGTGGGGGTGCACCTTGAGGCCCAACCGCCTAACTAACCAAGATGACACAACACACCCCTGAGCACCGGAATCCAACAAGGCGCGAACTTCCACAAGGTCGCCATTCAATCCCCTGACAAGCACAGAGGCCGTGGGCAACAAAACGGTCTCTGGAGGGGTGGCTACAATCGACCGTAAACACGTTGATTGCTAGTATGTGGGGTCCCCAGACGTCCCCCCATGGTAAGGGGGTCGCTCATAGCGATCCAGTGGGTCCCAATCTCCCACATACTGCCTACGTCCAATTCGCCCGGTATCAGGCGGGTTATATCTCCCGGCCCCTTGAAGACGGGGCGGGCGCCGCTCCAAACGCGGGTATTCGGCGAGCGGCGGCGAGAATCGGTGCCTATCATCCACCGTGTACGTCGCCCCATAGTCGCGGGGGCACGGTGACCGATTTTCAGAGGGGGGGTCCCGGGGACCCCCGGCTGTGCGAGGCTCAACACGTTGCGGGGGGCTTCTACGACCTCCCGCAACGCTCGCAAAATCGAACCCCCTAGTTGGGGACCGATTTCCCATTGGGGGGTCCGTGGGACCCCCGCCCGTGCGAGGCTCAAAACGTCGCGGGGGGCCTCTACGACCTCCGGCAACGCCCGCATAACTCATCCCCATCCTTGGGGATCGGTTTCCCATTGGGGGGTCCCTGGGACCCCCGCCCGTGCGAGGCTCAAAACGTCGCGGGGGGCCTCTACGACCTCCGGCAACGCTCGCATAACTCATCCCCATCCTTGGGGATCGGTTTCCCATTGGGGGGTCCCTGGGACCCCCGCCCGTTTGAGGCTCCAAACGTGGCGGAGAGCGTCTGGGGCCACTCTGGTGGCCACTAGAACTGCTGCGGGATTCAAACACCGCGGGGGGTCCGAGACCCCCACCCATACGAGGTGATCCTGCAGCGACGCGCTGCGGCGCTCCGCCGCCCTCTGGGCTGTTCATGCAGAGGAGGGGATGGTGGTTGCCCTTGCAAAAGCGGCATGGGTGCGCTTGGGTACATTCGCGCTGCATGTGCAGGCCCAAGCACGAGTAGCACCATGTCCGTTGTCGCGCGATCGCTCGACGGCCTTGGACGCGCTGGTCGAGGAACTTATCACAACGGGTCGTGCTGTGACCCGGTTCCCGACAGTACAAGCAGCGGGCGGTCTCCTGGACGGCGGCATAGCGGCCGGGCGCGCGAGGGGCCATACGCCCCCTACGGGGGGGTCCGGTGGGGGATCTACTCTGTGGCACAGGTCGTTCGGGTCCCATAGGACCGGCCAGAGAGGAATTATCTGCCAGTCTACTTTCTCCTTCCAGGAACGTCAAGAGGTCCGAGAAGGGTGGCAGATAAGTCGCACTATCCCCACCATACTGCTGCTCAAAACGGACCTTAACAGAGTCCGGCAACTTTCCCAGGACAATGTGCAGTAACAAAAACGACCACTGCTCCACTGGGAGTTTTAAGTTTTTCAATGCGTTGTAGGCAACCAACAGCGGATTCAACAAAGCCACTCTCAAGTGCATCACGCTGGCAACGCGGGGTAAATTCAAAATGGCGGCAACATGGTTGTCCGCCAGACGTCGTACGTTCTGGTACCGACGGGCAATCAAATCCCTGGCAATAGGGTAGTTTTCATCCGAGGGGGCCAAATGTTGAACCGATTCAAGGGCCTCCCCTTCCAACACGGATAACAAATAAGCTAACTTCTGGCCCTGGGTCAAATCGTCCCGGGCATGTACAAGACTATCAAAAATATTAATAAAGCCCTCCCAGTCCTCTAGACGACCAGCAAAGCGCCTTAAGTCTAAGGGGGCCAATCTAGCAAAGAGAGGGGGCATACTTTTAGATGTGACCGGGGACGGGCTCGGTTCATTCTCTCTTGCCACTTGCAAAGGTCGAGCTACCTGGGTAATTCTGTCCGCAAAATCATAACACTGGTCCACATCCAAATCGACTTCTTGTCGCATTTCCACATCGGCCTCAACAGTCCTTTCCAAAAATAAGGCATACTGTTCATCAACAACAGCCAAACGTACGGGCAGATCTACGTATCTGTTCAACAAGGCCTCCGTCCTATCAGGTCGATCCAACAATGCGACTGCAGACGCTAACCACCGTAACTCAGAACGTATTTTGGCTTTAGCAGAGGAGGCCGTCATTGTAACGTCACAAATTTATCAACAAAAACAACAAATTCAAAATATTCACTATAACACAAAATCTCCAATATTTTGAGGTTATTGATAACCACAAAATTCCAATATTACAACAACAAAGTATTTATAATGACACAAACTCTTAAATATTTGGAGGTTATCAGAAAACAACAAAACTCAAGTATATAATTATAACTCTAACTCTCAAGAGGTTATAACTTAGACACAAACTAACTTTGACTTTGTAAGTCAAAAGTTATTCAGTTCAAACAAATCACTGACCATTGAAATTCACTTGGATATCGACATACAACAAGATGATTTTAATTATTTCAAAGCACAAGTTTCAATAAGTTTCAATGTGTAAACAATGTCTTAAATCATTTAAGTTTCACTAAGTATTGAGTGCAAACTTATTAGCTAACCTTTTATTAGCTATTATTTAGCAACAAACTTGTCAATATTCACAACTCAAATTTGCTGACAAAACTAAATAATAATTATTATGAACAAAGAAAGGCATCTGTTTACATTTTGGAACCTCAATACATGACAATTAATTACAAGACATGGAACCAATAACAAAGGAATGCCCTTTACTTTTCAAATGCAAGTTAATTACCATTTACAAGTACAAATTAATCTAGTCCGGACCAGACTGGGTCATCAAACGGCACTGATTAATACAAAGTTTTGGCGTGGGCCTCTCAGGCCTTCAAGCTACGCTCTTGGCTACCAAAAAATGTTCAGTACACCCCTGCCTAGACCGCGGAGTCAGCATTGGCGCAGTGGAAGGCTATCATGAGTATAGACTCCGGACAAATCTTGGTTTCAGCCGGGATGTAACTGAACAATAGGACTGCGATACACAGCGGAGAGACTTTTAAGTAAGGTAAGGTTACATACGGGTCTGTGGGTCGACCGTCTCCAAGGCAGAAGTGGTGTAAGGGGGGCCCCCCCTGTGGCTCCGTCTTCTTCTGCAGACCTTACCAATTAGTCACCTCACTCATAACACAAATAACAGCGTTCACAAGACACCGGGCGTTTCAACAATAGATACACAAAGACACACACGTGGGAGCTTTTTTTATTACGATATAGTGTCTCGACAACAAGCGCGTGTGGTAGAAAAGGTTATCTTTCAAAGCATCCGCGACCGGCCACTCCAGAGATGGCATCAAAACCTTGGTCGTACAAAACGGGATCACATAGATAATTTAAGATGTATTCAAACTCGATATGCCAGGCACATTCAACGCGAGCGATTTTTAACAAATTCAGCAAAATTATTCCGACATTTTTTCTAAGAAGAATTCCAATCAAGTCTCCCTGTCAACTTCAAGTGACAGCTAATGTCAATTTGACGTGACATTAGAGTTGCGTTCAGAAACGTCGATCTTTTCCGAACATCCCCCCGCCCCGGACCGTTAAGAACGGTACGTCAATCTACGGGTAATCGGGAGAGCCCACTAACTGCTCTCTTCAAAACCGAATCTCGAACCAAAACCTCAGCAAAACGAGGAACTCCGTCAGTTCCGGGGTAGAGTTTAACAATGCGCCCCCTTCGCCAACATAGGGGCGGCAGGTTAGCATCCTTAATCAACACGAGGTCGCCAGTCTGGGGTGGGGTGGTTTTATCTGTCCACTTCACGCGCTGTTGTAGGATATGCAAATACTCCATCGACCAACGTGCCCAGAAGTTTTGGGACATCTGTTTCAAAAGTTGGTATCGCGACAAACGATGGGATCCTACATCCTGAATCGGATATTCAGGCAACGCCAAAAGGGGCTGTCCGATCAAGAAATGACCTGGCGTCAACGCTTCCAGGTCATTCGGGTCCGAAGACAACGGGCACAAGGGTCGCGAGTTGAGGACGGCCTCAATTTTACAAAATACCGTATCAAGTTCCTCAAACGTGAGAATAGTTTCTCCAATCACGCGACGCAAGTGTGTCTTGGCAGCCTTTACACAAGCTTCAAAAATTCCTCCCCAGGTCGGACAAGCTGGAGGGCTAAACTTCCAGATTATCCCACGCCGGGAGAGGGTGGTTCCAATGTCTATTTTATTATCAACAAAAAACTTAACTACTTCCTTAAGATAATTACACGTTCCCTTATAATTAGTACCACAATCGGAACGTATCAATGACGGCAGTCCTCTACGGGAAACAAATCTGCTCAAGGCGGCGACAAAGGCTTCGGTAGACAATTCCGAGACAATTTCCAAATGGACAGCCTTGGTGGACAAACACACAAACACGCACAAGTACGCCTTATAGGTTTTAGCATTACGCAGTCTCGAAGCCTTTACAGTAAAGGGACCGGCGAAGTCGGTGGCGACTCCGGCAAAAGCTCTACATTCCGTGACGCGATCAGCAGGCAAATCACCCATCTGGGGCTGCATGGTCGCGGCCTTCAATCGATAACAAGGCAGGCAACGGAAAACCACAGTGCGAATGGCTCGACGAGCAGACAAAATCCAAAATTCACGCTGCAAAATGGCCAACAAAGCATTACAGCCAGCATGTTGTGCATTCACATGGCGATCTGTTATTATCAGTTGAGTCAAATGTCCGGCTTTAGGTAACAAAAGGGGGTGACGAGCTCCATACGGCAGGTTCGCATTTCGAAGTCTTCCGCCGACTCGCAAAAGCCCACTCTCGTCCAGGAAGGGATTTAATCGCGATACCGCGCCCTTCAGCTTGCGACGGCCTAAACGCAAAATTTCAATCTCGGACTCAAAACTATCAGCTTGTACTCTCCGGACCCAAAACAAGAGCGCGTCCCTACGCTCGTCCGGAGTGAGAACCGACGAATCACGCCTCGCGCGTGGGTTCCTACAATTGTACGCAAAACGTCTGATCCAAGCGGTAACACCAAGCAGCTTCTGTAAGGAGCTGTACCGATCCAACAACAAATCCTTTTCCCCGGCGGGGTTAGTCTCCAGGACGCATGCCCGCATATCAGGAACGGCTACGTTCGACAACGCTGGAGAGGGCGGCCACTCCGACTCAGGCCGCATCAACCACTGTGGGCCCCACCAGAGGGGGTGGTTAATTAGGGTTGGGGCTACACAACCCCGAGACGCACAATCCGCGGGATTCATGGTTCCCGGCACGTGTCTCCAAATCAACTCGATGTCGGAATTACAAATCTGCGACACTCGATTGGCCACAAACACGTCCAAGGTGTGCGCCGGAGCCTTCAACCAACAAAGGACGACCTGACTGTCCGTCCAAGCATAAACCTCTTGTATCGCAATAGATCGACCTAATGTGAGCCATACGTGGTTCAACAAACGCATTAGGAGGGCAGCTCCACACAATTCCAACCTCGGGATCGTATGACGAGTCCGAAGGGGAGCGACTTTGCTTTTCGCTATCACCAGATGCACAGCAACAACTCCGTCAACAGTAACGGTGCGGAGGTACACGGCCGCAGCAAATCCACGTTCGGAGGCATCGGAAAAGCCGTGAAGAGTAACTTTACAATTTTCAGAAGGGAGGAATAGCCTCGGCAAATGCACTTCATTAATCTCGGGGAGGGATGAAACGAAGCTCGACCAATCTCGGAGTAACTCGTCCGAGAGGGGTTCATCCCACGACACACCCGAAGCCCATAACCGTTGCAAGAAACACTTGGCCATAAACAGCACAGGGCAAATCCACCCATTGGGGTCAAAGGTACGTGCGACAGTAGACAATACTAAACGCTTGGTCCAGACTTTCGGTGGTCGTAAATCCACACAATAAGTGAAAGTGTCAGAGACCGGTTTGTACTGTACGCCAAGGACGGTCACCACATGGGGATTATCAACATTTTCGAATAGGTGGGGGTCCTGCTGGTGCTCTTCGGGCAAACCTACCAGTACATCAGGCGAGTTGGATATCCATTTCCTCAACTCGTAACCTCCCGACTTCAAAAGGGCGGTGAGTTCGTCTCTCAGGACAATCGCCTCTGAGACAGATGAGGCGCCCGTGCAAATGTCATCCACATAGACGTCACTGGCCAAAATGGCGGAGGCGCGAGGGTATCTCAAGCGCTCCTTCTCGGCCAACTCCAACAAAGAACGAATCGCAACAAACGGGCTCGAAGCCAAACCGTACGTATTCGTATTCAATTCATAAATCAACAAGGGGTCCCTAGGACTCTCTCTCCACAAAATCAATTGGTACCTCCTATCCTCTGGATGGATGACCGTTTGTCTGAACATCATTCGGATGTCAGTCATAAATACAATTTGGTGCCGCCGGAAATTGGTCAAAATGTCTGAGATCTCCGTGTGTAGCTTGGGACCTACATGCAGACACTGGTTCAAGGACGCTCCAGTAGAGGTGGGAGCCGAACCGTCAAAGACCACCCGAATCTTTCCGGATTTCAAAACGGCGTGGTGCGGCAAAAAGAAGTGCTCAACGGAGCGCCAATCCAAATCGCTCACGGACATGTGCCCTAACTCCTCATACTCCCGCATGAATTCAACATACTTCTGGCGGAAGACCGGATCCTTGCTCATGCGACGCTCCATCGCCACTAGCCTACGTTCCGCTAGCGGTCGGGATTCGCCCAGAGGAGGTCGGCCGGCACGAAAGGGGAGACGGGTGATCAAACGACCAGAGCGGAGGCGACCAGTGTTATTCTGGTAATACAACTCGCATTCATCCGCTACTGGGTCTACCCGCGGGGCTGGTGGAGGTTCCTCAACCTCCCAAAACTTCTGCACCACTTCGGAGAGAGACACATTAAAAACAAGACCGCGATCCTCATCAAGGGAATCCAAAACGCGGCGAGCAGGGCCCATCACAACTGTACCGAGTGTCGTCTGCAGAGCTACCAAGCCATCTGGCTGCAAAACTCGCTTCCCCGTCAACAAAACTCGCCCCAGGACATCGGCTCCAAGGAGAGCATCAATCGGGCCTGGGCGGAAGAAATTTGGATCGGCGAGTGGGGAATCAGACACCAAAGACAACATACTCGGTCCCAAGTCAACTGAAGGTTGACGGCCAACAACTGTGTCCAACACAATCGCCGAGGTCTTAATGCCTGGCGTGGACTTATTACGTGAGGTAAATGTGAAGTCAACATGCCCTAACAACCCGGGGACTTTCACATCGCCAACACCTCTCACGCCTTCCGTGTGGGGGTGCACCTTGAGGCCCAACCGCCTAACTAACCAAGATGACACAACACACCCCTGAGCACCGGAATCCAACAAGGCGCGAACTTCCACAAGGTCGCCATTCAATCCCCTGACAAGCACAGAGGCCGTGGGCAACAAAACGGTCTCTGGAGGGGTGGCTACAATCGACCGTAAACACGTTGATTGCTAGTATGTGGGGTCCCCAGACGTCCCCCCATGGTAAGGGGGTCGCTCATAGCGATCCAGTGGGTCCCAATCTCCCACATACTGCCTACGTCCAATTCGCCCGGTATCAGGCGGGTTATATCTCCCGGCCCCTTGAAGACGGGGCGGGCGCCGCTCCAAACGCGGGTATTCGGCGAGCGGCGGCGAGAATCGGTGCCTATCATCCACCGTGTACGTCGCCCCATAGTCGCGGGGGCACGGTGACCGATTTTCAGAGGGGGGGTCCCGGGGACCCCCGGCTGTGCGAGGCTCAACACGTTGCGGGGGGCTTCTACGACCTCCCGCAACGCTCGCAAAATCGAACCCCCTAGTTGGGGACCGATTTCCCATTGGGGGGTCCGTGGGACCCCCGCCCGTGCGAGGCTCAAAACGTCGCGGGGGGCCTCTACGACCTCCGGCAACGCCCGCATAACTCATCCCCATCCTTGGGGATCGGTTTCCCATTGGGGGGTCCCTGGGACCCCCGCCCGTGCGAGGCTCAAAACGTCGCGGGGGGCCTCTACGACCTCCGGCAACGCTCGCATAACTCATCCCCATCCTTGGGGATCGGTTTCCCATTGGGGGGTCCCTGGGACCCCCGCCCGTTTGAGGCTCCAAACGTGGCGGAGAGCGTCTGGGGCCACTCTGGTGGCCACTAGAACTGCTGCGGGATTCAAACACCGCGGGGGGTCCGAGACCCCCACCCATACGAGGTGATCCTGCAGCGACGCGCTGCGGCGCTCCGCCGCCCTCTGGGCTGTTCATGCAGAGGAGGGGATGGTGGTTGCCCTTGCAAAAGCGGCATGGGTGCGCTTGGGTACATTCGCGCTGCATGTGCAGGCCCAAGCACGAGTAGCACCATGTCCGTTGTCGCGCGATCGCTCGACGGCCTTGGACGCGCTGGTCGAGGAACTTATCACAACGGGTCGTGCTGTGACCCGGTTCCCGACAGTACAAGCAGCGGGCGGTCTCCTGGACGGCGGCATAGCGGCCGGGCGCGCGAGGGGCCATACGCCCCCTACGGGGGGGTCCGGTGGGGGATCTACTCTGTGGCACAGGTCGTTCGGGTCCCATAGGACCGGCCAGAGAGGAATTATCTGCCAGTCTACTTTCTCCTTCCAGGAACGTCAAGAGGTCCGAGAAGGGTGGCAGATAAGTCGCACTATCCCCACCATACTGCTGCTCAAAACGGACCTTAACAGAGTCCGGCAACTTTCCCAGGACAATGTGCAGTAACAAAAACGACCACTGCTCCACTGGGAGTTTTAAGTTTTTCAATGCGTTGTAGGCAACCAACAGCGGATTCAACAAAGCCACTCTCAAGTGCATCACGCTGGCAACGCGGGGTAAATTCAAAATGGCGGCAACATGGTTGTCCGCCAGACGTCGTACGTTCTGGTACCGACGGGCAATCAAATCCCTGGCAATAGGGTAGTTTTCATCCGAGGGGGCCAAATGTTGAACCGATTCAAGGGCCTCCCCTTCCAACACGGATAACAAATAAGCTAACTTCTGGCCCTGGGTCAAATCGTCCCGGGCATGTACAAGACTATCAAAAATATTAATAAAGCCCTCCCAGTCCTCTAGACGACCAGCAAAGCGCCTTAAGTCTAAGGGGGCCAATCTAGCAAAGAGAGGGGGCATACTTTTAGATGTGACCGGGGACGGGCTCGGTTCATTCTCTCTTGCCACTTGCAAAGGTCGAGCTACCTGGGTAATTCTGTCCGCAAAATCATAACACTGGTCCACATCCAAATCGACTTCTTGTCGCATTTCCACATCGGCCTCAACAGTCCTTTCCAAAAATAAGGCATACTGTTCATCAACAACAGCCAAACGTACGGGCAGATCTACGTATCTGTTCAACAAGGCCTCCGTCCTATCAGGTCGATCCAACAATGCGACTGCAGACGCTAACCACCGTAACTCAGAACGTATTTTGGCTTTAGCAGAGGAGGCCGTCATTGTAACGTCACAAATTTATCAACAAAAACAACAAATTCAAAATATTCACTATAACACAAAATCTCCAATATTTTGAGGTTATTGATAACCACAAAATTCCAATATTACAACAACAAAGTATTTATAATGACACAAACTCTTAAATATTTGGAGGTTATCAGAAAACAACAAAACTCAAGTATATAATTATAACTCTAACTCTCAAGAGGTTATAACTTAGACACAAACTAACTTTGACTTTGTAAGTCAAAAGTTATTCAGTTCAAACAAATCACTGACCATTGAAATTCACTTGGATATCGACATACAACAAGATGATTTTAATTATTTCAAAGCACAAGTTTCAATAAGTTTCAATGTGTAAACAATGTCTTAAATCATTTAAGTTTCACTAAGTATTGAGTGCAAACTTATTAGCTAACCTTTTATTAGCTATTATTTAGCAACAAACTTGTCAATATTCACAACTCAAATTTGCTGACAAAACTAAATAATAATTATTATGAACAAAGAAAGGCATCTGTTTACATTTTGGAACCTCAATACATGACAATTAATTACAAGACATGGAACCAATAACAAAGGAATGCCCTTTACTTTTCAAATGCAAGTTAATTACCATTTACAAGTACAAATTAATCTAGTCCGGACCAGACTGGGTCATCAAACGGCACTGATTAATACAAAGTTTTGGCGTGGGCCTCTCAGGCCTTCAAGCTACGCTCTTGGCTACCAAAAAATGTTCAGTACACCCCTGCCTAGACCGCGGAGTCAGCATTGGCGCAGTGGAAGGCTATCATGAGTATAGACTCCGGACAAATCTTGGTTTCAGCCGGGATGTAACTGAACAATAGGACTGCGATACACAGCGGAGAGACTTTTAAGTAAGGTAAGGTTACATACGGGTCTGTGGGTCGACCGTCTCCAAGGCAGAAGTGGTGTAAGGGGGGCCCCCCCTGTGGCTCCGTCTTCTTCTGCAGACCTTACCAATTAGTCACCTCACTCATAACACAAATAACAGCGTTCACAAGACACCGGGCGTTTCAACAATAGATACACAAAGACACACACGTGGGAGCTTTTTTTATTACGATATAGTGTCTCGACAACAAGCGCGTGTGGTAGAAAAGGTTATCTTTCAAAGCATCCGCGACCGGCCACTCCAGAGATGGCATCAAAACCTTGGTCGTACAAAACGGGATCACATAGATAATTTAAGATGTATTCAAACTCGATATGCCAGGCACATTCAACGCGAGCGATTTTTAACAAATTCAGCAAAATTATTCCGACATTTTTTCTAAGAAGAATTCCAATCAAGTCTCCCTGTCAACTTCAAGTGACAGCTAATGTCAATTTGACGTGACATTAGAGTTGCGTTCAGAAACGTCGATCTTTTCCGAACATCCCCCCGCCCCGGACCGTTAAGAACGGTACGTCAATCTACGGGTAATCGGGAGAGCCCACTAACTGCTCTCTTCAAAACCGAATCTCGAACCAAAACCTCAGCAAAACGAGGAACTCCGTCAGTTCCGGGGTAGAGTTTAACAATGCGCCCCCTTCGCCAACATAGGGGCGGCAGGTTAGCATCCTTAATCAACACGAGGTCGCCAGTCTGGGGTGGGGTGGTTTTATCTGTCCACTTCACGCGCTGTTGTAGGATATGCAAATACTCCATCGACCAACGTGCCCAGAAGTTTTGGGACATCTGTTTCAAAAGTTGGTATCGCGACAAACGATGGGATCCTACATCCTGAATCGGATATTCAGGCAACGCCAAAAGGGGCTGTCCGATCAAGAAATGACCTGGCGTCAACGCTTCCAGGTCATTCGGGTCCGAAGACAACGGGCACAAGGGTCGCGAGTTGAGGACGGCCTCAATTTTACAAAATACCGTATCAAGTTCCTCAAACGTGAGAATAGTTTCTCCAATCACGCGACGCAAGTGTGTCTTGGCAGCCTTTACACAAGCTTCAAAAATTCCTCCCCAGGTCGGACAAGCTGGAGGGCTAAACTTCCAGATTATCCCACGCCGGGAGAGGGTGGTTCCAATGTCTATTTTATTATCAACAAAAAACTTAACTACTTCCTTAAGATAATTACACGTTCCCTTATAATTAGTACCACAATCGGAACGTATCAATGACGGCAGTCCTCTACGGGAAACAAATCTGCTCAAGGCGGCGACAAAGGCTTCGGTAGACAATTCCGAGACAATTTCCAAATGGACAGCCTTGGTGGACAAACACACAAACACGCACAAGTACGCCTTATAGGTTTTAGCATTACGCAGTCTCGAAGCCTTTACAGTAAAGGGACCGGCGAAGTCGGTGGCGACTCCGGCAAAAGCTCTACATTCCGTGACGCGATCAGCAGGCAAATCACCCATCTGGGGCTGCATGGTCGCGGCCTTCAATCGATAACAAGGCAGGCAACGGAAAACCACAGTGCGAATGGCTCGACGAGCAGACAAAATCCAAAATTCACGCTGCAAAATGGCCAACAAAGCATTACAGCCAGCATGTTGTGCATTCACATGGCGATCTGTTATTATCAGTTGAGTCAAATGTCCGGCTTTAGGTAACAAAAGGGGGTGACGAGCTCCATACGGCAGGTTCGCATTTCGAAGTCTTCCGCCGACTCGCAAAAGCCCACTCTCGTCCAGGAAGGGATTTAATCGCGATACCGCGCCCTTCAGTTTGCGACGGCCTAAACGCAAAATTTCAATCTCGGACTCAAAACTATCAGCTTGTACTCTCCGGACCCAAAACAAGAGCGCGTCCCTACGCTCGTCCGGAGTGAGAACCGACGAATCACGCCTCGCGCGTGGGTTCCTACAATTGTACGCAAAACGTCTGATCCAAGCGGTAACACCAAGCAGCTTCTGTAAGGAGCTGTACCGATCCAACAACAAATCCTTTTCCCCGGCGGGGTTAGTCTCCAGGACGCATGCCCGCATATCAGGAACGGCTACGTTCGACAACGCTGGAGAGGGCGGCCACTCCGACTCAGGCCGCATCAACCACTGTGGGCCCCACCAGAGGGGGTGGTTAATTAGGGTTGGGGCTACACAACCCCGAGACGCACAATCCGCGGGATTCATGGTTCCCGGCACGTGTCTCCAAATCAACTCGATGTCGGAATTACAAATCTGCGACACTCGATTGGCCACAAACACGTCCAAGGTGTGCGCCGGAGCCTTCAACCAACAAAGGACGACCTGACTGTCCGTCCAAGCATAAACCTCTTGTATCGCAATAGATCGACCTAATGTGAGCCATACGTGGTTCAACAAACGCATTAGGAGGGCAGCTCCACACAATTCCAACCTCGGGATCGTATGACGAGTCCGAAGGGGAGCGACTTTGCTTTTCGCTATCACCAGATGCACAGCAACAACTCCGTCAACAGTAACGGTGCGGAGGTACACGGCCGCAGCAAATCCACGTTCGGAGGCATCGGAAAAGCCGTGAAGAGTAACTTTACAATTTTCAGAAGGGAGGAATAGCCTCGGCAAATGCACTTCATTAATCTCGGGGAGGGATGAAACGAAGCTCGACCAATCTCGGAGTAACTCGTCCGAGAGGGGTTCATCCCACGACACACCCGAAGCCCATAACCGTTGCAAGAAACACTTGGCCATAAACAGCACAGGGCAAATCCACCCATTGGGGTCAAAGGTACGTGCGACAGTAGACAATACTAAACGCTTGGTCCAGACTTTCGGTGGTCGTAAATCCACACAATAAGTGAAAGTGTCAGAGACCGGTTTGTACTGTACGCCAAGGACGGTCACCACATGGGGATTATCAACATTTTCGAATAGGTGGGGGTCCTGCTGGTGCTCTTCGGGCAAACCTACCAGTACATCAGGCGAGTTGGATATCCATTTCCTCAACTCGTAACCTCCCGACTTCAAAAGGGCGGTGAGTTCGTCTCTCAGGACAATCGCCTCTGAGACAGATGAGGCGCCCGTGCAAATGTCATCCACATAGACGTCACTGGCCAAAATGGCGGAGGCGCGAGGGTATCTCAAGCGCTCCTTCTCGGCCAACTCCAACAAAGAACGAATCGCAACAAACGGGCTCGAAGCCAAACCGTACGTATTCGTATTCAATTCATAAATCAACAAGGGGTCCCTAGGACTCTCTCTCCACAAAATCAATTGGTACCTCCTATCCTCTGGATGGATGACCGTTTGTCTGAACATCATTCGGATGTCAGTCATAAATACAATTTGGTGCCGCCGGAAATTGGTCAAAATGTCTGAGATCTCCGTGTGTAGCTTGGGACCTACATGCAGACACTGGTTCAAGGACGCTCCAGTAGAGGTGGGAGCCGAACCGTCAAAGACCACCCGAATCTTTCCGGATTTCAAAACGGCGTGGTGCGGCAAAAAGAAGTGCTCAACGGAGCGCCAATCCAAATCGCTCACGGACATGTGCCCTAACTCCTCATACTCCCGCATGAATTCAACATACTTCTGGCGGAAGACCGGATCCTTGCTCATGCGACGCTCCATCGCCACTAGCCTACGTTCCGCTAGCGGTCGGGATTCGCCCAGAGGAGGTCGGCCGGCACGAAAGGGGAGACGGGTGATCAAACGACCAGAGCGGAGGCGACCAGTGTTATTCTGGTAATACAACTCGCATTCATCCGCTACTGGGTCTACCCGCGGGGCTGGTGGAGGTTCCTCAACCTCCCAAAACTTCTGCACCACTTCGGAGAGAGACACATTAAAAACAAGACCGCGATCCTCATCAAGGGAATCCAAAACGCGGCGAGCAGGGCCCATCACAACTGTACCGAGTGTCGTCTGCAGAGCTACCAAGCCATCTGGCTGCAAAACTCGCTTCCCCGTCAACAAAACTCGCCCCAGGACATCGGCTCCAAGGAGAGCATCAATCGGGCCTGGGCGGAAGAAATTTGGATCGGCGAGTGGGGAATCAGACACCAAAGACAACATACTCGGTCCCAAGTCAACTGAAGGTTGACGGCCAACAACTGTGTCCAACACAATCGCCGAGGTCTTAATGCCTGGCGTGGACTTATTACGTGAGGTAAATGTGAAGTCAACATGCCCTAACAACCCGGGGACTTTCACATCGCCAACACCTCTCACGCCTTCCGTGTGGGGGTGCACCTTGAGGCCCAACCGCCTAACTAACCAAGATGACACAACACACCCCTGAGCACCGGAATCCAACAAGGCGCGAACTTCCACAAGGTCGCCATTCAATCCCCTGACAAGCACAGAGGCCGTGGGCAACAAAACGGTCTCTGGAGGGGTGGCTACAATCGACCGTAAACACGTTGATTGCTAGTATGTGGGGTCCCCAGACGTCCCCCCATGGTAAGGGGGTCGCTCATAGCGATCCAGTGGGTCCCAATCTCCCACATACTGCCTACGTCCAATTCGCCCGGTATCAGGCGGGTTATATCTCCCGGCCCCTTGAAGACGGGGCGGGCGCCGCTCCAAACGCGGGTATTCGGCGAGCGGCGGCGAGAATCGGTGCCTATCATCCACCGTGTACGTCGCCCCATAGTCGCGGGGGCACGGTGACCGATTTTCAGAGGGGGGGTCCCGGGGACCCCCGGCTGTGCGAGGCTCAACACGTTGCGGGGGGCTTCTACGACCTCCCGCAACGCTCGCAAAATCGAACCCCCTAGTTGGGGACCGATTTCCCATTGGGGGGTCCGTGGGACCCCCGCCCGTGCGAGGCTCAAAACGTCGCGGGGGGCCTCTACGACCTCCGGCAACGCCCGCATAACTCATCCCCATCCTTGGGGATCGGTTTCCCATTGGGGGGTCCCTGGGACCCCCGCCCGTGCGAGGCTCAAAACGTCGCGGGGGGCCTCTACGACCTCCGGCAACGCTCGCATAACTCATCCCCATCCTTGGGGATCGGTTTCCCATTGGGGGGTCCCTGGGACCCCCGCCCGTTTGAGGCTCCAAACGTGGCGGAGAGCGTCTGGGGCCACTCTGGTGGCCACTAGAACTGCTGCGGGATTCAAACACCGCGGGGGGTCCGAGACCCCCACCCATACGAAGTGATCCTGCAGCGACGCGCTGCGGCGCTCCGCCGCCCTCTGGGCTGTTCATGCAGAGGAGGGGATGGTGGTTGCCCTTGCAAAAGCGGCATGGGTGCGCTTGGGTACATTCGCGCTGCATGTGCAGGCCCAAGCACGAGTAGCACCATGTCCGTTGTCGCGCGATCGCTCGACGGCCTTGGACGCGCTGGTCGAGGAACTTATCACAACGGGTCGTGCTGTGACCCGGTTCCCGACAGTACAAGCAGCGGGCGGTCTCCTGGACGGCGGCATAGCGGCCGGGCGCGCGAGGGGCCATACGCCCCCTACGGGGGGGTCCGGTGGGGGATCTACTCTGTGGCACAGGTCGTTCGGGTCCCATAGGACCGGCCAGAGAGGAATTATCTGCCAGTCTACTTTCTCCTTCCAGGAACGTCAAGAGGTCCGAGAAGGGTGGCAGATAAGTCGCACTATCCCCACCATACTGCTGCTCAAAACGGACCTTAACAGAGTCCGGCAACTTTCCCAGGACAATGTGCAGTAACAAAAACGACCACTGCTCCACTGGGAGTTTTAAGTTTTTCAATGCGTTGTAGGCAACCAACAGCGGATTCAACAAAGCCACTCTCAAGTGCATCACGCTGGCAACGCGGGGTAAATTCAAAATGGCGGCAACATGGTTGTCCGCCAGACGTCGTACGTTCTGGTACCGACGGGCAATCAAATCCCTGGCAATAGGGTAGTTTTCATCCGAGGGGGCCAAATGTTGAACCGATTCAAGGGCCTCCCCTTCCAACACGGATAACAAATAAGCTAACTTCTGGCCCTGGGTCAAATCGTCCCGGGCATGTACAAGACTATCAAAAATATTAATAAAGCCCTCCCAGTCCTCTAGACGACCAGCAAAGCGCCTTAAGTCTAAGGGGGCCAATCTAGCAAAGAGAGGGGGCATACTTTTAGATGTGACCGGGGACGGGCTCGGTTCATTCTCTCTTGCCACTTGCAAAGGTCGAGCTACCTGGGTAATTCTGTCCGCAAAATCATAACACTGGTCCACATCCAAATCGACTTCTTGTCGCATTTCCACATCGGCCTCAACAGTCCTTTCCAAAAATAAGGCATACTGTTCATCAACAACAGCCAAACGTACGGGCAGATCTACGTATCTGTTCAACAAGGCCTCCGTCCTATCAGGTCGATCCAACAATGCGACTGCAGACGCTAACCACCGTAACTCAGAACGTATTTTGGCTTTAGCAGAGGAGGCCGTCATTGTAACGTCACAAATTTATCAACAAAAACAACAAATTCAAAATATTCACTATAACACAAAATCTCCAATATTTTGAGGTTATTGATAACCACAAAATTCCAATATTACAACAACAAAGTATTTATAATGACACAAACTCTTAAATATTTGGAGGTTATCAGAAAACAACAAAACTCAAGTATATAATTATAACTCTAACTCTCAAGAGGTTATAACTTAGACACAAACTAACTTTGACTTTGTAAGTCAAAAGTTATTCAGTTCAAACAAATCACTGACCATTGAAATTCACTTGGATATCGACATACAACAAGATGATTTTAATTATTTCAAAGCACAAGTTTCAATAAGTTTCAATGTGTAAACAATGTCTTAAATCATTTAAGTTTCACTAAGTATTGAGTGCAAACTTATTAGCTAACCTTTTATTAGCTATTATTTAGCAACAAACTTGTCAATATTCACAACTCAAATTTGCTGACAAAACTAAATAATAATTATTATGAACAAAGAAAGGCATCTGTTTACATTTTGGAACCTCAATACATGACAATTAATTACAAGACATGGAACCAATAACAAAGGAATGCCCTTTACTTTTCAAATGCAAGTTAATTACCATTTACAAGTACAAATTAATCTAGTCCGGACCAGACTGGGTCATCAAACGGCACTGATTAATACAAAGTTTTGGCGTGGGCCTCTCAGGCCTTCAAGCTACGCTCTTGGCTACCAAAAAATGTTCAGTACACCCCTGCCTAGACCGCGGAGTCAGCATTGGCGCAGTGGAAGGCTATCATGAGTATAGACTCCGGACAAATCTTGGTTTCAGCCGGGATGTAACTGAACAATAGGACTGCGATACACAGCGGAGAGACTTTTAAGTAAGGTAAGGTTACATACGGGTCTGTGGGTCGACCGTCTCCAAGGCAGAAGTGGTGTAAGGGGGGCCCCCCCTGTGGCTCCGTCTTCTTCTGCAGACCTTACCAATTAGTCACCTCACTCATAACACAAATAACAGCGTTCACAAGACACCGGGCGTTTCAACAATAGATACACAAAGACACACACGTGGGAGCTTTTTTTATTACGATATAGTGTCTCGACAACAAGCGCGTGTGGTAGAAAAGGTTATCTTTCAAAGCATCCGCGACCGGCCACTCCAGAGATGGCATCAAAACCTTGGTCGTACAAAACGGGATCACATAGATAATTTAAGATGTATTCAAACTCGATATGCCAGGCACATTCAACGCGAGCGATTTTTAACAAATTCAGCAAAATTATTCCGACATTTTTTCTAAGAAGAATTCCAATCAAGTCTCCCTGTCAACTTCAAGTGACAGCTAATGTCAATTTGACGTGACATTAGAGTTGCGTTCAGAAACGTCGATCTTTTCCGAACAATCATAGTTCCAAAAGGTTTACCGCTACAAAATCATTTGTTGCCGATTTGGGGCATGGCACAAGTTCTAATTCGCAATGTTCTTTGTGTAAAAATAATGTTCACTTACATTTATATCAATGTACCGCTTTTATGAAACTCAACGCACGTGAAAGATTTAATTTTGTAAAACAAAACTCTTCATGTATAAACTGCTTAAGTACTAAACATAAATCGTTTAATTGCACATCGCATGGTACTTGTTCGTATTGTTCGGCCAAGCATCACTCTTTATTGCATTTTGATTCGCAACATAATAAAAATCAATATATCTCTAATAGTAATTGTAACCGCACGCAAAATAATTTTAGTAAAGCGCCTCCCGCTATCGCACCCGCTGTCTCTCGGGACTCACGACCGCCTCGTGACGTCGTCGAGCCTCAGCCTCAGTGCGCTCGCGACCCTCAGTCGCAGCACGCGCAGCCACCGTCCGCTACTTATAACAATAATACGATTTGTAACCATTCTTGTGAATATAATAAGCGCACTGGAACTTCCGCACTATTAGGAACCGCAAAAATAAAATACATAGACTCGCACGGCCGCTCTCATTTCTTGAGATGTCTTATTGATCCAGGTTCGCAGAGCGATTATATAACCGCCGAATGTTGTAATCGTCTTTCGCTTCATATAAGCAATGAAACCCCATATACCGAAGTGCAAGGTATTGGTGGAACTTCGCAAAAAATTAACGGAATCACGTCTTTAAACATTACTTCGCGATTTAATTCTAATAGTTATTCTATTCAACCTATGGTCGTGGAACGCATCACGACAATATTACCTGATTCTTTTATAGATACCCAGGCGATCAAGCATATAGCAAATCTACCTTTAGCCGATGACGATTATTTTAAACCTGGACGTATTGACATATTGTTAGGCGTTAATTTATATTGTGAGATTTTACTTTTCAATAAAATTAAAGGCGATACGAATGATTCTCCGCTCGCTTTAGAGACTACGTTAGGATATTTGTTGTTGGGCAACGCTCCTATTTTGGAACAGCAAAGAAGTTCGCACTCTTTTTGTTCTCTTGCGCAAGATCCTTTAAACTCTCTTTTAGAAAAATTTTGGTTAGTTGAGGAACCGCCAACGCGTAAATATTTAAGTCCTGATGATAACAACTGCGAAAATATTTTTACTACTACAACTGTTCGAAATCAAGATGGCAGTTACTCTGTTGATCTTCCATTCAAAGATGACCCTAATAAACTAGGTGACTCGTTTAGTACCGCACAAAAAAGATTATTGTCATTAGAAAATAAATTTAAAAAGTTTCCTGATTTACGCGATAAATACAATGAAATTATATTAGATTATTTAGATAAAGGTATTCTCCATGAAGTTCCGCAACAAGATATTAGTTCTACAGGATTTTTCCTACCGCATCATCCAGTTATTCGAAATGATAAAACAACTACTAAAGTTCGCATTGTATTAGATGGCAGCGCAGCCACTGATACTGGTCTTTCGCTCAACGATATTTTACATACCGGTTGTAATTTACAATCTGAAATTTTTAATATTTTAATTAATGTCCGCATGTTCCGCATTTCTTTTTTCGCTGATGTGAGACAGATGTACTTATGCATACATGTCAACGAACAGCACCGAAAATATCAACGCATTTTGTATCGTTTTTCCGCCGATAAACCAATTATGGTATTAGAATTTACTCGAGTCACATTTGGACTTCGGTCGTCTCCTTTTTTGGCTCTCCGCACTCTTCGCCAGCTTGCGTCTGACGAGAAAGAAAAGTATCCTCTCGCAGCATCCGTAGTTGAGAGAGATATTTACATGGATGATCTTGCCAGTTCGGCACCGTCTGTTGATGAAGCATCCACAACCGCTAATCAATTGATTGAATTGTTTAAATCAGGTGGTTTTGACCTTGTAAAATGGTCAAGTAACTCCCGCGAATTACTTGATACCATACCTGTAACGCATCGCCAATCAGAGTCAATTTCATTTGACGATGGTAATGGTTTTAAAATACTAGGGCTCCGCTGGCTTTCTAGTTCTGATGAATTTATTTTTATTGTTATTCAACCGCCTGCAACATGCACTAAACGTGCCATTTTATCTGCAACCGCTCGCCTTTATGATGTTTTAGGTTTAGTAGGTCCAGTAATTTTGTTTGCCAAACTGCTCATCAAAGAGCTTTGGTTACTCCACATTGATTGGGATGAAACTCCTCCGTCATACATAATAGAGGCTTGGAAAAAGTATATTTCAGAGTTACCGCTCCTTTCACAGCTACGTTTCCCTCGTTTTCTTAACGTGGAAAGAAATTCACCTCGCGTTTATTTAGTCGCATTCGCAGATGCCAGTGAAAAAGCATATGGTTGTGTTATTTATTTACATGTACATAACGACAATGCTTTGCCTAAAGTTTCATTGATTTGCTCAAAGTCACGCGTAGCTTCACCAAAGTCAACTACCACTATAGCAAGATTGGAATTAAACGCTTTAGTTCTTCTATCAAAAATGGTAAAAACTGTTTATGATCAGCTCTCTGAAAGACACAATATAAATAAAATATTCGCATTTTCCGATTCTGAAGTCGCTTTATGTTGGGTTCATTCTTCTCCGCACAGGTTTCAAACTTATGTAGCTAACAGGATATCGCAAATTCAATCGCATCTTCCCGCTGAAGATTTTTATCATATTTCAGGATCAGAAAATCCCGCTGATTGTATATCTCGTTCTCTCTCACCCGCTCAACTTATTTCCCATAAACTTTGGTTTCATGGTCCCGCTTGGCTTTCACTACCGCATAGTGAATGGCCCGTTTATAAATTTGAACCTCATAAATCTGCCTTACCTGAAGAAAAAACTGTCGCTCATGTAGTTAATACTGATAATCATTTTAATGATAATCCTGTAATTCTGCTTGCTACCAAAGTTTCAAATTATAACATTTTACTCCGCTCCTTAGTTTACGTTTTCAGATTTGTTAAGAAATTTAAATCACGCGGCAACATTACGTCACAAGAATTAGAACAAGCTGAAAATTATCTCATCCGCACCATTCAAAATAAATATTTTAGTTCAGACATCGCTAACATAAAAAATAATAAATTACCCTCTTCGTCTCTGCGAAAACTCTCTCCATTTATAGATGGTGATAACATATTGAGAGTAGGTGGTCGTTTAGGCTACTCTTCTCTCAACTTTGAACAAAAACACCCCGCGTTATTGCCGAAAAAGGATAAAATTGTTGAACTTTTAATAGATTATTATCACCGCAAACATTGTCACGCAGGTCCGCAACTTTTGATTTCTATTCTTAGAACTAAATTTTGGATTTTGTCCGCCTGCCGTGTTATCAAACAACGCATTCATAAATGTATTAATTGCTTCCGCTTAAATCCAAAACCAACATTTCCGTTAATGTCTGATCTCCCGCAATTTCGCTTGGAACAAAGTAACGCATTCACGCACACTGGCGTAGACTATGCCGGACCCTTATATATTACTTTAACCCGTAAACGCGGTGTACGCAGCCAAAAGGCTTATCTATGTCTTTTTATATGTCTTGTAACAAAGGCAGTTCACGTTGAACTCGCCTCTGATTTAAGTTCCGCATCCTTTTTGGACGCATTTAAGCGTTTTCTTGCGAGACGTGGTCCATGTCAATACCTTTATAGTGATAATGGTACCAATTTTGTGTCTTCCAAAGGTTATTTAAAGGAGCTTTATAAATTCTTACTTGATGAAGAGTATTATAAAGATCTCCACGACGAACTTAATAAACACCGCATAGTATGGCGTACTAATCCCCCCACTGCGAGTCACTTCGGTGGAATTTGGGAATCCAATATAAAATCACTAAAATCGCTCTTGTTTCGTGTGATAGGCAAACAGTTGCTTACATACGAGGAAATGCTTACTGTTCTAACCCAAGTCGAAGCCGTATTAAATAGCCGACCTCTGTATGTTTTAAGTTCCGATCCTTCGGAACCCACCGCGTTAACTCCAGCTCATTTTATTAAAGCCGCACCTTTAAATTTTCTCCCCGCTATAGATTTAAGTAAGGAGAAGCCTAACCTTCTGTCTAGGTTCTCTTTAATGGACTCTCTCGTTCAATCATTTTGGAAACGTTTTAGATCCGAATATCTGCATAACCTTCAAAGCAGAGAGAAATGGAATACGGTTTCCAATCCTATTAAGGAAGGAACTATTGTTCTTATTAATACCGAAAATATTCCGCCACTGCAATGGCCAATGGGTATTATTACGCGTCTTTATCCAGGTAAAGATGGTGTGATTCGAGTCGCGCAAGTAAAAACCAAGTCAGGACTCTATGACCGACCTGTTGTACGGTTGTGCCCGTTGCCTATGTATAATTAAATTCGCATTTGTTTATCCCGCATTTTTAGTTTTAATTTATTTAGTTATTAAGTATTATTAACCGTACCATATCTCTGATAGTTTTATATACTTATACTAACCCGCACCGCACTATTATTTTGCATTGAACCGCGACTCTCTCTCTCATGTTTCGAAGGAATGGATTCCTTCAAGGCCGGGGGAATGGTGGATTTAGGAAGAATTTATTGTTATTCTCATGTACTTGCAAATATGTACGTAACTTCCCATCCTTTAATTTTGTCCCTTTCCTGGATGTGCACACTGAATATTGCTATCCCGCTCGCACCTACGCGAGAGAGTGAGTGACATCTCGTCTACCAGAATGAACTGTTGGACGACATATTGAATTTTCCCCTTCGAATACCGCCGCGGCACGATCCACATGTGCTGATCAATGTTATCGATAATTTACATATCCGCACCGCTAGTTTATCTTCAAAATACGTGTTAGTGTGTTAAATAACGAATTGAGTACAATCAGTGAAAATCTAGGTGTTTTTCTCCCAATAAACTTTGTCGAGCAATTGTGCTAACCGCCCCGCCGCTGGCCGCCAACGAGTGTCGGGCTGAGCTGACCCATAGATCTGAAGAGCCACCATCATCAAGCAATTCAAGTAAGTGTGCATGTCTTTTCCACCTGAACGAGCTGTGATTGTGTCCTTCGTCTCTCATCCTCTTACAGCTCAGTTATTCCGCCCTATGATACGTCTACGTGTTTGCAAGTAAAAATATACTTTGTTTTCACTGTAGAAACCGCCCCATATACAGTCCACAAAAATTTATAATATAACCTCCTCATTTGCCACACCACCTACCAACTAAATAAAATAGGTGTATGTTACAAATAGTTTTCATTCGATTCGAAGTCATGTCTTCACAAAATAAGCCACAAAAGCAAAAATGGTAGCTCTAAACGTACTTTTGTTGCAGTCACACTCATTTGTTAACACAAACTTTGTTCCAGATTCCCCTATGTGAGTTGGAGAGTGAGAAGTCTGTGCTTGAGGAGCAGCTGGTGCGGTGGGCGCACTGCGCGGCCGACGTCGACGTCAAGACGGCCAGAGAAACCGCGCTCAAGCTGTTCGCGGTACTGTTGTTTGCTATACTACTCGGTCGAGCTAGCGTTCATTGGAAGTGTACTATGCTAGCGCGCAGAGCTGCGCAAAAATCGAGTATATTTTCAAGCAGTTTATACAAAAATAAGAACTGGAAAATATACTGCGTCAGTGCAGTCAGCTTCAAAATTATCGTAGCGTCCAAAACCTCCAAAAATATCTAAACATTTGACAAAAATCACTCTTAGTACAATACTTTACAGCGTACTTTCATTTGTTATCATTTGTTCTGAAACAACAAATGAAAATGCACCTTAACTTCTTGAGATAAGATTGATTTGTGTCAAATGTTCAGATATTTTTGGAGGTTTTGGACGCTCAGATCATTTTGAAGCTGACTGTACCACTGCGCAAAAAGCTGCGTACAAGTATGAGCGAGTTTGTCTTTAAGTCCTGTAGAACACGTGATAGGTTAAAATTTAAGGGAATCGCGAAGCGATCGCCATAAATTTCGCGGTTATTTTTTTAAATCCATTGTTGTTTTTGTTTCACAAAAAAAATACCCACGAAAATTCTAACCTATCACATCACGTGTTCTACAGGACTTCCGATTCCGAGGTAAACTCGCTCTCTCTCGTGTCTATTATTCATTGATCTACTATAGTTTCAAAATTACTTTATTATCCGACGAGGTGTAAAGTATACCCGATTATTGCGCATAAATCTAGTATACTTTCCAAACATTATATTTTGATTACGCTCTTGAAAGTATACTGCGCTAATGCAGTATGGGTGCGTCGTGTCGTCGTCGTGAAATGAACGTAAATAAGCGACTAAAAATATGACCTTCCGTGATTTGAGAACTCGACTAAAGCCCTAAAAAAATAACCATCTCACAAAAAACCCAACCATGTTAACCCCTGTAGTTAATCCTTTTAGGCAAGGCAGGACAAAAAAGTCAGCACACGTCATATTACAATAGTGCTAACGTTTTTTGCTTTACAAGATTAACAATAGTAGATTGTACATCAAGTGCATAAAACATACCATTTTACCCGAGACGTAGGTATATATATATGGATAGTCAATTCAAGGGTAAAATGGGTTTTATGTACGAGCTATACACTCTGCTTTTCATTTCGAGTGTGATGAAAATAAATAACAATATTGCAAAGACTTCGCCATATTGGCGGGAAGACTTTCTTTTTCTTTTTTTTATACGGCACAGTGACTTTAGCATAGATCGTAGTCCATAATGCTCTTGAAATACTTATTTCTTAGAAAACTGATTAATTTTGCCTAGTTTTATTAATTTAGTAATTTAACATGGATTATGTACAAAATTTAAGAAACTGCGTGTAATTGCTGTTTAACTGACGACCTTTGTCTTAGAATCTGAGACTTAGACGAAGATTTTACTTTATGCACTAGAGCATAAAAAGCGATTATATGCAGCCTATACCCAACATAAACACGAATTTTACGAGCATGAGAAGTGAAAAACTATTTTTCTAATATCCAACCATGTATCTGTGTTCTGTAACAAGTGTTACAACAATCCTTCTTAATGAAACTGTTATTTCCAGCTCGCCTGCCGCAGCGAAATAGAGCAAAGAGCTTTAGAGCTCATGGAGCTACTGAAAGACGAGCGGTTGCTCCCACTAGCAGCGAAGTACGCGTCTCGTTTGGGCCGCATGCATCTAGCAGAGAAACTGACAGATCTGTCTGAAACCTGGGAGAGAGAATCGGACAGACACAATTTGGCACAGAACTCGCACTTCCAGGAGTTGGACACGCAGGAGACGTATGACGTCACTAGCACGGAACACGATCTGAACGCTAGTCTCATTATACCGCAGAAAGCTAAGGAGAAGAAAGTTGAAACGGTGACCCCGATAAAACCAGTGGTGAGTCTGTGTTGTGTTTAAAAATCGCTCGTGTTGAATATGCCTGGCATATCGAGCTTGAATTGAATCTTAAATTATCTATCTGATCCCGTGTTGTACGATCAAGATTTGACGCCACCTTGACGAGTGGCCGGTCGCGAATACGTTTCTACCACGCGTTGTTGCAGGGGCAATATATATCTTGACAAAAAGCTCCTCCGTGTGTTATTGTGTATCTATTGTTGAAGCGCCCAGTGTCTTGGGAACGCTGTTATTTGTGTTGTGAGTAAGGTGACGAATTGGTAAGGTTGGCAGACGAAGAAAGGACATCAGGGGCGCGCGCGCTCCCTTACACCACTTCTGCCTTGGAGATGTTCGACACACAGACTATAGGTCGGTATAGGCAGGGGTGTACTGAACATTTCTTCGACCAAGAAATGTTCAGTACACCCCTGCCTATACCGCGGAATCGGCTTAGCGCAGTGGAAGCTGGTATTACTAATATAGACTCCGAACAAAAAACTAGGTTTCAGCTGGGATGTAACTGAACAATTGGACTGCGATACACAGCGGAGAGAATGTTAAGTAAGGTGAGGTTACATACGGGTCTGTGTGTCGAACGTCTCCAAGGCAGAAGTGGTGTAAGGGAGCGCGCGCGCCCCTGATGTTTTTTCTTCGTCTGCCAACCTTACCAATTCGTCACCTTACTCACAACACAAACAACAGCGTTCCCAAGACACTGGGCGCTTCAACAATAGATACACAATAACACACGGAGGAGCCTTTTGTCAAGATATATATTGCCCCTGCAACAACGCGTGGTAGAAACGTATTCGCGACCGGCCACTCGTCAAGGTGGCGTCAAATCTTGATCGTACAACACGGGATCAGATAGATAATTTAAGATTCAATTCAAGCTCGATATGCCAGGCATATTCAACACGAGCGATTTTTTAACAAATTCAGCAAAATTAATCCGACATCTTGTCACGAGAATTTCAATTCTTCTTTCTTGGTTGGCAGATCTACGTATCTGTTCAACAAGGCCTCCGTCCTATCCGGTCGATCCAATAATGCAACCGCAGAAGCTAACCACCGTAACTCAGAACGTATTTTGGCTTTAGCCGAGGAGGCCGTCATTGTAACGTCCCAAATTTATCAACAAAAACAACAAATTCAAAATATTCACTATAACACAAAATCTCCAATATTTGGAGGTTATTACTAACCACAAAATTCCAATATTACAACAACAAAGTATTTATAATGACACAAACTCTTAAATATTTGGAGGTTATCAGAAAACAACAAAACTCACTGGCTATTGAAATTCACTCAAAATCACTGACTATTGAAATTCACTTGGATATCAACATACAACAAGCTAATTTTAATTATTTCAAAGCACAAGTTTCAATGAGTTTCAATGTGTAAACAATGTCCCAAATCATTTAAGTTTCACTAAGTATTGAGTGCAAACTTATTAGCTAACCTTTTATTAGCCACCATTTAGCAACAACTTGTCAATATTCACAACTCAAATTTGCTAACAAACTAAATAATAATTATTATGAGCAAAGAAAGGCATCTGTTTACACTTTGGAACTTCAATACATGACAATTAATTACAAGACATGGAACCAATAACAAAGGAATGCCCTTTACTTTTCAAATGCAAGTTAATTACCATTTACAAGTACAAATCAATCTAGTCCGGACCAGCTGGTCATCAAAACGGCACTGATTAATGGACAAAGTTTTGGCGTGGGCCTCTCAGGCCTTCAAACCACGCTCTGGCTACCAAGAAATTTTCAGTACACCCCTGCCTAAACCGCGGAATCAGCTAGCGCAGTGGAAGCTGGTATTACTAATATAGACTCCGGACAAAAAACTAGGTTTCAGCGGGGATGTAAACTGAACAATTGGACTGCGATACACAGCGGAGAGAATGTTAAGTAAGGTGAGGTTACATACGGGTCTGTGTGTCGAACGTCTCCAAGGCAGAAGTGGTGTAAGGGAGCGCGCGCGCCCCTGGGGTCCTTTCTTCGTCTTCTTCTGCAGACCTTACCAATTCGTCACCTTACTCACAACACAAATAACAGCGTTCCCAAGGCACTGGGCGCTTCAGCAATAGGTACACAATGACACACACGGGGGAGCCTCTTTTATTACGATTTACAGTCCCGACAAAAAGCGCGTGGTGGACAATTATCTTTCTTTCAAAACTCCGCGACCAGCCCGATGGATGGCGTCAAAACCTTGGTCGTACAAAACGGGATCACATAGATAATTTAAGATTCAATTCAAACTCGATATGCCAGGCATATTCAACGCGAGCGATTTTTAACAAATTCAGCAAAATTAATCCGACATTTTTCTAACAAGAATTCCAATCAAGTGTCACTGTCAACTTCAAGTGACAGCCAAATGTCAATTTGACGTGACATTAGAGACGCGTTCAGAAACGTCGATCTTTTCCGAACATCCCCCCGCCCCGGACCGTTAAGAACGGTACGTCAATCTACGGGTAATCGGGAGAGCCCACTAACGGCTCTCTTCAAAACCGAATCTCGAACCAAAACCTCAGCAAAACGAGGAACTCCGTCAGTTTCTGGGTAGAGTTTAACAATGCGCCCCCTTCGCCAACATAGGGGCGGCAGGTTAGCATCCTTAATCAACACGAGGTCGCCAGTCTGGGGTGGGGTGGTTTTATCCGTCCACTTCACGCGCTGTTGTAGGATATGCAAATACTCCATCGACCAACGTGCCCAGAAGTTTTGGGACATCTGTCTCAAAAGTTGGTATCGCGACAAACGATGGGATCCTACATCCTGAATCGGATATTCAGGCAACGCCAAAAGGGGCTGTCCGATCAAGAAATGACCTGGGGTCAACGCTTCCAGGTCATTCGGGTCCGAAGACAACGGGCACAAGGGTCGCGAGTTGAGGACGGCCTCAATTTTACAAAATACCGTATCAAGTTCCTCAAACGTGAGAATAGTTTCTCCAATCACGCGACGCAAGTGTGTCTTGGCAGCCTTTACACAAGCTTCAAAAATTCCTCCCCAGGTCGGACAAGCTGGAGGGCTAAACTTCCAGATTATCCCACGCCGGGAGAGGGTGGTTCCAATGTCTATTTTATTATCAACAAAAAACTTAACTACTTCCTTAAGATAATTACACGTTCCCTTATAATTAGTACCACAATCGGAACGTATCAATGTCGGCAGTCCTCTACGGGAAACAAATCTGCTCAAGGCGGCGACAAAGGCTTCGGTAGACAATTCCGAGACAATTTCCAAATGGACAGCCTTGGTGGACAAACACACAAACACGCACAAGTACGCCTTATAGGTTTTAGCATTACGCAGTCTCGAAGCCTTTACAGTAAAGGGACCGGCGAAGTCGGTGGCGACTCCGGCAAAAGCTCTACATTCCGTGACGCGATCAGCAGGCAAATCACCCATCTGGGGCTGCATGGTCGCGGCCTTCAATCGATAACAAGGCAGGCAACGGAAAACCACAGTGCGAATGGCTCGACGAGCAGACAAAATCCAAAATTCACGCTGCAAAATGGCCAACAAAGCATTACAGCCAGCATGTTGTGCATTCACATGGCGATCTGTTATTATCAGTTGAGTCAAATGTCCGGCTTTAGGTAACAAAAGGGGGTGACGAGCTCCATACGGCAGGTTCGCATTTCGAAGTCTTCCGCCGACTCGCAAAAGCCCACTCTCGTCCAGGAAGGGATTCAATCGCGATACCGCGCCCTTCAACTTGCGACGGCCTAAACGCAAAATTTCAATCTCGGACTCAAAACTATCAGCTTGTACTCTCCGGACCCAAAACAAGAGCGCGTCCCTACGCTCGTCCGGAGTGAGAACCGACGAATCACGCCTCGCGCGTGGGTTTCTGCAATTGTACACAAAACGTCTGATCCAAGCGGTAACACCAAGCAGCTTCTGTAAGGAGCTGTACCGATCAAACAACAAATCCTTTTCCCCGGCGGGGTTAGTCTCCAGGACGCATGCCCGCATATCAGGAACGGCTACGTTCGACAACGCTGGAGAGGGCGGCCACTCCGACTCAGGCCGCATCAACCACTGTGGGCCCCACCAGAGGGGGTGGTTAATTAGGGTTGGGGCTACACAACCCCGAGACGCACAATCCGCGGGATTCATGGTTCCCGGCACGTGTCTCCAAATCAACTCGATGTCGGAATTACAAATCTGCGACACTCGATTGGCCACAAACACGTCCAAGGTGTGCGCCGGAGCCTTCAACCAACAAAGGACGACCTGACTGTCCGTCCAAGCATAAACCTCTTGTATCTTAATAGATCGACCTAATGTGAGCCATACGTGGTTCAACAAACGCATTAGGAGGGCAGCTCCACACAATTCCAACCTCGGGATCGTATGACGAGTCCGAAGGGGAGCGACTTTGCTTTTCGCTATCACCAGATGCACAGCAACAACTCCGTCAACAGTAACGGTGCGGAGGTACACGGCCGCAGCAAATCCACGTTCGGAGGCATCGGAAAAGCCGTGAAGAGTAACTTTACAATTTTCAGAAGGGAGGAATAGCCTCGGCAAATGCACTTCATTAATCTCGGGGAGGGATGAAACGAAGCTCGACCAATCTCGGAGTAACTCGTCCGAGAGGGGTTCATCCCACGACACACCCGAAGCCCATAACCGTTGCAAGAAACACTTGGCCATAAACAGCACGGGGCAAATCCACCCATTGGGGTCAAAGGTACGTGCGACAGTAGACAATACTAAACGCTTGGTCCAGACTTTCGGTGGTCGTAAATCCACACAATAAGTGAACGTGTCAGAGACCGGTTTGTACTGTACGCCAAGGACGGTCACCATATGGGGATTATCAACATTTTCGAATAGGTGGGGGTCCTGCTGGTGCTCTTCGGGCAAACCTACCAGTACATCAGGCGAGTTGGATATCCATTTCCTCAACTCGTAACCTCCCGACTTCAAAAGGGCGGTGAGTTCGTCTCTCAGGACAATCGCCTCTGAGACAGATGAGGCGCCCGTGCAAATGTCATCCACATAGACGTCACTGGCCAAAATGGCGGAGGCGCGAGGGTATCTCAAGCGCTCCTTCTCGGCCAACTCCAACAAAGAACGAATCGCAACAAACGGGCTCGAAGCCAAACCGTACGTATTCGTATTCAATTCATAAATCAACAAGGGGTCCCTAGGACTCTCTCTCCACAAAATCAATTGGTACCTCCTATCCTCTGGATGGATGACCGTTTGTCTGAACATCATCCGGATGTCAGTCATAAATACAATTTGGTGCCGCCGGAAGTTGGTCAAAATGTCTGAGATCTCCGTGTGCAGCTTGGGACCTACATGCAGACACTGGTTCAAGGACGCTCCAGTAGAGGTGGGAGCCGAACCGTCAAAGACCACCCGAATCTTTCCGGATTTCAAAACGGCGTGGTGCGGCAAAAAGAAGTGCTCAACGGAGCGCCAATCCAAATCGCTCACGGACATGTGCCCTAACTCCTCATACTCCCGCATGAATTCAACATACTTCTGGCGGAAGACCGGATCCTTGCTCATGCGACGCTCCATCGCCACTAGCCTACGTTCCGCTAGCGGTCGGGATTCGCCCAGAGGAGGTCGGCCGGCACGAAAGGGGAGACGGGTGATCAAACGACCAGAGCGGAGGCGACCAGTGTTATTCTGGTAATACAACTCGCATTCATCCGCTACTGGGTCAACCCGCGGGGCTGGTGGAGGTTCCTCAACCTCCCAAAACTTCTGCACCACTTCGGAGAGAGACACATTAAAAACAAGACCGCGATCCTCATCAAGGGAATCCAAAACGCGGCGAGCAGGGCCCATCACAACTGTACCGAGTGTCGTCTGCAGAGCTACCAAGCCATCTGGCTGCAGAACTCGCTTCCCCGTCAACAAAACTCGCCCCAGGACATCGGCTCCAAGGAGAGCATCAATCGGGCCTGGGCGGAAGAAATTTGGATCGGCGAGTGGGGAATCAGACACCAAAGACAACATACTCGGTCCCAAGTCAACTGAAGGTTGACGGCCAACAACTGTGTCCAACACAATCGCCGAGGTCTTAATGCCTGGCGTGGACTTATTACGTGATGTAAATGTGAAGTCAACATGCCCTAACAACCCGGGGACTTTCACATCGCCAACACCTCTCACGCCTTCCGTGTGGGGGTGCACCTTGAGGCCCAACCGCCTAACTAACCAAGATGACACAACACACCCCTGAGCACCGGAATCCAACAAGGCGCGAACTTCCACAAGGTCGCCATTCAATCCCCTGACAAGCACAGAGGCCGTGGGCAACAAAACGGTCTCTGGAGGGGTGGCTACAATCGACCGTAAACACGTTGATTGCTAGTATGTGGGGTCCCCAGACGTCCCCCCATGGTAAGGGGGTCGCTCATAGCGATCCAGTGGGTCCCAATCTCCCACATACTGCCTACGTCCAATTCGCCCGGTATCAGGCGGGTTATATCTCCCGGCCCCTTGAAGACGGGGCGGGCGCCGCTCCAAACGCGGGTATTCGGCGAGCGGCGGCGAGAATCGGTGCCTAGCATCCACCGTGTACGTCGCCCCATAGTCGCGGGGGCACGGTGACCGATTTTCAGAAGGGGGGTCCCGGGGACCCCCGGCTGTGCGAGGCTCAACACGTTGCGGGGGGCTTCTACGACCTCCCGCAACGCTCGCAAAATCGAACCCCCTAGTTGGGGACCGATTTCCCATGGGGGGGTCCGTGGGACCCCCGCCCGTGCGAGGCTCAAAACGTCGCGGGGGGCCTCTACGACCTCCGGCAACGCCCGCATAACTCATCCCCATCCTTGGGGATCGGTTTCCCATGGGGGGGTCCCTGGGACCCCCGCCCATTTGAGGGTCCAAACGTGGCGGAGAGCGTCTGGGGCCACTCTGGTGGCCACTAGAACTGCTGCGGGATGCAAACACCGCGGGGGGTCCGAGACCCCCACCCATACGCGGTGATCCTGCAGCGACACGCTGCGGCGCTCCGCCGCCCTCTGGGCTGTTCATGCAGAGGAGGGGATGGTGGTTGCCCTTACAAAAGCGGCATGGGTGCGCTTGGGTACATTCGCGCTGCATGTGCAGGCCCAAGCACGAGTAGCACCATGTCCGTTGTCGCGCGATCGCTCGACGGCCTTGGACGCGCTGGTCGAGGAACTTATCACAACGGGTCGTGCTGTGACCCGGTTCCCGACAGTACAAGCAGCGGGCGGTCTCCTGGACGGCGGCATAGCGGCCGGGCGCGCGAGGGGCCATACGCCCCCTACGGGGGGGTCCGGTGGGGGATCTACTCTGTGGCACAGGTCGTTCGGGTCCCATAGGACCGGCCAGAGAGGAATTATCTGCCAGTCTACTTTCTCCTTCCAGGAACGTCAAGAGGTCCGAGAAGGGTGGCAGATAAGTCGCACTATCCCCACCATACTGCTGCTCAAAACGGACCTTAACAGAGTCCGGCAACTTTCCCAGGACAATGTGCAGTAACAAAAACGACCACTGCTCCACTGGGAGTTTTAAGTTTTTTAATGCGTTGTATGCCACCAACAGCGGATTCAACAAAGCCACTCTCAAGTGCATCACGCTGGCAACGCGGGGTAAATTCAAAATGGCGGCAACATGGTTGTCCGCCAGACGTCGTACGTTCTGGTACCGACGGGCAATCAAATCCCTAGCAATAGGGTAGTTTTCATCCGAGGGGGCCAAATGTTGAACCGATTCAAGGGCCTCCCCTTCCAACACGGATAATAAATAAGCTAACTTCTGGCCCTGGGTCAAATCATCCCGGGCATGTACCAGACTATCAAAAATATTAATAAAGCCCTCCCAGTCCTCTAGACGACCAGCAAAACGCCTTAGGTCTAAGGGGGCCAATCTAGCAAATAGAGGGGGCATACTCTTAGATGTGACCGGGGACGGGCTCGGTTCATTCTCTCTTGCCACTTGCAAAGGTCGAGCCACCTGGGTAATTCTGTCCGCAAAATCATAACACTGGTCCACATCCAAATCGACTTCTTGTCGCATTTCCACATCGGCCTCAACAGTCCTTTCCAAAAATAAGGCATACTGTTCATCAACAACAGCCAAACGTACGGGCAGATCTACGTATCTGTTCAACAAGGCCTCCGTCCTATCCGGTCGATCCAATAATGCAACCGCAGAAGCTAACCACCGTAACTCAGAACGTATTTTGGCTTTAGCCGAGGAGGCCGTCATTGTAACGTCCCAAATTTATCAACAAAAACAACAAATTCAAAATATTCACTATAACACAAAATCTCCAATATTTGGAGGTTATTACTAACCACAAAATTCCAATATTACAACAACAAAGTATTTATAATGACACAAACTCTTAAATATTTGGAGGTTATCAGAAAACAACAAAACTCACTGACTATTGAAATTCACTCAAAATCACTGACTATTGAAATTCACTTGGATATCAACATACAACAAGCTAATTTTAATTATTTCAAAGCACAAGTTTCAATGAGTTTCAATGTGTAAACAATGTCCCAAATCATTTAAGTTTCACTAAGTATTGAGTGCAAACTTATTAGCTAACCTTTTATTAGCCACCATTTAGCAACAACTTGTCAATATTCACAACTCAAATTTGCTAACAAACTAAATAATAATTATTATGAGCAAAGAAAGGCATCTGTTTACACTTTGGAACTTCAATACATGACAATTAATTACAAGACATGGAACCAATAACAAAGGAATGCCCTTTACTTTTCAAATGCAAGTTAATTACCATTTACAAGTACAAATTAATCTAGTCCGGACCAGACTGGGTCATCAAAACGGCACTGATTAATACAAAGTTTTGGCGTGGGCCTCTCAGGCCTTCAAGCTACGCTCTTGGCTACCAAGAAATTTTCAGTTCACCCCTGCCTATACCGCGGAATCAGCTAGCGCAGTGGAAGCTGGTATTACTAATATAGACTCCGGACAAAAAACTAGGTTTCAGCGGGGATGTAAACTGAACAATTGGACTGCGATACACAGCGGAGAGAATGTTAAGTAAGGTGAGGTTACATACGGGTCTGTGTGTCGAACGTCTCCAAGGCAGAAGTGGTGTAAGGGAGCGCGCGCGCCCCTGGGGTCCTTTCTTCGTCTTCTTCTGCAGACCTTACCAATTCGTCACCTTACTCACAACACAAATAACAGCGTTCCCAAGGCACTGGGCGCTTCAGCAATAGGTACACAATGACACACACGGGGGAGCCTCTTTTATTACGATTTACAGTCCCGACAAAAAGCGCGTGGTGGACAATTATCTTTCTTTCAAAACTCCGCGACCAGCCCGATGGATGGCGTCAAAACCTTGGTCGTACAAAACGGGATCACATAGATAATTTAAGATTCAATTCAAACTCGATATGCCAGGCATATTCAACGCGAGCGATTTTTAACAAATTCAGCAAAATTAATCCGACATTTTTCTAACAAGAATTCCAATCAAGTGTCACTGTCAACTTCAAGTGACAGCCAAATGTCAATTTGACGTGACATTAGAGACGCGTTCAGAAACGTCGATCTTTTCCGAACAAGTGTTGTTCTTTAAAATTTTATAAAATTTTAACCGCCTCTGTGGTCGAGTGGTACACACCATCGGTATCAGACCCAGAGGTCACGGGTTCGATTCCCAGTGGGGTACATAATGTATTCGGTTTGGTTGGTGGCAGGGCTTGTTCAAGAGTCCGCCTAGCTGTTGTTGTTGTTTTCAGCATTATTGTGTTTCGGCAGTTAGAATCAGCCAGTGGATTCCGGGAGTAGGTGCGCTCCCACCTTCAGCTTTATCATCACTTAACATCATCATCATCATTTGAAACAACTTTGAAAATTCTCTTCCCATTCCCAAAAATGTAAAAAAAAATATGTATATTCTCATGGAACAATTGAAATGGTACTTTATTGCCGTGCAGCGAGAGTAGCTTATTATTTGATTGTCCTCGCGCACATAACCTTCTGTACGTTAGTACTATTATATATTCTGTGGGACAGGCCTTTATGGATTCAAAAGGAGAATGGGCCATGACCCACTACGCGGGCCCAATGCGGATCGGTGGGATAAACAACTTAATGTTTAACGTTAACGTTCCTAGGAAATTGGAAAATGAAGTATTTAGAAAAAATCGACCCGTCTCACAACCAGCTCCGATGGGACTCGAACCCACGACCTTTCGCTTTCCGGGCGACTGCTCTAACCACTGAGCTACGGAGTCGTTACCGTTAACGTTCCTTCTGAAGCACGGAGGATCTCGAGATGAAAATTTTTTAACCCATCCTGTGACCGACGATTGCGAAAGTTGCTTTACCTCAACGATCGCATGCATTATCGTTATGTATTAATTTTTATTATACTTTCAGCCTATAAAGTCTTCGCCTGGTGGAGCGCGGAATCCCTTCCGCAAGCAACAGGAGGCTGCCAAGAATGTGCAGAGCCCACTAAGCTTGACCGAGCGGACCTTGGTCGAAGTTCATTCCACTGGTGAACTCGCTGAGAATGAAAATGTGAGTTGTATCATATTTTTTTATGTATTTTTTTAGTTTCGATGTGACAGCAGTTTTAATTTGAAAGTTAATGTAATGAAAGACGGAAGTGATAAAGAAAAATAATTCTTTGATATCTTACAAAAAGACAACAGTTATAGTGAAACGGCCGCCGGTCCTAATAACCAAATCACAGTAATAGATAAGCGTAGATATATTTCTATGGACCTGGGGGGCTACCGGCTAAAAAATCTGGGTATGGATATGGGCTTCAACTGTCATTTGAATTCCTTATTTTGATAGATTTTTGCTGCTTTGTTTTGTTGAACGTTGCTAGCTAGTTATCGTTATACCCGACGTCACAAAACAAGGAACTGATAGCGGCTATTTTCTTTATAAAATTGACTTAAAGTTCCCAAAAACGTATGAAGTTCATACCCATAAAGTTACGCGGTAGCCCCCCTGATCAAGAAATAGAAACGGTAGTTAAGCCGTTTAACCAAGATAAGTCTTTATCTTACCGAGGATAGGTTATAAATGGCTGTAAATAGGCTGTAAATGGATCGGTAATTCAAAGGAGAGTGGTAAAAATGAACAAACTAAACTGAAATTAATTCGGCATTAGTAAATTAACTGTCTTTCCCTTTCGATCAACAGTAACACCTATTGTAGATCGAAGCTTTCTCATCTTCATTTGTGACAACTTTTTTCATTTTTATTCCAGCCATCAAAACCCCACGACGGCGAGACGTTCGTTGATTGGTTTTCACGCAACAAACAGACACTGGAACAACAGAACCCAGACCTAACGCCTTCCGAGTTGACTCGAGTTGGCATCAAGCAGTTCAAGAGCGTTCAGACCAATAACAAGAGGAAGCTTGAAGACGTCAACGGACCCGACCCACCCGTCACCAACGCCCCGAAACAGTCAAAACTTAGTGCCTTCGCATTCCAAAAGAAGCCTTAATACGTTGGTTATAAAGTCTATTTTTCTTTGCAACTATACCGTTAATTATTTGAAAGTTAAAGATTGTCATTTAAGCGTACAGACCAGAGACTCCAACAAGAGGAAGCTTGAAGACGTTAACCGACTGGATATACCCGTCACAAACGCTCCGGAGCAGTCGAAACTTAGTGCCTTCGCATTCCAAAAGCAGCCTTACTACATTGTTCATAAAGTCTGATATTTGAAAGTAAAAGATTCACATTTAAGCGTACAGACCAGAGACTCAAGAGGAAGCTTGAACATGTTAACAGACTGGATTTACCCGTCCCCACGCCCGGAGTAGTCGAAACTTAGTGCCTTCGCATTCCATAAGAAGCCTTAATGAATTGCCGATAAGTCTATTTAAAAAAAGATTAACGTCAAAGCATGCAGATCATAGACTCAGACAAAAGTTTGTATGCCAAAAGAGGCCCTAACTTACTAATGATAAAGACGCCCTAACATATTAATGATAAAGACTATTTTACTGTGCAACTACTATGTTCAAGATTATTTTTATCTACAATGGGGTAGCACTTCATCACACCTGACCTGATGCTAAAAGTTTCTAAAACAATTCTGACTAGTAATTTTAAAGTATGGTTGACGTATAAGGAAAGATATCTTCTTAATAATAGTTTTATATAATAACATTAAAGTGCACTTATCCAGTATTAGTTGTGTATCCAGCAAAACAGTGAATGGATTTTTTTATCATGTGAAATCTTTTTTGTACATAGCTTTTAGATAATAAAATATTTTGCACTAAGTGAGTTGTTCTTAATATTCTATTAAAGTTATATTACTATTAGTTGACTAGTTCCGCTTCATCTGGCGGGGGGAATACGCCTTCTTTAAACATTCTCTGCCACTCTGTGCCATTGGGGTATGCATACTTTTCTAAAGTGATGGGTAAAAATTGTGTGCTGTATCCGGGCATCTGAAATATAAAGACAGAAATATAAGTTTCAATCTAATTTACAGGCATATTTTAATATTATTATAACAACAGAGTATTGTTGAAACTATCCGCAACCCCTCTAGCATAGCGCCGCCAATCGATTTAATTTAATTTATTCTAAATAAGCCCAATTTCTAAAAAAAGGAATTAGCTAAGGTCTTATGAATGACGTCTAATATTTATTGAATAACGTTACATTAAAAAATGCGTTAATAGTTTAAAAACAGGTTTGAAGTAAAAGTGGCCACTTTTAACAAAATACCGTTTTAAAACTGTTTGAATGCTTTTCAAATTGTGTAAAGTTCTTCAATAAATATTAGACGTTATTTATAAGACCTTGACTGATTCCTTTTTTAGAAAGAAAAAATTAAATAAAATCGATTGGCGGCGCTAGTTGGCTCATGTCAGTCTCATAAAGCTATAATCATAGAGAAAGATAAAAAATTATATTATAGATACTTGACAGTAAATGGCAGTTGCAATTTATAAAAATGTGGGCTGATTTTTACGTTTACAAACGAAATTGCATGCGATTTGGTATGCATAGGAAACTAATATAATCAAAATCTAAAATCCTACCTTGGGCGGCATGTATCTAGCATTGCTCACGACGCATGGGTCGTAGAAGTGTTCGTGCTGCTGATCCACGTACTCCACCAGGCGGCCCGCCGTCGTCCCAGAGACGCTCGCGTAGTCCCAGTACTGGAGGTGCTGCACCATCTCGCATAGACCCACTCCGCCCGCGTGAGGACATACTTTCACTGGGAAAAACAAGTTTGGTGAAAATAATAATTGAACTTTAACATGACAGTCGTTAGATTCAAAATCATTTGGAAAATTTTACAATTTTGTTAAGCGCTGGTCCGTTCGTTACTAATGACACCCTTTTGTTTGATGATACCCCCAGGGGTACTATGGGGAATCGCTTTGCCCATGACATCCTCTTATGCTTCACCTGCGTCTAATGCCATTAATTAGCGCGCTATTTGATATTAATACGCAGGTGTAGCCGGGTTTTAGCGCACTAATTTGATACAAAGAGCTCGCTAAGACGCGCATGCCGTTATTAACGCCGTTAGGCATCACGCAGCTGAAGCCCCAACATTAGAGAAACTCGAAGTGTAAAATAAATAAGAGTTAGGTATGGAAATTTATGATCAATAAACCTTTCTACCAAGCTAACAAACTAAATATGAACTAAATAAACAATAAACAAATTTTTACTGCGTAAGTATGTTATATTAATATTTTAAAATCAAAACCATAGCAGTCCATCACTAAGTGCTAGTTCAGACGACGGCGGGAACCGCGTGGTTTGACACGCGATTTGTTATACACTGTTCGCTCAGGAACAGCGGGGTAAGTAACTTGTGGAATATTGACAGCAGTGTAACGAAAATCGCGTGTTATACCGCGCGGTTCCCGCCGTCGTCTGAACTAGGGCTAAAAGACCATGGTGTCACGGGGTCACAAAAGTGATTCTGTAGGGTATCATCAAAGGGGTGTGTCATGGGTAACGAACGCGCTGGTCTGCAGGAACTGTTCGATAACAATAATGTTACATCGCTCACCATTAAGTTTGGCCGCCATGAGGTAGATGGATAAGATCTCGTTGACGCCGCCGACGCGCGCGGAGTCGATTTGGCAGTACTCCATGGCGCCGCTCTGCAGGAACTGTTTGAACATCACGCGGTTGGCGCACATTTCTCCGGTGGCCACGCCGATGCCATATGGCCTATGAAAATGAGGGGGTGTTATTTACATGGATTTTACGAAAAAGTGCAAAAGCGGGAGCCACACTAAACGATCCAACGCGCTCCAATCGCGCGCGGCAAGAGTACATTGCACTGGAGCACTATAGGAGCGGTTGGCGTGGGTGGGATGTGCCTCCTCGCGCAATCCAAGTGGACAAATTCGATACATAAATTATAAGTTTCCTATAGCAGATTAAATATAAGTAATTGAAGAAGTATAACAGTTTTTGTTGTGAAAAAATACTAGACTTGACGATTCAGTCAGTATGAGTCGTTTTTACCTTACAACAAACAAAATGGGTTCCATACATCAAACAACAATTTAAAAAACTTACTTTAGAGCTTTTGCAATGGCAGCGTGCCCTAGAACGTCGTCGGGGGACGTCGGCTCCTCTATCCACATGGGCTTCAGTGGCGCTAACTTTATCATCCACTCGATCGCTTCGTTCACGTCCCATGCTTGATTGGCATCTACCATCTAAGAACATTAGATAATGAGCACATACTATTAAGGACTGTTTTTGTTAAAAGTTTCTTTATCATAGTTATAGGAAAGTCTGCCAGCGGCTAATATTAATGAAAAAGTCAATATCATAAACAATTAACAGCTATTGGAGTACTGTTGTTGTGTTCTTTCTTCATTTAGGCACAGATTACTAAATAGTTACTATGTAACAGATAGTTTACTCCGCTAAGTCATTTAAATAAATAGCAACTCTAACTATAACGCAATAAAGTAGAATTCAGCTTGTACGGCGCAGGCAAATTACGAACGGCCACTCGTTGTAGTTGCATCTCTTTCTATCGCATATATTCTAGCTCTTTTGCGGACCTAATTTCTATGGATTTACAACGCCGGCGTTGCCGCCGCGTTTTCGAGCCGACACGGGGAGTGAAATAGGCCTGATTTAGGTAAACAAGGTTTATTAACTTGTGTTGTGTTACTAATTTGGGATACTTATTTAAACAAAAGATAAGAATAAAACTCACCACTGAATACAACTATTTTGATTATATGTAGAAAAAATTGTGATAGAATAAAAACTACCAGCCCTGCAAGTAGCTTTCGAGTGGGATACTTGCAGCCATTGCAGGACTGTTCTTTTTTTCTATAACAATATTTTTCTATTAGGTACTTAATTACAGAATTGCATTGTGAATTCATAAAAATAATTTAAAATCTTAACAATTTTGATACCACTTACCCTAATTTTTAGCTGTACCTGGTAATAGTAACTTGTTCGCATCCTCAATTGTCGGAATAGGTATGACCACGGATCACTTTAAACTGGCCAAGTTTAAGAGCGACTTCCTCAGTCTAATAAAAAATAGTACCTAACATAAGTACTCACCAATACGTTGTCTTCGCCAATTTGCTTGCGGACGGCGTTGCAGCGCCGCAGGTCGTCCTCTACGCTGACGCCGACCTTCACCTTGAAGTGTCTGAAGCCGAGCTTCAAGTACTTGGCGCACAGCTGTTGCACCATCTCATCGCTGTAGCCCATCCAGCCTACAAATAACGAACTGACTATGAACTGCACAACAGTCGCGAGGCGGGTTGGTTGGTATCTAGTTACCACCTGCACCAGTGGAGATTCTGATAACATGACAGGTACAGATCTTAAGCTATCATCATCATCAGCCTTTTTATTGTCCCCACTGTTGGGGCAAGGGCGTCTTCCTTATGGATGGATATAAAGAAGAATGGGCCATTACCTACCCAAGGATTGCTGAGTAGAAACGACTGCAAATACTACTGGGAAGCCGGGAGCAACAGCTTTGCGAAGTGCCTTGCGAAGCATGGAGGAGCTTGAGATAATTTAGCTGTTGGTAACCTTTGATAACCCATCCCGTGAACGGGATGTGATAGTTGCTTAACAACTTCAATTGCAGGCCGAACGGTCTAACTACTGCGCCACGGGCTCCTCTTTTAAGTTATGCCTAATGCAAATGATAATTTAAATAGGCCAAAGGCCTGTTCTTATGCACCAAATCTTATTAGGTAACAACTTAAGCGCCTATACAATCTTTGATAATCTCGTATTGGTAGACAAAAATTATGTATATGGGTTATTATAGACCTAGAACCAGCAATTTTCAACCACTTACCAACTTGAGTCGTATACGCCGGATAGCCATTGTCTAATAACTCTTTGATCCGTTTTTCTTTTCCAAGTTTCTTATCTTTAAGCAGCTGAATAGCCTCTTCTTTAGTAATAACGTCAGTTATATAGCGAAAATCGATGGTGGAGACAAGTTCCTGGAATAAGTGTTCGAAAGTTATTGAATACCTAAAGGAGCCCACAGACGATCAGGTCGCCTGTCGGCCTAGACCGGATCGGCCGACTGACGTACGAGACCTCCATCGGCCACACACTAGACCGGTCATTGCCTGTCGGCAATAGTCAAAAGCCGGCTTTGAGTCCGGCCGATAACTGTCAATATTGGCCGCGGCCACACACTTACCTGCGCATTAGCTGTCAGTTCTAAACCTTTTACAAAACTGTGAGTGTGTGGCCGAATGCGGCCAACTGACAGGCCGTTGCTGGCAGGCGAACTGACCATCTGTGGGCTGTGGGACGCTTTAGGACTTAGGTACTTTTTTTTTTCCCGCCAAGCCTAATAGGCTTCTCGTCAGGGCTGGGCGGTTCTAACCCCTGCCCCGCCTTCTAACGAGAAAGCTCGAGAGGGGGCTGGACAGGAGGAGGAAGCGTCCTCCCCAGCTCCCCACGTGGCTACCTAGGTATTATGTACCTATCCTACGTTAAGTGGGGTAGGGTAAGGTCTCGATAAGCTTATATTTCAGTGACTTATCAAACTCTTGAGGTCGATAAGAATAGAGGAAATCGTCCTCTTTGGACTATACTAGCTTTCCGCCCGCGGCTTTGGCCGCGTCCGCGTGAACCACAAGATATTTTCCCATGGGATCAAGATATTTTCCCGGGGTAATAGTATCATTATCTGTTTCATACAGATCCGTTCAGCCGTTTCGCTGTCATTGAGTAACAAACATCCGAACTTTCGCATTTACAGTGAATTAATCATTAGTAGGTAATTATAAAAATAACTAATCATTAAGAACTATCTAACCTCAGGCTCCATATCCACCAGCAGTCTCCACAAAGGTTTATTCTCAACCCTGGCCCAAAGGTCCCATAGAGAATTCAGCAAAGCTGCAGCTGCCAAATGAGATGCTCCTTTTTCAGGGCCAATCTATAAAACATAAAAGCATATGCAGGCATTAGCTACCTTCTACTAGAGGGTTGCATTTAAGAGGTTTATAGCCTATCAATTCGAAAGGTAAGTTCCAGGAGATGGTGATACACGGGACTTTAACCGCCTCTGTGGTCTAGTGGTTTACACCACCGATTTCAGACCAAGAGGTCCCGGGTTCGATTCCCAGTGGGGGTACATATTGTATTCGGTTTGGTTGGTGGTAGGACTTGTTCTTAGTCCGACTGGCTAGCTACCACCATCTTATCTTAAGTCTGACGCCATAACAATGATGTTTGCAGCATTATTGTGTTCCGGCAGTTAGAGATAAGGTAGTCAGTTCCTCAATGATTTAGGATTCCGGGAGTAGTGCGCTTCCATCTTCAGCCTTATCACCACTTAAGATCAGGTGTGATGAAGGCTAAGTGCTACCTCATTGAGGATAAAAAAAAACTTTACCCATCGAAACTGCGATTCACTCGTAATACTCCGCCAGAATCCGCCGAAATCGGCGAAGATGTCTGCCGCGTTCCTCCCGAGCACGTACCGGCGCAGGCTCCTGATAGCCAGCACGACCACCTCCGTCCCGCGGCCGCAAGTGAACGTCAGCCCGTAGCCACTGCGGCCGTCTTCGGTGCGCGTCGTCACGTATGCACACGAGTAGTTAGGGTCTGTATGCTGGAAGCGAACATTTGATGAACATCGGGGAAACAAAAGATATGACTTCATATTTAGTGATTGAAAACGGGATTTGAAAACTCACTTCAGCCTCGCACGAATCCATAAAAAAATTACAGGCTCGACTTGAACTTTAATTTATTCAAAACATAGTTTTATCGCAATAACTAAAGAATACTTTTAACCATGTTTAAACATGCCACATGCTAAAACCTTTGAGAATATTTAACCTAGACAGGTAAGTACTGCAGTAGTATTTTAACGATCACCTAAGTACTCACAACAAAACCTAATAAGTACCTACTTATGAAGTTAACTATAAAGGACACTTACCAATGCATCAGATCCATGACCGCCAAGGGATGTTGGAAATCTTACGTCTTTCACTTCAATATCGACTATTTTGAGACCTTTCTTATCTTTCACAGGCATTTTGAACAAAAACCAAAACTTACAGACGGTTCTTAAGAATAACTACGAGCATCTAAAGAAGAGTGATAACCCCGCTGGTTTATTTATAAGAAGTTATATTATCAGTTTGTTTATGCAACAACTGTTTCTATAGAGCCGGTATCATACATTCAGTTATTTGTGTAGTTGACTGGTTTTAATAGATATATTGTTTATGCATTGTTTGCTTATCTAGGCGACAAAAGTAGTGACAGAAAATTCACATATTGTGGAGGTAGTCTGTAAAAGTACCAAGGTAACATTCTTGTTTATCAGCGCGCAGCGGGATGAAACATAGGATAAAAACAAAACACTAACTAACTACTTGTTTAACAATACTAGTTTTTATTTACTCCTGTGACAATACCAAAGCTAGGTATGAACAAGTCATTTATTGAACTTTGCGATTAAAGAACTTCGACTGTATTCGTATCTAGTTGGCTCAGTCAGTCCTACTATTAACAGGTATTTTATAGGACTCCTATATTGGATGAACCAAACTTTCTAATTAGCATTTTATGCTATTCAGCCCTCTGATTCACAAACCGTCAGAAACGGAATCGGATTCGAATTCTGTGCTTTGTCTATTCTAAGTCTATACTTACGGAAAGTATGCACTGTTCCTTATTCTTTATAGGAACAGTGCATACTTTCCGCTGTCGTCGGGAGCGTTTCCGATGGTTTGTGAATCAGGGGCGAGGGTTTAATTTTATGCATTAATAAAAAGATTAATAAATTCGGAATGTTCGGAAATAGTGCGGAATGTGTAACCACTAGTTTTTTATACAGGAGGTACAGTCAACAGCAGCTCAAGTTATAGAAATCTGTCAAATATATCCAATCGACATTGAACTTGTACCTAACAGGGAAGGTACTCCGAAAAGCATAATCTGAAATTTCGTTAGTCCTACCATTTTCTCTCGATTCTGTTATGATAGGAAAGTGACGACAATAACGAGTTTCAGATTTTGCGATCCGCAGGTTAGACTATGGGTTCGGAGGTTCGGAAAATATCATTTTTTTTTTCAAAACTTAACCAGCAGAGCTGTTGGGGTGCTGTACGAGAAACAAAATAAAAATACATAATTTAAAATATTATTATTTTTTATTATGTGATATTAACATAAACACCGACTTGTCTTATGAATAAAGCTTTTTGTGATGTATAAATGCGATTTGAAATGTAATATTTGTATAATAATATAATATTACTTTTACGACTTAAACATAAATTAAGTACTTATATATTATATAAGTAAAGTAATAAAAAAAAAATGTTAACAAATTGGAAACTGAAGCAAGCACAGAAATGACTATGTTTCTGATTCATCTGTTTTTATACAAAATCAAGACTCCAGATATCAAAATGCGTTGCATAGGTAGGTACATACGTGGGATCAGTATACCCTCACCTTAGAGGCATTGGGAGGGGTGATGGGTTGGGAGTACTTTACTGCGCAAAGTGGCTACTTCTACTTCAACACCGGCAATTGGATTGAATCGCACTGTAATAATAGTGTACCTGTTACTTTTTAACGCCTCTGTTGTTGTCTAGTGGTTTACACCACCGATTTCAGACCCAGAGGTCCCGGGTTCGATTCCCAGTGGGGGGGTACAAATTATATTCGGTTTGGTTGGTGGTAGTACTTGTTCTTAGTCTGCCTGGCTAGCTACCACCATCTTATCTAAGTCAGACGCCATAACAACGATGTTTTTAGCATTCTCGTGTTCCGGCAGTTAGATAGAGATAAGGTAGCCAGTTCCTCAGTGATTGAAGAAACCAGTAGTAGTGCGCTTCCACCTTCAGCCATATCACCACTTAACATCAGGTGTGATGAAGGCTTCCGGCAGTTAGATAGAGATAAGGTAGCCAGTTCCTCAGTGATTGAAGAAACCAGTAGTAGTGCGCTTCCACCTTCAGCCATATCACCACTTAACATCAGGTGTGATGAAGACTAAGTGCTACACCGTTGTGGATTAAATAAAAACCTACAGACTACAATTTTATTGACATTAAGTCAAGTTTAACCATGTTAACCTCGAGCACGCCTCCACCTACATGGTGGAGGCGTGCTCGAGGTTGTGGCGTATACAACAGGGCTGCTACACACATATTCGGGGCGGCATTAATCGGCAGATGAATTGTGCATCAGTTGTTGCGTCACATTGACTTATTTGATTAAACGTCAGTCGCGAGCGCGCAATGAAAACAAAAACTGCCGAACCGAACACGCCGACACCCGAATATGTATATATCTAGCACTAAATAGAAAGCCAGTGGCCATATAATAAGTGCGTTTCAAAATGTGTACTATAATCGATGACTAGTCTTCCAAAATATGTATTTTTAATGTAAATTTCTCATTTCTTTTTATATACATATAATATTTACATTAGTTGCCATAAAATATATGGCATTTATAAACAATAGGTATTTTATTCATATAAATATGTAATATAATTTTCAATTTCAAACTTTTGTCAACGCCCAAGAAGCACCATTGAAATGCACCTATTAATTATTATAGCACTATATATTTATTATCCTATCTCCTAAATTAAGTATTTTAAGTCTTATCTTAGATGATCCAATCATCTTATTTCATTGATGTACCTAAATCATTTTAGGAAGCCCATTTACAAAGTCTATGCATCTCCATTCATTGTCATCTAACTATTATTAAAATAATTTGATTTTTACAAGCCTTCTTCAATAGGAAAGCTATTGTATTAAATACTCGTCAATAGGAATGTATCACATTATGAATTTATAAAAATGCTTTCTTAGTAACTAAGTTTTAAAATCTTCCATAATTTGAGCATTGTCATTTGGGATATTATGCTATCATAATTTAAGCAACCTGTGGACTTTGTAATAATCTTTTAACAACTATTTATATAACATGTTTTTTTAATTATCTAACTACTTACTTAATTATGTTGTTACTTTTAGGGCCTGTTTCACAATGTCTTAGTAAGTTCTCGTTAGCTGTTACTTGACAGATAGTCCATACAAAACTGTCAAGGAAACTGAAAAGTATCTCTTAATCGGACATTGTGAAACAGGCCCTCAATGTAACAACTTGTAAAATACAGTCGTATTGAGAACCTCCTACTTTTTTTGGAGTCGGCTAAAAGATCAGAGATCTTGCATGCTGTCAAAATATGACATACAAGAAATATTACAAATGCTTGTAACACATCAAATTCGTTAATTAATATAGTATTTGTGTACGGTGTCGTCACCGCACCGCACATTCTCCCGCGTCAGCATACTTACGCGATTCACCTAATTGCCCATTTGTTTCTTTATAATTTAATTGTTGTATTTAAAATAGTCTGCATTTACCTAGCAACGTCACCGCGCGTGTCATACCCTATCAAGTAACATTCGTGTAAACATTGTAATATCAAGTTTATACAGTTCATTGTGAAAATATATAATTTTATCTCAACAAGGAGTTTTTATCATCATCCATCAGCATATCAAGTAAAGGTGTATATACAAGATCATACATCTTTTTGGTCCTTCGACAAGTTTTTGTGTATTGTGTACAGAGCGGATCGGTTCAATCGGCCTCCCACAAGCGGGTCTCACCGACTTGAATTGAGAAACGCCGCACATCTGTGTACGGTGCGCAAATAGACAAGCAACCAGCAATCAGGATCATATCAAGCACTCACAAGCAGACTACTAACAAGCATTTATCAAGCATCTATCAACAAACAAGTAACAAGCATATAACAAGTATTTATCAAGCATCCAAGCAAACAAGTGCAAACATATATTATCAAGATTTTTCAAGCAAACAACAACAAGCAAGTAACAACTTACAAGGTTTCTTAAGCTTATTTTTATATCTACATAAATATCAAGATCTTATATATAAACTAAAGAGCAAATATTTATTTGTTTATCAACTTCTACAATGGAGAATTTATTAGCTACACAACAACAAATCATCGAAGCTATTGATCAGCTATTGGCCAACTTTAGAAAAGATGGTCGTGAAAGGAAGACTTCGGATTACATTAACAGAAGGTTGAGCACCCTCGATAGCTACTGGCAAGAATTCAGTCAGAATCACGTTCAGTTGTGGGCACATCCAGATAAATCTCATCCTTACTTCACTCAAGATTTATATGAGAAGACAAAAGAGAAATACGGAAGCATCAAAGCTTTAATCCAATCGTATGATCCCACTATGGAAACAAGACCTTCAACACCAATAATCAAGCCTGCTACGCCAATTGCTGTACCATCATTCTCAGGTACGCAACCGTCAGCTCGTCTTACTGAAACAAGAGGTACAAACAGCAAGACCGACGAGATGCTCAAGAAGCAAGCAAGCAACTTCAGAGCTCTACAAAGAACAATATCCGGCATTAACCTTGACTCTGTGAACGACAAGTGGGAGTTTGAGGACTTGCTTCGCACGCTGCAGTCGCGGTGGTCAGTCATTGACAGCCTGCACTGGGAAATTGACAGTGAAATACAAGGAGCAAATCAAGAGTACGAGCAATCTTTTTCCTGTCATGAACAAACATTTAACAATATGAAGCGATCAATCAACCACAAGCTATTTTCCGTCTCACATCGTGAAAAATCAACACCACAAATGGACGTGCCTATGTTTAATGGAAATTACCATCAGTGGGTATCCTTCAAGGATTTGTTTACCGAGACCATACACAAGAACCCATCAATTTCGAACGCACAGAAAATGCAGTTTCTCAAAAGTCGAGTTCAAGGTGAAGCAGAGCGGCTCTTACGCCACTTACCCATCAGTTCTGATAACTACCATACTTGCTGGGAAATATTGAATCACCGCTATAACAACAAAAAGCTGATTTTCACTTCTCACATCAACAGCCTCTTAAGTATCCCAAGTATGCAACAGTTATCGCTCGTTCAAATCAAACGCCTTCATGATCACGCCCTGGAAACATTAAACGCTATTAAGAACCTCGGAGTGGACATCAGCACGTGGGACCCTCTACTGGTACACCTACTAGCACAAAAATTGGACAATGAGTCATTCAACGACTACAACGAGTCTTTAGAATATCCCCGGGAACTACCAACTCTAAAGGATTTTATGCGATTCCTGGAAACAAAATTTACAACATTAGAAACCTCCCGTAGAAAACAAGAAATACCTACGCCGAGATTTCCATCAAATCAAGTAAAAACGAAAAATATCAAGACCAAATATCAAGCTTTTTCAAACAACAACATGACAGAACAAACAAACATGAAAAATAATTACATAAGATGTGTTTTATGTAACAACGAACATGGAATTTATTATTGTCCTAAGTTCTTATCAATGACGCCACAGCAAAAACGTAACGCAGTAACTAAACTTCGCATTTGTCCGAACTGCTTATTTAGTCATCAAGGAAAAAACTGTACATCTCTGAAACGATGCCGGGAATGTCAAGGATTTCACAACACTATCTTACATGAATCTTATTTACATCAGAATAATCATGTTCAGCATACAACATCCACAATCAATGAACCCAGTACATCAACATCAAGCACGAACAATCAAAACCAGAGCATCGCGCACGTTTCTCAGCAACGTGACGTCCCCGAGGTGTTGCTAGCCACAGCTGTTATCAAGGTCAAAGCAGCTAACGGCAACTATTACACCTTCAGGGCTTTACTTGATCAAGGATCACAAACATCAATCATCACCGAAAGAGCAGCTCAGCTCTTAGCCCTGCCCCGGCGCAAAAGCAAAGGAGTGATAACGGGAGTTGGAGCCAAAGAAAATAATTGCAAAGGACTCATGAATATCGTCATCAAGTCAAATAATAGCGAATTTTCAATAAACACCGATGTCCTTATTATGAAAACATTAATTAACAACTTGCCAAGCTGTACTTTAACAAAACCATCATGGTCGTTCCTGGAACACATACAACTCGCCGATCCAGAATTCTTTATAAGTCGTCCTATAGACCTACTCTTGGGGGCTGAAGTTTATTCCAACATCATTTTGGATGGCATTTGTAAAGAAAATCAAAAAGGACCGATCGCACAACAAACACATTTCGGTTGGATATTAAGTGGAAGCGCTCACGAAACAACTTTATATTGTAATGTCGTACTGAACCATCTTGAAGACATACAAAAATTTTGGGAAATCGAGGACATCACCCAGGAGCAAGCCTTATCATCTGAAGATGAAACGTGCATGGAAATTTTCAAGTCGACTACAATTCGATGCGAAGATGGAAGATACAAGGTGAAACTTCCCCTTAAATCGAATCTCATACAAGACTTAGGCACTTCGAAAAACAAAGCAGTTGCGCAATTAAAACAATTGGAACGGAAATTCAATAGACAGCATAAAATTGCAATTGATTATAAAATATTTATAAATGAATATTTAATGTCTGGTCATATGATACCAGCTGACTACAGTAACAATAAACCGGAATATTTCATGCCTCATCACTGCGTATTGCGAGCGGATTCGTCAACGTCAGCACTACGAGTCGTGTTTAATGCATCAAGCAAAACATCGACGGGTCAAAGTTTGAATGACCTTATGTACAGGGGCCCGAATTTGCAACAAGACCTGCAAAATCTGATCATTAAATGGCGTCAATATAAATATGCATACACAGCAGACGTAGAAAAAATGTACAGACAAATCTGGTTGTCTGAAGATCAGCAACAATATCAAAAAATTATATGGAGAGATAATCAATCACAACCTTTACAAGAGTATCAGCTTACAACACTAACATACGGTAACAAGGCCGCACCATTTTTATGACATTAAAACAACTCGCATCCGATGAAAAACATAACTATCACAGTGACGTCATTAAAACATTACAAGAATGTTTTTACATGGATGATTTGGTACATGGAAACCACACAGCATCCGCAGCGCAATCTTTACAACGAGAGCTTATGAAACTGTTGAAATCAGGCGGTTTCAACTTAAGAAAGTGGTCTTCAAATGTTCCCGAGCTACTAGAACAAGCTAGTGAAAATCAAATATTTGATTTTCGGCAAGTCGAATCAACAAAAACACTGGGGTTGAGATGGATTCCTCAAGAAGATGTCATGACATTCCAATTTAAGATCGCATCATCAAACTCAAGACTAACAAAACGGGCGCTGTTATCTGATATTTCCAAAATCTTTGATCCTCTTGGCTGGCTGTCACCCTTAACAACAAAACTGAAACTATTATTTCAAGCAACATGGTTGACTAACATTAATTGGGACGACACCCTTCCAGATAACATCATTAAAGAGTGGCTGAAGATTAAAGATGACATAAAAAACATAATTAAATTCAAAATTCCAAGATGGATCGGTACTCAAGAAAACGATACTATTCAATTACATGGGTTCTGTGACGCGTCAATCAGGGCATGCGCATGCGTCATATATTGTAAAACTACACGTGAGGGTCAAACTACACTGGCGCTGGTCAGCGGCAAAACAAGGCTAATGCCCTCTAGCAAAAACATAACTTTACCAAGAATGGAGTTATGTGGCGCAGTTTTACTTGCAAAATTAATGAAAAAAGTAAAACAGTGCTTGAGCAATTATCAAATAGAAAGTTATGGATGGACAGATTCTACAGCTGTGTTGGGATGGTTACAAGGAGATCCAAACAAGTGGAAGACTTTTGTAACAAATAGAGTCAAACAAGTGACTGACGTCATACCCGGGACCAGCTGGCGCTACGTCAAATCGAGGGACAACCCTGCCGATTGCGCGAGCCGAGGGTTGACTGCCACCCAACTGGCGGATTATCAGCTTTGGTGGCAAGGACCGAGTTGGTTATTAGCACATCAAGAAGATCAACTCCCACAAACTATATTTAACACACAAGAAGAGCTGAAAGTCAAAAAACAAGTTTTGGTTTCAAGTTATCAAGATCCTGACAATATTATCAAACAAATTATAAACAAGAATAGTTCATTTAACAAGTTAGTTCGTATCGTTGCATGGATACGCCGTATTATTTTAAGAAGAAAAATAATTTTGCCATCTTACCTAACATTGAAAGAAATAAGAAGCGCGAAGATTTTAATTTTAAAACAAGTTCAAGAAGAAGAATTTTTACAAGAAATGGTTGATTTGAAGAAAAATAACACTGTCAGCTCAACAAGCATTTTATTGAATCTTCACCCTTACCTAGATAAAGATGGAGTAATAAGGGTGGGTGGAAGGCTAAGGAACGCGGAAATAAGCTATGAGATGAAGCATCCTATCATCTTACCTCATAACCACCATCTGACGAACCTTATAATAGATGAAGCTCACTTACTTACCTTCCACGGCGGAGCTCGGTTGACGGCATCCTACATCCGTCAAGCCTACTGGATCATGGGCGGCAACAGGGCTGTGAAAAAACGACTGCGTTTATGCACAAAATGCAGGCGACATGACATCAACACGCAACATCAAGTTATGGGTGACTTACCTCATGCAAGAAGTAACCCATCTCGTCCATTTTGGCACACCGGCGTTGACTTCACCGGTTACTACATGATAAAAAGCAGCAAGGGACGAGGAATAAAGTGCACAAAGGGCTATGTGGCTGTATTTGTGTGCATGGCGACCAAGGCCATTCACTTAGAATTGGTATCAGATTTGACAACATCTGCATTTCTAGCAGCCTTGAAGAGGATGGCCGCTAGAAGAGGGACGCCCCGTCACATATATAGTGATAATGGCACCAACTTCCTCGGAGCAAGTAGAGCACTTCAGCAAGAGTATGAAGAGCTGGCAACCATCATTAACACTAACAACGAGCCACTGATGAGAGAGGTAGTCAGTTTGAACATCTATTGGCACTTCAATGCACCTTCATGGCCTTCAGCAGGTGGAGTGTGGGAAGGGGCAGTCAAGAGTTTAAAGAGACACCTTAAACGAGTAGTTGGTGAGCAGAAGCTGACATTCGAAGAGTTCGTCACTGTCCTATCGCAATTGGAAGCGTGCTTAAATGCAAGACCGTTGTGCCCCCTTACCGAAGACGCCGATGACCTCGACTACTTGACTCCCTCACACTTCCTAGCAAGTGGACCGGTACTGTCAATTTTCGATACTGAACAAGATTTAAGAACAAGATGGTACCTGTGTCAGAAGATTTTTAATGATATTTGGAAAAGGTGGCGACAAGAGTACCTTAGTCAATTATCAGTTCGAAGCAAGTGGAAAAAAGATCAACAAGATCTAACATTAGATGATGTCGTGATCATACACGAAGATAACCTGCCAGCAGGAAGGCGGGCCATGGGTCGCGTTGTACAACTTCATCCAGGATCTGATGGACACGTGCGTGTCGTCATATTAAAAACCAAGAACGGTTACCTGAAACGCCCCATAGTAAAGTTATCATTATTACCTATGAAACAGATCACTCAAACAAGTGACTCACAAATCAATAATCAAATACATTCAAACGATCAAAACAAGGCGATAGTAGATTAGCTATTCTTTATTTCATGACAATCATTTCGTCATCAACATGTTCATTTTAAAATACACCAATGAAATCAAATCAAGGAATATATTTCGACAAGACAACAACATCTCGCATCAATCTGAAAAAATCAAACATCCTTTAAGAAGCCGAACACAATTTACTTAAAAGAAACGAAGACGCTATGAACACACAATATAAATTAATAAACAGACATGCTAAAAACAGAAAGGGCGATCAATGTTTTAAACAGAAGTTCGCAACATGTCACAAGTTAATTACTTTACATTATCAGCTGTTAGTGCAAGTAACATTATTCAGGGATTGCAAACCATTCCAGAATCATTATTTTATATGGTAACGGATATTTACCTTGCATGGTATTCAATTCAATGGATTCAATTTTCATTTATTGACTCCGGAGCAACGTCGTCAAGAACTCCGCATAAAATCAAATCAAATATCTAAAGAACTACCACTTATCAGCAGAGATTCCTATGAAATATTTCGGCACCAACATTGCATACCAACAGTAAACAACTTGAACAAAATGATAAATACAAGACCACTATCAGACTACGTGGCTGTAAACTTAGCAAAAATAATGCAAAACGGTTGTGAACCCCTGCCAAAACAAGTGGCTTGAATTAAATAATATAAATAAATAGTACTTATATTTTTGTTGCGAGCGGTGTCAATTACGAGTAAGGTGCGCGGATCAGGTGACCGCGCCACAGCTGGAGAGCGCCGGCATCGTCAGCATTTCACACGGGTGCATTATCAAGTCGGACCTATTTACAGTGCACGCACAAACCTGAACAACAATGTTGGTTGAGATTAACCCTATAAACAACATAGCCAAAGTGTCCATACCTACTCCTATCATAGTCGATAACATTACGACTTGGAGTAATCATCAAAAACTGCATCAAGACATAGAGGACTGAATGACATGAAAGAAGGAACACCACTAACAGGAGGGGTGTCTTATCACGACGTCCACCACAACGTCCTCATCTACGTGTTAGTCGGAGCAGCAGCGGCCGCGGGCGCGGCATTCCAGTAGCCCGATTCTCGTAAATACAAACAATCTAAATATCGTTGTAGTTCAGAAGTCGTTCGATCGAAGTCCTATCCAAAATCGGTATTCTCGTGTTGCTTGGACGAGTTTCGATAGGACTTCAACTCAATAGGATCGAAACTCAGCGACTTTTCAATCGAGAGGTATTGTTTGTAAGTTTTTCATCAAAAGTCGAAAACTACGTGGTTTAGGAAAAAAAAACATGTTTCAGAATGTGCAAGCAGCGCTCTTTCATATGATATAATAAGTAAATAATAAATAATAAATAATAAATAATAAATAATAAATAATAAATAATAAATAATAAATAATAAATAATAAATAATAAATAATAAATAATAAATAATAAATAATAAATAATAAATAATAAATAATAAATAATAAATAATAAATAATAAATAATAAATAATAAATAATAAATAATAAATAATAAATAATAAATAATAAATAATAAATAATAAATAATAAATAATAAATAATAAATAATAAATAATAAATAATAAATAATAAATAATAAATAATAAATAATAAATAATAAATAAATAATAAATAATTTGTACCGCTTTAATTGTTTTCTGTTTCCCAACGGTTGACTGGCAGAGAATACTTTTAGTATTAAGTCCGCCTTGTATATTACATTACCTATGTATTATGTACAAAAGTTTATTAAATAAAATAAAAAATAAATAATAACAAATATGCTAGCCCAAGCTTATTTTTCACATACAAAAGGTCCAGCTAATTGAACTTTTGTCCAACGACACTTGGATCGCTTATTTTGATGTTTAGTCGTTGAAATCCGATCGAAACAAAGGTCATCTAAATAGTAGAATACCTTCGAGTTATCGTTTTGAAACGATTGAAGGACGATTAATGTACCAGAATACACTTCGACGACACTTCGATAGAATCGCTGCCGCTCAAGTTCTATCGACAGTTGTGAATACGAAAATGGTTTCAACGACTAAATCGCTACGATATCGTCACGGTTTTTATTACGAGAATCGGGCTACTGTGGCGGCGCGTGCGTCGCGCGCGGTTGCAACGCGAGGCCTCCGCGGCGGCGATGCGACGCCACTTCAAGCGCTCACCACTGCGCGACTGTCCTCGGTCCGAAACAGCGAATGCGGCAGTCCGCGCGAGCAGCGAAGAGATAGCATTAGCAACATCGACAAGTCACGTCCCCCATTTGCATTCGTACCGAAGTAGTTTATCTCCCTTCATCTCGCGGCCCGGAGCATGTACGGTGTCGTCACCGCACCGCACATTCTCCCGCGTCAGCATACTTACGCGATTCACCTAATTGCCCATTTGTTTCTTTATAATTTAATTGTTGTATTTAAAATAGTCTGCATTTACCTAGCAACGTCACCGCGCGTGTCATACCCTATCAAGTAACATTCGTGTAAACATTGTAATATCAAGTTTATACAGTTCATTGTGAAAATATATAATTTTATCTCAACAAGGAGTTTTTATCATCATCCATCAGCATATCAAGTAAAGGTGTATATACAAGATCATACAATTTGAATTATTATTGTCAACTCAATATTAATTAAAATATAATACATAATTAAATATACACTATTCATTATAAAAATATTAATAAAATATTACTGCACAAGAAAATTCTATAGTTTATATTGTATAATTTAGTGAACTCGTAAATATTTATTCATTAACAAATCAATAGTATCACTTAGTCTACAGTGACAGCATATCAACCTTTATTATTTGGGGGGCTTAGGGGTTTTGCAGGCACTGCAGCCCATAAGATCTATTGTGGAGGGTTCCAGAAAGTCCAGAATACTCTTAGCCTTAAGAATTTTTATATCCTTTAGCCGCATTATGTGTCGCTCACCCTTAGACGATTCATCCACTGGCGAGAAGTTCAGCCGCGTCGTCGCCGTTAAGGCGCTTTCTCACGAGACGGTTTTTCGCTGGACACAGAACAGGTCTTCTATGTTTGTCTTTGTCAGTCAACACCTCGATACCAAAGACAGTTGTATTGCACCGGCTCTATATGTCCGGCGAACCGGACACAGCCGGTTTTGTATGTTTGTTTTTGTTAGTCAACACTTCGATAAAAAAGATAGTTTTATGTATTGCACCGGCTCCGTCCGGCGAAAAACCGTCTCGTGGGCATGCGCTCTTAAGGTGTGTTGGACAAGTTGTGTTTTCTATGCTTATTGTTGTACTTGCATACAGTTTTAAAATCTGCAAAACCGCATGAAAGTCAATGAAGTGGAGAACAGAGTGTGTTACAGTGGCGTAGCGTAGTGGGGGCGGCAGGGGCGGCCCGCCCCGGGCGGCACTTTTTAGGGGGCGGCAAAATTTCACAATAAATAATAAAAATATTTCAACCATTTCATAGTTTTATTGCAACTACATATTCGGACCGATTGAAAGAGCACGGAATTTTTCATTACTTATTCTGTGATGAAGTCGGGGAATCCCTTTTCATTGAATGATTTTTTATAGCGATTGCTGGGTGGGTCTAGCTTTTGTGGACTTCGAGAAAACCTTCGACAACATCGAGACCTGAGCGGTTCCAGAATCCTTGCAGCGATGCCAAATCGATGGTCGATATTTGTAGGTGCTGAAAAGCTTAAATAACATGGCGTCGATGTCTATCCGACTACAAAACCACAAGACAAGACCCGTCCAATTGCTCTGAGGCGTGAGACAGGGAGATGTCATATCTCCGAAACTGTTCACCAATGCATTGGAGGATGTCTTCAAGACACTTGAGTGGAACCGATTAGGCATTAATGTCAACGGCGAATACCTCTCGCACCTCCGTTTTGCCGACGACATAGTGATAATGACGGAATCACTGCAGGATCTGCAAAAAATGCTGCTCAACCTAAACACTGCCTCTCAATGTGTGGGAGGACTGGAGATGAATTTGGACAAAACTAAGGTCATATTCAACGAGCATGTCATTCCATTCCAGAACCGATCGACGTTGGTGACTGACATCCATCTCGAAGTTTTCCAGGAGTATGTCTACCTCGGGCAAACACTGCAAATAGGTCGAGACAACTTTGAGAGGGAAGTTGATAGAAGAGTGCAGCTGGGCTGTAGCCCGATTCTCGTAAATACAAACAATCTAAATATCGTTGTAGTTCAGAAGTCGTTCGATCGAAGTCCTATCCAAAATCGGTATTCTCGTGTTGCTTGGACGAGTTTCGATAGGACTTCAACTCAATAGGATCGAAACTCAGCGACTTTTCAATCGAGAGGTATTTTTTGTACATTTTTCGGTTTAGGAAAAAAAAATGTTTCAGAATGTGCAAGCAGCGCTCCCTCATATGATATAATAAATAATTAATAATTAATAATTAATAATTAGTAATAAATAATAAATAATAAATAATAAATAATAAATAATAAATAATAAATAATAAATAATAAATAATAAATAATAAATAATAAATAATAAATAATAAATAATAAATAATAAATAATAAATAATAAATAATAAATAATAAATAATAAATAATAAATAATAAATAATAAATAATAAATAATAAATAATAAATAATAAATAATAAATAATAAATAATAAATAATTAATAATAAATAATTAATAATAAATAATAAATAATAAATAATAAATAATTAATAATTAATAATAAATAATAAATAATAAATAATAAATAATAAATAATAAATAATAAATAATAAATAATAAATAATAAAAAATAAATAATGAATAATAAATAATGAATAATAAATAATAAATAATAAATAATAAAATATAAATAATGAATAATAAATAATAAATAATAAATAATAAATAATAAATAATAAATAATAAATAATAAATAATAAATAATAAATAATAAATAATAAATAATAAATAATAAATAATAAATAATAAATAATAAATAATAAATAATAAATAATAAATAATAAAAATAAATACTAAATAATAAATAATAAATAATAAATAAAAATAAAAAATAATAAATAATAAATAATAAATAATAAATAATAAATAATAAATAATTAATAATTTGTACCGCTTTAATTGTTTTCTGTTTCCCAACGGTTGACTGGCAGAGAATACTTTTAGTATTAAGTCCGCCTTGTATATTACATTACCTATGTATTATGAACAAAAGTTTATTAAATAAAATAAAAAATAAATAATAACAAATATGCTAGCCCCAAGCTTATTTTTCACATACAAAAGGTCCAGCTAATTGAACTTTTGTCCAACGACACTTGGATCGCTTATTTTGACGTTTAGTCGTTGAAATCCGATTGAAACAAAGGTCATCTAAATAGTAGAATACCTTCGAGTTATCGTTTTGAAACGATTGAAGGACGATTAATGTACCAGAATACACTTCGACGACACTTCGATAGAATCGCTGCCGCTCAAGTTCTATCGACAGTTGTGAATACGAAAATGGTTTCAACAACTAAATCGCAACGATATCGTCACGGTTTTTATTACGAGAATCGGGCTACAGGGCAGCATTTGGGAAGCTGCGTCATATCTTTTCGTCGCCTATACTACTGCAATGCCTGCCAGTGTTGACCTACGGAGCCGAAACGTCGAACATGACAGTGAAGCTAGCCCACCGACCACATGTCACTCAGAGAGCTATGGAAAGGTCAATGCTTGGTGTATCTCTTAAGCATAAAATCCAAAATGAGAATATCCGGCAGAAGACCAAAGTGACGGAAGTAGTTCAAAAATGAAGTAAACTGAAGTGGCAGTGGGCCGACCAAATCTGTCGCAGAACCGACGAGCGGTGGAGTAGAGGGGTTCTCGAATGGAGACCACGTATCAGCACGGCAAACGTAGTGTCGGACACCCCCCGCCAAATGGACTGCAGGCAGTGGCTGGATGAGAAAGGCGACAGACTGTGCAGTGTGGCGCTCCTTGGGGGCGACTTACGTCCAGCAGTGGACTGCAACAGGCTGACTGATATGATGTAGGTACTCAGGGTTCTGTACAAATATTTACGGTTTTCAGATTTTTCCCTATAAGTAGATAGTTGTTGAATACCTAAATAAGAGGGCGGCAAAATTGTTTTCCGCCCCGGGCGGCCGACACCCACGCTACGCCACTGGTGTGTTAACTGCCTTATAAGGGTGGTTTCATAGTGTAACTAATGAGCGAGATGTGCTGTCAATTGTGCCCTAAAATTAAGACTATTTCTTACTTTCCTTATAAATCAATGATAATTCTCTGACAATTTGCCTTTCTTCAGCCTCCCACAGTAAAGTGGCCAGACGGCCAAGAGATCCATCGTCATCATTTTTCACCCAATCATCCAACAGTTTGTATCTAGCCTAAAACAGAAAATAATAATAAATATTTAAGACTAAAATTATGTATCATGCTGCACTTCCACTGTCCTTTGATTGATTAGGAAAATCTTGATAACACAGTAAATAGAAAATTAGTTAAGTAGGTACAAGACTGTGGGAGATAAACAAATTACTAAACACTATCAATAACTTATGTTTTTATGAAAACACTATCTTTCCACTTGCAGCCTTGCTTGCGTGAGTTTAGATTATTTTTTTCCTAGAAATGAGATATTTTATCGGAATAAAAAGTAGCCTATTAAAACCATTAATCTATCGCAGTTCCAAATGTATCCTGTTCCGTCCAGCCCTGTTCCTGTGCTTGGGAAACAAACATCCAAAGTTCTGGTTTTGAGTACTGAACTTCTTTTATACATATAATTACAGTAATAAAACATTATATTTCTAATTGCTGTTTAAATTAAAGTTATTGCTACATAATATCATAATTTTCGTACCTCAATAATGCCATGTTCTAATACTAGGGTATCTATGTAGCCTTTGAGATATCCCAGTGATGTGTAGAATGCTTTCCAGTTAGTACCCAAATTCTTTGATATAAAGTTCATGTATTTAAAAGTTGGCTGAAACAAAATTTTATTTGAAAGAGGATTCTTTACTATCTATTATTGTAATAAATTTAAGTTTTGATTGTTGTCATTATCATTTGAAGTACTTCTAAAATAACGCATTATTTTTTTATATTTCTGATGTAAGTAATTATAAAATGCCTATGTTAAATTGGGTATTTGACTGAAATTTTTTTATTGACTTAAAATGCTTATTGACCTAGTAGCAACACAACTTATGTATTTATTTTTAAATATCTTGCATATTTTCAGCGATATAGAGCATCAAACTTTCTAATTAGAAAAGGAGAGCGCTATAGAAACGTGACGACACATTTCTATAACGCCATACTCTCGCCATAGATAAATTCGTTTTAGAAAGAGATAGCTAGTCACAATTAAGTAGCTCATAATTCGCTTGTTATAATACAGATTGAATTTATTTTTTCGCATTTGTTATTTAATAATGTTATATTTCTGAATGTCATAATTAAATATCTACATTTCCACAACAGTCAAATACTCAATTCCTCATACTTAAGTCGCCTGATTTATATATATAACAATGTTTTATATGAGTCACCTCTATATCTGATTCCATCAGCAATGCAATGCAATTATCTTTGGGAACATAATTTTCTTCATCATTATCTTCATCATCAAAGTGTTCATGTTTAGTTCCACCTTTGTTTGTAGCTGACATGTAGTAAACACTGTTGCTACCAAACTGAACATTTCTTGAGTTTACTACATTGTATACTGCACCAGTAGCTGTAAAGATAATTTTATTATTATACTAAATCAGTTTTTCTAAAGTTAATAAGAAACATACCCAATAGAAAGTAAAAACAATTTTGCATGTAAAAACTCAATAGCTTGTCTTTACGTACCACTTAAATTAAATACTTTTATAAATTTGATAATTCTCTCTCATAAAATTCTAAAATTCATTTAAACTTAATAGATATTATCCTATTAAGCCTTTGTCAAGCTTATTCAAGACTTTTTAACTGACAAGAACAGGTGCATTTTCAGAGTTTTTTTGTTGCTTTATTTTTGTTTTAATATTTTTTTGTGTTTGTGTATTTATTCATTTTCAGCCTATAATTTTTTCTGAAGAAAAAGGAATCTGACCAAAAGTCCGTTTTCGTCAGAAAAAAATAGCCTATAATTTATTCTGACAAATGTGTCCTAAATCCAATAAACTTACCAGCGTTTCTTAATATGCTGGCGACGGGTCAGCGAAAATGAGCCTCCCATACAAACAAAATACCAAAATTATTTAAAAATTGTTTTTTTTCTGTACTTGGGATGTTATTCAGATTTAGACAGCATTTATCAAGGTTCATATTAAAATAAGAAAACAAAATTTTCCTATGAAAAAATGTAATTGGCATTATTTTTTTATTGGGTAGATATTTTGGATTTTTATTTCAATAGAAACCTAGATAAATACTTTAATAGATAAATAATTATTTTGGTTATTATGTTTGTTTGGGAGACTGATAATAATAAGGCCAAGTAATCATATTTACAAAAAATATATCTAAAACTAAAATATAATAGCACCAGAGCAAACATTTACCTTGAGTATTGACAGAACAAAAGACTCCATTTTTATCTTGTTTAGGTCCCTTTGGTTCTTTAGGATCCCCACCTTTATTCTTTTTAGTTCTGAAAGGGAATTTGGACTTCTTTTTTTCTTTAACAAAATCTTCCTCACCAAACACTATTTCTTCATGATCGTCATCTTCATCAGTTTGCTTTTTATTAGTTGGAGGGGAATCACCCGCGTCAGTATCGTCTACTGTTGGTCCGTCTGTTGAAGAGTCTGCCTCTGTGTGTTCTGTTCTCGGTGGCTTTGGAACCGCATCAGATTTAAGATTCCGTAAAAGTTCCATTATTCTACTTGTTACAGATGCCATTTTAATTTCCGAAATATCAACTCAAGCTGTGAAATGGGTACAACCACAGACTACATAGAGAACAAGTTGGTACAACAAAGAAATTATAACCTTGGAACCAACATACATTGCTTTGCATAGAAATAAATAGTGCCTTACCTAAATGCGAAAAACAACTTTGATATGTATGTTTTTCCATAAATCCTTGATATTTAATTCTAAATTTACACTCAAAACATTAAAGTTTGTACTGTTGAATCAACAAATTGGATTTTACTTCGCTTTTTCCTTATTGCTTTTGGATTGCCGGATTGCCCCGTTTTGACAAGTTGATAACTTAAAAACAATTGCTATCTCTTTCAATGCTGATATGAAAAAAGAAGACAAAAGTACTGGGTAGAGAGAGACATTTCAAGTGTCAATGTTGTCTTACTGTCACTGTCAATGTCAAGGGTCCATGTTGCCATAATAGCATTTATTATGCAGAATGAGCGGTTTTCCTTTGGCAGATAATACGTCAAAATTAGTTCCAAATCTTTTAATAGATGTCACTATTTCGAGTCAGCTGTCAAACCATTATATATTTTATGGTCGTTGCTTGCTACATATATAGTGATCTGTGTTGGTAGCCATAGATATAGTTTGGTAGCACAGTTTATATTAGCATATATATTTACTGTTGGTAGTATATAAGTAGTCTGTGGGCTATCAATAAGACAAAGAAATTTTATTATTTATTAAATAAAGATTGAGATTGCAGTTTAACATAAAAAAGCATACAAACAACATAGATAACTAAATAAAAACTATGAACCTTTGCACAAGAATAGCTTTTTTTCCCGTAAGCTTCGCATTTCTTTTCTTCAGCTCTGCTTTCAAAGCAGCGAGTGACCACGATCCGTAGTCCTTGTCCATGATGCACGGCACGGCCAATCCCGTTCAAACGTCTTGTCCAAATCGCAAAGGCAAACTCAAAGTTCGTAGAATACGCCAAGGGTTTTTGTCTCCGCAACTATTTTGTCACTCGCATCAAGTCTACAGGTTAGTATGAAAGTGCGCGCACGTAGCGACGCGACACCCGGGCACAGAATAATGACCCAGGAGACTTTCTGGTCCGCGGGTTCGAAGACAAGCCCGCGACGCAACTGTCTCCTTCTCTATTGGTTTCAATGCAAGTGTGCGTACGGCGACAAATAAGTTGCCGGTCGGCCAGTACTTAGCTACTCAACCGTCGCCCGGGGTGATAGCGGTGATAGTAACGGAAAACCTACATACGCTTCCTAATCGATCTAAAATATAGTTAACTAGTTTTCCGCCCGCGGCTTCGCCCGCTAGGACTACACGACGTTATTCCCGCCTCTTCGAAATCCATGTTGATGACTGCGAGCAAAAATTACAAAAAGTTGTGTCGCTGTTGCTCTCGTGTGCGCATCTTTTCGCGGCGAAGAGAGGCCGGCGACAGTGACAATTAAGTTGCTGCGTAACAAGTCACCCGTCACTAGCCTAGCACTAGTCACTAGCCCTTATCTTATCATGCATAGAAGAGTCGTCAGGACAGGCACCAGTAGGAAAAGCCAAAGTCGTCGGTTATAATAATCCACGGAAAATACAAACGAAAACAACGAACCACAAACAGAAGCGAACAAAACACACTGACTTTAGTTTTTTTACCCTGTGACACTGACGAGACAAACAAAGACAAAATGACACAGAAAGCATAGATTATTTTTGCTTGAGCGAGTGAGCAATGTTTATGGTCTATAACACGCCTCTATCATTTGTACCTTGTATAGCTTGTATAGAATTTTTGACAGCTGAGTTTAAAATGTGACATCTATTGATGAAAAAACGTACTAAAATCTCTACCTGTCAGAAAAACGCTGATTAAAAAGGTTGTAAATTCCATTCTAGTAAAACTGAAATAAGTGCTAAATAGATTTCATCATCATCATTTAAAGACCCCAGTACAGGTTGGCCGACCATGAAAGGTTCTTTCAAAAGTGTCAATGTACGATGTATTGGTCATGGTCGCCGTTCACACACGGTCGGCCAACCTGTACTGCGCACTCATGAGTTACAGCCGAGCCGAGCGAGATAGCGCTTTTATGGTGTGCGTCCCACTCTAATGAGTAAGACGTGAGTGACTACACGATTTGTTTTTTTCGAGGACAATTTATAGTTAACCAGACTTGGCCCACGTGGGATTCGAACATCACGCTTCCTAGGGAGCTCTTGTAGCTAAAACAAACATAGATTTAAACATCCGAACTCACTTTCTATTTATAATATTAGTAAAGATGAGGACTCCGAGGCAAAGCATAGGGGGTACTTTGCATCACTTATGAATGAGGTAATAATGTGACAATCGACACATATACCTACACATATGCTTTATAAGCATACTTTACTTTTGAACCGACTTCAAAAAGGATGTTGTCATTTTCACCTGTATGTACTTAGAAAAATGGAAAATGAAGTAAGTATTTAGAAAAAATCGACCCGTCTCACAACTAGCTCCGATGGGACTCGAACCCACGACCTTTCGCTTTCCGGGCGAAATATATTCGACGCTTCTCGTAACGACTCCGTAGCTCAGTGGTTAGAGCAGTCGCCCGGAAAGCGAAAGGTCGTGGGTTCGAGTCCCATCGGAGCTAGTTGTGAGACGGGTCGATTTTTTCTAAATAAGGTCAATGTGGGGTAGTCCGGCATACTTTTCTAAAATTTAAGTTAAACTGAACTTATTGAATCCAAATACGCTTTCTAAAGTGACTTGTCTCTCCACATTGATGAAATAAAACGCTGACTATACAGCGAGTAAGAAGTATTGGATAAATTCGACGCTTCTCGTAACGACTCCGTAGCTCAGTGGTTAGAGCAGTCGCCCGGAAAGCGAAAGGTCGTGGGTTCGAGTCCCATCGGAGCTAGTTGTGAGACGGGTCGATTTTTTCTAAATACTTACTTAATACTTACTTACTTCATTTTCCATTTTTCTATTATAAAAATTGCATTGTGAATGCAAAAAACTAAAAATTAAAATACCCTGTATGTACTTATATGAAATGTATGTCTGTATTTCTGGTAGGCGTATTTTGCTAAAATGGATAGAAATAAAAAGTCCACGTACAGTAATAAAAATCTGTTTATTAAGCTATACATTGCTAAACAAAATTGTCTTGCGGAACTTTTGACGCATGGAGGCTTTGTGTCCAATAATTTTAAAGATTCGTTTTTTGCGTACCTACCTACTTTTTTAATTTGCTCTCATTGTTCTTAAATACTATTTTAGGTATACTTTTATTTAGATCACTAACAATCTCTAGTGGTAGATGATCGGACCAAAACACGTCATAATGGATCTTAGCACTAATAATTGTTTGTCTAGCCGCTTCCGTAGCCCCACACTGATCAAGCCAGCGTCTACAGCCATGAGTATCGCTGACATAGGTGTACGAGTCTACCGGCAACATCTCAGTGTCGACTACACACAGTTGCTGTTCAACACAAAAACTATTTAGCTCGTTAAAAAAAGGTATATCGGGATGAGCATTAAAGTCACCCAACATGTATATAAGGTCCACATTTTCATTTTCAATAATCACGTACATTTCGCTCAAACACTCTGTAAATTCGAAATTTAAATTTAAATTTTTCTTTAAATTAAACTACACTCGCGAGCAAAAGTATGGAATCACTTAATTGGAATTGACTCCGCGCGATCTTGAGTACTTAATAACTAGTTAAGAATAATAAAAATGGTACCATTTTAAAGGTTAAACTGTTAACTTTAAATTGATACCAAATTCATTTAAATCACATCGGTATTTAAGGAGCTATCCCGGATTAAGTGAAGGAGTAAGGAAAAAGATATGTTTCAATTGTTTGATACGTCGCGAGTTGCGGCCTATTGACCCCCTATAAAAGCGCGTGTTATCGGATTTTCTTTATCAGTCGGCTTTCACACGTTGACCGGTACACATCTCCGCTATTTTGACCCTTGAACTTGGACGACAATGGATACTACACCTACAGAAGCAGCGCAAAACGTCGCCCTATTGCAAGAAGGGCTCAGCCAGCGGGCTGTAGTACGTCGGCTCCACATAAGCCAGTCCTGTGTTTCGAAAGTTTATAAACGCTTTCGGGAGACTGGTGGCTTTATCCCGAGACCAAGATCTGGACGGCGCCGGTGCACATCGGAGAGGGATGACCATTTTATCGTGTCAACCTCTCTCCGAAATCGGCATTTGACTGGTGTCGACGTCCAACAGGAGCTCCGAAATATTCGTGGGGCAGCTGCCAGCGAGTGGACAGTTTGTCGAAGACTTAAGCAAGCTAATTTGACTCCAAAAAGGCTGCCACAGGCCCGAAACTGACGGCAGGTCACCGACAAGCTCGCCTTCAATTTGCTCGCTCCCATCTTGATTGGAAGGTTGAGCAATGGAGGCGAGTCCTGTTCTCCGACGAGTGCAGAATGTGTTTGCACGGCAGCGACCGAAGGGTTCGGGTCTACAGGCGGCCTGGGGAGCGATTTGCGCAGTGCTGTTTCGCTGAGACGGTGGCTTATGGGGGCGGTTCTTGTATGATGTGGGCCGGCATTTCCTTCGACGGTAAAACGGAGCTTGTTTTCGTTCCTGGCGGGGGACGAGGAGGCGGTCTAACTTCAGAACGCTACATTTCCGATATTCTGCTGTAACATGTCGTTCCCTATGCGGGATATATCGGTGATGACTTCCTCCTTATGCACGATAACGCTCGTTGTCACACTTCCCGTGCCACAACTGAATACCTCGAAGAAGTCGGTATCGCCACATTGGACTGGCCAGCGCTTAGCCCGGACTTGAATCCCATTGAGCACGTGTGGGATGAACTGAAGAGGAGGGTTCTTTCCAGAAATCCTGCTCCTTCAAGTGTGAATGAGCTGAAATCTGCTTTGATAGAGGAGTGGGAAGGTATCCCGCAAGAATCGATACAGAAGCTGATTAGGTCAATGAAGAACCGTCTTCGAGCAGTTATTAGGGCGAGAGGAGGGAACACTAAATATTGAAACTTGATTTTAAGGACAAATAAAAATTTTATAAGTAAATTTTTGTTGTTTTCTTTATTTATAATTTTTTCATATTCCTTATGTTTTCCTTACTCCTTCACCTTATCCGGGATATCTCCTTAAATACTGATGTGATTTAAATGAATTTGGTATCAATTTAAAGTTAACAGTTTAACCTTTAAATGGTACCATTTTTATTATTCTTGACTAGTTATTAAGTACTCAAGATCGCGCAGAGTCAATTCCAAGTAAGTGATTCCATACTTTTGCTCGCGAGTGTACTTATTCATCATCAGGCATTATAAACGGAAAAGATTATCATCGACCTATCACTCATAGATAAGATAAGATAAAGATAAAAATATTCTTTATTCACTTAGACATAATAAAAATGTACTTATGAATCGTCAATATTTTCCTACCACCCATTCAAGACTTTTTTAACTGACAAGAAGAATGGGCGCAAGAAACTTGCCAGCGTTTCTTAGTTAGGTAACGACATTTACAAAAAAAAACATATCGTTACTAATACAACAATTGCTTAGTATAAAAATACATCATATTAAACAGTGATTATGTTATGTGTTACATCATGACCATGCATTGCGGTCATTCAAATAATCGTCTACTTTATAGTATCCTTTGCTCATCAGCGACTCTTTAATGTAACATTTAAATTTATGCAATGGTAGTTCAATTATATGCTGTGGAACTTTATTAAAAAAGGCTATGCTTTTCCCCAGAAATGAGGCTCTGGATTTTTCTAGCCTAAACTTGGGAACGACAAGTTTATCTTTATTTCTTGTGTTAAAGCGATGAATATCGCTCTGCTTTACAAATGTATTATAATACTTTTTCACATAAATTATATTTTCATAGATGTAATGTCCTGCAACAGTTAAAATGTTTATTTCTTTAAATAGATCTCTTAAAGAATCTCTCGATCGGAGGTTGTAAATGGCGCGAATAGCCCTTTTTTGGAGCACGAATATACTTTGGATGTTAGCGGCTGAGCCCCACAACAAAAGGCCGTAGGACATAACACTATGAAAATAACTAAAATAGACTATTCTAGCCGTTTCAATATCGGTTAAGAGCCTTATTTTCTTAACTGCGAATGCAGCCGAACTGAGTCTACTCGCCAAGGCTTCGATATGAGGATCCCATTGTAGTCGCGAGTCTAATATAATACCTAGAAATTTTGTATTGTTAATGAATTCGACCGTATCGCCGTCTAGTCTAATATGAAAATCAACTTGTCTTACATTAGGTAACGAAAATTTTAAACACTTAGTTTTCTTTGAGTTTAATGATAAATTATTACTATTAAACCAATGTGACACTTTTGAAAGAGCACTATTTACTTCGTCAGAACAGTCATCACCTCTATCTACTTTAAAGACTAGAGATGTATCATCGGCAAATAGCACCGTCTCACATAAATTCTTCGCGTAGTAAGGAAGGTCATTTATGTATATTAAAAACAACAGCGGGCCCAATATTGATCCTTGGGGTACGCCCATAATAATGGGAGCTCCGGTAGACTCAGTTTTATTAATAACTACCTTCTGAGTTCTTTCATACAGATATGAATGCATAAGGCTTACTGACATTTCAGAAACACCATAATGTTTTAACTTCCTTAATAGTGTTTGGTGATCAACACAATCGAATGCCTTGGAAAGGTCACAAAAAATAGCGATTACATCCTGCTTGTCCTCCCAGGCATCAAGTACATGTTTTAGAAATGCAACCCCAGCATCAGTTGTACTTTTACCTTTTGAAAAACCAAACTGTTTCTCATGCAGTATACTATTTAATTTAAAATATTCTAAAAGTTGAGCATAAATTAATTTCTCAAATATTTTACTTATTGCTGGTAGTATGGATATAGGTCTAAAATTTGCTGGGTCACTTTTGTCACCAGCTTTAAACAGAGGAATAATTTTACTATTCTTCATTAAATTAGGAAAGACCCCTTCACTTATACATTGGTTAAAAATTATTGCTAATGATGGAGCTATCACATCAATTATTGATTTGATGATACTTGTAGATATGCCCCAGAGATCTTCTGTTTTCTTAATATTTATTGCTTTGAATGCTTTAATAATATCTTCGGTAGTGACATAGCTAAAACTAAATGTTTCCTGGCACTTGTTCACACTAGATTCCATAAGAGAGACAGCGGTGTTGGGGCAAGAATTAAGTCTGCTAGTAGAAACTCTAATAGCCAAAAGGCGCACACTTTTACCAAAGAATACTTGCTTTTACACTGCACAATTAGATACGCACGGAAACCGGTCCTTACGCCATAGGAGCGCGACACGACACCCCCATAGCACAGCCAAAGGGCGTTTGTGCACTACCACTGAATTTTACCGATCCGGAAAAAAACGGATGCTTGTATTTAATTAATTACTAATATAAATGATTAATAATTTAATCATTTATAATAGTAAGAATTTATTTATTTCGTGTAGTTTCAATGTTTCGAACCCTAAACTACACGAAATAAATAAATTCTATTATTTATAATAATTAATTATTAAAATACAAGCATCCGTTTTTTTCCGGATCGGTAAAATTCAGTGTAGTGCACAAACGCCCTACTCCTACCTACATACCTACGTACATTATTTTTCATACGCTACGGCCACTGTATTTTTCAATAAAATACAGAAAGTTTCATACAGTTCTCATAGACTAAGCTCCCGTTGTACTAAACCCTACCTCATAAGGTGGCAGCTCAAAAATGTAATGCAGTGATAGATACTACTTAGGAACACTGGATTTTAGTAGGTTGCCGTCGAATATCCTGGAAGAACTTCAATTTTTTTCGTTTTCAAATCGCTATTTAGATCGAAAATTACATCATAAGGTGACAGATCGAAAACGTTTACGCATCGAAAGAGACACATTTGGACATAACAACCCGCATAGGTTGCCGGCCCAAACCCTGGCAGGTTTCAAGGTCAGCCAAGTTTTATGAGCCCCAAAAATGGGATAAATTACCTCATCAGGTGGCACGCTAAAACTGATGCTATCGATTGCCCTAGACATGCCATTCATTAATATATAGGGTTGCCTGCCTTCAGCTTGGCAGTTTTTCTGGTCAGCCACCTCGAAGAATGTATTACAAAATCTTGGAATAACGAGAAATTCTTGAATAGATGCTATGGTTCAGTGAATAATTTAGTAAAAATCGTGACATCAACTTAAACTCGACGTACTAACAAACTTGTCCTACTAAAATCCAGTGTTCCTAAGTAGTATCTATCACTGCATTACATTTTTGAGCTGCCACCTTATGAGGTAGGGTTTCGTACAACGGGAGCTTAGTCTATCATGAATCTTTTGCATGTTTCGTTTCGTGTTTTACATGTAAGTAGGTCAGAAGCCCCGGTTTTGGCCACTGTACCGGTTTTGGCCACTTTTTGCTCTAGAAGTTTTCTAAACCACTTTTCGCCATTTTTGCTAAAGGCAATTAAAATAAGGTATTTTAAGCTAATGATAACAACCGTTAGAATTATTTTTATGTCATACGATTTTTTGCCAATAAATTCCATTTTCTGTTTTAAAAAATGTTTTGTATGAAAATTTTAAGAAATTTATTTTGGATGAAATACTTTATAAACCTTTGTTTTTTACAATTAAATGGTCGTTTTGCAATTGATTGTTTTCTAGCGCATTAGAACATATTGATTTAACCTGGGTTTGGTTTTGATTTTTCGCTATACTTACAAAAGTTTAACTATCAATAAGTGGCCAAAACCGGTACATTTGGCACCTCTCACACATTATGTGTTATATACAAAAACAATTTCACTTTTTTAAATTTGAATTCTGCATGTACCTTTAAAGGTAGATAAATTTCCTAAAATTTAAGATATAATTTGTGTCTTAAATACCTAAGACCATTTAGTACTTAATGCTTAAAAGTCAAAAAATCCTTAAAGTGGCCACAAAGGGTACCTCTGCCTACCTACATAACAAGCAGCAGTACGTCAGATTATACAAAGCTGTCAAAACTGTATGCGACCTAGTATTTTGTCGTAAGCGACAGGTACTATATTTACGCGATATATCAGTTGATTGGAGGTTAAGACAAAAACTAACGGGTTTTATTTACCTTACGATAAAAACAACATCAAAATTTAATAAAATTTGAATTATTTTCTAACTATGAACTCTAAAGTCTCACCACCGGTAGCACGATGTTTTTTTTTTACATTATACTATTACTTTTACAGGGTTTATGGTTTAAAATGTGTGGGATTTGACAGTTTTGACAGCAAAATTCAGTTACTTTTTACGAATTCGTAAAATGAATATTTTGGTGCAACCGGCTGTCAGTGTATAGGTAACAAACATCGTAATTCGTAACGTAACTGCCAAAATTCTCAAAAAAGTGTTTTTATAGTAACAACTGATTTTGCACCTTATGACACTGACTTTAAAGTTCACAGTTGAATATAATTCAATTTTATTACATTTTGAAGTTTTTATAGTAAGTTACAAGTAACAAGTAACAACCCATTCAGTTTTTTGTCGTACCTTCATCGGCTAATTATAACACGTAGTGTACCTGTCGTTTACAGCAATATACCTACTAGGTTGCTTACGATAAAATATAAATAGGTTTTAGGTTATACTATGCGATTATTATAAGAATAGGACTGTCAAACGGCATTTTTGATCTTTGTTCCTTTTCTTGCACATCCTACACCCTGAAGTGGAAGCGAAACGCAAACAAATATGGCCGTTTTGACAGTCCTATTCTTATAATAATCGCATAGTACAACGTGTTACAAAAAAATACCCCTAAAGCCGAATATGGTTGATTTGATAGGATAGGGACCATCAAACTGAACAACTTTTACTACGGGAAAAATTTGAAATCGCGAAAAAAAATCGGCTGTTTCATGTTTACTGTTTCGGTTTTGTCTTTAAAGATGTTATTCTTGAAAAGGCTCTATTGACTATTTTTATTCTTCCGTTATTACAAATCAAAACTTTTATGTAAAATATTTGAGTAGTTTATGTTGTGACAACCCTGACCCTTGACGGAATTTCTGTGCATATACCTACGCAGTGGCGGCATGCGTTTATCAACAAAGGAATCGGCTCAATGTAGGTTCTTTTTACACTGTGCCCATAGCAAAGAATATTAGAATATATACACTAAGGGCGTTTGTGCACTACACTGAATTTTACCGATCCGGAAAAAAACGGATGCTTGTATTTTAATAATGAATCATTTATAATAGTTATTAATTAAATACAAGCATCCGTTTTTTTCCGGATCGGTAAAATTCAGTGGTAGTGCACAAACGCCCTAACGCGAACCCATAGCATTTTACTATGCCCATAGGGACGCCCACGCAGTATTTTACTCCCGCCGACAGGTCCACCGCCGAGTTGCCAGTGTACGCGAAATCCTTATGAATTGTTCCCAACATAGGTAGGTATATCAGGCTGTAGTAACCTGCCGGCCTAGCATGAGCGGCTTATAACGCGCGATATGATATGGTACGGCATGCCGTTTTGCTTACACCTTAGTGGGGTAACACCTCGTCGTTTATTTTTCACAAAAGCCAATGATACTTCACTAATCACAAGATTACAACCTGAACATTTTACAATATTTGTCATCATTGCTACAAAGTTAAGGCTATTGCGGCGATCAAACTCAGAATGTTCAATGTTTTTAAATTAAATTTCCTGACAAAGTATCATTGCTAGGCCTTCCAAAATATTATATGTGATTGATCTTTTCTTTATGAAGGGAAGTTACTAAAATTTATTTGAATCAAATAAATACAATGTACTAAAAAAAAATTTTCAAGACCCCTTTTTTCCGTCTTAAACTCAATTATCTCAATAACTATTTGAGTAATCAAGCTATTTTTTTTTGTGTAAGTAGTTCTTAGTCATATCTAGGGAAGTTACTAAAATTTTTTTTTGTTATATTTATATTCAATAACTAGTATGCCAAAATGCATCGTGCACCGTTTCGCAGCATAATTATTCAGTCTCCGCCTGGCATTGGCGGCGTTTGGACGTGGAGACTGTATCGCTCCGATTGCGCCAAAATTGAAAAAAAAAACTCACACTAGGATCCTAATTTTTTTAAAGATGCTTATTTTGCTAGGAAATATTGAAATAGCGCTTCAGGATTGGGTATAGATGAGTGCTTTGCCATTTATTGCATAACCATAGACCTATGTAACCTAGGACAAGTAATTTTACTCATTACCTAAAGCAAACATCAATAGTTTGAAATAAAAGTGACGGATAATATTGCCTAAGATACTTAAGAGCCCATAAAAGTTGTACCTATTTGAGTACCAATATTTTGTTGTGTTGTAGGTACATAATTAGTCTAAGTTTCTAACTTCTACTACTGTATATTAAATTTATGTTCGTTTTAGGTTCCTCAAAATTGAAAATGTGAGAAAATTAAGATAGGTAGGTGTAAAAAACTGCATCAAGAAATAAGAAATTCGCTTGTGAAAAAAGTTTTTTACAGAGACATAATATGTATTTTATTTTATTTTTTTGTACTTAAACAATATTTTTATTATTTAAGTGATTTTTTTATATTATAGATTGATAGCGTGATTTTATATAAACGGTATACTTATTTAAATATTGATTAACTAAGTAGATTTATTTTGTAAAAAAGTATTAGATGATGGGCTAGTATGAGTTATTTATATGTTTTCATATTAAATTAAAAGTATTATCAATTTGATTGGAAAAAATCTGAAAATGTACCTACTGGTTAGAGCAGTATACATTATTTTTTTTTTCAGTGTAATTTGTAGCAAATGTTGTAGTTTTGCCTGCGAAGATCATTTCGATAATGGATATATTATCGAAATGATCTAGAGATAGAAAATAAATATAAATAGCTGCTGCTGTGTTCTGCATTTTGGAGAATCGTTTGAAGTGACTATCTTTGTTAAAAAAAGCTTTTTTTACTACATACGAATAATATCTAAGATCTACTCTTCCTACAAACCGACGTTTACAATAAATATTCATAATAATTCTTCTTGTATTCTACATAATATAATTTCCTTAGTAAAAGCGCACATAGGTGATATTTTAGATGTAAATAGAATGCGCGCTGCATGCCGCGTCTACACGTATTTCTCAGTCTACGAGAGTGCCGCGGCCGGAGTCTTAAGCCCCCAGTACACGATGGCCGATCATGGTCGGCGACCATGACCAATACATCGTACATTGACACTTTTGAACGAACAAGTTTAAAAACGTTCTTTCAAAAGTGTCAATGTACGATGTATTGGTCTTGATCGCCGACCATGGTCGGCCATCCTGTACTGGGGGCTTTACCGATCCCAGCACCCCCTCGCTTGTGTAAGCAACGGCCATCGACGATATTTTTTTTACCTATGCTATATCCGCGGCAGTCTAATAATCGCCCGACACCGATGATGCGCGCGCGCTGACTGTAAAACATGTCATTTTGGTATATGTACCATATATATAATCATATGCATGTAGTAAAAAGCGGTTATTTTAATATTACAAACAGACACTCCAATTTTATTTATTTGTATAGATGTATAGATAAGTAGCGTATATATAATCGTAGGCATATAGTAAAAAGCGGTTATTTTAATATTACAAACAGACACTCAAATTTTATTTATTTGTATAGATGTCCTAATTTTCATAATAAAATTTGGGTAATAAAATAAAATCTATAAAAATATAATGGACCCCGCCTGCTCCAAAAATTCTCTTACATAAAATTTTTACCTACTAAGTAGTTACCTACCTAATATAACGCTGCATACAATTTACTAGTAAGAACTAAGAACACATTCAATCCACAGGCGCTCGTTTATTTTGCTTGTTTTTTCTTTTTAGTTATGATCCCGCACAATTGTGGTGACCATCGACTGTGTTCCACAGTTTATTGAAACGAAGGTTTCTCATGCAAAATTAAGTAAATTAAGCTAGTCCTACCTTACTAGCAGATAGTGTCCGTAATCCAGGGGGCTGATGTCTGTCTCGCCGGCGCGCGCCTGGCAAAACGATCTTCACGCAACCCCCGATGGGAAACTCTTATAGCTAACACCTTATAACTACACAATGCCCTAATAGGCAGCTAAAACTTTCCCGGCGCTTTTCAAAGCGAACACACACGGGTCACAAGTCCGTACCCGGACCGGGCGCTCCTAGGTGCAAAAACGCTCGAGATCTCGGTCACGATACGGGTAGGTAACTGGCGCGGCACGTCGCTACAGAAACACACGAACTTGCCTCACGGCTGCTTACGGCCAACTGAGCGCGAGTTGCGCGGACGGTGGTTGGCGGCGCACCCACGAATGAACGTGAATGAATGAATCACGCGCGGCGTGAACATCCCCCCGTCCCGGACAGTAGCAAACTGTCCGCCAACTCAATCTAAGGGCAGGCGAGAGAGGGTAGCGATCGCTCGCTTCAAAACAGAGTCCCCCACCAGGACCTCGGCAAACCTGGGCACACCATCCGACCCCGGATGAAGCTGAACAATGCGTCCTAAACGCCAGCGGAGGGGCGGCAGGTTTGGATCCTTTACCAACACGAGGTCTCCAGTCTTGGGTGGGGTCGTCCTATCCGACCACTTAACGCGTTGCTGCAAAATGTGCAAATACTCCAGATGCCAACGGCGCCAAAAACTCTGCGTAAGCTGCTGGAGCAATTCAAATCGCGAGAGCCGTCCGGAGGGCACTTCGGAATAAGGATATTCCGGCAAGGCGTTAAGCGGTCTGCCAATCAAAAAATGGCCCGGCGTAAGGGCCTCTAAATCATTCGCGTCCGAAGACAACGGACACAACGGACGCGAGTTGAGGACCGCCTCAACCTTACAAAATACGGTCGCGAGTTCCTCAAACGTGAGGACCGTCTCCCCAATAACGCGACGAAGGTGAGTTTTAGCGGCCTTTACAGTTGCTTCAAAAATCCCTCCCCAGTGGGGGCAGGATGGCGGGGGTACTGCCATCGTACCCCTCTGCGAGAGAGTGTGGATCCGATCTCAAAATTATTCCTATCCAAAAATTCACAAACTTCCTTTAAATACCTATCGGTGCCCTTGAAATTGGTTCCACAATCGGACCTGATTAACGACGGCATTCCGCGGCGAGACACAAAACGATTCAACGTGGCTACAAAGGCTTCTGTGGTGAGGGCACTAACCACCTCCAGGTGGACCGCTTTAGTGGCCAAACAAACAAATACACACAAGTAAGCCTTTTCCGTTCTAGCATTACGAAGCCGCGATGTCTTAACGGTAAATGGCCCCGCAAAATCCGTTCCAACTCCTGAGAAGGGCATCGATTCGTTCACTCGATCGGCAGGCAAATCACCCATCTGGGGCTGCATCGTATCGGCGCGCAAACGATAACACGGGAGACAACGAAAAATAACGGATCGGATTATTCTCCGCGCTGACAAAATCCAGAACTCTCGTTGGAGGAGCGCGGTCAAAGCATTACAACCGGCATGAGCATTCTTTACATGTCGGTCTGTAATCAACAGTCTAACTAACGGTCCATCCTTGGGGAGCAACAAAGGGTGGCGTGATCCGTACGGCAGGTTGGCATGTCTGAGCCTACCTCCGACACGCAGCAATCCGGTACTGTCCAAGAAGGGATTCAACCGCACCAAGGGTCCCTTCAACTTGGGCTTACTTGAGCGCAGGGCTTTCAGCTCCGGTTCAAACTCTCGCTGTTGCGTCACTCGCAACCAATGCAACAGAGCGTCTTGCCGCTCTTGTGGGGCGAGGACCGGAGACAACGATTTCTCCTGAGGCTGGCGACAATTTCGCACAAAGCGCCTCATCCAAGCAGTCACGCCGAGCAACTTATCAAGAGAACTGTAGCGGTCTAACAAAAACTCCATCTGCGGAGCCGCCACCGTCTCCACGGCGTGAACACGCATGCCTAGGTCTGGGACTCTGGCCACAGCCGGGGTGGCAGGCCATGAGCGCTCAGGCCGTAACAACCATGATGGACTCCACCATAGGTGGTGGTCCACTAACTCAGGCGCCTCGCAGCCGCGGGAGGCACAATCTGCGGGGTTCAATTCGCCCGGTACGTGGCGCCAAATCAACGGGGCCTTTGAAGTCTGAATTTGTGAGACCCGGTTGGCCACAAAAACCTCAAGGGTGTGGACTGAACTCTTCAGCCAACAAAGGACGACCTGGCTGTCAGACCACGCAAATATCGACTCCAGGTCGACACCGTTTCCCAAGGTGTCGGCAACATGATTGAGTAGCCGTACTAAGAGAGTGGCGCCGGACAACTCCAACTTCGGAATGGTTAGCCTAGTCCGAAGGGGGGCGACCTTACTCTTGGCCGTAACTAAGTGTACGGCGACAACGCCTGCTGCATCCTGCTTTAAACTTTCCCGAAGGCAGCATTTGCCTCGGTATACAAACCCGATTGACGTCGGGTAGGGATGACACGAACCTCACCCACTCTCGTAGGAGGCTACCAGAGAGGGGCTCATCCCATGACAATTCCGCAGCCCAGAGCTCCTGTAGGAAGCACTTCATCGAAAACACTACAGGGCTGAGCCAACCGTTCGGATCAAAGGTACGGGCTACAGTGGACAGCACCGTGCGTTTAGTCCAGACCTTTGGGTCTGGCAGTTCCAATCTATATGTGAACAAATCCGGGACTGGTCGATACTGGACTCCCAAAACAGACAGCATGTCTGGAGTCTCCGGATTTTCAAAGAGGAGCGGCTCTTGCTGGTGGTCCTTAGGCAAATCTGCCAATAGGTCCGGTGAGTTAGACAGCCACTTCCGCAACTCATAGCCACCAGCCCTCAAGAGCGCAATCAGCTCATCACGTAAGACGAGAGCCTCATCTAAGCTCGAGGCCCCCGTGCAGATATCGTCGACAAATAAGGCCCCCCCCTCAATAAGAGCAGATGCCCGGGGATAGCGTAGCCGTTCGCGCTCTGCGAGCTCCAAAAGCGAACGGATCGCCACAAAGGGGCTCGACCGCAAACCATAAGTGTTGGTGTTCAGCTCGTAAGCCAACATCGGATCCTGGGGATCCTCACGCCAAAGGATGAGCTGGTATCGTCTATCCTCCGGGTGAATCACGGTCTGTCTGAACATCATGCGGATATCGGCCACAAAGACGACAGCGTGCCGGCGGAAGTTGGTCAAAACATCACAGACATCGTGATGCAACTTCGGCCCCGCATGCAGACACTGATTCAACGACACTCCGGTTGACGTGGGCGCTGAACCATCAAAGACCACGCGGATCTTCCCATTGGAAGTCTTCAAAACAGCGTGGTGTGGCAGGAAGTAATGTTCCACATTACGCCAGTCCAACTGCGAGATGGACATGTGCCCAAGGTCCAAATACTCCCGCATGAAGTCTATATACTTCTCCTTGAATGCGGGATCCCTGGCCATCCTACGCTCCATGGACAACAATCTCTTCTCGGCCATCGGTCGGGAGCTCCCTAAGGGAGGGCGAACCGCCAAGAAGGGCAAGCGGGTAATCAAGCGACCCGAGAGGAGGCGCCCAGTGTTGTTCTGGTAGAACAATTCGCACTCCTCGGCTAACGGATCCAACCGCTTGGCAGTGGGAGGTTCCTCCACCTCCCAAAACTTTTGGAGAACGTCGGACAAAGTAGAACCGACAATGGTCTGGCGGTCTACCGACGGGGTCTCTGGTGTCTGTGGTACCTTTCCCATCACCACATGACCCAGCGACGAGGACAAGGCGACAAGATCGGCTGTCTGCAAAACTCGCTTGCTTCCACACAGTACACGACCGAGGACATCCGCACCAATCAACAAGTGTATTGGGCCCGGTCGGTGGAAGGAAGGATCAGCCAAAGCCAGTCCAGACGTCAGCTCAATCGTGGATGGCGGCACTCGCACTTGCGGGAGTGGTCCAACCACCTTATCAAATACTATCGCCGAAGCACCGATCTTCGGCCTTGGCGCGAAGTGGGGGGAGAAGGAGAACTCAACTCGACCAATCGGATCAGGGATCCGCGAGTCTCCCACCCCCCGTACCGCTTCGTGATGCGGCACAAGCAAAAGACCCAGCTGTCGGACAAGCCACCTGGACATTATGCACCCCTGGGCACCTGAGTCCAAAAGGGCACGCACCGTGACAACATTGCCCTTAGGTCCCCAAACATTCACGGAGGCTGTTGGCAACAGCACAAGCTCCGGAGGGGTGGTTGGGTCCGACAGGGGCGCCATTAAAAATTTTGGGGGGGTACTTGTCCCCCTCGCGCCTGAGTCGGCGCGCCAAATGTGGGACGCTCGTACCGGGCGAGCGGGTCCCAATCGGGTACATACTGGCCCCGACCAACAGCACTCCTAGGTGCAGGGTAATACCCGTGTGGGGCGTGTCTCGGTGCATAGTACCCCAATCGAGGCCTCTCCATTAGGGGGGGGGAGTAGCAAATAGGGCCCGTGCCCATCGCCACCGTGGCGTACTCTTGTGGTACCCCCCTACCCCCGCCCGTGGCGGGGGCGTCTCTCCTATAGTTCCCCCTCTCCGGGGGGGACTGAACGGGGGGCTAAGCCCCGCCGAATCTCTAGGGGACCGGTTCCGGGCTGCCGGGCCCCCGCCCGTGCGCGAGGAATTCGAACCCCGGTCGCTCCCGGCGTCCTTGCGGTCCAAACAAAGGAGGGGGTGATGCCTCCCTCCGCAAAGACGACAATCCTCGGTCTGGGGACACGCCGACTGCATGTGTCCCCCCAAACACCTATAGCACCATTGGCGCTGTTTCGCAACGGCCCTCCGTCCCTCTGGGCGGAGGCCTCTAAATTTGGCACATTCGTGCACCACATGCCTATCTCCCCTGCAATACCTGCACCGCTCACTCGGTGCGGGGGGAGGGGACTGCTGGAAGGCAGCATAGCGATTGGTCGGGCGACGGGGCTGTTCCCTCGCCGCCACCATACGACCAACACCTGGAACCGGGGCGGGCTCCAGGTGGTCCGTCACCCTACATTCGTCCTCCAAAAAACGAAGGAGGTCCGCGAAGGGCGGGAGATACGAGGCGCTGTCGCCTCCGTACCTCTGCTCGAAACGCCCCTTCATTTCAGCGGGCAATTTGGCGAGGACTATGTGCAGCAGTATAAAGGACCACTGATCCACCGGCAGGTCCAATCGCCTTAGGGAGTTGACCGCTGACAGTAGCGGGTTCAGCAACTCCCTCCGTAACAGGTGTACCCGCGTGATTCGCGGGAGGGCCAAAATCGTGGCCACGTGGGTGTCCGCCAGTAACCGGACATTCTGGTACCTGCTAACCAGAAGCTGGCGAGCCACCTGGTAGTTGTCGTCACTGATGAGCAGGTGCTGGATTACCGCGCTGGCCTCTCCTCGCAGGGAGGAGCGCAAATAGGCCAACTTCTCGCTAGGGGATAAGTCCCGTCGTGAATCCACCAAACTGTCAAACAAATTAATGAAGCCCATCCAGGCTGACAGATCCCCATTAAAAGTGGGAATCTCCAAGGTAGGCAATCGGCCTAGCAACGCCGTCGGGGTAGGTTTGACCTCCCCGCTCAAAACCGGCTCCCCCTTCCGAACAGCCAGGGCCCTCTCAGCCGCCTCCGTGAACTGGTCAGCCAGCTCATAGGCCTGGGCTACATCCTGCTCCAGCTGTTCCGACACGGCATCATCAGCTGGGGGGTTCTCTAAATAATACGCGCGACACTCCATGGCGTGGCGCTCCAGGTCTTGCAGCCGAGCTGCCAGCCCGCCATACCGAGCTAGCAACGCACCTACCCGGTCGGCTCGGTCTATTAATGTGACCGCACAAGCAAGCCAACGCAAAGCTCCTTGGATGCCAGCCCTGGATACGGCGGTCGGATTCGTAGGAGCCATTTATATTCCGTTTAATAAACAAAGCCAACAAAGAAATATAAAGGTGGTAAACATCAACAAAAAAAAACAATAGAAATAGGTCGCGTCACGATAATATAAAACACAATTAAAATTCGGACGACATACACGGACCCTACTATTTTCATAAATTATTAGCAACTTACCAATTTCAAGGGCTAACAATATAACGGTATAAACAAAACGTATAGGATTAACGGTATGGCATAACGGCACGGCCAAGTCAACCTCGCAAATCAACTACTAAACCGTTATCAACAAACGAAAACAAAACTATTTTTAATAATAATACTTGTAATTTAATACTACTAATAATTAAAACTAGTTCCACTTTTTTAACTAGGCAAGCGGACTCGGAACAACCACTAGTATGTGGTACTAATAAACAACACTTTCGAACGAAACTATTCGTCAAATAAATCCGGACACACAAAAAAAATATACACATCTAGGCGAGTAAACTCGTATCAAATCACTAGTATGTGGTACTAATAAACACACTTTCGAACGAACTATTCGTCAAATAAATCCGGACACACAAAAAAAATATACACATCTAGGCGAGTAAACTCGTATCAAATCACTAGTATGTGACAACAATTATATAAGTGTCTATCTATTATCGGATCCACCAAGTGGGAAACATTCGCTTCGAGAATTTACTAGAACAATTTCTTAGTACTTCAAATCGTCTCGGGATCTTCAAATACCCTCGAGATTTCAACAAAAAAAAATAATTTTTAGGTACGCTTTTTAGGTACGCTTTTTATTTTTACTATGAAATTTTATGTAGTTAATTTTAATATGAAAATTAATTATATCAACTACGCTCTGCTACCAAAACTATGATCCCGCACAATTGTGGTGACCATCGACTGTGTTCCACAGTTTATTGAAACGAAGGTTTCTCATGCAAAATTAAGTAAATTAAGCTAGTCCTACCTTACTAGCAGATAGTGTCCGTAATCCAGGGGGCTGATGTCTGTCTCGCCGGCGCGCGCCTGGCAAAACGATCTTCACGCAACCCCCGATGGGAAACTCTTATAGCTAACACCTTATAACTACACAATGCCCTAATAGGCAGCTAAAACTTTCCCGGCGCTTTTCAAAGCGAACACACACGGGTCACAAGTCCGTACCCGGACCGGGCGCTCCTAGGTGCAAAAACGCTCGAGATCTCGGTCACGATACGGTAGGTAACTGGCGCGGCACGTCGCTACAGAAACACACGAACTTGCCTCACGGCTGCTTACGGCCAACTGAGCGCGAGTTGCGCGGACGGTGGTTGGCGGCGCACCCACGAATGAACGTGAATGAATGAATCACGCGCGGCGTGAACAAGTTAGTTAAATAAATAATTTTTTTGCACCGCAGACGGTTTTTTTTTCAATTAGTTCATATTTGATTGAATAGGCTTCATCTGTGGGTCTTATGATCATATCTATATTTTTTAGCCGCTAGTCCCCCTGGCTAGGAACTACTAGTAAGTATACCCACCCTGGAAGTCCCTATATCCACTGTAAAAAATAAATATAATATGTAGCTTATTTCCGCTAAAACCACAAGCAAGGTGCAAAGCCCGCGTCCCGCACCGCAAAAAATAAAAATTCATTAAATGCACATGCACACCGCGAAACTAACCAGTGCACATTGCACAATACCTGAAGCTGCAGATAGCAACACAGCGACACACCTTGCACCTTCACCGATTATAGACTACTCTACACTACACGTGTTTAGAGTAGACTAATCGGTGCAAAGCCATAGTGAACTTAAGGCTGTCTAATTTGTGCCCAAACTGGTTCTACAAGAGCATTATAGCAAGCTATACAGCTCTTAGACAGCTGACTTACACAGCTTGTGGAGTACATGTGAACGACTAGACATCTTATATAGAACCCCGAATGCTACTTGGGAGGGGTGTCGCTGTGGGTGGCCTGCCCCATGATTCACGAACCGTCGGAAACGGAATCGGATTCGAATTCTGTGCTTTTTCTTTGTCTATTCTATAGTGAGTGACAGAGACAGGGCATACATTCCGCTGTCGGGAGCGTTTCCGACGGTTCGTGAATCAGGGGGCTGGGGTGCTTTTTAAAGGTACCTATATCAAGTCCATAATGGCCCGTCGACATGAGGAATGAAGGATAAGGAGAATGGGCCATAACTGCGAGTGGGGTGTTAAACCAACGGCAATGGGACCAACGTTTTATTTTTCATTCAAGAGCTTTGAGGATCTGGAAACTTTGATATATAGACATGATATATGACTTAGACATGAGCGTCTATTAAATTACCAATAATTCAATGGTTTAGCTTACGATCAACAAAGTGTTATTGTTGATCGAAGGGTGTAGATTAGAACACCCAACCGTAAGTGTATATTATATTCTTTGACCCAACCCAATATCATTCCAATAACCCATTCTATTTTTGAAAGTATTGTTTAATGTCACTCACTCTACGTCGTCGTTGACATTTTCTGACAACCGTTTCCATCAATGATAAAGTCACTCAGCTGTTAAAATTTACAATATTTACACAAATAATTTCGCTACTCATTCAAATGAATAATCAAGAAAGGACTAGTAGAAATATTTCCGCCTCAGTTTTAAAGTTTTTTAAGAAAGGGCTGTTTGAGACGCTCTATGCGAAAAGCTCTTCAAATCCGCCAACGCCGAGAGAAGAGACTGTAGGCCCATGTGGAGACGCACCTGAGAGGAAATGTGCGTGTTTGCCGGAAGCTGATAGCAATAGGTGTAAGGCTGGCGACCGCGGCAAGACAGGTGCGGGCGTAACAGGCTCCCGATCGGGCCGTGTGTGCGAGAAAGAGCCGGGTCTACCAGCAGGCGCCATCAACCCCGGCCTCCTGCGTTACATACACAACGCTGCGCGCTACAGATTGCCACAATGCTTTGAAGGCGGCTGCGTTTCAGTGAAACAGAGCCAGAAAAACAATTGGATACTCGGGCATACACTTTCATGTAGTTCAGTTTCCCCTGGGGGTTACAAGCTGTTTCTGTCGTACGTGGATAAGGAAAAGCCGAGTGGCATACCATATTTCGTTATGGAGGCGGCTCCGGGCGGCCAGATGAGCTGTGAAGTGCGCGTCGGCCCTACGCAGAGCACCCGAGCTACTGTTGTAGCGCAAATAGCAGACGCAGAGTTTTACAGTTTTGAAAGCATTTTTGATGCGTATTTCAATAGTTTCACAGCATCAGTCATTGCCGTGAACAGGGAGTTTATTGCTCTTCATTATCTGCAGGTAAACAGCTGAGACTATCTCATTAAACGAATTGAACATGATAATTAATATAAGTAACTATCTACGTCTGATGTTTCCTAGTTCGACTTTACTGGCTTATAGGGTCCGATTTTATTCCTGTTTGAGACAGACACTAATTAAGAATGTCATTATGCAGGCGGTGACAGAGCAAATATCGCTGGGCGCCGAGATAGTGGCGCGTGGGCATGCGGTGGAGCTGAGCTCGGCGTCCGGCGCGGGCCGCTGGACGGACGAGGACCAGTCGGTCAGCGCGACCCTCGGCAACAGGGGCCTCGACCTCTGCTATGCACGGATGATCAGGCCGTTCCTTACCGTTGCTGCTATGCTCGAGGTAAGCAACATAATAGCTAACTCAAAGCGCTGTACGGAGGAGGACAAGTCCGGCAACAGGGACCTCGCCTCGACCTCCTACGCGCGGATGATCAGAACGTTCCTTACCGTTGCTGCTATGCTCGAGGTAAGCAAATGAACGCCTAACTAACTGTTTGCCGAGATAGTGGCTCGTGAGCAAGCGGTGGAGCTGAGCTGAGCTCAATGAACAGCTGCACATTACTTTGTTGCTTTTTTCTTCCCAACTTGCCGTTGTTTTCAAATTTTGGAAAAACATTGAAGTCACTGTTTGTCTATCACCATTTGGCTGTTACAAAATTTCTTGTCATTTTGTTTTACATTAGGCCGGCCCGAGAGACATTTTTAAGAACATCATGTATTTCGGCAAATAGCTGGAGCTTGCCGTATTCGACGGAAAAGTCGATAGGTCAAAACTAATAAACAAAATCCACTTTCTTCACTAGGTTGGATTCGCGATCAGGCGTGCAGTGGCGACTCTAGCATATGAGTGGCACACCGAGGACTGGACGGTACGGGGCTCCGCGGACTCGGACGGGCTGGTCGGCGCCACGCTGCAGCGCGCGCTCGGCGGCAAGCGCGCAAAACTCGCCTGTGCCATTTCAGCTCTACTCAACCACCCCAACGATAAGTTCCGCCTCGGGTTTGGCATCACGGCTGCTATAATGTAGAGACAAAGTTCCGCGTTAGGTTCGAGGTTACGGCTGCTATAATATAGAATAGAGAGAGAACTAGTTCGTGTTTACGCGATATGCTGCAGCCCGTGCTTGGTGGCAGACGTGCCCAGCTCCCGTGCACCCATTCCAGCTCTACTTTATACAACCATTCCAACCAATAAGTGCCACCTGGGAGTTGGCATCACGGATGACGTAGAGCTAGATCCTCGCGTTTTACATGTACCTACTTAGTAGCGCCACATTATAAGGACTTATCCCATCATGACTTTAACTGTACTCTGCTAATTGTAATTCCGTCATATATTCCACTTGGAAGTAAGTATGTACAATTTCATAAATTTATTATTACTGATTATTCCTCTATTTATTGTTAGTTGTATTGCACAATTTTAGTTATACTTAATTTATTTAGATATTGTTGTAGTTTTTAAAATGATGTACTTGTATTAATTATGCTTATTGGTTACGTAAAAGGAAACGTTATTAAATGACTATTGTAACTCACCGCATTGTTTTCTTATTACTGAAACGATCACATTAAAAGTCCCAGCGATAACCGTTTGCACCATAACACTGATAGATCCTACAAAATGTCCGCCACTCATGACCCTATCGTCACACGCCGACAAAGAGGACTATATTAAAGATTCATCCACAATATAACGATAATGTAGGCGTGTAACGGGAGCACGGCGGGCGGCGGCGCAAGCGAGGGCGGGCGCAGGCGCGAACTCTAGGCGGGGTCTGTAACGCCGCCTATGGGGGGCAGATTACTGAGAAATATACCGTATTACTGAATCTCTGAGGGTTGTTTCTCGTTCGCGACTAAGATTCGCACTGGAGTGTGGGCGTATGTAGGTAGCTACGAGCCATAGTTCGTAGAGCGTGGCGAGCGATGGCCGCGCGCGGCGACGCGTGTTGTCGGCAGTAATGGTGATGGAGCGGTTGGCGGACTTCGTCAGCAAGTCGTTGGAAGGTGGCGAAGCCCCCGCGCCCCCGCCGGAGCCCGGGGAGCCGGAGGACCCGGACGACGTGGAGGTGGACATTACGGCGCTCGAGGACAAGTCCCCGCCGCCGAAGAAGCCTCGCAACTGGTTGGTGTCACCACTGCCCACACAGTGCAAAAGAGAACTGAATATAGATGATGATGAAGATACCAAGCACGGTAAGTCACCTCCTCACAACTATTATAGTTTTATTTATGCGTTAGTTATGAAACAAACCAGTGTTACCTACTTTGTTTGTATGTAAAACCTTGTACCTACATAAAGCTCTAAAAAACGATCTTAGTAGATTACAATAATTATTTTATGTCGCGTACTGCCGCCGCGCCCGTAGCGTAGGTAGACAGTCAGCGTCAAATTGATATAAGCGTCTAGAGCAATTTTGAGCACAGTGCCTATAATGCAAGATGCCACTGCTGCAAAAATGCCTAACACAGCAATAAGACTAAGAAGCAGATTGCCTAAAATGAAAGATGCCACTACTGCTATAATGCCTAAAACGCTAATTGACTAAGAAGCAGATTGCCTACAATGTACCGTGACGTGACTATAATGTTTATTGCCAACCATCAAGTAGTTCGGCAGTTTGAATCATCATATTGTTGTAGTGCGCAAGGTGTTCAAAATATCTAGGCATTCATTGTTTCATATTTATATAAGCAGTCAGAGTGTTCAAATTTATCTAAGCAAACAAAGCCATCAAAATATCTGTGCAATATGGTGTTGTACATTATGCAATAATATATATGTCGCAGCGCAGTACAGTAAGATAGATAAAGCCGATAAAGTGATATAGTTATATCCCTAGGGATATAATTATGCACCGTAAGATAGTCATTACATAACTATCTTACTAGGAATATAATTATAATACGGTTCAAGTTTAGTGACAATCACTACATAGTATAAAACAAAGTCGCTTTCTCTGTCCCTATGTCCCTTTGTATGCTTAAATCTTTGAAACTACGCAACGGATTTTGATGCGATTTTTTTTTAATAGATAGAGTGATTCAAGAGGAAGGTTTATATGTACTTTTTATCCCGATATTCCCACGGGAACGGGAACCACGCGGGTGAAACCGCGGGCGGCCGCTAGTATAGTTATATTACTAGATTTGTTTCATGCAATAAATGAGGAGTGTAGTCCTGTAAAACACGTGATAGGTTAGAAATTTAAGGCTAAATTTCGTAGTTATATTTTTTATCACACCACAGAACTCTTTTGCTTTCATACCGTACTATCTTACGGTACATAATTATATCCCTAGGAATATAACTATATCACGGCTTTATCTATCTTACTGCGACATATATATACAACATCGAACTTTATCATATTGAAGCGTTCCGAAAATAAATGATCAGTGTCACAGAAGTCACTCAATATTGAAATATGACAATAAAACTACTTCATAAAAAATAAATATTTTCTAACAACCACACCAATTATCTAAGCCCATAGTAAATTTCTTAAGAAACTGTGTCTACGTGAACTTGATAACGGATAAATATAGGTAAGTACCTAAATACTTTTTTGTTTGTAAATACGTACTTAATACACGTAGAAAACACTCAGACCAAGACAAATAAATAAATAAATAAATAACTTCTTACATTCACACCAATTATCTAAGCCCATTTTAATTTCAATTAGACTGTATCATGGAAAACTTGATAACGGATAAATATATACTTAAATACTTTTTGTTTGTAAATACATACTTAATATAGATAGTAAACACCCAGACCAAGACAAATAGACATGTTCTTGCACACAAATATTTGTCTTGTTCGGGAATCGAACCCGAGACCTCTGGCGCAGAAGGCAAGTAACTAGTTTACCCCTACGCCCAATCGGTCGTCAAACTTACCTACTGAGGGACGTCAATGATGATGACTACTTACTTATTAAATATTTCTTTCTCTAATTAGCACTCAGAGACATCAATTTGCTACTAGATAAGTGATAAAGAAAGTGACAACAAGTCTTTAAGTCAACAAGGAAATTATAACAATAATCTTAATCATAACAATAACAAGAAAGTTAATTGCTCTATTAAATTAATTAATTAATATTATGATAATTGATCAAAACAATGCTGGATTGTCCCCAATGTTATTGAAAAAGTTAATCATTTAGGAATATAATAAGATAAAGCGGATGGTACTGGACTGGATGGAATCTATACTAATATTATAAAGAGGAAAGATTTGTATTTTTGTATGTAACGAATAAACTCAAAAAGTACTGGACCTATTTAGAAAATTCTTTCACCGTTAGAAAGCTACCGTCTTCCCGAGTGACATAGGCTATATTTGTGGCCACGGGAACGGGTACCACGCGGGTGGAAATATAGAATAAAATTGTATCCTGCCACAGCTGCCGTACCGCGCGCGCCGCCCGCCCGACGCGACGGCACATCAAGGCGGGCGCCAAGTCCCAAGGGCGGCATTTGTTTATCAATCATAAAAAACATAAAATAAGATGGAAAGTTAATTCGTCCTTTTTAAGTAATTTGTCAAGTTTAAGAGTATTCTCATAATATTTAAGACTTACATACTTATGTGACTTTAAAATTAAACTTAGTACTTTTAAAAAAAAATTGCATATTACAGGTTTTATTACATTTTTTTGGACATTCATGAAGGAGACTTAATATTATACTGCTTAATGTTTGAAATTAATCTTTTAAAAGTAAAGCATTGCAGCTGGATAACGTAAATGCCGGCGCAGAGACTTACACACTCTCAAGCTCCTCTACTTTATTCAACTATCGCAAAAAATTGCTTCTCATTTCGTTCTTCACTTCATCCTCTCACCACAAATTACTAAAAGTTACTCCTAAGTCATTCCCTATATCTTTCTCCTTATTTATAACATTATTTACTTATTTTTTCCATCGGTATTTATTTGTAAGTAGGTATAACTAATCTATACTTTTCCTCAATCCGTTTATTATGCACCCATTCCTATATTATTCTTTTTATTTATTTTCTCTCACCCAAGGTTACCTGGAAGAGATTGCTGTCTAGCATTAAGGCTATCGTGTATGATTCTTTGTTGAAATTTTTCCTGTATATTGTATATGTTTGTATAATTTCGTGTGCAATAAAGTTAATTTTATTGTTATTACTAGCTTTCCGCCCGCGGCTTCGCCCGCGTGTACTACACGACATTATCCTGATGAAATGTAATATTTTCCGGGATAAACTATGTCATTCTCCAGCTCTCAATCTACTCCCGTACCAAAAATCACATTGATCCGTTACTCCGTCTTGGACGTGAAAGACGGACAAACAAATAATACCTACTTATTGATTTTCCCGTGGGAATATGATACTATCCTGTGGTAAAAAGTATAAGTAGCTTAATATAATCCTTGCCAGGGTCTCAAATTATTTACTTAAAAACCAATTTCTGTCCCCAAATTAGCCTGCGCTCAGTGATTTTTCCATACAATGAGATTTCCCGCGGTAAAAAGTAAAATATATCCTTTCCAGGGCCTTAAACTGTCTCTATTCTAAATATCATGCTTCCCATGAACTCGAACTATCGCCTTAAATACCAATCCCATTCTACAGCTTTGCCCGAGCTAAAACTTATTTTACCATGGGAATGAGCCTTATTCCCGCGGTTACAATTTGCTTATGTCCTTCCTAGCATCAGGACATGGGTGTCCCGGTGCTCCTATCAGTAGGAGTAATTTGTAGGAGCACCCGGAAGCACTGTCTCAAACTATCTCCATTCCAAATTTCATCAAAATTGGTTTAGCCATTTTGACGTGAGCAAATACAATTTCGCATTTATAATAATAGATCCCCACTATTATAAGTAGAAATAGGAATATGAATGGCCGGCCGCGACTACGTCCGCGAGTACTACATCGCAAAAATACTTTTGTGCCAAAAAGTAGGTAGATAGGCATTCTCTAAGGTCTCATCAGTCCTATCATCAATCTATTTTAATGTCCCCGCTGCTGGGGCACAGGCCTTCATATATATGGATAAGGAGAATGGGCCATGACTTTCCACACGGGCCCATTGAAGTTATGGTGTACTGACCAATCCAAATGCAGCCAGAAGCATCGGCTTATCATGTCTTCCGAAGCACGATATATTTTTTAACAGCAATCCCATGATAGGCCATTGCAAAAGTCACATAACCTCATCGATCGTAGGCCGAGCACGCTACCCGTGGTTTAGGCGTAAAAAGGTAACGATACCTAGACAAACAGGAGCTACTACCCAGATAACATTTATAACTGTATAAACGCTGTACTACGAAAATTTTAAAGACTTTAGGCTGTTCCACTTTGCTGTATTTGGGCTGTATATCCGGATATTCAGACGTTGTAACTCAAAAAGAGGCCCCAAATTATACAGCTCTAAGTGTAGATCTAGCTGTCTAACAGCTGTGCAATAGCTGTACAAGCCGAAGCATTTAGCTGACTTAGAGATTAATTATATACCATTATACAGATATTGTTCTCAAATTTTGCGTGTTTTATTCTTTTGTACAGTTTTAGGCTACAAAGCGTCTGAATATAAGAATAATATTTCGAATGAATCTCTGACATTTTCTAACATTTTATTTATCGGATATGTCGGGCAGACGGCGGCGGCCATAATATAATTTGTGAAGTGAACAAATATTTATTTTGCTATTGGTAAGTACCGATTATTAGTTTTTGGTTGTTATTTTGCTTGCGGCTGCAACTTTTTCGTGAATATGTATACTAATAGTGAGCCAAAATTCATGCGCCCTCGAAATAATAGATATTATCGAAAATATATATGTAATGAAAACCGTTTAACCCAACTTGAGACTAATTTTATGAGGTCCCAGTACTTTTCTATTTAAAATAAATTAATTGTGTATAGTGTTCTGATAAAATGCTCTGTATATTTCACAAAAAAAATCAAAAACTAACATTACAAATATCTTATGAAATATGAAACCATTTTTATAGGTTATGATTTAATGGCGTCCCAATTTAAACAGCTCTTGCTCTTTTAGTACTCGATAATGAAGCTTTTTGCGTAACTAAGTCGTAATTTAAGAATATACTACAGCCTATAAAGTAAAAATGTCTGTACATTAGAATTTAATTACTCTAATAGCTTCTTAAAAGGGTAAATTAAGTATGTAAATATTACAGCAATTTAGGGTTCAATTAAAACAAAGAAGAAACCAATTCACTGGAGATCACATCAACCCAGATTAGACCTTCACCGCGATCACTGATCAAGCGTTAGAATAGTACCTACTGTTTGTGTGTGATTGGGTTTATTATATAATTATAAAAGATACAACTAAGAATCTCCAAGAGAAATGCTGAAGTAGAGTAGACATCTATATATAATATAAAAATGAATCCCTATTTCCCTTGGTCACGGCATCACGCGTGAACGGCTGGACCGATTTGGCTAATTTTGGTCTTGAAATGTTCGTGGAAGTCCAAGGAAGGATATAGGGGTAGGGTAGGGGTAGGGTAGGGGTAGGGTAGGGGTAGGGTAGGGGTAGGGTAGGGGTAGGGTAGGGGTAGGGTAGGGGTAGGGTAGGGGTAGGGTAGGGGTAGGGTAGGGGTAGGGTAGGGGTAGGGTAGGGGTAGGGTAGGGGTAGGGTAGGGGTAGGGTAGGGGTAGGGTAGGGGTAGGGTAGGGGTAGGGTAGGGGTAGGGTAGGGGTAGGGTAGGGGTAGGGTAGGGGTAGGGTAGGGGTAGGGTAGGGGTAGGGTAGGGGTAGGGTAGGGGTAGGGTAGGGGTAGGGTAGGGGTAGGGTAGGGGTAGGGTAGGGGTAGGGTAGGGGTAGGGTAGGGGTAGGGTAGGGGTAGGGTAGGGGTAGGGTAGGGGTAGGGTAGGGGTAGGGTAGGGGTAGGGTAGGGGTAGGGTAGGGGTAGGGTAGGGGTAGGGTAGGGGTAGGGTAGGGGTAGGGTAGGGGTAGGGTAGGGGTAGGGTAGGGGTAGGGTAGGGGTAGGGTAGGGGTAGGGTAGGGGTAGGGTAGGGGTAGGGTAGGGGTAGGGTAGGGGTAGGGTAGGGGTAGGGTAGGGGTAGGGTAGGGGTAGGGTAGGGGTAGGGTAGGGGTAGGGTAGGGGTAGGGTAGGGGTAGGGTAGGGGTAGGGTAGGGGTAGGGTAGGGGTAGGGTAGGGGTAGGGTAGGGGTAGGGTAGGGGTAGGGTAGGGGTAGGGTAGGGGTAGGGTAGGGGTAGGGTAGGGGTAGGGTAGGGGTAGGGTAGGGGTAGGGTAGGGGTAGGGTAGGGGTAGGGTAGGGGTAGGGTAGGGGTAGGGTAGGGGTAGGGTAGGGGTAGGGTAGGGGTAGGGTAGGGGTAGGGTAGGGGTAGGGTAGGGGTAGGGTAGGGGTAGGGTAGGGGTAGGGTAGGGGTAGGGTAGGGGTAGGGTAGGGGTAGGGTAGGGGTAGGGTAGGGGTAGGGTAGGGGTAGGGTAGGGGTAGGGTAGGGGTAGGGTAGGGGTAGGGTAGGGGTAGGGTAGGGGTAGGGTAGGGGTAGGGTAGGGGTAGGGTAGGGGTAGGGTAGGGGTAGGGTAGGGGTAGGGTAGGGGTAGGGTAGGGGTAGGGTAGGGGTAGGGTAGGGGTAGGGTAGGGGTAGGGTAGGGGTAGGGTAGGGGTAGGGTAGGGGTAGGGTAGGGGTAGGGTAGGGGTAGGGTAGGGGTAGGGTAGGGGTAGGGTAGGGGTAGGGTAGGGGTAGGGTAGGGGTAGGGTAGGGGTAGGGTAGGGGTAGGGTAGGGGTAGGGTAGGGGTAGGGTAGGGGTAGGGTAGGGGTAGGGTAGGGGTAGGGTAGGGGTAGGGTAGGGGTAGGGTAGGGGTAGGGTAGGGGTAGGGTAGGGATAGGGTAGGGGTAGGGTAGGGTAGGGGTAGGGGTGGGGTAGGGTAGGGTAAGGGTAGGGTAGGGTAGGATAGGGTAGGGGTAGGGTAGGGGTAGCGTAGGGGAAGGGTAGGGTAGGGTAGGGGTAGGGTAGAGGTAGGGTAGGGGTAGGGTAGGGGAAGGGTAGGGTAGGGGTAGCGTAGGGGTAGGGTAGGGGGTAGGGCCACGGGAACGAAGTCGCGCTGGGTCAGCTAGTATACAATAAACAGAAATATTAGATAACCCAACAAACCAACCAAGGGAAAGGGATAATTGTAAGGCGCCAAATCACAAATATAGTTTTAACCGTAGAATATGCATTATAGCGCAGACCACTGCTATTTGGACTATATTTAAAATTGTATTCTTTAGTCGTTTCAGGTACTTCATCCAAATAATGACCCACAAGAGTCGACTTCATCTACATCAAAAACTGTTTCCGGTCAGGCTTCTAACAAGGAATGCAGCGATACGGCTATTACGATACCAATACGAATGACGAATACATCGTAATGACCCAATATGATAACGAATTACGATACGAATGCATTACGATTTATTTTTGATAGCATTTTGTTAAATTTATTTGAAGCTCTGTTTGAATTTACTTATATCAATATTAAGACTGAGTAAAACAAAAATAAATGAAACATTTTTGATTTATTTATTTATAATAACGTAATTTTTTTTTAAAAGGCCCATTTCGCATTGTTACTGTTATTGTATGGAGAAATTACTATGGATGGGATACTATGGAGAAATGTTCTTAGATCCTGCCTTCGATCAACAATAGTACTAGATGAAGGTTCACGAACTAAATGAAAACTTTCAAGTGGGCTTATGATGCTTGTACATATCTGTCACTCCAAGTATGTATCTAGAGCTAGGTGTTATTGTTGATCGAAGGATAAAAAATCCTGCGGTAAAAAATCTTGAAATCTATCGATTACAATTTCAATTAAATTCTTTATTGCAGCTTGAGAAATATTCTTGTCTATAGCCTATTTTTTTAATCTTACTGCGAAATAATAAATGGCGATCAGGCAATCTGCTTCGTCTTCATCTGATGAACTTTCAGATTCAGGAATTGGGTATTTGACTGAATTTTTTTTATTGACTTAAAATGTTGATTTAATTCGTAGCAACACAACATAGGTATTTATTTTCAAATATCTTGCATATTTTCAGCGATATAGAGCATCAAACTTTCTAATTAGACAAGAAGAGCGCTATAGAAACGTGACATCACATTTCTATAGCGCCATACTCTCGCCATAGAAAATTTCGTTTGAGAAAGAGATAGCTAGAGACACAATTAAGTAGCTCATAATTGGCTTGTTATAATACAGATTGAATTTCTTTTTTAACATTTGTTATTTAATAATGTTTTATTTCTGAATGTCATTATTAAATATCTACATTTCGACAACAGTCAAATACCCAATTTCGAGTCAATTTTTGTAAGTAGTCACTATTCGTCACTATCCAACCCAATTATGATTGTACGGGACCCTCTTTGCTTGTTACTGATCCAAAATTCAGCAGTACGTATGGCTATATTATCATTGTCCAATAATTTTGGTTGTTTGTACGGAACCCGCCTGGCATGATGACAATGCTAACTTTTGAATTGGCTGACCTTGTACAATTATACTTTGTTCCGTATAAAGTTCTACTGATTCACGTTGTGAATATGCTTTTATTAGTTTCATTTTTATTCCTCCGGTCCTTTTTTATTTTTTCCATAGTTTTATATTCACAATGAACAATGAATATAATCACCCTTAACAGTATGCAATTAGCCAAAACTGACATTAAGCGGTAGGTACATAAGTTTTACTTAGGCATTAAAATAATCGATAAGCTGAATAATTCTCAATTTATGCACTACCAAAATTATAATAATCTGTTGTAACACCGGGGGCTGTACTATAGGGAAAAATTTACGCTAATCGCGTCAGCTTTAGAATAGGGTAAGACTGAACTTTTATGAAGCAGACGGCATTGTATTACACTCTTGTAAAGAGATTTGCTTTCTAAGGGTGTCCTAGATAACCATTGAACAGTTGTTATCAAGCCTATTAACACGACTTTATAATAGAGTACTTCTACACCAATATGCAGATGATAGCAATATTCAATGCTCTTAAACAGAATTAGGCAATACAGAAGTAGAATTCAAGAGCAGTATCCAGTCGATATGCTGCTCTAGTCTTCTAACCTTGCTTGTAGTAGTTTTTTACACTACATACTGTATTTCAGTGTTTTTTACGTCCTATTTAAAAGCCATAAGTAATAATTTCGACTATATACAGCCGTAAACCAGCTCTACTGTATAACACTACACAATTAATGCTATAGTACAGCCCTAAGTATATTTTTACGCTTTTATTCATCGTTTATAAAGCTTATAGCTGATAATTAACTGGTAAAAAGAAATTTCGGCAGCCTAAATGTTTATTGGGTATCGTATGAATAATATTCGGACATTCTCCTACTCTTGAACTACCAAAATGCAAAAAATCAAGTCAATACTTTGACCCACCTACCTTATATAAACATTAGCCCCCCCTTTCTACCCTATTAGGGGCTTTTTTATTTTGCCTACGCAGATCATTTTTAATCATGACCTAGTATCCTTCATACCAATTTCCATACTTCTAAGTCCAGAAATGAGGAAGTATTCATATAAGCCTTAATCCCCCCTTTCTACCCTATTAAGGGTTTTTTTATAACTTTGCATACGCAGATCATTTTCAATCGTGACCAGTATCCAACATACCAATTTTCATACTTCTAATTTTAGAAATGAGGAAGTTCCATATAAGCTTAAACCGCCCGTTTTACCCCATTATCGGGGAGTTTTTTTTTAACTTCGCTTACGCAGATAATTTTCAATCGTGATCAGTATTCAACATACCAATTTTCATACTTCTAAGTTCAGAAATGAAGAAGTTCCATATATACTTTATCTCCCCATTTTACCCTATTAAGGGGTAGTTTTTTTTTTCTTTGCTTACTCAGATCATTTTCGGTCGTAACCAATATCCAACGTATCAATTATCATGCTTCTAAATCCATAAATGAGGAAGTTCCATATAACCTTAACCCCCCCCCATTTTACCCCTTTAGGGGGGGAGTTTCCTAAAATCCGTTCTTAGCGGACGTCTCCTAGGCATAATCTACCTTCCTGCCAAATTACATCTTTGTTGGTCCAGTAGTTTTCGAGATTTCGTGATGAGTGAGTTATGTCCCCTCGATTTTATATATATAGATTATAACTATACTTAGGCGTTAGCCTGAGATACGCGAGCGAGTCTAAATTAAGCCAAAATATTAGTGCAGTGTACCTACCAACCAGTTTCGTATGGCCGGTAAATGCCCGAAATATGGCTAGATTTTCTGCTAGGATAACAAGCTAGGACCACCTTTGGCATACTATCCTGTCATGCTCGTATGTATGTACCAATGTTGACACTTATTGTAGAGTACAGTCACGAGTAATAATTATGTAAAAATCATAGAACTTTATCATATTGAAGCGTTCCGAAACAAAACTATCTGTGCCACAAAAGCCATTCAATATTGTAATATGATATAGTCCTATCACTATGTAGTAGACTGTGGTCCTATGTTGTATAAATATTATTTCTCGTCGTGACAATGACAATGTTGTTCTGTCTGTAACATATTCTGTAGCATCAGTAGTATGCATAGAGCTATAAAGATTACTATGGAAAATAGTAAAGAATTTTTTTCTTTAAAGATAACTAGTTATATCCTTAGAATGTTTTTTTCTTCGCAGATAACTATTTCAAAACAGGTATCTGTAAAGAAAAATTTATTCTTCGGAGATAACTAGTTATCTCACAGGATTTGAAATTTCTTCGCAGATAACTGTAACAAAATAGTTATCTGGAAGGAAAATAATATTCTTCAGAGATAACTGGTTACCTCAGCGAATTGCACTTTATTTTTATTTTTTTATTTTTACCAACTCTTTATTGCACATAGGTACAGCAAAAGGTGGATTTAATGCCCGTAGGTATTCTTTACCAGCCAATCGACAATATACAGGGTGTTTCTTTTAAGATGTCAAGCAGGTGCAAGGTGACAGCTAAGTACCATACCTGTTGATTTTTCATAGTTTTGAAGTTTAAAATAAATTATTTTTTTAATACAATACCTACATATTTATTGTAGTGTTATTAGTAAAATAATCTCATTATTTTGGCTCTCTCGTAGTTTGAGTTGTGCCTAAGGGCATTAAGTCCGCCGTTTGCTGTATGTGCAATAAAGAGTTGATAAAAAAATCCTCTGAGATAACCAGTTATCTTCGAAGAATAAAATTTTCCTTCCAGATAATTATTTTTTACAGTTATCTGCGAGGAAATTTAAAATCCTGTGAGATAACTAGTTATCTCCGAAGAATACATTTTTCTTTACAGATAACTGTTTTTAAATAGTTATCTGCGAAGAAAAAAACATTCTTCGGAGATAACTAGTTATCTCTGAAGAAAAAAATTCTTTACAGATAACCAATTATCTGGCCGTGGTTATCTCAAAGGTATAAGGGGAATATACTTAATCACGCCGACCAAAGTGGTGAAGTAATATATTGAAAAAAAAATTTTTTTTTAGGTTGCCTCCCCTACACGTGAAGTGGGGCTGTATTTTTTTTCTTGTCTACCCCATAGTGTGGGAATGTCATTGGATAGCAATTTTAAAAATATTGCAGGTTTGTGAAAACAGTTTTTTGATTGAAGCATCCGTTTGTGAATTATTAAGCTTCAAAATTCAAAATTTTGTAAGAGTCATGTGTCCCCACCCCCTGCCAGCCAAATGGTGTGCGTTACCGCCGCAAAAACTTGTGCTTTAGAGAGATGAGACCTTATCAGATAATTAGTGTGTCGTGAGGAGAAATTTGTTTACTAATAGCAAAATTTGTGTGAATTGTAGTTTTTGAGATATTTGACAAAAACAGTTTTTGCCAGGGTCACGTTTTAAACGTTACCCTGGCAAAAAAAGTTGTTTTAGCTCGGAACTAAATACATGAATAGATAGCTTTTGTTGCGTTGTAAATGTTAGCAAACAGCAAAAATTGTGTGTGTTATGGTTCTTGAGTTATTTGAGTTTTTGCTGGGGTAACGTTTTGCGATTTCCCATATCTCAGAAACGGTTCAACGCAGAAGTTTGAAAAAAATACCAGTAAGAGACCTGAATTTGTTTAAATTTGTTTAAACATTAGTTTTTGATTTGGTTGTCGTAAACCAACGTAATTAAATGTTTTCGAAAATCAGAAAAAACTGATTTGTAAGTAAACTATTACATTTACAACCAAACAAACAGCTGCAAAAAATACCCGTGGTAGACACTTATTATGTCTAGAATTTTAGATCTTGTAACTTTACACGATTTAAAGATAAAGATAAATTTGATAAATTTTAGACTGGTCGTACTTTAGAGATCGAATACACAGTTCCCATAACATTAAGGCACCTGGCATACATTAAACAAATTTAAGTAATTCATGAACATTCGTTCCTGTTAATTTTAGCTTTCAATTACAGCTATCATGAAAGATATATCAAAAACAAGAACATGAAAACAATTCTCTAGTAACCCACCCAAATTGTAGAGGTCACGTAAAAGCGACCGCGCCATACATAAGCGTAACCATCTTAAATGAACGGGATGTTATGGATATTTTGTTAGTACAGTTGCGTACAAAAGTTCGCTGGTCAGATTATCTTTAAATATAAAATGTACGTTAGTCTCGCAAAAACTAAAGAATGGCTGGGCCGATTTTAGTTTTAAAATGTCTGTCGTATTCCAGGGGGAAGTTTAATTTAACGGTAAGAAATATATATGGAAAAATTGCGTGGAAAATTGTTAAAAAACATTTTCCCGTAAAAACTATTCCTAGAGTGCTCGTCAGATAAGTGGAATGGACAGTAGGTGACAGTTTTAGAGTGCGGCTGCGCGCGGTCGAAATCGAATAGGTACTAATCATTTACCATAACCTTAAAACGAAGAAAATGTACTGTAACTAGCGCCAAAAACGCACCAGTTGCGCGAAAATTGCGCACGGACGGACTCTATGTAGGTACAGTTGGACGGAAATCACCCGCAGCAGCCGCAATCGGAGATGTCACTGCGACATGACGTCATCGCAATAGCGCGCAAGGAAAGCAAATTTACAAAAGCTGGTGAAACTTTACAACGCTGTAACTTTGGAAATCCTGGACAGATTTCGATGAAACCAAAACTGTTATTACTTGCACGAGTACGCGCATTAAACGCAGTAATTTTTATAGTCATATTTTGATGTGTTGGTGTGACTCATTGTTTACGACACAGACTAATTCGTTGGCTGGGTCGGAAGAGCGAGCGTTCCCATCTCGTCTCGCGTCAAGACAATATTACGCACGGCTGCGTTGACATTTCAGAGAGCGAGTTTACTTCGGAAGTCCTGTAGAACACGTGATAGGTTACAAATTGGTGACTAGTCTATATAATTTGTGATTTGTTGCCACTTCCACGACAAGGTTGGTTAAGCAATAGTCACCTTCCAGTCCACGTGTCAAAATATGACTATGGCTTGGCTTGACATGTTGTGTAAAGTTAGCACGGCATTGTGGCTCTTGCTATAAAATGCAGATATAAAATAATACACTCAAGTTGGGTACCAAAGTCAATCTTAATGAAAATTTGTATATCCTACTTCCTACTAATATTATAAATGTGAAAGTTTAGATGTTTAGATGTTTGTATGTTTGTTACTGAATCACGCAAAAATGGCTCAATGGATTTGGCTGAAATTTGGGACACAGATACGTTGTGGCCTGGAGAGAAACTAAGGCTACTTTTTATCCCGGAAAAATATCACATTCCCGCGGGATAACGTCGGGTATACCACGCGGGCGACGCCGCGGGCGGAAAGCTAGTTTTTATATAAAAGAAGTTAAATAAGTGATTTACAAATAATAATAATAATAATCATTTTTATATGATTATTATGATTACTCATCATCGCCTGAATTGTCACAAGTCACAACCGTCGTTACCACCTGTATTTATAATAAACATAGATTATTTAAGAAAATATAATTTAATAAATGCCGAATCCCAAAATCCAATTCAATTGCGGGTGTACGCCGCACGCGGCTTCTTTTGTTTATGCGGCGGCAACCTTTGACAAAAAGCGGCACGTGCCAATGCGGTGCGATAAAAGGGCGACATTATCTAAGTGAATGGGCGTTATCACATTGGACGATAACGACACCGACACGATACTACACCGATATCGGCACGATAGACAATATCGTTGACGGTAACGAACGACACAGTGTGAAAGCATTTAGTAGTGATTGTATCAAACTGCCAGTCCGACGATATCGTGCCGATATCGTTTCGTTACCGTTATCGTCCAATCCAATGTGAAAACGCTCAATGGACTTTAAAACGGTAAATATTTGCGATAGGCGAACGAGGCGAGAACCGACTTGCATTGCGAAAGTAAAAAAAGTTTAGCGTGGCGTTTTCGTTGCGTTGTGGTATAAAAATAAAACAATTGGTTTGACTAAAGAGAAACAACAAATTACTATAAATGTATTTATTGGTACATGATTGGTACTGACAAATAAATCACACTATAAATTGCTTACTGAGATTATTACCTACTTAGGTAGATATAGATTACTACTGACCAACCTTTATTTATTTGCCTTTAAACTAATAACTATCGTAAATCATTAAATTATTTAAAACTACTATTAATAAACATGATTTTTACTTATAAAATAGAAAACTAGTAGAATCAATACTTTACCAATAACGTTTTTCTGCGTAACTGTACAAAACATCGGATACTAAGCTGCTAATTTACGAAGATAGCCCGTACGTATGGTGCGGTCGCTTATAAGTGACCTTTACAATTTGGTCGGCTTATTAAAGAATTGCTGTCTCAATCTTGTTTTTGATATATCTTTCATGATAGCTGTAATTGAAAGCTAAAATTAACAGGAACGAATGTTCATGAATTACTTAAATTTGTTTAATGTATGCCAGGTGCCTTAATGTTATGGGAACTGTGTATTCGATCTCTAAAGTACGACCAGTCTAAAATTTATCAAATTTATCTTTATCTTTAAATCGTGTAAAGTTACAAGATCTAAAATTCTAGACATAATAAGTGTCTACCACGGGTATTTTTTGCAGCTGTTTGTTTGGTTGTAAATGTAATAGTTTACTTACAAATCAGTTTTTTCTGATTTTCGAAAACATTTAATTACGTTGGTTTACGACAACCAAATCAAAAACTAATGTTTAAACAAATTTAAACAAATTCAGGTCTCTTACTGGTATTTTTTTCAAACTTCTGCGTTGAACCGTTTCTGAGATATGGGAAATCGCAAAACGTTACCCCAGCAAAAACTCAAATAACTCAAGAACCATAACACACACAATTTTTGCTGTTTGCTAACATTTACAACGCAACAAAAGCTATCTATTCATGTATTTAGTTCCGAGCTAAAACAACTTTTTTTGCCAGGGTAACGTTTAAAACGTGACCCTGGCAAAAACTGTTTTTGTCAAATATCTCAAAAACTACAATTCACACAAATTTTGCTATTAGTAAACAAATTTCTCCTCACGACACACTAATTATCTGATAAGGTCTCATCTCTCTAAAGCACAAGTTTTTGCGGCGGTAACGCACACAGCCAAATGGTTGTTTTTGAATACGTAAAAAAATTCACGATAGCTGAATGTATGACGAAGTTAAAACGAAAACTATCACAGCTAAGTAAGCTTTACAAGTTTTTGAGATATAATACCTTTTCGAAAACCGCAAATATAACTTTGTAATTCATACGAACACTATGAAAAACAAAGTTAGTTTTTTCTGACGAAAAATGATAGTGGTATATTTAATAGGTGTATGTAATCGGTATTGTACGTTAACTGGGTACGGAACCCTTCATGGGCGAGTCCGACTCACACTTGGCCGATTTTTTTAAAGGTGCGTTGCTGCTTTTTACTCTCTCTGGTAGGGTTGGCAGCACTAGAGGAACTTTTTACATTATTATTTATTGTTACTTTGGTTCTGTTGATATCCGTAAAACAAAGGGCCAAGGAATTTATTCCGAAGTCAATTGATGTTTGTGATGTTTTTTTGATATTTTTTACATAATTTTATTAAATATTTCCTCGGTTCTGGGTGTATGTGGTTATACCACAGAACACGGAAATAGGAAATTTATTTGCTCTGTGGGTTAAACCTACCTCGTTACCCAACTAGCAAAATCAGTTCTTATAGCTATCTTCAAGACTACTTCTAACCTCTCTTATAAGAAACTTGTAGTATGCTACAAACCTGGATTTGGGCGCAGTTATAGGAGCTATTATTTCTGTAATTATCTTATAACCAGCTTAAAGAATGTCACTAAGCCCTATAGCATACTTGAGAAAGCGTTCGCGAAAAGCAATTGCTTTTTTAATAATCTAAGACTAAACAATTACAAGCACAAACGCTCTTATTATTATATTACACAAGTATCTTACTAATGCAATCTAGTTTATAGTGTAATTAGCTAATGTATTTAGAAGTAAATGTTATAAGTTAATATTGTTCCTTGTTATTTTGTGATTAAAGTTAAATTGTATACGTAAACACACTTGCTTTTATTATAGAAATAACAATACATTGTAGTAAGTATTTGTAATTAAGTACCTATGTGAATGGGAGGATGGGGAATTAATTTTTACTGTAAATATGTACAGTAATTTGGTTAGTTTCACCAATGCCCCTCAAAAATAAGCACATAGTACAATGTTGTAAAAATTTTATTTAATCAAATTCTTATGTATATCCGCCATGTTTTAAAATTGCACTGTATTAAGTACTTTGTAGAACCATTATAGGTAAATTAGTGCTTGTAGTAGTTTTGGTCCAGATAACTCTTCTCCATTTTGAAACAAATTAGGGTTCCCTAAAATCTATTTACACTAATGTTTTTATTCACTTTTTTGGGACTCATTTATTAGAGAATTCATTCATTCATTTGAAATGGTGTTCTTGTTTCCAATGTTGAACTTCTTCATCTTCTGAGTGGTGAGATGAGGAAGAAAAAATATTGCTAATAGAATAATATGCAGAACCCTCTGTCAGTTCACCTGAATTCGCACTGGAAGAGCTTTGTTTGCTTTCTGATCTTGTCGGATTTATTCTCCGAATGGTCACCTATTCACTAACTCATCATACGTTTTTGTCACTTTTCTTTTGTAACCACTGCTCCTTTTGAATCGTTTCCAATAACTTATATTTAAACTTATTTTCTCAAGAGGATGGAGAAATCTACAAAATGGCAGATGTTTACTAGTTATGTGCTTGATCTAGTGGTTCATTAGCTTTTTTGATCTCATAACGTTCTTATTGAGTATAATAAGATTTAAAAAAGTCTCAAACAAAACTATAGCAGTTCAAACTTATAGTAATCTCAGAGAAGTGTGTTATAAATCTTGTTCTACTTACAACATGCTACTATTAGATCAAAATATTATTCAGGACTATATAGTCTTACCAAAAACAATTATACGAGAGTTATTCTTTAAAGTGTCCTATAAGATACTCTTGCAGCTAACTACAAGACTGAGATATAAAAGCAAAAGCTCTTAAGAATATCTATGCTTGTGAAATGCTATTACTAGTAAAAGTGTCCTATAAATGTTTTAAACTTTAGTCTTGTAGCAAGCTATAAGATAGATATATAAAAACTAATGCCCTTGAGTATATTACGACTTGTCAAATGATATTATAAGTAAAACGGTCTACAACAAATCCTTTACAAGAACGTTATTAGTAGAGGCAGACTTATAATCAATTCTTATAGGATTACTTTGCTTGTTGGGTTGTTTCCAATTTCCTGATACTAGTGCTCAAGTTACATAGTTTGGTATTGGAACCTTGTATGTGATGGTGTCCAATATTTATTTATTATCATCATCATCATCATCAGCCATTTAATAGCCCCGCTGCTGGGGCTCAGGCCTTCCTTATGGATGGATAAGAAAAGTCCATGCATGACCCAGAACGCGGGCCCAGTGCGGATTGGTGGGTGTTCACGACTGCAAATGCAGCCGGGACCAACGTCTTAACGTGCCTTCCGAAGCACGAAGGAGCTCGAGATAAAAGTGTTTGGTCACCCATCCCGTGACCGACCATTACGAACGTTGCTTAACCTCAACGGTCGCAGGCCGGCGTGCTAACCGCTGCGCCACGGGTTGTAATTATTTACATAGGCAAGTATATTTATTTATACAAACAAACCTACAACTACAACCTACTGCAAAAACAGAAGATTTAAAAAAAACTCGTCAAGATAGAATGTTATTTATAACATTTATAAAAGTTCGCACTTTTTAGCAATTACAAAAATGATACAGTATACAGGGTATTAGGGGCACCCTTGCAAAAACTTTAACTATGGCTTCAGAGTTCAGACCATCATGCTGAACAACGTACAGCAAGAATTTTTTGTCGGAAATGAAAAAAAAAATGGACTTTTCATACAAATTTAGCAACTTATCGGGACATTTTGTATGGAGAGTCGAAATTTTTTTTTTAATACAGTTGCTCAAAAAGTGGCGTATTGCAGGGACGTATAGCGTTCGGGATGTGGGCTATTACACACTAGAACTTTTTCTTTACCTTTCCCGAACTCGTGCGTTTTCTTCCCAACTGTCAAAATATTGTCTATTAAAAAGAAAAAACCAACCACGAAGTTTTTACTAAAAGAAAATTCATAGAAGTTTTTATGATTCATGAAAATATTTCTAAAAAGAAGCTACTAATTTGTTTCAATATCAGATTTAAAAGTACTTAATTTTAATTATACATTAAATTAATATTAGTATCGGCCAAATTAAATTTATGAATATAAAAAATATGACCACAGATTACTAAATATGGTATGACATGCACTATTTAACATAGTATCTGCTTATAGGAGTTTGCGCAAGTGAAAAGAAAATGAGGGACCTTATTTCTTAATTTTCTAAATTAGTTTTTTCTGGTTTTTATTGTGGTAGGTACTTAGTATGGTGGAATTAGTGCAATAATGTGGCTTTAATGGAAAACGATGTGGTAAAGAGAGAAATAAGGAAAGGCGCTCCTATAGCATTCGGATTGCTTTTGTTAGGTTTCATTTAATTTCATCTCATTTAATTTTATTTTCATTTCATATCAATAAAAAAATACTACTGAAGCCTTGGCTGTATGATCATAGTTTCCTTTGCCAACCCAGAATGGGTGAAGAAAACAAAAAAAACTCTCTGCTTATAGTGCTTATATTCTTTTACGATTAGTTAGTTGAGTTTATTGTGTTTTATTATTTTTTTAAATTGCTTCATTTTTTCGCAACTGTATTAAAAATAGTTGTTCAGTACACGTGCGGAACCGTCATTGCAACTTGTTCCGACTGTCAACCCTCACCTTCGGCTGCGCCTCGGCTCGGGTAGACATTTGTCGGAACTCTTTGCAATGACAGGCTTTCCGCACTTGTAATGAAATATACTATTTCATTTCCGACAAAAAATCTTGCTGTGCGTTGTTCAGCATGAAGGCCGCTGAAGCCATGGTTAAAGTTTTTGCAACGGTGCCCCTAACACCCTGTATACTTCTACTCATATAAATTACGCAGACTGAGCTATATAGGTCGGAAGGAAGACCTGTTCAGTATTCAGTGTCGAATTAGTAAAACAATTATTCGATAAAATAATCATTTAGGATTAGCACCCGAGGACCGGAACAAGCGAAATGAATAAGCCCTTAATGGATATCCGGAAAAGACTTTTCAATCAAATAAATCACCGAGAGTTTAACGGGGGTATTCTGCGCGTCGTTCGGCAATTAATCACTGTTCTCAGGTCGTTAGTCCAAGGAGCCGGGACGAAAGGGGAGAGCGGGTGTGGCCCGCAGCGCCCGCGCGCCGCCCACATCCAGATAATCCCTCCATTTACATAATTGCCGCATAAGAAGGAGAGCTTCCCAATTTGCTAAATTGCTTTAAACGACAGCCCGTCGGCTCGTGACAGCGAGGCTCGATCGACTTAACTCTGTTCATTAATCGGTATTTTGTCGATGTCTCCATTGATCCGAAGTTCAAATATCTCTACATCTTAGTTTTTCACAACTTTCAGCAACTTAGCAGATTACCACTACAACACAATACTTTTTAAAGATTATTTTAGGTGCCAGCGTTATCATAAACGTTTGAAGGCAGGCAGGAAGGGTGGCAAATTATTATTATTAAAGAATATTTACAAGAGCAATAGTTTTAATGTATTTTTGACTTGTCTCGGTCGTTGACTTGTGTGTGTCCGCCATCGCGTAATTAGTTATGCTTATATAATGTTTAACGGCCAAGTCACATAAAATCTAACTTTTATTAATTAAGAAATCCCAGTAAGTAACATTAGAGTTGGCTTGGCTTTACTGAGAGATTTCATCGCTTTTTATAGAGAAAGAATAGCAGCTCCAGCGAGATTTGGCTAGTTTTTTTACAGGATGTTTTGGTGTACATATTTTAGATTTTCGCACTGATCACGTCTCTTTACTTTGCTCTACCCCAAAACTAACGCAACGGTCTCCACTCAGTGCAAATCCCATTGGGACGGGGAGGAAGACTCTCGTGTAATAAAATAAAGATTTGATTTAATAGCTATTACTTTGAAAAACAACATTCCATGAAGTGTGTGTTCAATTACATAATTGTACTAGGTAGGTAGGTTAACTGCCACCGATTTCAGACCAAGAGGTCCAAGATTCGATTCCCAGTGGGGGTACATACATATGGTGGTAGGACTTTGATCTTTGTTCGGCCATCTCCCGCCGCGCAGGGGCCCGGAAACGGGCCAACCGTCAGGCCGCAGGGGGTGCATACCACCACGGCCCCCCCACAGCCGGAGTGCTTAAAACTGACGGCGGAGAGCAAGTAGTGAGGGGTTTAGTTGGTAGTGGTGCCTGCTCTCGACCGCCCCATCTGGTCAGCCCACCCGGGGTGGGTAACTTTATGGGGAGATTGAGAGGAGGCTCTCTCCTCCTGCCCCGCCTCCTGTCGAGCTTTCGAGCTCGTCAGGGGGCGGGGCAGGGGTTAGAACCACCCAGCCCTGACGCGAAGCCTATCAGGCTTGGCGGGAGGGCTGGGCGCGGCGTGAGACAGGCCTTGTCTGACTGAGTCCAACATGCCGTTAGCGGTATACGAAAAGACTGTATTTGCCCTCACTATATAAAAAATAAAGGATTTTGATCTTAGTCCACCTGGCTAGCTACCACCATCTTATCTAAGTCTGACGCCATAACAATGATGTTTTCAGCATTATTGTGTTCCGGCAGTTAGAGATAGGATATGTCCCAATGGCACAACAGGAAGTGCTGAAGGGAATATGGTGCCTTGTCTCCTCCATATTGGGGAGCCTAGGCCACAAAAAAGTTACCTGGTCTCCACCAGGGGAGCTAAGGCTAAAATTGAAATTGACGTTGTAATGAATTATGTAAATCTTAATTATTTCCCTTGTAATCAGATATCACGGACAAATCATCGAATGGCGTGGTGGGCGGTGGTGGCAAGCAAAGACGGTCTCGGACGAACTTCACACTGGAACAGCTGGGAGAGCTGGAGCGGCTGTTTGACGAGACTCACTACCCTGACGCCTTCATGCGGGAGGAGCTTAGCCAGAGGCTGGGGCTCAGCGAGGCCAGGGTGCAGGTGAGTCTTAACCCTACAGCATTTGCCTGTATCCCATCTAAGAATAGCTGCATGCTGTAACAGTTGGAGCACCTGTTTGACGAGACTCACTACCCTGACGCCTTCATGCGGGAGGAGCTCAGCCAGAGGCTGGGGCTCAGCGAGGCCAGGGTGCAGGTGAGTCACAACCCTACGTCATTTGACTGTATCCCATCTAAGAATAGCTGCATGCTGGAACAGCTGGAGCACCTGTTTGACGAGACTCACTACCCTGACGCCTTCATGCGGGAGGAGCTTAGCCAGAGGCTGGGGCTCAGCGAGGCCAGGGTGCAGGTAAGTTACGACTTTGTAGAGATTGCTCTAGGATTCCACTGCGTTCCAACGGACGGTTTTTCTTGCGTTTCTTACTAAGTTCATAGGTCACATAAATTATTTTATCCTTTTTCAATTACATTTTAATCGTCGTGGGTTTTTTTCATGATTTTTAGTTTTTTATGTGTTGCAATTAAAGTAGTCTTTTATTCAACTTCTTTTTTCTTTTGATGTTTCCAAAGGGCCCATATAGGCAGAAAACATTATACTCGTATCGTAATAATAAGGTCCCCGTCATGGGGACAAAAATCATGGGGACACCGGAAATACAGGAATATTTGTGATCGTGAAGATGATCAGTTCACACGAACCCGCCTATAAGAGATCAATAAGCATTGTTCTTTCTGTCACCAGACAGATGTTACGTGCTATTGTTTAGTGACCCTGACCCGTTCACTAAGACCAACATAATACAATACGTGGATTCAGACATCAGTGGATTAGATTCATATTCCTGTATTTCCGTTGTCCCCATGAATTTTGTCCCCATGATGGGGACCTTATTATTGTTTCATTTGATACAAGTATAATGTTTTCTGCCTATATGGGCCCTTTGGAAACATCAAAAGAAAAACTTTAGTTGCAACACATAAAAATCAGACATAAAATGCAGGCAAGTAAAGCGAAATAGTAAACGTAATTACAAATTATGACATCACCTAGTCACCCCAATAATTGCAAATGTTTTGCCCTCAGATCATCTAGATATATACAGGGCGTCCCAAAATTAACTCACATGGAGGGAAAGTACCTTTAATACTGAAGATATAAAATTTTACTGAAAGGAGACTTCATTTTTATTTTAAAAAGAAAACGAACTGCATTCAAAGAATTTTAAGTAATCAACTGTCTGAACTGGGAATCGAACCCGCCGAATGTAAAAAAAAATATTTCTCTAATTTAATTGTACCGATCGAAAGGCTCGATCATACCTTATCATTTTTTCTTAATAACATAGCATCTTAAATAAAAGGAAGACTACGAAATTTAACATTTAATGTTGAATAACAAGTTTGTGCAGCGTTATGGATAGCCTTTCCTGTGACTGTCGTGCTCAAAACTTTAACATTTCAATGTATTACTAATGAGTGAAGATTGGAGCAATTATCATAAAGTGTTTGATAAAGTTATAATGTGTTAAGTAACACCAGCTCGATTGGTTTAAAAATGTTTGAATAGTTACTTTGGTGCGGTCTATTCCAACATATGGCATAGTCGTGGGACGCCCCCAGGGCTTCCAATGACTATGTCAAATGGTGGCATAGACCACACCAAATACTGTAGATAGAAAGTTTTATTGAAATAGGACTTTATTTTTATTTAAATAACAATAGAACTGCATTCAATTTTTTTTTAATAATAGCATGTCCAAACCGAGAATCGAACCCGCACGAAATTATTCAAACTTTTTAAAACCAATCGAGGTGGTGTTACTTATCACATTATCAAACACTTATGATAGGGAATTAGGTATAATTTGCAACAATCTTCACTCATTATTAATACCTACATTGAAATGTTAAAGTCTGTATTGAGCACGACAGTCACAGAAAAGGCTATTCATAACGCTGCACAAACTTGTTATTCAACATTAAATGTTAAATTTCGTAGTCTTCCTTTTATTTAAGATGCTATGTTATTCAGAAGAAATGCTTAGGTGTAATCGAGTCTTTCGATCGGTACAATTAAATTAGAGAAATATTTTTTTTACATTCAGCGGGTTCGATTCCCAGTTCAGACAAGTGATTATTCAAAATTCGGTGAATGCAGTTCGTTTTCTTTTTAAAATAAAAATGAAGTCTCCTTTCAGTAAAATTTTATATCTTCAGTATTTAAGGTACTTTCCCTCCATGTGAGTTAATTTTGGGACGCCCTGTATATAAAAGAGAAAATCACTCACTCACTCACTCACTCATCACGAAATCTCAGAAACTACAAGTGCTAGGAGTCTCAAATTTTGCATGGGGGCTCCTTTTAGGGCGTAGGCGCTAGTGAGCGGGACTTTTCGAAATTCAACCCCTAAAGGGGTAAAACAGGGTGGCAAAGTTTGTATGGGAGAACGCAATTCCTTGGCCCGATTGACTTAAAAGGTGATGTCCAAAAAATTACCTAGAATCAACAGGAATGAATTGTGTACCAATGGATTGGCATTTAAATATAATATAATGTTGCCAAAGCGGCAACCCTGAAATCGTTTACGTCATGTTGTGGCTTAATATGACGTTGTTATAATGTTGTATCACTTATCATCAACATATTTTACAAGCAACAGCAACATAATAACAACATCATATTAAATCACAACATAACAAAGACTCTGTTTGTTGTATTTTTTTTTTATTTGGCCCATAGACACTACAATCGTTATAGTACTGTGTGTATTATTGATAATTCTGTGGCTAAGGATTGCAAATAAAAAAATAATTGGTATAGTATAGGAGCTAAAAGCCAAAAAAACTAAGTTAAAAATCGTTTAAAAATAATAAAAATACGTTATGTTGTGGGTGAGAATATCGTTGTTATTATAATTATGTATATCATAAAAACTTATTAAAATAAGACTTCCATTATAAAAATAAATGATTTAACAACGACAGCTAAACAAACTAGCTCGATCGTACTGCTACGAACATATAAGGGAAACAGGTGTGTACTCGATAGAAGTGTTCCTGAAAGAGTGTATTTTAATGAAGAGGGGGAATATACATTAATGCGATGCAGAATACATTCAAGTCACATTACGACAAGAACATACTATTGTTATATAGCATATAATAGTCACGCGGTCACTGAGTACTATTGTAGTTGTATACATGGGCGTCGCACTTTAGGTAGTTGCGCCCATATTATAAGTATCATAATATTATCTTGCATGGGCGAGGCACGAAGGTGATTTGATTCAACCTGCGGGATTTTTAGACTTAGTATGTTTGGACATAGAAAATAATTAATAAAACGTTTTTGAAAAAAAAAATGTAACCGCCTTCAAAACGGATCTTCAAACAATAATTAACAAACACTAAAAAACGAAAAAAATAATAAGATTTTTTAATTTAAAGGACGATGATACCTGACTTTTTCTAATTTATCTTGGTACTTACTGAGCTGTTTGAAGTCGGTGCCGTCTTACGTATTGAGGTAAATACGTCCTACACCTGACGCTTGGGACCGGGTTTCTTTTTAATATGTTTGTTATTTCACTCAGTATATTTCGTTCTTATTCTTTTTGGCTTGGCACCGACTTCAAACAGTTCAGTAAGTACCAAGATAAATTAGAAAAAGTCAGGTATCATCGTCCTTTAAATTAAAAAATCTTATTATTTTTTTCGTTTTTTAGTGTTTGTTAATTATTGTTTGAAGATCCGTTTTGAAGGCGGTTACATTTTTTTTTTTTCAAAAACGTTTTATTTCTCGATTTTTAGTGAAGTAGCTTAAGAAACTACATGGTGATTATGATAAATTGTTGTAAATATCCTATCCGTTACGGAATTCAGCTTTCCATTTTTAGCTACTTAGATAACTTGAAGGAATACAAGTGAAGGTCCATTCGTGCATATGGTATTTATAAAACATCATAATATAACTCCTAACTGTTGAGGAGTTTCACCTCTCATCAGCAGCTCACCCTAATAACCTGAAAGAATATAACTATTGGCCCATACGTACGATTAATACTTAAAGAAAAATTCTCCAGCTCCTAACCGTTAAGGAGTTGTAGCTTCCATCACCAGCTCATCACTATGAGATGATGACTACCAAATGCAAATACTTGACTAACTTCAAAAATAAATGGAACGCATAAGGCTTGCCTAGGTATATTTGAGAATTTCTCTCAATTTTCCTGGGATTTGATCCCCTGGTCCTGACTTGGTGAAAGTAAGATCAGGTCAGAAGTACCAAATTTCGAAAAAAAAAATATTTTGAATATGATTCCCAATTTGATGAAACTATGAAATCGTCCATATACCCAAATAAAGTCTGAATTCACATTATTCAGGATAACTCCTGAACTTCTTGCCAGTTCTTGATAAAATTTGAATGGGACCACACGAGAAGTGTCACCTTTTAAATAAAAAAAGAAATATTCAAATCGGTTAATTAACTAAAAAGTTCTGAGGTAACACACATAAAAAAAAAAAATATATACAGTCGAATTGATAACCTCCTCCTTTTTTTGAAGTCGGTTAAAAAGAGATTACTGTTACAATTACAACAAAGCCGCGTACATGTTTTTGTGTATAGTTCCAAACTGTATTTTCTTTGATTATTTGGGCAATAAAGTATTTATGATAATAATTGTTGATTTTTTTTATCCAAAGCAACATAATTACCAGTAACAATAACACACAATACGTTGATTGTAGTATCTATGAGCGAACAAAAATAAGGATAAAAGTTAGAGTATACGTTATGTTGTGATTTAACTTTAACATGATTTTTTAATTATGTTGCTTTTACTTGTACATTCATGTGTAACACAAGTTGTTGTGGATTAGAATGTCGTTGTTATTATAGGTAATTATAATATCATTAAAATTTATCACAATAAGACTTATGAAAATAAATGATTAATAATGATATTCTCACCCACAACATGGCTCTTAGCTCCTATACTATACCAATTATTTTTGACCGACTTCTAAATCAAAAAGGAGGAGGTTCTCTATTCGTCTGTATGTATGTTTTTTTTTTTTTTTGTGTATGTCCACCGATTACTCGAAGACGGCTAAACCGATTGAAATGGTTCAAACGTTATTATATCAGGTTGGTTTCCAAGTTGGTCCCATTTTTTGAAATTTTGAAATCGGTTCAGTAGTTTTCAGGAAATCTTGAAAATACTGTCGTTTTCGTTACCACTTTATGTGAATTTAATACTTATCTTTAGGCATAACTCCTTTGTTTATAAACCGATTTAGATGATTCTTGTTTTGTGAAAAAGGGGATACCTCAAGGTATTTTAACCGACTTCGAAAAAGGAGGTTTTCAGTTTGATCACATACCTAATTACCTGAAAACACGCAAATTGCCTGCACGATGCACTAAAAAGAGTGAAATAAAAATTATTTTTATAAAAAAATAAAACCGCCTTCTAAAAAACCACATCAAAAAAGTAAGAAATAATTCCTCACCAAATAAATAACGTAAGTACTTTGAAGTCGGGCGGGTTTTAACAAAAACAACAAAAAATTGTACATGTTTCACGCCCGACTACAAAGTACTTACGTTATTTATTTGGTGAGGAATTATTTCTTACTTTTTTGATGTGGTTTTTTAGAAGGCGGTTTTATTTTTTTATAAAAATATTTTTTTATATTTACAATCTTTAGCCACAGAATTACCAATAATACACACAGTACTATAACAATTGTAGTATCTATGGGCCAAAAGAAAAAAAATATACAAAAACAGAGTCTTCGTTATGTTGTGATTTAATATGATGTTGTTATTATGTTGCTGTTGCTTGTGAAATGTGTTGATGATAATTATCATGTGTAACACAACACAAGTGATACAACATTAAAACAACGTCATATTAAGCCACAACATGACGTAAACTTATTTTTATTATTGTTTTAAACGAATTTTTTACTTATTTTATTTTGCTCCTAGCTCCTATACTATAACGATTTCAGGGTTGCCCCCTTGGTAACATTATATTATATTTCAATGTCAATCCATTGGTATACATTTCTTTCATTCCTGTTGATTCTGGGTTTTTGGTTCATACATTTTTGGACATGTCCTTTGGCATAGACATTCTTTGTGATTCGTATTTTTTTATATATTTATCCCCTAACAGGGTTAAAAAGTGGAAGAAAGCTACTTTTGGGGTGATTAACTTCGACGTCGGAGTTGAAACTTCTTAGTGCATTATAATTATAGATTACTTAGATAGATTAATTTTGTTATGAAAAAACGTTTAAAAAATGTAACCGCCTTCAAAAATAATCTTTAAACAAAATTAATCGTGTAGTCACTCACGTCTCTCTCATTAGAGAGGGACGTACACCATAATAGGGCTATCTCGCTCGGCTCGGCTGTAACTCATGAGTGCGCAATCTTGTTATATTATAATTTAATATACTATATCTATGGAGGTGTAGGACGTATTTACTCAAATACCTATTAGACTTAGCACCGACTTCAAACAGTTTAGTAAGTACCAAGATAAGTTAAAAAAAGTCACGCATTTTCGTCTTATGAATTAAAAATTCTAATTATTTTTTTAGTTTTTTAGTGTTTGTTAATTTTGGTTAAAGATTATTTTTGAAGGCGGTTAAAATATTTTTTTTTAAATGTATTATTTTTCGATTTTTAGTGTAAATAATCGTAGCGAAACTATTTACATGGTGATTATGATAAATTGTTGTAAATATCTCCACCGTTACGGAGTTCAGCTTTCCAGCTTTAGCTACTTAGATAACTTGAAGGAATACAACTGAAGGTCCATTCGTGAATATGGTGTTTATAAAACATCATATATGATTATTTCAGGCTAATAGCCTGAAATAATTTAACTATTAGTACGTGCGTAGTTTATACATACGATTAATACTTAAGGAACTATTCTCCAGCTCCTAACCGTTAAGGAGTTGTAGCTTCCATCACCAGCTCATCACTATGAGATGATGACTACCAGATGCAAATACTTGACTAACTTAAAAAATAAATGGAACGCATAAGGCTTGCCTATATTAGAGAATTTCTCTTAATTTTCCTAGGATTTCATCTCCTGATCCTGACTTGGTGAAAATAAGATCACGTCCATGGCCGCTTCCGCCGCCGCCGCGGTCAAAATCGAATACTAATCTTTTCCATAAGATTAGAACAAAAAAAAGTTTGGGAAGCTCCGGCATATATTCGCGTCCGAAATACCTCAATGTCTCAAGACGAAAGTCTTTGACCAGTGTGTGTTGCCAGTAATGACCTATGGAAGTGAGACGTGGTCTTTTACTATGGGTCTCATAAGAAGGCTCAAAGTCACCCAGCGAGCAATGGAGAGAGCGATGCTTGGTATTTCCCTGCTCGATCGAATCAGAAATGATGAGATCCGCAGGAGAACTACGACGACCGACATCGCTCAAAGGATTGCATCATTGAAGTGGCAGTGGGCGGGACACATAGCGCGGAGAACTGATGGCCGTTGGGGCGGAAAGGTTCTCGAATGGCGACCGCGTACCGGACAACGCACAGTGATTCGTCCCATACAAGCATGGTGGACAATATTATTTAGATCCTAAAATTAAGTTTATACGTTGAGTCTTTATGTGGATTATCGGAATAAATAACAAAAACAACAATACATGTAATAACTACTTCATAAAAATAAACCAACGTAACTTGAACTCTCCTTACCTACTACTACTATGTAAACTTATAGTGGGCTCTATGTTAAGCATAAATCATTAATTTCTAGTTATATATATCTATAAGTACTAATATTATAAAGAGGAAGGATTTGATTGTTTGTTTGTTTCTTAGGTAACCGACTTCAAAAAAAGGAGTAGGTTCTCAAGTCGTCTAATTTTTTTTTATGTATGTTCCCCGATATCTCCGCCAATATGATCCGATTCTGATAATTATTTTTTTATCTGATAGACCAAAGTTTCCATTTGGTCCCATGAAAAATTTACAGTAGTCGGACCAGAAGTTTCTTCAGAATCCTGAAAAGAACTCATTGCAGGTCTGGTAGTTCCTACTTTACGCTTCAATATCTTCGCGAACTATCAACCAATTTCGATAATTCTTTTTTCATTTGAAAGAGTATACTCCTGAGGTGGTTATTTTGTAACCAAGTCAGCATCTGATAGTGGAATCCAGGTTAAATTGGGGAAAACTCGCAAGTTTTATAGATATTTTACGTGTTTTCTATATTTTTCAAGTTTTTCAAGTATTTGCATCATCTCATGATAATGAGCTTGTGATGGAAGGTACAACTCCTCAATGGTTAGGAGTTGGTGGATGTTTTTTTAAATATCATTAGGACGTAAAAATTTGTAGTTGTAATATTTATGGTTATTTAGGTGAGCTGATGATGAAATGTAAAACTCCTTAACGCTTAGGAGTAAGAGCATTATTTTTAAGTACCACATGCACGAATAGACCTTTAGTTGTATTCTTTCAAGTAATTTAGGTAAGCTGATGGTGGAAGCTAGTGGAAGGTTAAACTGCATAACAGTTAAGAGTTGTAAGGCAGAGCTTGTCTTGGTGTTCTAATTAATTTTGATATGCACAACCGTTGGACACAGTTATATCGTTGCACTTTACGGTACACTTGCTCATTATGTGGTTTCTTAAGGTAGATTTCTTACACTAAAAATGGAAAAAAAAAATTTTTTTCAAAAAAATTAAACCGCTTTCAAAACAAAAAACTGCAAACAAAAACTCACTTTCCAAAACACTTAAAAATGAAAAAAATAATTGAATCATTTAATTCATTGGACGAAAATGCTCTACTTTTTCTAGCTAATCTTGGAACTTACTGATCTGTTTGAAGTCAAAGACGGAAGGCTCCGAAACTACTGGACCGATTAAAAAAATTCTTTGACCATTAGAAAGCTACATTCTTTCCGAGTGACATAGGCTATATTTTATCCCGATATTCCCACGGGAACGGGTACTACGCGGGTAAAACCGCGAAAATCCTACGCTGCTAAACTATGAAGATTTCATGAAATTATAACAAACATTGAACAAATAAAATTTGCTTTCCTAACACTGTAATAAGATGGATATACATTACATAGCATACATTTTGAAAGTAGAAACTCAAATAACCGTTCATTTTTATCAAATTTAGAATGTTTTATCCATTCTTCAAATAATTATTTTATTGAAAGTTAAATATTATGTTCTGAAAAAAATTTATTATGAACACCTTCCGCTTGAGTCCGCTGCTTGTTATCATTATTTTTATAAAGTACGTTAATGTAGCTACCATATATAAAAAATACAGCCTGGGTACATGAGGGTACATGTAAGTTCTAGTCTAACAAACATTAAAAATGTAGGAAAAACCTAGTATCTGTGGAGTTCGACTCTACATATCTCAATAACAAAACGCGTATTTGCTTTAGTGATTTATAGTTAAAATACTACATATCAACTACTTTACGATTCATAACTGATAATTTAACTTTCTCTTTTAATTTGACGTTGAGATGTTGACAAAGTGAAGATCAGAAATCAACTAATTTTGTAATTATTTACCCAACATCTGACACTTCAAAAATTATATTTCAAAACTTGACGGTAGTTGAACAAAACTTTTATTTGATCCATGTTAGCTAGGATGTTAGGTTAGGTTACCATGATCGGGAAATCGAATCACAGTGCGACGTTCCGTGGGCAGGCCCCCTACAAGGTGGACCGACGATCTGGTCAAGGTCGCGGGAAGCCGCTGGATGCGGGCAGCGCAGGACCGATCGTTGTGGAGATCCTTGGGGGAGGCCTATGCCCAGCAGTGGGCGTCGTTCGGCTGACATGATGATGATGATGAGAACAAAAAAATGTACTGTAACTAGCGCCAAAAATGCCCCAGTCACGCATGCGCGCAAACTGACAACTTATAAAACTTCGTGATTATTTATTTTCATCTGTCTAATAATGGTGATACGAAGCCCTATATAAAGTATACTATATTTTATATGGCAAAATAACGTTTGCCAGGTCAGCTAGTGTATTAATATATACTTGGATTTACCTATTAAAAAAAAAAAAATATTGTATGTATATATTGTAAGAAACTCATTCCGTTACAAATGCTACGCCGTAGCAAGTGCTACATTACGGAAATGAAAGTTGAAGCATTTTGTGTTTTGAGTTACGCGATCAAAAAGAGATGTTTGTCACATTGCCGTTAGTTGCGGTACAATTTAATTAACCATGAATTTAAATTATATTTATAATAAAGAAAGTATATTGAGAACAGTGGAATTTTTCTTATGCTTCATTTTCAATAATGTTATGTGTTATTGTTGATCGAAGAATGTTATAGATTAAAACATATTTAAGAACAATATAAGTTGCCAGTACAGTGGCACTTAAAATGTCCAACAATCAGGCAGTATAATTGTCTACCGAAGTAAAAAGAACTAATTCCAGCCACCCCAATAACTCATGCCCACTTCCCCTCATTACTAATGCACGTAATTAGCTGCGAGCGTCCAACAAGTGAGCTGGTACGCCATACATCGTGATTAGCCGCCGATCGGCGTTAAGTGCCTGCGCAGGGGCAGTGAAGTGATTGAGCCCTTGACCCTATGTCTTCACTAGTGTCACTTAATGGTTTAATAGCTTTAAGTGATCTATTTGTGTAAGAGGGGATGTTACGAACTGCGAAGTCACTTCTCAAATACTTGCTTAGTGATTTAAATTACAACGCGCTTAGCCTTCATCTTACCTGACATTCATCATCATCATCATCATTTCAGCCGTACGACGCCCACCAGGCAGAAAACATTATACGAGTATCAAATAAAATAAAAAATAATATCCCATTCAGCAACGGTAGAGGAAAAGCACTCAGAGCTACGTATATCGTAGTAGACTACGACGACGGCTACGATTTTCTTCCGAAAGTTTTCTGTATGTTTTTGTTTATTATTATTGCTTTTACAATTATACATATTCTCCTAAAACTTCTTAAGTAGGTAGGTACTTACTTTATTTTACAAGCGACTTTTTGATAAAAAGGTTTTAATTAGTCATCAGAATTCTCTAAACCTTAGACTGGAAATTTCAGATATTTTTTCTGAAATTTCTTGATACAAAAAGAATAAAAAACGTTTCTAGGTAAAAGATATTATTGCTTTTCAAAAGTCATGTGTTATTAAAAATAAATGCATCATTACTCATAACAAAAGTCGCTACGTTGAGGGCTATATCTTTTTTATTTTATTGCATTATTCTCAAAACCTAAGCAGTCAAGAAAAAGTCTATAGTCGTATCTTCCTTACATAAATGTTATTACAGCGGCAGACAAAGTTGCGAGGGGTGTTTGTATGTCGCATCGTGTATGTAATCAGAGCTAATGAATTCATCCCTAGTTAGTGTATTGATCGTCAGCACAAACATACGAACCGATGGATATTTATATGTCTATAGAGATCGTTTGATATACTATCTGTTACAGCAACCGGCTTTTTTGGATTGACCATAATGAGTGATACATTACATTTGAATATAAATAGGTTTTGCAGTATTGATACACTGCATCGGTATTCTTTGGCGTCAGTATACTTGTACTCGTAGATACGATGACTCACTCAGTAGCCATGTCTCGATAAACATAAGGCCCTTATTAATTAATCGACTTCTTATGTCCAACTACAAAACCATCACAGATTGACCAGAAAACACCTTAGTACACATCAAACTATAAAAATCTAACGCTTACTTTTCTTGTCTCGTCGTCGTAAGAGCCTCGCAGAACCATTAGAAGACGGACAGAAGAAGCAGAAGAATCACCAGGTAGTCGTGGCGACAGCGACGGCCGCAATGCCTGTATGCGTGAATATTAACTAGCAAAGGTCCCATCTAAACCATAACTTTATTCACATATGGGTATCTTGCGGCTGAAAATTATGACATAGATAGACCTTTCCTGCGTATCCAAACCGTCATATCGCCAGCCAACGTCAGGATACGATGCAATCAGCGCGGCGCGTGCCCTCACTAATGCGGTTACCCGTGTTTACCACTACACGTACTGCTGTTTGGACTACACCGTATGTGTGTAACGCCACAATCAAGAGATCAATGGCAACGGTTTCACGCCGAAACAGACCCTACAGTCCCAGCAAAAAGCACTACAGTGCTAGCCCAAATATTGTCCATGTACAATCAACGAAACATAACAGTAACATCGCCAAGATAAAATAGACCTTATGATGACTGAATAAAGTATCGTGGTAAGCTTGGACACGTAACTTGATTACGAGTTACACGCTCATGCGATTGTGAGCCCTTGTTTGCTGTGACAATTATCGAAACTGATTTTAATGCTAATGCTAATAGGGTTTTGTTACATTATTACGTTGTAATGTTAAACTGTCGTCGTACTGTTAACTTAATATAAACGAAAATATTGACATGAAAAGAAAACTAAGGGATTTACAATTAACGACGACGCTCCTTGATATCTGTGTAAGTTTATTACAGTAAGTAGAGTCAAACAGAATTTGCTACTAAAAAATCTCTTGCTCTTCAGTGCACTGACATTAGGTTTATAAAGATACCTACTACCCATCGCTACATAAAGATACTACGCCAAGTCAAGAGAACTTTTATTAGTTTTTATTAGTACTTACTAAAAAATAAAAGATGGCTTTGGTCCACATAAAATTTTAATGGCCCAGAAATGTAGATGTAACGAGCACTAAAGAATGATTCTTTTAAACTTGAAAATGAAGCTCAAGCCATATTAATAAACATTTTTTTTCAGGTTTGGTTTCAAAATCGACGAGCAAAATGTCGAAAACACGAAAGCCAGATGCATAAAGGTTGGTAAATTATTTTATTACTTTCACTTTAAGTATTTCACTTAAGGGTAAACTACCTGCCTTCTGCGCCAGAGGTCTCGGGTTCGATTCCCGAACAAGACAAATATTTGTGTGCATGAACATGTCTATTTGTCTTGGTCTGGGTGTTTTCTATGTATATTACGTATGTATTTACAAATAAAAAAGTATTTAAGTATATATTTATCCGTTATCAAGTTCACGTAGACACAGTTTCTTAAGAAATTTACTATGGGCTTAGATAATTGGTGTGATTGTAAGAAAATATTATATATTATATGTATATCTATATCACATATCCTCTCCTAGAATTGCACCCACCCCTTCTGTCCTCTTCCTTATTATATCATCTACTCAAGGTTGCCTGGAAAAGATCTTTCTATGTAATTGATTTATATATATTTGTGTGCAATAAAGTGTTTTTCACTTCTCATGCTCGTAAAGTTCGTGTTTATGTTGGGTATAGGCTGCATAAAATCGCTTTTTATGCTCTAGTGCATAAAGTAAAATCTTCGTCTATGTCACAGACTCTAAGACAAAGGTCGTCCGGTAAACAGTCACACACGCAATTAAACTTCGTTAAATAAACTTGTTGTTTCATTTTGTTTCATAAATTTTGTACATAATCCATGTTAAATTAATAAATAAATAAAACTAGGCAAAATTAATGAGTTTTGTTAGAAATAAGTATTTCAAGAGCATTATGGACTACGATCTATGCTAAGTAACTGTGCTGCCACTTCCACGTATAAAAAAAAGAAAAAGAAAGTTTTCCCGCCAATATGGCGAAGTCTTTATTTTTTCTTTTTTGCAATATTGTAATTTATTTTCCTCACACTCGAAGTGAAAAGCAGAGTGTATAACTCGTACATAAAACCCATTTTACCCTCGAATTGACTATCCATCCTCGCCTACGGCTCGGGTGGATATATACGCCTCGGGTAAAATGGTATGTTTTATGCGCTTGTTGTACAATCTACTATTTATTATTATTATATTGAAATGAAATATTAGGAAAAATCGACCGGACTTCGAACACTTTCGAACCCGCGACTTTTCACTGTCCGAGCGAATGCTCTTACCGCTAAGCTACGGAGTCGCTACCACTCCTTACCTTTAACTTCTTCACCATCATGTATTAAATTATTATACTGATATACCTAAACTTATCCATTAAAAACTTACTTTATCGACGACAAATTAAACCGTTTCTTTTCGAAAATCTGAATAATAATTATCGACGATTTCTCAGAATGTGTTTCGTTCTACCACATAAAAAAATTAAGACTGAAGTTGAATTGCATAAATAAATGGTACGCATTCATAAACAAATTATCCAAATGTGTCCCGGTTTAAAACTACAAATTGCAAATGATTCTGGCAAACTAGTCGCGGGCATTTGGCTCGCTGTGTTCATTCGTAATGAGGTCGGTCGTGCGAATATTGCACTACAGAGCGGGTAATCTGGTTAGGAGAGTAATTTAATCAGCGATTTGATGCTATAAATTATAGTTAAGTATTTCAATGTATAATTGCATTTCGTTTATAAGGTGATCAAATCTTCGGTTACCTAATGAAACGCATAACATTTTTCGCCATAAACATGAAACGCATCGTGTTGAAAGGCATAATCATCGAAATGCATAATTCTTAAAGACATAATTTCATAACGCATACTTTTTTTGGATTACACGCATAATGACATATCGATGTCTCTGACGCAAAATGACATATTGTGACTACGCAGAATGACATACGCATAATGACATATCTTGGACTTGACACAAAATAACATATTGGTGACCACATTACAGTGGCACAATCTTTTCTGTTGCGGTGACAGCGGCGCTATGTACGTTTTTCTTTTTTTGTAGCAATTTACCCGGCCCTGACTTCTAAGACCTTCAGCCGCAAGCAGCGCTATGGTTGGACATCAACTTGACAGCAGAATGACATTAAAAAAAAACATGATGTTTCACATTTTGGCCACTGGAACAGAAAAGTTTGTGGCACTTGTATCTCTTACAATGCCACAATCTTTTCTGTTCCGGTGACAGCGGCGCTATACGTTTTTCTTTTTTTTGTAGCAATTTAACCGGCCCTGACTTCTAAGTTCTTCAGCCGCCAGCAGTGCTATGGTTGGACATCAACTTGACAGAAAGTGACATTAAAAAAAACCACGTTAGTTTCACATTTTGGCCACCGGAACAGAAAAGATTGTGGCACTGTATACAGGGTTATTTTTAAATACCAACAACCTCGCAGGAGTAAATTACTAACATCTAAACAAAAACATTTGTTCCACAACTTTTGTAAAAAACTGACAAAAATAAAATCGACTTTTCATACAAAACTTTATCAGCTATTCGGTTATATATATGGAAAGTCGATTTTTCTTGTCTGTTTTCGGAAAAGTCGTAGAAAAATGTTGTTGTTTATGATGTTAGTATTCTACTCTGGTGTTTACAAAAACCCTGTATAAAAATTAAGGGGTGACTGACATATCAATGCCCAGTCCAAACCACTGGACCTAGAGACTTGAAATTATGTATGTATGTCGTGGTCAGACACAGCCTTCTCTATTGTCTTCTACGGTCAGATCATTGAATTGATTATTTCATGAAGGTTGGTCATTTCATGAAATAGTCGTATTTCATGAAATTTTGATTGGAATATACGGGAACCAGAACGGGAATGGATACGGGAATGTGGCGAGAACGGGGATAAACACGAACGGAATTTTATTATGAGTGGGAAGTTTGAATGTTTAGATGTTTATTACTCAATCACACAAAAACGACGGATTTGGAATTGCAAATAGATAGTTTATAGCCTAGTTTAAATAAAATATACTTTTATACCGGTCAAAACCCACTAAGGATTTTCCGAATGTCCACGCGGACGAAGTCGCGGGCGAAAGCTTCTAAGGGAAACAACAGTTTCAATAAGGACCCAATGTAAAATACTTTTTAGTTAGAGATTGCATGGCTGGCTACTTCAATTTATTTATTTATTTATTTTTTTATTTTCTATTGTTTTGCCATAGTCGGGTAAAAAGGGATCTCATGTCACACACCACAACCGTTATGACATTGATACGTAGACGTATTTATTACAAACTAGCCTTCCGCCCGCGGCTTCGCCCGCGTGTACTACACGACGTTATCCCGCGGGAAGGTGATATTTTTCAGGAATAAAAAGTAGCCTATGTCCTTTCTCAGGCTCTAGACTATCTCTGTACCAAAATTCATTCAAATCGGTTCAGTAGTTTAGGTGTGATTGTGTAACACACAGACAGACAGAGACGCATTTATAATATAAGTAAAGACTAGCTTTCCGCCCGCGGCTTCGCCCGCGTGGACTACACGACGTTATCCCGCGGGAATGTGATACTTTTCCGGGATAAAAAGTAGCCTATGTTCCTCTCCAAGCTCAAAAGTATCTGTGTCCCAAATTTCAGCCAAATCCGTTCAGCCGTTTTGGCGTGATTGAGTAACAAACATCCAAACATCTAAACATCCAAACATCTAAACATCCAAACATCTAAACATCCAAACATCTAAACTTTCACAGTAGTAGGAAGTAGGATATACGCGCAACACAATTTTACGTCTTTAATTCATGTCATTTCGCGTATGTGTCAATTCGCGTATGTGTCATTTCACGTATGTGTCATTTCGCGTATGTGTCATTTCGCGTATTTGTCATTTCGCGTATGCGTCATTTCGCGTATGTCATTTTGCGTATGTGTCATTTCGCGTATGTGTCATTTCGCGTATGTGCCATTTCGCGTAATCAAAATGTGTCATAATGCGTAAAATTGCTTTTTTTGCATAAGCATAATTATCTAAAGGCATAACTTTTAAATGTCATAATACTTAAAAGGCATAAGTAATATTCAAAATGCATAAATTTAACGGGGGTATTATCTTGTATTTATTTATTTTGAAGCTGTGAAAAGTCTTTTCTGGCGCTTCGCCAGCCACTGCCGCGGCACGCTCGCTTCGCTCGCTCGGCTCGCGCGGCGTTTTGGTCACTGTTCTAACCTAACCTAACCTAAAACGACTGTTAGGAGTTTCTGGGTGCGGAGGGGCGAACCCCCTTGGTGAGGGGGTAGCGCCCCCCAGTCCCCCTGCTCCTCTGTTTTCTTCCATTTGAACTAAATTTAGAACTTATGGAGTAAAAAAATTTTTTTTTTAACCATTGGATGTCTCTTAAATACCTCCGGGGTTATTAAAAGGATATCAAAAATTTCGTCAGTTTTTGGCTACGACGCACCGTTTTCGAGATATTGACATTTTTATAAAATAATGTTTTTAAAAATTAAATATGCTTTATAAAGTTATGCGTTTTAAAGTATGCTTTACGAAATTATGACAAACAAAAATATGAATTTCGAAGATTATGCTTTTTAATATTATGCCTTTCAACTATTATGCATTATTATCATTATGCGTTATGAAATTTATGCCAAGGAATAAAATTCTTTTCAATATTATGCCTTATGAAGTTATGATGTAGGTATGCCAAATGAAATTATGACAATCAACTGTATGTGTTTCAATGTGTCACCCAAATCTTCCTGTGTGATCAGTGATCACATCCTAAGCACAATGCCACACGCGACAAACGCCGCCACTTGAAGCTAGAAGAAACAAGTGACGACTACCGGGTGTCAACAACCGTGTGCGGCGAGTTCTATGTTTGAAAGAAAACTACAGGAAATAGGTCGATCGGTGGCCGCGTTTTGTGGTTGTGGTCGGTGGCCCGTGTGCGGCCAGGCTTGATCGTCAAACAACACCTTCGTGTGGCGGTATTACATTGCATTGCCAGATTTTTCTTAAATTTTAAATCCGAACAAACAACACAACCAAAACATTAACAGGGAGAAAACTCCCAGCTTAGGTTAATAAGCTTTCAGCGAATAAAAGGAAAATATTTAAAAAGTTTACAAAACGTCTAGGTTTTAACCTCCAAAAGCTCGGACGACAGACAGATAGACTCTCATCAATCGTAAATTGTGTTACGTTAGAGATATGGATCTTGTCTTGACCACTTGACCGAGGGAGGCGATCGCTAAGTGCGTTGTGCAATTTCCCGAATTTATCGGACCGTGTGTTGCCATGTTTTTTACCGCGCGCGCGATTCCTGGGCCCGCCATTTTAATTATTCATCGGCGTGAGTTATGGTCGAATTAAAAAACTGTTAGAGTCGGACCGGCGGCGCTGGCGGCACTCTAATCGAGTTAGACAGAATCATGGAGAATACATAATGCGCTAGTGTTGCGTTATAAATTTTCTAACCAGATTCAAACCCCTTGTTCTTATTTTTTTTTACCGTTTTACCACATTAAATTTTATACTTAGGTTCAATAGATCCCAGATGCTTTCAGCATCTTTGATTGCAATTTTGTAGTACCTCTGTAGCCTTTTGGTTTGATTACAACCTCTCAACCACCAACTCATACCCAATACTGATTTAACCCTTCTCATTAATTGCTAAATAAATAAGTAATACAATTAACACACTAACCCTTATAATGGCAACAACAAAATTTTACCCCACACCCCGAGAAACAGACATTTCTCTCATAAACAATTTTGACGTTGCGGTATGTCGCGTCTCCGCCACTGACGTCATATCAGCTAACGAGACGTGACCGGGCTAAGATCACACTATCTGTGATTGCGAAGAAGCTTCGCAGCTACACTGCGTGTAGCGGAAAAAAGCCGATCTCGGGAATCGAATAAAATGATTCCCCGTGGGAGCCATTCGGACGCAATCCCGCCGTCCCTTGCTAAATGTCTTATTAACTTATGTGCCCCCGCGCCCGCCGCCCGCCCCGCTCCCGCGCCGCTTAACGCGAGCACAATCATGTAAAGTGAAATGAAACGGTTATTTGTTACGTCTCCCTACGACCGACGGCAGAGACCGACAAAATGTTATTCAACGATATCTATTTTGTGGTTGTAACCTAATGATAACTTAATGGTTTCGCTATGATTTTCATGATTTTATGGAAAATCTTGACATGAATAAGTGTATTAGTTACTTAATATTTTGCCTATATTAAAATGATGACAATGACAGTAGAGTTTTACCGGTTTTACCTAAATTAAATTTCGCAAAAGTGTAACCGTCAAATAGCATAGCATATTGTTATTTTATGGCTGCTACTCGTTCGAAAACAAAAACTGAATACCGAACGTAAAATCATATTATGTAACACTGCGAAATAAATAAGTACTTAGTCGAAAGAATATTTTTATATTATTTAAAGTCAATTATTAAAATTAGTGGTAGTTTAAAAGACGTTCCTCTGCATAGATACGGTTTTAATGTTGTTTAAATAATGGTCGTTGTGGTTACACGTTAAAAAAATACATAGAGTTTCATATATCTTCATTAGATAGACAAAAGCTATAAATCATAAAAAGTAGGTACTGGATCTTCATAAAATTAAGAATTCATTTTTAACGAAGAAATGAATCTCCGCCGGGCGCGGCGCCCGCCATAAAAACAATCACAGCAGCGCCGTGAACTCGAGAGCAAAAAGAATATACCGACGCCTAATTGTTCCCCTGTTCATAAAATTGTAAAGTTATTCGCGCAGTGAGGGTGGCAATATTTTATTGCGCAGAAACCGCTGTAAAGATGTTTGGAGCGTTTTAAAATAAGCTAGACGGCGCAGCCCCGCTCCCGGCTACCTTCTAATTCGATTAAATTAAACAACTCGGAGTTAATCAAATAAATGCATGGCGGTCGGGGAGAGCGAGGGGCGGGCGGGCCGAGCCACCGGACGGCTCGTATTTATGTCGGCACTTCTCGAAAGTAATTCGGTGTCAAATATGGAAATAACTCATACACGCGGGAGCATCCATTTTGATAATGCCGACGGCGACTGGAGCGCGCGTGATTTAGCGCGAGCGCGCCGGGCGCCGCCCGCCCTCGCGACCTATACGTTACGCTGAATTACATTCGCTTCTTCTTCCCACTTTGCTTCTGTATTCCCTGCGAAATCAGTGATTCATGGAAACACATAATCTCGTTTCCGAACAGAAGCCCACTTAAAACGAAGCGCTTATTTTTTGCTCCGAGAGGCGAATCGAGAGCTGTATCAATTATAGCAACCTGATTCCCATTTACTTCTAATACGTACAGCATCCGAGATCTAAAGGCGTGAGTAATTAAATTAATGAATCCTTGAGACGAGACAAGACCCACCGAACACCTTAAGTCGGTTAGATCCGCGTTAATTTATTAATTGCTCAGTTCGCCCGGCGGGCGGCTATAAACAACGGATCTCACTTAATTTACGAGCAAATTATGCTTTACTTAAATATCAATTTAATTAAGTGGAGTTCGGGAATGGATCTCGGCGGATTTGCGCGAGACTCGGCCGCTCGGCAATCGGCGGTATCAATGGGAATTATCTTTTGAACCAGACTCGGACTGACACGCTTCGATCAACAAACTAGGTGTTATTGTTGATCGAATCTGACACGTTACAAATTTTTCCAAAATTTGCGTATGAAGGAAAAACTTAACACAATTTTACTCTAAATTGTTGACACACAGAACTGAAATAGGTGGTATCATGAGAAAGAAATGACTGTTGTTCCTTTACTGAAATCAATGCACATAGTCACAGCCGTCTCTATCGTCTTCTACAAGCCATGCTATGATACGGAACGGCAACATTGCTGTGAACCGGTTTACTCCTTTGAGTACTAAATCCTATGGAGGTGGCATACCTACGAAAAAGTGAGGTGTAACTAAGTCACAATGAAAGAAAATCTTGGAATTCAATTTGAAACTTCTTCTAATTGTCGTATTAATCGGTCCAGCCGTTTCAGAGATTAGCCGGCACAAACAGACAGACAAAAATTGTAAAACATGTCATTTTGGTATATGTACCGTATATTTAATCATATGCACGTAGTAAAAAGCGGTTATTTAATGTTACAAACAGACACTCCAATTTTATTTATTTGTATAGATGTATAGAAGATATGCCATCTCCATAGGATTCAGTACTCGAGGTTTACTCGCTGTTTACCTGTCAAACGGTGCAAACAACGGTGTCAAATCGGTTCACTTAAAACTACGTTGCCAACTTTATGCGCATGGCTTGTACAAGACGATAGAGATGGCTGTGACATAGTTCTTATGTTTAAAAAAAATCTCATTTCCCTCTTCTTTCAAAACAAATAATATGTTATTGATTAAACTCTTGCAAACTCACTTAGGTCTGTTGGTGAGCGGCGGCGGCACGCCCCTGGAGCCGTGCCGCGTGGCGCCGTACGTTTCGGTGCCGCGGCTGTCGGCAGTGCCGCGCGCGCCGCCGCCACCGCCGCTGCCACTGGCGCCGCATCCCTCCCCACCGGCAGCGTTCGCGCCATTCGACTCCGCGCTACTGTCAGCTGCTGCACACCAGGTATGTTATGTAACAACTTATTCACTTATAATTTTATTATAGGCATAATGCTGAGCGGCGGCGGCGATACGGTGTCGAACCTGTTGGCAGTGCCACCACCGGCGCCGCCGCCTGCTCTTCCCACAGTCACTACACCCCACACAGCTGGCGTGGCGCTCGCAAAACATCACTAGTGTTAGCTATTGAGCCGTCAGGTACGGTGGAGATATGTACTTTTGAGGCTGGTGGTGACAATAATGCTTCTCACACTTTACGAGTGTGTAATGTTCATAAACAATCATTTGAAATTGCTACGATTGTCTCGTAGCTGACGTAGCAGGCGTGACTTCGCGGAACTAGGCCAAACGTCTACGTCCGCTACGACGTAGTTAGAGCGCTACGAAGTGCTACGAAAATGAATATATTTTTAGCACGCTGATTTCTTGCTACAAAACATATAATACTTTACTTTTTATCTTTTATTAAAGTTATTTTCATCTGATTTTAGACCTACAATAAGTAGTATAATGAACGAATGAGATTACTCAACGTTTAGATCATTGCGTCGGTTTTGAATTGAATGTAGTTTAACTAAGTATTTCAAACAAATTGCATAAATAAATAAACCATTCATTATTTAGTATTCCACGCAGCAAAACCGTTTATGCTGCAAATAGTTATCTTAAAAGAGCGTGCACTTAGGTATGTGGACAACAAGCTTTGTCCCTTGGACTTATTCTCTTATTCGTTTTAGGCCTCATTTAAGAAATCTTTAATCAAAATTTTAAAAGAAAAATTGTAATTGATAATTTTGCACACTCTGTTTATATTTTCTTTATTGCTTAGACAAATGTATGAATGTAGGAAACTTTATGTCTTTGTGTAATATGTGTATTTATTAAATGATGTAAGTATAGGACTGTTTGTTTCTAATAAACAATCATAATAATATTATCAAATTGTTTACCTCGTATAGTACGCGAGCGCCGCAGCGGCAGCGGCAGCGGCACTGTGCCCGCCGTACGCGGGGCTGGCGGCACTCGCGGCACGCTGCCGCTCCTCCTCGATAGCGGACCTGCGTCTGAAGGCGCGCCGCCACGCCGCCGCCCTCGCCGCAGCGCGTGCACCTTCGCCGCCACTGCCGCCGCCACCCGCGCCTGCCTCCGCCGACACATAGTCCTTCCACCATAGATTTCGACGTGAAATAAGATGAGCCCTTGAGTGCCCTTGATCACACAGCGTGTAACAGCTTGCTGGCGAGTGCTGTGCACGCCGCACGCAGGTCTAGCAGCACTCGCGGCGCGCTTTCGCCCCTCCTCGATAGCGGACTTGCGGCTGAAGACACGCCGCGCCACCGCAGCCGCCGGCGCCGCTACCACCGTCCGCGCCCGCCTCCGCTGACACATAGCCCGACTGCAGGCATCAGCTCGCTAGCGAGCGCTGTGACCGCCGGCCATACGCGGGTCTGGGTCTCACCCCCATTACTCTTTCATAGCAGGCGGCCGGCCGGCGGCTGACTGAAGGCAGAGCGCCACGCCGGCCGCCACTGATGACACATCCATGTTTTAAAAGAATTCCGTACATTTCATATTTAAAAAATACAACCCAACTGAACGGATACCCAACGGTATCCGATCCTGCATCCACTGAAATAAAGTAGGTACCTAAAAAGTAGAAGAGAAAACGAGCCTTTTAGCGTCCTCACGAGGTCATGAGCTGTTAATAAATTATAAAAAGTTATTACTTTGTTGTGTTGTGAACGTTAACTTTTGATTTGAGGTTTATTTGATTTTTTTTCTTGATATTTGTATTTGAGTATGCAGAGTAAATATAACTAAATAATAACTACCCGTAAAACATTTCCAAGAATTAGAAGTGTACGGTCTCATCACCGTACATTTTTGCTGATACCGCGATACACTTTGGGTCGCGCGTCATCGCATAATCTACTTAATTATTAACATTTATTTAAATTAGTAGTACGCAAAAACGCTTACACCGAACGGTCGAGAAAAGAGTTTACCTATAACTGAATTACGCAATATTGTTTAAACTAAATAAATATACTACTATTAACTTCGGGTTTTCTCTCCAACTGTGTACTCCAACTACAACTAATATCATCTGCAAAGTGTGCGTAGTCAAACTGGCTCGTACAAGAAGTATAAAATAATATTCATGTATTATATATTATTATATTATTATTATGTATTATTACTTGTTATTTTTATCATCTTTGCGGCTCAATTACGTCTGCTAATAGGTACTAACTGATCTGATTATGTATGTTATAAAATAGGCGAATGCTCCAAAGCGTACAGAAAACAAGTGTACGGTACCTCAGAATTTTAATGATAGTCAAAAGTATGGTGTCACTGTCCAATTCGAAGGTTTTGAATTCAAAGGAAATGGGCGCAGTGGCAAATTTACAAATTTACCGCCTGTAGTCTACTTATACGTAGTATAAAAGACATAATAACATAATAGGGACATATGTTTTTATTATAAATCTTTTTAGAAATATCAGAAACACAACACAGGTACCTATTTGTTTTCAAATATTTTACGTAGGTATTTTCGGAGATATAGAGCATTAAACTTCCTTATTAGACAAGGACAGCGCTACCTACTCACTGACGTCACAGTCGGCAAATTAAAATAACTGTTGATGATGATGATTGAATCGAAACAGTTGATTACCCCGCGAAGGTTCCGGGTGAAGCGCATTCTTCACAGTCTTCGATATTTCGGATGGTCGATCATCCTAAATCATAAGTAGGTATTGTAAAGAAAAAATATCACTCACTACTGTTGGAAATTGTAATATCACCCATTTAAGACATCAAATTAGACAGTGAGGCCATACAAAAGAATATCACTTTTACTAAACATCCATAATATACTGAATGCATCATTCAGGTACACATATAGATAAGATACGGAGCAAACAAAACAAAAAGTATAAAAAAGATATGGACGATATAACGACTGCGCCACCATTAGACGTAGGACGGGACATTTTCTAGTCAGCATTTTCGTTGAAGGACTATAAGCGCCCGTCCACAACACTATCACTAAACTTCTGAGATAAATTTGGTTCCTGTACAGCTTGTTTTTTTTTTCTATACCGGGGTACTCCAGTGAGAATTCCTTTGATTCAGGAAAAAAACAAAGTTACCACATCACAAAAGAGTTGTCAAAATAGTAGCACACAAAAAAAGTTCTTACAAAAGCATCACGTTTTAATATTAAACGTAAGAAATAAATGTAATCGGTAAATGAAATACAGAAGGAAAGAAACTAATTAGGTTACAAAAATGTTTATCTGTTGCTCCGTTATTTTAGAACAGATTTAATATCAAGTAAGTTTTTGTAAAAAAGGGCAGTTGCCGATCGACCTTCGCAACAAACCACTGCAAGTTAGTTAAGCAAGTAAGCTTAAGGAACTAGATTATATTAAGCTATAGTAAATAAAGCTCTTGTAAAAAATAATAATCTTAATTTCTTGTTACTTACGATTGTTGTTTTTTATATTTATTTCGAAAACATATTGGTTCCTATATAAAATATGTTATTAGAAACGATGGATTTAAAAATAAGTAGGTAACCTAAACAGTTTATTGATCTCTAAAATGATAATTATAGATGGTGTATACGTGTTTGTGCAATAGTAATCTTCGCTTTAACTTTAGTATGTGCGATAATAATGCGGAATCTTGACCAATCGAGTAATGAACTGTGAAGTAGGTATTTGTAAATTATTAAACTGTGATAAGTGTAAAAGTATGAGAAATGAAAAAGGAATTACGTTTTTTATAAGTAGCTAGATTTAAGCTTAATTTCCAGTTAAGACATCCTTTATTATTATGAATAAGTGAGTTTTCAATTATTGGTGTAAATATAAATTTATTGAATTTTAAGATAACAGTGTCTAAGTATATAGTAGATACCTACCTATAATATAATGCTCTGTTCATAGCTATGTAACGATTAACCAATAAATATTAGAGGAACAAAACGGGTACCTTATATTTTACTTATAATCCAGTTACAAACTTTCAGTTGTCTTTGTTTTAACGAAATTTAAGTCGTTAAATGATAAGTGGCGTGGTTAACCCTTGCTGTTCCAAATAAAAACAAATGAATTTTGTTTTTCAATGAGCACCGCGCCCGTAAGCGACCGCGGCGCACTCCGAGTTACAGATGAAATCGCGATTTGGTTCAATCCCCATAAATATGTTATTTGCTAGGGAGCGCCCGGGCCGGCGGCCGGCGGCGCGGCGGCATGCGGCAGCGCGCGGCGGTGCGGGGGGGGCTCCAACCGATATTGTTTCTACATTTGTAGCGCTGATTGATGACGACCCTACCCCATCCCGCGCGCTGTAGTTGCTATTAATAATGGAAGATCTGGCGATAACACTCAGTTGGTAGTCGATTGGGGTGCTAATTCGTTTGACACGTTTTGCGTATTCAATTCTTTTTGTTTTCGTACACTTAGGTATCTATGTAGATCCCCCAAAGTAGGTTTACTTAGTTTCTAATATTGAAATGATTTTTCTTAAGTAAGTAGCCGTCTTCACGTTGTGTGGTCTTAAAGAGTTAGGGTTGCTACCTAGTTGCTACGCTCACAAGCGTCGGCATTACCTAATCGAAAAACGGTGTGAAATATTCGGCCAAGTGCCGAATCAAATAAAGTGTCGACCCGAGTGACACAAGCCGATTGAAATCGAACAAGTGCCTTTGTTGTTCGACAAGTACTGCCGAACTAATAATTCCGACCCGGATTTCTAAAAAAGTTAAGTTAAGTATTGAAGTTTGAGGAACTGAATTGAACACTTCATCAAACTCAAAATCTTCGGGTCCATCAATGTTAAATCGGTAGGTAGGTACTCCTGTATTATGGGTGCGAGACTTGGAAGGTCACAAAAGATATCTCGCGCCAGATTCACGTCTCCGTCAACCGCTGCCTACGCCGTATTCTTTTCTCGGTATATTCTGGTCAAAGACCATCTCTAATGCTAATGGCCAGCTGCTAGAGCTCTGCTATGAGACTCCGATCGACCAGCAGATCAAGCGCCGGAAGTAGCGATGGATCGGCCAAATTAACGCTCCGGAGAAATTCCGATCATACCTATAGGTACCTAAGCAGGCACTCGATCGGAATCCCCAAAGGAAAAAGAAGACGTGGCCGTCCTCGACAATCCTGGCGTCTCGCACCGAACTGGCAGAAAGCATAACGAAGACGTGGAGCGACTTATTGAAACGCGATGCTAAAGCCTGCCGGCCTAGCATGAGCGGCTTATAACGCGCGATATGATATGGTACGGAATGCCATCTTGCTTACACCTTAGTGGGATAAGCAAGACAACTTGCTGTACCATATCATATCGCGCGTTATAAGCCGCTCATGCTAGGCCGGCTGACCGCGTGTTGAAAATCTACGGAGACGCCCTTTAACCCACCAGGGGACATAGGATAATAAGTCAAAGTTACACCTTAGTGGGATAAGCAAGACAACTTGCTGTACCATATCATATCGCGCGTTATAAGCCGCTCATGCTAGGCCGGCTGACCGCGTGTTGAAAATCTACGGGGACGCCCTTTAACCCACCAGGGGACATAGGATAATAAGTCAAAGTAAGTCAAGTATTGATGTAGAATAATAGGTACACTCGACAGCACATCAAGTTAAACAGTTGAACTGCAATAACAGCTTTTATTACGTAGTGCATAAAGGCGGTCTCAAGGTCAACATGTATAGTCTGATGTGCCGCCGTGTGTACTTTAAAATTTTAGTTCAGAGCCGATATGAAATAAATAATCCGATAATAAAAAAACAAACCCTGCCAAGACGTTTATGCGAAACGAGACCATTCTCTCGCAGTCAGCGGCGCATGTTTGCGCAAGCTGTTAAAAAAGCGCCCGCCCCCGCTTGGTAGGGCGCCCAATTACGGCGGCGTCGCCCCCTGATTGGGCATAATCGCGTTAGCCCGCCCGACGGGAGCAAACAAACACACATGCACACTACAAAGCACGCGCTCTGTAAACAAAGTCTATCTTGTTAAAGTAATGTCTGAATGTTCAAACAATTCGACTCTTTAAGCGAGCTGATGTAGAAAATTTCGCATTTGACATGATCTATGCGATGCCGATGGAGAACTGGTGGCCGAAAGAGTTACCGTACGACCGTACGACGCTCCACCTATATTTTTTATTTTTTTATTTTACAATGATATGAAATTATCTTTTCACAGAAAATCAGCGAAACTTGACGATGGTGCTTTAATAAAGTGAGCACAGACAAATATAGGGTAATTCCGGGAAGTTGGCCATACCATACGGCTGCCAATATAAGTAATTCATCATTTCAGCCGTACGACGCCCAGTGCTGGGCATAGGCCTCCCCCAAGGATCTCGATCGGTCCTGCGCTGCCCGCATCCAGCGGCTTCCCGCGACCATGACCAGATCGTCGGTCCATCTTGTAGGGGGCCTGCCCACGGAACGTCGTCCGGTTCGTGATCGCCATTCGAGAACCTTTTCGCCCCAACGGCCATCGGTTCTCCGCGCTATGTGTCCCGCCCACTGCCACTTCAACTGAGCAATCGAGCGATGTCGGTCGTTTTAGTTCTCCTGCGGATCTCATCATTTCTGATTCGATCGAGCAGGGAAATACCATTGCTCGCTGGGTGACCTTGAGCCTTCTTATGAGACCCATAGTAAAAGACCACGTTTAGCTTCCATAAGTCATAACTGGCAACACACACTGGTCAAAGACCTTAGTCTTGAGACATTGAGAAATTTTGGACACAAATATATGCCGGAGCTTCCCAAACGCTGCCCATCCGAGCTGGATTCGACGAGAGATCTCTTTCTCGAAGTTGGACTTACCTATTGGATTGTCTGTCCTAGGTAGACATAGTTAGTGGTCAACAACTTCGAGTGTAATGTTCCCAACATTAACTGGAGCGGATGCAACATAGGCATTGGACATGATTTTCGTCTTATCCATGTTCATCTTCAGACCCACTCTTTGGGATTGGGAAGCATTGCTGCCGTTACTGCCGTGTGGTGCCGGCACATAAAAAGAATAGCACTACCCCCTCTCTTCCCGTGGGTGTCGTAAGAGCCCGACAGATAGAAAACTGCCAAAGGAGATGGGCAACAGTGTCGTGACTCGTGCGTGAGTGTCAGAACCGCGAGACCATGTCAAAAATTTTCACTTTGAAAATTATAGCTAGTTAATACTATATTCGTACTTCTTGGTACCTTTGTTTACAATGTTAGTACCTTTGTATATTTCATCTCATGCTTATTTTCAAATGGCCCGCCATTCTTACGTCAGGACCGCGGAACCACTGCCGACTTACCACCCGCAAAACTAACATTGTAAACAAAGGTACCAAGAAGTACGAATATAGTATTAACTACTACTAGGTACTACTACTACTTGTAGCTTGTAGCAAATTTTTGACATGGTCTCGCGGTTCTGACACTCACTCAGCGTCTCCATTTAACAGCAGCATGCTGCGATCGCCAACCCGCCTGCCAAGCGTGGCGATTATGGCAAAACCCCCCAAAATATAAGTAATTAATTTAGGTATTATTGCTCTTGCTACTGGCCGTAAAAGCACTGAAGTAAAAGTCACGGCATTAAATTTTACCTTTGTGTGGGTATGTATTATTCAAAAACGCGTAAAAATAAGGGATCTTCAAAATTTTTATAGGTACAGTCAGCGTCAAAATTATCTAAGCGTTCAAACCTACCAAAAGTATCTAAAGATTTGACAAAAATAAACCTTCTCGAGACGTAAAGATGCATTTTCATTTATTTATTTATTTAAATTAAGTATTTATTTATCAACTTATTAAATTACAATTAGTTATTTAAAATTACTTAACGCTTATAAACCAACAAGGTTTGTCCAAGCGCTGCACATTCAACTCGGACGCTTCTACATTATGGCAATTATGGCTACATTATAATAGGTAGGTAGGTATGTATAAATTACGAACGACGACCGGCACACTGCCAGCACTGGGCCGGCGGAGCGGGGCGGGGCAGCCGCTCACAATACAGATAAGCACGGTAGCACGGTCATTTGTTGTTTAAGAACGAATTGCAACATATGATAGTATACACCTTAAAGTATTTGTACTAAGAGTGATTTTTGTCAAATCTTCAGATACTTTTGGTAGGTTTGAACGCTTAGATCATTTTGACGCTGACTGTACCTAGAAGAACAGAACTATTATAAGTATCTTCAAAACCGGTGAATTTAAATGAAATGTTTTTTTTATCGCACATTACGGTTTTTACGGTTTAAGAACTTTATTTCTCAAAAAGAATTACAAAAAATTCACTTACTGAGAAACACAATTTGTAACTTAGAAATATTCGAAGAGTGTGCACTATAAAGTAGAATTTAAATTATTTACAATCCAAAATAATAATTAACGACGGGTATTCGTAAAAAGCGTTCGAAGTAAACTTGTGACTAACATACTTGACCGAGCAACCACGGATGTAAGCGTACTTGCAATCTGGATGCGGCATACTGGTATTGGTACCTACCAGAATGTGTATTAAGTTTGTACCTTTTTTTTTTAAATATTTATCTACATTGTTGTTGCTGTTTATGTTTGTAATATTTTAAATACATATTATATGTAAGTATTTGTTTTATATATTAATTTACAAAATTTTTACTGCGTGCTTTCTTAATTGATTACATTTTTTTATTATTATTATTACTTTACTTAATTTAATGTTTATTGAATTTCGTTTAAAACATATTTTTTTAATTGTCTTTTAAAGCTTAACAATGATTTTGCTTCCTTTATTTCCCCAGATAGTTTATTGTATATTTTTACACCTTCAAATTCAATATTCTTTATTCCGTAGTTGGTTCTTAGGAGTACGTGGAATGAGATGATTTGCATTTCTTAATTTAATTTTCTGTATTTTATCTTTTTTACGAAAGGATAATGTCGTGTGGATCTGTTTGTTTAAAATTTTATAGATTAAAATGCATGTAAAGTAAATGTATGTCTGTTTGACTGTCATGATTTTAGTATTATCGTATATATCTATAGATGGAGTTCGAAAGTTAAAGTGAAATAGAGATTTTAGACATTACGCACAAATTATGGGCTACTTAGATATGTATAGGTACTGTATGAATGATCGCACATTCATTAGGTTCCGAGATCTGGGATTTCAGCAAAACGATACTCCAGCAGCAAATCGAATATCTCAAAAACTATGAGGCCCACTAATTTTATTTTTAGCACACATCCATGCACTAATTTAAGCTACCTGCTGATATATCTTTTATTTCTCTCCGATCACTGGTATATAGAATATTACTAGATTGTTACTGAACAACCTTTACAGGTCAGCAGGAACAGTTTGTTCCGGTTAATTAAATAAAAAAGCTTTTTTGCTAACTGTACTTCAATATTGTATTGTCATCTGAACCAAACCTGTATACAAAATTTCAGCTCCATCGGACAGTGAGAAGTTCAAGTGGGTAATATTAAGCTTGCAAGATTTGTCCCCCACTAACTAACTAACTAACATGGCAAGTTAATTAAAAGCTTGTAAAAATTACAAGGCCCACTAATTTTATATTTGGCGCACATTTACTTTTGTATTGCTTTGACTTCTAGGTAACCACATTGCAGATGCAGACTGCAGACTCTAATGCCAAAAAATGATGGCATACGTTTTTCTCGTTTCCACCTTCATCCTTATCACCACTTATCATCAGGTGTGATTGTGATGAAGGCTAAGTGCTACCCCGTTGTGAATAAATAAAATTAAAATAAAACCTATTCAAATATTAAGGAGGTAATAATAACGCATAGTTAAGATCTGTTGGTATAATTATTTTATAAAAAATAGGTATACCTAATCATGGTTGTAACAGAATAAAACTTAACAATTGAAAAAAATAACAATGTAAAATATGAAATGATTGTAAATTACATGGGCTTGGTAAGAAAATAGCAATTATTAGAAATATTTTAGTTTCTGGCACTAGATAGATAAGTACTTCAATCAACAATACCGCCAGTTAACCGGTTGGAGTGTCGAAAACGGCCGAGCGAATAAGAGCGCACTGACAAGGTGCGCTCTTATTTCTTATCGCTTCCTGCCATTTATGAGGTAAGATTGTAAAATTCGTTACCGTTTTCTCCGTTTACAGTGCCACAATCTTTTCTGCTCCGGTAGTCAAAATGTGAAGCTAACGTGTTTTTTGAATGTCATTTTGCTGTCAAGTTGATTTCCAACAATAGCGCTGCTGGCGGCTGAAGGTCTTCAGGCCGGTTAAATTTCTACAAAGAAAAGAAAAATGTACATAGCGCCGCTGTCACCGGAACAGAAAAGATTGTGCCACTGTAAAATAAAATCTGTCGGTGCCATATTTGACTTTTGTTTTAGTTGGTGAGGCGTTCTTGTGTTGTTGATCGAAGACTAGTTATAATGCATACAAGTGTGCCCGTTTGTTCAAAATACGCTTGTTCATAATGTGTCATACAATTTAGTTAGGTATAATAATTCATAGGGACATACTAGGTATCTAGATAGATGATGTTGCAGTAAATATTTTAAATTATACAGATGTCAAAAACTAATCCTAGCAAAAAAAATACAGATCAAAAAAATTTGGGTTTCTAATCGTACTATGATACAAAGGATTACTGTGTAGTATTGTTGTCCTATATTGTACGCAAAAATAGTTATAAAATATTTACAATTACATGGATCAATCTCTCAAATAACAAGTAAGTATAACTTGACTATAACTCAATAGTATAACTATTGAGTGTATTTTTAGATTTTTATAATTTACATAATTAAATATTCAGGTGTAGGTACTACTTAGGTACTTATATTTGAATAAATGTACGAAGACATCTTGGCAATAACAAAATGAGTACCTATTTAAAGATTTGTTTACAATGTATAATCGTAATCATATATTTTGGCGACTGATTTTATAACACTTACAACTTAATTCTAATTGCACATTTTATTTAACTTTTGCTAAAAATTAATTCATGAGTTGTCCAACAACTTTGTAAATAAAACACACACTTAATACAAATGTGCTAAGCGAGAGTGGTGTTAAACACCCATAGGCGAAACTAAGAATTATCTTTATGAATAATTTTAAATAAGTCTAAAGTAATGTTATTTTAAAATGTCATCATGTGAAAGGATGATGGGCTTCTTTGTATGGCGACTGACCGTTGTACGGTCCCAACAGAAACTAAATCTATAGTAATTGTAATCCTCCGTTATTTAACATTTACATAAATTTCATCTTCATTATCACTTGGGTTGAAAAACAGTAAAGTCCAAAAGGTGGTTAAAGCCGGGGTCAAAATGTCGAAACACACTAATGATAATGTTTTCAACTGTGTCGTTAACACGCACAATCCACAGGCGATGGTAGCCATATCTTTATACTCCAGTAATCTGGGTTAAGTTTTTACATGAAATTTGTTTCTATTCTGTTGGGCTAAACGACTAAAACGTCCAATGAGCCCATCATCCTTTAATTTGCATTGATTATAATTAAGTAGGTAACCGTTTTTAACGAAAAAACTTATATCAGCGACATATTTTTGGCTATTATTTTGAGTTCGCATTAAAAGAATTAACTTCGCAGAGTGCATCGCAAAATGAATATAAGTAACCATTTGTGTAACTTTGTAGTACTGTAACACTTCAAACATTAGGTAGGTAGGTACTTAAAATACTCCCTTTGCTATAAAATTAATATTTGTATCATTATATACTGAGATACTTATAAAGAATTTGAGATTTCATCTCACTACTCTCTCATCTTACCATAAATTAATAATCAACATTATCAGTTTCTTTAAAGTATTGACAACGATATAACTCAGTGGAATGCAATACCTATGCACGGTTGATAACATACGAACAACATACAGGGAATAACTGAATGGTAATTTCAAATTACTTAGAAATATCTATTTAAGAGCCTAGTTCACCAAGTAAAGATAGCCGTTGATTACGTTAATGGCTTGGCTTGATTAAAATATAATGTTTACACGTGATTGGTGCTCAATCAAAGTGCTTGGAACACAAATCACCTGCGAACATTACATTTTAATCAAGTGATTACGATTAAACTTTAATTGCATTGAACTCAGATCTTTTGCAGTCATCAATGGCAGCGTTGTTGCTAATTATTTAGTTAGGTATCTGTAGGGCTAGCACAACTTGAGCGCGACTCGAGTGAGAAAGAGTCGCGGGCACTTTCAACCAATCAGATCGCTCGTAGATAGCGGGCGTGACTTAAGGCGACGTGCCGATTGGTTGAAAGAAGCGCGACAAAGAGTCGCGCTAAGTTGTGCTAGACCTACTGGTGCTTAATATACCTACAGGGTTATTTTTTATCATCCCGGATAATTTAAGGTATTAATCTACTCATGAGAACAAACAACTTTAATTATAGGACCAAAACTGAAAAGGCGAAAAAAAACTGCTGTTCCATAGTGATTTTCTAGATTCAATATTTTTGCACTTTTGTAAAAGAAGTGTTCCTACCACCTGTATCGTAGTGTGACGATAACAGGTGCTAGGTAAAATAGTTATGATTTAATGCTATTACGTCAAAATAAAATAAAAGTCCATTACAGACGGTTTTAGATCTTTCCAGATCTTATAAAGTCAGTATAAAGTACATAATCAGGTGAATAAACGAAATTTATAACTAATGGTTCCACAAAAAAATTTTGAAATTTCTACTACAAAAGTAGCTGGGCTATATAATATTAGTTACCAAGTTGATACGTTTGTTTTGAAACCTATTTAAATTAAAGCGAAGTTTTTTTCCAAAAACAAAAAATCATTTGTTTTTGGGAGGATTTGCTAGACAATAGGCGTGATTAACATTAATAGCCCAACCAGAAATATTATTTTTATCGCTATAAAGTAGAGAAGAGCTACATTTATAGTGCGTGTTTCAGTGTTATAGTGAGTTTTTAAAAACTTTCGCACTACCATGTTTTCCTATACAATACTGTAAAGTTGCATATACTTTTAAGAGTCTCCTTTCAACTGCTTTGTAGTGATCATCTGTCGCTAACCTTTCTCCTTGAATAGAAGATAATAATTTCACAGTTTCAGTTAGAGCTCCACCTGACACCATCTCCAAATGCTGCCAAGTTGATGAAGACAACCTGAAATGCAATACAATAAATTTTATCATAACAAAAAAAACAAAAAACAAAAATATTTATTTTTATTTAGTTTTAGAGCTGAAATATATATAACAATTTCAAAAACTTATTCTCGAAATTTGCACTCGTCCGAATCATTTTTTTCAGTAGGTATGCAAATTGTTGAAAAATGGAAAATGAAGTATTTAGAAAAAATCAACCCCTCTCACAACCAGCTCCGATGGGACTCGAACCCACGACCTTTCGCTATCCGCCGAATATCGCGACTGCTCTAACCACTGAGCTACGGAGTCGTAACGACTCCTGAGCTGGTTGTGAGACGGGTCGATTTTTTCTAAATACTTACTTCATTTTTTTTTAAGTACTTGAGTATATATTTTCCATTTTTTAACCATAAAAATTGCTTTGTGAATGCAAAAAAAGTAAAAATTTAAATAACATGCAAATCGTTGTATCGATAAGTTTCTAGTATAAGTGGCAAATATGCATTTGCATACTTTTTACACGCGTACTTTTTTTGTTACATTTTAAAATTAAATTTCAAGTGTGATGCACAGGGATAAAAATTCTAATTTTGATAGTGCTTACATATGTCGTCGTCTAAAACGTTCTCGCAAATTTGCATACTGTAAAAAATTGTACACCTCTAACTGTCGTGTCCGCCCGGTCTATAAGTCTAGAACCCAAAGAAGTATGTTTCGAGTTCCGGTCTCCACCAGCCACGAAGCGACTACCAAGAGTGCCAAAGAATTCGGAGAACATATTTTCTGTTATTTTAGGTTTGGGCGGACAGTAGACGGCAAATTCTGGTAATAGGTGATGTTTAATGGTATCTCGTATTATGGCTGCAGTGCCTGTATGCCCTGTTCCGTCCGGATGATTGGTCATGTACGATCAGCAAAACGACCTGGCCTGTTTAACCAAAAATACAATTTACAAATTGTAAATTGTATTTACAGGCTACAAGTCTACAAGTTTCTGTTTCACCAACATTTACAAGTTACAAGTTTACCATGGTGGAAAATTTACAAATTTGTAAATTGTAGATACAATTCTACATATTTCTGTTTAACCAACATTTACAAGTTACAGGTGACAATTTACAAATTTGTAAGGAAACCCGTTTCGTTAAACGAAGAATTGTAATTACAAGTCTACAAATATGTAAATTGTAGCACGATTTCTACAGGCGGACTCACCCTGTGTCAGAACTTTACAATTGTTTGCACCAGCCGAATAAGTAAAGAAATTAAATTGTTATTCACATAAAAATGCTTCTAGCCACTAGTAGTGAAAGAATTGTATTATTATTAAAGTTTTCCATGACTTTCTTTTTAGTTAAAACAGCAGTAGGTACATACCTAGTACTCTTCAAACAAAATTTTAAATAAATATTTTTATTAAAAAAAAACAGAGTAGCAAGTGGCGCAGTGGTAAACGCATTCGGCCTACAATCGTTAAAGTTAAGCAACTTTCGCTATGGTTGGTCACGGGATGGGTGATCAAAATGTTATTATCTCAAGCTCCTCCGTACTTCGGAGGCACTTTAAGCCGTTAGTCCCAGCTGTGTTTGCCGTCGTTAATACCCATCAATCCGCTTTGGGCCCGCGTGGTGGGTCATGGCCCATTCTCCATATCCATTCATAAGGAAGGTCTTTACCACATCAGTTATTACTTACGGGACTTATAATGGCTGATGATGATTAAAATTCTATTGTTTTTAATCTACCATCTTCAAAAATTTACAATTTGTAAATTGTATTTTACAACTAAAAATATGTAAATTGTAATCTACAGGCGTTTTCTACAATTTGTAGACTTTGGTTAAACAGCATTAGACTTTACAAATATGTAAGATTTTAGTTGTAGAAGTTTTACATATTTGTAATGTTGGTTAAACAGCACTTGTATTACAAGTCTACAAATTTGTAGCTTTCTTACATAATTGTAGACTTGTAAAAATGGTTAAACAGGGCCCTATAAAACTTTTTCGCTTGCAACAAGGGTTGCTCCTGCGCCCCACCCCCTTTGGTTTTTTTTCTACCAACGAAGCTGAAGGTTCAATGACAACCGTTGTCTAGGATTTTACAATTTTATTGCTTTGGGCACTCACTACCGTAGCCATCTGTTGTTGTTTTATTACTTTTGAAAGTTTTAGATCCCAGGTATAGTGACACAAGCTTTTCTGTTCCTGTGACAGTCGTGACAGAGGAGCCACTTGCAATACGAAATAAGCTGTCAAAATGGACTGTGTCGTATAAAAAATGTTTTAGTTCCAAAGATAATCACCGGAACAGAAAAGCTTGTCGCACTATAGCTGAGCTGGTCAACCTAAAGTCCGTTTTTCTATACTTGAGTTAAGTAGTAAACAAACATGGCGTCCTTATAAAATTTGACATATGATAGGGTTGGGAAACGTTGAATGAATTAATGAATGATTGAATGCTTATTTATGTGTTGCTTTAATTTAAACGCATTTTAAAGTGTGATTACATGTACTATAATAAGGAGTATGACTTTAGGGAAAATAAATCACAAAAATATCAATTTCATACAGTTTATTATAATAAATATTTTTAAACACGTGCATGATAAATGACAATGTGTTAATTATTACATACTTGTGTTGTGAACGGGGAGGAAAACTAACTTTTTATCACGACAGAGGGCGTACGTGTTATGAGGCTTTTGTTGTTGATTGGTTGTTATTGTGACATAGCGTCATAATAACAACCAATCATAACAGCCGTCAAAGTCGATGGTTTTTATAAAATCTTTTTTTTTCGTCATTATTAATATAAATGAAGCGATACCATCATCCTTTCCATAAGGTATCGATACGCACATCTTAGATTTCTGCGCGAACAGGGGGGCTACCGGCTAAGAAATCTGGATATGGTAATGGTCTTTAACTGTCATTTGAATTCCTTAATTTGATAGATTTTTGCTGCTTTGTTCTTTTGAACGTTGCTAGCTAGTTATCGTTATACCCGACGTCACAAAACAAGGAACTGATAGCGGCTATTTTCTTTATAAAATTGACTCAAAGTTCCCAAAAACGTATGAAGTTCATACCCATAAAGTTACGCTTTAGCCCCCCAGGGGGTCTACCGGCTAAGAATTAAGGATATGGACATGGGCTTAATTTGACATTTGAAGCCCATAATTATGCCCATATAAGGACAAAATATGTGCTTTAAATGTCAAGTGGAGCCCAGTCCATATCCATAATTTTTAGCCGGTAGCCTCTCTGTTCGTTTAAATAAAACACTTTTTACGGATTATATAACGCGTTTTTATTAACACATTATTACCATATTTTATTTGTGTTTTTAAGGATTTTCTTCGAGAAACGTCGGAAAAACTAAAAAATCCTTTAAAAACACAAATAAAATAACGTTGTTATGTGTTAATAAAAGCGCGTTATATAAACCGTAAAAAGTGATTTATTTAAATGAACATAGAGGCTACCGTCTAAAAATTATGGATATGGACATGGGCTCCATTTGACATTTGAAGCCCGTATTTTGTACATATATGGGCATAATATGGGCTGTAAATATCAAATTAAGCCCATGTCCATATCCTTAATTCTAAGCCGGTAGGCCCTCTGCTTGGATCGAATGGCAAAAAAAAATAAGAACTACAAAAAAGGGGAAATTTTCTTTATTGGGAATGGGATTTGATACTAATTTACGTTTGTACAGATCCAAAGATTATGTCGGCGAGCCCAAAGTTGCGTAGATCTACAGATAAATTTATAGATCTACCATCTACCAATACCGACGTGTTAATATTTTTTCCTTATTAAATAGTGTAGAAAAATCATTAAACACGTAATGACACTATCGAATTACGTGATATCTACAATTTTAATGGTTTGTTTATACCTATAAAAATCATCTTCTTAGAACGATGATTTTTATAGGTACGACGATATAATGCTGGGGCTTCACCTGCGTGACGCCTAACGGCGTTAATAACGCCATGCGCGTCTTAGCGCGCTCTTTGTATCGAATTAGTGCGCTAAAACCCGGCTACTGCGTATTATATCAAAAAGCACGCTAATTAATGGCATTAGACGCAGGTGAAGCCCGGGCATTTAAAATAAATTAATGATAAACAATATTAATTTAAACGATAAATTACGAACTGTTTCGTTTAGCTAGTACTGCCATATCAAACAAAAAAGAACATCACTATTTGCAGTATAAAATAAATATTAGAAAACATTTTATCAAAACATAAGACAATGAATAAGTACCTATATTACTAAAATAAAAATATAAAACCACCGAAAAATGTCATCGTTCCCAATCATTCTTTCATTCACTTTTTCTCCTCTCTATAAAGAAATGTCAAAGTTACATGACATCTCGATAATCTGTGGTCAGTGACTTGGTTGGAATTACGATTTTTGTAATTAATTATTGTTTTTAACTATGATAACAAGCAATTTTCAGTGAAAATGAATGCGTGTACGTTTAAACTACTTTCTACAAGTTGTTGTGGCCGCTTATATTGTGAGTTTTCTTTAAGATGTGATGATTTGTGATCGAGTGCCGTTTGTTTACAACTTAACTCAAGTATAAAAAAACGGACTTTAAATAACCTTTTGTTTAAAAAAAAAACATTACAAAAAATATCGTTTATGTTTCGTTTGGTTGAACTGCCACTATTGGTAGATTTACCAGATGACAGTCCGTTGCAAAAGGTCTTTAGTGCATAATACTAAAACTGGCGGGCGTTGAACCTTACGGTGTATACCTGGTTGTTTTGCCGATTGTATCCGTACGGTATCCACGGAAATTCAGATTTAGATAAATAGTGCAGTGTGATTCCGAGATAAGGATGATTATCGAGTTTTGTTGTCTTATTAGTAAGTCTATGTCGTTCTTGTTGGGTGATAGGTCATTTACGTTTCACGTTGCTATACGCAGAGCCGCCATTAGGACAGTTTGGTTATCAGTGTAGTTATGCCGGCCTAGCATGAGCGGCTTATAACGCGCGATATGATATGGTACGGCATGCCGTCTTGCTTACACCTTACTGGGGTAAGCAAGACAACTTGCCGTACCATATCATATCGTGCGTTATAAGCCGCTCATGCTAGGCCGGCAGAGCTGCATAAGTGTGCCCATTTGTAGTAGGATGATTTCGAACTTTTAGGATTGTTTTCTTGTAATTTTTAAACACAATTTATATGTTCTGTAGGTACTTACATACAATCCTACTAATCCTACTTCCTACTAATATTATAAACTGGCCGCCCGCGTTTACACCCGCGTGATTCCCGTTCCCGTGGGAATACCGGGATAAAAAGTAGCCTAAGTTACTCCTTATTACATCAGCTACCTGCCAGTGAAAGTCCCGTCAAAATCGGTCCAGTCAGAGATTTGCCGGAACAAATAGACAGACAGACAAAAATTGATAAAAATGTTATTTTGGTATGTTTACCGTAATCTATATTCTATATCTATATATATAAAATCCTTTGTCCTGAATCACTGACGGATAAACGCACAGCCTAAGCCGCTGATCGTAGAGACCTGAAACTTGGAGGGTGTGTTCCTTGTATGAAGTCGGCATCCGATAAGAAAGGATTTTTCGAAATTCTACCCCTAAGGGTGTGAAAAACGGGGCTAAAGTTTGTATGGGACAACGTGATTCCTTTGTCCAATCTTCTTCAAAATTTGCATAAACATTCTTTAACAGAATTAATCGAAGATGTGTTTCATATTTCATTGAAACTCATTGCCTAACAGGGTTAAAAAGGGATAGAAAATTATTTTGGGGGTGATTTGCATCGAAGTTGATATCGATACTCCTTAGTGCTTTTGATTTTTAATTTCATTTTGTTTTGACACATGTTTGAAAACTCAATCCGTTTTTACATCTATGGTTTTTACAGTGCGACGTAATACCTCATTGCCACCAAAGAGTAGTTATGTATCGACTAGCGTATTGCCACTATAAAATACTTTTTAATGTGGCATAGAACCTATGCCACATTAAAAAGTGCCATATCAAAGTATTGACTTGATTTTTTGCATTTTGGTAGTTCAAGAGTAGGAGAATGTCCGAATATGATTCATACGAAAGTAGCTACTGTTTGTCTAGGTATCGTATCTTAACCTTCTTATCGGCATAAGAAGAAACCACTGATCTGACTATCATGTTTGGTATAAAGTATAGGTAACGTGCTCGGCCTGTGATCGCTGAGGTTATGTAACTTTCGCAGTGGTCTTTCACGGGATGGCTGTTCAATTATGGTGCTTCGGAAGACACGATAAGCCGATGGTTCTGGCTGCATTTGGATTGGTTAATACCCCATAACTGCAATGGGCCCGTGTGGAAGGTCATTGTCTATTCTCCTTATCCATCAATATGAAGGCCTGTACCCCAGCAGCAGCAGGACATTAAAATTTATTGATGATGGTACTGATGAGACCTTAGAGAACGCCTATCTACCTACTTTTGACATAAAATTTTGCGATGTACCCAATTAAATGTGGTCGTCGAAATCAAAAGGGACCTTATTGCGGCCGGCACATACGTCTTTATTGTCGTTTGTTTTGTATTCGAACAACAGCAATAAAGGCGTAAGTGCCGAGCGCCACAAGGTCCTTTTTGATTTGGACGACCACAAATTACTCACGGACGGACGTAGTCGCGGCCGGCCAATCATATTCATATTTCCCTACTATCCCTAATATTATTATAAATGCGAAAATTTATGTTTGTTTGTTTGTTTGTCTGTCTGTATGTTCTGTTTTTACGTCAAAACGGCTGATCCGATTCAGATGAAATTTGGAATGGAAATATTTTGTGACCTTAGGACGGACTTTTTAAGTCCTTTTAAGTTTTGAGGAATAAGGATCATTCCCATGGTAAAATAAGTTTTAGCACGGGCATAGCTGTAAATTGGAATTGGTATTTAAGGTGATAGTTTAAGTTAATGGAAATGATTATTATTTAGAATAGAGACAGTTTAAGGCCATGGGAAAGACATACTTAACATTTCTTACCGCGGGAAAAATCTCATTCCCATACGAAAATCATTTTAAGCGCCAGCTAATTTGCGGCCAGGAATGGTACCTATTGAAGTAAATTATTTGAGACCCTGGGAAGGCTACTTATTCTTTTTACCACAGGAAAGTATCATATTCCCACGGGAAAACCAGTAGTAGGTATTATTTGTTTGTCAGTCTTTCACGTCTAAACGGAGCGACGCGACGGATCAATGTGATTTTTGGTACGGGGGTAGATTGGGAGCTGGACAGTGATGTAGTTTATCCCGGAAAATATCACATTCCCTGAGGATAATGTCGTGTAGTACACGCGGGCGAAGCCGCGGGCGGAAAGCTAGTACATATATAAAATCGAAGGGACATAACTCACTCATCACGAAATCTCGAAAACTACTGTATCAACGAAGATGTAATTTGGCAGGAAGGTAGATTATGACTAGGAGACGTCCGCTAAGAACGGATTTTGGGAAACTCCCCCCCTGAAGGGGTAAAATGGGGGGGTTAAGGTAATATGGAACTTCCTCATTTATGGATTTAGAAGCATGAAAATTGGTACCTTGGATATTGGTTACACCAGAAAATGATTTGCGTAAGCGAAGTAAAAAAAACTCCCCCCTAATGGGGTAAAATAGGGGGGTAAAGTTTATATGGAACTTCCTCATTTCTGAACTTAGAAGTATGAAAATTGGTATGTTGGATACTGATGGACCACCAGTGGGATGGGTCTGCTCCTGGCTTCTTGTCTCAAAATATGCAGATTTTTAATGTTTTATTGTTATTAGTTTTATTTTACCGTGGCACTGTTTATTATTGACTCTTATGTTCTTAAACTATTCAAAGTTTTATTACCCTTGTTCGGCATTTATATTTATTATTTTATTTACTACGTTTTTGGTTGGTGTGTATTTTAAAGAAACTACCTTTTGTATGTCTATTTCTTAGTTATTGAAAATTATTTACTGCTATGATTACCGGGTTTTTTATTTTGTTTTTAAACTTAAGATTAATTTGTGATGGAAAGTGACTTTACATATTATATTATGTCAAAGTCACTTTTCAATTTGACGACTCTGTATGAAATATGACAGGGAGAAAAAAATAGCCCTTGGCGAGTTTCTTGCCGGTTCTTCTCGTTACAAGGCCTCCCGCCGTAGGTTTTGCGAACCGATAGCGTAGCTTCATTGACGTTCACAAGTGCTGTATCAGCCTAAAATGAATAAATGATTTTTGATTTTGATTTTGATTTTGATCACGATTGAAAATGATCTGCGTAAGCGATGTAAAAAAAACTCTCCCATACTGGAGTAAAATGGGGGGTGGGGGGGGGGGTAAAGTTAATATGGAACTTCCTCATTTCTAAACTTAGAAGTATGAAAATTGGTATGTTGGATACTGATCACGATTGAAAATGATCTGCGTAAGCTATGTTAAAAAACTCTCCCATACTGGGGTAAAATTGACGTATTGAGCTTATATCGAACTTCCTCATTTCTAAACTTAGAAGTTTGAAAATTGGTATGTTGGATACTGGTCAGGATTATCATATCAGGATCATCTTGATCTGCGTAGGCGAAGTTAAAAAAGTCGCCCCTAATAGGGTAAAGCGGGGGGTTTTAAGTTTGTATGGAATTTCCTCATTTTTTGAAGAATTAGAAGCATAAAAATTGGTATGTAGGATACTGGTCAGGATTAAAGATGATCTGCGTAGGCAAAGTTAAAAACTTCCCTCTATTGGGGTAGAAAGGGGGGTAAAAGTTTATATGGAAACTTCCTCATTTCTTGGCTAAGGAGTATGAAAATTGACTATGTAGGATACTGGTCTGGACTAAAAATGATCTGCGTAGGCAAATTTAAAAAAACCGAAATAAGGTAGAAATGGGGTTAATGCTTATATGGAAGCTTCCTCATTTCTGGACTTTGGATTATGGAAATGGCTATGAAGCATACTGGTCAAAAAAGTGGTGGTTAAAAAAGTCCACATCTCACGGGTAGAAAATGGGTGGGGGTGGGGATATTAAAGATACGGAGGTTGGATGTTTGAAGCTCAATCACAATAAAACCGCTGAATCGATCGGGACAAATTGCGCTCAGTACCCCTAGTGTAAGTTTTTATGTCAAAAAACGCAAACTATCGTGAGTGCGTATTTATGTCAATTTGTATGAAAACTGTATCAGCGCCTCTAGCGGCGAGTAGCGCGCTTATGCAGTTTTCATACAAATTGACATAAATACGTACTCGAAATAGTTTGCGTTTGCTTGACATAAAAACTTACACTCGGGGTACTGGCCTGTAAAATTTCATACGGTTTTTTAACTCGGGTAAAAGTACGGTTCCCGTAGGATACAGTTTTTTTTGCATAGGTAATTTGTTTATCTGAAAGGGTTAATGTAGCATGGGTCCTATGACAGCTTTTTTTCATGCAAAACAAAATGATGTCTCTTAACAAGGAATAAGGTCTAATTTTCTAGCATAAACTGCATAAAAATGTGTAATACTGATTTTCTTGAGCTTTATTCAAATAGCATAAATAACTTTTTGCTTTGCACGAACGAGCTGTCATAGGACCTATGCTATATTTAAAAAAAAATTAGCAAAGTATCGACTTGATTTTTTCCATTTTAGTAGTTCTTCAAGAGTAGGAGAACATTCTCCGATCGGACATCCAAATATTATTGAAGCGAAAGTAGCTCCTGTCTTTTGTCTAGGTATCGTTACCTCCGCATACCAAAACCACTGATCTGACTTTCAGAAATTTGGTATATAGAGCAGTGAAGGTGTGTATATTTGTGTGTTTGTCCGTCCTTCACGTCAAGACAATGTGATTTTTGGTATGATAATAGTTTGGGAACTGGAGAGTGATATAGGCTACATTTTATCGCGGTCAAACATTTCATTCCCATGGGAAGATCCATCACTCCATACTAAAAGTAACAATGTGTCTGTCTTTATTTATCTTCATAAAGGATCTATGGATTGATATAAATTTTCGAATAGATATATACTTACCAAATTGAAATGTTGAAGAGGGTATTGGGCAAATTTTTATAATGAGTCACACCAACACATCAAAATGTGACTATAAAAATTGCTGCATTTAATGCGCGTACTCGTGCAAGTACTAATAGTTTTTGTTTCATCGAAATCTGGCCAGGATTTCCAAAGATAAAGCGTTGTAAAGTTTCACCAGCTTTTGAAAATTTGCTTTCCTTGCGCGCTATTGCGATGACGTCATGTCGCACTGACATCTCCGTTTGCGGCTGTTGCGGGTGATTTCCGTCTAACTGTACCTACATAGAGTTCGTCTGTGCGCAATCTTCGCGCAACTCGTGCGTTTTTGACGCTAGTTACAGTACATTTTCTTCGTTCTAAGGTTATGGTAAATGATTAGTATTCAATTTCGACCGCGCGCAGGCGCACTCTAAACCTGTCACCTACTGTCGATACCGAAAGATATTTATCCCACAAACTTATCTGACCCAGTGGTTGAGGCGCCACTAGCAGTATAAAATTATCGAAATGGCTGTCAGTTTTTAGGGTGCATATTTAACTACCAAGTCAGTTAAGGTTGTAAGTACATTTTGTTTTGACGGTTGCTATATGTATTGACAGAATCCCGCCCGCCATTACGAAAGTTGATTTAATTTATTATTCACGAAAATAAAACATTATTTGAAGGTGTTTTTTCACATGGGCTCAATACAAAACTTCTTAAACATTTCATTGATCGACTGTAAGAAAAATAAATAAATTTATTACGAAACCTCTCACGGTTTCGTAATAACCGTGCGCAACTAACTATATAGCCAAAGGATTCTATGTAGGTATACGGAAGTGCGACGTGACGTCACACGTTAATGCCATTGGTTCACCCAAATTTTCCTCGGAGGCCGTACTTTAACGTTTAATATCTCAGTCATTTTTGAAGATAGGAAAAAAATAAAAACAGATCCTTTTTTCTCGAGTTACATATTTTTTAGATATGCTAATAACAAAAATCATTGGTGTGACTCATTGAAGAACATCTTAGATAGGTACATGGGAAAAGACATTCGTTTGTGCTTTCGATTAATATTATAAATGCGAAAATGTGTATATTTGTTTGTCTGTCTGTATGATCCGTTTTCACGTCAAAACGGCTGAACCGATTATGATGAAATTTGGAATGGAGATAGTTTAAGACCCTAGAAAGGACATAGGCTATTTAGGGATAAATTGCGCTCTAGCGTGTAAAATTTCATACGGTTTTTTTAACTCGGGTAAAAGTACGGTTCCCGTAGGATACAGTTTTTTTTGCATAGGTAATTAGGTAAAGGCTAATTAATAGGCTATTTTTTACCGCGGTAATAAGGCTCATTTTCATGGGAAATTAAATTTTAGTGCTGGCAAAGCTGTGGAATGGAATTGCTATTTAAGGTGATAGTTTGAGTTCCTGGGCAGGATTATATATATTTAGAATAAAGGCAGTTTGAGGCCCTGGGAAAGACATAACTTTGTTTTTACCGCGGGAAAAAATCTCATTCCCACGGGAAAATCACTTTATTCGCGGGCAAATATGCGAGCAGAAATTGGCATTTCGGTAAGGAGACCCTGGGAAGGATTATAATAGACTACTTATACCGCAGGAAAGTATCATAATTCCCACGAGAAAATTAAGTAGGTAGTAGGTGTTATTTGTTTGTGCGTCTTTCGCGTCAAAACGAAGCAACGGATCAATGTGATTTTTAATAAAGGGGTTGATTGGGAGCTGGAGAGTCACATAGGCTACTGTTTATCCCGGAATAATATCACATTCCCTCAGGATAACTTCGTGTAGTACACGCGGGCGAAGCCGCGGGCGGAAAGCTAGTAAGTAAGTATATATAATAATCATAATAAATATATGCATGTAGTAAAAAGCGGTTATTTCAATATTACAAACAGACACTCCAATTTTATTTATTACATATTATTATTACCTTTTTTTTATTTTTGCATTTTATTTTATTTTTCACATATATATAAATATATGGTACGATTTATTCACGCTTTTGTGGGACTGTGAGTCAACACATTATTATTATTATTATATTATTTTATTATTAATTATTATTTATACAAATAATCCTACTTCCTACTAATATTATAAATGTGAAAGTTTAGATGTTTGGATGAAAACGGCTGAACGGATTTGGCTGAAATTTAGGACGCAGATACTTTGTAGCCTGGAGAGGAACATAGGCTACTTTTTATCCCGGAAAAATATCACATTCCCGCGAGACAACGTCGTGAAGTCCACACGGGCGAAAGCTAGTCCTACTTCCTTTATATGTTCTGTAGGTACTTACATGCAACATTGATAAAGTGGAGCTAAGATATCCAACTCATCAATCATTGGGTTGCCCAAACCTTTGCCATTGTCAAAGAGTAATATTTTCTCTTTATACACCTCATATCGATGTCTGTCTCCATTTTGTATTAGGAAATCAAATATTGATACATCTATTAAGTTTAGTAACCGTTTCATACTATGTGTGTTGGCCATTTTTCTGAAAAGATTTGAAAATATTTATGTATTACCTATTTGTTTCTTTAAAATTGTACCATATTAATAACATTTTATTGTTAAATAAATAAAAAGAAAAAACATTTGAATACTTACTTACAATAATCTTTGTTCTTTTCCCATTCCATTTTATTGCTGTTGTACGATCTTCTCCAAGGTGACTTGTGTATCTTAAATGGTTTATCTAAATACAATATAGCAGCACCTTCTATTTCCCCTTTATTGTCAGGACATACAGTTTCATTTACCTTACAATAAAAGCATTTTCCATAAATACATAATGACCCACTCCCTAAAAGAACAAGATTTGAGATTTTAAATTAAGCTACCTGAAAGCTACTTGCAGGGCTTGTGGTTTTTTTCTATCACATTTTTCTTATATTTTCCTAGGATTCCAGGTGGCGAACCATAGTCTCCACCTACCCCCGTGGGAAATAGGGTTCATTAAGTACATAATAGTGTTACACATAGCTGTATAGTAAAGTAAGTAAGTACCATTTTTCACCATAGTTTTCTTTAATCCTACAGTTGCAACAGGCAGTATATCATTATTGATATGAACCCTGCGTATAACAGAGGGTGCAATCCATGTAAAATTTAATACCATAGCCAGGTAATATGCAAACACTTCAGAATTGTGGCGATCAAACCCAGCATAAATGTTGCCATTTATAACATCACTGATATGATATCTTTTTGGTTTGAAATAGAGTTTATGTTTACCCTGTAAAGTAACAAAAAACACATGTTTATATTGACATAAAATGTATGAACTCTAAACCTAATTAAGAAACATATTTAGGAGAATTACCTCTAAGAGGAAAAGTAACTTTAGCTGGGTTCCTTTAGGAGCATTATCTACGAGCACTATCTGTGAAGACCGCATGGCATGCAGGACCTGTCCTGGTATTCCATCTTTATAAGGGAATAATGACTCGTCACTTACCCACTAAAATAACCACAATTATTAAACTACCAATATAATGTACACAAACAAATTAAGTAAATAATTTCATACAATTTTAAGTTTATAATGAAACATAATAACATACATTATTGACATTATGTAACCCATCCTTGGTATTCTTATTTAAAGTCGAGTTGAATGATTTTATGAGATTCTTCTGTGTGACTGAAAACTTAGGATTTCGATTTTTGTATGTAGTAGGCAAGTAATTAAGATATTGGTAAATTTCCTTGTAAACACTTGGAGATCCATCCAATTTAATGCCATGTACGTTAAATTGCTGACTTTGTTTTGGTATTGTATTCAACGTAAGGACAAAATAGACATTAATTCCAACTAGAATTATGAGGAACAAGGAAAAGCCAAAGGCATAGTTCATTGACATTATTTCCAATCCAACATAATCACCATTGCACATTGCACCGCACCTACACCACTACACCTACTATAATGTCTTCGCTTCGTAAGTGAACAACAGTGAACACAGAACACATACTCCTAGCGGAGACAGTGAACGAACAATCAACAACCTCAACAACAATGAAGAAGACGCATGCTAGGCGTAAAAAAAGCCCGACCACTGATCTGCCCCCTGATTCACGAACCATCGGAAACGCTCCCGACAGCGGAATATATGCCCTGTCTCTGGCACTCACTATAGAATAGACAAAGACAAAGCATAGAATTTCAAATCCGATTCCGTTTCCGACGGGTTGTGAATCAGGGGGCTGATCTCTATTATACCACTGGATAGGCTGTCTCCATACAAATGACAGCTAATTTTGTGTAACAATTTGAAGCGCTACTAGTGTCACTACGAGGGTGCTGAGAACTAATTTTGACGTGAGATTGTGACAGCCGCGAGATTTTTAAAAGTATTTATTTTATTTTGTGTTATTTTGGTGTGATTTCATATTTAATTCTGAAAGTTATTGTGAAAGTTAAGCTCATAAACATGAGGAAATGTGTGTTTGTAAAACTCGGTACGAAAAAAGGGAGAAAAAGGCCATTTCACAGGTGAGTGTATTAAATTGTTGTTTTTTGTCAAAATTGACCTTAAACTGTGTGTAAAGCATTTGATTACTATCTGAAAATTGTTTGCAATGATATCTTATCAATATCTAGGCATTATAATGATGAATTTTGAGAGAATTATGAAAAAAATGTTTTGTTTATAATTCACTAGTGATTGACAAATTCTTATCGATAAAATGTCGATATTCAATACCAAAAGTTGATAGAGCTCAGGCTGATTCAGTAGCTGTTGTACACCCGTCTTTCGACATTATGGTAGTACCTAGCTCTCCGCTCGCGGCTTCGCCCGTGTGAACTACACGACGTTATCCCGTGGGAATGTGATATTTTTGCGGAATAAAAAGTAATAAGTAGCCTATGTTCCTCTCCAGGCAACAAAATATCTGTCTTAAATTTCAGCCAAATCTGTTCACCCGTTATGGCGTGATTGAGTAACACATACTTCCTACTTTTATAATAAATCGACCTCGCATAGCATGTGGGGTCGACCCAGGTTTTATTTTTTTTATGCTACCCATATTTTTTTAAAAGAAGTAGTTTAGTTTTAGGATTAGTTTTAATCCTAAAACTAAACTAATTAATTATTAATCCTAAACTAAACTACTTCTTTAAAAAAATATGGGTAGCATAAAAAAAATAAAACCTGGGTCGACCCCACATGCTATACGAGGTCGATTTATTCGACAATTGAAATTCGAGTCTTATAATACGTATGCAGAAAATAGTCGTGGTTTTAGTAATAAATCTTTTTTGTTTTAAATTACACTTGTAGATCTTAATTAAAATTTGATCAATTGTTTTTGCAGATTTCCTTCCGAATTGAGTCTAAGAAACAGGTGTTTAGAAAATATGAAAGCCCTAAACTGGACCCCGAAGGAAACAGATTCACTTTCTTCAAAACATTTTGACACCTAGTGTTTCTTCACACATAACACCTCTTTTTTAAATAAACTTGTTACTATAACTATTATGAAAAACGGGATTTTTACCATGTTTATTTTGTTTTTCGAGTTCCCGATATTTATTCCCGAAAAACAAAATAAACATGGTAAAAATCCCGTTTTTCATAATAGTTATAGTGATAATGACCATGTAAGTTTAAAATCTTATAAACTTGTTACTTGAGCAGTACTTATTTCTGTTTTTTATTTTGTATAAGCTACCCCTTTATAACATGAATTAAGTAATATAACGTCAATTAAGGCTGTAGTTGTGTGTGTCAGTAAACGGTACGGATACGTACCTTGTAGTACCTCGATGGAAAAAAGAGTACCACAGTATTTCAACAGTTTTATCACATTTTTGGTGGCCGAGCTGCAACGCATAGGACCCAACCCGGCCACGCTTCTATCAAAATAAATAGTAAGTTTATGATGGTACCTATCCTGTACCAACGATAATGTGTCCGTTTTCCCGTTAAATTTGCAATAAAATAAATTTTTAGGGCATCGAAATTTCTGACAAATAACGCCTGACATTATTGATTGATCGACACTAGACGTCAAGTTACGTATATTGCTCAATCATGAATGTCAGGCGTTTTTGTTAAGAAACCTGCTTTGTATAGTTATTTAAAACTGTACTCTTTTTGTATAGAAAACTCATGTCAATGTCTAGTCTGTCACTTGATTCAGCCTTGCGGTTTTTAATATAGTGTTTTTCCAGTTTAATTGTATTTGTTTTTGTTTCCCAAGATCTTTTATTATCACTGCTTTAACATGGTAGCAGAGCGTAGTTAGTTACCGGAAATAAAATTCAGATAGAATTTACGTCGAGAGTTCGCGATGGAAAAGTCTATCGTTGGAGCAGCAAAAATCCAAGTGGGAGAGCTTCATGAGTCGAACTGGGCGACATGGAAATTCAAAGTTTTGATCGCGCTGCGTGGCTTAGGGATCCTAGATGTGGTTGAAGGCAACTTAGTACCGCCTAAGAAACTAGAAAAGGACGCAAAACCCGCTGAAGTACAGCAGTACAATGACGAACAAAAGACGTATTTGACAGCAGACAGCGCAGCCTTACTGCTCATTACTACGAATTTGTCACAAGACAACTGTGAAAAAATTTTACGATATTCTACAGCGAGGGAAGTATGGCTAGAACTACACCGCCTGTATGATGGCATGCAAGAAAGTAAAGCCTATGACCTGTGCATGAAATTTTTCAGCTACACAATGCAATCCAGTGGTGAAGTGTTAGTACATATTAGCAAATTGAAGAACATCTGGTCTGAACTTACCAGGGAACTCCAGAAGGAACACCTGAAGGAAGAGCTGCCAGAACTATTTCTAATCTGCAAGATACTTGACATACTACCAGAAGAGTACTTCTCATTCAAATCGAGCTGGATGATGATGTCCAAGGAAGACAGAACTGTAGAAAATCTGACTACTCAGTTGTGCAATCACGAAAGAGCTTTATCTACTAAGCACGAGGAGAAGGTAGAAGCACTAGTAGTGAGAGGAATTAGAGAAATGACAAATAAGAAGAGTAAAGCGAATAAGTATTCCGAAAAGAGTAAGGTGGATGTGAGTTCAGATAAATGTCATTACTGTGGCGTAATCGGACATAGAGTCAAAGGGTGCTCAAAGTGGATTTCCGACGGACGACCACCTAAACAAAAGCCATTAATATCAAAGCAAAAAGGACCCAATACGAGTGTGAACATGAACATTATGGCAGTGAATCCGAATGATTCTGCAGATAGAGACCATTGGTATGTCGATAATGGTGCGACTAACCATGTATCGAACAGGGGGGATCTATTCCAGACATTTGAGAGATTTGGTACTGCACACACAGTGACTACAGCCAATGGAGATACTGTTGAGGCAGTCGGAAAAGGAACTGTATACATAGAAGCTGAAGTAAAGGGTCACAAGAAGCACATAACGCTTAATGATGTTTGGTACGTGCCTACAATATACAAAAACCTATTTTCAGTACTGTCAGCTCAAGACAAGCTAACAAATAGCCTTTTCATGTCAACAACTACAGAATGCAAGCTTTCACAGAATGGAAAAGTTTTACTCATTGGCGAAAGAGAGAAAGAAGGAGGGCTGTTCAAGTTAAAAGTTAAAAGTATCAGACCTGAAACTCCAAATGAGGTAAACAACATTTCACAAGAGAATAAGTTGCAACTATACCACGAGAGGTTGGCTCATCAGAGCAAAGCACATGTGAAAAAGGTGATTGAGAGAGAGCTTGGTATAAAGGTAAAGCTAGACAGGCAACTGTGTGAAGGTTGTGTATTTGGAAAAGCACACAAGTTGAAATTTGGTACAAGAGAAAGAGCAACTGAACCAGGAGAGTTAATACATGCCGATGTATGTGGGCCATTCACGAACTCTTTATCCAAATTCAAGTATTTCGTACTCTTCAAAGATGATTTCAGCAAATTCCGTCATGTCTATTTTCTGAGAGAGAAATCAGAAGTTCACAAGAAACTTGAACTAATGTTGGCTGAAGTGAGGACTGCAGACCATACGGTAAGAGAGTTATTAAGTGACAATGGAGGAGAATTTGATAACGGAAATGTCAGAAGAATACTAGAGAGGCTTGGCATAAAACAGAGATTGACGATGCCACACACGCCGAACCAGAATGGATGCGTTGAAAGAGATAACCGGACCGTTGTAGAAGCTATGAGAACGCTAATGCATGCAAATAACTTACCTGCAATTCTGTGGGCTGAGCTAGTGGCGACTGCAGTCTTTGTACTGATCTGAACAGAACGGGTCCTACTACACTAGATAAGTCACCGTACGAGATCTGGTATAACAAGAAGCCCAGGATCAAGCATTTGAGAGTGATAGGTAGTACATGCTATGCACATGTTCCAAAAGTGACTAGGAAGAAGCTGGACAAGAAAGCTATTAGAGGAGTCCTGGTTGGCTATGCTTGTGACGAGGGTTACAGAATTTGGGTTGAAGAAAAGAACAAAATAGTTCGCTCCAGAGACGTAATCTTTGAGGAAAAGCCTTTGAAGTCTATGGAAGAGACGAAGGAAAGTATTCAAATGCCCAGAAAGGTCCAAATTTCGCCAGTAAAATAGTAATTCCAGAACTGACAGCTAAATTAGTAAATCCAGATCCAGTCAACAATGAAGAAGTCTTACCAGAGCCAGACGTAGAGGAAGAGACAGGCTCTGGTGAGAGGATTGAGAGGATGGAGTCAGGAGAAGAGACGGCACAAGGTATGAGACTTAGAGACCGATCCACATTAAAGGTACCTGAAAGGTTTGAGAGTTTTGTAATGACAGCGGTTGCAGAGTTAAATGATATTAAAGAACCTCAAACATTCAGAGAAGCTATGGAATCTAAAGATAAAGAAAGGTGGATAATAGCCATGTATGAAGAAATGAAGTCGTTGAAAGAAAACGAGACTAGGGAAATGGTACCTTTACCGAAAGGAAGAAAAGCTATACCGTGTAAATGGATTTACAAAGTAAAAATGAATCCAGACAGAAGCGTAGATCGTTATAAAGCACGACTGGTGATTAAAGGGTACTCCCAAAAGAAAGGAGTGGACTATTTCGATACTTTTAGTCCAGTAGCAAGGATGAGCACGATTCGGACTATTTTGAGCATTGCTGCAAGAGAAGACATGCATCTTATGCAGTTCGATGTATCCACAGCTTTCCTTTGTGGAAGTCTAGATGAAGAGATTTTCATGAGACCACCAGAAGGGTATGACAATCATACGAACTTAGTTTGCAAGTTGAAAAGGAGCCTCTATGGACTAAAACAAGCTCCTAGATGCTGGAACAACTGCATGCAAGACTTTCTATTAAAAGTTGGATTCAAACAGAGTGAAGCAGATCCATGCCTCTTCGTGAGGAGGAGAGGAGAGAAGAAGCTTATATTGGCACTCTACGTCGATGATGGACTCCTAGCATCCACTCATGTAGATGAATCAAAAAAGTTTATGGGTGAATTAAAAGACAGATTCAAAATCAAAGAGAAGCCTGCAAACTACTATCTTGGTATAGAAATATCAAGAAGAGAAGATGGCTCAATTGGTGTGAATCAGACGGATTATACAAAGAAGATTCTAGAGAGATTCGGAATGGACGAGTGTAAGTCAGTTGGGACACCAATTATCAAAGATGATACGAAGTCGGAAAATATCTGAAAGGCACAGTAGATTGGGGGTTAATTTATAGAAAGAAATTTAATAAAAAATAAAATAAAAATAAAAAAATAAAAATAAAATTAAAAAAAAAAAACAAAATTAATAAAATTTAATAATTTTTTTTAATATATTTTTTTTTTTTGTCAGAAATTTCGATGCCCAAAACATTTATTTAATTACCATTTTAAAGGAAAAACGGACACATTTCCGTTGGTACAGAATAGGTACCATCAGCCTGTACTAAATTTGCATCATAAACTTAGTACTTATTTCGATAGAAGCGTGGCCACCAAAAATGTGTTTCAGTGATGAAATGCTGTGGTACTCTTTTTTTCCATCGAGGTACTACGAGGTACGTATCCGTACCGTTTACAGCCTTAATTGACGCCGCCGCCGGCGCCGTGGCCGGGCCAGAACGTACCTAACAAACGTATTTCAAACAAAAAAGTATTAAGTATATTGTTCGCGCCGCGCTGCGAGCGGTGCGTTGTCATTGTCAAGGTCACGGGCGACACGCAATGCGCTCGGGCCGCGTGCAGACCAGTTGGCCGTAAGCAGCCGTGAGACAAGTTCGTGTGTTTCTGTAGCGACGTGCCGCGCAAGTTACCTACCCATATTGGGACCGAGATTTCGTTTTGCACCTACTAGGGCTCCGGTCGGGGTACGGACTTGTAACCCGTGTGTGTTCGCTTTGAAAAGCGCCGGGAAAGTTTTAGCTGCCTATTAGGGCATTGTGTAGTATAAGAGTGTTAGCTGTAAGAGTATCCCATCGGGGGTTGTGTGGAGATCGTTTTGCCCGGCGCGCGCCGGCGAGACAGCGTTCAGCCCCCCTGGATTACGGACACTATTTTCTAGTAAGGTAGGACTAGTTTTAATTTACTTAATTTTGCATGAGAGACCTTCGTTTCAATAAACTGTGGAACACAGTAGATGTGGTCATCACAATTGTGCGTGATCATATTTTTGGTAGCAGAGCGTACCTAGTTGATATAATTAGTTAATTTTCATATTAAAATTAACTAGGTACATAAAATTTCATAGTAAAAATAAAATTATTTTTTTTTGTTAAAAAGGGTATTTCCGATCCGATTCCCGATCCGATCCGATTCCCGATCCGATCCGATCCGAGACGAGAAGTACTAAGAAATTGTTCTAGTAAATTCTCGAAGCGAATGTTTCTCACTTGGTGGATCCGATAATAGATAGACACTTATATAATTGTTGTCACATACTAGTGATTTGATACGAGTTTACTCGCCTAGATGTGTATATTTTTTTTTTGTGTGTCCGGATTTATTTGACGAATAGTTTCGTTCGAAAGTGTTGTTTATTAGTACCACATACTAGTGTTTGTTCCGAGTCCGCTTGCCTAGTTAAAAAAGTGGAACTAGTTTTAATTATTAGTAGTATTAAATTACGAGTATTATTATTAAAAATAGTTTTGTTTTCGTTTGTTGATAACGGTTTAGTAGTTGATTTGCGAGGTATGCCATACCGTTAATCCTATACGTTTTGTTTATACCGTTATATTGTTAGCCCTTGAAATTGGTAAGTTGTTAATAATTTATGAAAATAGTAGGGTCCGTGTATGTCGTCCGAATTTTAATTGTGTTTTATATTATCGTGACGCGACCTATTTCTATTGTTTTTTTTTGTTGATGTTTACCACTTTTATATTTCTTTGTTTGCTTTGTTTATAAAACGGATTATAAATGGCTCCTACGAATCCGCTCGCCGTATCCAGGGCCGGCATCCAAGGAGTTTTGCGTTGGCTTGCTTGTGCGGTCACATTAATAGACCGAGCCGACCGGGTAGGCGCGTTGCTAGCTCGGTATGGCGGGCTGGCAGCTCGGCTGCAAGACCTGGAGCGCCACGCCATGGAGTGTCGCGCGCATTATTTGGAGAACCCCCCAGCTGATGATGCCGTGTCGGAACAGCTGGAGCAGGATGTAGCCCAGGCCTATGAGCTGGCTGACCAGTTCACGGAGGCGGCTGAGAGGGCCCTGGCTGTTCGGAAGGGGGAGCCGGTTTTGAGCGGGGAGGTCAAACCTACCCCGACGGCGTTGCTAGGCCGATTGCCTACATTGGAGATTCCCACTTTTAATGGGGATCTGTCAGCCTGGATGGGCTTCATTAACCTGTTTGACAGCCTAGTGGATTCACGACGGGACTTATCCCCTAGTGAGAAGTTGGCCTATTTGCGCTCCTCCCTGCGAGGAGAGGCCAGCGCGGTGATCCAGCACCTGCTCATCAGTGACGACAACTACCAGGTGGCTCGCCAGCTTCTGGTTAGCAGGTACCAGAATGTCCGGTTACTGGCGGACACCCACGTGGCCACGATTTTGGCCCTCCCGCGAATCACGCGGGTACACCTGTTACGGAGGGAGTTGCTGAACCCGCTACTGTCAGCGGTCAACTCCCTAAGGCGATTGGACCTGCCGGTGGATCAGTGGTCCTTTATACTGCTGCACATAGTCCTCGCCAAATTGCCCGCTGAAATGAAGGGGCGTTTCGAGCAGAGGTACGGAGGCGACAGCGCCTCGTATCTCCCGCCCTTCGCGGACCTCCTTCGTTTTTTGGAGGACGAATGTAGGGTGACGGACCACCTGGAGCCCGCCCCGGTTCCAGGTGTTGGTCGTATGGTGGCGGCGAGGGAACAGCCCCGTCGCCCGACCAACCGCTATGCTGCCTTCCAGCAGTCCCCTCCCCCCGCACCGAGTGAGCGGTGCAGGTATTGCAGGGGAGATAGGCACGTGGTGCACGAATGTGCCAAATTTAGAGGCCTCCGCCCAGAGGGACGGAGGGCCGTTGCTAGACAGCGCCAATGGTGCTATAGGTGTTTGGGGGGACACATGCAGTCGGCGTGTCCCCAGACCGAGGATTGTCGTCTTTGCGGAGGGAGGCATCACCCCCTCCTTTGTTTGGACCGCAAGGACGCCGGGAGCGACCGGGGTTCGAATTCCTCGCGCACGGGCGGGGGCCCGGCAGCCCGGAACCGGTCCCCTAGAGATTCGGCGGGGCTTAGCCCCCCCGTTCAGTCCCCCCCGGAGAGGGGGAACTATAGGAGAGACGCCCCCGCCACGGGCGGGGGTAGGGGGGTACCACAAGAGTACGCCACGGTGGCGATGGGCACGGGCCCTATTTGCTACTCCCCCCCCCTAATGGAGAGGCCTCGATTGGGGTACTATGTACCGAGGCACGCCCCACACGGGTATTACCCTGCACCTAGGAATGCTGTTGGTCGGGGCCAGTATGTACCCGATTGGGACCCGCTCGCCCGGTACGAGCGTCCCACATTTGGCGCGCCGACTCAGGCGCGAGGGGGACAAGTACCCCCCCAAAATTTTTAATGACGCCCCTGTCGGACCCAACCACCCCTCCGGAGCTTGTGCTGTTGCCAACAGCCTCCGTGAATGTTTGGGGACCTAAGGGCAATGTTGTCACGGTGCGTGCCCTTTTGGACTCAGGTGCCCAGGGGTGCATAATGTCCAGGTGGCTTGTCCGACAGCTGGGTCTTTTGCTTGTGCCGCATCACGAAGCGGTACGGGGGGTGGGAGACTCGCGGATCCCTGATCCGATTGGTCGAGTTGAGTTCTCCTTCTCCCCCCACTTCGCGCCAAGGCCGAAGATCGGTGCTTCGGCGATAGTCTTTGATAAGGTGGTTGGACCACTCCCGCAAGTGCGAGTGCCGCCATCCACGATTGAGCTGACGTCTGGACTGGCTTTGGCTGATCCTTCCTTCCACCGACCGGGCCCAATACACTTGTTGATTGGTGCGGATGTCCTCGGTCGTGTACTGTGTGGAAGCAAGCGAGTTTTGCAGACAGCCGATCTTGTCGCCTTGTCCTCGTCGCTGGGTCATGTGGTGATGGGAAAGGTACCACAGACACCGGAGACCCCGTCGGTGGACCGCCAGACCATTGTCGGTTCTACTTTGTCCGACGTTCTCCAAAAGTTTTGGGAGGTGGAGGAACCTCCCACTGCCAAGCGGTTGGATCCGTTAGCCGAGGAGTGCGAATTGTTCTACCAGAACAACACTGGGCGCCTCCTCTCGGGTCGCTTGATTACCCGCTTGCCCTTCTTGGCGGTTCGCCCTCCTTTAGGGAGCTCCCGGCCGATGGCCGAGAAGAGATTGTTGTCCATGGAGCGTAGGATGGCCAGGGATCCCGCATTCAAGGAGAAGTATATAGACTTCATGCGGGAGTATTTGGACCTTGGGCACATGTCCATCTCGCAGTTGGACTGGCGTAATGTGGAACATTACTTCCTGCCACACCACGCTGTTTTGAAGACTTCCAATGGGAAGATCCGCGTGGTCTTTGATGGTTCAGCGCCCACGTCAACCGGAGTGTCGTTGAATCAGTGTCTGCATGCGGGGCCGAAGTTGCATCACGATGTCTGTGATGTTTTGACCAACTTCCGCCGGCACGCTGTCGTCTTTGTGGCCGATATCCGCATGATGTTCAGACAGACCGTGATTCACCCGGAGGATAGACGATACCAGCTCATCCTTTGGCGTGAGGATCCCCAGGACCCGATGTTGGCTTACGAGCTGAACACCAACACTTATGGTTTGCGGTCGAGCCCCTTTGTGGCGATCCGTTCGCTTTTGGAGCTCGCAGAGCGCGAACGGCTACGCTATCCCCGGGCATCTGCTCTTATTGAGGGGGGGGCCTTATTTGTCGACGATATCTGCACGGGGGCCTCGAGCTTAGATGAGGCTCTCGTCTTACGTGATGAGCTGATTGCGCTCTTGAGGGCTGGTGGCTATGAGTTGCGGAAGTGGCTGTCTAACTCACCGGACCTATTGGCAGATTTGCCTAAGGACCACCAGCAAGAGCCGCTCCTCTTTGAAAATCCGGAGACTCCAGACATGCTGTCTGTTTTGGGAGTCCAGTATCGACCAGTCCCGGATTTGTTCACATATAGATTGGAACTGCCAGACCCAAAGGTCTGGACTAAACGCACGGTGCTGTCCACTGTAGCCCGTACCTTTGATCCGAACGGTTGGCTCAGCCCTGTAGTGTTTTCGATGAAGTGCTTCCTACAGGAGCTCTGGGCTGCGGAATTGTCATGGGATGAGCCCCTCTCTGGTAGCCTCCTACGAGAGTGGGTGAGGTTCGTGTCATCCCTACCCGACGTCAATCGGGTTTGTATACCGAGGCAAATGCTGCCTTCGGGAAAGTTTAAAGCCTCCCTGCACGGCTTTTGTGACGCGTCCGAAAGCGGATATGCGGCAGCCGTTTACATCCGAACGGTGGATGCCGCAGGCGTTGTCGCCGTACACTTAGTTACGGCCAAGAGTAAGGTCGCCCCCCTTCGGACTAGGCTAACCATTCCGAAGTTGGAGTTGTCCGGCGCCACTCTCTTAGTACGGCTACTCAATCATGTTGCCGACACCTTGGGAAACGGTGTCGACTTGGAGTCGATATTTGCGTGGTCTGACAGCCAGGTCGTCCTTTGTTGGCTGAAGAGTTCAGTCCACACCCTTGAGGTTTTTGTGGCCAACCGGGTCTCACAAATTCAGACTTCAAAGGCCCCGTTGATTTGGCGCCACGTACCGGGCGAATTGAACCCCGCAGACTGTGCCTCCCGCGGCTGCGAGGCGCCTGAGTTAGTGGACCACCACCTATGGTGGAGTCCATCATGGTTGTTACGGCCTGAGCGCTCATGGCCTGCCACCCCGGCTGTGGCCAGAGTCCCAGACCTAGGCATGCGTGTTCACGCCGTGGAGACGGTGGCGGCTCCGCAGATGGAGTTTTTGTTAGACCGCTACAGTTCTCTTGATAAGTTGCTCGGCGTGACTGCTTGGATGAGGCGCTTTGTGCGAAATTGTCGCCAGCCTCAGGAGAAATCGTTGTCTCCGGTCCTCGCCCCACAAGAGCGGCAAGACGCTCTGTTGCATTGGTTGCGAGTGACGCAACAGCGAGAGTTTGAACCGGAGCTGAAAGCCCTGCGCTCAAGTAAGTCCAAGTTGAAGGGACCCTTGGTGCGGTTGAATCCCTTCTTGGACAGTACCGGATTGCTGCGTGTCGGAGGTAGGCTCAGACATGCCAACCTGCCGTACGGATCACGCCACCCTTTGTTGCTCCCCAAGGATGGACCGTTAGTTAGACTGTTGATTACAGACCGACATGTAAAGAATGCTCATGCCGGTTGTAATGCTTTGACCGCGCTCCTCCAACGAGAGTTCTGGATTTTGTCAGCGCGGAGAATAATCCGATCCGTTATTTTTCGTTGTCTCCCGTGTTATCGTTTGCGCGCCGATACGATGCAGCCCCAGATGGGTGATTTGCCTGCCGATCGAGTGAACGAATCGATGCCCTTCTCAGGAGTTGGAACGGATTTTGCGGGGCCATTTACCGTTAAGACATCGCGGCTTCGTAATGCTAGAACGGAAAAGGCTTACTTGTGTGTATTTGTTTGTTTGGCCACTAAAGCGGTCCACCTGGAGGTGGTTAGTGCCCTCACCACAGAAGCCTTTGTAGCCACGTTGAATCGTTTTGTGTCTCGCCGCGGAATGCCGTCGTTAATCAGGTCCGATTGTGGAACCAATTTCAAGGGCACCGATAGGTATTTAAAGGAAGTTTGTGAATTTTTGGATAGGAATAATTTTGAGATCGGATCCACACTCTCTCGCAGAGGGGTACGATGGCAGTACTCCCCGCCATCCTGCCCCCACTGGGGAGGGATTTTTGAAGCAACTGTAAAGGCCGCTAAAACTCACCTTCGTCGCGTTATTGGGGAGACGGTCCTCACGTTTGAGGAACTCGCGACCGTATTTTGTAAGGTTGAGGCGGTCCTCAACTCGCGTCCGTTGTGTCCGTTGTCTTCGGACGCGAATGATTTAGAGGCCCTTACGCCGGGCCATTTTTTGATTGGCAGACCGCTTAACGCCTTGCCGGAATATCCTTATTCCGAAGTGGCCTCCGGACGGCTCTCGCGATTTGAATTGCTCCAGCAGCTTACGCAGAGTTTTTGGCGCCGTTGGCATCTGGAGTATTTGCACATTTTGCAGCAACGCGTTAAGTGGTCGGATAGGACGACCCCACCCAAGACAGGAGACCTCGTGTTGGTAAAGGATCCAAACCTGCCGCCCCTCCGCTGGCGTTTAGGACGCATTGTTCAGCTTCATCCGGGGTCGGATGGTGTGCCCAGGTTTGCCGAGGTCCTGGTGGGGGACTCTGTTTTGAAGCGAGCGATCGCTACCCTCTCTCGCCTGCCCTTAGATTGAGTTGGCGGACAGTTTGCTACTGTCCGGGACGGGGGGATGTTCGCGCCGCGCTGCGAGCGGTGCGTTGTCATTGTCAAGGTCACGGGCGACACGCAATGCGCTCGGGCCGCGTGCAGACCAGTTGGCCGTAAGCAGCCGTGAGACAAGTTCGTGTGTTTCTGTAGCGACGTGCCGCGCAAGTTACCTACCCATATTGGGACCGAGATTTCGTTTTGCACCTACTAGGGCTCCGGTCGGGGTACGGACTTGTAACCCGTGTGTGTTCGCTTTGAAAAGCGCCGGGAAAGTTTTAGCTGCCTATTAGGGCATTGTGTAGTATAAGAGTGTTAGCTGTAAGAGTATCCCATCGGGGGTTGTGTGGAGATCGTTTTGCCCGGCGCGCGCCGGCGAGACAACGTTCAGCCCCCCTGGATTACGGACACTATTTTCTAGTAAGGTAGGACTAGTTTTAATTTACTTAATTTTGCATGAGAGACCTTCGTTTCAATAAACTGTGGAACACAGTAGATGTGGTCATCACAATTGTGCGTGATCATATATATTATTCGTTATCAAGTTCATGCAGACAGTTTCTTAAGAAATTTACTATGGGCTTAGATTGTTAAAAAATATGTCGGCGCCTGGCCGATATCAATAATTAGGTTCGTTATAACTCACAAGCTATTGTTATTTATTGCCTATAATATTTGAGTGTTACGGAAAATACCTCTTGTTAGGATTTAAGAGCCAAGTGTTAAGAAATTGATTTGACGTTCTGGGAACGAACGGTGTTATCACACACTGAATGTGGTCGAGGGCCCGCAATTAATAATGATTTATGAGACATTTATAAAAACTATGGGATGCGAACTTGTTGCATATGAGCTTTGGAGCTTGGCATTCGGTTTACAGACGTCGTACGGTTAAAGCGTGGCCCACGAACTCATAATTCGTTTCCTAAAACCTAGTCTTAGAAAGAATGTCAATAGGATATCTAGATCGTCACTTAAAGTCAGTGTTAATCGCAGTTACTAGATTTGATTAATATCAACCTTTTTGTAAAGCATTCGCTAGCGTTTCCCTTTGCCCACAATCATAAGCTCGTAATAAATAATGGTAACCCATCCTGATACAGTTCTAGGGCCTCACGCTGCGACAAATATATATTTATTATGTTTATTATCATCGATATATTATCATTACCACAGTCGACCTAAGAACATCACTAATGTTAGTTCCAAGTACTTTCGTATCTGCCTACAGCGCCAAAATGGCGATACTCAAATGATCACAAAAATATTTTACGTCAGCCAGTCCAGTGGTAGGTATAATAGAGGTCAGTGAGCCCGACGGATAAATAAAAATAAACTGATTTGATTCATAATTCATATTTGTTTCACAATTTGATTAACCATAAATTATTTGATCACAGACTACTAACTAAAGCCCCCAGTACAGGGGGCTTACCACAAGCTCTTATAGCAGTTATTTTTAAGCCTTAAAAAAAACTGCCCTGCTTATCGGTACCATGAACCATAACAATAGCAGCGCTGTTAGTCCTAGCACAGAATAAATAATAGTGGTCCTAGACACGAAGTTTGACTTACACCCACTTGCAGGAAGCTCCATTAAAGTTAATGCTTCATTAAGTCTATTGCTGTCACTTTTCGTTGTCAAGAAATAAAAAGTGACAGCAATAGATTTAATGAAGCATTAACTTTAATGGAGCTTCCTGCAATTGGGTGTTTATACTCTGAGGTAACTGGAGCTCTCACCCTGAATAAAAAAGTGCCGCCAGCAAATTTGACATTTATGTATGTAGTGGCTGTCAGCTGTCTCATATGACCATACGTATTTTTTTAAAGTGTAGGTGAGACGGAAGACAGCCACTGTGTTATTTGTGGTATTCAAAAAATTGTTCGTACTGCACTCTCCAGTTACCTCAGTATAAAGCATAAGTATTTAAGTCGAGCTTCATGGTCCTAGACGTTCACCCATGGAGATAGACTTAATACTGAGGTAACTGGAGAGTGCAGTACAAACACTTTTTTGTGACCACTAATTACACAGTGGCTGTCTTCCGTCTCACCTACACTTTAAAAAAATACGTATGGTCAAATGAGACAACTGACAGCCACTCCATACAAATGTCAAATTTGCTGGGTACACTTTTTTATTCAGGGTGAGAACTCCAGTTTCCTTGTACAAACTCCTTGCGTTCACCGGTCAAACAGCGTTGCTAAACGTACCATGAGCTTCTGAACTACTGCCGGTTATACCCGTCCCTCTCACTCTCCGGGCATGACAGAATCGAGTGAAAGAGACGGGTATAATTTGTAGGTGTCATGTTATCTGACCGAGTAGTACGAGAAAAATCCGCTTGCTATAGCACACTGTGTCGGGGCGCAGCGGGGCGGGGCGGGCCGCATCGCATCGCACACACGCAACAAAATCCGCGGCGGATTATGCGGCCCGCTGCGCCCCGGCATAGTGTGCGATAGTTCATATAAAATACATACGAGCGATTTGGACGGATTTTTGCGCTGCGGCCCGGCCCGCTGCGCCCCGACATAATGTGCGCGAACCTTAACTAGCGCCAAAAACGCGCCAGGCACGTGCAGAGTTATCTGACACACACTCTACCTCAGGCGTTGGAATCACCCATAGATTGGGTGTGGATTGGGTCAAAACCAAGTCAAAACTTAGTGACTGCAATTTCCTTACTTACTGCAATTGGCTATAATTAAGACCCCCATTTTGTTTCTGTGCCGCAAGTGAATCCCATTGGCTCAAATTAATACGGTCACTTTTGACGTATAGTTTAAGCAGTGTTGCCGGATCGGGGTGAATACCCTCAAATTCGGGGTTATTTTAGGCAGTGGAGGGCATTTTCGGGAGGAAGAGTTTTGACTTTGGGGGGATGTGGGGGATTTTTTCATGGCAAAAATGTTATTTTAAGTGTGTTTTAGCGCTTGGAACTGATTATATATAGCAATCAGTGTTCTTGGTGCAAGTGATCTACTCTGCCAAACTCTAAAAAAAGCTTATCGAGTAATCAGTGAGATATAAGAACGCCTTTTCAAGTGTTTCGGGTTGTTGTGGGGCTTTTTCTTAAAAATCAGTGATTTGGGGATTTCGGATTTTCGGGATTTCGGAGAATGCAACACGGGCATCTGGCAACACTGAGTTTATGTTTTTTACAAAATTCATTTCGGTTTTCTTTATTATTATTGCGTTCATTAACATTTCATTTTGTATTGTTTTTAGAAATAATGTATACGGTATTCGAAGGTGCCTACGGTACGTGAGTAAATACTATTTACGTAGTTTTATGTATCAATAATTCTGTAGGAAATTATACCTAAATTTGAGTTTGTTGTTTCAGGCAAATTCCAAGAGGCAACTTTGTATTTCATAGAACAAACCATAAGAAAATACTCAATACTCAATCATTTATTGCTAACTATAGTGTACATAAGGTGGTAAAAGCTTATAATCTAAAGATCAATATGGATCCTGTCGGTCGGGTACGCAACTTTGTGGAAGAGGAGAGGAAGCGCCTTTAAAAAATACAAAATACAGTTCACAATCAGGAGCAAAGAAGATTTTCAGAAAGTCATTAATGAAAGGTAATGTTTGTTTAATTTTTATATAAGAATGTACCTAACCTATGTATTAAATTAACTATTGATTAGTTTGTTGAAAAATCTTCATAATAATTTCAATATCCATTTAGCAGTGATATCATATTGAGATATTGTTCACGCCGCGCGTGATTCATTCATTCACGTGCATTCGTGGGTTCGCCGCCAAGCGCCGTCCGCGCAACACGGCACTCAGTTGGCCGTAAGCAGCCGCGAGACAAGTTCGTGTGTTTCTGTAGCGACGTGCCGCGCAAGTTACCTACCCATTTTGGGACCGAGATTCGTTTTGCACCTACTAGGGCTCCGGTCGGGGTACGGACGTGTAACCCGTGTGTGTTCGCTTTGAAAAGCGCCGGGAAAGTTTTAGCGGCCTATTAGGGCATTGTGTAGTATAAGAGTGTTAGCTGTAAGAGTATCCCATCGGGGGTTGTGTGGAGATCGTTTTGCCAGGGCGCGCGCGCGCCGGCGAGACAACGTCAGCCCCCCTGGATTACGGACACTATTTTAGTAAGGTAGGATTAGTTTAATTTACTTAATTTTTGCATGGGAAACCTTCGTTTCAATAAACTGTGGAACACAGTAGATGTGGTCATCACAATTGTGCGTGATCAAATTTTTGGTAGCAGAGCTTAGTTGATATAATTAATTTTCATAGTAAAAATAAAAAGCGTACCTAAAAAGAGTACCTAAAAATTATTTGTTTTTGTTGAAATCTCGAGGGTATTTGAAGATCCCGAGACGATTGAAGTACTAAGAAATTGTTCTAGTAAATTCTCGAAGCGAATGTTTCTTACTTGGTGGATCCGATAATAGATAGACACTTATATAATTGTTGTCACATACTAGTGTTTTGATACGAGTTTACTCGCCTAGATGTGTATATTTTTTTTGTGTGTCCGGATTTATTTGACGAATAGTTCGTTCGAAAGTGTGTTTATTAGTATCACATACTAGTGATTTGATACGAGTTTACTCGCCTAGATGTGTATATTTTTTTTTGTTTGTCGGGATTTATTTGACGAATAGTTTCGTTCGAAAGTGTTGTTTATTAGTACCACATACTAGTGTTTGTTCCGAGTCCGCTTGCCTAGTTAAAAAAGTGGAACTAGTTTAATTATTAGTAGTATTAAATTACGAGTAGGTATTATTATTAAAAATAGTTTTGTTTTCGTTTGTTGATAACGGTTTAGTAGTTGATTTGCGAGGTATGCCATACCGTTAATCCTATACGTTTTGTTTATACCGTTATATTGTTAGCCCTTGAAATTGGTAAGTTGCTAATAATTTATGAAACTAGTAGGGTCCGTGTATGTCGTCCGAATTTTAACCCTTGAACCCCGTTGGGGCCAATTCTGACCACGCATATAGCTGTCAACGTTCACTCAAACCCGGGGCGGCCAATATTGACCAGGCGCCGGCCGGCACAGATTACTTGTGTTTTATATTATCGTGACGCGACCTATTTCTATTGTTTTTTTTGTTGATGTTTACCACTTTTATATTTCTTTGTTTGCTTTGTTTATTAAACGGCTTATAAATGGCTCCTACGAATCCGACCGCCGTATCCAGGGCTGGCATCCAAGGAGCTTTGCGTTGGCTTGCTTGTGCGGTCACATTAATAGACCGAGCCGACCGGGTAGGCGCGTTGCTAGCTCGGTATGGCGGGCTGTCAGCTCGGCTGCAAGACCTGGAGCGCCACGCCATGGAGTGTCGCGCGTATTATTTAGAGAACCCCCCAGCTGATGATGCCGTGTCGGAACAGCTGGAGCAGGATGTAGCCCAGGCCTATGAGCTGGCTGACCAGTTCACGGAGGCGGCTGAGAGGGCCCTGGCTGTTCGGAAGGGGGAGCCGGTTTTGAGCGGGGAGGTCAAACCTACCCCGACGGCGTTGCTAGGCCGATTGCCTACCTTGGAGATTCCCACTTTTAATGGGGATCTGTCAGCCTGGATGGGCTTCATTAATTTGTTTGACAGTTTGGTGGATTCACGACGGGACTTATCCCCTAGTGAGAAGTTGGCCTATTTGCGCTCCTCCCTGCGAGGAGAGGCCAGCGCGGTAATCCAGCACCTGCTCATCAGTGACGACAACTACCAGGTGGCTCGCCAGCTTCTGGTTAGCAGGTACCAGAATGTCCGGTTACTGGCGGACACCCACGTGGCCACGATTTTGGCCCTCCCGCGAATCACGCGGGTACACCTGTTACGGAGGGAGTTGCTGAACCCGCTACTGTCAGCGGTCAACTCCCTAAGGCGATTGGACCTGCCGGTGGATCAGTGGTCCTTTATACTGCTGCACATAGTCCTCGCCAAATTGCCCGCTGAAATGAAGGGGCGTTTCGAGCAGAGGTACGGAGGCGACAGCGCCTCGTATCTCCCGCCCTTCGCGGACCTCCTTCGTTTTTTGGAGGACGAATGTAGGGTGACGGACCACCTGGAGCCCGCCCCGGTTCCAGGTGTTGGTCGTATGGTGGCGGCGAGGGAACAGCCCCGTCGCCCGACCAATCGCTATGCTGCCTTCCAGCAGTCCCCTCCCCCCGCACCGAGTGAGCGGTGCAGGTATTGCAGGGGAGATAGGCACGTGGTGCACGAATGTGCCAAATTTAGAGGCCTCCGCCCAGAGGGACGGAGGGCCGTTGCGAAACAGCGCCAATGGTGCTATAGGTGTTTGGGGGGACACATGCAGTCGGCGTGTCCCCAGACCGAGGATTGTCGTCTTTGCGGAGGGAGGCATCACCCCCTCCTTTGTTTGGACCGCAAGGACGCCGGGAGCGACCGGGGTTCGAATTCCTCGCGCACGGGCGGGGGCCCGGCAGCCCGGAACCGGTCCCCTAGAGATTCGGCGGGGCTTAGCCCCCCCGTTCAGTCCCCCCCGGAGAGGGGGAACTATAGGAGAGACGCCCCCGCCACGGGCGGGGGTAGGGGGGTACCACAAGAGTACGCCACGGTGGCGATGGGCACGGGCCCTATTTGCTACTCCCCCCCCCTAATGGAGAGGCCTCGATTGGGGTACTATGTACCGAGGCACGCCCCACACGGGTATTACCCTGCACCTAGGAGTGCTGTTGGTCGGGGCCAGTATGTACCCGATTGGGACCCGCTCGCCCGGTACGAGCGTCCCACATTTGGCGCGCCGACTCAGGCGCGAGGGGGACAAGTACCCCCCCAAAATTTTTAATGGCGCCCCTGTCGGACCCAACCACCCCTCCGGAGCTTGTGCTGTTGCCAACAGCCTCCGTGAATGTTTGGGGACCTAAGGGCAATGTTGTCACGGTGCGTGCCCTTTTGGACTCAGGTGCCCAGGGGTGCATAATGTCCAGGTGGCTTGTCCGACAGCTGGGTCTTTTGCTTGTGCCGCATCACGAAGCGGTACGGGGGGTGGGAGACTCGCGGATCCCTGATCCGATTGGTCGAGTTGAGTTCTCCTTCTCCCCCCACTTCACGCCAAGGCCGAAGATCGGTGCTTCGGCGATAGTCTTTGATAAGGTGGTTGGACCACTCCCGCAAGTGCGAGTGCCGCCATCCACGATTGAGCTGACGTCTGGACTGGCTTTGGCTGATCCTTCCTTCCACCGACCGGGCCCAATACACTTGTTGATTGGTGCGGATGTCCTCGGTCGTGTACTGTGTGGAAGCAAGCGAGTTTTGCAGACAGCCGATCTTGTCGCCTTGTCCTCGTCGCTGGGTCATGTGGTGATGGGAAAGGTACCACAGACACCAGAGACCCCGTCGGTAGACTGCCAGACCATTGTCGGTTCTACTTTGTCCGACGTTCTCCAAAAGTTTTGGGAGGTGGAGGAACCTCCCACTGCCAAGCGGTTGGATCCGTTAGCGGAGGAGTGCGAATTGTTCTACCAGAACAACACTGGGCGCCTCCTCTCGGGTCGCTTGATTACCCGCTTGCCCTTCTTGGCGGTTCGCCCCCCTTTAGGGAGCTCCCGACCGATGGCCGAGAAGAGATTGTTGTCCATGGAGCGTAGGATGGCCAGGGATCCCGCATTCAAGGAGAAGTATATAGACTTCATGCGGGAGTATTTGGACCTTGGGCACATGTCCATCTCGCAGTTGGACTGGCGTAATGTGGAACATTACTTCCTGCCACACCACGCTGTTTTGAAGACTTCCAATGGGAAGATCCGCGTGGTCTTTGATGGTTCAGCGCCCACGTCAACCGGAGTGTCGTTGAATCAGTGTCTGCATGCGGGGCCGAAGTTGCATCACGATGTCTGTGATGTTTTGACCAACTTCCGCCGGCACGCTGTCGTCTTTGTGGCCGATATCCGCATGATGTTCAGACAGACCGTGATTCACCCGGAGGATAGACGATACCAGCTCATCCTTTGGCGTGAGGATCCCCAGGATCCGATGTTGGCTTACGAGCTGAACACCAACACTTATGGTTTGCGGTCGAGCCCCTTTGTGGCGATCCGTTCGCTTATGGAGCTCGCAGAGCGCGAACGGCTACGCTATCCCCGGGCATCTGCTCTTATTGAGGGGGGGGCCTTATTTGTCGACGATATCTGCACGGGGGCCTCGAGCTTAGATGAGGCTCTCGTCTTACGTGATGAGCTGATTGCGCTCTTGAGGGCTGGTGGCTATGAGTTGCGGAAGTGGCTGTCTAACTCACCGGACCTCTTGGCAGATTTGCCTAAGGACCACCAGCAAGAGCCGCTCCTCTTTGAAAATCCGGAGACTCCAGACATGCTGTCTGTTTTGGGAGTCCAGTATCGACCAGTCCCGGATTTGTTCACATATAGATTGGAACTGCCAGACCCAAAGGTCTGGACTAAACGCACGGTGCTGTCCACTGTAGCCCGTACCTTTGATCCGAACGGTTGGCTCAGCCCTGTAGTGTTTTCGATGAAGTGCTTCCTACAGGAGCTCTGGGCTGCGGAATTGTCATGGGATGAGCCCCTCTCTGGTAGCCTCCTACGAGAGTGGGTGAGGTTCGTGTCATCCCTACCCGACGTCAATCGGGTTTGTATACCGAGGCAAATGCTGCCTTCGGGAAAGTTTAAAGCCTCCCTGCACGGCTTTTGTGACGCGTCCGAAAGCGGATACGCGGCAGCCGTTTACATCCGAACGGTGGATGCAGCAGGCGTTGTCGCCGTACACTTAGTTACGGCCAAGAGTAAGGTCGCCCCCCTTCGGACTAGGCTAACCATTCCGAAGTTGGAGTTGTCCGGCGCCACTCTCTTAGTACGGCTACTCAATCATGTTGCCGACACCTTGGGAAACGGTGTCGACTTGGAGTCGATATTTGCGTGGTCTGACAGCCAGGTCGTCCTTTGTTGGCTGAAGAGTTCAGTCCACACCCTTGAGGTTTTTGTGGCCAACCGGGTCTCACAAATTCAGACTTCAAAGGCCCCGTTGATTTGGCGCCACGTACCGGGCGAATTGAACCCCGCAGATTGTGCCTCCCGCGGCTGCGAGGCGCCTGAGTTAGTGGACCACCACCTATGGTGGAGTCCATCATGGTTGTTACGGCCTGAGCGCTCATGGCCTGCCACCCCGACTGTGGCCAGAGTCCCAGACCTAGGCATGCGTGTTCACGCCGTGGAGACGGTGGCGGCTCCGCAGATGGAGTTTTTGTTAGACCGCTACAGTTCTCTTGATAAGTTGCTCGGCGTGACTGCTTGGATGAGGCGCTTTGTGCGAAATTGTCGCCAGCCTCAGGAGAAATTGTTGTCTCCGGTCCTCGCCCCACAAGAGCGGCAAGACGCTCTGTTGCATTGGTTGCGAGTGACGCAACAGCGAGAGTTTGAACCGGAGCTGAAAGCCCTGCGCTCAAGTAAGTCCAAGTTGAAGGGACCCTTGGTGCGGTTGAATCCCTTCTTGGACAGTACCGGATGGCTGCGTGTCGGAGGTAGGCTCAGACATGCCAACCTGCCGTACGGATCACGCCACCCTTTGTTGCTCCCCAAGGATGGACCGTTAGTTAGACTGTTGATTACAGACCGACATGTAAAGAATGCTCATGCCGGTTGTAATGCTTTGACCGCGCTCCTCCAACGAGAGTTCTGGATTTTGTCAGCGCGGAGAATAATCCGATCCGTTATTTTTCGTTGTCTCCCGTGTTATCGTTTGCGCGCCGATACGATGCAGCCCCAGATGGGTGATTTGCCTGCCGATCGAGTGAACGAATCGATGCCCTTCTCAGGAGTTGGAACGGATTTTGCGGGGCCATTTACCGTTAAGACATCGCGGCTTCGTAATGCTAGAACGGAAAAGGCTTACTTGTGTGTATTTGTTTGTTTGGCCACTAAAGCGGTCCACCTGGAGGTGGTTAGTGCCCTCACCACAGAAGCCTTTGTAGCCACGTTGAATCGTTTTGTGTCTCGCCGCGGAATGCCGTCGTTAATCAGGTCCGATTGTGGAACCAATTTCAAGGGCACCGATAGGTATTTAAAGGAAGTTTGTGAATTTTTGGATAGGAATAATTTTGAGATCGGATCCACACTCTCTCGCAGAGGGGTACGATGGCAGTACTCCCCGCCATCCTGCCCCCACTGGGGAGGGATTTTTGAAGCAACTGTAAAGGCCGCTAAAACTCACCTTCGTCGCGTTATTGGGGAGACGGTCCTCACGTTTGAGGAACTCGCGACCGTATTTTGTAAGGTTGAGGCGGTCCTCAACTCGCGTCCGTTGTGTCCGTTGTCTTCGGACGCGAATGATTTAGAGGCCCTTACGCCGGGCCATTTTTTGATTGGCAGACCGCTTAACGCCTTGCCGGAATATCCTTATTCCGAAGTGGCCTCCGGACGGCTCTCGCGATTTGAATTGCTCCAGCAGCTTACGCAGAGTTTTTGGCGCCGTTGGCATCTGGAGTATTTGCACATTTTGCAGCAACGCGTTAAGTGGTCGGATAGGACGACCCCACCCAAGACTGGAGACCTCGTGTTGGTAAAGGATCCAAACCTGCCGCCCCTCCGCTGGCGTTTAGGACGCATTGTTCAGCTTCATCCGGGGTCGGATGGTGTGCCCAGGTTTGCCGAGGTCCTGGTGGGGGACTCTGTTTTGAAGCGAGCGATCGCTACCCTCTCTCGCCTGCCCTTAGATTGAGTTGGCGGACAGTTTGCTACTGTCCGGGGCGGGGGGATGTTCACGCCGCGCGTGATTCATTCATTCACGTGCATTCGTGGGTTCGCCGCCAAGCGCCGTCCGCGCAACACGGCACTCAGTTGGCCGTAAGCAGCCGCGAGACAAGTTCGTGTGTTTCTGTAGCGACGTGCCGCGCAAGTTACCTACCCATTTTGGGACCGAGATTCGTTTTGCACCTACTAGGGCTCCGGTCGGGGTACGGACGTGTAACCCGTGTGTGTTCGCTTTGAAAAGCGCCGGGAAAGTTTTAGCGGCCTATTAGGGCATTGTGTAGTATAAGAGTGTTAGCTGTAAGAGTATCCCATCGGGGGTTGTGTGGAGATCGTTTTGCCAGGGCGCGCGCGCGCCGGCGAGACAACGTCAGCCCCCCTGGATTACGGACACTATTTTAGTAAGGTAGGATTAGTTTAATTTACTTAATTTTTGCATGGGAAACCTTCGTTTCAATAAACTGTGGAACACAGTAGATGTGGTCATCACAATTGTGCGTGATCAGATATACTATTAGGTACTGCTTTACAGTTGGGACACATTTAACTAGTTTCAATTGTGTGGAGTTAGTAAAGTTGTTAATACTAAATTGAGAGAAAATAACAATGTAATTCAATAAATTTGTCGAAGCATTTAAAACTGACTTATCAGCAACTTCATATTTCTGACTAACGGAATAGAATTATAAGAAATGTTCCGGCAGGAAAATAAATGATTGTGGTGTCGGTACGAATGACGGTTTATTGTGATTGTCTTATGACTGTGTTATTATAACTGTTACTGCTACTATCTTAGATCTTACTTATACACACTATACACATCTTATAAGTCTATGCACAAAGCTTACCTATTTATTTACTATTATCTAGAAACGTTGATTATCCATAACTTAATATGTGCATACCGGCACAACAAACAATGTGCTTTAGCCACACTACTCTTTCTTGATTTACAAACTATTCAGCTTTCACTTATTTGTTTATGAAATGTTGTGGCAGTAAGAACAATATCTAAAATCTATACTTAGTAACAAAATCTAATCTTTTCAGATAACTGAGTGTCAACGAGATTCATGGAGTGCTGCGAAGATACCCGTGTCTGCCTATTTCTGCGGTAATAAATTATCAAAACAATAATTATGGTGCAAATTACTACTGTTAGTTGCTATATTATTACATACTGTATTATATTGTTTAACTATTTTAAGTTATTGTGTATTGCATTGAAAGCAATAGCGTTTGTGCGTAAAAAATATTTGCAAGCAGTTTAAGTTTTCTTTTATTGGCTATTAAAGTGTTTAGCACCCAGTTGCAGAAAGCTCCATTAAAGTTAATGCTTCACTAAATCTATTGCTGTCACTTTTTCGTTGTCAAGAAAATAAGTGGCAGCAATAGATTTGATGAGAGCTTTCTTCAACTGAGTGTTTAATATTCTTAGTTTATGTATAAATTCAATGTAAGTAAGAGTAATAATTTCATTACTCTCATTCTTTGCCTTGTATGTAAATCTTAACTTACACTTAATATGTACTTTGTATTTAATAAAATAAACTATGTAGAGTAATAAACGCCTTTTTATATCAACAAATGAGTTTTTTTACTTGCAGAATTTATTTAAAAATTAACATCACTAGGGTTGTTACTAAATGTCGATGATTTACACATTTATCGATAACGTATCAAGGGAGTCGATAGTATTGACAGCACTATGTTGTCAAAATCAACGGGGAAAGCTGTCATTCACTAACAAACAGCCGCTATAAGGCTTGATTCCTATCTGTACTAGTCTATATAATTTGTGCTCTACCTCAGTTACTCACTCGGCCCACAAATTATACTCGGCCCAGTTTTTCCGTATATACAATAGTAGATTTCATTACAAGTGCGGAAAGCCTGTCATTGCAAAGAGTTCCGACAAATGTCTACCCGAGCCGAGGCGCAGCCGAAGGTGAGGGTTGACAGTCGGAACAAGTTGCAATGACGGTTCCGCACGTGTACTGAACAACTATTTTTTAATACAGTTGCGAAAAAATTAAGCAATTTAATAAAATAATAAAATACATGAACTCAACTAACTAATCGTAAGGCCACGTTCGCACGGACGTAATATTATCGCGCGTTGAAGCGATTTTTTGACGCCTTGAAACAGAACTTATGGACTTTCCCTAATCCGTTCACACGCGAGCGATTTGTTTACGCGGCGTTATTTTATCGCACATTGCCCGATTGACGGCGCGACGCGATGGACGCGATGGAAATACAACATACGGGCAGCCCTATTGGCGTTCATACAAGCGTTTTTTTAACGCTACCTACTGTCAGTGGGTAACTATTTTTACGTCATTAGGTTTATTTTCATTTAGGTGATACCTACCTAAATAACCCAAGGACTCATTTGGGAATCTTGTCGCTGTATATTTTATTAGGGCCAACAAATAAGCAGTAGTTCATCAAATGAGCTGATTGACATCCTCATATTAATCGAAGAATTTTTGAGGAAATCGTTGAAGCTTGCTGTACCGAGTGTAAAATTTACCAGTAAGATAACTCTCTCTGAATGAAGAGGATGAAATCAGTACTGCCTTCTATTTGCTTATCGTTTCTTAATATACCAAACGGCGATTGCCAAGATGTCGTCCGAATTCATGATAGGTACGCCTGCAGTCCGCACCGTGTGAGCACAAAACGCCAAGCGATTTTTTTACGTCTATGCGAACACCTCTGGTTCCTAGGCGTTGACGTTGCGATATCGCCCCGCTAACGCAACCACAAATTATATAGACTAGTACAGATAGGAATCAAGCCTTATAGCGGCCGTTTGTTAGTGAATGACGGACCCCGATTAGATTTTGACAACATAGTGCTGCCAGAACTATCGACCCTTGATTCGTTATCGATAGTTGTGCAAATCATCGACGTTTGGTACAACCCTAGTAATATACTATTTTAAATTCTGCTCAAATAAAAAAGACATTTGATGAAAGAAGGCATTTATTACTTGACATTATAATTTTATCAAATACAAAGTACATAAGTATAAGTTGAGATTTATACAAGACAAAGAATGAGAGTAATGAAATTACTTACTAAATTGACTTTATAGATAAACTAAGAAATATAAATAGGTACTTTATCAGCTACAAGAAAAATTAAACTGCTTGCAAATATTTATTATGCACAAATGCTAATGCTATTTTTCCTAGTAGTTTTATATAGTATCTGCCATTTCATTATTCACTGTTAATATCACTTTAGTTTCAATGCAAGACGCAATAACCTAATTCTAATAGTTAAACATTTAATGCAGTAAGTAATCAATATAGCAACTAACAGCAGTAATTTGCACCATAATTCTGATTTGATAACTTATAACCGCAAGAATAGGCAGACACGGGCATCTTCGCAGCACTCCACGAACCTCGTTGAGACTCAAGTTATCTGAAAAGATTAGATTTGGTTAGTATAGATTCGACATATTATTACTATAATCTGCCATAACATTTTATAACTAAATAAGTGATAGTTGAACTGAAAAGTTTGTAAATCAAGAAAGAGTAGTGTGTATATTTCATATTTCATATAAAGCACATTTTGTTTGTTGTGCCGCTATGCACAAGTTATAGTTAATAACTGTTATTAAGTAGATAAGCTTTGTACATAGACTGATGAGAGGTAGTATATATAATTAAGTAAGATCTAAGATAGTAGGTAGCAGTAACAGTTATAACATACCTAGTCATAAGACAATCACAATAAACCATCATTCGTACCGACAACAATCATATATTATCCCACCGGTACATTGGTTATAATTCTGTTCTGTTTGTCAGAATCAGAAATATGAATTTGATGATAAGGCATTTTAAATGTTTTGACAAAGTTATTGAATTACTTACACTGTTATTTTCTCTTGACTTGGTATTAACAACTTCACTAAATTGAAACGTGTTAAATGTGACAACTGATTATTTAAATTTAATCCCAAGTAATCTACTGTGCTTTATCATAATACCATATGATATCACTTCTAAATGTATATTGAAAATGTATATTTTTTAACAAAACTAATCAATAATTAATTACACATACCTACTTACATTCATATAAAAAGAATAAACAAACATTACCTACCTTTCATTCATAACTTCTTCTTCAACATGTCAATGACAAGTACAAAATCATATGTTGTTGGCCCAAAACTGTGCCACTCTCACCGCATTATCTGCAGCCAACATGAGGTCCTCACGCGTGCAGGTGTCCGGGCATGCATGCAGAGCAATCAATGAGGTGGGCCATGGTCTGTGGAGTGTAACCACACCTGCACGCGAGATCCGTGTTACTGGTGAAGCCCCACCTGGACAGGTTGTCTTTACTTCGACCAACTTGGGTACGGAGTCTATTTAAAGATCTCCATAATGATCTGGGAAGTTCAAGGCCAGGAGGGAGCTTTTCCTGGATGTGCTCATCCAGGAAAAGCTATGGGTGTGGAAGGGTAGCAGAGTTTTCCCACAGTTTAACTTTGGTTAAAGAGGCCTCCGTGGTGCCAGGCATGACGCACTTGTAAAAACTATTGCGACTCTTTAGCCTTTGATAAATTTCATAACTTTCTGAGAAACCGAATCTTCTTTACTCCGGTTAAGTTGTGAACTGTATTTTCTTTTGTTTTGGTTAGTTTTAAGAAATACAAAGTTGCCTCTTGGAATTACCTAAAACAACAAAACTCAAATTTAAGTTAATGTAATAAATAATTGATACATAAAACTACGTAAATAGATTTACTTACGTGTACCGAAGGCATCTTCGAATAATGTATCCATATTTCTGTAAAGAAATATCTGAGAAAAAGTGGAAAAACATCTAAAGAATACTAGAAAACGGAAATGAGTAAAAAAACACAAACTAAATAAACGTCATCTTGAAATTCTTGAAAAAAGTGACAGCCTTAATTTTAGCCAATGGGGGCACCCCAACAAAATGGCGGTCTTAATTATAGCCAATGAATGGGTATCGGGGCTACCGGCCACTAAGTATTAACCTATTCTATGGGTGATTCCAACGCCTGAACGCAACGCCTTTCTGCACGCCCGTGCGAACGAGGCCTAAAAGAATATAAGCAGAGACTTTTTTTTTGTTTTCATCACCCATTCTGGGTTGGCAAAGGAAACTATGATCATACAGCCAAGGCTTCAGTAGAATTTTTTTATTGATATGAAATGAAAATTAAATTAAATGAGATGAAATTAAATGAAACCTAACAAAAGCAATCCGAATCCTACAGGAGCGCCTTTCCTTATTTCTCTCTTTTACCACATCGTTTTCCATTAAAGCCACATTATTGCACTAATTCCACCATACTAAGTACCTACCACAATATAAACCAGAAAAAACTAATTTAGAAAATTAAGAAATAAGGTCCCTCATTTTCTTTTCACTTACTTGCGCAAACTCCTTTAAGCAGATACTATGGTAAATAGTGCACGTCATACCATATTTAGTAATCTGTGGTCATACAGCCAATTTTATGTATTTTTTATATTCATAAATTTAATTTGGCCGATACTAATATTAATTTAATGTATAATTAAAATTACTTTTAAATCTGATATTGAAACAAATTAGTAGCTTCTTTTTAGAAATATTTGCATGAATCATAAAAACTTCTATGATTTTTTTTTGTAAAAACTTCGTGGTTGGTTTTTTCTTTTTAATAGACAATATTTTGACAGTTGGGAAAGAAAACGACGCACGAGTTCGGGAAAGGTAAAGAAAAAGTTCGAGTGTGTAAATAGCCCACATCATAGAGTAACTTCTTGCCCACATCCCGAACGCTATACGTCCCTGCAATACGCCACTTTTTGAGCAACTGTATTAAAAAGGTACTTTGTGGCCCAGTTCACTGGGCCTCCTTGTGAGTAATATTATTCTATGCACTGGGCCGAGCTGCTCGACTAATGTAAACTATGCTTAGTAGTATTGAGTTCACATCATTGAGTTGAGATTGAGTAGAGCTGTCAAAAATATTGTGATTTATTTATTTGTGCAAAAAATGCAAGAAAGTCAGATTGTGAATAAAATAAACACAACACAAAGCAAGCTATGCATAAGCTGACTTATCTATGTTCTTAAGGAAGAAGGAGAAGAGAGTAATCACTACGTAAAAAATGCCTCGTTGCGTGATAGTTAACTGCAAAAGCTCAAAAGTTTTGAGCACCCAAAGACAGGAACATATTTCCTATCACAGGTAAGTTATTTTAAAATTAAATTATGCGTAAATTAATTTTTTTTAAAAAATTTAAGTAGGTATTCCATGCTGTGATTCCCGGAATATACCTGTAACTATAGATTATCAGTAGGTACATAAAGACCATATCTATACCACAGATAATATAATACTATACTATATTATAAAGAGGAAAGATTTGATTGTTTGTGTGTTTGCATCGAATAGGCTCCGAAACTACTAGACCGATTTAGAAAATTGTTTGACCACTAAAAAGCTACATTCTTCCCAAGTAACATAGGCTATATTTATCTTGATATTCCCACGGGAACGGGTGCCACGCGGGTAAAACTATGAGGATCCGCTAGTTATTAATAATAATAACACCACCCTAAAAAAACTATATTCACACATTGAGTTCTAATCTACTAATTTATTCACATTACGTAGCCGCATTTGCTTTGAGCATTTGATTGGGAAAAAAGTAGTATCCTTTGCCGTGTATTAAATGACGTTTTATTAATAGACATGTTACACTTGAATAAATTGCATTTTAAAATGGCGAATTTGTTTTTCATGACATACAAGAAACAAAAAACAAGCACAAGTAGTCAAAATATATTTATCTCTTCCTAACAACAGGCATTTCCGAATATCTATCATTTTTTCACCAAAAATATTGTTAGTCAGAGACATATATACACAAACCCCCACTGTCAAAAAGAGATAAACAATTATTGCAAGCACTGTCTTATGTGTCAGTTTTCTGTCTCTTTCATGCGTTCACAAAACTTTACAAGCTTACTCGCTCGTGCATGTCGAACTGGCAACAGCGCAAAAGTCATCACTAATTATTTAATTTTTAATTGAAATTTATAATTTCAATAATTATGTATGAAATGAATCAATTTTCTTGTCTTTTAAAGATCCGGCATAGATTTTGCAACTTCTCTAAACACAGGAAGGCATTAAGTTTATTATTTGAGGCGTAATGGAAAAATTGTTACAGCGCGTTGCCACGATAAGGGTGTGTGTGACTGAGTAAACTTCGGGCAATTACCTTACTTTTTCGTCGCCACTTTTTAGTTCAGATAACGTATCTACATATAAAATATCATTGCGTGTATTATGCCGATATTACACGGTTCAACCAAATTAATTCACTTGGTTGAAAGCTACTGCTGTTTACATGTATCTTTAAAAGTGACCTATCTAAATTATAAAGAGAACAGAGTGAACTATTCATTTTGCATTGCTTGAAAATGTTTACCAATCAAATCAGGTAGCATTCAACTTTCATTTAATTGCATTAAAAATTGAACGCTAAAGTGAGTGTAACTTTCAACACAATTGAATGTGGTTGAACATTGCCATTGAATAATTCATTTTTACGTTTACATTGTTCAATTTGGTTGCTCCATAAAAGGCAGAAGTGAACTGAATAATATCGCCATATGTTATGAGACAATGAATATCTGAACAAGCGATACTGTCGCGCACCGCTTCGACTAATGAAATTCGTGCTAGAGCCCCTGCAGTCAGACTGTCAGATAACACTACGCGTGACTGGGGCATTTTTGGCGCTTGTTACAGTACATTTTTAGTTCTAAGGTTAAGGTAATTTAAGGGCCTTGTACACTTATCCTAATTCAGCATCTGAATTTAGAATTTAGGAAAGAAAGCAATTTGGAAGATTCTGATAAGACTTATCTAAATTCAGCATCTGAATTTAGATTTTGGAAATTTATGGTAGCTTTTGTCATCTACATAATATATTTTTATAAACACTCGGCAATACTTGAAGCCCTTCACATGTCTCACATTTTTGTTACAACAATTTTTATCGATTTTGTCCCACAAATCCTTACTTCCTTACTTTCCTTACTTATATTATAAATGCGTCTCTGTCTGTCTGTGTGTTACACAATCACACCTAAACTACTGAACCGATTTGAATGAATTTTGGTACAGAGATAGTCTAGAGCATGAGATAGGCTACTTTTTATTCCTGAAAAATATCACCTTCCCGCGGGATAACGTCGTGTAGTACACGCGGGCGAAGCCGCGGGCGGAAGGCTAGTAGGGCATAAACATAACTAGCGGCCGCCCGCGGTTTCACCCGCGTGGTTCCCGTTCCCGTGGGAATATCGGGATAAAAAGTACATATAAACCGTCCTCTTGAATCACTCTATCTATTAAAAAAAAACGCATCAAAATCCGTTGCGTAGTTTCAAAGATTTAAGCATACAAAGGGACATAGGGAAAGAGAAAGCGACTTTGTTTTATACTATGTAGTGATGATACAGACATACATTGAGTGAGATAGACCACAAAAGTTTAGTTACCTTGCGTGTAAAAAGTTTGATCCATGGTCAAAGTTTTGTCCAACCTAAGTCAGTCCGCTTGAGACTATAGTTAATTCTGCAGTGCTTTCTTGCAAGAGCTCGTCAAAAACAGTTGGGCGAGAAAATTGAGATATTTCCTTTCATGGGTATGTACTTTTGAACATAACTAACCCCTGCTTTAATATTTAATGAATTAATTTAAGATCAGTATCACTTGTACCATGATAATTACGTAGTGAACGTATAGCTACGCCAAAACTTTCATTGCGGGTTTTTAATGACGTTTTTATTGTATAGTAAGCCTTGTAAACACGCAATGAAAATCGGATCTGTCGATACTATTGTATCCACTGAACTTCAGGGTAGAAGCATTTTATCATCCCTCTGTCCGTTTAAAAGAATAGTGTTGTATGTTTCGATATTTTTACTCGATTCTAACAAACTAAGAAGGCGGAATGAGACTCGATTTTCGAAACTGTGGAATGAGGTTGTTTTATGTGATCAATAAACAAAGTTTTTCCTTGCATCCAACCAAAGTTTAATAGGTGAAAGCTTGTATTGTCCTTAAATACAGGGTATGAAAACGTATGTATACGTGCCACGTATTCTGTCCATTATTACGGAGTTTTTTCTGTACTGGGCCATACCTGGGACTCTTTTGATTACGGAGATATCAAGTGTCAAAGTCAAAATATTGTAACTTTAGTTACACCTGCCGGATTGTTTGAAGGCTTCGGAACCTTTTATGTATGCTGATAACCTGAAGATATGCAAAATAATAGACTCTACAGATGACTGCATTGAACTACAAAATGAAATTAATAGCCTCGTGCGCTGGTGCTCCTTGAACCAAATGACTCTCAATGCATCTAAATGCTTTCATGTCAAGTACTCTCGCAAAATAAAAATAGTTCCTTGGAACTACCGTATCGGAGATCTAGTGATTTAAGAATTGTAGCAAATCAAAGATTGGGGCGTAATCTTTGACAGAAAATTAACATTTATTCCTCACTTGGACAGTATACATATAACGCGGGCAAATAAAATGTTAGGATTTATTATTAGAAATGCTAAGGTCTTTCGTAGAGTAACACAGTCAAAATTCAATTGTATAACAGCTTAGTTCGTAGCATTCTAGAGTATGCAAGTGTTGTATGGAGGCAGCACTTTGCTACGCACTACCTAAGGTTAGAACGGGTGCAGAAAAGATTTATATGACACTTAGCTTACGCTAACGGCATCTCAAAAAAGTTTAGAAGAACCTCATATGCAAATAGACTGAATCATTTTAAAATGCAATCTTTGGTTTGTCGTAGCGATTAGGCTGACATCCGTTTCTCCTGGAAAATATTTAATGATAAAATTGACTGTCCACAATTGCTTTCATTGTTTAAATTTCGTGCCCCTAACAAATACCCACGTAATCAAATAACACCACTATGCCCTCCACTGCGTAGGACTGTCTTTGGTGCTAACTCACCAGTACCAAGATTCTGCAAGCTTGTAAATAAATATAGCAACGCATTTGATGTTCACTTTAACTCGCTCAACTATGTTTGTAAAGCTGTTATTGAGGGATTTTCGGAGTAGATCTATGTTTAACTTTTCTCATTTAAGTCCACCACAGTTTATATATATATTTTTCCTTTTTTGTTATTGTTTAATAAGTAATACCTACCTAGTTTGTCAAACATGTTTCTATTTTTTATTGTCTAATGATGTTATTTAACTTATTGCATGCGTTATTTACCTGTTATTGTCTGATACATTTTTAAAACCATAGACTTAAGTTTAATGTTGTAATAATGTATGCAAACATTGGTATATCCATACAAATAAATAAATAAAATAAATCAATCAAGTCGGGTGTACCTCAGGGATCGCATCTCGGACCCTTTCTTTTATTATTTTCATAAATGATTTAGTAAATCAAATGTCTAGTCCATGCCTTTTGTATGCGGATGACTTAAAACTATACAGAGCGATAAATAGTCCCTTGGATTGGATTGCCTGGCATTGCAAACCGATATTGACGTGGTTTCCAAATGGTGTCAGCAGAACCTCATGGACCTAAATGCTAAGAAATGTGCTGTGATAACTTTTACAAATAAGAGGTATAAGCATATCCACAATTACAAAGTAATGAACATGAGTTGGCAAGAAAAATCGTAGTGAAAGATCTTGGAGTACTGTTTGACAGTAAACTTACTTTCCCTAATCATTATGACTTCATTAAAAACAAAGGTCTGCAATTGGTATTATTTGTATGTAGAAGTCTGAATGGATTTAAAAAGCCTCGGAGTTTCTTGATCTATTACACTCTTATTAGAAGCACTCTGGAAAGTTTCAGATAAGGACTTGGCAGAAGCTTAGTTGGTTACAGAGAAAAACTCAACAGTTTTGGAGTTGTTTCTTTGCAGAACCGACGCGGTGAACATGACCTAAAATTTTTATTTAAACTGCTCCATAGTACAATTGACTTGCCTAATCTTTTGAGCAAACTTAATTTAACACACGACGTAATGCCCGTTTACCTAATAAAACTTTTCATCAGCAAGTTTATAAAAATAACACATCATTCGATAACCCTATTTCGAGAATGTGTCCGCCTTTACAACGAGATATCCACTAGTAATTCTGATATTGATATTTTCAATCCCAAATTCGGTTTATTTAAATCTCTATTAAATGAAAAAATTGTGAAAGTGACCGAATTATAAAACATACTTTAGAGCGTGCAAATTTTTGGTAGGGTTGTTACAAGAAATTAAAATTGATCGTTTTTTAATAGGTATTATGAAATATTTATCTACAAATTATTACATACTCGAGTAAGTTTCTTTTTATAATTTTAATTTTTTATAATTTATTTTTTTGGTACTATTTTGACAAGAAAACAGCAACGCAATGTTAAAAATATTAAAATATCCAAGATGGCGGCAATCTTTTCAAAACTCGGTTTTTGGTACTATTTTGACAAGAAAATAGCAACGCAATGTCAAAAATTAAAAAAATCCAAGATGGCGCCCAAATTTTTGTTTGTTGGCCGATTTCGATAAAACTCGATTTTTAGTACTTACTATTTTTGAAATCGGCCCACAAACAAAAAAGTTGGCCGCCATCTTGGATTTCTCAATATTTTTAACATTGCGTTGCTGTTTTCTTGACAAAATAGTACTAAAAATGAGTTTCATCTAAGTTGACCCACAAACACACGCCTTTGAATCGGTTCCGCGCGGTCTTGATTTCGCTCGTGACGTCATCGTAGCATTCGTAGCTACGAAAAATTCGACACCCTAGGTTCTCTTCTCATACAGTTTGAAGCGCTTGTTTCGTCTTTCTCGATGTATGTCTGTGGGGCATAAGTATCCTTTTAAAGTTTCAGAACATTTGAAAGTATTTCCCTTTCCTTCGTCATGGCAAATTTTCGGAAACCTGTCGTCGCAAATCGTCGCTAATGTCGAAATCAAGGACCGATAAGGTTACCCGTATGAGTGTTTTAATTTTTTGGGTTAGATTACAAAACCCTTTAATATGGATTAACCCGTATTTAAGGTTTATAGTTAATCTTTAATTATATTTTAATCTGTATAAGGGTTAATCAGATATATGAAAAAGGTTAACCCCCTTTTAACCCGATTAATGGGTCCTTGTCCTTGGTCCGCTCGCTGTCACTGTCACAGGCGCGCGCATGAAGCGCGTTTTATAGCATTTAGCCTAGGGCATGCAAAACCGGTTCTGGTTCCTTATTTTTAAAACCCGGGTTTTAGCCGAGTCAGAACCGGGTACCCGGGTATTACCCGGGTTTTTTGCAGTTGTAAGCAATGATATTTTATATGTAGATACGTTATCTGAACTAAAAAGTGGCGACGAAAAAGTAAGGTAATTGCCCGAAGTTTACTCAGTCACACACAGACCCTTGTCGTGTCAACGCGCTGTAACAATTTTTCAATTACGCCTCAAATAATAAACCTAATGCCTTCCTGTGTTTATAGAAGTTGCAGAAACTATGCCGGATCTTTAAAAGACAAGAAAATTGATTCATTTCATACGTAATTATTGAAATTATAAATTTTAATTAAAAATTAAATAATTACTGATGACTTTTGCGCTGTTGCCAGTTCGACATGCATGAGCGAGTAAGCTTGTAAAGTTTTGTGAACGCATGAAAGAGACAACATAAGACAGTGCTTGCAATAATTGTTTATCTCTTTTTGACAGTGGTGGTTTGTGTATTATATGTCTCTGACAAACATTATTCTGGTGGAAAAGAGATAAAATATGCGGAAATAACTGTTGTTAGGAAGAGATAAATATATTTTGACAACTTGTGCTTGTTTTTTGTTTCTTGTACGTCATGAAAAACAGATTCGCCATTTTAAAATGCAATTTATTCGAGTGTAACGTGTCTATTAATAAAACGTCATTGGTTGTAAGAAGATTTTTTTATAATGTAAATTTATTTACTTCTCAAATTAAAATACATTAGGGGGAATTCGGCACATTAGAATTACGTGATGATGCGTCAGTTCTTTGCATCTTTTCCTTGATAGCAATGCTGCTTTTCTTCAGAGGATCCGTCGAAATGCGCTGATGCTGTCACCGAGATCATATTTCGGGGTATGAAAAGTTCTCTCGACTGGCAACGCTAGCCCCTGATTCAATGCTGACTGGCGTAGCGCCGAAGTGCAGAAGGGTATAGCTTTTTAGCTTGGGCTGATGCTCGAGCGCGCAAATCGCCGGAAACTCACACTCTGAAGAAAGCTTATATAACCAAGTCGCCAAGTCTAGTAAACGAATGTTACGCAGGGCACGTTTTGACCACATCGGCCGCATTGAAGCTAATAAACTTACTTCCTACCCATCTGGAAGTAGAGAGATTTGGTTTTTAGCCAAAGCTGCCGAATTAGAGCCTGTCGCCCTTCTTTTCCACCTCTGCTGAAACCTGATAGATCGGTTGCTCTTACTGCGACTGAGAAAACAAACTTGTTTGTCTCTCTCTCTTTGTAGAAAATTGGCACCTTGATGTCGGTAACAAAGTTTCACCTATGAATCCTCGTCCATAGAGGAGATATACAGATAAAGAGGTACTCAAAGCTCTCCGTACTCTAGATGCGAACAAAGCTATAGTCGTCCCGATGGTATCCCAGCAATTGTTCTGCGTAATTGTGCACCTGAACTGTCTCCTGTGTTGTCACCTGTACCGCCTCTAACTTGAGACTGGACTAGTACCCCAATCGTGGAAACTTGCAAAACGTGGAAGCTTGCCTGTGCCCAAAAAGGGCAGCTGTGCCGACCCTTCCAAATACAGGCCAATTTCAGTCACAACCGTACTCTGTGAGCCGTGTCTCTTGGGCCGTCTCCTCGAAGACAACGACCTCCTCAAAGACCGCAAATTTTGGTATTTGGAGATCTTCTTGTGTATGCGACCCATCTTTGGAGTGAAGCGATGGAGAAACATGGCGTATCCCTTGCCGTATCGCTCGACATATCCAAAGCCTTTGGTAAGGTCTGGCAGCCTATTTAAGTAAGCTTCCCTCATACGGTATCGTTGATAGCCTTTGCACTTGGATTGCTGACTTCCTCCATAATCGCCTAATTCGAGTTGTGGTAGACGGTCAATCATCCAACCCAAAAGCCATTGATTGATGAAGGTGTTCTGCAAGGATCTGTCTTGTCTGCGACACTGTTCCTTCTACATATTAATGACCTGGGGGGCTACCGGCTAAGTAATATGGATATGGGTATGGGCTTCAACTGTCATTCGAATTCCTTATTTTGATAGATTTTTGCTGCCTTATTCTGTTGAACGTTGCTAGCTAGTTATCGTTATACCTGACGTCACAAAATAAGGAACTGATAGCGGCTATTTTTTTAATAAAATTGATGCAAAGTTCCAAAAAACGTATGAAGTTCATACCCATAAAGTTAGGCGGTAGCCCTGCTGGTGAACAATACTTTCGGGTATGCAGATGACACCACCATACATAACTAGCAGATATATCTCAACTACAAAGGCTACCAATGTTTTTATCAATAGTCATTTTATTATCAAATATGTGGTTGGTTTCGAGTGAGTACCGATCTGTAACCGTACCTAACATTAACTGGTTTTATTATTAGTAAAAGTTATAAGTGCTAGCTATTAAGCTATACTTCCTCTAAAATACGTATTAAGGTTTTAAATGGCTAAATATTATGCTTAATAAGTCATGTTTTATCTGGAACTGGAATATTATCACGTCCCATTTCTTATCACATAAAACCCGGTTAAACCCGGTTCCCATTCCTTAGAACCGGTTCTAGCCGAACTTCAAAATACCCGGGTTATCCCTGACTGACGGCTAAATTAGGGCATGCAACCGGGTTTTCCCGGTTCTCGAAAACCCGGTTGCATGCCCTAATTTAGCCGTCAGTCAGTCATTTTCTAAATGCTTTAGATTTTTCTAAATTCAGATGCTAACTAGTTGTGTCCGCGACTTCGTCCGCATGGAATAGTGACTTTCGGCAGCATTTTTTAATGTTTTAGGCTAATAAGCTTTTTGTTTTTTTTTTATATTTATTTATGTTAGTATTTATTTATTTATTTTAGTATTTATAATATTACCTATTATATTAGTACAATGCTTTGATACATATTAAGACTTAAAAAATTATATCACATAGCCTTTCGCCCGCAGTTTCACCCGCGTGTACTACACGACGTTATCCCGAAGGAAAGTGATATTTTTCCTGGATAAAAATTAGCCTTTGTCAATCTCTACCTAAACTACCCACATACTAAAAAGCCCGTCGATCCGTTGCTCCGTTTTGACGTGAAAGACGGACATACAAACAAACACACTTTCACATAATGTAATGTTAGTAGCTAGTTCTCGAGATATTTAGCTGTGACAGACAGACAGACACACTGAGTCGCACCATAAGGGTTCCTTTTTAACATTTTGGTACGGAACCCTAAAAAATAGGGTTGATTTGAATTGAACAAACGAATTTTTTTGCCCGAATTTCGAAAGTCATAATCATCAAAAGGCATAATTTCAATAAGCATAATTATCTAAAGGCATAACTTTTAAATGTCATAATACTTAAAAGGCATAATATTCAAAATGCATAAATTTAACGGGGTATTATCTTGTGTTTATTTATATTGAAGCTAGGTCTGTGAAAATAAAAGTCTTTTCTGGTTGGTTTTGGTCACTGTTCTAACCTAACCTAACCTAAAACGACTGCTAAGATTTTCTGGGTGGCGATGGCGGGGGGCTTCGCCCCTGAGCCCCCTTGGTGTGGGCTGCGCCCCCCCGTCCCCCTGCTCCTCTGTTTTCTTCCATTTGAACTAAATTCAGAACTTATAGAGTAAAAAAATGTTTTTTTGAGCCAACAGATCTCAAAAAAGTTTTTTTTTAACCATTGGATGCCTCCCAAATACCTCCGGGACACTAAAAGGGTATCATAAATTTCGTCAGATTTTGGCTACGACGCACCGTTTTCGAGATATTGAAATTTTTATAAAATAATGTTTTTAAAAATTAATGTTTTTAAAAATTAATTATGCTTTTTAAAGTTATGCGTTTTAAAGTATGCTTTACGAAATTATGACAAACGAAAATATGAATTTCGAAGATTATGCTTTTTAATATTATGCCTTTCAACTATTATGCATTATTTTCATTATGCGTTATGCCAAGGAATAAAATGCTTTTCAATATTATGCCTTATGATGTATGCCAAATGAAATTATGACAATCAACTGTATGCGTTTCAATGTGTCACCTTAATAAGTTTATAAAATATTGGTTAAAAAAATGTTTTTTTAGTTTCCCACATGATCCAGTCATAAAAGAAAAATGGATTGCGGCCACGGGACGGAAAGACTGGTTCCCAACTAAACACAGTACTATTTGTTCCACACATTTTGAAGATACCAATTTCATTGAAGGGAAAAAGTTGAGATTGTTGAAAAAAACGGCATGCCCCACTATTGATATACTAAAACTCATTGATAATGAAGATGAGGTTAGTGAATAGATTAAATATTATGTATAATAACCTTTGATCAACAATAACACATACTTAACAGTGTTTTTAAATAATAGTGTATAAAATATCTGACATACACTCAATTGTGCTTTACAGAATAAAGATACACCACAAGAACCTTCATTATTGTCAAGGAAGAGGAAACTAGAAGTGGTATGTTATTCAGCAAATTCTATATTTTTCATTATTTCATACATAAAAAAGACTAATGGTATAATGTAAGCTAGTAGCAAAAGTGGAAGACATGAGCGAAAGCGTGTAAGTCACAGAACTTAGATTGAGAGTGAGAGTGGAAGGGGGAAGTGGATTGGAAGAAACCAGGAACTGGCAACTTGAAACTACTTAACTTAAATTACCTTACAGGATGTCAATGAACTACCCACATCAGAAGGGAAAAGTGTAACGGAAAAGAAATTATTAATTAAAATAAACAATGCACAAGAAAAAATAAATCAACAAACCAAGTTAATTAAAAGACTAAGGGAGAAGAACCGTCGCAAAGACAATAAAATTAGCACGCTGATGAACTTACTGATTTGCTTAAAACAGAAATCACTTATTAATGAAGAGCAAACTAATTTACTTCAATCAACCGACAGACAGCGGAAAAACAAAAAAAAACAGTACATCGAAGTAGAAGTATTTACCAGCACTCCGCACATTTGATTTGACTTTGTTCTGTTATTCAACGAAAGCCTATGTGAGAAAGGTTTTGATATAATTTGTACGGGACCGTCCGTTTCTTAGCGGGTGCAGTCCCAGTGTATGTACATATACTCGGAGCGGAGCAGGGGTTCTTGATTAAAGTGTTTATGAAGAAAACAGTGGTGTTTCGGGCAGAGTGCCTTTTTTATTGTTCTTCTCAATTTCTGTACAGCGAATGAATGAATGCTAATGTTTTTTTTTTGCGTCGAACCGTTTCCTATTGAAACAATCGCTCATCCGGCAACCTTCCGGACTACGGGGGAAGGAGGCAGTGAATCCTCATGGATACCATTACAGCCGGCTGTAATGGTATCCATGAGGATATGTCGGACTCTTACCGACTAAACACTGCCTGAAAACAGCTGTTACCTGGACGGGTATTTCAGCATATCTATGGCGACCACGTCCCTGGAGGGCCGTGGCCCGTGGCGCAGGGCGTCACCCGCCTAGGCGAAGTGCGCACTGGAGATGACCAGCATCCAAAAGAGGTGACTGGCCATATCTGAAATCAAAAAACAAAAAGACCGATGCCCAAAGCGGGCGGGTCGGCAATGAAATGAGTGAAATGAAATGAATGAAAGTGAGATAAAAATAAAATAATAATATAAAATAAAATGAAATTAGATCGACTGACTACCAGAAGGGGTAATCGCCGATTGAGAGGACTGGGGGTGACCTGAAGGGTCCTGTGAAATTACTGGGGGTTGACCAGAAGGGTCCTGAGGAGTGAGGGCTACAGCGGCTTCCTGAGCCTCCAATAGGCGGGTCAGGTTGGCCGTGAGCTTGTCGGGCGGGTCATCGACGGATTTGGGTTTGCGGGATAGTGGGTTAGAGATAGCGGAATAGATTAGCGTAAGTAAGGCATCAATTAGACCCTAAAGTTTGAAAAATGATAGAAATGGAATCCTGATATTTTTTTATATCGCCATCGATAAAAATCCCACGACTGGATCACTATTTCGGTTATTATGTTCGGAACCCTGTACGTCATGTACGTCATAATTTCAGCTATGTGGTTGGTATTCCGGTTTAGTATAACTTCCATACAAAACGATATTTTTTTTTTCTATGAAAGACCCGTCTCTTAAATGTAGTGATTACATGCTCTTTGCCCTTTCGAATGGAGCATTCGTTGGCGGCTTCACTTTCTGTGCGTTTACGCTGTATCTAGAGTTTATATGATCGAAGGGACGGTGGCCGAAGGCCAACGAACGAATGCTCAGTTCAAGCATAGTTTCTACCAAGTGTTGCCAGCGAGGTCTTGTCAAAAGATACCTGAAGTGTACAAAAAAGTAACATTTTCTTTATATAATTTTTTTATGGGAGTCAGGAATCTTTTATAAGTAATTTTTTTTTACAAAATCAACTCTTACAAAATTTCGTACAAAACAAAATCAAAAGCAAACTTCACGAATCACTAGTCGGAAAAACAAAATAACTGGCAGCGTTGTTGACTAGAGTGAGTGAGTGAGTGTATGGAAATAGGAATTAGGAATGGATGGAGGGAAGAAACTTTCTCATCACGAGCAACCGACAAGATACGAACGAATCCCATTGACCGGACGAGTAAGTGTATAATAATAACAACGGACGGATGACTTTATGCATTGGTGTGAAAAAGAGAAACAGGGGGGCTACCGCGTAACTTTATGGGTATGAACTTCATACGTTTTTGGGAACTTTAAGTCAAGTTTTTAAAGAAAATAGCCGATATCAGTTCCTTGTTTTGTGACGTCGGATAAAACGATAACTAGCTAGCAACGTTCAATAGAACAAAGCAGCAAAAATCTATCAAATTAAGGAATTCAAATGACAGTTGAAGCCCATATCCATATTTCTTAGCCGGTAGCCCCCCAGATGTTAGATTGAGGCGTTGCCCTACAAATTTCTTGGGAGTTGCACACTCTGTTTCATGAACATTCTGAAAAATCACCTAAAGCGATTATCACACTGCTGCGGTTTTCGTTCCGATGGAGATACGGCGTGAGTTTGTTATACACTGCGGATTTTTATGCGCATCAAGATTCTACAGCCTTAGTTAAGAAGCGCATTACCACAAACCGAAACGGTGTGCGGTGCAGTGTAATGTAAGAACCGCCTAAATGTAACTTAAACTAAAAGTAACCACGGAGCTAAAAATCACCAAAGGAATCAAAAGTAACCTGGCAACACAGGAGCCGGAATCATGTGCCAATGATCGTTTGCTCAACATTTGTTGTTTGTGCTTTGTCCTTCGAAAGCCAACGAGCGTGCGGTAGCCAATGCTGAATATCCTTCGTTGGCGTTCGTTGGCGCGGTGTGTACGCGGCATAACATGAACGCTGCCCGCCCCGCCCCGCCCGACGCTCAATCAGAACGGGCACTCTGGCCGTACACTAGAATCGCAGTCCACGTGTAAGGATTTCCTTTTTGTGTCGGTAGAAGCGCTGCTGTCGCGTGAAGTGCGGGAAAGAGCAAACGCGGAGTGAGCGGGATAGCAAAATCGTACTTAGGCATGGCCCGCTATTATTTCTCGGCTGCTTGCGCTTGAGATAGAAGATGGCTTTGACTTAGGGCAATACCTTATCGAGAGCCTTTTCGCATTTTACAATTATTAAAAGCACGAATTTTATAAACACCATACTTACACACTGTTTATGTGGATGTGTAGATGTTTGTTACTCTTACACGCAAAAAAAATCCTAGATTAACTTATAGGATAAATGTTTTATCTCGATATTCCGTTGATTATTATAACCGACGACTTTGGCTTTTCCTACTGGTTCCTGACGACTCTTATATGCATAACCTTCACGTGTTCTACGAACCAACTATTCGGTACTCAGAGAACCAACTACGAACATTGAGTTTGGTTTTTTTTTAGCAGGTTCACAGCACAGGGTGGCTACCAGCTAAAAATATGGATATGGACATTAGCTTTATTTGACATTAATCCCTTATTATGCCCACTTAAGAACAAAATATGGTCTTCAAATGTCAAATGAAGCCAATGTCAATATCCATATTTTTTAAGGCTCCCGGCTAAGAAATTTAGATATAGGTATGGGCTTCAACTGTCATTCGAATTCTTTAGTTTGATAGAATAAATTATGCTGCTTTGTTCTGTTGAACGTTGCTAGCTAGTTAACGTTATACCCGACGTCACAAAACAAGGAACTGGGGGGCTAGCTACCGCGTAACTTTATGGGTATGAACTTCATACGTTTTTGGGAACTTTAAGTCAATTTTATAAAGAAATTAGCCACTATCAGTTCCTTGTTTTGTGACTTCGGGTATAACGATAACTAGCTAGCAACGTTCAACATAACAAAGCAGCAAAAATCTATCAAGATAAGGAATTCAAATGACAGTTGAAGCCCATACCCATATCCATATTTCTTAGCCGGTAGCCCCCCTGATAGGGGCTATTTTCTTTATAAAATTGACTTAAAGTTCCCAAAAACGTATGAAGTTCATATCCATAAAGTTACGCGGTAGCCCCCCTGGGGGGCTACCGGTTAAAAATATGAGTATGGGATCCAACTGTCATTTGAATTCCTTATTTTGATAGATTTTTGCTGCTTTGTTCTGTTGAACGTTGCGAGCTAGCTATCGTTATACTCTAACAAACAAACAGGGGGGCTACCGGCTAAAAAATATGGGTATGGGCTTCATCTGTCATTTGAATTTTTTATTTTGATAGATTTTTGCTGCTTTGTTCTGTTGAACGTTGCTAGCTAGCTATCGTTATACTCAACGTCACAAAACAAGGAACTGATAGCGTGTGCTACATCACGGCGCGGCCCACTCTGAAAACCGCAATTCTGACTTCATGGTCATTTTGTCCTATTTCGTCCTATTTCTGTCCCAAATTTTCAGAATTCGTCGTAAAGGGGACGAAAATATATAAGCGATTTAAATGGTCCATGCCAAAGCAAACCTTCATTATGGCACGGACAGGCTATATTTATTGAACCATAACACCTAGCCAGGATCTGATTAGTATAACATTTTGTCCCTTTTTTATAGAACCCGCAATGCCTGGAATCAAAACGAAATGAAGCGCCGTTCAAAAGATATAAAGGAATGATTTGGTCCATGCCATAATTAACCTACATTATGGCGCGGACTTTTTAACCAGGTCACCTAGAGAAAATCTGCTTATTGGAAACGATTCGTGTACATTCGTCCCAATTCGTCCTAAAAGCCACAGAATTCGTCGTCCTTTGGTTTAGGAGATAATCGGAATTAAAATTTTGTTTTTATAGTACAGGAGCTGACTTCGTGTCCGTTACGCTGGCAAGAAAGTAGCTTCTAGAGGGAAGCGAGTTTGATGAATAGTTAGTGCGTAATTTGCTGTAAATGTGCGCCAAATAAAAAATTTGTGGGCCTAATACTTTTGGAATAAAACGGGAAAAACGAATTCTGCTGGAGAAACGGTGCTCCAGCAGGAAGATTCTAAACTAATGATCGGAGAGAAATAAAAATTATGTGGGCGGGTAGCTTAGATTCTAGCAGGAATGTGCGCCAAATATGAAATTTGTGGGCCTTACAGTTTTGGAGATATTTGATTTTCTGCTGGCGTAACGTTTTGCCGAGTCCCAGATCTCGGGAACTACTGGATGTGCGATCTTACAGTAAAGGCATATGAGTAGCGCCTAATTTGTGCTGTATGCACATACAGAAAACATTTCAAAAATATTCACGGATTTGAAGTAAACAGACATTTTCAGAAATCAAAAAAATAATTCTAGCGCCTAAACTACCACACAAATATAGAAACCAAAAACGGTGTTCTATTCTTCTTGCTATTTCTAATTACCATAAAAAGTTTGAGAATCCCACAGTTACGCGTTTTTGAATAATACCCACATGAAGGTGAGACAGACAATGTCATGACTTTGACGATCAGCAGGATAAAGATATCAGAGATTATTTAGATCCTAGCCCAATAAATAATTTGTGCTGTTACTAAAGTACATGTTCTGAAAATTTCAGCATCAAATTTTTCGTAATAAAGTAAATATTCATTAAAATCCAAAACAACTGCCAGTATTCTGATTAACCGACCAAATTCGATAGACCACGAAAAAGCGACGCGCTCATACATATTAATGACCTTCTTAACTTTTTTGCCGATCAGATTTGTACACGTCACGTTTGTGTACACTTAAGTAAGAAAGTGTTTTGACTGAGTACTTTTATTTAATTTTTAATGACGAATGAAGCTATTTCTGTTTTGTTTTTTTACTTGAAGTGAAAGAATTCAAATAATTTGAACATTATTTAAGTATAAAAATAAAATTAAGGTTGTTTTGTAATTTTATTTCGTTTTTTTTTCAAACATAGGTACCTAATGTGCAATGTGATTAAATTGACAATAGACAGTGATCTCACATGAATAAATATTCCACCAACCAATAACCAAGCTGCCTTAAGGGCTTATTACACTTGGCTAAATTCAGCATCTAATTAAGCATACATTGCTTTCATTGAGCTTATTTGTAGCAAGTGATGCAATCAAAACAAGCAATGTATGATTAATTAGATGCTGAATTTAGCCAAGTGTAATAAGCTCTATAATATGCGGCCCGCTGTCGGTACACCGATACATAGCGCGGCGATGTGTGCGTGACCTCTCACCGACGGGTTCACCGATGCGCCGCCGCCCGCCGGGGCTAGAACTGGTTTGCGCCCCGGCTCAGTTGCGGCACTAGTTGCGAGTTTTTGGCGCCATTTTGGCGGGTTAGGTTAAGTGGATATTTTAATTGATCGCAATTTGTTTCAAAGTGGACTTTGTGACTCAAGATAGGTGTGGTTTTGTGCCCCAAGTGTGTACGCAACTGGACGATGTGTGGAATGATTAAAATATGCGCTATCTCGGTAACGTGATGCCGAGTGTTTTATTGTAGTGGTGACTATCTCAGCAAGAATTACCAAGAAGACCGACTCGACATATTTGACGCCAAATACTCCAAGAAGCAATGGAATGTAACACACCTACATTCTAATGAAAACATAAGAAACTATAATAACATACATAATACTCAAGAATTGGCAGTATGGCTTGATGTCTTCGCCTGTCCAAAAGGACGAACTTTTTTACAATACAATACAATACCTCAGTTCACAAATTATATAGACTAGTCTCAGTTGTTGCGGTATAAGTGACAGGGCCGCACCGCACGTCGCGCGCATAAAGCCCAAAATGTATGGAACAACTGTTTTCTTTTGCGAATTCACTGTTGATCCCATAATAAAAGTTGTTTTTTTCATGAGTAGAATAATCCCTAAAATTATCCGGGCTGATAAAAAAAAAAAACCCCAATTCGTCGACAAAATCACTCTATTAACTTCCTCAATCTCGCTCGTCTAAAGACCCCAGTACAGGTTTGCCGACCATGGTCGGCGACCATGACCAATACATCGTACATTGACACTTTTGAAAAAACCTTTTTAAACTTGTTCGTTCGTTTTTTTTATCAGCCCGGATAATTTTAAGGATTATTCTACTCATGAAAAAAACAACTTTTATTATGGGATCAACAGTGAATCCGCAAAAAAAAAACAGCTTTTCCATACATTTTGATCTTCGAGCAACGAGACCCGCGTTGCTCGAAGATTTTGATAAAATATTTTTGCACTTTTGTATGGAACAGCTTATTTTTTTTCGTGATTTCAGTGTTGGTCCCATATTAAAAGTTGTTTTTAATATGATTCGCGACTGAGCAGTCGCCCGGAAAGCGAAAGGTCGTGGGTTCGAGTCCCATCGGAGTTGGTTGTGAGACGGGTCGATTTTTTTAAAATACTTCAATTTCAATCTCCCACTTCTGTTAGTACCTACATCAAAAACTTTTTTTCTCATACCATCGATTGAAGATATTCGATCGCCGCCGGTTCCCAGCATGACAAAGGGTAGTAAATAATGAGCGATTTTCCGACAGGCCATTTAAAAAAAAAGCTTCACTAGATGGCGTTGAACGAAGTATTTACGATCTCTATAGTTTTGTATCTTAATGACCTATATTGCAATCAAAAATAAATCGTCTAGATATGACTTTTAGATTACGAACGCACAGGCAGGCGGCTTGCTTGGCGCCAAGAGCACAGAATATATAATAGTACTGTGACGGGACGTCCTCGTCGGCCAGTGGTACACTAGCCGGAACGTCGGAAGTCACCGCCCAGTATTTAATTTGTAGATAATAGATGAATAAAAAGATGATGTTTAATGGGGACTTGACTTTTTATTGTAAAGGTAGTAATAAAGAAAATATAGGAAGCATAGGAAGATTAGGAAGATTAGGAACTCTAACAACAAGATAAAAAATACATGAATAACAAAAAGTAGGTAGGTAAGTAGGTAGTAGTGGGTATGATGATGATAACTTACCCCTTTCCAAGGGTCAAGGGTTCCACTTATTTAAAACTATAACAAACAACTCAAACTGGTGTAAAAAACTGGTAATGCTCCGAGAGCTCTGTACGGCTTGGTGATTTTAGTAGAACTGAATCAAAAATGATGAACAGGACACGTGAAACGAAGATTTTGAATTTGAATTGAAAGAACAGGATAGGATTCGATAAAATTAATGGCCAGTATGTAGAACTAGATGGAGTTTCCAGTCATAATAGAGTTTTTAACCATCCATAATGACTGGTATGAATCGACATCGTTACAGTACTAACGACTAGAGCCTAGCGAGTCACCTTGGTAAAACGAACGTTCTAGAATGTTCGCGACCGGCTGCACTGCGCGCTTGGCGCCTAGCTAGTTGCGCTAGTAGAATGCAAGCCACTAGGCTCTAGGCGCCAAGCTAGCCACCTGCCAGTGCGTACGTAGCCTTAGTTTTCTAGAAATTCGTGGACCGTGGACAAACATACATACACTTACGAAAATTAGCACAGATGCTTGGAAGCATTCTATTTAATAACGCTATACTAAAATATAATCCAATTCCAACTAAATCACATACATACAGGGTCGCTACCGCGTAACTTTATGGATATGAACTTTATACGCTTTTTGGAACTTTAATTACTAATTTTATAAAAAAAATACCTACTACAATTGTTTTGTGACGTCGGTCGTCGGGTATAACGATAGCTAGCTAGCAACGTTCAACAGGACAAAGCAGCAAAAATCAATCAAAATATAAACAAAGCGTTCCGTTTTATGAAACAAAAGTCGCGTCGAAGTAAACTTTATTACATTCCGTTGTTTGTGACTGCATAGGTGGAACAGCGCTATCTATTGAGCTAATCAAAACGAGCTTTCAGAAAATCGCCCATTCGCCAATCATTAGATTTAATCGCAAAAAAATATGTGTTAGCAAAAGCTGTAAAGCTTGGGCAAATCTTCATCTTGAAGAAAGTTTCTTTGCGCTATAGAGCCTTTTTTTAGTGGGAGAAAGCAACAAATAATTCATTAAGTACCTAACTACTTGAATTTACAAAAAATAATTATTAACAAAGTGTTTAAACCATTCATGTTTCATGTTTATATATTATTTGAGATTTCATTAACAAATGTGTTTTGTTGCATTCCTGGGGGGCGATCGCGCTAAATAATTTCAACCAAACCACAACCGAAGCTGGTAACGTCATTCTCGAAGTAGGTTTTTCTCGAAAACTGAAAAAACAAGATTTTATTTTGTATTTTTTTAGGCCTTTTATCTTGCCAATTTTGAGTTAATATTGTAGATTACAGAGAGAAAGAAAGAAAAATAATTTATTTTGTGAACCAGTTGAATACGCATATTAAATCTCCTTATTTTGTAATGAATCAATCAATCAATTTTTGGTTGTAGATGGCTGCGTCTCTTTACGCGACGATTCTGCCAATGTCCGAGTTTAAAGAGACAATGTGCGTGTTCTGCTAGAATAGAATGACGGTTTTGATGACAGTGGTACGGTTCTGACTGTCGTTTTTAACTATCCATGAGCATCTGTAACAAGGGGGCAGGACAAACGCTTATACAACACAAGACACCACAACACTAAAATACATAGATATCATATATTTAGATATAGCAAGCAAACAAAACAGGGGGACGCAAGTAAACTTAATACCCACTACCTACATTACAGTGTTATGTTATTTTGTTTTATAAATTTGCACAAAATATATATGGCAGGGGAGTGAGCTAGTGACAGTAGATAGTTTATATTTATAGGGCGACATACAGTTTTATTCAAAATACTATAAAGAGGAGTGGAAATTTTCGGACAATAGAAAAAAATGTGTTCTAAGGTCCCTTCATCCAAACCACATTCGCAGAGAGAGCTGTCCTTTATTCTTATTTTAGCCAGAAATACAGGGGTGCACACATGGCCCAATCTTAATCGGCATACAGTAGATGTGATTTTTTTTGGAATATGTTTATGCCGGAAGAACCAGGGTTTGGGTGGAATGTCCGGTTGTATCCTACCATAATGTTTACCTTTTGACAGAATAGATGTTTTGTATAGATCGGTCCAGGTCTCCATCATTTTAGATTTAGTCCTACCTCGCAAGTCACGGGCGTAACATTGATTATGGTAGTCAATTCCAGCCATTATGGCTGATTTAGCGCACATGTCCGCAGCTTCGTTGCCTTCAATGCCTTTGTGGCCTGGAATCCATGCCAGAATTACCTCAATATTTAATTTGGAGCATTCCAAAAGGGCCTCTCTTATTTTTAGGATAATGTGAAAATTGTGTCTAGAGTGGAATGGAGGTTTGGCAATGTCCTGAAGACAGCTTAGACAGTCGGAAAAAATTATGGATTTATTTAAAGTATGGGACTTGACATATAAAACGGCTTCGAGTATTGCTAAAGCTTCTCCTGTATTAACGGTGAGTAGAGAGGGACATTTAAAGCTTAGAATGACACTATGCTTATCAGCAGTTTGACTAGGCAACCAAACTGCTATACCAACGTTTCCATCATCTTCCAATTTTGAAGCATCTGTATATAAGTAAAACCAATCTTGCCAATCCTTATTTAGCATAGTCTGGAAAGTGCTATTTGTATCCGGAGTGTTTTTTGAAATGCCAAAGTCTAATTTAATGGGAGGCTGGAAAATTAAAGCCTCAAAAGGAACTTCATAAAGAGGATTTCGAGATAATTTCAAAATTGGAGACGAGAGGGAGGACAGATCCTTAAAAGTTTTGACTAAGGGGGGTGTTTCTTTATGCCTCCAATACGAAGATGTATCTACTGATCTGCTTAGTTTTTCTATTTTATCTAAGAGGGGGTGGTTTGAGTACTGTGAAATGTTCAAGAAGTATCGGTCGCACATCATCTGTCGTCTGAGATTCAGAGGGGGTTCAAGACATTCCACTTGGAGGGCGTTTATCGGGGATGAGCGCATAGCACCGACAATAATTCGAAGGCACTTTGACTGAAGTAAAGTTAGTTTTTTTAAAGCAGACTTGTTGCATGGTTCTAGGATAAAGCTTGCATAGTCAAAGTGACTTCGAACAACCGCATTATACCTATAATAGCTTTTGACTTTTTGGGTGAGACCCCCAATGTACGCCTGATAGTGACCTAAGGATGTTGATATTTTTTTCTGCTTTTTTGCAGAACTGGTTTAAGTGCTGCACGCCAGACAGTCTTGAGTCAAATACTACACCCAAAAATTTGCAATGACTCACCACTTCAACTGGCTGCCCATCTATAGATATATCAGGGCAGGGTGTCGACCTTTTACGAGTGAAGACTACGGCTTTCGATTTTTCCGGAGAAAGGGATAAGCCATGGTCAGATAGCCAGTTATCCAAATAGTATAAGGCAGAGTTTATACTGGAATTAGCCTGTTCAAGATCCTTGGATGAAACATACAGAGCTATGTCATCTGCATATTGCAATATGTTGCAGAAGCTAGTGACCGTTCTGTCAAGGTCGTATGTGTAGAGATTGTATAGAAGAGGACTCAACACAGAGCCCTGTGGAAGTCCTTTCCAAACTGTTCTGGGGGGCTCTAATTCTCCATTGACACGTACCTTAACTGTTCGAGACATGAACATGTTGCATATAAGATTTACTAACCTCACAGGTAAACTCAGCTGTTGCAGTTTCTGCCTGAGAATAGGAAGTTGTACATTATCGTATGCAGAGGTAACATCCAAGAAGACCCCTATTGTTGAAGCGTTCACAGAGAAGGCGCGGCGAATATCCGTTGAAAGTATGCTCAGGCTATCGAGGGTGCCCATGCCTCTCCTAAAGCCAAACTGGGATTTAGGTAGAATACCTCTTTTCTCTACTAACCACTCCAGTCTGTTTTTAATAAGGTGTTCAAATATTTTACATAGTGTAGAAGACAAGGCTATAGGGCGATATGATGACGCATCTTTAGGGTTTTTCCCCGGTTTCAGGATAGGTATGACAATTTGGGTTTTCCAAGAGCAAGGGGGTTGCCCATTTATTAATATGTTATTATAAATGTCTAGGAGAATCTTCTTGGCTCTTTCGGAGCAATGGATTATGAAGGAATATGGGATTCCATCAATTCCCGGGGCGCTATCCTTAAGGCCGTCAAGGGCAGAGTGAAGTTCCGCAAAGGAAAAGGGGGAGTCAAATGTATCTGTGGATTCAGGAGGGGGGTAAGTTGGGAAGGAGTCTTGACTAGGAGCAATTGGAGGGGCAAGTTTGCTGCAGAAATCGGGGAGCCAGGAGTTAGTTTCGTTGGAGGAGGGACAGGACTGGTCCGCTGATCTGCGAAATGCATTGATTTTCCTCCACACAGTAGAGGCAGGAGTACGAGGGCTTAGGGACTCGCAAAATTTTTGCCAACCAATGGCTTTTTTCTTTGACAAGACTCGTTTTGATTTTGCTGTTGTCTTCTGATAGTGAAGGTATTTTGGAATGCAGCTTGGGTCTTTTAGGAACTCTTCTTCAGCTTTATTGCGTGACTTTATTTCAGCAGTGCATTCTGCATCCCACCAGGCAGGAGAAGAAATACATTTGCGAGCGGAGTTTTTCACTGGGATGGCCTCATCAGCAGCTTCAGTAAGGATGGAGATAAATAAATTGTACATTTCTATATAATTGTCTGCGCCTATGGAATTAAGCCTATCTAATTTTGAGTCAACACTGGCTGCGAACATCTCCCAATCAGCTTTTTTGGTTTTATATTTAAGGAGAGGTGATACGTCAGCTTTTGGTGGAGCTGGACAATCAAGTGAAGCTAGGATGGGGATATGGTCACTGCCATGTGTGAGAGTTAAAGTTTTCCAGGTTATACGAGAAATGAGGTCAGGGGAAGCCAAGGTCAAATCAACACAGCTTTTTCTTTGACCAGGGGCAACTCTCCGTGTTTCAGAACCGTCGTTGCAGACATAAAGGTTAAAGTCGTCAATCAGTTGTATCAGAGACGCGGCGTTAGTACAGTTGTGACGAGAGCCCCAAAGTGGGTGGTGACAATTAAAATCGCCAAATATGATTTTGCGACCTTGTATCAAGGATAATATGTTTTTAAGTTCCACCATTATATTTGGGCTAGGATAAGGGACGTAGACTGAGATAAAGGAAATATCCATGGCTTTTATGGCAACAATCTGGAAATTATGAGAGTGGGCAGGTAAGTCTATTTTTGAGTATGGGATATTTCGACTGACTAAGATGGCACAGCCACCTTTTGAGTCATCTCTGTCGTCACGGAGGCACACATGACCCGGTATCCTGAAAGAGGAACCAGGCCTAAGCCATGTCTCCGAGACGGCAAAGACAACAGGTTTGTGTTTGTTAATAAGGTACTGTATTTCTGCTTTTTTGTGCCTAATACTCTTGCAGTTCCATTGCATCAACTTGGCCATTTTTAATGTTGAGTGAACTGACAAACGCTTCCAGTAAGGACATGACGTGGGGCGGTATGGCATCGCTGAACTTCTCTAGCATATTTACCATTGTGGATGCCATAAGTTCAATGAGGTTTTCGTTTGGTGAAGGGGATTTCGAGCGTTGATGCGGGCATGAGAGGCCACAGCCGTTAGGTTTCGAAGAGGATGGTGAACGGATGATATCACGGTAATCTGCGTCATAGTGGTGAGGGGTTGGCGGGCGAGGAGGCCTGGTTTTGGTAATGGTTTTTTTAAAGGAGCTAGAAGGAGTGGGGAGTATTTTAGAAGGGCTTATATTTGGAGTATAAGGGTTGGGGGATGCAACGGGAGTGGGGGCAGAGTTTGTTTTTTCTGAGTATGTTGGGCGAGAAGGGCGGAAGCGTTGAGAAGCTTCAGAAAAACTAATATTTTCTTCGGACATAACCAGCTTGATTGCTTTTTGCCTGGAGTGTTCTGGGCAGTTGGGGTCGGTGGCTTTATGGGTTCCCCTGCAAAGCAAGCATGTGGCCTGGTTATCAGGCACAGAACAAGACAGACCAGAATGGTTTTGGCAACATTTATAGCATCTTGCATTTGATCTGCATTGTTCCGTAACATGACCGAACCTGCAGCATTTCCAGCACTGTATGGTTGGGAGCTTATATGTATCAACATTAATGGCCATGTGATAGCAGTATATTTTTTCTGGCAGTCTCTGCCCCTGAAACGAAACGACTACTGTTGTTGTAGGGCTCCAGGATGTAATATCATCTCTAACAGTTTTCCTGCTGAGTCGTCTCAGTCTTATAACAGGACCGCAGTTGCGTGAGTAAGTTATTCCCTGAAAGAATTCTTCTAAGCTCCACTCAGTGGGAATACCTCGCACTACCCCCATGCGGGATACATGAAATTTGGGTATCTGACATTGTAAGGATTTCTCAAGTGGGTTGTTCCTAATAAAAGTATTAGCCTTTTCAGCCGATTCAAATTCCACACAAACTCTGTTTCGTCCTGCAGATCTGATTCCGCCATTTACAATACCACTCACCTTGCTTTTGTGAAGTGATTGAGCTAGTTTGAGGGTACGCATTGTGAGGCCTGTAGATGGGTCAGGTTCTTTTCTAGATATGTGGACTATGAAGGGTCCGCTGTCCTCAGAGGAGTAGGTAAGAGGAGAGTCTCCTTCAAACTCTGGGTTGACAAAGATATTTTGCATAGATTCTGACGGTTTCGTATTTCTTTTGGCTTGTATAACTCCGGAATCATTTGTGGGAGCTGGACGCTTTAAAGATATAGGTCCGCCTGTATCCATTTTTGGTGTTAAAGGAGTAAATAAAGGTTGCGAGTCATCTCTTGGTATACCCAGCGGAGGCTCTCTCCCCCCTCCTCCGTCAGGAGGTTCCTCGTCAGACATTGATATCACTCAATGTTTGAGTTTTAAACACTTACCTTGATATTATAATGTTAGTAACACTTACACACAGCACAAGGACAACACAAATGGACAGAACTCAGTGGATATTATAAAGTAATTGAGAAATTCCCGCGAGCACGTGTGTCAATCAACACCGAAACAAGCAGAATCCTTTGTAATGAAATAGAATGGCAGTGGCAGGCAACCCTAGTAACAGCTCGCACAAGCGCAACGCCACAGAACAGATTCGTGCTCAACACAACAAACAGTGTGCAATAACTTCCTATGCTACATATCTTCTCATTGATCTTAGACTGGGCACTTCGATCAACAATAACGCCTAGACTGGGCAAATAGAGAGGGAATTTTTATACGGAATTCCGAAACGGAATCATTCCGAACGCAGCTTATCCATACCAATTTATCAACTTACGGATTTTTAATATTTTAACAATGCGTTGCTGTTTTCTTGTCAAAATAGTACTAGAAACCAAGTTTCATCAAAATCAGCCCACAAACAAAAAAGTTGGCCGACACCTTGAATATTTTATATTTTTAACATTGCGTTGCTGTTTTCTTGTCAATATAGTATCAAAAACCGAGTTTCATAGAAATCGGCCCAGAAACAAAAAAGTTGGCCGCCATCTTTGATTTTAAATATTTTTAACATTGCGTTGCTGTTTTCTTGCCAAAATAGTACTCGAAACAGAGTTTCATCGAAATCGGTCCACTAATAAAAAAATGGCGGCCATCTTGGATTTTTAATATTTTTAACACCGCGTTGCTGTTTTCTTGTCAAAATAGTACTAAAAACCGAGTTTCATCAAAATCGGCCCACAAACAAAAAAGTTGGCCGCCATCTTAGATTTTTAATATTTTTAACACCGCGTTGCTGTTTTGTTGTCAAAATAGTACCAAAAACCGAATTTAATAAAAATAGGCCAACAAAGAAAAAAGTTGGCCGCCATCTTGGATTTTTAATATTTTTAACATAGCGTTGCTGTTTTCTTGTCATAGTACTAAAAACCGAGTTTCGCCAAAATCAGCCCACAAATAAAAAAGTGGGCGGCCATCTTGGATTTTTAAATTTTTTAACATAGCGTTGCTGTTTTCTTGTCCAAATAGTACCAAAAACCGAGTTTCATCGAAATTGGCCAACAAACAAAAAAGTTGGCCGCCATCTTGGATTTTAGAAATTAATACGTCCCAGACAGTAGTTCTATAAAATATGCGAGATCAAGATTTGCACGAATGCAAATCGTATGCACTATAATATTAATTAAATAAGAAGTTTGTTTATTTGTTTATTTGTCACGCCCCGCACGATTGACCTGTCTCTCTTGACGTCTCCGTCGGACTACTGTATGGAAAAATGGTTCCTTCTTATACTGTGCTGGTATGAATAAAGGCTCAAACTATCCTTTTGAATGATAGAGCACTATTCACCTACATTTACCAAAAAAAAGTTATGAACGCGACTGTACATTAAATTTTTCTGCATAATACGACACATTAAAGAAGGTCATCAATATGTATGAGCGCGTCGCTTTTTCGTGGTCTATCGAATTTGGTCGGTTAATCAGAATACTGGCAGTTGTTTTGGATTTTAATGAATATTTACTTCATTACGAAAAATTTGATGCTGAAATTTTCAGAACATGTACTTTAGTAACAGCACAAATTATTTATTGGGCTAGGATCTAAATAATCTCTGATATCTTTATCCTGCTGATCGTCAAAGTCATGACATTGTCTGTCTCACCTTCATGTGGGTATTATTCAAAAACGAATAACTGTGGGATTCTCAAACTTTTTATGGTAATTAGAAATAGCAAGAAGAATAGAACACCGTTTTTGGTTTCTATATTTGTGTGGTAGTTTAGGCGCTAGAATTATTTTTTTGATTTCTGAAAATGTCTGTTTACTTCAAATCCGTGAATATTTTTGAAATGTTTTCTGTATGTGCATACAGCACAAATTAGGCGCTACTCATATGCCTTTACTGTAAGATCGCACATCCAGTAGTTCCCGAGATCTGGGACTCGGCAAAACGTTACGCCAGCAGAAAATCAAATATCTCCAAAACTGTAAGGCCCACAAATTTCATATTTGGCGCACATTCCTGCTAGAATCTAAGCTACCCGCCCACATAATTTTTATTTCTCTCCGATCATTAGTTTAGAATCTTCCTGCTGGAGCACCGTTACTCCAGCAGAATTCGTTTTTCCCGTTTTATTCCAAAAGTATTAGGCCCACAAATTTTTTATTTGGCGCACATTTACAGCAAATTACGCACTAACTATTCATCAAACTCGCTTCCCTCTAGAAGCTACTTTCTTGCCAGCGTAACGGACACGCTGACTTCCTATTTAGTGACGATGTTTGTAACTTGTTCTTGTTTTGCGTGTTTGTGTTCGAATAATTAAGTGTATTAGTAACACAAAAGTATAACGTAAAGTAATACGTAACTTTTATGCATTTTCGAAACTCAAAACCTTAATTTTTAAGTCATAAACAAAAATATTTTCTTAAGAGATATTTTGATCCTGGGCTCCTAGACTATATCAAAAACATGTACAGTCGCGTACAAAATAATTTCGATAGAGGTCATGTATGAAGTTGAATTTCAATGTTATATTGCTCTTCTTTCGAAGTTATTAATATTTGGAGGTGGGGCTCCCACCGTGGGAGTGAAGTGAATAGTGGAGTGGGGATTGGGGGGAAAAAAGGGTTTGTTTGTATGAAACTTTTCTTCCTTCAATGGAATAGCTAGGTACTTGAAACATTGTACAATCACTTTGAAAAAATGTTTTATTTTGGGAAATATAGTTTATGAATTGCGGCACACAATATATTGCGGCACACAATATATTGCGGCACACCTCACCAGTGTTGCCAGTATGATTTCCCAAAAAAGGACGGTTGGCTTCTGAAAAGGTACGGTTTTTAACTTCAAGGTACGGTTTTATTTTACCAAAACCGAGTTTTAATGTACAAACAATTAACTATTTCAAAGTCACTGGGTGGCGAGAAGCGAAGCGCAAGCGAGAGTTATTAGAAAGAAAAACAGGGGTTTTTTTCGTTCACAACACTGTGTCATGATTTTAGAAGGTTTTTCTTATTTTTTAATAGCAACACTGGTAATGCCGTCTCTTGCCGCCATTCTGTTAAATTTAATAGGCCAATCTGTGGTAAAATTGGTGGGGTTAGCTTGACTTGAGCCCGATTAACGAGCAAAGAGAGGTCATTCTTAAAACTAGCCTCGAGGGGATAAGTTCACTAAGACGTCGACTGTATCTATATTGTTATACCTGTACTATGCCTGTACCTGTAAGTTGGATCAATAATTATATGAGTGTTATCTGGAGTCTGCGTTTTCTTCATATTTCAGAAGTGGGATAAGTACCCACGCAAGTTTATTTCTAAACCTGATAATAAGAATAATTTGCTTATTCTGTGCTATAGTAATGCCAAACGAGTTATTTTATTCTCTTCACGCAGAGAAAGGATAAATATTCCAGATTCCATGTTAATACGTATTTTTTTATCTAAATGACATTTTAAATACCTTTGCGGTGGATTGTGTTTTGTACATGGTCGGGGCTACTCTCCGACGGAACGGACATTAACTAAATCGCATTTGTGTTTTAATTGATTGTGTTCGTATACGGTCGGGGCTACCCTCCGACTATACTAACATAATTTAAAAAGTCTATATGCGTAGCTTAGTACTAAGATTTTACTAATTCGTGTTCGGGGCTACTCTCCGATCGTGTTAGTTAAATCTAAAGCGTTAAAATTGGAATATTTGTGTGGCGGATTGTGTTCCGTACATGGTCGGGGCTACTCTCCGACGGAACGGACATAAACTAGATCACACTTTTATTTGAATTGATTAATTGTGTTCGTGTACGGTCGGGGCTACCCTCCGATTATACTTACATAATTTTAAACGCGGGTATGTAGTAGATATTTTCGTATGGCACGATCATAGCGTACCATGAATCTGGCATAATATCTTGATTGTTGTTGTTTAATTTACATGATGTATTAAATGTGGATTATACAGAATTAATGGAGATGATTGGCATTATTATATTATTAGAGTACTTGCTGTTTATGTTGTTTATAATCTTACACATAGAGCTAGGACTGGCAGTTTTGGCTGTGTACCTACATGTAATGTTTTAAGTAATTAGTGCTAGCACTAATTGGAGCTAGTTTTGATAGCCTTTACTGTTGCACAGAGTAAAATCACTTATGGCTACTAAATCTTGCATACAATCCATGTTTTAACGTGGTATCTAATACCAACAGTGAATAAAAGAAAACTATAAGTTATGAAGCTAGTAAGAAGTAGTAGAGTAAGAATAATTTATGATTGGTTGCTTACATTTCATTTATCTTAATATTATTAAAATTAATTATTACCAATTTTCCTTTGTTTTTAATGTATTGAGCGAACGTGTTGTTCTCTGGGTTGAGTGAGTCATGTATGCTTACTGGTTACCCACGTTACCTGGTAAGATTGGTTTAATAGGTACGTATTACTTTCTTACAATTGAATTCTGGCTTTCTATTTATTGATATATCAATTAATAGCTGTATATTACATAGCTGTAAGTTTCCCTAAAATTGTTAAATAAAATAAAATAAAATAGGTACAAATTTTGTGGATTCAATTAATATGAACACCGTGAATAGCAATATAAATTGCTTGAACTATGAATATGAGTTTAAATACGAATATTTTAATATGGTATCTTTAAATATTTAAATATGAAAGTCTTTATGTGAATTTGGATATCTCTAATGTGAATATTTTTAATTTTTAATGATGAGCGAACAAATATAAGGTGTTCACTGGGTTGAGTGAGCAAGCTATGCATGCTCACTGGTTACAAGAGATACATTGAATTTGTTTGTTGAAATGCATTAAATTGAATTTGATATTAGGGGACGATGTATGTATGTTGCATACACTCGTCGGATATTAGAGAGCGATGTATGTATGTTGCATACACTCGTCGGATATTAGGGGACGATGTATGTTTGTGGCATGCACTCGTCGGAATTAAGGGGGCGGTATATGTTTGTGGCATACACTCGCCGGATTTTAGAGTACGAACGATGTATGTTGGTGGCATACATTCGTCTGAATATGTTTAAATGTTGATTTTAGAGTACGAACGATGTATGTTGGTGGCATACATTCGTCTGAATATGTTTAAATGTTAAGTGAGTACGTTTCTCACAGGCTGGTTAAATGAGTACCTACTTATATTTCATACTGGTTTACTACCCGTATGGCCACTTTTAAGATTATTAGATTTAAATGAAACTACAACAGAACAATGATAATTTCAAACGTTTTATTCTTGTTTTTACAATACTCATTTTACATTTTTGCACTAGATAAGTAGCTCTTAATAAAAGAAATGGTTTTTGTAAATAATAAAGGATGTAGGTAGCTACTGTAGCTAGTGAACAGTATAAATCATGAATTTTCCTGAAGGGCATATTGTGTTGATAACCTAATGATTTTATTATAGAATGACACGGAACGATCTTTTGCCGATGAATAATGTATACATTCCAAGGTAAATAGCATCTGAGGACGAATACGGCCCGCGCCGCCTGGTGCGCCGCTTGGTAGGCCTCCAGGGTGACGTGGCCGACCCAGGGGAGTCTTGAGCGAAGGAGGAATACCCTTTCTTCGTAGCTGAATCTGGTCAAAGAGGATTTGAGATGATGCAGAGCATATTGTTTATGAAAAAGTATTGAAGTCGTTTTGATTAAAATGTTTCATGTTTATTTATTTGCATATCGAATAAAGCTATTTAAGATTTAATTTTCATCTCGCATAACCGACTAAATTGATTGTAACACCCCCTTAAATAAAGTTTGTAAAGGTCTACCTAAAAGAAAACAAAACTATAAAAATTTATCTTTTCATAGAATCATTTAGATGTTATCAAAATACCCTTAGGGAAGAATGAAAAGCCTTTTAAATCTACAGTTGCCTACGTGCTTGACATTGAGTATCTAGTAGGTACCACAGCAGCTGTAGCAGTAGATACCTTTAAAGTATTATTGTCAATATGCGCTCTAATTATCGACATATAATTAACATAGTACCTACTTACTTATAAGGATATTTATATACTAAATTATGTTTGCATCATTTCTTTTTACTTGCATAATAAGTATCCACATGCTCCACAATTTGAGTAGGGGTTATTGTCTTACATAATTAAGATTTTTATAATTACCTTAGTTTCCATTTATACGAAATCCATACCATATCTTGATTCTCATGAGTGGTCAATATCCATGAGCTAGGTTTGTTTTTCTATGCCTAGGTCTATGCCCAGGTGACCTTTACGCAGAACTGGATGTATTTCTGATCTTGATAAGATTGGACATGATGACGATTCACTTTTGAATAAGAGCACACTATTAAAGTCGCGAATTGAGTACCTATTCCAAGATTGCGATTGGGTAATACTTTTATAAACTGTGATCTGTCACTTAGATTGTTATAGACCTTTTAACTATGGAAACAATATTAGTTTCTGGTATAAGCTTAACAACCTCCATAGCAGTGTTGTAGATACGGTGTACGTACGCATAGGTTTTCGGGGTGCCGCTGTCTCTGAGGTACCTACCGGGTTCGATTCCCTGTCGGGTGAATGTTTAAAGCGGACTTTTCAACATTCTGCCCGATTGTATGTGGTAATCCCCGTCGTGGTTCCCAAATGCCATAACACAAGTGCTTGAGTTACTTAGTTCGGGATGGAAGCAATGTAGGTATGCAAAGATATCCAAAATTTACTATTTCCTATTACTTATTTTATTTTTTGTAGCTTTGTTCAAGTGGACATTTCGTCTATTATTTTTGTTATATGTAGCTTAATTTAAAAGAATTCACTATGCTTGACTTTTTAAATTTGAGTTTAGTGGCAAACTTAAATCTCAAATTTAATTTAAATTCAAACTAAATTGTGGATGAGTGCTAGAGAAAGTTTATCAGGAACATACTTTTCTGAGTCTTCTACATAATTAGACAATAAAGCCATAAGACTGATTAGAAATCATCAGTTCTCACCCTGAATAAAAAAGCGTACCCAGCAAATTTGACATTTAGTATGTAGTGGCTGTCAGTTGTCTTATATGACCATACTTATTTTTTCAAAGTGTAGGTGAGACGGAAGGCAGCCACTGTGTAACTTGTGGTCACAAAAAAGTGTTAGTACTGCACTCTCCAGTTACCTCAGTATTAAGTCAAGCTTCATGGGTATAACGATAGCCAGCTAGCAACGTTCAACAGAACAAAGCAGCAAAAATCTATCAAAATATCGAATTCAAATGACAGTTAAAGCCCATACCCATGCCCATATTTTTTAGCCGGTACCCCCCTGATGAAGCCCATGTCCTTATCCATATTTTGTAATCGGACGTGTATTGCGTAGTGTAATGTCATCGAATCGAATCGAACTGTCAAGTCAAGTGTCAGTACTGTCAGTCAACTGAAAGCTGAAAGAAAAAGAAAACCTCAATAGAAAATTATATGAGAAAACCACAAAGGAGATCAGTCAAATTGGACCAAAAAAGTAAAAGTGCCGGCCAACAAAAATAAATTGCAAATTACTATTGTAAACAGTGTAACGATCATTTTTTGTTATGACGTCAACAGTGTACGATTAGCGGCCAAGCAGTTATTCAAGTTTGAAAATGACATTTTTTCTTCATTTTCAAACTTGAATATAGCTTGGCCAAAGTGCAGCGAACAAAAAAAAATTGCAGATTACTATTGTAAATAGTGTTACGATCGTTTCTTGTTATGACGTCAACAGTGAACGATTAGTGGCCAAGCAGTTATTCAAGTTTGAAAATGACATTTTTTTCTCTTTATTTTCAAACTTGAATACAGCTTGGCCAACGTGCGGCCAACGAAAAAAAATTGCACATTACTATTGTAAACAGTGTAACGATCATTTTTTGTAAAAACGTCAACAGTGTACGATTAGTGGCCAAGCAGTTATTCAAGTTTGAAAATGACATTTTTTTCTCTTTATTTTCAAACTTAAATACAGCTTGGCCAAAGTCAGTGTTGTAGTCAATATCTATTTTAGGGAGACACATTTCCTTATCTGGCTCTGTAGTGTACTAGACCTTAGTTAAAGATACTATTTAGCTAAAAGTATTGCATTATTGTTTAGTCGATTCACGTACGCAGCAGGTGGGACGTTCGTGGGTCAGTTATAATGCTGACGAGGAACTGATCTCAATGTAATAACTGATATTCTGATAAACGATTACATTTTACGTGGTGAGTCAATCCGTTTTGCGATCGTATTTATACCAAAAATAATGACATTTTCAAACTTGAATAACTGCTTGGCCGCTAATCGTACACTGTTGACGCCATAACAAAAAAATATCGTTACACTGTTTACAATAGTAATGAGCAATGTTTTTTCGTTGGCCGCACTTTGGCCAAGCTGTATTCAAGTTTGAAAATAAAGAGAAAAAAAATGTTATTTTCAAACTTGAATAACTGCTTGGCCGCTAATCGTACACTTTTGACGCCGTAACAAAAAATGATCGTTACACTTTTTACAATAGTAATGTGCAATTTTTTTTCGTTGGCCGCACTTTGGCCAAGCTGTATTTAAATGTGAAAATAAAGACAAAAAAAAAATTCATTTTCAAACTTGAATAACTGCTTGGCCGCTAATCGTACACTGTTGTCGCCATAGCAAAAAATGATCATTACACTGTTTACAATAGTAATGTGCAATTTTTTTTCGTTGGCCGCACTTTGGCCAAGCTGTATTCAAGTTTGAAAATAAAGAGAAAAAAAAATGATATTTTCAAACTTGAATAACTGCTTGGCCGCTAATCGTACACTGTTGTAGCCATAACAAAAAATGATCATTACACTGTTTACAATAGTAATGTGCAATTTTTTTTCGTTGGCCGCACTTTGGCCAAGCTGTATTCAAGTTTGAAAATAAAGAGAAAAAAAATGCTATTTTCCAACTTGAATAACTGCTTGGCCGCTAATCGTACACTGTTGTCGCCATAACAAAAAATGATCATTACACTGTTTACAATAGTAATGTGCAATTTTTTTTCGTTGGCCGCACTTTGGCCAAGCTGTATTCAAGTTTGAAAATAAAGAGAAAAAAAATGTTATTTTCAAACTTGAATAACTGCTTGGCCGCTAATCGTACACTGTTGTCGCCATAACAAAAAATCATCGTTACACTGTTTACAATAGTAATGTGCAATTTTTTTTCGTTGGCCGCACTTTGGCCGTGCGGTATTCAAGTTTGAAAATGAAGAGAAAAAAATAACATTTTCAAACTTGAATAACTGCTTGGCCGCTAATCGTACACTGTTGACGCCATAACAAAAAATGATCGCTACACTGTTTACAATAGTAATATGCAATTTTTTTTCGTTGGCCGATACTTTTACTTTTTTGGTCCAAACATGTATGAAGCGTGACTGATCTCCTTTTAGGAGAAAACTGAAAAACTCATCTCATTATTTCCTTTAATTTTGTGATACTTTACTTACCTTACCTTATTTATTTTATTTACCCGTCCAATCCAATTCAATGGATTTTTCGACCAAAATTTAATTGATTTAATTCATTTTGTAAATTGGAAAAGTTTATCAGATACAAAAGGTATATTACCAGTCTTTCGTTTTCGCAAAAAATACTTCGCAAAAAGTACTTACTACAATATGATTCAACCTATTAAAGACACTTTTTTATACTTTGCTTACGGTAGCAATTTACTAAAGAAACGAATTCGCATAAACAACCCTTCTGCTGAATTTTTGGGCATTGGCCGACTGGAAGTAAGTTTTAGTTGTTGCTCAAATTGATCTTTTGAGTTTTTACTTACATACATACTATCATAAATTAAATTTTATTGTTTTTGCTTGTTTATAGAACCATCAGCTTAATTTTATGAGGTATTCTGATCACTGGAGAGGAACTTCAGCCACAATAGTTCCGATTGAAGGCCCTTATGTCTGGGGAGCCATTTGGCGGCTTCATAGCAATGATATGCCAGCACTTGATAAGTAATTATTTACTTTTTTTATCATGTTGCTTTGTCATAATCATAAGGAAAGACATTAAAAATTTAGTACAGTATATGGTTTATAATATAATTAATATGAATTTCAGACAAGAAGGAGTTGAAACCAATTGGTATTTTCCGAAACCTGTAGAAATATTTACTGAAGATGGTGCCAAAGTCGAATGTCGCACTTATCAACAGTCAGAAAATCCACCTCCATCTAAAGAGGATGAAGAATTACCACTGGAACGCAGACCATCATCAACTTACCTAGACTGTATAATAAATGGAGCGATTGAGTGTAATCTTCCAAAAGATTATATAGAAAAACTGAAAAAGATTCCACATAATGGAAACAAAGCATCTCCAAGAATGATAGAAAAACTTAATAGTTAACCTGCTCCTGCTGCTACTGACATTGTGATTATTATCTGTGATTAACAGCTTTAGCTCATATTAGCTTAATATGCAATATATATGCATTTAATAATATGAAATAATTTATAATAGGTCTTTACATATGAAATTGCCGTTTTTTTCTTTTGTACATAAAACTTAACAACTTTTATAATATTAGAAATATATAATTTCTTTAATATTGCGTTACATTAAGACCGTATCGAGCAACTTTTGATAATTTAATAACCACCATATTTGATTATTTACATAGAAAAAACTTATTCCGAAAGTTACGACTATTTTTGTTTCCAGAATTTCGTACTTTATTAGTAGTAACTTAGTGAAAAAAAAATTTTTTCTCTTAACGAATGTGTCATTTAGTAGTAAAAATGTCCATAAATACGTGTGTAAAATTTTGTAAATTTACTTAATATTAGTCGTTAAATAATAACAAAAACGTTAGTATGGAAAAAAAATAATTACAGAAATCTCCATACAAAACGGCAATTTCATAGGTAAAGACCTATTATAAACTGAAAAATGGAAAATGAAGAAGGTATTTAGAAAAAATCAACCAGTCTCACAAGTAGCTCCTAATATATAAACTGTTAAATTAAAATATTGTTATTATTTGTAAAACTATAAGTATGTACTTAAAATATCTAAACAAACACATGTTAAAGATGATCGAGAACTAAAACAATACAGTTTTTTTTATACACTACGGGGTAGCACTTAGCACTATTCACATCTGATGATAAGTGGTGATAAGGCTGAAGGTGGAAGCGCACTACTCCCAGAATCCTCAATCACTGAGGAAAAGGCTATCTTATCTCTAACTGCCGGGACACAATAATGCTGAAAACATAATTGGTATGGCGTCAGACTTAGATACAATGATGGTAGCTAGCCAGGCGGACTAAGAACAAGTCCTACAACCAACCAAACCGAATACATTATGTACCCCCACTGGGAATCGAACCTGGGACCTCTGGGTCTTAAATCGGTGGGATGAACCACTAGACCACACAGGCAGTTAAAAGTAATTTAGTAATTTCGCCTTACACCTATACTATATCTAAGCTGCATGCACCGCACACGGGAAGTTTGATCACAAATTATATAGACTAGTACAGATAGGAATCAAGCCATATAGCGGCCGTTTGTTAGTGAATGACGGACCCCGATTAGATTTTGACAACATAGTGCTGCCAGAACTATCGACACCCTTGATTCGTTATCGATAGTTGTGCAAATCATCGACGTTTGGTACAACCCTAGTAATATACTATTTTAAATTCTGCTCAAATAAAAAACACATTTGATGAAAGAAGGCATTTATTACTTGACATTATAATTTTATCAAATACAAAGTACATAAGTATAAGTTGAGATTTATACAAGACAAAGAATGAGAGTAATGAAATTACACTAAATTGACTTAATAGATATATAGAGAACTAAGAAATATAAATACTTTATCAGCCACAAGAAAAATTAAACTGCTTGCAAATATTTTTTACGCACAAATGCTAATGCTATTTTTCCTAGTAGTACCTATTATTTAGTATCTGCCATTTCATTATTTACTGTTAATATCACTTTCAATGCAAGACGCAATAACCTAACTCTAATAGTTAAACATTTAATGCAGTAAGTAATCAATATAGCAACTAACAGCAGTAATTTGCACCATAATTCTGATTTGATAACTTATTACCGCAAGAATAGGCAGACACGGGAATCTTCGCAGCACTCCACGAACCTCGTTGAGACTACATATTGTTACTATAATCTGCCATAACATTTTATAAACAAACTAGCGGCCGCCCGCGGTTTCACCCGCGTGGTTCCCGTTCCCGTGGGAATATCGGGATAAAAAGTACATATAAACCTTCCTCTTGAATCACTCTATCTATTAAAAAAAAACGCATCAAAATCCGTTGCGTAGTTTCAAAGATTTAAGCATACAAAGGGACATAGGGAAAGAGAAAGCGACTTTGTTTTATACTATGTAGTGATAAGTGATAGTTGAACTGAAAAGTTTGTAAATCAAGAAAGAGTAGTGAGTATAAAGCACATTTTGTTTGTTGTGCCGCTATGCACAAGTTATAGATAATCAATGTTTATAGTTAATAACTGTTATTAAGTAGATAAGCTTTGTACATAGACTGATGAGCGGAAGTATATATAATTAAGTAAGATCTAAGATAGTAGATAGCAGTAACAGTTATAACATAGTCATAAGACAATCACAATAAACCATCATTCGTACCGACAACAAACATATGTTATCCCACCGGTACATTTGTTATAATTCTGTTCTGTTTGTCAGAATCAGAAATATGAATTTGATGATAAGGCATTTTAAATGTTTTGACAAAGTTATTGAATTACTTACACTGTTATTTTCTCTTGACTTGGTATTAACAACTTCACGAAATTGAAACTTGTTAAATGTGATAATTGATTATTTAAATTTAATCCCAAGTCATCTACTGTGCTTTATCATATCACCATATGATATCACTTCTAAATGTATATTGAAATAAGGTATTAGGAAGGTTTTTTTTTAACAAAACTAATCAATAATTAATTACACATACCTACTTACATTCATATAAAAAGAATAAACAAACATTACCTACCTTTCATTCATAACTTCTTCTTCAACATGTCAATGACAAGTACAAAATCATATGTTGTTGGCCCAAAACTGCCACTCTCACTGCGTTATCTGCAGCCAACATGAGGTCCTCACGCGTGCAGGTGTCCGGGCATAAAGAGCAATCAATGAAGTGGGCCATGGTCTGTGGAGTGTAACCACACCTGGACGCGAGATCCGTGTTACTGGTGAAGCCCCACCTGGACAGGTTGTCTTTACTTCGACCAACTTGGGTTCGGAGTCTATTTAAAGATCTCCATAATGATCTGGGAAGTTCAAGGCCAGGAGGAAGCTTTCCTGGATGAGCACATATGGGTGTGAAAGGGTAGCAGACTTTTCCCACAGTTTAACTTTGGTTAAAGAGGCCTCCGTGGTGCCAGGAATGACGCACTTGTAAAAACTATTGCGACTCTTTAGCCTTTGATAAATTTCATAACTTTCTGAGAAACCGAATCTTCTTTACTCCGGTTAAGTTGTGAACTGTATTTTCTTTTGTTTTGGTTAGTTTTAAGAAATACAATGTTGCCTCTTGGAATTACCTAAAACAACAAAACTCAAAAGGTTAATGTAATAAATAATTGATACATAAAACTACCTAAATAGATTTACTTACGTGTACCGAAGGCATCTTCGAATAATTTATCCATATTTCTGTAAAGAAATATCTGACAAAAAGTGGAAAAACATCTAAAGAATACTAGAAAACCGAAATGAGTAAAAAAACACAAACTAAATAAACGTCATCTTGAAATTCTTGAAAAAAGTGACAGCTTTAATTTTAGCCAATGGGGGCACCCCAACAAAATGGCGGTCTTAATAATAGCCAATGAATGGGTATCGGGGCTACCGGCCACTAAGTTTTGGTTTTGACCTATTCTATGGTGTCTATGGGTGATTCCAACGCCTGGATTCTCTCTAATTTTGTATTTCACGTTGCGTTGTGATTTTGCGCTTATTTTTGACCCTGGATTAACTATATTGTTAAACAAGACTTTCGCGTTGAGTTGGATAACCAATGTTCAATCAAACCCAGGTATGAAGTTGGAGTAAAAAAAAACTGCTTTATTTTTATAGTGCATCTTAGTTTCAGTTGCCTCTGGCTGGATGCATTTATTTGCCATTCGTGCTACCTTTTATTAAATACCGAAGCTGGTGAACATGAGAGACTAAGTACTTGGGCGTAACATGGCTTGCTTTTGGGAAATCTGTGAGAAGACTAAGACGCCATAATATCAGTATGAAGTGTCCATTGCTGGCTGTCCTATTATCACAGAATACTAATTACTTATGTGGTAAGCATTTTGTTTTTCATTATGACCACCTAGCTAGTTGTAGTATCTTAAAAAACAAAAAAAGAATAAGTAATAAGTAAGTACTTAAATAAAAAATGTATAATATGATTGTAAGTGTGTCAATTATTTTCCATCTTTAATTAGACCTGCCTAAAGTAGGCAATAGGCATGTTGTTACAAAGTACCTACTACTCATTAATCATTAGGTATACAATATCATTAAACATACATTAAACTTGAAAACATAAACAGATATTATAAAAAAATACCCTTGTAGCTAAAACTGTTAAAACATAAGGTTTCATCTGTGTTTATTCTAACTGTGGTTTGTTTTCAGCCTGCAAAACGGATACACTCAAACAGACATGCTGTGCATGACTCATCACGAGACATGCCAGAATTGGTATTGGACAACAATGCCGCAGCTTCTAATATTCAAGTTGTTAGCCCACCAGAGCCATCACAACCACCACAATTACCGCATGTTCAAAGTGGGCCACTTTGAAGGGAAAGGAATACTACATCATTACCCAATTATAAGAGAGCTTCAATCACATCTATTTGATGTATATTTCAATAATGCAGAAACAGAATGTTACATTTGATTCATATCAGGTGAAACAAGCATGTTCATACTGGTATGTAATATGTTGTTGAAGTGCGTCCGGTACGGAGTACTCCAAAGAAATACCATGAATTGGTGGAAATAATCCTATTGGAGGATATTTAAGTCTTGATAAGTACATGTTTTACTTGACACTGAATATGATAGCGCTTCTGTCTTGTAGGGAACAGGACTGTTTGTTGTTTTTGTCATGATATGACAATAATCTGGTATCTTGGTCGGGCAAGACACCAAAACTATTCAAGCTCCTTCCAGCAGGATTTTAAGACTACATATTATTAACAATATTTAAGAATATTAAAGTATTCTAACAAAGGCTAATCTTTGTTAGAAACGGCATTCACAATTGTAAAATAATAAATATACTATGCTTGTATTTGTTTCTCATGTCTAAGCAACTACTCATACCTACACAATAATGCTTTTAAATACACTTTCCAGCTAAGTGTCTAAGTGCAATAAAAATGTTCTGTTTTATCCAAGCTGGTTGATTTATCTCAATCTCTCAATATATTGAATAATTATGTACCTAGGCATTTTCTTAAGATTTAAGTAATAAATCTTTTTATTTATTGTCTCTAAAAACAACAAGTATTCATTAAACAACAAGTATTTATTCAGTCTTGTTTTATTTGGGTTGTTCGTTCTTACCTATATCCTGCTACCCCTAAGTGTACGGCCAGACTGCCCGCTCTGGTTGAGCGTCGGGCGGGGCGGGGCGGGCAGCGTTCATCATTTGGTTGCCGACGCTCCGGCCGCTACTCAGGACACCACTATGCGTTAGCATTTATTTAACATGAACGCTGCCCGCTCCGCCCCGCCCGACCCTCTGGTTGAGCGGGCACTCTGGCCGTACACTAAGTGTACTGTCACAGTGCAGAGCGTTAAGCGGGGCGGGGCGGTCAGCGTTCAGCTCGTGGTTGCCGACCTCCATGATCGTAGTTGCCAACGCTCCGGGGCGGCCGCTACTCATGAACGCTGCCCGCCCCGCCCCGCCCGACCCTCAACCAGAGCGGGCACCCTGGCACAGATTACGTACGTACACTTAATCTACTGCTAACCCTATATTTGTTTGTAATCTTTTTAGTGTAGGTACATATGAAAAACATTACGTTTCAAATAAGCTTCGTTATTAGTACTAACATTTTTGACACTATTACCCTCAGATAAATGTAAGTACATTTACATATAGATAAAATCCTTAATTCAAGTAGTCATTACATGCCTCATGACTTCAGTTTACTATAATATGTCACTACTGTTCGTCATTTTAAAGCGCCTTACGTTTTTTAAGAGCAAAACCATAGTCTAAACACTAGTTGCCAGCGTTCTGACAAAAGGTTTAATAAAACTTAAACGTCAATTAACATTGTACTCCCAAGTTCTTAGAGTTTTCTAAGTATAGTGATAAAATGTGCCAATATTAACAAACATAATACACCAAAAATCATCGGTGTAAATTAAGTTTGACAACTATGCCGACGCCCATACAGAAACTGACCATCTCCTTTCCTTTTTCTTTTCATTTGATTCTATAAAATGTTTATACCTAAAATTATTGTATGATTCGTATCTTACAATTTTATTCAGTAATGTATAGGTAATCATGTTTTGTTAAACATCTGTGTAACAATAAACTATTATTATGATTTATTTCTTTTATTTACTGGCACCTATTTCCTGGCATCCCTACTAGTTTAAAGTCGGAAACACACTTCTGTGGTGTGGCGCGACGCCAGAATGTCTGTTTCATGCACTTAGTATGGACACGACAGAGACAGAAAGAGTATAAGTGTGTTTCTAACCATATACCTTGGTACTATTAAGCCCCCAGTACACGATGGCCGATCATGGTCGGCGACCATGACCAATACATCGTACATTGACACTTTTGAAAGAACGTTTTTAAACTTGTTCGTTCAAAAGTGTCAATGTACGATGTATTGGTCGTGGTCGCCGACCATGATCGGCCATCGTGTACTGGGGGCATTATACAGGCTGACTGGGAAACTCGACCTATTTCTTGAAAGGGGTTATACTAGAGGTCATTAGCAACAAATTAAGCCCAGTGAACCAGGGGTCAAAACTAGATGGTTACCGAGCTGTGACGGTTCTTCGATTTCTTTTTTTCTGAATTGTTACCAAAAATCATTGATTGTGAATAAACTACTCTACTCTTAACATGAATCAATACTTTTCTGAAAGCTGAATAATTAGTGATCATTTAAAAAAAAACTTACTTAATCTCAGAAATAAAAGATTTTTAGTAACAATAATTTTTATTTTTTGCATTTTTCTCCAACTTCGCCCTTAATTATTGGAAAAAAACTGTATGGAAGTTGGCGTACAAATAAGTAAAATGTGTAACTAGTTTCATAAGCTTTCCAAAAGGGTACAAAAATTATTAGGTTAGGTACCTAGCTGTTTTTTAAAAAATCAACAAAAGAGCGCAGTAGGGCAATTTTCCTTTTAAATTTTAAATTTAATTCAGCCCAAAAAGTGGCGAAGCGATGGCTGGCTTATGCGTCATGCTCGTGAACGAGTGCTGCCAGTGGAAATGGGTCTGCTCTTCTCTGCTTGCCTTAAATGTGTTTTTTTTTTGTTTTTATTTCTAATGCGGTGGTGGCGTGTGACCGTGTGAGGCGGGTCGTTACGTTCCCTAAAATATGGTTAAGAGAAGCGATGGCTGGCTCATTCGTCATGCTCGTGAATGAGTGCTGCCAGTGGGAATGGCCAAATGGGGCCGGAGAATCAGGTATATAAGTAGAGAATAATTATTACCGACGTCGGCGTCGGTGGCACTGACTGTTTATCAGAGGTCACCAGTCGCAGGCACGCCGGATGTCGCTGCGAGTCGGTGCTACCGTATACGCTGCATGGGCCCTTACGTGATGCCACGAACATCCAAGTTGTTAGTATTGTTAATCTAGTGTGTTGTTTAATACATCCGTATTACGTAAATTTTCGAATGCTATCGTATTTTTAAAATAAAATATCCTATATTCAATATTCTGACAATTTATTCATGGATCAAATTTCATCAAAATCGGTTCACTACACGAAGCGTGAAAGCACAACCGAAAACCACTTTCGCATTTATAATTTTAACCAATTATAACAAATTGTAAAAAAACAAGTCCTTTCTTTTAAAACTTATGGTCACCCTAACGGCCTAGACACGAACATGCGCGACGGCGGTGGCGACGAGCGAATTGCGCATCAGTTGGTGCGTCTCATTGACTTATTTGATTAGACGTCTGTCGCGAGCGCGCAATGATTCCGCAATTCACTCGTCGCCGCCCGCCGCCCGTCGCGCATGTTCGTGGCCAGGTCGTAATGGAATAGAGTGAGATAAACTGACCTCGTTCTGACTATCCACAGCCTTCTCTATGACCTTCATAATTTTAACGCTTTCAAACAACATTATTAGCAAAATGTGTCATGACTGTACTATTTTTCTAATTGGATTTGTGTAAAAGACTATCTCATTAGGACCGTTTTTTAGCAGCAGTGCACCTTCCTGTTGTACGTAGTACTTATAAATTCCTTGGTTAATATACCTTAGGTATACAAAATAAACCAATGACGTTTTATTAATAGACACGTTACACTCGAATAGAGTGCTCGTCAGATAAGTCTGCGCGCGGTAAAAATCGAATACTAATCTTTTCTATAACATAAGAACAAAAAAATGCACTGTAACTAGCGCCAAAAACGCGCAAGTCACGCGCAGAGTTATCTGACAAACACTCTAGATTGCATTTTAAAATGGCGAATTTGTTTTTCATTACGTACTACACGCTTTATGAGACAAAAAACAAACACATGTTGTCAAAATATATTTATCTCTTCCTAACAACAGGCATTTCCGCATATCTATCTCTTTTTCACCAAATAATGTTAGTAAGAGACATATATACACAAACCCCCACTGTCAAAAAGAGATAAACAATTATTGCAAGCACTGTCTTGTGTGCCAGTTTTCTGTCTCTTTCATGCGTTACGAATCTGCGTTTACTTTAGAATGAACGCAAAAATAATACGCTGAATACACTTTGCCTTAATTTATGATGCGTTAAAAAATGTAAAATATTATTTTCAAACACCTTTGTTATGTAATCAGCATTTATTTGATATTTTGGTTTCAAACGTACCAAAATGTTCCATCGCCCCGAAGCCTAAAGACCCACTGATCTCTATTATACCACTGGATACACAGCCATCTCTATCGGAAGACGATAGAGACGGCTGTGACTGGATTGGCTGTCTCCATACAAATGACAGCTAATTGTGTATAACAATTTGAAGCGCTACTAGTGTCACAACGAAGGTACTGAGAACTAATTTTGACGTGAGATTGTGACAGCCGCGAGATTAATAAAAGTCTTTATTTTATTTTGTGTTATTTCGGCGTATTTAATTATAAAAGTTATTTAGAAAGTTAAGCTCATAAACGTGAAGAAATGTGTGGTTTGTAAAACTCGGTACGAAAAAGGGAGTAAAACGTCATTTCACAGGTGAGTGTATTAAATTGTTGTTTTGAGTCAAAATTGACCTAAAATTGTGTGTAAAGCATTTGATTACTATCTGAAAATTGTTCAAAATGATATCTTTTCAATATCTAGGCATTATAATGATGAATTATGAGAGAATTATGTAAAAAATGTTTTGTTTATAATTCACTAGTGATTGACAAATTCTTATCGATAAAATGTCGATATTCAATACCAAAAGTTGATAGAGCTCAGGCTGATTCAGTAGCTGTTGTACACCCGTCTTTCGGCATTATGGTAGTACCTAGCTCTCCGCCCGCGGCTTCGCCCGTGTGAACTACACGACGTTATCCCGTGGGAATGTGATATTTTTGCGGAATAAAAAGTAATAAGTAGCCTATGTTCCTCTCCAGGCCACAAAATATCTGTGTCTCAAATTTCAGCCAAATCTGTTCAGCCGTTATGGCGTAACACGATTGAGTAACACATACTTCCTACTTTTATTATAAATCGACCTCGCATAAGGTAGCATGTGGGGTCGACCCAGCAGGGCTAGCACAGCTTAGCGCGACTCTTTGTCGCGCTCCTTCCAACCAATCAGCACGTCGCCTTAAGTCAAGCGCGCTATCTACGAGCGATCTGATTGGTTGGAAGTGCCCGCGACTCTTTGTCACTCGAGTCGCGCTCAAGTTGTGCTAGACCTACAGGTTTTATTTTTTTTCTGCAACCCATATTTTTTTAAAAGAAGTAAGTAGTTTACATAAACACATCTTAGATTTCTGCGCGAACTGTCCATATAAATAAGTTCTTCTTGTCGAGTCGTTGGTTCGTAGATTTGACTTTTAAATATGATTCGCCCAGTACGCAGCCAGGTCAATCGCTGCATCAGATGCCGCCATTATTTCGTCCATGTTGCACGCTTTTGGGGCCAGCGGGCAAGAAAGCAAGTGCTCCATAGTTTGCTCAGCGGCTCCGCAATTACACGTGACCTGGGACTCGTTGGCGTAACCCCATTTGAATTTGTTACGCCCGCAGCGGCCCAGTTGGGTCCGGAGCCTATTTAAGGACTTCCATGTGGACCATGGAAGGTCATGACCAGCGGGAAGCTCTTCTGCGGGCTTAACAAATCCAGGAGGGGGCTTATAAATAAGTAGTAGAAGTAGTTTAGTTTTAGAATTAATTATTAATCCTAAAACTAAACTAATTAATTATTAATCCTAAAACTAAACTACTTCTTTTAAAAAATATGGGTAGCATAAAAAAAACCTGGGTCGACCCCACATGCTATGCGAGGTTGATTTATTCGCCAATAATTGAAATTCGAGTCTTATAATACGTATGCAGAAAATAGTCGTGGTTTTAGTAATAAATATTTTTTTGATTTAAATTACACTTGTAAATCTTAATTAAAATTATATCAATTATTTTTGCAGATTTCCTTCCGAATTGAGTCTAAGAAACAGGTGGTTACTAAATATGAAAGCCCTAAACTGGACCCCGAAGGAAACAGATTCACTTTCTTCACACATAACACCTTTTTTAAAAATAAACTTGTTACTTGAGCAGTACTTATTTCTGTTTCTTATTTTGTATAAGCTACCCCTTTATAACATGAATTAAGTAATATAACGTCAATTAAGGCTGTAGTTGTGTGTGTCAATAAACGGTACGGATACGTACCTTGTAGTACCTCGATGGAAAAAAAGAGTACCACAGTATTTCAACAGTTATAACACATTTTTGGTGGCCGGGCTGCAACGCATAGGACCCAACCCGGCCACGCTTCTATCGAAATAAATACTAAGTTTATGATGCAATTTTGGTACGGGCTGATGGTACCTATCCTGTACCTACGAAAATCTGTCCATTTTTCCGTTAAAATCGCAATTAAATAAATTTTTTGGGCATCGAAATTTCTGGCAAAAAACGCCTGATTCACTGATGAAATACTGTGGTACCTACTCTTTTTTTTTCATCTTTTTCTTCAACGTGTCAATGACAAGAACCAAATTATATGTTATTGGCCCAAAACTGTGCCACTCTCACGGCGCTATCTGTAGCCAACATGAGGTCCTCTCGCGTGCAGGTATCCGGGCATGCAGAACAATCAGTGAGGTGGGCCATGGACTGTGGAGCGTAACCACACCTGCACGCGAGATCCGTGTTACTGGTGAAGCCCCACCTGGCCAGATTATCTTTACTTCTACCAACTTTTTTTCCATCGAGGTACTACGAGGTACGTATCCGTACCGTTTACAGCCTTAATTAACGCCGCCGCCGGCGCCGTAGCCGGGCCAGAACGTAACACAAGTATTTATAAACAAAAAAGTATTTAAGTTTATATTATCTGTTATCAAGTTCATGTAGACAGTTTCTTAAGAAATTTATTATGGGCTTAGATTGTAAAAAAAAATATTTATTATGTTTATTATCATCGATATATTATCATTACCACAGTCGACCTAAGAACATCACTAATGTTAGTTCCATGTACCATCGTATCTGCCTACAGCGCCAAAATGGCGATATTCAAATGATCACAAAAATATTTTACGTCAACCAGCCAGTGGTAGGGATAAAGCTAGAAACACATTTCGCTGGCGCAGCGCAGCGCAGCGCGATCGGTTTCATACATTTAGGGCGTTTGTGCACTACACTGAATTTTACCGATCCGGCGGTCCGTGTTTTTACGGACCGGCGTGGCATGAAAAACACGGATGGTTAGCTTGTGCACTTGTCCGGTTTTTTACTGGCCGGGGCAGCGCAGTGATCTCTTTGAAACTACACTCTACGGACGCGTTTTAAACGAGAGGAATAATGAGTTCCTTGGAACGTCTCGGCAATTACTTGCTTTATTGCTTTATGTACGAAGACGTAGAAGACAGAAAGAATTTTGGGTCCATCCTCTTATCAGTGAAAGGTACCTGCGGGGTCATTTTACCGAAATCACAATAAATTGAGGCAGGATGAAAAATTATTTTTTAACTACTATCGAATGTCTACAGCTAGCTATATAACAAAAAAAGTTTCATCAAAATCCGCTCAGTAGTTTTTGCGTGAAACACGGACAACAGACAAACAGACAGACAAACAAAAACCATATTTTTGGTGCTAGATATATTACGTGTTATTGGTGAGAAAGGCGCTTAAATTCATTTTGGCGTGCGTTAATTTATTTGCGATAACTCCTAAGATATTCATTTAAATTATATGGTGTAAAAGAGTAAAATAATGTGCATAAAATGCTTAAAGCAACTAACGTATTTAGATTGATAAGGGTTAATACTGTATCCGTTTAAATAGCTTTCCAAATTACCGCATTGTTCGTAACCATTTTTTAAGAGATAATATGGCTATAATATGCTATCCTTAAAAGATAGACATATGCTATCGCGGACTTTTTTGTAGATCTATAGAAGAGAAATATCCCAATATGCATTATTTTTTTAAACCTCGAAAGGATTAGGCAGCGTTTTTGCTGAAAGCTCCCGGGCGGCTTGCCGTTTGCCGGCACTTTCGACAATTATCGTTATGTTTCTACCAATTTACACAAAACTTTCATAAATTATATATTAAAACCTTCCTGAAGAACCACGCTATCTATTAGTGAAAACCGCATGAAAATCTGTTTCGTAGTTTTAAAGATTTAAGCATATATAGGGACAGACAGACGGGAAGCGACTTTGTTTTATACTATGTAGTGATTTATGATTAAAATACAACCATCCGTTTTTTTCCGGACGGTAAAATTCAGTGTAGTGCACAAGCGTACATATGTTTTTCATTGCCGTCATCTCGGAACGGAAAAAAACGGTCCGGAATGGGGAAAACTAAAATGACGGACGGTAAAATTCAGTGTGGTGCACAAGCGCCCATATGTTTTTCATTGCTGCCATATCGGTCCGGAAAAAACCGGATCGCCGGATCGGTAAAATTCAGTGTAGTGCACAAACGCCCTTAGTATGGCTAGAAACACATTTCCCTGGCGCAGCGCAGCGCAGCGCAGCGTATCCGCCCGGCTCCGATTGCGCCAGGCCCCCCAACACTTTCTAGCATTGTATCGTCAGATGGCTCGGTAGCGGACTGCGCAGCGGAGCTCTGCATTTTGATTTTTACTACTTATGTTCTCGGATTTCTCCGTCAATAATGGGCCAATTTAAAAAATATTTTTTTTGTTTAAAAGAGTCACCAATTCATTATCATGTATGGTTGTTAATTATACTGTTAAAACAGTATTAAAGTGTTTTTAGTACACTATACTTTTTAATTTTATAACAAAAATAATGTATAATTCTGATTTGAAAATAAATTACACTAAATATTTCTAAAATCATTTTAGTATTTTTTGAGTGTATCTATTACAAACAAACAAAGTGTATTTATAGTATTAGTATAGATATAAACTAGCTGACCCGGCAAACGTTGTTTTGCCATATTAATTAAAGTGGACCCGGTAAACTTCGTATCACCAACATCTATTATAGATAGATAGATGAAAATAAATGATCGCGAAGAAGTTTTATACACTGCCTGCAACAAATGTCACTTATTAAAAAGTAGGTAATCCAAAGCGGCTAAAACGTCAGTGATTACAATACTCTTTGACATACCTCTTTGGAAGCGGCTATGGAAGAAATGACAGTTTTGTATAGTACGACAGTTTTTCGATTTTCTATACAAAATAATATTTTTTATTTTATAATTTTCCGGAATAAAAAGTAGCCTATATTACTCTCCAGCTCCCAAACTATCCCCATACCAAAAATCGAGTCGATCCGTTGCTCCGTTTTGACGTGAAAGACGGACAAACAAACAAACAAACAAACAAACACACTTTCACATTTATAATATTAGTATGGATTGCATCTCGTATTCATTCATCATCATCTTATCATCGTAATCATCAACATATATTTTTTTTATTTAATATGTTATTTTTAATCTATATTTTATATCAAGTAAGAACAGAAAATGTTTTCAAGATGTTATCTAGCTCGGCAACGACTCGATTGACACTGATCAAAAATTTCGTCAGGAAACGCTGCGCCACACTAGTAAAGTGTGCACACCCGGGTCGACGCGCTGCGCTGCGCTGCGCCAGCGAAATGTGTTTCTAGCTTAATAGAGGTCAGGTGGCCTACCACAAGCTCTTATAGCAGTTATTTTTAAGTTGAGAGTCGCGCGCACTCTATCTCTGTCACTCTCCGGGCATGACAGAATTGAGTGAAAGAGGCGGGTATAATTTTTTTAATGAGATGCGTTTTTTATATTATGCAAAGGAATGTCATTATAATGTTCCTTCATCATCAAGATAAAAGGGTCTTTTTTCCGAATATTTGATTTAAAAATCCGAAAAATATATACAGTGTTAGAAATTGAAAAATCTTGAAATGGTTTTCGATTTAAGGTACCTACCTTGTTAAAAATGAAAGGGCGATTTTCTGAAAGCTCAGTCACTAGATGGCGCTGTCCCACCTATGCAGTTAGAAGGAACGGAACGTTATAAATTTTACTTTGACGCGACTTTTTTACGTAAAACGGAACGTCAGACAGATGTTATTTATTTACCTTAATCTTTAAATTTACCTATTTCGTTTCTGTTCCTCACAGTAGTACTTATTTAATATATTATTAGTTTCCTTTGGGTTTTTAAAAAGTAATTAATTTAAATTTGTTTCATACCAAAATATACCATAGACATGTACATACTTATTCAACGCCATCTAGTGAAGCAATTGGAAGCTTTTTTTTTTTAAATGGCCTCTCAGAAAATCGCTCATTAAAAATACCAAATGTGAAAAAATAATTTGTATCTGTTTTATAATAAAAGAATTATAGTCTGTTTGATTTTGACTATAGCTGTCTCTTTCTAAAACGAAATCTTCTATGGCGTGACTATGACGCTACTAACCCACTGACGTCACTAAGATAGCGTCCTGTCCTTGTCTAATTATAAAGTTTGAAGTCCTATATCTTTGAAAATATTCAAGATAATTCAAAATGAAAACTTGTTTTGTGTAGTATTGAATTTCCACTAATAATTTTGTAAATATGTTGAATACAACTCGAGAAATTATAAAAAACAAATTTTCATCTGCAAACCCTGGTTTATAATTTTAAATGGTTAGAATATGTCAAATATAAACAAAATAAAATAAAACCAAAAATAAAATCGTCCAAAAATTGTCAAAAAACAAAAAAACTATTTTACATAAAATAGAGAATGCGGGTAACTTGAGACATGTCTCAAATTAACCCCATGTTTTTGTGCTCTCATTCTCAGTTTTCTTAACAACTTAGTTTTTTTTTGAGATAATTACTTAAGATTTTTTCGATATATTATTATGTGTTTGGCACTTAGCTGAACAATTGACTAGGTATATTCAACTCATATATTTCTATAAAAAATGGGGAAATTTCTATAAGGTTTCGCTCCAGAAGCTCTCCGTATACCCGGACGCGTTGCCATATACTGTTAACCTTGAACAAAAAACAAACCTTGCTAAAATAATTATTACCTACACCCAGTAAAATAGGTATTTGAAGGTAATTTGAGACTTGCTGTTTATTTGAGACTATGCACCTAATTTGAGACTCAGTCTCAATTTACCTTCCAATAAAAAAAAATATTTCTATCTGTGAGAAAATTTAATTTAAATATGGTAAAACTATGCCAAAAATGTCAAACATGCTCTCAAATTATCCATGGTAAAGTGTCTCACAAGATGGGATTATTAAATCTACTTATATGAATCATTGCAGTTTTTTACCAATAACCAGAGTTTTGAGGCATATGTAATTCAGAAATATATTGGAATAAAAATTCAGCGGCAATTTCTCAATGAATGCCACTTGCTGTGTCCAAGTTTCTTCTTGACAGCAAAATGACGTTCACACTTAACAACTTTGGAAAGAAACTGTCAGTATTGCTATAGTAGTAATGATATCACATGCAATAATATATGCCGCGGAAGTTTTGTCTCAAATTATATTCAAGTCTCATTCAACTTAAACTTCAGAAGGTTAAATTTTTTAATTAATTATACAGGGTTTTTTTTTAAATTATACAGGGTCAGTTTTTAATCAGTGCACAAATTATTAAGATCGACTCAGAAGAGAAGCGGTAAGTGAACGACTTTGTCCTAGAAACATAGGTCGAAATATGACAAAAATTTTTCGACTCTTCATACAAATCGGACTGATCACGTGATCGATTTAGTATGGGAAGTCCTAAAATTTTTGTCGTATATCAACCCATGTTTCTAGGAGAAAGTTGTTCACTTAAGCTAGAAACACATTTCGCTGGCGCAGCGCAGCGTTTCCTGACGAAATTTTTGATCAGTGTCATATCAATCGAGTCGTTGCCGAGCTAACATCTGCATTATGTTTTCTTCTAATTTTGAAAACAATTTATGTTCTTACTTGAACATATTAAATCCAAAAAAAAAAATATGTTGATGATTACGATGATAAGATGATGATGAATGATTACGAGATGCAATTTATATCTTTACTAATACTATAAATACACTTTGTTTGTTTGTAATAGATAAACTCAAAAAATACTGAACCGATTTTAGAAATATTTAGTGTAAGTAATTTATTTTCAAATCAGAATTATACATTCTTTTTGTTATAAAATTAAAAAGTATTGTGTACTAAAAACACTTTAATACTGTTTTAACAGTATTAACAACCCTACATGATAATGTATTGGTGACTCTTCTAAACAAAAAATTTTTTTTTTTAAATTGGCCCATTATTGACGGAGAAATCGGAAAACATAAGTAGTAAAAAGCAAAATGCAGAGCTCCGCTGCGCAATCCGCTACCGAGCCATCTGACACTAGTCTACATGAAGTTTGACTTAATACTCTGAGGTACAGTGCCACAAACTTTGCTGTGCCGGTGGCCAAAATGTGAAACTAACGTGATTTTTTTTATGTCATTTTGCTGTCAAGTTGATGTCCAACCATAGTGCTGCTGGCGGCTGAAGTTCTTAGAAGTCAGGGCCAATTAAATTACTACAAAAAAAAGAAAAACGTACGTAGCGCCGCTGTCACCGGCACAGAAAAGGTTGTGGCACTGTAACTGGAGCTCTCACCCTGAATAAAAAAGTGTCGCCACCAAATTTGACATTTATGTATGTAGTGGCTGTCAGCTGTCTCATATGACCATACGTATTTTTTTAAAGTGTAGGTGAGACGGAAGACAGCCACTGTGTTATTTGTGGTATTCAAAAAATTGTTCGTACTGCACGCTCCAGTTACCTCAGTATTGCATCTGACGATACAATCACAGATCACTATAATACTGTATACAATGCTAGAAAGTGGTGGGGGGCCTGGCGCAATCGGAGCCGAGCGGAAACGCTGTGCTGCGCTAGGGAAATGTGTTTCTAGCCATACTAAATGTATGAAACCGATCGCGCTGCGCTGCGCTGCGCCAGCGAAATGTGTTTCTACCTTTACCGATTCTGAGTAAAGTTGATCCTAAAACTTTGTGCAGGTCAATAATTTACTTTGTGCATTCACAATGCAATTTTTATTATTGAAAATGAAATATTAGAAAAAAACAACCCATCCTTCAAGTAGCTCCGCCGGGAAGTTGTCCCGGGGGGGCTACCGGCTAAGAAATATGGATATGGGTATGGGCTTCAACTGTCATTTGAATTCCTTATCTTGGTAGATTTTAGCTGCTTTGTTCTGTTGAACGTTGCTAGCTACAAGTCGTCACAAATTAAGATGCCCGTTTTGACACATGGTAATGACCCTAGAATGTAACTTGTTACGAAAACCAAAAAATCAAATATATGCTGATTACTTATCAAAGGTGTATGAAAATAATATGTTACATTTTTTAACGCATCATAAATTAAGGCAAAGTTTATTCCGCGTATTATTTTTGCGTTTATTCTAAAGTAAACGCAGATTTGATTAACTACGAAACGTCTCGAAAAACAGTTACGTTCTCAGTCTTTATTTTTTTAAATACTAGTGTTGTAACCGTTGTGTGCAGGATTTCTCCAGCTTCATTCAATTTTATCGAAATAATCGTTATAACCACTTTAATAGATTAATTTGTAAAATTGATCTTTTTTGTGTGAAAACTAGATTGGCGCTTTAAGCATTAGTGAAATTATGAATTGGCAACAATGATTTCGATAAAACGGTTTCGAAAGAACGTTTCGATGAACCGAATGAAAAAAAAATTCTTTAAATAAAACCTAGACAACCTTGCAGACCTCACCATGTTGAATCGTCACGTTCACCTTTCCAGAGATTTCTTAAAACACGTTTCGTTGGGCTTGTTCGAAGCGTTCGTATCGGACAAGCGTGCGTTCACCATAAGCGGCCTGTATACATTGGTCCAACTACTGGCCAATACATCGTACATTGACACTTTTGAACGAATAAGACGTTAAAAAAGGTTCTTTCAAAAGTGTCATTATACGACGTATTGGCCAATGGTTGGGCCAACGTGTACAGGCCGCTATAATAAGTAATGTTGCTTGCTACTCTATGACCATGTCTATGCTGTGAGCTGTAGTTAAAATACTTGCACTTAGGGCGCAGCGGAGCGGGCCGCAGCGCATCGCATTGACGGATTTTAGTATAGCACATAGTGACGGGCCGGGCCGCAGCGCATTGACGGATTTTGAGTACAACCAAATTCAAACATCCAATTTCTTCTACTACTGCCGGTTATACCCGTCCCTCTCACTCTCCGGGCATGACAGAATCGAGTGAAAGAGACGTGTATAATTTGTAGGTGTCATGTTATCTGACCAAGTAGTACGGGAAAAATCCGCTTGCTATAGCACACTGTGTCGGGGCGCAGCGGGGCGGGGCGGGCCGCATCGGATCGCACGCACGCAACAAAATCCGCGGCGGATTATGCGGCCCGCTGCGCCCCGGCATAGTGTGCGATAGTTCATATAAAATACATACGAGCGATTTGGACGGATTTTTGCGCTGCGGCCCGGCCCGCTGCGGCCCGACATAATGTGCCTGTGTGTAATAACATTTAGAGCCAACGCGCACTTGTGATTTTTAGTCAACCGATAGTTTGGTTTTGAGAAACTGCGTGCACTTGTGATTTTTAGTCGAACAATAGTTGTTCGATAGTTTAGTTGAATCCGGGCGCGTGCTTACATAGTCCTTCATGCACAGGCCGATAGTTGTCCGATAGTTGTATAACTGTAACTATAACTATAGTTGTAGTAAGTGTAGTAACTATTGGCCAGTCATTTTCGATAGTGCGATACTGAATGCGCAGTCTTCCGATAGTTGGGCGATAGTTTAGTTGAATGCATGTGAGCACATAGTCCTTCATGCACATTATCGCCCGGCCGATAGTTGTGAGATAGTTTGATCGTACAACTATCGGCCAGTCATTTTCGATAGTTTGATCGGTCGATAGTTTAAGCGCACTGACGATTGCCACTGCATTATAACTCTATACTGAATCCGAGAACGACCAAACTATCGCCCGGTTAAAAATCACAAGTGCGCGTTCGCTCTTATATAAATAATGCAATTTAAGTGGATTCGATTCAAGTTTATATAACATAAAAGGTCAATTTATACTTTAATAATATGTTTATTAAAAGTTGATGTACCTATATAGTAAGTTTAACATTTTATAATAATAACTTTAGTCTTAATCCACATAAGTTGCAAACGTACTATAATTATTATTATTTATTTATTGCTTTATTGTACAGAATACAAAGTAAGGTACAAAAGGCGGGCTTAACGCTAAAAGCATTCTCTACCAGCTATATATATATAATCGATTAGTTACTCAGAACCTTAATCGATTAATCGCGAGAATCGATCATAGACTCGTATGGTTACATGCCTAATCACGTCACTTTGGCATGTGTCAAAACGTGGTCAAAACGGGCATCTTATTTTGATCTGTCAAAGGTATGAGGGCCATAGCTAGAAACAGCTTGAGACCTATCAGAGGATTTAGTTAAAAATAGTTGATTTCTAAGCAAAACTCCATGTAATTTTTAATGGTCAATTAAAACTGCTATGACCAAATGAGTCAGGCCCTCAGTTCATCAATTGTCAAAAATTTGCTGTCACCTGTCCAAAGTAATTAAGCATTGATTGTTAATAATTTTTAAATCCGAATATGGTAAAGAATTCGTGAAATCTTTTCAGAAGTTTTCAATTGTCTAGAATATACCGTTACAGATTTATAAAGGTTTAGCTTGGGCTCTCAGTTCATCAATTTGTATAATAATGAATCTTCCACATTAAAATTGACTTTGGTACCCAAGTTGAGTGTATTATTTTATATCTGCATTTTATAGCAAGAGCCACAACGCCGTGCGGGTGTACCGACACTATCTAACCGAACGGACTTTAATACTCAAAGGTGAGCGCTAAAAGCTGTTCCGTTTTGATTATCGCGCTGACAGCACTGTTGACGCGATTTCAATTCGGAACGGCTATTTGCACGCATCGCGAGCAATCGCGAGCGAGCGTTGTTTTGATTTGAATTTGTAAGTAAATAATCACCGGTTTAGTATGGATATTCGTCAATTAGTAAACGTTTTATTGGACAGCGATGATGATAGTGATCCGTGCTTAAATTTAGAGTAATTTCACTACCCGTCGTCTCATCTTTAATAAGCACTATCATTTTTCTGGCTTTCTGCTTCGGGATAAACAAATAAAATACCTAAATAAAAGTTAAAACGCAGAGATTACTCAGAGTGCTCACAACAAATCGGAACGATGTGTGAGCGCGATATCAGTAATATTATCGCTGTTGGCGCAAATCGGAACGTAGCGTAGCCCTAATCACGTCACTTTGTGCACTATAACATGTGTCAGTGTCAAAACGTGAAAACTAAATAAAATTTATTATTTTGTACATAATACCTACTAATTTGGCATTTGTTTTGTGTTTGTTTTGGTTACTTATTATATTGGTTACAAATGGTTAAATAGGTAGGTACGTAGTTAAAATGTTAAAACCATAGTAGGTATAGATTGAGATTAATCATACCCAGTTAAAACTTTTGGAATTTTATTATTTTATTTATTTTCGCATGTACCTCGACTAGAAAAACAAAAACATGTAAGATAAACAAATAAAATACCTAAATAAAAGTTAAAACGCAGAGATTACTCAGAGCGCTCACAACAAATCGGAACGATGTGTGAGCGCGATATCAGTAATATTATCGCTGTTGGCGCAAATCGGAACGTAGCGTAGCCCTAATCACGTCACTTTGTGCACTATAACATGTGTCAAAACGTGAAAACTAAATAAAATTTATTATTTTGTACATAATACCTACTAATTTGGCATTTGTTTTGTGTTTGTTTTGGTTACTTATTATATTGGTTACAAATGGTTAAATAGGTAGGTACGTAGTTAAAATGTTAAAACCATAGTAGGTATAGATTGAGATTAATCATACCCAGTTAAAACTTTTGGAATTTTATTATTTTATTTATTTTCGCATGTACCTCGACTAGAAAAACAAAAACATGTAAGTTCTAGCATTAATCATTATGTTATTATCGTATAATATCTAGAATTCTGGACTGATACTGTCTAACTAATGTATTTATATTAATCCATTCTGAGTCACAATAAGAATTAAATGGCAGTGTCATAAAGCAGTAAGTAGGTATAAAGCCTTTATTGCGTCTAGGGTTGCCGTACTCTAAAATAGAGTATTGTACTCTATTTCATATAGGTGTACTCTATAATCTATAACACTAATAGAGTAGGTACCATGAAGTTTGACTTAATACTCTGAGGTAACTGGAGCTCTCACCCTGAATAAAAAAGTGTCGCCAGCAAATTTGACATTTATGTATGTAGTGGCTGTCAGCTGTCTCATATGACCATACGTATTTTTTTAAAGTGTAGGTGAGACGGAAGACAGCCACTGTGTTATTTGTGGTATTCAAAAAATTGTTCGTACTGCACTCTCCAGTTACCTCAGTATTAAGTCGAGCTTCATGGTAGGTACACTAAAATACTCTATTTTCATTTTTAGCACATGCCAGTGCATGCCAGCCATGCGCCATCATATATTTTTTAAATTTAAATAAATGATACTCGGAAATAAGCTTCCTCAATAGGGGTTGTAGCCCGAGAGCCAAACTAATTCGCTCTATGGAGACTCAACAATAATTCTATATCAGCAAATTCTTAACATAGAAAATTAGATTATCTAGTTTAATAAATAATTCATTAGTAATCCACCAATATTTATGACAGCGACATTAAAAAGTATATAATCCCCCTATATTTGTAAATGAAAAACAAATAAACCTTAAAAAAACTCTCTACGTAAACTCAAATTGGCATTATACCTATGTTAAAAATTCTATCAGAAACAACCAACTTCTTCCTAAAGTATTAGTTTCCCGTTTTTATATCTTTATGGATTTCGACTTTGGTGCTTAAATATGATGAACATAAACACATGTTCACGATAAAATTGGTTATAGCATATTTGCTGAAAAAATTACACCATTTTCGGGGTATAACTTTTTTTTTATACCTTCCAATGCGATATTATGTTGGATTCCAAAATATAGTCTCTTAAAATTATATTTAAAGGCCGTTTACATGAAATTTGGCCTGTTATTGAATTTTTTACAAAAATATCGGATAGCTCTTGGGGTATTGCCCCAGTGCCACCTTACACTTTAGTGGGGTAAGCAAAACAACTTGCCGTACCATATCATATCGCGCGATAAAATCCGCTCATGCTAGGCTGGCTGTACTCTTTGTTTACCCTCTCTGATATCAGATATACTCTACTTCTAGATATAGTTGGCAGCCCTAATTGCGTCGCTCTATTGATTTTTTCCAGTACTTAACACATACCTATCTTATTAATCTTCAGACAGCCACAACAGTCTAATGTTTGTTTGTTAGTGTGATATGAACTCAATGAATGAAAATGTAAATTTTACATACATACATACATACATAATATATACTCACGCCTATTTCCCACGGGGGTAGGCAGAGACTATGGATCGCCACCTGCTTCGATCCTTGCACACTTCTTTCGCTTCATTCACATCCATCAATCTTTTCATACATGCCCGGCGATTTTTGTCACTGCACACCAGTCTTTTTTATTAAACCTCCTATTTGGTATAAATTTTAAATGGTACATAACGTCCCAATAATTATGACTACAAATGTCTACAATTTAATTGCAAAACATTTTCCTGGGTCTTCCTTTTCTATCAAAATATGTATCAACTAGCGGCCGCCCGCGGTTTCACCCGCGTGGTTCTCGTTCCCGTGGGAATATCGGAATAAAAAGTAGCCTAAGTTACTCCTTATTACATCAGCTACCTGCCAGTGAAAGTCCCGGCAAAATCGGTCCAGCCGTTTCAGAGATTAGCCGGAACAAACAGACAGAGAGACAGACCGACAGACAGACAGACAAAAATTGTATATGTACCGTATATATAATCATATGCATGTAGTAAAAAGCGGTTATTTTAATATTACAAACAGACACTCCAATTTTATTTATTTGTATAGATGTATAGATATAGATGTATCTCATCAAAAACATAAAATATGTGAAGTGAGAGCCAACTTCAATATTAGGAAATATGCCTTGGTTGTTGACTTCAACGACAAAAGATGTGAGATCTAAATGGGTGCCAAGTTTAACGGTCAGTCCTGAAAATTTTGTAGATAAAATGTTTTATAACAACTTAAAATATAATTTCTTCTTATAACTTAGGATAATATATTGAGGACAAAAAAGTGTTTGGGTAATCAAGGGTTTGAACTTGGTTCTCTCGAGACCCCAATATTGAATGGCCACTACGCCGTCAGCGCTAGCCGAACCTCGAGAGGTATGACGATTTATTGGTATATAACAGAATAAAAACTATTACAAACTTATATTTGTATTTCATCTTAAACAAGATCTTATACAGAATAAGTGCATAGGGAACGCAAATATAAGTTTGTCAACGTTTTATTTTAAAAAAAAACTAGTTTTGGATTTTTTCCTTTGTATTCACCAGATTACCTGTCTGCATGCCAAATTTCAGCTTTCTAGGTCATCTGGAAGTGGGTTAGAGTTTTGATTATAGGTGAGTCAGTGATAAAAATAACGGTTTTTGGACGTAAATATCTAAATAACCCTTTGAGGTGTATATAAAATTTGGAGCACATATTTATCTCGCTAGTCTCAATACATAAGCCAAATTTGACATGTTTCTGTGTAATCGTTTTTGAGTTATGAGGGGGTCAAAAGTGGCTCCAAATGGTTTGTGTTAAGATACACACGGTGCTGCTCGCCAGTTCTGTTTGCTTTTGAACTTGGCTTTGATACGCTACCGCGTATCTAGATAGATAAAAGAGTAAGTATGTTGATAAATATGTATTATAATGAAATAAGTTTCGTGATATTCTTCTAACGTTTCTTCTTAAAATTATAATATTTTGTGAGAAAACCTTAAATGCAGAGTTAATTTCAAGTTGTATAATTATTGTAACTATTTCTTCCATTAACGAAGTGAAAAGGGAATACTTCATCTCCGCCATGGCCGGCGGTACATCGATCTTCTGGATCGGAGGGGCAGCCTTCAGCGCCGCCACCTCAGGCTAACGTCTTATTCTGCTCCGCCGCCTTTCTACTGTGCTCCGTCAGAATTTTCGCCTTGTTTGTAGGCAAGATCTTCTTGCGCCTCCGTCAGATTATTGACTTCGATCTTCCGCAGAACAAGGACTGTTGAGGGACCTATCCATAGAGTTAAGGAGCGTCGCTGCATCCTTGGAGTCTCTCTATCAACTAATATGAGTAATTATCTATCAACATGAACACTGTATAATTAATTTTATTCAAAGTCAATTCTTGTTGTACAATACAATAATATTCTAACTTGAGTAACTTAATATATTCTTTATTTTCGAGCTAAACTCTAGAATGCCAATAATGGAATGGTTGGGTGCTAATAACACACAATAATATTTGTAAAATGAGGGCAGTTAACCCTAGTTCAGAAAAAAAGGAGATCAATTTGAGTAACTGCCCAGAACTAGGTCTTGGCTTTGACCCTAACTAAACTACACTCGCGAGCAAAAGTATGGAATCACTTAATTGGAATTGACTCCGCGCGATCTTGAGTACTTAATAACTAGTTAAGAATAATAAAAATGGTACCATTTTAAAGGTTAAACTGTTAACTTTAAATTGATACCAAATTCATTTAAATCACATCGGTATTTAAGGAGCTATCCCGGATTAAGTGAAGGAGTAAGGAAAAAGATATGTTTCAATTGTTTGATACGTCGCGAGTTGCGGCCTATTGACCCCCTATAAAAGCACGTGTTATCGGATTTTCTTTATCAGTCGGCTTTCACACGTTGACCGGTACACATCTCCGCTATTTTGACCCTTGAACTTGGACGACGATGGATACTACACCTACAAAAGCAGCGCAAATCGTCGCCCTATTGCAAGAAGGGCTCAGCCAGCGGGCTGTAGCACGTCGGCTCCACATAAGCCAGTCCTGTGTTTCGAAAGTTTATAAACGCTTTCGGGAGACTGGTGGCTTTATCCCGAGACCAAGATCTGGACAGCGCCGGTGCACATCGGAGAGGGATGACCGTTTTATCGTGTCAACCTCTCTCCGAAATCGGCATTTGACTGGTGTCGACGTCCAACAGGAGCTCCGAAATATTCGTGGGGTAGCTGCCAGCGAGTGGACAGTTCGTCGAAGACTTAAGCAAGCTAATTTGACTCCAAAAAGGCCTGCCACAGGCCCGAAACTGACAGCAGGTCACAGACAAGCTCGCCTTCAATTTGCTCGCTCCCATCTTGATTGGGAGGTTGAGCAATGGAGGCGAGTCCTGTTCTCCGACGAGTGCAGAATGTGTTTGCACGGCAGCGACCGAAGGGGTCGGGTCTACAGGCGGCCTGGGGAGCGATTTGCGCAGTGCTGTTTCGCTGAGACGGTGGCTTATGGGGGCGGTTCTTGTATGATGTGGGCCGGCATTTCCTTCGACGGTAAAACGGAGCTTGTTTTCGTTCCTGGCGGGGGACGAGGAGGCGGTCTAACTTCAGACCGCTACATTTCCGATATTCTGCTGGAACATGTCGTTCCCTATGCGGGATATATCGGTGATGACTTCCTCCTTATGCACGATAACGCTCGTTGTCACACTTCCCGTGCCACAACTGAATACCTCGAAGAAGTCGGTATCGCCACATTGGACTGGCCAGCGCTCGGCCCGGACTTGAATCCCATTGAGCACGTGTGGGATGAACTGAAGAGAAGGGTTCGTTCCAGAAATCCTGCTCCTTCAAGTGTGAATGAGCTGAAATCTGCTTTGATAGAGGAGTGGGAAGGTATCCCGCAAGAATCGATACAGAGGCTGATTAGGTCAATGAAATGAATGAGTCAATTCCAAGTAAGTGATTCCATACTTTTGCTCGCGAGTGTATAAGCATTCCACTGAGTTTAAAGTACTTAGTTAATTTTAAAAAAAGACTTAAAAAAGTAAATAAATTATCATACAAAAGACCCATTAAGTACCTACCTAGTATGATCTTTTAGTAGGTAATTAAGTGGATCTTGCCAGCTTGACATCTCAACATAATATGCAAGAAAATACTCATTATAAAATAAAATGTTGAAGTAGGTAATCAATCTTGTTTCACCCCATCTCTCGTAAATTGCGCACATGTTTCAATCAATCCTTGTCAGAGTTTGGGCATAAATTAATCGTGCGAGTACCTAATCAAGTTACCATCCATGGTTCCATTGCGGCTTCCGCACCTTGACCCAGCCAGGTGGGTGTAACGCAATAGGTCAGGGGGGCGCGCGCGGGGCATGTTTGGGCGGGTGTAGTAGCGTAGTGACGTCACAGGCGCTCGGTATCGACCCCGCCGCCCGTCACAACACCCCTCGCGCAGCCGGCAGCCCCCGCCCGCAGCGCTGCGCCGCGCATCTACGCATCGCGCCGCCCGGAAGTTGGCCGACGCTAATGCGCCAATGGAAAACATTCAGTACTCATTTTGATGAGATCCAACGGTCGCCCACACCCTTCCGCATAACGCATTACGTTTATAGGCACTGATCTCCGTGAGGCGATTCCGGGATCAGCGCGACAAGCAGTTGACTCCATGCCGGAATTGTCCAACACTAAAATATAACATTCATACACCCTCGAGGAAATTATCCGCATCTATTCCAGTCTCAGGTTTCCAATAAGTAGACTGACCAAAACTGGAACAGTTTACAATAGTAGATTGTACAACAAGTGCATAAAACGTTATGTACCTACGAGTTATACACTCTTTTCACTTCGAATGTGCGGAAAATAAATAGCAATATTGCAAAAAAGAAAAAATAAAGACTTCGCTATATTGGCGGGAAGACTTTCTTTTTCTTTTTTTTATACGTGGCAGTGGCAGCACAGTGACTAGCATAAATGGTAGTCCATGCTCTTGAAATATTTATTTCTTAGAAAACTCATTAATATTGCCTAGTTTTATTAATTTTGTATTATAACATGGATTATGTACAAAATTGATGAAACAGAATGAAATAACAAGTTTGTCTTGGTCTGGGTGTTTTCTATGTATATTAAGTATGTATTTACAAACAAAAAGTATTTAGGTATATATTTATCTGTTATCAAGTTCACGTAGACACAGTTTCTTAAGAAATTAACTACGGGCTTAGATAATTGGTGTGATTGTAAGAAAATATTTGTATTTAAGTATTTATTATTATTTATTTATTTAACGATGTTTTAATGCGTGCGTGACTGTTTACCTGACGACCTTTGTCTTAGATTCTGAGACTTAGACGAAGATTTTACTTTATGCACTAGAGCATAAAAAGCTATTTTATGCAGCCTATACCCAACATAAAGACGAACTTTCCGAGCATGAGAAGTGAAAATAAGTTTATTTCAATACCGGTTGCCTTACCATCCCAAGCAAAATCTACCAGCGCTAATGTTTATACCTACTGACACACACACTGGACTGATAGTTCTGTAGGACTCTCCTAGTTCTTCCAGGACATGCAGGGTCCTTCTTTTCTTTTTATAATTAAAATATAGTTTTTGATAGTGTCAGGCGTTATTTGGCGAAAGTCCATGATTACTTGCTCAGTGGTCCATTATATAAATTTCGGCTACTTAAGTAGGGGGGGAAGTAGTAAGCCTTCTCGCAGAGCACCACCCTCGCCCGGGCCATAGTAAAACAATATAAGTAAGCGGACTGGAGCCCTGAGCGAGCGATAATAGGCTAAACACGTAGGGCTGTCGCTTAGAGTTTATTCAATCGTCAAAAATGCATAGTCAATCTCTATACAAAACAGTTTTCCCCTGTAGGGTGGGCGTCAGGAATCTATAATACCAAGTTTTTTATTTATTTTTGTTCATAGACGGGGCTGACTAAAATTTTTCATTACCTACGTCATGTTATCTGTTTAGTGGTTTGAAAAATTACGGTCGAAATAGGATAAATTAAAACGTGGCTTTACAACAACACCAAGACCAAGACAAATAGACATGTTCATGCACACAAATATTTGTCTTGTTCGGGAATCGAACCCGAGACCACTGGCGCAGAAGATGGGTAGCCTACCCATGCGCCAAATCGGTTGTCAAAAACCGAATACAATATGTACCTACGCCCACTGCGAATCGAACCCGGGGCCTCTGGGTCTGAAATCGGTGGGGTGAATCACTAGACCGCAGAGGCGGTTAAAAATTTATATTATGCTCTTATGCTCCCAGTTTATTAATCTAATTACATACCTACCTACACATAGGATTACAAGTTACAATAATTTGTTATTATAAATGTTTTTCTTTCTCCTTTTTTTTTTCTATTTGAAAATTAAACTACAAATTGATTAACGACTGGTCAACGAAATCGGAAGCAGAACTATTTAGGTAGGTAAGCAGCTATACAAAATATTATGTACGTATCTACGTATGATAATTATAGTAGGTAGATTGTACTCACCGTTCTTGTTCGCTAGGTAATGCGAAGAAAGATAGTTTTGGATTAGACAACCCGCTACTGAGACATCCGTATACACTACAATATTTTGTACTTCTACTCGAATTTTTAACCATCGTAGGTACACGCACGAATTATTACAAATACAAATACAAAATTATTAGATGGAGGCAGCGCAGCGGCGCGGAGCGTGCGTGTGGTGGGTGGGCACGGACAGTTTTACCTTAATAATATTATGCGCGGTCGCGGGCGACCGGCCGGGCGGCGGGCGCTGCCACGCATGACTGTCGCCCCGTTATCACCGATAAATTTTGTCAGTGTGTGCGTGCGACGACGCATGACGACGCATACGTACGGGCGCGCTCACATACAAACCGTTTGGGGTGCCTGTCCAGGCAGTCAACGTACTTATATTGTTTTACTATGCCCGGGCCCTCCCCGTGAGTAGCGGCAATAGCCGTGAAACCAATTACTACACCACGATGGCAAACCAAACACCAAACAGTCCGCTCACGACCCGGTGCCTCAAAGATTGAAAAGCCGCAAAAACTTTAACAACTGTGTGCTCCCTCTTCATAGCGGTGATCGGTCGAAGGAAAGGTGTAGGCTGTGGCGAGAGCGTGTCAACCTTCCTGTCCCGTTTGTTCCACCGTCTGAGACCCTCCCGCCTGGACACGAGTTACCATGGCCTGCCTGGAAGTCTCTGAATAGACTCCGGACAACGGTCGGCCGCAGTAGGGACAACCTGTCCAGGTGGGGATTCTTGGTCGACGCGGACTTAGCATGTAGATGTGGTGCTGTTCCTCAGACCATGGAACATCTAACATCGTGTCCTGCGTGTCCAACCAGCTGCACGCGGGAAGACCTAATGAAGGCTACCAACGCTGCGATTCGCGTGGCCGAATTTTGGTCTGACACCGTTTAGGTTTTAGTTTGCTATCGATTCGATAAGAAGAAGAAGAGGCTACTTAAGTATATCATTTTGAAGATAAATTAAACCCCATATTCTTTAATAAAAAATAGTATTTAATTGATAATTGACGTAATATCCTATGTCCCCTGGATGGGGACGGGCGTCCACAGTAGATCACCAACGCGGTTGGTCTTCTTGAGCATCGCTTTTCAATTCGCTGCACGTCTTCCTTATGCTTGTCGTTTCTTTCTGCCAGTTCGGTGCGAGACGCCAGGTTTATCGAGGGCGGCCACGTCTTTTTTTCCTAGAGGATAACAATCGGGTGCCTGCTTAGGGATATAATCGAAATCTCTCCGGAACGTGTGGTCAATCCATCGCCACATACTTCAAATCTATATGTTTAATTAAATACCTAGTGAAGTCGAACCTTTACCATGACATGATATACCTACTTATACAAAAAAAAACAATGCTACACTACTATTTACTTCTCAACGGTAGGTTTATGTTTGAATTCATAAAAATGCTCGACTTTTTTATTAGCACGTGGAGTTATTTTCCCTCCACTCTATTGTTGTCATAATATCTGTCTTGGATCTATATAACAGAATACAAAGTCCCTTTAAAGCAAAGTAAACATTCACACGCTAAAATTACCGTTAGGTAAGTATAATCAAAATAGTCAACAAACAAACAAACTCTAACAAGTGCGCAGTTGTCATGAATAATAACCCGGGTGGAACTTCCCTCCACTATTTCCGACAGGAGGCCTTGACCTATATTTTGGCCTCAAATCGAATAGATTCAATAAGTAAAGTGACTCTTGTCTTTGCCTAGCGTCACGGGAACACAAATCGCTGATATGGCGCCGATTGGCGCCTGTTACTGTTGAATAGTTATGTAAACAGTGCTCATTTTTTATGATTAACGCAAAAATTTTGACCTCAAATCGAATAGATTCAATAAGTTAAGTGACTCTTGTCTTTGCCTAGCGTCACGGGAACACAAATCGCTGATATGGCGCCGATTGGCGCCTGTTACTGTTGAATAGTTATGTATACAGTGCTCATTTTTTATGATTAACGCAAAAAAACTGAAATCGTGAACAGTTGTCCAACTTTCTTTTTGTTTCAGCACTAATGCGGCTTAAAGAAACATTACTCAGACATGACTGAAGGCTCTAGTACTCCCCAACCACTTAAAAAGTTTAAGAAAATTCCTATATACATTGTTGAAGAGCACAATGACGCTTTACAATTTATATATTCGGCGATCGGAGGGAAAAAGTTACCAGTGGAAGGAACAACATTATTACACTTGGACGCTCATCCGGACATGCTTATAGATAGGAAATTGAAGGGAGGAGATGCTCGTTCGGGAAGAAAAGTTTTGCCATTACTGCAAATAGAAAATTGGATTATGCCGGCTGTGGCCGCAGGGCACCTGGGCCGCGTGGTGTGGCTGCGCCCTCCGTGGGCGAAACAATTTTCCGACGGCTCTCGCGTCATTCGGATCGGAGATGACGCCACTACGGGATTGTTGAGAGTCGATAGCACAGAGCCTTATTATCTATCTGACGCATTATACTCGCCCCGGCTTACTAATACGAGAGAGTTCGATTTCACCGTAGCGGAACTTGCTTCAGACTCTCCTGAAAACAAAGATGTAACTCTTCGAAATCTGGCAAATCAACTTAACGTTTCTTTACCATACGTATTAGATATAGATTTAGATTTTTTTAGCACGGAAAATCCATTTTTATCGATTTATAAGAATATTAACTTGTATGATAATTTAGAGTCAGTCTTTGGCTTTGATATTCCTAAAGACAAAAGCAAAGAAACTATGGACAAGATGATTGAGGCACGTGAAGCACAATTAGATGAACTCGAGACGTTATTTCAATATCTAGAGGAACATAACAGTCTCGAAGATTATTCTGGGGAAAAGACTGATCTATATCACAAGGTTAGTTTGGTATTTCCATTTACACTTCCACTACTCGGTTCCAAGATCGTCAAACTAACATTAGAACTATGTTTTTGTTGATGAATGAATATTGATGAATGTGCTATTTTTGGACGTGAATGTCAACTTTAGTCTGAATTTTGTTATCGTGTCGTTACCCGTAGGTGTCAGACATTGCGTCAGCTGTATTGGCAGAAGCGGCGCGGCTTAACGAGCCTCCGGAGTGGTGGGCGGTTTTCGCGGGCGGTTGCACGCGCGACCAGGGAGGCCTGCCGCACCACGTCAGCTCGCATGCTGAAATAACCTATGAAATCTTGAATGGATTACATCCTCTTTTGAAAAACCTACCTCCCCCAGTTTTGATTACGATTGCGAGATCAACTAATGATGGATACTGCCCTAAAGATCAGGTAACATTTTAGTTCTGTTCTGTAGCACTATTTGTCAGTCATTGTGTTAGCTGTATTAGCAGAAGCGACGCGGTTAAACGATGCTTGCATGCTGAAATAACCAATGAAATCCTGAATGGATTACATCTTCTTTTGAAAAACCTACCTGCCCGTTTTGATTACGATCGCGCGGTCAACTAATTATGGGATTGGTATTGTCAAAAAGACGAGGTAATTTTCGATTGGTTCATTACTCAGATCATAATAATATAATACTTAGGTACTCAGATCATAAAATACTTTTAGTATTATATGATCTGAGGTTCCATTCGTAACCGCAACATGAATTTTGAATGTAGGTTAACCACCGGTTGCACCAAGTTTTTTTTACATTATACTTTTACTTTTACAGGGTTTATGGTTTAAAAATGTATGGGATTTGACAGTTTTGACAGCAAAATTCAGTTACTTTTTACGAATTCGTAAAATGAATATTTTGGTGCAACCGACTTGGGGCCGATTCTCAGGCAATCGAGAAAAGTTCACATTTATAGCTCGAAATTCAAATATTTTACGAAGATAAACACATTTTGTATATTGTCAGAATTTCACAATCGAAAAAGTTTGATCGAAAAGCAGACGAACGTACGAGTGGTACGAGTCGAGCTTCATGTACAGACCAATCGATGTTCGTATACGAACTTAGCTGTCAAAATGAATTTGTTGACATGTGGGACAGTTTACAGTGCCACAAACTTTGCTGTGCCGGTGGCCAAAATGTGAAACTAGCGTGTTTTTTTTTAATGTCATTTTGCTGTCAAGTTGATGTCCAACCAGATATTATAATATAACGTCCAACCATAGCGCTGCTAGCGGCTGAAGTTCTTAGAAGTCAGGGCCGGAATTGTTCCAAAAAAAAGAAAACCGTACGTAGCGCCGCTGTCACCGGAACAGAAAAGGTTGTGGCACTGTAGTTTGTTTGAAACGTTCTAACTTTTCAATAGAAACCACAAACAAAATGTTCGACATACGAATTACCATTTACCACACTGAAAAAGTTCGAATGCCTGAGAATCGGGCCTCTGGGACTTTTAGACCGATTTCAAAAATTCTTTTACTATTAAAATGCTAATAACATAGGCTATATTTTATCCCGATATTCCCACGGGAACTGGCTACAGGCGGGAAAAACCGAGAGGAACGGCAATCATTGATAATTTGTACCGACCTTATTCTGCTGCATGAGGAACAGCTAGTCAATTTTTATCTCTTATTGTCATAAAATTGAGACGCAAAATGCCTTCCACATAACACTTTGCTTGATGTATCTAATTTAAGTAAAGAAGCATGTGTCCATTCTTCTTCAGGCCAGCAATATTTAGCCCAAGCAAGAGCCCTGAAAAAAGCACACAGCCACACAATATTAATACTAGTAATATAATGGACAAGCAGCCCTATGCTGGCTTTTCACTAAGATCCCGCAGGGATTATAATACCTAAGAAATAAGAAATAATGCAGTAAACTTACTTTGTGAAATTATTTTTTCCTGGGTCTGGAAACCGACGGCACGTGTTTTACCACACTTAGCACATTTTCTATGATAATAGCTAGACATTATTTTAGGGCAGATAACAGCAATAAATCAAAGAGAATGCATTGACTACGTAAGAAATAAATAAAAACAAACTTTAACTACGTACTTGTAAATAAACAAACACCATTTAAAAATGGCCGCGGAGCCGGTGGCCTTAGTGTGACCAGCTACGAAAAGGTAAATTTTGTAAAATAGTTTGCACTGGTATACCTGCTCAACGCACACATGCAAATAAATACGTGTGTGCAAGGGCGAAAATCTCTGTATGATAGATAATAGACCCTGAGGGCCTACTCTGAAACGCAAAACCCGAAACTTCGTTATACCCGTCCCTCTCACGCTCGAGTCACGACAGAATCGAGTGAAAGGGACGGGGCTAACCGAAGTTTCGGATGTGCGTTTCAGAGTACGGTCCCTGGTTCGACTGGTTTTCGATCGAACTTTTTCGATTGTGAAATTCTGACAATACAAAAACTGTGTTAAATTTGAATTTCGAGCTTATAAAAGTGAACTTTTCTCGATTGCCTGAGAATCGGCCCCACTTTTCTCGATTGCCTGAGAATCGGCCCCCAGGGGCCCGATTCTCAGGCATTCGAACTTTTTCAGTGTGGTAATTCGTATGTCGAACATTTTGTTTGTGGTTTCTAGGTATTGAAAAGTTAGAACGTTTCAAACAAACTAAGCTGTCTCACATGTCAACAAATTCATTTTGACAGCTAAGTTCGTATACGAACATCTATTGGTTTTTACCACTCGTAGCGTTCGACCATAGAGAAAGATAAATATATTTCGATTGTGAAATTCTGACAATACAAAAACTGTGTCATATTTGAATTTCGAGCTATAAATGTGAACTTTTCTCGATTGCCTAAGAATCGGCCCCCTGGTGTTTACAATTTAATAGTAGATTGTATTACAAGGGAGCAAAATAATATATTTACGGCGAGGGCGCTATTTTGAATCCAGAGCGCAGTGAAGGATTCTAGAGTAGAATCTCGAGCGCAGCGAGGGATTCTAAAGTAGAATCCTGAACGCAGCGAGGGATTCAATATACGCCGCCCGAGGTGAAAATAATTTTGCGGCCGAGTATTACACTCTGCTTTTCATCCCCCTCTATAAGAAAAGCAGTAAAGACAACTCAAACTACCTACCTTTCTTTGTCGTTCGGATACATCATAGCGCTAGTCGGGCAAGAAAAAAAATTTGAGTTTTGAAATAAAAAAAAATTAAATAAAAAAAAATATGTCCATCAGATTCCTTATAAGTATCTCCGGGGATGCCGTAGGAATGTTGAAAAACTTATTTTCATAGCATAGTTAAAGAAGCATTGGTTGGAGTGTAGCAAAGGGTGTGCAGTACTTAAAAAAAAAAAACTGATTTTGTATGGGGCCGGGACTTTTTTCGGGACCGAGAAATTTTCAAAAACGGAATTTTATAAAATTGAGAATATCTCGTAAACGGTGAGTCGTAGCTAAAATCTATCAAAATTTTCAACCCCCCTGCGGCATCCCCGGAGATACTTATAAGAAATCTGATGGACATATATTTTTTTTATTTAATTTATTTTTATTTCAAAACTTAATTTTTTTTTCTTGCCTGACTAGCGCTATGATGTATCCGAACGACAAAGAAAGGTAGGTAGTTTGAGTTGTCTTTACTGCTTTTCTTATAGAGGGGGATGAAAAGCAGAGTGTATTACTCGGCCGCAAAATTATTTTCACCTCGGGTGGCGTATATTGAATCCCTCGCTGCGTTCAGGATTCTACTTTAGAATCCCTCGCTGCGCTCGAGATTCTACTCTAGAATCCTTCACTGCGCTCTGGATTCAAAATAGCGCCCTCGCCGTAAATATATTATTTTGCTCCCTTGTAATACAATCTACTATTGTTGTTTTATGATAATACCCTAACATGCATAGGGTAGGGTAGGAATGATTTGCACCGGCTACAACATGCTTTGTTCTTTGACGATCACCGTGGCCGAGTAGTGTACGCACCAGTTCTCAAGGTGCCGCTATCTCTAGAGGTCCCGGGTTCGATTTCCGGTCGGGTAAATATTGAAAACGAACGTATGTGGTAATACCCATCGTTGTTATACTTTGGTTTGGTACCTAATGCGTATGTGATGGTGTCCAATATTTATTAATCTATGTATTTATTCATCATTTAGTACTTTTTAAGTAACTTTGATCATTCTTAATTCAGTATTTATTTTGTATCTTGTTGCAGGTGGATATAATCCAAAAATCAGTAGTCATGGCGCTGCAGGACGTGTTCGACACAGAAGAGCCCAATTTATATTACCTTAATGCGAATACTTTGTAAAAGTACAATAAGTACTGTAGCTGTAAGTTACCAGTTTAATATAGATACCTTTCAATTGTACACGTTTGTTTTAATAGGGAATCACAAGGAAACCCAAGGAAGTGGTGCTGAAAAAACACATTTCTGCGATACATGTAGATTGTAGGGCGCTTGTGCACTACACGGAATTTTACGAAACGAATTTTATAAAGGTGTTGTGGATAGTAAGCTTAACTGAAAGGAACCATTTCCTTTCAGTAAAGCTTACTATTCACAACATTTTAACGTAGGTACTTTCTCTCCATGTGGCATGTCGTGGGACGCCCTGTATAAAAAATAAATAGAAATACTTATAGAAATAATAAGTACTTCGGTACTTAGAATTTATTCGACTATAATATAAACATGAAAACACAAAATACACAAGTACTTACAAAGATTTTAGGGGATGATAGTGTCCATCAATATGATAAATTTTTACTATGGGGCCAACCACGGAATCGGGAAAAAATCATCAGCTGTTCCTTACGTTTCAGTCGAGTCGATGTTGTACTTTTGTAAATGGTCCCAACCTAAATAATAAATAGATAAAGTACCTACCACACTTTAGTAGCTTGAGCTACTAAAGTTTAAGGCGCTACTCGGAAAAATATGGACTTTTTGATTTAAAACTATAGGACGGTTACTGTTGTTACAAATCTGGTAATAAGATATATATTTCTTCATACCTTTATCTACAATCGTATAGTTTCAAAAACACGATTTTATGATTTTGCCTCGACACTTTTTATTTTCGAAAAGACCTCTAAAAAATACGAAAAGTGAAGATTATTCTTGAATGGGGTTACTTACACTATTGGAAATTGGTTTAATTAGTAGACACCAATAATATTGAGGAACGTATAGAAGCAATTTTTTTAAATCGCTGTAGTTTTTTAATACGAAGTGGTTTTGTGTTTTTTTTGCCTAATCTGCAAAATCGGTCTCGCTCCCGCGCGCGTCGTTTTCTCATTGCTATCTCGCTTCAGCACATTTTTTCCGAGTAGCGCCTTAAAACTAACCATACATAAATTATATTATACTCGCGGATCCTCGCGGTTTTACCCGTGTGTGTGGTACCCGTTCCCGTGGGAATATCGTGATAAAATATAGCCTATAGCCTTCTGCCTTCCACGATAAATGGACTAGCCAACACAAAAATAATTTTTCAATTCGGTCCCCAGATTAGTAGTTTTTGTGATTAGCGCGCTCTAACAAACTCTACAGTTTTATAATATTAGTATAGATTTGAAGCTGTTTGTATGGCGCAAATTGAAGTGCATAGTGATTTCGTAAACAGTAGGTAGTTAATTTTATAGTGCATAAAATTAACTGTATAGGTACTCACTATTAATTAGGTACTTAGATGAAAATTGTTTACTGCTATGATCATAAGTTCATTTATCATAATTTATTATCTTTATATTACTTATTCTATATAATTCTTTTGTGCGTGTGTATTAAAGGTGTGCTATTATGTTATATTCGTATATTATAGCATATCGTTATGCTACATTAAAATATTAGGTTATTTTTAATGCTATAATATATTAGTATTTAAGTACCTAATATAAAAAATAACGTTAAACTAAAAGTAGTTATTAATGTTTTTTACACTACTTAATGATCAAGTACTATTAAAAAACCAATTCTTTATTCTTTTTTCCACTATTTTACAAATAACAACACGAATAAATTCATATTACGCTGTTAAAAACAGAATTCTTAAGTACTTTTTAAGCCCCGAGCGAGCGTGAGTTCGCGATCAAGAATTCCACAGGAGAGCATTAGTTAAATATTCTAATAACAGTAATAAATATTATAGCAGAAAAATAACATGTTCGTTCAAATCGCATGTCGTACGTGATTTATGTTATTAGTCCTTATTGATAAGATATTAGAGTCTGTCTCAACTGTTTCAAATATAACGCGTTATTTGGTTTTCCAACTTTCAAAATTCAACTCTATTTCTATTTGATAGAGTTGAATTTTGATAGATTTGATTACCGAGAAAAGAGAGAGCAATACTTGCATCGCGTGCGGCTGGATCAAGAAGCTTAAATAACGGCTGGATAGAAAAGGAGAACACAGTTCATTCGTTCAGTTCTGTCATTTCGAATACACTAGATGGCGTGCAGCGCCCTGCTTGATATAATTGAATATAGCAATAGCAGAATAAGTTATATTTTTATATTAGGTGCGATAGTTATATTTTTATAACGTTATGCTATATGCGTTATCGAATATAACGCACACCTTTAGTGTGTATGTAACTGAACTCCTAATAAACGGCTGGACCGATTTTAATGAAACTTTTTGTGTGTCTTCAGGTGGATTCGAAAATAGTTTAGATTTACAATAATATTGGACCGTAGGTTGCGTGCTGTCGATAAGGCGGTACGAAGTTCGCCGGATCAGCTAGTGTAGGTATATGTATCATGTACCTAAGTAATTGTGATGGAAACTGACCTTATTTTACTATTTAATGGTGATATTTCAGTTTGACGACTCTGTCTGAAATAAAACAGGGAGCAAAACTAACCTTGAAGAGTTTCAGCCAGTTCTTCTCAAAGGTCTCCCGTCGTAGGGCTTGCGAACCTATGGCGTAGTTTCGCTGACGTTGACGTTAACCCTCTGTGGTCTAGTGGTTTATACCACCGATTTCAGACCCAGAGGTCCCGGGCTCGATTCCCAGTGGGGGTACATATTGTATTCGATTTGGTTGGTGGTAGGACTTGTTCTTAGTCCGCCTGGCTAGCTACCACCATCATATCTAAGTCTGACGCCATAACAATGATGTTTTCAGCATGATTGTGTTCTGGCAGTTAGAGATAAGATAGCTGTTCCTCAGTGATTGAGAAATTTGAGAATTACGGGAGTAGTGCGCTTCCCTTCCACCTTCAGCCGGTCTAGCATGAGCGGCTTATAACGCGCGATATGATATGGTACGGCATGCCGTCTTGCTTACACCTTAGTGGGGTAAGCAAGACAACTTGCCGTACCATATCATATCGCGCGTTATAAGCCGCTCATGCTAGGCCGGCAGCCTTATCACCAATTATCATCAGGTGTGATGAAGGCTTAGTGCTACCCCGTTATGGAAAAAAAAAGTTCTTTCGTCTTTGACGACACAAGTGCTGTATCAGCCTAGACTGAATAAAAAATTTTATTTTCACTAGTGTTTCAATTCATACAGGTTATGAAAATGGAAAATAACGACGGGTACAACCACCTACACACAGACCCGAGGAAATATTGAAAAGTTAGTTTTTTCTTCAATATTTACCCGATTGGTAATCGAACCAGAGGCACAGAATACATAATAGTACCAAGGTACCAGAGGGCCTTTTCTGAAACGCAAAACACGAAACTTCGTTATACCCGTCCCTCTCACCGCCAGTTGTGGCAGAATCGAGTGAAAGGGACGAGGCTAACCGAAGTTTTGGATTTACCTTTAGAGTACTACGGCTCCAGGGACCTGCAGAGATAGCGGCACCTTGAAAACCACTGCGTACACCACTCGGCCACGGGGGTCAACAAAATGTATAGGTAAGTAACCTAACTAATAGTATCTAATAAAATTGGGCGTAATATGTGTGCTTTGCGTAAATTGGGTATTTGACTGAATTTTTTTTATTGACTTAAAATGATCATTTAATTGGTAGCAACACACCATAGGTATTTATTTTCAAATAAGTATCTTGCATATTTTCAGCGTTATAGAGCATCAAACAGAGCGCTATAGAAACATATGACTTCACATTTCTATAGCGCCATACCATGCCATACTCTCGCCATAGAAAATTTCGTTTTAGAAAGAGATAGCTAGAGTCACAATTAAGTAGCTCTTATTTCGCAGATAGATTTATACAGATTTAATTTCTTTTTTCACATTTGTTATTCTATAATGTTACCTATATTTCTGAATGTCATAATTAAATATCTACATTTCAACAACAGTCAAATACCCAATTAATTAGGTTGATATGGCGTAATCTTCTTACACCTAATTATAGGCTCTTCATTATCACGGATACGTTAGATGTCAGGCCTAGAAGTATTGTAAGTGCACCTAGGTCTGTCTGTACCGATTACACCCAACTCTGTGAATTATCAATTTAGAAGGAACCTCTGACATTGACATGCCTTTTGAATTGAACTAATGAGGACAATGATTTTTGCACAGGGTCTAAGGCTACGGCATAATCACAGGCAGGTCAATAAGCAATAAAAAATGAGACTGCGTCATCGGTACCTATATGGCTTTAGTGGTAGGTACCTATATAAAGTAATGAATAATTTATATCAGATAACAGATAATTAGTAAGGCTGTGTTGCACCAGATAACTTTTATCAAAGCTGTAATCCTATATATTTTCCAAACTTAAAAGTAATAGTGCAAACTTACCTAAAAGCATTATAACTCAATGCCTAAAAGTAGGAAAGTATATTTATATTAAATAAATAATAAAGAAATAACAAGTAAATTTCATTAAGAAACTGTGTCATGGAAAACTTGATAACGGATAAATATATACATAAATACTTTGTGTGCATGAACATTGAACATGTCGATTGCCGAACAAGACAAATTTTTATTTGTCTTGTTCGGCAATCGAACCCGAGACCTCTGGCGCAGAAGGCAGGTATCCTACCCCTGCGCCAAATCGGTCGTCAAATATTACTTGCTTATTTAAAGAAAAAATTGTACCTAACTACCTACCTACAATTCTGTAAGCCCATCGGGACCGTCCGTCGCCATTTACATAATCGTGTCACAGCCTGCATCTTTCTCTATAATGTACCAAAATTCATATCAATCAATAAGATAGCAATCCGACAGGATTCTGCTATTTGATTTTGGTATACCTATCTCAGAATCCTACTTAAGTACTCAATAATAATAATGTGCATCACACATCGCACGTTACATTAAGGCGCTATTCGGAAAAATATGGACTTTTTGATATAAAACTTTAAGACGGTTAAACTTGTTACAAATCTGGTAATAAGATATATATTTCTACATACCTTTATCTAGATTCGTATAGTTTCAGAAACACGATTTTATGATTTTGCCTCGACACTTTTTATTTTCGAAAAGACCTCTAAAAATACGAAAATTCAAGATTATTCTTAGATAGGATTAGTGGCCCCAATAATATTTAGGATCGTGTAGAAGCATTTAAAAAAAATCGCTTTAGTTTTTTAATACGAAGTGATTTTGTGTTTTTTTTGCCTAATCTGCAAAATCGGTCTCACTCCCGCGCGTGTCGTTTTCTCATTGCTATCTCGCTTCAGCACGATTTTTCCGAGTATCGCCTCAAAATCGTATCAAAGTGCCTCTACGTGTTGGCCCCTTGTCCCCCCCCCCTTAATAAAATAATAAGTTCCCATATTCAGAAAATTCTTATAAACTAGATAACAGCGATCACTGCACAAGGAGGGCCCGTGGCGCAGTGGTTAGCGCGCTCGGCCTGAGATCGTACCAATTCGCAGTGGGCCCGCGTGGTGGGTCATAGCATAGCCTATTCTCCTTATCCTAAGGAAGGCCAGTGCCCCACCATTAAATGACTGATGATGACTGTTTAAACAATAAGAATGATCCAGACTCTTCAGTTTTATGCTATAAGTTTAAGTGCACTAAATAATCCACCTACGATTATGAAAATTAGATTTTTATGTTGGTGGAAAATAGTAGAAATCATTTACCTAGTTAGGTACATGTTGTTTTTAACAGTCTTACCATGGCGTGTCTTTTAAACAATTCCTCTATTATCATACCAGCACAATAAATCTTCAGCTTATTATATACGTAGTCGAAATATTATTATGTACCGACCGATACGGTCAGACAAACAATTTGGTCCTTCGATTGGGGGCGATTGGGGTCAAGTGTCTGCCGAAGTGAGCACGCCTACGCCTGGATAACTTATACCAATTATATCTAATAAAACTGTAGGTACCTACTTACTGCACTGTTATTATTGTTAGACATGCTGTCAGTTTAAGGAAAAAATATTTAATACCTTTTAGGTAGGTAGCTTTTTTATTCACAACGAAGTAGCGTTTAGCCTAATAATGTCATCTGTGTGATAAATAAGATTTGTTAGACGAAGGTCTAATACGCAATCCGTAAGGCTGAAGTCAAGATGGAATCACGCTATCCCCGGAATCGCCAACCACCGAGGAACTGGCTATTAATCTTATGTCCTAGTGACGTAACACAACAATGCTGTAAACAACTGTATTCGTATTTAATTCATGCCAAGAGAGCTGAAGAACCTATAACTTTGGTGTGCGTTACCCCCGCAAAAAGGTGTACTTTAGAGAGCTGAGAGACTATAACAGAATTAAGTAGTGTGTCATGAGGTGAGATGTTTGTTTACTAATAGCAAAATTTATATAAATTGTAGTTTTTAAGATATTTGAGATTTTGCTGGAGTCACGTTTTAAACATTACCCTGGCAAAAAAAGTTGTTTTAGCCCGGAACCAAATACATGAATAGATAGCTTATGTTGCATAGTAAATGTAAGCAAACAGCAAAAACTGTGTGTGTTATGGTTTTTTGGGTTAATTAAGTTTTTGCTGCTATTTGTTTTTCTCAAATTATCTTAAAAACTACAATTCACACAATGCTATTAGTAAACAAATTTCACCTCATGACACACTAAATTATCTGTCATAGTCCCAGCTCTCTAAAGTACAACTTTTGCGGGGGTAACGCACACATAACTTTGGTTCTAAATACAGCCAACTGCAACAAAACGCTGGCTGCGCTTTTTGATTATTACAAATGAACGTTGACAGAAATTATGCCATCGAACATCCACTCTGCAGATTTAGCATAGATTACCTGGCAGCCACTGCAGCTGTCTTGAATTGAAGTTTCAATGCAGTCCGCTGCCAGTATATTTTAGAGAATATGAATTTTGACATGAAACTTTTTTTGGTGGACACAATGCTAGACAGACTTACGCATTCTAAAACTTCTCTATTCTATTCTTTTCTTACTTACCTACTTACTACCCCTCGTTACCTTAAGAATGTTTCTCCTTTCGCCCTTCTTCTCCTTGTACTTTCTCTTCTCTTTGTCCTTGAAATCCCACGCCACTCCTCTCTTTTATCCTACTCCTTTACTGTCCATGCAGTTCGTCTGTGGCACGCACTTCCTGAGGCTATCAGAAAGGCTCATCAGACTCTAAAATCCTTTGGAGATCAAGTTCTATCCTTTTTCTCTATACCTACACATTTTTAGTACTTACCTATAGGTATACATTATCCTAAATTTTATATGCACCCATTCTCCTACTCTCCTAGCTATTTATTTCTTCTTTCACAAGTCTTTCACCCAAGATTGCCTGGGAGAGATTGCCATGAGGCAATAAGGCCATCAATTTTATTGTTTGTTTTCTATTTGTCATATTTTGTGTCTACTTGTGTTTGTATTTCTTTTGTTGTGTGCAATAAAGCGTTTTTAGGGTTCCGTAGTCAACAAGGAACCCTTATAGTTTCGCCATGTCCGTCTGTCCCCAGCCTAGCTCATAGACTCTTAGTACTACAAAGCCGTAACTTTGCATGAATATACATATTAATCACGCCGACAAAGTGGTAAAGTAAAATTTTGAAAAAAAAAAATTTTAGTTTACCTCCTCTACACGTGAAGTGGGGATGTAATTTTTTTTTCTTGTCTACCCTATAGTGTGGGTGGGATGTCATTGGATAGCAATTTCAAAAATATTGCGGGTTTGTTAAAACAGTTTTTTGATTGAGGCATCCGTTTGGGAATTATTTAAGCTTTAAAATGCAAAATTTTGTTAGAGTCATGTGTCCCCACTTAGTGTAGGCAATGAACAGATTCTTTGTATGGAGACCCATACACTAATTCCTCAGTCGATGAAACTTTGCTGAGTTATAAAATAGCATGAGCCATAAACTTTTAAATTATTTTCTAAAAAAAAACTTACACAGAAGTTAGGTATTTATACATAAATATACAAATCTGTTTATATATTGAACCGAGTAATTTCTCAGTCCAAATTTATTTTACCAAATGAGTTATTTATACTAGTGTGTGATACTTGATGAAAATCCAAAACTTTTTTCAAACATAAGTATGCTTGGCAATATGGTATAATTCCGTTAAAAAGTTCGACAGAGACATTTTCAGTCCAAGTCACCCCATTTTGTTTTATTAAAATTTGGTGATTCTGCTGGGATATTTTTTTGGATATTTCATATTATTGTTTTTGTACGTTACATGAATATGTCCGGTTAAGAAAGTTTAGACGGAGCATTTTTCTTAAAAAAGATATCAATGAAATAAGACTTTCATTAAAAAATACCTAATCTTCTATTATTATTATTTTTTTGGAAATTTATACCATACTTTTAATTTATTGATACTTTATCATGATGTAAAGTTTTTTCTGACTGAGGAATTACTGTGGGGGTCAACTAGCTTCATTGACTACACTACTCCCCACCCCCTGCCAGCCACATGGTTGTTTTTGGATACGTGAAAAAATTCACGATAGTTCTATGTATGACGAAGTTAAAAGGAAAACTATCACAGCTAAGTAGGCTTTACAAATTTTTGAGATATAACACATTTTCGAAAACAGCAAATATAATTTTGTAATTCATACGAAGTACTATCTAAAACAAAGTTAGTTTTTTTCTGACGACAAATGATAGTGGTATTTTAACTAGGTGTATGTAATCAGTACGTTAAGAGGGTACGGAACTCTTCATGGGCGAGTCCGACTCGCACTTGGCCGATTTTTTTTTACTTTTTATTTACTCTATTGACTAAGCAAGGTTTGTATAAGATAGCAAAAAACAAAACTCGTTTTTCGACCTTTGTTCCTTGAACTTCGTGATTTGCAGTCTGCTCCCACAAGAAAATCGTAAAATAGCTGTATACTTATGCGGATAAAAATTTTTTTTTTTCACTATAAGTCCCCAAAAGTACTGAAGCCCATGAAGGATTCCGTAATCTGTACCCACCTAACGTACCTATTGCCTATCTATACCTAGCCAAAATTCCACTATCACTTTTCGTCAGCAAAATATAACTGAACAATAATATTCTATTAATATGACATCTGTATGTACTTACCTATGTTTCACAATAAATGATTATGATTATGATTAACTTTGTTTTACATAGTGTATGAATGACAAAGTTACATTTGCGGTTTTTGAAAATGTGTTCATCTCAAAAAGTGCTTAGGTAAAAAAATAGTGCTTAGGTAATAAAATCTCGTTCAAACCAATTTTCGTTGAAAGTTCGCGAAAAAATATTAGCTGTAGGTACCATGGCTGTACCATTAGTAATGGTCCATTACCATACTAATTTTCAAAAAAACTCGATTTAAATGTATGGAACAGCTGATATATTTAGGTACTAGCTGACCCGGCAAACGTTGTTTTGCCATATTAATTATAGTGGACCCGGTAAACTTCGTACTCGTATCACCAACATCTATTATAGATAGACAGATGAAAATAAATGATCGCGAAGAAGTTTTATACACTGCCTGCAACAAATGTCACTTATTAAAAAGTAGGTAATCCAAAGCGGCTAAAACGTCAGTGATTACAATACTCTTTGACATACCTCTTTGGAAGCGGCTATGGAAGAAATGACAGTTTTGTATAGTACGACAGTTTATCGATTTTCTATACAAAATAATATTTTTTATTTTATAATTTTCCGGAATAAAAAGTAGCCTATATTACTCTCCAGCTCCCAAACTATCCCCATACCAAAAATCGAGTCGATCCGTTGCTCCGTTTTGACGTGAAAGATGGACAAACAAACAAACAAACAAACACACTTTCACATTTATAATATTAGTATGGATTAGTATGGATTATAAATTATAACCACAGCCGTCTCTATCGTCTTCTACAAGCCATGCTATGATACGGAACGGCAACATTGCTGTGAACCGGTTTACTCCTCTGAGTACTAAATCCTATGGAGGTGGCATACCTACGAAAAAGTGAAGTGTAAGTAAGTCACAATGTAAGAAAATCTTGGAATTCAATTTTAAACTACTTCTAATTGTCGTATTAATCGGTCCGTCAAAATTGGTCCAGCCGTTTCAGAGATTAGCCGGAACAAACAGACAGACAGACAAAAATTGTAAAAAATGTCATTTTGGTATATGTACCGTATATTTAATCATATGCACGTCGTAAAAAGCGGTTATTTAATGTTACAAACAGACACTCCAATTTAATTTATTTGTATAGATGTATAGAAGATATGCCAACTCCATATGATTCAGTACTCGAGGTTTACTCGCTGTTTACCTGTCAAACGGTGCAAACGGTGTCAAATCGGTTCACTTAAAACTACGTTGCCAACTTTATGCGCATGGCTTGTAGAAGACGATAGAGATGGCTGTGATTATAACCATAACCATTAAGGCGCCGATTCCCCAAAATAGGGTATTTTAAATTATGGAGTACTCGCAAATCACAAGTACTTAAAATTTGGAAAAAATATATGTTATTTTACAGTTATTTATCTAGTGCTTCCGGCCGTTTTTTTTCGATTGGTGATATTTTACTGTGTCAAATAAAATCCCAAACATCCGTCTAATAATAATTCAAATATCATATTACTTGCAGTATACTTGGTTTTAGTTAATGATAAACATATGAAAATAATTGTCTTTGAATAGCCGAGGGATTCCGGCCGTCATAAATTTATTTTTTTTATTATTTAATTTTTAATTGAATTTTAAGTGATTTTCGATTCGCGGGGCGCTCGCGAGTTCACAGTTCACTGCCGGCTGCCGCTGGGTCCGCGCGAAGTGTATAGAGCGCGGCCGAGCAAGCGTTAGCGTGCCTATTTCGGTCGGGATTCCTCGCCTTAATGTCAGCTGCCCACGTCGCAAATTTACGTTATAATGACGTCCTAATACAGTCATGTTGTTGTGACGTAATTGACGTCATTTATTATGATGTCGGGTCATCGGGTGGCAGTGCGTCTATTCGGCGCCGGGGTGCGGGGCTCAGCCTGCGCCCTCGTTTTTAACCGACTTCAAAAATAGGAGGAGGTTATCAATTCGAATTCGATTCGATCAATCTCCATGTATGTCTGTGTACATGATGGAACTACTCAATGGAACTACTGGGATCAAAGGGAATATTTTTGATGAAAAAATGTTTTTCAGTTTTAGTTCCGTGTATGGGGACTGTTCTATGTGAATGTACCTACTGGAACTAATGGGACCAATTTTGTTATGCATTAACGTCACTCTAGTTCCATGGATCTACTGGGCGAAAAAATCCCACTAGTTCTATGATGGAAGTACTCAATGGAACTACCGTAAACTGCTGCAACTTTGCACGAAATTTATGGTTTTTTGAAAATATCTCTTCAAGTATTTATTATCTGTGTCCATGTTTACATTAGCGGTCTAATTGGAGATCTATGCCATAAATCTTAAGGTTCATAACGCCGAAACTGCTGTTAAATTGATCACCAGAAACCGTCAAAGTTGTAGGCAAAATTGTGATGAAAAGCCTCAACTTTGCCTAGAAGATTATTAGCAAAAATACGAGCCGCATTTAAAAACTGATCTTAATTATAGAGCCATAAAGAATGTGTTACCATAAATATGTGCATGGGTTACCACATAGAACCATCAATTTAGTTTTCTGGCAAGCAGGCAAAGTTGGCCACAAGCAGGCACAGTTTGAGCAGTATCAGTAAATATTTTCATAGTAAGTTTTAAGCATGGTTAGGGTTGCTCCAAATAGAAAAACACAAAATGTAAAAGACTAAGTAGGTATATTCAATAAAAACAATTAAAGGTTTTTTGGACCATCATGTGGAATACTCTTTTAACCAAAACAAACGTTATAATAGGGTCAATCAAACAAATCTGACAGGAATAAACTAGTTTTCTTTATTTAAGTTTTAATAAGTCAAATTAAAATCACAAAACAAAAGTAACAAATAATAGTATATTAATATACCTTATATGCCACTATGGACACCAACAAAAGATGTATAATTCTATATAATATAAATTACTTTTGCAAAAAGTGAAATAAAATGGTAAGTATAACAAAACCTACACGGAGCAAGTAGGAGGTTTAATAAAAAAGACTGGTGTACGCAGTGACAAAAATCGCCGGGCATGTATGAAATGAAAAGATTGATGGATGTGAATGAAGCGAAAGAATTGTGCAAGGATCGTAGCAGTTGGCGATCCATAGTAATAGATGTAAATATATCTTTTTTTAAAATAACTAAACAAAACATACCTATATGTACTGCTAAAATCAAAACCCTCCAAACGCTTCACTGTAGTTGAGTAACTAGTGACAACCCTAGGACTAGGCAAACTTGAGTCACTAAGTGACCGAGAAGCCTTCACAACATTGCCTACCATCGTTCTAGTCGTAAATGATCACATTTACAAGAATAACCATTATAAACATAAGAAAGAGCACATTTGCTTACCCCGTAAACACTAAGAAAGCTGAAATTCTCGATTTTTCCAATGAAAAACAAAAAGTTTTGCACTGACTTAAAAAACGTGCACACTTCTTGTGACCGTTGAAAGGTGCCAGACAAAAAAGTGACGGTGTTGCCACAACGAATAATAATGAAATGGGTTGCCATTAAAACGAAGGTTTTTCTCCCATTATCAAAAGTAAAAAATAGATGGCGGTGGTGAAGTTATGTTAGTTTTAATAGATTAGGCAAAGTTGAAGCTAAGGGGCAAAGTTGCAGCAGTTTACGGTACTGGGATCAAAGGGAATATGTTTGATGAAAAAATGAATTTCGGTTTTAGTTCCATGTATGGGGGAAGCCATGACCCGCTATTATTTCTCGGCTGCTTGCGAAGAATAGAAGATAGATAGATAGAAGATGGCTTTGGGGGAGCCCATCTTAATTTCTATCTTTTTTTAATTTTGTATTAAAATCGTAAAGCGGTTCACAGTATACATCTACCTACCAACAACCTACAAAAAAGGACCCTTGCTTGACTCATGATACTTCCTTGTGGGAGTAGGTACTTACGCGGTGTCTTCGTTCATAAATTGCAGGGCTTGTTGGTTGTTAGGAAGATACCAATATTTTTCATGTATTTATTCTACCTACCCTACCCTATTATGACACAAATACTTTCCTATTTATGACACAAAATACTTTCTGTAGCTGGTGTGCAGACTGCTATCAATTGGACGTCATAAGATAGGTACCTACCTACGAATAACTGTGGGGACGTCTCGCACTCTACTTACTTTACAAGTAGAGTTGTTTATAATACTTCATCACAACGAGATCACATCACAACACAACTTCGTCTTAATAAATCGATAGGTGCCTACCTACCGGCGCCGGCCGGCGACCGTACGATAAAAAAAAAACTTGCTTTCATTGACAAATGGTGCTGCGTAAACATAATTTTTCAATGGCGCGGTTGATAAGCCACGATACGGTGATGGCGCTCACTCGCAACTCTCGCAAGAATGTTGTTTTGAAATCATAATAATATTTTTTTATAATTTTACATAGGTACCTAGTACCTACTCTACTATACTGTTGGTTCCGGTTGGTTCAGCATTTGTTTTGATGTAAGTATTATAATGTTATGGATATTTAATTAATTAATAGTGTCTAAAACGTTCCTATCCGACCTCCGATTCGGAATCGGAACGTGTGTAGCGCAGATTTGGTCTGGGTGCTGGGATCAGACCAAATCGGCTGTCGGATCGGAACGTGTGTAGATAGGTACTATTAGTGTTTTATTTTGTTGTATTATCTGGGGGCACAGCAAGTCACCGCCAAGTCGAGCGCGACGCAAACACTGCCATACCGTCCTTTACTGGAACTATTACAGCGTATTTTCAAGCCTCTATTTTACAAGTTTATATTAAAACCTTTGGAAAAGTTTAGACCGCTGAAATAATCGTCATAAAGTAAACTGTGTTCACACACGAGGACCCCAAAATTTCAAGTTTGTAGCTGATTTATTTCTGAAGTTATACGATAGCAAAGTTCATAAGACAGTTCTAACAGGAGTTAGAACTGTCCAGCCCAGATGCGAAGCCTTTATAGGCTTGGTGGGAAGGCTGGGCGTGGCGAGAGGCAGGCCTATGTCTGATTGAGTCTAACATGCCGTTACACAAAAAATACATCGGCCCCCAGTCCCCGGCGGCCCCGCTATTCCTAGCTACGGTAGCGACTATGGTAACGGCGGGGCAGGGGGTGCTAAGAATCCCCGGGTAGGCTCCGGCTACCAACACCGACGACTCGACCTGGCAACCTACAACACGCGCACATTGAGGCTCGACGAGAAGCTCGTAGAGTTGGAAGAGGCAATAAGTAAGTTACATTGGAATATCATTGGGTTATCTGAAGTCCGAAGAGAGGGGGAGGACTCGATAACCCTGCAATCCGGTAACTTACTTTACCACTGGGAGGGCGACCAACAGTCCATTGGTGGTGTCGGGTTCATCGTCCATAAATCCCTTGTCAACAACGTGATCACCATCGGAAGTGTCTCGAGCAGGGTAGCGTACCTGATACTCAGATTATCGAAACGATATTCGCTGAATGTTATCCAGGTCTACGCTCCGACCTCGAAACACGACGATGTCGAAGTGGAGGCTATGTATGAGGAGATCGCTAAAGCCATACATAGCTGTAAAACCCACTACACGGTTGTGATGGGGGATTTCAATGCAAAGTTGGGGCAACGTTGCGGTGATGAGCTGAGAGTGGGGCAATTTGGATTTGGGCAAAGGAACGATAGAGGCCAGATGCTGGCAGACTTCATGGAGAAGGAGAACCTCTATATGATGAACTCCTTCTTTAGGAAGCCCGTAAGCCGCAAATGGACCTGGATCAGTCCGGGCGGTAAAGTCAAAAACGAGATCGATTTTATCATGTCGACGAAGAAGCACATATTCAATGATGTCAGTGTGATCAACGCTGTTAAGACAGGAAGCGATCACCGTATGGTGAGAGGCACATTGAATATCGATGTCAAGCTCGAAAGATCGCGACTGATAAAATCCACGCTCCGACCAATACCAGCTCAAATTCAAAACCCCGAGTGCTTTCAGCTCGAGCTTCAAAACCGCTTCGAAGCCCTTGAGAACAGCATAGACGTGGACGATCTATACAACATGGTGGTGGATACTGTCCGCACGGTAGGGTCTAAGTACTATAAAACCCGCCGTCCCAAATTGAAGAAACTCTCCAGTCAGACTCTCCTACTCATGGATCAGAGACACGAAATGAAGCTGCAGAACTTAGCGGCTGCCCATCGTTATCGACAGCTCAATAGACAGATATCTAAGTCTTTGACACGCGACCTTCGCCAATTTAATACCGAGCGTATTAAAGAAGCCATTGAGCGGAACAAAGGCTCCAAAGTGTTCGCGAGAGATCTATGTCTATCGGGCAAAGTCAATTGACGAGGCTGAAAACTGAGGAAGGTAGCATTGTTTTGTCAACACCTGAAATCCTGAGGGAGATTGAGAGTTTCTATGGACAGCTATATTCCACGCAAACACCTGTTGAAAGCAAGGCTACAGACCCTAAAGCCAAGCTTACCCGACACCATACCGAAGATATCCCGGACGTCAGCCTGTACGAGATTAGAATGGCTCTCAAGCAGCTTAAAAACAACAAGGCGGCGGGCGATGACGGAATCACAACAGAGCTTCTGAGAGCGGGCGGTAAGCCGATACTTAAAGTCCTCCAGAAGCTTTTCAATTCTGTCATCCTTGAGGGCAAAACGCCAAAGGCATGGGGCAGAAGCGATGTGATGCTGTTTTTCAAGAAGGGTGATAAAACTCTCTTGAAGAACTATAGACCCATCTCGCTTCTGAGCCATATCTATAAGTTGTTTTCGAGAGTCATTACGAATCGTCTCGCTCGCAGGTTCGACGACTTCCAACCTCCCGAACAAACCGGGTTCCGGAAAGGCTACAGTACCATAGACCACATTCATACGCTGCGGCAAGTTATACAGAAGACCGAAGAGTATAATTTGCCACTTTGCTTGGCGTTCGTGGACTATGAGAAAGCCTTTGATTCGATTGAGACTTGGGCGGTGCTGCAGTCTCTCCAGAGGTGCCAAATAGACTACAGGTACATCGAGGTGCTCAGGTACTTATACCAAAACGCCACCATGTCGGTCCGATTACAGAACCAGAGCTCTAATCCTATCCAACTACAGCGAGGTGTGAGACGGGGAGATGTCATCTCTCCCAAACTGTTCACAGCTGCGTTGGAGGATATTTTTAAGCTGCTGGACTGGAAAGGATGCGGCATCAACATCAATGGCGAGTACCTAACACACCTACGGTTTGCCGATGATGTAGTTCTCATGGCTGAGACCTTGGAAGACCTGAACACAATGCTCGAAGATCTCGGTAATGCTTCGCAAAGAGTGGGTCTTAAGATGAACATGGACAAGACGAAAATCATGTTCAATGACCATGTTGCACCCGCTCCAGTTAATATTGGGAACATTACACTCGAAGTTGTTGACCACTATGTTTACCTAGGACAGACGGTCCAGTTAGGTAAGTCCAACTTTGAGAAAGAGATCTCTCGTCGAATCCAGCTCGGATGGGCAGCGTTTGGGAAGCTCCGGCATATATTCGCGTCCGAAATACCTCAATGTCTCAAGACGAAAGTCTTTGACCAGTGTGTGTTGCCAGTAATGACCTATGGAAGTGAGACGTGGTCTTTTACTATGGGTCTCATAAGAAGGCTCAAAGTCACCCAGCGAGCAATGGAGAGAGCGATGCTTGGTATTTCCCTGCTCGATCGAATCAGAAATGATGAGATCCGCAGGAGAACTAAAACGACCGACATCGCTCGAAGGATTGCATCATTGAAGAGGCAGTGGGCGGGACACATAGCGCGGAGAACTGATGGCCGTTGGGGCGGAAAGGTTCTCGAATGGCGAGCGCGTACCGGACGACGTTCCGTGGGCAGGCCCCCTACAAGGTGGACCGACGATCTGGTCAAGGTCGCGGGAAGCCGCTGGATGCGGGCAGCGCAGGACCGATCGTTGTGGAGATCCTTGGGGGAGGCCTATGCCCAGCAGTGGACGTCGTTCGGCTGACATGATGATGATGATGAATGTCCACATAAAGGGAAAAACAGCAAAACTAGGGTCAAGGAAGACCATGAGCATGAGTACCTGATGACCTTGAGGAGAAACCGTAACAGACCAGCCATACTATTAAAATTATTGGCATGTTGTCTTCATAAAATGTATTTAGTGTGGTTGGACCTTTCTTATGATATTCTAAAATAGATAGTCTGGATAATCTGGAGAATCTGATGAAGAACCCTCGGAGCTCAGTTAAACTAGGTAAGTATATTGGAAACATGGAAATGTCGCCTTAACAAAAGGTGTTCAGTGTGTTTAACCCATTCAATTGATGTTTAAGAAACTAAAGCTTTTTGCAAAAAATGAGTGAAATTCCACCAAAAACATCATGTAAAAACTAGCCAAATCTCGCTAAAGCTGCTTATTTCTACATAAAAAGTGATGAAATCTTTCAGTAAAGTTAAACTCTAATATTACTCATTGGGATTCCTTTATTATTAAAAACAATAGTTTTAATGTGACTTGGCTGGTGACTTGTCTCCACCACCGCATAATTATGCCTAAAGAATGTTCAACGGCCAAGTCACATAAAATCTGACTCTAAAATTAAAGAAATCCCAGTAAGGCACATTAGAGTTGGTTTGCCTTACTGAGAGATTTCTTTACTTTTTAAAGAGAAACTAGCTGATCCGGTGAACTTCGTCGTACCGCCTTATAGACAGCACGCCACCTACCGGGTCCAATTGTAAAACCATTCTCGAATCCACCTGAAGACACACAAAAAAATCATTAAAATCGGTCCAGCCGTTTAGGAGGAGTTCAGTACTCAGTATGGTACTGAGTACTGAAGTATATACTGAGTATGGTACACAGGCACAGAAGAAATTATACATATTTAGAGATAACAGCTCCAGCGAGATGTGGCTAGTTTTTTACAGGATGTTTTTGGTGGGATAATTTTCTTTTTATTTCCTAACTAGCGGCCGCCCGCGGTTTCACCCGCGTGGTTCCCGTTCCCGTGGGAATATCGGGATAAAAAGTACATATAAACCTTCCTCTTGAATCACTCTATCTATTAAAAAAAAACGCATCAAAATCCGTTGCGTAGTTTCAAAGATTGAAGCATACAAAGGGACATAGGGACAGAGAAAGCGACTTTGTTTTATACTATGTAGTGATGATGTGTGTTGTGTTGTGGTGTCACAGAATATACATATAATAGTACTAACGTAGTTGTGTTCTAATTAAATGACGTGACGTCAATACGTGACATGACAACCCGCATGTTGCCCGCATGTGTTTGGTGTTGTGTTGTGTAAGCACAGCCTTGGTGCTTTTTACACTGTGGTGTAAGTATGAGTATCCCTCTTGGGAGTGGACGGACGCGGTGGGCGCCAAAACCTGTGAACGCACCCTGCCGGGTCGGATCAAGCAAAAAAATAAGCATACGAACAAGAATCGAGAACTGCCGCGCGCCGCCGAGCAAGCACAACGAGCAAGCCACATTCCTTCATCGACTGGGTCGTCGGCACGGCCGGCGGCGGCACGGCACGCACGGCACGGGCCAAGCGACTCGAGCGAGGCCCCGCACGACTTCCCCCACCAAATTCAGTCGTTCGCGCGCGTCGCCATTGACAAGTCGTAGACGTCTCGTGCGTGCTATCCGTATGCTGTGTTTACAACAATTTAGTGTTTATATTATAGTTTAAATATTGCTACGAGTGACTAGTGACAGTGCAAAAAATTTGTTTGTTGTGTCGCAGGATTTAATTGTGTGCTAATAATAGTGGTTTGCGAGCATCAGACAACCACGGCAGATCCCGAGCGCAGGTAGCGTCTCATGTTTGTTTTCAATCTGATTACGGCAGCGTTTTATCTGTTTCAATGAGGTCCAGGTGCGGTTAGATATATTTTGGCTTGGAGTTACTTTACTACGTAGATTGTAGATAGGTGTATAACAACAGACCCATGTGACCGAGCGTAGTAGATATCAATTAAGCGCTCACCACGTGGTGCGATCCATCCTGGCGACTGTTGTAAACAATTTTCGACGCCCTTCCCCCGTGGAAGTGAAGTGCGCACGCATCGCGCCGCTCGCTCGCGCGTTCTCTGCGCGCTAGCCGCTCGCTAGCTTAGCTAGGTAGTAGGTACTCGCTTGCTAGCAGGTAGCCGCGACAGGGACACAGTGAACGCACGTAGGCCATAGGTGTTTTTTGTTATTGTTAAATCCAAAACAATTTATTCGGCATCCAATACTGAGACGAGCCACGTTTTAAAATGGCCTGACAAAATAAACAACTTATGAAAATGAATGATTGAGATAAAGTTAGTAGACAATCAACAAAATCTAGTACCTAGTTAGTTATTACTTTGGACATACATTTAATAACTTTTTGGCAGAGATCTACATAAAAAATGTAGGGTTACCAATTACTTCATACAAAATCGGGATATTATGTGATGTGACGCTACGCTACGCTAATGATGTGAAAAACCGAATTGAGTAAATTTTCAACTGACTTCAAAAAAGGATGTTATCAGTTTAATCAGATAATATTTGAGTATATAGCTTTCTATTTAGGCTTCCATTCCAACTACGCGTGCGATTTCGTAAGTGTACTTAGTAGGGTGGATGCCCCGAATACCAGCCCCGTACCTAATACCAGCCTTTTCACTTATTTGTTTTGATATTAGAATTACGTTCCGTTTTCACTAACCAATGTTGTCATCTATAAAATAAATATATTCTGTAGAAAATTTAAAACCAAAATTGGCAGGACCGGCATGATCAGTTGTGTGTCAGTTTTAAATCGAAACTTGCACAGGACGGTTATCGACCATATTGCAATTTTTTCGATAGATTTGAAGGTGGCTAAAACAAGGTATAATTCACATTTCTTCTGCTTTATATGTCATGATTTGTGAGATTATGGATTATGATATTGTAATGCATGCATTTCTCAGTAAATATACAAGTTTTGCTTTTTCTGCTCGTAGAAATTGATAGGGCTGCAATTAGATACACGAAACGTATGGAGTACCTGATACCAGCCCCAGGGGCTGGTATTTGGTTGGAGTAAGTACTTAATTACAGCCATGTCTTAATAATCAGGGATGTCACAAACTTTCTTTAACAGCAACAGTTCTTTGCAACAGTTCAATATTTTAACAAACCAGTTCTTCATATTTTAGCTTTGTATTAATAAAGGTCTCAAAATGCCCGTTTTCAGCACTTTATAAATACAAACCCTAGACGTAATATATGAATTAAAATGTAGTCAGTTATACAAATAAAGAACTGTCTCATATTGTCGCAAAATTTTCGCATAGTGTAAATAAACGAAAGACTGACTTTATGTTACGCATTTGAGTATTTATTCATATTCAGAATGCAGCACAAAGACTTAAGACATGACCCTATGCTAGGCTGATATTCGGTACACAAAAGGCTGGCAATAGATACAGCCTGGCTGGAGTTAGAGACACGGGGTATTTTTCTGTTTGTCATTATTTTAAAAATGTTCTATGAAACTTACGATCAATTACCCTAATAAATAAGTAAATAAATAACTTCTTACATTCACACCAATTATCTAAGCCCATGTTAATTTCATTAAGAAACTGTATCATGGAAAACTTGATAACGGATAAATATACATATACTTAAATACTTTTTGTTTGTAAATACATACTTAATATACATAGTTAACACCCAGACCAAGACAAATAGACATGTTCATGCACGCAAATATTTGTCTTGTTCGGGAATTGAACCCGAGACCACTGGCGCAGAATGTGGGTAGCCTACCCCTGCGCCAAATCGGTCGTCAAATACATTTCTCCATTAGATAACTTACGGTTAAAAAAAAAATACTAGTTTTGACCTATAAGTTTATGCAGAATATTTTTGTAAACATCAAACTTGCACTAAAAGGCTGTTATTCAGGGCATTCACCCTACCTATATGTATTTTTGTCCACGATTTTTTCCATAACTAAAGGTAATATCGAGATGATTCTCTTTGATTTATATCAGGTGTATTCTAATTTAGGAAACAGTTCAAGTTTCATAAAAATCGGTAGTTTTTGAGATATGGGTGTTTTATGGTGCAATCTACACTTAAAATAAGAAATAAAAAAGTTATTTAAAATTAAACCACAACAGGTACTTTTTGAAGTCGGTTTAAATCTTTTAAATAACTTTTAGATTAGATAAAGAGCTCGTTCCAGATCACCTTGCTACAACAGGTGATCTGTGTTCCAGATGGTCTAAGCTTTGAGATTTTTTCAATAGACTAGCTAGGGTCATATAAATATAACAACTAAAATATACTCTCGAGGTTTGATTGTAGTTTCTTAATTTATAATAGCTTTAACACGTTTATAAATTTCGAAATTCGAGCACCATAGAGCCCCATATCACCTACTTCAATGGCATCCCAAATATTATGGTCTTCTTGAGTTATAATATTGAGTGAGTGTGCACTGTGCAGTGGAATTGCATAACCTCATTCCGCCATCTCCCTTCCATCGCACGACCAGACGAATCAGCGCCACCGTCATTTGGTGGATATTCCAAAAACAAGAACTAAGCGGTTTGCCTCAAATTTTATCATCCGCACCCCTAGAGAATGGAACTCCTAGTCTGAGTCTGTGTTTCCCGAATGGTACAATCTGGGGGGGCCTTCATTTTGCGAGTGAATAGGTATCTTATTTTCAATAAGCTGCCCGACTCAATAAAAAATATTAAAAATGACAAACACTTTATAAAAAACTTAAAACAATTACTTACAAGAAAGTACACAACTTGACACCAAAGAATTATTATTTAATAACAAAATTTTATCAGTAAAAATTCATAAAAAAATATAATATAATAAAAAAATAATAAACATCCTAAAATATAATCAAAATACTTTTAAAATATAAATAATAAACAAATTATAATACATATATGTCAAAATGTAATAAGAATTTATTTAATATTTCATAAAAGCAATTAGAAAATAGTAAGTTCATAATTACTAATAATTTAGACAAAATATGAATAAGGAATTCCCTCTCTCAATTTGTTGTGCCTAACAGGGCCCATAATTATACTTACAATTTTATTTAACACCTAACTATATAACACTATTATGGAATTCAATAAAGATATTGAGTATCTTCTAGGCAAGCACGATTCATCCTAGATCGCATCATCACTTACCATCAGGCGAGGTAGCGGGCTAGCGCTTGCCTGTCTACAACTAAAAAAAAATAAGACACTGGACTCTAGACCTGATTCTCTCTTTGAAGATTCTTTTACTGTTTTTCCCAACATACAGAACTTAACTAGATTCAAGAAGTAAGCAAAATAATTGAATTGCCGTGGTAAACCTATAAAAAATAAATGAACTTTGTTACAAAGTATGTAAAATTTGTATTGCTATTTACACGTGATTGTAAGTAAGTAAGTAGTTGGTTAGGAGCAATGCCCTCGATCTGCACTGGGGATAAAGCTATTGTATTGGTGTTCTCACAAAAAATCTGACACCTGTCCTACCCCATTCCAATGACCCTGCGATGCTCGCGGCCCTCCGCTGCTCAGCTCAAAATTTACCAATCCGTTTTCAAATAGTTAATTTCACGCAATATACAGTAGAAATGCTTTAGTTTCGCTTACGCGTAGAATTTAAAATGTTATCAATGTTAATTACGCTAATACAATTTATGGCTACCTACCTACCTTTTGCATTCTTTATAAAAGCTTTATTTGACTCGTTTTTCCTAAGTGTTTTCCGATAAATCAATAAACATAAATTGTTGTTCGAGATGATCCTGTTTAACTTTCAATATTTGCTGCAAAAATATCTACATCCCGCATGGCAATTATAACTAGCAGATAAGTAATAAATTGTTTGTGTATTTTTATAAGCTTAAATGTGACCTTTGATAAGTACCTACTGTAACAGTGTGGAATGGCAAAATTAGCAACTATCATTGCAGTTTTATTAATTTTCCAATATTTTTGATAGAGCTTCCAATCGTTTTATCTTATGTTGAACTGTGGACGATGAACAATATTCTCACATTACTGTAGCATGTATTGGTCGTGTCACAAAAACCTCCCAGAAAACTGCATTTTTTATATTTCGGCTAATGTTTAATTCTATGAGAAATCTTACTGAAATTGGATCGCAAGAATCCGTTTTTACACTATGTCCTATATGTACTTACTTAAAATGTTTATTTAGGTTTACGTTTAAATACAAATACTTACAATATCTTCTTATCTTTAATATATAAACCAATGATTTATAATGTTCGGCACTTGACGAAGAGCTTAGGTAGTACCTACATATCAGAAGGCACAGGTCAACCTCAGTCCCGTACTGGCGACCTAAGTTCAGTCAACGGTTAATTGGGGTTGATTACAATATTTATTTACTAGAATAGACATGGCATTGCACAGACATTGTCTTTTTGAATTGTTGACATAACAATATCTGACTGTCGATGTCATGTCAAGTATTCACTATGGTATGCGAATAGTCAACACATAGTATTCAATTTCTTTTCTATAAATACCCAGAAAAATACTACATTTTATTGTATACCTAGGAGCCGAGGTTATAATTTATGTTTAGAAGTTATCTTATAGTTGTTTAGATGTTTAAGCTGTCTTAATCACTACATAGTATAAAACAAAGTCGCTTTCTCTGTCCCTATGTCCCTTTGTATGCTTAAATCTTTGAAACTACGCAACGGATTTTGATGCGGTTTTTTTTAATAGATAGAGTGATTCAAGAGGAAGGTTTATATGTACTTTTATCCCGATATTCCCACGGGAACGGGAACCACGCGGGTGAAACCGCGGGCGGCCGCTAGTTTTAACTAATAAAGTACCTATTTGCAGATTCCTATGGCATTTTTCATATTAAATCATTGAAAATAACTTTTTCAAAAAAATCATGGCTATACTAATCCACTTAAGATTCACACAATGTTTTAACGTTAGTAAATTATTTTATGTGTCTTCTCTACTGAAAGTATCGGGTATATCATCATAATATTCTTAATATATCATTATATTCTTAATATTGTAGGACTGAACTAACCATTTGTTTCTTAGCATGAATAAGTAGATTGTTTAAGTGCGTAAATAACTAGCGTACACAAGGTTGATTTTAACGACATTTTAATGACATTCCTGTTTTAACGCAAGGAAACAGTCTTTATTTTAATATATTAATAGCTCCATTAAATATTTTAAGCATTTTACAGCTTATTGTCAACGATGATCACCTTACGACTTTATTGAAAATAGACGGCTATATTATTACATAACCATGGCACCGTGGCACCGTGTCGTGTGATGGCTTGCCTTAACAATTTTTACATACCGTTTACAAACAAACGCTTTTATATTTTTCCATAATTTAGGTAGGGATTAAAGTGACCTGGTAATTTTGTGATTTTATCCTAATAATCTCGAAATGGTATCTACCCTACATCGCCGTTAGCGAAAACAATTAATATTTTTGTAAAAAAATTGCTACCTATTTAAAATCTTACTAACCAAAATAATAATGATTTAATAACTAATTGTTTAAATAATTAATGAGATGACGTGTATTATAGTGAAAGTGATTCTGTGAGCATTATCTGTTTGACTTTGAATCTAAAATTAAGCTCTGTTTGATGCATTGATTGATTTCTATGATTGTTTAATTCTAATTAAATTTAAATATTTTTACGCCATGTTATGGTAAAATGCATCATGGATTTAAGAGGTTAACATTAATTACGATTTCTGACATTTCACTATTTCTGACATCTATAGTTTAAATTGTATGATTATTAAATTCTAATTAAATTTGAATATTTGTACCTACGCCATGTTATGGTAGAATGCATCATGGACTTGTAAATTGCTAACCTACTAACACAATTTGTATTGTTGTAACACTGCATTCTAACGAATAAATGATTTGTATTTGTATTATCTGTAAAACAACTGTCTGTGTGGAACATGAGTATTTTTATTACATACTTACTAGCTTCCCCGCCCCGGCTTCGCACGGGTGGCACCATCTATAAATTTTCTTGTAAACAAACCTTGTTTGTCCTGATAATACCAAACACAATAAAAAAATATTTATATAATTTGGTGCAGTCGTTCTAAAGGCATGCGCTTACATACATTTCGGCGATTCATTTTTATTTAAATATAAATATTATAGATTTCGAAAATTGAAACTGCCGAATATAACTTAACATTTTTTCATTTTTTTTTAATATAAATATTATAGATTTCGACAATTGAAACCGCCGCGCCGCCGAATATAACTTAACATTTTTAAAGTAGTCTAGAATGTGTGTTTCAATACAATAACATAGTTTTCTAGATTAGATATGGAGTTGAATGTTAGACGATAGATTCGGCATCGTATTGTTTGTTAAAAACCGACAAATCTGTTGTACACATAGAAAATGTTTAAAGACTGTTATCAAAATTATCGATAAGCGTGCGCGAGTGGCATGCACCTTGAAGCCTTATCAAAACACTATTTCGAAAACAACATTTTACGGTTATGCCAACCTTGAATTAACTCGCTTGCTATCTGATGATCTCTTATTACATTCTTTGTTTCTACTGTACATAAACGACAAAATATCAACTTTTACGTTTCAAACATTCATTTCATTAGTCAGCACTTAAACACATATGTATGAATCATTCAAGTAGGTACCACGTTAAAGGGGAGGAAACTAACTTTTTATCACGACAGAGGGTTCAGGTGTCATTATTGGGGGGGGGGGGGGTGTCAAAACCCACAGAGTACATTATTATCCCACAGACTAGGTAGACAGTGGACCCCCGATCACAAAAAGCTTTGCCTGTTTCTCCCTATTACGTTATACAAATTAACGTAGTTCTTATTTATTACTCTTATTTATTTGACTTAGTGCTGATTTTTTAATCCTCAGATAATAGTTATCAGTCAGTTAAATTAATAACTAACCAAAATAAAAGTCAGTCTCAAAACATATCGTTTACAGACGAATAATTTTTATCCAGGCATTGAAAACTCGGCCCAATTAGTAAGCTCCTCCTAGGTATTTTTCATTAACTATTTTTAGCTATTATTAATTCTCTCAGCTATGGTCTCTCTCTCTATCTCTAGTCTCTACCTTCCTCAGCCTCAGGCACAGAATAAAATAATATTACTAACGTCCTCTCAGGTCAGGTCAGTCCGGACTCTACACAAGTATTTTATTTACATTCTACCACAACCTACTGTATATTATGCACCTAGGTAGCCTAATGAATCCTAATGCGGGCTGTGCAGCAGACCAAGAGTTAAGCTAAGTTATTTTAGCTTAGCTCAATAGCTGACGCAGTTTTTCATGATTCTTCTTAGCGTTTCGATGGCAAACACTATATTCTTGCAGTCCAGAATTTGGCCACGTTCACAGCACTATCCGTGGCATATATAATTATTGTCTAACAAAATTTATTCTAGATTATGTAGTAACTAATAATTAAAAATTATAAAATAAAATTTATATAATAATTATATCATTAAATAAAATTAATAGGTATTTTGTTTTGTTTTTGTTTTTTTTATCCTGAATAAAATAAAATAATGTGCAGTTGCAAACTATGCATGCAAAAATAATGAAAACCTGTGTCAACTACGCGAGCTTAGCTAAAGTAATTTAGCTTAGCTCTTGGTCTACATACAACCCGCATAAATCAGGACATGCACCTGTCTTAATTTTTTTAATATTTTAATAGTTTGTTTAATAATTTATTTATTGAACCATAATAACATTACAATATAATAACTTATCAGTAAAATTTTATTGCAAAGAATTTTAATAAACATTTTTATGGCAGAAGCCGAACTAGTAGAAAGTTTCGATTCGAAACTGAATTTCGGCCCTCAGCGCCCTCCCTACATTGTCTAACAAAATTTATTCTAGATTATGTAGTAACTATTGCTATAACTAATATAAAGTGTCTTTTTTGCTATAACTTATTATAAGTAGGACGCATGAAGAGTCTCTTAATTTATCAATACGTTAGATGTTGCCGTGCCGATAGTGAACTAGAACTTGCATGCAAGCCTATAAAATTGTACAGTTGTTCATGCTCAAAGCATAGAATAGAAACTCGGTCGGAGTGGGTGTACAAGGGGCGAGGGGTAGGGGTGCAATGTTTTGGTGGCGTCTCTGATGGCGGGCCCAGTGCGCCGCCGCCGCACTGGCCGCTCATGATCGATCGCTGCGCTGCGCTGCTCTATAATTTATTACCAAAAATATGGGCGCGTGGTGCGGCACGAGGTCGTCGACCCCGCTCGCCACGCCGCGCTGCGCCGCGTAAACAACTTGGGGAATGCAGCGCAGCGCGGGAAACTGGTCACCTTATTATTCCTCGTGTCAAATAACTGTGAGCAACATCATAGAGAAAGACTTAAATGTAGGTACTGGACTTAAGTATCGAAATCGGCGTGCAGTTGCACTTATTGGTTACTCGCATCACATGCATCGTTTGCGATAATGCGATTTTTTATTGGGTAGGAAGGTATAATTTGACTGAGTGTAGCAGGCAGTCCCAGGGGTCTACTACGTGTCATGAGCCATGCATGACCATTGATCTTCGCGCGTAAAAATATTGTATTCACGAAAATCACGAACATGCAGTGTGCGAGTGATAACAAATCATGATACTGCTTACATACTTACTGTATATATGTATAGTTGCTCTTGATTCTAAGCTAATACCTAATTATTATATCGATATGTTTGTTTTCACACCATTGTGCATTGAATCCTAATGGATGGATAAGGAGAATGCGCCATGCATGACCCATCACGCGGGCCTAATGTGGATTGGACAGCTGGGACCAACGGCTTAACGTGCCTTCCGATTCCGAAGCACGGAGAAGCTCGAGACGAGATAATAATTTTTTGGTTACCAATTCCGTGACTGACTATTGCGAACTTGCATAACTTCAACGATCGCAGGCCGAGCGTGCTAACCGCACTGCGTCATGTGCTCCTCCAGACTATTTAGAAATTAATAATAGGTAATAAAATAAAAAATGAATATAAATGATGATGATATAAAATAATAAAATAACTCTTTATCTTTAGCCACATTCCAGTAATCCGGTTAACCAACTAATCTGACTGAATACAAAAAATTCATCGGCCAAACTTCGTATTTTATACTGTACCGGTGTGTAGACTAGTGCGGTAACTCTAAAATTGGTATACCACAGGTTTTACCTTAGAATTTTCTTACAGCTCGTAGTAAAGTCCTAGGTCACATCTCAAAAATTCTTCCTATGCTACACAGAGACCTTTTTTCCAAAAAATAAATCTTGCCAAAGAAAACAAAAATACAAACAGTCACACTGTGACCGTTGGGACAAAATTCAAAGAAAAAAGAATCCCAACCAGTGACACTGTAACTCGATGAGACAACCTGTAACACTTTATAAAGATTTGTACTACACAACTTCAAGCATAAAAATATGTACTATATAATGATTATTTATACTTTGTGGAATAGCAATAAAAATATGAAATATGAAAAAATTTAAACAGAGTATTTTTTCCCATCCAGTCACACTGGTAATCGTAGAAATAATTATCATTAAATTTTGTCCCAACGAGTTACAATGTAACTGGTAAATATTTTTTAAATTTTGACCCATCGAGTCACAGTGTGACTGGTTGGGATTTTTTTGCCTTAAATTTTGTCCCAATGAGTCCCAGTGTGACTGGATTGGAATTTGTGTCCCAACGATTGGTGTGACTTGTTGGGAACAAAGGAACATCGATATCAATTAATGCCAAACACCTTAGAAAGCAGCTAAGCAACTACGTCATGGTGACGTAGGTGGCGACGACGTTTACTACACGAAACACGTACTTAATTGTGGAAGTACAGATCGTGCAACAATGAATGGGCTTTACATTTATGTATACGGAGACGTAATCTTGCTTGGATCTAGCTCCGGCGCCGGCGGCGCAACCACAATGTCGCCGCGTGTTTTGTTACCCCTGTTGGTCAATTAATTTGAATTGCTATCATTGATTACTCTATTCTATTTGGTCAATATTTATGAGTATAAATTATGCTCAAGTTAATTTAAAAGTAGAAAGTTGAGTTTACCATAGTTCACGCGGACTACCGTTTAATACTAATAATACTACGTGAGTACTACTTATAGTACGGAACGAATGTTTGCTTCGTGAAAAATATCTTCAGCATGCTCCGATATATTATGTAGCATCTTTGAAGAAGTAGTAAACTAAATTGCCTGGTGATGATAATATTATAAATAATAATAATGACACCAGACAAACAATCTGCCTGCATTAATTAGTTATTGCTTCACTCATCCATAAATGTTCTTATTGTTGAAATATCTGTTTTGTATTGTGACGATCAGTAATTCTTGAAACAAGTAAAGCATTTATCAATTTTATATTTTGAGTGTTAGTGTTTTGAGCTCGCAACTTCTAGTAACAATAATAATAATCGTTGGCTTTGTATTTATGTACTTTATTTTAAATTATATCAGTTGCACCATACCATACCCACCCCGTTTTATATTTAATATTTTTTATAATAAAATAATACAGTTCATAGTTCGTGCTTAATATTCATGGTCACCTTCACCTTTCGGGACATACCGCGCCGCCCCGCCCGCCGCCGTTTTTGGCGGGCGCCACGCGAGACGCGATTTTGGGGTGCGCGGTGCAATGCGTTGCGTTGGACGCTTGCCGCTCTGGTTTCAGCATCGCGGTTCCGCACCGCTTGTGTTTTTATGTGTTTTCGCCCGTACAGTGTACAAGCTTAAATTACTTACTAAACCTATTTAGGTTTGAATCCTACATATTACATACTAAACCTAATAAGCACCTCATTGGAGGTCGGTCGAAGTTAAAACCATGTAGAGAAAACGAACTTGAATCGTAATTCGTAATAGGTAGTCGTGGTAAAATTGGTACAAAATTGGAAATTGTAAAATATTATACAGACAGTCATTTGCAAAATAAAAGGGCACTTGCTCTATTTTCATACAAACGTGCTCCGTTCAAAGAAATTTAAATAATACTTTTTAAGTAGTTTATTTCTATGATTTCTTTGTCAGGCGCACCCTCAGTGAAAAAAAGGCATAAGTAATCTTACTTTGAATGATAAATTTTATCATATTTTTATATGTAACTTTTAAGTTACATACATCAGCAAGAAATAAAAAATATTATGAAACAGTAACAGTTTCATAATATTTTTTATTTCTTGCTAATGTATGTAACTTAAAATTTACGTCTAAAAAAAAAAAAATTGATCATTCAAAGTAAGATTACTTATGCCTTTTTTTCACTGAGGGTACGAGATGTTCAAACGTGTGTTTCCGATAAACATTTGAAACAACTTTGAAAATCCCTCAGTTTTCCCACAGCCACAGAGGAAAGAATTGGAATATCTTTTCACGCTCCATACATTATTCCATGAAATTCAACTAAATAAGTTTGGGGATTTGGAGAGATTTTAAAACATAATATTTCAAATGCTAAAAGGAGAAACAAACATTTATTTAAGGCGTAGATTTCCGAAAATAGGGTGTAGTGTGTAGTATTGGTTGTGGTGAGGGTTTCTTATGTTTCAAATGCAACGCCACAAGGGTATTTTGAATTATGGATTACTCGCAAATCACAAGTTCTCAAAATTTGGAAAAAATATGTAAATTACAGTCTTTTATTTATCTAGTGATTCCGGCCATTCAATACTCTGTTATTGATACTTTTTACTGCATCAAATGAAATTTCAAACATCCGTCTAACTAATCCATATTTTCAAATATCCTTTTACTTGTATTATAGGTACTTGGTTTTAGTTAATGAAAAATTTACGAAATAATTGCCTTTTAATAGGCGAGGCATTGCGGCTGTCATAAGTTTAAAATTTGTAAAAAGCATTCTTCATTTCCAAAATTACCTATTTAGCTTAAGTATAGACGCGCAGTGATCCCACGCACCGATACGCGATGTTCTTCAATAAAATTGTTTCAGCGGTCGGGTAGGCTCGTATTCTAGAACGACGCTCAACTGGAGATCTCTTCTCAAGTATATTAGTTAGCAAGGGACGAATGTATTAGTTGCATGTATTTGCATCCCTTTCTAATTGTACTTTGAGAAGAGATCTCACTTGAGTTTCGTTCTAGAATACGGGCCTTAGTGTCTGCCATCGGACACGCAGAAGATGTGAAGTGTATGATTTAGAATTGATTGCATTAAAATAGTAAGTAATACATAAAATGTACACGCTTGAACCCAAAAATCGCATTATAGTAAGAGATTTGTATCAGTCGGGCCGTGGCCGCGCTGACGACGACGTCGTGGCCCCTACTGGATTTGCATAGGCTCATGACCGCCATGACCGTGCTGCTGTTTGTTACAAATAATGAATCTTTGAATTAATGAAAGACTCGGTAAAAATGGCTCGGGTCGGGGTTCGTAACGTCATTTATTTCGTAGTCCGACCGAAATAATGAACCACTGAATCACAAAACTGAAGAACAAAGGCCAGCCCCCTGATTTACAAACCGTCGGAAACGTAATCGGATTCCAATTCTATGCTTTGTCTTTGTTTATTCTATAATCTTACTACTCTACAGTCTACACTACAGATTATTCTGTGACTACAGTGACTCTACTCGCTGTCGGGAGCGCTACCCGTCGGTTTGTGAATCAGGGGACAGAAGCCTTTACGGAAACAAATATTGAAGAAATGTTTGCAAAATGTAAACGAAAACATTGAGTTAGCGAGAGACAAATAGGAGAGCCGCCATTTCCAATCCCTTTCTTTCTTCTTCGTCGTGTCAATGGCAAGCAAGCACACAATCAAATGAAGTTGGCCCAAAACTGTGCCCCTCACGGCGTTATCCGCAGCCAACATGAGGTCCTCTCGCGTGCAGGCTAGGTGCAGGTATCCGGCAATGCAGAGCAATCAATTAGGTGGGCCATGCATGGTCTGTCTCATTCTCATCCCTTTCTTTAACTGACCGAGTTATACCTACTTACCAATTTTTTTTTGATATTGTATTTTCAAAAGGTTCTTACTATAAAGGTTTACTCTATATTTCGAGAACTTTATGGCTGCGTAGAGCTCATACGAACCAATAAATAAGTCATTTAGTGACTTTAGTTTGTATTTATTTGCGCTGTTATGCAGTCTTACTACCAAGTTAGGTTAGTTAGGTACCAACACAAAAATGCCAAGCTTATACTCCGCGGAGACAATATGGAAAAATGTCCCAAACATTTTTACGTCTCTGTTTTCCATTCAAAATGCAAATTTTAAATATAAAAATAGTAGGTATAGAGGCAACAAAAAATGGGGCAGTTAAAAAGATAGATAGGTAGTTCGAGGTTTTAACTGTGATGCCACATGTTTAAATTTGTTAACAATCAAATCACCATTGACCTTCATCCGTACTAATACCACAGAATATATAATAGTACTCTATCTAATACTAGGTAATAATATTGTGAAACTGTTTTTGTTTTTTCCGTCTTTCACTTAAAAACAAAAGATTTAACTGGAGAGTGGCATGGTAGTTACTTTTTATCCCGAAAAAATACCCGCGAGATAACGTCGTGTAGTCCACGCGGGCGAAGCCGCGGACGTTTAGTCTAATATCGGAAAAGGTATAAGTATTAACTTTATGGTCTAAAATAAAATAATAGAATACAATACATCCAATGATATAATAATTAAAAAAAATAATAATATCATTGAATAGTTTTGAATACTCAAAGATTGAATACATCCACAATGGTTGTTTGGTCTTAAAAAAAAAAATGTGAATATCGTGGACCCTGTCGGGCACTAGCAAAATTAGAAGGTCCTCCCTTCTAATTTTGCTAGGGCACAATTTAATTTAATAACCAACTCATTTTCATTGCCTTGATTAAAAATATTTCAGTTTCAATTTTATGGATGCATTCAGGATGCATTCAGGTTTAGCAGATTATACTGTGTGACGTTACTGACATCAGCCAGAGAGTAAATAGTCCCCACCTTTTACTCTTTGGTAATGTGAAATGTCATTTGATTGGCAGTTTGTTTGAGTTATTGTGGTTTATTGTTTATTTACCGTAAATGTAAATAATACAAGTGCGCATTTTCATCACAAAATAAAGTTTTATAAGCAATTATTACGAGATTATGTTAAAATCTGATATAATATTTGATGTCGGTCGTAAATTCTTCGAAGTGGCGTGGCGTAACGTAAATATTGTCAAAGTCAAGGCCGTCAAAGGTAACCAAATGGATCTAAAGATAATTTAATGTTTTACTTACATTAAAATTTTTCACATAGAAATAATAAGATAACCTATACAGCCGCATTTTAAAAAAAAACAATAATTAACGCTTGATCTTTCGGTAAAATGTAAAACCTGTGTGCCTTACATTTTTACTTTTTTTTTATTTATTTATTTACTTCAATTAAAACGGTTTTATTCAGAACACCAACTACAGTAATTAAAAGAAAAAAAAATCCTTACTAAATATTAAATTTCCATACATAATTTCAATAAAACAATTGGGAACAATATAATTAAAATAATTTCAGATATGTCAAATGTAAAAACAATAATTTAAAAGGCAATGTTCACACTCAATTCATAATTCCCTTCCACAAAACCGCAAGCACTCTGACATTACTTAATTTTTACGAAAGATCATTCAAACAAAATATAACATTGAAACAAAAAACCTTAAGAGGCGCGGACCACAGACAAAATGCGCCGCGTTTTCATCGCAATTCGGGGGAAAACAATTCATTTCATGGAATGTACTCAAGAAATGTTTGTGTCTCGACTGTCTCGAGAGCATAAGTTCAAACCTCTTCAAACACTTCACTAAGTACAAGTATTCTTATCAGCTTGGCAGCTCGTTTTTAAAACAAACCAAGAAAACTTAGTCCCATCAAATTGTAAAGCTTATTAAAAAAATGCCCAACAGTGACTGCATAAGATTAACTTTGTGTTGACGTGTTTCTTAATTGATATTTTCCTGCTGGGCGGTACGTGGGAACCTTTTAAAGGTCCCACGCTCATTAAGGTTGTACCTACTTGTGAAGCCATTTTACTGATTATTCAGTCAATGAAATTCAATTTATCAATGAACTACCATTGTTGTAATATGCTAATGATAGTTTGCAATTCACAAATCTATAGCTCACTGTTAAATCGTTAATGGACAACTTTTTTTACCCGCCGCGCCGATTATTTTCTATAAAAGCGGTTTGGCCAAAAAAAATCGGTAAAGCGTTATTTATTACTAGACACAGGCCGAGATTTAATTTCGGGGCTTTAGTAGCTTTCACTGTCATCAGTTGACAGCACTAATATTCAGGACAGGAGCTCCGAAAACCCGTAACGCGCTGGGGCGAGAAAGAAAATTCACCCTTCGTAGCCGACTACGACCATTTCGTAGTTTGCTACGTAAATATGAAACTGTATAGTTCAATCACTTCAAACTTCTTAATTAATAACTTGTTTTCGATATTTTCAACCGACTTCAAAAATTGAACAGGAAGAGGTTATCTATTCGTCACTTTTTTTTATAGTAAATATTTATAAATATTAAATATTCTCTTACAATCACACCAATTATCTAAGCCCGTAGTTAATTTCTTAAGAAACTGTGTCTACGAGAACTTGATAACGGATAAATATATACTTAAATACTTTTTGGTTGTAAATACATACTTAATATACATAGAAAACACCCAGACCAAGACAAATAGACATGTTCATGCACACAAATATTTGTCTTGTTCGGGAATCGAACCCGAGACCTCTGGCGCAGAAGGCAGGTATTTTACCCCTGCGCCAAATCGGTCGTCGAATTCGTCAGTAGTAGTAGTATATCGCAGGGATTTTGTCAGAGTCGTAATATTATAATTCCATAGTGAAATTATAATTTCTCGTGATATTATAATTCCACTAGTTAAATTATGAATAGACAGTACGAGACAGTATGCACACGGCTGCGAGCTCACGAATTTGCCTCGTAAAAGTCCTGTACTCCTCGGAAGTCCTGTAGAACACGTGATAGGTTAGAAATTTGGGTTTTTTACCAACTCGACACGAGAGGCTGGACACACGTGTGTTCAGTTGGTGAAACTCAAAATTAGTATCACTTATTATTTCGTCATCTGGACACGCCAAGGTTTTGACGCGTGTCCAGATAGTGAAACTTAAATTAAATCACTTTTATGTTTTCTCCAACTGGACACACCCAGTTTTTTTGCAAAAAAAGGGTACAGTCAAGTGAATAATCGTTCCGTCTGTTAAAAGGTTAAACGAGGAGATTTCATAAAAAATGTGCCTCACTTTTTTGTTTGAAAATTCTTGTTAGTTCAAAATTTTAAAATAAAACAAATACGTTAGAATAAAAAATGAAGACAAATATCTTAGCTAATACTTAGGTACTTATTTTGATTACCTGGTACTTCTTTTACAATAGCTTGAAAAAGTTCAAATAATCCAAATAATGAAAATTTAAAATCATCATTTCGCGTATCATAGTAAAACCAAATAAGGACATACATAATTGAACTCAGCAAAATGTATTTTTGTATTGTACATGGTTAAACGCAATGACGTTTTTATTTAACCATGAAAGATGCACTCCATATATGGGCGATTCTCTGTAAACTCGTAATCAGCTGTCCCGACCGATTTTTTCAAAAAGTAATTTAATTATTGAAAAATAAAACACTCCTTATGAAGCTTTAACCCTGAAACTTTACGGGCGCATTGTTTTTAGAACCAGAACTATTAATTATTGAAAATTATTGAAACTACATACATTTTGCAGTTAATATCATAAAGAAAAATAATTTAATTATATATTTTCGTAAAACAAGGTTTCATTGCGAATTTTATTATATTAAGTAAACTCCTGTAAAGTTGTCCCCAGAATTTCCATACAGTCCCCTGCCAAAAATTTAAATCCATAATAAAAAGAAGTTGTAATATTTACAAAAGCTTTTTTAGTGAAATGTAACGCAAATTGTTGTTAAGTTGGCAACTTTACCAAATGCGGCGACGAGACTCCATTTTGTTGAGTGTCAGAGTGTCATTTGTGAGGTGAACACGTGTTTGGTCCGCTACCACACTCAGTCCTCTGGTTAGTTATAACGTTTATGTTAATTATCTGTATGTACAGTTTATTGATTTGTTATTTGCGTCTAAATTGATTGGTAAGTTCTTAAAAAACTATTTTACATCAGTTTTTTAAATATTTAAGGTTAGATTTCACATCTAACCGAAATCCACAGTCCCCTAGCAACAGTCCTCCGTCTGAAAATGCAGCAGGGGACTGTTTAACGCAACAGGGGACTGTGTATTTTGCTTATTTGTTATTGTTTTTCATGTATTGTTTGTGTGAATTTATCCGCTTGTTTGTTTTATTAATGTAAGAATCATCAAAGTAAAATAAGTTTTCAATATTTCAAGGTTACAGACCCTAGAACCAAGCTTACCCGACACCATACCGAAGATATCCCGGACGTCAGCCTGTACGAGATTAGAATGGCTCTCAAGCAGCTTAAAAACAACAAGGCGGCGGGCGATGACGGAATCACAACAGAGCTTCTGAGAGCGGGCGGTAAGCCGATACTTAAAGTCCTCCAGAAACTTTTCAATAAAACTCTCTTGAAGAACTAAAGACCCATCTCGCTTCTGAGCCATAACTATAAGTTGTTTTCCGAGAGCCATTACGAATCGTCTCACTCGCAGGTTCGACGACTTCCAACCTCCCGAACAAGCCGGGTTCCGGAAAGGCTACAGTACCATAGACCACATACATACGCTGCAGCAAGTTATACAGAAGACCGAAGAGTATATCTTGCCACTTTGCTTGGCGTTCGTGGACTATGAGAAAGCCTTTGAGACCTGGACGGTGCTGCAGTCTCTTGAGACTTGAGACCTTCGAAGATCTGAACACTATGCTCGAAGATCTCAGTAATGCTTCTCAAAGAGTGGATTTTAAGATGAACATTGATAAGACGAAAATCATGTCCAATGCTCATGTTGCACCTGCTCCAGTTAATGTTGGGAACATTACACTCGAAGTTTTTGACCACTATGTTTACCTGGGAGAGACGGTCTAGTTAGGTAAGTCCAACTTTAAGAAAGAGATCTCTCGTCGAATCCAGCTAGGATGGGCAGCGTTCGGGAAGCTCCGGCATATATTTGCGTCCGAAATACCTCAATGTCTCAAGACGAAAGTCTTTGACCAGTGTGTGTTGCCAGTAATGACCTACGGAAGTGAGACGTGGTCTTTTACTATGGGTCTCATAAGAAGGGTAAAAGTCACCCAGCGAGCAATGGAGAGAGCGATGCTTGGTATTTCCCTGCTCCATCGAATCAGAAATGATGAGATCCGAGAACTAAAACAACCGATATCGCTGGAAGGATTGCATCATTGATGTGGCAGTGGGCGGGACACATAGCGCGGAGAACCGATGACCGTTGGGGCGGAAAGTTCTCGAATGGCGACCACGTACCGGACGACGTTCCGTGGGCAGGCCCCCTACAAGGTGGATGGTGGACCGACGATCTCGTCTAGGTCGCGGGAAGCCGCTGGATGCGGGCAGCGCAGGACCGATCGTTGTGGAGATTCTTGGGGGAGGCCTATGCCCAGCAGTGGGCGTCGTTCGGCTGACATGATGATGATGACATATTTCAATGAATACTGAATAAAGAATTAATTATTAATATTATAATAATAAGTTTTTATGTTGATCGCAGTGAGTACACAATGATTCTAGCACTTAAGGTTCATTTTTGATATAAATGTTTAAAGAAAGTAATGTTTTCTGTTATATTTTTATAAAGAAACTGTTGATTATTGACGCGAAAATATGTCATAAAAATAATAAATGGTTAATTGATGTAAAATGACTTTTTTAAGTAGGTACAACAACACTTAACAGAACCCTGTCACGCTAAAATCAGTCCCCTGCTGCCTCAAACAGTCCCCTGTCATGATTTTTTGGAAAATCGCTAATTACTCGGAATATACGTATAAATTCAGTGTGCCTCCTTATCTAACTAAATAAATAATTAATTTCCTTCGAAATAGGACACGGTTTTTTGACAAATGTTAAAAATAATTGCCAGGACAGCATTTATATGAGACCTGTACGAGATTACAGAGAAATGCCCATAAATAATATACAAACTTGCAAAGCGTGCTTGTTTACTAAAATTAAATCTCGTTGAAGTAGTTTGTACGAGATTGTAGTTGAAACGACATTGAGCAGTTATAGGTGGCATAAAATAATAAAATAAAATATTTAAATAATCATCAATAGAGCATACGATATATGACAACAATACTAAAATGGGTAATTTTGCAAACAATACGCATAGGGTCATTCCATGGAAAACGCTACCACAACATATTTTCTTAAAATGCTGATTTTAAAAGAAAATGTGTCTTAGGATAATCTTAAAAGCCCTTATTTTAATACACCACCCTTAATTTCTTAATTTATTTTCGAATTTATTCAGTTTTTACATATCAAAGTCTGGTTACTGTCTACGATTGATGGTAGTTTATTTTTATCAAAACTCTCAGCACCAAAACAAGAAAACTACTGTCAGATTGACATTGCGCGTTTCACTGTTAGAAAGGAAAAGTTTTAAGCAAACAGTGCCTGAAATATTATTTTGATACTTTAATAATTTCTTAGATTTATTAAACCTTTAAGGCATGCCTCTTACGTGTAACACCCGTTACAAAAAAAGAGCATTTGTTCATTTAGCGGCTGAGTTAATGTACGCATCATGAAATGCATTTGAGAAAGTAAGGTTATGATTAAGAATTGCAAATATTTTCTATTTAGTTGATGTTCAGCTTATTTATTTGTGAAATATCGGTGAGGAATGATGCGTAACACCCGTTACGTAACGGGTGTTACTAATTTTTGATATGACTTTATTAACACTAATAAAATGTTGGTTGTGTTGGTTTATGGTTGTTGAATCTAAAAATCTTTCAATGCGTTTTATGATGCATACATTAACTCAGGATAATCCGGAAAGCATAGGCAAAATCGTGTAACGCCCGTTACGCACATATATTGTTCCTAATTTCTTTACTGCTAGCTATTACTGTTAGTTTTAATACGGATGACGAAACTTAGACCTAGGTGGAGGGTGTTAAGCTAATAAAAAGGATATGTTTTCTTTTTGCATCATTAATTAATCGTCCAGTAAAGGTGTACGACCTGTAACACCCGTTACATGGAATGACCCCATACTTACTACTTAACTATGTAACAACAATATTTGACACTTTGGAAATAGAGTAGTTTAGTTATAACATAGAATCTATACTAATACTAGTCTTCTGCCCGCGGCTTTCCCCGCGTGGAACAGACGGTATCCCGCGGGAACTTAAAATATTTTCGGGATAAAAAGTAACTTTTGTGACACTTCAGCTCCCAAACTATTCCCATAACAAAAATCACGTCGATCCGTTGCTCCGTTTTGATGTGAAAGTCGGATAAACAATTTACGTCAAATGTTTGTATGGGAGAAGAAAAGTGTGGTTTTTACTATTTCCCACGCAATTTTAATGTTTTTTCTCTTCATGAAAACCTTCCGTGGGACTGAAAGAACATAATCTATACAAATAAATAAAATTGGAGTGTCTGTTTGTAATATTAAAATATCAGAATATATTATTTTGTATATATAAAAATGAATCCCTATTTCCCTTGGTCACGACATCACGCGTGAACGGCTGGACTGATTTGGCTAATTTTGGTCTTGAAATGTTCGTGGAAGTCCAAGGAAGGTTTTAACGGAGAGAAAATAGAGGAAGGAGTGGTAAGTAGGGGTAGAGTAGAAGTAGGGTAGTGGTAGGGTAGGGTAGGGGTAGGGGTAGAGTACGGGTAGGGTAGGGTGGAGTAAGGGGTAGGGCCACGGGAACGAAGTCGCGCTGGGTCAGCTCGTTAGCATATAATATACTAGCGGCCGCCCGCGGTTTCACCCGCGTGGTTCCCGTTCCCGTGGGAATATCGGGATAAAAAGTACATATAAACCTTCCTCTTGAATCACTCTATCTATTAAAAAAAACCGCATCAAAATCCGTTGCGTAGTTTCAAAGATTTAAGCATACAAAGGGACATAGGGAAAGAGAAAGCGACTTTGTTTTATACTATGTAGTGATAAAAACAACACATTTAATGAGTTGAAATGTAACACCCGAAACGATGGAATGGCCCATTTCTTACTTTATTGATGTCATTTTTTGAAGGCGGCTTTATTTTTTAACCGACTTCTAAATCAAAAAGGAGGAGGTTCTCTATTCGTCTGTATGTATGTTTTTTTTTTTTGTGTATGTCCACCGATTACTCGAAGACGGCTGAACCGATTGAAATGGTTTAATCGTTATTACATCAGGTTGGTTTCCTAGTTGGTCCCATTTTTTGAAATTTTGAAATCGGTTCAGTAGCTTTCAGGAAATCTTGAAAATACTGTCGTTTTCGTTACCACTTTATGTGAATTTAATACGTATCTTTAGGCATAACTCCTTTGTTTATAAACCGATTTAGATGATTCTTATTTTGTTAAAAAGGGGATACCTACCTCAAGGTATTTTAACCGACTTCGAAAAAGGAGGTTTTCAGTTTGATCACATACCTATTTACAAGAAAACACTTAAATTGCCTGCACGATGCACTAAAAAGAGTGAAATAAAAATTATTTTTATAAAAAAAATTAAACCGCCTTCAAAAAAACCACATCAAAAAAGTAAGAAATAATTCCTCACCAAATAAATAACGTACTATGCGATTATTATAAGAATAGGACGGGTTGTTGACAAACTTCACTCTGAAAAGGTACAGTTCGCAAGAAAGTGCAAAACAAAATGAAAATAGTTTTTTTTTTATTTTGGCAGAAGGTGGTTTGGGTATTGCCACTTTCAAAACAAAGTTTTTTATTTTTTAAATTTACATACTTCGCTTTTTTTTGTACACAACTTTACTGCTCATGCCCTTCCTTATGCCGCCGGCGCCAGACATAGCACAAACATTTGAACAAATGTTTGGACACATGTGGTACCTATTTGAGTATTTGTTCAAGGCTTTGATAAAATACTAGAACATATTTCTAGAGTACTTTGCAATGTCAGAAGAAAAAGTCTTCAGTCAGAGGTGGAATAGCATTAGCAAAGCAAGCATAATGTGTTGTGTTTTGATTTACAATTGGCGCCTCCCCGAGTGGCTCGATTGAATGGTTCCCCGTGATACCAATACCCGGCGCACCCTGGTAACAGCTAGATTCTGCCGAATCTAACTTCAATCAACGTGCAGACTCTAGCTGGCCAATCCTTTTACCATGATAGACCAAAACAATTTTTCACGAGACCCCCAATTTACCAATTTTATTGTAAAGTTGATTATAAAATTATTTTCATAACTTAAATTCCTGTTTTATTTAAATTCTTAAACCAGTAAATAATCAAAATTCAATTTATTCTGTGTTATTGAAGCATCAGAACAATGTATGAAAAAATGGTTTCAGTTAAATATCACAAAATTTTAATTTAATTGAGATTCAAATTACCTGATCATTTTCGTAAAAGCATACTTTCATGAGTCCTATACTTTCCGAAAAAATCAAGTTAATGATTTGTATAATTATTATCTGCAAATTATTCATGTTTTGGTTTGCACGAACATTATTATTTATCGTTTCTAAGCTATGACATGATCAGCCCCCTGCCTGATTAACGATAAATTTATTTTTTTGCACACCATACTGAAGTGAAGTGAAATTAGTTTGACAGCACTTTGACAGCTTGACGTCACAACATGGCGGATTCCCTATCCTATTCTTATATTAATCGCATAGTAAGTACTTTGAAGTGAAGCGAACACGCCTCCGCGCCCCGCGGCCGCTCCAGCGTGGCCCACGCCTAAGTTCTACACCGTTGTGGATTAAAAAAAAAAGCTAGCGTAGCTTCCAAATGAACTCTGTCCTGTTGTTCCAGCTCGGGCGATGCGGGCGGGCGGCGCGGCGTGATGCGGCGCGCGTGCGGCGTCGGCGCGCGCGGCTGGCTGGCGGCGGGCCTGCTGCTGCTGGCCGCGTCCGCGCGCGCGGTGCCCACCGTGCAGAAACTGGCGCCGGGAAGTAAGTAACATCTGAACAGGGGCCGAACCGGCTAACGCTCCGAACGCCGAACCTCGGCCAGTCTGCCGGGCTTCAAATTAATACAGATAAATTTGAGCTCCAATCAGGCCAAAATGGTGAACCCCGATTCATGATGGCGCAGGAACATTGATGTCTTCCAAATAACTTCAGCAATACGAAATGCCGTAAGTACTTCGATTTATCTGTGATTTGCCGATGTTCGGAAATTTTGCCGGTCCCTGTACGATAAAACTGCTCGCGCGGGCGGTAAAGATTTGCCAGTGAAAGATGTTGGCAAATAAAAGTGGAGCTGTGGGAGTAAAATTTAAACACCGTGGTTTTATACTTACATTTCCGTGGCTATTCAAAGATTCCAAATGTGTAACATTTTTCATTTCTCATGTGAATTATTTAGAAATAACTATGCTGCCTTCTCCGGAAGTAAACATTTATTTTCCTCCTTTCACTTCTTCAAAGTGCTGTCAACTATTGATAACCTTTAGTTAGACTACAGATAAATTAGTACAAGAGTAATTTGTATACGATTAGGCATCGGAAGAGTGAGGCATCAAAAATGTATCTATCTCTTTCTGGATTAGGCCAGTGTTGTGGGTCTGACTGAGCGAAGCGGGTGGTGCGCGGGCGCTCGGGCACGTGTAAACAACACGTACAGCCGTTAGTAGCACGCCGGATGTTAGCAAAAAACTTCCGCGGCCGTTGATCCGCCTCTTGAGGGGCCACTCGTGGGCCGCGAAATTTTGTTTTTATTGGTTTTTTGCCATAGCCATGTTATTGAACCCAGAGCATTAATCTGTACCCAGAGTCATAGCATGCTCGGTATCGTGCGAAATCCATGCGAAATCAAACTCGGAATAAACACATTGTGTTGTTTATGTTGGTCCGGAGCGTGGTTAGTGACGCATTGAACGTTCGGGTCGGTTGAAATAGGTTCGCAAATGTGAAAATTTTATTCGTAATGAAAGTACGTTCCCCATTTTCCCTTCTGCGATCATTATTTTGTAATAGCGAAAGAGTAAACAGTGACGAGCAAACCAGTGGGGCCTCATTTAGGAGGCCGAGTTATCTAAACTGAACCGAAGCCAGTCGCCCGTGTAATAGCTATGAACATCTGTGCCTGTGATATTGAACTCCGCAGTTCGTAATGTTGCTACTCGTCATATTATCATTGTTGTTGATAACACGTTATACCTAAAATATTTCGTCTTACATTTTCGGTCGAAGGCGATTCTATAGTTGAATAATATTTGTGACTAGCTTTCCGCGGTCGTGCGTGGCTTCGCCCGCGTGGACGTCACGACGTTATATCCCGCGGGAATGTGATGTTTTTGCGGGATAAAATGTAGCCTATGTCACTCTCCAATCTCCATCCAGCTCCCAAACTATCCCCATCCATACCAAAAATCACTTCAATCCGATGCTCCGTTTTGACGTGTAAGACGGACAAACAAACACAATTTACATTTATAATATTAGTTGTTATTATTCTAAGATATTAGTATGGATTTCACGTTACTTTTCTTAGAATCAATAGAATTTAGTTTAGAATTTACATTAGACAATAGGTAGGTACAGCTAGTATAATTATTTTAATGTTTGCTTTATTTTTATTCCGTTGAATTTTCTTTAGGCAAAGTCCCTTTTCATGTCCCTTTTTATTAACAATGCCACATGTTAGTCCGAATCACAGAGATCTGTGGTCCGAATTGAGTATGAGCGAGCAAATAGTGCTATTTTAAAATGGTTTTTTGTCCTCTTCGCTTGGAAAGTCGATGACACTTTGTAATTTAATGGTAATTCACGAGATAATACCAGTAATACTTTATTTATACCTACCTTACCTACTAGCGTGCGTGCGAATTCGGTAAGACAAGTGATCGATGATAACATAAATTCGACCGTCTGCCATTCCAATCAAATCAATTAGATTTTAGCTACGAACATTTTTGTGACATTTGTTTTATAAAATAAACCTAGGTACAGTCGACAGATCATCAAGTTTTACTCTTTGGCACTGAGCTCGAGCGTGCTAGAGCGTCTCGGTTTGGATCAAATTATCTATCATAGTGTAGGTAGGTCCTAATTGTAAAAATAATCCTGTGAACTATATACATACCTACTGTAATCCATAATGTAACTATACTTGTCTGTTCAAAAACAAGGTACACTCAAGGACAAATTCGGTGAACCACTTCTTACTTATTTTCGTGTGGCTGGCGTATCACCGTTCAGACTTCTCTGACTCTACCTATGCCTGACAAGACTGGTCTAACTAAACACTAGTTTTTATATTTTGATCCGGCATCTGTCTGTTGTCGGATGAATGAAAAATATATGCAGTGAGCGCATTTTTTATAAATAGCGCAGAAAATCCGGTTGTTTTGATAAAAACCAAGGTGGCAGATAATTTAAAACATTCCTTAACGTTGAATATTTCTAGCGATGACTGTCTCTGTTTATGTGTGCCTTGAAATACCTACAAGGCTAAATCCCCGCTTGATACTGACTCAACATAAACTGTGAACCGTGAGCTTTCAAGCAGAAGAGCAGCTTTTAGAATAGGTACAGAAAGCAACGCAAAGCTTTTAGCAATCCTTCCTTAGCAAAGGAGATTTTTCAGTTTTGTATGGAGTCTCGGCTAGGACTTTGTACACTATACCATATGCAAGCAAAAGATAAATATAATAACTGAAACTAATTATATCGCAATAAGCTAACGCGTTTGATGGTACAAAATCATTATCTAGTCTTAATAATTATGCAACCCCGATTCAATATGGCGGTAAAATGTCACACTAACATTAAAAAAAAGGTTCACATTGACAGATTATCATCAGTCGTCAATGTCATCGTTTTTTCGTACAGAAACATCAAAGTTTCCGAACGTGATTTAAATATGGTTGCCAGTGTGACCATGGATGGCAAAGAATTTTTATTTCAAAGTTTATTTTTGTACCATTTATCCAGAAAGACAATGAGAATTTTAATATTTTATTTGACTTTACTATATTTTTTACTATTAGTACGAATAGTGTACAATGTCCTAGCCGAAAATGAAAAATGTCCTTTTTCTCCACACTAATGAAAACGAGCTCACAACATAATTCAAATAGGTAGTAGGTATCTTTGCTTTAATAAATCAATAAGTACAAATTAATCTTTGTTTGTCAGTCGTATCGCATAGGGTTGCCAGGCGTCTGGATAAAGCCGGACAAGATCCGGCTTTTTGGATGCATGTCCGGCCTAATCAGACGGTGTCTGACCTGTCCGGTTTTATCTCTGACCCGGTCGCAAAAATATATGGCTTTTATGTAAATAAGCTGATATTAAACTACGGATAATGCTTGTTTTTTTAGGGTTTCCGGGCTTGATACCCAAAAGTCCGGACAAACTAGCTGGCCTGTCCGGCTTTTTGGTTTAAGACTGGCAGGCAACCCGTCGCATTTCTAACAAACTCTATTTATTTATAAAACTGTCGTTTTCAGATTGTGAGATTTCATTAAAGCTCGTGTTTAAACGGACATTTTTCGCAGTCAATATATCATTCCATATTTTACCTGAAAATCATCAACTAGGGCAAAGGTCATCAGCCCATTGCTCACTCCAGCTCACAAGGTTATCTCGTGGAGTATGAACTGATGCGACTGTATTTTGCAAATAGAATCTTATTGCTTATCTGTAGTTAACTACTTCAATTTGATAACTCATACACTGACCAGAGAAGACATTTAGTAGGTACTTACCTACATACTTTATTATTATTTACTAGCGGATCCTTGCGGTTTTACCCGCGTGGTACCCGCTCCCGTGGGAATATCGGGATAAAATATAGCCTAGGTCACTCGGGACGGGAAGAATGTAGTTTTCTAATGGTGATAGAGTTTTCTAAATCGGTCCAGTAGTTTCGGAGCCTATTCAATGCAAACAAACAAACAAACATACAAACAAACAAACAATCAAATCTTTCCTCTTTATAATATTAGTATAGACTAGCGGATCCTTGCGGTTTTACCCGCGTGGTACCCGTTCCCGTGGGAATATCGGGATAAAATATTATAGCCTAGATGTCACACCGGAAGAATGTAGCTTTCTAATGGTCAAAGAATTTTCTAAATCGGTCCAGTACTTTCGGAGCCTATTCGATGCAAACAAACGAACACTCAATGTGACATGCAATAAAAAAATCTTTTAGATTCAGAAAATTCTGAATCTGAAAAACACTGGGCAGTGAGCTTTTCTTTTTTTGAATGAGCGTTATGTATCAGGTGAGGCGTGCACGTTTGAATTTTCAAAATTTTTGTATATTTTTTACCTTGAATATTTACAGGGATATAGATTCGCTTCTTTTAAAATAATACATATTCAAATTGTTTTTTCACATTTGGTATTCTTAAATGTTATATTTTTTAATTTCATCGTTAAATATCTACATTCAACAACAATGAAATACCCTATTGACCTCAAGTTGAAACGGTTTTTCTCAAAAACTATAACTAGATATGACGGTCAAAAAGATATACTTACCTAAGTTAAAGTAACATAATATATAACACGTGTCGGTCGTACTGGTTGTTTAATTTTTTTGATAATAAGTAATTTAACACAAAATCCTGCATCAATCGCAAATTTTTCACTTGAAACGGTTTCGCTCGGTTGATTTTTATCGGAAACTTGTAATTTTTGATGACAAAATACTTATCAACAACGCGGGTATCATGGTTGTCGTATGTGTGTCGATAAGTGTCAAATTAGACTTTAAATAATCTGTACTTACCTATAGCTATAGCGCGTTTTGGGTGCTCTGGCTGGACCCATTTCTCCCATTTTCCTGTTCTCATATTAAGTTTCCATACAAATCGGCAGGTACAATGGCTCTTAGCCATAAACATTCTAACGTGAAATATTTCAACGAACTTGTAGACGTGACGACTTGTTTGTTGTTCACGAAAAATATATAAGAGTGAGATTACGTAGGTTGCCCAATTTTGATAGCCGATAAGAATGCTTACAAATAACACAAATATTTGATAAGGCTATGGCGCCAGAGGATGTTTTTCATGTGCCGTAGGTACTGTACGTGTTTGTTTAAACACAGTTGTGTTGTGACAAAACACCGCTGCTCTACTATACTATAGAAGTAGAAAAGACTATTTAATTATACAAAGTAAAATAGATACGTTATAAACAACAGTAACGGGACTCAACGCGAAATTTATTTTGTAGTACATTATGTACTTACGTACATTATGTGCTTGTGACCACGGCTATAGCAACATAGCCGAAACGTCAAGCTGTAAGTATATAATGTACTACATAATAAATGTCGCGTTGAGTCCCGTTACTCTTGTTTATTTATTACTAGCTGTGCCCGCGACTTCGTCCGCGTGGAATAGTGACTTTCGGCACCATTTTTAATTTTTAAGGCTAATAAGCTATTTTGTTTTTTTTATTTATTTATCCTACTTATCCTACTAATATTATAAATGTGAAAGTTTGGATGTTTAGATGTTTGGATGTTTGTTACTCAATCACGCCAAAACGGCTGAACGGATTTGGCTAAAATTTGGGACATAGATACTTTATAGTCTGGAGAGGAACATAGGCTACTTTTTATCCCGGAAAAATATCACACTCCCGCGGGATAACGTCGTGTAGTTCACGCGGGCGAAGCCGCGAGCGGAAAGCTAGTCCTACTAATATTATAAGTGTGAAAGTTTAGATGTTTGGATGTTTGGATGTTTGGATGTTTGGATGTTTGTTACTCAATCACGCCAAAACGGCTGAACGGATTTGGCTGAAATTTGGGACATATATACTTTGTAGCCTGGAGAGGAACATAGGCTACTTTTTATCCCGGAAAAATATCACATTCCCACGGGATAACGTCGTGTATTCCACGCGGGCGAAGCCGCGGGCGGAAAGCTAGTATTATATATTAATATTATAAATGTGAAAGTTTAGATGTTTGTATGTTTGTTACTCAATCACGCCAAAACGGCTGAACGGATATGGCTGAAATTTAGGACACAGATACATTGTAGCCTGGAGAGGAACATAGGCTACTTTTTATCCCGGAAAAATGTCACATTCCCACGGGATAAGGTCGGGAAGTCCACGCGGGCGAAGCCGCGGGCGGAAAGCTAGTTTAATATATATTAGTACAGCGCTATGAAGGCTATGATACATATTAGCACATTAAAAATTTACATAACATAGCCTTCCGACCGCGGTTTCGCCCGCATGTACTACACTACGTTATCCCGAGGTAAAGTGATATTTTTAGTCTATGTCACTTTCTAGCTCCTAAACTACCTACATACTTAAAATCACGTCGATCCGTTGCTCCGTTTTGACGTGAAAGACGGACATACAAACAAACACACTTTCATATTAATAATATTCGAGATAGTATGTCAAAAGAAAATAATTATTACGCTGAACAACTTCTCTTATGATGCTATATTTGTATCTCTTATAGTTTGGCTGGACTGCTATGGTTCCACATCAGATATTACGATCTTCAAAATAAGTTATAGCCTATATGTTGGCGAGGGCCAATAGCTGTATAACAAAAACAGTTTCATTAAAATCCGTTCAATAGTTTTTGTGTGAAACGCGGACAACAGACAGACAGACAAAAAATTCAAAAACTATATTTTTGGTATCTGTTTCGTTTAAGAAGACCCCTGGTGGTATTTTTTTCTATTTCTTTTCAATGTACAGAATTGGATCGTTTACAGTTTTATTATAAGTATAGATAGATTTGTATCTCTTATAGTTTAGCTGGGCTGCTATGGTTCACATCAAGTGTGCCAGACCTTCGATATTTTTCCGTCATTAGAAAATGTTCATTACGTGAAACAACTTTTCTTAAGACGCCATGTTTGTATCTCATATAGTTTATCCTGGCTGCTAGGGTTCCACATCAGGTGAACCAGACCTTCAAACTTTGTACGTCAATAGAAAGTGCCCATCACGTTTAACAATTTTCCTTAAGACGGTATTTTTATATCTCTCATAGTTTGGCTGGACTGTTATGGTTCGACATCAGATATTACGATCTTCAAAATAAATTATAGCCTTTATGTTGGCGAGGGCCAATAGCTGTATAACAAAAAAAGTTTCAACAAAATCCGTTTAGTAGTTTTTGGGTGAAACGCGGACAACAGACAGACAGACAGACAAAAAATTCAAAAACTATATTTTTGGTATCTGTTTCGTTTAAGAAGACAAGTATAGATATGTTGGCGAGGGCCAATAGCTGTATAACAAAAAAAGTTTCAACAAAATCCGTTCAGTAGTTTTTGTGTGAAACGCGGACAACAGACAGACAGACAGACAAAAAATTCAAAAACTATATTTTTGGTATCTGTTTCGTTTAAGAAGACCCCTGGTGGTATTTTTTTCTATTTCTTTTCAATATACAGAATTGGATCGTTTACAGTTTTATTATAAGTATAGATAGATTTGTATCTCTTATAGTTTAGCTGGGCTGCTAGGGTTCCACATCAGGTGTGCCAGACCTTCGATATTTTTCCGTCAATAGAAAATGTTCATTACGTGAAACAACTTTTCTTAAGACGCCATGTTTGTATCTCATATAGTTTATCCTGGCTGCTAGGGTTCCACATCAGGTGAACCAGACCTTCAAACTTTGTACGTCAATAGAAAGTGCCCATCACGTTTAAAAATTTTCCTTAAGACGGTATTTTTATATCTCTCATAGTTTGGCTGGACTGTTATGGTTCCACATCAGATATTACGATCTTCAAAATAAATTATAGCCTATATGTTGGCGAGGACCAATAGCTGTATAACAAAAAAAGTTTCAACAAAATCCGTTCAGTAGTTTTTGTGTGAAACGCGGACAACAGACAGACAGACAGACAAAAAATTCAAAAACTATATTTTTGGTATCTGTTTCGTTTAAGAATACCCCTGGTAGTATTTTTTTCTATTTCTTTTCAATGTACAGAATTGGATCGTTTACAGTTTTATTATAAGTATAGATAATGGAACGCGAAAGTTTAAAATCTTATACTCGATACGTTATCAAACATTCTAGTCTTAACACGTTCAGCGCCAAGGCACCATTTTGAGGCAAATTAATGTTGTTGGATTGGATTGCTGTTTTTTTTAATGCATAAATGACATCTTTTATATAAAAAAATAACCCATAACTCCTAAAGTAAGTATATCACATTTTTATTACCCTGACACAACAAACGATTTGTAAGGGCCAGTCAGTGCTACAAAGTCTCCATACAAAATGTTCGTTGCTGTGTATATTCATTCACTGGCCTGTGCTGTGTGATGTGATGTGAGAGTTGTATGCACTAGACTAGGGTAGGGTTGCCATCCGTCCTGTTTTCCCAGGACATGTTCAGGTTTTTGGGGTGTCCTGGATAGTTTCTAAGTATCGTCCTGGGGTTTTGTAGCCACGGGCCCTCGAATCCAGCAAGCTAATTTCGATAAAGAAAGAATACGAAAGAAAACTAAGAGGTCCCGGGTTCGATTCCCAGTGGGGGTACATATTGTATTTGGTTTGGTTGGTGGTAAGACTTGTTCTTAGTCCGCCTGGCTAGCTACCACCATCTTATCAAAGTCTGTCGCCATAACAATGATGTTTTCAGCATTATTGTGTTCCGGCCTTATCACCACTTAACATCAGTCACTTGTCTTGCTTACACCTTACTGGGGTAAGCAAGACAACTTGCCGTACCATATCATATCGTGCGTTATAAGCCGCTCATGCTAGGCCGGCAGGCAGGTGTGATGAAGGCTAAGTGCTACCCCGTTGTGGATAAAAAAAAATCGAAAACATTCTTAGGAATTTGCTATAATTGAAAGTAATTGTACAAAATGGCTATACGTCATCAGAATGCGCTTCATTATTTTAGGTGTGAATGAGCGGTAAGAAAGACGATGTTTGTGGTATTTTCTAGCCGCTACACCGCCGCCGCCGCCGCCGATTTGGTGCGGCTGCGGACGAACTTCGCTGCAAATTATGTGATCTCTGATCTCCGCTACACACATTCGAACCATGTCCGCCGCATCAAATCTGCCTCCTGATTCACGAACCGTCGGAAACGGAATCGGATTCGAATTCTGGGCTTTGCCTTTGTCTATTCTATAGTGAGTGACAAAGACAGACAGGGCATACATTCCTCTGTCGAGAGCGCTTCCTACGGATTTTAGGAAACTCCCCCTCTAAGGGGGTAATACGAAAAGAGGAAAGATTTGATTGTTTGTTAGTTTGTTTGCATCGAATAGGCTCCGAAACTACTGGACCGATTTAGAAAATTCTTTCACCATTAGAAAGCTACATTCTTCCCGAGTAACATAGGCTATATTTTATCCCGATATTCCCACGTGAACGGGTACCACGCGGGTGAAACCGCAAGGATCCGCTAGTCTAATATAAAGCTAATTAGCTAAATACTTTTTTCCAAAAATGATATAGGTTGGTAGTGTCAATGAAACTGTATTAACCTTTAACTGGTGACCGGCCCGTCTCTCAGACACCGCGTTTCGTTTTTTTGATATTTCTCTTCGCCGTTTTGCCGCTTTCTCCCACCCACCTCGGTACCTTCCGCATTCACCTCGCACCTTCACTCAGTAGTAGTCGCACCCGCGCAACGACTCTCGTGTTACCTGTGTGGAGCTCTCGCCGTCTCACAGACGTCAGGTCAGTACTAATGTATATTTTACCTATGTGTCTGTAGTACGTCACCTCACTGTTACTGTACACAAGTTCATAGTGTCTGAGAAATGTCACAGCGGTAGTAATGTGTTGTATTTTTTTATAGAATGTCTGACGATGAACAACCCAGCTCTGCTAAAAGAAGAAAGGTTGTTAGGCAGCGTGATATATCACAAGAGTTGTTAGGAAAGAGTGACCTCGAGTGCAGCATTTTTGATGACGATTTAGACGACCCTGAATTCGTTTTAGAAATTGAGCATGATAGCAAATCTGAGCAATCTGGAGTCGAAAACAACAGCACGGCTGTTGAAGAACAGCGTCCTGAGGAACTAAGGTAGATCAACCGAAATAGTCCTCAAGCTACAGGGGATACAAGCAACAGTGGTGGGCCGTCCATGAAAAGCACCACAGAGTAACAGCAACCAAACGACAGTGGGAGCCACCAGCTTGTCGCTTGCTGGGGGCGTAATAGATTCAAATGGTTCTCGCAATCACCTTCAAGATAGGCCAGGACTCAATTACGCAATATATTTCATATTACCGGGTTTATAATGATAAACTACTCCCACGAGCTATAAAGAGAGTAATTGATGTTGACGACTTACCACGTAAACCAGCTTCTGCCATGCCCCAAACCATCTTGGGACTAAAAAAACTTGTACCATTTGGCCTAGCTGTATAAAATGACGTACTAGGTTCTCATGTACTTACTGTGATACACCTATGGGCTTAAACTGCTGTAAGCAAATATGTGATATCTAATCATTCAATCATCAATTAATCAGCAAATATGTGATAGCCATTCTTAGTAAGCGATGTTTGATGTTTGTAGTTTTTTTATTATTGTATCTAAGGCTAACTTTACCTACTATGTTTTGTTGATTAGTATCTAAATAATCTAAAAATAATGTTAAGAGGGTTTCAAATTATATTTTTCGGTGCAAGAAGGCCCATTTTAAGTTTGTTCCTATTTTTTTAAAGAAAAGTTCCATACATATTAAAAACTACGTCTGTGAAGTTAGCATCTCAAATGTTAGCATCTCACGAATAAACTCAATATATAATGGCATCCAGCATAGTTCTACAGTTCTTGATAAGTTTTAATAATAGTTCCATCGATTAAACCATTAAAATCGCGTATTGAAAAAATGAGATGCTAACTTCGCAAATACATCATAGCATCTCATCGAATTCCAAACATCTAAGTACAAAGAAGTCAAAATCCGTTAAGTTCTATGTTCTAAACAAGTGTCAACAATAGTTCTGTCGATTTTTGTCGATTTATCTATTAAAATCGCGTATTGAAAAAATGAGATGCTAACTTCGCAAATAAATCATAGCATCTCATCGAATTCTAAACATCTAAGTACACAGGAGTCAAAATCCGTTGAGTTCTACGTTCTAAACAAGTATCAACAAATAGTTCTGTTGATTTTTTGTCGATTTATCCATTAAAAAGAGTTTTTAAAAAAATGAGATGCTAACTCTTAAAATCACTATTAAAAACTCTTTAATAGTGAGATGCTAGCCTAATATTAAGAGTTCTGGCTCCGAAAAAGATTTAAAATGATAACCAGCAACTCTCTCTGTTAAATGCAAAAGAGTTCCGGCCTCTAGGACTATCCGATATTTTGTAATATTTTATTCGTGTAAAAACCTATTTAATAGTGAGATGCTAGCCTAATAACGAGAGTTCTGGTTTCGAAAAAGGATTCAAATGATAACCAGCAACTCTCTCTGTGAAATGCAAAAGAACTCTGGCCTCTAGGACTATCCGATATTTTGTAATATTTTATTTCTGTAAAAAACTCTTTAATAGTGAGATGCTAGCCTAATATTGAGAGTTCTGGCTCCGGAAAAGATTTAAAATGATAACCAGCAAGTCTCACTGTTAACAGCAAATGAGTTCTGGCCTCTAGGGCTGTGCAATATTTTGTAATATTTTATTCGTGTAAAAAATCTCTTTAATAGTGAGATGCTAGCCTAATATTCAGAGTTCTGGCTTCGAAAAAGGATTCAATTGATAACCAGCAACTCTCTCTGTGAAATGCAAAAGAGTTCTGGCATCTAGGACTATCCGATATTTTGTAATATTTTATTCGTGTAAAAAATCTCTTTAATAGTGAGATGCTAGCCTAATATTCAGAGTTCTGGCTTCGAAAAAGGATTCAATTGATAACCAGCAACTCTCTCTGTGAAATGCAAAAGAGTTCTGGCCTCTAGGACTATCCGATATTTTGTAATATTTTATTTGTGTAAAAAACTTTTTAATAGTGAGATGCTAGCCTAATATTGAGAGTTCTGGCTCCGGAAAAGATTTAAAATGATAACCAGCAAGTCTCTCTGTTAAATGCAAAAGAGTTCTGGCCTCTAGGGCTATCCGATGTTTTGTAAAAACTTTTTGTTTACAAAAAATCTAAATAATAGTGAGATGCTAGCCTAATATTCAGAGTTCTGGCTTCGAAAAAGGTTTTAAATGATAACCAGCAACTCTCTCTGTGAAATGCAAAAGAGTTCTGGCCTCTAGGACTATCCGATGTTTTGTAAAAACTTTTTGTTTACAAAAAATCTAAATAATAGTGAGATGCTAGCCTAATATTCAGAGTTCTGGTTTTGAAAAAGTTTTTAAATGATAACCAGCAACTCTTTCTGTAAAATGCAAAAGAGTTCCGGCCTCTAAGACTGTGCAATATTTTGTAATATTTTATTCGTGTAAAAAATCTCTTTAATAGTGAGATGCTAGCCTAATATTCAGAGTTCTGGCTTCGAAAAATGATTCAATTGATAACTAGCAACTCTCTCTGTGAAATGCAAAAGAGTTCTGGCCTCTAGGACTATCCGATATTTTGTAATATTTTATTTGTGTAAAAAACTCTTTAATAGTGAGATGCTAGCCTAATAACGAGAGTTCTTGTTTCAAAAAACGATTCAGATGATAACCAGCAACTCTCTCTGTGAAATGCAAAAGAGTTCTGGCCTCTAGGACTATCCGATATTTTGTAATATTTTATTTGTGTAAAAAACTCTTTAATAGTGAGATGCTAGCCTAATATTGAGAGTTCTGGCTCCGGAAAAGATTTAAAATGATAACCAGCAAGTCTCTCTATTAAATGCAAAAGAGTTCTGGCCTCTAGGACTATCCGATATTTTGTAATAACTTTTTGTTTACAAAAAATCTAAATAATAGTGAGATGCTAGCCTAATATTCAGAATTCTGGCTTCGAAAAAGGATTCAATTGATAACCAGCAACTCATTCTGTGAAATGCAAAAGAGTTCTGGCCTCTAGGACTATCCGATATTTTGTAATAACTTTTTGTTTACAAAAAATCTAAATAATAGTGAGATGCTAGCCTAATATTCAGAGTTCTGGTTTTGAAAAAGTTTTTAAATGATAACCAGCAACTCTTTCTGTAAAATGCAAAAGAGTTCCGGCCTCTAGGACTGTGCAATATTTTGTAATATTTTATTCGTGTTAAAAATCTCTTTAATAGTGAGATGCTAGCCTAATATTCAGAGTTCTGGCTTCGAAAAATGATTCAATTGATAACTAGCAACTCTCTCTGTGAAATGCAAAAAAGTTCTGGCCTCTAGGGCTATCCGATATTTTGTAATATTTTATTTGTGTAAAAAACTTTTTAATAGTGAGATGCTAGCCTAATATTGAGAGTTCTGGCTCCGGAAAAGATTTAAAATGATAACCAGCAACTCTCTCTGTGAAATGCAAAAGAGTTCCGGCCTCTAGGACTGTGCAATATTTTGTAATATTTTATTCGTGTATAAAACTCTTTAATAGTGAGATGCTAGCCTAATATTGAGAGTTCTGGCTCCGAAAAAGATTTAATATGATAACTAGCAAGTCTCTCTGTTAAATGCAAAAGAGTTCTGGCCTCTAGGACTATCCGATATTTTGTAATAACTTTTTGTTTACAAAAAATCTAAATAATAGTGAGATGCTAGCCTAATATTCAGAATTCTGGCTTCGAAAAAGGATTCAATTGATAACCAGCAACTCTCTCTGAGAAATGCAAAAGAGTTCTGGCCTCTAGGACTATCCGATATTTTGTAATATTTTATTTGTGTAAAAAACTCTTTAATAGTGAGATGCTAGCCTAATATTGAGAGTTCTGGCTCCTGAAAAGATTTAAAATGATAACCAGCAACTCTCTCTATTAAATGCAAAAGAGTTCTGGCCTCTAGGACTTTCCGATATTTTGTAATATTTTATTTGTGTAAAAAACTCTTTAATAGTGAGATGCTAGCCTAATATTGAGAGTTCTGGCTCCGGAAAAGATTTAAAATGATAACCAGCAAGTCTCACTGTTAAAAGCAAATGAGTTCTGGCCTCTAGGGCTGTGCAATATTTTGTAATATTTTATTCGTGTAAAAAACTCTTTAATAGTGAGATGCTAGCCTAATATTGAGAGTTCTGGCTCCGGAAAAGATTTAAAATGATAACCAGCAACTCTCTCTATTAAATGCAAAAGAGTTCTGGCCTCTAGGACTATCCGATATTTTGTAATAACTTTTTGTTTACAAAAAATCTAAATAATAGTGAGATGCTAGCCTAATATTCAGAGTTCTGGTTTTGAAAAAGTTTTCAAATGATAACCAGCAACTCTTTCTGTAAAATGCAAAAGAGTTCCGGCCTCTAGGACTGTGCAATATTTTGTAATATTTTATTCGTGTAAAAAATCTCTTTAATAGTAAGATGCTAGCCTAATATTCAGAGTTCTGGCTTCGAAAAATGATTCAATTGATAACTAGCAACTCTCTCTGTGAAATGCAAAAGAGTTCTAGCCTCTAGGACTATCCGATATTTTGTAATATTTTATTTGTGTAAAAAACTCTTTAATAGTGAGATACTAGCCTAATAACAAGAGTTCTTGTTTCGAAAAACGATTCAAATGATAACCAGCAACTCTCTCTGTGAAATGCAAAAGAGTTCTGGCATCTAGGACTATCCGATATTTTGTAATATTTTATTCGTGTAAAAAATCTCTTTAATAGTGAGATGCTAGCCTAATATTCAGAGTCCTGGCTTCGAAAAAGGATTCAATTGATAACCAGCAACTCTCTCTGTGAAATGCAAAAGAGTTCTGGCCTCTAGGACTATCCGATATTTTGTAATATTTTATTTGTGTAAAAAACTTTTTAATAGTGAGATGCTAGCCTAATATTGAGAGTTCTGGCTCCGGAAAAGATTTAAAATGATAACCAGCAACTCTCTCTATTAAATGCAAAAGAGTTCTGGCCTCTAGGACTATCCGATATTTTGTAATAACTTTTTGTTTACAAAAAATCTAAATAATAGTGAGATGCTAGCCTAATATTCAGAGTTCTGGTTTTGAAAAAGTTTTCAAATGATAACCAGCAACTCTTTCTGTAAAATGCAAAAGAGTTCCGGCCTCTAGGACTGTGCAATATTTTGTAATAACTTTTTGTTTACAAAAAATCTAAATAATAGTGAGATGCTAGCCTAATATTCAGAGTTCTGGCTTCGAAAAATGATTCAATTGATAACTAGCAACTTTCTCTGTGAAATGCAAAAGAGTTCTGGCCTCTAGGACTATCCGATATTTTGTAATATTTTATTTGTGTAAAAAACTTTTTAATAGTGAGATGCTAGCCTAATATTGAGAGTTCTGGCTCCGGAAAATGATTTAATTGATAACTAGCAACTCTCTCTGTGAAATGCAAAAGAGTTCTGGCCTCTAGGGCTATCCAATATTTTGTAATATTTTATTTGTGTACAAAACTCTTTAATAGTGAGATGCTAGCCTAATATTGAGAGTTCGGGCTCCGGAAAAGATTTAAAATGATAACTAGCAACTCTCTCTGTGAAATGCAAAAGAGTTCCGGCCTCTAGGACTGTGCAATATTTTGTAATATTTTATTCGTGTATAAAACTCTTTAATAGTGAGATGCTAGCCTAATATTGAGAGTTCTGGCTCCGGAAAAGATTTAAAATGATAACCAGCAAGTCTCTCTGTTAAATGCAAAAGAGTTCTGGCCTCTAGGACTATCCGATATTTTGTAATAACTTTTTGTTTACAAAAAATCTAAATAATAGTGAGATGCTAGCCTAATATTCAGAATTCTGGCTTCGAAAAAGGATTCAATTGATAACCAGCAACTCTCTCTGAGAAATGCAAAAGAGTTCTGGCCTCTAGGACTATCCGATATTTTGTAATATTTTATTTGTGTAAAAAACTCTTTAATAGTGAGATGCTAGCCTAATATTGAGAGTTCTGGCTCCGGAAAAGATTTAAAATGATAACCAGCAACTCTCTCTGTGAAATGCAAAAGAGTTCTGGCCTCTAGGACTTTCCGATATTTTGTAATATTTTATTTGTGTAAAAAACTCTTTAATAGTGAGATGCTAGCCTAATATTGAGAGTTCTGGCTCCGGAAAAGATTTAAAATGATAACCAGCAAGTCTCACTGTTAAAAGCAAATGAGTTCTGGCCTCTAGGGCTGTGCAATATTTTGTAATATTTTATTCGTGTAAAAAACTCTTTAATAGTGAGATGCTAGCCTAATATTGAGAGTTCTGCCTCCGGAAAAGATTTAAAATGATAACCAGCAACTCTCTCTGTTAAATGCAAAAGAGTTCTGGCCTCTTGGACTATCCGATATTTTGTAATAACTTTTTGTTTACAAAAAATCTAAATAATAGTGAGATGCTAGCCTAATATTCAGAGTTCTGGTTTTGAAAAAGTTTTTAAATGATAACCAGCAACTCTCTCTGTAAAATGCAAAAGAGTTCCGGCCTCTAGGACTGTGCAATATTTTGTTATATTTTATTCGTGTAAAAAATCTCTTTAATAGTGTTATCATTTTACATCTTTTCCGGAGCCAGAACTCTCAATATTAGGCTAGAATCTCACTATTAAAGAGTTTTTTACACTAATAAAATATTACAAAATATTGCACAGCGCTAGAGGCCAGAACTCATTTGCTGTTAACAGTGAGACTTGCTGGTTATCATTTTAAATCTTTTCCGGAGCCAGAACTCTCAATATTAGGCTAGCATCTCACTATTCAAAAGTTTTTTACACAAATAAAATATTACAAAATATCGGATAGTCCTAGAGGCCAGAGTTCTTTTGCATTTCACAGAGAGAGTTGCTGGTTATCATTTGATTCCTTTTTCGAAACCAGAACTCTCGTTATTAGGCTAGCATCTCACTATTAAATAGGTTTTTACACGAATAAAATATTACAAAATATCGGATAGTCCTAGAGGCCGGAACTCTTTTGCATTAAACAGAGAGAGTTGCTGGTTATCATTTTAAATCTTTTTCGGAGCCAGAACTCTCAATATTAGGCTAGCATCTCACTATTAAAGAGTTTTTTACACGAATAAAATATTACAAAATATTGCACAGTCCTAGAGGCCGGAACTCTTTTGCATTTTACAGACAGTGTTGCTGGTTATCAATTGAAACCTTTTTTAAAACCAGAACTCTGAATATTAGGCTAGCATCTCACTATTATTTAGATTTTTTGTAAATAAAAAGTTATTACAAAATATCGGATAGTCCTAGAGGCCAGAACTTTTTTGCATTTCACAGAGAGAGTTGTTGGTTATCATTTAAAACCTTTTTCGAAGCCAGAACTCTGAATATTAGGCTAGCATCTCACTATTATTTAGATTTTTTGTAAACAAAAAGTTTTTACAAAATATCGGATAGTCCTAGAGGCCAGAACTCTTTTGCATTTAACAGAGAGACTTGCTGGTTATTATTTTATTTATTCCGGAGCCAGAACTCTCAATATTAGGCTAGAATCTCACTATTAAAGAGTTTTTTACACTAATAAAATATTACAAAATATTGCACAGTCCTAGAGGCCGAAACTCTTTTGCATTTCACAAAGAGAGTTGCTGGTTATCATTTTAAATCTTTTCCGGAGCCAGAACTCTCATTTTAAGGCTAGCATCTCACTATTAAAGAGTTTTTTACACGAATAAAATATTACAAAATATCGGATAGTCCTAGAGGCCAGAACTCTTTTGCATTTCACAGAGAGAGTTGCTGGTTATCATCTGAATCCTTTTTCGAAACCAGAACTCTCGTTATTAGGCTAGCATCTCACTATTAAAGAGTTTTTTACACAAATAAAATATTACAAAATATTGCACAGCGCTAGAGGCCAGAACTCATTTGCTGTTAACAGTGAGACTTGCTGGTTATCATTTTAAATCTTTTCCGGAGCCAGAACTCTCAATGTTAGGCTAGCATCTCACTATTAAAAAGTTTTTTACACAAATAAAATATTACAAAATATCGGATAGTCCTAGAGGCCAGAATCCTTTTGCATTTCACAGAGAGAGTTGCTGGTTATCATTTGAATCCTTTTTCGAAACCAGAACTCTCGTTATTAGGATAGCATCTCACTATTAAATAGGTTTTTACACGAATAAAATATTACAAAATATCGGATAGTCCTAGGGCCGGAACTCTTTTGCATTTAACAGAGAGAGTTGCTGGTTATCATTTTAAATCTTTTTCGGAGCCAGAACTCTCAATATTAGGCTAGCATCTCACTATTAAAGAGTTTTTTACACGAATAAAATATTACAAAATATTGCACAGTCCTAGAGGCCGGAACTCTTTTGCATTTTACAGAGAGTGTTGCTGGTTATCATTTAAAACCTTTTTTAAAACCAGAACTCTGAATATTAGGCTAGCATCTCACTATTATTTAGATTTTTTGTAAATAAAAAGTTATTACAAAATATCGGATAGTCCTAGAGGCCAGAACTTTTTTGCATTTCACAGAGAGAGTTGCTGGTTATCATTTGAATCCTTTTTCGAAACCAGAACTCTCGTTATTAGGCTAGCATCTCACTATTAAATAGGTTTTTACACAAATAAAATATTACAAAATATTGCACAGTCCTAGACGCCGGAACTCTTTTGCATTTTACAGAGAGAGTTGCTGGTTATCATTTTACATCTTTTCCGGAGCCAGAACTCTCAATATTAGGCTAGAATCTCACTATTAAAGAGTTTTTTACACTAATAAAATATTACAAAATATTGCACAGCGCTAGAGGCCAGAACTCATTTGCTTTTAACAGTGAGACTTGCTGGTTATCATTTTAAATCTTTTCCGGAGCCAGAACTCTCAATATTAGGCTAGCATCTCACTATTAAAAAGTTTTTTACACAAATAAAATATTACAACATATCGGATAGTCCTAGAGGCCAGAGTTCTTTTGCATTTCACAGAGAGAGTTGCTGGTTATCATTTGAATCCTTTTTCGAAACCAGAACTCTCGTTATTAGGCTAGCATCTCACTATTAAATAGGTTTTTACACGAATAAAATATTACAAAATATCGGATAGTCCTAGAGGCCGGAACTCTTTTGCATTTAACAGAGAGAGTTGCTGGTTATCATTTTAAATCTTTTTCGGAGCCACAACTCTCAATATTAGGCTAGCATCTCACTATTAAAGAGTTTTTTACACGAATAAAATATTACAAAATATCGGATAGTCCTAGAGGCCAGAACTCTTTTGCATTTCACAGAGAGAGTTGCTGGTTATCATTTTAATTTTTTTCCGGAGCCAGAACTCTCGTTATTAGGCTAACATCTCACTATTAAAGAGTTTTTTACATGAATAAAATATTACAAAATTTTGCACAGTCCTAGAGGCCGGAACTCTTTTGCATTTCACAGAGAGAGTTGCTGGTTATCATTTTAAATCTTTTCCGGAGCCAATACTCTCAATATTAGGCTAGCATCTCATTATTAAAGAGTTTTTAATAGTGATTTTAAGAAATAGCATCTCATTTTTTAAAAACTCTTTTTAATGGATAAATCGACAAAAAATCAACAGAACTATTTGTTGACACTTGTTTAGAACGTAGAACTCAACGGATTTTGACTCCTGTGTACTGAGATGTTTGGAATTCGATGAGATGCTATGATGTATTTGCGAAGTTAGCATCTCATTTTTTCAATATGCGATTTTAATAGATAAATCGACAAAAATCGACAGAACTATTGTTGACACTTGTTTAGAACATAGAACTTATCGGATTTAGACTTCTTTGTACTTAGATGTTTGGAATTCGATGAGATGCTATGATGTATTTGCGAAGTTAGCATCTCATTTTTTCAATACGCGATTTTAATGGTTTAATCGACGGAACTATTATTAAAACTTATCAAGAACTGTAGAACTATGCTGGATGCCATTATATATTGAGTTTATTTGTGAGATGCTAACATTTGAGATGCTAACTTCACAGACGTTTAAAAACTGTTTTTATGAAAAAACCTGTTGTTTGTTTTGATTCATATTTAATTATTATTTATAATAATATATGTATTATTAAATGGTTGACTTAAAATTAATTGTCTGTTAATCACTTTTTTGTTTACCCTTTTTTTTCATTGACGTCTCGTATACGTCGTGTCACCAAATACGCACTACTAACTCCAGGTCACCAGTTAAAGGTTAACCAAGAAGCAATAGTTCATCTACAAGATATGGTAAAGATAATTAGGTTTCATTAAGTCTTTCATTAGTCTCGTGCTAATTACTGTGATATTTGACCTTTAATTTTCTAAACAGAATCTTGATGCAAATAATTTATTAATCAATGTTTAATTATAAACAACCGGCTAAGATCGTTAAGTGATTTGTTACAAATTGATTAACACACAATTAAATTATTTTACTCAAAGACTATAACCAGTTTAACGACAAAGTTTTCGATTCCCTGTGATAATGACAAACACTAAATAATTATTTTAGAGGATAATTTGATGGCTTTAAAAGTTTAAATGTATTAAGTACAGTTGAATTATTGTCTTTAATGTTGTAGTATGTTTGTTGTAGTCAAATTGATATGAATAAATTTGACTTGGATCTTATAAATTATGAAGTAAATCTAGTATTTTTCCGCCCATGAAATTCTCTAATCTAACCTATCACGTGTTATACTACAGAACTTCCAAGGCAAAATCTCTTTCGATAATATGTCGTTCGATCGAAGAAACCAGAGTACAAATTCAGAAATAAAAACTTGGATGTCATGGAAATCTTACATAAATGATAATGGTTGGTTACTTCATAAAATAGTGGTCAAATGTTGTTGAAAATATCGTTAGACGTGACAACGTCTAACGAGTTGAATAGACATATTCAACGATATTATCAATTTATACTGGTCATTTTATGAAATGCGACCATTTCATGAAGTGAGCTACGATATGGCCACGACATAATTATGTAACAATATGTAGGTAGGTATTACCTATCTGTAACATTGGTGATGCTGGCCTGGCAATGCTATGATTTATAATCTTCATAATTTAACGTGTTATATAAAGTAAAAAAGTCGAAGCATTGACAAACGTTGCGCGACACACCAGATAATACAATCGCTTTTTTTTTCAGTAGTGATTCATCTTGTACGAAAACATCCTGTGTGTAAATATCACTCTGATAACTGGGAATTTATTTATGCCCCTTTGATAACATGAATGTCAACAGTTACTATTTTAGTTTTATGTAACATATCTATTCTTTAGCTTGTAGAATATAATTTCATAATACGGACAACATTAAGGGCTTATATTTCATACTAGAAAATCTGTTCAGCTCCTGCCTAATATTAATTTGCTTAATCAGAGAAGATTATGAGAGGAACTCGTTTTGCATGTTATGTTCACGTTATGAGGGATGAATGTCAAGTGGTGAAGAAGGTAGGTACAATCAACAAAACCACCAGCTAAACACCGTAAGGTTCAACGCCAGTTTTAGTATACTGCACTAAAGACCTTTTGCAACGGACTGCCATCTGGTAAATCCACTAATAGTGTCACAGATGGGCAGCTCAACCAAACGAAACACAAATAATATTTTTTATAATGTTTTTTAGACAAAAGGTCATTTGGGTTGACCAGCAGCTAGCTAAGATCTAAAACTTTCAAAAGTACGAAAAGAGCATTGTCGTCTCTTTAGAATGGGCGTGAAATGGGATAAAACAACAACAGATGGTTACGGTAGTGAGTGCTCAAGGCAATAAAATTTTAAACATAAAACAATGCAACCTTTTGTAAAATCCTAGACAACGTTTGTTATTGAACTTTCGTTGGTAGAAAAAATAAATGGGGTGGGGCCAATAATGGGTAAGCCCTTGTTGTCCAAGCAACAAGTTTGTAATACGAAAAAGTTATGTAAGTGTATACCTGGTTGTATTGTTCATTGTACCTACTGAATATGTATGTGGATATATTTGGGGAGAGGAAGGCCACATAAAAGGTGGATGGATTGCGTGCAGGATGATACGTGCAAGATACTGACAGAGATCCGTCATCTCTGCAGTCAGTGTCTTGCAAATACAGTCGAATGGGAGAAAAAGACATGCTACGGCCGGCCCCAAATAAATGGGATAAGAGCATGATAAATAATGATAATGATGCTTACGTCAACATACTTTATTAAACTTATGAATTATGAAAACAGTAGGTAACATCCAATGACCTAAGTATAGTATCGAAAACTACGTCATTTGAATTGGAAAAAAACTGTTGATCGATTATTCCTGAAAATTGACCTGAAAAGGCATCACAAGATCACAACAAACATACTGTGAACCATATAAAACATCATTGTTGTGAACACTCACATTACGAGAGCAGCACAATCTAGAGCAGAGATCTGCATGTGTCGTCTAGCTAGATACTAAGTTCCTTTTTTATACACAACGACATTTTGCAGTGATAATTACCGTGTACTAACGCGCATTTGACTTGTCTGACTCCAGTGTTGTATCGATTCGCGCGAGCGATTACATCGATGATGTGTAGTGTTTGCATTGCAATCGGCACAGTGAAGATTGGCTAGAACGCGAATCGCACTGCATCTCTGAAAAAAGTCTTAGTGTATAAAGAAAGATCCTTTGTTGACCAATGTGATTTGTGGATATGACATGACCTACCACAAACGGACGCGGGTCTCCGAAGCCGGATGTGAACTATTGTGCAACTGACACCGGTGTCGATCCCTCCCGTATCGTGTACGGCTGCAAAGTATCAAGTCAGTATATAAAGGGTTTAGATGACCGTTGTATTGGATATCGCTGTGGATTGGATACTCACGCCATGAACATGACCATGGCCAATGTAAGTTGTGGATATGGCATGACATGACCTACCACACGGGGACACGAGTATCTGAACGCCGGATGTGAACTAATTTGGCAATGTGCAACTAACGCCGGTGGTCTCGATATCTCATATGGCCGTAAAAGGTCTCACTGCTTATAGAACCTTAATCAGCCTAAATGACCAAACCAATGTGATCGGTCGATACGACATGACCATGGCCAATGTATCTTGCGGATATGACATGACCTACCACACGGGGACACGGGTATCTGAACGCCGCCGCCGCCGCCGCCGCGCCGCGCCGCCACCGCGCCGGATGTAGGTACACTAATGGCACAAATGGTAATGTGCAACTAAAGCCGGCCGGTGTCGATCTCTCCCGTATCGTTCATGACCGTTGAACTTGACCTCGTTGCGTTGACTTCTTGCATAGTTATGCTTAAGAATTCTGGTTTCATGATGTCATAATTAAAAAAGGCATTCTTTAATTCCAACTTTGTTAATTTTCGCTTTTCGTATTATTCATTCACATGAATAAAAAGGAGATGTGTGTGTAGCAGGAAGTCGGATAAGAAAGATGTATTATGTTGACGACATTGTGAACAATCTGATAAATAAAATACTCGGTATATTGGATAACGTCATTCATAATACATTGTTCGCGTGTTTATTTCTCTAATCAAAGATTAGTTGCCTAATCTATTTATCAACATGTCAGTCCTTGGCCTTTAGATATCCTGATGTAAAGTGACTATGCGGCCTCGGGCGTCTCGCCTAGCCTAACCAGATAAACCAACTTCAACTGCAGAACTGGCTTCCAAACCACTGAAGTATTACTGTAACTAAATCAATGTACCTAACGTTAACTGTTACCTTTAGCTGATACAAGAATGTCTACTTAAGTAAGACCGTCAGTACATTGGTCAGTACGGTGTTAGTCTGAAATCTATACTAATATTATAAAGAGGAAAGATTTGATTGTTGGTTTGTTTGTTTGGGTCGAATAGGCTCCGAAACTACTGGACCGATTTCGAAAATTCTTTGACCGTTAGAAAGCTACGTTCTTCCCGTTCCCGTGGGAATTTCGGGAAAAAAATATAGTGACAGACAGTGCTATATTTTTTTCCCGATATTCCCACGGGAACGGGCACCACGCGGGTGAAACCGCGGGAATCCGCTAGTCTTTCATAAAAGTTTAATTCGTCATTCTTTGTCATGGCCATTCGTAACTGTAGAATATTTTGCTATATACATTATCTGGTTATTACGGATATCAGCGATTGTGTACATATCAATAAATAATTTATGTAACAGAGCAGTGCAGCTGTGCACACGTCGATGAAGCAGACGCGGCCAGAGCGGGGCGTGTGCAGTGCACTATCGAACGCATCAGATAGTCCGTGCCGTGGTGCGTGACCTACCGCAAGCGCGCCCGATGCCCGATGCGCGCGGTGCGCACGCGGACAGGTCACACAATAAATAATAGAGAGCTGAATGCACTCATCGAAACAGGAAAATATAAAGCGCTACCGCAAATTATTAAGTACCTACCTACCTCTTTTAATTATAAAAAATTAAGCGCCAATAAATTATCATTTCCTGTGTTGTTTGTTAAAGTACGCTATTAATTTTATGTCTTTCCACTCCAGTACTTACATTTAAAATTAAAAAGAAATAAGAAATAACATGCCAACTTACTTTACCTTGTTAAACGTAAGCAGATGGTGTCATAGCAGTTATCGTTGATAAACAATAATTTATTATCCATAACTGCGAATTTTTCAGATAGGTACATGCAGTACCTACTTACGATTACGGTATCTCGATTCTTTGAAATGTTGCTTGAAGCTCTATAAAACATTGGAATTTTGTACGCGCACGTCAGAATTATTACGGAAAACAGGAGTGCCGATCTTGTCACAAATAAAGCTTTACATTTGTGGAATCTTATATTATTTTATTTATTTATTATTTATTTAATAATTCTGTACACACAAAGGTTTTAATAGAAAAACATATACAGAGAAGAAATGTACAAGGGCACAACTTATTCCACATTGGAATATCTACCAGCTGGCCCGCGAGAGGAAATAAACACGGAGAAGGGCAGACAGTGTGTAACTTCAATAAATATTTTAACAGAAATATAAAGAAAATCAACAAAAAAATTATATACATACACTTAAACATACTTAAATAAAATAAAATACATAAAGGTATAATAATACATATAGCGAGAGATAGTTGTGAATAACAAAAGACAGACAGGGTACAGTGTTAAGAACAGGAAGATAAGTAATATTCTTTTAAACGTTTTTTAAAAAGAGAAATTGTGCGGCAATCGCGTATCTCGGCTGGCAGCGAATTCCAGAGACGAACGGCATGTACGGAGAAGGAATAGGAAGCGAAATCAGAATGGTGGGATGGAAATTTCAGGAGGGATTTGAGATGGGATCTGCATGGAGTGTCAGGCGGGTGTGAAAAGGAGAAACGATCGCGGAGATATGAAGGATAGGAAGGATTGTAAAGGACATTGAAGAGGAGACAGAGTATTCTTACATTCCTACGCAGACGTATAGGGAGCCACTTGAGTGCCTTCCGGAAGTTGGAGACATGGTCATACTTGCGTAGGCCGAAGATGAAACGAATAGCAAGATTTTGAAGGCGCTCAAGTTTATTTAGTAGAAGCTCGGTGGCATCTAAGTAGCAGACATCAGCGTAGTCGAGAAGAGGTAGAATGAGTGACTGTGCAAGAGAGATTTTAGTGGGTAGAGGAAGATAACTTTGGAGACATTTAAGAGTGTGAAAGGAAAAGTAAACTTTGCGACTGACGTCAGCGACATGTGTCGCCCAGGAGAGGTTGGAGTCCAAAATCAAACCCAGATTCTTAACTGAGTCACTATATGGAATATGTATACCATCAAGCAACAAAGGAGGCAGTTGAAGTTGACAGGCTAAGTTAAGCGTATGTCTACTTGCAACGATTATGGCCTGTGTTTTGTTTGGGTTTACTAGAAGACCATAGTGTCTAGCCCAGGTGGATATTAGATTTAGATCGTCATTTATCATAGCTATAGCTGTGTCATGTTCTTCAATTTTAAAATGTCGATAGAGCTGCAAGTCGTCTGCATAGAGATGGAAATTGGAAGATATGACTCTGGTAACTGAGTTAATGAAGATGGAGAAAAGGAGCGGTGAGAGAACACCTCCTTGTGGGACGCCTACAGTCAGCTCAGCCTTATCGGATATTGAATCTTCAAGGCGAACACACTGCGTGCGCCCACGAAGATAAGATTCGAACCAAGAAAGGGAAGAAGCAGAAACGTTTATTGAGAGAAGTAAGGCGAGAAGAATGTCGAAATCGACGGAGTTAAAGGCACTGCTGAAGTCAAGTAGAACCAGGACAGTAAGTTCTTTGTGTTCCATGGCCCAGCGAACATCGTCAGTGACATTCAGCAAGGCAGTGGCAGTGCTGTGTCCAGGGCGAAAACCAGATTGAAATGCATTTAAGAGGCTATTGGAGATAAGAAAAGAAGACAGTTGTTTGTAGACGATATGCTCGAGAACTTTCGATAGAAACGGTAAGATGGAAATTGGACGAAAATGACAAGGTAAAGTTGGATTGGATATTTTAGGTAAAGGAATGATGTGTGCAATTTTCCAGATCTTAGGGAAACACTTTGAATCAAGAGAAGCATTAATAATTGCAGTGACTAAAGGGAGAAGTATGGAAAGGATAGGAATGAACATTCTCGAGCATATATTATCATCACCAACTGATTCGGAAGAGATAGCCAAGATGGCACTTTTGACTTCACTCTCGGTAACAGAAGAGAGGTCGAACGTCGAGCAGTTGGGTCTAGGAAGGGAACAAAGTTTCTCTAATGTAATGTAATATTTTATTTATAATACGGATAAAATTATATTTTTTTGGACAACGAATGAAGAAATGATACGAGTTTTATCTCTTTCTAAATTAAACGCGATAGACCAAAGTAATGTCAGTATTTCTTCCTATAAATGACTAAATTAAAATTTTTGTTTTTGTTTCGTAATAACATAAGATTGCGCTACAGTTTATAACTCTCTATATAGCGTGACGATGGAATGACCTTTTTGCATGATTCCATTGAACTTTTTCCAAGGAGGCGCCGCCGCGCCGGGCTGCTGTTGGCAGGAGGCCACTGGAGCGGAATACCCGCAACCACTCACTGCAACGCACGACATTTGTAATTTTTGAACTCAGTGTCGAAAATACGCGACCGAATTTAGAGGTGATTACGCCCGCAATACTATTTAAATTACTGAAGACACTATTATGGCCGAACTTACGTCGCGTTATTGCATACAGAGCGTGACGTAAAATTCAGCCGCGCAAGTTTAGTCGCGTATTTTCAGCATGGTGTGTTTCGACACTTATGTACCTATACCACCCTATATGTACTTCGAAAGACTTGTTCGGCGCAATAAAAGTACTGACGAGGTTAATGGTTGGATCCATGATCTACCTCACCCGAGACAAACATTAAAGTGGTGAAAACCCTAGGCGTTTTTGACAATATTTTTCTGATGTTATCGTTGGTATATCATGTTATATCCTTACCGACGGGAAAAGAAGTGCCATAATTAATTATGTAATTGTTACGATTACGAAACCAAAGGAATTTACTAGTAAGAACTTTTTATCAACTGTAAACTACCTAGAAGAGAAAAATGTAAAAAGAGCTATTGTAGAAATAGTACTTTATAACGATATTATTACAATGTCCCTCAAATATACTTAACTCAGGTCAACGTGAAAAATATAGGAATCACAAAAGATTCCAAAATTACAACAGCTGTGAGCGTGACTGTGACCCTCGTGATCGTGAATGTAACGACATTCAAAACGAACGAAACGAAACGTCGTTGTTGCCAAATGAAACGAAAGTCGATAATATTTACTTATATAAAATTATTAAGTAGTACCTACCTACTTATTTATTTTCAGCGTCTACATATCTTTATCGAAGCCTTATCGAAGCTGACTAAAGCAATATAGAAAAATTAGACCGTAAGGAAATGTTAAGTAACTATGTCTAACTTTGCGTAAATTCAATCATATCAAGGCGCTTCAAACTACTACGATAAACTTGTTGTAATATTATTATCCATACTATATACTATATACTATAATATTATACTATAATATAATAATATAATAATATAATAATAATATAATATAATATATAATATATAATATATATAATATATAATATATATAATATAATATTATAAATGTGAAAGTGTGTTTGTTTGTTTGTTTATTTGTTTGTTTGTTTGTTTGTTTGTCCGTCTTTCACGTCAAAACGGAGCAGCGGATCGACGAGATTTTCGGTATGGGGATAATTTGAGAGCTGGAGAGTAATATAGGCTACTTTTTATTCAGGAACATTTTAAAATAAATATGGTAATTTTGTAAATAAAATCGTTAAACTGTCGTACTTTACACAACTGTCATTTCCTACATAACCGCTTCCAAAGAGTAGGTATGTCAAAGAGTATGTAATCAGTGACGTTTTTGTCTCTTTGGATTACCTATTTTTAATAAGTGACATTTATGGCAGGCAGATTTTGGTCATACGAAGTTTATGTCCAATAAAATTTATATGGCAAAACAACGTTTGCCGGGTCCGCTAGTATTATAATAAATGATTTTACTGAACATATTGCACGAAGTAACATCCAGTGTGCAACATGTACTAAAACTGGTTCAAATCTTCTTATTTTATGACGGGTCGCTTTATTACTACCTACTGTCGAAAAGATTAAGGGCAGGATCTTCGAAATTATCAAAATTAACCTATTTCTTATTCAAAAGTAAACAATCAAATATTTTGATTGTTTACTTTTGAACAGATTTGAGCAGATAAAATATAAGTATGTTGAAGTTTGATAAACGATCTTGATTATTTTGTATCTAAAAACACGATATTCGTATCTTCACTCGACTGTAGGTAAAAAATGTCAAAGACAAAGAAAATTTTCATAATTTTCATAATTGGATTTTATACTTAGATTATTAATCTCTAATTCACGAATAAGTAGTATATAGAAAAAGTAGAGAATGACATTATAGCAGATTATTCTCAGGCTACCTTTTCAAAAAGTGAATTTAAAAAGTGAGGTTATTTTCATTAGGTACTCTTCACACATAAAGAAAAAGACAGACCTAGTTTTTGGAAGATCCTGCCCTTAAACTATACTATAATACCTACTGTAGCATGTCGAAAGGTTTAAAAAAATTTGAATCTAATGTTTCTTTTAAACGTGACTTGGAATGAATACATAATCTAAAAATAAAGATTTATTTTCGAAACTTAATAAATGTAAATTAAGATTTATGAATGAATGATAATGATAACCGATTTTATAGTTAACTTCCGCAAGGACTTCAACGGAGCGTCGAAGCGAGTAGTGCATTGGAGGCTTTTGACTCGGACAAAAAAACCGACAACCTTTGGAGGTTAAACAAGGCGAAGCGAGGTTGTACGAAGTGAAGTGAAGTTCGTTACTACACTATCGTCAACTTCGCGAGTAGTATATTGGAGGCTTAACACCTTGCCCAAGATTGCAAGGAGGCATCAAAGTAATGCAAGGTTATTGTGCCATTCGTAGATGGATACGTTGATGTGTAACCATATCGTGCAATTTGGATTATAAATGAGCATTATACTTACTAAAGGTGTGCGTTATATTCGATAACGCATATAGCATAACGTTATAAAAATATAACTATCGCACCTAATATAAAAATATAACTTATTCTGCTATTGCTATATTAAATTATATCAAGCAGGGCGCCGCACGCCATCTAGTGTTTTCGAAATGAACAAATGAAATGACAGAACTGAATGAATGAACTGTGTTCTCCTTCTCTATCCAGCCGTTATTTAAGCTTCTTGATCCAGCCGCACGCGATGCAAGTATTGCTCTCTCTTTTCTTGGTAATCAAATCTATCAAAATTCAACTCTATCAAATAGAAATAGAGTTGAATTTTGAAAGTTGGAAAACCAAATAACGCGTTATATTTGAAACAGTTGAGACAGACTCTAATGTCTTATCAATAAGGACTAATATCATAGATCACGTACGACATGCGATTTGAACGAACATGTTATTTTTCTGCTATAATATTTATTACTGTTATTAGAATATTTAACTAATGCTGTCCTGTGGAATTCTTGATCGCGAACTCACGCTCGCTCGGGGCTTAAAAAGTACTTAAGAATTCTGTTTTTAATAACGTAATATGAATTTATTCGTGTTGCTTTTTGTAAAATAGTGGAAAAAAGAATAAAGAATTGGTTTATTAATAGTAATTGATCATTAAGTAGTGTAAAAAACATTAACAACTACTTTTAGTTTAACATAGGTTATAATAGGTTATTTATTATATTAGGTACTTAATACTAATATATTATAGCATTAAAAATAACCTAATATTTTAATGTAGCATAACGATATGCTATAATATACGAATATAACATAATAGCACACCTTTAATACTTACTATCGAATATCTTACTATCTTACTAACCTTGGTATTACTTACACGGTCTAGGTCTAGGCAAGTATAAAACCTAACACCTGTAGAATAATCTATTCTCCTTGTTCTGGCATATTGCGGTAAAATACAATCATAATATATTGTTGTAGACAAACAAATTGATAACTAACAAAAAACAATGTTATTCTAAAAATTAATTTTAAGATTAGCAACTAATCTAAAAACGATGACGATGACAAAGACTACAATAACATGTGTTATATTATTATGATATGAGAGACGAGAATAGGCGTGAAGGCATATAAATAAAATTATAATTTGGACAAATATGACTGGAACGCCTACACGCACACTGTGTGTTATTATTTATTCGATTCTCGATTTCTTTGATGTTCGTTTGCTAATAGAGTATTCTTCTTTTATAAAAAATTAATTACCGCTCACGACAAATAAAAGTAGAAAGTCTTACATATGCCAAATACCTAATAAATAACATCGGCAAGCAACAGTCTCGGTGCACGGCGATGTATACAGGAATTGAGCTCATTATTTATTATTCGTTCGAATCTCGTTGTTATTCCAATGTCGCCTTAAATACAATTTCAAGGTTCTTTTAGTCCGATTCGCGTGAAAGATTAGCGTTTTTTAGTTATAAATAGCGAATATCTTGTTCGCGACTGATAAGATGTGGTAGTGCTCACCAGGCATTTGACCCCCAGAAATATCTTTTGGGCTATAGATACAATTAATGCTCTACGCTTACTCTTCTTTTTAATTACGGGTTTTAGCTAGTTTACTTGTTAGTTTTGTGTTAGCTTTCCTATAAAATTGTCGTCAAGTATCGCCAGAGACAATTTTTTTATTTATTTTTCCTGAAGGAATATCGCCAGTTGAGTATAGTTCTTCAACTACCGGCAAGTCCACGTATTAGAACAAAAATTCTAGACAATACGTGTTCTTCTCGAATGAATGTAATTTACTTACTTACTATCGTATCGTAAACTCTACCGTCTTTTAATATTCTTTCTTATACACTGGTGAGCAATTTAACCATTGAAATACATTTTGTGTGAAGTTTCTATTTCTGACCGCGGTATTGTTTACATTTGTAATTACTAGACTCGAAAGAAATAGAGATATTATGTGTCTGTAGCTCGAGTTTAAAATACCTCGTCCCATTTACAAAACAACCATTGAAAATAGGGCACGGGGTTATTTATTATTGTCTGCCTTACTGTTACCTGTAGGCTCTATATTTATACCAGTATATATTTAAACAAGTACTATTGTTAACATAGCGATTACTTACCTTGTTAATAAATTTAACGAATTCAACAAGTTGTATCAGACCTGTAAGTGTCTGTAAGCGAGATCTAATGTATAGGTACTACCTTACCTACCGGCCTACCCTCGTAAATGTAAGGCGTTGGTAAATAAATAAATAATAAAAAAACATGCCTGTACATGATATCATTAATAGAAACTGACTGACGCGTTATTCTGGTATTATCAGTAGCTGCAATATTTTACTCTTAGCACTGAAACTCGTAATAGTTATAAATACGTGTAGGCGTGACGTTAAATGCGCTTTTTATTTTTGTAAGTAATTAGAAAATCGCTTTTAATATTTGTGTCTCTGCAGTTTCTTCATACTATTGAGAACTTTAATATTTATGCCCTTAGTTAGTCACTCATGACCACTCCGAGAGCGATTCCTTGCCGGCCGGGCGACCAAGCAGAGGTTGTTAAACCCAGGCGGTATTCTCCTCTCGCGAAGGTAACGCGGTCGTCGACCGTGCTCGTCATCAGCAGTCGTTCCAATTATTGCGGATAGCTATGAAAAGTATGAAAGCACCCGCTACGAAGCATATCAAGGCAAAATATAAAAGACTATAGCTGCGTAAACAACTAACACCTATAGTACGAGTATAGGCCCTTTTCAGTAGCCGTCACGTTTTCATCTTTCACTTGGTAATCAGTCCTGGCAAATGAAAATAAACTGGAAAAGACAGAGGTAGGCTAATGAGAATTGCGTAACCTGTAACGCCATAGGCAATACTTAATTACAAATACTAGAACATGACATGACGGACGACGTCAACACTCACTTGCTGACCTCAATCTCATGCATTTTGGACACATCATGCTGTGAATTGAAACAACTAGCTATGCACATACGTGCAGTTTCCGTTTAGATTCTCACTAATAAAGTATTTAAATAGTAGATTGTATTACAAGGGAGCTTTGAATCCAGAGCGCAGTGAAGGATTCTAGAGTAGAATCTCGAGCGCAGCGAGGTTTGAATTGAATTGAATTTGAAGTTTTGAAATAAAAAAAACCATCCCATCGGAGCTGGTTTGTGAGACGGGTCGATTTTTTCTAAATACTACATTTTCCATTTTTCAATAAAAAAAAAATAAAAAAAAAATATAAGTCCATCGGATTTCTTATAAGTATCTCCGGGGTTGCCGTAGGGGAGTTGAAAATTTTGTTAGATTTTATAAAATTCCTTTTTTGAAAACCCGGTCCCGAAAAAAGTCCCAGCCCCAAACAAAATCAGTTGAATTTTTTAAAGTACTGCATACCTTTTGCTACACTCCAACCAATGCTTCTTTAATTATGTTCTAAATTCAAATCTCATCGTTTTGGACCCTATCATGAAGCTGTTCAAAATTCAAATCTCATTTTACCCTCTTGTCACATAACAGGTAAACGATGAATCGTTTTGGGCCCTGTTATTAGATAAACAATCATCGCTTTTCGAATCGATGGGATGAAAACAATTTATCGCTTCTGTCCGGGGCCTGTAATGTTAAACCACTCCCGCCCCACATTCACCATTCATTTGAAAACGTTTTACCGCCATCGCCATCCAAATTTGCCCCACATCTGGTTACCTGAGCGCATGCGCGGAGTCCGCTCTACTTTTGTTTTTGCGTTCAATGTCAGTATATCGGCTAATTTTATCGCGTTCCGCACTCGCTGCGTATCTTGTTTGATGAGGCTAAAATACTGTTTGTTTTGATTTCGTTTGCCCAAAATAAATCGACATGTTTTCATGATATTATTATGAAACAAATATTAGGTAAACGTTGTCAAAATCTAAGGACGCGATTGCTCAACGGTACATTGGGTTTATCTCTTTCTTTTATAATTAAAATATTAATTAAGTAAGTATGAGGATTATTCCAGTTCAGTCAGGCTAAAATTTATGACTCAAACATCAAATGGGAATTGACGCTTTATATTATTTAGTCTTTATATCTTTAAATCTTCTATCATAGAATCTATTCAATCTATAGAATCCTGATCCTTATTTAAGCTAAACCTTTAGACTGACTCTATAATAGGTCTGACTATCCCCTTCTTGCTAGATCCAAATGCATCACCATTATACAAACGAACAAAGAAATTTAACACAAGTGCTAACATGATGTGTATGCGTTGTTGCACCCGCGCACCATTGGCGCCGCTTCTTGGCGAGTTGAAAATATTGCGGCGGGGACGCTTCGGGCAATGGCATCGCCGTAATGGTACAGGAGAATTATTAATGTCACTGTCGATAAAAATGTCGAAATTTTCCACCATTTCAGTTGGACAGTTTTTTAAGCGCCTCTGTGGTGGCCAACGTGTCAAGTGTGTTGTTATCACCACCACCATTATTGGATGCAGAGGTCTCGGATCCGATTTCTAGTGATGGTACAAATAGAATTGTATTCGGCTTAGTTGGTGATAGGAATTGTTCTAGGTCCTCCTAGTTAGCTACCATACCACCTCTAATTTCTAGTTTCATTTCAGCATTAATGTTCTTGCAGCTGAAATCCATCTTCAGCTTTAGCATCACTTAACAATTACTGACCCGTAACCCTCCTGATACTACTTCAAACCCTAGATGACACTCGTATGTATGTTTAATATACCTACATGTTTTTATGTAACCGCTGAGATTTAATATTGGTCTTCCTCGTCCGCGTATCGTTCTATCGTTCGCCCACAGACCAAGTGGCCCAGATCCTGGGAATAATCTGATGTGTCTTGAGATTTATGTCATTACACTCATTACACAACTCTGCGAGTAAGTATCTAATATTGGAGAATATTGGAGCCCAAACATACATAGATGACAGTATGTTAGTGGTATTAGTTACGGTCTTGTTTAGGAAATTGGTGTACAAATCACTCCTTCCGACCACAAGTGTCATATAATATTCAATAATAACTTATTATTAGACTAATTTATTTTAAGCATTTTGCAGACAATACTTCCAATGTGCAACAAGAGTTTCAATAATATATCGATTGCCGCATCGCATCTTTTAAGCGCGTCACATACGGTGAAGATGCTATAATATTTTATCTTAAGATATCGTAAGATAAAATATTATAGCATCTTAAACTATCACACACGGTTAAGATACGATATATTTTGGAATCTTTTCACTCTCTTGATATCTGTCCTAGGTAGCGGACGAATATTCTGTAAACCATCTTATACAGGGTGATCAAAAATGAGCAATTCGGATTTGCTATTAGACTTATTGGACAGTTCATCAGAAGATGATTCTGACCTGGAATTTGATATAAAAATTGCTATAGCTAATTCGAACTCTAGATCAGTTTGGATAGAAAATCTTACTATCATCATTAGGTAGGTACCTACTCCTTACGTTTGACGTTTCAAAGCGTCTTCTTCTAAGCAAACTTTTTGGTTAAACTAGGTGTAAACTTACTCTTCGTTTATTATGAATGTGTTACGGGACCCCCTCGTCGGCCAGCGGTACACTAGCCGGAACATCGGAAGTCACCGCATAGTATTCAATTAGATGTTGTAGAGAATAAAAGATTGGTTCAGCACTAGGAGAGTTGTTTTATCAAATATTGTAAATTAGAAATATGAAAGAATATGAAGAATAGGAACTGTTACTACAATTAATTAATTGGCTATTTAATAGTTATTACATTTCACTTATAAATTTTTGGTACGCTAGCTCGCACGCGAGCTCTGTTCAGCTTGATTGTTCTGGTAGGACTGAATCAAAATGCTGAATAGGGCACGTGGAGCGAAGAATTTGAATTTGAATTACGAAAGAACAGTGGTACAGCATAAAATTGATGACCAGTACGTAAAACTATTAAACTTTCCAGCCATTATGGAGTTTCTAACCATCCATAATGACTGGAACGAAACGGCATCGTTACAAATGTTTTGGCTTTTTCGTATTTATCTCAAAATGTTTAAAAAATAAATGTCCACCCGTGCGAAGCCGGGGCGGGCCGCTAGTTCTCTCTATGCCCAGCACCGAAAACGGGACAACCTGTATACACATCTTTTCGTATCCAAAATATATATTTCGTATGTTAAGATAGTATCTTAACATGCAAAATATATATTTCCGTATCTTAACATACGAAATATATATTTTGCCGTATCGCCTAGCATCTTAAGATACTTAATATGAAAATATATGTTATCTTCGGCGTGTGTGATGGTCCATTGAATTGTATGGCGAGCGATATTCTATGTTAAGATAAAATATTATAGTATCTTCACCGTCTGTGACGACCTTTAAAGGTGCTGCTGGGCTGGTTATTAGCAATAGCGATTTTACCCTATTTTGATATACTTCCCATAGCCTAGGTTTCTTTTTTATGCTACAATGTAAAACCCTTGATCAAGTTCAATGTTGATTGTGACATTTGTGAGTCAACAGCAACAGTAAAGAACGCATATAAATAACTTATGTTTTAAAGTTTCGCATTCAAGCTCATTTGAATGTTTCCTAGATAAAATGCAAATCATCTCGGCCAGCAAGATCATGCAATTGTCCGCCGCACATCATCCGTTTTGCTTGGAAGGATTTTCAATTTTACATGGGATTATCATCAGGAGCGCTATGTAGGTTGTGTTTCAAATGCCTCAAAGAGATTGCCATAAGTATGAAGCTGCCTGCTCTCCTTTGTCCGCAGGCGAGCACAGAAACGGAGTGAAAAACCCTTTTTCTTCTATGTGGTGTTTGTCTTTGTGTCCCTTCGATCATATGTGTCCACTAAATTGTTATTACTATCATCGGTTCTGTGGAGGAGACGATTCGTGCGTGACATGGTAATGGCCAGTCCGCATCGGCGTGGCGTCACGGCACGAGCGAGCGCGTTTTCGACGCTATTTCCGCAACAAGTGTTGTTTTGAAGAGAGAGGCCCGCGCGGGCTGCTCCCTCGTCACGCCCGTGCTTGCCCCGTAATCGCCGCATCAGACGATTGAATTTTTCAGAAGGTTCATTTGTTTAGAATCAGCCTAATTTGGCAATCTAAACAAATGAATGGCATTGAACTGAAGTCTGTGTAGCCTCTTACGGCAAATTGATTGTGCTAAATATATCTCTTTTTTTATACGACTCCCAGAAGCAGGAGTGTAATGTGTTGTGTTTATTAGGGTTAATTAATGTATATGTCGCAGGCGGGTAGTTGAATCCGCCGGATAGTTAAGTATGGCAGCATGTACCCCTCGGAAGTCCTGTAGAACACCTGATAGGTTAGAAAGTTCAATAATAGTTCAAGTTCAATAACAGTTAATAGTAGTTCTTAACTTAACTTAAAAAATGATCGGCCTAGGCGTTTAATTGAATGGCGGATTCAACCAGTTGGCTGCTACATATATAAACCTATGTTTGTCGTGTAGGTAGGTATGTTTTTATCTGCTCTGTGATGTGAGTTTCTTTAGTCCACCATAACTTTTGATTGCCTTAACGGATTTTAATGTTTGAGGTATCACTATAAACTATTCAATAATATTCTGTCGCGCCATAAAAAAAATATAAACTAAAAATATTCATTTGTAGCAATATGAGTATCAAATGAAAGGCCTCGACGAGTACATTTGAAAAATATGTAAATATATAATTTGTAGACAAACTCACTAAAAAGAATTAAAAAAAAAAACAAGTTTTATGAAATTATGAGATTTTTATTACTTATTTGAATTTTTTACTCAGTTAATGTTTTTTTTAATTACTTACTTATTATTTTTATTTATTAAGTACTTACTTAATTTAATTATTATTCATGTAAGGTGGGGCGGGGCAATTTCGACTGGTTTGACGCACAGAAAATTTTCTTACATCAAAATTATATACTTACTTACATAATAATAATGTACTCTAAATCAAACATAACCTTGTTATAAATTGACTTTGGGTGATTATTTATTGCTAACATCCATAAAAAAATACATGTTATCTTTATTTAAAAACGCTTTTAAACATAAAATGTCGGAATTAGTCGGAATAGCCCCTTTTCGGGAAATTTCAACTATTTCTTTTTATGTCTGAGAAAGCTCTAAGTTGAATTCAGAGTTGATAAACGGAACTGGCACGTAAATATGCTCCCTATTATAAAGTAGAACGTTTCATTTTCGTAAAAAAAAAATACTTTAAAAATTACAACTACTACCCATAGTAAGTAATGACGGGACACAAAATATCAAGTATTTTTTGTATGAGTACAGTCGATCATGTTGATATATTATTTCTTCTATTTTTTACATACATAAAAAATCGACTTAGGTAATGTATAAACCTTTAATAAATAAGCTCATTATTTTTAAACCGGTTCCAATGTTTGCAAAATCAAAGGTTTCAACCTTTCAACTTTTTTCTCAAGTTTTTTTTTACCACGTAAACAACATTGCAATATTCTAAAATTGTTTGTGATAACTTACATGTTGCCTTTCACCATATAAATACCTATATTATTATCATTTAAGGGCTTTAAAAGTAGGTTGAAATTGATTATTAAAAAAGTGCTAAGCAGGTATAAGAGTTTGAAAAAATATAATTACCTATATAGGTATGTCAATTTGTATAGGTAGTAGAAACTAATAAAAATGTCGAAGTTATAAAAGCAATCGTCAAAGATATTTATCGACGTAATATCGAAACTTGTACAACACTATCTTTTCTCACTTTCATATAAAATTTGACGGGGAATTCAGACTATCCAATGTAGTTGAAATTTCCCGAATTAACATTCACGTGGGGTTATTAAAACTAATACCGTAACATTCTAAATACGCAAGGAACACAAGAAAAAACATGAAATGAACAAAATGGGGGATTTAACTATCCATCTTGCCTTGAAAAATCGAAGATTGAACCATTAAAATCACAAATAAATCTTAAAACCTTAGTACACTTGCTTAGACGTACACACCGGAAAATGGTGGCTGGCAAAGTATCATTGTAGTAAGCGTCATGCACATGCCTAGCGTCACCATCTCTGTTCGAGGTATAGTAACTTGCTTTCGGCTTCCTGTATATAGATGTCACTGTTTTGAAATAACGGATAACACCGAAGTTATTCAAGGTAGTTTGAATTGCCCCACAGTTGTAATTGCCCCGCCCCACCTTACTATTTTATTATTGATGGAGTATAGTAATTAATTTGATGTTTTTTTCTGTCAATACACATCCCACTTTGTTATGATAACCTCAGTGCCTTACTAGAAAGAAAGAAAGAAGAAAGAAAAATTAACCATTTCAAGCCTGAGAGAGAATAATCTTCTTTATGTCATTACCTATTTTTCTATATAAATATTATTCGTGAATTAGAGATTAATAAAATGTAAGTTACTTATGTTATGAAAAATATATAAAAATCATGAAAATTTTCTTTGTCTTTGAAAATATTTATAAGTAGTCGAGTGAAGACGTGAAGATACGAATGTCGTGTTTTTAGCCACAAAATAATCAAGATCGTTTATCAAACTTCAACATTATATGTATTTTCATCTGCTCAAAATAAAGAATATTTGATTGTTTACTTTTGAATAAAAAATTGGTTAATTTCGATAATTTCGAAGATCCTGCCCTTAACAAGGGTCTATGCTGCTGGCGCATCTATATTGCCCCGCATCCGTATACACAATGTATGGAAAAAATAAATTTGGACACCATAATAGCAGAAACTGAAAACAAGTAACAATATAAAAAATTAAAAACTACACAAAACTTTTATCATAGATTCGTTATCGCAAAAGATATTTTCCCAAAAGTGTTTCGCAATATTTTACGTCAATGAATAATTAAATAACTACTGTGTGGCCGGCACGTCACACTGTACACACTGTTATCACTATCAAACATCGCACTACGCTCCGTTCTAATTTATTTCAGACTTGCTATCGTCATCACATCACCTACGGCAATATTAATTGGGTTTTTCTTTTAAAAATATGATAGTTTATTTACTGATGATAAGATGTCTGAACAAAGTATACTAAAACAAAAATGATGAGTGTGGCCTAAATTTCCCTTGTTTAATCAAAGACTTTGAAATACCGCAGTATTTTTTGTTTAGTTGTTTGTTGCAAATAAAAATATACATACTTGTTTAGAAACCGGTTAGATAATTATGTTATATTGCTTCGTGTTTGGCCACGGGCTCCGAGTGTGCACAGACAGGCAGTGCGGGCGGCGTTTATGCGCGTGTGGTCCCAATATACAGTGAGAGGCTGGGCTACAACTGCTTGCAGGCTGCATAAGCTGCATTCCGAGCGCATTCCTGCACTGACCCGCTCGACGACCTGTCTGCGGTCCCGCGAATAATTATACTCCGCTCGAAATACCAGTCTTAATCCGCTGACCAACATTATTTAAAGAGCTCCTATTAACTAGCCGGCTATTTATAAACGACGTCCTAGAGTTGTTGGTGTACTGTGGATATATTTATAACATTTGCATTGAAGTCAAATTAGCCTACCTGAGATTGCAAGACACATTTTCTAAATGTACATTTCATTAATTAGTCCGAGCAGGCAGACTGAACCAAAAAACGGCAAATAGGGGAACTAAACCTACCTATGTATATAGTTTAAATAGTTTTAGGATTGTGTAGAGGTAGGTCTCCTGAGCAAAGTCTGATTTTTAAAGATCTCATTTTTCAGTTTCTCGCTCGAAAGTCTCAAACATACATGAAACGATTGGTCGTTACGATCGATCAATATACGCTACGATGCATCGTTACGATCGATCATTTACTTATTTGAAAATTAACACGAGTCAATACACCGTGGATTATCGTTATGTTATTCATGATCGCATGGATTTTCGTTGCGATATCCGATTTAAGTAAATCGTTCGCGATCATGAACTACACTATCGATTCGTGTCGTTTCGATCGGGCTGAAACGACGGATCGTACAGATCAATCGTACCGTATGGGGGCCTTTAGAGACTTAACTTACTACTGCTTATTTTTCCCACAACTTTGGTTACTCACTTAATTACGGAAAATGCATGGTTTTTAAGATATAAACTCATCGGGCATAGGCATAGATAAAACCTACATACTTACTTACAAAGTTTTCTTTTTGTTTAATTTTGTCACTTTTTTCTTCTAACTTATCTATATAGGTCCTTACTCGTTTGGTTAAAAAAACATCACCAAAAAAAAGTTGTAGATCACTAAGTTCCCTATAACAATATTACATTATGCTAAATCGTAGAGGATCAACTAAATGTTCGGTGGAGTGGAGGTCAACGTTTCAGATAACGTTATTGCTAACATTAAGCAGGGAAACTTCCTCGCTAATGAGAAAAACAAGACCAACTTGATTGAGCTGCTGGTGAAGACTTTGACCGCACGAGGGATGCAGGCGACTACCGCTCCAGGAGACGCAGTTTTTTGTATTATAAGATGTGGCCTGGACAAGATTGCTTCTCATTGATCTGTTGTTATCATAGGAGAAGATGTTGACCTGTTTTGTCCTGCTTACACCATCAAACACTTTGTACCGAGTACTGACCCACCGACATTGTATCGGTTATATCTTAAAAACCATGCATTTTTACGTAACTAAGTGTTTAACCGTGGGAAATTTTATAAGCTTTAATTGCTTCTTAGAAGTAATTCCACCCCCCGCGGAGCGTGTAATCGAGAGGAATTTATTTGACTTTGCTCAGGAGACCTACCTTTACACAATCCTAAAACTAATTGGAACTACATCGGTTAGTTCCTCTAATTTTGCTATTCTGCTTGGGGTAAATAGCAGGTAGTGAGATCTTCGATCATATGATCATATAAATCGAAGAGTGAAATGCATTTTTATTAAGGGATTTTAAAAAACATCACACTATCAGACGATGTTCTCAAATAAGATAGATAGAAAAAGTGCTTAGGTACAACACGTTTGTTGCGCCGTTGCAACGCGTTGGTGCGCTTAAAAAACGCGGTGTGAATATTATTATTTTAAATTATATGCTTTATGAACTTATAATGAAATGGGAAAGCGAAAGGAAATTGCGCTTCGGCGTAATATTTTATTAGCACAAACAAACGGCCAACAAGCCAACCGGAGTGACCCTTCTGATTCGAGCGCTTCCGGGTCGGCGACCGCCGCTTGCGGCCTTGATTCTCGCCTTGTTTGCGGCCCTTGGACAAATCGTGATATATAAATATGCGCAGTACAGATTGATGATTTCGGTTAGATATCGGCTCGGCCGTTAATGAGTCACCACTTGATCAGCTCCGCGACCACGACGGACGTAAACAGAGCGAGCGGCCACGCTGCTGCCGCCCGCGAGGCACCGCGTCGCGAGGCCGCTCGCTCGCAAATAAACGTGCCTCACATGGGTGTATCGCCAACTGTTTTTGACGCAATACCGAAACGTAAATAACCGCACCACATTAGAACTTAGGTTTTTTTGGGGCTCACCGACTGTGCATTGTACTCTGAGAAATGTATGAATGAACGTTATAGTTTTGGCGCTATATAAAGATCTGATAACAGATTATTTGGAAATTAACTAGGGAAGCTGTATTTTTCAGTAAGTATGCAGGGGGTGTATTTTTCAGTAAGTATGCAGGGGGTGTATTTTTTCAGTAAGTATACAGAGTGATCCATCGGGATCGGGACGGGTCAGTATGGGAAAGTTTAAAACTATAAGAGACTAGCTGACCCAGCGCGACTTCGTTCCCGTGGCCCTACCACCTACTCCACCCTACCCTACCCGTACTCTACCCCAACCCTACCCCTACCCCTACCCTACCCCTACCCCTACCCCTACCCTACCCCTACTCTACCCCTACCCTACCCTTTTTTTTTATAGTGAGGAGAATGCGTTTACGCATACCCGCCCGCGTACGGTGTGTGCGGGCGGTGGTTATGTGGGACTCACCTATCCGCTTTCTGACCCCCCATCCAGCGACATGGACTCGATGGGGGGTCAGAAAGGGGGAATACCCACTAAACCCCTCACTACTTGCTCTCACCGCCGTCAGTAAGAGCCGCACTGTGGAGGGTCCGATGTGACAATCTCCTCCTGCGCCCTACCCTACCCCTACCCTACCCTACCCTACCCCTACCCTACCCCTGTATCCTTCCTTGGACTTCAACGAACATTTCAAGACCAAAATTAGCCAAATCGGTCCAGCCGTTCACGCGTGATGTCGTGACCAAGGGAAATAGGGATTCATTTTTATATAGATATCTGTTCTAAGGGGTGGCGATGGATGAATGTGGGGATTCATGGAATTGAAACTAAAAAATATATTTTTCATTAAACCTATTCGTATGGGGGAACTTATCTATAAATAGGTCGTTAAAAATAATATAAGTAAAGGTTTCTTTAATCACTTAAATATCGTTATAAAATAACAACATTTGAAAACTGACAAGGTTCGATTCCCGAGTCGTGTCGTGCGTGTATGACTTTTTTTGAAAACTTTGTTGTAGTTATTCAACTCTAAAATCGACGACATGGTTCCTTAGAACAAATATCTCTAATAGTTTCAAGCTTTCCCATACTGACCCGTCCCGATGGATCATCCTAAAGTGAAAGTTTAGATGTTTGGATTTTTAGATGTTTGGATGTTTGTATGTTTGTTACCCAATCACGCCAAAACGGCTGAATGGATTTGGCTGAAATTAGGGACATAGATACTTTTTATCCCGGACAAATATTACACTCCCGCGGGATAACGTCGTGTAGTCCACTCCACACGGGCGAAGCGGCGGGCGGAAAGCTAGTTCTGTATAACTATACTAGCGGCCGCCCGCGGTTTCAACCGCGTGGTTCCCGTTCCCGTGGGAATATCGGGATAAAAAGTATCCTGTGTGTTATTCCAGCTTATAATCTATCTCTGTTCTAAATTTCATCCAGATCCGTTCAGTAGTTTTTGCGTGAAAGGGTAACAAACATCCATACTCACACACTTTCGCATTTATAATATTAGTAGGAAGCAGGATGTTCAGGAAAAATTGTGATAGTAAAAAACCACCAGCCCTCTAAGTAAGTATATTTCATGCGGGATCACAGTTTTTCCTATAAGTACCACAGATGATATAGTACTATACCCTATACATATTCAGTCAGGTACTTACAGAATAGCTGCATTGGAAAGGCATGAAAATAATTTAAAATTAGGTCTAGGTCATTATCATTAGGTCTGTTGTTAATTAGACTTATCTAATGTGACTTTTATCCTACTATAATCCTACTATTCCTACTATCCTACTTCCTACTAATATTATAAATGTGAAAGTTTGGATGTTTGGATGTTTGGATGTTTGTTACTCAATCACGCCAAAACGGCTGAACGGATTTGGCTGAAATTTGGAACACAGATACTTTGTAGCCTGGAGAGGAACATAGGCTACTTTTTATCCCGGAAAAATAACAAATACCCGCGGGATAACGTCGTGTAGTCCACGCGGGCGAAGCCGCGGGCGGAAAGCTAGTAATATTATAAATGTGAAAGTTTAGATGTTTGGATGTTTGTATGTTTGTTACTCAATCACGCCAAAACGGCTGAACGGATTTGGCTGAAATTTGGGACACAGATACTTTGTAGCCTGGAGAAGAACATAGGCTACTTTTTACCCCAAAAAACATCTCATTCCCGCGGGATAACGTTGTGTAGTCCACGCGGGCGAAGCCAGAAAAGAAGAAAGCTAGTTTACAATAATCTTAGTATTTTCTAAATTGATAACCTTTTTAAAACTCTTAGGGGCCGATATTATCGGATACTAGACTTCCCAGTATATTCGTGGAAATCATGAAAAGTTACAATTTTATCAAAGATCCAATCTATCTAATTGTCGCCACAGAAAACCTTAAATGTAAGTCTGAGGTTGATATAATTACTGGTTTTGGAGTCATTGTAAATTCAATTTTGAATATAAAAAGATTCATCAACTTTTTTACTGGGGATCTACCGAGAATTGCACAAGGTTTCGTGAAAAACCCGAACTCACAATACCAAAACAAACACCACTACTTGCACAAAATTACTACAAACACGTCCTCTTTCCTACTTTTCACTTACGTAACTTGCTTGAGAGTTTTCCGAATCGGCCTTGTAATAATGTAGTCGTTAAGTTTGCCTGTACTGTGGAGAATTTCCCGGTCCACTTTTTGGTGATATTCGCTTGAAAAGCATCCTCGTGTTCCCTACTCTACGTACGCGTTGTCGGAGTGGAGCGCAAGGAAATTTCGCCTTAAAATAGTCGACTGCAATTTCCCGGATGTAGAACTTGTTCGGGCCTAGAGGGTGGTGTAACATTGCCATCTGTGCGGGTAAATAAATAGAGGCTGACAGAATGGGCGCGTTCGAAGGCGGGGCACGTGCGTCCCGCGAGTGACGCCGCGCCACTTTTATTACATTCCCCGAATAATTTCCCTCCGGAAAGCCTCCGCGTTACAGCCTACACGATGTCATGGTTTTAAGAAACGGCCAGAATTCGCCTCAAAGATTTTTTCATTTTTCGTAGCATAAGAAGTTCAGTTTCCGGAATATTTCAATGTGACCAAATCGCTAATTTTCAGATCCAAAACTTACCTACAATTATTTACAGTTGTCAATACATTTCCCGAAAAATGGGCCGGGTGGAAAGTCTTCGCCCTACAGATTACACAATGTAGTCAAGGTAAATCCTTAAAAGAAATGGACAGAATTCGCCTGAGCTACGGATTCGATTCCCGGCAGAGCTCTTAGATGACGGGTTGTTTTTTCTAATATTTCATTTTCAATCATAAAAATTGTATTGTGAATGCAAAAAGTAAAAGTAATTTAAACCTACAAACAATACTTTTTTGTTGCTTTTTACATCGCTATTGAGATATCGATCGAAAAAACCATTTGAAGGGTACAGGGGCAAAACAAGAAATGTCACAAACAGGTTTTTTGTTTTTTATTTTTTTTTATTTTTGTCTTGCATAATTATTTTTTATTAATTTACTAATAGGAACCTAAGTTTACTTTACAAAGATCGGCTGTAAATACAAATAAACTTTTGACAAATTTTCACAAATATACTTACATTAAAATGTAAGTTACACAAAAATCTGTTTTGTGACATTCCTTGTTTTGCCCCTGTACCCTTCATTTTAGGTAGTGGTTTTATTTTTTCATACAAATTTGGCTTTCTCAGTTCATATGGCATGTCTATCCCATTTTTTTCCGACGTAATGACTGGACTAGACAAGTCAAGGTTTAAGGTTTCGCTTCGAAGCTGCTTGCTTTTTAACCGACTTCTAAATCAAAAAGGAGGAGGTTCTCTATTCGTCTGTATGCATGTTTTTTTTTTTTTGTGTATGTCCACCGATTACTCGAAGACGGATGGACCGATTGAAATAGTTGAAACGTTATTACATCAGGTTGGTTTCCAAGTTGGTCCCATTTTTTGGAATTTTGAAATCGGTTCAGTAGTTTTCAGGAAATCTTGAAAATACCGTCGTTTTCGTTACCACTTTATTTGAATTTAATACGTATCTTTAGGCATAACTCCTTTGTTTATAAACCGATTTAGATGATTCTTGTTTTGTTAAAAAGTGGATACCTCAAGGTATTTTAACCGACTTCAAAAAAGGAGGTTTTCAGTTTGATCACATACCTATTTACCAGAATACATGTAAATTGCCTGCACGATGCACTAAAAAGAGTGAAATAAAAATTATTTTTATAAAAAAATAAAACCGCCTTCAAAAAATCACATCAAAAAAGTAAGAAATAATTCCTCACCAAATAAATAACGTAAGTACTTTGAAGTCGGGCGGGTTTTAACAAAAACAACAAAAAATCGTACATGTTTCACGCCCGACTTCAAAGTACTTACGTTATTTATTTGGTGAGGAATTATTTCTTACTTTTTTGATGTGATTTTTTGAAAGCGGTTTTTTCCGTTGTTAGAAATGTATTTTGTTGTTGCTAAAGTGTCCAAATCGCAGATTACTTTCAGTGCCGATCGATCTACACGATTCCATAATGGTTATAAGAATTAAGAAAGCGCCGCTTCCATCTGAAAGATGTTTGCTTTTTCTTTAAGAATAGCTTCAGTTCAAGGGATGTATTTATAATCTGTATATAATTATATAAAAATGAATCCCTATTTCCCTTGGTCACGACATCACGCGTGAACGGCTGGACCGATTTGGCTAATTTTGGTCTTGAAATGTTCGTGGAAGTCCAAGGAAGGATATAGGGGTAGGGTAGGGGTAGGGTAGGGGTAGGGTAGGGGTAGCGTAGGGTAGGGTAGGGGTAGGGTAGGGGTAGAGTACGGGTAGGGTAGGGTGGAGTAGGGGGTAGGGCCACGGGAACGAAGTCGCGCTGGGTCAGCTAGCTATATTATAAAAAACGTGTCTAAACTACAGACTCTTGCCACACAAGAATATAGAGTTTTCATTACAATCTCCGAAGCATATCCCGAGTGAAAAGCCTCCGCGCTACGGCCTACACGAATTTAAAGTTTTCAGAAACGGCAGATTTTCCCTCAAGGATGTTTGTTTTTCCTTTTAAAGTTCAGTATCAGGAATGTCTTCCTCAAAAATACTTAAGTGGAAAGCGTCCGCGTTACAACAGCCTACACGATGTCAAGGCTCATACATTACTCCTAATAAATATTGGCTATACTTTATCCTGATATTCCACTAGTTTGTAATAAAAATGCCAAAACTTCATCCTATTTTTGTATTTAGGTATGTAAATACGTATGTATCACTAAAATAGTGCTTATAATTTTCGCCGCATTGATGACATTTTTAATGCACTCGCAGCTAACAGCAACATGACATAACAGCTAACGAGCATTTTACGATTAAGATCGTGACTTTGTCTCTGTCTCCTGCGAATGTTATATTTGTGTTGTCCTATTTAAAGGTTCGAAACTTCGCCCTAATGTGTAAAAGAATGTTGATTCGTGCTGTTGATATCGATGAGAAATAAGTATTTCTGTAAAAAATAGAAAAAACTTGATAGGTTTGTGCTCTTGCAAAGCTTTACTTTACTAGGTAGGTTACTTTTTAGGGTTCCGTACAAGTTCTTCCAATGTCCGCTATTACTAGCTAGACTCCACTGTCCCTCTGTCTGTCTGTCACCAGGCTGTATTGTATCTCATGAACCGTGATAGGTAGACAGTTAAATTTTCAGAGATAATGTATTTCTGTTGCCACTATAACAAAAAATACTAAAAACAGAGTAAAATAAATATTTCAGTGGGACTCCCATAAAACAAACGTGATTTTTTACCGGTAAACGGTACGGAACCCTTCGTGCGCGAGTGCGACTCGCACTTGTCGGTTTTTTTTTACTTTAGTACGTACCTACCTACGCCCTACGCGTAGTTAATTAAATTAAAATAAAAAAATTGCGATTTCGCGAATTGGTCCTTTTTAGACTCGGGTGCCATTTCGCGAATTGGGCATGGGCATTCGCGATTATAGCAATTTTTTAATTCATGTTAAATTAATTCATTGCGAAGGGCACGATTGAATATATTATTCAAGCAACTCAGTCAAATAAAAATAAGCAATATGATAGCGTAGTGTTTGTGTATAGAGGCGGATTCGACATAGCGGCTACAAATATATTTACGACCATTTTATCGACATTCAATTATCAATATGGACGCTACGAAATGTTCGGTCGGCCATCAAAATGTTAGAGAAGCGCGCGCGCTCTCTCAGCATCTTTTATCTGTACAGTTATGTATGTATGTATGAAATTGTAGATGCGTGCAAATTAAAAAAATATGTCTTGTTATTTGGGTAGTAATTAACCGATCGACTAAAATACTTTTTTACCGACAAAAATACAAGTTGAGCTGCTTAAGTCGCCAATCTAACCTAACCTGAACCTATTATTCCGCAACCAAACCTAGTATTTTAGTCGCTAAATTTAGTAATTTTTAGTCGGTCGGGTTATTATATTCCTTGTAATTTAAGTACCTAAAAACATATTTATACTTATCAAAAATCAGTGAACTGGTGTTACCTATACATATATTTTAGTATAGAGCAAATTGGAATTATTTTGTATTAAGTACCCTTTAATTGGTTACTTACCTAGAGTCGCAAAAATAAGTGATGTGAAGCATTTATAACTCAATGATGTGAAGTGAGTTTCTATACTTTCTATGTTGTCGTTGTACTAGCGGTGCTAGCGTTATTATTTTATTATAGGGTGAAATGCCCAGTAACCGGCCTCTTAAGGCCTCTGCATGCTGACTTATTTTCGTCATAATCAAGCTCTGTTGACGGATTAGATTAGAGTTCAGGTATATTTTTTTAATTTTGTTTAACACACCGACCTCCGATTTTTTTATATTAATAATAGGTCTTTACTTATAAAATTGGCCTTTTTTTCCCACAGATTTTTTTTATTAATTTCAATATAAGTATCAAAATTAATACTTAGTCAGTTTCGAAAATAGAGTAGGTACTTACGTCGTAATGTTAAACATCTAAAAACAGAATAATTAAACACACGTTTAAATTCTTACAATTTCCCCATTGAAAATGTCAATTTCATAGGTAAAGACCTATTATAGTAATCTAACATTTTAACTGCCTCTGTGGTCTAGTGGTTCACACCACCGATTTCAGACCAAGAGGTCCCGGGTTCGATTCCCTTAAGTCTGACGCCATAACAATGATGTTTTCAGCATTATTGTGTTCCGGCAGTTAGAGATAAGATAGCCAGTTCCTCAGTGATTGAGGATTCCGGGAGTAGTACGCTTCCACCTTCAGCCTTATCACCACTTAACATCAGGTGTGATGAAGGCTAAGTGCTACCCCGTTGTGGATAAAAAAAACAGATTTAAGTATAAAAAATATTATGTAAGTTATTTATTAAATTTTAGAAAAAAATCGACCCGTCTCACATCTCAATCACAAATAACGTCCCATCGGAGCTAGTTGTGAGACGGGTCGTTTTTTTCTAAAATACTTAATTTTAATTTATTTCAAAAAAATATGTAATTAGTCATACACTTTAGTCATAGAACTCAAATCTTTTTTACTCGTAATTCAGTGCTAAATATAGGAGAACTTGCCACTTAAAATCGCCTCTTCACTAATTTTATTTTTTCTGAAAAAGTGGATTGATCTCAAAGTTAATGCTCACTGCTCTGATTTCAAATTGACTTACGCCAGATGTCAAGTTGTAGGTAATTAGATATAGTTCTTAAAAGTAGCGGGTTAATGTCAGAATTACACGAACGTTCTTATTTAAAAGGATGTCAACAAGCGGCCGGAAAAATGGTGGCGCCGGTAAACTGGGCATAATAATATTACCCTACTCGTATTTTTACGAATTGTTATTGTAGTTTTATCTTATCTCGTTGGGCAAAGTTACGTCAATCTGTCGATAACATTGAATCGGTCACACTGTCTATTGATGATTTGTATCTATTATGCACTAATTGAGGTTAAATAACTTAGGCTTTATGTACGAATAACTAACGAATGGCATATTGACCAGAAGTGGTATAATGATGAAAAACTGAATTAATTTTGTTGAGGGCTCCTCTTTTTGGTTTTAATGCGAAGCAACTTATGATATCTACCGTATTCGATAAGATATTCTCAATATTTTCTGCTATCGAAACTTACGATAAATTTGTGAATACAAGTAAAAGGTTTCGTTTGTATCTTTTAAGAGCCATTCCCCTACAAATTCTTCCAGTGTCATTTTTGCATTGCGTTGCGTTGTACGTACCTACTGTGCATTATGAATGAACGCGGTAAACAGGCGTGCGAAAGAGGCGCGTACCGTGGCGCACCATATGAGGCGATCATTGATATCTTCATTCAGTCACCGGAAACATAAATCAGACGTAGCGAGACGGCCTCAGCGCGGGCGCGTCGTACTGCGCCCGTCTGGGCTTCGCTGCAGTCCGTTTGCTGTAGGCTGCTTCTTTCTGTCTCGCGGATACCTAATCGTTCTAAACAATGGTACGTACAATACGATTTAATCTTTTTGACGTCTGTAAAATACGACGCAAGTCGTTAGAGGTAGTATGAGGTTGAATACTTCACGACCGCCTAGAGTTCGATTCGAACCACAATATGTATACATGTATACATGTAGGTAGTACTTCTAAAAAATATAGAAAAATAACCGTGTGTGCGCTGAATTTCGTGGAAATCGATTTCGAATGTGGTTTTGTTTGCTACATCCCTTTGGCCTAAATTGGTTTAGTTAGAGGAAAAAGACACGTGTCCATTACGCTATGACTTTCCTTTTGTTGATTCAGGCAGCATATTGACGTATGACGATAAAAATGCACGTTCTATGACTTCAACTAGAGTCTCGCTTCTATTGTGGGTGTCTAAATGATGACTCGATGACTAAAATTACCTCTGTTCACTTGGGTGGGATAGCTAAACGACCAATAAATGAGACTCTTGCGACAAAACTGATTTCTTCCCAAGCGTTAATAAATTGAAAGTTAGCAGAAATAGTGTTAAATGACTGTGCTAAATGTCTGTTTATTAAACCGCGAAAACTTTCTTAGCGGATATCCGTATGTGTTCCTACGGCAAGTGAGCAAATAGGTAGAATCGAAACGCAGACGGTCTTAGTAACCAGTCAGTGAATGATCTATTGGATGTGTTAACGAGTACTGGCTTATCTTTTATTGGAGCTATGAGTGACATCAATTGTTAGGAGACGACTGGCTCTATTTGCAGTGAGTGAAAGTGCAGTGACTCACGCGCATTGTCGGAAATAGAGTTGCCGTGCGCTTGCGCATCGGACTCATCGGGCCGATCAGGCGGAGCATACGAGGCATACGAGCTCTATTGTCTCTGCTTTTGATTGTTAATTTTATGTATAGTGTTACTTAACACTACAGTACACGCGCCCCTTTTCTTAACACGAGTACACGCGTGGCCTACTATAGTAGGCCATTTTAAAATGTCAATAAATTGTATTATTGTAGCAATTTCATTAAAACAATAATTGAAATGTAAATAGTATTTATTTTTCTAATATTTAAAACCATACTTATTATATAAATTATTTAAAATACTGAGCAATCAACAATTTAGTAAAAATCTATAAAAAAAGGTCTAATAATCACATATCTGAGATGAACTAACTTTTTTTTTACCGAAAGTATACTTTATTGTTATTTTCTTTATTTTTCTAATGTTGATGATAAATTTCAACATTGTGATCGAGATGAATCCATTCGATGCACTTCTTGACTAGTTTTTGGCCGACTGATTTCGGCCTTCCGAGTAGAGTGCATATCGACCAACTAGTCTTATTTATGAAATCAAATCGGGTTGATACTCTTTAGTTTCTTGAGCTGTGCTGCCTAAAAGTGTTGCTATGCTGAATTTCAAATGTTGGGGAAGGGTAATTATATGATTTCAGTGAAAAACATTACAAAATAGGAAAAAGTATCTTTAGCATTCCTAGATGCCACTCGTTTTGGAGCTGGTGGTTTTAACCTAATGTTTAGACTGCTGCTGGTGGAATACCTTAGTGCCAAACAGTTCTGGTGTTTGATTTATACAACTGACTGCGTCTTTTGGTTACTTGTTGCCAGAGTCGAGTATTATGTGAAACGGATGTTTCGTCAGATACACAAAATTAAGATTCATCATTTACTTGGAGTCTTCGGCTTGAGGATTAGAGCTTGTAAGTCTGGTTTTGGCTGAACTTCATCATCTTCACTCACAACTACCATTTCCTTTTCAGAACCGTGCTGATGCAGCCACTTTTCTACTTGTAAATCACCCATGACGTAATGAATCCGCTTATCAAAGAAAAAAAAGAAAAAGTAACATTTTCCATTTTTTTACAAATTAATTAATACCAATTAGTTAATATACGTAATTAAACTCACTATTTTCAACTAGAGAACATGATTTTAGCATAATAAATCGAAAACACATCAAAAGTTACCTACCTGATTTTGGTACACCAATACAAGCGCGGACTACTATAGTAGGCCCGCACTTTTGGCGCCAAAATGCTTGTACATGCGTAGACGCAGGGTTGACGAAGGGTGTTGAGGCTCTCACAAATAAACCAGACGAGGCTTAACTGGAATCGCTAGTTCCTAACGTGCTAAACTGAAAAGTTATTACAAAAAAAGTTACCCTGGTCTACTATAGTAGGCCACGCGTGCACTGTAGTGTTAATAAGTAGGTAGCGGTAAATATGCCAATTTTGAAGACATGCAGTTAAAATGGTGAGGAATTTATAAGGTTGCGTTATCAAATTCCAAATGTTATGTTTTCCGATAAGAAAGTAATATGTTACCGGAACTGTAAAAAGTTTTAGTTTTCATTCACACTTCCGGCAAAATTGCTTTCATCCTATTTTTGTTTTAACTACTTTCATATCTTTTCTACATTGCCTAAACGAGAATCCTGTTCAGCACATAACAGCTTTTGTTATACCTACCCTACCTTTCTTGGTTACGTTTCAGTTAATAAGAATGTGTGAGAGTCTCATGTTTGATCGATATTTATTTGGGATTTTGGGCTATAGAAAAAGTAACAAATGAGGCGACCGGAACTCTCGACGCGGGCATCCTTTACATGAAACGTGTCCGGCAAGTGATCCACTTTGGTTGGACGCATGCGGCATCGGGGCGTGCCGCAGGGCCGCAGGCCGCTAACAGTGATGCCAGCCAGCCCATGCTAAGTAGAAAAAACCTTAAAAGGATAAATTAAAATATTTATTTAAAAATCTTTTATAATACCTACCTACATCTTTTGCTAATTTTGTTACATAAGATAACACCTTATTTAAAAAATGTAGGTATATGTTACGGGTAATGCTAGAAGATGTAGTAAACCTAGGTTTACCCGGGTTTACTTAGTATGACCCAAACGATTTTGGTAAAGTTCGAATAATAGGTGAAATAAATTTTAATTCGGAATTCACCCATACCCACCTAGGTCTACCGAACTCTGGCTGGGTAATGTTGTAAAACTAGCCTTTTTAGTCCTGTAGAACACGTGATAGGTTAGAAATTTAAGGCGATCGCGAAGCGCAGCGAATCCATAAGTTGTATTGATACAAAAAAAATATACTATTACGTGTTCTACAGGACTTCCGAGGCAAACTCGCTCTCTGAAATGTCAATATTTTTACATTTTACAACATTACCCAGCCAGAGTTGGGTAGACCTAGGCGAGTATCGGTAAATTCCGAATTAAAATTTATTTCACTTATTATTCGAACTTTACCAAAAACGTTTGAGTCATACTAAGTAAACCCGGGTAAACCTAGGTTTACTACATATCTTCTAGCATTACCCGTAACATATGACGTAGACGGTTTATAGGAAGTGGCACAAATATTTCAAATAATAATATTTGTATTGCAACAAATTAAAAAGTGATAATGTTTTTTTTATCAAGGATATACCTATAGGAAAAATGTGATAGTAAAAACCACGAGCCCTTATAAGTAAGTAGCTTTGAGGCGGGATTTTTAAGCTACTTATAGGGCTCGTGGTTTTTTACTATTACATTTTTCCTATACCTACTTACAGAATTGCATTGTGAATGCATAAAAATAATTTAAAATGTCAAGGATATAAGTACCGATCCTCCGTCACCCACTAAACTAACGTCAGCTTTTCTGAAATAAGCAATATCATTATTAATGACACATGTATAAAATTATACGTTGTGTGTATCTACGTTTGACAATGTAGCCACTAGCCACATTGTCAACGTAGCGTTGCATGGTGGCGTCCTCTTCGTCGCCACGTCACCACCATCACGCACGCTGCGACGACTTTACCACGCTATACGACTGCATTTATATTAGAACTAGCTTTCTGCCCGCGACTTCGCCCGCGTGGACTACACAATGTTATCCCGCGGGAATGTGATATTTTTGCGGGATAAAAAGTAGCCTATGTTCCTCTCCAGGCTTCAAAGTATCTGTGTCCTAAATTTCAGCCAAATCCGTTCAACTGTTTTGGTGTCATTGAGCAACAAACATCTAAACTTTCACATTTATAATATAGGATGTAGTTTCATTCATGTTTTAACGTCGATAAAAGGACGTGGATATACTGTAGTAGGGTACGTGTCATTCACACCACAGCAATCTGCGCGTTGGCCGCGATGACGATTGACATAGGTAATCGTAAGTCTGTAACACATGGCCGACGTTCATTCACCGATGCATATGGGTTTTAATTAATTTTCCCCAACACAATACTAGTAGCGTAATAATGAATGGACTAAGTTACGCTTCTCATTCTGATGCAAATGCTAGAGAATCGTTCACGGTTAGGGGAGCGGGCCCCATTATGGGATAGTTTTGTTTGAACATCTATTTCTATAAACTTTTATTTATTTATTTATTTATTTACACTTTATTGTACACACAGATAATACAGATAGACAAAAAAAATTTACAAAGGAGACATACAATTGGCGGCCTTATCGCTAAAAGCGATTTCTTCCAGACAACTTTTATAACAATATACTGAACAAACTAAGAATAATTCATTCGAAATGTTATATTTTACATTGCTATGAAGTTGTATTCTTCTACCATTCATACTTTTGTAACTACAGACAAAAATGTTGCAAATGAAAAAAATTGCTAAAAAAAGTGTATCCCAATATGGGATACCATACACCCCCATCATGGGATATCCCATATTAGATGCATTCCCTAATATGGGATATCCCATATTAGGATACACTTTATTTTTTGACAATGCTTAAGGGATAGGGCGGGAAGGAGTATACCAACAGAATTTAACAGCGAAAGGTCGTGGGGTCGAGTCCCATCGGAGCTAGTTGTGAGACGGGTTGATTTTTTCTAAATACTTCATTTTCAATTTTTCAATAATAAATTGTATTGTGAATGCAACAAAGTAAAAATTTTAATTACAAGTACCTAAGGTAATGCAAGAACATTTATTAAGAAAATGAACTTAGTACCTATTACACATCCCATAATAGGATACATGTACCTCAATATTAGATATCCCGTATTAGGCACACCCTATTATCCCATATTAGGACGATTACGTCTTCTGCCAACACATGGTCGTTAACCAAAAACTAATTGAAATACAGCAAGAAACAACACTTGCACCTCAACACAAACGTTATTAGATGATGCAGGAAAACTAACAAAAACATAAAATCAAACTTACCTTAAGAAAAGTTAACTTTTAACAGGCATATCACAAAAACTGTTTGACAAAATTTTTATGTAAACACACCTCCTGTCTAGCCGAATGGCGACTGACGCGTGAGCGTTCCAATATGGCATCCGCACTACAAGTGGCAGTATTTCACAGCGTTTCCGTGAGATGGCGATGCTTGTAGGCAGAAATACTTTGCTATCCCAAATTAGGAAACCATCCCATTATGGGGCCCGCTCCCCTACTATGGTTGCTTGTTAACTTAAATAAAATGTTTTGCTCTCGTCTTGTGTGTGGGGATTGGGGAAAACGCCTTCATCAAGTAAAGTAGGTTATTGTTTTTTTTTCTGATATATTCGGTTATTATATGATGAAGAAGTCTCGGCACCAACAAATTTATCCATTTTCTTACATACTTACCTATTACTTACTTATGTAATTTTTCCTTCCAAACATTCGCTTTTCATACAGTGAAAATATTCTACTTAAGTACTTATTTCTTATATTTTTCTTCCATGAGCATGCTAGGTAGGTACATACATAGCACTTTTGTATAAATAAATTAATTGCAAAATATTTTCACGCTCAATCATAATAACAATGGAATTAGGCATAAACACTCTTACACGTGTCATTCTTTTTTGTTTTTGTTGAATGTAAGCATTATCAGGATTATGATGACCAACTCGATTATTTATAGCTGTAATTTAACGCTGATTATGTTGAAAATTACACTAACAACTATTGTAAGTACCTCATTGGTTTGGTTGGGCTAACTGGAGGTCAATAATATTACAATACTTCTTTTTTCTTATCGAATACCGAAGTTGCACGTCATCGATTCATGATCGCGAATGCGTGTATACTACGTCAGCCAGTACTTACTACGAGTACTCTAATTTGAAAATACGTGGTATGTATGCCAAGCGTAAATAAAGCGACTATCACAAACTTACATAGTTATTTCGAGGCGGCGAGATAGGTATGCATTACCCCACAACATGACTCACTGCTTATCGGATGAGAATTAGCGGGCGAGCTCAATGGCTCTATAATTTTGCAAAATTATATTAAACGTAAAAGCGGCGCAGAATCCGCCATTAATAACCGGCTCAGGCTTGTACCACGAAAAACGCCTCGTTGCGATAGTAGCTTACTGTCGGGACTTCGGGTGTTACGGATTAAGGGCTTCGAGTTTGTGCGAGGAAGGTGCGTAACGTTGGTTGTTGTGCGATGTTATGGTACGCCTACATTACATACATGGATACGGTGGTGCAGAGGGCTGCGGGGCGGGGCGGGGCGGACAGGCTGTAGTAACGGCGTAGTAAGCGCGGGGAGGGACGCTCGTCGCGTTCAATATTTGTCAGTTGAGCCAGTGCTGGAGTACACATAGTGATGTCCATACAAACATATTGATATTGATTCATGCTTTACTCAATCAACCTATTTTCCCGTTGTAACATTATATCTTAAAGTCCTTATTGGGTAATCTTTTTTGTAACTTTTAATAACCGCGATCAGTATCTAAATTATGATATTTTCCTCAAAGGTAAACAACAACAACCGATCAACATAGGTATTTTAATAGGTAATAGGTATTTCAATAGATATAATTTATTATACGTTACCTTAGTTTAATTTTAGATGCACCTATTAATTTAGACAAATTATCAAATCAATTAGATAGGTACCTATGATAGCTTTTCTATAGGTTTCCAACCATAAGGAAGGCCCCTGTCCCAGCTCTGCCCTCCTTATTGCAAACGCAGTACTTGCAAAATGGCGGTTTGGAGATAAACGCGGGAAACATATTTTTTGATATCTAAGCAACAAGTCTATGTTACATACATTTAAAGTCTAACTAAAAAGTGAAAAAAAAAATCAAGCTTTCTATTGACATTCTTTTTCTTTTACTTTGACGGTGTCATCTAAGTAAAATGCGGAATACTGCATTTTCATCTACCCTTTTGGGATTGTGGGCATTACAGTATCACTAAGGCCAAATGCAGTATGTGTGTTTATTACTGCAAAATTACCTAGCACGTGTTGAAAACTGCGTTTTTAATTAGCAATTATGTATTATTTTCATGCATGGTACTAGTTGAAAGTGTTGCCTTCAGATATTTAAGTAGCTCAGAAACGAAATAAAACAAAGTTTTGGTAAGTAAACCAAATAAAACAAAGTAGGGCAGAGGTACCCTTTGTGGCCACTTTAAGGATTTTTTGACTTTTAAGCACTAAGTACTAAATGGTCTTAGGTATTTAAGACACAAATTATATCTTAAATTATAGATAATTTTATCTACCTTTATTTCAAACTTATAAAAATAAAATCATTTTTTATACACACAATGTGTGAGAGGTGCCAAATGTACCGGTTTTGGCCACTTACTGATAGTTAAACTTTAGTAAGTATTGCGAAAAATCAAAACCAAACCCAGGTTAAATCAATATATTCTAATGCGCTAGAAACCAGTCAATTGCAAAACAACAATTTAATTGTGAAAAACAAAGGTTTATAAAGTATTTTATCCAAAACAAATATCTTAAAATTTTCATACAAAACATTTTTTCAAACAGAAAATGGAATTTATTGAAAAAAAATCTTATTACATAAGGCATTCTAACGGTTGTTATTATTACCTTACAATACCTTTTCACTTCTCATGCTCGTAAAGTTCGTGATTATGTTGGGTATAGGCTGCATAAAATCGCTTTTTATGCTCTAGTGCATAAAGTAAAATCTTCGTCTAAGTCTCAGACTCTAAGACAAAGGTCGTCAGGTAAACAGTCACACACGCAATTAAACTTCGTTAAATAAACTTGATAATTCATTCTGTTTCTTTAATTTTGTACAAAATCGATGTTAAATTACTAAATTAATAAAACTAGGCAAAATTTATGAGTTTTGTAAGAAATAAGTATTTCAAGAGTATTATGGACCACGATCTATGCTAAAGTCACTGTGCTGCCACTTCGACGTATAAAAAAAAAAGAAATTTTTCCCGCCAAGATGGCGAAGTCTTTATTTTTTCTTTTTTGCAATATTGTTATTTATTTTCCTCACACTCGAAGTGAAAAGCAGAGTGTATAACTCGTACATAAAACCCATTTTACCCTCGAATTGACTATCCATCCTCGCCTACGGCTCGGGTGGATATATACGTCTCGGGTAAAATGTTATGTTTTATGCACTTGTTGTACAATCTACTATATTTTAATTGCCTTTATCAAAAATGGCTAAAAGTTGTTTAGAAAACTTTTCGGACGAAAAGTGGCCAAAACCGGTACGCCTGCCCTACCTCAACACACACAATATCTTTTATGTAGTTCCTTTCATCGCGTTTCTTTAATTTATATTGAGATGAATGATCTTCATATTTGTAAAAATCTGAAACATCCCTTGGCCTCACATTGACTTTCTCTGAATTTGCTAATTGTACGCAATCAATAAAATCAGCAAAATCGTATACTTTTTTTGCTTTTTGAAGTTGATTCTCTACCTGGTGGTGAAAACTGTCTGAATGACGTTTAGGAACTGATTTGCTAGCGTGAAACGCGGCACTGTACCTTGCGGCTTCGGTCTGTGCGAAGGTAGCATAGTGTGTACTAGGTAACCTTGCTACTCGCAAATGCAGCACTGTAGAATACTGCATTTAGTCTTAGCAGCGCAATAGTAGCTTTTTGTTATACTCCATACACTCAAATGCAGTGCTGTGGAATACTGCGTTTGGCTTTAGTTTCTATTCCTTGCAAAGAATTATGTGCTAAATGAAGCTACAGTAAACGTATCAAGTACTGCACAACTTTTTAGTACATGTTGAATGCTGCAGATCTTTTTAGCATAAGCAATACTTTTGTGCAAGTACTGTGTTTTGCGTTAAATAAAAAACATAGTATTAATTAAAAAAAACATCTAAATATTTTTTTTATATATAGCTTAAGCCCATGAGATGTCATTTTGGCAAAAAAGTGAAAATCCCAAAAGTGTCGATTACTGCAAGTGCAATTAGCAGGGCAGAGCTGTGGGGTCACTAAATGGCTGATAATGATGAACCTCAATTTTATTCTGATTATTAAATCTGCTTTTGCTTATTTTGTCTTCTTAGCATCGAATGGGTAACTACCTATTCGATTATATGGTGAAATGCACACACATCGTTAAATTACTGCAATGCAGTTACGATTGTTAAGGTTCCCAGTCCCACGACGTACCCAAACATTGGACAACACTAGCGCGTGTACAATAACATTCCATAGGCTATAAATAGGTGGTAGGTGGGTGCGCGGGGAGAGGGGCTCTTTGCGAGTTCATTTGCATCGCGTTGCACCAGCGTGACGTCTGCACTACTGACTGCAGACTGCGCATTGTGTAGCGTACCTATATGTACTACACTAGTCTGGCTCATGTGAGATGGCGGCCGGCGCTTCGGTGGCGGCGCGGCGCGGCGCTCAGCTCATTACGAGCATCCGCCATTTTTAGCTGAACAGGAATGGCGGCTGCAAACACGTTTGCACCCATTTGTTATTCTGGAAATGGAACGTATTTTTATAAAAAAAAATGAATAAATAGGTACTACGAAATGGCTACGAAAAGTTATGCTATGATTTTCCCAGTAACATTGTTCTTATCTAAGGGATTTTCCATGATTTTATTTCGGTTTCACTTCACCATTGCCATTGGTTAAATAATGACGGCAAAACCCTTAGGTAAGATCAGTTTATATTTAACATGTTATTTGGTGTGTGTGTAATCTGGGACTTTCCGAATTTTATTTTCAGGTTTTCCTATACTACAAGGAGAAAGAATCCTAATAACAAGGAAAGTTAAGGTGTTTTCCTATCGCCCCGCGCCGTACTCATGCCGCGTTGTTTACATAGCTTCTCCATCTTGGGCTCACTCACTCCCACCGTCCCACGGCCCCACCCAATGCACATGCGCCCTGCGGTTCTGCGTCGCGGTCTCAACCGTTTGTACTCGGAAATGCTTGCGGATGCGAAAAATTAAACGACGCAATACGCGGCGGCCTTGCCAGTTGCCACCCCGCCCAACGCCTTATGGCCTCTGTTTATAAACAAAACTAAGCATCTTGTTAAGTTAATTGGGACCATTTAATGGCTATGAGCGTTCTTGTAATGAGCACTTTTGTTCATTTGATTTTGGTTTCATTTGCGGCCATTTTTGGTCTTTACACGGAAAATGCTGCAAGGACGCTGCGCTTAAACGTATGAGTATCGTACATCGTACCTATTTGGTGTTATTTTCAGAAGCATACTTGTGCTTACTACGAACTTGCTTTCATTTATTTTTAACTATTTTTAAACATCGGTAACTAAAAGTATCAGTTTCAGTCGAATTTCTTCGGTCTTTCGGAAAATCGTTACATAGAAATATCCTAAAACCTCAAATTTTCTGGGTCATTATCATTAATCAGGAAATCAAGTGATTTTCCCAGTAAAATCATAATTTAAATATATTTTTTATTACTTAATACTTAGCTACTTGAAAAACTTCAGAGGGTCCCAAGTTTATTCAACGTGCTACTTCTTGGTAGTAAGACTTTTCGCATTTGACGAGTTTCGGATAGTCTAGACTAGAAAATTAATTTAAAAATTTTTGACTGTTTGATAATATTCTTATTTTAATTTGAATAAAAAGTTTATTTCTGATAGACTGAAAAGTTTTGTCTACATTGGATTTCGCTTTTGTCTGCTGAACGGCATGGCATGATAAAAACTTTGACTAACAAAATAAATAAGTACCTAAATAAGACATTACATTATGAATTTATGACTGACGAGAAGCAAGTTTTTATTGTTAGACCGTGTCACATACAATACAAGCTGTTTGCTTATCGATACCGAGCGGCGCGGCGTTCCATGTGGTCTTCAGTCAGCGTGCCATGGCGGCGGGAGGTTATTAATTAATGGCGTGTCCGCGAAAACAATAACAGTTTAATTATGTCGTATGATGTGGCCACAGCCACCTCGGTGATGTCATCTTATTCTTTATAGATGTTGCTGGAAAAAGTTCTAAGTAAGTACTTATTTGTTTTGGAAACATTCTCTATGTCTTAGTAAAAAAAACATTCTGGAAGGTTTTAAATATTAGATACATACCAGTGGAAAACCCGCAGTGATGCCGCTTATTGAGTCGCTATCTATCAAAATGTTTTCTTCAAAGAACGGTCCCGAGACCTCAATTGCACCTCCAATATGTAACACCTTTATCACTATTATGAAATGCAATAAATATATTGAGTATTGAGTCCCTTTTAGAATAATAATAGATAAAATGATTTTAAAACTACCCCTTAGAAGTCCAGAGATGATTCCCTAATGCCATGGGACCATGGGTAAAGCCCTCAGATCATATATAGTATTATATGATCTGAGGTAAAGCCTGTCGTACTCGCTTCAACCTATATGGTCCCTTTAACATAGAAGCCAAAATCTTCAAGCCGAAAGAATCTACTTATAATATGATTCGTTCCATGTGTGAAAGTTAATCTCAACTCAAATGAACCATACATTTATTATTGAGCAAAATTATTTAAGGCGTAAAGAAGTTTAGATTAGTCTAGATTAGAATGGCTCTCAAGCAGCTTAAAAACAACAAGGCAACAGAGCTTCTGAGAGCGGGCGGTAAGCCGATACTTAAGGTCCTCCAGAAGCTTTTCAACTCAGTCATCCTTGAGGGCAAAACGACAAAGGCATGGGGCAGAAGCGATGTGATGCTGTTTTTCAAGAAGGGTGATAAAACTCTCTTGAAGAACTATAGACCCATCTCGCTTCTGAGCCATATCTATAAGTTGTTTTCGAGAGTCATTACGAATCGTCTCGCTCGCAGGTTCGACGACTTCCAACCTCCCGAACAAGCCGGGTTCCGGAAAGGCTACAGTACCATAGACCACATTCATACGCTGCGGCAAGTTATACAGAAGACCGAAGAGTATAATTTGCCACTTTGCTTGGCGTTCGTGGACTATGAGAAAGCTTTTGATTCGATTGAGACTTGGGCGGTGCTGCAGTCTCTCCAGAGGTGCCAAATAGACTACAGGTACATCGAGGTGCTGAGGTACTTATACCAAAACGCCACCATGTCGGTCCGATTACAGAACCAGAGCTCTAATCCTATCCAACTACAGCGAGGTGTGAGACAGGGAGATGTCATCTCTCCCAAACTGTTCACAGCTGCGTTGGAGGATATTTTTAAGCTGCTGGATTGGAAAGGATGCGGCATCAACATTAATGGCGAGTACCTAACGCACCTACGGTTTGCTGATGATGTAGTTCTTATGGCTGAGACCTTGGAAGACCTGAACACAATGCTCGAAGATCTCGGTAATGCTTCGCAAAGAGTGGGTCTTAAGATGAACATGGACAAGACGAAAATCATGTTCAATGCCCATGTTGCACCCGCTCCAGTTAATGTTGGGAACATTACACTCGAAGTTGTTGACCACTATGTTTACCTAGGACAGACGGTCCAGTTAGGTAAGTCCAACTTTGAGAAAGAGATCTCTCGTCGAATCCAGCTCGGATGGGCAGCGTTTGGGAAGCTCCGGCATATATTCGCGTCCGAAATACCTCAATGTCTCAAGACGAAAGTCTTTGACCAGTGTGTGTTGCCAGTAATGACCTATGGAAGTGAGACGTGGTCTTTTACTATGGGTCTCATAAGAAGGCTCAAAGTCACCCAGCGAGCAATGGAGAGAGCGATGCTTGGTATTTCCCTGCTCGATCGAATCAGAAATGATGAGATCCGCAGGAGAACTAAAACAACCGACATAGCTCGAAGGATTGCATCATTGAAGTGGCAGTGGGCGGGACACATAGCGCGGAGAACCGATGGCCGTTGGGGCGGAAAGGTTCTCGAATGGCGACCGCGTACCGGACGACGTTCCGTGGGCAGGCCCCCTACAAGGTGGACCGACGATCTGGTCAAGGTCGCGGGAAGCCGCTGGATGCGGGCAGCGCAGGACCGATCGTTGTGGAGATCCTTGGGGGAGGCCTATGCCCAGCAGTGGGCGTCGTTCGGCTGACATGATGATGATGATGATGATGAAAGAAGTTTAAGCTTAATTTAACTTAAATGTATAAGCTATTCTTACCCAATCTTTCTCAGAAATGTCTATTTATAAAGAACTTGTAGGAATTTTCCCCTAATACTTAAGTTGAATCGAGTAGGAAGCACTATAAATGTTTGTTTCAAATAAAACGATTAACTTTACCGATTGAGAGGCTTTGGTTTATTTATGTTATTAATATTATGGTTTAAAACTTAGCGTGATTGACTTATGTGCGTGCGTAGGTACTGCACATGCAGCAGTCAACAGCTTTACAAGCATTATGTGTTGACCTTGACCGCGTTCTTATGGCGCTACGTACGTCTATTAACGCATATAAGAGTATTTTTTCTTAGTGCAATTTGTAAATATGCAGATGTGCAAATTTTAAAAATCTGACTGAACTATACGTTTCTACAACTAACAAAAGTGTTAACCATTTTTTACTATCACATTTTTCCTATAAAAGTGTTAACCTTAAATGTTTTTGTTCTAGTATGTCCATCCCTGGACATCCGCGGCAGTCCGGAGCAGATGCAGAAACTCCGCGGCTGCCGCGTGGTGGAGGGCCAGCTGAGCATCGTGGTCATGGAACACGCCACGCCCAAGGCCTTCGAGAACATCTCCTTCCCAGAGCTCCGGGAGGTCACTGACTTCATCAAGATTTACAGGTCAGTCTATGACATTAATGTAAAACAAGAAGTAGCCCATCCCCTAGACATCCACGGCAGTTAGGAGCAGTTCGGAGCAGATGCAGAAGCTCCGCGGCTGACGCGTTGTGGAGGGCCAGCTGAGCATCGTGGTCATCGAGCACGCCACGCCCTAGACCTTCGAGTATATCTCTTTCCCAGAGCTCTGTAGCGTTACCATGAGTTGCTGTCGAAAAGTCACATTCGTTTACTACAGTCGCTATCGCTTAATCACGTATCGAATAGTTTTCAATATTAGTCGTACCATGAGTCGAGTGGACTCGCTAGCGACAACTCGTTTCTCGATAGCGGTTTTGAGTCGTTATGTTGGCACACAAAACTATCATGACTAACTTCACACATATTATGCTGCTTCTTTCTAGCGCACTAATAAAGACAGAGTAAGGTAGATAACAGAAAACGTATCGGTAACCCTGCCAATTGCAAGCGTCACCTAGCAGCGCTTCTACGTTAAGTTTAAGTGTTTTTTAAATTGGTCGTTTTGCTCATCAGTCATCATTCATACTGTCAAACTTGTTTTGTTCCCAAACATTTTGATTTTCTTTTCTTCGTTCATATCATTAGAAAGAAATTAAAATGACGCGCTGTATTGTACCAAAATGCTGTGAAATTGGTGTATATTGCATTGCATCCCAAAAGATAATAAAATTCGTCGCCCATGGTTAAAAGCTATCCGCCGGGCAAAAATAACACCAAAAAATTGTTAGAAGTAATGTCGAAAACATTTTGTTGATTGTGTGATTATCTGAAAAAGGCAGTAAATACACAGGTAAGCAGTTCCTCAATAAATTTATTTTATTTCTGTGGTCAAAAATGGTTCATACGCACATTAAAAAGAAACATCAATAGTAATGTTGGCCTACTAGTTTACTTGGTAAAGTATTGTAATAACATTCTTGTTTGTTCCAGGAGTTGAAAATCAGCATAGATGCCTCAAAAAAGGTGCTGTACCTACAATGTTTCCATGAAACATGCATCCAGTTTCAGAGGAGGCAAAAGCAAGAAAAGTTAGATTAGAAGCTTGTAACCTCAAGAAGAAAAACAACTTTTTGAAAGGCCATCAGACATAGTGTCACTTGAAATAGTGTTAGCAGTGTGGACCTCAACTTTGATTCATGTATCTCAAGAGAATGTGATCGATCGAGTGCAATACAAATAACTCCAAGGCTTGAACCTTTTCAAGAATGTAAAACTTGTGGCACTCAAACTTCCAATGTATTAAGATTATTCTCAACTGAACTATTACTTGCAGATGATGAGACAGTTCAATATTTTACAGTGTTAGAAAAAGCTGCTAAATTGTCGTTAATTTTAAGTACAGTTTTTGGTGAATAATATAGAATATCGTTGGAGTAGTGATCGGCTTATATCAGTAGAAGATCCATTTCTACTCCTAGTTTACGACCCTAGTTTTATCACTTATTTATACTACATATAATCATTACATAAAGGCTCTCATGGTGATAATTTCCTTTTACAGGCCGGCTGGTAGAAATTTTAATTTGAAATAAGCCGTGCCCCTGTACTTTTTCTATTTCTTTCTTTTCTATTTTGCTTTTATGTTTGTGTGTACTAAATATGTAAATAAATAATTAAAGCAGCTCTTTAGCTGTTGTTAATTAAACTAAGAAGAAACACTATAGATTTCGAACTAGACAAAATATTTGTTGTAAGTAAGACTGAAGTGTTGAATATTATAGTTGCATAGATATTCTTTTTATGTGACATTTAGAGCTTGTTCGACATTTGGCCTAGCCGTAGTTTAGTAAATTTTATATGCTAGACAGTTTAAAAAAATATTATCCCTCTACAAGAGCCATTATAGATGAGACTGCAATAAGCATACAGAAGCCAAGTTAGCCGAGCAACCAAAAAGTTTTATTTAAAACATACAAACATAAGAACACTCAAATTTGAGGTTGGCGCTTCACCAGGAGGTTTAATTACTTATTTTTCTAGTGGCTATGCGGGTTCAGTTAGCAACAGACGAATAGTGAAACGTGGAAGGAATTGGAATAAATATTCCAATTCCTTCTGGCCAATTAAAATTGGACCAAAAATTGGCTAGTGTTTAATATAGACCAAAGGGTGGGTCCATATTGAAAGACATTAGGACTAACAAAAACTTGAAAAAAGTGAATTGAACCACTTTTAGGTCCCACTAGCATCAAACATTTTCTCCTTGTACTATGTTTTGTAATTTTAGAGTAATAATTGTAAATAAAAATAAATAATACAATTAAATATTGATTTATTTTGTTAAATCTTCATAATTATTATATACATCTTTTCCAAGCAAGGGAACAAGCTAGGCTGGCACCAGTGGCACCATGCCATCTGAGATAAGCTTATTTCATAACTTATCCATTCCATAACTAAGTACAGTTGTACGATCCAATTTATTATTATAAATGCGAAAGTTTGTGAGTATGGATGGATGTTATTTACTCTTTCACACGAAAACTACTGAACGGATCTGGATGAAATTTGCAAAAAAGATAGATTATAGGCTCGAATAACTCATATGATACTTTTATAATGATATTCCCGCGGGAACGGGAACCACGCGGGTGAAACCGCGGGCGGCCGCTAGTTATTCATAAAAGGATTCTGTTCTGTTTGTCCGAAGAATTACAAAATGCCAACCAGCCAATCGCAATATTTGAACAAATATTCAAAAGCTTCCTTATTGAGTCGAGTCTATTATTTTCATTGATTTGCAAAGTGCATCAGCTCCAAGTCTCTTTCGCAATTATGTTCGCTTGGAAATCTCTTCTTGATCGCGTCGTTCGTCTTCATATGCAACCGACGCTAACATATTCTATGCTAAATAATTCCTACCGGACATCATTGACACGATATAGTGCAGAAATTATTTATTTATTTATTTATTTACATATTTAGTACACACACATAAGAGTAAAACAGAAAAGAAAGAAATAGAAAAGTATTGTACAGGGGCACGGCTTATTTCAAATTGAAATTTCTACCAGCCGGCCCGTTAAAGGAAAGAACATAGAAAGGGGCAGTCTGTGTGTCTCCAGATACAAATACCATACATACAATACATATAATTATATATACAGGATAATTTTTTTATCAGTGCACAAATTTTTAGGATCGACTCGGAATCGGTATATCCTGTATATAATATTATAATTCTAGTACATACAAATAAACATAAATGAAATAACTATAAATAAGATAAACCATATATGATAATGCTATATATACTAATACATAAAAATAAACTATATATAATAGATAGATAATATATAATATATCAGATGAGAACTGTAAATAATACAACAACAGAAGAGAGGATAGTGCTAAAGACATGAGGATAAATAATAATTTTTTAGATGTTTTTTAAACATAGATATCGTGCGACAATCTCGTATGTCGGCCGGCAGTGAATTCCAAAGACGCACTGCATGAACGGAAAAGGAATAGGAAGCAAAGTCAGAATGATGGGGGAGGAACTTCAGATGGGATTTGAGATGGGACCTGCATGGAGAATTGGGTGAATGAGAAAAGGAGAATCGATCCCGGAGGTATGAAGGATAGGTAGGATTGAAAAGGATGTTATAAAGGAGACAAAGAATTCTAAGATTCCTGCGCAGACGTATGGGGAGCCACTTGAGTTCCTTCCGAAAGTTGGAGACGTGGTCGTACTTGCGTAGACCGAAAATGAATCGAATGGCAAGGTTTTGAAGGCGCTCAAGTTTATTCAGAAGTTGTTCAGTGGCGTCCAAGTAGCAGACATCGGCGTAATCAAGAAGAGGTAGAATGAGAGACTGGGCAATTGAGATTTTGGTAGGCAAAGGGAGAAAACTTTGAAGGGATTTTAAAGAGTGAAGGGAAAAGTAGATTTTGCGGCTGACGTCAGCGATATGGGTCGTCCAAGAGAGATTAGAGTCAAGGATCAAACCCAGATTCTTGACGGTGTCGCTATAGGGAATGGATATGCCATCCAGCAATACCGGAGGTATTTGAAGTTGGCCAGCTAAGTTGATCCTATGTCTGCTAGCGATAATGATGGCTTGTGATTTGCTTGGGTTAACCAAAAGTCCGTAACGCCTAGCCCAAGTAGAAATACGGCTGAGGTCATCATTGATTGACGCTATCGCTTGGTACGTTTCGTCAATTTTAAAGTGACGGTAGAGCTGCAAGTCGTCTGCATAGAGATGGAAGTTGGAGCAGATGACTGGAGTAACTGAATTGATGAAAATAGAGAAGAGAAGTGGAGAAGGAACACCTCCCTGCGGTACGCCCGCAGTGAGCTCACTCCAATCGGAAATAGAGTCTTCATGGCGAACACACTGCGCACGTCCACGAAGATAAGAGTCAAACCAAGAGAGCGAAGAAGTAGATACGTTTATAGAGGAAAGTAAAGCAAGAAGAATATCGAAATCGACAGAGTTAAAAGCGTTGCTGAAGTCCAACAAAACCAACACTGAGAGTTCTTTTCGTTCCATGGCCCAGCGTAAGTCATCCGAGACATTTAGTAAGGCAGTGGCGGTGCTGTGACCAGGACGGAAACCAGATTGATATTTATTCAAGAGCCTGTTGGCAAGAAGGAAAGAGGAAAGCTGTTTATGAACGATATGCTCGAGAACTTTGGATAAAAATGGTAGGATGGAGATGGGACGAAAATGGCAAGGTAGAGTTGGATTAGGAATTTTGGGTAACGGAATTATGTGAGCCAATTTCCAGATCTTAGGGAAAGACTTTGTAGTGAGTGATGCATTAAATATTGCGGTGATGAAAGGAAGAAGAATGGACAAAATGGGAATAAACATTCTCGAGCATACGTTATCCTCACCAATGGATTCAGACGAGATAGCTAGAATGGCACTTTTGACGTCACTCTCTGAGACAGGAGAAAGGTCAAAGGTAAAGGTCATTAATTGTAAATGAAATAATAATTTTGACTGACTACGCATTCACGCTTCATTATGCTAGTGAGCTACTTTACTACTGTCGAAATGGTATTTCTCGACGGCATCCGTCAAATTTGTAACTCATGGTGCCGATTTCTATAGAAACTGCGAAAAACGTTAGTCGTTAGCGAAAACATTTCGATAGGTATTTTACTAAGTGAACTCATGTTACCGATTTTAGTTCTGCAAGTGACCGCTAGAGGCGCTGTGCAATTTTCCATACAAATTTTTTACGTCGTCGCTAGCGAGTAGGATCGATGTAAACTCATGGTAACGGTACTGGGAGGTCACTGACTCACGATCTAGGTGACTCTATAACGAATGTAATTAATAAAGAGTCCATCCCTGGACAATCTGGACATCTGCGGCAGTCCGGAGCAGTCTGGAGCAAATACAGAAGCTCCGCGGCTGACGCGTTGTGGAGGGCCAGTTGAGCATCGTGGTCATGGAGCACGCCACGCCCAAGACCTTCGAGAACATCTCCTTCCCAGAGCTCCGAGAGGTCACTGACTCAATACCTAGGTGACTCTATAACGAATGTAATCAATAAAGAGTCCATCCCTGGACATCCGCGGCAGTCCGGAGCAAATGCAGAAGCTCCGCGGCTGACGCGTTGTGGAGGGCCAGCTGAGCATCGTGGTCATCGAGCATGCCACGCCCTAGACCTTCGAGTATAACTCCTTCCCAGAGCTCTGGGAGGTCACTGACTCAAGATCTAGGTGACTCTATGACGAATGTAATCAATAAAGAGTCCATCCCTGGACATCCGCGGCAGACCGGCGCAAAAGCAGAAGCGCCGCGGCTGCCGCGTGGTGGAGGTCCAGCTGAGCACCATGGTCATGCATGGAGCACGCCACGCCCAAGGCCTTCGAGAACACTTCTTCCCAGAGCTCCGGGAGGTTACTGACATTCATCTCTTAATCTATAGGTTATAGTCTATGACAAATGTAAACAATAAATATTCTGCCCTATTTATAACATCGTTTGATAGCGTGTTTCGTTTTTTACATACGATACTAGTAAGCAAACAACAAAATCGGCCAAATGCGAGTCGAACTGGCCCATGAAGGGTTCTATTCCATCCATGCCAAAGTACCACTACCATTTTTCGGCAGCAAAACAGAACTTTGTTTTTCATAGTGTTTGTATGAATGACAAAGTAACATTAGCGGTTTTTTAATAATTTGTTTTTCATAGGTAGTGTTTGTATGAATGACAAGTTATATTTGCGGTTTTTGAAAATGTGTTAAATCTCAAAAACTGCTGACAATATATCGTTCGAACGAACCAATCTTCGTTATAAGTGTTTATTGAGGTCTACAGCATAATTATATTGTTCGATATATTTATGTTAGATTTTTCACTCTCTTATTTTAAAAGTTTTTGGGGGACACACCTGGTACCTACACACATTTTTCCACTTTGGAAGTGTCTATCTTTCAACATATTGTCTAAGAGAAAACATTACAGTCATATTAAAGAAACCTTATCATTATTTTTAACGAGCTATCTATAGACACCCCACATGAATAGGTTTGATGAAAACAAATAGTTTCAGTACCCTGTATGGGGAGATTGGGGAGCCCCCCTTAATTTTTTAGTTTCCTATAAAAATCTTATAGCGATTTACAAAATACATCTATATCTACCTACCTACCAAGTTTCAAGTTCGTAATAAAGTGGCTGTGATATACGGACGGACGGACGTACAGACAGACAGACAGACATGACGAATCCATAAGGGTTTCGTGTTTTGCCTTTCGGCTACGGAACCCTTAAAACGGGTCCAACTGACTGTTGAGAAGCGATCGCTTTTAGTTACTGTTGTTTGTGATACGTAACGTTCGCCGAAACTCTAGAATTTGCACTATACAATATAGGATAGGGCTATACCAACTTTTGTGTAACATTTGTGTTAGGTACTTAGGTATTAAGCTCTACTTTGTATTTTTTTATATGAGGCAATTATTCTGCATTTGTAATTTGTATACTAAAAGACGATTCAAATAACTTTAATCCTCACAACATGATCCTTAGGCACAGAATAAATAATAGTCTTAGGTACACATACAGTTGTGATTGTAAAGCAGTACCTACTTAAATGCGCTCAGCTGATGAACTAAATCATTGTTGCGTCGTAGTTAGTATTCACATGTCATGTTCACTTTCATTCAATTTCTAAAGGCTCTTTCGCACATGCTTATAGGTAATCATGCGCGGCCATCATTGAAATTTCATTCAGCAAATAATGTCACAATCGATTGATCCATCACATAGCTGCCTATTTCTAGACTGCAAATGGAAGGAATGCCTGCGGTTAGTTCGAGTGTTTATTCAGACAAACGCTGATTATTAATTTGTTTAGCAGTTGTTATTACGATAGCGTCTACATCTAGCACAAAATAATTAATTTGTAGATAAAATAATGAGTGTAACAATTTAGTCATTCATGCCGTATGGCAACTTTTATAACTATACTCGTCGTGTCACCCTCTTTAATGCTAATTAATATAGACATGACTTCTGAAACACCAAATATGTATTATAATATGTCATCAACAACGCTCATCGAGTGTTTATGATCTTGTTTACTATATTTGAATTGTAGATCAAACTGGTTCTGTTCGGAACGTTAAAGGGGCTCCAAATTGTCTCGCTGTTTTAGTAGGTAGTCAAATGATTTTTTTATTCATGCTTTCGATATCTGTTTAATGTACCTATATAAAACAGAGATTCCGGGAAAGACCAAAAAGTGGTATTTTAATGAATAACGAAGAAACAAGTTTACTTTAAGAAAATTTTATGCATATCCGTATTATTCCGTATGGCAAATTATTACATGACTTGATTAAGGGGCTGACATGAGCCAACTAACGCCGTCAATCGATTTTATTTTATTTCTTCTTAATAAGCCCAATTTCTAAAAAAGGAATTAGTCAAGGTCTTGTGAATAACGTATAATATTTATTAAATAACTTTACACAATTTGAAACGCATTCAAACAGTTTTAAAACGGGATATTGTTAAAAGTGGCCACTTTTGGTTCAAACCTGTTTTTAAACTATTGAACGCGTTTTGTAGTTGTAACATTATTCAATAATATAAGAAGTCATTCACAAGGCCTTGACTGATTCCTGTTTTTTGAAATTGGGCTTATTAAGAAGAAATAAAATAAAATCGATTGGCGGCGCTCATTGTACGAGATTCTTCGTACTCCGCGACCGTGCTTTAGCTACTCGTAGAAATATACATCTGATTAGTGATGTACGCCTGGGAATATTGCCGCTGCCGGAAATTTTCCACTTCCAATGTGCCCGGGAAATTTCCGGAAATTTCCAGTAGACTTTTTGTCCTTTTGTTAAATTAAATTAATAAATATTGTTTTTCTTTTGTGTCTTACAATTTTATAGTTTGTTGATAATCATAGCAAGATAATTTTGTTTTTTTTTTGTTTTGTTGATTATAAAAAAAAAACATCTATTTATTACGTAATTCAATGTAATCAAACAGTTTTAAAATCTTATTTTAAATTGTCTTACATGGTTTTATATTCATCTCAAAATGATCCTTGAGAATATTGCTGGGAACATTGGACACATTGCCGGCAACGCTGCCGGCAAAATTTCCAGTCCTTGGGAACGTGCCCGGGCACGGTACATCACTACATCTGATCTTATTATAAATATTATAAATATTTATTAGAAAACCGAATTAAATATTATGATAAAGCTTATCTCATATACCTAAACGTTAATTAGCTACGACGACGCAGATACGTGCATGTTAAGTCTGGTTCGGATAATGTTATCCGCATTCAAGTGCCTATTAAAAGTATCAAGCTGATCAATGTTGTTTATTTGTTGTTGTTTATTCCAGAGTGAAAGGCGTGCTCAACCTTGGCGATCTGTTTCCCAACCTGACTGTGGTGCGAGGAATGCAGCTATACAAAGATTATGCTATCGTTGTGTACGACAGCGCACATCTGCAGGTATGTTCCTACATAAATAAACAAATACATTTATAAATCTTATTGTATGACAGTGGACGTCAAAATCGCGTGGTTCTGGCGTAGAAATTATTTTTCTTCTGAACAATGTTTCGTTCTTTCAATAAACTATTTCTTTTTTGATATTTTTGAGTAATTAATATCAACTTTTAAAGAGTCTGTACTTTTCAAGAAAAAAATTATTTGACGTTCATGCATTACAGAAAATATGACTGTTATTTTACCATTTAATAAATTACAGGTACCTACTTACTTACACTATAGGTTGTACCTACTTACTAGAATCATACTTTTTATTTCATGTTATTCATGTAGGTAGGTTAGCTTTACGTTATAACAATAAACAAGTAATTTTAATTTTGGAATAATTTTGTAACTTTTATTTTTTGGATCATGTGGTTCACGTTGTAAGGGTTTACATATCATTGAATATTCAGGTAACAAAAATAAATAAATAAATATTAGAAAAATGGAAAATGAAGTATTTAGAAAAAATCGACCCGTCTCACAACTAGCTCCGATGGGACTCGAACCCACGACCTTTCGCTTTCCGGGCGACTGCTCTAACCACTGAGCTACGGAGTCGTTACGAGAAGCGTCGAATTTATCCAATACTTCTTACTCGCTGTATAGTCAGCGTTAATTTCATCAATGTGGAGATATTACTACCCTCACACACGAAAGAAATACCTTTCCAGGTAAATACCTGGAAGTATTTAGAAAAAATCGACCCGTCTCACAACTAGCTCCGATGGGACTCGAACCCACGACCTTTCGCTTTCCGGGCGACTGCTCTAACCACTGAGCTACGGAGTCGTTACGAGAAGCGTCGAATTTATCCAATACTTCTTACTCGCTGTATAGTCAGCGTTAATTTCATCAATGTGGAGATATTACTACCCTCACACACGAAAGAAATACCTTTCCAGGTATTTGGCAATCGCTAAAGATGAAATTACTATTGCAAGTTATTTTAATTTTAAGTTTTTTGCATTCACAATGCAATTTTTATAATAGAAAAATGGAAAATGAAGTACTTATTTAGAAAATATCGACCCGTCTCACAACTAGCTCCGATGGGACTCGAACCCACGACCTTTCGCTTTCCGGGCGACTGCTCTAACCACTGAGCTACGGAGTCGTTACGAGAAGCGTCGAATTTATCCAATACTTCTTACTCGCTGTATAGTCAGCGTTAATTTCATCAATGTGGAGATATTACTACCCTCACACACGAAAGAAATACCTTTCCAGGTATTTGGCAATCGCTAAAGATGAAATTACTATTGCAAGTTATTTTAATTTTAAGTTTTTTGCATTCACAATGCAATTTTTATAATAGAAAAATGGAAAATGAAGTATTTAGAAAAAATCGACCCGTCTCACAACTAGCTCCGATGGGACTCGAACCCACGACCTTTCGCTTTCCGGGCGACTGCTCTAACCACTGAGCTACGGAGTCGTTACGAGAAGCGTCGAATTTATCCAATACTTCTTACTCGCTGTATAGTCAGCGTTAATTTCATCAATGTGGAGATATTACTACCCTCACACACGAAAGAAATACCTTTCCAGGTATTTGGCAATCGCTAAAGATGAAATTACTATTGCAAGTTATTTTAATTTTAAGTTTTTTGCATTCACAATGCAATTTTTATAATAGAAAAATGGAAAATGAAGTATTTAGAAAAAATCGACCCGTCTCACAACTAGCTCCGATGGGACTCGAACCCACGACCTTTCGCTTTCCGGGCGACTGCTCTAACCACTGAGCTACGGAGTCGTTACGAGAAGCGTCGAATTTATCCAATACTTCTTACTCGCTGTATAGTCAGCGTTAATTTCATCAATGTGGAGATATTACTACCCTCACACACGAAAGAAATACCTTTCCAGGTATTTGGCAATCGCTAAAGATGAAATTACTATTGCAAGTTATTTTAATTTTAAGTTTTTTGCATTCACAATGCAATTTTTATAATAGAAAAATGGAAAATGAAGTACTTATTTAGAAAAAATCGACCCGTCTCACAACTAGCTCCGATGGGACTCGAACCCACGACCTTTCGCTTTCCGGGCGACTGCTCTAACCACTGAGCTACGGAGTCGTTACGAGAAGCGTCGAATTTATCCAATACTTCTTACTCGCTGTATAGTCAGCGTTAATTTCATCAATGTGGAGATATTACTACCCTCACACACGAAAGAAATACCTTTCCAGGTAAATACCTGGAAGTATTTAGATAAAATCGACCCGTCTCACAACTAGCTCCGATGGGACTCGAACCCACGACCTTTCGCTTTCCGGGCGACTGCTCTAACCACTGAGCTACGGAGTCGTTACGAGAAGCGTCGAATTTATCCAATACTTCTTACTCGCTGTATAGTCAGCGTTAATTTCGTAAATAGTTGTGAGACGGGTCGATTTTTTCTAAATACTTCATTTTCCATTTTTCTATTATAAAAATTGCATTGTGAATGCAAAAAACTTAAAATTAAAATAACTTGCAATAGTAATTTCATCTTTAGCGATTGCCAAATACCTGGAAAGGTATTTCTTTCGTGTGTGAGGGTAGTAATATCTCCACATTGATGAAATTAACGCTGACTATACAGCGAGTAAAAAGTATTGGATAAATTCGACGCTTCTCGTAACGACTCCGTAGCTCAGTGGTTAGAGCAGTCGCCCGGAAAGCGAAAGGTCGTGGGTTCGAGTCCCATCGGAGCTAGTTGTGAGACGGGTCGATTTTTTCTAAATACTTCATTTTCCATTTTTCTATTATAAAAATTGCATTGTGAATGCAAAAAACTTAAAATTAAAATAACTTGCAATAGTAATTATTCATCTTTAGCGATTGCCAAATACCTGGAAAGGTATTTCTTTCGTGTGTGAGGGTAGTAATATCTCCACATTGATGAAATTAACGCTGACTATACAGCGAGTAAGAAGTATTGGATAAATTCGACGCTTCTCGTAACGACTCCGTAGCTCAGTGGTTAGAGCAGTCGCCCGGAAAGCGAAAGGTCGTGGGTTCGAGTCCCATCGGAGCTAGTTGTGAGACGGGTCGATTTTTTCTAAATACTTCATTTTCCATTTTTCTATTATAAAAATTGCATTGTGAATGCAAAAAACTTAAAATTAAAATAACTAAATAAATATTGATAAAACCGTAGACAGCTGGCTGTGGTGTCGTACATTTGTTATTATAATCAAATAAATACAATGGTGATATACAGAGATCATGTCACACTTTCTTATTTGCATATTATCCACTTGAAGAAATTGAAGGAAGATAGGTATTTATTTCTTAGTGCGATAACGAAGATCCGTTACTCTCTTTTACGAGGATTCTTTTGCACCATTCTTCTCAGAATGGGCGCCGGATTCCCGTAGTGGTAGTAGAGTCAAAGCCTTCTTGTAAGTAAAATAATAAATTGGTAGTTTTAGTATGCAACGCATAGTATTATAGAGATATTTTTTTAAGGAAGAACAAGATTATATAGTCGTCTCATATCATTGCCCCTAAAAAGGTTCCGAAACGTGTGAACATTTCTGAAGGTAAATAAACAAACAAATACTTAATGAAAGCGCTTAGGTAAGTACCTATATATCTGTTTTTGTTTTTTTTTCCTTAAGCAAAAACATTTTGTAATTAGCTAACCAATGCAGAACTGTAGGAATATAAGCAATAAAGCAAGTAAGTGTTGAATATTAAATCGTGGGATTTATTTGGTAACTTACAATACAACGCAGTTTCGAGTGAAGAAGAGAGAGACGCTACAGAGCGGCAAAAATGCGAACTACTTTAGGGTTGCGTTCAATTCATAACAATTACAGTGCAAAATGTTTGTAACATCAGTTTTGGCGAGAGTTGATACTCTACCTGACTGGAGGTAATTGCGACTGATTAGAGATTAATTAATCTAACTATGTCAGTTGTAATCGTGTTATTTTGTATGAAACCCAAGCAGCACCGCTACGATCGTATACTGAACAATAATGAGCACTTTTCCAGCTTAGGTAGCTTTAGTTTATGATTATGAGAACGAGAGTATTTCCTGCTTGGGGTACAGATGTAAACTTTGTATACGATGATGACTTTAATTGCTAATTTCTTTAATAGAACAGCGATCTTGAGTCCTGATTTAGACAAAATACTTTGTTCGCAGGCCCTGGGGCTTCGCTCTCTGACGAAGATTGAACGAGGAGCTGTTCGGATCCAGTTGAACGACCGGTTGTGTTACACTAACACCATAGACTGGAGCTCGATCGTCAGTGAGAATGACTTGCCTAACGTCAAAATTAGGGTAAGGACTAAGGACATCCATGATATTAATAACGACATACGATACGATCGAAAACATATTTGTTTTTATGTTTGCGATGATTATTGCGTTTTCTAAGTTCTATGCTTATTCAAACTTATTGGAGGAAAACCAACTCTTCTCTAACGGCGCCAGGGGCAATTCGAACCCCTTAAACGAATCGAATAAGAATTGCGATTATTGACATTAGGCTTACGAACGTTCCAATAATGCATTAACGGGATTTAAAGTAAGAAATAATAGCGTAAGCGTATCTTTTACAGTCAAATTACGACACTCGACTCTGTGGGTTGTGCCCCAACGCCCAGAGCCGCATGGAGGACCATAAGCAGTCGCAGAAGCAGTGCCCAGCCGACGCCAGCGGCCGCCTGCTCTGCTGGGACGACAAGCATTGCCAGAAAAGTTAGTAGATCCTATATCCAATCCATCACAGTCAAACTACGTCACATGACTCTGCGGCTGTGCCCCAACGCGCAGAGTTGCATGGAGGTCCATATATGCAGTCGCAGAATCAGTGCCCAGCCGACCGACGCCAGCGGCCGCCTGCTCTGCTGGGACAACAAGCACTGCCAGAAAAGTTAGTCCTATATCCATCACACCACAGCCGTCTCTATCGTCTTCTACAAGCCATGCTATGATACGGAACGGCAACATTGCTGTGAACTGGTTTACTCCTCTGAGTACTAAATCCTATGGAGGTGGCATACCTACGAAAAAGTGAGGTGTAAGTAAGTCACAATGTAAGAAAATCTTGGAATTCAATTTTAAACCACTTCTAATTCTCGTATTAATCGGTCCGTCAAAATCGGTCCAGCCGTTTCAGAGATTAGCCGGAACAAACAGACAGACAGACAAAAATTGTAAAACATGTCATTTTGGTGTATGTACCGTATATTTAATCATATGCACGTAGTAAAAAGCGGTTATTTAATGTTACAAACAGACACTCTAATTTTATTTATTTGTATAGATGTATAGAAGATATGCCATCTCCATAGGATTCAGTACTCGAAGTTTACTCGCTGTTTACCTGTCAAACGGTGCAAACGGTGTCAAATCGGTTCACTTAAAACTACGTTGCCAACTTTATGCGCATGGCTTGAAGAAGACGATAGAGATGGCTGTGATCACACTCAAACTACGTCACACGACTCTGCGACTATGCCCCAACGCGCAGAGCCGCATGGAGGACCATAAGCAGTCGCAGAAGCAGTGCCCAGCCGACGCCAGCGGCCGCCTGCTCTGCTGGGACGACAAGCACTGCCAGAAAAGTTAGTAGATCCTATATCCATCACACTCAAACTACGTCACACGACTCTGCGACTATGCCCCAACGCGCAGAGCCGCATGGAGGACCATAAGCAGTCGCAGAAGCAGTGCCCAGCCGACGCCAGCGGCCGCCTGCTCTGCTGGGACGACAAGCACTGCCAGAAAAGTTAGTAGATCCTATATCTATCACAGTCAAACTACGTCACATGACTCTGCGGCTGTGCCCCAACGCGCAGAGCCGCATGGAGGACCACAAGCAGTCGCGGAAGTGGCCGCCTGCTCTGCTGGGACGACAAGAACTCAAATAAATAAATAAATAAACTGTCAGAAAAGTGAGTAGATGTTATATCTATCACAGTCAAACAACGTCACACGACTCTGCGACTGTGCCCCAACGCGCAGAGCCGCATGGAGGACCATAATATATGCAGTCGCAGAATCAGTGCCCAGCCGACCGACGCCAGCGGCCGCCTGCTCTGCTGGGACGACAAGCATTGCCAGAAAAGTTAGTAGATCCTATATCCAATCCATCACAGTCAAACTACGTCACATGACTCTGCGGCTGTGCCCCAACGCGCAGAGCCGCATGGAGGTCCATATATGCAGTCGCAGAATCAGTGCCCAGCCGACCGACGCCAGCGGCCGCCTGCTCTGCTGGGACAACAAGCACTGCCAGAAAAGTTAGTCCTATATCCATCACACCACAGCCGTCTCTATCGTCTTCTACAAGCCATGCTATGATACGGAACGGCAACATTGCTGTGAACCGGTTTACTCCTCTGAGTACTAAATCCTATGGAGGTGGCATACCTACGAAAAAGTGAGGTGTAAGTAAGTCACAATGTAAGAAAATCTTGGAATTCAATTTTAAACCACTTCTAATTCTCGTATTAATCGGTCCGTCAAAATCGGTCCAGCCGTTTCAGAGATTAGCCGGAACAAACAGACAGACAGACAAAAATTGTAAAACATGTCATTTTGGTGTATGTACCGTATATTTAATCATATGCACGTAGTAAAAAGCGGTTATTTAATGTTACAAACAGACACTCTAATTTTATTTATTTGTATAGATGTATAGAAGATATGCCATCTCCATAGGATTCAGTACTCGAAGTTTACTCGCTGTTTACCTGTCAAACGGTGCAAACGGTGTCAAATCGGTTCACTTAAAACTACGTTGCCAACTTTATGCGCATGGCTTGAAGAAGACGATAGAGATGGCTGTGATCACACTCAAACTACGTCACACGACTCTGCGACTATGCCCCAACGCGCAGAGCCGCATGGAGGACCATAAGCAGTCGCAGAAGCAGTGCCCAGCCGACGCCAGCGGCCGCCTGCTCTGCTGGGACGACAAGCACTGCCAGAAAAGTTAGTAGATCCTATATCCATCACACTCAAACTACGTCACACGACTCTGCGACTATGCCCCAACGCGCAGAGCCGCATGGAGGACCATAAGCAGTCGCAGAAGCAGTGCCCAGCCGACGCCAGCGGCCGCCTGCTCTGCTGGGACGACAAGCACTGCCAGAAAAGTTAGTAGATCCTATATCTATCACAGTCAAACTACGTCACATGACTCTGCGGCTGTGCCCCAACGCGCAGAGCCGCATGGAGGACCACAAGCAGTCGCGGAAGTGGCCGCCTGCTCTGCTGGGACGACAAGAACTCAAATAAATAAATAAATAAACTGTCAGAAAAGTGAGTAGATGTTATATCTATCACAGTCAAACAACGTCACACGACTCTGCGACTGTGCCCCAACCCAACGCGCAGAGCCCGAGCCGCATGCATAAGGTCCACGAGCAGCCGCACAAGCATTGTCCCGCCGACGCCAGCGGCCGCCTGTCAGAAAAGTTTGTATTGGACTTGATTTTTAAAAAAAATTTAGGCGTCGAACACATCTCGCCCCCGCGGTCTTCCTTCTGCGGTCGCGTTCTGCGTTCAACGTTCACAGTTGCTTACACTGGCTTCTTAGTAGTTCCCATTTGAATGTATGAAGATTGCGCCCCCTGAATGGAACTCTGACAGAACGCGCGTTCAGTTTAACCACCACGGTCTGACTACATTTGTGTGTGTAGATTTCTAAGACACCGCATACAATACAGAGAACGCGGAACGCGGAACTCAGAACTCTGACCGCTAGACCGCCGCAGTGTGGCCGGCGGCTTTATTTATAGTTATAATATAAGTTATTAACTGATCTTATATACTCGTAGCAGGCATGTTTCACAATTTACGATTAAGTTCTTATTAATTTTAAAGTTTATTGGAATCCTTTATCTACTGCGCAGAAGAGAACTTTTAAAAAGAATTTTAAAACTATAAAAGAATGTGATATTGTTTTTAGTTTTCAAATATGACAGTAGCAGCAGCGATATTGGTGAAATGCCAAACATAATTTTTAACATATTTGTTTTGTAACAAGTGTGGTCCTTGTGGCAGTATGCCCGCGCGAGTGTGAGCCGTTCGGGTGCACGCCGGACAAGGAGTGCTGCCCGAAGACCTGCCTGGGTGGCTGCAGCGGCAACTCGTCGCGCGACTGCTACGTCTGCCGAAACTTCTCCATCGGCTACGACAAGGAGCGCCAGTGCGTCGAGAAATGCCCCGTCAACACCTATCAGGTGAGTCCAATGTCATCATTAAAATAGTGATGAAATACTGCAAAAAGACCTGCCTGGGTGGCTGCAGCGGCAACTCGTCGCGCGACTGCTACGTCTGCCGAAACTTCTCCATCGGCTACGACAAGGAGCGCCAGTGCGTCGAGAAATGCCCCGTCAACACCTATCAGGTGAGTCCAATGTCATCATTAAAATAGTGATGAAATACTGCAAAAAGACCTGCCTGGGTGGCTGCAGCGGCAACTCGTCGCGCGACTGCTACGTCTGCCGAAACTTCTCCATCGGCTACGACAAGGAGCGCCAGTGCGTCGAGAAATGCCCCGTCAACACCTATCAGGTGAGTCCAATGTCATCATTAAAATAGTGATGAAATACTGCAAAAAGACCTGCCTGGGTGGCTGCAGCGGCAACTCGTCGCGCGACTGCTACGTCTGCCGAAACTTCTCCATCGGCTACGACAAGGAGCGCCAGTGCGTCGAGAAATGCCCCGTCAACACCTATCAGGTGAGTCCAATGTCATCATTAAAATAGTGATGAAATACTGCAAAAAGACCTGCCTGGGTGGCTGCAGCGGCAACTCGTCGCGCGACTGCTACGTCTGCCGAAACTTCTCCATCGGCTACGACAAGGAGCGCCAGTGCGTCGAGAAATGCCCCGTCAACACCTATCAGGTGAGTCCAATGTCATCATTAAAATAGTGATGAAATACTGCAAAAAGACCTGCCTGGGTGGCTGCAGCGGCAACTCGTCGCGCGACTGCTACGTCTGCCGAAACTTCTCCATCGGCTACGACAAGGAGCGCCAGTGCGTCGAGAAATGCCCCGTCAACACCTATCAGGTGAGTCCAATGTCATCATTAAAATAGTGATGAAATACTGCAAAAAGACCTGCCTGGGTGGCTGCAGCGGCAACTCGTCGCGCGACTGCTACGTCTGCCGAAACTTCTCCATCGGCTACGACAAGGAGCGCCAGTGCGTCGAGAAATGCCCCGTCAACACCTATCAGGTGAGTCCAATGTCATCATTAAAATAGTGATGAAATACTGCAAAAAGACCTGCCTGGGTGGCTGCAGCGGCAACTCGTCGCGCGACTGCTACGTCTGCCGAAACTTCTCCATCGGCTACGACAAGGAGCGCCAGTGCGTCGAGAAATGCCCCGTCAACACCTATCAGGTGAGTCCAATGTAATCATTAATAGTGATGCAATACTGCAAGAAGACCTGCTTGGGTGGCTCTCTTTCGACCAGTCTCAAAATCTCAAGTCTCAAATCTTTGATATAACTTAGCAAGCGTTGTTATTTTAGATTGATTAACAAAAATATCTATGCATAATTAATAATTATCTCTTGACTGGCTGTTAGCACAGAATACTGTTAGTGCGTAGGTATACTACCTACATATTCAATGTTTAGTATAGCTATACGATGCTTAGCTATAGTGTGCCTTAAGCTCTAAACAACACAGTACTAATAAATATGCATAATTAAATTAACATTGCTATGACATTTAGAACATGAGCGAGAGGTTAATTAAATTAATACTTTGTAGTCTTTAGTACTTGTTTCGTCAGAGCAAAAAAGATACTGTACTGTAATCTGTATAGGGACAAATAATTTCTCATACTATTGTGTGTTCTTTTCCCATTCATATTTTGTCGCTATTTCGAATCTGTAATTTCCAGACCTACTTTTCAATGTGGATTATCTCTGTCTGGTTTTCTGAAAACTTTTCTGAAAAGAACTTTAGAATGCCGGGCTTATTAACCCGCCACTGGTGACGTGTATTTAACTTACACCGTTAATGACCCCGGTCTCCATGTTTTTTCAAAAACTTATAGTTCTAGCTACATTAAATCGGAAAGGTTATAAAATAAGACATTTAATATCAATAAAAACAAGCCATAAACATGAATCATATCTCTTTAATTAGCATTAGATAATCTCTTTGGATGCCTTAAGATTATGAGATATTTTAACAATATTTTTCAAAGTTAAGTAATTTATCAATAATCTTTGCCATATAGCATAAAATCAGCCTAAGTTAGTCTTATGGAGTTTCTTGCCGGTTCTTCTCCAAGGTCTCCCGCTGTAGGGTTTGCGAACCGATGGCGTAGCTTCTATGACGTTCACAAGTATTGTAAATAACAATCTAAATTGAATAAACAAATTTGAATCTTGAATCTTGAATCTATGACATTGGAAACATAAAATAAAAAAATGGTAGTACTTATACTTATACCAAAGAATAAAAAAATACTAAAATCACTCATTGGTGACGCCGCCGCCGGTCCCACGCATCGGGTTGGCGTTAGATCTCAGAAACGTGCGCCCGCGTCGCTGTCGCGGTGTGGGCTGCCGGTAAGGGACGTACAATAAGGCAGCTACTCAAAATCGTAATGTAATTCGATGAAAGATGTAAAATATATTCGCTATTTTAAAACTACCCGGTCTCACAGACATATACGTCACCAATGGCGGGTTAATAAAATGTCTGCTTAGCTAATGACTCATGAGTTTGTGTTTGTCTGTCTGTCAGTTGGCGCGCCGCTGTGTGACGGAGGTCGAGTGCCGGTCGATGCCGATTCCGCCGCCCGGCGCCGTGGACCCCAGCATCAATGCATACAAGATCCTCAACAACACCTGTGTCTACATCTGTCCCAGCGGTTACATGGAGGTAAGTATCGGACTAGTGTGTCCTTCTATTAGTTGGCGCGCCGCTGTGTGACGGAGGTCGAGTGCCGGTCGATACCGATTCCGCCGCCCGGCGCCGTGGACCCCAGCATCAATGCATACAAGATCCTCAACAACACCTGTGTCTACATCTGTCCCAGCGGCTACATGGAGGTAAGTATCGGACTAGTGTGTCCTTCTATTAGTTGGCGCGCCGCTGTGTGACGGAGGTCGAGTGCCGCTCGATGCCGACTCCGCCGCCCGGCGCCGTGGACCCCAGCATCAATGCGTACAAGATCCTCAACAACACCTGTGTCTACATCTGTCCCAGCGGTTACATGGAGGTAAGTATCGGACTAGTGTGTCCTTCTATTAGTTGGCGCGCCGCTGTGTGACGGAGGTCGAGTGCCGGTCGATACCGATTCCGCCGCCCGGCGCCGTGGACCCCAGCATCAATGCATACAAGATCCTCAACAACACCTGTGTCTACATCTGTCCCAGCGGCTACATGGAGGTAAGTATCGGACTAGTGTGTCCTTCTATTAGTTGGCGCGCCGCTGTGTGACGGAGGTCGAGTGCCGCTCGATGCCGACTCCGCCGCCCGGCGCCGTGGACCCCAGCATCAATGCGTACAAGATCCTCAACAACACCTGTGTCTACATCTGTCCCAGCGGTTACATGGAGGTAAGTATCGGACTAGTGTGTCCTTCTATTAGTTGGCGCGCCGCTGTGTGACGGAGGTCGAGTGCCGGTCGATACCGATTCCGCCGCCCGGCGCCGTGGACCCCAGCATCAATGCATACAAGATCCTCAACAACACCTGTGTCTACATCTGTCCCAGCGGCTACATGGAGGTAAGTATCGGACTAGTGTGTCCTTCTATTAGTTGGCGCGCCGCTGTGTGACGGAGGTCGAGTGCCGCTCGATGCCGACGCCGCCGCCCGGCGCCGTGGACCCCAGCATCAATGCGTACAAGATCCTCAACAACACCTGCGTCTACATCTGGCCAAGCGGATATATGAAGGTAATTTGTCTATTGGAGTAGCACGTCTGTCTGGCAGTTGACAGTGTACGAGTGCTGGTGACTGACGAACTATTCCAATTCATTTTCACCCTTTACATATTGGACCTTAAGGTGCAAGGTGGAGTTAACTCAGTAAATTGAAGATTTTAATATAATTTTAAAATATTTTAATATCTCTTAGAACGCTGATCAGATCAGGTGTTTGTGTATAGCGATCTGAATCTCCTCCATTCACTCCCTGGATGGTTATCATCAGATCACAGCTAGGTCAATGCTTGGCGGAGAAACGAGGCTTCAAAGACACCTCGTTTGTATGAAAATCAACTGTTGTCTTTAATTATCTGACCGCCGCTGTATTGTCTTCTGTGATTCGCAGGAAGGCGACAAGCGCACTGCCCGCTGCACGTCGTGTCCGGGCGCGCGCTGCAAGCGGGAGTGCAACGGAGCGCGGATCGACTCGGTCGCCGCCGCTGAACAGTTCCGCGGGTGCACGCACGTGCGGGGCACGCTGGAGATCACGCTGCGGACTACTGGGGGTCAGTACAGACTCTGTCTTATGAGAGCTTTCATTCACGATGACAGATATCGGCATTAAGGCGCTACTACCAGGGGGGGCTCACTCCGCAATTCAATCGTTTACGCGCTGTCTACCGCGAGGTAGAGAAATCACGGGTGTCACGCGCGCTCAGTTGTGCATGCGAGAAAGAAGTTACCTAAGATAGTTTACTTTCGCCACACTTTCGCGCCAAAACACAAGTGTGTTAACTTGTTGTTTTACCCATAGCAAAATGCGTAATATTAAACATTATTATTGTGCGGCCTTCGGTTGTCTTAACAACGACAGAAAGAGACCGGACTTAAAATTTCATAATCTTAGAAAACCTGAAAGAAGGTTTTTTTTGTGTGACTATACTGTCTTATTCTATAAGTATCTATAATACTTAATGATCCGAATATTTGATTTAAGGAGCCCGCCCCACCTTAGCATAGGTATACGACGAAAATAAAAATCGACAAAGTGATTCTCGCTTTGCAGCGTGACGCTAGCGCTCATCGCCGTGGCAACCGTGCCGTGCGTGGCCCGCGGCGCACATAGGAACTACGCGGACGCGCGCTGCGCCCGCGCTGTTACTACCTACTTACTTACCTTAGCTTGTTCTCACTTCACGATAGACGTTATCGAATAACTACGCTAACATCAACAATATGTACACTAAACTAAGGTAGGTACCTACCTACTTAATATACGTAAATATTTCGATCGAGTAGCTGTAGCCCTTTAAAAATAGGTACCTACCTACCAAATTACAAAATATAGCTATTTTCTGTCTTAGAATAATATAATAATTGTGAATGCTCTAATAACCACTAAGCTACGGAGTCGTTACGGCCTGGCCTGGCCAAAAAATTGCGCGGCAGCGACACGGCGACGAGCGAATTGCGCAATCATTGCGCGCTCGCAACAGACGCCTAATCAAATAAGTCAATGAGACGCACCAACCGATGCGTAATTCGCTCGTCGCCGCGCATGTTCGTTGCCAGGCCGTAAGAGTATTCGCCCGGACAGTGAAAGGTCATGGGTTCGAGTCCCATCGGGGCTAGTTGTGAGACGGGTCGACTTTTTAGCGACTCCGTAGCTTAGTGGTTAGAGCATTTGCCCGGACAGTGAAAGGTCATGGGTTCGAGTCCCATCGAAGCTAGTTGTGTCGACTTTTTCTAATACCTACCTACTTAATTAAAAAAATTTTCAGTAAGTAAGTAACAAAAATTGCACAGTGAATGCAAAGAAGTAAAAATAAAAATTCTAAGCTTTCTGTATTTAAAAATCATTTGCGCTATTTGTAATTCCTTTTACTTACTTCGTCGTTACATTGCAGTCGCCTCGACCCTAGTGCGGCAACCAAGACCACCCAAAACCAATTTGGCTTAAGCGTTTCCGAGTAATAGAACCGTATAACGTAAAGCTACGGTTCAATTTCGCTTGTAATGAACGGTAAATTAGTTAGGCAGGCGTGCGGGTGCAAATTATTTTAGACCTAATTGTCGCGTGGAGAAGATTGATAATTCATTGTACCTGTTTCGGAAGTGAACCTTCTGCTACAAATATTATTCTGTGCTACTACTCGGAAAAAGTATGGACTTCTTGATATAAAACTATAGGACGGTTAGAGTTGTTACAAATCTGTTAATAAGATACTTATCTATTTCTTCATACCTTTATCTAGATTCGTATAATTTCGGAAACACGATTTTATGATTTTTCTTTTTCTTTTCGAAAAGACTTCAAAAAAATACGAAAATTCAAGATTATTCTTAAATGGGGTTACATATACTATTGGAAATTGGTTTAATTAGTGGACACCAATAATAGGTATTTAGAATCATGTAGAAGCATATTTAAAATCACAAAACAATCATCGCACATTCCCTATATCAGCATTTTATAATTTGAAAAATGGAAAATGGAGTATTTTAGAAAAAATCGACCCGTCTCACAACCAGCTCCGTTTTGTTTATCATTTTTTTCTTAAATACTTAGGTACTTCATTTTCCAATTTTCAACAATAAAAATTGCATTGTGAATTAAAAAAAGTAAAAATTTAAATAATTTTATTTTTATTAAATAATTATTGTATTTATATTGCTTACACAATCAATTTCCTAAGTTCCCTATATTCCGTGCTCCTAGGTATATACATTATATCTTGCATCCTATAAGTAAAGAGCTAATCAGTGTTTCTATCAAGATCGTCATCATTATCATCTTGGGTGCCCCGTAAATTTTAGTGGTCCTTCGAGCCGGATATGAACCAGCCACCTATGGATGTTAAAATTAAATTTGCTTAATGTTATCTTATCACTGGTTCTTAAAATATAAATAAAAGCAAACTCAAAAGATTTATTAAACTATTTCTAAAATTGCTTCTTTTTAACAAACAGGTAACACAATGGCTGCCTTAGAAGCATCACTGGGGGAAATCAGGGAGATTGTGGGAAGCTTGAAGGTGACGAGATCATACACGCTGATCTCGCTGATGTTCTTGAAGAGTCTCAAAACTATCATTGGTGTACCGACGGAAAACAAGTGAGTACAGTCAAATATGTAATAGCAACAAGTTATTAACCTTTTTCACTTCAAGGAATACAGGAAATATTTTTGTGTTCGTTTGTTTGTACCTATGTTTGTCTAAGGCCTCATTTCCACCTGCAAGTAAGTCTTCTGCGATAAATGTCTGACAGTCTGTCAAGGCTTACTTGCAGGTGGAAATGAGGCCTAAGTCTACAAATTGTATAACAAATCTTTCCTCTTTATAATATTAGATAAACTCAAAATCTGAGAACCGGGAACGGCGCGGGTAAAACCGCGGGGAGCGATTTGTTTCGGATACACAGAATTAAATGAGACTTCCCACAGAAATATCTGACCCGGTGGTGGAGAAATCTTTACATTACAATACAAAATAAAATTAATTACAATACAAAATAACTTCATTACAATACAAAATAAGCTAAGTATATTATGCGATTTTTTTCTGTTTTTTTTTTCTAATACTTACTTCATTTTCAATAATAAAAATTGCATTGTGAATGCAAAAAAAGTTAAAGTAATTTTACAAAATAAGCTGTCAAAAAAGACTGTCGGCTATCAGCAGTATATCAATTTCTTTTGTTCCAAAATTACCACCGCATCAGATAAGACAAGACAAGTACCTATTCCATTCTCTGAAAGTTTATATTTAAAAAATACCATGATCCTTATCCATTTATTTAGTTACCTAATACCTATGCTATGTGATTTGCTATCTTAAAATTTTCCCTATAAGATGATCATTAATTTTAGGGGTCAAGCATTACACGTATTCAACAACCCGAACTTGGAGATACTGTGGGACTGGTCGACATTCGGCGACCTGAATATCACTGGCGGCAGACTTTACATACACCTCAACCCAAAGCTCTGTTACTTCCAAATACTGCCGCTGCAGCGGATGAGGCACCCGAGGTTGAATTTCACGGAAATCGAGGTATCCGAAGACAACAACGGTGATCAGGCATCATGTAAGTCGAGTTATCTTAGGTCCTGTTTGAGTAATTGAGTAGTTCTGCGCTCTTAAGTTTTAATGACGTTAATGAAATATACTATTTTAAAAGCAGTGTGTGTAACAGTGTTTTGTCACTATCAGTATCCAAAAAAAAATACTTTTCTGTCTGGTTCCTTTATTTTCGTTTAGCTGTCATAATAACAATTACGGATAGGCATATGAATCTTTCCCATTTCAATATTATGCTAAAAAGTTGAATTTGATTGCCAGGTTCCCCAAAAACGCTCCAGGTAACAGTGAAGTGGCTTCGTTACGACGCTGCCCTGCTCCAGTGGGATACGTACTGCGTGTCGGACATCCGCAAACTGCTCGGCTACTCCATATACTACATCGCCGCCGACCAGAACGTCACGCTGTACGGCCAGCGCGACGCCTGCTCCGACTCGTAAGCATAATATGTATATGTAGGTACATAATACCTGCTCCATTGGGACACGTACTAGTGTCAGAGATCCGCAAGCTGCTCGGCTACTCCATATACTACATCGCCGCCAACCAGAACGTCACGCTGTACGGACAGCGTGACGCCTGCTTCGACTCGTAAGCATAATATGTATAATATGTAGCTACATAATACCTGCTCCATTGGGACACGTACTGTGTGTCTGACATCCGCAAACTGCTCGGTTATTCCATATAGGTACTACATCTCCGCCGACCAGAACGTCACGCTGTACGGCCAGCGAGACGCCTGCTCCGACTCGTAACCATAATGTATATTATGTAGCTACATAGTACCTGCTCCATTAAGACACGTACTAGTGTCAGACAACCGCAAACTGCTCGGCTACTCCATATACTACATCGCCGCCGACCAGAACGTCACGCTGTACGGCCAGCGCACGCCTGCTCCGGCTCGTAAGCATAATGTATATGTAGCTACATAGTACCTGCTCCAGTGGGACACGTACTGCGTGCTTCGATCAACAATAGTACTAGATGAAGGCTCATGAACTAAATGAAAACTTTATATGGCCAGACCGACTATTTTTTAAACGGAGAAAATGGTTACGAATATTACGATCTTACATTATAAATGACAGGAACCGTTCCAAGTTTGAAATACCTTAGTATTATTGACACTGTCTAAATAATCCACTTATAAATACTCTCAAGTGGGAGTATACGCTCGGCCATATCTGTCACTCCACCTATGTATCTAGAACTAGGTGTTATTGTTGATCGAAGACTGCGTGTCAGATATCTGCAAGCTGCTCGGCTACTCCATATACTACATCGCCGCCGACCTGTCACGCTGTACGGACAGCGCGACGCCTGCTCCGACTCGTAAGGAAAATAGCTTTGAAATTATGAGTAACCCCTAGCCTGCACCACGCACCACCAATAAAGTTTATATTATTATGAATGACGTTCTAAAACAGATAATGTCTTAGACTAAATTCAGTCGTTTGACCCACATAGGTTGGTGGAACGTGGTATTTTGCCACATCTACCACTCTATACTTAGACCACTCATTGGAAGGTAATAATTACATTTAAAAAACTTAAAGACATCGTCTATGCTTACTTTTTTTAATCTATCATTTGACGCCGACGTCGATAACTATATACTTTGTTACTTTTACTTCAATGTAGCATAGATCCTATGACAGCTCATTCGTGTAAAGCAAAACGTTCTTTATATTGGAATAAAACTCAAGAAAATCAGCAGTAGACATTTTTTTATGCAAATGATGCTAAACCCTCTTCTTTGTTCAGAAACAATTTTTTTTTCCTTTGCACGAAAATGGGCTGTCATAGGAACCATGTTACATTGAACAAGGTATAGCAAAGATTCAAACTTTTTATCCTCTGGGAACATCGCGCGAGAAGATGCGAATAGCACAATCTAGGCGTGTGCGGCTGGGAGAGAAGTTTACGGGGTACTTTACTGCGGCTTACTTCACGGTAGCCATTTAAAAATCGCGTTGTACCCATTTGAAAATTATATAAGTACGAGGATATAGACACCATTTAACCGACCTTTTCGTTTCAGATGGAACGTCCTCGACGTGACGATAGACGAAGCGCGCGGGCACAACTCAACCAACGAAGACCAGAACCTGATAACAGACGTGTGCAACCTTCAGAACCAGCCCCAGTTCAAGATCATCCGCCCGCTGATACCGTACACCCGGTACGCGGCGTATGTCAAGACTTACACCACGCAGCAGGACAAGATGGGCGCGCAGAGCCCTATCATCTACTTCAGAACGCTGCCAGGACGTAAGTTTATTGTGCAAATAGGCTATACCTACAGAGATACCTACAGAGATAAAAGTTGCTGCTGTTCAGATAATTGATTAATTCTTGCTCTCTTCATCTCAACTATCCTCAAATGTCTTCTATACTAATATTATAAAGAGGAAAGATTTGATTGTTTGTTTGTTTGCATCGAATAGGCTCCGAAACTAATTGTCTAATTTCGAAAATTCTTTGACCATCAGAAAGCTACATTCTTCCCGAGTGACAAAGGCTATATTTTATCCCGATATTTCCACGGGAACGGGTACCACGTGGGTAAAACCGCGAGGATCCGCTACTAGACTTTATAGAGATGAAAAGTCCTGTTCAGATAATAATTGATTCATTCTTGCTAATGAGATATTTCACCAACATCTCAACTATATCCTAATATGTCTTAATTAAAGAATATTTTTTTTAGTTTATGTAATTTTTTACGTTTTTGTCACTGGCTATATCCACTGCAGTTCATGAATTCCCATCTTTAAAAGCATTTATCCATAAGCAGGCCTATTTCACTCCCCGTGTCGGCTCGAAAACGCGGCGGCAACGCCGGCGTTGTAAATCCATAGAAATTAGGTCCGCAAAAGAGCTAGAATATATGCGATAGAAAGAGATGCAACGACAACGGCCGTTCGTAATTTGCCTGCGCCGTACAAGCTGAATTCTACTTTATTGCGTTATAGGTAGAGTTGCTATTTAATTAAATGACTTAGCGGAGTGAACTATCTGTAACATAGTAACAATTTAGTAATCTGTGCCATAAGTTAAAACTGTCATTATCCTACTATCCTAATATTATAATGTGAATGTTTAGATGTTTGGTGCTCAAACACGTAAAAACGGCTGAACGGATTTGGTTAAAATTTGGGACACATATACTTTGTAGTCCGGAGAGGAACATAGGCTACTATTTATCCAGGAAAAATCTCACATTCCCGCGGGATAACGTCGTTTAGCTTACGCGGGTGAAGCCGCGGGCGGAAAGCTAGTAAATTATAAATCACATACCCCACCCCCTTATTCCAAAACGTGGACTGAAGTTAGACCTGGTTTATAAATGATGCGAATTCTGTCTTTCATTTAGAAAATGAAAGTGAGAGCACCAGTTCTAAACCAGACTATTTTAGTCCACGTTTTGGAATAAGGGGGATATAGTCCTGCTTGATAACGGTTAAATATTACGGCGTAGGTCCAAGTCCGCCTGCCGGTCTTACGGTGGAGTCGACCGGGCCGCACACGGTGAAGATCAAGTGGTCGCCGCCCGTGATGCCCAACGGCACCATCACGCTGTACCACGTCAAGATCCAGGCCAACAGCTACAACCGGCCCAAGATACTTGCCTGGCGGAACAACTACTGCGGCAACCGTAAGTAAACTAGCTTAGCAAATGGCAACAAGATAACTATTTTAATTTTTACTTTTCACAATGCAATTTTTATTAGGTACTTATTGAAAATGTGAAATATTAGAAAAACTAACGTAAGTTAAAACTGTTGAGATTTTGAATTATTTTTATGCATTCACAATGCAATTTTGTAAATATAGAAAAAAATGTGAGAGTAAAAAACCACGAGCCCTATAAGTAGTAGTAGTATCCCGCCTGAAAGTTACTTATGGGGCTCGTGGTTTTTTTACTATCACATTTTTCCTATGGCTACAAGATGTTATCAAATATTTTCTAGATCACTTCAGGATCTATAAAAGCCAAAAAAACTTGGAATATCAAAGTAGGTATTTTCTGCTTCTCTCTGTAATCTTAAGTTCCACTAGCATCTTCATAATTTATTTGGACATCGCATTTAAAGCCCCATTGCGGGCCTTTGTATAACACATATGAACTTTGCCGACAGGGTCTACAATTCAAAGTAAAGAAGTTAACATACTATCAGACTAGACTGTCATGCCGAAAGAAACTCAATCATGGTTTTTTTTCTGTAGCCAACGCATTAGCGAACATAATAGCGGGCCGCGGCGAGATAGCCCCAGACAAGGAGGAAGCGAAAGCCACCGGCGAGGTGAAGAACGGCTCCTGCTCATGCAAGGAAGAGGAGCGCGGTACCAAGTTCACGTCGCGCGCTGAAGAGGAACGCGATGAAACCATCAACTTTGAAAATGAACTGCAGAATGGGGTAAGGAGATATACATATAATGATTTTGTATGTCGGTCCAGTCTACGTCAACTTCTTTTTGCTGGTAAATCTACTAAACCCTGACTTTAAAGAATTTCTAAGAAAAGCTGCGATAGTTGAAATCCGCAAGCTAAGCTGCTCGTGTAAAAATCACGAATCTGGGATACAGAATGGTGCCCAAATCTTAGTTTTAGCTGCAATGCAACTCTCCGACTTCGGCTGGAAAATTTAATAGTAGGAACAAGTATCAATAGACTATAAAAGTTATTCTGAACGAAGTGACAAAAAGTGTTGCATAGTATAATATAATAACTGAACTATCTTTATTGGTCCTTTCCCCAAGTCAAAGTCAAAGTAAAAAAAAAATTTACATAGATTAAATAAAATAAATGCTTATGAATCGTCCAACATTTTTTACCTGCCACCTGTTATGGACATCTTTTAACTGACAATAAAAACAGGCGAAAAAAACTCATCAGCTTTAACCGAAGCCGCATTTACAAAATAATTATGTCCCCAGGTGTACATAAAAACAGAAAGATCCAGCCGTGAGAAGTACTCGGAAAACGCAGGCAACGTGCGCGCGCGGCGTTCCATCGACTTGACCCTGAACAGCATGCTGGTCATCCTCATGGAGAACTCGGACCCCGTGCTCGGACTCAACTACACCAACAAAACAGACGAAGACGGTAAGCATAATCTGCTTCTCACGCCCTTGCGGATTCCGAATACAACCTCATTCTTTACGCTTCTCGTTAACAATAGTCTTAGTAGAACGTAGAAGAAAAGATTGTACGCGTAGTCCGCAAGTCCCACGTAACTGTGGATCCATTACTTACGCGTCACTGCAATCATAACGACCATTAACGCCATCTTGAAGCGTATCTCTCTATGCTTGTTCTTCATCTTTGTCATGCTTGTATCACGAACCTCATCACGTCCATATCAACATTTTCTTTTCAGCAACATGCAGTCACAACGAGCCTAATGTTTGCGTCGTAAAGGACAATAGTACAGGTTACAACCACAGAACTATTTGTTTTATGTCACGGGTATCCGGTTGCTGCATGCTCTATCATCTCACAGATGAACGAACCGATTTCACTTAAGCATATTTTTTTTTCATTTTCTTATACTGGATGAGCGAAGCGATTGACGCATGTTTTCATTGAGTAGAGTAACTTTGATTTGCATGAGTTTTGTAGAGTATGGTATTGCATTCACATATTGCTGCGCTCATCTGGCTGTTTTATTTGACAGTTGCATGTAGTAATTTTATTCTATCTAACTAAAGTAGTATATTTAATTCACTTAGTTATAATTATATTTTTAATCATTATTATCATGTGTTTTTCATATTAGGATGGTATGAGGAAGTTTTAAATGAAAAGTTGTTTGAACTGTGTTTTGAATGATTGGTTTCAAAGTGATTCTTATTGATTTTTCTGATTTCGACATTGTTTTCACAATGCAGGAAAATAGTTCGGATTCTTCAACTGACACTAGTCGATTGTATTCGAAACAACCATTTTATTTTTAAATTAATTATACTTATTTCATTCCGATTGAAGAAAAGAGTATAACACTTATCTTTATTTGCAACCCATACTTATAAACCCTTAAAATCATTAGGCGTATTAACGTAGCCTTCGTCTCCCCAGGATACGTGCACTCCCTGTACTATAAGTTGTCGAGCAACACGTCGCTGCTGACCGTGCACGACATGCGCCACTTCACGTGGTACACGGTCAACGTGTGGGCCTGCCGCCAGCGCGAGGAGAACGAAGAAGACACTGCGTATTCCGAGCAGTGGTGCTCCAAGCGAGCGTTCAACACCTTCCGCACCTTGGAACTTGGTAAGTGTACTATCAGGCGTCTGTCACTCGATGTACTTGCGCGAAACTCTCGCCCGCACCTCCGGCGGGCGGTGCAAATCCATAGAAATTAGGTCCGCAAAAGAGATATATGCGATAGAAAGAGATGCAACGAGTGGCCGTTCGTAATTTGCGCCGTACAAGCTGAAATCCACTTTATTGCGTTATAAGTAGTTAGAGTTGCTATTTATTTAAATGGCTTAGCGGAGTGCAGTATCTGTTACGTAGTAACTATTTAGTAATCTGTGGTGAATATAGTAGCGATATGTCCAAACTGCGGTGCCTGTAGGTACTATGAGTTGTCAGTCAAGCAATACAACGCTTTTGACCGTGCATGACATGCGTCACTTCACGTGGTACACGTGGTGAGAACGGACATGACACTCCGTATTCTGAGCAGTGGTGCTCCTAGCGGACGTTCAACACCTTCCGCACGTTGGAACTTGGTAAGTGTACTAGTGGCGATACGTCCAAACTGCTGTGCCCGTACTATCAGTTGTCGAACAACACAACGCTGCTAACTGTGCACGACATGCATCATTTCACGTGGTACACTTAGTGAGAACGGACATGACACTCCGTATTCCGAGCAGTGGTGCTCTAAGCGAGCGTTCAACACCTTCCGCACCTTGGAACTTGGTAAGTGTACTAGTGGCGATATGTCCAAACTGCGGTGCCTGTACTATGAGTTGTCGAGCAACACGACGCTGCTGACCTTGGTGAGAACGAACAAGACACTCCGTATTCCGAGCAGTGGTGCTCCAAGCGAGCGTTCAACACCTTCCGCACGTTGGAACTTGGTAAGTGTACTAGTAGCGATATGACCGAACTGCGGTGCCTGTACTATGAGTTGTCGAGCAACACAACGCTGTTGACCGTGCACGACATGCGGCTCTTCACACGGTACACTGTCAGCATGAGGAAAACGAACAGGGCACTGCATATTCCGAGCATTAATGCTTAAGGTGTATCGATGAGCTCAGTGGCGCCGCCAATGGAAATAAATCAATTGAATTTTATTAAAGGCTTGGATTAAAAGTTTCGGTTATTTCGCGCAGGTGAAAGAGTGGAATGTATTTTATAAATATACTTTTGAAAACTCAAACTTACGCAATAAGTCGTGAATCTCAATAGTGCCAAAGGTGGCCACATTTGGCAATATCGAGATCCATAACTTGGTGCGCATATTTGAGGCCATGAAAAAACAATTAAAAATTGCATTTTGCTCTTCTATTTGCGCGAAATAACCGAAACTTTTAATCCAAGCCTTTAATGAAATGCAATTGATTTATTTCCATTGGCGGCGCCACTGAGCTCATCGATACACCTTAAAGCGAGTGTATGTACTAGTAGCGATATGTAAGATTAATGGTAAAAACTCAGGTTAAGGTTAAGGTTATACAGTCACTGATGACTTTATTAGATTGTCATCATAAGTAAAAACTCATGATAAACTGATACTGGATACGCAAAGAAGGTGTGCTGATAAATCATTTCGTTCACAGCTAACGCGGACGTAGTAACGAATCTGCAGGCCGAGGTGCTGCCGTCCAACAAAACATTGCCCGACGTGAACGTAACGTGGAAACCACCGCCCAATCCCAACGGTTTCGTCGTCGCGTACAACGTGCATTACACGCCCATTGAGGACTCTAATCGGGTAAATAATACATTTATGTTTCAGCTTTATTAATCAGTTCTTAGTAACGTTTTTTACTGTGTTATTTATTACATGTTTAGGCGAGGGATTTAAAAAAAATGCTCCAAATCAATCTAAAGGTTACGATCGTTTTGGATGCGTATATGAAAACTTACGATCGAAATCATCCAAATTGACGTGCACATACGTAAGACTACCTCGCACCCAATCTGCGCTCACCCACAAGTGCTATGTAAGGTTTGGATCAATCGTGCGTGCTTGCGCGAGTAATAGTACATTACAGCCGAGGACAGGTAAGTAAGAAATTACATTGTCGAGGATGGTTTGAAGCACGAGCCGCAGGCGAGGGCTTTAATCATTCGAGGCAAGGCAACATAAATTCCAACGTAAATTTCTTCGATTAGTAAATTTTAGATGTCTTCGCGCGAAACGATCTTATGAAGAATCTGCAAAAAAATATTCTCTTTTATCTCTTAAAAAAAGAAGATTACTTGCTGACCAGGCTATTCTATATAATATTTGTCATAATAAATATGATTGTATTGATATTCTTAATCAGATATATTTTAAAGTACCAAATAGACTTCCCCGTAAGGCTAATACTAAGACGAACCATTTCTTTTCCCCGCGAACTACTAAAACTAATGCAGGCAAGCGAGCTCCGTTAAGGCGTCTGATGCACACTTATAATGAACTATTATCTTGTGAACTAGATATTATGCACGACAAATCCCAAAATGTTTTTAGAAATAATGTTTTAAAAATTCTTAGTTAAATTAATTTAAAAAGGAGGTAAACTTATATTTTGTACCGTATAATATAAAAATAAAAATGTTATATAAGTTATTAGATTAGCAATTACTTCATGCAGATATTTTTGTGGATAACGGTGTTGACTGTACAAATACCCAAAGAACCGATCAATGTGCTGTGTGTATGTAATCTCTTTGTTCAGTTGTTTGTTGTCCTAAATAAATTTAAAAAAAAAAAAAAAAAAGGCAATTTGCTTACCGTACAAGGCTTGTATAGTGCTTTTCTCAAGAAATGCGAGGAAATAAAAAAAACTGTTTAACTAAACAATATTTATTAAAATTTATATCACACATGTTCGGGCAATTATTAAATGTAAATGTTGTTGTTTTCCCGGGCACACTTATGTATAAATCGCCCATAATAATATTATTTTAATGATGTATCATTAAAAATACGCCAACAACACAGATTCCGAAAACGTATGCGCCTTTTCTTACTTCTCCAAATCAGATCGTAGGTTTTCATATGTCTTTCTTTTGATTTTGCTGGCAGTAAGTTTTCTATTATTCATTTTGCTTCTGCTCTCAAATTTGGTGAAGTAGGTAAGTACATACAATGTCTGTATATGTTTCATTGGCAGAACTCATTTTGATAATTTGTTACACAATAAAAATAAACTGTATTGATTTCAAATCTGAAATCAACCGCTGAACGCTGAAAATCATTCCCGCCGTTTTTTTAATATTGGTTTGTGAGGCCAAGTGAAACGGTCATACAGCCTATTGATACTTACTACTTGCTACTAAAATGCGCAACTTCAATACCCGCTTCCGGGCGGTAGATGGCGCTGTACATATTTCCCATACAAAATTACTCGTAAAGGATATTTTGTCTATGATAAATCTCATTTTGTTTTTTCGATTGATGTTCGTGCTAAGGGTACATAGCGCTTACAATACAAAGTAATATACTCTGTGCGCACCGTATTAAAAAAAAGTTAACCTAATTATGATATAATAATTACCTAATAATAATAATGTGGCTGTATGGTGCAAATGTCCCTTTGCTTTTTCTGTTTTTATACACAGAAATAACGAAAGAAAAAATAAAGAAAAAAAGTTGGTAATAATATCTTTGGGTAGTACCTAAAATCAGTGCAGTAAGTAAGTTCTGAAATTCATTACTGCAGTGATTTTCAAATTTAGAATGTTTACCTCGGAAAAGTGCCACGTACTGCATTCTTTTCTCAAATATAATATTAACATTTCAGAGCGTAAGTGTGAAAAATTTGTAATCTCGTATGACTACGCGTTTGTAGTGAGAGCCTTAAACTTTTTTTTTATTTGTAAATGATTTTTAGATAATTTCAGAATATAGTTAAGGTTTATAAGTATTTTATTGTCATCAATTTTTATGTATTTATTTTCTCTTAAAAATTACCTGTTGTACCATTCTAAATATCATGCGCAGCAAGTACTCTTCGGCGTAGCACTTTTTTATCTAAATGTCAAAATTACAATTATTTTGCATTTAGACGAGAAACTAATAGGTATTTTTAACCGACTTCTAAATCAAAAAGGAGGAGGTTCTCTATTCGTCTGTATGTATGTTTTTTTTTTTTTTTTTTTTTTTTTTTTTATGTATGTCCACCGATTACTCGAAGACGGCTGAACCGATTGAAATGGTTCAAACGTTATTACATCAGGTTGGTTTCCAAGTTGGTCCCATTTTTTGAAATTTTGAAATCGGTTCAGTAGTTTTCAGGAAATCTTGAAAATACTGTCGTTTTCGTCACCACTTTAAGTGAATTTAATACGTATCTTTAGGCATAACTTCTTTGTTTATAAACCGATTTAGATGATTCTTGATCACGCACAATTGTGATGACCACATCTACTGTGTTCCACAGTTTATTGAAACGAAGGTTTCTCATGCAAAATTAAGTAAATTAAGCTAGTCCTACCTTACTAGAAAATAGTGTCCGTAATCCAGGGGGGCTGAACGTTGTCTCGCCGGCGCGCGCCTGGCAAAACGATCTCCACACAACCCCCGATGGGAAACTCTTACAGCTAACACCCTTATAACTACACAATGCCCTAATAGGCAGCTAAAACTTTCCCGGCGCTTTTCAAAGCGAACACACACGGGTCACAAGTCCGTACCCCGACCGGAGCCCTAGTAGGTGCAAAACGAAATCTCGGTCCCAATACGGGTAGGTAACTGGCGCGGCACGTCGCTACAGAAACACACAAACTTGCCTCTCGGCTGCGTACGGCCAACTGAGCGCGAGTTGCGCGGACGGTGGTTGGCGGCGCACCCACGAATGAACGTGAATGAATGAATCACGCGCGGCGTGAACATCCCCCCGTCCCGGACAGTAGCAAACTGTCCGCCAACTCAATCTAAGGGCAGGCGAGAGAGGGTAGCGATCGCTCGCTTCAAAACAGAGTCCCCCACCAGGACCTCGGCAAACCTGGGCACACCATCCGACCCCGGATGAAGCTGAACAATGCGTCCTAAACGCCAGCGGAGGGGCGGCAGGTTTGGATCCTTTACCAACACGAGGTCTCCAGTCTTGGGTGGGGTCGTCCTATCCGACCACTTAACGCGTTGCTGCAAAATGTGCAAATACTCCAGATGCCAACGGCGCCAAAAACTCTGCGTAAGCTGCTGGAGCAATTCAAATCGCGAGAGCCGTCCGGAGGGCACTTCGGAATAAGGATATTCCGGCAAGGCGTTAAGCGGTCTGCCAATCAAAAAATGGCCCGGCGTAAGGGCCTCTAAATCATTCGCGTCCGAAGACAACGGACACAACGGACGCGAGTTGAGGACCGCCTCAACCTTACAAAATACGGTCGCGAGTTCCTCAAACGTGAGGACCGTCTCCCCAATAACGCGACGAAGGTGAGTTTTAGCGGCCTTTACAGTTGCTTCAAAAATCCCTCCCCAGTGGGGGCAGGATGGCGGGGAGTACTGCCATCGTACCCCTCTGCGAGAGAGTGTGGATCCGATCTCAAAATTATTCCTATCCAAAAATTCACAAACTTCCTTTAAATACCTATCGGTGCCCTTGAAATTGGTTCCACAATCGGACCTTATTAACGACGGCATTCCGCGGCGAGACACAAAACGATTCAACGTGGCTACAAAGGCTTCTGTGGTGAGGGCACTAACCACCTCCAGGTGGACCGCTTTAGTGGCCAAACAAACAAATACACACAAGTAAGCCTTTTCCGTTCTAGCATTACGAAGCCGCGATGTCTTAACGGTAAATGGCCCCGCAAAATCCGTTCCAACTCCTGAGAAGGGCATCGATTCGTTCACCCGATCGGCAGGCAAATCACCCATCTGGGGCTGCATCGTATCGGCGCGCAAACGATAACACGGGAGACAACGAAAAATAACGGATCGGATTATTCTCCGCGCTGACAAAATCCAGAACTCTCGTTGGAGGAGCGCGGTCAAAGCATTACAACCGGCATGAGCATTCTTTACATGTCGGTCTGTAATCAACAGTCTAACTAACGGTCCATCCTTGGGGAGCAACAAAGGGTGGCGTGATCCGTACGGCAGGTTGGTATGTCTGAGCCTACCTCCGAAACCGCAGCAATCCGGTACTGTCCAAGAAGGGATTCAACCGCACCAAGGGTCCCTTCAACTTGGACTTACTTGAGCGCAGGGCTTTCAGCTCCGGTTCAAACTCTCGCTGTTGCGTCACTCGCAACCAATGCAACAGAGCGTCTTGCCGCTCTTGTGGGGCGAGGACCGGAGACAACGATTTCTCCTGAGGCTGGCGACAATTTCGCACAAAGCGCCTCATCCAAGCAGTCACGCCGAGCAACTTATCAAGAGAACTGTAGCGGTCTAACAAAAACTCCATCTGCGGAGCCGCCACCGTCTCCACGGCGTGAACACGCATGCCTAGGTCTGGGACTCTGGCCACAGCCGGGGTGGCAGGCCATGAGCGCTCAGGCCGTAACAACCATGATGGACTCCACCATAGGTGGTGGTCCACTAACTCAGGCGCCTCGCAGCCGCGGGAGGCACAATCTGCGGGGTTCAATTCGCCCGGTACGTGGCGCCAAATCAACGGGGCCTTTGAAGTCTGAATTTGTGAGACCCGGTTGGCCACAAAAACCTCAAGGGTGTGGACTGAACTCTTCAGCCAACAAAGGACGACCTGGCTGTCAGACCACGCAAATATCGACTCCAAGTCGACACCGTTTCCCAAGGTGTCGGCAACATGATTGAGTAGCCGTACTAAGAGAGTGGCGCCGGACAACTCCAACTTCGGAATGGTTAGCCTAGTCCGAAGGGGGGCGACCTTACTCTTGGCCGTAACTAAGTGTACGGCGACAACGCCTGCTGCATCCACCGTTCGGATGTAAACGGCTGCCGCGTATCCGCTTTCGGACGCGTCACAAAAGCCGTGCAGGGAGGCTTTAAACTTTCCCGAAGGCAGCATTTGCCTCGGTATACAAACCCGATTGACGTCGGGTAGGGATGACACGAACCTCACCCACTCTCGTAGGAGGCTACCAGAGAGGGGCTCATCCCATGACAATTCCGCAGCCCAGAGCTCCTGTAGGAAGCACTTCATCGAAAACACTACAGGGCTGAGCCAACCGTTCGGATCAAAGGTACGGGCTACAGTAGACAGCACCGTGCGTTTAGTCCAGACCTTTGGGTCTGGCAGTTCCAGTCTATATGTGAACAAATCCGGGACTGGTCGATACTGGACTCCCAAAACAGACAGCATGTCTGGAGTCTCCGGATTTTCAAAGAGGAGCGGCTCTTGCTGGTGGTCCTTAGGCAAATCTACCAAATGTCCAGGTGGCTTGTCCGACAGCTGGGTCTTTTGCTTGTGCCGCATCACGAAGCGGTACGGGGGGTGGGAGACTCGCGGATCCCTGATCCGATTGGTCGAGTTGAGTTCTCCTTCTCCCCCCACGTCACGCCAAGGCCGAAGATCGGTGCTTCGGCGATAGTTTTTGATAAGGTGGTTGGACCACTCCCGCAAGTGCGAGTGCCGCCATCCACGATTGAGCTGACGTCTGGACTGGCTTTGGCTGATCCTTCCTTCCACCGACCGGGCCCAATACACTTGTTGATTGGTGCGGATGTCCTCGGTCGTGTACTGTGTGGAAGCAAGCGAGTTTTGCAGACGTTTGTTAAAAAGGGGATACCTCAAGGTATTTTAACCGACTTCGAAAAAGGAGGTTTTGAGTTTGATCACATACCTATTTACCAGAAAACACGTAAATTGCCTGCACGATGCACTAAAAAGAGTGAAATAAAAATTATTTTTATAAAAAAATAAAACCGCCTTCTAAAAAACCACATCAAAAAAGTAAGAAATAATTCCTCACCAAATAAATAACGTAAGTACTTTGAAGTCGGGCGGGTTTTAACAAAAACAACAAAAAATTGTACATGTTGCACGCCCGACTTCAAAGTACTTACGTTATTTATTTGGTGAGGAATTATTTCTTACTTTTTTGATGTGGTTTTTTAGAAGGCGGTTTTATTTTTTGAAGTGAAAACTTCTTTAGCGGCGTTGTGCACTTTTTGTGATGGGTAAAAAATGTTAAACTCGCGTCAGGATCACGTGACCGTCGGATCGAAAATTCGTAAGAATGACGGACACGTGCTCGAAAATCTGTTATGCCCCCAGTACAGGATGGCCGACCATGGTCGGCGACCATGACCAATACATCGTACATTGACATTTTTGAAATATCCTTTTTAAACTTGTTCGTTCAAAAGTGTCAATGTACGATGTATTGGTCATGGTCGCCGACCATGGTCGGCCAACCTGTACTGGGGGCTTTACAATGTCGAATGTCAATGTCAGTGTCAATGTTACATACGAAGGCAAATGTCGCCACCGTATCCAAAGGTGTGATAGCTCAAGTTAGAAAACGGCCGGCATTGAAGCCAGAAGACCTCGTTTCAAATCTAGTCCGTATTTTTAATTTTTTTTTTGTCAAATTCCTTTTTTTATGAAAAAGTCTAGGGAGTCCTTTTCACTTCTGCCGGCCTGCCGGAGTGCAACCGGCAGGCTTATTACCGATTTTAGAGTGACAGTTGCAATCGCGACAATTAACAATTAATCGCTCCCAAAACACATATTCGTATTACGGAACGTAGATCGCTACGATAGCGCCACAAGCGAGCGATTTGTGAACTAAAATTGCATGAAAGGTACTGTACCAACCTGTACCGATTGCAAACCAACCGTAACTAGTAGCAGTCGCGTTGCAATTGTACAATTAGCAACTGGTTGCTTGTTTTGGTAATAAGCCTGCCGTTGTTTTTATTAACTACCTGTATTGTTTGTCGGCGCAGGCGCAAGACGTGGCCCTGCAGACGTGCCTGATGGCGGACGATTACGAGAGCAACGGCCGCTCGTACATGCTGCGCAACTTGCACGCCGGCAACTACAGCATACGCATCACGCCCATCAGCGTCAGCGGCGCCGGGAACGTCTCCGACATATATGTTTATATACCGGTGAGTTGGGTCAGGTTACACTAAACTTATGTTCTTCATTTTCTAGTTTGTTACATAAAGCTTGATATACAGATGTGACCGCTGTAAAAAAATTCAATAGCTAACTTCTTCTATAAAGAAAATATCCTTAGGACATACTTGATAATTTTGGATAACTTTAGCGATCTACAGACGGTGCAATTTGACATACAATCTGCAGCCACAATGGAGTCTGTTGGCTGGTTCGCTGCTGGAGTCGCGGTTAGCTGGTTCGCTGTATAACTCGGTCAATAAAGAAAGGGACTGGAAATGGCGGCCCTGCTATTTGTCTCTCGCTCACGCAATATACAGCCAACCAGCCAACAGCGACTTCAGCAGATTGTGGCTGCAGATTGTATGTCAAATTGTACCGTCTGTAGACCACTTTTGACATCTAATTTAAATCTGAAACACCTTGAACTACATAACACTAAAAGAGGTTAGAAGGTGCATGTCACGCACTTGATGCTGAACGAAGCTTGAATCGAAATAAATCTTGTTGCCTTTACAACTTGAATAAATTCCAAATGGGGAACTTGCATTAAAATTATTTTGAGAAATTATATTAATAATCCAATGATGATAGCCATTAAAAGTGCATTCGTGGAAGATTTATTCCAAAATTATTATTATTTTGCAAAATATTTTAATGTAAAGTTACGTAAATTGAAACGTGATTTGAAACACCAATCAGCGCGCAGTGACGTCATTCCATTAGTCACTTAAGCTGAGTTCAAAAACATATAGGTAATCATACATTCAAATCATGTCATAAAACATTAAAAATATCTACAAAATGGAAAAAGGCTTGACTAAATTCGACTCGCGAGATTTGCTAAGGTTTATATGGACATAGTGCGGTGGTTTTTTATGGAAAATTCAATTTTTTCAAGTGTAGAGATTGCTGTTTACTTTATACACTGTTGATGCAAGATCTAACGAGGTTATGATTTTTACGAATACAAGGTACTTACATCAAAATGATCTTCACAACATTGCAAGGCAGATTTTGAAGAGGGTGAATGTTGTCTTATATAGCTCCTTTCATCCGCTTTTCTCTAAGTTTAGGCTCTTGAGGCACAGTTAAAACTGCACACTCTATTTTGTGAGATTTAGCTTTACTTGTAAAAGAATTATCCATTGTAGTAGTAATAAAGTATCGTTTCCTGACTTTTTTGTATGTCAAATAAAACTGAAATAAATTAATTCTGTCTTACAAAAATAATATTTACGCGCCGTGAAAAGTTATGTGCATCTGAAAGGAGTGACCACTGACCACGAAAAAAGAAACAGGTTGAGAGCCTATCAGAGAATCTTTACGCGACATGAAAAGTTATGTGCATCTGAAAGGAGTGCCCACCAAAAGAGAAACAGCTTGAGACCCTTGTCAGAGAATCTAGTAAAAAATGTGTTGATTCCTAAGCAAAACTCCAAATAATTCGTATTAATTCTGAGTTGGACACTCAGTTCAGCAACTGTTAAAAATTTACTGTCACCTGTCAAAGTAATTAAGCATTGTGTGTTAATCTAGTAAAGAATTTAGCTTGGTCACTGAGTTCATACAATTTGTGCATTATCGAATCTCTCAAATTTTGCAAGTAAACTAAAGAAATACATAAAATTACTTTAAATACCTAATTGTTTAGCACCTTATGAAGAAACAATGGTAAAAACGTTAATAGTTTTATAATAAATGGAATTTATCTATTTTGACAACTAACGACAAACGTTTGAACTGAGTGACCAAAGTTTTCGGTTTTAATGACTAGGCTTCGCCACATAGATAAATGAAAGTAAGCTTAAGTTTTTTTACTCGACTGCGGCGGGCGAAGTCAAAAATTACCTGACTGCGGCGGGCGAAGCCCAAAAAGTGTTACGTTTTTGACCTGAATGTATGTGTTTCTGTTCCTATGTTCCCTCGTAACTACTAAACGGATAAACTGATTTTGTTAATTGATACGTCATCAGATTCGTCTTAATAGCCCGAGTGAAAATAGAACATCAATATTAACAAAAATCAAAATGGCGGCTTTTAGGCGGCATATTATTCTGTGCATTGTAAAAGAAATATTTTTAAATCTCATCGAGTGGGGTAGGTATTAAATGAAGAGTTTTAAATAGCGATTCCATAAACATCTATAACTTGCAGTTTTGTAAATCTCTCCGTATTAATTTATCTAAAAAAAAAAAAGAATTTACGAATTTTTAAATTAGTAAGTTCTTACTTAAAAAGATGATTTATTGACAATGAACTAAAAAGTCTAAAATAAAAACGTAGGTAATATTTAAAAAACTAAAAACACGACTGCAAAAATTTACCATTAAAAATGAAAAAACCAGCTCTTTACTTCTCGGGTTTTTTAGTTTTTTATTAATTATTACCTACGAAATCTTTACTAGAAGTTGGCATATCATCCGTTTCTCTGAGGGTGCCATACTTTTAGCGATTGAATTTTTATTTTTTGTTAAAACAAAATTGACAGAATGGTTACCCTCATTTATTTCATTTTTTAAGGATTTTAAATGCCGCTATAACGTTGTTGTCCATCCTGTCATGCGACAAATATTGGAATGTGAAGCACAGCGGTAAACGTCGCGAGTGCACAAGTGTGTGGACACTATGAAAATATTTACGAGAAAGTTCAAGGCAATGCGAATGCGGTCGCAAGTATAAAGGATGCAATGCAATGCAACCAACTATCCACAGTCCATCAGTCCACCTGCAGGCAATGGCCTGTCACTGGCCACATTCGCCCACACACCCACAGTTTTACATTAAGAGCCCGCTATATGCCAACGAAAATTAGATTGCTTTACATGATCGTCTGTAATATCAATATTAATGAAAAACTGAATTTCAAATTAAGATGCAGCAAACTTCAGGACTAACACTAGTGACTATGTTACTCAAAATCACGATTACATAAAATTTTGTCAATAGAAAGAAATTTCGAAGTTGCCTCCAAATCGCTATAATTAACACGATAAACAGCTAGTCTTAATAATACATTTAAATAAAGCTTGAAACTTTTTAGTATAATTACACTATATAGATAAGGCAGGGCTTATGTTATATAAGGTCCTTCTTAAATAGTGCACATAATTTTAAAGGGTCAATGTACTCATGCATACAAGCAACTTTTACTATGGTACCAACATTGAAATCGCAAAAAAAATATCAGCTGTTCCATACATTTTAATCTATTCGATTTAATATTTTCTTTGAAACAGCTGATTTCTTTTACACGTTTTCAATGTTGGTATTATAGTAAAAGTTTTTTGTATGCGTGAGTACATTGACCCCTTAAAATTATGTTCACTATTTAAGAAGGACCTTATATATTTTTGTTAATAACCTTTAAATATCCTTTTAAAAAAAAGAATTTCCTTTATTTCTTTATTCCGGACCGGCCGAATAGTGCCGGAGAATTATATAGAAATAAGGCAGCATTTACTTTGCAGTTGGCCGTTACAGTTATTATTTTTGCAAGTGGCCTAGTGCGCGCACTTAAAAACCGAATATCAGGTGGCCTGTTCGACTAAGGACTGCAGGCGGCCTGCCTGCTGAGCTGACTGATACATATACATATGTAGTAAATATAACTCAGTACTTATATTTTCTACCAACATTAACAACTTCGTTTAAACAATATATTTATAACAATGTAACAGTATATTTACTCCAGTGCGCAGCAGAAATAAATCAAGTATCAATATAATCAATCAAGCAACAACAAGTATTTTTGCCTTTGTCAATGTTAGAGTTCACAATATTTTAGACTAATGCAAAATAGGCATATTTTCAATACTTATATGTTAGTGCGTTTTACGTAAAGTTTACTTAATTTTTAATTACTTTAAAAAACAGTAAAAAATGATGGCAGCCATATTCTGTCAATTTCGTTTTCACAAAAATTAAAAATTCAACCCCTAAAAGTATGGTAAGTACTTTGAGAAACGGATGATAAACCAAGTTCTAGTAAAGATTTCGCTAAAAACATAAGTTTTCTTTCATTTACCTATCTGGCGAAGCCTAGTCAGTAAAACTGAAATCTTTGGTCACTCACTTTTAGCGTTTGTCGTTAGTTGTCAAAATTTCTTGGTCACTCCTTTCAGATGCACATTGAAAAGTTTGACGTCCTAAGAAATGACGTCACGTCCGGCCATTGAGCGTTTACGCGCGGACTTTGAAATGTTAATTTTTGATTTGCATTAAATAAATAATTTAAGCATATTTCAACTTTTTCGCTTGTGATATCTTCATACAATCCTTAAATCTTTCAGATAGACTACATTTATGAAATAATGCAAGTTCCCTATTGTACAAAGATAAAATTTAGAGGATTAGTTGTTTTGAGCAAAGGGCGCCCCACTTACACTTCTTACGTCTTTCGTATGTTCTGTCGCTTGAACTGCTGTAATATTTAATTAATTATTATTCATCTTCATGAAGAAAAACTTCTAAAAATCAACCGCTACTTGTCTCACAGGAGCGAACCGCGGAGTCAGGCTACGAGTGGGTATGGGGCTTGGTAGGCGGTTGTTTCGCCATGGCTCTAGTAGCGGGCGGCGGCGTGTGGTACGCTCGGCGGGGCGTACTCTCGCCGGCGGAGGCCAACAAGCTGATAGCGTCCGTGAACCCGGAGTACGTGCCCACCGTGTACGTGCCCGACGAGTGGGAGGTGCCGCGGAGCAGCATACAGCTGATCAAGGAGCTGGGGCAAGGATCGTTCGGAATGGTGAGCTGTCACTGCTTCATCGCGACACATCTGCGGAACGTTTGGCGTCGAACGTTCGGTTGAATACGCTCGCAGTGTTTTTGAAATCCCCTATGACACATCAGCCGAAATTACGTCGCTTGAAAAAATGTCAGTCGCTGAACCTTCGGCGCCGTACGTTCAGCAGATGTGTCCACATACCCTTAGTATTTAGAATCATTGCTGGCGGAGAAACAAGGTGATAGCGTCCGTCAACCCGGAGTACGTGCCCGACGAGTGGGAGGTGCCGCGAAACAGCATACAGCTGATCAAGGAGCTGGGGCAAAGATCGTTCGGAATGGTGAGCTGTCACTACTTCATTAGTAGGTACTTAATATTATTACTAGGGAAGGAACAAGCTGATTGCGTCCGTGAACCCCTACATGCCTACCGTGTAATAACCCGATAAGTATGAGTTATGTACCGGAGGCACCTGATCACTATCTCACATGTAGTATTCAGTTGTAGATAATCAACGTTTAAAGATAATAGTTAATAAGTAGATCTATAAGCTTTGTAAATAGATTGATAAGATGTAAATGGAATATATAAGGTAGTTCTAAGACAGTAGTAGTTACAGTTACAATAAACAGTCATTAGTACCGACATTACAATCATTTATTTTCCCGCCGGTACATTGGTGACCCCGCAAGAATAACAGCGCTACCGGGCTGGCCAGAAGGCCCTGGTCCTCGGGCTACCCACCCACCGTCCACCTATCATCAGAAGAAAGAAATCTACATCACTTTTATTTTCATCGCAACCAGCACCAGTTACGAAGATTTAAACACCGCATCATGGACGACTCTTCCTGGACTTTTGGCAGTACTCAACGGCGTTACCGACGTCTACGCAGTATATCTGTCTACATCAACATACCATCTGATCATCATCAACATCTCGAACACGAACTCGAACACACGCTCTATTCCCGACTCACCGTGGAAGAGTCACTCACTGTGAACAGGAACAGCAACCTACAGCACCGGTGACGTGCTCTCACGTCTCGACTCACCGCAGACTGGGTCATTCTACAACGCTCGCATTCGTAAGCTCTTATACAATGACTGCTAAGCTAAAGTTTTAGAAAGCATGGCTACTAGCCTCTACGCGATTCACCCTTCTAACCTAAGTGACCGACCGAAAAGGTGGCACGAGGTTTATTATTGTTACGGGTTATACATTTGTAAAGAATATTTTCTACAAGGGTAAATAATTTTCTTCGGATTTCAGGAAACGAGCCAAATACGCCAATTGAAAGAATACGTATTATTTCTCATATATTTTGCAGTCAACAAGTTTCCCACATCCGAGTTTCATTAATGAAAGAGTCTAATCGTCACTTAAGTAGTCAATGCAAACTAAAAATAGCCAGTGAATAATTATTATATTACACGCGCACGCTCATAAACGCGTAATAATTTTTGCAACGTGCGTGCGGTTAACATAGGTCAACATATTCCGCGCGCTCAGCAAAACAGACGTCAGCATTATTTACAATGTCAATCTCAAGTCAATTATGGTCGGTACACACGCAGCGACTTTGATCGATGTGACTCACTGGCGACTTATGATTAGTATCAATCATAAGTCGCCAGCGACAATCAATCGCTGCTAAATTCACGACCACACATGATTTTGACATCGCCCGCGAGTCGCTATCGACCAAAAGTCTAGTGTAGTTAATAGAGTCGCCGCGTGTGGACCGACCATTAGATAGAACATTATTGTGTTATGTATTTCTAGAGATACTTAGTTAAGTTTGGTAATTTGTCTTGATGTTTATTAATTTTTAGAATTGTATTGGTTTTCTCTTAGAAAGGGGGAGTGATGTGCCGGAGGCACGTGATCACTATGTCGCACATAGTATTATATTATAGATAATCAACGTTTGTAAAGATAGTTAATAAGTAGATAAACTTTGTTAAGTCGAACCAATTAAATCGTGGCCCATTTTACTAATAGTTTTTTAAAGCGTCAAATCTATAAAGGTCAGTGTCAATGTCAACAAGTTTGAATTTCGATATCTGTTCGAAAATGAACTTATGGTGGGTCACGGTTCGGTTGGTTCGACTGTACATAGATTGATAAGATGTGTATGGGATATATAATTTTAGTTCTAAAACAGTAGTAGAACGGTTATAACTGAGTCGTAAGACAATTACAATAAACCGTAACCAATACCGACACAATAAACATTTACTGCCGCACTCAGAGACGTCAATTAAATTTAATTGGCAATTAATTATCATTCCTACTTTATTCAATACTGGACATAAAAAGGAGACAGATAGAGATTTAATTATCATTTAAAGTTAATTGGCGTCTCTGAGTGCGGCTGTGCGGCAGTTATTTACCTCCCGGTACAAGATACGCATTAACAGCTCTCCCGTGTATTTTGTTCGCCATCGCGCATCGCCACCAATAATCGTCACGTTTACGACATGATCAAACAAACTTAAAACAAACTGGAAACTACATGAACCTCTCCTTTTACAGGTGTATGAAGGTATTGCGAAGGGCCTTGAAAAAGGCAAGCCGGAAACTCGGTGCGCTGTGAAAACTGTCAATGAACATGCCACTGACAGGTAAGATCATCTTGTTAGAGCATATTCATACACACACACACACACATCCACGCACACACAAACACACACACACACACCATATCGCAGTCGATAGCTTTCACTAAATCCTTTATTTTCTTCTGTTTTGTTTTTATAACTATATATGTCATACCTAATTGCATTCCTGTAATATAAAAGTATTTGTAATAACATTGAGGAAGAGCGAGATATTTTAGTAAAAGTATTTTTATACTTAGCAGTGGATCTTCATGCACTGTTATAGTTTATACTTATATTGTTACGAAATGAACAATTTTGATTTTGAAGGACCTAATAATTTCAAATTATTTTTACTTTTTAGCATTCACAATGCAATTTTTATAATTGAAAATGAAATATTAGAAAAAAAAGATGTCTGAAAATATCTTCACATTGATGAAATAAACGCTGGCTCACAGCACGAGAAGTAATAGAAAGATTCGACGCTTCCTCTGACGATTTCGTAGCTCAGCGGTCAGAGCATTCGCCCGGACAGCGAAAGGTCCCGGGTTCGATTCTTGGCGGGGCTACTTGGAGGATGTAGGATGGTCATTTTTTCTAATATTTCATTTTCAATGACCTAATAATAATTGATACAGGGAGCGCATCGAGTTCTTAAACGAGGCGTCGGTGATGAAGGCGTTCGACACGTTCCACGTGGTGCGTCTGATGGGCGTGGTGTCGCGCGGGCAGCCCACGCTCGTGGTCATGGAGCTGATGGAGCTGGGCGACCTGAAGACGTACCTGCGCTCGCACCGGCCCGACGCCGAGGCCGACAACGAACGCAAGGGGCCGCAGAACGCGCCCACGCTGCAGAACATCCTGCAGGTACCGTACATCTATAGTAACACTAGCTGATGGGCGTGGGGTCGCGCGGGCAGCCCACGCTCGTGGTCATGGAGCTGATGGAGCTGGGCGACCTGAAGACGTACCTGCGCTCGCACCGGCCCGACGCCGAGGCCGACAACGAACGCAAGGGGGCCGCAGAACGCGCCCACGCTGCAGAACATCCTGCAGGTACCGTACATCTATAGTAACACTAGCTGATGGGCGTGGGGTCGCGCGGGCAGCCCACGCTCGTGGTCATGGAGCTGATGGAGCTGGGCGACCTGAAGACGTACCTGCGCTCGCACCGGCCCGACGCCGAGGCCGACAACGAACGCAAGGGGCCGCAGAACGCGCCCACGCTGCAGAACATCCTGCAGGTACCGTACATCTATAGTAACACTAGCTGAATTCTCCTCACACCTGCCTCTCTAGGCCTACCAATGAAGACCGGAGAAGAGCAGCGAGGTACTTCAGGCCGAACAAGGTGGAATGGGCAATAGACTCATTCAAACCGATTAAATCCGCAGGTGAGGATGATATCTTCCCAGCTCTTTTACAGCAAGGGAAGAGTACTCTCATCCCCATCTTAATCAAAATCTTCAGAGCAAGCTTTGCCTGGGGATACATACCGGAGAAATGGACTATGGTTAAAGTCTGTTTTATCCCAAAGGCTGGTAAGAAGGACTATTCACAGGCAAAGTCCTTCAGACCAATAAGCCTTACCTCCTTCCTACTCAAGAGTATGGAAAAGGTTATTGACGAATTCATCAGGGATGGACCTCTACGGGACAGTCCCCTGCATCCGAAGCAACACGCTTACCGAAAAGGAAAATCCACAGAGACTGCTCTGCTAGAACTAACAGACAGGATCGAAAGGGCTTTGGAAGACAAACAGATAGCCCTATTTGCTTTCCTTGATATTGAAGGAGCTTTCGATAACGTCACCATAGACGCCCTTTCCAAAGGAATGAGAGCGAAAGGGATTGACGAAACAACTACCCGTTGGATCGAATCTATGCTTCTCAATAGAACTATCAGTGTAACTTTACACGGAACCACAAAGAGCTTCAAAACAACTAAAGGCTGCCCACAAGGAGGCGTGTTATCGCCACTTTTATGGCTGCTTGTAGTTGACCAATTGCTGGTGGAAGCCTCTAAAAGAGATTTAGATGTACAGAGCTATGCTGATGATGTGGTGGCTTGTGTTATCGGCCCCTGTCAAAGCACGGTATCATCTATACTACAAAGATCTCTAAACACCATTAACAAATGGTGCACAGAGAACAATTTATCGGTCAACCCGAGCAAAACTACAATAGTCCCCTTTACTAGAAAGCGAAAGTTGGATAAACTTGCAACGCCCATCATAAAGGGGACTCCCATACCATTCTCCAATGAAGTCAAATACTTGGGCGTAATCATCGACCAGAAACTGACTTGGAATGCTCACATTAACAATGTGATCCAAAAGGCTAAAATAGCTTTAGGAATATGCTGTCGCTTAGCAGGGACGAAATGGGGCCTAAACCCCAAAATAGCCCTGTGGATGTATACCGCTATAGTCAGGCCGATAATAACGTATGCCTGCGTTGTATGGTGGAAGAAAACAACCCAAGTGACAATCATCAATAAACTTAATAGCTTGCAAAGACTAGCATGCCTTATAGCAACAGGGGCCATGTCTACTACCCCAGGAGCTGCTCTAAATGCCCTGCTGAACTTACCGCCACTTCACTTATTTATTGTGAAGGAGGCGAAAGCTGGCATGTATAGAACAAACAGCACTGGCAAAGTAAACTGGCACTCTCAAGCGCTGAGATCTCTACACGAATCAGTGCTTGAACACGAACAACTTGCAATGACAACAGATGTCATGCTTCCACATTGTAATTTCACAAGGAATTACTCAGTGGAACTGCCGAGCAAAGAGGACTGGTCAGACAACCTCATTACCTGCAAGGCTGGAAGTTTGATCTGGTTTACAGACGGCTCCAAAATGGGTGAAAATGTAGGATGTGGGGTATTTGGCGTCAGTCCGAAATTCAGCAAGAGCATGAATCTAGGAAAATACGCCACTATATTCCAAGCGGAGGTATACGCCATTATAGAATGCGCGGAAGCCAACCGTCAACGAAACTACACAAATCAATCAATTCTGATTTTTTCAGATAGCCAGGCAGCTCTTAATGCCTTAAACTCGAATGTCATTAATTCGAAACTGGTAAAAGACTGCGTAAACAAACTGAATGATTTGGGCCAAAGGACATCCTGCAGGTACCGCACATCTATAGTAACACTAGCTGATGGGCGTGGGGTCGCGCGGGCAGCCCACGCTCGTGGTCATGGAGCTGATGGAGCTGGGCGACCTGAACTGAATCCGCTCACGCTGCAGAACATCCTGCAGATACTGTACATCTATGCGAATATTACAAAGAGGTAGTTTGTGAGTAAGAAGTAAGAGTAAGAAGCGAAAGGAGTGTGCAAGGGTCGTAACAGGTGCCGATTAGACTATGGAGTCTCTGCATCTCTGCAAACAGGCGTGAGTATATGTATGTAGTTTGAGAGGCTGTAGGGGGTATTCTTCAAAACTACTAAACCGATTTTAAAAATTCTTTCACCATTACAATGCTACGTTATCCCTGAGTGACAAAGGCAAATTTTTATCCCACTACTGGGCTTTAGTCTTAGTCCACGCGGGTGAAAACGCGCGCGTGAAGCTAGTGCAGGATAAAGAAAAGAAACTGTCAAGATACATTTAAAACACACTCGGACTACGTTCACTTTGAACGCGTATTCGTACAAATTCGACTCATGCGAACACGCACTAATGATCCAAAATCCTTACAAGTACTATGAGTGCACGCAGGGTGCGAGTTACCGTCGTCGCGCAAAGTATGTTATATGCTATCCTACACAACACAAGAAACTCCAACATAGGGAAAAGAAGTTTTTTTCCGTCATACACAAGTGAAGTAGTACAGTGTGATAACGTCACAAAAGACTCTTTCCTAGTCTTTCCCTGATCCCTAGCACATACTGACCAATATAATGAAGCGTAAAAATGAATAAAATTGCTCTTAAGCTTAAAGAGAGATTAATGAGCTTCTTTCTTCCACAGATGGCTATAGAAATAGCCGACGGTATGGCTTACCTATCGGCCAAAAAGTTTGTGCATCGCGACCTCGCGGCGCGCAACTGCATGGTCTCCGGGGACCTCACGGTCAAAGTGGGGGACTTCGGCATGACCAGAGACATTTATGAGACTGATTACTATAGGAAAGGCACCAAGGGCCTACTGCCGGTGCGATGGATGAGCCCCGAGAGCTTAAAAGACGGGGTAAGTTAACTAAATAGTTGCTTTTTTATTGCCAAATAGTGTCTCACTCTACAGGCAGGCCTATTTCACTCCCCGTGTCGGCTCGAAAACGCGGCGGCAACGCCGGCGTTGTAAATCCATAGAAATTAGGTTCGCAAAAGAGCTAGATTATATGCGATAGAAAGAGATGCAACGACAACGAGTGGCCGTTCGTAATTTGCCTGCGCCGTACAAGCTGAAATCTACTTTATTGCGTTATTGTTAGAGTTGCTATTTATTTAAATGACTTAGCGGAGTGAACTATTTGTTACATAGTAACTATTTAGTAATCTGTGCTACAGGGTTATTTTGAAACCACTGGCCAAATTTTTTACTTCGACTCTGAATCGGTAAGTGAACAACTTTCTCCTAGAAACATTGCTCGAAAAACGAGAAAAATTTTTGGACTTCCCTTAGTAAATCTATCGCGTGATCAGTATGATTTGTATGAAAAGTAAAAAAAAATTGTCATATTTCGACCCATGTCTCTAGGAGAAAGTTATTCACTTACCGATTCTAAGTCGAACTTAAAAATTTGGCCAGTGGTTTCAAAATAACCCCCTAATCATATGAAACATTGAAACATTAAAATGTTATGCATTTTGTTAACAGGTCTTTTCCAGTGGTAGCGACATTTGGAGTTATGGCGTCGTTTTATGGGAAATGGCGACACTCGCTATGCAGCCCTATCAGGTATTTTTTTTAATATCACTATTTATTTTGTGCCATTGTGGTTATAATTTATTATTTGAAATGTAATATTGTGTAGACAATCCTCAAATTATAAATAAATAAATGTACCTAAATATTGGACACATATCTACATAGGTAACATTGTTCCGATACCAGATTAAAGTAAGTGTTTGTCCATCAATCACGTCAAAACGGAGCAACTGATTGACTTGATTTTTGGTATGGGCATAGTTTGGAAGCTGGAGAGTAACATAGGCTATTTTTCATTCCGGAAAACTATAAAATTAAAATGGAAATTTTGTATGGAAAATAGTTTTGACTGTCGTACGATACAAACCAAACTGTCATTTCTTCCATTGCCGCTTCCGCGTCTGCGCGCGGTAAAAATCGATTAAGCACTAATCTTTTCTATAAGATTATAAAAAAAATGTACTGTGACTAGCACCAAATATTCCCTAGTCGCGCATGCGCGCAGACTTATCTGTTACGTAGGTACCTATAAAACTTCTTCGTGATTATTTATTTTCATCTGTCTAATATTGGTGATTCGAAGTCATGAAGCTAGACTTAATACTGAGGTAACTGGAGAGTGCAGTACGAACAATTTTTTGTCCACCACAAATTACACAGTGGCTGTCTTCCGTCTCACCTACACTTTAAAAAAATACGTATGGTCATATGAGACAGCTGACAGCCACTACATACATAAATGTCAAATTTGCTGGGGACACTTTTTTATTCAGGGTGAGAGCTCCAGTTACCTCAGAGTATTAAGTCAAACTTCATGTTCGAAGTACTATAGTATTCGCTTACCTCGTGTGCAGGGTCTGTCAAACGAGCAAGTGCTCCGGTACGTGGTGTCGGGCGGCGTGATGGAGCGGCCGGAGCACTGCCCGGACCGGCTGTACGAGCTGATGCGCGCCTGCTGGGCGCACCGCCCGCCCCAGCGGCCGTCCTTCCTGCGGCTCGTGGCCGACCTGGCGCCCACCGCGCACGCCTCCTTCCGCCACCGGTCCTTCTTCCACACGCCGCAGGGGCAGGAGATGTACGCGCTGCAGCGCTCCGCCGCCGGTCAGTATCAGTACCGCCTCACTCGCTATAGCCAGCACTCGTGATGCCGTCCTTCCTGGCTCGTGGCCGACCTGGCGCTCCTCCTTCCACACGCCGCAGGAGCAGGAGATGTTCGCGCTGCAGTGCTCCGCCGCCGGTCAGTACGAACTAATGCATTAACAATTCCCTCTGTGTCAGGTGACTCTTAGTCTGCTGCAGAGCTTGGAAACCTAGTTAACACTGACGAACGGTTCGCAAGTAAATTCCATGCATTATTAAAAGAGCATTTACATTTCGGTTTTGCTCTTTTTTTAGAATATATATTTTATTTCCCCCCGCTAGCATCAAAACCCAGGCTAAAATACTTTTACGAAAAAGGTGATTATGCCTCTATAATCACATCTTTAGATGAGATAAACTGGGAACTTTGTTTAGACAACAACTCGCTCGACGATGCAACAAATATATTCTATGAACATTTGTATAATATCATAGACAAATATGTTCCACATAAGCCATTTGTTAAGAACTCCTACCCGCCCTGGTACAGCGCACCTTTAAAGAAAATTCTTAAGGAAAAGTATAAATATTCTCGAAAATATAAAACTTATGGTAACACCGATGACTATGACACTTTTTGTATCCTTCGTGAGAGGGCCGTCAGGGTTGAACAGAATTGCTATGATGATTATATTAAGCATTGTGAAAATGCAATTATTGAGAGGCCTAAAATGCTCTGGTCGCACGTGAAGTCTCATAGAAATGCTGTAAACACTATTCCGTCATCAGTTTGTTACGAAGACCAATCGGCAGACACTGGAGAAGGAATTTGTAATATTTTTGCCACTTACTTTCACTCTAATTTTCTTTCCTCTCCTACAAGTGCGCAAAATGACAGCTCAAACTTGCCAAATTTTAAAGAGAACTCTAACTCAAATACTAATATCAGTAATATTGAAATCGTACCCGATGATATTTTAAAACTTTTGAAGTCGGTAGATTTAAATAAAGGTGCAGGCCCAGATAAAATTGTGCCATACTTTATTGTAAAATGTGCTGAACATTTACTGATACCACTCACAATATTATATAAGCGTTCAGTCTCCGAGGGTTATGTACCAAACATATGGAAATCTGCGTTTGTATCACCAGTACATAAAAGCGGGAATAAGAATGAAGTTAAAAATTACAGACCAATATCGAAGCTCTGCATATTTGCCAAAATTCTTGAACGAATAGTGCATGTCCAAGTATATGGAACTCTGTCGACTGAATTTATACCGGAGCAGCATGGCTTTTTGCAAAAGAGATCCACTACTTCAAATCTATTAGCGTTTACTGACTTTGTTACTTCTTGTATGGACTCTGGTGGTCAAGTGGATGCCATCTTCACTGATTACAGCAAAGCTTTTGATCGGATCGATCACCTTATACTATTACAAAAACTTTATCATGCGGGAATCCGTGGTAATCTTTTTAGATGGTTTAGTTCTTACATTGAAAATCGTTGCCAGGCTGTAGTTCTAAATGGTTTTACATCTGCTTGGAATAATATCCCTTCAGGTGTCCCCCAAGGCTCATTGCTGGGGCCATTGCTCTTTAATATCTTCATTAATGACGTTAACATTTGTTTCAAGCATTCTACATTTCTTCTTTATGCTGATGACATGAAGATATTTAAGAGTATTACTCTCCCTAGTGATGGCCTTCTACTGCAGGAAGATTTAATAAGGTTCGAGCAGTATTGCGCTTTGAATAAATTAGACCTGAACTCCGCTAAATGCAATTTCATAACATTTACACGCAAAAAACAGCCAATACGCAACGAATACACCCTCAAAGGGTGCAATCTGCATAAAGTTGACGAGATTAGAGACCTTGGCATCACACATGACTGTAAATTGACTTATGATAGGCATGTGGATATCATTGCTAAAAAAGCCAGTAAGGCCATGGGGTTCGTTTTTAGAGCCTGCTCCGAGTTTAAAAATATAAAAGTATTCAAAATTCTTTATTGTTCACTGGTGCGTAGTATCCTCGAATATTGTTCTCAGGTTTGGAACCCTCGTTACAATGTCCATATTAACCGACTTGAGTCTATCCAGCGTAGGTTCTTGAGATTTTTGCAGTACAAGTGTGGGGTTCGCGATTTTAAATATGAAGCTAGATGTCGCCGACACCACTTTTTGCCCCTGCATGAAAGAAGGAAAATAGCTGACATCGATTATTCATTTAAAATAATGCAAAACTTAGTGGATGCTCCCGACTTGCTTGCAAAAATTAACTTCAAAATACCCAACAGGACCGTAAGGCGACCTGTGTACCTTGACGTTCCTCACTGCTCTACAAATTATAGACAGAACTCCTTTTTTGTGAGAACTTCAAGCGAAATAAACAAATTGATTGTCTTTCCCGACCTCGACTTAAATATAACGAAGCCAAAACATTTAAAAAAAACCTTATCTACTGCATGGTTTGATGATGATTCTCCAACAGTTTAGTCATGAATAAGGATCGAGTCACATTATACTTTTAATGTTCTTTCTTTTATAATATGTTCTATTTAGATACGTTGCTAATATTCTAACTACTATGTAACGAATGTATCTTGTTATATTACTTTGTTTTGTATATGTGGAAACATGTAATTGGTGTATAGAATCCAATAAGTTATCATTTAGTTATGTATCACTGTATGTTTTCCGAATAAAAATAAAATAAAAAATAAATAAATAAAATAAATAAATTCGATTCTAATCGAAGATCAAAACAAAACGTTTCCTGCTCGAAATACCGGTTGATTCCGCTCGCTGACTTCGGTTGGCCAATCAGACAAGCCGTATGAGAGAGACGGCAGATGTCACGGCGCAGTCCCGCTCATTTCGATTAATAACGCTCGATTCGGCTCCGCGTGAACCGTTTAGAAAAAACTGGTTAAGGTCTTAGTTAAGTGGTATTTTGCGAACCGTTCCCAAGCCCAGATCTGATGACGCTCTTCACACACATACACACACATCATGAAACATCTTCAGCGCTGCTTATAGCTAGTAGAACAAATCCAGGAGTCATGTGCTGCCCATATCGACCATCACCGTTAGTAACTTTTAGTGATAATTAAGCAGGAGTTTGTTCCTCGTCAATTTGAAACAAGGCAAGATATTGGTAAGCGTTGTATCATTACTGGCCGGACAATAACATCTTAGTAACATTATGTCATATTTGCAGCTTCATTTAGCCACCAGTCTTCGAATAGTTAAATGGTCGCCTCCAATCACATGACAGCAATCGTAGGCTACATTCACTCCCACTCACTTAAGTCAATAAATAAATAAATATACGAGTTCATAATACTTAAGCTTATGTGTCAAAATGTAAGCTAAACATAATTTTTAGATCTACTATAATAATTTTACAACCTAATAGCACAGTTCAATAAAAATAAAGAAACAAGAATTTAGTGTTCAAAATTTTTTGCAAAACGAATTGTAGTTGTTTGAATTGGCCCTCTTTAGTAAATGATAACACTAGAGCTGTGCTATGTCCAAATACTGTCGATACTAATACATGAACTTATTGCCCGAATAGCCGTCACAGACGATCTATGTGGCGAGCAGACGGCACACTAACCGTAAGTAACGGTATGCATGTCTCACAATGTATAGAGCACTCTTATGTTATCATTTCCTGAGTGGCCATGTTCCATAGTAGTTACTAGTCGGGACGGTAGCACTGCTAATGTTTAAACTGCAATTCTTTTGGGCGAGCTATATTTGTAATTATTTGCATATTCTGAGAAAACAAAATAAATAATGTTTTGGAAAAGCAATATTTATTTTTGCAATGCCGCTCTTCTGAACGCCTCTTCCTATAAAAGAGTTTGCCTTCGCTAATTGTAGACAAAAATTTTACTTTTATTTGACAGATGTGAACAGTACCTTTTTTATAGTTGTAATGCTCCTTTAATCTTGCTTTTTGAATCTTAGTTTTTGTTTAAATACTTATACCTATTGGTCATAATTGTAAACGATGCAACTGATTGCGGATGAGGATACAAATTAGCATTATTTGCCTAATGTTCTAATCAGCTTGAAGAAGAAGCAAATAGTGTACCTACACAATGTATAATATGTACTATTAAATACTTCTAGCACATCACATTTATGGGTTCAGTGGCACATACCAGTCTGTCAGTTGGGATGCTGTATTATATTAAATTCTTCCACCTTTTCAGCAGGCCTACTCTAGTTCAACGGAAAACGAAACTTCGTTATACTCGTCCCTCTCACTCTCCGGGCATGACAGAATCGAGTGAAAGCGGCGGGGCTATCGAAATTTCGTTTTTCCTGTTTTCGTTTATCAAACATTAGAACTCTTCTAGTATCTACACACGTTTCGATCCGACAGCCGATTTGGTCTGCTCCCATACCAAATCTGCGCTACTCCCAGACCAAATCGGAAGTCGGATAGGAACGTGTGTAGTGTTGACACTATTCGACCGAACCTTCAACACTTAAATTATTCATCTGCGCAGGCGCAGGTCATGCGAGCACACTTCACCAACTTAACGTCAGTTCACAAAATACAGTGTTTTAAATATTAATGCTCGTATTCGTCGACCCCACAGACGAAGAGCAGGAGATGCCGGAGGTGAACGTGGGCGCGGTGGCGACCGGGTCCGGGTCGAACCTGTTCGGCGTGTCGGGGCGGCTGGCGTCGTGGGTGCGCGAGCTGTCGTCGCTGCGGTCGCGCGCGTCCGACGACGCCGCCGCCGAGCCGCTGCAGCCCGTGGCGCGCCCCGCCAACGGCGACCTGCCCCCCGGCGCCGCACCCTGCTAGCCAAGCTCCGCCGCGAGGCACCACCCTTATCTACCTCAGGCTCGTAGACTCCGCGCGCGACCGGCGTAACCGATAGCTCGACGGTTCATCGAATCCACACATCTTCTTAGGGCGATTGCGACCAGGGGGCCGATTCTCACGCAATCGAGAAAAGTTCACAATTATATATGCTCGAAATTCAAATATAACACAGTTTGTGTACTGTCAAAATTTCACCATCGAAAAAGTTCGATCAAAAACCAGTCGAACGCGACGAGTGGTACGGACCGATAGATGTTCGCTTACGAACTTAGCTGTCAAAATGAATTTGTTCACATCTGGGACAGTTTAATTTGTTGGAAACGTTCTAACTTTTCAATAGAAACCACGAACAAAATGTTCGTATTCGAATTACCACACTGAAAAAGTTCGAATGCATGAGAATCGGGCCCCAGCACAAAAATAACTTTCGATAGATTTTCGACCTATTTAGGACTCGGCGGCGGCTCGGCGGGCCGCGGTCGAGACGCTCGGACGCCGGGGGACTTCGGCTCTTCGAATCCTAGATGTAAGAGTAGTTAGTGAATCGTGCGTAGCGGCAGATGCCGCGAGCCGCATCGTTTATTTATTGCAAGCGTGCGACTTGGCGGATGTTCGGGCGGCTTTCTCGAACGGTTGAAACTCATAAGACGATTTTAATTTACCATGACGTAAAAATCTTTTACGGTGAACTGCCGTATATTATGCAGAAATGACCAATACCCTTTTAAACGACGAGCATCTTAGTTCATATATTCGATAACATAAAACTCGATTATGAAAACGCATTGCGGATAGCTGCCGAGCCGCACGCGCGGTTTTTTCGTCTGACGGTTCGTTTCATATCAGGAAATTAATATTTTTGCTGAGGCGATATTGAGAGTCGATCTGGTTCGACGTGAATCCTATATAGTTTACCTCAATAAAATAGTTGTATCGGTGTCATTTTTGACATAGCCTATTAATGTTAAGTTTACGATGTAAGTTGTAAAGTGTGTATAGGTACGTTGACTAGGTCGTGTACAAATTAATTTTATTCAGTTAGCGTGTGACCGGCGATGTTTTCATCTTTACACGCGAGTGGCGAATTTGTCGATTTTGTTGAGTTATAGTTATTGTTAAAAGCACTTTTTGTTGAAAGTGCATCGCGATCTACGGATTAGTCACTCGTGTGCGCTATAAGTATGTAAATCTTTACGGAATTTCGTAACTGGCAAAGTCGTATTTGTTCTGATGTCCAGCAGTTGCGTTAAGTGTGAAAAACAACGAAAAACTTAACACCTGAATTACAAACAAATGCCTCTCCATGAACACACACTGTTTCAAATATGCCTTGTGTGGCATATAACTTCATGAGCAGCTAATCTATTTTCTTATTTATTGCATGCATGATGTTTTTGAAATAATTTATAATTTTTTTCGTTATTAATATCTAATTTATAATTCGTAATCCATGTCAAGAATTGCTAGAAAGATCACATCAAACTGATAAACAGCGATGGTCACACACGCATCTTTCAACGGAAAGCTCTGTTTAGTGTATTCTGTATATTGTACTATACTATAGTTACTCAGTTATTGTGAACCCTGCTGTTGTAAGACACCAACAATATTATGAATCTGAAATCGATGTGTTCCCAATCAATTACAATGCAATAGTGTATACCTGCCATTGTTGTTAAATAGTTATATAACTTAATATTATTATTTGTGAATGTATTCACATCGTGAATATATCTTCATATTGTGAATTGTACAGACGAAGTTAAGTAACCGCAAAATAGTGAAATATTTAAACAAAAATTGTAAACTCAATGCTACTACTGACAATCTAGTGACATTATAATCTCGTAATTAATTTACTGCGACTGTGTGTAGCGTAGTTAGCGCATCAGTAAAAGACAAGACTGTTTGACCGTGTGTTTGACCTCATTAAACGTAAAACATTTGGCACGATTTAGATTCAAATATAAGAAATGATATTAAAACATTGGAAAGGATGTATAAACAATCTTTAATCCAGCGGTCAACAGACAAGAACACAGTGTGCCTTTTACTGATGTTATATTATTGACAATCGGAGACTGATTGACATAGATATCTACTTGTGAAAATATTACTTTTTATAAAATTACTAGCGCCGGCCGCGGTTTCACCTGCGTGGTTTCCGTTCCCGTGGGAATATCGGAATAAAATCTATCCTATGTGTAATTCCAGCCTTTATTCTATCACTGTTGCAAATTTCATCCGGATCCGTTCAGTAGTTTTTGCGTGACAGAGTAACAAACATCCATACATACTCACAAACTTTCGCATTTATAATATTAGTAGGATAGAGGATCTTTAATAACTCGGAAACCCATGATAAAAAACCACAAAGACTTGTTAATTATTTCAAGATTAGTGTCGTATCTGAATTCCCCAATTATTTTTTAAAGAATGCGCCATCGGTCTCCAATCCTATTTATGTACTAATATGTATTTGAAAATTATATATAATGATGATACACGGTCGCGGGATGTGTTAATATTTTACTGCAATTTGATATTATTAAATGTTCTAACAATGTATTATACATACATTATTATATTGTATTTATCAGCAGTTTATATAGCTATCTCAATATTTTATGTAACTGCTAACTACATATTTATCTTACATAAATTTACATTAATCGATATCTACTATAACAAATATATAAATGAAAATTTAAAGCACATAATGATTTCCAGATTTGTCAGTTTGTCTCCCATGGACAATATTGTAACGTAACTGTTTTGGGACTTAAAATATAGCGAGTAAAAGTACGGTAATCTTGTACGTTTTGTTACATATTCGTGTATAAAATCAACCAAAGTTAGTCTCCGTTATACTGGGCATCGGACGATAGATATTTGTAGGATCCGATGCTATTATAGAAACAGTAACGATAATTTGGTATAAGGGTATAAACGAGTGCCTTCAGACATCCAGCCTTCAACAGAATGCAGGATCGTTGATCGTGTGAGATAGATGATAACATCAATTTATATGCACAAGTGGTATACGAACAGAATGGTTCCATTTGTGTGTTAATTGGATATTTGTCTCAAATTGAGTAGCGTTCGTAACTTCCAAGAAAAAACAAACAAGTTGGTTGGAAACCCTGCCACAAGTTTGTCTTTTGCTGAGGCTGGCTTAGCGTGGGCGATGCGGTCGCGCGCGTGTTGAGGGGCTCAAGGCACGTTGCATACAACAATTTTGCCGTCATATGAAAAATTCGCCTCGATTAAATTAGTTTCCAAAGTAAAAATCCAAATATTTAATTTTAGAAATTGCATAGTGCCTTTTGCTCAATTTATGGAAATATAAGTTTAATAAACGTACCAGTAAGCGTAATATTAAATATATTAGAGCTATATTTTTGTTCCACCTTACGTTGTAGTAGAAAGCAGTCCAGGACGGCGAGCGAGTGGTAGCATGAGGTGTGAGCGTGTAACTGATTGAAAATATCTTTAAATACAATAATAATAAGACATACATTGCCTATAATCGTTCAATTACATACAGATTTAATAGTTTTTTATTAATAAAAAAACTGCATATTATGATTATGATAATTTTATGTGATTTGCTTTATTTTAGTGTAGAGTCCGCACCAGTTAGGTCTGCGCGCGTTCGAAATAAAAAACTAATCTTTATTGTAACTAGCGTCAAAAGAGCCCCAGTTGCGCGCAGAGTTATCTGGCACGCACTCTAGTTTCACTTGACGGTAATCACAACCCTACTCATCGTAAAAGGCCCCGCCGACTATGAGTCCGCCTGTCGGCAAGGGACTGTCAGTTGACCGCAATCGTCCACACACTCAAAGAGTTCCATTTAAGATTTAGGACTGACGACTTGTCAGTTATCGGCCGGACCTTAACTACCGACTTGAACTAAAACTGACGACTATCAACTGCTAGTGTGTGGCCGATGGAGGTCTCGAACGTCAGATGGCCGATCCGATCTAGGACGGCAAGCGGACTCATCGTCTGCGGGGCCCTTAAAACTATTACTGACGATTATCAACTGCTAGTGAGTGGCCTTAAAGCCGCTTTTCGACTATTGCCGACAGACAATGATCGGTCTAGTGTGTGGCCGATGGAGGTCTCGAACGGCAGACGGCCTATTCGATCTAGGACTGCAAGTGGACTGATAGTCTGGGGACTCTTAAAACGAGTGTAGTATTCTCTGTATTTACCCCAATCATGTGGCAGTAGGGTTATTTTCCACACTTCAATTGGTTACACGGTCGCCTGCAGTAGCGTACCGGCAGCGCGCAGGCCACGAGTACGGCGCGGCGCCGCTGCCTGGCGCGCACAACGTTGCCTCACACGCCGCTCCCTCCGCCTTCTACCGACCCTCTATACGCTCTTGTTTCTTTTAAATCAGTATTTACTTCAAATTGTGATTTTCACTTAGTAAGGCATTACCTCATTTTTTAAGTAATTATATTATTCATAAATTATTGACTGATAAAATATATTTTTCCAAATGATGTGTTCCTCGTGTGATTTGTGTGCGTGTTTATGTGAAGTGTTGGGGTAGCGTTGTGCTTTATGCTCAATTTAGATACAATTCACCAAACGATTGAGATAGTGTACAATTTTTATATTTAATTTAATGAGAACCGAGTACCTATTAATAATAATTTTAATATTTATATTCATAAAAAGTTAAAATTTAGCGAAGCATAGTTTTGAATATCAAAGTGTATCCTAATATACCTTGTTTGAATATATTTTATAACAAGTTAAAAGGAAGCCTATACATTTCTCAATAAAATAAATTTTTCAACGAATACCGTTTTTTATTTATTCGATTTTTTCATCCTTTCTCGTTTTCGTCAAGTCTAGCTTCAGTGGTTTTCTGGGTATTCGGCCTGGCACTCTGCACTCGCAAGGCTGCCCTTGGGCATAACGAATAAGTAGACGCTGAGTTCGCAAATAGGCCTCTTCGCCGTTATGTTTGAGTTTCTTCAAGTGCTCTATATAATATTCCGGCAGGCCGTGCTCGAGGGCGCCACATATCAGCACCTCGCGGTAGGTCCACGAAGGCCACCGTTCCACGGGGATCTTGTCGTTATCGCCTCTCGGCAACGGAATTACCTTTTGTATAAATGTACGGCAGTGGAATGTGCCCATGTGAGGGGTTAAAACATCTACATATTTTATATAAAATTGCTTCGTGGTAACCCCTGCGATTCTGTAATAATAAAAAGGAACACGTATTTTTTGTGCTAAACTCATATGTTTATTTACCTGTGTAGAATAGAATTATTACTCTTACTCATCAAGAATGATGCTTTCTTCGCCTTTGAGTCTCCATATAACTCCCCAAATGTGCGCATTCGCAGTGGGCACTGCAGTGCTAGTTGGTCCACCCCAAAATCTCGAGTATTTCATAAAGTCAAGTCTATAGTTCTGTAAAGAAAATGTTAATATGTAATGCCCCCAGTACACGATGGCCGATCATGGTAGGCGACCATGACCAATACATCGTACATTGACACTTTTGAACGAACAAGTTTAAAAAGGTTCTTTCAAAAGTGTCAATGTACGATGTATTGGTCATGGTCGCCGACCATGATCGGCCATCGTGTACTGGGGGCATAAGGTAAAAGCACTGTCTTATTAGGCTACAATACCTACAGTAAAGGAGATCAGTCACGCTCACGTCACGCACGCTTCATACATGTTTGGACCAAAACATTGATATCGGCCATCAAAAATAAAATACACATTACTATTGTAAGCAGTGTAAAGCCCCCAGTACACGATGGCCGATCATGGTCGGCGACCATGACCAATACATCGTACATTGACACTTTTCAAAGAACCTTTTTAAACTTGTTCGTTCAAAAGTGTCAATGTACGATGTATTGGTCATGGTCGCCGACCGCGATCATTTAGTGACAGTGTTCACACGATCGCCGGTTTCATTCTGCGTTGGACTGGCCGGATGTGTATGCAATGACGGCTTATGCAATTTACATTTACAGCGCTTTTAATTTATTACGAGAATTATTCTATATTAATAGAGTCTGGATCTTGTATAATATGTCCAGATAAATGTAATTATGCATTAAAGTAATAATAGACATATTTATCATAACACCCAGACACAGAAAAAACAAATACTTACATCATATCAATATTTCTTGGGCGGGGATTGAACCCAGTATAATAATAATAATAATGTAATAATAACGTTTTGTTTATTTTATTTTTGTTTACTTAATTTTAGATAACAAAACAGAATACTCCTATACATCTTGTGAATTAGTGTATTTTATTATTATTTGAATAAAAAATATATTTTATCAAAGATATACAACATCAAGGATATTTTTGACAATGTAATATGCTGCACAAAATGGCCTGATTGCGAAAAAAAACAATAAATCTAAAATATCCTACACGTCAGTCAACGCAGAAATATTCAGATGAACTGAATGATCGGCCAACGTGTGAACGCTCTTTGTGGCCTGCGACAAACTCCCTTTGAATCGTGCACGAAAAACCGACACGGGACGGATCGCCGGCGATCATTGCTCACATCACAGTCAGCGATCACACGCAAACCGGCCCTGTACACGATGGCCCAACATGGTCGCCGACCATGATCGGCCATCCTGTACTGGGGGCTTTACGGTCATTATTTGTGATGACGTCAACAGTGTGCGATTAGAGTGAGTGTCAGATAACTCTGCGCGCGACTGGGGCGTTTTTGGCGCTAGTGGCAGTACATTTTTTGTTCTAAGCATTAGGAAAAGATTAGTATTCGATTTTGACCGCGTGCAGACTTATCTGGCGCGCACTCTAGTGGCCAAGCAGTTATTTTTTTCTTCATTTCCAAACTTGTATACAGCTTGGCCAAAGTGCGGCCAACGCAAATAAATTGCACATTACTATTGTAAACAGTGTAACGATCATTTTTTGTTATGACGTCAACAGTGTACGATTAGTGGCCAAGCAGTTACCTACTCAAGTTAGAAAATGACATTTTTTTCTTCATTTTCAAACTTGTATACAGCTTGACCAAAGTGCGGCCAACAAAAATAAATTGCACTGCACATTACTATTGTATACAGTGTAACGATAATTTTTTGTGACGTCAACAGTGTACGATTAGTGGCCAAGCAGTTATTCAAGTTAGAAAATGACTTTTTCTTCATTTTCAAACTTGAATAAAGCTTGGCCAAAGTGCGGCCAACGAAAATAAATTGTATATTATTATTGTAAACCGTGTAACGATCATTTTTGTTATGACGTCAACAGAGAACGATTAGTGGCCAAGCAGTTGTTCAAGTTTGAAAATGTAAATTACAATAGTATGAGTAGGTAGTAGGTATAAAATTTTCATTTTCAAACCTGAATAACTGCTTGGTTACTAATCGTACACTGTTGACGCTGTGCAATTTATTTTCGTTTGCCGACACTAACTTTTTTGGTCCAATTTGACTTTTTCTATTCATTTCCAAACATTTAATTTAGGTACCTAGTACTAAATAGGTATTACTTGTTTAAAAATATCTCTAACGCAGCATTTATTCATTCGAACCAACCAGCAAGATGTACACAACTTACATCTAATCGAGCTATTGAGACAAATTCAGCTGTTGAACAATCTAAATGCATTTTGTAACTGAATATATTGCAACCATATGCAAAATAATGAAATGTGTCGTCTTTTAAATCCCATTTTTGCATAATTTTCTACAATACCTACATAAATAATAATTTTGAATCAAAACTGATGCCGAAAAGTTTTTGAAATAGTGATAGATTGATGATAGATGTCGATGTTTTGCTTTTGACGTTCTTTCTGACACAAACTCATGCGCGACAGCGCGAGGCCAAGGAATTTATGTTTTACGTAGTACTTATAAATTCCTTGCGCGAGGCTTATCGTGATTCTGGATTCGTGCGTGAGTCGTGAAAAAGAGTCCGTATACTCTGTCTGACGCGACTGGAGCGTTTTTGGCGTTAGTTACAGAACATTGTTTAGGTAGGTTAAGGCGTTAGCACTATCATATATTCTGTGGATAAGGTATGTATACCATACCGTGCTATCAGGCGTTGGAATCACCCATAGAATAGGTCAATACTTAGTGGCCGGTAGCCCCGATACCCATTCATTGGCAATAATTAAGACCGCCATTTTGTTGGGGTGCCCCCATTGGCTAAAATTAAGGCTGTCACTTTTTTAAAGAATTTCAAGATGAAGTTTATTTAGTTTGTGTTTTTTTTACTCATTTCGGTTTTCTAGTTTATCTAGTATTCTTTAGATGTTTTTCCACTTTTTCTCAGATATTTCTTTACAGAAATATGGATACATTATTCGAAGATGCCTGCGGTACACGTAAGTAAATCTATTTACGTAGTTTTATGTTAAAATTATTTATTTAAATTACCTAACCTAAATTTGAGTTTTGTTGTTTTAGGTAATTTCAAGAGGCAACTTTATATTTCTTAAAACTAACCAAAACAAAAGAAAATACAGTTCACAACTTAACCGGAGTAAAGAAGATTCGGTTTCTCAGAAAGTTATGAAATTTATCAAAGGCTAAAGAGTCGCAATAGTTTTTACAAGTGCGTCATGCCTGGCACCACGGAGGCCTCTTCAACCAAAGTTAAACTGTGGGAAAACTCTGCTACCCTTCCACACCCATATGTGCTCATCCAGGAAAGCTTCCTCCTGGCGTTGAACTTCCCAGATCATTATGGAGATCTTTAAATAGACTCCGTACCCAAGTTGGTTGAAGTAAAGACAACCTGTCTAGGTGGGGCTTCACCAGTAACACGGATCTCGCGTGCAGGTGTGGTTACACTCCACAGACCATGGCCCACCTCATTGATTGCTCTGCATGCATGCCCGGACACCTGCACGTGTGAGGACCTCATGTTGGCTGCAGATAACCCGGTGAGAGTGGCACAGTTTTGGGCCAACAACATATGATTTTGTACTTGTCATTGACATGTTGAAGAAGAAGTTATGAATGAAAGATAGGTAATGTTTGTTTATTATTGATTAGTTTTCTTAAAAAAAACCTTCCTAATACCTTATTTCAACATATATTTAGAAGTGATATCATATGGTGATAATGGTAAAGTACAGTAGATTACTTGGGATTAAATTTAAATAATCAGTTGTCACATTTAACAAGTTTCAATTTAGTGAAGTTGTTAATACCAAGTCAAGAGAAATAACAGTGTAAGTAATTCAATAACTTTGTCAAAACATTTAAAATGCCTTATCATCAAATTCATATTTCTGATTCTGACAAACAGAACAGAATTATAACAAATGAATAACAACAAATGAAATAACAAATGTACCGGTGGGATAATATATGATTGTTGTCGGTACCAATGATGGTTTATTGTAGTTGTCTTATGACTATGTTATAACTGTTACTGCTACCTACTATCTTAGATTTTACTTAATTATATATACTACCTCTCATCAGTCTAAGTACAAAGCTTATCTACTTAATAACAGTTATGAACTATAAACATTGATTATCTATAACTTGTGCATAGCGGCACAACAAACAAAATGTGCTTTATACACACTACTCTTTCTTGATTTACAAACTTTTCAGTTCAACTATCACTTATTTGTTTATAAAATGTTATGGCAGATTATAGTCACAATATGTAGAATCTATACTAACCAAATCTAATCTTTTCAGATAACTTGAGTCTCAACGAGGTTCGTGGAGTGCTGCGAAGATGCCCGTGTCTGCCTATTCTTGCGGTAATAAGTTATCAAAACAGAAATATGGTGCAAATTACTGCTGTTAGTTGCTATATTGATTACTTACTGCATTAAATGTTTTACTATTAGAATTAGGTTATTGCGTCTTGCATTGAAAGTGATATTAACAGTAAATAATGAAATGGCAGATACTAAATAAAACTACTAGGAAAAATAGCATTAGCATTTGTGCGTAATAAATATTTGCAAGCAGTTTAATTTTTCTTGTGGCTGATAGAGTATTTATATTTCTTAGTTAATTTAATAAGTAATTTCATTACTCTCATTCTTTGTCTTGTATAAATCTCAACTTATACTTATGTACTTTGTATTTAATAAAATTATAATTTCAAGTAATAAATGCCTTCTTTCATCAAATGTGTTTTTTATTTGAGCAGAATTTAATTAAAATAATATATTACTAGGGTTGTACCAAACGTCGATAATTTGCACAACTATCGATAACGAATCAAGGGTGTCGATAGTTCTGGCAGCACTATGTTGTCAAACTCTAATCGGGGTCCGTCATTCACTAACAAACGGCCGCTATAAGGCTTGATTCCTATCTGTACTAGTCTATATAATTTGTGCGTGCTATACCGTAGTATTCGATTTCGACCGCGCGCAGATAACAGAAGCTGCATTCCGCTAAACCATTTAAATAAATAGCAACTCTAACTTCAACATAATAAAGTGGAATTCAGCTTGTACGGCGCTAATTAGATTAGCCGTGATAAAAGCCGCTCATGCTAGGCTGGCAGGTATTGTATTGTAAAAAAATTCGTCCTTTTTGGACAGGCGAAGACATCAAGCCATACTGCCAATTCTTGAGTATTATGTATGTTATTATAGTTTCTTATGTTTTCATTAGAATGTAGGTGTGTTACATTCTAATGCTTCTTGGAGTATTTGGCGTCAAGTATGTCGAGTCGGTCTTCTCGGTAATTCTTGCTGAGGTAGTCACCACTACAATAAAACACTCAGCATCACGTTACCGAGATAGCGCATATTTTAATCATTCCACATATCGTCCAGTTGCGTAAACACTTGGGGCACAAAACCACACCTATCTTGAGTCACAAAGTCCACTATGAAACAAATTGCGATTAATTAGAATATCCACTTAACCTAACCCGCCAAGATGGCGCCAAAAAACTCCTAGGCTGGCAGGGTTGCACTCCTATATAATTTGTGAGAGAATCTTCCAATTGACAAATTCAAATTCTTCAATTAGTGATGTGTCATGTGTCAACTCGACTCGAGAAGGTTACTTTAACTCGAGTTGGGCTTTGGGCCTAAGAGCCAACGCGCTCTTGTGATTTTTAATCGGGCGATAGTTTAGTCGGAATCGCAAGACGATCGTGATCAAACTGTCGGCCGATAGTTTGGTTTTGAGAGCCTGCGCGCACTTGTGATTTTTAGTCGACGGATTGTTGGTCGATCGATAGTTTAGTTGAATCCGGGCGTGCGCTCACCTAGTATTTCATACACAGGCCGATAGTTGTGCGATAGTTTTTCGATAGATAGTTGTACAACTATTGTTATTATACTATATGCCAGTCATTTTCGATAGTTCGATACTGAATGCACAGTCTACCGATAGTTGGGCGATAGTTTAGTTGAATGCAGTGGGCGCGTTCACATAGTCCTTCATGCACATTACCACCCGGCCGATAGTTGTGCGATAGTTTGAGCGTACAACTATCGGCCAGTCATTGTCGATAGTTTGATCGGTCGATAGTTTAATCGTCAGTGCGCGCACTGCCATATAACTCTATACTGAATCTGAGAACGACCAAACTATCGCCCGATTAAAAATCACAAGTGCGTGTTCGCTCTAACTCGAGTTAACTCGAGTTGAATTCGATTAAACTCTAATTTAGATAGGGGCGCGAAAAATTAACGAATCAAACGATTACGAGATTACGGTGCTCTCATTTTTTGTTGCAAATCGCTCTTATTAAAACCAAACTAAGATGGCGCGGGGCGTTGGCTTTAAATCAAATCGTCTTAGAGTAAGAATCATCTAAAATTGGTAAACACAAAACAAAGACATCGAGTTACATGAATTTTAACTCGCGTTAGCTCGAGTCGCGTTTATACCGAGTTGGCCCATCACTATCTTCAATGATGACAACCACAGCCTCCTTTACTACAAGCAAAGATATTATAATATAACAAGATTGTGCACTATGAAAATAAAAGCAATGTCAATTCGATTCTATGCAGTTACAATAAGGTTTATTTTCGTATGACATTTCGATAAACGGAAAAACGAGCCGAGCGAGAGGCTCCTAAATAGGATTGCATCCCTGTCTACTGGGCTGCCACCATGAAATATTTTTGGTTGTAGTAGAACTTAATTCAAATTCATATTTCCTGTTCTCGAGAATTTTCAAAATATTAATGAATTAAAAGGAATGTTAAACTGATAATAATAAAGTCCATATCAGTTGTATTATTTAAAACCTTGAAAAACTATTTTTTTAATGTAAGAGTCGGTGTTATGGTAGTTTTAATTATAATAAATTTGCAACACTTTGCCTCTGGACAATTTTAATAAAAATAAAAACATCATCAATATGGCGACGGCAAATTAATTTATGTGTGTAAAGTTAGTGTGTGGATCTTAATTATCATTTTAAAATTACGTTTAAATCAATAAAATTGGTTCACACTTGATGTGTGAAAGGATGCAAAAGCGAATCATTTAAACGGAGCGGTGTATCTTTTCATAGGTAAGTATTTAGCCAAACTTTTATTCTTGCGTATAGTAGGGTGTCCATTTCGTTTTTAGTCTATAGACTGGAATTTACTTTCTTACTTAACCCAAACATTAATTTTCATTGTTTCAGATTTCCTAAAGATGAAGAAATTAAAAAAGGTTGGCTTAACGTCATATCTGAAAAATTACACAATATTCAGCGGAAGAAGAAAAAGAAGAAGAACTTTATCAGAAAATAGGCATGAAACAAAACTTATTAAATGTATTATAACATCTGTATCTTAATTTAAGGTTAAAAAAGTGGGTACGCAAAAAACGAATCTTTAAAATTAATTGGACACAAAGCCTCCATGCGTCAAAAGATCCGCAAGAAAATTTTGTTTAGCAATGTATAGTCTAACTAATAAACAGATTTTTATAACTGTACGTGGACTTTCTATTTCTATCCATTTTAGCAAAATACGCCTATCAGAAATACAGACATACATTTCATATAAGTACATACAGGTCAAACTGACAACCTCCTTTTTTGAAGTCGGATCAAAAGTAAGTATGCTTATAAAGCATATGCGTCGCGTCGTATGTATCGTCGTATGTAAGTATGTATGTGTCGATTGTCACATTATTGCCTCATAAGTGGTGCAAATGCTTTGCCTCGCAGAGTCCTCATCTTAACTAATATTATAAATAGAAAGTGAGTTCGGATGTTTAAATGTATGTTTCTTTTAGCTACAAGAGCTCCCTATGAAGCGTGATGTTCGAATCCTACGTGAGCCAAGTCTGGTTAACTATAAATTGTCCTCGAAAAAACCAAATCGCGTAGTTACTCACGTCTCTCTCATTAGAGAGGGACGCACACCATAATAGGCCTATCTCGCTCGGCTCGGCTGTAACTCATGAGTGCGCAATCTTGTTATATTATAATATCTTTGACTACAAGCCATGCTATGGCGGTTTGGCAACGTCGCTTGTGAACCTAAGCGTAGACCGAACATTTGGTTAGAGGTAACCCGACCTAGTTAAAAATAAGCAGATGCTATGGAAACCTATGGGGCAACTTGACCAACCATAACTAGTGGTTAATATTATGCGTTCTATTTGCGTTCGCGTTAAGGAAGTATTTATGCTCGTCACAACTTCCTACAAAGCAAACTTAGTCGGATAATACACAAGTGTCATTTTAAAATAAACGGTTGTTTTGGTACTTGGTTTGTTGTGATTTCAGTGGATTTTAAAGTAAATTTGAAGAAATTATATGCTTTTCCTTATGAAATCATCATTAAGCATTATATTGATAGCGTGTACTATTAAACAAGGTAAGGATTCATAAAATTTTCCCAATTTTCTGTTAAAACTTCAACTTAGGGCTAGCGCGCACACTTATTTACACGGCAATTTATTTGTCTCTGTCACCGCACTTATTTACACGGCAATTTATTTGTCTCTATTGCCGTCTCCTCGCCGCGATTAAAAAGATGCGCACACGAGATCGCACGCGGGAGCGACAGCGATACAACTTTTTCGCAGTCAAGTCAGTCATCAACATGGATTTCGAAGAGGCGGTTGTGTTGTGGTATGTGCTCTTGCTTTTAGAATCCAAAGACGACAGCGAAAAAAGCAATATTGGGTGCATCCATCCACTGTGGAGTGATAGGATGACACTAGGAAATTTACATACATAAGTAAGTACAATGTTTCTGAAATCGAGAGCATATCCAAAAAAAAATTTTTGCTACTTCAGAATGAGTGTCGAAAACTTCGTCAATCAGCCTATAATCCCTAGTTAAAATTATAAATGCGAAAGAAACTGTCTGTGTGTTACGCAATCACGCCTAAACTACTGAACCAAAAAAAGGGCTGTAAGGGGTTAAAACAGGGGATGAAAGTTATCACGCCTAAACTACTACACCAATTTCAATGAAATTTGGTACAGAGGTATTCTATTTAAATGACACACGCAAAAATGAGAAACTTTCCAGATATTTCTTTTTATTGTATCGAATGTCAGTCAGATCGTTTGATGAACTTATTGTCTTGCCGTACAAAGTGCACACGTGCGTCCGCGTCCACTCGACTTGACATCTTATGGGAATTTCTGATAGGTGTGCGGGGTCTAGTACACATGTATTGAGAGCGCGCCCTCCGAATTTCTGATCAGAATTTTGCCGTCCGATCGTTTGCATCCGAGACTCATTAGAAGCGGACGTCACGACACGTCAGAATTCTGATAGTATGCGGAGTCTACAACAAAACTATCTGACAGAAAAAATCGTATAATATGCGACAGGCCTTAAATCGGTTCACACCCAACGAAAAATGCTACGTTGTCAAACCTAATAGCATGGCTTGTAGAAGAACAATAGAGAAGGCTGTGTGACAACATGACTTATGTTGTTCTCTATGGTCCATAATGGCGAATTCACGTTGCATTACTTATTATTTTGAAATAAAAACTCCCAAGTTCAGAGAGCTTCAAAACTACGTTATAATTCATATTTCTATTTATATTACTTAATTATATTTACTATGTTTGTGTAAATTGAATGTACTTTTTTGACCATGTCCTTTGTTGTCACTCTAATTGTTCCATAGTAAGAACTCGTGTCATCTATATATATAAAAATGAATCCCTATTTCCCTTGGTCACGACATCACGCGTGAACGGCTGGACCGATTTGGCTAATTTTGGTCTTGAAATGTTCGTGGAAGTCCACGCAAGGTTCTTACGGTGAGAAAATAGGGGAAGAGGGGGTAAGTGGGGGTAGAGTAGAAGTAGGGTAGGGTAAAGGTTGGGTAGGGTATAGGTAGGGTAGGGTAGGGGTAGGGGTAGGGTAGGGTAGGGGTAGGGGTAGGGTAGGGTAGGGGTAGGGGTAGGGTAGAGGTAGGGGTAGGGGTAGGGGAAGGGGTAGGGGTAGGGTAGGGTAGGGGTAGGGGTAGGGTAGGGGTAGAGTACGGGTAGGGTAGGGTGGAGTAGGGGGTAGGGCCACGGGAACGAAGTCGCGCTGGGTCAGCTAGTTTTCAATAAATTCTATCTCACCTGTGAAAAGAAATATTGCAACCAGCAAATGTTTCATTTCCACAGCCCATCATTATTAACGCAACACCTTTTCACGATATTGCAAAAAACACCACCACAAGGCAAAATATTTACGCATAACCAACTTGACACAACGAAGACGGAAGATGTCATTCAGCTTGTCATGTTGCCACTTTAAAATTCTGAAATCTATCATTCAATTTTTTTCTAGGATAAGCCGTAAAAAACTTGAACGACCTGATACATTTTTATGCATAATACGCTAATACCTAAATTAATATACGATGTTTTCTATTGACTAAAAATAATATGAAGCGAAAATTTTACGAAATTTTATTTTCATAACGAAAGTTGTGTACCATAAATCTACTAAACCTGTTATTTAAGAGTGCTGGCAATTTGAAAGAAAGGGATACCCTCACCTCGTTCTTGCGGTCTCAGGTGGACCGTTGACATTTTGTATTGAAATATAAACCTTATCTTTCAAAGTTAAAGTGTATTTTTAAATACACAGAAATACGGAGTGCACCTTCCTGTTGTAATATAAATTCCTAGTACTTATAAATTCCTTGATATTAACTTTATGATACCTACAAAACTGTACGACACAGTACGACACCACTTTCAAATGTGTTTTTTTTCTATAATTACAATATGGGCATCAAATGAAAGGCCTTGATGAGCATTGAGCACATCACAGAAAAAGTAATCACTTGGATTGGAGCACATTCCAAAACTATAATTTGTCACTAAAATGTGTGAAAAAAAATTATAAAAAAAACCCGACTGAAATGCCAAAAATGAAATAAAAAGTTAAAAAAACGTAACACGGTCCCCTAACGTAACCTAAAACGGTCCCCCGACTGCATTGACACTTGTTATTTAGTTTTTAGTTAGTTTTTGGCAGGGCATTCGTAATCTTCATAAAAAAAAATTTTTTGTGTGTAATTGTAATATTACAGTAACAGTCGTTTTCTACATAAAATAAGAAATGTTACTTTTCTCGTGAAAATGTTACTTTTTGAGCCGCCTTGTGTTACTTTTTACTATCGGCCACTGGCAACACTGCCCCCATAGCGATGCTGAACCGCAAATGCGTTGTCATTACCTACTCAATAGTTAAAGCAAAATAATACTTTGTACACTGTGTTTTGTTTGTCTGATCAATTTAAACATAAACACGTGAAATTTGGCTCATATTATATTGAGACTTGCAATATACATAATATTATGTGCTCCAAATTTCATTGGATTTTAAGGTCTTCACATGAATATTTAATAAATAGTTGCCAGTTTTAGCTTGAACTTGGCTTGACACGCTTGAGATATTAAAATGTTAACTTTATTGTCAAATACAGTGTTTTATTTTTGGTGAATGCCAAACCAGTTATTAAGCTATTAAGTTATTAAAATATTATGATTATGATAAAACTATCCCGGACGTCAGCCTGTACGAGATTAGAATGGCTCTCAAGCAGCTCAAAAACAACAAGGCGGCGGGTGATGACGGAATCACAACAGAACTTCTGAGAGCGGGCGGTAAGCCGATACTTAAGGTCCTCCAGAAGCTCTTCAACTCTGTCATCCTCGAGGGCAAAACGCCAAAGGCATGGGGCAGAAGCGATGTGATGCTGTTTTTCAAGAAGGGTGATAAAACTCTCTTGAAGAACTATAGACCCATCTCGCTTCTGAGCCATATCTATAAGTTGTTTTCGAGAGTCATTACGAATCGTCTCGCTCGCAGGTTTGACGACTTCCAACCTCCCGAACAAGCCGGGTTCCGGAAAGGCTACAGTACCATAGACCACATTCATACGCTGCGGCAAGTTATACAGAAGACCGAAGAGTATAACTTGCCACTTTGCTTGGCGTTCGTGGACTATGAGAAAGCCTTTGATTCGATTGAGACTTGGGCGGTGCTGCAGTCTCTCCAGAGGTGCCAAATAGACTACAGGTACATCGAGGTGCTGAGGTACCTATACCAAAACGCCACCATGTCGGTCCGATTACAGAACCAGAGCTCTAATCCTATCCAACTACAGCGAGGTGTGAGACAGGGAGATGTCATCTCTCCCAAACTGTTCACAGCTGCGTTGGAGGATATTTTTAAGCTGCTGGACTGGAAAGGATGCGGCATCAACATCAATGGCACAACACATCTACGGTTTGCCGATGATGTAGTTCTTATGGCTGAGACCTTGGAAGACCTGAACACAATGCTCGAAGATCTCGGTAATGCTTCGCAAAGAGTGGGTCTTAAGATGAACATGGACAAGACGAAAATCATGTTCAATGCCCATGTTGCACCCGCTCCAGTTAATGTTGGGAACATTACACTCGAAGTTGTTGACCACTATGTTTACCTAGGACAGACGGTCCAGTTAGGTAAGTCCAACTTTGAGAAAGAGATCTCTCGTCGAATCCAGCTCGGATGGGCAGCGTTTGGGAAGCTCCGACATATATTCGCGTCTGAAATACCTCAATGTCTCAAGACGAAAGTTTTTGACCAGTGTGTGTTGCCAGTAATGACCTATGGAAGTGAGACGTGGTCGTTTACTATGGGTCTCATAAGAAGGCTCAAAGTCACCCAGCGAGCAATGGAGAGAGCGATGCTTGGTATTTCCCTGCTCGATCGGATCAGAAATGATGAAATCCGCAGGAGAACTAAAACAACCGACATCGCTCGAAGGATTGCATCATTGAAGTGGCAGTGGGCGGGACACATAGCGCGGAGAACCGATGGCCGTTGGGGCGGAAAGGTTCTTGAATGGCGACCGCGTGCCGGACGACGTTCCGTGGGCAGGCCCCCTACAAGGTGGACCGACGATCTGGTCAAGGTCGCGGGAAGCCGCTGGATGCGGGCAGCGCAGGACCGATCGTTGTGGAGATCCTTGGGGGAGGCCTATGCCCAGCAGTGGGCGTCGTTCGGCTGACATGATGATGATGATGATGATGATGATTATGATTAAGCTCAAGGTAAATTAATCTTTCCATAAAAATACGACAAAATAAATTTGGAGAAAAAAATACGAAATAGTATCGTTTTGGGGAAAAATAAAATCAGATCTGGGGAAATTTCACATCCATAACCTGCACGCGTAGCATGACGGCCTCGAGAGAAGCTTTGTCTACCCCGAAATGTCACTTTTGTCCGGTCAAGATCGAGAAACTGTCGGTGCGAGCATGACCACCTCGAGAAACTTGTCGAGTCTTCGTGTAATGTCAAAAGTCGACAAAACTCTACGGTCGCGAGCACGACGACCACTTTTCTCTTCAATTGACATTTAATTTGACAGTTGAGACGGAGTTCTTTGTCTTCTACCCGTTGAGTAGTCGAGAAAGATATCTCGACCAGTGTTGCCAATGTGGTACGGTAAATGCCAGATTATACGGCAATCGGGGTTAAAAGATAACCGTGGTACGACAGCTTATGCCAGAAGTTTTTATACAAATACGACATTTCCGTAAGCTCTGAGTGCAGTAATTGTATCAAAACACGATATTTTTTATTTTCCGTCTGTATACGGTAATTTTACTGACACGACACGGCAACTGACAAATTTACATTTGGCAACATCACAGTCAGGGGAAAGAAGGTTTTTTTTTAAAATTCCTTCCTAAAGGAACAGGCTAGGGTCTGAGACCATACTGCCTCGTCATTAGTCTTGATTATTTTGTCTTTAGTATTTTTTCTTTCATATTATTTTTCCTCCTTTTCTTGCTAACTTAACCTAACTCATTAAAATGAAGTGGTTCACACTTTCAATGCTCTTGGGAGTTTTACGCGGGGATAGCAATATGAATCGTACGGAGCGCCTTACTTTATTTCTCACTTTTACTTCATTGTTCTTCATTAATGGCACATTATTGCACTAATTGCACCACACTAACACAATAAAAGCCACAAAGAACTTATTTAGAAAACTAAGAAATAAAGCCCGTCTTTTTATTTTTGCTTCCCGCGCAAAACTCCCAAACTTTTCACTTCTTTCATCTGTCACATCAATTTGATACTTTTTCGGTTATACGAACTCGGATAAATGTCTTTTGCGCCGAAAAAAGAGGACAGAGTAAAATAATGTATCAAAATAAAGGATAGAATTCATTCAGAACGTTATCCATTGCTCCTAAACTATGTAAAAATAAGACCGGTAACTAAAAACCGGGAAATATTAAAACATGGCAATGATGGTAATTATTTAATAATGGCAATTATTTTTGTCGAGCTCGAGATAGCTTTCTCCACCCAAGACAACGAGTCCCGCTGTCAAACTGTGCTCGGCATATCGACATAGGTCGTAGACAAGAGATAGGTTTCTCGATCTACACCCGACTCGAGTCCCATTGCTCATGCTACGCGTGCTGGAGAGTGGAGACCATGAAGCTCGACTTAATACTGAGGTAACTGGAGAGTGCAGTACGAACAATTTTTTGAATACCACAAATAACACAGTGGCTGTCTTCCGTCTCACCTACACTTAAAAAAAAATACGTATGGTCATATGAGACAGCTGACAGCCACTACATACATAAATGTCAAATTTGCTGGCGACACTTTTTTATTCAGGGTGAGAGCTCCAGTTACCTCAGAGTATTAAGTCAAACTTCATGGTTGGCACTGTGAGCGCCTTTGAGTAAAGTCCATTCGCTTAGATAGTGTCACCCTTTTATCGCGCCGCCTTGGCACGTGGCGCTTCTTGTCAAAGGATGCCGCCGCATAAACAAAAGAAGCCGCGTGCGGCGTACACCCGCAAGTGGAATTGGATTTTGGGATTCGGCATTTATTAAATTATATTTTCTTAAATAATCTATGTTTATTATAAATAAAGGTGGTAACGACGGTTGTAACTTGTGACAATTCGAGCGATGATGAGTAATCATAATAATCATATAAAAAATTAATAATAATTATTATTATTTGTAAATCACTTATTTAACTTCCTTTTATATCAAAATATCCAAAATGTATTTAAAGGATATGAATATCTTCACTAAGTACAATTTCACGGGCAGTTAGCTAGAATTTTGTGTCACACAACATTATGGAAAGTGTATTTTTTTTTAATGATCATAAAATAAGTAGACAGTTTACGTCAAGACGAATGGATGGCGATTCTTTAATTTTCGCCTGGCAACATTATACCAGAAGCTTGTCAGGTTGTCTGTCACACGTCTGTCAGCTGACTGTCAACTGTTCTTTGTTGTTGCAGCAGGCGTAGCATGACCATGAAGCTCGACTTAATACTGAGTCAAACTTCATGAGCATGACGAACCCGACAAAGATTTTGTCTACCCCTTAATGTCATTTTTGACAGTTAAACAAAGAGTTTGTCTACGTTGGGATGTCATTTTTGACATTTCAACGTAGACAAAACCGCTCTCGAGGTCGTCATCATAGAGTAACTTGTATATATAGTCGTCAGGCGTTGGAATCACCCATAGAATAGGTCAAAACTTAGTGGCCGGTAGCCCCGATACCTATTCATTGGCTATAATTAAGACCGCCATTTTGTTGGGGTGCCCCCATTGGCTAAAATTAAGGCTGTCACTTTTTTAAGAATTTCAAGATGACGTTTATTTAGTTTGTGTTTTTTTTTACTCATTTCGGTTTTCTAGTCTTTTTCTAGTATTCTTTAGATGTTTTTCCACATTTCTCAGATATTTCTTTACAGAAATATGGATACATTATTCGAAGATGCCTTCGGTACACGTAAGTAAATCTATTTACGTAGTTTTATGTATCAATTATTTATTACATTAACCTAAATTTGAGTTTTGTTGTTTTTTGTAGGTAATTCCAAGAGGCAACTTTGTATTTCTTAAAACTAACCAAAACAAAAGAAAATACAGTTCACAACTAAACCGGAGTAAAGAAGATTCGGTTTCTCAGAAAGTTATGAAATTTATCAAAGGCAATAATTTTTACAAGTGCGTCATGCCTGGCACCACGGAGGCCTCTTTAAACAAAGTTAAACTGTGGGAAAACTGCTACCCTTCCACACCCATATGTGCTCATCCAGGAAAAGCTCCCTCCTTGCCTTGAACTTCCCAGATCATTATGGAGATCTTTAAATAGACTCCGTACCCAAGTTGGTTGAAGTAAAGACAACCTGTCCAGGTGGGGCTTCACCAGTAAGACGGATCTCGCGTGCAGGTGTGGTTACACTCCACAGACCATGGCCCACCTCATTGATTGCTCTGCATGCCGGGACACCTGCATGCGTGAGGACCTCATGTTGGCTGCAGATAACGCGGTGAGAGTGGCACAGTTTTGGGCCAACAACATATGATTTTGTACTTGTCATTGACATGTTGAAGAAGAAGTTATGAATGAAAGGTAGGTAATGTTTGTTTATTCTTTTTATATGAATGTAAGTAGGTATGTGTAATTAATTATTGATTAGTTTTGTTAAAAAAAAACCTTCCTAATACCTTATTTCAATATAAATTTAGAAGTGATATCATATGGTGATAATGATAAAGCACAGTAGATTACTTGGGATTAAATTTAAATAATCAGTTGTCACATTTAACGTTTCAATTTATTGAAGTTGATAATACCAAGTCGAGAGAAAATAACAGTGTAAGTAATTCAATAACTTTGTCAAAACATTTAAAATGCCTTATCATCAAATTCATATTTCTGATTATCTGACAAACAGAACAAAATTATAACAAATGTACCGGTGGGATAATATATGATTGTTGTCGGTACGAATGATGGTTTATTGTAATTGTCTTATGACTATGTTATAACTGTTACTGCTACCTACTATCTTAGATCTTCCTTAATTATATATACTACCTCTCATCAGTCTATGTACAAAGCTTATCTACTTAATAACAGTTATTAACTACGAGTATAAACATTGATTATCTATAACTTGTGCATAGCGGCACAACAAACAAAATGTGTTTTATACACACTACTCTTTCTTGATTTACAAACTTTTCACTTCAACTATCACTTATTTGTTTATAAAATGTTATGGCAGATTAAAGCAACAATATGTAGATCTATACTAACCAAATCTAATCTTTTCAGATAACTTGAGTCTCAACGAGGTTCGTGGAGTGCTGCGAAGATGCCCGTGTCTGCCTATTCTTGCGGTAATAAGTTATCAAGTCAGAATTATGGTGCAAATTACTGCTGTTAGTTGCTATATTGATTACTTACTGCATTAAATGTTTAACTATTAGAGTTAGGTTATTGCGTCTTGCATTGAAAGTGATATTAACAGTAAATAATGAAATGGCAGATACTAAATAAAACTACTAGGAAAAATAGCATTATCATTTGTGCGTAAAAAATATTTGCAAGCAGTTTAATTTTTCTTGTGGCTGATAAAGTATTTATATTTCTTAGTTTATCTATTAAGTCAATTTAGTAAATAATTTCATTACTCTCATTCTTTGTCTTGTATAAATCTCAACTTATACTTATGTACTTTGTATTTGATAAAATTATAATGTCAAGTAATAAATGCCTTCTTTCAACAAATGTGTTTTTTATTTGAGCAGAATTCAAAATAATATATTACTAGGGATGTACCACCAAAACGTCGATGATTTGCACAACTATCGATAACGAATCAAGGGTGTCGATAGTTCTGGCGGCACTATGTTGTCAAACTCTAATCGGGGTCCGTCATTCACTAACAAACGGCCGCTATAAGGCTTGATTCCTATCTGTACTAGTCTATATAATTTGTGGTCGTCATGCTACCCGTGCTGGTTGTTTGGGTTTGTGCGTTTTCTTCTCGTACTGAAGTTTTAATAATAACTCTTCGCTTAATCTATATAATTTGTAGTGTTCTTGTTGAGTGTTTCTTTGCGTTTCGTGGACTATTTCTACATTCCTCGCCAAGTACGTTGAGTTGAGCTGAAGTTTTTGTGAGACAGGACAGTACTCTTTCTTTACCATGACATCGAAAAACTTTTGTTGTGTTCCTGGATGCGCTAGCAGTGGAGGTAAGTAAATAGAACACCCTTCCGTCGTGGTACTTTCCTGATTGTCATAAATAAGACATAAATAATAAACTAGACATAATAAAAGTATATTTTAAATTTACAGAATCACACCCTGTGCTACACGTATTTCCCAATCCAAAGAAAGACATAGACCGCGGTTCAGGTTATGGGTTCATGCTGTCGGAGGTGATATTGTGGCTCTGGATGATAATACTATCTATAAAAATCGCCGAGTTTGTCACCGTCATTTTGAAATGACCCACTGCTGTTGTTATAACAAACTAAGTCGAGTAGCAGTACCAAGACTTTGTTTACCTGGTAAATAACCTATTAAATTATTAATTCTTAATTGTTCAAAATCTTGAAGATTCATTATTCTTAGAATTACACTTTTCTAAATTCAGTCTTCTAAATGATTCTGTCACAAAATTATAATTAGCTTAAAAAAGCAACAAATTATTCAAGATAATCCTTTCTAAGAGTAGCATAAATTTCTGCATGTTGAATTTAAAATGATGCCAAAGAATGAGATGAAATCCTACTTGAGATGTTTGTTACTCAATCACGCCAAAACCGCTTAACGGATTTGGCTGAAATTTGGGACATAGATATTTTATAGCCTGGAGAGGAACATATGCTACCTTTTATCCCGGAAAAATATCACATTCCCGTGGGATAACGTGGTGTAGCGAAAACTAGTAACTGATAAAATGTTTTGTGTGGGTGGAATGCATGTACAACATGTTTAAGTAATTGGTGTATCTTGTAATGTAAATTACACAAATACTAGCACTCGTTTCTATAGATATATTGATTAGATGTATAAATAAGTCATTGCTTAAGCGCTGTTTTTACTGAACGTACTTAAGTAATGAAATCAATGACTATTACTTGCCCAAGCATTCTTACTTTTAATGGTTTCTTACTTCCTTAAAATTTTTATTGTTATATTTTATTTTTTATTGTATATAAATGGCTGCTTAAGTAATGACTTATACTCAAGAATTACTTATGACTTGTCTATAGATAGGGTAAAACCTTAAGATGATTAAAGGAGGCCCATTTTCAGGACTATTAACTATACCTCGACTTTCGATGATTGCTCGAAGATGTATGAGCTCTATAGAAAACATTCCGTCAACATCCAAAGGTAAAATATTAAATGTTGTTCTACCAACCAAATTTGGAATAGAGATTGTTTAAGACCCTAGGAAGGACATAGGCTATTTTTTACCGCGGGAATTAAGCTCTCATACCCATGGGAAAATAACTTTTAGTGCAGGGAAATTTGTGGCATGGAATTGCTATTTAAGGTGATAGTTTGAATTCCTGGGAAATACTCTATTATAATAGAGAGTGCTTTGCTAATATCATTAGTAACATTTGAATTTATGTTTCAGATCCTAATGTTTTGGAGTTCAAACAAGCTCCAAATATGGAAATTGTGCATCCAGTGTACAAAGGTTAGATTATTTCTATTAAACAAATAAATATTTAATACTTAAACAAATACTAGCTGTTCTGCGTGTTTTTACTCGCGTGGTACACATTCCTGTGGGAATATTGGGGTAAAAACCTGTGTTATTGTAATGTATAAGATACCCGGCGATACCGTCAGCAGCGCCACCTACCGGGTCCAATTGTAAATCTAAACAATTCTCAAACCCACATGAACTCAATCTCACGTTACTCAATCACGCCTAAATGTCTAAACAGATTTGGCTGAAATTTAGGACACACATACTAAATCACTAATCTGACTTTCATGCAATTTGATATAGAGCAGTGGGTAGCGTGCGCGGCGTGACTTTCGCAATGGTCTATCGCGGGATGGCTATCTATAACTACTATTACTAGATAATCCTACTAATATTATATCCTACTATCCTACTATCCTACTATCCTACTATCCTACTAATATTATAAATGTGAAAGTTTAGTTGTTTGGATGTTTGGATGTTTGTTACTCAATCACGCCAAAACGGCTGAACGGATTAGGCTGAAATTTGGAACACAGATACTTTGTAGCCTGGAGAGGAACATAGGCCATTTTTTACCCAGGAAAAATGTCACATTCCCGCTTTATAACGTCATGTAGTCCACGCGGGCGAAGCCGCGGGCGGAAAGCTAGTAATATTATAAATGTGAGAGTTTAGATGTTTGGATGTTTGTTACTCAATCACGCCGAAACGGCTGAACGGATTTGGCTGAAATTTGTGACACAGATACTTTGTAGACAGGAGAGGAATATACGCTACTTTTTATTCCGGAAAAATGTCACATTCCCGCAAGTTAACGTCCGTCGTGTAGTCCACGCGGCTAAGACGCGGGCGGAAAGCTAGTAAGCATATAAATCACATTTTATGTTTCAGGTCCTAAGAATTTGGAGCTTGTTTGTGCTAATCAAGTTTTATCTGAAAATAAATTCAATGTGGAAAGTATCAAACAGAAAACTGGTGAGATATTTTTATAGTTACTTGTTGTTGTGAAGTAAAAAAATAATTGCTTACGTAGTATATCAACGATATAAACATTTATTTAATATGACTTTATCATCTTTTACAGAAAAACATCATAAACGAGAAACGAAGAACGCTTTGCTTGTTAGAAAAACTCGGCGAGTTTTTCTAACAAGCAAAGAAAAAGAGTTAAAAAATAAACTAGTTAAGTAAATCAAAAAACAAAATTTGTAAAATGAAAAAGCAAACTGCAGATATTAAAGCTGCAAAACATTTTTCAAGTAATCCTGCAATTTTAAACACCATAGAAAATTGCTCCAGTGTAGCAAAACTGTTAATGAAAATACAGTAGAGCCAAAATAAAAAAAACTAAAAGGAAGAAGATTTACGTTAGAACAAAAAATTGCAAGTCTATCAATTTTGAAACAGAGTCCTAAAGGATACCGATTCCTTAGAACAATTTTTATACTTCCGGCTCCACAAACTATAATAAAACTTATTCAGCTAAGCAATATTCAGCCAGGGCTAAATAAGAAAATATTTTCCCAACTGAGAAAGAAAGCCGAAAGCATGACAACGAGCCAAGACAAATTATGTGTTATTTTATTTGACGAAATATCTTTAAAACCGCATGTTTCTTACAATGAAAGAAGGGACAAGGTGACAGGGTTTGTTGACAATGGAGAACAACGCAAGCAAGAATATGCAGATCACGCTCAAGTCTTCATGATTCGCGGCTTAATTCGCAATTATAAACAAGCCATCTTTTATTCATTTTCAGCAAGCGCTACAAAAGGGCCTGAGATAGCTAAGCAAATTAAAGCCATAATAATGCAAGTACAAGAAGTACCTACGTCAAGCAGCCATATAAAAATGCCCACCCATCCTTTTTAGTCAGATAATTTATTTTGATAATTACCTACTTACCTTGATAACATGATAACATATTCATTAAAAAAATTGCCTACTGAACTAGCTATCATGTTTAATGTAGGAATCTGCAGTTTGCTTTTTTATTTTATTTTTCATTTCAAATCGATACATTGCTAAATTGTATAGACTATTACCTATAATGTTACTAATTTTGTAATATAACATGATAATTTTTAAGAAATGTTTACGTAATAAGAAATAGAATGGGTAATTGAACAATAAACATCTATTATTGAAAAAAATGAAGCTCAAATCACAGTTTTTGTGTTTATTATTGTGATGTATTATTTATTGTGTACTGTATTTTGTAAAGTGTAATTGTAATGTTTGATTGTAATATTGCTTTCACCTCTCCAGCAAGAAAAGGGCGCTTTTGGCACCTAAAACTCGCAAATTTGGAATATGACGTTTGCCCTACTATTTTGCAATTAAGAGAGAAATAAAAATATTTATATTTTTTTTGCAACAGACACTGAAAGGGGGTCTTAAAAATTCGAAGTGGGGCTACTAGGGCATATGGGGTAGGTATCATATGAAAGAGCGCCAAAATTTTTTCTTAAGCCGCATAGTTTTCGACTTTTGATGAAAAATGTAAAAAATATGTAGTATATGGCTACAGTATATCGCTTACATAAATCATGTTTGGGTTCATTAAAATGACAAGCAGTTTCGTAAACTTAAACTTGCAATTTTACTTTTAAATGTTGTTTTTCTCACCTGTAACACTTTTCTCGCTGGTAGAGGTGAAAAGTTGTATGTAAGTATAACACGAGAGCAAATTTTCCTGATGTCTCGTGCCTCTTAAATCACTCACTGTGTTCATTAATCTATATTAGACTACTTCGCTAGTTCGTGATTTAAATTCAGCACTCGCAGCAAAAAATAACTTTGCTCTCTTGTATAACAAGTAATCTATATATATAAAAATGAATCCCTATTTCCCTTGGTCACGACATCACGCGTGAACGGCTGGACCGATTTGGCTAATTTTGGTCTTGAAATGTTCGTGGAAGTCCAAGGAAGGTTTTAACGGTGAGAAAATAGGGGAAGGAGGGGTAAGTAGGGGTAGAGTAGAAGTAGGGTAGAGTAGAAGTAGGGTAGGGTAAAAGTAGGTTAGGGTAAAAGTAGGGTAGGGTAGGGGTATGGGTACGGTAGGGTAGGGGTACGGTAGGGTAGGGGTAGGGTAGAGGTAGGGTAGGGGTAGGGTAGGAGTAGGGGTAGGGTAGGGGAAGAGTACGGGTAGGGTAGGTTGGAGTAGGGGGTAGGGCCACGGGAACGAAGTCGCGCTGGGTCAGCTAGTTACTTATAAATGTACTGCAGCAATTTGTTCATTGCTATTTGCAAACAAATGATTACAGGTAGCAATTTGAGGAAATACTAAAAAACATGGACACTTATATTTGGTGAGGAAAGATGAGACTTTTGCTTTTGTGTTTATCCAAACTTTACTTATAATATTATACTTACAGAGGTGTCATGATTTTAGAAGGTTTTTCATATTTTTTAATAGCAACACTGGTAATGCCGTCTCTTGCCGCCATTTTGTTAAATTTAATAGGCTAATCTGTGGTAAAATTGGTGGGGGGTAGCTAGACTTGAGCCCGATTAACGAGCAAAGAGACGTCATTCTTCAAACTAGCCTCGAGGGGATAAGTTCACTAAGACGTCGACTGTATCTATATTGTTATACCTGTACTATGCCTGTACCTGTAAGTTGGATCAAAAATTATATGAGTGTTATCTGGAGTCTGCGTTTTCTTCATAGAGGAAAGATTGGATTTTGTGTTTTTGCGTTTGTAAATAGAGAAAAGATTTGATTACTTATTTGTTTGTTTCAATGTTTCTATGTTTGTAGGTAATGGATAAACAAAAAAACTACCTACCTACTGAACCGCTTTTAAACTTTCTTTCACCAGTAAAAAGCTATATTATTCCTTAGTGAGTAGTGACATTGGCTATATTTTATCCCAAATATGCTATTTTCTTTACCAACTAGGTATTATAGGAAAAAATGTGATAGTAAAAAACCACGAGCCCTATAAGTAGCTTTCAGGCGGGATTCGAACCCGCGCCTCCGGGAATCCGGCCCGATGCTCTGACCAACTAAGCTACCGAAAGGCTTACACGACTCGTCGAATTTTGCTATCACTTGTTAGGTACGCTGTAGGCCAGCGTTGCATCATCAATGCGAGGAAACCCTCGCATCCGAAAGAAACAATTTTACAAATGTTTAACAATCGATTAAGATGAAACAGCCATTAAATTGAGATTTTAAATTATTTTTATGCATTTACAATGCAATTCTGTAAGTATAGGAAAAATTATCACATTTACACACATTTTTTCAGACTTTCTTACAGAATTGCATTGTAAATGCATAAAAATAATTTAAAATCTCAAACTAGGTATTATTCTATAACATTAAACACCAATGTGATTAATAAAAACATTAAAAACAGAACACAAACAAACACAAAACTAGTCATAGAAGTTATTGTACGCCTCATATTGGCATCATTTTCGGAAATTCATCCTATGCTAGATATTACGTAAACTTTCAATGTTTTCAGTAGAATAGAATTGTATGTTATAGTTATATTTGTGTGACTGTAGGGGTAGTAGGTTTTTTAGTTATAAATAAGTAGTATAGAATAACAACACTTGGGAGGTGTCATGATCAGCCCCCAGATTCACGACACGAACCGTCGGAAACCCTCCCGACAGCGGAATGTATGCACTGTCTCTGTCACTCACTATAGAATGATGATGATGATGCTCATCATCATCATCATTCTATCTGGTGAAAGAATAGACAAAGACAAAGCATAGAAGTCGAACCCGATTCCGTTTCAGACGGTTTTTGAATCAGGGGGCAGATAAACGGAGAGGTTTGTCCTCTAGCACCTTTTACATTGCTCAATATATGGTCCATACATGAGCTACATACCACTTGTTGGTTTTATTATGTGCAGTGTACAACAAATGTATTATTAAATATCAGTAGATTTGTCATATTTATATAATATTTAACTAAGTGTTACTATTGGTGTCTTCTACGATTATTGTTAATAAAGTAAGGTGCATTGTTAATCTGCATTTTATTTACGCAAATTATCCATTCTTTAGCATGATAGAGTATTGTATAGGTAATGTATAGGTTATTCTATAGGAATGTGGGTAGGTGGGTCTTCCTGAATGTTAAGTGTAAATAAAAAACAAATAACCGCAAATAGCAGGTAATGTGTGCGTGCGTGTATATGTGTGCGTACGTGTATAAGTGTGTATGTGTGTGTGTTAGGTAACCAAAAGCTGCTATGGCTAGAAACCAGATGGCGCCAGGTTACACTTCCGCTAAAGGGGCCGAAGATTGTTCTCTATTTCCTATATATACAAGTTACTCTATGGGTTGATTAGATATCAATACCTACAGTTTATATTGTGTAATAAATTATCAAAATGAGTTCTGCCAATGAAACATATACAGACATTGTATGTACCTACTGAAGCAAAATTAATAACAGAAAACTTACTGCCAGCAAAATCAAAAGAAAGATATATGAAAACCTATGATCTGATTTGGAAAAGTGAAAAAAAGGCGATACGTTTTCGGAATCTGTGTTGTTGGCGTATTTTAATAATACATCATTAAAATAATATTATTATGGGCGATTTATACATAATATTAAGTGTGCCCGGGAATCAATAACATTTACATTTAATAATTGCCCGAACATGTGTGATATAAATTTTAATAAATATTATTTAGTTAAACAGTTTTTTTTATTTCCTCGCATTTCTTGAGAAAAGCACTATACAAGCCTTGTACGGTAAGCAAATTACCTTGCCTCGAATGATTAAAGCCCTCGCCTGCGGCTCGTGCTTCAAACCATCCTCGACAATGTAATTTCTTACTTACCTGTCCTCGGCTGTAATGTACTATTACAGATGTTTCATCTCCAGAGCGCGCCACGCTTGTGTGTGTGTAAATGTACATGCACACCATAAAGTAACTTTTTGTATACAGGAAATAGAGACCAATCTAGGGCCCCTTTATTGGAACTGCATAACTAACACTATCTGTTGTCTGGTGCAAGAGCACCAGATAACAGGTAGTGTCAGCATTTGGTGTATAAACACACACATAAACAAATTACATAGTGATAAAAAAGTTTTTTTTAAATATATTTTAATCTATGGTACGTAGAGCTTAGCGGTAGTAATAAAAAATGTTTAGAATTATGTCTGTCTTCTGTTATTATATAAGGTTAGTTATTGTGCGCCGGCACTTTCAAAATTAGTCAAAATGTATGGAGAATGGGTGATCTTTGATCTTAAATATAATCTAAACTGTGGGACTTTGAACTTAGCTGTAATAATAAAAAATGTGCTAAGAATAGTGTCTTCTGTTCTTATATTAAGTTTATTTTTGGTGGCCGGCACTTTTAGAAATAGCCCAGAATGGGTGATGTCCTTTAAATCAGTAGTGATTTCATTATTATAACTCAACTAGCTTCCGCCCGCGACTTCGTCCGCGTGGACATTCGAAAAAATACTTAGGGGACCAATTACCAGGATAAAAAGTATTCTTTGTTTTAATTTCATAAAAATCCGATCTGCCGTTTTTACGTGATTAGGCGGGTCCTCCCTCACCAAGCGAGCAGCCTCGCGCGAGGCAGAACGTTTGCTACGTGCGGCGGGCCTCGCACGAGTCTGCTCACTTGGTGAGGGAGGACCCGCCTAATCACGTAAAAACGGCTGATCGGATTTTTATGAAATTAAAACAAAGAATACTTTTTATCCTGGTAATTGGTCCCCTAAGTATTTTTTCGAATGTCCACGCGGACGAAGTCGCGGGCGGAAGCTAGTAAATAATAAGTGTCTGTTTCACAATCAAAAACTTAGTTCTGAGTAGCTTAGGTACCAAGAACTTTTAGGGTACTTAAGATGATTTAGGTTTCTATACCCTATTTACCCCCTGGGTTTGATTTTCGGAATACTACGAAATGGGTTGTCTATTTGTTGAAGTAAGCCTACAAAGTTTCAAGTTGAAATGTCTATTTTACCCCCTGATTTTTCATTCAAAATTTCACCCCTATTTCAACCTTTTAGGGGTTGAATCATGTTCAGCGTGTTAAACATCAAAATAAATGCCATTTTTGCAATCGTCATCCCATAAAGCCTCAATAACGAAATCCATATCGATTTTTAGATTTATTTATCCCATTTAACCTCTAAGGGGTAGATTTTCGAAAAAATACGAAATATGTGTTTGCTTATTTGTTTTACTTTCCAACCATAAGCCTAAATAATAAATTTAATGAAGGACTTTCCAGATACAACATTTCGTCCCCCTTTTCACTACTTCGGGGGTGGAATTGTCAAAAACGCTGGCACAGGAAAATATTAATTTTCCATTGCCAGCCTAAATACAAAATTTGAAGATTCTAACTTCAACACTGACGGACTTTCATACACATATTCATCCCTTATTTCACCCCCTGGGTTTGATTTTGGAAAAATTACGAAATGGGTTGCCTATTTGTTTTAAGAAGTAAGCCTACAAAGTTTCAAGTTGAAATGTCTATTTTACCCCTGGTTTGTCATTCAAAATTTCACCCCTATTTCAACCTTTTAGGGGTGGAATCATGTTCAGCGTGTTAAACATCAAAATAAATGCCGTTTTTGCAATCGTCATCCCATAAAACCTCAATAACGACATCCATATCAATTTTTAGGTTTATTTATCCAATTTAACCTCTAAGGGGTTGATTTTCGAAAAAACACAAAATATGTGTTTCCTTATTTGGTTTACTTTCCGACCATAAGCCTAAATAATAAATTAAATGAAGGACTTTCCAGATACAACATTTCATCCCCTTTTCACCCCTTTGGGGGTGGAATTGTCAAAAACGCTGACACAGGTAAATGTTAATTTTCAATTGCCAGCCTAAATACAAAATTTGAAGATCCTAACTTCAAAACTGACGGACTTTCATACAAACATTTATTCCTTATTTCACCCCCTTAGGGGTGGCATTTCCAAAAATCCTTTCTTAGTGGATGCCTACACTGTATAACGTATCTATGTGCAAAATTTGAAGTCTCTAGGTTCAGCGGTTTGGTCTGTACGTTGATATCTCAGTCAATCAGTCAGTCAGTCAGTCAGTCAGTCAGTCAGTCAGTCAGGACTTTGAATTTTATATATATAAATATAAGATAGATGATATAAACATGGTAGATGATGCAGTAGTATTGTTTTACATGATTGCGCCACAAAAAACCCCGTATATCTTCGGATCCAGTGGGGGAAAAAATCAATGATTTTTCCCCGCCTGGTAAAAAATTAGCCTGCATGCTTCGATCAACAAACCTAGTTCATGGTGTATTTTTTTCAAGCAAATCGGAGACCGTGGCGCTGCTGCAACGATGCAGACTTTAATTCTTATAAAAACTTATTCTACCTAGGTAGTAATAGGTACGCATACAGAAAGTAATGAAGCTAAGGAACCAATCTCAAATAAATTAGAAGCGATTTTCACGTTCTTACGGCACGTCAAAAATGACTAACTTGCGTAGGAAATATTTTTGGATTCTTGCACATCCTGTATCAGCATTACTTACTCTACACTCATGCCAAATTTCAGCGACGGGGGAATTTTCCAGACCTCTATACAACGAATATCCTCGTTGACCGGACTAATGAGAATAAAGGTAAGACCGCACTAGGCGGAACTGCGCGACACGGCTAGATGAAGTTCGGTATATCGCACTGAAACTGCAGCGACGCGACACTTTTGTGTGTTAGTCGGTCGGCAACTACTAAACGCGATGGATGAAATTGATGCAGAACCTGTACAGTCAGCGTCAAATTGATATAAGCGTCTAGAGTAGTCAAAAAGATCTGAAAAACATAAACGCAATTTGATCTAAGCAGTTCTAGTGCACAGATATTTTGAGAGCTTTGTTTGCTTAGATGATTTTGAACACTCTGACCGCTCATATAAATATGAAACAATGAGTGCCTAGATGTTTTGAACACCTTGCGCGCTTACAACAATATGATGATTTGAACTGCCTAGATCAAATTGGTTTTGTTTTTCAGATGTTTTTGACGCTTATATCAATTTGACGCTGACTGTACCTAACTTCTAATATGTACTTACCTACTAAAACGAAATAAAGATTGTTTACTTACCCTTTAATCTAATTTCCTTTGCAATCTCTAAGCCAAATGTATTTTTTCTCGTAGTATTAATATAATTTTCATTTTGTAAATCATATAGCTCTGAATAGTTACTAACTAATAAAAAATTTTCTTCGTCCATTTTATTTAAAAAATTGCCGATACGTTCTAATTTGTATGAAATATGAAGTTACGCCGTATTGAATACGGCGTATCTTGAATCCGCCGCATTACAATGCGGTGCTGTTTTCCAATACAGCTAGTTGCTATGTAATACGGTGAAATATACAATACGCCTGCGATATATACATATACATTGTAATTTTATGTATCGTATTGCATTCAAATTATTTTTACATCTCTTATCGATAACTTGTTATAAAAAAAACCACAGCACTATCATTGCATCATCATCATCTAGCATTGCATAGTCAAAATGGAGACATTCACTAATGTCGACGCAACAGATTAACATGTATGTCTCTTTCTATCTTATGACAATTTGATAGTGTTAGAAGGGGTAAAGGATGGGTGAGTTATAGCTTATTTTTGTGATCCATCTACAGGAATAATACATCTATGAAGACAACCGACAAACGTGTGACGTTTACTCCTTGGTTTACTTTCTCAATGCGGGGGAAATGAATTGGCGGGGGGAGGTGAGTGTCGCTTCTTTACGTTAGTAATATTATAGTATTCTTTGCTATAACGCACCTAGCGGCAACGGAACTGCGCGTCGTCGCGACAACTTTGCTTGGTTACCCAACTTTGTCGCGCCGTGTAGTTCCGTTGCCGCGCAGTGCGGTATGTCTAATACGTTTTCTTAGAAACAATATTTTGAAGTGCAGTGTCGCGCAGTTCCGCTGCCGTGCAGTTCCGCCTAGTGCGATCTTACCTTAAGGCTTATTTTTAACCGACTTCAAAAAAAGGCGGAGGTTCTCAGTTCGGTTGAATTTTTTTTTTTTTTTTTTTTTTTTAATGTTTGTTACCTCATAACTTTGTCAATTATAAACCGATTTTAGAAATTCTTTTTTGGTTTGAAAGCATATAGTTACAAATTGGTCCCATTGTTATACGGTCAGGATCTGATGATGGTATCCTGGAGAAATCAAGGGAACTCTTCAAATATCTCTGCAGAATTATCAGCGTTGCAGGTGATGTACATGCTGCAACTTGTGCTGAGCAGGGTCCTTTTTGGTTTCACATTCTTTTAGTTTCATGTTAATTTGAAATATTGTTTTTGTATAATTGTGGAACTGAATAAATATATTTGAATTTATATTTGAATTTGAAATATTATAGGCACACCTATAGCGATTTTGGTATTTTCTTAAGTAACTCGTGCCCTTGCTTTCGGTAAGCACCATTTGGTGAAGAGTAACTGATGATGAAGACCACATATGGCCATCGAAAACATTAATTAAATACTAAATATGTTACGGGCGCAATACGATTCATTTAAGGTTCATAAGTAATTTTCAAGTATTTGCGACTGTTAGTCATCATCTCACGATGATGAGCTGGTGATGGAAGGTACAACTCCTCAATAGTTAAGAGTTGGAGGATAATTCTTTAAATATCGTTGATACGTAAATATTTGTAGTTGTTACCTTTCAGGTTATTTAGTTAAGCTGATGATGGAAGGTAAAACTCTTTATCGCTTAGGAGTTAAAGTATGTTTTTAAGTACTACAAGCGCAAATAGAACTTTAGGTTGTATTCTTTCAAGTAATTTAGGTTAGCTGATGGTGGAAGGAAACTGCATAACAGTTAAGAGTTGGAGGGTGGTGCTTGTCTGAGTGTTCTAATTTAGATATGGGCTATAGTCGTTGCACATTAAGCTACCCTTGCTCATTATGCGGTTTCTTATAGTAGATTTCTAACACTAAAAAAGGAAAAATAAACAAAATTTTTCAAAAAAAATTAAACCGCCTTCAAAACAAAACTGCAAACAAAAACTCATTTCCCAAAAACACGTAAAAGTGAAAAATAAATTGAATCATTCAATTCAAAGTACGAAAGTGCGGGACTTTTTCTAATTAATCTTGAACTTACTGATCTGATTGAAGTCGGTGTCAAGCCAAATAGATATTAATATTAATATGTATTTGATAGGTTACAATTTACACCACTCTGCGCATGAGATATTGTTTTTTATTGTTTCACTATTTTGAAATGAAAATGAATTTTGAAATTGAATTTTAAGTATTCGTTCTTGTTACTTTCGGCTTGACACCGACTTCAATCAGATCAGTAAGTTCAAGATTAATTAGAAAAAGTCCCGCACTTTCGTACTTTGAATTGAATGATTCAATTTATTTTTCACTTTTACGTGTTTTTGGGAAATGAGTTTTTGTTTGCAGTTTTGTTTTGAAGGCGGTTTAATTTTTTTTGAAAAATTTTTCTGTTTTTTTACATCAGCAGTTCCTGTATCGTTCTTGGACGTGGCGCGCACTCTTTAGCAGGAACTTTAATAGGAAAGTGCTTATGCTGTCTTACATGCTAAGACAGCATAAGCATTTTTTGCCACTAGTTTTGTTATGCATCACCAACTACGGGATTTCTAAGTAATCGAGTCTCGAAAAACTTAAGGGATGGTTAAATAAAATTCTCAGTTAAACCTAAATATAATTTTATTTCGTAATAATAGTTATTTTGCACATGGAAGATATATAAACTGAGTCCAAATTAAAAAGGTCTCATGATTTCTCACTAACCAAAAAGAAAAAAAAGACAATGAATCAGATTCAATCCTCAATGATCAAAACCAAAAGAACTAAGGCAATTATTTATTTTAAGAATACATAATATTTTTATCATCATTACATAAAGAATTTAGCAAATAATGTATATTTTTCTCTTCAAAATGAGAGCCTTTTATTTGAGACTTGCACCTGTTTTATATCATTTTAAAAATAGCAAAAGTACTATGAAAACTGAAACTTATTCTAGAATTTGACGCCAGTAATGTCAAACGAAACTTATACCTAATACATGATCTCTCTAGTCGTGTCACTAAGATAATGTTAATGATCATAATTAGTAGATCTCATCTACTTTATCTTTTTTACTGGATACTTTAAATTATTATTACGGATAAAAATTACTTATTACCTAGTGCATATAGGGGTGGGGATGTAAAATTATAAAACATTTATAGAATTCTATACTTACCCACGATAAAGTGAACGAGATTTTTGTACTTTGTTCACGATGTTGAAAAAGAAGGCTTGTTCAGTGTAGTGAAAAAAGGAATTTCTTTAGATATGCAGATATGATGTTATAAAAAATTGTTGGGTATTTTAAAATTCGGTATAGTCAGAACTACGCACATGTGCTTTAAATTTTAGTGAGGCACTATAAGACAATACTTTTGTGTACTTAGAGGTAATGAACGTACACGATCCGAGTCAAATAACGATTACATATCTTAACTATTATATTTTTGAACACAAAATCTATTTATCGTACAGGTGCGGAGGACCGCTTACACGATTGCATCTGGCATTGTAAAGAAATAGGTGCGTGAATGGTTGCCCACAGGGCACAGAAGGAGCTCCAGTCGAGAAGCGGACATCAGCTGCTTTACATGATGCGGCAGTTCTCTTCGCCTTCTCGGATCTCTCCCAACTGCAGAATAAACAGACTCCTTAAAAATATGTTTATTGCAAACATGCATTGATCCGTATATCAGTGCCCAGCAATTGGTGCTTGATATGCCAGATATACTTACATTGACATTTTCTCAAAAGATTACGATTTCGTAAGTATCCCCTATACCATTCCCCATCGTGGCATCTTTCATCATCATCATCATCATCATGTCAGCCGAACAACGCCCACTGCTGGGCATAGGCATAATCTTTATTAACACCAAAATCACCAAATGAACAAGCTTTTCAGGTAAGTAAAAAGAATTAGAAAATCGCTAAAAATCTCCTACTACAAATTGTAATCAAATAATCCTACTAATCAATTGTAATCCGTACTAATATTATAAATGTGAAAGTTTAGATGTTTGGATGTTTAGATGTTTGGATGTTTGTTACTTAATCACGGCAAAACGGCTGAACGGATTTGGTTGAAATTTGGGACACAGATACTTTGTAGCCTGGAGAGGAACATAGGCTACTTTTTATCCCGAAAAAATATGTCATTCCCGCGGGATAACGTCGTGTAGATCACGCGGGCGAAGCCGCGGGCGGAAAACTAGTCCTACTAATATTATAAATGTGAAAGTTTGATGTTTGTATGTTTGTTACTCAATCACGCCAAAACGGCTGAACGGATTTGGCTGAAATTTGGGACACAGATACTTTGTAGCCTGGAGAGGAACATAGGCTACTTTTTATTCCCGAAAAATATCACATTCCTGCGGGATAACGTCGTGAAGTCCACGCGGGCGTAGCCGCGGGCGGAAAGCTAGTATTCTTATAAATGTGAAAGTTTAGATGTTTGGATGATTGTTACTCAATCACGCCAAAACGGCTGAACGCATTTGGCTGAAATTTGTGACACAAATACTTTGTAGTCTGGAGAGGAATATAGGCTACTTTTTATCCCGGAAAAATATCACATTCCCGCGGGATAGCGTCGTGTAGTCCAGAAAGATAATAGTATCATATTTTACCTGCTCGCGGCGCGGGTACTTGTGCGCAAGCTCGCGGTGTCGCTGCGCGCTCGTGCTCACTTGTCGCCGCTGTCGCTCCGACACTGCCACTTCCTGTCGATGACGAAACGTAAAGTTTATAAAGAGTGCGCGCCAGATAAGTCAGCGCGCGACTGGTGTCGTATTTTAGTAGTTGTAAATAATTCTCCCATCACGAGTACCTAGATGACGAAAAAATCTAACTGGCTTTTGTCTGGTTGCTATAATTGAGAATACGGTAAAATTTACCTAGATACTTCCATCAATAATAGCAATAGAAAACTGTAAGACGTAACAAACACTTTTTTGAGCAGATAGAGTTTGTATTGTTTATTAAAATTGTTAGTAATTTAGGAAATTAAGTAATTTAGGATAACAACAAAATAAATATACCTATTTCGAAATATCTTATTATGTAACAATAGTAACTATAGGTAGAGTAGAGAATAATAGTAACTACAACACCCCAAGCGAAAGCAAAATATCACATAATGGTCACCCTAAAAATGCCCCTTCATGACGATGTCTCGCGGCGGGTCGTGGTCGGCGGTCCAACTTGAAGACGGTCAAACAATGATGAGCTATCATGATATACTCGCCTCATGGTCGGTGTTAAGGAGCGTGGTGGTGAAGGTATCTGCGACGAACCACTTCTGTCCCTTCATGACGATGTCTCGCGGCGGGTCGTGGTCGGCGCCGACGTCGGCCGACCACACGGTGGCGATGGCGCCCGGCTCCAGCTTCACCGTGCGGTGGAACTTGAACACGGTCTCCTGGTCGCCGGCCTTGCGCAATATCTGGTAGCCGCCGAGGCTAAGTTCCTGCAAAAAAGATGTAACGTCGTATTATCCGGTTGAAATGCTATTAGGATACGACCTTTTGGAATGGAGCGTCACACATACATACAGCGTGTGTACTAAAGACGCGGCGCGCGCGGTGTGTGTGTGTGTGTGTGTGTGTGTGTGTACAAGTGTCATTGTCGCGTAACGCAACTTTTGCCTAACAGCATTTGAACCGGATAGTAAATGGTATGCTGTTATTGTGTTGATATTAGCTAGTCTCCTGGCGCAAATGTCATTAACGAAGGGTACACATCTATACTAATATTTCTTACTAGCTGACCCGGCAAACGTTGTTTTGCCATATAAATTTTATTGGACACGAACTTCGTATCACCTGCCTGACACAATTACAACTTATAAAAAAAAAAAGAAATCCTAAGCGGCAAAAATGTCAGTGAATACATACTCTTTGATATACCTTCTCTTTGGAAGCGGCTAAGAAATGACAGTTGTGTGAAGTATGACAGTTTAACGGTTTTCTATACAAAATTACCACTTTTATTTTATAATTTTCCTGGATAAAAAGTAGCCTATGTTACTCTCCAGCTCTCAAATTATCTCCATACCGAAAATCTCGTCGATCCGTTGCTCCGTTTTGACGTGAAAGACGGACAAACAAACAAACAAACAAACAAACAAACACACTTTCACATTTATAATATTAGTATAGATAGGAGGAAAGATTTGATTGTTTGTTTGTTTGCAGCGAATAGACTCTGAAACTACTGGACTGATTTAGAAAATTCTTTGACCATTAGAAAGCTACATTCTTCCAGAGTGACATAGGCTATATTGTATCCCGATATTCCCACGGGAACGGGTACCACGCGGGTAAAACCGTGAGGACCCGCCAGTAGAAAATAAAACGAATACTGCTAGCCTAGAAAGCGTACCACGCGAAAGATTAATTTGTTATCCGTAACAATGTGGCTGTCTCGCTTAGGGAGTTGATATACAAAGCGGTCAGAGCTCGCGGCCGTGCGCCATATACATTTTTAGACACACGTCCCTCAGGCCCAAATCATACCAATTTGGCAGTGGGCAGCCACGAGTGACCGCTGGCGGCCTCCTGAAACCACGCTCCTTGTATAGGCGCGCGTCAGCGAGCCATTTTCGAACTTTTTAAGCAATACTGGTTTCTTTTAGTATGTAGATGAAGTTTAAAATTATTTTACACGGAAAGTGCTCACCGCGCCACCTTCCATCTCGGTATGAATTGGGTCGTGAATTTTCTGCGAGTGTGAGCTGCGTTCTTGTCTCGTCATGCAATGTCCGCTAGCGAGCGGCCCGTAACCGTAGTGGGGTATGACTACCCACAATGATGACTAACCTTCTTGCCCTTATTCCGGATCTTGACGAAGGTGCCATCAGGGCAGGCTTCAGCCACTTCCAAGTCCCATTTAGCGCTGGCACTAACGCTGAAGTCCTGCAGGCTGCGTTCCTAAGTCTCGTCTAACAATGTCCGCTTGCGCCCGGCCCGAAGTGGGGTAGCCCTGCGTCCGGGAGTGCCGCGGCCGTTTGCCTAGTTGCTAGACCACAATGATGACTCACCTTCTTGCCCTTATTCCGGATCTTGACGAAGGTGCCATCAGGGCAGGCTTCGGTCACTTCCAAGTCCCCTTTAGCGCTGGCAGTAACGCTGAAGTCCTGCAGACTGCGTTCCTCTGTCTCGTCGAGCAATGTCCGCTTGCGCGCGGCCCGAAGTGGGGTAACCCTGCGTCCGGGAGTGCCCCGACCGCTTGCCTAGTTGCAATACCACAATGATGACTAACCTTCTTGCCCTTATTCCGGATCTTGACGAAGGTGCCATCAGGGCAGGCTTCGGCCACTTCCAAGTCCCCTTTAGCGCTGGCAGTAACGCTGAAGTCCTGCAGGCTGCGTTCCTCTGTCTCGTCGAGTAATGTCCGCTTGCGCGCGGCCCGTAGTGGGGTAGCCCTGCGTCCGGGAGTGCCGCGCCGTTTGCCTAGTTGCTAGACCACAATGATGACTAACCTTCTTGCCCTTATTCCGGATCTTGACGAAGGTGCCATCAGGGCAGGCTTCGGCCACTTCCAAGTCCCCTTTAGCGCTGGCAGTGACGCTGAAGTCCTGCAGGCTGCGTTCCTCTGTCTCGTCGAGCAATGTCCGCTTGCGCGCGGCCCGCAGTGGGGTAGCCCTGCGTCCGGGAGTGCCCCGACCGCTTGCCTAGATGCTAGACTGACTATGTCTACCCACAACGACTAACCTTCTTGCCCTTATTCCGGATCTTGACGAAGGTGCCATCAGGGCAGGCTTCAGCCACTTCCAAGTCCCCTTTAGCGCTGGCAGTAACGCTGAAATCCTGCAGACTGCGTTCTTCTGTCTCGTCGAGCAATGTCCGCTTGTGCGCGGCCCGCAGTGGGGTAGCCCTGCGTCCGGGAGTGCCCCGACCGCTTGCCTAGTTACTAGACTGACTATGACTACCCACAATGATAACATTGATGACTAACCTTCTTGCCCTTATTCCGGATCTTGACGAAGGTGCCATCAGGGCAGGCTTCAGCCACTTCCAGGTCCCCTTCAGCGCTGGCAGTAACGCTGAAGTCCTGCAGGCTGCGTTCCTCGGTCTCGTCGAGAAATGTCCGCTTGCGCGCGGCCTGAAGTGGGGTAGCCCTGCGTCCGGGAGTGCCGCGGCCGTTTGCCTAGTTGCTAGACCACAATGATGACTAACCTTCTTGCCCTTATTCCGGATCTTGACGAAGGTGCCATCAGGGCAGGCTTCGGCCACTTCCAAGTCCCCTTTAGCGCTGGCAGTAACGCTGAAGTCCTGCAGGCTGCGTTCCTCTGTCTCGTCGAGCAATGTCCGCTTGCGCGCGGCCCGTAGTGGGGTAGCCCTGCGTCCGGGAGTGCCCCGGCCGCTTGCGGACGCGCGGGACTCGCGGCCCGGCGACTGGGCGGTTAGGTTCAACCTGGATGATACAATATGGATGTCAAGCAGACGTCGACATGTGCATTGAGTTGTATCCAACATAATCAGTTCAAGAACGTCATGAGTATCAGAACGAATGGAGGTAATATGTAGGTAGTACGTTTGACATAAATACTAGGCGTCGATTCTGCTAACGTTAAGTCATAATAGTGTCTGAATTGTGTTTTAATTGTAGTGCTTTTTACACACTAGTTACAAGAATTATGACAGTATGATGTGATGTGAATGTAGTGTGTGGTGTGACCATCAGTAGTATTGGGAAAAAAGTTGGGTAAAAAAGCACTACAATTGAATTACAATTTGAAACACGGTTCAGACACCATTATGACTTAACTTTAGCAGAATCGACGCCCAGGTAGAATGAATAGGTAGAACTGAAAGATCTACCCCGAAATGGCAATAAGAACAGGATGCAAAAATGTAAATTAGAATAGCGAGTGTAGTAGAAGTTTTTTACTGAAGAAATCACACATACAAAATCTTTGAACACAAAGATGGTATTGTGAAGCTCGGCTGCTTCACAGTCTCCACGATAGAAGTAATTGAAACACTTAAATTACGGTACTTCCGTTTTCATTCAATATTTGCTATTTTAAACATGTCCCTTAGCATAGCTAGCTTATCCTTTTTTGGGATCACTTGCTCTCTCGGGAGCTCCTATACCAATGTGTCAAACCACTGAAACTCTATACTTTTTATTCAATTCGTTCTAATCAATGGTTTGAAATGGCACAATCCAAAGAGGCCTACACATAAATAGCGTTACAGCCTACATATTACTTGTCGGCTGCGCATCCTACTAATCCTACTAATATTATAAATGTGAAAGTTTAGATGTTTGGATGTTTGTTACTCAATCACGCCAAAACGGCTGAACGGATTTGGCTGAAATTTGGGACACTGATACTTTGTAGCCTGGAGAGGAACATAGGCTACTTTTTATCCCAGAAAAATGACACATTCCCGCGGGATAACGTCATTTAGCCCACGCGGGCGAAGCCGCGGGCGGAAAGCTAGTACTATAAATGTGAAAGTTTAGATGTTTGGATGTTTGTTACTCAATCACGCCAAAACGGCTGAACGGATTTGGCTGAAATTTGGGACACAGATACTTTGTAGCCTGACGAGGAACATAGGCTACTTTTTATCTCGGAAAAACATCACATTCCCGCGGGATAACGTCGTGTAGTACACGCGGGCGAAGCGGCGGGCGGAAAGCTAGTAGCCCTAGTATCTAATGGTATATCTGCACTGACCTGTCCTCCTCGCCTTCTAGCAGCGTGCGGTAGGTGGCGATCTCGAGGTCGAGCGAGATCTTGATGTCCATGAGGGTCGCGTACTCGCGCAGTTGCGCCGCCATCTCGTCGCGGAGTCGCGCCAGCTCTTGCTCTAAAGACGCCAAGTCTTCGGCGTGGCGAGCGCGCTCCGACTCCAGTTGGCGCTCCAACTCGCGGCAACGGTTCTGTATGGAATGATTGTTTTGGTATAGTCATTGAATTTGATGGCAACAAGGATGATAAAACTAAAAATATTTCGTTTAAAGTAAAAATGTTTATCCTGACAAGAAAGAGACAAAATATTTTTCTTGTATACGGTATACACACGGTATACCGTGTCTGTAGAGTTTGGGCCTCTTCTGAAAATCAGTGTTACACTTGCCGAGGCAAAAGCTGGGGTTGGGGCCATTTCAGCTATACATAATATGATCGTTATTTTTACTGATTATTTTGTGTTATAAAGTGTGTTTTTAGTCGAACAAATTTTATTTCTATCTTTCTCTTCAAAAGTACTAACTAATCACTAGCTTAACAATCATAAATGTTACGGAGACGCATAACACAAGAACGAAAAGGCAACTAGTTTTTTTTTATTCACACTAAAATTCAGTACAAGAAGCGTGTTATGCGCGTCTACTAATATTTTTTTTCTATGGTTAAGGAGGATTGTGTGCACTTGAAATTTGGTGCAAAGAATTTCTCATGTCCAAAGTACTTACGCTAAAAGCCGCGTTTTTGTTCTCCAGATCGTTGAGTTGCGAGTTGAGCGTGTCGATCCTGGTGCGCATGGTGCGGAGCTCCTCCACCGCCACCGTCGCCGCAGAGCTGTTACGGTTGGCGGCCGACTGTAGGTTCTAACTTCACTAGCATGTTACTCACGCTGAGAGCCGCGTTCTTGTTCTCCAGGTCGTTGAGCTGCGAGTTGAGTCGACCGTCGCCGCAGAGCTGCTGCGGTTGGCGGCCGACTGTAGGTTCTAACTTCACTAGCATGTTACTCACGCTGAGAGCCGCGTTCTTGTTCTCCAGGTCGTTGAGCTGCGAGTTGAGTCGACCGTCGCCGCAGAGCTGCTGCGGTTGGCGGCCGACTGCAGGTTCTAACTTCACTAGCATGTTACTCACGCTGAGAGCCGCGTTCTTGTTCTCCAGGTCGTTGAGCTGCGAGTTGAGTCGACCGTCGCCGCAGAGCCGATGCGGTTGGCGGCCGACTGCAGGTTCTAACTTTCAAAGCACAATGTTACTCACGCTGAGAGCCGCGTTCTTGTTCTCCAGGTCGTTGAGCTGCGAGTTGCGCTCCTCCACCGCCACCGTCGCCGCAGAGCTGTTGCAGGTTCTAACTTCACAAGCATAATATTACTCACGCTAAGAGCCGCGTTCTTGTTCTCCAAGTCGTTGAGCTGCGAGTTGAGCGTGTCGATCCTGGTGCGCATGGTGCGGAGCTCCTCCACCGCCACCGTCGCCGCAGAGTTGTTGCGGTTGGCGGCCGACTGCAGGTTCTTCATCTGAATATAACATTATAAGGGTTCATAATAAAACTAACCACTCGCAGGATAGTCTGAAGGCTTTTTTGACAGACATGCCTTCAGTCTTATTAATAATATTAAAAAAATATATATTATTTTACATTAGATTTCTTTAGCTATAAGAATTATTACTAGGCTAGGCCTGTACTGTGGCAATTTTATTATCAGGACTTATCTGTTATGAGATTAAATATGGTAATATACCTATTATAATAGTCTAGATATGCGATAACACTTTTAGCATTATAGAACACTTTCTATTGATCATGTAGTTTCTTTGCAGGCTATTTATGGCAAAAAATTAATAGTCTAATAATTTAACTAATCTAATGTCTTAGTTATCCAGAACTATGCGCGAGCTATACGCGTTTTGCCATAGGTACATCGTCCGCTAGCGTTTGGCTGTTCGCGTCTAATCTACACATTGACAGTGATTTAATCAAAATAAATGACAGTAAATATGTCTTTACCTCGTATAAAGCTATTTCCCCTAAGAACCTCATAACCTGATTGTTGTATGTAATAAATCACAATTAGCCATTTCTCAGTTTCATACAAAAAGGGCATATTATCTAAATGAGCTGGCTAGCACATAAGTACCTTATTCTCATAAAGGGCCTCAATTTCATCGCGGTTGGCCTTGACGTTAGCCTCCTGTTGTTCGCGGAGCTCTTGCAGGCTCTGCTGCAGTTTAGCTTCATACTGCTGAGCGAGACGGCCATCTGAAAGCAACAGTTCTTTATGGAAGTGTTCAGGTATTTATTTGTGTTTAAAGTAAGTACATCTAGAAAATTGAAAAAAAAAAATCGGTTAAACTTTATAAGAAAAATCTTAAACATTTATTATTAGATGACAACAAATATTTAACTTTATGACATGAACTAATTTTTCTGGTGTAAAGACAATCATCGTACACACGAGGTACACACAAACAAAATAAGTTCTTTCGACGCGACTCGAACCCGCTACCTTCTGCTGTCTAAGAATTGCGGCGTTAAAAATCTAGTCGAAATTCTGTTGTATTTTTTATTTTTTCTTCAACGTCTGGGCGGCCGAATGGGGCCAAACTGAAACGCTACCTTATTCTTATAGAAATAAGGCAGCAATTACTATATAATTTGCTGGTCCATTTCGGCCGCTCCGGCGTCCAAAGGTTGAAAGGTGTACCGTAAACAAATACGTTAACCCTGAATTAGCGGTAGCTGAAATTCACTTGATTATGACAACTATCACAGTCATAAGAAGTATTAACTTATTACTTACCACAAATATTGTCTCGGACTTTATCAAACCCACCGAGACATAATATCTCTCTAACTGAACTGTTGTAGTTGATACAATCAAGTACCAAATTTCAGCTATTATATTGTTATAATTATAACACATCCTTTACGATTTTGGTCTACCCTAACTCTCTTTGTAAGACCTTTAACTCATTAAATGGGACGTTTAAAATTAGCAGCGCCAAGTGTGGATCGCCTATTATACTACTACACCATTCAGCGCCTGTCTATGCTTCGTAAGAATAACGTAACGTGAAACGATACTAAATAATCATGTACTTTTTTAACATTTTAGCGACTCGTGTTAATGTAGCAACGCATATGGAACACTTTCGCAAATGGAATTTTTAAAAATAAAAACAAATTCATCAGCGCCACTCGGATACTTATATACTTAAGCTAAACTGAACAAAACTTTTTACAAACCTGTCTTTTGATGAAATAATGACCCTTTTTCAGTATGTCCAATAAAATGTCATTTTCGAAAACCGCAAATATAACTTTGTCATTCATTCATACAAAACCTATAAAAAATAAAGATATTTTTTCTGGCGAAAATGATACTTAGTGGTATTTTTGCTAGGTGTATGTAATCGGTACGTTGAGTACGGAACCCTTCATGGGTGAGTCCGACTAGCACTTAGCCGATTTTTTAATAGTCACGGTTAAACCAGGCACTATTAAAGTGAAAATCTTTAAGCAGAGTTCTTAAAATAAGAAAAACGCCTCATTCAGCTATAATTATATGCCTGAGCTAACTCATGGAGAAAATGTTTGTAAACAAACGCCATGATAAAAAGTCCCTACACACTTTTTATGTAGGTAAACTGTGCTAGTACACATTTTACAGTAGCGTGTTTTGTAGTTTGTTTATAATGTCAAAGTTTGATACATAGTTTAATTTGACTAAAAAAAGTTAAACATTTTTATATGAACAAATTAATGGAAGGTTTGTTTACAAGGTTCAAGTATAAAGATCGATATGAAAGAAACAAGCGTGATATTATAAGAGATAACAAGGTTTGATCCAATTTGTTTTTATTTTCATTTTAAATGTCGTTAAACAAGAACCACTGGCAATGGCAAGCTTATTGCGCCTATTCTTCTTGTCAGTTAAAAGCCTTGAATGGGGGCTGGTAGGAAAAAGTTGACGATTTATAACATATCACCCGCGTGGTTCCCGTTCCCGTGGGAATATCGGGATAAAAAGTACATATATAAACCTTCCTCTTGAATCACTCTATCTATTAAAAAAAACGCATCAAAATCCGTTGCGTAATTTCAAAGATTTAAGCATACAAAGGGACATAGGGACAGAGAAAGCGACTTTGTTTTATACTATGTAGTGAAGTGATAGTGATTTAGTATGTCTAAGTGAATAAATGAATTTTAATTGTATTTATTTAAGTAATATTTGGTTATTTGACTATTTGGTAAATTCGTTTTTTTTTTAATTAATGACGATTGAAATTAACAAACAAACAAAGTGAGTTATTCTTATTAGTACTAACTAATAAGTAATCATTGTAAGACCTTTGTTTTTAATTTCAGATAAGCACATTATTTAGTTATCACTATCAGTCACCATTTTAAGTTATAAAATACGTCATCACATCACTCATCATTCTTGTAATACTTGCTATTGGTTTCTTACTCAAGTAGGTATTATTGACTAATCTACATTTATGACAGTGACATCATAATGTAGGTTATTAAATTAAATGCGTTTATTTTTGTATGTGACTAATAATGCATTTTTATTATGCTTATTTATTACAAAGATGTTATGTTAATGAGATCTAATATTTAATTTTATTATATTTGGCAAGTTTCAGTGCTATAGCGAGGTCTTGAGCTCTTGAGTTTCCTTGCCTGTCTGAACTAGTAAGATAACGTGACAGTGCGGCCTTGGGTGGTGAGGTCATACCAAACAATCGATAGGACGACGACGGTGAAAAGGAACGCGAGTTTATAATCAAGGTAAATCCTAAAGTTAGTTCTATGATTCATTGTCTTTAGATGCTAGATTCGTCTGTTTAGTCGGTTGCAATGTAATTATAGCGCAAAATATATATCAATTTTTCTGAAAAATCCAGATCGATATTCTTAGCTTTGGAGGAGTCTGTCACCGGCCAGGAATTCAGGAATAGGTTTTTAGGATAGCACTATTCAAGAATGCGCTACGCAATTATGTAAGCAAAGCGTGCGTGCTACATTTAATATCTAAACTCAATCGTGCAACGTATTATTGTCGCCATGTATTTATTTTCACACTTTACACAGCAATAAGTTAGTGTGAACTGCGAATTTTGTATCTCACGATAATTTGTTTGTGTAGTTAGGAAAACAATTTCCAGATTTGGAATAGCTGAACACGTGTTTTGGTATGTACACACATTTCAGCCGAATCATATTTTTTTAAAGATAACTGGTGACCGCCCCGATGTTTCCGCATTCCCAGACTTTTTTCAAGTTATTTATTAAAGCAGACGTCTTGTAGGTACTAATGTTTCGGATTTCATTTATATTAAGGGAACTTTATGTCCTCTAAATTAATCAATCTATCTTGTTAAATATACCATACCATCAAAATTGTTTTAGTTGTTTAGACTTTAGCTAGAAGGAGACGCCGACACAGAGAAACAATTGCATTTATAAATATCAATATGTAACGATTTATAGAACGAGTATGGGTTAATACACTAACGGCGGGCTTTTTCAATCATACGACGATAAAGGCAGTCTAAATCATAAAAAATCTGTTAATTACAAAACCAGAAATAAGTGAATGACAATGAGTTTTAACTTAACGGTAGGCTATGCTACAAATTTTTATCAACACATTGAAAAAAATTGGAAAAATCCACCCTAACGCCCTGCGCAGACGAGGGACTTTTGTCCGCCGACATAACCTAAATAAGTTATTAGTAAAAATTTCATTTTCAAGGCAAGCTTTTTGGCTGACTGTACTTACTTAAATATTGTATTGTCATCTAAACCAAACCTGTATACAAAATTTCAGCTCCATTGGACACTGGGAAGTAGGTCAATTAATTAAGCTTGCAAGATTTGTCCCCACTAACTAACTAACATGGCAAGTTAATAAAAAGCTTGTAATAAAAGTGGGCACATTTGCTGCGAATGCAACGTAAACGAAGATTGTTCTGCCCATAAAGCTCCTCCTGCCACCTTGCTTGATCTTTACGAATGAAATAAACGTCGTAAATGCATTGATTTCGTAGCGAAAATTACCACTTTTTAAGTTAGTCCGGCGGACAAAATTCCCTCGTCTGCGCAGGGCGTAAAACTAATATAGCTAGTAAACACATCTTAGATTTCTGCGCGAACTGTTCATATAAATAAAACACTTTCACGGATTTTTCACGCAATTTATTGAACAACTTGGTTAAATTTAGTTGTTTTTAGAGGTTTTTTGGTTTATCCGACGTTTCGGCACCTTTCCAGGGGCCGTGGTCACGGAAAACTGGAAAGGTGCCGAAACGTCGGATAAACCAAAAAACCTCTAAAAACAACTAAATTTAACCAAGTTGTTCAATAAATTGCGTGAAAAATCCGTGAAAGTGTTTTATTTATATAATAGCTAGTAGTAAAACTCACCGATTTCCGAAATTTCAACCTGTCGGCGCGTGCGCGTCTCCTGCAGTTCCTGCTGGAACACCTGGTCCTTGAAGGAGAGCTCCTCGCGCAGGCTCTGCACCGTGTTCTCCATGTCGATGCGGCACAGCATCTCCTCTTCGAGGGTCTTGCGGGTGTCGGCGTACACCTTGCGGAGCTTCTCCAGTTCTTTGGCCAGTTCCTGTGTAGGTTTGTCAGGAGTGTATTAGACGTCATCATGCAACCATCAGTCAGAACTATTTTACTAATAAAATGAAGAATCCATTAAAACTGCCAGATGTTTCTCGTTGACTAAAATTATCATGACTGATGGAATTGAATGAACTGGATTGACAATTGAATGATCTAAATTCTAATGGATTCTAATGAAGATATATAAATTCATATGTTTTTTCTTGCTTTTGAGTTTGGGCATGGCGCGCTGCATGGTCACGATGGACATGTAAGTCCATGACCATGGTGCGCACTTATTGCGCAAGTTTTCCTTAGAGCAACTAAAGCTTAGTATCGAGTTGACTGTAGGAAAAAGCATATCAATCTAAAACTGTTTGTGTAAACAATAATTAGTCTACATTAAATTAGAACTTTTCAATTATGGTAAACTAGCTAACCCGGCGCGACTCCGTTCGCGTGGCCCTACCCCCCTACTACACGCTACCCCTACCCTATCACTGCTCTATCCCTACCCTACTCCTACCCTACCCCGACCCTACCTCTACCTACCCCTACCCTAGTTTCAATTTGACAGCAAAATCCCAATTATCAAAATGATCCGCCATTTATTGAATTCATTTGTTACAAAAATGTGATAAATGAAGAACCGCTCGACCGATTTTGTGCAAACTTCACATAAACCATCTACTAAATAGTCCGAACAAAGCCTAAACATTTGGTTTGGATAGGTGAGCCCGTTCTTGAGTTATAAAATTACAACGAAAACTGGCATTGATTTTTATATATAACTAGCGGCCGCCCGCGGTTTCACCCGCGTGGTTCCCGTTCCCGTGGGAATATCGGGATAAAAAGTACATATAAACCTTCCTCTTGAATCACTCTATCTATTTAAAAAAAACGCATCAAAATCCGTTGCGTAGTTTCAAAGATTTAAGCATACAAAGGGACATAGGGACAGAGAAAGCGACTTTGTTTTATACTATGTAGTGATATAGATGTGAGTAGTTGTCAAGCGTTTCTTATCATTTTAAAATGTCTAGAACCTTGATGCGAAAACGAAAGTAATATCTAATGTAGTTAGTTGCTACTACCACTTATCACTTCCTTTAACCGCCTCTTGTGGTCTAGTGGTTATGGTACACACCACCGGTATCAGACCCAGAGGTCTGGGGTTCAATTCCCAGTGGGGATACATATTGTATTCGGTTTGGGTGGTGGTAGGGCTTGTTCAAAGTCCGCCTGGCTAGCTACTACAATCTTATCTAAGTCTGACGCCATAACAATGATGTTTTCGGCATTATTGTGTTCCGTCAGTTAGAGATAAGATAGCCAGTTACTCAGTAATTGAGGATTTAGGTAGTAGAACGCTTCCATCCTTCTTATTATCACTTAGCATCAGTGTCATGAAGGCTAAGGCTACGTACGCACAGGCAGGCGGCTTGCTTGGCGCCTAGAGCCTAGCGAGTCACCTTAGTAAAACGATCGTTCTAAAATGTTCGCGACCGGCCGCACTGCGCGCTTGGCGCCTAGCTAGTTGCGCTAGTAGAATGCAAGCCACTAGGCTCTAGGCGCCAAGATAGCCGCCTGCCTGTGGTACGTAACCTAAGTGCTACCCCGTTGGGGATTGTGGATATAAACAATACTTTTATCTCGACGACTTGTTTTACTATCGTACATACGTGCGGCGTGGTCAGCTGTATCTAGTCATATAGACAGTTTTTAGGAGACTAGTAATAAAATTATTTTCGTAAAGGTACAGTACATACCCGGGCTTCATCTTGAGCTTTCTTCTTGTCGGCGAGGGCTGTGTTGTATTTGTTGCTCTCGTCTGTGAAGCGCGTCTCGTAGTGACGCGCCAAGTTCTCGGCTTGTTGACAGTCTTTGGTTTTTTTGTCCAAGCTGTAAACATAGAAATAATGTAAAGTACTGAAATGATGTTACGTACTAAGAGTATTTTTTAATAAACAATAGCTAAAGTGCTTGCCAGATAACTCTGCGCGCGACTGGGACGTTTTTGGCGCTAGTAACAGTACATTTTTTTGTTCTAAGAATATGGTAAAGATTACTTAGTTTTCGTTTCGATTTCGACCGCGCGCGCGCAGATTTATCGGGGGGGGGGGGGGGGGGGGGGGGCGCACTCTATAAATGCGCCAATTTTATCGCAGCTGATTAACAATTTGCAATTATAGAATTGTTCAAACCAACCATTCAAATAACTTATTTGACATTAAAATACTTCTTCTTCTTAAATACTCAACCGAATCATTACAAAGAAACTTCCTCAAACTTATTACAATATAACTTTTGAGTTGATTATTTTCATAATTGCGTTGCGATTTCGTATGAAATTATCCCACATTAGTATTCAAGGATGCCAAATAATATTTTAGGCAGGCAACTTGTAATAATGTTTATTCTAGAATTTTATATTTTGCTTAAAGCTACAAGGAAAGATATCATTTGCGTGTATTTATATCTGTTCATCGATGGTTTGCAATAAGCTGGTGCAAAATTATCTATTGTTAGTAACCACACATGGCGAATTTAACCGTTATCCTATCTTGGTTTCACCAAATGGCTCATAGGGAGTAATCTCGTGTCTTGTGGCACACATGAGCAATTGGCGTTTTTATTAGCCACTTGATTCGAATGATTGGTGCCTTTTTAAATAAAAAGGATTTAACCCAAATCAGGAGTTACGAAGTACTGTTGGAAGATAAAATCGTCCTCTTAGCTACATAATATTATGACCAAATGCCATGACAAGAAATCATTTCATGATTTTAAAAAATACTTAAGGCAGCGTTGAGAACTAAATTGCTTATACAGGAATTCCTGCAGGCCTCTCTCTCTAAGCTTTTTTCCGTTATTGCGTCGCGTCGCGCGTCGATGTATATAAAAGCTTCCTACATTATTTTTGTAATAAAAATCTGTAATCTTAAACCCGGTTTGCAGCACGCGCCGACCAGTAGCGAAGCAAGCAACCAACATCGAGCTGGTGAACCACATCTAATAATATTCGATATAAATAGTTCATAATTACCTAAATGTTAGTAAATTAAAATAGATTAAAACAATCATTTGCCTTTACGGAATTTGAACCCATAACCGGTAATAGTTTGTTCATAGCTTCGATGTTCATGGGGTTAGATCTACAAATCGGAAAGCAAAGTCGATTTTTTGCGATTAACATGACAACGATACAATCAATAAGACGATACGGGAGAACTTAATTCAAAATTGGAGACCATGACACCGGCTCGAGGTGACGTGGAATCCGTGTTACTACGCGACGCGACGCGCTGTTGCGCAACGGTGCGGCATACGGTATGTTTTGGTAAACACGCCGCCGCTATCCGGTTCCCGCGCGTGCTTTCTTACGCCACCAGTTTTAGGCTGGTTTCACAGCTCTCCGGGAGACCCGTACGGTCCGCCCGCACACGGATGATATCAATAGTCGGGCCGTACGGACCGATCCGCGTCGCTGTGAAACGATGTTCTAGTCTAGCGCCTCCCGCGTGTGTCTGTCTCCGTTCCGGGAGCGGCCCGTACGGGCCTCCCGGACAGCTGTGAAACCTGCCTAAGGCCGGGAATACACGTCCGATTTTTCGACTGTTCAGACTTGATTTTGATTAGTTGTTAACAAAAAAACAACTAATCAAAATCAAGTTTGGTCAGAAACAACCAATCAAAATCAAGTCTGATTAACCCTTAACCATCTAGCATAGGTCTGACAGACTCCGACGAATTTATAATCGTGAATATTGTTTAGCCCGAGCTTCGTATAGACTTGTTCGTCCATGTACCTTTTCCTCGCGCCCCCCAGTGCCGCACAACCGCTTCTTGCAGTCAGATGTTTGCGCGTTTGTATCTGGTAAGTAAAAAACTGTCGCCGGGTGAAATTTTTTCGGAAAATCTGTGAGTTTAAGTCCTGGTATTTCGTTTAACTTTTACTTTTTTGGAGATTTTTTATATTTTTTTTGTTTTTTGATTACTAAGTAATAAAAAAATTACAAAGAAGTACCTACTTATGTGGTTATTATAATGGACCTCATTTTCCTACTATGTCAGTTTATAAGTATAGTGTTGATTACTTAATTGAGATTTTCTTTTAAATGTGGCTTTTCATGTGCTTTGCTTATTTTAACAAATAGTTTAAAATGTACCTAAAAGGTTTTTTTATTAAAAACTTAAACTTACCTCACACTGTTTTACAAACGAGAGTCATTTAGCTCCGAAGTCTCACAGACGTATGCTAGGTGGTAGTGTGACGATAACTGATGCTAGGTGGTTAAGGGTTAAGACGATGGGCGTTTGTGCACTACCACTGAATTTTACCGATCCGGAAAAAAACGGATGCTTGTATTTAATTAATTACTAATATAAATGATTAATTATTAAAATACAAGCATCCGATTTTTTCCGGATCGGTAAAATTCAGTGGTAGTGCACAAACGCCCTATCGGAGAGAAAAATCGGACGTGTATTCCCAGCGCGCAGCGTTCGCGGTAAACGCTGAGCACTCGATTCCCGACTCTGCGACAACGCGCGACGCGGGGGCCGCCCGCATCATAGCCTTGGCCGAATTATATTTACGGCAGATACATTCGTGATCAACGAAAATTAAAGAAAGGGGGAAGTTAAACGACCCACTTTTCACAATTCATACACGAAATTGAACGCCGAAATAATATCGCAGCAAGGAAATCAGGAAGACGAGAATAGACTATATACAGAACTTATGCAGCGAACCGCGCTAAGCTCGTTTTAGCGCAAACATAAGTTTTTATTTAGGAGTGACGTGGTCACACTGACGACATTGTTGACCAGTCAATATTATACGAAACGATTAAGTAAGCAGCTAATATTAGGCGGAGCGATCGAGGTTGAATACTCGGAATACCAATGATAATGATGTCATTTGAAGCTTAGGATTCTATATTTCTATCCCACGCGCGAATCAACGACGCGACCGAAGCTCCATCGACGTCGTCGTCGTCGGTGGCGAAAGCATAAACTTTTTTATTTGCTTATTTTGCAATAAAATTATTCTTCTTGGTACAGCCAGCAACACGCTTTATTATCTTGTTAGCATAACCAGATTCGAAGGCGTCTGATAATCCAATATGCTTTCGTGCTTTATCTGAACGATTGTAAAGCTCATAAGATTCATAATTTACTTAATTTGACATTTCGTAGTAACCTGATGTGCAGCACAGCCGCACATATGTTGTAGGTTATACTTGGACTCATACAATGAACTAGAGACCAGTTTATATGGTGGAGGACCACTGGTATAGCGAAGCGAAAGGACATCGACATTTTTCGCTTTTGGTACAGTCTGGTTTTTGAGATGACCTAAATCTCTAGTAAAGACTAAGCACTTTATTGAGAAGAAATCTCGCATCATTTCACTGCAGTTTCAGGATGCACCAAGCTTTGGAATAACTTATCAGTTTTGGATAACCCACCCAACACACACCAAGTCCTTGGTACTTAAATATGCAACAATAATAATAATAGATTTTTATTTGTGCATTATATGTAAACAGTGTCATTAGAAAACTATTTTTTATCTATGTCAAAGTCTGAAACCCCAAGTCAGTTCACATTTTTCACAACACTTCATAAAATAAGACATTTTAGATAATCTTATCAAAGCATATATAAACATAGAATACTTAAGCTGATAGCTATATTTATTAAAGGAATCAGTCAGTGTTGTCTAAGTTCAAAAGAGCCATAAAAGGTAGGCGAGGTGACTTACTCGATGGCCACTAGGTGACATACTTCAGGGTCAACAGCCTTTGTAATGCATTCTTGACCAAAAATGACTATAAACAACCAACCTTGGAAATTTTCAATGTTATTGTTATTGAAATATCCCTATTCATTGAATGACACTTGATTGCTTAAGAAATAATTATTGGTGACACAAAGGCAAAAGCTAATAATAACTTGTAAATAATAAATTACAAAACTACAAGAATGATTATTAATCATTCTCTCTTATTGAAAAATGCCAAGGTTGTTTGTTTTATCACTACATAGTATAAAACAAAGTCGCTTTCTCTGTCCCTATGTCCCTTTGTATGCTTAAATCTTTGAAACTACGCAACGGATTTTGATGCGTTTTTTTTTTAATAGAAAGAGTGATTCAAGAGGAAGGTTTATATGTACTTTTTATCCCGATATTCCCACGGGAACGGGAACCACGCGGGTGAAACCGCGGGCGGCCGCTAGTATTGATATATTATAAAAAAATATTTAAGTCTTTTCTGTAATACAATTTCTGTCAACATCTATAATAAATTCAGTGAATAGAGCTTTTACTTTTTACTTTTATTTTATACTGTACTATCATGATATTCATGATGTAGAATAAGATATTCACATGACATTTTAATATAAGGCGAACATTTGTACTGTACCGTTTTACATATCACCTGTTTATTCTGTAAATGTTCTGGCAAATAAAAATTATTTGATTTGATAAGCAGTAGGCATAATGAAGAAACCATAGCATTTTTTAATTTAGTTTAGGGGCTACCGGGTAAGATGAGCATGGGCTTCATTTCTGTGTTTTTAGCCCCCTGGTAGGTAATCTCAACCCTCAGCTTGTATTTTTTTTGACATGGTTAAAAATAATAAGCTAAATTTAAGGGGATAGCAGAATATTTATTGTTATGTTGCTTCATCAGACTATTTGATTTCTTAAGTACGTAACAAGATGTACAGTATACCTATTTGTTGTTTTACAACGAATGCTCACCTTGACACCGTAGCACAAAAATAACATATCTTTGTCCTATTTTTTTTTATTCCATAGATACTTACCAAAATTATTTACAAATTTCAGTTTAAGATTGTTTCAAGTAACAATGTTTTAGATATTTAGTAAGAATTTATTCATTATATTGTGGATATTATATATTTAATTATATATTGTACATACAGTATACTGTATGTATGTGGGAATATGGTAAAATACTATGTAATAAATAGGTATGTTTACAAACATGTAATTTGTTTGCATGTGACTGTTGTGTTTGCAAGTGAGTAGGTGTTTTAGATAGACAGATTTTTGATTTGATTAGTTAAATCTAGCTATGATGTCACTATGTCGTAAAAGCGAGGTCGCCCGCGCTCGTCACCGCACCCGCTCTGAAACGCCGCCGATGACGTAAACTTAACGCTAAGGTTAGCCGGAAGGAATTAAAAAAGCAGCTAGAGTTTAGCAAATACGACGAAACCAAGGTTATTTACAATATGCTACGTCTTATTTAGCTAGTATTACAAGTCTTCTAGCACTATAACAGAAGTTTTACTTACCGCTTCTTCAGATCATCATTTTCTTCGTACAGTCTCTTCAAATCTATTTCTAACTTTGCTTTTTCTCTTGAAGTATCGTCTAACAATTTCCTGGCATCCTGTAGTTCATGTTCGTACATTCCCTTTATGTTAGAAACCTCACGCGTGACCACCTCCTGTGTTGTTTGGATTTCCCGGCGTAAGCCAGAATTCTCGCTTTCAAGCTGACGGACCTTATCAATGTAAGCCGCCAAGCGGTCATTGAGGTTCTGTAGTGCATCTTTTTCTTGGAGGCGAGTGTGTCTTGTTGGACTGAGAGGACTGTTGGGGCGCCCGGCAGAGCTGGAAGGGCGGCTACCAACGGGAGTGCTGGATTGCTGTGGGCTTTGCACTGATGACACCACACTTATGTTTGAAGATGTTACAGTCTTTTTCGTTTTTGATGACATCGTGGAGAAATATTTCAGTCACGATAAAAAAATAACCACAACTGCTATTCAACACACGAGCCAAACCCACGAACACCGTATTTCTCGGAAGAAATAAACGAAAACTCGCCAATCACATCACAAACCCAAGCTTCGAGTGATCACGTGACCGTTGAGTCATTGGTAGTGTATCGCCATTACAAAAAATTAAAACGTTGCATCATGAAAATAAAATAATGTCAACATTGTCATAATATATCTTTGAGTATTCAAAACTAATTTATGATATGTAATAAATAGAGGTCAGTGATGATATATAATAAAGGCCCCTGCACGCGTAGCATACTAGTCTATATAATTTGTGGCGTAGCATGACGAACCCGAGAAGAGTTTTGTTAAACGTAGTGATTACATGCTCTTTGAGTTTTGTCCTGGGGGGGCACCGGGCACCATGAAGTTCGACTATACTGAGGTAACAGAGTAACTTCATGGGGGGCACACTTAGAACATAAATTTTTGACAGCTTTGTGTACCAACCGTTTTGACAGATTGGTGGTGGTGTACCAAGAGGTGTCGTTTTGCCGCGATAGATGGCTATTGTGTTTCTTTTTTTATTCTGTGGAAAAGTAGTAAAGTTTAGAGAGTATTCTAGTTTAGAGTTTATTTATAAACACAAATAGAAAAAAACGTACAAATCTATCGTATTGTATTTAGAATAGGAAGGGTTTACATAATATTATTGCAAAATGATTTTATGCCCCCAGTACACGATGGCCGATCATGGTCGGCGACCATGTTGGGCCATCGTGTAAAGGGGCGGTTTGCGTGTGATTGTTGACTGTGAGCAATGATCGCCGGCGATCCGTCCCGTGTCGGTTTTTCGTGCACGATTCAAAGGGAGTTTGTCGCAGGCCACAAAGAGCGTTCACATGTTGGCCGATCATTCAGTTCATCTGAATATTTCTGCGTTGACTGACGTGTAGGATATTTTAATTTATTGTTTTTTTTCGCAATCAGGCCATTTTGTGGAGCATATTACATTGTCAAAAATATCCTTGATGTTGTATATCTTTGATAAAATATATTTTTTATTCAAAGGATAATAAAATACACTTAAATTCACAAGATGTTTAGGAGTATTCTGTTTCGTTATCTAAAATTAAGTAAATAAAAATAAAATGAATCAAACGTTATGAATACATTATTATTATTAAATTGGGTTTAATCCCCGCCCAAGAAGTATTGATATGATGTAAGTATTCGTTTTTTCTGTGTCTGGGTGTTATGATAAATATGTCTATTATTACTTTAATGCATAATTACATTTATCTAGACATATTATACAAGATCCAGACTCTATTAATATAGAATCATTCTCGTAATAAATTAAAAGCGCTGTCAATGTAAATTGCATAAGCCGTCATTGCATACACATCCATCCTCACGGCCAGTCCAACGCAGAATGAAACCGGCGATCGTGTGAACACTCTCACTAAATGGTCGCCGGTCATGGTCGCCGACCATGGTCGGCCAACCTGTACTGGGGCCATAATAATCAAATTAAAAAAAACATGTAATAATTTCTATAGAGAATATAATTTTTGTGAAGCACTGGCTGAAAACAGAAATTAAAATAAAATAAAAAAAATATCATGTCAAATTAATGTCACTTGTCAATCTCGAATTTTATGCAAAAGTTAGCTGCTAAAATATTATATTTTTGTAAAAGCAGTGCTATATTATGTTGAAAACATTGTTGTGAGGCAAGTGTGTGTTGGTAAATCCGTGTAATAGTTACTTAACTACATGATAGTGATATACATAATACTGATGACGATGATATAATCACAAATTCTGGAAGTTGCACAGACTTAGGTGTTATAATTATTGTTGATCGAAGGTTGCAAAGAAGATATCAAAAGACGAGCTGCCCTAACCTAACCAGATCAGCCTTTGAAAAGCTAACGAAGATAATTATATGGAAAGATCGCCGCATAATCAAAAACACCAAGGTTCGATTCACGAAAAGCTTACTATTCCCTATCTTCTTATTTGGAGCTGAAACATGGACGCTCCAACAAAAGTACCACAAGAAGATTGATACCCTTGAGATGTGGTGCACGATGATCTAACGGACTGCGCGTCGCACAAATGTTTCCACTAAAAAGGAGCTTCGGATCAAACAAAGACTTTCGACGATTGTGCTAGTGCGAATGTTTGAACTTATCATCCATAACGCAAGCTCCTTAAAATGATTCGATTGAAGAAACAAGGAAGAGTCAACGTTTTCGCGGCCGATCACCCACAACATGATCAAGTCAAGTGTGTGTGCCCTTACAGAATGCACACGCAGTGGCACAAATAGAAAGATGGAAGAGCATCGCAAAAGCCGCTACCAATTTAGGGGACCATGACCACAACCACTCTGTAAACCTTTGTCTTAGAAAGAAGATGTAAATATAATAAATACAGACATATATAATTATACAATAGGTAATAAAAATCCAAATCAAAACTGGGTGTTTTATTTTTATCGCCAACTCCTTAAAACCACTAGAACTACGATGGCTGTCCTTTCGCTAACTCAAATGGAAGTGGAAATTACATCCACTTTTCATTTGAGCTAGCGAATAGGGCCATAGGGCCAGGGGGGCTACCGCGTAACTTTATGGATATGAACTTCATACGTTTTTGGGAACTTTAAGTCAATTTCATAAATAAAATAGCCGCTATCAGTTCCTGGTATTGTGACGTCGGGTATAACGATAACTAGCTAGCAACGTTCAACAGAACAAAGCAGCAAAAATCTATCAGAATAAGGAATTCAAATGACAGTTGAAGCCCATACCCATACGTGATGCTCTACAGCGGGACCACCTTGAGCTACGTTAATGTAATTAGCATCAAAAACATGTAGAAAATTTGTATATAATTGTATACGCAATAAAAAAAATGTATATCTATAGTTTCGTTGTAAAAACGAAATCAATGTGGTCCCGCTGGGGAGCATACTCTACAGCGGGACCACCACTATAATTCCGTTACTGAAGGCTTTTCAAATTTGTTTATGAGACCAAAAAAATGTATATTAAATGTATATTAATAAACTACAGTCAATTTGATCTTTAGTTGGATCTTTACCAAATTACGACTAATTTAAAATTTCCCTACGGATTTTAGGTGTCCGTTACACCAGCCAGAAAGAAGTTTCTAGAGGAAAACGATTTGATTGCATAATTAAGGCATATTTTGCACAAATATGCGCCAAATGTAAAATGGGTGGGCCTTATACTTTCGGAATAAAACGGAAAAAAAACTCTTTCTGTTGCGTATGTTCCATCTACTTACATTGTAGTTAGTTACATTAATGTAACTAGTTGGAGTTTTATTCCAAGTAACCACACTATTTAGAAATCCTCACTCGTTTAATGTAACTAATTAAACTTCTTTTCCAGTTAGTTAAGTACATCGTTAATATTCACTCAGTCATTCATGAAAACATAATAACTACTTTTTAACTAACTTCAAAATTTAAAATCGGCCAAGTGCGAGTCGGTCTCGCCCATGAAGGGTTCCGTACCTACTTAACGTACCGATAACATACACCTAAAAAATTAGTACTATCATTTTTCGCCAGAAAAAAATAACTTTGTATTTCATAGTATTCGTATGAATGACAAAGTTAAATTTGCGGTTTTCGAAAACGATTATATTTAAAAAAACTTGTAAAGCCTTTTCATTTCCGACAAAAAATTTTGCTGTACGTTGTTCAGCATGATGGTCTGAAGCAAAGCCATCTTCTATCTCACTCGTTGCACTTGTAACAAGCCATGCTCCTTGGAAAAGCGGCAACGTTGCAGTCGATTACGTCAACGTGTTCTGTTCCGGTGGCCAAAACTGGAACTAACGTGTTTTGTTCATAATGTCATTTTACTGTCAAGTTGCACTGTCCAACCAGCGCTGCTGTCACCGGAATAGAAAAGATTGTTGATCTATACACTTTACTCTTTGATCTATACTAATAAACAATCGTGTAGTGTTGCCAGGTTAGGCGATAACTCTCAAATTATGTGGAAGTAAAAATCAATGAGCTAAGTCCTTTACTTAGCACATATTGGAATTTTTCACATCCGTTTTTTAAAATTTTTGTCTAATTTTCAGGGTTTTCTTACGTTTTCGAGCTCTTTCTGCATTCTTGCAGTCCGCTATTTTTGATATTGACTGATAGCGTTTAGTGCCAAAGCCAAGGCCAAAACGTGCTGTCATTACAGATTCGTTCCAAAATGTACTAAAGTGTGTCAGATAACTCTGCACGTGCCTGGCGCGTTTTTGGCGCTAGTTACAGTGCATTTTTTTGTTCTTATGTTATAGAAAAGATTAGTATTCGATTTTTACCGCGCGCAAACTTATCTGACGAGTACTTTATGTATTTACTTGACTTAGCACGTTTTGAACATGAAACCTCAAATTCAAATGAGAGATTTTCTGACAGCAAATAAAAAAATAAAAAATATATTTATTAACTCGATAGATGACGCTGATCTAACATGTACCTATGTCATCTGACCATTATGAGAGTAAGGCCAATGCATCTGACCATAAAATTGTTATTGCAGTCGGAGGACCGCTTTGGTTATAAATTGTTCCGCAGAACGGTCCCCGACTTGGAATAGATCATCTCACCAAAGATATTCCAGCGCCTTGCCATGGATTTGCTGCCGATACTGCGCAACAGCTACAAGACCAACTAAATACTTGGACAAAATAGGTAACTGTAAAAGTACCTACGTCTCTACGAGTCAGCAGGACAGGAGCAAAACAAGATAGATACCTATTTTGTTTTGCTCCTGCCGACTCGAAGACGGGCATTTCTGATGAAATGCCCTTTCAGTGGAAACACAACTAGTGAAGTTATACGTATAGGAAGCACACCAATACCGGCAGTTGTCAAATGTAAAAGCCTGGATTTCATTTCATGCTTACAACAGATGCCAACAACGTGGATACCGAACTGATGTTTCATATTGGATGGCAAAAATTGTGACTCAATGGTTATCACGTTTTTGTTGAATTTTTGTTCCTGATCTGATTCCTGTTGTTTGTCACCTTTATCCTTGAACAATGAGCAAGGACTACGGTTCCTAGGAGGCTACCGGCAAAAAATATGGACATGGGCTTCACTTGACATTTGGAGCCTGTTCGCGCCGCGCTGCGAGCCGTGCGTTGTCATTGTCAAGGTCACGGGCGACACGAGACAATGCGCTCGGCCGGCCGGTGTAGGATCGCCAGTTGGCCGTAAGCAGCCGTGAGACAAGTTCGCGTGCTTCTGTAGCGACGTGCCGCGCAAGTTACCTACCCATATTGGGGACCGAGATTTCGTTTGCACCTATTAGGGCTCCGGTCGGGGTACGGACTTGAGACCCGTGTGTGTTCGCTTTGAAAAGCGCCGGGAAAGTTTTAGCGGCCTATTAGGGCATTGTGTAGTTTTAAGAGTGTTAGCTATAAGAGTTTCCCCTCGGGGTTGGGTGAAGACCTACTTGGCCAGGCGCGCGCGCGCCGGCAAGACAGCGACCAGCCCCCTGGATTACGGACAGTATCCCTTACCATAAGGTAGGACTAGTTTTAATTTACTTAATTTTGCATGGGAAACCTTCGTTTCAATAAACTGTGGAACACAGTAGATGTGGTCATCACAATTGTGCGTGATCATATTTTTGGTAGCAGAGCGTAGTTGATATAATTAATTTTCATATTAAAATTAACTACATAAAATTTCATAGTAAAAATAAAAAGCGTACCTAAAAAGAGTACCTAAAAATTATTTTTTTTTGTTGAAATCTCGAGGGTATTTGAAGATCCCGAGACGATTTGAAGTACTAAGAAATTGTTCTAGTAAATTCTCGAAGCGAATGTTTCTCACTTGGTGGATCCGATAATAGATAGACACTTATATAATTGTTGTCACATACTAGTGTTTTGATACGAGTTTACTCGCCTAGATGTGTATATTTTTTTTGTGTGTCCGGATTTATTTGACGAATAGTTCGTTCGAAAGTGTGTTTATTAGTATCACATACTAGTGATTTGATACGAGTTTACTCGCCTAGATGTGTATATTTTTTTTTGTTTGTCGGGATTTATTTGACGAATAGTTTCGTTCGAAAGTGTTGTTTATTAGTACCACATACTAGTGTTTGTTCCGAGTCCGCTTGCCTAGTTAAAAAAGTGGAACTAGTTTAATTATTAGTAGTATTAAATTACGAGTATTATTATTAAAAATAGTTTTGTTTTTGTTTGTTGATAACGGTTTAGTAGTTGATTTGCGAGGTTGACTTGGCCGTGCCGTTATGCCATACCGTTAATCCTATACGTTTTGTTTATACCGTTATATTGTTAGCCCTTGAAATTGGTAAGTTGCTAATAATTTATGAAACTAGTAGGGTCCGTGTATGTCGTCCGAATTTTAACCCTTGAACCCCGTTGGGGCCAATTCTGACCACGCATATAGCTGTCAACGTTCACTCAAACCCGGGGCGGCCAATATTGACCAGGCGCCGGCCGGCACAGATTACTTGTGTTTTATATTATCGTGACGCGACCTATTTCTATTGTTTTTTTTGTTGATGTTTACCACTTTTATATTTCTTTGTTTGCTTTGTTTATAAAACGGATTATAAATGGCTCCTACGAATCCGACCGCCGTATCCAGGGCTGGCATCCAAGGAGCTTTGCGTTGGCTTGCTTGTGCGGTCACATTAATAGACCGAGCCGACCGGGTAGGCGCGTTGCTAGCTCGGTATGGCGGGCTGGCAGCTCGGCTGCAAGACCTGGAGCGCCACGCCATGGAGTGTCGCGCGTATTATTTGGAGAACCCCCCAGCTGATGATGCCGTGTCGGAACAGCTGGAGCAGGATGTAGCCCAGGCCTATGAGCTGGCTGACCAGTTCACGGAGGCGGCTGAGAGGGCCCTGGCTGTTCGGAAGGGGGAGCCGGTTTTGAGCGGGGAGGTCAAACCTACCCCGACGGCGTTGCTAGGCCGATTGCCTACATTGGAGATTCCCACTTTTAATGGGGATCTGTCAGCCTGGATGGGCTTCATTAATTTGTTTGACAGTTTGGTGGATTCACGACGGGACTTATCCCCTAGTGAGAAGTTGGCCTATTTGCGCTCCTCCCTGCGAGGAGAGGCCAGCTCGGTAATCCAGCACCTGCTCATCAGTGACGACAACTACCAGGTGGCTCGCCAGCTTCTGGTTAGCAGGTACCAGAATGTCCGGTTACTGGCGGACACCCACGTGGCCACGATTTTGGCCCTCCCGCGAATCACGCGGGTACACCTGTTACGGAGGGAGTTGCTGAACCCGCTACTGTCAGCGGTCAACTCCCTAAGGCGATTGGACCTGCCGGTGGATCAGTGGTCCTTTATACTGCTGCACATAGTCCTCGCCAAATTGCCCGCTGAAATGAAGGGGCGTTTCGAGCAGAGGTACGGAGGCGACAGCGCCTCGTATCTCCCGCCCTTCGCGGACCTCCTTCGTTTTTTGGAGGACGAATGTAGGGTGACGGACCACCTGGAGCCCGCCCCGGTTCCAGGTGTTGGTCGTATGGTGGCGGCGAGGGAACAGCCCCGTCGCCCGACCAATCGGTATGCTGCCTTCCAGCAGTCCCCTCCCCCCGCACCGAGTGAGCGGTGCAGGTATTGCAGGGGAGATAGGCACGTGGTGCACGAATGTGCCAAATTTAGAGGCCTCCGCCCAGAGGGACGGAGGGCCGTTGCGAAACAGCGCCAATGGTGCTATAGGTGTTTGGGGGGACACATGCAGTCGGCGTGTCCCCAGACAGAGGATTGTCGTCTTTGCGGAGGGAGGCATCACCCCCTCCTTTGTTTGGACCGCAAGGACGCCGGGAGCGACCGGGGTTCGAATTCCTCGCGCACGGGCGGGGGCCCGGCAGCCCGGAACCGGTCCCCTAGAGATTCGGCGGGGCTTAGCCCCCCCGTTCAGTCCCCCCCGGAGAGGGGGAACTATAGGAGAGACGCCCCCGCCACGGGCGGGGGTAGGGGGGTACCACAAGAGTACGCCACGGTGGCGATGGGCACGGGCCCTATTTGCTACTCCCCCCCCCTAATGGAGAGGCCTCGATTGGGGTACTATGTACCGAGGCACGCCCCACACGGGTATTACCCTGCACCTAGGAGTGCTGTTGGTCGGGGCCAGTATGTACCCGATTGGGACCCGCTCGCCCGGTACGAGCGTCCCACATTTGGCGCGCCGACTCAGGCGCGAGGGGGACAAGTACCCCCCCAAAATTTTTAATGGCGCCCCTGTCGGACCCAACCACCCCTCCGGAGCTTGTGCTGTTGCCAACAGCCTCCGTGAATGTTTGGGGACCTAAGGGCAATGTTGTAACGGTGCGTGCCCTTTTGGACTCAGGTGCCCAGGGGTGCATAATGTCCAGGTGGCTTGTCCGACAGCTGGGTCTTTTGCTTGTGCCGCATCACGAAGCGGTACGGGGGGTGGGAGACTCGCGGATCCCTGATCCGATTGGTCGAGTTGAGTTCTCCTTCTCCCCCCATTTCACGCCAAGGCCGAAGATCGGTGCTTCGGCGATAGTATTTGATAAGGTGGTTGGACCACTCCCGCAAGTGCGAGTGCCGCCATCCACGATTGAGCTGACGTCTGGACTGGCTTTGGCTGATCCTTCCTTCCACCGACCGGGCCCAATACCCTTGTTGATTGGTGCGGATGTCCTCGGTCGTGTATTGTATGGAAGCAAGCGAGTTTTGCAGACAGCCGATCTTGTCGCCTTGTCCTCGTCGCTGGGTCATGTGGTGATGGGAAAGGTACCACAGACACCAGAGACCCCGTCGGTAGACCGCCAGACCATTGTCGGTTCTACTTTGTCCGACGTTCTCCAAAAGTTTTGGGAGGTGGAGGAACCCCCCACTGCCAAGCGGTTGGATCCGTTAGCCGAGGAGTGCGAATTGTTCTACCAGAACAACACTGGGCGCCTCCTCTCGGGTCGCTTGATTACCCGCTTGCCCTTCTTGGCGGTTCGCCCTCCTTTAGGGAGCTCCCGACCGATGGCCGAGAAGAGATTGTTGTCCATGGAGCGTAGGATGGCCAGGGATCCCGCATTCAAGGAGAAGTATATAGACTTCATGCGGGAGTATTTGGACCTTGGGCACATGTCCATCTCGCAGTTGGACTGGCGTAATGTGGAACATTACTTCCTGCCACACCACGCTGTTTTGAAGACTTCCAATGGGAAGATCCGCGTGGTCTTTGATGGTTCAGCGCCCACGTCAACCGGAGTGTCGTTGAATCAGTGTCTGCATGCGGGGCCGAAGTTGCATCACGATGTCTGTGATGTTTTGACCAACTTCCGCCGGCACGCTGTCGTCTTTGTGGCCGATATCCGCATGATGTTCAGACAGACCGTGATTCACCCGGAGGATAGACGATACCAGCTCATCCTTTGGCGTGAGGATCCCCAGGATCCGATGTTGGCTTACGAGCTGAACACCAACACTTATGGTTTGCGGTCGAGCCCCTTTGTGGCGATCCGTTCGCTTTTGGAGCTCGCAGAGCGCGAACGGCTACGCTATCCCCGGGCATCTGCTCTTATTGAGGGGGGGGCCTTATTTGTCGACGATATCTGCACGGGGGCCTCGAGCTTAGATGAGGCTCTCGTCTTACGTGATGAGCTGATTGCGCTCTTGAGGGCTGGTGGCTATGAGTTGCGGAAGTGGCTGTCTAACTCACCGGACCTATTGGCAGATTTGCCTAAGGACCACCAGCAAGAGCCGCTCCTCTTTGAAAATCCGGAGACTCCAGACATGCTGTCTGTTTTGGGAGTCCAGTATCGACCAGTCCCGGATTTGTTCACATATAGATTGGAACTGCCAGACCCAAAGGTCTGGACTAAACGCACGGTGCTGTCTACTGTAGCCCGTACCTTTGATCCGAACGGTTGGCTCAGCCCTGTAGTGTTTTCGATGAAGTGCTTCCTACAGGAGCTCTGGGCTGCGGAATTGTCATGGGATGAGCCCCTCTCTGGTAGCCTCCTACGAGAGTGGGTGAGGTTCGTGTCATCCCTACCCGACGTCAATCGGGTTTGTATACCGAGGCAAATGCTGCCTTCGGGAAAGTTTAAAGCCTCCCTGCACGGCTTTTGTGACGCGTCCGAAAGCGGATACGCGGCAGCCGTTTACATCCGAACGGTGGATGCAGCAGGCGTTGTCGCCGTACACTTAGTTACGGCCAAGAGTAAGGTCGCCCCCCTTCGGACTAGGCTAACCATTCCGAAGTTGGAGTTGTCCGGCGCCACTCTCTTAGTACGGCTACTCAATCATGTTGCCGACACCTTGGGAAACGGTGTCGACTTGGAGTCGATATTTGCGTGGTCTGACAGCCAGGTCGTCCTTTGTTGGCTGAAGAGTTCAGTCCACACCCTTGAGGTTTTTGTGGCCAACCGGGTCTCACAAATTCAGACTTCAAAGGCCCCGTTGATTTGGCGCCACGTACCGGGCGAACTGAACCCCGCAGATTGTGCCTCCCGCGGCTGCGAGGCGCCTGAGTTAGTGGACCACCACCTATGGTGGAGTCCATCATGGTTGTTACGGCCTGAGCGCTCATGGCCTGCCACCCCGGCTGTGGCCAGAGTCCCAGACCTAGGCATGCGTGTTCACGCCGTGGAGACGGTGGCGGCTCCGCAGATGGAGTTTTTGTTAGACCGCTACAGTTCTTTGGATAAGTTGCTCGGCGTGACTGCTTGGATGAGGCGCTTTGTGCGAAATTGTCGCCAGCCTCAGGAGAAATCGTTGTCTCCGGTCCTCGCCCCACAAGAGCGGCAAGACGCTCTGTTGCATTGGTTGCGAGTGACGCAACAGCGAGAGTTTGAACCGGAGCTGAAAGCCCTGCGCTCAAGTAAGCCCAAGCTGAAGGGACCCTTGGTGCGGTTGAATCCCTTCTTGGACAGTACCGGATTGCTGCGTGTCGGAGGTAGGCTCAGACATGCCAACCTGCCGTACGGATCACGCCACCCTTTGTTGCTCCCCAAGGATGGACCGTTAGTTAGACTGTTGATTACAGACCGACATGTAAAGAATGCTCATGCCGGTTGTAATGCTTTGACCGCGCTCCTCCAACGAGAGTTCTGGATTTTGTCAGCGCGGAGAATAATCCGATCCGTTATTTTTCGTTGTCTCCCGTGTTATCGTTTGCGCGCCGATACGATGCAGCCCCAGATGGGTGATTTGCCTGCCGATCGAGTGAACGAATCGATGCCCTTCTCAGGAGTTGGAACGGATTTTGCGGGGCCATTTACCGTTAAGACATCGCGGCTTCGTAATGCTAGAACGGAAAAGGCTTACTTGTGTGTATTTGTTTGTTTGGCCACTAAAGCGGTCCACCTGGAGGTGGTTAGTGCCCTCACCACAGAAGCCTTTGTAGCCACGTTGAATCGTTTTGTGTCTCGCCGCGGAATGCCGTCGTTAATCAGGTCCGATTGTGGAACCAATTTCAAGGGCACCGATAGGTATTTAAAGGAAGTTTGTGAATTTTTGGATAGGAATAATTTTGAGATCGGATCCACACTCTCTCGCAGAGGGGTACGATGGCAGTACTCCCCGCCATCCTGCCCCCACTGGGGAGGGATTTTTGAAGCAACTGTAAAGGCCGCTAAAACTCACCTTCGTCGCGTTATTGGGGAGACGGTCCTCACGTTTGAGGAACTCGCGACCGTATTTTGTAAGGTTGAGGCGGTCCTCAACTCGCGTCCGTTGTGTCCGTTGTCTTCGGACGCGAATGATTTAGAGGCCCTTACGCCGGGCCATTTTTTGATTGGCAGACCGCTTAACGCCTTGCCGGAATATCCTTATTCCGAAGTGGCCTCCGGACGGCTCTCGCGATTTGAATTGCTCCAGCAGCTTACGCAGAGTTTTTGGCGCCGTTGGCATCTGGAGTATTTGCACATTTTGCAGCAACGCGTTAAGTGGTCGGATAGGACGACCCCACCCAAGACAGGAGACCTCGTGTTGGTAAAGGATCCAAACCTGCCGCCCCTCCGCTGGCGTTTAGGACGCATTGTTCAGCTTCATCCGGGGTCGGATGGTGTGCCCAGGTTTGCCGAGGTCCTGGTGGGGGACTCTGTTTTGAAGCGAGCGATCGCTACCCTCTCTCGCCTGCCCTTAGATTGAGTTGGCGGACAGTTTGCTACTGTCCGGGACGGGGGGATGTTCGCGCCGCGCTGCGAGCCGTGCGTTGTCATTGTCAAGGTCACGGGCGACACGAGACAATGCGCTCGGCCGGCCGGTGTAGGATCGCCAGTTGGCCGTAAGCAGCCGTGAGACAAGTTCGCGTGCTTCTGTAGCGACGTGCCGCGCAAGTTACCTACCCATATTGGGGACCGAGATTTCGTTTGCACCTATTAGGGCTCCGGTCGGGGTACGGACTTGAGACCCGTGTGTGTTCGCTTTGAAAAGCGCCGGGAAAGTTTTAGCGGCCTATTAGGGCATTGTGTAGTTTTAAGAGTGTTAGCTATAAGAGTTTCCCCTCGGGGTTGGGTGAAGACCTACTTGGCCAGGCGCGCGCGCGCCGGCAAGACAGCGACCAGCCCCCTGGATTACGGACAGTATCCCTTACCATAAGGTAGGACTAGTTTTAATTTACTTAATTTTGCATGGGAAACCTTCGTTTCAATAAACTGTGGAACACAGTAGATGTGGTCATCACAATTGTGCGTGATCAGAGCCCATATTTTGTCCATAAATGGACATAATAAGAGATTCAAAATGTCAAATGAAGCCCATACCAAAAAAATATATGGATATGGGCTTCATTTGACATTTGAATCTCATATTATGCCCATATAAGGACAAAATATGAGCTTCAAATGTCAAATGAAGCGCATGCCCATACCTATATATTTTTGCCGGTACGGGGGCAGGTGACAGCGCAGCGATATTGATGTAACTAGCTCGTGGCGGTTAGCGACAGCACAAACACATAACACAGCATATTTCTCTAAAAAATTACAAAAGTATCCTGTAGATAAGCCTTTTCAGTCCTGTAAATGTTTCTTCTGCAAGTGTTTTTTTTTAACATTGACCGTCTTAACGTAGACTTCTTGTCAGCAAATAAAAAAAAAGCAAATCTACGTCTGATGAACGCCATCTGTTGAGTTTTTTGGAACTAGCTTTTTTCTTTTTTAATCATCTGTCAGAAAATCCCTCATTGAATTATTTTTTAATCAACTCGTTTTCCTTTAGAAACTTTTTTCCGGCTGGGGTAACGGACACTTAATATTCGTAGGGAAATTTTAAAAGTGGCCGTAAGTTGGTATAGATCAAACTAAATATCAAATTGACTGAAGTTTATTAATATACATTTAATATACATTTTTTTGGTCTCATAAACAAATTTGAAAAGCCTTCAGTAACGGAATTATAGTGGTGGTCCCGCTGTAGAGTATGCTCCCCAGCGGGACCACATTGATTTCGTTTTTACAACGAAACTATAGATATACATTTTTTTTAATTGCGTATACAATTATATACAAATTTTCTACATTTTTTTGATGCTAATTAAATTAACGTAGCTCAAGGTGGTCCCGCTGTAGAGCATCACGTCATACCCATATCCAGATTTCTTAGCCGGTAGCCCCCCAGCTGGGTAGCTTTAGTACAGGCTATTATGAGTGACACCAATTTACAGAGAGCAGCACTGGCGACAAGATGGCGGACGTTCAAAATGAGGTGACAAAAATATGTGTCGAGTGGGCACTCTATTACTATATATATTTATCTTTCTCTATGGTTTTGTCTACCTCGAACAAAGATATTATACCTCGAATCGAAAGAGCTGAACAATAGGTTTTATGGTTTGTCTACGATGAAATGTCATTTTTGACGTTTCGATATTAAGGTTCGCGCACATTATGTCGGGGCGCAGCGGGCCGGGCCGCAGCGCAAAAATCCGCCCAAATCGCTCGTATGTATTTTATATGAACTATCGCACACTATGCCGGGGCGCAGCGGGCCGCATAATCCGCCGCAGATTTTGTTGCATGCGTGCGATGCGATGCGGCCCGCCCCGCCCCGCTGCTCCCCGACACAGTGTGCTACAGCAAGCGGATTTTTCTCGTACTACTCGGTCAGATAACATGACACCTACAAATTATACCCGTCTCTTTCACTCGATTCTGTCATGCCCGGAGAGTGAGAGGGACGGGTATAACCGGCAGTAGTAGAAGAAATTGGATGTTTGAATTTGGTTGTACTCAAAATCCGTCAATGCGCTACGGCCCGGCCCGTCACTATGTGCTATACTCAAATCCGTCAATGCGATGCGCTGCGGCCCGCTCCGCTGCGCCCCGGCGGCATAATGTGCGCGCTCCTTTAGACAAAACCTTTCTCGAGTTCGTCATGCTACCCGTGCTGGGGGGCTACCTGGGGGGCTACCGCGTAACTATATGGGTATGAACTTCATACGTTTTTGGGAACTTTAAGTCAATTTTATAAAGAAAATAGCCGCTATCAGTTCCTTGTTCTGTGACGTCGGGTATAACGATAACTAGAGTGCTCGTCAGATAAGTCTGCGCGCGGTAAAAATCAAATACTAATCTTTTCTATAACATTAGAACAAAAAAATGCACTGTAACTAGCGCCAAAAACGCGCCAGGCACGTGCAGAGTTATCTGACACACACTTAAGCTAGCAACGTTCATTAAAACAAAGCAGCAAAAATCTATCAAAATAAGAAATTCAAATGACAGTTGAAGCCCATACCCATATCCATATTTCTTAGCCGGTAGCCCCCCGGCTAAGAAATATGGATATGGGTATGGGCTTCAAATGTCATTTGTAGCTGGGGGGCTACCGCGTAACTTTATGGGTATGAACTTCATACGTTTTTGGGAACTTTAAGTCAATTTTATAAAGAAAATAGCCGCTATCAGTTCCTTGTTTTGTGACGTCGGGTATAACGATAACTAGCTAGCAACGTTCAACAGAACAAAGCAGCAAAAATCGCAATATAGGGAATTCAAATGACAGTTTAAGTTTTTGGGAAAAATAGCCGCTATCAGTTCCTTGTTTTGTGACGTCTGGTATAACGATAACTAGCTAGCAACGTTCAACTTAAGAAAGCAGCAAAAAGCAAAAATTAGTTTGGCTGACCATATGGTCGGTGACCATAACCGGCGATCATTTAGTGACAGTGTTCACACGATCACCGGTTTCATTCTGCATTGGACTGGGGGGCTACCGGCTAAGAAATATGGATATGGGTATGGGCTTCAACAGTACAGACAGTTGAAACCAATATCCATACCCATATTTTTTAGCCGGTAGCCCCCCAGTCCAATGCAGAATGAACCAGAATGTTACCGCATAACTTTATGGATATTAACTTCATACGTTTTTTGGAACTTTTAGTCAATTTTATAAAAAAATAGCCACTATCAGTTTTTAATTTTATGGTGTCGGGTATAACGATAGCTAGCTAAGAACGTTTAACAGAACAAAGCATCAAAAATCTATCAAAATAAGGAATTCAAATTACACTTGAAGCCCATACCCATATCCAGATTTTTTAGCCGGTAGACCCCCGGGTCGTGAGGATGAACGTGTATTTAGGTTAAGTTAGGTTAGGTTAAGTTAAGTTCTCAAGAAAGGAAGAGAAAAGAGGACTTTTACGAATGGCATGGCCTTTGGATGAAAACTTAATAAAGAAAAACTACTAATGACGAGGCGGTATGGTCTCAGACCCTAGCCTGTTCCTTTAAGAACGAATTAAAAAAAAAACTGTCTGACTGACAATTTGTGTGACAGTGACAGTGACAACAGCAGACATCTTCTTTCCTTCGTTCTGTTTGTGAAATGAATGTGTGTGTCCGTTTGATTTAGAACATTTTTATAATAATTATGGCAGATATAAGCAGTTTATTTGATTGCTTTGAAGAACCGACACAAAATGAAGCAGCAGTGCAGTTCCCAAATATTAAATCTGATGACGATAAACCGTACGTGTATGCCCCTAAACATAACCTATACCTATAGCAAAACAAATATTTAGTACTAAATTAAATTATTGTTGATGCTATAATTAAGTAAAGTTAGCAAATTTTTTATTCCTTTAAGTTTAGTGATAGTCATTCATATAACACTGCTTGTTATAACAAATACAGAATTGACAAATACAAAAATTTCCATAGCATGTTCTCCTCACTGGAAACATTTTTCTTGGATTCAGCCTCTGAAATAGGATAAAATTCAACTGTTTGCATTTTTTTTTGCAGAGAGGCGTCACAAGACACCAGTACCTCAGGTAAAAGACCTCATGAAGAAGTAGAATATGCAGATACTTCACAAAAGAAACCAAAGCTCGAAGAGGATGAAAGTGAGCTGATTAGTGATATAAAGTAAGCTTTAATATTCTCTCTTAGAAATTTCATGATCATAATTGCCTGAAAATATCAAACTATTTTATGCTTTTGTATTTCAGTTTAGATCTATTAAGTTCACGTATCGTTATTCACACATTGGAGACTCATGAAGGGTGTACGCACGAAGTGGCCATACCTCCAAACCATGAGTATGCTTCTCTCATGCCCATATCTGGTGAGCCTGCTAAGCAATACAGTTTCATTCTGGATCCATTTCAGAAAGAAGCAATATTGTGTATAGACAACTTGCAATCAGTGCTGGTGTCGGCTCACACTTCAGCAGGAAAAACTGTTGTTGCTGAGTAAGTTTATTTAGTTATATTTGATTATATTGAATAACAATTATACCTCGGAGTTTGATTGATTTGGATTCACTAGTCCTAAAACAGTTTAGATTATGTATGGTTCAGTTCAGTATAATGATACAAAGTATCACACCATAATTATAAAGTGATATCATTTTCAATAAAAATTTTGACAACAATAATCTTCCACATTTTAATTGATAAAAATGTAATGTAAGACTTGTTTTTACATTTGCAGGCTGTTTATTTTTATTAATTGAGTATTGTGTATCCTAGGTATGCTATAGCACTATCCTTAAAAAACAAGCAGAGAGTGATTTACACAACTCCCATAAAAGCCCTGTCTAATCAGAAATACAGAGAGTTTTCTGAAGAATTTCATGATGTCGGTCTTATCACTGGAGATGTCACTATTAACCCTTCAGCCTCTTGTCTTATCATGACCACAGAGGTTTGTTCACTTTATTTATCCATTATATAATTTTGAAATGGGTTTTTGTTTCAAGAATATAATTAAAAGATTTAAAACCATTGTGATTTTGCAGATTTTACGAAACATGTTGTACAGAGGTTCTGAAATCATGAGAGAAGTGGGATGGGTAGTCTTTGATGAAATTCACTACATGAGAGATAAAGAAAGAGGTGTTGTATGGGAAGGTAAGATTCAAAATGTTCAAACATCATTTAAAATAATATATGTATGATGATATTGATGATATTTTAAGAACTTGAACGAAAGTTGAACTGAAAAAGTAAAAGCAAAAATGCTAATATGCAAATTACAATACATAAGGCTTATACATGTAATAATAACTAGATTCCCCAGGCTCCATAAATTTAACTTATGATTTCCTTCCTCAGAGACCCTCATTCTCCTACCAGACAATGTCCACTACGTATTCCTCTCTGCCACCATTCCTAACGCGAGGCAGTTTGCCGAGTGGGTGTGCCGGCTACACTCTCAGCCCTGCCACGTGGTGTACACTGAGTACCGACCCACTCCACTACAACATTACATCTTCCCTGCCGGAGGTGACGGCATACATTTAGTGGTTGATGAGAAGGTTAGTAACTCCTTGCCTTGAACTTGTGCTTTTGAAGAGAATAACACACACACTAACAACTGGCTGGCAGACGTAACTTTTCGTAAAAAGTCTAGTTTAATTGACTTGACAAACAATAGGTTTTTATCACCAGCTTTATTTTCCGCCCTTACATTATTTTCATGTATGCCAAGTCTACATTAAAATTTATCGAAAATCTTTTGAGTTTACTTGGGCTAGCCTATGGTAACAACTAAAGTTACCTTAGTATTTTTAATTAACGATTTCAATGGTATAAGATTTTAAACTTTCGCGTTCCATTATAGTTATAAACAAGAGTAACGGGACTCAACGCGACATTTATTATGTAGTACATATTATTATGCACTTACAGCTTGACGTTTCGGCTATGTTGCTATAGCCGTGGTCACAACTAGACTGGCGGTGCGCGGCGTCGTCTGTTCGGGCGGGCTTGGAGATCTTGGGTCTTGAGCTTCGAGAAAAAGTGACAATTTGAGGGTGGCCGAAGATCTCCAAGCCCGCCCGAACAGACGACGCCGCGCACCGCCAGTCTGCTTGTGACCACGGCTATAGCAAGATAGCCGAAACTTAAAGCTGTAAATACATATGTACTACGTACTACATAATAAATGTCGCGTTGAGTACCGTTACTCTTGTTTACATTTAAATGGAAGTACTAAATGTATTGTATTTTAGGGCACATTCAAAGAGGATAACTTCAACACTGCGATGGCGGTGCTCGGCAGCGCCGGCGACGCGGGTAAAGGCGAGCAGCGCGGCCGGCGCGGGGGGTTCAGCGGCAAGGATTCCACCAACATATTCAATATCGTCAAGATGATCATGGAGAGGAACTTCGCGCCTGTAATCATATTCAGTTTCAGCAAGAAAGACTGTGAAGTGTATGCTATGCAGATGGCGAAATTGGACTTCAATACAAGTAAGTTTTTTATTCATTTGTGTTTGTTGTTTCTGCTTTTTGATCTTGGCAGATGAGAGTATAATAGTGTAGGTAGATGATCGTTTTTGTTGATCATACACATAAATTATAAATTTGTTAACGCCCAAGACTAGAAAGGCGTTAGATTTGAAATATAAATATTATTTATTTGTGTAAACCGTTTTAAGCATTTTTGAACCATCAGTTTTGCCCTACCACCTACCTGTTAGAAGTAGTAAGTGGGCAGGGCAAGTGTAGAGCAAGCCTTTGCTCAAAACAGCAAACCCTCCATTCATTTTTCCTGTGTATGATTTAGAATTTCTCTAAATTGCCATGTTTTCGATTTGCGCTCTTTGATAAAAAATAGTACTAGATGACGCCTCACGAACCCAAATATGGCACCGAATGTCGTTTTATTAAACGGAGAAGAAAGTTACGAATGTTACGATCCTACGTCAAAAATGGCAGTAATCGATAAGAAATAAATAATCTTCTTCGCTCGGCCGTTTTTGACACTCCAACCGGTTATCTAGTGGTATTGTTGATCGAAGTTTGAAATGTTTAGTTTTTGATATCTTTTAGTTGAAGAAAAGAAGTTAGTCGATGAAGTATTCAACAACGCAATGGATGTCCTGTCAGAGGAGGACCGCAAGCTGCCACAAGTAGAGAACGTGATCCCGCTGCTGCGGCGCGGGATCGGCATCCACCACGGCGGCCTGCTGCCCATACTGAAGGAGACCATCGAGATACTGTTCGGCTTGGGACTTATAAAGGTAACTATATTGTGGATAAAACGAGTCTCCTATTATTTGGATGTGTTCTCGGAAAAATACTGCAACTTTCTGTAGGTGAAGAACATGATCCCGTAGCTAGTTGCTACGGCGTCTATACTCAAGGAGACCATCGAGATACTGTTCGGCTTTGGGCTGATAAAGGTAACAATATTGTGGACAAAACGAGACTCCTATCATTTGGATGTGTTATCGGAAAAAGGCTGCAAGTTGCCGCAGATGGAGAACATGAGAACATGAGCTAGTTGTCATCCACCACGGCGGCCTGCTGTCCATACTCAAGGAGACCATCGAGATACTGTTCGGCTTGGGGCTGATAAAGGTAACAATATTGTGGACAAAACGAGTCTCCTATCATTTGGATGTTTCTCGGAAAAAGACTGCAAGTTGCCGCACGTGGACAACATGATCCCGTTGCTAGTTGCTACGGCGTCCATACTCAAGGAGACTATCGAGATACTGCTCGGCTTGGCGAGGTGGTAAAGGTAACAATATTGTGGACAAAACGAGTTTCCTATCATTTGGATGTGTTCTCGGAAAAAGACTTGCATATTGCCGCAGATGGAGAACATGATCCCGTAGCTAGTTGCTACGGCGTCCATACTCAAGGAGATCATCGAAATACTGTTCGGCTTGGGGCTTATAAAGGTAACTAACAATATTGTGGACAAAACGAGTCTCCTATTATTTGGATGTGCCTCCGACAGGCTTAGTCCACCACTGGTTGTTTAATACGTCTCGTCTGTAAGTGTAAAGGAGCCTACAGACGGTCAGTCGCCTATCGGCCTAGACCGGATCGGCCGTCTGACGTACGAGACCTCCATCGGCCACACACTAGACCGGTCATTGTCTGTCGGCAATAGTCGAAAACCGGCTTTGAGGCCACACACTAGCAGTTGATAGCCGTCAGTTTTAGTACTAATCGGTAGTTTCTGTCCGGCCGACAACTGTCAACATTGGCCACGTCCCCCAGCGGCCACACACTATACCTGCGCATTAGCCGTCAGCAGGCCTATTTCACTCCCCGTGTCGGTTCGAAAACGCAGCGGCAACGCCGGCGTTGTAAATCCATAGAAATTAGGTCCGCAAAAGAGCTAGAATATATGCGATAGAAAGAGATGCAACGACAACGACTGGCCGTTCGTAATTTGCCTGCGCCGTTCAAGCTGAATTCTACTTCATTGCGTTATAGTTAGAGTTGCTATTTATTTAAATGACTACGGAGTGAACTATCTGTTACATAGTAACTATTTAGTAATCTGTGCCGTCAGTCCTAAACCTTTTACGAAACTTTGAGTGTGTGGTCGATTGCGACCAACTGACAGGCCGTTGCTGACAGGTGAACTGATCATCTGTGGGCGCTTAATACAGAAATTGATTTGATTGGCCAATTTTGGTTACGGTGAAGTGACTATTGCAATGCTATACCGTGCCGTGCGTCTTTACGCGCACAGCAATATTCATGCTTTGAGGTGATAGTGCAACAACTTTCTTCTTTTTATAGGCACTGTTCGCGACAGAGACGTTTGCTATGGGACTGAACATGCCTGCCAGAACTGTAGTGTTCACAAGCTGCCAGAAATTTGACGGGAAGGACTTCAGATTTGTAAGTATATTGCACGATACTCTCACCCACTTCTCCATCATCAACTTAAAATAAAATGAAGTCCAGAGAGTGGGATAGTCAAAGTCAAAGTCAAAGTCAATAAATTTTTATTCATATAGATTAAATAAAATTAATGCTTATGAATCGTCCAACATTTTTTTACCTACCACCTGTTATGGACATCTTTTAACTGACAAGAAAAACAGGCGAAAAAAACTCATCAGTTTTAACAGAAGCAACGCATTTACAAAATAATTATGTCGTTGCTAGACAAAATGGTACAATAATAAAATTTATACAAAAAGCTAATGCTGAAGGAAAGTTTTCACATACTTAAGTATAGGAATATTTTCCTTTTATACATTGTTAGTGTTACTTACTATAATTATTACAACCATGCGTTATGATCATTTAAATAATCTTCTACTTTGTAATAGCCTTTGCTTAAGAGCGTCTTTTTAACATGTTTTTTAAATTTATTCAAAGGCAGCTCGATTACTTCTTGTGGAACTTTATTAAAGAATGCTATGCCTTTTCCCAAAAAAGAGCCTCTACTTTTTTCAAGTCTAAATCTTGGAACGGCAAGCTTATTTTTATTTCTTGTGTTAAAATTATGAATATCACTATTCTTAGTGAATGAGTCAAGATGTTTCCTAACATATAATATATTCTCGTAGATGTATTGCCCTGCTAAGGTTAGTATATTAATTTCTTTAAACAAAACCTTTAATGAATCGCGGCGGCGGAGGCTGTAAATGGCGCGTACCGCTCTTTTTTGAAGTACAAAAATATTTCCAATATTGGCTGCTGAGCCCCACAACAACACGCCATAGGACATTACACTATGAAAGTAATTAAAGTAAACAAGTCTTGCCGTTTCAATATCAGTTAATAGCCTTATCTTTTTTACTGCAAAAGCAGCTGAACTGAGTCTACTCGACAAGGCCTCAATATGTGGATCCCATTGTAGTCGTGAATCTAAGGTAATACCAAGAAATTTCGTGCTGTCAACTAATTCGACTGCATCTGCATTCAAACTAATACTTAAATCAACCTTCCTTACATTTGGTAGTGAGAATTTGACACAATTTGTTTTTTTAGGGTTTAAAGACAAGTTATTAATGTTAAACCAATGTGCGACCTTTGAGAGAGCACTATTTACTTCGTGAGAGCAATTATTCCCTCGCTCAATTTTAAAAATTAGAGAAGTATCATCTGCAAATAGTACTGTCTCACATAAATTATGCACGTAGTAAGGTAGATCGTTAATGTAGATTAAAAATAGTAAAGGACCCAATATTGAGCCTTGGGGCACGCCCATTATAATGGGGGCTCCAGAGGACGCAGTATTATTAACAATCACTTTTTGATTTCTATTACTCAAATATGAACGCAAAAGGTTAACTGATTTTTTCGAGACACCATAATGTTCTAACTTCATTAAAAGAGTTTGGTGATCAACGCAATCGAAAGCTTTGGAAAGGTCACAGAATACACCAATTACGTCCTGCCTACCCTCCTAAGCGTCAAAGATATGTTTAAGAAGTGCAATTCCAGCATCTGTGGTATTTTTACCTTTAGAGAATCCGAACTGATTCTTATGAAAGATTTGATTTAATACCAAATAATCTACTAATTGAGCGTATATTATCTTTTCAAAAATTTTACTAAGTGCTGGTAAAATTGATATCGGCCTAAAGTTAGTGGGGTCACTCTTGTCTCCAGATTTAAAAAGCGGAATTAACTTACTATATTTCATTAAATCGGGGAAGACTCCTTCGTCAATACACTTATTAAAAATAAAAGCTAAATATGGAGCTATTGGATCAATTATTGATTTAATAACATTAGTTGATATACCCCATAAATCTTCCGATTTTTTAATATTTATTGTTTTAAATGCTTTAAGAATATCATCGCCATTTATATGTTGAAAATTAAATACTTTGTTACACTTATCAACGCTTGACACCAAGAGGGCAGCCGCAATATTAGGACAGGAATTTAAATTTCTCGTAGTTTCTAAGGGTACCCGAGAGAAGAAGTCTTCAAAAACACGGGCAACCTCATCGTCAGATGTAAATGTTTTATTATTTGCTTTAAGAGTGAAGGAATTTATATGATTTTTTGTTTTACCAGTTTCTTGGTTAATAATATTCCATGTAGCCTTGATCTTATTATCAGCTACTTTTATTTTATTAGCGATGTATGTGGACTTGGCAGCCGCACATACTTTTCTAAAAGTTTTAGAATATTTCTTGACATATTCAATAAAACTAGGGTCACATGAAGTTCGCTTTAATGCATAAAGTTCATATAATTTCCTTCTACTTGTATAAATCCCAGGCGTGGCCCAATCACTAAACTTCTTTCTATTAGTATTACAGTTGATCACCTTTTGTGATAATTTTATTCCCTATAGTCTTAAGAGAAAGGGAACTACGTGAGTAAGAACGTAGGGTACAGCTACAGCTAAATAAGTTAGATAATAATAATACAATGGAAATTGCATTTTCCACAGATACAAGATGACTAACGCTACATACACCGTGCCGGGTCCGAGCCAAGTGTTAGCCTTAGCATGGCCAACTAATATTACATTATAGTCTCTACGTTGCTCGGGCGTCACTCAGTTGCCGCTCGGTATAGCGTGAGTGTGTCCATACAAAATATATGCAATATTATTTGACCGTGCCACGGCCGACACTCGGCTCGGACCCGGCACGGGTGTAGCGTGAGTCAACATTTATGAGGAATTATATCATCAATACAGGGATTTTTTTTAATGAGTGCACAAATTTTTTATATCGACTCAGAATCGGTAAGTGAACAAGGGTAGTTGAGGATTCAGGGAGTAGTGCGCTACCTTCAGCCTTATCACCACTTATCATCAGGTGTGATGAAGGCTAAGTGCTACCCCGTTGTGAATAAATAAATAAATAAACTTTCTCCTAGAAACATGGGTCGAAATACGACAAAAATTTTTGGCCTTCCCATATTAAATCGATCACGTGATCAGTCCAATTTGTATAAATAGTCAAAATTTTTTTGTCATATTTCGACCTACGTTTCTAGGAGAAAGTTGTTCACTTACCGATTCCGAGTCGATCTTAAAAATTTGTGCACTCATTAAAAATTTATCCTGTATATTTATTTACCTACTATAAATGCACATTTTTCAGCCAGTCATTGTCAATGTTAAACTTCGACCAACAAATGTTAAACTTCGATCAACAAATGTGAAAGCTTGTTTAAACAAAATCTTAACATTTATCGCAGATATCGTCCGGAGAATATATCCAGATGTCAGGTCGTGCGGGGCGACGTGGTCTCGACGACAAGGGTATCGTCATCCTGATGATCGACCAGAAGGTCACGCCGGCGGTGGTCAAGGGCATGGTGCAGGGCAAAGCAGACCCTATCAACTCGGCCTTCCATCTCACTTATAATATGGTAAGATTATTAAACAAGATCTAGTATAGGAGATGTGCTTTTGAGATTTTAATTTCTACGGAACTATGAATGTCATCCTGATGATCAACCAGAAGGTCACGCCGGCGGTAGTCAAGGGCATGGTGCAGGGCAAAGCAGACCCTATCAACTCGGCCTTCCATCTCACTTATAATATGGTAAGATTATCAAACAAGATCTAGTATTGGAGATGTGCTTCTACGGAACTATGAATGTCAACCTGATGATCGACCAGAAGGTCACGCCGGCGGTGGTCAAAAGCATGGTGCAGGGCAAAGCAGACCCTATCAACTCGGCCTTCCATCTCACTTATAATATGGTAAGATTTATCAAACATGATCTAGTATAGGAAATGTGCTTTTGAGATTTTAATTCCTACGGAACTATGAATGTCATCCGGGTGATCGACTAGAAGGTCACGCCGGGGCGGCAGTGAAGGGCATGGTGCAGGGCAAAGCAGACCCTAAGTCGGCCTTCATCTCACTTATAATATGGTAAGATTATTAAACAAGATCTAGTATAGGGGATGTGCTTTTGAGATTTTAATTCCTACGGAACTATGAATGTCATCCTGATGATCGACAAGAAGGTCACGCCGGCGGTAGTTAAGGGCATGGTGCAGGGCAAAGCAGACCCTATCAACTCGGCCTTCCATCTCACTTATAATATGGTAAGATTTATCAAACAAGATCTAGTATTAGGAGATGTCGTCATTATAATAAATTTGTTATCCTGATGATCAACCAGAAGGTAACGCCGGGCGGTTGACGGTAGTAGTATGGTGCAGGGAAAGGCACCCATATGATTATCCCCATGAGATGGAAGGCAGACAGGGTGCTGTTTGCTTTCCATCACTCACTTGTAATATGGCATGATTTCTAAACATCTCTCTTTTAAAGAGAGTTTAATAAACTGTTCTCAAATTCGTTCAGTTTTGCTCCATTCAGTTTTAAACAGATTGGCAAATTCTCAGATCGTAAATTGTTATCAATACAGATTTTTAATTATTTTTATGAACTACAATGCAATTTTCTAAGTATAGGAAAAATGTGATAGTAAAAAACCGCGAGCTCTTCTTCTTGTAAGCCTTTCGGTAGCTTGGTTGGTCAGAGATTGATCCGGATCCGAGTTGGTCCGGATTCCGGACTGACAGCTATTTGCGGGGCTTGTTTTTTTACTATCACATTTTTCCTATACGTTATCAATATAATTTTATCATACCAATATTTTTTCTAGGTTTTGAATTTATTAAGAGTGGAAGAAATTAACCCAGAATATATGCTGGAGAGAAGTTTCTTCCAGTTCCAAAACCAGGCGGCCATACCAGACTTGATAGAAAGTAAGTATTCATAAATATACCATTGACCGAATATAGTCGAATATAGCCGAATATAGTCTTAATGAAACAAATATAAGTTTGCATAACTTCTAGAAAAAGTGGTATTAAACATTGATGTGAATAAGAGTAAAAGTTTATCGGTAAATTTATTTTCTCTAAACAGAGGTGAAAGCCAAACAGAAGGAGTATAATGATCTGACAGTGGAGCGCGAGCACTCGATCGCGTCGTACTGCAGCACGCGCTCGCAGCTGCAAATGCTTGGCGAGCAGTTCCGCGCCTTCATCACGCGCCCTGAACACCTCAAGCCGTTCCTGCAGCCCGGACGACTGGTCAAGGTATGTGCCTAGCAGGGTGGTATAATATCTAAACTAAAGGAGTACAATGTCCTGACAGTGGAGCATGTGCGCTCGATCGCGTCGTATTGCAGCACGCGCTTGCAGCTGCAAATGCTCGGAGAGCAGTTCCGCGCCTTCATGTCGCGCCCTGAACACCTCAAGCCGTTCCTGCAGCCCGGACGACTGGTCAAGGTATGTGCCTGGCAGGGTGGTATAATAGCTACACAAGAGGATTGCCATGTCCTGACAGTCCACTGTCAGTTCATTGTAGTCACTGCAGCACGCGCTCGCAGCTGCCGATGCTCGGCGAGCAGTTCCGCGCCTTCATCACGCGCCCTGAACACCTCAAGTCATTCTTGCAGCCCGGACGACTGGTCAAAGTATGTGCCTAGCAGGGTGGAATCCATACTAATATTATAAATGTGAAAGTGTGTTTGTTTGTTTGTTTATTTGTTTGTTTGTTTGTTTGTTTGTTTGTTTGTCCTTCTTTCACGTCAAAACGGAGCAACGGATCGACGTGATATTTGGTATGGGGATAGTTTGGGAGCTGGAGAGTAACATTACTTATTATTATTCCGGAAAATTGATAAAAAATTGTAATTTTCTATGAAAATCGTTTAACTGTCGTACCTTCGATTCATATCTGTAATTTCTTCCATTGCCGTTTCCAAAGAGTATGTAATCACTGACGTCTGCACGGTCAAAATCGAATACTAAACTTTTACATAAGCTTAGAATAAAAAAATGTACTGTAACTAGCGCCAAAAATGCCCCAGTCGCGCATGCGCGCAGAGTTATCTGACACTCACTCTACTTCACATAGTATTTTTTATATGTAGGAAGTAGAGACCAAGCTTGGGCCCCTTTATTGGAAGTGTGTAATTAGCGCTATCTGTTGTCTGGTGTATAAACACACTCACAAGATATTGGTGACCGGGTCCACTATTATATGGCAAAACAACGTTTGCCGGGTCAGCTAGTAATATCTAAACTAAAGGAGTACAATGTCCTGACAGTGGAGCATGAGCGCTCGATCGCGTCGTATTGCAGCACGCGCTCGCAGCTGCAGGTGCTCGGCGAACAGTTCCGCGCGTTCATAACGCGCCCTGAACATCTTAAGCCGTTCCTGCAGCCCGGATGATTCTCATGACATATGTAGCTTTATATCGACTTTATAGTCGTGAGTATAAGAAACAGATTTCTTCTTGTGCTTCTCCAAAAGATAAGTGATTTCGAGATCAGTCCTTTGCTGGACCACAGGAAAACCATGTGGAAAACCATTTGCTCAAAACACCAAACCCTGCAAACGTATTACCTTTGAACGATTTCGAATTTCTTCGCGGTGTCATGGCATCTAGCTTGTTTTCGATTTAACGTTTCATTCCGTACAAAATGGGTGTCATGCTCCTGACCGCTTTCTTGTGATATGTTAGCTTGACGGAACAACTCGGTCACTCTAAGGCTCAACTCACAGTGGCGCAGAGTCGAAGCGTCAATTCGAAATTTCACATAGCCAATTCACCCTTATCTCCACAACTTTAAGGCATATATTTCTACAGAGAAAATAAAGACGCGCGTCGATTTTTTTTCTCAGAAGAAATATGTGCCGTATCTGTGGTAGAGATAAAGGTCAATTTGCTATGTGAAATTTCAGTTGACGCCTCGACATTGCGCCAGTGTGAGTTGAACCTAACTAACCGGTCCATGTTTTGCAAACATGTCTTTTTTTCAGTAACTTTATGTATTGTTAACTAAATTTACAAACATTCAGGTGAAAACAGAGAAGTACGAATACGACTGGGGCATCATAGTGAATTTCCGACACAAGATGGACAAGGGCAAGAAGGGCCAGGATTCGAACCCGCTGACCGCAGAGCCCGCCATCATCGTGGACATCCTGCTGCACGTGAAGAAAGCCGCCGAAGACGACGCTGAAACCAATGTACCCTGTCCACCGGGCGAGGTTAGTTTATCTCTCAACTTTTATATATATGATCCAAAACTATAGATAATTTTTACTTAAAACATTCTGATAAGTTATTCCATATTCTTATAATAATGTTAAATGGCGATTGTCTACATTATTATAATTATCCATTCAATACCCTGGCCATTTTGGAAAAAATGTCAATTTTCGCAAAATACTTTTTACTCGAAAACTTTGTAATAAACTAAAAAATGTTGTTTATAAAAGGTAAAACGCTATTAAATAGGCTATCAGAATATTAAGTATAATAGTGTGTGTATAGTTTAGAAAACAATCAATTTCGAAAATTAGAATTTAAGTTTAGTGGAATCTCACATTAAAACCTTTAGTACTCGTACATCTTCCTATATTCTAGTCTTATTTCAATATTAAATAAACTGCCCCTCTGTAGACTGGTGACGTAGAAGTAGTTCCCGTTCTCCACACCCTGATCTACCAGATAAGCTCGCTCCGGGTCTACTACCCTAAAGACCTGCGGCCTTCTGACAACCGCAAATCCGTCCTCAAGACGATAGGGGAAGTCAAGAAACGGTTTCCGGAGGGCCCGCCCTTACTCAACCCTATAAAGGACATGAAGATCGAGGATAAAGTGTTCAAGGAGTGTGTCGATAGGATAAAGCAGTTAGAAGAGAGGTATGTTAAAGTATAATTAATTCATCACACACACATACGTACACACACACACACTCTCAAATACACACACACACTCACATACACACACACACACCTACTAACTCGCCGATAATTTTAAGATTATATTTCTTTCTCTTTTGTTTTTTTTTTATTTTGGAAAGTTTGTTCTATTATAATTTATAAGAAATCTTTGTTAACAAGCTGGGAAGTGGCGAGTCTTTCCCATAACAAGTATCTAAGATTACTCAATGGGAAGACTCAGCGCAAAATATTGTTATTAAGATTTCAGGAATAAATGTTTTTTTTTTTTAATTAACATGCGTGTGTCTTCGATCAACAATACTTGATTAAAATGACAGGTCATTCGTGCAAAGCAAAAATTTCTTTATGCTATTAGAGTAAAGCTCAAGAAAAACAGCATAAGACATTTTTAGCGAAGCTTATGCTAGAAAATTAGAATCTATTCTTTGTGCAGAAACAACGTTTTGCTTTGCACGAATGACCTGTCATTTTAATCAAGCTATATTTTACAGACTGTAGATAACCGGCTGGAGTGTCAAAAACGACGAGCGAATAAGCACTTCAAAGGTGCTCTTATTTCTTATCGATTCCTGTCATTTTTGACGTAGTATCGTGATATTCGTAACATTTTTCTCTGTTTAACTGGACTTGCTTTCATCATGAACTTTAAATAAGTATAATTAGTATTCTGAAGTAAAATCCTTATAATTATGTTAATCTTCGAAGGGACGATTTTGTTGCCCAGTCTGTGAAGCCATTTCTAGACCAAATATTATCAAATTAAAGGTCATACTGCCGCACTCAGAGACGCCAGTTAAATTTACTTGGCAAGTAAATATCTTTCCTACTTTATTCAATACTGGACATAAAAAAGAGACAGAAATAGATTTAATAGTCAATTAAAGTTAACTGGCGTCTTTGAGTGCGGCAGTTAGGTCGGGAACGTCCTTTGCCGAAAAGTCTAACATTTAAATTTGATATCTCTGACTTACAACTCAATAAATTTTTATTAAATGTTGCATTTGCAGTAGAGTGCCCTAGCCTGGAGCTGGACTGTGATATATATATATAAAAAATCACAATAAGCATAATATTCAGTGTCAATAACAATTTTGTCACAGATTGTACGCCCACCCCCTCCACACAGACAAAAACCGAGGAGCCTTAGCGGCTGCATATGAGAGGAAGCAGGAACTCTATGAAGAATTGAATTTAGCAAAAGCCGAGTTGAAAAAGGCAAAGAGTATATTACAAATGGACGAACTCAAGAAGAGAAAAAGAGTACTTAGGCGGATGGGGTATTGTACCGCCGCTGACGTCATAGAGCTGAAAGGACGCATCGCCTGTGAGTTGAGCAGGTACAGTAGGATCAATATATTACATTTTAAACTTACATGGTTATTATTACTGTAACTATTATGAAAAAATAGTTATTGTTATACAAGAGAGCAAAATCATTTTTCGCTGCGAGTGCTGAATTTAAATCACGAACTAGCGAAGTAGTCTAAAATTGAATCACGAGCGTAGCGAGTGATTCAAATATAGACTACTGAGCACAGTGAGTGATTTAAAGGCACGAGACATCAGAAAATTTTGCTCTCGTGTTAAACATACAACTTTTCACCTCTACCAGCGAGAAAAGTGTTACAGGTCAGAAAAACAACATTGAAGGCAACATTTAACAATAAAGAAAACATCAAAATTAATAATTAAGAGTAAAATTGGTGCAATTATACAAGTTGAAGGTAACTGTTTGCATTGCGTTCAAAAACTGCACTGCATGTAATTTTTATGAAAACCAAACATGATATTAGTAAGCGATATTAATGTTCACTTCATATTATTTATTTTTAATATTGCGTGTTTAATAAAAAGCAATAGTAGTACAATCGTATTTATATAATTTGTTAGTAGAATTCATAAATTTTTCTTATTTTATATTTATATCATGCATGCGACCTCATTCCGTCCATACTCTTTATTCGAACCTTTGGTATCCGTGTATTTCTTTTTTAAGCTTTATATTTCATGTCCATCGACATAAAGCTATCTATCTATCCTTTTTGCTCATATTAATTTTTAAAGTTTCATCCTTGTCACTCTATTTATTTTTTCTTAATTATTTCAAAAGTTGGTGTAAGAAATTAAAAAAGCACTTTGCCTCACGCTCGCAGCAAAAATCGATTTTGCTGCGAGTTTTTAGGCGCCAAAAGCGCCCTTTTCGAGCTGGAGTGGTGAAAACAGGATTTTTACCATATTTTTAAATTTGTTTCAAACAAACTAAAAAGAGGTTAAACAGATTCGTCTGCTTATCCACCCGTATTAACTTTATTCAGTTACTCCGTGATCATTCTATTCTATTCATGGCGTGTGCAGTGCAACTGCGCCGAAATATCGGGACCTCGAAAACAAATTTAAACATGGTAAAAATCCCGTTTTATATTATAGTTTTACATATATCAACATATGTTATCAATATCATAATAATATCCTTAAAAAAAAAAGTTGCTTGTGGTTATTGTGGTATCGGCTATACGTCCGTCCATATCGTCTATTCTTCTCTTTCACGTGTTACCATTATTTATTCTCTTCACATTCCTAAACTTCGTATACATTTCATACTAATTATTTATCCCGTACCCGTTCAACGAAGTAAGTGATGGAAATGCAGTTAATCAGTATAAATACTTTCAATTGATAGAGTAGCACGTATTTTCGAATTTTACGTAGACCACACGCTTGGTACCGGGTTTTAGGTTCTAAAATTTATAAATTCAGTACATTTGTTATCTCTACCTTAGTCGATGCGGGGGAATTCGCCAACAGTCTCTACTTTGCTTATAAATACTCCGGCAGTACAATAGGCGCAAAATAACTTGGCGGCTCGGAAGTTAACTGCAAGTGACATTTCGCGCAGCTCGAATGTGCGAGGGAACAGCACAGCGACGTATCCGTATGCGTCAGAGTGAGACACGAGACACGCCGTGCTTCCGCCCGCGCACCTGTATTCGTCTACTGCGCAGCGCGAACTTCCGAGCCGCCAAGTTGTTTTTCGCCCATTGTACAGTCGCCAGCACGTCAGGTTACTACAAACTTTAAAATTTCCTTAAATAAAATTCAACCTTATGTCCAACAGATAGAGTTCAGTTTCAATTAATAAATTTTGACATTTTGTAGTAACCCGACGTGCTGGCGACCGTACAAGCTTTATTGATCGATGTAAATTAATGTTTTTTCCATAGTGCCGACGAGCTTCTTCTAACGGAGCTGATCTTCAACGGCGTATTCAACGCCCTAAGTCCGGAGCAGAGTGCTTCGCTGGTGAGCTGCTTCGTGTGCGACGAGAACTCCACGCAGGCCTCCGCCACCGGCGAGGAGCTGCGCGGGGTGCTCCGCCAGCTGCAGGTGAGGCAATAGGGTATTTTACTGTTGTTGAAATGTAGATATTTAATGATGACGTTAAAAAATATTGCAATTAAGAATACCAAATGTGAAAAAATAATTTGAATCTGTTTTATAATAAACTAGCGGCCGCCCGCGGTTTCACCCGCGTGGTTCCCGTTCCCGTGGGAATATCGGGATAAAAAGTACATATAAACCTTCCTCTTGAATCACTCTATCTATTAAAAAAAACCGCATCAAAATCCGTTGCGTAGTTTCAAAGATTTAAGCATACAAAGGGACATAGGGACAGAGAAAGCGACTTTGTTTTATACTATGTAGTGAAGAATTATAGTCTGTTTGATTTTGACTATAGCTGTCTCTTTCTAAAACGAAATCTTCTGTGGCGTGACTATGACGCTACTAACCCACTGACGTCACTAAGATAGCGTCCTGTCCTTGTCTAATTATAAAGTTTGAAGTCCTATATCTTTGAAAATATTCAAGATAATTCAAAATGAAAACTTGTTTTGTGTAGCTAATATTTCGAAAAACATTTTAAAGAAATAAAAAAAAATCAGTAAAATACCGTATTGTACAGGGCCCGGAAACCAGAGGCCGTACCGGCGAACGCTCCGATAATTGGAAATCTGCCGGGCTTCAAATTAAAACAGATCGAGCCCCAATCAGTCCAAAATGGCAAACAACGATTCATGATGTCCCAGGAACATCGATATCTTCCAAATGTTTTAGGCAAATAGTACAATAAGCAATTAGGTGCTTCGTAATTTATGTTTTAAGTTGAAGCCCAGCATCGTTACGATTATCGGAAATTTCGCCGTGCCCCTGCCCCTGTAGACAAGTGGCTTTCTTTTATCGATATCGCCATTAAAATAGAAAGACAAATAGATCGAAATGTCATGTGACCGCTAATGTGCTATGCTATTTTACTGGCGATATCGATAATAGAAGGCCACTTGCGAACGGTACGAAACTTCATATCATCCATATATCATTATCAAAAGAACATTTGCATTTCAGTTTCGCTCTTTCAGAATTGAAATTATTGTGGTTCCAATCACAGATCAGAACAAAACGGTCCCTGCTCAAAACACCGGTAAATTTCGGTCGCTCATTTCGGTTGGCCAATAAGACACAAGCCGTATGACAGTATGTTAGAGACGACGGCAGATGAAGACGTCCCGCCCATTTTGATTAACCAGGTTAATCTCAGCGGCTATGACGCTCGCGAACCGATTCCGCTCCGAGCGAGCCGTTTTTTAAAAACCTGGTTAAGACCTTAATTAAGCGGCATTTTACGAACCGTTCCCAAGCCCTGCAATTAATTTCCTCCATCACTAGGTTTGGTTTAATACTTTGACACTTTTTGAGCCTCCAGAGCTAGGGTGCAGTCCGTTGGCGATTGCAGTCATATACTACCTACAGGGCCGATACAAACCGGAATGGCAGAAAAGGCTGTTGCCGGCAGTGACTATAGCGCGTTTAGTATCTACACTAGGCAAGGAAACTTGTGGATTTCAAGTAAAAATTATAAGGATTTGGTTATTATACACTTATTTCTAGCGGTGCCACAAGCGCTCTCGTTGCAAGCAAGACTGTTGGCAAGAAGCGCGAAGGCGCATGTGGCGACGCAAACGGCGTTTATATTTATAATTTTTAAAATATCACGTCTTAGATTTCTGCGCGAACTGTTCTTTGAAATAAAACTACTATTTACGTATTTAATCACGCGTATTTTTTAAGGGTGCGTAATAAATGATATAATTTCATTTGGTATAATTTCATTTCAATAACGTTCATATGGCATAATAAACGTTTGTCATAACAACACTTCAACTAATTTAATTTTGCATAATGTTTATTTCATATAATCATCATTTTATATAATATCATTTGACATAACGCTCATTTTATATAAAAATATTTTATATAAAACACATTTGCTATAACGGTCATCACTACATAGTATAAAACAAAGTCGCTTTCTCTGTCCCTATGTCCCTTTGTATGCTTAAATCTTTGAAACTACGCAACGGATTTTGATGCGTTTTTTTTAATAGATAGAGTGATTCAAGAGGAAGGTTTATATGTACTTTTTATCCCGATATTCCCACGGGAACGGGAACCACGCGGGTGAAACCGCGGGCGGCCGCTAGTTTGATATAATTTTGTTTCATATAATCATCATATGTAATAATTTCATTTGATATAATTTTGTTTTATATAATCATCAATTAGTCAATTAAATGTATAGGGTAGGTAAAGGAGCAGGGGGCACGGGGGTACAGTGCGCGCGAAAGGGGGGCTCGGGAGGCAAATCCCCCCGCCATAAAAAGCCACAACGGTGACAAAACAATTGATAATAGGTTAGGTTAGGTTAGAACTGTGAACAAAACAGCGCGAGCCGAGCGAGCGAAGCGAGCGTGCCGCGGCAGCGGCCGGCGAAGCGCCAGAAATAGTTATTCGTTGATTATACTAAATGAACGTTATATGAAATGTTGTTATGTTATATAACCATTATGTGTTTTAAATATTATACAATGTAAGTGTTATAGTAAATGTTTATTATATGAAACGTTTTTATATCAAATGTTCATTATACGGTTTAAAATTATATATTTTGAATTTATATCATTCGTTGATTATGCAAAATGAACGTTATATGAAATGATTTTATGTAATGTGTTGTTATATTTTGTGAGTATTATACAAAATGTTTTTATATCATATATTACACACCCATATTTTAAGTTGTCCTTCCTAACCGTATCCGGTTTCCAAACAAAAATATTAATACCTACTGACAATTAGTGTGGGTATATTCTTTTACTAAATTCAAAAAATAGTGGGTAGTTTCTGTGACCGGCCGTTAAGGCTCCTGCCCCCTGATTCACGAACCGTCGGAAACGCTCCCGACAGCGGAATTTATGTCCTGTCTCTGTCATTCACTATAGAATAGACAAAGACAAAGCACATAATTCGAATCCGATTCCGTTTCCGACGGTTTGTGAATCAGGGGGCAAGAAAGGTGCCGAAACGTCGGAAAAAAATCTTTTAAAAACAACTAAAAATGACCAATTATTTGACGACCGATTTGGCGCAGGGGTAGTCTGCCCACCTTCTGCGCCAGTGGTCTCGGGTTCAATTCCCGAACAAGACAAATATTTGTGTGCATGAACATGTCTATTTGTCTTGGTCTGTGTGTTTACTATGTATGTTAAGTATGTATTTACAAACAAAAAGTATTTAAGTATATATTTATCCGTTATCAAGTTTTCCATGATACAGTTTCTTAATGAAATTAACATGGGCTTAGATAATTGGTGTGAATGTAAGAAGTTATTTATTTATTATTTTACGCGTGGTTAAATTAGAGATGCTACGAATTTTTCTTTAAAACCCAAAAATAGTTATTTGTCTTGCTCTCTCTGCCTAAACAGTTTCCAGGAAACTAGATTTGATTCGCCCGTCGGTCGCTCCCGCGCGCACTGCGTCGAGACAGGTCGTAACATATACGCGGGAAATACACGGACCTGCCGCTTGGCAACAGCCGAATATTCGGCTATTCGGCCAAGAGCTCCGCCGAATATCCGGCATTCGGTATTCGGCCAAATCACTGCTCGTGATCTCGTGATCTCTAGATTAAATCCGTTAAAAGTGGTGTTAAAAGGTGGTAAATGATAGGGTGGACTGTATTTTCACATGTATATAATAATAATTAAATAGTACTGGCGACAACAGATTAAATATGGACGCGTGTATGGGCGCAGCCGGACGATAGCGTAGTATCGTGACGTGTCTTTCGGTCAGCGGTCCCCCGCTCGCCGCTGCCGCTAGTGTTGTCCGCCTGATGCGCTTGCTGCGCGAACATCTTCCCGCCCGTTGACCTCTTCTAATGGAAGAGGGCAAATATTGTTGAACCCTCTAGTTAAGACGCCTTTCTTGGTCTTGATATCAGCCACCCTTGTGACGCCGTCGCCGCCCGGGTAGGTCCGCACAACGCGGCCCAGCAACCAAACCAGAGGAGGCAGCGTTTTGTCGCGGATCAGCACCAGCATCCCATCAGTTAACTGTCCAGAAGAAGAACACCATTTCGTTTTTTGCTGGAGGAGTGAGATATATTCATTAGCGAATCGCTGCCAGAAATGTTGACGAATATAGTCAATTCTCTTGTGCCGCTCCAAGCTGCTGATGGGTCCTTCTGACTCCTGTCGACACGGTATAGACGTGAGAGGTCGTCCAATTAAAAAATGGGATGGGGACAGGGCTGTATAGTCGGAAGGGTCGGAAGAGAGAGGAGTTAAAGGACGGGAATTTAAAACGGCCTCAATTTGACACAGACAAGTTGCTAGTTCCTCAAATGTAAAATGGGTAAGACCAAGTAACCGTCTGAGGTGAAGTTTGGTAGACCGAACGGCGGCTTCCGCCAGGCCGTTGAAATGCGGGGAATAAGGAGGTGCAAATTGAAATTTAATGCCTTGTTGTTCAATTTCAAACTCAATATTCGAACCGGTCAAAAATTGCTGCAACTCATTATTGGCTCCAACAAAATTTGTCCCATTATCGGACAAGATACTGTAGGGTTTGCCACGCCGAGATGTAAAGCGATTAAGCGCTGCAATAAAAGCCTCTTTTGTAAGGTCGGTGACGAGCTCTAAATGGATCGCTCTAGTAGCGTGACAAACAAAGATGCATGCATATGATTTTGTTAGCTTACAACCTCGACCTTTGCGGTCGGCTATAAGTACTGGGCCAAAGTAATCGACACTAGAATTGTAAAAAGGATATAGAAGGTTAGTTCTAGTGTAAGGTAGTTGACCCATAGAAGGTTGTAAATTTTGACATTTAAATCTAAAACATTTTAGACATTGTCTGACTACAGACTTGGCAAGATTATTTCCGCCTAAAGCCCAATAATTTAATCGAATGTTTGCCAATAACAATTGTGGACCGGCGTGTAATAATTGTTTATGTTGCATTTGAAACAATATTTTAGTAAGGTGGTGTTTACTACACAGTAATATGGGATGTTTTGTATTGTAATCGTAAGGTGAGTTGTCTAATCTCCCGCCCACGCGTATTAGCCCTTTAGAGTCCAAAAATGGCGACAAAGAAGAGAAATTATGTTTTCGCGGTAAGCATTTTCCGGACTTAAGAAGTTCATGTTCCTTCGGGAACATTTCTGACTGGGCACTGTGTAACAAACATGTTAGTGAATTATTTAATTCATCACCAGAAAGCTCGCCACGTAATTTATTTTTATTGTTTTTTAAATTGAATATAAATCTTTTAACGTATGCAAAAACTCTTTGTAAGCGATTAAAACTAGAATGGTAATGAATTAGCGACTGAACTACTGATCTATCTACAAGCGGACTAACTACGAAGTGTGAAATCACTTCAGGTAGATCCTGTTTCCCGCCATTGCAAGGCATTTCAGGCCAATTACTGACGCAATTTTGCAAAAAGCTAGGGCCTGACCACCATAACTGACAATCGCCGATTACATCGGCCTTCGCCCCGCGAGAAACAAGGTCCGCCGGATTGTCTTTTGACGGTACGTATCTCCACGTGTGACCGGCAGTACTTTCTTGGACCTCGTCCACTCGATTGCGTACAAAAGGTTTAAGTTGGTTTGGTGGTGTATTTAGCCACCCAAGTACAATCATGGAATCACACCAAAAGAAACATCGAGCTATAGGTAATGTCAGCGATTCCATCACCGTAGTACACAGTCTTGAACCCAGTAGCGCTGCACACAGCTCTAAGCGTGGGATTGTCATTGCTTTTATTGGTGCTACACGGTTTTTCGAGGTCAAAAGTTGAACATTTGCTGATCCGTTACTGTCTAAAGAGCGAACGTACACGCAGGCGCCATAAGCCTTCTCAGAAGCATCACTAAAAATATGAAGTTCATACTCAACCGCTGAAGGATTTGAAATCCAACGGGGAATTTTCAAATTGTTTAAATTGGGAAGGGTTAAAACAAAAGAGGACCACAATTGATATATTACTGAAGGAACTTTATCGTCCCATTCACATTTTTCAACCCATAATTGTTGCATTATGATTTTGGCTTCAACAATACAAGGACCCACTATGCCTAAAGGATCGTAAATCTGGCTCATTACTGATAAAACATGTCGTTTTGTTACCTTCTTAACAACGGGAATATTAATGGAAAATGACAATGTGTCCGAATCACATAACCAGTGCAGACCTAGAGTTTTTGAAGAACTATTTGTGTCTGAAAGATCTAAGGCAGTGGGTTTATTAGTTACATAAGAATCTCCTAAAATAGCTTTTAAAATTTCAGGACAATTTGACTGCCACTTTCTTAAAAAAAAAATTGCACTTGATAAAATAGAAATAATTTCATTAACTAAATCTATAGTTTCAGTAATGTTCGAACCACCCCCCAAATAGTCGTCGACGTAAAAATCGCGTGATATGGCTGATTTGACAGCGTCAGATGAAGCGATGTCTGCTAAAGTTACTAGGCATTTGGTTGCTAGGTATGGGGCTGAAGATGTTCCGTAGGAGATTGTATTAAGTTGGTAAGTTTTTAAAGGCTCCTGTGGGTCTTTCCTGAACAATATTTGTAATAATGATCGCTGTGAGGGATTTACTTCAATGCAGCGATACATTTTCTCAACGTCACCAGTAACCACATACCTATGCTGACGAAATCTTAATAGGATTGAAAAAATGTCTTCCTGAACTTTGGGCCCTACCATCTGAATTTCATTCAATGATACGCCTGAAGAAGTAGGGGCAGAAGCGTCGAAAACACTACGCAACTTAGTAGTTAAACTGTCTTTTTTTATAACTGCATGATGTGGAATGTAATATTCTATGCAATTATTTGAATGAGGTACTAAATTATTTTTACTTTCTGTCATATGGCCGAGCTTTTCGTACTCCTCCATAAAATCTATATATTTTTCTTTAAATTCTAGGTCACGTTGAAAGCGATAAGCGATGAAAGCGAATGACCAACGATAAAAAACGTTTTCTTGCTAGATTATAAGAATTACCTAGAACGTTAGGATCACATTTTAAAGGCATTGTAACAACAAACCGACCATCACTTTTCCGAAAAGTATTTTATTTAAAATTTGTCTCGCAAGCTCGTTCTTCTTGAGACAATGAATGCTTTGGAGAAATTGAATCTAGTTCCCAAAACTGTGATAAATCTGGTTTTTCAATTAAATTAGTAAAATGACATACGTGTAAGCTTTTATGAAGAGATGGATGTAATTGGGATAACTGGGGCACAGGACCAGATACTATCCATCCAAATTTCGTCTCACATAATATAGGCATTTGTTTACCCAAGTTGATAGTGTGATTACTTATAACGCTCCAAAATATCTCTGCGCCCACCAAGATGTCAATTACAGACGGAATATTGAATGAAGGGTCAGCTAATGAAACAGTCGACGGAATAGCAATATTCTCTACATTGACAAAAGCCGAGGGCAATTTTTTCGTAATTTCAGGTAAAACCAGACACTTCAATTTAACCTTGTAGTCACCGTTAAAAGACTCGATATCGAGATAACAAGACTGTGTACTATAGGAAGAACGCTGATTAATACCTGTCACAGTGGAGGTCGCACTAAGTCTCGACAAACCCAGGTTGGTGCACAGGCTCTCCGTTACAAAGTTGGCTGTGCTGCCGCTGTCGAGGAGGAGCCGAGCGTCGACCTTGTTTCCGCTGCTGTTCAGCACCTTCACAATGGCTGTGGACAGTAATACATTGTGTGCACCAGTTAGAAGTTCGATAGTGTTGGCAGATAGTACACTATTGGAAGTGCTAGTGGGCAAGGCAACACTATTAGAAATCGTAGGCATTGGGTCTTGGTAAGGCTGTTCAGGCGGTGAAACATGTAACAAAGTGTTATGTCTCGATTTGCAATATTTACAACCAGATAAGCGACATCTATTCGTTGTATGACCCGACCTTAAACAATTAAGACAGACCTTAAATTCCTTCGCTTTGTCAATGCGAGATTCGATTGACAAGTCTTTATATGACTGACAAGTATATAAAAAATGATCTTTAAAACATAAAGGACACTTTAGACTAGTTTGTAAGCTTTTATTGTGATGATTATTATTTTGTAAGTATTTTGTGTTGTGATTATTATGTAAATAGTTATTTTGTGATTTGTTGTTTGAATTTTCGTGTGTGTTAGTTAAAAATGATTTTTGTTTCTTTATTTGTGAGTTTTTGTTTATGTTTTCCAATGTTTCTAATAAATCAGCCCTATTTGAAATGAATGTAATAAATTGAATTAATGTAGGTGAGTCAGACAGTGCATTGCGATACTCTTCCCAATGTCTATTAGTCACTGAGTCTAGTTTCCTTGACATCATAAAAATAACAAGAGTAGCCCAATGCTCTGTAGGCTCTTTTAAAGTTTTAAGTGCTCGGATGTTTTTATTAATGACGTCTATTAGTCGTCGTAATGAAGATGACGATTCGCTTACAACCGGGTCCACATCAAAAAGAGCCTGAACGTGATTATTAATAAGGCGGCGATTATTATTGTAACGATCACACAACAAGTCCCATGCTACCGAGTAATTTTCGCTATTAAAATCAATGTTTTTAATGACTTCCGAAGCACGAGCCTTAAGCGAAGCACGTAGGTAGTGGAACTTGTTGATGTCGTCTATGCAATCGTTTCTATGAATCAGGGACGTAAATGTGTCCCTAAACTCTAGCCAGCACTCATAACCGCCATCAAAATTAGGTAAATCTATTTTTGGTAAGCGCACAAAATTATTTTTAAGCATTGCACCTGATCTAGAGCCCGCCTCCGAAGCCTCCCGGTCCCGAAGATCAGCGTCATCACTCGCTCTCAGCTGGCTTCGTGCTTGAGCAAGAAGCGAGTAATAACGCTCCTCGAACTGAGCCCGCTCAGCATACTCGGCGTCAGGCGCTTCCGACAGTAGCTCGACTTCCATCTGTAACGCATCGAACAAGTCGTACAAGGCTTCAAATTTGGCAAAGCGACCCTCCAATTCCAAGCACTGAAGGTTGGACAATGTTTTAGAGGAACCAAGTGAAACAAGATAATTACTATAATTCGTTAGTTTAGCCTTCATGCCACTGCGCTGCTTAACTAATTTGTCTAAATTCATTTTGTGCGAGAAAATAGAAGAAAGTATATATTATAATAAGAAAAAAAGGGTATGATGGGAATTTAATGTGAAATGATATTATAAAATTAATAGCAATAAGTTTCAAACTAATAAAAAGACTAACAAGCTATTAATAGATGCGTTATCGCACAGCTGATGCACAAACAAAAGAACCGTTAGCCAAGTAACTAACGTTGACTCGGCAAAAAAAACTCCGCTAGGCCGCTCAATGTCAAGGCAAGGGCAAGCGATAAACGGATGTGCAATTGATGCGATTTATTATTAACTGTATCAAACTAACACTAATTTTGCTTTATTTTTAATGAAAAAATAGCAACTAGAAATGTCTGCATGAAATACGGCAATGAATTTGAGAAAGATTGGACAGAAATTGGAAATAAAAAAAATTAGAAAGCACTATTAAATATGAAAACGGAAGGAAGACGGAAGGAATAAAATTGGAACGACTTACAGAGGTCCTTTACCGTTCTTCAGTTTCTTAGATGTAGGCTTGTTGTTGACGATGACTCGCAAAAAAGACGACACGGTATAGACGTGAGAGGTCGTCCAATTAAAAAATGGGATGGGGACAGGGCTGTATAGTCGGAAGGGTCGGAAGAGAGAGGAGTTAAAGGACGGGAATTTAAAACGGCCTCAATTTGACACAGACAAGTTGCTAGTTCCTCAAATGTAAAATGGGTAAGACCAAGTAACCGTCTGAGGTGAAGTTTGGTAGACCGAACGGCGGCTTCCGCCAGGCCGTTGAAATGCGGGGAATAAGGAGGTGCAAATTGAAATTTAATGCCTTGTTGTTCAATTTCAAACTCCTTATTCCCCGCATTTCAACGGCCTGGCGGAAGCCAGGCTCGAAGGACAATGTTAAAAGGTGGTAAATGATAGGGTGGACTGTATTTTCACATGTATATAATAATAATTAAATAGTACTGGCGACAACAGATTAAATATGGACGCGTGTATGGGCGCAGCCGGACGATAGCGTAGTATCGTGACGTGTCTTTCGGTCAGCGGTCCCCCGCTCGCCGCTGCCGCTAGTGTTGTCCGCCTGATGCGCTTGCTGCGCGAACAAGTGGTTTTATCTATATATATATAAATGAATCCCTATTTCCCTTGGTCACGACATCACGCGTGCCTTCCCGACCCGTGGTTCACCTGACAAGTTCACCTGGGTGGACTACGGAGACTTGTTCTGACCCTTGGTACACCTAAGAGGTGTACCAAGGGCACCGCTATAAATTTTATTATCCGTAGTTCACTCGAGAGGTGGTCTATTGCTACTTTGAAAACAGTATGACCCTTGGTACACCTCAAAGGTGTACCATGGACACTACTATAAACTTTATTATCCATTGGTCTAAAAGTATACCACTGAGCAACAGGGGCAAATACAAGAGGGGGGGCAATAGGGGTGCTAATAGGGGTGCTTGCCCTCCCCCCCACCTGGCACACAATTTTACATAATACAAAATTATTGCATTCATCATTTTACCACGGGAAATAAGCTACGACCCCCCCCCCCCCCAAAACAAATTTGCCCCCCCCCGGGAAAATTTGCACATTTGGTACAGGGGAGGGGGGCAAACTTCGTTTAAAGTCCTAGCACCTTGCTCAAAGTCAACATGAAACTGTTTAGGATTGAAATGGGGTAAGTAATTTTGATTAAAAAAAATATTTTGTTTAAAAATAGAACGGCCTTCAAAAAAAAAAAACCTTCAAAAAAAAACCATCAAAAAGTAATAAATAATACCTCTAATATTGTATTTTTTGATGGCATTTTTTTTTAAAGGCGGTTCTTTTATTTAACAAAAATTTTTTTATTTCACTCTTCAGTGCATATGTAGTTCATCACGACGAGGTGACCCGGTGGAGGGTGGACTACGGATCTTAGTATTCTTAGTAAGTATCCGTGATCCATCCAGGTGGACCACGGGTCCACGTCGGTATCCGTAGCTCACCCGGGTGAACCACGGGTCTGCGTCAGTGTCCGTAATCCACTCAGGTGTACCAAGGGTCAGAACAAGTGCCCGTAGTCCACCCAGGTGAACTTGTCAGGTGGACCACGGGTCGGGAACGCACGCGTGAACGGCTGGACCGATTTGGCTAATTTTGGTCTTGAAATGTTCGTGGAAGTCCAAGGAAGGATATAGGGGTAGGGTAGGGGTAGGGTAGGGTAGGGGTAGGGGTATTTTAGGGGTAGGGTAGGAGTGGGGTGGGGTAGGGTAGGGTAGGGGTAGGGTAGGGGTAGAGTAGGGGTAGGGTAGGGGTAGGGTAGGGGTAGCGTAGGGGTAGGGTAGGGGTAGGGTAGGGTAGGGGTAGGGTAGGGTAGGGGTAGGGTAGGGTAGGGGTAGGGTAGGGGTAGAGTAAGGGTAGGGTAGGGTGGAGTAGGGGGTAGGGCCACGGGAACGAAGTCGCGCTGGGTCAGCTAGTATGTAATAAAAACTTATGATTTACTTTTAGGAGTTCGCGCGGCGTATAGCAAAGGTGTCAATAGACGCGAAGATGGACGTGGACGAGGACCAGTACGTGGGCAAGTTCAAGTGCACGCTCATGGACGTGGTGCTGGCCTGGGCCAAGGGCGCCAGCTTCCTGCAGATCTGCAAGATGTCCGACGTGTTCGAAGGTAACTGACCACCAACACAACCAATGGCAGTATAATAGCAAGTGCACGCTCATGGACGTGGTGCTGGCCTGGGCCAAGGGCGCCAGCTTCCTGCAGATCTGCAAGATGTCCGACGTGTTCGAAGGTAACTGACCACCAACACAACCAATGGCAGTATAATAGCAAGTGCACGCTCATGAACGTGGTCCTGGCCTGGGCCAAGGGCGCCAGCTTCCTGCAGATCTGCAAGATGTCCGACGTGTTCGAAGGTAACTGACCACCAACACAACCAATGGCAGTATAATAGCAAGTGCACGCTCATGAACGTGGTCCTGGCCTGGGCCAAGGGCGCTAGCTTCCTGCAGATCTGCAAGATGTCCGACGTGTTCGAAGGTAACTGACCACCACCACAACCAATGGCAGTATAATAGCAAGTGCACGCTCATGAACGTGGTCCTGGCCTGGGCCAAGGGCGCTAGCTTCCTGCAGATCTGCAAGATGTCCGACGTGTTCGAAGGTAACTGACCACCAACACAGCCAATGGCAGTATAATAGCAAGTGCACGCTCATGAACGTGGTCCTGGCCTGGGCCAAGGGCGCTAGCTTCCTGCAGATCTGCAAGATGTCCGACGTCTTCGAGGGTAACTGACCACAGACACAACCTATGGCAGTATAATAGCAGAGTTCACTCCTTTAGATGCACGTTTAATATGCACGCGGATTTTCAGGGCTTTGACGTTTTTTTTATCCTCAACTTAGCCTTCCTCACACCTGATGTTAAGTGGATAAGTAAGGCTGAAGGTGGAAGCGCTCTACTCCCGGAACTCTCAATCACTGAGGAACTGGCTATCTTATCTCTAACTGCCGGAACACAATTGTTATGGCGTCAGACTTAGATAAGATGGTGGTAGCTAGCCAGGCGGACTAAGAACAAGTCGTTCCACTAACCAAACCGAATACAATATGTAGCCCCACTGGGAATCGAACCCGGGACCTCTTTGACTGAAATCGGTGGTGTGAACCATTATGACTAGACAATAGAGGCGGTTAAAATGACGCGAGCTTTCGGTAAATCAGTCTTTAGACAAAAAAGAGGCAATGCGATAATTTTATTACGCGGTTATGAATCTTGCGATATCCCTATCACAAGTTTCTTGCTGGATATCAGTAGCCCGAGTGCTGGGTATTAAACGGAAACGATTTTTTTTATAAAATCTTATTTTCATAGCAGTAAGGCCTATTATACAAATATACTCAAACGCAAAGTAATAATAAAATTCTTAACTTAACATTAAGTTATGCCTCTAAAATTTGTTAATTGCATAAATACACATACATTTGTTCCAAGTATAGGAACAGATGGGTGTGTAATATATGATATAACAACATTTCGTATAATACTTAAAAAATATAACAACACATTACATAAAATCATTTCATATAACGTTCATTTCGTATAATCAACGAATGATATAAATTCAAAATGTATAATTTTAAACCGTATAATGAACATTTAATATAAAAGCGTTTCATGTAATAAACATTTACTATAACAGTTACATTGTATAATATTTAAAACTCATAATGGTTATATAACATAAAATCATTTCATATAACGTTCATTTAGTATAATCAACGAATAACTATTTCTGGCGCTTCGCCGGCCGCTGCCGCGGCACGCTCGCTTCGCTCGCTCGGCTCGCGCTTTGTTTTGGTCACAGTTCTAACCTAACCTATCATCAGTTGTTTTGTCACCTTTGTGGCTTTTTATGGCGGGGGGTTTCGCCCCCCGAGCCCCCCATACGGGGGCCTTCTGCCCCGTACCCACTGCTCCTTTGCCTTCCCTTTAAATTTAATTGACTAATTGATGATTATATGAAACAAAATTATATCAAATGAAATTATTACATATGATGATTATATGAAACAAAATTATATCAAATGACCGTTATAGCAAGTAAGCTTTATATAAAATATGTTTATATAAAATGAGCGTTATATTAAATGATGTTATATAAAATGATGATTATATGAAATAAACATTATGTAAAATAAAATTAGTTGAAGTGTTGTTATGACTAACGTTTATTATGTCATATGAACGTTATTGAAATGAAATTATACCAAATGAAATTATATTATTCATTACGCACCCGGAACAGATTATTATATAATTTAAATAATTTACTATCAAAGTTACAATAATCTGTTCCAGCGTGCGTTCCGTCGCTTCGATCGAGTGCACTGACGTCGACACGTCAGAACCGCAGGTCAACAGTCGTATTTAACTTTAAAATTGCGTCTAAAAATTAATTATGAATTGCTTATATTTGCTTACCATGATGAGAGAATTGCTTATTGCATAATTTAAAAAAATTAAAACATTTAAGGTTGACCGTCCATTCTGATGTCTGAATGGCTGGTCAATCTCTGTAGAGTAGTAACTATGTAGAATTATTGAAATATTCTTGGGCCAAAAATTGCTTATCAATTGCTTATTTCACAATTTGTAAGCCTAGACCCTGTTATTCTTTCCTTAAACTAGGTACAAGCAAGTACGAGTTTAAAAGTCCTAGCGCCTACTAAAAGTATGAGAGCAAAGTGACGTATGTTGATAATTGCGTTTATATTACAAAAGGTTTTAAATGTCTGCCAAAGTGTCAATATTGAGATGATATCGAGAAAATAAAAAAGTACATTTAAAAATATATGTTTAGTCACTAATATCTTATTATTCGGACCAAATTCTTTAAAGATGCTGCCGGTAGCATATAAACTGAGAACTAATTTATCAAGTTTCTTTATTTTTTTACAGCAGGCTTCTTGCAAGTGAGTCCAATAAATAACATAAAAAGGGTACAAAGATATTTGCTTTATGGCTTCTTTATATGGTGAAATACGAGTCATTATCCGCAAAGATAGTATTTGATTTCTATCATAATATGAACTTTGTTTTTTTTTTTCATATTTAATTTGCCTCAAGCATCCAACAGTCGGCATGTGTGGTGGTTCATTGTCAACTGCATCCATCAGTTCATTAGCTAATTGATTACGATATTTGATAGCAGATTCATATTTTAGTTCCTCTGACATTTCAACGCGTTTTGCTGGAGATAATTTAATCTTTTTGTCAGCAACATGAATAAACGATGCATCGAGATTCATTACAGTACACATACAGCGAGCAATTTTACCGACAGGCCAGGAAACCGCAATATTTATCAATGCTTTGCATTGTTTACATAAACCTTTGCAAGTGATTTGATCCTCATTTTTTACGGAATATTGTTTGAAAATCCAAGAACATGGAGTTTTCATTGCTTTCCATATTTCCTCTCTTAATATATGAGCCCACATATGTTTTGGCAAACGGTATTTTTGTGTGATAAGAGGTTTTGAGTTTTGGATAACTTTAAATTGCTTACTTATCGCTTGTATTTTATTCCATTGATATAAATCAATCATAAAATCAAAGCTTATCGACTTACTTGATGAGCATTCTTCTTTATTCTGGGTAGTACTAATATTGTATCTGAAACTATCCTCTTCTCTTATTTTGGGCACATCAAAGAAATAATTATAATTTTTCTTTACAGAGAGATATAGTCCTTGTTCTGTAATTGGCCTGGGAAATGCACTTTTTATTTCCGCAAACACTGGGTCGCTTTCTGCGAGGTTATTGATATTTTGGAATTTGATTTTATATGGTGAAAACGCTTTATTTTGTTCCTCCAAGGAATTCACAAAATTTCTTCCTCTTTTCATTATGAAAAATAATGTAATGGCTATTTAAAAGACTTTCATGAACGCAATTATATAAATATTAGGGCAAGTAAAAAGACGACGAGAGTAAGTAATGAAAATTAACGTAGGGTAGATTAATTTCATCACAATATTGGCAGGATTTTAAAACCTTTTGTAATATAAACGCAATTATCAACATACGTCACTTTGCTCTATACTTTTAGCAGGCGCTAGGACTTTTAAACTCGTAGGTAGGTACCTAGTTTATGGAAAGAATAACAGGGTCTAGGCTTACAAATTGTGAAATAATCAATTGATAAGCAATTTTTGGCCCAAGAATATTTTAATAATTCTACATAGTTACTACTCTACAGAGATTGACCAGCCATTCTGACATCAGAATGGACGGTCAACCTTAAATGTTTTAATTCTTTTAAATTATGCAATAAGCAATTCTCTCACCATGGTAAGCAAATATAAGCAATTCATAAGTAATTTTTAGACGCAATTTCAAAGTTAAATACGACTGTTGACCTGCGGTTCTGACGGTCACGCTCTAGCCGTTCCGTGGCTCGGTGAAATTTTACTCTGACAGCTGTCAGAGTGTAGTTTCACCCGTTCTGTGGCTCAGAGTGCAGCAACCAAACAACCGGTTGTTTTTCACTCTGACAGCTATTTGACGTTTGAACAATGAAAAGTGTCAAAGTTTGAATGACGTCTCGAAAAATTTTTACTTTATCGCCGTAATTACTTCGTCTTTCTCATCTTCCAGGAGGATTAAAGTCAAAATGTTGCAGAAATAGCTATAAAATTCGAGCAAAAGTAAATAATTTCCAACACAAGCGTCGTCAAAAATTTTGAGGTTATGAAAACAACTCGATCGTTCCGTCGCTCGGTTGCAACTCAAACGGGTGAAATTTTAACCAAACAACCACGCACAAAACGACGGAACGCAGTCCTGAGTTGGATCAAATCCTTATTTTATGTAATGTTTCGTCCATCTATACTAAAATATTATAAAAAGGAAAGATTTGATTGTTTGTTTGTTTGCATCGAGTAGGCTCCGAAACTACTGGACCGATTTCGAAAATTCTTTGACCATTAGAAAGCTACATTCTTCCCGAGTGACATGGGCTATATTTTATCCCGATATTCCCACGGGAACGGGTACCACGCGGGTAAAACCGCGAGGATCTGGTAGTCGTTAATAAAATAAAACCGTTTTTGTTGACAAGGTTCAATAATCCGCTGTATGCGACGACTAGAAGAGGTACTCCGGCAGCTGTGCCAAGCCGCCAAGAACATCGGCAACACTGACCTCGAGAACAAGTTCAGTGAAGCCATCAAATTACTCAAGAGGGACATCGTCTTCGCCGCCAGCTTGTATATGTAGACAATACCTTCTTACCTACTTTAATACAAACTACATATTTTATATTTAATCGTATCTTTTATTTTAAGCCCTGACGAGGGACTTTTTGTTCCCGTAATGTCCACCGAGTACTTGTGACGGACTCAACGCATACGGCGTGCGGTCATTTGTTGCCCGGAAACGTACGTCACTATCGAGCGCTCAATGCAGACTGAAGTTCGTTGTGTGCGTTGTTGCGCCTAGTTAGTTACGTTAGTCTTATTTTTTTCGGGGACTCCCCCGTACTTTTGTCCAGTCCAGTCTCTCGGTGTCCGTCAACGTTAATTTCGGGGACTTTTTGTACGGGGTAGGTACTTTTAGATCCTTGTGCGCGTTATTCGATACAATTTACATGGGATCTATATCGATGTACAAAAAAGTACCCGGAGGACAGTACCTCGTTTGCCCAGGCCTTTAACCAGACTTGACATAACTGTCAAATTACTTCAATCGACTATGAACTTTAATCCGTTACATTTAGGTTCAAATTCGATTGGTTGAAGTGGGATGTGCTGAAACTAGGATGGTAAATATTGAAACGAATGATCACAATGTTATAAGAGAACTTTATTGTTGTAATTACGGTATATCTATAGCATGAACTGGCAAGTAACAAAAGAACAGTATTATACTAGAATTACGCTAGAGAACCATGTTCACAGAGTCGGCCGGGCCCAATCATGATACGACTATATCATTAACTAAGTATAAGAAAATTAATTTGAAAACGGTGACGTCGCTTTTCTTCTCATAATCTCCAAAGTACTCGTATAAATTTTGAATATACTTCTAAAAAGCTTTAACAGGGAATGATCGATAATGGGATAGAGACGATAACCGTTATATTATACTTTTCATAGAAAAATGTACATACACCGACAAGTATTATGGCAAAGATTTGAGATCACTGTTCCTCCTCTTACAAACTTATTGCATATACGAACCTAGTAAGTCGTTCTATGCGAACTCCACAGCAGAAGCTATAAGTGCTTTGGAGGTCGTTTAGAACGACGCTTAATATACACGAAAAGATCACAATTGAAAAATTTAAAAACTGCTTACGCTAATTCTCATTTGGTGCCTGAATTGATATGTTCAAGAACTAAATGCGAAATAAACGCTAATTCTGTCTAGCTATTACACATTTCAGTAACTAAACGAGGTATTTGTTTTGTGACTATCAGTTTACGAACTAACCCGCGATGTGCAAGTCAAATATCATACCGCACGGCGAGCTCCGCCTAAACTATGTAAGTATACGCTATTATTATCTTTTTAATACTTAGACCTTACAGTTAACACTCCGGCGTGTCGACTGCTATGGAAGACTCGACGCTTACTAGAAGCACTTTCAATACATTATCAGTCGCCCGCCACTCGCCTGAGAAACAATCCTACGCCATTATATCGACTTCTTACTGTATTTATACAAAATGTACAATTTCTCAAAAGCGCCCAACAGTATGTGTATGTGTATATTGTGTTGTGGTTGGTGATAGGTTACGATTGGATTATGATTCGATGACGTGTGTTTGTTACAGTAATCTTACTGTCCATGGGGTTTTGGAAGAAATGGTTGTTTTATTATGAAAATAGATCAGTGACAGGTGGGCGAATCGGTTTCGCACAAAGATAAGAAATTAAGAAAATTGTTTTTCTGTCCTGGAAGTGATCTAAACTGTTCTTACCATATTCCAACGTCTTTTATACTCGGTTAATTATTTTAATATCATATATCATCTGCAGGAAATTTACATATTAATCAGTAAACATTATATTGAGATCGTTACCTATACCTTTAGAACTATGAGAACACAACAATGTATAAGTATTTGAGTTTTGTGACTACATTTTATAGATCCACCGTAAACATTTTGTGGAAAGTGGAAATTACTGTAACATTTTCTACTTTGAGAGAACTCCAAGCTTGCTACTGTCCCTTGTTATGTAGGTACTTGTATCACGTATATATCGGTCCCGTCGAACGAATGCGTGAGTCAACATGAAACAAACATTGGTTTGGCACTCAACTTCTGAACTATTTATAAACACTTTTGTACTATTTCAAAAACTGGCCGTAATTTATAAAATGATATGATCGATACGGACAATAGCAAGCTCCACGATACAATGATATAATATAAAAATCCTATTAATTTTAATACATAAATCTGGATATTAGGTATTCCTATGTAACATTCACATTTAGTTTAATTACAAACGAGTTTATTAAATACGCTTACCTTCTTACGTGAGACTTTAATTTTATGAATGATAAATGATTCGCGTCAGGTCGTGAGAGTCCAAGTAAATGATATGCAATGCAACATAATGCTTGCGACTGGTTGATATGACGTAGTTTTACCACAAAAGTCGAATGGTACGACTTTAATATTAGCAACACACCTTAAAATTGTAATAGGCCATTTAAGTTAGTAAAATATTTACAATAAAAATACGAAACCGTTTACAGTTTCTCCAATACGACATTACTCGAAGATTAGGCGAGAAAAAACACTAACAACTAGACGGGGCCAAGAGGGCCGGTGTCGCGAGGGGCTTTTGACCATAAATATAACTATTTAACCGTGACAAAAAAACATCAGAACCATTGTGTACTTCTCATGTAAATTTTCATTGAATGAACATTGAATTCTGATAGTCCTTAGTTTTTATGTTCACGGCTGACACAATACTCGCGATACCGTCCTGATGACAACGATCTCTATATAAAGTACACAGGCACACATAAATCCAGCAAAATAAACATCTACAAACAAAACAGTCCTTATTTACATGAACACTATGCAACTATATAATACGATTGCGATTAATTTGATTGACAGATATCGAGAAATAAATCGAGTTAGGTTCAACATAGGTAAATTTTTCTAAAACAGTTTCAAACGATAAATTATCTTTACATTATCTTTCAATACCTATTAACATTAGCTATAATAATTTATAAGATCTCAAAGTTTGTGATAATCCTCAATTTAAATTTAACAAGGTATTAGTTACCTACCTAATTACTGTACGCATCTGCATTAGTTACATTATGAAACGTGTCAACTTAACACAGAAGGGAAAATATTAAAGTTATAATATCGTATCCTAGTTCGAATAGATAATCCTGTCTCAAAACAAGATCGAAAGTTCATTTGGTCGGACCAAAACTTCAGTCGGTAAAATAGATCAAAACTCTTTATAACCCTCGCGTAGACGCATAAATGAGGTGTGCGTATGGTCGCATCGCCGTAGAGGCTAAATGCTGTTTTATTATTATTCATCCATTCGCGAAATGGATAAGCAATTGCGCAAGTGCGCGAGCAACGTAGCAATATGCTTCCCTGTTGTATGCCAGCTATGGCGATGCGACCGCCACACATCGCACCATGTAACATAGTTCACAACTGTTCACATTCACTCGCGATGCTCGAACACATACAAACATCGACCTGTCTGGAAGCTTGTCCTTGTCCTTCGCGGAGATTGTAGAGATACCTGGAGTAGTGAAGCTTCGCCGTGGTCGCGTCGCAGCCGGCGACGGCTAGTGGTGGCTGGGCGGTGCGCCTTGCGCCAGTCACGTGCTGCCCACCGCCAGCAACACCAGTGCCGTCAGAAGCGCAAACAGAGGCTCGATTCTACCACCACGACCGCAAGATAGGATCTCGATTTCCTGCCGAACATAATTTCAGTTTTTTATGTTGTTTTAAAATAGTTGACGACCCAATAAGGAACCTTGGGGTACACCAAAAAATAATGGGACCCAATAGTTAATAAAAACTTTTTTCTGATTTGTTTCTATAACATACACAGCTGTGCAAAAGGAAACGTCGTAACTTTCCAGTTTTGTTTGCGTGTTTGGTGATCAACGCAATCGAAGCTTTGGGAAAAGCTTGTGGGATGGATGATTGTTGGATATGTAATGTGTGTTGGGGGTAAGTTAAGAGTTACTTGTTTAACCCGTTGCGACTTGCGAACAAAGGACAAGCGGCGCTGCCGCGAGCCAGGGTTCGATTAGCCCCACCCCTTTCACTCGATTCTGTCACGACTCGGAGAGTGTGAGGGACAGGCATAACGAAGTTTCGGGTCATGCGTTTCAGAGCTGCGGAATCAGTTTGCTCTACATTGTACGATTGTTGTATGGGCTACCTCCGGGTGGTACGACACGCAGTGCCTGGGGCGGCGGCGGTGGTGCGGGCGCGGCGGCAGGCGGCCCGGGGCGCGGCCGCACGGGCACAGCGTGTCCACCACCAGCAGGATCAGGTTGCTCTACATTTTATGATTGTTGTATGGGCTACCTCCGGGTGGTACGACACGCAGTGCCTGGGGCGGCGGCGGTGGTGCGGGCGCGGCGGCAGGTGGCCCGGGGCGCGGCCGCACGGGCACAGCGTGTCCACCACCAGCAGGATCAGGTTGCTCTACATTTTATGATTGTTGTATGGGCTACCTCCGGGTGGTACGACACGCAGTGCCTGGGGCGGCGGCGGTGGTGCGGGCGCGGCGGCAGGTGGCCCGGGGCGCGGCCGCACGGGCACAGCGTGTCCACCACCAGCAGGATCAGGTTGCTCTACATTTTATGATTGTTGTATGGGCTACCTCCGGGTGGTACGACACGCAGTGCCTGGGGCGGCGGCGGTGCGCGCGCGGCGGGGCGCGGCGGCAGGCGGCCCGCGGCGCGGCCTCGCGCGGCCGCACGTCCAGCCGCTTGGCGCCGCACGGGCACAGCGTGTCCACCACCAGCAGGATCAGGTTGCTGTGCGGGATCTTCTGCACGCTGAACGGCCTGGAAAATTAATAACGTCAATTTTAAATTCGTACATTTTATAAAATTTTAAGAATTACTTTTTTTGTTCCCCTACTGTTTACTGTTTTTAAGGTTCCGTAGGCAACAAGGAACCCTTTATAGTTTCGCCATGTCCGTCTGGCCGTCGTCGTCTGTCCGTCCCTAACCTAGCTCATACACTGTTTGTACTAGAAAGCTGTTATGGCGTTGTTACTCCCGCCCGCCGCCGTACGCCCGCCCGAGCGCGATAGAATATATGCGACAGAAAGAGATTATTATTTATAGGGGGGACGCCAGCGAAGCCGGACGGGTGATCAGTCACCTAGGTCGGGACTATTTCACCCAAAAAAAAACACAAGACAGAAAGAGATGCAACGACTAGCCGTTCATAATTAGAGCCATACAAACTGAATTTTACTTTATCGTGTTGAAGTTAGAGTTGCTATTTGTTTAAATGGTTTTGCGGAGTGCAGCTTCGTCCTTGGGACTATTTATTTATTCTGTGACAAAGTGGTGAAGTAAAATTTACAAAAAAAATTTTTTTTGTTACTTACCTCCCCTACACGTGAAGTGGCGATGTATTTATTTTTCTTGTCTAACCCATGGTGTGGAGTGTCGTTGGATAGCAATTTCAAAAATATTGCGGGTTTGTAAAAACAGTTTTAAGCTTTAAAGTGCAAAATTTGGTTAGAGTCAAGTGTCAAAACCAGTCAGTCGAAAGGTTTTTGGTGCTCGATTTGTGTATTAACTAATTTTATCAAGATCACCCTTTCAACAATTTGTTGCAATCTTCCAATATGACTTGTTCTACAAACCTTTCACATCCAGAGTTGTGGCAATTGGTAAGTTTCCCTTTGAGTGGCTGGGCGGCGTTGAGCCTAGTAGACTGCAGCGTGAAGAGCTCCGCGCTGGTGTCGCAGGGGCGGACGGCGGCGGAGCGCGCGGCCTCCCGCGGCGGCTCGCGCGGGGCGGGCCCGCCCGTGTCGCGCGGCCGGGGCTCCTCCGCCGGCGCCCCGCCGCCGCCGCCCACGCCGTCGATTATGATCTCGTACGTGCCGCGGTCGCGGTCCAGATCGTCGTCGCCTTCCGAATCTTCGGTTTCGTAGTCTTCGTAATCTAGGAAATGAGAAAAGGTTAGTACCAGTAGAGTTATGATATGATTGAACGACCTCTTATTTATGTTTTCCAATCATTTTATTTAAATTCACAATGCAATTTTTATTATTGAGAAATTGAAAATGAAGTATGTTAGTTTTTTTTTGAAAAAACTACTCCGTAGCTCAGAGGTTAAAGCAGTCGCCCGTTAGTGAATAGCGGTCGTGGGTTCGAGTCCCATCGAAGCTGGTTGTGAGACGGGTAGATTTTTTCTAAAATACTTCATTTAAAATTTTTCCAATCATAATAATATTACCTAAATCTTCGTCGCTATGAGGATGGGCCCGTGCAGTCACAGTCTCCCAAAATGGGAACCATACCGCTAGTAGGTTGGTAAGGTAACCTCCAATCCAGGCCAAAGGTTTTACGGGCTATAAAAGAGATAAAATCAGTACGTTAGAATGAATATTGCTAATATTTGTTGGATGATGATATTTTAGTACACACGACGGCACATCAGACTAATACATACATGTTTACCTTGAGACCGCCTAATGCCCTGGTACGTAATAAAAGCTGTTATTGCAGTTCAACTGTTTAACTGATGTGCTGTCGAGTGTACATTTAATCAGTGTTCAATTGAAATAGGTATTGCTTTAAGACTCACCCCTAGTTTGTTGCTACTACCACTGAACGGATTCCTCGAGTCCGGACAGCGGCCTTGATGGTCATGAACTGTAACTTTCTTGTAGATCCTATCCTGCACCAGTGAATCCATTATGGTTCCATCGACTTGACCGAAGAATCTTCCTGTTTGGGACACATCCTCGGATAGGATGATGAAGCCGTTATCGTCCAAGATATAACAATCGAGCTCGTCTCCAGCACAAGTCTTTTTACAAACGCTACCAGCGGTGCACTGTAAATGAGGTGCCTAAATTAGGAAAGATGAAAAATTTACTAGGTGACACAAAATTTTAAGTCTATGGTTGGTTACCGCCAGTACTCACAGTGGATGTAACATTCAAGAAGTGCCGCGCAAGCGAATCCAGTTGGAAATGTAGGCCGACCACAGCGGCGGGCGCCCTGTGGCCCCTGGACTCCACGAAGACCGCGTGTGTCGCCAGGACGAGCGGTGGTCTACCACTGAGATCTTCGGCTTCGGAACCGTCACGGAACGGCACGGAGAACACAAAGCTCTCTGGTTCGATTGAGTGATGCTCCACAGCTCGGCGATACCATTCCGAGTCGAAAGCTCGAGCATACTTTTCGCTGAAATGTCTGGAACAGGGTTCACAATAATAGGCGTTACTAAATGAAATGTTAAAATGTTAGTTGGCTGATTTATCGGTTGTGGATCACTTATTACCTAACAGTGTACCTACCAGTCTAAATTTTCATGATTTTTCCTTGCTCATCTTTGACCAAATTAACGACCATTTAGTTAGAAAAACATTGTCATTGATCACGCACAATTGTGGTGACCATCGACTGTGTTCCACAGTTTATTGAAACGGAGGTTTCTCATGCAAAATTAAGTAAATTAAAACTAGTCCTACCTTATGGTACGAGATACTGTCCGTAATCCAGGGGGGGGCTGAACGTTGTCTCGCCGGCGCGCGCCTGGCAAAACGATCTCCACACAACCCCCGATGGGAAACTCTTACAGCTAACACTCTTATAACTATACAATGCCCTAATAGGCAGCTAAAACTTCCCGGCGCTTTTCAAAGCGAACACACACGGGTCACAAGTCCGTACCCGGACCGGGCGCTCCTAGGTGTGCAAAACGAAATCACGGTCACAATACGGGTAGGTAACTGGCGCGGCACGTCGCTACAGAAACACACGAACTTGCCTCACGGCTGCTTACGGCCCACTGAGCGCGAGTTGCGCGGACGGTGGTTGGCGGCGCACCCACGAATGAACGTGAATGAATGAATCACGCGCGGCGTGAACATCCCCCCGTCCCGGACAGTAGCAAACTGTCCGCCAACTCAATCTAAGGGCAGGCGAGAGAGGGTAGCGATCGCTCGCTTCAAAACAGAGTCCCCCACCAGGACCTCGGCAAACCTGGGCACACCATCCGACCCCGGATGAAGCTGAACAATGCGTCCTAAACGCCAGCGGAGGGGCGGCAGGTTTGGATCCTTTACCAACACGAGGTCTCCAGTCTTGGGTGGGGTCGTCCTATCCGACCACTTAACGCGTTGCTGCAAAATGTGCAAATACTCCAGATGCCAACGGCGCCAAAAACTCTGCGTAAGCTGCTGGAGCAATTCAAATCGCGAGAGCCGTCCGGAGGGCACTTCGGAATAAGGATATTCCGGCAAGGCGTTAAGCGGTCTGCCAATCAAAAAATGGCCCGGCGTAAGGGCCTCTAAATCATTCGCGTCCGAAGACAACGGACACAACGGACGCGAGTTGAGGACCGCCTCAACCTTACAAAATACGGTCGCGAGTTCCTCAAACGTGAGGACCGTCTCCCCAATAACGCGACGAAGGTGAGTTTTAGCGGCCTTTACAGTTGCTTCAAAAATCCCTCCCCAGTGGGGGCAGGATGGCGGGGAGTACTGCCATCGTACCCCTCTGCGAGAGAGTGTGGATCCGATCTCAAAATTATTCCTATCCAAAAATTCACAAACTTCCTTTAAATACCTATCGGTGCCCTTGAAATTGGTTCCACAATCGGACCTGATTAACGACGGCATTCCGCGGCGAGACACAAAACGATTCAACGTGGCTACAAAGGCTTCTGTGGTGAGGGCACTAACCACCTCCAGGTGGACCGCTTTAGTGGCCAAACAAACAAATACACACAAGTAAGCCTTTTCCGTTCTAGCATTACGAAGCCGCGATGTCTTAACGGTAAATGGCCCCGCAAAATCCGTTCCAACTCCTGAGAAGGGCATCGATTCGTTCACTCGATCGGCAGGCAAGTCACCCATCTGGGGCTGCATCGTATCGGCGCGCAAACGATAACACGGGAGACAACGAAAAATAACGGATCGGATTATTCTCCGCGCTGACAAAATCCAGAACTCTCGTTGGAGGAGCGCGGTCAAAGCATTACAACCGGCATGAGCATTCTTTACATGTCGGTCTGTAATCAACAGTCTAACTAACGGTCCATCCTTGGGGAGCAACAAAGGGTGGCGTGATCCGTACGGCAGGTTGGCATGTCTGAGCCTACCTCCGACACGCAGCAATCCGGTACTGTCCAAGAAGGGATTCAACCGCACCAAGGGTCCCTTCAACTTGGACTTACTTGAGCGCAGGGCTTTCAGCTCCGGTTCAAACTCTCGCTGTTGCGTCACTCGCAACCAATGCAACAGAGCGTCTTGCCGCTCTTGTGGGGCGAGGACCGGAGACAACGATTTCTCCTGAGGCTGGCGACAATTTCGCACAAAGCGCCTCATCCAAGCAGTCACGCCGAGCAACTTATCAAGAGAACTGTAGCGGTCTAACAAAAACTCCATCTGCGGAGCCGCCACCGTCTCCACGGCGTGAACACGCATGCCTAGGTCTGGGACTCTGGCCACAGCCGGGGTGGCAGGCCATGAGCGCTCAGGCCGTAACAACCATGATGGACTCCACCATAGGTGGTGGTCCACTAACTCAGGCGCCTCGCAGCCGCGGGACGCACAATCCGCGGGGTTCAATTCGCCCGGTACGTGGCGCCAAATCAACGGGGCCTTTGAAGTCTGAATTTGTGAGACCCGGTTGGCCACAAAGACCTCAAGGGTGTGGACTGAACTCTTCAGCCAACAAAGGACGACCTGGCTGTCAGACCACGCAAATATCGACTCCAAGTCGACACCGTTTCCCAAGGTGTCGGCAACATGATTGAGTAGCCGTACTAAGAGAGTGGCGCCGGACAACTCCAACTTCGGAATGGTTAGCCTAGTCCGAAGGGGGGCGACCTTACTCTTGGCCGTAACTAAGTGTACGGCGACAACGCCTGCTGCATCCACCGTTCGGATGTAAACGGCTGCCGCGTATCCGCTTTCGGACGCGTCACAAAAGCCGTGCAGGGAGGCTTTAAACTTTCCCGAAGGCAGCATTTGCCTCGGTATACAAACCCGATTGACGTCGGGTAGGGATGACACGAACCTCACCCACTCTCGTAGGAGGCTACCAGAGAGGGGCTCATCCCATGACAATTCCGCAGCCCAGAACTCCTGTAGGAAGCACTTCATCGAAAACACTACAGGGCTGAGCCAACCGTTCGGATCAAAGGTACGGGCTACCGTAGACAGCACCGTGCGTTTAGTCCAGACCTTTGGGTCTGGCAGTTCCAATCTATATGTGAACAAATCCGGGACTGGTCGATACTGGACTCCCAAAACAGACAGCATGTCTGGAGTCTCCGGATTTTCAAAGAGGAGCGGCTCTTGCTGGTGGTCCTTAGGCAAATCTGCCAATAAGTCCGGTGAGTTAGACAGCCACTTCCGCAACTCATAGCCACCAGCCCTCAAGAGCGCAATCAGCTCATCACGTAAGACGAGAGCCTCATCTAAGCTCGAGGCCCCCGTGCAGATATCGTCGACAAATAAGGCCCCCCCCTCAATAAGAGCAGATGCCCGGGGATAGCGTAGCCGTTCGCGCTCTGCGAGCTCCAAAAGCGAACGGATCGCCACAAAGGGGCTCGACCGCAAACCATAAGTGTTGGTGTTCAGCTCGTAAGCCAACATCGGATCCTGGGGATCCTCACGCCAAAGGATGAGCTGGTATCGTCTATCCTCCGGGTGAATCACGGTCTGTCTGAACATCATGCGGATATCGGCCACAAAGACGACAGCGTGCCGGCGGAAGTTGGTCAAAACATCACAGACATCGTGATGCAACTTCGGCCCCGCATGCAGACACTGATTCAACGACACTCCGGTTGACGTGGGCGCTGAACCATCAAAGACCACGCGGATCTTCCCATTGGAAGTCTTCAAAACAGCGTGGTGTGGCAGGAAGTAATGTTCCACATTACGCCAGTCCAACTGCGAGATGGACATGTGCCCAAGGTCCAAATACTCCCGCATGAAGTCTATATACTTCTCCTTGAATGCGGGATCCCTGGCCATCCTACGCTCCATGGACAACAATCTCTTCTCGGCCATCGGTCGGGAGCTCCCTAAAGGAGGGCGAGCCGCCAAGAAGGGCAAGCGGGTAATCAAGCGACCCGAGAGGAGGCGCCCAGTGTTGTTCTGGTAGAACAATTCGCACTCCTCGGCTAACGGATCCAACCGCTTGGCAGTGGGGGGTTCCTCCACCTCCCAAAACTTTTGGAGAACGTCGGACAAAGTAGAACCGACAATGGTCTGGCGGTCTACCGACGGGGTCTCTGGTGTCTGTGGTACCTTTCCCATCACCACATGACCCAGCGACGAGGACAAGGCGACAAGATCGGCTGTCTGCAAAACTCGCTTGCTTCCACACAGTACACGACCGAGGACATCCGCACCAATCAACAAGTGTATTGGGCCCGGTCGGTGGAAGGAAGGATCAGCCAAAGCCAGTCCAGACGTCAGCTCAATCGTGGATGGCGGCACTCGCACTTGCGGGAGTGGTCCAACCACCTTATCAGAAACTATCGCCGAAGCACCGATCTTCGGCCTTGGCGCGAAGTGGGGGGAGAAGGAGAACTCAACTCGACCAATCGGATCAGGGATCCGCGAGTCTCCCACCCCCCGTACCGCTTCGTGATGCGGCACAAGCAAAAGACCCAGCTGTCGGACAAGCCACCTGGACATTATGCACCCCTGGGCACCTGAGTCCAAAAGGGCACGCACCGTGACAACATTGCCCTTAGGTCCCCAAACATTCACGGAGGCTGTTGGCAACAGCACAAGCTCCGGAGGGGTGGTTGGGTCCGACAGGGGCGCCATTAAAAATTTTGGGGGGGTACTTGTCCCCCTCGCGCCTGAGTCGGCGCGCCAAATGTGGGACGCTCGTACCGGGCGAGCGGGTCCCAATCGGGTACATACTGGCCCCGACCAACAGCACTCCTAGGTGCAGGGTAATACCCGTGTGGGGCGTGCCTCGGTACATAGTACCCCAATCGAGGCCTCTCCATTAGGGGGGGGGGAGTAGCAAATAGGGCCCGTGCCCATCGCCACCGTGGCGTACTCTTGTGGTACCCCCCTACCCCCGCCCGTGGCGGGGGCGTCTCTCCTATAGTTCCCCCTCTCCGGGGGGGACTGAACGGGGGGGCTAAGCCCCGCCGAATCTCTAGGGGACCGGTTCCGGGCTGCCGGGCCCCCGCCCGTGCGCGAGGAATTCGAACCCCGGTCGCTCCCGGCGTCCTTGCGGTCCAAACAAAGGAGGGGGTGATGCCTCCCTCCGCAAAGACGACAATCCTCTGTCTGGGGACACGCCGACTGCATGTGTCCCCCCAAACACCTATAGCACCATTGGCGCTGTCTAGCAACGGCCCTCCGTCCCTCTGGGCGGAGGCCTCTAAATTTGGCACATTCGTGCACCACGTGCCTATCTCCCCTGCAATACCTGCACCGCTCACTCGGTGCGGGGGGAGGGGACTGCTGGAAGGCAGCATATCGATTGGTCGGGCGACGGGGCTGTTCCCTCGCCGCCACCATACGACCAACACCTGGAACCGGGGCGGGCTCCAGGTGGTCCGTCACCCTACATTCGTCCTCCAAAAAACGAAGGAGGTCCGCGAAGGGCGGGAGATACGAGGCGCTGTCGCCTCCGTACCTCTGCTCGAAACGCCCCTTCATTTCAGCGGGCAATTTGGCGAGGACTATGTGCAGCAGTATAAAGGACCACTGATCCACCGGCAGGTCCAATCGCCTTAGGGAGTTGACCGCTGACAGTAGCGGGTTCAGCAACTCCCTCCGTAACAGGTGTACCCGCGTGATTCGCGGGAGGGCCAAAATCGTGGCCACGTGGGTGTCCGCCAGTAACCGGACATTCTGGTACCTGCTAACCAGAAGCTGGCGAGCCACCTGGTAGTTGTCGTCGCTGATGAGCAGGTGCTGGATTACCGAGCTGGCCTCTCCTCGCAGGGAGGAGCGCAAATAGGCCAACTTCTCACTAGGGGATAAGTCCCGTCGTGAATCCACCAAACTGTCAAGCAAATTAATGAAGCCCATCCAGGCTGACAGATCCCCATTAAAAGTGGGAATCTCCAAGGTAGGCAATCGGCCTAGCAACGCCGTCGGGGTAGGTTTGACCTCCCCGCTCAAAACCGGCTCCCCCTTCCGAACAGCCAGGGCCCTCTCAGCCGCCTCCGTGAACTGGTCAGCCAGCTCATAGGCCTGGGCTACATCCTGCTCCAGCTGTTCCGACACGGCATCATCAGCTGGGGGGTTTTCCATATAATACGCGCGACACTCCATGGCGTGGCGCTCCAGGTCTTGCAGCCGAGCTGCCAGCCCGCCATACCGAGCTAGCAACGCGCCTACCCGGTCGGCTCGGTCTATTAATGTGACCGCACAAGCAAGCCAACGCAAAGCTCCTTGGATGCCAGCCCTGGATACGGCGGTCGGATTCGTAGGAGCCATTTATAATCCGTTTAATAAACAAAGCAAACAAAGAAATATAAAAGTGGCAAACATCAACAAAAAAAAACAATAGAAATAGGTCGCGTCACGATAATATAAAACACAATTAAAATTCGGACGACATACACGGACCCTACTATTTTCATAAATTATTAGCAACTTACCAATTTCAAGGGCTAACAATATAACGGTATAAACAAAACGTATAGGATTAACGGTATGGCATACCTCGCAAATCAACTACTAAACCGTTATCAACAAACAAAAACAAGACTATTTTTAATAATAATACTCGTAATTTAATACTACTAATAATTAAAACTAGTTCCACTTTTTTAACCAGGCAAGCGGACTCGGAACAAACACTAGTATGTGGTACTAATAAACAACACTTTCGAACGAAACTATTCGTCAAATAAATCCGGACACACAAAAAAAATATACACATCTAGGCGAGTAAACTCGTATCAAATCACTAGTATGTGGTACTAATAAACACACTTTCGAACGAACTATTCGTCAAATAAATCCGGACACACAAAAAAAAATATACACATCTAGGCGAGTAAACTCGTATCAAAACACTAGTATGTGACAACAATTATATAAGTGTCTATCTATTATCGGATCCACCAAGTGAGAAACATTCGCTTCGAGAATTTACTAGAACAATTTCTTAGTACTTCAAATCGTCTCGGGATCTTCAAATACCCTCGAGATTTCAACAAAAAAAAATAATTTTTAGGTACGCTTTTTAGGTACGCTTTTTATTTTTACTATGAAATTTTATGTAGTTAATTTTAATATGAAAATTAATTATATCAACTAAGCTCTGCTACCAAAAATATGATCACGCACAATTGTGGTGACCATCGACTGTGTTCCACAGTTTATTGAAACGGAGGTTTCTCATGCAAAATTAAGTAAATTAAAACTAGTCCTACCTTATGGTACGAGATACTGTCCGTAATCCAGGGGGGGGCTGAACGTTGTCTCGCCGGCGCGCGCCTGGCAAAACGATCTCCACACAACCCCCGATGGGAAACTCTTACAGCTAACACTCTTATAACTATACAATGCCCTAATAGGCAGCTAAAACTTCCCGGCGCTTTTCAAAGCGAACACACACGGGTCACAAGTCCGTACCCGGACCGGGCGCTCCTAGGTGTGCAAAACGAAATCACGGTCACAATACGGGTAGGTAACTGGCGCGGCACGTCGCTACAGAAACACACGAACTTGCCTCACGGCTGCTTACGGCCCACTGAGCGCGAGTTGCGCGGACGGTGGTTGGCGGCGCACCCACGAATGAACGTGAATGAATGAATCACGCACGTCGTGAACAGTCATCGTTTTGTGTACTTACGGTTCTGATGATTCGGATGACCTGGATATGTTGCCGTTCTCGGTCCACTTGAGGAGTCCGCTGCGCGTGGCGATGAAGGATAGCATCACTTGGAACTTGTGGAACCGGCCTTGCCTGTAAGAACACACTTGTGTTATTTATGTTCTAATACCAGTCGTTCATCACCTGACTGATGATAAACGAAGATTGAGATGAAACAGTTTTGCAGTAGGTAGTAGGTAATTGTCACTAGTGCTTAACATATTATATAAACGTTGTCTTGATGCTTTTACAAATGGAAAATGTACCTACATTCAAAACTCAACAGTCGATAGCTCTTCGTGACCGATAAGTTGTCGGTCGTAAGCACTGGAAGTTATGATCGCTAAGCAAATCTGTAGTCCACTATTAAAAATGGATTGTAAATACAGTTGTCTATGTTAGAGTAACAGACGGTCGGTTGATGATTTTGTTTCCATACTGCACTGCTCCTGTAATTACTTACTATATTTAAAGTTAGCAACCGATTATGTTTCAGTTTGGGTATCCATCCATATTTCATTTTCATAAGAAAAACTTCTAAATCTGTATTTGTATTTGTGTGATACTTATAAAGTAAACATAATCGGAGGCTTTGAAAATAAAGAAACGGGGAATTCCACATCCGAGCGAGCTGAAAAATCCTTTGTATGCTAAAAAATTTGCTTAAAATTACCTACAATACCATACCTTTATCCTGAGTAGCAGTATTACGTAATTAAGTTATGGCTTAGTTATGGCTAAAATTTTAGAACTCTCACATTTTTCATTTTTTTATACACTTCCAGAGGCGTATTATCCCTAAGGCAAAGTAGGCAGCACGTGCCTAGGGGCGATAGGTTGCGAAGGGGCGCGCGCTATCGTTTAGTTAGAGTTTACTTATCAAGAGTTTGCGCTTCGGAGATCGTCTTTTCTATGCAAAACTATTGAATGCTATAATTTTTTCAGTTTTTTATATACGAGGGGTACACTGAAAGTTTTGCGTAACTCATTATTAAAACAATTCACATGTAAAGTCATATATTTACTGCTTTTCGAAGTATTCTCCATAACATTTTATAGGTACACTTATTCATTCGGTCAAACCATTTTTGAAAATATTAGGACCATAGGTCTGACTGAGGGCATGTTTTTCACGCGCTGGTTGAAAGCTATCACGGCCTCTTCCGGCCGAACCGACCGACCTTCACGAATTTCATCATGGAGAGAAATACAGCCACGATCAAATTCTTCGTACCAACGCCTTACAGTACTCAAATGAGGTGCTTCTCTCCCAAAAGCATTTTTAAGACGAGCAGTGCAGTCTTGCGGAGACTGAACTTTTAAGGCCATAAAAATCATCGCCCTAAAATCTTTTCGCAACTTGTGATAAAAAACAATTGTTTTTTTCGCATTTTTTTTTAAATCTTTCATTGAAATTCCGAAGTTTAAAAAAATATAACATTTATGAGCTGCTAGAAGCGCAAAACTTTCAGTGTACCCTATGTAGGTAATTTTATATTTTCTAAATTTGATATTTATTTTTTCATTTATGAGTGGATAAAGAGCTCAACGGTAATTCATTGATAAGTCTGAACTAGAGCTACAAATCGAAAAGACTACCAACCATGAAGCTCGACTTAATACTGAGGTAACTGGAGAGTGCAGTACGAACAATTTTTTGAATACCACAAATAACATAGTGGCTGTCTTCCGTCTCACCTACACTTTTAAAAAATACGTATGGTCATATGAGACAGCTGACAGCCACTACATACATAAATGACAAATTTGCTGGCGACACTTTTTTATTCAGGGTGAGAGCTCCAGTTACCTCAGAGTATTAAGTCAAACTTCATGGTACCAACGGTTACGAAATAAAAAATATGAATATATATCTTCAACAATGATAATAATAATATGATATGTCTTTTGAGTTATTTCAATGACATGACATGGTCTACGAGCTGTCACCCGCCCGCTTCGCTCGGCGTTTCTTTCTTTCTTTAGTTGCGCAATTAAATTTTCTTACTATAGTAATACACACGAATTTTCGTCAAGATCGGTCGAGCCGTTTTTGAGTTATATGTTTATTCTAGGGTTTTTGGAATTTTTGTCTGTTTTATAAAAAAATGTGTAGAGGGGCGCCTAGGAGGTGCTTGCCTAGGGTGCTCTCCACATTTAATCCGCCTCTGTACACTTCCGTAGTTTCTTACATAGGTATGTAAGTAACATACTTCGCACATTGGTGGTTCTGTGTACTTAAAGACCAGCAAACAAAAAGTGTCTTTATTTATTATCTATTGAATTGCTTTGCCAATTGCCACAATAAGTACGTAGTGTGTCCAATCATCTTAGTTTGGTGCAACAACATTTAAAATTGTGGATGAATAGAGCTGAGTGTTGCTATCCTGCTTCATTTTCTAGCGCAAAAAATACTAACTAATAAATATACCATACCTTTTCTCGTAGTCAAACAAAGTAAGTACTTAGTTGCGAATTTCAAGACGTCACCCAATTTACCACACCGTTTAGCTGAAGCTACAATTGTGGAGAAAATCTACAAAAACGTGGAGTTTTTCTCTTTTATTACTATACCTTGTCAGTAGAGCCATTAAAGTCGCTATCGGGCTAATCGTGTGTCAAACACATAGAAAATTAGTGTCAAAGATAAATTAAATGTGGTGACTTAGATAGAAAAGTGTAATGGTGTTAACATAGTGCATATTTGGGTACATGCAAAGCGATTGAAGTTTTCGCATTCACAGTTACCATTCGGACCCATGCCAGGAAAATTCAATTTGAAAATTATTGGTTTCAATTCTTTTTCCGATTTTACGTAGGTTTATCGCTGACGCTAACAGTGGGAATTCATAATTTTGATAGGCAACTTAAATGTTAGACAAATGATAACTCATTCAAAATCAACTTCAAAGTTTTTTGTTTAGTAAACTTTTGCGATTTTTCTAATTTTCTTTACATTTTTCAAAAGTGGGGTCCATCCATAATAATCAATGCTTTGCTATTGCAGTGAGTACTACGCTATATTCATGCTAAAGTATGAAGTTTGAACTTACTGTGCGTGATGGCTAGCGTGTCCAATGTGAGCGTCCAATTCCTTGATTACCATAGCGTCCCTTATGAGTGATTGAACTAAAGTTTTATCGCCTGTGGAAAGAAAAAGTGTTATTTTATTCACCGTTTAATATAAACTGATTTTACAGTTTATTTTACCTATAAGCTTAGATAAGCGACATCCACTTCTAGCCGGGCCGGCCCACGCGTGACAGACAGCTGCTGCTGGGGCTATACGACTTTGAACCGTAACTCACAGTAATAAGAGTCCCTGTCCTGCTTTTTGTGTGCGTTGTGCAGCGTGAGCGCGCGCGGCCGCAGCGACATCCACTTCCAGCCGGGTCGGCCCGCGCGTGACAGGAAATGGACGAGTTGCTCTTCGGGACTGTTGAACGACTGTTCCGAAGTCGAGGCGTATTCGCAGTACACCCTGTATTGAAAAAGAAGTTTCTATAAAAGGCAACCAGAACAACATCAAGAGGAAAATTTTGATGGAATATTTTATAGCATCTCTAATCACAGGTAAATTATTTGATTTATACTCACCAGTCGGGATGCACTTTCCAGTTGTCTCCTTTGAAGTATTCCGTTACTGTAAATAAATTATGAGCAATTCAATATTTGACAAATTAGAAGTATTTTAGTTTTAGTTTTGTAGTATTTTATCTAGCTTTCCGCTTCCATTAAAGAAGCTCTTACTTAGATATTTTGACAATGTGGATTTACACTTGGTTGATCGAAAGAAACGTAATCACAATCCTCAGCAGGGAGAAAACGATTATGAAGAAGATAGGAATCGATGCCCGGTCCCGGTTCGACCTTTCCGGTATTTGGTGTCCAGACCATTACCCAATCGCCTACATTTTGGTAGCAGAGCGTAGTTTATCTGACCTCTGTTTGAATTGTTTGTTTGAAACATATTTTATTAATTAAGAAAGTTTGTTGAAAATCTGTTTGTTTGTAATAAATATTTTTTTTGTTGAGCTTTAGTTTGTAGTGACTCGGTTGTAAACTTTTAATTTGCAAATATAACTCCAGCTAGTTGCTAAAGGCCTCATTTTAGTAAAATAATTTGGAGGGTGATTCCGCTTTCATCAACATCAGGTGTGGTGAAGGCTAAGTGGTACACCGTTGTGGATAAAAAAAAAGCCTACTCACCATTGACCGGGCTGTGCTTGAGCTCCTGCTCGGCGTGCAGCTCGTACATGCCGTAGCCGTCGGGCAGCACGGCGGCTAGGGAGTAAGGCGTGCCGTCCACTGGGCTGTAGAAGTAGCGTTGCCGCCGCGTCGCCACGCGTCGCATGCCGTCGTATTGGACTTTCACGCCAATTTCTGTTTCGCCCTCGCGCTGCTCTATCATGTCGTGGCGGAGCTGTAGATGAAGATTTTTTGTCATATCAGTAAGTTCAATATTGTCTTTTAATACTACACAGTTTTGGTACAGTCGACAGATAATTCAGCTTAAACACAACTTGTTAAAGTTATTATACACGGTAATTTTTTTATCATCCTGGATAATTTAAAAGTTGTTTGTTTTCATGAGTAGAATAATCCTTAAAGTTATCAGGGATGATAAAAAATTACCGTGTATTGTAACGCAAAATCAAAGATTTGTTTTCTTCACTGAAATATGTTTGAAATGTTGCAGCCATATATCTAGTTATTGGAATGGGCCCGGATAGGTTTAAGTTTTAACGACTCCGAAGCTCAGTGGTTAGAGCAGTCGCCCGGATAGCGAAAGGTCGTGGGTTCGAGTCCCATCAGAGCTGGTTGTGAGACGGGTCGATTTTTTCAAAAATACTTTATTTTCCATTTTTCAACATAAAATCTTCTCAAAGTAATAAAGTATAAGTAGTTCAAACAAAATACTTACGTCAAGTAGCAGCGAGGTAAGGTTCACTCTAGAGTTCTCATCGGAATCCACTAACAATTCGACGTCAGTCAGGTCTACGCTTGAATACAATGGACGCAATGTTTCAGTGTACTGTAAATTACAAAATTGGTCAGTTGCAGTCTTAGAAACCGTACAAAATTAAGCAAATGTTAATATTGAAAACTCGATAGTCCGTGTTACTTACTTCCTCGTTTGTATACTGAAACAATAAGAAAATTATGTCGTTTAGGAAAAACCTTGTTAACGGTTTACAATCAAAACTTTATAATCAGGTACGTTAATCAATAGTCTCTTACCAGTGGTCTCAAATCAGGATGATACAAAACATGCCCGTTGTTATCCACCATAAACGCGTAACCGTTTACTCCCAACTGGAACAAAAAAAAATATGTTAGTATATAGGTCGAGTTTAGGAACTGCAACTCTTTTTATTCCAAGAAGACTAGTTACCTTATAAGGTGGCACGAGCTTCTTTATCTGATCGACAGGGACGTCTGTTCCGACCACACCCAAAAGGCTAGCCGTTCTTTGCTGTAAATTGAATAAGAATTATACAGTTCTCCTACTTCAATGAGTAGGTACTCACTAACAAGCTAGGTAAAGTACGAAGATAATATACAGAGTCATGCAGCGCTTTTAGTGAATTAGCTAATCAGAAAATAGTTATTTGTTATACAAGAGAGCAAAATCATTTTTCGCTGCGAGTGCTGAATTTAAATCACGAACTAGCGAAGTAGTCTAAAATTGAATCACGAGCGCAGCGAGTGATTCAAATATAGACTACTGAGCACAGTGAGTGATTTAAAGGCACGAGACATCAGAAAATTTTGCTCTCGTGTTAAACATACAACTTTTCACCTCTACCAGCGAGAAAAGTGTTACAGAAAAACAACATTGAAGGCAACATTTAACAATAAAGAAAACATCAAAATTAATAATTAAGAGTTGAAGGTAACTGTTTGCATTGCGTTCAAAAACTGCACTGCATGTAATTTTTATGAAAACCAAACATGATATTAGTAAGCGATATAATGTTCACTTCATATTATTTATTTTAAATATTGCGTGTTTAATGAAAAGCAATAGTAGTACAATCGTATTTATATAATTTGTTATTAGAATTCATTAATTTTTCTTATTTTATATTTATATATCATGCATGCGACCTCATTTCGTCCATACTCTTTATTTCGAACCTTTGGTATCCGTGTATTTCTTTTTTAAGCTTTATATTTCATGTCCATCGACATAAAGCTATCTATCTATCCTTTTTGCTCATATTAATTTTAAAAGTCTCATCCTTGTCACTCTATTTCTTTTTTCTTAATTATTTCAAAAGTTGGTGTAAGAAATTAAAAAAGCACTTTGCCTCACGCTCGCAGCAAAAATCGATTTTGCTGCGAGTTTTTAGGCGCCAAAAGCGCCCTTTTCGAGCTGGAGTGGTGAAAATAGTTATTTGTTATACAAGAGAGCAAAATCATTTTTCGCTGCGAGTGCTGAATTTAAATCACGAACTAGCGAAGTAGTCTAAAATTGAATCACGAGCGTAGCGAATGATTCAAATATAGACTACTGAGCACAGTGAGTGATTTAAAGGCACGAGACATCAGAAAATTTTGCTCTCGTGTTAAACATACAACTTTTCACCTCTACCAGCGAGAAAAGTGTTACAGGTCAGTAAAACAATATAGAAGGCAACATTTAACAATAAAGAAAACATCAAAATTAATAATTAAGAGTAAAATTGGTGCAATTATGCAAGTTGAAGGTAACTGTTTGCATTGCGTTCAAAAACTGCACTGCATGTAATTTTTATGAAAACCAAACATGATATTAGCACAGTCTACTTATATGTAGTAAGTAGACTGTGATATTAGTAAGCGATATAATGTTCACTTCATATTATTTATTTTAAATATTGCGTGTTTAATAAAAAGCAATAGTAGTACAATCGTATTTATATAATTTGTTATTAGAACTCATAAATTTTTCTTATTTTATATTTATATCATGCATGCGACCTCATTTCTTCCATACTCTTTATTTTGAACCTTTGGTATCCGTGTATTTCTTTTTTAAGCTTTATATTTCATGTCCATCGACATAAAGCTATCTATCTATCCTTTTTGCTCATATTAATTTTAAAAGTTTCATCCTTGTCACTCTATTTCTTTTTTCTTAATTATTTCAAAAGTTGGTGTAAGAAATTAAAAAAGCACTTTGCCTCACGCTCGCAGCAAAAATCGATTTTGCTGCGAGTTTTTAGGCGCCAAAAGCGCCCTTTTCGAGCTGGAGTGGTGAAAATATATTTGCCGCTTGCTTTAAAAAAGCAAACATTTTACGGTAAGCCGAATTACCTATCTTATCGAAATTAAATAGTACCTACAAGTTTAGGAAATAAACATTAATTTCATTATAAGTAAAGGAAAACGTTCAAGTCGTCTTAAGATTCTCTGCACACATCTACACAACTGTTTCCTTATCCTATTACGGGAAATTGTAGCTATTCACCGCACAGGATGGCGGAAATGAGTTTCCTACTATGTGACAAATAGTACCTACATACAAACAGAGATCGCGTAGACTACGGCAAAATCGGAGTATTTGCTCACCGTGTGGTTCCGCCTGTCGAAGATCGGCACCGTCACTGAAGTCATCAGCTGACCCATGCCGTCGTCGTCCAAGTTGCTACTCTGTAATTAGAAATGGATTTATATTAGCGACTAATTACTGTATAGTGTACAGATACTATTAAGTTTATTGTCAATTTCTTTTTCATGTCTTTTTACAACGATAAAAATTGGCCCTTGACGAGTTTCTCGCAGGTTTAGCGAACCGATGGTGTAGCTTCTTTGCTTGTGAAAGTGCTTGTAACGGCCTTAAATGCCTAAGGCTTTAATAAATGAATGTAAACTTAAGCTTGAACTTGAACAATATTTAAGTTCGCTAAGTCAAGAAGAGGTCATGAAGCTCCATGAAATAAAACTTTATAAAACTTTTTTCGGACTTAATCATACGCGTGATTAAATCCGTAAAAAATGGTTTTATTAAAATGAAGTTCGCGCAGAAATCTAAGATGTGCATACAAAAAGCTCCATGATTGCTACGATCATAAGTGAGAACTCATCCTCACCCTGCCGCCGACGTAGACGGGGCTCCAGTGCACCGGGTGCACGGTCTGGTACATGACCAGCGGCCGCGCCAGCACCTCCACTAAGTGCAGAACCTTGGGCCTGATCTCGCTGTGCTCGTTGATCGTCACGTAGAATCCTAGAGATGAAAATAAATTTACAGGGGAAAATTACGCAGGATGTTTTCTGAAATAGTTCTTATCTGAGTTGTTGAAATACAACCATCTAGCTAGACTTTGAATTTATTTAATTGGTTTGGTTTACTTTCCCGATGTTTCAACACGATTATAATATTGGGGATGTCCACTTTTATTTTTTTTATTCAATTGCAATTATTTTCATGGGCTTTAGAACGTCGTCGCAAGTTGAAAGTAGGTAGTGGTCTTTACCAACTCCTGCGGGCGAAATCCGTCTTTCATATAAAGGCATCATGATCTGGTTATTTCCTGGTCGTAGAGTGGTGTACCTACGCACCGGTTTTTAAGGTGCCGCTATCTCTAGAGGTCCCGGGAATCGAATAAAAAAAATAAAAGTGGACATCCCCAATATTATAATCGTGTTGAAACATCGGGAATAATAGAAAGAAAGAAAGAAAGAAAGACATTTATTGACACATCACAAACTTTCACAAATTACAAAACCAAAAAAATAAAAATACATAACAAAATACACAAAAAAAAACATTAAAACTCAAAACAACAAAAAATTAAACAAAACGCAGTTTAAAACAGTGGCTGTGATGGGCCAATCAGGACCCTGCCTCAGCATAATGTTGTTGCAGGGTGAAAGGTCATCTCATCCCACAACAACGCTGTTATTCTGGCAGGGCCTGTGCGAGTAACGTTTTCTGAATATTTACAGATACCAATACCAAACGAAATAAAAAAAAAAACAATTTGTACAAGCACAAATTTTACACTTATTTATATTCATAACTTATGCCTTAGTGGCCAGGGCTGATAAAAATAGTTAAGCATTGACAAAATTAATAATAAAAAAAAGAAAAAAGTTGACATTGACAATATGAAATGGACAAACAAAAAAAGCCTATATACTTATAGCTAAATTTCTAATGTGAACAAAAGTCGTGCAATGCAAAAGTCAAACAAAAAACCAAAACAAACTGTGATTACATCGGTACATAATAGTCTAAACTATTATGTACCGACTAGAATATGGAATCGAATCATCCACTCGCTCTGAACTGTTTTGTTTGTGCAAGCAATACAAAAAGCAATACAAATACCTAATTAACAATTATAGAAGCTCACAATGAGTCACAGTCACAGGCATCACAGGACTACTATACCCGTCGTTGTTTCCAATTTCCATAACACTAGTGCTAAGGGTGCTCAAGCTACTACAGTTTGGTATTGGAACAATGTATGTGATGTTGTCCAATATTTATTTATTTCCTGACCTTTGTTAGTGCAAGCCATGTCCTTCATGTTGTGTCCGGCGGCCGCGTCCCCGCCCACGCGGTACGTGAACATGCGCACGGGCATGTGCGGCCAGTTCCACGTGCGGAACACGCCCTTCACCCCGCCCGCCCCACCGCCGGCGCCCACCACCGCGATGGCCTGGTTGCACTGGCAACCCTGGCCGGTGCGGTTGTACTGGAACGCAAGAATTTGATTAAACTTCACGTCTATTTGTTGATTCGCGATGATTACTGGGGAGAGAGACTGATGCCGAGGAAAGATTTTGCCGGATCCAGTCAAACTCACCGAAAAAAAACTCACCGAAAACCAAACTCACCAAAAACATTTCACCGAAAAAAACTCACCGAAAGAACTCTTGGTTCTGTAGCGTGAAAAAAAAATAACCACGCAATTTAAGACGATCGCTTCGCTGCGCTTCGCGATCGCTTTAAATTTCTAACCTATCACGTGTTCTAAAGGACTTTCAAGGCAAACTCGCTTTTTGTTTCCTTTTTACGGTTGCCGACAATATCCCTACAACGAAAAGTTTTCGGTGAGTTTGGTTTTCGGTGAGATTTTTCCGATGAGTTCAGCCGACACCGATTTATAACATGATCCTTTAGAAGCGTTGGTATCCATTTGGCAGAAATCCGCAAATTGCCTCAAACGGGCCTCAAAAGCTTATGGTACTACACAATTTTGACTGTTACTTAAGTTCATAAATATCCAATCTGAGACGAAACATGATTTATCGAAATCCCTGTTTAATAGGTAGGTCTTGCTGAATTTTATTTGAATATTGATTTGCTCAATTTCATGAAGGTACAAATTAGTTCACAAGTTTCTTCAATAAAAGTAGTGAATGTTTACTCACTCGGTGCAGTATTTCGAAAGCCGTGGTGAGCGCCCCAGTAAGGTTGGCCGCACCACCTGAAGCCTCTGCCGACCACAGCGTGGTCTTCAGTTCGCGGATGGTTTCTGGCACAGCCTGTAGAGGAGAAAAATATTTCTAATTACCTACTAAATTCTTGTTAACTAAAGCACGCCACCAATATACGTACTATACTAACGTTGACTGATTTTCGCTCCGGAAAAGTTTATTTCAGTTTATTTATTTTTTTATACCAACTGTACACATCAATACAATGTTCAATACTTCTTTTGAGTTCCTCCATATAGAATCTGCGCGTGTATGAATGGGCGTCCTCGCTACTCTACTACAATAGGGGACTGCTGAAAGCAGCGAATTTATTCAACTCTTTAAAGACTTCTTCATTCTGGCAGCTATTAAAGTGGAAAATAGACTTACAAATTGAATGGATATTGATTTATTTCTACAGAGAAACTACGTGTACAGACACGTGTACTGCTATTACTTTCTAAATATGATAAATGATAAACTATAATTAATTATAGTATTTACATTGTACCGGGGAATCGATCTTGACTTAGATTAACATAAGTCATTGCTTACCAACTAAAAATTAAATTGTGTCTATTCTATGAATGAATGAATGAATGAATGAATGAATGAATGAATAAATGAATGAATGAATGAATGAATGAATGAATGAATGATAAAGTTTATTTGCAACAATTTTGAGTAAAGGATAAGATGTTCTTAAAATCTTAAACAAAGAAAACAATATTAAGAGCACAGATAATATAATACTAAACATTAAGAGTTACCTACAGGGCGATCAAAGAGGCATGAATGTCCGTTATCTGCGGCGATTTGGCCGTCCTTGCCTAGACTTCGCATGACCTGAACTAAGTTGCACTAAAAAAGTTGCATTAAACTGCAGTGTAAGCCGCAAACAGCCCAAGGTTGCATAACAGACCACCAGAAGTTACTGATTACCAGCTATCTGATATGGTGACTATTCAAATCTTATCAAGGAAATCTTATCCAAGTAGTATGAACATCTACTATCTGTCTTAACAACGAGTAACGGCCGTTCTTGCCTTGGCTTCGACTGATCTGAACCGAGTTGCACAAAGCAAGATGAATAAACTGGGAAGTAAGCCGTAAACATCCCTATGCACCTCATAGCACTAGAAGTCACTGATTTATCATGTTACTGATATGGTGTCTATTCTGTAATGAAGGAAATAAAATCGAGGTAGCGTAACCGTTCGTTATCTGTCGAGACTAGCCGCCCTCGCTTTGGGTTCGCGTGACATGAACCGAGTTGCACAAAATTGGATTGTGAGCTGCAAACATTCCAAGGTTACCTAAAAGCACCCGAAGTTACTGATTACCAGCTTTCTGATTCAAATCTCATCAAGGAAATCTACTCGGAAGTAGCATGAACGTCCGCTATCTGTCTTTATAACGAGACACGGCCGTCCTTGCCTTGGCTTCGCGTGACCTGAACCAAGTAGCATAAAGCAAGTTGCATAAAACGGGGAGTTAGCCGCAAGCAGCCCAAGGTTAGACCACAGAGCGGCAGCAACCTTGGAAGTTGCTGTTCCCATTGTCTCGTCGAGAGTTGTCCGTCCGAGATGGCTTTGCCAAGCTCATTATACTGTGTACAGACTTCGTTGTGATATTATTTCCACGGGCAGGTTTTGTATCGTGAAATGCGAGGACTATGCAAGGTTTTAGCTCTATAATAAAACGTAAAATTTCGTAGGCACAGTTCTGGACAGCTGTTAGGTTAGTGCTGTTACCTACATAAAAACTTTTGTTTAAAACTTATTGCGTGAAAGAATATATTGGGTGGTGTCGCAAATGATTAATTAACTTTCTAACTTTAAAGACCCTCAATATTATGTACAGCCAGGGACAAATTCGGTGAACCACCTCTTACTTCTTTTCGTGTGGCTGGCATCTCGACGTTCACCAGTCCCTATCCGTATTTGAACATAATGCTTTGACCAACCCTAGCTTAATATATAACAAAATATAAAAAGGAAATGCAAGTGAATAGAAGCACCAGCCACACTAGAGGTTCACCGAAATTAGCCTTGTCTGTACGTATACGTAATTTATGGCACCTAAGTGTTATGTGATATTGAATAATATTTTTTCAATAAATGTAACACAAAAAGAGTAGTTATGTATTTTCTATCATTATTATAGAGGGATCAACGACAAGTCAAGATTTTATTCTCAAGACAATTTACGAAGCTTAACTTAATTTAATTAAATAATTAATAAAAGCCCCAGTAAAAATGTTAAACGCCACAAAGGTTGATTTGCAAACTCAAATCTTTATTGGTGGGCTAATAAGAGTTGGCACATAAGTGAGTCATTGGATATATTAAACAGGCCGTTAACTCGCGCCGTTAGCGGGAGTCGGGAACAAACATGTGGATGTGTTATGAAACTGACGTAACAACTCTAAATACCGGGCTCAGGGAAACCGAGGGAAGGTGTTTGCCGGTCGTGGGTTATAGCGATGGGGAACTTCGACCAACTTTGTGGCTCTTCGACGTGAATATAATTTTGTACCTACATAAAAGTGTTTTTTGGATCTTCTTAGATTTTAACGGTGAATAGTCAATTCACCGTACCCAATTTGAAGTAAAAAAAATCTCAATAAAAAATTGTAGGTATATTGAGGTTTACATCAACCATGCACTGATACGATAAGTATGTTTTGTATGGTGCAGATTTTTGGTCTGATAGGTAAATATGTTTCAGTTGCATTTTCATTCTACTTTTTTGTTAAAAGCCTCACTTACGTAGGTACTTACTCAATAACTTTAAGTAAACCAATACCAAGATAAGCAAATAGACAAGTTTGTTTTGTATAATCGTGTAGTTAAACTTGTCTAACTACTTCTGCAAAATTCGTGAAGCAGAAAAATGGAAAATGAAGTATTTAGAAAAAATCGACCCGTCTCACAATCAGCTCCGATGGGACACGAACCCACGACCTTGAGAGACGAGTGAGAGAGACGGGTGAGTGAGACGGGTCGATTTTTTCTAAATACTTCATTTTCCATTTTTCAGTAATAAAAATTGCATTGTGAATGCAAAAATCAAAAAATTTAAATAATTCTTGAAGCAGCTTACCTATGCGCTTCGGAAAATTAAAAAAAAGTCACGGTAAACTATTTTAAATCTTGAAAGTGAATTATTAGAAAAAAACGACCCGTCTCACAACTAGCTCCGATAGGACTCGACCCTTTCACTGACCAGGCGAATGCTCTAACCACTGAGCTACGAAGTCGTTATAGGAGAAGCGTCGAATTTATCCAATACCTAATACTTTACGTTTTTTCTAATACTTCATTTTCAATAAGTAGGTACCTAATGAAAATTGCATTGTAAATGCAAAAAAGTAAAAAAAAAATTTTTTAGTCTTTTACATCTTTTCCTGATCCTTTTGAAGTACAGTCGAGTGAATAGTGCACCATCCTTTTCTAACAGATACAAAAATTTAGCAAGGTCGAATTCAAACTTTTTGACATTGACACTTTGAAGTCTACAAACAAATTATTAGCAAATGAGTCATGATTCAATTGGTTCGACTGTACCTACTAATTGCAATTGTGAGTAGAGATTATAAAGCTTCGCATTTGATCGTAATCATCTTATTTCAACTATTTAAGTTCGTTTAAAATCGTCGATATCTACTTGATTACATAAGCGAATTGCGCTTCGATGTTACTGGCGTATGCCAGGTATTCGCATGCTGGTGTTTATCTAGTTAAGTTGGGGAATGTAACTCGATCAAGCGACAAGACTAGACTACCGAACAGAGACAATCGTGTTCCTGTTTCAGCAGGAAGGTTATGCGTTAGTTAAACTTAATAAAACGTTACATAGAGAGAAATACTCGTTTTTTGTTAGGCATCATTCTATTCTTTGAGATCCGACTTCAGCAAGATAAGCTTAACCGCTGATCACGGCTTGTTGACAATGGCATGATTAAAATATAAGATTACTCCGTACATTTATTTATCTTATGTAGGTACTCGTTAATTCTTACATTTTATTTTAATTGCAAATAACTTTATTCAGACTCACAGTATGAACATTACAAAAAAAGTTGTAAATTGAAATCAAAACGGTTACCACAGCATAATGTTGCAGCACGGGCATTACCTGCAACGCTGGTATTATGTGGAACCTTTTATTATTTGAAGTGTGTATTTATTATTCGTGCACATTTTTTATACTTGATACTAGTACCAATATGTCTGTACATCAAAGCTCCGCAAAGTTTGTCTCTGTTCGCTTTAGCAGCAGTACCGAAGCGCCCCCGTTCAATAAGGGCACCTCCCCTCGCGCGCTCTCGGGGCTCTGATTTTATCCATAACACCATTGACTTATGAACTAAACGAGATACGAGGTGAAGATAATGGCGCCGGATATTTATGTCGGTGCCGTACTGGCGGCCTTAAGAGTGGGTGAACACTTTAGCACTTTGACAACTCCAAATATGGTACCTACTTGTTTAGGAAGTTCGAAGTGTGATCCTTCGAGTTACTATTTCAACATCATTAAATACATCTTAGGTAATAAAGCTCACGGTGGGCAGAGAACTAATGCAATTGGTTCGAATCTACGATATTTACTGTATTGAATTTCTGAACTTAGATGACTAAAAGTCATACAAAGTTTTCGAATCGATTCTATAATTTCGTAGTATTCGGTACCATACCTAAATAAATTAAAGTTGAAATTGTCACATCTTTAAAAGAATATTCTCAAAGTCGTGAGGCTGAATGAATAATTTCAGCAGGAAAACTAACTGAATAAGTGATGGGGCTCGTCGGACGTGTCAAAGCGCGTGTGAGGAAAGGGGGAAGAGTGGGGGAAACTTTTCACTTAGCGTGATGCCCACCATTACGGGAGAACAATATAACGTGTACAACGAGCCAAATAACTTGTACCAATTTGTAGTTTTTAAAATTAAAAGTTATTGTTTTTTTTTCGGAGAAAGGGTCCTTGTAATATTATAATGTTTTAGCAATGTATCCTTATCTGAAACTGATGAGACAGACCAAAAAGTAGGTGCTTTTTGTTTTCAAAAAGCATTTTAGTACCTACCTAGTATTTGTCACCTATCTACATACGCTACGTACACGTAGATTGGTGTTGTGTCTTATTAATCTTTCTTCGTAGAGTCGCTATTCCTAGGAGCGTCTAATTAAATATCCTCCCTTGGGACAGCGCGGTAATTACCGTCGTAGTGCGTACAGCGACCGCGGCCAATCCTCGGGTAATGTAGGCCGCATTAGGCCGATCCGAAGGCATCCATTAGGCCCGCAGACGCCGACCGATGCGTATCGCGTAATGTCGCCCGCAGCACGCAATACCTGCATTTGCCCACTAATTTACAAGTATAGATTTGATCGTTACATTGCCTGATTGTCCTGCTTACGTAATCGCTCCATATTTCGTGCATCAATGGACGTTAACTCTTTCATTTAAGCATTAAACGCTGCGGCAATTTGTGTTGGAGCGGTTTAAGCGGCTTTGCGCTTTATTAATTCGTCGGGAGGTACGTCCTGTTTACCGGGAACCGCGGAAGCCTCCTTTATAATTCAAACATGTTTTAATTATTGGCTTTGGACCCTCAAGTAACGACATTGTTAAATATACAAGTAACTTAAGCATGTAAGCTGGTTTGAGGAACGCTTATTAAAACCTTAATCTTGCATACGGTTACTGTTAAATTCATATTTTGTTTGGTGTTTAGGAGGCTTTCAGATTTTGTATTTTTTCGTATACTTCTCATAAGCGTCTCAATTGGAATCATAATTGGAATCCTCATACCATATGATAATGTTGTTTTTCTATATTTATTTGAAAAGGCAAGTTTAGTTTAGTTTGTTAATTCAGTTCAATTTTAAATTCTCCGACCGCCAAATTATTATTTCATTCGAACATAAACATTACGGTGTTGACAGAACTATTCATTATCTGTAACCTAATAAGTTCTGTTTATTTTAATAGCTTTTTGTACCAAATAAGTTATTATCTTTAGTAGTATACTAATTTTATTACCAGTTTATTTAACCATTAGGTACCATTTAGTTATTTTCTGATAACATTATTTAACATTTCAGAATGAGCCTGCTACCCAATAGCAGATAACCCACAACCGACAATCGAATAGAAAATTCACAAAGGAGGCTTAATAACACTGCGGGAATAAACGTCAAGCTTAAATCAGGTCTGACGTGGAACAATCCTTCCGCCCACCTGTTCCAGCCCTTGTTTTAATTAAACTTATGTCATCTAATTGCTCTTGATTGCATGTTTAGTAAACACGCCCTGACGTATAATAACGCGCGCAATAAGAAGGCAGACGTCGTACGCCATAACGGCGGGAGTTTATGTAGTTACTTATTCTATGGACTTGTTGACGCCTCACGCCGAGTGAGAAATGGTTATGGGCGACATTTTATTGGTTCACCTACTGAATTTCACGATTTTTTATTGCACAACTCTGCTTCTTTCGTTGTAGGTACTTTTTGTTAACGACGGAGGTTATTGTTAGGTTAGCGTTTGGGGAATATGAGCGTGAGTGAAAGTTGCCAAGAATATAAAGCTAGACTAGATAGGGTATTTTTCTAAATAGCTCTTATTTTTTATTTATTAGTTAGTTGTGATATGCAAGCTTTTAAGTTACTTATTCTATGGACTTGTTGACGCTCGTTATGGGCGACATTTTATTGGTTCAACTACTGAATTTCACGGTTTTTTATTGCATAATTCTGCTTCTTTCGTTGTACTCTTTGTTAACGACGGAGGTTATTGTTAGGTTAACGTTTGGGGAAAATGAGCGTAATTGGAAGTTGGCGAGGAAAACAGAGCTTTTTATAGATTTTTCTTAGCAGTAAGTAGTTTTATTTATTCATTAATAAGAAACTTTCATGAATGACTTTATCTACACTACTTATGAATGCTTAAACATAATTTGAACGTAATCCAACATAGCCTCTTTGCTAAAAACATACACAAACAAACTCACACAGACACCCACACGAAACAAGCTCAACTTTGTACATTATATTTTTAATTAAATCTTAAGTTTATTTATTGTCTATTTAATTATAACTGTGCTGGTTTAAAATTCTGTACATGTATGCTTTGTCAAGGAAGAGTGACTCTTTGGCACAGGTGCCTTGGCACTCAAAAGAGGGAGCCCACCTTTAAATCTCTGTTATCATCATCATCATCAGCCATTTAATGTCCCCACTGCTGGGGCACTGGCCTTCCTTATGGATGAATAAGGAGAATGAGCCATGACCCACCACGCGGGCTCAGTGCGGATTGGTGGGTATTAACGACTGCAAGTGCAGCCGGGACCAACGGCTTAACGTGCCTTCCGAAGCACGGAGGAGCTCGAGATGAAAAGCTTTTGGTCACCCATCCCGTGACCGACCATTGCGAACGTTACTTAACCTCAACGATCGCAGGCCGAGCGCGCTATCCACTGCGCCACGGGCTCCTCATCCTCATCTCTGTTATACTATTTTTGATTTATTATATTTTTACAGAAATAAATATTTTTAAATTTTCATTTTCATTGTAAAATTTAAGATATCCCCAGTGTTCTAAACATCGTTGCTGAGAGCTACGCGGCTACGGATCACCCATTCTCGGCTACGAGCTACGCCGTAGCAATACCGGATATGATTTTTAGTGAAATAAAGCTTTGACTTCGGTAACCTGGGATATTATTAAATAAGGTACTTATCGCTTATTAAACTATTTTTTTTAATTTACAAAGTGGAAAGTGAAAAGACTATTTCACGTTTGTTAGTTTGTAATGGATAAAATCAAAAACTACTGGACCGATAAAAAAATACCGTTTGAAAGCTATATACATTCTTCCTGAATGACAAAGGTTATATTTTATCTCGATATTCCCACAGGAAAGGGTACCACGGAGAGCCACTAGTCTGAAAATAAAATAGTTGGTTGTTGTTCATCTAATCTGATATAGCGTAGGGTGATTGCAATAAAATATTCTGCAAAAATTTGGCTTTAGAAGTGCACCCTCTTTTTATAAAGCTCTACAGATAAGCTCGTCGAAACAAAGAAACAACCAAACAAATCAACTATTAACTTATTATTTTAGAACAAATATCACTTAAAAATCAACCGTAACTCACCTGAGCCAATATCTTCGAGTAGCACGAGTGTATCTCAGACACAGTGTCACTGTATCGGTAAACGTTGACAAAATCGTTTGGTCCGAGAGTATCTAGGAGGCCAGACACTGTGGCTTTCGCCAGGCGCCAGTACGACGAGCTCAGGTCGTCAGAGTCATCCAGCAGGATCACCAGGTCTTTGGGGGAAGTCGCTGCTTCCACGAACCAGTTGGAGGAACGGAAGTCGTAGAAGTCCCGCGCGTGGTGCGAGTACCCGTCTTCTGGTGGCCAAGACATTGCTAAGGGACAGAAAGAAATAGTTTTAGCGGGTAAAATCTAATAACAAATCAGTACGAGAGCAGTTTGGAAATAATGCAATGAACGGTTCCCATATTTTACAACAAAATGCCATTTCTAATTAAGTATTTACAAAACGTTTCTTACACTGTTGTCAGAAATATTCTGGTTGCTATTTTTATTTGATTTTCAATGACATGTTACTCCTTGAAAATAGGCGGTAGTTACAAATTCACTTGCGACAATTTGCAATGTTGTACGCGTACTTAACTATTTTAACTATACTAGTTTATAGTAGACTTCTCATTACAGTAAAATTGATATAGGTACTTAGCTACAATAACCGAAAATAAGAAAAAGCACAGAAGGAGCATGTAACGCTTGTACTGAATGAGGATGTAAAAAACAAGTTAAGTAGTTGCTTTCTTTGTTTACAACTTGATGTAAGATAATTATGCTGTTTAAGGCAAAGGGTTTTGCAAAAGCTTGCCACACCCACTTGCTTCTTATAACGTCTCTTGTGCTGAAGTATGATTGCAACATATTACACAAACAAGATGTTTGCATTATCGCGCATTTACAGAAAATTGGAACACACGCGTAGCATTCTCAGCAATCTAGAATAAGATCGCTTACTAAGATAATGTATCTTTAATTGTACTCAATATTATTATCTCAATATACATCTTGACACCGAACAAGTCACATCTCTTTTATTACCTTAGCCTCGGTAAAGCGTCATACCTCTTCATGGCGACCCTTTGCCAACCGAACTTATAAATTTTTGCGGGAAAATCATTACTACATGGAGCAGCAAAGCAAAATTTTCAACACCATACTAGCAGCAGTCTTCGTTGCGGTGCTATTTGGCTCTACACTTCTGTTCATCGCATTACTTGGGAAGACAAAACAATAATATGGGAGCACCACAAAGTAAAGAAGAAGTTATCATCGCACAAACCGCCAGCGGCGACGCCCAAGCAACGCAGAAAACTTCAAGCCAGCTCACTACAACAGAAATTTTACTATCCGTCATACTGCTTCTCATCGTTATACTCATCATTTACGCCTGCATCCGGAAAATTTGGGACCGAATTGTCAACCGACTCCGTAGAGAATTCAACAGCGCAGTTCTAAGAAACACAATATCTTCCGTGGAACTGGCAACGACGTCGACTCAACCATCAACGTAGACCAGGAGGTGTCCAGGGTAGAAACCCGGCCCATTGTACGAGGGGCAAGGGAAATCCCAGCCCGATCTTCAGTTAGCTGTTTCAAGCGGTCCAGGAACCCATCTTAGAAGTCTGAAGATCCTACACACTCAAGGAGCATGAGAAAACCCCCAGCCCGCAGCCCCAGCCCCCACACGCCACGCCGGTCACCACATACCTACTCATCGTGCAGAGACGTAATTATTTTATTCGCGCGCTATAATGCCACCGTAAGTCGTAAGTTATTTTATACCTAAACGTTTTAAATAATATGTAGGATTACATTTTTTTCTTATTAGATAATGTCATTTATTATTTCCGATTTAAATGAATTGCATAAGAAACTATTGTATATTAAAGATAATTTAGTAAAACTAGGACCAGATAGACGTCAAAAAGAGTTAGGTTTTACGAAATTTAATGAAGCGAAACTTGAATACGCGAAATTAGAGTATATTTTAGCTCAAGTACATAATTTAGTTGAAAAATCGGAGGTATCAACTAAAGATATAACTTTAATTAATAAAATAGCAAATGACATTCAGATCATTTATGACAAAATTATTTCTTTAGAGACTTTAAGTGTTAGTAGTATTTCAAAAATGGCAGAAAAAGATAAATTTGACTTGAAGACAGCCATTGCACTTTTACCAACGATGACAGGTCAAGAACACGTCACTAAATCTCTAATTGATGGTATACAATTATATAGTTCAATGATCAGCGATGCTACTCATGGGTTACTTATTGATTTTGTGATTAAAACTAGGCTCTCTCCTAGCGCAAAATTACGTTTAAAAAGTAGTTATCCAACTATTAAAGATTTAATTAGAGATATGAATACGCATTTGATTCAGAAAAAATCTGCTGTTGCTATCCAACACAAATTACAAAACTGTCGTCAAGGTCATAGGTCGATCGAGTCATTCGGCTCGGAACTAGAACAACTTTTTGTGAATTTAACCATAGCACAAGCGGATGACGACGCTACTAAGTTTGAAGTATTGCGTCCCATTAATGAAAAGGTTGCAATCAAGCGCTTTTCAGATGGATTAGTGAATCAAAAGCTTAGTACTATCATAGCATCACGTCACTTTGATTCTTTACCAGAGGCTATAAGAACTGCCCTAGACGAGCAGTCAATGTCTACCAGACACGAGGAAGTTATGAACATTAAAAAGTTTCATACTCGTAATTTCTCACGCACACCTACTAATTATCCGCGTCAGCCAAGTAATTATTCTAATAAATATAGTTACTATAATAGATTTAGCGCAAACAATAGGTACGCTGCCGGAAACACGAGACCACAACAAGGTAAGTACATGTCGCGAGACTCCCGCGCCGCGCAAGGAACACAATCACGTTCACGTGACCGCGGTCGGCCGAGCCCGCGCCCGCCGCGCTCAGCTGTGCCTTTTCAACGTGTGCAGTACGCTAGCCACGAGCAATCGACCAATAGTGAGTCACAAGCGCGTTCTGAGCCCCAGAACGATAATAATTTAGATTTTTTTCGTTCCTACTGAAAATTATGTTTTAAACTACAATAATAGTAGTACCGTAACTTTTAACGTAAGTAATAGCAATATCGATCTTTTAGTCGATAGCGGAGCAAGCCTTTGTGTTTTAAAATACGAATGGTTATGCGATTATCCGAAGTTATTGAATTTAATTACATTTGAGAAGTTAGTTATAAAAGGTGTTAGCGGTAAACTAGTATCTGAAGGATATATTTACTTAGATTTGTCTTATAATGGGTTAGTTTTTAGAGAAAAAATGTATGTGTTTAAAAATATGTCTTGTTCTGCAAATGGTATTTTAGGTGATAATTTTTTGAAACGCTATCAAGCTATAATTAACTATAAAGAAAATACTTTGCTTTTAACTAAAGATAGTAATTATGTGTCTATACCTATATTGAGTCACTATAGACATTTGATACCGCCACGATGTGAGGTAATAAAATATATACCTACATCGTTAGGCGACGATTGTGTTTGTTTATCTAAAGAGATACAGAAAGGAGTTTTTATAGGAAGTATAATAGCGAAACCTTGTAATGGTCGCATGCCAGTAAGGATATTAAACACCACTGAGAAAGAAGTTGATCTAGATCTTACCGATTTAGAGACTTTTTCATTGAATGATTTTGAAGTCTGTAATTTTGAAAAAGAGGAGGTTTCTGTCGATCGTGTAAAAACATTATTAGGATTATTAAATTTACCTGAACTGAATTTAGAAGAAAAACGAAGTATTGAGAGTATTTGCGCTAAGTACGCAGATGTTTTTCATCTGCCAGGCGACAAACTCTCTTGTACAAACCTAATGACCCATAATATAACTTTAAAACCTAATGTCTCGCCAGTTTATGTCAAGCCACATAGATTACCGTTCGCACTAAGGAAGGAAGTTCAGAAACAGATAGATATTATGCTCGAAAATGATATTATAGAAGAGGCTACGTCAGAGTGGTCTAGTCCCGTCTTGCTTGTACCGAAAAAAACAGATAGGTCAAACGAGAAACAATGGCGATTAGTTATAGATTACAGGCAGTTAAATAATCGTATTGAGGACGACAAATTCCCTTTGCCTAATATAACTGATATCTTAGATTCGCTTGCAAATAACATTTATTTTTCAAAATTAGACCTTTCGCAAAGCTATTATCAGTTATCTTTAAGCGAAGATTCACGAAAGTACACAGCTTTCACTGCTGGTGATAAAATTTTTCAGATGAAACGCTGTCCCATGGGTCTCCGGACATCTGCGAGTGTATTTTCACGTCTTATGACTATTGCAATGTCAGGCTTAAATTATAAAAAGGCTTTTATTTATTTAGATGATTGCGTAATTTTCGGGAAATCTATAGAAAACCACAATAAAAACTTAATTAGTATACTAGAGAGATTTAGAAAAGTTAACTTAAAATTAAATCCTATGAAGTGTGAATTTTTGCGAAACGAAATAATATATCTAGGACACAAAATAACTTCTGATGGAATTTTACCAGATGAAAGTAAAATTGCAACCATGCAAAACTATCCAGTGCCGATGAACTGCGACGATGTCAATCGTTTTGTCGCGTTTGCAAATTACTACAGACGATTCATACCGAACTTTGCAAACATTGTTTATCCTTTAAATCAATTAAGAAAAAAGAATGTACAGTTTCTATGGTCATCAGAGTGTCAAACGACATTTGAAAAATTAAAATCAGCATTAATTCAACCCCCTATTTTATCTTATCCAGATTTTTCAGAAAGTAACATCTTTCGGCTACAAACAGATGCTTGTAAGACAGGTTTAGGATCTGTTTTATCTAACATGAACGGTCAAGTAGTCGCGTATGCGAGTAGAAACCTGAAACCCGCCGAGACGAGATATCCCATCATAGAATTAGAACTTTTAGCAATTGTTTGGTCTGTGAGACATTTTCGCCCTTATTTATATGGACGTAAATTTAAAATTATAACAGACCACAAACCGTTAATTTATTTATTTAACTTGAAAGACCCAACAAGCAGACTTACTAAATTCCGATTATTCCTAGAGGAGTATGATTTTGAAATAGAGTATGTTCCAGGACGAAACAATGCAGCTGCAGACGCATTGAGTCGCATACCTATTACATCTTCTACTTTAAAATCATTACATCAAAACACAGTATCAGTTTTAACTAGAGCACAAAGTAAAAAATTAAAAACCCCCACTGATTCTTCTTCAGAGAGCTCCACCAGCACTAGGCCTGATCAACCTATTGCGGTAGAACTTCTCAAGAAACCCGATGACGTAACTGAATTAAGTTTTAATCAATTAAAGTTTGACAATTATTCAAAGTCTAAAGATAGCATTATTTCTAATGCAAGTTGTTACGTTTACGTACCTTCGCAATCAGCGATATATCTGAGTACCCGATCGTCATCTACCCCAGAGGTGTTAGCGAGGGACTTAGAGTCATTATGTCAAAAAATAGGCATACATGAGGTACTTATTATTAAAGAAAAATGTAACGAGAGTAAAATCAAAAGTCTTGTACAAGCAACAAAAAGAATTAACTCTGTTACCCCGCGCTTTCTCATAACAAAAAATATATTAAGAATATATGATAGTGAACAAAAAAGAGTAATACTAAATGATTTCCATCTATTACCTACCAGCGGACACGCAGGAGTTAATAGAATGATGAACAACATTAAGCAATATTATTTTTGGCCAGGTTTGAGTAATGATGTAAAACTTTTTGTTAAAAATTGCCATCAATGTCAATATCATAAGCATAGTAATAAACATATTAAGCAGCCCTTAACCATAACATCAACAGCCCACTCATCATTCGAAAGAATTAGTTTGGATATAATGGGTCCACTCGATGTTGATGACTATAATAATAAATATGTATTGACATTACAATGCGATTTAACCAAATTCGTTGAAGCGTATCCATTACCTAGTAAAGACTCGGTCACAGTTGCTCAATCTTTTACCAATAATTTCATTTTACGTTATGGTATTCCTAGAGAAATATTGACTGACCAGGGAACCGAATTCATGTCATCAGTGATGTCCGAAACATGTTCTCTATTACATATTAAAAAATTAAATTCTACGGCGTAGTAGCAAAAGCTAGCCCCACCTACTTTCTTCTTGTAACGTCTCTTGTGTTCTGTGGCTACAACAGTTGCCAGATGTACCCACCTGGATACCGCCTCATAAATCCAGACGAAGAGGCGTAGTACTGCCAGGAGAGCGTCGGGTCGATCTCGTAGTTGTTCACAAACAGCGGATCCAGGTGCTCCGACCACGCTATCTGATTCTGTACTTCGCCATCTATTGACAAAATATGTAATCACTACATAGTATAAAACAAAGTCGCTTTCTCTGTCCCTATGTCCCTTTGTATGTTTAAATCTTTGAAACTACGCAACGGATTTTGATGCGTTTTTTTTAATAGATAGAGTGATTCAAGAGGAAGGTTTATATGTACTTTTTATCCCGATATTCCCACGGGAACGGGAACCACGCGGGTGAAACCGCGGGCGGCCGCTAGTAAGTAATATAACAAAAAAATTGCTAGCAAGTATTACTTTTAATAGAAATGTTTTATTGAAATACCGACGAGGAACTGAATATCTTCCCTAATATGACATTTATTACAAAAAAGTGAGATTCCATTGTACTGACAACAAAATAGAGCGCCGTGGGCGTTGATTGCACGAAAACTTATCATTTGTTTGTCATATCTCTCCCTACATCTACATTAACCGTACAAAAGTCATTACAAAATTAACCTTAATCCGTAGCTATAAAAATATTCGTATCGTATTTCCGATCACGAAAAATAGAATTAAAGTCCAACTATCATTAAGGAACTTCCGTTTAACAGCCATCGAAAGAACTGTAATTGGTGTGTAAAAGTCGTCGATCGGCCCTCGAGCTCCGGCCTCCCCAATTAATGCAGTGCTCTCGCCACTCAACGACTATGGTGTTGAACAAATAAATGAAACGCGGAGTGTCGCCACCAATTTGTTTATTGGTAAGCCTTTAGTTTGAATATTATCTGTCGCAGACAACTGGTTAAATTAGCCGTTCATAAACCGCCTCGCCATTTGACTAAACAGCGCCGTTCAACTATCGGCCTAAGGCCAAGGCCCTTATTGGAACGGCGCTGTAAACTAGTTAGATAATGTATATATGTGAGTAATGTGAGAACCTTCGATCAACAATAGCACCTAGTTCTAGATACAGATATGGCCGAGCGTATACTCCCACTTGAGAGTATAATTATAAGTAGATTATTTTGTCAGTGTCAATAATACTAAGGTATTTCAAACTTGGAACGGTTCCTGTCATTTATAATGTAAGATCGTAACATTCGTAACCCTTTTCTCCGTTTAAAAAAGTCAGTCTGTGCCATGTAAAATTTTCATTTAGTTCGTGAGCCTTTCAACTCAATTTCAACTATATGTGGTATGCTGCAAGGAAAACATATTGTTTCTTTGGATATCACGTAATCATTGGGTATTCATAGCAATTAAATTCAACGTTCCCTAATAGGAAGCTTACACCTATATTTACATGTACACATTTTCCGTTTCACTACATCAAGTTCGCCATACCACACATTTTTTATTTGAATTCTATATTTGCGTTTCATTCACAAACAGTAATTGCGTGCTACGGCCATTAATTGCTTACACTGTGCTTACACTACATTGGTTCACGTTTACTGACAAAAAGTCACAGATAATATCGCTGGTCAATCAAAATAGACTAATCGAACTGAAATAACGACATGCACCATTATTCACGAATGCAAACGCATTCATATTAAGTACATCGTTTATTCGGAAACCGTTTATTATACATATTATTTCAGTTTAGGTTTTTACAATATTTCTATCTAGGTATACCATACTAATATGCCATGCCTGGAAGAAATTGCTACGTAGCAATAAGGCCGCCTTTTGTGTCTTCTTTTTGTTATGTGTTTTCTTTTGGCAATAAAGTGTTTTTATTATTTTTCCCTTTATTACATTTAAAATACTTACAAAATTATATTTCTAAACATTACATTTTTACAATTGTTTATTATTATTATTATTATAAATATAAAAAAAGAAAAATTTGATTTATTTAAATTTTTACTTTTTTGCATTCACAATGCAATTTTTATGGTTGAAAAATGGTAAATGAAGTACTTAGAAAAAATCGTAACGACTCCGTAGCTCAGTGGTTAGACCAGTCGCCCGTATAGCGAAAGGTCGTGGGTTCGAGTCCCATCGGAGCTGGTTGTGAGACGGGTCGATTTTTTCTAAGTACTTCATTTACCATTTTTCAACCATAAAAATTGCATTGTGAATGCAAAAAAGTAAAAATTTAAATAACTTGCCATAGTGATTTCTTCTTTAGCGATTGTCAAATATCTGGAAAGGTATTTCTTTCGCGTGTGGGGGTAGTAATATCTTTACATTGATGAAATTAACGCTGGCTATACAGCGTGTAAGAAGTATTTGATAAATACGACGCTTCTCGTAACGACTCCGTAGCTCAGTGGTTAGAGCAGTCGCCCGGATAGCGAAAGGTCGTGGGTTCGAGTCCCATCGGAGCTGGTTGTGAGACGGGTCGATTTTTTCTAAGTACTTCATTTACCATTTTTCAAGATTTGATTTGTTAGTTTGTATGTTTGTCATGACCTAAAAAACTAATGGACCGGTTTTAATTTTTTTTAAATTCTTTCACTGCTAAAAAGCTACACTCTTCCCGAGTGATATAGGCTATACTTTATTCCTACATTCTCGCGGGAACGGGTACCATGCGGGTAAAACTACCGTGAGCCGCTAGTATAATATAAAACCAAGTAACTTCCCGCCGCCGTCTGTACGCTTAGTTTTTTCTAGCTAATACGGTTTTGATTCAAAAAGTTTATACAATATGTAGTAAATATATAAATAATCATACATATAGCACCCGTGCGAAGCGGAGATGCGGGCGAGTCACTGATTTATACATTTTTAAAATAATTAGGTACATGTATGTTTATGCCACTTGAAGTTTATCGTAGAAATCGTAGCATTCTGTAGCAAATCCGTTGCAACTGCTACGAAGCGATACTCACAAAGTCTAGTTAGAACTAAAACCAGTTTTTCTTTGCAGTTTTCAAAGATAAAACAAGTGTTAACTCTGAGCATGTATTGAAAACGTTCCCTATTTCGGCGTAATGAGCAGGACTCGTTATAAATTATTCGTTGCGGCGACACGTTGTCACCGTGCCTGCGTGTCAACAATATGTTCCCGCTCATTACTTACAGGTGAGGCCCGTCACTGTCTCCAGCTGTGGGATTACGCCCTGACGTATGAACAAATACAATTATTTGCTTACACGATGGATGGTATGAATCTTGCAAGTCATTATTGTATTACGCTTAAAGATTCGGCTTACAAAGGTGTTTCTTTGTTTTGGTTTGGATTTGTTTAGAACGTGTTTGTTTGAAATAGAAAATAGAGTCATCATTAATCTTCTTTTCCCCCATTTATCCATTTTTAAGGTTATCCATACTATACTATAATAATATATAATATATATAATATAATATATAATATATAATATATAATATATATAATATATAATATATAATATATAATATATAATATATAATATATAATATATAATATATAATATAATATAATAATAATATTATAATATAATATAATATAATAATTGTGAAAGTGTGTTTGTTTGTTTGTTTATTTGTTTGTTTGTTTGTTTGTTTGTCCTTCTTTCACGCCAAAACGGAGCAACGGATCGACGTGATATTTGGTATGGGGATAGTTTGGGAGCTGGAGAGTAACATAGGCTACTTATTATTCCGGAAAATTTAGTAAAAATTGTAATTTTCTATGAAAAATTGTTTAACTGTCGTACCTTCGATAAAAACTGTCATTTCTTCCATTGCCGTTTCCAAAGAGTATGTAATCACTGACGTCTGCGCGGTCAAAATCGAATACTAATCTTTTCTATAAGCTTAGAATAAAAAATGTACTTTAACTAGCGCCAAAAATGCCCCAGTCGCGCAGAGTTATCTGACACTCACTCTACTTCACAGAGTAATTTTTTATATGTAGGAAATAGAGACCAAGCTTGGGCCCCTTTATTGGTAGTGTGTAACTAGCGCTATCTGTTGTCTGGTGTAGGCAACTTTTGGTGTATAAACACACACACAAGGTGTTGGTGACCGAATCCACTATTATATGGTAAAACAACGTTTGCCGGGTCAGCTTGTAACAAATAAAACTTACATAACCAAAGGTTTTTTAATTTTTAAACAAGTCTTTTCTGAAACAGCAAATCACACTAAACACTAACAAGTCCTATCGCGGTAGTTCAAGCAACGAAATAATTTTGTGAACCGGTAAACAGTACAGTGCCACAACCTTTTCTGTTCCGGTGACAGCGGCGCTACGTACGTTTTTCTTATTTTTGTAGGAATTTAACCGGCCCTGACTTCTAATAACTTCAGCCGCCAGCAGCGCTATGGTTGGACCATGTTGGACATCAACTTGACAGCAAAATGACATTAAAAAAAATCACGTTAGTTTCACATTTTGGCCACCGGCACAGCAAAGTTTGTGGCACTTTACTAAGATCATTAACCGACTGATGATAAAGAGGTAAATAATTTCATTTACTAAAATTTAAAAAAAAACTAAATTAAATTCATGGAATTGCATAGAGTACGGGTCAAACACCAAACTAGGCTGTATGGACTTAGTTTCCCTTGCCTTCCCTAAAATAGAAAAAATGAACGAAAAAGTTATATTCTTTCGAAAATTCCGCGGCCATAGGAAAATATTTTTTAGATTATTTCTGTTTATTTATACTTTCCTCATATTCAAAATGAAAAGTAGAGTGTTTACTTCGGGCGTATGGACCCATAACAGTCTCGAACTATCGGCGCCCCACTTCGTTCGTGCGCCAAAACACTCGACTGTTATGGGTGCCATACATCCCTTGCTAAACAATCTCTATCAACCTATCTACTATTTATTTTATTTTTTAACTTGCAGTGTATGTATGTATGTATGCATGCATCTTGCAATCTTGCAAGCTTAATTTGACCCACTTCCCAGTGTCCGATTCAGCTGAAATTTCGTATGCAAGTTTGGTTTAGATGACAATACAATACCTATTGCAGTACAGTCAGCAAAAAAGCTTGTCATAAAAATATATTTTTTACTAAAAACTTATTTTATTTCACCCATATGTTTGTAGGTTCCCTGATGTCATAAAAACATCTGAACAAGGGGCCAATTCTGCTAACGTTAAGTCATAATCGTGTCTCAATCTCAATCGTGTTTCAATTGTAGTTCAATTGTAGTGCTTTTTTACACACTAGTTACAAGAAATGTGTACTTTTTTCACCATACTACTGATGGTCACACCACACACTACATTCACATCACATTATCCATACTAGAAAGTGTGTTTGTTTGTTTGTTTGTTTGTTTGTCCGTCTTTCACGTCAAAACGGAGCAACGGATCGACGATATTTTCGGTATGGAGATAATTTGAGAGCTGGAGAGTAACATAGGCTACTTTTTATCCAGGAAAATTATAAAATAAAAATGGTAATTTTGTATAGAAAACCGTTAAACTGTCATACTTCACACAACTGTCATTTCTTAGCCGCATCCAAAGAGAAGGTATGTCAAAGAGTATGTAATCCAAAGATATTATAATTTAATATCTTTGATGTAATCACTGACATTTTTGCCGCTTAGGATTTTTTTTTAATAAGTGACATTGTGTCAGGCCGGTGATACGAAGTTCGTGTCCAATAAAATTTATATGGCAAAACAACGTTTGCCGGGTCAGCTAGTTTTTAATAATCTCAACCAAAAGACTGCAAAACTTTAATTACTCAATACATTAAACTTTACCCTCTTACTTATAAACGTGGTGTATAGTTACACCTGGTGTAAATTTGTTGTCGTCTCCGTTTTCATTTTAGACAACATATAAGTGACAACAAGATTTACACCGGGTGTAACTTTACACCACGATTATTAGTAAGGGATTTAATTTTTATATTGTTTATTCCAGTGGACATAACAGGAGTAAAAGACCTAACAGGAGTACCTACAGTTTTTACATTTATGACAGTAGAAACAAACAAATTACAGCCTAATCTTTCGAGATCACTCGAAAGCATAATTCACGATGGTAGTATTTCATTAACGTTTAATTTTATCAAAAAGATTCTGCGCTAGGTTATTATAAGAGGCGTTCACGGGGCGATGTGGTCAAAATGGTAGCTCGGCCATGTAGGTACTATTATTTATTCTGTGGCTCGGCGCGAGCACGAGACGGTGCGCGCGCGCAGCAAACGTGCCGTCTTCGTCCGCATGCACGTTCAGCCAGCGCGCGTCGAAGTCAACAACTATATGAATGCTCAAACCAACGTACTCTCAGTGTCGATGTAAGGCGGCATAAGCACCGCGCTGTAGGAAGCATTGACAGCGATGTGGTCGAAGCGGTTCGGCGCGAGAACGAGAAGGCGCGCGTGCGCAGCCAACGTACCGTCGTCGTCCGCATGCACGTTCAGCCAGCGCGCCTCGAAGTCAACAACTATATGAATGCTCAAACCAACGTACTCTCAGTGTCGATGTAAGGCGGCATGAGCACCGCGCTGTAGGAAGCATTGACAGCGATGTGGTCGAAGTGGCGGTTCGGCGCGAGAACGAGACGGCGCGCGTGCGCAGCCAACGTACCGTCGTCGTCCGCATGCACGTTCAGCCAGCGCGCCTCGAAGTCAACAACTATATGAATGCTCAAACCAACGTACTCTCAGTGTCGATGTAAGGCGGCATAAGCACCGCGCTGTAGGAGGCGTTGACGGCGATGTGGTCGAAGTGGCGGCTCGGCGCCAGCACGAGACGGCGCGCGTGCGCAGCCAACGTACCGTCGTCGTCCGCATGCACGTTCAGCCAGCGCGCCTCGAAGTCAACAACTATATGAATGCTCAAACCAACGTACTCTCAGTGTCGATGTAAGGCGGCATAAGCACCGCGCTGTAGGAGGCGTTGACGGCGATGTGGTCGAAGTGGCGGCTCGGCGCCAGCACGAGACGGCGCGCGCGCGCGGCCAGCGTGCCGTCGTCTGCGTGCACGTTCAGCCAGCGCGCGTCGAAGTAGGATCCTGGTGAGCCGTCGCCACCGCTCGCTGATAAAGCTGCTGCTTCTGCACTGTCCATGATGCGCTGTAACAAAATATGAGGTTATAAAATACAGTCAGTATTCAATAATAGTCTAAATCAGATCCAGAATGTAAGATTTTGTTGAGTTGCTAAGATAAATAAAAACAAAACTTAAAGTATGCCTAATGTTCACTAATACCACTACTGTAAAGAGGAAAGATTTTTTTGTCAGATTTTATTGGATAAACTCAAAAACTACTGGACCGATTTTAAAAGTTCTTTTACCAAAAGAAAGCTTCGTTAGTCTCGAGTATTATAGGCTATTTTTATCCCGGTATTTCCACTGGAAAGGGAACCACGCGGGTAAAACCGCGGGGAACCATCACTATCTCATTATAAATACAAAATTTCAATTGAATGAATGATAATAAGTTTCCTCTAAGTAGGTAATACAAAGTTCATTGTAATGAAAAGTTCAACAGATACCAATATTGTATTACATTTAGCAGAGTTTGAATAAAATTGGTTTGAAGAAAACGGGGCTATTACTTGTGACCTAGATAACGGCGCAAGAGCAAACAGAAACGCTATCAAAGTTTGTGAACGCTCGCGGAATGAAATAAGCTCTAGATCGCTTCGCAAGTATTTGATTAGGTGCGAATCGAACTTTGTTTATTGCCCATTATTACGTAAATCCACTAGTGTTTTATCCCCTGAAGAAAGGTTTTGATGAACTTTTGTTTAGTATGGAGTTATCGCTTTTATTTAGTTTTTTGCATGCAGATATTACGCGTTTATGCGAAATGGTAAGTAGGTAATGAAAGTAGATGCCTGTATGTCTAATTAAACAGACATCCTAGGTATAAGACAAATGGTTTTAAAAAATAATCTTCGAAAACAACGTATTTGGCTTTTAAAATAACTTTCTGCACTAAGGATAGCGTTTGTAAAACCGAAAACAAGAATGAAACTACGAACGTAATTAAGATAAGATTTATGACTCATTCTTCCGTAAAAAGCATGCAAGATGTTACTATATTGGGATAAGAACTACCGCCCCGGGAGACGGGTGATTCTATCGAATAATTACAAAATATGCTGGAAATAATAATAATAAATAACTTTTTACAATCACACCAATTAATATCTAAGCCCAGCCCATGTAAATTTCATTAAGAAACTGTGTCATGGAAAACTTGATAACGGACAAATATATAGTTACTTAAATACTTTTTGTTCGTAAATACATACTTGAATACAGACTAAGACAAATAGACATGTCCATGCACACAAATATTTGTCTTGTTCGGGGATCGAACCCGAGACCTCTGGCGCAGAAGGCATGTATCCTACCCCTGCGCCAAATCGGCCGTCAATACTAAATGTCATAAAATACAACCAAATTACACCTAACTTTCAAAAGTAGGTAAGTAAGTCATCATTTATTTGAACATGGTTACATATCAATCTTAAAAATACAGTAATTCTATCGAAAATTCGATTTACAAATATTTAATGTGTGGAAACTTGAAATAAGCAAGAATTTCTACAACTAAGCACGCGCTACGCTTACAACGGAACCACAACGATCGAGGGGGCAAAGGCGGCACCACAAAGAGTCAACGGATAAAAGCCTTAAAGACAATCGCAGGCAATTAGGCGTCGCACAAGCGGCCGATCGATCGCCCTTTGTCCTGCCCGATGCCCCCGCGTCGATGAAAAATGACAAATATAATCTGTGCTGACGCCGCGCCTCCTTTACGATGCCCCGGCTGAAGGCCAGGTCCGGTGAAAGTTCTAGAAAAAGTCCTTTACTATGCCTTTGAATTTCATGTGAACGATTTATTAGGGGCGAGTCTTCGACAAGACAATAAAGATATGTATGGTACCTACCTATGTTATATAATATCGCTTGGTAAGATAGCTCAATTTGTTAAACGAAATTTACAAATCTTTGGTACCTACCTACTCAGAAATGTGGTTTAACTTGAAGTAATATGGGATAATTGCAAGCTTAAAGTCTGACTAACAGTCCAACTTCTAAAGGGATTGCGTATCCCTTAAAATCAGGGTCTATTCTATTCATTTTGTCAAAAGAGGGCTTAAGGTTATCTTCATGTATGGTTTGTTTGTACGACATAAAAGCGTTCTTACCTACTTGTTTTTCTAGGATTGATGTAAAGTAATATCGGTTGCTACGCAAGACGAATAGAATTCCAGCTTTAATATTCAATGATGATTCAACAAATATGTTGTGACAAACGAAAATAGTTTAGGGACTACAATTTCTCAAAAGCACTTTTTTTTAAGTTTAGAAAGAATAACATCAATATTACTTTTAAAGATAAATTACTCACAACATTTATGTTAACAAGACTGGAAAATTAAAGTCATTTCATTACGAAAACATCTTATGATTTTATTTATTTAAAAAGCAGCAACACAACAAAGGAGCTCTTGAAAACAAGTTATAAATGAGTGTTTTTAGTTAGAGAGACGAAATAGCCATCGGAGGAACTGGCAACTGGGAGCGAAGTAATTAAAACTAGCGCTAGCGTCCTTGCCGTAGCCGCTTCCCCACTTCCCCGCTGTAGCCGGTACCCCGCGCTGTAGCCCGCGTCGTAGCACCTCCCCGCTTTTCCGCGTCTCTGACTCTGGCCCACACTGCACCGCACACCGCTCCGGTTTGTGGTAGTGCGCTTCTTAACTATGGCTGCAGAATCTTGATGTGCATACAAAACCCGCAGTGTATAACAAATCACGCCGCATCTCCGTCCGGTGGTACGGAAACAGGAGGCAGTGTGCCAACCGCATACTTCGGACCATACGAATTCTCAACGCTGGATGCAAGGATTCAATTCAAATATAAAAAAAAACTAGCAATGTTAATGGAAACCTTTCTACATTTTGCATGCTACAGAATAGAAGGAACAGAACTTTATTTTTATTATTTAATTAATTTCCTATTGTAACGAAAAAGAAAATTTAAAATACCTAACTGATTAAGGGGAAGTCAAGATTAGTTAAGTAAGTTAAGTTAGCTTGAACTAATCATACAATTGTCTAACAGTTTTTCTCAATTCAAAGTAAAAACTACGGCAAAGTCTTTTCACCTGTAACACCATCCTAATACAAGTAACACTGAATACGATCTACGCCATTAAGATGGCGATGAAAAGCCTTCTTATTACAATACTTAGTGGTGGTCGTAAATGCGGCGTCTTTCTATTTTGTTTCGGCCACAGTTTCATTAAGTGCGAAATGTAGGCGTCGTTTTTTGCCGGCGCCCCGCAGCTCGCAATCCCCGATTTTTCAACTTTATTGTCGGCCCAAGTTTGCGAGTCCGACGGCTGTTCATACTTATTATACCGCCTCCTTTCTTGCATCTTATTATGCGATATATAAGACTAGAATCGAGGTAATGTGCGCGGTGGGTATCGTATTCCGTTTTGTGCTTTTTTATACTGAAAGTCGTAGGGCAGTTTTGTTACGCTGTATAATAATAAGTACTTAGGTTGTTTTTATAAAACAATTTATGATGTTTTTGTTATGTTTATTAATTTTGTAGGTATTACTTTGTAGTGTTGCTATCAAAGTAGACCTTGATTAATTTTAAAGCTTCGTGAATTCTATACAGACGACTGGCAAGTCGGATCTATCCTTCACTCGTAGACGCTTCATTATTAGTTTCAGTGCGGTTATAACAATTCGCAACTGTATTTAACTGTTATATTATTCAGGCCATTCAATTAACACTGTGTCTCGGCGAGGTACTAACTAATTTCAGTGCAGAGCGAGCGTGCTGCGACTTTACACAGATATGTTTCCATTAGTTTGCACTCCGCATCACTGGGATATACATGTACTGCACTCAACATCAGTTGAATTTTAAAAGTACCTATACTATCTTTGGTGCATAAATTAACTCTTCTAATTTAATATTCTTTCTTAATTGCAATGGCGATCAATAAATTGCTCAATGAAAAAAAAATGTGATTTGGAGCCTCAGAGAAGCTGTAGCCAAAGTTGAAACTTCTTATAAATCGTATACATAAATGAACAAAGTTCAAGATTTAATTTTGCCCGCACAAGCACACATTTGAGACTCGAGTGAAAGCTAGAAAAACGCGCACCTACCCTGTCGGCACTTAAGGCGCTACTCGGAAAAAGTATGGACTCTTTGATATAAAACTATAGGACGGTTAGAGTTGTTATAAATCTGGTAATAAGATATATATTTCTTCATACCTTTATCTAGAATCGTATAGTTTCAGAAACACGATTTTATGGTTTTGGCTCGACACTTTTTATTTTCGAAAATACCTCTAAAAAAATAAGAAATATCAAGATTATTCTTAAATGGGGATACATATACTATTGAAAATTGGTTTAATTAGTGGACACCAATCATATTTAGGATCGTATAGAAGCATTTTTAAAAAATCGCTATAGTTTTTGAATACGAAGTGATTTTGTGTTTTTTTGCGTAATCGGAAAAATCGGTCTCGCTCCCGCGCGCGTCGTTTTCTCATTGCTATCTCGCTTTAGCATAATTTTTCCGAGTATCGCCTTAAATATGAACGCAGCCTAGCTTCATACAAATATAATTAATTTCAATTAGCCAAAGCAAGATCGAATTTTGTATTTTTTATGGCTGAAGTCTCGTATTCATGTTCTTATACACGTTATAAAAGTATTGTATGTTTGCCTCGTGTTTGGTTACAAAGCTAATTAAAGAAGTGTTTGCATTGTTAGAAAAATATTAGTATCACGATATATTTTTATTGAAACTAGTCCTAAGTTCCATTGAGAATGCCTCGTTGCAGGTGGTTGCCCGCACAAGCACGCACTCGAGACTCGAGTGACAGCTAGTAGAACGCGCACCTACCCTATGTCGGCACTTAAATATGAACGCAGCCTAGCTTCATACGAATATAATTAAGACCAATTAGCCAAAGCACGCTTGAATTTTGTATCTTTTATGGCTGAAGCCTCGTTTTATTATCTCGTGGCACTTGACGCGCAACATGATGAGCACCATGCTGCTCTACATGTTGAGGGACAAGGCGAGTCATGATGCGCGTAATAGCTAAAGATTTTAAATGTGAATGAACATAAGGCCTTGCCACCATTTCCACATTTAAGTTAGTATTATGAATGAAATGTAAACACACTTAAAAGTGTATTATATGATTATTTTTACTTTTTTGGATTCACAATGCAATTTTTAATATTGAAAATGAAGTATTAGAAAAGTCGACCCGTCTTACAATTAGCTCTCACATTCAGAACATTCGCCCGGAAAGTGAAAGGTCGTGGGTTCGAGTCCCATTGGCCTAGTATTGAGACAGGTCAATTTTTTCTAATACTTCATTTTCAAAGTGTATTTCAAAGTGTATGAAAATCGAAACAAAACTTACGGAATATTTTTTAATTTTCTATCCAAGTTTTAACACTTAATTAAAGCGCTATTAATTATACATATCAGCAATTTCTTTTTTCGTTTATTACATCTGCGATTCCCTTTCATTTGGGGAGCGTGTCGGTACATTTTTTAAGTCATTAAGTGGCAGTAACGACAGTGATATTGTTAAGCTGTCATTACGATTTATGTGGCTAATAGTTAGTGGTTCGTAAAATTGCCGCGTACGGAAACACGATAAATCATTTGGATAAGGCCGGTAGTGGCCGAATTCATCGGACCGTGAATTTAATACAATTTGTACACACATAATTTTAGTAAGCTACAATTTTTGAGTTTTTATCGGCTAGAATCTTTTGCTTATAATTTTCTATTTGACCTCATAGATAGTACTTTATTACCTAAGATTTACTTACAAAAAAAACGGATTTTCAATACTTGTCGCTTTTTAACAAGTCAAGTTTTTGCCAAGCACGATAAAATTAATGATGATGATGATGTAATAATCAAAATACTAATCTCTCTCTCAGAATACCTACAGGATACAGAATAGGAGCTTGTACAGCCAGCGGGAGCACATCAAAAATCCACGTATTAACCGTGGCCCCACCATTTAGCCCCACTGGTGGGTCTACGGTTAAATTTTTTTTCCCGTAGACCCACTGCAATAGAGTTTTATATTATGCATTTCAATGTGTCAGTTTCCGTGGGTACACGGGTTATTGCCTCAGGTAATTTCTTTCCCCGTACACCCCACTGCACTAGGCATATGCCAAATATTCATTTTTTATGCTTTTATGTAAGTACTGTTACTGTAGTTTCACCGCAATGCCCCACTTAACATAAAATTAAATAAAAACAAAAATATAAAAACTTATATTATTAAACAAAATATAGGTTCTCCTTTATACCCCAAAGAAAAGAAAAATCTAGTTAATTACTTAATTAGTATAAGTTCGTAAGTAAAATATTATATAAATACAAATTAAAATATACTTTTATAAAAAATATTATTTACAGGGGACCAAGGTTAAAGTCAGTCTTGTTTCAATTCCGTAGTCCCACTGTGAAACAGTGGGTCTACGGGGAATTAAAATTACCTATGGACCCACCAGTGGGTCATAGTGGTGGGGCCATCTATTCATGAAGTTTCGTTTTGTATTTGATGTAGGTCTACTAATGTTGTGTTGATCTTAGAGGTAGTAATCGTAGATTATATGGTCTATCTAGAACTAACAAACACGTTTTATTTAATAGGTATAATTCACTTAAAAGAAGTGACTTAATGAGTCACACCAACACATCAAAATATGACTATAAAAATTACTGCAATTAATGCGCGTACTCGTGTAAGTACTAATAGTTTTTGTTTCATCGAAATCTGGCCAGGATTTCCAAAGATACAGCGTTGTAAAGTTTCACCAGCTTTTGAAAATTTGCTTTCCTTGCGCGCTATTGCGATGACGTCATCAGTGATGTACCGTGCCCGGGCACGTTCCCAAGGACTGGAAATTTTGCCGGCAGCGTTGCCGGCAGTGTCCCAAAGTTCCCAGCAATATTCCCAAGCAGCATTTTGTAGATGAATATTTTACCATGCAACACAATTGAAAATAAGACTTTAAAACTGTTTGATTATATTGAATTACGTAATAAATAGCCACCAACATCAGAGGTAAGCACATATGAAACGAAAAACAGTTTGATATACAATGGTTTATTTTTTTATTCAACAAACTAAGAAAACAAAACAAAATAATCTTGCCATAATTATCAACAAATTATAAAATTGTAAGACACAGAAGAAAAATACATTATTTATTTATATAATTTAACAAAACGACAAAAAGTCTACTGGGAATTTTGGGCAATATTCCCAATGTGCCCGGAAATTTCCCGGGCACATTGGGAGTGAAAAATTGCCGGCAGTGGCAATATTCCCAGGCGTACATCACTAGACGTCATGTCGCACTGACATCTCCGTTTGCGGCTGTTGCGGGTGATTTCCGTCTAACTGTACCTACATAGAGTTCGTCTGTGCGCAATCTTCGCGCAACTCGTGCGTTTTTGACGCTAGTTACAGTACATTTTCTTCGTTCTAAGGTTATGGTATATGATTAGTATTCAATTTCGACCGCGCGCAGGCGCACTCTGAAACTGTCACCTACTATCGATACCGAAAGACATTTATCCCACAAACTTATCTGACCCAGTGGTGGAGGCGCCACTAGCAGTATAAAATTATCGAAATGTCTGTCAGTTTTTAGGGTGCATATTTAACTACCAAGTCAGTTAAGGTTGTAAGTACATTTTATTTTGACGGTTGCTATATGTATTGACAGAATCCCGCCCGCCATTACGAAAGTTGATTTAATTTATTATTCACGAAAATAAAACATTATTTGAAGGTGTTTTTTCACATGGGCTCAATACAAAATTTCTTAAACATTTCATTGATCGACTAAGTACCTATAAGAAAAATAAATAAATTTATTACGAAACCGTGAGAGCGCAACTATATAGCCAAAGGATTCTATGTAGGTATACGGAAGTGCGACGTGACGTCACACGTTAATGCCATTGGTTCACCCAAATTTTCCTCGGAGGCCGTACTTAACGTTTAATATCTCAGTCATTTTTGAAGATAGGAAAAAAATAAAAACAGATTCTTTTTTCTCGAGTTACATATTTTTTAGATATGCTGATAACAAAAATCATTGGTGTGACTCAATGATGAAATAATAAATTCTCAAACTTCAGCCTATAGCTCTAGCTCTATTTATAGGAATCGTTGAATCGCGAATTGTACCGCAGCCGCGAGAATAGCAGTTCGTTGATAGCAATTTAAATGTTATTAATTTCGTTCTGACTAATTTATCACAATTTTTTAATCACAATTTTAATCAATTTTTTTTTAGATTTCATTTTGGCTTACATTGAGTAACAAATTATCCATCCGAACCTTCGCATTCACATTGTAATAATTATTATTGAAAAAGTGAAGTTGAAGTAATTTAGAATAAATCGACCCGTCTCACAACCAGCTCCGATGGGACTAGAACCCACGACCTTTCGCTATCCGGGCGTCTGCTCTAACCACTGAGCTACGGAGTCATTTCGTCAACTTTCCCGCGAGAGCTAGATATTTTTCTGGAGTAAAAAGTAGGCTATATGCTTTAATAGATTATAAATATATCTCTATGCCAAATTTCATTTAGATTCGTTCAGCCGTTTTGCCGTGATTGAGTAACAAACATCCAAACTTTCGCATTATTATACTCGCAATACTAGGTAGTAAGATAAGATTAGTAGTAGAGAAGGAAGATTTTGAATAAACGTAACGTTACCTCCTTAACATTTTTCAAATAAAATTAGTGGAAATTTCTTCTAGCTTAACAAAAAAACGAATCCAATACGACTTATGTCAGAAATATGCGACTTTGTCTCATTTTTCGACAAGAGTAGAGGCTAACTCGGAAAATGTTTTCGGCTAACATTTATTAGTCGCTTCAGCTCGATACGGAGCGGTCGTTCAACTTTGCCCTTTGCTTCTTGCAAGGGTTGTCCGCTTCTCATGTATTACAGAACAAGGATAGTTCCGAATTTTTAGGTCCTATGATATTAGTGTCTCACAAAAACTTCTCGGCGACCACCACTTGGATGTATAGTGCAGGATTCTTGCACTTTCCCATATCTATAACTAATCGTCTGGCTGGCGGCTCGGCATTCACGCGTAAGGGCTTATTACACTTGGCTAAATTAAGCATACATTGCTTGTTTTGATTGCATCACTTGCTACAAATGAGCTCAAAGAAAGCAATGTATGCTTAATTAGATGCTGAATTTAGCCAAGTGTAATAAGCCCTGTAGACTGTTATAAAATAGTGCTGTAATCGATAATATTAACAAAAAATCGGCCAAGTGCGACTCGGGCGAGCCCGAGTCGTCATGAAGGGTTCCGTACCTACTTAACGTACCGATTACGTACACCTAGTAAAAATACAACTATTTTTCGCCAGAAAAAAATTACTTTGTTTTTCATAGTGTTCGTATGAATGACAATAGTAGATTGTACAACAAGTGCATAAAACGTGCCATCTTACGGCGAGGGTGGAAGGTAAAGACTTCGCCATATTGGCGGGAATACTTTCTTTTTCTTTTTTTTAATACGTGGCATTGGCAGCACAGCATTAGATCGTAATCCATAATGCTTTTGAAATACTTATTTCTTAGAAAACTCATTAATTTTGCCTAGTTTTATTAAACTACTAAAGTTTAACATGGATTATGAACAAAATTTAAACAAAATGAATGAAATAAACATGAAAACAGAATGAAATAATAAGTTTATTTTACGAAGTTTAATTGCGTGTGTGGCTGTTTACTTGACGATCTTTGTCTTAAAGTCTGAGACTTAGACGAAGATTTTACTTTATGCACTAGAGCATAAAAAGCGATTTTATGCAGCCTATACCCAACATAAACACGAACTTTACGAGCATGAGTGAAAAGTTATATTTGCGGTTTTCGAAAATGTAAAAACTTGTAAAACCTACTTAGCTGTGATAGTTTTTTTTTAATTCACAAACGGATGCCTCAATCAAAAAATTGTCTTCATAAACCCACAATATTTTTGAAATGGCTATCCAACGACACCCAGTATATATGTCGCAGCCATCTGGTTAAATCCGCCATTCAATTAAATGCCTAGGCCGATCGTTTTTTCCTTAAGCTATTTTATCTTCCCATAAGTTCCTAGATTCACAAAAAAAATAACCACGAAATTATAAAAAAATAATTTCTAACCTATCACGTGTTCCACAGGACTTCCGAGGGGTACATGCTGCCATACTTAACCATCCGCCGGATTTAACCATCCGCCTGCGACATAAATATAAGTAGACAAGAAAAAAATTACATCCCCTCTTCACGTGAAGGGGAGGAAACCTAAAAATTTTTTTTTTACATAATTCTACTGCACCACTTTGTCGTTGTGATTACTATGTATATTTATGCCAAATTACAGCTTTCTAGTACTAAGAGTCCATGAGCTAGACTGGGGACAGACAGAAAGACGGACATGGCGAAACTTAAGGGGTTCCTTGATGACTACGGAACCCTAAAAATGAATATTATGCGGTTGAAAATTTAATAAAGTGTGATAGCGAAAACTATGTAGACTGAAGCCGGTCAGCAATGATTTTCATACTTTACTTTACTTTACTTTACTTTATATTGGTTACTTATTTGAAAAAATAACGTGGCAACCCTGTCTACCTACTCCTACGCTCTTTATATGTCGGCTTCATAGAACATTTCATAGGTGCTGTAAGTTTTGAAATATCGGAGAAATAGTGAAAAGGTTTAATCATCCAGTATTCCTTATTAAAAGAGCGAGAAGTTTAATTAATTTTATGTTAACATTTATTACGAATATCCGTGGTCATTATGTGTAGAAGGAGAATCATTATGTTTTACGTAAAAGAACTTTTCATCAAAAACGAATTATGAAAATGTTGAAAATCTTAATGGGTATGAAGCAATTTTAATTTCAGTTTTTCTTGAAATAAAAATAAAATTAATAATTTTAAGCTACCCCAACACAAAAAAAATCTATAAAGTAAATGAAATAAATTTCTCTCCCGGTCGGGGAACCCCCAAGAGAGAGAAATTAATTTTATATACTGTTTTCGTTTTTTTAGTGGCGTAGTAGTGGGTATGTTTAAATTTATTATATTTAATTTTAAATTATTTTTCAAATTCTTCATTTTCAATGTTTTCAATTTAGTTTTTTTTTTATATTACGCTCAAATTTTTGTAAGTAAATCCCCATTACACGTGTAAGATTACTACTGCACCAAACTAACTAGAGCTGATGACCTTGAAACGTGGCAACAGATCTTTCGAAAACCATTTAACCAACTGACAGACCCCATAAAAATTTTAGCCATTTATAATTCTCACCGAATGAACTAGTACAATGAACGATTCACCAATGCATCGCTTGCGTTTCCTGCAGTTCACCAAATAATTGTTAGACCGTAGTACCATTGACATTATGTACAATTTCCTACTCCGCTTTTGACCGCAGAGATCATTGTCCTATCATGGAAAATAATACAATAAGGTAAGTAAGTTTTTTTGAATTGTTTTTGTAAATTTAGAAAATAAATTAAATAAAAAAAAAGTGAAAATGTTTATTTAATTATTGATAAAAAAATAAATAAATTAGCAAACATTAGTAAACAATATAATAAAAAAAACCGGCCAAGAGCGAATCGGACTCGTGCACCGAGGGTTCCGTACCATCATAATATAACTACGGTCTAACATTCATTTGGTGAACTGCAGGAAACGCAAACGATGCGTTGGTTCGCGTAAGTGTATTTATTCTTTGGCGTTGGTGAAACGTTCATTGGTCTGTAGTTCATCATCATCATCATCATGTCAGCCGAACGACGCCCACTGCTGGGCATAGGCCTCCTCCAAGGATCTCCACAACGATCGGTCCTGCGCTGCCCGCATCCAGCGGCTTCCCGCGATCTTGACCAGATCTTCGGTCCACCTTGTAGGGGGCTTGCCCACGGAACGTCGTCCGGTACGCGGTCGCCATTCGAGAACCTTTCCGCCCCAACGGCCATCGGTTCTCCGCGCTATGTGTTCCGCCCACTGCCACTTCAATGATGCAATCCTTCGAGCTATGCCGGTTGTTTTAGTTCTCCTGCGGATCTCATCATTTCTGATTCGATCGAGCAGGGAAATACCAAGCATCGCTCTCTCCATTGCTCGCTGGGTGACTTTGAGCCTTCTTATGAGACCCATAGTAAAAGACCACGTCTCACTTCCATAGGTCATTACTGTAGTTCATAAATGGGTAAAATTTTTATGGGATCTGTCAGTTGGTAAAATGGTTTTCGAAATCATGGAAGGAGGTCATACCCTGGTCATGTCAGTAATGTGGGTAGTTGTGTTGTGATTTGTTGGGTATGTCTTACGTAAATTAATAAAGTCAGTCTGAGCTCGACCACCGTCTTTGATTGCCGTCCGTCCCTAACATGACATGGCGCAGTCGGTAGTAGTATAAAATCGAACAAAATGGAGTCGTACTGCAGCCACCGCGACCGTTCAATTTTGAAAATAATTTAACTAATATTACGTCAGGAAATTTGTGTACGGAGTGGGAAAAGTGGAAAAAATCATTTAAAGTGTACTATGAAGCATGTGAATTGGCGAAAAAAGACGCCAAAGTGCAGATTAATATTTTATTACATGTGATCGGAGATAAATGTCGCGAGGTGTACGACCAATTTCAAGAAGATTTCACGACTGTAACGCAGTTATTGAACAGATTTGATGCATTTTTTGTACCAAAAAAGAATTTAGCAGTGGAACGTCAAAAATTCTTTAAAAGAGATCAACGTGATGAGGAGTCGGTGGAGCAATACGTTTTTGAATTGAATAAAATTGCTGCAAAATGTGATTTTAAGAGCTTGAGAGACGATCTTGTGTGCAGTAGATTGATATGCGGAATAAAGGACGTCGCGCTGTCCGAGCGATTATTACGAGAACCAGATATAAAATTATCAAAAGCTTTAGATATTTGTAGTTTGGCCGAGATGTCACGCATGCAAGCATTAAATATCAAGTCTGAAAACTATAATCAGCATGTTCACGCACTAAGTCGAGATTCAGAAAACAATGAGGAGAATAACCTACATTTAATCAAAAAACGGTACGGTACAAACGAGCGAGCATCAACGTCGCAGCGAAGGTCAGCCGCGCCGCTACAAAGACACGAACGAGCGAACGGTTCACTCACTATGCGCGGAAGCAACACTTCGGCGATAAATTCATCGGGTCGCCAAAACTCGAGTACATTTAGTTATTCGCGTAAACCGGAGCAGCGAGGTGTGTGCAGAAACTGTGGCAATGTACATAGGAAATATGAGTGCACCGCGTACGGACAAAGGTGTAACAGGTGCAATCGTGTTAATCATTTTGCAAGGATGTGTAGGACCGGCCGCGGTCGTGTGTACGCAGTAGAGGAGGATTCCACCGATCAGGTAATACACCATGTTAACACTCGTAATTCAAAAGATGATTGGTTAGTAGAATTAGTGATAAATAATGTACAGGTCAGTTTTAAGCTGGATACTGGAGCTGATGTGAACGTTTTACCAAAAAGTTTCTTAAGCATCTTGAATTTATCAGAACAAAACCTTACAAGTTCGTCTGTAAAACTACGGGGCTATTCAGGTTCTAGCATTCCAGTTCTAGGAAAATGTTATTTGAAAACTTCATACAAAAATAATATATACTTTATAAAATTTATTGTTGTTGATGTATCATCACCACCTGTCTTAGGTAGACAATCCTGTGAAGAGTTACAATTGATAAAAAGGATTATGACTGTTAATACATTAAATAGCAGTGAGACCATTTTAGATGAATATTCGGACGTGTTCACCGGCATGGGTTGCCTTCCCGGTGAGTACAAAATACAATTATCTAAGATTACTCAATGGGAAGACTCAGCGCAAAATATTGATATTAAGATTTCAGGAATAAATGATTTTTTATTTATTTTATTATTTTACAATTAAGGGAAGATGCTCAGCCCGTTATTCACGCTCCTCGAAAGTTGCCTATTGCTTTAAGAGATCAAGTCAAAACTAAATTATTAGAGATGCAGCGTGATGGTATAATTGCAAAAGTTGAGGGCCCAACGGATTGGGTAAATAGCATGTTAGTAGTAAAGAAACCCAATGGAGATTTACGCATTTGCCTTGACCCCCGTGATCTCAACAAAGCTATTAAAAGAGAACATTTTAAATTACCTTCTTTTGAGGAAATCACTGCTAATCTTTCAGGATCAAAATATTTCAGCACTTTAGATGCTAAACAAGGATTTTGGCAGGTTAAATTGCATTCTACTGATTTGTGTACATTTAATACAGTTTTTGGCAGGTTTAAATTTTTAAGAATGCCATACGGTATCACTTCAGCTTCGGAAATTTTTCATAAACGTTTATATGAACACTTTGATGATATAGAAGGTGTAGTTCTTTTTGTAGATGATTTATTGATTCACGGCCCTAATAAAAAAATACACGACGAGCGGTTGAGATTGCTATTAAAAAGGTGTAGAGAAATAAATATAAAACTCAACAGAGAAAAATGTAAAATTGGTTTAACTGAAATAAAATATTTAGGTCACAAGATCACAAAAAATGGCATTTATCCGGAAGACTCGCATTTAATTGCTATCAAAAACATTTCAAGGCCCCAATGTGTTAAGGATGTAGAAAGATTCTTGGGTATGGTAACATATGTTAGTACTTTTATACCAAACTTATCCGATAAAACATATTTTTTGCGTGAATTACTAAAAAAGGATGTGGAATGGCATTGGAACGAAATGCATGAGAAATGTTTTAATGACATTAAACAGTTTTTAATTAGCCCGCCAATATTGCAATATTACGATCTAAATAAACCTATTGTTATATCAGTAGACGCCAGCAAAAATGGATTGGGCGCCTGCTTAATGCAAAATAATTTGCCAGTATGTTACGCTTCAAAATCCCTTACTAAGACAGAACAATCTTACGCACAAATTGAAAAAGAACTGTACGCGTGTGTATTTGCCTGCGAGAGATTCTATACGTATATATATGGCCGATCGGACATAACAATCGAAACCGATCATAAGCCATTAGTAAGTATTATAAACAAACCGTTAGCGAGCGCGCCGGCGCGTCTACAGCGCATGTTAATGCGACTGCAACCTTATTCTTTTAAACTTGTGTACAAACCGGGCAAGTATTTGTTTATTGCTGACGCGTTATCTCGCGCAGTGGCCCCCGGCGATGTGTGCGTATCGAACCAGCCGCGAGATCATCTCGATGCGCAAGCACAAGTGTGTGCGTTATCTGCGGTGAACCCATTAACTGACTCACATTTTCTTGAAATACAAAAGTGTACTAAACAGGATGATGAACTACAAGAACTGATAAAGGTAATAAAACAGGGATGGCCTATTGAAAAAACAAAAGTGAGTGATAAAATTAGGTGTTATTGGGATAGTCGAGATGAACTAACAATTAATTTTGGTATTGTTTGGAAGAGTAATAGAGTTGTTATTCCGAAATGCATGCGAAAAAATATGATAAGAAAAATTCATATAGGCCATCTCGGTATAGAAAAATGTAAGCTTAGGGCCCGTGAGATAATGTTTTGGCCTAATATGAGTTCACAGTTACAGGATTATTTGTCACAATGTCAAGCTTGTTTAACGTATAAAAAACAAAACACAAAAGAGACTTTAATACCGCATGAGATTCCCAATAGGGCCTGGTGTAAGGTAGGAATAGACATTTTTCATTTTGGAAACAATTCGTTTTTATTAGTAATTGATTATTTTAGTAAATTTATTGAAATAGCCAAATTAAAGTCGCTAACGTCACAAAGTGTAATAAACAAACTCAAACGTATTTTCAGTCGGCAAGGTATTCCAGAAACTGTTGTATCTGATAATGGCCCAGAATTTTCTTCAAATAGTTTCTTCGAATTCTCCCAGAAGTGGAAATTTCAACATTTGACGTCATCTCCGAGGTATCCTCAATCTAATGGTCAGGTTGAACGCGCTGTACAAATTATAAAAAACATTATGAAAAAGACAAACCATGATAATACAGATTTTGATTTAGCAATGTTAGAATATTTGAATACTCCGATTAGTAACGAAATAGGTTCGCCTGCCGAATTATTATACAATAGGAAATTACGTAGTATACTTCCATGCAAACCATCTTTGTTTATACCAAAAATAAAACAAAACACACATAATAAATTAAAATGTCGCCAACAACAGATGAAACGGCACTATGACAAAGGTGCAAGAAATTTGAAACCTTTATTTATAGGTCAAAAGGTTAGGGTCAGAATAAACAAAGATTGGATACATGGTAAAGTAATCGGTTTCAAGGGTCTCAGATCTTATTTAGTCAGAATAAGTCAAACTGGAAATGTTCTAAGACGCAATAGGAAACATTTAATAATTGACAACAGCCCCGGTGAGTCACCAATGCGTACCGATTATGATGATTTAGTCCAAAACGGAATCAACATCAGCTCCAGCGTTGCGCCGCCTGTACAACAGTTACATAACGACAACTCTAATTATTATCGTACTCGTTTTGGCAGGACAGTGACAAGACAGACCTCCTGATCGGTGGGGTTACCCCACAGCTGCATCTGCGGCAGCGCCGACAGAGCAGTGAGTTAGAGAGAAAATAATTTATAGTGTTGTTAATTAGTTAATTGTTTTATGAAAATATCTTTTATATACTTAATAAATTCATGCATGTACTTATTAGTTTTTAAAGCTATGCTTTGTCATTTACAAAATTATAATAATTTAATTTGAAATTTATTGTACTTTAATTAAAAACTTGATAAGTTCTATATCAATCCAATTTATTTCAATAATTTTTGATGCTATTGTTATTTTACTATTTCCAAATAGTCCAATGAATTAATTAATTAAATAATATACAAAATTATGATATTTATGAAATTGTTATTAATCGGTATAATTTTTTTTTTTCTGTTACACGAATAATACTTCCTATAAATTAATTTTTTGATAATACAGATCAGTTAATATTGTCGTTAACTTTGGATCTATTATATACTTATATGAAGTAAATCTTAAAAGTTAGAAGTGTAAGTTTAGTATAAATAAAAAAAAAAAAAAAAACAATGTTTGTTTTATATTTTTTTTGTGCATGTTTAAATGTTAAGAGTTTTTTTTTTCTTTTTGTAAAAGGGGATTGTCAGTAATGTGGGTAGTTGTGTTGTGATTTGTTGGGTATGTCTTACGTAAATTAATAAAGTCAGTCTGAGCTCGACCACCGTCTTTGATTGCCGTCCGTCCCTAACATGACAGGTCATACAGTTATTTCTTTTTACCTTTTCTCCACATTTGTATACCAAAGGTAATTATTTGCTTGTTCTTAGTAAGGATGTATGTCATAGAGGATTCATTAAGTTTGATGTATGACAGATAATATTTGTGTAATTGACGGTAGTTCTGATATTAGTTTTAGTTACCGCAACCGGAGATATATCTTGTTCGAGAATATGTGAATTTATCTAGGAAATTATTATCTAAGTCTTTAAATTATGAACTGTCTTTTTGCATTCATACATTTGATTAGATCTTCTAACAATCACGTAACTTTGGCCTTAACAAAACATTTTTATGAAGGCATATTAAATACCAAAAGAAACGGCTTACCGAGACGATTTTATGATCATTTCAGTTTACAAAAAATGAAATTTTATTCAATAGTAGCCTTCCGCCCGCGGCTTTGCTCGCGTAGACTTCCCGACGTTATACCGCGGGAACCTAATATTTTTTGGGGATAAAATAAAACTTAAAAATGTAACTTTTAAAGGACATCATTCACTTTGGGCTTAGGTCTGAACAGCGTTTTTAAGAGAAAACGAATTTATCAAATATTCATAATAAATATTAAATAAATACTAATGCCTTTTTTGGAGTATCAAAGATTTTTAATAAAAAACAAGGTTTAGAAAGTATTATACTTGATAGTCTCAAACTTCAAACACACAAGCGGTCATATTGTTTTTCTCACGGCCTTGTACACTAGAACTTTTGACTCCACGCGTCGTACTTTTTTTCTATTTAGACTCGAAATAATTCAAAATAGCAAAAAAAGATAAATGGGGCACCGTATTGTTTAAAATATTGACGTAATTGCATTGTCGGTCGGAGGACAGTTGGTTGTTTTGTTGAGCCCATGTGATGTCAATTACTTAGTATCTGGGCTGGGCGAGGTATGAAAATGTGAACCCTCGAGCCCAATTTTTTAAAAATGTATTGTTAACATACGAATCCGATTAAATGTGATGAAATAAAAGCCGCTTCTTTTTATTATAACTTATACCTACCCCTCATCATCAGGAACAATAGTGTGACCACATCCACACGCGCGGACTCTCACCCAGGCCTGACTGTAGGTACTGTAGGTCCTACTACCTGTTATTATCCTTACTCCTTACTTTTTATATTATAAATGCGAAAATGCGAATCTGTCTGTCTGTGTGTTACACAATCACGCCTAAACTACGGAACCGATTTGAATAAAAATTGGTACAGAGATAGTCTAGAGCCTGAGAAAGGACATAGGCTACTTTTTTATGTGAACAAAGGGCTGTAAGGGGTTGAAATAGGGGATGAAATTTTGTATGGAAATTACGTCATTTTTAAAGCTAGAAGCTTCAAAATTATTATAAAGGCTTTTGATTAGATAAATAAATACGACATTCAAAGTTTGTAAATAAAACTACCCTAAAGAGGGTGAAAACAGGGGATGAATTTTTTCGTGTGATGGCGTCGGCAAAAAAGTTTACGGAACGGATTTTGATGAAAGTTTTTTTGTTATACAGCTATTGGTCCTTGCCAACATATAGCTATAATTTATTTTGATGATCGCAATTTCTGATGTGGAACCATAGCAGTCCAGCCAAACTATGAGAGATATAAAAATACCGTTTTAAGGAAAATTGTTAAACGTGATGAGCACTTTCTATTGACGTACAAAGTTTGAAGGTCTGGTACACCTGATGTGGAACCCTAGCAGCCAGATTAAACTATATGAGATACAAACATAGCGTCTTAAGAAAAGTTGTTTAACGTCATGGACATTTTCTATTGACGGAAAAATATCGAAGGTCTGGTACTCCTGATTTGTAACCCTTGCAGCCCAGCTTAACTATAAGAGATACAAATACAGCATCTTAAGAGAAGTTGTTCAGCGTGATAAGTATTTTCTTTTGACATACAATATATACTAATATTATAAATGTGAAAGTGTGTTTGTTTGTATGTCCGTCTTTCACGTCAAAACGGAGCAACGGATCGACCTGTTTTTTTTGTATGTGGATAGTTTAGGAGCTAGAGAGTCCCATAGGCTAATTTTATCCCGGAAACATATCACATTCCCTCTGAAAAACGTCGTGTAGTACACGCGGCAAAACCGCGGGCGGAAGGCTATGTGATATAAATTTTTAATGTGTTAATACGTAGGTACTGTTTATGTAATATTCACGGTATTTTTTATCACCCCGGATATTTTTAGGGATTATTTTACTCATGAAAACAAACAACTTTTATTACAGGACCAACACTGAAATCGCGAAAAAATATCAGCTGTTCCATACATTTTGATTAAATATTTTTGCACTTTTGTGTGGAATAGCTGTTTTTTTGCGATTTTAGTGTTGGTCCCATAATAAAAATTGTTTGTTTTCATGAGCAGAATAATCCTTTTAATTTTATCCGGGGTGATAAAAAAATTACCGTGTATATTAAGTAAATAAATAAAATAATTCATACTTATTATAAAACTGTAAGTATGCGATCCTATTCAGGGGGCTACCGGCTAAAAATTATGGGTATGGACATGGGCTTCATTTGACATTTGAAGCCCATATTATGCCCTTAAAAGCACAAAATTAGGGCATCAAATGTCAAATGAAGCCCATGTCCATATCCAAATTTTTTTGCCGGTACAGGGGCTGTATACATTGAAAAGAAATAGAAAAAAATACCACCAAGGGTCTTCTTAAACGGAACAGATACCAAAAATAGAGTTTTAGAATTTTTTGTTTCAGGCAAAAACTACTGAACGGATTTTAATGAAACTTTTTTGTTATATAGCTATTAGTTGTCGCCAACTTATAGGTAGGCTATAATTTATTAAGAAGATCGAAATGGCTGATGTGGAACCATAGCAGTCCAACCAAACTATGAGAGATATAAAAATACCGTCTTATGGAAAAATGTTAAATGTGGTGAGCATTTTCTATTGACGTACAAAGTTTGAAGGTACACCTGCCTGGCTAGCATTCATCATTTCAGCCGTACGACGCCCACTGCTGGGCATAGGCCTCCCCCAAGGATCTCCACAACGATCGGTCCTGCGCTGCCCGCATCCAGCGGCTTCCCGCGACCTTGACCGTCGTCCGGTTCGCGGTCGCCATTCGAGAACCTTTCCGCCCCAACGGCCATCGGTTCTCCGCGCTATGTGTCCCGCCCACTGCCACTTCAACTGAGCAATCCTTCGAGCGATGTCGGTCGTTTTAGTTCTCTGGCTAGCATTACCATCATTATATCACGCGATATGATATAGCACGTCTTGCTGTCTTGCTTCCACCTTAGTGGGGTAGGTAAGCAAGACAGCATGACGTGCTATATCATATCGCGTGATAAAAGCCGTTCATGCTAGCCCAGCTGATGTGGAACCCTAGCAGCCAGGTTAAACTATATGAGATAGCATCTTAAGAGAAGTTGTTCAGCGTGATAAGTTCTTTCTTTTGACATACTGTTTGTATTGTTTGTATATCCGTCTTTCACGTCAAAACGGAGCAACGGATCGGCGTGTTTTTTTAGTATGTGGATATTTTAGGAGCTAGAGAGTGACAAAGGCTAATTGATATCCCGGGAAAATATAACTTTCCCTCGAGATAACGTCGTGTAGTACAGGCGGGCGAAACCTCGGGCGGAAGGCTATGTGAAATAATTTTTTAATGTGTTAATATGTATCATAGCGCTAAACTAATATATCTAAAATAAATACACAAAAAACGAAAACCTTATTAGCTAAAAAAATGAAAAATGCTGCCGAAAGTCACTATTCCACGCGAACGAAGTCACGGGCACAGCTAGTAAAATATAAATATCCCTAATCAATACAATTATTATAATTTTCAGGCAAAAACTATTTCATTTTGAGATTTTTCATTGCTATTTTATAGTTTTTTAAACAGTAAGTTCTACATCGTTTTTCTATCTTTCAGTGAATCTGGGTACCTACTAAAAAACCGTTGTAGATCGTTTCTATAGCCATAAGTATACAATAATAAGTAAAATACAAATGAAATGAATACAAATGAATTTGACAGTTCACATCAGGCCCAAGGCCCATATAAGGTGGATGATGTCCTTTGTCACTCTCCAGCTCCCGAACTATCCCAATACCAAAAATCACGTGGATCCGTTGCTTCGTTTTGACGTGAAACACGGACAAACGATTTATGTCAAATGTTATACAGCTGGTTTGTATGGGAAAGGCAAAGTGTTGTTTTTACTATTTTCCACACAATTTTTGTTTTTTCTCTCCATAAAAACCTTCACGACGTTATACCGCATTGAACTGTGATTTAAAGATATATTTAAAGTAGATTGGTGTGGCTTCATCTCGCCTCCTGGCGTAAGTCTTACAGACTTACGAAGCCTCGACATAAGTTGCGTTCAATAAGTGCATTGTAAATATCATGCTCTACATCTAGGTGTAGTTCTAGTAATTATATCTTTATAGTTCCGTAAAATGCATTTTCAGTATTTTTGTCAATAAATATAGGTACCACTATACCGAATTTAATCAGTAGAACTTTATTTCCTGCTCAATTTTAAGAGTTTTTAGGTTAATGGAAACACCCAATAGCTTTTAATTAATTTCGAGCAAATTTGTCCACATTTCATTCATAATGATTTCGAAAGTTGGATTTATTAATTGAATAACACAATATTTAAATACTTTTAATCATTGCATCAATCATTCTCATTCATTCATTCTATAGATATTGAGTGTAAGTATATTCTTGTTGTTATTGAGATACAGCAACAGAAAATCCAGACATTGAAGTTACTTTTATATAGTTGAGAATTATTTTGTAACAAGTGGAAACATTTAATTTTATATAAAAGTTAATCAACTGTTTCCTGTTATGAAATGTTGAAACAAAAAGCAACTGGAGTGTGGATGCATTTTAAGACATTCTCACCAAATAAGTGATAATAGCCGAGTTATGAATTGCTGCAGAAATAGCCTAGCTAGAGGCTTGTCTCGTTTTCTTGCCAACTACTTGGATCGATGGAAATTCGTATAATTACTGGATGCAGCCGGTCGAGCAAAGATCCCGCAAGAACTCGCCATTTAAGGCTGCCAAGATTACCATACGATAACTTTGTAATCGCGCTAAGGTTCATTTTTGAACGTTCTTCAACGACATCATATTCTCCTTTCAAAGATACACAGTACTGCAGTACTACAGGCGACGCTACTTGGAAAAAGAAAACATACTTAATAATATTTTCTTCTCTAGACAGGACAAAAATATAGATATAGAACAAACCTAAATCACGTAAATTAATAAATTGCTGTTATTAATAAATAATTTGAATCATGTCCTTATCTTTGTTTCCTATACTAAGTATATTGTGTAACTACACTTTACATATAGGATTCGTAATTTTTTCTAAAGTGTTAGCTAATACAATTCAATTAAATAAATAAGGCCGTGACATTTTACCAAATATTTGCCTTGAACTCGGATAAAATATAAAAAGTAGGGTGCGCATAAAACTCTCGTTTAGCACAGTGCGTGTTACCTAAGCGTCCTATTACTGCAGGCGTCCTGGCGCGCCTTCGGAATATTGAGTAAGTGGCCTACGCCCGCCCCCTCCGCGCGGAGCAGCGTCTCAAGACTCCGAATCAATAAAGTCCACTCATATAAGTCGGGCGGTGCAGTGGATGTGGGTCAGGGTGCACTCAGCCCGCGAGACGGTGTTTAATAACCCTCCGCCCGACAGATATATCACTCTTAAGTCTCTTACATTTGGACCTGCCGATTTGTATGAAAACTAATATCAAGAAATCCAGAGAGCTAAACACGCGCTAAAGATATTTAAAAAAAATTAATAATTTATACTTATTGAAAATCTAAAACAACAAACATCCGCGTTGTTGAGTAGTATATGTATATGTCGCAGCCAAATAGTCAGTCCGTCATTTAATTAAACGCCTAGGCATTTTCGTGAGCTATGTTATCTTCCCATATTTAGGTAAACCTAATTTTCTGCGTTAGACGAATATGAACACAATATTTTCATTTTTATTGTTGCCGCCATACTTAACTATCCGGCGGATTCAACTTTCCGCCTGCGACATATATTGTCATAGAGTGAGAGAGAGAGAAAAATCACAAGTTTCTAGCAACTTCATAAACTTCCAAGTGAAAAACTTGAGATTGGTTCAGATATATATTCGATTCGTTTCGTTCGGTAAAAGGGCACGACTCTAAATATCGGAAATGATTACGTCACGTCATAGCGATTTCGGACGTTCGATTGCGGTCGAATAGTGTGAATTGTGCCAGTGACTTGTTGTCACAAACAGCTGGTGTTTGCAATTTGCTGATGGGTGGTATTAAGGCCGCCCACTGCGCCCTGCGGCCTGCCCGTGGAATTTGGCGGGGCGCCTTGCACTTAGGCTTGCGTTGGAATGCAACACATCTTGTACTTATACACGCTGCACCGAAAGCTTTTCCAAGATTACTGTTCGTGTGACACGCTGAAAGGGAAGGGACTGACGTAAATTTTTCGGTGGTCATTTTAGAGAGCCTAAGAGAAATTACTAAATACTGTAATGGTACTACTGAAATTATTAAATACTGTAATGGTAACTTTTTTTTTTTTTTTTTTTTAGAAGCCTAAACTCCTGTGTAATGGCAATTAGAAACAACGACTAGTACCAGTGGTACTTAAGCACACCAAGTTACGAAAAAAATAGAAAAGTTCGTTTTCAACATTTACCCTCCCGGGAGTCAAACCCGGGACCTCAGAGATAGCGGCACCTTAAAAAGCGTGGCGTACGCCACACACTGTTCGAACAAACAAAAGTTCGAACGCAATCCTTCAATTTATTACGAACAAATGGTTAGCAGATGAGGTTAGTCACAACATCTATATATATAAAAATGAATCCCTATTTCCCTTGGTCACGGCATCACGCGTGAACGGCTGAACCGATTTGGCTAATTTTGGTCTTGAATTGTTCGTGGAAGTCCAAGGAAGGTTTTAGCGGTGAGAAAATAGGGGAAGGAGGGGTAAGTAGGGGTAGAGTAGAAGTAGGGTAGGGGTAGATTAGGGGTAGGGTAAGGTAGGGGTAGGGTAGGTGTAGGATAGGGGTAGGGTAGGGGTAGGGTAGGGGTAGGGTAGGGTAGGGGTAGGGTAGGGGTAGGGGTAGGGTAGGGGTAGGGTAGGGGTCTCTCGGTCTTAGAGAGGGGTCCGGGCTATGTGGCGGCCTCTTGGGGGGAACTTACGCTCGTTAGCGTTTACTTCTCCCCCAACCGGGGCCTCTCGGAGCTACAGGGGTGGCTCGACTTGTTGAGTGGTGTGGTGGTGCGTCTCGCACCAGCCCAGATGCTGGTTTTGGGCGATTTTAACGCCCACCACACCGCGTGGGGCGAAAGGTCAGACACCCCAAAGGGGGTCGCAGTTTTAGATTGGGCGGCGACGTCGGGTCTTGTTGTGTGTAACAGGGGCCAGGAATTTACCTGCGTCAGGGGGGACGGTGGGTCCATCGTCGACCTCACCTTCGCGACCCCTGCCCTGGCGGCGCGTGTGCAAGAATGGCACGTCTGTAAGGACGTGGTCACGTTGTCCGACCACGACCATATTATTTTTAAGGTCGCAGCTGCTCCAAGCGCAATTCCAGCTTTGCCTCCTGGGGAGGCCCTGCGCTGTTTCCCAAGATGGGGGGTCACCAAACTCAACCGCGAGTTGGCAGAAGAGGTGGCGCTGGTAGAGGCCTGGAACCTTGAAGGGGAAAGGCCGGATCAGCTGGGGGTTGAAGATCGAGTCCGGCGTTTAACGGCCTCCTTGAAGACGGTGTGCAACGCGTCCATGCCGAAGGTAAAAGGGCTACCAGCGAAGCGCGGAGTTTACTGGTGGTCGGACGAGGTGGCGAACCTCAGAGCCACCTGTCTTGCATCCAGAAGGGAGTTGCAGCGCTCGAGACGCCGACTAAGACGGGATCCTGCGGAGGAGTCCCGACTCCGCGAAACATACACGGCGGCTAAAAAAGCACTCTCAGAGGCCATTTATAGGGCAAAGTCCGCCGCCTGGGACGGATTTCTGGAAGACCTTAACCGTGACCCGTGGGGGCGTCCCTATAGGATGGTACGGAGTAGGCTCCGCAACCAGGCGCCTCCTACGGAGTCAATGGACCCGCGGCTATTGTCTCAGGTGGTCGACGGCCTCTTTCCGGCCGAAGTGCCCCCGGTCGGTCCTCTCATAGGGCCCTCAACTCGTGCACCGGATGATTGGCAGGGCTACTCTCCCGTGACAGAGGATGAATTGGAGGCGGTTCTGACCCGCCTCAAATCCAAACGGAAAGCGCCCGGTCCGGATGGTATTCCCGGTCGGGTGCTGCCTCTAGCGCTAGAACATCTCGGCGAGGATGTTAGACTCCTCTTTTCGGAGTGCTTGCAGAAGGGAGAATTTCCGAAGGCTTGGAAGCGGGGACGTCTCTGCCTATTAAAGAAAGACGATCGGCCCCCTGATTCCCCATCGGCATACAGACCGATAGTTCTGCTGGACGAGCTCGGCAAAATGCTTGAGCGCATCATCGCAGACCGAGTCGTCCGGCATCTTGACACAGTGGGGCCAAATTTGTCAGACCGCCAATTTGGCTTTAGAAGAGAGAGGTCGACAATCGATGCTATCATGGCCCTGAAGGAGTCGACCCAAAGGGCAGTTGGTCGCGGGGAGAGAGTGGTAGCCGTCTCACTCGACATCAAGAACGCGTTTAACTCTCTCCCCTATGGCGTGATTAAAGACGCTCTGCGTCACCATAACATCCCTCCCTATCTTGTCCGCATAATTGAGCACTATCTGACAGATAGGGAGGTGATTTACCTCGCAGCGGACGGCCAGCTAATGGTCCGCGAAATGCAGTGTGGTGTTCCACAGGGGTCGGTGCTTGGGCCGCTCCTGTGGAACCTTGGGTATGACTGGGCGCTTCGCGCCGTGCTTCTCCCCCGGATGGATGTCATCTGTTATGCAGATGACACTCTAGTCACCGCCCGGGGTCGAGACTTTGAAGAAGCGAGGCGCCTTGCAAAGATTGGAACAGAGGCGATGATACGCCGCATCAGGACGTTGGGCTTAGAGGTGGCCGTGGCGAAAACCCAGGCCATCCTTTTTCACGGCCCGCGTCAGGGTCCACCGCCAGGGGCGGACATAGTCTTAGATGGGGTCGAAGTTCGTCTGCGCCCCACTATGCGCTATTTGGGTCTATTACTTGACGGTCGTTGGTTGTTCACCGACCATTTTAAACAGTTGGCACCTCGACTGGTTGCCGCGGCGGCCGCGCTTGGCGCACTACTGCCAAACATAGGCGGGCCTAACGGCAGTTGTAGGAAACTGTATGCAGGGGTCATCCGTAGCATGGCCCTCTACGGAGCCCCTGTATGGGCGGATGCCTTAAATGAGCCTAATAAGGCCGCCTTAAGGCGACCCCAAAGGGTAGTAGCCTCCCGAATGGTGCGAGGATACCGTACCGTGTCGTGGACGGCGGCATGTGTTTTAGCCGGGACGCCTCCCTGGGCACTGGAAGCCCAGGTACTCGCAGAGGCGTACAGGCGGAGAAAGGAGCTAAGGGCGGGGGATAGCCGCCTTGCTCCACAGGAGTTTTCCGGCATCATGCGAGCGGCAGAGGCGCGATGTCTTGAGGACTGGGAGCGGCAACTGGCAGAACCAATCGCCGGTCACAAAACGGTGGAGGCAATCCGCCCAGTCCTCAAGGAGTGGAAAGCTCGAGCCCACGGGGCTCTTACATATCGTCTGACACAGGTACTTTCCGGACACGGGTGTTTCGGAAGATACCTGTGTCAGATACAGAGGGAGGAGTCCCAAGCGTGCCACCACTGTGGCGCGCCCCAGGACACCGCACGCCACACACTCGAAGAGTGCACAGCGTGGGCGGTGCAGCGCCAGGAGTTGGTCGCTGCGGTTGGGCCGGACCTGTCGCTACCCAATATCACAGTTGCGATGCTGAGTAGCGAGGGGGGATGGCAGGCCGTGGTCTCCTTCTGCGAGGACGTCATCTCGCAGAAGGAGGCCGCGGAGAGGGTTCGCGAGGCGGACGTCGCAGCGAGCCAACTCCGACGTGCGCGGCCGGGGAGAGCGAGACGACAACGTGCGCGACTCGATCTCCCCGCGCCGCAAGGGGGGGCGCAGTAAGGCCCTCTGTCCCCCAAAGGGTGGAGCCCTAACGGGCCACTCTCCCCGGGTCAAGTGGCGCGTGCTACAACGTTCCCATAGACCCGGCGGTAAGGCGCAGGTCTTCGAGAGGAGTTTAGTTGGTAGTGGTGCTTCCTCCTATTCGCCCCACCTGGCCTGCCCCCACGAGCGGGTAGCCACGTGGGGAGCTGGGGAGGACGCTTCCTCCTTCTGCCCGGCCCCCTCTCGAGCTTTCGAGCTCGTTGGGGGGCGGGGCAGAGGTTAGAACCACCCAGCCCTGACGCGAAGCCTATTAGGCTTGGTGGGAGGGCTGGGCGCGGCGAGGAACATGCCCTAGGTGTGACCGAGTCCAACATGCCGTTTGGTATGCCTAAAGATCGCATTCTCCTCTTGATACAAAAAAAAAAAAAAAAAAAAAAAAAAAAAAAGGGGTAGGGTAGGGGTAGGGTAGGGGTAGGGTAGGGGTAGGGTAGGGTAGGGGTAGGGGTAGGGTAGGGTAGGGTAGGGGTAGGGGTAGGGTAGGGTAGGGGTGGGGTAGGGTAGGGTGGAGTAGGGGGTAGGGCCACGGGAACGAAGTCGCGCTGGGTCAGCTAGTGTAGGTATAAATGTTTTTACTTTACCCAACGATCCTAATTTAACGTTTGAATTGCATTTCAAAGTCGGAAACGGGCTTTATAGCAAATATGTGATTGCGATTCAAGCGGCGTGCTCGGGCTTGAGACGTGCATGTTGCCAATTCTTTGTTTTTTTACAAGCTCAAGTTTCGCAATTTGCACCGTAAAGAAGAAAAAATATTTATTTATTTACTAGCTTTCCGCCCGCGGCTTCGCCCACGTGGACTACACGACGTTATCCCGCGGGAATATGATATTTATTCCGGGATAAAAAGTAGCATAAGTTACTCCTTATTACATCAGCTGCCTGCCAGTGAAAGTCCCGTCAAAATCGGTCCAGTCGTTTCAGAGATTAGCCGGAACAAACAGACAGATAGACAGACAGACAAAAATTGTAAAACATGTCATTTTGGTATATGTACCGTATATATAATCATATGCATGTAGTAAAAAGTTATGGTTATTTTAGTGTTACAAGCAGACACTCCAATTTTATTTATTTGTATATGTAGGTATGTATATAGAATCAGGCTACTAAAGACCCATACAATTGATGAAAAGAAAAACATGATCAAAAGTAGTAGATGTGTGAAGTGATTTGATATTAATTTTCGGCTTTGGATCTGAGTGCCGCTATCGCCATATTTCGAAAAGTTCACTTAGCAGTCGTATAAAGGCTGTTTTACGCCGGAGCAACACTGTGCGACGTGCTAAGAATTAAAAATGTCGCACATTGTGGCAAGAGTCGTGCGGCATGGCAACACCTTGCGTCACGTGGTAGACTGTCGCAGCTTGTATCCAAACACGATGGATTCCATGCGATATTTTTGACATAGGCAGCCGCATGCCGCAAATGTTGGATATGTAGTATACCACAAGATGACGTACGCCACAATATGTGACAGTGTTGCTATGGCGTAAATGAGCCTTAAGGGTTTTATTACTCAAAAGATTTAATACTCAAAAGATCACACTTTAGAGATCACATTTAAAAAAAATATTCCCTAACTACTTGTAATTATGATTTACAAAGCTTTAAGAAAGGACATTCTGAGTATTTCCAAAACTACCGCGAGCTCTCAGCGTACCTATTGAATGTTAAGCCCGGGAAAAATGATCCCGGGGTCCCGAGAGAGGGCCACCTGGAAGCCCGCGAGGTATTTAATAGGCCCTTACCTATGAAATTGCCGTTTCGTATGGAGGTTTCTTAGGAAGGTTTTATATAACTACTGTTTTTTTCTATATATAGAAAGGGAGGGAATGTTGATGTTACGTAACGATGTATCACTTGTTAACGCTGTAAGCCAGCGTTGCTTCATCAATATGATAAACCCTCGCATCAGAATGTTTTTTTTTTATAAATGTTTAACAATCGATCAAGATGAAACAGCCATTAAATTGAGATTTTAAATTATTTTTATGCATTTACAATGCAATTCTGTAAGTATAGAAACTAACTCTATGAGCTAACTATAGGAAAAATGTGATAGTAAAAATACCACGAGCCCTATAAGTAGCTTTCAAGCGGAATTCGAACCCGCACCTTCGGGTCAGAGCATCGGGCCGGATCCCCGGAAGCGCGGCGGGTTCAAATTCCGCTTACTTATAGGGCTCGTGGTATTTTTACTATCACATTTTTCCTATAGTTAGCTCATTTTACTAAAAATAAATATTCTTTTATTTAAAAACAGAAACAGAACTGCATTCACTGATTTTCTTATGTTCGCTTGATTCGCTCAGTAACCCAACCGACTAAAATTAATTTCTGTATTTTATCGCATCAATCAATGAGGTCAATCATACGTATCAAATCTCTCTGACGAACATGATAAATTAAACTAAGGAAAACAATTGAAGATTATGGATACGATGTAGGGTTACACTCCTTCTGTCGCGGTTGGTGTAAAAATACTTTGAAATTGTTCTAACAGCTCTTAGGACCAACTACCAATGACCAAAATTACGACCATATTTTGTAGATTCTCATGTCACTTATAGTATCTACAGACGTTCCGATCCGACAGCCGATTTGGTCTGCTCCCAGACCGAATCTGCGCTACACACGTTCCGATTTGGTCTGGCCAGACCGAATCTGCGCTACACACGTTCCGATTTGGTCTGGCCAGACCAAATCTGCGCTACACACGTTCCGATTTGGTCTGGGAGCAGACCAAATCGGTGGTCGGATCGGAACGTGTGTAGATGCTATTAATGACTCCGTCTCATTCACATATTAATATTACACTTCTAGAGGCGAGACCGCCCGCACCATGCGCCGTCTCGGACGAGACACGACAAAATTTTGTCGTCGTGCGCATGCAAGGCCGGCATCGGCAGGTAGAGTAAGAATATTTGAACTGTTTCTATACATATCTGCGCTTCATAAAGTAGAAGGTAAAGAGTCTTATCTTCTATAGCCGGATTACGGCGAAGATACTCTGGCTAGGGATATGAAAGTAAAAAATCGGGAAGTGAGAGTTTTCTATTTCGCAAGCAGATGGACTGCAATGGTTTTAGAAATGTTTTCCACATTTTTATTTAGCCATTCTAACATATGGCTATGTTGCCTGTAGGCAAACAGTTTTCATTATCATCAGATACTTTATTCAATTTGGGCTTTGTTTGTTACATTCTCCTAGAATTAAACAACTTGAACACCGAAAAATGGAAAAGAAGTATTTAGAAAAAATCGACCCGTCTCACAATCAGTTCCGATGGGACTCGAACCCACGACCTTTCGCTTTCCAGGCGACTGCTCTTGAACACCTGCACTTGAACACCTTCAAAAAAACCTCTTAGGTGGTGATTGTGCTCATGAGTATGAACAACTTTTACTCAGGGGCCAACTCTGCAACTCAACAAAAAAAAATCAGATGTTTCATACAAATTATCAATACCTATTCGACCAGTATATATGGAAAAGCTGTTTTTTTTGTTGAGTTGCAGAGTTGGCCCCATAGTAAAAGTTGTTCATACTATACATATACCTAGATATACCTAGTACAAGTGTTTTCCAAAAAATCTACTTAATATATTTTGAAAAACATCGACGACAAAAATTGTAACGGCGAAACGTCAATGTAACGGACATCAAGATTTAGCAAGACGATAATTACCTATTGAAGAAGGACGATTAAATCGATAATAAGCGGCAAATAAAACCGGGGAAGTATTTGTTTCGTAACTTTATTGTTAATTAATAATACTTAGACACTTTGTTGTTCTCACTGAACTGTTAAGAGACAAGTACAATTGTATGTCAAACTGGTTTCACACTTACTGTACACTAATTTAACATTACTGGTACAGAGTTCACTTCCAGTGAACAACGTCACAAACAATTACGATTTGGCATTGATAATACCTCTCTTCACTTGACATACTGTGGAAGTGAAGCTGATGGTGACCGCTACCTGTCACAGACATTCACCTATTCTGCTACTCTTTCCATGCACTACATCTATACAAAGAAACCCAAATCATCTCGAACAAATATTGTGAAACTAGTTTGCAACAACAATTAGTAATAATAAGTCTGTTAATTTATTAGTGAATGGAGTTAAATTTCCTAAGTATAGGTACCTACTGTTTGACTACCTACATTCAAGTCAACAAAAATCAATCTTATTTCAGATCCTTTATTTTCAATATATGCATGCAAAATTATTTAAGTAAACTACACAGTATTAATAATATATTAATTTAAACATATTGATTGATATTTATGTAATTTAACTAAGTACCTACCTACATACTTCTGAAAGGCTTACCTCACTTTACTTTAACAAAAGTCAATCTGATGGTGACACCTTCCAGCTACTTCTATAAATATTTATTTATTAAACATTGTTAACTAACACAAATATAAACCTCACTTTCCTTTGCTCAAAGTAAAGTTGATGGTGTTATTAAGATTAACATAGCATTCATTCATAATTTAAGTATTTGTTTATTACACCTAATACACTTTATGATTATTTAACTTTTTAACTGTTTGTTCCTTAAAAAAAAAATAGTAGTTACCTAGAAAAGTCAATTAAGTAAAAAAAATAAGTACTTTTGTTAATTATTTCCTTAGATAAATCTGTCAATCCTAGCTTTACTTAAATCATATATTGATCACTTCTGTATATTTTCAGCGGTAGCAACTTTTAAGCTTAATTAGCAATTATGATGACCCGGAGGGCAACGGCTAAGGATGTAGAGGTACAACTCAAGAATGCCCTGCAAGATCTAAAGGCAGCTAAAGATCTAAGTGACTCCCTAATAAGGGAAAGAGAGGAAAGTGAGACGGAGATCTATAAGAACATTACCCGTAACACTGAGCTTAAAAATGAACTTGCTGCTCTTCATGTAAAATACTCGGAAGTTGTGCAGAAGTGTAACCAAATGCAAGACTTTATTGAGTCTTTTAGGGCTTGCTCTGATACTCATGAACAGGCATTGAGTCGCATAACAGACCTGGAAATTAGTCTCTCTCTTGCCCAGAAAACAGTATTAGATTTAGAAAAAGAAAATAGAAGTATTATAGAAGATAAGCACTCTCAAAGCCTGTTTAATGAGTTGATGCAATGTAATTCTGCAGCAAATGACAATTCAACTTTGGAAGGTCTTAACTATGTTGATAAACCATTGTTTAATAATAATAACGTCTGCCAGTTTAGTAGCGGGAAGAAATTAAAAAAATACATTAAAATTAATAGATACATAAGACTACTCAAAAGTTAATGAAAAAACAAAATTATTATAATAAGTATAGTCACATAAAGCAAGAACGTAAGCAACTTTTAGAACAATTAAATATGATAAACATGGAAACATGTAATAAGAACAAAGAAAGTGAATTATTAGGTAGTCAATTATGTTATAAGATTGACAATTTAGAACTTTCACTTAGGGAAATGTACTCCAACTTGTGTGAGTTTTCTAAAAAACAATTGAATAATCAAAAAATGCTGCATATAATATGGTTGACTTTTGTAATTTTAATTCAGACCGGTTCGAATCATTAGGGAAAAAATGCAGATGCAGTTGTAACACAGTATGCAATGACTTCTGTCAAAAGGAGTCATTAGGCCAAGCGGCTCAGGAGGTCTATTTACCAACCACACCTGAAGTCTCTAACATTTGTGATAGTTTATTATTAAATAATAAAAGTAAATCCCCCACTAAAACTACTGACACCAAAACAATTATGTTCAGTGATGAGATTGGGAAGAATTTAGGCCAATTTTTACAGAAAGATTCAAAGGAAAATGTTATTAATTATTGCATGCCTGGTTCCAGTATAAACGAGATCATGAAAATAGTTGTTAAAAAATCCTTAAGTGAAAACACAAACTTGATAATTTTAATTGGGAACAGGGATAATTTAAATAAAAACCAGTTAATAGCCTATTGCAACACATTATGTTCATTAAATGTAAGGAAGGTTGTTATGTTTACATTTCCCTACAGTAAAAGTTTTTCACCGTTAGAAAATAAAATAAGGTATAATCTAAACTTAACTATGAACACATTAGCCTGTCATAATAAAGAGTTGCATATTATTGATATCAATATGTTGTTGAATAATGTATACTTGACTAAAGATAAATATTATCTGCCTAATTATCTTAAGCGACAAATAGCGGTATCGCTATCATTTTATTTTAAACAATTAGCCAACAACTTGGCTAGTATAACCTCTGCTTCTATTGAGCAGTTTAACTTTGATACTTCTAATGTAACTTTGGAATCTGTTCCAAATAATTCGATTCTTTTGAATCCAAATACTGACATGGTTAATTTAAATTACCATTAGAGACAACGGAGGCATACTCTAGCCCAGTATTGACAAGAGGAAGGCCTAAATGTTTAAAAATAGTACACCAGAATATCCAAGGCTTTTCTGCTGGCAAAGACCTAGAAATAAGTTTATTTTTAAATTGTGAAAATATTGATGTGTTATGTGTTACTGAACATTGGTTAAAAGAATATGAATTATTGTTAAATTTGGATAATTATAGTGTTGTAAGTTCATTTAATAGAAAAACTACAATAAGGGGGGGTTCTTTAATAATTTTACCTAATAACACACAATATAAAGAGCGAAAGGATATAGTATCCCTCTCTGTTGAACGAATTTGTGAGATATCATGCGTGGAACTTGAACAAATAATTATAATCTGTGTATATAGCCCCCCTGGAGCAAATTACACAGTCTTTGAGTCCACTATGGAGGATGTTTTGAAAATATGCTGTCGTAAGAATAAAAAAATTGTAGTATGTGGAGATTTTAATATAGACATCTTAGATATTAAATTAGCACAACTCTCCAGTAAATTCCTTAATCTTTTTAAATCATTTAATTTGCTTCACACTTTTAATGAACCGACGCGAATTACGCCAACATCGGCTACTTGCTTAGATAACATCTTTTCCAACTGTAACTTAATTGAGAAATCGGTAATTAATATTATTAAATCCGACCACAGTGGACAACTAGCTTCTTTTGAGCACTATAATGTTATTCCTAAACGCGAAGTAATTTGCAGGCCAATACCGAAACGTGGTATTAATAAATTTAGAAATAATGTACAAGATAAAATTCAATGTTTGCCAGCTTCTGCTGACGCTAATAACTCTTATCAATCATTATTTGATATTGTTGAAAAAGAATTTAGTAACAATTTTAAACAAAAAGTTATAAAGTGTAATGATCGTAAGAAGTTTAGTGACTGGGCCACACCTGGTATTTATAATAGCAGAAGAAAGTTATTTGAACTCTATGCACAAAAAACGACTTCCTGTGATCCTAGCTTCATTGAATATGTCAAGAAATATTCAATAACATTTAGGAAAGTATGTGCTTTGGCAAAATCAAGGTATATTTCAAATAAAATTAAATCATCTGAAAATAAAATAAAAGCTACCTGGAGTATTATAAACCAAGAAACTGGCAAAACAAAAAGCAAAATTAATTCATTTAACTTAAAAATTAGTGATCAGACTTTTGAATCAGATATTGAGGTGGCTAGTGCTTTTGAAGGTTTCTTTGCTCGAATACCGTTAGAAACTACTAGCAGACTTAATTCTTGCCCCAACACCGCTGTCTCTCTTATGGAATCTAGTGTGAACAAGTGCCAGGAAACATTTAGTTTTAGCTATGTCACTACCGAAGATATTATTAAAGCATTCAAAGCAATAAATATTAAAAAAACAGAAGATCTCTGGGGCATATCTACAAGTATCATCAAATCAATAATTGATGTGATAGCTCCATCATTAGCAATAATTTTTAACCAATGTATAAGTGAAGGGGTCTTTCCTAATTTAATGAAGAATAGTAAAATTATTCCTCTGTTTAAAGCTGGTGACAAAAGTGACCCAGCAAATTTTAGACCTATATCCATACTACCAGCAATAAGTAAAATATTTGAGAAATTAATTTATGTTCAACTTTTAGAATATTTTAAATTAAATAGTATACTGCATGAGAACCGGTTTGGTTTTTCAAAAGGTAAAAGTACAACTGATGCTGGGGTTGCATTTCTAAAACATGTACTTGATGCCTGGGAGGACAAGCAGGATGTAATCGCTATTTTTTGTGACCTTTCCAAGGCATTCGATTGTGTTGATCACCAAACACTATTAAGGAAGTTAAAACATTATGGTGTTTCTGAAATGTCAGTAAGCCTTATGCATTCATATCTGTATGAAAGAACTCAGAAGGTAGTTATTAATAAAACTGAGTCTACCGGAGCTCCCATTACTATGGGCGTACCCCAAGGATCAATATTGGGCCCGCTGTTGTTTTTAATATACATAAATGACCTTCCTTACTACGCGAAGAATTTATGTGAGACGGTGCTATTTGCCGATGATACATCTCTAGTCTTTAAAGTAGATAGAGGTGATGACTGTTCTGACGAAGTAAATAGTGCTCTTTCAAAAGTGTCACATTGGTTTAATAGTAATAATTTATCATTAAACTCAAAGAAAACTAAGTGTTTAAAATTTTCGTTACCTAATGTAAGACAAGTTGATTTTCATATTAGACTAGACGGCGATACGGTCGAATTCATTAACAATACAAAATTTCTAGGTATTATATTAGACTCGCGACTACAATGGGATCCTCATATCGAAGCCTTGGCGAGTAGACTCAGTTCGGCTGCATTCGCAGTTAAGAAAATAAGGCTCTTAACCGATATTGAAACGGCTAGAATAGTCTATTTTAGTTATTTTCATAGTGTTATGTCCTACGGCCTTTTGTTGTGGGGCTCAGCCGCTAACATCCAAAGTATATTCGTGCTCCAAAAAAGGGCTGTTCGCGCCATTTACAACCTCCGATCGAGAGATTCTTTAAGAGATCTATTTAAAGAAATAAACATTTTAACTGTTGCAGGACATTACATCTATGAAAATATAATTTATGTGAAAAAGTATTATAATACATTTGTAAAGCAGAGCGATATTCATCGCTTTAACACAAGAAATAAAGATAAACTTGTCGTTCCCAAGTTTAGGCTAGAAAAATCCAGAGCCTCATTTCTGGGGAAAAGCATAGCCTTTTTTAATAAAGTTCCACAGCATATAATTGAACTACCATTGCATAAATTTAAATGTTACATTAAAGAGTCGCTGATGAGCAAAGGATACTATAAAGTAGACGATTATTTGAATGACCGCAATGCATATGCATGGTCATGATGTAACACATAACATAATCACTGTTTAATATGATGTATTTTTATACTAAGCAATTGTTGTATTAGTAACGATATGTTTTTTTTTTTTGTAAATGTCGTTACCTAACTAAGAAACGCTGGCAAGTTTCTTGCGCCCATTCTTCTTGTCAGTTAAAAAAGTCTTGAATGGGTGGTAGGAAAATATTGACGATTCATAAGTACATATTTATTATGTCTAAGTGAATAAAGAATATTTTTATCTTATCTTATCTTAGTAAAAGTTGTTCATAATCATGAGCAGAGTCACCACCTAAGAGGTTTTGCACATTTTCATTAACACGTTGTATATACTAATTGTACATCTATTTTGGTTCGAGTTATCAGTATATTGACCATCACTACACAAGTTAGTTTACGTCCCAAACCACATGTTACTTGCGGGAGGACGTTAATACTCTCATGCAATTGGAATTTGCCCATGGAACTTCGTGCTGAGAGTTCGCAACCATTTTATGTAAGTTAGTAATACAGGCCGGTTATTCGAAGCGTTGCAGGGTCGGTAAAGTTGTGCATATCTCTGCATGAGTGGCATTTAATTATTTACAACATTGTTGGTTTATTAGCTACCTGCGAGCGTTGCGGGCACTGCAACCACAAGAGAAGATTAATTATTGATTCAGTTAATTACTTTTATTTGATATGTAATGTGATTTCTTTAGATTTTCTTCTTGCCGGTTCTTCTCCAAGGCCTCCCGCTGTAGGGTTTGCGAACCGATGGCGTAGCTTCTATGAGGTTCACAAGTATTGTAAATAACAATCTAAATTGAATAAACAAATTTGAATCTTGAATCTTGAATCTTATAAACTTGTACATACTGATGAACACCGTTCAGCTGTTGGCGACCAAGATAAGTTAGCACTTAGGGCGCGATCAAACCTCTTTATGGTGAAAGATTCGAAGTTCTGCGTAATAATATATCTATGTGATGAATGAATAAAACTGAGAAAGAATTACAAATCCTTTTTCATTGTATCAATCAAATCAATTTAAAAATAATTTTCATACAGTTGTTTATATTTGAAAACCCTTTTAATGTGTACTTTCAGTTAGATGTACTAATAACGGGGAAGGGCGCAATTTCGGTGAGTGGAGTTGTTACAAAGTGTCCACTCAACATTTTTGCGTGAGGCAACATTCCTGAAGGACAGTGTGTCGCGCGGCAATTACATACGAGCGGCCATTAGCGCACAACTAGGCCGGGCAGTGTTGCCAGTTCATTACGACAACTAAAATATGATACACATTATAACAACCACTTTATTTGTTGCTCTTTTGGGAGCTTTGCGGGTTTTGGTAGCAAATGTTACTTTGAAAATTTTACACAGATTGTGCTTATAATTTTCTGATGGTGGACTGTTTGCTTTCTCTCTCACTGATATTAACATGGATGGCGGTTCAATTTTCATTACTTAATTAAGCATTTGTATGTTCTGGCAAAATTACCTATGTGTTTTCCGAATTTCAAGAGTGATTATATCAACAAACAGAGGTAGTAGAAGTAGCTGTACTATCAGAGTAGAAATGTGTTTTCCGAATTTCAAGAGTGATTATATCAACAAACAGAGGTAGTAGAAGTAGCTGTACTATCAGAGTAGAAATTGTCGCATTCAATTGAGAAATTAAAAAAAAAAATCTAGTCACCCCTGCCCTAATTGTCGTTTATGAAGCTTGATGCGTGCCGCGGCGGGCAGAGGCTACGGCGCGTGGCGTCACCACGGCCACTGTTTACATCACGCCATTATATTATTATGATTTATTGCTCAATCGATGCGCCGCCCGCCAGCCATAGCTACTCGGCAATTTCACCCGAATTTTGCTCAATTTCGTGTACACATAAAGGAATTTCAGCAACGCTTACAACATTAAAGGAATCACCCGCTTTGATATTGCTAAAGGCAACATAAATTTGGCTGAGTATCTAAGTTATCCTAGGTAAGTTTTAGTGAATTTTGGGAAGGTGGTCTAAAAATAGTACCTAGGGGCAAATTGATTTAATTTTGGCTTAGTTTTACGACTACGTTTACGATGGCAATTAATGGAACCTAAAATTTTTTGTATTTTACATTCCGAAGACACAAAATGATTGATAATAAAAAGCTACTGACATGGATTGTTTGTAGGAGGTTATCAGCCTGAAAATATTCATTTTTTATTAAGTTTATCTATACGCAAGACAGATTAAATTTATTAAGGATTGCATCTAAGTCTGCTGATGCTGTCTTATGGAATTATACATTGTACCTACTTGTTTGTATATAAGGTCCTTCTTAAATAGTGCGCATAATTTTAAGGGGTCAATGTACTCATGCATACAAACAACTTTTACTATATATACATTTTGATCTATTCGATTTAAAATTTTCTATGGAACAGCTGATTTTTTTTTCGCGATTTCAATGTTGGTACCATAGTAAAAGTTGTTTGTATGCGTGAGTACATTGACCCCTTCAAATTATGTGCACTATTTAAGAAGGACCTTATATATCTTTAAACAACCAAAAAAATACAGAATAATTACAATCTTTATTTTGTTATTTAAATTTTTACTTTTTTGCATTCACAATGCAATTTTTATCATAGAAAAATGGAAAATAAAGTATTTAGAAAAAATCGACCCGTCTCACAACCAGCTCCGATGGGACTCGAACCCACGACCTTTCGCTATCCGGGCGACTGCTCTAACCACTGAGCTACGGACGACTCCGACTCCGTATTTTGTAAAAGCCGCGGGGGTGATGAATAAAAATTTTAAAATATTTGTATACGTGTGAAATATAGATTAGTTAGGAATAAGCAAGGCTGAAATATGAAATTCTACATAGCTAAGCATAAGCAGTCGCCGCGTATGCACTTCATCTCACAATGCGCCAAATTGGGGGTGCACAGTCAGAATGCAAATACAGGGTGGGACTGCACACAGCGCGAAACGCCTGCCTTCTTTGAGCCAGCCCCTAGCCTTATTTAAGCGGAAATGTATTCACATGTATTCTGAACGAAAGTTGCAATGGGAGTAAAATACAACGCGATTTTTGGAGTGTTTTCAGTTATTTAAATTTTGTCAAAAATGAGGTAGATAATCAAATTGCTAAGTTCCTTGCTAATTCTGCACGCGTAGCATGACAAACCCGAGAAGAGTTTTGTCGACCTCGAAAGTCTATAATTGACAGCCGAACAATAGGTTTGTCTATTATGAAATGTAATTTTTGACGTTTCGATATAGACAAAACCTTACTCGAGTTCATTATGGTACCCGTTACGTAACGACGATATGTTAACTCTTGGCTGTGCCATCTGTGGCTGTGCCCAATTCATACCGAAATGGAAGCAAAGGGCCGCGAACGGCCGCGACGCGATGAGCACATTCAGTTTGTTGTCATTGTTAAATAATTTTCAACTTTATATTATACATACGTAAAAAGACCGCATTGTTTGAAAATACCGAAAGTACTGAAAGACTCCGCAGACGCGCGATATCGCCACATCGCTTGTCGCCGAGAGCAGATGAGTGGCCACGAGCGGCTTCTCGGGGCACCGCTGCTGGAAGGTGCGCGCGAGCCGATAAAAGGGAGAGAGGGATGGGAGGAAGGGAGTCCGCTAGCAGTCGCTCGTTGACGCCCGAGATCGCGGCCGTTCGCTGACATTTGCTTCCATCTCGGTATGAATTGGGCCTTACAAGTCGATCGTTAATTTACTGCCACTAAATATGGTATCAGTGATCATGTCAGGGGGCGGAGATTGTTGTTATTATTTACTTAAAGTTTTAGTCCATTAGTAAAAAAATATTAAGTTACTGTCTAGTAAACTACAAGCCTTCTATACAAAGCGAGGAGCCATCCAAAAAGATGCAATTAAAAATAAATCTTCTGCTGTAGGTATACAGAAGGTTTCTTTCAGCGCAACTTTTTGGCCGATTTAATTTAGAAGAACGCTGAATTGAAGCGCGCTGATGGAAGAATTCCGTACGGGGTACAAATCACAAAACATTCCAATCCCTTCGGTTAATTGAATCCTGTAAGCCTTCATTAGAAGGGAGGGGTACAAATCGACAAAAACGAACTTTTACGGAAAGTCAGAGTTCGGACAAAAACCACAAATGACATTCTGGAGGTGGCGCGGATCGAATAATTACGCGGCCCGTATCCGCGCCGAACTTGGCTTTCACACCCAGTGTTGTCGTTCTTTCATAAAACTTCGTGTTCAACTTCGGGCTGTCTGAATTATTACATGTTTTACCAAAATGTAAGTACACTCAACAAACTTTGGCGAAGTAAAAATACGTTTAAAGCTGTGCTCATTAAGATACCGACAGAAAATGAGTGCTCGGATATGTTTGTCGGCTTTCGCGCTAAACATGTCGTTGCGGTTGAGTTTTGTGGGCGAAATACGACTCTCTCGTTGAATTTCTGAGAAATTTTACAGCTCGTAAAGTTTCGAGATATCATGAACTTATCGAAAGTTGGCGTCGTTCGGAGGATAGTTTCAAATTCAAAAGAATTCCAATAAGAGCGTTCGCGAGAAAGCGCGGCGGCGACGGGCGGCGGCGGGCGGGCGGTTGTCAGGCGACCGGCGGGCGCGGCCGCGGCGAACACTCGCTGAATATGTTAATGCAGAGGTCGTACTGTCGCCGCAATATCTCGCCACTTCGCAACTTGCTTGGCTCCCGTTGTGTTTTATTTCAAGTCGTCAGGGGTGGGGTGGAACTCCCTGATTTCCTTTGCCCCGTTCATTATAGAATTTTGTGGCGTTCAATTGTTGGTATTTGTATGACTTTGCCGAACGAATTTCTTACACGTGGTTTAATATCATGTTTCGACGATAAACGCTCACAGAACAATAGTAAGGGTAATAGCGAAACACTTAAGTTCTGGAATTATTTTGGGATAATCTGTTTCTTCTATTAGATGGAAGAGATGCTCTTCTCTATCTCGTATCAAACCAACTTCTACTATTATATTATTAGGAAGGTCTGTAAGTTTGTTTGTTACACACGCGTTAACGGGATAACGGGAGCATGGGTTTGGATGAAATTTTGTAAACAGTTATGCAATGATCCGGAAACGGAATCCACGTGGGTAAAGCCGCGGGCGACGCTAACAAGTAGAGTAGATAATGTTTATTAAAAAAAAACAGAAGTATCCGATCATAACAATAACTATACTTACGAGTATTTAATTGATATCTTACATTAAATTTCCGTAGTAAAAGAGAGACAAATATATGTTAGACTGAAGCCTCTACATAAGGAGGACGATACGAAATTGGACTGACTGTGCAAAGACAATACAATTGGGCTATACGCGGTCTCAATTCAATCACATCTCCATTCAGAGGCACCGGAGCGAAAATCAATTATGATCATCTTTTGTGTTATACTTCAGCTCCAAGTCCAAGTGAATAAAGAAAAGAGAAAGCGACACGCAGCATTTGTCTGCGATACCGAACAGAAAGAGACGGAGAATCCATAACAACTGCATTACTCAAGCATTTTCCAAGAGGTCGCAGCGAAACCGTTTGCCTGTAAACTGAGATTGTTAAAAGGTCTTTATCCCCCCGCGTTCTCTTTGTAAAGTGATTTGTATCATTCTCTAAGACAAATGCTCACGATCTTAGCTCGAGTTTTTCAATGAAACTGAGCTGAAAACGTTTAAGTAAATTATTTTTTTGCTTTTTTCCGGAGTAACAATACTGCTAGCAGAAACAATGGGACTTAATGAAACATGACGAAACATAAAGGACCCTTATCTAAACCGAGATATTTTATGTCAATTCTAAGCGGGAACAAAACCTTATTGTGTTCTTGTCGTAGTCGCTGCCGAGAGGCTCGCCTTATAGAACCGAGAGCACCCCTTATAGAATGCAGAGAACAAATGCTTTAGTAGTTTTAAGTGCTATGCCGGGTTATGCCACTAACTTTTTTCTAATCTATGAATCAAATTAATATGTTAGTACTAGCTTTAAAGACTTTTTTTTTAAAAGACTCCGTCATCTCTATAGTTTTTATAGAAATAAAAATAAATGTCAGAAAGTGACACTAGAGGCAAAAGTTATACTTACAAGAAACTGAGTGGCACTTCGTTGTCCTCTCTAACGCCGCGCCGATCGATATTAGAATTTGGCATGCATACAGCTTGTGTTCTGGGTTGGAATTATAAAAACAGATGTCTTTTTTTACTCCAGCTTTCAAAGTGTTCGCACCTGGCCTATGAGAAACTGTTTAAAATACAGAGAACACTAACACAATGCGCCCTCGCAGTCGCAGCTGAATCCGGGAGTGCGTAACTCGGAGAGAGGTGCCTGTATTGTCTGCAGCGTGCATGTAAATGTAATAAATGAGAGAGAGTTGTTTTTCAATAGGCTAATTAAGTATGTCTGCGTTGATTTTCATAATGTTAAGAGAGTATGTTGTACGTTATTATTTAAAGCGTTTGTGTTTTTACAATATATCTCTATGAAAACATAACCGAGTAAATCAAGGATTACTTGAAGATCAACTAAATAAAAGGTAGATTAATTGATTTCTTGTTTATGTTGATAATATTCTATAGGATATAAATTAAAATATGTTTATAGATTTCCGTTATTTACGTTTTATGAAAAATTAAAAATGTCATAAATATAATTATATTGTAACTACCTACTACGTTGCTACTGCTACTACGTACCTATGCTGAGATACGGGTTTTTACTCAGTTCGGCAACAGATACAACGAGACTTTAGATTTCTGTTTAGACTATAACTTTCTGTGGATTTAAATTAAAACTATTACTATTATTAAATATTATTATTTAATAATATTTAATTATATTTTTATTTACTATTATTATTATTCTTGATTATATTATGTTTGTCGATGAATTTTAGTACTTATAGTTAGCTCAAATAGAGAAAGGTGGAGACTAGAAGAACGACCTCATGAAAATTTATGAATTCCATAAAGTTGTAAGGGAGCTTGTATTTTTTTTTACGCACGGCACGAGTGACGCGCGGTTTGCTGAGTACTACGAGTATATACGACGACACCAGACACTCGACACTCAGTGTTTACGTCGACTGTCAGCGTGTGTACACTACTGGTGCGAACAGTTATTTGCAGTTAAAGTTATTCATTGTTGTGTTGCTCAGTGTCCGGTGACATTAATGTAGATGTCGTCAGACATTTGTGTTGGTGTGAGACTGTGAGTGTCGTCTCGTAAACTTAGCATAACAGTAGTCAAACTGCATATAGGTACGTTAATTTATACACAGCCTAGCGAACAAAGTAGTTTTGACGAAAACCTAGAAAATGCATAAGTCACACTGAGAGCGAAATGAAACGAATCAAGTCTTTCATACTCATGACTCATGAATCGAAGGTTCGGTGGCGTGCGCGTCTGAAGCCACAGGCTGTAAAACAATATTAAAGTAGGTAATACTGTACGCGGTGTAGAGCTCCGTCCTTAAATCAATAATACTTCAATATTGCAATGGCAGCTGATGGACCGACAGACCAGATAGACCTTCTTGGACGGTTCATGTTTCAGTTCGGTCGTGTGGCGCGAAACGACCGCACCGAACCTGCCCTGCCGTTTGATATACTTAAGCATAAAGTAGACGACTCACCATGACGGCATTCATCTTGAAGTCCATGTGGTTCTTGACCTCGGCAGCCAACTCGCGGACCAGCAACAGCCCGTCCTTCCTCACCACGTCGACGTTGTATTCGTGGTATTTCTGCACACAATTATGAATCATATTAGTGTACAGTGAAAGTTTCATTTTTAGTGTGGTTTTAGTGGGTTCATCTGACGGCCAAGCAGGTGCACTATGAGAAACATATTCCATCCGCGACATGATGATGTATGATGCCTCATACATTAAAATCTGTTAAGGCATTCGAAAGTTATGGTGGACAAAATAAACTTACATATGTACACACATACATTAACCCTAAACACATCATACTCCTTGGGCAGTCGTGTAATAAAAAGAAAAAGTAATACCAGACTTCAATACACGTACAATACAATACAATTTATTTACCTTTTTTTAAAGTTGTTTATATTAAATACTAGCTTTCCGCCCGCGGCTTTGCCTGTGTGAATTACACGACGTTATCCCGCGGGAATGTGATATTTTTCCGGGATATAAAGTAGGTGTTCCTCTCCAAGCTACAAAGTATCTGTGTCCCAAATTTCAGCCAAATCCGTTCAGCCGTTTTGGCGTGATTGAGTAACAAACATCCAAACATCTAAACTTTCACATTTATAATATTAGTAGGATAGTAGTATATTTAAGGTAAATGAGACGATGAACGGTACCGACGGATATACAATGGTAATCATCGCCAACTAATCTAAATCAAAATTAATATTTTGTTTTGGATACAATAACAAAAAAAGATTATATCAAGACTGATGCTATCGTTAGGGCATGTACCGATTAATTATTATTCTCCAACACTTTCAAGGTCCGAAAAATATAGAATTAATTTTGCCTTTTTATACTTTAAGATAACAAAAAACAAACGCGTATTTCATTAAGATTCTTGATCATATCGTAATTTGTGATTTGTTTATGAAGACATTTTCCTTTGACCTTTGAAATACACACTGATAAGACTTATTTTTGTAAGAAATTAACAGAAATCAGTACCTATTTAGTGTAGTGAGGACTCCTATAATTTAAAGCATTGATTTTCACTTTATGATAAATTTTAGTTGATTTCATGTCTAAAATGCGATATGACTTCTCTAAAGGTAAGTACCTACTGAAATATACAAATAAAAATAATAGGTCTTTACATATGAAATTGCCGTTTTTTTCTTTTGTACATATAACTTAACAACTTTTATAATATTATAAATATATAATTTCTTTAATATTGCGTTACATTAAGACCGTATCGAGCAACTTTTGATAATTTAATAACCACGATATTTGATTATTTACATAGAAAAAACTTATTCCGAAAGTTACGACTATTTTTGTTTCCAGAATTTCGTACTTTATTAGTTGTAACTTAGTGAAAAAAAATTTTTTTTCTCGTAACGAATGTGTCATTTAGTAGTTAAAATGTCCATAAATACGTGTGTAAAATTTTGTAAATTTACATAATATTAGTCGTTAAATAATAACAAAAACGTTAGTATGGAAAAAAAAATAATTACAGAAATCTCCATACAAAACGGCAATTTCATAGGTAAAGACCTATTATATAAAGTATAAAAGTTGTGTTCATAAAAATACACGTTAATGTTTTTGAACGTAATGAGTAATGAGCTACAATTAGGGCATGGATCTCGGAATCTCGGAATCTCGTGATATCGTAATATCGGAATCTCGGACCGTGAGATCCGATATTACAATTCCGATATTGAGTCATCCAATATCGTAACATTAATATCGGAATCGGACAAATATTTATAATTGACTATTTATATAGGTAAACCAGCTCGGCGTTAGACAAAACACGGAGCTACAATATAGGTTTTAAGACTTGGTTGTGTTTACAATGATAATTTGGAAGTATTTTGGTTGGCGGCTATAAGCGTGCAAGATCTTTTATAAGTTGGTACACATAACACACAAACAGTAAACATATATGTGATTCACTTACGCAAGTCGCAATAACAATACCATCGCTTGGATTAGATAGAGACCGCAATGATGTGCAAGATTGCAAATGGCGGGATGGAGCTGCCTACCCGTGAGATTAATGATTCATTCAACGCTGAGATATCAAATCCATATTTTTAAGCCGGTAGCACCCCTGTAACATTATTACTATTAAAAAATACTTAGTCACTTATTTCATAAATTACAATATTCTCCCATAAATGTGTGGGACTAAAACTAAGTTTTTAGTGGCAACACTGAAGCTAATTTGCAAAATTCTACTCTGGAAAGTAGTTCCGGTTGCTTTAATAATAATATGTTTTTGAGATATTGAATCGGACTTTTTCACGACGGCGCATTTGCCCATTTTCGAGATTTGATATATGAATTTTCCCTGTTGGCGTTGACTTTAGCTGATCATATATGGCTTTGGCTATATGTGCAGGCAACGCTTTGGCGCAGTAACTACTAATCTAGTATACAGGGTTATCCATTGGGATGGGTCCTCAGACCATATAATACTATGACGGGTCAGTATGGGAAAGTTTGAAACTATATGAGATAGAGATATTTGTTCTAAGGAACCATCTCGTCGATTTTAGAATATCTGCATTCAAAGATTAAAAACAAACTCATACACGACTCGGGAATTGAACCTTGACAGTTTTCAAAACAAAAATGCTATGTTATTTTGTTACGAAAGTTTATTGTGTAGGTTGTTATGAATACATTTTACTATGGAACCCTAATTCAAAGAAAATGCTGAATAAATAACAAAGTAATTCGCCATTCCTTTAGCAGTTCAGTTCACATTCCGTCTTTAGGGTTTCGTAGTTAACAAGGAACACTTATAGTTTCGCCATGTCCGTCTGTCTGTCCCCAGTCTAGCTCATAGACTCTTAGTACTAGAAAGCTGTAATTTGGCATGAATATACATAATGATCACGCCGACAAAGTGCTGAAGTAAAATTTGGAAAAAAAAAATTTTTAGTTTACCTCCCCTACACGTGAAGTGGGGATGTAGTTTTTTTTTCTTTAAAAATATTTAAAAATATTGCGGGTTTGTGAAGACAGTTTTTTGATTGAGGCATCCGTTTGTGAATTATTATAGCTTTAAAGTGCAAAATTTTGTTAGAGTCAATTGTGTCCCCTAACCCTGCTAGCTAAATAAAAAAAAAACTACTTTTCATACAAATTGAGCAACTAATCGGGGCATTTTGTATGGAGAGTCGAAATATTTTTTCATTTCCGACAAAAAATTCTTGCTGTGCGTTGTTCAGCATGATGGCCTGAAGCCATGGTTAAAGTTTTTGCAACGGTGCCCCTAACACCCTGTATATATATGACGAAGTTAAAAGGAAAACTATCACAGCTAATTAGTAGGCTTAACAAGTTTTTGAGATATAACACATTTTCGAAAACCGCAAATATAACTTTGTCATTCATACGAACACTATAAAAACAAAGTTATTTTTTTCTGGCGAAAAATGATAGTGGTATTTTTGCTAGGTGTATGTAATCGGTACGTTAAGAGGGTACGGAACCCTTCATGGGCGAGTACGACTCGCACTTGGCCGATTTTTTAAAAGTTTTGTAACTGTAACTGTTACCACGTAGTAGTTTTTCTTACCCTGTGCTGGTACGCAAACGCGAAATCGCAATTCCTCTTCCAAATGATTGACATGAATATGACAGATAACAAAACTTATTTTTCTTTTAGTAGTAACATAACAACCTATACAATCAATTTTTGTAATAAAATAAAAAAACAATTATTTTAAAAACTGACAGGGTTTGACTCATAGATATAGTATATGTTTGACTGACTTGTGTAAGTGAGACAGATATTATCACAGAACACTAATACTCCTAGGATATTATGTTTAATTCAAAAGAAATGTTGTTGCTTACCATTTGCTTACACATTTTTTGACGCATTCTAATGCTTCTCTAGTATATTTAACTTATTGTTCTGAGATATTTAACTCTGATGTAGTATTCTCAATAAGGTTTGGAGCACATTTTGGAAGTCACCAACCATTCAATCGTGACTTTTCCGTTAAACAGCTAAAATTCAGCATTAGGAACTTGTTTTTTCAACTCCTTTAGAGTTACCTATATAACCAATATATAACTGTAATTATCACTGTACGCACTTTTATTTCGTTATAAAACAGTAATTCAAATGAGTTAAATTGACGGCCGCCATTTATTTTGCAAAACGTAGTGATTTTACGTACTCAATGCATTCTCTTTGGTAATTTGATCAAATACTTTTTAGTATTTTTTTGTTGAGGTGCATTCTGAAACTGGCTTGACAGACATTTATGATAACTTTACATAAAAATTATAGGTAAAATAGGTACTTAAGTAATTTGTATCATTGTTTACTACAATGTATATAAAATGTTAAGTAGTCTTTAGAAGGACAAAACGTCAATAATAATTAATAAACTTAAGTGTGAAAGCGAGATTCGAACCAATATTATTTTTATTCTGTCGTGTTTCAAAATGTGGTGTTCGAAATACGAATAATTTTACTTCGCTAGCGAATAAAGATTGTTTTTTTTAATCACGCTACTTACGTAAAAAAAGCCTTATTTTCGTGCTGGAGTGGTAAAATACTCATTTTACTAGCTTTTTATTAACTTGCCATGTTTGTTAGTTTGTTAGTTAGTGGGGGACAAATCTTGCAAGCTTAATTTGACCCACTTCCCAGTCCCTGAAATTTTGTATACAGGTTTGGTTTAGAATACAATCAGCAATTAAGAACAGTCAGCAAAAAGCTTGTCATGAAAATGAAATTTTTATTAAAAACTTAGTTAAGTTTATGAATAAAAAAAATGTGACTGTCTATTAGTATTCAATATGACTGTCTATTAGTATACGATATTGCAATCGAGAGTGTGTCTCTCCACCCGGCTAGCTGGCATTATCTGTGTGTAGCGTGCACACGTAATTTAGTGCTTTCACGAGAACAGATAAACATTGGCGTAGCGTAGCGTTCGCATAATTTGCGAAAATGACAACAATCGCCTCGCATTCGTGGTACATTACGCTTTGAGTTATTGGGCCCATAATTGTCAGGTCTGTTTATATAATTATATCTACTTACCTAATTAGTAATTTAAGATGAACATATAGCGAGTGATTTATTAATTATTACAGTGCTTTGAATCTTTATGTAACCCCCGACTGTAAAAAGTGACCCTGTAATAAGTTTGACTTGTTTGTTTTTATAAATAAAACACTTTCACGGATTTTTTCACGCAATTTATTCAACAACTTGGTTAAATTTTAGTTGTTTTTTTAGATTTTTTGGTTTATCCAACGTTTCGGCACCTTTCCAGGGGCCGTGGTCACGGAAAACTACCCACTATTTTTTTGATTTTAATAAAAGAATATACCCACTCTAATTGTCTTTGTTTTTCGTTCGGAAACAGGATACGGTTAGGTATTGATTATTTTAACATTATATTTAATTATAACAAAATGATTTATTAATTTAATATTTTGATTTGTTTAAGTAATTTGGATAATAATTATTTATAGCAAAGCAAAAAGTTACTGACTCGACCTTGTTGTTGTTTGTTTGTTTTGTTTGAAAGCTTACTTAGATGGTTCTTAGCTACAATTTATGAAGATCAGGGGGCCATGCCTGCTAACGTTAAGTCATAATCGTGACTCAATCGTGTTTCAATTGTAATGCTTTTTTACACACTAGTTACAAGAATTATGACAGTACTAGCTGACCCGGCAAACGTTGTTTTGCCATATAAATTTTATTGGACACGAACTTCGTATCACCGGCCTGACACAATGTCACTTATTAAAAAAAAGAAATCCTAAGCGGCAAAAATGTCAGTGATTACATCAAAGATATTAAATTATAATATCTTTGGATTACATACTCTTTGACATACCTTCTCTTTGGATGCGGCTAAGAAATGACAGTTGTGTGAAGTATGACAGTTTAACGGTTTTCTATACAAAATTACCATTTTTATTTTATAATTTTCCTGGATAAAAAGTAGCCTATGTTACTCTCCAGCTCTCAAATTATCTCCATACCGAAAATATCGTCGATCCGTTGCTCCGTTTTGACGTGAAAGACGGACAAACAAACAAACAAACAAACAAACAAACACACTTTCACAATTATAATATTAGTATGGATAATGTGATGTGAATGTAGTGTGTGGTGTGACCATCAGTAGTATGGTGAAAAAAGTACACATTTCTTGTAACTAGTGTGTAAAAAAGCACTACAATTGAACTACAATTGAAACACGATTGAGATTGAGACACGATTATGACTTAACGTTAGCAGAATTGGCCCCTTGTTCAGATGTTTTTATGACATCAGGGAACCTACAAACATATGGGTGAAATAAAATAAGTTTTTAGTAAAAAATATATTTTTATGACAAGCTTTTTTGCTGACTGTACTTCAATAGGTATTGTATTGTCATCTAAACCAAACTTGCATACGAAATTTCAACTGAATCGGACACTGGGAAGTGGGTCAAATTAAGCTTGCAAGATTTGACCCGAACGGACATACATGCATACATACATACATACACTGCAAGTTAAAAAATAAAATAAATAGTAGATAGGTTGATAGAGATTGTTTAGCAAGGGATGTATGGCACCCATAACAGTCGAGTGTTTTGGCGCACGAACGAAGTGGGGCGCCGATAGTTCGAGACTGTTAAGGGTCCATACGCCCGAAGTAAACACTCTACTTTTCATTTTTAACCGACTTCAAAAAAAGGAGGAGGTTCTCAGTTCGGTTGTTTTTTTTTTTTTTTTTTTTTAATGTTTGTTACCTCATAACTTTGTCAATTATAAACCGATTTTAGAAATTCTTTTTTGGTTTGAAAGCATATAGTTATAAATTGGTCCCATTGTTATACGGTCAGGATCTGATGATGGCATCCTGGAGAAATCAAGGGAACTCTTCAAATAGTATAGGCACACCTATAGCGATTTTGGTATTTTCTTAAGTAACTCGTGCATTTGCTTTCGGTAAGCACCATTTGGTGAAGAGTAACTGATGATGAAGACCACATATGTCCATCGAAAACATTAATTAAATACTAAATATTTTACGGGCGCAATACGATTCCTTTAAGGTTCATAAGTAATTTTCAAGTATTTGCCACTGGTAGTCATCATCTCACGATGATGAGCTGGTAATGGAAGGTACAACTCCTCAATAGTTAGGAGTTGGAGGATAATTCTTTAAATATCGTTGATACGTAAATATGTGTAGTTGTTACCTTTCAGGTTATTTAGTTAAGCTGATGATGGAAGGTAAAACTCTTTAACGCTTAGGAGTTAAAGTATGTTTTTAAGTACCACAAGCGCAAATAGAACTTTAGGTTGTATGCTTTCAAGTAATTTAGGTTAGCTGATGGTGGAAGGAAACTGCATAACAGTTAAGAGTTGGAGGGTGGTGCTAGTCTGAGTGTTCTAATTTAGATATGGGCTATAGTCGTTGCACATTGAGCTACCATTGCTGATTATGCGGTTTCTTATAGTAGATTTCTTACACTAAAAAAGGAAAAATAAACAAAATTTTTTCAAAAAAATTAAACCGCCTTCAAAACAAAACTGCAAACAAAAACTCATTTCCCAAAAACACGTAAAAGTGAAAAATAAATTGAATCATTCAATTCAAAGTACGAAAGTGCGGGACTTTTTCTAATTAATCTTGAACTTACTGATCTGATTGAAGTCGGTGTCAAGCCGAAAGTAACAAGAACGAATACTTAAAATTCAATTTCAAAATTCATTTTCATTTCATTTCATTTCAAAATAGTGAAACAATAACACACAATATCTCATGCGCAGAGTGGTGTAAATTGTAACCTATCAAATACATATTAATATTAATACCTATTTGGCTTGACACCGACTTCAATCAGATCAGTAAGTTCAAGATTAATTAGAAAAAGTCCCGCACTTTCGTACTTTGAATTGAATGATTCAATTTATTTTTCACTTTTACGTGTTTTTGGGAAATGAGTTTTTGTTTGCAGTTTTGTTTTGAAGGCGGTTTAATGAATATGAGGAAAGTATAAATAAACAGAAATAATCTAAAAAATATTTTCCTATGGCCGCGGAATTTTCGAAAGAGTATAACTTTTTTGTTCATATTTTCTATTTTAGGGAAGGCAAGGGAAACTAAGTCCATACAGCCTAGTTTGGTGTTTGACCCGTACTCTATGCAATTCCATGAATTTAATTTAGTTTTATTTTTAAATTTTAGTAAATGAAATTATTTACCTCTTTATCATCAGTCGGTTAATGATCTTAGTACAGTGCCACAAACTTTGCTGTGCCGGTGGCAAAAATGTGAAACTAACGTGATTTTTTTAAATGTCATTTTGCTGTCAAGTTGATGTCCAACATGGTCCAACCATAGCGCTGCTGGCGGCTGAAGTTCTTAGAAGTCAGGGCCGGTTAAATTCCTACAAAAAAAAGAAAAACGTACGTAGCGCCGCTGTCACCGGAACAGAAAAGGTTGTGGCACTGTACTGTTTACCGGTTCACAAAATTATTTCGTTGCTTGAACTACCGCGATAGGACTTGTTAGTGTTTAGTGTGATTTGCTGTTTCAGAAAAGACTTGTTTAAAAATTAAAAAACCTTTGGTTATGTAAGTTTTATTTGTTATTTTCTTCCTAATAAAGTAAAGTGCAGTGTTATCCTGTGTTTCTTTGACGACATATCGAACTACATCGCATTTAACATAATGAATTATTGATGCCGATGTCGAGACGTCACTGGTGAGATTGTAAACAAAGTTATACAGGGAGTTACATTTTTATTAACTTATTATTTATTTTTAACGCTGTCTATAAAAAGTTTCAAAATTTCAGTAAGTTCGGTTCCAAATTCATCTTTCTCGTCTTAACATTAACGGGTTTTATTCTTTGCCTTTCGATCGTTTACATACTGTATAATCATATGCATGTAGTAAAAAGCGGTTATTTTAATATTAGAAACAGACACTCCAATTTTATTTATTGAACTAAATTCAAAAATAAAAAAAATTTTTTTTTGAGCCAACAGATGTCAAAAAAAGTTTTTTTTTACCATCGGATGTCTCTCAAATACCTCCGGGGTTGTTAAAAGGGTATCAAAAATTTCGTCAGATTTTGGCTACGACGCAATAACAAAATAATGTATTTAAAGAATAATTATGCTTTTTAAAGTTATGCGTTTTAAAGTATGCTTTACGAAATTATGACCAACGAAAATATGAATTTTGTAGATTATGCTTTTTAATATTATGCCTTTCAACTATTATGCATTATTATCATTATGCGTTATGAAATTTATGCCAAGGAATAAAATGCTTTTCAATATTATGCCTTATGATGTATGCCAAATGAAATTATGACAATCAACTGTATGCGTTTCAATGTGTCACCCTTTCGATCGTTTACATACTGTATATACGGTACATATACCAAAATAGCATTTTTTTTTATTTTGTATGTCTGTCTGTCTGTCTGTATGTCTGTTTGTGCCGGCTAATCTCTGAAACGGCTGGACCGATTTTGACGGGACTTTCACTGATGATTTCAATAGCTGATTTCATTAGCTGATGTAATAAGGAGTAACTTAGGCTACTTTTTATCCCGATATTCCCACGGGAACGAGAACCACGCGGGTAAAACCGCGGGCAGCCGCTAATTTTTTTTTTCAATAAAATTGATTTTATTTTTGTCCGCTTCTAAAAATGTTTGTGTCTGTTGCCTATTTATTCAATACCCACGCGACCAGTCACGTGCTCTCTTACGTCAAAGTAGAGCTTAACACCTGTCAGAAAGTCACGGAGACCTATGAGCAAGAATATCGTGGAATTTTCTTTAAAAAAAATCAATGGAATAAAAAATCAATTTAATATAAAATAAATTAGTTGGGGTGTACGGGCTTTTCGGTTATTGCATTAAGACGTTGTATATTATGTGTCGCAGGCGCATGGTTGAATCCGCCGGATGGTTAAGTATGGCAGCATGTACCCCTCGGAAGTCCTGTAGAACACGTGATAAGTTAGAAATTTAACATTTTGTTTCAGCGCTGGCTGTTATAGTTTAGATAATTTTGCATTAGGAAAAATGTGATAGTAAAAATGCACGAGCCCTTTCAGGCGGGACAAGCTACTTATAGGGCTCGTGCATTTTTACTATCACATTTTTCCTATACTTATAGAATTGCCTTGAGAATGCATAAAAATAATTTAAAATCTTAATTTTGCATTTCTTTTAAATGTTTGATAGATATAAGTAATATTTTTGTTTAAATTATATAGATTGAGGTACCTCTTTGTAAATGTTTCGAGAGAACTAAACGAAATATCTACCTGTGCTCCTACTGTCGGTTACGAACACACATCCCTCAGAATGGCGGATTGGCGGTTGAGCGAACTGTCAAATTTAAAAATGGAACTCCACGAATGGAGTTCCCGGAAGCCGGTTGCCAAATTATTGTTATTCGGCCGCCCCGTTGCGTTGTTATTGAATTTTGGATTGGCGCCCGCCGCCTTTGTTGCGCCGCGCCATCAAACCTAATGACATGTCTCCCTATATCGTTATGACGGATATTCTTTACGAGATTCCCTTTAACTTTTCCTCTTGTGTTGTTGTGTTTTAGATAGGTAGAGGTTTTTACAGTTAATATTAGGAGGAATTTGTTTTATTCCCCTTTTTAGCTACAAATGTAATTTTCTTACCATTATTCGTTATTCCTTTGTCATATATAGGGCTGAAGCCCCGGTTTTGGCCACTGTACTGGTTTTGGCCACTTTTTGCTCTAAATGTTTTCTAAACAACTTTTCGCCATTTTTGCTAAATGCAATTAAAATAAGGTATTTTAAGGTAATAATAACAACCGTTAGAATTCCATAACTCATACGATTTTTTTTCAATAAATCCCATTTTCTGTTTTAAAAAATGTTTTGTATGAAAATTTTAAGAAATTTGTTTTGGGTGAAATACTTTATAAGCCTTTGTTTTTACAATTAAATTGTTGTTTTGCAATTGATCGGTTTCTAGCGCATTAGAATATATTAATTTAACCTGGGTTTGGTTTTGATTTTTCGCTATACTTACTTACAAATTTTAACTATCAATAAGTGGTCAAAACCGGTACATTTGGTACCCCTCCCACATTTTGTGTTATATACAGAAAACTATTATACTTTTTTAAATTTGAAAAATGTACCTTTAAAGGTAGATAAATCACTACATAGTATAAAACAAAGTCGCTTTCTCTGTCCCTATGTCCCTTTGTATGCTTAAATCTTTGAAACTACGCAACGGATTTTGATGCGTTTTTTTTTAATAGATAGAGTGATTTAAGAGGAAGGTTTATATGTACTTTTTATCCCGATATTCCCACGAGAACGGGAACTACGCGGGTGAAACCGCGGGCGGCCGCTAGTTATCTATAATTTAAGATATGTCTCTTAAATACCTAAGACCATTTAGTATTTAGTGCTTAAAAGTCAAAAAATCCTTAAAGTGGCCACAAAGAGTACCTCTGCCCTACTATGCAATATGAGATCGATCAGATTCCAGAAACAAAATAAGGACAAAGTTACAGCACGAAAGATGCCATTAAATAACATACTTAATAAAAATAGAAATAAATGAATATATATTTCAATAGCTTTTCGCTCGCGGTTTCACCTGCGTGGACTAAAAAGAAGAAGGACCCGTGCCCAGCAGTGGGATAAAAAGAAGCCTTTGTTACTTAGGGATAACGTAGCATTCAAATGGTTGAAATTGGTTCACTAGTTCCGAAGATTACCCCCTTCAATTTCACAAAGTCAACTTTACCTCTTTATAAATTAGTATAGATAATATAAAACCAAAGACTAAATGAAAATTAAACAACCCTGAAACAAACTTTAAAAAAAAAACCCGTTCAAAAGATGGCAGCAACAGAAAATGAAAATAAACGAAGGTCCGGTATAGATTACGGAGGGCACAGAGGGTCCGGAGGCAGCTGCCTGCACTCAATAAGTCCGGTTGACGCCACCTCTGACCGCGGGTAAAAAATGCCGAGACGGCTATGAGTAGGAGCAACAGAAAGTATGCTGAATTAAATATCGGCGATCGGTCTATTTTACACTTGAAATGACTATAATAATTATAATGATATCTACGTAACATTAAGTAATTTTGACCTTAATATTCAAATTTCAGTTTCCATAGACTGAATTAATGTTTATTGTTTAAAGTGATCAAAACAAAAATGTAAAATACAATTTTAAAGCTGCACCTCGATCAGTGAATCAATATCAGTAACAAAATATGGAAATAATAGAAGGTCCGGTATAGATTACAGAGGGCACAGAGAGCCCGGAGGCAGCTGCCTGCACTCAATACTTAAGGTGCATGTAGTTGTGAAACGATCATTTTTGGGCTGGCTGCTCACTAGGTGAGGGAGGACCCGCCTAATCACGTAAAAACGGCTGATCGGATTTTTATGCAATTAAAACATAGAATACTTTTTATCCTGGTTATTGGTCCCCTAAGTATTTTTTCGAATGTCCACGCGGACGAAGTCGCGGGCGGAAGCTAGTAAATAATAAGTGTCTGCTACACAATCAAAAAGTTGGTTCTGAGTAGCTTAAGTACCAAGAACTTTTAGGGTACTTAAGATGATTTAGGTTTCTATACCCTTATTTACCCCCTGGGTTTGATTTTCGGAAAACTACGAAATGGGTTGCCTATTTGTTTTAAGAAGTAAGCCTACAAAGTTTCAAGTTGAAGTGTCTATTTTACCCCCTGATTTTTCATTCAAAATTTCACCCCTATTTCAACCTATTAGGGGTTGAATCATGTTCAGCGTGTTAAACATCAAAATAAATGCCATTTTTGCAATCGTCATCCCATAAAACCTCAATAACGACATCCATATCGATTTATAGGTTTATTTATCCCATTTAACCTCTAAGGGGTTGATTTTCGAAAAAATACGAAATATGTGTTTGCTTATTTGTTTTACTTTCCGACCATAAGCCTAAATAATAAATTAAATGAAGGACTTTCCAGATACAACATTTCATCCTCCTTTTCACCCCTTCGGGGGTGGAGTTGTCAAAAACACTGACACAAGAAAATATAAATTTTCAATTGCCAGCCTAAATACAAAATTTGAAGATCCTAACTTCAAAACTGACGGACTTTCATACACATATTCATCCCCTATTTTACCCCCTGGGTTTGATTTTGGGAAATTAGGAAATGGGTTGCCTATTTGTTTTAAGAAGTAAGCCGACAAAGTTTCAAGTTGGAATGTCTATTTTACCCCTGACTTTTCATTCAAAATTTCATCCCTATTGCAACTTTTTATGACTTTTCATTTAAAATTTCATCCCTATTGCAACTTTTTAGGGGTTGAATCATGTTCAGCGTGTTAAACATCAAAATGAATGCCATTTTTGCAATCGTCATCCCATAAAACCTCAATAACGACATCCATATCGATTTTTAGGTTTATTTATCCCATTTAACCTCTAAGGGGTTGATTTTCGAAAAAAATCGACACATGTTTTTGCTTATTTGTTTTACTTTCCGACCATAAGCCTAAATAATAAATTTAATGAAGGACTTTCCAGATACAACATTTCATCCCCATTTTCACCCCTTCGGGGGTGGAACTGTCAAAAACGCTGACACAGGTAAATATTAATTTTCAATTGCCAGCCTAAGTACAATATTTAAAGATCCTAAATTCAAAACTGATGGACTTTCATACAAACATTCATCCTTTATTTCACCCCCTTAGGGGTGGAATTTCCAAAAATCATTTCTTAGTGGATGCCTACACTGTATAACGTATCTATGTGCAAAATTTGAAGTCTCTAGGTTCAGCGGTTTGGGCTGTGCGTTGATATCTCAGTCAGTCAGTCAGTCAGTCAGTCAGTCAGTCAGGACTTTGAATCCTTACTTTTATATTATAAATGCGTCTCTGTCTGTCTGTGTGTTACACAATCACACCTAAACTACTGAACCGATTTGAATGAATTTTGGTACAGAGATAGTCTAGAGCCTGAGAAAGGATATAGGCTACTTTTTATTCCTGAAAAATATCACCTTCCCGCGGGATAACGTCGTGTAGTACACGCGGGCGAAGCCGCGGGCGGAAGGCTAGTGTTATAAATGTGAAAGTTTAGATGTTTGGATGTTTGTTACTCAATCACGCCAAAACAGCTGAACGGATTTGGCTGAAATTTGGGATACAGATACTTTGTAGCCTGGAGAGGAACATAGGCTACTTTCTAGCCCCAAAAAACGTCACATTCCCGCGGGATATCGTCGTGTAGACCACGCGGGCGAAGCCGCGGGCGGAAAGCTAGTTTTATATATATATAGATGGTATTGAGGTGACACTAAGGAATTTTGACGTTTATACTTCGATCAATGTTTATTGTTGATCGAAGCCTTTATAATCAAATTTCAGTTTCCATAGACCGAATTAATGTTATTGTTGAAAGTAATAAAAAAGCATAAAATACAAATTTTAATAATATCGGCAGACCGTATATTCTACAGTTACAATGTATATAATTTTCATGGCATTGTGTCACTCAGAAATTTTATTGTAATTTTGACATTTTAATTAAAATCTAGTTCCCATAGATCAAATTATTGTTTGCAGTAGTGAGTGATCGCGAGGTGTTGCTTCAAAATTCTATTGTAATAGAATTTTAAAGCAACACCTCGCGGCGGTTGAAGGTGATTGATTTTTCATCTTAATTGCATTGATGTAAATCTTAATTGTATAAGAAGATCTTTGTAATCATACGCGACATCAAAATATCGAATAAAATGAATGTTCAAACCCGTCGCTTAATGGCAGCGGGTCTAGGTGTCGCCACTGCTGCAGTGGCGCCCGCCGGCGGGGCACGTTGGCTAACAAGAACCTAAATTCAATTAAGGCAGTTAATTTAAACCGGCTTGTGCGCGCCCCGCACCGCCACCTACCCACACCTACATAATTTATCATCCAATCTGCGGAATTAGTCCGAACGTACACCGCGTCAATCGTCCTAGCGAACTTCACTCGATCCATTTATCATCACCAACTGTACTGTAACCCACGAATTAGCTGCAACAGACATCCACTATATTCCTTAAGCTTTTTACCGGCGCGGCGCGGCGAAGTAAAATTGCGCATTATCTTCGTAATGATAGAGCTCTAAATATGACAGCAGGGTAAATAATAAGGGTAAAAACGCTTTGTCACGATCCGACGGTCGGTTCGACGGTCGGTCCGGTGTTTCTTGTCGGCGCCGGACAGGATTTTCCACTCCGCCCGGACGCATTTGTGCGTAGACCGCACAAGGGAACTCCATTTAGCCACAAAAAATACATACGGAAAGGGGTAGGTCGCCGGCCGCGCTTGCCTGCACATGTTTTATGGCAAATGCATAGACCATCGATAAGAAACAAACCCATTTAATGGTGTTTTTTTGTATGATACAATGGAAAGTTGATGCTGAAAAGCACCATTAGTATCGAATACTAGTGGGAAAGCTACCGCTCTCAATCTTTTTTACAGGCAGAATATTCAAATTGATATTGCGCTATCAAGGTAGATATTCGGGTGAGATATGAGTTAAGTACGTCGTTTCTCAATATTATCACGATACAGGCTTATTTTTCGAGCTCAATGAATATTTCATGCATGATGGTCCGCTGGGCTGCGCAGGGCAATTCAATGTGAGATCAAACGGAAAATACCGTCCACAGCGAATCCACCTTTGATATACCACGAGACGCGGCTTCTCTGCAAGCAAGGCTGCTCAAGGGTGTGAGAACCTCTATAATTTATAATTGCCGTGGTTTTGAAAGTTTACGAAAATATATTACTATATTATTATGTTAGTATCTAGACAATGATTCGAAAAATTTCATAGCCTAAAATTGAAAAAAAAAAATAACTTTCACTGATGGACCAGAAAACAGTTCTTTTATATAACAGATACTTAATTATTATTGGCCTTGTGTTCTTGTTGATTCACTAATAACAAAAGATCAGTAACTTAAGAAATGCACCAAATACTAATTTTATTTCTAGAACATCTTAAAAGTTTATCCCTTTAATATCGATCACAATCTTTGACAAAATAAGTTAATTCACGCCAATAGCGAATAGCGAAATGTTTCATCTTTAGCAATTAAAATTTTACCCCGTCCGTCAGTCCGTTGAGATGGCGAACTTTTATTACTTTGCAGCGATTAATTAAAAATGTATTACTTATGAAATAAGTTCTTATGACGACCGACCACTGAGCCAATCGCAGACAGGGATTTGACTGGATAAAAATATTATAATAATTTTCAAAGAAATGTCATTAGAGTATGTTATTAATGTAGCTTGGAATTCACTTAAATTGACTGCAGTTGAAACGGTTTTTCGTAAAAATTATCAAAACGTGACGGTGAAAAAAAATGTTACAATACAACATTAACACGTGTCGCATTGTGTCGTCGTATGAGAATTTTGCTCTTTTGGTTTTTTTATAAAACTAGAAAAACTCCTAAAACAAGTATATTTAGTAAAACTGTAAAAGAATCAGGTTAGAATCAAGTATAACAATAATAACGAGCTTTGCATTTGAAATAGAAGTTTTTGACAAAAGTGGTAAAGCAACTTAATGGTCGACTATTACCACACAACGTCAAGAAATCCAAGAAAAGTTGTAACCACACTGAAAATGGGATTCCCATCGATCTAGATATGGTTAAAAGCTATAGATAACAAGGGATCCGCCTAAATCACGTATTCACTATTGGGGTTGAGTTTATACAAATATGCGGGTTACACAAGGATCGCATTTGGGTCACGTACGGTTCATATTTTGGTAAATCGGGCATCTTCCCGTCGCGGCGTCGTTCTATTGCTCGTTTATTGATCTTAAACTTTAAAATGTTCTTAATATTGCTCATTTCGAAACTTATATTTTTGCTGCGGTCTCTCGAAAAAAATATATGCCCGTTTATAAACGAATACTTCTACTAAAGCAGTTTTCGCAACATGTACTCTATAGAGAAGGATAAAAGCTACCTTTTGTCCAGAAAATTAATCTTGAAGGTAGACAGGAGATGAAAGATTGTTTGAAGAGTTCGCGTGGAGGAAATCGCAGGCGATCACTAAGTACCAAATTGATTTTAAGACCTCAAGCTGTGAGCATTTTATAACTAATCGCGATTTAATGTTACGTTATAACATAAAAAACAAAGTATCTCCCATTATAATAGAAAACTTTGTTTAATCAACAGCTATATCAAACCACAGATTAGTTAGTTCTACTGGTTGTGGTAATTCGTCGCGTTGGGGCGGATGTCGTTGGGCGCACGGTCGTCACAATTCACTCCAGCTTAATTTTATATATTGGGGATGTTCCAGGTTCATTTGGTATTTCACCAGGGTATGGTTACAGTTAATGGAATAAAAGGAGATAGAGGTTAGAAAATTTATTGTCATTAACCGTTTTGTTTTTTATTATACTGCACTGTTAGTTGTATCTAGTAATAATTCGAAGGAAACTGTCACTCTAAATTGTGACCAATACACCAATGTTATGATTTCATACGCTCCCGCTGCCGCATTTTCCACAATTTATTATCATCATCGATTAAAATCTATAACATTTTTTTACATCTTCAATAAACAGATTGCGAAAAGTCAATCTAATATAAATGATTTATAAGAATAATAACGGAGAAAGGGGCGTGGGGAGATCAGTGGGATGCTGCTCTAATATTGAATAAGTTCCAATGTGAAAGTTTTGCTAGCGAAACATTATATTACTTTGTGGGCGATCTAAGCAGAATTTTGATTGTTTTATTATTGCGGTCAACATAATAAATGTAGGAATACTTTCACATGTTCAAAGGAATAATTTCATTTAGAGTGCGTGTGTTTGCCAATTAGATGGTATTTCTATTATTATACGGCTTGTTGTATAAAGTAGTTATGTTTTTAATATTAGTTAAGTTGTATGATGGCATAACTTATAAGAGGTTTATTTGTATCATTTCCTTTAAAAACTAATTTAATAGACGATGAATTGACTGTTAAATTATGATGGTGATTCCACTCCACCTGTAATTTCCACTCCATATGCTTACACAGACTTCTTTCCCGAAGTCCTTATCTCAATCCCACGAATATTGCTGATTCAGCAATACTCGCATGACATTGATCGCAGGTCGTTAATTATCGTTATAGCTCGGGTGAGCCGGCGAGCGTATCGGGAGTGCACATCCCTCTATGTAGGTCGGCGAGAGGGGCCGGTGAGAAGTTTCTTACTGCACTTTTGTGCAAGCGCGTCCGTCCGGTGAGACTACTAGTCCGTTCCGTGTTCTCGCGCCGGAGGGGAAAAGAAAATCCCCTTCTTTTATCGCAGTGTTTAAAAGGAAGGGCTACTCACGTTTTGTATTTGGTTCATTTTTGTGAAGTGCCTCCCGAACTGCCATAGGTCCTCGCCGAATTTCAACGCCCAGTTTTTGACTCTGTAACAAGATAGTAACAAAATACAAATTAATGTTATATTACGACTACAAACACGTGTAATGTATAACGTATCTAAATGCTTGACTTTAAGTTAACCAAAGAATATCCCAGATTATGTGTAATCGTATTTTTAATATCCCAATAATACCCGGCGATCATCGTTCCATAGAAACAACAATTATATAAAAGTCAAGAGAAGATGAGAAGGAAACGATACGACAATGCCGAGAAAGGAATCTTTTTTAAACATTTATCACGTTTCTGGCGCGGGAAAGTAAATGTGATTGGGGGAAGCAGGTTAAGCATTTTTTCCGGCTCGCTAGCCACCCCTTATTTCGTATAAACTGTTCGATGGTATACATTTGTATTTGTCATATTTCGACTAATATTAATGTAGAGCGATTAGTGATGAGACGATTATGATGAGGGAGGCAACTCGATAAATCGACCCGGAGCTGTTTTATTATGGCTCTTAATCTCGTTTGTAATATTAAGACTTGCAATACTAAAAATAATCTTGGTAATTAAAAAAATTAAACATAGTGAAGTCTCCGATGTTATTATTTTGTACTTGTAAGTTTTAAAACTTCACATGTCGAATTTTACCCGAATATATGGGACAAAAAGTAAAACTTGTCTCCAAATACCATAGGGCAGGATGCAGTTGCTTTCAGCTAGCATAAGTTACATATGAAAAAAGCATTGTGATGTCATAAAATTAAAATCATAATTTACAGTTGTAGCTAAACGGTGACACATAGTCGAGGGCGCATAATTTCGACTATTGGGTATATCTCCAGTGATCATTGTTATGGGACGAGCCCAATTTAATTAACGGCTAAAACGGTGCCCAGAGGTGCCGGTGTCGGCCCGTCGCGATTGAAAATGTTTTCCCATTAATTTTCACTTTCTTGCCGCGTCCGCATAAAAATTGAACAAATGAGTTTTCATATCATTTTGACTCCATTGTTTTGCAGAGAACATTAATTGAGCTCGCGGCTTTTTGTTCAACTTTTTCAGGATGCCTTGTAGGTGCCTACTTAAGTTAGTAGAAAATCGGAAAAATATAGCTGAGGTTCGATACGACGTTATGATTATTTTTATTATGAAATACTTATAAGTTATTTAAATTTTTACTTTTTTGCATTCACAATGCAATTTTTATCATAGAAAAATGGAAAATAAAGTATTTAGAAAAAACGACCCCTCTCACAACCAGCTCCGATGGGACTCGAACCCACGACCTTTCGCTATGCGAAACGAGCAGTCGCCCGGATAGCGAAAGGTCGTGGGTTCGAGTCCCATCGGAGCTGGTTGTGAGACGGGTCGATTTTTTCTAAATACTTTATTTTCCATTTTTCTAAATACTTATAAGTTAAATTGTTTGTAGTTGGCGCGACAGGTGATCTTATTTTTTTCCTGAAATAAAGCATTTAAACAATCTAAATAATCACACAATTGATCGCTTTTAGATTAAGATTTTTAATTATTTTAATTTCTCCTAAAAGTCTATTTATGGGGGCTAGTGGTTTTTTCCATGACGGTCTTATTGAAATAAATGAGTCGGCAATTATAGGTACAGCAAGCCTACTCCTTCAACGAAAAATCAAATTTCGTCCCTTTCACTCTCCCGGAATGACATAATCGAGTGAAACTAGCGGGGCTAACGAAGTTTAATTTTTCGTTGAATTAGGGTAAAGCTTCTGATAGCTAAAATATGGAACGAACCACTGATACGCAAAGAAAAAAAAAAGAAATGGTTTTTCTTTTGAAGTTGATGTTTAAGTAGTTAACTAAATGCATTTTATAATATAAAGTTAAAAGAAGCATATTCCTAGATCTAACAGATCGAGCTGCAAACTCAGCCATGATTTAAAAAGTTGTTGCAGCGCCTGCCGATAATTATAATCTACGCTGCGAATCTATAGTAGCGGCGGCGCCGCTGAGCAGCCCGCCGTTGTCGGTTGGAGGGCGCGCATAGCTAGCCGGTAACATTTCCGCCGCGAAACTAACAAAGCGAAAATGAACGGGGATGTATAAAGGGCCCCACAGACTTATCAGTCCGCCAGCAAGCAACGGCCTGTCAGTTGGCCGCAATCGGCCACACAGTTCCACATACAAAAACCGATTATCATGGCATTGCTGGCGGACTGATAGTATGTGTGGCCCTTTACAGGCAAGTGCTCTACAGCTACGTGCGCCCTACAACCGACAATTCGGGCGGGCCTCTCAGCGGCGCCGCTACGCTACGCTACTAGAGTTTCGCGGCGGTTGTGTACCATCAGCATAAATATACATAGAGCACGCACGCAGGAGGCTAGAAGTAATGTGCGAGGCCTATTTGTATGGCAAACACCGCCTCACCGCCCGCGCCCCGGGTCGGCAAACACACTCGATTTTGTATATTTTGTCGGATCTTGATTTACGACTGCAAATAAGAGCTTCCCTCATAATCGACCTGCGCCTCCAAAGGTTTATTGTACGGAATTTTTATCGTAGTACGGAGTAAAATGTAAACGGCGAACGCGGCCCGCTCTGAATAAATTGTAGAGGAAATTAACCATCCGGGTGTTATTAAATTTTTTTAACACGGATTCTGTGGATGTTAATTAACGTTCCAGTTGCAAGTAAATTAAATCGCTAATTGTATGTGTCTTTAAAGAGAAGGTCATTATAAGCATGTAATCGTTGCGTATAAAATATATAGATAGTAGACATTGATAGTTAACATTGAGCAATCGCAATATAGGTATTATTCGATTAATTTTCGTAGTTTGAACTAAGTAAGTACCTACTCAAGTTTTGATATAATTCTTGAGAACATAGTCATGTGAAGTGGAACAAGGATCATCCGTTTTATGTAGTTTGATTTCAGAATGCTGTTGTAGGTATTTGTAAATTTTAACTCATGAACTTTGAATTTTCTTACAAAACTACTTCTGTGAAATGAACAAAAAAAGATATACCAGCCCCCTGCTTTACAAACCGTTAGAAACGCTTGTGACAGCGGAATTTATGCATTGTCACTGTCACTCTCTATAGAACAGACAAAGACAAAGCACAGAATTTGAATCCGATTCCGTTTCCGACGGTTTGTGAATCGGGGGGCAGATCTGATGTTGTATTTTTCCTGTTGTTTAATAAATTGCCTAATGTAGTAGGTACAGCAAACAAAAGAAAACGAAGAAAAATATTCTCAGAAAGAATGGAGGCAGGAGAGGATATCAAAAAGCGAGTGCAACACTCGAATTTTCGGGCGTAACTTGGTCTGTACTGCCGTTTCCTTATTCCATTTCGTTTAATTCAACTTGTTCCACAATGTCCTCATTAGCAATCAGAGAATGTTCCTCGGGTATTGTTCGCGCAAGTTCGGCCGTCACCGGCAGAAGTTCCGAATTTAAAATTATTTAAAATGTTCCTTCGGACGTCGCCAGGTGGCGCGGAACGCGTCTTGGGACATGGCGGCCGACGGTCGGCGGGAGTTTGGAACGCGGGAAATGGCTTTCTAAGATTGTTACGACTAGATCGCATCTAAATTCTCAGCGTTATTGCGACATTGGGCGTAATAATGTCGTTTTTTTTGCGGATCAAGATAAACCTGGGGAAATTTATTTCTTATTTTTACTTTTATGGTAAAGTCGGATTTTTAATTAGACGAAGTAATCTGACAGTTGCTAATGTCACTTAGTGAAATAATGCTGCCATGTTCAATATAATAGTGATGTGTTCTATTCGTTCATTCACAGGAATGAATGATGATGAATGAATACTTTAATATAATTTGTCGATATCTTATGTGTTGTATATTTATAATCACATTTTTATTGATGAATCATGGTTTTTGGCACTATTTTGACCAGAAAACTGCAACGCAATGCTAAAGATATTAGAAAATCGAAGATGGCGGCTAACTTTTTTGTTTGTGGGTCGATTATGATGAAATTTGGTTTTTGGCACTATTTTGACTAGAAAACTACAACGCAATGTTAACAATATAAAAAAATCAAGATGGCGGCCAACTTTTTTGTTTGTGAGCTGATTTTGATGAAACTTTTAACCGCCTCTGTGGTCTAGTGGTTCACTCACACCACCGATTTCAGACCCAGAGGTCCCAGGTTCGATAACCAGTGGGGGTACTTATTGTATTCGGTTTGGTTGGTGGTAGGACTTGTTCTTAGTCCGCCTGGCTAGCTACCACCGTCTTATCTAAGCCATAACAATGATGTTTTCAGCATTATTGTGGTCCGGCAGTTAGCGATAATATAGCCAGTTCCTCAGTGATTGAGGATTCCGGGAGTAGTGTGCTTCCACCTTCAGCCTTATCACCATTTAACATCAGGTGTGATGAAGACTAACACCCGTTTGCACTAAACTTAAGAATCGCATAAGTCTTTTCCTAGCTAACTTAAGACATTCTTAACAAAAAATTGCTTTGCACTAACATAAGGACATTCTTAAATGCACTTTAGGCTATTCTTAACTTACGGGCCCAATATCGAGCACCTAAGGCTTAAGAAATACCTATATCAGTGGTTATTGTCTGTGGCATTGTGAGCAAAGAGTAGTGCGACAAGCTTTTCTGTTCCGGTGATTATCTTTAGAACTAAAACAGTTTTCATACGATAGTCCATTTTGACAGCTAATTTCGTATTGCAAGTGACTCCTCTGTCACGGCTGTCACCGGAACAGAAAAGCTTGTGGCTTTTGTATTCTTGTTAGTTAGATAGAGACACAACACATGTGACATACGTCATTCATCATTTATTAAAAAAAAACTGTATTATGTTTTTCTTGACAGTTGAGCTCACTTGACTTTTTCTTTTCTCGGTGAATTACCCCTACCAAATAAAATAGTCAACGCCTTAGCTTTTGTCTCCTTTAAACTCACGAAGGAATCAATGAGAAGTTTCAACCAAAAAAATATCCAGTGACCTACTTTACCTCGCCAGTTTTAAAATCCATAAACAATATTTGAATTTATTCATTCATTCTCTTATCAAGGCGATGACTAAGTTACGACGGACGTTACGTCTGTCAGTGCAAACAAAAATTTTAGCTCGGCTGTTTTAGGTTGTTCCTAAACTAAGATGTATCTTATCTAGGACAAGCTCAACCCGAGTTTAGTGCAATGCAAACGGCCATAAGTGCTACACCGTTGTGAATAAAAACTCGGTTTTTGATACTATTTTGGAAAGAAAACAGCAACGCAATGTTGAAAATATTAAAAAATCTAAGATGGCGGCCAAGTACCAAAAACCGAGTTTCATCAAAATCGACCCACAAACAAAATGTGCCTACATGGCACAACTATTAAGTAAGACTAAATTTAGATTTATTTCTTCTTCTTCATCGATGCACTCTTGGCAGAGCGGTCGTGGTCGTCATGTAGTCGTGGAAGTGGAGGGGGCAGATACAGTACGCCGCACGATGCCTCGCCATTTTTCTCTGCTCGAAGTCATCCTACTGCACTCGTTTATGGACCCGCCCACAAAAGACTTGATCTGATCGGTCCAACGCGTAGGTGACCTCCCGCGCGGTCTGGTGCCTTCTACTTTCCCCTGGACGACAAGGCGCTCGATGGACACGTTATCGCGTCTCGAAACGTGACCAAAAAATGTTAGTATACGAGACTGTACAGTGGAGAATAGACGCTGCTTTATGCCGAGTTCCTGGAGTATGGAGACATTTGTACGAAACTCGGTCCATGAAATTCCAAGCATTCTTCTCCAGCATCACATCTCCAGAGCGTCTATCTTCTGCCTTTCCACTTCTCGTAAGGTCCACGTTTCGGCAGCATAAAGAAAGATGGGGAAGATAAGAGTGCGCACGAGCCTGGTCTTCGTGGTTTTGGTGATATTCCTATTCCTCCATATTTTCTTCATTTTGTCCATCGATGTCCTCGTGATAGCCATTCGTCGCTTTATCTCATCTATGCACCCGCCATTGTTCGTGATTAACGCTCCAAGATATACGTAAGATTGGACCACGTCACAGTTCGCAATTTGAGTAATTTCCGGCGAGTTGCTGTTGACGCGGTCGATAATCATCATTTTTGTTTTGCTGCGATTAATCTTTAACCCAAATGCAAGGCTTGTGCGAGATTTATTTACTTAAGCCTTTTTATGTTATTTCAATGTTTAATCCGATTTATGTCTTGTTAGTTGTCCATAAACAAATAAACAAACTAGGATTCGAACTCGGGACTCGATATCGGTAGCCCGGTGTTCTAACCACTCCATAGGCTACCGAAAGAACTATACGTGATATTTATATAAATAATTATAATATTTTTGTTTCATTCATTCACTTTGCCCCGTCACTATTTATTTTTCGTCAAAACCTGACAACCCAGTAAACGTCAGATTACTTCGTTTAATTAAAAATCCGACTTTAGGTATTCCAATTTTGTGTTTGCCATTGTATGTAGTTAGGTTTAAAGGTACATTGATTAATCATCATAGGCATAGGCCTCCCCCAAGGATCTCCACAACGATCGGCCCTGCGCTGCCCGCATCCAACGGCTTCCCGCGACATTGACCTGATCGTCGGTCCACCTTGTAGGGGGCCTGCCCACGGAGCGTCGTCAGGTACGCGGTCGCCTTTCGAGAACCTTTTCGCCTCAATGGCCATCGGTTCTCCGCGCTATGTGTCCCACCCACTGCCACTTCAATGATGCAATCCTTCGAGCGATGTCGGTGGTTTTCGTTCTCCTGCGGATCTCGTCATTTCTGATTCTATCGAGCAGGGAAATACCAAGCATCGCTCTCTCCATTGTTCACTGGGTGACTTTGAACCTTCTTATGAGACCCATAGTAAAAGACCATTGGTTAATATGATTACTTAATAAGTATTTAACTTTAACATTTTATAAACTGATGACAGCTCACAAGCTTTGTCAAATAAACGAAAATTTAAAGCATAATTTATCAAAAGAAAGGTCTCCGTCATAACAAGGCAAGCACCTCAAACCGCCTTAAGCGACTCGTGATCTGTACCCCACCGTTAATTAGTTAACTTCACTAATTTTACAAAGGTAAGTCCGAGTTTATTTCAAGGAAATTTCACGGAATGTTTCCCTTTGGCAACGGCTTCATTAGCTTAAGGGCACATTACGCCAAAAAACAAAGAGAAGGGGCTAAACAGTCCAAGGATCCGCTTAAAGTATCTTGTTACGGTAATCGGGTTAGCCCGCCGAGGCCGCAGAGGCTCGCTAAACCGATTCACACCGACGACGGCGACGCTCAGAATTTGTCAAATTGTGTAAGGAATTTCTTCGCTGTTTCATGACGCTTGGTAAATTAATTTAGTAATGAAATGGAGAAATTATTTAAGTGAAGGAGGTGAAAGCGAACATGATGTTTCGATGTGTACGTAATCTAAATAAATAAAAGTGAATTGCCAAATGTGTTGCTAAGCGCAAAACTTGAAAATACCGTCGTCAAGCGCCGTGTTTTAAGAAAAGAGAGAAAAGTAGGCTTGTTTTGAAAAAGCGTCTCAGGTGGTGCTCTTTTGAATTTGCACGTTCTTCTTTGAAATTTAATAAACAGATATACCATAACCGGAGTAAGTAATTTGATGTTTTTTTCCCAATATTCTTACGGAAACGGGAACCAAACGAGTGAAACCGCGGGCGGCCACTAGTCCACAACGACCACTTAGGTATCCGATTTTCTTTCATATAAAGACAGATGTTATTTACTATTATTGCAGTAAAATCTTGATCTAGAAATTGTTATGAATTCCTCAAATAGGTACCAAGTTGCGGTACAAAAGCATTAGTTTATCCCATTGAGAATTTCTTAATTCATATCATCGTTAAAATATTCTAAGATAAGAAAGATATGTGTACGACCACGAATTGATAAAAAAATGCTTTCCAAAATGAAAACAGTCGGCTAGAGACAGCGCGATGAAAGAACCTCCGTCGTCGTCAAGAGCCGTGTTTTTAAGAAAAGAGAGAAAAGTAGGCTTGTTTTGAAAAAGCGTCTCAGGTGGCGCCTCTTTTGAATTTGCACGTTCTTCTTTTGTTTGCTGAAAGATGCATTTGTCTTCTTTAATAGTGACGTATGAGGTAACGTTAAGGTCTGCTATAATAATTTATTATTATATGTTTAATGATCCATGTATTGAGTAAATTACTCGTATTTTTAGTTAAGTTTCTATATGTCTGATCGTAAGTGGGAACCATGGAAACCGCAGCTTTGTGTGTCAATCTCAAATCAGCGGGGAGGCCGAATTAATTTAACTAAGCATCAAATAAATTGGCAGAGGGAGTTATCATGAATAAGCCTTTTACATTAGCCGGAACTCGGCGTTGAACGACAGGCGTAGCTCCGAAAGTTAGTTCATTAAAGATAGGAAGCGATGATATCTCGGTTGCAGCGACTCGATAACGGTTGTTTTATTAATCAGCGATGGGAGCTGGAGCTGCCAGTAGACAGGGTGTTAGACGCGCGGCGCTCTTACGTAAGCCGGCGTCCGTAGTACGCGCCCCCGAGCCTCGCCCCGCGCTTCGCCGGAGCCCCGCAAGCGCCCCGCTCGCGCCCGCCGCGCCCCGCTAGATCAATACCGGAGCCGGCGCCTTTGACATGTGCCCCGCGTGCCGCTCCGCAAATATTTACGTTGTGAAAACAGATCATAACTAGTACCATGTTCCATTGCCCACCAAAGAAATACCGATAATTGACAACAAACAATTTATGTCTCAATTAATTATCTGCTCCTCCATTACTTCTGACCTTGGCGGCATACTTTTATTGTCTTTTTAATTGAGGTCGCGTGTAACGGTGAAACATGTAGATCGTGACCAATTTATTTGAATCACGTTAAAAGGTTGATGTGAAGGTATTACGGGACTGTATTTATAAAGCTACCTATATGCTTTTAAATTGAAAGCATGGTGAGCATATAGAACCTATTCGTGGGTAAACACATTGAACTTTTTGTTTTAAAATACTTTTCAAAGGATCTACCCTTTTAGGGTGTTCTATATTGCACATTGTTTTGGAAAGCTGTATTTTTCTTTTCATATTAGGAGAACCATCTGCTCTCAAGAGAACGATACGTTATATCTAAAATAACATTTAAATATACATTTAAATCTACCTACTCGTATTAGTAAAGATGTTGATTTTTAGGGTTCCGAACCAAAACGGTAAAAAGGAATATAAGAGTATGGTGCGACTAATTCTGTCTGTCTGTCACAGCTGGATATTTCGAAAACTACTAATGCTATCAACTTCAAATTTGGAACAGTTTTAGATGACGTTTGCCCAACTATTTACAAATAAGGGAACTAAAAATATATTTTTTTGCATCACGGTCTGAAAGAGGGTCTAAAAAATTCGAAGTGGGGCTAAGGTATATGGAAAAACGCTGCTTGCACATTCTCAAACATTTTTTCATTTTTCTTAGGTCGCATCGCCTTATGTCCGAAGTTTGCATATAGAAAAATCTGCAATTATTTTATGTGATAGAAGTTTATGTAAAGATTACAGGAAAAATAAAACGATGCCTCTAAATAGTAAACTTTTTCAGAAATCATCAACAAGAATTATATTAGTTCCACTATCGGTCAAGAGCTGAAGTTGACCTAAAACTGCAATATTCTACACCGCAAATGCTCTGACGAATCTAGCATTACTAGCTTCTACTACTCTAACATTTTCATGTAATATTTATTCAAATTATGATGGTACGGAACCCTCGATGCGCGAGTTCGACTAGCTCTTGACCGGTTTTATTATAAATCATGATCTTTAAACCATTACAATTTCCCTTTGTTGAGTATTCTATTAAACATTGAAAAATATTAATACTAACCACATTCATTACTAACAAATTAACAAATGGCTACGAACTACTACGATGCTACGATGGAGTAGCTACGAGCTACGATAACGCTACGATCAAAATTATAGTCGTAGATGGGGCGGCCGCGTTACAACGGCTGTAATTAATAATTATTTGCGTATAATAAACTTGATTTAAAAACTTTTGACGGCTCTTTTTAACGACGGTCAATAGAATTTTGAATATAAAGTAACCTTTTGTGCTACGGTAGCTGGAAGTAACGGTTGAGGTGAATAATTATGTAATTTTAACTATCCTATTATGTTTATGGTTTAGAAATTTTGGACTTTGAGCTAATTACACAATTTAGTATAAAAAATTCGCCTGTAAGCGATTACAATTACAAGATGTTCACCGTCTGTTCAACCAATACCTATTTTTAAATTTCCATGGCATAATTTAAAATGTAAGTGTGTAATACAATTTTATACTGGCTCGTCGAAGGCAAGATACCTGTTTCTCGCTTTTGTCGCGTCGTTTCATTTAGTATAGAATGGCAAAACATACCTCTTCTAGTCAGTTACCGACTACATAATAATAAAATCGCTAGATTTGCGTTAAAAACAATCGCGATTCGTCTGTTAATGGTAGAGGTAACGGAGGTGTAAATATGAAAGAGTAACACAAAGCAACGTGGGTAGTACTATGAAGACCAAACCAGACGGGCGTTGTGCCGGCTAGCGGGTACTACGAGTAGGGTGAGCATCATATCTTTAAATTACGGACTGAATTTGTGGCAATAATCTACTAAACTTATTTCTTTAGAGTGGAAACGATCGCGATTTGTTAAAGTGGTAGAATTAACGAGACGGTGTATCTGAAAACGCCGTGGGCAGTCTACTATGAAGGAACAGCCACAAAGCCTTTGCCTACTCGGTTTCCTGTCGATTCTTCTCGTTACTAGGTCTTCCGCCGTAGGGCCTTATGAACCGATGGCGTAGTTTCTTTGATTTTCAGAGGTGTTTGTAACAAATACATTTGAACTAGAATAACTATAACAATAACGTAATTTTATGATACAAACAGTGAAAAGAAAACATTGTACATACTCGTACTACGATACAAGATACAAGTCAAAAAATAAAAAAAAAACATTCTTCTATACATACGCATTTTGCATTTAGAGCATTTGTTCTATGATTGAAAGACGTGTCACATTTGTATATTTTAACTCTTGAAAAAGCAAATGTTTCACCTTAGCCGGTATAACTGTAAACCTGACGAAAAGATACTCATAGGGTTAAGTGTCCAACAATAAAACGCAAAAAATTCGAAGTCTCATGTATCTTTCGTTTAAAAGATAGAAGCCTATTTTTTTGCAGGTGTGCAGGCAATTTTTGCTATGGTATGTTTTTTAAGATTTTTTCTATTAATATGTAATTAGTTAGACACAATATAGAAAACCAAAAATGCAATATGTTTCACTGTGTCCATGAAACACAACCAAATCGTAATTTTGTAGTAAGTAACTAAACAAAAATCAGCCAAGTGCAAGTTGGACTCGCCCATGATAGGGTGCCCACTTAATTACCTAGATTGCCTATTACCTAGCCAAAATTCCACTATCATTTCTCGACAGCAAAATGTAATTTTGTTTTTCATTGTGTTTGTATGAATGACAAAAAGACATTTGCGGTTTTTGAAAATGTGTTATATTTCAAGATCTCGTTAAATCAATTTTCGTTCAAAGTTTTTATTAAGATCTACAGCATATATCTGATCTAGATTTTTCACTCTTTTATTTCAAAAGTTACACATATTTTTCCACTTTGGAAAGCTCTATCTTTCAGAAGATTGACTTAGACCTATCTATAAACACCTCATACGAAATATTTTTAATTTTTGTTATTTTTTTATTAAAATTGTTAAGCGGTTTCCAGAATACATCTACTTACCAAGTTTCAACTGTGTAGTTTTTATAGTTTTGGAATAAAGTGGCTGTGACATACGGGCGGACGGATGGAACGGAAGGCTAGTTATCTATAAGAGTACCGTTTTTTGCCATTCGGCTGCGGAAAGATGAAAATTGACCCCCCCCCCCCATTATATCCGAAACACTGAGCCTAAAATTTTGAAAAAGTTGCAGTAAATGGGGAACGCTAAAATCCCTCGATATTGCAATTTTATACATTTACAGTTGGTTTACGTAGATTTTATTTTCAAATAAAATTCTAAATTTGTAGATTCAAAACACTCATTATAACATGTCCCTATAAAGGGCAAATTAAAATATACCTACTCGTAAAGTAAAGTTTTGTAAAACTATACCAAACAACATAATATTTTGTTTCTTTAATGTATTTTTACTTGTACCTTCTTTAAAATGAAACTAAGATTATCTGGTTTTTGTCGGAACCCTTTCCACGCGATACTGTCCTCTCCACTTAATAAGGACATAAGGCACTTTACATATTCATCATTCAACTATGGACTATTCAAAGTATAAGTCTAAAAGTCCTTCTATATCCGTACAACTACGAAAGCATGGTTACCCTTTACGGAGCTACGCCCACAACGTATTTTTAAACTTTCTACAGGTTATAAATGCTTGTACTATTGAGTGCAAAGTGTTTTTATACAAAGCTTCTTTTAACTCCCTTCCATATGTTTATACATGTGAATAAACTGTAAATATTCATAAATATATAATAGGAAAAATGTGATAAGTAGTAAAAAAACCACGAGCCCTATAAAATCTCAACATTCATAAATAGACCTATTTTTCAAGCTTGCAGACTCAAAGTACTTAAGTATTTTTTCTGAAAAACATTTTCTTATATTTAATTACCAGAGATTTTTTTTCTGCTTTTTATTAAATCACCAGTGGACCCGGTGAACTTCGTATTACCTTCATAAAGATTTTCATTTACTAAAGAAGATTATGCGATCGCCAACCCGCCTGCCAAGCGTGGCGATTATGGCAAACCCCCCCAAAAAAAATGGATACACACTCAAAAAATCGGCCCCCAGTCCCCGGCGGTCCCGCTATTCCTAGCTACGGTAGCGGCTATGGTAACGGCGGGGCAGGGGGTGCTAAGAATCCCCGGGTAGGCTCCGGCTACCAACACCGACGACTCGACCTGGCAACCTACAACACGCGCACATTGAGGCTCGACGAGAAGCTCGTAGAGTTGGAAGAGGCAATAAGTAAGTTACATTGGGATATCATTGGGTTATCTGAAGTCCGAAGAGAGGGGGAGGACTCGATAACCCTGCAATCCGGTAACTTACTTTACCACCGGGAGGGCGACCAACAGTCCATTGGTGGTGTCGGGTTCATCGTCCATAAATCCCTTGTCAACAACGTGATCACTATCGGAAGTGTCTCGAGCAGGGTAGCGTACCTGATACTCAGATTATCGAAACGATATTCGCTGAATGTTATCCAGGTCTACGCTCCGACCTCGAAACACGACGATGTCGAAGTGGAGGCTATGTATGAGGAGATCTCTAAAGCCATGCATAGCTATAAAACCCACTACACGGTTGTGATGGGGGATTTCAATGCAAAGTTGGGGCAACGTTGCGGTGATGAGCTGAGAGTGGGGCAATTTGGATTTGGGCAACGGAACGATAGAGGCCAGATGCTGGCAGACTTCATGGAGAGGGAGAACCTCTATATGATGAACTCCTTCTTTAGGAAGCCCGTAAGCCGCAAATGGACCTGGATCAGTCCGGACGGTAAAGTCAAAAACGAGATCGATTTTATCATGTCGACGAAGAAGCACATATTCAATGATGTCAGTGTGATCAACGCTGTTAAGACAGGAAGCGATCACCGTATGGTGAGAGGCACATTGAATATCGATCTCAAGCTCGAAAGATCGCGACTGATAAAATCCACGCTCCGACCAATACCAGCTCAAATTCAAAACCCCGAGTGCTTTCAGCTCGAGCTTCAAAACCGCTTCGAAGCCCTTGAGAACAGCATAGACGTGGACGATCTATACAACATGGTGGTGGATACTGTCTGCACGGTAGGGTCTAAGTACTATAAAACCCGCCGTCCCAAATTGAAGAAACTCTCCAGTCAGACTCTCCTACTCATGGATCAGAGACACGAAATGAAGCTGCAGAACTCAGCGGATGCCCATCGTTATCAACAGCTTAATAGACAGATATCTAAGTCTTTGACGCGCGACCTTCGCCAATTTAATACCGAGCGTATTAAAGAAGCCATTGAGCGGAACAAAGGCTCCAAAGTGTTCGCGAGAGATCTGTCTATCGGGCAAAGTCAATTGACGAGGCTGAAAACTGAGGAAGGTAGCATCATTTCGTCAACACCTGAAATCCTGAGGGAGATTGAGAGTTTCTATGGACAGCTATATTCCACACAAACACCTGTTGAAAGCAAGGCTACAGACCCTAGAGCCAAGCTTACCCGACACCATACCGAAGATATCCCGGACGTCAGCCTGTACGAGATTAGAATGGCTCTCAAGCAGCTTAAAACAAGCAGAAGCGATGTGATGCTGTTTTTCAAGAAGGGTGATAAAACTCTCTTGAAGAACTATAGACCCATCTCGCTTCTGAGCCATATCTATAAGTTGTTTTCGAGAGTCATTACGAATCGTCTCGTTCGCAGGTTCGACGACTTCCAGCCTCCCGAACAAGCCGGGTTCCGGAAAGGCTACAGTACCATAGACCACATTCATACGCTGCGGCAAGTTATACAGAAGACCGAAGAGTATACCTTGCCACTTTGCTTGGCGTTCGTGGACTATGAGAAAGCCTTTGATTCGATTGAGACTTGGGCGGTGCTGCAGTCTCTCCAGAGGTGCCAAATAGACTACAGGTACATCGAGGTGCTGAGGTACTTATACCAAAACGCTGATGATGTAGTTCTTATGGCTGAGACCTTGGAAGACCTGAACACAATGCTCGAAGATCTCGGTAATGCTTCGCAAAGAGTGGGTCTTAAGATGAACATGGACAAGACGAAAATCATGTTCAATGCCCATGTTGCACCCGCTCCAGTTAATGTTGGGAACATTACACTCGAAGTTGTTGACCACTATGTTTATCTAGGACAGACGGTCCAGTTAGGTAAGTCCAACTTTGAGAAAGAGATCTCTCGTCGAATCCAGCTCGGATGGGCAGCGTTTGGGAAGCTCCGACATATATTCGCGTCCGAAATACCTCAATGTCTCAAGACGAAAGTCTTTGACCAGTGTGTGTTGCCAGTAATGACCTATGGAAGTGAGACGTGGTCTTTTACTATGGGTCTCATAAGAAGGCTCAAAGTCACCCAGCGAGCAATGGAGAGAGCGATGCTTGGTATTTCCCTGCTCGATCGAATCAGAAATGATGAGATCCGCAGGAGAACTAAAACAACCGACATAGCTCGAAGGATTGCATCATTGAAGTGGCAGTGGGCGGGACACATAGCGCGGAGAACCGATGGCCGTTGGGGCGGAAAGGTTCTCGAATGGCGACCGCGTACCGGACGACGTTCCGTGGGCAGGCCCCCTACAAGGTGGACCGACGATCTGGTCAAGATCGCGGGAAGCCGCTGGATGCGGGCAGCGCAGGACCAATCGTTGTGGAGATCCTTGGGGGAGGCCTATGCCCAGCAGTGGGCGTCGTTCGGCTGACATGATGAAAGAAGTTTAAAGGCTCTCCCACACATATGCGTTATTATCTTCGATAATATCGGATGCGTTATTGCGGTAATGCGTCCTGGGTGCCTACCATCAACTTTCAGACAGCGATTCAAAAATAGCGCGATGCAGAATAGGTTCCTAAAATGAATTGCTTTCTTTCTAAAAACTGGATCGCAAATGAATTGCTAAATGTTAATGACCGAACGGTTTGTGTCCTTTTTCTTCTACCCGTCTCTTTCACTCGATTCTGTCATGCCCGGAGAGTGAGAGTGACGGGTATAACCTGCAGGTGTCATGTTAAATCGACCGGGTTATAAGTAAAATAAGAATTCCTGACAGCTTAGCGGCTGTGAAATGTCATTGATCGATCACTGAATCGCTGTCATTGATATTAAACTGTCGTGGTACGAATAAGCGAAGCAGATCAGTTTAGGTCCCAAACAAAACCGCAATAAGAGTTGATGGTAAGCACCCTGATTCCTTGCACTGTATGGGAGAGCCTTAAAACATGGCCACTAATGTCACTTATTAACAGTAATCCTAAGCAGCTAAAACGTCAGTTAATTACATACTTTTTGGAAGCGGTCATGCCAAAAATGACAGTTTTCTATAGCACACTAGATACGATTTCCATACAAAGTTACTATTTTAATTTTTTAATTTTCGTTAGATTTTCGCCATCATTTTTTATATACACCACCCCTGAACAAAACCAAATACGAAAGTATTCAAATCGGTCAAGCTGTTTCTGAGTTTTAGCAAGACTACGAACGGCAATTCATTTTAATATACTTGGTTTGGTCATAAATTCTGTCACAAATAATTTATTAAATAAATTGTGGGGCCTTATAAGTTACCTTATAATTTTTATATGAAAAGAAAGGCAATTAAAAGGAGATCCTATTAAAATTATTCGATATACCCTCTCTGATTTTGAATACAGGCTCTCAACCTCCGTGGCCAGTCCTCAATCGCAACACGCACAATGTCCATGTCTATAGGTACCAGCTGCTGCTTGAATCAGGGATGCTTTGAGAGACTCCACATTCTGGTGAGGTTTAAGCACCTCCTCCAAATGTTGCCATATTTTGTAATCCAAAGGATTCAAGTCTGGACTTGAAGAGGGCCATTCTTCGTGCCTGATGAAGTCCATTCCATGTGCAGGCAGCCAATTATGCGTGCTTGCTGCCCTATGACCCGGCGCAGAATCTTGTTGGAATACCCGTCTCTGTTTTCGAACATTGTGTGAGAAAGTGGTTCTACAATGTTTGGAAGAACCGTATTTTGGTACACTGTGGCAGTAGTTTTTACACTTTTCTCACAAAAAACACCTCACTTAGGCCTGAATATGAGACTCCAAGCCATACCATGAATGATGCGGTGTGATGCCCACGCTGAACTCTCGGGATACGCTTGCTCGCTTCTTCACGGGCATTGTGGGAATAAACTTTATCATTTTGTTTGTTGTATTTAACTTCAAAATTATTTTTTTTCGTCTGAAAAAAGATTTCGCGCTACTTTTTTCCCGCGTACCGCTTTAACAAAGCTCGGGATCTCACTAGCCTTACTTTTTTCAGACGGTGATTTAAAAATGACCTGTTTTCCTGCGATAAGCACGTAGTCCCAGGTCTTATAAATATATACTTATATAATTTTTGTTTGTAAATACATACTTAATATACATAGAAAACACCCAGACCAAGACAAATACATAGACATGTTCATGCACACAAATATTTGTCTTGTTCGGGAATCAAACCCGAGACCTCTGGCGCAGAAGGCAGGTAATTTACCCCTGCGCCAAATCGGTAGTCAGTCGTCACTTATAAAATCGTCTACTGCGCAAGTCAAATCAGTGGTGTCCCAAGTTTCATCTTTCGTGACGCGGATTGTAAGTAGGCGTTGTTACTATCCCTCATAAGTTATTTAATCGAACTACATTCCAAATGAAAGCTTTTTTTATTTCCCCATTTAACCAACCACCAACAGGTTGCCTTATTAAATAGTGTTTTCAATCCATGGTTAGCTAGATTTTTTATTTATTTTTGTCTGTTTTGAATCCGATTAGACTGGGATTATAATAAGCTTTCATTCGATATGTAAGTAACTCAATTTAATAACTTATAGGTACTTTAATTTACGCTTACTTTCAACTATATACTTGGAAAAATCACTATTAGCCATCCATTTCAATGGTTACACTTATGTAGTGTTTAATCACTTATGTTTACCTACAAACTTATGGAACATTTTGTTAGCGCCGGGTCTGGGTATCTTATTAAAAACTAGCTTTTCGCCCGCGTCTTCCCCAGCGTGGACTACACGACGTTATTCCGCGGAAATGTGATATTTTTCCGAGATAAAAAGTAGCCTATGTTCCTCTCCAGGCTACAAAATATCTGTGTCCCAAATTTCAGCCAAATCCGTTCAGCTGTTTTGGCGTGATTGAGTTACAAACATCCAAACATCTAAACTTTCATATTTATAAATATTAGTAGGAATCTACACAGTATTTAGCCAGGAAAACCATGTGCGCTGTATCACATTATTATTATCACTGAATTAAATAACAGATGAGGGTAAAAAAAATCCTTCTCGTATCTTAGACCAAATTCTTGCTATCATTATATGACGAGATTGCGGTTACCACTACCATATTCTATTCTAGAATTCTAGAACTTCGAGAATGCGAAATCTGTATCTCATACATAACAGATTCAACTATACGTAAGTTTCGTAAGTTTGACTATTAAATTTTGTTCATGCGTGCGAAGGCTGCCATAATATATTCAGAATTAGATAGGTACAACTGTTTGATGTTTTATGCTAGTACCCACAGCTACCTACGCTCGCTGTACTCTGCCACTATATGCTAATCTTGCACACCCACGTAGGTTTTATTAATTAAAAACACGAATGAAACTTATATATTTTTCTGTCTGTTATTACTGTCATATTTGAAGTAGGCGATGTAAAGCTGACATGATAGCAGGTATAGGAAACAATATCTTAAACCAACGAACATTGAAAATATTGGATGGTTGTTGGTCTTAACTTTAATACGTGTTTGGTAGGTTAAAGTTTATGATATCATATCATACATCCTGTTATCCAGACAGAGCATACCTTTCAAATATAATACCAGACCAGCAGAGTCGTTGTTGTGATTTCTCGAAGCATTATTTACCTATATATATTTTCAAAGGGAAACATGTTTCTATATATTGAATCGAAGTAGCAGAGGGAGACGGGAAATGAAAAATAATAATGGAGGCAGTAGCCTGGCCGGGCTGGATAGATACATTTCCATAACGACGCCGGGGACCGGGCAGTCCGTGAGCTTTAATGGACTGCAACTATTTGCAACGCAAATACCATCAACGACTAAGTTTGCACCACGATAATGCTACGGTTTCGGTCCATCCTTTAAGTTTATTCCTTTACTTATACGCGTACGAAGTATTTCGACAGTATTAAAAAAATATATATATTACTCACGTGTAAGTATAAAGTTTTTATTTTTCTACTTTGGACAAAGTAAGAAACAACCAACAATAACGAAAACGACATCAGTGCCTCAAGCGGGGCACAATGTAACTATTTTACGATATAATCGCTAAGGACTGACCATTTCATTAAATTACCATGTGTTTAGCTGTTCATATCATGTCGTTAAACTCCGATCATTCAATGATAATGCCCAGCGGATTTAGATAATTTCATGAATTACGACTATTTCATGAAATGATCAATCTAATGATATGACCACGACATAGGTATATACCATAACATCGAGGACTTTTTATATATTTTTTTTATATAACTTAAAGCTCTTGCGTTAGTGACTGACAACGCACAGCCGAGACTACTGGGCGGAAGAAATTGAAATTTAGCATGTACCTACCTATGTTACTTTAAGAGTGTAGGGGAGCACTAAGAGAGGATTTTGGACATCCCTCCCCCCTCTCCCAAAGGCGAAAAGGGGATAAGAGTTTGTATCAAACTTTTTATTTCTTCAATGCATTCAGTTGAAACTTTAGGTATGTATAGGTTCATCAAATGACCTCTAAGGGGGTAAAAGAGGGGGTCCAAGTTTGAATGGGGTCCTGCCAGTGGGGTGGGTCTGCTCATGTCTACTTGTGTTAAATGTTGTTGAGATAAGGTATTAAGGTAAGAGATAAGGTATATGATTGTATTATCTGCTCTTTATGAGCAAGCTGGTGAGTCTTTTAGCGATAGTCGTCTCTCACCGTAGGATTTGGGAATCGATGGCGTAGCTTCTTTGACGTTCACAAATGTTGTTAGCTCAACCTAACATGAAAAAAGAAATTTTTAATTTTTAATTAAACTTTTATTTCTTTAATGGATCGGATGGAAATTTTGTACATAGGTTCTTCAATGATATAAGTGAGCACTTATAAGGAGTTTTTGGAATTTTAACTCCCCCACCCCATAAGGGGGTAAAAAATGGGATAATGAATAAACTCAAAAAAATATTTTACTTAAATAAAGCTACATTATTCCTTAGTTACATAGGCTACATTATATCCCGATATTCCCATGGGAACAGGCATCATTCGGGTAAAACTGCGCGGAGCCGCTATCCCTACTATCCCTTCTAATATTATAAATGCGAAAATGTGTATGATTGTTTGTGTGGTGTATGTTCTGCTTTCAAAACGGCTGGACTAATTTTGATGAAATTTGGAATGGAGATAGTTTGAAACACTAGGAAGGACAAAGGCTACTTTTTACCTTGGAAGGCTCATTCCCATGGGAAAATAACTTATCCCGCGGGATAATGTCGGGTCGTCTAGTCCACGCGGGCGAAGCCGCAGGCGAAAGTGTAGTGACGAATAAACACAAAAACTACTGGACCGATTTTTCTGGATGAATTTTCATCTACTTACGGCCAGAATTAAAAACCTATCCACAGATAGGGATAGGTGCAATCCAGATTAGTTGCTATGCAACGCTTGATATTACCTATCCCTATCTGTGGATAGGTTATTAATTCTGGCCGTTAATTACCTAACTTAATAGCCATCTAAATAAATACCTAGTTAATAGTAAGTTATAGTTATTAGAACCACTCATGTGTTTTTTCATTTGTTTTTAATACGCAGATGACATTAATAGATATAGCGAATTCTGTTAAAAGGAAACAAATGATTTATTCTCCTTCTACTTAGTACCTTCTGGTAGGAAATTGACATTAAGAACTTTTTGCGAACGGCTCACTGTCTTAGAAAGTTGGACGACTGGATTGAACAGTCATTTATCACGGATTGATCCATCGAAGGCGGGGCTGTCATTGGAGAACTTTTCGTTTGGGAAATCGCGGCTCCTCACGCACCACTCTGTGTAATGGGATACGTAGTGGCGGAGCGTGCAGTATCTGTTGCCGACGAGATAAGAATTGTACTATCCACTTTATTTATTTCAACGGAGCATGTATTTGAGTGAACATTGACTGAGTTGGAGTTGATGTTTAGATGATTTATTTCCTATTAAAGTATGTTAAGAAATAATTCTTTAGGGGTATAGCTTTTTTGTTACTTTGCAACCTACCTATTACGTTTTCTACAGACAGTCTACCCAAATGTAGATACGGCTATTACGATGGATATAACAATGTATGAAAATGAATATCTCAGAACTGAAAACTCACACCTTCCACTTGATAAAACAATCTTAGTTATTGAGTTATCCTTATTGAATCTGAACAAAAATTATGAAAATCTGCTGCTAAAATAATGGTAAAATTTGTAAAAAAAAATGGCATTTTATATTTTTTCAAGCATTAAAGTGTAGAAATGGGAAACTTTGGCATGAAAATATGAACTTTAAAACGCAGAATATAAGTGGAGACGAACGAAACGAAGTCACGGTAGGCCGCTAACTTATTTTATTTTTCAACGGTTTATATAAATATTGTATTAAAACTAATAGGTATCAAATTACCATGCCATTTCAATGTTGTTACCACAAAATCTTTCCGTGTTCTGTGGTTGTTACCTAATGTCCCTGCAGACGTAGAGATGAATTGAAAGTTATTGTTGAATTAAAATTGACGCTTCTTTAAACTGAAACAAATCACACTCACACTATAGCAAAGTATACTATAATATGACTATATAGTAAGTAGTTAGCATATTTTAAATATACTTTTTAATCATATTATTGCAAATCATAGCGGGTCGGGGACTGGCAGTCGCGGTCGCCAGCTCAATAAGTTTTTCAATGGCTTTAAAATAATATAGGTAGTATTAAAATGAATATTAGTGCTGCCTGATTGTTCGTCCAACGTCACCATAAGAACAACCGCTCATCATCATCATCATCATTTCAGCCGTACGACGCCCACTGCTGGGCATAGGCCTCCCCCAAGGATCTCCACAACGATCGGTCCTGCGCTGCCCGCATTCAGTGGCTTCCCGCGACCTTGACCGATCGTCGGTCCACCTTGTAGGGGGCCTGCCTACGGAACGTCGTCCGCTCACCGAGCCGTAATTACCAGCCCATTTCAATGTTGTTACCCGGATGTCACGCAGCCGCTTAGAAATTCATTGAAAACTGTTGAATTAAAATCAAGGTTTAGACTGAAACAAGATCAAGACTCAACGTAATTTCTGGCGGTATGTAGCACTAAAATTTTACATTGCCGTTATAAAATATTGTACTACCATAAATATTAGTGGTGGGTGCCTGATTGTTCGTCCTACGCCACCGTAGGTAAAACCGCCCACCGACCGGGCCAATTCAATGTTGTTACCCGATGTCCCTGCAGGCGCTTAGAAATTAATTGAAAACTGTTGAATTAAAATCACGTCTAGACTGAAACAAATCTAAGCGGGTAAAGGTACTGGCAGTCTCTTAGCAGTCTAGCTCAATAACTTGTAAAAGGTTTAAAATTAAAAAAACAACGGGTTGCACTCCTGGAGTGCCGGCAGAAGTGAAAAGGGCTCCCTAGACTTTCTCACAAAAATAAAAGGAATTTGACAAAAAAAAAATGAAATACGGACTGGTTTTGAACCGAGGTCTTCTGGCTTCAATGCCGCCCGTTTTCTAACCTGAGCTATTACAACTTTGGAAACCGTGGCGAAATTTGCCTTCGTATTCTAATGACATTGTAACAGTTTTTCGATCACGTCTTACGAATTTCCGATCTGACGGTCACGTGATCCTGACGCGAGTTTAACATTTTTTTACCCATCACAAAAAGTGCACATATGCCGCTAAAAAAGTTTTCACTTCAAAAATATTGAAAAGGAAGGAAAGGAAATTAGTATTAAAATAAATATTAGTGGTGCCTGATTGTTCGTCCTACGCCCGTAGTACAACGCCCACCGACCATAATTACTGGGCCATTTCAATGTTGTTACCCGATGTCCCGCGCTTAAAAATTAATTGAAAACTGTTGAATTAAAATCACGTCTAGACTGAAACAAATCTAAGCGTATAAAGTACTGGTAGTATCTAGCGGCCTTATTAATAAACAAGGAGTAAGTTTACATCTAGCTTATACCAAAAATATTGCTTAGCAACATTAGGTACTCCTTACGTTTGACGTTTCAAAGCGTCATATTCTTAAGCAAACTTTTTGATTTAAACTAGGTGTAAACTTACTCTTCGTTTATTAATAAGGGGGCTCAATAACTTGTAAAAGTTTTAAAACTTTAAAAAAATATATTGAGAAGGAAGGAAAGGAAATTAGTATTAAAATAAATATTAGTGGTGCCTGATTGTTCGTCCTACGCCCGTAGTACAACGCCCACCGACCATAATTACTGGGCCATTTCAATGTTGTGACCCGATGTCCCTGCAGCGCCTGAAAGCCCGCTGACTCAGCGAATACGGAATCGATTAACCTTATATACGTTTGTTGTTGGACTACAAAATCTCTATAAAGATGTACAGGCAACGGCACATTAAGTGATACACTTGTTGTGCGAAAATCGCTTTAATTATGTACGTCTTAATAGCGGGCTCAAGGTCGTCATGCAAAGCTTAATAATGTCAGTTAAAGCTATCATGCTAAGGATTTGATATTGTTGTCGGCACCGAATTCTTTTGTATGATACCTAAATACTTAGAAGCCAAAAGTACTGCTACTTTGGTAGACTTTAATGATTATTTATACAGCGCTCAAGTGTGTTTATTACCAATATTGAAAGGCCTTGAATACCTAAATTGAAAGTTCATCGATTAATTATATAGCTACCAGTAGGCATTGCTTAACAAAAGCGGATTCATTGTTATGGAAAAGACGTTATTGAAATAAAATCTTATTTTATAATATTAAAATGAGCCGCACAGCGTTACGAACGTGTAATTGTAGGATCAACCACATGTTTCAAGTGAAATAAATTTTGCAGCAAACAGAATTTAATGCGTGCGGTTAATTACCAAGTCACTGGCTCTATTCGAATGGAATAAAATCTGCCACAGTTTAATTAAAAAGAAATGGACAGTTTTTTTTTTCATTCACAATGCAATTTTCATTAATGAAAATTTTTGTAATATTTCATTTTCAATAAAAAATGAACCGATGTTAATGTTGTTGAACATAAATGTATCAGTACTTTTTGAATCATGTTATTGCAAAAAATACGCGAAATATCAATGCACTTTTGCATTTATTTGTACCAAACCTGATGCTTAATGAAGAATGTGCATAGGTATACCACGTACATACCTACCTACTTTTTTGCAACAACAAAAGCACGTGAAGGGATTAAAGCAATGCCTGGTACTTATTACTTGTTTGGATCAATTTATTGAGAGACGAAATATTGTCTTTTGATTCAGTGTCATAGAATTTTGATATTGTATTTTGTTTTGATTTCTTTTTGATAATAAAAATTGCACTGTGAATGCAAAAAGTAAAATTTAAATAAGTAACTTCTTTTTCATTGTTTTACACGAAGCTGAATAAATATTGACGGACAGGCAAGTATAGACAAACTTTTTGACAGAAAACCGCGATATGAGTTTAATTTCTTTTTTGAGTTTATTGTGATAAAATTTTTGTTAACAAATGTTTGTTGTTCAATATTTTCTAACAGCAGTGTAGGAGCACCATATTACTGCACCAACAGTCATACAATATTTTTCAAACGATAGATATATCTAATAATATTTTTTTTTACAATCATACCAATTATCAAGCTCATAAGTAAGTAGTTTTCATTAATAAACTGTGTTATGGAAACTAGATAACGGAAAAATATATACTTATATTCTTTTTTTTGTAAATACATACATACATAATATACCTACATAGATAGCACCCAGACCAAGGCCAATAGACAATGTGCATGCACACAAATATTTGTCTTCTTTGGGAATCGAACCCGAGACCTCTGGCGCATAGAAGGCAAGTATCCTACCCCGGCGCCAAATCGGTCGTCAAGATAGATATTGTGTTGGTGATGTGAAAAAAAAAAAAATTTTTTTTTCAATTTTTTTTTAAAACTTTATTAACAATAATATTGATATTTAATGGAAAAACTTAAAAAAAACTTTTTTTCAATTAATTATAAGCAATTAAAAATTAAAAATTGATGAAATTTGAAAAAAGATCACCCGACTATAAACGCTCCACGATTAGCTGTGACGTCACAATGTTTAAACTATTTTCCAACAGTACCACAGAGTTTACGTGGTAAACCATGGTCTTTTTTAAAATAGCACTTTTTTTAATAGGTTTATATTTAGGCTTTAGCTTCTTTTATTAAATATTAGTCACCATGACATACATTGTTAAAATACCAAATCATAGTAGCTCGAGCACTTAATAGTGTTATGGTAAAGGAAATATTGAAAAGTTCGTTTTCAATATTTACCCGAACGAGGATCGAACCCGGGACCTCTAGTGATAGCGGCACCTTGAAAACCGGTGCGTACACCACTCGGCCACGGAGGTCGTCAAATGTCGTCAATGTTAAAATAAAAATCCAAGATGGCGGCCAACTTTTTTTTTGTTGGCCAATTTTGATGAAACTTGATATTTAGTACTATTTTGACAAGAAAACTGTAACGCAATGTTCAAAAAACCAAGATGGCGGCCAACTTTTTTGTTTGTGGGTTGATTTCGATGAAACTCGGTTTTTGGTACTATTTTGTCAAGAAAAGAGTAACGCAATTTTAAAAAAATTTAAAATCCAAGATGGCGGCCAACTTTTTTGTTTGTGGGGCGATTTTGATGAAACTCGATTTCTAGTACTATTTTGACAAGAAAACAACAACGCACTGTTAAAAATATTAAAAAATCCAAGATGGCGGCCAACTTTTTTGTTTGTGGGCTGATTTTGATGAAACTCGGTTTTTGGTACTATTTTGACAGGAAAAGAGTAACGCAATGTTAAAATAATTAAAATCCAAGATGGCGGCCAACTTTTTTGTTTGTGGGGCGATTTTGATGAAACTCGATTTCTAGTACTATTTTGACAAGAAAACAACAACGCACTGTTAAAAATATAAAAAAATCCAAGATGGCGGCCAACTTTTTTGTTTCTGGGCCGATTTTGATGAAACTCGATTTCTAGTACTATTTTGACAAGAAAACAACAACGCACTGTTAAAAATATAAAAAAAATCCAAGATGGCGGCCAACTTTTTTGTTTCTGGGCCGATTTTGATGAAACTCGATTTCTAGTACTATTTTGACAAGAAAACAACAACGCAATGTTAAAAATATTAAAAAATCAAAGATGGCGGCCACCTTTTTTGTTTCTGGGCCGATTTTGATGAAACTCGATTTCTAGTACTATTTTGACAAGAAAACAACAACGCACTGTTAAAAATATAAAAAATCCAAGATGGCGGCCAACTTTTTTGTTTGTGGGCTGATTTTGATGAAACTCGATTATTGCTACTATTTTGACAGGAAAATAACAAGAATGTCAAAAATGATAAAAAATCCAAGATGGCGGCCAAATTTTTGTATGTTGGCCGATCCAAAATTTTAAGCTCGTCTCAGAATCGGTAAGTGAACAACTTTCTTCTAGAAACATGGGTCGAAATACGACAAAAATTTTTGGACTTCCCATACTAAATCGATAGTGTAATCAGTCTGTAAGCCTAGCATGACCACCCAAAACTTGATATGTATCGCATGATGATAAAGCGATTTATTGACATTCAAACGTCAAAACCCATAGTCTTTTGACAGTTAAACCGTATAACTTATCATATCATATCGCGTTTTGGTTGGTCATGCTAGGGAGGCTGATTTGTATGAAAAGTCAAAAAAAATATGTCGTATTTCGACCCATGTTTCTAGGAGAAAGTTGTTCACTTACAGATTCTGAGACGATCTTAAAAATTTGGATGGTGTTCAAAAATTAACCCTGTATACGGATCAAACTGAGAACCTCCTTTTTTGAAGTCGGTTTATATACTAAAACCTTCTCCTAAATGTAACAAATACTTTCCTGAAAACCGCATCAAAATCGGTTTGGCCAAACGCGAGATAATCGCGGACAAACATACATACATACCTACATACATACATACAATACAGATTAAATTGAGAACCTACTTTTTTGAAGTCGGTTAAAAACCACTACCTAAACTTGAAATTTTTTATTCTAGTAAGGCTGCATAAAATGGATATTATGCTTTTGTGCATAAAGTAACTTCTTTTAAGACTACACAATACAGCTTCATTTACGTGATATTATTTTTATGAAATTTAGGTTATATCTTAATTTAATTACGACATATGAATTACTATCTTAATACATAATAAGGATTAATGCAGGGCGTACATTTACTTAAAAAAATAAAACGCAAAAATTTTAAATAACTTGGCATTACGGCTCCGACCATTAGTCGAACGTCACATAGTGGAAAATTAAAAAAAAAAAGGGTGGCGGGAAGCTAATTAGTTAGTCAAACAAAACTTGAATGAAACTACATATGTAGCTAAATTTGTTGTGTTGCGGTAGAAAATTCAATAAGTTATATGAAAGTTATTAAACAATGTCTTCGAGTAGTAATAGTGACGAACAAATAATGATTTCGCCTGAGACTTTAATGGAAAGAAGTGCGAAAAATGTATTTGAACAGATATTGCCGTCTAAGTTGAAGAAAATCTATCTCAGCACATAACTACGAAAGTTTTATGATTTGGAAGAACCAAAAAAAACGTAAACACGTTTGCGGAGTGTGTTTTGTTAAGCTATTTTGACGAATTGTTGAAATTAAAATTAATTTAAGTTTCTTGTATATGCTTAATCCTTGTTTTATTTCCTTGCAATCGAAGTGAAAAGCAGAGTGTATTTGGAGTCCAGTTAAAAAATATTGACTGAACTCTACTTATTTCATTAATACACTAGGATAAATAATAATTACTTACCTAATAAAAATGGTGTTATGAAATACTTACATCGAAATTATCTCCACAACAAAAAAAAACGATTTTGTTTTGGGGTTATGACGGTTTACTGCTTGGAACCATTTGTTCCGACGTTCTTGGTCTTGGGGAACATTTAAAATCATTTTTTGTCTAGTTCTTTTTGTAGTATTTGTACACATGGGTACGAAACAAGAACGATAACATTTTAGGTTCGACATTTCAATAGGTATGTATTTGAGTACCTATATAGAACAACCACAAAGTACCTTTGTATATACGGAAATAGAACAACCAACACTGTACTTATGTCAAACATCATTGACTTATGTCAGTTTAAACTGCAATGAGTGAAAGTTAACATTATGACGTCACACGCGCTCGTGTTTGTTCGGGAGCTGTTTTAGAGTGTCTTCGGTTCTGGATTCAAAAACAAATTTTTATTTTGATATAACTTTTGAATTATTGCAAAAAAAATTAAAATAAAAACACTTTGTTACAAAACTTATTTAAGATCTTTCGATTTATCGCAAGAAAAAAAAAATTCACATCCCTAATTACCCCTCAGAATCTTCAAAAGTCATCACGTGAGATGTGTGATGGTGTGGTGCAACTCAAGGCTAATCCGTTCGAAGTGTCTAGTTTTTTTTATATAATTAGGTCATTGGTAAAAGTTGGCCAAAGAATCAGTATGAGAGCAGCTCAACAGAAGTTGTATTTTTACTATAGTATAGATAGGTACTGTAACGATGGTTAATAGTCTGTGGGCAATGTTTACTCTGATGTATGCAAACCATTTTAGAGTGATGATTATTTCAAATCATCGAGATAAAAGTAAATTAAGAAGAAAGGCTTGCAATATGATATTTTGACCATGGAAGTATCACATTCTTTGACGAACCGGCTCATAGGGATCTGTGGTGCCGGCCTAGAGCCGAGAGCTCTGAGATCTATTCTATATCAAGACAAATGTAAAATAAATAGTAGATTGTACAACAAGTGCATAAAACGTACCATTTTACCCGAGACGTAAATATCCATCCGAGCCGTAGGCGAGGGTGGATAGTCAATTCGAGGGTAAAATGGGTTTCATTTACGAGTTATACACTCTGCTTTTCACTTCGAGTGTGAGGAAAATAAATAACAATATTGCAAAAAAGAAAAAATAAAGACTTCGCCATATTGGCGGGAAGACTTTCTTTTTTTTTATACGTGGCAGTGGCAGCACAGTGACTTTAGCATAGATCGTAGTCCATAATGCTCTTGAAATACTTATTTCTTACAAAACTCATTAATTTTGCATAGTTTTATTAATTTAGTAAGTAATTTAAAATGAATTGTGTACAAAATTAAAGAAATAGAATGAAATAACAAGTTTATTTAACGAAGTTTTATTGCGTGTGTGACTGTTTACCTGACGACCTTTGTCTTAGAGTCTGAGACTTAGACGAAGATTTTACTTTATGCACTAGTGCATAAAAAGCGATTTTATGCAGCCTATACCCAACATAAACACGAACTTTACGAGCATGAGAAGTGAAATAGTATATTTTATTTAAATACAGAAAGTTTAGTGCACTTCCAGGTTTCATTTATAGCTAGTATGTAATTAGCAGTAGTGGGATTCAAGCCCCACAGTACCTACTTTACTTAGGTAGGTACTGTAGAAATTATATCAGATCCCCAAAGAAGATTTATGTTTTAGTGAAAAAGGTCAGGGTAGAGACAGGCAAACTGGCAAACACAATCAACTTTCGTATTAAATAACATTTTTGTTTTGATAACTGACAAGGTTCGATTCCCGAGTAGTGTATGAGATTTTTTGAAAATATTTTAGTGCTGAGTTATTCTTAACTCTAAAGTCGACGACATGGTTCCTTAGATCAAATATCTCTATCTCTTATAGTTTAAAACTTTCCCATACTGACCCGTCCCGATGGAGCACCCTGTATATTAAATTCTATGAATATACACCACATACCTATATAACATGACGTCGAAAAGGCCAAGTATGAATTCTAAACATAATATTTTGAGTAGGCAGCACGGTAAACCTAAGTAAAACTTAACACTAGGTACTTTATGGATTTATAATATGTTATATCTAAAATAAATATTTTGAATTCAATTTAATTCAAAACAAAGTCAAAAGTTTTCATCGGTGTACCTAATTTTTTTATTTGTCTTCAGTCATTTCATTCCAAAAAATATTCATTAAAATGTGACATTACCCTATATGAACATGGAGTAACTCGAAAACTAATATAAACAGGGAAAAAAAACCCGTTTTTCATAATAGTTATAATACCATTTAGTTTGAAAGAGGAATATCTAAGGAAGTAGTATAAATTATGTTATGAGACATTAAAATTTCTATGGTCCAACGTACTCGTATCTTTTTTCTAAAAATTTTACCACTTTGTGAAGCAAGAAGCTGCATGCTAATATTCTAAGATGTCTGATGTAGTCATGGCTCACCAGTGTCGTGCCATTTGTATATAAGAAACTGTGTTCGTTGAACATTAGGTTGAAAATTGCTTGAAAAAAAAAAAACTTTTTTGATATTTATTTGTCGTGCTGACGACTTCACAGCAAAAGCTTCTGGTATTTTGGTATACATACCAAATGATTTCAGTGGTGAAATACATTATCTAGGTTATAGATCCTTTCAAATGTATTGACAGACCGGAGGTCCATCGCAGAATGGCCATCTAATTTTATTCATAGAACAATATCAGTTTCATTGATTTGTTTAAATGGATACTGAATGTTTATATTTCTACATAGCGTGTTTCAATTCCCACAAATAATAATAGGCGTCCTAGGTTATTATCGGTTGAGCTGTGCCTAATAACGTGTACTTTTGTCTAATGACAGTATTTCAGGACTGTATTGACAGTATTTCAGCACTGTATTTTCTATGAAATAAACTTGTTTGTGTTTATTATAAGGTACTGATATATCTTGAATATGTTTGGTTTTAGGTTACCGTTTTTTGGGCTCTACATTTTTTGTAAGAGTTTTTCGGCATTATGACGTAACGTTTACATTTCTGTGCTTATTTTCCTAATTTCATCAGTACTAGAAGTACAAAGTATGGCAATCATGTCATTCTTGTGCTGATTCAAACGTGAAAGGAGTTCTTACTCATTATGTGGTATATCCTCGAGCTGGTTGGCGAGCGCGGCGGCCGCCAGCAGCGCTAGCAGTAGCCCTAGCGACATGCTGCGTCTCAGCGCCATCGCACACCCCACATCACAGCACCACTCACTGCGACCATCGAGCACCACACAACACTCAGTCCAGGCGCGCTCGTGCGCCACTCATCGGGAGCCGCTGGGACGTTGTACGCGCGGCTTGGAGGGCGAGGACGGGCCGAATACCGGCGCACTCCCGCGGTTCGCCCGCGCGCACCCCCCGGCCCCCGCCCGCCGCACTGACGCTGCGCGCTAATCATACGCCCAATAACGCAGCGAGCTCCCGCTTATTACCGAGATTTATTCGCTCATGCACGGGTCGTGGTCGCCGAACGATCCGGCTGGGTCCTAGGGGCATGAAGCCGTCGAGCGTGCAGCGAGGTGCCGGCGGCGCGGCCGTGGTGGTGGCGCTTGCAGTGTCAGGGTCGCTGCACGGCACGCACATGCGTGGGCACGCCGCCAGGAAATCCTTTATTGATTCCCGCGCTCCCGCTTTCTAAGGAATGTCGCAAGCGTTGGTGCCGCCAAAATTCCACCCGCCGCGCCGCTTTATAATTTAGACTAAGCCGATCACCGCGCGACGGCCGGATTGCTTCCATTATAATACCTAACTCGCAAGGTAACTAAGCTCTCTGTAAATTTAGACGGGAGAGGAGGGAAAGAGCTTTGCATAAAATTTAGAGGAAAGTTTAATTTTTTACAACAATCGTAATAATTTTCGGTCATGAGACTTGGAAAAATATGCAAAAATAGGTTAATTTTACGATAAGACGTAGTGGCGTGGGTAGGGTACTACGAAACAGTGGGCGGGGATTTGAAGAGCAATGTTCTCTTATCGCGCTCGTCCACACCACAGACAGACATGACTGGATAGTTTTATTTCCATATTTAATTCTAAAGAGCTATTCATCCTCTTTCGTAAGATCTCTAATTTTAGGTTTCCGTAGTAAATCTAAAAAGCACTTCAGAGCCATTACCTGTCTACCTGTCAGGAATTTCATAAACTCGGTTCAGGGATGCTGCATCAAAGAGGCTTAACAAGAGAAAGTCTATGAGGGTACCTCATGATGACCAACCAGCATGTAGCCGTTTGTGGGTACCGGTCGCACATAGGGACAATGAGAAAGAGGCTGTTGGTGTGGTGGATTGGGATTTTCAAAGCAAAAAGGTGTCACCACGAAGTGGGCAACCTAGTCTATACGATCGAAGATCGAAGATCATACGAAATGAGCGCAAGCGGGGATACTTCTCTGTAAAAAACATTAAAATAGACCCCACATGTTGAAGGAGATGTAAAAGGGGGGAGCCCCCCTTAATTTTATTATATTTTTTTTATTAAAATCGTAAAGCGGTTTACAGAATACATCTAGGTACCTACAAAGTTTCAACTGTGTAGTTTTTTACAGTTTGGAATAAAGTGGCTGTGACATACGGACGGACGGACGGACAGACAGACAGAGAGACAGACAGACATGATAAATCTATAAGGGTTCCGTTTTTTGCCATTAGGCTTCGGAACCCTAAAAGTCAAGCTGCCGATTCGATTATATAATTAATGGAATTAGTTTTTCCGTTCTATTCGTAGAAAAGAAAGTTAAAATCGGAAAGCCTTACATTACCAGCGCTTACTGCACAAGCAAAATAAGAAACGGAAATGTCTATTTTTAATTGTCACATAATCCATACTGAACCATCATCGGTGATAAGACTCGAACTAAGCCGACTATTCTTAGTCTGTTATAACTTGAAGAATACTGGAACCCTGCTCAACTTTAGCAGCTTAACACCATGATTACGGGTCTCTTCCATACCCTCGACATTCAAAATGATGGAATTATTTATTATTATTTTCAGTCTAAATTGTCCCACTACTGCAAGGCAAAAGCCTTCTCCACCTTCTTTCCATGTCGCGCAATTTTGACCTGGGACCGTATACTCTAAAACGCAAATCCGTAACTTCGGTTAGCCCCGCCCCTTTCATTCGATTCTGTCCCGACTAGAGTTAGAGGAACTGGTATACCGAAGTTTCGGATTTTGCGTTTCAGAGTAGGCCCTCTGACCCTCATATAGTGAGTCCAAGATCGTCCCGCCATTGCTGTCTCGGTCGGTCGTGTGGACGTTGGCTGAAGGGATCCACTTGGTGGCGAGCCATAAAGTAGAGTTCAAGTATTAGGGCTCAAGGGTCTGCACAGACCGACTTGGAGGCAAAGTAGACTAAAGGCGAATAATTTACACTATGGCTATCGTATCTAAAGCCTGTTGCCGCATTTTTAACATTGATTTTAATAGGTATTTGAGGTAAATACGTCCTACACCTCGGTTTTTTTTTAAATATGTTTGTTATTTCACTCAGTATAATTCGTTCTTATTCTTTTTGGCTTGGCACCGACTTCAAACAGTTCAGTAAGAACCAAGATAAGTTAGAAAAAGTCACGCATTTTCGTCCTTTGAATTAAAAATTCTAATTATTTTTTTCGTTTTTTAGTGTTTGTTAATTTTTGTTTGAAGATCCTTTTTGAAGGCGGTTGTTTTTTTTTTAAAACGTTTTTTTTTTTGTTGTTTTGTTTCGTTTTATGATTTTTAGTGTTAACATTCTTAGCTTTAGAAACTACATGGTGATTTGGTAAATTGTTTTAAATATCCTAACCGTTACCAATAGTAGATTGTTTAGCAAGGGCTGTATGGCACCCATAACAGTCGAGTGTTTTGGCGCACGAACGAAGTGAGGGCGCCGATAGTTCGAGACTGTTATGGGTCCATACACCCGAAGTAAACACTCTACTTTTCATTTCGAATATGAGGATAGTAAAAATAAACATAAATAATCTACAAAATATTTTTCCTATGGCTGCGGAATTTCCGAAAGACTATAACTTTTTTGTTCATTTTCTCTATTTTAGGGAAGGCAAGGGAAACTAAGTCCATACAGTCTTGTTTGGTGTTTGACCCGTACTCTATGCAATTCCATGAAATGAATAGACTGATTTTTTATGTTACAAATAACTTATTTGGTTTAATCTGTTTCTAAAAACGCATTCTTTAAAAAAAACAATGTTTTAGATATTAAAATAATAATTCTACGATATTAATTATTTTATTTAATAGCAAAACATGGCTGTATAGGCTTCTGTGCCTTTGCCTGCATACTTTTGGTAAACAAATGTCCAAAGAGCCAAAGAGATACTTAAAGATTCTACACACGTTCCTATCCGACCTCCCATTCGGTCTGCTCCCAGACCAAATCGGAACGTGTGTAGCGTAGATTTGGTCTGGGAGCAGACCAAATCGGCTGTCGGATCGGAACGTGTATAGATGCTATTTCAGCTTTGACATGACCCCTCCTATTCCTTTTTTAAATTTCATATTGGCCCTAGGGCCGCCACATACCACTTTCAACCCGCATTTTAGGCAAGTTTGCAGTTACTTTCAGAATATGAGGCATGAAAAAATATATACACTAACCGTTACGGAGTTCAGCTTTCCATCTTTAGCTACTTACCTAAATAACTTGAAAGAATACAACTGAAGGTCCATTCGTGCATATGGTATTTATAAAACATCATATAACTCCTAACTGTTGAAATCTTCGAGCAACGCGGGCCTTCCGTTCCGGGACGGAAGACCCGCGTTGCTCGAAGGTTGAGAAGTTTCACCTCCCATCATCAGTTCACCCTAATAACCTAAAACAATATAACTATCGGTCCATAAGTACGATCAGAACTTAAAGAATTATTCTCCAGCTCCTAACCGTTAAGGTGGGTTAGGCGGTCAGCGAAAAATCACTATGGAATCAACGAGCTCGAAACTAAAAATCGTATGCGAAATTCACACTTTTTTACAAAAAGTTAATAAAAATTTTTAGTTTTTAAAAAATCTAAAACAGTTACGAAATAGAAAAAGTAAATACCTACGTGTTTGTGATTTGATTTTATAGGAATTATTATTGTAAAACACGGTCGTAATTTGCATTTATATGAAATTTTAGAGGTAATTTCAAGATTTTTTCTATCGAGCAAAATTTTTCCAATCGTGTTTTCGAAACAGTCCTCCCATCACATATAGGGCAGAGGTACCCTTTGTGGCCACTTTAAGGATTTTTTGACTTTTAAGCACTAAGTACTAAATTGTCTTAGGTATTTAAGACACAAATTATATCTTAAATTTTAGATAATGTATCTACCTTTAAAGGTACATTAATCAAATTTATAAAAGTAAAATAGATTTTTTTATATTACACAGAATGTGTGAGAGGTGCCAAATGTACCGGTTTTGGCCACTTACTGATAGTTAAACTTTTGTAAGTATTGCGAAAAATCAAAACCAAACCCAGGTAAAATCAATATATTCTAATGCGCTAGAAACCAGTCAATTGCAAAACAACAATTTAATTGTAAAAAACAAAGGTTTATAAAGTATTTCATCCAAAACAAATTTCTTAAAATTTTCATACAAAACATTTTTTCAAACAGAAAATGGAATTTATTGAAAAGAAAACTTATGATATGACATAAGGAATTCTAACGGTTGTTATTATTACCTTAAAATACCTTATTTTAATTGCCTTTATCAAAAATGGCTAAAAGTTGTTTAGAAAATTTTTGAGCAAAAAGTGGCCAAAACCGGTACCGTGGCCAAAACCGGTACGCCTGCCCTACGTTCTATAATACATATTGAAAATTTAAATGCGAAAAATCTTAAACTTTTCAAATGACAGAATAGAAAATAGGCAATTTTGGAGTTTTCACTTACTAAGAAAGAGCCCTTAAGGAGTTTTAGCTTCCATCACCAGCTCATCACTATGAGATGATGACTATCAGATGCAAATACTTGACTAACTTCAAAAATAAATGGAACGCATAAGGCTTGCCTATATTTGAGAATTTCTCTCGATTTTCCTGGGATTTCATCTCCTCCAGAAAAATAAACTTACGAAAAGATAATAATTTTGAAAATGAACCCCACTTTGATGAAAATAAGAAGTCGTCTATATACGCAAACTTAAGTCTAATTACGCATTATTCAGGATAACTCAAGAACTTCTCGTCAGTTCTTGATAAAATTTGAATGGGACCACACGAGAAGCGTCACCTTTCAAATAAAAATTATCTAAATCGGTTCATTAACTAAAAAGTTCTGAGGTAACGCACATAAAAAATCAAAAAAAATATACAGTCTAATTGATAACTTCCTCCTTTTTTTGAAGTCGGTTAAAAAGGAGGAGGTTCTCTATTCGTGTGTATGTATATTTTTTATTGTTTATGTCCGCCAATTACTCGAATACGGATGGACCGATTGAAATAATTCAAACGTCATTACATCGTTGGTGCCTAAGTTGGTCCTTAAAAATAGTCTCATATAAATTTCATTGGCATTGGACCTTGGACTTCGGAGATAATTATTATTAAGGGAACTCTTCAAAATAATGAAATAGGTATTGGAAATGGTTTGATGTGATTCTGATGCGGTTTTCAGAAACGTATTTGTTACATTTAGGGGAAGGTTTTGGTATTTTAATTTAACCGACTTCAAAAAGGAGGTTCTCAGTTTGACTCGTATGTAGGTACTATGTATGTTTGTTCGCAAGATGCAGTTTTCAAAAAAGTATTTGTTACATCTAGAAGAAGGTTTTAGTATTTAAACCGACTTCAAAAAAAGGAGGTTCTCAGTTTGATCCGTATTTATGTTTGTCCGCGATTATCTCACGTTTGGCTGAACCGATTTTGATGCGATTTTCATCAGACAAGTATTTTTGATTGATGCGGCTTATGTTGTACATCCTAACATACCTAACCAGGATACCTATACGGAAATTGCCTGCATGATGCACTAAAAAGAGTGAAATAAAAAATATTTGTGTAAAAAAATAAAACCACCTTCAAAAAAATGCCGTCAAAAAGTAAGAAATAATCTCTAAAGGTCACAGCAGATACATCAACTCGGAAAGGAATCGACACCGTATCGCCTTTCTCCTCGCCGTCAACCAGCGTCAACCTAACGCACGCACGCACGTAACCAAACCGGATCAGCGTCGGTTCGTCGGCTCGGCTACGGCTACGGCTAGGCGTGACGCCGCGCTTACGCCTCGCCGCACAGTGGTTCCATATTGAAAAAAGGTGGACATGGGATCAAATCTAAAATAAAAAAATGAAATTCTATAATAAAAAAATAAAAAATAAATAAAAAACTCTGAATTTCAGTCTGATTTTTTGAAATGTGGTTAGTTCATTTTCATTTTCAGACCACTGTGCGTAGAGCCGTAAGCTCGGGTACGGAGAGACGTGAGCGCGTGGACTACTAGCGGTAAGCGCGGGGATAGCAAGTAGAGCGACCCGCAGAGCGGTTCGTGAGCTGGTCCCGAGGCGAGGCGATTACGTTACGCTTCCGATTAGTGTGCGTTGCAGTAGGTGGTTTCATACAAAGAATACTGAACCGCTCGAGTTGATACGTTTACGATCCGTTTACGAGTTGATATATCTGCTGTGAATTTACACCAAATACTCAACGTAAGTACCTACTTTGAAGTCGGGCGGGCTTACACAAAAACAACAAAAAATTATACATGTTTCACTCCCGACTTCAAAGTATACTTATTTGGTGTGAATTCAGTATTAGAGGGATTATTTCTTACTTTTTGACGGCATTTTTTTACTATAAGCATATAGAAATAAAAACACTTTTTACAAAGTGTTAACACGCTTTCTTTATTTAACACATAAGTAGTAGTTAAATTTAAGATGTGGTTTTTTCAGTCATCGTGACCACGGTGATTGATGACACGTCAAACACGACAAAAAAATTCTTAAAATCATACAATTCCAAAATTTTGTATGTGTTAAATAAATAACGCGTGTTAAAAACCCATAAAAGTGGTTTTATATCAATGAATAGTTCGCACAGAAATCTAAGATGTGCTTACTTATTATTATTGTGATGATGTTATAGCACGTTGATTGTAGGAGGAGCTCGCCACCTCGGGCCCTCCACATTATGACCTAATTGACGGCGGAGAGAGCAAGAAGTGAGGAGTTTAGTGGTTATTCCCCCTCCCTGATCCCCAATCGAGTATCTGACACTGGATGGAGGGTCAGGAAGTGGCCAGGATAGTCCCACATAACCACCGTCCGCACACCGCACGCGGACGGGGTATGCGTAAATGAATTCCCCTCACTATAAAAAAAGAGCACGTTGATGATTTATGTCGTTGGTGCTGGCTGACCCCATTAAGAGAGTGTGTTCGATATATGTATGCTAAGCCCTGACTTGGTTCAGTGATGATTGTTCTTTTCCATGGTTTTCAAGATATTTCGATCATTAAGTCTTACACCAACTCCCGAAGTTATATTTACGAATCGTGCATCTTTTAATAAATTCTTTTTTTTAAAAAGGAATTAGGTACTAGAAAAATACGATCCGTCTCACAACTAACTTTTATCTAATACTTAATTTTAAATAATAAAAAATAAGTAGTATCAGAAGTTACTATGCAATAAATAAAAGAGAGTGAAATAAAGTACATAGTGTTTTATTCTCAACATAATTGACAGTTTATCTTTTTCTTGATTGTATAAAATAAAACAACACGGAAAATCAACATGTTTCGATGTATCGACACGTAGGTAATTAAAACAAACTAGACTTTAACATCAAGCCTATTATTGATTTACAGGAAGATAAGATTTTTTGTATGAACACACAGAATATTCGATTCTTATTTAAAATAAACAACGAACGAAACTTATTTCGTTACAAACTCTCCTTTCGACCTTAAAATTTTTGTGTTGTGATTTGTTTTAAGACTTAAACCATTTTCGACAATATGTCGGATTAAAATTGTATAAAAATAAACGATACAAAAGTATTCAACCATTTGCGCGAACGCAGGCACTTCGCATCGCATGACGTCACTTTACATCTAAGTCTATATTTACAGAATATTATTAGCTTACATATGTACGTATAAATTAATACAATCTAATAAGTACTTTGCACAAAACGTCACAACTCTATTATAAAATTTGTTTTTCTACGAGGTCAGCGTCTTCCAGTAAAATTGATATATAAATGCCGCATTGTTCTATGATACTATACCACAGAATACTGTGTCTTGATCGTTAAATGCAGTCTTAAAAGTTTACCTAAAGATCACAAAAATACAGTAAGGGTATATTTAGAAAACTAAATAATCTCATAAATAGGTGCTTACCCTAGTATTAGATCTATTACTAATTAATTTGTACAATAACTCTGAGATAACTCACTGAAGGGAGTGAGACTCATCTGGTGATAAAATAGTAAAATTTTAGACAATATAAATAAATAATATGATAAATAATTAAAAGTAAAATGACCACAGTCTTAAGAAGATAAATCGTAATAAAGAGCCGCACATGGTGACAATGGAAATGTCTTTAAGTAGGAACACGCGCAACAAATACTTTACAATGACGTCTTAGTATCATATTTGGTCTTTACAATTAGAATTCACAACAATTCCATTTCTGCATACACGTAGGTACGTAAATTGTTAAGGCGCGTGTACACGGGCAATTGTAATGGATCAATCTGGAGCAAGGGGAGCGATGATGCTCCATATTTGGTGGTATTGTGTGGCTGTCACCGGAAAATAACAAAAACGCAAATTTATAAATTTCCTAAAAAAAAAACCACGAAATTTACATCGATTCGATCGATTTTTTAGCGAAATTTTCGCGATTGCCTTAAATTTCTAACCTATCACGTGTTCTACAGGACTTCCGTAAATTTATAAATTTCCTAGGAAATTTATAAATTTGCGGTTCTTGTTATTTTCCGGTGACATGGCCGTATCTCAAGAACAGGTTGCTACATTTTGACATTTTCCCATCGCCCTTCATTGCTTGATGTGGTCGTGACGTCATATTTGGCGGGGATTGACAGGAATAAATTGCCCGTGAAAGCGCGCCTTAAGGGTACGACCACATCAGTCTGGCAGCATGGAAGAGCACTTTTCTACGCTGCTTACAGGGCGCGTGCGTCGCATTCTCGCGCTAGAAAATGACAGTTCTGAGCGACCTAAAAGTATAGCAGCATAGGAAAGTGCTGTTCCATGCTGCTAGATGTGTCCAACCCCAACAGGACTGTTTCAAAATTTATGTCATCAAAGTATAACCTAAGATGACAAGTCAGTAACTAAATTATTTGTTTTTCAGAACTTTTAAATTTTGAGGCAATCCTAAAGCAAAAACGGTGTTTAATGGAATGATTTCAGTAGCACTTTGCATATAACAAAATATTATGTGAATTGAATACTAGAGATTCCACGTACAGAATAATTGTAGCCTCCACTAAATCGTATTAAATAATGAATATTGTTTCTTAACATTACATTCGTAATACTGTTCTAAGGCATAGTGTTAGCTGTATTGCGATCCTTAAAACACATCTCGCTCTCGATGACACTTCACTTTAGGTTGAGTTGTCATGGCATTCATACATAATGGTCCCATTCACTCTTTCCACATTAAAGTCGTTTAACGTGTGAACACGGGGAGTAAAAACCAACACTGTAGTCTGAACACTCGTTAATGTCTAGAAGAGTCACTTTCGTGTCCTGAGTCGCGACCGTTTTCTCGTGGCGAAGCGCGATGTTCTCTCTCGTCTCTGTAGCGATCGCGTCGGTCCCTCGATCTCTCTCTGTCCCTGTCACGCTCCCTGTCTCCTCTATCTCTGTCGCGCTCCCTGTCCCGGTCACGTTCCCTGTCCCGGTCTCGCTCTCGGTCGCGATCGCGATCACGCTCTCGATCGTCATCCCGGTCCCGCCGCCGATCGTAGTAGTGATACGTCCGACGTGATTTCCTGTCGCCTGGTGTAACTACTTCTACTTTGATATTCGCCGTTGCGGTCACCTAGAAACAAACATTCACATTAATCAGTACAATGTAAACTTTTGCCTTTGCATGGCAATGGGATCAAGAAAATGAAAAGAAGACCACATACACGATATTATCATAAAGTTGCTAAAATAATAAATTACCTTCGTCGTAATAGCTCCCGGATGTGCCTTTGAAGTGGGTGTAGATCTTCCAGATGTGGAATCGCTGCCATTATATGTAGTCGTTTCCACCACCACCTCCGGCTGCACCATGATCGACTGCATGGACGACTGCACGGAGGAGGCGGAGCTGTGCCAGCTCGGCTCCTCGGTGATGGTCGTGAGGGACGGAGCGCAGGGGCGAGGCGCAGACTTGTTCCGGCTTGCCTTGTCACTGTTGTCCTTAGAAGAACTCGATTTGCGGGGAAGCACTGGCGAACATTTTGGAGAGGGAGTCGACAGACGCTCGGGATGTTCTAGAGGGCGGACCTGAAATATGTTGTTTAGTTAGTCGTGGTGCAACTATAGATACAAGATATACCTAGTTAGATTTCATTGACCTAGTTAGATTTCATTGGAGACATCAGTTAAAGGTGGAATTTATTCCGAACTCTCACCTCAGCTGCTGGTCCTAGTAAGGCCAATATGATTGGAAAGAACAGCAGTCCGTCCAAAAGGCCGAGTAACACTAACGCAAGAAGTAGCCTCAAGAACAGCCGGGCGACGAAGCCAAATTCACTGGTTGCCAACATGGACGCAGCTAGGGCCGCCGCCAACGCTCCGTGCACCACCGGCGCTAGAACTGACTCTAGGGCTAACGACGCACGCCGTGGTTTGCTGCCTATCGATGTTACGAACGCCTAAAAGATAGAAAATATGGTTTCATAAAAGAAAACAAAATACTATGCAATGCAAATCAACATGAGAACAATAATAATTAACTGATCTTTTTACCTTTTTCCTTTTTAGAAGTACTTTAACATAATTAAAAGTATAACTTACCAAGCATAAGTGAACAGTGAAGTGGACGCCTCGGCCGATGGCCAAGACTAAGAGCACAGCGGGCACTGCGGACAGTTTCACATCCAACAGAGCCATCATACCCAGTAATTGCAGTACGAGGGTACCCAGAGCTAACGTCACCAGCACGGCTGCCCATGCGTTGAGTAACAACACCATCACTGCCTAAAAGAAAAAAACGGTAATTAGCATCTTCAAACGAGAAGCGGAAGTAATGTCAATATCAGCATTGACTATGTCATCAACTTACCACAAACACAGCAGCCAAAGCGCAGGACAAGGCTAAGAGCAGCGATGTTCTCAAATACAAATATTGCTCCCAAAATAGGAAAGGAATACCAGACGGGAAATTGGATAATCCCTTCGCTTCGAATTTGAGACACAGTTCTCTCACGGACATTATCAATTGCTTGATGCTCTCTGTATCACTGAGACCGGATAAGTAGAATGGGATCTGTGCGTAAATAAGAGGTGACGATTTTGGTATCTTCAAATCAGTGTCTGATGGTGAATGTATCCAAGTTTTAGGCTGGGGCTTAAGATTTCCTTGAGAAGCTCCATACGCTAAGGCATCATTCGTAGCCCAAGCTGACAAATAGTTGTAGAACGCCCTTGGATTTATAATGCCATCTTTATCAACCAATCTATGACCGTTTTGAGTGTCAGCCGATACGAGTGATTTGTCGATAGGATTATCCACATGCCCTGTTTGCACCATAAGTTTGTATCCTAAAATGCCCTCATCGCTTGCATTCTTGCACCAATATTCTTTAGTTATACATCCACTTTCGACTTCTTTGTCAAAAGCTGTTTGCAAGTCCAATAGCCAATCACGGAAAAGACTTAACCAGAACTTCGTTAAACCTCCGTTGTCGTTTTTTATTATATTCGGTATCCTTACAAATTGTTCATGGTATTCGTACAGCAGTTTTTGGTTAGTTGGGTATTCGAAGTCGCCCTGCGTTACAGCGTACATGCTGTAGAAGCCGAAATATTTTTCTTGTCTTGATAGAAATTCATGTTCGTCAGTATTTTCGGGCACAATGTCAGTTAGATCCAAACCATCTTTTACTTTTGTAGCTCCATAACAGCTTGCCAACAGAAGTGTTATCAATGCCAACATTGATGTAACCTAGAAAGGACATAAAAATAAAACATCTCCTTTTGCAAGTGTCCTTGGCAAGTGCAAAGGAATTTTGTAACTAAATATTCTACTAAAAATCAATAGTACCTTTACAGCGGGGCGCATGATGAATGGCGAGTAATGATTTCTGGCCCATTTCGTTAAAGAAATACTAAGACAGCATGTCTTTTCAACGTTTCCTCCTTCATCTGGATCTAATGGTTGCCTCGATTTGTCTTTCCAGTGACCCTGTAAAGTGAATTTACGATTGTCAAGCCGATATACTACCAAAAACATTTGATATTTCATTTGACTTTAAAGATAGTTAAATTAACAAACCTTATTGCTTTTGTCATTGCGATTTTTCGCTCTATCCGACGCGTTCTTAGATTTGACTGGAAGTGGGCTGTCTGGTAGTAAACAGCAAAGCAAGTCTGCCCTCGCTGCTGATCTTCGGCGAAGATCCAGAGATATCATTGCAGGGAACACCAGTAGCATTGATCCGAGGTTGAACAGAAGAAGAATGGCGGCCTGAAATAAAAATTTCATAAATGCAAATTAAATTGACCACATAGATAGAGTTGTATAGTCATTTGAAAGAACACAATGAACAGGTGGATAGTAGAATAAGACAATTTGTTTCACTCACCTGAAGACAGAACACCCTTAAAGCTGGAATGGGCATGAGCGCAGCAGCGAGGAATACCATAACGTTACACAAAGACGCCAGTAAAACACTGAGGCCACTTTTCTTCAGAACTAACCCAGTTCGTTCCTCCCTCGGGACGTCCCCAGACTGTTCGACGTATGTATGCGTGAGAAGGAACATGTCTTGTACTCCCAAACCCAGAGCTAGGAACGGTACTATTTGGGTGCTTGACGCGTTGAAAGGTATACCTAAAATTAGAATAAAAATATGTTTCAGATCTTAAACTTATGAATGAAAAAAATATTAATAATAATAAAATCGAAAAAGATAAATTAAAAGAACAAAATAATAAATCACCTAATAAAGCACAAAAACCTAATCCAGCAGCAACCGTGATTGAGAGAAGAAGTACTCCGGCAATCCCGACTCCAGCTTGTGAGCGGACGGGGTCTTTCCATTGTATCAGAGTAACGGCAACATAAATTAACTGTAAATAAATACAAAATCAATAAAAAAACTCATAAGAAAAAAAGCAAAACATATTTTTTGTTATTCTTACCATAAACATATAGCCTAAGATGATGTTTTTGAGGGATAATTCAGAAAATTTGCCAAGGATGTCGTTGAGCGTTGACGTTGAAAATGGATAGAAACTGTACGATGGTGATACAGCTTCTGATGTTGTCATTTTGCGGACCTCCTGCAAAGATAAACAATCCAACATAAAATAAACTATTGGTTTAAGTAACTTAGAAATAAATTAGAAACTTTAACAGTGCAAAGAAGGTATGAAATATAACTTAGAGCTTTACTCACAGCAGCAAACTTCCTCTGCCAGGCATCCAATACGGCTGCGGCCTTCTCCTGGTTCCACCCGACATGGTGCACCTTGTAGTGGTCGGACCAGTACTCGTACATCTCTCGTTCTCCCATCAGCTGCACCACAGTCTGTAGAGCCTTCGCGCTGCGCAGGGCTGACGTCGAGTTCCGCGTCGCCCCGCCAACTATCAGCTGTTCTGGCCAGTGCATGTACGCCGCAGCGAACCCGTAACACCCATGGGACAACTCTGCAGCTACATCTGGTACCTAGAAAGATATACTTACTACGGTAAGTATCATCTCATAGTTTCTTAAACATCAAAGATTCTCCACAGCATTGCATTATAAGGTGTAGGAAAGCTTAGTTGAATAAACCGTTATTTGACAATTGGGCGTTTGGTCTCTCCATTTAAAAATCATTGCCAAGATGCAAAAAGTTACTCATCTAATTAGAGACGCTGAAGTGAGCACGTTTGTATGAAAAAAGCCCAGTGACTCCTATTTTCTTTTCAGTAGTAACTATATATAAGACTTTTAAACGGTTTATTGAACTAAGCTTTCCTACACCTATAATGTGGAGAATCAGGTGCATTTCGTAAACTATACAAAAGCTTTCTTGAAATTGCATTGTTCGCCATTACATCACCTGCGCTCTACATTATTATTACCTAAGGTGGACAAAGCGAACGGAATACAAAATTTACGAGGTTTCCGTGAAACTTGGCTCGAGTGTTAGGCATTATTGATATAATAGTGTCATTGTGACGAGCGATAGCAGCGGCAAACGAGACCCATTGAAGCGCGTACAATGCGCCCGTATAATAGAGCGGTCCGGCCGCGGCGCGGTGCGCGGGCGCAGGGACAATACGCGCCGCCCGCACACGTGGGTGGCGGACACTCGCACAAAACGACCCCGACCGAACGCTTCCACGGAGCCGTTTTGTTCATATAATTTCAAAACAAAATCATATGCCGTTCCTTTGCGGTACGCACGCGGGACTGATTGTTGTCTTTGCAATACCTCAGGGAAACATGGTTTTCGAACTAATGAATAAATATTTACTCGCGAAACAGAATAACCGTTCCAGCGGTCGATGTAATCTCGCGTGCTCCGACACTTAGTTGTAACTTTCTCGGCAGTGGCAGGTAGCGAGCCATCTGCCCCGGGCGGCCGCTCTCATCCTGCCTTATTACCGTTTCCAAAAATATTTTATTATTATGGAAAGTATTTAAATTTTACGGCTTCGCGTCGATAAAGCCGTTTCGTTTGTTGCAATCGTTCACGAATAATTTATGTGTCATTAAAACTGTCGTAAATTGGAGTCTTCATAAATGGGCCGGGAGTATCGTAATGGTCTCTAATATGGGACTCGCAACCGTGCCCAAAGACAGCTCACTCAAAGTCGAGCACAATACACGGTGCGAATGCTTTATGATTATAAATCTTGACGGCAACTGTGACTGTGTTGTGATACTCACATGGCGAGATTTCTTGTTGGGTGCCGTCTCTGGACATTGTGGGTCGGTGGGGTCCAGACACGGTTTTTTCATGTAAGCAGTGGTGATGCCAGCTCGCTTCATGTAGGCTTCCATCGTCCTCCACGGGAACTGAATCTTCAACGGCTTCACTTCTTCTAACACATCTTGTGGGTTTAGTTGAGTCCATTGTAGCTTATTTTTCAGAAGACTGTAATCAAAAATTTCAGGGTCTACAACTCCACTCTATTTGCTATGCCCGGTTTCAACCTAAAAAAGTAAGCTAAAACCATTCCAATTACAATTTTTTTAAAGGATATCGTCATCGACAAGCGACGAGTTGTAGGAAATAGAATCCCCACATAAATCTTGTCATTAGTAGGTAACTTTAATTACTTACGGTACATAAATAGGATTATCCGGTCCAAGTAGCTTGGAGCCTTCCCAAAAGCAGTCGAGCGGGGTGGTGATGGCGCAGGGGACGATGTTGTCGAATATGTTCTCGATGTGTTCAGCCTCGAAGTCCGGCGTGCTGGGGCTGTAGCAGAGGTCCTTCAGCCGCCACTCCAAGTCGTACATATGAACCGTCACTCGGGTCGCTGCGTGGACTACCTGGAAAATAATGTACAAGTTTAATTAGAGGGCTGTTCGATAACGATCCTGTAAAGTTAGTAGACATTTATCTAAGTCTGACGCCATAACAACGATGTTTTTAGCATTGATGTGCATTCCGGCAGTTGGAGATAAGATAGCCAGTTCCTCAGTAATTGAGGATTCCGGGAGTAGTGCGCTTCCACCTTCAGCTTTATCATCACTTAACATCAGGTGTGATGAAGGCTAAGTGCTACCCCGTTATGGATACAAAAATACATGTTGGTGTAATGAGCACTACAAAGATCAAGGATTCTCGGCTTTTCATGTACCTATACCTGTGTACTTAATTCTGTCTTTCATTTGCAATGTTTAATTAATTATCGCCTAAACCAGGTGTATGCCATTTTATGTAATAGATGTTATTTTCCGATTATTTGTTTATTTTTTTTTATAGCGACTCAGCATTGTCTTTGTACTCATAAGTATTACTTTCAACTTGATAGCCAGTAAAAGTCCATACCTTTAGGTGGTCAAGAAGCGCCCCCGCATGGAGCAGCGAGGCGTCAGGGTCCTTCGCCGTCTGTATGATGAGCTGGTGCGTCGAGAAGTCAGCTTCTCCTAACGCCTTGGCTGTGTACTTTAGCTCAGCTTCTAACCGACCACCCTCTGAAACAAGATAGGCGATTCTTAGTAATTGTGTATTATAGTTTACTTTTGTCATCATAGAAACTTGGGCAATATCCTACTTATATATAATATTATAAATGTGAAAGTTTAGATTTTTGGATGTTTGTATGTTTGTTACTCAATCACGCCAAAACGGAAAAAAAGGATTTGGATTAAATTCGGGACACAGATACTTTGTAGCCTGAAGAGGAACATAGGCTACTTTTTATCTCGGAAAAAGTCACATTCCCACGGGATAACGTCGTGTAGTCCACGCGGGCGAAGCCGCGGGCGGAAAGCTAGTATTCTATATATAATTGCGTTTGCATTATCCGATAATGATAAAAAAATCGGTATTTCAGAATTTTCAGAATATATGATACGGTTTTTTTTCATTATTATACCATGTGAAATAAGCTAAGATTGCCCCCTCCTTTCAAGCAAATTTGCACACCCCTCTACCAAATCTTGGATCCACGCCTGTAACTACTGCCCCCTAATTTACAAAACGTCGGAAATGGAATCGGATTCAAATTCTGTGCTTTGTCTTTGTCTATTTTTTTATGAGTGACAGAGACAGTGCATACTTTGCGCTCGTTGTCGGAAGCGTTTCCGACGGTTTGTGGTGAATCAGAGGTACAATGTTTGCTATCGCAAAAAATATTTCTAAGAAAATGATTGTAGGTAGGTACTGACCCTAACCAAAATACGAAAACATAAAAAAAATTATACACATGCATGTCAATTTGTAACAACTCTCGATCTCGATCAATTAGCTGTTAAGTATTTTTTATGTTTGTACTCGATTATAAATCGAATACTAATTGAGCAAGAAGGAAGGAAGCTAAATAACGAAAAAGAGAAATTGTTTTTACGTATGAAACCAGTTTGTCGGACTTTGTAGATTGAAATCAGTTTCGTTCGATTATACTTTGTTCATTGATTGTGTCTTGTAACCTTGTTTTGATGGTTTATATGATCGAAGGATAATATGAAACTATACTAATATTATAATCTACCTACTTACGTTTACGTATATTATAAAGTAGAAAACATTTTTTGTTTGTTTGTTAGTATACATGTGTGTAATGGATAAAGTCAAGAACTACCAGATAGATTTTTAAATTCTTTATTTGGTTTGAACCTATTCTCCACATGGATGCCAGACCCAATGTATCTTTCCAGTTACAAAATAAAATATATACATTACTTAATCTATACTTAATATTATAAATCTGAAGAGTTTGTTTGTTTGTTTGTTTGAACGCGCTAATCTCAGAAACTACTGAACCGAATTGAAAAAATCTTCTTGTGTTGGATATTCCATTTATCGAGGAAGGGATAGGCTATATTTTGTCCCGATATTCCCACAGGAACGGGTACCACGCGGGTAAAACCGCGAGGATCCGCTAGTCTAAAATAAATATAAAGTTAGCTTAGGTGGACCAGACCGATTTAACAGGATTTAACCAAAATTCTTTCACTAGTGGAAATCTTTATTCTTATCGAGTAACAAAGGCTATATTTTACCCCGCTATTACCACGGGAACACTACCACGCGGGTAAAACCGCGGGGAGCCACTAGTATTAGTATATCTGTGTGCATTGATGTCAACTTCATATAATATATATATGTGTAACTAACCAATTCAAAGATATTACAAGTATTATTACTAGAAGTTAAATAAATTATTTGCTTTTACGTCGCTTCCCGAAGTTCCAAAGCATTCCCGATAATGCAGTCATGAATCACACTTTACTGTGCTGATAATGAGCCTGCTTCTCTCTGTAGACACCGCTTAATAAACATTACTATCGATACTTAAAATAGCGTAATTATGAAGTTTATCATTATTATGTTTTCATATTTTAGTTATGTAGATACTTACCTAACGATAATCTTTTTTTTTATTATGGTTTTTTCTTTCATACTTATATGTTAGCTGTAAGTCAATATGTAGCGCTTATAGATTTTATACCCCCCTGCCCCTGCTTCTCTGTTTTTTTTCCATTTGTACAAAATCCTGAACTTATAAAGTAAAAAAAAAATATTTTTTGAGGCAATAGCTTCCAAAAAAAATGTATAAGTAAGTACCATTAGATGTCTCTCAAATACCTCCGGACTTATCGAAAATTTCGTTATATTTTGGCTATGACGCACCGTTTTCGAGATATTGACACTTATATTTATTTGTCAATATTACGACCGATTTGGCGCAGGGGTAGGCTACCCACCTTCTGCGCCAGTGGTCTCGGGTTCGATTCCCGAACAAGACAAATATTTGTGTGCATGAACATGTCTATTTGTCTTGGTCTGGGTGTTTACTATGTATATTAAGTATGTAATTTACAAACAAAAAGTATTTAATTATATATTTATCCGTTATCAAGTTTTCCATGATACAGTTTCTTAATGAAATTAAAATGGGCTTAGATAATTGGTGTGAATGTAAGAAGTGATTTATTATTTATTTATTATATACTTACTTACTATATTTAAAAAAAATTAAATATGCATTATAAAGTTATGCGTTTCAAAGTATGCTTAACGAAATTATGATAGACGAAAATATGAATTTCGAAGATTATGCTTTTTATAATATATGCCTTTCAACTATTATGCATTATTATCATTATGGGTTATGAAATTTACGCCAAAGAATAAAATGCTTTTTAATATTATGCCTTATGATGTACTTATGCCAAATGAAATTATGACAATCAACTGTATGCGTTTCAATGTGTCACCATTCTGTATTTACTAACTCTATGGACTCTTTTTAATATTATAACTGGATGGATTATTTTTGAAAATGAAGCATTAGAAAAATATCGAGTTGTCTCACTAGCTACGATGGGACTTGAACTCACGAGCGAATGCTCCTTTTTTATATTTTTTTTTTATTAAATTATTGATATTTCAAAGTTACGTTCCGAAATAATATCAACTCAATTTAAACACATTTAAAAGTCTATTGTCACATATATCTCACTTCGGAATGACATGGAGACAGGCCGAACGGGGGGACATTGATTAGAATTGAAATGTGCTGGTAGCTGAGTCGTTACTTTCTACGACTGGGAACATAAACAACAGGTTTAATTTGGGCTCGATCAGCACCCGCCTAACGTTTACAGTTGAATGTCTTCAGTAAGCTTATTCACGAACATTCGAAAACGCTTCAGAGTACAGAATACATGTTTCATCCTTGTCATTCACTTCGAAAAAGACAGATACAAAGCAAGGAAATCGAATCCGATTTTTATGTCGAACGTTTTTTCGACTAATGAGTAATCTTAAATCCAATTTCTGTGACGTCACTCTCGGTAACTTAGATGTCATTCCTAGTCTAAGAATATACGCACGTGATTATAAATATAGACACCCCACTAGATTCTTCAGTTTATTACCAACTGTCAACACACTGAGAGCGGAAGATGCAATGTTCCCATCCTGTGTGAGTCATCGCAAATTAAAATTCGATCTTTTTCATATTTATTTAATAGAATAGTTCCATTTTTATTTCAGCATAAAATCGTAGTAGAATGAGAAACAAAGTCATAAAAGTCTTAGACATTTTTATGACCTAGGTAATGAATTTACGTACCTACTTTCGTATATTTTTTGACTTAGAAGTAGGTGTCTTAATTAAGGGCGGTGTCTTTCCACGGTTTATGCGTCTAAGGGCTTCTCAGCTTACTCTTACAAAAAAGGCTAATTGAATTTCCCCTGTCACATCAACACCTTTGGTTTATCGCCGGGTGTCGACACGCGGGGGCGTCTCTTCGTGATTTATCGCAACATGTCACAGCTCTCCAGAACGCCATGTGTTCGGCTTAATTAAAACTAGACAATACACTCAAAATTAAAGAGAAGAATTTGAGTGCTAACTTCTTAAAAGTGGCAAGAAGAAAATCATCAGCTCAGAAAACGGCGAAGACGAAAAGTGCAAAGAATCGAAATATCTGTATGAAGTGAAAACTAATTATGGACAATCTCGTACAAATTCCAAAATTGTTACAAATGAAAATTAGTTCTTAACTCACATGAACCGACGATCGTTTATTTTTATGAAAGTTTAAAAATGTGTTTTTGCCATTTGGGTCGAAACGACAAAGTGCGTTCGTTATCAGGTACGTCCCGGGAATGCGTTCCAATTAACACTCCTCCTGCTGATTTATTCAAGCCGGTTTGTCGCATTTTTTGCACTAAATTAGGTCCGTGAAGTATTAGAAAAAGAAAACGGTTCGCCAAAGGCAAAAGTAGCAGAATAAACGAGTTCGTTGGCTCGCAAGTGTCACAGAATGAAAAAAAGACTTTCATTTATCACTGTTAACAGCAACATTATTTATTCTCAACGTATGATACGGAGCTGACGTCGTATCTTATAATGTAACAATGTAGCAGTCCGGTTCGATTGTAACGCAATCAATCAAGAGCCAAGCTCAATGACCATTACGCCTCCTTTTCGGGACGTCCTCAAACGACCTAGAAACCTACATAACTACACATTATAAAACAAAACCACATACCTAATGTTCTTCTATGTTATCAAAATATGGCATAATGAAGCTGACATAATAAGAAAAAGAAAAAATATTAGCCCCTTAAGTGTAATAACTATTAAACTGAAAAATCACAATAAAGACGTTTGTAACATTCAGAGATTTTTATAGATTCTCATAACACTGATTGACGCTTCTTAGAATTTCTTTTCTACGAACTTGGGATTGCTGGAATCGGTGAAGAGAAACTTTCTAGAAAAGCGTGACAATTTCATAGTTTCGTTTGTGTTGAGTCGAGACCACACAAAAAAGAGAACTTTAGCTGTCATGTTGTGGGTGAAACAAAATGTTACTGGCCAGACAGTGTTAAAGAAAAATATTTAAAACTATAATGTTGATCCTTTGTTGTTTAATTAAATGAAGTACGAAAGACATGCCGTGATTCCTAATGAGGTCTATGGCTTAACTCCACTCCACCTGAGGTAGCCACTTTTTTTGTCTCGATATCATACAAAGCGTGTCATCACCTTTTCGTGGAACACTTTATATGTAAATCAACTTGATAAGCGTTAAAAATTAGAAAAGGATTCCAATTAAATTGTATAAGGATTAGTCATCCTTTTTGCAAACATGTTGATTGCTATTAATATATTATATTATTTTTAGTTATTTCAACGTGAGATGATTAAAACATTGAAATAACAAAAAATAAGTTGTTTGTTATACCTTAAGTCGGGTATGTATCATAATAACTACGGTCATTACGAATACGGTCGAAATAACTACGATCGATTCACATATTTTCATAATGACTATTGAACGACTCAACTACTGTTCATTTCACCTACGGTTGATTGAACTACAGTTGATTCAACTAACGGACGATTGTCCTAATGTTCATTTCATCTACTGGTTGTTTCGACTATGAACGACTCGCCTACAACAAGCTTATTAATTGGAAAAGTTTATTAAATGAATTTGGGCGCGTTGGATTGTTTTTTTGGTTAGGGTGTCGCAAACAAAAAATTTTTGACTGTTTTAGTATGGAGCGGGGACTTGTAAAATTTTTAAGAATGAATTTTATAAAAAATCGGCCAAGTGCGAGTCGGACTCGCTCATGACGGGTTCCGTACCCACTTAACGTACCGATTACGTACTGCTAGCAAAAATACTACTGTCATTTTTTGCCAGAAAAAAATAACTTTGTTTTTCATAGTACTCGTATGAATGACAAAGTTATATTTGCGGTTTTTGAAAATGTTACAAACCCACAACGTTATTGAAATTGCTATCCAACGACATCCCACACTACGGGGTACACAAGAAAAAAAAGTTACATACCCACTTCACGTGTAGGGGAGGTAACCTAAAAAAATTTTTCAACATTTTACGTTATTGGCGTGATAAATATGTATATTCATGCCAAATTACAGCTTTCTAGTACTAAGAGTATATGAGCTGACTGGGGTCAGGCGGACGGACGGACAGACGGACTGACGGACATGGCGAAATTATATGACTATATAAATTATATACATAATTATATGATAATGTTGACTACGGAACCCTAAAAATGAAAATATCTCGATAACGGTGCATCATAGCTGAAATCTAACAAAATTTTCGATCCCCAATGGCACCCCGGAGATACCTAGGAGGCAACCGATGGAAATATTAAAAAAAAATTACAGAAGGGGGACGGGGGGCGAAGCTTGCCACCTAAAAAAATGTAACAGACGTTTCAGGTTAGGTTAGGTTAGAACAGTGACCAAAACTGATTTCATACACCCCCCCTATTTCAGTTTAATAGGAAATGGGAATATGTCTAAAGTCGCTTCTGGCGCTTCGCCGGCCGCTGCTGCGGCACGCTCGCTTCGTTCGCTCGGCTCGCGCGGTATGTTCATGTAAACCTAACATGCTCGTCGCTTCGCTCCTAGCACCTATCAGCAGTACAGTCACGAGCAATAATATGTATACAACATAGGACTATGTCATATTACAATATTGAATGACTTCTGTGACACTGATCGTTTTCTTTTGGCACGCTACAGTGTGGCAAAGTTCTATGTTGTATTGTATACATAATATTATTGCTCGTGTCTGTACATGAGTCACTATTTTTAAACTTAATAAACCGTGTAGGTGGGTTGACCGTAGGTGAAATGACCAGTAGTTCAATCAACCGTAGGTGAAATAACCGTAGGTAAGTTGATCGTAGGTGAGATGACCAGTAGTGATTTCGTATATTAGTTATGTAAAAAACAGGTGTAACGACCAGTAGTTATTTTGAACAGTAGGTCTTTTGACCGTAGTTATTTCGACCATAGTCGAAACGACCGTAGTAATTATGATACATACCCCTTAAGTCTATGTCATCAAAGTGAGTGATCTCAGATTTGGTTGTAACGGAAGACGAATGGCACAAACATTAAATAGAAAAATGCAAAGAAAACTTGTGTTGTGGTATAGTTTGATATGGGTATTCCGGTAATGCTTAAATAAAGTTGAAGATTAGACAAATTAATAGCAGCCTCAAGTAGAGATATTTGAGCTAAACATAGCTCACCCGGCAACCGGCCGGATATTGGGGATTATCATAAAGCAAGTGGAATGGAATCGGCGCTGGGCCGCACAGGGCGCCTCTATTTTAACACCTACCTACGACTCGTGGGCGCGATTTACGACCCTCTCCGCACTCGTGGGTATCGGCGGAGATAGATTTAAGTATCGCATGTTGACGCTATGAATCGTTCCGGAGGATTAAATAGGGAAAAACTAAACGCTAGGGACAATTTTACGACCGCACGTCAGTTATAGAGGATTATTAATATCGGGTTACGTAACGTATCCATAGAGACTAATATACTGGGTGGAAAGCACGTAGACGTTGCGAGGTTCGAGGTTATCGCGGGAGCTTGCGTTTGAGCTTTCACGCGCGCCGCCCCTGCTACGCTATCAGTGGCGCAAGCGGCTGCGAGACGCGGCGTGCGGCGCCGCATCAGTTCATACGGCTGAATTTACGTCATACTCGTCGACCAATACTTGTAACGTCAAACCTCCGTAAAATTCAACCGTCAACACAATGCGTGATTTAACGATACTCCATCCATCGCTTCATTAGGGGCAGTCGATGCGAATCTGTAACCTTTTATTGCATTCTCGGTGCGTGCACGCCGATAATGACAACATTTCTACTCGATGTGGTAGCGAGCGATCAACGCGGACGATCGCAATGAATGACGTGCGGGGCGCGGGGGCGCGGGCGTCGCGGGCAGGGCCACCCGCGCGCGCGCACCGGCCCGTGTGGTCCACGGCGCCCCTCCGTGCCCCGCTCTCCTGGCCCTCTATGCAAATTAGCCGGAGCGTAGACAACAGAACAGATGGATGGCGGAATAAACAAACCCACTCCTTTGCGGTCTGTGCAATCCACAAAGACATTAAATGGACAGTCTATCCCAATCCCAACGTTAGTCTTTTCATTTTGTAAAACAACACACTATCAAAGCACATACTTTATATTTACCGATCAAAGTATGTTAATGGTAACATCATAACATGTTCGTGTAGGAAGTTTTACAAAAATAAAAGCTCCGTTTAACTGGGAGAAACTTAAACATTAAGGTCACAGTTAGCAAATCTAACGCTACGGTGACCGGTTTTCGGTCACAAAAACTACTCGCACAGGTACTACTCGTACACGAACAGGTAAGTAATTGTATTGTGGTAGGTGCTCATGTAACTTAAATAAAAAACAGCTCATAGTATAAGATGTAACTAACGAGGAATACATTATATACCTGAATTTGACTTACACAGAGGATGTTACACATTATTAGTTGCGTATAGAATTCTACAACATGATCAAAACTTACACCAGCATTTTCAAAAAAATTCAAAATGTTTTTATTTAAATAACGACAAAGAATTTTCCTTGACCATTTCAAACATTTTACATTATATACAAACGACATTGTCGTGTCATGCACAATTCAGAATTCTCGGGAACTCCGAAGGGTTCGAATAACAAAAGGCAAGACGCGCCGCATCGCAGCACGACGTCCCACAAGCGGACAATCAGATCCCTCGTTTTTTGTGACTCAATAGAAATGTTATACATTTTTTTTAGTTTTATTGGTCGTAATTTCACGTAGGGATATTTACGGGCGGCCGAGGGCCACCTAATTAAGTTGTTAGGCACTCCAGGACCTTCGGCGTCGTTTAACAGCGGCTTTGTTCCACGATAAGGTTTTGTGGAACCGTTGAATATGTTTGTATTGTTTGGACAGTAGCTCACGAGTGAGGCCTTAATCAAAATGGACATTCTGATGCCTCTATTAACAAATGAATGGGAATGGGAGAACTGTGGATTTTGGGCGTATTGGAAATCATGTTTGTTTTTGTGGTCGACATTGAAGACAAACTGAACACCGTATAAATATACCACCGTAATCTGTACACAGTAATTTTAAGAGAAATTTATATTAAGTACCTATATCTTGTGATCACAGAATAAGGAAAGATTTTTTTCTCTTTGTGATCTTTCTTTTCTAGTTCATTCTTTTAAGTAATTGATCGATTGAAAATCTGGTCAGCGCAAGGCAGCTGTGTCGTTCGACAGGTGCTCAGTAAATTAGCCTGCTTCCTTTTTGCAACGTCTGCTGTGCAATTTTTATGTAATTTTCTGATGAATTTTTAGGCATATAGGCATATATTTTTATTTTCTAAATTATGACCAAAAGTGCAAAGTAAAGACGAAATTAAAAAAAGAACTCAAAGGAGGGTTGTAAAGAGTGAATTCTTCAGAAACTTATTCAGAGTGCTTAGGGAGAAAACATACTAAACATTCTGACGTCTAGGAGGCGAGGCGGTGTGCAGGGGGGTGACAAAGGTCTCAATTTTAAGTTTTTCGCCATTATCCCAGAAATGGTGCGTTGAAGGAAAAAATGTTCTATGATGAAATTAAAATTTACAAGTTTTTATAAGTTTTCATTTCATCATAAAACATTTTTCCCTACAACGCACTATTTTTGATATATTGGAGAAAAACGTAAAATTGAGACCTTTGTCACGCCCTGTCCCTCTGTTTCGCCTCCTAGACGTCAGGATTGGTTACCTAATGAAACGAGTTACATTTTTCGCCATTAACATGAAACGCATCGTGTTGAAAGGCATAATCATCGAAATGCATATTTCATGAAGGCATAATTAATTTTTAAAGTATACTTTATTTAGCCGAAATTTGCAAGGCATACATCATTAAGGCATAATTTTGAAAAGCATTTTATTCTTTGGCATAAATTTCATAACCCATAATGATAATTGTGCATTATAATAGGTCTTTACCTATGAAATTGCCGTTTTGTATGGAGATTTCTGTAATTATTTTTTTTCCATACTAACGTTTTTGTTATTATTTAACGACTAATATTATGTAAATTTACAAAATTTTACACACGTATTTATCGACATTTTAACTACTAAATGACACATTCGTTAAGAGAAAAAAATTTTTTTTCACTAAGTTACAACTAATAAAGTACGAAATTCTGGAAACAAAAATAGTCGTAACTTTCGGAATAAGTTTTTTCTATGTAAATAATCAAATATCGTGGTTATTAAATTATCAAAAGTTGCTCGATAAGGTCTTAATGTAATGCAATATTAAAGAAATTATATATTTCTAATATTATAAAAGTTGTTAAGTTATATGTACAAAAGAAAAAAACGGCAATTTCATATGTAAAGACCTATTATATAGTTGAAGGAAAGGCATAATATTAAAAAGCATAATCTTTGATTTTTTTATTTTTAAAACGCATAACTTTATTTATTTGTTAAAAACATTAATTTTATAAAAACGTCATAATCTTGAAAGCGGTGCGTGCATCGTCGTAGCAAATTAAATCGTCGTAAATTTATGTTTTATTATACTACCTACTTGTATCTATGATAAATTTGGTCGAAATATTTAAATGAATAATTTATTAAAATTATGAATGTATTTTTTGAAAAGTTGGTAGGTAAACTAAAGCACTTACTTTCACTTTTCAGTTCCACGTTAGGCGTGTAACTTCATTGTCACCGTCATTATTCCTATCAATATCGGATATCCGCTGTTAACCCTTTCTATTCGTGTCCGCTGTACCACAAAGGAAAGCTTTGTACAAAAAACTGTCTCATACTTCCAACGGGTAAATGAATACAAAAGAGCATAATTATGAAATATAAATCAGTTTAACTATAAAAAAGAAATTTGATTAATTTCGTCTGGCGATTTCAAATTATCCAAATACCTAATCTGGGACCACCCAGCTTTAAGACAGGCCCAAATAAAAGAGCCGTGTTCCTTTATTTTCTCCTTTTGTGTCTCAGCCTTTAAGGTCATTTCCTCGTGTATTATTACCGAGTGGAGTTCTTGACGATAGTAAAACGAGAATTAGTGGACAAACTGTTTGTAAAATGAAATATTTACGGAACTATAATAACAGCTCAGTATTCAAAACTCACGTAGAAACACGCTTCGTTAAATAAATACTTTCATTATTGTACGTTATGTTTTCCAAACGTTTGACGAAAATATCGAGTGGGTGTAAAATTATAAAGTTAAATACCTAGGGAAAAAAATATTTTTACGACTTTTAAACGCATTCTTGACCTGGTAAAAAATATAAAATCCGGCAAATTAAATATTCCGATATACCGATACCGATCGACAAAATCGATCAATAAGAATAGAATTCCAATTAAAAAGCGTTTAAACATCGATTTTATGACTAAAAATTACGAAACTGGAAAGACATACGTAGCTTTATTGAGATTTTTATAGCTTTAACAGCTATTTTCGGCCGTAAATAGGAATGCCAATTATTTTTGGGAGTCAACTGTTAGTTTACAAAATTGTACAAACCTAACCGGTCTTTATATTTTTGTTATTCAGAAAAACCTTTATGTATAATTTTTAATTATGAGAAAGTTTATATGTATTTAATTAAGCGTCAAGTGTGTTACTTATCTCTCGCATATTAATTGGTAGTGGTGTACCTACACTGAATAAACAAAACCGTTTAGACTGGCAATCTAATAAATTACGCATGCACGTTATATTGTATTGTATCCAACAATGAAAGAATTTAAAAACAATTAAACGAAATTAAAAGCAACAAGCGAACCGGACGTTGCGGCCTGTATGATGGTGGTTTGAATCAAAATTCATAGTATTATAATCAAGTATAGTGGTATAATAATCAAGTTAGTATCACGGTATAAAAATCAAGTTTGTCGCGTAGGGCGGCGACGCGCGGCGCGCTTGTAGTCTGCGTGCGCATGCGCCGCACGTCCGCAGGCGGAAGCGTCTCATGCGTCCCGTACATACATTTTTATGCCACGTCGTGTACCGCGATGCTATATCTTGATGCACTTTTTAAGCTTTTTTATATCCTGACGAGTAACCTGTTCTTAGTTGTTGTAATGCTCATTGTAAAACTAACAAATAAACTGGAAGTTTCAGTTTTTATAAATTGATGTAGGTGTATGTATATAGATTTGGAAAAAATATGTCGGGATAATTCCTACTATCGTCAAAGCAAAATTACACTAAAGTTTGTAATGAGAATGTTACACTTGATCTTCTATTTACTTTACTTAGGTTTTTCTTCATTTTTATTATAAAATTACAGTTGACAACACACCCAGCTTTTAGTTACATTACAATACGAAAGCTGATTTTATAATGTACAATACACTAACGAGTAAATTATTCTTCAAATTATTAAGAACTAGCTTTCCGCCCGCGGCTTCGCCCGCGTGGACTACACGACGTTATCCCGCGGGAGTGTGATATTTTTCCGGGATAAAAGGTAGCCTATGTTCTTCTCCAGGCTTCAAAGTATCTGTGTCCCAAATTTCAGCCAAATCCGTTCAGCCGTTTTAGCGTGATTGAGTAACAAACATCCAAACATCCAAACATCCAAACATCCAAACATCTAAACTTTCACATTTATAATATTAGTAGGATTTTCTTTTACTTTACTACTAACTATTCAAACACATATTGTTAGCAAAATGAACAGAAATATTCAATAAATAAAAGAAAATTTTACACTGACTAAAAAGACATTAAAATTTTATGGACTTAAGGTTCGATGAGCTCAGTAGCGCCACCAATGGAAATAAATCAATTGCATTTTATTAAAGGCTTAGATTAAAAGTTTCAGTTATTTTGCGCAAATAAAAGAGTAAAATGCATTTTATAAATACACTTTTAAGAACTCAAACTTACGCAATAACTCGTGAATCTCAATAGTGCCAAAAGTGGCCACATTTAGCAAAATCGAGATCCGTAACTTAATGCTCATATTTGATGCCCTGAAAAATCAATTAAAAATTGCATTTTACTCTTTTATTTGCGCAAAATAACCGAAACTTTTATTCTAAGCCCTTGATAAATGGTAAATGATTTATTTCCATTGGTGGCGCTACTGAGCTCATCGAACCACCATAAGTGCTACACCGTTGTGGATAAGAAAAAAACAACGGGTTGCACTCCGGGAGTGCCGGCAAAAGTGAAAAGGGCTCCCTAGACTTTTTCACAAAAATAAAAAAATGAATTTGACAAAAAAAAATACGGACCGAATGACCGAACCGAGGTCTTCTGGTTTCAATGCCGCCCGTTTTATAATCTGAGCTATCACAACTTTGGAAACGGAGATGAAATTTGCCTTCGTATTCTAATGACATTGTGTGTAAAATAGCACTACAACTGAACTACAATTGAAACACGATTGAGACACGATTGTGACTTACCGTTAGCAGGCTTGGCCCCCAGGTCACGTGTCCGTCTTACGAATTTTTCGATCTGACGGACACGTGTACGACGCGAGTTTAACATTTTTTACCCATCACAAAAAGTGCACAACGCCGCTAAAGAAGTTTTCACTTCAAAAAAACTCACCTTGAACCCACAACTGGTCTACCCTGGAGTGTATCTGCGCGGACTTAAGGCCGACACAGAAGGTGGAGAGCACGAGCACGGCCACGAACAGGACCTTGCCCGCGTCGCCCTGCAGGAAGCAGCCGAGCACGAACAACTGCTCCTGGAGCCACGCGCGGATCCAAAGAGACGTCCGACCGCCTTCGATGTTGCCCTGTGGAAGGAGGCTTCGTTAGCACGGCTTAGAAATAAGAGGGCCCCTGTTGAGGTTTTATATGTGTGAAGGATTATAGATTTTAGGTTTTTATAAAGGGTGGGTGTCTCAAAAGTAGGGCTAGGATTTGAATTTCACGCTATTTCCGAAATATTCAAGATGGCGGGTTGAAATTTGACCTACGTCATCTTGACACATGTTAAATTAATCGTGGAGCGTTTCACAATAAAACAGCGCATATAAGTTTTACAAATATTTAACGAAAATTCACAATCAATTACAAACACTCGTCGAAAGGTCGAAAAATCTCGTAATTTCAAGAAGAGGTGATGTCAAATGGCCACCGAGATCTTGCCATCTGATGCCAGTGGATTTCTTTCTTTGGGGCTACGTCAAAGATAAAGTCTACGCCAACGATCCACAAAACATAGACAATATAGACAAACTATTCGCCGAGTTATTGGTGAAATAAGTAGCGAAATGTGTGGAAGTGTCATGAAAAACTTGCACACAGCAAAAATGCCCGTGGCGGCCATTTAGCAGATATTCTATTCAGATGAAATTGTACAAGTCTCTTCTTTAAAATAAAATAAAACTACGAAGAAATTCCAATCCATTCGCGTTTTATTGAGACACATCATCCTTTACCTACTTTTGGGACACCCGTTAGTTTGTATGTTTTTATATTGCTCTATGCTTGTTTACCTTATCTATTTATTTTGAAGTTCTGTTTTTTGTTTTGACTACTGTTATTAATTTGCCATTATTATAGAATTTTGCTCACTTACAGTCGCTTTGGTTTCCTTGTTTTCCTATTATACAGTCCCTATCGTTTATAGGCCCATTCACATTCTTCACCTTCTGCGCCAGAGGTCTCGGGTTCGATTCCCGAACAAGACAAATATTTGTGTGCATGAACATGTCTATTTGTCTTGGTCTGGGTGTTTTCTATGTATATTAAGTATGTATTTACAAACAAAAAGTATTTAAGTATATATTTATCCGTTATCAAGTTTTCCATGATACAGTTTCTTAATGAAATTAACATGGGCTTAGATAATTGGTGTGAATGTAAGAAGTTATTTATTATTTATTATTATTATTTACATTGAGACTTTTTGCAGTCTGTAAAATTTAGCATCGTTCAAGTGACAGCTCATTCGTGCAAAGCAAGACGTTGCTTCTGCACAAAGAATAGGGTCTAATTTCCTAGCATATGCTACCATAAAAATGTTTGATGCTGTTTTTCTTGAGCTTTATTCTAATAGCATAAAGAACTTTTTGCTTTGCACGAATGAGCTGTCATTTTAACCCTGCATAATTTTACAGACTGTACACACGCGTGTTGGACAGCCATAAGGCGGATGGACGTTTTTAAGGTTCCGTAGCCGAATGGCAAAAAACGGAACCCTTATAGATTCGTCATGTCTGTCTGTCTGTCTGTCTGTCTATCCGTCCGTCCGTCCGTATGTCACAGCCACTTTATTGTACAGTTGAAACTTGATAGATAGATGTATTGTATGAACCGCTTTAAGATTTTAGTACTAAAATTAAAACAAATTAAAAACTAAGGGGGGCTCTCCATACATAGAACTAAAACTTAAAAATATTTTTTTTATTAAACATATCCGTGTGGGATGTCTATAGATAGGCCTTTAAAAATGACATAAAGGTTTCTCCAACCATTTTTTCTCAAAGTCAATATTTTGAAAGATAGAGCTTTCCAAAGTGGTAAAATGTGTGTCCCCCCCCCTCTAACTTTTGAAATAAAAGAGTGAAAAATCTATAAAAAATATATGCTGTAGATCTTAATAAAAACTTTCAACGAAAATTAGTTATAACGAGATATAGTATGTACTTTTCGAGGTATAATGCATTTTCAAAAACCGCAAATATAACTTTGTCATTCATACAAACTCTATGAAAAACAAAGTCATATTTTGCTGACGAAAAATTATAGTGGAATTTTGGCTAGGTTTAAGCAATAGGTACCTTAAGTGGGTACGGAACCCTTCATGGGCGAGTCCAACTCGCACTTGGCCGATTTTTGACTGATGCTGCTGTATCGCTACAAAAGTCGCAATGAAAAAGGGCCCTTAAGTGCAGGCTACGCTGTGAAAACTGACACATACAAAATGCATGGAACCAATTATAGGCCTTCGAAATGTGGATGTAGATAAGATACCTATCGCTGCATTGTGAAAATCTCGTGGTGTGACAAAGTCTGTAAAGTACTTCAAAAGGTGGAGAAAGATCTGAACTCCTCAATACTATCTAGTGCCGCAAACTGTCATATTTCGGTTATGTAATGAGGAATGCAGAATACGAAATTCTCCAACTTTATAACCCAGGGATAAATTATGGGAAAACGTTGTGCTGGTAGTAGACATTTTTGGCTTAAAACCCCTCTACACCCCTATTTCGGTCAACAGCGGCTTCAAAAGTCAAGATTCATATCTTCAATGCACGAAATAAGAAGACGATGGGAATTAAGATGTGCATTTCGGGTTCCGTAGCCGAATGGCAAAAACGGAACCCTTAGAGTTCGTCATGTCTAAAATACAGGGTTGACCTAGTTTAGGCTCCAGATCGCACACTCAGGAGAGTAATTAATGTTTATTATTATAATTATAATTATTTAGTTATTACAATTATATTATTATTATTATATTACTTGTATATAATTATAATTATATTTATTTACACAAAAACGTTACGTATCTTAACGGTCCAACCATTCATTGGTTGGACCATTAAGATACGTAACGTTTTTGTGTGATGAATAAATATATTTTTATACTTATTTTATTTATTATAAAAACCGCAATTATGTAACTTTGTCATTCATACAAACACTATAAAAAATCTGCAAAGTGCAAGTTGGACTCGCCCATGAAGGGTTCCGTACCCACTTAACGTACCACCGATTGCCTATTATACCTAGCCAAAATTCCGCTATCATTTTTCGTCAGCAAAATATAACTTTGTTTTTCATAGTGTTTGTATGAAAGACAAAGTTACGTGTGCTGTTTTTAAAAATATGTTAGTTGTCAAAAAGTTGTTACTATATTTTTTGAAAGTTTGAAGATCTACAACATATATTTTTTCTAGATTTTTACTTATTTATTTCAAAAGTTAGAGAAGACGACACATTTAACCACTTTGGAAGTCTTCTTTCAAAAGACCTTAATGCCATTTTTAAAGACCTTTCTATAGACACCTCACATGAATATGTTTGATGAAAAAAATGTTTTTCAGTTTCAGTTCCACGTATGGGAGACCTCCTTTATTTCTTTTTGATTTTTTGCTGGCGAAAAATGATTGTGGTATTTTGGCTGAGGTGTATGTAATCGGTACGTTGTTGAGTGGGTACGGATTACGGAACCCGTCATGAGCGAGTGCGACTCGCGTTTGGCCGATTTTTTATACTTGTGTAGGCACAGCGATCTATAGAGCTCAGTTCCTGGTGTTCGTGGTTCGTGGAGTGTAGTACTAAAAGAAGTGAATGGTGCACTTCTTTGAATGGAAACGTATCCCAGATAGACTTTATGTAGGTTTAACGCCATTAATTATGACATAGCCACGGCCACTGCAAAACGTTGGGAAAATAACAACCATAAAATCAAAGTAAATAACATAAAAATTAAAACCTAATAAAATAGCTGTAAGTACCTACTGATAACATAAATTAAAAAACTAAAAAAACCCGTCTGCGGTGCAAAAAACTAAAAAGAAAAAAACAAGCAAAAAAAGATCGATTGTGGATTGAATATGTTCTTAGTTCTTACTAGTAAATTGTATCCAGCGTTATATATATTAGGTAGGTACTTAATACAAATTTTAAATAAGAGAATTCTTGGAAGCAGGCAGGATACATGATATTTTTATAGATTTTATACGCAAATGGATCCCGCCTGCTTCCGAGAATTCTCTTACTTAAAATTTGTATTAAGTACCTACCTAATATATAGGTATAACGCTGGATACAATTTACTAGTAAGAACTAAGAACATATTCAATCCACAATCGATCTTTTTTTGCTTGTTTTTTTCTTTTTAGTATTTTGCACCGCAGACGGGTTCTTTTAGTTTTTTAAATTGGTTTTTTTTTATTTTAAGCTTTTTAGTTAAATGTTCTATGTACATGAGCAAGACCTCGCAGATGTGTCAATTCTTGTAGGGAGTTTTGGTCGTTATCGTTAACTTCACGAAAAACCAAAATTCTAAACAACTCCTATTATTATCGCCTCCTAATAAATAAACCAAAGAAAATAAAACTTCTAAACCAAAATTCTAAACAACTCCTATCCTATTATATTATAATATTAATAAACCAAAGAAAATAAAACTTCTTGGCTAACTTAACTATCAATGAAAACGATTTCGTAATTCGTTAAAATTCGACGAACAATTTTTTAAAATTAAAATTAATTAAATATTACGCCATAATCGTCATATATATACCTAAATAAAACAGATATTTTATTTTAACATCGCAATTCGTATCTATAGATAGTATCATAACAATTCAAGTTATTTCAATTTATTGAAAGTTTTAAAATATATAATACACTCACTTAACAGTATATTTATGTTTGCCAAACGTTAGCGCGTTCTAATCGACTATCAGCGCCATCTAGCTGTGACCAAAGAAAACAATATCTATATAAAATTCAAAAATGAATGTTGATAAGCGCAAAACTCGAGAACGGTTAGGCCAATTCGGCTAATTTTTTTTTCATATGTTCTATAAAGCACGCGGGAAGGTTTTTATGAAGAAACTGCGTGGAAAATAGTAAAACATCACTTTTTTTTTTTCACACAAACAATTAGCACTTATTAGTCGAAATTAGTTCAAAACATATCACTTATTTATATTTTCGTCATCGTCTTTGTAACCTCCTCATTTTGATACCCCACTCGATGGGATTAAAAAATATATTTTTTTACAATGCACAGAATATATCGCCTAAAAGCCGCCATTTTGTTTTTTTGTTAATTTTGATATCCCATTGTCACTCGGCCCGTTAAGACGAATCTGACGACGTATCATTTATTAAAATCGGTTCATCCGTTTAGAAGTTACGAGGGAACATAGAAACGGACACACATACATACAGGTCAAATACATAACCCTTTTTTGGCTTCGCCGCAGACGGGTAAAAAGGCCACGGGTTGCACTCCGGGAGTGCCGGCAAAAGTGAAAAGGACTCCCTAGACTTTTTCACAAAAAAAAGGAATTTGACGAAAAAAATGACAAAAAATACGGACTAGATTTGAACCGAGGTCTTCTGGCTTCAATGCCGCCCGTTTTCTAAGCTGAGCTATCACAACTTTGAAAACGGTGGCGAAATTTGCCTTCGTATTCTAATGACATTGTAACAGTTTTTCGATCGTCACGTGTCCGTCTTACGATTTTCTATCTAAAGGTCACGTGATCCTGACGCGAGATTAACATTTTTTACCCATCACAAAAAGTGCACAACGCCGCTTAAAAAGTTTTCACTTCAAAGTTAAAAAGAAAATACTTATGGCCAGCGTTTTAGATGTTGTAAATACTCGTGAATATCTACTTACTTACTACGATGGTGATGGTGACTCTGGTTGTTGCATTATCACGCCTAAACTACTTACAATAATTTTATAACAGTAATATTGTAATTGCATATTATAAGAATTTGCACAAAATCTTTTATTGGTGGAACATGTGCAAAAAAAACAATAGAATTCAATTTATTTAAATTTTTACTTTTTTGCATTTACAATGCTATTATTATTATTTTGTTGTGAGACTGGTCGATGTTTTTCAAAAATACTTCATTTTTCAGAATTCAATAGTTGTAGTTTATGATGCGAGCATAAGGATTTAAAGTCAGGGGCCCGATTCGTAATTCGTATACTTACGAACATTTTGTTTGTGGTTTCTATTGAAAAGTTAGAACTTTTCAAACAAACTAAACTGTGCCATGTCATGTCAACAAATTCATTTTGACAGCTTAGTTCGTATACAAACATCGATTGATCCGTAGTCCGTATACCACTCGTTGCGTTCGACTGGTTTTCGATCGAACTTTTTCCATTGTGAAATTCTGACAATACACAAACTGTCTTACATATATTTGAATTTCGAGCTTATAAATGTGATTTTTTCTCGATTGCGTGAGAATCGACCCCCTGATACTAAAAAGATGAGCTTAATTATTTTACTTACTGTGCCAAGCTTTCAAGATTTTAAAAAAAAAGATTTAAGTGGAATCTATTTGTACCTATATAATATGTAACCGATAAAACCAGATAGAAATAAAATACGTTTTAAGGAATTACTTGCATTGATGGTTAGAAAGACTGACTACGTTTCTTATCATTCCATGACAAATTGACGACATTCACTTTCATGCTTCGCGCTATTAAACTGAGTAGGTATATATGTTTTTAATACAGTTGCTCAAAAAGTGGCGTATTGCAGGGACGTATAGCGTTCGGGATGTGGGCTATTACACACTCGAACTTTTTCTTTACCTTTCCCGAACTCGTGCGTTTTCTTTCCCAACTGTCAAAATATTGTCTATTAAAAAGAAAAAACCAACCACGAAGTTTTTACTAAAAAAAATCATAGAAGTTTTTATGATTCATGCAAATATTTCTAAAAAGAAGCTACTAATTTGTTTCAATATCAGATTTAAAAGTAATTTTAATTATACATTAAATTAATATTAGTATCGGCCAAATTAAATTTATGAATATAAAAAATACATAAAATTGGCTGTATGACCACAGATTACTAAATATGGTATGACGTGCACTATTTACCATAGTAGGTAGGTATCTGCTTATAGGAGTTTGCGCAAGTAAGTGAAAAGAAAATGAGGGACCTTATTTCTTAATTTTCTAAATTAGTTTTTTCTGGTTTTTATTGTGGTAGGTACTTATATGGTGGAATTAGTGCAATAATGTGGCTTTAATGGAAAACGATGTGGTAAAAGAGAGAAATAAGGAAAGGCGCTCCTGTAGGATTCCGATTGCTTTTGTCAGGTTTCATTTCATTTCATCTCATTTAATTTAATTTTCATTTCATATCAATAAAAAAATTCTACTGAAGCCTTGGCTGTATGATCATAGTTTCCTTTGCCAACCCAGAATGGGTGAAGAAAACAAAAAAAAAAGTCTCTGCTTATATTCTTTTACGATTAGTTAGTTGAGTTTATTGTGTTTTATTAAATTGCTTAATTTTTTCGCAACTGTATTAAAAATAGTTGTTCAGTACACGTGCGGAACCGTCATTGCAACTTGTTCCGACTGTCAACCCTCACCTTCGGCTGCGCCTCGGCTCGGGTAGACATTTGTCGGAACTCTTTGCAATGACAGGCTTTCCGCACTTGTAATGAAATCTACTAATTCGATACATGTCTATTTTATTTACATTCATAGTTGGCTGTAGGTTTGTTTGAAAAGCTTATTATTACTTCCTATTAATCGACACTATAATAACCGAGTTATGACTGGACTGGTCACATCTCAATGGCCAATAACTCATTCTTCGAAACATTAATGGTGTTTATTTACTTTCGTCGGCATGCCGACCATTACAAACAGTGGCATTCCTCTGCTACTGTTCAAAAAGCGACTTGTCATCTCAACTGGCTCGCCTGAATCGCGACCTCGTTTTATTTTACGTCCAGTAGCTCCCGCGCTGCGTCACTCTTTGTTCTCATCCTTATAGCGATCTTCAGCGAGATCATAATAGGCGAAGTTTTCGAAACGTCGGAATAATTTCTCAGTTGATTGTGATTAATGACGACGAAGGCCCGACGCACCCGTGGCGCCGCCGCTCGACTCGATGGGCGCCCGATGCCCTGTTCGAATCTTGCCAAGTGATCACTAATTGCATAATAATAACTCAATCGGCATTCCGTGTTGAACGCAACGATTAAGCGATCAAAGTTTTATATTCAGCGGTATCCGTGATCTCATCGTTTTCTTTTTTTAGTGTTGTGGGCGCGTTAAAGTCGTTTCACGTGCATGAATATGCATTTATTGTTTTAAAATTATCCATGAGTATGTTGCACACAATGCATTTAAATTTTATTTGTCAAAATTATTGTTGTCTTTCAGAATCTTATAACGTTTGCGACTACCACTACCAACTAATCGCGAGAACGGAATACGAACCTCACGCATGCAATTAAAACATCGTTAGCGACCTGAGCGAATTCCATGGCGTTTATTTTCAATCGGTGTACTGAACCACGGTATCGCGCGATGAGTAGTCGGTTTGCTGAACTATCTCGATCGTTTCCCGCCGAAACAGCAATGTTTGGCTTCTGAGCATAAATAAATAGTCGCAGCAACAATAATGGCAGATACGGCGAGAGTCGTGGAACGGTCCGGGCGAGCGCCGAACGGACGAGGTGAATGTCGGGCGCGCTGGGTGGGCGTGACGTCACGGCCGGAATGCGCCCGCGCCGCCCCGCCCGCGCGCCGCCGCCCGCGGCCCACGTGTACCGTACGCGACACGCCACCACGCCGCACCAACCAACCACCAACTCGGACTCTTCATTCAGATACCAAATGCGATACACGATGACACTCCTTATGCAACAGCGAGTAGGTCCTATCGCAACGGAGCTGTCATTCGAGTCAGCAGAATGCGGAAAGCTCGCGGGCTCGCATGTAAACAGATGACGCGATCTGGATTAGTCGTTGTATTCCGTAGTGTCGCGCCGGCCGGCGACTGCACTTCCTGCTGATAAGAGATTAGGACACAACTAACATATTCTCACGCCTACTTCATCAGGATTTTTCGAGGCGGTCACATTTTGCGGAATATCTCAGAAATTAAGCTTACTGAGTCTTCTTGCAAAAGTCACGTGGGACAACATTACGTGTTTCGTCCAATAAGTACCAATCTTCTATCATTATGTTTAGAAAAATACATCACATGAAACACGTATTGTAAGATATGTAAAAAATACTCATAGCAGTTCAACGTAAGTCAATATCGAAAGGCCGATTTTATTCTTATCGGGCAGACCTCGGGTTCATTGTCACTAAGTATTTACTCAATCAACAGGCAACTTGTAGGTACGTTAAAAATAAACTTTTTTTTATCCACAACGGAGTAGCTACTTCATCACACCTGATGTTAATTGATGACAAGGCTGAAGGTAGAAGCGTACTACTACCGGAATCCTCCATTACTGAGGAACTAGTTATAATCTCTAACTGCCGAAACACAACAATGCTGAAAATGCTTGTAATGGCATCAGACTTAGATAAGATGGTGGTAGCTAGCCAGGCGGACTTTGAACAAGCCCCACCACCAACTAAACTTTAACAGTTCATGAGTATTTCAAATACCAATTGTATTTAACCTGAGGCTGTGTCACTAACAAAACATAATTTTCTCGTATTTTACTTTTCAAAACTTCCAAGATAGCTTATTGGCTTCGGGCTTAATTAAAACTCCTGCGAGTGTTTTGTTCGTAAAAACTTAATGTAACCGTCAATACCAGAGTTCATCCCATTCATCAATCATTGACGTTGCAAACGCAGCACGTACGCTCTCTGACATCCGACATTCCGACATCCGCGTCGACCCGGGGCAACTCCATAGTCCATACTCCATCTGCATATAATGGGTCGTGGGTGTTAGCGCCTCCATTATCCCATCAGAATTCATGAGCCCATGAGCCATTCGGAGACTAAGCCGTTGGCAGAAATGCGTCTTTGTAACAATGTTTAGTTAGGAATTCAAGATACCCGATAGCTCCAACATTATTGCGATGAAGCACGTCGAACTATCTTCGAACAATGCACTTCTAAACAATATAGCTTTCGCTAATATTACGCATCCTATGCCACGAATGTAAACTTTGAAGTGCATATTTGTATACCTCGTACTCAATTCACGCTTAGAACACACCGGTTTGAATGATAGGCAAAAAGATGAAATAACTATCTTAGAGTAAAAGCAATACGATTCTGATTTCTGGATTTATTGGAAATAGTGTCTTCTGCCTGAAACGATGACTACATAGTATCCGTTGTTATTATATATGTATTTTAAATTCCGGTTGTTATTGTATGTATTTATATCGTGTGATAATATATCAACGAAAAAGAAAGTAGGTAATAAAAACACAACGAAAGCTCGTGATTTGATCAAGGAATTAACCAAATCCCTGTTTTTATCATATCCCTGCGACATAAACACAATTTAACTTTTCTCGATGAGCTGTCTGTCTGCTCGCAAAAATTACTGGTATAAAATAAAAATCCATCTTCAACCAATTTTAGGTTATCATATTTAAGCATAACAAAACTGGTTTAACCAAGGAAATTTATTTATTTATTTTATTATAATGTTGCAGATAACAATAAATAAGAAATAAAGTAAATAGCTTTGGAATTTCATCGATCTTTACTTTTTGCTTTTACTACAGTTTGTTCAAATTTACGCAATAATTCTGCAGGTCATCGTACACGACATTTTTAACCTGTAAACAACAATGCTCCACAAACATTTACCCACGAGATATTTTCTATCAGTTACGAGCGAGTCGTTAAGAAATCTCTTTGCTTCATGTCAATAAACCGCCTCGCTTATTTGCCTGCGACTTGTAACAGGTGAATTACGTTCAGTTCAGCATACGCTTCATCGATATCATAAACTGTATGCAAATGCGGCCGGCCATTCTTAAGATCATCACGTTCTGCACATTTGCCATCGAGCCGGCAATGTCGTTGAATGTCAGTGACATTGTACTTTATGTAACTTTATTAGTTAGTGAGTTAGCCCGTATTCCGGCTAACAACAACCCAATTAAACGATTTTACACTAACCGCGTAACAGCTGAGATTATGTAATGTTAAGAGAGTGAAACTTACCTGTCGGGATTTAGATTTTTTGTTTTACTCAATTATTTGGTTACATTTATGAAATCCAACCTCTCATTTATGATTCTAATTAACTCCAAAAATCACATGACATAGAATGTTGATGACTCAGATGCGTTATCTTGAGTAAGTAGTGTTAAATATTTTTGAGGCATTCATAACATAATTATAGTTAATAAAATGAACATTCGCCGCCTAAATTAATCCGTAGCGGGAAATGAATTTAAAATAATATTTTGAGAAAGTTTCTTCGATGGTAGATAGCGGAACCGGTTAGGACAGCCATATGATTTAAACTACTGGTGATGCACTAGGTTACTAGAATACTTCGAAGGCGATAAATCTTATAAACGGCGCTGGCACAAATGATCTCACACATTTACTATCGTCTGTTCATAGTGGACAATCAAAAATAGTTAAAATTATAAATTATTCAGATTGAATTAGGTTAAGTAAAGATATGGACCAGATTCCCTTTCGCCATCTGTTGGACCTACTACTGGCACGGAAGCAAGGGTAACGACGAGAAAAAAATCGCTGAATGTGCAATGATGCGTTGAAACGCCACGTGTTCTGGGCAGTGGCCTGGTGGCGGACTAAACGGCTCTCGTAATCCAACACCAAAAGCGTAACCATCGACCCTGCGGTTAACCAACAGCACACTCAATCAGGCACTGACATAATATACCCGATCGCCTTGACTCCGATTGACATATTCGAATATTTGAAGATGACTTTATCTAACGTTGTAGCAGTAATGAATGTTTTACCATTTCGAACGTCTATTTTAACTGTTATCTCAAAATAACCAAGTTCCATATAAAAGCTGCACCTTTGAAAATCGTGGGTGTTATACAATCATTTATAGGTTTCCATCGCAGCTGCCGACCGCCGCGCCGGCGAGCTCAATGTTTGGACGAAGACAGGCTATATGTGGGAAAAACGGGTGCAAAAGAGATAGACTATAAAACTGGGAGAAAAGAAAAGAGTCTGCCCTTCGCTGAGATAGAACGGGATGGACAATCGGAAACCACAAGATGTCTCAATTCCACGACGCGAGCCCTGTGCGGTCCTGCCAGACATAAAAATTTATAGAAGATTCTTTTATTTAGTTTGAATACGTTATGTAATTTAAATGTTTGTGCAGCTTATGATAATTCCTGATAATCCTGCTGAGTTACATAGTTGGATATAATAATGGGTATTTATTGAAGTTGCAAAGTATTCGTACCCACATCTTTTTAAAATTTATGATGCTGGCATTTTTTTACATTTTATCCTGTCATGCTATCAATTGATTTGTAAGGAATTTTTTAAACTTTACTAGCAATATTAGCGGGCTGTCGGGCCTGCTCTAATAGGCGGTCGGCGTTGATGTCTCTATCGGCGCGGGCGCCCGGCTGCGCGTGCGGCCCGCTGCGCCTTAATTGCTTCATCTCGAACGACCGACAAAGTTCCTGCATTATTATACGTATAAGTGGCCATACGTAGATACGTTCACCTCGGGCTACAGCTGTTTTTGTTTTCTCCGCATGTTTTGGAGCAGCATTTTTGTTTAAGTTTAATGCAAGAGTGTTTTGTTAAGGAAAGCGCTTTTGTGTTCATACAACATTCACGTTTCAAGATTTAAGAGAATTTTGCAATGGCCCTGAGGGGTGCCGGTGCCGGTGCCGCTCCGAGGGCGTGCGAGCGGGCTTCTAGGAAAGCGCTGCCTGCCTCCGACCCGCAGGTAGTTAAACTTGAATGCTTCCACAATTTCAAAGCTTTCTTTAATTGAATTCATAGAATAATGTAGCACCAAGTCTCACAACATCACAAGTAATTCTGGATGAATTCTATTTCACTTTTGGAAGTTTTGTATTAGTATTTTTGACACTGATTATTATATAACATGAATTAAATAACAAAATTAAGATATTTATTCCTAAAAAGCTCAAAACTTTAAAGTCTCTTGAGAAAGATTTCAACGTCGTCGGTGGTCTTTTCTTTATAGTCAAAGGGGAGTCGTATAAACCTCCTATTTGTGATGGAAATTGAGTATTTGTCTTTTTGTAGTAGATAATGAGTTATAATAGTGGGTAGAGGTCTTGTTATGGTATGGCTGTGACCTATAATTATGTATGAAATACGCGCGGCCTTGATAGTACGCACAATTACCGCTAGTTTGCGCCACTGTTCCGAGCTGCCGCGTTCCTCACTCGACGCGAGTGACATTCGCAGAAAAACAATCACACGTGCAATATGACAATCGCATCTCGACACTAAAATCTGGTAAATATGAAGACACTGCACCTTTTCGAGTTCAGAGAGCGCTAGGGCGGCGTCCACCCAGCTGGTACGAATGTACAGATCGGTGGTGTGGCGCGCTTCGGCGGCGGAGGGGCTCTCGCGCGCGGCACCCGCTATCCGAGGATTCGAAGGAGCCTCGGAATCGGGAGCCACCATGATCTCGGGGCCAGGCTTGTCACCAGTATCCTCATGAAGACGGCCGGGGTCCGTCTGGCGGCGCACGCTGTCATATCACTCGCCGCCACATAACCACGCACTTGCACACTCAGATCCTTCACTGCTTTCTATCACTAAACCGTTCGGAACATGGAACGATGCCGATAACCGTATAATAATCACAAGTGTGTCCGCGTCTCGACACAAGCGCGACTCGAGCGACACTGGTTCGGGGACTGAATGCGTTCACTTCACTGAATGTTTGTGAAGCCGCCATCATGATTCGAGTGGCTATGTTGCCGTTCTGGGGCCCGACGGAGGCCGACGGCCGGCGGCGCCGCCCGAGCGCGCCCGCCGCGGGACCACACGCACGTTGAGCCTGTCTCGTTCTTGGCGAAGCCCGGCAAAATAAAAGCATTGAATGGAGCAATGATGCCACCGGCTACACATAATCTACTGTACACAACTTAACAAAATATGTATATAATTGTCCATTACCGGCTGCCTATTCAAGAATTAATTTGTAACTGAAGATAAATAAAACTACATAATTAATTAATTACATATAATTTCGAGAACAGTATTCGATCTGCTATTAGAGCCATGCAATGAAATGATAAGCACACCAATAAACATGGCTGTCGCTTATGTTTTTTAGATTAAATAATCCCTACAGTGAGGGAGAAAAGTGGCCGCGTTTACTAGCTAAACATTCCCCCCGTACACCGATAATAAAGGCGGATCAAACATTCGGCGTTTTGGACGCACCATATCATTTTGTTTACAGACTTTTCTGAGTAAAAAGTCGGTCGAGTGCGCCCCCGGCAGGCGGCGGGCGCGGCCGGCCCTTTGATGTTACCGACATAAAACGCCGCCGGCGGTGATTTAACTAATGAATTTATTTAGCGGCGCGCGGCCTGAATGCCGCCGAGCCCTCCAAGCTACGCTATCGGGGGAAGCTAGAAAAAGTACTTAACGGATGATTAAACTACATTCATTTTGCATGTTACTTAATCGATGGTCCTTCGAGCCGGATGTTTGCACCATAAAGTGGCGTAAATTGATTAAATCTTATCATTGATAATAAGCATCAATAACTAATCCTTTTTCTTTTGATGACTTAGTAGTTATAGAATGCAAAAGCTGATCTTGAGGATAGGTACCTTTCATTTGAAGATTCTAAAAGATTACATTTTAAATAATGATTTAACTAATAAACCACTAACCTAGTTATATTGCTGCACGCGAACTTAATGCCGCCGAGTACTCCAAGCTACGCTATCGAAGGAAGCTAGAAAAAGTACTTCAGGAATGATACAAACTTATAAATTTTCTATATTATTTAATCGATGGTCCTTCGAGTAGGATGGTCATAAACAAACGAAATATGATCAAATATTATCATCGATAATAAGCATCAATAACTTAATCCATTTTCTGTACAGGTGGCTAAGAGCTAATCTTACAAACCTTTTTGTAGATAGTAAAAAATTGTGGAACTTAATCCTTTTTCTGCACAGGTGGCTAAGTTAATGCCAACAATAGCTAATCTTACATACCTTTTTGAAGATAGTCAAAAAGATTATATTATATTTTATGATTTAACTATCGAATTTGTATAGCGGCGTGAATGCCGCCGAGTCCTGCAAGATACGCCATCGGAGGAAGCTAGAAAAAATACTCAAGGAATGATCAAAAACTATATTAATTTTCTGTATTATTTAATCGATGGTCCTTCGAGTAGGATACTCGAAAACTCGTTTAAATTACGTTATTTAAATTTTTACATTTTGCATTCACAATGCAATGTTTGTTATTGAAAAATGGAAAATGAAGTAAGTATTTAGAAAAAATCGACCCGTCTCACAACCAGCTCCGATGGGACTCGAACCCACGACCTTTCGCTATCGGGGCGAGAGCAGTCGTGAGACGGGTCGATTTTTTCTAAATACTTCATTTTCCATTTCTCAATAAATTACGTTGTATTATATGTAGGTATAAGTTAATCCTTTTCCATGACAGAGAATTTATAGAATACAAAGGCGACCGATTTGGCGAAGGGGACAGATACTTTCCTTCCTGCCTTCTGCGCCAGAGGTCTCGGGTTCAGACAAATATTTGTGTGCATGAACATGTCTATTTGCCTAGGTGTTTTCTATGTATATTAATTATATATTTACAAACACAAAGTCTCTAAGTAAGTGTATGTTTATCCGTTAAGATATAGTTTCCATAACACAGTTTCATAATGAAGACTATTCTTACTTATGAGCTAGATTCTCATAAAATCCTATTACCTACTGTAATAGCTGTTCTTACAGAGCTTTTGTCTTAAAATTATCAAAGATTACTGTATAAATATATACGAGTATATAACAAATTTCGTAAATACCATTGTTCTGCCTTTTTAATTATGTATTTGCTTGACTAGAAAGCCGTCCTAATGGTCTTCTTATTATGCTTTTCACGTGTTTTATAAAAGTGAGTTAAGCCATACATTGTATTATAAGATCTTATCAATTAAAACAATGAGAATCGTTTTGTACACCCATTCAAATGTCAAACTGAAATATTAATGGTGTTAGCAAAGTCACCGCGAACACGCCAGCTGAATCAACAACGAAATTTTTTGGCAAGACGCGCTACGAATTTCATTACAAAAAATAATACCACTAGGCTAAAGGCATAATAAAGATGATTAAAACTGATTACACAGAGTTCAATAACGCATAATAATAATAGTATTTAAAATACTATCTTATCTACAGTACATGTATGTACTCTAGCTAGAGGCACGAATGATACATACATAGCCAATCTAATGTGAAAAGACCCTATTTTATTAGGGACCTACGATGCCAAACAGTTCAGTAAACTACGCTCTATAATAAATATAATGTTTTTCGTAATCCCATACCAAAAATCACGTCGATCTGTAGCTCCGTTTTGACGTGATGCGGACAAACAAACAAACACACTTTCATATTTATAATATTAATATGGGTATGAGCATGGCCCGTTATTATTTCTCGGCTGCTTGAGTGAAACGAGCAAGATAGAACGATGACGACCGATTTGGCGCAGGGGTAGGATGCCTGCCTTCTGCACTAGAGGTCTCGGGTTCGATTCCGGAACAAGACAAATATTTGTGTGCATGAACATGTCTATTTTTCTTGGTCTGGGTGTTTCCTATGTATATTAAGTATGTATTTACAAGCAAAAAGTATTTAAGTATTATTTATCCGTTATCAAGTTTTCCATGATACAGTTTCTTAATGAAATTAACATGGGCTTAGATAATTGGTGTGATTGTAAGAAGTTATTTATTTTATTTATTTATTTTAGTATGAGCCTTTCAGACCCCTGCCGCAATATGTTTGCATGGCGTGTCAAATAAATACCTCACATATTGTCCTAATTGTTTTGTTATTGCGGCAATAAAAAAAATAATTTACGCATAGTCTATTTCATAAATTTCAAGCAACCTCAACACCAATTCTATCAATTCTTAAACCTCTTACAGCTATTTTTGTTTAAATACATACTACTTGACTTTCTCATTGAAATTCTCAACATTCGAACAACTGGCTTAAATAGTCTAAATCCGATTGCATAAGTAACAAACAAGTCGAGATTTATAAGTGTCGAACAATCGGATTAACATGTCACGTCACACCTGACGACAACCGAAATCTACAAGCTAACCTTCTCGGAACTAGGAGAGGTGTAAACGTCCCCTTTGACTGCACACTGCTCGAAATGTACAGTAGATTGATCACACGATACTAAGGGACCGCAAATAGCCGCAATATTTTTTTCACTTCTCATGTTCGTAAAGTTCGTGTTTATGTTGGGTATAGGCTGCATAAAATCGCTTTTTATGCTCTAGTGCATAAAGTAAAATCTTCGTCTAAGTCTCAGACTTTAAGACAAAGATCGTCAGGTATACAGCCACACACGCAATTAAACTTCGTAAAATAAACTTATTATTTCATTCTGTTTCTTCAATTTTGTACATAATCCTTGTTAAATTACTAAATAAATAAAACTAGGCAAAATTAATGAGTTTTTTGTAAGAAATAAGTATTTCAAGAGCATTATGGACTACGATCTATGCTAAGTAACTGTGCTGCCACTTCCACGTATAAAAAAAAGAAAAAGAAAGTTTTCCCGCCAATATGGCGAAGTCTTTATTTTTTCTTTTTTGCAATATTTTAATTTATTTTCCTCACACTCGAAGTGAAAAGCAGAGTGTATGACTCGTACATAAAACCCATTTTACCCTCGAATTGACTATCCATCCTCGCCTACGGCTCGGGTGGATATATACGTCTCGGGTAAAATGGTATGTTTTATGCACTTGTTGTACAATCTACTATTCTTGCATCCAACAATATATACATCAATTCTATTGTCAACAGAGCAGAGATTGAAATCCCTTAACAAGCTCTTGGATAATGCTTCACAGTGCGTTCTATTGGGGTAGTTTAGACGGGACATTTTGACACTTCGGGCGAAAACGCAGCGGGATGCCTATTTGTAAATCTTCTTAGAAACTCGTGTGAGGTACGGAATTGAGACCACATTGTGGAACGTTTCAATTACAATGAAATCATATCTATATCTAACGTTGATAAAATTTACGCTTCTTTATAATTCTCTAACAATATATCATGATACGATTATGAGCTTTATATCGCAAAGGACAAGTGGTTCACCATTGCATTCTCTAAAAGCAATAAGCGTTTACTAAACTTTTGTCTTGTGTTGTATTTATTTTGTCTATTGATCACAAGACAAGGACTTGTTAACCGACTTCTAAATCAAAAAGAAGGAGGTTCTCTATTCGTCTGTATGTATGTTTTTTTTTTTTTTTTTTTTTTGTGTATGTCCAGTGATTACTCGAAAACGGCTGAACCGATTGAAATGGTTCAAACGTTATTACATCAGGTTGGTTTCCAAGTTGGTCCCATTTTTTGAAATTTTGAAATCGGTTCAGTAGTTTTCAGGAAATCTTGAAAATACTGTCGTTTTCGTTACCACGTTATGTGAATTTAATACGTATCTTTAGGCATAACTCCTTTGTTTATAAACCGATTTAGATGATTCTTGTTTTGTTATAAAAAAATAAAACCGCCTTCTAAAAAACCACATCAAAAAAGTAAGAAATAATTCCTCACCAAATAAATAACGTAAGTACTTTGAAGTCGGGCGTGAAACATGTACAATTTTTTGTTGTTTTTGTTAAAACCCGCCCGACTTCAAAGTACTTACGTTATTTATTTGGTGAGGAATTATTTCTTACTTTTTTGATGTGGTTTTTTAGAAGGCGGTTTTATTTTTTTATAAAAATAATTTTTATTTCACTCTTTTTAGTGCATCGTGCAGGCAATTTGCGTGTTTTCTGGTAAATAGGTATGTGATCAAACTCAAAACCACCTTTTTCGAAGTCGGTTAAAATACCTTGAGGTATCCCCTTTTTAACAAAACAAGAATCATCTAAATCGGTTTATACACAAAGGAATTATGCCTAAAGATACGTATTAAATTCACATAAAGTGGTAACGAAAACGACAGTATTTTCAAGATTTCCTGAAAACTACTGAACCAATTTCAAAATTTCAAAAAATGGGACCAACTTGGAAACCAACCTGATGTAATAACGTTTGAACCATTTCAATCGGTTCAGCCGTCTTCGAGTAATCGGTGGAAATACATAAAAAAAAAAAAAAAAAAACATACATACAGACGAATAGAGAACCTCCTCCTTTTTGATTTAGAAGTCGGTTAAAAAAGGGGATACCTCAAGGTATTTTAACCGACTTCGAAAAAGGAGGTTTTGAGTTTGATCACATACCTATTTACCAGAAAACACGTAAATTGCCTGCACGATGCACTAAAAAGAGTGAAATAAAAATTATTTTTATAAAAAAATAAAACCGCCTTCAAAAAAACCACATCAAAAAAGTAAGAAATAATTCCTCACCAAATAAATAATGTAAGTACTTTGAAGTCGGGCGGGTTTTAACAAAAACAACAAGAAATTGTACATGTTTCACGCCCGACTTCAAAGTAGGGCAGGCGTACCGGTATTGGCCACTGTACCGGTTTTGGTCACTTTTCACTTTAAAGTTATTTATTTAAGAATTAAAAAACTATTGCTTATATTTATTAATGGCGAATAAAAGATTGGACTTTTAGTTAATAATTACAGCACTTAGCTTTTTTTACGTAGTACGATATTTTAAAAATAAACACCATGTTATGTTTCAAAGTTAACATTTTGTAAAATTCTTAAGCAAAATGTTAAGAGTAAAGGTTTTGAAAAATCATTTTTTTTTCTACAATTAAATTATTTTATGGTTATTTAATATTTTATATCACATTATAATATGTTTCTTCTAGATGGATTAAGTGTTGTTTTCTCACTGTTCTCACAAAAAGTATGAAAACAATAAGTGGCCAAAAGTGGGGCTGGAAATTTTAGCATTGTGCCACCTTTGGCCACTTTGGCATTAGTAGGAAGTATCCAACTTTTCAAGCTCATTTATTATAAAAGACTCACAACTCACTAAACTTTTAATAATGTTTAGGTTGTCCGCTGTCGCGGTAGTGAAGCGGAGTGGGTCAGCAATGCAGAGCGGAGTCGCACACTGTTTCTGCTTCGGAATCATTCGTATTTGTTAGGGCCACTTTTCACTTAAAAAGTGATATATATCTCCGTGCTTTATAGTGACACGGTAGAGGAAGTGGAGCGAGCGTGTCGAGTGGATAAGTGGAGTCAGGATGCTTGCCCCGCTTGGCTCTCTCTCTCCGCTTCTCTGCTAGGTTTCTCACTCCGCTTCTTTTTAGGGTTCCGTACCCAAAGGGTAAAAACGGGACCCAATTACTAAAACTTCGCTGTCCGTCTGTCTGTCTGTCTGTCACCAGGCTGTATTTCATGAACCGTGACAGCTAGACAGACGACAGTTGAAATTTTTACTCGTGGTCGAGTGCCAATTAAGGCTGGGTATCCCTTAAAATTAAGTAACACTCAACTGTACGTGAAATCGGCCTGTTTTGATTTCAAAGATGGAAACCACCATAGTAGTTAAATGCCCCTTAAAATTAAGTGCCCCTTAAAGTTAAGTGACACTCATATTAACGTAAAATCGGCGTGTTTTGATGTCAAATATAGAAACCACCATCGTAGTTAAGTGCCCCTTAAAGTTAAGTGACACTCATATTAACGTGAATTCGGCGTGTTTTGATGTCAAATATAGAAACTACCATCGTGGTTAAGTGCCCCTTAAAGTTAAGTGACACTCATATTAACGTGAAATCGGCGTGTTTTGATGTCAAAGATGGAGACCACCATAGTAGTTAAATGCCCCTTAAAGTTAAGTGCCTCTTAAAGTTAAGTGACACTCATATTAACGTGAAATCTGCGTGTTTTGATGTCAAAGATGGAAACCATTATCGTAGTTAAGTACCCCTTAAAGTTAAGTGACACTCATATTAACGTGAAATCGGCGTGTTTTGATGTCAAATATAGAAACCACCATCGTAGTTAAGTGCCCCTTAAAGTTAAGTGACACTCATATTAACGTGAAATCGGCATGTTTTGATGTCAAAGATCGAAACCACCATCGTAGTTAAGTGCCCCTTTAAGTTAAGAGACACTCATATTAACGTGAAATCGGCGTATTTTGATGTCAAAGATGGAAACTACCATAGTAGTTAAGTGTCCCATAAAGTTAAGTGACACTCATATTTACAACAGCGATACAAACCACCATAGTGGTTAAGTGCTTCTTAAAGTTAAGTGTCCTTCAAAGAAAGATAACTCTTATCTTAACTAAACGTGACGTTGACGTGTTGCTGATGTCAAAAAAGGTAGAAGACGCCGTCATGGATAAGTGCCCCTCACTGAACGTGACATTGACTGATTTTAGAGGTAGAAGACAACATCAAATTCAAGTGTCCCTTAAAGTTAAGTGACACTTATCTCATCCAAACATGACATCGACGTGTTTCTGATGTCAAAGGTAAGAGGCACTATTGTTTTACTGCCCCAAATACCTAAATTAGCGAATTGACGCTATTGCCTACAACACTTGCCTAAATCCGTTAATTTTCTTCTATTCAAGTGATAAAGGTATACTTATAAAATTGTAGTAAGGAGCTAGCTGGGATTGAAAAACAATTTCATGTAGTGTTTTAGTCCAGAACTCTAATAAGACATCAATTAAGCATAAACTCAACTTCTAAATATAGTAATTTTATGAAAGTGGCCAAAACCAATGCAAACGATGTGGCCAAAACCAATGCAAAATGGCCAAAACCGGTACATTTGGCCCTCCCTGCAGATTTTGTTTTATATAAAAAAACTATTGTTTTTTTTTTTACTTTGTAAATTGTACCCTTAAAGGTCGATAAATTCTCTATAATTCTAGATATAATTTTTTTCTTAAAGACTTAAGATCATTAAGCACTAAGCGTTTGAAAGTGAAAAAATCTTTAAAGTGGCCAAAACCGGTACGCCTGCCCTACTTACGTTATTTATTTGGTGAGGAATTATTTCTTACTTTTTTGATGTGGTTTTTTTGAAGGCGGTTTTATTTTTTTTCAATACCATTTGAAACTAAATTGTTCAATGCTTGTGTTAAAGTTATGTGATGCTATTAGCAATGCATTGTGCTATCCAAATATTGTGAATGCTAACTCTAATCGGTTATATTAATGAAGCCTTTGAAAACGATAGAACTAACGATGAAACGTGTATATTTGACCACCTCCGTGGCCGAGTGCACCGGTTTTCAAGGTGCTGCTATCTCTGGAGGTCCCGGGTTCGATTCGGTCGGGTTAGTATTGAAAACAAACTTTTAACCGACCGATTTGACGCAGCGGTAGGCTACACACCTTCTGCGCCAGTGGTCTCGGGTTCGATTCCCGAACGAGACAAATATTTGTGTGCATGAACAATTGAACATGTCTATTTGTCTTGGTCTGGATGTTTACTATGTATATTAAGTATGTATTTACAAACAAAAAGTATTTAAGTATATGTATATTTATCCGTTATCAAGTTTTCCATGATACAGTTTCGTAATGAAATTAAAATGGGCTTAGATAATTGGTGTGAATGTAAGAAGTTATTTATTTATTTATAAAAAAAAATATTTCCTCGGGTCTGGGTATGCGGTAATACCTGTCGATGTTTCCAATGTCCATAACATTAGTGCTCGTTAGTGTAACATTAGCTACTAAAGTTTAGTAGGTATTGGAACAATTTATGTGATAGTATCCAATATTTAGAATGTTATATTTTTATTACATTATTTGGTACAAGGTGTTGCAATTAGAATTTTTCTTCCCGAGTTTCCACGCATGGTGTATAATATTATTGTGAAAATACTATAGAAAATCCTTTCATGAAATAAAGGTCAAAGTCATGTGGCTCAATGGAGAAGTAATTTAAATGTTTGTTTTAGTTTGGTTTTATTGGATTTTCTGACATTTTGTTAAACTTTCATGTTTATAAACGTGCGCTTTTTATATCAGTAAAAATAAGTATACTAAAAAAAAAACTATTGTTATAAACCGCAGTTTGTGTGCATTACTCGTTCAAAATATTTGCGTTCCAGTTAGTATTTAATGACAGATTTACATAAATTCAGTAACTGGCACCGAACATAAAGTAAATACCACAGGAGTAAGTACTTACCTATGCAGTTGTTTAACACCATGGGCTGGCTCTAGCGCTGGATCGGTAGGTACAACAAAACCTTTTCACGAAGCCAGCGCGACGGTTCCTACGTATAATCTATATATATAAAATTCAAAGTCCTGACTGACTGACTGACTGACTGACTGAGATATCAACGCACAGCCCAAACCGCTGAACCTAGACACTTCAAATTTTGCACATAGATACGTTATACAGTGTAGGCATCCACTAAGAAAGGATTTTTGGAAATTCCACCCCTAAGGGGGTGAAATAGAGGATGAATGTTTGTATGAAAGTCCGTCAGTTTTGAAGTTAGGATCTTCAAACATTGTATTTAGGCTGACAATTGAAAATTAATATTTACCTGTGTCAGCGTTTTTGACAATTCCACCCCCGAAGGGGTGAAAAGGGGGATGAAATGTTGTATCTGGAAAGTCCTTCATTTAATTTATTATTTAGGCTTATGGTCGGAAAGTAGAACAGATAAGCAAAAACATGGTTCGTATTTTTTCGAAAATCAACCCCTATAGAGGTTAAATGGGATAAATAAACCTAAAAATCGATATGGATGTCGTTATTGAGGTTTAATGGGATGACGATTGCAAAAATGGCATTTATTTTGATGTTTAACAAGCTGAACATGATTCAACCCCTAAAAGGTTGCAATAGGGGTGAAATTTTGAATGAAAAATCAGGGGTAAAATAGACATTTCAACTTAAAACTTTGTAGGCTTACTTCTTAAAACAAATCGGCAACCCATTTCGTGATTTTCCCAAAATCAAACCCAGGGGCTAAAATAGGGGATGAATATGTGTATAAAAGTCCGTCAGTTTTGAAGTTAGGATCTTCAAATTTTGTATTATGGCTCGCAATTGAAAATTAATATTTTCTTGTGTCAGCGTTTTTGACAATTCCATTCCCGTAAGCCTTCTTAAAACAAATAGGCAACCCATTTCGTAGTTTTCCGAAAATCAAACCCAGGGGGTAAATAGGGTATAGAAACCTAAATCATCTTAAGTACCCTAAAAGTTCTTGATACCTAAGCTACTCAGATATCAACGCAGATATCAACGCAGAGCCCAAACCACTGAACCTAGAGACTTGAAATTTTGTACATAGATACCTTATACAGTGCAGGCATCCACTAAGAAAGAACTTTTAGAAATTCCACCCCTAAGGTGGTAAAATAGGGGATGAATGTTTGTATGAAAGTCCGTCAGTTTTGAATTTAGGATCTTCAAGTTTTGTATTTAGGCTGACAATTGAAAAATAATATTTACGTGTGTCAGCGTTTTTGACAATTCCATCCCCGAAGGGGTGAAAAGGGGAATGAAATGTTGTATCTGGAAAGTCCTTCATTAAATTTACTATTTCGGCTTATGGTTGGAAAGTTAAACAAATAAGCAAACGCATATTTCGTATTTTTTTGAAAATTAACCCCTTAGACGTTAAATGGGATAAATAAACCTAAAACTCGATATGGATGTCGTTATTGAAGTTTTATGGGATGGCTATTGCAAAAATGGCATTTGTTTTGATGTTTATCACGCTGAACATGATTCAACGTTTAAAAGGTTGAAATAGGGTTGAAATTTTGAATGAAAAATCAGGGGGTAAAATAGACATTTCAACTTGAAACTTTTTAGGCGTACTACTAAAAACAAATAGGCAACCCATTTCGTAATTTTCCGCTAACCAAACACAGAGGGTAAATAGGGTATAGAAACCTAAAAAACTAAATACTAAATACTATCTCCTCCTCCTCAGTCGTTCACTCTTGGCAGAGTGGTCGTGGTTGATGACGGTGCTTCATTGGCTAAAGCAGCCCCCGCGATGTGCCTCCACTTGTTGCGGTTTTCAGCGTCTCGGGAACTCTGGACTATGGAGGTTATAATACTATCTATTATCCCTCAAAATTCTTGGTACCTAACAAGTTCTTGGTACCTAAGCTACTCAGAACTAACTTTTTGATTGTGAAACAGACACTTATTATTTACTAGCTTCCGCCCGCGACTTCGTCCGCGTGGACATTTGAGAAAATACTTAGGGGACCAATAACCAGGATAAAATGTATTCTATGTTTTAATTTCATAAAAATCCGATCAGCCGTTTTTACGTAATTAGGCGGGTCCTCCGTCACCAAGCGCGCTGCCTCGCGAGGCAGAACGTTTGCCACGTGCGGCGGGCCTTTATAAGAGCCATAACACGAATTTCACGATGTGGATGTTTTACAGTGCCCACAACGCGTTGTGAGCGTTTTCGGTCTTTGAGCCTAACAGATACACCAATTTTGGAGGATAGATTCCTTTTAAAATGTATGTGAGCACTAAGAATAAGTTTTGGAAAATTCCCGTTTTACAGAGTGCTACAGGGTGTTCCAGTTTGTATAGGGATTTGAATAGGGCTGAAGGCAGATACACCATTTTTGGAGGGTAGATACCTTCCATGGGATAGGTGAGCACTAAGAAGCATTTTGGAAAATTCCCATTATACAGGGTGCTACAGGGTGTTTCAGTTTGTATGGGAATTTCTATAGGGCTGTAGGTAGATACACCATTTTTGGACAAAAGATACCTTTTATGGTGTAAGGTGAGCACTAAAAAAGGGTTTTGAAAAATTCCTATTACACAGGGTGCTACAAGGTGTTTCAGTTTGTAAAGGCATTTCCATTTAGGTTGAAGATAGAGACACCTTTATGGAGGGTAGATAGCTTTCATTCATAGTGTATGTGAATTGATAGTAAAAACCAAGCGAACAAAGACTCTGACCCACTATGTCAAAAGATAAGTGAGCATGGAACAAAAAAATAAGGTCTACTGATAAATAAATACCTTCATACTTATATTGGTAGTCCGTGACTTTCAAAATAAACGCACAACTATCTTAATCACGCGAATGAAGTCGCGGGCAAAAGTTAGTCCTATATAATAAATAATCGCAAATTTTACGAGCAATTTGAAAGATTGAAGAGCCACATCTGTAACTTTACATAGGGACCGTCTCGCGCTGGATTATCCGCAATAACGGTGCCAGCTACATGTAAATCTGCCATAATTCAAGTTATGTCCAACTATTGGATCAATTTGTCACCCTTTTTCGAGTAGAAATGTGTGGAAGATTTTTACTATTGTCTGTAGCCCAACTGAATGAGGGTTTATGAAAGCGTTCTCACTTAATTTGTTTAGTGCTAATTAGTGAAAACATGCGTGTTGTATGTTCGCTTAGCAATGCCACTCAGCTTCTCGTGAATGCCGACTGACTGACGTTGACGAATTTATGGCTGACGCCGCATTAACGATTAGAATTTTAGCGACTCACGGTGTCACAGTCGTAAAGAATAAAAAACACCAAACAGTGTGTTGGGACGTGATCAATTAATTCTAAACAGACCTAATTGTGTTACCTTCATGTACGAGGAATGTTTAATGGATATGTCGCAGGCGAATGGTTGAATCCGGCGGATGGTTAAGTATGGCAGCATGTACCCCTCGGAAGTCCTGTAGAACACGTGATAGGTTAGAAATTTAAGGCCATTGCGAAGCGCAGCGAAGCGATCGTCTTAGATTTGGAATTTGAAATGGAAAATATTAAGGTCTGTCTTTTCGGATCATACCTGATTTTTTAAACCTTATCTGTCGTATAAATAACTGTATTAATTATTTAAGTTTTTTTATTGTTTTATAACCTTTCGAAAACGATTTAATGAAAAACTTTAAGCATAATAGATTTTTACTACAACTAAAAGTTAGCCCTCCCTTCCCTCCCTTCTCCTACAAATCCGAGCATTATAACATAAAATACCTATTCATAGAAAAACAAAAAAAAAATGGCGTTTATTGAAAAAAAACGAGTGACATAAGGAATTCTAACGATGGTTACCTTAAAATCCTAGCTTTTCATTGCCATTGGAAAAATAACGAAAAGTTATTGAGATAACTTTTATAGCAAAACGTGGCTAAAGCCGGGACAGTGTATGTTTGAGAAACTGCAAATTTTCTTATTTCAATTTCTCTTTTTAGTGAGTGTAATCAGAGTACGATGAATGTAAATGTTTATTTCGAAACAACTGACAAGAAATGCAAAATTGACATTTATCACTAGCAATAAAAGTCGCCTACACATTCGAAGACTGTTTATTTAAATGATTGTTACTTATCTATCCTTAAAAATATAAATGTTCCGTTTAAATTCTGAAACGGCATAATACTAGGTATTTACAGCTACCAGTAGCCGGTATTCTCATAGGGCGGCGGCCTTTTTGTGTTTCCTTTTAGGGCAAAACCAATAAATGCGGCTTACATATTTGGCAGAAATTTAAAGTTTTCTCATAAGGTTTTATAAACGGAAACCAATACTTATAGAGAAACTTAATGTCAAATTAGGAAGGTACGTAGGTTCCCCCTGGTAGGTAATCAAAGCATTTTATTTCAATGGGATTAAACTTACAGTTGTCATAAAAAGTTACATAAAACGTAGGTATATTTTTCGGACATTTCAGTGGTGCATGTCGGCATTAATGAAATGGATTTAATATTTTTTTTAAGAATATGGTTCGATATTGAAATTGACATTACTTATATTATTACTACTTCAAAAAATCCCTGAAAGGATCTGAAAAAGAAATAAATTATTTATGAGATACTGGGAAGCGTCTATGCATCCAGAGTGGAGAGGTCCGCTAAAAGATATAATGAAAATAAAAAAGATGATAATGACAAATAAAGAAAAAATTGGGGGCTGTTAAGAATCTTCAAAATCTTTGTAACTGCGTATGTAATAGTAACATTTAACATAATATAAAACTGGGTTTTAAGAAAAGACTCTAGTTTCGATAGATCTCAAGTTTGCGGCAAGCGTTTTTTTTATTAACTATTAACGCTCTTCTATCCCTATCACCAATGCTACCAAGCAACTACTCATTGTCAGAAAACCGTCTGTTCAGATTTCCACACAGGCGCAAGGCGCTTGTCACCGCGCAAGTCACTGCACAACTTTATTACAATCGTAAAACAAAAGACGCTCGCCAGATGAATTTCGATAGGCAGCCTTCTCGCGCGGAATCGGATAGCGCGACCTACAACTTATAAAATTAGAAGATTAACAATAAAGAACAAGCGATTGACGTTGCAACCTGAATCGTTGTATGAAATCCGACCGACAATAAATGCTAACTTTTTGTGGCTGACACCTCTTGATATGTTTCTATTTTGGTGTGGGTAAACTTTATCTCTATATTTTTTAACGTTGCAGGGTCACACTGATTGACTCTACAACGTGGCCATCAGATTGTTCATCATCAAATAGATTTCATAGGTAGTTATATTGAAAATAAATAGTAGAAAAAATCGACCCGTCTCCCAAGTCGCTCTGCCGGGAATCAAACCTATGACCTTTCACTGTTTCTTTAGTCAGCGGTCAGAGCATTCGCCCAGCAATTATGTAATAAAACGTTTTTGAAAAAAAATTTAACCGCCTTCAAAACGGATCTTCAAACAAAAATTAACAAACACTAAAAAACGAAAAAAATAATAAGATTTTTTAATTCAAAGGACGATGATACGTGACTTTTTCTAATTTATCTTGGTACTTACTGAACTGTTTGAAGTCGGTGCCGTCTTATACGTATTGAGGTAATTACGTCCTACACCTCACGCTTGGGACCGGGTTTTTTTTATATGTTAGTTATTTCAATCAGTATATTTCGTTCTTATTCTTTTTGGCTTGGCACCGACTTCAAACAGTTCAGTAAGTACCAAGATAAATAAGAAAAAGTCACGTATCACCGTTCTTTGAATTAAAAAATCTTATTATTTTTTTCGTTTTTTTGTGTTTGTTAATTTTTGTTTGAAGATCCGTTTTGAAGGCGGTTAAATTTTTTTTCAAAAACGTTTTATTTTTCGATTTTTAGTGTAAATACCTAATCATAGCGAAACTACATGGTGATTATGATAAATTGTTGTAAATATCCTATCCGTTACGGAATTCAGCTTTCCATCTTTAGCTACTTAGATAACTTGAAGGAATACAATTGAAGGTCCATTCGTGCATAAGGTATTTATAAAACATCATAATATAACTCCTAACTGTTGAGGAGTTTCACCTCTCATCAGCAGCTCACCCTAATAACCTGAAAGAATATAACTATTGGCCCATACGTACGATTAATACTTAAATAAATATTCTCCAGCTCCTAACCGTTAAGGAGTTGTAGCTTCCATCACCAGCTCATCACTATGAGATGATGACTACCAGATGCAAATACTTGACTAACTTCAAAAATAAATGGAACGCATAAGGCTTGCCTATATTTGAGAATTTCTCTCAATTTTCCTGGGATTTGATCCCCTGGTCCTGACTTGGTGAAAGTAAGACCAGGTCAGAAGTACCAACTTTCGAAAAAAAAATTTTTTTTGGAAATGTTCCCCAATTTGATGAAACTATGAAATCGTCCATATACCCAAATAAAGTCTGAATACACATTATTCAGGATAACTCCTGAACTTCTTGTCAGTTCTTGATAAAATTTGAATGGGACCACACGAAAAGCGTCACCTTTTAAATAAAAAAAGAATTATCCAAATCGGTTCATTAACTAAAAAGTTCTGAGGTAACACACATAAAAAATAAAAATAAAAATATACAGTCGAATTGATAACCTCCTCCTTTTTTGAAGTCGGTTAATAAAACAGCATTTTTAATGCAAAAAAAGTTAATAATTTGAAATAAACTTCCTGTAAAATTTTAAACAAGGCAAGCTGTTCGGAAAAGATCGACATTCCTGAACGCATCTCTAATGTCACGTCAAATTGACATTTCGCTGTCACTTGAAGTTGACAGCTCTCACTTGATTGGAATTCTTGTAAGAAAATGTCGGATTTTAATTTTGCTGAATTGTTAAAAACCGCTCGCGTTGAATATGCCTGGCATATCGAGCTTGAATTGAATCTTAAATTATCCTGTCGATCCCGTTTTGTACGACCAGGATTTTGACGCCATCTTGACGAGTGGCCGGTCGCGAATAACTTTCCACGACACGCGTTGTTGTCGGGACAATATATCTTGATAAGCAAGCCCCGCGTGTGTTATCGTGTAGTGCTGAAGCGCCCAGTGTCTTGGGACTGCTGTGTGTTTTGTGAGTAAGGTGACGAATTGGTAAGGTCTGCAGAAGAACACGGAACACATCAAAGGGGGCCCCCTTATACCACTTCTGCCCCGGAGACCTTCGACACCACAGAACCGTATGTGACATTCACCTTAATTTAAAGTAAGTCGCTGTGTATCGCAGTCCAATTGTTCAGTTACATCCCGGCTGAAACCAAGTTTTGTCCGGAGTCTATACTAGTAATACCAGCTTCCACTGCGCTATGCCATTCCGCGGGTCTAGGCGGGGGTGTACTGAACATTTCTTGGTAGCAGAGCGTAGTTTGAAGGCCTGAGAGGCCCACGCCAAAACTTTGTCTATTAATCAGTGCCGTTTTGATGACCATCTGGTCCGGACTAGATTAATTTGTACTTGTAAATGGTAATTAACTTGCATTTGAAAAGTAAAGGGCATTCCTTCTGTTATTGGTTCCATGTCTTGTAATTAATTGTCATGTATTGAAGTTCCAAAATGTAAACAGATGCCTTCCTTTGTTCATAATAATTATTATTTAGTTTTGTTAGCAAATTTGAGTTGTGAATATTGACAAGTTGTGGCTAAATAATAGCTAATGAAAAGTGTCCTAAAAAGGCTTGGGTACTTAATAAGTTTGCACTTTGCACTCAATACTTAGTGAAACTTAAATGATTTAAGACATTATTTACACATTGAAACTTATTGAAACTTGTGCTTTGAAATAATTAAAATTAACTTGTTGTGTTGATATCCAAGTGAATTTCAATAGTCAGTGATTTGTTTGAACTGAATAACTTTTGACTTATAAAGTCAAAGTTAGTTTGTGTCTAAGTTATAACCTCTTGAGAGTTAGAGTTGTAATTATATACTTGAGTTTTGTTGTTTTCTGATAACCTCCAAATATTTAAGAGTTTGTGTCATTATAAATACTTTGTTGTTGTAATATTGGAGTTTTGTGGTTATTAATAGCCTCCAAATATTGGAGATTTTGTGTTATAGTGAATATTTTAAATTTGTTGTTTTTGTTGATAAATTTGTGACGTTACAATGACGGCCTCCTCTGCTAAAGCCAAAATACGTTCTGAGTTACGGTGGTTAGCTTCTGCGGTTGCATTGTTGGATCGACCGGATAGGACGGAGGCCTTGTTGAACAGATACGTAGATCTGCCCATACGTTTGGCTGTTGTTGATGAGCAGTATGCCTTATTTTTGGAAAAGACTGTTGAAGCCGAGGTGGAAATGCGACAAGAAGTCGGTTTGGATGTGGACCAGTGTTATGATTTTGCGGACAGAATTACCCAGGTGGCTCGACCTTTGCAAGTGGCAAGAGAGAATGAACCGAGCCCGTCCCCGGTCACATCTAAGAGTATGCCCCCTCTATTTGCCAGATTGGCCCCCTTAGATTTAAGGCGTTTTGCTGCTCGTCTAGAGGACTGGGAGGGCTTTATTAATATTTTTGATAGTCTCGTACATGCCCGGGATGATTTGACCCAGGGCCAGAAGTTGGCTTATTTGTTATCCGTGTTGGAAGGGGAGGCCCTTGAATCGGTTCAACATTTGGCCCCCTCGGATGAAAACTACCCTATTGCTAGGGATTTGATTGCCCGTCGGTACCAGAACGTACGACGTCTGGCGGACAACCATGTTGCCGCCATTTTGAATTTACCCCGCGTTGCCAGCGTGATGCACTTGAGAGTGGCTTTGTTGAATCCGCTGTTGGTTGCCTACAACGCATTAAAAAACTTAAAACTCCCAGTGGAGCAGTGGTCGTTTTTGTTACTGCACATTGTCTTGGGAAAGTTGCCGGACTCTGTTAAGGTCCGTTTTGAGCAGCAGTATGGTGGGGATAGTGCGACTTATCTGCCACCCTTCTCGGACCTCTTGACGTTCCTGGAAGGAGAGAGTAGACTGGCAGATAATTCCTCTCTGGCCGGTCCTATGGGACCCGAACGACCTGTGCCACAGAGTAGGTCCCCCACCGGACCCCCCCGTAGGGGGCGTATGGCCCCTCGCGCGCCCGGCCGCTATGCCGCCGTCCAGGAGACCGCCCGCTGCTTGTACTGTCGGGAACCGGGTCACAGCACGACCCGTTGTGATAAGTTCCTCGACCAGCGCGTCCAAGGCCGTCGAGCGATCGCGCGACAACGGACATGGTGCTACTCGTGCTTGGGCCTGCACATGCAGCGCGAATGTACCCAAGCGCACCCATGCCGCTTTTGTAAGGGCAACCACCATCCCCTCCTCTGCATGAACAGCCCAGAGGGCGGCGGAGCGCCGCAGCGCGTCGCTGCAGGATCACCTCGTATGGGTGGGGGTCTCGGACCCCCCGCGGTGTTTGCATCCCGCAGCAGTTCTAGTGGCCACCAGAGTGGCCCCAGACGCTCTCCGCCACGTTTGGAGCCTCAAACGGGCGGGGGTCCCAGGGACCCCCCCATGGGAAACCGATCCCCAAGGATGGGGATGAGTTATGCGAGCGTTGCCGGAGGTCGTAGAGGCCCCCCGCGACGTTTTGAGCCTCGCACGGGCGGGGGTCCCACGGACCCCCCCATGGGAAATCGGTCCCCAACTAGGGGGTTCGATTTTGCGAGCGTTGCGGGAGGTCGTAGAAGCCCCCCGCAACGTGTTGAGCCTCGCACAGCCGGGGGTCCCCGGGACCCCCCTTCTGAAAATCGGTCACCGTGCCCCCGCGACTATGGGGCGACGTACACGGTGGGTGCTAGGCACCGATTCTCGCCGCCGCTCGCCGAATACCCGCGTTTGGAGCGGCGCCCGCCCCGTCTTCAAGGGGCCGGGAGATATAACCCGCCTGATACCGGGCGAATTGGACGTAGGCAGTATGTGGGAGAATGGGACCCACTGGATCGCTATGAGCGACCCCCTTACCATGGGGGGACGTCTGGGGACCCCACATACTAGCAATCAACGTGTTTACGGTCGATTGTAGCCACCCCTCCAGAGACCGTTTTGTTGTCCACGGCCTCTGTGCTTGTCAGGGGATTGAATGGCGACCTTGTGGAAGTTCGCGCCTTGTTGGATTCCGGTGCTCAGGGGTGTGTTGTGTCATATTGGTTAGTTAGGCGGTTGGGCCTCAAGGTGCACCCCCACACAGAAGGCGTGAGAGGTGTTGGCGATGTGAAAGTCCCCGGGTTGTTAGGGCATGTTGACTTCACATTTACATCACGTAATAAGTCCACGCCAGGCATTAAGACCTCGGCGATTGTGTTGGACACAGTTGTTGGCCGTCAACCTTCAGTTGACTTGGGACCGAGTATGTTGTCTTTGGTGTCTGATTCCCCACTCGCCGATCCAAATTTCTTCCGCCCAGGCCCGATTGATGCTCTCCTTGGAGCCGATGTCCTGGGGCGAGTTTTGTTGACGGGGAAGCGAGTTTTGCAGCCAGATGGCTTGGTAGCTCTGCAGACGACACTCGGTACAGTTGTGATGGGCCCTGCTCGCCGCGTTTTGGATTCCCTTGATGAGGATCGCGGTCTTGTTTTTAATGTGTCTCTCTCCGAAGTGGTGCAGAAGTTTTGGGAGGTTGAGGAACCTCCACCAGCCCCGCGGGTCGACCCAGTAGCGGATGAATGCGAGTTGTATTACCAGAATAACACTGGTCGCCTCCGCTCTGGTCGTTTGATCACCCGTCTCCCCTTTCGTGCCGGCCGACCTCCTCTGGGCGAATCCCGACCGCTAGCGGAACGTAGGCTAGTGGCGATGGAGCGTCGCATGAGCAAGGATCCGGTCTTCCGCCAGAAGTATGTTGAATTCATGCGGGAGTATGAGGAGTTAGGGCACATGTCCGTGAGCGATTTGGATTGGCGCTCCGTTGAGCACTTCTTTTTGCCGCACCACGCCGTTTTGAAATCCGGAAAGATTCGGGTGGTCTTTGACGGTTCGGCTCCCACCTCTACTGGAGCGTCCTTGAACCAGTGTCTGCATGTAGGTCCCAAGCTGCACACGGAGATCTCAGACATTTTGACCAACTTCCGGCGGCACCAAATTGTATTTATGACTGACATCCGGATGATGTTCAGACAAACGGTCATCCATCCAGAGGATAGGAGGTACCAATTGATTTTGTGGAGAGAGAGTCCTAGGGACCCCTTGTTGATTTATGAATTGAATACGAATACGTACGGTTTGGCTTCGAGCCCGTTTGTTGCGATTCGTTCTTTGTTGGAGTTGGCCGAGAAGGAGCGCTTGAGATACCCTCGCGCCTCCGCCATTTTGGCCAGTGACGTCTATGTGGATGACATTTGCACGGGCGCCTCATCTGTCTCAGAGGCGATTGTCCTGAGAGACGAACTCACCGCCCTTTTGATGTCGGGAGGTTACGAGTTGAGGAAATGGATATCCAACTCGCCTGATGTACTGGTAGGTTTGCCCGAAGAGCACCAGCAGGACCCCCACCTATTCGAAAATGTGGATAATCCCCATGTGGTGACCGTCCTTGGCGTGCAGTACAAACCGGTCTCTGACACTTTCACTTATTGTGTGGATTTACGACCACCGAAAGTCTGGACCAAGCGTTTAGTATTGTCTACTGTCGCACGTACCTTTGACCCCAATGGGTGGATTTGCCCCGTGCTGTTTATGGCCAAGTGTTTCTTGCAACGGTTATGGGATTCGGGTGTGTCGTGGGATGAACCCCTCTCGGACGAGTTACTCCGAGATTGGTCGAGCTTCGTTTCATCCCTCCCCGAGATTAATGAAGTGCATTTGCCGAGGCTATTCCTCCCTTCTGAAAATTGTAAAGTTACTCTTCACGGCTTTTCCGATGCCTCCGAACGTGGATTTGCTGCGGCCGTGTACCTCCGCACCGTTACTGTTGACGGAGTTGTTGCTGTGCATCTGGTGATAGCGAAAAGCAAAGTCGCTCCCCTTCGGACTCGTCATACGATCCCGAGGTTGGAATTGTGCGGAGCTGCCCTCCTAATGCGTTTGTTGAACCACGTATGGCTCACATTAGGTCGATCTATTAAGATACAAGAGGTTTATGCTTGGACGGACAGTCAGGTCGTCCTTTGTTGGTTGAAGGCCTTGGACGTGTTTGTGGCCAATCGAGTGTCGCAGATTTGTAATTCCGACATCGAGTTGATTTGGAGACACGTGCCGGGAACCATGAATCCCGCGGATTGTGCGTCTCGGGGTTGTGTAGCCCCAACCCTAATTAACCACCCCCTCTGGTGGGGCCCACAGTGGTTGATGCGGCCTGAGTCGGAGTGGCCGCCCTCTCCAGCGTTGTCGAACGTAGCCGTTCCTGATATGCGGGCATGCGTCCTGGAGACTAACCCCGCCGGGGAAAAGGATTTGTTGTTGGATCGGTACAGCTCCTTACAGAAGCTGCTTGGTGTTACCGCTTGGATCAGACGTTTTGTGTACAATTGCAGAAACCCACGCGCGAGGCGTGATTCGTCGGTTCTCACTCCGGACGAGCGTAGGGACGCGCTCTTGTTTTGGGTCCGGAGAGTACAAGCTGATAGTTTTGAGTCCGAGATTGAAATTTTGCGTTTAGGCCGTCGCAAGTTGAAGGGCGCGGTATCGCGATTGAATCCCTTCCTGGACGAGAGTGGGCTTTTGCGAGTCGGCGGAAGACTTCGAAATGCGAACCTGCCGTATGGAGCTCGTCACCCCCTTTTGTTACCCAAAGCCGGACATTTGACTCAACTGATAATAACAGATCGCCATGTGAATGCACAACATGCTGGCTGTAATGCTTTGTTGGCCATTTTGCAGCGTGAATTTTGGATTTTGTCTGCTCGTCGAGCCATTCGCACTGTGGTTTTCCGTTGCCTGCCTTGTTATCGATTGAAGGCCGCGACCATGCAGCCCCAGATGGGTGATTTGCCTGCTGATCGCGTCACGGAATGTAGAGCTTTTGCCGGAGTCGCCACCGACTTCGCCGGTCCCTTTACTGTAAAGGCTTCGAGACTGCGTAATGCTAAAACCTATAAGGCGTACTTGTGCGTGTTTGTGTGTCTGTCCACCAAGGCTGTCCATTTGGAAATTGTCTCGGAATTGTCTACCGAAGCCTTTGTCGCCGCCTTGAGCAGATTTGTTTCCCGTAGAGGACTGCCGACATTGATACGTTCCGATTGTGGTACTAATTATAAGGGAACGTGTAATTATCTTAAGGAAGTAGTTAAGTTTTTTGTTGATAATAAAATAGACATTGGAACCACCCTCTCCCGGCGTGGGATAATCTGGAAGTTTAGCCCTCCAGCTTGTCCGACCTGGGGAGGAATTTTTGAAGCTTGTGTAAAGGCTGCCAAGACACACTTGCGTCGCGTGATTGGAGAAACTATTCTCACGTTTGAGGAACTTGATACGGTATTTTGTAAAATTGAGGCCGTCCTCAACTCGCGACCCTTGTGCCCGTTGTCTTCGGACCCGAATGACCTGGAAGCGTTGACCCCAGGTCATTTCTTGATCGGACAGCCCCTTTTGGCTTTGCCTGAATATCCGATTCAGGATGTAGGATCCCATCGTTTGTCGCGATACCAACTTTTGAAACAGATGTCCCAAAACTTCTGGGCACGTTGGTCGATGGAGTATTTGCATATCCTACAACAGCGCGTGAAGTGGACAGATAAAACCACCCCACCCCAGACTGGCGACCTCGTGTTGATTAAGGATGCTAACCTGCCGCCCCTATGTTGGCGAAGGGGGCGCATTGTTAAACTCTACCCCGGAACTGACGGAGTTCCTCGTTTTGCTGAGGTTTTGGTTCGAGATTCGGTTTTGAAGAGAGCAGTTAGTGGGCTCTCCCGATTACCCGTAGATTGACGTACCGTTCTTAACGGTCCGGGGCGGGGGGATGTTCGGAAAAGATCGACATTCCTGAACGCATCTCTAATGTCACGTCAAATTGACATTTCGCTGTCACTTGAAGTTGACAGCTCTCACTTGATTGGAATTCTTGTAAGAAAATGTCGGATTTTAATTTTGCTGAATTGTTAAAAACCGCTCGCGTTGAATATGCCTGGCATATCGAGCTTGAATTGAATCTTAAATTATCCTGTCGATCCCGTTTTGTACGACCAGGATTTTGACGCCATCTTGACGAGTGGCCGGTCGCGAATAACTTTCCACGACACGCGTTGTTGTCGGGACAATATATCTTGATAAGCAAGCCCCGCGTGTGTTATCGTGTAGTGCTGAAGCGCCCAGTGTCTTGGGACCGCTGTGTGTTTTGTGAGTAAGGTGACGAATTGGTAAGGTCTGCAGAAGAACACGGAACACATCAAAGGGGGCCCCCTTATACCACTTCTGCCCCGGAGACCTTCGACACCACAGAACCGTATGTGACATTCACCTTAATTTAAAGTAAGTCGCTGTGTATCGCAGTCCAATTGTTCAGTTACATCCCGGCTGAAACCAAGTTTTGTCCGGAGTCTATACTAGTAATACCAGCTTCCACTGCGCTATGCCATTCCGCGGGTCTAGGCGGGGGTGTACTGAACACAAGCATTACTTTAAAATACCACTTATTCCAAATCAAGTTGGTCTGACGGGGAAGGTGCCAACTTGCGTATGCCTGTACTACTTTTCAGGCTGAAACTAGCAAAATGTAAGGTTTCAGCGTAGTTTCAGCCTCAAGCTGGAACAGAAACAACATAGGCGTAGATACGAGAATAGGAAATCTGTAATCTTCCGGTTTCATGCATAATTTTCTCTTTTGAAGAGTTTCTACATTACTTTTTAGATCATATTTCTGAGTTACACTACTAACTCTATGAAGAAGGGAGACTTTAGGGAGGTCTTCTTCGTGTGAGTTTTCCTAACTCTTTTTTTTACTAGAGCTTAGCTTCAAAATAATCCAAATTCAATTAATATACTTTCTTTTACATGTCATATTTATTATTTTAATTTAGTCTTGGGTATGGCAGAAGAAGAATGAAAGCAGAAAAAATGCGGTAGAGATGCGATCGTTGAGGAAAATATGTGGAGTCCAATTGAGTGACAGAGTGAGCGATGATGTGATTCGTGTAAGGTGAGGGCTGAAAGATGAAATAGTGACAAGAATTGAGAAAGGAATGCTCCGGTGGTTTGGTCACTTAGAGAGGATGAATGAAAGGCGAATCGCGAAAGAGAAATATTTTGTAAAATGGAAGGATCGGTTGCGCACGGTCGTCCCAGAAAAACCTTCACGGACCAAATAGGAGGTTTAAAAAAAAGGCTGGTGTGACAAAAATCGTCGGGCATGTATGAAAAGATTGATGGATGTAAATGAAACGAAAGAAGTGTGCAAGGATCGTAGCAGGTGGCGATCCATAGTCTCTGCCTACCCCCGTGGAAAACAGGCATGAGTATATGTATGAATGTTTTAAGTGCACTGCCATTTCCTTTGAATTTTTAAACTTTTAAATTGTTTGGTTTATTTTGAAATTTAATTTCTTAACACCTTGTTTTAGCTGACAAGAAGAAAACTTGCTCGTCAAAAATCCGATTTTGACGTTTAGAATAACCGACCGGTAATTAGTTTTACATTAAACTTTAAACTGAGAGCAGAAATAGTGTTCGCGTCGAATTGCCACGGTCATTTACAAGTAGTAAAATGTGTTTACAGCATTATGTATGGAGGAAATAATAAAAGTTGTGCGTCCGCGGCGCGACGATGAAACTCATAAATCAGTTGAGCGCTGCATTTTAAATTGCAGTTCTTGGGGTTTCGCACCTCGTGGCGACATCTTGATAAAACTTGTCACGGTCCTCGTTAAATATCGTCGGCGTAGACGCAATAAATCGCTTGATTTAGACGCTGTCGACGAATGAGTTAATTCTAAGGTCCGTTTTACGATTGACGTGACTGCATTAATGGTAGCCGAAAATTGCTTTAGTATTCCTATAAGGTTCTCGACGCTCACGAAAATTTGGTTACCTATCATGAACTCGAATTATTTTAGAACGAATTTCACTTGTCCGAAATCGTTTAGCCAATTTTTGTTTTCCATAATTTTCATTTCACCGAAAACACAATTGACAAAACTCCAAATTTAAACGGTATATTTTTAATTTTATTAGTTTTGAAATCTTACTTAACTTTTGGCCAAAGCATTAATGATAGATGATTTAGTTTCCAGACAAATGTTTCTTATATTATGTTTTTTTTTAACCTGGCATCTATTCTACACGTTAATTTCTAATATAATTATAATATGAAGGTTCAGATTTATTTTTACACAAAAAATATAAAGTTTGATTCATGCTATGTACTTTTAACTTTTTGGCTTATGAATCCAAGCATCCAAAAAAAGCATGCAGCATGGAAGCATGCATGCAAGCAGCATGCACGCTAGCATGAAGCTTGCAAGCAAGCAGTATGTAAGCATATCGTCGCAGACTGTTTTCGCACACCACCGTAGCTTCGGCAGGTAGCAGCCTCAGCCACTGTGGCAAGAGTAAGACCATCACCTTGCGGGCCGCCTCGCCCCACTGCGTCTACGCGGGCGTAGGGGTAGGGCATAAAAGACTACGTGCAGTCGATTTTGCAGCGATTCGTTTCTGTCACTGACTTTTGTAGCACAGTATTTCGGAAAATACAAAGTAATATTTCCTTTTTAAGACAATATTTGAAATTCTTAATAATAGCGAGAAAGTTATTTTGATCTTTAGTATTTCTAGAAATGGAAATTATGTAGTAGGTAAGTACGTAAAACATATGTCAAAAGAAAAAAAAGTACTTTTGATTATATTTTAGTTATTCGGCTAACTGTTTTTCTGGAAAATGGATCAAATGTAATATTAGTTTGCGGTCAAACAAAACTATATAGGCAGGCACTTACTTAAAAAAATCTATCTGGTATTTGAAACTTTGACATTCTGTTTTCGAACATTTGAAATTGGAACAGAAAGTTTTTGGAAAGTATGATAGGTTACCCGAAAATTTAGGTAACAGCTAAAACAGGCGCCAGGTAACACATAAATATTTTATTACTCGATGCAATACAAGATTTGAATTTGAGAATTTTGTACTCGCAAAACCTATAGGTACACAGTACAAGTATACCTACTTATTTAACTTTTATTAATTTTACACGTTAGACTGTTACAAAAATAAAAAAAAAACACAAATTTTTGTAATTATTAAAATAATATTAAGTGCATCGTCCTCTTCCGGTGTGTATAAAAGCATCATTATACTCCTTTTAACATTCATAAATTCCAGGTTACATTTATAAAAAAATAAATTTAATTGCATTAGAAACATATCACATTATCTACAAGCGATCCACAATTAACATATCCAAATATCGGTCTGGAAGCAAAGTGAACGAAATTGTTAATAATTTATGTTTAATGACGCTGCGCCGGCGACGTGGGTGGCGGCCGCGGGCGATCCTAATTGGATAAATTGCCGGCTTAGACGCACGATAAACAGAATTAAACAATTTGTTGGGCCCGCTGTCATTACGCACTGCACTACGATCGTAGTCGACTCCTGCGCAACGGAATTCTTGATGCGAATCAAGTTTTTTGTTGTTGTTATTGAGTTTATCGCTATTTAATTTTAACAAATGAATGGGAGTACCTTTGAGACGACCTCCGTGGCAGAGAGGCGTAGGCTTAAGGTGCTAGTATATCGAAGGTCCCAGGTTCGATTCCCGATCTGGTAGATAGCTAACTGTGCTTTATTTTCTCGTGTCTGGGTGTATTTGGTAAGAGAAGTAATTCATTGGTATACAATTTTAAAATTTCGGCCTATAAATCATTATTTTGGCCAGCATAGGTTAGATTTTGTTAGCAATAAAAAAATCAGGCTCAATCATGATAATGGCCATTAATTTAAACATAAGCAGGCAGCAAGTTTTTTTTATGTATTTGCAAAATAAACAGTCCCGCCGCAGAATAATCATTTGAGCAGCAAGATTATACAAATGAGCAGCGGAGAAAACATTGCTGTTTTTTGAACTTCTGGTCATTTAACCTACGGTTAATTCAACTACGTTTATTAAGTTTAAATTATTGACTCACATACTACTGATAGGTGCGAGGAGCGAAGCAATGAGCATGTTAGGTTTACATGAACCAACCGCGCGAGCCGAGCGAGCGAAGCGAGCGTGACTTCATTCATCCCCGTCTATGAGAAAAAAAATAAGAGGCGCTTCTAGATACAACTAATGTATCTAGAAACGCGATGGGATGAAAAATAAATTAAATAATCATCTTTGTAAAGGATGCGCCCAGTTAGCAAATGACAAGTATGATATTTTTGCTAGACTTATAATAGCCGCTCAAAATTGAATTTTTTGCTTACTTTCTGAGTGCTTGCCAAAATTTGATTAAATATGTGTTGCATTGCAGCTTTTATATAAATTCGGCTGCACAAAAAAAATACTGCTGTTCAGAATTAAATAAATTGCAGACTGATTTAGAAAAATTTGCTGACCATAAGTTGCTGCCCAACTAGCTATTTTAGCTAACCAATTACATTTTTTTGCTAACAAAAATACGAATACTTTGCTAACCACGTCCATGTGGTAGGACTGAGTCATCTTCTCTTCAATCTTAACAAAAATTAAGGAAGATATATTTAAAAATCGTTAATACATTACTGTGAAGTAAAAAATACCCACCATTTCCCATTACTATATCAAAGAAAATGTCGGCGTATTTTTTCTTTCACAGACTTTCTGGGAAATACCTTTTTCCAAACGTGCTCTCAATGTGAGAATACTAGTTTGCGTTCCCTGTTAGATTATATGAACGCAATGAGATGTTTATCTACTTGTGCGAAAACTCAAGACATGCGTAGGTACAGCTAAACAGTGACCAGCGACAGCCGTGCTCACAGAATAAAGGCAGTGCTATTCTGTATCGCGGATTCTTAACGTCTGAATCTGAGGGATTCAGTTGCTAATATATTTTATCCATTGATTAAGAAGTTTCGTATACATACATTCATTAGTATAGAAAGAAACAACAAGTTTAACAACCTCTTTCGGTATAAGTTAGAATTTTTTTCAAGTTTGTTTATCTTATTTAGATATAGAGCATAGTGAAGGGTGGCGAGAATTAACAACGAAGTGAGATTTGAGTAGTTATTCGAATTTTAGAATTGCATGCCTTCACTGAGTGAGTTGACGACAGACTTTATTAACACTAAGCTGCGAACATGGCTCACCACTTAGCAATGTCCTGCGTTTTGCAACCGGTCTCCCTACTGTTACAATTTTTATTTGCAAATAGAAACATGTTTCTTACCGTGAGTTTGCATCTATTTACAAAAAAAAACATGTAAATGATTATTGTCAAGAATGCTTTCCATGGCTGTGGTTTGGCAAACCATCAACATTATTTCCGCGGTCTGCAGATACGAAATTATTCAAGTTCTGAATTTGTTTTAAAAGAACTACAAGGAAACTTTTGCAGCTCCAACTTGCTCAAAATATTGCAGCAAAAAATTGCCTTTGAAAATTGTAAAATTGTTTCATGAACATTTTGCGGACATCCTGACAAAGTTACAGCCAAAACTCAGAAGATTTTCAATTTCGTTGCCAAATAATTATCAAGAAATCGACATCGCTTACAAATTGGTTTGGTATCTTTGTACATACATCTACATACATGTAGGTACCACCCACAGAACACGGAAAGATTTTACTTTCCATGTTCTGTGGTACCACCTATATAATAAACTGATTTGGAATTGGATTTTGTTGCATAACATTTTTATTGCACTTTATTATTTTAACCAAACGGTATTTATAATAAAATTGTAGGAACAATAAAGTGGAACTTTAGAAGAGTAAATAGGTATAAACTTCAAATTATTTAAACTTTCAAAGCCATATTTTAGAGAATCATTTACCATTTGAAAAGATACAAAAGCTCTTAACAACCGTTGTTTTTCAATAAACATTGTCACTGTAATACAATAGTTGTCGAATGAACAAAGTGTTTTGTTTGCTCATCGGTGTCTAGACGAGCGATATTCCCAACAGGTTTTATTTATTGCCCGAACTCACTAAAATATTTTACTTCAAATGAAGTGTGCGTTTTGAAAGAGTGGGGTACAAAGCACGTATTTGATTTTCATTTATCACTGTTACATCAACAGTAACAGTGATTTCTGGGTATCGCAGTTGGTAGCGGGGTCTCACCGTGGGTGGTCGCGTGGCGTGTGATGTCTCCATGGATCGCTGCGCTAGCGCATGTCAGCCATATAAATACTCTTATAATTAACTGCGTATGCCACTTACGCCGGGCTATGTTGTGCCGTCACCTTTCTCAAACATATGGGATATAATTCGTATTAATTTCAGCACATATTATAATATGTAGTTTCCGGCTTTTGGTCGTAAAAAAAATACATGCGATAGTCACGCACGATACAAGAGCGCTCCTTATTTTTCTTGGTTGGTCTATTTGGCGATCTTAAAATAGCATAAGCTCGATTTCATGTTATAATTATGTCCATACTATAATAAAAATTGTCATATACAAAAAATCATAAGTTATATAAGTACGATCATTAACCACGACTGTGATTAGAGGATAATGAGGTGGTTTGACAATTACTTAAGTCTACTACACTTGAATTGTGAACCTTATTATTTATTATACAACTCTTTTTGTCCTGCATAAAATAAAATTAAAATAAAATGTGCATTGAGTGTCGGTGCAACTGCGGTAATTGAAAATTATGATCAATTTACAAAAAAATAATACTGCTATCGAACAGGAATCAAATGAAGTATTCATCACATACCATTTTTTGCAGAATAAATTAAAACTTAATGCATGTCGAAGGGTCCTAACTCGTCTATAGATTAATTATTTTAATCAATAGTAGCCCGCCTTCATTACCAGGAATCACATTATGGTGTTCATAAATTATTAATGCTGATACTGCGCCGGTGTTTAGCGAATATGCCGGTTGACAAACGGGTTGGTACCGCTCATTAACTTGTACTAGTACATACATAGTACATAGTTGTTGAGGGCCTAACGGTGGGAGGTATTTTCTTGCTGAAGTTTTTCTGACTAAGAAATATGTTCAGGGACTACATACTTTAAGATTTATTTTTCTGGTAAAATCAAAATATTGTTACCTTATTTATATTAAAATTGTTGTTGTTGTCACGATCGACATAAAAAAAAACGCTAAAACTAATTCCCTAACTTCAACTCCCCTGTTTTCTTTTTCTAAGAAACCTTTATTTTTCTTTACAGAAGTAATGAAACTGGGAATTTAATAGGTATTATTATTTATAAGGTATTCATTGACTGAAAAATCTGCTTAGAAACTTACCAGCAGCGGGTCACGGCAGGTATTTAAGCACACGAGTCCACACTGTGTCACAGAAGTAAGCTTTCGCACGATGCTAAGCACTTTCGATTCCACATCAATGGTTTCATGATTGTAAGATGAAAGGTGCTTTGGTATTTATCTCTTCATATTCGAGAAATTCACAAACTAAACGATACAACGTGATTTAACATGTATTTTTTGTAATTTATTGTTGTTTGTAATTTATTGACAATTCAGTATTGGACTGAAAACAATGAGCTTTCAAAAAAGAAAATATTTTGAGAGCTCATTAACTTAAAACTTTTAAAACTTCACGAAAGGGTAGGCATTGCTTACTACTAAAATCTTCAGCTGCTTAGGCCGATTGTATGTACAAACGACAATCAAAAAAAAATATTTTTATAAAAAAATTAAACCGCCTTCTAAAAAACCACATCAAAAAAGTAAGAAATAATTCCTCACCAAATAAATAACGTAAGTACTTTGAAGTCGGGCGTGAAACATGTACAATGTTTTGTTGTTTTTGTTAAAACCCGCCCGACTTCAAAGTACTTACGTTATTTATTTGGTGAGGAATTATTTCTTACTTTTTTGATGTGGTTTTTTAGAAGGCGGTTTAATTTTTTTAAAAAAATAATTTTTATTTCACTCTTTTTAGTGCATTGTGCAGGCAAATTACGTGTTTTCTGGTAAATAGGTATGTGATCAAACTCAAAACCTCCTTTTTCGAAGTCGGTTAAAATACCTTGAGGTATCCCCTTTCCAACAAAACAAGAATCATCTAAATCGGTTTATAAATAAAGGAGTTATGCCTAAAGATACGTATTAAATTCACATAAAGTGGTAACGAAAACGACAGTATTTTCAAGATTTCCTGAAAACTACTGAACCGATTTCGAAATTTCAAAAAATGGGACCAACTTGGGAACCAACCTGATGTAATAACGTTTGAACCATTTCAATCGGTTCAGCCGTCTTCGAGTAATCGGTGGACATACATAAAAAAAAAAAAAAAAAAAAAACATACATACAGACGAATAGAGAACCTCCTCCTTTTTGATTTAGAAGTCGGTTAAAAATAAATTAGATTTAATGCTATTAAAGATTACAAAATTCGGTCTAAAAAAGCTCTCACTTAAAATACAGCCACATTTCCAAATTTCTCACTAAAACCTTTTTCTACCACAACATTTATTACTCATGAATCATTACAAAGCCGACGTGACCGTTTCAAGACGTGTGTCAGGGGTTATAAACTTAAATGTGACGTTAACCACAGAGCCATACAACCATACAAGCACAATTACCTGCGAAAGATTACTAAAAACCGTTCGGCAACAAAAAACGCGTTTATAAATAAAAACATAAATAGTCATGTGGAGCAATAAATTTGTTTATCGTACAATAAAATAATGTAGCGAGCGTGCTGGGTGGTCCCGCGCACAAAAAGCGGGGATGTCTGACGGCCGGCCGTCGCTATAGCAACGAGCGATGAGCCGGGGACTCCGCACCTGGTTATTGTCTAAAAAGAATATTTTTATTTTATAATTCTTATTTTTTTCCTAGTAATATGCACCTTGTCATCAGAGACAGTATCTATTATAAACTTTTGTTTACATAGATTGAATTCGTTTTATAGTTGTCAAAATGCTTAAGTACCTACTTACTGGTTTAACGTTAAGTAACATTTTGAGGTAGTCTGATTTCACATTATTATTATCTTCAACTGATGATACAGTTACCTACTGTCCTTTAATAGTATCAGCTGAACGTTGTTAGCTTTTTGTTCATGCTATAAAATGACAAACTACGTTGTTATTTATGATTTAGAAACTGTATTGAAACAGCAACTTCAACTGTTAATTTCAGTGCTTTACAAAGATACTTTGCCACATGATTACTCTAGGGTAGAATTTAACTGCTCACCAATCTAACCTAACCAAACTTACAAAAATACTGAAATGCATACCTTAAATGCAAAATTTCAGTATTTTAGATGTGCAACTTATTTTTTAAGGTGGAATTCAATATTTTCCATTACTATATTCTATGCTTAATTTTTGAGGTTAGGCTAACACTTTGAGCGTAATGGATGCCAGATAAGGGTAGTTCTGATCTTCAGACTTGATATTTGCTAATTTTTGTTTATACTTTTTAGTTAAAGTCGTTATCCGGTACATTTTACAATCAATATTTATCAATGGATCCCTAAAGCGTTAATTTCTATAAACGTCGATCTCGGTTCCTTACAGCTAGAACACGCGATACCCTGTCTGTCAGGGCGAGACGGGCGACGGGCGAACAATCGCCCATTGTTTTGCTCCTCGGAATAAAATTACACTTCTCCTCTATAATGACTTAATTCCCGAACTTACAGCGAAACGACTACTTATTAATTCGTTTTATCCAAGTTTAAAGCGTTCAACATTATTTTAGTTAACGACAGTCATAATCTTGTGCTGAAGTTGCGCAGGCGCAGGGTTGCCAGCTACTGAAAATGTTTATTTAGACTATAAAATCTGATATTTCAGCACATGCAATTTTATAGAATGTGTGTGTACAAAGTTCAGTGAATATTGCGAGTGAGTGCCTATATAAAATGCTTATTTAGAAGCCCTTTATAGTTTCCCTTATTTTAAAATGAGGGACTTGGTCACCAAACGTGACATGAAAGTGTCTGACTCATTTCATACTTTTATTAATTGACTTAACCAGCTAAATTAACTTTACTCGAAAACCCTAGTTCCCAACAAAATATACGGAGATAACAGCAAAGATTACAATCATATAACTATATTTATATGTATTAACCATTTTTTTCACGTTTCTATAGTAAAAAAGAAACCCGCACATTTATCTTGGCTCCTGCGCATATAAAGTTCCATTATCGCTAGTGTTTTGTTACTTTCGTTTTATAGTAAACTTTAATTGTTACAAATGCGTGTAATCGTATATAAAATGTCCATTATCTTGATGGAGATTACTATGTTAATACTTTATTGTTAGCAATAAAAAGGAATGGAAGCGAGGCGTCATGAGCTTTATGAAGTTTTAATATATAGATTGGATTGTTGATAAGAACTGTACCCCGAGTGTAAGTTTTTATGTCAAGCAAACGCAAACTATTTCGAATGCGTATTAATGTCAATTTGTATGAAAACTATATAAGCGCGCTACTCGCCGCTAGAGGCGCTTATACAGTTTTCATACAAATTGACATTAATACGCATTCGAAATAGTTTGCGTTTTTTGACATAAAAACTTACACTACGGGCAAAGGCCGAGTGTAAGTACAAGTAAATAACGCATATTATCGTGTTTGAGTTAAAATTAGATAGACAGATTGTACCTTATTGTAAAGAAATAAGATCTAGAATATAATTTATACTGCAAAAGCGACAGTAACGTTTGCTTATTGATAAACTTACACTCGGGGTGCTGTATATTCGAAGTATTTTATTGAATCAGGCGTCACTTGGCGGAAGTCCCTAACCATTGTGAAAAAGTAAATATTATGTAGCTTACTTCCGCAAACTTGCTTTTTTTCAGTGCTTACCCGTGGTACTACCAGTAGTCCTACCAGTAGTACCATGGGAGATTTTTTTTGCCAGTGGTACTACTGATGTGTCTGGTAGTACTACGGGCAATTATTTTTACCCCTGATACTACTCATTAAATGTGTCAATAAAACACCACCCTGATAGTATATACCATGAAATATTTTTTTAATCCAAACCGAAGGGGTAGGTCATTTAACGTGTTTAGAATAAATTTCGTGAATTTTTTTTATATAATTTTTTTACGGTAAGTATTTCAAACTTATTGTCGATGTTTAGAATAATAAAATAAAACATTTCAAACAGTTAAAAAAAAAACATTTTTAAGGTAATAAAAAAAAATTCTATTAAAACAACCACACCCGATTCGACATATATGTCATATAGAAAATTCGGAAGTTATTCTAAACACGTAAAATGACTAACTTACCCTTTAAGTTTGGTTTAAAAAAAAAATTCACGGTATATCAGGGTGTTCTTTTATTTACATATTTAATTAGTAGTATCAGGGGTAAAAATAATTGCCCGTAGTACTACCAGACACATCAGTATTACCACTGGCAAAAAAAAATTCCCATGGTACTACTGGTAGGACTACTGGTAGTACCACGGGTAAGCACTGCTTTTTTTGCGGAAGTAAGCTACATATGTTTCGTTATTCACAATGTATATTTGAAATTACGAACATAGCTATAATATGAAATGATTCAAAATATAATAAAGTTAAAAAAATTACTGTAACGCGTTGAAGTCTTTTTTATGATTTGTTGTTGTTTATAATTATCGTGATTACTGGTAAACCTGTTTTCAAGTTATCTACCTATACTAAACAATCTATACTAATAAAGAGGAACTTGATTTTTGTTTGTTTGTTTGTCTGTCTATATTATTATGAAGAGGAAAGATTTATATATATATGTACCGAAAAAACTTAAAAACTACTGGACCGATTTCTATTTCAAACATTGTTTCACTTTTAGAATGCTACATTATTCGTGATTAAGGCGCTACTCGGAAAAATATGGACTTTTTGATTTAAAACTATAGGAGTATATACAGTTGAGATTTTATATTATTTTTATGCATTCACAATGCAATTTTTGTAAGTAAGGCCGGATTCCCGGAGGCGCGGGTTCGAATCCCGCCTGAAAGCTACGTATAGGGCTCGTGGTTTTTTTACTATCACATTTTTCCTATACGATTACAGTTGTTACAAATCTGGTAATAAGATATATATTTCTTCATACCTTTATCTAGATTCGTATAGTTTCAAAAACACGATTTTATGATTTTGCCTCGACACTTTTTCTTTTCGAAAAGACCTCTAAAAAGCGGGAAAAGTGAAGATTATTCATAAATGGGGTTACTTACACTATTGGAAATTTGTTTAATTAGTGGACACCAATATTATTGAGGATCGTATAGAAGCATTTTTTTAAAAATCGCTGTAGTTTTTTAATACGAAGTGATTTTGTGTTTTTTTTGCCTAATCTGCAAAATTGGTCTCGCTCCCGCGCGCGTCGTTTTCTCATTACTATCTCGCTTCAGCACATTTTTTCCGAGTATCGCCTTAACATAAGCTATATTTTATCCCGATATTCCTACGGGAACGGGTACCACGCGGGTAAAACCGCAAGGATCCGCTAGTAATGTATAAACTCAAAAACCACAGGAATGATTTTTAGGGTTCCGTAGTCAACAAGGAACCCTTATAGTTTCGCCATGTCCGTCTGTCCGTCTGTTCCCAGTCTAGCTCATAGACTTTTAGTACTAGAAAGCTGTAATTTGGCATGCATATACATAATTATGAGTTATTCCCATCCGATCCACTGTAACTGATCCACCAAGAATTAAAAATCCCAACCGATCCCCTCATAGTTTTCAATTCCCAACGGATCCCCTCATTGTGTTTCTAAGCAAGATAAGGTAGGTGAGTACAGTCAGAAGAAAAAGAAGTACTTATTAAAATCAAATAATTATTTATTGAGCAATTCTTTATTACGCCAAGAAAGTGGTAAAGTAAAATTTAAAAAAAAAAATTTTAGCTTACCTCCCCTACACGTGAAGTGGGTATGTATTTTTTTTTTCTTGTATACCGAATAGTGTGGGATGTTTGATTTCATTAAGTGCTTACGGTTTGAGTTTCTATTGAGTTGCCAGATTTAAAAAAGTTAACATTTTGTTTCTTCATTTAATACCATCAGACTATAATATTTGACTAGCCTAATCTCCTACTTGTCTTTTCTCTAATGCGTATCAAATTAGGTTGCTAGTTTACATTTTATAACAATGACCAATTTAGGTATATTTTATGTAGGAAAAAATTTATGGATGTGAATGAAGCGAAAGAAGTGTGCACGGATCGTAGCAGGTGGCATCCATAGTCTCTGCCTACCCCCGTGGGAAATAGGCGTGAGTATATGTATGTATGTATGTATGACCAATTTACAGTTAAGGCCCTTATCGAAAACTCAAAATCGAAAATCATCGAAAATTTTCTCCAAGGAAAAATAGGGTCATCAACCAAGTTAATATTGTATAACAGTGAAAATATACTTTCCAGTCCTCAATCGATCATTCGAAAGCGGAACAACATCGGAACTTGGCTCCAAAAAAATCGTAGGAAACATTTTGGAGACACGTCTTGACGTCTCTAATTGCGAGTAACGACTCTGCTGGCGAGTGTAAAATTAAACTAGTTACCAAAGCGATAATTTACCAAAAACCTCAATCGACCATTTTAAAACGGAAGAACAAATTTTTGGAACTTTGCACCAAGAAAAAAACGTCGGAAACGCTTTGGAGACACGTCACAAATTGCGGGTATCGACTAATGTCTCTATACCGGCGACTGATGGCGGCAGCCACGCCCCGGCGGCTTCCCGGTACCGGCCAAAGGACGCCGCCAGTGTCTGCGCAATCCTGGAACATTGAGTCGTTACTCAAATGTAAGATAAAGCCATGAAAAGAAGAAATAGTTAAGTTTGCTCCGTATTTGTGGAATGCGTTAAAATCAGTAACTTTACGTATTCAATCAGTAAGTAAAATGATGCCTTTTTTTAACTGTTGCAATGAATTACGCATGAATCGCTAATAAAAAGTTTGAAGAGATTGTGAATTTTTGGATTTTGCCATTAACCCAGTTGTTACTGAAACTAGCTTTTTTATGGGCAAACAAAAAATAACAAGAATAAAATGACCACTCAATCATAACTATGTTTGAACTTATTCAATTAAATGGTCATCTTGAAAATATTGACTATTAGCCTAGACCATATTTATTTCAAACGAATATTTAAAATCAAATTCATGTTCGTTATAAACAAGAGTTAAATTAAAAAAATCTCCAAAACAGATTTTTTTAGTTAAATTGTTATACAGGCAACTATCCAGCACTCAGGTATTACGACCTACTTAAGACGTACCAAATTGTTGTAGATAATCGGAAGACACAGTGATTATGTGGCGACAGTCGACAGGCGGGAGTTGGGGCATTAGCCAACTACCTGGGGCAAGTTAACAGGTACGGGACATCTATGTCATCGACCCACCCGGTCATCAAAATGACGGCTGTCGCTGACTGATAGGGTTCCCAGTTCCCATCCTTAAACTTTGGAACGATTTGGGCATTTTCACTTCAGATTTTCACTGTTTCCTGTGAAAAACGGAAGTTTAGATGCTTGCAATTAATAATGTAAAATATAACAATGCTACATTGAAAATATACTTACTTGAGTTTAGTCTGGAAAGAGCAATATTTCTGAATCTGTCATAAGTATCGTACATTCTTGACATTATATTTTTAACGAGTTTGACAGGCCAACAGATTATTGCTTTATGGACGCCATTTACCATGCCGTATCAAGCCCGTCGTCAAGTTTGCCTGACGCTTGAAACGGCATTCGGCAAGCTTGATGGTGTGTGGCTGACAGTATGCTTGAAGCATATATTGAACTTTTGCTTCAAGCCGGTATGACAAAGGCTTGACGGCAGGCTTGATCGTGTATGGCGTATTTTTGCAGCGGGAATGTGACTGTAAAGATTCTTTAGGTAGAGTCTGTCATCGGATGGGTGGTTAAACTCTTGGTCAGGGCTGCATTTGTACCTAGTCGTTAACACCCTCATCTAATCTACCTTGGGCTCATCTGGTGGGTCATTCATAGTTCACTCTCGTTATCCATCTATTTAAACGACTTGTATTCCAGCAGTGGGGACATTTATATAGCTAATGATCAAGGAATCGGTAAAGTTGTTACTCGACACTTTATTATCATTACTTAGTAGTGGAAACTGTTTAGGCTAATGTAAATTCATGTATGTTGTAACTACATGTAAAAATGAATGCTGTATGTTTCGCAATAAATAAATATATAAAGGATCTCGCGATGCACTTACACAAATTGTAGGTTTTTATAGTGCTGAACCCGAATTGTTGACGTTTAAAAGCACTAGTTTACGGAATTTCTTCCGCATCATCAAACGACTATCAATATAAAGATATTCATATATGTTTCATCATACCTACATCTGTGTTTCGTTCGAAAATGAGGTTATCACAAATTGCTGCAAGTTGCAATAAACATCAATCATTTATTCATGCATTTGTTATTTATGGCTCCTGATTTGTTATTATCATATTTTGGCTTACATAATTCTAACAAAATACGAGACTCGTTAAGTTGACTAATTATATAGGTATCTCTCTTGCAACTCATTATCATAAAGTTATGTCGATAAACCTTTCGATCGATGAACCTAAAGTCGTAAACTTAATAATTTTACCATTGAATACGATAAATATCTTGATAACATAAACTTCTTGAAATCGTATTGAATGGACGTACCTTGAGGAATTATAATGTCCAATCAAAGTATGAATGAAGGCGGCGACGCTCGGGCCGCTGCGAAATTCGGCAGCGAGCGCACGCGCCGGCCAGGGAGGCCCAACGCCCGGCCGCTTCAATGCGCAATCACAATAACATTTTATGATTCATTATTGACTTTTTTTCTTCAACGATTAATTTTTAAATCAAGGCTTTCAGTCGCCATGACATTTAAGTCGATATAAGATTAATCGCTGCTTCCTCACAATTATTCTGATCGAGATTTCGCCTCGGCAAACATAATGAGCAATACAAAATACTTTTCCGAGGTAAATGTCAAACAATGCGCTTAAAGAAGCCCATTAACATTTTAATATGAATAATGTCGGGTCGTGGAAGTAACTTGGCCCTACGACACTCGTTTACCTACCTTACGTCTGTCTGTCATGCTGACCTTTAACCCACAGATTATTCAAATGCGTGATTATGTATTTATTTCTAAATATACACAAATTGTGGCGTTGTTGTAATAAATTACTGTTGGTCCGACTATAAGGCTTTACAGTGGAGGCAATGGACATTTGTTTGGTTTGACTGGTTTAAAAAATATGGTAAGTCTACGTAAAAGTAGGTATGTGCGCGTAGTATTTAGAAAGCGATGTGGGCCTATTTGTTATCCGCTCCTAATACGGCATACGGCAGACGCTGTCCAACTAATCCGTTTTCAATTAGACCGGCCTTATCCGAGTGGCATGTGTCAATCAGCGGTCGTATCGATGTCCAGCCGGTATCGGTAGCCGGGTAGCGAGTTTGGCGGAAGGCTCGCGACGGCTGCGGGCCGCGGCGCGGCGCCCCTGCCACGTGGGTGGGCGCCGCGTGTGGGCTCGCTGGGTGGGCCGCCGCACGCACACACGCGCGCAAATAAACACAATCATCAACTAGCGATACTCTACTCCGTCACCGGATAGAGCAATCCTGAGATTACCGCGTCGCGGACGACACGAGCTCTCGCGCAGCGGCGCAAACATCGCGCTTTATGATCCCGCTCCATACTGCGACCTGTAAACCTACACTAACTTGAACAAGAAACATACACATAACAATTTGATCGACACAAATCTTTGCTATGACTACAATGTTTTCATTAAAACTTTATGTATCTGCAAAGGGTAAGTAAGATAGTCTGCAGTTCCCCAGCAGCGGCTAAAGCGTTTACACATTTTAGCCTTATAATCAGCCAAATCTTGGACATACGAATTCCAAGCGCATCCACGGTTAAAACACGAAACAAAACAACATAATTCTGCGCTTTTATTTTTGAAGTTCATAAATACAATGTGTTGGTAGACTTAACTTTACGCACCTTACAAAAACATAATACATATTACCACCCAAGGTAAAGAAGAAATACTTCTTATTTAGCTTCCTTACATTCTTCGTAACAGCGGTCACATGAGCCGATAATGCTATAATTTCGATTCTGTATACATTCAATGTGATATTGTGCAGAGTGCCGCGTTATGGGATATTTGCCAGTAAACGCGCCAGTTTGCTTTCGAGTCACAATCGCAGCACATAATGATCATTATTGGTCAACGGTCATCAAGGCGAGTGTGCCGTGCCGATGAACTAAATGCTGTGATCATTGTTTTCATCTTAATAAAATTGTGTCAAAAAGTCACAACGTAGCTTTTATCACCGATCAAAATCATTTTTATGCTATTTTTCTAAACCTTATTATCTGTTCTATGCCACTACTATACTACTACTTGACGACCGATTTGGCGCAGGGGTAGGCTACACACCTTCTGCGCCAGAGGTCTCGGGTTCGATTCCCGAACAAGACAAATATTTGTGTGCATGAACATGTCTATTTGTCTTGGTCTGGGTGTTTACTATATGTATATTAAGTATGTATTTACAAACAAAAAGTATTTAAGTATATATTTATCCGTTATCAAGTTTTCCATGATACAGTTTCTTAATGAAATTAACATGGGCTTAGATAATTGGTGTGATTGTAAGAAGTTATTTATTTTATTATTATTATTTACTAATGGTCTTTTTTATGATTTTGAATATACCTAGATACCATCGTAATTTCGCTTGTAGAACACATTATACAGCCCTAATTAAGGACATGACCATACCACCCGCACACATCCGCTAGGAAGTCTATGGCAAAACCACAAATTTTCCTGCTAAGTAACGATACCACAAATGACTGTGACGTCATTACCACCCAACTAGGTAGCACAATAGCTAGTAAAGACCCCTAAAACCTACAAGGCTTATTGGGGCCCTCTTTCTTTGTGGTCAAACTTAGTAGTCTAACTAATTTGTCTAACAGGAATGGTTTTCTTTGTGGTCAAACTTCATGGAAGGGTAACTCTTCCCAGCTCTTGTAATGCTTCCTGTTTTGATTGTCAACTATTCCGCTTTAAATGGTGAGTCTAACAGAGTTGATTCACGGCTAAATAAAATAGTATTTTTACATATTTAGTTTTATATATACACTTTGTATCGAAGTTAATAAATTCACGCAAATTCTACAATCAAAAAACCATTATAAACGTGAATATACTTGTGAATAATATCCTACTAATATTATAAATGCGAAAGTTTAGATGTTTGGATGTTTGTTACTCAATCACGCCATAACGGCTGAACGGATTTGGCTGAAATTTGGAACACAGATACTTTGTAGCCTGGAGAGGAACATAGGCTACTTTTTATCCCGGAAAAAATCACATTCCCGCGGGATAACGTCATGTAGTTCACGCGGGCGAAGCCGCGGGCGGAAAGCTAGTTACTTTATATCAGTAATCCTAACTCAGAATTTTGTAAAAAGTCCGTAGAAATGGCCAAGTACAATGTTAGGAGGTAACGTCATCGCTGCCACCTCGTCGCCTTTTGTCGAATTTTAAAGGTGTATTTGCAATTTTTATGGGGCCATTGTTTAAAGTGGCTGTTTTATTGCTCGGTAGCCTCCGCCGACGGCGAAACAAAGGAATTGCTGGCTGGTGTCGAACCACTCCGATCGGGAATATAACTTACTGTTTAAGTTCGTGCCTTCAACCTTATTGGTCCTTTCGTCAGGCTTCATTAACGGTAATAAGCGAACGGTCCGAAGTGTTTATTATGCCCTTGTATGCAGTACAGAACGTAGGAGCTGCAAGAATTGTTTTTAACTGCTGTAAATCCTGAGAGACGATCAAAGCTTACGTTAACCTTTTTATTATTATTATTTGAATAAGTAGGGCCCTATGCATCTCCCGTAGGAGATGTAGTCACTGCGACCTAAAAGATCTATTGTAACTCGCCACCTGGTTTAAGTAACGCTTTTAGCTGGAGGCATCCAAAAAGTCTAGAGTACTCCTAGCTTTAAGAGTTTTAATCTCCTCTGGGCGCATAATGTGTCCACCCAAATGAATACCTACTGCGTATGTGGATATGGGCCCGGTCACACAGAAGGTGCCTGAGCATTTCCCTCTCCTGTTTGCAATAGCGGCAAACATCAGTGTCACTCAATTTTTTGTGGAATTTGTGTCTTTTAGTTTGCAGTCTTTTTAGTGACCGGAGGCGCGCATTATCGCACAGATGTTCGTCCTGCTAAGCTTCAGGAGTTCGGCAGTTTGGCTTGACGAGTAGGCTTCTATACGGGATTTGGTGTAGCAGTGCTGGTTGTATCAGCCAGTGCCTTTTTGATTCGCCAAATAGGTTGCCCTTGAGAAGTTGCATGGCCGGATACTTTGAGATACTACAGAAAGGTTCTGGTCCTTTCTGATAACCTTGAGCTCCAGTCTTTGCAAGTTCATCGGCTTCTTCGTTGCCAATGATTCTGGAATGACCTTTTAACCTAATACGTTAACCTTAGGTCCTACTATCTGTCATTCTGTAAAATGGTAAACCATTTTTGTACTCCATAATTAATTGCATCCATACATTTTACATGATACAACTCACTTTCATTGGATTTTTACCTTGCTTGTGTTGAAACAACTTTTCACAGCGTCAACAGGAAATGATATCTGATTAAATAAGAATGTCATGTAGAAAGTAAAAAATATTTTTAAAACAGTTGTAGGTAGGTAATCGCCAAAAAAACCGTAGAGCAACAGTGTTAGGAAAAAAATATTTAGAAAAAAGCCACCAAGCCGAGTAGCTTTCAGGTGAGATTTAATTAAACTCGCACTCCTCTGGCTCCAGCCCAATGCTTGACCAACTAATCTACCGAAATGCTTACCTACAAGACACGTCGAATTTATCTATCGTCTGAAAGCTACCTGCAGTGCAGGTGGTATTTTTATCACAACTTTTCCTATAATTTACAGAATTTCATTGTGAATGCATAGAAATGATTTAAAATCTAAAGCAATAGTGTTGATGATAATACTCTTAATTAAATGTCAAAAAGGTAGGTACTTTTATATTTAATATCGTATCAAGTCAAGCACCTAAGTAACCCACAAAGTATCACAATCAATAATTGATACACCGTAGACGCAGCCGGTCTACGTGAAATGGGTATTCAACACAATTAATTACGAATTACAGTCTATTAAAATGCCGTAGACAAAGTCTGTTACCAATAAACCAGACGTCGGGTTATTTCCAACGACTCATTTAATCAATTGGAAATTGTATCAGATCACAAAATGCTTTTTTCCAATCTCAAATTTCCTAGAGTCATAAAGTTCCTTATCATTCAAAGTCAACTTTCTTAGGTGTTCTGTCAAATTATTAACACCTTACTCAGAGTCGTAGTTAGTAGAAGTAAACCTTATCGGTGTACCTACTGATTACGACCATTAGAAGTTTTGTTTTCATAATCTCTTCGGTCACCAATAACACTATTGCTGATCGAAGCATAATCTATATTTTTTTCTTATCTTCATATTCGCAAAAATTCGCACAAAGTTTGCGAATATGAATGCGAATATCGAGAAATAAGCGAATATTCGCGGATGCGCATGCGAATATTTGTTACATCACCACAGATTACTAAATAGTTAATCACTACAGAGTACTTCAGTGGTTTCGAAAGCAAATAAAAATGTTCATGCTGTATGATTTCAACTCCAGGTGGATCCTGTGACGTGTTGGGAACAACCCTAAACATGAGACCACCAACGCCCGATTTCAAAACCAATAGCCGAGCGTCCAAAAAACAGACACTCATAAAAACAATTAAGTCTGACCGAAGAGAGAGTAACGCGACCAATCTGAGGGTAATTAAGGCCTAATAGCAGGAAAGAGAGCAACGCACTAGCTCCCCGGGGGTGGTAGCGTATTTTTATTTTAAAACTATATATCCTTCCGCCCGCGGCTTTGCCCGCGTGGACGTTATCCCGCAGGAACCTAATATATTTCCGGGATAAAAACTAACTTTTGTCACTCTCCAGCTCCCATACTATCCCCATACCAAAAATCACGTCGATTCGTTGCTCCGTATTGATGTGAAAGACGGATAAACGATAAACGTCAAATGTTTGATAGCTAGTTTTATTTGTACTTGAAAAGAAAATTGTGGTTTTTACTAATTTCCACGCAATTTTTATGTTTTTTCTCTCCATAAAAACCTTCCGTGAAAATTAAGGAACATGAAAAAAAAATTGCTGAATTGGTGCCACATAACTAAGAACTTACTAGGATGTAACTTTTATTTGTAGATAGAAGTTTATCAAAGACTAATAAAATACCAAGAGGATCTGTTTAATTTAATACACACACGCACACACACACACACTATAGAGACTTTTACGTGGAGACATGAGGGTCCTTAGTACCAAAGACAGGCAAAATAACAAAAACAGTGTACAGACGAACCAATTGAATCGTAACCAAACGCAAGGCTATTTTCTAACAAATATTAAAATTCAATAAGGTCGGAATCCATACTTATTGACATTGACACTGACCTTTATACACAGATCACCTGTAGTAGCAAGCTACACCTTTATAGTTTTGACGCTTTCAGACAAATTATTAGCAAAATGGGTCATGATTTAAGGCCTGTTTATATCTACAGATATTGAGCGTGCCAGACCTACACGTGCCGTGGCAGCAAGGCTGCCATTTGTACGATTTTAATCGTATTTGTACGGTTATTTGTAACAGTGAACGATCACAAATTTCAGATTTTGTATGGAAGTACGATTATTAATTTTGCCGTCTCCGATCGTTTTCCCGAGTTTGTATGGTTTTTGCACAGATGTACGATATTTTGAAATTTAATGTACGATTCTCGGTTTTTCGCACATGGCAGCAATGCGTGGCAGACAAGATAATATTCTTTTATACCATGTAGGTAAGTATAGGGCGTATTCACATCTAGGCCGTGCGAACAGAGCGTGTCAATCAAAGCTGTTGTATGTGCAGTGTTTGCCACGTTTCGTGCTGGTAGATATTTTAAGGGACCTTTAATTGGTTCGATTGTACCTAAGGCTTGTATCAAATAGCTGAGATCAAGCACAGAGCCAGCGATCGAACCCCATCCCAATGCAGTGAAGTGTAAGGCACGGAGATGATATCTACACTTGTTCAATTTCTTTACTTTGACGGTTAGTTATATGTAAAGACGGATTCAAATCAATGAAACGATTTAATTGATAAGAGGTCTTCTTATGTTTAAGAATAACAGGGTTTTTACTCTAGGATACGTTTAAGTAGTTTTGTAATTTATACTTTGAAACGACTTACAAGAGTTGAATAGTTTTTTTATATATAAATATATAGCCTCCATCGTGATGATAAGGCTGAAGATACACCCGCAATCTACTGAGGAACTAACAGACAAAAAGCGAATAATAAAAACTTTTCCGTTAATAATGATTATTTTCCTATTGTTGGTATTCAGATTTTCCAGTTTGTGAACGGGTTGCTGCCAGTGGAAATGGGTCTGCTCTTGTGTGCATACCTTAAAATGTGTCTTTTTCACTTCTCATGCTCGTAAAGTTCGTGTTTATGTTGGGTATAGGCTGCATAAAATCGCTTTTTATGCTCTAGTGCATAAAGTAAAATCTTCGTCTAAGTCTCAGATTCTAAGACAAAGGTCGTCAGGTAAACAGTCACACACGCAATTAAACTTCGTTAAATAAACCTGTTATTTAATTCTGTTTCTTAAATTTTGTACATAATCCATGTTAAATTACTAAATTAATAAAACTAGGCAAAATTAATGAGTTTTCTTAGAAATAGGTAAGTATTTCAAGAGCATTATGGACTACGAGTACGATCTATGCTAAAGTCACTGTGCTGCCACTGCCACGTATAAAAAAAAAGAAAGCCTTCCCGCCAATATGGCGGAAGTCTTTATTTTTTCTTTTTTGCAATATTGTTATTTATTTTCCTTACACTCGAAGTGAAAAGCAGAGTGTATAACTCGTCCATAAAACCCATTTTACCCTCGAATTGACTATCCACCCTCGCCTACGGCTCGGATGGATATATACGTCTCGGGTAAAATGGTACGTTTTATGCACTTGTTGTACAATCTACTATTTTATATTTCTTTTATTAGGACTTGTACGGCGCAACTTGCAGTGTATAAGTATGGTATGAGTAGTAGTAATTTTTCGCCAATAACTAACTAGAGTTCTGAAAATTGTTTTCTGCCATGATCACAAGTTCGCATCAACTGTACGTGGGACACTCAGAAAGTTCTGAGAAACTAAAAAACTAACTTCTATGGATAAAATATTTTAATTAAATCTTTTCAAAGAACTCTCCACCAGCCTCTATACAAAGTTTCATGCGTCTGAACCGTCTGAACCAATTTTCGGATAATATTTTCCAGTCCACCACCAGACACCTCTTCCATAGCTTTCTCGAACACTGATAGCGCGTCTTCCGGCGATGAAAACTGTACTGTATCCCTTTCAGCTGATTTTTTTATTTTAGGTATAAACGGTTGATGGATGCTTTTGAAGGTCCTTCATCCATAAAAGCCATTTGAAGTCGATCAAATGACCCATCAGGTTTTAGGCCACATTTCAAATTGTAGAAAATCGTCGCACAAAAATGTTCCTGAATCCATTTTTAAACGAGACACGATAATTTTAATTTGGTTCTCGCAAAAAATGGAGGGAAGTTCGAAATTCGAACAGTGGTATTTTTACTTTTAAACTACCAAATTCATAATTAATTACAAGTAGCCAGTTCCTCATAGAAAAAAACTTTTTTTTGAAAAACTTTCTGAGTGGCCTGGATTTTATCATAACTTATTGTGTGTGATGAAAACCGACCTTGTATGACATTAAATAGGGTGAAAAAATAATCCTTGACGAGTTTCTTGCGCGTTCATAGATCGTATTTAGGTACTTCTAAAATAATAAACAACAATCAGATTATATAAATGAACTAGCTGACCCAGCGCGACTTCGTTCCCGTGGCCCTACCCCCTACTCCACCCTACCCTACCCGTACTCTACCCCTACCCTACCCCTACGCTACCCCTACCCTACCCCTACCCTACCCCTACCCTACCCCTACCCCACCCCTACCCTACCCCTACCCTACCCCTACCCTACCCCTACCCTACCCCTACCCTACCCCTACCCTACCCCTACCCTACCCCTACCCTACCCCTACCCTACCCCTACCCTACCCCTACCCTACCCCTACCCTACCCCTACCCTACCCCTACCCTACCCCTACCCTACCCCTACCCTACCCCTACCCTACCCCTACCCTACCCCTACCCTACCCCTACCCCTACCCTACAACTACCCTACCCCTACCCTACCCCTACCCTACCCTACCCCTACCCTACCCCTACCCTACCCCTACCCTACCCCTACCCTTCCCCTACCCTACCCCTACCCTACCCCTACCCCTACCCTACCCCTACCCTACCCCTAACCTACCCCTACCCTACCCCTACCCCTACCCCTACCCCTACCCCTACCCTACCCTACCTATACCCTACCCTACCTTTACCCTACCCTACTTCTACTCTACCCCCACTTATCCCCTCTTCCCCTATTTTCTCACCGTTAGAACCTTCCTTGGACTTCCACGAACATTTCAAGACCAAAATTAGCCAAATCGGTCCAGCCGTTCACGCGTGATGTCGTGACCAAGGGAAATAGGGATTCATTTTTATACATATAGATAGGTAAGAAACAAGTTTTCGACACAAATGTGTTAACAAAATGTATTTGTTTGTTAGTTTGTGCCAAAAAGATTCGGTATTAATATTTTATGTCAGAATAGTCACATAAATTCTGTGCCTAGCCTAGATTCTGTTACGTAAGTTAGTTTGTATGACAAACCTGATTGCAAACCCGACCAATGTACGAACGGATTTGCTTGCAAACCAAGATAAATTTAAGATATTTGAATAAGATATATAGATTGGGAATTATGGCAACTTTACTTCATGTACTACTACTAAGTATACTTATTATCTGTACAGGGCGTCCCAGAATTTATGGGACATGAAGAGAAAGTACCTACTCTAAATAAATAATAACTTTTTTTTACCAAAACAGCATTCACAGATTAAAAAAGAACACCTTTTTCTGTTTTTTTATTTACAACGGGGTAGCACTAAGCCTTCATCACACCTGATGTAAAGTGGTGACAAGGCTGAAGGTGGACGCGCACTACTCCCGGAATCCTCAATCATTGAGGAACTGGCTATCTTATCTCTAACTGCCGGAACACAATTATGATGAAAACATCATTGTTATGGCGTCAGACTTAGATAAGATGGTGGTAGCTAGCCAGGCGGACTAACAATAAGTCTTACCAACAAACAAAGCAAATACAAAACGTACCCCCACTTGGAATCGAACCCGGGACCTCTCGGTCTGAAATCGGTGGTGTGAACCACTTGATCACAGAGGCAGTTAAAAAGCTTTTCATAGAAAAGTACAACATCGACTCGTCTCGACATCGAATCGATCATGTCTGTCATTGTATTCATTTCATTTATTGATTGTGTTTCTAAGACAGATTTTATCCTTATGATTGACCCTTACGTTACGATTGATGTCATCCATGTAGCATGTAGGTATGTGTTGTTTTTTTCGAATTTTAGCCGGTTTAATTACTGGGTGTGGGAAGCGTATTTAAAAAATCTTTGAATGCAGTTTTGTTTTAAGAAACAATGACACTGTGTTTACTATAAGTAGGTAATTAAGGTAAAACATGTCACCACAACTTATCCAGGAATTGCATATTAAAAATATTACGACCAGTCTTCTACTACTTAACAGTAACAATATAAGGTAAGTACGTATGGCTTAAAACCAAAAGACATAATGAAACAGTAAAAATAAAATAAGACTGCTTGTTTAAGTTTATATCCCACAACCATTTCCTTTTCATTATAACGTAAGCGAGCGCTGTTCTCGCCTGTACCCATCTCACTAGAAATGGTAGCATCAAGACATAATGTTCAAAGGGAACATCAAAGTGGCAATAAAATAAGAATCATGGGAACATTCTCTATATTCAATCATACAATAATGTATGAAGATAATAGAATAGCGCACAATAGTCGCAGTTACGTCACAGATGCGGTACTGTCAGACACTGTCGTCGTGTGAGGTCCGTGTGTCAGTCCGCCTCCACGTTGTAATCAATTTGTACGCCCTTCGGCGTCTGCGCACCCCCCACCCCTCGCGGCTGGCGGGTAGATGGAACATTCGTCACGCACCCTGTCTGCGCATGTTACCTTTTTTTAACGTGAGATTAGAAACACATTAGAGCTAGAACCTGATTCAATTTAGTTTTAATTCAATATTTTTTTCATCGCCAAGTTTCAAAATCAATTATAACAAATAATTTTACTATGTAGTCAAAACGTACAATCGTTTCAAGTTTCAAAACATAAAAGCTTAGTTTAAAAGCTCGCGTGGGCTCCACTACAATTGCATACAAAAGTTATCTCCATTGGATTCCATAACAGACAACTCGTGAACTGAAAACGAAATTGTATCTACAACACAAATGTACGCGGACCTCCCACGTTGCGCGCATTCTACACTAAAGCCATGCTCAAGTTTTGCAAACAATGCCTTTCCTGGCGTACGATGACTCAATTAGTAGGACAGAAGATAACGAGCCGCACAATGGACTGTAAATAGCCCTCGACCGAACCTATTTACAACTAAAAGATTTATTTCCATCGAAAGAAAAATGCTATCTATACAAAGCTATTGATGCTACCCTTCCACTAAAGGTGAATCAAACTCAACAGTGAAATCACAAAATCGAGAGTAAACATCCGATAATCAATCATTAGCGGATAATTGTGTAGCGTGGCAACCGCTCCTGAGAAAACTAAAGCTTAATGAAAAGGCAGGATGTCGCCTGGTTCCCAGATAGTATTTTTTTGTATTTTCGTCAAGGTGGGACTCGCCGCCTGAACAAACTTCGCGTCGAGCGCGACATCGATAATTCACTCCTCAATCCGTGTTTTATCTCACGATCTGTTTCCATTTTTATTGATTTTAATTAATGTTACGAACCAGGTAAATGTTAATTAACATCCAGCGAGCCTTTTAATGGAGAACCATTTCGGGGTTAATGATAATGACCATATTTTGTTACTTATGTAAATGACTTGTTCAAGAAAGAGTTGATTCGAGTACTTACTTCAGTGTTTAATTTAATGTTGGGATAATGATGATGACTCTTATAAGTCTGCTCTTAATTTCGACAAATTAATTTTGCTACCAGGAAGCAGTGGAAATCTAGAGCTATTTTACCTTGCAAAATCTGGGCTCCTGAAACAGGATATTAATAAAATTTGGATTTTCAAAAGACCTTCTACTCAACAACTTATATTTGGGCTTAACGTCGCATACCCGACGTTACGTCCCAAGAGCTGCGTATCGGCCCGAGGTCCGAGACAGTCGTAAACATGGATTAATCTGCAGTACGCCTGCAACAAGTTATTTATGTTCTAAAGGAATATTGGAAAGGTCCATTGGTATTATAATTTTTACATGATACACTGGCTTATAATATGCATAGTCTGCCACAAGTCCTATCGTACTAGGTACATTTCCACGAAATATGAAAATCTATTTTAGGATGCACACCGACTAAAGATGGTAAATATATACCTAATAACCTTTGTTATGCCAAATACATATATAACAACATATTGATAACGCGATCGACTACTTACGTAATAAAAAGTTTAGCTGGCATAATCGAATTTTCAGAATAATTATAAATAAACAGAAAATAATATTGTTAAAAAGTTTTAACGCAATTTTTTTTTTATTTCTAACCACAAATTTTCAGTTACTCAGTGTCGTGAATATAAAAGTAAGATTGTACAAAATCGTCAGTACAATGGAGACAGCAGCGCGTCCACTACAACCGTGCTTCCGGGCAACGAGACGATTACGACACGATTATTTACATTAATCCGACACGCCCGCGCCGGCAACTCTGAGAACACAAAACCATCTATTTTGGAAAAAAAAATAAGGAGAAAAAGTAGAGAAAGAAAAGAGATAAGAAATCAACAGAATTTTTTTCTTTTTCTTTTGGTTTGAATTTTCATAAACATTTCTGTACTTCCGTATTCGCGATAACTCTCGAGAGTGCGATGATTTAAGACTGTTTATTATATTTAATTTAAGTGTTATTAGTTTATTACCCATCAAGTTGGTTCGAATAATTAAATCAATATATGATTTAACAAAATACCTACAGTATAACTAAGTGGAGGGAGCCAGTTTCTCAATATTATCAATTGCTTGAACTAGTTCATAAATTGTGCAGTATACCTTAACATGGTATGACTAAGGTCAGTTTCCATCACAATTACACAATGGGTTATGATAAATACAGTTAAGTATAGGCGAACTAATGATCATAGCGGTGAACAATTTTCAGTTACTTAGGAACTCTACTTAAAGCTTTAATATTAGTTTAAAACAAAAGACAATTCTACTATATACTGCAAGTTGCGCCATACATGTTTCAAATGTAATTCTTAATAAAATGAATAAAAACAAAAGAAAACACATTTTAAGGCAAGCAGATAAGAGCAGACCCATTCCCACTGGCAGCACCCGTTCACGAGCATGACGCATGAACCAGCCATCGCTTCGCTCAACCATATTTTAGGGAACGTAACGACCCGCCTCACACGCCACCACCGTAGAAATGTTTTAGTGAGCATGACATACTCAAACTGCCTACCTTAAATGACCGAATTAAAAGCTTAACTAATATAAACGGTAATAATATAAAATATAGGACACGACTCACAATATCATACTAGGAACATTTGTTACGAGTGTTACGACCAAGGTGTTTTGTCGTTCAAATAATCATTTACAGTGTAATAGCCTTTTTTGAGGAGGCCACTCTTTATATGATTCTTAAACTCTAGATATGGTAGATCCAAGATATCACTTGGGATTTTGTTATATATGTGTATACCTTGACCAACGAAAGATCCGTGCACCTTTTCTAAACGGTACCGAGGCATTACGAGCTTGTTTCTATTTCTAGTATTACGATTTCTATTATTTATACACTGGACAATCTGTCTCCATACAAATTACAGCTAATTTTATGTGGCAATTTAAAGCGCCGCTACTACGAGTGTCCCGAGAACTAATTTTGACACAATCATTACCGCAGTTGACAATATTTATGTCAGCCAGTCCAGTGTGTAAATAATAGAGGTCAGTGTATATAGCAGTAGTTTGTCTTGTACATTTATCATTTAGCGCCATGTCTTGACAATTTATGGATGTAGCCGTTTTTGTTGACATCTAATCTTGCTTATTGATTCTTTATTTGCTAACTAGCTTAAGCTGACCCGGTAAACGTTGTTTTGTCATATAAATTATAGTGGACTAAAGTAGAATAAATAATAAGAAGACTATGTCTAGTGTGTGTGTTTATACACCAAAAGTTGCCTACACCAGACGATAGATAGCGCTAGTTAGGTATACACTACCAATAAAAGGGCCAAGATTGGTCTCTACTTCCTACATATATAAATTACTCTGTAAAGTAGAGTGCGCGTCAGATAACTCTGCGCGCATGCGCGACTGGTGCATTTTTGGCGCTAGTTACAGTACATTATTTATGCTAAGCTTATGGAAAAGATTAGTATTCGATTTTGACCGCGCGCAGACGTCAGTGATTACATACTCTTTGGAAGCGGCCACGGAAGAGATGACAGTTTTGCAGTTTTGTATCGAAGTTATAGTCTCACAGTTCACACTCCATTTGGTGTATAAACACACACATATGCAAATTACAAAGGCATATAAACACAGACACACATAGGCATAGTATACATATTATTTATTTATAAGGAAACTCAGTGTAAATGAAACATAGGTTAACACTGCACCCTTTATTAACAATAAATCAACAAATATGCATCACTAAAGGCATTAAAAATGTTCAAAGAAGTCTTTTTTCAAACACAGCACATCACCAAAGAACTCTATATCAACACTCAACACAAACGAGTCTTTTTCTCAAAAAACGGTAGGTACTCCGAGCAACGAAACTATATAATTGCTAACGGAATTACGGATCTTTACGAAACAGAACATAGCAAATAACAAATTTAAAAAACAAAAGTATAATTTAGATTATTTGACATTATTTTCCATAAGTACACTTTAATCTCTTTAAAGTTAATACCCTTCCATCAACTTTCAACAATATAGTATAGAAAAAAAGGATTTTTCTCTTCTTTTCTATACTGTGGGTGGGTGTATTAACTTGGAGCCATCTATCGTTGTCTTTAGTGAACTATTTATGTGCAAAGTGTGCACCTACAGGGAGAACATAGCAACTTTCGCATTTTTTGGCTTCTCGTTTGAATGTATGAAGATTGCGCCCCCTGGTGGTCGGGTTAAAGTACTATGCTCCGTTTTGACGTGAAAGAAGGACAAACAAACAAACAAACACACTTTCACATTTATCATTACGACTCCGTAGCTCAGTGGTTAGAGCAGCCGCCCGGAAAGCGAAAAGTCGTGGGTTCGAGTCCCATCGGAGATGGTTGTGAGATGATGGTCGATTTTTTTTTTTTCTAAATACTTCATTTTCCATTTTTCAGTAATAAAAATTGCATTGTGAATGCAAAAAACTAAAAATTAAAATAAGTCTTTATAATTATATTAATATTAATAATTAATATTAATAATTAATATTAATAATTAATAAATAATAATATGGATATCGTGCTAGACGGCGCAAGTTTGTAATTAATTTAACGCGAGGACAAAAAAGTATTTGGGTAATCTGGGGTTCGAACTTGGTTGTCTCGAGTCCTCAATATTGAATGGCCACTACGCCGTTGGCGCTAGCCAAACTTCAAGAGGTATGACGAATTATTGGTATATAACAGAATAAAAACTATTACAAACTTATATTTGTACTTCATCTAATACAAGATCTTATACAGGATAAGTGCATAGGGAACGCAAATATAAGTTTGTCAACGTTTTATTTTAAAAAAATACTAGTTTCGGATTTTTTCCTTTGTATTCACCAGATTACCTGTCTGCATGCCAAATTTCAGCTTTCTAGGTCATCTGGAAGTTGGTTATAGTTTTGATTATAGGTGAGTCAGTGATAAAAATAACGATTTTTGAACGTAAATATCTAAATAACTGTTTGAGGTGTGTATATAAAATTTGGAGCACATATTTATCTCGCTAGTCTCAATACATAAGCCAAATTTGACATGTTTTTGTGTAATAGTTTTTGAGTTATGAGGGAGTCAAAAGTGGCTCCAAATGGTTCGTGTTAAGATACACACGGTGCTGCTCGCCAGTTCTGTTTTCTTTTGAACTTGGCTGATACGCTTCCGCGTATCCAGATATAAGCTGTCATAATTATTTCTTATTTATTAGTCAAACACCTTTGCATGCAATTAATTTAATAACCTCCACTCTTATCATATATTTTCGCGCCCTACAAACGTCATTATATATATATTATAGCCTTCGCCAGCTCTAAAGCCGAAGTTCTTATTGTATTCTTCCGAAAATTTGGCTTGCTGGTAGACTAGAAACTAGAGATGAACATAGGGCTCTTCCATGACTGTTTCAGTAAGTACCTAATAATAATTCGTATACAAGAACTAGCCAAGTCAGACCTTAGGCTTCAATATATTATCCTAAGTTATAAGAAGAAATTATATTTTAAGTTGTTATGAAACATTTTATGTTAGTACTAAATTTTCAGGACTGACCGTTAAACTTGGCACCCATTTAGATCTCACATCTTTTGTCGTTGAAGTCAACAACCAAGGCATATTTCCTAATATTGAAGTTGGCTCTCACTTCACATATTTTATGTTTTTGATGAGATAATTTGTTACAATAATTTGTTATGATTAGTTATAATAAGTATAACAGGTACTTGGATTAGAATAGGAGATCGCTCGCATTATCTATATATCTATATATATAAAATTCAATTTCCTGACTGACTGACTGACTGTGATATCATGCACATAGATACGTTATACAGTGTAGGCATACACTAAGAAAGGATTTTTGGAAATTCCACCCCTAAGGGGGATGAAATGTTGTATCTGGAAAGTCCTTCATTTAATTTATTATTTAGGCTTATGGTCGGAAAGTAAAACAAATAAGCAAACACATATTTCGTATTTTTTCGAAAATCAACCCTTTAGAGGTTAAATGGTATAAATAAACCTAAAAAACGATATGGATGTCGGTATTGAGGTTTTATGGGATGACGATTGCAAAAATGGCATTTATTTCGATGTTTAACGCTGAACATGATTCAACCCCTAAAAGGTTGAAATAGGGGTGAAATTTTGAATGAAAAATCAGGGGGTAAAACAGACATTTCAACTTGAAACTTCGTAGGCTTACTTCTTAAATCAAATAGTGGCCCACCTGATGAGTCATTTGATCGACTTAAAATGGCTTTTATGGATGAAGGACCTTCAAAAGCAACCATCTACCGTTCATACCTAAAATAAAAAATCTGCTGGAAGGGATACAGGTTTTATCGCCGGAAGACGTGCTATCAGCGTTCGAGAAGGCCGTGGAAGAGGTGTCTGCGGCGGACTGGAAAAAATGTTCGAAAATTGGTTCAGACGCATGAAACTTTGTATAGAGGTCGGTGGAGAGTTCTTTGAAAAGATTTCATTAAAATATTTTATCCATACTTAGAAGTTTTTTAGTTTCTCAATACTTGCCGAGTGTCCCACGTAGGTAAGTAGGTATATAATTTTCAATAATGAAAATTGCATTGTGAATGAATACAAAAATACCTGATAAAAACCAAATTACCTACGCTACAGTTTTTCCTGGGAGTTGTCTAAGAAGGTAGTCTAGTCAATTAATTTATATGACTTTGTTTGGACTAGTTAGGAGACAAACATACCAAAAGTCCCTACCCCTCAATAACTTGCAAACACAGTTTATCTGATGAAAAAGCCCCCAAAAAGGCTTGTATAAATTGTCATTAAGAATATGTATACATTTTATTTTATTTTTACAATCTTAGGAAAGCTTACAGCTAGGTGGGATTACAAAAAGTACTACTTACCTAACTTAAATATTGAAGGCCAATTACAAGCTTCCAATTATAACAACACATACACACACTTACACACACTCACACTCACACACACACACTTACACTTATAACATACTTACATACATTATGCTAATTTGTACCTCTGAAAAGTTACACCACTTTAAAATTTTCGGCACTAGAGGGAAATGGTCGAATGACTTTCAGGAATGAACTGAGCTCAGTGGCTTTGTATCATTTTCACATTGTTTCTACGTTTTAAGTAGTTTTCGCTGTGTGCAAAAATCACGTTTTTGAAAATATACGCTTTTTTTGGAGCTCAGAGCTAGACAACTATTGGGAATAGCAAAAAATGTATAGGACCAAAGTTGTAGAAAATTTCATCGGCTTTCAGTCCGGGTCCGGTCTTAACTGGACTAAACAAAGTCCCGAAGTCAAACTTTCTGTTTTCAACCTTTCCATCTAGATAGACCCACCGTATGAGCACTCATTTACTGAACTAAAGTGTCTCATTGGCTTGCATTTTTTTCTGAAGCTCTTCGTTAATCTGTTGTCATCAGTTTCGAGAAGGCTTGCTCAAAAAACGTTAGCACAACAAGTGGCGGACAGTGGTGTGTTTGCACAGGCGGTTAGCGGGCCGTTGTTACCGCGATGCCCGAGTGGCACCGGACAAACACCGGGATGATTCTACTGGAATTGACGAGACACGCATTTTGCGGGGGTGGCCAGGTTTATGTCTGGCATTGGGACATGATTAACTTGTAATCACCATCATCATTTCTGCCGTACAACGCGACACCCATTACTGGACATAGGCCTCAACCAAGGATCTCAACAACGATCGGTCCTGCGCTGCATGCATCCAGCGGCTTCCGCGATCTTGACCATATCGTCGGTCCACCTTGTAGGGGCTTGCCTACGGAACGTCCTCGTCCGGTTCGCGGTCGCCATTCGAGAACCTTTTCGCCACAACGGTTCTCGGTTCTCCGCGCTATATGTCCCGCTCACTGCCACTTCAACGATGCAATCCTTCGAGCGATGTCGATTGTTTTAATTCTCCTGCGGAGATCATCATTTCTGATTCTATCGAGCAGGGGGGAGGGATTAGCTTATTAGTCAATTAAAATAGAAGACATAGGTACGAGTATTATTAGAGTTGGCTTGGCTTTATTGAGAGATTACATGTACAAACAATTGTACATAGTAGGTACCTACTTAAAACACTAGTGCTCAAACTACTAAAGTTTGGTATTGGGACAATGACATTGTTCCAATTGTATGCTATATGTAAGGTATCCAATATGTATTTATAACATACTATATAAGACCACATTTTTTACAAAGATAGGTATATTGCCAGTACCTAAATAATTGAAGATCCAAAAATCAATGTCCCATTGAACAATAACGTTCGTAACGTAGGCAAGGTTTCATAAATTCTAGTCAAGTGCCGACCAATTTACTCATCAAGTAATGTCATAGAATTTGGTGATAATGATTAAAGTCACACAAGAAGTATTTTTTTAAATAGATGATGATATGGCACTAGCTGTTCCCCTGGGAATATCGGTATGAAACGTAGCCTATTGCACTCGGGAATTTCATTTTATTTTATTTCAAATCGGTTACAGTAGAGCCATAGATTACCTCGAACATCCATACAAACTTTACCTCTGTATATTATTTTATTAGTGTGGATGAATCTCTCCTGTCCTACCCTACACTACATTATAGCCAGCCTACAGTTTGCATTGTATGAGTAAGCTGTGTGCTCAAGGCGCACAGTAGCCGTTGCGCTACCTGTGCTACGCCATACCTGCACCCAGAGCACACAATCCTTATCATATCTCCCATAAAAATACTAGAAAATCCCCAGGTAAATACCATAAAGGGTTCTGATCAAACAAACCGAAACAAGCACCTATGCTATAAAAAAAATTAAGCGTCTTGAACACGCCGATTACGTTTTTATAAGTATTCTTAGTAAATTAAGTAAGTAATCTTTACACAAAGGATTTACTGAAACGGTGTATTTCATTAGTACTTAAGTACCTACTTACGTACGTAGGTACTTAGTACTACATACTTATCTACTTATAAAAATTATGGGTCTGTTCAAACTTAAATAATTTAAATTTTATAAATTTTATGTAATTTTAAAAATACCTTATATTAATATGTAATAATATCTAGAGAATTTCATGTCGAATAAGTTTTTGTGCAAAAATGTGGAAATTCAGATTTCAGTTTTTTATAGCACAAATTAATAATTACTTATCCTAAAGAATAATATTTACGTTAGTATTATTTTTACCTTAGGTACCTTTAAACCTAAGTTTTTAAAGAAGTCATTGCTATTTTAAATGTCCTTTTCATGACTATTAAACTTTTTATTTAATTAATGTTTCAAATTTTACGATTCCCTGACCGCAAAATTCGTTCAAAAACCTGAATATAAATCTTAGTCTGGGACATGTTTAAAGTGAAAAAAGTAACAGATGTCCGAAGCATGTTTAAGAGGGACTAATTTCCTTTGGGGATTTAAATATTTTTTAGCTTATTTTGTGAGGAAACAAGAGTAGAATGCCACCCACGTCGCGGGACGGGAATAGGCAACGACGCGAACGGTTCGGCGTGAACTTCGTTGTTTGTGCATAAGAGCCTTAATAACACAGCTATTACAATAAGAAATGTAAATTCAGTGCAAGCGCATACTAAATATGCTGCTCACACTTAAATGACTACTACGACTTGACAATAATCGTAAAATGTAGAGGCCAGTATTCGAGTACAGGCGGAGTACCTTACCTACTCGATTTACAATTAAGTACTTATTTATCAGATATTTGGAAAAAATCTAAAGGTTTTCTAGTTTGGATGTTTTGTTTGATCTTACCTACTCTTACTAATAATATATAAAATACTAGCGGCCGCCCGCGGTTTCACCCGCGTGGTTCTCGTTCCCGTGGGAATATCGGAATAAAAAGTAGCCTAAGTTACTCCTTATGACATCAGCTACCTGCCAGTGAAAGTTCCGTCAAAATCGGTCCAGCCGTTTCATAGCCGGAACATACAGACAGACAGACAAAAATTGTAAAAAATGTTATTTTGGTATATGTACCGTATATATTTTATAATCATATGCATGTAGTAAAAAGCGGTTATTTTAATATTACAAACAGACACTCCAATTTTATTTATTTGTATAGATGAAAGTTCAAATGTTTGTTACTCAATCATGGCAAATCGGCTGTACGGATCTGGATGAAATTTGGCACGGAGTTAGTGATTTTTATCTTAGGAAAATATCTCATTTTCGCAGGAAAATATCGTCTAGCTCGGGCGGGCAAAGCCACGAGCGGAAAGCTAGTTCCATATGATTTAAATTTGATTTCTAAAAACGTGGATTATCCTATGTCAGTAACGAAAACCTAATAGAAATTACAGTATTATTTATTCTGTGTACCGCTTTAATTTCAATGGCGATTATGGCGATCATTAAATTTTGCATAATATTGGCTATGTTTTTTTGTACCGTGCTCTGCTGCATTCGTTCAACACATGAAACACATGAAAGCTATGCGCGAGTAGATACCTAAACGTGCGTCCACACTTGTAACATTTTGGCGTGTCCGAACACCGTGTCTTTATCATGCATCGCTAGTTTTGTTGGGCATGCGCTGTTATGTGGTTATACTGTGGCAAAGAGAAAATGTATTATTGCAAAATGGAAAATGAAGTATTTTAATTTTTAGTTTTTTTGCATTCACAATGCAATTTTATTACTGAAAAATGGAAAATGAAGTATTTAGAAAAAAACGACCCGTCTCACAATCAGCTCCGATGGGACTCGAACCCACGACCTTTCGCTTTCCGGGCGACTGCTCTAACCAATCCGTAGCTTAGTGGTGGTACGATATTAGTATAATTAAATATTTTAATTTGTTTCTGTAATTTTCCTTGCTGTATTTTTGCTAATGTTTAGAGATGAATGTCATCCAACGTGAATTGTCTTTCAGCGAAAAGGTCATTCTGATAGAGAGGGAAATGAAGAGATGAATAATAATAAATAAATAAAAATTATAAAGACACTGTATTCGGACACGCCAAAATGTTACAAGTGTGGATGCACCTTTAACACGACAACTCGCCTTAACCACCGTAACACTCAAACATTAGCAAATGTTTGACACACCGAAATAGTAACTAAACTACTACATATAGCTAGAGCAGTAATTATTGCTAATTGGATACCTAGTTTATTTCTTCAAGCATAAACAAAAGAGCAATCAATCTTCAAATATTAAATACTTGCTTACAAAATACACCTGCCCATGGAGGTACATTAAATTGTATTCTTCTCATTTTCACTTGTGTGTGTGTGTGTGTGTGTGTACTAAATAAATATATAAACTTTTTCAATTACTTATTTCAAAGTTTATGTAATCACGTCCCACGCCACGACTCTGGCCATAAAATAAAACAAATATGTAATAAGTGTCCTCAATACTTGAATCACGTACAACTGCCTGAAATCCGCGTAGCAGTAGGTAAATGTACAGATAGCAGCACCTAATTTTACCACCAAGACACTGAAAAAACTTGACGCGATTTCGAATTTAATTTGCAAGGCGTTATGGCTTGAAATAAAATTGAGAGATTTTATAGACTACCTGAAGCGCTGCTGACTGTACACACAAAACAATTTCAAATAATGACACACCAATTATTGTTTTATTCCGGGGTAATATGATTCCAAGAGATCCGGTTGAAGTGTTGTTATTTAAACAGAATTTGTAATATTATAATGATATTATCAGTTTCAGTACACGAAACAGTAAAATTTAAGTTTTATATTTTAAAAATCCTATTTTTGGAAAATCATTTTCAATTCATATTTCTTTGCAGATTCTCATATTCAACGTAGTCCAGTTCATCCACTGGCTTTTATAGATCGACACTTAAAGCTAAATAAACCACTAGGTAATTAAATCTGATGATGATGATGATAGAACTTTATAAAACGTAAGGTAAGGTTCCTTAAAAGATTTTGTGATAAGTAGATCTATTCTTATTCTGGATTATATACTGTACCTACAAAACCCAAAAAAAGAACTTTTAACCTCTATCAAATATTTTCGCTCACATAATTACTTATTGTCCATTATAATAATTCCACTGTCAAAACGTCTCGCTGCCATAAAATTAAGATGAGCCGTTTAAATCCAATAAAAATAAGTTTAGAGGTATTTATAACGTATGTCCGCCTAATTTACGGCATTCAATAAATTCTTATGTTAAACTTATTACTATCTGCCAATATGATTGTCGAAGATTTCGTTCGGTTAAGGGTCATCAAATTCCAACGGTTGGTATGGGTGTCCAGATTTAAAACATGCGGCTGCGCAGGCAATTCCCTTTGACCGTGGTTTTTAAATTAAGAGGGTTCGTATTATAAAAATAAAAGCATGCGACGATAGACATGCGAAATTCGTTAACAAACAAACGACTCGGATGACAGACATATCCCTTATTTCATTATTAGCATCTAAATTAAGAGGCTTGTAGAAATGTTTCATTTTGTTTTGTATCCTGTGTAAAAATAAATAATTAAATGAGAATAACTTTTCCCGCTGCCAATTCTGTGTTCATTGGTCTGCGTAGAGGACAAATATTCTGTAATATTGATTCCGAGCATGATTATGCTATAATAATAATAAATAATATTGGAAACCATCGCATAGGTACTACATTGTTTCGATACCCACTGTAGTAGTAGAGCACTAGTATTATGGAAATTGGAAACAACGACGGGTATTGCCACATACACCCAGACGTGAGGAAATATTGAAAAGTTAGTTTTCAATATTTACCCGACCGGGAATCGAACCCGGGACCTCTACTCAAAAAGGAATTGGAAAGTGCGTACACCACTCGGCCACGGAGGTTGTCGATTAAACATAATCAGAACATGAAGTTGAATATATACCTACCCATATTTTGGCCTAAGAAAGTCTACTGGGAACAAAATTCCCATTTGGCTATATAGTAACTCTATTGGGAAGGAAAATCCCATAAGTACTACTGGTAAAACTACTCGGTCAGACTACGGGAATAGCGGCTTTTTTAAACAACACCAAATTTTCAACCACATTCGTAATTAAAAGAGCTTGAATACAAAATACAAAAATAATTTCCTTAAAAATTTAAGTACCTACCTACTAACAGATGATGCCCCTTATCTATTGGAATTAAAAACAATTAATTTACCTTTTTACAAGCTTTTATTTAACTTGCAGTGTGTGTATGTATGTCCGTTCGGGTCTAATCGTACAAGCTAAATTTGACCAACTTCGCAGTGTCCGATTGAGCATACAGGTTTGGTTTGGATGACAATATAGTATTTAAGTACAGTTAACAAAAAAGCTTGTTTAACACTATAAGTACAGGCGGACATTAATTTTTATGAACACTTTATGACGTGACGTGAGCAATAAAAGGCGTCGCTCTGAATTATTTAAGCAGTGATTTGGAGGTGTTTAAGGGAAAAGATTTGGAATATAAAAAAAACAACAAAAATCCAAGTTTTTACTGAAACTTATTTTAAATTTAAAATAGGAAATAAGCTTATGGTCAGCAAAGGAAGACATCAGACAAAACAGAAACGACAAACACTAATCAAATCTTTAAAAAAAAGTGTTTTTGAAGGTATGTTTACCTACTGCTTTAATTTAGCAGGACACATGTTACAATAATAAGAAAGGATACTTTACGTGTAATATTATAGTAAGTATTCTTTGAAAAGGATTTGCGACAAATCTGGTTTTCAAAAAGTTTTTAGAACCTATTGTTTTAGTTGGTATGTATAATTCTGTAATTTAGCAGGATGCAGCCATAATTTATTTACCTATGTTTCAAAATTAAGCAACTCCTTAAAACTTATTTTAATAGGATTTTCCAAATATCTTTCTATAACACCTCCAAATCACTGCTGAAATAATTCAAAGCAACGCCTTTTATTGCTCAAGTCACGTCATGAAGTGTTCATAAAAATTAATGTCCGCCTGTATAGTGTTAATGAACGAATCGTAAAATGCGGCGATTATTTGGAGTGCGCCGAGGCATAAGGTATATAATAAGCGGGTCTATGTTTAGAGCGACCTGGGTGGTCCGCCCTGAGATATCGCTGCTCGAATGAAATTGAAATAGCGAGAGCGACAGGTCCGCATTAGGACGCCGAGATTTAAAGAACGGTCACGGTGACTACAAAATATATTTGACCGCATTAAATTTTGAGTTTAAATGCTGTTAATTAACCGAATTAGAGACATAGGTAACAGTAGACGTAGCCAAATTTCTTTAACGCGATTATGTACCTAAAAGTGTGTAGGTACTACTATTGATTTGAACTTGTTATGGTTTTTTTTTTGTATATAAATTACGAAAACATATGGGTGTTCATTGTGAAAGCTTATGGTAGATATCTACACATGAACAATTTTTAAACACTGCACAAGTTTTTAAGATCGACTCTGAATCGGTAAGTGAAGCAACTTTCTCCTTGAAACATGGGCCGAAGCATCGAAATTTTTTGAAAATATATGACTTCTGATTTGCTCATCCTGGACTGAATATTTTTTTTCTTTTTTTTTCTTCCGGGTCCCATCTTATATTGTATTTTGACAGTACGTAGAGTTTATTTCTCTTTTAAACATCGAAAACCGCATAAGAAACATAAAAAATGCAATAGTAACAAAAAACAATGGGGGTAGTCCCAAGAGCTTCTTAAAAAGCTCCCGATCATCGTTGAGAGGTACTCCACAAGGGCTTTGCGTATCTCAGCAGTAAAGAATGCCAAAAAGCTGTATGCCATGTCTACTAGATTTGAGTTAGTAAGTATGCTAATTCACTCTCGGAAAACTAGCACAACTTATCGATAATGGAGGCATAATATTACCGGTCATGGTTTATGTCGTTAAGATTTATTTAACGACGACTTCGTTGGCCGAGTGCTGTACGCACCGGTTTTCAAGATACCGCTATCTCTGGAGGTCCCGGGTTCGATTCTAGTTTTGAAAACGAACTTTTCAACATTTCTTTGTGCCCCCTTTTGAGTCAATTGCGCTGGGTTGGGTCCCCCAGAGTTATATCTTTAACCGTTTCCGAGACACGTTTTTGCTAAATTCACTCCTAGTTGATTAACTAATGAAGCCTTGTTAATGACACCTCGACGCTAATGATACACATTCGAGTTTATGTTTTGATGTTTCTCCTTAATTACATGATCCTAATCACCTTTCCCGATGCTTCTCATTAACTAATCGCCCATGGCTATGCGTTTCTTTTCTTGCAATGCTCTGTACCTATCTATTTAGCATACCTACCAATACTTTTAATTGTAATCATGGAAATTATTCTTCTTTGAAAGCTCTTCAAAAAACTCGTTCAGAGATTCGCTGTCCGGTCTTTTTCTCTTCTGGATAGGGTATGGAGTCGAAGATGCACCCTCGTCATCATCAGATGTCGGATAGTAATAATGTTTTTAAGTGTTTTCTTCGTAGTCAACGGTGGTGTGGTCGCCAAAGCAAGATGTGAGCTACAATGAATACAAAGAATAGTAAGTAAGTACAACAATAATAATGTAAATCAGCATTATGGAATACACTAGCTGGAGGTTGATAGTTACAAACAAGTCACAAAATCAGAAACAAAGTATAAGGAAAGTATGTAAAATATAATACTCACATCCATGGTTGTCTTGTCTTGACGTGAGCAGTAAGTCTACGTTTTCGATGGTGGTAATTTTTATAACACTTTGTTAGGAAATGCTACGATGCGATCGTTCTTATACTTAGGTACCTAGTACTTAAGCTACTAAAGTTTGGTATTGGAACAATGTATGTGTTTGTGTTCAATATTTAATGCTACCTGCCCCGCCCTGGCTTCGCACGGGTAGCGCCATCTATAAATTTTAAAATTTTTGCAGCCGGAAGTCCGGCACTGAAAGCATTTCTTAAAAAATCGAAGTGGGGCTACTAAGACTTGACTAAGACATATGGGGTATCATATCATATAAAAGAGCGCTGCTTGCATATTCTCATTTGTTTTTTCTTTTTTTTTAGAAGTTTGCAAAGAAAAAAAATCAGAAATAATTTTATGTAGGTAAGTAATAGAAGTTTATGTAAAGATTACAGGAAAAATAAAACTAATTAAGTATGTCTCTAAATAGTATACTTTTTCAGAAATCATCAACAAAAATTAATTAGTTCCACTGTCGGTCAAGAGATCGCATTGACCTAAAAGTGCAATATTGTACACCGCAAATTCTCTGACGAATATAGACTCGCCGATGAAAACATTTTCACGTTTTATTTACTTATTTATATTTATGATGGTACGGAGCCCTCGGTGCGCGAGTCCGACTGGCTCTTGACAGGTTTTATTATATAAGGTCCTTCTTAAATAGTGCACATAATTTTAAGGGGTCAATGTAGGTACTCATGCATACAAACAACTTTTACTATGGTACCAACATTGATAACGCGAAAAAAAAACAGCTGTTCCATGGAAAATTTTAAATCGAATAGATCCAAATGTATGGAACAGCTGATTTTTTTTTCGCGATTTCGATGTTGGTACCATAGTAAAAGTTGTTTGTATGCATGAGTACATTGACCCCTTAAAACTATGTGTACTATTTAAGAAGGACCTTATATAAATAGATTTTATTCCTGAGTTCAGGTCTGTGCGTGCGGTGCAGATTTATCTGGTGTCAGATCGGATCTAGCGCATGCGCAGCGGCCGGTGTCGCCGCGACGCGTACACGCCGCGAACTAGCAAACCGTGCTCGACTTATGAACGACAGAATGCCCAAGAGAAACCGAGTTATGGCTTTCCAATGTTCAGCCGACCATTTCCGTTAACTGTTGTTCTCGTCAAACAGATTATAAACGTTTACTGACAGAAAATAAAAACACATTAAACTTTATACTTTTATTACTTCTACCCACATTTAAAAGGAATGCGTTGAGGAAATGGTCCTACATCTATAGTATGAATCACTATGTAGGTAGGTAATGAAATGCATCCAACGACTTGCCTATTCGAAGAAAATAATTCTAAGCATAAACTTTGATTGATTTGCCCTTCGACTTGTAAAATTTATGAAACAAAATCACTGGAACGGTCATTCTCGGAACGGGCGCACCCTATCATTAGGTACGCGTTTCTATTTACCATCCATCGGCTTCCTCATATGCGAAGCTGAGCGCTCGCTATAATTACCTTGTTTACGATCCTAGGCAGAGCCTCTAAAGCAAAGCCTACTATGACCTTCTGAGAAATAAGGGCAGTTAGCGAGTCGTGGTTACAACAACGTTGTCAAAGTAGACCACCCGCGACGCTCTTTGTCACGCAAATTCGTAAGTTATGCTGACCATGTCAGGCCTTGAGCACTTAACACTAACATTATTATGCTGTCTCACTGTTGTATTTAAACCGGTATTGACGTCATGCTTTTGTTTATAAACGATTCATATGCAATAATAACTTGCAGGAGCATGGAACTTAACTAATTTGTCATCATTTAAAATTCATTAATTTTAGACTGCTCATATAATTTAAATTGATAGCGACCGCCCACGGTTCTGAGTTAGGTACTTATACATACGTAGCAATACGTTTTGTCGTAGGTATAGTAGTTCTAAAAATCTAAACACCTTAGTCCCGATATAATTTAGTAACACTTTCCTGTGAATAAACACAAAATATTATAGTTAATTCAAATTATTCATATTATTATGAAGATATAATAACAAAAGAAGTACGTTGGAAATAGGTATAGTACCTACCTATGGAATAAAACGTAATCTTTGCTATAATAAAGCTGAAGAAATTGTTACAGAAAACCAGTCAACGCGGACAGAGTCACCCGCGGCCGGATTATTCAAATGCAAACCTTTAATTTAGCAAGGCCATACCTACTCCACCCTAAAGCTGACCCCATGTACTATACCATGAGATGAAACTTTAATCACTACTGGTCATTTGTTAAAATTATTTTAGGCAGAAAAAATAGAACTTACCGTTTCAAATTTACTAAGCGAAAACTCGATTTATTTATTCTTCAACGAACAGCGAATTTTGATAATTTCATGAAATACGACTATTTCATAAAATGATTAATTCAATTTATCTGACGATGACATTACCAACACTGTTGAGTGTTGTTTTGTAAGAGACTCGTGTGGTAAGAGTTCTAAACGGAGTAAGGCTCCTCCACGCCATGTCCACACGATGACGTATAATTTTTATTATCTTTTTTTTTGACGGCGGGAATGTTTTTGAACGCGCGTTCTAGAGCGCAACAAGTAATCGCAGTTGGAGAGTATCTACGCTGCGCAGTAGAGTAGTCACAGGAACGGGCGAGTGTGCAGGAAAAAACAAATAAAAGATTTTATTATTTGATGTCATCTATTATCTATATATATAAAATTCAAAGTCCTGACTGACTGACTGACTGACTGACTGACTGACTGACTGAGATATCAACGCACAGCCCAAACCGCTGAACCTAGAGACTTCAAATTTTGCACATAGATACGTTATACAGTGTAGGCATCCACTAAGAAAGGATTTTTGGAAATTCCACCCCTAAGAGGGTGAAATAGGGGATAAATGTTTGTATGAAAGTCCGTCAGTTTTGAAATTAGGATCTTCAAATTTTGTATTTAGGCTGGCAATTGAAAATTAATATTTACCTGTGTCAGCGTTTTTGACAATTCCAGCCCCGAAGGGGTGAAAAGGGGGATGAAATGTTGAATCTGGAAAGTCCTTCATTTAATTTATTATTTAGGCTTATGGTCGGAAAGTAAAACAAATAAGCAAACACATGTTTCGTATCTTTTCGAAAATCAACCCCTTAGAGGTTAAATGGGATAAATAAACCTAAAAATCGATATGGATGTTATTGAGGTTTTATGGGATGACGATTGCAAAATTGGCATTTATTTTGATGTTTAACACGCTGAACATGATTCAACCCCTAAAAGGTTGAAATAGGGGTGAAATTTTGAATGAAAAATAAGGGGTAAAATAGACATTTCAACTTGAAATTTTGTAGACTTACTTCTTAAAACAAATAGACAACCCATTTTGTAGTTTTCCGAAAATCAAACCCAGGGGGTAAATAGAGTATAGAAACCTAAATCATCTTAAGTAGGTACCCTAAAAGTTCTTGGTACCTAAGCTACTCAGAACTAACTTTTTGATTGTGAAACAGACACTTATTATTTACTAGCTTCCGCCCGCGACTTCGTCCGCGTGGATATTCGAGAATATTAATTTATTATAATTTCATAAAAATCCGATCAGCCGTTTTTACGTGATTAGGCGGGTCCTCCTTCACCAAGCGAGCAGCCTCGCGCGAGGCAGAACGTTTGCCACGTGCGGCGGGCCTCGCACGAGGCTGCTCACTTGGTGAGGGAGGACCCGCCTAATCACGTAAAAACGGCTGATTGGATTTTTATGAAATTAAAACAAAGAATACTTTTTATCCTGGTTATTTGTCCCCTTACTATTTTCTTGAATGTCCACGCGGACGAAGTCGCGGGCGGAAGCTAGTCAAATATAATTCACAAAATATACACTATATGTTAACTATCTTCTAAGATTAAATTGGATTATTAATTTGGACAATATTATACAACGAGGCAGTCAAGGGGAATTGACAACAAGAGTGAGCGCTGTCATTCGTTGTTTTTCATAAGCAACTAAGAATAGCAAAGGTTTGTATTCATACAGCCAAGTAATTAATAGATAATATTTCTAACACTTCCCCTTATTAATTACTTATTTATAACACACATGCAGGAAGTCATAAAAATTCAAAATACAGACTGAATTGCAATTATCATTGAAATAAAATTCAAACCTATACATAAACAAACAACATAAACATGCATGACATTTTGTTAAGAATTCATGACTCAGTATTCATAATATTAATCTCATTCATACAAAATTTATGTTTCACAAAACTCAAAGGTTTAGTTAGTACATCTGCAATCATCTCTTGTGTTGACAAATACTTTACATCTGCAAAATTATTTTGAATCAAATCTTTGATATAATGATATCTTAAATCAATATGTTTAGTGCGTTTATGACAATAATTTTTCGATTCCAACAACTTTAACGCACTTTGGTTATCATTATATAAAATAATGGCAGGTGCTCTTTTCAATATTTCATTAAGAAATTTTTTTACAAAACATAAGTCTTTGCAAACGTCGTTTATGGCTAGATACTCTGCCTCGGTGCTCGACAGAGCTACACACTTTTGTTTACGGGCTTCCCAATTTATCGTATTATTACCAAGTTTTACAACAAATCCTGTGTACGATTTTCGATCAACAATATCGTTAGCCCAATCGGCGTCGGTAAATGCAGTAATATCTAAGTTACCAGTCTTATAAAAACATAAGCCATAACTTAAGGTCCCTGCTAGGTACCTAAGAACACGCTTGGCCGCGAGCCAGTGTGACATATTAAAGCCGCAACAAAATTGACTTAGCTGACTACACGTGAATGCTATGTCAGGGCGAGTACATACAGCCAGATACATAAGGCCACCAATTAACTCACGAAACGGGTACATGTTATCATCTAGACAATCACCATTTGGTTTGTCTAATTTACAATTAAGCATCATAGGAGTTGATTGAGACTGATTTACATTTTTCCATACCAAAACGTGATAAAAGTTTCAGTATATAAGCTTTTTGATCCAATGATAAAATACCTTTAGATTTATCATGGCATACATTCATACCTAAACAAGTTTTAAGAGCACCTAGGTCTTTTACAATAAACTCCTGTTGCAATAATTTTAATAATTTGTTTTTAGTAACAGAACAATTACTGAACACATAGAAATCATCAACATATAATGCTATTAAAGTTAATTTATTATTACATTTACTAATATATACACATGGTTCACATTTGCTCTGTTTAAAACCATTTTTAGATAACAGCTGATGTACCTTTTGATTCCACATACGGCTAGCTTGTTTAAGACCATATATGCTTTTTAACAAGAAACACACTTTGCTATCATCAGAACTAAAACCCTCTGGTTGTTCCATGAAGATGTGCTCATCCAAATTTCCATTCAAAAATGCAGTTTCTACATCAAAATGACTGATATCTAAATTTAATTCATTTGCTAAAACAAATAAAGTTCTAAGTGTACTATGCCTTACTACTGGTGAAACAGTGTCACCATAGTCTATGCTTTGCTGTTGAGAGAATCCATGAGCTACCAAACGAGCTCTAAAAGTATTGTTACCATGACCATTCTTCTTAATTCTAAATACCCACTTACTTTTAACGACATTTTTATCGAGTGGTCGGTCGACTAGTTGCCAGACGCCATTTTTTATAAGAGCGTCATACTCCTTTTTCATAGCAAGTTGCCATTCTTCTTGGTGTGGTGACAACATGACATCTTTATAAGATAAAGGATCTACCTCATCTTGAACCATCAAAGAAAGATCATAGTCTATATACCTGGGTGGAGGCTTGCCGCGAGTAGAACGTACAGGACGCGCAGAATCAGTGACCAAACCGGGTACCTCAAGGTCGTCACTAGATGTCGCTTCCCCTCCAAGTGAAGACGGCTTAAGCTGAGATGAGCCACAGTTCAAACCATCCTGGTTTGGACTAGCAGCAGTGCCAGCATCCTCATCACAAGAACGATACTCCGAGTTCGCACCTGATTCTTTTCCTGTAATAGGTACAGCCAACTCTTTCTACTGAAGTCATCCGTGAAAGTCAGCATGTATTTCGCATTGCCCCAACTTCTAACCGGCATCGGTCCACAGAGATCGGAATGTATGAGCTCCTGCAACTGAGTAGCACGCTTGGCTTCACGAGAGGGATAAGCCTTTACAGCTTGCTTTCCTTCTAAACATGCCACGCAACCAGAAAGTTCTTGTTTATCATTCTGAAACATAAGAATATTGTTTTGCCGCAAAGTACACATACCTCCATAACTCATATGTCCCAGCCGTTTGTGCCAAACTTCAGCTGACACTAACAATGCACTCTGATTCTCCTGAACTCCTTTCTTCAGGGGATCTGAAGAGTACCCCAATGGCTGCGAAATAATTTTACCTGGTGTGGTGCTGTTGAGCTTGTAAACACCATTGAAATCACATGCATGACCTACTATCTTACCTGATACCTTACAGTTCCTATCTTTATAAAAATGACACCCTTTCTTATCAAAAACAATGACATAACCTCCCTTAACTAACTTACTAACAGAAAGCAAATTTGTGGATAATTTAGGAACGAGCAAAGCTTCAATTTCTATATTGCAAGAAGGAACAACAAATTTACCTGATCCTTCACAATCTAAATATTCATTGTTAGCAATTACTATGACTATTTTTAAAATTATTAAGTAAGTCTTTGTTCCTAGTCATATGATTACTGCAGCCGCTGTCAACAACAAAGTCATCTTGAGTGACGGAATACGCAGCATCAGTCACGATGAAAGCCTTCTCAATATTTTCTTTCTTCTGCTTTCTTAGCTTAAAACATTTGTTTCGCACGTGTCCAGGTTTGCCACAGAAATTGCAAACAATCTTTTTCTTGACAAAGTAAGCATTATCACTAGAAGTTGTCTCTTGTTTGCCGTTCTTGCGCATTTCTTCTTGTAAGAGACGTGTTCTGACAAACTCGCTTGTTAGGGAAGTGCTGATGCAGGCAGTTTCCAAGTTGCTCACTAGTACATCATACTCAGAGGGCAGCCCCGAGAGCAAAATTTCAGCCACCTCTCCGTCTTCAATGTTTTTTCCAATATCTGACAGTTGCGACACAAGCGTCATGACTGCATTAATATATTCTTGCATGTTATTATAGTTTTTGAAATCAATTCGATGCAGCTGTCGCAACAAAAGTACACGCCGGTACAGACCACGGTCCTCAAATACTGCTGCCAGTCTGTTCCATGCTTCTTTTGCGGACTTAGTATTCTGTATTTGAGCTGGGCCCATAACCTGTTGGAGAGTATCTACGCTGCGCAGTAGAGTAGTCACAGGAACGGGCGAGTGTGCAGGAAAAACAAATAAAAGATTTTATTATTTGATGTCATCTATTATCAAATATAATTCACCAAATATACACTATATGTTAACTAATCGCTTGGTGTCCCGTCATAACGTATTCCGCGCAAGTCAGAAGGCTGTAACTTTCCTAGACTTGCCAGACAATGTGGCTAATGAACGTGTGGCCAAAACCGTCGCCTGCGTGACACAATTGCTAATATGTTGTCAACTTTGAGAGTCTTACAAATTAATTTAAGTACCTACATACTGAATTTTTGGATTCGTTTTCTGTATCCACAAAACGTGAGTAGCGCTTCTACTATCAGCCGCACCTTTACTTGAACACCTAGGTGAACCAGAGGTACAAAAAGTTAACCGTGGAACATCTAGGTGAACCAGGGGTATAAGAAGTTAACCGTAGAACACCTAGCTCTAGCTAGGTGAACCACCGGTACAAAAAGTTAACAGAGGAACACCTAAGTGAACTACTTAGGTGAACCACGGGTCTGAAAGGTAACATCATACCAGGGGGCCAAGTCTGCTAACGTTAAGTCACAATCGTGTCTCAATCGTGTTTCAATTGTAGTTCAGTTATAGTACGTGCTCTTTAAAACACTAGTTACAAGAATTATGACAGTATAATGTACTGTGAATGTAGTGTGTGGTGTGACCATCAGTAGTTTTGTGAAAAAAGTACACATTTCTTGTTACTAGTGTGTAAAAAAGCGCTACAACTGAACTACAATTGAAACACGATTGAGACACGATTGTGACTTAACGTTAGCAGACTTGGCCACCTGATGTTAAGTAAAGATGCGACTGATCGTAGAAAAGACTCCCGGACTCCTCAACCACTGAAGAACTAACTACTTATCTCTAACTGCTGGAACACAACAACATCAATGTCATGGCGTCAGACTTAGAAACGATTGTATTAACGACGCAGCAGCGAGGGGTTGTGATGTGAGCTTGATATCTCTATCCGGAATATTTTTTCATGTTATGCCCATATTGTGTTTGTTTTGTGTCCGAGTATTATAATTAATTTAAACAAAATACCTACATATCTATACATAACTGACATGAGTTATAGATACTATAATATCAAAGAGTCAGTGATAGGCACGGTCGGCCAAGATAGGGTATATCACTCTAAGGCTGAAGATCATTCGCGCGTCATAGAACAACAGGGTTGATTTTCCCATGCAAAATTCTTCTTATGTACACACGAATTTTTGTCAAAACTGGTAGACCACTATCTTATTGGCCGACCGTAGGTAGGTACATACAAGTGCCTCAAAGTTGCTTATCTCCGTATAATATCAGCAATGTTTTGATGCAGATTGCTACAAAAGAAGCTTATTTGGAAACGATGTTTAGTTAAATTCTGTGCATGTGTTCACTAGGAACAATGCAGTGAACGATGCATCCGGCAGAGGTGTTGCCCTTTGAATAAATTAACTAGTTCATTAGGACTATGGACCCAAAATACAGACGTACCTACCTATACCTTCCTGTCTGTTGAGTCCAAAATAAAGGCTGACGCATAAACAACAAGATGAATACCAACACAAAAAGAACAGCAGAAGTGTTGCAGTGTTTTGTGAATTCAACATCATCCATTAACATTTGAACAACATGTCATGTTGCCGCCGCGCCCGCGTCCGATCCATCAATGTCTTGATGCACTGTCACTGCAAAAATGACAATGTACAAAATGTTGGATAAATGGAACAAAACATGGGCAACCTTTTAAACATACTTGAAGAAGCTATCAAAAAAACCGATTTAAAGTTAAGCACACACAAGGGAATGGAAAACTGCATGCAAACTGTGACGTGGCGGTACAGTCACTCATTTAACAGAAAAAATATTAGCGAGTTTTTTATTTAATTTAATTTCTTAGTTCTCCCTTGTTCCAATTTGGTAATAAAATCTTAGATATATTTTTTGTACAGTGACTGTGTATTGTAGCGTTGATCAATTGTGACAAAAGTCTCAAATCTCTTTAGCCAATAATCTCTAAGTTATGCTTAGCTTATGATCTAATGAATCATCAGCACTTAAAAGTCGTCATAGTATATTTTATGTGGCATTTAAATTAATTCCCACTTCAGACGAAAATCATATTCATCACTCATTCTTCGTGCATCACATTCAATGAAAATATTTGTGTAGCCGGTTCAACAGTTGCTGATTAATGAAATAACGTCAATTTATTAACGTTTTGCCAACAAAAGCTCAAAACGAGGTAGTTTTAAAATATTTCCTTTATTCCGATATTAAAGCAGATCACGATCGACCGTCGGTCGTAATGGCCACTCATAAATAACTAAAGTAACTAAAGTTATCATTTTTCAATGTTCTGCTTTCATCAGAGATAGGATTCCCGAGGTTGGGATTAAGCACTCTTTATGTGGCTACCGCACACGATCGCGCGCTCGCGAAACTCATTCATCAGGCGAGATTGATTGCAACTGTCAAAACGGTAATGGCGGCGAGTGGCGGCCATATTGGTCCCGATGAATGCACCTAAGCCAATATTAATGCTTGTTATTGATGAGCCCCAACCTAAGTTCACGGTTGCTTATTAGATGTGTAATTTATTAAACATTGTATACGCGTTTAGAAGCGGCTAAATAAGCGAGCTATAAACGCTCGTTAGCGGCCAAGATGGTACAGGCGTATACAAACTGAATTAGCAAAACATATTTTAACATTTGTCAACAACGGAAAAATCGATCGAAGTTTACATGTAATAAAGTCGTATAAACATTTAATAAATAACAAAAACATAGATTAACTTTAATTTATCTAAGTATGATTTTACATGTGGTAATTCCCGCTTCTCGCTGCTGAAGAAAGCGTCTTGCATCCATGATCTTCAACTAATAGAATCTTCTGATTCACAAAGTAGAACACAATAATGATAAAACAAATATAGCCAAGCTTAGTAATTGTTTGGTTTCACGTGCTATGAAATTCAGCATGTGAAACCAAACAATTTTTATTTCAAAATAAAAAAAAAACAACATTGATGCACCGGACTGTACCTAGAGATCCTAGTATATTAACGAGGAGATAGCGGTAATAAATCCAATTGATTCCGCATCTCTTATTCAATCCCTATGAATCATCGAGTCTGTGTATAATATTGTATGAGTTTACTTTAATTTACACCCTTAGAAATTGGTTGATTTGATAAATTGATCTACTTACGGCCAGAATTAATAATCAATCCACAGATAGGGATAGGCATGATTCAGATTAGTTGCTATGCAACGTTCAACATAGAATTAACTACAGTTGCCTGGGTGTTGACAGTTGCCTGGGTGTTGACAGTTGCCTATCTGTGGATAGATTATTAATTCTGGTCGTTAGTCTAGTAAAATAATAAAATATACAATGTCTGCGATATATTTAAAATCACAGAGCACAAAAAAGATGGTAGAAGTAATAAATGTCTGGGTAGCGCGTGGAAACCCTTTGCTCAAAACAGCAAACCCTCCATACAATTTAGCTTTGAATTTCTTAGTTGTCATTGCAACTAGCTCTTTTTTGCTTCCACACTTCATTCAGTACAAAATATGTGAAATATTATGCTCCTTCTAACATCTTTCTTGTGTTCTGCGAAATAAACAATAAAACAGTAAACTCTGTTCAACGAAAGTAAATAAATAAGTTTTTAGTAAAATTTCATTTTTATGGCAAGCTTTTTTGCTGATTGTACTTCCCAATATTATTACTATTGTATTGTCATCTGAACCAAACCTGTACACAAAATTTCAGCTCCATCGGACACTAGGAAGTGGGTCAAATTAAGCTTGCAAGATTTGTCCCCCACTAACTAACATACTAACTAACTAACATGGCAGGTAAATATAAGTTTTAGCAAAAATTGTATTTTTATGACAAACTTTTTCGCTGATTGTACTTTAATATTGTATTGTCATCTTAACCAAACCTGTATACAAAATTTCAGCTCTATCGGACACTGGGAAGTGGGTCAAATTAAGCGTGCAAGATTTGTCCCCTACTAACTAACATACTAACTAACTAACATGGCAAGTTAATAAAAAGCTTGTCATATTATGATACGTATACGAACAGCGTTACTGTCGTGGCTTGATTATAAACTGTATGCCATGTTTCGTGGTAAGAGGTACGCAAGTATATTGATGATTTGATGTACAATAACGAGCAAACAACATAGAACTTTGTCACATTGAAGCGTTCCGAAACTATGCCCATAAAGGTATGCCCAAATAGAGTAAGGCTGATATACGGCTGCCAGTAAGTGAAAACGTCCGACGAGCGACGGTTAGAAAGAGAGATCGCGGTACCTTAACTGTCCAGTCTCTGCTTGTTTGTCTCTTATCTGTCGTGCTCGTGCGCGAATCTCTATTCGCGAAACTCTTATTCTGTGCCAAAAAAATTATTTAATGTTGTAATATGACATTGTCCTATGTTGTTTACATTGCTCATGAGCGTGACTACATATTTGAGGATGATGAATTTTTGTAGCACCGCCTCCTGATTCACGAACCATCAGAAACGGAATCGGAATCGTATTCTGTGCTTTGTCTTTGTCTATTCTATAGTGAGTGACAGAGACAGTGCATACATTCCGCTGTCGGGAGCGTTTCCGACGGTTCGTGAATCAGGGGGCTGAATGGAAAAGCTATAATTCTTTAAATTCAATTCCGTTCTTTACTATAATAAGGAATAATAATTAAAACCAAACATAGGATTGGACAACTTTATTATTAGGTACTAAAATAAAAAATCGCCAATTTGAAACAAGTGGATCGTCTCATGCGATACTACCTAACTACAAGAATATACGACACGATACCCATTTACATTAATGTAGTTACAAAATTTCGTACCATAACGAATATTTTATACACATTACGATTCACCTACTTTGTTTGTATCATTTATATAAATATTCATTCGACAATATTTTTCTATGATGTATTTACATTTCGTTATCCTAAGAAATCTATAAAAGAATTAAACAGTCCTTTATGGTAATTTACCACAATTTAAGATCTACACTGAACCAGGTATAATATATGAAAATAAATAGGTAAATAGTTTGTAAGTAGAAATTTTAGAAATAAGTGTTACACGTAAATTCGTCAGAAGGTAACATTTATACAACATTTATTTAATATTAATTATTATTATCACAATGAGATTTTAACCATCATAATGACGATACAACTGTTATAAAATAGTTCATAATTTGTCTTTCGCAGTGTAAATAAATATTTAAAGCAGCATTCTTGTTCACTTATTACCTGAAATATTCAAATGATGTATCAATATAATTTGTTGCTTATCAGGTTGGTATTATTTCATGACACCTGCGGGGCTAGCATGACGCCAACGACATAGTTTGTCGTGCTCCTACTTTGCTTCTTTTTCTATTGACATAAAAATATCGAAAGTCTGGTACACCTGATGTGGAACCCTAGCAGCCCAGCTTAACTACAAGAGATACAAATATAGCGTCTTAAGAGAAGTTGTTCTATACGCGCGCTATCTAAGCGAGCCGATTGGTCGAAAGTAACGCGAAAAACTATGTCGTTGCAGTCATGCTAGCCCTGCTGCCCCCTGATTCAGCGAACCGTCATCGTCACTGGCAACGGAATCGGATTCGAATTCTGTGCTTCGTCTTTGTCTATTTTAAAGTGAGTGACAGAGACAGTGCATACATTCCGGTATCGTCGTTTCCGACCGTTTGTGAATCAGGGGGCTGGAGGGAAAGTACTCGAAATAATGGAGATAGCAACTCAAAGATAACATTACTTTATTTTTGAACTGAAACAAAATGAATACAGATTTAAAAAAACACCTATTCCATAGAAAAGTACCTACATATCAACTCGACTCGTCATCGAATCCATGATGTTTTTCATTATTTCTTATGAGTTACCCTATCGATTGAAAGTACAGAATGTTTTTTTTTTTAGCCGGTTCGATGCCTTTATTTTTAAAAATCTTTGAATGCCATTTTGTTTCTCTTCATAATTGATGGAATGTTTCCTTTGAGTAAAATTTGCTTCCCTCCTCAAATCCTTTATTTCGAGTACTTTCCCTTCAGGTATCATGAAATAATTCCACCCTGCATAGCATAAACGAGTCACAAGGAGCCAATAAAAATACGTGTTGAGTAGTCGCGACTAAGTATGCTAAGGTCTGGGAGTATCACTGCATAAGAACAATCACTCTCTTTCTCGTTCCTCATTTAATTGGTTAGTAATTGTTAACTTTGACTTGTCATTGTATGCAGCCATTAAAGTTAGCCGTTCTCTCAACGCAGCCCACGACCTTTTACCAATTTTTCTGTCGTGCATGTTGTAGCCTATTAAAGCGTTGGCTGTATACTGTATAGTCTGATCAGGGGCCGTACTGGCGAACGCTCCGATAATCGGAAATCTGCCGGGCTTCAAATACAAACAGATAAATCGAGCCCCAATCAGGCCAAAATGGCAAACAACGATTCATGATGTCCCAGGAACATTGATATCTTCCAAATTATTTCGACAAATAATACTATAAGAAATTACGTACTTCGTAAATTATGTTTATGTTGAAGCCAGGCATATTTCCGATCATCGGAAAGTTCGCCGGTAGGGCCCCAAGTCCATGCTGGAGCCGTTAGGATAGCCTTGTTCGTACCTGCGCAGTGTGGCGGCATTAACTGAGCTCGAAGCCGGCGCCGGCCTGGATGGCGTACAGCAGCTTCTCGGCCGTGAGCTCTTCGCGCGTGAACTATGGCAGCTTGAGTTTCATACTGGAGCCGTGAGTATGAACGTGTTCGTACCTGCGCAGTGTGGCGGCATTAACTGAGCTCGAAGCCGGCGCCGGCCTGGATGGCGTACAGCAGCTTCTCGGCCATGAGCTCTTCTCGCGCGAACTCAGGCAGCTTGAGCAGGTTCATGCAGGTGGACGCCGATGGCAGTCGGTGGGCGGGGCCCGCTGATTGGATGCAGAACGGGGGCTGCAGGTCCTGGAGGCGATCACATGGGGAATAAGGCTTTGACTCAGTGGTGACACACGCTCAGATGTTCCTACGAATCGTCTACTGACTGGGCGAACCAAAGTATGGCGAGAAATTAAACAAAAATATAAACTGGTCGAAAATTAAATATTAAAAAAAAGACATTACTACTTCACTTTCAATTATAAAAAGTAAAAGTTATTTAAAACAGTGCGATATGCTCGAATATTGCCAATAAGAAGGTAATATAGTTGACTGCTTTTATTAGTTAGAGGTTAAAGTGAATTTTATTAGTATTGGTAGCTCAAATGGCAGTTCATTGGCAAACAAACAAAGATTTTTCTGAAACAAAGATTGCAGACTATGTCGTGTCTAACGTCTAGAGAATATTACCCCAAGAGCTATCCGATATTTTTGTAAAAAATTCAATAACAAGCCAAATTTTTGTAAACGGCCCTTAAATATAATTTTAAGAGACTATATTTTGGAATCCAACATAATATCGCATTGGAAGGTATAAAAAAAAAGTTATACCCCAAAAATGGTGCAATTCTTTCAGCAAATATGCTATCACCAATTTTATCGTTAACATGTGTTTATGTTCACCATATCTAAGCCCCAAAGTCGAAATCCATAAAGATATAAAACGGGAAACTAATACTTTAGGAAGAAGTCGGTTGTTTCTGATAGCATTTTTAACATAGGTGTAATGCCAATTTGAGTTTACGTAGAGAGTTTTTTTTAAAGTTTATTTGTTTTTCATTTACAAATATAGGGGGATTATATACTTTTACGAAAGATAATAATAAATGTATTCAAATGTAAAGTGAATAACACTTATACCATTTTTGCCAATTTTTTTATAGATTTTTTAAAGCTTTGTATTTGTTTTTTTTTATGTCGCTGTCATAAATATTGGTGGATTACTAATGAATTATTTATTAAAGTAGATAATCTAATTTTCAATATTAAGAAATTACTGATATAGAATTATTGTTGAGTCTCCATAGAGCGAATTAGTTTGGCTCTCGGGCTATATGTTATTTTTGGATTAACAGTTTATCTTACTTTTAAACAGCTTACACACTTTAAAAAATATAGTTAACAAAACTAAAAATAACACGCTTCAATAGCAAACCCAACTATAAAGCAGAAAATTAGTTTTAAAATAATTCAACCATAGTAAAAAAAACGTGGGGTGCAATTTACTATATTTTCATTATAACTCTAATTTTGTAACTAATAAAATAATTATTATAACATTAATATAAAGCACGCTTTTTTACTATAATTGGATTATTTAAAAACTTATTTTCTACTTTTTAGTTCGGTTTGCTATTAAAGCGTGTTTTTTTTTTTGGTTTTTATAAACGTTATTTTTTCTGCCCAGATTAAAAGTGGAAGTAAATTAACTGTAGAAATTCTACTGAAAAACCATGCTACCATCAATAAATTTTATTTAATTAATGTTAAATTTTGCATGCTACTTTTGCTAGCTGAAGAGAAGAGGCAATACCATGATAAATAATAATAATAATATTCCATAAATAAAACAGCTCTTCATATTTTTTATCCTGATAATCCTAGTCAGGACATCAGAACGAAGCTATGAAATTATTGTATTGTCATCGACACTTGACCTCTATGCAAATTTTCAAGCCGATCAGACGTCTAAAAATTGGTGAAAATTGCGTTGATTCCATCACATGCATACAGGTCAAGCTAATAAAAGCGTTAAAAATATTCAGTTTCTTCCGAGTTTTCTTACCTTAAAACCTAATAGTGGTGGTCGTGAACAACTGGTGACGAACTTCAAAAGTTGGCGCCTCTGATCGTCGGTGAAGTTCTTCACTACCTTCCAGAAACATTGCACTGTGGGATGTGTTGCAGAGAAACCCCCTGACAATATTAAAATGGGTAAGTTAACATCTTGTTTAATTTTACCAAAGTTAAAGGAAAAAAAGCGTGTTAATAAAACAAAATTGAAAGCTATGCGTGTCATTTTGAACACGATTTATTACGTACGTCATAAATAATAGTGGTATGTAATGTAGCCTTACCAGAAAAATAAAAAACCTGGCTTAGGGCGCCACTTTCGCCTCTACATTGTTACAAATGTCAAATTCTACAGAAAAATTAAGTTCGTCACATTTCTGCAGCATGACAAGGTTTTTTATTTTTCTGGTCAGGCTTTACGTACAACTTGTAGACTGTACAAACCAACTAAACAAAGATATACCAAAAGAACAAAACTTTCACAGATTATAAAGTTGTATTAGATCCACTTTCTTTGAACGTAAAAGTGTTTCATTTCAACTAACCATTTCAGCCAAATGTCACCACGTAAGAACTCTTAAGACTCACCTGCGTATTGCGTATGCGCCATCAGATCGTCCAGGTCTATAGGAACTTCCGCTCCTGATATTAGCAGCTGCAGCTCTCGACAGGAGAACATTCGCAACCACTCTCCGTTCACCACCGCCGTCAGACCGCGTTTAAACGCGTTGCATTGCAAACGAATTTGCCTGAAAAGTACACAAATATAATTCAGCTAATTCTTCTCGTAAACACATGTTACATTTTAGGAATGTATCTACAATACCTGTTTAACTTATAATCAGCGACTAGATGTATGTACTCTATCCTATTTTCCGCAGTTACTGGAATGTTTGCACCTCCCGGTTTCAATTCCTCTATCTGAAAAAGATATTGCTCTCTAAATTATGAATTGTATTGCTGATGATGTTAACAGTTGAATTATTGTCTTTGTACGATTAACAGCGCGATGACAGCATTTTCAATAAATTATAAATAATTATTTAAGTGTTTAGTTTGCATTTTGTATCGACAGGTAGGTATGTAGTGTGAGTGTGACTAATTATTTCAATAAACGTAAATTAAACAGTTCGGTCTTCAAGGATTTCTAATTCATCTCAAATATTTCAAGATTCGACTTTAGTAAAAGATTGTGTGGTAGCAAAGAAACCATACACCTTTTATGGTCCCTCGAGCCGGATAATGCAAACCATTCAGTCTTAATATCATAGTTCCAGTTTTTTTTTACAACAATAAGCTAAACTTGTAAATCACACAATAACACCTACAACCTCCAATAATTATTCAGCACTTGCGTCCGAGTTTCACTCGAATCTGTCCCGGCCGACTGGAGAATGAGGGGTACGGGTATAACAAAGCTTCTGTTTTGCGTTTCGGAATAGGCCCTCAGGTACTCCGTCGTTTACTCTTACGAACGATTCAAATCTTCACCCCCTGTACACAATGGGCGCTCGGCGTTGCTTTTGGTGAGCGTACGGGAGACATCTTGTATGAAAATCTGTACGGCGCCTCTAGTGGGCAGAAGCAAAACTACAGATTCTCATACTGGATGCGAGTTTGTCGTACGTATGATACGACAATTTCGTATGACCTCGTTCGTACGTTTACGTATTCGCATCCAGTGAGTGTAGCCCCACTACTCACCCGCTGCTCGCCGAGCTCGTCGCTGACGATGGTGAAGTCCAGCCCCAGCTCGGGCACGTCGGCGCGCCCGTGGGCCTTCAGCAGCCCGCGGTATAGCGCCGGGTCCGACGACGCTATTAGTACTACACTCACCCGCTGCTCGCCGAGCTCGTCGCTGACGATGGTGAAGTCCAGCCCCAGCTCGGGCACGTCGGCGCGCCCGTGGGCCTTCAGCAGCCCGCGGTATAGCGCCGGGTCCGACGACGCTATTAGTACTACACTCACCCGCTGCTCGCCGAGCTCGTCGCTGACGATGGTGAAGTCCAGCCCCAGCTCGGGCACGTCGGCGCGCCCGTGGGCCTTCAGCAGCAGCAGCCCACGGTAAAGCGCCGGGTCCAACGATGCTAGTGCGTGGACGTCCGGCTCGCGCGACGAACACAGCTTGCCCAGGAAGAACTCCGCTAGTGGCAGCTCCACTAGTAGGTTCTCGTATATTGCCTGACAAAAAAATAATCAAAGAATCAAAGTCACATTTTTGTTTATTCAATTTAGATTGTTATTTACAGTACTTGTGAACGTCGTAGAAGCTACGCCATCGGTTCGCAAACCCTACAGCGAGCGGGAGACCTCTAGAACCGGCAAGATACTCTTCAAGGGTTGTTTTTTTTCTCCCTGTTTTATTGAAATATAACCCCAACTGATTAAGGTCAGTTTCCATCACAATTACACAATGGGTTATGTATGATTAATACAGTTAATTATAGGCGAACTAATGATCATAGCGGTACACAATTTTTAATTACTTAGGAACTCTAGTTGAAGCAATTAGTTGCAAGCAAAATATTTATTTTTTTTAAGGCAAGCAGATAGGAGCAGACCCATTCCCACTGGCAGCAGCCGTTCACGAGCATGCAATCATAAATTCGAAATAGCCAGTAATTTAAAATGCAACATTTATTTCATACAAAAATTCCTACTCAGACATTGAGTTATAATGTACTAACGTACTAGAGAAGCTATCCCAAACAAAAATCTTGTAGTATTTTGCCAAGCTAAGAATTAAAACTAAAGTTCGCTTGCAGCGCTTACAATAATTCGCCGTCTTTTCAAACGATTCAAACATACAGCGCTAGAGCGCTTGTACAGTGTTGTTTCCTCGCGACCAATCGAAATCGCCCGTGCAGAAAGCGGCAACCAATAGTAGTGCAACAGACATAGATCAAACATTGCAGAACAGACATAGCTTTTGTGCGTGTTTTCTGCCTACCAAATTTTATGAGAATTCACATTTTATTTAACTATTTTTTTTTAAGATTAAACATTGACATCGTGAGAGAAATACTTACTAATCGAGTTTATTTTTGGTACTTATATACGTTTAAATACATGAATACTATTAATTATTTTACATGCGTTTATTTAACTTGCAGTATAATTATGTAAGTTCAATGTTCAAATGTTCAATAACAAAAAACATCGAACTTCCATCAAAACCTGAACCCAAGTAATCATCTAAAACCTAGTACCTAAAACGTTTAAACTGTCACTTCTGCACCACAAAATAACCAATTTTGTTAATCTATGACTCTATCGAAATATAGCCGTCGCTTAATTTTTCGGCGACCTAATGAAATAATTACTCAGTAGCATGTTATTAGATACTTTAGTGAGTACTTACTAGTGAAAAGTAATTCCTTGGGCTTTATTAGTATTTTTTGAGTTATTTAAACAGTACCTCAACCCACATATCGGCATTTTTAAATAAAATAGAACAGAGTAGACACACGTGTTGTTGCGTCTATCGCTTGCCACAGACTAAACGAGTTGAGTCCACGTGGACTCAACTCGTGTTGCAAAGATTCTAGTTGAGATGTCTCCTCTATTCTTTTATCTCAATGCTCAGACATGGTTCTATACCATTTAATAACGAAACGGAGACTTTTCCTTTACAGATTTTAATATAACGAATTAAGTCGTTAAAGAAGTATATGAAGGTTTGTTAATATCAGTTTATCTTCAGACTCAAATCCCTAACTTGAGTAAATAAGTCTTTTAATAATTAGAAACTGTCATAAATAGCATAAATGCAAAAAACACTGACATAACAAATAGTTAGAGTTATAAATCAAATACAGTACCTTGCCCAACATCCTCCCTACGAAGTAGTAATGCATTGGAAAATCATCATACAACAAATGCACTCCTGGATTAGGATACAACATGTTATCCTTAGTAAGTCTAAACAATCCTCTATTTGGATCAAAGGCGGACCTGCAAACAATTACAGAATAATGTATTTTTAATAATAGTCACTATTATATAAGGCATAAGAGTCTAATTTGAAAGGTACGTACTTAAGTAGCTCCGATAAAAATTCTCTAAATAAACCACCGCCGTCTACACCCGCTTCTTCAGCTCCCGCCTGATTGATCAGTTGGACGCGAAGTTTCAATTTCATATCGGGTTCTAAACATAAAGAATTGCTTCGCTAACAAAACTGTCTACGCCCCATCGTTAAATAACGGGTGTCCCAAAAGTAGGTAAAGGATGATTTGTCTCAATAAAACGCGAATGGATTGGAATTTATTCGTAGTTTTTTTTTATTTTAAAGAAGAGACTTGTACAATTTTATCTGAATAGAATATCTGCTAAATAGCCGCCAAGGGCATTTTTGCTGTGTGCAAGTTTTTCATGACACTTTCACACATTTCGCTACATATTTCACCAATAACTCGGCGAATATTTTGTCTATATTGTCTATGTTTTGTGGATCGTTGGCGTAGACTTTATCTTTGACGTAGCCCCAAAAAAAGAAATCCAGTGACATCAGATGGCAAGATCTCGGTGGCCATTTGACATCACCTCTTCTTGAAATTACGAGATTTTTCGACCTTTCGACGAGTGTTTGTAATTGATCGTGAATTTTTGTTAAATATTTGTATAACTTCTATGCGCTCTTTTATCTTGAAACGCTCCACGGTGAATTTTACATGTGTCAAGATGACGTATGTCAAATTCCAACCCGCCATCTTGAATATTTCGGAAATAGCGTGAAATTCAAATCCTATACGTACTTTTAAGACACCCTTTATAAACAGTTATTATCAATATTAAAACAATTAACATTTAAGTCGAAACACAATGAATCGGATCGGTGCGTACATACTTGTACGTGCACGTATACGTTACTTCAAATACATATAAGATTTAATTTATTGCCTAAAGATCTTACTGAGACTAATTTCATGAAAGATAGAAGGCAATATATCTGTCTGAAATAGTCACAGCAGTTAATAAGTTCAGGAAGTACTTACCATTATCTGGTCTTAACTTATCGAAAGCATCTTCATAAAGATGAGTTCGGCGAACACTAATGTATATCGAAGGGCCCTCATTGAAATTTGTCATCTCGTACCAGTGGTCATGTTTTTCCCTACAAAATATATTTTTTATAGCAAAGTGGCAGACTAAAAAACTATGAGATGATACGTTTTCAAAATATAACTTTACCTCATAAGCAGTCCTTGGAAGATAAGTACCCGCGTAGAGAAAGGCACTACAAATGGTATCTCTCGCAGTATGGTCACTGTCCTTAACTCTTTTATAGTTAACGGTGGTCCTTCTTCTGCAATGAATAGCAAAAGTTAGTATGGCATTCATGTCATCTGCCGCACTTCCCATACAATAAAACTTTCAAAGGTTCTTCCAGTCTAATGTTGAACAATACTACTGCATAAAGTGTGCGACACCCACGATGACTTTCGAAAGTGTGTCTCCACTCCATCATAATTATTTTTTTCCTATGGTCTGATCCAGCCACTACATCACTACGTCAAGTATCACTACGGGTCAAAATTGCTTTAAACAAAGAGTACAACGTTAACCTTGTGCGGCCATAGCGGTTGGTTGAGCAGGCGGACGTCGCAACTGTCTAGGGCTAGCCTGTGATGTGTCCCAGCCACCACCAACACAGAATTCCTCGACGCCGCAGAACTGAACTCGCGTATCGTGTACGTGTATTTATTTATTTAATGCCACTCTTCTACGCCACAGAACTGAAGGCGCGAGTCTCGTACGTATAGCACGCGGGGTAAATGCGTACGCACCTAATAGGAAACTGAGAAAAATTTGAAGCTCTTAACTTATGCCGCCATAGTGGTTGAGAGCGCAGGCGGGCGTCGCAACTGTCTAGGATTAGGCCAGTAATGTGCCCCAGCCACCACCAACACAGAAATCGACGCCGCAGAACTGAACTCGCATGTCGTATACGCAAAGCACGCGGGTTAGATCCTATTAGGAAACTGAGAAACCATTGAAGCTCTTACCTTGTGCCGCCATAGCGGTTGAGAGAGCAGGCGGGCGTCGCAACTGCCTAGGGTTGGGCCTGTGATGTGTCCCCGCCACCACGAGCACTGCGGCCGCGCCTTCGGGCACGGCGCCGGCAGCCGGCCACTCTTCAGCGCCGCAGAACTGAAGCCGCGAGTCTCGCACGTATAGCGCGCGGAGTAAATGCATACGCACCTAGTAGGAAACTGAGAAACCAATGAAGCTCTTACCTTGTGCCGCCATAGCGGTTGAGAGAGCAGGCGGGCGTCGCAACTGTCTAGGATTGGGCCAGTAATATGCCCCAGCGACCACCAACACCAATACAGACCTCCTCGACGCTGCAGAACTGAACTCGCGAGTCGTGCACGTATAGCGCGCGGAGTAAATGCGTACGCACCTAATAGAAAACTGCGAAAACATTGTAGCTCTTACCTCGTGCCGCCATAGCGGTTGAGAGCGCAGGCGGGCGTCGCGACTGTCTAGGGTTGGGCCTGTGATGTGTCCCCGGCACCACCACCTCCAACACAGAACTCCTCGACGCCGCAGAACCAAGCTTGCGAGAATCGCACGTAGGTAGGCTTAATAAGAAACAGAAAAAACATTGAAGCCCTTACCTTGTGCTGCCATAGCGGTCGAGAGCGCAGGCGGGCGTCGCAACTGCCTAGGGTTGGGCCTGTGATGTGTCCCCGCCACCACGAGCACTGCGGCCGCGCCTTCGGGCACGGCGCCGGCAGCCGGCCACTCTTCTGCGCCGCAGAACAGAAGCCGCGAGTCTCGCACGTATAGCGCGCGGAGTAAATGCATACGCACCTAGTAGGAAACTGAGAAACCAATGAAGCTCTAACCTTGTGCGTGCCGTCATGGCAATTGAGACCGCAGGCGGGCGACACAACTGTCTAGGATTGGGCCAATACCACCAACACAGAACTCCTCGACGCCGCAGAACTGAACTCGCGTGTCAAATGTGTACGCACCTAATAGGAAACTGAGATAACATTGAAGTTCTTACCTTGTGCCGCCATAGCGGTTGAGAGCGCAGACGGGCGTCGCAACTGCCTAGGGTTGGGCCTGTGATGTGTCCCCGCCACCACAAGCACTGAAGCCGCGAGTCTCGCACGTATAGCACGCGGGTTGAATGCGTACGCACTTGATAGGGAACAGATAACATTGAAGCTTTTACCTTGTGCCGCCATAGCAGTTGAGAGCGCAGGCGGGCGTCGCAACTGTCTAGGGTTGGGCCTGTGATGTGTCCCCGCCACCACAAGCAATGAGGTCGCGAGTCTCGCACGTATAGCACGCGGGGTAAATGCGTACGCACCTATTAAGAAACCGAGATAACATTGAAGCTCTTACCTTGTGCTGCCATAGCGGTCGAGAGCGCAGGCGGGCGTCGCAACTGCCTAGGGTTGGGCCTGTGATGTGTCCCCGCCACCACGAGCACTGCGGCCGCGCCTTCGGGCACGGCGCCGGCAGCCGGCCACTCTTCTGCGCCGCAGAACTGAAGCCGCGAGTCTCGTACGTATAGCGCGCGGAGTAAATGCGTGCACACCTAATGAGAAATTAAAAATAAACAAAAGAAATCGATAGTATCATAGGTAATTGATTGAATAAGGCGTTTTCTGACGGAAGTCCCTACCCATTTTAAAAAAAGAAATATATTTAGCTTACTTCCGCAAAAAAAACAACATGCCAAATGCATCAGCAGCATCGAATGATTTCGGTGTTGGATTTCGCACGATCTAACATCTCCTGAGGATGCCCCGGGTTGGGGCGAAACACGTGTAGAGTAGTCGAATCGGTGAAAGTGCAATGACTGTTGCTGTCTTGCTATCTGCAGATGCCTAGTTTTGTGGTGTGCTGTGCATGTCCATTTTTTTGCGGGCGGGCGGGCGGTGTATCTTGCTTTTTGTGTTTTTTTTTGCGGAAGTAAGCTAAATATATTCCTTTTTTACCGACTTCAAAAAAAGGAGAGAGGTACTCAATTCAACCCGTATTTTTTTATTTATTTTTTGTTTGATGTATATATACCGATTACTCTGGCGTTAGTGATCCGATTTTAATAGTTGTTTTCTTGTTCGATTGGGTATACTTTCGATTTGGTCCCATATAAGTTTCATTGAGATCCGATGACAATCTTCGGAGATATGGGGCCTGATGTCATGGGAGTCATGAATTATTAGAAGAAAGTGTAATGTCATCCATGTAAGTAAACGTTAGGTTTTTGTTCGGGTTGAATAGTTTGTTCTTTAAAATAGCGTCAATAAAGCCACATGCGGAAACTAATTATATCATAGTATAATGGGTATATGGGCTTCACTTCCAGGACCTCGATTGGTGATGTGGGTTATCACCGCGTTTTGCGATCGTTGCGGTTAAGCAACGTTCGCAAGGGCTGGTCATAGGATTAAATGAAAAATTACTATCTATTAAGTATACTAACTATTTACCAAATTTAATGATTTTTTTTATTTTTATTTGAAATAGTATACTCCTATGTTGGTCTTATTATAACCAAGTCAGGATCTGATGGTAGAATCCAAGGGAACGAGGAAAACTCGCCAATTTTATGGATAGAACACGTGTTTTATGTATTTTCTAAAATTGTTCAAGCTATTGCATCTAATAGCCATCAGCTCATGGTGATGAGCTGGTGATGGAAGATACAACTCCTCAATGGTTAGGAGTTAGATGATAATTCTTGAATGATTGTTGATACGTAAAAAAATATAGTTGTAAACTTTCAGGTTATTTAAGTGAACTGATGATGGAAGGTAAAACTCCTTAGGAGTTAAAGCATGTTTGGTTACGTACCACATGCACTAATAGACCTTAAGTTGTATTCTTTCAAGTTTTTAGGGAAGCGTTCTTATACTAAAAATAGAAAAATATTTTTTTTATATAAAAAAAACAAACCGCCTTCAAAATAACTGCAAACAAAAACTGCACCGACTTCAATCAGATCAGTAAGTTTCCAGATTAATTAGAAAAATTCCCGTACTTTCGTCCTTTGAATTGAATGGTTTGATTTATTTTTCATTTTTACGTGTTTTTTCACAATAAGTATTATAAGTTTTAATACATTACGATATTTGTAATTTTTTTTTATGAAGCATCAACACCCACCTTAAATAAATGCGACCAGGCCGGTGTCTGGTTCTTGCCAGACAACTCGATCTGTGTATTGCCAACAGCGTCCTTATACGACCCTCCTACCACGGGCCTAGTCTCGGGGTAGGCGAGCTCGACTAGACCTAGACACACCTGTCGCAAAGTGCGGCAGAGTCCGCCTAGTTCTGAGAACTCGAAGGCGTGGACGCGGCCTCCGCCACCAGAATTCGAAGACACTGAAGTTACTGAGAACAAAGAATATTTAAGCTCAATACTTAGGTATGCATAAAAATGGTCCTACGACCCGAATACAATTACTTGCTATCTTTTTTCAGAAATATCTCTGCTTAATTATTATTGAAAGGAATATAATAAACGGACCGACAAAAAATTACTAAATTTACCGACTGAAATACTAGGTCTGTTTGCAGAAAAAATAGGTTTAGGTTAGGTTAGATTGACGACTAAGGCTGCATTCGACCAAAATTTTATTCCGAGAATATCGCTTACTGTCGGATACTAATGTCAAACTAGTATGGGGTTTTGACATTACTATCCGAAAGTAAGCGATATTCTTGGAATAAAAGTTTGGTCGAATGCAGCCTGTCGCTCACCTAGTATTTTTGTCGGTAAAAAAGTAGTCGATCGGTATTAACCGATCGACTACTTTTTTACCGACAAAAATACTACGCTTATTAAAATACACTGTGCTCCACTTACAGCTCATTTTGACGTCCTCATCATCAGTATCGCGACAGAACTCCGTATCGTGTAGGGTGCCGATCAACAGTGAGAATAATGCACAAAACACAGCTAAAGGGGCAAGTAATCTGTGCACTCCAATGACCGAGTAGTCTGCGCCCATTCCGCGGGACAACGCTGACAGCAGCGGCGTTGCGGAACCACCGAACGAGGACTCATGACTCATGTTACTGAGCCAGCGCCAAAGACCTCGTATGAATATCGGCTTGAAGGCTAGGGTGTACAATAACCTGAAATATAAAAATTTATTTTGACTTTTCAGCTGTCCCGATGCAGCTATGCGACAAATAAGTACAAAAGAATGTCATTAAGCTCATATTAATATGAAGACAATCCTCACCTGTACTTATGTAAGGCCATTCTATGACTTAACAACAAATTATGGCAAATTTCTGACACAGCATCTAGGAATTCATCGCTGAGATCACTCTCTGTTATCTGAGAACATGTTGCCATTATGCATCTGTCAGGTTCGTTCAACAATTCTATGCACTTTGTTAACAATAGCTTTTCTCTGACTGACGTTGGATTAGGCTCTGTTTCACTGTCACTGTCATCATCCTTATCTGCTGCAGTTTCTTGGCTATATAATGAGTCTTCATATTCATATGTTATTTGCTTATTACACACGTTCACAGTCAACTTAGCTATTAATTTCAGATAACGTAATACAATAGGATTATTTGGCAGTCTTGTGTTGTTCAAATTACGAATGTCATTTGCTGAAATTTAAAAGTGCAGTTGGGTTCAAAAATCAAAATCAAATCATTTATTCATTTTAGGCTGATACAGCACTTGTGAAAGTCAATGAAGCTACGCTATCGGTTCGCAAATCCTACGGCGGGATGCCTTGTAACGAGAAGAACCGGCAAGTAACTCGCCAAGGGCCATTTTCTTCTCCCTGTCCTATTTCATACACAGTCGTCAGATTAAATTTATATCCTTACTTATGTTCAACTAGCCTTCCGCCCGCGAGACTAGCTAGCGGCCGGCTACAGCGTGAGAGAGCTTTTCAGGGATAAAAACTACCCTGTCTTTTCATAAGGTCATCTCTGTTTCTGTACCAAATTTCAGCAAAATCGGTTAAGTAGTTTAGGCGTGAAAGCGTAGCAGACAGACAGAGTTACTTTCGCATTTATAATATTAGTAGGGATAATTTGTAAATTTTGTTTACTTACCAAACCCAGATGGTTCCAGTGACAAAACAGAATGTAGTAACCATGAGTCATTTACTAACAATTTACTAGTGAACTTGCTATCATCCTCGAGGCATTGAACAAGAGCTAAAAAGGGGAATTTCCTTTCCATGTTTTCTCGCAATGAAGGTATGATAAACATTTCTACTGGCTCCCAGTAAGGATTACATAGAAAGGCAGATGCAAACTCGGTCATCACTGTATTACTGAAAAGATTATTTATGTCGAAAAAATAATAAATTAATATTAACATTAGTCATACTATATACTAAAAAAAAATTAATAATTGCTCTCAAATTAACTTACTCATAGTCAGTCAAATGGATGTTAGTGGTCAAATGCAGAGGTCTCTGAATGAGGTCTAACAAGGCCCCACACAGTGGCGTCGGAGGATTTGGCGATGGTCCATAAAGCGGTGGAGTTCTTTGACACATAAGATGACACAAGTCTTTGAAGTAGCCTTAAAAGTAATACTCAATGCTAATATAAACAGCGTTAGTTTTAACCATCTTCAAAATAAGAAGTTTATAAGTTTGACTTGTATGTATGTGATATAGTTAAAATTGGATAATATTTGAGTATAACATTCTATTTAGGCTTTCAAGCATGTGTGCTAAATTTCGTAAGTGTATGTTTGTTTGTATGTTTGTCCACGAATTTATCAAAAACTTGCAAGTCATATTGAAATGATTGAAATGATTCTTTTTGATTTCAATTAGGTGTATTCCAACAGGGTTTTGATTAATGTTTTTGAGATATGGGTATATTATAGTACAATCCACACTAAAAATTAAAATAAAAAAATTAGACTGTCTTCAAAAATTACTAGTCGACTGAAAACGAAAAAATAATATCTAAGTAATTTAGAGAAAAAGGCACCAGCCTCAAAAAGGTAGGTTAAGCACTTTAAAGATAATATTATGTTTTTCCCTTTCAGTTGACAGGTACTTTTTGAAGTCAGTATAATTTTTAAATTACATTTGTTATATATGTTTATAGGTACCTAGATAAATGTTTAATCTAAACAATTTTAAATATGTATCTTTCGTTTTTATTGAATTCCATATTTGAATAACTAGTTCGAGTACATAAGTCAACTATTTTCATTTTACAACTTATTTGTACCTATTGGGACTACAGGCAGTAGTGTAGTCAATATAAAAAAGCATTATCAATTCACCTCCCAAGAACTCTGATATGAAACTAAATAAAAAATGATGATGAATTAATTTTATTTATTGCCCATGGACCACTGAAAAATATTTTTCACCACTCCAGCTCGAAAAGGGCGCTTTTGGCGCCTAAAAACTCGCAGCAAAATCGATTTTTGCTGCGAGCGTGAGGCAAAGTGCTTTTTTAATTTCTTACACCAACTTTTGAAATAATTAAGAAAAAAGAAATAGAGTGACAAGGATGAAACTTTTAAAATTAATATGAGCAAAAAGGATAGAAAGATAGCTTTATGTCGATGGACATGAAATATAAAGCTTAAAAAAGAAATACACGGATACCAAAGGTTCGAAATAAAGAGTATGGACGAAATGAGGTCGCATGTATGATATAAATATAAATAAAGAAAAATTAATGAATTCTAATAACAAATTATATAAATACGATTGTACTCCTATTGTTTTTTATTAAACACGCAATATTTAAAATAAATAATATGAAGTGAACATTATATCGCTTACTAGTATCATGTTTGGTTTTCATAAAAATTACATGCAGTGCAGTTTTTGAACGCAATGCAAACAGCTACCTTCAACTTGCATAATTGCACCAATTTTACTCTTAATTATTAATTTTGATGTTTTCTTTATTGTTAAATGTTGCCTTCAATGTTGTTTTTCTGACCTGTAACACTTTTCTCGCTGGTAGAGGTGAAAAGTTGTATGTTTAACACGAGAGCAAAATTTTCTGATGTCTCGTGCCTTTAAATCACTCACTGTGCTCAGTAGTCTATATTTGAATCACTCGCTACGCTCGTGATTCAATTTTAGACTACTTCGCTAGTTCGTGATTTAAATTCAGCACTCGCAGCGAAAATTGATTTTGCTCTCTTGTATAACAAATAACTATTTTCTCATGGTGCACCCGACTATCCATATGTTTATATTGTGGATTAAGATTAATTAGTATGGATTGCAAAAATACAGCCTATTTAGTGACATTGAAAATCAATTAAGATTTAATGATTAATTAAACTTCTTCTAGCTTATTTTCACATAAAAAAGGAGCTAACAGTATAATCTTCTGAAATTTTTTCTCACATGATAAAGACTAATTTTATATCCCACTTACCTCTTCTTATTAGGTATATAAAAGTATTTCCAATTATTGTCAAAGCCTCATCTTTATTCAAGATTGTTTCTGCAGATACTACTGAAGTAAACACTTCAAACATCCTTAGCGGTACTGCTAATGGAATCTAGTAAAAAGTTTAGAATAAAATATTATGTAAATAACAAAAAAGATTCACTTACAACATTAATTTTATGCATGCGCAATGCAATTTTGTAAGTATTGGTATTTTTAATAGAAAAAGCTCCATAGTACCTTTTCAAACAGGAATCTACTATGGGGTAGAGGTATAAATAGACTTGCATCCAAGTTATATTGTTTTATAAATATATGATTAAAAACTATTAAAAATAAATTTACCTCAACATTGTCTCGGAGTAACCACAGATGAAAAGCCAGTAGTCTCCTTATTTGAACACATGTGCTACCATTTTGAAAAACTTTCTTCCATTGTTTTAACAATATTTGAGATATAGCTATCTACAAAACAAAACTTATTCTTATTAGAAGTTAAACAAAATAATGAATTAAAACTTATATAGTGTTGTGATGCATGGCACAGAATTTGATGGCACCCAAAATGAATTACATAAAGATGGCAATCAGGGTTCGAAAAAAATAAATCAAAAAGATCATTATTTTTATTCCATATGAATTGAGCGATTAGTCTACTTGGTCTCAATTTTAAATCAACTCGATTCAAATCAAAGTGATTTAATAATACCAACCATGATTAGCAAAAATGCTTATGTTAGCCAAAACCATCTATGCCAGACTTTATACTATAGCATGACAAACAAAAAGAGGCTTTGTGAAATACATTGAAGTGGCAAATGTTCATAAACGCTTTAATCTTGGCTGTCAAAAATTACCAATGTAGACAATACATAACTCAAGTTTATAAAATATCTACAGCTGCAGTTACACTTGAAGAGTAATGTAATTTAATATGATAGAAAAATATTTTTTTGTTCTCAAAGTAAAAAAACTAAAACTCACCAATCTTGAGGTATCTTTCTTGGCATCATAGAAGAATAAAATCTTTGCAATTAGTGTAGAAAACACAAGTTGCTCATCATCAGTAGCCTTTGGAAAAAGAGCATCAAACTGCTCTCTCTCACTCTGTTTACAATGTTTCCGAGTTAAATAACTTCTTACATAAGCTTGGATTTTAATTGTACTATTTAAACGCCTTCTACGCTCCTGGAATATAATGTTATTCTGGTTATGTCTCAATTTAAGCACTTATGGTAATATTTAAATAAGAACTATTGTTGTAACCTCTCGTTTCTGCCTTTGTTGTTGTGACTGTAGAATCAAAGCATCCCTGTCAGTATTGCGCTGGGCACTTGCTCCAGATAAATTTTGTTGGGGCTTCCTCCTAAAGTCTCCCTCAAAAGAATACATATCTAAAAAGAAAAATATAGTAATAAAATTCTTAGTACGATATTTTTTGCCAATGGGTAAACATGAATCAGCTGCATGACAGAAAATAATATCAGGTAGTTAACTTACCTTAATTGTTTCCGTATTTATTCTTACTACTAAAACATATTCACAATTAATTCAATTCATATGTTTTGGTGACTACATGTGATGAAATTCAAGAAATCAGATCAGATGCAAAATTTTGTATTTTTCCAATGACATGACAGATTCCTTTTTTTTTCAAATCGTGGGGCTGCCAGTTTATTGAACTCTTAACAAAATTAATAATGAATGGTAATACTTGCTTGCCAAGCTTAAGGTAGAAACACATTTCGCTGGCGCAGCGCAGCGCAGCGCGATCGCTTTCATACATTTAGTATGGCTAGAAACACATTTCCCTAGCGCAGCGCAGCGCAGCGCAGCGTTTCCGCCCGGCTCCGATTGCGCCAGGCCCCCCACCACTTTCTAGCATTGTATCGTCAGATGGCTCGGTAGCGGACTGCGCAGCGGAGCTCTGCATTTTGCTTTTTACTACTTATGTTCTCCGATTTCTCCGCCAATAATGGGCCAATTTAAAAATTATTTTTTTTTGTTTAGAAGAGTCACCAATTCATCATACAAATACAAATACAAATATTTTATTGAGCATCTATAAAAAGTTCACAAACAACATAAACGTTAATAACTGCAATAGTCAAACTGTGTCGCAGCTATTAGCGCCCACCCAAAGCACAATACAAAAGCGTTAGCATAATAAAATAAAGACAGATTCCAAAAAAATTAGATAAATTAACTAATTAATCAAAAAAAAACTACAAACAAGGACTCGGGCGTGTGTGAATGTATATACATATTATATGGAAACATAAGTTTTAGAATTACAGAACAAGACTCTCAATTTCGTCATATTTTAAACTAAGAAGCCACTCGTACAATAGGTTTTTGCATTCGCGAACAGTTAAGCTGTAAATTCCCAGTTTGCTGTTGATTTTATTATATAACACTGAGCTAAAATGTACATAATGAAGCCTAGCTAGATCTGTAGTGCATTTTTCAATTTTAAAAATTCTATTGGCTAGTCTAATGTTGGCAGCCAACTCCGGATCATAACTGCATGTCTTGTGTTTTCGTAGGACCACCTTAGAAACGAAGAGCTTACGTACAGAGAGAACCTTCCATAGGTCATAAAGAAGTGTGGTACTGAACCGAGTAGGTTTAAAAGCCATGACTTTCAGCACCGCTCTCTGTGACCGCTCAAGCAGCAAGAGATTTGTTTACATGAGGAGCCCCAGACCGTTATACAGTAACTCAGAATAGATTCGGCTAAGGTTATGTAGGCTGTCCTCAAAATACCAACGTCAGCACTACATCGAAGTTTCCGAAAAACATATATTAGTTTTCTAATACGTGACGAGACCGATTTGATATGTTCGAGCCAAGACATAACACTGTCGACCACGAGACCCAGGTACTTGACGTGATTCAGACGCACGATTTGAAAACAATCACACACATTTATGGTGGGACAGTGACTCACATGTGCCGATAATTTGAACGAAGAGTCCGGCTGTGACTGAAGCCGTGACGCGAAAGTGACAAATGCGGTTTTATTGAGGTTGAGTTGAAGCAGGTTTTCAGAGAGCCAAGCAATAACAATTCTCAGGGCATGTTCCGCGTGAATTCGAGCTTCCTCCCAGCTTGACCCGTGTGCAAGAATCGCTGTATCATCGGCATAAGCCACTATTTTACAGTTTGGTAAAGGCAAATTACACAGGCCGTTAAGATAAACAAGGAACAGAGTTGGGCCGAGCACGCTGCCTTGTGGAACTCCGGACGTAAGGGGTCTCTCATCACTTGTGAAACCATTAATAGTAACACATTGACATCTGCCACTAAGATAACTCTGAAACAGATTCAATACTAAGCCGCGGACACCCAAACGCTCTAGTTTTAACAGCAGGATGGGGACAGAAACAGTGTCGAAGGCCTTAGAAATGTCAAGGAACAGGCACAATGATTTTTGTTTCTTGTTAAAGTTTTTAACAATTGATCCTGTAAGATCAAGAACCGCGTCCTCAGTTGACTTACCCGACCTAAAGCCAAACTGGTTGGGAGATATGGCATGGTTAGAGTCGAGAAAACCACTTAATCTTTTGTTTATGAGCTTTTCCAAAATTTTGGAAAAGACAGAAAGCACAGAAATAGGCCTATAGTTAGAGACGATGTTTCTGTCCCCACTCTTATATATGGGATGAACGACTGCTTTCTTAAAGGCACCTGGGAAGATACCGGATGAAATACAAAGGTTAAAAACATAATTGAGAACAGGAAGCAAAATACATCTAGCAGCTCTCACAAGAGTAACTGGAATACAATCCCAACCAACTGCACAGCTTAGTTTAAGACCCATGATTATCGAATCAATTTCTGCCTCGTCTGTAGAAAATAAAACCATTGATTCTGGACAGGACTCTTGATTTTCATAGCGTTGCCGCGGAATAGAAATACTGTCAGTCATCTGCCTGACACCTACACTGGTAAAGAATTTGTTGACCTCATTCACAGAGCAACGAGGGTCACCACACATAGATAATAGAGAGTCAGAGGTAGTCTTTTTATTTAAATTAGCAATTGTTTTAATAACATTCCAGGTGCCTTTTATATTGTTTTTATTTTTATCAAACTGAGCACGCTCATATTCTAATTTAACTTTTTTAAGCAAATTATTGCAAAAAGATTTGTAGCGCTTGTATGTCACGGCAATTACGTCATTGGTTGGGTATTGTCTACACTTTCGAAAAAGTTTGTCCCTGTGGCGAATACATCGCAGTAGACCAGGCGTTATCCAGGGCTTCACAATACGCTTTCTGCTTGGTATATAAGTTATATGGGTGAGGCCGCCATTTTTTGCTGATTTCACAAACTTTTTTCTCCGCGGTCAGTATTTTGAAAAGTATGATATTTAGCAAATTTTTGGTAACAGTTTCGAATTAAGCAACAAAGAGGCTCAAGTGGACATTATGATTGTTTCACTTCAGATAATCAACCAAAAATATATTTCGAATAAAAGTTGAAAAAAGGTAGGAATATCCCACAAAAACTCATATCCGTTGAGGTAGAGGTGCATTTTGATCAATGGTGTAGCAAAAAGTATGAGAGTTATTTAGACACGGTTAATATGTAAAGAATACTTATATAAATGGCTATCTATGCTTTTAATTTCATAACGACATTCCTAAGACTTTCTTTGAAAAATCTTCTGAATAAGTTTATTGACAAAAACTATAATTCTACGCCACTTTGTCAACGCCACCGATATTTTATATGTCTATGAAGGTTTCGGTTCAGGAAGTTTTGTATCGGGAAATGGCAACACTGAGTTTCTATAATAAATGGACAGCGGCTCGATGGTGGCCATATTTTGATAGTAGACATGTGAACGTCGGATTCGGATTGTGTACACATTTTTTTCGAGAGGTGACTTTTGCGTGCTAAAAATTAAGTTTATCAGTTACAATAAAACCTATCAGTGCACCATGTAAGTAGAAGTGAAAGCCATGTTTGGAGGTAGAATGCCACTCGTATCGTACGTTATTTACAGAGATATGAATCGTTTTCTCAACGCGACGATGGCGTAGAAGTAGAAATTCGCCACCATTTTCTTACTTTAACGCCACGGTAGCGCAGATATCCGTCACCTCCTCTACACCACCAAAATAAAGGTGAGTATCCACTCGTTTTTTCATACTAAATGTTATTATAGAAAATACAGTGACAACAAAAACATTATTAAGTAAATCATATCAGTAGGCATGAATATCATGCTATTAAGTGTCTAATAACAACTAATATTAATAAACCCTTTAAGTTTGTCTTATAATAGGAAATAGCCGTCGCCCGCAGATAGGTACGTACATACGCCCGCGTTGTTTCCTCTTTTCCTATGGACCCTCGCGTTTATCTCCTAAAGTCACCTCACCACACACAGACAGCGGATGCATAGCGGAGGCATCGGTGATTTATTTTGTTTTTTTCGGTCTAGTTTCAAAACTACACACACAAGCCGTGGTGGGCAGTGAGTGTCTAGGCGGCGCGATGGCGGCATGCGCGGCGTGTGGCGGAGAGATGTGGCGGTGCGGTGCAGGCGCGAAGGCGTGCGCTTGTGACCGTTGTATTCTTTACTAGTGTATTGTATCGAGTGACTTGCCACTAAGAGTAAGAAGTAAATAAAGTTTATTTTATTCATTCAGAGAGTTTCCTTGTGCATTTATATACCTACCTACAAACTTATTACTAGGTATATTTATACAAGATTCATAAAAATAATTACATAGTGGCATGTGTATGCGAACCTTTACATTTATTCGTCACTATTATACGCCACTAAACGCCACCGACGCGTAGAAGTTCTACGCTACCATCACAATACTTCTGCGCCATATCAGCAAAAAATGGCGGCCTCACCCATATGCGAGTTGCATTTAACTGCATGAGAAACAATATTAACCAATGTTGTAGCAGCATTTTCAGCATCAGAATCCTGTAAGACAGTAGAAAAATTCTCTTGCTCGAGGTCCTTTACGCAAGCTTCAACGTCGAGTTTAAATACGAAATCATCATGTAGGGTTGTTAATTATACTGTTAAAACAGTATTAAAGTGTTTTTAGTACACTATACTTTTTAATTTTATAACAAACATAATGCATAATTCTGATTTGAAAATAAATTACACTAAATATTTCTAAAATCGGTTCAGTATTTTTTGAGTTTATCTATTACAAACAAACAAAGTGTATTTATAGTATTAGTATAGATATAAATTGCATCTCGTCTTCATTCATCATCATATTATCATCGTAATCATCAACATATTTTTTTTGGATTTAATATGTTCAAGTAAGAACAGATATTGTTTTCAAAAATAGAAGAAAACATAATGCAGATTGTTGTGGACGGGCGCTTAGTCGCACAACGGCACTTAAAGATGTTGCTGGTTGGATATGACGTCAAAAGGTAGGTCTGGAGAAAACTGTCCGATATGATGTCGTCCAGATAAACAAAAACACTTCTTAAAATCACTGTGGATTTTTATTTCACGGCAAAACTAATTTACAAAGAATTTAAAATGACTGAAACTACTATTAAGGAAAACTATGGATGGCAAAACACTAATTTAACTATAGGTTAAAAACGCGACCACTATTAATTAATCCGGCACTTAAAACTGTGATTAATACTGAATTACTGCATAAACACTTCAAAAACAGGCACTTAGAAACTTTTCTTAATACTTTAGAACACTTATTTTAACACTTCGCACTTAGATTTCTTCCTTTGCTCTCGAAGTCGTATTCCGATTTTGACTATTTTTCAACTGCATGCCACGTGCCAGCCGACTCTCGCTTTTATACTGTCCGCGGGAGAGTCGAGAGTCCTTTGGAACGTTCGCGACACTTATGCTCGATTGTTCCCGACCCTGCGGGCCCCGCGCGGCGCACATCACTCGTGCGCGATGTTTTGGCGGGCGAATATTCTGGCAATGTCCTTGCCTATAAAAGGCAGCGAAACGATTTCGCGGGCTTTTTGCTGCGCAGCGTTGCAGTGGCGCGGACCCCGGATTTCTTTGGCCTTCTTTGACCCCGTAGCGGCGCGTATTTTTGAATTCAGTGTTTTCCTTAGACGTCGCTGACATTCTCCCCCGCGGTGCGCAGCACCTCTCTTTCTGGGTGCGACGTCCAGCTCTGGGACACGGCGGGTGGCACTTTCCAACATTTAGGTTTTCTATTTTGTCCTGTGGCTCTTCCTTCACTTTTGCTGGCGGTATATCTGAGTGCAGCGTTGTGTGATGCCATCTCCCACACTTCTTACAAGTGGCAACTCGGCAATTAATTCGCGAGTGCCTAAACACCAAACACTTAAAACAGAGATGTTCCTTCTTTGCCATGTCCCATTTGGCACTTACGTTGGCACTTTTAAACTTCATGCATTCAAACAGATAATGGCTTCCACTACATGCTGGACAAATGTTCACGTCTTTACTGAACCCTTCCTGACCGACGCGAACGTGGTAAACACTTCCCTTCTGGTACCCGCTTCCTTTCTGGTACCGGCTGCCCTTCTGCTCCGAAGATTCTTCATATATTTTCTCCACTGCTGATGGTTTGTCTGCATGTAGCATAGTGTGATGCCACCTTCCACATTTCTTGCAAGCGTAAGCTGTGCAGTTCAACCTCAAATGCGTGTATTTCAAGCACTTAAAACATAACTTTGCTCTTTTCGCAATTTCCCATCTGTTATCCGTGTTCGCATCCTTAAATCTCTTGCATTCATATAGAAAATGTTCTTTATGACATTCGGGGCAAGACTTCTCTTTTCTTATACCTTCATATGTCACGTGATATAACCTTTCGGGTCCGTTATTTCTATGCTCCTGTCCTCTTGTAGGTACGGAGGACCATTGCGGCCTTGCCCGTGGTACTGACACTTCGATTGTAGCAAAATCGGCGCACATATCCGCTTCTTCTTCTAAAAATTTACTGATGAGCAGAAGTTCTGGCAAGTCTTCACTTTGATGGCTCTTGTAATAAACATACCAGCGGAATCGCATTGCTGGTGGCATTCTTTCCAGGATTGCCTTCATTGTTTCCGGAGACCTCAAATAACTCACTTTCCCAAGAGCTTTAACTGTCGCTACCGCATTCTTGGCCTTGTTAGCAAATATGCAAATGTCGTTAGGGCTCTCCGATATTCTTGGCAGCTTCTTCAATTTGTCTAGCTCTGCCAGGGCCATCGCGCCAGGTCTTCCAAAGCGAGCTTCTAGACTTCTCAAAACTTCAACAGGATCCTCCGCAGTAAACAATAAACTCTTCACAGCCTCTCGCGCGCTTCCATGTAAGGCCCTGCGCAATCTTGCAAGGTTCTGAGCAGGGCTAAAGGCCTTGGCGGTATCTTCATATGATCTCTTAAATGCCAACCACTCTTCACTGGTACCATTGAAATAGGGTAGTTCAATGGCCCTTGGTTCTGACGCTCTTTCGCTTAACTTTGCTATTGCATCTGCCAGTTCCAATATTTCGCTTCGTTTTTCCTTCGTAGGCACTTCCGTGGTCGCTTCATAGAACACTCTTCGATTATTGTCGACCCATTCTTCGACATGGTTCTGTCCAATGCTTTCCTCGGATTCGAGCTCTAGTAGCTCCAGTTCAGCCAGTGCCATCTTTGATCTGGCTTCGGCGGCTTCCGCTTCCCTTCTAGCTAGTATCATTCTAGCTTCTATTTCTGCACGCTTTCTCGATAACGCATCGGCGCGTGAACCACAATCTTTCCCCGCAAACCCTTCGTTGACAGGCCTGTGCAGCAGTGGTGTCGATTTGGGTTCGGCCATAGAGGCTGCAAGGCGGGCTTCCTCTCCCATGCGGGAGCGTCTTCTTTTCTCCACTTCCGATATGTGCGCCAAAAACTCTTCGTCTTGCTGTTTCGAGCGCGATATCTCAACGGCACTTCCCTTTTCCAAGCTTGGGCGCGGTGCGTGGAACACTTCGGTGACGACAGGACGCGTTGCAGCTGCTTGGATATCGGGCACACCGGTAATGTGAACCAGCGGCGCTGATCCAACTCCTTCTTCGACAATCACGGATTGCGGCGGTGTCCTCTTCGTGAACGTCGATTGCCGCGGTGACATCGTGTTGCCGACATCAGCTGTAGATGGTTCTTCCACCATCCTCAACCTTAACTTCTCCGACCTGGTGATCATCTTCACTCTCCAAATCCGGCTCGAAGGACCAAAAATATGTTGTGGACGGGCGCTTAGTCGCACAACGGCACTTAAAGATGTTGCTGGTTGGATATGACGTCAAAAGGTAGGTCTGGAGAAAACTGTCCGATATGATGTCGTCCAGATAAACAAAAACACTTCTTAAAATCACTGTGGATTTTTATTTCACGGCAAAACTAATTTACAAAGAATTTAAAATGACTGAAACTACTATTAAGGAAAACTATGGATGGCAAAACACTAATTTAACTATAGGTTAAAAACGCGACCACTATTAATTAATCCGGCACTTAAAACTGTGATTAATACTGAATTACTGCATAAACACTTCAAAAACAGGCACTTAGAAACTTTTCTTAATACTTTAGAACACTTATTTTAACACTTCGCACTTAGATTTCTTCCTTTGCTCTCGAAGTCGTATTCCGATTTTGACTATTTTTCAACTGCATGCCACGTGCCAGCCGACTCTCGCTTTTATACTGTCCGCGGGAGAGTCGAGAGTCCTTTGGAACGTTCGCGACACTTATGCTCGATTGTTCCCGACCCTGCGGGCCCCGCGCGGCGCACATCACTCGTGCGCGATGTTTTGGCGGGCGAATATTCTGGCAATGTCCTTGCCTATAAAAGGCAGCGAAACGATTTCGCGGGCTTTTTGCTGCGCAGCGTTGCAGTGGCGCGGACCCCGGATTTCTTTGGCCTTCTTTGACCCCGTAGCGGCGCGTATTTTTGAATTCAGTGTTTTCCTTAGACGTCGCTGACACAGATGTTAGCTCGGCAACGACTCGATTGACACTGATCAAAAATGTCGTCAGGAAACGCTGCGCCACGCTAGTAAAGTGTGCACACCCGGGTCGACGCTGCGCTGCGCTGCGCCAGCGAAATGTGTTTCTAGCTTAAGACCATTATAAGCCCCCAGTACAGGTTGGCCGACCATGGTCGGCGACCATGACCAATACATCGTACATTGACACGTCTTTTGAACGAACAAGTTTAAAAAGGTTCTTTCAAAAGTGTCAATGTACGATGTATTGGTCATGGTCGCCGACCATGATCGGCCATCGTGTACTGGGGGCATTAGAACTTGCCAAGCTTACAGGGGAGCTACCGGCTACTAAGAAATATGGATATGGGTATGGGCTTCAACTGTCATTTGAATTCCTTAATTTGATAGATTTTTGCTACTTTGTTCTGTTGAACGTTGCTAGCTACAGTCGTCACAAATTAAGATGCCCGTTTTGACACATGGTAATGACCCTAGAATGTAACTTGTTACGAAAACCAAAAAATCAAATATTATGCTGATTACTTATCAAAGGCGTATAAAAAAAAATGTTACATTTTTGAACGCATCATAAATTAAGGCAAAGTGTAATGCTCGTATTATTTTAGCGTTTATTCTAAAGTAAACGCAGATTCGATTAACTACGAAACCTCTCGAAAAACAGTTACGTTCTCAGTCTTTATTTTTTTAAATACTAGTGTTGTAACCGTTGTGTGCAGGATTTCTCCAGCTTCATTCAATTTTATCGAAATAATCGTTATAACCACTTTAATAGATTAATTTGTAAAATTGATCTTTTTTGTGTGAAAACTAGATTGGTGCTTAAGCATTAGTGAAATTATGAATCGGCAACAATGATTTCGATAAAACGGTTTCTAGGCAAACGCAAACTTATCCAAGGAGGACGTTTCGAATGAACCGAATGAAAAAAGAATTAAAATTCTTTAAATAAAACCTAGACAACCTTGCACACCTCACCATGTCGAATCGTCACGTTCACCTTTCCAGAGATTTCTTAAAACACGTTTCGTTCGGCTTGTTCGAAGCGTTCGCATCGGACAAGCGTGCGTTTACTATAAGCGGCCTGTACACGTTGGTCCAACCACTGGCCAATACATCGTACATTGACACTTTTGAAAGAACAAGACGTATAAAAAGGTTCTTTCGAAAGTGTTAATATACGACGTATTGGCCAATGGTTGGGCCAACGTGTACAGGCCGCTATAATAAGACAAGTAATGTGGCTACTCTATGACCATATCTATGCTGTGAGCTGTAGTTAAAATACTTGCACTTTTAGAGCCAACGCGCACTTGTGATTTTTAGTCGACCGATAGTTTAGTCGGAATCGTAAGACGATCGTGCGTGATCAAACTGTCGTCGGCCGATAGTTTGGTTTGAGAACCTTCGAGCACTTGTGATTTTAGTCGATCGATAGTTGGTCGATAGTTTAGTTGAATCCGGGCGCGCGCTCACATAGTCCTTCATGCACAGGCCGATAGTTGTCCGATAGTTGTATAACTGTAACTTTATCTATAGTTGTAGTAACTATTGGCCAGTCATTTTCGATAGTTCAATACTGAATGCGCAGTCTACCGATAGTTGGGCGATATTTTAGTTGAATGCAGTGCGCGCGCTCACATAGGTAGTCTTTCATGCACATTACCGCCCGACCGATAGTTGTGCAATAGTTTGATCGTACAACTATCGGCCAGTCATTTTCGATAGTTTGATCGGTCGATAGTTTAAGCGCACTGACGATTGCCACTGCCATATAACTCTATACTGAATCCGAGAACGACCAAACTATCGCTCGATTAAAAATCACAAGTGCGCGTTCGCTCTTATATAAATTATGCAATTTAAGTGTATTCGATTCAAGTTTATATAACATAAAAGGTCAATTTATACTTTAATAATATGTTTATTAAAAGTATAAGTACCTATATAATAAGTTTAACATTTTATAATAATAACTTTAGTCTTCTTAATCCACATAAGTTGCAAACCTACTATAATCGATTAGTTACTCAGAACCTTAATCGATTAATCGCGAGAATCGATCACAGACTCGTATGGTTACATGCCTAATCACGTCACTTTGGCATGTGTCAAAACGGGCATCTTATTTTGTGACGACTGTAGTTATCGTTATACCCGACGAGGTCACGAAACAAGGAACTGATAGCGGCTATTTTCTTTATAAAATTGACTTAAAGTTCCCAAAAACGTATGAAGTTCATACCCATAAAGTTACGCGGTAGCCCCCCAGTGCCACAAGCTTTTCTATTCCGGGGGGCTACCGCGTAACTTTATGGGCCATATTTCTTAGCCGGTAGCCCCCCTGGTGACAGCCGTGACAGAGGAGCCACTTGCAATACGAAATTAACTGTCAAAATGGACTGTCGTATGAAAACTGTTTTAGTTCCAAAGATAATCACCGGAACAGAAAAGCTTGTACTTGCAGAAAAAATATTTTTGAGAACAATAATATTTACATTTTTGACGTTTTCTTTATAACGGCCATATATACATGATGGCTCATGATTGTCGACCAACGGGATCGGCCATCATGTACTGGGGGCTTTAGGCTCAAACAACAAGCGATATCGTTAGCACTTGATTCCAGCTCATACCTATTACCTCTGCAGTCTGAATGCTACGCTCTCTATACACTAAAGTACGTTTTATAATTCGGTGCAAAAAAAAATTATGTCACTTTCACATTTGAGTTTGGCAACAGGGCATCGTAAACCTTTTTTCTTCATGTCTCTTTTAAACCATTGTGAGGTTTTGGTTTTACGGATTTTTATAAATCTACATAATAAGAACTATATCTTGGATTAAAGCGCACAAGATAATGCAAAATGGATTAGGTAATAATAGTAGAGACACAATAGTAACAAGTACCTAACAACGGTTCAAACTTAACAATAAACTAAAACAATAACAGAAACAACAAGAAATCTACGAAATAATGTAAAAGAAGCATTGTACGCAAAGCAGATAGGAGCCCGGTAAAAAAAACAAAATACAAATCAAAATTAATCAAATAATCACACACATGATAAAGTAGGTTTGTCACCCCTGCGTCACAAATATTTTGCGCCTGCGTGTTGCCAGTACATAAAAAAAATATCCATCTAACATCCATTCGAAAAATTATTTTGTTGTTTACGTAAGAGTAATTTCCATTTTTTTACTTTTATTAATAATGTTAAACAACTATCTATACAGTCAAATCATGTTTTGAATTAACGGCAATGTCGTTCACAAATAAAGAAATGTACAGAATGTGTATAATAGGTAGAGTTTTATGTGGGACTGAGCGTTCGCTCGTTGGCCTTTGGCCACCGTCCACACTGAGTTCGATGTTACTTTACTGCTACGCTCCGGATCGCCACTTGTGACGTCGCGTCGGGTATAACCATGAAGCTCGACTTAAAAAAGTGAAGAAAAAAGTGTACCGACATTTATGTATGTAGTGGCTGTCAGTTGTCTCATATGAACATACGTATTTTTTTAAAGTGTAGGTGAGACGGAAGACAGCCACTGTGTAATTTTTGGTCACAAAAAAGTGTTAGTACTGCACTCTCCAGTTACCTAAGTATTAAGTCGAGCTTCATGGGTATAACCATAGAAAGCAACGTTCAACAGATTAAAGCAGCAAAAATCTATCAATATAACGAATTCAAATGACAGTTGAAGCCCATACCCATACCCATATTTTTTAGCTGGTAGCCCCCCTGCACACGCTAACGAACGATCGTGGCCATCATGAAGTTTGACTTAATACTCTGAGGTAACTAGTACTTATAAATTCCTTGGAGGTAACGTGTTAAGTCGAACTTCATGGTGGCCATCGTGGGCATCCGTCAAACCATCCAGACAGGATCAACGAAAGCCAGCGAATCATTCTTTTAACAAAAAAAAACATGAAAATTAAAAAAATATCGAGATTCTAATTTTATTTTTATGGCAACATTTTTCCAGACGTCAGTCAGGTGTCAGTGTCAGTGACAGTGTGAGTGACAGTAGTGTAGCCGGTGTTCACCCTGAAATAATCTATATATCAATTATCGAGCATAATCGACTAACTACACGATTTTAAAGTTTTAATCGATTGTTAATATTTTAAAATTAAATTGATAAAATCTATTTTACTTATACAGGATATTTTTTTTATCAGTGCACAAATTTTTAGGATCGTCTCAGAATCGATAACTGAACAACTTTCTCCTAGAAACATGGGTCGAAATACGACAAAAATTTTTGGACTTCCCATACTAATTTGATCACGTGATCAGTCCGATTTGTATGAAAGGTCAAATTTTTTTTTTCATATTTCGACCTATGTTTCTAGGAGAAAGTTGTTCACTTACCGATTCTGAGTCGATCCTAAAAATTTGTGCACTGATAAAAAAATTATCCTGTATAAATAATCGAACTATCGACTCACTCACCTACTATTGTCACGCGTTAAGTTATGCGGTAGCCCCCCAGGGGGGCTATCGCGTAACTTTATGGATATGAACTTCATACGTTTTTGGGTACTTTAAGTCAATTTTATAAAGAAAATAGCCGCTATCAGTTCCTTGTTTTGTGACGTTGGTTATAACGATAACTAGCTAGCAACGCTCAACAGAACAAAGCAGCAAAAATCTATCAGAATAAGGAATTCAAATGACAGTTGAAGCCCATACCCATATCCAGATTTCTTAGCCGGTAGCCCCCCAAATCGGGACGGTCGAGTTGGAACGTGTGTACCAGCCATTAATGCCCACCTACGGGTGATATTTAACTTATCAAAGATCGCCGCCCAATATACATTTGATCAAAGAAATTGGACAGCTTTGACGTCCAATTTCATACATTCGACGTCCAATTTCTTTGATTAAATGTATATTGGACAACGATCCCTGATAAGTGGAGTACCACCTTACGCTACGCTACCGACGGCCCGAGATGGTACTTGTTAAACGTGAGAGATGGCGGTGCGGCATGGCGCGGTTTTTTTTTGGAATTAAGAAAAAAAAAATCGATTTTTAATAATCGATTATTCATCAAAAATCGCTTAATAAAAATCAATTTTTAAAGAAAAATAATCAATTATTTTAATAATTGATTACTTTTTCACATCCCTAGTAGGTGAGGTTGGGTGTGGGTTGGGTGAGGTCACAGAACAGAGTACTCTATTATAAGATAGCTTGCTCAAGGAATTTATAGTTGTACAGTGCCACAAACTTTGCTGTGCCGGTGGCCAAAATGTGAAACTAACGTGATTTGTTTAATGTCATTTTGCTGTCAAGTTGATGTCCAACCATAGCGCTGCTGGCGGCTGAAGTTCTTAGAAGTCAGGGCCGGTTAAATTACTACAAAAAAAAGAAAAACGTACGTAGCGCCGCTGTCACCGGCACAGAAAAGGTTGTGGCACTGTAGTACTTGAGCGATTTTCTGAGAGGCCATTTAAAAAAAAAAAGCTTCCAATTGCTTCACTAGATGGCGTTGAATAAGTATGTACATGTCTATGGTATATTTTGGTATGAAACATATTTAAATTAATTACTTTTTGAAAACCCAAAGGAAACTAATAATATATTAAATAAGTACTACTGTGAGGAACATAAACGAAATAGGTAAATTTAAAGATTTAGGTTAATAAATAACATCTGTCTGACGTTCCGTTTTACGTAAAAAAGTCGCGTCAAAGTAAAATTTATAACGTTCCGTTCCTTCTAACTGCATAGGTGGGACAGCGCCATCTAGTGACTGAGCTTTCAGAAAATCGCTCATTCCTTGAGCTTGCTACTTAAATAGTGATCTGTGATTATAGATGTGTTTGTTTGTTTGTGTGGGTGTTTGTTGTTTGGTGGTTGTTTGGTTGTTTGTTTGTTTGTTTGTGAGCGAGCGAGTGACGTTATTTTAATTACTTTAATTGTTTTGTTTCCAAACTACAATAACAATTATTTATATAGGTAACGACGACACAGTTGTTTATTGTCATAACGTGCTTTTCTTGTTTATTCTTTCACTTGCATGATCAAACTAAATACCATGATTTTAGTTACAAGATTAGGATGGTTTTCTTTTAGACTGGTCTTTGACTGGCCTTTATTTTCTCTAACTAATAAGAGTTGAAGTGGTCAAAGAAAGCGGAAAACATGGACAGTAGTAGTCGTGTAAGTATATCCAAAGTTTTCTATTTTATTATTTGCAGTTGTCATTGTCTAATTAATTCAACTAGGTGAATGTAGCAAAAAGGTATATGTACGTCTTGTATCTTTTATCTTTTATCTAAATGTGAAATGCGGCCAGAGGAGGCAACAATGAGATATATTTTCCTTTCTGCCTGTTGTTCATGTTTAAAATATACCATACAAGTTTGCCATCAACAAACAATTTAGTGACTTTTATAATAAGTTTGAACTCTGATTTAAAACCTTAACAGAACATATCAGAAAAACCTCAGCCTGGACCTAAAGTAAGTAAAGTAAAGGAAGCTCTGTAAAGGCTGCTTTTTACAGGATACTAGGATAACAGATAGAATAAACAATGTATAGAAATATGTATAAACAACCTTTATTCCGGTACAAATGGTTGTATTCATCTTATAAACATTAATGTCACTACCAGAAGTTGAACTCACAACCTCAAAGTGGGCAATACCTAAAAAACTGGCCATACCATTTATCTATAAAACATTAGACACTATATTATAACATACATTAATCTATACAACATTAGACATAATTAGGATCAAGAAAAAAAAAACAAAATCACATTTGTTGTATGGGAGCCCCCTCAAATATTTATTTTAATTTAATTATTTATTTTTGTAGTAAATATACAACTAAATATTCTGTGAATATTTCAAGCGTCTACCTGTTGCCGTTATTTGAGCAAAAAAACGGCAAAAAATCATGTTTGTTGGGAGCTGCCTTAAATATTTATTTTATTCTGTTTTTAGTATTTGTTGTTATAGCGGCAAGAGAAATACATCATCTGTGAAAATTTCAACTGTCTAGCTATCACGGTTCATGAGATACAGCCTCGTGACAAACAGACGGACAGTGGAGTCTTATTAATAGGGTCCCGTTTTTCCCTTTGGGTACGGGACCCTAAAAACATGTACAAATCACTCTTCCATGGTGCCTGTTAAAGTACATTATATTTTACAGGCTTCCAAACCATCATTGGCTCAAATAAAAGCTGTAGTGGGGTTTGTGCAGCAGCATCCAGAACTTGCTCACAGGAAACGAAGATCTGGTGTTAATCACCGCAGGTTAAAGAAGCTATGGATGGAGTTAGCAAACATAGCCAACTCTAAAAATGGTACAACTAAATCAACACAAGGCTGGATAAAAGTAATTTAATATACTTCCTATTATAATTGAACACTAAAGGTCATAGCCCATTTATACCGCACCGCTCCGACCCAACCAAAGTATGAGCAGCCAAATATGGACTTAATATCTTTCACTGTAGATGCACTTTACAGTAACAATATACAATAGCAGACAGCGCGCGGTAAGCGAGCCTGCCGCAAGCTAAAGTGCGTCTACAGAGCACGACATTAAGTCCATATTTGACTACTCGTACATTGGTTGGGTGGGAGCGGTGCGGTATAAGTAGGCTATGACCTTTATTTATAATACAGATTGGGCAGTCAGTAATCACACAATCATAGAATGATAATAATTATTTCAGTTCTGGTCAGATAAAAGAAGAAATACCTTTATTAAACAAAAACAAATAAGAGAGGGGAAAATAGAAGGCAGTCTATATCCTTTGGAACAAACAATATTAGATATATGCAATAGTAAATCGGCTAGTAAGTTTCCAATTTAAATGTTTCAGCTTTCAGCCTCCTTTTGTAATTAAAGTACTTAAACAATTTTTATTCACTTCCAGAACCAAGAAAAAAAATTAAAGTAGAAAAATATAATTGCGATGATGATGATGATTTTGATGGCTCTGATGATGAATTTCTTTCCAAGCCTGATGATGATGATGATTTAGAAAAGTTATTTTCTAAAGATTATGATGAAAGACAATTAAATATAATGGGAAAATTGGTAAGCAAAAATTTTACATAAGTATTCTACGAGTTTGCATGAACACTACACATTTTACCACACTTTTATTAGCTTCACTTGTAACTAAGTCACAATGTAAGAAAATCTTGGAATTCAATTTTAACCTACTTCTAATTGTCGTATTGATTTGTAACTTTGCAAGTCTATATGAATCCGATGACAATACAATAATTTGCTACCATCGAGCTGATCTGATGAAGTCAAGAGGTGGGCAATAGAACTCTTCAATGGCTGCTAGGAAACCCCTCGAGTTTAGGCTCATTTGTTTTGTTCTGATGAGACCTATTCGATACACTTAACGGTGAGGGTCTGATGATGGAGCAGGGAGGAAGCCAGTGGCACTTTTTAATGACCACTAGGAAATACCTCGAGTTTAGGCTCCGTTGTTTCGTTCTGACGAGACTTATAAGCTGCACTTGGTGGTGAGGGTCTGATGATGGAGCAGGGAGGAAGCCAGTGGCACTCCTTAATGACCAATAGGAAACACCTCGAGTTCTGGCTCATTTGTTTCGTTCTGATGAGACCTATTCGCTACACTTGGTGGTGAGGGTCTGATGATGGAGCAGGAAAGAAGCCAGTGACACTTCTTAATGACCAATAGGAAACACCTCGAGTTTGTGCTCATTTGTTTCGTTCAGACGAGACCTATTCGCTACACTTGGTGGCGAGGGTCTGATGATGAAGCTGGGAGGAAGCCAGTGGCACTCCTTAATTACCACTAGGAAACACTTCGAGTTCTGGCTCATTTGTTTCGTTCTGGTGTGACCTATTCGCTACACTTGGTGGTGTGGGTCGGATGATGGAGCTGGGAGGAAGCCAGTGGCACTCCTTAATAACCACTATGAAATTGAAACCCCTCGAGTTTGGGCTCATTTGTTTCGTTCTGATGAGACCTATTCGCTACACTTTGTGGTGAGGGTCGATGATGGAGCAGGGAGGAAGTAAGGGTTCGGCTCGCGCATCTGGTAACTAATAGACTCCACTTGAATTTGTAAAACTAAATACATACTATCACGCCTTTGAGTTATAATGTTTACGGGTTGGGCAGACACATGAATGGACTGTGAAATCGATTACCATCCCCATCCATAGCTTGCCATTTGTTAAACTAAAAAGTAAAAATTAAATATGTAGTTTAAAAAACTATAAAAACACACTTTTATAGGAACAGACTAAAAGTACAAAATAACCGTCTATTCAGTAATTGAAATTAAAAAGCGTGGTGCGCCCTTTGCAAAGCATGCATTCAAGTCTTTATTATTGTTGATCGAAGATTCAAGTACTTAATATTGACAACGCGCACCACGCTTTTTAATTTCAGTTACTGAATAGACGGTTATTTTGTACTTTTAGTCTGTTCCTATAAAAGTGTGTTTTTATAGTTTTTTAAACTACATATTTTTACAATAAACATTGTAAATTTTAACAATTAAAATGAAAAACTTGGTGGTGCAGTCGTTAAGCATCAAGTCATGTGATGATGGGTAATCAAAACAACTATCAAAAAGTTGTCCATGATTTGAAAAACATTCTAAGCTGCTGGTCCTTGCTGAATTAACACACTTTGAGCCACATTGAGCCTGTGTGACGCATCATGGCTTCATGGCCCATGGTTACATTACAGTTGCCAGATATTCACATGTCCAACCTGTCTGGCTTTCGTTACGCGTATTACATTTGACCAATCCACCTCCGCGAACCGGACGACGTTCCGTGGACAGTCCCCCTACAAGGTGGACCGACGATCTGGTCAAGGTCGCGGGAAGCCGCTGGATGCAGGCAGCGCAGGACCAATCGTTGTGGAGATCCTTGGGGGAGGCCTATGCCCAGCAGTGGGCGTTGTATGGCTGAAATGATGAATCACCTCCTAAGTCGCACCACGGATGCGCGACTCGCGATCGCGCTAACGAGCTAACCTGGATTAACATACAAAATTTATGTTGTAGTTACTTCCTTATTAGGTACTTAGATGCAAAATCCTTAATAAATTAATGTGTCCAACCTTTTTACCCAGATGTACGGCCAAAATGGCTGTCTGACTATTTAGTTTGACAACCTGGCAACTCTACCCATGGCACTTTAGCAGTGGAGGCATTAAATAAAACATTGTGAATAATATTTTTCAAAAATCTCCTTCACTATCAGGCTTTCAGCTGTTATAGTGTACATTTGACAATTTACAAGCCATGATAGCACGGATTTGTTTGCACACTGCACTCTCATTTTCTGGGGATGCACATTAATCATTATTTACAAACGCACTGGTAAAGAACTTTCGGAAGTTCGGCAATACAAAAGTCAACATGTTGTTTTATCCAGTTATAATTACAGTATAAGTAAACTAAAATATGCCCCCTTTGGACGTACCAAATGCGAAGAACCAAGCTTGTCGGTATGTTCTACAGCAGGCAGTTCATACAGCTACTTATTCATCAACTTGAGGCGCTCCATGCATATGTCGTCATTATTTCGTGATCCCTGGAGGGAAAGTACTCGAAATAATAGAGAATAGCCACTCAAACAAAACATTCCTCAATTTTTTTAATAAAATAAAACTGGAAAATGAAGTATTTAGAAAAAATCGACCCGTCTCACAACTAGCTCCAATGGGACTCGAACCCACGACCTTTCGCTTTCCGGGCGACTGCTCTAACCACTGAGCTACGGAGTCGTTACGAGAAGTGACGAATTTATCCAATACTTCTTACGCGCTGTATAGTCAGCGTTAATTTCATCAATGTGGAGATATTACTACCCTCACACGCGAAAGAAATACCTTTCCAGGTATTTGGCAATCGCTAAAGATGAAATTACTATTGCTAGTTATTTTAATTTTTAGGTTTTGCATTCACAATGCAATTTTTATTACAGAAAAATTGCATTGTCAATGCAAAAACCTAAAATTAAAATAAAAAAATAAAACTGCATAATTAAATTTCAAATAATTTTTAATTGATTTTATTATTGAAAATAATGGCCCTAATTTTCTAGCATAAGCTGCATAATTTTATTCTAATAGCATAAATAACTATGTCTGATGTCTATTGGCGTATTCCCATAGTGTGGCCGCAGCATTAGCAGCCTTAGAGTACGGCCAGAGTGCAGAGCGTGGAGCGGGGCGGGGCGGGCAGCGCAGCGTTCACCCCGTGGTTGCCGACGCTCCGGCCGCTACTCAGCCACCACTATGCGTTAGTTAGCATTTGCACAGCCTTATTTAATACTGTGGCATTTGTTTTACATGAACGCTGCCCGCCCCACCCCGCTCCACGCTCTGCACTCTGGCCGTACACTTAGACCTGATAACAGCGATTCTAGCCGAAGTTTAGACCTGATAACAGCGATTCTAGCCGAAGTTTTTTTAGGTCGATGTCATGGGACAGCAAGCTAATGCCCTGGCTCAAATGGCACAAGCACAGCAAAATCACTCAAAGTCCTTGGAGCGATTTGCAGAAGCTTCTCACATACAGGTAAAAACAACACTAAGTATAGATATGTTTATCTCGCGAGCGCGGCTGTGTAGACCGCAGCCTCCTTTTGTCATACAAGCTGTCTGTCAAACCGTGAATATACACGGGTGCACACAACAAAAGGCGGACCGCGCTCGTGAGATAAAACTACGATAGTAGGTACTATGAAAAAATGTGATAGTAAATACCACGAGCACTGCAAGTCTGCAAGTAGCTTTCAGACGGGATTCGGACCCGCGCCCTCTGAAATTCGGCCCGATGCTCTGACTAAGCTGCCGAGAGGCGTACTTACCCACTTACTTTTGCAAGAAATTCTCGAACACTCAACTTTAGGAGCGTCTGAAACATTGTCCTGTCGCTTTAAATGTAACATGTGTGAAATTGACGCCATGAATCCATGATGCTCAAGTATTCGGGTGTTAATTTAGCAAACTAAAAGTGCCTCTCGTTCTTACACAGGCATTAGCTGTGGACCGGTTGGCCAGTACATTTGAGAACATTAGTTCTTCCGTCCACGACGTGCGGAATGCTTTACTAGGTATTGATTACACCATGAAGACGTCTTGCCCTCCATCAGCAACGCAATTACGCGCCAATACTAATATATTCAGCTAAATGATGTAAATCAGAATGAATAAACTGTGGTTAATGTTTTTAATTTATTAGTTATTAAGTGACGTATGAATAGTAATTTTAAGTAAGTAATGATTAATGATAGTAATAATTTACAATAATTCATTCATATTTTAAGTCAAGTTCATCAGTAACTCCACATAGATTCCATGTTCTTTTGCAACATATTGTTGAGCAATCATAAAAGAATAATCTTAGAACATACGTACCAATAATTAGGAAATGACAATTATTATTTATTTAAAATTTTACTTTTTTTCGAATACACATCACGATGCAATTTTTATTATTGAAAATTTTCAAATAAAGTATTTAGAGAAAATAGACCCGTCTCACAACGTCGATCGACGTCGTCGAACGTCGACTCGTCGATTTTTTCTAAATACTTTATTTTCCAAGGACAATAATAAAATATGAACTAATAAATTATTTATTAGTTCATATTTTGTAAAATGATATCATGAAATATCTAGAAATGTTAGAAAGTAAACAATTATTAAGATACCTTGTATTTTTATTTTATTTCCTAGAAATTTTTTACTCACCTTATATTGTAATGCCTTACCGCGGATATCTTATCAGGTGTTTTGATAACGCTTGTTTTATCATTACACGTATCATTGTCCGCTGCTCCACTTTTGTAGTCGGATCTAGTGCATCCATTCATTGGAAAACGATAGCTCTCGACAATGCTAATAAACAATTCAAGTGAATCAATCGTGCCTAACCGTAAAAGATGGCGATGAATAGTTATAGTGTATCAGTTTTAATACTCTGTACTTTGGGATGTGCTAGTGGTGGTGACTTGTGTCCAAAGAAATGTGACTGTGATATGGAGAATGGGTTGAACAGAGCAGCCTGTATTGACCAGAACATTATTGGTATCGATGTAGGGGTTCCCAAAGAAGTGCAAATCTACAGTCTTAGTCATAACTCAATCAGCGAATTGGATAATTTTTGTTTCAAGGTGAGTCATCTACTATATATAAAACGACGCCATTTATTAGTATATTATTGCTTAGATAAGTGCAGTGTTGCACTTGACAATGAACGCCTGATAATAATCGAATGGTTTTGTAATTCCAGGATGCACAGTATCTGTCATTGGAAGTGTTGAACCTGTCCTACAACCTGATATTTTGGATAGGCCTGCACGCGTTCTCAGGATTAGACAAATTAGCTCATTTGGACTTGAGCAACAATAGACTGAGATATATACCATCAGATTTATTTTGGGATACACCGAAACTAACTATTGTCGATTTGTCATCAAACATTTTCGAAAAACTCAAGAATGAACCTATTATTATGCATTCTAATTTGCAGGTATGTCTTTGTTGCTATTTGTTTTACCGAAAATTTGATAAGTCTGCCGCTGATAAAAACATTGTCCTATATACCTATAAACCAGTAATGCTTTTTTTCTGTTTTAGATACTCAATCTGAACAACTGCCGAATGATGGCTTTACCGGACAGACTATTTACCAGATTGCCGAATTTGAGAAAGTTGGACTTGAGCGAAAACTACTTCATAGGTCTGAATACTCAATTACTTGCTCCTTTACGGAGACTACAACGAATCGAGCTGAGAAGTGATTATGTGAAATGTACCGTAGACTTTATGTCAGCTGAAGAGTGGATTATTTCTCGTGCTATAGTTTACAAAAAACAGTGCATTAAATTAGCACCCAAGATGTCAGAAAAAATGATTTCTCTTGTTACTGTTGAAAAAGAAGAGGTCAATGTTAATGACGTCTGGAATATTACAAAAGAAGCTGACCCCGTTCAAGTAGAGACCACCACGCCTCTCACTCCTTTCCAGAAGTTTGATAAAGAATTTTCAGCAGTACAGGCTTTTATATTAGGATTAGAGGTGGGATTAGCGATCGGAGTCATCGGGACGTATATTTGGCTGCGACAGTTTTGCAAGTGCGGTCAGCTGACTTGCTTACAGCCACGCCGTCGGCAGAATAGGAGAATCCAGAGACGTCGAGAGGGAGACATGAGGACTAGTTTGCTCTGGAGCAGCGTTATTAGTCCGGACATGGAAACTCCACCCTCGTATAGACGGCAGCTTTCATTGCCGGACCGAAGTCCGCCGTATGGGGTACCAATAGTGCGAGAAGCAGCATTGCATGTGGACGCTATTCGCCTCCCCGACAGAGCTGAAACTCCGCCACCGCCTTATCACGAGTGTCGGATTAATATTTGACAACAATGTTATCAAAATAGTGCGGACAGACCTAACTGCGATTTGTTTATCTTATTAGCTCAAAAATATTTTTGTGTGTGTGTTATCAAAGATGTGACACTTGTGGGTCGATGATGATTCCGTGATACGTACTCTATTTTTTAAGGACCTAATTAATAGTTTTATATAAATCTAGTTTGTAAGGTAAATAAATAAAAAGCTTAAGTAATTGTAAAATATCTATATTTTTAAATACCATTTTATCACATTCGATACTTCATTATCAAAATATAAAAAATACGTGAATAATAAAATAAACATATGCTAAATTCAGACTCATACAGAATTTAATATAAATTCTTTCAAAATAAAGATTTTGGGTAACTATACAAACTTTTTGTACATTTCGTAACACAACCACGATGGCAAATGATTTCCGTTCTACTATGTCTATGGCATGTCAATGGCGCTAGTGTTTACTCAACCGAAAGCATCGATGTTCCTCATACTAACCTAAGAAAAACTGGTTCTGAACAAGTGAGCTCCGAAGCGATTAAAAATACTTGATACCATATAATTGGAATGTTTAAGTAGCAATAAATATATTCAAAAATAACATTCGATAATCTTATAATTTGGCTGTAAAAAGGAAAACAAGGTTGGAAATGCATAAAAGTTAGAGAGAAGAAAGTACGACTAATAATAAAAAATAATCTTATCCAAAATAAAACATCTGAGATTTATAAAAAAGAAATGCAAATAAAAATGCTATTTACAAAAAGCTTTCTATCATAAGCACATTTACTTACCCCTAATATAGTTTATTCTTTTAGTAGATATATTTACAGTAATTTTAAAATACTAAACAATACATTGTCAGGCACATTATGGCATGTATGCATTCAAAACTCTCGAAAAGCCTATCGTAGCTGCCTATCTAAACATATATTCGAGACAAAATTCTACTTTAGTGTATACATGTCATTTTCCTCTCATCATACACCTCTCTCCGTACTTTCTAAATCCTGCTTTGGAGCAATATTTCTATCGTTACTCTTTTGAACAATGCCCGAGGTTTCCCATCGGTTTCACTTACGAGCTCGAGTCTCCGTCTTCCAGTGCAAGTTGGCTTATGTTTACATACTCTGGATGCCGTGAAAACACGTCCACAAGGTTGCTGAAGGTGGGTCTCGCGTCAGGGTTGTAAGCCCAGCAGTCTAGCATTACTTGGTAGATTTCATCAGGACAGTTCTCTGGCCTCTCGAGTCGTTGACCGCTTTCTACTATTTGAATAGCCTGTAAACAAATAAATAAAATACTAATAATGATTCAGACATTTTTTGTAGGGCAGCTGGTGGTCAGTGGTAAACAAATTGATAAATCTGATAGGCACGTTATCTTTATTAATATGTTTACAAAAGTAATGTTTTCGATGAGCAAGTACCTTTTAAAACCGAAGCTATGACACATTTAGTTTTATGAGAGTTCAAGAGCTTAGTTGTTTAGACATAAACATAAATTGTATAAAATAATGTCAGTGTTTCGAGCAATAAAAAAATCTAGCAGCAGAGTAGTTTCAAGTGTCTTCGCCTGGGTACTTCAATATTAGAGAAATCTGACTTCTTATAAGCTCAAAGAATTACATCATTGAAGTGGCAGTAGGCGGGACACATAGCGCGGAGAACCGATGGCCGTTGGGGCGGAAAGGTTCTCGAATGGCGACCGCGTGCCGGACGACGTTCCGTGGGCAGGCCCCCTACAAGGTGACCGACGATCTGGTCAAGGTCGCGGGAAGCCGCTGGATGCGGGCAGCGCAGGACCGGGCAGGTGGAGATCCTTGGGGTAGACCTATGCCCACCAGTGGGCGTCGTTCGGCTTACATGATGATGATGACTTCTTATAGTGCAACAGCAGATATGCTACTTTAGCCGCTATATCGCGACGAAGTATCGATAGAATCTGCAAAACGCGCGATTTTAATACAGCGCCATAGAACGCAGAAGTCTTAAAAACATCAATCGCCGATTGCCGACGCAAAGTAGCATGCCGCGCTTGATTGTGCTATGATCAATCCAACGCGTATCAAATCAAATCAAATCACTCTGTGTACAAGTAGCGGCACGAATCTCTAGCGCTGACCGTTATTGCGCAGAAGTCAAAAATAAGGTATTTTAGGCCTTGCGCCATACCATAAACATCGCAGCTATCCCCTCACGTCACAGTCAGCGCTTAACTTACGTGCCGCTACTTTATATGTTTGATGGTATGCACACAATAGTATACGCACCTCGATGCCGCGCATGTCGCCGTAGGGCTGGCGGCCGAAGGAGAACATCTCCCAAAGCGTGACACCATAACTCCACACGTCGCTGGCTGACTGAAGGCGCCTCAGTTGCCCACATTGTATGATATGATGGTATGCACACAATAGTATACGCACCTCGATGCCGCGCATGTCGCCGTATGGCTGGCGGCCGAAGGAGAACATCTCCCATATCGTGACAGACAGACACAATAACTCTACACGTCGCTAGCATGACTGTAGGCGCCTTAGTTGCCTACCTTGTATATCATAGGATGGTATGCACACAATAGTATACGCACCTCGATGCCTCGCATGTCGCCGTAGGGCTGGCGGCCGAAGGAGAACATCTCCCATAGCGTGACACCATAACTCCACACGTCGCTGGCGTGACTAAAAGTGCCGTAGTTGTACGCTTCCGGCGCGTACCACTTGATGGGCCACTTGCCGCCGTGGCTCGCCTTGTAGTACGAACTATCCGTCGACAATGCTCGCGATAGACCGAAGTCGCTTATTTTGGCTTGTTGTCTGAAACAAGTGTTGAAACGTTAATTGAAAAAAAAAAGAAATATAGTTTATTCGACTAAAATTGGTGTTTTAACCTGTTTAGACCCGAGTTCACCAAGTAAAGTTTAACCGTTGATTATGTAATCACTTGATTAAAATGGAAGGTTCGCATGTGATTTTTGTTCGTATGTTGTCGCAACAACGAGCACCAATCACGTGCGACTAATACAGCGACGTGAGATCTGGGGGGCTACCGGCTAAAAATATGGATATGAGTCTCTATCGTCTTCTACAAGCCGTGTGCATAAAGTTGGCAACGTCGCATTTCTAGTTTTAAGTGAACCGATTTGACACCGTTTGACAGGTAAACAGCGAGTAAACTCTAGTACTGAATCCTATGGAGAAAGCATATTGTTCTAAGTATTATGAACTATCCGTTATACAAATATGAGCTAAATCGACATTGTGCTCATAAACAGCCATCTTGTTCTATCTTACCTCCAATACTCCATGTAAAAAGAGACAGCGATATATTTATTCGACCTATTTTTGGCAACATTAAAACGCGACGTCATAGTCTGTGTCATAGTAATGCATGATTGAGGCCGGTGACCAGTCGCCATTTTTGTTTCTCGGTATGTCTAGGTATGCCTCACTTTTTCGTAGGTATGCCATCTCCATAGTTTAGTACTCAGAGGAGTAAACCGGTTCACAGCAACGTTGCCGGTCCGCTTCATAGCATGGCTTGTAGAAGACGATAGAGAAGGCTGTGGTATTACGCTCTACAATAGATTTTATTTCTTCATTCCCATTCTTTCTATCATTCTTTATATCGTTCTATTCTTCACTTCATACCCTTCCCATAGACAACATTCACTCAATGAATTTTTCATTTGTTTATATAATGTGAATTTTTCGTTTTCAAAATGAAAACAACATCAAACTTTTTATCATTTACAAGTTAGTTTTTATTGAAAGCCTGACAGATGCCAATAACGGTTCCCGACCGCTGCTAAAGCTAAATTGCAGTTGCCTGCCACTGGCATACTTGTCTAATAGCCTTAAAAAGAGAGACACTAAGAGTAGTTCGTAGACCATTGACGTTCAGTAGTATGACGTGTATTCTATCTCACCTGCTAGCCAGCAGAATGTTCCTAGCGGCCAGGTCTCTATGCCCGAACCGGCGCTGTTCCAGATACTTCATGCCGGCGGCGATCTGGCACGCCCACAGCCGCAGCTCGTAGCCCGGCCAGATCATAAGAGACACTAGTAGTTCGTAGACCATTGACGCTCAGGGGGCCGATTTTCACGCAATTGAGAAAAGTTCACATTTATAAGCTCGAAATTCAATCATAACACAGTTTGTTTATTATTAACGCAACGAGCGGTACGGACCAATCGATGTTAGTATACGAACTTAGCTGTCAAAATGAATTTGTTGACATGTGGGACAGTTTAGTTTGTATGAAACGTTCTAACTTTTCAATAGAAACAACAAACAAAATGTTCGTATACGAATTACCTCACTGAAAAAATCGAATGCGTGAGAATTGGGCCCCTGAAGTATGACGTGTATTCTATCTCACCTGCTAGCCAACAGAATGTTCCTAGCGGCCAGGTCTCTATGCACGAACCGGCGCTGCTCCAGATACTTCATGCCGGCTGCGATCTGGCACGCCCACAGCCGCAGCTCGTAGCCGGCCAGGTCATAAAAGACACTAGGAGTAGTTCGTAGACCATTGACGTTCAGAAGTATGACGTGTATTCTATCTCACCTGCTAGCCAACAGAATGTTCCTAGCGGCCAGGTCTCTGTGCACGAACCGGCGCTGCTCCAGATACTTCATGCCGGCGGCGATCTGGCACGCCCACAACCGCAGCTCGTAGCCCGGCGACACCTTCTCCCCGTGACGGATCAGGTATTCCAGGAGAGAACCGAGGGGGACTAGTTCTTGGACCATTGCTAGTGGAGGGCCCTGGGGATAACAATTTGATACTGAAAATATTGAAAAGTCAAAGTCAAAAACTCTTTATTCAAATAGATTCACAAAATGTAATACTTTTCAATCGTCCCAACAATTTTTTCCTAGGAATTAAGTAGGTATTAGAATTATTGAAAATGAAGTATTAGAAAAAGTTGACCCATCTGACAATACTAATTCTAATAAGTACTTCATTTTCAATAATAAAAATTGCATAGGTGTTATTGTTGATCGAAGATTGTGATGCAAAAAAGTAAAAAATAATTTGATACTGTCTACATGTACCATATTAGGTAGATGGTATTTATTTAGTGATAAAAATGATTTAGGCTTAGATTCACTGATATCTATATAGTATAAGTATCAGTGAATCTACCAACATAATGTTACCATTTTGACTCTTATTTACATTTAAAATTGCTACTTTCAGGCCCGTTATTTACGTTCTTATATAGAGCAGATAAACAGCTGTTCTCAATGCATATCTTAAAATAGGGTTTTAAAATGTAGTTCTGTCATGTCGAAATAAGTTGAACTTATTCCCGCTTATTACAAAACGTGGACTAAAATAGTCCTGGTTTAAAACTGGTACTAAACTGGTGCTGTCACTTTCATTTTCCAAATGAAAGACAGAATTAGCATGAATTTTAAACCAGGTCTAACTATAGTCCACCTATTGTAATAAGGGGGATTGAGTCGGATATTATGATGCTGTACCATGCTAAATTTTAGTCTTCAAGGTGCGAGTGCGAAAGCTGCTTCTGAGTGAACTCGCTCCATCTTAGACATCATCTTTAGGCCAGATAAATGGAGGTCAAGAGTAAGCCCATTAAATATAACCCTTAATATATCGTAGTATTTGAGAACAGAATGTTTTTCCTCTATAAATTAGCAAACCACTCACCAGTGAGATGCCGATAAGGCGCACGATGCACGGGTGGCGCAGCGTCATCATGAGCTTGGCCTCGCACAGGAAGTCCCGCTTGTTGGCGTCCGTGTGCTGCGGCCGGAGCGTCTTCACCGCCACGGCCGTGCTGCCGTACGTAGCGCGCAGCACGGAGCGAACTCACCCACCGCCGAGCGTCACTCACCAGTGAGATGCCGATGAGGCGCACGATGCACGGGTGGCGCAGCGTCATCATGAGCTTGGCCTCGCACAGGAAGTCCCGCTTGTTGGCGTCCGTGTGCTGCGGCCGGAGCGTCTTCACCGCCACGGCCGTGCTGCCGTACGTAGCGCGCAGCACGGAGCGAACTCACCCACCGCCGAGCGTCACTCACCAGTGAGATGCCGATGAGGCGCACGATGCACGGGTGGCGCAGCGTCATCATGAGCTTGGCCTCGCACAGGAAGTCCCGCTTGTTGGCGTCCGTGTGCTGCGGCCGGAGCGTCTTCACCGCCACGGCCGTGCTGCCGTACGTAGCGCGCAGCACGGAGCGAACTCACCCACCGCCGAGCGTCACTCACCAGTGAGATGCCGATGAGGCGCACGATGCACGGGTGGCGCAGCGTCATCATGAGCTTGGCCTCGCACAGGAAGTCCCGCTTGTTGGCGTCCGTGTGCTGCGGCCGGAGCGTCTTCACCGCCACGGCCGTGCTGCCGTACGTAGCGCGCAGCACGGAGCGAACTCACCCACCGCCGAGCGTCACTCACCAGTGAGATGCCGATGAGGCGCACGATGCACGGGTGGCGCAGCGTCATCATGAGCTTGGCCTCGCACAGGAAGTCCCGCTTGTTGGCGTCCGTGTGCTGCGGCCGGAGCGTCTTCACCGCCACGGCCGTGCTGCCGTACGTAGCGCGCAGCACGGAGCGAACTCACCCACCGCCGAGCGTCACTCACCAGTGAGATGCCGATGAGGCGCACGATGCACGGGTGGCGCAGCGTCATCATGAGCTTGGCCTCGCACAGGAAGTCCCGCTTGTTGGCGTCCGTGTGCTGCGGCCGGAGCGTCTTCACCGCCACGGCCGTGCTGCCGTACGTAGCGCGCAGCACGGAGCGAACTCACCCACCGCCGAGCGTCACTCACCAGTGAGATGCCGATGAGGCGCACGATGCACGGGTGGCGCAGCGTCATCATGAGCTTGGCCTCGCACAGGAAGTCCCGCTTGTTGGCGTCCGTGTGCTGCGGCCGGAGCGTCTTCACCGCCACGGCCGTGCTGCCGTACGTAGCGCGCAGCACGGAGCGAACTCACCCACCGCCGAGCGTCACTCACCAGTGAGATGCCGATGAGGCGCACGATGCACGGGTGGCGCAGCGTCATCATGAGCTTGGCCTCGCACAGGAAGTCCCGCTTGTTGGCGTCCGTGTGCTGCGGCCGGAGCGTCTTCACCGCCACGGCCGTGCTGCCGTACGTAGCGCGCAGCACGGAGCGAACTCACCCACCGCCGAGCGTCACTCACCAGTGAGATGCCGATGAGGCGCACGATGCACGGGTGGCGCAGCGTCATCATGAGCTTGGCCTCGCACAGGAAGTCCCGCTTGTTGGCGTCCGTGTGCTGCGGCCGGAGCGTCTTCACCGCCACGGCCGTGCTGCCGTACGTAGCGCGCAGCACGGAGCGAACTCACCCACCGCCGAGCGTCACTCACCAGTGAGATGCCGATGAGGCGCACGATGCACGGGTGGCGCAGCGTCATCATGAGCTTGGCCTCGCACAGGAAGTCCCGCTTGTTGGCGTCCGTGTGCTGCGGCCGGAGCGTCTTCACCGCCACGGCCGTGCTGCCGTACGTAGCGCGCAGCACGGAGCGAACTCACCCACCGCCGAGCGTCACTCACCAGTGAGATGCCGATGAGGCGCACGATGCACGGGTGGCGCAGCGTCATCATGAGCTTGGCCTCGCACAGGAAGTCCCGCTTGTTGGCGTCCGTGTGCTGCGGCCGGAGCGTCTTCACCGCCACGGCCGTGCTGCCGTACGTAGCGCGCAGCACGGACCCGAACTCGCCCTCGCCCACCACCGCGCCGAGCGTTAGCTCGCTCATGGGGATGAATTCTGACAACAATCGGCAAATAAATAAATATAAATAAAGTAGCTGTGCCCCGCAGTTTCACCAGGGGGGTATCCGTATCCGTATGGCAGTAGGATGCCGCTCGGCTCTTACGCTCTACGTTGCGCGTAAAACGATCGATCTTTTCTGTGATTTTTGTGCACCGAACAATGACTACTGAACTTTCTTATAATCCGTATAAAAGATACTGTTGTGTTTACGGGTGCCTAAATAAAAGAAACAACAAAAGCGAACTGGCAAGTCGCTCGCAACCCTAACCAGCGAGCGAGCTGTTTGAGACTATCATAGAAATAGAAACTCTTGCGCGTAGCTGTTGGATACAGTTTTCCTTGCATGCGCGAACTTTAGATTATTAAAACAGTAGGCAAGCGGTGACAAAGCAACCGGAATTGGACTTTATTTCTATGCAGAAAGATATATTTTTATATGAATGAGTTTGCAAAGAGCGCCTTCTGTACCTTAGTACTATTATATATTCTGTGGTATCACTTGCATTACTTTGACGAAAAGAAAAAATGATATTTTTTCCCGTTTTTGCAACATTTTTCATGAATGCTCAGCCGGCCTAGCATGAGCGGTTTTTATCGACTATTGGCGCATGATAAAGAGCCATATCTTGCTTACACCTTAGTGGTGTGTAAGCAACTTCTTAAACTTTTTTCAACAGCATCCAATATGAAAAACATACCTATATGTGGGAATTTCGTAATATAAGTGGAAAAAGTAACAAAAATATCTCATATAAATAAAACACTTTCACGGATTTTTTCACGCAATTTATTCAACAACTTGGTTAAATTTTAGTTGTTTTTTTAACTTAACAAATACCCAAAAGAAATTAAATTAAAAATAAAAAAAGAAATTAGCAAATACCCAAATTTCAATAGAGAAGATGGTTGAAAGATACCACCAGCTTGGGACCCTATAATCCATCAATTAAAGTCTCAACCTAAACCACACACTGCAAGAACTAAAGATACGGTTAGTTCTTTTTGCAAATAATTTTAATAAACGGAGATCGTCCCCCTTCGTGTAGTTTTCTTGCCAGTTCTTTCTCCGAAGGGCTCCAACTTTTGTGAACTGGTGGTCGAGTCAGTAACTTTTTGCTTTGCTATAAATAATTATTATCCAAATTACTTAAACAAATCAAAATATTAAATTAATAAATCATTTTGTTATAATTAAATATAAAGTTAAAATAATCAATACCTAACCGTACGTATCCTGTTTCCGAACGAAAAACAAAGACAATTAGAGTAAGTATATTCTTTTATTAAAATCAAAAAATAGTGGGTAGTTTTCCGTGACCACGGCCCCTGGAAAGGAGCCGAAACGTCGGATAAACCAAAAAATCTCAAAAAACAACTAAAATTTAACCAAGTTGTTGAATAAATTGCGTGAAAAAATCCGTGAAAGTGTTTTATTTATATGGACAGTTCGCGCAGAAATCTAAGATGTGTTTAAAAATATCTCACCTTGTAAAGTAGATAATTGTCCATCCGAGTTTATAGATATTTCGTTGTAGTTCTCCGGCAGGGTGACCACGGCGCCATTATTCGCCGGCACTTTGTACGTGTCGTTGTCGTCTTGCGATTCGTCGTTGTTATTCAGCGAGTCGTTGTTGAAATCCGACGAGAACGACAAGTTGCGCGTGAGCAAGTCGAACGCGTTGTTTGTGGCGGGGTTGGGAGGCGACATTTTGTCCTCGTTCAGAATGTCGTGTTTGACTAGGGATAGAGTTTGGTTCATTGCCACGCGGCTCGGCGAAGGTTTTTTGGTGCGTGGCATTGTTGAGAACTGGAAAGAAAATAGTTTCTTTAATTTAAAGTATAATGTTATAAGGAACTTTCGAGTAATTTTTATATTAAGTGTTCATAACTCTGGAACTTTACGACACAAATGATGTAACGTCGTTTTATGTCCATAGTCCTGCGATGCTTTTGCTGTGGACGGGTTTGTAGCGCAGCGGGGATAACCGACGAGGGGATAAAGCAGTTGGAGGTACAATAACTACTTATCAACCTAAGGGTTCAAAATTATGACCGCAGCGACATGACGCACAGTGGATCAAAAATGAAAAACAGTGCACATGGAAACCGATTTTTTTCCATACAAAATAACCTTAAAATTGCGAAATGCAAAACAAAATCGCATTAACTACTAGTTTATCTGATTTTTGCCACAAAAAGTTGCTAGGTGGTTCATTATCTGTCATGAAAAAAATCAGCTCTTACTTTGGTGGGCTTCAGTTATTTTTCACTATTTTTCCTTTCGAAACAACTGTGCGTCATGTCGCTGCTGTCATAATTTCGAACCCTTAGGTTGACAAGTAGTTATTGTACCTTCAACTCCTTTATCCCCTCGTCGGTTATCCCCGCTTATCCAATTATTTTCAAGAGAAAAGAATTCTCATTATTTATTTATTTATTTATTTTATTTTATTGGTTTACCAACAATTGTTACACTAATTCATTCTTAATTTTATGACTTAAAATTAGGTGATTAGGCAAGTGTACAATTAATTACAGGTAAACACCACATGCGTTTTTAAACTATTACGAGCAAATACAAATAATACTTAAAATAATTTATGCTCTATCTCTTTCACACACACACACACACACACACACGTGCACACACACGCACACACACCTATCTAAAAGCTATCACTTATGGAGTCTTCTAAATGTTTGCGAAACGTGTTTAAGGTTACCGAGTGGATATCGCTGGATTTGCCAAAACAGTCTACTCAATCTAGGGACAGGAGAACTTGAACCGAGTACCGTTGAACGCATTGGAGGCAACAGGGGGACTACTTGAGATCTTGGCATTCTTGAAGGGACTCTAAAATTAAATTTTTGTAGTAACTGCGGACAATCGATTTTATTATTAAATAGTTTATATAAGAAAAGAAGATCATTTATTTTAAGTCGTTTTTCTAAAGATGTGTAATTAAAGTATTTTAGTCGGGATTTGTATGAATAGCCTTTTCTACGCTTACCGACTGAGTATGCTAAGTGCCATAAATATCGTTTCTGAAGTCTTTCTAGTCTCAGACAGTGACATGCATAGTGTGGCCTCCAAACAACGCTGCAATATTCCAGGATGCCAAGAACAAAAGTATTGTACAAAAGCCTCTTCGTATGTAGTTTTCGAAACTCTTTACCATTTCTAATGACAAAGCCCAGCATTTTAGACGCTTTTTTTGTTATATTTTCAATATGTTCCTGAAATGTAAGTTTCTTGTCGAAGGTTACGCCAAGGTCTTTGATGGAGCTAACCTCTTTTAGTACTGCCCCATTGATAAAGTAATTTGAGTTAACAGAAATTTGTTTTTTAGAAAACTTGACATGGTAACACTTTCTGACATTTAATTCCATTTTGTTGTTAGTGCACCAGTTAACGAGACCATTCAAATCTTCTTGAAGTAATGCAGTGTCCGCCTCCGTTTGTATTATCCTTGATATTTTCAAGTCATCTGCGTATATATATGGAGTGGAATGTGACAAGTGTTCTACAACGTCATTTATAAAGATATTGAATAATATAGGGCCAAAATTTGAGCCCTGGGGTACTCCTGAACCAGTGCTGTAAACATCTGAACTAAAACCATTAATAACTACATAAAATTTACGATTATATAAATATGACTTAAAAAATTCTAACAAATTTCCAACAATGCCTATTTTTAATAATTTCTTAATCAGTATATCATGAGGTACGCGATCAAAAGCTTTGCTTAGATCGGTATAAATAACATCCACCTCTAGACGAGCATCAAGCGCCTGGGTAAGATCCTCTACAAAAGTAACTAAGTTTGTCGTAGTCGATCGGGACCTCATAAAACCATGCTGATGACACGAGATAACTGGCTTTATATGTTCACAGATGTAAGGATAGATAATAGATTCAAACACTTTGGACGCAGTTGGTAATACTGAAATGGGTCTATAGTTTTCCACTGAATGTTTATCGCCGGATTTAAATATTGGAACCACCTTTGCCACTTTCCAAACATCCGGAAAAACTCCTGTGTCAAGTGAGTTGTTATAGATGAAGCAGAGCGGCACAGCTAGAGCCAAAGCACAGTTTTTCAAAAATAGCGGAGGTATGTCATCGGATCCCATGCCTTTCCCTGGGTCGAGTTTCTTTAGAGCATCAGTAACAGAATCAAGACTTATAGTTACATGATTCAGATTCAAACTATTCGGCTCAGACCACTCAGGAAAATTCAGGTCGTTTTGAACGGTAGGGTTGTTATATACTTGAGAGAAGCGACTTGCCAAAAGGTTACATATAGTGGGGCCCTCAGTTACTGTGGTTACTCCATCGTTCATAGAAGTGGGGAAAGAACTTGATCCTCCACGTTTAGATTTAATATATGACCAAAAAGCCTTTGTGTTTTTAATTATTCTGTCCTCTATATTATTAATATAATTATTATAACATCCAGTAGCCAATTTGTTACATCTTTTAGTTAATATTTTTAATTCTATCTTATCTAACGGGTTATTGTATGTTTTATACCTTATTCTAATTTTATTTTTTTCACGAAGTCTTTTAATTAAACACTGGCTAAACCATGGAGGAAATTTTTTGGAATGTACATATTTCCTTTGGGGAACAAATTTTGTAATGACATCATTGATTATACTGTAAAAGATTTTGACCATTTGATTAACATCATCAATACTGGAAAACTGTTTTGACCAATCAATTTTGGAGAGAGTTGTATTAATTGCATTATAATCAGCTTTATAAAAATTAAATCTATTTGACATGTTATTATAATTAAGATAATTAATTTCTCCAGCATTTATCTCTATTAGTAGAGGAGGGTGATAAGGATCAATATTAGTTAGAGCATCAAATGAATTTTGCACATTACAAAACTCCATATCAGTGAGCACCAGATCCAATATTTTGTCTCTGTGATTAGGAACCAAATTACATTGCTTAAGGTTGTTAACATTAATGAAATCCATCAACTTTTGACCTAGTACATTTAATTGGTAAGTACCAGAAGGACTGTTGACTAACTTCCAATCAATGTTACCAAGGTTGAAATCTCCGATTACACACACGTGACCATCAAATCCTTCGATTACTGAATTACAGTTATTAACAAAACAATCAAGTATGAAATGACTAATAGGTGAGGGGAGGTATACTGAACATAAAGCTATTTGCTTCATAGAACCGGACACTAATACATCTAAAACCACCCATAAGTCCTCACAAGAGCTTTGCCATAATTCAACTGATTTCGCTTTAATACTATTTGATACTGCAATCAGTACTCCTCCACCCTCTTTCGACGCATGGAAACCGGAAACTTCCCTATCTCTTCTAAATACATTATATCGACTGTCAAACAATTCTGAGCTTAAAATATTAGAATTAAGCCATGTCTCCGTCAACACTATGATATCAAAATCGGATGCAGCCAAAGCTCGGTAGAAGGTATTGGTTTTGGTTCTTAATCCGCGGGTGTTCTGGTAATAAATTTTTAATGGAGTGAATTTTACTTATTAAATCAAGAAGCTACAATATATTATACAAAAAAAAAACGATTATAAAAAGACACAAAAACAAGAGTTACTTTATAGCAGCTAAAGATTCCAGATCTTTAACAATGATGAAACCAGTATTTTCATTTTTTCTTAAGTAAACTTTCCCTCCTCTGACCCATACAAATTTAAAACCCTTTTCTTTAGCTGTACGTCTGGCAGCTGCATGAAGCGCTTTGTTGGCTACTGATAGATGCTCGGATATATAGATGGGGGTTTTATTTCCAGTAAAACCAAGATGGCAGCTGTTCAGTCTCTCCGTCGGATTACTTTTGTTATAATTAATTCCCGCTGCCAAAAAATCATCCCGCAACTTCTGGGTTTTGAATTCCACCACAACAGATCGCGGACGTGGACTCTCTTTTTGCAGTTTAGCGATTCTAGTAACGCGCGCAACATCGTTTTCATTTAATTCACATTTTATAACATTCCCTAGTTTTTTTACAATTTCTATTAGATTTTCTGTTTGACGTTCTGGCAAGCACTGGACTTCAATATTGTTTGAGCGGGCGTTCTGCTCTAATTGATTAATGCGTGCTTGTAAGTTTGTAACTGAAGACTGAAGAGAACAATTTTTTTCTTGCAAATCTTTAATGGTTTCCTGGTTTTTTTTCTGCTCCTCCATTACTTCATCAAACTTTTCACTCATAAAATTCATTGATTCTTTCATATCTTTCATTTCCTCTTTGACTGATTTCATTTCTTTATCCAAAATAACACGTACCGTAGAATTTACTCCTGCTAGAAGAGAAGCCATATGAGTTTTGAGTAAATCATCCATGATACTCCTAACGTCATCCTGTGTTACTTGTTTAGGAACGCTGCTCGGAGGTGATGATAAAGCTTGCCTCTTTGATGTACGAACAGTAATGTTGGGGTTAAAACGCACCGGCGTACTATCGTTGTTCACTTTTTTTGGGAGGGCGCTAATGCATATCGGACATAACCAGTTATGTTCTTCAGGGTCAATTGAATAGTGAATAGAATTATATGAATAGTGTCCTGACCTCTGGCAGCGGCGGCCTGGGCTTGGGCGGCACGGGCGCCGTGAGCCGCGTGGGCAGCCCGTCGGGCACGCGCCTGTAGTGCTCCACTAGCCTCTAGCGACCCCAAGTGGGGCCCGTAACTATATGAATAGTGTCCTGACCTCTGGCAGCGGCGGCTTGGGCTTGGGCGGCACGGGCGCCGTGAGCCGCGTGGGCAGCCCGTCGGGCACGCGCCTGTAGTGCTCCACTAGCCTCTAGCGACCCCAAGTGGGGCCCGTAACTATATGAATAGTGTCCTGACCTCTGGCAGCGGCGGCTTGGGCTTGGGCGGCACGGGCGCCGTGAGCCGCGTGGGCAGCCCGTCGGGCACGCGCCTGTAGTGCTCCACTAGCCTCTAGCGACCCCAAGTGGGGCCCGTAACTATATGAATAGTGTCCTGACCTCTGGCAGCGGCGGCTTGGGCTTGGGCGGCACGGGCGCCGTGAGCCGCGTGGGCAGCCCGTCGGGCACGCGCCTGTAGTGCTCCACTAGCCTCTAGCGACCCCAAGTGGGGCCCGTAACTATATGAATAGTGTCCTGACCTAGTGCTCCACTAGCCTCTAGCGACCCCAAGTGGGGCCCGTAACTATATGAATAGTGTCCTGACCTCTGGCAGCGGCGGCTTGGGCTTGGGCGGCACGGGCGCCGTGAGCCGCGTGGGCAGCCCGTCGGGCACGCGCCTGTAGTGCTCCACTAGCCTCTCTAGCGACTCCAAGTAAGGCCCGTCGTCTATAAACAGCCAGTTGTTCTGAAACACACGCTTTGGGATCTAATTAACCATATAACACACAACTGGGGCACAATTAATCGCTAATGTCAATCCCATGCATTTTCTTTCTATTCTACTGGCGATATCGATAATAGAAAGCCACTTTTCTAGGCCCCCTGAACATCTTTTGGCGTTTCTTCGTCTGACACGACCCGAGACCAGCATGTCGTGCATATGGCCATTTCCTCATCGTTCGACGACATGACTGACACTCAAAAACGACGTCGGTGGACGCATTTTTCTATGAAATCGTATGGTACGCTGTCTCATTGGGACGACGTGCCGGCGGCGCCGACAATTTCATACAATTGATGTCGGTGGCGGTTGTCGTGTCGTGTCGTGGATGTTGCCGTGTCGTGTCGTATCGTGGCTGTTGCCGTGTCGTGTCGTGTCGGCCAATGAGGAAACGTCCAATGAGACAGCGTACCATACATAGAAAATAGCCTCCACCGATGTCGTTGTTGGGTGTCGTGTCGACACATGAAAAAACGCTCTATGAGTGGGTCTCGTCTACAACCCTTGTGCGCAATCTGCGCAACACGATGGAGAGATCAAGACGCACCCAATTTCGTGACAAAAACGCGACACGTCGTGTCATATTTAAATGATAGGAAAGCGCAAAAAATCTTTGTTTTTTTTAAATTATTCATAAAATTATGAGTAGAATTACATACTACAACGAAACAACGAAATCTTTTTTACGAAAGAAATAAAAGCAGAATCTTATACACACCTCTCTTCTCACAATAAAGTTGTAGGGCGTATTCTCACTGAGCATAGTAAGCACATAGGCGCTGGTATGCCGCTCGCTGTACCGCAGCAGGAACACCCCGTCGGGCGCGAGGTCTCGTTGCTTGCAGTACTCCTCTAACGTTTTAACGGCCTCATCCCGGTTTAGAGTACCGTGGTACCATTCGCTTTTGGACGTCTGGGGCGGCTCGGGTGTGTAGTTTTCTGAAATAAGGTACTTATATTGATTAACAACCAGAATTAATAATCAATCCACAGATAGGGATAGGCATGTTCCATATTAGTTGCTATGCAACTTTTAGTTAAGTTTAGTTTGATCATATCATAGAATTAACGACAGTTGCCTGGGTGTTGGCTAGCAACTAATCCGGATCATACCTATCCCGATCTGTGGATAGATTATTAATTCTAGCCGTTAAAGGCTAGTAATTATAAGCGCGGTCGCTCATCTACAAGATGGGCGATCAATTAAAAGACTCATCGTCCTCTAAACTTCACACAGTCTTAAAGACGCACTGGACCGGAACCGGTGGAAGCAGATCATCCGCTCCAGATGCAACCCTGATGGTGACCACGATTCTCAGACCATGAGGGACACACCCCAGAGAGATTTATAATCATCAAATGGATCGCACGCGGCAGACTGCGCGCCAAGTTCGCACCTTGGATCGCGCGAGGCACGTCCACACAAACCGCTTCTATGGAGCGCATTTTAGCAGCGCGATCGGAACACAGTGGATCGTTTGGTGTGGATCCGGCTTATCAGATACTAGTGGCTCTCCGCGGTTTCACCCCGTGGTACCCGTTCCCGTGGTAATATCAAGATCAAATATAGCCTATGATTAGATCATCATTAGTAGTGAAAGAATTTTTAAAATCGGTCCATTAGTTTTGGACTTTATTCATTACAAACAAAAATTTAAATGTTTTCTCTTTAATATTAGTATGGATGTTACGCGTGGCACCTCTAAAAGTGGAACTTGTCCGCGGCGAACGCGCGGAACTAAGCGAATTTTGGAATTCTCTACGAAAACGGTTCTAAAATTCGTTATGTTCGGCTCGGATAAGTGTGCGGTCAATTTAAGGGCCCTGTTTTATATTTGGAAACAAGCTGATCGATCTTGTTACCAATAAAAAATCGGGCCACAATGCAAGTGAAATGATGTTAAAACACTGGATTGAGTGTAAAGATATCGTAATGATATTAATATTTTAAGGAAATACATGATAACTTACTCAATAACTGATAGCATTCCGTGTGTCCATAGTGCTTTGCTAGATCTGCTGGTGTGTCTTTTGCTAATGTTCTGGGATGTGACGGTGCTTTGAGTTTAAGAAGAACCTTGAAAACAAACATGTTTTGTTAGTACATATCTCGTTGTCATTGAGTTTTCGCTAGGCTAGTGAGATAAAAACTAATATCTAAATTCGTCTTAAAATAACATTCCATTCTGACAAAAGATATTAAATTAAGTAGGCGTTTACATGATAACCTTTACTCAAAGAGAGAACACAATGACCTTTCAAATGTAATGCATTCGTAAGTGCAATGGAATGAGGAAAATGCCTTATGATTCAGTGTTCTACATGTATAATTTATGCACAGAATATTATTATCGGACAATCCGTATGGCGCAGTGGTACGGAAATCAGCTTCTGCGCAAAAGTCGTGGGTTCGATCTGGCACACAAGACAATTAGTATTTGTGTGGAAATTGAACATGTCTATTTGGTCTGGTCATATCTATGTTTACTATGTTTATCAAAAAAGTATACACACGAGTATGTTTATCTGTTGTATAGTATCCCACACAAGTTCTAGAACAATAGAATAGAATAGAATAGAATAGAATAGAATAGAAAAACGTTTATTTTGCAAAGTTGTGTGTTATTATGTTACATTTTCTCCCTCGCCTAGGGTTCGGGGTGTGTTCTAGGATATTTATCTGCTAAGATTTAATCACTAATATATACATGTTTTGCATTCTCTTTGCGAGCGTGCCCTACACCAGGGTGTGTTGTGCATAGTATGGTGCGTGTATTTAATTACAGCATACTCGCACGAGGAGGAACTTTTCGCTTGTCGAGCGGTTTAGTCCTCTAACGTTTGGGCACGTGTACGACGTGGGCGAGTCGTCGGCTTGGCAGCGCCGTGTTATGTTGTCCGTGGCGCGCGAAGGGTGCGCCGGGATCTCCCAGGTCTTCGATTTGGTTTGTTGCTAGTTTATCCAGCATATCTCGCTGTAGGTCGCACGTTCGGAGGTGCCACGGGTCATCTTGGAGGAGTTCCCACAGCAAGCTCGTCGGTGTCTCTCTGGGTAGCTTCGCGGCGCATTTCAGTGCCATGCGGTACTGCGCCTCTATCTTATCGATGTTCGTCCGACTGACTCGCGGGAGCAGTTGGACGATACCGTAGTCAAGAACAGGCAAAAGGCATGACCGTATTACCAGAAGTTTGACTTCCAAGTCGATGTTCGAGTACCAACCTATGATGGGTGATAGCATAGCTCGAACCGATCTGGCTTTCTTTTTAACGTACTCGGAGTGCGCGTTAAGGCTCATCTTCCTGTCAAACCACACTCCTAAGTATTTAATTTGTTTTTTGTACGGGATCTCCTCGTCTTTGATCTTGACTGTAGGTTTGTAGTTCTTAGTTCTGTTGGTGAATAGGATACACTCGGTCTTGTTGACATTGCATTTAAGTCCCCATTTCTTGTAGTAATCTATTATTGCGTCGGTAGCCCACTCCGCTCTCATTGTGGCGAAGTCCGGTTGTTTCGAGGTGTTTATGACGCAGAAATCATCCGCGTACTGCGATTTGTATAGTCCACTTATTCTCTGGCCTTCGATCTTGTCTTCGTTACCCAGGTCGTGCATGTACAAGTTGAAAAGGAGCGGTCCTAGGATCGATCCTTGCGGAACGCCGTGTGGTACGGCGAACTCATCTCCGATCGTAGATCTGAAGCGGCCACGCACCCTTCGATCGCTGAGATAGTTCTGTATCATTCTGATTGTGTGGTTTTTGACGTTGGATGTCATGAGCTTGTGGGTGAGGCCTCCATGGTGAATGGTGTCAAAAGCCTTGCTTAAATCTGTGCAGACCATTGCAGCACTATCTCCGTTCTCTAAGGCGTCCGTGATGATCTTCGCTGTTCTTAGAATTTGAGTTGCTGTGCCTTTGCCTCTCGTGAAGCCGTGCTGGTACGACGGAATGAGATGTTTGGTTTCCTTCCATATACGTTTGTACATGATACGTTCGCATACTTTCGACATCGTGTTGAGGAGTGTAATCGGCCTGTAAGACGAGGCCTGCGTGTGGTTTTTTCCAGTTTTGTGCAAGAAAATACACTCTCCTGTCTTCCATCGCTTTGGAAAGTATCCAGTCGCCAGCACGTAATTGATGACGTCTGAGAGGTTCTTCCATACCAGGGGACCGGCGGTTTTCAGCGCATAGCCTTGTATCCTTGAGCCAGATATTTGGTGGAGCTATCTTGCTAATATTATAAATGAGAAAGCTTGAATGTTTTGTTACCTATCACGGCGAAACGGCTGAACGGATCTGGAAACGGCTGAACGGATCTGGAAACGGTTGAACGGATCTGGATGAAATTTAAGATAGAATAATGCCTAGAATAGCATACCTGTATGCTACTTTTTACCCCAGGAAATTATCTCGTTCCCACAGGAAAACACCGTCTAGCTCATGCAAAGACGCGAGCGGAAAACTAGTAAGAAAATTATTTAAATTGATTTATACTTGGATGCATTCTATATGTCCCCGTTGCGCGGCGTCGTGCATCGGGACCTTGCCTGTTGGCGCGTGCCGCATCTGATAGTTTGCGTTTCCTTTCGTTATCAGCAGTTCCGTAGTGCTCGGCAAGTTGTTTTGGCATGTATACTGGAAACAAATAAAAACTGTTACATACAGTACAATTCAATGTTTTTGTAGCAAGTTTTGAACGCCAGGTCGGCTATGGCCGACAATGCAAACGTGCCCAACACGCCACCATCGTCAGCTGACAAGAAAACTTTTGTTTTGGACATGTTTTCATTTGTCGGCTATAGCCGATCGTGGCGTCCAAAAGGTTAAGTTTGAATCGCTGTGCATCTATTGTCAATTGGGTATTTGACTGAATTTTTTTTATTGACTTAAAATTTTCATTGAATTAGTAGCAACACAACATAGATTTTTATATTATTTTTATGCATTCACAATGCAATTTTGTAAGAATAGGAAAAATGTGATAGTAAAAACCCACGAGCCCCATAAGTATCCCGCCTGAAAGCTACTTATGGGGCTCGTGGTTTTTTTTTACTATCACATTTTTCCTATAACACAACATAGGTATTTATTTTCAAATATCTTGCATATTTTCAGCGATATAGAGCATCAAACTTTCTAATTAGACTAGGAGAGCGCTATAGAAATGTAACGTCACATTTCTATAACGCCATACTCTCGCCATAGAAAATTTCGTTTTAGAAAGAGATAGCTAAAGTCACAATGAAGTAGTAGCTCATAATTCGCTTGTTATAATACAGATTGAATTTATTTTTCACATTTGTTATTCAATAATGTTATATTTCTGAATATCATAATTAAATATCTACATTTCAACAACAGTCAAATACCCAATTGTAGACTTCGGCTCTAACTTAACACTTTGGGGAGTGTGCGAGAGAATTGCACGACCTTGTTCCTACAGCCCCTTTCCACCATCGGGGAACAAGACGCAGGCTAGCTTATCACCCTTACGTTGTTGACACTCCACCTGTACGCACTAAACGCTTCGCAGATTCGTTTCTAATGCGAACCGCGATGGAATGGAATGCGTTGCCTGCTTAAATGTTCCCCGAATTCCCCGATAACTAGAACCTTGGTCTCTTCAAGGCCAGAGTGAATAGGCATCTCCTAGGCAAGCATGCAACATCTTAGACCATATCCTGTTAATAAAAAAGATGGTCTGGCGATGTCGATTAGAGAAAACCACTTGTCTAGGCTATCAGGTTAGATGAAGCTTTCATCTAACCTGATAGCCTATGAAGTCCTACCTTTTGTGGATAAAAAATATAACAATAGGTACTGCTGTTTCATACCAAATAGAACAAGCCTTTATTTTTAACCGACTTCAAAAAAAGGAGGAGGTTATCAATTCGACTGTATATTTTTTTTTAAATTTTTTATGTGTGTTACCTCAGAACTTTTTAGTTAATGAACCGATTTGGATAATTCTTTTTTTATTTAAAAGGTGACGGTTTTCGTGTGGTCCCATTCAAATTTAATCAAGAACTGGCAAGAAGTTCAGGAGTTATCCCGAATAATGTGTATTCAGACTTTATTTGGGTATATGGACGATTTCATAGTTTCATCAAATTGGGGATCATTTTCAAAAAAAATTTTTTTTCGAAAGTTGGTACTTCTGACCTGATCTTACTTTCACCAATTCAGGACCAGGGGATCAAATCCCAGGAAAATCGAGAGAAATTCTGAAATATAGGCAAGCCTTATGCGTTCCATTTATTTTTGAAGTTAGTCAAGTATTTGCATCTGGTAGTCATCATCTCATAGTGATGAGCTGGTGATGGAAGCTACAACTCCTTAACGGTTAGGAGCTGGAGAATATTGCTTTAAGTATTAATCGTACGTATGGGCCAATAGTTATATTATTTCAGGTTATTAGGGTGAGCTGCTGATGAGAGGTGAAACTCCTCAACAGTTAAGAGTTATATTATGATGTTTTATAAATACCATATGCACAAATGGACCTTCAGTTGTATTCCTTCAAGTTATCTAAGTAGCTAAAGATGGAAAGCTGAATTCCGTAACGGATAGGATATTTACAACAATTTATCATAATCACCATGTAGTTTCTTAAGCTACTTCACTAAAAATCGAAAAATAAAACGTTTTTGAAAAAAAAATGTAACCGCCTTCAAAACGGATCTTCAAACAAAAATTAACAAACACTAAAAACCGAAAAAAATAATAAGATTTTTTAATTTAAAGGACGATGATACGTGACTTTTTCTAATTTATCTTGGTACTTGTATTATATTATCTGTGGTACTTACTGAACTGTTTGAAGTCGGTGCCAAGCCAAAAAGAATAAGAACGAAAGATACTGAGTGAAATAGCTAACATATAAAAAAAAACGGTCCCAAGCGTGAGGTGTAGGACGTAATTACCTCAATACGTATAAGACGGCACCGACTTCAAACAGTTCAGTAAGTACCAAGATAAATTAGAAAAAGTCACGTATCATAGTCCTTTAAATTAAAAAATCTTATTATTTTTTTCGTTTTTTAGTGTTTGTTAATTTTTGTTTGAAGATCCGTTTTGAAGGCGGTTACATTTTTTTTTCAAAAACGTTTTTTAGAGTTTCTGAAAATCTTCTCTTTATTAGTTCACTTACATGTAACGGCGTGTATCCAAAAGAATCCCGCACATTGACAGTGGCGCCACTCTCAATAAGTTTGGCAAGGATATTGTCGCGGCCGGCGCGCGCGGCGATGTGCACCGCCGTCTGCCCGTCCTGGTTCTTAGCGTCCCGGCTTCGATACCCGCACGCCAACATCTGAGATACTATGTTGAAGTCACCGGCTTCGGTCGCCCTGGTAGAAGAAAGTTTAAATATTTAGAATAGGTACTTATAAACAACAAAAACGGTCAACAGCGGTAGATTATTTAACGATTATTGAAATTGTTATTAAATAATAACATTTACTATACAGGGTGGAATTTATTCATGCCACCTGAAGGAATACTTAACTTATTTTTAAAAAGAAACAAAACTGCATTAATAGACTTAGAAAACGCTTCCCTCAACTGGGAATCCAACCTGCTGCAATTCGACAAAACATCATTCTTTAGTTTTATTTATCGCATCAATCGATGAGGTCTATCATGAAAAGAAAAAACTCTCCAAAAACATGATAAATTAAATGAAAGGAAAACAATGAAATATCATAGATTTGATGTCAATTCGAGTCGATGTTGTAATTTTTTATGGAACAATTGTTTTTTTTAAATAAATTCTATGAATGCAGTTTTGTTTCTTTTCCAAAATAAAGGAATGTGTCCTATTACCCCAAGAACTATCCGATATTTTTGTAAAAAATTCAATAACAGGCCAAATTTTTGTAAACGGCCCTTAAATATAATTTTAAGAGACTATATTTTGGAATCCAACATAATATCGCATTGGAAGGTATAAAAAAAAAGTTATACCCCGAAAATGGTGTAATTCTTTCAGCAAATATGCTATCACCAATTTTATCGTTAATATGTGTTTATGTTCACCATATCTAAGCACCAAAGTCGAAATCCATAAAGATATAAAACGGGAAACTAATACTTTAGGAAGAAGTCGGTTGTTTCTGATAGCATTTTTAACATAAAATGCCAATTTGAGTTTACGTAGAGAGTTTTTTTTTAAGTTTATTTGTTTTTCATTTACAAATATAGGGGGATTATATACTTTTACGAAAGATATTAATAAATGTATTCAAATGTAAAGTGAATAACACTTATACCATTTTTGCCTATTTTTTTATAGATTTTTTAAAGCTTTGTATTTGTTTTTTTAATGTCGCGGTCATAAATATTGGTGGATTACTAATGAATTATTTATTAAACTAGATAATCTAATTTTCAATGTTAAGAAATTACTGATATAGAATTATTGTTGAGTCTCCATAGAACGAATTAGTTTTGCTCTCGGGCTATATAGCTGAAATTTGCTGTCTCCATTTTGCACGCCTCATAGAGGTAGTGCACATAAAAATATTTGTCAAGCATAATATATAAAAAAGTGATTTTAATTATGGAATTGCTTTTGAAAACCCTTCATTTTGATACCCCACTCGACGGGATTGGTAGAAAAATATTTTTTTGATGTTGCAATTATGCCATCAAAAATCCGCCATTTTGTTTTTTATTTTTTTTTATGTACCCAGTGTCACTCACGCTATCAAGACGAATCTAACGACACCTCATACGTTAAAATTCTTCATATCGTTTGGGCTGTAGCAGGGAACATAGAAATCTACATACATACATACTCTTGAAAAACATAACCCTCCTTCTGTCGCAGTCGGGTAAAAAGTTGTTTGTGGACGTCCGGATATCTGTATGGATGTATGTGGTACGATTAGGCTTGAAATACTTAGTTAATGTGTTTCTACAATTTTTTTAAATAGCCCCATCACGTCACGGGAGGGTATCCTATTGAAAATTAATATCTTAATTCAGTGTCGATTAATTATCACTACATAGTATAAAACAAAGTCGCTTTCTCTGTCCCTATGTCCCTTTGTGTCCCTTTGTGTGTTGTGTGTCCCATGTTTTTTTTAATAGATAGAGTGATTCAAGAGGAAGGTTTATATGTACTTTTTATCCCGATATTCCCACGGGAACGGGAACCATGCGGGTGAAACCGCGGGCGGCCGCTAGTAATTAATAAAATACTTAAAAATAAGAAGAATGCCAAAAGGGAATAATTTTTTCAAGTACTTTCTGGAGGGAAAGTACTCGGTGGCATGAAAAAATTCCACACTGTATACAGAGGCATGTGAATACTAACAGCAAATGTATAATCCTACTATCCTAGCCTACTTAATACCCTTCTTAATATTATAAATGTGAAAGTTTAGATGTTTGGATGTTTAGATGTTTGGATGTTTGTTACTCAATCACGCCAAAACGGCAGAACGGGTTTGGCTGAAATTTGGGACACTGATACTTTGTAGCCTGAAGAGGAACATAGACTACTTTATATCCCGGAAAAATTCGGTCACATTCTCGCGGGATAACGTCGTGTAGTCCACGCGGGCGGAAAGCTAGTAAAATATATTTTAACCTTGAGAATAGCCATAATAAACTCATTTCAATGAGAAGTAATAACTATTTAATGATTCACTAATATAAGCAGTGAATGAATCATCATTGCCAAACACAGATGTCTTTGATGAATGGTGGCATAATATTATTATCACTAGCATCTTCAAAACAATTTTTGAGTATGACTAATACTAATGTAGTTAATTAACAATTAACATTATATGAGTATTTTGTCTTTTATGAAGGACATTCCCAGCATTTGATATTTACAATATATATTCTTGAATTCAAATAGTGTAACTATTTACACGAAAATATGAAAATTATTGTTGCTCTGCTCCAAAAGAGATAACAGTAAACATTTTTGAAAATCAGTTATAGCCAGAAATGACACAGTGATTTTCCATAAATCAGATTGCAGATATACCAGTTAAAATATTTTCTACTTCATTACTTAGCAATTTGATCTAGCTGACAATCTGATTCACAATAAAAACATCTGCTTAAGACATACATGATTACTCCTTACATTTGGTATTCCATTCAAACTTAGTCATGATGACCACAGCTGTCACGATCACGAGTATCAAGAAACGTGTTATGAATTTAAGATGAAATATTTCAGATCACTGGCATTGTAAGCTATTATGTTGACATGATAATAAACGAGAGCATGTATTGTTCTCTCGATATTTATTCAATAAATGCCTTGACAATGCATTCAACAGGAAATCATCAATAAAGTTGTTTGTAAGGATGGGTCCTTTATTATGTTCTCTACAGTTTAAATAAAACTGCAGAGTTCAGTAACCTTTGAACTTTATATGACCAAGGCATGCAAGAAATCTGCATAGTTATGTGTAAAGAAACCAGGTACTTCTTTTTAATTGCCTTGTACCACAAATTAGTATGAGTTATTTATCATTATCATAGTATGAGATATTAAGTTTATATTATACAGTACCTACCAATCCAGAAACAAAATGAGAGTTGCAACCACTAATGTTCGTTTACAACCCATATTAACAAACAACTAACTTTGAATTAGGTTCATATCAATAAAACAATAGTTAGATTTAAAATAGTGAGAAAAAGTGTTTTAACCATTTATTCATTCATCAAAAAATCTTCATTCAAACAAAGCAATCTAAACAACTAGTTGTTAACTAAAATTGGTATGGACATGAAAGAAAAATTAAGGGCAATTTGTGTTATTGCCTTCTTAATAGAACTTCCTACTTCACTGATATCATCATTATTGACTGTTGCCAGTAATAAACTTGCTTTGCTACACTATATTCTCACAAGGCAATGACTTATATTTAAACTTATAACTATTAAGAGATATTCTTTATTTCTTTGATACTCGAAAAATATTTGTTTAATATTCAAATAATAAATTGTACATAGCTACTAAAGCAAAACATAACATAGTTTGGCAATTGTAATTGTAACATAGTTATAGCATAGTTGTAACATACATACATATAATCAAGCCTATTTCCCACGGGGGTAGGCAGAGACTATGGATCGCCACCTGCTACGACCCTTGCACACTTCTTTCGCTTCATTCACATCCATCAATCTTTTCAGTAGTTTGACAAAAGTAAATTCATAATTTTAAGTAGGTAACTTCTAAATTCAATTCCAATCAAATGTTGTGCACAGCTTATTGAAATGCAAATTTAGTATCATATAATTTTATGTAAGATTAGTGTGTCTTAATGATTGTATTTTGTTGCTGTACCAAAGCATAAAAAAATATTACTAAATGTAACCTATTTATGTAATCTTTTTTGCATTTGCATATTTATATTTTAGTATAAATATTGGACACATATCACATACATACTTTGCTGAAATCCCAAGGTAAGTAGCTTAAGCCCGTGTTATGGCAATTGGAAACAACAAACTGGTACATACACCTAAACATGAGAAAATATTGAAGTTCGTTTTCAATATTTACCTGACTGAGAATCAAAGAATCTGATATAAGAAGATACCTTGAAAACTAGTGCGTACACCACTAGTCCATGGAGGTAGGTAGTATAAAAAATTAGTAAAATACAAATTAACATCCCACAGAATACCTTATAATATGGCACTGATATCATAATATTAACATAATATTGAATGAACTTTAGGGTGTTTTTAAGTATTTGCTAAAAATGAAAAATTTGTGATGCTTTTACCTCATTGATGTTAATTTAGGCTTCTTATAACAATGTTTTTAACAAATCATTAGTGTAACTAAACTTACCTATGCAAAAGATTAGTAGTTCCTTGAGTCCGAGACTCATGCGGTGGAGGCTGGCCTTTACAGACAACTGATAGACGGGTGACCAGGCCATTGGAATCACCACGGTAATGCTGTATTAATGTATCCAAACCATGAACTGTTGTGTGCTCTTCGATGGAGAAGAATGCATCTTCACCATGTCTGCGTATTTGGTAATGTACTACTTCACCCTGTAACATCACAGTTTGTAAGTATCCATCCAAAACATGTATCAAACAAACTTGTTTTTGTTCACAAAACCATACAATATGAAATGGTTTATTTTGAGGTTATTTTTGAGGGAAATATGGTATTACCTGATGTAACACAGAGAGAACATAGTCGCCAGGCGAGGTATTGCTTTCACGTACTAAAAAAACACCATCTTCACCCTCTGCAACCAAACAAAACATTGTTATCTCTACAATTCCAACTTGTGATTACAACTTTTGTTGATAATATTTACCTTCTTTTAGTAACTTTTCAGCAGTGTCTCTTGATATCTTTCCATGGAACCAGTTAACGTTATCCTCTCTATTCATCCTCAACAAAAAAGAGTTTGTCTGAAAAGTTAATTGAAAACTTGTTCAACAAAGTGTCAGATGACTACAAACTTTTTGTGAATTTCACAACAACACAGTTTTCGCTCATGAGGATTGCCACAACACAAGTTTTAGACGCTTAATAATTGGCACACATTTTAATGATTCTAAAGAAAATATAAAATATTGCTAAATTAACTAAAAAATAAAAATGCGTAACAAACTCTACAAACTATCATCGCTCTCGCCATTTATGTTTTGTTTCATTCTAACTTGACACAACACACGTTTAATTTAAGCTGTCATATTCGAGATGTATGCAAACAAAAGCTAGCTACGATAAGCTGATCTGTTGTGTAGTAAGTTAAAAAGAGATAAAAAACATTGAACTAACGTCTGTACTTATTCGTATAATAGTGTAGACGTCACGCACTCACTACACTACTCAAATAGGACACTGATAAGATTTTGTATGATGATTCATATTTACAATAAACGCAATTATTTATTTTAAAACATATCAATAAAATTCATAATTTAAATTATTTAGATATTTCTTACCTTCAATAGTATGAATGACGTCATGGTTGTTAACATGTTATTAACTTCACCAATACAAAATATTTAGTAACTTTTTGAACAGTTCAAACTTTATTATTTTTCCAGCGCTCGTGCACACGCATTATTTATTATTGAATAGAGTCCGTACATATGATTTTACGCGAATTGTTTAATAAAAATAGTGGCGGCAAGCGGAGTGCGTCTAGCGAACAACCGGCAGGGCAGACAGGCGCGGTATCCCCGACTCTGCCTTCCAACGAATGACTCATAGCAAGGTCAATTCCGAGAAATGAATCACCACCGACGTACCTACTCAGTTCCACAATGGTATAAGTAGTACACATTCCCTCACGGCACTCCATCATTGTTCGAAGTTAATATAGGATAACTTTATTAATGAAGACGAATTAATTTGGGAAATACCTAACTACGTTTGATGGGTCTAGTTAAATTTAGAGCCACCTTTTACATAGCCTACCTACTGAAAGTCTCAAGGGCTATTGGATTCACAAGAAAAAAAAATAGCAACCTACCTAGGTACTTAAACTCTAATATGTAGAGTAGGTAGAGCCACAGATAATATAATACTATACTAGTAGTAGAGCAAAATAATTAGAATTGAGAACAATGTCATACATATAGCAATATAGCATAATATCTTTAATTTGCTGCTAAATAGTATCTAACCTAGGTTGGTACCTTACTTTAAATAAAAGCTATTCTGCACATTTTTTTCTCTTTTGCCAAGAAATATTGGTGTGAAGTGAAACTTTTCATTAATTTATTAAAACGCTTTTAGTCAAAACATTTACTTTTTGATTACATTAAAGTTACCTACCCTCAATTTCTTTGTAAGTGGACATAGAGAATTTTTCAAATTAATAAAATTGAAACAAATTAAAAATTATAGAGCGAGATTTTATCACTAGCTCTACAATATCATGTTTTAATCCATTCTATATTATGTAACGTATATTCGCAAATAGGTATTGTGTGAATATTATAAACGCAAGAAAAAAATATACCTAAGTAAGTAGGTACTTACTTAAGTACCTACATTCCTACTTATAAAAAAAGCGTTTTGGTCGTACCTATACCTACAACGATAAGTTTTTTAATGAACCATGCACTCCTCAGAAGTCGGTTCTGGTTTTTTTTATGGATTCGGAAAGACCTAAAGATTCTTGGATTTCAAAAATACCTATACCTACCCCTTGCTACATATAAAAGGTGCTGTTTCATCTAGTAGGTACACCTCTTGTTTAATCTTGAGAGGTTCCTTATTTCTCTATTCTTCTCGTCTTGAGTAGAATTCGAGTTATGAAAAATATCTTGCGATTTTTATGCATTTTGATAAGGCATATAAATAAATGTAAATGTAATAAGGCAGCCGTGACAGTTACTTGAGCTTTGAGCCTTTCTTACCACACGTTTTAAATCTAGTGTGAAACATTTTGCAATCTTATTCGCATTCTCCAATGGCAGATATTCACATGCGCATTTGAATTCTCGAATAAGTATGTACTTAAAAAGGAATACTTACTCGTTACATGAATAATACCTCCGCACACGAGCCACCACAAACGCCGCCACTTGAAGCTAGATTAAGAAATAAAAAATAAGTAAGTACAAAAACTATAAACCCAACTATAGTAGTCCGGTCAAATTAGACCAAAAAATAGGGGTGAAGGTACATTAATTCGCAAGAAGCTGAAATTTGGTGAAGTTGTTCAAAACATAATTATAAATGAAATTTAAAAAGTCATTCAGCCGTTTTGGCGTGACGTGACTGAGTAACACACATCCAAACATCTAAACTTTTACATTTCCGTTATCCCGCGGGAATGTGATATTTTTCCGGGATAAAAAATCATTTAAGTTCCTCTCCAGGCAACAAAGTTTCTGTGCTCCAAATTTCAGCCAAATCTGTTCAGCCGTTTTGGCGTGGTTTAGTACAAACGTCCAAACATCTAAGCTTTGCATAATACTGACGATTACAACTTTTCCAAATTTTTGAATCGATATATCTCAGAAACGGTGGCTCTTAGGGAAAAAAGTATTGAGCCATTTTTATAGATAGTTACTTACTTACATGATTTACAATTTTGTCTTTGCTCATTTTACAATAAAACTTACCGTTTTGTTGAAAAATCGTGAAAAGCCCATTTTTTTACATTTGACCTCGATATTTTTTTTCCAGGTAGGTACCGGATAGTTGAGGACTTTTTAAATTTCATTTATAATTATGTTTTGAACAATTTCACCAATTTTCAGCTTCTTGCGAATTAATGTATTTTCGGATGTCTAAATTGACCGGACTATAGGTATATACTTACTGACGCTAATGACGCTACTGAAATCACGCTCTTACAAGTATGAAACAAGAAAATATTCTCATCTGAAATTGCCGTGGTCGTATGCCACTTTTCCCTAGAATGTATTGTTTTGTTAGAGTAAGTGGCATACGAGTGATACGACCACGAAATCATTAAACTGCACTAACACTTAACTAAAAATCTGATTAAGTACTACACAAAACCTCGGAAAAACTGGGGAAAACTCCTCAAACCATAGGAATAGCTCCACTCTTTAGTCTTTATGTAACCCCCGTTTTACATATTGTCATGTGTAAGTAGACCAGCCTGTAACAGACCAAGCAGTTTTGTGTCCAAACACTGGTAAGTATCTTAATCCCAACAAAAAACCGATGTGATACAAACGCCCTAAAAATAAATATTCAGCCTTTTAAGTTACATTACATTCACGTTAACATTACTTAAAGCAACAAGTGTAAGACATAGCGGTGACTCATTTATGCCTGTCTATTTGCAGTGCAGCCTCACAAATGATCTCGTGTGAATCACCTTTATAAGATATTTCTCAATTCAGGCAGACAATGGCTCCGTAATCCGATCTCTAAGCGATACATATCTCTAAGTTGCAGTTGGTACAATTTGTAATCTCGCACTGGGCATTTTTAGGGTTCCGTACCAAAATGGTATAAATAAAGGAACCCTTATGGTGCGACTCAGTCTGTCTGTCTGTCTGTCATAGATGGATATCTCAAGACTACTAATGCTATCAACTTGAAATTTGGAATCTATGTTTGGAATAGTTTCAGATGACGTTTGCCACAGCCATCTCTATCGTCTTCTACAAGCCATGCGCATAAAGTTGGCAACGTAGTTTTAAGTGAACCGATTTGACACCGTTTGCACCGTTTGACAGGTAAACAGCGAGTAAACCTCGAGTACTGAATCCTATGGAGATGGCATATCTTCTATACATCTATACAAATAAATAAAGTGGAGTGTCTGTTTGTAACATTAAATAACCGCTTTTTACTACGTGCATATGATTAAATATACGGTACATATACCAAAATGACATGTTTTACAATTTTTGTCTGTCTGTCTGTTTGTTCCGGTTAATCTCTGAAACGGCTGGACCGATTTTGACGGACCGATTAATACGACAATTAGAAGTAGTTTAAAATTGAATTCCAAGATTTTCTTACATTGTGACTTAGTTACACCTCACTTTTTCGTAGGTATGCCACCTCCATAGGATTTAGTACTCAGAGGAGTAAACCGGTTCACAGCAATGTTGCCGTTCCGTATCATAGCATGGCTTGTAGAAGACGATAGAGACGGCTGTGCGTTTGCCCAACTATTTTGCAAATAAGAGAGAAATAAATCGTCGTTGCTTGTGCAAAAGTCGCTATGTGTCATTTAGTCATTTTCGGGTTTTTATGCAGTTTTAATCGTTATTTCATTCAATACACACATACTGTAAAACAGCTGAAACGCTCCTGGCTGGAGGAGCCGGAGAGCACGAGTCAGAAATAAAAGAGGGTATATGAAATTAAGTGTATTTTATTTTTCACAATTAGACCGTGGGTTCTGTCGCTCGGGGATCAGTGCAAAGAACAAGTTGGGAGGACTTAACTTAGGGACTTCCTAAAGAGGGGAGAAGTCGCTGTAGCCTAGAGGCAGCGGGGTCTGGTCCGGGGTAGGCCGGAGCAGAGCAGGTTCCTGGCGGTTAGGCGCGCAGGAACAGGTGGAGAGCGGCACGAAGTAGGCAGGTACTGGTGCAGGTACAGCAGGTAGGTACCGGTGAGACTCGGGGAGATGTTGCCCGGAGATACGACCCCAATTATGTTGGGGCGAGAAACCAGAAAAAGGAGAAATCTTTAGCGAATTCTCCTTTATATATTAAAAATCTTCCAGAACATTCTGGCTGTAAGTAGGGTTATAATTTTTTTGCATAGATAGATTCAACTTGTCATTGGATTTTAATCATACAGCCAAGGCACCGACTAATTACGTCGCGAAGATTTCAGAATTATCTGGAAGATTAATTTAGTAAAATCTATGGCGCGCGTAAGACAAAATTGCTTCCAATAGACTATTTATGTTGTTACGTTAAGAAATGCAATATAAATATGCACGAAACTACAATCAAAGTATTTCGCATACAGATCACAGTCTGCCACGGAACGCGCGGCGGTTTATAGCTATGTTACCTCGGAACATCGCAAACAAACAGACAGCTGAGTGGCATCTGACATTGACAGCTCCTATCACATAAATACAATAGAACTGAATAGACCACATTTGTTTATAGTTGTAATGATTTTTTCATAACATTAATAGTTTGTGCGATTATTATGGATAAAACAATGAAAGAAGTAAGTAAAAATGGCAGCCGTTACATATCCCCCTTTTTAGAGAAGGATTTTGCCTGGGAAAAATCCACTAAGAAACAAAACCACCGAAAACAAAACTAAGGTTTAGAGTAGCAGTATACAATAAGATAAGCTAACTGTACGTTATCGACAGTAAAAGCAACACCATAAAATTGACGAGAGGTATCGACAACCAGTTCAAGACTAATCGAATAGAACGGTACAAGGACCAACAATCGCAAGACAGGAGAAGAATTCCAGTTATTTAGTGTAACTGAATCAACATTCCCGTTGAGAATGCTAATGTTAAAACAATGCGAAATTAAAAATAAAATAGTCGAGAGATAAACTTCATGCAGACACAATTCAAACGAACAGGTTCCCTAGCTATAAATGTATTTAATTAAAATTATATTTATGTATAATTTTATGCAATAAAAGCCCTAGCTAAAAATAATCAGATTAAAAAGTAAAAAACGATGACCAACAATTTATTCAATACATCTAAAACAAAATTTTGCTATAAAAAGGTAAAAATAACGACGAAGACTAATACTTTGTAGAATTTCTATTTAAAAAATTTATTTAATTTAGGAATAGTTATTTATTTTAAAATCTTTAATATGCCAGGAACCTAGATTTTTCCCATTCATATCTTCAAGTTCATAAACTAGAGGAGATAGTTTAGATTTAATGAGACATTTTATATATTTAGGAGCAAGTTTTTTAGAAAACTGCTTATCCTTATCACTTTGATAATAAGTTTTTCTCCAAACAGTATCACCAACGTTAAAGTTATAGTTTTTGCGACGAAGATTGTAATGCCCAGAGTTTCGGGAATGAGACTTGATAAGAGAACTTTGCACTTGGTCCATAATTTTTCTAAGTTTACCAGTGTTTTCAGCATACACATCCCTAGGCGCAAAAACAATTTCATCGGACAGATCAACATCAAGATAGTGAGAACCGCACGGCACTAACTCTCTCCCGTAAACCAGAAATGACGGAGTATAACCTGTGACTTCACTGACGGCTGTATTAAGTGCGAATTGTATTTTGGGAATGTTGTTATCCCAGGACCTGTGGTCCTCTTCAATAAAGGTGGAAACAGCAGTCATGATGGTTTTATTATAACGCTCAACCGTGTTTACCTGTGGAGTATATTTAGGAGTAAAGCGTACGTTTGGTATTTTATATTGAGAAAACATGTGATTAAGCTTTTGACTGACAAACTGCTTACCGTTGTCCATCAAAACAGTACTAGGAATGCCATGAACAAGAAAGACTTTCTCTTCAATTAAACTAGTTATAATGTCGGCAGTAGCACGACGGATAGGAAACAAAAGCGAGTATTTCGAAAAACAACAAGTGACTACAAGTAGCATAGTATTCTGTTTTCTAGATATAGGTAAGGGACCAACCAAGTCCACACTAATCATTTGGAATGGTCTAGAACATTCCTTAGGTCGTCCCATAAATCCTAAGGTAGGATGATTTGCATGCTTGTGAGAGTTACAAGCATCGCACTCATTAACAAATTTTACGACATCTTTATGCATGCCAGGCCCCACGTTGGGCGCCACTGAAACGCTCCTGGCTGGAGGAGCCGGAGAGCACGAGTCAGAAATAAAAGAGGGTATATGAAATTAAGTGTATTTTATTTTTCACAATTAGACCGTGGGTTCTGTCGCTCGGGGATCAGTGCAAAGAACAAGTTGGGAGGACTTAACTTAGGGACTTCCTAAAGAGGGGAGAAGTCGCTGTAGCCTAGAGGCAGCGGGGTCTGGTCCGGGGTAGGCCGGAGCAGAGCAGGTTCCTGGCGGTTAGGCGCGCAGGAACAGGTGGAGAGCGGCACGAAGTAGGCAGGTACACCAGTACCAGCAGGTACAGCAGGTAGGTACCGGTGAGACTCGGGGAGATGTTGCCCGGAGATACGACCCCAATTATGTTGGGGCGAGAAACCAGAAAAAGGAGAAATCTTTAGCGAATTCTCCTTTATATATTAAAAATCTTCCAGAACATTCTGGCTGTAAGTAGGGTTATAATTTTTTTGCATAGATAGATTCAACTTGTCATTGGATTTTAATCATACAGCCAAGGCACCGACTAATTACGTCGCGAAGATTTCAGAATTATCTGGAAGATTAATTTAGTAAAATCTATGGCGCGCGTAAGACAAAATTGCTTCCAATAGACTATTTATGTTGTTACGTTAAGAAATGCAATATAAATATGCACGAAACTACAATCAAAGTATTTCGCATACAGATCACAGTCTGCCACGGAACGCGCGGCGGTTTATAGCTATGTTACCTCGGAACATCGCAAACAAACAGACAGCTGAGTGGCATCTGACATTGACAGCTCCTATCACATAAATACAATAGAACTGAATAGACCACATTTGTTTATAGTTGTAATGATTTTTTCATAACATTAATAGTTTGTGCGATTATTATGGATAAAACAATGAAAGAAGTAAGTAAAAATGGCAGCCGTTACAAGCTATGTGATAAATCCAATATTTAAAGAGTTAGTAGAATTACGGAAAGTAGCTATGTGACATTCATACATCGAAAGTTCCATGTTAACTCGCTAAGTGTACATAGTTTGCGAAAATTGCGCCCGACATTGCCGATATGTGCAGTTTTTTTGGTCAAGTTCTGACTCACTGGATCACGAAACTCATAAATAAATAGCTCTATATGTCAAATTTGCCTATTATGTATAATTAAGGTATTATTAGGCCTATGCCCAGCAGTGGGCGTCGTTCGGCTGACATGATGAAGGTATTATTAATAATGTTATATTATTCAAAAGTAATCTGAAACTACGTAAATTTGATATGTGTATTAAAGTTAACATAAATTATTTAGATACTCTGATTATTTTTCGGAAAAATCTGTTTTTTGTGTCTCCTGTAAAGTACCTATGTAAAAACACATAGCGACTTCAGCACGCGCAACGACGAAATGTATAAATACTTTTTTTTTGCAACAGAGACTGATAAGTGGGTCATAAAAAATCGAAATGGGGCTACCTACTAGGGCATATGGCAAAGAGCGCTGCTTGCACATTCTTAAAATTTTCTTTTTTTCTTAGGCCGCATAGGTTTCTACTTTTGATGGAAAAGGTAAAAAAGAATTCATTAGATTTAGTTTAGTGAAATGGCATATCACTGAACTTGTTTAGGAAGAAGACGTCGTAAATAAGAATATTCGACATCTTCCGATTTAGATTATCTTCCTAGGGATTTCGTGGAATCCCTGATTTCCTCATATCCCTGCGACATATATATCCGACATCACATCATTAATACCAAACACTTTGTATTTGCAAGGTGGTTAAACTATTCGATAGAAAGTATCCTCCACAGTAGCAGTACAAACCTGTCCTGAAGTTTGATTACTTTTCGATAGTAGTGTTTATTTACTTTCATTGTGCCTAGTGCGGTCTGCCTCTACCTGCGCGTGCGCCGGGCTAGGTTGTTGGGTTACGCAAGCTGTTGGGAAGTAGTTATTGGTTACATGATTGCTTGCAATCCTAATGGCGCCATTAGTCAAGCCAACAATATCCTAGCTAGATGGAAACTTGTTTATACTAATATTGCTAATATTATAAAGAGGAAATACTTTTTATATTTTGTTTGTTTTTGTGTTTGTAATTAGATAAAATCAAAAACTCCTCGACAGATTTTGAAAGTTATTTCATCAGTAGAAAGCTGCATTATTCCTGAGTGACATAGGCTATATTTTATCCCGATATTCCCACGGGAATATATGATGATGATGATGATCATAAAAATATGATGTGCAAGTACTTCATTTCACATTTGAAGGCCATATACCTATGGGCATAATGTGGTCTTCAAATCCTTTTCCTACTGCCAAATGAGAAAGTTCGTGAGTATGGATGGATGTATGGACTATGGATGTTTTGTTCGTTACTCTTCACGAAAAAACTACCTACTGAACAGATCTGGATGAAATTTGCAACAGAGCTAAATTATAGGTTGGAATAAAACATAGGATACTTTTTGTCCCGATATTCCCACGGGAACCACGTGGGTGAAACCGCGGGCGGCCGCTATTGTCAAATGAATGCAACACAGAACATGGAAAGTAAAGTAAAGAGAAAAAAATCTTTCCGTGTTCTGTGGAATGCAATATGTCTATCCCCCCTGCCATCCAATATCCTTTTACTCCTACATACCTATTTAATTGATTTAATCTGTTGGCTAGTTCTAAAAAGCTCTTAAAGTTATTTTACGACTAGTTATTAATCTTGGGTCGATTGTATTGTAACTGCAGTTTAGTTAAATAATAACACGTAATTAAGCTGTCACTTTCATGGACCATACTTAGTTAACTCTAGTTTCTATGCATTCACACACTTGAGTCTTGTTGGGTCAAGCTCAAGTGTAAATAATTACTTGCTCAGCATAAAGTATATTCCACGTAGATAGGTACGAATTTATTTCGTATTGATTGTATTTTTTCTGTTCTAGTCTTTGGTATGTATGGACGGGGAATTTATTAGGCATTCGGTCAAAAAATATTCAGGCCAAATAGAGTCTTAGCTTTAAAGTAATAGCGAATAATCGACCGCGGTAGAGAGGGCAGCTCAGGCTGTCGTCGGGACTCTACGGAACACGCTATGGCAGCCTGAGCTGTCGTCCGGGACTCATTTCTGAAGTTTTTAATTACATTAAATAAATAACTTTCTTATAATCACACCAACTACCTAGCTCATTAATAGTTTTCACTAAGAAATGTGTTATGGAAACTATATAGATAACGGATAAATATATAGTTGAATAAGACTTTTTGTTTTGTAGATACATACTTAATATACCTAGTACCTACATAGAAAACACACAGACCAAGACAAATAGACAATGTTAATGCACACAAATATTTGTCTTGTTCGGGAATCGAACCCGAGCCCTCTGGCACAGAAGGCAGTATCCATATTACCACTGCACCAAATCGGTCGTAATTACATTAACGCGTTGACGCCGGCCCGGCCGAATGGGGCTACAAACAATGGAAAATCTATTGTATCATTTTCCGGGGCTTGAAGGATTAATAGTTATTCCTGAATCGTCAAATATTTATATAGCGATAATAATATTTTAGTTTTCAAATAAGCTATAGTCATATAAAAAGATCTGCATCGCAACTTAATAGATATTATGATATTTTCCATTTCATGAGTTTCATATACTTAGATGGATTTCAATTACAAACAGATCTTCATTTAGAAACTAGGTAAGTAAACTATAGTAGCTACAAATATAAAATACTATTTCCAGTGAAACAAAAAAAGCTAGACACGAAGATGGGTTCTAGTCAGACAGAACACACGACGCCAGTGCTACTATTTATAGTAGGTACTACGCAGAAACCTAACCTAGCCTTAGCCTAGGAAACTACAATAAAACCATTCCGCAGCAGATGCTATTTTCATAATTCATGGACCATTGTCACTAGTATTTTTTTGTCCTCTGTGCCATTGTGCTATTTACCTATTGAGTGATCTGATCAAATAGTCCCAATGTACAATCACAAATTGTTTCTCATTTAATTACACGACTGCCCAAAAAAGGAGTGTATTGTGTTTAGGGTTAATGTATTTTGTTTGTTGTATGATGTGTTTTATGTGAGTTTGTTTATTGCACCATACCTTTTGAATGCCCTAACGGATTTTAATGTGTGATGTGTCATTAGAAACGTTTTATCACCCCGAGTAACACTGGCCATTTTTTTTCTAAATATTCAATATGGCGGACGTGTGGCACCATTAAATTTTCAATGATATTTTTTTCAATTTTGGATGCCAGGTCTGTCAAGGCAGCCTCGAGCCGCGTGAGCCAGTAGCAGCGGTTGATGACATGACACCCACCACCGTTCCGGTGCTCCCGATGACCGTACGCGGCCGGCGAGCCAATGGTGGCGAGCTAACTATAAGTACTCAGTCAGCCATTAACGCACTTTGCGACCACTATTCTATTAAGTTTTATATGGCTAGTCTGTGGCGCTAGGTCTGTCAAGGCAGCCTGGAGCCGCGTGAGTCACTGCTTTCTACCAGCCAGTGGCAGCGGTCGATGACACCCACCACCGCTCCGGTGATCCCGATGACCGCACGCAGCCAGCGAACCGGTGGTGGCAAGCTAACTATACTCTGCCATTCACGCACCTTGCGACCACTATTCTAAAAAGTTATTTGCCTAGTCTGTGGCGCTAGGTCTGTCAAGGCAGCTTGAAGCCGCGTGAGTCACCGCTTTCTACCAGCCAGTGGAAGCGGTCGATGACACCCACCACCGCTCCGGTGCTCCCGATGACCGTACGCGGCGAGCCAGTGGTGGCTAACGAGTTACCCATTCACACACTTTGCCGACCACTATTCAATTACGTGTTATCTATAATTAGAATCGGTCTATTAATGGTTTGATATCGTTTACTTACCATGTTTCTATTTATTGAGCTCTTGATTGAAAATTTATTTTAGGTAGGTAGCTGATTGGAGCTAGCTCGAAAATTCTTCGAATTTGCTTGAAATTCTCATAGCAGGATTCGAACTAAGTGTATACCGTTTTCAGGGAGGCGAATGTCTTAAAAGTGTAAATGTTTTTATTTTAATTCATTACAAATAAATAAGACAATGATCTCTTGGAGTGGAGCTGTAGCAAGGTAACCTCACTCAATTAAAATACAACTCTCAACATTCAGACCCCACCTAAATCTATTAGCCTCGAGACTACGCAAGCTGGTGTACATATTTTGGACACTTAAACAGGTAGCTAACTGAACTGTCATTAAGATGGTATACTTTGCACTATGTCATTCACTTCTGGAGTATTTTATCTCCGTTTGGGGTGGTGCAGCCAAATCGTTTATACTTCCAGTTGAAAGGGCTCAACGCGTGTTACTTAAGGTATCCGCTGGACTACCATATCGCTTCCCTACTGCCGAACTGTATAGAAAATGGGATATACTCACAGTAAGGCAAACTTTCATTTTGAAAGTTATTCTTAAGTACCATTCTCTTCTACCATATGACCCAGCGCTACTTCAGAATAAACGCCGGAAGAATGTAGTCTGCACTGTGCCCAAAGTCAGAACAGCCTTCGCTCAGGGTTTCTTCTGGTTCCTTGGTCCCTTCCTTTATAAAAACGCTTACACTCTTCTTAATATCTACCCACTTCCGAAATACAGCTGCAAACTGACAGTTGTGAAGTTTTTAAAGTTTCTTGACTACGAGGCGACTGAAAAACTTCTTGTTCCTCTTAAGTAGCAACCTTGCCTTATTCTTGCCGCTACGCCTTTTAGCAACTAAACCACACAGAGATCAACCATGAACCATACAAACACTCACACACACATGCACATACACACACACATACTCACACATCACCACAAACCCATACACACTCTCTGTATTCCAGTTAATTTGCTGCTAAAGTGAATATTAGTTATAAAACAGCCCGTTAAATCCAGATCTGTCTGCGGGTGGGGGTCTGGTGACCTGTAGATTGCAGGCTTCCATTTATGAAACCTTTTTATTTTGGGCCTTTCTTATGTTTTTATTTTATTGTAATCATAATTTCTTATGTAGCAAAGCCTTGTACAAAATTGTGAAGAAGAAATAAACGATTATTTATTTATTTTTCACACTTATGCTCTGAAATGTTAATATTATATTTGAGAAAAGAATGCAGTACGTGGCACTTTTCCGAGGTAAACATTCTAAATTTGAAAATCACTGCAGTAATGAATTTCAGTACTTACTTACTGCACTGATTTTAGTGCAGTAAGTAAGTACTGAAATTCATTACTGCAGTGATTTTCAAATTTAGAATGTTTACCTCGGAAAAGGTACTACCCAAAGATATTATTACCAACTTTTTTCTTTATTTTTTCTTTCGTTATTCCTGTGCATGAAGCTCGACTTAATACTGAGGTAACTGGAGGGTGCAGTACGAACAATTTTTTGAATACCACAAATAACACAGTGGCTGTCTTCCGTCTCACCTACACTTTAAAAAAATACGTATGGTCATATGAGACAACTGACAGCCACTACCTGCCACTACATACATAAATGTCAAATTTGTTGGCGACACTTTTTTATTCAGGGTGAGAGCTCCAGTTACCTCAGAGTATTAAGTCAAACTTCATGTTCCTGTGTATAAAAACAGAAAAAGCAAAGGGACATTTGCACCATACAGCCACATTATTATTATTATTATGTAGGTAATTATTATATCATAATTTAGGTGAACTTTTTTAAAAAAAACGGTGCGCACAGAGTATATCACTTCGTATTGTAAGCGCTATGTACCCTTAGCACGAACATCAATCGAAAAAACAAAATGAGATTTATCATAGCCGAAATATCCTTTACGAGTAATTTTGTATGGGAAATATATACAGCGCCATCTACCGCCCAGAAGCGGGTATTGAAGTTGCGCATTTTAGTAGCAAGCAGTAAGTATCAATAGGCTGTATGACCGTTCCACTTGGCCTCACAAACCAATATTAAAAAACGGCGGGAATGATTTTCAGCGGTTGATTGCAGATTTGATATCAATACAGTTTATTTATATTGTGTAATAAATTATCAAAATGAGTTCTGCCAATGAAACATATACAGACATTGTATGTACCTACTCCACCAAATTTGAGAGCAGAAGCAAAATGAGTAATAGAAAACTTACTGCCAGCAAAATCAAAAGAAAGATATATGAAAACCTACGATCTGATTTGGAGAAGTGAAAAAAGGCGCATACGTTTTCGGAATCTGTGTTGTTGGCGTATTTTAATGATACATCATTAAAATAATATTATTATGGGCGATTTATACATAAGTGTGCCCGGGAAAACAATAACATTTACATTTAATAATTGCCCGAACATGTGTGATATCAATTTTAATAAATATTATTTAGTTAAACAGTTTTTTTTATTTCCTCGCATTTCTTGAGAAAAGCACTATACAAGCCTTGTACGGTAAGCAAATTACCTTGCCTCGAATGATTAAAGCCCTCGCCTGCGGCTCGTGCTTCAAACCATCCTCGACAATGTAATTTCTTACTTACCTGTCCTCGGCTGTAATGTACTATAACTCTATTTATTTTTTCAAATTCTCATTAACTATGTATTACTATCTCCACATTCTATGATATTACTAATGCTTTCATGTAATTTAACCTTGTTAACTAAATATTGCCCTTACATAACTTGATTTTTACCACAAATCTCTTATCAGATAAATAAGGAAAACTTTAATCGAAATAAAAATCCAACGACTTCAACGATTCAGTGCAAAATATTGTATAAAAACAGAATATTGAATTTGACTCAGAACAGATTGTGCAAAAAGTGGACAGTAGCGCCGATGAGGTAATCGTCCACTCTATCAATGAAAAAACATTCAAAAACTTACCAAAGCTAACTGTAATACTATCGAGTCAGAAAATAAGGTCGCACAACACTGTACTTTAAATAGAAGCGATAAGGCGGTTTTTTCATTATGATAATCTAATGTATATGCAATAGATCTGCCAAAAACGTGATTCACCGTTTTGAAAACAAACTTGTCTTTATACCTACATTAAACTTTACGAATCAGGTTCAACATTTTATTCAGCTCAGTAGGTATATTGTTGTTTGTAGTAAATTGCGAAGTTACCCTACAAATCTTTATTTATAAAGTGAAAATCTTGAGAAATCTCGTAAGTATTTAATTAAAGAGACTGTAAAAGAATAAATTGCAAACAAAAACTCACTTCCTTTTGGGAACTGAGTTTTTGTTGACACGTGAAAATGAAAAATAAACTGAATCTTTCAATTCAAATGACGAAAGTGCATGACTTTTTATTCTAATTAATCATGGAACCTAGTGATCTGTCTGAAGTCGGTGCCAAGCCATATGTGTATTTGATAATTAATATGTAACATTACATTAATTCACACCACACTGCGCATGGGATAATTATTGTGGATTTTTGTTTCACTAAGTATTTGTTCTTGTTACTTTCGTCTTCACACCGAGTTAGTTAGTTTCAGTAAGTTCCATGCTTAATTAGAAAAAGTCACACACTTACATCCTTTGAATTGAATGATTCAATATATTTTTCATATTACCTGTTTTTGGGAAGTGAGTTTAAGTTTGAAGTTTGATAAACAACAATTTTTTTGAAGAATTGTGTTTATTTTTCTATTTTAGTGTAAGAAATTTACGTACACCATAAGCATGCGTAGCGCAATGTGCAGTAACTAAAACTGTAGTCAATATTTAAATTAGAAGAACACTCAGACAAACTCCACCTTGCAACTCTTAAGTAATCAGTCAGGCAGTCGCCCGGAAAGCGAAAGGTCGTGGGTTCGAGTCCCATCGGAGCTAGTTGTGAGACGGGTCGATTTTTTCTAAATACTTCATTTTCCATTTTTTCAACTCTTAAGTAGCTGTTATGCAATTTTATCTTCCACCATCAGCTTACCTAAATTACCTGAAAGAATACAACTAAAGGTCATATCGTGTGTGTGGTACTTATAAAACATGCTAACTCTTACTCTACATCATCAGCTCACCTAAATAACCTAAATAAACACAACTATTAATCTTTATCCTTCAACTCCTAACCGTTGAGGAATCGTACCTTCCATCAGCAGCTCATCATCACGAGATGATGACAACCAGATGCAAATAACTTGAAAATCTTTTATTTTTTATCCACAACGGCGTAGCACTTAGCCTTCACTGATGTTAAGTGGTGATAAGGCTGAAGGTGGAAGCGCACTATTTCCCGGAATCCTCAATCACTGAGGAACTGGCTATCTTATCTCTAACTGCCGGAACACAATAATGCTGAAAACATCATTGTTATGGCGTCAGACTTGGATAAGATGGTGGTAGCTAGCCAGGCGGACTACAGAACAAGTCCTCCCACCAACCAAACCGAATACTAATGTACCCCCACTGGGAATCGAACCCAGTAAGTACCTCTTGGTCTGAAATCGGTCGTGTGAACCACAGAGGTGGTTAAAATCTACTACTAAATAAAAAAATATAAACTACCTATAAAGTTTGCACGTTTTCCTCAAATTTCCCAGGGTTACACCATCAGTTCCTAACTTGGTTACAATGAGACCACCTCAAGTTTCTACTCTTTTGAATTAAAAAAAGAATCATTGAAATTGATTAACAGTTCCCGCAGTTATTGACGCGTAATGCAGAAACTAATGTGATTTTTCAGGCTTCTGATAAAAGTTCTGAACTGTCTACTGTAAATTTTTCATGAGACCAAATTTAAACTTTGTTCTATTAATTAAATTTTTACTTTTTTGCATTCACAAGGCAATTTTTATGGTTGAAAAATAGAAAATGAAGTATTTCCCATTCTATTAGATAAAAAAAAAGAATTATCAAAATCGTACCCTGGCACATAATAAATCAGACGACTTGAGAACCTCCTCCTTTTTTTGAGGTCGGTTAAAAATAGTTCAATTTGGTTTCCTTTTTTAAGAATCTCAAAACTGACTAAATTGAAATCTTAAAAACACTTATTTAAACATTTGAAATGTTATTACATGAAAAAGACATCAACGCGTTATATTTTTGTCTTTCTTAACTTTTGGTTTAATTTACTTTGGTTTAGTACAATATTTTCTGTTTCGGTGACAGCGGCGCTATGTACATTTTTCTTTTTTTTTGTTGCAATTTTACCGGCCCTGACTTCTGAGACCTTCAGCTGCCAGTAGTAGCGCTATGGTTTGACATCAACTTGACAGCAAAATGACATTAAAAAAAACCACGTTAGTTGCTCAGAACAATAACTAAAGCAGTTAGTTGCACATTTTGGCCACCGGAACAGAAAAATTGTGGCACTGTATGTTTTTTTTGTAAATGTCGTTACAATGCCACAAACTTTGCTGTTCCCATGAAGCTCGACTGAATAATGAGGTAACTGGAGGGTGCAGTACGAACAATTTTTTGTCCACCACAAATGAGAGATTTTCTACCAGCAAATAAAAAAAAAAAGTTTATTTATTAGCTCGATAGATGTCGCTGACCTGACATGAATCCACTCACCTCTATTGTTTATTACCACACAGAGATGGGCCTATTTCTCGAAAGATACAAGTTTACAAGTTCACAAACTTCGAAATGTAACATGGACTTGTAAATTCTGTTTCACGAAGTAAATAAGTGTTTTTTACGGTAACAAATCGAACTTTGTGTTCAGGAAATACTCTGCCCTTGATGGTACTCATGGCTTGCTCTTGCAAAGAGGCGGGTATAATTTTTGTACTCATTACTCATCTTGGCAGCGACAGTTTTTTTTAATGAGAGGCGTTTTTTTATGTTATGCAAAGGAATGTCATCATAATGTTCCTTCATCAAGATAAAAGGGGCTTTTTTCCGAATATTTCAATAAATAAGTGATTTAAAAATCCGAAAAAATATGTACAGTGTTAGAAATTTAAGGTACCTTGTTAAAAATGAAAACATGTCAATTGTAGCCTTGTAAAAATGGTTAAACAGGGCCCTTGCCAGCAAATTTAAAAAAAGCAAACCCATGTCTGATGAACGCCATCTGTTGAGTTCTTGGAACTAACTTTTTTCTTTTTTAATCATCTGTCAGAAAATCCCTCATTACCTCCTCATTACACAGTGGCTGTCTTCCGTCTCAACTACACTTTAAAAAAATACGTATGGTCATATGAGACAACTGACAGCCACTACATACATAAATGTCAAATTTGCTGGGGACACTTTTTTATTTAGGGTGAGAGCTCCAGTTACCTCAGTATTAAGTCGAGCTTCATGGCTGTTCCGGTATATACTATATCTATGGTTCCGGTGGCCAAAATGTGAAACTAGCGTGTTTTTTTTAAATGTCATTCTGCTGTCAAGTTGATGTCCAACCATAGCGCTGCTGGCGGCTGAAGTTCTTATAAGTCAGGGCCGGTTAAATTGCCACAAAAAAAAAACAAACGTACGTAGCGCCGCTGTCACCGGAACAGAAAAGGTTGTGGCACTGTACCTGAAACGCTGGCAAGTTATGCGCCTGTTCTTCGTGTCAGTTAAAAAAGTCTTAAATACCGGGGCGGTAGGAAAATGTTGACGATTCATGAGTACTTATTTATTATGTTTAAGTGAATAAATAAATATTTATTTATTTATTTAAGGAATCCCAAATACCTTTGTATGATAATTTCAACTTCCTACAATTTCCCCATAGAAAACGGCAATTTCATGGGTATAGACCTATTTATTTACTTTACCAAACTTTAATTTATCTTTAGCAAAGAATATATACACTTACGTCGTTAGTGAACAAAAGGGAACAAAAGCCTGAGTTCACCAACAGGCGGTTACGTTAACCGTTGTTTAACCGTCAGTTAGTCGGTTGGTTAGCCAATCACGTGCTTTAACCAACCAAGCAAAAGGCGATAGGTTAGGTGAAAGTGGCGCCACGGTCAATTTTATTTAATACTAGCTGACCCGGCAAACGTTGTTCTGCCATATAAGTAAATTTTATTGGACACAAACTTCGTATCACCTGCCTGACACAATGTCACTTATTAAAAAAAAGAAATCCTAAGCGGCAAAAATGTTAGTGATTACATACTCTTTGACATACCTTCTCTTTGGAAGCGGCTAAGAAATGACAGTTGTGTGAAGTATGACAGTTGAACGGTTTTCTAGTACAAAATTATCATTTTTATTTTTTCACCCGCGTGGTTCCCGTTCCCGTGGGAATATCGGGATAAAAAGTACATATAAACCTTCCTCTTGAATCACTCTATCTATTAAAAAAAAACGCATCAAAATCCGTTGCGTAGTTTCAAAGATTTAAGCATACAAAGGGACATAGGGACAGAGAAAGCGACTTTGTTTTATACTATGTAGTGATTCTCCGCTAGGAGTATTAGTGTTCTGTGGTAGTGATGTAGTGATTATCTCGCCCGAATTCAACTGGCCCGCATTTTTGTTTTTATTTTTATAGGTCACAGTTCTAACCTAACCAAACCATTTTTGTTCTAATCATTTAAAATACAAATAACTATAAACTTAAGTTCATTTGGTTAGGTTAGGTTAGAACTGTGATCTATTAAAACAAAAATAAAAATGCGGGCCAGTTGCATTCGGGCGAGATAATACCTTACCCATAAAAAGTAGCCTATGTTACTCTTCAGCTCTCAAATTATCTCCATACCGAAAATCTCGTCGATCCGTTGCTCCGTTTTGACGTGAAAGACGGACAAACAAACAAACAAACAAATAAACAAACAAACAAACACACTTTCACATTTATAATATTAGTATGGATTAGTATGGATTGTAATTCTAATACACAATTTTAATAAAACTTTACATGGAATTTTTAGGTCCTATAGGCTAGTATTTTTAGAAGGTATCGCTACATTTCCCTCATACTCATTAGTAGAAGTAGATAGCAAAACTGCTAAAAGTGGCCGTTTTTTACATATTTGCTATCTACTGCTACAAATGACTATGAGGGAATGTAGCGATATCTTCTAAAAATACTAGACTATGGGCCCTAAAAAATCCATGTAAAGTTTTATTAAAATCCTTTTCTATTAGCAACTTATTAAATAAAAACCTCTGAGGGCGCCACTTTCGCCTATAATAAATAAATAAATAACTTCTTACATTCACACCAATTATCTAAGCCCATTTTAATTTCATTAAGGAACTGTATCATGGAAAACTTGATAACGGATAAATATATACTTACTTAAATACTTTTTGTTGGTATATACATACGTTGGTAAAATATAAATATATTTAGATTCAGAGTATTAAGTCTCTTGCACTTTGCAACTTCTATTTCTTTTTTCTCAATCTCACACATCTCTTGGGTTGGCTGGAAGAGATCTCTTTAGAGATAAGTCCACCGTTGCGAACATATTTCTTTAAATTTAATTCTATGTATATTTTTTTAATGCAATAAAAGAGTATAATACATACTTATATACATAGTAAACACCCAGACCAAGACAAATAGACATGTTCTGCACACAAATATGTGTCTTATTCGGGAACCGAACCCGAGACCACTGGCGCAGAAGGTGGGTAGCCTATCCCTGCGCCAAATCGGTCGTCAAAATGTAACCGAATGTTGGTGAACTCGGGACGATTGGACTGGCTATGTCATAGTAGTAAAAAACTTTTTCAACACACTTATTTTTGCAACCCACAGCCTCGTGTATAATGAGCAACTTAGCTCACTTGTATCATAATCCTACTTAATATTATAAATGTGAAAGTTTAGATGTTTGGATGTTTGTTACTCAATCACGCCAAAACGGCTGAACGGATTTGGCTGAAATTTGGGATACAGATACTTTGTAGCCTGGAGAGGAACATAGGCTACTTTTTATCCCGGAAAAATATCATATTCCCGTGGGATAACGTTGTGTAGTACACGCTGGCAAAGCCGCGGGCGGACACTTTCGCTTTTTCTTTCTTGATACCTACTTTTTAATAAGAAAAGGTAAGAATGGTAAATTAAATGAAAAACATTGTTATAAACATATTTAAACATGGCATATTGTTTAATCATGCAAAATATTTTACGTGATAAAATACGAATCAACAATAAAAGAGATAAAAATACCTAAAGCATAACATTAGATAAATTTCGTGATTTTTAGCATTTAGGCATAGGTACTTGTATTATTATAGTTAGGTTAAATATAAGGAATTCTTTTACACAACATGGTGCGTTATAATGCATTTTATCATTAATCACTGTCATATTGCGTGTCGCGGAAATTATCATTATTATTGTTACATTATCAAATTCCCATTTATATATTTTTTTTAATTATTTATAAGTATGCATGGTATACAGCAGTGATTAAAGATAATGTAACGCCAAAACTTTTCCAGTATTGTTCTTAACTCTTATCATCAATAATCATATTAGATAGGTACGTGCCTAAAATATTGGCAAAATATTATGTCGTTACTTTGGATATTACTTTAGTTTAATAATGAGTAATCGTTTCACAGTATCTTAAATTAGGTACGTATTTAAGGCTACACCAATTTAGAATGAGACTATTTTACTGCCTACTTACAGTTATACAGTCTCGGCAAGTATCCTCGAAAGTAAGCTCGAAATACAAATAAATCTATTATGTCGTTATGAGCCTAAATATAAATACTAATCCTAAATAACTTACAAATATATTATGCTGCTATATATACAAATGCACGTTAACCTTACCAAATATTATACGCCGAGTGACATAATCAATAGCTGTTATGAGCTAATTAAATAAAATATACTTAATTCAATCGTCTCTGCATACCTTTATTTAATAAAAACCATTTGAGCCCTAAGTTGGACGGATCGTTTCAATAGTTAAAAAAAGTAAAATCACAACCAATCGAGTGAACGGAAATAACCACTAAAGTTACGTAGGTAAAAGGTATACCGATTACTTTTAAAAGCGCTTTTGTAACAGAGAAAGTACACTGAGGCCTAATCTAAACAAAAGCTTTATTTAAAACCAATAAGTATTCAAGTTTTACAGTGTCAAAGAGAACAATAAACATTTTGAGTACATTTTTAAAAAGCTACATAATACCATAAACTTATTATACTCTAGTAAGTATAAATAAGTTTATGCATAGTATTAAGAACCTCAAAGATTCTCAAACTATGCGTTGCCCTATCACAGCAAATTATTATACATTACTAATCAAATTATTTAAACCACTATTTAAGCATTACTTATACACAAATATTTTTAAAGGCATTTCAGAGTACTTACTTATACTAGATATTAAAGCAAATTAAGATGAACATGAAATTCTACCAGCTTCATAAAAATTCAAATAGAGTGACCCAAATCTACCCCCATTGAAAAGTAGTGACATAAGTAGTAAATTCATGTTCTAGCGGAATTTAACAATAACTTAAAATATTAAATATAATAACACTTACTCTAAGTAGGTACATCATACAAAACTCATGCTCTGAGTATTAACAAAAACTTACGTAATATCAAAATACCATAACGTATCATTAAGAGATTATTTGTCCTCCGATTTCGATAGTATTAAAACTCGTAGGTACTACTACGTCAAAATACAACATGATATTGGTATTTTTAAGAATGCATGCAGAAACTCAAACCTTTGTTTGTGTATATTATTGCAGACTTGCATTTTGCAGTACCTATATTTTATTATAGTTTCTATTTAATTATTACAATAATAATGAAATTCAGACAATAAATGTAAGTATCCCACTTCCTTTTCTGATGCTAAAGCACGGTGTACGCTCGCGGAGCACGAAGAATCCCGTACAATGACCAGTGGGCCTACCATGAGTTTTTCTTTTCGTTTACTGTACAGTAAACTGGAGACATTTTGTATGAGAATCTGTAGTTCTGCTATTGCCCACTAGAGGCGCTGTACAGATTTCCATATAAGTAGCATAATATCTTATAGTAGGCCCACCGTTTATTACCTGTCACTGTCGCTCCGCGTAAAATTTACGAGATTCTTTGTGCTCCGCGACCGTACATTACAAGGAAATTGAGTTTAGTTAAAATTAATTTATTATTTCACTATTCCGTCTTAAAACTCAAAGGAATCTTAGGCCCGTATTATAGAACGACACTCAAGTGGAGATCTCTTCTCAAGTATAGTTAGCAGACACTGAAGTGGAGATCTCTTCTCAAGTATAGTTAGCAAGGGATGAATGTATTCGTTGCATCTATTTGCATCCCTTTCTAGCTATACTTGAGAAGAGATCTCCACTTGAGTGTTGTTCTATAATACCAACCTTAGACCCCTACATTCCAACAAAAATACATTACTGAAGCGAGCTGATTGTAAATCGGCAAACTATGATCCGGTGAAACTGATGTCTACGTAGGCACTATGTGTCTACCACTCCGATTTTTTTAATTTCGATTGAAGTATGTATGTCCGTTATAGCTCATAATGTCATCGGAAAGTTGAACGAGCGTGTTACAGCCAGCCTAGCATGAGCGGCTTATAACACGCGATATGATATAGCACGTTATGCTGTATTGCGTACCCCACTAAGGTGGTATAAGCCGCTCATGCTAGGCCGGCAGTGTCAATCAATATATCAGTGGTAAAGTGTCAATAATTGAATAATACGAAGTTTTGAAGAGAACTTATCAAACCAGCGGTCCTAGAAATTGAACCTACTAAAGATGATCCTAAATCGCAGATCAAGACAGGACGAGTATCAAATCATTTTTCGTCTACGTGTGTAGCAGTCCTTGTCGGCATAGAGTTGTGCCATAGTTTGACGTACGTAACTAATCATCATATTCCGAAAATAGGCCTTACAACTAAAATCCGGTGAGAAAGTAGACTACGTATAGCAGTTATCGTTATCATCGCTGCAGTCGATGGTCCCGTCGCAGAGCTGCGCGAGCGTGACGCAGCCGCAGCTAGCCAAGGCTGGCGCAGGAACACTGGCGCTAATGGAAGGAACTCCTTTATCATGGTCGTGCTGCTTGACTTTTAGCTTGCTTGACTGCTAAAAAAGGAAGTGCCGGCGGCTGTCAAGGTGTTTTGTAAGCGTGATTATGTGGTGTGTGGTGAAATACTGTTGTAAGATTTGGAAGAGAAAACCTTATCAAAGAGAAGTTCTAGAAACTAAACCTACAAAAGTAGATCCTAAATTTCAGATCAAAAAGGTCGAGTATCATATTTCGTCGCAGTCCTTGTCGGCGTGATCGTAGAGATGTGCCTTAGTTTTGACGTAACAAATCATCAAATACAACTAAGATCCGGTTTCACAGTCGACTACGTGTAGCAGTTGTCTTCATCAGCATGGTCACTGCAGTCGATGGTCCCGTCACAGAGTTGTGCGAGCGTGATGCAGCGGCCGTCGACGCAGCGCAGCTCGCCGCTGGGGCAGGGCGACGCGTGCGCACTGGCCGAGCCCGGCAGGTACACTGGCGAGCCCGCCGGCGCTGAAGGCAGGAGCTCGTCCTTGTCTGTGGCCGTGCTGTTTGACTCGGAGGAGTCGGGGGTATCCTGCTGGATGGCTGCTGCTTTCTGCAAAAAGGAACAGACTTTTTAATACGAATTTTAGATGGCGTATTGTTTTTTCATGATATGTTTCAGAGCAGCTTTGCCGCTGGTGGAGCGTCATTCGTATTCGAGCATCTTTATAATTGGGTAAAACAGTACGCTGAATTTGATTTTGAATAGAACAACATTGAATACCTACTGGTTGTATGAAAACTTTGTTGTAAGTTTAATAAAATGATTGCATTCATAACTGTGATCGCCTATGAAGCTAGCACTTTTTGACAGATAAGATAAATAACATACCCTTAAAAGGGCAGCTCCATCGATGACCTTCTCCAGCTTATTAATTGACGTATCTAAATGTGTCAGGTCCGGGTCTGGCACTGTCGGGACGCCGCCGAAGGTTCGCGTCTCCGGGGGGCTGTCAGTGGGCTTCTTCGCCTGCGTTTCCTTGTCATCCTCAAAGAATCCGAGATCGCCTACACTCACGTCTTCGCCAGACTCTGTCTTAGCAGTAGTAGTAGTAGTTTCCTTCTTTTGTTGTTCTTCTTGTGGTTTCGGTCGCTCCTTCAAAGCAGGGCGGTGGTAGGGTGATAGACGAGCGAGTGATGGTCTACGCGTAAAGTTCCTTTTCAGAGCGTTGCTACTGTCGCTTGTGATGAGAAGTTCCTTGCTGCTGTCATTATCTCCTGAAACGATATTCTAGTTATAAGTTTTACCTTATATTTAAGTAATTCAGTCATAAAAATGTGAAGATTATGAAGAATTTTCTTTCAGACAAACTAAACAAGTATCAATGGTGCAAATAAAAAAATCTAATCAAATCTGCCCAATGGGTGGGCTGTGACTATGACAGTCCATGATCTGGTAATTGCGCAGCAGCGTCGACCATTATCACAGATAGAGAGAGATAGAGTCACCTATTTTCTGGTTCCTTAGGCGGCCGCTCCTGGCGTGGTGTGGCGCGGGCTTTCTAACGGCGGGCGCGGGTGCAGACCCTGCAGACTCCTCGCCCGGCTCAGCGTGCTGCTTGAGCTGCTTCAAGCCGTGGACGTCTCACAGCAGCGTCGACCATTATCACAGATAGAGAGAGATAGAGTCACCTATTTTCTAGTTCCTTAGGCGGCCGCTCCTGGCGTGGTGTGGCGCGGGCTTTCTAACGGCGGGCGCGGGTGCAGACCCTGCAGACTCCTCGCCCAGCTCAGCGTGCTGCTTGAGCTGCTTCAAGCCGTGGACGTCTCACAGCAGCGTCGACCATTATCACAGATAGAGAGAGATAGAGTCACCTGTTTGCTGGTTCCTTAGGCGGCCGCTCCTGGCGTGGTGTGGCGCGGGCTTTCTAACGGCGGGTGCGGGTGCAGACCCTGCAGACTCCTCGCCCGGCTCAGCGTGCTGCTTGAGCTGCTTCAAGCCGTGGACGTCTCACAGCAGCGTCGACCATTATCACAGATAGAGAGAGGTAGAGTCACCTGTTTTCTGGTTCCTTAGGCGGCCGCTCCTGGCGTGGTGTGGCGCGGGCTTTCTAACGGCGGGCGCGGGTGCAGACCCTGCAGACTCCTCGCCTTGCTCAGCGTGCTGTTTGAGCTGCTTCAAGCCTTGCGCGTCGCACAGTGCTGGGAGCTCGTCCTCGCCGTTGACGCAGTCGGAGTAGCCATCGCACATCCAACGCTTTTGAATACAACCTCCGGATTGGCATCTGTAAGGAACCAACATTATAAAATCTCACTTTAATCTTTTAAGAGCTTGAACTGGCTGGGTTTGGATATGTTTTAATGTAGAGTTCTACATTATTAAAGTTCCAACTTTTCTGAAAGTTGGTTTTGTGATGACAATTATTTTTAATAGTTAGTTCAGATAGTGAGCTTTAATCAAACGTCAAACTAAACGGAATTCATTAGGCTGCCTTACAGCTGCGTGGCTCAGTTTTTGTCATGTAGATTGATTGTATTTAGATCGAAACCATGTTGCAACTAACCGGATTTCATTGGCCTCGCAGACGACACATTTCTGCTCATCCTCGCCGGTGCTGCAGTCGTGGGTGCCATCGCAGACCCAGTCGCTAGGCACGCAGGAGCCGTCTCCGCACTGGAACTCGCGTTGGAAGCAAGGGCTCTTGGCCGCTACGCAGTTGTTGGTCGAATACTGATTGCAGTTGAACGCAGCGGCCAACTCGGCCGGAATTAAGCCCTCGCAGTTGTCCGTTATTGCTGTTGATATAAAACAGGCGTTATGAAACTTGCAGAAAAAAAGGGTTGAACTAGGTGTTATTGTTGATGAAGGGTTCATCTAATAATGTTAAGCGCATACTCATCATTTTCGTATGAATCAAGCATGTACGATAATTTTTGCTTATTTACTCTTCCTCTTTAATAAAAATTTACGTCATTGATGAACAGACGAGGTTCAAGTACTGACAGATACAAGTGTACCTACATGGTAAGTTGATAATAAAATCAATATTGTACATATCGTAAATTAAATGTTTAAAACAAGAAGTTAGGGGTGATCAAATTATTTTAATGATATTTCTCATACCTATATAATTAAAAAGTCACATTTGATTTCTTTTCGTACTCACTTTTACAAAGATTGTAGCAAGGCATTTTCGGTGGGAACGGTGGTGGACTGCACTCCGGTTCGAGTAGTGCGCACATGTACTGGCGCACGCGATCGCTGCAGTTGGTCGCGACCAGGTACTCCACTTGGGGCATCAGCTCGAGCAAATCCACCCCGTTGACGATAGCTGATGGTCCTGCGAGGTCGTATGGGAGCACTCCGCGGCAGAACGCTAGCCTGGTGGACCCACATTGAGGCACTGAAACGTCAATAATACATTAAATGCTTCTTAAGTACTGTTGTAAGACGTTAATTATCCCGTAGGTTTACATCAATTTACCAGATACCATAAACCCAGCGACGAGTTTTTACTCGTTAACATTAATTGCATGCAAATCAGTTTATGTGAAGACATTGAACATGACATTTATTGTTATGAAGATATGATATAAAGTTATTAACTTGCCCCACAAGTATTTACTAATTACATTTAATAATTATGAGTAAACAGAGTAACTGACCTCATTAAAACCACATGCGCCCTTGATGGTATTTATTTGATCGTAAACTTACCGTCGTAATTAACATTGACAGGGTACTTTTTGGTGGTGTAGTCATCACCTTCTCGCCATGTGGGGAGCGTAGGCGATACCCTAGTGTTGTATGTAGACGTTTGAGTGGTTGATTTCATTTTTTCTGCGTCTTCCATAGATATACCAAAAAGCTTGGAATGGCCTGAAGTGAAACTGACATCTGCATTAGCCGGCTGCCCGAGCTGGTAATACTCTTGACCGTGTTTTACAGTTTCAGGCTGCTCATAGTTGTGTTGTACTCCTTTTTGTATCGGCAGTGAGGGGTTATAATATTGGTCCTTGATGATATACGGGTGCAGACTCTTTTTCTCGTGAAACTTTTCTCCGTAATTAGTGAAGTCATTAAGTGTCTCCGCTTTTACTATAGCCTCCGTGCTCGTCGTGGTGGTAATACCATCGCCGTCTTTAAAGAAAATTTGGAGAGGTTTCTCTGGCTTTTGAGTGATGTGTGGCTTTGCTGTTGAATCGTCTGCTGATACCTCATTCGAATCTTCGATGACTTTCGGGTTTCTAAGTTTATCAGAATCAGCCTTTTCGTTGCCATATTGAACTTCTGGTGTAAGATGCTCCGGGAACACTGGTTGTGCCGGTAGTTTCCTTGTCGCACCGGATTCTGTTGATGATGTGACAAACGACGAAGTATCGTAAGTTTTGTCAGTTTCAGCGCCGTAGAAATCAATTTCCGGTGTTTTTGTACCTGTAATTATTGTTAATACAGCACACTGCTGTAGATTAAGTAATACCAATCGTAAAGAATTACAAACACAAAAATACTACTTCCTCAATTTGACCATGTGCTAAGGCTATAGTTTTAATTTGCATGACCACAACAAAACCCCAGAGACACAAAAAAAGGTGACACTGAAATTCTAATATTACGTGCCAGTACCATCGAACATTTTCTAGTTTTTCACGAAACTTAATACCTCCAATTTTGTCTAAAAAAAACGTCTAAGGTGTGTGTGACAAAAGAAAATTAAGCTTCAAATCATACCCTGTGTTGGCGTGAAGTTCCTATGCTTAGGTTGTTTGTCCAGCCTGTCCACCACCTTGTAGTTTTGAGCTCCCACGCCCACGCCGGCCGCCAAGGGATCCCAGAATGTGCCGTTTGCCGAGTTCATGTCCGTTTCCAAGTTATCTGAAACGTGAGCAATTTGTTTGTTTTTAATTCCCATGCAAAAAATCTTTATTAGATATAACACAAACTTTTGGTGATTTACTCGTTGAAAAATATCGTATTTAGTTTTCTTTGGACAGATTTTGTGCCTACCTAAGTCTTGTTTTTGTAGGATTTCCTCAGGACAAATTCGGTGAACCACCTCTTACTTCTTTTCACGTGGCTGGTGCCTCGCCATTCACGCGCAGACCCTTTTACATTTTTTTTAAGTATTAAACTAGGGTAGTACAATGCATAAGCAATTACGGATAGGGAATGCAACTGAACGGTGAGACGCCAGCCACACGAAAAGAAGTAAGATGTGGTTCACCGAATTTGTCCCTGAGTGTACGTAAGGCAGCTTTGTAAGTATAAGGTAAGCTAAGGACATTAAATTTAGATGTGACAAAAGGCACAATAGGCTCTGTCCACACACGAAGAGTCACAATATCGGTAGTCTGTCGAATGATGCAACAACAGGGAGCAAGGGCGTCGCCAAGGGGGGGCAGGGAGGGGCAGCTGCCCCCCCCCCTAGAGATTCTAAAAAAGTTGCCAAATATAATGCAACCAAAGTCCTAAGTCGTTGAGTTGATTTGCTTGAAGTTCAAGTTTTTTATTGCAATTGTATTTTTTAGGGCAAAACTGACGATTCGAAAATACATTTAAAAATGTTTATTTGAATAAAGGATATTTCGATTCTCTATTCTCTATTGTAATCTTGTCCCAACACACGATCGATCAAAACAGACCCTCCACACATCGGCCAATCTTCTGCCAACCTCATTCATTATTTGGACGTTGAAATGATAGGCGCCTTTGCGCTGTACACTTTCTGTGCATAAAATAATTTTTTGCAAGTTCATAACTGACGTAAAATTAAAAAAATCACGACGGAAACGATGATGGTGGATGTTAAGTATACATAGTAATAGAAGAAGGTAAGGGTATTTTGTTTAAGCTTGAAATAAATTATTGTAGGTAAGTAATCCATCAATTGAGAGAAGTGACGACACTGATGTGTGGAGGGTCTGTTTGTGCGAGTTGGCCAACTCCTTTGATCTGGGTACGATTTACCGCCATCGGACCGATCTCGCCCCAACACGTTCCAACATCGTCACACATTCATGAACTACCTCTCCACACGTGGAAGGTTGGACGAACAGTTGGAGTGTTGGACGATAGTTTGGAGCCGGCATAAGGCTCGTAGTACAAGTAAAAAGCTTCATGTGCTGTCGACTTTACCTACAATTCATACCTACTTTTCTCATTCATAGAGAATGAGAAAAGTATGAAGTCAATTTGCCCCCCCCTGCGCCATCGGCTGGCGACGCCCTTGACAGGGAGCACAATCACGGGCCGTAACGCGCGTGTCAAGCGGTGAAAGCCGAGTTCAAGATGTCACGAGACGAGGGTACTCAGAGTCTGCTAGCCTGCTACCTATTAATCCTGACAGTGGTTGTGCAAGATGAGGCTTCCGATGTCTAAGCGATCGATAGATGCATGTGATCTAAGCCCAATCACGCTAAAGCAAACCTAAATCAATTTATTGAAAATGAAATATTAGAAAAAAATGACCCAACCTCTAAGTAGTTCCGACGAACTAACGACTCCGTAGCTTAGCGGTCAGAGCAGTCGCCCGGACAGTGAAAGGTCACGGGTTCGATTCCCGGCGGAGCTACTTGGAGGTTGGGTCGTTTTTTTTTCTAATATTTCATTTTCAATAATAAAAATTGCATTGTGAATGCAAAAAAACTAAATATAATCTAAATCAATTTCATTTGTTTACAAAAAAAAATGAGCTTCTGTCGTTCAAAATTTATCATAATTGATAAGGCTATGAACAATATATCATCATCATCATCATCATCATCAGCCATTTAATGTCCCCACTGCTGGGGCACTGGCCTTCCTTATGGATGAATAATATATAAGTAGGTGTAATCAAAATACATATGTAGCTCTTTGCAAAAGTTATGTTTTTGTCTAGTATTTCATTACCAAGAACTGTTGTAACATACCTACCTATACATGTTACTTACATGTTTTTTTTTTATTTTCTCTAATGTATTTAGACATGACAAGAACAAGTTGTTCCATTGGATTCGACCTTGCGATGTCTAGTATAACTTCGGTTGAGACGACGAAGATCCGGAATATGTATCGAGTAAAAAAATGTTTACCCTATGACCTATAACTACTAGTAAATGCCGTGTTCGTCAGCTTTGTATTTCCCCATTTGTTTTATTATTAGTTAACTAAAGTCTTTGTTTCTATTTTTGACCTCTACCCCCACTACAAAAAGAGTGGTGTTTTAAGTTTGACGTGTCTGTGTATCTGTCTGTGTAACTGTTTGTATTTCTGAACGAATGGGCTGATCTTGTTGCGGTTTGTTTTGTTCGAAACTGATTGTGATTGAAATGTTTCTCATAAGTAGCTATAATTTGTGAAGATCGGGGCCTATTTCTCGAAAGATACAAGTTTACAAGTTCACAAGCTTCGAAATGTAACATGGACTTGTAAATTCTGTTTCACGAAGTAAATAATAAGTGTTTTTTACAGTAACAAAAAAGAGTGTCATTGGAATACCTAATGACATATAAATGCACTGGCTGATAAATATTTTATCTTAATGTCAATGTCACTGACATTACACTCGTAATTATAGTGAATGATTTCTTCTAAAATGGCCGCCAACTTGTGATTCTGATGTTCTACTAGAGTAAAAATACAAGTGCTTGTAAAATATGTTTCACAAAAACATTACAAGCCTTGTAAATAGGAACCTATAATCCGACGACGATAACTTTTCACAGAGATGATTAAAATCGTTAAAAGTTCATAAAGCATCACGAGTGTGATACAGGTACCATTTTATTATTTTCTTTTTAATTTTAATTAATGGACAATCATACAACTTCAGGATGAACAATGTTTGACAAACGAAGGAATAAAGATTTTGACACGTTAGTTTCGTTTCAGTATTATTATATAATTAAATAATTAGGGAAACATAAAAATAACGAGTCTCCCGACACTGCTAGAATAATTTCTGAAAATCACTAGTTACAAGTGTCAACGCAATTCTTTGAGAAACGGAATTAGTTTTACACGTGTAAATATTTACTTGTGAGGTTGATCATTTGATTCAGATTTTACTCTACATACGTGTTATGTTACAGTTTCGTGAAACGCTACACTTGTAAGTTCGGAATTTTACAAGTGTTACTATGGTATGGTAACACACTTGTATTACAAGACTTGTACCTTAAGAAACAGGGCCCTGCCCCCCTAGACAAGTGGCTTTCTATTAGCGAACTCGCCAGTCGAATAGAAAGAAAATGTAAGATTTTATATTATTTTTATGCATTCACAATGCAATTTTGTAAGTATAGGAAAAATATTTTTCCTATAAGAAAATGTAAGTATAGGATTAACATTAGCAATCGAAATGTCACGTGACCGCTAATGTCAATCCCATACATTTTCTTTCTATTCGACTGGCGAATTCGCTAATAGAAAGCCACTTGTCTACAGGGGCTGTTCAGACGTTTCAAGGTCATCAGCTGTTATAGTTAGTTGCAGTAGGGCTCTGACACGCATAATGGGTATTTACTTTATTATATATTTCCAAATGAGTAGGTAAGCGTTAGCCTATGTATAGCCTATGACAGATAAAAAACTCATACTTTCTTTACTTTCTTGAAAAAGACTAAGTGGCAATAGAATCGTTAATGCAAATGAATTTGTGTAGCTTTTTGGAAATGCACATAAATTAAAAAAATATATCTTAGTTTTAAATTATAAAGTAGGTAGGTACCAACATTTAAGCCGTCAACCCGTCCGACCCGTTTAAGTCATTTTATCTCTGGCTGAAGGAGGCTATTAAACGGTCATGTCATTAGGTAATTTACTGCTTGTAAGTAATTTAAGGCCTTTGGCGAAATTCTTACATCACGACATGTGCTCCCGTGTAAGCGCTATTAACAGTAGCACAGGCAATTTTAAGGCTCGCATAGACCTTATTTAGACTGAGCGTGAGGAATGTCAAGTCTTAAAACCTTCGGGCTACAGCTCAATCATTCTCCATACCGAAGATCACAGAGTTATTCGCAAATGATCCTATTATCCAACACCGGTCACGACTTCCAGCGACCGAGCCGTAATAACAATAACATTGACATCAATATGTTTTCATAATACTTGTCAAACCGTAAGCTCTCCTAAATTGTACATCAACTATACAAAGTTATCACACGTAAATTCTGTAAGGAGGACCTGTCCTCGGGTTTCACACCTTCACATATTGTCTGACCTTTAGCAATTAACCTCCAATTAACGCTAGATTGTAGGCATTGTAGTTACATGCATTCTAAGAAAAAACAAACTTTAACTATAGGTGATTTCACTAGGAAGCAATTTGCATGTTGTGGGGGAATTGAGACAGTCATATAATCTTTTATAAGGACGTTAATTGATGAGGACCTTAGAAAGTAGGGGTCAAAAGCTTTGGGCAAGATGTTGTCAGGAATTACGGGTCTATTGTTTTCTACTCTTCGCACAAAAAATTATGGAAAATTTCGAACAATCATATTTCTTTTAAAAAGTTTAATAAAGAGCAGAAAGTAAAAGCTGGACGATTAAACGACTGCACGGAGCTTCACTCTCAGACGTAGAACGAGGCATTTTCCAGCTAGCAATTTCTTAGTGTCGTGTCGTCGTTGTGCGGCTATGCGCCCGTCCACAACACAGGCAGAGCTCATTTCTGGAAATTGCTTTACATTGTAGGGCTATGATGTTTTATGATAAAAACATAAATAAAATGTGCAAAGAAAGATTAACCTAAATTTTATACCTTAAATCCAGTACACAATGCCCAAAGACTCGTTAACTTTCCATTTTACATCTTTTTCCGTACAAAGTACAATTTTAATGCGACTTTAAATGATACGAGCTCGCACATCCGTTCATATGGCCAGTTGAATTGGGTATGTATCATAATAACTACGGTCGTTTCGACTATGGTCGAAATAACTACGGTCAAAAGACCTACTGTTCAAAATAACTATTGGTCGTTACACCTATTTTAAAAATAACTAATGTACGAGATCACTACTATGCTACTGGTCATCTCACCTACGATCAACTCACCTACGGCACACTAAATATCTACGGTTATTTCACCTACGGTTGATTGAACTACTGGGGCCCGATTCTCAGGTATTCGAACTTTTTCAGTGTGGTAATTCGTATGTCGAACATTTTGTTTGTGGTTTCTATTGAAAAGTTAGAATGTTTCAAACAAACTAATATGTCCCACATGTCAACAAATTCATTTTGACAGCTAAGTTCGTATACGAACATCGATTGGTCTGTACCACTCGTTGCGTTCGACTGGTTTTCGTTCGAACTTTTTCGATTGTGAAATTTTGACAATACACAAAATGTGTTATCTTCGTAAAATATTTGAATTTCGAGCTATAAAAGTGAACTTTTTTCGATTGCCTGAGAATCGGCCCCCTGGTCATTTCACCTACGGTCATTTCACCTACGGTCAACTCACCTACACGGTTTATTAAGTTTAAAAATAGTGACTCATGTACAGACACGAGCAATAATATTATGTATTCAATACAACATAGAACTTTGTCACACTGTAGCGTTCCAAAAGAAAACGATCAGTGTCACAGAAGTCATTCAATATTGTAATATGACATAGTCCTATGTTGTATACATATTATTGCTCGCGACTGTACTGCTGATAGGTGCGAGGAGCGAAGCGACGAGCATGTTAGCTTTGCGACTTTAGACATATTCCCATTTCCTATTAAACTGAAGTAGGGGGTAGGGGGGTGTATGAAATCAGTTTTGGCGCTTCGCTCGCTCGGCTCGCGCGGCGTTTTGGTCACTGTTCTAACCTAACCAAACCTGAAACGTCTGTTACATTTTGTTGGGTGGCGGGGGGCTTCGCCCCCCGAGCCCCCGTCCCCCTTCTGTTTTTCCCAAAATATATAAAAATTTTGAAATAAGAACAAGTCCCCTCCATACAAGTCCTCCATACTAAAACAGTCAAAATTTTTTTGTTTGCGACACCCTAACCAAAAAAAACAATCCAACGCGCCCAAATCCATTTAAGGCGATACTCGGAAAAAATGTGCTGAAGCGAGATAGCAATGAGAAAACGACGCGCGCGGGAGCGAGACCGATTTTGCAGATTAGGCAAAAAAAACACAAAATCACTTCGTATTAAAAACTACAGCGATTTAAAAAAAATGCTTTTATACGATCCTCAATATTATTGGTGTCCACTAATTAAACCAATTTCCAATAGTGTAAGTAACCCCATTTAAGAATAATCTTCACTTATCGTATTTTTTAGAGGTCTTTTCGAAAATAAAAAGTGTCGAGGCAAAATCATAAAATCGTGTTTTTGAAACTATACGATTCTAGATAAAGGTATGAAGAAATATATATCTTATTACCAGAATTTTAACAACTGTAACCGTCCTATAGTTTTAAATCAAAAAGTCCATATTTTTCCGAGTAGCGCCTTAATAAACTTTCCAATTAATAAGCTTGTTGTAGGCGAGTCGTTCATAGTCGAAACAACCATTCCTTCCACTCTGCACTACCAATCTGCACTACCGGTAGTGCAGATTGGAATTTTTTGTCCTATCTGCACTACTGTATTTGCAGCTGTCAAACCGGTAGTGTCGTTAGGAATTATTTCTTCCTTTTTGCACTACTGTGTAGTAGTGCACAATGGAATTATAAAGACCATTACTTTTTCATTCCCAACCGCACTACCAAACAATTGTGTATGCGAACTCTTTGCTTCTACGGTTTTACGTTATTTATGAAATGTCATGTAGAATTTATAAATATTTTTATATATTTTTTTTTTTTTTTTTTTTTTATTATTTATCAGTACTTAGTACTAAGTAAAAAAGAAGGGATAAAAAATCCAAATAACGTAAAGCCGTAGAAGCAAAGAGTTCGCATACACAATAGTTTAGTAGTGCAGTTGGGAATGAAAAAGTAATACTTTTTGAAATTCCATTGTGCACTACTACACGGTAGTGCAAAAGGGAATAAATAATTCCCAACGACACTACCGGTTTGACAGCTGGAAATACAGTAGTGCAGATAGGACAAAAAATTCCGATCTGCACTACCGGTAGTGCAGATTGGTAGTGCAGAGTGGAAGGAATCGAAACAACCAGTAGATGAAATGAACATTAGGACAATCGTTCGTTAGTTGAATCAACTGTAGTTCAATCAACCGTAGGTGAAATGAACAGTAGTTGAGTCGTTCAATAGTCATTATGAAAATATGTGAATCGATCGTAGTTATTTCGACCATAGTCGTAATGACCGTAGTTATTATTATACATACCCGTTGAATTTGCCCACGCCTTCATGCCAGTTATTTTTGTATTCATTTTTGATGCAATGTCCTCAAATGATCCAATATTAGTGAAAAACGGACTGAGGCATGTTTTGGGTGACGAGTCACCAACTCCCAAGTAAGCCAAGGTAATATTGAATACGTGAAAGTGGAGATTTTGTGCTTTATTTAAGCTCCAGATATTGAAACATCATTTTTGTTATTAACCTAAATATTTCTCAAATAGCAATGTGGAACACACGGTTTGGTGAAACTTTTGAATGTGTATTGTATTGCGATTCCAAGATTGTTTCTGCATGAAATATCAATGAAAACAATAATTAATAAATAAGTATTAAAAAGATTTTAGGTTTTGTGTCGACATAAAACTAAATTCTCAAACTACAGGTGCAAGAAAAGAAAGTGTTTATTCATACCTACAATGAAATGTAATGATAGTTTACTATTTTTTGAGAAAACGAGCTTGTGATTTATATAAACTGAGAGAATACTTTTTTCTTCTGCTCCTTAATTTATGATTTAAACATGTTTACGCTTCATCAATACAATGATTTCGTGTGCATGAGCCATTATTAACAATGTTTTGTCGATCAAGTGAAAGCGTCTGAATATTTATGAAGAGCAGGAACCAAGGAGGCTTTAACTTTTATCAGCGCAAGTACATGCACATACATGAAAAGGACTGTAATTGTTTTGAAAGTTATTTTTATGATATTGTCACTTCCGTCTCGAATCATTTATATTTTAAGCACATTTTAACCTTTTCAGCTTTCGATATGCAAATTTTGTCTTCATTAATTAGTATTTTGTTCACGAGTTGCGAAATGAATTTAAGGTGGACTTACTAGTGTCATAATTAAGCTTTTAAGCAGAAATTATATTTATGTTAAACACTTTAGTTATCTGGGTTTGTATACATACGAACTTGAAAATTAAAACTCCGTTTAGCACTTCATGCCATACGCAAAAAACTGCTAGCTGACATATTATAATTTTTTTGAAACAACATATGACAATACTTTGTTAGTGTTTTCTTTTATTTCATATTTAACGATTTTTTATTATTATTATGAGCCTAGGAGTTAGGACGTGTCTCCAATTATTTAGATACCTATGCAGCGCAACGCCTTACTCTCAATAAGATAGAATACGTTATTGTGCTTTAAAACCATTTGGCGAGTCAAAAGTTACTTATCTATAGGACGATTTACATCACAGTTTTAATCAAGTTCATTTTGCTGATGCCACACCGAAGTGTTACATCCGAGTTCACCTCTGACCGCGAGCGCGGGCGAGGCGCGGCGCGTGCGCGCGGACGCATAATAGCCGGCTTCCCAAATCTATACAAACATCGTAATAAGTTTCAACATGTTTCTATCAATTCGATCGTTTGCTTAGCGTCATATGATGTAATAACTTTTAGCAAGTTTTTAGGCGGAAGGAAATATTGACTCAGGAAAACGGCGTTAATTTTGGAAAGATAATAGTTTTTCTTATGTACAAAAATATTCTGTAAGCTTTACCATAGTTCATTTATTATTTTTGCAGTGTAAATTATAGAGAACTAAATACAGTTCTTTACGAGAAAATAATATACATAAACTCTTATAAATAACAAAGATTACTCTATTAATTGAATTGAATTACTTATAATAGTGAAAATTAAAAACATCCCTTGACGAGTATCCTGCCGGTTCTTCTCATTTCAAAGTCAGCCACGTTGGGGTTTTGTGAAGCAATGGCGTTGCTTCTTTTACAATCAGAAGTGCTTTAACAACAGCCTAGACTGAATTAATATTTTTCATTTCATAAAAATATTGCTTTGATACAAGTACCTACGTATGTAATTTGTATAAATAATCTTACGGATTTTTGAAAAAAAAAAGACAACTATGTGCAAAGTTGGTAACAACAAGGTAGTTACGTAGGTAATTCATATCTATCTACTAAGCTAAGCGATTGGTTTTTTATAAAACCAATTAACTTTGAATTTTTGTATAGTGCTTCAAAGCTTTGTGAAAGGCGAAAAGTTTTGAATTTGCGCTATGATTACGAAATCTTAAGTTAAGTTCCATTTTTACAAATTCCAAATTACTTACCTACTTTTATACATACTTTATCAACATTTTATCTTAGTTAAAAATTTTAATTTGTTTCTATTTTTTGTGTGTTGTTATTCACATTTAAAAGTGAAAAGAAAGGTTACAAAATCAGAAGTTTAAGTACCTTTGAGTACTTAAGTTGCAGAAGATCATGTTAGCCTGGTTGAGTAGGTACTAAACCAATAACGGTCTGTAGCAGCACAGGGTAAAAAAACTACTACGTGTAGCAGTAAGCAAATGGTATCTAGATATATAGATAAATCTGGAGATAAGCGTTTACTCGGTAGATCAATTTATTAGATACTAGGGGTTCCGCGCGGTTTTACCCGCTTGGTACCCGTTTTTGAGTATATATTACAAACAAACAAAAAATCGAATATTTCCTCTTTATAATATTTTTATATTAGATAATTATGTATCGTACTAACACCATTAATCTGGTCTAGTAATTAGCTGATAGATAAACAATTAATGACTTCATACCTGGCAGACGAGCAGCAGCGCGGCCGGCCACCGCAGCGCTTTAGGCACTTTGATGTGACATGTGACGTCATACCTGGTACACGAGGAAGTAGACGAAGGCGGCGAGGGCTGCACAGACGAGGAACAGAGCAGCTGGCCCCCGCAGCAGCCGCAGCGCGCGAGGCACTTTGATGTGACATGTGACGTCATACCTGGCATGAGGAAGTAGATGAAGGTGGCGAGGGCTGCGCAGACGAGAAACAGAGCAGCTGGCCAACGCAGCAGCCGCAGCGTGTGAGGCACTTTGATGTGACATGTTACGTCAAACCTGCTATGAGGAAGTAGATGAAGACGACAAGGGTTTGCAGACGAGGAAAATGGCAGCTGGTCACCGCAACAGCCGCAGCACGCAAGGCACTTTGCCACCGCTGCCTGAAGCCAACAAGGTTGTAGTCGTGACACGTGGCGTCATACTTGGCATGAGAAAGTAGACGAAGGTGGCGAGGGCTGCGCAGACGAGCAACAGAGTAGTTGGCCACCGCAGCAGCCGCAGCGCGCATGCCACCTTGCCGCCGCTGAGGCCAACAAGGTTGATGTGACATGTAACGTCATACCTGGCATTAGGAAGTAGACGAAGGCGGCGAGGGCTGTGCAGATGAGGAACAGAGCAGCTGGCCACCGATACCGCAGCAGCCGCAGCGCGCGTGCCACTTTGCCAACAAGGTTGATGTGACATGTGAAGTCATACCTGGCATGAGGAAGTAGACGAAGGCGGCGAGGGCTGCGCAAACGAGCAACAGGGCAGCTGCCACCGCAGCAGCCGCAGCACGCGTGCCACCTTGCCAACAAGGTTGATGTGACATGTGACGTCATACCTGGCACGAGGAAGTAGACGAAGGCGGCGAGGGCAGCGCAGACAAGCAACAGAGCAGCTGGCCACCGTAGCAGCCGCAGCGCGCGTGCCACCTTGCCAATAAGGTCGATGTGACATGTGACGTCATACCTGGTACGAGGAAGTAGACGAAGGCAGCGAGAGCAGCACAGACGAGCAACAGAGCAGCTGGCCACCGTAGCAGCCGCAGCGCGCGTGCCACCTTGCCAATAAGGTTTATGTGACATGTGACGTCATACCTGGCACGAGGAAGTAGACGAAGGCAGCGAGGGCAGCGCAGACTAGCAACAGAGCAGCTGGCCACCGTAGCAGCCGCAACGCGCGCGCCATCTTGCCGCCGCCCGCCCCGCCGCTGGGCGCCACGCGGTACAGGCTGTCGGGGTGGGAGCCCTGCAACGAATCAAAATCACAAATTAGAACAAAAATTATATTTGACCTGTCATCGTAGCAACCTAGTATGTCCAAAACAAAAAATCATAAACAGTATTATGCTCGATTTTTTTATTATGTCCTACGGACATAATTAATCACATTATGATTCATGTCTGATTAGATGTAGTTACTTAAGTACGCGTCATATAATTAATTAAAGGATTTGAATAAGCCAATTCAAATTAACTTTAAATACTTATTTTGTAATACTCAGAATTGCAAAGTACCCATATAGTTTTGTTCATAAACAAATGTTTTAGGATATTTTTACATAACAACCGGATATAGTTATGTTGCTACAAATAAGTAGTATGACGATCTACGTTATAAAGTCATATAAGATCACTTGAAACCCGTAAGATAAGCCAGTAAAGCAAACAACTAAATCTTATTAAACAAAACTCAGAATGCCGACATCGTTGATCAATTACAAAAACTGGTCTGATTACAGTGTTTATCAGTAACAAAACGGAATTTAACTGCTTCATCCGGTCGCTGGCGGCAATCAAGTGATTCTCTTAACAGGCAAGGAATTCGCGGAACGAAACCAAAGTATTCTAATGTCACCCTTATTAGCATAAAAGCTGTTAAAATGTCAACTCGAGTAGTTCGAACTATTTATTTGATACGTGCCTTGAGCAGCTTAATTTGCAGTTACGTGAAAGACGATAGTGGCACTATAACACGTTTATTAAGTAGATTTAATGAAAGAAAGCTGCCGTTTGGCGTGCCTGTATTTTACGATGAAGTGCGTAATTTATGCAGAGCTGAGAGGTGATACTTATCGCACCGTGTCTATGCGAAGCTTTGGATCTTCGTCACGCACTTCCTTGGGAACTGTTGTGTTCTGGTGCAATAATTGGGCTCTTGACACCTTTGCTACGATTTATAGCAACACTTGCTATTTTATGCCACAGTTTGTAAACAAAGGTTTAATTTAAGTTCTAGATAAGACTATGGAACACAAGAAATGCCTCAACAGGCGTCATTACCTATAGTCTATTATTTTCCTTGAGACCATTCTTAAGAGCCAAAACAAATACCTCAGCTGACAATACTACAATACACAATACTACATACAATACTCGATCGTGGCATGATATCGTTCGATGCTAATACTATGCACTGCTGGCGGCCTGATGCTGGTTATGATTAATAAAATTATTTAATTTAATATAATACACAATGCCCGAAGATCTCAGTAATGCTTCTCAAACAGTGGGTCTTAAGATGAACATGGATAAGACGAAAATCATGTCCAATACCCATGTTGCATCCACTTCAGTCAATGTTGGGAACATTACACTCGAAATTGTTGACCACTATGTTTACCTGGGACAGACGTTGCAGTTAATAAATAAATAAATATTAAATAAATATTGGACACCATCACATACATTGTTCCAATACCAAAGAAAAGAATAGTAGCTTAAGTACTAGTATTATGGAAATTGAAAACACATCGGGTATTATCACATACACCCAGACCCGAGGAAATAATGAAAATTTCGTTTTCAACATTTACCCGACCGGGGATCGAACCCGGCACCTCTATAGATAGCGCACCTTGAAAACTGGTGCGTACACCACTCGGTAAATGGAGGTCGTCAGTTAGGTAAGTCCAACGTCGAGAAAGAGATCTCTCGTCGAATCCAATCGATATCGCTCGAAGGATTGCATCGTTGAAGTGGCAGTGGGAGGGACACATAGCGCGGAGAACCGATAGCCGTTGGTGCAGAAAGGTTCTCGAATGGCGACCGCGTACCGGACGATGTTCCGTGGGCAGGCCCCCTACTAGGTGAACCGTCACGTGTAGCCGCTGGATGCGGGCAGCGTAGAACCGATCGTTGTGGACATCCTCGGGGGAGGTCTATGCCCAGCAGTGGGCGTCGTTCGGCTGACGACGTGATGATGATGATGAATATAATCAAAGTTCTCAAGATGGAGCCCTTGATCTTCAGTTGGACAGACTTTTTTCATCTTATCATAACTGAAATGGCGATTCGCCTTACAAAAAGAAACAGGTCCTGCCTATGATACATTAGTTAGATAGACACGAAGATCACACTTTAAACTTATTTATTTCTCTACTGGAGTAAAAATTCTCGATCCAGAAGTGAGATCGTCGGTATGAGGTGTGTGCAAATAAATCGTCAGTATTTTTCGTTAGTTTCGCCCACTGACGTTTCATCAGCAAGTCAATACGTTAGTGGTTACTTGTATTGAATAATGGTGAGTGATGAACATTTATGTCAATTATGTTTATATTGGCATATTAGCGGTAACTGTGACATAATGTATGTAGGTCTGTGTGCAATTTGTGATATAATCGCCGCCGGTGCTCTTCAGATTCTCTATCAATAGTAAGTACCTACACTATAATTGCACAATCTAAAAAGTGGTTAAGAAAAAATAGAGGAGCCTGGAGCACAGATAACTTCCATTTTGAAAATTCCGAAAGTCACTGTTGTAGAATTTGTTCTGTAATCAAAAGTATAAAACACTCAATTACGTTCGTTTGGAAAGTACTAACGTAAATTATTACCTTGTTTGTGTACTTTTAAAGAATGTCCTTAATAAGTACTTGGTAATTAAATGCCTTAAATTCGGTGTATTCATATAATATCTGTGTTTTACGAGCCAGGGGCAGGGGTTAATGTTGCATTGGAATAAACTGATTGCAATGGAATTTTCCGTCATGAAATTTCCATGTATGGTTTTTAATAGCACAGGATATGAGGATACGCTTTATTAACCGGACGTTATAAACTGTTGGAAAATTCCATCTACCAAAAATGAGGTCTAGGATAGCGTAGAAGTCTTATATCAGTTAAGTTTTTTTGAAGTGAAAATTTCTTTAGCGGCGTTGTGCACTTTTTGTGACTGGTAAAAAATGTTAAACTCGCATCAGGATCACGTGACCGTCAGATCGAAAATTCGTAAGACGGACACGTGACCTGATAGAAAAACTGTTACAATGTCATTAGAATACGAAGGCAAATTTCGCCACCGTTTCCAAAGTTGTGATAGCTCAGTTAGAAAACAGGCGGCATATAAGCTAGACCTCGACAAGCGAAGACCTCGGTTCAAATCTAGTCCGTATTTTTTCTTTCTTTGTCAAATTCCTTTTTTTGTGAAAAAGTCTAGGGGGCTCCTTTTTCACTTCTGCCGGCACTCCCCGAGTGCAACCCGTGTTTTTTTCTAAATAATTCATTTTAAATTTTTCAGATACCTATGCCTTATTTTACTGGGTTACTAAATTGATTATAGTTTGATTTAAGTAAAGGACACCCTTTTCATTTGCATTTCTAATCACTACGAACCACATGGTCTATCATACAATGATAAATAATATAGCTACATTAAATAGATTTCTTCGATTGTAGCGAAGATATCTATTTAATGTAATAAGGATGAGTTAAGTACCTATTATGGGACTAGAGTTTGATTAAATGTTTAAATGTGAAAGGCAATCACATCATGTATGTTTAAATGTGAAAGGCAATCATGACCGTCGTAAATAATGTAATAATCATGTTAGAGATATTAGTTTGAAACCCTTACAAGCAGGGCGTTGTCTGCAATAGCAAGCTGGGTAGGTCCAACCTGTTCATTTAATTAGTCGACGCTCATATGTTCCAGTTCAGTATGGGGCAATTCCGCACCATACTTTACGAGCTGTACCATACCACCCGCTATTATTACTAATGCAGGGCTAAACTGTTGCGAAATACTTGTTATTAACTACTAGGAAACTTCGGATTAATTGCCATAAGGTATACCTGTTATCTTTGACATGCAGTACGTTTTGATTTATGCTCTTACGTTTTATGTAGGTCAGTTATGTATAATAATTTATCTATTCGCGGGTGTTTATAGCCACTTGTGCCATAAATTACCTAAATGAAGAATTTATAAGGAGAGAAATAAGAGCTTTAAGAAAAACTGCTCCGAAGTAGAGAGTAAAGGTAACTTATTAATTTAAATTCTTAAAAAAATATTAGATAAAATCGACCCGTCTCACAACTAGCTCCGATGGGATTCGAACTCACGAACTTTCACTGTCCGGGTTCATTATGCCCCCGGGCATTTGTTACCGTGGCTAGCTAACTTGGAAGTCATTGAACAAATTTCGGACCCAGGTGGGCCGATGTACGCGTAATCTTTTCCGGTGGGGCTATTCCACAAACGAAGGATGTGAATGTGGTGCCCCCTCTCAAACCATGGCACATCTATTGTCCTGCCCTGCGTGCCCTTCATCTTGCACGCGCCAAGACCTTTATAACGCCACTGACAACGCAGTACGTGTGGCGCAGTATTGAGCTGAACAGATTTGAAGCCAAATTGATCTACATTCTACACGCTAAGAAGAAGAAGAGTGTCCGGGTGAATGCTCTCAGTTGATAACTTCTAAGTTGATGATTCATCATAGGGATTCATCAATGTCCTATTGAAACGAAAAGCAAGAGATGAGATTTCTCGAAAATCTGGGAGTGGAAAGTGAAAAAAGGATAAGTGGTCTAAGTTATTATAATTATATTAATAACACTGATACTAAGGAGTTTTAGAATTGCCAATAGGCATGCAAGTCCGGATCCGAGTGGCGTAATCACCGCCCCATGTAATTTGTGATTAATTTCTGTAATTTGTTGTTATTTTCTTCTCCCGTGTGTTACGGAAAGCTGTCGTAAGAATTAAACTGGGATGATAATCATCATCATCATCATCAGCACATTTTCATCCACTGATATAATATTATTGAACGGGATGATAATATTATTCGGTAAATATTGTTAACATTGTAAATCTTGATATTAAAATAAGTGTATATATACCCAGCTATTATGTGACTCGGAAAAATATTGCGTAAAAGATCTAAATATCCAAGAAAACTAGTGAGACGTTCATCATGTTGTTCATCATGTTCGCTTAAAGACGGAAACACAGTTTATTAAGCGACAGTGTTTTGTTGATACTGCATTTAATATGGATTTAAAATTATAATATTCGTCGGTTCCAAATTACATCCATAAATCTCTAGAGCGAAATAAATGTCTTTTGAACGCTAATCAATCCTGACAACCATATTTTACTGCTCGCTAATAAGTTAATGATGAATAACACATAAAACAAGTCGTTTCTCTTTTTACTAATTATATACATCGGGTTTATTTGGTGTCGGTTATCGATCAAATTCATAACTTTAACACATTAAGGTGGATATTTTTTGACAGTTAGATGCAATGTATAAATTATCAGAAATGGTAGTATAGGTAGGTACCTATTTCTTTTAATTTATAAACATTATGTTAAGTACCTAATGTGGAGATGTTTATAGAATACAATCAAAGGTTCCAATAAATGTTTGTTTCTCTCTATATTTACGCAAAGAAAAATCTTTGAAATAAATATGGTGTATTAATAGACTTATACAAAAAATCTATTAAACACATTTTGTTAAAATCAACAAGTTATCAACTTACATTGTAGCTTACCTTGGCGGTGAACCTCTTCACTTCCCTCGGCTTAGCAAAGTATCTATCTAGCTTAGATTCAAAGCCATTCATGATTTCGGGCGCTGGACCGGTCAGTGTTGGCACGCCTCGGACACGGTACGTGCCATATTGCTCTGAATGCTCCGAGATCGTGGGCAAGTTGCCATTGGGCGAGCTGCAGCTGCTACTCGACCGAGAGTACGCGTAGTTCACTGACCCATCAGCAGGGTTCTTAGGCTTCTTAGTGAAGGCATATCTTCTCGGCCGTTCCTCGGAAGGCTTCAGGTCATACGTCTCAAACTTTTCAGACACAAAGTTTTCTTCTACATCAGACGTCGGCACGTACCGCAGCAATTTAGGTTCTTTAACCCTCTTTTCGTATTTAATGGAATCCGTGTCGTTCTCCAACTGAGCTAAGTTCAGAGTCAATTGAAGTTCGTTAGCCGTGCGATGTGACTTACGCTTGACTTTTTTTTCGACGGTTTTTGGGTGGACGTGGTCGTCTACTATCTCGGACTCCGAGGACGGTCTGTCCCCATAGAGGACATAGTTGCCGTTTACCATTTCGGCGAGTGCTTTCTTATCAGTTTTCTGGATATCACATTTGGTTTCATAGGATTCCGGTCACATGTCGTAATTTGTCAGTTCACAAGAGCCATCACTGCTTTCTTGGTGTTGAGAGCCAAGATAATGACGAGCTAAGTCTGAACACGCGGGACAATAAGATGTCCGTGCAGCACTGCGTGAATGAAAAGATCGATTACAGATGCGGTTTGTTTGTTTGTTTGTATTGTGTTCGTGGATGCGATTGAATAAAAGAAATTCCTTAGCAGTAAAATGTGAACAATTTACGTTGAATACACATAAAGCGGATAAAAATCTACAACACTTTTGCTATTGTTTGTAAATAAATGCATGAAAACAAAAGATTCTTGGAAACCACTCTAATTGAAATAATTATAAAAATAATGAGATACTCGGCAAGTAACTGATATAGATCCTCACACAATACTTGTGAATAACGTCTTCAGTTCTTAAATTTGAAATATCCATGTGTTAGAAACGTCCGGTCACCTGATTTAAAAACCCTATTCGATATGTACATTAGGATTGTGAAACAGGTCTGTAACAAGTAATGAGAACGTGCGCGATGTTGTAAACTCAGATAACATTGGTAGCGTTATGTCGGCCATGATTGTTCGGACGCGGTTCCCAAGCTTTTTGCGCTTACGCGGGAATGTTCTCAGTAACGCGCGTGCGCGACAATGGCGGGCCGTCGAGAGTGAATTGTGCGGTTGTGCAACGGACCGCTTTATGCAACTGATGTGCCGTTAATGCAACAGATGCACTGATAACCCGGGTCATCTAGCCATCTCAGTTTCCGAGGTGGTATGCGACACGTGCGGTAGCGCACAATTGTTTGGCGATCTCTTTTTTTGGGTTAATTCGCGGGGTCAGACCGTCTTGTTGGTATTGTTATATAAATTATAATAAAGATGCACAATGTTATCAGTACGATCTTATAACAAGGTTAACGATACAAGTAAGTCTATCTGATGCAAGAAGTAAGCTCGAAAATTATCTAAGTTTAAATCGTTGTGGATCAATATAGAAAACCTCGAAACTTCCTAGAAAACCTGCAAATTCGAAAACTACAAAAGACTTTATACTATACTGCACATAAGTACCATCTAGCATTACGACTGCGCAAGCATCAGATCATGAATTTATGTATGAAAATGGGAACGTCTTGCAGTCCTATAATTACGATCGCAGAAACCCGTAATTCGTATAATAGATCCCTTGTGATACACGATACTTGGTCCTTGATCTATGAGGCATCTGTGTCGCAATGCTTAGTACCTTCGAATACAATGCATCTTGCCGAACCCCGCTTAAAGTTCATCATAGGCAATTTTATCGGTGGATCTGTGACCTGATTTCTAGCTAATGGATTCTCTATGAAGGCGTGTAATCATTTGTCAAATAAGTGTATCGACTAATCGCTTCAGGGGTTCAGAGTTGAAGTAGTCAAGGCCAAAGGTTTCCATATTGAATAACGATAATTCAATAGAGATACCTTCAATGTTTTATTTTGTTTTTATAGAACAGCAAATGAAACAGTTTTTGGGACAATTGTAGGTACTGTAAATAGCAAAAGTAATATAGATACTGGTATTCCTAGAAACTAAGATGTAGGTACAAAGACCTAGACCTAGACCCATAGAGTAAGATAAATATATATAGTCCTAGACCTAGACCCAGATGTGTTATAAGGTTCGGCTTGACCGAAGAGATTCCAACTCACTGTTATCTTTTAGCGGGTTACTGTCAAAGTTACTCTTTTACTTTTACTTATTAAGTCAGTAGTTATTATGTTTCAATTTAATTTACAACCGTTATTGGATGTCACACTTCCGCTTTTCTAACATTAGTTAAGTACACAAACTCATTAAAGTTAATATGCTATTTGTTTTCATTGCTTGACGAATCGTCATTACGACCGAATCGTTTATCATCAATCTCAACAGAGGCTAGCCGAGACATCTATTTTGAGATATATACTTATTTAATGAGTGATTAATTGATTAGAAATAAATTCACTAATCATTTTATTGACTGTATGGTATGGCTGTCAAACTAATAGTTAGTTTTAAGGCGCTACTCGGAAAAAGTATGGACTTTTTGTTATAAAACTATAGGATGGTTAGAGTTGTTACAATTCTGGTAATAAGATATGTATTTCTTTATACCTTTATCTAGAATCGTATAGTTTCAAAAACAAGATTTTATGATTTTGGCTCGACTCTTTTTATTTTCGAAAAGACCTCTAAAAATACGAAATTTCAAGATTATTCTTAAATGGGGTTAGATATACTATTGGAAATTGGTTTAATTAGACACCAATAATATTTAGGATCGTATAGAAGCATTTAAAAAAAATCTCTATAGTTTTTTAATACGAAGTGATTTTGTGTTTTTTTTGCCTAATCTACAAAATCGGTCTCGCTCCCGCGCGCGTCGTTTTCTCATTGCTATCTCGCTTCAGCATAATTTTTCCGAGTATCGCCTTAAATGACCAAAGATTAATTGGGTATGGACGTTAGTTTTCCAGTGAATTTTAAGTAGGACAGATGCCCCGGTTTTGACCACTGCCTCGGTTTGGGACACTCTTTGCTATTCAAGCCATATAACTTTAAAGGTATATTTGAGAAGTAATTAATTGGTATGCAATTTAAAAATTTGGTTAGCAAAAAAAACAGCCTCTAAATCATTTGGTCAGCATACCAAGATTTGGTTAGCAATAATAAAGATCACTCTTGTTCTGTAAACAATCATGATAATGGTCTGTAATTTAAACATACAGGCAGCATGTCTTATTATTATGTATCTGCAAAATAAACAGTCACGCCGCGCCGCAAAATAATTATTTGGGCAGCAAGATTCTACAATTGGGCAGCAGCATGAGCAGTTTATTTGATTGGTGTGCATATTTAAATTTTGGTTAGAAATATAAATAGTTGGATTACGTTTTTATTGAAGAATCAGCAGTGTTCGTTAAAAGTGGGCGAAACGGAAGCGGGCGCATATTAAAGATCCCGCTTTTCATTATAGTTAGAGTAAGTTAAAGTAATAATGAACATATAAATTTAAAAAGTAGTCTCGCGTACAGCTGATATGTGCGAGGAGAGAAGCGACAAGCATGTTAGGTTTACAAGAAACAACCGCGCGAGCCGAGCGAGCGAAGCGAGCGTGCCGCGGCGCGGTAGCGGCCGGCGAAGCGCCAGAATCTACTTCATAGAAATAGCCCCCCAAGACAAGTATAATATTTTTGCTAGACTTATATTAGCGGCACAAAATTGAATTTTAGGAACCACCAGTCGACAAAAATGTGTTTTTCAGGATTGTGAAAAAACTTCTGAACTGTCTACTGTAAATTTTTCATGGGACCAAATTGAAACTTTGGTCTATCAGATATATTTTTTTTTATCTAAGTCGGTTCACAAATTGGCAGAGATATCGTGGAACATAATAAAAAATATTCAGACGACTAGAGAACCTCCTCCGTTTTTGAAGTCGGTTAATAAAAAACGGTTAATAACATTTTTAAAAGTATGCAAGTAAGTAATGGCTGTCACATCGTAATTGATTGTTAAAAAGTCGGTGTTTCTTTGTAATGAAAGGGTATTCCTCTCATTGAAGAAGCAACGCTGGCCCACAGCGTAAAAATTTACTGGAAATATTTGTACTAATCTATAGATACTAATATTATAAAGATAAATTTAATTGTTTGTTTGTTTGTTTGCATCGAATAGGCCCCGAAACTACTGGACCGATTTACAAAATTCTTTGACCATTAGAAAGCTACATTCTTCCCGAGTATCATCGGCTATATTTTATCCCGATATTCCCACGGGACTGGGTACCACGCGCGGGTAAAACTGCAAGGAACCGTAACAATAAGACAAGTTGGTGCTATGCTACTGTATGGCTGCGAAACGTGGAAGGTAACAAAGGACATCTCGTGCCATATTCAGGTCTTCATCACTTGCCTTTGCAGTATTCTCGGTATTTAATGACCCGAGACGAAGTCTTACGTTCAGCTGCTATAGCTCTGCTATGAATTTCCGATCAAGCAGCAGATCAAGCGCCGAAAGTGACGATAGGTCCGTAATAGATTCCGATCAAATCATTGAAACTCTTAAGGAAAAAGAAGAAGTGGCTCGACCACCTCGGCAAACCTGGCGTCGCTCCGTACTGGCAGAAGCGAAAAGCTTAGGGAAGGCGTGGAACGAAATTGAAACGCGAAGCTCAAGACCGCCCGCGTTGGAGATTTAGTTTGGACGCCCTTTGCCCCATCCAGGGGGTATAGGATATTAAGTCAAGTTAGTCAAGAATAAGTAGTGTATTGTATTTATAAATGCACTAGAGATGCGTGTGATGCATCGCGTAGCGGCACCGAGACGCAGCGCCTACGCCGCGCGGCTACGGTAACGCGGTGTCTGCGACGACGCCACCACACCTTATTATAGTACTGTTGTTATGCCCGAGCTTCACCTGCGTCTAATGCCATTAATTAACGAGCTATTTGATATAATACGCAGGTGTAGCCGGGTCTTAGCGCACTAATTTGATGGCGCATGCCGTTATTAACGCCGTTAGGCGTCACGCAGGTGAAGCCCCAGCATTAAACATAAATATCTTACTAGTGGCAGCGGATGACTTCGTCTGCGTATTTTTTTAAGTTATTTCTAATTCGCCAAAATAAACATGGAATTTTCAAAATACATTCTTGATGGTTGTTTAAGTATTTAGTTATCGTAACATAGTATTTTCTTTTCATACGGAAATTTCCTACTTTACTTTCAAGTGCTGAATTTTTAAAGGGATTTTCTTCAGTCACTACCTACATTCCACAGAAGGTTTATTTCTAGTCCAAAAGTATCAACTTAAATGCTCTTTACTTGTACAATATTATAAATAAGCAGTCACACTTGTATTTCACTTATATAGGTACATATTGCAGCTCTTTGAAGGCATTTGTGCAATTAATATTATTATGAAAACAATCACATTTGAGATATAAATACAGTACTTATAAAAGTTAGTATGTCCATTCGTAAACATTACATCATCTTTTATACGAGTAATACGATAATAGTTGCACGTTTTAAGTAAAATGGTTCGGAACCTGTGGGTTTGGATGATACTAGTGGTTTGGAAATAGGGTAGCCAAAGGAAAGTACCTACCTATTATGGCTACTTACGGTTCGTCTGGTTGAGCTAAAGGTCAGAGCGTGATGCTTAGAAAGAAAAAAATGGAAAATAAGATTAATGCTTAGTATTTTTGTATTGTCCTATTTATTCCTCACACTCTACTTTCAGCCCTACATTCAGCCTTTTTGTATTGTCTAAAACCTTCCTAATAAATTAACCTACCAAAGACACGTTCAAACAAATAAACAAAGTCTTCAGCTACAATTAGTATCTATTACAAAATGTGAACTTTACCAGAGTCAATGAGTCAAGTAGCGCCTGTGAACATTGCTAATAATACGCAATATTTTATTCACGTTGGGAAAATACTTATTGAGTGGACAATTAACTGCTCTATGTCCCCCACAAAAAAGAATAAGAAGTAATTAATGAGACTGGAAGCGTGACGAAACCGTTGTGTGCATTTGTTTAAGAAAACGAGGGTCAATCATATAGTTGCTTCACTATTCATTCTTCCAAAAACACTATCGTTCCTATAACAGAGATCTATTAATAATGGTATAATCATTAGCTTAAGTAGGTACCTCGCATATACTAAATCGAATATATTCAGAAAATAAAAATATTTTATTCTCTCTCTGAAAAAGGAAAACTCTATACGCTATTATAAAGGCGCGCAAAAATCAGAAGTAGGTATATTTATCTGTAGCAGGTGATCTTTTGCACGCGCATTCCGTTACAAGCAAAACATTAGCGGCTGCGCTGCGCTGGCGCATGGCGCATCGCGAGTATTAGTGCGCGGATAATTTGCGTATCATTAATGAGTGTGCTGTGCAGTTATTGGAGCATTGAACTGTGACACATTGCGATACGTTAGAAGTTGCCACCCCTCCGTAGCCGTTAGCCACCGTAAGTGGGCAGGGCGGAGAAAGCCCGCCGGTCAACGACTCATGTCAATGGCTGAAAGGAAAATCACAAGAAAAACATAATGTGAAAAAAAGGACAAGTTCGGTAATAGGTAGGTGTTTATGACTCTTAAGGTCTTAAGGACTACACGACAGTTGGGCTTCGAGATTAATAAAAGTTTTTTTAACAGGGCATGTTATTTAAAGACGCAAGTATGGTAGGTCGTAGGGCGCTTGTGCACTACACGGAATTTTACCGTCCGGCGCAGTCCAATTTTGTAGGCAGGACCGTAAAAAAACGGACTGCCGGACGGTAAAATTCCGTGTAGTGCACAAGCACTTAGCCTTTATTGTTTTTTTTTTAATTAAGGGTGTCGTCGATAGTAAATGCGAAATGGTTCGAGGTTCGATGCAGTATTCCTGATGTGCAAAGAACCGCATTTTTCTAGCTTAGAGTGTTGGATAATTTTTTTAAATGCAAAGAAGTTGCATATCTTATAAAATATAGGACCCGGTATCAATGTCATACTTATCACTTTCATAAAGGTTTCATAAACAAAGGAAGTAATTCATAGCGCTATGTTGTTAAATAAAAAGTTGACACTAGAAGCATACCTTATATGTCATAAAATGAATTAACTTTTTATGCGGTTCTATCAACAAGACAAGTTAGTTTACATAAATGGGGTGTGTCAATAAGCATTCTTTGATCATAACACTTATTCCTTATAGCCCCACGCGTTTCAACCTTGCATATTTAATGAATAAGGATTACACCAAACAAGCGAAGGTGGTAAGGAGTAACAAATAGTTATCTTGACAGTCGAGGCTCCTCAAAACTATTAATTTGTGAACATCCCAATAGTTTATGTGAGACAAGGCACCGCCCGCCTCCGATGCTCCTACATTCCAGCTGAAAAGGCCGCCCGCCCACTTCAAAACACTACCAATAACAAAACGACATAAACAAATAAGTAAATTAATCATCTTTGTTTTAGACGCGGCGTAATCCGTAAACATAAACCTGAGTAAACTTTGACTCAATCCGTAAACAAACAAACCGCTTCCAATCGTAATGTAGTTGTTGTAAACACACTGCACTATACACTATAACTATAACAACGTGTGTCAGTCACTTGTATCACAATAGCAAATGGATCGGGTCGTGTACGTTGACAGAGCTTTGCTGCGCCGCACTGAGCGGCGGGTGCGAGCGCGCACCACCGTTGCACCACCTCGCACTCTCGAGAACAACCGTGGAAACTGACACTTTACGCAACCATTATGGAAGATATAAGATAATTCGGATGACCTACGTCTTAACAATTGTGAGGCAATTGACGGAAAATGCGATTAAATTATCATCCATGGAGAACTAATTAAAATTAATACGAATCTAGTGCAGCAAACATTCTAAGTGCAGTAAACGCATTGTGGCATAGTCCACACGTTACGTTACTCAATGAAATGTGAAGCGGTCTTGAATACAAACACCGGTGCATGATACTTACTTAGCTTACGTTATTTTTATAACTGTTAATTTCATATAATGCATTTCTATAAAATGCAACCGTTACCTACATAAACGATATTGTGAAGAATATACTTACCTGAAGCGTGTGGAAAAAAGTCAATCGATATTTTACAAGTTATATTTAGTGAATATTAGTTTTATATAAAGGTATACTGGGTGTTAGTTTAGACAAGGGAAAGACAAAGTATATCTCTAAGCGATGAACACACTGTATAAAAAAAATTCTAAAGCTCATCTTAGCACATTAGGTATATCAACAATTTTCTATGCATTTTATGAAAACAACTCCTTACAGTACCTACAGATTTATCGATAGCTGAGATATTATACAGATTTATCGATAGCTAAGATATTATATACAGAGCAATTGGACAAAATGCAAATAGTTTCTTTAATCCAAAGTAAGCTCGATTTTGTGAAAATTTTACTTAGGCCAAGTTTCAGTGCCGGGGAGTCTATTTAACAAGATGGATCATCATGACCTAAAATCATGAACAACCGCTCCTCCTAGGTAAATATAGATACTGCTGTGTTGTTTATAATGTTTTGAAGCCAAATACCCGTTAGTATCGCTTAGTTTCTTTAGTGGTATCGACTTGTCTGAGTGCACCGAGTTTAATGGGATTGTCATTCCATAGATGATTTTATCGTTTGTCAAATGACCGTCGATCGAAGCGTATGAGCTGCCTGACGCTCTCAGGACAGTAAAGTTGAGTTTGTAGTCAGTTTAAAGGTAAACCAAGAAGCAAATCCTTAAGGCGAGGATTCCCGACCGCAATAGGCACGCTAAAGGTCATAGCCCATTTATACCGCACCGTTCCCACCCAACCAATGTATGAGCAGTCAAATATGGACTTAATGGCGTGCTCTGTAGACGCACTTTAGCTTGCGGCAGGCTCGCTTACCGCGCGCTGTCCGCGCGCTGTCTGCTATCGTATATTGTTACTGTAAAGTGCATCTACAGTGAATTTGGTTGGGTCGGAGCGGTGCGGTATAAGTGGGCTATGACCTTTACGCTTGCTCGGCCGCGCGCGATACACTTCACGCGGACGCATCGGCAGCCGGCAGTGAACTGTGAACTCGCAAGCGCCACGCGAATCGAAAATTCAATTATAAATAAGTTAAATAAAAATAAATTTAAACTTTTGGCGGCCGGAATCCCTCGGCTATTCAAACAAAATTATTTTCGTATATTTTTAACTAAAACGAAGTAGGGCAGGCGTACCGGTTTTGGCCACTGTACCGGTTTTGGCCACTTTTTGCTCCAAAAGTTTTCTAAACAACTTTTAGCCATTTTTGATAAAGACAATTAAAATAAAGTATTTTAAGGTAATAATAACAACCGTTACAATTCCTTATGTCATAAGTTTTTTTTTTCAATAAATTCCATTTTCTGTTTTAAAAAATGTTTTATATGAAAATTTTAAGAAATTTGTCTTGGATGAAATACTTTATAAACCTTTGTTTTTTACAATTCAATTGTTGTTTTGCAATTGACTTGTTTCTAGCGCATTAGAATATATTGATTTTACCTGGGTTTGGTTTTCATTTTTCGCTATACTTACAAAAGTTTAACTATTGATTGTACAATCAATAGTTAAACTTGATTTTACTTTAATTGTTGTTTTGCGGTACCAAAACCGGTAAAAAAAACTATTTTACTTTTATAAATTTGAAAAATGTACCTTTAAAGGTAGATAAATTATCTTTAATTTAAGATATAATTTGTGTCTTAAATACCTAAGACCATTTAGTACTTAGTGCTTAAAAGTCAAAAAATCCTTAAAGTGGCCACAAAGGGTACCTCTGCCCTATACTGCAAGTAATAGGATATTTGGATTACGATTAGACGGATGTTTGGGATTTTATTTGACACACTTAAATATCACCAATCGAAAAACGGCCGGAAGCACTAAATAGATAACTGTAAAATAACATATATTTTTTCCAAATTTTGAGTACTTGTGGTTTGCGAGTAATCCATAATTTAAAATACCCTATTTTCGGGGATCGGCGCCTTAATGCCTGATCTTTGTCGCTATAGCTACAGGGTTGCAGCTCGCTGTCGCCACTCGCTTCCAGGGCGTCCGCGATGTCTCTCCACTTGGGTCGACTTTCAGCGTTACGAGAACCCTGTACTTCTTAATGTGATTATGTGTAAGCAGATTCAGTTATTACGTGAGCGGACAAAAAGCGATGCCTCTACTTGCAGGAAGCTCTTGGAATGTGACATAACACAAGGTTCACGAGTAACAAGAAATAGAAACAACACGGGCAATTCAAAAGACATCTATCGCGCCAGTTCTCATAGTGGCTGATGAGATGGGCTATTACGCTAATATATTACGTACAGCCCTACATATCCAAATATAGATGTATAACAAGCAAGTATTGTGGAAATTACATTGTAACATTATTAGATAAATGATGAGAATCATGTAATTAATAAATTTAAAAATATATACTGACCACTATTCAAACTGTTTTTTTTTCGAATGGTATGACGACCTCCGTGGTCGAGTGATTTCGCACCAATTTTTAAGATGCCGCTATCTCTGAGGTCCTGGATTCGATTTCCAGTCGGATAAGTGTGTAAAATTAACTATTCTAATATTTGCACGTATCTGGGTGTATGAGATAATTAAAACCCATCGTTCATCATTACTATAACACAAGTCCATATGCTAGTTAATTTTGGATTTACCATATTTATATTATCTACTCTACGTAGCATGTCAGTAATTAAATGAAACAGTTGGTTGAAACAACTTAGTCGTCAAAATTACATGTGGAAAGAAAGCCCTTAAAAAGGACCACATCTCAATTACACCAACAAATCTTAATTAAGATAAACGTACTTTTGCAAGTCACGCAAGGCCCTATTTCTGTCACTCATCAACATTTTGCTCGAGCGCGCATTATGTTAATGGAACGTTGCGCTTGCGCCTGGCTGCGCCGCGTTCCGTCTCTGTCAAAATAAATACCCACAAATGCATGAAACAGAAGGCCATCTGCGGTTCCCACATTTATTTTTACACGAAATTCAGTTGTCTACTTACCATTTTTAATTCGAGGATTGATTGCAAAAGATTACGCGGCGTTTGAGTTTAGATTTATTGTACCAATGCAATTATACCGTTTGTAGTGTTGGTAAAAAAAAATGATTATTAACCGCGCCGCGCCCGCCGCCCCGCGCCCGCTCGCCGCCTGGCCCGTCTATACTCGCTCATTAGAATTTCTCACACTTTCCTAATGATTTTTTTTTACTGATTTATCTAACACTGACACTTTAATACCTATCTATAGACAACCCCGCACGAATAGATTTGATATAAAAAAATATTAAAGCGGTTCACAGAATATATCTACCTACCAGGTTTCAACTGTGTAGTCTCAATAGTTTTGGAATAAAGTGGCTGTGAATTTTATATATTAGGAATTATTTCTTACAATACAATCTGCATGAGGTATTTATGGAAATATTTTTTTTATCTACAACGGTGTATAACGGTGATAAGGCTAAAGGTAGAAGCGCACTACTCCCGGAATCCTCAATTACTTACTGAGGAACTGGCTATCTTATCTCTGACTGCCGGAACATAATAATGCTGAAAACATCATTGTTATGGCGGCAGACTTAGATAAGATAGTGGTAGAGCCAGGCGGACTAAGAACAAGTGCTACCACTAACCAAAGCGAATACAATATGTACCCCCACTGGGAATCGAGCCCGGGACCTCTGGGTCTGAAATCGGTGGTGTGAACCACTAGGCCACAGAGGTGGTTAAAGGTCTGGCAATTGCAGACGTCAACGCGTGATTGAGCAACAAACAAACGTACAATCTTTGCCTTTCCGTTTAAAATATTAGTGGGTTAACTTAAGGCATGTATAAAAGTAACTGCTTTTTTTTCAAAATAGTGACGTAATTTTTCCATTCACCTAAGCTTAGAGCTAACAATTTGGAGCTTAACACACTCTGAGTCTTGAACCCATCATCTGATGTTTTGTAAAGGAATATAATGTCGTCAATTTAAAAATACCGCAACCCACTGACCTTTCACATAATAATCCGATTTTTATGAGCAATCGCCAGGCAATCGCTAATTAGAGTGTTAGTTATGCAAGGAACTGAATATCCGTGTTTCATATTTTCTTAATTATTAAATTTTTAATTAATAGAAAGGCATTTTAAACATTTAATACTCTATTTTATAATCATAATGCAGCATCTGATCAAACGATTGGTATTAATGACGTTGATTATTAAATACTTAGAAGACTCATGAGATGAAAGCGAGAGAAAAAAAAACAAAAAATCGGCCAAGTGCGAGTCGGACTCGCGCACGAAGGGTTCCGTACCATTATCTATACTACAACATGAGACACTATTTATAACGTACAATAACATTAGACACCATATTTAAGATCGAGAAAAAAACGGCAAAAGTTACGTTTGTTGTATGGTAGCCCACCTTAAATATTTATTTTATTTTACTTTTATTATTTATTTTAAATTGAATAAACAACTACATATTCTGTGAACATTTGAAGCGTCTACCTGTTGCCGTTATTAATATTGAGCAGAAAACGGCAAAAAAATCCCGTTTGTTGTATGGGAGCCCCCCTTAAATACTTATTTTATTTTAATTTAATTATTTATTTTTAAATTGAATATACCTATAAGTAAATATTCTGTGAACATTTGAAGCGTCTACCAATTGCCGTTATTAATATTGAGCAAAAAACGACAAAAAATCACGTTTGTTGTATGGGAACCCCCCTTAAATATTTATTTAATTCTGTTTTTAGTAAAATAAAATAAAAAAATAAAAAAAGCTTTATTGCACACAACGAAAGAAATACAACTACAAGAAGACAAAATAAAATATAGAAAACAGACAATAGGCGGCCTTATTGCCTAATGGCAATCTCTTCCAGGCAACCTTGGGTGAAAGAAGAAATAAATAGCTAGGAGAAAAGGGGAATGGGTGCAAAAACAAGATAGGATAAAGAAGGTTTATACTATAGGGGGAAAAAATAATAATAATAATAATAAAATAAAATAAATTTAAATATTTAAAAAATATATATATGTTTATATACATATGTATATAATTACATAGATAAGGACAGGAAATGACTCCTAACTTGATCTCCAAAGGATTTTAGAGTCTAAGCCTTTCTGATACCCTCAGGAAGTGCGTTCCACAGACGAACTGCATGGACCGTGAAGGAGTAGGAAAAAAAGTCAGAGGAGTGACGTGGGATATCAAGTGCAAGGTTAAAGGAAGACCGCAAGGTGCAATGTACAGAAGAAGGGCGAAAGGAGAAACATTATTTAAGGTAAGGAGGGGTAGAAGGTAAGAAAAGAATAGAATATAGAAGTTTTAGAATATGTAAGTCCCTGCGCCGGCGAATAGGGAGCCAGTTGAGTTTATTCCGGAAGTGTGACACATGGTCGAATTTTCGTAGGTTAAAGATGAATCTAATGGCAACATTCTGCAGGCGCTCCAGTTTGTCGAGTAACTCCTCCGATAGGTCTGTATTACAGACATCAGCGTAGTCTAATATGGACAGCAAAAGAGATTGAGACAGCGTAATTTTGGTGCTGGTCGGTAAAAAGTTGCGAAGCCGGTTAAGAGAGCCATAAGCTGCAAACACCTTTTTCCTAATTTGCTCAACGTGAGGTTTCCAAGACAGATGCTGATCAAGAATAATACCCAGATTCTTGACAGAACTCGAGTAAGGAATCATGGTGCCATCCAAAGTAACCACAGGAAGCTGTTCAAAATTGATCCTCGAAACGAAGTGATGACTGCCAATAATAATGCACTGAGTCTTAGAGGGGTGGAGTGCGAGACCGAACGACTTGCTCCAAGAGCTTATATGGGCAAGATCTGAGTTGATAGTTGCTATTGCACGTGGAAGCTCTGATAACGGTGCCTGTGTGTAAATTTGAAGATCGTCAGCGTAGAGGTGGTACGAACTTGAAAGGTATTGTGTGATTGAATTTATAAAAATTGAAAAAAGAAGAGGAGATAAGACGCCACCCTGAGGGACCCCAGTGTTAATACCACACCAACTGGAAAATGAATCTCCAGTGCGGATACGTTGCCGTCGCCCTCGCAGGTAACTTTGTAACCAATCAATTGCAGTTGGAGATATGTTAAGAGAGCGTAAAACACCCAGCAGGATGTCAAAGTCAACCGAATTAAATGCATTACTAAAATCTAGTAATGTCATTACTGTCAGCTGACGATTTTCCATCCCCAGGCGTATGTCATCTGTTATCTTCACCAGTGCTGTAGATGTGCTGTGGCCTTTACGAAAACCAGACTGAAGGGGATTAAGGAGATTGTTATGGCTTAGATAGTCAGTAAGTTGACGGTGAATAAGTTTCTCAAGGACTTTGGAAAGGAAGGGAAGGATAGAAATAGGTCGAAAATCGGAAAACATGGTAGGTTTTGATTTTTTTGGAAGGGGAATAACGTTTCCATCCTTCCAAAAAGAAGGAAACGTACTAGTGGAAATTGAGGTATTAAGGATAAAGGTAATTATAGGAGTAAGAAAATCAAGGATGGGAAGGATCATCTTGCGGCTAATGGAATCAGCACCTACAGCACTGGAGCTGACAGACAGAATCGCTCTCCTAATATCACATTCTGACAATTGATTAGGAGAAAAAGAACAATTACCTATGTGTTGGCACGTTAGAAAGTAATTGCAACGTATTAGATTTGAGGTTGCCATCAATAGGCACCGACGATGAGAAATAACAATTAAGTTGGTTGAAGTCGACACGTGTACCTGAGACGTCACTAGTAGGAGATTTACCAACACCAAGAGTTTTTAGGAACTTCCAAACTTTACCTGGATCTTCATTTTCTACCGACTGACATGGTTATGTCGCTTCAAATATAGTTTATGGGTTAGTATTGTGGGGAAATGGAACTGACGTTCACAAAGTATTCGTTGCACAAAAAAAGTGCATACGAGCTATATGTGCCAAAGGCCCTTTTGAATCTTGCAGACCGTTGTTTGTTAAACTGGGATTGCTAACAGTTCCTTGTATGTACATTTTAGAAGCCTTTAAATTTGTTAACCAGCATTCCGAATTTTTTAAGCGTGCTAAGGATACATATCCTCGAAGTACCAGAGACAAGGATAGACTTGTATTGGACTTTCGCCCAAACACTTCGCTGTACCAAAACAGTTGCCATGCAATGTGCATCAAAATATATAACAAAATCCCAAAGGAGTTTAAGTGTGGGCCCTCGAAACTGATGACTAAGAAACTGCGCAAGTGGCTTACAGAAAAGTGTTTTTACAGTGTAAGGGAGTTTTTGACTGATTAATGATAATACTAATGATATGACATGATAGATATGATAATAATAATGACGCTATATGACAATGCTATGATAATGATAATGACATAATATGATAATGATAAAAGTATATGATATGAAGTGATATGAAGTCAAATAAGTAAAATATTAGGAATATTATTGTTTAAAACGAATATTTTTGCATGTTAATTTATTGTTAACTGAATAGAGAACTTTAATGTACCTATATTATTAACACCATATGTACCTATTCTTAGCAAATAAAAGAATTTGATTTGATTTGATTTGATGAATGTGGCGTCTTTGAGCGTCCCTGACCACCGTATTGCACCTGTTTCTAGCACGGATCATTCTTTTTTTGTTACGTTCCGAGGGATCAATCTTGAACCTGGCTTTGGTACTGTTTTTTTTGTTCATTAGTGATCGGATCTCGTTGGTTAACCAGGGTGCCGGTAAGTGCTTCATTTTGACCGGTCTGATTGGAGCGTGTTTGTCATAAAGCTTTATTAAAAGTTCATTGAAGGTGTTAACCTGCTCATCCACAGATGTAGAGGAAGAGATTGCCGACCAGTCCATGTTAGCAGCATCTACGAGTAGCTGATCATGATCAATGCGGTTAAAACTACGCTGAAGCTGAACAGTAGGTTTCAACTTGGGAGTTCGGATTCGGTACGACAAGTAGCATTTAAGGGTAAAACATGTAAGTTAGCTGAATTTACTACTGATAGTAATTTACGGGCACGGGAATCGTCTTTCAAGAGGCAGGTATTAAAATCACCCATAATTATGGTATGCGAGTACTGAGGACTGAAATTTTCAAGAAGACGTTCGAATGACTCAAAGAAGTCAACTCGTAGAGAAGGGCTATAAAAAACACCAAGGAGAATTTTAGAATGGGCAAGAGATATTTCAAGGAAGAGGTGCTCGGCGCTATTGCTCGGAGGTGGCTGCGGGGAGCGACTCAAAACAGAAAAGGGGATATGGGATCGGAGATAAACAGCCACCCCTCCATGCGAGGAACTTACTCGATCATTACGGATCAAATGGTAGCCAGGTATAGAATACAATGAAGAAGAAAGACAAGGATGAAGAAAAGACTCGGAGACAAGTGGATATTTTTGCAGTCAAAAGACGCTAGGAAGTCGGGAAAGTGGGCAGGGATACTCTGTGCATTAATGTGCACAGCATTGAAATTTTTAGGAACATCCAAAAAGGTATCATCAAGGTGCTCACTCAAAGGGCGATCAATACTTTGAAAGCTCGAATTAGAAGATGAACAGGATAAGAACAGGTCAATACTATTATCTATTAAAGATGAATCCATATGCTAACATATATTGAAATTAAATAGAATAGAATTATATATAAGTATCGATAAATAAAATACATAAATACAGTACCCACAGCTTGCCGGAAAGGAACAAGAACGCAAAGAGAACACTTATTTAACAATTAACAAGTCAACAACACCCACAAACAATAAAAATACAGATTAACACGGAAAGCGAGCAAATAGTAACACAGAAAAAACACAGTGACAATATCACATGACAGACGTAACACTTTTACCTCCATAGATGGAGTTAGTCTGTGACTGGAATATTGTTTATTGGCTGTATGCCAATAAACGAATCCCAAAGCCGTAAAAAAAAAAAAGATTCATTGGTTGGTCTGTCTTTTGTCTGTTGCCTGTTCTGTTCTGTCATGTGATGTGATGATTTTACTTTTACCTACTTAAAACAAATTATAAAGGCACAAAACAAAACAAGTGAAAAGAGATAGAGAAAATTAAGTATGCGCGACAAAATAACAAAAGCAGGACGAATACAGAAGCAGCTGAAAAAGCTTAAAGTAAGTAAATAACATGAGAAACATACAATAAATAACAATAAAAACAGTTCTGACAAAACTTTAACTTACATACTACTTTCTTATTGCAGAGGCAGCCCTCCTACTCCTGGCGTTTGGAGCCGGAGGCAGTTCAGGTTCCCTCCGCGTGGATGCCGTGGTCCTCGAAGTCGAACTGGCGTTAAAGGCGACGAGACGGTCAACGTCGGCTAGTGAAGCGATGCGGTGTCGCCGGCCATCACCATCCAGTGCCAGGATACGACCAGCACTGGTCCAGCACTTTGTAATACCCAGCCGTTCACGCGCAGAGACGAATACTTTGTGCCGAAGCTTCGTCAGGAACTCCGACATAGTAAAGCCAGTGCCTTTTAGCCCCGACTTAGCTGCCCACAAGCTGTCCCGAAGCGACTCTGATCGGAACTTAACAAGCAGCGCTCTAGGCCTATCTGGACTCGTTTTGCCCAGACGGCTGGCCCTGACAATATCGGCTTCGCACAACTTTACTATGGGCAAATGTTGAGATGCCACATTGAGGACAGATTCTGCCGGAGACTTATCCTTAGACTCAGGGACACCGTGAAGGAGCAGCATAGCACGTCTACTCCTCATCTCCATATTGTCACACTCGGACATCAACACTGTGACTTGCAGTTCTAGATTTTTCAGCGTAGCCAACACAAACTCACGGAACGCTTCAAATTCTGATGACAGCGAGGACAATGTATGTTGTGGAGGAGTGCTTGTCTTCTTCAGCTCGCTCTCGAAGGATGCCATCCGCTGGGTGAAGGACTCGGACAGTGCCTCGATAGTGTTTTTTAGGCCTTCCATGTTGAACAGTGAAAGTGATGGTGCAGTGTCGTTAGGTTAGTTACAAAATACAAGATATAGAGAGGAGAAAATAACTGCAGGTACTGTACAGTGTTAGTACATAATAAATTACTAAAATTTAGATCAAATTAACAGACTTAATTGAATTAAATTTAAATAAATTGCAGAGCAATCAAAAAAGACGTTTTTGAGTTTTCGCTGCCTACCCCCGAAAAAGGGGGTATTATTTGTTGTTAGTTAGTATTTGTTGTTGTAGCGGCAATAGAAATAAATCATCTGTGAAAATTTCAACTCTCTAGCTATCACGGTTCATGAGATAATAATAATAATAATAATAATTGTTTATTTCAGGCATCTTACAATATTAGGTGTTACAATATTAGGCCCATATAATAAATACCTTACAGACTAACATACATATTATAATATATCAACTACTTATTAACACGAATAGCAGGCGGCGTCGTGTTGCGCAGCGCAGTGTCCGGTAGCCGACCACGAAACCGGCGGAACAGGACACCCTTCGGCCAAAAGTCTTCTTTCATGAAGGTCGACAGATGTTCGGTCGGCACCCTCACCACAAAAGAATTGAAATTCACGTTGTGGCGAGACTCCAACCGCTCGACCCTCAGAGTAAATTTGGCTTTAATCCTCATGTACTCCACAATGTCATCGGTTTTTGTGGAGTAATGCAGGCGTGACACGTACACCAGCGTCGTCGGGATAGCCGGCCGCAGCAGGTGATTGTGTCCGGTCGGGGCGGTGCCGCACAGGTTGCGACGAGAGGCCTTCTTCTTCTTTTCCACCTTCTTGAATCCCTCTTCATCGCACTCTGTATCCTGTCTTCGCAGCGCTGGTTGCTCAGCTTTGGAGACCGATCGTTGTTTTTCTCCCATTTCCTTACCCGACTCGAGTTGGCGTTTGGCGGGTCGGTTAGAAGCGGTGACAGCAGCGTAATCACGTTGTGGGGTCGACGTGCTTACGCGTGACGTCTCCGTCGGGGCGGAGCAGCGGGTGGCGGGGCGCGGTGCATCGCTAGCTGCGGCGGCGGCCGGTGACGCATCCATATGCGCCGACTCAAAACTGCCGATGGATGTATTTTGTGCCCCACGTCGAGTATTCACATATGTGGCCTCAGGTGACCTACTTACCGAAGCGGCGCTGCTTAACAACACAACTTGGGCACGTAGCTCACTGATGGTGTTGTCCGAGGCCTCCAGTTTACACTGTATTTCGGCCAGACTAGTCTTCAAGGAGGTGATATCCTTGAGAAGTCTGGTGACGTCGACGTGGTCGAACGTGACGGGGGGCAGCTTGTGCAGGTCCTTCGCCACGAATGTTGGCACGTCGTCAGGGTCGGTCTCCTTCAAGATGGTAATAATATCCTGGAGACTTTTCGCACCACCATCTCTCCGTCGAGATGGCATCTCATCGGCTTTCCCGATGCTCTGGAAAAGCAGCGCCTTGCCACTGCAAATCTCGGCTTCGTTGAAGTTCGACTTGCAGATCTGCACGATGCTGACTTCATCCATGGTGTCGATGGCATTCTGGATAAACGCCACTACTTCGTTCACTATGAGTTGTTGGGAACCCATAGCGAGGTTAAGCGAGCAGCGGCTTAAGCCGCGCTAAACGTAAATTACGAAAGTGTAATTTGACTCGTATGCAATTATGCGCGTCCGTTTCCGAGCGCGCATCGCACTGCACTGCGATCATACAGCCTGGTGACAGACAGACAGACAGACGGACAGCGAAGTCTCAGTAATAGGGTCCCATTTTTACCCTTCGGGTACTGAACCCTAAAAACAGCAGGGAAATTGTTCTGCAATCACTTTCAAGGAGTTGCTTTTAAACAGCTTTGGGTATTTTACAGCTATTTATCAATGCAAGTAGTTGTCAATTGCTTTTCCTCATTAGTATATGTCATAGTTGCTATAGTGTTCAGAGTTACTACTAAGCTCTTTTTATACCGTGATTTATAAAAATAACAATTATCTAAAGTGAGTCGAGACATTCAACTCGGATATCGCCGGCCGACTGAACAAAAGACATCAACGAGCGTCGGCGCATCACTTCACACCGGCTACTCCAGGGGACCAGCATCTTCGCAACCAACGTTAGATCTCTATGCTTTAAACTTTTTTTATAAAGAACTAATGGATTCCTGTAACTTCGCCCGCGTGAAATTCGGTTATTTCACTTTAAATTTTCAGTATAAAAAGTAGTACGTAAAGATAGTAATAAATGTCCCTTTCCAAGGTCTAGTTTATTAGGTGTGAAAAGGTAACAAACAGACAGACAGAATACTTTCGTAGTTATGATACTTAAGTATGATACAGTTGACACTTTAGTATTAATAGGTTTATAATAACAGTTCTTGATTTCTCACAACTGTTATTTACACTTAGGTATTTGGGTAGGTATTTATTTGTAAATTTTTGTAGGAAATAAAGTCTTTATCTCTAACTAAATCGCCAAATTTTAACAGATTCTGAAAATAGTTGCTTAGTCACTTGTGTTTGGATATCAGAATAAATTAGTAAATTCAAGTACTTACCTATAGGAAAAATGTGATAGTAAAAAAACCACGAGCCCTTTTTAATATTTATGCTTTTTATTATCAAATTTATCTTAAAGTGAATGCATAAAAATAATATAAAATCTCAATAGTAACTTTATTAAAATTAGTCGGACAGAAGTTGACTGGCACCGATATTTTAGTTTTATTTTAATGCACAAAGTATTTAAAATCTTTTAAATTCTGATCTATGTTTATTAAACAAAAAAATAAGCTTTAACAATGCTTCTACATTAACTCACAAATTATGTTGTAAATATCTGTGAGAGTGAGAGTATCTCTGTCTTGTTTAGTCAAGAGTACGATGGCAAGTTTTGGTTACTATCATTCAAGTCAATATAAAAAATATGTCTATTGTCTTGGTTTCAAGTTTCACTTAAAATATATATAATGTCATTAAAATTTCTTCTAAAGTGATCTCTAGCTCTTACACTATTGAAGACCTAATTCATGAAACAAAAGAATAGAGTTGTTAATTGCTGCAATAACTGTTCGCTTCACTCACTTGTAAAGATGTCTTACACAACAAATGCGCGCCCACACTAACTATAAATTAATACATAAACAAAAGCCAAGGCAGATTTGCCATACAAATTGATATTTCACAAATCATTCGTGTGTCGAATTGTTCACCAAACACGTTATAAAGTTCCACAAGATTAAACACTTCCAGTGATTGCTTAATTTATAAATATCAATAAATTCTTTGTGTTTCATGGTCAACAATTCATGATTTCTTAATGATTAATAGTTTTAGTTAGAATGTTCTTTTGTAATATAATCAGTAAATTGAATTATGTATGAAGTGAGAAAATAATAATCTCATAATTTAATAAAAAGAAGATCTTTACAATATCTCAGATTACTTATATAAAACAAAACCAAATACCTATATACAAAGGGGACATTTTGATTGTTATTTTCATATATTACAAAAATGATACAAATTTACGAATGGAAGAAATACGGGTACGGATGGTCACAGAAAGAAAATTATATTTGTTTTTCCCACTGCTGGGACACAAAATTATTTTTGGGCGGGTGAGGGGATATGGCCATAACCCACCACGCGAGACAATGTGGATTGGTTAAATTATCCTTACTCAATTAAATCATTCCTTTCACTCTGCACTACCAATCTGCACTACCGGTAGTGCAGATTGGAATTTTTGTCCTATCTGCACTACTGTACTACCAGCTGTCAAACCGGTAGTGTCGTTAGGAATTATATCTTCCCTTATGCACTACTGTGTAGTAGTGCACAATGGAATTATAAAGAGCATTACTTTTTCATTCCCAACCGCAATACCAAACAATTTTGTATGCGAGCTAGCTTCTACGGTTTTACATTATTTATGAAATTTCATGAAGAATTTATGAAATAAAATTGTATTTAGTTATCATTAATTAATATGTTTATTAATTTATTTTACTTTAAAAACTATTCACTAAACATTTCAATTTGTCGACGATTATTATTCCTCGTTGATCTATGCCGAATAATGTGCAGGATGCTTTGGACGGAGAGTCGAATAATGTAATAATATTAATACATGTAACAGTATAAGTTATTAATACATTATGTAACTTGTTAATATTAAAAACAAATAAATGACTCAATGTGTTTTGAGAATATAATTTGTTTTTATATTATAATAATATTCATCAGTACTTAGAGCAGAAGGGATAAAAAATCCAAATAACGTAAAACCGTAGAAGCTAGGAGTTTGCATACATAATTGTTTGGTAGTGCGGTTGGGAATGAAAAAGTAATGCTCTTTATAATACCATTGTACACTACTACACAGTAGTGCAAAAGGGAAGAAATAATTCCTAACGACACTACCGGTTTGACAGCTGTTAGTACAGTAGTGCAGATAGGACAAAAAACTCCAATCAGCACTACCGGTAGTGCAGATTGGTGGTGCAGAGTGATGGAAGGAATAAACAAAGTCAAACTTTGAAGGTTGTTCATAGATTTTTGCAACATTGAAAACTGGTATCGCTAGTGCGGTATCTTACAAAATCGTACGTCAATCTCAAAATCTATGCAATTTATTATCTTATGCGCGAGAATTATCGGCCGGAGTCTAATCTCGCGTATATCATGGCTATATATCTATCACATAGCATACATCACTGGACGACCGGTTTGATGAACGACCCAATCGACCGCTATTTGAATTCACATAGATAATTGGTAGCAATAGCATACTCCGCTGGCGGCTATAGGCTAAATATTATTACGTCAGCCTGACACCGGTTAAAGTATCGCAAAGTTTGACATGTTAATTAAATATAATTGGTTAAAAAAACAAATATATTAAACTATTTAAAATGATTCAAATCTTTGTTAACCTTATTTTCATAAAACACTTATAATAGGTCTTTACCTATGAAATTGCCGTTTTGTATGGAGATTTCTGTAATTATTTTTTTTCCATACTAACGTTTTTGTTATTATTTAACGACTAATATTATGTAAATTTACAAAATTTTACACACGTATTTATGGACATTTTAACTACTAAATGACACATTCGTTAAGAGAAAAAAAATTTTTTTCACTAAGTTACAACTAATAAAGTACGAAATTCTGGAAACAAAAATAGTCGTAACTTTCGGAATAAGTTTTTTCTATGTAAATAATCAAATATCGTGGTTATTAAATTATCAAAAGTTGCTCGATACGGTCTTAATGTAACGCAATATTAAAGAAATTATATATTTCTAATATTATAAAAGTTGTTAAGTTATATGTACAAAAGAAAAAAACGGCAATTTCATATGTAAAGACCTATTATTACTATTGTAGGTAGGTATAAAGCTTATATTATTTATGCTTTGGAGTTAAGTGGTTGCTTAATTATAAACATTCTTAAAATACTAAAATGGAGTGATTAATCTGACAACCACCTACAAAGCATTTGTTATCTCAAGGAACCTCAATCGATAGGTATTGGACGGAGGAGTATAGCGGACAAAATTATCATAATCAGTGTGTCACTCCCATTTCGTGATGCAAAACAGCGCCGCATTATAATTAACACGGAAAAGAAAATCTTATAAAATGCTGACAATGTCAAAAGTCACCCGTTATAGTGTGGACTAGAATGCGGCATTATGTGCTTTATGTAATCGGGAAGGAAATTGGCTCTTATCTCTGTCGTCGACGCCTGCGTGGCCGCACATGATTTACTGCCGCGCTGCGGGAACCGCGCGCTCGTCACAATGTTAAACAGATTTTGTTTCCCAATAAAATACCGAATTTTATAGGGATCAAATGTTAAATTGAGCAAAAGTTATAGCATAAAAATAAAATATTATTACTTCTCGCATACCTACAATAGTAAAATAATAGTTTCAATTAATACTAGATAGCAGCTATCAAATATTAAAGAACGTTACTTAAAACAAACATTACACTTTACAGCAGTCCAAAAAGAAGGTCGTAGACTCAGGTCGTAGATAACCATGTCTATAATTTTTAATTGCTTAACGTTCATACTCGCTACCTGTTATGACGTCATATGTCAAAGAATTTGAGCAATGAAATGGTAATCGCGTTCCGTATTCGTAATATCAGAGTTTGTATCTCAATATTTCAAGCCGAGTCACGATGCTACATTAATCGAGGCTTAAAATACTAAGCACATTACGACAAAAGCGGCAACCATGGGGCGACCTTTGGCTGACATTTGTGTACCTACGCCTTATAACGTGGATTCTTCTAAGGTTGAACTTTGAGGCATCGAATTTAGGAATGCCGAAGGCGTCCGCATAGCTGCCGAGTCAGATCTTAACACACAAGAATGAGCGATCAAACGTTATTTGCTTATGAACCAATGGAAGCTCAAATGTTGCTTAAAATAACAAAGAGCTTCGTCGGGTTCTTTTTGTAAGCTACACAAAGAGCGTAGAAATATACAGCTAATAGCAGCAAGTTGTTTTGACATTCTTAATCTTAATCACATCACACCACAATTGGTATCATTATCGATTACTTCAATTGTCGATAGGTTAGCACATCTGAATAGTGAATACTCAGAATAACATTAATCACCCAGAACATCCATTTTGTGTTGGAATAGGTACCTCGTATAATAGTTGCGATTGCATGTTCTATTATGCACTCTTTAAGAAGTTCGTCTAAAAATGCAAGTAATGAAATAATATAGAAGCCCAAGATTTTGTCTTTATAAGATTATTTTCACAATGTTTCAACATTACTAGTTAATTCGTAAAAAGTTAAAAGACAGAGTACCTAAGTACCTAATTACCGCATTCATAATATAAATATGAAAATCAAATAAACAACTATTTTGAAAACTTGTTATCTATTGCCTCATAAATATACTCCCAGTAAAAATTGGTTATTAAAATAAAAAGTAAGATTCCTTTAATAACGATTTCCGAGATTGTGAGTTAGGTACCTACGTATTGATTTATTGTAAAATCATGTTATATAGCGAACTAGGTGTTATTGTTGATCGAAGTATACAGCTGTTAAGATTGGATTAACTTACGATACAAAAAATACCATAAAGAAGTAAGTTAAACATATATTCAGTTTTTATTATCGGATACTAATAACCGTCATATATAAATGCCAACCCTTTTTTCTCTAGGAAATCGAGTTTCAGCTGTTATGTTTTATTACATATTATACTCTGTACAATCTAAATGGGGGCCAGTCACGATGCAGAATATTTGCATGAATCGAATAAACCAATCGTGATCAAGTTGAATAACAAGATCACAAGATGGCCATTCTGATGTGAGGTCAAAATGTTACATCCGGTTATTGGAATATCAATAAAAGCTTATAGATGGTAACCTAAAACACGACGCTAGGGTTATTATTATACGCCATAAAAATGTCGTAAACTACATAATGTTGGAAGTCTTGAAAATAAATGAACATTGCAATGTTTCTAGTTTCTCGACGAAGCTTATTAAGCTCTGGTTTCCTAGAACACAGTGGCGTCATGTTGACTGTAATGCAACAAATGTCGTTACTAGAACGTTAACTAAGTACGTGGGACACTCAGAAAGTTTTGAGAAACTAAAAAACTAACTTCTATGGATAAAATATTTTAATCTTTTCAAAGAACTCTCCACCAGCTTCTATACAAAGTTTCATGCGTCTGAACCAATTTTTAAAATATTTTTTCCAGGTCGCCGCAGTCACCTCTTCCACGGCCTTCTCGAACGCTGATAGCGCGTCTTCCGGCAATGAAAACTGTATCCCTTTTTCAGCAGATTTTTTATTTTAGGGATAAACGGTAGATGGTTGCTTTTGAAGGTCCTTCATCCATGAAAGCCATTTGAAGTCGATCAAATGACTCATCAGGAGTTGGGCCACATTTAAAATCGTAGAAAATCATCGTATAAAAATGTTCTCGATGCATCCATTTTACAAGCTTTTTATCAACTTGCCATGTTAGTTAGTTTGTTTGTTATTAGTTTTAGTGGGGAACAAATCTTGCAAGCTTAATTTGACCCACTTCCAAGTGTCCGATGGAGCTGAAATTTTGTACACAGGTTTGGTTTAGATGGCAATACAATATTAAAGTACATTCATACAAACTTATTTAAATAAGACACGATAATTTAACTTGCTTTAAAAAAATGAGGAGGGAAATTCGAAATTCGAACAATGGTATTTTTACTTTTAAATAACCAAAATTTTCAAAATAATTACAAGTGACCAGCCCCCCTAGCATGACCAACCAAAACGCGATACGATATGATAAGTTATCCGGTTTAACTGTCAAAAGACTATGGGTTTTGACGTTTGAATGTCGATAAATCTCTCTATCATGCGATACATATCGAGTTTTGGGTGGTCATGCTAGGCTTACTGTGCCTGTAAACCAGGCATTCGTGCCACAGTCGATAATGCGCCCCACTCGCAAAACTCACACATGCATTTTGAATTTGGCGCTAATTTGACCCAAACACGTCAGTTCAGTCACTGACCTAAGGTGTTCGGGTCAAAATAGCGTCAAATTCAAAATGCATCAGTGAGTTTTGCGAGTGGGGCGCGTTATCGACTGGGGCACGTATGCCTGGTTTAGGTAGATACGTTAGAGAAAAACAATATTTTTCCACAAAACTTTCCGAGTAGCCTGGTATGTAAGAAATACTTTGTAACTGCTTATTTAATAAAAAAGTTAAGGCGCTACTCGGAAAAATATGGACTTTTTGATTTAAAACTATAGGACGGTTACAGTTGTTACAAATCTGGTAATAAGATATATATTTCTTCATACCTTTATCTAGAATCGTATAGTTTCAAAAACACGATTTTATGATTTTGCCTCGACACTTTTTATTTTCGAAAAGACCTCTAAAAAATACGAAAAGTGAAGATTATTCTTAAATGGGGTTACTTACACTATTGGAAATTAGTTTAATTAGTGGACACCAATAATATTGAGGATCGTATAGAAGCATTTTTTTAAAAATCGCTGTAGTTTTTTAATACAAAGTGATTTTGTGTTTTTTTTTTGCCTAATCTGCAAAATCGGTCTCGCTCCCGCGCGCGTCGTTTTCTCATTGCTATCTCGCTTCAGCACATTTTTTCCGAGTATCGCCTTAATAACCGCTCTCGATCCGTTATGCTAAAAACAAGAGCTTTATTGAAAAAACTTTACATTTAGATAGCTAGTCCATAAATAAGCGCCCCAACACAAAGAGTTTTGCATACAATATTGCAAATACCACCAAATGTGGACGCGGCATGAGTAACATAAGCCTCCGTTTCTCTGCTTAACTACCTGACAATGCCAAATGAGAGATAATCTCCGAAGCCGTAAGCCGCTTTTAACCTTCGCGCGTGTCAACACCGCGTAATGGATAGTTAGCACAGGTAAGCCCAATATAGTGACCGGAGACCATAAATCATGGGCAGCTGCTCTAATAAGTGGCCTACTGTTCAAAAGTTCAAGTTCGTCGGTAAGCTGTGAAGCTCATTTGACATCAGTCAGAGTAGGTTCTAACTTTAAAGTTTACGTTTGCGGTCGGTCACGACTTAGTACCTATAACGTGTCGTATGAAGAGTTGACTTATAGCCTATGTGCTTGCTTTAACCTTGTTGATAATTAAGCATCGAATGTTAAAGTTACCTGTCTGGTATTTTCAGTAAGTAAGTAGTGCTTTTAAACAACATTTTGAGCTTAAAAAGAATATACCAAACGAACCGTTTTTCTCTTAGATGTCGTAAATGAAGTAACGCAATACAACGCAAGCGTTACCGGTGATAAAGCCTGATGGTTAATTGTGAGCAAATCAGTCGGTTTAATAAAAGTTACCACTGTAGATAATAATGATCAATATAGCGTTGAACCAACTTAGCAACTTTATAATTTCATTATATAATTTGATTTATTTCCACTAAGTATTGGGTAAGTCCATACTAATCACAGATAATATAATACTGATACTAATATTATAAATGTGAAAGTGTGTTTGTTTAATTATTTTTCTTGTTATTTTTTGTTTGTCCGTTTTTACGTAAAAACAGAGAAACGGATCGTCGTGTTTTTGGTAGGAGGATAGTTTGGGAGCTGGAAAGTGACATTTGGCTACTTATTATACCGGAAAAATATCACATTCTCGCGGGACAACGCCGTGTAGTCCACGCGGGCGTAGCCGCGGGCGGAAGGCTAGTACATTATAACTGACATTGAAAATCCCAGCCGCCTGAGCTTGTCGGGAGATGGGTCGATTATTTCTAGTATTTCAATATAATTATAAAATGACTGTTTTAAGTTTATGTTTAGAACTTAATGTCACAGGAAGTACCTAATGGATTCGGAAATTAATACGCTTTGGTATTTTGTTGTTAGAGTTTCATAACGAAATCTATTTAGGTTATTATGATCGAATTACAATGTAATACGATGTACCTACTACATCATTACACTGTATTCTTAAAAAGTATCTCTGAATGCACAAAGCTTTGAATAAGTTTACCCAATTCGTAATTATGTACAAACGTGGTTGGAACACAAATTGGCAAGCTATTATGTTTCATTGAGTGTCGCAAAACTACACGACACACCGCGCCTTTAGCATGTGAAATTACCGAGATAGTGAATGCGCAATGCGAAATGCGACAAAGATTGGTGCTTTTTGTTTATAAGTGATAGCTCGCAATCTAAATGAATAAACCGTAAATCTATACGTACGCACATTTATGATTTAACTCGATGATCCTTCCTACTAATAAGTATTATAAATGCGCAAGTTTGTGACTATATGTATGGATGTTTGTTACTCTTTCACGCAAAAGCTACTGAACGGATCTGGACGAAATTTGCAACAGAGATAGATCATAGGCTGGAATAACACATAGGATACTTGTGGTCGCTGGGGTGCGATCACACGCGGCTGTGGGCTGAGGGTATGAGTGAGGAGTAGTGAGGATTGGTGACTTACGTGATATGATGGAACGGAGAACTCGTCAATGTGCTGGTACGTCAATGTGCTGAGAATGCTGAGATGAGTATGAGCGGATGGAAGATCGGTTCTTCAGACCGACCTTGGGACCTATTCTTGAGCCGACAATTCACGCACTGAGAATAGTTAATCACGCACTTATTGTCTTAATTAAATGCACTTTCACCGGCCGGGATGAACAATGAGCCGATAATATTTCTAGAATGTTCTAGAATGAGTAAGTCGTTCGTGGCTACGTCACGCGCGCGCGCAGTTCAAGGTTATTCTTAAGACTCTCAACTTGCACTGAGCCGGCGAGCGGCGCTCGCGGCGCCGAACCTTCGAGAGTGAGTGAGTGTGTCAATGAGCGAATGAGTCAGTCCGTCGCGTCGTGAATGGCGCGTACATCCTGGGGGGCCCGGGGAAGACCCTCTTCTTGAGCTGAATCCAACGGCAACCTGGCTATCTTGAGGACAGGTCTGCGCAGATGTCCTTGGGCTGTGTCCAGATCCACGACTCGGATCATTCCATCTTTGCCCGGGATTGTGCGGGTAATTCGACCCAGTCTCCACTGTAGCGGTGGCAGGTCATCCTCCTTGATGAGTACGAGTTCGCCGACTTGAGGAGGTGAGGAAGGGGAGAGCCATTTGGAGCGGGTTTGAAGGGTATGGAGGTAGGACTGGGTCCACAGTGTCCAAAAGCGTTGGGAAAGAGCTTGTATGAGCTGAAATCGTCTATGAGAGGATAATGGCCTATCATCAAAGGACGGCTCAGGCAAAGCTGTGAGCGGACGGCCAATAATGAAATGACCGGCAGTTAAGGGTTCAAAGTCCGAGGGGTCGGACGAAAGTGGGCAGAGGGGCCTAGAGTTGAGTACGGCTTCGATTCGTGCCAGAAGTGTGCTGAATTCTTCAAAAGTGAAGTGCTGCTCACCAACCACGCGATAAAGTAATTGTTTCGTAGACTTGACATTAATTTCGTGTAAAGCACCGAACCAGGGCCCCTTAGGGGGGTTCAGTAACCAAGTTATGTGCTGAGTGGCAAGTCTGTGTGTGATTGCATCATTATTTGCAGTAAGGAAGTTCTGAACTTCAATGAGATGGTTCCTAGCACCTACATAATTTGTGCCGCAGTCTGATCTAATCAGGACTGGAGCACCGCGTCGCGAGACAAATCGTTGTAACGCTGCTAAAAAGGCTTCCGTTGTAAGAGCTGAAACGGCCTCCAAATGAACGGCCTTTGTCGAGAGACAAACAAATATGCAAAAGTACGCCTTTAGAAGTTTAGCGTTCCGTAACGTGCTAGACTTTACGTGAAACGGGCCGGCGAAGTCAGTCGTGACTTGGCTAAATACCGGTTGAGGGTTAACCCTGTCCGCTGGCAGGTCAGCCATGAACGGGGCTGTAGGTTGAGCGCGGGATCGGAAACATCTAATACATTTATACACACGGTGTCGGACCACACGGCGAGCGGATAGTATCCAGAATTGCTGGCGTAGAATGGCATGCAAAGTATCAGCGCCAGGATGGCAATGTATTTTGTGATAGTGGTCTATGATAAGGTCTACGAGTGGGCTTGAGCTGGGCAGAATGAGTGGGTGTTGAGCCTCATATCTAATTGACGCATGAGAGAGACGACCACCGACCCTCAAGAGACCGTCTTTCAAAAATGGTGAGAGACGCTGTAGTCGGTTGGTACAAAGTCTGTTGGTTTGCAGACGATGAATATCATCCGCAAACTCGTTCTGCTGAACGGAGCGCACCCAAAATAACAGAGCGGCCTTACGCTCACCAGCTGTCAATGGACCAGAGCGCCGTTCGCCTGGTTTGTGTTTAGAGTTAAATATAAAGCGCTGGATGCAAACCGTCACTCCGACTAGCTTGTCAAAAGAGCTGAAGCACGCAAGCAGCTCGTGATCTATATCTGGAACTGCTATATGAGCAGGCACCTTTTGTGGCTTGAGACCGGGCAAAGCATGATGTCCCAAAGCCACTGGCATCTTGGGCCAAGTGTGAGGAGGCTCTTTGAGCCAGCTGGGGGACCACCAGAGATCATGAGCAGAAAGAGCGTGAGCAGACATTCCCCTGCTTGCACAATCTGCAGGGTTCAGGCCCGTGGGAACGTGTCTCCACGTGGAGCTGGTCGGGCAGGACTTTATCTTAGCCACTCGATTGGCTTCGAAAGTCTGGAGCCGATGAGGGGGCGTGTTGAGCCACGCCAGCACTATCGTGCTGTCTGACCAACAGGTATGTTGGCTTATAGTGAGGTGAGCCGACAATTCAGGCACTGAGAATAGTTAATCACGCACTTATTGTCTTAATTAAATGCACTTTCACCGGCCGGGATGAACAATGAGCCGATAATATTTCTAGAATGTTCTAGAATGAGTAAGTCGTTCGTGGCTACGTCACGCGCGCGCGCAGTTCAAGGTTATTCTTAAGACTCTCAACTTGCACTGAGCCGGCGAGCGGCGCTCGCGGCGCCGAACCTTCGAGAGTGAGTGAGTGTGTCAATGAGCGAATGAGTCAGTCCGTCGCGTCGTGAATGGCGCGTACATCCTGATTGAGCTGACTTGGCTGAGAAGGCGCTGGTCCAGACCATTCAGTCTCAACACAGCGTGCATGCTCCTCTAGAAACTCAATGAGGTCCTTTAGAGTAGGCAGAGATGGGGAAGAGCTATGCTTCCTCTCAAAGAGGGTACGCAACTCCCCCTTCAGCTTTCGCACTACTATTGAGACAAAGACATAATCTGTTTCTTGCATGGGCAGATCAAGGTTATTCAACGCACATTGAGCTGAAACGAGTGGAGTTAAAAATAGTGTGCGGATATCTGAGCGGGCTGAGATGTTTGGTAGACCTAATATAATATCTACAAACCTATCTATTAGAACTCGCCTGTTCTCATATCGCTTTGTCAGGATATCTAATGCTACGGCCAAGTTCTCATTTGTGATCTTCAAGTGAGACACCATACTGAGTGCTTCCCCTGATAGGCACGAGAGGAGGTAGTGAAGCTTGATGGCGTCCGACAGGTGCGCCAAATCGCTCGTCAAGCTTCTGAATACTGTTATAAAGGAGGGCCAATCTTCGACCTTAGAGCTGAATTTCGGCAGTTGAATTTTTGGCAACACTGCCTGGGCTGAGCTGAGAGGAGGCGGAGTTTGTGCTGATGACGTGGATGGCTGAGGAGCGGCCGTTAATGAGCTGATGAACTCGTTCGCGACGAGTATCTGAGTATAGGCTTCCATTGCCTTCTCGTGTTGTTCAGTGTACGAATTTTCAGTGGTTTCATCGAGCTCCTTTTCATCTAGTATGGCGTGAAAGACCTTATTTAACTTATTCTTCCACTCCTCCAGCTTGTTGAATCGAGCGGCAAAGTCATTCTTAGAGAATCCCGGTTTACCGACCAAAACAACATCCCCTATTTCACGCAATTGTAAGATGCTCTTGACGGCCTCCCTGAATATAGCCGCTTGTGATTTAGTCGGCATAGTTTTGTTTAAAAAAAATAATAATAAAGAAATATATATATAGTGAGCGGATGTAGTTGAGCGGTCGGCAGCTTAACTGTAGCAAATTAACTTAAATATATGAGAGATGAAACTTAATGAAATTAAATCAACTTAATTGAATAGCTAGGTAACAAGCAGAAAGGAAACAGAAAAATAAACAAATATTTTTATGACACTCTGTATACTAACTAATGTTCCGAGACGTTCCTATATCTCACACTATGAGATATTAAACCCGAAATGTATTAAACAATTAAATGAGAAAAAAAAATTAATTGACCACCCTGTATATACAGTAATGTGCTGAAATTACTTTATCGTTACTATTGAAACGAAATTATATTTTAAAAAAAAATTGGGTGAGGAACATTTATATTCACCACCCTGTATATTGTGAAATGTGCTGAAATAACTTTACAGGTACTATGTGTGAGATGTTAAAACCGAAATAATAATTGAAAAAAACTGGATGGGAAAATTTTAAGTTCACCACCCTGTATATTGAGAAATGTGCTGAAACGACTCTCTAAACTACTGTGAGTGAGAGGAAAAACTAATATTATTTAAAAAAAAATTGGTGACAAAAATTTTAATTTACCACCCTGTATAAACGTTAGTTGGGTATTACTAATTGACACCCATGCGAAATAACAATGAGACAAAATAATTAATTTGTTTAATCAAATGACTTAAAAAGATTGCCTTCTGCACTATCTAATTGACTGTGTCTATTTACTTGCACTGTTACACTAAAACTTATAAAATTTTATACAATATTACCTACCTATATAATGTTGTGCGCAATTAAAAACTTAAAATTATTGAGCCGAACGGATAATCTTAACGTTAGCCGATGAGCGGAGTAGGTACTTACATGTAGATAGGTACCCCAAGGACACGGGGCCCCATAAGTTTCAACCTACCTACTAGTTATGCTGTGTTAAAAAATAATGATGCGATCAACACTTCTTTGCTTCGATACACAAAACGAAAAATCAGTTTTATAAACAATTCGACACAATTAAATGTAAACAAAATGTAGTTGGGAACAACAAAATTCAATGCTGAATAAATTTGTGCGAATTAGGTAGGTAGATTCGTGCGCTAAGCGAGCGAGCGCGACTTTGTGACTTGGGCGGAACGGGCGACTCGACTCGATTGAGCGGTTATAACAATCACGCGTAATGCAATGCTTTATTTTATAAACAATGTAACTATTAATTGTTATGAGCTGAGTTATGGATTATTTTGTACTGTTATTCTAATAGGTACTAAATGGGCAGACAATTACGGGCCGATATTTTTTTTTTGAGAAGTGGGTAGGTACTTTTTACTCAGTATGAAAAAAAATGAGATCCAAGTGGATATAACGAGAATTAAGTGCAGAATTATATGGAATAAGATAATGGACTGTATTTTCATAGGTAATGAGGTTGGAAATGAGCCAGTACCGGCTCGAAAAGGACCACAAAATGTGGTCGCTGGGGTGCGATCACACGCGGCTGTGGGCTGAGGGTATGAGTGAGGAGTAGTGAGGATTGGTGACTTACGTGATATGATGGAACGGAGAACTCGTCAATGTGCTGGTACGTCAATGTGCTGAGAATGCTGAGATGAGTATGAGCGGATGGAAGATCGGTTCTTCAGACCGACCTTGGGACCTATTCTTGAGCCGACAATTCACGCACTGAGAATAGTTAATCACGCACTTATTGTCTTAATTAAATGCACTTTCACCGGCCGGGATGAACAATGAGCCGATAATATTTCTAGAATGTTCTAGAATGAGTAAGTCGTTCGTGGCTACGTCACGCGCGCGCGCAGTTCAAGGTTATTCTTAAGACTCTCAACTTGCACTGAGCCGGCGAGCGGCGCTCGCGGCGCCGAACCTTCGAGAGTGAGTGAGTGTGTCAATGAGCGAATGAGTCAGTCCGTCGCGTCGTGAATGGCGCGTACAATACTTTTAATCCTGATACCTATTCCCACGGGAACGGGAACCACGCGGGTGTAGCCGCGGACGGCCGCTAGTCTATAATTATATTATAGAGATGAAAGTTTTGATTTATTATGGACTAGCGGTACCCGTTCCCGTGGGAATATCGGGATAAAATATAGCCTATGTCACGCGGGAAGAATGTAGCTTTCTAATGGTCAAAGAATTTTCCCAATCGGTCCAGTAGTTTGGGAGCCTATTCGATGCAAACAAACAAACAAACAATCAAATCTTTCCTCTTTATAATATGTGGTACGTCTGTATTCTGCAGAGTAGTAAAAAACAAGAAGAATTCTTTCATATACTATGTAAATCGATCAATGGTAGGCTCATGATGTTGAGTTGATGATGACGTGCGTAAATACGAAGAAATAAAGGAATATACTCGTATTTCACAGTATTCTTTCAATACAAATATGGAAGGAGCATTTCATTATTTATGTCCATACTTAGACGTGTTGTAAATACCCGTCAATCTCATATCCAAATAAGAACTCCGATTGAGAGAAACATCGCCACAAAGACGGTGCATCAAAGTATTTATGTATAGAATAGAGAATATCGTTGTGGAGATCCTTGGGGGAGGAATATGCCCAGCAGTGGGCGTCGATCGGCTGATGATGATGATAGAATAGAATATTACTGAATTGCTCTAAGATGGCTCTATAATATCATAAGAAGTGGATGTGGCCTATGAAAAGCCTCGAAGGAAATAGGTTTTAAAAAACAGGCCGAGCTAAAATTTGTGTAAAATTAATTTTATAATTTGTAACCAAATTAAACATTAAAAAGAATATTTCGTCATTATCACTCTTATCTATTTAGTTCTTCACTTCCGCATAAGATATGGAGTTTATACATAATATTGAATATCTCCTAATGCAGTATTACATTAGCACGAATTACTTTATAATGATAAACCGGGGTTTGGAGTCAGCCAATATGTGACCTGTGACATAAGAGAAATAACTTACCCAGACGTGTTCAGTAAGGCGGCCATTTATTAATTTATATACTCGCGTGTGTGTTCAAAATGTCGCCCACAATTAAGCTCGAGCTATCTTGTAGTTATCTGAATAATACATGCACATGACCCCTAGGTCAGTAGGCACTCCTTACTATTCATATTCAAGCAATCTTGAACTTGAATGCCGTTGATTTTAAGGTTCATTATGTTTTTCATTAAATTGCTGCCCGATTATGCAAACAAGGTGAAGTCCTTGTATCGGCGCGATCTAATGTCAGCATAACTAGTTGACAAAGGAAGTGTGAGATATTTATAAATTTTTTCTTACGATATGTGAAAACAAAGGGGGCTATCTAGTACCACAGATTACTAAATAGTTACTATGTACCTCTTTAATTACGCCACAGTATCGAATTTTCACATACAATTTTAGATACAAGGCCAGCCCCCTGATTCACGAACCGTCGGAAACGCTCCCGACGGCGGAATGTATGCCCTGTCTCTGTCATTATAGAATCTATAGACAAAGACAAAGCATAGAATTCGAATCCGATTCCGTTTCCGACGGTTTGTAAATCAGGGGGCAGGATTCCCGAAAATGAGTATTTTTAATTATGGATTACTCGCAAATCACAAGTAAGGTACGGGGGCGTTTAAGGCCCACCTTTATTTAAAATCAAATCTTTTTAAACATAATAAAGTTTAAAAGAAATAATCTCTTTCCGTCCTTTTTCTAAGAATATTCCAACACATAAAAATATCAAAATTATTGAACATTGTCATTTATTTAATCGACTTCACAAGAAGAAATAATCTCTCAATATTGATTCGTCCTTTTTCTAAGAATATTCCAAAAAAAAATTGCATTGTAAATGCAAAAAACTAAAAATTAAAATATTCCAACACATAAAAATATCTTCCTGATCTAAATTATTGAACATTGTCATTTATTTATCATCGACTTCACTACACAGTTACACACTCCAAAAAGTTTTTCTTTGCAGGAAATATATATAGGAGAGATCCACAAACGTAGATGATAATGGGACTACGAAAAACAGTTCTCCCACGTGCTCCCATTAAATAATAATGGGACTACGAGAAACAGTTATCCCTCGTGGTCCCATTAATGGGACAAAATCATGGGACCACGAGAAAACAGGGAGAAATATTATAATCACTCATGTTTACATGTTTTGTATGTTAAGAACAAATTAATTATAAAAATAGAAAAATAAAATCATACTTGAGTTAAGAAGTTCATCTTTTTACTACTTATAAGTATTCGCCATTCAAAGACAAACTTTGTTCGCATAGAAACCCAACCGGTAACATTACTTTCCAAACAATAAATTTTCTCCGGTGAATCGTAATTAATCGCGTATTCCTTCGCGCTTCCTTCAAATACATCGTTAATTGCGTGGCTTATCGATACTGTCGGAAACAGCGGAGGAAACAATCGATTGTTATTAACGATGTACTAATGATTCACACCGATGCCGTTGCGGTGTACATTCCGAGTGGGCGGTTAGTACACCTGCTGAATTAGGCGCATACAATAGCAGCATTGTACACCCACTCGAGTGAATCAGGCGCATCCGCCTCCTTGACACCTCCTTAAATCCCTGCGTTTCTAATGAACTAGGAAATATTGTTTACTATAGGTACTAATCAATACTGTTTTAGTATGAATAACCTAGAACCGTGCCGATTTAGTGACAGGCAGCTGGGAGGGAGACCGTACCTTGTAGCCTATTACGCCTGAAAATATTAAGATATTCAAATTATTCAATGTCATACAAAATCTGCAAAAATGTTTCAATGTGATCAATAATAAAAATTGCATTGTGAATGCAAAAAACTAAAAATTAAAATAACATGTTTCGATTTCTCACGTTACCTACCTACTCCAATTGAAAATTCAATCAATTTTAGAGAATGTATTATTTTATTCATACTCATACATTAATTTAGTGACCTAAAAGTTAAAATTTGTATTAATATTAATATATTATAGACCGTAATATATACATACCGTAAGCTCAAACCATTTTCAAAGGAACACGAGATCTTCAGAATAGCATGTCTACTGAAAAGGCATAGCCAACGACTCATGCTATTTCAATAGTGTTTCATGAAAATAAGTAGTTTCTGGCTGGAGTAATAAAACACTACTTTTTACTGTCCCCGACGGACAGGCAACCTGCAACATGAGTGTGGTAATCATCGGAGGAATTTTTGTGTCAAACGTGCCTTTATATTATGTCGACGAATCATCCAATGGCTATCAGCCTTTTTGATGTATCATTAAATCTAAGAAAGCTAAATTGATTTTCTCGAAGGCTTGGTCTGACAGTTAGGTGTGCCATAAACGATTTGCAATACGATGCTAGATTTTCCCAATAACTTCATTACTTAACATAACCGTGAAATGACTGAAAGTTTACAGTTTTCCTAAACAACCATTAATTTTTATGTTTAATTACTTTGTCGGTCTGTTACGTTTTCACACCTGAATTGAAAATATAAAAAACAGGGATTGTATGTACTTACCTATACCTACTACCTGCGGTACCTACCTACTACTTTTATGATATCAAAGTCATATAAAATGCATTACGAATAGCAGTTATTTTACGGTATTTTCGGTGAATTTTATCTAATAATAATTTAATCCGAAAGAGAAAATACGGACAGAGTATCATGTAGCAAAATTCTATATTTTAAGATTACACTTGAAAAATAAAGGTGGATTAGTATCTTTTCTTGCGAACTCCCTTTGAAGATTGAAAACGAAAAATCCACTAGCAAAAATAACAAATTTGTCAATAAATTGATAACCCTGTAAACCGAGTAAACAAAGAGTTATTTTTATCTCGTTTGTAAACTTGCAGGTTTATTGTTCCTTTAGTTGAGATGACTGGTAGAAAGACGTAAATATTTTTTTATATTATGACGAATTCTTATCGCTTGAATATTCGTATTGTTTCTATTTTCATTCAGACAACAAAGTTTTGCAACAGCAGTGGAGTACGTGATCTGATTGAGGACTTGAGATATGACGCGATGTTATTTGTTAAGTACATAATAATTTAAAATTAGTAATAACAAAGAAAATTATCTGGAAACTTCGATGATGCTATAATGAAGATAAAACTGTTGTGAATAATAGTATATTTTATAATGAGGGACTAAACGAAGCCATTATATACCAGAGGTGGTTTGATACCGAGGGTTTAATTAAGTGGGGTTGGCGTTTAGTCTCGAGAAACTGATAGGCAAATTAAATATTGTCGATCCCATCATTTCAATCATGACTCCAAATATGTTACGGATTGTTACTTCTGTTTCGTAACTTGTTTTTGCTTTTACTATAACTACACTCTATTATCACAGACAACATAACACTATACTGGTCTATTATCACATTTTCGTGGAACTCGTAAAATTTCTATTTTTACACTATCACGAATTCGGTTTTGTAAACGAGTTTCATGGGTGGGTGCATTAAACTGTATACGACAGATCAATGCTCATGCTGTGTTATTATGAAACACGAAACGTTAGCTGCTTTGCTTTTCTTGATGGTTATTTTATTTGTGAGCATTTTTTTATAGAGGTAATAAAAATAATGTACAATGTGTTGTAAATTGGTTTACTCATATTGAGTGTGTGAAAATATAAAATAACTAGCTGATCCAGCAAACGTTGTTTGGCCATATTAATTACTAGCGCTCCGCTCGTGACTTCGTCTGCGTGGACCCCCTTTTTTACCTCCCACATTAGAGGGGGAATTTCCAAAAATCCTCTCTTAGTGCACCCCTACACTCCCTGACACATACATGCCAAATTTCAGCTTCTTGCGCCCAGTAGTTTTGGCTATGCGTTGTCTTTTAGTCAGTCAGTAACGCAAGAGTTTTTTTAAATAGATAGATAGTGGACCCGGTGAACTTCGTATCACCAACATCTTATCTTAGATTAATAACTCTAGCATCTAATAAAGATAGACAGTTAAAAATAATTAATCGCGAAAATGACACTGCCAACCAAGACATGGCCACAACTGACACTTATTAAAATAAATAAGTTTTTTGTACAAATTTCATTTTGATGACAAGCTTTTTGCTGACCTTACTTTAATATTGTATTGTCATCCATGCCAAACCTGTATGCAAAATTTCAGCTCAATCGGACACTGGCAAGTGGGTCAAATTTAGGTTGCAAGATTTGACCCGAACGGACATACATACATACATACACTGCAAGTAAAATAAAAGCTAGTAAAAAGTAATCCAAAGCGGCTAACTAAAACGTCAGTAATTAGGTACATACACCTTGGAAGCGACCATGGAAGAAATGACAGTTTTGTGTAGATACCGACAGTTACTTAAAGACGATTTTCTATACAAAATCAAAGAATAATAAACAAAATTACCATTGTTATTGTATATTTTCCGGAATAAAAAGTAGCCTCCAGCTCCCAAATTACCCCCATATCAAAAATCACGACGATACGTTGCTCCGTTTTGACGTGAAAGACGGACAAACAAACAAACACACTTTCACACTTATTATAATTTAGTAAGTATGGAAATTTGGATGTGTTTTGAATTGACGATCTCTATGATTTAATAAATAACGATAATTGTATTATTTCTACCTTTTTTACAATCAAATAAAATATACATTACATAGGTACGTTGTTTCCATGTCCTGTGGCAGAGACTAGTGATCGTTTACCTGCTACGATCCTTGGACACTTCTTTCGCTTCATTCACATCCATCAATCTTTTCAAATATGCCCGGCGATTTTTTTTCACATTTTTCCATTTCATATCCGTTCATATAATATGCATAAAAACTACAGGATATTGAAGCATTTTCTCAATGAATAAATCGATTCAAACACACAATAACTAGTAAATATGTAAATTAATAATTTACATACATCGGTATGAACATGAAAAAAGATGTGCATTAAGTACTGTTACAAACGCAGGTTATGTTTTATTTATAACGTCGATCAAAGTGATAGTATGGCGATTACAAGAGCACGAGCGCGATAGTATTACAAACTGAGGTTTCAACAATGGAATAAGTCTCTCTGAGATGGACATGTCAAGGTGAAAAACAGAAAGAACAATTTGTTGTAACGTTTTTGATACCTATTTCAGAAAAAGGTCGTCGTTTTTTATCACCTCTTTGATTTAGGTAGAAGCAGTATTTGCTTATTAATCCATACTAATCCATACTAATATTATAATTGTGAAAGTGTGTTTGTTTGTTTGTTTATTTGTTTGTTTGTTTGTTTGTTTGTCCTTCTTTCACGCCAAAACGGAGCAACGGATCGACGTGATATTTGGTATGGGGATAGTTTGGGAGCTGGAGAGTAATATAGGCTACTTATTATTCAGGAAAATTGAGTAAAAATTGTAATTTTCTATGAAAAATCGTTTAACAGTCGTACCTTCGATACAAAACTGTCATTTCTTCCATTGCCGTTTCCAAAGAGTATGTAATCACTGACGTCTGCGCGGTCAAAATCGAATACTAATCTTTTCTATAAGCTTAGAATAAAATAATGAACTGTAACTAGCGCCAAAAATGCCCCAGTCGCGCAGAGTTATCTGACACTCACTCTACTTCACAGAGTATTTTTTTATATGTAGGAAATAGAGACCAAGCTTGGGCCCCTTTATTGGTAGTGTGTTACTAGCGCTATCTGTTGTCTGGTGTATGCAACTTTTGGTGTACATAAACACACCCACAAGATGTTGGTGACCGGGTTCACTATTGGTAAAACAACGTTTACCGGGTCAGCTTGTATGGATATAATTTAAACACATCTTAGATTTCTGCGCGAACTGTCCATATAAATAAAACACTTTGACGGATTTTTTCACGCAATTTATTCAACAAATTAGTTAAATTTTAGTTGTTTTTTGAGATTTTTTGGTTTATCCGACGTTTCGGCACCTTTCCAGGGGCCGTGGTCACGGCCATAATATAATTTGTCTAATGGCGCGCTTACACAGACAATTTTTTTGGCGATAATTGTCTGGCCACTTTAATGTCATGTCAATTTTCATGTTTCAAGATTCAAGATTCAAATTTGTTTATTCAATTTAGATTGTTATTTACAATACTTGTGAACGTCATAGAAGCTACGCCATCGGTTCGCAAACCCTACAGCGGGAGGCCTTGGAGAAGAACCGGCAAGAAACTCCAAGGGTTGTTTTTTTCTCCCTGTTTTATTTCATACAGAGTCGTCAAATTGAAAAATGACCTTAACATGGTATGACTAAGGTCAGTTTCCATCACAATTACACAATGGGTTATGATAAATACAGTTATGTATAGGCGAACTAATGAACATAGCGGTGAACAATTTTCAGTTACTTAGGAATTCTACTTAAAGCTTTAATATTAGTTAAAAACAAAAGACAATTCTACTATATACTGCAAGCTGCGCCATACATGTTTCAAATGTAATTCTTAATAAAATGAATAAAAACAAAAGAAAACACATTTTAAGGCAAGCAGATAAGAGCAGACCCATTCCCACTGGCAGCACCCGTTCACGAGCATGACGCATGAACCAGCCATCGCTTCGCTCAACCATATTTTAGGGAACGTAACGACCCGCCTCACACGACACCACCGTAGAAATGTTTTAGTGAGCATGACATACTCAAACTGCCTACCTTAAATGACCGAATTAAAAGCTTAACTAATATAAACGCTAATAATATAAAATACTAGCGGCCGCCCGCGGTTTCACCCGCGTGGTTCCCGTTCCCGTGGGAATATCGGGATAAAAAGTACATATAAACCTTCCTCTTGAATCACTCTATCTATTAAAAAAAATCGCATCAAAATCCGTTGCGTAGTTTCAAAGATTTAAGCATACAAAGGGACATAGGGAAAGAGAAAGCGACTTTGTTTTATACTATGTAGTGATAGGACACGACTCACAATATCATACTAGGAACATTTGTTACGAGTGTTACGACCAAGGTGTTTTGTCGTTCAAATAATCATTTACAGTGTAATAGCCTTTTTTGAGGAGGCCACTCTTTATATGATTCTTAAACTCTAGATATGGTAAATCCAAAATATCACTTGGGATTTTGTTATATATGTGTATACCTTGACCAACGAAAGATCCGTGCACCTTTTCTAAACGGTACCGAGGCATTACGAGCTTGTTTCTATTTCTAGTATTACGATTGTGTAAATCACCATGTTTGGTATACAAGTTAATATTGCGACGTACAAAAAGAATGCAATTTAATATAAATTGAGATGCAGCTGTCAGTATACCTATTTCCTTGAACTTGTCTCTAAGCGAAGTTTTGGAGCCTAGTTTATAGATGGCTCTGATTGCTCGTTTTTGCAAGATGAATATAGCATTAATGCCAGCCGCTAATCCCCACAAAAGAATGCCATATGACATGATGCTATGGAAATAACTAAAGTATACAGTTCTAGCAGTATCAACATCTGTTAGCTGTCGTACTTTTCTAATAGCGTAGGAAGCAGAACTAAGCTTACCAGCTAATGTTGCTAATGTTGCGTTTGTATTGCTTGATGTGATGTGATCGTGACGTCGTATTTGGTGGGGATTGACAGAAAATGCGCAATTTCAGTTACCCGTGTGAGCGCAGCTTAACGCTTGTTCTTAAGACGGGGAACAATTATTTACATGTGAACACTAAAACTTCGAATGTCGAAAAAGTTTATGCATAAATAGTAAGAAAATGTTCTGCTGGAATAAAGCAAATTTAACAATCGAGAGACGCAATTGCGTCAAAGACATTCAGTAAATACCATGTTACATGACTATGTACTTAATTCGTGACAACGAATGAAATGTTTGCTATCAATCTGTTACAACAATACAGTAAACTGTTTGTTCGCCTTTACAACCTAATTTATTATCTAACAAACACCTATTTGGGTCTGATTACTAATATTATCGCGGTTTAATATTTGAGCAGACAGACACGCGTAGACATTTTAATGTCGTATAGTTGTATGAAGTTGTGAACGTCCTACTTATACAGGATATTTTTTTTATCAGTGCACAAATTTTTAGGATTGACTCAGAATCGATAAGTGAACAACTTTCTCCTAGAAACATAGGTCGAAATATGACAAAAAATTTTTTGACCTTTCATACAAATCGGACTGATCACGTGATCGAATTAGTATGGGAAGTCCAAAATTTTTTGTCGTATTTCGACCCATGTTTCTAAGAGAAAGTTATTCACTTATCGATTCTGAGTCGATCCTAAAAATTTGTGCACTGATAAAAAAATTATCCTGTATAGAGGTAAATTAGTATAGTAAATTAAGCGTGATCCTACAAAACTTCATGCAAATCAAGATTTTTTTTGTGACAAACGGGTCTGAACATTGTTCCATGGTCCAATATATATTTATATCAAAATTGCTTCAAAAATTCAGATGACAAGCTGAAGGATATGCCTTTTAATTTAGTATATAGATAGAGTAAAGACGTAAGTATGTTAAGTTTTAGTACAAAATAATAAAAACTAAAAACGTTAGCCTTAGTGTCTTTGAGAAAACTTCACATATTATTCACTCACACTTTCAATAAATAGAGAACCGCTGAGCCTCTATTTGATTGGCAGGCCGGTATTTCATGCATCTTCACCTGAGACACCTGAGATCCAGTTCTGTCAAGTCTGGCTTTGTATACCAGCAGCTGTCAATCTCATGTCAGGGCGGAGCGCACGGGGGCTCGCGGTCGCTGTGGCAGTGGCGCCAAACACAATGGGTTGCACAACCGCTCCCGGCAGCATTCTCGTCCGCGACCCCGAATTAGCAAAACATTCTTGACTCCTCAATCGATTGGCGTATCAAGGGCGCCACTTTGATCCACATGACACAGAACACGAGCTAAGCGTACCTAAGCTACGGTGACAAAATTGTATGCATAGTTGACTGGTTAGTCAGAGTTACGGATTTGTCACTTGTACAACGTTCATTTTAGTTTCCAGATTATTACAAGTCGACAGATCTGGGATTAATGTATCCACTTTCATGCAAGTCAGCATTTTTTTAAGGTTTATTTTGTGTGTCTAAACATTTAACGTGTAGAAAAAGAGATTATACCTACCACACGTTCATTCATACCTACTTGACGTTTTAAACTGGAAGAGATCGCTTTGAGCGATAAGACCGCCCTTTTAATGCTGCTTTAAGTTATTTTAAATTGTATTTTTTTACTTTTTTGTTATATAGCTTTTAGTCCTCGCCAACATACCTACTTATCCATACTACCTACGTTATAAATGGGAAAGTGTGTTTGTTTGTTTGTTTGTCCGTCTTTCACGTCAAAATAGAGCAACTGATCGACTTGCTTTTTGGTATGGGGATAGTTTGGAGGCTGGAGAGCTAGGCTACTTTTTATTCCGTAAAATTATAAAATAAAAATGATAATTTTGTATAGAAAATAGTTTTGACTGTCGTAAGGTACGATACAAAACTGTCATTTCTTCCATATATGGAATATAAATGGAATATGGAATATAGCCGCTTCCGCGTCTGCGCGCGGTCAAAATCGAATACTAATCTTTTCCATAAGATTAGAACAAAAAAATGTACGTTAACTAGCGCCAAAAATGCCCCAGACGCGCATGCGCCTAGACTTATCTGTCACGCACGTAGCTCTAGAACTTCTCCGTGATTATTTATTTCCATCTTTTTATTACCTAATAGTGATACGAAGTATTAAATTAAAGTATAGGCACAAAGTAACTACGCGGGCAACTCTTTATTTTGTGGTATAGGTATGTACTATAAATTATATGGCAAAACAACGTTTGCCGGGTCAGCTAGTAAATAAATAAAACTAACAAAAAGACTTCACTCTTAAATTGCTAGCAAAGCTTGCACAAACACAATATAATAATCTAAGCACACACATTTTGTTGCGGAATCATACAGAATCTGCACAGAATAATATAATTTGCAACTGCACAATGCGCAGTTGCAATCGCTGGCAAAATCTTTGGGTGTGCGTGTGCCAGACCTGCTTGCGGCATGATCAGCTCAAATACTCAATATAGAAGGCCTACTTTGCCGAATTCGATGCATCTAGAACCAATTCGGGATTGTATATATGCATGCTAAAATTCAATAGGCACCTCCCATTAAATTCAACAAAAGTAGAAAATAAGAGGTTTGTGTAGGATGTCGCCACATCACTCTTATTGTCGGCTGAGGACGTCTTCGTCACGTCTCATTTGAGTGCGTGCCGCCCGCTGCGCTGTGCCCTAGTGCTCCTTGCAAATCTCTTTCAAAATAGCGATACTCTCGCATGGCATGCCTGTCTTGCATCATAGTACTTCTGAACTCGTACGCACTTAATAAAAAGTTAATCTTCCGAAAACAGATTATAAATAGTCCAATACTAATTTTACTTTTGCATTTTAGCAAGGTACCACAAAAAATCAATATTTTTTTCAGACCCCAAAGTAAAAGCTTGAAATGTGTAATACTGACATAATAGTAATCAACGTAGTATTGCAAATGGTACAAAGTCACGTGATCGATCATCATGACAGCGTCTAATTACGGTCATCGTAATTAAATCATGAAACACCACGTGTTACTCGTTATAATTCACAAAAGCTTATAATTTGCTTTGACAAGTTCAAAGGGGTAATTGAATTACGTTGATCGGTAAGATCACCTAGCCGCTACCATCAGTGCGATTTGTTTTTGGATTAGAGAAACAAATACATTATTCTGTGATATATTTAGAAATCGCTTTAAACGAACAGTCTCTTTCTAATATTTTGTTAGGTAGATCCTTTAGTTAGAGCTTCAACCAGGGATATTTCTTGTTTTCACCTAGTTCATCGTATGGCATGCCTATGTGTTTTTATTCAGGGCCTAACAATTTTAATTCTGTCCTAGGATAGAAGAAAATACAAAATTCTAAAGTTAGATACAAAGATTGAAAAAAAAATTTGTCACTTTTCGAGTGAGCATTGGTCATATAAGTGTTTCCGTTTACACGATTTCAAGGTTAATCCGTGTTTTCCTATTTTATTGAATGGGAACAAAGTTAAATTCCCTTGGATAATCCGAGTGCTGTAAAATTTTGAATTTTTGAAGAGTGCGGAAACCCATCGTAGCGGTATTTACCGCTACACAGTTATTATTCAATCGCTATTAGATAACCGGGCAGGGCATGTTAAGGACGCCCGCATTGCTCTGCGCAGACGCATCATTTGCGCACCTGCGCACGTCACGGAGTAGGTACTCTCCTCTAATTAATATACTTAGTACATACCTGATTGAATATGTTAGCCTTCATTGCTCCTTAGCTTACCTGTAAAAAGATAATGTTTGTCAATGAGTTTTCATGGTATGTTATGTACCAAATATGTTTAATATTGTTCTAGCTTTATTCTGGTTTTATTATAGAAGAAGTAAATATTAATTTTGTATTTTTAATACTAATGTTACTAAGTTAGTAATAAATCTAATATTCAAAGACGGTATCAACATGCATATGACATTTCAACTTAGTTACGCTAGCATCCTTAGATACACATAGAAATTACCTAGTTCAATTACTTTTAAATCTCACCGACTCTTAAGTATATCAAGTACAAAACGAAACCACAATGTCCTTAATCTGTACCCATCAATCACTATCTATTTTGGTAATCGGCTAATTTGATCCAAAATCGATGGCTTTGCGTCAAATAGTCCGTGGGAACGCAGCCTTTCTGCGGAGAGCCCGCGGCGGAGCTTGCGCAACGCACGGTCACGGGCAGCCTCTGTGAGACTGCAGCCAGCCAGCATCGGCCATTAAACAATTAACGTCGATCAGCTACGGTGCAGCGGTCATATGAAGGGTAGATAGAAGGAAAAACGGTCTCTTATGTGAAAAAGTGACCGTCAAACTCTTGTCAAACTGCGTTAAATTATGGTGGCGCCACAGTAGCAACAGTATTTTCAACAAATATATGTACTTACATAATTAATTGTTTATCATATATTCAACGCAGAAACATATTATAGCGTTGTTTCTAATAAGGCTTGATTAAAATGAAAAAAAAACATTGTCTAAAAATATTAATTTTGAAGGAATAATTTTTATGGAATGTTGAGAAAATACATGCCTATTCATTTGTAACTGTTGTCTGATTGAATACATGATATTACTGGCGTGGTATATGTATGGTGATCGCTTATATTCAACTCATTTATATAAATTGTTATAAATATTTTTGCAATAAAACTTATGAATTAGTTACCATTATTCAGTGTTAAAGTCTTTCCAGTGACCTTACAAAAGACACTGAGTAGGTTATATTGTAGAAAATGAACGAACAAATTTTCCCAAGATAATCAAGAAATATTTGAATTTCAAAATACAGTTCTGTATTGCAAACAAAGTCTTTAGCGCTTTCAATACGCAAATAGAAGCTAGAAATAAGAAGCGGTATTTTTTTTATGGCCAGCTGAAGTTACAATACGAGTTTATAATTAAGTCAGCTTTTGCTGACTTTAGTCATCTTCTTCCAAACCAAACTTGTATGCATCAGCGCACTCGGACACTGGGAAGTGGGTCAAATTCAACTTGCAAGATTTGACCCGAACAACAATCAAACGAATACGAGTATTTAGTTTCACTTCCATACATGAGGAGAATTCTGCTAACGTTCGATTTCTAAGTTTAAAAAATATTATCGTTAGCTATTTCTACGTATTTGTAAACTAACGTTTCATTATTTTGGCATTTTAACTTGAGAAATCGTTACGTACTATTGAGTTTGGCAGTGGTAGTTTAATATGTCTTTAATTATATAGTAGACTAGCGGCCGCCCGCGGTTTCACCCGCGTGGTACCCGTTCCCTTGGGAATATCGGGATAAAATATAGCCTATGTCACTCGGGAAGACTGTAGCTTTCTAACGGTGAAATAATTTTTTAAATCGGTCCAGTACTTTTGAGTTTATCCGTCGTGGTACCCGTTCCCGTGAGAATATCGGGATAAAATATAGCCTATGTCACTCGGGAAGACTGTAGCTTTCTAACGGTGAAAGAATTTTATAAATCGGTTCAGTACTTTTTGAGTTTATTCGTTACATACAAAAATACAAATCTTTCCTCTTTATAATATTAAGTATAGATAAATACTAATTCCGACTAGTTTCAAGTAAGCTGGTATCCTCATCAAGATTTGGAAACATAGCAGCTGTAAAGGGCCCCACAGACTATCAGTCCGCCAGCAGGCAACTGCCTGTCAGTTGGCCGTAATCGGCCACACACTCACAGTTTTACACACAAAAATCGAATATCATGGCCGATTGCGACCAACTGACAGGTCGTTACCTGCTGTGATAGTCTGTGGGGCCCTATGAGCGTTTCCGCTTCGCACCGCACTGCGTCCGACCCGAACCAAGAATTTGTAGGTTCAAAGGAGTCTAATTAATTAAACAAATCAGTCATCAATCCTTACTTATATTATAAATGCGGCTCTGTCTGTCTGTTTGTTACACAATCACACCTAAACTACTGAACCGATTTGAATGAATTTTGGTACAGAGATAGTCTAGAGCCTGAGAAAGGACATAGGCTACTTTTTATTAATTCCTGAAAAATATCACCTTCCCGCGGGATAACGTCGTGTAGTACACGCGGGCGAAGCCGCGGGCGGAAGGCTAGTTAGATCTAAATCAGATTATTATTTCTACATAAGTTCATAGAGATTTTTTTTCTTGTAATAAATTATATAAATTTTAAGCAATGTATGTTTAATCGCTTTATTCTGAGGAGCTATTTAAATCCATCCAACAAAAGGAAAAAAAATGTATTCAAATTATAGACATTGTAAACTTAAATATCATAATGCCTATGCTTTACGTGTTATTGTTGATCGAAGTGCCTCATAAATGCTGCGGTTGACGAAAGAGTTAAAAGCCTTGATAGACAGGATAGATAACTTAAATGCTACAAAGTGGATAGACACTTAGGTTTTTATAGTTTTATAAGTTCACATACAAAAGTTGAGAAATTAAATAAAAGTGCTGCTTCGATATTTTTTAATTACACTTTGTCCACGTGGAATCTCGCTTCTAAGGCATCACAATGTGAGTATGTCATACATTTTAGCGATTAAAAGAAATTTAGACGTTCTCAGGTTTACTCAATCACTATGTCAAATTTTTTTCAGTGGTTAGTTAGATGTAAAACGTAAGAGACAGTCAGAATTACTTTCGCATTCATAATATTAATATGTATTTGTTGTTCTATTTGGATATAGTTACTCATACAAAAAAAAATGTTACAATGTGTACATACACGTCAACGTTCCTACTTTCAGACTAGTTTGTACGAACCGATAACAAAACATGGACGGCCTCTTACATCCGCGACTGGGCGTCGACCCCCAAAGTCTGGTCTAGCAACCAGTGCCTTATCTTATCATTAACACTATCTATAAATACATATCGCTGGCTTAAACGTACTGGGGGCAAACGAAAATAGAAATGTAACTTCCTTTCCTGCAATTTTCAACTTAGTCTCCAAGACATAGAGTGCATTACTAACGCGTTTTTGGTAAATAGATGTGTGTGTCTGTGAAAAACATTATCACATGTCTGCCGCATGAATTTCACATGTCTAGCGAATGGTTTGATAAACACTTGCAATCGCTGATAACAATGTAATCATTTGCAAATATCTTTGTGTTATTGTTGGAAAAGCAATTAATAGTCCTTGAGTTTATTTAATTAATATCTTCGCAACTTATTTAGGTACCTACTTACTTACAAAATACAGTTAAGTAAGTAACAAACATTATTAATTTAAACAAGATTCCTTTTCGAATGTCTTCTCTATTTTAAAACCTCTTTGAAGCCAAGTATTCCAATAACGCTTTAAACAAAGTAATCAACTCTTAGTTAAACCAACAGACAAAGTGCCACGAGCCTCTTCGAATAATAGGTTGAAGGCCGTTAATACCGCAGACTTTTTGTCACTGTTCGATGAATATTTTTATAAAAACTGGAATTCTCGTCACTTTCATAATAACAAGTGTTGCTCACCATTAATATGCAAATGATCAACCTTGAACTACAGATTCTCCGACGGCTCAAATAATAACCTGAGTGCAGTTAAAAGTTGACACTTCGCAGACATTTCATGGCGCTCGACGATTGAGGTCAGACGTGCGCACGCGCCTCCAAATTAAATATCAATCGCGTCGCAGAGAGCGGCGTTAACAGTGAAGCTAGATCACAGCTGTGTTTTCTATTCTGATGTATTGCTTGTTAAAATTCTTCGGAACTGTTAAAATCAGTTAAACTATGACTGCTTACAATTCATTCTTTGTTTTCATTGGTTTCTATGAAAATATAAATATTGTCACCATCACATACATTGTTCCAATACCAAAATAAAGTAGCTTGAGCACTAGTATTATGGATATTGCAAACAACGACGGGTATAACCGCATACAACCAGACCCGAGGAAATATTGAAAATTTCGTTTTCAATATTTACCGGGAATCGAACCCGGGACCTCTTGAAAACAGGTGTGTACACTACTCGGCCATGCGGAGGTCATCTTCTATTGTAATTGATCTATACATATGGCTATGATATTGATCTATACGATGGCTGTACCTACATATGAATCATCATATGTATAGCCACGTGTTATTCTTTACCGCGCAAGTTAGTGTTGTCCTTATAATTTTCTGTAACCAACTCCTTTTTTTTGTTTTTAATGATTTGCTTTTATTTTATGGGTACTACACCCATAAAATAAACTCACTAGCTGGGGCGCTACTGGCAAAAATATATGAATATGATGAATATGAAAAATTTACATTTGAAGTCCTTATACGTCCATATATGGGCATAATATGGTATTTAAATGTCAAATGAAGCCCATGCTCATATACAATTTTTTAAGTTGGTAACTCCCCTGGTTCTAGCTATCAATTTTTGCAGATTACTATACGATCATACTTTAAGGAAATACTGTTGATTTCCAAAACAGGCTTGAAATTAATCGTTCCTGAAAAGAGAATCATTACATAAAACCTTTATCACTACCTATTTATATCACTTGTGAATGTTAAATGTGTACTCAGGCTTGACAGGGCGAATTGAATACGGTGATAACGTTGGCCGGGAAATCGATTCGAGACGCTCTGCCGCAATTAGGAAACATTCCACAGCTCCGCAATACAAGTTACTCAAAGCTTGAAAAACCAGATCTGAACCATCTGAACGAATAAAAATAAGCAAGGTTAAGGAGCAAAATGAGCAGGCAATTGTTTCATTTGTGTTGACATTGTTTCTCAGAAAGTTTGAAACGAATCAAAAATCTTTTTTTTTTAAAGATATTTGAAACAAATTATCGTTAATTAAAACCATAACCATTTTTCAAGAGATAATGAAAATTTATTGAAAATTCCAAGGAGTCTTTCAATTTCGCTCGGATGCAGTTTGTTAATAAAGCATTATTAATTATGAAGTGCTCTGAGTAGTAAATTGCAGTGACACTATTTCCTAGATTCTCATTCTCATTTTATTTCAATATATAAATACCGATAATAATGCTTCGCTAACACTTGTTTCAGCTAGTTATTTTACAGACACGAAAATAATAGACTTGACAGTTGACATACTTGACATCATTAGTTGATATCAACTCCATACGGTCTTCTTGAGAAAATACTATACTATATAGATACTACGAGTATAATAAATAGATATTCGGCAATATATCACTTTGAAGGAATTGAATTGCAATATCTTGCCAAATACAAACGAGGCACGCTACTAGTTTCTTTTGGACGATACTTCCGCATAATCAACAAAAACATGTATACAATTGAATTATTGGAGACGAATACTTATTACAAACATTTATCATAACGATTGGCATCTAAATTTGGTCGGCGTGCTAGCAATATTTTATATCCGATAAGAACTTTGTACCGACTAAGCATTGTTCTTTACTTTCGCGAACTGAAGATGTCTTTTGAGATATTGTTACGGAAAACAATAGTTCGCAAAAGACGTACTTATATGATATATGCGTATGTATTAGTATCTAAACAATCACGATTACCTATAGCAGTTACGTAAAATATCCAGTTCGTTGGCAACAATTGCCTGATCGATTAGTCTAATCTTACTGGCAGGATTTTTAACAATAATCTATCAATATAATCAATACCACCAGCAAGTTACAGTTGCGTACAATATGAGGATGAGATTTCTAAATACGTACCCAAAATTTGCCTTTATTAATACTTTTTATAAAATGTACTCGTTTTGAAATGCGATAATTGCTATGAAAATAAAAATTCTTTGTTCGGTGTGAAATCTAAGGAAGTGAATATTAAATAAAATTAATATTGTTGCATCAATGATGGAAAATTCTAACATTGTTCAATAGTTAAAGCCCGATAATCTATAGGTCCCTAACCCACAGATCAATTGTTATCATTAACCATGTGATAAGGTTTAATGTGTGATGTGCACTTTATTAATTATCTTCTATCACTATGTATTGTGTTAGTGATATGCAGATGGTTTTGTTTAACTTTCCGCTACATTTCAAACAAATCATACTGTGCCTCGGATGACGACTATAGTCATCCGGCAGTGGAATTATTAAGAGATACTAAGCACTAAAAGTGATAAGAACGTTATCTTTATAATTACCTACTTGTATTTTTAATATCATGTGTAGAGTTTTAGATATAACTATTATATTAGCTGTTCTTCAGTGAGAAACTTTGTAATGGATAGGGTTTTTTTATATATTGCTTGAACGTCATAATCTCTGTTGTAGGTGACCTGTTGTAGTCCAAATGTATTTTGGTTTAGAGAATGACGATGAACTGTATACTATATGAAAGAAGTAAAATTAAAAAATATCTAAGCTAATTTTTAAAAGAAATAATTTAAAGAATGTTACTTTTATGGGAATCAGAGAATAATCAACTCGCACAAAATCACAGGTAGATAATTTATATAACCCCTAAACTGCTCACCGGTCATAATATGACCGCGAAACTGATTACTTATAGGACACTGTCGAATAAGTCTTCATATATCTTCATCCACTTAAAAATTTGATGTCAACTAATTAATCATGTAGGAACTATCAAAGATATTTGGCCGGTCATCATTTAAGATAATTATTGGAAAATTAAAACATGCAAGAAACGATTGCAAGACAACCTTTAAATTCTTTTTCCAATATTAGTTTTGCGAAAGACAACTAACAATGGAATTTTTAACATACGAAGTTAGGTATCTGTTAATGAATCATCTCCAAAGACTATTATTAAGATGCTATCTGCAGGATCAGTTGCAGAGATAATCGGCAGATAACCTTTTTTAATATTACACTCGTAAGTGATTTACGATCAGCGAAAAAAAGGCGAATGTTTGATGACAATTTCGTTATAAGGAGAGAGACCCCGACTAAAGGTCATATGACACAACAATAAATGAGACTTTATTTTTCTTTCTTTTGTTATTATAAAGTTGAAGTCATAAAACACGTTTGCCAAGAATTTATTTATCTACGTCCCATCATCGAAGCTAGTTGTGAGACGGGTTGATTTTTGTAGTACTTCAATAACAAAAATTGTAAAAACGTAAAAATAATATAAAAGGTGAGGAAGTTTCGTTTATTAGCCCACTCGACACGACAATCAAAGCCCGGTTTATTTTTTATTCAGACCGGTCCTTAATGCGCTCCCTCAGTTTATTAATTTATCCTAATAATCATTTGAACTTTTATCAAAATATCTTTTTTAATAAGTAGCAATGATCGCCGTGTTGGGCCACCGATTTCGCAAGCGTCACCTCACCATCCAGTGGGCAGCGACGTGATATATGAGCTGACTTTTAATTTAATCCCCGTGGTGAATGGCACCGGTTCCATGGGACATGGTCACGCAGCCTCCTCGCATGACCCAATTACCAATAAACACACGACGAGCGAAATCACTAAGAGTCAAAACACGTAGCCGCGTTCTCACGTCACACCGCATAAATCAGCGTCGCGCCCGCATCAGGAACCGTACTCTGAAACGCAAATCCGAAACTTTGGTTAGCCCCACCCCTTTCACTCTATTCTGTCATGACCAGAGAGTGAGAAGGACGGGTATAACGAAGTTTCGGGTTTTACGTTTCAGAGTAGGCCCTCAGGATTGTATTAAACCTGGGGCCTATGAGCTGTTAAAGCAATGTTAGGGTAAGGTTGTGAAAGAGATGGCGCTATACGCCTAGGTATAGCTTAGTCTTTTAACCAACATTTACTTTTACAGTACGATAACAGGTGATGGTGTAGATAGGCCCTTATATACTGTCAAATAGTAGACAGGCGCCGCGCCGCGCGCCGCCGATTTCGGCGATGCAACGTCGCAACGAGGTAATAATGTGTTTCACTAAATGAGCACGTCTCCAAAGCCCTTCTCGATCACAACAACTGATAAAAAACTCAAAACCACAAAACTCCTTTGACATTTTAAGTAATCAAAGTATTACTTCAATTATTTTGTTCAACGTCGATAAAGATGTCGGAATCCTTAAACTGAAAATTCGATCGTAAAGATATAATCGCTTTGTCGAAATCACATTTCGTAATTGTCCGCGTGATTCAAAGTTAAGTATCGAGAACAATCTGTACGTGAATCCGCAAAATTTAACGTCAATTGGGAAATCTTGAATGTTACCCTTGTTAGTAGAAGCACCAATGAATCAATCGCAGGTTGCTTCTACATACTCCTAATACACCGTTTCCACCCGTAAGGAAAGCAAGTACCACAGCAGTGGAGACATTTAGTAATGGTAGATTATGATGATGTCAGGTTGCTATTGTTATACCAATTAGTAAAAAATAAGACTTCATCGAAAACGATAGTATAATATCGAAAGATTATTACTATGCGATTATTATAAGAATAGGACGGGTTGTTGACAAACTTCACTCTGAAAAGGTACAGTTCGCAAGAAAGTGCAAACAAAACAATATGAAAATAGTTTTTTTTTGGCAGAAGGTGGTTTGGGTATTGCCACTTTCAAAACGAAGTTTTTTATTTTTTATATCCACCTGCTTCCCTTTTTCTTTGTACTCAACTTTACTGCTCATGCCCTTCGTTATGCCGCCGGCGCCAGACATAGCACAAACATTTGAACAAATGTTTGGACACATGTGGTATTTGTTCAAAGCTTTGATAAAATACTAGAATATATTTCTACAGTACTTTGCAATGTCAGAAGGAAAAGTCTTCAATGTCCTTGTAGCAGTAGCAGCTGCAGTAGCAGCTCAGACCAGCGGGGCGATGATTCTCAAATAAGTGGAATAGAAGAGGTGGAATAGCATTAGCAAGCATAATGTGTTGTGTTATGATTTACAATTGGTGGATTCACAAAAGGCGCCTCCCCGAGTGGCTAGATTGAATCGTTCCCCGTAATACCGATACCCGGCGCACCCTGGTAACAGCTAGATTCTGACGAATCTAACAACGTGCAGACTCTAGCTGGCCAATCCTTTTACCATGATAGACCAATACAATTTTTCACGAGACCCCCAATTTACCAATTTTATTGTAAAGTTGATTATTAAATTATTTTCATAACCTGAAATCATGTTTTATTTAAATTCTTAAATCAGTAAATAGAATCAAAATTCAATTTATTCTGTGTTATTGAAGCATCAGAACAATGTATGAAAAAATGGTTTCAGTTAAATATCACAAATATTTAATTTGATTGAGATTCAAATTACCTGATCATTTTCGTACAAGCATACTTTCATGAGTCCTATACTTTCCGAAAAAATCAAGTTAATGATTTGTATAATTATTATCTGCAAATTTTTCATGTTTTGGTTTGCACGAACATCATTATTTATCGTAAGCTATGACATGATCAGCCCAAAGATATTATGATCAGCCACGATAAATTTATTTTTTTGCACACCATACTGAAGTGAAGTGAAGTTAGTTTGACAGCACTTTGACAGCTTGACGTCACAACATGGCGGCATCCTTATCCTATTCTTATATTAATCGCATAGTACAAAAAGACTTAAATGCCAGAATTAGGTAGGACAAGACCCCGCTTTTTTAACGGGAAATCTCGTTTTTTTTTCAATTTATTTGCTGTGTCAATTTTATTAACCAATTAAATAAGTACTCTATGAGTGCGAAACAAGTGGTCTAAGCATTTGATCTTCTATATCTACTAAATAATTATACACTATTACATATTTTGACCCATTCGGTATTGCACTTTTGTATGAAACTACCGATTTTTTTAAGCGATAAAATGACGACGGGTGGTGATTTATGACGGGTATATAAATTAGGGTTCAGATGTAAGACGAATGAAATACACAGTGTATGCTAATACATCTTATAAGGCTAAACAAAACCACGGCGAGACTAGGTCGGTAACTAGAGGTCAGGCAAAGTTCACAGAGCGATGCGAGCAGCCGTCGCAGCCGCTGGGCTTGCGAGCGCTTACGACAGAATCCTTGATCAACAGAGACCATACTATTATATATTCTGTGCCGAGACAAAGTTTGTACAGTCGACACATCAAGCGCTACATTGAGCGTTGACCTTTAGAATTAGAACCCTTATTACGTACAAAATAAGAGCGTGTTTCGTAGTGCAACTGTAATGTTTTTTAAGGTATTTTTACTATACTTTAACATCCGAATAATATAATGCCTTTTATTATAACGCACTTAATATTTCTTAGAATAACAATAAACATGCAAATATGGTATTTTGTCGGTGAAGCCACTGATGGAATCGTTTTTAGATGTTCGAATGAATCTTCGATTATTTTCGGAGTCAAATCTTTGGAGCCTGCAATTCCAAAACTCAAAACACTAAAGAACAATCTGGCAAAATTAATTATATCTTTCTGAATTTCGTAACTTTGAGTCATGTATGTACCTACCTATGCGTTATAATAAATAAAGACACTATAAAAATACATAATGTAGGTACTAAAAATAATATGTTAGGTAGGTATACAATTTAATTTCATGTTTGTTATTCTGCATCTTATCTCTTATACTTATTCAGAGAGAGATATCTAACAAAATAAGAACTATGAAAAATACTATTTATTATTTTATTACAGCTAGTCATTTATTTTGGCTACATGATGAAATATCTAAAGAAGGTCAGTGGAGTTGTTTATTCAAATTATCGGTTGGAACGGATAATTCTTACTACAAAATAATATAGTATAAAGCAACGGCTGAGTAAATATTTACGAACTTATAGTTGTATAGGTAGGTGTACCTATATGCTTGAATGTTCTACATCTTTTCATAAAAAAATAATGTAGCCTAGTTGCTGTCAAGACAAAGTACCTATATAAATCGAAACAATGGTATCCAATTGTTCCAAACAACATTGTTTGGCAGCTCGCCGTTAAGCCCTAGATGTTTGTTTGCTAATGTTTTTAAACATTTCCATAAAACTCATAAACGGAATCAAGCTACGAGCCGTAGTAACGCGTAGTACAGTTTATATTATAACGTATGCTAACGAAATAATAAGTGATACTAATTTTGAGTTTCACCAACTGGACACACGTGTGCCCAGTCTCTCGTGTCGAGTTGGTGAAAAACCCCTAATATTACACGCTTCAACCAAATTGATTCACTTTGGTTGAAAGGCGCAGAAATACAGGCGCACATTGACATTGAATGATTCACTTTTACGTTTATATTGTTCAATTTGGTTGCTTCATCCAAATTGATAGGTAAAAGTAAACCATGTATTTCCGCCAGTACTATTATATATTCTGTGCCAGTACGTAGTAACTTATAAACTGTTATTGCTAGCTTATTATGCTTATGATTTATGTAAAATGACACTATGACAAACATCAGACACCAAAGGTGTAATGTGATTATTTTGTTACCATCAAGTCTCTAAGGGCAATAAATGGCTGTCATACATCAAGTCTATTATTCAAGTGTAATTTTACTACCTCGATTACAGTGACATAAATCTATTTGAGTTGCTGTAATACAATTTACAATGTAGCAATTACTGGCTATGAATTTAATGTGCGGTTTGTAAGTAGAGCATATTCAAAAGGGTTTGAAGTTCAAATAGTTTCAAATATTAACTACAACTCTTGTTGAATCATATTAAATTGGACAGAAACTGATCTCACACCATAAGAGGAAAACTAGAAATCTTCGTTAATAATTAAAAAATAAACTTCCAAAATCCTCTGTGCGCAAGGCATTCGCGTGTGTTTTGTTTCAATTAAATACTGGAAGATACGAAAAACAATTTGTAACCATAATTACCTACAACAATTAGGAGCTAAAAAAATCTCTGGTTTCTTCCATGTAGAGATAATTCTGTGTCGCGGTTCATGATCTTAGTTGCCACGTAGCAACAGCACTTTGAACCAGCTTCAGTTTATTTTATACACACCCGTCTTATCTCTTCACATTATTTTCTTCCGCTTGCTGAAGGACTTATGGAAACAATTATTTATTTGTGGGTAACAACGCATTTCGTTTATTAATCACACATTAAGTAATCTTTTGTGTTGTTTATTATAAAAAGAACGCTTCTGATTAAATAAATTCTTATCTGAGATTGCAGGCTGCAGCACCATCATTACTACAGCATTTTAGTCGTTTAGTCGACTAATGACCAATTCGCGAAATAACTACATAGATGACAATTGAAGAGCTTTTTACAAAAACAGCACTTCTCAAAAAAAGGGTTTTTCAGTAATCAAAGAAATCCATATTTATGTCACTTGACATGTGTTTTTTTTTGCAGAATCAACTCACTTGACTTGTGTTGTTTTACAGAAACAACTATGATTTCTGTTGTTTTTGGTGGAATCAAACAAACTTTAAAGTAGTATAACTTTGTACATGTATGTGATGTTTTTGTGGAAACGCAATACACAGAGAGAAAGCTTAATATCCCTGGTAGATGGCATCAAAATCGCAATGGAACACAAAAATTTACATTGGCTGTTGTTGTAAGAAGTCTAGAATTGAAGAGCAATCCTAGAAATGTACAATTATACAAACGACCGATTCGAAAAAATGACCGATTTTCTTATGGCCAATTCTCAAAATGACAGATTTTTTTAATGTATGAAAATATTACCTACTTTAGTTTGGAAATTTAAATAACTAGAAACGAAATATGAAAATGTTTTTTGTAATCCAATCATTTTTTAGGTTACAAAGTGTACCTACTACGAGATTTTTCAATATGGAAACATAATATCATCCTTATACATAAGATGTTTACGCCATTCTTTATTTTATTATCTGTGATTATAATGAAAACTGTTTGAAATATGTAAATGATTCGTTATTCGTTATATTGCATTTTATTTGCCATATTCCCAAATTTCCTAACAAAAATCTATTTTCATACAATAAAAAATCAGACATTTCTCGAATTGGTCATTAGTAGAATCGGTCATTTGTCGACTATGTAGTCATTTCGCGATTCATTGGTAATTACTCGACTAAACCATTTTGGTATGGTGGACAACTAAGCTAAGTTGCTTTTAAACGTTTGAATGTTGTCGGTCTGATTACACACAAATACTAGATAGGTACTATATAAACATTATAAAAAATATATTTCAAACAATACGATATTAGAGCTCTGGATCTGTAATCGGACCGACATGGTGGCGTTTTGGTATAAGTACCTCAGCACCTCGATGTACCTGTAGTCTATTTGGCACCTCTGGAGAGACTGCAGCACCGCCCAAGTCTCAATCGAATCAAAGGCTTTCTCATAGTCCACGAACGCCAAGCAAAGTGGCAAGTTATACTCTTCGGTCTTCTGTATAACTTGCCGCAGCGTATGAATGTGGTCTATGGTACTGTAGCCTTTTCGGAACCCGGCTTGTTCGGGAGGTTGGAAGTCTAATCCTATCCAACTACAGCGAGGTGTGAGACAGGGAGATGTCATCTCTCCCAAACTGTTCACAGCTGCGTTGGAGGATATTTTTAAGCTGCTGGATTGGAAAGGATGCGGCATCAACATTAATGGCGAGTACCTAACACACCTACGGTTTGCCGATGATGTAGTTCTTATGGCTGAGACCTTGGAAGACCTGAACACAATGCTCAAAGATCTCGGTAATGCTTCGCAAAGAGTGGGTCTTAAGATGAACATGGACAAGACGAAAATCATGTTCAATGCCCACGTTGCACCCGCTCCAGTTAATGTTGGGAACATTACACTCGAAGTTGTTGACCACTATGTCTACCTGGGACAGACAATCCAATTAGGTAAGTCCAACTTTGAGAAAGAGATCTCTCGTCGAATCCAGCTCGGATGGGCAGCGTTTGGGAAGCTCCGGAATATATTCGCGTCCGAAATACCTCAATGTCTCAAGACGAAAGTCTTTGACCAGTGTGTGTTGCCAGTAATGACCTATGGAAGTGAGACGTGGTCTTTTACTATGGGTCTCATAAGAAGGCTCAAAGTCACCCAGCGAGCAATGGAGAGAGCGATGCTTGGTATTTCCCTGCTCGATCGAATCAGAAATGATGAGATCCACAGGAGAACTAAAACAACCGACATCGCTCGAAGGATTGCATCATTGAAGTGGCAGTGGGCGGGACACATAGCGCGGAGAACCGATGGCCGTTGGGGCGGAAAGGTTCTCGAATGGCGACCGCGTGCCGGACGACGTTCCGTGGGCAGGCCCCCTACAAGGTGGACCGACGATCTGGTCAAGGTCGCGGGAAGCCGCTGGATGCGGGCAGCGCAGGACCGATCGTTGTGGAGATCCTTGGGGGAGGCCTATGCCCAGCAGTGGGCGTCGTTCGGCTGACATGATGAATACGATATATTGACGAATACAGTGATGTGGTAATATTACACGCCATTTTATACAAAATATAACAAATTTAACTACTTACATAGTTGCTGTTTATCCTTCTTTTTCCATAAGTAAAATATTGCATGCAGCCTACTCACATCACAATTTGTAATTCAACAGTGACATAATATTAGTGTTTCACATTACAATGAAACCATAGCGTGTTCATTGTTTGTCTCATCATGACATTTTGGAAAGGTAGAGCGGTCAGCGGTATCTATCGAATTGTGCAAGCTGTCCGAACATTTGGCAAGTGTTACATGATCGCGTATGAGCTCATCAATTACTTCTCTTTAAACCATCGTGGGCGGTTCAGACTTAAGATGTGATTATGTGCCCCAATTTTTGGTTATAATCTTATAATTGCAGACGAACAATAGCGAAGCGCGAATGAGCTTCGGTATTGGTGCGGTAATCATTATTATGAATATTGTTAACTATTAGTGGACTGGACATGCAACCAAAGAAGCTTGTTTTATTTTCTTTTGCTAGTATTAAACACAAAGTTTTTGCTCGTACTTTCTAAGGTATTAAAATTTTAATTACCTATCAAAAATATTCGTTGGTATTGACATATATAAGTTATTATATTTGCAAAAAAACAGGCCTTGCTTTATTTTCATACAAACATGATTTCCAAACTTATTTCAAACGCTTATCGGAAAAACAAACATTTATCCAACACATTTTACACAGAAATGGATGTAGAAATAAACTTACAGTTTTATTCAAATGACCATGAAGTGAACATGTTTATTGTACGAAAATATAGCAAGTGCCCGTTTTGTTTGCAAATGGGTTTATCTTTGTTAGGTTCGATAAATCGAGCAACTTACCTATACAGTTCATCAAGTTAAATGTTATCTGAAAAATAAATGTTCTCGAAGACTGACGTCAATCAATTATAAGCTGATAAAGGTGTTTAATAATATTAATCACGTTAATTTAAATTTAAATAATAACACTGAAGATTTTGTTTGTTTGTTTGAGCGTGTTAACCTTTGGAACTACCAGTCAGTTGAAAACTTCTAGTCTCACTTCGATAGCTCATTTCATAGAAAAATCTTTACTAGGCTATTAAAGATCAATATACGACCCCGGGTTTATACTATCTGAAGTTGTAAGAGGCCGCTACTTATCCATATAACTAACCATAACCATAAAACAGTAAAACTTGATAGTGAAGACAGTGTCGATGTAACAGCTATGTGTTAACCATGGTGCTCGGCCGTTCTCATATTTATAGCATAGCTAAATCAATCCGAACCAGCGCTCGCGCACGAGAGCCAGGCTGATTTATGTCTGTTTAAGTTCTCGACACCTCCAAACGAGAGAGCTTTCCGATGTAACCATTAACATTTAAAATAATAGCCTCATTGTCATCACGCGTTATACCGCACAACGTAATGCCATATGCGCTTGCGCAAATTATCTGTCAGCACTGAATTATGGTTATTTGCACATGTAATGACACGGAGCGTTATCACTTGGTGGTTTTGAACATGACCAAAAAGTGCAATGTCGCAAATAAAGAAGATTCTGAACCGAGTTTATTATATGAGTTCCTGATTTGTATTTCTCTTTCTGTTCAAACTAATTACGGCTTATTTATTATACTGTAGTTATAAAGTTTGTACATATCTACATTTATGTATAGTCCGTTCGGTAGTGTCGGTACACCCGCACGGCATTGTGGCTCTTGTTATAAAATGCAGACATAAAATAATACGGACAAGTTGGGTACCAAAGTCACTTTTAATGAAAATATGGAAATTTTTATATAAAAGGAATTTAAATAAGTAATTTACAAATAATTATTATTATTATTTGTAACTCTAGGATTACTCATCATCGCTCGAATTGTCACCAGTCACAACCATCGTTACTACCTGTGTTTATAATTATTAATAGATTATTTCAAAAATGTAATTTAATAAATACCCAAATCCCAATATCCAACTTCATTTGCGGGTGTACGCCGCACGCGGCTTCTTTTGTTTATGCCGCGGCATCCTTTGCAATCCTTTGGCACGTGCCAAGGCGGCGCGAATCGCGATAAAAGGGCGACACTATCTAAGCGAATGGACTTTAGTGTATAACTTTAAGTTGTCATCTACGTAAGTTCAACGCCTGTCGTAATCATTAAGTTTATATAAAAATGTGCAATCTTTGAACCGGTAATCGTAAGTCGTAGTAATCGGAGTAGTAGAAGTAGTTACTGATATAGGTACCTATAGGTGATATAGGTAGAAATAAAATAGAATGTAAGTAGTTGTTCATCCACTGATTTGAGTGCACGTCCAACTTTGAGTATTCTAATAACAAGCAAAGTAGCACTGACTTGTTGACAACTAAACTAAAGGAAATATGACTGGTTGTAAAGCTCAAGTTGCAAATTCACCTATCTAGGTAACTCGCGCTTTCATCTCTGAAGAAAAGTTCAGTAGGTCAGGATAATATTGTGAATTTAGATAATTAATTCATAGTTATTTGAATATTTTCTTTATTTTCTGTTGATTCTGACAAAAACTACCCTAAGTAATTACTTATTTGTGGTGTTTGACAGCTATCACTTCCAACTTCGGAGTCGGCTTTTTAGTCATCAACCGGACAACGGGTGGTGTGGTTAACTTAGTAACGCAGCTAGACAACTGATCAGAGTAAGTTAGTAAATGTGCAAACCTTACTATTTCATTTGTGTTAAATGTTGATATATAAATCGTAATAGTAAGATATACGATCTAGAACATAGTGAAGAAATAAATGTTTGCGCATTGACAAACTTACACCAGGAGGGGTACAAATGCAAAGACATAATGATAATTAAATTTAAAATCTGTCGCTGTAATTTCCAGGAGTAAAACTATTGGTAAATTACAAGCTAAATGCTCTTTGTTTACATCAGTAGGATGATAGCCCTAGACGATATGTGGGGCACGGCGATTAGTGGAAGTCAGGGGGCGCGGGGCGACGATAGCGGCGGCGATAACCCCTCAAGGGGGCTAACTGCCCCCGCTTCAACTACGACGTCCATCAATGTACAATTAACAAGAGATGCACGTGATTTGGGCAAGACCAAAGTCAAGTGGGCCAAGCTTTTCATCAGCTTTTCTAGTGTTTTCATTCATTTGACTTATTTTTCAATTAATAACGTAAACCCGTGAAGGGGACTGCACACGACATCTCGTCGGTAAATAGCCGTGGCCAAGCCAATTGAAAACCATATGCGATTTTGGACCTTCTGTAAGGTTTCCAGGGTTTTCCTGCCGAGTTAACATAGTTTTCTCTACAAAATTAACTGATATAATTAGGGTAGTAATTAACCGATCGACTAAAATACTTTTTTATCCACAAAAATACTAGGTGAGTGACTTAGTCGCCAATCTTACCTAACCTAAACCTATTTTTTCCTCGACCAAACCTAGTATTTTAGTCGGTAAATTTAGTAATTTTCAGTCGGTCGGTTTATTATATTCCATATTATTATAGGTATTACTACAACAATAACGGGTCAAGCGATCTTTGATAATGACGATGGCGATCGTTTTGTAATCGTTCCAAAAATATTCTTATAAAAAATACTGGTTGTCTAAAAAAGAATAAAAAGGTAAAAGCCATATATCTCACGCGATAAGTGTCGTTTACTCACTATCGAAAGTTTTGTACCCGGATGTGCTACGAAATTTAAATCTAGGTTTAATTAAAATTAAAGTAGGAATTATTATAGAATAATATTCTTCTATTACAAGCACGTAAAACTATTCACAACAACCATTAGTTTTATCTTTCCTTTGTACCAAAGTTCATTAAAATTGATGGTTCAGAGATTTAGTGGTTCCCATGGTTCCTATCTACAATAAGTAGCTGAAGAAAATAAGCTGTTCAAGCTGAACAGCTTATTTTCTTCAGCTTATTTCTTTCTTATCGATATATTAGCACCTTTTCCAGCATCACAAATGCAATAATATATTAAAGACGTTCAATCTAATGCGTAATCAAGTAAGATTAGCCGTTTATGTAACAAATTACGGCGTAAAAACCAATTTTATCAGTCTCCCCTGTAATCTTGGTTTTTCGGCTATTTTTATACTAAACCGAGCCGGTACAAGATATCGTGTTATTTTTATTATATCGGACAGAATTCTGCTTTTGTTTGTACTGGTGATTTCAACTTTATTATTGTCTTTATCTCACTAACAAGACTTGTTTTTGTATTTTGACTTTGTTGCTAAGAGGACATTAAACTTTCCGGGACGGAGTTAGAAATTATTACTTTTATAAAATACTTTTCAAGTCTCATATCATTATCCGGACACTAACTATTATTTTATTAATACCAATAGTTGTCTCATTATATTTTTGACATTAAACTCAACATTCTATAACAATTTCCTCATAATAAATGGATGATCTCAGTACGCGGAGTCACAGTAAATTCATTATACTGCAATCATTTAAAGGTAGTTAAATTATAATCGATAAATAAATACTTGTTCTGAAATAGAATAGTTAAATTAATTCCAATTATCAGATGTTTCTTGACACCTGTCACTACAAATCTGATAAACATAGGTAAGCTTTCTAGACGTAGGTATGTCGTAAACACCTACAAACTCAAAGGTTATCTATCTCCCAAGAGTTGCACATGTCACTGTCTCTATTCTATAAAAAGTAATGCGATATTTCAGCGAACCAAGTGTCGTCACAGTTAGCTCATAATCTTAATTCTAAATCCGAACTAAGGATTACACCATTACAACTTTGACTCATACAAATACAACCATCTCATGAAAAATGACAACTGTATAGAAAATGAAAACGAATGTATGTAATATTTCTTAATTTTCAATGTTACATGTAGGTACGATGCATTATTTTATGACATCAAAATGACGTTTAGTTTTGATATCAATATTGTAGTAAGCAGTAACACAATGTCAAATCGACCGTAAGGGTACAATACCTCGTAACACAAATTTTTACGTAGGGCAGGCGTACCGGTTTTGGCCACTTTAAGGATATTTTCACTTTTAACCGCTTAGTGCTTAATGATCTTAAGTATTTTAGAGAAAATTTATAATGTAGAGTTATAGATAATTTATCGACCTTTAAGGGTACAATCTACAAAGTAAAAAAAAATCAATAGTTTTTTTTATTTAGAACAAATTCTGCGGAGGGGGCCAAATACACCGTTTGCATTGGTTTTGGCCACTTTCATAAAATTACTATATTGTTGAGTTTATGCTTAATTGATGTCTTATTAGAGTTCTGGACTAAAACACTACATGAAATAGTATTTCAATCACAGCTAGCTCCTTACTACAATTTTATAAGTATACCTTTATCACTCGATTAAAAGAAAATTAGCGGATTGAGGCTAGTGTAGGCTAGTGCCTACACTAGCCTCAATTCGCTAATTTTCTAGTACGTTAGCTAACAAAAGTGAGTTGTGATTCTTTTAAAATAAATGAACTTTATGATAGGTTGGAAACTTTCTACTAATGCCAAAGTGGCCAAAGGTGGCACAATGCTAAAATTTCTAGCCCCACTTTTGGCCACTTATTGTTTCCCAACTTTTTGTAAGAACAGTGAAAAAACAACACTTAATCCATCTAGAAGAAACATATTCCAATATGATATAAAATATAAAATAACCATAAAATAATTTTATTGTAGAAAAAAAATGATTTTACAAAACCTTTACCCTTATCATTTAGCTTAAGAATTTTACAAAATGTTAACTTTGAAACATAACACGTGTTTATTTCTAAAATATCGTACTACATAAATCCTAATGCTGGAAAAAATACAACGCAAATTTGCCCGCTGGTTGTATAAGAAAAAGTATGGCTTTTATCCATACTTGTATCCGTCTCTATTTGTCTCAGGGATGGTAGGTTTGGAAACTCTCCAACTGAGACGGAGACGATATTGCATTATTTATCGATCATCCACAACAAAATAGATAGTCCCGGAGTTCTGAGTAGGATAGGGCTACTGGTTCCCAAACGCCTGAGCTGGGATGAGGAGGGGACGGTCGCTCCGCGGCGGCGCGGCCACGCCTGCTGTGGCAGCCATCGACGCGCACCAGCTACGCCGCGCACGCGCCTACCGCTAGCGCTTTACGGCTCATAAATGATATGCTCATGCACAAATCACAATCACGACGTCGACATATTTGCTGACAGCCTTCCGCAGTTACATAGGGATGTGCTGATTTTTGTAAATAAATTGGTAATTTACTGACTGACACTTTTCGGTCATTCTCAGCATTAGGTGTTCTTCGCATAATTACCGTACCCTTTTTTATTTTTCGCGTATTTCTCTTAAACACATTAAAATATGAAACACATTAAAAATACGAATTCAGTATTTAAAGAGGCATTAGACTATTAAAAGCGGTTTTCAAGTTATTGAGATTTAAAAAAAATTATGAGAACGGTAATTAGATAAGTCTATTACTTAATGTAACGGTAATTAGAAAAGATCAATAAACCTATGTAAAATTAAGAAATTAAATAATGCATAAAATAATTTAAAACCTCGACACAATACTTGCTTTTACAAATTATATTAATAATTATTGTTCAAGTATATGGCATTAGAAAAATTATTTTTATAAAAAAATAAAACCGCCTTCTAAAAAACCACATCAAAAAAGTAAGAAATAATTCCTCACCAAATAAATAGCGTAAGTACTTTGAAGTCGGGCGTGAAACATGTACAATTTTTTGTTGTTTTTTGTTAAAACCCGCCCGACTTCAAAGTACTTACGCTATTTATTTGGTGAGGAATTATTTCTTACTTTTTTGATGTGGTTTTTTAGAAGGCGGTTTTATTTTTTTATAAAAATAATTTTTATTTCACTCTTTTTAGTGCATCGTGCAGGCAATTTGCGTGTTTTCTGGTAAATAGGTATGTGATCAAACTCAAAACCTCCTTTTTCGAAGTCGGTTAAAATACCTTGAGGTATCCCCTTTTTAACAAAACAAGAATCATCTAAATCGGTTCATAAACAAAGGAGTTATGCCTAAAGATAAGTATTAAATTCACATAAAGTGGTAACGAAAACGACAGTATTTTCAAGATTTCCTGAAAACTACTGAACCGATTTCAAAATTTCAAAAAATGGGACCAACTTGGAAACCAACCTGATGTAATAACGTTTGAACCATTTCAATCGGTTCAGCCGTCTTCGAGTAATCGGTGGACATACATAAAAAAAAAAAAAAAAAAAAAAAAACATACATACAGACGAATAGAGAACCTCCTCCTTTTTGATTTAGAAGTCGGTTAAAAAGAGCAATTCTCATAAAAAAATAACATTTTTGTTTGTAATTTATCTTGTTTTTGTGTTAAATCGTTTATATAATCGATTTTAAACAAAAAATTAAATTAAAAAAACAGTTTCAAAAAGTAACAAAATTGTTTTGTACTTAATTGCCTTACTTTGGTAATAAATAGAAACATGGGTTTCTACCAAGTTTTTCAGACAAATTCGTTTTATTTTAAATTTATTTACAGACTACTGTCAAAGATAGGCTTCTTTTTTGCAAGGTGGTTTTTACAAAAGAATTTTGTGAAATACTATTTTAGTGTATTTTTTTGAGCGCAGCGAACATTCCGAATCACTAAAACGACTTGGTGGTGGTGGTGACAAAGTTTCAATAGGATCTCGTAAGGCCTCTACACACCAAACCCGCCGGCCCGCCGGCTTTACCCGAGACGGTTGTTTTGCGACGATTATATATGTAAACAAGCCCGGTGGCGTAACCCGCCGGGTATAGCCGCCGGCCCGGACGTCAAGTGAATCTAGATCTACGACCACTTGTCCCTAAATTTTCCTTTTCCTTTTGTCTTTCATAGTAATTTCTGAAATTTTCCCTATTCCTTTTTTGAGTCTTCTTCCTCCTGCCTAGGAGTTTCTTATCTCTTTTTCTTTTATTATAACTTTCTTTCTCTTTTTCTTCTGATTGTTGGTACAAAACAGGGTCATTTTTATTTTTTCTCGACGTTTTCGTGCTGCGAGCCTTCTAATCTCTTTTATTTCTCATTGGTTTTCTTTGGTTATCCCATCCTACAAATTAAAATCAATAATCAGTAGAAAACATCGATCTCTAGCAAGGTTTGAATCACAGGAACGAATTAATTTTATTTAAATAAATAACTGCCTAAATAAGCATAAATCAAATAATTATAAAATATTTCACGATATTATTATATTACTATGTGGAAATCGTTACTAATATTGTATCGAACGTTTGTTTTTCTATTTGTTTGACGTTACAGCTAAACCACTGAACCGATTTCTAATGAAATTTGGTATATATGTCACAGCCAACTGGTTAAATCCGCCATTCAATTAAACGCCTACGCCAATATTTTTTTCCGTGAGCTATTTTATCTTCCCATAAGTTGACGGAGTCACAAAATAAAATAACCACGAAATTTAAGACTATCGCTTCGCTGCGCTTCGCGATCGCCTTAAATTTCTAAACTATCACGTGTTCTAAACAGGACTTCCGAGGGGTACATGCTGCCATACTTAACCATCCGTCGGATTCAACCATCCGCCTGCGACATATAGATAACTTGAACTCTAGAGAAGGACAATGTTACTTTCTATTCTATTCTTAATTCTACCTCAGGATATTTTTTTTATGCGGACTTAATCGCGGGCATAGCTAGTGGGCAATAATTTCATACAACGGAAATTATAAATATATGGTAATTAGTATACGGTAAATAGAAAAACACAGATTTTCTTAAATATTTCTAAAACCTACAGAGTATGTAATTACTAGTTTACTACAATGTATGGATGTCAAAGTACTGTCTCTATTTAAAAAGATACTGGGAACTAAGCTTCACCAATCTAGCTTCTGATATGTCCGGCCATTTTTTCAAATCAGCGGGTATCTGTCACGGGAATGGCGCGGGGTGACATAAGGTCAGCTTGAGACAAATAAAAAAGCCCCAAAGAATGGTGATTGGTTAAAACTGTGACGTTTTATCGCTTCAGTGTCAAATCCCACAGATAATAACAGACAATAAACAAGTAAAACACAGATAGGAGAAGCAGAGTAGAGTACAAACGTACCAAAATGTTCCATCGCCCCGAAGCCTTATAAGGCTTTTGACAGATGCGGCCTGTTAAGAAAAAGCCTTATAAGGCTTTGGGACATATGAGAAGCTAGTATAAAAATAAGAAAACGGCAATTAGAAAGGTTTTAAACCAAGGATACGGTAATTATACACTTACGTGCTTCATTGGCGATAAACCTAAATAACAGACATGCACATGCTGATTGGCCGCGACACGAACTGAGAGGCTCGCGGCACGTACAGTAGTGATGTGCCAAATATTGTTATTCAGGGATGTGTGTCCAGGAATAGAAAACGTCACGGTAATTATAAGTTTAGATCGGACATGCGGTTATTGATTGATAATTATTTACAGAATGATTCTATTGAATGGATATTTTATTATGTGATACACATTACCCTATACTGTTTAAAATGTTGAATGAAGCAAATGAATTCCGTCCGTTATGAAAATTAATGGCATGTTTTTACATTAAGTTGGTGTGCGGACGCGTCATGGTGATTAGAGAACAGAGGTTTATGAAATTAATTTAGCAAGACAACTATTTAACAGAGGCCTATGTTTTTGTTTACAGCTGAATACGGACGCTTACTAATATATAAAAAATTTAAAGCTCTTGAATTTTTATAATATTACGGATATACTAGCCCGGACACGTAAAAACTGGCTATTCGGAGAATGGCCGTTTTAATATAAATTTGAACTATACATATTATGTACCTTATTGTAATAGCTGACTCTGGATTATTGTAATTGTTTTGTTTTTCGTACCTGTTTTGACGCTTTATTTTTGACATGTTATTTCAATTTATATTTCAATTTAATTTGACATTAGCATGTACTGTATTATACAATTAATATTTAATATCCTTATACTTTTTAAATGCACTGTGTAATTTCAATTTATTTCTTTATATGTAATTGACTTGCTAGCGCCTTGGAGCAATCTGTTAGCTAGTTAAGTAAACCTTTAATAATAAATAATAATAATAAAATAGCTAAGTGCTGTAATTATAAACTAAAAGTCCAATCTTTTATTCGCCATTAATAAATATAAGCAATAATTATTTAATTCCTATGTATATAACTTTAAAGTGAAAAGTGACCAAAACCGGTACAGTGGCCAAAACCGGTACGCCTGCCCTAATTAAAGATTTGGATGCAATCTATTGTACAAAAAAATACATCTTTCCTCTGACAAAAACTTGTAACTATCGAAAACCTCTAACCGCCAAAAAATGGCCGAAAGAAAAAACTCTTATCTCACATTTTAAAACCTCTATTTCGCGTAAGTGTATATATTCTTTGCCTCTATGTTGGTAGTAATTTCTCGTATCTCACACTTTGGCAGCTCAGTTTGTATGCAGAACCAGTCGGTACATTGAAAATCATTCGCGCGTCATAGAACAACAGGGTTGATTTTCCGATGCAAAGAAAATCTAGGTACACACGAATTTTTGTCAAAACTGGTAGACCACTTTCTTGGCCCACGTCTACACGAAAAGTTGTAAAAAAATGCGAATTTGGCTGTGAAATGTTGATCTAAACTGTCGAGTAATAGGTAGTATAGGTAGTTTTATTGTTTGGTTACTAACGCATCCTTTAATTGATTAGATAGGAGGTATTTTAAAAGCAATAAATTGTACTTACTGCAATATTTTCATAAAAATTCTGAAGCAATACCATGTATATACTTATCTAGCATTTATTACTTCCAGACTAAATTTATCTCTGAAGAGCATTTATATATCAGTAATATAAAAAATGTTAAACAAATGTTCAGTACACCCCTGCCTATACCGCGGAATCAGCTAGCGCAGTGGAAGCTGGTATTACTAATATAGACTCCGGACAAAAAACTAGGTTTCAGCGGGGATGTAAACTGAACAATTGGACTGCGATACACAGCGGAGAGAATGTTAAGTAAGGTGAGGTTACATACGGGTCTGTGTGTCGAACGTCTCCAAGGCAGAAGTGGTGTAAGGGAGCGCGCGCGCCCCTGGGGTCCTTTCTTCTGCAGACCTTACCAATTAGTCACCTTACTCACAACACAAATAACAGCGTTCCCAAGGCACTGGGCGCTTCAGCAATAGATACACAAAGACACACACGGGGGAGCCTCTTTTATTACGATTTACAGTCCCGACAAAAAGCGCGTGGTGGACAATTATCTTTCTTTCAAAACTCCGCGACCAGCCCGATGGATGGCGTCAAAACCTTGGTCGTACAAAACGGGATCACATAGATAATTTAAGATTCAATTCAAATTCGATATGCCAGGCATATTCAACGCGAGCGATTTTTAACAAATTCAGCAAAATTAATCCGACATCTTTCAAGAATTCCAATCAAGTGTCACTGTCAACTTCAAGTGACAGCCAAATGTCAATTTGACGTGACATTAGAGACGCGTTCAGAAACGTCGATCTTTTCCGAACATCCCCCCGCCCCGGACCGTTAAGAACGGTACGTCAATCTACGGGTAATCGGGAGAGCCCACTAACTGCTCTCTTCAAAACCGAATCTCGAACCAAAACCTCAGCAAAACGAGGAACTCCGTCAGTTCCGGGGTAGAGTTTAACAATGCGCCCCCTTCGCCAACATAGGGGCGGCAGGTTAGCATCCTTAATCAACACGAGGTCGCCAGTCTGGGGTGGGGTGGTTTTATCTGTCCACTTCACGCGCTGTTGTAGGATATGCAAATACTCCATCGACCAACGTGCCCAGAAGTTTTGGGACATCTGTTTCAAAAGTTGGTATCGCGACAAACGATGGGATCCTACATCCTGAATCGGATATTCAGGCAACGCCAAAAGGGGCTGTCCGATCAAGAAATGACCTGGGGTCAACGCTTCCAGGTCATTCGGGTCCGAAGACAACGGGCACAAGGGTCGCGAGTTGAGGACGGCCTCAATTTTACAAAATACCGTATCAAGTTCCTCAAACGTGAGAATAGTTTCTCCAATCACGCGACGCAAGTGTGTCTTGGCAGCCTTTACACAAGCTTCAAAAATTCCTCCCCAGGTCGGACAAGCTGGAGGGCTAAACTTCCAGATTATCCCACGCCGGGAGAGGGTGGTTCCAATGTCTATTTTATTATCAACAAAAAACTTAACTACTTCCTTAAGATAATTACACGTTCCCTTATAATTAGTACCACAATCGAAACGTATCAATGACGGCAGTCCTCTACGGGAAACAAATCTGCTCAAGGCGGCGACAAAGGCTTCGGTAGACAATTCCGAGACAATTTCCAAGTGGACAGCCTTGGTGGACAAACACACAAACACGCACAAGTACGCCTTATAGGTTTTAGCATTACGCAGTCTCGAAGCCTTTACAGTAAAGGGACCGGCGAAGTCGGTGGCGACTCCGGCAAAAGCTCTACATTCCGTGACGCGATCAGCAGGCAAATCACCCATCTGGGGCTGCATGGTCGCGGCCTTCAATCGATAACAAGGCAGGCAACGGAAAACCACAGTGCGAATGGCTCGACGTCGAAATCGAAATCCAAAATTCACGCTGCAAAATGGCCAACAAAGCATTACAGCCAGCATGTTGTGCATTCACATGGCGATCTGTTATTATCAGTTGAGTCAAATGTCCGGCTTTAGGTAACAAAAGGGGGTGACGAGCTCCATACGGCAGGTTCGCATTTCGAAGTCTTCCGCCGACTCGCAAAAGCCCACTCTCGTCCAGGAAGGGATTTAATCGCGATACCGCGCCCTTCAACTTGCGACGGCCTAAACGCAAAATTTCAATCTCGGACTCAAAACTATCAGCTTGTACTCTCCGGACCCAAAACAAGAGCGCGTCCCTACGCTCGTCCGGAGTGAGAACCGACGAATCACGCCTCGCGCGTGGGTTCCTGCAATTGTACGCAAAACGTCTGATCCAAGCGGTAACACCAAGCAGCTTCTGTAAGGAGCTGTACCGATCCAACAACAAATCCTTTTCCCCGGCGGGGTTAGTCTCCAGGACGCATGCCCGCATATCAGGAACGGCTACGTTCGACAACGCTGGAGAGGGCGGCCACTCCGACTCAGGCCGCATCAACCACTGTGGGCCCCACCAGAGGGGGTGGTTAATTAGGGTTGGGGCTACACAACCCCGAGACGCACAATCCGCGGGATTCATGGTTCCCGGCACGTGTCTCCAAATCAACTCGATGTCGGAATTACAAATCTGCGACACTCGATTGGCCACAAACACGTCCAAGGTGTGCGCCGGAGCCTTCAACCAACAAAGGACGACCTGACTGTCCGTCGAAGCATAAACCTCTTGTATCTTAATAGATCGACCTAATGTGAGCCATACGTGGTTCAACAAACGCATTAGGAGGGCAGCTCCACACAATTCCAACCTCGGGATCGTATGACGAGTCCGAAGGGGAGCGACTTTGCTTTTCGCTATCACCAGATGCACAGCAACAACTCCGTCAACAGTAACGGTGCGGAGGTACACGGCCGCAGCAAATCCACGTTCGGAGGCATCGGAAAAGCCGTGAAGAGTAACTTTACAATTTTCAGAAGGGAGGAATAGCCTCGGCAAATGCACTTCATTAATCTCGGGGAGGGATGAAACGAAGCTCGACCAATCTCGGAGTAACTCGTCCGAGAGGGGTTCGTCCCACGACACACCCGAAGCCCATAACCGTTGCAAGAAACACTTGGCCATAAACAACACGGGGCAAATCCACCCATTGGGGTCAAAGGTACGTGCGACAGTAGACAATACTAAACGCTTGGTCCAGACTTTCGGTGGTCGTAAATCCACACAATAAGTGAAAGTGTCAGAGACCGGTTTGTACTGTACGCCAAGGACGGTCACCACATGGGGATTATCAACATTTTCGAATAGGTGGGGGTCCTGCTGGTGCTCTTCGGGCAAACCTACCAGTACATCAGGCGAGTTGGATATCCATTTCCTCAACTCGTAACCTCCCGACTTCAAAAGGGCGGTGAGTTCGTCTCTCAGGACAATCGCCTCTGAGACAGATGAGGCGCCCGTGCAAATGTCATCCACATAGACGTCACTGGCCAAAATGGCGGAGGCGCGAGGGTATCTCAAGCGCTCCTTCTCGGCCAACTCCAACAAAGAACGAATCGCAACAAACGGGCTCGAAGCCAAACCGTACGTATTCGTATTCAATTCATAAATCAACAAGGGGTCCCTAGGACTCTCTCTCCACAAAATCAATTGGTACCTCCTATCCTCGGGATGGATGACCGTTTGTCTGAACATCATCCGGATGTCAGTCATAAATACAATTTGGTGCCGCCGGAAGTTGGTCAAAATGTCTGAGATCTCCGTGTGCAGCTTGGGACCTACATGCAGACACTGGTTCAAGGACGCTCCAGTAGAGGTGGGAGCCGAACCGTCAAAGACCACCCGAATCTTTCCGGATTTCAAAACGGCGTGGTGCGGCAAAAAGAAGTGCTCAACGGAGCGCCAATCCAAATCGCTCACGGACATGTGCCCTAACTCCTCATACTCCCGCATGAATTCAACATACTTCTGGCGGAAGACCGGATCCTTGCTCATGCGACGCTCCATCGCCACTAGCCTACGTTCCGCTAGCGGTCGGGATTCGCCCAGAGGAGGTCGGCCGGCACGAAAGGGGAGACGGGTGATCAAACGACCAGAGCGGAGGCGACCAGTGTTATTCTGGTAATACAACTCGCATTCATCCGCTACTGGGTCGACCCGCGGGGCTGGTGGAGGTTCCTCAACCTCCCAAAACTTCTGCACCACTTCGGAGAGAGACACATTAAAAACAAGACCGCGATCCTCATCAAGGGAATCCAAAACGCGGCGAGCAGGGCCCATCACAACTGTACCGAGTGTCGTCTGCAGAGCTACCAAGCCATCTGGCTGCAAAACTCGCTTCCCCGTCAACAAAACTCGCCCCAGGACATCGGCTCCAAGGAGAGCATCAATCGGGCCTGGGCGGAAGAAATTTGGATCGGCGAGTGGGGAATCAGACACCAAAGACAACATACTCGGTCCCAAGTCAACTGAAGGTTGACGGCCAACAACTGTGTCCAACACAATCGCCGAGGTCTTAATGCCTGGCGTGGACTTATTACGTGATGTAAATGTGAAGTCAACATGCCCTAACAACCCGGGGACTTTCACATCGCCAACACCTCTCACGCCTTCCGTGTGGGGGTGCACCTTGAGGCCCAACCGCCTAACTAACCAAGATGACACAACACACCCCTGAGCACCGGAATCCAACAAGGCGCGAACTTCCACAAGGTCGCCATTCAATCCCTTGACAAGTACAGAGGCCGTGGGCAACAAAACGGTCTCTGGAGGGGTGGCTACAATCGACCGTAAACACGTTGATTGCTAGTATGTGGGGTCCCCAGACGTCCCCCCATGGTAAGGGGGTCGCTCATAGCGATCCAGTGGGTCCCAATCTCCCACATACTGCCTACGTCCAATTCGCCCGGTATCAGGCGGGTTATATCTCCCGGCCCCTTGAAGACGGGGCGGGCGCCGCTCCAAACGCGGGTATTCGGCGAGCGGCGGCGAGAATCGGTGCCTAGCATCCACCGTGTACGTCGCCCCATAGTCGCGGGGGCACGGTGACCGATTTTCAGAAGGGGGGTCCCGGGGACCCCCGGCTGTGCGAGGCTCAACACGTTGCGGGGGGCTTCTACGACCTCCCGCAACGCTCGCAAAATCGAACCCCCTAGTTGGGGACCGATTTCCCATGGGGGGGTCCGTGGGACCCCCGCCCGTGCGAGGCTCAAAACGTCGCGGGGGGCCTCTACGACCTCCGGCAACGCCCGCATAACTCATCCCCATCCTTGGGGATCGGTTTCCCATGGGGGGGTCCCTGGGACCCCCGCCCGTTTGAGGGTCCAAACGTGGCGGAGAGCGTCTGGGGCCACTCTGGTGGCCACTAGAACTGCTGCGGGATGCAAACACCGCGGGGGGTCCGAGACCCCCACCCATACGCGGTGATCCTGCAGCGACGCGCTGCGGCGCTCCGCCGGCCTCTGGGCTGTTCATGCAGAGGAGGGGATGGTGGTTGCCCTTACAAAAGCGGCATGGGTGCGCTTGGGTACATTCGCGCTGCATGTGCAGGCCCAAGCACGAGTAGCACCATGTCCGTTGTCGCGCGATCGCTCGACGGCCTTGGACGCGCTGGTCGAGGAACTTATCACAACGGGTCGTGCTGTGACCCGGTTCCCGACAGTACAAGCAGCGGGCGGTCTCCTGGACGGCGGCATAGCGGCCGGGCGCGCGAGGGGCCATACGCCCCCTACGGGGGGGTCCGGTGGGGGACCTACTCTGTGGCACAGGTCGTTCGGGTCCCATAGGACCGGCCAGAGAGGAATTATCTGCCAGTCTACTTTCTCCTTCCAGGAACGTCAAGAGGTCCGAGAAGGGTGGCAGATAAGTCGCACTATCCCCACTGCTGCTCAAAACGGACCTTAACAGAGTCCGGCAACTTCCCAGGACAATGTGCAGTAACAAAAACGACCACTGCTCCACTGGGAGTTTTAAGTTTTTCAATGCGTTGTAGGCAACCAACAGCGGGTTCAACAAAGCCACTCTCAAGTGCATCACGCTGGCAACGCGGGGTAAATTCAAAATGGCGGCAACATGGTTGTCCGCCAGACGTCGTACGTTCTGGTACCGACGGGCAATCAAATCCCTAGCAATAGGGTAGTTTTCATCCGAGGGGGCCAAATGTTGAACCGATTCAAGGGCCTCCCCTTCCAACACGGATAATAAATAAGCTAACTTCTGGCCCTGGGTCAAATCATCCCGGGCATGTACCAGACTATCAAAAATATTAATAAAGCCCTCCCAGTCCTCTAGACGACCAGCAAAACGCCTTAGGTCTAAGGGGGCCAATCTAGCAAATAGAGGGGGCATACTCTTAGATGTGACCGGGGACGGGCTCGGTTCATTCTCTCTTGCCACTTGCAAAGGTCGAGCCACCTGGGTAATTCTGTCCGCAAAATCATAACACTGGTCCACATCCAAATCGACTTCTTGTCGCATTTCCACTTCGGCCTCAACAGTCCTTTCCAAAAATAAGGCATACTGCTCATCAACAACAGCCAAACGTATGGGCAGATCTACGTATCTGTTCAACAAGGCCTCCGTTCTATCCGGTCGATCCAACAACGCAACCGCAGAAGCTAACCACCGTAACTCAGAACGTATTTTGGCTTTAGCAGAGGAGGCCGTCATTGTAACGTCACAAATTTATCAACAAAACCAACAAATACAAAATATTCACTATAACACAAAATCTCCAATATTTGGAGGTTATTACTAACCACAAAATTCCAATATTACAACAACAAAGTATTTATAATGACACAAACTCTTAAATATTTGGAGGTTATCAGAAACAACAAAACTCACTGACTATTGAAATTCACTCAAAATCACTGACTATTGAAATTCACTTGGATATCAACACAACAATAAGTCAATTTCAATTATTTCAAAGCACAAGTTTCAATGAGTTTCAATGTGTAAACAATGTCCCAAATCATTTAAGTTTCACTAAGTATTGAGTGCAAACTTATTAGCTAACCTTTTATTAGCTATTATTTTAGCAACAAACTTGTCAATATTCACAACTCAAATTTGCTAACAAACTAAATAATAATTATTATGAGCAAAGAAAGGCATCTGTTTCCACTTTGGAACTTCAATACATGACAATTAATTACAAGACATGGAACCAATAACAAAGGAATGCCCTTTACTTTTCAAATGCAAGTTAATTACCATTTACAAGTACAAATTAATCTAGTCCGGACCAGATGGTCATCAACACGGCACTGATTAATGGACAAAGCTTTGGCGTGGGCCTCTCAGGCCTTCAAACCACGCTCCTGCTACCAACAAATGTTCAGTACACCCCTGCCTATACCGCGGAATCAGCTAGCGCAGTGGAAGCTGGTATTACTAATATAGACTCCGGACAAAAAACTAGGTTTCAGCGGGGATGTAAACTGAACAATTGGACTGCGATACACAGCGGAGAGAATGTTAAGTAAGGTGAGGTTACATACGGGTCTGTGTGTCGAACGTCTCCAAGGCAGAAGTGGTGTAAGGGAGCGCGCGCGCCCCTGGGGTCCTTTCTTCTGCAGACCTTACCAATTAGTCACCTTACTCACAACACAAATAACAGCGTTCCCAAGGCACTGGGCGCTTCAGCAATAGATACACAAAGACACACACGGGGGAGCCTCTTTTATTACGATTTACAGTCCCGACAAAAAGCGCGTGGTGGACAATTATCTTTCTTTCAAAACTCCGCGACCAGCCCGATGGATGGCGTCAAAACCTTGGTCGTACAAAACGGGATCACATAGATAATTTAAGATTCAATTCAAATTCGATATGCCAGGCATATTCAACGCGAGCGATTTTTAACAAATTCAGCAAAATTAATCCGACATCTTTCAAGAATTCCAATCAAGTGTCACTGTCAACTTCAAGTGACAGCCAAATGTCAATTTGACGTGACATTAGAGACGCGTTCAGAAACGTCGATCTTTTCCGAACATATATATATAAATAATAATGTCGGACTTTGGGAATCTCAGTAAATTAAAAAATAAATTAAATATCATGTTTTTTCTTTTTCTTGTAAAATATTGTTTTTGTATGTTACGAGGTCAAAATGTGTACTTCAAATCTCAGCAATATAAATTGACTGATACATGTAATTCACGTTTTGGAATAAAGAAGATGACAGTATTATTAGGTACCCGGTACAGTCGGTACGGTCCGTTGAAGTTGACTTATCAAAAGCTTAACTCTTAAATTGAATGTCGTTATACTCAATAATTTGCGGGCAACGTCCTCTTAATCTTAAACGATTGAAATAATCTGGTCGTGACACTAACATGATGTTGGCAGGCGCATTCCATACAAAAACTGTCTGCCGAAGACTTCCGTGTATGGGACCATCGTAATGGATGTCATTAGTGGTGCGACAGCTGTAATTGAGATATTATTGAATTCTAGCGGTGTAGGAAAAGTGGCCAAACACGTCGCCAGACCACATGCGACCGCAAGGCGGCAGGAAAGTTGCGAAGAACTAGTTTTGACGCCTGTCATTTGTCAGCAGCGTACGTTAGAAAAGGGCCAGCTGCCTAGACAGATCTAACACGATGAAAGTGATAGTCGTTTGATTCAAAGAATCTGTATGGAGACGGTTCATGAAAGTTTACTATGACATAGTATTTTATTATCTGTGCTATGACGTTTGATAATCGATTTCGATCTTATTTCTATGAAACAAATTGTCGAAGGAGATAAAAAGTGTTTGCTTTAAATATCGGAACGTCTAGATCAGATAAGTACGGTAATAAACCCACATGTAAAATTTTAAGTAGGTAACTACAATTTGAATAGGAGATAAGATGCCGTTAATCTAGCATTCCTTAGAAACCACTTGTTGCTACGATCGTTTGAACCCAGAATCATTGAAGTAATCCATTATTGAAATAGTTGTATTTTTTTTCTGTGTAACTTAAACCCGTCATCTAATTAAAAATAACAAGCAGATAAATCTTGTTACATGTCTACGTTACGCGTGAAAAGAAGTTAAAAATACAGGTAAAACAGGAGTCCAGTAGACCCACAACCACAAGTGACCACATTTCAACTCTGTTTCCTGAAACATGCCAATCACTGCTAACAAACATCACCCAACACAGTAAACTCTTCTATTCTGTCCTTTCATTTGAATTTAACATTTTGCCTATTGAATTTAATATTTTCAAGTGGAAGATAGAATTAGACAGGTTATAAAATAAGTATCTAGTACATAAAAGAAATTTAATTAATGGACTTCTATTAAGTTGAATTTTGAAATCAACTCCATCAAGCTTTATTTTTGAAAATTTATGAATAGCAAATTGCCATTTAACTAATATTACTACGAAGGGACATATATGATTTGTTTAAGATTTTTTGTAAACTCGTCGTAAACTTTAACTTTCAGATTCTTTGTAAACTCTTCGTGAACTGTAACTTGAGAATTTTATTTATTTCTAAGCTTCGGACATCAATTGAAAGATTTCCCATTTACCTGAGGCAAGAACTTTCGCAACAAACTACTCAATCCTATTAAAACTACACGTCGTAAAAGTGAGCATATGATGCCAGCTGGGCCGGGCCATGTCACCGCGTAATCATGATAAATTAAAAAGATATATTAAAGGACCCGTGCAAATTACGCCAGCATAAGTTGGCAGCTCTGTAACAATACCCTTAAAAAGCTTTAATGTTTTTATGATGCTACAGTCAAGCATGAGCGTGAAATATGTGGCACTTACTGTAAATTTATTTGACGTATTATGATAAAACTTTATGTTTTATTTGCACGTTTTCAGCTGATGCATAACTACGTTAGCTACGTGATGGAATGGATGACGCACTGCTCTTTGATGTAAATGAAAGTATATATTGACCTTTGATTTCATTTCTCAAGATACTACATTATTACGAGTACTTACGTATAAATCATAAGATAAGAAGGGTAGTGACGTGGACAGATCACAATCAGGACGGTTTGCTTTACTTTATAAATACTGAAACGTTTGCAACATAGTCACAAGGTTTTCATTATAGTCACTTTAATGTCTCCACCACGTCCCCCTTCTGGGTCACAGGCTTTTGTGTGGATAAGGAGAATGGCCCATGAGCAACCACGCGGGCTCATGCGGATTGGTAGGTGATGGATGACAATGATGACAAGAGTTTGATATGTTACATTGTACCTAGAAGTTGAAAAGTAGAGTATCATGCGCTTGACATTCTAACTGCCGAAGAGTTTCTTAAAAACCATGGCGTTTCTTTCATACCTTCGACATTTTAAGTCGCAGGTTTAATTGAAATAAAACCACTTTCTACGTTTTTAATCACGCGTAGGTATATACCTACGCGTGATTAAAAACGTGATTAAAATGCACACGTAATTTGTGATTTTTAGTTTTTTCTGACGTTTCGGCACAGAATGTTTTGGCACCTTTCCAGGGGCCGTGGTCACGGAAGCTAAAGGTAGCCTAGTAAGGTGCTGAAAAACGTTCGGAAAAACCTAAAAATCCTTGAAATACACAACTAAAGATTACCAATGATGTGTGCAATATACGTGTGATTAAATCCTTAATTTATCAAGTGGTTTTATTTCAATTAACAGTTCGCGCATATATCTAAGATGTGCTTAAGTGATGTTTAAGTTTCGTTAAAGAGATATTTAAGTTAAGTTTGAAGATTTGGGCGTAAAATGCTACCCATCCGCGGTAACCCGTAGATGGTTATAAAAACAGCTGATAAGTGCGATACCGCTGTCTGTTGAATGTAGGCCGGCGCGTCACGCGTGTGTTTGTTTGTGTTGCTATCCTGATAGGAATCACTCTTTGACGTGATGATAACATTAGGATGTTTCTAGTTTATTCTTTCATTTCTAGATTAGAAACGACCGACTACCGGAATCATTTCTTGTTTTATTTGATGCTCATCATTTACATCATCATCACCTATTTAATGTCTCCATTGCTGGGGCACTGGCCTTCCTTATGGATGGATAAGGAGAATGGGCCATGCATGACCCTTTGTGGGTATTAACTACTGCAGATGCAGCCAAGACCAACGGCTTAACGTGCCTTCCGAAGCACGGAGGAGCTCGAGGTGAAAAGTTTTCGGTCACCCATCCCGTGACCGACCATTGCGAAACTTGCGCAGGTCGAGCGCGGAGCCACGGGCTACTCGTCATACTAACTTACAAAAGTAGTCATATTTAATACACCCACTTCACCATTATAAAAATCATCATTTTATGAAATATTTTCACTAGCATTCCGCCCGCGGCTTTGTTCGCTTGCACTACATAATTATGTCACCCTCCAGCAGCTCCCAAACTATCCATACAAAAATCACGTCGAACCGTTGTTGCTCAGTTTCGACGTGTAAGACGGACAAACAAACAGACAAAAATGTTTGTTTATCCGTCTTTCACGTAACATAAAACACTCACATTTATAATATTAGAATGGATTGTAAGTATTTGCTTATAGCTCGTTTATTCCTAGATTTTCTCTTTTGTCTACCATAATTAAGTAGAGTCGTGCCTTATTATTATGGAGGCGTTGTAGATCTTATCAATCAATGCTAAGAATGAAGTCGATACCTATAACAATATTTAAATTAATTCACAAAAATTTAACATTTTAACACATTGGGGACCTCAGTAAGAATTTTATCTCTATTGGAATTCACGTAATTTTAGGGGTACACTGGTCGAGTAGATCAATAATTATTAATCTTATTATTAAATGATAAAGAAATTTAAATAATTAAATTTTACAGCACATTAACTCCTGCACTGATAAATTCACTCCACCGTTCAAATACTTTCAGGAAAGGAAGTATCACAAATCTATACGTAATTAACAAATAGATTTGTGATACTTCCTCATTTCCTGAAACCATTCACAGTTAAAAAGGACAAGGTTGTTTCACCTGTCGTGATCTATCGTAAACTAGAACCCACAAAATGCAAGGATAAAAAACACAATTGAAACTTCCAAAGCCGCCGCATCGATAATAGAAAGGGCACATTATTCTCAGAAAAGTTTAAAAAATAAACGAATACCAAATGCCACGGTCAAATAACATCCCAATATAAAGGGAGACCGTGTTATTATGAATGGAACGAAACAATCACCGTATTGGCATTGGTGGGTAAGTATTACTTAGTTCGAGCGTGACCTATGCACCAAGTCTTCTAAATTGACAGGCAAATATTATTTATTAGTAACGTTAATCACTGCATTTTCTTGCGGATAAATTACTGTATTGTTTCTTCTGACTTTTGAAAAGCAACGCAATTCTTAAGAAATATCCATCCTTCACGTAAAGCTGACGTACAGCGAAAGATTAATTATTGTTATTACGAAATTATTCAAAACTATACTAGCTATCCGCCCGCGGCTTCACCCGCGTGGACTACACGACGTTATCCCGCGAGATATGATATTTTTCCGGGATAAAAGGTAACCTATGTTACTCTCCAGGCTACAAAGTATCTGTGTCCCAAATTTCAACGAAATCCGTTCAGCGGTTTTGGCGTGATTGAGTAACAAACATACAAACATCTAAACATCTAAACTTTCACATTTATAACTAGCTGTTGCCCGCGACTTCGTACGCACGGTAAAGTGACTTTTGTATTTGTTTATTTTATATGTAATCTACACTTCCTTCCAGTAACCGCAAGGTATATGTGTGTGTATAGGTGTAGGTCTCGGAAGCGAGGGGATTTCAAATAACAATAATCGTAATCAATTCACAATAATCAATGTCCGTTTTTCAACAATTTAAATTAAACTACAAAATCATAAGGCTGAAAATGGAAACGCACTACTCCCGGAGTCCTCAATACTGAGGAACTGGCTATCTTATTTCTAACTGCCGGAACACAATGCTGGAGACATCGTTGCTATGGCGCCAGACTAAGATAAGATGGTGGTAGCTGGCCAGGCGGACTAAGAACAAGTCTTTACCACCAACCAAACCAAATACAATATGTACACTATCCCCACCTCTTGGTCTGATACTGGTGACGTGTACCACTAGATCACAAGGGCGGTTAAAATGATTATTGCGCTTATCAGTTTTTCTTTCATTAATAAATAATTCGGAGTATTACGGTATTACGTTAAAAAATCTGTAGCAATATAATCTATTGTTTTTCATAACTCTAATTTATCTTTTGCGATACGATCAAACATAGAGAACTTACTTCTATTATGGTAAATTCTATCTTTATTAGATGTAGTATCATACCAGGAAGCTTGGCACTCCTACTGAACTCATCAGCATCTCAAATGATTATGACATATACAGCATACCACTTGTCGTCGAGATACCTTCGTGACACGGTTAGCCTCGACACTCCAATCGAGCTAAATAAATTAGAATACAATAGACGTATGTGTATCTACCAACCAATTAATATGCACACCTATGATTAATACTTGCTCAAAAAGGTCCTTTAGCTGTTGTTTTATGGTAATACGTACCTATACGAAATATGACCCGAATAAGCTAGATATTGATGTTACGTCATTTTCCTATTAAAGGTTCACTACAAACTAAATTCATATACAATTTTGCATTTCAAGCTAAAAAACAGTACTTTGTTAATAGCAAAAAATGTCAGCTAAAAAGTGTAACGAAAAATTTCTAGAATTAATGTAATGCCAGTGTAATGCCAATCAAACAAACACAACCGTAACACCAGTATCCGATTCGTGTTGAACTTTACAAGTGTGTAATTAGAATGTAATTTGTCGATAAACAGCTTTGTCATAATAATATTTCAGCGGGTTCATAAGAAATCCATCAGTCAAGTTCATGTTCTGGCCGGCTACGGCTGTCAGAAGGATGCTGAGTTGAGATGCGTGACGTGACAGACAAGACGGTTTTTTGGATGAACAAGACCGCAGTGATGGTTTGTTATTCCTCAACGTATACGTCAACTTAACGAGCTTACAAATCCGTCAAACTTCTTTTTTCAAACTTTGACAGTTTAGTAGAGCCCGTGGTGTTTTGACTGTAAATTACTTGTTGCGTTATAAATGTATAAGGCAAGTCAAACGTTGATGAGACCACTGAAATTAGTAACGTTTGTACGTTTACGACATTACATTATAGCTATCATTAAAACAACGTATTGCGGAATTTGTTGGTATACCATGTGCCACTCTCTGCAACTGGTTGTTATTAAATTTTAATAATATGAGATTTTAATAGGTCTGTGTAATATCCTATTTACACGCTATTAGGTTAGAATTGATTGAAAGTTTTATACCAAAGTATGACCACAATTGGCAAATTGCAGCGCTGAAATAATCATTATTTTTTTGTTTGCCCAACTTTACTTCAATTTTCGTAAGCAAAATATTGCCAAACCAAACATGAAGCGTTCGTAGTTTTGTAGACAAGATTTTTATAACGTAAGCATAAAGCCCTAAACATGTGGGTTTGTAAATGTGGTGCAAACATTTCTATCCTCAGATCATAGAAAAATCCCTCCGTCCACTAGGATCCCACCCTTTGGGTCCCATTTTTATTTATTCATTCTAATTTACAACGGCAGATAGTGCCACTAACCGTAACTAGTAAATTATACACACATAACAAAAGACAGACAAAAGTGTGCCGTGTAGTGCCGGCACATAAATAGAATAGCACTACCCCCTCTCTTCCCGTGGGTGTCGTAAGAGGCGACTAAGGGAAAACTGCCATCAGGAGATGGGCAGCAGCGTCTCCAGTTACAAAAGGCCAATACTTCGATCGCCAACCCGCCTGCCAAGCGTGGCGATTATGGCACAACCCCCCCAATGACAACACAACCAACAAATCGGCCCCCAGTCCCCGGCGGCCCCGCTATTCCTAGCTACGGTAGCGGCTATGGTAACGGCGGGGCAGGGGGTGCTAAGAATCTCCGGGTAGGCTCCGGCTACCAACACCGACGACTCGACCTGGCAACCTACAACACGCGCACATTGAGGCTCGACGCGAAGCTCGTAGAGTTGGAAGAGGCAATAAGTAAGTTACATTGGGATATCATTGGGTTATCTGAAGTCCGAAGAGAGGGGGAGGACTCGATAACCCTGCAATCCGGTAACTTACTTTACCACCGGGAGGGCGACCAACAGTCCATTGGTGGTGTCGGGTTCATCGTCCATAAATCCCTTGTCAACAACGTGATCACCATCGGAAGTGTGTCGAGCAGGGTAGCGTACCTGATACTCAGATTATCGAAACGATATTCGCTGAATGTTATCCAGGTCTACGCTCCGACCTCGACACACGACGATGACGAAGTGGAGGCTATGTATGAGGAGATCTCTAAAGCCATGCATAGCTATAAAACCCACTACACGGTTGTGATGGGGGATTTCAATGCAAAGTTGGGGCAACGTTGCGGTGATGAGCTGAGAGTGGGGCAATTTGGATTTGGGCAACGGAACGATAGAGGCCAGATGCTGGCAGACTTTATGGAGAGGGAGAACCTCTATATGATGAACTCCTTCTTTAGGAAGCCCGTAAGCCGCAAATGGACCTGGATCAGTCCGGACGGTAAAGTCAAAAACGAGATCGATTTTATCATGTCGACGAAGAAGCACATATTCAATGATGTCAGTGTGATCAACGCTGTTAAGACAGGAAGCGATCACCGTATGGTAAGAGGCACATTGAATATCGATGTCAAGCTCGAAAGATCGCGACTGATAAAATCCACGCTCCGACCAATACCAGCTCAAATTCAAAACCCCGAGTGCTTTCAGCTCGAGCTTCAAAACCGCTTCGAAGCCCTTGAGAACAGCATAGACGTGGACGATCTATACAACATGGTGGTGGACACTGTCCGCACGGTAGGGTCTAAGTACTATAAAACCCACCGTCCCAAATTGAAGAAACTCTCCAGTCAGACTCTCCTACTCATGGATCAGAGACACGAAATGAAGCTGCAGAACTCAGCGGATGCCCATCGTTATCGGCAGCTCAATAGACAGATATCTAAGTCCTTGACGCGCGACCTTCGCCAATTTAATACCGAGCGTATTAAAGAAGCCATTGAGCGGAACAAAGGCTCCAAAGTGTTCGCGAGAGATCTGTCTATCGGGCAAAGTCAATTGACGAGGCTGAAAACTGGGGAAGGTAGCATCGTTTCGTCAACACCTGAAATCCTGAGGGAGATTGAGAGTTTCTATGGACAGCTATATTCCACGCAAACACCTGTTGAAAGCAAGGCTAAAGACCCTAGAGCCAAGCTTACCCGACACTATACCGAAGATATCCCGGACGTCAGCCTGTACGAGATTAGAATGGCTCTCAAGCAGCTCAAAAACAACAAGGCGGCGGGTGATGACGGAATCACAACAGAACTTCTAAGAGCGGGCGGTAAGCCGATACTTAAGGTCCTCCAGAAGCTCTTCAACTCTGTCATCCTCGAGGGCAAAACGCCAAAGGCATGGGGCAGAAGCGATGTGATGCTGTTTTTCAAGAAGGGTGATAAAACTCTCTTGAAGAATTATAGACCCATCTCGCTTCTGAGCCATATCTATAAGTTGTTTTCGAGAGTCATTACGAATCGTCTCGCTCGCAGGTTCGACGACTTCCAACCTCCCGAACAAGCCGGGTTCCGGAAAGGCTACAGTACCATAGACCACATTCATACGCTGCGGCAAGTTATACAGAAGACCGAAGAGTATAACCTGCCACTTTGCTTGGCGTTCGTGGACTATGAGAAAGCCTTTGATTCGATCGAGACCTGGGCCGTGGTGCAGTCTCTCCAGAGGTGCCAAATAGACTACAGGTATATCGAGGTGCTGAGGTACCTATACCAAAACGCCACCATGTCGGTCCGATTACAGAACCAGAGCTCTAATCCTATCCAACTACAGCGAGGTGTGAGACAGGGAGATGTCATCTCTCCCAAACTGTTCACAGCTGCGTTGGAGGATATTTTTAAGCTGCTGGACTGGAAAGGATGCGGCATCAACATCAATGGCGAGTACCTAACACATCTACGGTTTGCCGATGATGTAGTTCTTATGGCTGAGACCTTGGAAGACCTGAACACAATGCTCGAAGATCTCGGTAATGCTTCGCAAAGAGTGGGTCTTAAGATGAACATGGACAAGACGAAAATCATGTCCAATGCCCATGTTGCACCCGCTCCAGTTAATGTTGGGAACATTACACTCGAAGTTGTTGACCACTATGTTTACCTAGGACAGACGGTCCAGTTAGGTAAGTCCAACTTTGAGAAAGAGATCTCTCGTCGAATCCAGCTCGGATGGGCAGCGTTTGGGAAGCTCCGACATATATTCGCGTCCGAAATACCTCAATGTCTCAAGACGAAAGTCTTTGACCAGTGTGTGTTGCCAGTAATGACCTATGGAAGTGAGACGTGGTCTTTTACTATGGGTCTCATAAGAAGGCTCAAAGTCACCCAGCGAGCAATGGAGAGAGCGATGCTTGGTATTTCCCTGCTCGATCGAATCAGAAATGATGAAATCCGCAGGAGAACTAAAACAACCGACATCGCTCGAAGGATTGCATCATTGAAGTGGCAGTGGGCGGGACACATAGCGCGGAGAACCGATGGCCGTTGGGGCGGAAAGGTTCTTGAATGGCGACCGCGTGCCGGACGACGTTCCGTGGGCAGGCCCCCTACAAGGTGGACCGACGATCTGGTCAAGGTCGCGGGAAGCCGCTGGATGCGGGCAGCGCAGGACCGATCGTTGTGGAGATCCTTGGGGGAGGCCTATGCCCAGCAGTGGGCGTCGTTCGGCTGACATGATGAACAAAAGACAATGGGATTCTGAGATATTTTTTTCGCCATGTTAATCCCAGATATTTTATTTCCGCCTCGTGACTACATGAACCGCATTCTTAGATCCCATGGGATCCTCCTACAAATTCTATCACATCTGCGTTTTGGACTATGAGTATTTTTTTATTTTATTGATCTTTGTACCAAAACTGAATTGAAACCTGATGGTAAGGCTTGCACGTTTTACATTCTGATGTTATAAAACAAGTAAGTTGAATTTCACCTACCTATTTAGATAAATTATTATGACCTAAGGTTTTTATATGTCACTATGATTTTATTCAAGCCTGTATCTATGTCAATTTCAATTAATCTATATCTATATATATAAAATCGAGGGGACATAACTCACTCATCACGAAATCTCGAAAGCTACTGGACCATCGAAGATGTAATTTGGCAGGAAGGTAGATTATGCCTAGGAGACGTCCGCTAAGAACGGATTTTGGGAAACTCCCCCCCTAAAGGGGTAAAATGGGGGGGTTAAGGTTATATGGAACTTCCTCATTTATGGATTTAGAAGCATGAAAAGTGGTACGTTGGATACTGGTTACGACTGAAAATGATCTGAGTAAGCAAAGTAAAAAAAAACTCCCCCTTAATAGGGTAAAATGGGGAGATAAAGTTTATATGGAACTTCTTCATTTCTGAACTTAGAAGTATGAAAATTGGTATGTTGAATACTGATCACGATTGAAAATTATCTGCGTAAGCGAAATTAAAAATACTCCCCGATAATGGGGTAAAACGGGCGGATAAAGCTTATATGAAACTTCCTCATTTCTAAACTTAGAAGTATGAAAATTGGTATGTTGGATACTGGTCACGATTGAAAATGATCTGCGTATGCGAAGTTATAAAAAACCTTTAATAGGGTAGAAAGGGGGGATTAAGGCTTATTTGAAAACTTCCTCATTTCTGGACTTAGGGGTATGGAAATTGGTATGAAGGATACTAGGTCATCATTAAAAATGATCTGCGTAGACAAAATAAGAAAACACCTAATAGGGTAGAAAGGGGGGGGGGGGTTAATGTTTATATAGGGTGGGTTAATGTTTATATAGGGTGGGTTAATGTTTATATAGGGTGGGTGGGGTATTAAAGATACGGAGTTTGGATGTTTATGGCTCAATCACAACTACTTAAACGGCTAAATCGATCGGGATAATTGAACTCTGGCCGGGAAAAAAATGGGTCGGGAGGCTATGGGGACCGGGACCAATGGTCCACAAAGCCTAATTTTATTTAAATTCAAATTTTCAGGAGGCCTAGTGGACCGCGGCTGTGGTCCACAAATCAATTTATTTTATTTACGTGTTTTAATGGAGGCTTTGGGGACCGCCACCGCCGGAGAGTACAAATGACATACTGAATGATTTTGAGAACGGTCAACAAAAAAAGGGGTGGGTTAGTATGAAAAACATTGGCATGTATGTTCCTTGGGGAGTGGAAGGGAGCACTAAGAGATGATTTTTGGAAATTCCCCTCTAAGGGGGTAAAAAAGGGATCTACGTAGACGACTTCGCGAGCGGAGCGCTATTTAAATATAAAACAAACTTTGAATAAATTTTTGTTTGAAAAATTCAATTATTTTTTTAAATAAACGAAGCCATCTCCCAAGTAACTCGACCGACAATCCAACCTGGGACCTTTCACCGACCGGGCGAATCCTCTGACCGCCAAGCTACAGAGTCGTTAGAAAATGCGTAAAATTTTTCTAAAACTTTTTTGCTGTTAGCCAGCGTTTATTTTATCAATGTGAAGATATTACTACCCTCAACACGACACTCGAATGAAATAATTTCCCATATAAATTGACAATCGAGTACGATGTAATAATTGGGATTTTGAATAAAAAAGTTATTATGTAACTTTTCTTATTTATTTTAAAACTTCATTATCAATAATAATATTATAATTATATCATATTATTATCATTTAATGCGAAAAACTTATTATTTTTTTCAGTTAATTATAAACAGTTCAAAATCGATAAAATTTGAACAAAAATCACGTGACTATGAACGCGCCACGATTGGTCACCATAGATAGTTGTGGCGTCATAATGTTAAAGCTATTCCAACAGAACAGTGTTTACGACTTTAACAATATTGAAAATTTATTGTTAAAAACGAATTCCGATTAGCTATTAGCCCAGTCAACGAAGAAATATAGAAGAAAATGCTTGGAACACAATTTTTGACTTTGTAACTTTGTTTGGGCTAGATAAAATGGAAAACATATCAAAAGTCCCCGCCCGTAGCCCTTAAGCTGGGGGAGGGGGAGGTTTGAAGGTCTCATTTTTTTGGTTTTGGATTATATCTCAGAAACTATGCGTCCCAGCGACATGTTCACTATGTGCAAAATGAAAGCTGATTTAATTTGCTACAAGTTCTATTCAGTCAAGTTTTTCGATATGTTGTATAGTTTTTGACCGGATAACTTTCTAACGATGCACCCAAAAACTAAATGCTATGCATAGAATCGTAGAGCATTCAATAGGGTATTTTACTGTTGTTGAAATGTAGATATTTAATGATGACGTTAAAAAATATTGTAATTAAGAATACCAAATGTGAAAAAATAATTGAATCTGTTTTATAATAAAAGAATTATAGTCTCTTTGATTTTGACTATAACTGTCTCTTTCTAAAACGAAATCTTCTATGGCGTGACTATGACGCTTCTAACCCACTGACGTCACTAAGATAGCGTCCTGTCCTTGTCTAATTATGAAGTTTGAAGTCCTATATCTTTGAAAATATTCAAGATAATTCAAAATGAAAACTTGTTTTGTGTAGCTAATATTTCGAAAAACATTTTAAAGAAATAAAAAAAAAAACAGTAAAATACCGTATTCTCTTCAATAATATATTACTTTACTACTAGCAATACCCCCGCGACTTCGTCCCCATAAAATTGAATTCACAAAGTGATAACCCTTTTTTTAATGTCGTTCTTGTTTTGTACCATTATGTACGAATACTACAAAAGCAACCCCAGAAAAAATATATAATAAAAATATATATAGATATAGACTTATATTTTTCTTATTAACCCACCCCTTTTTTGTTGACCGTTCTCAAAATCATTCAGAATGTCATTTGTACTCTCTTGCGGCGGTGGTCCCCAAAACCTCCATTAAAAAATAAATTGATTTGTGGACCACAGCCCCGGTCCACAAAACCTCCTGAAAATTTAATTTTAAATAAAATTAGGCTTTGTGGACCGTTGGTCCCGGTCCACAAAGCCTCCCGACCCAAAAAAATTTCATACGGTTTTTTTAACTCGGGGAAAAAGGAAAATTTTTTTGTTCACTTTATTCAATGAAGCATGGGTCCCATGACAGCTCATTTTCGTGCAAAGCAAACAATTCTTTATGCATTTGATTGCATTTTGGTAGTTCAAGAGTAGGAGAATGTCCGAATATTATTCATACGATAGTAGCTCCTGTTTGTCTAGGTATCGTTCGTTACCTTCTTATGCCTAAACCACGGGTAGCGTGCTCGGCCTGCGATCGATGAGGTTATGTTACTTTTGCAATGGTCTGTCATGGGATTGCTGTTAAAAAATATATCTTGCTTCGGAAGACACGATATGCCGATGTTTCTGGCTGCATTTGGATTGGTTAGTACACCATAACTTCAATGGGCCCGTGTGGAAGGTCATGGCCCATTCTCCTTATCCGTCTATATGAAGGCCTATGCCCCAGCAGCGAGGACATTAAAATAGATTGATGATGGTACTGATGAGACATTAGAGAATCCTATCTACCTACTTTTGACACAACATTTTGCGATGTAGTACTCGCGGATGTAGTCGCGGCCGCCGGCCATTCATATTCCTATTTCTACTATCCCTTCTATTATTATAAATGCGAAATTGTATATGCTCACGTCAAAACGGCTGAACCAGTTTTGATGAAATTTGGAATGGAGATAGTTTGAGACAGTGCTTCCGGGTGCTCCTACTAATTACTCCTACTGATAGGAGCACCGAGACACCCATGTCCTGATGCTAGGAAGGCTCATTTCCATGGTAAAATAAGTTTTAGCTCGGGCAAAGCTGTAGAATATAATTGTTATTTAAGGCGATAGTTTGAGTTCATGGGAAGAATGATGTTTAGAATAGAGACAGTTTAAGGCCCTGGAAAGGACATATTTACTTTTTACCGCGGGAAATCTCATTGTATGGAAAAATCACTGTAAGGCTAATTTGGGGGCAGAAATTGGTATTTAAGTAAATAATTTGAGACCCTGGCAAGGATTATAATATCATATTCCCACGGGAAAATCAATAAGTAGGTATTATTTGTTTGTCCGTCTTTCACGTCCAAACGGAGTAACGGATCAATGTGATTTTTGGTACGGGGGTAGATTGGGAGCCCGACTTCAAAGTACTTACGTTATTTATTTGGTGAGGGATTATTTCTTACTTTTTTGATATGATTTTTTTGAAGGCGGTTTTTAATGATAACATACATGCCGAAGATTTATTACATCAGAAGCTACTTAGAACATCGAATGCAGATTTGAAAATTAATGAAGAATTTAAAAGTATTAGAATAATAAACGTTTTTGGAATATTTTGTATTTATTTATTATACCACTTCGAATTCACTTCATAGTTAAGACAGGACAACATGTGTCGGGTCTGCTAGTTTTAATTACAAATTCAATAAGTTTATTGTGCAAGCCTTTTTCACCATGAATGCTCCTTCCTGGCTAGCAGCGACATCATAAAGGTAGTTACTTTAAAGATATCATTTGTTCCTTTTCAGTTGATAGACGTACCTACATAAGTACTTTTTGAAGTCGGTTTAATGTAAAAAGTCGTTTTTTTTTGTGTGGATTGTACCTACATACCATAAAATACATTGATGTAATACATAAGTTGTAATATGGACTGTTTCCTAAGTTGGAATACACCTGATATCAACAAGAATCATCTCGATGTGACGTATATATAATGCGTCGACAAACATACAAACAAACAAACTACACTTAAAAGCACACGTGTTTGGAAGCCTAAATGGAATACCTACTCAAATATTATCCAATTTCAACTTATCACATACATACAGGTCAAACTGATAACCTCCTTTTTTTAAACTTGGTTAAAAATATACTTTCATCAAAGAGTTAGGGCCTGTTTCACAATATCTAGGTAAGTTCTCATTAGCTGTTACTTGAAAATTAATCCATACAAAACTGTCAATTAAACTGGAAAGTATCTCTCGGATATTGTGAGACAGACACTTTAGTATGATTAATTAATTTCATCAAATACCTACATATTGTTACTGCAACCATAAATTACATGTGCGAACATGTAACAATGTAACTTAAGTATTAATGCATAAGCTGGCGGGCCGTGAAAACGTGCCGGACACGGGTTCGCTCCACCAACTACGGTAATAGCACTCAGTACTTTGGCACTACGTATAATACACTGACGAGCAAAATAACTAGTCCCTCACATAGCCTATAGTGCAGCAAGCTTTTCTGTTCCGGTGATTATCTTTGGAACTAAAACAGTTTTCATACGACAGTCCATTTTGACAGCTAATTTGGTATTGCTAGTGGCTCCTCTGTCACGGCTGTCACCGGAACAGGAAAGCTTGTGACACTGTAGTAAAGGTTACTTCAGCAAAAAGTTTATATCTATGTTTGTAGTTATGTTGGTAATAAAGTATCGCGTATGAATATGAACGTTGATAGATGGAAAACAATTTGGGAGACCAAAGAAAATATTTACAGATTATGTGCGAAATAAGATGATGATGAAGAAATATTGCTATCCACTTTCTACTTACTCAACTAGTAAGGCACCTACGAATAGTTCAAGCTCTGCTTATTTTGGGGCTTGCTTGATGGTGAAAAACGGCTGCTTTGGCATTTTATTATAAAAATAGTAGGTATACAAAGAGATGTCTAATCCACATATTAATTAAAACGTTGTTATGGGTTTTTTTTTTATTTGTTTTTTTATGGGAGCAGTCAACACAAAAAATACGTAAACGTAAAATGCTTGTCTAATAAACTAGTCTGTTTACTTTTTTTTATAACAATATAATGGCTTAATTGAAATATGTATTTAGACTGGAAAACAACAAAAATGATTTCCGTTAGAGTTTCATAGTTAATTTTGCACGGTAGTGTAGTTCACCTGACTTTCCGTGCTGCGTTCGTGCACACGTTACGACACCGCCACGAGAAAGACCGCGATTCCAGCGAAGATAGATGCCCCATCACAGCAAGATGGTATCGTGGTTGGCTCTCGTAATACCTACGTTTCCTTTTTGAGATCGGAAGGAAGTGGATTGATGCTGCACAAACATTGCGTTTTGCAAACAGAGCGTCTGAATGATGTTGATATGAAAAACACGAAAATTATGTTTTGGTTAGTTTTATCTTGCATGTACTTATGTGTGTAGTTATTTTTGCTCGGTAGTGTAGTTCAGTTGGCTTTCCGTGCTGCGTTCGTGCTCATGTTACGACACCGCCTCGAGGAAGACCGCGATTCCGCGAAGATAGATGCCCCATCACAACAAGATGCGGTATCGTGGTTGATTCTCGTAATACGTTTCCTTTTTGAGATCGGAAGGAAGTGTTGATGCTCCACAAATAAATAGTGTTTGTTTTTGATTTAGTCTCTGATATGATGTAGGCACAGAACATAAAAAGGAAAAAAATCTTTCCGTATTCTGTGGATGTAGGTATGCTCTAATGCTACGAAGAAAAAGTTAAAGTTGATGAAAATACTATCGGAAAATCCTACGAAATGTAGGTAGTTAATGAGTATTCTTTTAGATATTTAGAATTTAGATATGTTATTAAGACTGATTATAAGGATCTACATATCCATTCCACCAAAATTGTCGTTGATTTAACGTTGATAAGGCGGCCGGTCGGTGTGATGTGTTTTTTTATTATTTGTATTTATTTATAACGAGAAAGAAAAAATATTATAAATAATATACCTACCTAAGCTAGCCACAATTCGCGAGGCCGACTTCAACTGTAAAGCGAAACGATGTCAATATGGTAATATTATAAGCATCTGTTGATTAGGCCGGTGTGATGTGTCGTGTCGCGCAAGTGTGACAACAGGCCCTTGACCCGCAGCCCTGGCATCGAACCCGCTCCCTCGGCCGCGAGCGACGCCGCGATGCTCCGCCGTCAAGGCGAACCGCATCCTATTATACTTTATTCAAACTGAATTTAAGCAACAGCGGCATCTGTTTCGTACTTCAAAGAAGTGCGAAACATTGTAACCCGATAGTAAATAATACTTATTTATAAATTCATGCAAAGTTACAAAATATAAGTAGATATGTAGTAACATAGGTACCTAGTTTTGAAGAGCCAATTTCTTTTCTTACATCTCTTAAAAAACACAGAATAAGTCACAAATATAGCACATTTTCCATGATTTTCGATCACTTTTAGGAAAAAACAGTACAAGACAGTACCGCACCGCGTGTTGTGAAATTCATTTCTGCAACTGCTTAATTAAACAGCATTTGTTAATGCAAAACTGTCAATTACTTCAAACACACCTGTGTATCATGAACATTACAGAAAAGGAATAAAAAGTATCGGGGTCAAATGCTTTTCCCAGCAATCATCTTGTCGGTGTAACGTAAAAAAATGTGAGAAAGAAATCTACTCTACCACCGACACCAATATTCTTGCGACTAGTGCTGCTACTTTCATTTCACCATCAGTAGATAACACCACTATTATTTTAGTATATCCACTTAAATTAGATTAATATGTATCTCTAAAATGTTATCAGTGAAAATATCGTAGCGATTTATCTTTCAATTTCGCTAATCGAAATACATAACAACTTATTCAAGCTCATGTAATCAAACAGGGGCGATAATTTAAATAACGCGCAATTTATGCACGAATTAAGTGATAAAAGACACATGATAGTTATTTTAATGTTAGAGTTCATTTGATTACTGTTACCGCGTTTGGTGTTACTATTGACGATGCACTAACAATGTCACGCGTGTACAGCTGTTCAACTGGTGAGAGTTGAGTAAGTATATGGAAAAAGTGTTAATTAGCGCAACGTTTATTCTGTTTCGGACTTCTGCTGTTCATAATATCAGCTTCCAAAAGGACGCCTTATCATTTTGATCGGACCTGAAAATCTGGACATTTTCACGAGAACGAAGTCGCGGGCAACAGCTAGTGTTAAAAGGACATCATTTAGGTACTCAGTGGCGCATTTTATGCCACTTAGAAACCTCTTTTCCTTTAGTGTTTGATTGTGTGGTGTTTATAAACCTAGTCTCATCCCCCGATGGCCTTATCTATATACTGAAAAACTAGATTACAGTTGCTTTTAAAAGACGCTCCTTCAGGTGTACTTAAAGAATGACCCCAAAATTTTACCTTTGCATAATACTTACAAAATATCATGAAACTTCCCTGTCCTCGAGGCATTACTTCCAGTTTAAGCGTCACTGCTGATTAATCATCCGAACGGCAGTGCATTAGATGAAGGCAAGTGACATTAGGTTAAATACGCATGAAGGCAAGCGCAGGCAACAATGCTCGCGAACCTTGGTGCCGCCGGCACGCGAAGAATGCCGCGAGATCACGACGCGCGAGGGCTCGAAGCCTCCGACATAACACCTCTTTTTATGGACGAAGAATGTATGTAGGCGTAAAGGTATTCACCTATTCAACCTCTTTACCCCATATTTCTTCTACCATAAAAATCGTAGCAGCATTCCTTTTCACCTATAAAAAGGCATAAATGGATTGTTTGATAACGATTTGATGTCACTTCAGAGGCGATTCAAGAATCTAACCCATGTATGGAAAATGTATTCTTTCTTTTTTCTTTAAAAGAAATCGTTAATGTGGTTCTCAAATAAGGTAAATTCCTATCTTCAACTATCTTTAAAATATGTTATTGAAAGCAAAAAAGCTACTGGATACCAAAGAGGTAAAGGCGTGAATGACTCATCAGAAGCTGTTTGCGTTTATAATGACCGGTGTAATGGTGACATTGTCATGCTAATGTCTCCAGCCTCCGCGGCCGGCACGACGCTGAAAGTTGCGACACCACGCCGCCGAATATTCACACAATTTACTTACTATTTACGTCTTTACAAACAATGTTTCAAAACTGACCCTTCATCAATGGATGTCACCACAAACGACGGTGACGTAACAAATGAGGTCTATGAGATACCTACCACGTCGTTTGTTTTATTACAGAAAATTGGACAAACTGCCGAGTTAACAATAAAATTCTTTAAAATTGTTGCATTCGTTACTTGTAACTTCTTTTTATATTACAACTGACACTATATTAACAACGACTTTACCACAAATTTGAGGTAGTAGGTAATCTTATGAGCTTTGTTATGTCTCGAAAACCATTTTTGCGGTTTTGAAGATGAGTTGCTTTGGGCTTCTATCATCAAAGATGGTTTTAACACACTGTGTTGTTTCGTAACACATGTTATAGAAATAATACAACATAAAATATAAGATACTTAAAGAACTTTTGGATCATCAAAAAGCTTAAAAAATTTGCCTTATACGAATGGAGGCGCATATTTAGTCTGGTCTAGTGTAATCTAGACTAATACTATAAAGAGAAAAGATTTGATTTATTGTTTGTTCGATTAGGTATTTATTTGTTAGTAATGGTTAAACGCAAAAACTACTAGACTGATTTAAAAAAAACCATTAGAATTTTCTTCCTGAGTGACAAAGGCTATATTTTATCCTGATATTTCCACGAAAACTGACACCACGCAGGTATAACCGCGCAAAGCAGCAAGTGTAAAATACATCCGCTGAAATCAAGCGAATCAACGTTAGAATCGAGCGAGAGCATTGGCGAGAGCTGATAGAATAAATAAACTCTAAATCACAGCAGCGAATATGACATGAGTACATGCCATAATATTTATCTGATATCGAGATCTAGTGTCTAACAAACCACAAACGCAGTACAATTTGCCATTGCGATAATGAACGAGTACAGAACAATTCATGCAATAAAATTTGCATATCTATAGCCTGCCCATTGTGTCTAGAATATGTAAGACATATGAATTTAGTGGCGAACAAAGCATAATTTATGTAGCTTGAAATTTCCTTCGGCTGTCTGTTTGCATATGCAGTCGTGAGTGGGACCGAGTAGATTTAAGAGCGCCCAGCACGCACGAGTTGGGAAACCCAATTTAATAAAGGAATTTCCACAGTACCTGATATAATTTCAGCTGCCTTTGTGGTCTACTCTAGTGGAACTCACCACTTGTATCAGACGTAGAGGTCTCGGGTTCGATTGCCAGCGACGGTACATATTGTATTCGGTTTGGTTGGTGGTAGGACTTGTTCTAAGTCCTTATGGCTGGCTACAGCTAGCTACCACCATCTTATCTAAGTGAGACGCCATAACAACGAAGTTTTTAGCATTGTTGTGCTCCGGCAGTTAGAGATAAGAAAGCCAGTTACACACTGGTTGAGGATTCCGGGAGTTATGCGCTTCCACCTTCAGCCTTATCTTCACTTCACATCAGGTGTGATGAAGGCTAAGAGTTACCCCTTTGTGAATATTGTGAAATGAAAATAAACTCAATTTTGCAACAATTTCAAATCTCTACTTCCTTTTTATCGTCCACTGAATAAACTCTCTTCAGAACCTCTTGTTTCGAAGTTTTATAGAGAAGTGCGACTGCGACGTGGTCAAAAACCCTAAATTGAGATTTCAACCAGCAGTGAAGCTCCAAAGTTGAATATGGTGATTTATTAAAATAGTAATAGTTATGTAGATGTAGTTCGCGTAATTTTTAAATCGCAAGTGCGTGCACCTACCTACAAATATTTCCATGTGTTACAAAAACGCGTTTTTTTTATCGCGCTATTAAATGAGATATTCCAGTTACGGCACCACTTTGAACCGCACCATTTGAATGTCACCAAAAGCATTCCCATTACGGCACCATTTGGTGCCGTTCGAAAAATGAATTAAAAATATTATTTAAATCGCTGTGCGGCGTAAGCGCTAGTAAAAAATTCTGTTCATTACTGTACTACATATTTAGGTAAAAGCCCGTTCAAACAATAAACAAGTCCAATTAAGAAAAGCTTTCCTCATAAATAAGTAAAGAGTCAATATCGTTAAATCACGTGCACCGAATCACGTGCCGATAAGGCCGTTATCAAAAAGTTTTAATTCGGAATTGTCAGCAACCGGTGCGTTGTTGTACCTACATTGGCGAATTCAGGTCACTGGTTCAATGTGAACGACAAAGTTGCTGTCACTTCCGCTGCGCATACGCACCGCACAGGAATACCACCGGGCGCTACCCGTGCCGTGATGTGAACGCATTTCGTGGAACGCAAGCTCGTATATTGTTGGGGGTAAATTAGGTAAGCGAATAATACCCGAATACTCGAAAGCGCCTCAAACATCGCCCTATCGCTTTAAATGCCAGCCGTATAAAAGAGACGGCATGATATTTGAGCCGCTCCCAAAGCTGAGTAGCGTTCGAGTATTCGGGGTGATTCGGGCGTAAGTTACTTATTTGATCAGGATTTAGTCATAAAGAGTCGTTACCAAATCCATTATTTTCTTCTTAGTCTCAGATATTTTAGCATATTAGAATGTTTTTGCAACTTCTCTAAACACAGGAAGGCATTAAGTTTATTATTTGAGGCGTAATCGAAAAATTGTTACAGCGCGTTGCCACGACAAGGGTCTGTGTGTGACTGATTAAACTTCGGGCAATTACCTTACTTTTTCGTCGCCACTTTTTAGTTCAGATAACGTATCTACATATAAGAGCATTTCTACAAAAGGGTTCTTTTTTTCTCAATTCGGTGGTTGATTTAAAATTTGGTTTTTTAAGTAGTTTAAATAATAAAAAATAAGTTTATTCCATCCTGAATCTAAAAATAACAATGGGACCAAATATTGTGAAGTGGTTTATGAGAAAAGTTAAGCACCTAATTGAGAATACACCGAATTGAGAAAATGAATCACCGAATTTCAAAATCGCCCATCGAATTTAGAATTGATAACAAAAATATGTTTTAGAACGTTCCATGGCTTGTCATGTAGTATCAGGGATAAATTCGGTGAACCATCTCTTACTTATTTTCGTGTGGCTGGCCTCTCACCATTCACTTGCAGTCTCTATCCACAAATCTTTAAGCATTGTTCTACTCTATTAATACATAACCAAATAGTAAAAGGATTTACGTGATAATGGCAAGGTACCAGCCAGATAAACTACACAAATAAGCAAACCGGGTAAGGAAGGTAATATCGAATCAGGGTCCTGGCCTACTGGACAACCTGCGTAAATTTGATGGCTCTATGACTTTGAATCAGGAGGAGACGAATGCCGTTCTCCTACAAACCCACTTCCCAAACTGCCATCCTCTACAGCATATCGAGTGGCAGGACGTAACAAGTAATTCAACAGATGACCATGACCACTGGTCCTTAGCTAAAAGGGTGATAACACAAGAAAAGGCTTACCTTTAAAGGCGACAAACTCTTTATTGCGCATCTTAATGCGCAATAAAGAGTTTCTCGCCTTTAAAGTCAACAGGGACGGACAACATCTATTCTGCCCTTCTACAATGAGGGAATCAGCCACTTGTTGCGGTCATTACCCATCTTTTTCAAGCCTGCCTGGCGCATGGCTACATACCACACCCCTTGAGAGAATTCAGGGTAATGTTCATACCAATACCTGGTAAGTCCGACTACACGAACCCGAAAGCTTTCCGACCTATTAGCATTTCCTCCTTGCTGCTGAAGACCATCGAAAGGGTATGTGAATGGTTTTTACGAGATCCAATACAATCTGTACATCCTTTACATATGTACTAGCACGCCTACAGTGCTGGCAAATCCACAGAATCGGCACTCAATCAACAAGTCGGTAAGATAGAGGAAGCGTTTCAAAACAAACTGATATGCCTTGGTGCGTTCCTCGACATTAAAGGGGCCTTTTACAAGACTACCTTCAGTAGCATTGAGGAAGCGCTGGTAAGGAGAGGTGTCAACATGCTTTGCAACAGAGTGATACAGGTATCCGGTGCTGTAAACCAAAGGACGCTTGTGGCATGAGGATGTCCCCAGGGAGGCGTCCTCTCTCCACTGCTAAGGAACCTGGTAGTAGACGACCTGCTCTCGCTCCTTTACTCAAGTCACTTTTACACCATAGGTTAGGCCGATGATGTCATCAGCGTAATCTATGTCACCATCCTAACAATGGGTACTCAAGCGAGCAAAGTCTGGTGGCCCAAAGCTGCTCAGACTGTAGGAACAAAGAAACTGCAGAGTCTTCTACGACAGGCCTGCTGTGCTCTCACTGGCTGCATGAACACTGCTCCAATTGCAGCGCTGGAGGTAATGTTTAACCTTACTCCACTGCATCTTCACGTGCAACAAGAGGCGAAAGCAGCACTTAGACTGAAACACCCAGGTACCCTTAGGTTTCCAAAGGTAAGACACATAAAGGGCCCACTGGAGGAATGGTTGGACACACTCCTTGTGGAGGCAGTGTGTGATTAGGGCAAACCATCCTTCATCTTTGATAAGAAATACAAAATACAACTGGATGACTAAGAAAGCTCTCAGGCACAACACAGAGCGCTTCTGATATACACCGTTGCCTCCAAGACCTCTAATAAAGCAGGGACAGGTGTGTTCTCAGAAGATTTAAACATACAAATTGCGCTGCCACTAAGTTCATACAACACTGTCTTTCAAGTTGCGTGTATGGGCATTTTACTGGCAGCTCAAGCAGTTGCAACCGGGGAAGTAACCGACTATGATATGCTCTATTGATTGCCATTATCATTTATGAATGGCCCTTACAGCTGAATTCATAATAAGTGAAATCTCAATTCGGTTTAAGTTTTCTCAATTCGATGCCCCATTTCCTATGGAATTGAGATCCACGGAATTGAGAAAATATTACAATTTATCAAATTACTCGAAAATATTATAAATTACAACAATTTCTATAAAACATACTGGCAGATATCAGTTAAACACTCAATTAATTTACCACAAATCTCATTAAATATTTCATAAACAAATTGAATATCGCACACCGATTTGAGAAATGACCCGACCCCAAAAACACCGAATGATTTCGAACCTTCGAAAAATGCTCCTCAATGCGACAGGTCCCCCGTCCACACTGCTCGGCCGCTCAGGCGCAACCCCCGGTTGGCGAGAATCAGTAGTGTGCATTCGTACTGCGTGTAGTTAGTGATATAAGTAAGCAAAAGTAAATTTCACCGAATTGAGGCACACGCCTCGGACAAAATTTAAATGTGTTACTACATTAAAACCCAAGGATGTACAATAAATATAATAACGTATTTGGCTTTATTGTTTATCCCTTGTTCTGTGAATGTGAGAATTATAATGGGCAAGTTATTATTTTAAAAGTTATGAAACAATAACGAGTAAATTCTGGAAACTCCATTTTTAGGCAAATTCTGCCCGTTTTTGAGCTTTCAGTTTTTTTTTAGGCGATATGTAAAACCTGGCGCTTTTCTAGATATGCTCTCCATCAGGATCAAGAGTCCTATAAATATATGTGATTTTTTTCAAGTACTTAATTCAATTTTAAAGGTACTTTTTTCGCTCCAGTAGGTCAATCGGTCGTCTCCGTAGAAATGCCCATAAAACATCATTGGCGAGAGCTGATAGAATAAATAAACTCTAAATCACAGCAGCGAATATGACATGAGTACATGACATAATATTTATCTGATATCGAGATCTAGTGTCTAACAAACCACAAACGCAGTACAATTTGCCATTGCGATAATGAACGAGTACAGAACAATTCATGCAATAAAATTTGCATATCTATAGCCTGCCCATTGTGTCTAGAATATGTAAGACATATGAATTTAGTGGCGAACAAAGCATAATTTATGTAGCTTGAAATTTCCTTCGGCTGTCTGTTTGCATATGCAGTCGTGAGTGGGACCGAGTAGATTTAAGAGCGCCCAGCACGCACGAGTTGGGAAACCCAATTTAATAAAGGAATTTCCACAGTACCTGATATAATTTCAGCTGCCTTTGTGGTCTACTCTAGTGGAACTCACCACTTGTATCAGACGTAGAGGTCTCGGGTTCGATTGCCAGCGACGGTACATATTGTATTCGGTTTGGTTGGTGGTAGGACTTGTTCTAAGTCCTTATGGCTGGCTACAGCTAGCTACCACCATCTTATCTAAGTGAGACGCCATAACAACGAAGTTTTTAGCATTGTTGTGCTCCGGCAGTTAGAGATAAGAAAGCCAGTTACACACTGGTTGAGGATTCCGGGAGTTATGCGCTTCCACCTTCAGCCTTATCTTCACTTCACATCAGGTGTGATGAAGGCTAAGAGTTACCCCTTTGTGAATATTGTGAAATGAAAATAAACTCAATTTTGCAACAATTTCAAATCTCTACTTCCTTTTTATCGTCCACTGAATAAACTCTCTTCAGAACCTCTTGTTTCGAAGTTTTATAGAGAAGTGCGACTGCGACGTGGTCAAAAACCCTAAATTGAGATTTCAACCAGCAGTGAAGCTCCAAAGTTGAATATGGTGATTTATTAAAATAGTAATAGTTATGTAGATGTAGTTCGCGTAATTTTTAAATCGTAAGTGCGTGTACCTTCCTACAAATATTTCCATGTGTTACAAAAACGCGTTTTTTTTATCGCGCTATTAAATGAGATATTCCAGTTACGGCACCACTTTGAACCGCACCATTTGAATGGCACCAAAAGCATTCCCAAAAAAAAAAAAAAAAATCGAAAAATGAATTAAAAATATTATTTTCACTTCTCATGCTCGTAAAGTTCGTGTTTATGTTGGCTATAGGCGGCATAAAATCGCTTTTTATGCTCTAGTGCATAAAGTAAAATCTTCGTCTAAGTTTCAGACTTTAAGACAAAGGTCGTCAGGTAAACAGTCACACACGCAATTAAACTTCGTTATATAAACTTTATTAATACCTAACGTATTTCATTCTGTTACTTAAATTTTGTACATAATCCATGTTAAATTATTAAATTAATAAAACTAGGCAAAAATAATGAGTTTTCTAAGGAATAATTATTTCAAGAGTATTATGGACTACGATCTATGCTAAAGTCACTGTGCTGCCAATGCCCGTATAAAAAAAAGAAAAAGAAAGTCTTCCCGCCAATATGGCGAAGTCTTTATTTTTTCTTTTTTGCAATATTGTTATTTATTTTCCTCACACTCGAAGTGAAAAGCAGAGTGTATAACTCGTACATAAAACCCATTTTACCCTCGAATTGACTATCCACCCTCGCCTACGGCTCGGATGGATATATACGTCTCGGGTAAAATGGTACCTTTTATGCACTTGTTGTACAATCTACTATTAAATCGCTGTGCGGCGTAAGCGCTAGTAAAAATTTCTGTTCATTACTGTACTACATATTTAGGTAAAAGCCCGTTCAAACAATAAACAAGTCCAATTAAGAAAAGCTTTCCTCATAAATAAGTAAAGAGTCAATATCGTTAAATCACGTGCACCGAATCACGTGCCGATAAGGCCGTTATCAAAAAGTTTTAATTCGGAATTGTCAGCAGCCCGTGCGTTGTTGTACCTACATTGGCGAATTCAGGTCACTGGTTCAATGTGAACGACAAAGTTGCTGTCACTTCCGCTGCGCATACGCACCGCACAGGAATAGGTACCACCGGGCGCTACCCGTGCCGTGATGTGAACGCATTTCGTGGAACGCAAGCTCGTATTGTTTTGTAGGTAAATTAGGTAAGCGAATAATACCCGAATACTCGAAAGCGCCTCAAACATCGCCCTATCGCTTTAAGTGTCAAACGTATAAAAGAGAAGGCATGATATTTGAGCCGCTCCCAAAGCTGAGTAGCGTTCGAGTATTCGGGGTGATTCGGGCGTAAGTTACTTATTTGATCAGGATTTAGTCATAAAGAGTCGTTACCAAATCCATTATTTTCTTCTTAGTCTCAGACATTTTAGCATATTAGAATGTACACACTAGCTCTACAATATCTAAGAGTCATAAAAGTCGTTACCAAATCCACTCTTCTTATTTTCCGATATTTCAGCATATTATTATTATATAGAATACCCACTACCTACAAGTTGTACAAGCTCTACAATATCAGAGCACCGACAGCAACAAAATCGTCTTATTACTTGAGTGAAAAAAACACACATCACAGCACATTTACGAGTAGAAAAAGAAAACACTGAGGAAAAGCATGAGAAAATTCTTTCTACAGAAAGCAAATACCTAACTCCAAAAGTATTGTGCTCCACGGCCTTTCAACTTATTTTACTTTCAACATTTGATCCGAAGATATCTTAACTAATTTAACAATAACAACAACATACGAGTCCAGTTACTAAGGCTAAAGGTAACTTTGGATGAAAACTATGGTGTTCAAAATTTTGTTTGTGTTTATGTGAGATTTTATTAATAGCTTAGTTCCGTTTAAAACTGTTTCGTTGACACCCTTACCGGTTGACTGGGAGAATATGCTTAATAACATTAATATGCCGTTCTTAGAATAGAAGGGTTTTTTAGAAAAACAACCCTAGTCAGATTCAGCAAATTTTACAGAAGAAAACATTTTTTAATAAACAGCAGACTTTAAATAGTAGGTAATTTAAGTTAAAAGTTAGGGAAACTGAATATGCTTGGCTTTGGAATATTTCCAAGCGTAACAAACATCTTCAAGGAATATCTACTGACTAGGGCTTTTTTTGTCAAAAATCTGAAAATACTGTGTGGATGCTTATGTATTGACTTATCCATAGACAACAAAATCTCGATTCAGTTTTTTTTTGGCATCGGTTGTTTTTCCAAAAATCCCTTCTAAAGATCAATTAAATTGTAACAATAAAGTTACACGACTTGAATCCTTACCCTCGTTAATCTTGGAGTATATCATTAACTTAATCTTAAACAAAGTCAATTATAGGTCTGCGGTTCTTAATTTAGAATTATCTAATCGTTAGGTCATATCCAACCATCTCATTTAACGTTATTATGTGCAGCTCCAATCAGCAGAGCGAAACACATTTGCCTTTGATAAACATCATAAACAATATCTTTGAAGGAAATCCGAAATAACCGACGTATTTTTATGATTAGCTAATAATTCCATACGTAACATACATAAGTGAAGCTTAAATTGACTCTATCCATACTAATATTATAAATGTGAACGTGTTTGTTTGTTTGTTTGTCCGTCTTTCACGTCATTACAGAGCAATGAATCGACGTGATATTTTTGGTATAGGGATAGATTGAGAGCTGGAGAATGACGCAGAGGGCTTGTGACTTTATAATTAAGTGCTATAGGCAGACTGAAGATCTCATCAAAATTTTTCTAAAAGTGCGCTTACACGAGCAACTAAAATTGCTCAATTTCTTCAACATCCGTCAGCTATGACGTCATGTTCACGTCAAGCAGTTTATGGTAATGGCAAAATGAAGCAATCTGTTGCTGAGATACGGATACACAATACTCCACGAATTGTAGAACAACTCTAAAAACTAGTCAATACCAGTAACCTCCACCACCCCCGCTTCCGGCCTGTTTCTCTTGCGAAGAAGAGAAGCGTACGTAATAAACGAGATAGAAAAAAACCTAATACTTTCCGACATTGAGAAGCAATTATTGTCAAAAAATTGCACGTGTAAGCTCGCAGTGTTTAGGTTTTACGTAAGTTATTAAACCATGTAAATATATAAGTCTGTAAAGAGGCAGGTTAATGGAATTCATTGGAATATCGGCATACATATTTGGAAAATATCTAGCAAAGACAAACAAAACTAAAACCTTGTCAGTAGGTACCTACTTATTTTATAACACTTACCTTGAAAACAATCTTTTCTTTCTCCATCTCGATTTACAACTAACGCCCTTTACCTAAAACAAATTAGGATAATATATCACTTGTAAAGTAAAAAAATAGGAGAGATACATGCACGATACATTGTTCTTAATCATCATCTGAATACTTTATTTACCGTGACTTTATGACGAAAACACTAGGTACTCGTAATAACCTAACATCATTTTTTATAGGTACAGTCATAATGTTAGTTCATTAAAGTCTAAGTAGGTACAATAAAGTAGGTAGTAGGTACAGTATTTTTTTCCTTATGTAATAAATAGGTAACAATAACAATGCGTAGATCGCTATTTTTTGAATGGCTCGGTTATTCTATTAACATGGCTTTGCAGGATTTTAATCAAAGAGTTGCAACTAAGTATTCTCAAAAGTTCTATAGATAAATAAATAAATGGATAGCGTTAATCTAAACAATTACCTACTCAAATAATAGTCAGTTGAAAAATGGAAAATGAAGTATTTAGAAAAAATCGACCCGTCTCACAACCAGCTCCGATGGGACTCGAACCCACGACCTTTCGCTATCCGGGCGACTGCTCTAACCACTGAGCTACGGAGTCGTTACGAGAAGCGTCGAATTTATCAAATACTTCTTACACGCTGTATAGCCAGCGTTCTAAATACTTCATTTTCCATTTTTCAACCATAAAAATTGCATTGTGAAATTTGTGAACGCAAAAAAGTAAAAATTTAAATAATAGTCAGTTGTTAACAAGAGATGTAGAGACGGATTCAAGAACGTGGCTATCTATAAATAGCTGCAATGGAAACAAAATAACCTCAGTAAATGTAAAGCACGGCCAATCCTTTGCATATTGAAGACCTACTCGCCATGGATCGTGACCCCAACCGGATTCATTTGTATCAAATATTAATATAGATGTAAGTTTATTGAATGTATTTATTTTATTACTCATGCATAGGAGGGTGAGTAAGTATTTCGCTATGAGGCCTTGTTATTAACACCAGCTGTTTCCCTCGTGGTACTTACCCGTTCCCGTGGATTATTCGATAATGAAGTAGGTAGGTGTGTTCTTTTCCAGCCTATAATCTAGATATCTCTGTTCTAAATTTCATCCAGATACATAAAATACATCCATCCTTACAAACTTTCCCATTAATATAATAGGTACCTATAAGTGGGACTAATGAATCAGCGCGACTTAATCTGCGTGAACATACGACAATAAAATTACAATAAAATCTAACAATATTTTAAAAATTAACATAGGTAAGTATACTTATCAAAGGTTTTTGTCTACTTAGTTATATATATCATAGTGCTACCAAAGAATTATATAATATTACGTGCTACTAAGCAACAATATCTATCTATTTTTGTAGGTACAAAACTTGCTTTGTTACATTTTGCCAAGAGTCAGATAAGCATCAAAATATTATCGCGTGAAATGCGGAACCTTTTCTTATTTTCTTTACCTAACTAAAAGCTTTTTTGCTGCTTTTTTGTTTATTTTTTTCTATATTAATTATATAAGGTATATTACGATCTCAAAAATTTTAAACAGTGTAGGTACCTACCTACTGCCCGCTGTATGAAATAGATAAACTTAATCTTAAGTAACATCTTAGATGAACAAAAACTGATCTAAGGCGGAAGATATCTAGTTTTTGTCCTGTTAAAAAATATAAGTTATCTAAAAATACGTTCTGAAATTAGTCGAACAGTTCATAAATAATTAATTTAACAATGATTGATTGTAGTGAGCAGACTAAGTTAAGTAAATAATAGAATATGTTTTATTACTTAATTTGTAGAGCGGATTTTGATTATGTTAGGTAAGTCTGCAAAAAATCAAATCAATATTGATGATGCTGATATAGAATGAACTAGCTTTCCGCCCGCGGCTTCGCCCGCGTGTACTACACAACATTATCCTGATGGAATGTAATATTTTCCGGGATAAACTATGTCATTCTCCAGCTCCCAATCTACCCCCGTACCAAAAATCACATTGATCCGTTACTCCGTTTGGACCTGAAAGACGGACAAACAAATAATACCTACTTATTGATTTTCCCGTGGGAATATGATATTATAATCATTGCCTCAAATTATTTACTTAAATACCAATTTCTGCCCCCAAATTAGCTCGCGCTTACCTACAGTGATTTTTCCATACAATGAGATTTCCCGCGGTAAAAAGTAAAATTGTCCTTTCCAGGGCCTTAAACTGTCTCTATTCTAAACATCATTCTTCCCATGAACTATCGCTTTAAATACCAATTATATTCTACAGCTTTGCCCGAGCTAAAACTTATTTTACCATGGAAATGAGCCTTATTCCCGCGGTTACAATTTGCCTAGGTATGTCCTTCCTAGCATCAGGACATGGGTGTCCCGGTGCTCCTATCAGTAGGAGTAATTAGTAGGAGCACCCGGAAGCACTGTCTCAAGCTATCTCCATTCCAAATTTCATCAAAACTGGTTCAGCCGTTTTGACGTGAGCATATACAATTTCGCATTTATAATAATAGTAGTGATAGTAGAAATAGGAATATGAATGGCCGGCGGCCGCGACTACGTCCGCGAGTACTACATCGCAAAATTTTGTGTCAAAAAGTAGGTACTATAGGCATTCTCTAAGGTCTCATCAGTACCATCATCAATCCATTTTAATGTCCTCGCTGCTGGGGCATAGGCCTTCATATAGATAGATAAGGAGAATGGGCCATGACCTTCCACACGGGCCCATTGAAGTTATGGTGTACTAATCAATCCAAATGCAGCCAGAAACATCGCAATCCCATGATAGACCATTGAAAAAGTAACATAACCTCATCGATTGCTGGCCGAGCACGCTACCCGTGGTTTAGGCATAAGAAGGTAACAAACGATACCTAGACAAACAGGAGCTACTATCGTATGAATAATATTCGGACATTCTCCTACTCTTCAACTACCAAAATGCAAAAAATCAAGTCAATACTTTTAAAAAAATGTGTAAAACTGATTTTCTTGACTTTTATTCCAATGCATAAAGAGTTGTTTGCTTTGCACGAAAATGAGCTGTCATGGGACCCATGCTTCCTTGAATAAAGTGAACAAAAAAAACTTTACTTTTTCCCGAGTTAAAAAACCGTATGAAATTTTCCCGGCCAGAGTTCAATTATCCCGATCGCTTTAGCCGTTTAAGTAGTTGTGATTGAGCCATAAACATCCAAACTCCGTATCTTTAATACCCCACCCACCCTATATAAACATTAACCCCCCCCCCCCTTCTACCCTATTAGGTGTTTTTTTTATTTTGCCTACGCAGATAATTTTTAATGATGACCTAAGTATCCTTCATACCAATTTCCATACTCCTAAGTCCAGAAATGAGGAAGTTTTCATATAAGCCTTAATCCCCCCTGTCTACCCTATTAATGATTTTTTTTATAACTTCGCATACGCAGATCATTTTCAATCGTGATCAGTATTCAACATACCAATTTTCATACTTCTAAGTTCAGAAATGAAGAAGTTCCATATAAACTTTATCTCCCCATTTTACCCTATTAAAGGGGAGTTTTTTTACTTTGCTTACTCAGATCATTTTTAGTCTTAACCAAGTATCCAACGTACCAATTTTCATGCTTCTAAATCCATTAATGAGGAAGTTCCATATAACCTTAACCCCCCCCATTTTACCCCTTTAGGGGGGGAGTTTCCTAAAATCCGTTCTTAGCGGACGTCTCCTAGGCATAATCTACCTTCCTGCCAAATTACATCTTCGTTGGTCCAGTAGTTTTCGAGATTTCGTGATGAGTGAGTTATGTCCCCTCGATTTTATATATATAGATAATGTTAGATTATGGTAAGTACATAGGTAATTAAGATCTGTTTGTAAATAACATATAGGTATCGTCAATAATGGTTAATTAATTCTAACATAGGTAACTGTTCAGAATCTTAGGTAGGTAGATAGGTATACTCTACCTACATGGAGTTGGTAAGAAGGATTGGTACCTACATTTGAAAACCTAGAAAGAACTCATCAAAAAAAGAGCGATCCATTTTATTATGGAAAAAGAAACTGTTATTTATTATTTACTTATGTAACATCGTCATCTATACTAATATTATAAAGAGGAAAGATTTGTATTTTTGTATGTAAAGAATAAACTCAAAAAGTACTGGACCGATTTCGAAAATTCTTTCACCGTTAGAAAGCTACAGTCTTCCCGAGTGACATAGGCTATATTTTATCCCGATATTCCCACGGGAACGGGTACCACGCGGGTAAAACCGCGGGCGGACCGCTAGTCGTAAATAATTCTGTCTGTAACCTAACATAACGTATATTTATGGAAATCGGATCCAGAGATGGCGTTGGTGCAGTTAAGAAGAGTTGGTCACGATCTCAGGCTCACGATGGGGCATCACATCACTCAAAATGTCGGCGCCAGAGAAAGCGCAAATGATAGCTATTAAATACAGCATGGTGTCCTCTGCCGGTGGCCGGCGCCGGCCGGAAGGAGGACCGGCGAGTTCCTTCCGGCGAGGAAGTAAGCTTAACACCACAATGGCAATAATGCATCCCAAAAGAATTACCTACCGAAAGGTGATAATTTAATTAGCAATTTTCCGAGCTAAATGGAAATAGAATAGGTAGGTAATATTGTATAGAATAGGTAGGTATACTACATGAAAATTTCCTTACTTTAACCGTAATTTATTGATACTTACAGATTTATATAAAATGTAATAAGTACCTAGTTTACATATACTTATCTGTCTGTTAGTGTGTGAAGAAAACTTATTTTTTAGGGTTCCGAACCAAAATGGTAAAAAGAAACCCTTAAGGTGCGACTCTGTCTGTCTGCCTGTCACAGGGGGATATTTCTAGAAGTAGGTACTAATGCTATCAACTTTAAATTTTGATGGCGTTTGCCCAACTATTTTGCAAATAAGAGAAAAACTAAACATTTACATTTTAGTTTGCAACAGGGACTGAAACGGGGTCAAGAAAACTCGAAGTGGGGCTACTAAGGCTTATGGGGTATCATATATAAAAGAGCACTGCTTGCACATTCTCAATAATTTTTTCTTCGGCCGCATGGTTTTCTACTTTTGAAGAAGAAAAATACACCCCCCCCCCCCCCCCCTTCCCCATCACAGGATCACAGGAAAAATAAAACAATGTCTATAAATAGTAAACTTTTCAGAAATCGTCAACAAAAATTACATTAGTTCCACTATCGGTCAAGAGATGGCGCTGACTTAAAACTGCAATATTCTACACCGCAAATTATAGCCTCGATACGAATATAGCCTCACCGATGAAAAAAATTTCACGTTTTATTTATACCTATTTATGATTTTACGCAACCCTCGCCTCGGTGCGCGACTCCGACTCGCTCTTGACCGGTAATATTTTTCTTGTTAAATTCACTCGTATATTATTATGTAGACAAGTTGCTCGTAGTAGGTTTAAGAACAGAGGCGAACATTAGGCGAAGCATAAATTGATGTTGTTTTTAACCGACTTAAAAAAAAAGGAGGAGGTTCTCAGTTCGGTTGAATTTTTTTTTTTTAATGTTTGTTTACCTCATAACTTTGTCAATTGTAAGCCGATTTTAGAAATTATTTTTTTGTTCAAAAGCATATAGTTACAAATTGGTCCCATTGTCATACGGTCAGGATCTGATGATTTATCGTTTATTAATGAATATTTCAAACAATTAAATGGAAATACATTCTTTCAGAAGAAAACTGTCTAAAAAAAGAACAAAAATACTTTTTTTTCTAGGTTTTCTTTTCAGGATTTTTTTCTTTCCCCCCCCCCCCCCCCCCCCAAATAGCTTTTCCTTCTTCGTCTTGACTTTAAACATCTTTTCTTTTTTTCTGCCTCCGCAGCATTTCTTACCCTTTCTTTTAATAAAAACTCTTCCCATTTTTATTATTTTGTTTTAATTTTACTATAGACTTTCTCTTTCTTGCTGCAGGATTCATGTTCATACACTAAAAAGCAAAGAAACCAAAACTAGATAAGCCTTTAAACCAAACTGACAAATGATATGCAATAAAAAATATGAAAAGGCAACGCAAAACATAATGAATAAAAAAATATACACTGTATAAAACAAAATAATAAAAAACACCATTTGTAAATAAACAAATACCTAAATCAACTTAAAAATGCTCGAATCCATGCACTTGAACTTTTGTCCCACCCGTCACTGTGACGCTCGGGACATACCTTTCAGTATCAATATTTCGATGCACTTTTATTTTTAATGTGTGATAATAATGCAGATTAGATTTTATTTTTTTTGGCTCAGGTGACATCTTCGCCGGAATGCCCCTAAAATACTAAATTTTACGGGCGCGATACGATTTCTTTAGCAATTTTCAAGTATTTGCGTCTGGTAGTCATCATCTCACGATGATGAGCTGGTGATGATTTAAGTTACCACTTGTAAAAATAAATAATTTGCTGTTTTTGGTACCCTACTCCCGGCAATACCATACTTTCCGACTTCAAAATTGGGTACTTGACTGAGTTTTTTTTATTGACTTAAAATGTTGTAACAACACAACATAGGTATTTATTTTCAAATATCTTGCATATTTTCAGCGATATAGAGCATCAAACTTTCTAATTAGACAAGGAGAGCGCTATAGAAACGTGACGTCACATTTCTATAGCGCCATACTCTCGCCATAGAAAATTTCGCTTTAGAAAGAGATAGCTAGAGTCACAATTAAGTAGCTCATAATTAGCTTGTTATAGGGTAAGAATGGGTATAACCGGTCACTTAAGGATAAATAATCACAAATCAATAAATAATCAACATTTACTAATAAAACTTTTCATTAATTACAGTTTATGTATTCTTCTTATATAATCACAATTGCTGAGATCAATAGATAATATATTTTTAGCATAATCAATATTTAAAAAAAAAGTAGCTTTGACCGGTATTAGCACCCATGGCAGGTAATACCAGTCACTAGGCTGGTAATACCGGTCACACTTTATTACGGCATAAGTCGCAAACATAGCCCTCTGCAGTATCACATCCTGAACAATCAGCGTGAGCCCAGCGACCACATAGCACACACCTATACCACAGTTCATTGTGTCGTCCGTTATCATCACAGATAACGCATTTATCTTGCAAGTCCTCATCAATGTCAGTATCATCCAGTATCATCATCTTCACGCAAGTCTGTCATTGCTATTTCTGAATTCGACGTACTATTGTCACTCGTATCCTTCTTTTGAAGTACTCTCTTCTTCATGTTCTATATCTATATGTTATGTACTATCATGTTCAAATTTAACTAGCGGGTATTACCGGTCAGCTTGACCGGCATTACACGCAAAGGAACATTTTCGAAAAAATATTTATATGTTAAAAACTCGTTGCGAGAAGTTAAAAATCAATTACTACTTAGAATAATAGATAATTACACTTGATAAATCACAACAAACAATGTAACAAACACGATTAAGCACACACTTACCTCTTATATTCAAATGTTGAAAATTTAGATCGATTTGGCGCAAAACCAACCGACGTTCGTCCACCCTCGATGAGAGCTGGGAATTGAGCGGGTGTCAGGTCAGTACAGCGTTGCCAACACGTGTTGTCAGAATTACCGTAAAATGCACCCCTAAATTACCGTACAGGATGGTTGTATGAAAAGTCGCTTTGCACCCCCCCCCCCCCCCCTAGGATTGTTGTAGTATTTCGAGTTCAGGCTCAAAACTAAGTATCGAGTACTAAATTATGTACTCAGGTATCGATATTTTTTGCAGGGATTACTTTAAATTAAGCCACTTTATAAAATTACCGTACGTTTTGTCGAAATTTCCCAATGCTTTTGAAATTACCGTACGGTTTTCGTACCACGATAGATTACCGTACAAGCCTTAAAAATACCGTACAAATACGGTAATTACCGTACGGTTGGCATCGCTGGGTCAGTACTCCGCCGCGGAATACGATCACACCATACACTTTGCATGTGTGCATGCGCATAAATTTAGTAATACGGCTAATATTGAAGTGACCGGTATTACCTCCTGACCGGCATTACCCGGTTTTACCCTAATACAGATTGAATTCCTTTTTTCACATTTGTTATTCAATAATATTATATTTCTGATTGTCATAATTAAATATCTACATTTCAACAACAGTCAAATACCCAATTGCGAAAAAATTGTGATCAAACGTTTGTATCGAATGTAAGTTCATGTGTTTACATTTTATACTATATTAGATCTTTTAGATATTTTATACTGAAACTTTTAATTTCTCTGATTTATAAGATAGTTGATGAGGATAATCTGAAAAGAAGAACTTGCGGTTATGATGATATATTGGTAAATAAATATTACCTTTGTGGTGCTGATATATGGATCCACTCTTTTGCGATCTTCTAATTATTAGCACTGGTGCAGGTAAGTGGAAAATAGAACGTAAATACTTATTCCATATTTTTTTTGCAAACCGTGTTTATTTTCTATGTAGTTTTTTTAATAAAAGTGGATTATGCCTTCGGAATCTATATCTTAGCATAATGCTGAAACTGCATTTGCTGTTTGTCAGCATAGTGCTAATAATTGGATCAAATCATGTTGATAATTTGGTTATCCTAGCATTTCATCATCTTTCCTTTTTCAGACCCCCCTAGTTCATTAAACCAAAGGAAGTAAATAAACCTAGTAAAAGAAAAAAATACACAAATGAAAACCAAGAAGAAGAAGAATAGAAGAAAGAAGAAGCAAGAGAATAGAAGAAGAAAATAAAATAAGTAATATATTTGATTGAAGATGTAGAGCAAGGACTATTCCTTTTTATTTTTATTTTTTTTACTGCTATACTTTATTAAGTGCAATTATGTTCCATAATAGTTGTACCTACCTATCTGCTGAGTAACTCTTGGGAGTAACTCTTAAAGTGCTGATAAATAATTAGGTCCTTCACCCTACCTAGTATAGTACCTATTATATTATCTGTGACCCTACTTACCTATATTTTAATCGCTAATGTTCAAGCCCACAAAAAGCTATCGTCAAATCTACAAAATCTTTTTGCAACACGGAAAACTTAATAGAGCGATTCTTACCATACCATCTTGGTTCTTAGGTACTTACTACATAAGTATTTATTAATTTGAATCGAATAAAAAAATACCTGCCTAGGTACCACGAGTTCGAACTTCGAAGCAATTAAAGTTATTACGTCGAATCGAATTCCTAAACGAGAAAAAATATCTTCCATTAGTTCCAATAGTTTATAATAACAATATAATTGTTCAAAAGTACATGAACAAGAAATGAAAAACTTTTAAAGCTTGTTTTTAGGGTTCCGTAGTCAACAAGGAACCCTTATAGTTTCGCCATGTCTCTGTCTGTCCCCAGTCTAGCTCATAGACCCTTAGTAAATAGTACAAAGCTGTAACTTGGCATGAATATACATATTAATCACGCCGATAAAGTGGTGAAATAAAATTCTGAAAAAAAATTTTTTTAGGTTACCTCCCCTACCTACACGTGAAGTGGGGATATAATTTTTTTTCTTGTCTACCCCATAGTGTGGGTTAACATTGGATAGCAATTTTTAAAATATTGCTGGTTTGTGAAAACAGTTTTTTGATTGAGGCATGACCGGCATGAGTCATGTGTCCCCACCCCCTGCCAGCCAAATGGTTGTTTTTGGATACGTGAAAAAATTCACGATAGTTGTACCTATGTATGACGATGTTAAAAGGAAAACTATCACAGCTAAGAAGGCTTTACAAGTTTTTGAGATATAACACATTTTCGAGAACAGCAAATATAACTTTGTAATTCATACGCACACTATGAAAAACAATGTTAAGTAGTTTTTTCTGACGAAAAATGATAGTGGTATTTTTACTAGGTGTAAGAACACGATACGTTAAGTATACCTATATATGTACCTAATCGATACGTTAAGAGGGTACGGAACCCTTCATGGGCGAGTCCGACTCTCACTTGGCCGACTTTTTTGTTTAAGATTACGTAACTTTTTTCTAGTGTTTACAGTTTTGGACAGACAGACGGCGAACGTTTCGTTTTTAACGGTTAACGTTTTCCACCCTCTAAACCTCAGCAATTAATTTTCGGTAGGGATGTTGTTGAAATGCATAAGCTGTACTTTTTTATATTTATCAGAGATTTTGAAATATTTTCACTTTAGTGATTTCATCTTGGATCATTCGAAGGATTTCGTACACAACAAAAAGTGCTGTACTTTTTTATATTTATCATAGATTTTGAAATATTTTCACTTTAGTGACTTTAGTGATTTCATCTTGGATCATTCGAAGGATTTCGTACACAACAAAAAGTGCCAATATTTTTAAATCTACAATGAATATATAACAAAACGTACAACCCTTGTTCTTATGCATTTCAACAACATACAGAAAATTCATAGCTGTTTGTTAAGGTTTAGAGGGTGGAAAACGTTATCGCCGTTTTTTTGTATGGAGACCGTTTGCTACACAATCCTCTTTCTTAAGAGACTAGAGGAATAAAACAAAACATGAGAAATTAATAGCTAAGTAAGGTAGAAGTGAGAATCAAATTACTTAAGTAGGTAGAGGCGTGATTTTGTCACTTTAAGGTTTGGATATTTTTTACTTTTTAGCGAATGGTTTCATAAATAGAGAACATGATTTATTAAATCATCAAAGAATATATAATAATGTGTCTCTACCACAGGTCTCTAGATACATAGGTTATTTTGTTAAGTTCAACTTATATTGATACTTTTCAGTTTCAGGAGGTAGGTACATTGTTAGGTAGCTAGGTATATCATGTCATTGTCTTACCCTTTATACCCTTATATCATTTAAGTAGTTACCTAGGTACTTGCTGGGGTCGGCGCAGTGGGTACCTAAACCCAAGTACCTACGTCTTTTTCTTCCGTCATGCAACCTCTCGTTTTCCTGCAGTCACCCCTTTCCATGCTGATGCAAAACATTTAGCAACCCGGTAAGTCTTTATAGTTATATTATACCTAGCTAGGTACCTAAACATATTTTAGAACGATAGGGAAGTCGACGACTAAGTTTACGATGCGTTATAGCAAAGGCCGGTGAATGTTCATTTATATTGCATTCTAATAATTCCGCGTTCTTCACGTGTGTATCTATTGCTCTATTAGCATAACAATTTGTTATTCTTTATTTGGCGCTATTCGTATCAAACACAAAACTTTCATATCAAACAAAGCATAGTGATATTCGACTCGACGCTATTTTTGCAAATTATTTTGCCTGCACATGTCATTACTTTCGCCTCCACATGTACTTATAGGTACAAATACTTAGGTAATAATAGATCTATAGAAACTGTCACAATTTTTAAATAAATAAGTACCTAGGTAAGTACCTACAATAATTTCTTCCTCGGGAACCTCGCTTTTCTTGCTAATATGGTTCATGAATCAGTATTTGAACTACCTAAACTTTTTTATTGTAGGTACTTTTTTCCTTTAGGTACTCGACACATTTTATATTTATTTTAGAACCGTAAGCTGCCGTATCCTTATTAAGTGCCTACCTAAAATAACCTTAGTACCTATAAGAATTAGGTACCTACACATCTCTTCTAAAATCGTAGATAATACGACTAAATACTACATCAACAAATTGTTTCATAGTTAAGGTAAACTAGCGTGTTATGTATAATAAATAAATAAAGTCTTCCTACTATCTATTTAGTTAGTTACCTTCATTACAAGTTAAAAAATAACTGCATTTCCGCTCTTATATTTTCACTATCTTAATAATAACAATAACATTGAAATAGTAGGTATAGGTACTTACTTGTTATATCTCTTTACTATCTCAACAATGGGTAACATACAGTAATTTACAGCCACAACACAATAAAGTCCAGTGATGGAAGCTTACAAAGTTACAGCGGTTTCAGAAACTTCGCGTTTGTTTACGCGGTTGTCATGGCAACGAGTACGGATTCAATATGGCGCACGGTGCGCGCGCGCCTCAGTGCACAAACGCAGACTGGCTGCGCTCGCGCCGGCCGCCGACCACCACCGCTCTTCGGAAAGCGAGAGGAAGAGCAGGCTCCAAGCAAGTTTTCGTTGAGCGAGGACAAGTGTGCTCGCGTCTAATAATCCACCATTGATTTGTATTCATATGAATAATATATTTTTTGTGCTTGTTAGCGCCGCACGTTTCGGGTGATTAACTTTATTGACGATAAATCAGTACCTATTATACTGCCATAAACGTAAGACAACCTTTGCCTTGCGTACTAAGTGACCCTGAAAAGGTGAGCAGAAATCTTACATAAGAATAATACGACCAGATGCAATATAAATGTCATGTAACTTTATTCATATCCGTACATACATTGTCTATAATTAAACTAATTAATACACGATATTTACTTTACCACCGAGAAAATACATAAGTAAATCATCGCTCTAATTTCAGTACTTGATTATTCAAATGTTTAATTAAAGTAAACATGATTGTTATATCAATAATAAACATTAATGTTCTTATTACCATTTACGACAGATGTTATCTCGCATAAAAATTATCAGCTAGCTACTAAATATAATTATAATGAAATAAAAATAAATCCATTTCATACAAAAAAGTTCCCGTCTTGGGCAGATCTTATGAGAATTGATGAGGGTTAATGAATGAAATGGTGTACAAGTTACTAGCTACGACAGTACATGCTACATAAAATGTTGGCTAAGTAACAATAGTAAATAATGCCAGGTACAAAAATTATAATTTAATTAAAACAAATGATATGATGCATTCTTGTAGCGTTCGGCACAAACAAGCGCGAATCGCGGGGTTTATTGTACACTAGAAACATAATAATGCATTCAGTATGCGATCGCTAATAATGCCAAAACCATAATAAATAAATCAAATCTTGGAATGGAATTGACTTCTTAATACAAAACCGAAAAGCGAAATCCCATAATTTTAAGAGAAATTTTAAAGGACATGGTTTAATGTTTTTTTTGTGAATGCTATATTAGGCTCTAAGCGTACAATGTTAATTAAAATATCACTTAACTAAAAGAACAGTGAAAGCAAAAAGATTACAAGCAACAAACTGAACAAACACTTTTAAAATTCACAGACGTTAAGAATTCCTACAGGGTTAACACAATATCAACAACAGTTCTACTATTTTTACAGTGTTATGGCAACCATACACGATCATGTATGGTTGCCATTACTTGTAAGATGGTATATCTTTATCAATCCATTTACTTTACACAATCAATGGTTTAATTATAATAACTTACAATCTGATAAAATTTACAACCTTAATTTAGTAGAATTAATATTTATTACAACAACAACTATGTAGCACCATTATTATCGAAATTTATAATAATTAAATAGTAGACTGCTTAGATAGTATTTACAACTTGATCGAAACACTTTGCCACAAACTGTTCTTTTTCGTCCAACTTTCTGACGTCATTGGTCAAGTGACGAGTTAGCATAGCGTCTTGGAGCGCAGTCAGAGCTTCAGATGTGAATCGTTTGCCCTTGAGTTGAGTGATCACTGAAGCTTCGCCGTGGAATCCGGATTCGATGAGCCCACGGGGGATGTTAAGGGTTACGTCATCGATAAGACCTTTGACGACGGTCATGTTGATGGCAAGCTCCTGTGTTGCGCCGTAGACCTTGGACGGCGCCAGCAGCTCCGAAGGCACGGGGAAAGTGCGGCTGACCGTGAAGTCCGGAGTGCGACCGAAACACCAGTCCCACCCTTGGAGTTCGCTCTTTAATTCAGCCAGACCTATAGCAAAAAATCTTTCATAATCACAAGTCGTAAAGCGTACAATATGTCAGACAACAATTTTATCATCTTTATATTGCGCCGCGATAAAGTAACAGAATTCAGTAAAATTCCACAGCGAATAGTCGCGATATACTTAGTTTATGAAACTTTGCCCTCTTGATAAAGCTGTTGCCTTATAATTTATTTCGCTAACTACATAAATAATGTTATGTTGCCATACTAATTGACGGCACTCAAATAGCAACCTTGATAACGTCAAACACATCATGTTGATACGTGATTATAATGTTAATTAAAATGTACAAAATATCACGACTTACTGAATCAAGTAGTACTTCAGTTAGGTATACTAGTAGTAATTTTATAGTGACACTGATTTAATTCAAATTTAAAAGCGATCGAGTCGAATTTCGCATCTTCATTAGCATTGCATTCCTTCAAGCCCGGGAAAATGAGACACAATAGATTTTACAGTGTTCTCTGGCCCCATTCGGCCAGGCCGGTGGGCGTCAATGGGTAATTCTTGTCGTTTAAATTTAGAGGCGGAAGGCGCTACTAAAAATTATTTTGAGTTACGTACCAGGGAACCATTCCTCAGTAGGGTTGATGAACTGGAATCCTCTCTGCTTGGAGATCATGTTCTGGCCGCCATCTTCCAAATGGAGCGCTGGATTGCGCAAGTACTCGTAGCCGACGGCGGTCTGCAGGCTGTCCACCGTCACGCGGTTGTCGAGCTCCACCAGGTTGGCCACGGGCGAGGGCGTCGACGCCGTCGCGGTACTCTGTATGCCATGCTAAATAGAATTAAAAATGTTCTTAACTCATAAATGGAGGGAAGAGGAAAGGTTATTGTGTTAGTGACAAACGGTCAATTAGTTTTCTTTGCTCTTACAAAACTTGAATTATCTATTTATTTCTATAAGAAAATCAATCTGTAATGAAGCTGCTGACATACAAATACATAATGTTAGTATCTGTCTTGAAAAAGTTTATCAAAATCATGAATTTTCTTTATCATCTGCCATTTTAATGTATTCACTGCTGGTTTTAATGTATTCACTGCTGGGGCAGACTCTTCTTGCAGATGAGTAAGGAAAACTTTTATCATGCTTTATGCTACTAATTTGTGAATTGAAAAGTGCAAGTTCGGACACTATTCGATCATGAATATAGAAATAGAACTTTCATGTAGCAACAATGCATTTATATGCTAACAACTATGCACTTTGATAAACAATGACTCAACAAGCAATGTGGTCTTTGACATCCCTGCATAATGTAAAAAAATCAATTACCTATTCTAACCTTATGCAAGTGTTCAAGAATATAATTAAAATATTAAACTATGAATTAGGGACATAACAGAAAATTATATTAAAGAAGTTGTTCTTTTTGTTATCCCATAAGTCTAATATTTAGTCATCAAAAGAAATTCATAAGTCCACAGAACATAGGTTCAAAACAAGTTTTTATTTATATTGGCTATTCAATACAAATACCTCTGTTGACTAGGCATGGCAAGACAAAGCCAAAAAAATACTACTAAAAATTATTGGACCTGTATGTTCCTTGGACATTTTGATTCTTTCTATGACAGAATAATAACCATAGATTTATAGGATATCAAACAGAACAACTTGTACATAAAAAAATACACAGATATAAAAGTTAATAATAACCAGTCCAATAGGCTTTATAATACAAACCTCTCGTTTTGCCAAAGCGCTTTTGAGATCAGATTTGTTAGCGTTGACTAGTAGAGTGCAGTGATGATATCCTGTCAAATGGCTCAATCGTGAAGCAGTTCCCGAAATCTGATATTAATGCTAAGGAAAATATTTGGGATAAAATTGTGCAAATAATATTTTAATGAAAATTTTAGGTTATAAAATTATGTAACTTTCAAACTTTGGTAAAGGATACTTTATATTTATCTCTGACAAGGAGGTCTTGACGCTCATTGATGGTAGACTTGATTCCAAAGCCCCTGTACAGAGCTCTCTTGATGAGCTCCAAGTTGTACTTCCTGTCATACCTCTCACGGGGTGTGAAGAATGTGATGTTCAGGTTTCCCCGGTCATGGTAAACAGTACCACCACCACTGTTACGTCTGGCCAAAGCTATGTCCTTTTCAGCCAGAAGAGGTACATTGGTTTCCAGCCAAGGGTTCTGGTGCCTTCCAATGACAACACAAGGGTCATTTCTCCAGACCATCATCACATGGTGCTTGGCAAAATCCATGTTACGGTACATCCAGTCTTCCAAGGCCAGGTTGGTATAAATGTCCGTTGATTGAGACATGAAGACAGACTTTGTGATCTCCCCCTCTGCCGGTAGTTCTCGCTCCTTTTTATTTACAGCAGACAAGGCCTTGCCCATGGTGGCAAGGTTACGGGCACTCGTTCTCCTGGTGAGGCCGACCACAACACAAGCACTGCTCATGGCGATTTTCTTCATCATTGCTTGAGCCATTTTAGTTAAGTTTTACTGATAAGTAATATAATAACTGAAACTTTTCTGTATGAACTTTTTATAAACTATTATTATTAAGCGTGAATTAGTTTATTCTACTTAGAACTATAACAAAAAATAACAAAAGTCCATATACTTATAATTGTTTAGTTCTCTAATGCTTCATACAGCAACAGGCGTCTGTGTCAGCCGAAGAGAGGGAGATCAGATATTCGTGGAGTGCGATTGTCTGATGCAGCCACTTCCAAGTTTGGTGCAGGGAGTTAATTCGATACCGAATACCCAAACAGTCTCGACAGTCACTTGGCATTCCTCCTCTTGGATACAGGATGAAAGAGAAAATCACAAACGATTAAAAACTAACACTTTCGATCTTATAACAGCGAAATAAATTTATTGAAAACGAAAGAAACTTCAAAGATTAAGAAATTATATCACTCAAGAAGCTACACCGTGCATGAAGGCGCGACGCTATCTAAACGAGTTACAACATTTCTTCTCATTTTATTAGCGCTGATAATGATAAGCGGGACGGGGAACTAGGAGGTCGAGCGCGAGGGCATACGAAGTTCACTCGAAGCAAACAAATAACGTGATAAGGAACACGAATACGCCACGCGCAACGGAACTTTATCTACCATTAGTAAACATACCAAAAAGAGTGAACATACCGCCCGCCACTGGGAACTACTTGATAACGAAAACGCTCACAAATCTCGTGAAAACATTTCAAGTTTTTATAAATTATAAATATTCCGTAGAATTTTTATTAGCTTAGCAATGAAAATTCTAAAATAATGCTGGTTTTCTAAAAACCCAAAAAGAGCAAAAATAAATAACTGACACGAAAATGACAAGACAGACAGACATCACGACATCACATTTTTTTTTTTTTTTTTTTTTTTAATTTATTACTTTAACGGCCTTGACATATGCCATACAGCCAAATCTAAAATTACATATTCTTATATTAGCTAAAAACTTATCTATTACAATATTAATAACTATAAATTAGTGCGAATACTTAAACATAAACTAACAAACTTAAAGTATTACAAAATGTTCAGATAAAGTTAAACGTGGAAACTATGAAATCGTAAATGCATTCGTATGTTTCTTCTTTTTGTAGCAGCGATGGCAAGAGGCGGGGTATATCTTCATTTTTGTAAATCTTCATTAGGCCATCCACTAGCAGCAGTCGTTGAATAGAGAAGGCAGGACAGTGAAGAATCAAATGATCCAAAGTTGCTATTGCAGAATGACAGTGTTCACATTCGTCCGAGGTGGTAAGTTTAATTCGTTTTAAGTGTGCAGGGAACTTTCCGTGACCAAATCGCAGTCTGTTCAGAGTAGTTATAAATTTTCTCGATGGCGAATTCCATTTGAAATACCACGGTTTGGGAGGTAAACTTCTTTGTATTTGTGCATACCAAGCGCCTTTGTGTTCTTTAGTATTTGCCCAATCTTCGTTCCAGTTGATGTACATTCGGGACTTTATAACTGTAAAGTAATCTGTCATGGGAACCGATGGCATTGGATATGAAATGTTATTGTTAGGGTGCTGAATCTTCATTAATCTGTCAACTGTTTCATTGCCTGTTATTCCAGAGTGCGATGGAACCCATATAAATTCAATTCTTATTTGTTGTCCAGTCTCTTGCATTAATTCTCTAATTTTAGTGATGTAAATGTTATTCTTGTATGAAACATGTATATTCTCCAGACAAGTGAGAACACTGAGAGAATCAGTTACTATCAGAAACTGTTTATCGCCTCTAATTCCTCTGATATATATCAAAGCGGTATAAATGGCATAGGCTTCTGCTGTAAATATTGATGCATTCTTATCCAGCATAAAACATCTTCCAAATTTAGCTCTAGAATCATAATATGCAGCTTTAGTACTTTCTTCAGTTTTAGAACCATCTGTATAAATTTTACGATGCCCAGACTTTTCATTATTTACATACTCTACAAATTCAGCATTATTAGCTATTCGCTTAGAGCAAACACTGGGAGTAGTAGTTTGAATCTGTAATGTACTCAAATCCCATTTATCACTATGGTCAATGTATTTACATATCAACTTTAATTCATTTATATGTTCACATTTTAGTATATTATTGGTTTCATACATATTTACATACATTTTATTAGCTAAAATTTTAATATAAAATTTCTCGATTAAATATTTCATTCTTACAAAAATGGGAGGAATACCTGATTCTATTTCTAAAGAATTTATTGGCGTGGAACACATGGCCCCTGTAATTAATCTTAATCCTCTGTTTTGTATTACTTCCAGTTTGCGATACAAATAATGGCATATATATTTTCCATAAACAATGAGTCCATAATCATAATGACTTCTCACTATTGCTTTGTACAGAACATTCAATATTTTAGGGTCCATACCCCACGTAACACTAGCTAGATGCCGCATTATATTTACAGACTTTTGCATTTTATCAACAGTTTTATATACATGTGAGGCAAAATTTAGTTTGGAATCAAAAATTATTCCAAGAAATCGTTTTTCATCTACAATTTGAATATTTACAGAATTATATGCAATATTTACAGAATTAAAATAATCATTTTTTCTACTAAATATCATGACAGAACTTTTAGAGGGATTGATATCTAATTTAAGGTGACCTCTATAATACAAATACAATTGCTTTAATGATTCATTTAAAGTTATTTCAGCTTGTAATAAAGTTTTGTTTGTAGTATACAACACAATATCATCTGCATATTGTAGCATGGATAATCCAGAGAGCGATACAAATTTATGTATGTAAGCCGTATATAATAAGTATAACAATGGAGATAGAGTTGCTCCTTGTGGTACACCTTTAAATGCATTTTTGGGACCAAATAAATTGTTGTTGAACTTAATATATACAGAACGCGAGTAGAAGAAATCAAAAATCCATTTGCAGACTTTACCGGGAATATTAAAGCTGTGTAGTGTTTCTACTAAAATAGATAAATCTACGTTGTCAAAGGCACCACTTACATCTAGAAAAGCACAAATTAAATAATTGTTATGATTAAAACTTTCCTGAATATCACCGTTAAATTTCAAAATGCTATCAATCGTACTGCGGCCTTTGCGAAAACCAAATTGATCATTAGGTATTATCGATCTAGATTCTGCATACAATTCTAATCTAGTTTTTAACATGTTTTCAAAAATTTTGCCCATACAAGAGGATAAAGAGATTGGACGATAAGAATCAGCAAACCTTGGGTCTTTTTCTGATTTCAAAATAGGAACTACAGCAATAGCTTTCCATGGCTCTGGTACTAAACCGTTAACCCATAAACTATTGAAAATATGGAGAAGAATGTACTTTGCTGCCAAGTCAAGTCGTTTTATTAAAATATAAGGAATATTATCAAGTCCAGGACTTGATGTATCTTTCTTTTTATTCAGAGATAAATTGAATTCAGCTTGTGTAAATGGAGCGTTAAGATGATTGTTGATTTCATTATATTCAAATATATTACCAAGATGTTCGGAGTCTAAATGTGTTGCATCTGGAGCTATCTTATCGAAAAAATCTGGTATGAATGAATCATCTCTATGCTTAGGAGAGGTATTTTTTCGATTAAAAATTTTAACAAATTTCCATATTTTACTTATTGGCGTATTCCTATCAAAGTTAGAACACAAGTTTTGCCAGCTGAGACATTTTTGTTGTTTAATTATAAGTTTTTTGGCTGCGTCTAATTTTTTATATAGTATATAATTTTCTATAGTTGGATAGCGTCTGTACATATGTAGAGCAAGTTTTGATTCTTTGACCGCATCACTGCAGCATTCATTCCACCATGGCATTGGCTTATGAAATTTAGATGTATGATTGTTACAATCAATACTATTATTTACTTTATGTACAGGTATAAATTCATTTCTTAATTCGTTAAGTAATATGCAAAATTCATTATAAGCTTTAAGAGGGTCTTGTTCATAATCAATATTGTTAAAAAGAGTTCGAGATTTTTTCATGTAACCTGACCAGTCTGCCCTTTTATAAAGAAATTTTTCTTTAGCTTCGGAATTTTCAGTAACATCGTGATCAATTTCTAATGTGACTATTGTAGGAAAATGATAGCTTCCCAGAGTATCATCGGTGTGAACAGACCATTCAGCCGATGGTGCAAGGTTAGGTGACACAAAAGCAATATCAATAGCGGATGCCAATTGGTTAGGACGAGGAAGCGTCGTAGTATGCCCATTGTTTAATATGTACATATTAAGTTCATCCAACATATCATAAATCTGTATACCTCTAGGCTTATCAGTAGAACACCCAAATGCTGTGTGATGGGCGTTAAAATCACCCATCACTAACAAAGGGGTTGGTAAAGACTGAATACTGTTTTTTATCATATTTACAGGAAAACGACCGCTACGTGGAGGACAATATACACCGAGGATTGTTAAAGAACTATTAGTAGAAGTTTGTACGTTAATAGCTATCATTTGTATTTTTTCAGTACTAGGAACGGCAATTTCTGAACATCTAATATTATTCCTACATAAGATGGCAACACCACCATAGCCATTAGCACAATCTTTTCTAAATATTTTGTAACCTCTAAAATTAATGATATCTGTTTGTTTAAGCCAAGTTTCATTTAATACACATATATCAACTTTCAGGGAATTAAATAATTCATGAAGAAAGGGAATTTTAGGTTTAAGGCTTTGAATATTGTGCTGTATAACTACAAGTGAATTACTATCCATTATTTGAGAATTTTTTTATAAACATTTCCTTAATTGTAGAGGTATTAATAGGAAGGCTGTTATCCTTGTTTGCAAACATTAATAATGTATCAATTATAGCAGTAAGTATCTTTTCATTGTTAATGATATCAACAAAAAGATTTGTATCTTTACTTTTTCCAGTGGTTTTGGTGTTCTGTATTGGCTGAGGTTTACCAGTTGCCTTAGCATAGGACTTGTTCAGGTTCAGTGCAGGAAAATAAGACCCTAAGGTGTGTTTGTTCATTATTTTATTTTTATTTTCATTAATTTTTTCTTGTTTCACTGGACAAGTCCTTGCCACGGCAATATGGTCACCTTTGCAGTTAATGCAAAAGGGTTTGTCTTGATTTGTACAATCTTTATAAGAATGTGGTTCTGAACATATTGAACACACTATGTTACGTTTACAAAATTTGGTAGTATGACCAAAACCCATACATTTATAGCATTGCATTACCGGCCTAATATATTCATTTACAGGTACTATACAGAGACCATAGTTTACATGCTCAGGAAGCATATTACCTGCGAACGTCACTGATACTGTCTGGAGTGGAATAATTCCATCTGGAGTCCTCTTAGTGAATCGTCGTACTGCTAATATCTCCTGTGAACTGATAAGTTTATCAAAAAGGTGCTTGCAACTGAGATCAACTGGAATGAACTTGATGACTCCTATGCATTCTGAGGTGGAAGCTGGAATGAATGCTCTAATATCATGAGATGCCAAAAAAGAGGAATTAGTAAGAAGAGAGTTAGCGTTCTTCGCATTATCAAATATAATAGCATACCGCAATGCATTAACTCTTTTTATTTCCTTTACTCCCTTATTGTAGCGACTGAAAATGTTATTAAGATATATTGGGTCCTTGTTACCAAACTTGACTGAGTCATTCACACTCTGAATATAAACAGGGAAAACTGTTCCTGGGGAATTTTCCGGGTAGTTCCTTATGTGATTCTTCTTATAGTAGGGCACATGTTTGGATTCATCATCATCATCAGAAAAGTCGGTCACTGGACCTGCTTTTCTCTTCTTGTTCCCGCGATTGGGATCGGTGCCTCCACTATCGGAGCCCATTTTTTAAACGTTTGAAATGAACTTATGCAAAACTTGGCGTGTAATTACTTGGAAAAAAGATTTTTCGCAAATAATAAAATAAATCAAACCTCCCGCCTAAAGGTTTTTCACGTCATTCCGACATCACATTCACATGACAATGACATTAACTTGCCAGTGTTGCCATTGCCATACTGGCCATACTGTAGTGTAGGGACTTAAAATCTGTACATCCGTTAAGAAAATCGGTACAAAATCCGTACGTGCAATATCGCTCCGTATGAAATCCGTACACAATGAGCGATTTTCTGAGAGGCCATTTAAAAAAAAAAAGCTTCCAATTGCTTCACTAGATGGCGTTGAATAAGTATGTACATGTCTATGGTATATTTTGGTATGAAACATATTTAAATTAATTACTTTTTAAAAAAACCCAAAGGAAACTAATAATATATTAAATAAGTACTACTATGAGGAACAGAAACGAAATAGGTAAATTTAAAGATTTAGGTAAATAAATAACATCTGTCTGACGTTCCGTTTTACGTAAAAAAATCGCGTCAAAGTAAAATTTATAACGTTCCGTTCCTTCTAACTGCATAGGTGGGACAGCGCCATCTAGTGACTGAGCTTTCAGAAAATCGCCCATTAAATTTAAAAGCGAAAAGTTGTTTACTTCAACAGCCTTACATACTAGAATGTTATACAGAGTATACACATCTGTAGGCCCCCTACAAGGTGGACTGACGATGGGGGCTACTGGCTAAGAAATCTGGATATGGGTATGGGCTTCAACTGTCATTTGAATTCCTTATTCTGATAGATTTTTGCCGCTTTGTTCTGTTGAATGTTGCTAGCTAGTTATCGTTATACCCGACGTCACAAAACAAGGAACTGATAGAGGCTATTTTCTTTATCAAATTGACTTAAAGTTCCCAAAAATGTATGAAGTTCATACCCATAAAGTTACGCGGTAGCCGCCCAGGGGGGCTACCGCGTAACTAGCTAGCAACGTTCAACAGAACAAAGCAGCAAAACTCTATCAAGATAAGGAATTCAAATGACAGTTGAAGCCCATACCCATATCCATATTTCTTAGCCGGTAGCCCCCCAGGGGGGCTACCGCGTAACTTTATAGGTATGAACTTCATACGTTTTTGGGAACTTTAAGTCAATTTTATAAAGAAAAAAGCCGCTATCAGTTCCTTGTTTTGTGACGTCGGGTATAACGATAACTAGCTAGCAACGTTCAACAGAACAAAGCAGCAAAAATCTATCAAGATAAGGAATTCAAATGACAGTTAAAGCCCATACCCATATCCATATTTCTTAGCCGGTGGTAGCCCCCCGGGGGGGCTACCAAGTAAAGCTAGAAACACATTTCGCTGGCGCAGCGCAGCGCAGCGTCGACCCGGGTGTGCACACTTTACTAGAGTGGCGCAGCGTTTCCTGACGAAATTTTTGATCAGTGTCAATCGAGTCGTTGCCGAGCTAACATCTGCATTATGTTTTCTTCTAATTTTGAAAACAATTTCTGTTCTTACTTGAACATATTAAATCCAAAAAAAAATATGTTGATGATTACGATGATAATATGATGATGAATGAAGACGAGATGCAATTTATATCTATACTAATACTAAAAATAGATACACTTTGTTTGTTTGTAATAGATAAACTCAAAAAATACTGAACCGATTTTAGAAATATTTTGTGTAATTTATTTTCAAATCAGAATTATACATTATTTTTGTTATAAAATTAAAAAGTATAGTGTACTAAAAACACTTTAATACTGTTTTAACAGTATAATTAACAACCCTACATGATAATGAATTGGTGACTCTTCTAAACAAAAAAAATATTTTTTAAATTGGCCCATTATTGACGGAGAAATCGGAGAACATAAGTAGTAAAAAGCAAAATGCAGAGCTGCGCTGCGCAGTCCGCTACCGAGCCATCAGACGATACAATGCTAGAAAGTGGTGGGGGGCCTGGCGCAATCGGAGCCGAGCGGATACGCTGCGCTGCGCTGCGCTGCGCCGCGCTGCGCTAGGGAAATGTGTTTCTAGCCATACTAAATGTATGAAACCGATCGCGCTGCGCTGCGCTGCGCCAGCGAAATGTGTTTCTAGCTTTACTTTATAGGTATGAACTTCATACGTTTTTGGGAACTTTAAGTAAATTTTATAAAGAAAAAAGCCGCTATCAGTTCCTTGTTTTGTGACGTCGGGTATAACGATAACTAGCTAGCAACGTTCAACAGAACAAAGCAGCAAAAATCTCAAAAAAGTTCATATCCATAAAGTTACCTACGCGGTAGCCCCCCAGTGGGGCTACCGGCTAAGAAATATGGATATGGGTATGGGCTTCAACTGTCATTTGAATTCCTTAACTTGATAGATTTTTGCTGCTTTGTTCTGTTGAACGTTGCTAGCTAGTTATCGTTATACTCGATGTCACAAAACAAGGAACTGATAGCGGCTATTCTCTGTATAAAATTGACTTAAAGTTCCCAAAAACTTATGAAGTTCATTCATAACCATAAAGTTACGCGGTAGCCCCCCAGGTCAAGGTCGCGGGAAGCCGCTGGAGATATTTTAGTTCTTTATAATTACTTACTTCAATTTGTTTGACCAATTAGACGAAGAAAAAGAGAATGTCCCTAGAAAAAGTTTGTAAAAAACGCGCAGCCTTTTCCGTTTACATACAGTGAATTTAGATGTCAATATAGATTAACAAAGGTGTATGCTAGAAATATAAGAGATTTGATTAAAAAAGATTTTAAAAAAAGACGCAAGAGGATGTGGGATTTCACCTGAGTTGCAGGTGCTCACTGCACTGAGAACCTGGGCTCCTCGTCAGGAACTACAAGATGATGCAGCGGAACTCATGGATTGAGTCAGCAATCTATAACTTATATTTGCCGACGGGTTGCAAAAGCTTTAGCTAGCAAGGCTACAAATTTTATTTACATGCCCTCTAGTATGGCAGAACAAGAAATTATTTCTGGCCTTCGCCAGATATGTGGCTTCAGGAATGTTATTGGTGCAATCGATTGCACAGTACATAAAAAGAAAGGTTGGAGGTGATTTTGGACAGTATTACGTTAATCGTAGAGGATTTTACTCAATGAATATGCAAATAGTATGGTGACGCATCCCTTGTGTATTGTTGACGCACGCGGTTTTGAATACTCAAAGCGCACGCGGCACGGTACCGGCTGTCAAACAAACTGCGTGCGTTCAAAATTTGGCAAATAAACATAGCTAGCTATAATAATGTTCCGATTCATCAATTGTATGCAATATAAAATTAAAAAGTAGACTGAAACATATATAATTATTAGTTTCAAACCATTTTTGTTCTCTAAGTCATGAAATAACATACTTTCATTCAAATATTTCATTCACTAATGAGCAATACAAATTTATTGAACAAAGTTTTAGAACGTCTCTTTGTTGATGTTGCCAGTGAATGAAAAAACCTTTTGTGTACGAAGGGTATAGTTACACAACCTTTATACAACGTCTAGTAGTCAAAACGGTGCGTAAGTCTTATACGACCTTTACACAATGTGTAACTATACACGCGGTTAACCAGTGATTAACATTTTTTTATTAGTAAGACCGTAATAATACTAGCTAGTAGTGCTAGTACTAGTGGCCACCCGCGTTAATACCCACTTTGTACGCATGAAATTCAGACATATACATAAATCTTTGCCAAATTTCATGAAAATTGGTTCAGTCTGAATTTTTCCAGTATCTACTCACTAGGACTTTTCTAACGGTACCTGAACCATATTTTTATGCCTGATTATTATATTTAACCCTTGGCGTGCCTGGTGGGTAAAAATCACGCGGCGTGCGTGCCTGGTGGGTCTGACGGCGGACCCATTGTATAAAAATATGTTTGTAATAAAAGATAGATTGTTTTAAGATTTTTATTTATATTTATTAGTTTATTCAATCATGTTTTATATGGAATTAAATAAAGAAGCAAATAACAGTAAATTTTCACTCCTTATATAAAACAAATAGTCCTATAGTAACTGCGGCTGCGGCGCGCGCCGCAGTCACCCGGCCGGAGCAGTCGCGAGCACATGCATGCCGGCTGCGCATCCACAGCCCTCACGGAGCGTCGTGTGCTTGATAACAGAGCGGTGCGAGATAAATTGCTAAGCACAAATTTTGATGAGCTCTTGTCAATCGACTGTCCGTTACGACTTTACGAGGCCGTTGAACAGACATTTAAAAATATATATGATAATTGTTATAAAACTGTTAATTATGCTAATAAAAGAAATAACTATAGTTGGATTACAGAAAATTTAAAAAATATGTTGCATGAAAGAGACCTTTTATTTCGAATATGGAGTAATGATTCGAAAAACATGATTAAACGCTTGAACTATACCAAATACACAAATAAATGTCATAAAATAATAGTAAAAACCAAAAATGAATATGATAGACAGAGTATATTAAGATGTAATAATAATATAAAGTACCTAGTTTCAATGTTCGTCTAAACATCGAATTGAAAGTCCATCAGCGCCTCTGGTAGACATTGCAGGAACTAATTTCATACTACATACGTAGGTACGGTCGCCAGCACATCGGGTTGTTTCCTAAAAGAAATAATAAAAATATTTTCATAGAACTTATAACACAAACATTGAGTAGCAAATAATACCAACCAACTTAAAACATCACTGTGTGCAATTTTTTTCCTACAACTAGCAACACAAAATTCAAATTATTTGTTTTTTGTCGATTTACGTACAGAAAATGTCATAGATATAGTATATTAAATGAAGAATATGTGAGTACATGCCAGTGACTAGGGCGACCGCCCGCGTAGTTACTTTGTGCCAGTGATTACATACCTTTGATCACTATTTTTTGTTATTCTGAGTTGCTAAAACACTTATTTATAGTGCAAACAGTCATTTTGAATTATTTTTCGCGAGCTGTGTTCGACATAACGTGACCTTGAGCACTGCCAGCGCCAGACCTTGAGAACTGAACCAGGGGGGCTACCGGCTAAGAAATCTGGATATGGGTATGGGCTTCAACTGTCATTTGAATTCCTTATTCTGATAGATTTTTGCTGCTTTGTTCTGTTGAACTTTGCTAGCTAGTTATCGTTATACCCGACGTCACAAAAAAAGGAACTGATAGAGGCTATTTTTTTAATAAAATTGACTTAAAGTTCCCAAAAACGTATGAAGTTCATATCCATAAAGTTACGCGGTAACCCCCAGGGGGAGCTACCGGCTAAGAAATCTGGATATGGGTATGGGCTTCAACTGTCATGTGAATTCCTTATTCTGATAGATTTTTGCTGCTTTGTTCTGTTGAACGTTGCAAGCTAGCTATCGTTATTCCCGACGTCACAAAACAAGGAACTGACAGCGGCTATTTTCTTTATAAAATTGTCTTAAAGTTCCCAAAAACGTATGAAGTTCATATCAATAAAGTTACGCGGTAACCCCCCATGGGGGCTACCGGCTAAGAAATCTGGATATGGGTATGGGCTTCAACTGTCATTTGAATTCCTTATTCTGATAGATTTTTGCTGCTTTGTTCTGTTAAACGTTGCTAGCTAGTTATCTTTATACCCGACGTCACAAAACAAGGAACTGATAGCGGCTATTTTCTTTATAAAATTGACTTGAAGTTCCCAAAAACGTATGAAGTTCATATCCATAAAGTTACGCGGTAGCCCCCCTGATATGGCTAAGTTTTAGTTGCGCGTTTTTCGTGCTTGCTATAGGTTTCTAGGTGTTATTATTCTAGGTTATAACTCATATAAATAAAGGCGATTATAAACCGAAACCATTTTGTGTTTTATTTAATAAAAGTTTGCATTACTTTTAAGAACATACCTAAATAAAAATAATAAATATAAATAATAATTCTATGGGGGACAAACAGGAATAAAAAAGTTTGATCTGTCCCCCTAATACCGATAGGGGGACAGATAAAACATTAAGGAGGTGAATAAAGTTCGAACTGTCCCCTCATCGGTAACAGGGGGACAGCTCAAACTTTTATGTCCATTCTGTCACCCCATGGGGATATTTCATACAAACAAAATGTTAAAATTTATTAATTGAAACTGAACTCTATCTGGTCATGGCTCATTCTCCTTATTCATCCATAAGGAAGGCCAGTGCCCCAGCAGTGGGGACATTAAATGGCTGATGATGATGATGATGATGAACTCTATCTGTTTGACATAAGTTTAAATTTGATTTAAAGATATTGAAACCTGACTGCTGTCACAGCTGCTGTGCTGGCGACTGTACTATAGGTATCCACCTACTCTCGTATAGATAAACTATATTGAATGGAGCATATTTTCCAAATATGAACTATTTATTTTAGCAAGCTTATTTATTAAAAATAAAACAGGCTTACTTTTAAAAACATCATATCCGAGAAATACGCTCTATTAAATACTTAAAATTCTTAAGAAACGAACTTAATTAAATTAAAATGAAGCGGCAGAATCTTATTTTATTTATTATTTATTTCAATAATTTTTACATTTGATAAGGAATATCAAAGTATAACAAATTGAAGATTTACACGAATAACACTCAGACCCAGGCAAAATGCTTACATAGTTGTTTACAAACATGTCATACGTTGGCAGAGGCTGTATTATGTTAGTTACTTACCAGGGGGGCTACCGCGTAATTTTATGGATATGAACTTCATACGGTTTTGGGAACTTTAAGTCAATTTTATATAGGAAATAGCCGCTATCAGTTCCTTGTTTTGTGACGTCGGGTATAACCATGAAGTTTGACTTAATACTCTGAGGTAACTGGAGCTCTCACCCTGAATAAAAAAGTGTCGCCAGCAAATTTGACATTTATGTATGTAGTGGCTGTCAGCTGTCTCATATGACCATACGTATTTTTTAAAAGTGTAGGTGAGACGGAAGACAGCCACTGTGTTATTTGTGGTATTCAAAAAATTGTTCGTACTGCACGCTCCAGTTACCTCAGTATTAAGTCGAGCTTCATGGGTATAACGATAACTAGCTAGCAACGTTCAACAAAACAAAGCAGCAAAAATCTATCAGAATAAGGAATTCAAATGACAGTTGAAGCCCATACCCATATCCAGATTTCTTAGCCGGTAGCCCCCCCGGATAGTTAAATCCAAAAATACACAGGAACGGCACTATTTCGATTATTTAAAACAACAAACACAACACACAAAGCGTCTTTATCGCAACAGAGAATAGAATATATAAGAATATATATTATATCACCATACTAGCCAGATGATAACAATCACAAATCACAAACAGTTAAAAAGTAAAAACGACACAACTTTTTGAGAGAAAGATTCTTCTTGCAAGTCAGTGATCTTGATAACGGAAGAGGAATTATCTCAACTCGACGTAAGATAAGAAACAAACTCAAAACAAGAGCAAGTCAACATGCGTACCAGCCAAAGAGCATGTAATCACTAAATGGTACCAGGGGGGCTACCGCGTATTTTTATGGGTATGAACTTTATACGTTTTTGGGAACTTTAGGTCAATTTTATAAAGAAAATAGCCGCTTTCAGTTTCTTGTTTTGTGACGTCGGGTTTAACGATAACTAGCTAGCAACGTTCAACAGAACAAAGCAGCAATAATCTATCAAAATAAGGAATTCAAATGGCAGTTGAAACCCATACCCATATCCATTTTTCTTAGCCGGTAGCCCCCCAGCTTACAACACGTGACGTTTGCTGTGCTGAGACATCTATAGACCCCAGTACAGGTTTGCCGACCATGGTCGGCGACCATGACCAATACATCGTACATTGACACTTTTGAAAAAACCTTTTTCGTTCAAAAGTGTCAATGTACGATGTATTGGTCATGGTCGCCGACCATGGTCGGCCAACCTGTACTGGGGGCTTTAGGCAACCTTGAAAACTATTTGTTGTAAAGTTCAAGCTAAGCTTCAGAGATGGTGCTACTTTCTTGTCCGTCTGAAAATTATTGCTAATCTGTGTCCACTTTTTGGGTTATATTCCACTTATCAAAGATCTTTGTCCAATATACATTTGATCAAAAAATTTATTTTTTATTTGACGACCTCCATAACGGAGTGGTGTTGGTGTAGGTACAGGTTTTCAAGGTGCCGCTATCTCTAGAGGTCCCGGGTTCGATCCGCGGTCGGGTAAATATTGAAAACAAACTTTTCAATATTTCCTCGGGTCTGGGTGTATGTGTATACCCGTCGTTGTTTCCAATTTCCATGACACTGACACTAGTGCTCAAGCTAAATGTAGTGTAGAGTGTGTGTCAGATAACTCTGCACGTGCCTGGCGCGTTTTTGGCGCTAGTTACAGTGCATTTTTTTGTTCTTATGTTATAGAAAAGATTAGTATTCGATTTTCCGCGCGCAGACTTATCTGACGAGCACTTTAGTGTATGATGGTGTTATTTTGAATTCGTCCTCGCTCGTCCTAATTATTTGATAAGTGGAACTGAGGCATCGGTTTGACGCCTAATCTGTGCCATAGATACTTTTTGACACCTGTCACCTGTCACCATATATATCCGTATTTATCTTTTCTTTTGGTGTTCTGTGCTTTTGGTGCAAAAATTGTACAAAAATTGGATTTTTATCCCGAAAATAAATAATTGTGACGAAATATTAATTAGCGTAACATGGCTCTTAGAACCACTGCTGTTTTATGTAAGTTGATATGAAAAAATCTGGTAATTCGCAATATATTTGCTTTTGAATTAGAATTATATAATACACTAAAAACAAATTTATTTAAATTTTAGGCAATAATATGAAGAAATGGGCGTATAATATGGCTGGTTTCAACAAATACGGTATGTTCTTCTCTGAAGTAAAAATATATCAATTCATGGTAACCTCTTGCTGAGAATTATGTAAAACCAAAAATTATCACACAAACCGAACCATGTCATTACTATCAACCAGAACACTGAATAAAAAACACACTGTAATAAGGTCTAATAAATATTATTCACATTCTAAAACTATAATAATGTGAAATATAAACTGCAGTGAATAAAATACAGACATTAAAATTCACAATTTTTTCAGCTGCGTTTTAGTGATGCCCTTTTGAAGGTGAAAATATCAATATATCAACAACATAATCTAGACAATATCTATAATTAGGTACTTATGTTGACTAGGATAAAATTAAAGAAATAAGTTTCAAATTTATTTTTTATTGCCTAAATACTTAACTGTCTTCAGAACATCCTTTAGATGTGCTTGGTCCCAGTTCCAGTGTGCTCGACATGATAAATTTCGATATACCCATTCTAGCGCATCACTAGTAATCCGCCATGTTTGTTCATCGAAAGTACATCTGCAATACCGGTGGCGAATACTGTGCCACTAGAAATAACGGTATCTTCAATACTGTTATTTCAATGGAATGACATCTGTCTATAGTATGGTAATAGTAGTTTATGTGACTGTCGCATAAGGAGGGGTATTAAAACACGAGTGGGAGTTTAAAAAACAAGCCTTGGCGAGTTTTTTAATAGTATTCCACGAGTGTTTTAATACCGAGTTATGTGCAGTCTCAAGAACCCTCTGGGTCTGGAGTAATTGTTGTTTGCCCATTGCTGAGCGTGGCAGAAATGGTTTTCAAAGAATCCATAAAGTAAAATAAAGTAACTTCATCCGGCTAGCTTCCCACCCTCCATGGAGCCCGCACATTTGGGAGTGTCCCGCCCAGAAAGTGGACAAGGTACACTAGGATTACTAGCCGGATATAGAAGGGGAGAGTTGGTCTCAGAAGCGAGATCGGAGGTTTGTTAACAGACGGCTGGTTAGCCGAAACCAGACGGTATCACCAGTTGGTCCATCTGCACTCACCTCTTCACCATGGTCCTAACCGCCCTGAAGGGCCCCCCCCCCCCACCTCGCTGCGACCCTCTGACGAGACGCATGACCGTTTCCCCCCTGGCGCTACCCAGAGGGGCTACCGTTTCGGTTGAAATCCAGACCAAAGGAGGAGTGTTGTGTTACAGTGGTACTACCGCCGACCCTGCTTCACTCAGCCTCCCAGGATTCCTTCATCCCCCCTTACGGCGCTCAACTGCACAGGCCTTAGTGCAGGAGGAGCTGTTACTCCACCGGTTCGCTCCCCTCCCTGCCAGTGGAGAAGGTGGCTGAAAAGGAGTAAGCCGACAGGATAGAAAGGATTCTGGGAAAGGTAGGGAAGTGACTTGTAGGAGAGACAGGATAACGCCTGATTGCTTATCAGTTACATCCGTTTCTTAAGGAACCAGATCAATAACAGGCGGCACCGCGGGAAGGTTAGCAATCAGACTTGTCCTAGGGATCTTCACGACCTGCGCTCTCCCCTATGACCAAAAGCTACGTTTCTATTTGGACTGAGAGATAGAAACGTAGAAGAGAAGCAAATATTGAGCGACATCCGTCCAATCAACATTGCCGCTCTTCCACCCTAAAAAGTTATGAACACAATCTAAACCTAGGATTTCTCTGGAATAGTTAATGCTGCGAGAGTGGTTTATTTTTTTCCCTTTATAGGAAGATAAAAGAATGCGCAAATGCTATTTAATACATCAATTAAAGGCGTTAGAACAAAAAAATTTTTTTTTGAGGTTATAATTTTTCGATGCCTATAAAATCATTATTCCATGATGAAATGTAGAAATTCAATTTTTGCCGTACCCTATGATGAAGGAACTAAATATACAGGCACACTGTTTTCATTAAAAAAATCGAATTGCTGAGATTCGGCCGTGGCGCTGCTGGGACGACGTCGTCCCAGCAGCGCCCCAAGTGACCTACGATTACTCCTGAATCTGTCGACATTTACAGGTGGACATTAGCTTATGTGAAATGGAAAAAAAAAGGCAAAAATATGTGTCTTATTAGATTTATTATAGCTTTTGTAATTAATGAGAAATAGCGGGGCGCTGCCAGGACGACGTCGCTCCAGCAGCGCCACAGAAATCCCCGTATATCTTCGGATCCAGTGGGGGGAAAAAATCAATCGTATTTTTTCCCGACTGGTAAAAAATTGGCCTGCATGGTGTATTTTTTTTCAAGCAAATCGGAGACCGTGGCGCTGCTGGAACGATGGACACAATAGGTGGCTAGTAACACTAACCACCAAGACTGAAAGAGTTAATGTTATCTTTGAATTAATATTCAATTAACAGATTCATATTCAAAACGACTTTCCCAATGTTGGTATTCCTAAATGTATATATATTGTGGTTAAATTGCTCTTGAAATTGCAGGCCTAATGCGCGATGACTGCCTTTATGAAAATGAGGATGTCCAAGAAGCTCTCCGCCGCCTCCCTGACAATGTAATCGACGAGCGCAACTTCCGTATGGTTCGCGCCATCCAACTGTCCCTTCAAAAAAGTATCCTCCCCAAAGAAGAGTGGACCAAGTACGAGGAAGATAAACTCTATCTTACCCCTGTTGTTGAACAGGTCAAGAAAGAAAGGAAAGAACGTGAAGAATGGGAGAAGAATTATTAAATTGCATATTTCCTCTATTTACCTAATTGTATGTATTTAATTTAATAAATTTAGCAAGTAACTTTTCCTTTTTTTTTATGTAGGTGATATACTACATAATTAGGATGCTCAATAATGATATTGAGCATCAATGAAGAAATGGTTACCTAATTAAATTTGACATAGGTAGTTCCTAGGAGTGCTACAATTAGTTTTATTTGATCGTAAATTGTTGTGGTACCTATGTTGCAATTAATGTGTTTATGATAACATATAATCATTAATGAAACACTTAAAAATGTGTAAAAACATTTTATTGGATCTAACTAATAAAATATTGTTAATGTAAAGAAATATATTAACGAGAATTACAACTATGGCAAAGAACAAAGTATGGCCTCTCGGAGTTGGGGCATATAATACAATGATTGTATGTACATGACAAATAATGGTCCCTACAAAAGTAATAATATAAAAATCCTATATAAAATTTTGCGAGAGGATAGCAACGATACCTACAGAATTTAACAGGTGCTATACAGACAATATATTACAAGAAGGTATTCTAAAAGTATGTCATTTTAATCCTTACCAACATTTTCCCTAAAGACACGAAAAAATTCGCTATCCTAACGCCATTACAAAAACAAATACAAACAATAATAAATAGGTACTTACATATTACATAGGTATTCAATTCAATCATAAAACGCACTCAATACTTAACATAATATCCAGAACAAAACAGCCTCTTCCATTTAGTTTCGGCCAAAATAAAGCATAAAATAAGGTACTTACATATTATGTAAGTAATTCAACTTATATTTGTATAGATTTGGTCCACCAATTAAGGAAATTGTAACAAAGTTATAATAAAGTTTATTTGGGGAGCATCAACTCCCCACTTATCTCATTTATTAAAAGTGAGCATTGTTTTTCTTAATAATAAATACAACAAATAATACCTACATGAAAATACATATCCTAACTGAAGTACTTACTTACAATTTTGTCTAAAAAAGTCATATAATAATGAAGGAGAAAAGTTCTCTTTTTACAAGTATTTAGTAAATAAATACAAAGTGAATACAATTTGTAGATAGAAAACTGTTTCTTATAATGACCATTCTGTTCATATAAAAATATTTTAATATTATATGTTATATTGTCATGGACAATTTAAAATAAAACATATGAAATGATTTGATCTGAAAATCAGCTTTACAGTCATGACAAAAGCCGAGGTTGGGGCCATTTTGACTAAGGCTCCTTGTTAACAGGACGTTTCACACGGGCCCGTTCCCGTTAACAAGGGGCCTAAATGTGTTTGTTTTTTATTGTGTATTTTGGATTTAATGTGTGTCATTTTGGTCGAATAAATTTATTTCTTTCTATTTAAATCTACACATATTTTAATTAAAAGAAAAAGCCAAATCTGTAAGTACAAGATATAAACAAGTACTTATTGGGAAAAAATTGCGTATTATATTTTTGGCCATATTGATATTATGTTATGTGACCTGTATTAACATAAGAGAGGAAACTGGAAGAGTATACAAACTTTTCAAAAGTTTTATTGTCGAGAAGTTCAGATACCTAATAGATAAAGATAATTCTTGTGCTGATTTATTGTTTGAGAATTTTAACATTACCTAATTAATGAATATTAAATAGTACCTCACCCTTATGATGATTAAGGTTTGGTCCTTCTTATTAAGATACATTTTATTGCGTTATAAAAAATAAAAATAAAATACTTAATTTTATTTCAGGTGACAATAACCCATATATTGTGATCGAGACATATAAACCTTTGAATTACATACAAATAAAATACTTTAAATTCATCAAAGATCAATAAACATAACAAATTAAATTACAAATTACTCATTAAAATAGTCTGTCCTTCCGACATTGTGGTATGTGACTTTCAGTTCACAGCAATGTCGGTCACAGATCACCAGGGGGCCAAGCCTGCTAACGTTAAGTCATAAATCATAATCGTGTCTCAATCGTGTTTCAATTGTAGTTCAATTGTGTGTGGTGCTTTTTTACACACTAGTTACAAGAATTATGACAATACTAGCTGACCCGGCAAACGTTGTTTTGCCATATTAATTATAGTGGACCCGGTAAACTTCGTATCACCAACATCTATTAAAATAAATAACCGCGAAGAAGTTTTATAGACTGCCTGCCACATATGTCATTTATTAAAAAGTAGGCAATCCAAAGCGGCTAAAACGCAAGGAATTTATAAGTACTACGTACAACAGGAAGGTGCACTCCGTATTTTTGTGTATTTAAAAATACACTGTAATTTTAAGAGATAAGGTTTATATTTCAATACAAAATGTCAACGGTCCAGCTGAGACCGCAAGAACGAGGTGAGGGTGTCCCTTTCTCTGAAATTGCCAGCACTCTTAAATAACAGGGTTAGTAGATTTATCACAGATTTATGGTTCACAACTTTCGTTATAAAAATTAAATTTCGTAAAATTTCCGCTTCGTATTACTTTTAGTCAATAGAAAACATCGCATATTAATTTAGGTATTACCGTATTAAGCATAAAAATGTATCAGGTCGTTTAAGTTTTTTATGGCTTATCCTAGAAAAGAATTTGAATGATAGATTTCAGAATGTTAAAGTAGAAAAAATTCAAGCCGAATCTCAGAACAATAACTAAAGCATAGAAGTAGTGCTAAATGATGTAACCAAGATGTATATGGCTGCACTTTTTACTCATACGACATATTTGTAAATGTTAGAACAAGATAGATATACTTTTGATAGGACGGCAAATTACAAGGTCGTACCATTCCTTTAATTTACTAAGGATGCGACAGGATGTCTATCGATATCGATTAAAGAGTGAATATCACAACAAAATTATGCAAACACACCATAGCATAGATTATTTTATACAGGGGGGCTACCGCGTAACTTTATGGGTATGAACTTCATACGTTTTTGGGAACTTTAAGTCAATTTTATAAAGAAAATAGCCGCTATCAGTTCCTTGTTTTGTGACGTCGGGTATAACGATAACTAGCTATCAACGTTCAACGGAACAAAGCAGCAAAAATGTATCAAGATAAGGAATTGAAATGACAGTTGAAGCCCATACCCATATCCATATTTCTTAGCCGGTAGCCCCCCAGGACAGGACAAGAAATTTACAGTAAGTATAATTTTAGTATAGGTACATTGAAATTTAATGGAGGATAGAGTGATATTCCTAATAGTATTAAAAATGCGAAATTGCGGATTTTTGTTTGTCTGTCTGTTCCATTTTCACGCCGAAGCGGCTAAACAGATTTTGATGAAATTTGGAATGGAGATAGATCGAGACCCTAGGAATGACATAGGCTACTTTTTATCCCGGAAAAATATCTCGTTCCTACGGGATAGCGTCGTGTAGCCCACGCGGGCGAAGCCGCGGACGGGAGGTTAGTATAATATTACATAAATTTACCTGCTATGGTAGAGCGAGCAAAGTTCAGGAAAGTCACTGGAAATAGGTAGGTAGTATTTAAATAAAACAAACATTAAGCGCTGCGTAAATATATTTTAAAACTTTGGTCTTAACAGTCGCTTAAAATTTTTTTTTTACAAAAATATATTTTTGCTTTAATACATTAACTTTTAATAAACGTCGTTGGGCTAAACTTTTAAGTCTCGAAATTTCTTTATTAAGTTTATCGATGGTGTTATAACGCGCAGCAGCAACATAGTTTAGAAATTGTGGTAACAGCGAGTTTGCTGACGTCAGAAAGTTTGCCGAGAGCTCAGTTCTGTGTGTGTCCTGGAAAAGAAACGAATATCTATTACTGTTCCTGCCTTGCTAGAAACGGCGTGATGGTAGGTATGTATTATGCATGTGTACAAATAGGCATTATAATAAAAGTAAAAAAATCTGAAGTAATATTTTAACTGGGTCTGTCTTTGCTGGTATCAACAGTAAGTAGTGAACTGGTGGTATTTGAAACCATAGTATGATAGTATGTCGGTAAGACTTTTTATTTAACATACAATGATTACAAAAATTACCTATACCTACAGACCACACACTAAATACTACCAATCCAATGAACAGTGGTGCCTGCCTATTATTTAAACCTATAGGTATAATAATAATTACCACTTTCTGAGGTGAAGAACCAGCCCGATATGTCGTTGCTGGCAACAACAGTGACGATGCCGCATTGCCCATGCCCGATGGCTGTAATACCTTGCTGGCAGTATTCACTGGCGTACTCCTGGGTATGCCCTGTGAAAGGTAAGGGTAAGGTAAGGGTAGGGTAAGGTAAGGGTTCCTTACTACATTTTACACTCTTTGCACTGTTAATTTATATTAAACTATCAGCCGCCCGCGGTTTCACCCGCTTGGTTCCCGTTCCCGTAGGAATATCGGGATAAAAAGTATTATATGTGTTATTCTGGATGAAATTTACAACAGAGATAGATTATAGGCCACAATCTATCTCTGTTGCAAATTTCATCCAGATCCGTTTAGTAGTTTTTGCGTGAAAGAGTAACAAACATCCATACATCCAGACATCCATACTAACAAACTTTCGCATTTATAATATTAGTAGGATAGGATAGGATACTCACCTTTTTAGGAGTAATGTTGGTATAGCATTATCCCTCAGTCTACGCCATTTGTCGTCACTGGTAAAACACTCGGCAGTAAAATGTTTGCAACAATTTCGATGGTGTTTTTTTGGTGTCCAGCCATCTTCGCGAGACACCGCAGCAATCCACTGAGCACGTCGCGTTTCATCAAGAAGAAATCTAAAATATTTACGTAAACATTACAATATTTATTCGATAACTTATCGATAACATTTTTCACAACACTGTCATAACCTATGTGGCGAAATTATAAAATTAATTTTACACTCATAGTATAGTAATGTAACCATTTATTCCAATACAGAATGAAAGATAATGTACTTTCTACTAAGTCGAACAAAACCATATCAATAAAATACAAAAAAAACAGTAAATAAACATAAATATCACTTACTTGTGGAAACTTACTATTTCACTTCGATTTTCTCTGCATCCCATGCGAGATTTACATTTCCACACGACACACGCCCTAGTTCAAAGTTTCATACACACTCACAAACTGTATTTTGCGATGGAATTTTAATAATCACGCAATAATAGTTTATAACACAAAACACTACAAAACACAAATAGATTGAACTATTATACGACAAAATTAATAGGTCGTTGTTGGTTAGTTGACAAAGGCGATAGGGCGGGTAATATAATTTGGTAGCATTAAAAGGCTCCAAAGGCTTCACTTTTGACACATCGCCTGGTACGCTAATAATGTACCAAGACGGTTTCTATGCTTTAGTTATTGTTCTTAGAGCCGAATGACGTTTTCTGACGTTTGCCGTCTTCGTTGTGTCAAGTTCGCAATTCGCTCGTCGCCGCCCGCCGCCCGTCGCGCATGTTCGTGGCCGCCGTAATGGGATGAAGTGAGATAAACTGACCTCGTTCTTACTATCTCATTAGGACCGTTTTTTAGCAGCAGTGCACCTTCCTGTTGTCTTATAAATTCCTTGCTAAAACGTCAGTGATTACAATACTCTTTGACATACCTCTTTGGAATCGGCTATGGAAGAAATGACAGTTTTATATAGTACGACAGTTTGTCGAGTTTCTATACGAAATAATCATTTTTATTTTAAAATTTTCTAGAATAAAAAGTAGCCTATGTTACTCTTCAGCTCCCAAACTATCCCCATACCAAAAATCGAGTCGATCCGTTGCTCCGCTTTGACATGAAAGACGGACAAACAAACACACTTTCACATTTATAATATTAGTATAGAGTATAGATAATATTAGTATAGATATAGAAGTATAGATAGTATAGATGATGTGATGTAAATGTAGTGTGTGGTGTGACCATCAGTAGTATGGTGAAAAAAGTACACATTTTTGTAACTAGTGTGTAAAAAAGCACTACAACTGAAACACGATTGAGACACGATTATGACTTAACGTTAGCAGAATTGGCCCCAAGTATGTAGCAAGCTATGTCGGTGTATGTCATGGATCGTTTGGTGTGGGTGGATCCGGCTATTGATAGATAGGTATTATTCCCCTGGGAAAATGCAGTTTTAAATCCACGCAGACGAAGTCGTGGGCCGCCACTATTCTTACATATTATTAACAGTACCTACAGTGACAGTATGTAAAACGTATAACAATTACTTAGTGATATAGCTTACAAAATACGATAAAATAAGGAAGATAAGAAACCAAACTTAACATTATTTGTTAGTACTTCAAGCATTATAAAAAAAATTGACGGTTTGTGGTCCAGGCATAGGTATTTTTATATACTTAAGTCTAAAAAAATAGTTAAATAGGAATATTCGCGGGAAATCTAAAGTAAGAGTGATATTGGAATGAATAAGATTATAAAAAATTAGTATCGAATAAACTCAAGTCATTAAAATCAAATTAACTTAGTGGTCGTTGGTACAAGAAGGTAAGTAAGTACCTAGTATAGTATTTTATTAACCAACAATTAAGCTACAAGTAAAGTAGTTACAAGCTTGGGGCTAACAATTTTAAAGTTATATTGACAGAGCACTGCATAATCTTAATAAAGATCGGTTTGTTCGATCGCGTTCGCAGAGTATTTATTTATGTAGTAAAAGTAAGTAGGTTATATTTATTTGAGCATGATTTAGGTACAAAATGTCTATGAATGAACTAACCGCTTATTCAACTTCACGTGGTGAATGGTGAATATGAAGTTTCCAGATCAAATCCAAAAAGTCTCTAATTTTTTTGTTGACTTAAGCTGTCTAGGGCCATCACATCACTGTATTCTGCGAATAGGCAATAAATTAGTTACGAAGTTTTTGAATAAAATATTATCTTTGTTAGGTACCTACATACCTAGGTATTCCATTATTTGGATATCTTTGTTTCACTCAATTATAAAGAAGCCCCTGTTTAAGTGGTGCAACATCACTACATAGTATAAAACAAAGTCGCTTTCTCTTTCCCTATGTCCCTTTGTATGCTTAAATCTTTGAAACTACGCAACGGATTTTGATGCGTTTTTTTTAATAGATAGAGTGATTCAAGAGGAAGGTTTATATGTACTTTTTATCCCGATATTCCCACGGGAACGGGAACCACGCGGGTGAAACCGCGGGCGGCCGCTAGTATTTACTAAAAGGTTGGTACCATTTAAAAAAAAATAACGTTGTTTTTCATAGTATTCGTATGAATGACAAAGTTATATTTGCGGTTTTCGAAAATGTGTTATATCTCAAAAACTTGTAAAGCCTACTTGGCTGTGATAGTTTTCCTTTAAACTTCGTCATATGTACTACTATCGTTAATTTTTTCACGTATCCAGAAACAACAATTTGGCTGGTAGGGGGGGGGGGGGACACTTGACTCTAACAAAATTTTGCACTTTCACGAACCCACAACGTTTTTGAAATTGCTATTCAACGACATCCCACACTATGGGTAGACAAGAAAAAAAAAATACATACCCACTTCACGTGTAGGGGAGGTTAACCTAAAAAAAAAAATTTTTCAAAATTTTACTTTACCACTTTGTTGGCGTGGTAAATATGTATATTCATGCTAAATTACAGCTTTCTAGTACTAAGAGTCTATGAGCTAGACGGGTCAGACGGACGGACGGACAGACGGACATGGCGAAACTATAAGGGTTCCTTGTTGACTACGGAACCCTAAAAAGGGGTTGGTTGGACAATCTTGGATACTGTATTACTTTATAAAAAATTTTTTTGTAACTATTAAATACTTATCTTGAAAAACTAGGTACAAGCATAACTAATTTTTATAATCACCAAATCTTAAGCTCTTTTATTCAGCATAGTTATGTCCACAGTTGGTAACTAAAGTCATGTACATTTAGGAATGGCCACTCATTAGTAGTAACGAGTTAGTATAAGTAGATATAATTTAATCAAAAACTTAAAAATTTTGAGAAAATACGTAACTTCAGTACTTATCTAACATTTCATTAAAAAAAAGATATGTCTACGCGTTTTATTGACAATTGAAATAATATGGATAGGTACTAAAGTAATTAAAAATTAGAATAAGAGAAGAAGCTTAATTACTTCAAAATAAAAAACCTACCAGAGATTCATATTAATTTTATAAGTAATTTCTTTCCAAATTGTAAACAAAATAATATTTACAGTTTTATTATGGCAAGTAAAGGATACGACGTATTATTATGAAAAGTTTTTACTAACGAAGTATCTACATTACGAAATGTTAAATTTATTATCACCTTACAAATTTTAATAATAGACCGTTTAACTTAAAATACCTAACTAGTAACTACATATTTACATGATGTAAGCATACATTTATTACATACAACTTGAGACTATACATTATTGGCAACTTGTTTCAAAAACGTCTTGATCTTTGGAAGTTCCTTGTATTTTATTTAAAAACCACTAGGGGCACTCAACCACGCTTTGTAAAAGTAATAAAATTATAAAGCGGGTACGTTCAAAACGCAAAAAAATTCGCAAGAGAAGGTATTTACATTTTTTACATTATCGAACTATGACCCCACCTTCTGTCGTGTATAAGTATCAAACTTACTTGTAACATGTCCAGAACAGGTGCCTTAACACAAGCTTTAAAACAATTTTAAAGTAATATTGCAAGAGAGATGGCTCTAATAGCTCCGCCCCTTATTTAACATTACTTCAATATTGCGTTGTCAGCTGATATTAGGCCTCAACACTAGTCTATAGTTCTTCGTCACCGATCGCGTCGAAGGCATTGTTCTCCACACAGTCTCGTCCAGTCTTGAAAGCGACGGACGCAAACTTCTCAGCCAATTTTTGGACAGAAAATATTTCCCTTGAACTACCCGATGTGCAGGAGTCGCCGTTCTGCAGGGAAAAAAATTAAGCATTAGATGCATTTACTGAGAATAATAATTCGATCTCCAGTGTCATATATATTTCATGACATAAACATATTAAACAACTTGTAACAGAATAAACGCAAATACTGAAAGCAATTTACTCCTAAAAAGAAAGAAGAAAGGAAACTACTACTATCTGATTTTTATAAAATTACTATTTTAGCATCTTTATGATTCGTGTATAAATTTACTTCTCGTCCGCTATCTCTCTCGCCTCGCCCGGTGAAATGTGCGACTGTGTAGGTATGTGTGTAAGCGTGCATACTGTAATTGTAATGTGTCCATGCTCTGCAACCGCATTGAGGATAACTTATTTCCTAATTAGACAATGGTTTTAATTTTATACATGATGGTAGAACTTAAGCCAAAATGTGAAAGTAACGTGTTTTTTTTAATGTCATTTTGCTGTCAAGTTGATGTCCAACCATAGCGCTGATGGCGGCTGAAGGTCTTAAAAGGCAGGGCCGGTTAAATTGCTACAAAAAAAAACCTTCATAGCGCCGCTGTCACCGGAACAGAAAAGATTGTGGCACTGTACCTATTTATAAGTAACTAGCTGACCCGGCGCGACTTCGTTCGCGTGGCCCTACCCCCTACTCCACGCTACCCCTACCCTATCACTACCCTACCCTAGTTTCAATTTAACAACAAAATCCCCATTAACAAAATGATCCGCCATTTATTGAATTCATTGGTTACAAAAAATGTGATAAATGAAGAACCACTTGACCGATTTTGTGCAAACTTCACATAACCATCTACTAAATAGTCCGAACAAAGCCTAAACATTTGGTTTGGACAGGTGAGCCCGTTCTTGAGTTATAAAATTACAACGAAAAGTGGCATTGATTTTTATAGATAGGGTGTTTGAAGTTTTGCGATATTTCTGTTACATGTGGTATAGGTACTCACGTTGGAACTGAGCGTGTCACTGGAGGAGGAGGGCGTGATGAGCTGGCTAGAGCCGTCGCGGCGCAGGTAGGTGAGGCTGCCGCGCTTGCAGTGCCGCGGCGACGCCGGGCCCGCGCCGCCCTTCTGCCGCATCAGCTCGTCCACTATCGACTGGAACACAAAATAAACAGGTACAGAAGACAATCTACATATAAAGTGCGCTCGAGCAACGCACACATAGACACCGCTCACGGACACGATATCTCGGTCTGTCTCAGTCGAATCTTGTACGAGCGCGAGTGTTTATAGCGATATACACGCGTTTTTATGAAGAGTGAAGTACCTACATACATGAGATTGACTTCTGTACCTGTTTATTTTGTGACTGGAACGAGTAAATTATAGCTCATTTCCAACTGCAAGGCTCAGTGGCGGGTAAACGAACACGTACGCATGCCGCGGTGACCGTCCGCGTCCGTTCCGAGCCGTACGTAATCATACAGCCGTCGCGGGATTCAGACGGAGATTAGCGGGGTGCAGCTAACATGAACTGTAATTCCTGTTTATACATTTCAATTTCCTTTGCCGCATAGTAAAATGACATCCGGCCCGGATCGACACGAGCCGGGCGGTCTGTATCGTATCGTATCTTAATATGCATTTTTCATACCGGGGATTGCTGATACGAAATAACGAGCGGCAACTCTTAAATAAGTATGTAGTAATATAAGTTGTCTTTTAATAATAGAGTCAAGCCAACGCACTTGTCATTATTAATTGACCGATGATTGCTATCGTACAATAGGGGATCGGATTGTTTTTTTTTTTATTGTTTTTTTTATTGTTTTAATTATTAATATCAGAAACACGACACGGGTATTTAATTTCAAATATTTTCCATATTTTCGGAGATATAGCTCATCAAACTTCCTAAATAGACAAGGACAGCACTAGACACTCTGACGTCAGATGTGCTAAGCGCCATACTCCCGCCAAACAAAATTTCGTTTTAGAAAGAGATAGCGAGAGACACAGTTTTTCACAATTTAGCAGCTCATTACTTGCTTATTAATCAAAATTTTGAATATTTTTTTTCACTTTTGTTATTCTTCAATGTTATATTTCTGCGCTGCACCTAAAAGTAACTTTTAGGTGCAGCGCAGACGGCACACTTTTTGTGTGATCGAGTCTGCGGAGCACAAAAAGTCTGCATGGCGCGCAAAAAGTCGGTCGCGGATTTTTCACAGACTCAACGCACACGACTTCGATCATTCTGTCGGCTGAACAGTAGGAACGTAGACGCTATGGAAATACGCTATGGACAGACTAAAGTGTGCGCCGTCTGCGTTAGCGCGCGTTGAAGCAACGTTCTATTTTTTTCGCACACTTTTGTGCGGCGCGGCGCGGTCTGCACGAATTACACGGATTTTTTGTGCGCCGGACTTTTTGCGTGTCGTGTGCGTTACTGCATATAATTGCATAGGTTCTATTTTCACAGACTAAAAAGTGCGTCACGGATAGTCTGTCGTCTGCGCTGCGCCTAAAGCCCCCAGTACAGGATGGCCGATCATGTTGGCCGACCATGATAGGCCATCGTGTACAGGGCCGGTTGATTCCGGGCGTGTGATTGCCGTCTGCGAGCAACGCAAACCGGCCCTGTGCACGATGGCCCATCATGGTCGGCCAGCATGATCGGCCATCCTGTACTGGGCGCTTTAAATATTTACATTTCAAAGTCAAAGTCAAAGTCAATAAATTTTTATTCATATAGATTAAATAAAATTAATGCTTATGAATCGTCCAACATTTTTTTACCTACCACCTGTTATGGACATCTTTTAACTGACAAGAAAAACAGGCGAAAAAAACTCATCAGCTTTAACAGAAGAACTTTCAATAACAGTCCGATCCCCTATTATTGTGATCACTATCGGTCGATAGCTCATGCAGAGTGAAATGACATGTGCGCTTCGTAGTCTTAGTAGGTACCACAGATAATATAATACTATAGTACTAGTACATATTTAGAACTAAGTACCAACAATCTGTTAAGTTTATGAACCTATTGCGCGTGTGGCGCTGCTGACCGATAAGACGGAGAACAATTTTAGTTTGATCAGTCGTGTTGTCGGCATTATACCTACGTGATAATATTCCATGCTCTCGGATAGTTATTGCATGAAATTCGAAAGTATGATAAACAAAAGTGATTTCACTTTCATAGTCAAGATACTAAATGCCAATTCTCAGACCCCAGTTGATAATAAATCACAGATACGCGCTAGCTAACTCAAGACTTGAATGTTTTTCGTCGTCACAATAAGTATTATCAATGAAAATGTTCATAATAAACTTTTAAGAATAAATTATGATTTATAACACAAGTTAGCGGTAGCTGTACGTACAGCTATATTTTGAAGCACTGATAGCTGCGTGTCAGATTAAAAGAAGACCATAGTGAGATTAATATTATACCTAAATATTTGGTTGGTTGGCCTGGCGAGCTACCACCATCTTATCTAAATCTGACACCATAACAATGATGTTTTCAGCATTATTATGTTCCGGCAGCTAAAGATGAGATAGCCAGTTGCACACTGGTTGAGGATTCTGGGAGTAGTCCACCTTCAGCCTTATCAGCAGTTATCACACTTACCTAACATGGCTAAGTGCTACGCCATTGTTTATAAAAACAATAAAAAAATACAGATGTTAGACAAATCTGTTATTCTTTATGTTATTAGGCAATCCTTTGTGTCGATTCTGCTAACGTTAAGTCATAATCGTATCAAAATCGTGTTTCAATTGTAGTGTTTTTTACACACTAGCACAAAGTAACTATGCGGGCGGTCTCTTTATTTTGTGACACTAGTTACAAGAATTATGACAGTATGATGTGAATGTAGTGTGTGGTGACTGGTGTGGTGTCAACATCATTAGTGAAAAAGTACACATTTCTTACAACTAGTGTGTAAAAAAACACTACAATTGAAACACGATTTTGATACGATTATGAGTTACGTTAGCAGAATCGACACTCAGTTATTTTATGCCATTTGAGAACGTCATTTTGAACGCTAAGTGAATAAGCTATTAGTGAGAAAAGAAAATGATGTCATAATTACGCGTTGAATGAAGCTCTGATATTTACTCAAGGTCCTTTTTATTTTATGTAGCGATATAGGTATAAAGATTCTATACTGATATTAGGTATAAACGTATCCTCAGTTTTATCTTCGTTTTTTTATTGAATCTCCAATATCAATTTTTATAACACGTAAAATAAGTAAGTACGTATAATTTCAATTATTTATGCAACCTCGCAAAACGAATGTGTACATAAATTCAGTTTTACCTGCAGGCAAACGCTTATGAAGGTTGCATGCTCCGTCTTCAAGGTTATCCATTTCAAATTATCTTTGCTAACGAGATACTCAAACGATAGCTCGAAGTTTTTGTTGGACTCTTCAAGTTGAGGCCCGTGGCCGTTGGTCTGGCTCCTCTCCATCTGAAACAAATATAACACCAGACTTTTATTTACTCATTTATAAAAAAATAATACAGATTTGGTCATGATAATTTTAACGTAATAAGCGTAACTCAATAGTGTTGTGTTTTTGACACAGTTCTGTAGCTACCCCAAGCACGGAAAACGCTAGTTTTTGTAATCGCAATCAATAACATTCGTCAAAAGGCTGTCAGTTTCCATACTTGCCCCTATAGTGCGTCATAGAAAATGCTATCCGTAATCCGTAACGCTACATAAACTTGTTATTCAACATGAATTGTTAAAATTATTTCGATCGGTACAATAAAAATTAAGAAATATTTTTTTTCACATTCAGTGGGTTCGATTCCCAGTTCAGACAGGCGATTATTTAAAATTCTTTGAATTCAGTTGTTTTCTTTTTGAAATAAAAATAAAGTCTCCTTTCAGTTAAATTTTATATCTTCAGTATTTAAGGTACTTTCCCTTCATGTGCCATAGTTTACTATATAACTAGCCAGTCGAAGTGTTGCGTGCGTAGCATACATCCTCTTTAGTAGTTCTAGTCATGTAGGTATATCACTATCGCTTACCATATACATCTTTTTACTTTGGCTCTTATGGACAGTCGTCAAACTGATTTGAATGTGGAGAGTTTGTCTGAGCAAATCTTTTTAGTGCAAAAATATATGTTTAGTTACACAAGAATTTACATGTGTTTATTTATTTCAGACTCTTAACAGACTCGACACACAAGCCCTAAAAGAACCTTGACGGCTTATATATGAATTTACCAAAATAGATCAAACTTATAATTATTTAGTTTCCTTATACATAAATGCAGTTAGGTATTCACTCAAAAAGAGTCTCTATATAAAGTTGTTTAAACAATAATAAATATGTTAGTGTTATTTCACTTTTAGGTATTATTCGTTATTATATTACTGACTAGCGGCCGCCCGCGGTTTCACCCGCGTGGTTCCCGTTCCCGTGGGAATATCGGGATAAAAAGTACATATAAACCTTCCTCTTGAATTACTCTATCTATAAAAAAAACGCATCAAAATCCGTTGCGTAGTTTCAAAGATTTAAGCATACAAAGGGACATAGGGACAGAGAAAGCGACTTTGTTTTATACTATGTAGTGATGATGACCCCAGGAAATCATCGCATTTTGTTTTTAGTACCTGCTTACACCAGACGAAGTACGGACAGAAGTATGGATGACTAAACTGATAATAAATTAACATTGAATGTTATTCTCGACTATTGTTTCATTCGGGGAGTTGTGTAGGTAGGTATTTGTAATTAAGGCATAACTTGTGGTTTTGCATTACACTTATTTTGATAACAGCAACCATATCGTCGACGACCTGTAAAGCTCAGGGGTACGGGTTCCCGACTTCCGAGCAAATGTCGCGGGTTCGATCCCCGCAAAGACATTCGTGTGCATGAGCATGTATATTTGTCTCTGTCTAGGTGTTTCAATATAGTTAAATTGTTTGTATTTAAAAAAGTATTTAAGTATAAATATGTTTGGCGAGATAATCGATGTGAATGTAAAAAAAAATTTACTCTGTGAGGTCAGTCAGTATCAGTACCTACTTACTTAATTAAATAATAAGGTATTGAAAAATTGAAAACGAAGTATTTAGAAATACCTACCTGTGTAATTTAGTGAATGCAAAAAAGTAAAAATTTAAATAATAAGGTATTGTTGGGATTACTAAAACAATTATTTGAAATTTTGTTTTGTGTTGTACTTACATAGTATCAAAGACGGCAATCTGTACTTTTTGGCTAAAATGAGTTATTGGCATGGCAACACAAAACATAACTAATAAAATCGTTTTGTTATTGCATTACGTTATAAAAGTAGCAATCTACCATACAAAATACTCATCAAAGTTTGAAGTTAGTTGCAAATCTGGCATCTGCTATGAGCTTAAGACAACACATAAAACGTTTTTTTGTATTTACCAAAAATTCTCTAAAAGTCAGATTACCGCTTTTGATACTAATCGACTCTTATATTGTTTTAAGTAGGTATAGTTGTACATTCTATTGCGATTCTTTTATAATAATTATAAGAGAATCGCAATAATTATTAGATCCTCGATTGAACAATATTAAACAAAATTTTTAATCTTACCGCATGCAGCGTCGTTATTCGCCAACACCTCATCCTAGTAACTTTGAAGCGTTGCTCCTTAGATCGGTTCAGAGCACTGTTGAGTGTCAGTTCCTTCGCCCCCAGAGACACCAGCACCCGGCACTGGTCACCACTGCCATCGGAAATAACTGACGAATCCGTTATCGCTTCGCCCGCTGGTATTCTGCCGTAATGACGTAGGGACCTTGCCAGTTCTATGTACTGTAGACAATTTGTTTCAGTTATTTACTTACTATGCAAACTATTTCTTAGGATGGCGAAAGTCCATTTTGTCGAACGATTTCAGTTTTATTTTATGATTTTTTGGATTGCTCAAAGTTTTGACACCTTTTCAGGGATGGCAGTCACAGAACGACATAAACTAAAACGATTAATGTGGATCAAAATGAGTAAAAATATGACAATGAATAGTTACGTAAAAGTTAACTGTATGCATGCAAAAAAAAATATATGTTCAGGTTTATATCCGTCATAGAATACTATTTCCAGGAAAAGTATACTATTTTAGGAATAGTACACATTTCCTATGAAATATATACTATTCAAACTATATTCCGGTCGTATGTTCATGTATATGTACCTATAAGTACATACATTTCGTAGGAATAGTGTGTTTTAAAAAGAATCGTTATTACACATTTCCTAATGAGGTACGCAAATGTATACTCTTCCTAGGAATAGCTTACTATTCCTAAATTTCATAAATTCTCGGTAACATAATATGTTATTTATTTATACATATTATGTATTTGTCTAAAGATCAATTTAATTAAGGCCCAAAGTCTGGACATAAACAAATGTGGCAATAACTCTTATTAAAAAATAAGTTTATTATTATTTAGACAATACAATAAAATATGTTGGAATGTTTTAAGGATATATTCTGAATTCAATTCATATTGAATGACTCATGGCAACATATTGCTAATTTATCACTAGAGATCGGATAATCGGATGCATATTTACCTAAAGTTAATATTTAGCTAGGAAATTATGGAAGCGGCTTCCTAAAACACGTTGTTTTAAATATAAATCCCGGGATTTCAGATAATTCGCAAATGCAAAATTAGTCTGTAACATGGTGTGGAAACGATGTCTTCAGCATGAGCTATTTATTTAAAAAAATTCGATACAAAAGTGCATTCCATAACAGCTAACACCTCAACTTTAGGTAAATATGCATCCGATTATCCGATCACTGTTTATCACTCATTTATAGCTATTAACCAATATCAGTAATCATTTATTAACTGATGATAAGAATATTTGTAGTCACAATATAGCTGTTAAAATGACATTGACTGAATAGGACTGTTGAAGCAATAGCTTTATTAATACTCAATTCCCACTAACCGGGTGTTAAAACATCAAACTAAAATACTACAATGAGTTTAGAGCCTTATGTACACTATGTAAGACATACATTTCTAGTATACTGTAGAATAGACTGCAAGCAAACTGCATTCAAGTGCTTTTATGATGCGTAGCTAGCAAATTGTGTATGCAATGGATATGGATAAAGTATTCTATAATGTTGAGAGAGCCACTTCCATTTAATCCAATTTAGCTTTAAATATCACATTTTCACAGTGACACAACTGCATTAGATAAAAAATAGCTCCGCCATGCAGTTACTTAATTTTCGTCACTTATATGGCCCTTATCGTGTTCTGGTACTTATAGAATAGTACTAGAACCACATATCTACTTTAACCCAAGGCGACCCAGGCTGCCGAGCACAAAATCAAGCTTCTTTTTAAGAATGTCTTGAATTATTTGTTTTATCCAATACTTTTATTATATTTTTTAAATAAAGCGAAGTACATAAAAATAGAGTAAGAACTTAAACTTAATGAGCGACTCTTCTCGGCTAATTACTCTTTGACCTTTCTCTACTGATAGCTATTAAGCATTCATCAATAAGAAAAAATACCTAAGTAATGAAATTTCTTATCAATGTAGTGGGTACTGGGGGCAACATACTCTCATAATAAGTGTTATAAATAGGGCAAAGTGATGGAGATATTCATTTTCAGTACATACATATATTAAAAACTCACACCTCAACACAAAATAGAGAGTACAAAACAGTTTCTTGAAGTGATATTCAGGGGCTTCTTGCTACATCATCATTACCCTACAAAAGATGCAAAAAAATTTAAATGATATTTAAATCTACGTCCATCTTTAAGTGCACTGTAGGAAATACATCAAAAAATATTTTTATGTATATTGTTAAGTATGTGCAGTAGAATTTACTTTCTTAAAATTATTAAGAATATTTTTGAACTTATTAATATGGTCACTTACTTCTCTTTTCTGCTTTTTTGCTTCATATGCAGAAAGTATACTTTTAGTTTGGGTGTCAGCAGTGATCCATCCCAAATCTAACTCTTCAATTACTTGTAGATACAAAAGATCTAAAGAGACTCTGTCTATCATCAAATCAACATCATAGCAGGAATCCCAATAGCTGTAAAACAAAATTATTTTAAACATAGGAAACAGGAAATGAGCAAGTACAAAATATGGACTGAACATACAATATCTTCATACCTTTTCTTCAAAACTATTTTATCATCTGGCCTCACATATTTTTGAGATATATATGGAGATTCATAGTCTTCCAATTTCTTTAAAGCAGGCTGACCATCTTTAGCACAACTCCAATTAAATAAGTACAGTGAAAAATATTTAGCCAATTCTTTAGGCAAATTTATGTAATTGCATGCAATATCTAGTATTGTGCTTGAAGTATCTGTTGAAGACACAGACAGAGGTATTCTGTATCCATTCATCAAAGAGATTTCTATGTCTACCTCATGCATTTGTACACCATGTGTCTCTTGTTGTGCAGAAAATAGGAATGTAATGAGAAGATCAGATTTTGCTAAAATAGGATTTTGCCCAACTGAAAAGAACATAATTTACAATTAGCTACAGAAACAAAAATATACTTGATTACATAGTAAATTCTGTGACCCACCCAGTTGTATGTATTTTTCTAGTAACACTCTTCGTTCTTCAAGCTGAGAGGCAGTGAGGAACAACTTTTTTGGAGGAAATTGTGGCAATTTAAAACAGGAGTTCTGAGCTTGCAACTGCTCATGAAGGCTAAGAAGTTGTTTATATCGTGCTGTACAGTGGAAAAATCCATCAATATAAATATTGTAGCCCTAAAACAGGACATGAACAACAATAATTAGGCGCTTGTAATGTGAAAATGTGAACTGCAAACAACAAAAACAGATGAAAGAACAAGATCAGGAACTAATAAGAAATTACCGTGTATGATATTCCGTTGTCATCATGGAATTGTTGTAAGTCAGGAATAGAAAAATGCATCTTTATAATACAAAGTAAATAATAACATGCCTAAATCAAATTATTTCAATAGGTACATGCTTCGCCCACTTTTTGTATGTCAAATGTCAATCAATGTCAATATCACAAATTATGTCAATATGGTCAATATGTCAATAACACTGACTAGATTAATGAGCGATTTTCTGAGAGGCCATTTAAAAAAAAAAGCTTCCAATGGGCGATTTTCTGAAAGCTCAGTCACTAGATGGCGCTGTCCCACCTATGCAGTTAGAAGGAACGGAACGTTATAAATTTTACTTTGACGCGACTTTTTTACGTAAAACGGAACGTCAGACAGATGTTATTTATTTACCTAAATCTTTAAATTTACCTATTTCGTTTCTGTTCCTCACAGTAGTACTTATTTAATATATTATTAGTTTCCTTTGGGTTTTTAAAAAGTAATTAATTTAAATATGTTTCATACCAAAATATACCATAGACATGTACATACTTCCTCAACGCCATCTAGTGAAGCAATGGGCGATTTTCTGAAAGCTCAGTCACTAGATGGCGCTGTCCCACCTATGCAGTTAGAAGGAACGGAACGTTATAAATTTTACTTTGACGTGAGTTTTTTACGTAAAACGGAACGTCAGACAGATGTTATTTATTTACCTAAATCTTTAAATTTACCTATTTCGTTTCTGTTCCTCACAGTTGTACTTATTTAATATATTATTAGTTTCCTTTGGGTTTTTAAAAAGTAATTAATTTAAATATGTTTCATACCAAAATATACCATAGACATGTACATACTTATTCAATGCCATCTAGTGAAGCAATTGGAAGCTTTTTTTTTTTTAAATGGCCTCTCAGAAAATCGCTCATTGGAAGCTTTTTTTTTTTAAATGGCCTCTAATGCCGCGTACACACCGCGCCAACGAACGCCAACGAATGGGTTTCGATGCCCTTCGTTGGTCCTGTTTGGACGGTTTGGCGAAGGCCAACGATCGTTCGTTGGCGTGTGCCGGCGATCCGGAGCGTGGCGGTAACATCAAAGGAATTGAGCCATTAGATCGAACTCGGTGTGGACGGCGGCCGAAGGCCAACGAACGAACGCTCAGTTGAAGCATAGTTTCTACCAAAAGCGAGAGCGTTGAGTTTAATCTGTGCGTAATCTCTAGCGAAACACCAATCACAGCGCGTGAGCGTGAAGTCAAATGTGAGGTGATTATTTGTGATTCATTTTTCTGTTCTTCTAGATTTCTAATTGTTTTTCTAGCTTTTGTTTGCAAAACACTATAAAAGTTTGTGATAATAGCCAAACAAACCGTTTCAAGAGTCATCGAAAGTGCCCATTGAATAATACCTACCATGGAACCAGGCACAGCCTTCTCTATTGTGAACCGCTTCACGAAAGGCGATAATCGCAATGTTCGGCCCCAGGGGAGTAGACATAATAATGGTCGGCAATTTATTTGCCTTTGATTCAGATTACTGTGCTGCTGAATTTAGGAATGTGAAGAAAACATCCGTGTATGTTTGTCAACCACTACATTATTTATAATCAAATACATAAAAGTTTAAAATCATTGCGAAAATAACATAACCTCAAAAGTAACTCATCATATTTTTAACTAGGTACTTATTATTTTTGTTATGTTCAACATAAAATATTAACGTTCCCGGTCTTTTCAGGTCGGCAAGATAATCTTACGGTGATGTTGCCGTTGGATATACTTCGGCGCGATTTGAATGAATTGATTTGAAGGTGTGTACAGAACATAAAGTCCGCTCGAAATCGTATGCAGCGATAGTGGATGAAAAAGAAGGAAAACTCATCAGCGTCCAAACATGCTGTTGCTCTCCAGATGTGAATACACAGGCGCAGTGAAAAACCATCCAGTACTGACACACAGTGCTACTGGAAGAAATCCAAATTAGCTCATGTTGGAAATAATTTGAAATATATCAAGGCTGAAATGATGATGATGATGAAGGAAATATCAGCCGGTATAAGACCATGTTCTTAGCAGACTGCTTCCAAAACATGCTGACACAATTTCTACAAGCTGCGGCAAACTAAAATGTATCCAACTGTTAAGATTATGAGAAAAGTGAAAAGTGCAAATGTTATTGTGTAATGAAACTTTAGTTTTATTTTTTTCCAAAAGTGAATAATTGGAAACAAAAATTTACCCTATATAGTATGAAAGTACAAAATAAAACAAAATGTAATAAAATATGTTTCTTTATTCAATTCAATGTAAGCCCTAAATCACTACATAGTATAAAACAAAGTCGCTTTCTCTGTCCCTATGTCCCTTTGTATGCTTAAATCTTTGAAACTACGCAACGGATTTTGATGCGTTTTTTTTTAATAGATAGAGTGATTCAAGAGGAAGGTTTATATGTACTTTTTATCCTGATATTCCCACGGGAACGGGAACCACGCGGGTGAAACCGCGGGCGGCCGCTAGTATTAAATAATTCATAAAAACACAAATAAAAATTTTGTGTTTATGTTAGAAACACTGGTCTTGATAGTTTAGTATGTTCTTCTTTGAAAGCAATTTGAAAGGAGATGTTGATATGGTAGACTAGACCGATTAACATTTCAATAAGTACAGTAGTGAGTTATATGCAAATAAACAATCAATCCATCTATTGATGATTCTTTTGATTGCTGCGATTTTGTGTGTGCGCCCAATATTGATTTTTACAAGCGTCATCAAAATATCATTCAATTTATAATATTATAGCCGGCTGAGTAAAATATAAATTGGTATTTATAATGAGTGCATAATTTATTTAAATTCAATATATAGTATACTTAAATATTGTTTATATCCAAGTAATATATTTAAGTATTACTACTAATTATAAATGCGAAATTACCTCTATCTGTCAGTCTGCTTCGCTTTCATGCCTAAACTACTAAACTGATTTTGATGAAATTTGGTACCTACAAAGATAGAGTTGACCTTGCGAAAGGACATAGGCTAATTTTTATTCCGGGAAAGCTTGTACTCTGTAATCCATGCGGGCGAAGCCGCGGGCGGAAGGCTAGTATTAAAATTAAAATAAAGCCAAGCTCACCAAAAGCTCACTGACCTCTATTATTATTATTACACACTGGACAGGCTGTCTCCATACAAATGAAAGCTAATTTTGTGTGGCAATTTGAAGCGCCACTACGAGTGTCCCGAGAACTAATTTTGACATAATCATTACCACAACTGACTGAACATCACTAGTTTTAGTTACATAGACACTCGTACCTTACCTATATGCCTACAGCGCCAAAATAGCGATACTCAAATAGGCACTTTTATGACAGCCAGTCCAGTCCAGACTCCAGCATGACTCCAGTGTGTAAATAATAATTTAATAATAGAGGTCAGTTGCCAAGCTGGACAGTCTTGCCAGCGAGGTCTTGTCAAAAGATACACCTAAACCCTGAAAAGTACAAAAAAGTAACCTTCTGGCAACACTGGGCATTGGAGCCGGAATCGAGTGCCAACGATCGTTTGCTCAACGTTTGTTGTTTGTGCTATAACCTTCGATAGCCAACGAACGTGCGGCAGCCAACGCTGAATATCCTTCGTTGGCGTTCGTTGGCGCGGTGTGTACGCGGCATCAGAAAATCGCTCATTGATTCACTAGATGGCGTTGAATAAGTATGTACATGTCTATGGTATATTTTGGTATGAAACAAAAGATTTAGGTAAATAAATAACATCTGTCTGACGTTCCGTTTTACGTATAAAAGTCGCGTCAAGGTAAAATTTATAACGTTCCGTTACTTCTAACTGCATAGGTGGGACAGCGCCATCTAGTGACTGAGCTTTCGGAAAATCGCCCATTAGGGAGAGTGGGAGACAAATGTCAAAACTATATCAAAGAGTAGATAGTATATTTGTAGTTTTTTGGAAAAAGATTTGCCGGGCTTGGCACGTTCCGGTGACAGCCGTGACAGAGGAGCCACTTTCAATATCTGTCAAAGGAAGGAGGGCCATAGCTAGAAACAGCTTGAGACCTATCAGAGGATTTAGTTAAAAAATAGTTGATTTCTAAGCAAAACTCCATGTAATTTCTAATGGTCAATTAAAACTGCTATGACCAAATGAGTCAGGCCCTCAGTTCATCAATTGTCAAAAATTTGCTGTCAGTGCTGTCACCTGTCAATGTAAATGTAAAATCACCTGTAAATGCGCACTCGCGACGTTCACCGCGGTTATTTAGACTGTTTATTATTCTGGCATCTACTGTCGAAATAGTTAACGCCTTTTTTACACTTTGTTATAATAATACCGTCCTTAAAAAAAGTAAAAATCGATGGTCACCATCTGTCAATTTTGTTCTCACAAAAATTAAAAATTCAATCTCTGAAAGTATGGTACTTAGAGAAACGGATGCTAGGTCAACTTCTAGTAAAGATTTCGTAAAAAAACTTAAGCTTACTTTCATTAATCTATGTGGCGAAGCCTAGTCAGTAGAACCGAAAACGTCAGGCCCTCAGTTCATCAATTGTCAAAATAAAAAAACTCCAATCATTACTTAACTATTAACGTTTGCACCATTGTTTCTTCGTTAGAAATTCCCAGAAAAGTTAAAGAATCATAAATTCAAAGTATTTTTATGTATTTCTTTAGTTTACTTGCAAATTTGGAAGATTCATTATTGTACAAATTGAAGAACTGAGAGCCCAAGCTAAACCTTTATAAATCTGTAACGGTATTGTTCGGAAAAGATCGACGTTTCTGAACGCGTCTCTAATGTCACGTCAAATTGACATTTGGCTGTCACTTGAAGTTGACAGTGACACTTGATTGAAATTCTTGTACCAAGATGTCGGATTAATTTTGCTGAATTTGTTAAAAATCGCTCGCGTTGAATGTGCCTGGCATATCGAGTTTGAATAAAATCTTAAATTATCTATGTGATCCCGTTTTGTACGACCAAGGTTTTGACGCCATCCATCGGGCTGGTCGCGGAGTTTTGAAAGAAAGATAATTGTCCACCACGCGCTTTTTGTCGGGACTGTAAATCGTAATAAAAGAGGCTCCCCCGTGTGTGTCTTTGTGTATCTATTGCTGAAGCGCCCAGTGCCTTGGGAACGCTGTTATTTGTGTTGTGAGTAAGGTGACTAATTGGTAAGGTCTGCAGAAGAAAGGACCCCAGGGGCGCGCGCGCTCCCTTACACCACTTCTGCCTTGGAGACGTTCGACACACAGACCCGTATGTAACCTCACCTTACTTAACATTCTCTCCGCTGTGTATCGCAGTCCAATTGTTCAGTTTACATCCCCGCTGAAACCTAGTTTTTTGTCCGGAGTCTATATTAGTAATACCAGCTTCCACTGCGCTAGCTGATTCCGCGGTATAGGCAGGGGTGTACTGAACATTTCTTGGTAGCAGAGCGTAGTTTGAAGGCCTGAGAGGCCCACGCCAAAACTTTGTCCATTAATCAGTGCCGTTTTGATGACCAGCTGGTCCGGACTAGATTAATTTGTACTTGTAAATGGTAATTAACTTGCATTTGAAAAGTAAAGGGCATTCCTTTGTTATTGGTTCCATGTCTTGTAATTAATTGTCATGTATTGAAGTTCCAAAAATGTAAACAGATGCCTTTCTTTGCTCATAATAATTATTATTCAGTTTTGTTAGCAAATTTGAGTTGTGAATATTGACAAGTTTGTTGCTAAAATAATAGCTAATAAAAGGTTAGCTAATAAGTTTGCACTCAATACTTAGTGAAACTTAGATGATTTAAGACATTGTTTACACATTGAAACTCATTGAAACTTGTGCTTTGAAACAATTAAAATTAATTTGTTGTATGTTGATATCCAAGTGAATTTCAATAGTCAGTGATTTTGAGTGAATTTCAATAGTCAGTGAGTTTTGTTGTTTTCTGATAACCTCCAAATATTTAAGAGTTTGTGTCATTATAAATACTTTGTTGTTGTAATATTGGAATTTTGTGGTTAGTAATAACCTCCAAATATTGGAGATTTTGTGTTATAGTGAATATTTTGAATTTGTTGTTTTTGTTGATAAATTTGTGACGTTACAATGACGGCCTCCTCTGCTAAAGACAAAATACGTTCTGAGTTACGGTGGTTAGCTTCTGCAGTTGCGTTGTTGGATCGACCGGATAGAACGGAGGCCTTGTTGAACAGATACGTAGATCTGCCCGTACGTTTGGCTGTTGTTGATGAACAGTATGCCTTATTTTTGGAAAGGACTGTTGAGGCCGATGTGGAAATGCGACAAGAAGTCGATTTGGATGTGGACCAGTGTTATGATTTTGCGGACAGAATTACTCAGGTGGCTCGACCTTTGCAAGTGGCAAGAGAGAATGAACCGAGCCCGTCCCCGGTCACATCTAAGAGTATGCCCCCTCTCTTTGCTAGATTGGCCCCCTTAGACTTAAGGCGCTTTGCTGGTCGTCTAGAGGACTGGGAGGGCTTTATTAATATTTTTGATAGTCTTGTACATGCCCGGGATGATTTGACCCAGGGCCAGAAGTTAGCTTATTTGTTATCCGTGTTGGAAGGGGAGGCCCTTGAATCAGTTCAACATTTGGCCCCCTCGGATGAAAACTACCCTATTGCTAGGGATTTGATTGCCCGTCGGTACCAGAACGTACGACGTCTGGCGGACAACCATGTGGCCGCCATTTTGAATTTACCCCGCGTTGCCAGCGTGATGCACTTGAGAGTGGCTTTGTTGAATCCGCTGTTGGTTGCCTACAACGCATTAAAAAACTTAAAACTCCCAGTGGAGCAGTGGTCGTTTTTGTTACTGCACATTGTCCTGGGAAAGTTGCCGGACTCTGTTAAGGTCCGTTTTGAGCAGCAGTATGGTGGGGATAGTGCGACTTATCTGCCACCCTTCTCGGACCTCTTGACGTTCCTGGAAGGAGAAAGTAGACTGGCAGATAATTCCTCTCTGGCCGGTCCTATGGGACCCGAACGACCTGTGCCACAGAGTAGATCTCCCACCGGACCCCCCCGTAGGGGGCGTATGGCCCCTCGCGCGCCCGGCCGCTATGCCGCCGTCCAGGAGACCGCCCGCTGCTTGTACTGTCGGGAACCGGGTCACAGCACGACCCGTTGTGATAAGTTCCTCGACCAGCGCGTCCAAGGCCGTCGAGCGATCGCGCGACAACGGACATGGTGCTACTCGTGCTTGGGCCTGCACATGCAGCGCGAATGTACCCAAGCGCACCCATGCCGCTTTTGTAAGGGCAACCACCATCCCCTCCTCTGCATGAACAGCCCAGAGGGCGGCGGAGCGCCGCAGCGCGTCGCTGCAGGATCACCGCGTATGGGTGGGGGTCTCGGACCCCCCGCGGTGTTTGCATCCCGCAGCAGTTCTAGTGGCCACCAGAGTGGCCCCAGACGCTCTCCGCCACGTTTGGACCCTCAAACGGGCGGGGGTCCCAGGGACCCCCCCATGGGAAACCGATCCCCAAGGATGGGGATGAGTTATGCGGGCGCTGCCGGAGGTCGTAGAGGCCCCCCGCGACGTTTTGAGCCTCGCACGGGCGGGGGTCCCACGGACCCCCCCATGGGAAATCGGTCCCCAACTAGGGGGTTCGATTTTGCGAGCGTTGCGGGAGGTCGTAGAAGCCCCCCGCAACGTGTTGAGCCTCGCACAGCCGGGGGTCCCCGGGACCCCCCCCTCTGAAAATCGGTCACCGTGCCCCCGCGACTATGGGGCGACGTACACGGTGGATGATAGGCACCGATTCTCGCCGCCGCTCGCCGAATACCCGCGTTTGGAGCGGCGCCCGCCCCGTCTTCAAGGGGCCGGGAGATATAACCCGCCTGATACCGGGCGATTTGGACGTAGGCAGTATGTGGGAGACTGGGACCCACTGGATCGCTATGAGCGACCCCCTTACCATGGGGGGACGTCTGGGGACCCCACATACTAGCAATCAACGTGTTTACGGTCGATTGTAGCCACCCCTCCAGAGACCGTTTTGTTGCCCACGGCCTCTGTACTTGTCAGGGGATTGAATGGCGACCTTGTGGAAGTTCGCGCCTTGTTGGATTCCGGTGCTCAGGGGTGTGTTGTGTCATCTTGGTTAGTTAGGCGGTTGGGCCTCAAGGTGCACCCCCACACGGAAGGCGTGAGAGGTGTTGGCGATGTGAAAGTCCCCGGGTTGTTAGGGCATGTTGACTTCACATTTACATCACGTAATAAGTCCACGCCAGGCATTAAGACCTCGGCGATTGTGTTGGACACAGTTGTTGGCCGTCAACCTTCAGTTGACTTGGGACCGAGTATGTTGTCTTTGGTGTCTGATTCCCCACTCGCCGATCCAAATTTCTTCCGCCCAGGCCCGATTGATGCTCTCCTTGGAGCCGATGTCCTGGGGCGAGTTTTGTTGACGGGGAAGCGAGTTTTGCAGCCAGATGGCTTGGTAGCTCTGCAGACGACACTCGGTACAGTTGTGATGGGCCCTGCTCGCCGCGTTTTGGATTCCCTTGATGAGGATCGCGGTCTTGTTTTTAATGTGTCTCTCTCCGAAGTGGTGCAGAAGTTTTGGGAGGTTGAGGAACCTCCACCAGCCCCGCGGGTCGACCCAGTAGCGGATGAATGCGAGTTGTATTACCAGAATAACACTGGTCGCCTCCGCTCTGGTCGTTTGATCACCCGTCTCCCCTTTCGTGCCGGCCGACCTCCTCTGGGCGAATCCCGACCGCTAGCGGAACGTAGGCTAGTGGCGATGGAGCGTCGCATGAGCAAGGATCCGGTCTTCCGCCAGAAGTATGTTGAATTCATGCGGGAGTATGAGGAGTTAGGGCACATGTCCGTGAGCGATTTGGATTGGTGCTCCGTTGAGCACTTCTTTTTGCCGCACCACGCCGTTTTGAAATCCGGAAAGATTCGGGTGGTCTTTGACGGTTCGGCTCCCACCTCTACTGGAGCGTCCTTGAACCAGTGTCTGCATGTAGGTCCCAAGCTGCACACGGAGATCTCAGACATTTTGACCAACTTCCGGCGGCACCAAATTGTATTTATGACTGACATCCGGATGATGTTCAGACAAACGGTCATCCATCCAGAGGATAGGAGGTACCAATTGATTTTGTGGAGAGAGAGTCCTAGGGACCCCTTGTTGATTTATGAATTGAATACGAATACGTACGGTTTGGCTTCGAGCCCGTTTGTTGCGATTCGTTCTTTGTTGGAGTTGGCCGAGAAGGAGCGCTTGAGATACCCTCGCGCCTCCGCCATTTTGGCCAGTGACGTCTATGTGGATGACATTTGCACGGGCGCCTCATCTGTCTCAGAGGCGATTGTCCTGAGAGACGAACTCACCGCCCTTTTGAAGTCGGGAGGTTACGAGTTGAGGAAATGGATATCCAACTCGCCTGATGTACTGGTAGGTTTGCCCGAAGAGCACCAGCAGGACCCCCACCTATTCGAAAATGTTGATAATCCCCATGTGGTGACCGTCCTTGGCGTACAGTACAAACCGGTCTCTGACACTTTCACGTATTGTGTGGATTTACGACCACCGAAAGTCTGGACCAAGCGTTTAGTATTGTCTACTGTCGCACGTACCTTTGACCCCAATGGGTGGATTTGCCCCGTGCTGTTTATGGCCAAGTGTTTCTTGCAACGGTTATGGGCTTCGGGTGTGTCGTGGGATGAACCCCTCTCGGACGAGTTTTCCGAGATTGGTCGAGCTTCGTTTCATCCCTCCCCGAGATTAATGAAGTGCATTTGCCGAGGCTATTCCTCCCTTCTGAAAATTGTAAAGTTACTCTTCACGGCTTTTCCGATGCCTCCGAACGTGGATTTGCTGCGGCCGTGTACCTCCGCACCGTTACTGTTGACGGAGTTGTTGCTGTGCATCTGGTGATAGCGAAAAGCAAAGTCGCTCCCCTTCGGACTCGTCATACGATCCCGAGGTTGGAATTGTGTGGAGCTGCTCTCCTAATGCGTTTGTTGAACCACGTATGGCTCACATTAGGTCGATCTATTAAGATACAAGAGGTTTATGCTTGGACGGACAGTCAGGTCGTCCTTTGTTGGTTGAAGGCTCCGGCGCACACCTTGGACGTGTTTGTGGCCAATCGAGTGTCGCAGATTTGTAATTCCGACATCGAGTTGATTTGGAGACACGTGCCGGGAACCATGAATCCCGCGGATTGTGCGTCTCGGGGTTGTGTAGCCCCAACCCTAATTAACCACCCCCTCTGGTGGGGCCCACAGTGGTTGATGCGGCCTGAGTCGGAGTGGCCGCCCTCTCCAGCGTTGTCGAACGTAGCCGTTCCTGATATGCGGGCATGCGTCCTGGAGACTAACCCCGCCGGGGAAAAGGATTTGTTGTTGGATCGGTACAGCTCCTTACAGAAGCTGCTTGGTGTTACCGCTTGGATCAGACGTTTTGTGTACAATTGCAGAAACCCACGCGCGAGGCGTGATTCGTCGGTTCTCACTCCGGACGAGCGTAGGGACGCGCTCTTGTTTTGGGTCCGGAGAGTACAAGCTGATAGTTTTGAGTCCGAGATTGAAATTTTGCGTTTAGGCCGTCGCAAGTTGAAGGGCGCGGTATCGCGATTGAATCCCTTCCTGGACGAGAGTGGGCTTTTGCGAGTCGGCGGAAGACTTCGAAATGCGAACCTGCCGTATGGAGCTCGTCACCCCCTTTTGTTACCTAAAGCCGGACATTTGACTCAACTGATAATAACAGATCGCCATGTGAATGCACAACATGCTGGCTGTAATGCTTTGTTGGCCATTTTGCAGCGTGAATTTTGGATTTTGTCTGCTCGTCGAGCCATTCGCACTGTGGTTTTCCGTTGCCTGCCTTGTTATCGATTGAAGGCCGCGACCATGCAGCCCCAGATGGGTGATTTGCCTGCTGATCGCGTCACGGAATGTAGAGCTTTTGCCGGAGTCGCCACCGACTTCGCCGGTCCCTTTACTGTAAAGGCTTCGAGACTGCGTAATGCTAAAACCTATAAGGCGTACTTGTGCGTGTTTGTGTGTCTGTCCACCAAGGCTGTCCATTTGGAAATTGTCTCGGAATTGTCTACCGAAGCCTTTGTCGCCGCCTTGAGCAGATTTGTTTCCCGTAGAGGACTGCCGTCATTGATACGTTCCGATTGTGGTACTAATTATAAGGGAACGTGTAATTATCTTAAGGAAGTAGTTAAGTTTTTTGTTGATAATAAAATAGACATTGGAACCACCCTCTCCCGGCGTGGGATAATCTGGAAGTTTAGCCCTCCAGCTTGTCCGACCTGGGGAGGAATTTTTGAAGCTTGTGTAAAGGCTGCCAAGACACACTTGCGTCGCGTGATTGGAGAAACTATTCTCACGTTTGAGGAACTTGATACGGTATTTTGTAAAATTGAGGCCGTCCTCAACTCGCGACCCTTGTGCCCGTTGTCTTCGGACCCGAATGACCTGGAAGCGTTGACCCCAGGTCATTTCTTGATCGGACAGCCCCTTTTGGCGTTGCCTGAATATCCGATTCAGGATGTAGGATCCCATCGTTTGTCGCGATACCAACTTTTGAGACAGATGTCCCAAAACTTCTGGGCACGTTGGTCGATGGAGTATTTGCATATCCTACAACAGCGCGTGAAGTGGACAGATAAAACCACCCCACCCCAGACTGGCGACCTCGTGTTGATTAAGGATGCTAACCTGCCGCCCCTATGTTGGCGAAGGGGGCGCATTGTTAAACTCTACCCCGGAACTGACGGAGTTCCTCGTTTTGCTGAGGTTTTGGTTCGAGATTCGGTTTTGAAGAGAGCAGTTAGTGGGCTCTCCCGATTACCCGTAGATTGACGTACCGTTCTTAACGGTCCGGGGCGGGGGGATGTTCGGAAAAGATCGACGTTTCTGAACGCGTCTCTAATGTCACGTCAAATTGACATTTGGCTGTCACTTGAAGTTGACAGTGACACTTGATTGAAATTCTTGTACCAAGATGTCGGATTAATTTTGCTGAATTTGTTAAAAATCGCTCGCGTTGAATGTGCCTGGCATATCGAGTTTGAATAAAATCTTAAATTATCTATGTGATCCCGTTTTGTACGACCAAGGTTTTGACGCCATCCATCGGGCTGGTCGCGGAGTTTTGAAAGAAAGATAATTGTCCACCACGCGCTTTTTGTCGGGACTGTAAATCGTAATAAAAGAGGCTCCCCCGTGTGTGTCTTTGTGTATCTATTGCTGAAGCGCCCAGTGCCTTGGGAACGCTGTTATTTGTGTTGTGAGTAAGGTGACTAATTGGTAAGGTCTGCAGAAGAAAGGACCCCAGGGGCGCGCGCGCTCCCTTACACCACTTCTGCCTTGGAGACGTTCGACACACAGACCCGTATGTAACCTCACCTTACTTAACATTCTCTCCGCTGTGTATCGCAGTCCAATTGTTCAGTTTACATCCCCGCTGAAACCTAGTTTTTTGTCCGGAGTCTATATTAGTAATACCAGCTTCCACTGCGCTAGCTGATTCCGCGGTATAGGCAGGGGTGTACTGAACAGGTATATTCTAGACAATTGAAAACTTCTGAAAAGATTTCACGAATTCTTTACTATATTCGGATCCAAAAATTATTAACAATCAATGTTTAATTACTTTGACAGGTGACAGCAAATTTTTGACAATTGATGAACTGAGGGCCTGACTCATTTGGTCATAGCAGTTTTAGACCATTAGAAATTACATGGAGTTTTGCTTAGGAATCAACTATTTTTTAACCCTTGATCGTAAATCGTAATCCTCGTCGTCGTCCATCGTAAATCCTCTGATAGGTCTCAAGCTGTTTCTAACTATGGCCCTCCATCCTTTGGTTAATTACAAGTTGAACCGAACGTAGTACCACAAATTTGTGCCACAAATATAAAAATATCAAAGTCATCGTATTTTGGTTTTGGGAGTGATTTTGGATTGGAATTTTTCGAGCACAAAAATCATTGAAAGTCTTTGGAAGTTCGAGTAGAGTTTTGTAAATCTATTAGAACTAATTATTTTAATTTTGTTACTTATTTGTTTGTTGTGAGTAAATTCAGGTTACGACTCTCCTAAAAACCGGGATGTCGCTATTACCAGTAGTCACAATACAATGTGATTGGAACGATGTAATAAAGTAAGTATTATTTACCTACCTCTATGATGACCTACCTACGTGTTGAGTTCCCAAAACAAATGCATTCTGGTTCCAACTTGGGTAACAAGTTTATAATAATTTACCGGCATCAGCCCGTCCGTCTGGAGCTTAACCACGTAGCGTAGAATTACACCTTAGTGGGGTAAGCAAGACAATTTGCCGTACCATATCATATCGCGCGATACAAGCCGCTCATGCTAGGCCGGCTGGACAGAACTCATGTAAGACTACATGTTGTGGTATCATGTGTCTGACAATGATCTTTTGTTATTACTTTGTTACAGACTGCCAAAAGGAGAGGCTTGGATATCTTCAAAGTATCGTAATGAGACAAGTGTCCATGATAAATTGACAACATCTGTGAATAATATTGATAACAAAGTTAAAATAAGTTTTACAGATAATTATCAATATATTTCTCATGGAAGCCTAAGCCTAGTAGTTAAACATATTCAGTCTGGATTAAAGGTGGCATTTGTAGCTCCTACAAAAGCTCATCAGGTGCATAAAAAAGCTGTTTTATCACTGTCAATTGCAGAAAATTCTTTAGCTGTATCATCATGTGAAGAAGACAAACTTTTAGTTTGGGACAGTAGAACCAGTAAGTTTTCCATGATATCTTGATGTAAGATCATTTTATAGACTTTGCAAAATGTTCAATAATAAATTATCATCATGAGCCATTTAATGACTGCAGTGCTGGGGCACAGGCCTTCTTTAATGATGGATAATAAAATACTTGGAATAGGTTTGAGTGGTTAAATTTAACAATTTTTCATATATTTTGATGATAATCTTCTTTATTTCAAACCTTTTTTATTGTTGATTGAAGTCTCAAACACAGTTTTGCGCACATTTCAAGTTCTTTGCATAAATATAAATGTTGTGTGTTGCTAAGTCTTGGATAAAAGAGACTTTCATTATGTTCTTTTCCAGGTGAAGTATTGCTCGACCTAAAAGGTCATGGTGGCCCAGTATATAAATGTAGATTCTTCCCATCTGGAGTCGTAGTCATATCTGCTGGAGCAGATGGCTCTTGTAGAGTTTGGTCTGCAGAGTCAGGTGTCAACCCTGTCACTCTCAAGGGACATACAATGGCTGTAACTGATGTATCTATTGTAGAAAAGGGAAGAAATGTTCTATCTGTTAGCAAGTAAGAAAAATGGCTATATTTGCATTCTCCTTGCTATTTGTCTAAGTTAAAGGTTTATCCATGGCTTTTGCTAAATTGAAAAAGAATTACAATAATTATAATTCAATTTTTATAATAATTTCAGAGATGGCACAGCTAAACTGTGGGATGTTGGTGAATCAAATTGTCTTGCTAATGTCATAGAGGGGCATGGACCAATAAATTGCTGTGATATAACAATATGTGATACTGCACATGAAGTTGAAAATGAAAGAGAGGTAAAATTTATTTATATAAAGTGGGTGCATAGGCATTTAATTGAATAATCCGGCTATCGTGAATCCTTTGGTAAAACTTTGCACACCTGCATATATTCAAAGGCACCTCTGTAGAGATATAAACATACCATAATAACAGTTCCTATTATTTAATTTCAGGTGGGAACCAACAACAAGATGGTAGTTGTTGGGTGCGAAAGTGGCCTTGTTGTATGTGCTCATGTTGCTAAACGTGAAGAAATATTCCGCAAAGACCTGGCTTCTCCCTGCAATGCTTGTATTTTTATAGAAAGCTCTATAATTATAGGCTGTGAAGACGGAATGGTAAGGTTTCGTTTTCTAATAGATATCATTTATACATCTTCCATTACCAAAAGTGTCTAGCAATGTAAGATAAACGCTCAATCTTCTTATAGGTTTATATTTAATATAACTTTGTCATTAATATGAATACTATGAAAAACAAAGTAATTTTTGCGGTTATCGAAAATGTGTTATATCTCAAAAACTTGTAAAGCCTACTTAGCTGTGATAGTTTTCCTTTTAACTTCGTCATATGTACTACTATCGTGAATTTTTTCACATATCCAAGACCAACCATTTGGCTGGCAGGGGGGGACACATGACTCGTAACAAAATTTTGCACTTTAAAGCTTAATAATTCACAAACGGATGCCTCAATCCAAAAACTGTCTTTACGAACCCACAATATTTTTGAAATTGCTATCCAACCAGATCCCACACTATGGGGTAGACAAGAAAAAAAAATACATAGGTACCCACTTTACGTGTAGGGGAGGTAACCTAATAAAAATATTTTTCAAAATTTTGCTTTACCACTTTGTTGGCGTGATAAGTATATTCATGCCAAATTACAGCTTTCTAGGACTAAGAGTCTATGAGCTAGACTGGGGTCAGACGGACAGACAGACGGACATGGCGAAACTATAAGGGTTCCTTGTTGACTACGGGACCCTAAAAACGTCAGCTGGCTCTATGTTGGTGGAAAACCCGTAAGCTGACGTATTTAAATAAGCGATCGGCGCTCACGCCTGACTTTCATGCTCCCTATTTCACTGCATCAGCTGACGACCTTTCTACCAACATAGAGCCAGCTGACGCTTTTATTTATTCAAAATAGCATGTAAACTATCATCTGACACATTTTCATGTGAGAGGAAATCACTGAACGAAAATATTTTTTTTTGCATGCTCCTATGGCCAGCTGACGTATAATCCACCACGGTACGGCCAGCTGACTTTTTTTTATCTTCTAATAATTGCGTTAACTATCATTTAACAAATTTTCAGTCGGGAGGAAATGACTGAAAATAAATTTTTTTTTTACGTGTTTGAGGGGCTGCCGCTGCACCACCCACACACGGAGCGGCAGCTGACGTTCACCATACTTCATAATACAACTCTCTCAAGCATTTCATGAGTTTTCGCTTGAGAGGAAATGACTGACAATAGTAGTTTATGTGACTGTCGCATAATGAGGGGTATTAAAACACGAGTGGGAGTTTATGGCGAGTTTTTTAATAGTATTCCACGAGTGTTTTAATACCGAGTTATGTGCAGTCTCATACACTACTTTATCTACACTCATTACATTTATTATATATTTCAAAAATAAAGCAAATCAATATTAATTACAAAATGTGAATTGGTGCCAAACCCCACTTACAGTCTATTCCTTCTAAATTCAAAATTGTAATTTAAAAAAAGTTTCTGATTGTTGCCGGCTAAAGAAGGGCTAGAAAGAGTTGGAAGTCAGGGCCGGTAAATCCTACGGTTGCCATGGATACTGTAAAATTAAGAAATATACATTTTTTAATCAATATATATATGTCACCGGAAAATAACAAGAACCGCAAATTTATAAATTTCCTAGGAAAATTATAAATTTACGGAAGTCCTGTAGAACACGTGATAGGTTAGAAATTTAAGGCGATTTTTTTTAGGAAATTTATAAAGGAGATGTCCTAAATTGGATTTTTAAAAATCATATTAACTAACCACAGTAATATAAATTTATATAGATACTTAGTCCAAAAACAAAGCTATTGAAGTAATTTGTAAATTTTTAAAGCCCTCCGATTCCGAGAAAATTAATTTTCGGTTTTCATGAAAAAGCTTCTTAAATGCCCGCCATTTGGCTAAAAAAGAAATGTATCCAGAGCCGTAAATGATATTGGAAGAAAAAGAAAAGGACTTTAGGTGGTTATCACACTGCCTCCGGTTTCTGCACCACACCGGACGGAGATGCGGTGTATGTGTGTTATACACTGCGGGTTTTGTATGCAAATCAAGATTCTACAGCCAAAGTTAAGAAGCGCACTACCGCAAACTGGAGCGGTGTGCAGTGCAGTGTGGGATTCACAGAACAGAAGAAAGCATTTTGCTGTCAAAATGAAGAAAAGTACCGAATAGATTGACTCTAGTGGACGCAGCTTCATAGAAATTATATTTCAGGCGAATTTCTGCGATTCGATTCGACTCTGGGGGTCTACCGGCTAAAAAATATGGCCATGGACATGGGCTTCATTTGACATTTGAAGCCCATATGTCCATATAAGGGCAAAATATAGGCTCAATGAAGCCCTGTCCATATCCATATTTTTGAGCCGGTAGCCCCCCTGCACGAGTAGCATGACAAACTCGAGAAGTGTTTTGACTACCTCGAAAGTCCTTTAATTGACAGCCGAAAAATAGATTTGTCTACAATAAAATGTCATTTTTAAGGTTCCATTAGGGACAAAACCTTTCTCGAGTTCTTCATGCTACCCGTGCTGCTTGGTGCGCCTATTGGACGCAAGCCTTAAGCCCTTAGTACAGGATGGCTGATGATGTTGGCCGACCATGATGGGCCATCGTGTACATGGCCAGGGAGGCTACCGGTTAAAAATATGGATATGGTCATGGGCTTCATTTGACATTTGTAGCCCCTATTTTGCCCTTATATGGGCATATTATGGGCTGTAAATGTAAAATGAAGCCCATATTCATATCCATTTTTTTAGCCGGTACAGGGACTGGGCCCTGTACATGATGGCCCACTACCCACTATAGTCAGCCAACAACTTTTGAATTTGACATGACATTGACAAAGACAATGTCATATTTGTTTGACAGTTAAGTTGTTCAGTGTTGCCAAGCATATGTAAATATTTCTACAATAAAAAAAAACAAATTATTTAATTTAAAAAAAACGGAGGGCTTTATAATTTTTATTTTAGCGATTTTGGGTTCTTAATTTTTGTTACTATTACATAAGTCTGATTTTACGGTGGTTAGTTAACCTTCAGAATAAAAATCCAACCTCCATACAAAAAGCGGACATCTCCTTTACGGTTTTTATTATTTTCCGGTGACATATACATTTCATACATTCGACGTCCAATATCACAGCCTTCTCTATCGTCTTCTACAAACCATGCGCATAAATTTGGCAACGTCGCATTTCTAGTTTTAAGTGAACCTATTTGACACCGTTTGACAGGTAAACAGTGAGTAAACCTCGAGTACTTAATCCTATGGAGATGGCATATTGTTCTAAGTATATGAACTATCCGTTATACAAATATGAGCTAAATTGACATTGTACTCATAAACAGCCATCTTGTTCTATCTTATCTCCAATACTCCATGTAAAAAAAGACAGCAATATATTTATTCGACCTATTTTTGGCAACACTAAAACGTGACGTCATAGTACCTAATGCATGATTAAGGCCGGTGACCGGTCGCCATTTTTGTTTCTCGGTATGTGTAGGTATGCCTCACTTTTTCGTAGGTACGCCATCTCCATAGGATTTAGTACTCAGAGGAGTAAACCGGTTCACAGCAATGTTGCCGTTCCGCTTCATAGCATGGCTTGTAGAAGACGATAGAGAAGGCTGTGCCAATATTCATACATCCGTGTGACGCGCAACTTCGGTCGCGGATTTTCGACTTAGTGTCGACAGTATAACAGAAGCACTAATCCTAGTTCAGTTCATCATTCGGTTCAGTCAAGTATCCTTAATAATGGTTTGACACAGAAAATTAGTTCAGGACAGTCACGAAATTTAATTTCCAACCCACCTAAGGTATCGTACGTATAGCAAACTGACACATTAAGAGCTAGATACAGTTGCCACAAACTTTGCTGTGCCGGTGGCCAAAATGTGAAACTAACGTGATTTTTTTAATGTCATTTTGCTGTCAAGTTGATGTCCAACCATAGCGCTGCTGGCGGCTGAAGTTCTTAGAAGTCAGGGCCGGTTAAATTACTACAAAAAAAAAGAAAAACGTACGTAGCGCCGCTGTCACCGGCACAGAAAAGGTTGTGGCACTGTATTCAACCTTATTGCATTGCGAATGTCTAATAACATTTTAACGAAATGGGTAAAAAATTGTTTTAAATGTCTCGCGGCCGGGGCATTGCACAAAATTGGGACATTTGACCGAACGGCTCGTTTGCCGCGCCGTTTGACGTGGGTACCATATTTTTGTCACGATTCGTCTTTTTTAGACGGCGGTGATGTTTTTTAAATGCCCGTGTTCACACGATCACGGATCGTAAAAAATTACGGATACATCTTTCCTATACTTTTGACATTCGTGTTTTTGACGAATCATCAACGGATTCCATGGTGACGCGGCCAAAATTGAGAGAAACAGCTTGTCATTTATTAAAGCTGACGTTTAACTTTAAGGTAATACAAATGAACATCGCCAACGGAGACGTCACAAGACAATGGGAGGAGTCGGCCAGTCCGGTGCTAAGTCTAGTCAGTCTCCCTAACCAACTATTTGTGGTGGGTCGTCAGGACGGCACTTGCACCGTCCTGTCGCTGCAGCAAACATACAACACGACGCGGGTGCAACTCACAGGTTCAGATTGCGACGGAATCAGGGATCTAGCATTCAATGGCAAGTGGATATTCGCAGGATGTAGGGACTCCAATGTACGGAAGTATGATTTCAACCAAATTATGGTTCATTACAAGTGACGATAGTTGTGTCAATGTCAACTGGTAACATGGGTTTTGTACCTATTGGCAGGAAAGTAAAATTGCGCTTTATTGATAACAAATCCTCCAGAAATCTATAGAATTGTTTAAGTGATAACCAAAGATTAATGATTGATGTCGACTTGCATGGTACAAGTAGTCATGTAAGAACTAGACGAAGAAGAGGGATGAATGACATGTAGTGAAAAAAAGGTTCTGCTGCCGTTGCTGGAAGCTGCTGTTTTCAGGGAACGCGGTATCTCGTAGCAACAAAAATGCAGACACTAATCATCATTTATCTATGGTAATAACTTGTAGTAAGCTGACGTTATTGTATTATGAACGTGGAAAAATAGTTGTAATTTAGATATGTTTAAATAAGAAATACAGTCAAATATTTAAAAAGAATAGCAATTTTTATTGAGTTTACCTAACAATAATAACAATACGAAATCAAACTATGTAATGGAAGGAGGGTACTATTCACTGTATCTTTAACACGAAACACTCACAATTTTCTCTTCACTAAATTCTTGCAGTCACATAGCATACTGTATTCAGTAGATGTCATCTAAAATCAGAGACACATATCTATACTATACTTAAACAAACAATATCTATACTTAGCTGAAGTGTTTGATAACGCCGATGAAACTTTTAGAGATGAAACGGATAGCTGTTTGACCGGATAGGTAACGGATATCCGGCCAACCTTCAGGCCGATAACTGGCGGCCGAATAACCGGCGGCTAAACTGACGTTAAAACTGACTACTGAAATTATGAAACTGACGTTCGGTGCGGTAAAACGAGCGATCGTGCGTATTCCGAGCTCCAAGCGTAAACCGACCGGCTTCTGGCATATTCTTTAGCATGTTTTATTGTGTCTAAAATTTAATCATTTGACATTTGATTGAATGCGCACGCATGCGAGTTTTCCAAAATATATATTCTCCAAAATTTCGTATTTTTCTGAAAATCCGGATTTTTTCGGCCGGATATTGCCCTTTTGGATAGTTGCTGGGCCTGGATATCCATTGCATCTCAACAAAAATTGGCATAAGTAATATAAAAATAGGGAATGTCTTAACTGGAAAGAAAATACTCATAGTGGGTGTGAAAAGGGGATGAAAGTTTGGTTATTTGGGAACATGTTCAATTAAATGAAGTCACGACCATTAATTTGATAAGAAGCCTTACGACAGGTCACAAAAATACGTAGGTATCAATTATGTCTATAGGACGCACCAACTGACGCGCAATTCGGTTGCCTCTACCGAACTATAACTATTGCTTTCGAACAGTATAACTAGTAGTTCGAGACAGCCAGTAAGAAATCTTATTAGTCTCACACACGACTAATTACCGTTTTTTTAAACAATCTCGCCGTTGAATTTCATATCTTAATTTCTCGCAGAAGAATCTTATGTATGACTAAGTAGGTACCTATTATAAAAAAATCCTTACCCTAGTTTTATATATATTCAGAGATTTGTTTGCACGATCATACAATTTAGTCCATAGAATTGCATCTTTATCAATGTCCTTCTTCAAAATTACCATTTTTCTATAAATTTTTCTTCTTAGATCGTAAGCATCCTTTTCAGAGTAATCTCCTGTGTTTTAAACAAATTCTTAAGAAATGCACATTCAGATAAAATGTTATATGAATGTTTCCAGGTAAAGAAGTCACTTACTTCTTTTCCGTTTCAGACATAGTATATGAATGCAAGTGGTTTCCAGCCAACTATTCCATAAATCCACATTTGAAAACATATGCTCCAAGTCCTTACACCAAATACGAATATCGTGTTCTTCTAATTTTCCTAAAAATATTGTATTTCATATTAACCTAACCTGCAGTGCAAGCAACCTAATGAAGGCAACCGATGAAGCAATTAGGGTCGCCACACTCTGGACAAAAATTTACTTACGTAAAAATTTCATGATACTTGGAGGGCAAGTACCTACCTACCTACTCGAAATAATGGAGATATCTTTTACTCAAAAGAAACATTCCTTTATTTTTGACATGAAACAAAACTGAATTCACAAATAAAAAAAACAAAAGCACACATTTTCTATAGAAAAGTAAACAGACTCGACTCTACATCGAAGCCATGATGTCTTACATTTAATTTATCGTGTTTCTTAGAGATATTTATTCCCTATGTATCATAAGAATTAAATCTCTCTATCGCTTGATACCTACCTATCGCACTTATCGCTTGATGTCTACATAGTGTTGGGTTTTTCGAATTTTAGCCGGTTCGATTCCTGGGTGTGAGTAAATCAAATTTTTTAATTTAACTATTTTCAAAGATAAAGGAATGGTTCTTTTGGCTGCAATTTGCCAATTCCTTAATTTTGAGTATAAATGCGAGAATAATCGATACGAAAAAGACATAATTATTACGAGTATGTATATTATGTACTTATAGTATGGTACTTGCTGTTTACCTTTAGGTCTGCAACCTCCCATGATTGAGAAGGCACTTGGCTCACCTTTCCCGTGATCATCTCTTATCCAAGAAGGTGCTGTACTTGGATCAACTTCTAAAAGATCATGGTCACTATTTTAAAACAGTTAAACACAATATTAGCTATATTTCAGCATACAAAAATTGGTGTAGTTATACTTACTGTAGTCAAACTTTTGTTCGGGTCGACCATGAGGAGTCTTGACCTGTTCTTTGCCAGCCCGATAAATAACTTCTGTGTCTTTTTCTTCACATACTGTTCCCTTATGTCCTTCAATACCCTTTTGCCTATCAGTTCCTAGAGTATTTTCATCTTTTTGTAGAATGTTTGCGAGGTCTTTGGAGCATTTAGCAGCACTATGATCTTGAATACCATTTTGCCTTTCAGTTCCAAGAGTATGTTCACCCCTTCGAAGAAGATTTGCATGGTCCCTGGGATGTTCGAAAGCACTAGGATATGTTAATGGATCAGTTTTATCTATACCACTCAGATTTTCTTCTTCTTTAGACTGTTCTCCGTCTGTCCTTAATGCTTGTGAAGTAGCTTCTTCATAAGTATCTTTTTTGTTATTAATTCCTGGTGCTGTTTCTGTTAACAATTCCTTAACTGACTTCTCCTCCTTTTCCTTTGTAATTTTATCAATACTTTTAATGTCTTCTTTATTCAATACACGCTCCAGCTGATTTTCTGCTATTAAGGCTGAAAGTTTCTCTTCATTTTCTATTATATTGCCAAGCGAAGTAACCGATCTGCTGACACTTGTGGTGACTTTGATGGCATGAGATTCTATATCTTCTGGCCACTTTTCATCGACATCACCTATTTTAAAACATAGAAATGTACATTATTGAAAAGTTTCAAAGAATCTGACCCAAATAGGCATTGGCATTTCACAGTGATAAAAGTTCTAGTGTTGTGTTGACTTACTGAGCAAATTCTCGTTAGGTGGCTGGAACACTTTCTGGTGTGATTCAGTATTTGTAGATGGGGTTTCGAGAGTATTCGTGTCGTCGTTGCCGGGGAGATGAATCCTATACATTAAAAGAAACAATAATGAAGTTCTGTCTGTGTTTTTGAAGCCATTTTTTTACTTATTTTAGTTTTTGTTTAACTAATAATTATATTTTATCAGAACTTACCCATTTTCTTCTAATCTTCCTCCGACACCTAAAAAATAATAAATGTTAGCATAACATAAGCATTACCTTTAAAACCTGCAATAAGTTAACAATTAAAATTTTTAAAGCAAACAAAAAAAAAAAATAAAGTTACCCAAATCTATATCTGAAAATTGAACTTTTTTGTCCTTGTCATCATTAGACTCTTCAGCTAGTATCTCAAATACGTCACTCGTAATATTGTCTGGTTTTGAGAATTCCGAGTTATCTATAGGATTGTTATTTAATCCAAGATTCTCTGAAGCTACAATGAAATCTTCTACAGGCATTACCTTGGAAACATCTATTGTTTCAGGTTCTGAATTTTCTGGTATTTCATTAGTATCATAGTAAAGAGGTTCATCAAGTTGTTCATTAACTCCATTCGTTATTTCATCATTACTCCTAATGACCTCAACAGGAACGAGATTACTGAGCTCCTCTTTATCAACTAGATCATTCGTAGGTTCATTTTCCTCGATATTATCATTAACAACGGAATCAATAACTTTGTATATTACATTTTGAATGTCTCCTATACTTAATTTAATAGTGCTTTCATCAATTGTAATATTATCCCCTATATCATAAGGAGTAGACGTATCAAAGAAGTCTGCATTGCTCATATCTCGACTCTCACCGCTTGCTTGTGATGTTTTTTCAGAATAGCCGCCAGGGACATCAACTTCTGGTGGAATGCAAATATTCTGAAAGTTAACAACATTATTTTTAAAAGTACCTAACTAAGTACTAAGAAGCGTTAACGTGACTTCTTACCACAACGTTGTCAAAAACGTCGTCTAAGAAGTCTAAAACAGGTCCTTCTTCTTCTTCTAATTCTGTAATCATCAAATTATTATTACTGTTTGAAATTAAAAGATACTTTGTCACATTGCATCAATAGTAAAACAAAGAAAAAAAGACCTGAAGTTTTCTCAGAGCGCGATATAAGTTTTACTAAGGTTAACTGTTCTTCTCGGTTGTGCATATCGGTATGCCTCTTTGCTAAAATAAAATACAAAAAAACGTAAAAAAATGTGAAAGGAAGAAAAAAATACATTGTTACCTACTTCTTTGAATCAGTTCAGTTACCTACCTCTAAGATCTTCTTCTAATAATTTATACGATGTATCTTCCATTACAGTTGAAATCCAAACTGCAATCTGAAAGCGCAATTTTATTAAGTTGTAATTCATTACACATACTTAACTAAAAGTTTATTATTTTTTAATACAGTTGCTCAAAAAGTGGCGTATTGCAGGGACGTATAGCGTTCGGGATGTGGGCTATTACACACTCGAACTTTTTCTTTACCTTTCCCGAACTCGTGCGTTTTCTTTCCCAACTGTCAAAATAATGTCTATTAAAAAGAAAAAACCAACCATGAAGTTTTTACTAAAAAAAAATTATAGAAGTTTTTATGATTCATGCAAATATTTCTAAAAAGAAGCTACTAATTTGTTTCAATATCAGATTTAAAAGTAATTTTAATTATACATTAAATTAATATTAGTATCGGCCAAATTAAATTTATGAATATAAAAAATACATAAAATTGGTTGTATGACCACAGATGACTAAATATGGTATGACGTGCACTATTTACCATAGTATCTGCTTATAGGAGTTTGCGCAAGTAAGTGAAAAGAAAATGAGGGACCTTATTTCTTAATTTTCTAAATTCGTTTTTTCTGGTTTTTATTGTGGTAGGTACTTAGTATGGTGGAATTAGTGCAATAATGTGGCTTTAATGGAAAACGATGTGGTAAAAGAGAGAAATAAAGAAAGGCGCTCCTGTAGGATTGGGATTGCTTTTGTTAGGTTTCATTTCATTTCATCTCATTTAATTTAATTTTCATTTCATATCAATAAAAAAAATCTACTGAAGCCTTGGCTGTATGATCATAGTTTCCTTTGCCAACCCAGAATGGGTGAAGAAAACAAAAAAAAGTCTCTGCTTATATTCTTTTACGATTAGTTAGTTGAGTTTATTGTGTTTTATTATTTTATTAAATTGCTTAATTTTTTCGCAACTGTATTAAAAATAGTTGTTCAGTACACGTGCGGAACCGTCATTGCAACTTGTTCCGACTGTCAACCCTCACCTTCGGCTGCGCCTCGGCTCGGGTAGACATTTGTCGGAACTCTTTGCAATGACAGGCTTTCCGCACTTGTAATGAAATCTACTATTCATTTTTAATAGTAATCTATTACAGTACTCGTATATTTTGTCTTACAACCTTTTCAGAGATTTCAGCACGCATTTGTTCGTTCAAGTTTTCGCTTTTAAAACGGTCACTTTTCATCATATTAGCGACCTCGTCCGCAACTATTTTTGAGATTTTACTCAATCTAAACAAAATGAAACCCAGTTTTATTTGCTTTTCTTACTAAATATCTAGATTTAAGTAGGAATCATTAGTAAAATGGGGCCATTTTGTCGACCGATATTTGATATAAGTAATTACATAGTTACTATGCATTTGTTTTTAGAAATATCAGCAACACAACAGTTATTTACTTTTTAAATATTTTACATGCTTATTTTCTGAAAAGCATCAAACTTTCTTATTAGGACAAGGAAAGCAGCGCTACCATATATTATTCTGTGGCGCTACCCACTTGGTGACGACACGACGGTCATAAAAAAATATTATGAAAACGCCACAAGGTAAACTGCTTTCGTTACGGTTACGTGCACGTATACTTACGCGTATTCACCCGTATTTATGTCATGATATTAAAATTATGCCTTACTCCGGGTTTAATTTAAGGTTTTGAGGAGTAATCAGCTTCTGTGCAATTTTTTTGCCGAATATAGAGCATAATCTTCTCAGTTCCGACATTCTCTCATCCCTCATACGACTGCTGCGGTCAGATTTCATATGCCTGAATGGTTAAATCGAAGATTACAAATTAACGAACTTTCCAGTAAAATTAACCATGTTAACAGTCAGAATATTAATTACCGCCCGCCCATGCTATGCTGCACTATGCGAATATATGCGAAACTTAATGTTATGCTGTATATTTACCTCTTTGTTAATTTGGGAGACTTTCCTTTTGAAGGTTTCCCTCTCTTGAAACAATTTACAGCATCCGCTATATGTGCTAATGGCCTTTCATCCATTACTTGCGCCTTTAATCTTTCGACCTAAGCCAAATGTTAAAGTTTAACTTTAAGTACGTAATGGCGTACGTATGGCGAATACCCATACGAAAAATATCAACAGACAGGGTTTCGTTCCAAGCCAGCAGAATTCAGGAACGCATTATCCCACTGGCACTGCGGTGTGCGAATACGGCCCAGATACCTACTGTGAGACTACCCTCCGACCTCGCGACTAACCAGTTCTTTATCCAACCTGTCTGAAGGACATGTGGCAACAAAACTAAAAAATCAGTGCGCACCCCTTAGGGCTACCTTACTATTCCAAACTAGCACGATTCAATTTACTTACACCACTTTCTGGCAAGGCAGCAGCCCTCTTATTCACGAACCATCGGAAACGCTCCCGACAGCGGAATGTATGCCCTGTGTCTCATTATAGAATAGACAATGACAAAGCACAGAATTCGATCCGAATCCGAATCTGATTCCGTTTCCGACGAGTTGTGAGTGAATCAGGGGGCAGAACAGCTTAATTAGGCGGATTCAAACTGCCTCTGACGACTGACTGACGAAGTTTATCAACATCATTTTTGTTCGATAGGCGAAAAAGTTGCTAGAAACCAGCCAGCCTCAAAGTTGCTCTATCATAAAAACGTACCATAAATGGCGGTAGAACATCGCACTTGTTCCTCCAGGTCTCGATGCATTGCCGTTTGGTAGGTACAGCCAGTTCTGCGATCCTCAGCGGGCACCTCGGCACGCATATCTTGCCCTTGATGCTGGGCGAGCGGGGTGGCGAGCAGTAAGATTGTGCACCGCCCTCGTACGTCCGACATCTAGATCTTGATTTTGCTCTAGGAAAACTTACAAAATATTAAAGTTTTAGATTGCGTTTCCACATAGGCTGAGCTGTCAGCTGTGCCTTTTTACAAGCACACGGTTCCGGCACAGTCGCCGGTGTTAAGTAGAAATGTATGAGCTACATAGACAGCTTTCACATGGCCGGCCGCCGCCCGGCTCATACATTTCTACGTAACATGGTAGGTATGGCGACCGTGTGCATGTGAAAAGGCACTCAACTCTGAGCATGCTGAGATGTAGCCTCGCAGCTCCGCTTATGTGAAAACGCACCCTTAGCTGACCTGAAAATTAGTTAAGTGCTTTTGTTCAAACTCTCGAGCGGTGATTAAGTTTTCCCAGATATTTATTTTTAACGCCTGAGAACTCGAAATTACGGAGCGGAGCTCAAAATGGCTGAAAACATTAACATTAAAAATCAAATTAAGTGTGGAATAGTAGCGTTTCACGGACACCATGGTGGGGCATGGACTGGCTGGACGACCATAGTTCTAGTCTAGACTGTTACTTCTGGGATTGACAGTGCCCTTAATTCAGTAGCAATAAATCTTTATAAAGAGAACTTTCTTTGTCTTTACCTACAAAGATCTTCTGAGAATGGCAATCTTTTATTTTTTGCGTTCGCGAGTCGACATACTGGTTGTGGAACACAACTTCTACTTTTCTCTTCTCGAATCTTGCAGCCCTGTGACACCACATCCTCAATAGTCAAGTTGACCCAATGTTGAACTATATCTAACTCTTGCCCGGTATTAGAGAGGAACCCACAATTGTCGGTAACCTCTGTCTCTGGAACAATTTGTTGATTAATTTAAAAGACCGGTTGACTATAGAGTGATATTGAAGTAGGTAGGTAGTAGGTAGGACTTATCATGAATTCATGATAGTTTAGATTAATTTAATTTACCCCATTTAGCAGACAGACAGAGACAGTGCGGCCACGCTTGTAAGAGTAGAGGACGAAGCAATGGCCACACACATCGCAGCAATCCTGGGACCGTACTCTGAAACGCTAATCCGAAACTTCGGTTAGCCCCGCCCCTTTCACACGATTCTGTCCCGACTAGAGAGTGAGAGGGACGGGTATACCGAAGTTTCGGGTTTTGTGTTTCAGAGTAGGCCCTCTGAGTCGTTTTATGGCTCCTCTACATAATGGCCCAGCGAGATGGCCATGCGATGGTTGAATGAAACGCAACTACACGATGGCGACATTTAGTTGTGATTTCTTCGTTATCCAAGATTGACGTCTTTCTTTGGTATACCATCCCCCTGATTCACAAAACGTCGGAAACGGAATCGGATTCGAAATCTGTGCTTTGTCTTTGTCTATTCTATTCTATAATAGTGAGTGACAGAGGCAATGCACACATTCTGACGTTCGGGAGCGTTTCCGACGATTCGTGAATCGGGGCATATCACGCTTTCTCCCCGTCAGGCTCAACTCACACTGGCGCAGAGTCGAAGCGTCGCGTCCGTCGCGTCAATTTCTTTGTTGCCAATATGGAATCGCGCGTTGACGCGCAAACGCGCGTGTCGACGCTCATCGACGCTAGTTGCTTTCCGTAAAACAAATTTGTACCTTAATAATTAGAAAAAAAGAATAAATATGCTAAAATAAAAAACATGACGCGACGCTTCGACTCTGCGCCAGTGTGAATTGAGCCTTAAAATTCTAAAAAACTTAATTACTTTACAAAGCACGGACATCCACTCTCAACTGCGTTCGAACCATAGATTTAGAATTTTTTATGGTTCGAACACGCACTGTGGAATATGGGCCAGCCGGCCTAGCATGAGCGGCTTATAGCGCGCGATATGATATGGTACGGCAAGTTGTCTTGCTTACCCCACTAAGGTGTAAGCAAGACGGCATGCCGTACCTTATCATATCGCGCGTTATAAGCCGCTCATGCTAGGCCGGCAGGCCACGTCTACATGCGTACCGACCGCCCCATCGCTGGCCCACTACCTTTGATGTGCGGCCGAAAAACCGACACCGACGCCATCCCAAGACCATCGCACGCGCCATAAGCCATCCGACACCACTACACCCTCCACACGCTGGTCCATCATAGTGGACCATCGCGATGGCCCATCGTGTACAGGAGCTATTAGGTACCTGACTACATGCTGACTACGATCCTAATACCTACTAGAATGCTCAACGCGTGTTAAATTAAGATAAATATTAGTACCTGGATATGTACTGTTGTCCATTATTTATCGAAAAGAAAGCGGTAAGTATTAGAATTAAGTTAAAACTATATTTTATTGGACTACATACGTAAAATTTTGTTTAAATCTTGTTGACAACGTCTAATCATGAAGTTACGAAAATCCAAATTTCTAGGAAGCTATGAAAACATTGGTTAAAAAAGTGTGTAATTAAGAAAGTAACCATCACGAATTAAAACTCTTGTTTGTGACTTAACAACACCTTAACAATTAATGTAACACCTTTGTACCTACACAACAAGATGCAATAAATAAATATGGGTATGAATAATTTGGCTGTATGACTTTGTACTTTTGGCTGCCACGAACGAACGAAGGAAGTTAAACTGCCAGGCTCCTAGGCTAGTCTATCTAGTCGGTGCCCCTCAATGTTGCCAGATTACAACTTTTTCATAAATTCAAAACCTTTTTAACTTATTGCTTAAAAAATGCATATCCAAAGAAACTTAAATAAAAAGGTAAAAAAACTTAAACTTAAACAAAAATAAATAAAAAGGTCTAAATAGTTTCCAACAAATAAAAAAATTGATGTGAAATGGAACCGTGGAAAGAACTTCGATCAACAATATAGTGCGACAAGCTTTTCTGTTCCGGTGATAATCTTTGGAACCAAAACAGTTTTCATGCGACAGTCCATTTTGACAGCTAATTTCGTATTGCAAGTGGCTCCTCTGTACCTATAGTACTAGATGAAGGTTCACGAACTAAATGAACTTAAATATGGCCAGACAGACTTTTTTAAACGGAGAAAAAAGGTTACTCGAATGTTACGATCTTACATTATAAATGACAAGAAGCGTTCCAAGTTTGAAATACCTCATTGAGTTAAAAAGTTAGTACAGTGCCACAAACTTTGCTGTGCCGGTGGCCAAAATGTGAAACTAGCGTGTTTTTTTAATGTCATTTTGCTGTCAAGTTGATGTCCAACCATAGCGCTGCAAGTGGCTGAAGTTCTTAGAAGTCAGGGCCGGTTAAATTGTTATAAAAAAAAGAAAACGTACGTAGCGCCGCTGTCACCGGAACAGAAAAGGTTGTGGCACTGTAGGTACATTATAACTCAATGAAATACCTTAGTATTATTGACACTGTCAAAATAATCTACTTATAATTATACTCTCAAGTGGGCTTATGAGGCTTGGACGACATATCTGTCACTTCAAGTATGTATCTAGAACTAGGATATTGTTGATCGAAGGGAAAGAAGTTCTAATTTGTCAGTTTAACGTTCTTGACCATGAAGTTTGACTTAATACTCTGAGGTAACTGGAGCTCTCACCCTGAATAAAAAAGTGTCGCCAGCAAATTTGACATTTATGTATGTAGTGGCTGTCAGCTGTCTCATATGACCATACGTATTTTTTTAAAGTGTAGGTGAGACGGAAGACAGCCACTGTGTAATTTGTGGTCACAAAAAATTGTTCGTACTGCACTCTCCAGTTACCTCAGTACCTATTAAGTCGAGCTTCATGTTCTTGACTTTGAGTCTTGACTCTTGTCTTAGATTAAATTATCTCCCACATGAACAGATGGAGTGGACTTGATGTTTTTCGTTGTGCCTTCACTTCACTCGAGTTGTTTGCAAAAAAATAAAACTTTATTGTTATTTTTTTGTACCGTTTGTGTCACTTTTTACTAGCAACACCATTTATGACGTTTTAGTACATATTTTTTTGTTTTATTTAGTCAGTGAGAAACAGCTGCGCGGTGCAGGTGTTTCGTTTTTGTTGTGCAATAAAAAACTCAGTCCTAATATTTTATTAAAAAACGTTTAAAATTAGTATACATTACCTACTAGGGTGCGCTTTTTTTCTTAAAAGCTTCCGAGTCCTGTATTGCGTTGTCCCATCATCATTGTTAAGAAATATTATTGAAGTCGCAGTTATATTGTTATAGGTAACAAACAAACAAAGGTTTTTATTATGTGGTCGCACTTGGAACGTGGTAGTTCTCCAGTGGATTGGTGTGAATCCAACTATTCCATATCACCAGTAATAGCAGAATTCGTGAATACTGTGAGTTTACTTACCTATATAGGTAATAATATTCTTGGCATAACTTGTTGAGAATTTATACATTTTATTAAAGAAATAACTTGCTATGAATAGATCTGGACTGGGTTGGAGACTGTATTGAATTGTTGCAGTACTTATCTCATATATTTAATCCAATTATCGGGTATAATTTATGATAACTGGTACATTTTATCAAAGATCTTGTTGGTAACTTAATGCAATGTTTATGTCACATTTTTTATTCCCATTATCTTTACACTTAGGTAAGCAACATACTGTTCTTCCTGTTTCCGCCGGTGCTGATACATTTATTTCAAGAGTATTCTAAGTTTGTGAGTCCTGGCATCAACATACTTTGGGTATTACTTATGGTAGTTGGAATCAGTTCTGCTTACTTCCATGCTACACTGAGTTTGGTTGGTAAGTTATTCAACTAAGCAATCATTGTTAATTTAGAATAAATAAAATAATTATTTTAAGTTACAACAGCATATTTAATTTGATAAATAAATAATTGTCCCTCTCAATACTTCTAGCATAGCTTTGGTGAAATGTTTTCAATTTAAATATTTTTACAGCCAAACAGCAAGTGTCTAGCAACTGCTTACATTAAAAAAAACTTAATCTATTCAGTTTTCTACTGAAGTTTATTGTATTCATTATGAAGAATATTTTAGGACATAATATTTTTGTACCTAATTTTCCAGTAAGGGCATATTCATTGTTACAGGTCAACTGTTGGATGAACTGGCAATATTGTGGTTGTTTATGGCTGCCTTTGCAATGTTTTTACCCAGAAAATATTTCCCAAAGTTTCTAAGAGGAAATAGGTAAACAATTTCTTTCTGCACATTATACAGACCTACTTTTATCTTTTAAGGTATATGTTGTTAGTTAACCACTAAGCATGGGACATGCACAACTACAATTGATTTCTGAGAACCCCGGGCATAGTGGTTAATAGTGACTAACCAATTATGTTTATCCAAATTGCCCAAAAGGTAGACCCATGTGGTAACCACTGTCATTAGTTCACTGGCACCATAAGAATAAAAGAATTACATGTTATAGCTTTCATTGCACATTTGGCAGTTATGTAATGGCACCAAAATACCACCTGTTTCTGCATAAATGAAAAAAGAAAATATTATATAGCAATATTGAAAAGACCTAAAAAGGTTGACACTTCACAGCCTGCAACAAATCTTGACATGTTGCAATGTGTTGTTGTATTACATTTAATGCACTAACTAGATTTCTTACTAGATTCTTACTAGATTTATTTCTCAATCAAAACCCTGACTACGCGGACTGTTTACATAACTAGTTCAGTAATTTTATCCATTTAATTCAACCTTGATGGAGATGGTAATGACTTAGCATGCATTTATTACAGTTATGGCAGTTTAGTCATGCTATGGGAACACTGGTGAAATAAATATTTGTTAATAGGTGTTCATTAGCAAGTTAGCAACCACCAAAAGTTTTATGTATTTTATATAGTTGTTTGCACAATAAATATGATGATGGCTTTTGCCTTTATCATTTCGAAATGAAGAATACAAAATATGAGAAACAGTTTTGAATTTCGATAGTGTATTAAATACTCGAAAATGCTTAAGTATAGTTTTAATTACTATGAAAAATGCAACATTTGTCTTGTTTAAAGAATTTATCATTTAAATACCAACTACTGGCACAAAGGATTGTTATAATTACTCAAGTGATTTGCATTATGCTCTATTCGAATGATAAGCCATAATATTATTAAACCGTGCACCTTCTAGCCGTTTGAAATGAAACAAGGGTATTTGTTGATGTTTGGGTGCATTAAGTGCAAGTGCACTGTAAAATACAGCAACTCGTGTTCGCGGCATTGCGTAAACTCGCTCCAAGCCATAATATTTTAAGTTTTGCTTTTCTACGCAAATTATAAGTGACAAAGGTCATATACCCCTATAGTCCCATGGGATAGGCTAGCGGTCGCGGGTCTTCGCTTCGCTTCCATCACGGTATGAATTGGCCCTTATGTTCGAAGCTTCGCAAAACTGTGTAGGTATAATATAATACTTATACTTATATCTTAAGGGAAACAAAAACTAAATGCCATAAAATATATAATTTCAGGAGGATATTGGCATTTTACTCCAGCATATTTTCCGTGCTCTCCACTGGTTTCCTGGTGATGCATCCAGCAGCGAACGCCTTCGCCCTGATGACCCTGGCTTTACCCGCGATTGGATTTTTGTATAAAGAGCTGACTAGGTAAACTATTTTTATTTCGTGTTTACTTTAACTTACTTCTTTTTAGATACTACCACCTCATAAGATTTTAATACACCATAAAGCTGTAGGTACAATGTTTTATGGCCGCTATAAAAGGTACTTAAACTAAACATCACAAAAACATGCATATTAGATTTCTGTTGCACCTAAATCGAATTTAAAAAAAAACTGACATACCTAACACTTTTGATATATTGGGATTATATTTTATCGCAAATGAAAATGTTATAGTCCAATAAATCAATCAATAATTTGCTATCTTGGATCATTCATTATTCCATTAAAAAAATAATTGTAGGTAGGTATACTGTATGAACTTTTAACTTTGCTATAAGTAAATAAATATATCCTCTGATAACTTATGCACGTTTAAGACGTTTAAAATCTCGGGTGATTGGATCTTGCTTTCAACTTAAAAAATAATACTGTACCATGGGCAACAACGTCGCTTAACCACTTCTAAGGTTAAAAAATGGCTTGCACGCCGCGCCGTCACAACATACGTTTAGCTTGTGCAGGGGTGATACGAACGCACACGAATTTTGTTGCTATTATCTCTAATATTTTTTGAATAACTCTTCAACCGTTTTTTATTTTTTGTACTAGTTTTAAAACAAGTACTTACAAAAAATAAAAAAATATTAAAGGGTTACTTATTAAAAAATATTAGGAAACAATTTAAGAGGGCATGGTTGTTTCCTTTTTTAAAATATTGATCTGGTTTTCGTATAATAAAAATAAATGTATTGGCGGCGCTAGTGGACGGCAAGTAGCGCGTTACCTTATACTACATGAACTTTTAACTTTCAATACTCTGATAACTAACACTTTAATTTAACACGCTTTAAATTTCGGTGATCTACCCTTTACGACCCTATAAAAGCTCAGAAATCTACGTTCATAAAGAAATACATTTTATAGAAAATAGAAATTTAATTTATTTAACAGGATGACAACATTGAGCTTTTATTGATTCCAGAGTAAAATGCGCTCGCGTATACCGTCTGGGGCTGCGCTGCGTGGCCGTGTGCTTCCTCGCCAAGTTCTGCTGGATCATAGACCGGCTGTTCTGCGACGCGTGGCTCTCCATCAACTTCCCCTACTTCCATGGCCTTTGGCATATCCTCATCTTCATAGCCAGCTACACGGCTCTCGTTCTATTCGCTTACTTCCATGTTTCAGAAGAGTACCCTGAACAAAAACCACTACTCAAATACTGGCCTCGTAACGATTTCGAACTAGGAGTCCCTTACGTTGCATTCAAAAATCCGTGCAAAAGGGACAAAGGGCATGCAATCTGACTTTTATAATTATAATTTTTTATTCATTATCAGATCTCAATTTTGTATTAAGTTCTGATTTGTATATTCTGAATAGTTAAAATCAAGTTAATTTTTAGCTGCTAAATCATGTTTAATTTATAATGAATGACATACTTAGATATTTATTTATTGATTGTTTTATGTTGTGACATATTGAGCTTGTGAGATGGTTTATATTCTAGTGCCAATCTGTGATTTAGAATGTAGTATACATATGTATTATTTATAATATTATACATTTTTGACGAGTGATTTATGTTTGTATAAAGTATTATATAAAAAAAATTGGTAAATTATATACTTACTAATTAAACTAAGTTTAATTCACACTGCTCAGTGTTGTGCAAATCAGTAAGACGGGTATAATTATTCTTATTTATTTGAAACGATCTGCCTATTTAAAAAGCTTCGTAATAAATTACCTAGTGTGGGTAATGAAATGAATGACGATGATATTATTTTACTAGTGTTATAAAACTTTCTCACAAATCAGGGATACTTACACTGTTTTGTCTTACTTGATGATTTTCACAAACTTACGGTGGCATGTAGCCAAATTGATGCAGTGGCCAACCATTTGAAAATATATATATATATATATATATGTATATATATAGTAAATAAATGACACAACGTTATATTTAAAATTAATTCCAATGTCAACCTATTGCTTTTCAGTTCCAAGTGCCCCGGCGGTGCAGTTAGGCTGTAAGTACCTGAAAGAAACACTGCTTGCGAAGGTGACATTCTGCGTCAGTGAACAACTTTTCATACTGCTGACAGCTTAGGCTGGCATGGCAGCACTTCAGCAATTTTGTATTGCTAGTGGCGACTCCACCACGGGGTTAGGTACGATATGGGAATCGGGGGGCTACCGGCTAAAAATATGGATATCGGGGGGCTACCGGCTAAAAATATGGATAGCGTGGGCTTCATTTGATATTTGTAGTCCATATTGGGCATGCCAAATTAGGCCGGTAGCGGCGGTAGCCCCCAGTCCCCGCAGTGCAGAACCTACAAAGGTGTGTGTATTAAAAAAAGGCTATTATTAATTAAGGCTGCTTCTGGGTAAGCTCGCCCCATCTTAGGCTTCTTCTCAACCCTAAGGTTCAGTATGAAGCCAAGAGCAAGCCCATACTATGTATATTTAAAAAAAAGCGACGTGTAAATATAATGTTACATTTAAGTCAAATATCGTTTGCTCATGATCATTATGGTACCTTATGGTAAAGCTAGTGAAAAAATGTAATGATGATTAAATTTTTTTTTGTTTTGGTTTTCTGCTTGTATGGCAGTTTCAAAGTAATAAGTAGTAGGTAGGTAGGTACAAATACTTATTATGTGCGTAGAATGTAATGAAGGGATATTTAATTGTTACATTAAATTTTATTGTGATTTTTATGAATATTTATTTTAAACATTTATTATTTGGTAAAGGTTTATAAAATGTGTGATTTTTATAATGAAATAAATTGATGTGAACCGTACTTAAATGCCTTGTTATTCTAAATTATACCTGGTGTAAGTAAGGATATAATCTGAAAACGCTAAGCTTTTTTTTCCATGTGCCTTATTAAACTGGCAGAATTCTCAAAGTTTAAACACAAAGTAATGCTTAAAAAAACTAAACGGCCAAATAGCAATAATGCCCTTAGCGAACTTGAAATCATCCAGAGATATGAATGATATTTTAACCTCAGGCTTCAGAACCCCCCTATCAAAGCCATCTTCTATCTCACTCGTTGCAGTAGGAGCGCAAGCAGCCGAGAAATAATAGCGGGCCATGCCCCTATAGATAAAATAAACAAATTTGTTAACTTTATCTTTAGTGAATTATGAACTTTACAGCCATTGTAATAAATGTAATATTTTGGAGTGCGCGCACGCTACAATGTAGTAGGTACCTAAGTAAGCTTATTTTCGGTTCGAAATGGGCATTATCGCTTATCACAACACAATATAACAGATTTCGTGATTGTGATGTGACCTCTTTTTCAACCCTGGCCGTCACCTTCCGCCACGTGATACGTGTTACGTCACCTACAGGAGCTTTATGCTTTATAATTTACGGCGCCTGCGCCTGCTCTTTCACACAAAAACTACATGCATAATAGTAGACAGCCTATACTTATACCCAAACTTAGGTATACCTTTTATCCCAATATTCTCACGGGAACGGGTAAAACCGCGCGGAGCAGCTAATTAATTTTATTATAATGTCAACAACAAAAAAGAAATCGATGGCTCCTAAGTAAACTATCGTATGTTGAAAAGCTAAGCCCGCCCCCCGTACAGGATCGTTATTGACTATACGCGTGTTTACGGCGCGCTTTTAAATTACATACGATTACATACGCGAAAGAAAATCTACATTTTTAATGCTATAATTTTTTTGTTAGATGAGTCGATAGCAAAAAAAAATTAAATACTTAAATGTAAAGACATGAAAATGGCTATTTTACTACATACGATAGTCTACTTAGGAGCCATCGAAATATGTTTAGCTTCCACAAAAAATAACATGCATGATGAACCGCCCACCCGCCCGCAAAAAACGCACATGCAGAAACTTGGTGTAGAATATCTACAGCTGCAGATATCAAGACTGCGACACCCCTTGCACCTTCACTGATTAGACTACTCTACACGTTTCGCCCCCATCCCCCCAACCTAGGGCATCACCATGCTCTAACCACTCAGCTATGGAGTCGTTAATTGTTCAGTGGCTAGAGCATTCGCCCGGACAGTGAAAGGTCGTGCGTTCAAGTCCCATCGGAGCTAGTTGTGAGACGGGTCGTTTTTTTTAATACTTCATTTTCAATGATAAAAATGTGTCCATCGTTCCAGCAGCGCCACGGTCTCCGATTTGCTTGAAAAAAATACACCATGCAGGCCAATTTTTTACCAGTCGGGAAAAAATACGATTGATTTTTTCCTCCCACTGGATCCGAGGATATACGGGGATTTCTGTGGCGCTGCTGGAACGACGTCGTCCTGGCAGCGCCCCGCTATTTCTCATTAATTACAAAAGCTATAATAAATCTAATAAGACACATATTTATGGCTTTTTTTTCCATTTCACATAAGCTAATGTCCACCTGTAAATGTCGACAGATTCAAGAGTAATCGTAGGTCACTTGGGGCGCTGCTGGGACGACGTCGTCCCAGCAGCGCCACGGCCGAATCTCAGCAATTCGATTTTTTTACTGAAAACAGTGTGCCTGTATATTTAGTTCCTTCATCATAGGGTACGGAAAAAATTGAATTTCTACATTTCATCATGGAATAATGATTTTATAGGCATCGAAAAATTATAACCTCAAAAAAAAATTTGTTTGCTCTAACGCCTTTATTTGATGTATTAAATAGCATTTGCGCATTCTTTTATCTTCCTATAAAGGGAAAAAAATAAACCACTCTCGCAGCATTAACTATTCCAGAGAAATCCTAGGTTTAGATTGTGTTCATACATTTAGGCATCGTTCCAGCAGCGCCACACCCAGTACAGCATGATCCAGGGCACCTGTCACCAAACTGAGCATGCCAATATTTACTACTACCATAGCGAACACGGGAAAAATCTGATAACGAGTATAACACAGCGAATTTCCGAGAAATAAGCCTTTGATTCAATATGCCATACAATTGGTACATTCGAGTAGAAAAGTTTTATTTAAATTCTTTTTAGTGCCACAAACTTGGGGGCTTTAAGCCCCCAGTACAGGCTGTCCGATCATGTTGGCCGACCATGATGGGCCATCGTGTACAGGGGCGGTTTGCGTTGCTCGCAGACGGCAATCACACGCAAACCGCCCGTGTACACGATGGCCCATCATGGTCGGCCAACATGATCGGCCATCCTGTACTGGGGGCTTCATACTACATGTTTACCGGGCTTGTCAAGCATTGCATTGCATCATTGGGGCACAATAACGGTATCGCTATGCGGATCGCAGCTCAGCATTATTATGGTGCAAATAATGCAATGCAAGCAAAGTAATATTAACGTAATATAGAACGTACGAGCCAAAAAAAAACGTTGGCCATTTGTTTCCACATGCCATAGAGAAAGGTTAACCTATGGAGTGTAGGATAGAAGCATGATAGAAGTGGGTAAACCACATCATCCATCATAGCCTGACAAGGAATAGAGTCTAATTTTCTAGCGTAAGCTACATTGTCATAAAAAATATCTGATGCGGTTTTTCTTGAGCTTTATTCCAATAGCATAAACATCTTTTTGCTTTGCACAAATGAGCTGCTATTCCAACCATGCCAAATTTTACAGACTGTAGTGTCATATAGTGACATGACAATGACAGTACAGTTACCTTTGAATTGTAGAGTTATTTGGGCGGTAATTTAGGGCCGTTTATTTATTTATCCGTCGTTGTTAAAAAGTAAATTTCGTATTTGGACGCATTTTGAGAAGAGAGGGGGAACTGGGGGCCACGTGCAAAACTTGTAAAAGAAAAATAAAACTTGTAAAAAGAAAATAAAGCTTTGTGGAAACATAGGTACCTAACAAATCTTCGAGATCATTTAAAGAGACTACACTGCATATCAGATAACTCTGAGGAGCCTAGTATAAGTTTAGGATTCTGTGTTCTCATAAAATTAAGACAATTTCATTTTCAAATAAATCCGTTAATTAAATTTTTATCGCTCTTATTATTCGACGTAGGTATATAGTGATTGTTGCCGGATAATCGATTCCGAATCGATTAATGAGCAATTTTCTGAGGCTATTTAAAAAAAAAGCTTTCAAATGCTTCACTAGATGGCGTTGAACGAAGTATGTACATGGTATACTTTGGTATGAATCATATTTAATTTATTTACTTTAAAAAACCCAAAGGAAACTTAAAATAAATTAAATAAGTACTGATAGGTACTACTGTGAGGAACAGAAACGAAATAGGTAAATTTAAAGATTAAGGTAAATAAATAACATCTGTCTGACGTTCCGTTTTACGTAACAAAAGTCGCGTCAAAGTAAAATTTATAACGTTCCGTTCCTTCTAACTGCATAGGTGGGACAGCGCCATCTAGTGAGCGAGCTTTCAGAAAATCACCCATTGTATTGTAGATTATTTTTGGGGCTCAAATAATCTAAGTATCGATTACCCAATCAAAAGTATCTGACGGGACCGAGTTAATGTTGTACCGAGCTCGGCCGAGTATTGTGTTTACATGTACCTAGTATTCGGCCGAGCCGAGAGTACTTGTCTCCCCACTCTACTCGGTAGGTGTAATCAGGCTATGATGGATGATTTGGTTTACCCACTTCTATCATGCTTCTATCCTACACTCCATAGGTTAACCTTTCTCTATGGCATGTGGAAACAAATGGCCAACGTTTTTTTTGGCTCGTACGGTCTTTATTACGTTAATATTACCACAGTTAACTTTTCATACAGTAGGCCGACGGAGACGTCTAGACAGGTCAATCGTGCGGGGCTTGCGGGGTGAGACGGGGGAGTGGTTGTCCCGAGTTACATACAACGCCGTTCATAGTAACTCGGGACAAGTCTTCCAGGGCTATCACGTCTTTATCGTTATAATTTTTTTAAATTAATATTATGGTGCATAAGACATGTAGTGTGAGTGCGTGCAAATCTTCATCTCGCTTATTAAAAAAAGGCAATTTCCAAAATCCAAGATGGCGCCAACATTTTTGTTTGCGGACTTTGATGAAACTTGGTTTTTAGTACAATTTTGACAAGAAAACAACACAATGTCAAAAATAAAAAAAAAAACAAGATGGCGGCAAACTTTTTTATGGTAGGCCGATTTTGATGATATTTAGTTTCTAGTACTATTTTGAAACGAAAACAACAACGCAATGTTAAAAATATTAAGAATCCAAAATGGCGGCCAACTTTTTTGTTAGCAGGCCGATTTCGATGAATCTCAGTTTCTGGTACTATTTTGACAAGAAAACAGCAACGCAATGTTAAAAATATTAAAAATCCAAGATGGCGGCCAACTTTTTTGTTTGTGAGCCGATTTTGATGAAACTTGGTTTTTAGTACAATTTTGACAAGAAAATTACAAAGCAATGTCAAAAATAAAAATAAACCAAGATGGCGGCCAACTTTTTTTTTGTAAGCCGATTTTGATGAAACTTAGTTTCTGGTACTATTTTGACAAGAAAACAACAACGCAATGTTAAAAGTATAAAAAATCCAAGATGGCGGCCAACTTTTTTGTTTGCAGGCTGATTTCGATGAAACTCAGTTTCTGGTACTATTTTGACAAGAAAACAGCAACGCAATGTTAGAAATATTAAAAATCCAAGATGGCGGCCAACTTTTTTGTTTGTGAGCCGATTTTGATGAAACTTGGTTTTAGTACAACTTTGACAAGAAAATTACAAAGCAATGTCAAAAATAAAAATAAACCAAGATGGCGGCCAACTTTTTTTTTGTAAGCCGATTTTGATGAAACTTAGTTTCTGGTACTATTTTGACAAGAAAACAACAACGCAATGTTAAAAGTATAAAAAATCCAAGATGGCGGCCAACTTTTTTGTTTGCAGGCTGATTTCGATGAAACTCAGTTTCTGGTTCTATTTTGACAAGAAAACAGCAACGCAATATTAGAAATCCAAGATGGCGGCCAACTTTTTTGTTTGTAAGCCGATTTTGATCAAACTTAGTTTCTGGTTCTATTTTGACAAGAAAACAGCAACGCAATGTCAAAAAAATAAAAAAAATCAAAGTGGCAGCCAACTTTTTAATTTGTAAGCCGATTTAGATCAAACTCGATTTTTAGTACTATTTTGACAAGGCAACAGCAACGCTAAATTATATATACATAAATGTTACAATTACCACAGTATAACCAATGTTTTGTTTAGGCCAACGCCCTTGAAGTTAGGCGATACCGACGTCTGTATAGGTATTTCCGTAACTACGGAAGGGTTGTAACAAAATTAAAATGCGGCAGGTACATTTTGGTGTATTGCGAAATAAAATAAAATAAATAATTATGGTAAGCATTTTAGAAGTATCAAAATAAAATATATTATATGTTTTATTTAGTTTCACCTATAACTGTATCTGTCTGTCTGTCTGCCATGAAATTTTGCAAGGTAAATTTGATCTACTCCTGACGTTTGAATGGGTTGAAGTTTTGTTAAAAAAAACATTCAGATTGGAAATAAGCCGATTCATATTTCTTAACCTTTGAAGCGCCTTCGTCTATATATCAAAATCATCCCATGTCACAATCATAATTTTTTTTAAACTCTGTAACTTAATATAAATTATTATTTTATTTACTTATTTTTTTTTTTTAATAGGGTTTACAGCTGTCAAAAACACAGTAAATTACGAAGGATGTTACGTCGTAATTTACTGTGCTTGTGTTAAAGCAAATTAATAATTAGTTAAATCTTTTACTTGACATGATGATGATGATACTTGACTCTGTCTCAAGCTTTCAAATAAAAACCTGTTACATTTTAATAAGCGAAAAGAGAGAAACAAAAACAAAAAACGGCCACCATCTTGACCATTTGTATTTTTTTACATTGTGTTAAGAACGGTTTTCTTGTCAAAATAGTATAAATAACCGAGTTTTATCAAAAACGGCCCACAAACAAAAAAGTTGGCCGCCATCTTGGATTTTTAATACTTTTAACATTGCGTTGCTGTTTTCTTGTCAAAATAGAACCAGAAACTGAGTTTTATCAAAATCGGCCCACAAACAAAAAAGTCGGACGCCATCTTGGATTTTTAATATGTTTAACATTTCGTTGCTGTTTTCTTGTCAAAATAGTACCAGAAACTGAATTTCATCGAAATCGGCCAGCAAATAAAAAATTTGGCCGCCATCTTGAATTTTTATATTTTTAACATTGCGTTGCTGTTTTCTTGTCAAAATAGGTACCAGAAACTAAGTTTCATCAAAATCGGCTTACAAACAAAAAAGTTGGCCACCATCTTGGATTTCTTTCTATTTTTAACATTGCGTGTCTGTTTTCTTGTCAAAATAGAAACAGAAACTGAGTTTCATCGAAACCGGCCTGCAAACAAAAAAGTTGGCCGCCATCTTCGATTTTTTAATATTTTTAACACTGCGTTGCTGTTTTCTTGTCAAATTAGTACCAGAAACAAATCGGCTTACAAACAAAAAAAAGGTGGCCGCCATCTTGGATTTCTTTATATTTTTAACATTGCGTTGCTGTTTTCTTGTCAAAATAGTACCATTAAGCCTAGCATGACCACCCAAAACGCGATATGTATCGAATGATAAAGCGACTTATCGACATTCAAACGTCAAAACCCATAGTCTTTTGACAGTTAAACCGGATAACTTATCATATCATATCCCATTTTGTTGGTCATGCTAGGGGGGCAGAAATCGAGTTTTATCGAAATCGGCCCACAAACTAAAAAGTTGACCGCCATCTTGGATTTTAATTTTTTTGACATTGCGTTGCTGTTTTCTTGTCAGAATAGTACCAAAAACCGAGTTTCATCGAAATCAGCCTACAAACAAAAAAGTCAGCCGCCATCTTGAATTTTTTAATATTTTTGACATTGCATTTGCATTATTAAATTATTTTATTAATTTAATATCGCAATACCAATGTACCTACCCGGGGTCGTTAAAGGTCCACCGTCACATTTTAAAGTGACAACCCTTACGTACTTACGTAAATACCTATACAGGCGTCGGCATCGCCCAACTTCAAGGGCGTCGTCCAACTGTATAGAAAGATTGCTTAAACTGTGATATTACTTTGCTTGCATTGCATTATTTGCACCATAATAATGCTGAGCTGCGATCCGCATAGCGATACTGATATTGTGCCCCAATGATGCAATGCAATGCTTGACAAGCCCGGTAAACATGAAGTATGAAGCCCCCAGTACAGGATGGCCGATCATGTTGGCCGACCATGATGGGCCATCGTGTACAGGGGCGGTTTGCGTGTGATTGCCGTCTGCGAGCAACGCAAACCGCCCCTGTACACGATGGCCCATCATGGTCGGCCAACATGATCGGACAGCCTGTACTGGGGGCTTAAAGCCCCCAAGTTTGTGGCACTAAAAAGAATTTAAATAAAACTTTTCTACTCGAATGTACCAATTGTATAGCATATTGAATCAAAGGCTTATTTCTCGGAAATTCGCTGTGTTATACTCGTTATCAGATTTTTTCCCGTGTTCGCTATGGTAGTAGTAAATATTGGCATGCTCAGTTTGCACTGATGCCAACTTAGGGTAATTTACCCTAGATTTAGTGTAAAAACGATGCGGCTGGGTAATTTTCAGAGTATAAAATTGTCTAGGGTAATTTTTAGAGTAATTTATTTACCTGCCGGCCTAGCATGAGCGGCTTATAACGCGCGATATGATATGGTACGGCATGCCGTCTTGCTTACACCTTAGTGGGGTAAGCAAGACAACTTGCCGTACCATATCATATCGTGCGTTATAAGCCGCTCATGCTAGGCCGGCTGGGGTGGTTTTTGGGGTAATAGCTTTGAAGTCAAAACATTTTATGGATTTGCTGACCATAACTCTCACTTTGGCCTCGCGCCCATGAACGTATTGGTCGCTCTGACTCTTTCTTATTTTGTTCATTCAATCAATCTGTTTCAATCAATCAATTTACTTAAAGAGAGAAAGATAAATATAGGTTATTTATTTGCGAAAAATGGCGTCGTCTTCATCTAGTTCTGTTACACCTTCAGGTGTGAAAAAATATGCACAAAAATACTGTAAGGAATGGGAGTATGATCCAAATTTAAAAGGTAAGTCTGGTTTTCTTATGCAGTTATCAATTTGATGTTAGGCAGAGGCATTTGAAGCATTGTTTTTGGTTATATTCTGCGCTCTAGCATTTGATCGATTGATAACGTGTATGACAAAAAAGATAGTGATGCAGGCATGCAGCGTCTGCAGAAGATACTTTAATTGTTGTGTGTCAATAATAATAAATAATAAAACATATTTATTGTTATTTTATTTGTAGAGAAAAAAAAACACGAAGGAAATTATATTTAGGGTATTTTATTCAAAATTATCCAGAATTTAGGGTAAATTGAGACCAAGCCCAGGGTAATTCAAAAATCTGCCCTGGCAACACTGTCAGTTTGGTGACAGGTGCCCTAGATCATGCTGTACTGGGTGTGGCGCTGCTGGAACGATGCCTAAATGTATGAACACAATCTAAACCTAGGATTTCTCTGGAATAGTTAATGCTGCGAGAGTGGTTTATTTTTTTCCCTTTATAGGAAGATAAAAGAATGCGCAAATGCTATTTAATACATCAATTAAAGGCGTTAGAGCAAAAAAAATTTTTTTTGAGGTTATAATTTTTCGATGCCTATAAAATCATTATTCCATGATGAAATGTAGAAATTCAATTTTTTCCGTACCCTATGATGAAGGAACTAAATATACAGGCACACTGTTTTCAGTAAAAAAATCGAATTGCTGAGATTCGGCCGTGGCGCTGCTGGGACGACGTCGTCCCAGCAGCGCCCCAAGTGACCTACGATTACTCTTGAATCTGTCGACATTTACAGGTGGACATTAGCTTATGTGAAATGGAAAAAAAAGCCATAAATATGTGTCTTATTAGATTTATTATAGCTTTTGTAATTAATGAGAAATAGCGGGGCGCTGCCAGGACGACGTCGTTCCAGCAGCGCCACAGAAATCCCCGTATATCCTTGGATCCAGTGGGAGGAAAAAATCAATCGTATTTTTTCCCGACTGGTAAAAAATTGGCCTGCATGGTGTATTTTTTTCAAGCAAATCGGAGACCGTGGCGCTGCTGGAACGATGGACACGATAAAAATTGCATTGTGAATGCAAAAAAGTAAAAGTAAGTATACTTTTACAACAATTCTCTTTTTGGGTTAATAATAATAGTGAGTTTGAGTCTTCATACACCCGCCCACGAAACGTCCTTCAGCTGTTCCTTTACTGTTCAGGCCATCAAACTCTTGAACTCGCTGCCTGTTCTAATAAGACGTGCTCAAGCGTGTTCAAAAAAGAACTGAAGTAACACTCATACATTTAAATCATCTTTCTCGCCCTGGGTTGCTATGCTAGTCATAGATTTGCAGACATTGATATTTATGTTCTTTTTGCAAGTATTGTAACTATGTAATACTTAAATAGTTACAATAAACATTAGATTATTCTTACTATAAATTGATAATTCTTTTCTTTGCCACTTTACATTCACTTGTTTTCTTCTGTCAATTTCTCCATTTGGTGTAGGTTTGTCTGCAAGAGATCGCTTTAAGTGATAAGACCGCCATTTTAACACCAGTTAGTTTAAGTTTTGATTGTTTTGTGTGTAATTTTTTTAAGAAGTCATGTTGAAATAAAGTGTTTTATAAAAAATAAATGATAGTTATCTTTTTTACAAATACTTTGACCTCTTACTATAAATATAAATCGCTTACATACATTAAATTGTTTGTTACCATAGGCACAATGCCAGATAACGAATCTCAAACTGTATGAAATTTGATACAAGTAGGTAGTATTGAATGATCATGTTGCAAGGAAATAAAGCAGGCATTGCTATGTTGCAATAAGTAATCCAATATTCATCAGTCCGAAAATAAGTCATTTATTTAAAAAATAGTAACAAAAAGCATAAAAATAAATTCGTTTAAAAGTGCCATAAATGGAATGATATAACTTGAACAAGCACAATACATTGCTTACAAACTAATAGTGAAGATTATCAATCTAAAATGTTGAATATAAGTCTTCCAAAATCTATAAAACTAAGTCAGATCTTGGCAAGCAGATAATTTTTTAAATCAGTCTGAATCTGAGGACACATTGTGGTGGTTAGTATGAAGACTGGAGCTATCAAACTTCTTCCGTGGGAAGGTGGTACCACCGCGATAGACAACATGGTTCTTTTCAGTTTCTAGTATTTTTACTTCATGAAGCAGTTGTGGTTTCTCCATTACCTTTTGGAGTTGATCCCATATAAATATAGCCAAGTTTTCTGTTGTGCTAACCTGTAATATGAAAATAAATAAATTCTCAATAAAAATATTGTATCTATTATAGTTCCTGAAAGCCGCTGGATGCGGGCAGTGCAGGACTGATTGTTCTGGAGATCCTTGGGGGGAGGCCTATGCCTTCCCCATGGATCCCTGCTTCCTACGGCTGAAATGATGATGATGGTGATTGTTTCTGAATAATATCTCTTGACCATTTAATAAAAAAACGGACAAGTGCGCGCATGAAGAGTTCCGTACCATTATCTATACAACATTAGACACTATATTTAAGAACGAGAAAAAAATGGCAAAAAATCATGTTTGTTGTATGGGAGCCCCCCTTAAATATATATATTTTTTCATTTATTAATTAATTTTTAAAGTGAATATTTAACTTAATATTCTGTGAATATTTCAGGTGTCTACCTGTTGCTATTATTAATATTGAGCAAAAAACGGCGAAAAAATCATGTTTGATGCATGGGAGTCCCCCCTTTTAAATATTTATTTTATTCTGTTTTTAGTACCTATTTGTTGTTATAGCTGCAACATAAATACATCATCTGTGAAAATTTCAACTGTCTAACTATCACGGTTCATGAGATACAGCCTGGTGACAGACAGACGGACAGCAAAGTCTTAGTAATAGGGTCAAATTTTTACCCTTTGGGTATGGAACCCTAAAAAGAGTTAAATTGAAATGTCATTTAAAATAGTTGCACAAAAGTTATGTAAATTAATTAATTCAATTGCTTAAGTCATCAAATTGTATAATGATCTCAAATTACAATAACATTTCTATGGAAAACATTGTGCAATACAAACATATTAATTGAAAACAATTTGGATGGATATAAAATATAATTAATGTACACTTACAACAGCCTTAAAATATGGCACATCTTGGTCTAAATTCTTATGATCTAAAGGGTCCATAATTGCAGCTTGCATGTACTGCTTCAAATCATGGACATTCATCACCATTCCAGTTTGCTGGTCTACAGGGCCTTTGACTGTTACTAGAACTGTAAAGAATATTACCGAATGAGTATCTATTAATTACTTACATAAAAAATAGTAGTACCTCTAAAGTTATGTACCTACCTACTAATAATATCTATCGGTAGTAATTATTCAATATCTTACCAACATAGTTGTGTCCATGTCCATTAGGGTTATTGCACTTTCCATACAGTTTTTTGTTTTCTTCATCACTGAGAAATGGACTGTAAAAATAGACAAGTGGGTATTGTGATTGAATTACGATTAAGTACATCTTGAAAGGAGTTAATTACATTTGCTAATACTCACTAATTTGAATTTATTGAATGCGGAAACGTCATGTTTTATACTTTCATTGAAAATAAATAGGTAGGCAGAAGCTTGTAGCTTGCAAGAGGTGTTATTGTTGATCGAAGCTTGCAAGGCTTTAAAGTTTAATACAAATTTTATTTGTTACTTACCTGTGTAATCTATGACATGAGCTGAATGTCTCACGCCTGGTTATTGACACAATTGGTAAAGCCATTTATGGAGTTTACTCTTATTATCTTATTCCTTGTTTCACACAGTTTACGTGGTGATTGAAGAAATGTTTTTAAGCTATGTAAACGTGTTTTCGAGTCTCGTACGAGGTGTAGAAAAAAGAGACTAAAATACTGAACAAAGGTACTTTGTGATACTGAATCACACTCAGAAAAGTAATTTTATCTTTATCTAACTAAAATCCAACGTTACTGACAACAACTTATAAAGTGGTAAAACTTGTGTTGTGGCCACAAAAATCATAAAAAAATATTGGTTGTCCGGTCCGTCCGTCACACCTCGGTTCGGTGCGTTTTGTTCGTTGGGTTCGGTGTCAACGTGTCAACACCTCTCACCTCTCACACAAATTATATATTTATGTTGTACGTAGTACTGTACTTATAAATTCCTTGTTAAACCTATATTTAAATATATATAGACTGTCACCCACTTGCTGGAAGCTCCATTAAAGTTAATGCTTCATTAGGTCTATTGCTGTCACTTTTCGTTGTCAAGAAATAAAAAGTGACAGCAATAGATTTAATGAAGCTTTAACTTTAATGGAGCTTCCTCAAGTCAAGTGACAGTGAGCTGCGCTCATGCCGCTCATAGAGTAAAGCCCCCGTACAGGATGGCCGATCATGGTCGGCGACCATGACTAATACATCGTACATTGACACTTTTGAACGAACAAGTTTAAAAAGGTTCTTTCAAAAGTGTCAATGTACGATGTATTGGCCATGGTCGCCAACCATGGTCGGTCTGGTGGCTTACCACAAGCTCTTAGCAAACAGAACAAATGCAGGGCAGTTTTATTGCAAGGTTTAAAATAAACTTCTTGCTAATCGTACCATAAGCCAAAATTAGCAGTCTTTTAGCAGGCCTGCTGCACTGCTGTTGCTATTGAATGATTGTCTCTGGCCTGTCGAGCCAAAATGTTGTTTGCGTTCGAAAACTAAATATGATTTTTACCGGTAAATACCGTTTCGTATTAAACAAGGAATTTATAAGTACTACGTACAACAGGAAGGTGCACTCCGTATTTTTGTGTATTTAAAAATACACTTTAACTTTAAGAGATAAGGTTTATATTTCAATACAAAATGTCAACGGTCCAGCTGAGACCGCAAGAACGAGGTGAGGGTGTCCCTTTCTCTGAAATTGCCAGCACTCTTAAATAACAGGTTTAGTAGATTTATCACAGATTTATGGTTCACAACTTTCGTTATAAAAATTAAAGGAGATGTTCAGTTATGGTACTTGAACTTTAACCAGCACAAAAGTATACTTTTCGTAGAAGACTTTTAAAATAACGTAACCAGAATAAAAATTAGATTTTTTTCTGCCTGCATTTTCATAAAAACAATATTATCACATTTTTGTAAAACCTGTGTAAATCGAAACATCAATGCGGTACAACATGGGTACAACACTACTTTGATATTCTATCTCTTTCATTCCTCTGTGATTATCGTATTTCTATCCTTTTTGTACTGTCATTGTCAATTCTCTTTTATTGATACGATTGACATCGCAATTGACATTGTTGAGTGTCATGTCTTGTCTTGGTCATGTCATAGTCGTATTTGATGTATTATATGCTATGTAGAAGTAGTTTAGTTTTAAACTGTAGTGAAATTAAACAATACATGAAGAAAAAACCACTAAAAGTCCTAATTAAAAACGTAATTAATGCAACAAGTGGTCGAATCCGGCGTCGCACTAGTGCCGGACAATGTCCAGTGGACATACACTTTGCGGTCAAGGATTTCAACACCATACAAATTCTATACGATACGATAATCTGGACAATGCTATTGCTGCTGCGGTTCCCAGAGGAGATGTTTCCCACCCCAACGGCTGTCTGTTCCAACCGCTCATAGCCAATATGACGCAATTAGTTTTAAAAACTGGAAAAAAATTGCGTTTCTCGACTAACGACTCTACTTCGTGACTACTTCTAAGGTTTAAATGGCTTGCACGCCACGCGCCGCGCCGTCACCACATACGTTTAGTTCGTGCAGGACAGGAGCGATACGCGCGCACACGAATTTTGTTGCTAAGTGGTTAAGCGACACTGTTGCCCATAGTACATAATACGCCGCGGCGTCGTGAAAATAGGCTCACAGAAGGCGTCGAGTTGCGAAAACAAGCCCGTGAATACTTAGTATGTACATGCCCAGGCGGGGACTTTGTGAGCAACATTCAAAGTTGGCCAAACCTACAAGTGAAATATATTATGTAGATACCATAATAAATATATGGATTGATATGTACAGTAAATAAAACACTTATCCTTATACACAATTTATTTCAGTCATTTTCCTCATTTTCCAAATCATCCCTTACTAAAATGTTATCTAAAAACTGTGCAGGTGCAGTTATATCATCTTGGTGCCGAGCCCATCCCAGGTACCATACCATCGTCATTATATGAGCGCAACTACCAACTGTGCGTTTTCCTATGAGGCAACTGCAACAGTAACTAGCAATCCGATCTCGCCAATCACCTTCATCAGTAATACTTAACAGAATATAAGAATAATATATCTTGTTGCTTTGATGGCGAGATCGGATTCTGCCTCTTAGCAATTGTGTCTCATGTGATGATGTGATACCTGGAATTTGTACAGAATTCATTTCATCACTCACCTCAACTATAAATGTTCCATCTGCTCGAATATGTTCCCCGTAATAGGATCTCGCTTGTTTTATTTGATAGGTTCCAAGACTGAAGAGTATTAGATCATTCATGTCCATTACGGGGAACATATTCAACTGTGGGATTAAAGCATTTATTCTTATGAAATTGGCTCGGCGCCTATTTATTTGGTTAGCATTTACATAGTCTGCTAAATAATTAGGCAAATTCACCCTTTCCAATGCTCTATTTAATATATGTTGTGCATCAGGCCGGTCAGTTACAGCGGGATGAAAATGATTTAGGAGTGCACCTGCTATTTGGAAACAGTCCATTAGATGCTTGGCAGCCACATTAAAATATTTTACTCTAAAAAGTTTGAAGTCCCGCTTAAACCGACCGTTTACAATTTCTATAACCCACCTGCACATAGTAACCAAGCGTGATAGATTGGCTTTTAAAGTTGACAACTGGGTTTCACCTTGTTCAAGGCTTTCTGGCTTGTAAATATTATAATCCAAAGATCTGAGCAACGGAATTGCGTCCCGAAATCCACGGTCCAAAATAAAGATATCTCCCTCTCTAAAAAATTGTCTTGGACCAGAATTCTCATCTTGGAACAATTGGTTCATAATCGTAGCATCCGATGTTGTCGCTGCATAAGGCCCAAATATATCCATAATGTAACCATCAGATGCCACCATTAAAAGAGGTTTTACGAGATTAGTATATTTATGCAAACTATATGTTTTTTTCTGGAATAAGTAATTAGATGATTTTTGTAGATAAATATATGTGCCATCTACAAGTATTATAGGATTATTATTGCCTGTTCCAAAAATTCCATTAGGTATTAAGAGATTTCTCTCTGAGACCTGTTCTCTTGTTATGTGAGAAAGACCTAAATGTAGTGGCACATATTGGGCCATCAAGCATGTACGTGCTTTTTTTATGTAACTACATAATAGGCTCGTCGAAATGCAGAAGAGAGAGGCTATTCGGCGGAGTGGCTCTCCTGTTCTCAGTCTTACCAAAAAAAGGCCTAAGGCTGTTCTTGGTTTACGGCACATACCATTTAATTGGGTTAAGGAACCTAGCACCATTAAAAACTGTACAATGGTCAGACCTGTCCAAAACTTGCAAAGCTGCTCATTAGAACTCTCTATATTTTCAAACTTAATTATACCATTTGACTTTTGGTCTCGCATTAAATCTAACATTTCTACTGCATAATTTGGATTAAAATCAGTAATAAATTCGAAATCATTTAAAAATTCAAAGTCATACAGACTTAAGTGATGTTCACAGATTCTGGCATTTGTTGTTACAAATATCTTTAAATCTATTAGTATTTTTTTCCTTAAATATTTTGGAACTCGTCGACGCTCAACGTTTACGCAGTCAGGAACCAAGCAATGGGTGGCAGTGTCAGGAATTCTGCGGTACCCATTGAGATCAAAAGATGCATTTTGTGGAGCATTTCCTGTTTGCTCAATATCGGAGCTAGTTTGGCTTAATGGATCCACATTTGAACTTATCCACTTTCTGGATGTGGGATTTGAACATCTGCTTGCCTCTGGAGCTGGATATGGTGGTGAGCTCTTTGCCAGCAAGCATTGCAAACACAAACCTCTTCAGGGAGCTAAAATAAAATAAATAAATTATAATAAACTTTTTTGTTATAAATTGGAAGACTTAAAATTACTAATTAACAAAACTTATTATACAGTTACTGAGTATTTGACTGATAAGTCTCTAAAATAATATTTTGGAATTAACATGTGTACACTAGCAATATTATCTTTTTTTTTTGTTTTTATAATATATTTCACCCGCGTGGTACCCGTTCCCGTGGGAATATCAGGATAAAATATAGCCTATATCACCCGGGAAGACTAGCTTTCTAACGGTGAAAGAATTTTCTAAATCAGTCCAGTACTTTTTGAGTTTATTTGTTACATGCAAAAATACAAATCTTTCCTCTTTATAATATTATAGTATATATAGTATAGACAAATTCATTATTATATAATAAGTATTATATAAGTATAGTGCCCTCTACTTATATTGTCATGTCCAATCCAGACCCATACCTAATGTTCTGTTTATATTTTTAAGATCTTTTATACTTATGGAGTGCAATAAACTGATTTGACTTGATTAGATGGATTGGGATAGAACTTGGCACACATATAGGTCAGGCCCTGGAATAGGACATAAGATAGCTTTATCCCAGGAAAATGTAAGGTTCCCATGGAATATTCGAAAAGCTATCAAAATACGAAATCCATGTGGACGAAGTCACAGGCAAAAGGCTAGTAGAAAATAAGTAAACAAAAATAATTACCTGACGGAGATTTGCAAAATATGTATATTCAGCACATTCCCTTGTTAAAGGTCGAGATCGTCTCCCAGTCTGTCTGGCTAGGGATACACCACAACCCACACACACATTGGAATGACCAAATTGTCGTCCTCCAATGTTGCCTTCAGTTCTATTATTGAGTTCTCTCACAAGAAGGTTGAAACATTCTTGACATATGTTATCTCCGTCTGAAGCCTAAAAAGGACAAATACATGAACAAAAGCAATCAAGTCTATTAAACATCATCATGTTCAATATAATCGTCATCATCAGCCTATTCCCATCCACTGTTGGATGTAGGCCTCTCCTATGGTGCACCACACTGTCTGGTTCTCTGCCTTTGGCATCCAGGCCTGTTCATTGGTTCACCTGGCTGGGGGACGTCCTACGCTGCGCTTGCAATAATTAATATTAGAAGAATTACTCACCTCTTGTTCAATCCATTCTTGAAGTATAGATACGATATCGGGGCTCATATCCATTACATTATATTCATACCCTCTATTGGTATGAATTGCAATATTGCAATTAATACACAGGGCCATAGTTGTAACAACAAAATAAGTCTGAAACAAAATAAACAGGAAAAAATTAATAAGTTAAGTATTGAAAAATGGAAAATAAAGTATTTAGAAAAAATCGACCCGACTCACAACCAGCTCCGATGGGGCACGAATCGGATCCCCATCGGAGCTGGTTGTGAGTCGGGTCGATTTTTTCTAAATACTTTATTTTCCATTTTTCTATGATAAAAATTGCATTGTGAATGCAAAAAAGTAAAAATTTTAATAAGTTAAGTATTGTAGGGACTTTAGCTAAATGTTTGTCAAGTTATATGATTGTTTATTGGTAGAGAGAGCGAGGTACTTGAGATCTGTACAAAAACTGAACACTAATAATAGAATGGCATATCATTTAAATTAAAATAATTTACTTTTAAAAAGAAACCAAAACGAGCATGCGGTATCTAACCGTCCATGGAATATGGATATATTACAATATCAATAATTTTGTTTTTACATTATGTGAGGCTTACCTACTCTCGTCTTGATTCAGTGAAGGAAATTGTAATAACGGTGGTGACCAAATCACTAAGATTATTCGAAAGTCCAGTGGGAATGCCAAAAGTTGTCGTTTCCAGGTTCAAAACACCGAAGTCCAGATCGCATGCAAATTCGAAAGTCCGAAAACTAAAGCCAGGTTATCAAAAAAACAGTATCAAAACACAAACGAAACACAGAAGCACAAATAGCCGACGAAACGCACGAATACGAGTCACCGATAGGAGTGAGGCGTATATATCGGAACAGGCAAATAAAACAGGTTTCATATAAAAACAGCTTGGAACTGTTCTCTATAAAGTCAAAAAACTGTTCCTCCTGTTCCACATGTTCCACAACAGACCGATAACAGCTAGCACAAGTAACAGTTCCAGTTCCACCCACAACAGAAACAGACCGAGAACAGATAGCACTCGTAACAGGTTGACTGTTGTGACAGTGCAACTGTTTCGCGCAACAGGCTGGTGGATTGGAACATGCTCTTTCCTATTCTGACCTATGATGGTTACAGTTGTTGGAAAGAGATAGTGCGAGTTCCTGTTCTCTACCTGTTCTCTAATTTGGCGTTCGGATACACATCCACATATTATTATGTTAAACTTTGAACTGACAATGACAATACAACAAAAAAAAAAGATGTTGTAATTATAATATACACTAGCGACCCGGCCCGGCTTTGCACGGAGTCCTTTAAACAATTTTTTGGTGCTTTGACAGTGATAGTACTTTTAAATCTGTGATTACTTTTAAAGTATTTATTTAAATGAAATAAGGTCCGGGACAATTTTTATCTACATCAAATGGCCAAGGTAACTAATTTATTTATTAGGATAAGGATTAATACTGATTAAGAGAAATTAACTTTACAAATAAAGTTATATTTTTAAAAAGTTAGAAATGGTTACTGTAAATTGACTATAGGAGATAGATATATGCTATTGCGGACTTTTTTGTAGACCTTACAATGACATATAATTCCATTCCATAGTACATTATTTTGATGTACCTATTTCATACGGTTTAGCCAGAGCGTTCGCAATGAAGGCGCTCGAAAAATCGTTTTTTTGACGGCTTCATCACAAAACATGGAGTTTTCTCTATTATACAAATACTTAATTAAAATGTTTTGTATGTATTTATAAACCTTCGGGAATAAGTTAGTTTGTTAGTTAGTGGGGGACAAATCTTGCAAGTTTTATTTGTACCACTTCCCAGTGTCCGATTGAACTGAAACTTTGCATACAGGTGTGGTTAGGATGACAATACAATATTTAAGTACAGTCAACAAAAAAGCTTGTCATAAAAACAAAGTTTCTACGAAAAACTTATACTATGTTGGCAAGGTAGCATATAATGAAACTGAAGAATGGTAATAAGTTACAAAATATTCGTTAGTTAAATTAGTAAATAGTAAATTAGTTCTTTTATCCGCTACATTAGTTCTTATCACATTTAATGTCTTTTGTTGATTACTAAAGTTATGTTTTAGTATAAAAGTTACATTAAAGTGTACAATCGAGCTGTCAGTCCTAAGCCTGCAAGTATGAAGGATGGTTTTCACTTCAGGAACTTGTTTCTGAAGCCATTTTATGAGTTTGTTGCTTTTGAATCATGATAGTTACTGTTCTCTACCTTGATTGTTGTAATATAACAGGCTGTTATTTTGAAACAGGTTTCTGGAACTGTTGTCTGGCTGGAACAGGAACAGGTGGAACAGGTTCGGCAATTTACCTGTTCCAACCCACCCCTAGTCACCGACTGAGCTTTTGACATTTGTCATGTCATGTCAGACTTAGTGATGTGCCGAGTACGGCTTGACTCGAGTCAGACTCGATTGAATCGCTGACCACGGCGGTATACCTGCCCCCGTACTGGCTTAAAATATAAGTATTGACATGGGCTTCATTTGTCATTTGAAGCCCATATTTTGTCCTTATTTGGGAATAATATAGGCTTCAAATGTCATATCAAATCAAATCAAATCAAATGTCAAATGAAGCCCATATCCATACCCATTATTTTTAGCCGGTAGCCCCCCAGCTAAAAAATATGGGTATGAATATGGGCTTCAACTGTCATTTGAATTCCTTATTTTGATAGATTTTAGCTGCTTTTTCCTGTTGAACGTTGCTAGCTAGCTATCTATATACCCGAAGTCACAAAACAAGGAACCTAAAGGGGCTATTTTTTTTTAATAAAATTGACTTAAAGTTCGAAAAAACGTATGAAGTTCATATCCATAAAGTTACGCGGTAGCCCCCCAGGTTCCGTATGCACTACACATTCATCGCGGGGGACGGACGTGACAGAGTATAACTATCACGAAGGCCAACTTCTGCTTGAAGCCTCCAGTACAGAATGGCCGATCCTGTTGGCCGACCACGATGAGCGATCGAGTACAGGGCGTTAGCCAGTAGACCAGTTTGCGTTGATCGCAGACGGCAATCACAAGGCAAACTGGGGGGCTACCGGTTAAGAAATATGGATGTGGGTATGGGCTTCAACTGTCATTTGAATTCCTTATTTTGAAAGATTTTTGCTGCAACGTTCATCAGAACAAAGCAGCTAAAATCTATCGAAATAAGGAATTCAAATGACAGTTGAAGCCCATACCCATATCCATATTTCTTAGCCGGTAGCCCCCCAGCCCCTGTACCGGCAAAAAAATATGGACATGGGCTTCATTTGACATTTGAAGCCCATATTTTGTGCTTATATGGGCTTCAAATGTCAAATGAAGCCGATGCCCACATCCATATTTCTTAGCCGGTTGACCCCGTACACGTGTCATCGTGTACACGATGGCCCATCATGGTCGGCCAACAGAATCGGCCATCCTGTACTGGGGCTTGAGACTTGAGAATTAAGCGGCTGAACTAGACTAACCTAGACTCGAGTTCTGGACTCGAGCCCACTCGAGTTTTTGACTCGAATCGCGGAATTGAGTCATGATTCTAATACCGTATAAACCGACTTGAATCGACACGATCCATCAAAGCACGGATCCGGCACATCACTAGCTGCAGTGCAGCGTTTTTAATACAGTGTTGCCAAAGTGGTATACCAATAAATTACTACGACATGACGATTGATTCATTTTTTTTTTAAATGCAGGCGTCCAAAAATATATTAGTCATATAATTAAATACTACACTTTTTTTTCTTCCACTGAGAAAAAGATTCGCTTTGGTTAATGAATCAGTACCACGCTTGTATGGGATTTAGGTACATCTCCTTTCGTAAAATTTCCGCTTCGTGGGTAAAAATCAGAATAATTGTACCTATGAGTCAAAATGTTTGTCCAACACCTTCATTGTGTAATTGTGAGAAAGATTTCAATTCTGAACTGTTTTATGAATATTTTTCCAGCAGCTTGGTTTACTTATTATAACTTAAGCTTATAATTTTATTATTTGATCAAATAGTTATGGAATATGAGCTAAGAAAACAAATTATAATTTTTTCATCTCATACAAAATAAGGATGTCCTTTTGCTACCTTTGTCTAGAAAAATGTGAACAACTCTTTCATAAATACACGTACAGGCAAATTATGAACTTTGATTTTTAGATTAAAGGACAGACTAACCGTGACTTGCGTTGAGGTCGTATTCAGCTTATTGTTTGTTTTTTACATTGGTTTAAACAGATGTCCAAGGTTTTGTAACATGAGAGTAACAATGCGTGAGTAACGGTATTTGGGACTTTAATATTGCAAAAACTACCGTTGAAATGTTTATTTCGATTCTGGCAAACCCGGACTTCCATTTGGTGTTTAAAAAAAACAAAACGCCTGTCTTTGCCAGAGTTAGTGAGGTTATGTTTAAATGAGGTCGTAAAATTAACATCAAAAACCTGTGAAAAACGAAAGGATTATAATATGTAAGGTAAGTGAAGTTGTATGTTAATATAGTGTATTCGAAAGAACTAATTGTTGTGATTGTAAAATGGCAATTACATTGTTTGCAGGCTTTGTGGTTATGAGGTTATGTTTACTGAGATGTCGTAAAACATCAATATTTACTTACATGTGAATAACGTTACGTGTCTCACCATGGTAAAGACTCGTCTACATTGGGGTTCGTTACTCACATGTTTGTTACTCTTACAGTGTTATTCACAATGTTCGTTTTTAACCGACTTCAAAAAAAAGGAGGAGAGAGGAGATTTATACTTTCTTAGTAGTTTACAAGACGTGTTTATTTAATGTGTTAATATATTTCTATCGCATGTGATATTTAATTTTATTTTGAGCTTAGCCCGGTTGTGCTCTGAAACTGATGATTGTTTAGTGGTTAATTTTTATTGTTTAAATAATATTTGAAATATATACTCTTTAGGTTGTTTGTTGTTTAAGTATGCTTATAAGCTTAAGTTTAAGTTTTACTTTTAAACTTAATTTCTAGGTGTAGTTTAAAGTGCCATTATTATAAATTATTAAGACTGAAAAACTTTAGAGATCTCAATTTGGTGCAAAAAATATACCTATGACACTGATACAAAGATTGTTTTTTTTAACATTTATAATTCTAACAATAATATGAAGGATACATACCTAAAGTTATCCCTATCCCTTTTCCCACTAATATATCTTGTATTTTGTGTCTGTGTGTGTGTGTGTGTGTGTGTGTGTGTTTGTTACCTCTTAGGTACGCCTAAACGGTTTTAGATGTTTGGCACTCAAATGGATTACAACTTATGACTTTTTTTACCCTTGTCCATGGTTCTCTACGGTCCACGCAGACGAAGTCGCGGGCAGCCACTAGTTTTAATACGATGGGAGAATATTATGTTGTGAGAATTCACCTTTATGTTACATGTGAGTAACATTTTCAACATGTGAGTGACGTTACATGTGAATGCCATGTGAGTTATGGTACAATGGGCGATTTTCTGAAAGCTCAGTCACTAGATGGCGCTGTCCCACCTATGCAGTTAGAAGGAACGGAACGTTATAAATTTTACCTTGACGCGACTTTTTTACGTAAAACGGAACGTCAGACAGATGTTATTTGATTACCTAAATCTTTAAATTTACCTATTTCGTTTCTGTTCCTCACAGTAGTACTTATTTATTATATTATTAGTTTCCTTTGGGTTTTTAAAAAGTAATTAATTTAAATTTGTTTCATACCAAAATATACCATAGACATGTACATACTCATTCAACGCCATCTAGTGAAGCAATTGGAAGCTTTTTTTTTTTTAAATGGCCTCTCAGAAAATCGCTCATTAATTTGAAAACAACCCTCGTATTACTTTTAGTCAATAGAAAACATCGCATATTAATTTAGGTATTACCGTATTAAGCATAAAAATGTATTAGGTCGTATAAGTTTTTTATGGCTTATCCTAGAAAATAATTTGAATGATAGATTTCAGAATGTTAAAGTGGCAACAGTACAAGCCGAATTACGTTTTCCGTCTTCGTTGTGTCAAGTTCGCAACTCGCTCGTCGTCGCCCGCCGCCCGTCGCGCATGTTCGTGGCCGCCGTAATGGAATGGAGTGAGATAAACTGACCTCGTTCTTGCTATCTCATTAGGACCGTTTTTTAGCAGCAGTGCACCTTCCTGTTGTATTATAAATTCCTTGGTATTAAAGTAACATTTTATAAATAAAATACAATAACAATGCAAAGGAAAACCTAAAACAAGATGTTTTTATGGAAATAAAATTGAACGGCAGTGTAAAAAAATGGTTTTAAATATTATTCTCGACAGAGTTTTATAAACAAGCGTCACTTCTAGTTTCCGAACGTTACTCGCAACTAATGTTTTTTTTTACAAATGTGTTTGAAGCTTTGGTTTCAAGTTGGAAAAGTGACTAATTTCAACAAACAAAGTTAACACAGTTACTTAGACCCGTATTCTAGAACGATACTCAAGTGGAGATCTCTTCTCAAGCTTAGTTAGAAAGGGATGCGAAAACATGCACCGAATACATTCATCCCTTGCTAACTATACTTGAGAAGAGATCCATAGACTAATAAGAGATCTCCACTTGAGTGAGTGTCGTTCTTTAATACGGACTTCTCCACGAACGCACTTGAGTGAGTGTCGTTCTTTAATACGGACTTCTCCACGAACACAGCGTTCGTGGAGAAGTTCGTATTAAAGAAAAAAGCGCTCGGAACGCTTCACAATAATGCAGCAGTAACCTACTTGACACGGTTTGTTGTGCCATGGAATGCCCCCAATGTCCCCCACAGCCACAGGTTTTTCAGAGAAGCCGGTGGCAAAAAAGGACAAAGCAGACAATACCTAAAATAAATAATTTAAATGTTACAAAGTTCGAGAAAATAAGAATTTTGTAAGACTCTTGTTTTAATTTTTGAATGGGTAGAACTCACTCACTCTTGCCTGAACGGATTAATCTACAGATTTCGTTGTTGCTGCAGTATCAGCCCCCGGATTCACAAACCGTTGGAAACGCTCCCGACAGCGGAATGTATGCACTGTCTCTGTCACTCACTATAGAATAGGCAAAGACAAAGCACAGAATTCAAATCAGATTCTGGAGGCTTACCACAAGCTCTTAGCAAACAGAACAAATGCAGGGCAGTTTTATTGCAAGGTTTAAAATAAACTTCTTGCTAATCGTACCATAAGCCAAAATTAGCAGTCTTTTAGCAGGCCTGCTGCACTGCTGTTGCTATTGAATGATTGTCTCTGGCCTGTCGAGCCAAAATGTTGTTTGCGTTCGAAAACTAAATATGATTTTTATCAGTAAATACCGTTTCGTATTAAAGTAACATTTTATAAATAAAATACAATAACAATGCAAAGGAAAACCTAAAACAAGATGTTTTTATGGAAATAAAATTGAACGGCAGTGTAAAAAAATGGTTTTAAATATTATTCTTGACAGAGTTTTATAAACAAACGTCACTTCTAGTTTCCGAACGTTACTCGCAACTAATGTTTTTTTTTTACAAATGTGTTTGAAGCTTTGGTTTCAAGTTGGAAAAGTGACTAATTTCAACAAACAAAGTTAACACAGTTACTTAGACCCGTATTCTAGAACGATACTCAAGTGGAGATCTCTTCTCAAGCTTAGTTAGAAAGGGATGCGAAAACATGCACCGAATACATTCATCCCTTGCTTACTATACTTGAGAAGAGATCTCCACTTGTGTGAGTGTCGTTCTTTAATACGGACTTCTCCACGAACGCAGCGTTCGTGGAGAAGTTCGTATTAAAGAAAAAAGCGCTCGGAACGCTTCACAATAATGCAGCAGTAACCTACTTGACACGGTTTGTTGTGCCATGGAATGCCCCCAATGTCCCCCACAGCCACAGGTTTTTCAGAGAAGCCGGTGGCAAAAAAGGACAAAGCAGACAATACCTAAAATAAATAATTTAAATGTTACAAAGTTCGAGAAAATAAGAATCTTGTAAGACTCTTGTTTTAATTTTTGAATGGGTAGAACTCACTCACTCTTGCCTGAACGGATTAATCCATAGATTTCGTTGCTGCTGCAGTATCAGCCCCCGGATTCACAAACCGTTGGAAACGCTCCGACAGCGGAATGTATGCACTGTCTTTGTCACTCACTATAGAATAGGCAAAGACAAAGCACAGAATTCAAATCAGATTCTGTTTCCGGTGGTTCGTGAATCAGGGGGCATCAGAGGTCTAAAGGGCCCCGAAACCAAAACCAAAACCTCCGAATAAAATCCATTTTGTCGTAAACTTCCAATGGATTGCTTTGTTCTCGTATTAGTTTACGCCACGCTTTTTTCTTTCTATTGCGGAAAGCTTTCGTCCTCCAAAAACCACAGAATTGCTTGATCATTCATTTAATAACGAACAAAATTATCAGTTGTATTCCACTTATCAAAGATCTTTAATCGTCCTCGTCCAATTTCTTTGATCAAATATTTGAGATAAGTGGAATACCACCCTTAGCAGGCTTTTTAAAGCTGCTTGAGACCAACTTTTTAAAAACTGCTAATTATGACAGTTTGGCAGGCCTGCTGGCGTGTTAAAGTGAGCTCATGGTACGTTTAGCAACGCTGTTTGACCGGTGAACGTCTAGGACTAACAGCGCTGCTATTGTTATGGTTCATGGTACCGATAAGCAGGGCAGTTTTTTTTAAGGCTTAAAAATAACTGCTATAAGAGCTTGTGGTAAGCCCCCTGTTTCCGGTTGTTCGTGAATCAGGGGGCATCAGGGGTCTAAAGCCCCCAGTACAGGATGGCCGATCATGGTCGTCGACCATGACCAATACATAGTACATTGACACTTTTGAAAGAACCTTTTTAAACTTGTTCGTTCAAAAGTGTCAATGTACGATGTATTGATCATGGTCGCCGACCATGGTCGGCCAACCTGTACTGGGGGCTTAAAGCTCCCAGTTGCTAGCTAGCTAACGTTGCTAGCTAGTTATCGTTATACCCGACGTCACAAAACAAGGAACTGATAGCGGCTATTTTCTTTATAAAATTGACTTAAAGTTCCTAAAAACGTATGAAGTTCATATCCATAAAGTTACGCGGGAGCCCCCCAAATTTGACATTTATGTATGAAGTGGCCATGATCGGCCATCGTGTACTGGGGGCTTTATAAATTTTACTTTGACGCGACTTTTTTACGTAAAACGGAACGTCAGACAGATGTTATTTATTTACCTAAATCTTTAAATTTACCTATTTCGTTTCTGTTCCTCACAGTAGTACTTATTTAATATATTATTAGTTTCCTTTGGGTTTTTAAAAAGTAATTAATTTAAATATGTTTCATACCAAAATATACCATAGACATGTACATGCTTATTCAACGCCATCTAGTGAAGCAATTGGAAGCTTTTTTTTTTTAAATGGCCTCTCAGAAAATCGCTCATTAAAGCTTTTTTTTTTAAATGGCCTCTCAGAAAATTGCTCATTGGAAGCTTTTTTTTTAAATGGCCTCTCAGAAAATCGCTCATTAAGCAACTCAAATTAGCGCTTTGTCAAGTAGTCGAAGCTTCGGCACGCAGGTATGGGAGAGGCATTATCGTAGGTTTATCGCGCAAACTTTGGACGCTTAGCGCGATAAGTTGTCGAAGCTTCGGCACGCAGGTGTGGCTCTCCCACATAAGATCGTCGGGTATAACGATAACTAGCTAGCAACATTCAACAAAACAAAGCAGGAAAAATCTATCAAAATAAGGAATTCAAATGACAAATGAAGCTCATATCCATAGCCATATTTTTTAGACGGTAGCCCCCAGCATGTATAGTGCGACAAGCTTTTCTGTTCCGGTGATAATCTTTTGAACTAAAACAGATTTCATACGACAGTCCATTTTGACAGCTAATTTCGTATTGCAAGTGACTCCTCTGTCACGGCTGTCACCGGAACAGACAGGAGTGTGGGACTGTAAACGATTTGTTTGATAAATGTTTTGTTACGCCCCCAGTACAGGATGGCCGACCATGGTCGGCGACCATGAACAATTTGACACTTTTGAAAGAACCTTTTTAAACTTGTTCGTTTAAAAGTGTCAATGTACGATGTATTGGTCATGGTCGCCGACCATGGTCGGCCAACCTGTACTGGGGGCTTTAGGTGAAGGGCTTATTATGCCCCCAGTACACGATGGCCGATCATGGTCGGCGACCATGACCAATACATCGTACATTGACACTTTTGAAAGAACCTTTTTAAACTTGTTCGTTCAAAAGTGTCAATGTACGATGTTTTGGTCATGGTCGCCGACCATGATCGGCCATCGTGTACTGGGGGCTTTACACTTGGCTAAATTCAGCATCTAATTAAGCATACATTGCTTTCTTTGAGCTCATTTGTAGCAAGTGATGCAATCAAAACAAGCAATGTATGCTTAATTAGATGCTGAATGAGCGATTTTCTGAGAGGCCATTTAAAAAAAAAAAGCTTCCAATGAGCGATTTTCTGAGAGGCCATTTAAAAAAAAAAGCTTCCAATGGGCGATTTTCTGAAAGCTCAGTCACTAGATGGCGCTGTCCCACCTATGCAGTTAGAAGGAACGGAACGTTATAAATTTTACTTTGACGCGACTTTTTTACGTAAAACGGAACGTCAGACAGATGTTATTTATTTACCTAAATCTTTAAATTTACCTATTTCGTGTCTGTTCCTCACAGTAGTACTTTTTTAATATATTATTAGTTTCCTTTGGGCTTTTAAAAAGTATATAATTTAACTATGTTTCTTACCAAAATATACCATAGACATGTACATACTTATTCAACGCCATCTAGTAAAGCAATGGGCGATTTTCTGAAAGCTCAGTCACTAGATGGCGCTGTCCCACCTATGCAGTTAGAAGGAACGGAACGTTATAAATTTTACCTTGACGCGACTTTTTTACGTAAAACGGAACGTCAGACAGATGTTATTTATTTACCCTAATCTTTAAATTTACCTATTTCGTTTCTGTTCCTCACTGTAGTACTTATTTAATATATTATTAGTTTCCTTTGGGTTTTTAAAAAGTAATTAATTTAAATTTGTTTCACACCAAAATGTACCATAGACATGTACATACTTATTCAACGCCATCTAGTGAAGCAATTGGAAGCTTTTTTTTTTTAAATGGCCTCTCAGAAAATCGCTCATTGGAAGCTTTTTTTTTTTTAAATGGCCGCTCAGAAAATCGCTCATTGCTTCACTAGATGGCGTTGAATAAGTATGTACATGTCTATGGTATATTTTGGTATGAAACATATTTAAATTAATTACTTTTTAAAAACCCAAAGGAAACTAATAATTTATTAAATAAGTACTACTGTGAGGAACAGAAACGAAATAGGTAAATTTAAAGATTTAGGTAAATAAATAACATCTGTCTGACGTTCCGTTTTACGTAAAAAAGTCGCGTCAAAGTAAAATTTATAACGTTCCGTTCCTTCTAACTGCATAGGTGGGACAGCGCCATCTAGTGACTGAGCTTTCAGAAAATCGCCCATTGGAATTGGAATAGGTAGGTACCTATTGGATTGGACTTTGTAACCTTTTTGAAAATATTAGATTATTTTTAAAAACTACTGTAAAAAGAGTCTTTGGATAAATTTAAGTGCTCGAAAATGTTTACACAGTCTAGTAGGCATTTGTTTTTGCCAAATCAGGTTTGTGAAATTAATGATGAACAAAAGTTTGTGTCTTTGACATTGATTATAAGTTAAATAGGTTGTTTCAATGATATAATAATTTACAGTTACGGCGACTGCAAAGTACATTAGTAATAGCAGAACATAATAATGAAGCGTTGTCTGCGGTCACCCAGAATGCGCTAAGTGCAGCTAAGAAGATTGGTGGTGATGTTTCAGTTCTTGTTGCTGGCACCAAATGTGGCCCTGTATGTGATAAGTTTAACCTATTATTTATGCTTTCTTTAGAGATCTTGTTATTGAAGTAAAATGTTTTAATATCTTTCATAGGCTGCTGAGAAGCTCGCTAAAGTCAGTGGAGTATCAAAAGTCCTTGTTGCAGAAAATGAGGCTTTCAAAGGATTCACGGCTGAATCCTTGACACCCCTAATTTTAGCCACTCAGAAACAGTTCAATTTCACTCACATATTGGCCCCAGCAACTGCTTTTGGAAAGGCTGTCCTGCCACGAGTAGCGGCCAAGCTTGATGTGTCACCAATTACTGACATTATTGGTGTGAAGGATGCCAACACTTTTGTTAGAACAATTTATGCTGGTACGTAAGCTGTGTTGCCATGTAGGAAGATTTAAAAATTTATTTTGATTAAAATTATAAATAAAGTTGTACAATTTATGACCCCCTATTAATTTTATTGAGTGTTATGTTATAGGTAATGCTATTCTCACCTTGGAGGCCAAGGATCCCATCAAGGTGATCACAGTCCGAGGTACTGCTTTCCCTCCAGAGCCCCTAGAAGGTGGCTCAGCTGCTGTAGAAAAAGCTCCCGAGGGTGACTACAAGACAGACCTGACTGAATTTGTATCACAGGAACTAACCAAGTCTGACAGGCCTGAACTTACAAGTGCCAAAAATATTGTGTCTGGCGGTAAGTTGAACTACAACTTTTTCAAAATAGATTTTCTATTAACACTGTGAATATTTTGGCACCTTAGGGCCCTCGTCCTCGGCGACTTTGCATAGAAGCGCGACAGCATCGCTACTAACGCGCGACGGCATCGCTACTAACGCGCTACAGCATCACTACTAACGCGCGACAGCATCGCTACTAACGCGCGACAGCATCGCTACTAACAGGGCCCACGCCCACGGCGACTGCGCATAGAAGCGCCACAGCATCCCTACTATACTAACGCGCGACAGCATCGCTACTAACGCGCGACGGCATCGCTACTAACGCGCTACAGCATCACTACTAACGCGCGACAGCATCGCTACTATCGCGCGACAGCATCGATACTAACGCGCGACAGCATCGCTACTAACGCGCTACAGCATCACTACTAACGCGCGACAGCATCGCTACTAACGCGCGCCAGCATCGCTACTAACAGGGCCCACGCCCACGGCGACTGCGCATAGAAGCGCCACAGCATCCCTACTATACTAACGCGCGACAGCATCGCTACTAACGCGCGACAGCATCGCTACTAACGCGCGACAGCATCGCTACTAACTGGTGGCCTACCACAAGCTCTTATAGCAGTTATTTTTAAGTTGAGAGAGTGAGACGCCGCTCTACACGCCGTATAGCGGCGTCTCACTCTCTCAACTTAAAAATAACTGCTATAAGAGCTTGTGGTAGGCCACCTGGGCCCACGCCCACGGCGACTGCGCATAGAAGCGCCACAGCATCCCTACTATACTAACGCGCGACAGCATCGCTACTAACGCGCGACAGCATCGCTAATAACGCGCGACAGCATCGCTACTACGCGCTACAGTACAGCATCGCTACAAAAAGTCGCTGTGGGCGAGGGCTCTTAATTATAGCTGCTTTGTACAATTGTTTAATAATTAAAATCTTTCTCAATACAGGACGTGGTCTAAAGTCAGGAGACAACTTCAAGTTGCTGTATGATCTAGCTGACAAGCTGAACGCTGCAGTGGGTGCCTCCCGTGCGGCCGTGGACGCCGGATTCGTGCCCAACGACTTGCAGATCGGACAGACTGGCAAGATTGTTGCTCCGGTATCAGTGACTTTCTATTAATACTTACCAAGCTTTTTATTTTGCTTAATAGGTATTAGTTGTAAAGTTTATAAGCTATACTATATATACTATACTATTAATATTATAAAGAGGAAAGATTTGTATTTTTGTATGTAACGAATAAACTCAAAAAGTACTGGACCGATTTCGAAAATTCTTTCTCCGTTAGAAAGCTACTGTCTTCCCGAGTGACATAGGTTATATTTTATCCCGATATTCCCACGGGAACGGGTACCACGCGGGTAAAACCGCGAGGATCCGCTAGTTCAATATAAATTTACATACACCTATAAGGGCTATTTCAATATTATTTTGATTTATTGTTATGCAAGATTTCGCACTAATGGACACACTACAGTGTTATTCATAAAACTTGGTGATAATACTATCTCATATTACTTCTCCAGGACCTATACATTGCTGTGGGAATTAGCGGTGCTATCCAGCATTTAGCTGGTATGAAGGACTCAAAGACCATTGTGGCAATCAACAAGGACCCTGAGGCTCCTATCTTCCAGGTAAAGACATACATACATACACTGCATAAAAGCAATGTTAGGCAATGTATATTCATACATATGTGATTAAAGTGATGACACATTGAAACGCATACAGTTGATTGTCATAATTTCATTTGGCATACATCATAAGGCATAATATTGAAAAGCATTTTATTCCTTGGCATAAATTTCATAACGCATAATGCTAATAATGCATAATATTAAAAAGCATAATCTTCGTTATTCATATTTTCGTTTGTCATAATTTCGTAAAGCATACTTTAAAACGCATAACTTTAAAAGCATAATTAATTTTCAAAAACATTATTTTATAAAATTGTCAATATCTCGAAAACGGCGCGTCGTAGCCACAATCTGACGAAATTTTTGAAACCCTTTTAATTACCCCGGAGGTATTTGAGAGACATCCAATGGTAAAAAAAAACTTTTTTTGAGATCCGTTAGCACAAAAAAAAATTTTTTTAATCTACAAGTTCTGAATTTAGTTCAAATGGAAGAAAACAGAGGAGCAGGGGGACGGGGGGGCTCGCCACCAAAGAAATCCTAACAGTCGTTTTAGGTTAGGTTAGGTTAGAACAGTGACCAAAACGCCGCGCGAGCCGAGCGAGCGAAGCGAGCGTGCCGCGGCAGCGGCCGGCGAAGCGTCAGAAAAGACTTTTATTTTCACAGACCTAGCTTCAATATAAATAAACACAAGATAATACCCCGTTAAATTTATGCATTTTGAATATTATGCCTTTTAAGTATTATGACATTTAAAAGTTATGCCTTTAGATAATTATGCTTATTGAAATTATGCTTTTCGATGATTATGCCTTTTAAAATTCGGGCAAAAAAAGTATGCGTTATGAAATTATGGCTTTAAGAATTATGCATTTCGATGATTATACCTTTCAACACAATGCGTTTCATGTTTATGGCGAAAAATGTTATGCGTTTCATTAGGTAACCGATTAAAGTTCGTCACTAAGTCATATTCTTATATCTATAATCATATTGTTTGTAATATGATTATCAAAAGTCAGTGAGTTCAATGGAGTTTATCAGCAGTGTGCTTTGTAACTTATCACGAAACGTAATTTGGCACTGTTTATAACTAACAACAAACTAAAGGAGGTTGTTTATATATGACATGTTATCTTTATCGAAGATGAATTCTGTCGGCATTTTTTTTATGAAATATCCTTGCATATAATAAGTTATCATTAATGTTTCAGGTGTCGGATTATGGCCTAGTAGCTGATTTATTCAAAGCAGTCCCAGAACTGACATCAAAGCTGTAAAATATGATATAGTGAAATCGAGATTGTAACTTATGTATTTCTTTTTTTTTTGTATCAATAATCATATTGCTGTCAGAACCACAACTTTTCCTGTATAGTGTAATTAAATCTTTTGAGCGATATACAATTGTTATTGAGTACATAATAACTTTATTAAATATTTCACAACGTTTATGGATTTGATTTATTTAAATCCACCTTAGGTGACATGTATTGCCTAAGTTAAAGGTAGACTCCTTAAAATCGGAATGAAGACGACCCTAAAAATAATTGCTATTAATTTGTATAGTAACATTATTCAGTAGGTAGTAAAATTTTTTATTCGATGTTTGCTACATATGTACATACCTACCTAAGTTTTAACTAACTTAGAAAGTAAAGGTAATAAATAGGAAAACTAAAAGGAATCCTTTATTTATTAACTAGCGGCCGCCCGCGGTTTCACCCGCGTGGTTCCCGTTCCCGTGGGAATATCGGGATAAAAAGTACATATAAACCTTCCTCTTGAATCACTCTATCTATTAAAAAAAACGCATCAAAATCCGTTGCGTAGTTTCAAAGATTTAAGCATACAAAGGGACATAGGGACAGAGAAAGCGACTTTGTTTTATACTATGTAGTGATATTTACTGAATGAATCCTACTAAAATATTATAAATGCGAAAGTTTGTTTGTTACTCTTTCACGCAAAAACTACTAAACGGATCTGGATGAATTTGGCAACAGAGATAGATTATAGGCTGAAATACCACATAGGATACTTCTTTTTATCCCGATATTCCCACGGGAACGGGAATCACGCGGGTGAAACCGCGGGCGGCCACTAGTCTTATATATTTCTTTATAGATAATGCGAGTGCATATTATGCTTTAAGTAGCTCATGAATCACTTTATCGTAATCGCAATTTATGAAGATTTAAAATAGTGCGCTACTAAGTACTATGGGCAACAGCGTCGCTTAAGGCGCCGATTCCCCAAAATAGGGTATTTTAAATTATGGATTACTCGCAAACCACAAGTACTTAAAACTTGGAAAAAATATATGTTATTTTACAGTTAAATATCTAGTGCTTCCGGCCGTTTTTTTATTGGTGATATTTTACTGTTTCCAATAAAATCCCAAACATCCGTCTAATTGTAATCCAAATATCGTATTACTTGCAGTATACTTGGTTTTAGTTAATGAAAAATATACGAAAATGATTGTCTTAGAGTAGCCGAGGGATTCCGCCCGTCATCATTTTAATTTTTTATTAGTTAATTTTTAATTGAATTTTAAGTGATTTTCGGTGTGCGGGGCGCTCGCGAGTTCACAGTTCACTGCCGGCTGCCGCTGCTTCCGCGTGAAGTGTATCGAGCGCGGCCGAGCAAGCGTTAGCGTGCCTATTTCGGTCGGGAATCCTCGCCTTAACCACTTCTAAGGTTAAAATGGCTTGTCCCGTCACCGTTTAGTTCGTGTAGGGGCGAAACGCGCGCACACGAATTTTGTTGCTAAGTGGTTAAGCGACGCTGTTGCCCATAGTACCTACTACTTAAAAAAATGTAATGGTAGTAAAAACTTTCTCAATTACTAACAAGGGAAGGGGCTGACATAGGTCTTATGAATAACGTCTTAAATTTATTGAATAACTTTACACACGGGATTTTGTTAAAGTGGCCACTTTTGGTTCAAACCCATTTTGAAACTATTGAACGCATTTTATAATGGTGTAAAGTTGTTCAATAAATACTAGACTAGGCTCTTATTCACAAGACTTTGACTGGTTCCTTTTTTTAGAAATTGGCTTATATAAAAGAAATATAATAAAATCGATTGGCGGCGCTAGTTGGCTCATGTCGGCCTCTTAAAACCTGAAACACGAGTCGAGTGTGGCGAGTTTTTTAATAGCATGAAGTGGAGTGTAGAGTAGTGGTAGTGGTAAAGAGAACTATGTCCGTTGTGAAAAAATGTCACACTCCATATTAATAGCATCCCACGAGTGTTTTAATACCGAGTTATGTGCAGTCTTATACTTACACTATTTAATCTAAGTACCTACACTCATGCACATGTATCATATCATATATTACAAAAATAAAGCAAAAAAAATTATCTATACATATAATAAAACAGAAACGGACGAGAAGTCTGTACATGAAATATAAAAAAAAAAAAAATACTGCTATGTGATGTGTACAGGATATAGACCCCAAAACGATAGATATTAAAATTTTTGTCTGTTTGTCTGTTTGTCTGTTTGTCTGTTTGTATGTTCGCTTTTCACGCAAAAACTACTGGACGGATTTTTACCAAATTTTGTGTAGTAATAGCTTATAACCCGGGTCAACATATAGGGTACCTTTTATTGCGGGAAATTTAATTATTCCTACGGGAAAATACAAAAACTGATTCTTACTAAAATAGATGGCGCCACATGATTATGAAAATACGTTATATTTAATCGCTGTCTCAATTAATAATGAATCATGTTATTTTTTTTTACCTGCTTCAAAACAATATAAATTAAAACCTATCCAGGCTCATATAAAATCATAAAAATAATTTCACGTTATTTACGTCATTATATCTACTAAGCAATAGATGGCGCAGGAAGTCAGTAAGATTACGATATACCTCTCACAAAAGAACATTCGAATGATTATCTATATTAAGTAGGGTGAAAGCCCCCGCTGTTGCCACTTTAATTTTTTTTCACTTCTTTCGCCTATGGTCTTAAGTAGGTATCTAAAATTGTCAAAAATGTATCGTATACTTTTCTTTAAATTTTTAAATTTACAATACAAAAAAACTACTTAAAAAATTTAACCGACTCCAAAAAGTATTTGTCAACTGAAAAGGAAAAATATAATTTATATTATAATTATGGTACCTTTTTGAGGTCGGCGCCAGTCAGTTTATTTTTTAAATTACTATTTATTTCCTAAGTTTTAGTGTATATTGTACAATAACATACCCACGAAAACTACTAAACCGATTTTGATGAATCTTAGACTGTTCCCAAAGTTAGAATACACCCAATTTAAATCAAATAGAATCATCTCGATATGCCTTTAGATTTCGAGAAATTCGTGGACATACATAGTAAAAACATATAACTAAGAATTCATATACTTACGAAATTTAGTTTTATTTTAGTCAATTATAAACCTATTTTTTAAACTTAAAATGTGCGAAGGGTGCCGATTGATGTGTTTTTTGTCAATCAAATTTTAAAAGATACATCGAGAAATCAATACTTAACTAACTTAGATAAAATAAAAGAAACATCTAATTCGATGTAAACTGAAAAGCGTTTATTAAATAATATTCCTATGTCATAAAGAATTATTACTATTGTTATTATGACTTAAAAGTCATAGATAAAAAGTATATTATCAAGCAAAAGTTATTAACGAAATGTTTAAAGCTAAGTTACTCGCTAAGCACTCGGGGCACTGGCCAAAACTAAAGTTCTTACCCTATTGATGTAAAATTTATATTTCGCATTTCCACTCGACGCTAGATGTCGCTAAAGTAAGTATAGTGCCACAATTATATCTGAACCGGTGACAGTGGTCCTGGAGGAGCCACTAGCAATACAAAATTAACTGTCAAAATGGACTGCCGGCAGTCAACAGTATATTTAGTACCAAAAAATAACCACTGTGTGAAATAAGTTTGTCGCAATGTAGACAAAATGTCACCAATGTAGTTTTGAAAATTTTGCTCAAACGCTAAGTGGCCAGTACGTAGTTACCTACACCTACATTTTTTATGTCATTTAACCGGCTCTGGCTACTTAGGCCTTTAGCCGTAGGTACCATCCAATAAAATAAAGGAATATTAAAAATAGTTTTCTATCTAACTTATTTATTCATTTATTTACTAGGAAAGCTTACATAAGTGATGATTGATTAAAATTAAATAATTAAATGGTATATCATTACATTTTATACCTGTTACTTAAAGAAGAAATGTCTCCATATCAAAATACTAGCCTTCCGCCCGCGACTTCGCCCGCTCGGACTAAACGACGACGTTATCCCACGGGAATGTGATATTTTTCAGGGATAAAAAGTAGCCAAAGGCAGCCATTACATCCAGATCGCGATCACTGATCGTGATCTTGATCGCGATCGAGATTTACTTTGTAGATATTTTGCGATCAAGATCGCGAGCCGTCAATCACCTTCGTACACAGTCAATCTGCATCGCGATCATTGATCATTGATCATTGATCCAGATTGACTGTCTAATGGCTGCCTAAGTATGTCACTTTTCGGCTGCCAAACTATTCCCATTCCAAAAGTCACGTCGATCCGTTGCACCAATTTTGACGTGAAAGACGGACAAACAAACAAACCCACTTTCACATTTATAATATTAGTATGGATACACACAATCTCTTTTACATTTTATAGTAAAAATATGATTGGCCTGATATTATGCATTACTAAGTAAGAACTTCTGTTTGAATCGTGAAAGCGCGCATATGCGCAAAACGATAATACGCGCTCTAATCGCGCGCATCAAGAGTGCGCTTCACCACTGGAGCTCCATAGTAGTGGTCGGAGTGGACTTGCCTCGTGCGATCCAAGAGCACCAAGAGAACAAATTAGATTCACGATCCATGATCCCCAATCTTAGGTCGTGGTTGGCCAATCCAAGATGGATCGTTTGGTGTGGTTCAGTCTTATGAACCTCGCGTAGAATAGATCTATTGCCCGCTAGCAAGCAACGTCGAAGAACGAAGAACGGCTGTTCAAAATAATCGTTATCATTATACACTGTTATGTGTGATACATGCATTTTTGCGTATAAAAACCATATGAAAATATAGATAAGTTATCACAACTTACTGTAAATCGAGATTTGACAGCCTAAACCAACCTAGATAGCGGTTTAAATTTAAATCGGGATCGGTAACAACAAGTCGCTAAATGGGATTTAAAAGAAAATCGAGATCCAAGTGGCCCTTTTGAGTTATGAAGAAGAGAAGAGAAGTTTGTTTTTTTTGTCGCCTCTAAGGGATTGCAGACTTCAGTATTTAATTTGACATACATTTTAGCTTGATACCTCCCACGCATACTTGAGAAAAAGTTTCTTGACAGACGGACAGATCTTTGAATGAGGGCTCAACTATGTTCATGCAGCATATGATAACAACATACCATGTTCATACCCTAGCCTGCATATTCGATATTCTTTAGACCCTTTTAGTAGAGAATAGGACTTCAAGAAGAGCGTTATGAAATCTGAGCAACAAACACACATAAACTAAACTAACACAAAAGTCACTACACCGCGCGTACGAAGTCGCGGGCAACAGCTAGTCAATTATAAAATGTGTATTGGCGCAGGCGCCAAATAAATATATATCACTTTTATGAAGGTGTATTGTAAGGCCTAGTTGCCTTTTTTAATTACTTTATGGAATTACTTTATGCACAAGAGAATAAAAACCCATTTTATGCAGTCTTCTCTCGAATTAACGAGCATGAGAAGTGAAAAATATTTAGGTTCGTCTCCAAATTAATATCGAAGAGTAAGTACCTACCTACATTACACTAACTAAGTATACGTATTAACTTCCTCAGAAATACCGTTGAAGTGTTATTTTTTTTATTACACATAAGAATGAGTTTTACGGTAAAAACAGTTGTTTGGTTACAATGATTTTTAATAATAATATATTAATAAATATATTTAACATTGAATAATAATATAATTATAAATTTTATTACAATCACCAATTATTTAGCTCATAAGTAAACTAGACAACGGATAAATAATATAATGTAAATACATTCTTAGAGCTGGTACACGTTAGAGCTGGGCGTTAGCGTTAGCGTTGGCGTTGCATTTTGTATGCAAATCTGTACAGCGCCTCTAGCGGGCAGTAGCAGAACTACAGATTATCATACAAAATATCTCGCGTACGCTCACCAAACTGACCAAACGTTCGACGAGCGCCCAGTGTGTACAGGGGGCAAATTTGTCAAATAATAGTACCGCTACTTATTACAAGATGGCGTGAGTAGTAACTTGCACCAGAGGGGTCTCATCACGAACAAAAAAAATAAGTTCAAACTTGTCTCAATAGATGGCGATACGTGTTTCGCTTACGGTTTTATCATATCAAATAAAACGAAAAACCACAATAAAAGCCACTGAAAAGTGTCATAAATTTACTGTCATATTTAAAAAAGAATCGATTTACAAAATGTTCGTATTTACAATACTATTTGGAGCATTTTAGAAATTCAATAATATCAATACCTTTCTTGCCCGCAAGCATGCCCGAAAGCACTTAGCTTATGCTTTACGCTCGCTTAGTTGTGTGATACCTGCTATTCAACACTAGATGGCTCTCGTGGCGCTCGTATAAAGTTTAAAGGTCGTAATAAACCCTGGGAATTGTAATTCGTAAAGAATTTTTGAAAAAAAAATTTTTAACTATCGCTGATGGGATAGGATATTAAATAATCCACAGATTACGATAGAATGTTATCATATTATTATATTTGCCTTAAAGCGCTACTCGCCGCTAGAAGGCGTTTTTGTGATGGCGAAGTATTAAGGCCGGTACACACGTTCAAGCAATGTCTGCTTCACCAAATCTAGTCGGCGCTACACGCGTTCCGATTTGGTCAGGCCCCAGGCCGCACCAAGCTGTAGTTGCATGTGTTGCCAGCCACTGCTAATCTCCCAAAATTAATATTATTTTTGAATACTTAAAACATAGATTTGCCTTCAATAAATAGATTACAAACAAAAATATTTCCGGTTTTTTATTGTTTAAATTATTATAATAATTCTATTTCATTATTTTTTTAATTTTCTGTTATTTTCATTAAGATACTAAAACTTGCTAAATATTTATTACTTAAACCAGCACTTATTATAAATAAATAAAATAAATAAATAAATAACTTCTTACATTCACACCAATTATCTAAGCCCATTTTAATTTCATTAAGAAACTGTATCATGGAAAACTTGATAACGGATAAATATATACTTAAATACTTTTTGTTTGTAAATACATACTTAATATACATTGTAAACACCCAGACCAAGACAAATAGACATGTTCATGCACACAAACATTTGTCTTGTTCGGGAATCGAACCCGAGACCGCTGGCGCAGAAGGTGGGTAGCCTACACCTGCGCCAAATCGGTCTTCAAATCCGATGGATCCGATCCGAACTTATTGATGTGGTGTTATGCCTTTTTTATATTAATTAAGTTTTACGACAAAATGCGAGTTATTAAATAAAATAAACAAAAAAATAGATATAATAATATTTGCATAAATGGACAGATTCAAACCTTTTGTTCGTTCAGTCCTACGCAAAAGTAATGAAAGAGCAATTAAATTGAATCCTCTGAAAATCCCTTAAACCTCGGACGACTACGCTACACTCGTCCAGGAGGGCTATCGGCTAAGAAATATTACGGATATGGGCATGGGCTTCAACTGTAATTTGAATTCCCTATTTTGGTAGATTTTTGCTGCTTTGTTCTATTGAACGTTGCTAGCTAGCAATTATTTTACCCGAAGTCACTAAAGAGGGAACAGATAGCGGCAATTTTTTTTTATAAAATTGACCTAAAGTTCGGAAAAACGTATGAATTTCATATCCATAAAGTTACGCGGTAGCCCCCCAGATTTGGTTCGGAGCGCAAATTGGCGGCGCGGGGCGGTCGGATCGGAATGTGTGTACCGGCCTTTAGGCGGCGGCGTTGCCAGCCCAGCACCTCTGTCTCCGCGCGGATTGTTCGAGTGTGGGCGCATGCCGAGCCGACAACGCGTGCGACGCGAATTGGCAACGTCGCGGTCGGTCGTCGTCGTCGTTGTCGCACAACACAATTTCGTAATCTAGCGGGATTTAGTTCAAAATATTGTCCCAAAGATCTATTACCTACTCTATTGGTGTGTATTTACTAACCCCCGAAGCAAAAAAGGGGTGTTATACTAGAAGTTTTTAACCCCCGCCGACGCATAAGAAGGGGTGTTATAAGTTTGACGTGTGTTTGTATCTGTCTGTCTGTCTGTCTGGGGCAACGTAGCTCCTAAACGACTGGACCGATTTTGATGCGGTTTTTATTAATTGAAAGCTAAATTAAATAAGATGGTTCTTAGACACGTTTGATGGAAATCTATCTGACCATTTATGGAGATGGTCAACTGCCTGCCGAAACGTTAAAAGGTACTCGGTTGGTTTAATTCTAATAAATTAAACAAAGTGTTGATTCTACTGAATCTAGTTTTTCGTTGTTAATATCACAGAAGCTTTTTGCAAAACTGTGCCTTATTGCTCTATTATAACTTAATAATTTTAAGTAAATTTAATATATAAGGCCTTATAATTTATAAGGCATAAATTTGTAGGTATGGCTATTAAGTTACGGCAGAATATTTTTACCTGTTAAATTACCTGCCAATAGTGGCAAGATATTTTTTTTTTCTAAACAGATACTGGTGGCAGACTAGACACTTCCATAAAATAATGGACCTCTTCGATTTATATTAATCGAAGATGTACCTACACCCTGGGCAAATTTAGGTGCAATAAAAAAATGGTACTTACCTAGCAAAAAAATTCTGTCTGTCTGTATGTAGGTACCTACCTAGGTATACTAAACTTTCATTATTCGTAGTGCCTAAACGGATCAAGCGATTTTAATGCAGTTTTTTAGGGTTCCGTAGCCCAATGGCAAAAAACGGAACCCTTATAGATTCGTCATGTCTGTCTGTCTGTCTGTCTGTCTGTCTGTCTGTCTGTCTGTCTGTCTGTCTGTCTGTCCGTCCGTATGTCACAGCCACTTTATTCCAAAACTATAAAAACTACACAGTTGATACTTGTTAGGTAGATGTATTCCGTGAACCGCTTTACGATTTTAATAGAATAATAAAAAATAAAAACAAATTAAGGGGGGCTCCCCATACATAGAAATGAAACTGAAAAATATTTTTTCAACAAATATATTCGTGTAGGGTGTCTATAGATAGGTCTTTGAAAATAACATGGAGGTTTCTTAAATAATTTTTTCTCAAACTCAATATTTTGAAAGATAGAGCCTTCCAAAGTGGTAAAATGTGTGTGTCCGTCCCCCCCCCCCCTCTAACTTTTGAAATAAAAGAATGAAAAATCTAGAAAAAATATATGCTGTAGATTTTAATAAAAACTTTCAACGAAAATTGGTTTGATCGATACATAGTCAGTACCTTTTGAGATATAACACATTTTCAAAAACCGCAAATGTAACTTTGTCATTCATACAAACACTATGAAAAACAAAGTTATATTTTGCTGACAAAAAATTATGTTGGAATTTTGGCAAGGTATAGGCAATCGGTACGTTAAGTGTGTACGGAACCCTTCATGGGCGAGTCCAACTCGCACTTGGGCGATTTTAGGTTTTTTATTTTGTATGTAGGTAATTTAAAAAGGAAGATACTTATAAAAATAAAATTTAAGAAACTTAAAAACCCTCGACTCAAAAAAAACTTACAAATGTAAAAAGATAAAATTTCTCTCTCGGTCGGGGGACCCTCAACGTATAATTATAGGTAAGTACTTACCCTTTTAGTACCTACCTAGGTACTTCTATTTTGTGGTCCCCCGATTGAGATAAATTTTATTTTTTTACTTTTTTAAGTTTGTTTTATGTCGGGGGTTTTTAAATGTTTTTCTTTATGAACTACTTAATACGACGGCATATTTTTTCTGTTTTCACGACGGCATATTTAAAAAAAATGCAAATGTTTATTTAAGAAGCAAAGAGTCACTCTTGTGCTTTTTGCAGCGTTAGTTTATGTGAGTTACGATTACAAAGTGATTATAAAATCATTAGCACTCATTAGTGTGAAAAATGGAAAATGAAGTAAGTATTTAGAAAAAATCGACCGATATTTTGGCATCTATTATTAGGTACCTTTAGGAAGACCCCTGGACGTAATTTATTTGTATTTTTTTTCAATGAGCCCGAAGGCATTTAAATAGATTGTATTAAATAAAATAGTAGTTTTGACCAGTACTTATACTGTTTCCGCCTTGACCACGTAGATGTAGGTACTCGTAATTTATGTTATTTACGAATTTGCATTTTCATTTCAATTTATAATCAAGATTTTTAAAAGAATTGATTAAAGTAGGTGTAGGTACTTACATGGATCTTTCAATAAATTCTAAAGAAAATCTTTTATTTGAATTCTCAAGATATTCAGTATAAAAAGTTTGTAAAAAGTATGATATCACGCTTTGTGGTGTGGTTAAGAATGGTTCTAATTCAAATTATCTTTCTCAATATCTGGAATACTTAAGGTGCATGTAGTCGTGAAACGATCATTTTTGAGGCCCTAAATCTCATTAATTAGCCTACTGATGAATCCAGAATTAATATATATTAAATATTGATATATAAACTTCAATCTGAGCATTTAAAAAAAACATAGTCTTTAAGATACTATTTTAAAAAAAACATTGAAATGAAGCTGTTTTCAACTTGAAATACGCTACTGCTTCTAAACTACAAGTGATATTTTCACGTTTCTTTCAGGAAAAGATTGCTAACTTGTTTAACATAAAACTGAGCATTTTTCGTTTTAAAATAATACATAGTTTTGACGAAACGTGTGTTTAAGCTGTTTTGGTGCGGGTAGCGGGCGGGAAAATTAGGCCGCTTTTCTATGGCCAAGGTCGTTGGCGATACCACGGGCCTTAAACAAATAGTGCTCATTCGCTGAACAACCTTCCTTAGGCCGCTATATTCGTATATCTTAAACTTTATCTGGGCTCTTGTGGGACATCAGATGTACCAGACTTGAGATTATTGTAGGTCAATAGAAAATACTAATCACGCTGAACAACTTCCCTTAAGACGCTATATTTATATATCTTATGGTTTAGCTGTGCTGCTAGGGTTCGACATCAGGTGTACCAGACAGACCTTCGACATTATTACGTAACTGATACACTGGAGCGGGTGCAACATGAGCATTCAACATGATTTTCGTCTTACCCATGTTCATCTTAAGACCCACTCTTTGAGAAGCATTACTGAGTTATTTAAATTTTTACTTTTTTGCATTCACAATGCAGTTTTTATGGTTGACAAATGGAAAATGAAGTATTTAGAAAAAATCGACCCGTCCCATCGGAGCTGGTTGTGAGACGGGTCGATTTTTTTTAAATACTTCATTTTCCATTTTTCAAGCATTACTGAGATCTACGAGCATTGTGTTCAGGTCTTCCAAGGTCTCAGCCATAAGAACTACATCATCGGCATACAGTAAGTGTGTTAAGTACTCGCCATTGATGTTGATGCCGCATTCTTTACAATCCATAAGCTTTAAAATATCCTCCAACGCAGCTGTGAACAGTTTCGGAGAGATGACGTCTCCCTGTCTCACACCTCGCTGTAGTTGGATAGGATTAGAGCTCTGGTTCTGTAATCGGACTGACACGGTGGCATTTTGGTATAAGTACCTCAGCACCTCGATGTGGACTATGGTACTATAGCCTTTCCGGAACCCGGCTTGTTCGGGAGGTTGGAAGTCGTCAAACCTGCGAGCGAAACGATTCGTAATCATACTCTCGAAAACATTTTATAGATATGGCTCAGAAGCGAGATGGGTCTGTAGTTCTTCAAGAGATTCAGACAAGATTCCTTCTTGAAAAGTTATTTTTGTCATTCTTATGTCTGTCATGTAGTTTTACTCAGCTTTCTAATCTGAACACTGATTAATGAAATATAATTATAACTTTTTTTTTATTTAGCATAAAAAAATACAATTGAGAACTAAAGCTACATTACTTACACAAAGAAAACCACATTGGCTTATAATATGTGTCAGTGTGACATACAATGTAGATAAATAAGAATTAATTAAATACTTAAATACTCTTATGATAATATGGTTATTTCGTCATCATCATTACACAGCAAGTTAAATGAAAAGCTTGTAAAACAAAAGTTAATATGTTGTTTTAATAAAAAAGGGCCACTAATTTCAGCAAACTTGAAAATTCCTGATTCCCGGGAATGAAAAAACCCGGGAATCCCGAAACCCTAGTCACAATGGGCGTTTTCACATTGGACGATAACGACACCGACACGATATTCATATATCGTCAGCTCGGACGACAACGATATCGGAACGATATCGTCCGCCGATGGGCGTTTTCACATTGGACACCGACACGATATTCATATATCGGGACGATATCGTCCGCCGATATCGGGACGATATCGTCCGCCGATATCGGAACGATATCGGTATGTGACACGATAACCAGCAGCTTGCTATGCGGTTAGTCACAGTGCGCCAGCAAAAGTATTCGCGCGATTCGAGGTAATAATGGCAGCAGTGTAGTTAGTTACCTACGTTTGCTTTAAGCTTTATATTTATGGTGAAAAAAAATGATATCGTTAAAGAACATTTGAATTATTTATTTTAAAAAATAATAGCGCCTTGAAAAATGCAACCAAAAAGTAAGAAATAATACCTCTAATACTGTATTCACACTAAATAACATAAGTGCTTTGAAGTCGGACGTGAACATGTACAATTATTTTGGATATTTTTTTGAAGGCGCTTTTTTTTATCAGTAAGTACTTAGTAAGTTTCTGTCTTTTTAGTGCATCATGCTGGCAATATTCGTGTATCCTGGTAAAAAAATGGGTATGTTAGGATGTGCACATAAACTGCATCAATAAAAATACTCTGATGAAAACCGTATCAAAATCGGTTCAGCCATCCGTGAGATAATCACGGAAAAACATACATATTATGTAAATACGGGTCAAACCTCCTTTTTTGAAGTCGGTTGTAATACCAAAACCTTCTCCTAAATGTAACAAATACTTATCTGAAACCGCATCTCGCGGACAAACAATCATACCTACATGCGGGTCCAATTGAGAACCTCCTTTTTTGAAGTCGCTTAAAATAACAAAACATTATCCTAAATGTAACAAGTACTTTACAACAAAACACAGGTCAAACTGAGAAGCTTCTTTTTTTTTTGAACTCGCTTAAAATTATTACTATCGATGGGAGAGGTGAGGCGGTAGGAGACCCACTTTTTGGGTTTTTACGCTAGAAACCACCGCTATAGTCGGATTTTTAATTAGACGAAGTAATCTGACGTTTACTGGGTTGTCAGGTTTTGACGAAAAATAAATAGTGACGGGGCAAAGTGAATGAATGAAACAAAAATATTATAATTATTTATATAAATATCACGTGTAGTTCTTTCGGTAGCCTATGGAGTGGTTAGAACACCGGGCTAATGATATCGAGTCCCGGGATCGAATCCTAGTTGTGCTATGTAGGCACATTTTGTTTGTGGGTCGATTTTGAAGAAACTCGGTTTTCGGTAATATTTTGGAAAGAAAACGGCAACGCAATGTTAAAAACATTAAAAAATCCAAGATGGCCAACTTTTTGTTGTTGGGCCGATTTCGATGAAACTCGGTTTTTGGTACTATTTTGACAAGAAAACAGTAAGGGCGCTTGTGCACTACACTGAATTTTACCGTCCCGGAAAAGAACGGATGCTTGTATTTTAATAATAAATCATTTATAATAGTAAGAATTTATTTATTTCGTGTAGTTTCAATGTTTCAACCCTAAACTACACGAGATAAATAAATTCTATAATTTATTATTAAAATACAAGCATCCGTTTTTTTCCGGAACGGAAAATTTCAGTGTAGTGCACAAGCGTCTAAACTCAATGTTAAAAATGAGAAATGGTCAAGATGGTTGCCAACTTTACTTTTTTAGGGTTACGTACCCAAAGGTTAAAACGGGACCCTATTATTAAGACTCCGCTGTCCGTCTGTCTGTCCGTCTTTCTGTCTGTCACCAGGCTGCATCTCATGAACCGTGATAGATACAGTTGTAATTTTCACAGATGATGTATTTCTGTTGCCGCTATAACAACAAATATTAAAAACAGAATAAAATTAAATAAAAATTTTAAAAAAAATCACGTTTGTTCAATGGTAACAATAAACGTGTTTATAATTTTTTTGCCGTTTTGCCAAGTTGAGCGATACCGACACCTGTATAAAAATTTGCGTAAGTACGGAAAGTTACAAAATAATATATTCGGGGTGGCATATTAGGTGTAAGATGTATCAAAATATAATATTCTACAAGCTTTTATTTATTTTCACCTATCCCTGTGTGTCTGTCTGTCATGAAATCTTGCAAGGTAAATTTGACCTACTTTCTGACTTTTAAATGGGCTGAAATTTTGTATGTTGGATTGGTTCCGGTGACAATGCATTGTTATGATAAGCAAGATCTGATTGTATACCCAGGGTTGGCTCCAACGAGATAACTGCTCAACGGTCAATAGAACACCCACAAAATTTTGGTCACTGACGACCTACGTACAACGTTAATGCCTATACAGGTGTCGGCATCGCGCAATTTGGCAACACGGCAAAAAAATCACGTTTATTGTTTCTATACAACAAACGTGATTTTTTTGAAAATTTATATTTTATTTTTTTCTGTTTTTAATATTTGTTGTTATAGCGGCAACAGAAATACATCATCTGTGAAAATTACAACTGTATCTATTACGGTTCATGAGATGCGGCCTGGTGACAGACAGAAAAACGGACGGACATACGGACAGCGGAGTCTAAGTAATGAGGTTCCGTTTTAACCCTTTGGGTACGTAACCCTAAAAAAATAAAGTTAGCAACCATCTTGAGCATTTCTCATTTTTCACATTGCGTTGCTGTTTTCTTTCCAAAATAGTGCCAAAAACCAAATTTCATCATAATCGACCCACAAACAAAAAAGTTAGCCGCCATCTTCGATTTTCTAATATTGTTAGCATTGCGTTGCAGTTTTCTAGTCAAAATAGTGCCAAAAACCATGTTTCATCAATAAAAATGTGATTATAAATATACAACACATAAGATATCGACAAATTATATTAAAGTATTCATTCAGCATCATTCATTCCTCTGAATGAACGAATAGAACACATCACTATTATATTGAACATGGCAGCATTATTTCACCTAGTGACATTAGCAACTGTCAGATTACTTCGTCTAATTAAAAATCCGACTTTAGGTAGCGTAGCGCCAGTGGCTTGACTTGCTAGGTGTGAGTTCCGCGACGATGCCTGCTTGTTGATCGGTGGAGTAGAGACGCACATCAAGTTGTGCACATCACGCCGTGTGCACATGCGAGTCAAACTGAGAACCTTCTTTTTTGAAGTCGGTTAAAATACTAAAACCTTCTCGTAAATGTACTAAATAGGTAGTTTTCTGAAAACCGCATCACACGGACAAACATTCATACATGCTGGTCAAACTGAGAACCTCCTTTTTTGAAGTCGGTTAAAAAACTAAAACCTTCTCGTAAATGTATTAAAAATGTAGTTTTCTGAAAACTGCATCTCACGGACAAACATTCATAAATGCTGGTCAAACTGAGAAACTCCTTTTTTGAAGTCGGTTAAAATACCAAAACCTTCTCTTATATGTAACAAATACTTTTCTGAAAACCGCATCTCGCAGACAAACATTAGATACATGCGAGTCAAACTGAGAACCTCCTTTTTTGAAGTCGGTTAAAATACTAAAACCTCGTAAATGTAACAAATACTTTCCTGAAAACCGCATCAAAATCGGTTCAGCCAAACGCGAGATAATCGCGGACAAACTACCTACCTACTTTATTTACTATACCTTGAAAATAAAGTACCTACTTACTTAGGTAGGTAGGTACCTACTAAAATTTACTCGTCTCTTAACTATCTCCGATGAGACTCGAATCCACGACCTTTCACTTTCCGGGCGAATGCTCTAACCACTGAGCTACGGAGTCATTGTTTTTTCTGATAGGTACTTCATTTTCAATGAAAATAGGTATTATTTTCTACGTATGTACGGTCGAACCAATTGAATCGTGTAAGAAAAACAATCTCTTCTACAATGAATTCTTTTATTTTCATACCTTGTAGATCCTCTCTTCTTTCCTTTCCTTCAGAGCGCCAGCGCAAGCGTTGCCCGCCCAAAAGTAAAAAGTGACGTCCGTCGAAAAACGTCAGACTCAAAAAAACAATCCGTTATCAGTGTTACCACTGTGTAAAAAGAAAATACTTCTTAATAGAAATTATGCTCAAGCTAACATTCGGCTAATCCTGACATACAACGCGACCCCGCGTTGGCATCTCAAAGGAAAGGAAAAAGAAAAGTAACAAATAGTAATGCATTACATTTCAGTATCAGTCAAGTCAAGTCTCATTACATTAAACTGCTACACTTAAAATAATTTCTAATAAAAAAGTAAATACTAAATATCGGTATAGGCGCTTCCACCCATAGCGACTCACTCATAATCATATCGCTACATCGATATAGGTGCTTCCACCCATAGCGACTTACACTTAAAACTACATCGGTATAGGTACTCTCACCCATAGCGACTCACTCTTAACACTACATCGGTATAGGCACTCTCACCTATAGCGACTCACTCTTAACACTACATCGGTATAGGCACTCTCACCTATAGCGACTCACTCTTAACACTACATCGGTATAGGCACTCTCACCTATAGCGACTCGCTCGTGACATTAAACATCGGTATAGGCACTCTCACCCATAGCGACTCACTCTCAACATTAAACATTCATATGGGCACTCTTACCCATAGATACTCACTCTTTACTATAAACATCAGTATAGGAACTCTCACCCATACCGACTCACTCTAAATACACTAGATTTCTCTCTTATTTTCACTTGTTTGTTCACTTCATTTTAACCTCTGAATTAAATGATTGCGTTAATATATCGCTTTATCTCTTTTTTATGTATATAACCTTATTTTGTTACATTTTACTTAAACTCATCTCAACTTAATCATTAATTAAACCTCATCATCATTAATCGTATTTACACTTTATTCATTTTTATATATTATTTAAATTGTAGCTAATAACAGAATTATATCAAACTTCACTATCATTAGTCACATTTTCACTTTACTGATTTTTTTTATATATTTTGTTTGAATTGTAGATAATAACAGAATTATATCAAACTTCACTATCAATAATCACATTTACACTTAGCACATTTTTATATTTTGTTTAAATTTTGTAGGTAATAACAACATTATATAAACTATTTAGTAATTCCTCTGAGATTAGATATCCCATTAAGCCCGATAATATTCTCACTTTTAGTTATATTGTCAATCACAAATACTACTCATAACAATAAATATCTGTTATATAAATTTACTCCGAGTCACTTGACATCACATCATTACTAAAAACTAACCAAGGTTGAAGTTTATCAACCGCATAAACTCCCTTATACGCTTTTGATCCCTCTTTTCTGGTTATAGGAGTATCTTCGATTTCATATCTATCATTACCAATAACTTTACAGATTCTGTATGGCCCCAAATATTTAGGAAACAATTTCTTGCTGTGACCAGCTTCCGCACGAATTTCTCTTTCTACCCTAACTAAGTCGCCTACATTATACTGTGTTGGTTCTTTACGGCTTTTATCGAAGTATTGTTTTTGTTTCACTTGACCCTCTTGTACTTTCACATCCACAGCGTTTCTAATTTCATCGCGATTTAAAAGATTATGTCCTTCCGAAACAACAGAGTTCATTAAGTTATCTGATTCTCCTGTGACTTGTAAGCCAAAAAGTAGTTCTGAAGGAGTACGGCCCGTACTTTTATTGACCGTATTATTTATTGACCATTGGATCTGGGGTATGACTAAATCCCACTCGTTTTCTGGACGATTATGGTTAGCTGCAGTAAGGGAGTCAACAATGGTTCGATTGTACCTCTCTACCTGACCATTGGCTCTAGGAGAGGCAACCGCATTTAATACATGTTTAATATCCCTGTCACGCAAAAAATCGGTAAATTCTTTGCTTGTAAAACTAGTGCCGCGATCAGAAATTATGCGTCGAGGTATGCCAAAAAGTGAGAAATATTCTTTGAAAACATGAATAGTTGTACTGCTTTTAACATTTTTCACAGGTTTAATAAAAACAAATTTCGTGAATGAGTCGATAATAACAAGAATGTGACAGTTTCTCTTTTTACTAACAGGAAATGGACCGCAATGGTCTGTATGCAAAGTATCAAATGGTTTGCTCGCTTTTGGAATAGGATGCAGAAGCCCTTCTTTAGGACCACCAGGGAACTTATTATGAGCACAATTTAAACAAGAATTACAGTATTTTTTGATAAAACGACGCATCTTTTTGAACCAATAAATTTGACTGACCTTACTATACGTTTTATCGAAACCGAAATGCCCGGAATCATCATGATTCATACGAACGATTTGCCACCTAACTGACTTAGGAACCACCCACCTTAATGTTACATCACCATTCTTGTTTGTTGCAACTTTATATAATCGTCCATTTTTAACTGTAAAATTCTTATGAACTTCGACTACATCTTTAGTGTTTGGATCGTTTAGAATGTTTATCAATCTTTGTATTTCTGAGTCTTGTTCCTGAACCGTAAGTAACCATGCGTCATCGTCTATAGCTAAAATATCTACGTTAACTCCAGTAATTTCCGGTAAGTTTGAATTTATGGGGTTACGAGAAAGTGCGTCAACATGACTCATTTTATCCCCGCCCCGATGTTCAACGGTGAAGTCGTATTCTTGCATCATTATATACCACCGCGCCACTCTAGGTATTAAATCTCTCTTAACCATTGTACTTCGTATAGCCGCACAATCGGTGACAACTTTAAAGGTCCTACCTAAAACGTATACTCTAAACCGATTAAGAGCACTTATAACCGCCAATGTCTCTAATTCATATGAATGAAGTTTACTTTCATCGGTGGTAGTTTGACGACTGTAGAATGATATGGGTTGTAAATTTCCATTCTTACTCTTCTGTAAGAGGATTGCGCCGATCCCTACTTTACTTGCATCGGCATGCACCTCTAAATCGGCTTGTGGATCGTATAAAGCCAACACAGGTCTAGACGTTAATTTCGATTTCAGTTCGTTAAATGCATTTACTTGATCAGTTTCAAAACACCATGGAACATTTTTCTTGGTGAGTATAGTCAACGGTTTTGCAATAACAGAGTAATTTTCCATTTAATTTAGTCCAACGAACTGCCGGACTTCGTGAACGTTTTTCGGACAAGGGAATTCCGCGACGGCTTTAATCTTTTGAACGCCAGGTCTTATACCTTGTTCACTAATGTCATATCCTAGATAACTAATCTGCTGCTGAAAAAAGGCGCATTTCTTTAGATTTAGCGTTAGATGTGCGGATCGTAATAGCTGAAGTACTTTTTCCAGTTTTTCTAGGCCTTCGTCAATTGTACTAGATGTTATTAGTAAGTCATCCATGTAAGCCAACGCTAAATCCTGATTAGCATTTCCTTTCATCATGGTATTTATTGTTCGTTGAAAAGCACTCGGCGCATTGGCGAGCCCAAAGGGCATGCGCTCAAACTCATATAAACCGTTTGGCGTGACAAATGCTGTGTATCGTTTGCTGGCTTCACTCATTGGCACTTGGTAATACCCTGAAGAAAGATCTAAACTAGTGAAGAATTTACTCCCTCCTAATTTGTCCAATTGATCCTCTATACGAGGCAATGGATATTTATCTTTCAACGTTTTACGATTTAGCGCTCTAAAGTCCACACAAAGCCTCTTGTCACCATTTTTTTTATTTACTAAGAGAACAGGACTTGCATAATTGGACGTGCTTTCACGTATAATTCCATTAGTCAATAAATCCTCTATAATGCGTTGTAAATGTTCACGTTCGCTATGAGATACCCGATAGGGATTGTACACAACAGGCCTCTCATCAGTTAAAACGATTTCCATTTCCGTTAAATTCGTCTTACCTAACTAGTATATGAACTATCCGTTATACAAATATGAGCTAAATTGACATTGTACTCATAAACAGCCATCTTGTTCTATCTTATCTCCAATACTCCATGTAAAAAAAGACAGCAATATATTTATTCGACCTATTTTTGGCAACACTAAAACGTGACGTCATAGTACCTAATGCATGATTAAGGCCGGTGACCGGTCGCCATTTTTGTTTCTCGGTATGTGTAGGTATGCCTCACTTTTTCGTAGGTACGCCATCTCCATAGGATTTAGTACTCAGAGGAGTAAACCGGTTCACAGCAATGTTGCCGTTCCGCTTCATAGCATGGCTTGTAGAAGACGATAGAGAAGGCTGTGCCAATATTCATACATCCGTGTGACGCGCAACTTCGGTCGCGGATTTTCGACTTAGTGTCGACAGTATAACAGAAGCACTAATCCTAGTTCAGTTCATCATTCGGTTCAGTCAAGTATCCTTAATAATGGTTTGACACAGAAAATTAGTTCAGGACAGTCACGAAATTTAATTTCCAACCCACCTAAGGTATCGTACGTATAGCAAACTGACACATTAAGAGCTAGATACAGTTGCCACAAACTTTGCTGTGCCGGTGGCCAAAATGTGAAACTAACGTGATTTTTTTAATGTCATTTTGCTGTCAAGTTGATGTCCAACCATAGCGCTGCTGGCGGCTGAAGTTCTTAGAAGTCAGGGCCGGTTAAATTACTACAAAAAAAAAGAAAAACGTACGTAGCGCCGCTGTCACCGGCACAGAAAAGGTTGTGGCACTGTATTCAACCTTATTGCATTGCGAATGTCTAATAACATTTTAACGAAATGGGTAAAAAATTGTTTTAAATGTCTCGCGGCCGGGGCATTGCACAAAATTGGGACATTTGACCGAACGGCTCGTTTGCCGCGCCGTTTGACGTGGGTACCATATTTTTGTCACGATTCGTCTTTTTTAGACGGCGGTGATGTTTTTTAAATGCCCGTGTTCACACGATCACGGATCGTAAAAAATTACGGATACATCTTTCCTATACTTTTGACATTCGTGTTTTTGACGAATCATCAACGGATTCCATGGTGACGCGGCCAAAATTGAGAGAAACAGCTTGTCATTTATTAAAGCTGACGTTTAACTTTAAGGTAATACAAATGAACATCGCCAACGGAGACGTCACAAGACAATGGGAGGAGTCGGCCAGTCCGGTGCTAAGTCTAGTCAGTCTCCCTAACCAACTATTTGTGGTGGGTCGTCAGGACGGCACTTGCACCGTCCTGTCGCTGCAGCAAACATACAACACGACGCGGGTGCAACTCACAGGTTCAGATTGCGACGGAATCAGGGATCTAGCATTCAATGGCAAGTGGATATTCGCAGGATGTAGGGACTCCAATGTACGGAAGTATGATTTCAACCAAATTATGGTTCATTACAAGTGACGATAGTTGTGTCAATGTCAACTGGTAACATGGGTTTTGTACCTATTGGCAGGAAAGTAAAATTGCGCTTTATTGATAACAAATCCTCCAGAAATCTATAGAATTGTTTAAGTGATAACCAAAGATTAATGATTGATGTCGACTTGCATGGTACAAGTAGTCATGTAAGAACTAGACGAAGAAGAGGGATGAATGACATGTAGTGAAAAAAAGGTTCTGCTGCCGTTGCTGGAAGCTGCTGTTTTCAGGGAACGCGGTATCTCGTAGCAACAAAAATGCAGACACTAATCATCATTTATCTATGGTAATAACTTGTAGTAAGCTGACGTTATTGTATTATGAACGTGGAAAAATAGTTGTAATTTAGATATGTTTAAATAAGAAATACAGTCAAATATTTAAAAAGAATAGCAATTTTTATTGAGTTTACCTAACAATAATAACAATACGAAATCAAACTATGTAATGGAAGGAGGGTACTATTCACTGTATCTTTAACACGAAACACTCACAATTTTCTCTTCACTAAATTCTTGCAGTCACATAGCATACTGTATTCAGTAGATGTCATCTAAAATCAGAGACACATATCTATACTATACTTAAACAAACAATATCTATACTTAGCTGAAGTGTTTGATAACGCCGATGAAACTTTTAGAGATGAAACGGATAGCTGTTTGACCGGATAGGTAACGGATATCCGGCCAACCTTCAGGCCGATAACTGGCGGCCGAATAACCGGCGGCTAAACTGACGTTAAAACTGACTACTGAAATTATGAAACTGACGTTCGGTGCGGTAAAACGAGCGATCGTGCGTATTCCGAGCTCCAAGCGTAAACCGACCGGCTTCTGGCATATTCTTTAGCATGTTTTATTGTGTCTAAAATTTAATCATTTGACATTTGATTGAATGCGCACGCATGCGAGTTTTCCAAAATATATATTCTCCAAAATTTCGTATTTTTCTGAAAATCCGGATTTTTTCGGCCGGATATTGCCCTTTTGGATAGTTGCTGGGCCTGGATATCCATTGCATCTCAACAAAAATTGGCATAAGTAATATAAAAATAGGGAATGTCTTAACTGGAAAGAAAATACTCATAGTGGGTGTGAAAAGGGGATGAAAGTTTGGTTATTTGGGAACATGTTCAATTAAATGAAGTCACGACCATTAATTTGATAAGAAGCCTTACGACAGGTCACAAAAATACGTAGGTATCAATTATGTCTATAGGACGCACCAACTGACGCGCAATTCGGTTGCCTCTACCGAACTATAACTATTGCTTTCGAACAGTATAACTAGTAGTTCGAGACAGCCAGTAAGAAATCTTATTAGTCTCACACACGACTAATTACCGTTTTTTTAAACAATCTCGCCGTTGAATTTCATATCTTAATTTCTCGCAGAAGAATCTTATGTATGACTAAGTAGGTACCTATTATAAAAAAATCCTTACCCTAGTTTTATATATATTCAGAGATTTGTTTGCACGATCATACAATTTAGTCCATAGAATTGCATCTTTATCAATGTCCTTCTTCAAAATTACCATTTTTCTATAAATTTTTCTTCTTAGATCGTAAGCATCCTTTTCAGAGTAATCTCCTGTGTTTTAAACAAATTCTTAAGAAATGCACATTCAGATAAAATGTTATATGAATGTTTCCAGGTAAAGAAGTCACTTACTTCTTTTCCGTTTCAGACATAGTATATGAATGCAAGTGGTTTCCAGCCAACTATTCCATAAATCCACATTTGAAAACATATGCTCCAAGTCCTTACACCAAATACGAATATCGTGTTCTTCTAATTTTCCTAAAAATATTGTATTTCATATTAACCTAACCTGCAGTGCAAGCAACCTAATGAAGGCAACCGATGAAGCAATTAGGGTCGCCACACTCTGGACAAAAATTTACTTACGTAAAAATTTCATGATACTTGGAGGGCAAGTACCTACCTACCTACTCGAAATAATGGAGATATCTTTTACTCAAAAGAAACATTCCTTTATTTTTGACATGAAACAAAACTGAATTCACAAATAAAAAAAACAAAAGCACACATTTTCTATAGAAAAGTAAACAGACTCGACTCTACATCGAAGCCATGATGTCTTACATTTAATTTATCGTGTTTCTTAGAGATATTTATTCCCTATGTATCATAAGAATTAAATCTCTCTATCGCTTGATACCTACCTATCGCACTTATCGCTTGATGTCTACATAGTGTTGGGTTTTTCGAATTTTAGCCGGTTCGATTCCTGGGTGTGAGTAAATCAAATTTTTTAATTTAACTATTTTCAAAGATAAAGGAATGGTTCTTTTGGCTGCAATTTGCCAATTCCTTAATTTTGAGTATAAATGCGAGAATAATCGATACGAAAAAGACATAATTATTACGAGTATGTATATTATGTACTTATAGTATGGTACTTGCTGTTTACCTTTAGGTCTGCAACCTCCCATGATTGAGAAGGCACTTGGCTCACCTTTCCCGTGATCATCTCTTATCCAAGAAGGTGCTGTACTTGGATCAACTTCTAAAAGATCATGGTCACTATTTTAAAACAGTTAAACACAATATTAGCTATATTTCAGCATACAAAAATTGGTGTAGTTATACTTACTGTAGTCAAACTTTTGTTCGGGTCGACCATGAGGAGTCTTGACCTGTTCTTTGCCAGCCCGATAAATAACTTCTGTGTCTTTTTCTTCACATACTGTTCCCTTATGTCCTTCAATACCCTTTTGCCTATCAGTTCCTAGAGTATTTTCATCTTTTTGTAGAATGTTTGCGAGGTCTTTGGAGCATTTAGCAGCACTATGATCTTGAATACCATTTTGCCTTTCAGTTCCAAGAGTATGTTCACCCCTTCGAAGAAGATTTGCATGGTCCCTGGGATGTTCGAAAGCACTAGGATATGTTAATGGATCAGTTTTATCTATACCACTCAGATTTTCTTCTTCTTTAGACTGTTCTCCGTCTGTCCTTAATGCTTGTGAAGTAGCTTCTTCATAAGTATCTTTTTTGTTATTAATTCCTGGTGCTGTTTCTGTTAACAATTCCTTAACTGACTTCTCCTCCTTTTCCTTTGTAATTTTATCAATACTTTTAATGTCTTCTTTATTCAATACACGCTCCAGCTGATTTTCTGCTATTAAGGCTGAAAGTTTCTCTTCATTTTCTATTATATTGCCAAGCGAAGTAACCGATCTGCTGACACTTGTGGTGACTTTGATGGCATGAGATTCTATATCTTCTGGCCACTTTTCATCGACATCACCTATTTTAAAACATAGAAATGTACATTATTGAAAAGTTTCAAAGAATCTGACCCAAATAGGCATTGGCATTTCACAGTGATAAAAGTTCTAGTGTTGTGTTGACTTACTGAGCAAATTCTCGTTAGGTGGCTGGAACACTTTCTGGTGTGATTCAGTATTTGTAGATGGGGTTTCGAGAGTATTCGTGTCGTCGTTGCCGGGGAGATGAATCCTATACATTAAAAGAAACAATAATGAAGTTCTGTCTGTGTTTTTGAAGCCATTTTTTTACTTATTTTAGTTTTTGTTTAACTAATAATTATATTTTATCAGAACTTACCCATTTTCTTCTAATCTTCCTCCGACACCTAAAAAATAATAAATGTTAGCATAACATAAGCATTACCTTTAAAACCTGCAATAAGTTAACAATTAAAATTTTTAAAGCAAACAAAAAAAAAAAATAAAGTTACCCAAATCTATATCTGAAAATTGAACTTTTTTGTCCTTGTCATCATTAGACTCTTCAGCTAGTATCTCAAATACGTCACTCGTAATATTGTCTGGTTTTGAGAATTCCGAGTTATCTATAGGATTGTTATTTAATCCAAGATTCTCTGAAGCTACAATGAAATCTTCTACAGGCATTACCTTGGAAACATCTATTGTTTCAGGTTCTGAATTTTCTGGTATTTCATTAGTATCATAGTAAAGAGGTTCATCAAGTTGTTCATTAACTCCATTCGTTATTTCATCATTACTCCTAATGACCTCAACAGGAACGAGATTACTGAGCTCCTCTTTATCAACTAGATCATTCGTAGGTTCATTTTCCTCGATATTATCATTAACAACGGAATCAATAACTTTGTATATTACATTTTGAATGTCTCCTATACTTAATTTAATAGTGCTTTCATCAATTGTAATATTATCCCCTATATCATAAGGAGTAGACGTATCAAAGAAGTCTGCATTGCTCATATCTCGACTCTCACCGCTTGCTTGTGATGTTTTTTCAGAATAGCCGCCAGGGACATCAACTTCTGGTGGAATGCAAATATTCTGAAAGTTAACAACATTATTTTTAAAAGTACCTAACTAAGTACTAAGAAGCGTTAACGTGACTTCTTACCACAACGTTGTCAAAAACGTCGTCTAAGAAGTCTAAAACAGGTCCTTCTTCTTCTTCTAATTCTGTAATCATCAAATTATTATTACTGTTTGAAATTAAAAGATACTTTGTCACATTGCATCAATAGTAAAACAAAGAAAAAAAGACCTGAAGTTTTCTCAGAGCGCGATATAAGTTTTACTAAGGTTAACTGTTCTTCTCGGTTGTGCATATCGGTATGCCTCTTTGCTAAAATAAAATACAAAAAAACGTAAAAAAATGTGAAAGGAAGAAAAAAATACATTGTTACCTACTTCTTTGAATCAGTTCAGTTACCTACCTCTAAGATCTTCTTCTAATAATTTATACGATGTATCTTCCATTACAGTTGAAATCCAAACTGCAATCTGAAAGCGCAATTTTATTAAGTTGTAATTCATTACACATACTTAACTAAAAGTTTATTATTTTTTAATACAGTTGCTCAAAAAGTGGCGTATTGCAGGGACGTATAGCGTTCGGGATGTGGGCTATTACACACTCGAACTTTTTCTTTACCTTTCCCGAACTCGTGCGTTTTCTTTCCCAACTGTCAAAATAATGTCTATTAAAAAGAAAAAACCAACCATGAAGTTTTTACTAAAAAAAAATTATAGAAGTTTTTATGATTCATGCAAATATTTCTAAAAAGAAGCTACTAATTTGTTTCAATATCAGATTTAAAAGTAATTTTAATTATACATTAAATTAATATTAGTATCGGCCAAATTAAATTTATGAATATAAAAAATACATAAAATTGGTTGTATGACCACAGATGACTAAATATGGTATGACGTGCACTATTTACCATAGTATCTGCTTATAGGAGTTTGCGCAAGTAAGTGAAAAGAAAATGAGGGACCTTATTTCTTAATTTTCTAAATTCGTTTTTTCTGGTTTTTATTGTGGTAGGTACTTAGTATGGTGGAATTAGTGCAATAATGTGGCTTTAATGGAAAACGATGTGGTAAAAGAGAGAAATAAAGAAAGGCGCTCCTGTAGGATTGGGATTGCTTTTGTTAGGTTTCATTTCATTTCATCTCATTTAATTTAATTTTCATTTCATATCAATAAAAAAAATCTACTGAAGCCTTGGCTGTATGATCATAGTTTCCTTTGCCAACCCAGAATGGGTGAAGAAAACAAAAAAAAGTCTCTGCTTATATTCTTTTACGATTAGTTAGTTGAGTTTATTGTGTTTTATTATTTTATTAAATTGCTTAATTTTTTCGCAACTGTATTAAAAATAGTTGTTCAGTACACGTGCGGAACCGTCATTGCAACTTGTTCCGACTGTCAACCCTCACCTTCGGCTGCGCCTCGGCTCGGGTAGACATTTGTCGGAACTCTTTGCAATGACAGGCTTTCCGCACTTGTAATGAAATCTACTATTCATTTTTAATAGTAATCTATTACAGTACTCGTATATTTTGTCTTACAACCTTTTCAGAGATTTCAGCACGCATTTGTTCGTTCAAGTTTTCGCTTTTAAAACGGTCACTTTTCATCATATTAGCGACCTCGTCCGCAACTATTTTTGAGATTTTACTCAATCTAAACAAAATGAAACCCAGTTTTATTTGCTTTTCTTACTAAATATCTAGATTTAAGTAGGAATCATTAGTAAAATGGGGCCATTTTGTCGACCGATATTTGATATAAGTAATTACATAGTTACTATGCATTTGTTTTTAGAAATATCAGCAACACAACAGTTATTTACTTTTTAAATATTTTACATGCTTATTTTCTGAAAAGCATCAAACTTTCTTATTAGGACAAGGAAAGCAGCGCTACCATATATTATTCTGTGGCGCTACCCACTTGGTGACGACACGACGGTCATAAAAAAATATTATGAAAACGCCACAAGGTAAACTGCTTTCGTTACGGTTACGTGCACGTATACTTACGCGTATTCACCCGTATTTATGTCATGATATTAAAATTATGCCTTACTCCGGGTTTAATTTAAGGTTTTGAGGAGTAATCAGCTTCTGTGCAATTTTTTTGCCGAATATAGAGCATAATCTTCTCAGTTCCGACATTCTCTCATCCCTCATACGACTGCTGCGGTCAGATTTCATATGCCTGAATGGTTAAATCGAAGATTACAAATTAACGAACTTTCCAGTAAAATTAACCATGTTAACAGTCAGAATATTAATTACCGCCCGCCCATGCTATGCTGCACTATGCGAATATATGCGAAACTTAATGTTATGCTGTATATTTACCTCTTTGTTAATTTGGGAGACTTTCCTTTTGAAGGTTTCCCTCTCTTGAAACAATTTACAGCATCCGCTATATGTGCTAATGGCCTTTCATCCATTACTTGCGCCTTTAATCTTTCGACCTAAGCCAAATGTTAAAGTTTAACTTTAAGTACGTAATGGCGTACGTATGGCGAATACCCATACGAAAAATATCAACAGACAGGGTTTCGTTCCAAGCCAGCAGAATTCAGGAACGCATTATCCCACTGGCACTGCGGTGTGCGAATACGGCCCAGATACCTACTGTGAGACTACCCTCCGACCTCGCGACTAACCAGTTCTTTATCCAACCTGTCTGAAGGACATGTGGCAACAAAACTAAAAAATCAGTGCGCACCCCTTAGGGCTACCTTACTATTCCAAACTAGCACGATTCAATTTACTTACACCACTTTCTGGCAAGGCAGCAGCCCTCTTATTCACGAACCATCGGAAACGCTCCCGACAGCGGAATGTATGCCCTGTGTCTCATTATAGAATAGACAATGACAAAGCACAGAATTCGATCCGAATCCGAATCTGATTCCGTTTCCGACGAGTTGTGAGTGAATCAGGGGGCAGAACAGCTTAATTAGGCGGATTCAAACTGCCTCTGACGACTGACTGACGAAGTTTATCAACATCATTTTTGTTCGATAGGCGAAAAAGTTGCTAGAAACCAGCCAGCCTCAAAGTTGCTCTATCATAAAAACGTACCATAAATGGCGGTAGAACATCGCACTTGTTCCTCCAGGTCTCGATGCATTGCCGTTTGGTAGGTACAGCCAGTTCTGCGATCCTCAGCGGGCACCTCGGCACGCATATCTTGCCCTTGATGCTGGGCGAGCGGGGTGGCGAGCAGTAAGATTGTGCACCGCCCTCGTACGTCCGACATCTAGATCTTGATTTTGCTCTAGGAAAACTTACAAAATATTAAAGTTTTAGATTGCGTTTCCACATAGGCTGAGCTGTCAGCTGTGCCTTTTTACAAGCACACGGTTCCGGCACAGTCGCCGGTGTTAAGTAGAAATGTATGAGCTACATAGACAGCTTTCACATGGCCGGCCGCCGCCCGGCTCATACATTTCTACGTAACATGGTAGGTATGGCGACCGTGTGCATGTGAAAAGGCACTCAACTCTGAGCATGCTGAGATGTAGCCTCGCAGCTCCGCTTATGTGAAAACGCACCCTTAGCTGACCTGAAAATTAGTTAAGTGCTTTTGTTCAAACTCTCGAGCGGTGATTAAGTTTTCCCAGATATTTATTTTTAACGCCTGAGAACTCGAAATTACGGAGCGGAGCTCAAAATGGCTGAAAACATTAACATTAAAAATCAAATTAAGTGTGGAATAGTAGCGTTTCACGGACACCATGGTGGGGCATGGACTGGCTGGACGACCATAGTTCTAGTCTAGACTGTTACTTCTGGGATTGACAGTGCCCTTAATTCAGTAGCAATAAATCTTTATAAAGAGAACTTTCTTTGTCTTTACCTACAAAGATCTTCTGAGAATGGCAATCTTTTATTTTTTGCGTTCGCGAGTCGACATACTGGTTGTGGAACACAACTTCTACTTTTCTCTTCTCGAATCTTGCAGCCCTGTGACACCACATCCTCAATAGTCAAGTTGACCCAATGTTGAACTATATCTAACTCTTGCCCGGTATTAGAGAGGAACCCACAATTGTCGGTAACCTCTGTCTCTGGAACAATTTGTTGATTAATTTAAAAGACCGGTTGACTATAGAGTGATATTGAAGTAGGTAGGTAGTAGGTAGGACTTATCATGAATTCATGATAGTTTAGATTAATTTAATTTACCCCATTTAGCAGACAGACAGAGACAGTGCGGCCACGCTTGTAAGAGTAGAGGAGGAAGCAATGGCCACACACATCGCAGCAATCCTGGGACCGTACTCTGAAACGCTAATCCGAAACTTCGGTTAGCCCCGCCCCTTTCACACGATTCTGTCCCGACTAGAGAGTGAGAGGGACGGGTATACCGAAGTTTCGGGTTTTGTGTTTCAGAGTAGGCCCTCTGAGTCGTTTTATGGCTCCTCTACATAATGGCCCAGCGAGATGGCCATGCGATGGTTGAATGAAACGCAACTACACGATGGCGACATTTAGTTGTGATTTCTTCGTTATCCAAGATTGACGTCTTTCTTTGGTATACCATCCCCCTGATTCACAAAACGTCGGAAACGGAATCGGATTCGAAATCTGTGCTTTGTCTTTGTCTATTCTATTCTATAATAGTGAGTGACAGAGGCAATGCACACATTCTGACGTTCGGGAGCGTTTCCGACGATTCGTGAATCGGGGCATATCACGCTTTCTCCCCGTCAGGCTCAACTCACACTGGCGCAGAGTCGAAGCGTCGCGTCCGTCGCGTCAATTTCTTTGTTGCCAATATGGAATCGCGCGTTGACGCGCAAACGCGCGTGTCGACGCTCATCGACGCTAGTTGCTTTCCGTAAAACAAATTTGTACCTTAATAATTAGAAAAAAAGAATAAATATGCTAAAATAAAAAACATGACGCGACGCTTCGACTCTGCGCCAGTGTGAATTGAGCCTTAAAATTCTAAAAAACTTAATTACTTTACAAAGCACGGACATCCACTCTCAACTGCGTTCGAACCATAGATTTAGAATTTTTTATGGTTCGAACACGCACTGTGGAATATGGGCCAGCCGGCCTAGCATGAGCGGCTTATAGCGCGCGATATGATATGGTACGGCAAGTTGTCTTGCTTACCCCACTAAGGTGTAAGCAAGACGGCATGCCGTACCTTATCATATCGCGCGTTATAAGCCGCTCATGCTAGGCCGGCAGGCCACGTCTACATGCGTACCGACCGCCCCATCGCTGGCCCACTACCTTTGATGTGCGGCCGAAAAACCGACACCGACGCCATCCCAAGACCATCGCACGCGCCATAAGCCATCCGACACCACTACACCCTCCACACGCTGGTCCATCATAGTGGACCATCGCGATGGCCCATCGTGTACAGGAGCTATTAGGTACCTGACTACATGCTGACTACGATCCTAATACCTACTAGAATGCTCAACGCGTGTTAAATTAAGATAAATATTAGTACCTGGATATGTACTGTTGTCCATTATTTATCGAAAAGAAAGCGGTAAGTATTAGAATTAAGTTAAAACTATATTTTATTGGACTACATACGTAAAATTTTGTTTAAATCTTGTTGACAACGTCTAATCATGAAGTTACGAAAATCCAAATTTCTAGGAAGCTATGAAAACATTGGTTAAAAAAGTGTGTAATTAAGAAAGTAACCATCACGAATTAAAACTCTTGTTTGTGACTTAACAACACCTTAACAATTAATGTAACACCTTTGTACCTACACAACAAGATGCAATAAATAAATATGGGTATGAATAATTTGGCTGTATGACTTTGTACTTTTGGCTGCCACGAACGAACGAAGGAAGTTAAACTGCCAGGCTCCTAGGCTAGTCTATCTAGTCGGTGCCCCTCAATGTTGCCAGATTACAACTTTTTCATAAATTCAAAACCTTTTTAACTTATTGCTTAAAAAATGCATATCCAAAGAAACTTAAATAAAAAGGTAAAAAAACTTAAACTTAAACAAAAATAAATAAAAAGGTCTAAATAGTTTCCAACAAATAAAAAAATTGATGTGAAATGGAACCGTGGAAAGAACTTCGATCAACAATATAGTGCGACAAGCTTTTCTGTTCCGGTGATAATCTTTGGAACCAAAACAGTTTTCATGCGACAGTCCATTTTGACAGCTAATTTCGTATTGCAAGTGGCTCCTCTGTACCTATAGTACTAGATGAAGGTTCACGAACTAAATGAACTTAAATATGGCCAGACAGACTTTTTTAAACGGAGAAAAAAGGTTACTCGAATGTTACGATCTTACATTATAAATGACAAGAAGCGTTCCAAGTTTGAAATACCTCATTGAGTTAAAAAGTTAGTACAGTGCCACAAACTTTGCTGTGCCGGTGGCCAAAATGTGAAACTAGCGTGTTTTTTTAATGTCATTTTGCTGTCAAGTTGATGTCCAACCATAGCGCTGCAAGTGGCTGAAGTTCTTAGAAGTCAGGGCCGGTTAAATTGTTATAAAAAAAAGAAAACGTACGTAGCGCCGCTGTCACCGGAACAGAAAAGGTTGTGGCACTGTAGGTACATTATAACTCAATGAAATACCTTAGTATTATTGACACTGTCAAAATAATCTACTTATAATTATACTCTCAAGTGGGCTTATGAGGCTTGGACGACATATCTGTCACTTCAAGTATGTATCTAGAACTAGGATATTGTTGATCGAAGGGAAAGAAGTTCTAATTTGTCAGTTTAACGTTCTTGACCATGAAGTTTGACTTAATACTCTGAGGTAACTGGAGCTCTCACCCTGAATAAAAAAGTGTCGCCAGCAAATTTGACATTTATGTATGTAGTGGCTGTCAGCTGTCTCATATGACCATACGTATTTTTTTAAAGTGTAGGTGAGACGGAAGACAGCCACTGTGTAATTTGTGGTCACAAAAAATTGTTCGTACTGCACTCTCCAGTTACCTCAGTACCTATTAAGTCGAGCTTCATGTTCTTGACTTTGAGTCTTGACTCTTGTCTTAGATTAAATTATCTCCCACATGAACAGATGGAGTGGACTTGATGTTTTTCGTTGTGCCTTCACTTCACTCGAGTTGTTTGCAAAAAAATAAAACTTTATTGTTATTTTTTTGTACCGTTTGTGTCACTTTTTACTAGCAACACCATTTATGACGTTTTAGTACATATTTTTTTGTTTTATTTAGTCAGTGAGAAACAGCTGCGCGGTGCAGGTGTTTCGTTTTTGTTGTGCAATAAAAAACTCAGTCCTAATATTTTATTAAAAAACGTTTAAAATTAGTATACATTACCTACTAGGGTGCGCTTTTTTTCTTAAAAGCTTCCGAGTCCTGTATTGCGTTGTCCCATCATCATTGTTAAGAAATATTATTGAAGTCGCAGTTATATTGTTATAGGTAACAAACAAACAAAGGTTTTTATTATGTGGTCGCACTTGGAACGTGGTAGTTCTCCAGTGGATTGGTGTGAATCCAACTATTCCATATCACCAGTAATAGCAGAATTCGTGAATACTGTGAGTTTACTTACCTATATAGGTAATAATATTCTTGGCATAACTTGTTGAGAATTTATACATTTTATTAAAGAAATAACTTGCTATGAATAGATCTGGACTGGGTTGGAGACTGTATTGAATTGTTGCAGTACTTATCTCATATATTTAATCCAATTATCGGGTATAATTTATGATAACTGGTACATTTTATCAAAGATCTTGTTGGTAACTTAATGCAATGTTTATGTCACATTTTTTATTCCCATTATCTTTACACTTAGGTAAGCAACATACTGTTCTTCCTGTTTCCGCCGGTGCTGATACATTTATTTCAAGAGTATTCTAAGTTTGTGAGTCCTGGCATCAACATACTTTGGGTATTACTTATGGTAGTTGGAATCAGTTCTGCTTACTTCCATGCTACACTGAGTTTGGTTGGTAAGTTATTCAACTAAGCAATCATTGTTAATTTAGAATAAATAAAATAATTATTTTAAGTTACAACAGCATATTTAATTTGATAAATAAATAATTGTCCCTCTCAATACTTCTAGCATAGCTTTGGTGAAATGTTTTCAATTTAAATATTTTTACAGCCAAACAGCAAGTGTCTAGCAACTGCTTACATTAAAAAAAACTTAATCTATTCAGTTTTCTACTGAAGTTTATTGTATTCATTATGAAGAATATTTTAGGACATAATATTTTTGTACCTAATTTTCCAGTAAGGGCATATTCATTGTTACAGGTCAACTGTTGGATGAACTGGCAATATTGTGGTTGTTTATGGCTGCCTTTGCAATGTTTTTACCCAGAAAATATTTCCCAAAGTTTCTAAGAGGAAATAGGTAAACAATTTCTTTCTGCACATTATACAGACCTACTTTTATCTTTTAAGGTATATGTTGTTAGTTAACCACTAAGCATGGGACATGCACAACTACAATTGATTTCTGAGAACCCCGGGCATAGTGGTTAATAGTGACTAACCAATTATGTTTATCCAAATTGCCCAAAAGGTAGACCCATGTGGTAACCACTGTCATTAGTTCACTGGCACCATAAGAATAAAAGAATTACATGTTATAGCTTTCATTGCACATTTGGCAGTTATGTAATGGCACCAAAATACCACCTGTTTCTGCATAAATGAAAAAAGAAAATATTATATAGCAATATTGAAAAGACCTAAAAAGGTTGACACTTCACAGCCTGCAACAAATCTTGACATGTTGCAATGTGTTGTTGTATTACATTTAATGCACTAACTAGATTTCTTACTAGATTCTTACTAGATTTATTTCTCAATCAAAACCCTGACTACGCGGACTGTTTACATAACTAGTTCAGTAATTTTATCCATTTAATTCAACCTTGATGGAGATGGTAATGACTTAGCATGCATTTATTACAGTTATGGCAGTTTAGTCATGCTATGGGAACACTGGTGAAATAAATATTTGTTAATAGGTGTTCATTAGCAAGTTAGCAACCACCAAAAGTTTTATGTATTTTATATAGTTGTTTGCACAATAAATATGATGATGGCTTTTGCCTTTATCATTTCGAAATGAAGAATACAAAATATGAGAAACAGTTTTGAATTTCGATAGTGTATTAAATACTCGAAAATGCTTAAGTATAGTTTTAATTACTATGAAAAATGCAACATTTGTCTTGTTTAAAGAATTTATCATTTAAATACCAACTACTGGCACAAAGGATTGTTATAATTACTCAAGTGATTTGCATTATGCTCTATTCGAATGATAAGCCATAATATTATTAAACCGTGCACCTTCTAGCCGTTTGAAATGAAACAAGGGTATTTGTTGATGTTTGGGTGCATTAAGTGCAAGTGCACTGTAAAATACAGCAACTCGTGTTCGCGGCATTGCGTAAACTCGCTCCAAGCCATAATATTTTAAGTTTTGCTTTTCTACGCAAATTATAAGTGACAAAGGTCATATACCCCTATAGTCCCATGGGATAGGCTAGCGGTCGCGGGTCTTCGCTTCGCTTCCATCACGGTATGAATTGGCCCTTATGTTCGAAGCTTCGCAAAACTGTGTAGGTATAATATAATACTTATACTTATATCTTAAGGGAAACAAAAACTAAATGCCATAAAATATATAATTTCAGGAGGATATTGGCATTTTACTCCAGCATATTTTCCGTGCTCTCCACTGGTTTCCTGGTGATGCATCCAGCAGCGAACGCCTTCGCCCTGATGACCCTGGCTTTACCCGCGATTGGATTTTTGTATAAAGAGCTGACTAGGTAAACTATTTTTATTTCGTGTTTACTTTAACTTACTTCTTTTTAGATACTACCACCTCATAAGATTTTAATACACCATAAAGCTGTAGGTACAATGTTTTATGGCCGCTATAAAAGGTACTTAAACTAAACATCACAAAAACATGCATATTAGATTTCTGTTGCACCTAAATCGAATTTAAAAAAAAACTGACATACCTAACACTTTTGATATATTGGGATTATATTTTATCGCAAATGAAAATGTTATAGTCCAATAAATCAATCAATAATTTGCTATCTTGGATCATTCATTATTCCATTAAAAAAATAATTGTAGGTAGGTATACTGTATGAACTTTTAACTTTGCTATAAGTAAATAAATATATCCTCTGATAACTTATGCACGTTTAAGACGTTTAAAATCTCGGGTGATTGGATCTTGCTTTCAACTTAAAAAATAATACTGTACCATGGGCAACAACGTCGCTTAACCACTTCTAAGGTTAAAAAATGGCTTGCACGCCGCGCCGTCACAACATACGTTTAGCTTGTGCAGGGGTGATACGAACGCACACGAATTTTGTTGCTATTATCTCTAATATTTTTTGAATAACTCTTCAACCGTTTTTTATTTTTTGTACTAGTTTTAAAACAAGTACTTACAAAAAATAAAAAAATATTAAAGGGTTACTTATTAAAAAATATTAGGAAACAATTTAAGAGGGCATGGTTGTTTCCTTTTTTAAAATATTGATCTGGTTTTCGTATAATAAAAATAAATGTATTGGCGGCGCTAGTGGACGGCAAGTAGCGCGTTACCTTATACTACATGAACTTTTAACTTTCAATACTCTGATAACTAACACTTTAATTTAACACGCTTTAAATTTCGGTGATCTACCCTTTACGACCCTATAAAAGCTCAGAAATCTACGTTCATAAAGAAATACATTTTATAGAAAATAGAAATTTAATTTATTTAACAGGATGACAACATTGAGCTTTTATTGATTCCAGAGTAAAATGCGCTCGCGTATACCGTCTGGGGCTGCGCTGCGTGGCCGTGTGCTTCCTCGCCAAGTTCTGCTGGATCATAGACCGGCTGTTCTGCGACGCGTGGCTCTCCATCAACTTCCCCTACTTCCATGGCCTTTGGCATATCCTCATCTTCATAGCCAGCTACACGGCTCTCGTTCTATTCGCTTACTTCCATGTTTCAGAAGAGTACCCTGAACAAAAACCACTACTCAAATACTGGCCTCGTAACGATTTCGAACTAGGAGTCCCTTACGTTGCATTCAAAAATCCGTGCAAAAGGGACAAAGGGCATGCAATCTGACTTTTATAATTATAATTTTTTATTCATTATCAGATCTCAATTTTGTATTAAGTTCTGATTTGTATATTCTGAATAGTTAAAATCAAGTTAATTTTTAGCTGCTAAATCATGTTTAATTTATAATGAATGACATACTTAGATATTTATTTATTGATTGTTTTATGTTGTGACATATTGAGCTTGTGAGATGGTTTATATTCTAGTGCCAATCTGTGATTTAGAATGTAGTATACATATGTATTATTTATAATATTATACATTTTTGACGAGTGATTTATGTTTGTATAAAGTATTATATAAAAAAAATTGGTAAATTATATACTTACTAATTAAACTAAGTTTAATTCACACTGCTCAGTGTTGTGCAAATCAGTAAGACGGGTATAATTATTCTTATTTATTTGAAACGATCTGCCTATTTAAAAAGCTTCGTAATAAATTACCTAGTGTGGGTAATGAAATGAATGACGATGATATTATTTTACTAGTGTTATAAAACTTTCTCACAAATCAGGGATACTTACACTGTTTTGTCTTACTTGATGATTTTCACAAACTTACGGTGGCATGTAGCCAAATTGATGCAGTGGCCAACCATTTGAAAATATATATATATATATATATATGTATATATATAGTAAATAAATGACACAACGTTATATTTAAAATTAATTCCAATGTCAACCTATTGCTTTTCAGTTCCAAGTGCCCCGGCGGTGCAGTTAGGCTGTAAGTACCTGAAAGAAACACTGCTTGCGAAGGTGACATTCTGCGTCAGTGAACAACTTTTCATACTGCTGACAGCTTAGGCTGGCATGGCAGCACTTCAGCAATTTTGTATTGCTAGTGGCGACTCCACCACGGGGTTAGGTACGATATGGGAATCGGGGGGCTACCGGCTAAAAATATGGATATCGGGGGGCTACCGGCTAAAAATATGGATAGCGTGGGCTTCATTTGATATTTGTAGTCCATATTGGGCATGCCAAATTAGGCCGGTAGCGGCGGTAGCCCCCAGTCCCCGCAGTGCAGAACCTACAAAGGTGTGTGTATTAAAAAAAGGCTATTATTAATTAAGGCTGCTTCTGGGTAAGCTCGCCCCATCTTAGGCTTCTTCTCAACCCTAAGGTTCAGTATGAAGCCAAGAGCAAGCCCATACTATGTATATTTAAAAAAAAGCGACGTGTAAATATAATGTTACATTTAAGTCAAATATCGTTTGCTCATGATCATTATGGTACCTTATGGTAAAGCTAGTGAAAAAATGTAATGATGATTAAATTTTTTTTTGTTTTGGTTTTCTGCTTGTATGGCAGTTTCAAAGTAATAAGTAGTAGGTAGGTAGGTACAAATACTTATTATGTGCGTAGAATGTAATGAAGGGATATTTAATTGTTACATTAAATTTTATTGTGATTTTTATGAATATTTATTTTAAACATTTATTATTTGGTAAAGGTTTATAAAATGTGTGATTTTTATAATGAAATAAATTGATGTGAACCGTACTTAAATGCCTTGTTATTCTAAATTATACCTGGTGTAAGTAAGGATATAATCTGAAAACGCTAAGCTTTTTTTTCCATGTGCCTTATTAAACTGGCAGAATTCTCAAAGTTTAAACACAAAGTAATGCTTAAAAAAACTAAACGGCCAAATAGCAATAATGCCCTTAGCGAACTTGAAATCATCCAGAGATATGAATGATATTTTAACCTCAGGCTTCAGAACCCCCCTATCAAAGCCATCTTCTATCTCACTCGTTGCAGTAGGAGCGCAAGCAGCCGAGAAATAATAGCGGGCCATGCCCCTATAGATAAAATAAACAAATTTGTTAACTTTATCTTTAGTGAATTATGAACTTTACAGCCATTGTAATAAATGTAATATTTTGGAGTGCGCGCACGCTACAATGTAGTAGGTACCTAAGTAAGCTTATTTTCGGTTCGAAATGGGCATTATCGCTTATCACAACACAATATAACAGATTTCGTGATTGTGATGTGACCTCTTTTTCAACCCTGGCCGTCACCTTCCGCCACGTGATACGTGTTACGTCACCTACAGGAGCTTTATGCTTTATAATTTACGGCGCCTGCGCCTGCTCTTTCACACAAAAACTACATGCATAATAGTAGACAGCCTATACTTATACCCAAACTTAGGTATACCTTTTATCCCAATATTCTCACGGGAACGGGTAAAACCGCGCGGAGCAGCTAATTAATTTTATTATAATGTCAACAACAAAAAAGAAATCGATGGCTCCTAAGTAAACTATCGTATGTTGAAAAGCTAAGCCCGCCCCCCGTACAGGATCGTTATTGACTATACGCGTGTTTACGGCGCGCTTTTAAATTACATACGATTACATACGCGAAAGAAAATCTACATTTTTAATGCTATAATTTTTTTGTTAGATGAGTCGATAGCAAAAAAAAATTAAATACTTAAATGTAAAGACATGAAAATGGCTATTTTACTACATACGATAGTCTACTTAGGAGCCATCGAAATATGTTTAGCTTCCACAAAAAATAACATGCATGATGAACCGCCCACCCGCCCGCAAAAAACGCACATGCAGAAACTTGGTGTAGAATATCTACAGCTGCAGATATCAAGACTGCGACACCCCTTGCACCTTCACTGATTAGACTACTCTACACGTTTCGCCCCCATCCCCCCAACCTAGGGCATCACCATGCTCTAACCACTCAGCTATGGAGTCGTTAATTGTTCAGTGGCTAGAGCATTCGCCCGGACAGTGAAAGGTCGTGCGTTCAAGTCCCATCGGAGCTAGTTGTGAGACGGGTCGTTTTTTTTAATACTTCATTTTCAATGATAAAAATGTGTCCATCGTTCCAGCAGCGCCACGGTCTCCGATTTGCTTGAAAAAAATACACCATGCAGGCCAATTTTTTACCAGTCGGGAAAAAATACGATTGATTTTTTCCTCCCACTGGATCCGAGGATATACGGGGATTTCTGTGGCGCTGCTGGAACGACGTCGTCCTGGCAGCGCCCCGCTATTTCTCATTAATTACAAAAGCTATAATAAATCTAATAAGACACATATTTATGGCTTTTTTTTCCATTTCACATAAGCTAATGTCCACCTGTAAATGTCGACAGATTCAAGAGTAATCGTAGGTCACTTGGGGCGCTGCTGGGACGACGTCGTCCCAGCAGCGCCACGGCCGAATCTCAGCAATTCGATTTTTTTACTGAAAACAGTGTGCCTGTATATTTAGTTCCTTCATCATAGGGTACGGAAAAAATTGAATTTCTACATTTCATCATGGAATAATGATTTTATAGGCATCGAAAAATTATAACCTCAAAAAAAAATTTGTTTGCTCTAACGCCTTTATTTGATGTATTAAATAGCATTTGCGCATTCTTTTATCTTCCTATAAAGGGAAAAAAATAAACCACTCTCGCAGCATTAACTATTCCAGAGAAATCCTAGGTTTAGATTGTGTTCATACATTTAGGCATCGTTCCAGCAGCGCCACACCCAGTACAGCATGATCCAGGGCACCTGTCACCAAACTGAGCATGCCAATATTTACTACTACCATAGCGAACACGGGAAAAATCTGATAACGAGTATAACACAGCGAATTTCCGAGAAATAAGCCTTTGATTCAATATGCCATACAATTGGTACATTCGAGTAGAAAAGTTTTATTTAAATTCTTTTTAGTGCCACAAACTTGGGGGCTTTAAGCCCCCAGTACAGGCTGTCCGATCATGTTGGCCGACCATGATGGGCCATCGTGTACAGGGGCGGTTTGCGTTGCTCGCAGACGGCAATCACACGCAAACCGCCCGTGTACACGATGGCCCATCATGGTCGGCCAACATGATCGGCCATCCTGTACTGGGGGCTTCATACTACATGTTTACCGGGCTTGTCAAGCATTGCATTGCATCATTGGGGCACAATAACGGTATCGCTATGCGGATCGCAGCTCAGCATTATTATGGTGCAAATAATGCAATGCAAGCAAAGTAATATTAACGTAATATAGAACGTACGAGCCAAAAAAAAACGTTGGCCATTTGTTTCCACATGCCATAGAGAAAGGTTAACCTATGGAGTGTAGGATAGAAGCATGATAGAAGTGGGTAAACCACATCATCCATCATAGCCTGACAAGGAATAGAGTCTAATTTTCTAGCGTAAGCTACATTGTCATAAAAAATATCTGATGCGGTTTTTCTTGAGCTTTATTCCAATAGCATAAACATCTTTTTGCTTTGCACAAATGAGCTGCTATTCCAACCATGCCAAATTTTACAGACTGTAGTGTCATATAGTGACATGACAATGACAGTACAGTTACCTTTGAATTGTAGAGTTATTTGGGCGGTAATTTAGGGCCGTTTATTTATTTATCCGTCGTTGTTAAAAAGTAAATTTCGTATTTGGACGCATTTTGAGAAGAGAGGGGGAACTGGGGGCCACGTGCAAAACTTGTAAAAGAAAAATAAAACTTGTAAAAAGAAAATAAAGCTTTGTGGAAACATAGGTACCTAACAAATCTTCGAGATCATTTAAAGAGACTACACTGCATATCAGATAACTCTGAGGAGCCTAGTATAAGTTTAGGATTCTGTGTTCTCATAAAATTAAGACAATTTCATTTTCAAATAAATCCGTTAATTAAATTTTTATCGCTCTTATTATTCGACGTAGGTATATAGTGATTGTTGCCGGATAATCGATTCCGAATCGATTAATGAGCAATTTTCTGAGGCTATTTAAAAAAAAAGCTTTCAAATGCTTCACTAGATGGCGTTGAACGAAGTATGTACATGGTATACTTTGGTATGAATCATATTTAATTTATTTACTTTAAAAAACCCAAAGGAAACTTAAAATAAATTAAATAAGTACTGATAGGTACTACTGTGAGGAACAGAAACGAAATAGGTAAATTTAAAGATTAAGGTAAATAAATAACATCTGTCTGACGTTCCGTTTTACGTAACAAAAGTCGCGTCAAAGTAAAATTTATAACGTTCCGTTCCTTCTAACTGCATAGGTGGGACAGCGCCATCTAGTGAGCGAGCTTTCAGAAAATCACCCATTGTATTGTAGATTATTTTTGGGGCTCAAATAATCTAAGTATCGATTACCCAATCAAAAGTATCTGACGGGACCGAGTTAATGTTGTACCGAGCTCGGCCGAGTATTGTGTTTACATGTACCTAGTATTCGGCCGAGCCGAGAGTACTTGTCTCCCCACTCTACTCGGTAGGTGTAATCAGGCTATGATGGATGATTTGGTTTACCCACTTCTATCATGCTTCTATCCTACACTCCATAGGTTAACCTTTCTCTATGGCATGTGGAAACAAATGGCCAACGTTTTTTTTGGCTCGTACGGTCTTTATTACGTTAATATTACCACAGTTAACTTTTCATACAGTAGGCCGACGGAGACGTCTAGACAGGTCAATCGTGCGGGGCTTGCGGGGTGAGACGGGGGAGTGGTTGTCCCGAGTTACATACAACGCCGTTCATAGTAACTCGGGACAAGTCTTCCAGGGCTATCACGTCTTTATCGTTATAATTTTTTTAAATTAATATTATGGTGCATAAGACATGTAGTGTGAGTGCGTGCAAATCTTCATCTCGCTTATTAAAAAAAGGCAATTTCCAAAATCCAAGATGGCGCCAACATTTTTGTTTGCGGACTTTGATGAAACTTGGTTTTTAGTACAATTTTGACAAGAAAACAACACAATGTCAAAAATAAAAAAAAAAACAAGATGGCGGCAAACTTTTTTATGGTAGGCCGATTTTGATGATATTTAGTTTCTAGTACTATTTTGAAACGAAAACAACAACGCAATGTTAAAAATATTAAGAATCCAAAATGGCGGCCAACTTTTTTGTTAGCAGGCCGATTTCGATGAATCTCAGTTTCTGGTACTATTTTGACAAGAAAACAGCAACGCAATGTTAAAAATATTAAAAATCCAAGATGGCGGCCAACTTTTTTGTTTGTGAGCCGATTTTGATGAAACTTGGTTTTTAGTACAATTTTGACAAGAAAATTACAAAGCAATGTCAAAAATAAAAATAAACCAAGATGGCGGCCAACTTTTTTTTTGTAAGCCGATTTTGATGAAACTTAGTTTCTGGTACTATTTTGACAAGAAAACAACAACGCAATGTTAAAAGTATAAAAAATCCAAGATGGCGGCCAACTTTTTTGTTTGCAGGCTGATTTCGATGAAACTCAGTTTCTGGTACTATTTTGACAAGAAAACAGCAACGCAATGTTAGAAATATTAAAAATCCAAGATGGCGGCCAACTTTTTTGTTTGTGAGCCGATTTTGATGAAACTTGGTTTTAGTACAACTTTGACAAGAAAATTACAAAGCAATGTCAAAAATAAAAATAAACCAAGATGGCGGCCAACTTTTTTTTTGTAAGCCGATTTTGATGAAACTTAGTTTCTGGTACTATTTTGACAAGAAAACAACAACGCAATGTTAAAAGTATAAAAAATCCAAGATGGCGGCCAACTTTTTTGTTTGCAGGCTGATTTCGATGAAACTCAGTTTCTGGTTCTATTTTGACAAGAAAACAGCAACGCAATATTAGAAATCCAAGATGGCGGCCAACTTTTTTGTTTGTAAGCCGATTTTGATCAAACTTAGTTTCTGGTTCTATTTTGACAAGAAAACAGCAACGCAATGTCAAAAAAATAAAAAAAATCAAAGTGGCAGCCAACTTTTTAATTTGTAAGCCGATTTAGATCAAACTCGATTTTTAGTACTATTTTGACAAGGCAACAGCAACGCTAAATTATATATACATAAATGTTACAATTACCACAGTATAACCAATGTTTTGTTTAGGCCAACGCCCTTGAAGTTAGGCGATACCGACGTCTGTATAGGTATTTCCGTAACTACGGAAGGGTTGTAACAAAATTAAAATGCGGCAGGTACATTTTGGTGTATTGCGAAATAAAATAAAATAAATAATTATGGTAAGCATTTTAGAAGTATCAAAATAAAATATATTATATGTTTTATTTAGTTTCACCTATAACTGTATCTGTCTGTCTGTCTGCCATGAAATTTTGCAAGGTAAATTTGATCTACTCCTGACGTTTGAATGGGTTGAAGTTTTGTTAAAAAAAACATTCAGATTGGAAATAAGCCGATTCATATTTCTTAACCTTTGAAGCGCCTTCGTCTATATATCAAAATCATCCCATGTCACAATCATAATTTTTTTTAAACTCTGTAACTTAATATAAATTATTATTTTATTTACTTATTTTTTTTTTTTAATAGGGTTTACAGCTGTCAAAAACACAGTAAATTACGAAGGATGTTACGTCGTAATTTACTGTGCTTGTGTTAAAGCAAATTAATAATTAGTTAAATCTTTTACTTGACATGATGATGATGATACTTGACTCTGTCTCAAGCTTTCAAATAAAAACCTGTTACATTTTAATAAGCGAAAAGAGAGAAACAAAAACAAAAAACGGCCACCATCTTGACCATTTGTATTTTTTTACATTGTGTTAAGAACGGTTTTCTTGTCAAAATAGTATAAATAACCGAGTTTTATCAAAAACGGCCCACAAACAAAAAAGTTGGCCGCCATCTTGGATTTTTAATACTTTTAACATTGCGTTGCTGTTTTCTTGTCAAAATAGAACCAGAAACTGAGTTTTATCAAAATCGGCCCACAAACAAAAAAGTCGGACGCCATCTTGGATTTTTAATATGTTTAACATTTCGTTGCTGTTTTCTTGTCAAAATAGTACCAGAAACTGAATTTCATCGAAATCGGCCAGCAAATAAAAAATTTGGCCGCCATCTTGAATTTTTATATTTTTAACATTGCGTTGCTGTTTTCTTGTCAAAATAGGTACCAGAAACTAAGTTTCATCAAAATCGGCTTACAAACAAAAAAGTTGGCCACCATCTTGGATTTCTTTCTATTTTTAACATTGCGTGTCTGTTTTCTTGTCAAAATAGAAACAGAAACTGAGTTTCATCGAAACCGGCCTGCAAACAAAAAAGTTGGCCGCCATCTTCGATTTTTTAATATTTTTAACACTGCGTTGCTGTTTTCTTGTCAAATTAGTACCAGAAACAAATCGGCTTACAAACAAAAAAAAGGTGGCCGCCATCTTGGATTTCTTTATATTTTTAACATTGCGTTGCTGTTTTCTTGTCAAAATAGTACCATTAAGCCTAGCATGACCACCCAAAACGCGATATGTATCGAATGATAAAGCGACTTATCGACATTCAAACGTCAAAACCCATAGTCTTTTGACAGTTAAACCGGATAACTTATCATATCATATCCCATTTTGTTGGTCATGCTAGGGGGGCAGAAATCGAGTTTTATCGAAATCGGCCCACAAACTAAAAAGTTGACCGCCATCTTGGATTTTAATTTTTTTGACATTGCGTTGCTGTTTTCTTGTCAGAATAGTACCAAAAACCGAGTTTCATCGAAATCAGCCTACAAACAAAAAAGTCAGCCGCCATCTTGAATTTTTTAATATTTTTGACATTGCATTTGCATTATTAAATTATTTTATTAATTTAATATCGCAATACCAATGTACCTACCCGGGGTCGTTAAAGGTCCACCGTCACATTTTAAAGTGACAACCCTTACGTACTTACGTAAATACCTATACAGGCGTCGGCATCGCCCAACTTCAAGGGCGTCGTCCAACTGTATAGAAAGATTGCTTAAACTGTGATATTACTTTGCTTGCATTGCATTATTTGCACCATAATAATGCTGAGCTGCGATCCGCATAGCGATACTGATATTGTGCCCCAATGATGCAATGCAATGCTTGACAAGCCCGGTAAACATGAAGTATGAAGCCCCCAGTACAGGATGGCCGATCATGTTGGCCGACCATGATGGGCCATCGTGTACAGGGGCGGTTTGCGTGTGATTGCCGTCTGCGAGCAACGCAAACCGCCCCTGTACACGATGGCCCATCATGGTCGGCCAACATGATCGGACAGCCTGTACTGGGGGCTTAAAGCCCCCAAGTTTGTGGCACTAAAAAGAATTTAAATAAAACTTTTCTACTCGAATGTACCAATTGTATAGCATATTGAATCAAAGGCTTATTTCTCGGAAATTCGCTGTGTTATACTCGTTATCAGATTTTTTCCCGTGTTCGCTATGGTAGTAGTAAATATTGGCATGCTCAGTTTGCACTGATGCCAACTTAGGGTAATTTACCCTAGATTTAGTGTAAAAACGATGCGGCTGGGTAATTTTCAGAGTATAAAATTGTCTAGGGTAATTTTTAGAGTAATTTATTTACCTGCCGGCCTAGCATGAGCGGCTTATAACGCGCGATATGATATGGTACGGCATGCCGTCTTGCTTACACCTTAGTGGGGTAAGCAAGACAACTTGCCGTACCATATCATATCGTGCGTTATAAGCCGCTCATGCTAGGCCGGCTGGGGTGGTTTTTGGGGTAATAGCTTTGAAGTCAAAACATTTTATGGATTTGCTGACCATAACTCTCACTTTGGCCTCGCGCCCATGAACGTATTGGTCGCTCTGACTCTTTCTTATTTTGTTCATTCAATCAATCTGTTTCAATCAATCAATTTACTTAAAGAGAGAAAGATAAATATAGGTTATTTATTTGCGAAAAATGGCGTCGTCTTCATCTAGTTCTGTTACACCTTCAGGTGTGAAAAAATATGCACAAAAATACTGTAAGGAATGGGAGTATGATCCAAATTTAAAAGGTAAGTCTGGTTTTCTTATGCAGTTATCAATTTGATGTTAGGCAGAGGCATTTGAAGCATTGTTTTTGGTTATATTCTGCGCTCTAGCATTTGATCGATTGATAACGTGTATGACAAAAAAGATAGTGATGCAGGCATGCAGCGTCTGCAGAAGATACTTTAATTGTTGTGTGTCAATAATAATAAATAATAAAACATATTTATTGTTATTTTATTTGTAGAGAAAAAAAAACACGAAGGAAATTATATTTAGGGTATTTTATTCAAAATTATCCAGAATTTAGGGTAAATTGAGACCAAGCCCAGGGTAATTCAAAAATCTGCCCTGGCAACACTGTCAGTTTGGTGACAGGTGCCCTAGATCATGCTGTACTGGGTGTGGCGCTGCTGGAACGATGCCTAAATGTATGAACACAATCTAAACCTAGGATTTCTCTGGAATAGTTAATGCTGCGAGAGTGGTTTATTTTTTTCCCTTTATAGGAAGATAAAAGAATGCGCAAATGCTATTTAATACATCAATTAAAGGCGTTAGAGCAAAAAAAATTTTTTTTGAGGTTATAATTTTTCGATGCCTATAAAATCATTATTCCATGATGAAATGTAGAAATTCAATTTTTTCCGTACCCTATGATGAAGGAACTAAATATACAGGCACACTGTTTTCAGTAAAAAAATCGAATTGCTGAGATTCGGCCGTGGCGCTGCTGGGACGACGTCGTCCCAGCAGCGCCCCAAGTGACCTACGATTACTCTTGAATCTGTCGACATTTACAGGTGGACATTAGCTTATGTGAAATGGAAAAAAAAGCCATAAATATGTGTCTTATTAGATTTATTATAGCTTTTGTAATTAATGAGAAATAGCGGGGCGCTGCCAGGACGACGTCGTTCCAGCAGCGCCACAGAAATCCCCGTATATCCTTGGATCCAGTGGGAGGAAAAAATCAATCGTATTTTTTCCCGACTGGTAAAAAATTGGCCTGCATGGTGTATTTTTTTCAAGCAAATCGGAGACCGTGGCGCTGCTGGAACGATGGACACGATAAAAATTGCATTGTGAATGCAAAAAAGTAAAAGTAAGTATACTTTTACAACAATTCTCTTTTTGGGTTAATAATAATAGTGAGTTTGAGTCTTCATACACCCGCCCACGAAACGTCCTTCAGCTGTTCCTTTACTGTTCAGGCCATCAAACTCTTGAACTCGCTGCCTGTTCTAATAAGACGTGCTCAAGCGTGTTCAAAAAAGAACTGAAGTAACACTCATACATTTAAATCATCTTTCTCGCCCTGGGTTGCTATGCTAGTCATAGATTTGCAGACATTGATATTTATGTTCTTTTTGCAAGTATTGTAACTATGTAATACTTAAATAGTTACAATAAACATTAGATTATTCTTACTATAAATTGATAATTCTTTTCTTTGCCACTTTACATTCACTTGTTTTCTTCTGTCAATTTCTCCATTTGGTGTAGGTTTGTCTGCAAGAGATCGCTTTAAGTGATAAGACCGCCATTTTAACACCAGTTAGTTTAAGTTTTGATTGTTTTGTGTGTAATTTTTTTAAGAAGTCATGTTGAAATAAAGTGTTTTATAAAAAATAAATGATAGTTATCTTTTTTACAAATACTTTGACCTCTTACTATAAATATAAATCGCTTACATACATTAAATTGTTTGTTACCATAGGCACAATGCCAGATAACGAATCTCAAACTGTATGAAATTTGATACAAGTAGGTAGTATTGAATGATCATGTTGCAAGGAAATAAAGCAGGCATTGCTATGTTGCAATAAGTAATCCAATATTCATCAGTCCGAAAATAAGTCATTTATTTAAAAAATAGTAACAAAAAGCATAAAAATAAATTCGTTTAAAAGTGCCATAAATGGAATGATATAACTTGAACAAGCACAATACATTGCTTACAAACTAATAGTGAAGATTATCAATCTAAAATGTTGAATATAAGTCTTCCAAAATCTATAAAACTAAGTCAGATCTTGGCAAGCAGATAATTTTTTAAATCAGTCTGAATCTGAGGACACATTGTGGTGGTTAGTATGAAGACTGGAGCTATCAAACTTCTTCCGTGGGAAGGTGGTACCACCGCGATAGACAACATGGTTCTTTTCAGTTTCTAGTATTTTTACTTCATGAAGCAGTTGTGGTTTCTCCATTACCTTTTGGAGTTGATCCCATATAAATATAGCCAAGTTTTCTGTTGTGCTAACCTGTAATATGAAAATAAATAAATTCTCAATAAAAATATTGTATCTATTATAGTTCCTGAAAGCCGCTGGATGCGGGCAGTGCAGGACTGATTGTTCTGGAGATCCTTGGGGGGAGGCCTATGCCTTCCCCATGGATCCCTGCTTCCTACGGCTGAAATGATGATGATGGTGATTGTTTCTGAATAATATCTCTTGACCATTTAATAAAAAAACGGACAAGTGCGCGCATGAAGAGTTCCGTACCATTATCTATACAACATTAGACACTATATTTAAGAACGAGAAAAAAATGGCAAAAAATCATGTTTGTTGTATGGGAGCCCCCCTTAAATATATATATTTTTTCATTTATTAATTAATTTTTAAAGTGAATATTTAACTTAATATTCTGTGAATATTTCAGGTGTCTACCTGTTGCTATTATTAATATTGAGCAAAAAACGGCGAAAAAATCATGTTTGATGCATGGGAGTCCCCCCTTTTAAATATTTATTTTATTCTGTTTTTAGTACCTATTTGTTGTTATAGCTGCAACATAAATACATCATCTGTGAAAATTTCAACTGTCTAACTATCACGGTTCATGAGATACAGCCTGGTGACAGACAGACGGACAGCAAAGTCTTAGTAATAGGGTCAAATTTTTACCCTTTGGGTATGGAACCCTAAAAAGAGTTAAATTGAAATGTCATTTAAAATAGTTGCACAAAAGTTATGTAAATTAATTAATTCAATTGCTTAAGTCATCAAATTGTATAATGATCTCAAATTACAATAACATTTCTATGGAAAACATTGTGCAATACAAACATATTAATTGAAAACAATTTGGATGGATATAAAATATAATTAATGTACACTTACAACAGCCTTAAAATATGGCACATCTTGGTCTAAATTCTTATGATCTAAAGGGTCCATAATTGCAGCTTGCATGTACTGCTTCAAATCATGGACATTCATCACCATTCCAGTTTGCTGGTCTACAGGGCCTTTGACTGTTACTAGAACTGTAAAGAATATTACCGAATGAGTATCTATTAATTACTTACATAAAAAATAGTAGTACCTCTAAAGTTATGTACCTACCTACTAATAATATCTATCGGTAGTAATTATTCAATATCTTACCAACATAGTTGTGTCCATGTCCATTAGGGTTATTGCACTTTCCATACAGTTTTTTGTTTTCTTCATCACTGAGAAATGGACTGTAAAAATAGACAAGTGGGTATTGTGATTGAATTACGATTAAGTACATCTTGAAAGGAGTTAATTACATTTGCTAATACTCACTAATTTGAATTTATTGAATGCGGAAACGTCATGTTTTATACTTTCATTGAAAATAAATAGGTAGGCAGAAGCTTGTAGCTTGCAAGAGGTGTTATTGTTGATCGAAGCTTGCAAGGCTTTAAAGTTTAATACAAATTTTATTTGTTACTTACCTGTGTAATCTATGACATGAGCTGAATGTCTCACGCCTGGTTATTGACACAATTGGTAAAGCCATTTATGGAGTTTACTCTTATTATCTTATTCCTTGTTTCACACAGTTTACGTGGTGATTGAAGAAATGTTTTTAAGCTATGTAAACGTGTTTTCGAGTCTCGTACGAGGTGTAGAAAAAAGAGACTAAAATACTGAACAAAGGTACTTTGTGATACTGAATCACACTCAGAAAAGTAATTTTATCTTTATCTAACTAAAATCCAACGTTACTGACAACAACTTATAAAGTGGTAAAACTTGTGTTGTGGCCACAAAAATCATAAAAAAATATTGGTTGTCCGGTCCGTCCGTCACACCTCGGTTCGGTGCGTTTTGTTCGTTGGGTTCGGTGTCAACGTGTCAACACCTCTCACCTCTCACACAAATTATATATTTATGTTGTACGTAGTACTGTACTTATAAATTCCTTGTTAAACCTATATTTAAATATATATAGACTGTCACCCACTTGCTGGAAGCTCCATTAAAGTTAATGCTTCATTAGGTCTATTGCTGTCACTTTTCGTTGTCAAGAAATAAAAAGTGACAGCAATAGATTTAATGAAGCTTTAACTTTAATGGAGCTTCCTCAAGTCAAGTGACAGTGAGCTGCGCTCATGCCGCTCATAGAGTAAAGCCCCCGTACAGGATGGCCGATCATGGTCGGCGACCATGACTAATACATCGTACATTGACACTTTTGAACGAACAAGTTTAAAAAGGTTCTTTCAAAAGTGTCAATGTACGATGTATTGGCCATGGTCGCCAACCATGGTCGGTCTGGTGGCTTACCACAAGCTCTTAGCAAACAGAACAAATGCAGGGCAGTTTTATTGCAAGGTTTAAAATAAACTTCTTGCTAATCGTACCATAAGCCAAAATTAGCAGTCTTTTAGCAGGCCTGCTGCACTGCTGTTGCTATTGAATGATTGTCTCTGGCCTGTCGAGCCAAAATGTTGTTTGCGTTCGAAAACTAAATATGATTTTTACCGGTAAATACCGTTTCGTATTAAACAAGGAATTTATAAGTACTACGTACAACAGGAAGGTGCACTCCGTATTTTTGTGTATTTAAAAATACACTTTAACTTTAAGAGATAAGGTTTATATTTCAATACAAAATGTCAACGGTCCAGCTGAGACCGCAAGAACGAGGTGAGGGTGTCCCTTTCTCTGAAATTGCCAGCACTCTTAAATAACAGGTTTAGTAGATTTATCACAGATTTATGGTTCACAACTTTCGTTATAAAAATTAAAGGAGATGTTCAGTTATGGTACTTGAACTTTAACCAGCACAAAAGTATACTTTTCGTAGAAGACTTTTAAAATAACGTAACCAGAATAAAAATTAGATTTTTTTCTGCCTGCATTTTCATAAAAACAATATTATCACATTTTTGTAAAACCTGTGTAAATCGAAACATCAATGCGGTACAACATGGGTACAACACTACTTTGATATTCTATCTCTTTCATTCCTCTGTGATTATCGTATTTCTATCCTTTTTGTACTGTCATTGTCAATTCTCTTTTATTGATACGATTGACATCGCAATTGACATTGTTGAGTGTCATGTCTTGTCTTGGTCATGTCATAGTCGTATTTGATGTATTATATGCTATGTAGAAGTAGTTTAGTTTTAAACTGTAGTGAAATTAAACAATACATGAAGAAAAAACCACTAAAAGTCCTAATTAAAAACGTAATTAATGCAACAAGTGGTCGAATCCGGCGTCGCACTAGTGCCGGACAATGTCCAGTGGACATACACTTTGCGGTCAAGGATTTCAACACCATACAAATTCTATACGATACGATAATCTGGACAATGCTATTGCTGCTGCGGTTCCCAGAGGAGATGTTTCCCACCCCAACGGCTGTCTGTTCCAACCGCTCATAGCCAATATGACGCAATTAGTTTTAAAAACTGGAAAAAAATTGCGTTTCTCGACTAACGACTCTACTTCGTGACTACTTCTAAGGTTTAAATGGCTTGCACGCCACGCGCCGCGCCGTCACCACATACGTTTAGTTCGTGCAGGACAGGAGCGATACGCGCGCACACGAATTTTGTTGCTAAGTGGTTAAGCGACACTGTTGCCCATAGTACATAATACGCCGCGGCGTCGTGAAAATAGGCTCACAGAAGGCGTCGAGTTGCGAAAACAAGCCCGTGAATACTTAGTATGTACATGCCCAGGCGGGGACTTTGTGAGCAACATTCAAAGTTGGCCAAACCTACAAGTGAAATATATTATGTAGATACCATAATAAATATATGGATTGATATGTACAGTAAATAAAACACTTATCCTTATACACAATTTATTTCAGTCATTTTCCTCATTTTCCAAATCATCCCTTACTAAAATGTTATCTAAAAACTGTGCAGGTGCAGTTATATCATCTTGGTGCCGAGCCCATCCCAGGTACCATACCATCGTCATTATATGAGCGCAACTACCAACTGTGCGTTTTCCTATGAGGCAACTGCAACAGTAACTAGCAATCCGATCTCGCCAATCACCTTCATCAGTAATACTTAACAGAATATAAGAATAATATATCTTGTTGCTTTGATGGCGAGATCGGATTCTGCCTCTTAGCAATTGTGTCTCATGTGATGATGTGATACCTGGAATTTGTACAGAATTCATTTCATCACTCACCTCAACTATAAATGTTCCATCTGCTCGAATATGTTCCCCGTAATAGGATCTCGCTTGTTTTATTTGATAGGTTCCAAGACTGAAGAGTATTAGATCATTCATGTCCATTACGGGGAACATATTCAACTGTGGGATTAAAGCATTTATTCTTATGAAATTGGCTCGGCGCCTATTTATTTGGTTAGCATTTACATAGTCTGCTAAATAATTAGGCAAATTCACCCTTTCCAATGCTCTATTTAATATATGTTGTGCATCAGGCCGGTCAGTTACAGCGGGATGAAAATGATTTAGGAGTGCACCTGCTATTTGGAAACAGTCCATTAGATGCTTGGCAGCCACATTAAAATATTTTACTCTAAAAAGTTTGAAGTCCCGCTTAAACCGACCGTTTACAATTTCTATAACCCACCTGCACATAGTAACCAAGCGTGATAGATTGGCTTTTAAAGTTGACAACTGGGTTTCACCTTGTTCAAGGCTTTCTGGCTTGTAAATATTATAATCCAAAGATCTGAGCAACGGAATTGCGTCCCGAAATCCACGGTCCAAAATAAAGATATCTCCCTCTCTAAAAAATTGTCTTGGACCAGAATTCTCATCTTGGAACAATTGGTTCATAATCGTAGCATCCGATGTTGTCGCTGCATAAGGCCCAAATATATCCATAATGTAACCATCAGATGCCACCATTAAAAGAGGTTTTACGAGATTAGTATATTTATGCAAACTATATGTTTTTTTCTGGAATAAGTAATTAGATGATTTTTGTAGATAAATATATGTGCCATCTACAAGTATTATAGGATTATTATTGCCTGTTCCAAAAATTCCATTAGGTATTAAGAGATTTCTCTCTGAGACCTGTTCTCTTGTTATGTGAGAAAGACCTAAATGTAGTGGCACATATTGGGCCATCAAGCATGTACGTGCTTTTTTTATGTAACTACATAATAGGCTCGTCGAAATGCAGAAGAGAGAGGCTATTCGGCGGAGTGGCTCTCCTGTTCTCAGTCTTACCAAAAAAAGGCCTAAGGCTGTTCTTGGTTTACGGCACATACCATTTAATTGGGTTAAGGAACCTAGCACCATTAAAAACTGTACAATGGTCAGACCTGTCCAAAACTTGCAAAGCTGCTCATTAGAACTCTCTATATTTTCAAACTTAATTATACCATTTGACTTTTGGTCTCGCATTAAATCTAACATTTCTACTGCATAATTTGGATTAAAATCAGTAATAAATTCGAAATCATTTAAAAATTCAAAGTCATACAGACTTAAGTGATGTTCACAGATTCTGGCATTTGTTGTTACAAATATCTTTAAATCTATTAGTATTTTTTTCCTTAAATATTTTGGAACTCGTCGACGCTCAACGTTTACGCAGTCAGGAACCAAGCAATGGGTGGCAGTGTCAGGAATTCTGCGGTACCCATTGAGATCAAAAGATGCATTTTGTGGAGCATTTCCTGTTTGCTCAATATCGGAGCTAGTTTGGCTTAATGGATCCACATTTGAACTTATCCACTTTCTGGATGTGGGATTTGAACATCTGCTTGCCTCTGGAGCTGGATATGGTGGTGAGCTCTTTGCCAGCAAGCATTGCAAACACAAACCTCTTCAGGGAGCTAAAATAAAATAAATAAATTATAATAAACTTTTTTGTTATAAATTGGAAGACTTAAAATTACTAATTAACAAAACTTATTATACAGTTACTGAGTATTTGACTGATAAGTCTCTAAAATAATATTTTGGAATTAACATGTGTACACTAGCAATATTATCTTTTTTTTTTGTTTTTATAATATATTTCACCCGCGTGGTACCCGTTCCCGTGGGAATATCAGGATAAAATATAGCCTATATCACCCGGGAAGACTAGCTTTCTAACGGTGAAAGAATTTTCTAAATCAGTCCAGTACTTTTTGAGTTTATTTGTTACATGCAAAAATACAAATCTTTCCTCTTTATAATATTATAGTATATATAGTATAGACAAATTCATTATTATATAATAAGTATTATATAAGTATAGTGCCCTCTACTTATATTGTCATGTCCAATCCAGACCCATACCTAATGTTCTGTTTATATTTTTAAGATCTTTTATACTTATGGAGTGCAATAAACTGATTTGACTTGATTAGATGGATTGGGATAGAACTTGGCACACATATAGGTCAGGCCCTGGAATAGGACATAAGATAGCTTTATCCCAGGAAAATGTAAGGTTCCCATGGAATATTCGAAAAGCTATCAAAATACGAAATCCATGTGGACGAAGTCACAGGCAAAAGGCTAGTAGAAAATAAGTAAACAAAAATAATTACCTGACGGAGATTTGCAAAATATGTATATTCAGCACATTCCCTTGTTAAAGGTCGAGATCGTCTCCCAGTCTGTCTGGCTAGGGATACACCACAACCCACACACACATTGGAATGACCAAATTGTCGTCCTCCAATGTTGCCTTCAGTTCTATTATTGAGTTCTCTCACAAGAAGGTTGAAACATTCTTGACATATGTTATCTCCGTCTGAAGCCTAAAAAGGACAAATACATGAACAAAAGCAATCAAGTCTATTAAACATCATCATGTTCAATATAATCGTCATCATCAGCCTATTCCCATCCACTGTTGGATGTAGGCCTCTCCTATGGTGCACCACACTGTCTGGTTCTCTGCCTTTGGCATCCAGGCCTGTTCATTGGTTCACCTGGCTGGGGGACGTCCTACGCTGCGCTTGCAATAATTAATATTAGAAGAATTACTCACCTCTTGTTCAATCCATTCTTGAAGTATAGATACGATATCGGGGCTCATATCCATTACATTATATTCATACCCTCTATTGGTATGAATTGCAATATTGCAATTAATACACAGGGCCATAGTTGTAACAACAAAATAAGTCTGAAACAAAATAAACAGGAAAAAATTAATAAGTTAAGTATTGAAAAATGGAAAATAAAGTATTTAGAAAAAATCGACCCGACTCACAACCAGCTCCGATGGGGCACGAATCGGATCCCCATCGGAGCTGGTTGTGAGTCGGGTCGATTTTTTCTAAATACTTTATTTTCCATTTTTCTATGATAAAAATTGCATTGTGAATGCAAAAAAGTAAAAATTTTAATAAGTTAAGTATTGTAGGGACTTTAGCTAAATGTTTGTCAAGTTATATGATTGTTTATTGGTAGAGAGAGCGAGGTACTTGAGATCTGTACAAAAACTGAACACTAATAATAGAATGGCATATCATTTAAATTAAAATAATTTACTTTTAAAAAGAAACCAAAACGAGCATGCGGTATCTAACCGTCCATGGAATATGGATATATTACAATATCAATAATTTTGTTTTTACATTATGTGAGGCTTACCTACTCTCGTCTTGATTCAGTGAAGGAAATTGTAATAACGGTGGTGACCAAATCACTAAGATTATTCGAAAGTCCAGTGGGAATGCCAAAAGTTGTCGTTTCCAGGTTCAAAACACCGAAGTCCAGATCGCATGCAAATTCGAAAGTCCGAAAACTAAAGCCAGGTTATCAAAAAAACAGTATCAAAACACAAACGAAACACAGAAGCACAAATAGCCGACGAAACGCACGAATACGAGTCACCGATAGGAGTGAGGCGTATATATCGGAACAGGCAAATAAAACAGGTTTCATATAAAAACAGCTTGGAACTGTTCTCTATAAAGTCAAAAAACTGTTCCTCCTGTTCCACATGTTCCACAACAGACCGATAACAGCTAGCACAAGTAACAGTTCCAGTTCCACCCACAACAGAAACAGACCGAGAACAGATAGCACTCGTAACAGGTTGACTGTTGTGACAGTGCAACTGTTTCGCGCAACAGGCTGGTGGATTGGAACATGCTCTTTCCTATTCTGACCTATGATGGTTACAGTTGTTGGAAAGAGATAGTGCGAGTTCCTGTTCTCTACCTGTTCTCTAATTTGGCGTTCGGATACACATCCACATATTATTATGTTAAACTTTGAACTGACAATGACAATACAACAAAAAAAAAAGATGTTGTAATTATAATATACACTAGCGACCCGGCCCGGCTTTGCACGGAGTCCTTTAAACAATTTTTTGGTGCTTTGACAGTGATAGTACTTTTAAATCTGTGATTACTTTTAAAGTATTTATTTAAATGAAATAAGGTCCGGGACAATTTTTATCTACATCAAATGGCCAAGGTAACTAATTTATTTATTAGGATAAGGATTAATACTGATTAAGAGAAATTAACTTTACAAATAAAGTTATATTTTTAAAAAGTTAGAAATGGTTACTGTAAATTGACTATAGGAGATAGATATATGCTATTGCGGACTTTTTTGTAGACCTTACAATGACATATAATTCCATTCCATAGTACATTATTTTGATGTACCTATTTCATACGGTTTAGCCAGAGCGTTCGCAATGAAGGCGCTCGAAAAATCGTTTTTTTGACGGCTTCATCACAAAACATGGAGTTTTCTCTATTATACAAATACTTAATTAAAATGTTTTGTATGTATTTATAAACCTTCGGGAATAAGTTAGTTTGTTAGTTAGTGGGGGACAAATCTTGCAAGTTTTATTTGTACCACTTCCCAGTGTCCGATTGAACTGAAACTTTGCATACAGGTGTGGTTAGGATGACAATACAATATTTAAGTACAGTCAACAAAAAAGCTTGTCATAAAAACAAAGTTTCTACGAAAAACTTATACTATGTTGGCAAGGTAGCATATAATGAAACTGAAGAATGGTAATAAGTTACAAAATATTCGTTAGTTAAATTAGTAAATAGTAAATTAGTTCTTTTATCCGCTACATTAGTTCTTATCACATTTAATGTCTTTTGTTGATTACTAAAGTTATGTTTTAGTATAAAAGTTACATTAAAGTGTACAATCGAGCTGTCAGTCCTAAGCCTGCAAGTATGAAGGATGGTTTTCACTTCAGGAACTTGTTTCTGAAGCCATTTTATGAGTTTGTTGCTTTTGAATCATGATAGTTACTGTTCTCTACCTTGATTGTTGTAATATAACAGGCTGTTATTTTGAAACAGGTTTCTGGAACTGTTGTCTGGCTGGAACAGGAACAGGTGGAACAGGTTCGGCAATTTACCTGTTCCAACCCACCCCTAGTCACCGACTGAGCTTTTGACATTTGTCATGTCATGTCAGACTTAGTGATGTGCCGAGTACGGCTTGACTCGAGTCAGACTCGATTGAATCGCTGACCACGGCGGTATACCTGCCCCCGTACTGGCTTAAAATATAAGTATTGACATGGGCTTCATTTGTCATTTGAAGCCCATATTTTGTCCTTATTTGGGAATAATATAGGCTTCAAATGTCATATCAAATCAAATCAAATCAAATGTCAAATGAAGCCCATATCCATACCCATTATTTTTAGCCGGTAGCCCCCCAGCTAAAAAATATGGGTATGAATATGGGCTTCAACTGTCATTTGAATTCCTTATTTTGATAGATTTTAGCTGCTTTTTCCTGTTGAACGTTGCTAGCTAGCTATCTATATACCCGAAGTCACAAAACAAGGAACCTAAAGGGGCTATTTTTTTTTAATAAAATTGACTTAAAGTTCGAAAAAACGTATGAAGTTCATATCCATAAAGTTACGCGGTAGCCCCCCAGGTTCCGTATGCACTACACATTCATCGCGGGGGACGGACGTGACAGAGTATAACTATCACGAAGGCCAACTTCTGCTTGAAGCCTCCAGTACAGAATGGCCGATCCTGTTGGCCGACCACGATGAGCGATCGAGTACAGGGCGTTAGCCAGTAGACCAGTTTGCGTTGATCGCAGACGGCAATCACAAGGCAAACTGGGGGGCTACCGGTTAAGAAATATGGATGTGGGTATGGGCTTCAACTGTCATTTGAATTCCTTATTTTGAAAGATTTTTGCTGCAACGTTCATCAGAACAAAGCAGCTAAAATCTATCGAAATAAGGAATTCAAATGACAGTTGAAGCCCATACCCATATCCATATTTCTTAGCCGGTAGCCCCCCAGCCCCTGTACCGGCAAAAAAATATGGACATGGGCTTCATTTGACATTTGAAGCCCATATTTTGTGCTTATATGGGCTTCAAATGTCAAATGAAGCCGATGCCCACATCCATATTTCTTAGCCGGTTGACCCCGTACACGTGTCATCGTGTACACGATGGCCCATCATGGTCGGCCAACAGAATCGGCCATCCTGTACTGGGGCTTGAGACTTGAGAATTAAGCGGCTGAACTAGACTAACCTAGACTCGAGTTCTGGACTCGAGCCCACTCGAGTTTTTGACTCGAATCGCGGAATTGAGTCATGATTCTAATACCGTATAAACCGACTTGAATCGACACGATCCATCAAAGCACGGATCCGGCACATCACTAGCTGCAGTGCAGCGTTTTTAATACAGTGTTGCCAAAGTGGTATACCAATAAATTACTACGACATGACGATTGATTCATTTTTTTTTTAAATGCAGGCGTCCAAAAATATATTAGTCATATAATTAAATACTACACTTTTTTTTCTTCCACTGAGAAAAAGATTCGCTTTGGTTAATGAATCAGTACCACGCTTGTATGGGATTTAGGTACATCTCCTTTCGTAAAATTTCCGCTTCGTGGGTAAAAATCAGAATAATTGTACCTATGAGTCAAAATGTTTGTCCAACACCTTCATTGTGTAATTGTGAGAAAGATTTCAATTCTGAACTGTTTTATGAATATTTTTCCAGCAGCTTGGTTTACTTATTATAACTTAAGCTTATAATTTTATTATTTGATCAAATAGTTATGGAATATGAGCTAAGAAAACAAATTATAATTTTTTCATCTCATACAAAATAAGGATGTCCTTTTGCTACCTTTGTCTAGAAAAATGTGAACAACTCTTTCATAAATACACGTACAGGCAAATTATGAACTTTGATTTTTAGATTAAAGGACAGACTAACCGTGACTTGCGTTGAGGTCGTATTCAGCTTATTGTTTGTTTTTTACATTGGTTTAAACAGATGTCCAAGGTTTTGTAACATGAGAGTAACAATGCGTGAGTAACGGTATTTGGGACTTTAATATTGCAAAAACTACCGTTGAAATGTTTATTTCGATTCTGGCAAACCCGGACTTCCATTTGGTGTTTAAAAAAAACAAAACGCCTGTCTTTGCCAGAGTTAGTGAGGTTATGTTTAAATGAGGTCGTAAAATTAACATCAAAAACCTGTGAAAAACGAAAGGATTATAATATGTAAGGTAAGTGAAGTTGTATGTTAATATAGTGTATTCGAAAGAACTAATTGTTGTGATTGTAAAATGGCAATTACATTGTTTGCAGGCTTTGTGGTTATGAGGTTATGTTTACTGAGATGTCGTAAAACATCAATATTTACTTACATGTGAATAACGTTACGTGTCTCACCATGGTAAAGACTCGTCTACATTGGGGTTCGTTACTCACATGTTTGTTACTCTTACAGTGTTATTCACAATGTTCGTTTTTAACCGACTTCAAAAAAAAGGAGGAGAGAGGAGATTTATACTTTCTTAGTAGTTTACAAGACGTGTTTATTTAATGTGTTAATATATTTCTATCGCATGTGATATTTAATTTTATTTTGAGCTTAGCCCGGTTGTGCTCTGAAACTGATGATTGTTTAGTGGTTAATTTTTATTGTTTAAATAATATTTGAAATATATACTCTTTAGGTTGTTTGTTGTTTAAGTATGCTTATAAGCTTAAGTTTAAGTTTTACTTTTAAACTTAATTTCTAGGTGTAGTTTAAAGTGCCATTATTATAAATTATTAAGACTGAAAAACTTTAGAGATCTCAATTTGGTGCAAAAAATATACCTATGACACTGATACAAAGATTGTTTTTTTTAACATTTATAATTCTAACAATAATATGAAGGATACATACCTAAAGTTATCCCTATCCCTTTTCCCACTAATATATCTTGTATTTTGTGTCTGTGTGTGTGTGTGTGTGTGTGTGTGTGTTTGTTACCTCTTAGGTACGCCTAAACGGTTTTAGATGTTTGGCACTCAAATGGATTACAACTTATGACTTTTTTTACCCTTGTCCATGGTTCTCTACGGTCCACGCAGACGAAGTCGCGGGCAGCCACTAGTTTTAATACGATGGGAGAATATTATGTTGTGAGAATTCACCTTTATGTTACATGTGAGTAACATTTTCAACATGTGAGTGACGTTACATGTGAATGCCATGTGAGTTATGGTACAATGGGCGATTTTCTGAAAGCTCAGTCACTAGATGGCGCTGTCCCACCTATGCAGTTAGAAGGAACGGAACGTTATAAATTTTACCTTGACGCGACTTTTTTACGTAAAACGGAACGTCAGACAGATGTTATTTGATTACCTAAATCTTTAAATTTACCTATTTCGTTTCTGTTCCTCACAGTAGTACTTATTTATTATATTATTAGTTTCCTTTGGGTTTTTAAAAAGTAATTAATTTAAATTTGTTTCATACCAAAATATACCATAGACATGTACATACTCATTCAACGCCATCTAGTGAAGCAATTGGAAGCTTTTTTTTTTTTAAATGGCCTCTCAGAAAATCGCTCATTAATTTGAAAACAACCCTCGTATTACTTTTAGTCAATAGAAAACATCGCATATTAATTTAGGTATTACCGTATTAAGCATAAAAATGTATTAGGTCGTATAAGTTTTTTATGGCTTATCCTAGAAAATAATTTGAATGATAGATTTCAGAATGTTAAAGTGGCAACAGTACAAGCCGAATTACGTTTTCCGTCTTCGTTGTGTCAAGTTCGCAACTCGCTCGTCGTCGCCCGCCGCCCGTCGCGCATGTTCGTGGCCGCCGTAATGGAATGGAGTGAGATAAACTGACCTCGTTCTTGCTATCTCATTAGGACCGTTTTTTAGCAGCAGTGCACCTTCCTGTTGTATTATAAATTCCTTGGTATTAAAGTAACATTTTATAAATAAAATACAATAACAATGCAAAGGAAAACCTAAAACAAGATGTTTTTATGGAAATAAAATTGAACGGCAGTGTAAAAAAATGGTTTTAAATATTATTCTCGACAGAGTTTTATAAACAAGCGTCACTTCTAGTTTCCGAACGTTACTCGCAACTAATGTTTTTTTTTACAAATGTGTTTGAAGCTTTGGTTTCAAGTTGGAAAAGTGACTAATTTCAACAAACAAAGTTAACACAGTTACTTAGACCCGTATTCTAGAACGATACTCAAGTGGAGATCTCTTCTCAAGCTTAGTTAGAAAGGGATGCGAAAACATGCACCGAATACATTCATCCCTTGCTAACTATACTTGAGAAGAGATCCATAGACTAATAAGAGATCTCCACTTGAGTGAGTGTCGTTCTTTAATACGGACTTCTCCACGAACGCACTTGAGTGAGTGTCGTTCTTTAATACGGACTTCTCCACGAACACAGCGTTCGTGGAGAAGTTCGTATTAAAGAAAAAAGCGCTCGGAACGCTTCACAATAATGCAGCAGTAACCTACTTGACACGGTTTGTTGTGCCATGGAATGCCCCCAATGTCCCCCACAGCCACAGGTTTTTCAGAGAAGCCGGTGGCAAAAAAGGACAAAGCAGACAATACCTAAAATAAATAATTTAAATGTTACAAAGTTCGAGAAAATAAGAATTTTGTAAGACTCTTGTTTTAATTTTTGAATGGGTAGAACTCACTCACTCTTGCCTGAACGGATTAATCTACAGATTTCGTTGTTGCTGCAGTATCAGCCCCCGGATTCACAAACCGTTGGAAACGCTCCCGACAGCGGAATGTATGCACTGTCTCTGTCACTCACTATAGAATAGGCAAAGACAAAGCACAGAATTCAAATCAGATTCTGGAGGCTTACCACAAGCTCTTAGCAAACAGAACAAATGCAGGGCAGTTTTATTGCAAGGTTTAAAATAAACTTCTTGCTAATCGTACCATAAGCCAAAATTAGCAGTCTTTTAGCAGGCCTGCTGCACTGCTGTTGCTATTGAATGATTGTCTCTGGCCTGTCGAGCCAAAATGTTGTTTGCGTTCGAAAACTAAATATGATTTTTATCAGTAAATACCGTTTCGTATTAAAGTAACATTTTATAAATAAAATACAATAACAATGCAAAGGAAAACCTAAAACAAGATGTTTTTATGGAAATAAAATTGAACGGCAGTGTAAAAAAATGGTTTTAAATATTATTCTTGACAGAGTTTTATAAACAAACGTCACTTCTAGTTTCCGAACGTTACTCGCAACTAATGTTTTTTTTTTACAAATGTGTTTGAAGCTTTGGTTTCAAGTTGGAAAAGTGACTAATTTCAACAAACAAAGTTAACACAGTTACTTAGACCCGTATTCTAGAACGATACTCAAGTGGAGATCTCTTCTCAAGCTTAGTTAGAAAGGGATGCGAAAACATGCACCGAATACATTCATCCCTTGCTTACTATACTTGAGAAGAGATCTCCACTTGTGTGAGTGTCGTTCTTTAATACGGACTTCTCCACGAACGCAGCGTTCGTGGAGAAGTTCGTATTAAAGAAAAAAGCGCTCGGAACGCTTCACAATAATGCAGCAGTAACCTACTTGACACGGTTTGTTGTGCCATGGAATGCCCCCAATGTCCCCCACAGCCACAGGTTTTTCAGAGAAGCCGGTGGCAAAAAAGGACAAAGCAGACAATACCTAAAATAAATAATTTAAATGTTACAAAGTTCGAGAAAATAAGAATCTTGTAAGACTCTTGTTTTAATTTTTGAATGGGTAGAACTCACTCACTCTTGCCTGAACGGATTAATCCATAGATTTCGTTGCTGCTGCAGTATCAGCCCCCGGATTCACAAACCGTTGGAAACGCTCCGACAGCGGAATGTATGCACTGTCTTTGTCACTCACTATAGAATAGGCAAAGACAAAGCACAGAATTCAAATCAGATTCTGTTTCCGGTGGTTCGTGAATCAGGGGGCATCAGAGGTCTAAAGGGCCCCGAAACCAAAACCAAAACCTCCGAATAAAATCCATTTTGTCGTAAACTTCCAATGGATTGCTTTGTTCTCGTATTAGTTTACGCCACGCTTTTTTCTTTCTATTGCGGAAAGCTTTCGTCCTCCAAAAACCACAGAATTGCTTGATCATTCATTTAATAACGAACAAAATTATCAGTTGTATTCCACTTATCAAAGATCTTTAATCGTCCTCGTCCAATTTCTTTGATCAAATATTTGAGATAAGTGGAATACCACCCTTAGCAGGCTTTTTAAAGCTGCTTGAGACCAACTTTTTAAAAACTGCTAATTATGACAGTTTGGCAGGCCTGCTGGCGTGTTAAAGTGAGCTCATGGTACGTTTAGCAACGCTGTTTGACCGGTGAACGTCTAGGACTAACAGCGCTGCTATTGTTATGGTTCATGGTACCGATAAGCAGGGCAGTTTTTTTTAAGGCTTAAAAATAACTGCTATAAGAGCTTGTGGTAAGCCCCCTGTTTCCGGTTGTTCGTGAATCAGGGGGCATCAGGGGTCTAAAGCCCCCAGTACAGGATGGCCGATCATGGTCGTCGACCATGACCAATACATAGTACATTGACACTTTTGAAAGAACCTTTTTAAACTTGTTCGTTCAAAAGTGTCAATGTACGATGTATTGATCATGGTCGCCGACCATGGTCGGCCAACCTGTACTGGGGGCTTAAAGCTCCCAGTTGCTAGCTAGCTAACGTTGCTAGCTAGTTATCGTTATACCCGACGTCACAAAACAAGGAACTGATAGCGGCTATTTTCTTTATAAAATTGACTTAAAGTTCCTAAAAACGTATGAAGTTCATATCCATAAAGTTACGCGGGAGCCCCCCAAATTTGACATTTATGTATGAAGTGGCCATGATCGGCCATCGTGTACTGGGGGCTTTATAAATTTTACTTTGACGCGACTTTTTTACGTAAAACGGAACGTCAGACAGATGTTATTTATTTACCTAAATCTTTAAATTTACCTATTTCGTTTCTGTTCCTCACAGTAGTACTTATTTAATATATTATTAGTTTCCTTTGGGTTTTTAAAAAGTAATTAATTTAAATATGTTTCATACCAAAATATACCATAGACATGTACATGCTTATTCAACGCCATCTAGTGAAGCAATTGGAAGCTTTTTTTTTTTAAATGGCCTCTCAGAAAATCGCTCATTAAAGCTTTTTTTTTTAAATGGCCTCTCAGAAAATTGCTCATTGGAAGCTTTTTTTTTAAATGGCCTCTCAGAAAATCGCTCATTAAGCAACTCAAATTAGCGCTTTGTCAAGTAGTCGAAGCTTCGGCACGCAGGTATGGGAGAGGCATTATCGTAGGTTTATCGCGCAAACTTTGGACGCTTAGCGCGATAAGTTGTCGAAGCTTCGGCACGCAGGTGTGGCTCTCCCACATAAGATCGTCGGGTATAACGATAACTAGCTAGCAACATTCAACAAAACAAAGCAGGAAAAATCTATCAAAATAAGGAATTCAAATGACAAATGAAGCTCATATCCATAGCCATATTTTTTAGACGGTAGCCCCCAGCATGTATAGTGCGACAAGCTTTTCTGTTCCGGTGATAATCTTTTGAACTAAAACAGATTTCATACGACAGTCCATTTTGACAGCTAATTTCGTATTGCAAGTGACTCCTCTGTCACGGCTGTCACCGGAACAGACAGGAGTGTGGGACTGTAAACGATTTGTTTGATAAATGTTTTGTTACGCCCCCAGTACAGGATGGCCGACCATGGTCGGCGACCATGAACAATTTGACACTTTTGAAAGAACCTTTTTAAACTTGTTCGTTTAAAAGTGTCAATGTACGATGTATTGGTCATGGTCGCCGACCATGGTCGGCCAACCTGTACTGGGGGCTTTAGGTGAAGGGCTTATTATGCCCCCAGTACACGATGGCCGATCATGGTCGGCGACCATGACCAATACATCGTACATTGACACTTTTGAAAGAACCTTTTTAAACTTGTTCGTTCAAAAGTGTCAATGTACGATGTTTTGGTCATGGTCGCCGACCATGATCGGCCATCGTGTACTGGGGGCTTTACACTTGGCTAAATTCAGCATCTAATTAAGCATACATTGCTTTCTTTGAGCTCATTTGTAGCAAGTGATGCAATCAAAACAAGCAATGTATGCTTAATTAGATGCTGAATGAGCGATTTTCTGAGAGGCCATTTAAAAAAAAAAAGCTTCCAATGAGCGATTTTCTGAGAGGCCATTTAAAAAAAAAAGCTTCCAATGGGCGATTTTCTGAAAGCTCAGTCACTAGATGGCGCTGTCCCACCTATGCAGTTAGAAGGAACGGAACGTTATAAATTTTACTTTGACGCGACTTTTTTACGTAAAACGGAACGTCAGACAGATGTTATTTATTTACCTAAATCTTTAAATTTACCTATTTCGTGTCTGTTCCTCACAGTAGTACTTTTTTAATATATTATTAGTTTCCTTTGGGCTTTTAAAAAGTATATAATTTAACTATGTTTCTTACCAAAATATACCATAGACATGTACATACTTATTCAACGCCATCTAGTAAAGCAATGGGCGATTTTCTGAAAGCTCAGTCACTAGATGGCGCTGTCCCACCTATGCAGTTAGAAGGAACGGAACGTTATAAATTTTACCTTGACGCGACTTTTTTACGTAAAACGGAACGTCAGACAGATGTTATTTATTTACCCTAATCTTTAAATTTACCTATTTCGTTTCTGTTCCTCACTGTAGTACTTATTTAATATATTATTAGTTTCCTTTGGGTTTTTAAAAAGTAATTAATTTAAATTTGTTTCACACCAAAATGTACCATAGACATGTACATACTTATTCAACGCCATCTAGTGAAGCAATTGGAAGCTTTTTTTTTTTAAATGGCCTCTCAGAAAATCGCTCATTGGAAGCTTTTTTTTTTTTAAATGGCCGCTCAGAAAATCGCTCATTGCTTCACTAGATGGCGTTGAATAAGTATGTACATGTCTATGGTATATTTTGGTATGAAACATATTTAAATTAATTACTTTTTAAAAACCCAAAGGAAACTAATAATTTATTAAATAAGTACTACTGTGAGGAACAGAAACGAAATAGGTAAATTTAAAGATTTAGGTAAATAAATAACATCTGTCTGACGTTCCGTTTTACGTAAAAAAGTCGCGTCAAAGTAAAATTTATAACGTTCCGTTCCTTCTAACTGCATAGGTGGGACAGCGCCATCTAGTGACTGAGCTTTCAGAAAATCGCCCATTGGAATTGGAATAGGTAGGTACCTATTGGATTGGACTTTGTAACCTTTTTGAAAATATTAGATTATTTTTAAAAACTACTGTAAAAAGAGTCTTTGGATAAATTTAAGTGCTCGAAAATGTTTACACAGTCTAGTAGGCATTTGTTTTTGCCAAATCAGGTTTGTGAAATTAATGATGAACAAAAGTTTGTGTCTTTGACATTGATTATAAGTTAAATAGGTTGTTTCAATGATATAATAATTTACAGTTACGGCGACTGCAAAGTACATTAGTAATAGCAGAACATAATAATGAAGCGTTGTCTGCGGTCACCCAGAATGCGCTAAGTGCAGCTAAGAAGATTGGTGGTGATGTTTCAGTTCTTGTTGCTGGCACCAAATGTGGCCCTGTATGTGATAAGTTTAACCTATTATTTATGCTTTCTTTAGAGATCTTGTTATTGAAGTAAAATGTTTTAATATCTTTCATAGGCTGCTGAGAAGCTCGCTAAAGTCAGTGGAGTATCAAAAGTCCTTGTTGCAGAAAATGAGGCTTTCAAAGGATTCACGGCTGAATCCTTGACACCCCTAATTTTAGCCACTCAGAAACAGTTCAATTTCACTCACATATTGGCCCCAGCAACTGCTTTTGGAAAGGCTGTCCTGCCACGAGTAGCGGCCAAGCTTGATGTGTCACCAATTACTGACATTATTGGTGTGAAGGATGCCAACACTTTTGTTAGAACAATTTATGCTGGTACGTAAGCTGTGTTGCCATGTAGGAAGATTTAAAAATTTATTTTGATTAAAATTATAAATAAAGTTGTACAATTTATGACCCCCTATTAATTTTATTGAGTGTTATGTTATAGGTAATGCTATTCTCACCTTGGAGGCCAAGGATCCCATCAAGGTGATCACAGTCCGAGGTACTGCTTTCCCTCCAGAGCCCCTAGAAGGTGGCTCAGCTGCTGTAGAAAAAGCTCCCGAGGGTGACTACAAGACAGACCTGACTGAATTTGTATCACAGGAACTAACCAAGTCTGACAGGCCTGAACTTACAAGTGCCAAAAATATTGTGTCTGGCGGTAAGTTGAACTACAACTTTTTCAAAATAGATTTTCTATTAACACTGTGAATATTTTGGCACCTTAGGGCCCTCGTCCTCGGCGACTTTGCATAGAAGCGCGACAGCATCGCTACTAACGCGCGACGGCATCGCTACTAACGCGCTACAGCATCACTACTAACGCGCGACAGCATCGCTACTAACGCGCGACAGCATCGCTACTAACAGGGCCCACGCCCACGGCGACTGCGCATAGAAGCGCCACAGCATCCCTACTATACTAACGCGCGACAGCATCGCTACTAACGCGCGACGGCATCGCTACTAACGCGCTACAGCATCACTACTAACGCGCGACAGCATCGCTACTATCGCGCGACAGCATCGATACTAACGCGCGACAGCATCGCTACTAACGCGCTACAGCATCACTACTAACGCGCGACAGCATCGCTACTAACGCGCGCCAGCATCGCTACTAACAGGGCCCACGCCCACGGCGACTGCGCATAGAAGCGCCACAGCATCCCTACTATACTAACGCGCGACAGCATCGCTACTAACGCGCGACAGCATCGCTACTAACGCGCGACAGCATCGCTACTAACTGGTGGCCTACCACAAGCTCTTATAGCAGTTATTTTTAAGTTGAGAGAGTGAGACGCCGCTCTACACGCCGTATAGCGGCGTCTCACTCTCTCAACTTAAAAATAACTGCTATAAGAGCTTGTGGTAGGCCACCTGGGCCCACGCCCACGGCGACTGCGCATAGAAGCGCCACAGCATCCCTACTATACTAACGCGCGACAGCATCGCTACTAACGCGCGACAGCATCGCTAATAACGCGCGACAGCATCGCTACTACGCGCTACAGTACAGCATCGCTACAAAAAGTCGCTGTGGGCGAGGGCTCTTAATTATAGCTGCTTTGTACAATTGTTTAATAATTAAAATCTTTCTCAATACAGGACGTGGTCTAAAGTCAGGAGACAACTTCAAGTTGCTGTATGATCTAGCTGACAAGCTGAACGCTGCAGTGGGTGCCTCCCGTGCGGCCGTGGACGCCGGATTCGTGCCCAACGACTTGCAGATCGGACAGACTGGCAAGATTGTTGCTCCGGTATCAGTGACTTTCTATTAATACTTACCAAGCTTTTTATTTTGCTTAATAGGTATTAGTTGTAAAGTTTATAAGCTATACTATATATACTATACTATTAATATTATAAAGAGGAAAGATTTGTATTTTTGTATGTAACGAATAAACTCAAAAAGTACTGGACCGATTTCGAAAATTCTTTCTCCGTTAGAAAGCTACTGTCTTCCCGAGTGACATAGGTTATATTTTATCCCGATATTCCCACGGGAACGGGTACCACGCGGGTAAAACCGCGAGGATCCGCTAGTTCAATATAAATTTACATACACCTATAAGGGCTATTTCAATATTATTTTGATTTATTGTTATGCAAGATTTCGCACTAATGGACACACTACAGTGTTATTCATAAAACTTGGTGATAATACTATCTCATATTACTTCTCCAGGACCTATACATTGCTGTGGGAATTAGCGGTGCTATCCAGCATTTAGCTGGTATGAAGGACTCAAAGACCATTGTGGCAATCAACAAGGACCCTGAGGCTCCTATCTTCCAGGTAAAGACATACATACATACACTGCATAAAAGCAATGTTAGGCAATGTATATTCATACATATGTGATTAAAGTGATGACACATTGAAACGCATACAGTTGATTGTCATAATTTCATTTGGCATACATCATAAGGCATAATATTGAAAAGCATTTTATTCCTTGGCATAAATTTCATAACGCATAATGCTAATAATGCATAATATTAAAAAGCATAATCTTCGTTATTCATATTTTCGTTTGTCATAATTTCGTAAAGCATACTTTAAAACGCATAACTTTAAAAGCATAATTAATTTTCAAAAACATTATTTTATAAAATTGTCAATATCTCGAAAACGGCGCGTCGTAGCCACAATCTGACGAAATTTTTGAAACCCTTTTAATTACCCCGGAGGTATTTGAGAGACATCCAATGGTAAAAAAAAACTTTTTTTGAGATCCGTTAGCACAAAAAAAAATTTTTTTAATCTACAAGTTCTGAATTTAGTTCAAATGGAAGAAAACAGAGGAGCAGGGGGACGGGGGGGCTCGCCACCAAAGAAATCCTAACAGTCGTTTTAGGTTAGGTTAGGTTAGAACAGTGACCAAAACGCCGCGCGAGCCGAGCGAGCGAAGCGAGCGTGCCGCGGCAGCGGCCGGCGAAGCGTCAGAAAAGACTTTTATTTTCACAGACCTAGCTTCAATATAAATAAACACAAGATAATACCCCGTTAAATTTATGCATTTTGAATATTATGCCTTTTAAGTATTATGACATTTAAAAGTTATGCCTTTAGATAATTATGCTTATTGAAATTATGCTTTTCGATGATTATGCCTTTTAAAATTCGGGCAAAAAAAGTATGCGTTATGAAATTATGGCTTTAAGAATTATGCATTTCGATGATTATACCTTTCAACACAATGCGTTTCATGTTTATGGCGAAAAATGTTATGCGTTTCATTAGGTAACCGATTAAAGTTCGTCACTAAGTCATATTCTTATATCTATAATCATATTGTTTGTAATATGATTATCAAAAGTCAGTGAGTTCAATGGAGTTTATCAGCAGTGTGCTTTGTAACTTATCACGAAACGTAATTTGGCACTGTTTATAACTAACAACAAACTAAAGGAGGTTGTTTATATATGACATGTTATCTTTATCGAAGATGAATTCTGTCGGCATTTTTTTTATGAAATATCCTTGCATATAATAAGTTATCATTAATGTTTCAGGTGTCGGATTATGGCCTAGTAGCTGATTTATTCAAAGCAGTCCCAGAACTGACATCAAAGCTGTAAAATATGATATAGTGAAATCGAGATTGTAACTTATGTATTTCTTTTTTTTTTGTATCAATAATCATATTGCTGTCAGAACCACAACTTTTCCTGTATAGTGTAATTAAATCTTTTGAGCGATATACAATTGTTATTGAGTACATAATAACTTTATTAAATATTTCACAACGTTTATGGATTTGATTTATTTAAATCCACCTTAGGTGACATGTATTGCCTAAGTTAAAGGTAGACTCCTTAAAATCGGAATGAAGACGACCCTAAAAATAATTGCTATTAATTTGTATAGTAACATTATTCAGTAGGTAGTAAAATTTTTTATTCGATGTTTGCTACATATGTACATACCTACCTAAGTTTTAACTAACTTAGAAAGTAAAGGTAATAAATAGGAAAACTAAAAGGAATCCTTTATTTATTAACTAGCGGCCGCCCGCGGTTTCACCCGCGTGGTTCCCGTTCCCGTGGGAATATCGGGATAAAAAGTACATATAAACCTTCCTCTTGAATCACTCTATCTATTAAAAAAAACGCATCAAAATCCGTTGCGTAGTTTCAAAGATTTAAGCATACAAAGGGACATAGGGACAGAGAAAGCGACTTTGTTTTATACTATGTAGTGATATTTACTGAATGAATCCTACTAAAATATTATAAATGCGAAAGTTTGTTTGTTACTCTTTCACGCAAAAACTACTAAACGGATCTGGATGAATTTGGCAACAGAGATAGATTATAGGCTGAAATACCACATAGGATACTTCTTTTTATCCCGATATTCCCACGGGAACGGGAATCACGCGGGTGAAACCGCGGGCGGCCACTAGTCTTATATATTTCTTTATAGATAATGCGAGTGCATATTATGCTTTAAGTAGCTCATGAATCACTTTATCGTAATCGCAATTTATGAAGATTTAAAATAGTGCGCTACTAAGTACTATGGGCAACAGCGTCGCTTAAGGCGCCGATTCCCCAAAATAGGGTATTTTAAATTATGGATTACTCGCAAACCACAAGTACTTAAAACTTGGAAAAAATATATGTTATTTTACAGTTAAATATCTAGTGCTTCCGGCCGTTTTTTTATTGGTGATATTTTACTGTTTCCAATAAAATCCCAAACATCCGTCTAATTGTAATCCAAATATCGTATTACTTGCAGTATACTTGGTTTTAGTTAATGAAAAATATACGAAAATGATTGTCTTAGAGTAGCCGAGGGATTCCGCCCGTCATCATTTTAATTTTTTATTAGTTAATTTTTAATTGAATTTTAAGTGATTTTCGGTGTGCGGGGCGCTCGCGAGTTCACAGTTCACTGCCGGCTGCCGCTGCTTCCGCGTGAAGTGTATCGAGCGCGGCCGAGCAAGCGTTAGCGTGCCTATTTCGGTCGGGAATCCTCGCCTTAACCACTTCTAAGGTTAAAATGGCTTGTCCCGTCACCGTTTAGTTCGTGTAGGGGCGAAACGCGCGCACACGAATTTTGTTGCTAAGTGGTTAAGCGACGCTGTTGCCCATAGTACCTACTACTTAAAAAAATGTAATGGTAGTAAAAACTTTCTCAATTACTAACAAGGGAAGGGGCTGACATAGGTCTTATGAATAACGTCTTAAATTTATTGAATAACTTTACACACGGGATTTTGTTAAAGTGGCCACTTTTGGTTCAAACCCATTTTGAAACTATTGAACGCATTTTATAATGGTGTAAAGTTGTTCAATAAATACTAGACTAGGCTCTTATTCACAAGACTTTGACTGGTTCCTTTTTTTAGAAATTGGCTTATATAAAAGAAATATAATAAAATCGATTGGCGGCGCTAGTTGGCTCATGTCGGCCTCTTAAAACCTGAAACACGAGTCGAGTGTGGCGAGTTTTTTAATAGCATGAAGTGGAGTGTAGAGTAGTGGTAGTGGTAAAGAGAACTATGTCCGTTGTGAAAAAATGTCACACTCCATATTAATAGCATCCCACGAGTGTTTTAATACCGAGTTATGTGCAGTCTTATACTTACACTATTTAATCTAAGTACCTACACTCATGCACATGTATCATATCATATATTACAAAAATAAAGCAAAAAAAATTATCTATACATATAATAAAACAGAAACGGACGAGAAGTCTGTACATGAAATATAAAAAAAAAAAAAATACTGCTATGTGATGTGTACAGGATATAGACCCCAAAACGATAGATATTAAAATTTTTGTCTGTTTGTCTGTTTGTCTGTTTGTCTGTTTGTATGTTCGCTTTTCACGCAAAAACTACTGGACGGATTTTTACCAAATTTTGTGTAGTAATAGCTTATAACCCGGGTCAACATATAGGGTACCTTTTATTGCGGGAAATTTAATTATTCCTACGGGAAAATACAAAAACTGATTCTTACTAAAATAGATGGCGCCACATGATTATGAAAATACGTTATATTTAATCGCTGTCTCAATTAATAATGAATCATGTTATTTTTTTTTACCTGCTTCAAAACAATATAAATTAAAACCTATCCAGGCTCATATAAAATCATAAAAATAATTTCACGTTATTTACGTCATTATATCTACTAAGCAATAGATGGCGCAGGAAGTCAGTAAGATTACGATATACCTCTCACAAAAGAACATTCGAATGATTATCTATATTAAGTAGGGTGAAAGCCCCCGCTGTTGCCACTTTAATTTTTTTTCACTTCTTTCGCCTATGGTCTTAAGTAGGTATCTAAAATTGTCAAAAATGTATCGTATACTTTTCTTTAAATTTTTAAATTTACAATACAAAAAAACTACTTAAAAAATTTAACCGACTCCAAAAAGTATTTGTCAACTGAAAAGGAAAAATATAATTTATATTATAATTATGGTACCTTTTTGAGGTCGGCGCCAGTCAGTTTATTTTTTAAATTACTATTTATTTCCTAAGTTTTAGTGTATATTGTACAATAACATACCCACGAAAACTACTAAACCGATTTTGATGAATCTTAGACTGTTCCCAAAGTTAGAATACACCCAATTTAAATCAAATAGAATCATCTCGATATGCCTTTAGATTTCGAGAAATTCGTGGACATACATAGTAAAAACATATAACTAAGAATTCATATACTTACGAAATTTAGTTTTATTTTAGTCAATTATAAACCTATTTTTTAAACTTAAAATGTGCGAAGGGTGCCGATTGATGTGTTTTTTGTCAATCAAATTTTAAAAGATACATCGAGAAATCAATACTTAACTAACTTAGATAAAATAAAAGAAACATCTAATTCGATGTAAACTGAAAAGCGTTTATTAAATAATATTCCTATGTCATAAAGAATTATTACTATTGTTATTATGACTTAAAAGTCATAGATAAAAAGTATATTATCAAGCAAAAGTTATTAACGAAATGTTTAAAGCTAAGTTACTCGCTAAGCACTCGGGGCACTGGCCAAAACTAAAGTTCTTACCCTATTGATGTAAAATTTATATTTCGCATTTCCACTCGACGCTAGATGTCGCTAAAGTAAGTATAGTGCCACAATTATATCTGAACCGGTGACAGTGGTCCTGGAGGAGCCACTAGCAATACAAAATTAACTGTCAAAATGGACTGCCGGCAGTCAACAGTATATTTAGTACCAAAAAATAACCACTGTGTGAAATAAGTTTGTCGCAATGTAGACAAAATGTCACCAATGTAGTTTTGAAAATTTTGCTCAAACGCTAAGTGGCCAGTACGTAGTTACCTACACCTACATTTTTTATGTCATTTAACCGGCTCTGGCTACTTAGGCCTTTAGCCGTAGGTACCATCCAATAAAATAAAGGAATATTAAAAATAGTTTTCTATCTAACTTATTTATTCATTTATTTACTAGGAAAGCTTACATAAGTGATGATTGATTAAAATTAAATAATTAAATGGTATATCATTACATTTTATACCTGTTACTTAAAGAAGAAATGTCTCCATATCAAAATACTAGCCTTCCGCCCGCGACTTCGCCCGCTCGGACTAAACGACGACGTTATCCCACGGGAATGTGATATTTTTCAGGGATAAAAAGTAGCCAAAGGCAGCCATTACATCCAGATCGCGATCACTGATCGTGATCTTGATCGCGATCGAGATTTACTTTGTAGATATTTTGCGATCAAGATCGCGAGCCGTCAATCACCTTCGTACACAGTCAATCTGCATCGCGATCATTGATCATTGATCATTGATCCAGATTGACTGTCTAATGGCTGCCTAAGTATGTCACTTTTCGGCTGCCAAACTATTCCCATTCCAAAAGTCACGTCGATCCGTTGCACCAATTTTGACGTGAAAGACGGACAAACAAACAAACCCACTTTCACATTTATAATATTAGTATGGATACACACAATCTCTTTTACATTTTATAGTAAAAATATGATTGGCCTGATATTATGCATTACTAAGTAAGAACTTCTGTTTGAATCGTGAAAGCGCGCATATGCGCAAAACGATAATACGCGCTCTAATCGCGCGCATCAAGAGTGCGCTTCACCACTGGAGCTCCATAGTAGTGGTCGGAGTGGACTTGCCTCGTGCGATCCAAGAGCACCAAGAGAACAAATTAGATTCACGATCCATGATCCCCAATCTTAGGTCGTGGTTGGCCAATCCAAGATGGATCGTTTGGTGTGGTTCAGTCTTATGAACCTCGCGTAGAATAGATCTATTGCCCGCTAGCAAGCAACGTCGAAGAACGAAGAACGGCTGTTCAAAATAATCGTTATCATTATACACTGTTATGTGTGATACATGCATTTTTGCGTATAAAAACCATATGAAAATATAGATAAGTTATCACAACTTACTGTAAATCGAGATTTGACAGCCTAAACCAACCTAGATAGCGGTTTAAATTTAAATCGGGATCGGTAACAACAAGTCGCTAAATGGGATTTAAAAGAAAATCGAGATCCAAGTGGCCCTTTTGAGTTATGAAGAAGAGAAGAGAAGTTTGTTTTTTTTGTCGCCTCTAAGGGATTGCAGACTTCAGTATTTAATTTGACATACATTTTAGCTTGATACCTCCCACGCATACTTGAGAAAAAGTTTCTTGACAGACGGACAGATCTTTGAATGAGGGCTCAACTATGTTCATGCAGCATATGATAACAACATACCATGTTCATACCCTAGCCTGCATATTCGATATTCTTTAGACCCTTTTAGTAGAGAATAGGACTTCAAGAAGAGCGTTATGAAATCTGAGCAACAAACACACATAAACTAAACTAACACAAAAGTCACTACACCGCGCGTACGAAGTCGCGGGCAACAGCTAGTCAATTATAAAATGTGTATTGGCGCAGGCGCCAAATAAATATATATCACTTTTATGAAGGTGTATTGTAAGGCCTAGTTGCCTTTTTTAATTACTTTATGGAATTACTTTATGCACAAGAGAATAAAAACCCATTTTATGCAGTCTTCTCTCGAATTAACGAGCATGAGAAGTGAAAAATATTTAGGTTCGTCTCCAAATTAATATCGAAGAGTAAGTACCTACCTACATTACACTAACTAAGTATACGTATTAACTTCCTCAGAAATACCGTTGAAGTGTTATTTTTTTTATTACACATAAGAATGAGTTTTACGGTAAAAACAGTTGTTTGGTTACAATGATTTTTAATAATAATATATTAATAAATATATTTAACATTGAATAATAATATAATTATAAATTTTATTACAATCACCAATTATTTAGCTCATAAGTAAACTAGACAACGGATAAATAATATAATGTAAATACATTCTTAGAGCTGGTACACGTTAGAGCTGGGCGTTAGCGTTAGCGTTGGCGTTGCATTTTGTATGCAAATCTGTACAGCGCCTCTAGCGGGCAGTAGCAGAACTACAGATTATCATACAAAATATCTCGCGTACGCTCACCAAACTGACCAAACGTTCGACGAGCGCCCAGTGTGTACAGGGGGCAAATTTGTCAAATAATAGTACCGCTACTTATTACAAGATGGCGTGAGTAGTAACTTGCACCAGAGGGGTCTCATCACGAACAAAAAAAATAAGTTCAAACTTGTCTCAATAGATGGCGATACGTGTTTCGCTTACGGTTTTATCATATCAAATAAAACGAAAAACCACAATAAAAGCCACTGAAAAGTGTCATAAATTTACTGTCATATTTAAAAAAGAATCGATTTACAAAATGTTCGTATTTACAATACTATTTGGAGCATTTTAGAAATTCAATAATATCAATACCTTTCTTGCCCGCAAGCATGCCCGAAAGCACTTAGCTTATGCTTTACGCTCGCTTAGTTGTGTGATACCTGCTATTCAACACTAGATGGCTCTCGTGGCGCTCGTATAAAGTTTAAAGGTCGTAATAAACCCTGGGAATTGTAATTCGTAAAGAATTTTTGAAAAAAAAATTTTTAACTATCGCTGATGGGATAGGATATTAAATAATCCACAGATTACGATAGAATGTTATCATATTATTATATTTGCCTTAAAGCGCTACTCGCCGCTAGAAGGCGTTTTTGTGATGGCGAAGTATTAAGGCCGGTACACACGTTCAAGCAATGTCTGCTTCACCAAATCTAGTCGGCGCTACACGCGTTCCGATTTGGTCAGGCCCCAGGCCGCACCAAGCTGTAGTTGCATGTGTTGCCAGCCACTGCTAATCTCCCAAAATTAATATTATTTTTGAATACTTAAAACATAGATTTGCCTTCAATAAATAGATTACAAACAAAAATATTTCCGGTTTTTTATTGTTTAAATTATTATAATAATTCTATTTCATTATTTTTTTAATTTTCTGTTATTTTCATTAAGATACTAAAACTTGCTAAATATTTATTACTTAAACCAGCACTTATTATAAATAAATAAAATAAATAAATAAATAACTTCTTACATTCACACCAATTATCTAAGCCCATTTTAATTTCATTAAGAAACTGTATCATGGAAAACTTGATAACGGATAAATATATACTTAAATACTTTTTGTTTGTAAATACATACTTAATATACATTGTAAACACCCAGACCAAGACAAATAGACATGTTCATGCACACAAACATTTGTCTTGTTCGGGAATCGAACCCGAGACCGCTGGCGCAGAAGGTGGGTAGCCTACACCTGCGCCAAATCGGTCTTCAAATCCGATGGATCCGATCCGAACTTATTGATGTGGTGTTATGCCTTTTTTATATTAATTAAGTTTTACGACAAAATGCGAGTTATTAAATAAAATAAACAAAAAAATAGATATAATAATATTTGCATAAATGGACAGATTCAAACCTTTTGTTCGTTCAGTCCTACGCAAAAGTAATGAAAGAGCAATTAAATTGAATCCTCTGAAAATCCCTTAAACCTCGGACGACTACGCTACACTCGTCCAGGAGGGCTATCGGCTAAGAAATATTACGGATATGGGCATGGGCTTCAACTGTAATTTGAATTCCCTATTTTGGTAGATTTTTGCTGCTTTGTTCTATTGAACGTTGCTAGCTAGCAATTATTTTACCCGAAGTCACTAAAGAGGGAACAGATAGCGGCAATTTTTTTTTATAAAATTGACCTAAAGTTCGGAAAAACGTATGAATTTCATATCCATAAAGTTACGCGGTAGCCCCCCAGATTTGGTTCGGAGCGCAAATTGGCGGCGCGGGGCGGTCGGATCGGAATGTGTGTACCGGCCTTTAGGCGGCGGCGTTGCCAGCCCAGCACCTCTGTCTCCGCGCGGATTGTTCGAGTGTGGGCGCATGCCGAGCCGACAACGCGTGCGACGCGAATTGGCAACGTCGCGGTCGGTCGTCGTCGTCGTTGTCGCACAACACAATTTCGTAATCTAGCGGGATTTAGTTCAAAATATTGTCCCAAAGATCTATTACCTACTCTATTGGTGTGTATTTACTAACCCCCGAAGCAAAAAAGGGGTGTTATACTAGAAGTTTTTAACCCCCGCCGACGCATAAGAAGGGGTGTTATAAGTTTGACGTGTGTTTGTATCTGTCTGTCTGTCTGTCTGGGGCAACGTAGCTCCTAAACGACTGGACCGATTTTGATGCGGTTTTTATTAATTGAAAGCTAAATTAAATAAGATGGTTCTTAGACACGTTTGATGGAAATCTATCTGACCATTTATGGAGATGGTCAACTGCCTGCCGAAACGTTAAAAGGTACTCGGTTGGTTTAATTCTAATAAATTAAACAAAGTGTTGATTCTACTGAATCTAGTTTTTCGTTGTTAATATCACAGAAGCTTTTTGCAAAACTGTGCCTTATTGCTCTATTATAACTTAATAATTTTAAGTAAATTTAATATATAAGGCCTTATAATTTATAAGGCATAAATTTGTAGGTATGGCTATTAAGTTACGGCAGAATATTTTTACCTGTTAAATTACCTGCCAATAGTGGCAAGATATTTTTTTTTTCTAAACAGATACTGGTGGCAGACTAGACACTTCCATAAAATAATGGACCTCTTCGATTTATATTAATCGAAGATGTACCTACACCCTGGGCAAATTTAGGTGCAATAAAAAAATGGTACTTACCTAGCAAAAAAATTCTGTCTGTCTGTATGTAGGTACCTACCTAGGTATACTAAACTTTCATTATTCGTAGTGCCTAAACGGATCAAGCGATTTTAATGCAGTTTTTTAGGGTTCCGTAGCCCAATGGCAAAAAACGGAACCCTTATAGATTCGTCATGTCTGTCTGTCTGTCTGTCTGTCTGTCTGTCTGTCTGTCTGTCTGTCTGTCTGTCTGTCCGTCCGTATGTCACAGCCACTTTATTCCAAAACTATAAAAACTACACAGTTGATACTTGTTAGGTAGATGTATTCCGTGAACCGCTTTACGATTTTAATAGAATAATAAAAAATAAAAACAAATTAAGGGGGGCTCCCCATACATAGAAATGAAACTGAAAAATATTTTTTCAACAAATATATTCGTGTAGGGTGTCTATAGATAGGTCTTTGAAAATAACATGGAGGTTTCTTAAATAATTTTTTCTCAAACTCAATATTTTGAAAGATAGAGCCTTCCAAAGTGGTAAAATGTGTGTGTCCGTCCCCCCCCCCCCTCTAACTTTTGAAATAAAAGAATGAAAAATCTAGAAAAAATATATGCTGTAGATTTTAATAAAAACTTTCAACGAAAATTGGTTTGATCGATACATAGTCAGTACCTTTTGAGATATAACACATTTTCAAAAACCGCAAATGTAACTTTGTCATTCATACAAACACTATGAAAAACAAAGTTATATTTTGCTGACAAAAAATTATGTTGGAATTTTGGCAAGGTATAGGCAATCGGTACGTTAAGTGTGTACGGAACCCTTCATGGGCGAGTCCAACTCGCACTTGGGCGATTTTAGGTTTTTTATTTTGTATGTAGGTAATTTAAAAAGGAAGATACTTATAAAAATAAAATTTAAGAAACTTAAAAACCCTCGACTCAAAAAAAACTTACAAATGTAAAAAGATAAAATTTCTCTCTCGGTCGGGGGACCCTCAACGTATAATTATAGGTAAGTACTTACCCTTTTAGTACCTACCTAGGTACTTCTATTTTGTGGTCCCCCGATTGAGATAAATTTTATTTTTTTACTTTTTTAAGTTTGTTTTATGTCGGGGGTTTTTAAATGTTTTTCTTTATGAACTACTTAATACGACGGCATATTTTTTCTGTTTTCACGACGGCATATTTAAAAAAAATGCAAATGTTTATTTAAGAAGCAAAGAGTCACTCTTGTGCTTTTTGCAGCGTTAGTTTATGTGAGTTACGATTACAAAGTGATTATAAAATCATTAGCACTCATTAGTGTGAAAAATGGAAAATGAAGTAAGTATTTAGAAAAAATCGACCGATATTTTGGCATCTATTATTAGGTACCTTTAGGAAGACCCCTGGACGTAATTTATTTGTATTTTTTTTCAATGAGCCCGAAGGCATTTAAATAGATTGTATTAAATAAAATAGTAGTTTTGACCAGTACTTATACTGTTTCCGCCTTGACCACGTAGATGTAGGTACTCGTAATTTATGTTATTTACGAATTTGCATTTTCATTTCAATTTATAATCAAGATTTTTAAAAGAATTGATTAAAGTAGGTGTAGGTACTTACATGGATCTTTCAATAAATTCTAAAGAAAATCTTTTATTTGAATTCTCAAGATATTCAGTATAAAAAGTTTGTAAAAAGTATGATATCACGCTTTGTGGTGTGGTTAAGAATGGTTCTAATTCAAATTATCTTTCTCAATATCTGGAATACTTAAGGTGCATGTAGTCGTGAAACGATCATTTTTGAGGCCCTAAATCTCATTAATTAGCCTACTGATGAATCCAGAATTAATATATATTAAATATTGATATATAAACTTCAATCTGAGCATTTAAAAAAAACATAGTCTTTAAGATACTATTTTAAAAAAAACATTGAAATGAAGCTGTTTTCAACTTGAAATACGCTACTGCTTCTAAACTACAAGTGATATTTTCACGTTTCTTTCAGGAAAAGATTGCTAACTTGTTTAACATAAAACTGAGCATTTTTCGTTTTAAAATAATACATAGTTTTGACGAAACGTGTGTTTAAGCTGTTTTGGTGCGGGTAGCGGGCGGGAAAATTAGGCCGCTTTTCTATGGCCAAGGTCGTTGGCGATACCACGGGCCTTAAACAAATAGTGCTCATTCGCTGAACAACCTTCCTTAGGCCGCTATATTCGTATATCTTAAACTTTATCTGGGCTCTTGTGGGACATCAGATGTACCAGACTTGAGATTATTGTAGGTCAATAGAAAATACTAATCACGCTGAACAACTTCCCTTAAGACGCTATATTTATATATCTTATGGTTTAGCTGTGCTGCTAGGGTTCGACATCAGGTGTACCAGACAGACCTTCGACATTATTACGTAACTGATACACTGGAGCGGGTGCAACATGAGCATTCAACATGATTTTCGTCTTACCCATGTTCATCTTAAGACCCACTCTTTGAGAAGCATTACTGAGTTATTTAAATTTTTACTTTTTTGCATTCACAATGCAGTTTTTATGGTTGACAAATGGAAAATGAAGTATTTAGAAAAAATCGACCCGTCCCATCGGAGCTGGTTGTGAGACGGGTCGATTTTTTTTAAATACTTCATTTTCCATTTTTCAAGCATTACTGAGATCTACGAGCATTGTGTTCAGGTCTTCCAAGGTCTCAGCCATAAGAACTACATCATCGGCATACAGTAAGTGTGTTAAGTACTCGCCATTGATGTTGATGCCGCATTCTTTACAATCCATAAGCTTTAAAATATCCTCCAACGCAGCTGTGAACAGTTTCGGAGAGATGACGTCTCCCTGTCTCACACCTCGCTGTAGTTGGATAGGATTAGAGCTCTGGTTCTGTAATCGGACTGACACGGTGGCATTTTGGTATAAGTACCTCAGCACCTCGATGTGGACTATGGTACTATAGCCTTTCCGGAACCCGGCTTGTTCGGGAGGTTGGAAGTCGTCAAACCTGCGAGCGAAACGATTCGTAATCATACTCTCGAAAACATTTTATAGATATGGCTCAGAAGCGAGATGGGTCTGTAGTTCTTCAAGAGATTCAGACAAGATTCCTTCTTGAAAAGTTATTTTTGTCATTCTTATGTCTGTCATGTAGTTTTACTCAGCTTTCTAATCTGAACACTGATTAATGAAATATAATTATAACTTTTTTTTTATTTAGCATAAAAAAATACAATTGAGAACTAAAGCTACATTACTTACACAAAGAAAACCACATTGGCTTATAATATGTGTCAGTGTGACATACAATGTAGATAAATAAGAATTAATTAAATACTTAAATACTCTTATGATAATATGGTTATTTCGTCATCATCATTACACAGCAAGTTAAATGAAAAGCTTGTAAAACAAAAGTTAATATGTTGTTTTAATAAAAAAGGGCCACTAATTTCAGCAAACTTGAAAATTCCTGATTCCCGGGAATGAAAAAACCCGGGAATCCCGAAACCCTAGTCACAATGGGCGTTTTCACATTGGACGATAACGACACCGACACGATATTCATATATCGTCAGCTCGGACGACAACGATATCGGAACGATATCGTCCGCCGATGGGCGTTTTCACATTGGACACCGACACGATATTCATATATCGGGACGATATCGTCCGCCGATATCGGGACGATATCGTCCGCCGATATCGGAACGATATCGGTATGTGACACGATAACCAGCAGCTTGCTATGCGGTTAGTCACAGTGCGCCAGCAAAAGTATTCGCGCGATTCGAGGTAATAATGGCAGCAGTGTAGTTAGTTACCTACGTTTGCTTTAAGCTTTATATTTATGGTGAAAAAAAATGATATCGTTAAAGAACATTTGAATTATTTATTTTAAAAAATAATAGCGCCTTGAAAAATGCAACCAAAAAGTAAGAAATAATACCTCTAATACTGTATTCACACTAAATAACATAAGTGCTTTGAAGTCGGACGTGAACATGTACAATTATTTTGGATATTTTTTTGAAGGCGCTTTTTTTTATCAGTTAGTACTTAGTAAGTTTCTGTCTTTTTAGTGCATCATGCTGGCAATATTCGTGTATCCTGGTAAAAAAATGGGTATGTTAGGATGTGCACATAAACTGCATCAATAAAAATACTCTGATGAAAACCGTATCAAAATCGGTTCAGCCATCCGTGAGATAATCACGGAAAAACATACATATTATGTAAATACGGGTCAAACCTCCTTTTTTGAAGTCGGTTGTAATACCAAAACCTTCTCCTAAATGTAACAAATACTTATCTGAAACCGCATCTCGCGGACAAACAATCATACCTACATGCGGGTCCAATTGAGAACCTCCTTTTTTGAAGTCGCTTAAAATAACAAAACATTATCCTAAATGTAACAAGTACTTTACAACAAAACACAGGTCAAACTGAGAAGCTTCTTTTTTTTTTGAACTCGCTTAAAATTATTACTATCGATGGGAGAGGTGAGGCGGTAGGAGACCCACTTTTTGGGTTTTTACGCTAGAAACCACCGCTATAGTCGGATTTTTAATTAGACGAAGTAATCTGACGTTTACTGGGTTGTCAGGTTTTGACGAAAAATAAATAGTGACGGGGCAAAGTGAATGAATGAAACAAAAATATTATAATTATTTATATAAATATCACGTGTAGTTCTTTCGGTAGCCTATGGAGTGGTTAGAACACCGGGCTAATGATATCGAGTCCCGGGATCGAATCCTAGTTGTGCTATGTAGGCACATTTTGTTTGTGGGTCGATTTTGAAGAAACTCGGTTTTCGGTAATATTTTGGAAAGAAAACGGCAACGCAATGTTAAAAACATTAAAAAATCCAAGATGGCCAACTTTTTGTTGTTGGGCCGATTTCGATGAAACTCGGTTTTTGGTACTATTTTGACAAGAAAACAGTAAGGGCGCTTGTGCACTACACTGAATTTTACCGTCCCGGAAAAGAACGGATGCTTGTATTTTAATAATAAATCATTTATAATAGTAAGAATTTATTTATTTCGTGTAGTTTCAATGTTTCAACCCTAAACTACACGAGATAAATAAATTCTATAATTTATTATTAAAATACAAGCATCCGTTTTTTTCCGGAACGGAAAATTTCAGTGTAGTGCACAAGCGTCTAAACTCAATGTTAAAAATGAGAAATGGTCAAGATGGTTGCCAACTTTACTTTTTTAGGGTTACGTACCCAAAGGTTAAAACGGGACCCTATTATTAAGACTCCGCTGTCCGTCTGTCTGTCCGTCTTTCTGTCTGTCACCAGGCTGCATCTCATGAACCGTGATAGATACAGTTGTAATTTTCACAGATGATGTATTTCTGTTGCCGCTATAACAACAAATATTAAAAACAGAATAAAATTAAATAAAAATTTTAAAAAAAATCACGTTTGTTCAATGGTAACAATAAACGTGTTTATAATTTTTTTGCCGTTTTGCCAAGTTGAGCGATACCGACACCTGTATAAAAATTTGCGTAAGTACGGAAAGTTACAAAATAATATATTCGGGGTGGCATATTAGGTGTAAGATGTATCAAAATATAATATTCTACAAGCTTTTATTTATTTTCACCTATCCCTGTGTGTCTGTCTGTCATGAAATCTTGCAAGGTAAATTTGACCTACTTTCTGACTTTTAAATGGGCTGAAATTTTGTATGTTGGATTGGTTCCGGTGACAATGCATTGTTATGATAAGCAAGATCTGATTGTATACCCAGGGTTGGCTCCAACGAGATAACTGCTCAACGGTCAATAGAACACCCACAAAATTTTGGTCACTGACGACCTACGTACAACGTTAATGCCTATACAGGTGTCGGCATCGCGCAATT